>JAVFKF010000010.1:0-10000000 GCA_036926295.1 Pachydiplax longipennis
AGGTTTCGGCAGCCAGCTTTTCCACAATTTATGGTACATTTGGAAAAAAAGGACGTTTTTTGAGCGGATTTTTTCAAAGCATTTAAGATATACCATAAATCTATTAAATTATGAACGTTTTGCAACAAAAGCGGTTAATAATTTCGATAAATCACGAAAAATATGTGATTTTTAGAGTAACCGTTTCCGAAAAGTTTCAATTATCTCGAAAAATTTCACTTTTTTTGACGTGATAACTTTTTGATATCTATGATTATTCGTATTTCCATTGAATTGAGAATGCTTCGCAAAAAAAATCTCACGTAATTTCGAAATGTAACGAAGAAACTGTGGTTTCCGCAGCTAGCGTTTCCACATTTTATGATATATTTGGAAAAAAAAGACGTTTTTTGAGCGGATTTTTTCTCAGCATTTAAGATATACCATAAATCTATTAAATTATGCACGTTTTGCAACAAAAGCGGTTAATAATTTCGAAAAATTACGAAAAATATGTGATTTTTAGAGTAACCGTTTCCGAAAAGTTTCAATTATCTCGAAAAATTTCACTTTTTTTGACGTGAAAACTTTTTGATATCTATGATTATTCGTATTTCCATTGAATTCAGAACTCTTCGCAAGAAAATCGCACGTTATTTCGAAATATAACGAAGAAATCGAGGTTTCGGCAGCCAGCTTTTCCACAATTTATGATACATTTGGAAAAAAAGGACGTTTTTTGAGCGGATTTTTTCTAAGCATTTAAGATATACCTTAAATCTATTAAATTATGAACGTTTTGCAACAAAAGCGGTTAATAATTTCGAAAAATTACGAAAAATATGTGATATTTAGTGTAACTGTTTCCGAAAATTTTCAATTATCTCGAAAAATTTCACTTTTTTTGACGTGAAAACTTTTTGATATCTATGATTATTCGTATTTCCATTGAATTGAGAACGCTTCGCAAAAAAATCTCACGTAATTTCGAAATGTAACGAAGAAACTGTGGTTTCGGCAGCTAGCGTTTCCACATTTTATGATATATTTGGAAAAAAAAGACGTTTTTTGAGCGGGTTTTTTCTCAGCATTTAAGATATACCATAAATCTATTAAATTATGAACGTTTTGCAACAAAAGCGGTTAATAATTTCGATAAATCACGAAAAATATGTGATTTTTAGAGTAACCGTTTCCGAAAAGTTTCAATTATCTCGAAAAATTTCACTCTTTTTGACGTGAAAACTTTTTGATATCTATGATTATTCGTATTTCCATTGAATTCAAAACGCTTCGCAAAAAAATCGCACGTTATTTCGAAATATAACGAAGAAATCGAGGTTTCGGCAGCCAGCTTTTCCACAATTTATGGTACATTTGGAAAAAAAGGACGTTTTTTGAGCGGATTTTTTCTCAGCATTTAAGATATACCATAAATCTATTAAATTATGAACGTTTTGCAACAAAAGCGGTTAATAATTTCGAAACATTTCGAAAAATATGTGATTTTTAGTGTAACCGTTTCCGAAAATTTTCAAGTAACTCGAAAAATTTCACTTATTTTGACGTGAAATCTTTTTGGTATCTATGATTATTCGTATTTCCATTGAATTGAGAATGTTTCGCAAAAAAATCGCAGGTAATTTCGAAATATAACGAAGAAATTGGGGTTTCGGCAGCTAGCGTTTCCACAATTTATGATATATTTGGAAAAAAAAGACGTTTTTTGAGCGGATTTTTTCTCA
Organism: Pachydiplax longipennis; assembly: GCA_036926295.1. Lineage (NCBI taxonomy): Eukaryota > Metazoa > Arthropoda > Insecta > Odonata > Libellulidae > Pachydiplax > Pachydiplax longipennis. The sequence continues at coordinate 1,725 of JAVFKF010000010.1, forward strand.
GCATTTAAGATATACCATAAATCTATTAAATTATGAACGTTTTCTAACAAAAGCGGTTAATAATTGCGATAAATCACGAAAAATATGTGATTTTTAGTGTAACCGTTTCCGAAAATTTTCAATTATCTCGAAAAATTTCACTTTTTTTGACGTGAAAACTTTTTGATATCTATGATTATTCGTATTTCCATTGAATTCAAAACGCTTCGCAAAAAAATCGCACGTTATTTCGAAACATAACGAAGAAATCGAGGTTTCTGCAGCCAGCTTTTCCACAATTTATGATACATTTGGAAAAAAAGGACGTTTTTTGAGCGGATATTTTCTCAGCATTTAAGATATACCATAAATCTATTAAATTATGAACGTTTTGTAACAAAAGCGGTTAATAATTTCGAAAAATTTCGAAAAATATGTGATTTTTGTATAACCGTTTCCGAAAATTTTAAAGTATCTCGAAAAATTTCACTTTTTTTGACGTGAAAACTTTTTGGTATCTATGATTATTCGTATTTCCATTGAATTGAGAATGTTTCGCAAAAAAATCGCACGAAATTTCGAAATATAACAAAGAAATTGGGGTTTCGGCAAGTAGCGTTTCCACAATTTATGATACATTTGGAAAAAAAGGACGTTCTTTGAGCGGATTTTTTCTCAGCATTTAAGATATACCATAAATCTATTAAATTATGAACGTTTTGCAACAAAAGCGGTTGATAATTTCGAAAAATTACGAAAAATATGTGATTTTTAGAGTAACCGTTTCCGAAAAGTTTCAATTATCTCGAAAAATTTCACTTTTTTTGACGTGAAAACTTTTTGAGATCTATGATTATTCGTATTTCCATTGAATTGCGAACGCTTAGCAAAAAAATCTCACGTAATTTCGAAATGTAACGAAGAAACTGTGGTTTCGGCAGCTAGCGTTTCCACATTTTATGATATATTTGGAAAAAAAAGACGTTTTTTGAGCGGATTCTTTATCAGCATTTAAGATATACCATAAATCTATTAAATTATGAACGTTTTGCAACAAAAGCGGTTAATAATTTCGAAAAATTACGAAAAATATGTTATTTTTAGTGTAACTGTTTCCGAAAATTTTCAATTATCTCGAAAAATTTCACTTTTTTTGACGTGAAAACTTTTTGATATCTATGATTATTCGTATTTCCATTGAATTCAGAACGCTTCGCAAAAAAATCGCACGTTATTTCGAAATATAACGAAGAAATCGAGGTTTCGGCAGCCAGCTTTTCCACAATTTATGATACATTTGGAAAAAAAGGACGTTTTTTGAGCGGATTTTTTCTCAGCATTTAAGATATACCATAAATCAATTAAATTATGAACGTTTTGTAACAAAAGCGGTTAATAATTTCGAAAAATTTCGAAAAATATGTGTTTTCAAGTATCTCGAAAAATATCACTTTTTTTGACGTGATAACTTTTTGATATCTATGATTATTCGTATTTCCATTGAATTAAGAACGCTTCGCAAAAAAATCGCACGTTATTTCGAAATATAACGAAGAAATCGAGGTTTCGGCAGCCAGCTTCTCCACAATTTATGATACATTTGGAAAAAAAGGACGTTTTTTGAGCGGATTTTTTCTAAGCATTTAAGATATACCATAAATCTATTAAATTATGAACGTTTTGCAACAAAAGCGGTTAATTATTTCGAAAAATGTCGAAAAATATCTGATTTTTAGTGTAACCGTTTCCAAAAAGTTTCAATTATCTCGAAAAATTTCACTTTTTTTGACGTGAAAACTTTTTGATATCTATGATTATTCGTATTTCCATTGAATTCAGAACGCTTCGCAAAAAAATCGCACGTTATTTCGAAATATAACGAAGAAATCGAGGTTTCGGCAGCCAGTTTTTCCACAATTTATGATACATTTGGAAAAAAAGGACGTTTTTTGAGCTAATTTTTTTTCAGCATTTAAGATATACCATAAATCTATTAAATTATAAACGTTTTTCAACAAAAGCGGTTAATAATTTCGAAAAATTACGAAAAATATGTGATTTTTAGAGTAACTGTTTCCGAAAAGTTTCAATTATCTCGAAAAATTTCACTTTTTTTGACGTGAAAACTTTTTGATATTTATCATTGTTCGTATTTCCATTGAATTCAGAACGCTTCGCAAAAAAATCGCACGTTATTTCGAAATGTAAGGAAGAAATTTGGGTTTCGGCAGCTAGCTTTTCCACAATTTATGATATATTTGGAAAAAAAAGACGTTTTTTGAGCGGATGTTTTCTCAGCATTTAAGATATACCATAAGCCTATGAAATTATGAACGTTTTTCAACAAAAGCGGTTAATAATTTCGAAAAATTACGAAAAATATGTGATTTTTAGAGTAACCGTTTCCGAAAAGTTTCAATTATCTCGAAAAATTTCACTTTTTTTGACGTGAAAACTTTTTGATATCTATGATTATTCGTATTTCCATTGAATTCAGAACGCTTCGCAAAAAAATCGCACGTTATTTCGAAATATAACGAAGAAATCGAGGTTTTGGCAGCCAGCTTTTCCACAATTTATGATACATTTGGAAAAGAAGGACGTTTTTTGAGCGGATTTTTTCTCAGCATTTAAGATATACCATAAATCTATTAAATTATGAACGTTTTGCAACAAAAGCGGTTAATAATTTCGAAAAATTACGAAAAATATGTGATTTTTAGAGTAACCGTTTCCGAAAAGTTTCAATTATCTCGAAAAATTTCACTTTTTTTGACGTGAAAACTTTTTGATATCTATGGTTATTCGTATTTCCATTGAATTCAGAACGCTTCGCAAAAAAATCGTACGTTATTTCGAAATATAACGAAGAAATCGAGGTTTCGGCAGCCAGCTTTTCCACAATTTATGATATATTTGGAAAAAAAAAACCTTTATTGAGCGGATTTTTTCTCAGCATTTAAGATATACCATAAATCAATTAAATTATGAACGTTTTGCAACAAAAGCGGTTGATAATTTAGAAAAATTACGAAAAATATGTGATTTTTAGAGTAACCGTTTCCGAAAAGTTTCAATTATCTCGAAAAATATCACTTTTTTGGACGTGAAAACTTTTTGATATCTATGATTATTCGTATTTCCATTGAATTCAGAACGCTTCGCAAAAAAATCGCACGTTATTTCGAAATATAACGAAGAAATCGAGGTTTCGGCAGCCAGCTTTTCCACAATTTATGGTACATTTGGAAAAAAAGGACGTTTTTTGAGCGGATTTTTTCTAAGCATTTAAGATATACCATAAATCTATTAAATTATGAACGTTTTGCAACAAAAGCGGTTGATAATTTCGAAAAATTACGAAAAATATGTGATTTTTAGAGTAACCGTTTCCGAAAAGTTTCAATTATCTCGAAACATTTCACTTTTTTTGACGTGATAACTTTTTGATATCTATGATTATTCGTATTTCCATTGAATTCAGAACGCTTCGCAAAAAAATCGCACGTTATTTCGAAATATAACGAAGAAATCTAGGTTTCGGCAGCCAGCTTTTCCACAATTTATGGTACATTTGGAAAAAAAGGACGTTTTTTGAGCGGATTTTTTCTCAGCATTTAAGATATACCATAAATCTATTAAATTATGAACGTTTTGCAACAAAAGCGGTTAATAATTTCGAAACATTTCGAAAAATATGTGATTTTTAGTGTAACCGTTTCCGAAAATTTTCAAGTATCTCGAAAAATTTCACTTATTTTGACGTGAAAACTTTTTGGTATCTATGAATATTCGTATTTCCATTGAATTGAGAATGTTTCGCAAAAAAATCGCACGAAATTTCGAAATATAACAAAGAAATTGGGGTTTCTGCAAGTAGCGTTTCCACAATTTATGATACATTTGTAAAAAAAGGACGTTTTTTGAGCGGATTTTTTCTCAGCATTTAAGATATACCATAAATCTATTAAATTATGAACGTTTTGCAAGAAAAGCGGTTGATAATTTCGAAAAATTACGAAAAATATGTGATTTTTAGAGTAACCGTTTCCGAAAAGTTTCAATTATCTCGAAAAATTTCACTTTTTTTGACGTGATAACTTTTTGATATCTATGATTATTCGTATTTCCATTGAATTCAGAACGCTTCGCAAAAAAATCGCACGTTATTTCGAAATATAACGAAGAAATCGAGGTTTCGGCAGCCAGCTTTTCCACAATTTATGGTACATTTGGAAAAAAAGGACGTTTTTTTAGCGGATTTTTTCTCAGCATTTAAGATATACCATAAATCTATTAAATTATGAACTTTTTGCAACAAAAGCGGTTGATAATTTCGAAAAATTACGAAAAATATGTGATTTTTAGAGTAACAGTTTCCGAAAAGTTTCAATTATCTCGAAAAATTTCACTTTTTTTGACGTGAAAACTTTTTGATATCTATGATTATTCGTATTTCCATTGAATTCAGAACGCTTCGCAAAAAAATCGCACGAAATTTCGAAATATAACAAAGAAATTGGGGTTTCGGCAAGTAGTGTTTCCACAATTTATGATACATTTGGAAAAAAAGGACGTTTTTTGAGCGGATTTTTTCTAAGCATTTAAGATATACCATAAATCTATTAAATTATGAACGTTTTGCAACAAAAGCGGTTAATAATTTCGAAACATTTCGAAAAATATGTGATTTTTAGTGTAACCGTTTCCGAAAATTTTCAAGTATCTCGAAAAATTTCAATTATTTTGACGTGAAAACTTTTTGGTATCTATGATTATTCGTATTTCCATTGAATTCAGAATGTTTCGCAAAAAAATCGCAGGTAATTTCGAAATATAACGAAGAAATTGGGGTTTCGGCAGCTAGCGTTTCCACAATTTATGATATATTTGGAAAAAAAAGACGTTTTTTGAGCGGATTTTTTCTCAGCATTTAAGATATACCATAAATCTATTAAATTATGAACGTTTTCTAACAAATGCGGTTAATAATTTCGATAAATCACGAAAAATATGTGATTTTTAGAGTAACCGTTTCCGAAAAGTTTCAATTATCTCGAAAAATTTCACTTTTTTTGACGTGATAACTTTTTGATATCTATGAATATTCGTATTTCCATTGAATTGAGAATGTTTCGCAAAAAAATCGCACGAAATTTCAAAATATAACAAAGAAATTGGGGTTTCTGCAAGTAGCGTTTCCACAATTTATGATACATTTGGAAAAAAAGGACGTTTTTTGAGCGGATTTTTTCTAAGCATTTAAGATATACCATAAATCTATTAAATTATGAACGTTTTGCAACAAAAGCGGTTAATAATTTCGAAACATTTCGAAAAATATGTGATTTTTAGTGTAACCGCTTCCGAAAATTTTCAAGTATCTCGAAAAATTTCACTTATTTTGACGTGAAATCTTTTTGGTATCTATGATTATTCGTATTTCCATTGAATTGCGAATGTTTCGCAAAAAAATCGCACGAAATTTCGAAATATAACAAAGAAATTGGGGTTTCGGCAAGTAGCGTTTCCACAATTTATGATACATTTGGAAAAAAAGGACGTTTTTTGAGCGGATTTTTTCTCAGCATTTAAGATATACCATAAATCTATTAAATTATGAACGTTTTGCAAGAAAAGCGGTTGATAATTTCGAAAAATTACGAAAAATATGTGATTTTTAGAGTAACCGTTTCCGAAAAGTTTCAATTATCTCGAAAAATTTCACTTTTTTTGACGTAATAACTTTTTGATATCTATGATTATTCGTATTTCCATTGAATTCAGAACGCTTCGCAAAAAAATCGCACGTTATTTCGAAATATAATGAAGAAATCTAGGTTTCGGCAGCCAGCTTTTCCACAATTTATGGTACATTTGGAAAAAAAGGACGTTTTTTGAGCGGATTTTTTCTCAGCATTTAAGATATACCATAAATCTATTAAATTATGAACGTTTTGCAACAAAAGCGGTTAATAATTTCGAAACATTTCGAAAAATATGTGATTTTTAGTGTAACCGTTTCCGAAAATTTTCAAGTATCTCGAAAAATTTCACTTATTTTGACGTGAAAACTTTTTGGTATCTATGAATATTCGTATTTCCATTGAATTGAGAATGTTTCGCAAAAAAATCGCACGAAATTTCGAAATATAACAAAGAAATTGGGGTTTCTGCAAGTAGCGTTTCCACAATTTATGATACATTTGGAAAAAAAGGACGTTTTTTGAGCGGATTTTTTCTCAGCATTTAAGATATACCATAAATCTATTAAATTATGAACGTTTTGCAGCAAAAGCGGTTGATAATTTCGAAAAATTACGAAAAATATGTGATTTTTAGAGTAACCGTTTCCGAAAAGTTTCAATTATCTCGAAAAATTTCACTTTTTTTGACGTGATAACTTTTTGATATCTATGATTATTCGTATTTCCATTGAATTCAGAACGCTTAGCAAAAAAATCGCACGTTATTTCGAAATATAACGAAGAAATCGAGGTTTCGGCAGCCAGCTTTTCCACAATTTATGGTACATTTGGAAAAAAGGACGTTTTTTGAGCGGATTTTTTCTCAGCATTTAAGATATACCATAAATCTATTAAATTATGAACGTTTTGCAACAAAAGCGGTTGATAATTTCGAAAAATTACGAAAAATATGTGATTTTTAGAGTAACCGTTTCCGAAAAGTTTCAATTATCTCGAAAAATTTCACTTTTTTTGACGTGAAAACTTTTTGATATCTATGATTATTCGTATTTCCATTGAATTCAGAACGCTTCGCAAAAAAATCGCACGTTATTTCGAAACATAACGAAGAAATCGAGGTTTCGGCAGCCAGCTTTTCCACAATTTATGATACATTTGGAAAAAAAGGACGTTTTTTGAGCGGATATTTTCTCAGCATTTAAGATATACCATAAATCTATTAAATTATGAACGTTTTGCAACAAAAGCGGTTGATAATTTCGAAAAATTACGAAAAATATGTGATTTTTAGAGTAACAGTTTCCGAAAAGTTTCAATTATCTCGAAAAATATCACTTTTTTTGACGTGAAAACTTTTTGATATCTATGATTATTCGTATTTCCATTGAATTCAAAACGCTTCGCAAAAAAATCGCACGTTATTTCGAAACATAACGAAGAAATCGAGGTTTCGGCAGCCAGCTTTTCCACAATTTATGATACATTTGGAAAAAAAGGACGTTTTTTGAGCGGATATTTTCTCAGCATTTAAGATATACCATAAATCTATTAAATTATGAACGTTTTGCAACAAAAGCGGTTGATAATTTCGAAAAATTACGAAAAATATGTGATTTTTAGAGTAACAGTTTCCGAAAAGTTTCAATTATCTCGAAAAATATCACTTTTTTTGACGTGAAAACTTTTTGATATCTATGATTATTCGTATTTCCATTGAATTCAAAACGCTTCGCAAAAAAATCGCACGTTATTTCGAAATATAACGAAGAAATCGAGGTTTCGGCAGCCAGCTTTTCCACAATTTATGGTACATTTGGAAAAAAAGGACGTTTTTTGAGCGGATTTTTTCTAAGCATTTAAGATATACCATAAATCTATTAAATTATGAACGTTTTGCAACAAAAGCGGTTAATAATTTCGAAACATTTCGAAAAATATGTGATTTTTAGTGTAACCGTTTCCGAAAATTTTCAAGTATCTCGAAAAATTTCAATTATTTTGACGTGAAAACTTTTTGGTATCTATGATTATTCGTATTTCCATTGAATTCAGAATGTTTCGCAAAAAAATCGCAGGTAATTTCGAAATATAACGAAGAAATTGGGGTTTCGGCAGCTAGCGTTTCCACAATTTATGATATATTTGGAAAAAAAAGACGTTTTTTGAGCGGATTTTTTCTCAGCATTTAAGATATACCATAAATCTATAAAAATTACGAAAAATATGTGATTTTTAGTGTAACCGTTTCCGAAAATTTTCAATTATCTCGAAAAATTTCACTTTTTTTGACGTGAAAACTTTTTGATATCTATGATTATTCGTATTTCCATTGAATTCAGAACGCTTCGCAAAAAAATCGCACGTTATTTCGAAACATAACGAAGAAATCGAGGTTTCGGCAGCCAGCTTTTCCACAATTTATGATACATTTGGAAAAAAAGGACGTTTTTTGAGCGGATATTTTCTCAGCATTTAAGATATACCATAAATCTATTAAATTATGAACGTTTTGCAACAAAAGCGGTTGATAATTTCGAAAAATTACGAAAAATATGTGATTTTTAGAGTAACAGTTTCCGAAAAGTTTCAATTATCTCGAAAAATATCACTTTTTTTGACGTGAAAACTTTTTGATATCTATGATTATTCGTATTTCCATTGAATTCAAAACGCTTCGCAAAAAAATCGCACGTTATTTCGAAACATAACGAAGAAATCGAGGTTTCGGCAGCCAGCTTTTCCACAATTTATGATACATTTGGAAAAAAAGGACGTTTTTTGAGCGGATATTTTCTCAGCATTTAAGATATACCATAAATCTATTAAATTATGAACGTTTTGCAACAAAAGCGGTTGATAATTTCGAAAAATTACGAAAAATATGTGATTTTTAGAGTAACAGTTTCCGAAAAGTTTCAATTATCTCGAAAAATATCACTTTTTTTGACGTGAAAACTTTTTGATATCTATGATTATTCGTATTTCCATTGAATTCAAAACGCTTCGCAAAAAAATCGCACGTTATTTCGAAATATAACGAAGAAATCGAGGTTTCGGCAGCCAGCTTTTCCACAATTTATGGTACATTTGGAAAAAAAGGACGTTTTTTGAGCGGATTTTTTCTAAGCATTTAAGATATACCATAAATCTATTAAATTATGAACGTTTTGCAACAAAAGCGGTTAATAATTTCGAAACATTTCGAAAAATATGTGATTTTTAGTGTAACCGTTTCCGAAAATTTTCAAGTATCTCGAAAAATTTCAATTATTTTGACGTGAAAACTTTTTGGTATCTATGATTATTCGTATTTCCATTGAATTCAGAATGTTTCGCAAAAAAATCGCAGGTAATTTCGAAATATAACGAAGAAATTGGGGTTTCGGCAGCTAGCGTTTCCACAATTTATGATATATTTGGAAAAAAAAGACGTTTTTTGAGCGGATTTTTTCTCAGCATTTAAGATATACCATAAATCTATTAAATTATGAACGTTTTCTAACAAATGCGGTTAATAATTTCGATAAATCACGAAAAATATGTGATTTTTAGAGTAACCGTTTCCGAAAAGTTTCAATTATCTCGAAAAATTTCACTTTTTTTGACGTGATAACTTTTTGATATCTATGATTATTCGTATTTCCATTGAATTCAGAACGCTTCGCAAAAAAATCGCACGTTATTTCGAAATATAACGAAGAAATCGAGGTTTCGGCAGCCAGCTTTTCCACAATTTATGGTACATTTGGAAAAAAAGGACGTTTTTTGAGCGGATTTTTTCTAAGCATTTAAGATATACCATAAATCTATTAAATTATGAACGTTTTGCAACAAAAGCGGTTAATAATTTCGAAACATTTCGAAAAATATGTGATTTTTAGTGTAACCGTTTCCGAAAATTTTCAAGTATCTCGAAAAATTTCACTTATTTTGACGTGAAAACTTTTTGGTATCTATGAATATTCGTATTTCCATTGAATTGAGAATGTTTCGCAAAAAAATCGCACGAAATTTCGAAATATAACAAAGAAATTGGGGTTTCTGCAAGTAGCGTTTCCACAATTTATGATACATTTGGAAAAAAAGGACGTTTTTTGAGCGGATTTTTTCTAAGCATTTAAGATATACCATAAATCTATTAAATTATGAACGTTTTGCAACAAAAGCGGTTAATAATTTCGAAACATTTCGAAAAATATGTGATTTTTAGTGTAACCGCTTCCGAAAATTTTCAAGTATCTCGAAAAATTTCACTTATTTTGACGTGAAATCTTTTTGGTATCTATGATTATTCGTATTTCCATTGAATTGCGAATGTTTCGCAAAAAAATCGCACGAAATTTCGAAATATAACAAAGAAATTGGGGTTTCGGCAAGTAGCGTTTCCACAATTTATGATACATTTGGAAAAAAAGGACGTTTTTTGAGCGGATTTTTTCTCAGCATTTAAGATATACCATAAATCTATTAAATTATGAACGTTTTGCAACAAAAGCGGTTGATAATTTCGAAAAATTACGAAAAATATGTGATTTTTAGAGTAACCGTTTCCGAAAAGTTTCAATTATCTCGAAAAATTTCACTTTTTTTGACGTGATAACTTTTTGATATCTATGATTATTCGTATTTCCATTGAATTCAGAACGCTTCGCAAAAAAATCGCACGTTATTTCGAAATATAATGAAGAAATCTAGGTTTCGGCAGCCAGCTTTTCCACAATTTATGGTACATTTGGAAAAAAAGGACGTTTTTTGAGCGGATTTTTTCTCAGCATTTAAGATATACCATAAATCTATTAAATTATGAACGTTTTGCAACAAAAGCGGTTAATAATTTCGAAACATTTCGAAAAATATGTGATTTTTAGTGTAACCGTTTCCGATAATTTTCAAGTATCTCGAAAAATTTCACTTATTTTGACGTGAAAACTTTTTGGTATCTATGAATATTCGTATTTCCATTGAATTGAGAATGTTTCGCAAAAAAATCGCACGAAATTTCGAAATATAACAAAGAAATTGGGGTTTCTGCAAGTAGCGTTTCCACAATTTATGATACATTTGGAAAAAAAGGACGTTTTTTGAGCGGATTTTTTCTCAGCATTTAAGATATACCATAAATCTATTAAATTATGAACGTTTTGCAGCAAAAGCGGTTGATAATTTCGAAAAATTACGAAAAATATGTGATTTTTAGAGTAACCGTTTCCGAAAAGTTTCAATTATCTCGAAAAATTTCACTTTTTTTGACGTGATAACTTTTTGATATCTATGATTATTCGTATTTCCATTGAATTCAGAACGCTTCGCAAAAAAATCGCACGTTATTTCGAAATATAACGAAGAAATCGAGTTTTCGGCAGCCAGCTTTTCCACAATTTATGGTACATTTGGAAAAAAAGGACGTTTTTTGAGCGGATTTTTTCTCAGCATTTAAGATATACCATAAATCTATTAAATTATGAACGTTTTGCAACAAAAGCGGTTGATAATTTCGAAAAATTACGAAAAATATGTGATTTTTAGAGTAACCGTTTCCGAAAAGTTTCAATTATCTCGAAAAATTTCACTTTTTTTGACGTGAAAACTTTTTGATATCTATGATTATTCGTATTTCCATTGAATTCAGAACGCTTCGCAAAAAAATCGCACGTTATTTCGAAACATAACGAAGAAATCGAGGTTTCGGCAGCCAGCTTTTCCACAATTTATGATACATTTGGAAAAAAAGGACGTTTTTTGAGCGGATATTTTCTCAGCATTTAAGATATACCATAAATCTATTAAATTATGAACGTTTTGCAACAAAAGCGGTTGATAATTTCGAAAAATTACGAAAAATATGTGATTTTTAGAGTAACAGTTTCCGAAAAGTTTCAATTATCTCGAAAAATATCACTTTTTTTGACGTGAAAACTTTTTGATATCTATGATTATTCGTATTTCCATTGAATTCAAAACGCTTCGCAAAAAAATCGCACGTTATTTCGAAACATAACGAAGAAATCGAGGTTTCTGCAGCCAGCTTTTCCACAATTTATGATACATTTGGAAAAAAAGGACGTTTTTTGAGCGGATATTTTCTCAGCATTTAAGATATACCATAAATCTATTAAATTATGAACGTTTTGCAACAAAAGCGGTTGATAATTTCGAAAAATTACGAAAAATATGTGATTTTTAGAGTAACAGTTTCCGAAAAGTTTCAATTATCTCGAAAAATATCACTTTTTTTGACGTGAAAACTTTTTGATATCTATGATTATTCGTATTTCCATTGAATTCAAAACGCTTCGCAAAAAAATCGCACGTTATTTCGAAATATAACGAAGAAATCGAGGTTTCGGCAGCCAGCTTTTCCACAATTTATGGTACATTTGGAAAAAAAGGACGTTTTTTGAGCGGATTTTTTCTAAGCATTTAAGATATACCATAAATCTATTAAATTATGAACGTTTTGCAACAAAAGCGGTTAATAATTTCGAAACATTTCGAAAAATATGAGATTTTTAGTGTAACCGTTTCCGAAAATTTTCAAGTATCTCGAAAAATTTCAATTATTTTGACGTGAAAACTTTTTGGTATCTATGATTATTCGTATTTCCATTGAATTCAGAATGTTTCGCAAAAAAATCGCAGGTAATTTCGAAATATAACGAAGAAATTGGGGTTTCGGCAGCTAGCGTTTCCACAATTTATGATATATTTGGAAAAAAAAGACGTTTTTTGAGCGGACTTTTTCTCAGCATTTAAGATATACCATAAATCTATAAAAATTACGAAAAATATGTGATTTTTAGTGTAACCGTTTCCGAAAATTTTCAATTATCTCGAAAAATTTCACTTTTTTTGACGTGAAAACTTTTTGATATCTATGATTATTCGTATTTCCATTGAATTCAGAACGCTTCGCAAAAAAATCGCACGTTATTTCGAAACATAACGAAGAAATCGAGGTTTCGGCAGCCAGCTTTTCCACAATTTATGATACATTTGGAAAAAAAGGACGTTTTTTGAGCGGATATTTTCTCAGCATTTAAGATATACCATAAATCTATTAAATTATGAACGTTTTGCAACAAAAGCGGTTGATAATTTCGAAAAATTACGAAAAATATGTGATTTTTAGAGTAACAGTTTCCGAAAAGTTTCAATTATCTCGAAAAATATCACTTTTTTTGACGTGAAAACTTTTTGATATCTATGATTATTCGTATTTCCATTGAATTCAAAACGCTTCGCAAAAAAATCGCACGTTATTTCGAAACATAACGAAGAAATCGAGGTTTCGGCAGCCAGCTTTTCCACAATTTATGGTACATTTGGAAAAAAAAGACGTTTTTTGAGCGGATTTTTTCTAAGCATTTAAGATATACCATAAATCTATTAAATTATGAACGTTTTGCAACAAAAGCGGTTAATAATTTCGAAACATTTCGAAAAATATGTGATTTTTAGTGTAACCGTTTCCGAAAATTTTCAAGTATCTCGAAAAATTTCACTTATTTTGACGTGAAAACTTTTTGGTATCTATGAATATTCGTATTTCCATTGAATTGAGAATGTTTCGCAAAAAAATCGCACGAAATTTCGAAATATAACAAAGAAATTGGGGTTTCTGCAAGTAGCGTTTCCACAATTTATGATACATTTGGAAAAAAAGGACGTTTTTTGAGCGGATTTTTTCTAAGCATTTAAGATATACCATAAATCTATTAAATTATGAACGTTTTGCAACAAAAGCGGTTAATAATTTCGAAACATTTCGAAAAATATGTGATTTTTAGTGTAACCGCTTCCGAAAATTTTCAAGTATCTCGAAAAATTTCACTTATTTTGACGTGAAATCTTTTTGGTATCTATGATTATTCGTATTTCCATTGAATTGCGAATGTTTCGCAAAAAAATCGCACGAAATTTCGAAATATAACAAAGAAATTGGGGTTTCGGCAAGTAGCGTTTCCACAATTTATGATACATTTGGAAAAAAAGGACGTTTTTTGAGCGGATTTTTTCTCAGCATTTAAGATATACCATAAATCTATTAAATTATGAACGTTTTGCAAGAAAAGCGGTTGATAATTTCGAAAAATTACGAAAAATATGTGATTTTTAGAGTAACCGTTTCCGAAAAGTTTCAATTATCTCGAAAAATTTCACTTTTTTTGACGTGATAACTTTTTGATATCTATGATTATTCGTATTTCCATTGAATTCAGAACGCTTCGCAAAAAAATCGCACGTTATTTCGAAATATAATGAAGAAATCTAGGTTTCGGCAGCCAGCTTTTCCACAATTTATGGTACATTTGGAAAAAAAGGACGTTTTTTGAGCGGATTTTTTCTCAGCATTTAAGATATACCATAAATCTATTAAATTATGAACGTTTTGCAACAAAAGCGGTTAATAATTTCGAAACATTTCGAAAAATATGTGATTTTTAGTGTAACCGTTTCCGAAAATTTTCAAGTATCTCGAAAAATTTCACTTATTTTGACGTGAAAACTTTTTGGTATCTATGAATATTCGTATTTCCATTGAATTGAGAATGTTTCGCAAAAAAATCGCACGAAATTTCGAAATATAACAAAGAAATTGGGGTTTCTGCAAGTAGCGTTTCCACAATTTATGATACATTTGGAAAAAAAGGACGTTTTTTGAGCGGATTTTTTCTCAGCATTTAAGATATACCATAAATCTATTAAATTATGAACGTTTTGCAGCAAAAGCGGTTGATAATTTCGAAAAATTACGAAAAATATGTGATTTTTAGAGTAACCGTTTCCGAAAAGTTTCAATTATCTCGAAAAATTTCACTTTTTTTGACGTGATAACTTTTTAATATCTATGATTATTCGTATTTCCATTGAATTCAGAACGCTTCGCAAAAAAATCGCACGTTATTTCGAAATATAACGAAGAAATCGAGGTTTCGGCAGCCAGCTTTTCCACAATTTATGGTACATTTGGAAAAAAAGGACGTTTTTTGAGCGGATATTTTCTCAGCATTTAAGATATACCATAAATCTATTAAATTATGAACGTTTTGCAACAAAAGCGGTTGATAATTTCGAAAAATTACGAAAAATATGTGATTTTTAGAGTAACAGTTTCCGAAAAGTTTCAATTATCTCGAAAAATATCACTTTTTTTGACGTGAAAACTTTTTGATATCTATGATTATTCGTATTTCCATTGAATTCAAAACGCTTCGCAAAAAAATCGCACGTTATTTCGAAATATAACGAAGAAATCGAGGTTTCGGCAGCCAGCTTTTCCACAATTTATGGTACATTTGGAAAAAAAGGACGTTTTTTGAGCGGATTTTTTCTAAGCATTTAAGATATACCATAAATCTATTAAATTATGAACGTTTTGCAACAAAAGCGGTTAATAATTTCGGAACATTTCGAAAAATATGTGATTTTTAGTGTAACCGTCTCCGAAAATTTTCAAGTATCTCGAAAAATTTCACTTATTTTGACGTGAAAACTTTTTGGTATCTATGATTATTCGTATTTCCATTGAATTCAGAATGTTTCGCAAAAAAATCGCAGGTAATTTCGAAATATAACGAAGAAATTGGGGTTTCGGCAGCTAGCGTTTCCACAATTTATGATATATTTGGAAAAAAAAGACGTTTTTTGAGCGGATTTTTTCTCAGCATTTAAGATATACCATAAATCTATTAAATTATGAACGTTTTCTAACAAAAGCGGTTAATAATTTCGATAAATCACGAAAAATATGTGATTTTTAGAGTAACCGTTTCCGAAAAGTTTCAATTATCTCGAAAAATTTCACTTTTTTTGACGTGATAACTTTTTGATATCTATGATTATTCGTATTTCCATTGAATTCAGAACGCTTCGCAAAAAAATCGCACGTTATTTCGAAATATAACGAAGAAATCGAGGTTTCGGCAGCCAGCTTTTCCACAATTTATGGTACATTTGGAAAAAAAGGACGTTTTTTGAGCGGATTTTTTCTCAGCATTTAAGATATACCATAAATCTATTAAATTATGAACGTTTTGCAACAAAAGCGGTTAATAATTTCGAAACATTTCGAAAAATATGTGATTTTTAGTGTAACCGTTTCCGAAATAATTTCAAGTATCTCGAAAAATATCACTTTTTTTGACGTGATAACTTTTTGATATCTATGATTATTCGTATTTCCATTGAATTCAGAACGCTTCGCAAAAAAATCGCACGTTATTTCGAAATATAACGAAGAAATCGAGGTTTCGGCAGCCAGCTTTTCCACAATTTATGATACATTTGGAAAAAAAGGACGTTTTTTGAGCGGATTTTTTCTCAGCATTTAAGATATACCATAAATCTATTAAATTATGAACGTTTTGCAACAAAAGCGGTTAATAATTTCGAAACATTTCGAAAAATATGTGATTTTTAGTGTAACCGTTTCCGAAAATTTTCAAGTAACTCGAAAAATTTCACTTATTTTGACGTGAAATCTTTTTGGTATCTATGATTATTCGTATTTCCATTGAATTGAGAATGTTTCGCAAAAAAATCGCACGAAATTTCGAAATATAACAAAGAAATTGGGGTTTCGGTAAGTAGCGTTTCCACAATTTATGATACATTTGGAAAAAAAGGACGTTTTTTGAGCGGATTTTTTCTCAGCATTTAAGATATACCATAAATCTATTAAATTATGAACGTTTTGCAACAAAAGCGGTTGATAATTTCGAAAAATTACGAAAAATATGTGATTTTTAGAGTAACCGTTTCCGAAAAGTTTCAATTATCTCGAAAAATATCACTTTTTTTGACGTGAAAACTTTTTGATATCTATGATTATTCGTATTTCCATTGAATTGAGAATGTTTCGCAAAAAAATCGCAGGTAATTTCGAAATATAACGAAGAAATTGGGGTTTCGGCAGCTAGCGTTTCCACAATTTATGGTACATTTGGAAAAAAAGGACGTTTTTTGAGCGGATTTTTTCTAAGCATTTAAGGTATACCATAAATCTATTAAATTATGAACGTTTTGCAACAAAAGCGGTTAATAATTTCGAAACATTTCGAAAAATATGTGATTTTTAGTGTAACCGTTTCCGAAAATTTTCAAGTATCTCGAAAAATTTCACTTATTTTGACGTGAAATCTTTTTGGTATCTATGATTATTCGTATTTCCATTGAATTGAGAATGTTTCGCAAAAAAATCGCACGAAATTTCGAAATATAACAAAGAAATTGGGGTTTCGGCAAGTAGCGTTTCCACAATTTATGATACATTTGGAAAAAAAGGACGTTTTTTGAGCGGATTTTTTCTCAGCATTTAAGATATACCATAAATCTATTAAATTATGAACGTTTTGCAACAAAAGCGGTTGATAATTTCGAAAAATTACGAAAAATATGTGATTTTTAGAGTAACCGTTTCCGAAAAGTTTCAATTATCTCGAAAAATATCACTTTTTTGGACGTGAAAACTTTTTGATATCTATGATTATTCGTATTTCCATTGAATTCAGAACGCTTCGCAAAAAAATCGCACGTTATTTCGAAGTATAACGAAGAAATCTAGGTTTCGGCAGCCAGCTTTTTCACAATTTATGGTACATTTGGAAAAAAAGGACGTTTTTTGAGCGGATTTTTTCTAAGCATTTAAGATATACCATAAATCTATTAAATTATGAACGTTTTGCAACAAAAGCGGTTAATAATTTCGATAAATCACGAAAAATATGTGATTTTTAGAGTAACCGTTTCCGAAAAGTTTCAATTATCTCGAAAAATTTCACTTTTTTTGACGTGATAACTTTTTGATATCTATGATTATTCGTATTTCCATTGAATTGAGAATGCTTCGCAAAAAAATCTCACGTAATTTCGAAATGTAACGAAGAAACTGTGGTTTCCGCAGCTAGCGTTTCCACATTTTATGATATATTTGGAAAAAAAAGACGTTTTTTGAGCGGATTTTTTCTCAGCATTTAAGATATTACATAAATCTATTAAATTATGAACGTTTTGCAACAAAAGCGGTTAATAATTTCGAAAAATTACGAAAAATATGTGATTTTTAGAGTAACCGTTTCCGAAAAGTTTCAATTATCTCGAAAAATTTCACTTTTTTTGACGTGAAAACTTTTTGATATCTATGATTATTCGTATTTCCATTGATTTCAGAACGCTTCGCAAGAAAATCGCACGTTATTTCGAAATGTAACGAAGAAACTGTGGTTTCGGCAGCTAGCGTTTCCACATTTTATGATATATTTGGAAAAAAAAAACGTTTTTTGAGCGGGTTTTTTCTCAGCATTTAAGATATACCATAAATCTATTAAATTATGAACGTTTTGCAACAAAAGCAGTTAATAATTTCGATAAATCACGAAAAATATGTGATTTTTAGAGTAACCGTTTCCGAAAAGTTTCAATTATCTCGAAAAATTTCACTTTTTTTGACGTGAAGACTTTTTGATATCTATAATTAATCGTATTTCCATTGAATTCAGAACGCTTCGCAAAAAATCGCACGTTATTTCGAAATATAACGAAGAAATCGAGGTTTCGGCAGCCAGCTTTTCCACAATTTATGATACATTTGGAAAAAAAGGACGTTTTTTGAGCGGATTTTTTCTCAGCATTTAAGATATACCATAAATCTATTAAATTATGAACGTTTTGTAACAAAAGCGGTTAATAATTTCGAAAAATTTCGAAAAATATGTGATTTTTGTATAACCGTTTCCGAAAATTTTCAAGTATCTCGAAAAATTTCCCTTTTTTTGACGTGAAAACTTTTTGGTATCTATGATTATTCGTATTTCCATTGAATTGAGAATGTTTCGCAAAAAAATCGCACGAAATTTCGAAATATAACAAAGAAATTGGGGTTTCGGCAAGTAGCGTTTCCACAATTTATGATACATTTGGAAAAAAAGGACGTTTTTTGAGCGGATTTTTTCTCAGCATTTAAGATATACCATAAATCTATTAAATTATGAACGTTTTGCAACAAAAGCGGTTGATAATTTCGAAAAATTACGAAAAATATGTGATTTTCAGAGTAACCGTTTCCGAAAAGTTTCAATTATCTCGAAAAATTTCACTTTTTTTGACGTGAAAACTTTTTGAGATCTATGATTATTCGTATTTCCATTGAATTGCGAACGCTTAGCAAAAAAATCTCACGTAATTTCGAAATGTAACGAAGAAACTGTGGTTTCGGCAGCTAGCGTTTCCACATTTTATGATATATTTGGAAAAAAAAGACGTTTTTTGAGCGGATTCTTTATCAGCATTTAAGATATACCATAAATCTATTAAATTATAAACGTTTTTCAACAAAAGCGGTTAATAATTTCGAAAAATTACGAAAAATATGTGATTTTTAGAGTAACTGTTTCCGAAAAGTTTCAATTATCTCGAAAAATTTCACTTTTTTTGACGTGAAAACTTTTTGATATTTATCATTGTTCGTATTTCCATTGAATTCAGAACGCTTCGCAAAAAAATCGCACGTAATTTCGAAATGTAAGGAAGAAATTTGGGTTTCGGCAGCTAGCTTTTCCACAATTTATGATATATTTGGAAAAAAAAGACGTTTTTTGAGCGGATGTTTTCTCAGCATTTAAGATATACCATAAGCCTATGAAATTATGAACGTTTTTCAACAAAAGCGGTTAATAATTTCGAAAAATTACGAAAAATTTGTGATTTTTAGAGTAACCGTTTCCGAAAAGTTTCAATTATCTCGAAAAATTTCACTTTTTTTGACGTGAAAACTTTTTGATATCTATGATTATTCGTATTTCCATTGAATTCAGAACGCTTCGCAAAAAAATCGCACGTTATTTCGAAATATAACGAAGAAATCGAGGTTTCGGCAGCCAGCTTTTCCACAATTTATGATACATTTGGAAAAAAAGGACGTTTTTTGAGCGGATTTTTTCTCAGCATTTAAGATATACCATAAATCTATTAAATTATGAACGTTTTGCAACAAAAGCGGTTAATAATTTCGAAAAATTACGAAAAATATGTGATTTTTAGAGTAACCGTTTCCGAAAAGTTTCAATTATCTCGAAAAATTTCACTTTTTTTGACGTGAAAACTTTTTGATATCTATGGTTATTCGTATTTCCATTGAATTCAGAACGCTTCGCAAAAAAATCGAACGTTATTTCGAAATATAACGAAGAAATCGAGGTTTCGGCAGCCAGCTTTTCCACAATTTATGATATATTTGGAAAAAAAAACCTTTATTGAGCGGATTTTTTCTCAGCATTTAAGATATACCATAAATCTATTAAGTTATGAACGTTTAGCAAATAAAGCGGTTAATAATTTCGATAAATCACGAAAAATATGTGATTTTTAGAGTAACCGTTTCCGAAAAGTTTCAATTATCTCGAAAAATTTCACTTTTTTTGACGTGAAAACTTTTTGATATCTATGATTATTCGTATTTCCATTGAATTCAGAACGCTTCGCAAAAAAATCGCACGTTATTTCGAAATATAACGAAGAAATCGAGGTTTGGGCAGCCAGCTTTTCCACAATTTATGATACATTTGGAAAAAAAGGACGTTTTTTGAGCGGATTTTTTCTCAGCATTTAAGATATACCATAAATCTATTAAATTATGATCGTTTTGTAACAAAAGCGGTTAATAATTTCGAAAAATTTCGAAAAATATGTGATTTTTAGTATAACAGTTTCCGAAAATTTTCATGTATCTCGAAAAATTTCACTTTTTTTGACGTGAAAACTTTTTGATATCTATGATTATGCGTATTCTCATTGAATTTAGAACGCTTCGCAAAAAAATCGCACTTTATTTCGAAATATAACGAAGAAATCGAGGTTTCGGCAGCCAGCTTTTCCACAATTTATGATACATTTGGTAAAAAAGGACGTTTTTTGAGCGGTTTTTTGCTCAGCATTTAAGATATACCATAAATCTATTAAATTATGAACGTTTTGCAACAAAAGCAGTTAATAATTTCGAAAAATTTCGAAAAATATGTGATTTTTAGTATAACCGTTTCCGAAAATTTTCAAGTATCTCGAAAAATTTCACTTTTTTTGACGTGAAAACTTTTTGATATCTATGATTATTCTTATTTCCATTGAATTCAGAACGCTTCGCAAAAAAATCGCACGTTATTTCGAAATGTATGGAAGAAATTTGGGTTTCGGAAGCCAGCTTTTCCACAATTTATGATACATTTGGAAAAAAAGGACGTTTTTTGAGCGGATTTTTTCTCAGCATTTAAGATATACCATAAATCTATTAAATTATGAACGTTTTGCAACAAAAGCGGTTAATAATTTCGAAAAATTACGAAAAATTTGTGATTTTTAGAGTAACCGTTTCTGAAAAGTTTCAATTATCTCGAAAAATTTCACTTTTTTTGACGTGAAAACTTTTTGATATCTATGATTATTCGTATTTCCATTGAATTCAGAACGCTTCGCAAAAGAATCGCACGTTATTTCGAAATATAACGAAGAAATCGAGGTTTCGGCAGCAAGCTTTTCCACAATTTATGATACATTTGGAAAAGAAGGACGTTTTTTGAGCGGATTTTTTCTAAGCATTTAAGATATACCATAAGTCTATTAAATTATGAACGTTTTGCAACAAAAGCGGTTAATAATTTCGAAAAATTTCGAAAAATATGTGATTTTTAGTGTAACCGTTTCCGAAAATTTTCAAGTATCTCGAAAAATTTCACTTTTTTTGACGTGAAAACTTTTTGATATCTATGATGATTCGTATTTCCATTGAATTCAGAACGCTTCGCAAAAAACATCGCACGTAATTTCGAAATGTAAGGAAGAAATTTGGGTTTCGGCAGCTAGCTTTTCCACAATTTATGATATATTTGGAAAAAAGGGACGTTTTTTGAGCGGAATTTTTCTCAGCATTTAAGATATACCATAAATCTATTAAATTATGAACGTTTTGCAACAAAAGTGGTTAATAATTTCGAAAAATTACGAAAAATATGTGATTTTTAGTATAACCGTTTCCGAAAATTTTTAAGTATCTCAAAAAATTTCACTTATTTTTACGTGAAAACTTTTTGATATCTATGATTATTCGTATTTCCATTGAATTGAGAATGCTTCGCAAAAAAATCTCACGTAATTTCGAAATGTAACGAAGAAACTGTGGTTTCCGCAGCTAGCGTTTCCACATTTTATGATATATTTGGAAAAAAAAAACGTTTTTTGAGCGGATTTTTTCTCAGCATTTAAGATATACCATAAATCTATTAAATTATGAACGTTTTGCAACAAAAGCGGTTAATAATTTCGAAAAATTACAAAAAATATGTGATTTTTAGAGTAACCGTTTCCGAAATTTTCAATTATCTCGAAAAATTTCACTTTTTTTGACGTGAAAACTTTTTGATATCTATGATTATTCGTATTTCCATTGAATTCAGAACGCTTCGCAAGAAAATCGCACGTTATTTCGAAATATAACGAAGAAATCGAGGTTTCGGCAGCCAGCTTTTCCACAATTTATGATACATTTGGAAAAAAAGGACGTTTTTTGAGCGGATTTTTTCTCAGCATTTAAGATATACCTTAAATCTATTAAATTATGAACGTTTTGCAACAAAAGCGGTTAATAATTTCGAAAAATTACGAAAAATATGTGATATTTAGTGTAACTGTTTCCGAAAATTTTCAATTATCTCGAAAAATTTCACTTTTTTTGACGTGAAAACTTTTTGATATCTATGATTATTCGTATTTCCATTGAATTGAGAACGCTTCGCAAAAAAATCTCACGTAATTTCGAAATGTAACGAAGAAACTGTGGTTTCGGCAGCTAGCGTTTCCACATTTTATGATATATTTGGAAAAAAAAGACGTTTTTTGAGCGGGTTTTTTCTCAGCATTTAAGATATACCATAAATCTATTAAATTATGAACGTTTTGCAACAAAAGCGGTTAATAATTTCGATAAATCACGAAAAATATGTGATTTTTAGAGTAACCGTTTCCGAAAAGTTTCAATTATCTCGAAAAATTTCACTTTTTTTGACGTGAAAACTTTTTGATATCTATGATTATTCGTATTTCCATTGAATTCAAGAACGCTTCGCAAAAAAATCGCACGTTATTTCGAAATATAACGAAGAAATCGAGGTTTCGGCAGCCAGCTTTTCCACAATTTATGATACATTTGGAAAAAAAGGACGTTTTTTGAGCGGATTTTTTCTCAGCATTTAAGATATACCTTAAATCTATTAAATTATGAACGTTTTGCAACAAAAGCGGTTAATAATTTCGAAAAATTACGAAAAATATGTGATTTTTAGAGTAACCGTTTCCGAAAAGTTTCAATTATCTCGAAAAATTTCACTTTTTTTGACGTGAAAACTTTTTGATATCTATGATTATTCGTATTTCCATTGAATTCAGAACGCTTCGCAAAAAAATCGCACGTTATTTCGAAATATAACGAAGAAATCGAGGTATCGGTAGCCAGCTTTTCCACAATTTATGATACATTTGGAAAAAAGGACGTTTTTTGAGCGGATTTTTTCTCAGCATTTAAGATATACCTTAAATCTATTACATTATGAACGTTTTGCAACAAAAGCGGTTAATAATTTCGAAAAATTACGAAAAATATGTGATTTTTAGTGTAACTGTTTCCGAAAATTTTCAATTATCTCGAAAAATTTCACTTTTTTTGACGTGAAAACTTTTTGATATCTATGATTATTCGTATTTCCATTGAATTCAGAACGCTTCGCAAAAAAATCGCACGTTATTTCGAAATATAACGAAGAAATCGAGGTTTCGGCAGCCAGCTTTTCCAAAATTTATGATACATTTGGAAAAAAAGGACGTTCTTTGAGCGGATTTTTTCTCAGCATTTAAGATATACCATAAATCTATTAAATTATGAACGTTTTGCAACAAAAGCGGTTAATAATTTCGAAAAATTACGAAAAATATTTGATTTTTAGAGTAACCGTTTCCGAAAAGTTTCAATTATCTCGAAAAATTTCACTTTTTTTGACGTGAAAACTTTTTGATATCTATGATTATTCGTATTTCCATTGAATTCAGAACGCTTCGCAATAAAATCGCACGTTATTTCGAAATATAACGAAGAAATCGAGGTTTCGGCAGCCAGCTTTTCCACAATTTATGATACATTTGGAAAAAAAGGACGTTTTTTGAGCGGATTTTTTCTCAGCATTTAAGATATACCATAAATCTATTAAATTATGAACGTTTTGTAACAAAAGCGGTTAATAATTTCGAAAAACTTCGAAAAATATGTGATTTTTGTATAACCGTTTCCGAAAATTTTCAAGTATCTCGAAAAATTTCACTTTTTTTGACGTGAAAACTTTTTGATATCTATGATTATTCGTATTTCCATTGAATTAAGAACGCTTCGCAAAAAAATCGCACGTTATTTCGAAATATAACGAAGAAATCGAGGTTTCGGCAGCCAGCTTCTCCACAATTTATGATACATTTGGAAAAAAAGGACGTTTTTTGAGCGGATTTTTTCTAAGCATTTAAGATATACCATAAATCTATTAAATTATGAACGTTTTGCAACAAAAGCGGTTAATTATTTCGAAAAATGTCGAAAAATATGTGATTTTTAGTGTAACCGTTTCCAAAAAGTTTCAATTATCTCGAAAAATTTCACTTTTTTTGACGTGAAAACTTTTTGATATCTATGATTATTCGTATTTCCATTGAATTCAGAACGCTTCGCAAAAAAATCGCACGTTATTTCGAAATATAACGAAGAAATCGAGGTTTCGGCAGCCAGCTTTTCCACAATTTATGATACATTTGGAAAAAAAGGACGTTTTTTGAGCTGATTTTTTTTCAGCATTTAAGATATACCATAAATCTATTAAATTATAAACGTTTTTCAACAGAAGCGGTTAATAATTTCGAAAAATTACGAAAAATATGTGATTTTTAGAGTAACTGTTTCCGAAAAGTTTCAATTATCTCGAAAAATTTCACTTTTTTTGACGTGAAAACTTTTTGATATTTATAATTGTTCGTATTTCCATTGAATTCAGAACGCTTCGCAAAAAAATCGCACGTAATTTCGAAATGTAAGGAAGAAATTTGGGTTTCGGCAGCTAGCTTTTCCACAATTTATGATATATTTGGAAAAAAAAGACGTTTTTTGAGCGGATGTTTTCTCAGCATTTAAGATATACCATAAGCCTATGAAATTATGAACGTTTTTCAACAAAAGCGGTTAATAATTTCGAAAAATTACGAAAAATATGTGATTTTTAGAGTAACCGTTTCCGAAAAGTTTCAATTATCTCGAAAAATTTCACTTTTTTTGACGTGAAAACTTTTTGATATCTATGATTATTCGTATTTCCATTGAATTCAGAACGCTTCGCAAAAAAATCGCACGTTATTTCGAAATATAACGAAGAAATCGAGGTTTCGGCAGCCAGCTTTTCCACAATTTATGATACATTTGGAAAAAAAGGACGTTTTTTGAGCGGATTTTTTCTCAGCATTTAAGATATACCATAAATCTATTAAATTATGAACGTTTTGCAACAAAAGCGGTTAATAATTTCGAAAAATTACGAAAAATATGTGATTTTTAGAGTAACCGTTTCCGAAAAGTTTCAATTATCTCGAAAAATTTCACTTTTTTTGACGTGAAAACTTTTTGATATCTATGGTTATTCGTATTTCCATTGAATTCAGAACGCTTCGCAAAAAAATCGAACGTTATTTCGAAATATAACGAAGAAATCGAGGTTTCGGCAGCCAGCTTTTCCACAATTTATGATATATTTGGAAAAAAAAAACCTTTATTGAGCGGATTTTTTCTCAGCATTTAAGATATACCATAAATCTATTAAATTATGAACGTTTTGCAACAAAAGCGGTTAATAATTTCGATAAATCACGAAAAATATGTGATTTTTAGAGTAACCGTTTCCGAAAAGTTTTAATTATCTCGAAAAATTTCACTTTTTTTGACGTGAAAACTTTTTGATATTTATCATTGTTCGTATTTCCATTGAATTCAGAACGCTTCGCAAAAAAATCGCACGTAATTTCGAAATGTAAGGAAGAAATTTGGGTTTCGGCAGCTAGCTTTTCCACAATTTATGATATATTTGGAAAAATAAGACGTTTTTTGAGCGGATTTTTTCTCAGCATTTAAGATATACCATAAATCTATTAAATTATGAACGTTTTGCAACAAAAGCGGTTGATAATTTCGAAAAATTACAAAAAATATGTGATTTTTAGTATAACCGTTTACGAAAAGTTTCAATTATCTCGAAAAATTTCACTTTTTTTGACGTGAAAACTTTTTGATATCTATGATTATTCGTATTTCCATTGAATTCAGAACGCTTCGCAAAAAAATCGCACGTTATTTCGAAATATAACGAAGAAATCGAGGTTTCGGCAGCCAGCTTTTCAACAATTTATGATACATTTGGAAAAAAAGGACGTTTTTTGAGCGGATTTTTTCTCAGCATTTAAGATATACCATAAATCTATTAAATTATGATCGTTTTGTAACAAAAGCGGTTAATAATTTCGAAAAATTTCGATAAATATGTGATTTTTAGTATAACAGTTTCCGAAAATTTTCATGTATCTCGAAAAATTTTTCTTTTTTTGACGTGAAAACTTTTTGATATCTATGATTATGCGTATTCTCATTGAATTTAGAACGCTTCGCAAAAAAATCGCACTTTATTTCGAAATATAACGAAGAAATCGAGGTTTCGGCAGCCAGCTTTTCCACAATTTATGATACGTTTGGTAAAAAAGGACGTTTTTTGAGCGGATTTTTGCTCAGCATTTAAGATATACCATAAATCTATTAAATTATGAACGTTTTGTAACAAAAGCAGTTAATAATTTCGAAAAATTTCGAAAAATATGTGATTTTTAGTATAACCGTTTCCGAAAATTTTCAAGTATCTCGAAAAATTTCACTTTTTTTGACGTGAAAACTTTTTGATATCTATGATTATTCTTATTTCCATTGAATTCAGAACGCTTCGCAAAAAAATCGCACGTTATTTCGAAATGTATGGAAGAAATTTGGGTTTCGGAAGCCAGCTTTTCCACAATTTATGATACATTTGTAAAAAAAGGACGTTTTTTGAGCGGATTTTTTCTCAGCATTTAAGATATACCATAAATCTATTAAATTATGAACGTTTTGCAACAAAAGCGGTTAATAATTTCGAAAAATTACGAAAAATATGTGATTTTTAGAGTAACCGTTTCTGAAAAGTTTCAATTATCTCGAAAAATTTCACTTTTTTTGACGTGAAAACTTTTTGATATCTATGATTATTCGTATTTCCATTGAATTCAGAACGCTTCGCAAAAGAATCGCACGTTATTTCGAAATATAACGAAGAAATCGAGGTTTCGGCAGCAAGCTTTTCCACAATTTATGATACATTTGGAAAAGAAGGACGTTTTTTGAGCGGATTTTTTCTCAGCATTTAAGATATACCATAAATCTATTAAATTATGAACGTTTTGCAACAAAAGCGGTTAATAATTTCGAAACATTTCGAAAAATATGTGATTTTTAGTGTAACCGTTTCCGAAAATTTTCAAGTAACTCGAAAAATTTCACTTATTTTGACGTGAAATCTTTTTGGTATCTATGATTATTCGTATTTCCATTGAATTGAGAATGTTTCGCAAAAAAATCGCACGAAATTTCGAAATATAACAAAGAAATTGGGGTTTCGGTAAGTAGCGTTTCCACAATTTATGATACATTTGGAAAAAAAGGACGTTTTTTGAGCGGATTTTTTCTCAGCATTTAAGATATACCATAAATCTATTAAATTATGAACGTTTTGCAACAAAAGCGGTTGATAATTTCGAAAAATTACGAAAAATATGTGATTTTTAGAGTAACCGTTTCCGAAAAGTTTCAATTATCTCGAAAAATATCACTTTTTTTGACGTGAAAACTTTTTGATATCTATGATTATTCGTATTTCCATTGAATTGAGAATGTTTCGCAAAAAAATCGCAGGTAATTTCGAAATATAACGAAGAAATTGGGGTTTCGGCAGCTAGCGTTTCCACAATTTATGGTACATTTGGAAAAAAAGGACGTTTTTTGAGCGGATTTTTTCTAAGCATTTAAGGTATACCATAAATCTATTAAATTATGAACGTTTTGCAACAAAAGCGGTTAATAATTTCGAAACATTTCGAAAAATATGTGATTTTTAGTGTAACCGTTTCCGAAAATTTTCAAGTATCTCGAAAAATTTCACTTATTTTGACGTGAAATCTTTTTGGTATCTATGATTATTCGTATTTCCATTGAATTGAGAATGTTTCGCAAAAAAATCGCACGAAATTTCGAAATATAACAAAGAAATTGGGGTTTCGGCAAGTAGCGTTTCCACAATTTATGATACATTTGGAAAAAAAGGACGTTTTTTGAGCGGATTTTTTCTCAGCATTTAAGATATACCATAAATCTATTAAATTATGAACGTTTTGCAACAAAAGCGGTTGATAATTTCGAAAAATTACGAAAAATATGTGATTTTTAGAGTAACCGTTTCCGAAAAGTTTCAATTATCTCGAAAAATATCACTTTTTTGGACGTGAAAACTTTTTGATATCTATGATTATTCGTATTTCCATTGAATTCAGAACGCTTCGCAAAAAAATCGCACGTTATTTCGAAGTATAACGAAGAAATCTAGGTTTCGGCAGCCAGCTTTTCCACAATTTATGGTACATTTGGAAAAAAAGGACGTTTTTTGAGCGGATTTTTTCTAAGCATTTAAGATATACCATAAATCTATTAAATTATGAACGTTTTGCAACAAAAGCGGTTAATAATTTCGATAAATCACGAAAAATATGTGATTTTTAGAGTAACCGTTTCCGAAAAGTTTCAATTATCTCGAAAAATTTCACTTTTTTTGACGTGATAACTTTTTGATATCTATGATTAATCGTATTTTCATTGAATTGAGAATGCTTCGCAAAAAAATCTCACGTAATTTCGAAATGTAACGAAGAAACTGTGGTTTCCGCAGCTAGCGTTTCCACATTTTATGATATATTTGGAAAAAAAAGACGTTTTTTGAGCGGATTTTTTCTCAGCATTTAAGATATTACATAAATCTATTAAATTATGAACGTTTTGCAACAAAAGCGGTTAATAATTTCGAAAAATTACGAAAAATATGTGATTTTTAGAGTAACCGTTTCCGAAAAGTTTCAATTATCTCGAAAAATTTCACTTTTTTTGACGTGAAAACTTTTTGATATCTATGATTATTCGTATTTCCATTGAATTCAGAACGCTTCGCAAGAAAATCGCACGTTATTTCGAAATATAACGAAGAAATCGAGGTTTCGGCAGCCAGCTTTTCCACAATTTATGATACATTTGGAAAAAAAGGACATTTTTTAGCGGATTTTTTCTAAACATTTAAGATATACCTTAAATCTATTAAATTATGAACGTTTTGCAACAAAAGCGGTTAATAATTTCGAAAAATTACGAAAAATATGTGATATTTAGTGTAACTGTTTCCGAAAATTTTCAATTATCTCGAAAAATTTCACTTTTTTTGACGTGAAAACTTTTTGATATCTATGATTATTCGTATTTCCATTGAATTGAGAACGCTTCGCAAAAAAATCTCACGTAATTTCGAAATGTAACGAAGAAACTGTGGTTTCGGCAGCTAGCGTTTCCACATTTTATGATATATTTGGAAAAAAAAAACGTTTTTTGAGCGGGTTTTTTCTCAGCATTTAAGATATACCATAAATCTATTAAATTATGAACGTTTTGCAACAAAAGCAGTTAATAATTTCGATAAATCACGAAAAATATGTGATTTCTAGAGTAACCGTTTCCGAAAAGTTTCAATTATCTCGAAAAATTTCACTTTTTTTGACGTGAAGACTTTTTGATATCTATAATTAATCGTATTTCCATTGAATTCAGAACGCTTCGCAAAAAATCGCACGTTATTTCGAAATATAACGAAGAAATCGAGGTTTCGGCAGCCAGCTTTTCCACAATTTATGATACATTTGGAAAAAAAGGACGTTTTTTGAGCGGATTTTTTCTCAGCATTTAAGATATACCATAAATCTATTAAATTATGAACGTTTTGTAACAAAAGCGGTTAATAATTTCGAAAAATTTCGAAAAATATGTGATTTTTGTATAACCGTTTCCGAAAATTTTCAAGTATCTCGAAAAATTTCACTTTTTTTGACGTGAAAACTTTTTGGTATCTATGATTATTCGTATTTCCATTGAATTGAGAATGTTTCGCAAAAAAATCGCACGAAATTTCGAAATATAACAAAGAAATTGGGGTTTCGGCAAGTAGCGTTTCCACAATTTATGATACATTTGGAAAAAAAGGACGTTTTTTGAGCGGATTTTTTCTCAGCATTTAAGATATACCATAAATCTATTAAATTATGAACGTTTTGCAACAAAAGCGGTTGATAATTTCGAAAAATTACGAAAAATATGTGATTTTCAGAGTAACCGTTTCCGAAAAGTTTCAATTATCTCGAAAAATTTCACTTTTTTTGACGTGAAAACTTTTTGAGATCTATGATTATTCGTATTTCCATTGAATTGCGAACGCTTAGCAAAAAAATCTCACGTAATTTCGAAATGTAACGAAGAAACTGTGGTTTCGGCAGCTAGCGTTTCCACATTTTATGATATATTTGGAAAAAAAAGACGTTTTTTGAGCGGATTCTTTATCAGCATTTAAGATATACCATAAATCTATTAAATTATAAACGTTTTTCAACAAAAGCGGTTAATAATTTCGAAAAATTACGAAAAATATGTGATTTTTAGAGTAACTGTTTCCGAAAAGTTTCAATTATCTCGAAAAATTTCACTTTTTTTGACGTGAAAACTTTTTGATATTTATCATTGTTCGTATTTCCATTGAATTCAGAACGCTTCGCAAAAAAATCGCACGTAATTTCGAAATGTAAGGAAGAAATTTGGGTTTCGGCAGCTAGCTTTTCAACAAATTTATGATATATTTGGAAAAAAAAGACGTTTTTTGAGCGGATGTTTTCTCAGCATTTAAGATATACCATAAGCCTATGAAATTATGAACGTTTTTCAACAAAAGCGGTTAATAATTTCGAAAAATTACGAAAAATATGTGATTTTTAGAGTAACCGTTTCCGAAAAGTTTCAATTATCTCGAAAAATTTCACTTTTTTTGACGTGAAAACTTTTTGATATCTATGATTATTCGTATTTCCATTGAATTCAGAACGCTTCGCAAAAAAATCGCACGTTATTTCGAAATATAACGAAGAAATCGAGGTTTCGGCAGCCAGCTTTTCCACAATTTATGATACATTTGGAAAAAAAGGACGTTTTTTGAGCGGATTTTTTCTCAGCATTTAAGATATACCATAAATCTATTAAATTATGAACGTTTTGCAACAAAAGCGGTTAATAATTTCGAAAAATTACGAAAAATATGTGATTTTTAGAGTAACCGTTTCCGAAAAGTTTCAATTATCTCGAAAAATTTCACTTTTTTTGACGTGAAAACTTTTTGATATCTATGGTTATTCGTATTTCCATTGAATTCAGAACGCTTCGCAAAAAAATCGAACGTTATTTCGAAATATAACGAAGAAATCGAGGTTTCGGCAGCCAGCTTTTCCACAATTTATGATATATTTGGAAAAAAAAACCTTTATTGAGCGGATTTTTTCTCAGCATTTAAGATATACCATAAATCTATTAAGTTATGAACGTTTTGCAACAAAAGCGGTTAATAATTTCGATAAATCACGAAAAATATGTGATTTTTAGAGTAACCGTTTCCGAAAAGTTTTAATTATCTCGAAAAATTTCACTTTTTTTGACGTGAAAACTTTTTGATAATTATCATTGTTCGTATTTCCATTGAATTCAGAACGCTTCGCAAAAAAATCGCACGTAATTTCGAAATGTAAGGAAGAAATTTGGGTTTCGGCAGCTAGCTTTTCCACAATTTATGATATATTTGGAAAAATAAGAAGTTTTTTGAGCGGATTTTTTCTCAGCATTTAAGATATACCATAAATCTATTAAATTATGAACGTTTTGCAACAAAAGCGGTTGATAATTTCGAAAAATTACAAAAAATATGTGATTTTTAGTATAACCGTTTACGAAAAGTTTCAATTATCTCGAAAAATTTCACTTTTTTTGACGTGAAAACTTTTTGATATCTATGATTATTCGTATTTCCATTGAATTCAGAACGCTTCGCAAAAAAATCGCACGTTATTTCGAAATATAACGAAGAAATCGAGGTTTCGGCAGCCAGCTTTTCCACAATTTATGATACATTTGGAAAAAAAGGACGTTTTTTGAGCGGATTTTTTCTCAGCATTTAAGATATACCATAAATCTATTAAATTATGATCGTTTTGTAACAAAAGCGGTTAATAATTTCGAAAAATTTCGAAAAATATGTGATTTTTAGTATAACAGTTTCCGAAAATTTTCATGTATCTCGAAAAATTTCACTTTTTTTGACGTGAAAACTTTTTGATATCTATGATTATGCGTATTCTCATTGAATTTAGAACGCTTCGCAAAAAAATCGCACTTTATTTCGAAATATAACGAAGAAATCGAGGTTTCGGCAGCCAGCTTTTCCACAATTTATGATACATTTGGTAAAAAAGGACGTTTTTTGAGCGGTTTTTTGCTCAGCATTTAAGATATACCATAAATCTATTAAATTATGAACGTTTTGCAACAAAAGCAGTTAATAATTTCGAAAAATTTCGAAAAATATGTGATTTTTAGTATAACCGTTTCCGAAAATTTTCAAGTATCTCGAAAAATTTCACTTTTTTTGACGTGAAAACTTTTTGATATCTATGATTATTCTTATTTCCATTGAATTCAGAACGCTTCGCAAAAAAATCGCACGTTATTTCGAAATGTATGGAAGAAATTTGGGTTTCGGAAGCCAGCTTTTCCACAATTTATGATACATTTGGAAAAAAAGGACGTTTTTTGAGCGGATTTTTTCTCAGCATTTAAGATATACCATAAATCTATTAAATTATGAACGTTTTGCAACAAAAGCGGTTAATAATTTCGAAAAATTACGAAAAATTTGTGATTTTTAGAGTAACCGTTTCTGAAAAGTTTCAATTATCTCGAAAAATTTCACTTTTTTTGACGTGAAAACTTTTTGATATCTATGATTATTCGTATTTCCATTGAATTCAGAACGCTTCGCAAAAGAATCGCACGTTATTTCGAAATATAACGAAGAAATCGAGGTTTCGGCAGCAAGCTTTTCCACAATTTATGATACATTTGGAAAAGAAGGACGTTTTTTGAGCGGATTTTTTCTAAGCATTTAAGATATACCATAAGTCTATTAAATTATGAACGTTTTGCAACAAAAGCGGTTAATAATTTCGAAAAATTTCGAAAAATATGTGATTTTTAGTGTAACCGTTTCCGAAAATTTTCAAGTATCTCGAAAAATTTCACTTTTTTTGACGTGAAAACTTTTTGATATCTATGATGATTCGTATTTCCATTGAATTCAGAACGCTTCGCAAAAAACATCGCACGTAATTTCGAAATGTAAGGAAGAAATTTGGGTTTCGGCAGCTAGCTTTTCCACAATTTATGATATATTTGGAAAAAAAGGACGTTTTTTCAGCGGAATTTTTCTCAGCATTTAAGATATACCATAAATCTATTAAATTATGAACGTTTTGCAACAAAAGTGGTTAACAATTTCGAAAAATTACGAAAAATATGTGATTTTTAGTATAACCGTTTCCGAAAATTTTTAAGTATCTCAAAAAATTTCACTTATTTTTACGTGAAAACTTTTTGATATCTATGATTATTCGTATTTCCATTGAATTGAGAATGCTTCGCAAAAAAATCTCACGTAATTTCGGAATGTAACGAAGAAACTGTGGTTTCCGCAGCTAGCGTTTCCACATTTTATGATATATTTGGAAAAAAAAAACGTTTTTTGAGCGGATTTTTTCTCAGCATTTAAGATATACCATAAATCTATTAAATTATGAACGTTTTGCAACAAAAGCGGTTAATAATTTCGAAAAATTACAAAAAATATGTGATTTTTAGAGTAACCGTTTCCGAAATTTTCAATTATCTCGAAAAATTTCACTTTTTTTGACGTGAAAACTTTTTGATATCTATGATTATTCGTATTTTCATTGAATTCAGAACGCTTCGCAAGAAAATCGCACGTTATTTCGAAATATAACGAAGAAATCGAGGTTTCGGCAGCCAGCTTTTCCACAATTTATGATACATTTGGAAAAAAAGGACGTTTTTTGAGCGGATTTTTTCTCAGCATTTAAGATATACCTTAAATCTATTAAATTATGAACGTTTTGCAACAAAAGCGGTTAATAATTTCGAAAAATTACGAAAAATATGTGATATTTAGTGTAACTGTTTCCGAAAATTTTCAATTATCTCGAAAAATTTCACTTTTTTTGACGTGAAAACTTTTTGATATCTATGATTATTCGTATTTCCATTGAATTGAGAACGCTTCGCAAAAAAATCACACGTAATTTCGAAATGTAACGAAGAAACTGTGGTTTCGGCAGCTAGCGTTTCCACATTTTATGATATATTTGGAAAAAAAAGACGTTTTTTGAGCGGGTTTTTTCTCAGCATTTAAGATATACCATAAATCTATTAAATTATGAACGTTTTGCAACAAAAGCGGTTAATAATTTCGATAAATCACGAAAAATATGTGATTTTTAGAGTAACCGTTTCCGAAAAGTTTCAATTATCTCGAAAAATTTCACTTTTTTTGACGTGAAAACTTTTTGATATCTATGATTATTCGTATTTCCATTGAATTCAGAACGCTTCGCAAAAAAATCGCACGTTATTTCGAAATATAACGAAGAAATCGAGGTTTCGGCAGCCAGCTTTTCCACAATTTATGATACATTTGGAAAAAAAGGACGTTTTTTGAGCGGATTTTTTCTCAGCATTTAAGATATACCTTAAATCTATTAAATTATGAACGTTTTGCAACAAAAGCGGTTAATAATTTCGAAAAATTACGAAAAATATGTGATTTTTAGAGTAACCGTTTCCGAAAAGTTTCAATTATCTCGAAAAATTTCACTTTTTTTGACGTGAAAACTTTTTTATATCTATGATTATTCGTATTTCCATTGAATTCAGAACGCTTCGCAAAAA
Source organism: Pachydiplax longipennis (assembly GCA_036926295.1). Classification (NCBI taxonomy): domain Eukaryota; kingdom Metazoa; phylum Arthropoda; class Insecta; order Odonata; family Libellulidae; genus Pachydiplax; species Pachydiplax longipennis. Next base: position 36,696 of record JAVFKF010000010.1, read on the forward strand.
AATCGCACGTTATTTCGAAATATAACGAAGAAATCGAGGTATCGGTAGCCAGCTTTTCCACAATTTATGATACATTTGGAAAAAAAGGACGTTTTTTGAGCGGATTTTTTCTCAGCATTTAAGATATACCTTAAATCTATTACATTATGAACGTTTTGCAACAAAAGCGGTTAATAATTTCGAAAAATTACGAAAAATATGTGATTTTTAGTGTAACTGTTTCCGAAAATTTTCAATTATCTCGAAAAATTTCACTTTTTTTGACGTGAAAACTTTTTGATATCTATGATTATTCGTATTTCCATTGAATTCAGAACGCTTCGCAAAAAAATCGCACGTTATTTCGAAATATAACGAAGAAATCGAGGTTTCGGCAGCCAGCTTTTCCAAAATTTATGATACATTTGGAAAAAAAGGACGTTCTTTGAGCGGATTTTTTCTCAGCATTTAAGATATACCATAAATCTATTAAATTATGAATGTTTTGCAACAAAAGCGGTTAATAATTTCGAAAAATTACGAAAAATATTTGATTTTTAGAGTAACCGTTTCCGAAAAGTTTCAATTATCTCGAAAAATTTCACTTTTTTTGACGTGAAAACTTTTTGATATCTATGATTATTCGTATTTCCATTGAATTCAGAACGCTTCGCAATAAAATCGCACGTTATTTCGAAATATAACGAAGAAATCGAGGTTTCGGCAGCCAGCTTTTCCACAATTTATGATACATTTGGAAAAAAAGGACGTTTTTTGAGCTGATTTTTTTTCAGCATTTAAGATATACCATAAATCTATTAAATTATAAACGTTTTTCAACAGAAGCGGTTAATAATTTCGAAAAATTACGAAAAATATGTGATTTTTAGAGTAACTGTTTCCGAAAAGTTTCAATTATCTCGAAAAATTTCACTTTTTTTGACGTGAAAACTTTTTGATATTTATCATTGTTCGTATTTCCATTGAATTCAGAACGCTTCGCAAAAAAATCGCACGTAATTTCGAAATGTAAGGAAGAAATTTGGGTTTCGGCAGCTAGCTTTTCCACAATTTATGATATATTTGGAAAAAAAAGACGTTTTTTGAGCGGATGTTTTCTCAGCATTTAAGATATACCATAAGCCTATGAAATTATGAACGTTTTTCAACAAAAGCGGTTAATAATTTCGAAAAATTACGAAAAATATGTGATTTTTAGAGTAACCGTTTCCGAAAAGTTTCAATTATCTCGAAAAATTTCACTTTTTTTGACGTGAAAACTTTTTGATATCTATGATTATTCGTATTTCCATTGAATTCAGAACGCTTCGCAATAAAATCGCACGTTATTTCGAAATATAACGAAGAAATCGAGGTTTCGGCAGCCAGCTTTTCCACAATTTATGATACATTTGGAAAAAAAGGACGTTTTTTGAGCGGATTTTTTCTCAGCATTTAAGATATACCATAAATCTATTAAATTATGAACGTTTTGCAACAAAAGCGGTTAATAATTTCGAAAAATTACGAAAAATATGTGATTTTTAGAGTAACCGTTTCCGAAAAGTTTCAATTATCTCGAAAAATTTCACTTTTTTTGACGTGAAAACTTTTTGATATCTATGGTTATTCGTATTTCCATTGAATTCAGAACGCTTCGCAAAAAAATCGAACGTTATTTCGAAATATAACGAAGAAATCGAGGTTTCGGCAGCCAGCTTTTCCACAATTTATGATACATTTGGAAAAAAAAAACCTTTATTGAGCGGATTTTTTCTCAGCATTTAAGATATACCATAAATCTATTAAATTATGAACGTTTTGCAACAAAAGCGGTTAATAATTTCGATAAATCACGAAAAATATGTGATTTTTAGAGTAACCGTTTCCGAAAAGTTTTAATTATCTCGAAAAATTTCACTTTTTTTGACGTGAAAACTTTTTGATATTTATCATTGTTCGTATTTCCATTGAATTCAGAACGCTTCGCAAAAAAATCGCACGTAATTTCGAAATGTAAGGAAGAAATTTGGGTTTCGGCAGCTAGCTTTTCCACAATTTATGATATATTTGGAAAAATAAGACGTTTTTTGAGCGGATTTTTTCTCAGCATTTAAGATATACCATAAATCTATTAAATTATGAACGTTTTGCAACAAAAGCGGTTGATAATTTCGAAAAATTACAAAAAATATGTGATTTTTAGTATAACCGTTTACGAAAAGTTTCAATTATCTCGAAAAATTTCACTTTTTTTGACGTGAAAACTTTTTGATATCTATGATTATTCGTATTTCCATTGAATTCAGAACGCTTCGCAAAAAAATCGCACGTTATTTCGAAATATAACGAAGAAATCGAGGTTTCGGCAGCCAGCTTTTCCACAATTTATGATACATTTGGAAAAAAAGGACGTTTTTTGAGCGGATTTTTTCTCAGCATTTAAGATATACCATAAATCTATTAAATTATGATCGTTTTGTAACAAAAGCGGTTAATAATTTCGAAAAATTTCGAAAAATATGTGATTTTTAGTATAACAGTTTCCGAAAATTTTCATGTATCTCGAAAAATTTCACTTTTTTTGACGTGAAAACTTTTTGATATCTATGATTATGCGTATTCTCATTGAATTTAGAACGCTTCGCAAAAAAATCGCACTTTATTTCGAAATATAACGAAGAAATCGAGGTTTCGGCAGCCAGCTTTTCCACAATTTATGATACGTTTGGTAAAAAAGGACGTTTTTTGAGCGGATTTTTGCTCAGCATTTAAGATATACCATAAATCTATTAAATTATGAACGTTTTGTAACAAAAGCAGTTAATAATTTCGAAAAATTTCGAAAAATATGTGATTTTTATTATAACCGTTTCCGAAAATTTTCAAGTATCTCGAAAAATTTCACTTTTTTTGACGTGAAAACTTTTTGATATCTATGATTATTCTTATTTCCATTGAATTCAGAACGCTTCGCAAAAAAATCGCACGTTATTTCGAAATGTATGGAAGAAATTTGGGTTTCGGAAGCCAGCTTTTCCACAATTTATGATACATTTGTAAAAAAAGGACGTTTTTTGAGCGGATTTTTTCTCAGCATTTAAGATATACCATAAATCTATTAAATTATGAACGTTTTGCAACAAAAGCGGTTAATAATTTCGAAAAATTACGAAAAATATGTGATTTTTAGTGTAACCGTTTCTGAAAAGTTTCAAATATCTCGAAAAATTTCACTTTTTTTGACGTGAAAACTTTTTGATATCTATGATTATTCGTATTTCCATTGAATTCAGAACGCTTCGCAAAAGAATCGCACGTTATTTCGAAATATAACGAAGAAATCGAGGTTTCGGCAGCAAGCTTTTCCACAATTTATGATACATTTGGAAAAGAAGGACGTTTTTTGAGCGGATTTTTTCTAAGCATTTAAGATATACCATAAGTCTATTAAATTATGAACGTTTCGCAACAAAAGCGGTTAATAATTTCGAAAAATTTCGAAAAATATGTGATTTTTAGTGTAACCGTTTCCGAAAATTTTCAAGTATCTCGAAAAATTTCACTTTTTTTGACGTGAAAACTTTTTGATATCTATGATGATTCGTATTTCCATTGAATTCAGAACGCTTCGCAAAAAACATCGCACGTAATTTCGAAATGTAAGGAAGAAATTTGGGTTTCGGCAGCTAGCTTTTCCACAATTTATGATATATTTGGAAAAAAAGGACGTTTTTTGAGCGATATTTTTCTCAGCATTTAAGATATACCATAAATCTATTAAATTATGAACGTTTTGCAACAAAAGCGGTTAATAATTTCGAAAAATTACGAAAAATATGTGATTTTTAGTATAACCGTTTCCGAAAATTTTCAAGTATCTCAAAAAATTTCACTTATTTTTACGTGAAAACTTTTTGATATCTATGATTATTCGTATTTCCATTGAATTGAGAATGCTTCGCAAAAAGATCTCACGTAATTTCGAAATGTAACGAAGAAACTGTGGTTTCCGCAGCTAGCGTTTCCACATTTTATGATATATTTGGAAAAAAAAGACGTTTTTTGAGCGGATTTTTTCTCAGCATTTAAGATATACCATAAATCTATTAAATTATGAACGTTTTGCAACAAAAGCGGTTAATAATTTCGAAAAATTACGAAAAATATGTGATTTTTAGAGTAACCGTTTCCGAAATTTTCAATTATCTCAAAAAATTTCACTTTTTTTGACGTGAAAACTTTTTGATATCTATGATTATTCGTATTTCCATTGAATTCAGAACGCTTCGCAAGAAAATCGCACGTTATTTCGAAATATAACGAAGAAATCGAGGTTTCGGCAGCCAGCTTTTCCACAATTTATGATACATTTGGAAAAAAAGGACGTTTTTTGAGCGGATTTTTTCTCAGCATTTAAGATATACCTTAAATCTATTAAATTATGAACGTTTTGCAACAAAAGCGGTTAAAAATTTCGAAAAATTACGAAAAATATGTGATATTTAGTGTAACTGTTTCCGAAAATTTTCAATTATCTCGAAAAATTTCACTTTTTTTGACGTGAAAACTTTTTGATATCTATGATTATTCGTATTTCCATTGAATTGAGAACGCTTCGCAAAAAAATCTCACGTAATTTCGAAATGTAACGAAGAAACTGTGGTTTCGGCAGCTAGCGTTTCCACATTTTATGATATATTTGGAAAAAAAAGACGTTTTTTGAGCGGGTTTTTTCTCAGCATTTAAGATATACCATAAATCTATTAAATTATGAACGTTCTGCAACAAAAGCGGTTAATAATTTCGATAAATCACGAAAAATATGTGATTTTTAGAGTAACCGTTTCCGAAAAGTTTCAATTATCTCGTAAAATTTCACTTTTTTTGACGTGAAAACTTTTTGATATCTATGATTATTCGTATTTCCATTGAATTCAGAACGCTTCGCAAAAAAATCGCACGTTATTTCGAAATATAACGAAGAAATCGAGGTTTCGGCAGCCAGCTTTTCCACAATTTATGATACATTTGGAAAAAAAGGACGTTTTTTGAGCGGATTTTTTCTCAGCATTTAAGATATACCTTAAATCTATTAAATTATGAACGTTTTGCAACAAAAGCGGTTAATAATTTCGAAAAATTACGAAAAATATGTGATTTTTAGTGTAACCGTTTCCGAAAATTTTCAATTATCTCGAAAAATTTCACTTTTTTTGACGTGAAAACTTTTTGATATCTATGATGATTCGTATTTCCATTGAATTCAGAACGCTTCGCAAAAAACATCGCACGTAATTTCGAAATGTAAGGAAGAAATTTGGGTTTCGGCAGCTAGCTTTTCCACAATTTATGATATATTTGGAAAAAAAGGACGTTTTTTGAGCGGAATTTTTCTCAGCATTTAAGATATACCATAAATCTATTAAATTATGAACGTTTTGCAACAAAAGCGGTTAATAATTTCGAAAAATTACGAAAAATATGTGATTTTTAGTATAACCGTTTCCGAAAATTTTTAAGTATCTCAAAAAATTTCACTTATTTTTACGTGAAAACTTTTTGATATCTATGATTATTCGTATTTCCATTGAATTGAGAATGCTTCGCAAAAAAATCTCACGTAATTTCGAAATGTAACGAAGAAACTGTGGTTTCCGCAGCTAGCGTTTCCACATTTTATGATATATTTGGAAAAAAAAAACGTTTTTTGAGCGGATTTTTTCTCAGCATTTAAGATATACCATAAATCTATTAAATTATGAACGTTTTGCAACAAAAGCGGTTAATAATTTCGAAAAATTACGAAAAATATGTGATTTTTAGAGTAACCGTTTCCGAAATTTTCAATTATCTCGAAAAATTTCACTTTTTTTGACGTGAAAACTTTTTGATATCTATGATTATTCGTATTTCCATTGAATTCAGAACGCTTCGCAAGAAAATCGCACGTTATTTCGAAATATAACGAAGAAATCGAGGTTTCGGCAGCCAGCTTTTCCACAATTTATGATACATTTGGAAAAAAAGGACGTTTTTTGAGCGGATTTTTTCTCAGCATTTAAGATATACCTTAAATCTATTAAATTATGAACGTTTTGCAACAAAAGCGGTTAATAATTTCGAAAAATTACGAAAAATATGTGATATTTAGTGTAACTGTTTCCGAAAATTTTCAATTATCTCGAAAAATTTCACTTTTTTTGACGTGAAAACTTTTTGATATCTATGATTATTCGTATTTCCATTGAATTGAGATCGCTTCGCAAAAAAATCTCACGTAATTTCGAAATGTAACGAAGAAACTGTGGTTTCGGCAGCTAGCGTTTCCACATTTTATGATATATTTGGAAAAAAAAGACGTTTTTTGAGCGGGTTTTTTCTCAGCATTTAAGATATACCATAAATCTATTAAATTATGAACGTTTTGCAACAAAAGCGGTTAATAATTTCGATAAATCACGAAAAATATGTGATTTTTAGAGTAACCGTTTCCGAAAAGTTTCAATTATCTCGAAAAATTTCACTTTTTTTGACGTGAAAACTTTTTGATATCTATGATTATTCGTATTTCCATTGAATTCAGAACGCTTCGCAAAAAAATCGCACGTAATTTCGAAATATAACGAAGAAATCGAGGTTTCGGCAGCCAGCTTTTCCACAATTTATGATACATTTGGAAAAAAAGGACGTTTTTTGAGCGGATTTTTTCTCAGCATTTAAGATATACCTTAAATCTATTAAATTATGAACGTTTTGCAACAAAAGCGGTTAATAATTTCGAAAAATTACGAAAAATATGTGATTTTTAGAGTAACCGTTTCCGAAAAGTTTCAATTATCTCGAAAAATTTCACTTTTTTTGACGTGAAAACTTTTTGATATCTATGATTATTCGTATTTCCATTGAATTCAGAACGCTTCGCAAAAAAATCGCACGTTATTTCGAAATATAACGAAGAAATCGAGGTATCGGTAGCCAGCTTTTCCACAATTTATGATACATTTGGAAAAAAAGGACGTTTTTTGAGCGGATTTTTTCTCAGCATTTAAGATATACCTTAAATCTATTACATTATGAACGTTTTGCAACAAAAGCGGTGAATAATTTCGAAAAATTACGAAAAATATGTGATTTTTAGTGTAACTGTTTCCGAAAATTTTCAATTATCTCGAAAAATTTCACTTTTTTTGACGTGAAAACTTTTTGATATCTATGATTATTCGTATTTCCATTGAATTCAGAACGCTTCGCAAAAAAATCGCACGTTATTTCGAAATATAACGAAGAAATCGAGGTTTCGGCAGCCAGCTTTTCCAAAATTTATGATACATTTGGAAAAAAAGGACGTTCTTTGAGCGGATTTTTTCTAAGCATTTAAGATATACCATAAATCTATTAAATTATGAACGTTTTGCAACAAAAGCGGTTAATAATTTCGAAAAATTACGAAAAATATTTGATTTTTAGTGTAACCGTTTCCGAAAAGTTTCAATTATCTCGAAAAATTTCACTTTTTTTGACGTGAAAACTTTTTGATATCTATGATTATTCGTATTTCCATTGAATTCAGAACGCTTCGCAATAAAATCGCACGTTATTTCGAAATATAACGAAGAAATCGAGGTTTCGGCAGCCAGCTTTTCCACAATTTATGATACATTTGGAAAAAAAGGACGTTTTTTGAGCGGATTTTTTCTCAGCATTTAAGATATACCATAAATCTATTAAATTATGAACGTTTTGTAACAAAAGCGGTTAATAATTTCGAAAAATTTCGAAAAATATGTGATTTTTGTATAACCGTTTCCGAAAATTTTCAAGTATCTCGAAAAATTTCACTTTTTTTGACGTGAAAACTTTTTGATATCTATGATTATTCGTATTTCCATTGAATTAAGAACGCTTCGCAAAAAAATCGCACGTTATTTCGAAATATAACGAAGAAATCGAGGTTTCGGCAGCCAGCTTCTCCACAATTTATGATACATTTGGAAAAAAAGGACGTTTTTTGAGCGGATTTTTTCTAAGCATTTAAGATATACCATAAATCTATTAAATTATGAACGTTTTGCAACAAAAGCGGTTAATTATTTCGAAAAATGTCGAAAAATATGTGATTTTTAGTGTAACCGTTTCCAAAAAGTTTCAATTATCTCGAAAAATTTCACTTTTTTTGACGTGAAAACTTTTTGATATCTATGATTATTCGTATTTCCATTGAATTCAGAACGCTTCGCAAAAAAATCGCACGTTATTTCGAAATATAACGAAGAAATCGAGGTTTCGGCAGCCAGCTTTTCCACAATTTATGATACATTTGGAAAAAAAGGACGTTTTTTGAGCTGATTTTTTTTCAGCATTTAAGATATACCATAAATCTATTAAATTATAAACGTTTTTCAACAAAAGCGGTTAATAATTTCGAAAAATTACGAAAAAAATGTGATTTTTAGAGTAACTGTTTCCGAAAAGTTTCAATTATCTCGAAAAATTTCACTTTTTTTGACGTGAAAACTTTTTGATATTTATCATTGTTCGTATTTCCATTGAATTCAGAACGCTTCGCAAAAAAATCGCACGTAATTTCGAAATGTAAGGAAGAAATTTGGGTTTCGGCAGCTAGCTTTTCCACAATTTATGATATATTTGGAAAAAAAAGACGTTTTTTGAGCGGATGTTTTCTCAGCATTTAAGATATACCATAAGCCTATGAAATTATGAACGTTTTTCAACAAAAGCGGTTAATAATTTCGAAAAATTACGAAAAATATGTGATTTTTAGAGTAACCGTTTCCGAAAAGTTTCAATTATCTCGAAAAATTTCACTTTTTTTGACGTGAAAACTTTTTGATATCTATGATTATTCGTATTTCCATTGAATTCAGAACGCTTCGCAAAAAAATCGCACGTTATTTCGAAATATAACGAAGAAATCGAGGTTTCGGCAGCCAGCTTTTCCACAATTTATGATACATTTGGAAAAAAAGGACGTTTTTTGAGCGGATTTTTTCTCAGCATTTAAGATATACCATAAATCTATTAAATTATGAACGTTTTGCAACAAAAGCGGTTAATAATTTCGAAAAATTACGAAAAATATGTGATTTTTAGAGTAACCGTTTCCGAAAAGTTTCAATTATCTCGAAAAATTTCACTTTTTTTGACGTGAAAACTTTTTGATATCTATGGTTATTCGTATTTCCATTGAATTCAGAACGCTTCGCAAAAAAATCGAACGTTATTTCGAAATATAACGAAGAAATCGAGGTTTCGGCAGCCAGCTTTTCCACAATTTATGATATATTTGGAAAAAAAAAACCTTTATTGAGCGGATTATTTCTCAGCATTTAAGATATACCATAAATCTATTAAATTATGAACGTTTTGCAACAAAAGCGGTTAATAATTTCGATAAATCACGAAAAATATGTGATTTTTAGAGTAACCGTTTCCGAAAAGTTTTAATTATCTCGAAAAATTTCACTTTTTTTGACGTGAAAACTTTTTGATATTTATCATTGTTCGTATTTCCATTGAATTCAGAACGCTTCGCAAAAAAATCGCACGTAATTTCGAAATGTAAGGAAGAAATTTGGGTTTCGGCAGCTAGCTTTTCCACAATTTATGATATATTTGGAAAAATAAGACGTTTTTTGAGCGGATTTTTTCTCAGCATTTAAGATATACCATAAATCTATTAAATTATGAACGTTTTGCAACAAAAGCGGTTGATAATTTCGAAAAATTACAAAAAATATGTGATTTTTAGTATAACCGTTTACGAAAAGTTTCAATTATCTCGAAAAATTTCACTTTTTTTGACGTGAAAACTTTTTGATATCTATGATTATTCGTATTTCCATTGAATTCAGAACGCTTCGCAAAAAAATCGCACGTTATTTCGAAATATAACGAAGAAATCGAGGTTTCGGCAGCCAGCTTTTCCACAATTTATGATACATTTGGAAAAAAAGGACGTTTTTTGAGCGGATTTTTTCTCAGCATTTAAGATATACCATAAATCTATTAAATTATGATCGTTTTGTAACAAAAGCGGTTAATAATTTCGAAAAATTTCGAAAAATATGTGATTTTTAGTATAACAGTTTCCGAAAATTTTCATGTATCTCGAAAAATTTCACTTTTTTTGACGTGAAAACTTTTTGATATCTATGATTATGCGTATTCTCATTGAATTTAGAACGCTTCGCAAAAAAATCGCACTTTATTTCGAAATATAACGAAGAAATCGAGGTTTCGGCAGCCAGCTTTTCCACAATTTATGATACATTTTGTAAAAAAGGACGTTTTTTGAGCGGATTTTTGCTCAGCATTTAAGATATACCATAAATCTATTAAATTATGAACGTTTTGTAACAAAAGCAGTTAATAATTTCGAAAAATTTCGAAAAATATATGATTTTTAGTATAACCGTTTCCGAAAATTTTTAAGTATCTCGAAAAATTTCACTTTTTTTGACGTGAAAACTTTTTGATATCTATGATTATTCTTATTTCCATTGAATTCAGAACGCTTCGCAAAAAAATCGCACGTTATTTCGAAATGTATGGAAGAAATTTGGGTTTCGGAAGCCAGCTTTTCCACAATTTATGATACATTTGTAAAAAAAGGACGTTTTTTGAGCGGATTTTTTCTCAGCATTTAAGATATACCATAAATCTATTAAATTATGAACGTTTTGCAACAAAAGCGGTTAATAATTTCGAAAAATTACGAAAAATATGTGATTTTTAGAGTAACCGTTTCTGAAAAGTTTCAATTATCTCGAAAAATTTCACTTTTTTTGACGTGAAAACTTTTTGATATCTATGATTATTCGTATTTCCATTGAATTCAGAACGCTTCGCAAAAGAATCGCACGTTATTTCGAAATATAACGAAGAAATCGAGGTTTCGGCAGCAAGCTTTTCCACAATTTATGATACATTTGGAAAAGAAGGACGTTTTTTGAGCGGATTTTTTCTAAGCATTTAAGATATACCATAAGTCTATTAAATTATGAACGTTTTGCAACAAAAGCGGTTAATAATTTCGAAAAATTTCGAAAAATATGTGATTTTTAGTGTAACCGTTTCCGAAAATTTTCAAGTATCTCGAAAAATTTCACTTTTTTGACGTGAAAACTTTTTGATATCTATGATGATTCGTATTTCCATTGAATTCAGAACGCTTCGCAAAAAACATCGCACGTAATTTCGAAATGTAAGGAAGAAATTTGGGTTTCGGCAGCTAGCTTTTCCACAATTATTGATATATTTGGAAAAAAAGGACGTTTTTTGAGCGATATTTTTCTCAGCATTTAAGATATACCATAAATCTATTAAATTATGAACGTTTTGCAACAAAAGCGGTTGATAATTTCGAAAAATTACAAAAAATATGTGATTTTTAGTATAACCGTTTACGAAAAGTTTCAATTATCTCGAAAAATTTCACTTTTTTTGACGTGAAAACTTTTTGATATCTATGATTATTCGTATTTCCATTGAATTCAGAACGCTTCGCAAAAAAATCGCACGTTATTTCGAAATATAACGAAGAAATCGAGGTTTCGGCAGCCAGCTTTTCCACAATTTATGATACATTTGGAAAAAAAGGACGTTTTTTGAGCGGATTTTTTCTCAGCATTTAAGATATACCATAAGCCTATGAAATTATGAACGTTTTTCAACAAAAGCGGTTAATAATTTCGAAAAATTTCGAAAAATATGTGATTTTTAGTATAACAGTTTCCGAAAATTTTCATGTATCTCGAAAAATTTCACTTTTTTTGACGTGAAAACTTTTTGATATCTATGATTATGCGTATTCTCATTGAATTTAGAACGCTTCGCGAAAAAATCGCACTTTATTTCGAAATATAACGAAGAAATCGAGGTTTCGGCAGCCAGCTTTTCCACAATTTATGATACATTTTGTAAAAAAGGACGTTTTTTGAGCGGATTTTTGCTCAGCATTTAAGATATACCATAAATCTATTAAATTATGAACGTTTTGTAACAAAAGCAGTTAATAATTTCGAAAAATTTCGAAAAATATATGATTTTTAGTATAACCGTTTCCGAAAATTTTCAAGTATCTCGAAAAATTTCACTTTTTTTGACGTGAAAACTTTTTGATATCTATGATTATTCTTATTTCCATTGAATTCAGAACGCTTCGCAAAAAAATCGCACGTTATTTCGAAATGTATGGAAGAAATTTGGGTTTCGGAAGCCAGCTTTTCCACAATTTATGATACATTTGTAAAAAAAGGACGTTTTTTGAGCGGATTTTTTCTCAGCATTTAAGATATACCATAAATCTATTAAATTATGAACGTTTTGCAACAAAAGCGGTTAATAATTTCGAAAAATTACGAAAAATATGTGATTTTTAGAGTAACCGTTTCTGAAAAGTTTCAATTATCTCGAAAAATTTCACTTTTTTTGACGTGAAAACTTTTTGATATCTATGATTATTCGTATTTCCATTGAATTCAGAACGCTTCGCAAAAGAATCGCACGTTATTTCGAAATATAACGAAGAAATCGAGGTTTCGGCAGCAAGCTTTTCCACAATTTATGATACATTTGGAAAAAAAGGACGTTCTTTGAGCGGATTTTTTCTAAGCATTTAAGATATACCATAAATCTATTAAATTATGAACGTTTTGCAACAAAAGCGGTTAATAATTTCGAAAAATTACGAAAAATATTTGATTTTTAGTGTAACCGTTTCCGAAAAGTTTCAATTATCTCGAAAAATTTCACTTTTTTTGACGTGAAAACTTTTTGATATCTATGATTATTCGTATTTCCATTGAATTCAGAACGCTTCGCAATAAAATCGCACGTTATTTCGAAATATAACGAAGAAATCGAGGTTTCGGCAGCCAGCTTTTCCACAATTTATGATACATTTGGAAAAAAAGGACGTTTTTTGAGCGGATTTTTTCTCAGCATTTAAGATATACCATAAATCTATTAAATTATGAACGTTTTGTAACAAAAGCGGTTAATAATTTCGAAAAATTTCGAAAAATATTTGATTTTTGTATAACCGTTTCCGAAAATTTTCAAGTATCTCGAAAAATTTCACTTTTTTTGACGTGAAAACTTTTTGATATCTATGATTATTCGTATTTCCATTGAATTAAGTACGCTTCGCAAAAAAATCGCACGTTATTTCGAAATATAACGAAGAAATCGAGGTTTCGGCAGCCAGCTTCTCCACAATTTATGATACATTTGGAAAAAAAGGACGTTTTTTGAGCGGATTTTTTCTAAGCATTTAAGATATACCATAAATCTATTAAATTATGAACGTTTTGCAACAAAAGCGGTTAATTATTTCGAAAAATGTCGAAAAATATGTGATTTTTAGTGTAACCGTTTCCAAAAAGTTTCAATTATCTCGAAAAATTTCACTTTTTTTGACGTGAAAACTTTTTGATATCTATGATTATTCGTATTTCCATTGAATTCAGAACGCTTCGCAAAAAAATCGCACGTTATTTCGAAATATAACGAAGAAATCGAGGTTTCGGCAGCCAGCTTTTCCACAATTTATGATACATTTGGAAAAAAAGGACGTTTTTTGAGCTGATTTTTTTTCAGCATTTAAGATATACCATAAATCTATTAAATTATAAACGTTTTTCAACAAAAGCGGTTAATAATTTCGAAAAATTACGAAAAAAATGTGATTTTTAGAGTAACTGTTTCCGAAAAGTTTCAATTATCTCGAAAAATTTCACTTTTTTTGACGTGAAAACTTTTTGATATTTATCATTGTTCGTATTTCCATTGAATTCAGAACGCTTCGCAAAAAAATCGCACGTAATTTCGAAATGTAAGGAAGAAATTTGGGTTTCGGCAGCTAGCTTTTCCACAATTTATGATATATTTGGAAAAAAAAGACGTTTTTTGAGCGGATGTTTTCTCAGCATTTAAGATATACCATAAGCCTATGAAATTATGAACGTTTTTCAACAAAAGCGGTTAATAATTTCGAAAAATTACGAAAAATATGTGATTTTTAGAGTAACCGTTTCCGAAAAGTTTCAATTATCTCGAAAAATTTCACTTTTTTTGACGTGAAAACTTTTTGATATCAATGATTATTCGTATTTCCATTGAATTCAGAACGCTTCGCAAAAAAATCGCACGTTATTTCGAAATATAACGAAGAAATCGAGGTTTCGGCAGCCAGCTTTTCCACAATTTATGATACATTTGGAAAAAAAGGACGTTTTTTGAGCGGATTTTTTCTCAGCATTTAAGATATACCATAAATCTATTAAATTATGAACGTTTTGCAACAAAAGCGGTTAATAATTTCGAAAAATTACGAAAAATATGTGATTTTTAGAGTAACCGTTTCCGAAAAGTTTCAATTATCTCGAAAAATTTCACTTTTTTTGACGTGAAAACTTTTTGATATCTATGGTTATTCGTATTTCCATTGAATTCAGAACGCTTCGCAAAAAAATCGAACGTTATTTCGAAATATAACGAAGAAATCGAGGTTTCGGCAGCCAGCTTTTCCACAATTTATGATATATTTGGAAAAAAAAAACCTTTATTGAGCGGATTTTTTCTCAGCATTTAAGATATACCATAAATCTATTAAATTATGAACGTTTTGCAACAAAAGCGGTTAATAATTTCGATAAATCACGAAAAATATGTGATTTTTAGAGTAACCGTTTCCGAAAAGTTTTAATTATCTCGAAAAATTTCACTTTTTTTGACGTGAAAACTTTTTGATATTTATCATTGTTCGTATTTCCATTGAATTCAGAACGCTTCGCAAAAAAATCGCACGTAATTTCGAAATGTAAGGAAGAAATTTGGGTTTCGGCAGCTAGCTTTTCCACAATTTATGATATATTTGGAAAAATAAGACGTTTTTTGAGCGGATTTTTTCTCAGCATTTAAGATATACCATAAGTCTATTAAATTATGAACGTTTTGCAACAAAAGCGGTTGATAATTTCGAAAAATTACAAAAAATATGTGATTTTTAGTATAACCATTTACGAAAAGTTTCAATTATCTCGAAAAATTTCACTTTTTTTGACGTGAAAACTTTTTGATATCTATGATTATTCGTATTTCCATTGAATTCAGAACGCTTCGCAAAAAAATCGCACGTTATTTCGAAATATAACGAAGAAATCGAGGTTTCGGCAGCCAGCTTTTCCACAATTTATGATACATTTGGAAAAAAAGGACGTTTTTTGAGCGGATTTTTTCTCAGCATTTAAGATATACCATAAATCTATTAAATTATGATCGTTTTGTAACAAAAGCGGTTAATAATTTCGAAAAATTTCGAAAAATATGTGATTTTTAGTATAACAGTTTCCGAAAATTTTCATGTATCTCGAAAAATTTCACTTTTTTTGACGTGAAAACTTTTTGATATCTATGATTATGCGTATTCTCATTGAATTTAGAACGCTTCGCAAAAAAATCGCACTTTATTTCGAAATATAACGAAGAAATCGAGGTTTCGGCAGCCAGCTTTTCCACAATTTATGATACATTTTGTAAAAAAGGACGTTTTTTGAGCGGATTTTTGCTCAGCATTTAAGATATACCATAAATCTATTAAATTATGAACGTTTTGTAACAAAAGCAGTTAATAATTTCGAAAAATTTCGAAAAATATATGATTTTTAGTATAACCGTTTCCGAAAATTTTCAAGTATCTCGAAAAATTTCACTTTTTTTGACGTGAAAACTTTTTGATATCTATGATTATTCTTATTTCCATTGAATTCAGAACGCTTCGCAAAAAAATCGCACGTTATTTCGAAATGTATGGAAGAAATTTGGGTTTCGGAAGCCAGCTTTTCCACAATTTATGATACATTTGTAAAAAAAGGACGTTTTTTGAGCGGATTTTTTCTCAGCATTTAAGATATACCATAAATCTATTAAATTATGAACGTTTTGCAACAAAAGCGGTTAATAATTTCGAAAAATTACGAAAAATATGTGATTTTTAGAGTAACCGTTTCTGAAAAGTTTCAATTATCTCGAAAAATTTCACTTTTTTTGACGTGAAAACTTTTTGATATCTATGATTATTCGTATTTCCATTGAATTCAGAACGCTTCGCAAAAGAATCGCACGTTATTTCGAAATATAACGAAGAAATCGAGGTTTCGGCAGCAAGCTTTTCCACAATTTATGATACATTTGGAAAAGAAGGACGTTTTTTGAGCGGATTTTTTCTAAGCATTTACGATATACCATAAGTCTATTAAATTATGAACGTTTTGCAACAAAAGCGGTTAATAATTTCGAAAAATTTCGAAAAATATGTGATTTTTAGTGTAACTGTTTCCGAAAATTTTCAAGTATCTCGAAAAATTTCACTTTTTTGACGTGAAAACTTTTTGATATCTATGATGATTCGTATTTCCATTGAATTCAGAACGCTTCGCAAAAAACATCGCACGTAATTTCGAAATGTAAGGAAGAAATTTGGGTTTCGGCAGCTAGCTTTTCCACAATTTATGATATATTTGGAAAAAAAGGACGTTTTTTGAGCGATATTTTTCTCAGCATTTAAGATATACCATAAATCTATTAAATTATGAACGTTTTGCAACAAAAGCGGTTGATAATTTCGAAAAATTACAAAAAATATGTGATTTTTAGTATAACCGTTTACAAAAAGTTTCAATTATCTCGAAAAATTTCACTTTTTTTGACGTGAAAACTTTTTGATATCTATGATTATTCGTATTTCCATTGAATTCAGAACGCTTCGCAAAAAAATCGCACGTTATTTCGAAATATAACGAAGAAATCGAGGTTTCGGCAGCCAGCTTTTCCACAATTTATGATACATTTGGAAAAAAAGGACGTTTTTTGAGCGGATTTTTTCTCAGCATTTAAGATATACCATAAATCTATTAAATTATGATCGTTTTGTAACAAAAGCGGTTAATAATTTCGAAAAATTTCGAAAAATATGTGATTTTTAGTATAACAGTTTCCGAAAATTTTCATGTATCTCGAAAAATTTCACTTTTTTTGACGTGAAAACTTTTTGATATCTATGATTATGCGTATTCTCATTGAATTTAGAACGCTTCGCAAAAAAATCGCACTTTATTTCGAAATATAACGAAGAAATCGAGGTTTCGGCAGCCAGCTTTTCCACAATTTATGATACATTTTGTAAAAAAGGACGTTTTTTGAGCGGATTTTTGCTCAGCATTTAAGATATACCATAAATCTATTAAATTATGAACGTTTTGTAACAAAAGCAGTTAATAATTTCGAAAAATTTCGAAAAATATATGATTTTTAGTATAACCGTTTCCGAAAATTTTCAAGTATCTCGAAAAATTTCACTTTTTTTGACGTGAAAACTTTTTGATATCTATGATTATTCTTATTTCCATTGAATTCAGAACGCTTCGCAAAAAAATCGCACGTTATTTCGAAATGTATGGAAGAAATTTGGGTTTCGGAAGCCAGCTTTTCCACAATTTATGATACATTTGTAAAAAAAGGACGTTTTTTGAGCGGATTTTTTCTCAGCATTTAAGATATACCATAAATCTATTAAATTATGAACGTTTTGCAACAAAAGCGGTTAATAATTTCGAAAAATTACGAAAAATATGTGATTTTTAGAGTAACCGTTTCTGAAAAGTTTCAATTATCTCGAAAAATTTCACTTTTTTTGACGTGAAAACTTTTTGATATCTATGATTATTCGTATTTCCATTGAATTCAGAACGCTTCGCAAAAGAATCGCACGTTATTTCGAAATATAACGAAGAAATCGAGGTTTCGGCAGCAAGCTTTTCCACAATTTATGATACATTTGGAAAAGAAGGACGTTTTTTGAGCGGATTTTTTCTAAGCATTTAAGATATACCATAAGTCTATTAAATTATGAACGTTTTGCAACAAAAGCGGTTAATAATTTCGAAAAATTTCGAAAAATATGTGATTTTTAGTGTAACCGTTTCCGAAAATTTTCAAGTATCTCGAAAAATTTCACTTTTTTGACGTGAAAACTTTTTGATATCTATGATGATTCGTATTTCCATTGAATTCAGAACGCTTCGCAAAAAACATCGCACGTAATTTCGAAATGTAAGGAAGAAATTTGGGTTTCGGCAGCTAGCTTTTCCACAATTTATGATATATTTGGAAAAAAAGGACGTTTTTTGAGCGATATTTTTCTCAGCATTTAAGATATACCATAAATCTATTAAATTATGAACGTTTTGCAACAAAAGCGGTTAATAATTTCGAAAAATTACGAAAAATATGTGATTTTTAGTATAACCGTTTCCGAAAATTTTCAAGTATCTCAAAAAATTTCACTTATTTTTACGTGAAAACTTTTTGATATCTATGATTATTCGTATTTCCATTGAATTGAGAATGCTTCGCAAAAAGATCTCACGTAATTTCGAAATGTAACGAAGAAACTGTGGTTTCCGCAGCTAGCGTTTCCACATTTTATGATATATTTGGAAAAAAAAGACGTTTTATGAGCGGATTTTTTCTCAGCATTTAAGATATACCATAAATCTATTAAATTATGAACGTTTTGCAACAAAAGCGGTTAATAATTTCGAAAAATTACGAAAAATATGTGATTTTTAGAGTAACCGTTTCCGAAATTTTCAATTATCTCGAAAAATTTCACTTTTTTTGACGTGAAAACTTTTTGATATCTATGATTATTCGTATTTCCATTGAATTCAGAACGCTTCGCAAGAAAATCGCACGTTATTTCGAAATATAACGAAGAAATCGAGGTTTCGGCAGCCAGCTTTTCCACAATTTATGATACATTTGGAAAAAAAGGACGTTTTTTGAGCGGATTTTTTCTCAGCATTTAAGATATACCTTAAATCTATTAAATTATGAACGTTTTGCAACAAAAGCGGTTAATAATTTCGAAAAATTACGAAAAATATGTGATATTTAGTGTAACTGTTTCCGAAAATTTTCAATTATCTCGAAAAATTTCACTTTTTTTGACGTGAAAACTTTTTGATATCTATGATTATTCGTATTTCCATTGAATTGAGAACGCTTCGCAAAAAAATCTCACGTAATTTCGAAATGTAACGAAGAAACTGTGGTTTCGGCAGCTAGCGTTTCCACATTTTATGATATATTTGGAAAAAAAAGACGTTTTTTGAGCGGGTTTTTTCTCAGCATTTAAGATATACCATAAATCTATTAAATTATGAACGTTTTGCAACAAAAGCGGTTAATAATTTCGATAAATCACGAAAAATATGTGATTTTTAGAGTAACCGTTTCCGAAAAGTTGCAATTATCTCGAAAAATTTCACTTTTTTTGACGTGAAAACTTTTTGATATCTATGATTATTCGTATTTCCATTGAATTCAGAACGCTTCGCAAAAAAATCGCACGTTATTTCGAAATATAACGAAGAAATCGAGGTTTCGGCAGCCAGCTTTTCCACAATTTATGATACATTTGGAAAAAAAGGACGTTTTTTGAGCGGATTTTTTCTCAGCATTTAAGATATACCTTAAATCTATTAAATTATGAACGTTTTGCGACAAAAGCGGTTAATAATTTCGAAAAATTACGAAAAATATGTGATTTTTAGTGTAACCGTTTCCGAAAATTTTCAAGTATCTCGAAAAATTTCACTTTTTTTGACGTGAAAACTTTTTGATATCTATGATGATTCGTATTTCCATTGAATTCAGAACGCTTCGCAAAAAACATCGCACGTAATTTCGAAATGTAAGGAAGAAATTTGGGTTTCGGCAGCTAGCTTTTCCACAATTTATGATATATTTGGAAAAAAAGGACGTTTTTTGAGCGGAATTTTTCTCAGCATTTAAGATATACCATAAATCTATTAAATTATGAACGTTTTGCAACAAAAGCGGTTAATAATTTCGAAAAATTACGAAAAATATGTGATTTTTAGTATAACCGTTTCCGAAAATTTTTAAGTATCTCAAAAAATTTCACTTATTTTTACGTGAAAACTTTTTGATATCTATGATTATTCGTATTTCCATTGAATTGAGAATGCTTCGCAAAAAAATCTCACGTAATTTCGAAATATAACGAAGAAACTGTGGTTTCCGCAGCTAGCGTTTCCACATTTTATGATATATTTGGAAAAAAAAAACGTTTTTTGAGCGGATTTTTTCTCAGCATTTAAGATATACCATAAATCTATTAAATTATGAACGTTTTGCAACAAAAGCGGTTAATAATTTCGAAAAATTACGAAAAATATGTGATTTTTAGAGTAACCGTTTCCGAAATTTTCAATTATCTCGAAAAATTTCACTTTTTTTGACGTGAAAACTTTTTGATATCTATGATTATTCGTATTTCCATTGAATTCAGAACGCTTCGCAAGAAAATCGCACGTTATTTCGAAATATAACGAAGAAATCGAGGTTTCGGCAGCCAGCTTTTCCACAATTTATGATACATTTGGAAAAAAAGGACGTTTTTTGAGCGGATTTTTTCTCAGCATTTAAGATATACCTTAAATCTATTAAATTATGAACGTTTTGCAACAAAAGCGGTTAATAATTTCGAAAAATTACGAAAAATATGTGATATTTAGTGTAACTGTTTCCGAAAATTTTCAATTATCTCGAAAAATTTCACTTTTTTTGACGTGAAAACTTTTTGATATCTATGATTATTCGTATTTCCATTGAATTGAGAACGCTTCGCAAAAAAATCTCACGTAATTTCGAAATGTAACGAAGAAACTGTGGTTTCGGCAGCTAGCGTTTCCACATTTTATGATATATTTGGAAAAAAAAGACGTTTTTTGAGCGGGTTTTTTCTCAGCATTTAAGATATACCATAAATCTATTAAATTATGAACGTTTTGCAACAAAAGCGGTTAATAATTTCGATAAATCACGAAAAATATGTGATTTTTAGAGTAACCGTTTCCGAAAAGTTTCAATTATCTCGAAAAATTTCACTTTTTTTGACGTGAAAACTTTTTGATATCTATGATTATTCGTATTTCCATTGAATTCAGAACGCTTCGCAAAAAAATCGCACGTTATTTCGAAATATAACGAAGAAATCGAGGTTTCGGCAGCCAGCTTTTCCACAATTTATGATAAATTTGGAAAAAAAGGACGTTTTTTGAGCAGATTTTTTCTCAGCATTTAAGATATACCTTAAATCTATTAAATTATGAACGTTTTGCAACAAAAGCGGTTAATAATTTCGAAAAATTACCAAAAATATGTGATTTTTAGAGTAACCGTTTCCGAAAAGTTTCAATTATCTCGAAAAATTTCACTTTTTTTGACGTGAAAACTTTTTGATATCTATGATTATTCGTATTTCCATTGAATTCAGAACGCTTCGCAAAAAAATCGCACGTTATTTCGAAATATAACGAAGAAATCGAGGTATCGGTAGCCAGCTTTTCCACAATTTATGATACATTTGGAAAAAAAGGACGTTTTTTGAGCGGATTTTTTCTCAGCATTTAAGATATACCTTAAATCTATTACATTATGAAGGTTTTGCAACAAAAGCGGTTAATAATTTCGAAAAATTACGAAAAATATGTGATTTTTAGTGTAACTGTTTCCGAAAAGTTTCAATTATCTCGAAAAATTTCACTTTTTTTGACGTGAAAACTTTTTGATATCTATGATTATTCGTATTTCCATTGAATTCAGAACGCTTCGCAAAAAAATCGCACGTTATTTCGAAATATAACGAAGAAATCGAGGTTTCGGCAGCCAGCTTTTCCAAAATTTATGATACATTTGGAAAAAAAGGACGTTCTTTGAGCGGATTTTTTCTCAGCATTTAAGATATACCATAATTCTATTAAATTATGAACGTTTTGCAACAAAAGCGGTTAATAATTTCGAAAAATTACGAAAAATATTTGATTTTTAGAGTAACCGTTTCCGAAAAGTTTCAATTATCTCGAAAAATTTCACTTTTTTTGACGTGAAAACTTTTTGATATCTATGATTATTCGTATTTCCATTGAATTCAGAACGCTTCGCAATAAAATCGCACGTTATTTCGGTATATAACGAAGAAATCGAGGTTTCGGCAGCCAGCTTTTCCACAATTTATGATACATTTGGAAAAAAAGGACGTTTTTTGAGCGGATTTTTTCTCAGCATTTAAGTTATACCATAAATCTATTAAATTATGAACGTTTTGTAACAAAAGCGGTTAATAATTTCGAAAAATTTCGAAAAATATGTGATTTTTGTATAACCGTTTCCGAAAATTTTCAAGTATCTCGAAAAATTTCACTTTTTTTGACGTGAAAACTTTTTGATATCTATGATTATTCGTATTTCCATTGAATTAAGAACGCTTCGCAAAAAAATCGCACGTTATTTCGAAATATAACGAAGAAATCGAGGTTTCGGCAGCCAGCTTCTCCACAATTTATGATACATTTGGAAAAAAAGGACGTTTTTTGAGCGGATTTTTTCTAAGCATTTAAGATATACCATAAATCTATTAAATTATGAACGTTTTGCAACAAAAGCGGTTAATTATTTCGAAAAATGTCGAAAAATATGTGATTTTTAGTGTAACCGTTTCCAAAAAGTTTCAATTATCTCGAAAAATTTCACTTTTTTTGACGTGAAAACTTTTTGATATCTATGATTATTCGTATTTCCATTGAATTCAGAACGCTTCGCAAAAAAATCGCACGTTATTTCGAAATATAACGAAGAAATCGAGGTTTCGGCAGCCAGCTTTTCCACAATTTATGATACATTTGGAAAAAAAGGACGTTTTTTGAGCTGATTTTTTTTCAGCATTTAAGATATACCATAAATCTATTAAATTATAAACGTTTTTCAACAAAAGCGGTTAATAATTTCGAAAAATTACGAAAAATATGTGATTTTTAGAGTAACTGTTTCCGAAAAGTTTCAATTATCTCGAAAAATTTCACTTTTTTTGACGTGAAAACTTTTTGATATTTATCATTGTTCGTATTTCCATTGAATTCAGAACGCTTCGCAAAAAAATCGCACGTAATTTCGAAATGTAAGGAAGAAATTTGGGTTTCGGCAGCTAGCTTTTCCACAATTTATGATATATTTGGAAAAAAAAGACGTTTTTTGAGCGGATGTTTTCTCAGCATTTAAGATATACCATAAGCCTATGAAATTATGAACGTTTTTCAACAAAAGCGGTTAATAATTTCGAAAAATTACGAAAAATATGTGATTTTTAGAGTAACCGTTTCCGAAAAGTTTCAATTATCTCGAAAAATTTCACTTTTTTTGACGTGAAAACTTTTTAATATCTATGATTATTCGTATTTCCATTGAATTCAGAACGCTTCGCAAAAAAATCGCACGTTATTTCGAAATATAACGAAGAAATCGAGGTTTCGGCAGCCAGCTTTTCCACAATTTATGATACATTTGGAAAAAAAGGACGTTTTTTGAGCGGATTTTTTCTCAGCATTTAAGATATACCATAAATCTATTAAATTATGAACGTTTTGCAACAAAAGCGGTTAATAATTTCGAAAAATTACGAAAAATATGTGATTTTTAGAGTAACCGTTTCCGAAAAGTTTCAATTATCTCGAAAAATTTCACTTTTTTTGACGTGAAAACTTTTTGATATCTATGGTTATTCGTATTTCCATTGAATTCAGAACGCTTCGCAAAAAAATCGAACGTTATTTCGAAATATAACGAAGAAATCTAGGTTTCGGCAGCCAGCTTTTCCACAATTTATGATATATTTGGAAAAAAAAAACCTTTATTGAGCGGATTTTTTCTCAGCATTTAAGATATACCATAAATCTATTAAATTATGAACGTTTTGCAACAAAAGCGGTTAATAATTTCGATAAATCACGAAAAATATGTGATTTTTAGAGTAACCGTTTCCGAAAAGTTTTAATTATCTCGAAAAATTTCACTTTTTTTGACGTGAAAACTTTTTGATATTTATCATTGTTCGTATTTCCATTGAATTCAGAACGCTTCGCAAAAAAATCGCACGTAATTTCGAAATGTAAGGAAGAAATTTGGGTTTCGGCAGCTAGCTTTTCCACAATTTATGATATATTTGGAAAAATAAGACGTTTTTTGAGCGGATTTTTTCTCAGCATTTAAGATATACCATAAATCTATTAAATTATGAACGTTTTGCAACAAAAGCGGTTGATAATTTCGAAAAATTACAAAAAATATGTGATTTTTAGAATAACCGTTTACGAAAAGTTTCAATTATCTCGAAAAATTTCACTTTTTTTGACGTGAAAACTTTTTGATATCTATGATTATTCGTATTTCCATTGAATTCAGAACGCTTCGCAAAAAAATCGCACGTTATTTCGAAATATAACGAAGAAATCGAGGTTTCGGCAGCCAGCTTTTCCACAATTTATGATACATTTGGAAAAAAAGGACGTTTTTTGAGCGGATTTATTCTCAGCATTTAAGATATACCATAAATCTATTAAATTATGATCGTTTTGTAACAAAAGCGGTTAATAATTTCGAAAAATTTCGAAAAATATGTGATTTTTAGTATAACAGTTTCCGAAAATTTTCATGTATCTCGAAAAATTTCACTTTTTTTGACGTGAAAACTTTTTGATATCTATGATTATGCGTATTCTCATTGAATTTAGAACGCTTCGCAAAAAAATCGCACTTTATTTCGAAATATAACGAAGAAATCGAGGTTTCGGCAGCCAGCTTTTCCACAATTTATGATACATTTGGTAAAAAAGGACGTTTTTTGAGCGGATTTTTTCTATGCATTTAAGATATACCATAAGTCTATTAAATTATGAACGTTTTGTAACAAAAGCAGTTAATAATTTCGAAAAATTTCGAAAAATATGTGATTTTTAGTGTAACCGTTTCCGAAAATT
Organism: Pachydiplax longipennis; assembly: GCA_036926295.1. Classification (NCBI taxonomy): domain Eukaryota; kingdom Metazoa; phylum Arthropoda; class Insecta; order Odonata; family Libellulidae; genus Pachydiplax; species Pachydiplax longipennis. Next base: position 61,598 of record JAVFKF010000010.1, read on the forward strand.
TTCAAGTATCTCGAAAAATTTCACTTTTTTTGACGTGAAAACTTTTTGATATCTATGATGATTCGTATTTCCATTGAATTCAGAACGCTTCGCAAAAAACATCGCACGTAATTTCGAAATGTAAGGAAGAAATTTGGGTTTCGGAAGCCAGCTTTTCCACAATTTATGATATATTTGGAAAAAAAGGACGTTTTTTGAGCGATATTTTTCTCAGCATTTAAGATATACCATAAATCTATTAAATTATGAACGTTTTGCAACAAAAGCGGTTAATAATTTCGAAAAATTACGAAAAATATGTGATTTTTAGTATAACCGTTTCCGAAAATTTTCAAGTATCTCAAAAAATTTCACTTATTTTTACGTGAAAACTTTTTGATATCTATGATTATTCGTATTTCCATTGAATTGAGAACGCTTCGCAAAAAAATCTCACGTAATTTCGAAATGTAACGAAGAAACTGTGGTTTCGGCAGCTAGCGTTTCCACATTTTATGATATATTTGGAAAAAAAAGACGTTTTTTGAGCGGGTTTTTTCTCAGCATTTAAGATATACCATAAATCTATTAAATTATGAACGTTTTGCAACAAAAGCGGTTAATAATTTCGATAAATCACGAAAAATATGTGATTTTTAGAGTAACCGTTTCCGAAAAGTTTCAATTATCTCGAAAAATTTCACTTTTTTTGACGTGAAAACTTTTTGATATCTATGATTATTCGTATTTCCATTGAATTCAGAACGCTTCGCAAAACAATCGCACGTTATTTCGAAATATAACGAAGAAATCGAGGTTTCGGCAGCCAGCTTTTCCACAATTTATGATACATTTGGAAAAAAAGTACGTTTTTTGAGCGGATTTTTTCTCAGCATTTAAGATATACCTTAAATCTATTAAATTATGAACGTTTTGCAACAAAAGCGGTTAATAATTTCGAAAAATTACGAAAAATATGTGATTTTTAGAGTAACCGTTTCCGAAAATTTTCAATTATCTCGAAAAATTTCACTTTTTTTGACGTGAAAACTTTTTGATATTTATGATTATTCGTATTTCCATTGAATTCAGAACGCTTCGCAAAAAAATCGCACGTTATTTCGTAATATAACGAAGAAATCCAGGTTTCGGCAGCCAGCTTTTCCACAATTTATGATACATTTGGAAAAAAAGGACATTTTTTGAGCGTATTTTTTCTCAGCATTTAAGATATACCATAACTCTATTAAATCATGAACGTTTTGTAACAAAAGCGGTTAATGATTTCGAAAAATTTCGAAAAATATGTGATTTTTGTATAACCGTTTCCGAAAATTTTCAAGTATTTCGAAAAATTTCAATTTTTTTTGACGTGAAAACTTTTTGATATCTATGATTATTCGTATTTCCATTGAATTCAGAACGCTTCGCAAAAAAATCGCACGTTATTTCGAAATATAACGAAGAAATCGAGGTTTCGGCAGCCAGCTTTTCCACAATTTATGATACATTTGGAAAAAAAGGACGTTTTTTGAGCGGATTTTTTCTCAGCATTTAAGATATACCATAAATCTATTAAATTATGAACGTTTTGTAACAAAAGCGGTTAATAATTTCGAAAAATTTCGAAAAATATGTGATTTTTGTATAACCGTTTCCGAAAATTTTCAAGTATCTCGAAAAATTTCACTTTTTTTGACGTGAAAACTTTTTGATATCTATGATTATTCGTATTTCCATTGAATTCAGAACGCTTCGCAAAAAAATCGCACGTTATTTCGAAATATAACGAAGAAATCGAGGTTTCGGCAGCCAGCTTTTCCACAATTTATGATACATTTGGAAAAAAAGGACGTTTTTTCAGCGGATTTTTTCTCAGCATTTAAGATATACCTTAAATCTATTAAATTATGAACGTTTTGCAACAAAAGCGGTTAATAATTTCGAAAAATTACGAAAAATATGTGATTTTTAGTGTAACCGTTTCCGAAAATTTTCAATTATCTCGAAAAATTTCACTTTTTTTGACGTGAGAACTTTTTGATATCTATGATTATTCGTATTTCCATTGAATTCAGAATGCTTCGCAAAAAAATCGCACGTTATTTCGAAATATAACGAAGAAATCGAGGTTTCGGCAGCCAGCTTTTCCACAATTTATGACACTTTTGGAAAAAAAGGACGTTTTTTGAGCGGATTTTTTCTCAGCATTTAAGATATACCATAAATCTATTAAATTATGAACGTTTTGCAACAAAAGCGGTTAATAATTTCGAAAAATTACGAAAAATATGTGATTTTTAGAGTAACCGTTTCCGAAAAGTTTCAATTATCTCGAAAAATTTCACTTTTTTTGACGTGAAAACTTTTTGATATTTATCATTTTTCGTATTTCCATTGACTTCAGAACGCTTCGCAAAAAATTCGCACGTAATTTCGAAATGTAAGGAAGAAACTGTGGTTTCGGCAGCCAGCTATTCCACAATTTATGATACATTTGGAAAAAAAGGACGTTTTTTGAGCGGATTTTTTCTCAGCATTTAAGATATACCATACATCTATATATTATGAACGTTTTGCAACAAAAGCGGTTAATAATTTCGAAAAATTACGAAAAATATGTGATTTTTGTATAACCGTTTCCGAAAATTTTCAAGTATTTCGAAAAATTTCAATTTTTTTTGACGTGAAAACTTTTTGATATCTATGATTATTCGTATTTCCATTGAATTCAGAACGCTTCGCAAAAAAATCGCACGTTATTTCGAAATATAACGAAGAAATCGAGGTTTCGGCAGCCAGCTTTTCCACAATTTATGATACATTTGGAAAAAAAGGACGTTTTTTGAGCGGATTTTTTCTCAGCATTTAAGATATACCATAAATCTATTAAATTATGAACGTTTTGTAACAAAAGCGGTTAATAATTTCGAAAAATTTCGAAAAATATGTGATTTTTGTATAACCGTTTCCGAAAATTTTCAAGTATCTCGAAAAATTTCACTTTTTTTGACGTGAAAACTTTTTGATATCTATGATTATTCGTATTTCCATTGAATTCAGAACGCTTCGCAAAAAAATCGCACGTTATTTCGAAATATAACGAAGAAATCGAGGTTTCGGCAGCCAGCTTTTCCACAATTTATGATACATTTGGAAAAAAAGGACGTTTTTTCAGCGGATTTTTTCTCAGCATTTAAGATATACCTTAAATCTATTAAATTATGAACGTTTTGCAACAAATGCGGTTAATAATTTCGAAAAATTACGAAAAATATGTGATTTTTAGTGTAACCGTTTCCGAAAATTTTCAATTATCTCGAAAAATTTCACTTTTTTTGACGTGAGAACTTTTTGATATCTATGATTATTCGTATTTCCATTGAATTCAGAATGCTTCGCAAAAAAATCGCACGTTATTTCGAAATATAACGAAGAAATCGAGGTTTCGGCAGCCAGCTTTTCCACAATTTATGACACATTTGGAAAAAAAGGACGTTTTTTGAGCGGATTTTTTCTCAGCATTTAAGATATACCATAAATCTATTAAATTATGAACGTTTTGCAACAAAAGCGGTTAATAATTTCGAAAAATTACGAAAAATATGTGATTTTTAGAGTAACCGTTTCCGAAAAGTTTCAATTATCTCGAAAAATTTCACTTTTTTTGACGTGAAAACTTTTTGATATTTATCATTGTTCGTATTTCCATTGACTTCAGAACGCTTCGCAAAAAATTCGCACGTAATTTCGAAATGTAAGGAAGAAACTGTGGTTTCGGCAGCCAGCTTTTCCACAATTTATGATACATTTGGAAAAAAGGACGTTTTTTGAGCGGATTTTTTCTCAGCATTTAAGATATACCATACATCTATTAAATTATGAACGTTTTGCAACAAAAGCGGTTAATAATTTCGAAAAATTACGAAAAATATGTGATATTTAGAGTAACCGTTTCCGAAAAGTTTCAATTATCTCGAAAAATTTCACTTTTTTTGACGTGAAAACTTTTTGATATCTATCATTATTCGTATTTTCATTGAATTCAGAACGCTTGGCAAAAAAATCGCACGTTATTTCGAAATATAACGAAGAAATCGAGGTTTCGGCAGCCAGCTTTTCCACAATTTATGATACATTTGGAAAAAAAGGACGTTTTTTGAGCGGATTTTTTCTCAGCATTTAAGATATACCTTAAATCTATTAAATTATGAACGTTTTGCAACAAAAGCGGTTAATAATTTCGAAAAATTACGAAAAATATGTGATTTTTAGTGTAACCGTTTCCGAAAATTTTCAATTATCTCGAAAAATTTCACTTTTTTTGACGTGAAAACTTTTTGATATCTATGATTATTCGTATTTCCATTGAATTCAGAACGCTTCGCAAAAAAATCGCACGTTATTTCGAAATATAACGAAGAAATCGAGGTTTCGGCAGCCAGCTTTTCCACAATTTATGATACATTTGGAAAAAAAGGACGTTTTTTGAGCGGATTTTTTCTCAGCATTTAAGATATACCATAAATCTATTAAATTATGAACGTTTTGTAACAAAAGCGGTTAATAATTTCGAAAAATTTCGAAAAATATGTGATTTTTGTATAACCGTTTCCGAAAATTTTCAAGTATCTCGAAAAATTTCACTTTTTTTGACGTGAAAACTTTTTGATATCTATGTTTATTCGTATTTCCATTGAATTCAGAACGCTTCGCAAAAAAATCGCACGTTATTTCGAAATATAACGAAGAAATCGAGGTTTCGGCAGCCAGCTTTTCCACAATTTATGATACATTTGGAAAAAAAGGACGTTTTTTCAGCGGATTTTTTCTCAGCATTTAAGATATACCTTAAATCTATTAAATTATGAACGTTTTGCAACAAAAGCGGTTAATAATTTCGAAAAATTACGAAAAATATGTGATTTTTAGTGTAACCGTTTCCGAAAATTTTCAATTATCTCGAAAAATTTCACTTTTTTTGACGTGAGAACTTTTTGATATCTATGATTATTCGTATTTCCATTGAATTCAGAATGCTTCGCAAAAAAATCGCACGTTATTTCGAAATATAACGAAGAAATCGAGGTTTCGGCAGCCAGCTTTTCCACAATTTATGACACTTTTGGAAAAAAAGGACGTTTTTTGAGCGGATTTTTTCTCAGCATTTAAGATATACCATAAATCTATTAAATTATGAACGTTTTGCAACAAAAGCGGTTAATAATTTCGAAAAATTACGAAAAATATGTGATTTTTAGAGTAACCGTTTCCGAAAAGTTTCAATTATCTCGAAAAATTTCACTTTTTTTGACGTGAAAACTTTTTGATATTTATCATTTTTCGTATTTCCATTGACTTCAGAACGCTTCGCAAAAAATTCGCACGTAATTTCGAAATGTAAGGAAGAAACTGTGGTTTCGGCAGCCAGCTATTCCACAATTTATGATACATTTGGAAAAAAAGGACGTTTTTTGAGCGGATTTTTTCTCAGCATTTAAGATATACCATACATCTATATATTATGAACGTTTTGCAACAAAAGCGGTTAATAATTTCGAAAAATTACGAAAAATATGTGATTTTTGTATAACCGTTTCCGAAAATTTTCAAGTATTTCGAAAAATTTCAATTTTTTTTGACGTGAAAACTTTTTGATATCTATGATTATTCGTATTTCCATTGAATTCAGAACGCTTCGCAAAAAAATCGCACGTTATTTCGAAATATAACGAAGAAATCGAGGTTTCGGCAGCCAGCTTTTCCACAATTTATGATACATTTGGAAAAAAAGGACGTTTTTTGAGCGGATTTTTTCTCAGCATTTAAGATATACCATAAATCTATTAAATTATGAACGTTTTGTAACAAAAGCGGTTAATAATTTCGAAAAATTTCGAAAAATATGTGATTTTTGTATAACCGTTTCCGAAAATTTTCAAGTATCTCGAAAAATTTCACTTTTTTTGACGTGAAAACTTTTTGATATCTATGATTATTCGTATTTCCATTGAATTCAGAACGCTTCGCAAAAAAATCGCACGTTATTTCGAAATATAACGAAGAAATCGAGGTTTCGGCAGCCAGCTTTTCCACAATTTATGATACATTTGGAAAAAAAGGACGTTTTTTCAGCGGATTTTTTCTCAGCATTTAAGATATACCTTAAATCTATTAAATTATGAACGTTTTGCAACAAATGCGGTTAATAATTTCGAAAAATTACGAAAAATATGTGATTTTTAGTGTAACCGTTTCCGAAAATTTTCAATTATCTCGAAAAATTTCACTTTTTTTGACGTGAGAACTTTTTGATATCTATGATTATTCGTATTTCCATTGAATTCAGAATGCTTCGCAAAAAAATCGCACGTTATTTCGAAATATAACGAAGAAATCGAGGTTTCGGCAGCCAGCTTTTCCACAATTTATGACACATTTGGAAAAAAAGGACGTTTTTTGAGCGGATTTTTTCTCAGCATTTAAGATATACCATAAATCTATTAAATTATGAACGTTTTGCAACAAAAGCGGTTAATAATTTCGAAAAATTACGAAAAATATGTGATTTTTAGAGTAACCGTTTCCGAAAAGTTTCAATTATCTCGAAAAATTTCACTTTTTTTGACGTGAAAACTTTTTGATATTTATCATTGTTCGTATTTCCATTGACTTCAGAACGCTTCGCAAAAAATTCGCACGTAATTTCGAAATGTAAGGAAGAAACTGTGGTTTCGGCAGCCAGCTTTTCCACAATTTATGATACATTTGGAAAAAAGGACGTTTTTTGAGCGGATTTTTTCTCAGCATTTAAGATATACCATACATCTATTAAATTATGAACGTTTTGCAACAAAAGCGGTTAATAATTTCGAAAAATTACGAAAAATATGTGATATTTAGAGTAACCGTTTCCGAAAAGTTTCAATTATCTCGAAAAATTTCACTTTTTTTGACGTGAAAACTTTTTGATATCTATCATTATTCGTATTTTCATTGAATTCAGAACGCTTGGCAAAAAAATCGCACGTTATTTCGAAATATAACGAAGAAATCGAGGTTTCGGCAGCCAGCTTTTCCACAATTTATGATACATTTGGAAAAAAAGGACGTTTTTTGAGCGGATTTTTTCTCAGCATTTAAGATATACCTTAAATCTATTAAATTATGAACGTTTTGCAACAAAAGCGGTTAATAATTTCGAAAAATTACGAAAAATATGTGATTTTTAGTGTAACCGTTTCCGAAAATTTTCAATTATCTCGAAAAATTTCACTTTTTTTGACGTGAAAACTTTTTGATATCTATGATTATTCGTATTTCCATTGAATTCAGAACGCTTCGCAAAAAAATCGCACGTTATTTCGAAATATAACGAAGAAATCGAGGTTTTGGCAGCCAGCTTTTCCACAATTTATGATACATTTGGAAAAAAAGGACGTTTTTTGAGCGGATTTTTTCTCAGCATTTAAGATATACCATAAATCTATTAAATTATGAACGTTTTGCAACAAAAGCGGTTAATAATTTCGAAAAATTACGAAAAATATGTGATTTTTAGAGTAACCGTTTCCGAAATGTATCAATTATCTCGAAAAATTTCACTTTTTTTGACGTGAAAACTTTTTGATATCTATGATTATTCGTATTTCCATTGAATTCAGAACGCTTCGCAAAAAAATCGCACGTTATTTCGAAATATAACGAAGAAATCGAGGTTTCGGCAGCCAGCTTTTCCACAATTTATGATACATTTGGAAAAAAAAAGACGTTTTTTGAGCGGATTTTCTCTCAGCATTTAAGATATACCATAAATCTATTAAATTATGAACGTTTTGCAACAAAAGCGGTTAATAATTTCGAAAAATTACGAAAAATATGTGATTTTTAGAGTAACCGTTTCCGAAAAGTTTCAATTATCTCGAAAAATTTCACTTTTTTTGACGTGAAAACTTTTTGATATCTATGATTATTCGTATTTCCATTGAATTCAGAACGCTTCGAAAAAAAATCGCACGTTATTTCGAAATATAACGAAGAAATCGAGGTTTCGGCAGCCAGCTTTTCCACAATTTATGATACATTTGGAAAAAAAGGACGTTTTTTGAGCGGATTTTTTCTCAGCATTTAAGATATACCATAAATCTATTAAATTATGAACGTTTTGCAACAAAAGCGGTTAATAATTTCGAAAAATTACGAAAAATATGTGATTTTTAGAGTAACCGTTTCCGAAAAGTTTCAATTATCTCGAAAAATTTCACTTTTTTTGACGTGAAAACTTTTTGATATCTATGATTATTCGTATTTCCATTGAATTCAGAACGCTTCGCAAAAAAATCGCACGTTATTTCGAAATATAACGAAGAAATCGAGGTTTCGGCAGCCAGCTTTTCCACAATTTATGATACATTTGGAAAAAAAGGACGTTTTTTGAGCGGATTTTTTCTCAGCATTTAAGATATACCATAAATCTATTAAATTATGAACGTTTTGCAACAAAAGCGGTTAATAATTTCGAAAAATTACGAAAAATATGTGATTTTTAGAGTAACCGTTTCCGAAAAGTTTCAATTATCTCGAAAAATTTCACTTTTTTTGACGTGAAAACTTTTTGATATTTATCATTGTTCGTATTTCCATTGACTTCAGAACGCTTCGCAAAAAATTCGCACGTAATTTCGAAATGTAAGGAAGAAACTGTGGTTTCGGCAGCCAGCTTTTCCACAATTTATGATACATTTGGAAAAAAAGGACGTTTTTTGAGCGGATTTTTTCTCAGCATTTAAGATATACCATAAATCTATTAAATTATGAACGTTTTGCAACAAAAGCGGTTAATAATTTCGAAAAAGTACGAAAAATATGTGATTTTTAGAGTAACCGTTTCCGAAAAGTTTCAATTATCTCGAAAAATTTCACTTTTTTTGACGTGAAAACCTTTTGATATCTATGATTATTCGTATTTCCATTGAATTCAGAACGCTTCGCAAAAAAATCGCACGTTATTTCGAAATATAACGAAGAAATCGAGGTTTCGGCAGCCAGCTTTTCCACAATTTATGATACATTTGGAAAAAAAGGACGTTTTTTGAGCGGATTTTTTCTCAGCATTTAAGATATACCTTAAATCTATTAAATTATGAACGTTTTGCAACAAAAGCGGTTAATAATTTCGAAAAATTACGAAAAATATGTGATTTTTAGTGTAACCGTTTCCGAAAATTTTCAATTATCTCGAAAAATTTCACTTTTTTTGACGTGAAAACTTTTTGATATCTATGATTATTCGTATTTCCATTGAATTCAGAACGCTTCGCAAAAAAATCTCACGTAATTTCGAAATGTAACGAAGAAACTGTGGTTTCGGCAGCTAGCGTTTCCACATTTTATGATATATTTGGAAAAAAAAAGACGTTTTTTGAGCGGATTTTTTCTCAGCATTTAAGATATACCATAAATCTATTAAATTATGAACGTTTTTCAACAAAAGCGGTTAATAATTTCGAAAAATTACGAAAAATATGTGATTTTTAGAGTAACCGTTTCCGAAATGTATCAATTATCTCGAAAAATTTCACTTTTTTTGACGTGAAAACTTTTTGATATCTATGATTATTCGTATTTCCATTGAATTCAGAACGCTTCGCAAAAAAATCGCACGTTATTTCGAAATATAACGAAGAAATCGAGGTTTCGGCAGCCAGCTTTTCCACAATTTATGATACATTTGGAAAAAAAGGACGTTTTTTGAGCGGATTTTTTCTCAGCATTTAAGATATACCATAAATCTATTAAATTATGAACGTTTTGCAACAAAAGCGGTTAATAATTTCGAAAAATTACGAAAAATATGTGATTTTTAGAGTAACCGTTTCCGAAAAGTTTCAATTATCTCGAAAAATTTCACTTTTTTTGACGTGAAAACTTTTTGATATCTATGATTATTCGTATTTCCATTGAATTCAGAACGCTTCGCAAAAAAATCGCACGTTATTTCGAAATATAACGAAGAAATCGAGGTTTCGGCAGCCAGCTTTTCCACAATTTATGATACATTTGGAAAAAAAGGACGTTTTTTGAGCGGATTTTTTCTCAGCATTTAAGATATACCATAAATCTATTAAATTATGAACGTTTTGCAACAAAAGCGGTTAATAATTTCGAAAAATTACGAAAAATATGTGATTTTTAGAGTAACCGTTTCCGAAAAGTTTCAATTATCTCGAAAAATTTCACTTTTTTTGACGTGAAAACTTTTTGATATCTATGATTATTCGTATTTCCATTGAATTCAGAACGCTTCGCAAAAAAATCGCACGTTATTTCGAAATATAACGAAGAAATCGAGGTTTCGGCAGCCAGCTTTTCCACAATTTATGATACATTTGGAAAAAAAGGACGTTTTTTGAGCGGATTTTTCTCAGCATTTAAGATATACCATAAATCTATTAAATTATGAACGTTTTGCAACAAAAGCGGTTAATAATTTCGAAAAATTACGAAAAATATGTGATTTTTAGAGTAACCGTTTCCGAAAAGTTTCAATTATCTCGAAAAATTTCACTTTTTTTGACGTGAAAACTTTTTGATATTTATCATTGTTCGTATTTCCATTGACTTCAGAACGCTTCGCAAAAAATTCGCACGTAATTTCGAAATGTAAGGAAGAAACTGTGGTTTCGGCAGCCAGCTTTTCCACAATTTATGATACATTTGGAAAAAAAGGACGTTTTTTGAGCGGATTTTTTCTCAGCATTTAAGATATACCATAAATCTATTAAATTATGAACGTTTTGCAACAAAAGCGGTTAATAATTTCGAAAAATTACGAAAAATATGTGATTTTTAGAGTAACCGTTTCCGAAAAGTTTCAATTATCTCGAAAAATTTCACTTTTTTTGACGTGAAAACTTTTTGATATCTATGATTATTCGTATTTCCATTGAATTCAGAACGCTTCGCAAAAAAATCGCACGTTATTTCGAAATATAACGAAGAAATCGAGGTTTCGGCAGCCAGCTTTTCCACAATTTATGATACATTTGGAAAAAAAGGACGTTTTTTGAGCGGATTTTTTCTCAGCATTTAAGATATACCTTAAATCTATTAAATTATGAACGTTTTGCAACAAAAGCGGTTAATAATTTCGAAAAATTACGAAAAATATGTGATTTTTAGTGTAACCGTTTCCGAAAGTTTTCAATTATCTCGAAAAATTTCACTTTTTTTGACGTGAAAACTTTTTGATATCTATGATTATTCGTATTTCCATTGAATTCAGAACGCTTCGCAAAAAAATCTCACGTAATTTCGAAATGTAACGAAGAAACTGTGGTTTCGGCAGCTAGCGTTTCCACATTTTATGATATATTTGGAAAAAAAAAGACGTTTTTGAGCGGATTTTTTCTCAGCATTTAAGATATACCATAAATCTATTAAATTATGAACGTTTTTCAACAAAAGCGGTTAATAATTTCGAAAAATTACGAAAAATATGTGATTTTTAGAGTAACCGTTTCCGAAAAGTATCAATTATCTCGAAAAATTTCACTTTTTTTTACGTGAAAACTTTTTGATATCTATGATTATTCGTATTTCCATTGAATTCAGAACGCTTCGCAAAAAAATCGCACGTTATTTCGAAATATAACGAAGAAATCGAGGTTTCGGCAGCCAGCTTTTCCACAATTTATGATACATTTGGAAAAAAAGGACGTTTTTTGAGCGGATTTTTTCTCAGCATTTAAGATATACCATAAATCTATTAAATTATGAACGTTTTGCAACAAAAGCGGTTAATAATTTCGAAAAATTACGAAAAATATGTGATTTTTAGAGTAACCGTTTCCGAAAAGTTTCAATTATCTCGAAAAATTTCACTTTTTTTGACGTGAAAACTTTTTGATATCTATGATTATTCGTATTTCCATTGAATTCAGAACGCTTCGCAAAAAAATCGCACGTTATTTCGAAATATAACGAAGAAATCGAGGTTTCGGCAGCCAGTTTTTCCACAATTTATGATACATTTGGAAAAAAAGGACGTTTTTTTAGCGGATTTTTTCTCAGCATTTAAGATATACCATAAATCTATTAAATTATGAACGTTTTGCAACAAAAGCGGTTAATAATTTCCAAAAATTTCGAAAAATATGTGATGTTTGTATAACCGTTTCCGAAAATTTTCAAGTATCTCGAAAAATTTCACTTTTTTTGACGTGAGAACTTTTTGATATCTATGATTATTCGTATTTCCATTGAATTCAGAATGCTTCGCAAAAAAATCGCACGTTATTTCGAAATATAACGAAGAAATCGAGGTTTCGGCAGCCAGCTTCTCCACAATTTATGATACATTTGGAAAAAAAGGACGTTTTTTGAGCGGATTTTTTCTAAGCATTTAAGATATACCATAAATCTATTAAATTATGAACGTTTTGCAACAAAAGCGGTCAATAATTTCGAAAAATTTCGAAAAATATGTGATTTTAAGTGTAACCGTTTCCGAAAATTTTCAAGTATCTCGAAAAATTTCACTTTTTTTGACGTGAAAACTTTTTGATGTCTATGATTATTCGTATTTCCATTGAATTCAGAACGCTTCGCAAAAAAATCGCACGTTATTTCGAAATATATCAAAGAAATCGAGGTTTCGGCAGCCAGCTTCTCCACAATTTATGATACATTTGGAAAAAAAGGACGTTTTTTGAGCGGATTTTTTCTAAGCATTTAAGATATACCATAAATCTATTAAATTATGAACGTTTTGCAACAAAAGCGGTCAATAATTTCGAAAAATTTCGAAAAATATGTGATTTTTAGTGTAACCGTTTCCGAAAATTTTCAAGTATCTCGAAAAATTTCACTTTTTTTGACGTGAAAACTTTTTGATGTCTATGATTATTCGTATTTCCATTGAATTCAGAACGCTTCGCAAAAAAATCGCACGTTATTTCGAAATATAACGAAGAAATCGAGGTTTCGGCAGCCAGCTTTTCCACAATTTATGATACATTTGGAAAAAAAGGACGTTTTTTGAGCGGATTTTTTCTCAACATTTAAGATATACCATAAATCTATTAAATTATAAACGTTTTGCAACAAAAGCGGTTAATAATTTCGAAAAATTACGAAAAATATGTGATTTTTAGAGTAACCGTTTCCGAAAAGTTTCAATTATCTCGATAAATTTCACTTTTTTTGACGTGAAAACTTTTTGATATTTATCATTGTTCGTATTTCCATTGAATTCAGAACGCTTCGCAAAAAAATCGCACGTAATTTCGAAATGTAAGGAATAAATTTGGGTTTCGGCAGCTAGCTTTTCCACAATTTATGATATATTTGGAAAAAAAAGACGTTTTTTGAGCGGATTTTTTCTCAGCATTTAAGATATACCATAAATCTATGAAATTATGAACGTTTTTCAACAAAAGCGGTTAATAATTTCGAAAAATTACGAAAAATATGTGATTTTTAGAGTAACCGTTTCCGAAAAGTTTCAATTATCTCGAAAAATTTCACTTTTTTTGACGTGAAAAGTTTTTGATATCTATGATTATTCGTATTTCCATTGAATTCAGAACGCTTCGCAAAAAAATCGCACGTTATTTCGAAATATAACGAAGAAATCGAGGTTTCGGCAGCCAGCTTTTCCACAATTTATGATACATTTGGAAAAAAAGGACGTTTTTTGAGCGGATTTTTTCTCAGCATTTAAGATATACCTTAAATCTATTAAATTATGAACGTTTTGCAACAAAAGCGGTTAATAATTTCGAAAAATTACGAAAAATATGTGATTTTTAGTGTAACCGTTTCCGAAAGTTTTCAATTATCTCGAAAAATTTCACTTTTTTTGACGTGAAAACTTTTTGATATCTATGATTATTCGTATTTCCATTGAATTCAGAACGCTTCGCAAAAAAATCTCACGTAATTTCGAAATGTAACGAAGAAACTGTGGTTTCGGCAGCTAGCGTTTCCACATTTTATGATATATTTGGAAAAAAAAAGACGTTTTTGAGCGGATTTTTTCTCAGCATTTAAGATATACCATAAATCTATTAAATTATGAACGTTTTTCAACAAAAGCGGTTAATAATTTCGAAAAATTACGAAAAATATGTGATTTTTAGAGTAACCGTTTCCGAAATGTATCAATTATCTCGAAAAATTTCACTTTTTTTTACGTGAAAACTTTTTGATATCTATGATTATTCGTATTTCCATTGAATTCAGAATGCTTCGCAAAAAAATCGCACGTTATTTCGAAATATAACGAAGAAATCGAGGTTTCGGCAGCCAGCTTCTCCACAATTTATGATACATTTGGAAAAAAAGGACGTTTTTTGAGCGGATTTTTTCTAAGCATTTAAGATATACCATAAATCTATTAAATTATGAACGTTTTGCAACAAAAGCGGTCAATAATTTCGAAAAATTTCGAAAAATATGTGATTTTAAGTGTAACCGTTTCCGAAAATTTTCAAGTATCTCGAAAAATTTCACTTTTTTTGACGTGAAAACTTTTTGATGTCTATGATTATTCGTATTTCCATTGAATTCAGAACGCTTCGCAAAAAAATCGCACGTTATTTCGAAATATATCAAAGAAATCGAGGTTTCGGCAGCCAGCTTCTCCACAATTTATGATACATTTGGAAAAAAAGGACGTTTTTTGAGCGGATTTTTTCTAAGCATTTAAGATATACCATAAATCTATTAAATTATGAACGTTTTGCAACAAAAGCGGTCAATAATTTCGAAAAATTTCGAAAAATATGTGATTTTTAGTGTAACCGTTTCCGAAAATTTTCAAGTATCTCGAAAAATTTCACTTTTTTTGACGTGAAAACATTTTGATGTCTATGATTATTCGTATTTCCATTGAATTCAGAACGCTTCGCAAAAAAATCGCACGTTATTTCGAAATATAACGAAGAAATCGAGGTTTCGGCAGCCAGCTTTTCCACAATTTATGATACATTTGGAAAAAAAGGACGTTTTTTGAGCGGATTTTTTCTCAGCATTTAAGATATACCTTAAATCTATTAAATTATGAACGTTTTGCAACAAAAGCGGTTAATAATTTCGAAAAATTACGAAAAATATGTGATTTTTAGTGTAACCGTTTCCGAGAATTTTCAATTATCTCGAAAAATTTCACTTTTTTTTACGTGAAAACTTTTTGATATCTATGATTATTCGTATTTCCATTGAATTGCGAACGCTTCGCAAAAAAATCTCACGTAATTTCGAAATGTAACGAAGAAACTGTGGTTTCGGCAGCTAGCGTTTCCACATTTTATGATATATTTGGAAAAAAAAGACGTTTTTTGAGCGGATTCTTTCTCACCATTTAAGATATACCATAAATCTATTAAATTATGAACGTTTTTCAACAAAAGCGGTTAATAATTTCGAAAAATTACGAAAAATATGTGATTTTTAGAGTAACCGTTTCCGAAATGTATCAATTATCTCAAAAAATTTCACTTTTTTTTACGTGAAAACTTTTTGATATCTATGATTATTCGTATTTCCATTGAATTCAGAACGCTTCGCAAAAAAATCGCACGTTATTTCGAATATAACGAAGAAATCGAGGTTTCGGCAGCCAGCTTTTCCACAATTTATGATACATTTGGAAAAAAAGGACGTTTTTTGAGCGGATTTTTTCTCAGCATTTAAGATATACCATAAATCTATTAAATTATGAACGTTTTGCAACAAAAGCGGTTAATAATTTCGAAAAATTACGAAAAATATGTGATTTTTAGAGTAACCGTTTCCGAAAAGTTTCAATTATCTCGAAAAATTTCACTTTTTTTGACGTGAAAACTTTTTGATATCTATGATTATTCGTATTTCCATTGATTTCAGAACGCTTCGCAATAAAATCGCACGTTATTTCGAAATATAACGAAGAAATCGAGGTTTCGGCAGCCAGCTTTTCCACAATTTATGATACATTTGGAAAAAAAGGACGTTTTTTGAGCGGATTTTTTCTCAGCATTTAAGATATACCATAAATCTATTAAATTATGAACGTTTTGTAACAAAAGCGGTTAATAATTTCGAAAAATTTCGAAAAATATGTGATTTTTGTATAACCGTTTCCGAAAATTTTCAAGTATCTCGAAAAATTTCACTTTTTTTGACGTGAAAACTTTTTGATATCTATGATTATTCGTGTTTCCATTGATTTCAGAACGCTTCGCAAAAAAATCGCACGTTATTTCGAAATATAACGAAGAAATCGAGGTTTCGGCAGCCAGCTTCTCCACAATTTATGATACATTTGGAAAAAAAGGACGTTTTTTGAGCGGATTTTTTCTAAGCATTTAAGATATACCATAAATCTATTAAATTATGAACGTCTTGCAACAAAAGCGGTTAATAATTTCGAAAAATTACGAAAAATATGTGATTTTTAGAGTAACCGTTTCCGAAAAGTTTCAATTATCTCGAAAAATTTCACTTTTTTTGACGTGAAAACTTTTTGATATTTATCATTGTTCGTATTTCCATTGAATTCAGAACGCTTCGCAAAAAAATCGCACGTAATTTCGAAATGTAAGGAAGAAATTTGGGTTTCGGCAGCTAGCTTTTCCACAATTTATGATATATTTGGAAAAAAAAGACGTTTTTTGAGCGGATGTTTTCTCAGCATTTAAGATATACCATAAACCTATGAAATTATGAACGTTTTTCAACAAAAGTGGTTAATAATTTCGAAAAATTACGAAAAATATGTGATTTTTAGAGTAACCGTTTCCGAAAAGTTTCAATTATCTCGAAAAATTTCACTTTTTTTGACGTGAAAACTTTTTGATATCTATGATTATTCGTATTTCCATTGAATTCAGAACGCTTCGCAAAAAAATCGCACGTTATTTCGAAATATAACGAAGAAATCGAGGTTTCGGCAGCCAGCTTTTCCACAATTTATGATACATTTGGAAAAAAAAGGACGTTTTTTGAGCGGATTTTTTCTCAGCATTTAAGATATACCATAAATCTATTAAATTATGAACGTTTTGCAACAAAAGCGGTTAATAATTTCGAAAAATTACGAAAAATATGTGATTTTTAGAGTAACCGTTTCCGAAAAGTTTCAATTATCTCGAAAAATTTCACTTTTTTTGACGTGAAAACTTTTTGATATCTATGATTATTCGTATTTCCATTGATTTCAGAACGCTTCGCAAAAAAATCGAACGTTATTTCGAAATATAACGAAGAAATCGAGGTTTCGGCAGCCAGCTTTTCCACAATTTATGATATATTTAAAAAAAAAAAACCTTTATTGAGCGGATTTTTTCTCAGCATTTAAGATATACCATAAATCTATTAAATTATGAACGTTTTGCAACAAAAGCGGTTAATAATTTCGAAAAATTACGAAAAATATGTGATTTTTAGAGTAACCGTTTCCGAAAAGTTTCAATTATCTCGAAAAATTTCACTTTTTTTGACGTGAAAACTTTTTGATATTTATCATTGTTCGTATTTCCATTGAATTCAGAACGCTTCGCAAAAAAATCGCACGTAATTTCGAAATGTAAGGAAGAAATTTGGGTTTCGGCAGCTAGCTTTTCCACAATTTATGATATATTTGGAAAAATAAGACGTTTTTTCAGCGGATTTTTTCTCAGCATTTAAGATATACCATAAATCTATTAAATTATGAACGTTTTGCAACAAAAGCGGTTGATAATTTCGAAAAATTACAAAAAATATGTGATTTTTAGTATAGCCGTTTACGAAAAGTTTCATGTATCTCGAAAAATTTCACTTTTTTTGACGTGAAAACTTTTTGATATCTATGATTATTCGTATTTCCATTGAATTTAGAACGCTTCGCAAAAAAATCGCACTTTATTTCGAAATATAACGAAGAAATCGAGGTTTCGGCAGCCAGCTTTTCCACAATTTATGATCCATTTGGTAAAAAAGGACGTTTTTTGAGCGGATTTTTGCTCAGCATTTAAGATATACCATAAATCTATTAAATTATAAACGTTTTGTAACAAAAGCAGTTAATACTGTCGAAAAATTTCGAAAAATATGTGATTTTTAGTGTAACCGTTTCCGAAAATTTTCAAGTATCTCGAAAAATTTCACTTTTTTTTACGTGAAAACTTTTTGATATCTATGATTATTCGTATTTCCATTGAATTCAGAACGCTTCGCAAAAAAATCGCACGTTATTTCGAAATATAACGAAGAAATCGAGGTTTCGGCAGCCAGCTTTTCCACAATTTATGATACATTTGGAAAAAAAGGACGTTTTTTGAGCGGATTTTTTCTCAGCATTTAAGATATACCATAAATCTATTAAATTATGAACGTTTTGCAACAAAAGCGGTTAATAATTTCGAAAAATTACGAAAAATATGTGATTTTTAGAGTAACCGTTTCTGAAAAGTTTCAATTATCTCGAAAAATTTCACTTTTTTTGACGTGAAAACTTTTTGATATCTATGATTATTCGTATTTCCATTGAATTCAGAACGCTTCGCAAAAGAATCGCACGTTATTTCGAAATATAACGAAGAAATCGAGGTTTCGGCAGCAAGCTTTTCCACAATTTATGATACATTTGGAAAAGAAGGACGTTTTTTGAGCGGATTTTTTCTAAGCATTTAAGATATACCATAAGTCTATTAAATTATGAACGTTTTGCAACAAAAGCGGTTAATAATTTCGAAAAATTACGAAAAATATGTGATTTTTAGAGTAACCGTTTCCGAAAAGTTTCAATTATCTCGAAAAATTTCACTTTTTTTGACGTGAAAACTTTTTGATATCTATGATTATTCGTATTTCCATTGATTTCAGAACGCTTCGCAATAAAATCGCACGTTATTTCGAAATATAACGAAGAAATCGAGGTTTCGGCAGCCAGCTTTTCCACAATTTATGATACATTTGGAAAAAAAGGACGTTTTTTGAGCGGATTTTTTCTCAGCATTTAAGATATACCATAAATCTATTAAATTATGAACGTTTTGTAACAAAAGCGGTTAATAATTTCGAAAAATTTCGAAAAATATGTGATTTTTGTATAACCGTTTCTGAAAA
The DNA here is from genome assembly GCA_036926295.1 of Pachydiplax longipennis. NCBI lineage: Eukaryota > Metazoa > Arthropoda > Insecta > Odonata > Libellulidae > Pachydiplax > Pachydiplax longipennis. The sequence goes on from JAVFKF010000010.1 coordinate 80,669, forward strand.
TTTTCAAGTATCTCGAAAAATTTCACTTTTTTTGACGTGAAAACTTTTTGATATCTATGATTATTCGTGTTTCCATTGATTTCAGAACGCTTCGCAAAAAAATCGCACGTTATTTCGAAATATAACGAAGAAATCGAGGTTTCGGCAGCCAGCTTCTCCACAATTTATGATACATTTGGAAAAAAAGGACGTTTTTTGAGCGGATTTTTTCTAAGCATTTAAGATATACCATAAATCTATTAAATTATGAACGTCTTGCAACAAAAGCGGTTAATAATTTCGAAAAATTACGAAAAATATGTGATTTTTAGAGTAACCGTTTCCGAAAAGTTTCAATTATCTCGAAAAATTTCACTTTTTTTGACGTGAAAACTTTTTGATATTTATCATTGTTCGTATTTCCATTGAATTCAGAACGCTTCGCAAAAAAATCGCACGTAATTTCGAAATGTAAGGAAGAAATTTGGGTTTCGGCAGCTAGCTTTTCCACAATTTATGATATATTTGGAAAAAAAAGACGTTTTTTGAGCGGATGTTTTCTCAGCATTTAAGATATACCATAAACCTATGAAATTATGAACGTTTTTCAACAAAAGTGGTTAATAATTTCGAAAAATTACGAAAAATATGTGATTTTTAGAGTAACCGTTTCCGAAAAGTTTCAATTATCTCGAAAAATTTCACTTTTTTTGACGTGAAAACTTTTTGATATCTATGATTATTCGTATTTCCATTGAATTCAGAACGCTTCGCAAAAAAATCGCACGTTATTTCGAAATATAACGAAGAAATCGAGGTTTCGGCAGCCAGCTTTTCCACAATTTATGATACATTTGGAAAAAAAAGGACGTTTTTTGAGCGGATTTTTTCTCAGCATTTAAGATATACCATAAATCTATTAAATTATGAACGTTTTGCAACAAAAGCGGTTAATAATTTCGAAAAATTACGAAAAATATGTGATTTTTAGAGTAACCGTTTCCGAAAAGTTTCAATTATCTCGAAAAATTTCACTTTTTTTGACGTGAAAACTTTTTGATATCTATGATTATTCGTATTTCCATTGATTTCAGAACGCTTCGCAAAAAAATCGAACGTTATTTCGAAATATAACGAAGAAATCGAGGTTTCGGCAGCCAGCTTTTCCACAATTTATGATATATTTAAAAAAAAAAAACCTTTATTGAGCGGATTTTTTCTCAGCATTTAAGATATACCATAAATCTATTAAATTATGAACGTTTTGCAACAAAAGCGGTTAATAATTTCGAAAAATTACGAAAAATATGTGATTTTTAGAGTAACCGTTTCCGAAAAGTTTCAATTATCTCGAAAAATTTCACTTTTTTTGACGTGAAAACTTTTTGATATTTATCATTGTTCGTATTTCCATTGAATTCAGAACGCTTCGCAAAAAAATCGCACGTAATTTCGAAATGTAAGGAAGAAATTTGGGTTTCGGCAGCTAGCTTTTCCACAATTTATGATATATTTGGAAAAATAAGACGTTTTTTCAGCGGATTTTTTCTCAGCATTTAAGATATACCATAAATCTATTAAATTATGAACGTTTTGCAACAAAAGCGGTTGATAATTTCGAAAAATTACAAAAAATATGTGATTTTTAGTATAGCCGTTTACGAAAAGTTTCATGTATCTCGAAAAATTTCACTTTTTTTGACGTGAAAACTTTTTGATATCTATGATTATTCGTATTTCCATTGAATTTAGAACGCTTCGCAAAAAAATCGCACTTTATTTCGAAATATAACGAAGAAATCGAGGTTTCGGCAGCCAGCTTTTCCACAATTTATGATCCATTTGGTAAAAAAGGACGTTTTTTGAGCGGATTTTTGCTCAGCATTTAAGATATACCATAAATCTATTAAATTATAAACGTTTTGTAACAAAAGCAGTTAATACTGTCGAAAAATTTCGAAAAATATGTGATTTTTAGTGTAACCGTTTCCGAAAATTTTCAAGTATCTCGAAAAATTTCACTTTTTTTTACGTGAAAACTTTTTGATATCTATGATTATTCGTATTTCCATTGAATTCAGAACGCTTCGCAAAAAAATCGCACGTTATTTCGAAATATAACGAAGAAATCGAGGTTTCGGCAGCCAGCTTTTCCACAATTTATGATACATTTGGAAAAAAAGGACGTTTTTTGAGCGGATTTTTTCTCAGCATTTAAGATATACCATAAATCTATTAAATTATGAACGTTTTGCAACAAAAGCGGTTAATAATTTCGAAAAATTACGAAAAATATGTGATTTTTAGAGTAACCGTTTCTGAAAAGTTTCAATTATCTCGAAAAATTTCACTTTTTTTGACGTGAAAACTTTTTGATATCTATGATTATTCGTATTTCCATTGAATTCAGAACGCTTCGCAAAAGAATCGCACGTTATTTCGAAATATAACGAAGAAATCGAGGTTTCGGCAGCAAGCTTTTCCACAATTTATGATACATTTGGAAAAGAAGGACGTTTTTTGAGCGGATTTTTTCTAAGCATTTAAGATATACCATAAGTCTATTAAATTATGAACGTTTTGCAACAAAAGCGGTTAATAATTTCGAAAAATTTCGAAAAATATGTGATTTTTAGTGTAACCGTTTCTGAAAATTTTCAAGTATCTCGAAAAATTTCACTTTTTTTGACGTGAAAACTTTTTGATATCTATGATGATTCGTATTTCCATTGAATTCAGAACGCTTCGCAAAAAAAATCGCACGTAATTTCGAAATGTAAGGAAGAAATTTGGGTTTTGGCAGCTAGCTTTTCCACAATTTATGATATATTTGGAAAAAAAGGACGTTTTTTGAGCGGATTTTTTCTCAGCATTTAAGATATACCATAAATCTATTAAATTATGAACGTTTTGCAACAAAAGCGGTTAATAATTTCGAAAAATTACGAAAAATATGTGATTTTTAGAGTAACCGTTTCCGAAAAGTTTCATGTATCTCGAAAAATTTCACTTTTTTTGACGTGAAAACTTTTTGATATCTATGATTATTCGTATTTCCATTGAATTCAGAACGCTTCGCAAGAAAATCGCACGTTATTTCGAAATATAACGAAGAAATCGAGGTTTCGGCAGCCAGCTTTTCCACAATTTATGATGCATTTGGAAAAAAAGGACGTTTTTTGAGCGGATTTTTTCTCAGCATTTAAGATATACCTTAAATCTATTAAATTATGAACGTTTTGTAACAAAAGCGGTTAATAATTTCGAAAAATTTCGAAAAATATGTGATTTTTGTATAACCGTTTCCGAAAATTTTCAAGTATCTCGAAAAATTTCACTTTTTTTGACGTGAAAACTTTTTGATATCTATGATTATTCGTATTTCCATTGAATTAAGAACGCTTCGCAAAAAAATCGCACGTTATTTCGAAATATAACGAAGAAATCGAGGTTTCGGCAGCCAGCTTTTCCACAATTTATGATATATTTGGAAAAAAAAAACCTTTATTGAGCGGATTTTTTCTCAGCATTTAAGATATACCATAAATCTATTAAATTATGAACGTTTTGCAACAAAAGCGGTTAATAATTTCGAAAAATTACGAAAAATATGTGATTTTTAGAGTAACCGTTTCCGAAAAGTTTCAATTATCTCGAAAAATTTCACTTTTTTTGACGTGAAAACTTTTTGATATTTATCAATGTTCGTATTTCCATTGAATTCAGAACGCTTCGCAAAAAAATCTCACGTAATTTCGAAATGTAACGAAGAAATCGAGGTTTCGGCAGCAAGCTTTTCCACAATTTATGATACATTTGGAAAAGAAGGACGTTTTTTGAGCGGATTTTTTCTAAGCATTTAAGATATACCATAAGTCTATTAAATTATGAACGTTTTGCAACAAAAGCGGTTAATAATTTCGAAAAATCTCGAAAAATATGTGATTTTTAGTATAACCGTTTACGAAAAGTTTCATGTATCTCGAAAAATTTCACTTTTTTTGACGTGAAAACTTTTTGATATCTATGATGATTCGTATTTCCATTGAATTCAGAACGCTTCGCAAAAAAAATCGCACGTAATTTCGAAATGTAAGGAAGAAATTTGGGTTTTGGCAGCTAGCTTTTCCACAATTTATGATATATTTGGAAAAAAAGGACGTTTTTTGAGCGGATTTTTTCTCAGCATTTAAGATATACCATAAATCTATTAAATTATGAACGTTTTGCAACAAAAGCGGTTAATAATTTCGAAAAATTACGAAAAATATGTGATTTTTAGAGTAACCGTTTCCGAAAAGTTTCAATTATCTCGAAAAATTTCACTTTTTTTGACGTGAAAACTTTTTGATATCTATGATTATTCGTATTTCCATTGAATTCAGAACGCTTCGCAAGAAAATCGCACGTTATTTCGAAATATAACGAAGAAATCGAGGTTTCGGCAGCCAGCTTTTCCACAATTTATGATGCATTTGGAAAAAAAGGACGTTTTTTGAGCGGATTTTTTCTCAGCATTTAAGATATACCTTAAATCTATTAAATTATGAACGTTTTGTAACAAAAGCGGTTAATAATTTCGAAAAATTTCGAAAAATATGTGATTTTTGTATAACCGTTTCCGAAAATTTTCAAGTATCTCGAAAAATTTCACTTTTTTTGACGTGAAAACTTTTTGATATCTATGATTATTCGTATTTCCATTGAATTAAGAACGCTTCGCAAAAAAATCGCACGTTATTTCGAAATATAACGAAGAAATCGAGGTTTCGGCAGCCAGCTTCTCCACAATTTATGATACATTTGGAAAAAAAGGACGTTTTTTAAGCGGATTTTTTCTAAGCATTTAAGATATACCATAAATCTATTAAATTATGAACGTTTTGCAACAAAAGCGGTTAATAATTTAGAAAAATTACGAAAAATATGTGATTTTTAGTGTAACCGTTTCCGAAAAGTTTCAATTATCTCGAAAAATTTCACTTTTTTTGACGTGAAAACTTTTTGATATTTATCATTGTTCGTATTTCCATTGAATTCAGAACGCTTCGCAAAAAAATCGCACGTAATTTCGAAATGTAAGGAAGAAATTTGGGTTTCGGCAGCTTGCTTTTCCACAATTTATGATATATTTGGAAAAAAAAGACGTTTTTTGAGCGGATGTTTTCTCAGCATTTAAGATATACCATAAACCTATGAAATTATGAACGTTTTTCAACAAAAGCGGTTAATAATTTCGAAAAATTACGAAAAATATGTGATTTTTAGAGTAACCGTTTCCGAAAAGTTTCAATTATCTCGAAAAATTTCACTTTTTTTGACGTGAAAACTTTTTGATATCTATGATTATTCGTATTTCCATTGAATTCAGAACGCTTCGCAAAAAAATCGCACGTTATTTCGAAATATAACGAAGAAATCGAGGTTTCGGCAGCCAGCTTTTCCACAATTTATGATACATTTGGAAAAAAAGGACGTTTTTTGAGCGGATTTTTTCTCAGCATTTAAGATATACCATAAATCTATTAAATTATGAACGTTTTGCAACAAAAGCGGTTAATAATTTCGAAAAATTACGAAAAATATGTGATTTTTAGAGTAACCGTTTCCGAAAAGTTTCAATTATCTCGAAAAATTTCACTTTTTTTGACGTGAAAACTTTTTGATATCTATGATTATTCGTATTTCCATTGAATTCAGAACGCTTCGCAAATAAATCGAACGTTATTTCGAAATATAACGAAGAAATCGAGGTTTCGGCAGCCAGCTTTTCCACAATTTATGATATATTTGGAAAAAAAAAACCTTTATTGAGCGGATTTTTTCTCAGCATTTAAGATATACCATAAATCTATTAAATTATGAACGTTTTGCAACAAAAGCGGTTAATAATTTCGAAAAATTACGAAAAATATGTGATTTTTAGAGTAACCGTTTCCGAAAAGTTTCAATTATCTCGAAAAATTTCACTTTTTTTGACGTGAAAACTTTTTGATATTTATCATTGTTCGTATTTCCATTGAATTCAGAACGCTTCGCAAAAAAATCGCACGTAATTTCGAAATGTAAGGAAGAAATTTGGGTTTCTGCAGCTAGCTTTTCCACAATTTATGATATATTTGGAAAAATAAGACGTTTTTTGAGCGGATTTTTTCTCAGCATTTAAGATATACCATAAATCTATTAAATTATGAACGTTTTGCAACAAAAGCGGTTGATAATTTCGAAAAATTACAAAAAATATGTGATTTTTAGTATAACCGTTTACGAAAAGTTTCATGTATCTCGAAAAATTTCACTTTTTTTGACGTGAAAACTTTTTGATATCTATGATTATTCGTATTTCCATTGAATTTAGAACGCTTCGCAAAAAAATCGCACTTTATTTCGAAATATAACGAAGAAATCGAGGTTTCGGCAGCCAGCTTTTCCACAATTTATGATCTATTTGGTAAAAAAGGACGTTTTTTGAGCGGATTTTTGCTCAGCATTTAAGATATACCATAAAACTATTAAATTATGAACGTTTTGTAACAAAAGCAGTTAATAATTTCGAAAAATTTCGAAAAATATGTGATTTTTAGTGTAACCGTTTCCGAAAATTTTCAAGTATCTCGAAAAATTTCACTTTTTTTGACGTGAAAACTTTTTGATATCTATGATTATTCGTATTTCCATTGAATTCAGAACGCTTCGCAAAAAAATCGCACGTTATTTCGAAATGTATGGAAGAAATCGAGGTTTCGGCAGCCAGCTTTTCCACAATTTATGATACATTTGGAAAAAAAGGACGTTTTTTGAGCGGATTTTTTCTCAGCATTTAAGATATACCTTAAATCTATTAAATTATGAACGTTTTGCAACAAAAGCGGTTAATAATTTCGAAAAATTACGAAAAATATGTGATATTTAGTGTAACTGTTTCCGAAAATTTTCAATTATTTCGAAAAATTTCACTTTTTTTGACGTGAAAACTTTTTGATATCTATGATTATTCGTATTTCCATTGAATTGAGAACGCTTCGCAAAAAAATCTCACGTAATTTCGAAATGTAACGAAGAAATCGAGGTTTCGGCAGCAAGCTTTTCCACAATTTATGATACATTTGGAAAAGAAGGACGTTTTTTGAGCGGATTTTTTCTAAGCATTTAAGATATACCATAAGTCTATTAAATTATGAACGTTTTGCAACAAAAGCGGTTAATAATTTCGAAAAATCTCGAAAAATATGTGATTTTTAGTGTAACCGTTTCCGAAAATTTTCAAGTATCTCGAAAAATTTCACTTTTTTTGACGTGAAAACTTTTTGATATCTATGATGATTCGTATTTCCATTGCTTTCAGAACGCTTCGCAAAAAAAATCGCACGTAATTTCGAAATGTAAGGAAGAAATTTGGGTTTTGGCAGCTAGCTTTTCCACAATTTATGATATATTTGGAAAAAAAGGACGTTTTTTGAGCGGATTTTTTCTCAGCATTTAAGATATACCATAAATCTATTAAATTATGAACGTTTTGCAACAAAAGCGGTTAATAATTTCGAAAAATTACGAAAAATATGTGATTTTTAGAGTAACCGTTTCCGAAAAGTTTCAATTATCTCGAAAAATTTCACTTTTTTTGACGTGAAAACTTTTTGACATCTATGATTATTCGTATTATCATTGAATTCAGAACGCTTCGCAAGAAAATCGCACGTTATTTCGAAATATAACGAAGAAATCGAGGTTTCGGCAGCCAGCTTTTCCACAATTTATGATACATTTGGAAAAAAAGGACGTTTTTTGAGCGGATCTTTTCTCAGCATTTAAGATATACCTTAAATCTATTAAATTATGAACGTTTTGCAACAAAAGCGGTTAATAATTTCGAAAAATTACGAAAAATATGTGATATTTAGTGTAACTGTTTCCGAAAATTTTCAATTATTTCGAAAAATTTCACTTTTTTTGACGTGAAAACTTTTTGATATCTATGATTATTCGTATTTCCATTGAATTGAGAACGCTTCGCAAAAAAATCTCACGTAATTTCGAAATGTAACGAAGAAACTGTGGTTTCGGCAGCTAGCGTTTCCACATTTTATGATATATTTGGAAAAAAAGGACGTTTTTTGAGCGGATTTTTTCTCAGCATTTAAGATATACCTTAAATCTATTAAATTATGAACGTTTTGCAACAAAAGCGGTTAATAATTTCGAAAAATTACGAAAAATATGTGATTTTTAGTGTAACTGTTTCCGAAAATTTTCAATTATCTCGAAAAATTTCACTTTTTTTGACGTGAAAACTTTTTGATATTTATGATTATTCGTATTTCCATTGAATTCAGAACGCTTCGCAAAAAAATCGCACGTTATTTCGTAATATAACGAAGAAATCCAGGTTTCGGCAGCCAGCTTTTCCACAATTTATGATACATTTGGAAAAAAAGGACGTTTTTTGAGCGGATTTTTTCTCAGCATTTAAGATATACCTTAAATCTATTAAATTATGAACGTTTTGCAACAAAAGCGGTTAATAATTTCGAAAAATTACGAAAAATATGTGATATTTAGTGTAACTGTTTCCGAAAATTTTCAATTATTTCGAAAAATTTCACTTTTTTTGACGTGAAAACTTTTTGATATCTATGATTATTCGTATTTCCATTGAATTGAGAACGCTTCGCAAAAAAATCTCACGTAATTTCGAAATGTAACGAAGAAATCGAGGTTTCGGCAGCAAGCTTTTCCACAATTTATGATACATTTGGAAAAGAAGGACGTTTTTTGAGCGGATTTTTTCTAAGCATTTAAGATATACCATAAGTCTATTAAATTATGAACGTTTTGCAACAAAAGCGGTTAATAATTTCGAAAAATCTCGAAAAATATGTGATTTTTAGTGTAACCGTTTCCGAAAATTTTCAAGTATCTCGAAAAATTTCACTTTTTTTGACGTGAAAACTTTTTGATATCTATGATGATTCGTATTTCCATTGCTTTCAGAACGCTTCGCAAAAAAAATCGCACGTAATTTCGAAATGTAAGGAAGAAATTTGGGTTTTGGCAGCTAGCTTTTCCACAATTTATGATATATTTGGAAAAAAAGGACGTTTTTTGAGCGGATTTTTTCTCAGCATTTAAGATATACCATAAATCTATTAAATTATGAACGTTTTGCAACAAAAGCGGTTAATAATTTCGAAAAATTACGAAAAATATGTGATTTTTAGAGTAACCGTTTCCGAAAAGTTTCAATTATCTCGAAAAATTTCACTTTTTTTGACGTGAAAACTTTTTGACATCTATGATTATTCGTATTATCATTGAATTCAGAACGCTTCGCAAGAAAATCGCACGTTATTTCGAAATATAACGAAGAAATCGAGGTTTCGGCAGCCAGCTTTTCCACAATTTATGATACATTTGGAAAAAAAGGACGTTTTTTGAGCGGATCTTTTCTCAGCATTTAAGATATACCTTAAATCTATTAAATTATGAACGTTTTGCAACAAAAGCGGTTAATAATTTCGAAAAATTACGAAAAATATGTGATATTTAGTGTAACTGTTTCCGAAAATTTTCAATTATTTCGAAAAATTTCACTTTTTTTGACGTGAAAACTTTTTGATATCTATGATTATTCGTATTTCCATTGAATTGAGAACGCTTCGCAAAAAAATCTCACGTAATTTCGAAATGTAACGAAGAAACTGTGGTTTCGGCAGCTAGCGTTTCCACATTTTATGATATATTTGGAAAAAAAGGACGTTTTTTGAGCGGATTTTTTCTCAGCATTTAAGATATACCTTAAATCTATTAAATTATGAACGTTTTGCAACAAAAGCGGTTAATAATTTCGAAAAATTACGAAAAATATGTGATTTTTAGTGTAACTGTTTCCGAAAATTTTCAATTATCTCGAAAAATTTCACTTTTTTTGACGTGAAAACTTTTTGATATTTATGATTATTCGTATTTCCATTGAATTCAGAACGCTTCGCAAAAAAATCGCACGTTATTTCGTAATATAACGAAGAAATCCAGGTTTCGGCAGCCAGCTTTTCCACAATTTATGATACATTTGGAAAAAAAGGACATTTTTTGAGCGGATTTTTTCTCAGCATTTAAGATATACCATAAATCTATTAAATTATGAACGTTTTGTAACAAAAGCGGTTAATAATTTCGAAAAATTTCGAAAAATATGTGATTTTTGTATAACCGTTTCCGAAAATTTTCAAGTATCTCGAAAAATTTCACTTTTTTTGACGTGAAAACTTTTTGATATCTATGATTATTCGTATTTCCATTGAATTCAGAACGCTTCGCAAAAAAATCGCACGTTATTTCGAAATATAACGAAGAAATCGAGGTTTCGGCAGCCAGCTTTTCCACAATTTATGATACATTTGGAAAAAAAGGACGTTTTTTGAGCGGATTTTTTCTCAGCATTAAGATATACCATAAATCTATTAAATTATGAACGTTTTGTAACAAAAGCGGTTAATAATTTCGAAACATTTCGAAAAATATGTGATTTTTGTATAACCGTTTCCGAAAATTTTCAAGTATCTCGAAAAATTTCACTTTTTTTGACGTGAAAACTTTTTGATATCTATGATTATTCGTATTTCCATTGAATTCAGAACGCTTCGCAAAAAAATCGCACGTTATTTCGAAATATAACGAAGAAATCGAGGTTTCGGCAGCCAGCTTTTCCACAATTTATGATACATTTGGAAAAAAAAAGACGTTTTTTGAGCGGATTTTGTCTCAGCATTTAAGATATACCATAAATCTATTAAATTATGAACGTTTTGCAAAAAAAGCGGATAATAATATCGAAAAATTTCGAAAAATATGTGATTTTTAGTGTAACCGTTTCCGAAAATTTTCAAATATCTCGAAAAATTTCACTTTTTTTGACGTGAGAACTTTTTGATATCTATGATTATTCGTATTTCCATTGAATTCAGAATGCTTCGCAAAAAAATCGCACGTTATTTCGAAATATAACGAAGAAATCGAGGTTTCGTCAGCCAGCTTTTCCACAATTTATGATACATTTGGAAAAAAAGGACGTTTTTTGAGCGGATTTTTTCTCAGCATTTAAGATATACCATAAATCTATTAAATTATGAACGTTTTGCAACAAAAGCGGTTAATAATTTCGAAAAATTACGAAAAATATGTGATTTTTAGAGTAACCGTTTCCGAAAAGTTTCAATTATCTCGAAAAATTTCACTTTTTTTGACGTGAAAACTTTTTGATATCTATGATTATTCGTATTTCCATTGAATTCAGAACGCTTCGGAAAAAAATCGCACGTTATTTCGAAATATAACGAAGAAATCGAGGTTTCGGCAGCCAGCTTTTCCACAATTTATGATACATTTGGAAAAAAAGGACGTTTTTTGAGCGGATTTTTTCTCAGCATTTAAGATATACCATAAATCTATTAAATTATGAACGTTTTGCAACAAAAGCGGTTAATAATTTCGATAAATCACGAAAAATATGTGATTTTTGGAGTAACCTTTTCCGAATAGTTTTAATTATCTCGAAAAATTTCACTTTTTTTCACGTGAAAACTTTTTGATATTTATCATTGTTCGTATTTCCATTGAATTCAGAACGCTTCGCAAAAAAATCGCACGTAATTTCGAAATGTAAGGAAGAAATTTGGGTTTCGGCAGCTAGCTTTTCCACAATTTATGATATATTTGGAAAAATAAGACGTTTTTTGAGCGGATTTTTTCTCAGCATTTAAGATATACCATAAATCTATTAAATTATGAACGTTTTGCAACAAAAGCGGTTGATAATTTCGAAAAATTACAAAAAATATGTGATTTTTAGTATAACCGTTTACGAAAAGTTTCAATTATCTCGAAAAATTTCACTTTTTTTGACGTGAAAACTTTTTGATATCTATGATTATTCGTATTTCCATTGAATTCAGAACGCTTCGCAAAAAAATCGCACGTTATTTCGAAATATAACGAAGAAATCGAGGTTTCGGCAGCCAGCTTTTCCACAATTTATGATACATTTGGAAAAAAAGGACGTTTTTTGAGTGGATTTTTTCTCAGCATTTAAGATATACCATAAATCTATTAAATTATGATCGTTTTGTAACAAAAGCGGTTAATAATTTCGAAAAATTTTGAAAAATATGTGATTTTTAGTATAACAGTTTCCGAAAATTTTCATGTATCTCGAAAAATTTCACTTTTTTTGACGTGAAAACTTTTTGATATCTATGATTATTCGTATTTCCATTGAATTTAGAACGCTTCGCAAAAAAATCGCACTTTATTTCGAAATATAACGAAGAAATCGAGGTTTCGGCAGCCAGCTTTTCCACAATTTATGATACATTTGGTAAAAAAGGACGTTTTTTGAGCGGATTTTTGCTCAGCATTTAAGATATACCATAAATCTATTAAATTATGAACGTTTTGTAACAAAAGCAGTTAATAATTTCGAAAAATTTCGAAAAATATGTGATTTTTAGTATAACCGTTTCCGAAAATTTTCAAGTATCTCGAAAAATTTCACTTTTTTTGACGTGAAAACTTTTTGATATCTATGATTATTCGTATTTCCATTGAATTCAGAACGCTTCGCAAAAAAATCGCACGTTATTTCGAAATGTATGGAAGAAATTTGGGTTTCGGAAGCCAGCTTTTCCACAATTTATGATACATTTGGAAAAAAAGGACGTTTTTTGAGCGGATTTTTTCTCAGCATTTAAGATATACCATAAATCTATTAAATTATGAACGTTTTGCAACAAAAGCGGTTAATAATTTCGAAAAATTACGAAAAATATATGATTTTTAGAGTAACCGTTTCTGAAAAGTTTCAATTATCTCGAAAAATTTCACTTTTTTTGACGTGAAAACTTTTTGATATCTATGATTGTTCGTATTTCCATTGAATTCAGAACGCTTCGCAAAAGAATCGCACGTTATTTAGAAATATAACGAAGAAATCGAGGTTTCGGCAGCATGCTTTTCCACAATTTATGATACATTTGGAAAAGAAGGACGTTTTTTGAGCGGATTTTTTCTAAGCATTTAAGATATACCATAAGTCTATTAAATTATGAACGTTTTGCAACAAAAGCGGTTAATAATTTCGAAAAATTTCGAAAAATATGTGATTTTTAGTGTAACCGTTTCCGAAAATTATCAAGTATCTCGAAAAATTTCACTTTTTTTGACGTGAAAACTTTTTGATATCTATGATGATTCGTATTTCCATTGAATTCAGAACGCTTCGCAAAAAAAATCGCACGTAATTTCGAAATGTAAGGAAGAAATTTGGGTTTCGGCAGCTAGCTTTTCCACAATTTATGATATATTTGGAAAAAAAGGACGTTTTTTGAGCGGAATTTTTATCAGCATTTAAGATATACCATAAATCTATTAAATTATGAACGTTTTGCAACAAAAGCGGTTAATAATTTCGAAAAATTACGAAAAATATGTGATTTTTAGTATAACCGTTTCCGAAAATTTTCAAGTATCTCAAAAAATTTCACTTATTTTTACGTGAAAACTTTTTGATATCTATGATTATTCGTATTTCCATTGAATTGAGAATGCTTCGCAAAAAAATCTCACGTAATTTCGAAATGTAACGAAGAAACTGTGGTTTCCGCAGCTAGCGTTTCCACATTTTATGATATATTTGGAAAAAAAAGACGTTTTTTGAGCGGATTTTTTCTCAGCATTTAAGATATACCATAAATCTATTAAATTATGAACGTTTTGCAACAAAAGCGGTTAATAATTTCGAAAAATTACGAAAAATATGTGATTTTTAGAGTAACCGTTTCCGAAAAGTTTCAATTATCTCGAAAAATTTCACTTTTTTTGACGTGAAAACTTTTTGATATCTATGATTATTCGTATTTCCATTGAATTCAGAACGCTTCGCAAGAAAATCGCACGTTATTTCGAAATATAACGAAGAAATCGAGGTTTCGGCAGCCAGCTTTTCCACAATTTATGATACATTTGGAAAAAAAGGACGTTTTTTGAGCGGATTTTTTCTCAGCATTTAAGATATACCTTAAATCTATTAAATTATGAACGTTTTGCAACAAAAGCGGTTAATAATTTCGAAAAATTACGAAAAATATGTGATATTTAGTGTAACTGTTTCCGAAAATTTTCAATTATTTCGAAAAATTTCACTTTTTTTGACGTGAAAACTTTTTGATATCTATGATTATTCGTATTTCCATTGAATTCAGAACGCTTCGCAAAAAAATCGCACGTTATTTCGAAATATAACGAAGAAATCGAGGTTTCGGCAGCCAGCTTTTCCACAATTTATGATACATTTGGAAAAAAAAGACGTTTTTTGAGCGGATTTTGTCTCAGCATTTAAGATATACCATAAATCTATTAAATTATGAACGTTTTGCAACAAAAGCGGTTAATAATTTCGAAAAATTACGAAAAATATGTGATTTTTAGAGTAACCGTTTCCGAAAAGTTTCAATTATCTCGAAAAATTTCACTTTTTTTGACGTGAAAACTTTTTGATATCTATGATTATTCGTATTTCCATTGAATTCAGAACGCTTCGCAAAAAAATCGAACGTTATTTCGAAATATAACGAAGAAATCGAGGTTTCGGCAGCCAGCTTTTCCACAATTTATGATATATTTGGAAAAAAAAAACCTTTATTGAGCGGATTTTTTCTCAGCATTTAAGATATACCATAAATCTATTAAATTATGAACGTTTTGCAACAAAAGCGGTTAATAATTTCGAAAAATTACGAAAAATATGTGATTTTTAGAGTAACCGTTTCCGAAAAGTTTCAATTATCTCGAAAAATTTCACTTTTTTTGACGTGAAAACTTTTTGATATTTATCATTGTTCGTATTTCCATTGAATTCAGAACGCTTCGCAAAAAAATCGCACGTAATTTCGAAATGTAAGGAAGAAATTTGGGTTTCTGCAGCTAGCTTTTCCACAATTTATGATATATTTGGAAAAATAAGACGTTTTTTGAGCGGATTTTTTCTCAGCATTTAAGATATACCATAAATCTATTAAATTATGAACGTTTTGCAACAAAAGCGGTTGATAATTTCGAAAAATTACAAAAAATATGTGATTTTTAGTATAACCGTTTACGAAAAGTTTCATGTATCTCGAAAAATTTCACTTTTTTTGACGTGAAAACTTTTTGATATCTATGATGATTCGTATTTCCATTGAATTCAGAACGCTTCGCAAAAAAAATCGCACGTAATTTCGAAATGTAAGGAAGAAATTTGGGTTTTGGCAGCTAGCTTTTCCACAATTTATGATATATTTGGAAAAAAAGGACGTTTTTTGAGCGGATTTTTTCTCAGCATTTAAGATATACCATAAGTCTATTAAATTATGAACGTTTTGCAACAAAAGCGGTTAATGATTTCGAAAAATTACGAAAAATATGTGATTTTTAGAGTAACCGTTTCCGAAAAGTTTCAATTATCTCGAAAAATTTCACTTTTTTTGACGTGAAAACTTTTTGATATCTATGATTATTCGTATTTCCATTGAATTCAGAACGCTTCGCAAGAAAATCGCACGTTATTTCGAAATATAACGAAGAAATCGAGGTTTCGGCAGCCAGCTTCTCCACAATTTATGATACATTTGGAAAAAAAGGACGTTTTTTAAGCGGATTTTTTCTAAGCATTTAAGATATACCATAAATCTATTAAATTATGAACGTTTTGCAACAAAAGCGGTTAATAATTTCGAAAAATTACGAAAAATATGTGATTTTTAGTGTAACCGTTTCCGAAAAGTTTCAATTATCTCGAAAAATTTCACTTTTTTTGACGTGAAATCTTTTTGATATTTATCATTGTTCGTATTTCCATTGAATTCAGAACGCTTCGCAAAAAAATCGCACGTAATTTCGAAATGTAAGGAAGAAATTTGGGTTTCGGCAGCTTGCTTTTCCACAATTTATGATATATTTGGAAAAAAAAGACGTTTTTTGAGCGGATGTTTTCTCAGCATTTAAGATATACCATAAACCTATGAAATTATGAACGTTTTTCAACAAAAGCGGTTAATAATTTCGAAAAATTACGAAAAATATGTGATTTTTAGAGTAACCGTTTCCGAAAAGTTTCAATTATCTCGAAAAATTTCACTTTTTTTGACGTGAAAACTTTTTGATATCTATGATTATTCGTATTTCCATTGAATTCAGAACGCTTCGCAAAAAAATCGCACGTTATTTCGAAATATAACGAAGAAATCGAGGTTTCGGCAGCCAGCTTTTCCACAATTTATGATACATTTGGAAAAAAAGGACGTTTTTTGAGCGGATTTTTTCTCAGCATTTAAGATATACCATAAATCTATTAAATTATGAACGTTTTGCAACAAAAGCGGTTAATAATTTCGAAAAATTACGAAAAATATGTGATTTTTAGAGTAACCGTTTCCGAAAAGTTTCAATTATCTCGAAAAATTTCACTTTTTTTGACGTGAAAACTTTTTGATATCTATGATTATTCGTATTTCCATTGAATTCAGAACGCTTCGCAAAAAAATCGAACGTTATTTCGAAATATAACGAAGAAATCGAGGTTTCGGCAGCCAGCTTTTCCACAATTTATGATATATTTGGAAAAAAAAAACCTTTATTGAGCGGATTTTTTCTCAGCATTTAAGATATACCATAAATCTATTAAATTATGAACGTTTTGCAACAAAAGCGGTTAATAATTTCGAAAAATTACGAAAAATATGTGATTTTTAGAGTAACCGTTTCCGAAAAGTTTCAATTATCTCGAAAAATTTCACTTTTTTTGACGTGAAAACTTTTTGATATTTATCATTGTTCGTATTTCCATTGAATTCAGAACGCTTCGCAAAAAAATCGCACGTAATTTCGAAATGTAAGGAAGAAATTTGGGTTTCTGCAGCTAGCTTTTCCACAATTTATGATATATTTGGAAAAATAAGACGTTTTTTGAGCGGATTTTTTCTCAGCATTTAAGATATACCATAAATCTATTAAATTATGAACGTTTTGCAACAAAAGCGGTTGATAATTTCGAAAAATTACAAAAAATATGTGATTTTTAGTATAACCGTTTACGAAAAGTTTCATGTATCTCGAAAAATTTCACTTTTTTTGACGTGAAAACTTTTTGATATCTATGATTATTCGTATTTCCATTGAATTTAGAACGCTTCGCAAAAAAATCGCACTTTATTTCGAAATATAACGAAGAAATCGAGGTTTCGGCAGCCAGCTTTTCCACAATTTATGATCTATTTGGTAAAAAAGGACGTTTTTTGAGCGGATTTTTGCTCAGCATTTAAGATATACCATAAAACTATTAAATTATGAACGTTTTGTAACAAAAGCAGTTAATAATTTCGAAAAATTTCGAAAAATATGTGATTTTTAGTGTAACCGTTTCCGAAAATTTTCAAGTATCTCGAAAAAATTCACTTTTTTTGACGTGAAAACTTTTTGATATCTATGATTATTCGTATTTCCATTGAATTCAGAACGCTTCGCAAAAAAATCGCACGTTATTTCGAAATATAACGAAGAAATCGAGGTTTCGGCAGCCAGCTTTTCCACAATTTATGATATATTTGGAAAAAAAAAACCTTTATTGAGCGGATTTTTTCTCAGCATTTAAGATATACCATAAATCTATTAAATTATGAACGTTTTGCAACAAAAGCGGTTAATAATTTCGAAAAATTACGAAAAATATGTGATTTTTAGTGTAACCGTTTCCGAAAAGTTTCAATTATCTCGAAAAATTTCACTTTTTTTGACGTGAAATCTTTTTGATATTTATCATTGTTCGTATTTCCATTGAATTCAGAACGCTTCGCAAAAAAATCGCACGTAATTTCGAAATGTAAGGAAGAAATTTGGGTTTCGGCAGCTTGCTTTTCCACAATTTATGATATATTTGGAAAAAAAAGACGTTTTTTGAGCGGATGTTTTCTCAGCATTTAAGATATACCATAAACCTATGAAATTATGAACGTTTTTCAACAAAAGCGGTTAATAATTTCGAAAAATTACGAAAAATATGTGATTTTTAGAGTAACCGTTTCCGAAAAGTTTCAATTATCTCGAAAAATTTCACTTTTTTTGACGTGAAAACTTTTTGATATCTATGATTATTCGTATTTCCATTGAATTCAGAACGCTTCGCAAAAAAATCGCACGTTATTTCGAAATATAACGAAGAAATCGAGGTTTCGGCAGCCAGCTTTTCCACAATTTATGATACATTTGGAAAAAAAGGACGTTTTTTGAGCGGATTTTTTCTCAGCATTTAAGATATACCATAAATCTATTAAATTATGAACGTTTTGCAACAAAAGCGGTTAATAATTTCGAAAAATTACGAAAAATATGTGATTTTTAGAGTAACCGTTTCCGAAAAGTTTCAATTATCTCGAAAAATTTCACTTTTTTTGACGTGAAAACTTTTTGATATCTATGATTATTCGTATTTCCATTGAATTCAGAACGCTTCGCAAAAAAATCGAACGTTATTTCGAAATATAACGAAGAAATCGAGGTTTCGGCAGCCAGCTTTTCCACAATTTATGATATATTTGGAAAAAAAAAACCTTTATTGAGCGGATTTTTTCTCAGCATTTAAGATATACCATAAATCTATTAAATTATGAACGTTTTGCAACAAAAGCGGTTAATAATTTCGAAAAATTACGAAAAATATGTGATTTTTAGAGTAACCGTTTCCGAAAAGTTTCAATTATCTCGAAAAATTTCACTTTTTTTGACGTGAAAACTTTTTGATATTTATCATTGTTCGTATTTCCATTGAATTCAGAACGCTTCGCAAAAAAATCGCACGTAATTTCGAAATGTAAGGAAGAAATTTGGGTTTCTGCAGCTAGCTTTTCCACAATTTATGATATATTTGGAAAAATAAGACGTTTTTTGAGCGGATTTTTTCTCAGCATTTAAGATATACCATAAATCTATTAAATTATGAACGTTTTGCAACAAAAGCGGTTGATAATTTCGAAAAATTACAAAAAATATGTGATTTTTAGTATAACCGTTTACGAAAAGTTTCATGTATCTCGAAAAATTTCACTTTTTTGACGTGAAAACTTTTTGATATCTATGATTATTCGTATTTCCATTGAATTTAGAACGCTTCGCAAAAAAATCGCACTTTATTTCGAAATATAACGAAGAAATCGAGGTTTCGGCAGCCAGCTTTTCCACAATTTATGATCTATTTGGTAAAAAAGGACGTTTTTTGAGCGGATTTTTGCTCAGCATTTAAGATATACCATAAAACTATTAAATTATGAACGTTTTGTAACAAAAGCAGTTAATAATTTCGAAAAATTTCGAAAAATATGTGATTTTTAGTGTAACCGTTTCCGAAAATTTTCAAGTATCTCGAAAAATTTCACTTTTTTTGACGTGAAAACTTTTTGATATCTATGATTATTCGTATTTCCATTGAATTCAGAACGCTTCGCAAAAAAATCGCACGTTATTTCGAAATGTATGGAAGAAATCGAGGTTTCGGCAGCCAGCTTTTCCACAATTTATGATACATTTGGAAAAAAAGGACGTTTTTTGAGCGGATTTTTTCTCAGCATTTAAGATATACCTTAAATCTATTAAATTATGAACGTTTTGCAACAAAAGCGGTTAATAATTTCGAAAAATTACGAAAAATATGTGATATTTAGTGTAACTGTTTCCGAAAATTTTCAATTATTTCGAAAAATTTCACTTTTTTTGACGTGAAAACTTTTTGATATCTATGATTATTCGTATTTCCATTGAATTGAGAACGCTTCGCAAAAAAATCTCACGTAATTTCGAAATGTAACGAAGAAATCGAGGTTTCGGCAGCAAGCTTTTCCACAATTTATGATACATTTGGAAAAGAAGGACGTTTTTTGAGCGGATTTTTTCTAAGCATTTAAGATATACCATAAGTCTATTAAATTATGAACGTTTTGCAACAAAAGCGGTTAATAATTTCGAAAAATCTCGAAAAATATGTGATTTTTAGTGTAACCGTTTCCGAAAATTTTCAAGTATCTCGAAAAATTTCACTTTTTTTGACGTGAAAACTTTTTGATATCTATGATGATTCGTATTTCCATTGCTTTCAGAACGCTTCGCAAAAAAAATCGCACGTAATTTCGAAATGTAAGGAAGAAATTTGGGTTTTGGCAGCTAGCTTTTCCACAATTTATGATATATTTGGAAAAAAAGGACGTTTTTTGAGCGGATTTTTTCTCAGCATTTAAGATATACCATAAATCTATTAAATTATGAACGTTTTGCAACAAAAGCGGTTAATAATTTCGAAAAATTACGAAAAATATGTGATTTTTAGAGTAACCGTTTCCGAAAAGTTTCAATTATCTCGAAAAATTTCACTTTTTTTGACGTGAAAACTTTTTGATATCTATGATTATTCGTATTATCATTGAATTCAGAACGCTTCGCAAGAAAATCGCACGTTATTTCGAAATATAACGAAGAAATCGAGGTTTCGGCAGCCAGCTTTTCCACAATTTATGATACATTTGGAAAAAAAGGACGTTTTTTCAGCGGATTTTTTCTCAGCATTTAAGATATACCTTAAATCTATTAAATTATGAACGTTTTGCAACAAAAGCGGTTAATAATTTCGAAAAATTACGAAAAATATGTGATATTTAGTGTAACTGTTTCCGAAAATTTTCAATTATTTCGAAAAATTTCACTTTTTTTGACGTGAAAACTTTTTGATATCTATGATTATTCGTATTTCCATTGAATTGAGAACGCTTCGCAAAAAAATCTCACGTAATTTCGAAATGTAACGAAGAAACTGTGGTTTCGGCAGCTAGCGTTTCCACATTTTATGATATATTTGGAAAAAAAGGACGTTTTTTGAGCGGATTTTTTCTCAGCATTTAAGATATACCTTAAATCTATTAAATTATGAACGTTTTGCAACAAAAGCGGTTAATAATTTCGAAAAATTACGAAAAATATGTGATTTTTAGTGTAACTGTTTCCGAAAATTTTCAATTATCTCGAAAAATTTCACTTTTTTTGACGTGAAAACTTTTTGATATTTATGATTATTCGTATTTCCATTGAATTCAGAACGCTTCGCAAAAAAATCGCACGTTATTTCGTAATATAACGAAGAAATCCAGGTTTCGGCAGCCAGCTTTTCCACAATTTATGATACATTTGGAAAAAAAGGACATTTTTTGAGCGGATTTTTTCTCAGCATTTAAGATATACCATAAATCTATTAAATTATGAACGTTTTGTAACAAAAGCGGTTAATAATTTCGAAAAATTTCGAAAAATATGTGATTTTTGTATAACCGTTTCCGAAAATTTTCAAGTATCTCGAAAAATTTCACTTTTTTTGACGTGAAAACTTTTTGATATCTATGATTATTCGTATTTCCATTGAATTCAGAACGCTTCGCAAAAAAATCGCACGTTATTTCGAAATATAACGAAGAAATCGAGGTTTCGGCAGCCAGCTTTTCCACAATTTATGATACATTTGGAAAAAAAGGACGTTTTTTGAGCGGATTTTTTCTCAGCATTAAGATATACCATAAATCTATTAAATTATGAACGTTTTGTAACAAAAGCGGTTAATAATTTCGAAACATTTCGAAAAATATGTGATTTTTGTATAACCGTTTCCGAAAATTTTCAAGTATCTCGAAAAATTTCACTTTTTTTGACGTGAAAACTTTTTGATATCTATGATTATTCGTATTTCCATTGAATTCAGAACGCTTCGCAAAAAAATCGCACGTTATTTCGAAATATAACGAAGAAATCGAGGTTTCGTCAGCCTGCTTTTCCACAATTTATGATACATTTGGAAAAAAAGGACGTTTTTTGAGCGGATTTTTTCTCAGCATTTAAGATATACCATAAATCTATTAAATTATGAACGTTTTGCAACAAAAGCGGTTAATAATTTCGAAAAATTACGAAAAATATGTGATTTTTAGAGTAACCGTTTCCGAAAAGTTTCAATTATCTCGAAAAATTTCACTTTTTTTGACGTGAAAACTTTTTGATATCTATGATTATTCGTATTTCCATTGAATTCAGAACGCTTCGCAAAAAAATCGCACGTTATTTCGAAATATAACGAAGAAATCGAGGTTTCGGCAGCCAGCTTTTCCACAATTTATGATACATTTGGAAAAAAAGGACGTTTTTTGAGCGGATTTTTTCTCAGCATTTAAGATATACCATAAATCTATTAAATTATGAACGTTTTGCAACAAAAGCGGTTAATAATTTCGATAAATCACGAAAAATATGTGATTTTTAGAGTAACCGTTTCCGAATAGTTTTAATTATCTCGAAAAATTTCACTTTTTTTCACGTGAAAACTTTTTGATATTTATCATTGTTCGTATTTCCATTGAATTCAGAACGCTTCGCAAAAAAATCGCACGTAATTTCGAAATGTAAGGAAGAAATTTGGGTTTCGGCAGCTAGCTTTTCCACAATTTATGATATATTTGGAAAAATAAGACGTTTTTTGAGCGGATTTTTTCTCAGCATTTAAGATATACCATAAATCTATTAAATTATGAACGTTTTGCAACAAAAGCGGTTGATAATTTCGAAAAATTACAAAAAATATGTGATTTTTAGTATAACCGTTTACGAAAAGTTTCAATTATCTCGAAAAATTTCACTTTTTTTGACGTGAAAACTTTTTGATATCTATGATTATTCGTATTTCCATTGAATTCAGAACGCTTCGCAAAAAAATCGCACGTTATTTCGAAATATAACGAAGAAATCGAGGTTTCGGCAGCCAGCTTTTCCACAATTTATGATACATTTGGAAAAAAAGGACGTTTTTTGAGTGGATTTTTTCTCAGCATTTAAGATATACCATAAATCTATTAAATTATGATCGTTTTGTAACAAAAGCGGTTAATAATTTCGAAAAATTTCGAAAAATATGTGATTTTTAGTATAACAGTTTCCGAAAATTTTCATGTATCTCGAAAAATTTCACTTTTTTTGACGTGAAAACTTTTTGATATCTATGATTATTCGTATTTCCATTGAATTTAGAACGCTTCGCAAAAAAATCGCACTTTATTTCGAAATATAACGAAGAAATCGAGGTTTCGGCAGCCAGCTTTTCCACAATTTATGATACATTTGGTAAAAAAGGACGTTTTTTGAGCGGATTTTTGCTCAGCATTTAAGATATACCATAAATCTATTAAATTATGAACGTTTTGTAACAAAAGCAGTTAATAATTTCGAAAAATTTCGAAAAATATGTGATTTTTAGTATAACCGTTTCCGAAAATTTTCAAGTATCTCGAAAAATTTCACTTTTTTTGACGTGAAAACTTTTTGATATCTATGATTATTCGTATTTCCATTGAATTCAGAACGCTTCGCAAAAAAATCGCACGTTATTTCGAAATGTATGGAAGAAATTTGGGTTTCGGAAGCCAGCTTTTCCACAATTTATGATACATTTGGAAAAAAAGGACGTTTTTTGAGCGGATTTTTTCTCAGCATTTAAGATATACCATAAATCTATTAAATTATGAACGTTTTGCAACAAAAGCGGTTAATAATTTCGAAAAATTACGAAAAATATATGATTTTTAGAGTAACCGTTTCCGAAAAGTTTCAATTATCTCGAAAAATTTCACTTTTTTTGACGTGAAAACTTTTTGATATCTATGATTGTTCGTATTTCCATTGAATTCAGAACGCTTCGCAAAAGAATCGCACGTTATTTCGAAATATAACGAAGAAATCGAGGTTTCGGCAGCATGCTTTTCCACAATTTATGATACATTTGGAAAAGAAGGACGTTTTTTGAGCGGATTTTTTCTAAGCATTTAAGATATACCATAAGTCTATTAAATTATGAACGTTTTGCAACAAAAGCGGTTAATAATTTCGAAAAATTACGAAAAATATGTGATTTTTAGAGTAACCGTTTCCGAAAAGTTTCAATTATCTCGAAAAATTTCACTTTTTTTGACGTGAAAACTTTTTGATATCTATGATTATTCGTATTTCCATTGAATTCAGAACGCTTCGCAAGAAAATCGCACGTTATTTCGAAATATAACGAAGAAATCGAGGTTTCGGCAGCCAGCTTTTCCACAATTTATGATACATTTGGAAAAAAAGGACGTTTTTTGAGCGGATTTTTTCTCAGCATTTAAGATATACCTTAAATCTATTAAATTATGAACGTTTTGCAACAAAAGCGGTTAATAATTTCGAAAAATTACGAAAAATATGTGATATTTAGTGTAACTGTTTCCGAAAATTTTCAATTATTTCGAAAAATTTCACTTTTTTTGACGTGAAAACTTTTTGATATCTATGATTATTCGTATTTCCATTGAATTCAGAACGCTTCGCAAAAAAATCGCACGTTATTTCGAAATATAACGAAGAAATCGAGGTTTCGGCAGCCAGCTTTTCCACAATTTATGATACATTTGGAAAAAAAAGACGTTTTTTGAGCGGATTTTGTCTCAGCATTTAAGATATACCATAAATCTATTAAATTATGAACGTTTTGCAACAAAAGCGGTTGATAATTTCGAAAAATTACGAAAAATATGTGATTTTTAGAGTAACCGTTTCCGAAAAGTTTCAATTATCTCGAAAAATTTCACTTTTTTTGACGTGAAAACTTTTTGATATCTATAAGTATTCGTATTTCCATTGAATTCAGAACGCTTAGCAAAAAAATCGCACGTTATTTCGAAACATAACGAAGAAATCGAGGTTTCGGCAGCCAGCTTTTCCACAATTTATGATACATTTGGAAAAAAAGGACGTTTTTTGAGCGGATTTTTTCTCAGCATTTAAGATATACCATAAATCTATTAAATTATGAACGTTTTGCAACAAAAGCGGTTGATAATTTCGAAAAATTACGAAAAATATGTGATTTTTAGAGTAACCGTTTCCGAAAAGTTTCAATTATCTCGAAAAATTTCACTTTTTTTGACGTGAAAACTTTTTGATATTTATCATTGTTCGTATTTCCATTGACTTCAGATCGCTTCGCAAAAAATTCGCACGTAATTTCGAAATGTAAGGAAGAAACTGTGGTTTCGGCAGCCAGCTTTTCCACAATTTATGATACATTTGGAAAAAAAGGACGTTTTTTGAGCGGATTTTTTCTCAGCATTTAAGATATACCATAAATCTATTAAATTATGAACGTTTTGCAACAAAAGCGGTTAATAATTTCGAAAAATTACGAAAAATATGTGATTTTTAGAGTAACCGTTTCCGAAAAGTTTCAATTATCTCGAAAAATTTCACTTTTTTTGACGTGAAAACTTTTTGATATCTATGATTATTCGTATTTCCATTGAATTCAGAACGCTTCGCAAAAAAATCGCACGTTATTTCGAAATATAACGAAGAAATCGAGGTTTCGGCAGCCAGCTTTTCCACAATTTATGATACATTTGGAAAAAAAGGACGTTTTTTGAGCGGATTTTTTCTCAGCATTTAAGATATACCATAAATCTATTAAATTATGAACGTTTTGTAACAAAAGCGGTTAATAATTTCGAAAAATTTCGAAAAATATGTGATTTTTGTATAACCGTTTCCGAAAATTTTCAAGTATCTCGAAAAATTTCACTTTTTTTGACTTGAAAACTTTTTGATATCTATGATTATTCGTATTTCCATTGAATTCAGAACGCTTCGCAAAAAAATCGCACGTTATTTCGAAATATAACGAAGAAATCGAGGTTTCGGCAGCCAGCTTTTCCACAATTTATGATACATTTGGAAAAAAAAGACATTTTTTGAGCGGATTTTGTCTCAGCATTTAAGATATACCATAAATCTATTAAATTATGAACGTTTTGCAACAAAAGCGGATAATAATATCGAAAAATTTCGAAAAATATGTGATTTTTAGTGTAACCGTTTCCGAAAATTTTCAAGTATCTCGAAAAATTTCACTTTTTTTGACGTGAGAACTTTTTGATATCTATGATTATTCGTATTTCCATTGAATTCAGAATGCTTCGCAAAAAAATCGCACGTTATTTCGAAATATAACGAAGAAATCGAGGTTTCGGCAGCCAGCTTTTCCACAATTTATGATACATTTGGAAAAAAAGGACGTTTTTTGAGCGTATTTTTTCTCAGCATTTAAGATATACCATAAATCTATTAAATTATGAACGTTTTGCAACAAAAGCGGTTAATAATTTCGAAAAATTACGAAAAATATGTGATTTTTAGAGTAACCGTTTCCGAAAAGTTTCAATTATCTCGAAAAATTTCACTTTTTTTGACGTGAAAACTTTTTGATATTTATCATTGTTCGTATTTCCATTGACTTCAGAACGCTTCGCAAAAAATTCGCACGTAATTTCGAAATGTAAGGAAGAAACTGTGGTTTCGGCAGCCAGCTTTTCCACAATTTATGATACATTTGGAAAAAAAGGACGTATTTTGAGCGGATTTTTTCTCAGCATTTAAGATATACCATAAATCTATTAAATTATGAACGTTTTGCAACAAAAGCGGTTAATAATTTCGAAAAATTACGAAAAATATGTGATTTTTAGAGTAACCGTTTCCGAAAAGTTTCAATTATCTCGAAAAATTTCACTTTTTTTGACGTGAAAACTTTTTGATATCTATCATTATTCGTATTTCCATTGAATTCAGAACGGTTCGCAAAAAAATCGCACGTTATTTCGAAATATAACGAAGAAATCGAGGTTTCGGCAGCCAGATATTCCACAATTTATGATACATTTGGAAAAAAAGGACGTTTTTTGAGCGGATTTTTTCTCAGCATTTAAGATATACCTTAAATCTATTAAATTATGAACGTTTTGCAACAAAAGCGGTTAATAATTTCGAAAAATTACGAAAAATATGTGATTTTTAGTGTAACCGTTTCCGAAAATTTTCAATTATCTCGAA
Source organism: Pachydiplax longipennis (assembly GCA_036926295.1). Lineage (NCBI taxonomy): Eukaryota > Metazoa > Arthropoda > Insecta > Odonata > Libellulidae > Pachydiplax > Pachydiplax longipennis. The sequence goes on from JAVFKF010000010.1 coordinate 107,663, forward strand.
AAATTTCACTTTTTTTGACGTGAAAACTTTTTGATATCTATGATTATTCGTATTTCCATTGAATTCAGAACGCTTCGCAAAAAAATCTCACGTAATTTCGAAATGTAACGAAGAAACTGTGGTTTCGGCAGCTAGCGTTTCCACATTTTATGATATATTTGGAAAAAAAAGACGTGTTTTGAGCGGATTTTTTCTCAGCATTTAAGATATACCATAAATCTATTAAATTATGAACGTTTTTCAACAAAAGCGGTTAATAATTTCGAAAAATTACGAAAAATATGTGATTTTTAGAGTAACCGTTTCCGAAATGTATCAATTATCTCGAAAAATTTCACTTTTTTTGACGTGAAAACTTTTTGATATCTATGATTATTCGTATTTCCATTGAATTCAGAACGCTTCGCAAAAATATCGCACGTTATTTCGAAATATAACGAAGAAATCGAGGTTTCGGCAGCCAGCTTTTCCACAATTTATGATACATTTGGAAAAAAAAAGACGTTTTTTGAGCGGATTTTTTCTCAGCATTTAAGATATACCATTAATCTATTAAATTATGAACGTTTTGCAACAAAAGCGTTTAATAATTTCGAAAAATTACGAAAAATATGTGATTTTTAGTGTGACCTTTTCCGAAATTTTTCAATTATCTCGAAAAATTTCACGTTTTTTGACGTGAAAACTTTTTGATATCTATGATTATTCGTATATCCTTTGAATTGAGAACGCTTCGCAAAAAAATCGCATGTAATTTCGAAATGTAACGAAGAAATTGGTTGAGATTGGAATTCTCTTTGGTTGAGTTGCTTGTGCCTTTTACAGCTGAGCGGCACCAAGTTAAAGTGGCAGTACTTGTTCCCAAGCTAGGAACAGTTAATAGGGGTGCTAATTCTAATTACATAACATAATATTTTTTCCAACATTATTTTATTTAACTTAATTTCAAGCTAATTCTAAACTTACATACTAAATTGGTGATGCCACCTGTTGCGCCTTTTATTTTTATTATCTCTTTATCTTTTTTATTATTCTAGTTTTTTTGCAACTTGTCTTTTTTCCATGATATTATTTAATTTTTCCCTTTTCTTTCTGTTTTCATAATTTTAAATATTTTTTGTATTTTTTAGGCGTTCTTTTTTCCTTTTTTCCCCAGGGGCAGAGCACCTTTGGTTTTTAACAATTTTGTTATTTACATTGGGTGGATTGTTATAAATTTTTTTTACAAATCGGAAACAAAGAAAGTACCACAAAAGTACCATTGAGATGTATTTTTAAACAGTTTACTACAAACATCATCAAATGGCCAAACACCAATTTCGGCAGATTCTGGTGGTTGCAGAGATAACATTCCTCTGGGCGATAAGGTCCCACACTCAACGCCATATTTTATAATTGATAATGTGTAGATTATAGGGGATAGAACATGACAAACTATTCTCGTTGATCTTCCCCTTAGTTCAAAAAGTGGTAGCCATTACTAAAACTAAGAATAACATAATATATACTATAAACGAACAGTTGATGTAACCAGATTTTTAAAAAATGTAGTAGGGCCAGATTGTGTTCACCAGAATGAGATGTACTTAAATTTAACAAGAAACTAAAAACTAGATACATAATAAGGTAGATAACATTACTTCACTTCAACAACTAATTATCTCTTTTATATGTCACATATCTTTATCCTCAAGTGGTAGGCGTCAGCCGGCTACTAAATAGATTCAACGTAACAAATAATGATTGGAAGAGACTCCCAAATTTGTTCCGGTTGCGACTTTTGAAATCTCATCTCACAAAGAAGAGCTATTGCACGATGTGAAATTGACTTCTAAACTTTGATTTCATCTTAACGAAATCGCTTTATGTGAGTCTGTGGTATGTGAGGGTTTACTGTTTATGGTACTGCTGATGCCCTGATATCCTGTCTTGAAGTGCATGTTGAATTTCCAGCCGAAAGATTTTTTAATTTCCAAGGCTTGAATTTTGGGGTGCGCATTACATTCAATTACACATTATTTTACAGTAAATACTGTACATACAAGTGTTCCACCTTTTGTTAGGTTCATGTGCCCTCATATTCCCTATACCCTCTTTTTCCCTTCCTGGGAACTCAGCCCACCCTTTTAAGTCATCTCATATCTTTTTTCTTTGTCTTTTCTTGAACATCTATTATATATAGCTAACTCTCCGGATATACCTATATATATACAAGTAAAAGTTGCTTGCATACTGCAAGCTAATTGGTACACATTTAACAATAAGTCTCACTTACGGGTGTCATCTTCGAAGCTTATCCAGCAAAATTCTTAAAAATTTCCGCAATACATTTCTTACGTGAGGAATTTTCAACCATGTGGCATCGATCTAACGGTCAAATGTAACCTTTCTTCCACTGGTTCTATAGAAAAGTACTTCAAACGCAAACGCTGTGATTTTGAATAGTCTCCTGCATAGAGAAAGGACTCAAAACAATTTTAAAAAATTTGCGCAAAAGACCGCCTAGCGTCGAACTCAGGACCCTTCCGTGAGAAAATATAGCAAAATAATATTAGATAAGTGCCATCCTTACTTATTCCAATGTTTCGATTCAATATGTTATCGGGAAGGTCCTAAAATAAGATTCCGTTTTCCCCGTTTGAAATGCATGGTGAAATCGGAATGACCCTCTTGCATCGAACCAAGGACCGCTGGACGAACGGTGAACTAGAATGTTTATAAACGCGTCTGTCATCATTCCGGGTTATATCTTTTCAGCTCATCGGGAAGGCGTTGAAAAAAAAATTCATCTCTCCGGATATACCTATATAGATATATATATAGATATACGAGTAAAAGTTGCTTGCATACTGCAAGCTATCCGTTGAATACAGTATCATACCAAGTACTGCCTCAGTTCAAATTTAAAACTTCGCGACAAAGACCGCCTGGCGACGAACTAAGAACCCGATCGTGAGAGAAGATAGCAAAATAATATTAGATAAGTGCCATCCTTACTTGTTCCAAAGTTTGTATTCAATATCTAATCGCGAAGGTCCCACGCCTCAGTCACCATTCCGGGTTTTATCTTTCCAGCTTATCGGGAAGGGATTTAAAAAAATCGTCAAAGATTTCAGCAATGCATTTCTTATGGAAGAATTTTGCATCCACCTGGCGTCGAACTCACTGTCATTTGGCTACATTTTTTCCATGAAAAGCATAGAGGACTACCTCAACTTCAACCTCCGAAATTTTGGTTACTCTATCTTAACGATAAGTGCCTCAAAATAATTTTCAAAAATCCGGGCAATGCATTCTTATGGGAATCAGGGTTCCGAATTCAGGGTTCAGGGTTCCGAGTTCAGGGTACCGAATTCAGGGTTCAGGTTTCCGAATTCAGGGTTCAGGGTTCCGAATTCAGGGTTCAGGTTTCCGTATTAAGGGTTCAGGGTTCAGGGTTTCGAATTTATGGTTCAGGGTTCCGAATTCAGGGTTCAGGGTACCGAATTCAGGGTTCAGGGTACAGGATTCAGGGTTTCAAATTCATGGTTCAGGGTACAGGAGTCAGGGTTCAGGGTACAGGATTCAGGGTTCCGAATTCAGGGTTCAGGTTACAGGATTGAGGGTTACAAATTCAGGGATCAGGGTCCAGGGTTCTGAATTCAGGGTTCCAAATTCCGGGAACCGAATTCAGGGTTCAGGGTTCCGAATTCAGGGTTCAGGGTTCCGAATTGAGGGTTCAGGGATCTGAATTAAGGGTCCAGGGTACAGGATTCAGGGTTCAGGGTTCCAAATTCAGGGTTAAGGGTTCATAATGCTGGGTTTCGAATTCAGGGTTCAGGATTCCGAATTCAGGGTTCAGGGTTTCGAATTCAGGGTTCAGGGTACCGGATTCAGGTTTCAGGGTTCAGGGTACAGGATATAGGGTTCAAGGTTCAGGGTACAGGATTCAGGGTTCCGAATTCAGGGTTTAGGGTTCAGAGTTACGAATTCAGGGTTCCGAATTCAGGGTTCATGGTTCCGAATTCAGGGTTCAGGGTTCCGAATTCAGGGCTCAGGGTTCCGAATACAGGGTTCAGGGTTCCAAATTCAGGGATCAGGGATCCGAATTGAGGGTTTAGGGTACAGAATTCAGGGCTCCGAATTCAGGGATCAGGGTACTGGATTCAGGGTTTAGGGTTCCAAATTCAGGGATAAGGGTTCAGAATTAAGGGGTCAGGGTTCAGTGTTTAGGGATCAGGGTTCAAGGTACAGGATTCAAGGTTCCGAATTCAGGGTTTATGGTTCAGAGTACAGGATTCAGGGTTGTAAATTCAGGGTACCGAATTCAGGGTTCAGGGTTTCGAATTCAGGGTTCAGGGTTCGGAATTAAGGGTTCAGGGTTCCGAGTTTAGGGGACAGGGTTGAGATTTCAGGGTACAGGATTCAGGGTTCCGAAACCAGGATTCCGAATTCAGGGTACAGGGTTCAGGGAACAGGATTCAGGGTTCAGGGTACAGGATTCATTCTTCCGAATTCAGGTTTCAGGGTTCAGGGTACAGAATTCATTGTTCCGAATTCAGGGTTCCGAATTCAGGGTTCAGGGGACAGGGTTCAGGGTTCAGGTTACAGGATTCAGGGTTCCAAATTCAAGGTTCAGTGTTCCAAATTCAGGGTTTAGGGTTCCGAATTCTGGTTTCCGAATTCAGGGTTCAGGGTTCCTTATTCAGGGTTCAGGGTTCCGAATTAAGGGTTCATGGTACAGGATTATGGGTTCCTAATTCAGGGTTCAGGGTACAGGATTCAAGGTTCAGGGTTCAGGGTTCCAAATTAAGGTTTCCGAATTCAGTGTTCAAGGTACAGGATTCAAGGTTCCGAATTCAGGGTTCATGGTTCAGGGTACAGGATTCAGGGTTCTTAATTCAGAGAACCGAATTCAGGGTTCAGGGTTTCGAATTCAGGGTTCAGAATTCAGGGTACAGGGTTCAGGGTACAGGATTCAGGGTTTCGAATTCAGGGTTCGGAATTCAGGGTTCAGGGTTCCGAATTCAGGGTTCAGGGTTTCGTGTTCAGGGTTCGGGGTTCCGAATTCTGGATTCAGGGTTGAGGGTTCAGGGTTCAGGTTACAGGATTCAGAGTTCCGAAACCATGACTCCGAATTCAGGGTTCAGGGTTCCGAATTCAGGGTACAGATTTCCGAATTCAGGGTTCAGGGTTCCGAATTCAGGGTTCAGGGTTCCGAATACAGAGTTCAAGGTTCCAAATTCAGGGTTCAGTGTTCCGACTTAAGGGTTCAGGGTACAGGATTCAGGGTATAGGATTCAGGGTTCTGGGTTCAGGGAACAGGATACAGGGATCCGAATTCAGGGTTCAGGGTTCAAGATTTAGGTAACAGGATTCAGGGTTCCAAATTCAGAGTTCAGGGTTCCGAATTCAGTGTTCAAGGTTCCGAATTCGGGGGTTCAGGGTTCCGAATTCAGGGTTCTGGGTTCCAAATTCAGGGTTCAGGGTTCCGAATTAAGGGTTCAGGGTACAGGATTCAGGACTCCGAATACTGGGTTCAGGTTTCCGAATTCAGGCTTCAGGGTTCAGGGTACAGGATTCATGGTTCCGAATTCTGGGTTCAGAGTTCAGGGTACAGAATTCAGGGTTCAGGGTTCCAAATACATGGTTCAAAGTTTTGAATTATGGCTTCAAAGGTTAACGGTTCAGGTTACAGGATTCAGGGTTCAGGGTTCCGAATTCAGAGATCAGGGTTCCAAATTCAAGGTTCAGGGTACAGGATTCATTGTTTCGAATTTAGGGTTCCGATTCAGGGACGGGGTTCCGATTTCAGGGTTAGGGTTCAGGGTAAAGGATTCAGTGTACAGAATTCTAGGTTCAGGGTGCAGGGTTCCAAATTCAGGGTTAAGGTTTCAGAATTCAGGGTTTCGAATTCAGGGTTCAGGGTTCCGAATTCAGGGTTCAGGGTTCAGAGTACATGATTCAGTGTTCAGGATTTAGTGAACAGGATTCAGAATTTCGAATTCAGGGTTCTGGTTACAGGATTCAGGGTTGCAAATTCAGGGTTCACGGTTCAGGGTTCCGAATTCAGGGTTCAGGGTTCCGGATTCAGGGTTCAAGGTTCCAAATTCAGGGTTAAGGATACAGAATTCAGGGCTCCAAATTCAGGGTTCAGGGTTCCGAATTCAGGGTTCAGAGTTCAGGTTACAGGATCCAGGGTTCCAAATTCAGGTTTCAGAGTTGAGTGATACGAATTAAGGGTTCCGAATTCAGGGTTTTGGGTTCCGAATTCAGGGTTTAGGGTTCAGGGTACAAAATTTAGGGTTCAAGTTACAGGATCTAGGGTTCCAATTCAGAGTTCAGGGTTCAGAGATACGAATTCAGGGTTTCGAATTCAGGGTTCAGGGTTCATGGTACAGGATTCAAGGTTCCGAATTCAGGGTTCAGCTTACAGGATCCAGGGTTCCAAATTCAGGGTTCCGGGTTCAGGGTTACGAATTCAGGGTTCCGAATTCAGGGTTTAGGGTTCAGGGTACAAAATTCAGGGTTCAGGGTTAATGGTACAGGATTCAGGGTTCCGAATTCAGGGTTCAGGGTTCAGAGTTACGAATTCAGGGTTCCGTATTCAGGCTTCAGGGTTCAGGTTACAGGATCCAGGGTTCGAAATTCTGGTTTCAGGGTTCAGGGCTCCGAATTCAGGGGTCAGGGTACAAAATTCAGGGTTCAGGGTTAAGGGTACAGGATTCAGGATTCCGAATTCAAGGTTCAGGGTTCAGGGTTCCGAATTTAGGGTTCAGGGTTCAGGGATCAGGGTACAAAATTCAGGGTTCAGGTTTCATGGAACAGGGTTCAGGGTTCCGAATTCAGGGTTCAGGTTTCAGGGTTCAGGGTCACCAATGCAGGGTTCCGAAATCAGGGTTAAGGGTTCCGAATTCAGGGTTCAGGGTAGCTAATTCAGGGTTCCAAATTCAGGGTTCAGGGTTCAGGGTTCACGTTTCAGGGTACAAAATTCAGGGTTCTGGATTAAGGGTACAGGATTCAGGGTTCCGAATTCAGGGTTCAGGGTTCAGGGTTCCGAATTCAGGGTTCAGGGTTCAGGGTTCCGAATTCATTGTTCAGGGTTCAGGGTACAAAATTCATGGTTCATGGTTAAGGGTACATGATTCAGGGTTCCGAATTCAGGATTCAGGATTCAGGATTCAGGGTTCAGGGTTCCAAATTCAGGGTTCAGGGTTCCGAATTCAGGGTTCAGGGTTCCTAATTCAGGGTTCAAGGTACAAAACTCAGGGTTCAGGGTTAAGGGTACAGGATTCAGGGTTCCGAATTCAGGGTTCAGGGTTATGAATTCAGGGTTCCGAATTCATGGTTCAGGGTTCCGAATTCAGGTTTCTAGGTTTCGAATTAAGGGTTTAGGGTTCAGGGTTCAGGGTACAGGATTCAGGATTCAGGGTTCAGGGTTCCGAATACAGGATTCAGTGTTCCGAATTCTGGGTTCAGGGTATCTAATCCAGGGTTCCGAATTCAGGGTTCAGGGTTCCGAATTCAGAGTTCAGCGATCAGGGTACAAAATTCAGGGTTCTGGGTTAAGGTTACAGGATTCAGGGTTCTTAATTCAGTATTCAGGGTTCAGGGTACAGGATTCAGGATTCAGGGTTCAGGGTTCCAAATTCAGGGTTCAGGGTTCAGGGTTCCGAATTTAGGGTTCAGGGTTCAGGGTACAAAATTCAGGGTTCAGGGTTAAGGGTACAGGATTTAGGGTTCCGAATTCAGGGTTCAGGGTTCAGGTTACAGGATCCAGGGTTCCAAATTCAGGGTTCAGGGTTCCGAATTCAGGGTTTAGGGTTCAGGGTTCATGGTACAAAATTCAGGGTTCAGAGTATAGGATTCAGGATTCAGGGTTCATGGTTCCAAATTCAGGGTTCAGGTTTCAGGGTTCAGGGTTCAGGGTTCCAAATCCAGGGATCAGGTTTCATGGTTCAGGGTTACCAATTCAGGGTTCTGAATTCAGGGTTCAGGGTTCCGAATTCAGGATTCAGGGTATCTAATCCAGGGTTCCGAATTTAGGGTTCAGCGTTCAGGGTACAAAATTCAGGGTTCAGAGTTCAGGGTACAGGAGTCAGTACTCAGGGTTCAGGGTTCCAAATTCAGGGTTCAGGTTTCAGGGTTCAGTGTTATTAATTCAGGGTACCAAATTCAGGGTTGAGGATTCCGAACTCAGGATTCAGGGTATCTAATCCAGGGTTCCGAATTCAGGGCTCAGCGTTCAGGGTACAAAATTCAGGGTTCTGGGTTAAGGGTACAAGATTCAGGGTTCTGAATTCAGGGTTTAGGGTACAGGATTCATGGTTCAGGGTTCCGAATTCAGGGTTCAGGGTTACGAATTAAGGGTTCAGGGTACAAAATTCAGGGTTTAGGGTTAAGGGTAGGGGATTCAGGGTTCCGAATTCAGGGTTCAGGGTTTAGGTTGCAGGATCCAGGGTTCCAAATTCAGGGTTCAGGGTTATGAATTCAGGGTTCCGAATTCAGGGTTCCGAACTCAGGGTTCAGGGTTCCAAATTCAGGGTTTACGGTTCAGGGTTCAGGGTACAAAATTCAGGGTTCAGGGTTCAGGGTACAGGATTCAGGATTCAGGGTTCAGGGTTCCAAATTCAGGGTTCACGTTTCAGGGTTCAGGGTTACGAGTTCAGGGTTCAGGGTTCGGAATTCAGGGTACAGGGTATCTAATCCAGGATTCCGCATTCAGGGTTCAGGGTTCAGGGTACAAAATTCAGGGTTCTGGGTTAAGGGTACAGGATTCAGGATTCTGCATTCAGGGTTCAGGGTTCAGGGTACATGATTCAAGATTCAGGTTTCAGGGTTCCAAATTAAGGGTTCAGGGTTTCGAATTCAGGGTTCAGGGTTCAGGGTACAAAATTCAGCGTTCAGGGTTTCGAATTCAGGGTTCAGGGTTCCGAATTCAGGGTTCAGGATTCAGGATTCAGGGTTCATGGTTCCAAATTCAGGGTTCAGCTTTCAGGGTTCAGGGTTACCAATTCAGGGTTCCGAATTCAGGGTTCAGGATTCCGAATTCAGGAATCAGGGTATCTAATCCAGGGTTCCGAATTCAGGGTGCAGCGTTCAGGGTACAAAATTCATGGTTCTGGGTTAAGGGTACAAAATACAGGGTTCTGAATTCACGGTTCAGGGTACAGGATTCAGGGTTCAGGGTTCCGAATACAGGGTTCAGGGTTCAGGGTTACGAATTCAGGGTTCAAGGTACAAAATTCATGGTTCAGGGTTAAGGGTAAGGGATTCAGGGTTCCGAATTCAGGGTTCAGGATACAGGATCCAGGGTTCCAAATTCAGGGTTCAGTGTTATGAATTCAGGGTTCCGAATTCAGGGTTCAGGGTACCGAATTCAGGGTTTAGGGTTCAGGGTTCAGGGTACAAAATTCAGGGTTCAGGGTACAGGATTCAGGATTCAGGGTTCAGGGTTCCAAATTCAGAGTTTACGTTTAACGGTTCAGGGATATCAATTTAGGGTTCCAAATTCAGGGTTCAGGGTTCCGAATTCAGGATTCAGGTTATCTAATCCAGGATTCCGAATTCAGGGTTCAGGGTTCCGAATTTAGGGTTCAGTGTTCAGGGTACAAAATTCAGGGTTCTGGATTAAGGATAAGGGATTCAGGGTTCTGAATTCAGGGTTCAGGGTACAGGATTCAGGGTTCAGGGTTTAAAATTCAGGGTTCAGGGTTCCGAACTCAGGGTTCAGGGTTCCGAATTCAGGGTTCAGGATTCAGGGTACAAAATTCTGGGTTCAGGGTTCCGAATTAAGTGTTCAGGGTACTAGATTCATGATTTAGGGTTCATGGTTCCGCATTTTGGGTTTAGGGTTCATGGTTCCGAATTCAGGGTTCACGGTTCAGGGTACAAAATTCAGGGTTCAGGGTTCTGATTTAAGGGTTCAGGGTACTGGATTCAGGGTTCAGGGTTCCGAATTCAGGGTTCAGAGTTCAGGGTTCCGAATTCAGGGTTCAGGGTTCAGGTTACAAAATTCATTATCCATGTTAATGGTACAGGATTCAGGGTTTTTAATTCAGGGTTCAGGATTCTGGATTAAGGGTTCAGGGTTCCAAATTAAGGGTTCGGGTTTCAGGGTTCAGGGTTACCAATTCAGGGTTCCGAATTCAGGTTTCAGGGTTCCGGATTCAGGGTATAGGGTTCAGGGTTCAGGGTACAAAATTCAGGGTTCAGGGTTCAGGTTACAAGATTCAGGATTCAGGGTTCAGGGTTCCAAATTCAGGGTTCAGGTTGCAGGGTTCAGGGATATCAATTCAGGGTTCCGAATTCAGGGTTCAGGGTATCTAATCCAGGGTTCCGAATTCAGGGTTCAGGGTTCCGAATTCAGGGTTCAGCGTTCAGGACAGAAAATTCAGGGTTCTGGGTTAAGGGTACAGAATTCAGGGTTCTGAATTCAGGGTTCAGGGTACTGGTTTCAGGATTCAAGGTTCAGGGTTCCTAATTCAGGGTTCAGGGTTCAGGGTACAAAATTTATGGTTCAGGGTTAAGGGTGCAGGATTCAGGGTTCAGGGTTCAGGATCCAGGGTTCAGGGTTCAGGTTACAAAATTCATTATCCATGTTAAGGGTACAGGATTCAGGGTTTTTAATTCAGGGTTCAGGATTCTGGATTAAGGGTTCAGGGTTCCAAATTAAGGGTTCGGGTTTCAGGGTTCAGGGTTACCAATTCAGGGTTCCGAATTCAGGTTTCAGGGTTCCGGATACAGGGTATAGGGTTCAGGGTTCAGGGTACAAAATTCAGGGTTCAGGGTACAAGATTCAGGATTCAGGGTTCAGGGTTCCAAATTCAGGGTTCAGGTTGCAGGGTTCAGGGATATCAATTCAGGGTTCCGAATTCAGGGTTCAGGGTATCTAATCCAGGGTTCCGAATTCAGGGTTCAGGGTTCCGAATTCAGGGTTCAGCGTTCAGGGTACAAAATTCAGGGTTCTGGGTTAAGGGTACAGAATTCAGGGTTCTGAATTCAGGGTTCAGGGTACTGGTTTCAGGATTCAAGGTTCAGGGTTCCTAATTCAGGGTTCAGGGTTCAGGGTACAAAATTTATGGTTCAGGGTTAAGGGTGCAGGATTCAGGGTTCAGGGTTCAGGATCCAGGAGTCAGGGTTCAGGGTTCCACATTCAGGGTTCAGGGTTCCACATTCAGGGTTCTGGTTTCAGGGTTCAGGGTTACCAATTCAGGGTTCCGAATTCAGGGTTCAGGGTTCCGAATTCAGGGTTCAGGGTTCCGAGCTCAGGTTTCCAATTATGGGTTCAAGGTACAGGATTCAGGGCGCAGGGTTCAAAATTTCGGGACCAGGTTTCCGAATTCAGGGTTCAGGGTTCCGAATTCACGGTACAGGATTCAGGGTTCTGAATTCATGGTTCAGGTTTTAGGATCCAGGGTTCCAAATTCAGGGTTAAGGGTACAGGGTTACGAATTTAGGGTCCTTAATTTAGGGTTCAGGGTTTCGAATTCAGGGTTCCGAATTCAGGGTTTAGGGTTCAGGGTACAAAATTTAGGGTTCAAGTTACAGGATCTAAGGTTCCAAATTCAGGGTTCAGGGTTCAGAGATACGAATTCAGGGTTTCGAATTAAGGGTTCATGGTACAGGATTCAAGGTTCCGAATTCAGGGTTCAGGTTACAGGATCCAGGGTTCCAAATTCAGGGTTCCGGGTTCAGGGTTACGAATTCAGGGTTCCGAATTCAGGGTTTCAGGTTCCGAATTCAGGGTTCAGGGTTCCAAATTCAGGGTTTAGGGTTCAGGGTTCAGGGTACAAAATTCAGGGTTCAGGGTTAAGGGTACAGGAATCAGGGTTCCGAATTCAGGGTTCAGGGTTCAGAGTTACGAATTCAGGGTTCCGTAATCAGGCTTCAGGGTTCAGGTTACAGAATCCAGGGTTCGAAATTCTGGTTTCAGGGTTCGAGGTTACGAATTAAGGGTTTCGAATTCAGGGTTCAGGGCTCCGAATTCAGGGTTCAGGGTACAAAATTCAGGGTTCAGGGTTAAGGGTACAGGATTCAGGATTCCGAATTCAAAGTTCCGGGTTCAGGGTTCCGAATTAAGGGTTCAGGGTTTCGATTTCAGGGTTTAGGGTTCAGGGTTCAGGGTAAAAAATTCAGGGTTCAGGTTTCAGTTAACAGGGTTCAGGGTCACCAATTCAGGGTTCTGAATTCAGGGTTAAGGGTTCCGAATTCAGGGTTCAGGGTATCTAATTCAGGGTTCCAAATTCAGGGTTCAGGGTTCCGAATTCAGGGTTCAGGGTACAAAATTCAAAGTTCAGGGTTAAGGACACAGGATTCAGGGTTCTGAATTCAGGGTTCAGGGTTCAGGTTACGGGATCCGGATTTCCAAATATAGGGTTCAGGGTACACGTTTCAGGGTACAAAATTCAGGGTTCTGGGTTAAGGGTACAGGATTCAGGGTTCCGAATTCAGGCTTCAGGGTTCAGGGTTCCGAATTCAGGGTTCAGGGTTCAGGGTACAAAATTCATGATTCAGGGTTAAGAGTACAGGATTCAGGGTTCCGAATTCAGGGTTCAGGGTTACCAATTCAGGGTTCCGAATTCAGGGTTCATGGTTTCCAATTCAGGGTATAGGGTTCAGGGTTCAGGGTAGAAAATTCAGGGTTCAGGGTTCAGGGTACAGGATTCAGTATTCAGGGTTCAGGGTTTCAAATTCAGGGTTCAGGTTTCAGGGTTCAGGGTTATCAATTCAGGGTTCCAAATTCAGGGTTCAGGGTTATGAATTCAGGGTTCCGAATTCATGGTGCAGGGTTCCGAATTCAGGTTTCTAGGTTTCAAAATAAGGGTTTAGGGTTCAGGGTTCAGGGTACAAAATTCAGGGTTCAGGGTTCAGGGTAAGGGTTCAGGGTTCCGAATACAGGGTTCAGTGTTCCGAATTCTGGGTTCAGGGTATCTAATCCAGGGTTCCGAATTCAGGGTTCAGTGTTCCGAATTCAGAGTTCAGAGTTCAGGGTACTAAATTCAGTTTTCTGGGTTAAGGTTACAGGATTCAGGGTTCTGAATTCAGTGTTCAGGGTTCAGGGTACAGGATTCAGGATTCAGGGTTCCTAATTCAGGGTTCAGGGTTCAGGGTTCTGAATTTAGGGTTCAGAGTTCAGGGTACAAAATTCAGGGTTCAGGGTTAAGGGTACAGGATTTAGGGTTCCGAATTCAGGGTTCAGGGTTCAGGTTACAGGATCCAGCGTTCAGGGTTCAGGGTTCACGGTTATGAATTCAGGGTTCCGAATTCAGGGTTCAGGGTTTCGAATTCAGTGTTCATGGTTCCGAATTCAGGGTTTAGGGTTCAGGGTTCAGGGTATAAAATTCAAGGTTCAGAGTATAGGATTCAGGATTCAGGGTTCATGGTTTCAAATTCAGGGTTCAGGTTTCAGGGTTCAGGGTTCCGAATTCAGGGTTCAGGATTCACTATTCAGGGTTCAAGGTTCCAAATTCAGGGTTCAGGTTTCTGGGTTCAGGGTTACCAATTCAGGGTTCCGAATACAGGGTTCAGGATTCCGAATTCAGGATTCAGGGTATCTAATCCAGTATTCCGAATTCAGGGTTCAGGTTTCCGAATTCAGAGTTCAGCGTTCAGGGTACAAAACTCAGGGTTCTGGGTTAAGGTTACAGGATTCAGGGTTCTTAATTCAGTATTCAGGGTTCAGGGTACATGATTCAGGATTCAGGGTTCAGGGTTCCAAATTCAGGGTTCAGGGTTCAGGGTTCCGAATTTAGGGTTCAGGGTTCAGGGTACAAAATTCAGGGTTCAGGGTTAAGGGTACAGGATTTAGGGTTCCGAATTCAGGGTTCAGGGTTCAGGTTACAGGATCCAGGGTTCCAAATTCAGGGTTCAGGGTTCTGAATTCAGGGTTTAGGGTTCAGGGTTCATGGTACAAAATTCAGGGTTCAGAGTATAGGATTCAGGATTCAGGGTTCATGGTTCCAAATTCAGGGTTCAGGGTTCAGGGTTCAGGGTTCCAAATCCAGGGATCAGGTTTCATGGTTCAGGGTTACCAATTCAGGGTTCCGAATTCAGGGTTCAGGGTTCCGAATTCAGGATTCAGGGTATCTAATCCAGGGTTCCGAATTCAGGGTTCAGCGTTCAGGGTACAAAATTCAGGGTTCAGAGTTCAGGGTACAGGATTCAGTACTCAGGGTTCAGGGTTCCAAATTCAGGGTTCAGGTTTCAGGGTTCAGGGTTATTAATTCAGGATACCAAATTCAGGGTTGAGGATTCCGAATTCAGGATTCATGGTATCTTATCCAGGGTTCCGAATTCAGGGTTCAGCGTTCAGGGTACAAAATTCAGGGTTCTGGGTTAAGGGAACAGGATTCAGGGTTCCGAATTCAGGGATCAGTGTTCAGGGTTACGAATTCAGGGTTCAGGGTACAAAATTCAGGGTTCAGGGTTAATGGTAGGGGATTCAGGGTTACGAATTCAGGGTTCAGGGTTCAGGTTACAGGATCCAGGGTTCCAAATTCAGGGTTCAGGGTTATGAATTCAGGGTTCCGAATTCAGGGGTCAGGGTTCCAAATTCAGGGTTTAGGGTTCAGGGTTCAGGGTACAAAATTCAGGGTTCAGGGTTCAGGGTACAGGATTCAGGATTCTGGGTTCAGGGTTGCAAATTCAGGGTTCACGTTTCAGGGTTCAGGGTTACGAATTCAGGGTTCGGAATTCAGGGTAAAGGGTATCTAATCCAGGATTCCGCATTCAGGGTTCTGGGTTCAGGGTTCCGAATTCAGGGTTCAGCGTTCAGGGTACAAAAGTCAGGGTTCTGGGTTGATGGTATAGGATTCAGGGTTCCGAATTCAGGGTTCAGGATTCAGGATTCAGGGTTCAAGTTTCCAAATTCAGGGTTCAGGTTTCAGGGTTCAGGGTTACCAATTCAGGGTTCCACATTCAGGGTTCAGGATTTTAAATTCAGGATTCAGGGTATCTAATCCAGGGTTCCGAATTCAGGGTTCAGCGTTCAGGGTACAAAATTCAGGGTTCTGGGTTAAGGGTACAAAATACAGGGTTCTGAATTCACGGTACAGGGTACATTATTCAGGGTTCAGGGTACCAAATTCAGGGTTAAGGATTCCGAATTCAGGATTCAGGGTATCTTATCCAGGGTTCCGAATTCAGGGTTCAGCGTTCAGGGTACAAAATTCAGGGTTCTGGGTTAAGGGTACAGGATTCAGGGTTCCGAATTCAGGGATCAGTGTTCAGGGTTACGAATTCAGGGTTCAGGGTACAAAATTCAGGGTTCAGGGTTAAGGGTAGGGGATTCAGGGTTCCGAATTCAGGGTTCAGGGTTCAGGTTACAGGATCCAGGGTTCCAAATTCAGGGTTCAGTGTTATGAATTCAGGGTTCCGAATTCAGGGGTCAGGGTTCCAAATTCAGGGTTTAGGGTTCAGGGTTCAGGGTACAAAATTCAGGGTTCAGGGTTCAGGGTACAGGATTCAGGATTCTGGGTTCAGGGTTGCAAATTCAGGGTTCACGTTTCAGGGTTCAGGGTTACGAATTCAGGGTTCGGAATTCAGGCTAAAGGGTATCTAATCCAGGATTCCGCATTCAGGGTTCAGGGTTCAGCGTTCCGAATTCAGGGTTCAGCGTTCAGGGTACAAAATTCAGGGTTCTGGGTTGATGGTACAGGATTCAGGGTTCTGCATTCAGGGTTCAGGGTTCAGGGTACATGATTCAAGGTTCAGGTTTCAGGGTTCCAAATTAAGGGTTCAGGATTCCGAATTCAAGGTTCAGGGTTCAGGGTACAAAATTCAGGGTTCAGAGTTTCGAATTCAGGGTTCAGGGTTCCGAATTCAGGGTTCAGGATTCAGGATTCAGGGTTCAAGGTTCCAAATTCAGGGTTCAGGTTTCAGGGTTCAGGGTTACCAATTCAGGGTTCCACATTCAGGGTTCAGGATTCCAAATTCAGGATTCAGGGTATCTAATCCAGGGTTCCGAATTCAGGGTTCAGCGTTCAGGGTACAAAATTCAAAGGTTCTGGGTTAAGGGTACAAAATACAGGGTTCTGAATTCACGGTACAGGGTACATTATTCAGGGTTCAGGGTACCAAATTCAGGGTTCAGGGTTCCGAATTCAGGGTTCAGGGTTCAGGGTTACGAATTCAGGGTTCAGGGTACAAAATTCAGGGTTCAAGGTTAAGGGTACGGGATTCCGAGTTCCGAATTCAGGGTTCAGGGTTCAGGTTACAGGATCCAGGGTTCCATATTCAGGGTTCAAGGTTATGAATTCAGGGTTCCGAATTCAGGGTTCAGGGTTCCGAATTCAGGGTTTAGGGTTCAGGGTACAAAATTCAGGGTTCAGGGTTCAGGGTACAGGATTCAGGATTCAGGTTCAGGGTTCCAAATTCAGGGTTCACGTTTCAGGGTTCAGGGTTATCAATTTAGGGTTCCGAATTCAGGTTTCCGAATTCAGGATTCAGGGTATCTAATCCAGGGTTCCCAATTCAGGGTTCAGGGTTCCGAATTCAGGGTTCAGTGTTCAGGGTACAAAATTCAGGGTTCTGGGTTAAGGGTACAGGATTCAGGGTTCTGAATTCAGGGTTCAGGGTACAGGATTCAGGATTCAGGGTTCAGAGTTCCAAATTCAGGGTTCAGGGTTCCGAACTCAGGGTTCAGGTTTCAGGTTTCCGAATTCAGGGTTCAGGATTCAGGGTACAAAATTCTGGGTTTAGGGTACCGAATAAAGGGTTCAGGGTACTAGATTCAGGATTTAGGGTTCAGGGTTCCGAATACAGGGTCAGGGTACAAAATTCATGGTTCAGGGTTAAGGGTACAGGATTCAGGGTTCCGAATTCAGGGTTCAGGGTTCAGGGTTCCGAATTCAGGGTTCAGGGTTCAGGGTTCCGAATTCAGGGTTCAGGGTTCAGGGTACAAAATTCATGATTCAGGGTTAAGGGTACAGGATTCAGGGTTCCGAATTCAGGGTTCAGGTTTCAGGGTTCAGGGTTACCAATTCAGGGTTCCGAATTCAGGGTTCAGGGTTTCCAATTCAGGGTATAGGGTTCAGGGTTCAGGGTACAAAATTCAGGGTTCAGGGTTCAGGGCACAGGATTCAGTATTCAGGGTTCAGGGTTTCAAATTCAGGGTTCAGGTTTCAGGGTTCAGGGTTATCAATTCATGGTACCGAATTCAGGGTTCAGGGTTCCGAATTCAGGGTTCAGGGTATCTAATCCAGGGTTCCCAATTCAGGGTTCAGGGTTCCGAACTTAGGGTTCAGCGTTCAGAGTACAAAATTCAGTGTTCTGGGTTAAGGGTATAGGATTAAGGGGTCAGAATTCAGGGTTCAGGGTACAGGATTCAGGGTTCAGGGTTCCAAATTCAGGGTTCAGGGTTCCGAATTCAGGGTTCAGGGTTCCGAATTCAGTGTTCAGGGTTCAGGGTTACGAATTCAGGGTTCAGGGTTCAGGGCACATAATTCAGGGTTCAGGATTCCGAATTAAGGGTTCAGGGTACTGGATTCAGGATTCAGGGTTCAGGGTTTCGAATTCAGGGTTCAGGATTCAGGGTAAAAAATTCATGGTTCATGGTTAAGGGTACATGATTCAGGGTTCCTAATTTAGGATTCAGGGTTCAGGGTTCCAAATTCAGGGTTCAGGGTTCCGAATTCAGGGTTCAGGGTTCCGAATTCAGGGTTCAGGGTACAATTTTCAAGGTTCAGGGTTAAGAGTACAGGATTCAAGGTTCCGAATTCAGGGTTCAGGGTTCCAAATTCAGGGTTCAGGGTTATGAATTCAGGGTTCCGAATTCATGGTTCAGGGTTCCGAATTCAGGTCTCTAGGTTTCGAAATAAGGGGTTAGGGTTCAGGGTTCATGGTACAAAATTCAGGGTTCAGGGTACAGGATTCAGGATTTAGGGTTCAGGGTTCCGAATACAGGGTTCAGTGTTCCGAATTCTGGATTCAGGGTATCTAATCCAGCGTTACGAATTCAGGGTTCAGGGTTCCGAATTCAGAGTTCAGCGTTCAGGGTACAAAATTCAGTTTTCTGGGTTAAGGTTACAGGATTCAGGGTTCTGAATTCAGTGTTCAGGGTTCAGGGTACAGGATTCAGGATTCCAAATTCAGGGTTCAGTGTTCAGGGTTCCGAATTTAGGGTTCAGGGTTCAGGGTACAAAATTCAGGGTTCAGGGTTAAGGGTACAGGATTTAGGGTTCCGAATTCAGGGTTCAGGGTTCAGGTTAAAGGATCCAGGGTTCCAAATTCAGGGTTCAGGGTTCAGGGTTATGAATTCAGGGTTCCGAATTCAGGGTTCAGGGTTCCGAATTCAGTGTTCAGGGTTCCGAATTCAGGGTTCCGAATTCAGGGTTCAGGATTCCGTATTCAGGGTTCCGAATTCAGGGTTAAGGATTCAGTAGTCAGGGATCAGGGTTCCAAATTCAGGGTTATGTTTCCGAATTCAGGGTTCAGGGTTCAGGGTACAAAATTCAGGGTTCAGGGTTTCGAATTCAGGGTTGAGGGTTCCGAATTCAGGGTTCAGGATTCAGGATTCAGGATTCAAGGTTCCAAATTCAGAGTTCTGGTTTCAGGGTTCAGGGTAACCAATTCAGGGTTCCAAATTCAGGGTTCAGGATTTCGAATTCAGGATTCAGGGTATCTAATCCAGGGTTCCGAATTCAGGGTTCAGCGTTCAGGGTACAAAATTCAGGGTTCTGGGTTAAGGGTACAAAAAACAGGGTTCTGAACTCACGGTTCAGGGTACAGGATTCAGGGTCCAGGGTACCAAATTCAGGGTTCAGGGTTCCGAATTCAGGGTTCAGGGTTCAGGGTTCCGAATTCAGGGTTCAGGGTTCAGGGTTACGAATTCAGGGTTCAGGGTTCAGGGTTACGAATTCAGGGTTCAGGGTACAAAATTCAGGGTTCAGGGTTAAGGGTACGGGATTCCGGGTTCCGAATTCAGGGTTCAGGGTTCAGGTTACAGGATCTAGGGTTCAATATTCAGGGTTCAGGGTTATGAATTCAGGGTTCCGAATTCAGGGTTCAGGGTTCCGAATTCAGGGTTTAGGGTTCAGGGTTCCAAATTCAGGGTTCAGGGTTCAGGGTTCCGAATTCAGGGTTCAGGGTTCAGGGTACAAAATTCAGGGTTCAGGGTTAAGGGTACAGGATTTAGGGTTCCGAATTCAGGGTTCAGGGTTCAGGTTACAGGATCCAGGGTTCCAAATTCAGGATTCAGGGTTCAGGGTTATGAATTCAGGGTTCCGAATTCAGGGTTCAGGGTTCCGAATTCAGTGATCAGGGTTCCGAATTCAGGGTTTAGGGTTCAGGGTTCAGGGTTCAAAATTCAGGGTTCAGAGTATAGGATTCAGGATTCAGGGTTCATGGTTTCAAATTCAGGGTTCAGGTGTCAGGGTTCAGGGTTCAGGGTTCCAAATTCAGGGATCAGGTTTCATGGTTCAGGGTTACCAATTCAGGGTTCCGAATTCAGGGTTCAGGATTCAGGATTCAGGGTTCAAGGTTCCAAATTCAGGGTTCAGGTTTCAGAGTTGAGGGTTACCAATTCAGGGTTCCGAATACAGGGTTCAGGATTCCGCATTCAGGATTCAGGGTATCAAATCCAGGGTTCCGAATTCAGGGTTCAGCGTTCAGGGTACAAAATTCAGGGTTCAGAGTTCAGGGTACAGGATTCAGTACTCAGGGTTCAGGGTTCCGAATTCAGGGTTCAGGATTCAGGATTCAGGGTTCAGGGTTCCAAATTCAGGCTTCAGGTTTCTGGGTTCAGGGTTACTAATTCAGGGTTCCGAATTCAGGGTTCAGGGTTCCGAATTCAGGGTATAGGGTTCAGGGTTCAGGGTACAAAATTCAGGGTTCAGGGTTCAGGGTACAAAATTCTGGATTTAGGGTTCAGGGTTCCAAATTTAGGGTTCAGGGTTCCGAATTCGGGGTCAGGGTTCAGGGATCCGAATTCAGGGTTCAGGGTTCAGGGTACAAAATTCAGGGTTCAGGGTTCTGATTTAAGGGTTCAGGGTACTTAATTCAGGATTCAGGGTTCAGGGTTCCGAATTCAGGGTTCAGGGTTCCGAATTCAGGGTTCAGGATTCTGGATTAAGGGATCAGGGTTCCAAATTAAGGGTTCGGGTTTCAGGGTTCAGGGTTACCAATTCAGAGTTCCGAATTCAGGGTTCAGGGTTCCGGATTCAGGGTATAGGGTTCAGGGTTCAGGGTACAAAATTCAGGGTTCAGGGTTCAGGGTACCAGATTCAGGATTCATGGTTCAGGGTTCCAAATTCAGGGTTCAAATTGCAGGGTTCAGGGTTAATAATTCAGGGTTCCGAATTCAGGGTTCAGGGTTCCGAATTCAGGGTTCAGGGTATCTAATCCATGGTTCCGAATTCAGGGTTCAGGGTTCAGGGTTCCGAATTCAGGGTTCAGCGTTCAGGGTACAAAATTCAGGGTTCTGGGTAAAGGGTACAGAATTCAGGGTTCTGAATTCAGGGTTCAGGGTACAGGATTCAGGCTTCAAGGTTCTGAATTCAGGGTTCAGGGTTCCGAATTCAGGGTTCAGGGTTCAGGGTTCTGAATTCAGGGTTCAGGGTTCAGGGTAAAAATTCAGGGTTCAGGGTTCCGAATTAAGGGTTCAGGGTACTGGTTTCAGGATTCAGGGTTCAGGGTTCCGAATTCAGGGTTCAGGGTTCAGGATACAAAATTCATGGTTCAGGGTTAAGGGTACAGGATTCAGGGTTCAGGGTTCAGGATCCAGGATTCAGGGTTCAGGGTTTCACATTCAGGGGTCATGTTTCAGGGTTCAGGGTTACTAATTCAGGGTTCCGAATTTAGGGTTCAGGGTTCCGAATTCAGGGTATCGGGCTCTGGTTTCTGTGTACAAAATTCAGGGTTCAGGGTATAGGATTCAGGATTCAGGGTTAAGGGTTCCAAATTCAGGATTCAGGTTTCAGAGTTCTGGGTTATCAATTCAGGGTTCCGAATTCAGGGTTCAGGGTTCCGAATTCAGGGTTCAGGTTTCCGAATTCAGGGTTCAGGGTTCAGGATTCCGAATTCATGGCTCAGCGTTCAGGGTACAAAATTCAGGGTTCTGGGTTCCGAATTAAGGGTTCAGGGTACTGGATTCAGGATTCAGGGTTCAGGGTTCCGAATTCAGGGTTCAGGGTTCAGGGTTCCGAATTCAGGGTTTTGGGTTCAGGGTTCCGAATTCAGGGTTCAGGATTCAGTAGTCAGGGATCAGGGTTCCAATCTCAGGGTTATGTTTCCGAATTCAGGGTTCAGGGTTCAGTGTACAAAATTCAGGGTTCAGGGTTTCGAATTCAAGGTTGAGGGTTCCGAATTCAGGGTTCAGGATTCAGGATTCAGGGTTCAAGGTTCCAAATTCAGGGTTCAGGTTTCAGGGTTCAGGGTTACCAATTCAGGGTTCCAAATTCTGGGTTTAGGATTTCGAATTCAGGATTCAGGGTATCTAATCCAGGGTTCCGAAGTCAGGGTTCAGCGTTCAGGGTACAAAATTCAGGGTTCTGAGTTAAGGGTACAAAAAACAGGGTTCTGAATTCACGGTTCAGGGTACAGGATTCAAGGTCCAGGGTACCAAATTCAGGGTTCAGGGTTCCGAATTCAGGGTTCAGGGTTACGAATTCAGGGTTCATGGTACAAAATTCAGGGTTCAGGGTTAAGGGTACGGGATTCCGGGTTCCGAATTCACGGTTCAGGGTTCAGGTTACAGGATCCAGGGTTCCATATTCAGGGTTCAGGGTTATGAATTCAGGGTTCCGAATTCAGGGTTCAGGGTTCCGAATTCAGGGTTTAGGGTTCAGGGTACAAAATTCAGGGTTCAGGATTCAGGGTACAGGATTCAGGATTCAGGTTCAGGGTTCCAAATTCAGGGTTCACGTTTCAGGGTTCAGGGTTATCAATTTAGGGTTCCGAATTCAGGGTTCAGGGTTCCGAATTCAGGATTCAGGGTATCTAATCCAGGGTTCCGAATTCAGGGTTCAGGGTTACGAATTCAGGGTTCAGTGTTCGGGGTACAAAATTCAGGGTTCTGGGTTAAGGGTACAGGATTCAGGGTTCTGAATTCAGGGTTCAGGGTACAGGATTCAGGATTCAGGGTTCAGAGTTCCAAATTCTGGGTTCAGGGTTCCGAACTCAGGGTTCAGGATTCAGGGTACAAAAGTCTGGGTTCAGGGTTCCGAATAAAGGGTTCAGAGTACTAGATTTAGGATTTAGGGTTCAGGGTTCCGAATTTAGGGTTTAGGGTTCAGGGTTCCGAATTCAGGGTCAGGGTACAAAATTCATGGTTCAGGGTTAAGAGTACAGGATTCAGGGTTCTGAAATCGGGGTTCAGGGTACAGGATTCAGGATTCAGGGTTCAGGGTTTCAAATTCAGGGTTCAGGGTTCCGAATTTAGGGTTCAGGGTTTGAATTCAGGGTTTAGGGTTCAGGGTACAAAATTCATGCTTCATGGTTAAGGGTACAGGATTCTTGGTTCCAAATTCAGGGTTCTGTGTTAAGGGTACAGGATTCAGGGTTCGGAATTCAGGGTTCAGGGTAAGGATTTAGGATTCAGGTTTCAGGGTTCCAAATTCAGGGTTCAGGGTTCCGAATTCAAGGCTCAGGGTTCAGGGTTCCGAATTCAGGGTTCAGGGTTCAGGGTTCCGAATTAAGGGTTCAGGGTACTGGATTCAGGATTCAGGGTTCAGGGTTCCTAATTAAGGGTTCAGGGTACTGGATTCAGGATTCAGGGTTTAGGGTTCCGAATTCAGGGTTCAGGGTTCCGAATTCTGGGTTCAGGGTACAAAATTCATGGTCAGGGTTAAGGGTACAGGATTCATGGTTCCGAATTCAGAGTTCAGGATTCAGGATTCAGGGTTCAGGGTTCCAAATTCAGGGTTTAGGTTTCAGGGTTCAGGGTTACGAATTCAGGGTTTTGAATTCAGGGTTCAGGGTTCCGAATTCAGGGTTCAGGATTCAGGATTCAGGGTTCCAAATTCAGGGATCAGGTTTCAGGGTTCAGGGTTACCAATTCAGGGTTCCGAATTCAGGGTTCAGCGTTCAGGGTTCCGAATTTAGGGTATAGGGTTCCGAATTCAGGGTTTAGGGTTAAGGGTTCAGGGTACAAAATTCAGGATTCAGGGTTCAGTGTACAGGATTCAGGATTCAGGGTTCAGAATTTCAAATTCAGGGTTCAGGTTTCAGGGTTTAGGGTATCAATTCAGGGTTCCGAATTTTGGGTTCTGGGTTCCGAATTCAGGGTTCAGCGTTCAGGGTACAAAATTCAGGGTTCAGGGTTAAGGGTATAGGATTCATGGGTTCTGAATTCAGGGTTCAGGTTACAGGATCCAGGGTTCCAAATTCAGGGTTCAGTGTTCACGTTTCAGGGTACAAAATTCAGGGTTCTGCGTTAAGGGTACAGGATTCAGGGTTCCGAATTCAGGGTTCAGGGTACAGGATTTAGGATTCAGGGTTCAGGGTTCCAAATTCAGGGTTCAGGGTTCCAAATTCAAGGTTCAGGGTTCCGAATTCAGGGTTCAGGGTTCAGGGTTCCGAATTCAGGGTTCAGGGTTCAGGATACAAAATTCAGGGTTCAGGGTTCCGAAATAAGGGTTCAGGGTACTGGATTCAGGATTCAGGGTTCACGGTTCCGAATTCAGGGTTCAGGGTTCAGGGTTTCGAATTCAGTGTTCAGAGTTCAGGGTACGAAATTCATGGTTTATGGTTAAGGGTACAGGATTCAGGGTTCAGAATTCAGGGTTCTGGATTCAGGATTCAGGGTTCAGGGTTCAGGGTTCCAAATTTAGGGTTCGGGGTTCCGAATTCAGGGTTCAGGGTTCCGAATTCAGGGTTCAGGGTTCAGGGTACAAAATTCAGGGTTCAGGGTTAAGGGTACAGGGTTCAGGGTTCCAAATTCAGGGTTCAGGGTACAAAATTCATGGTTCAGGGTTAAGGGTACAGGATTCATGGTTCCGAATTCTGGGTTCAGGATTCAGGATTCAGGGTTCAGGGTTCCAAATTCAGGGTTTAGGTTTCAGGGTACAGGGTACAGGGTTCCGAATTCAGGGTTCAAGATTCAGGATTCAGGGTTCAGGGTTCCATATTCAGGGTTCAGATTTCAGGGTACAGGGTAACCAATTCAGGGTTCCGAATGCAAGGTTCTGGGTTCCGAATTCAGGGTATAGGGTTCCAAATTCACGGTTTAGGGTTCAGGGTTCAGGGTACAAAATTCAGGATTCAGGGTACAGGATTCAGCATTCAGGGTTCAGAGTTTGTGTGAGTGAAGACATTGAATTGAATGTGATGGAAATCCACCTGGACCATAGAGACGCCATCTGCTGAAGAAGATGAAAACGGAGGAACGAACGGAACGAATGAACTAACTAAACAGACTGGAAGTGCTAACGAGACGGTTCCCACTAGGACTGCTACCTATTCTAACCTCTACTTTAACAGCCCCCAAAATCCCTCCTCCTACCTATGGCCCTACCGAATTCGGGATCGATTTCTCGACCCCAGGACAATAGAATGCCCTTCTCCATTGGAAGACATGGAGTTTGGTACATATACCGGTAACCGGTCGGTCCCTTCCCACGTTAGCCGTTCTAGAACGTTGCCCGTCCTCCACCACGAGGCGGTGTGGGTTCGGAATTTGTCTTCGGCGGGTTTGAGACCATTAAGGCTTTTCCCAAACCCTCGGACGCTTTAGAGGACTCAAAGCGGAATCGAACGAGACCAAGAAATGTATGATGTTTCGTGTAGAGGAAGGCCCCACCCGACCATCCTTCTGTATTAATGATGTAGCCCAACATCACGGAAATGTGAGTGTGTCCGTGTCAAAAGCGAAAGTAACAACATATGGGAAAAGGAAGATGTAGTCCTGTTTGTAAAACTATTCAAAAAGTAGGAAAATGAGGGGGCCGGAAAGAAATGAATCATTTTTACAATACGAAATGAATTACCACTCATACACAACAAGTTCATATACAAATGTTTTACAAGGCTTAAAATAAAATTAAACACCGAAAGTCACTTTAACCTTTCTAAAATTTTAACCCAATATTCTAATGCAAGCATGAAATATAAATGCAAATAATAAAAGCATTGATACATTACAACATACGAAGTTTTGAAATACGTTATTGCGAACTTGGAAAATGGTAAACAGATAATCGTGCTTAAAGTACAGTAAACAGATACCGAATATCGCTAGCGTATACGTAAGTTTACGGAAAAGGCGCAGCATGCATAAAAACCCGGAGAGAAATACACTTTATTTTAACTTCGGAAATCTAAAAAATTTCTATCGACGGACAAAAAACGCTCATTGAAAGCGGGTTCCTGTCCTCGAATACACTATGAACTACCGTCGCCTAGCGGAAGATTTGAAGTGATTATAGTTAAGAGATTTGCTACTTTGGCAATAAAATTAATATGTGATCCTTCGCAAAGAAAAGCATGTTTGGAAGTTAACCTATCTTGACTACTACGGATATCTATAGTAACTTAACCTACGACCGCTGTGAGCTTTGATGCAGTGCCATTCAAAGGATGGAAAACTATCGAATATAAGCTCTGTTCTATTGCATATTCAGAGATATTTGACATTGATTTCTATAAAGGACGGAGTTTATTCGGTCGAAAATAGGGATGGAAACCCCACTCTACCTTCCACACATGATCACAACACCACCACCATTAGTGCCAAAATCACTTACAACACATGGGAACTCCACCACCAAGGAAAGGTGTTATTCAAGGGAAGGACCAATAACCAACTAGATTGCAGTAATAAATCATCAACTCTCAGCCATTCATGCGGGTGCACCCGCCACAACCAGTCATACCACAAACGCACCGAAGGCAGAATCGGGTTCACATACCAATTTTATAAAAGCACGCGAGTTACCGATAAATAGTTTCGGTCGAGTGATGCAATCGAACAGTATGAGCGCAAGAAAACTACGCATCATGAAAATTTACCTATCTCGTTAACCAAAATTCTTCTACGTCAAGCATAACGGCCTACGCATACGCGAGAACAACGAGCTTACTGAGGAAAAGCCGACCTACCAGCTAAAGACTTTCGAACGCTTCTTAAACTTAACCTATCCTACACATACAGCGACGCATCCGGGCCTGTGGAAAAAAGTTACAAAAATTAATGGACCTGAAAAAAAAATCGGTTTAGAAATTAGATAGCATCACTCTTATAAAGAAACATTTTTACCAGCACCCAAAATATCTACAATACATGATATACAGCCATTCAAATTTACAATTGAAATACATGACGACATACATGAACAGTGGGGAGAAAAATACCTTTAGTGTACAATCTATGTTTACTGGATTGTGGTATGTGATGTGTATATGTCGATGGAAATGTGTGTGAGTGAAGACATTGAATTGAATGTGATGGAAATCCACCTGGACCATAGAGACGCCATCTGCTGAAGAAGATGAAAACGGAGGAACGAACGAAACGAATGAACTAACTAAACAGACTGGAAGTGCTAACGAGACGGTTCCCACTAGGACTGCTACCTATTCTAACCTCTACTTTAACAGCCCCCTAAATCCCTCCTCCTACCTATGGCCCTACCGAATTCGGGATCGATTTCTTGACCCCAGGACAATAGAATGCCCTTCTCCATTGGAAGACATGGAGTTTGGTACATATACCGGTAACCGGTCGGTCCCTTCCCACGTTAGCCGTTCTAGAACGTTGCCCGTCCTCCACCACGAGGCGGTGTGGGTTCGGAATTTGTCTTCGGCGGGTTTAAGACCATTAAGGCTTTTCCCAAACCCTCGGACGCTTTAGAGGACTCAAAGCGGAATCGAACGAGACCAAGAAATGTATGATGTTTCGTGTAGAGGAAGGCCCCACCCGACCATCCTTCTGTATTAATGATGTAGCCCAACATCACGGAAATGTGAGTGTGTCCGTGTCAAAAGCGAAAGTAACAACATATGGGAAAAGGAAGATGTAGTCCTGTTTGTAAAACTATTCAAAAAGTAGGAGAATGAGGGGGCCGGAAAGAAATGAATCATTTTTACAATACGAAATGAATTACCACTCATACACAACAAGTTCATATACAAATGTTTTACAAGGCTTAAAATAAAATTAAACACCGAAAGTCACTTTAACCTTTCTAAAATTTTAACCCAATATTCTAATGCAAGCATGAAATATAAATGCAAATAATAAAAGCATTGATACATTACAACATACGAAGTTTTGAAATACGTTATTGCGAACTTGGAAAATGGTAAACAGATAATCGTGCTTAAAGTACAGTAAACAGATACCGAATATCGCTAGCGTATACGTAAGTTTACGGAAAAGGCGCAGCATGCATAAAAACCCGGAGAGAAATACACTTTATTTTAACTTCGGAAATCTAAAAAATTTCTATCGACGGACAAAAAACGCTCATTGAAAGCGGGTTCCTGTCCTCGAATACACTATGAACTACCGTCGCCTAGCGGAAGATTTGAAGTGATTATAGTTAAGAGATTTGCTACATTGGCAATAAAATTAATATGTGATCCTTCGCAAAGAAAAGCATGTTTGGAAGTTAACCTATCTTGACTACTACGGATATCTATAGTAACTTAACCTACGACCGCTGTGAGCTTTGATGCAGTGCCATTCAAAGGATGGAAAACTATCGAATATAAGCTCTGTTCTATTGCATCACTCAGAGATATTTGACATTGATTTCTATAAAGGACGGAGTTTATTCGGTCGAAAATAGGGATGGAAACCCCACTCTACCTTCCACACATGATCACAACACCACCACCATTAGTGCCAAAATCACTTACAACACATGGGAACTCCACCACCAAGGAAAGGTGTTATTCAAGGGAAGGACCAATAACCAACTAGATTGCAGTAATAAATCATCAACTCTCAGCCATTCATGCGGGTGCACCCGCCACAACCAGTCATACCACAAACGCACCGAAGGCAGAATCGGGTTCACATACCAATTTTATAAAAGCACGCGAGTTACCGATAAATAGTTTCGGTCGAGTGATGCAATCGAACAGTATGAGCGCAAGAAAACTACGCATCATGAAAATTTACCTATCTCGTTAACCACAATTCTTCTACGTCAAGCATAACGGCCTACGCATACGCGAGAACAACGAGCTTACTGAGGAAAAGCCGACCTACCAGCTAAAGACTTTCGAACGCTTCTTAAACTTAACCTATCCTACACATACAGCGACGCATCCGGGCCTGTGGAAAAAAGTTACAAAAATTAATGGACCTGAAAAAAAAATCGGTTTAGAAATTAGATAGCATCACTCTTATAAAGAAACATTTTTACCAGCACCCAAAATATCTACAATACATGATATACAGCCATTCAAATTTACAATTGAAATACATGACGACATACATGAACAGTGGGGAGAAAAATACCTTTAGTGTACAATCTATGTTTACTGGATTGTGGTATGTGATGTGTATATGTCGATGGAAATGTGTGTGAGTGAAGACATTGAATTGAATGTGATGGAAATCCACCTGGACCATAGAGACGCCATCTGCTGAAGAAGATGAAAACGGAGGAACGAACGAAACGAATGAACTAACTAAACAGACTGGAAGTGCTAACGAGACGGTTCCCACTAGGACTGCTACCTATTCTAACCTCTACTTTAACAGCCCCCTAAATCCCTCCTCCTACCTATGGCCCTACCGAATTCGGGATCGATTTCTTGACCCCAGGACAATAGAATGCCCTTCTCCATTGGAAGACATGGAGTTTGGTACATATACCGGTAACCGGTCGGTCCCTTCCCCCGTTAGCCGTTCTAGAACGTTGCCCGTCCTCCACCACGAGGCGGTGTGGGTTCGGAATTTGTCTTCGGCGGGTTTGAGACCATTAAGGCTTTTCCCAAACCCTCGGACGCTTTAGAGGACTCAAAGCGGAATCGAACGAGACCAAGAAATGTATGATGTTTCGTGTAGAGGAAGGCCCCACCCGACCATCCTTCTGTATTAATGATGTAGCCCAACATCACGGAAATGTGAGTGTGTCCGTGTCAAAAGCGAAAGTAACAACATATGGGAAAAGGAAGATGTAGTCCTGTTTGTAAAACTATTCAAAAAGTAGGAGAATGAGGGGGCCGGAAAGAAATGAATCATTTTTACAATACGAAATGAATTACCACTCATACACAACAAGTTCATATACAAATGTTTTACAAGGCTTAAAATAAAATTAAACACCGAAAGTCACTTTAACCTTTCTAAAATTTTAACCCAATATTCTAATGCAAGCATGAAATATAAATGCAAATAATAAAAGCATTGATACATTACAACATACGAAGTTTTGAAATACGTTATTGCGAACTTGGAAAATGGTAAACAGATAATCGTGCTTAAAGTACAGTAAACAGATACCGAATATCGCTAGCGTATACGTAAGTTTACGGAAAAGGCGCAGCATGCATAAAAACCCGGAGAGAAATACACTTTATTTTAACTTCGGAAATCTAAAAAATTTCTATCGACGGACAAAAAACGCTCATTGAAAGCGGGTTCCTGTCCTCGAATACACTATGAACTACCGTCGCCTAGCGGAAGATTTGAAGTGATTATAGTTAAGAGATTTGCTACATTGGCAATAAAATTAATATGTGATCCTTCGCAAAGAAAAGCATGTTTGGAAGTTAACCTATCTTGACTACTACGGATATCTATAGTAACTTAACCTACGACCGCTGTGAGCTTTGATTCAGTGCCATTCAAAGGATGGAAAACTATCGAATATAAGCTCTGTTCTATTGCATCACTCAGAGATATTTGACATTGATTTCTATAAAGGACGGAGTTTATTCGGTCGAAAATAGGGATGGAAACCCCACTCTACCTTCCACACATGATCACAACACCACCACCATTAGTGCCAAAATCACTTACAACACATGGGAACTCCACCACCAAGGAAAGGTGTTATTCAAGGGAAGGACCAATAACCAACTAGATTGCAGTAATAAATCATCAACTCTCAGCCATTCATGCGGGT
The DNA here is from genome assembly GCA_036926295.1 of Pachydiplax longipennis. NCBI lineage: Eukaryota > Metazoa > Arthropoda > Insecta > Odonata > Libellulidae > Pachydiplax > Pachydiplax longipennis. Next base: position 137,659 of record JAVFKF010000010.1, read on the forward strand.
GCACCCGCCACAACCAGTCATACCACAAACGCACCGAAGGCAGAATCGGGTTCACATACCAATTTTATAAAAGCACGCGAGTTACCGATAAATAGTTTCGGTCGAGTGATGCAATCGAACAGTATGAGCGCAAGAAAACTACGCATCATGAAAATTTACCTATCTCGTTAACCACAATTCTTCTACGTCAAGCATAACGGCCTACGCATACGCGAGAACAACGAGCTTACTGAGGAAAAGCCGACCTACCAGCTAAAGACTTTCGAACGCTTCTTAAACTTAACCTATCCTACACATACAGCGACGCATCCGGGCCTGTGGAAAAAAGTTACAAAAATTAATGGACCTGAAAAAAAAATCGGTTTAGAAATTAGATAGCATCACTCTTATAAAGAAACATTTTTACCAGCACCCAAAATATCTACAATACATGATATACAGCCATTCAAATTTACAATTGAAATACATGACGACATACATACATGTGAACAGTGGGGAGAAAAATACCTTTAGTGTACAATCTATGTTTACTGGATTGTGGTATGTGATGTGTATATGTCGATGGAAATGTGTGTGAGTGAAGACATTGAATTGAATGTGATGGAAATCCACCTGGACCATAGAGACGCCATCTGCTGAAGAAGATGAAAACGGAGGAACGAACGAAACGAATGAACTAACTAAACACACTGGAAGTGCTAACGAGACGGATCCCACTAGGACTGCTACCTATTCTAACCTCTACTTTAACAGCCCCCAAAATCCCTCCTCCTACCTATGGCCCTACCGAATTCGGGATCGATTTCTCGACCCCAGGACAATAGAATGCCCTTCTCCATTGGAAGACATGGAGTTTGGTACATATACCGGTAACCGGTCGGTCCCTTCCCACGTTAGCCGTTCTAGAACGTTGCCCGTCCTCCACCACGAGGCGGTGTGGGTTCGGAATTTGTCTTCGGCGGGTTTGAGACCATTAAGGCTTTTCCCAAACCCTCGGACGCTTTAGAGGACTCAAAGCGGAATCGAACGAGACCAAGAAATGTATGATGTTTCGTGTAGAGGAAGGCCCCACCCGACCATCCTTCTGTATTAATGATGTAGCCCAACATCACGGAAATGTGAGTGTGTCCGTGTCAAAAGCGAAAGTAACAACATATGGGAAAAGGAAGATGTAGTCCTGTTTGTAAAACTATTCAAAAAGTAGGAAAATGAGGGGGCCGGAAAGAAATGAATCATTTTTACAATACGAAATGAATTACCACTCATACACAACAAGTTCATATACAAATGTTTTACAAGGCTTGAAATAAAATTAAACACCGAAAGTCACTTTAACCTTTCTAAAATTTTAACCCAATATTCTAATGCAAGCATGAAATATAAATGCAAATAATAAAAGCATTGATACATTACAACATACGAAGTTTTGAAATACGTTATTGCGAACTTGGAAAATGGTAAACAGATAATCGTGCTTAAAGTACAGTAAACAGATACCGAATATCGCTAGCGTATACGTAAGTTTACGGAAAAGGCGCAGCATGCATAAAAACCCGGAGAGAAATACACTTTATTTTAACTTCGGAAATCTAAAAAATTTCTATCGACGGACAAAAAACGCTCATTGAAAGCGGGTTCCTGTCCTCGAATACACTATGAACTACCGTCGCCTAGCGGAAGATTTGAAGTGATTATAGTTAAGAGATTTGCTACTTTGGCAATAAAATTAATATGTGATCCTTCGCAAAGAAAAGCATGTTTGGAAGTTAACCTATCTTGACTACTACGGATATCTATAGTAACTTAACCTACGACCGCTGTGAGCTTTGATGCAGTGCCATTCAAAGGATGGAAAACTATCGAATATAAGCTCTGTTCTATTGCATCACTCAGAGATATTTGACATTGATTTCTATAAAGGACGGAGTTTATTCGGTCGAAAATAGGGATGGAAACCCCACTCTACCTTCCACACATGATCACAACACCACCACCATTAGTGCCAAAATCACTTACAACACATGGGAACTCCACCACCAAGGAAAGGTGTTATTCAAGGGAAGGACCAATAACCAACTAGATTGCAGTAATAAATCATCAACTCTCAGCCATTCATGCGGGTGCACCCGCCACAACCAGTCATACCACAAACGCACCGAAGGCAGAATCGGGTTCACATACCAATTTTATAAAAGCACGCGAGTTACCGATAAATAGTTTCGGTCGAGTGATGCAATCGAACAGTATGAGCGCAAGAAAACTACGCATCATGAAAATTTACCTATCTCGTTAACCACAATTCTTCTACGTCAAGCATAACGGCCTACGCATACGCGAGAACAACGAGCTTACTGAGGAAAAGCCGACCTACCAGCTAAAGACTTTCGAACGCTTCTTAAACTTAACCTATCCTACACATACAGCGACGCATCCGGGCCTGTGGAAAAAAGTTACAAAAATTAATGGACCTGAAAAAAAAATCGGTTTAGAAATTAGATAGCATCACTCTTATAAAGAAACATTTTTACCAGCACCCAAAATATCTACAATACATGATATACAGCCATTCAAATTTACAATTGAAATACATGACGACATACATGAACAGTGGGGAGAAAAATACCTTTAGTGTACAATCTATGTTTACTGGATTGTGGTATGTGATGTGTATATGTCGATGGAAATGTGTGTGAGTGAAGACATTGAATTGAATGTGATGGAAATCCACCTGGACCATAGAGACGCCATCTGCTGAAGAAGATGAAAACGGAGGAACGAACGAAACGAATGAACTAACTAAACAGACTGGAAGTGCTAACGAGACGGTTCCCACTAGGACTGCTACCTATTCTAACCTCTACTTTAACAGCCCCCTAAATCCCTCCTCCTACCTATGGCCCTACCGAATTCGGGATCGATTTCTTGACCCCAGGACAATAGAATGCCCTTCTCCATTGGAAGACATGGAGTTTGGTACATATACCGGTAACCGGTCGGTCCCTTCCCCCGTTAGCCGTTCTAGAACGTTGCCCGTCCTCCACCACGAGGCGGTGTGGGTTCGGAATTTGTCTTCGGCGGGTTTGAGACCATTAAGGCTTTTCCCAAACCCTCGGACGCTTTAGAGGACTCAAAGCGGAATCGAACGAGACCAAGAAATGTATGATGTTTCGTGTAGAGGAAGGCCCCACCCGACCATCCTTCTGTATTAATGATGTAGCCCAACATCACGGAAATGTGAGTGTGTCCGTGTCAAAAGCGAAAGTAACAACATATGGGAAAAGGAAGATGTAGTCCTGTTTGTAAAACTATTCAAAAAGTAGGAGAATGAGGGGGCCGGAAAGAAATGAATCATTTTTACAATACGAAATGAATTACCACTCATACACAACAAGTTCATATACAAATGTTTTACAAGGCTTAAAATAAAATTAAACACCGAAAGTCACTTTAACCTTTCTAAAATTTTAACCCAATATTCTAATGCAAGCATGAAATATAAATGCAAATAATAAAAGCATTGATACATTACAACATACGAAGTTTTGAAATACGTTATTGCGAACTTGGAAAATGGTAAACAGATAATCGTGCTTAAAGTACAGTAAACAGATACCGAATATCGCTAGCGTATACGTAAGTTTACGGAAAAGGCGCAGCATGCATAAAAACCCGGAGAGAAATACACTTTATTTTAACTTCGGAAATCTAAAAAATTTCTATCGACGGACAAAAAACGCTCATTGAAAGCGGGTTCCTGTCCTCGAATACACTATGAACTACCGTCGCCTAGCGGAAGATTTGAAGTGATTATAGTTAAGAGATTTGCTACATTGGCAATAAAATTAATATGTGATCCTTCGCAAAGAAAAGCATGTTTGGAAGTTAACCTATCTTGACTACTACGGATATCTATAGTAACTTAACCTACGACCGCTGTGAGCTTTGATGCAGTGCCATTCAAAGGATGGAAAACTATCGAATATAAGCTCTGTTCTATTGCATCACTCAGAGATATTTGACATTGATTTCTATAAAGGACGGAGTTTATTCGGTCGAAAATAGGGATGGAAACCCCACTCTACCTTCCACACATGATCACAACACCACCACCATTAGTGCCAAAATCACTTACAACACATGGGAACTCCACCACCAAGGAAAGGTGTTATTCAAGGGAAGGACCAATAACCAACTAGATTGCAGTAATAAATCATCAACTCTCAGCCATTCATGCGGGTGCACCCGCCACAACCAGTCATACCACAAACGCACCGAAGGCAGAATCGGGTTCACATACCAATTTTATAAAAGCACGCGAGTTACCGATAAATAGTTTCGGTCGAGTGATGCAATCGAACAGTATGAGCGCAAGAAAACTACGCATCATGAAAATTTACCTATCTCGTTAACCACAATTCTTCTACGTCAAGCATAACGGCCTACGCATACGCGAGAACAACGAGCTTACTGAGGAAAAGCCGACCTACCAGCTAAAGACTTTCGAACGCTTCTTAAACTTAACCTATCCTACACATACAGCGACGCATCCGGGCCTGTGGAAAAAAGTTACAAAAATTAATGGACCTGAAAAAAAAATCGGTTTAGAAATTAGATAGCATCACTCTTATAAAGAAACATTTTTACCAGCACCCAAAATATCTACAATACATGATATACAGCCATTCAAATTTACAATTGAAATACATGACGACATACATACATGTGAACAGTGGGGAGAAAAATACCTTTAGTGTACAATCTATGTTTACTGGATTGTGGTATGTGATGTGTATATGTCGATGGAAATGTGTGTGAGTGAAGACATTGAATTGAATGTGATGGAAATCCACCTGGACCATAGAGACGCCATCTGCTGAAGAAGATGAAAACGGAGGAACGAACGAAACGAATGAACTAACTAAACACACTGGAAGTGCTAACGAGACGGATCCCACTAGGACTGCTACCTATTCTAACCTCTACTTTAACAGCCCCCTAAATCCCTCCTCCTACCTATGGCCCTACCGAATTCGGGATCGATTTCTCGACCCCAGGACAATAGAATGCCCTTCTCCATTGGAAGACATGGAGTTTGGTACATATACCGGTAACCGGTCGGTCCCTTCCCACGTTAGCCGTTCTAGAACGTTGCCCGTCCTCCACCACGAGGCGGTGTGGGTTCGGAATTTGTCTTCGGCGGGTTTGAGACCATTAAGGCTTTTCCCAAACCCTCGGACGCTTTAGAGGACTCAAAGCGGAATCGAACGAGACCAAGAAATGTATGATGTTTCGTGTAGAGGAAGGCCCCACCCGACCATCCTTCTGTATTAATGATGTAGCCCAACATCACGGAAATGTGAGTGTGTCCGTGTCAAAAGCGAAAGTAACAACATATGGGAAAAGGAAGATGTAGTCCTGTTTGTAAAACTATTCAAAAAGTAGGAAAATGAGGGGGCCGGAAAGAAATGAATCATTTTTACAATACGAAATGAATTACCACTCATACACAACAAGTTCATATACAAATGTTTTACAAGGCTTAAAATAAAATTAAACACCGAAAGTCACTTTAACCTTTCTAAAATTTTAACCCAATATTCTAATGCAAGCATGAAATATAAATGCAAATAATAAAAGCATTGATACATTACAACATACGAAGTTTTGAAATACGTTATTGCGAACTTGGAAAATGGTAAACAGATAATCGTGCTTAAAGTACAGTAAACAGATACCGAATATCGCTAGCGTATACGTAAGTTTACGGAAAAGGCGCAGCATGCATAAAAACCCGGAGAGAAATACACTTTATTTTAACTTCGGAAATCTAAAAAATTTCTATCGACGGACAAAAAACGCTCATTGAAAGCGGGTTCCTGTCCTCGAATACACTATGAACTACCGTCGCCTAGCGGAAGATTTGAAGTGATTATAGTTAAGAGATTTGCTACTTTGGCAATAAAATTAATATGTGATCCTTCGCAAAGAAAAGCATGTTTGGAAGTTAACCTATCTTGACTACTACGGATATCTATAGTAACTTAACCTACGACCGCTGTGAGCTTTGATGCAGTGCCATTCAAAGGATGGAAAACTATCGAATATAAGCTCTGTTCTATTGCATCACTCAGAGATATTTGACATTGATTTCTATAAAGGACGGAGTTTATTCGGTCGAAAATAGGGATGGAAACCCCACTCTACCTTCCACACATGATCACAACACCACCACCATTAGTGCCAAAATCACTTACAACACATGGGAACTCCACCACCAAGGAAAGGTGTTATTCAAGGGAAGGACCAATAACCAACTAGATTGCAGTAATAAATCATCAACTCTCAGCCATTCATGCGGGTGCACCCGCCACAACCAGTCATACCACAAACGCACCGAAGGCAGAATCGGGTTCACATACCAATTTTATAAAAGCACGCGAGTTACCGATAAATAGTTTCGGTCGAGTGATGCAATCGAACAGTATGAGCGCAAGAAAACTACGCATCATGAAAATTTACCTATCTCGTTAACCACAATTCTTCTACGTCAAGCATAACGGCCTACGCATACGCGAGAACAACGAGCTTACTGAGGAAAAGCCGACCTACCAGCTAAAGACTTTCGAACGCTTCTTAAACTTAACCTATCCTACACATACAGCGACGCATCCGGGCCTGTGGAAAAAAGTTACAAAAATTAATGGACCTGAAAAAAAAATCGGTTTAGAAATTAGATAGCATCACTTTTATAAAGAAACATTTTTACCAGCACCCAAAATATCTACAATACATGATATACAGCCATTCAAATTTACAATTGAAATACATGACGACATACATACATGTGAACAGTGGGGAGAAAAATACCTTTAGTGTACAATCTATGTTTACTGGATTGTGGTATGTGATGTGTATATGTCGATGGAAATGTGTGTGAGTGAAGACATTGAATTGAATGTGATGGAAATCCACCTGGACCATAGAGACGCCATCTGCTGAAGAAGATGAAAACGGAGGAACGAACGAAACGAATGAACTAACTAAACAGACTGGAAGTGCTAACGAGACGGTTCCCACTAGGACTGCTACCTATTCTAACCTCTACTTTAACAGCCCCCTAAATCCCTCCTCCTACCTATGGCCCTACCGAATTCGGGATCGATTTCTCGACCCCAGGACAATAGAATGCCCTTCTCCATTGGAAGACATGGAGTTTGGTACATATACCGGTAACCGGTCGGTCCCTTCCCACGTTAGCCGTTCTAGAACGTTGCCCGTCCTCCACCACGAGGCGGTGTGGGTTCGGAATTTGTCTTCGGCGGGTTTGAGACCATTAAGGCTTTTCCCAAACCCTCGGACGCTTTAGAGGACTCAAAGCGGAATCGAACGAGACCAAGAAATGTATGATGTTTCGTGTAGAGGAAGGCCCCACCCGACCATCCTTCTGTATTAATGATGTAGCCCAACATCACGGAAATGTGAGTGTGTCCGTGTCAAAAGCGAAAGTAACAACATATGGGAAAAGGAAGATGTAGTCCTGTTTGTAAAACTATTCAAAAAGTAGGAAAATGAGGGGGCCGGAAAGAAATGAATCATTTTTACAATACGAAATGAATTACCACTCATACACAACAAGTTCATATACAAATGTTTTACAAGGCTTAAAATAAAATTAAACACCGAAAGTCACTTTAACCTTTCTAAAATTTTAACCCAATATTCTAATGCAAGCATGAAATATAAATGCAAATAATAAAAGCATTGATACATTACAACATACGAAGTTTTGAAATACGTTATTGCGAACTTGGAAAATGGTAAACAGATAATCGTGCTTAAAGTACAGTAAACAGATACCGAATATCGCTAGCGTATACGTAAGTTTACGGAAAAGGCGCAGCATGCATAAAAACCCGGAGAGAAATACACTTTATTTTAACTTCGGAAATCTAAAAAATTTCTATCGACGGACAAAAAACGCTCATTGAAAGCGGGTTCCTGTCCTCGAATACACTATGAACTACCGTCGCCTAGCGGAAGATTTGAAGTGATTATAGTTAAGAGATTTGCTACATTGGCAATAAAATTAATATGTGATCCTTCGCAAAGAAAAGCATGTTTGGAAGTTAACCTATCTTGACTACTACGGATATCTATAGTAACTTAACCTACGACCGCTGTGAGCTTTGATGCAGTGCCATTCAAAGGATGGAAAACTATCGAATATAAGCTCTGTTCTATTGCATCACTCAGAGATATTTGACATTGATTTCTATAAAGGACGGAGTTTATTCGGTCGAAAATAGGGATGGAAACCCCACTCTACCTTCCACACATGATCACAACACCACCACCATTAGTGCCAAAATCACTTACAACACATGGGAACTCCACCACCAAGGAAAGGTGTTATTCAAGGGAAGGACCAATAACCAACTAGATTGCAGTAATAAATCATCAACTCTCAGCCATTCATGCGGGTGCACCCGCCACAACCAGTCATACCACAAACGCACCGAAGGCAGAATCGGGTTCACATACCAATTTTATAAAAGCACGCGAGTTACCGATAAATAGTTTCGGTCGAGTGATGCAATCGAACAGTATGAGCGCAAGAAAACTACGCATCATGAAAATTTACCTATCTCGTTAACCACAATTCTTCTACGTCAAGCATAACGGCCTACGCATACGCGAGAACAACGAGCTTACTGAGGAAAAGCCGACCTACCAGCTAAAGACTTTCGAACGCTTCTTAAACTTAACCTATCCTACACATACAGCGACGCATCCGGGCCTGTGGAAAAAAGTTACAAAAATTAATGGACCTGAAAAAAAAATCGGTTTAGAAATTAGATAGCATCACTCTTATAAAGAAACATTTTTACCAGCACCCAAAATATCTACAATACATGATATACAGCCATTCAAATTTACAATTGAAATACATGACGACATACATACATGTGAACAGTGGGGAGAAAAATACCTTTAGTGTACAATCTATGTTTACTGGATTGTGGTATGTGATGTGTATATGTCGATGGAAATGTGTGTGAGTGAAGACATTGAATTGAATGTGATGGAAATCCACCTGGACCATAGAGACGCCATCTGCTGAAGAAGATGAAAACGGAGGAACGAACGAAACGAATGAACTAACTAAACAGACTGGAAGTGCTAACGAGACGGTTCCCACTAGGACTGCTACCTATTCTAACCTCTACTTTAACAGCCCCCTAAATCCCTCCTCCTACCTATGGCCCTACCGAATTCGGGATCGATTTCTCGACCCCAGGACAATAGAATGCCCTTCTCCATTGGAAGACATGGAGTTTGGTACATATACCGGTAACCGGTCGGTCCCTTCCCACGTTAGCCGTTCTAGAACGTTGCCCGTCCTCCACCACGAGGCGGTGTGGGTTCGGAATTTGTCTTCGGCGGGTTTGAGACCATTAAGGCTTTTCCCAAACCCTCGGACGCTTTAGAGGACTCAAAGCGGAATCGAACGAGACCAAGAAATGTATGATGTTTCGTGTAGAGGAAGGCCCCACCCGACCATCCTTCTGTATTAATGATGTAGCCCAACATCACGGAAATGTGAGTGTGTCCGTGTCAAAAGCGAAAGTAACAACATATGGGAAAAGGAAGATGTAGTCCTGTTTGTAAAACTATTCAAAAAGTAGGAAAATGAGGGGGCCGGAAAGAAATGAATCATTTTTACAATACGAAATGAATTACCACTCATACACAACAAGTTCATATACAAATGTTTTACAAGGCTTAAAATAAAATTAAACACCGAAAGTCACTTTAACCTTTCTAAAATTTTAACCCAATATTCTAATGCAAGCATGAAATATAAATGCAAATAATAAAAGCATTGATACATTACAACATACGAAGTTTTGAAATACGTTATTGCGAACTTGGAAAATGGTAAACAGATAATCGTGCTTAAAGTACAGTAAACAGATACCGAATATCGCTAGCGTATACGTAAGTTTACGGAAAAGGCGCAGCATGCATAAAAACCCGGAGAGAAATACACTTTATTTTAACTTCGGAAATCTAAAAAATTTCTATCGACGGACAAAAAACGCTCATTGAAAGCGGGTTCCTGTCCTCGAATACACTATGAACTACCGTCGCCTAGCGGAAGATTTGAAGTGATTATAGTTAAGAGATTTGCTACATTGGCAATAAAATTAATATGTGATCCTTCGCAAAGAAAAGCATGTTTGGAAGTTAACCTATCTTGACTACTACGGATATCTATAGTAACTTAACCTACGACCGCTGTGAGCTTTGATGCAGTGCCATTCAAAGGATGGAAAACTATCGAATATAAGCTCTGTTCTATTGCATCACTCAGAGATATTTGACATTGATTTCTATAAAGGACGGAGTTTATTCGGTCGAAAATAGGGATGGAAACCCCACTCTACCTTCCACACATGATCACAACACCACCACCATTAGTGCCAAAATCACTTACAACACATGGGAACTCCACCACCAAGGAAAGGTGTTATTCAAGGGAAGGACCAATAACCAACTAGATTGCAGTAATAAATCATCAACTCTCAGCCATTCATGCGGGTGCACCCGCCACAACCAGTCATACCACAAACGCACCGAAGGCAGAATCGGGTTCACATACCAATTTTATAAAAGCACGCGAGTTACCGATAAATAGTTTCGGTCGAGTGATGCAATCGAACAGTATGAGCGCAAGAAAACTACGCATCATGAAAATTTACCTTTCTCGTTAACCACAATTCTTCTACGTCAAGCATAACGGCCTACGCATACGCGAGAACAACGAGCTTACTGAGGAAAAGCCGACCTACCAGCTAAAGACTTTCGAACGCTTCTTAAACTTAACCTATCCTACACATACAGCGACGCATCCGTGCCTGTGGAAAAAAGTTACAAAAATTAATGGACCTGAAAAAAAAATCGGTTTAGAAATTAGATAGCATCACTCTTATAAAGAAACATTTTTACCAGCACCCAAAATATCTACAATACATGATATACAGCCATTCAAATTTACAATTGAAATACATGACGACATACATACATGTGAACAGTGGGGAGAAAAATACCTTTAGTGTACAATCTATGTTTACTGGATTGTGGTATGTGATGTGTATATGTCGATGGAAATGTGTGTGAGTGAAGACATTGAATTGAATGTGATGGAAATCCACCTGGACCATAGAGACGCCATCTGCTGAAGAAGATGAAAACGGAGGAACGAACGAAACGAATGAACTAACTAAACACACTGGAAGTGCTAACGAGACGGATCCCACTAGGACTGCTACCTATTCTAACCTCTACTTTAACAGCCCCCTAAATCCCTCCTCCTACCTATGGCCCTACCGAATTCGGGATCGATTTCTCGACCCCAGGACAATAGAATGCCCTTCTCCATTGGAAGACATGGAGTTTGGTACATATACCGGTAACCGGTCGGTCCCTTCCCACGTTAGCCGTTCTAGAACGTTGCCCGTCCTCCACCACGAGGCGGTGTGGGTTCGGAATTTGTCTTCGGCGGGTTTGAGACCATTAAGGCTTTTCCCAAACCCTCGGACGCTTTAGAGGACTCAAAGCGGAATCGAACGAGACCAAGAAATGTATGATGTTTCGTGTAGAGGAAGGCCCCACCCGACCATCCTTCTGTATTAATGATGTAGCCCAACATCACGGAAATGTGAGTGTGTCCGTGTCAAAAGCGAAAGTAACAACATATGGGAAAAGGAAGATGTAGTCCTGTTTGTAAAACTATTCAAAAAGTAGGAAAATGAGGGGGCCGGAAAGAAATGAATCATTTTTACAATACGAAATGAATTACCACTCATACACAACAAGTTCATATACAAATGTTTTACAAGGCTTAAAATAAAATTAAACACCGAAAGTCACTTTAACCTTTCTAAAATTTTAACCCAATATTCTAATGCAAGCATGAAATATAAATGCAAATAATAAAAGCATTGATACATTACAACATACGAAGTTTTGAAATACGTTATTGCGAACTTGGAAAATGGTAAACAGATAATCGTGCTTAAAGTACAGTAAACAGATACCGAATATCGCTAGCGTATACGTAAGTTTACGGAAAAGGCGCAGCATGCATAAAAACCCGGAGAGAAATACACTTTATTTTAACTTCGGAAATCTAAAAAATTTCTATCGACGGACAAAAAACGCTCATTGAAAGCGGGTTCCTGTCCTCGAATACACTATGAACTACCGTCGCCTAGCGGAAGATTTGAAGTGATTATAGTTAAGAGATTTGCTACATTGGCAATAAAATTAATATGTGATCCTTCGCAAAGAAAAGCATGTTTGGAAGTTAACCTATCTTGACTACTACGGATATCTATAGTAACTTAACCTACGACCGCTGTGAGCTTTGATGCAGTGCCATTCAAAGGATGGAAAACTATCGAATATAAGCTCTGTTCTATTGCATCACTCAGAGATATTTGACATTGATTTCTATAAAGGACGGAGTTTATTCGGTCGAAAATAGGGATGGAAACCCCACTCTACCTTCCACACATGATCACAACACCACCACCATTAGTGCCAAAATCACTTACAACACATGGGAACTCCACCACCAAGGAAAGGTGTTATTCAAGGGAAGGACCAATAACCAACTAGATTGCAGTAATAAATCATCAACTCTCAGCCATTCATGCGGGTGCACCCGCCACAACCAGTCATACCACAAACGCACCGAAGGCAGAATCGGGTTCACATACCAATTTTATAAAAGCACGCGAGTTACCGATAAATAGTTTCGGTCGAGTGATGCAATCGAACAGTATGAGCGCAAGAAAACTACGCATCATGAAAATTTACCTATCTCGTTAACCACAATTCTTCTACGTCAAGCATAACGGCCTACGCATACGCGAGAACAACGAGCTTACTGAGGAAAAGCCGACCTACCAGCTAAAGACTTTCGAACGCTTCTTAAACTTAACCTATCCTACACATACAGCGACGCATCCGGGCCTGTGGAAAAAAGTTACAAAAATTAATGGACCTGAAAAAAAAATCGGTTTAGAAATTAGATAGCATCACTCTTATAAAGAAACATTTTTACCAGCACCCAAAATATCTACAATACATGATATACAGCCATTCAAATTTACAATTGAAATACATGACGACATACATACATGTGAACAGTGGGGAGAAAAATACCTTTAGTGTACAATCTATGTTTACTGGATTGTGGTATGTGATGTGTATATGTCGATGGAAATGTGTGTGAGTGAAGACATTGAATTGAATGTGATGGAAATCCACCTGGACCATAGAGACGCCATCTGCTGAAGAAGATGAAAACGGAGGAACGAACGAAACGAATGAACTAACTAAACAGACTGGAAGTGCTAACGAGACGGTTCCCACTAGGACTTCTACCTATTCTAACCTCTACTTTAACAGCCCCCAAAATCCCTCCTCCTACCTATGGCCCTACCGAATTCGGGATCGATTTCTCGACCCCAGGACAATAGAATGCCCTTCTCCATTGGAAGACATGGAGTTTGGTACATATACCGGTAACCGGTCGGTCCCTTCCCACGTTAGCCGTTCTAGAACGTTGCCCGTCCTCCACCACGAGGCGGTGTGGGTTCGGAATTTGTCTTCGGCGGGTTTGAGACCATTAAGGCTTTTCCCAAACCCTCGGACGCTTTAGAGGACTCAAAGCGGAATCGAACGAGACCAAGAAATGTATGATGTTTCGTGTAGAGGAAGGCCCCACCCGACCATCCTTCTGTATTAATGATGTAGCCCAACATCACGGAAATGTGAGTGTGTCCGTGTCAAAAGCGAAAGTAACAACATATGGGAAAAGGAAGATGTAGTCCTGTTTGTAAAACTATTCAAAAAGTAGGAAAATGAGGGGGCCGGAAAGAAATGAATCATTTTTACAATACGAAATGAATTACCACTCATACACAACAAGTTCATATACAAATGTTTTACAAGGCTTAAAATAAAATTAAACACCGAAAGTCACTTTAACCTTTCTAAAATTTTAACCCAATATTCTAATGCAAGCATGAAATATAAATGCAAATAATAAAAGCATTGATACATTACAACATACGAAGTTTTGAAATACGTTATTGCGAACTTGGAAAATGGTAAACAGATAATCGTGCTTAAAGTACAGTAAACAGATACCGAATATCGCTAGCGTATACGTAAGTTTACGGAAAAGGCGCAGCATGCATAAAAACCCGGAGAGAAATACACTTTATTTTAACTTCGGAAATCTAAAAAATTTCTATCGACGGACAAAAAACGCTCATTGAAAGCGGGTTCCTGTCCTCGAATACACTATGAACTACCGTCGCCTAGCGGAAGATTTGAAGTGATTATAGTTAAGAGATTTGCTACTTTGGCAATAAAATTAATATGTGATCCTTCGCAAAGAAAAGCATGTTTGGAAGTTAACCTATCTTGACTACTACGGATATCTATAGTAACTTAACCTACGACCGCTGTGAGCTTTGATGCAGTGCCATTCAAAGGATGGAAAACTATCGAATATAAGCTCTGTTCTATTGCATCACTCAGAGATATTTGACATTGATTTCTATAAAGGACGGAGTTTATTCGGTCGAAAATAGGGATGGAAACCCCACTCTACCTTCCACACATGATCACAACACCACCACCATTAGTGCCAAAATCACTTACAACACATGGGAACTCCACCACCAAGGAAAGGTGTTATTCAAGGGAAGGACCAATAACCAACTAGATTGCAGTAATAAATCATCAACTCTCAGCCATTCATGCGGGTGCACCCGCCACAACCAGTCATACCACAAACGCACCGAAGGCAGAATCGGGTTCACATACCAATTTTATAAAAGCACGCGAGTTACCGATAAATAGTTTCGGTCGAGTGATGCAATCGAACAGTATGAGCGCAAGAAAACTACGCATCATGAAAATTTACCTATCTCGTTAACCACAATTCTTCTACGTCAAGCATAACGGCCTACGCATACGCGAGAACAACGAGCTTACTGAGGAAAAGCCGACCTACCAGCTAAAGACTTTCGAACGCTTCTTAAACTTAACCTATCCTACACATACAGCGACGCATCCGGGCCTGTGGAAAAAAGTTACAAAAATTAATGGACCTGAAAAAAAAATCGGTTTAGAAATTAGATAGCATCACTCTTATAAAGAAACATTTTTACCAGCACCCAAAATATCTACAATACATGATATACAGCCATTCAAATTTACAATTGAAATACATGACGACATACATGAACAGTGGGGAGAAAAATACCTTTAGTGTACAATCTATGTTTACTGGATTGTGGTATGTGATGTGTATATGTCGATGGAAATGTGTGTGAGTGAAGACATTGAATTGAATGTGATGGAAATCCACCTGGACCATAGAGACGCCATCTGCTGAAGAAGATGAAAACGGAGGAACGAACGAAACGAATGAACTAACTAAACAGACTGGAAGTGCTAACGAGACGGTTCCCACTAGGACTGCTACCTATTCTAACCTCTACTTTAACAGCCCCCTAAATCCCTCCTCCTACCTATGGCCCTACCGAATTCGGGATCGATTTCTCGACCCCAGGACAATAGAATGCCCTTCTCCATTGGAAGACATGGAGTTTGGTACATATACCGGTAACCGGTCGGTCCCTTCCCCCGTTAGCCGTTCTAGAACGTTGCCCGTCCTCCACCACGAGGCGGTGTGGGTTCGGAATTTGTCTTCGGCGGGTTTGAGACCATTAAGGCTTTTCCCAAACCCTCGGACGCTTTAGAGGACTCAAAGCGGAATCGAACGAGACCAAGAAATGTATGATGTTTCGTGTAGAGGAAGGCCCCACCCGACCATCCTTCTGTATTAATGATGTAGCCCAACATCACGGAAATGTGAGTGTGTCCGTGTCAAAAGCGAAAGTAACAACATATGGGAAAAGGAAGATGTAGTCCTGTTTGTAAAACTATTCAAAAAGTAGGAAAATGAGGGGGCCGGAAAGAAATGAATCATTTTTACAATACGAAATGAATTACCACTCATACACAACAAGTTCATATACAAATGTTTTACAAGGCTTGAAATAAAATTAAACACCGAAAGTCACTTTAACCTTTCTAAAATTTTAACCCAATATTCTAATGCAAGCATGAAATATAAATGCAAATAATAAAAGCATTGATACATTACAACATACGAAGTTTTGAAATACGTTATTGCGAACTTGGAAAATGGTAAACAGATAATCGTGCTTAAAGTACAGTAAACAGATACCGAATATCGCTAGCGTATACGTAAGTTTACGGAAAAGGCGCAGCATGCATAAAAACCCGGAGAGAAATACACTTTATTTTAACTTCGGAAATCTAAAAAATTTCTATCGACGGACAAAAAACGCTCATTGAAAGCGGGTTCCTGTCCTCGAATACACTATGAACTACCGTCGCCTAGCGGAAGATTTGAAGTGATTATAGTTAAGAGATTTGCTACTTTGGCAATAAAATTAATATGTGATCCTTCGCAAAGAAAAGCATGTTTGGAAGTTAACCTATCTTGACTACTACGGATATCTATAGTAACTTAACCTACGACCGCTGTGAGCTTTGATGCAGTGCCATTCAAAGGATGGAAAACTATCGAATATAAGCTCTGTTCTATTGCATCACTCAGAGATATTTGACATTGATTTCTATAAAGGACGGAGTTTATTCGGTCGAAAATAGGGATGGAAACCCCACTCTACCTTCCACACATGATCACAACACCACCACCATTAGTGCCAAAATCACTTACAACACATGGGAACTCCACCACCAAGGAAAGGTGTTATTCAAGGGAAGGACCAATAACCAACTAGATTGCAGTAATAAATCATCAACTCTCAGCCATTCATGCGGGTGCACCCGCCACAACCAGTCATACCACAAACGCACCGAAGGCAGAATCGGGTTCACATACCAATTTTATAAAAGCACGCGAGTTACCGATAAATAGTTTCGGTCGAGTGATGCAATCGAACAGTATGAGCGCAAGAAAACTACGCATCATGAAAATTTACCTATCTCGTTAACCACAATTCTTCTACGTCAAGCATAACGGCCTACGCATACGCGAGAACAACGAGCTTACTGAGGAAAAGCCGACCTACCAGCTAAAGACTTTCGAACGCTTCTTAAACTTAACCTATCCTACACATACAGCGACGCATCCGGGCCTGTGGAAAAAAGTTACAAAAATTAATGGACCTGAAAAAAAAATCGGTTTAGAAATTAGATAGCATCACTCTTATAAAGAAACATTTTTACCAGCACCCAAAATATCTACAATACATGATATACAGCCATTCAAATTTACAATTGAAATACATGACGACATACATGAACAGTGGGGAGAAAAATACCTTTAGTGTACAATCTATGTTTACTGGATTGTGGTATGTGATGTGTATATGTCGATGGAAATGTGTGTGAGTGAAGACATTGAATTGAATGTGATGGAAATCCACCTGGACCATAGAGACGCCATCTGCTGAAGAAGATGAAAACGGAGGAACGAACGAAACGAATGAACTAACTAAACAGACTGGAAGTGCTAACGAGACGGTTCCCACTAGGACTGCTACCTATTCTAACCTCTACTTTAACAGCCCCCAAAATCCCTCCTCCTACCTATGGCCCTACCGAATTCGGGATCGATTTCTCGACCCCAGGACAATAGAATGCCCTTCTCCATTGGAAGACATGGAGTTTGGTACATATACCGGTAACCGGTCGGTCCCTTCCCACGTTAGCCGTTCTAGAACGTTGCCCGTCCTCCACCACGAGGCGGTGTGGGTTCGGAATTTGTCTTCGGTGGGTTTGAGACCATTAAGGCTTTTCCCAAACCCTCGGACGCTTTAGAGGACTCAAAGCGGAATCGAACGAGACCAAGAAATGTATGATGTTTCGTGTAGAGGAAGGCCCCACCCGACCATCCTTCTGTATTAATGATGTAGCCCAACATCACGGAAATGTGAGTGTGTCCGTGTCAAAAGCGAAAGTAACAACATATGGGAAAAGGAAGATGTAGTCCTGTTTGTAAAACTATTCAAAAAGTAGGAAAATGAGGGGGCCGGAAAGAAATGAATCATTTTTACAATACGAAATGAATTACCACTCATACACAACAAGTTCATATACAAATGTTTTACAAGGCTTAAAATAAAATTAAACACCGAAAGTCACTTTAACCTTTCTAAAATTTTAACCCAATATTCTAATGCAAGCATGAAATATAAATGCAAATAATAAAAGCATTGATACATTACAACATACGAAGTTTTGAAATACGTTATTGCGAACTTGGAAAATGGTAAACAGATAATCGTGCTTAAAGTACAGTATACAGATACCGAATATCGCTAGCGTATACGTAAGTTTACGGAAAAGGCGCAGCATGCATAAAAACCCGGAGAGAAATACACTTTATTTTAACTTCGGAAATCTAAAAAATTTCTATCGACGGACAAAAAACGCTCATTGAAAGCGGGTTCCTGTCCTCGAATACACTATGAACTACCGTCGCCTAGCGGAAGATTTGAAGTGCTTATAGTTAAGAGATTTGCTACTTTGGCAATAAAATTAATATGTGATCCTTCGCAAAGAAAAGCATGTTTGGAAGTTAACCTATCTTGACTACTACGGATATCTATAGTAACTTAACCTACGACCGCTGTGAGCTTTGATGCAGTGCCATTCAAAGGATGGAAAACTATCGAATATAAGCTCTGTTCTATTGCATCACTCAGAGATATTTGACATTGATTTCTATAAAGGACGGAGTTTATTCGGTCGAAAATAGGGATGGAAACCCCACTCTACCTTCCACACATGATCACAACACCACCACCATTAGTGCCAAAATCACTTACAACACATGGGAACTCCACCACCAAGGAAAGGTGTTATTCAAGGGAAGGACCAATAACCAACTAGATTGCAGTAATAAATCATCAACTCTCAGCCATTCATGCGGGTGCACCCGCCACAACCAGTCATACCACAAACGCACCGAAGGCAGAATCGGGTTCACATACCAATTTTATAAAAGCACGCGAGTTACCGATAAATAGTTTCGGTCGAGTGATGCAATCGAACAGTATGAGCGCAAGAAAACTACGCATCATGAAAATTTACCTATCTCGTTAACCACAATTCTTCTACGTCAAGCATAACGGCCTACGCATACGCGAGAACAACGAGCTTACTGAGGAAAAGCCGACCTACCAGCTAAAGACTTTCGAACGCTTCTTAAACTTAACCTATCCTACACATACAGCGACGCATCCGGGCCTGTGGAAAAAAGTTACAAAAATTAATGGACCTGAAAAAAAAATCGGTTTAGAAATTAGATAGCATCACTCTTATAAAGAAACATTTTTACCAGCACCCAAAATATCTACAATACATGATATACAGCCATTCAAATTTACAATTGAAATACATGACGACATACATGAACAGTGGGGAGAAAAATACCTTTAGTGTACAATCTATGTTTACTGGATTGTGGTATGTGATGTGTATATGTCGATGGAAATGTGTGTGAGTGAAGACATTGAATTGAATGTGATGGAAATCCACCTGGACCATAGAGACGCCATCTGCTGAAGAAGATGAAAACGGAGGAACGAACGAAACGAATGAACTAACTAAACAGACTGGAAGTGCTAACGAGACGGTTCCCACTAGGACTGCTACCTATTCTAACCTCTACTTTAACAGCCCCCTAAATCCCTCCTCCTACCTATGGCCCTACCGAATTCGGGATCGATTTCTCGACCCCAGGACAATAGAATGCCCTTCTCCATTGGAAGACATGGAGTTTGGTACATATACCGGTAACCGGTCGGTCCCTTCCCACGTTAGCCGTTCTAGAACGTTGCCCGTCCTCCACCACGAGGCGGTGTGGGTTCGGAATTTGTCTTCGGCGGGTTTAAGACCATTAAGGCTTTTCCCAAACCCTCGGACGCTTTAGAGGACTCAAAGCGGAATCGAACGAGACCAAGAAATGTATGATGTTTCGTGTAGAGGAAGGCCCCACCCGACCATCCTTCTGTATTAATGATGTAGCCCAACATCACGGAAATGTGAGTGTGTCCGTGTCAAAAGCGAAAGTAACAACATATGGGAAAAGGAAGATGTAGTCCTGTTTGTAAAACTATTCAAAAAGTAGGAAAATGAGGGGGCCGGAAAGAAATGAATCATTTTTACAATACGAAATGAATTACCACTCATACACAACAAGTTCATATACAAATGTTTTACAAGGCTTAAAATAAAATTAAACACCGAAAGTCACTTTAACCTTTCTAAAATTTTAACCCAATATTCTAATGCAAGCATGAAATATAAATGCAAATAATAAAAGCATTGATACATTACAACATACGAAGTTTTGAAATACGTTATTGCGAACTTGGAAAATGGTAAACAGATAATCGTGCTTAAAGTACAGTAAACAGATACCGAATATCGCTAGCGTATACGTAAGTTTACGGAAAAGGCGCAGCATGCATAAAAACCCGGAGAGAAATACACTTTATTTTAACTTCGGAAATCTAAAAAATTTCTATCGACGGACAAAAAACGCTCATTGAAAGCGGGTTCCTGTCCTCGAATACACTATGAACTACCGTCGCCTAGCGGAAGATTTGAAGTGATTATAGTTAAGAGATTTGCTACTTTGGCAATAAAATTAATATGTGATCCTTCGCAAAGAAAAGCATGTTTGGAAGTTAACCTATCTTGACTACTACGGATATCTATAGTAACTTAACCTACGACCGCTGTGAAACGCAAACGCTCATTGAAAACGGGTTCATTGCAGCAAATACAAGGTTAACTACCATCGCCTAATAATAAATAATGTAATGCACTGTGTGAGCGGAGATTGTTAGGTAGCAGTATTCTTTATACGTTTAGGGATATTTTGAATCAACATCTTGTTTTAATTGGTCGAAGGCTTCATTATCCTTTTAAAATGATAGTTTTTATAAGATTAGATTATTTTTATGAAGATTTACTTAGGTAGTGCATATTTTTTCTGTGAACAATATACACCATTTTATTTCTGAATATATCACCTCAATTTGTAGGTCTCTTTATCCTATTCATAAATTGACATTTCGCTCGCAGTTTCGAGTATATATTTTAAAGCTATTATACAACGCAAATTTAGGACAGGTTCCTTTCGATTATAATAGGTGTGCAACGTTTTCGAATCATAATGGGTATGCAAGTTATTATTTCAAAGTAGTCCTGAATTTTTGAAATCTTTTATTTTATGCATTTATATAGTTGAATATAATCCATTTACTTAACGGTATCTTCATTTTTCTATCAAAGGTACTAGAACGTAATCTGCATGCATAAAATTCTGTTCAGAAGCTAGTGTTAGTTTGAATATTAAGAGAAAATTCCTTTTTCATTATTGTTTATGCATATGTAGGATAATCTATGTCAACAAGTGAGGCCAAACACAAAAGAGGATATCACAACTGTAACTGAATTCAAAAAGCTTTTACGTGCGGAATAAATACTTTTAGGGGTTTTAGAAGGACGGATCATTCATGCGTGGTAAAGAATGTTTGTATTTGAAATGTAAATATTAAATTTGTGAAAATCCTTCAATCACTTTAACAGATTACACCTTTCCATCATTCCAGAAAGTTTAAAGCCCTCTTATATTTTAGTCATATTAAATTAATATTATGAAGGAGAACCCACAATGGTATTACACATAATTTGTTGACTATTTTACCTATCCAAGAGAATGTTTTGTAATATACTTCGAAAGCAAAACTAATGAGCATACCTAAAGTACGGTGCGTGTAATTGTATTTTAGTACACAACTCGAAAACCAAACGTAAGATAAATTTAAAATTTAAGATATTTAAATGCTTTCCGCACGCAGACAAAAGGCTCTTTTTATTTTTCCAAGGGCCACTACGACCCTAAACGAAAAAATGTAACCTCATACGGAGTATACTCTAGCTTCAGTTTTCTCAGTAGCAGACTGAAATTATTTTGCAAAACAAAGCAAAAATAGCAGTGCAGATTTGAGACGAGAATCTTTGGTCGTAAAGTATGCTTATCCATTCGAAATTTCAAGAACTTGGGTGACGTTGAAACTGTTTGTGAATTTTTGTGGTTATGAATAACGTATTAAGTATGCACACACGAGTAAACGTTGCTTGCATACTGCAAGTTAATCGGTAAGTATTTACTAGGAATATCTGATGAAGGTCAGAACGTCTTGCAAATGCATCCCAAGTTGACCAAAGCATATATCAGAAGAGGAATATGTAACCGGCCCATTACCGTCAACGTTGCGTCCGATGAAATATGCGGAATGTCGAGTCGATATTTTATCGGGAGCGTCATCAAATGTAATTCCGAACGTGGTATTGATTTTATGGGAAAATGCAAATGGTACCCTGGCGTCGAAGCATGGACCACCAGGGAAACGGCTTTTGTAAAAAATATTCTTGACTGCTACTCGCATTCCGTGTCACGGATTATTATCTTAGATTTCCGTATCCCGTCGTACGTTAATAATGGGAGAATCACGACCCTCTAGAACAGAATACAGGACCTTATCGCTAAATAGGATTTCATGAAACTGACCGTTGCAGACCAAAATCTCAAGTCCACATCATATCATTACTCAGTCGTAATTACGGATTACCCGTTCGAAATGTATGGTTTGATCTAAGGAACGCACTAGCGTCGGAACAAGGCACATCAGGAAAACAGTAAGCTGCACATATGAAAGCTAATTATAACAGCTATCTATTCTCCGGGTTTTATTTTCTATATTCCCGGGAAAGTGTGAAAAAAACATAGTTAAATATCGCCGCAATGCATTTGAAAGGGGAGATCATTGAACCCTCCTTGCGTCTAGCTTACGCTAATTTGCTATGATTTTTCATATGTTGCTATATAAGACCATGTCATATATGATCTCTGTGATTTTCAATTCTCTATCCTATCGAGAAAGGCCTTAAAATAATTTCAAAATTTTCGAGCATATGACCGCCTGGCGTCGCACTCTCAACGTGTTAGTAAAAGACAATTTCATATCAACGTTAAATAAAAGCCATTATGACCTTTTCCGAAGTTTGCATTCACTATCTTATTGGGAAAGTCCCTGAGTAAGATTCTCCTATCCCAGTTTGAAATTCATGGTAGAATTGAAATGACGCTCTGATATCGAACCAGGGGTCATTACAGAAAAGGGAAATTGCATATATGAAATTTATCAATCACATTCCGGGTCCTCCTCTTCAATTCACATTCCGGGTTTTACCTTTCCAGCTAATGAGAGAGCGTTCGAGAATGCGTTCAAAGAATCAGAAAATTCCGATTTTTGGGACCTTCTGGTATCGAACCCATGATAACTAACGTCGCTGTCTGACTTATTCTGGCGACAAAAGGGTGGGCCAATACGTCGTAAAAATCTCTCGTTGATCGCATCTATGGAAAATGATTATAGTTTGTATTCCCTATATATAGGTATATGCGGAGAAGTAGGTATGTAAATTATATATAATATTCTCTCTCTCACTCAAACACACAAACAAACAGTCTCATTTTCTAGAAGTAAGAGGTGGAGGGATATCAGCATTATCACGAAAAGCACGGATCATAACAAATCAAAAATTAAAAGTAAATCTCAAAGTTCACGACTGGGACGAATTTTCCCGAATGTCATATATTGAATGTATCGAATTTCTTAAAATATGTTGATTTTCGAATACTATTAAAAGTTGCTAAATTGAAAAATAACAATAGCCTGAAATATTTTCCACAACATTTATTGGAAAAACATTGGAAAATTAAGCGTTATAAAATGAAAAATAAAAAAGCAAAACTGATGGCATGTCCAATGCTTAGGCTGAGAAAGATTCCAAAAATATTACAATTATATATAATTTATCAACACTAAAAATTTTTAAACTAATTTTAGCGGAACATGACTGAATGGCTCCTCATATTTTTTTACAAAACGGCAATAGATAAAAGTTTAATGAAACTTTAAACATTCCTGTTATTGAGGGTACATGGAATATCCATCAAAGGCTGTAATGGTTGTAATATGAATTCTCTAATTTTTGTAAAACACTCATAATCATATCAAATATTTGCAAAAGGAACACCACAGCACGGAATGATTATCTGGTGGTTCTCAGCCAGTTACGCATAGTTCGTAAAAGGTAATTTTTTATATCGCACCATCCTATTATTAAAACTTTGCACTAGCACTTGACATCAAAATTTCAAAAATATGTAAGAAAAGAATACGTAAGAATAGTACTATCTAAATAGCATTAATATTTAAGACAATGTTTTATGGCCACAATGCTCTCTTGATATTTGTTGGTTGTCAGGTGCCCTATTAATTATAATTAATCTACAGTAAATAATTTCCATTTAATGTAAGTCAAATCCTGTATATTCCTATCGAGAGCTTTCAAGTTCACTGTTTCACGTCTACCGATTTCTGAGGGAAGCTGTCCCACAAAATCGAAAACAACTTTTTATCCTGCCACGAAAATAATCCGAAAATTTTTATTTCCGTCAAGAATAATTATTACAATATTATTAAAACATTGTTTTGAGTTGAAAAATACTCTTTGAGAAATGAAATTTAAAAATAAGCTCTTGTCTTAAACAGCATCAAAACTTTCCGATCAATCAGTAAATAAACATAAAAGAGCTAAAAGCAGATTTTCATTATAAAATTAAACGCAGTATGATAAATTTTAAATTCCAATTTTAAACTTTCATTTCCTCGGGATACCTTATTTAATTTCACTCGATTCCTAAAACGAGTATCCATAATCAATACACAATTCATGTACATAATACACATTTTCTATCTCCTAATGTGTATATAGAATCTGCAGCTATATTGAAAGTAAAAAATATTGCTCTGCTTCAATAAAAGCATTACAAATCTTATAATAAATATATTCCCATTCATTCGTGTTAATATATCTTAAGCATTAGGTGCCTCGCGCCAAAACTGTTTCCCGCCAAAAAGGACGCGCTAAAACGTACCGTACTTCAGAATTCCAAATCTCATTATAATATTTTAGGATGAAATATTTTGCAAAAGGGAGTAAGAATTCCACTTGAGGTTGAAATAATAACCCATTAAAGAAGATAGTTTACTTTATAATTTCACTCACTTTCTTTATAAAGGTCATTAAATTTATTCCTATGGTCGTAAATAATTTTATGAAGATTTCCTATTTCGAAAATATAAGCAATGGAACAGTACAGAACGTTGAAATCCTATCATTTCCTATATATCATTTCGACTACTCCTATCTCTGATAACGAAATTCTTTTAATGTGGAAATTCTTTCCATCAGTTGCTAAGTACGACTATGGGCAATGTTATAACGGAATACATGATGGTGGAAATTCGGTTCGAAAGGAATTGAACCCGAGCTAAGTCCGTGTAGAAAAGGTTTGAAACGAGCGTTAGCCAAAAGATAAAGTAGGAAATCCGAGAGGGATAGCAATTATCACGCATTTTCACAAAATTTCATATCTTTCATTCGCTAAAGTACAGAACTTCCCTAAGTCTCAAATACTACGTACAATTAGGATCAGACATTTTCAACCAACCCAAACAATTCTCGACGAAAATATATTTATCCTTTTCACCAAACTAAATTCGAGCTGAAAATCTAGGTTTGATAAATTCACTCAAAAGTTTTTATGGCACTAAGCTGAAAAAATTATTAAACTCAAATACTCACTTTAAGCTTCCCCTATGCATTGATGGTCATTCACCGTGGGACTCTGCTTCCGAAGATAGAACTTACTGTAAGCTGGGCACGCCGTCCTCTTCATCACGAAGATGTGTTCCAAGATGCACTCTAAAGAAGTCGTTTCATCGAGGTTGCTATAAAATAATTCATATCAACTTAAAGTATACTTAATTCACCAAATACTATTAAAAGAACTTAACCAAAATGAATTATGGTATATATTTTCGTGAATTATTACAAATTGTTCCACAAGCACCACTTACCAGGGAATCTCAAGCCTGAGTACACGTTCTATCCTTCATTACTAAGATGTTTCCTGTTCGGAAGCACGTTGAATACTGCGCGAATTCAAAGAAAAAAAGCTTGTTTAGGAGTCGGTGGCGCTTTTCGCGCCTTTTTTAACTTTAAAGCTCCATCTATCGGATTCTTGCGAGAGTTACTGACATTAAATAATTAATATGTACGGTGGTTATCATGCAAGAAAATTTTAATTTCTTCTTAACTATTTTCACCTCTTTTACCTATAATTATACCTATTGTATCATGATATTTTATATTACAAACTTATATTCTGTCATTCGTTATTCCCTCTCTTTATGTCGATAGTTTAAGTGTCGACGACCGAAGTAGTGTTCGTTAGAAACGGACGGTTGTTTACAATTTGGAGGATATCTACCAAGAAAAGTGTTTCCTGTGTTATGGACCAATTTTTATATTAAATGTAAGAGATATAACCATAAACTTTGTATGTCTGACATCAGTATGTCAGTTGATGTATCATCATGAGGTTGAAAATTTTCTGTTGTTTCCATGCTTTTACTGTGAAGTCTTTACACTCCCTTTTCTCATAATATATATATATATATCAATAATTCTTCTTGTTAAATTCTTATATTTCTGAAGCAATCTTAATGCTGTTTCACTGGAATTCCCTTTAAGCTACAGTGAAGGAATTATGCACTGTTGTCAAGATTAATAATGTCCTATTTAAAAAACACCATTCTATATATATTTATGTGATGTTAGTAACTCTCAAAGAATTACACTGTAGAAATGTTTGAACTATCATTTCACTTTCTTAACGAGGAGATAAAAAGCTTATATTTATAAATTTGTTGGTGGTCCATTGAGATATGACATACTGATATCTTCCTAATAAAATTATCCTTGATTCAACGCTGTATGATTCAAAAACTCTCTCAGAAGAAATGCATGTGAAGTTTATTTTGATGCAATAAATACCTTGCGTCCTTTGCAGAATTTGATTAAAACTTTCAGTATAAAAAAGACGAAAACAGTTTCCTTGACATTTTGTACAATTTTATTTCTTGAAATTTCTATTTATTCAGTATTGCCTTGTAAATGCTTTTAAACATATAATTCTTGTATTTTTAGATGCAAAAACATCTTTCCATGAAAAATTATTATTAATAATATTGGAGAGGTCCATAAATGATGCAGGGAGAAGGTGAGTCAACCTTTCATTATATGAAATTCTTAGTGAACAACAGAATTTATTCAGGTAATTATATAGATTAAACAGATAATCATCTTCACAGTTTCTGATCAAGCCATTAGTGGAGTCAATATCATTAAGTGATCAACTTTAAATTATGTAGTTTTTGTCTTTACTGTTTATATACCTTATATATTTTGTACTCTCTTGTGTAGTTTCATCTTAGCTCCTCCTCCTTGAAAGTTTAACTGCTCATTTAGGCAATCTCTGTTACATACATGTCATCTCTCTTATCACTTCAGGTGAGAGTTTTTCATGCGATGGGCTTGTTGTTGATTGATTCTTCTGGTCGAGTGCTCTGCATTTGGGCTCCCAGCATGGACACAAGGATATTATCAAGTACATGATCGAATCTACTCCTACAACAATCTTGAATATGATGTATTAAGAGAAGTAAGATTTTAATATTTAACATTTGCCATTAGGCAATAGATGAAGCTTAAATATTTTCTTACAGTTGTTGGGATAGTTTCTATATATCATTCTTTCAGATTTATTTTTTTAACTTTTCATTAATCTTCCTTTCTGTCATCAGCAGAATCAAAATCTTCTTCCTTGCATATAATAATATCTTGTATACAGTGCCATTTGAAAATAAAACTAAATATTTGAAAATAAAACTAAAAAATGGAAATACCTTTCAATTATTTTGTGGTAATTTTCTATAAACTCTTGAATTGTGAAGGTACTATTAATTCTAAGATTTTGCAGGACTCTGAGATCAATTTTGTTATCATCATGCTTATTAATTATTTATGAACTTCTGTAGACAATCTACATATCAGAATTACCTTTCATTTTTCACAAGTAAAACTTAAGTTCAGTGTTCACATGAGATGAAACTTCACAATTGATATTAAGTTTTCTTTAAGTGGTCGAAGTATAAAAGCGGTAAACGGATAATAAGTTTAGTAAAAAAATATGATTTACCTCTGGGTCGAGGCGCCTCGCCGCTAGCTAGTCCCATCCGTCAGAGTTCCCGAGCTCCACTTCATATATTGATAAGCTTATTATCTTCCCTTTAAGTGGTTAAGTTTTTGAACAATGTGAGTTAGTCATGCATAATCTTCTGTGTTGTGCGGTTAGAAAAATCTTTCGCATTTCTTGCCTTTAGTGTCAAGTCAGTTTTTCTTCGGAGTGTGCTTAATTACTAATTGTGAGCTCTTAATTATCAACTAGAAGTGTTTATATTAATTGGCATTCTTTAGTGTTATAAAGTAATACTTTTAACATTGCTTCAATAGCAAATAGTGTCCAGTGACACCCTTTCCAATTTTTACTGAATTTAGTTCAAAACGTCATTGAAAGTACAATGGAGAAGAAATTCCAGTTGTACACTCGCTGCTTCAATCCTTTTGGATTATCAAATCACGGTAGCAAAGAACTAACGAACTTTCGTCGAGTTCTACCATGGATGCTGGTTAAAGTGGGAAAAACAGAACTAGCATCAGTCGAAGGACTTAAGGTTTGCAGTTCGTGTCGGTATAGAATTTCAAAGATACGAGTTAGAGGTAAGAGCGGAGATGAGATCAACATTCGAGATTCATTAAGCAATGAAGAAAATAGTCATTATTCAAGCTCCTCTAGGAGGACCATCGATAGTGAAAGCGAGTCTTCTGAGATACAGAGTATTGAAGCAGTATCGAAGCTAAATGATAGCCTTATCTCATTAGGTGTTTCTCCCATTATAAAAAGGAAAATCAATCAAAAGTCCTATCAAGGAATGAAAGCAAAGAAAATACAGCAGGCAATATCCAGCAAGGTGTTTCATGTGGACGATGAGACATTTCAAGAGGAATCTGACAACATTCTAAAAAAATTGAGGGAAGCATATTCTTCTACAAACCACAGAAGCAGAAAAATTCAAATACTGACTATTTTTGAGGACTGGTCCTACAGCAAAATCAAGAAATATTTCGATGCCTCTACACAAATGATTTGCTAAAGAAATTGCTTCTGAGAAAGGAATATTATCAACGCCCAATCAAAAAATTGGAAGACCTGTAGAAGAAGAAGTATTAGCATTAGTGAAAAATTTCTATCTCTCCGACGATATAAGTCGCTTAATGCCGGGGAAGAAAGACTACATTTCTGTTGTGGAAAACGGTGATCGGAAGCATATTCAGAAAAGATTGGTCCTTAGCAACACCAAGGAAGCTTTTTATGAATTCAAGGTGAAATACAAGGGGGTGAAAATTTCTTTCTCAAAATTTGCGGAGTTGAGACCAAGGAACTATGTCTTAGCAGGAGCTAGCGGAACTCTTTCCGTTTGCGTTTGCGTGATCCATGGGAACGTAAAACTTATGATACACGGATCAAAAATACCCTCCATTACAGCCGACTCTGTAAAGCCTCTAAAATCCTATAACGACTGTTTGGCGCAGATAATTTGCAATCCTCCGTCTGTGGACTGTTACTTCCGGAAATGTTCTGAATGTCCAGGTCCTGTGAATTTGATTGAACATTTACAACAGGTATTTGATATGTTTATGATCGGTAAAGTTAAATACAAACAATGGGTTTTTGTCGATCGAGCTAGCCTTGAAATGATAGAGAGCGGCATTGAAGAGTTTTTAGAGACATTTTCTAACTCCCTCGAGAAGCTATTAAAACATGCATTTATAGCTCGAGAGCGATCTTCGTTCCTATAATACAGAAAGGGAAATTTACTCGACTCAGAATGTTTAGTGATAGCAGACTTCGCTGAGAATTATTCCATGGTTTTCCAAGATTCAGTCCAAGGAGTACACTGGAATAATATTCAAGCCACATTACATCCCTTCGTAGTATACTACAGAAGTGGCTTACTTATTAAAAATAAGAGTTTTGTTGCTATTTCAGAATGTTTAAAGCACGACGCAATAGCTTTCCATCTATTCCAAAGAAAGTTGATTACCTTCCTGGAAAAAGAAATAGGGAAAGTATCTAAGATTCTGTACTTTTCGGATGGAGCCGGATCCCAGTACAAAAACAAGAAAAATTTTGTAAATCTTTGTCACCACGAGGAGGATTATGGAATAAAAGCAGAGTGGCATTTCTTTGCTACGTCTCACGGAAAAGGACCTTGCGATGGAATAGGAGGCACAATTAAGAGGCTGGCAGCTATGGCGAGTCTTCAGGGTAACCTAATTTCATCACCAAACGAGCTATATATGTGTGCGTCCGAAAATTTAGTAAACGTAGAAGTTCACTACTTTACAAAGAAAGATTATTCAGAGGAGTCATTGATTTTGAATAATCGCTTGAAAGCAGCTAAAATGATACACGGCACACAAAATTATCACACCTTCATACCTGTATCGAAAACTCAGATACGTGCTGGGCTGTTCTCTTTTTCGACCGATTATACAACTGAGTGTGTATGAAAATACATTTTGCCAAGTATATAAATTCTTTAATGCAACTTTGTAAAAAGAAAAACATCAATATATGAGGTACGGACACGTATTTTTTGAGTAAAAGTGAACTCCGACGGATGGGACTAACAATGAGTGAAGCGTTCATTGCGGTAGCGAGCGGCGAGGCGCCTCGACCCAGAGGTAAATCATATTTTTTTACTATACTTAATATCCATTTACCGCTTTTATACTTCGACCACTTAAAGAAAACTTAACAAAAATTCCGGTGATATTTTTTTTTTAACGCGGTAGAACTGGATTTTTTTAGGTTAAAACCTATTCAAAAAGTTTCATTGCCTAAAAGTAGGTATTGTCTCCAAGAAATGGAAACAAATTCCATATGTAATGAAAACACCGTTTAAGAGCTTTAGAATGAGCGTATTTAAAGCATCGTACGTTTTAAGCTCTCTGAGAAACGGGTGTTCAACTGAGAGCGCGCGCGCCGGATTTCGAACTTTTTTGCGAACTTTGTCTAGCCGCCATTTTGTAATTATTGGGATTGTTGGTCTTAAAATTGGCAAAAGTGACTTAATTGTTACTATCAATAATGTGGCAAAGTTTCAGGAAGATACAAAAATGTCATGTTTTTTTTGTTCGGTTTGGCGTGGAATGACCCTAGGTAAGGATGGAAGCAAGATGATCCTTACCATTCCTATGAAATTGATTGTGTGCTAAAGCTTTACGAGAAAAAAACAGTCTCTATGTTTGGTTTTATATAGCTCTTTCCACAAAATCATGTTCTTATTTTGATCTTTCCTATGCATTTCCTTCCTGTTATTTTTTAGCTTTTTCTTACCTATTATTCTCTACAATGAGGGGAATAAAGTAGTTTAATGTGATCGATTGTTAATTGGATTGTACTTGAGTACAATAAAACCAGGTTAAGACAATATACAGGAGACCAAGTGAAAACCATATGATAAATGGATTAGTATTACATAATTAGGTTGTGATAAAAATATATTTCCTTAAAATTAGAAAACAAAAAGGAGGGTTTTCTTTGCTTTATGATTCAGGTAGTGCCTTGAGCCTTAAATAAGTGCTTTATACCTTACGCCATATGTTATTTTTCACTTTAAAACATAGCAATTTCTATAATTTGTGATTGCAGCAAAAGTAAAAATTGCCATGTGACTATGAGGGTGGTCTGAAAAGTTTCCAACCCCAGATTTTTCAGAAATCTTTTCCAAAAACATGTCGAGAAATGGTGAAATATCAGAAACTTTTCAGACCACCCATGTTCTTAATCTAACACTCTGTCCTGTGAAGGGCAAAATATCTCTATCTCCAAGCAAATCTCCAACAGTGGGATTAAGGGTGTTCCACTTCCCACCCAAATAGCATAAAGTATCTATCAAGGAATGTTATATCCAAAATAACAAATCATATGAATATTATGAATAAGAGATATTACCTAATAGATAAATGTACTTGCCTTACATTATATTGTATTGCTTATTAGCAATAGGTTATCAGAGAAAGTGAATTAATTTCAGAATTCCCAACATCTTGATCGGCTAAATTATATTTTAGGCCTAATAGGAAATTATTATCTATATACTAGAGACCTAGGAATTAAATATAGGATCTTTCTTCAGGTGGCCAAGTAAAAGTTGAGTAAAGAAAACATTACAAATGTTTACTCTCTACCTTAGGATGAAGAAGATGAGAGACCCAGGAGTAGACTGCCTTCTCCACCAGAAGTTCCATCCATGGAGGATTACAATCACTCAGAAAAGGCTTTATTAACTTATCTGTGTATTACCTGGTACCAGCTCTTCCAAAAATCATGTAATCATATTCTTCATCAAAATTATTTCTTATGTATGGCGTTCTAAATATAATACTTCTGTTTGACTTTGATTACTGGTTAGTAGATTTCTTTTTAACTATATAATCATTTGGTTATGTGAACTAAGAATCAGTGAAAGGTGTTTTCACTTTTCAGGATTTGTTGAAGAGGTCATGAGAGCTGTTGTTTTTATAAAGAGGGCAGTGATTGAATTAGACTGTGATTTAGGGAGATGGAAGAAAAGAAGGGTGCAACAGTCCTTGATATATGCTAATGCAGATAATGATAGTTCTAGTGTTTTATCAAGATTTTCAGAGAAATCTATGCAGGAGCTGAGTAATCTTGAGGGGAAGTAAACAGTTGCAAATCAAAGACAACTACTTGTAAGTCATATTCATTTATATGTTTTACATAAAAAAATATTGTACAGTAAGTTATTAGAGACTAACATAAAATTCATTTTTACATAGGTTCATGAGCTGGGACTTATTGGTGTTAGTTCTGCAAAGGAGTTGGTTGTCAGAATTTTGCAGACAGCCCTCACTGATGATGTGACCTCAGAATTTAGATTGTTGGGTTAAAAAAGTTTTACATCACATTATGATGAAGGATGTGATATTAATACTTATTAATTAATTACTTAAAACCCTTGGTTTCATGACTAGCGTCACTATGTATTTATTTACTGAAAGATACCCTGCTTCCACCATTTCAAGGGAGCACATTATCTTAATTTCAAGGCTGCCTTGCATTTATCCACCCATGGAAGAGAAACCCCTCCAAAAACCTGTGACAATAAAAGATAAAGACAATATTTTAATTATTATATTATTCTTTAAACTGACTTGAACAAACAACGTGCAAATTTGTAATTTAGTAAAATCTTTGTGTAGTTCACAATTATGTAAAGCATGTTTTCTCCACAACTCTAGCAAGATTTGCACAATTGAATGTTCTAAATTAATCTGTCCATGAATTTAAAGATTTCATCTATACAAAAATATTTCAGATGCTGTAAGACACTCAAAATATGGAGTGGCAAGTCCCACAAAGAAATTGAAACCTGAAATATAGAGTACTGGCTATGACATGCCAAGTTTCACTTTCTAAGTAAAAATAATAAATATATTTTATGATTGTGAATTGTAATTTTTAATAGCTATGTTGGATGCGGTAATGAAAGTAAAAAATTTTGCTTTGAAATATCCAAGAAACAGCTTAGGATTCTATGGATATCTAATTGCGGGAACATTGAATAACATGCAGATATCCATTAAACGTTATACAGTAAACCCTGACATAGCGCGTAGATGCATTATTTTAAATTACCCCCTTAATGTGAAATAGCACTTTATGAAATGAGCACATTACTGGGAATATTGTGTTTC
This sequence comes from Pachydiplax longipennis, assembly GCA_036926295.1. NCBI lineage: Eukaryota > Metazoa > Arthropoda > Insecta > Odonata > Libellulidae > Pachydiplax > Pachydiplax longipennis. The sequence continues at coordinate 171,643 of JAVFKF010000010.1, forward strand.
CCTCCTTAATCTGAATAAATCTATCTCTATCAAAATGAAATTTTTGTCCACAATGCAGATGTCGAGTTAAGAAAATTATGTTCTAATCATATATAAATTCTAAATAAAGACTGACACAGGCTAGTGACACTATTAAAGCTGTTCACCTGCTCAGAAAACTGCACTAGCAGTGAATGAAATAAAAACACAAACTCTATTGCCGCTCAATAGCCTATAATGGGTCCTTTGTCCTCAGACTGGTCTGAGACATCCTAATGTCTATTTCCAACTGTAAGTTTTGAGATCCCATGAGTTGTAGCTGCTTCTCTTCCACTAATTACCATCTATTTTCTGTTGCATTTTTTTACCATCAAGTGGTAGGCATTGGCCAGTTACTTCATAATTACAGTATAGCAAATAATGATCAGACAGGACTCCAAATTTCTTCCCATTGTGACTTTTGAAACCGTGTCTTACCAAGAAAAGCTCTCGTGCTATGTGAATTCAGCTTCTAAGCTTTGACTGCATCTTAACGAAATCGCTTTTTGTGAATCCGATCTATGTGAGGGTATACTGTAATTGTATGGATATAACATTGGATACATGTATGGATATTGTATAGATCTTGTATAGATTAAGATTGATGTTTAGGCAATATATTTAATTGCTCTCTTAAAATCAGTCTGGGAGTGACAGAAAATGAGCAGGAGTGTTCTAAAACCTTGTTTACTCTCACTCACAATTGCAGATGAGAGTATGTGCTGCAGGTTAATAGCCAGAGGTGCATTATAATGATGAAGGATCTCAATGGATGTTTACCACAATAACTGGAAATTCAATTTATAAAGAACTAGCCACTACCTTGAAAGTATTCTATTGAAAGCTTATTCTATTAAAGGTGGTAATAATTGCTTAAATTTAGTAATATAGAAATATGATGCTTGTGAGGATAGAATCTGAGTCAATTAGTAAAGTATGCAGTGCGACATCCCTTTGACCTATAATCATCTTGATGCTGGGTGGGCACCAATAAATTTTGGCTCCCACCATGAATTGAACCTGGGACTGTTTCCACAGAGTGTGAACACGTTGGCAACTAGGCTATCCAGGGGCCTATCTTAGTCAATTACACCTTATATATTCTTGCATTAACAGATCTAAACATTTTTCATACAATATATACCTTTACATGCCTTGTTTTATAGTTTCACCATCCATAGCTATGCTCTGTTTATCATCCAGCAGCTTTTCTTCTTATGTCTCAAATACAATGAAGGACCTTATTGACACTGCGCAAATGATTAATATACTAAACCAAATTGACCTTTGCAAAAATTAAATGAATAAAATAACATATACGTTAAAGTGTCATAAAATCTTCTTATTCTTCATTTCTTTGTTTTTCAATTTTCTGTATAAAATTTCTATAGCCCATTTTATATAATTATGCATCTTATCATCGAATTGACTAAATTATTCAAATTGATGAAATATTCAATTCAAAAGATAATGTTGTTTTGCTCTAGTGACATATTATTGGTATTTATGTACTTTCTCCCTATGTTGTTTTGCTCTAGTGGCATAATATTGGTATTTATGTACATATACTATCCCTTTCTTATTCTTTATGTTATGTAAGGGTATACAGAGTTATAAGCTTTCTGTTCCTTCTTTTTGACCTCTCTTTTCATAACTATATTATATAAAATTCAAGAGGCCATGTGCCCATAAAAAAGTTTATTATTATACTTCACTCATCAGACACCTATGTAAGGGAGTCAGATAATCCCTCAAAAATGCTTTACTTTTTAATTATTACATAATATTTAATACAGTTATTATTCTTCTATGCTTGTCATTATTAATTTCCCCAAATGATTTTTCCACAACTTTTTCTGTCCAAAAATGTTGTGGTAGATCACTTATCAATGAAATATTTTCCTTAGTGGCTATTTTGCTTTCAAAGGTAAATTTTTCAAGGATTTAAAAATTAATTTTCAGCAATCAAGATCTTAAATATCTAGAATAGTAATTTATTTATTTATTTATTTGACACTTAATTAGGCGAGGTTAGGCCCGTGTGGGACCTACTTCCACCTAACCTCATATGAAGATACATCATTATAAAGATTCAAAATAATACTAAGAGAATAAAAAAAAAGAGACAGAAAAAAAAACCAAAAATCAAGATTTGATTTGTGGGAAAAAATCTCCATAACTGAAGGTTGATAGAGAAAAAAACCCACAGAGCGGGAAAACACCCACACAAGAAGTGGGGCGAAAAAAACCCGCGAAAACACAGTGAAAACATATAATAAATAAAATAATTTTTTAAAATTCACAAATCATGGAGAAAAGTACAAAAAGTAAAGTAAAAAATATATAAGTAAAAATACAAAAAAAATAAAAAAATAATGAAAATGGAGTAATGACAATTATAATATAGTATAATAATGAGCAGCCGATGTCATACGCCTGTCTCTTCCTCAGTTGATATATTCTGTATCAACAACAGTCGAGGTTGAGTATTGTCTGTAATAAAGTGAGAAGAGAAAGAGTAGATGGCATAGACTATTTAGGCATTATTGTTTGAAAATGTTTGAGTGGGAAGTTGATTTAAAAATGAATAAGCTTGAAGTGAGAGTAATCAAAATCGACTTAAAGATAGGTTAGAATGTATTAATATAGAAAATGAAGTTCTATTACTTTTTCGATATTTAATGGATATAAAGTTCTTCATAGACCATCTTTTTAAAGGAAGAAAATGGTATGGAATTCATTTTGGTACTAGATAATTGATTCCAATATTTCGCACCTAGTAACATGAAAGATCTGGAGCATAATTCACTTGTGTGTTTCGGGATAAAGAGCTTTCCAGATGGGCGAGTTCATTGTGTATGGTTATGGTTTAAAAATTGGGAATATGAGAATAAATAATTCGGACAACATTGATTAGGAGCTTTGCGTACAAGACTGAGGGTATGAAGTTTGCGCCTTCCATCAAGCCGAAACCATTTTAGTTAATAATGAAAAATCCAAATTAAGCCAAAATTTGCACCAAAAACGGCTTAATTTGGACGATATTTCCAATATCTTGCTTAATAAGCCAAAATTTGCACCAAAAACGGCTTATTAAGCAAGATATTTGTAAAATCGTCTAAATTAAGCCGAATTTTGATCCGAAAACGGCTAACTGAGAAAGGTATTTGAGAAATCCTACAAATTAAGCCGAAACTTGCTCCAAAAACTACATATTTAGCAAATTATTCGAAAAATCGTCCAAATTCAGCTGAAATTTGCTCCAAAGACGGCTTATTTAGATAGATATTTGATAAATCGAGCAAATTAGACAGAAATTTGATTCGAAAAAGGCTTATTTACAAAGTTATTTGAATAATCTTCCAAATTATGACGACATTTGCTCCAAGAACGACGTACTTAGCTAGATATTAAAAAAAATTCTCCAAATCAAGCCGAAATTCCGTCCGAAAACGATTCAGCAAAATATTTGAAAAATCGTACAAATTAAGCCGTAATTTCGTCCGAAAACGCCTTCGTTAGCAAGATAATTTTAACATCTTCCAAATTAGGACGAAATTTGCTCCAAAAATGCATATTTTTATAGATATTTGAAAAATCGTCCAACTTAAGCCAAAATTTCGTCCAAAAACGAATTCCTTAGCAAATTATTTGAAAAATTTTCCAAATCAAGCCCAAATTTGCTCCAAAAACGTTTTATTTAGCACTATTTGATACATCGTCCAAATTAAGCCGACATTTTGTCCTTAAACGATTTATTTAGCAATATATTTGCATTATCTTCCCAATTATGCCAAAATTGCACCAAAAACGGCTTATGTAGCAACATATCTGAAAAATCATCCAAATTAAACCGAAATTTCCTACAAATACGGCTTATTTTGCAAGATATTTGAAAAATCGCTCAAATAAAGCCGTATATTCGTTCGTAAAGGCCTTATTTAGCAAGATATTTGAAAAAGCGTCCAAATTAAGCTGAAATTTCTTCCGAAAACGTCTTATTTAGCCAGATATTTGAAAAATCGTCCAAATTAACCCAAAATTTGATCCGAAAACGGCTTATTTAGCGAGATTTTAGTAAAAACGCTTCAATTAAACCGAAAATGGCTTATTTAACGAAATATTTGAAAAATCTTCCAAACTAAGCCGAAATCTTCTTCAAAAAGGTAAAATTTAGCATGATATTAGCAAAATGGTTCAATTAAGCCGAAATTTGATCCGAAAACTGCTTATTTAGCACGTTATTTGAAAAATCGTCCAAACTTAGCCCAAATTTCATCCGAAACATGCTTATTTAGCAAGATATTTGAATAATCTTCCAAATAATGCCGAAATTTGCTCCAAGAACGTCTTATCTAGTAAGATTTTTGAAAGATCTTTCAAATCAAGCCGAAATTTACTCCAAAAACGGCTGGATTTAACGAAATAATTGTAAAATCATCCAAATTTAGCCGGAATTTCCTCCAAAAACGGCTTATTTAACAAAATATATGAAAAATCTTCCAAACTGAGACGAAATTTGCTCCAAAAACGTCTTATTTAGCAAGATTTTAAAACTCGTCACAAATTAAGGCGAAATTTCCTCCAAAGCGGCATATTTAGCAACATATTTGAAAAATCCTCCAAATTAAGCCGACATTTGATTTGAAAAAGCTTATCTAACGAAATATATGAAAAATCGGCCAAATTACGCCGAAATTTGCTTCTAAAACAGCTTCTTTAGCAAGATATTTGAAGAAAAGTCTATATAGGGCCGAAATTTGAACCGAGAACGGCTTATTTAAAAAGATATTCGAAAAATCTTCCAAATTAAATAGTCGAAATTTACACCAAAAACGGCTAATTTAGCATGAGATTTGAAAAATCGTTGAAATCTAGCCTAAATTTGATCCGAAAACGGCCTATTTAGATACATATTTGAAAATCTTCCAAATTTAGCTGAAATTTGAACCAAAAACGGCTTATCTAAAAAGATATTTAAAAAACCTTCCAAATCTAGCTGAAATTTGCACCAAAAACGACTTATTTAGCATGTATTGGTAAAACCGTCTAAAGTAAGCTGAAAATTGATAATAGAAGGGCCCTTTTTTACGAATTATTTGAAAAATCTTCCAAATTATGCCGAAATTTGACCAAAAACGGCCTATTTAGAATGATATTTGTAAATAGGTCCAAATTAAGCCGTAATTTGACCCGAAAACGGCTTATTTAATGAAATATTTGAAAACTCTTCCAAATTAATCGGAAATTTTCTCCACAAACGGCTTAATTAGCAAGATGTGAAAAATCTTCCAAATTTAGCCGAAATTTGCTAAAGAGTGGCTTATTTAGCAAGACCTTTGAAAAATCGTTCATATTTACCCGAAATTTGCTTCATAAACGGCTTATTTAGCAAAATATTTGAAGAACCTTCCACATAAAGCCGAAATTTGATCTGGAAACGGCTTATTTAGAAATATATTCTATAATCGTCCAAATTAAACCGAAATTGGCTTTAAGAACGGCTTATTTAGAAAATATTTGACGAATCGTACAAATTACCCCGAAATTTGATCCGAAAACGTCTTATATAGAAAGATATTTGAAAAATCGTCCATATAATTCCGAAATTTGATCCAAAAACGGCTTATTTAGCAAGATATTTGAAAAAACTTCCAAATTCAGCCGAAATTTTCTCCAAACATGGTTTAGTCATCATGGTATTTGGAAAATCGTCCTAATTAAAGCCGAAATATTCTCCAAAAACTGCTCATTTAGAAGGATATTTGAAAAATTTTACGAATTCAGGCGCAATTTCCTCCAGAAACGGACTTTTTAACGAATTATTAAAAAAAAATCATTGGAATTACCCCGAAATTTGATCCGAAAACGACTTATATAGAAAGATATTTGAAAAATCGTCCATATAATTCCGAAATTTCATCCGAAAACGGCTTATTTAGCAAGATATTTGAAAAATCATCCAAATTAAGCCGTAATTTGCTCCAAGAGCGGCTTATTTAGCAAGATATTTGAAGAATCTTCCATATTAAGGCGAAATTTGATCCGGAAATAGCCTATTAAGCAAGATATTTGAAAAATCGTCGAAATTATGTCGAAATTTGATACAAAACGCCTTATTTAACGAAATATATGAAAACTGTTCGTAATTAAGCCGAATTAACCCCAAAAACGGCTTACTTAGGAGGATATTTCAAAAATCGTCCAATTTAGGCCGAAAATTGATCCGAAAACGGCTTATTTAGCAAGATATCTACAAATCGTCCGAATTAAGGCTAAATTTTATTTCAAAACGGCCAATTTATTAAGATATTTGACAAATCCTCCATGAAATCCGAAAAATTTATCCGAAAACGGCTTATTTTGCAAGATATTTGAAAAGTCGTCCAGATTAAGCCGAAATTTGATCCGAAATCGGCTTATTTAGCAAGATATTAGAAAAATCTTCCAAATTAAGCCGAAATTTGCTCCAAAAACGGACTTTTTAACGAAATATTTAAAAAATCATCGGAATTAGGCCGAAATTTCATCCGATAACGGCTTATTTATTAAGATATTTGATTAATCTTCCGAATTAAGCTGAAAATTTAGCAGAAAACGGCTTATTTAGAAAGGTATTTGAAAAATCATCCAAATTTAGCCGAAATTAGCACCAGAAACGTCTTATTTAGCAAGATATTAGTAAAATCGTTTAAATTAAGCCGAAATTTGATCCGAAAATGGCTTATATAGAACGATATTTGAATAAACGTCGAAATTAATCCAAATTTTAATCCGAAAACGGCCTTTATAGAATTATATTTGAAAAAAAACGTCCAAATTAAGCCAAAATTTGATCCGAAAGCGGCTCATTTAGAAAGATATTTGAAATATCTTCCAAATTCAGCCGATATTTGCTCCAAAAACGGCTTATTTATCAAGATATTTAAATAATCGACCAAATTAAGCCGAAATTTGTTCCGGAAGCGGCTTATTTAGAAAGATATTTGAGTAATCTTCCAAATTAAGCCAAACTTTGCTCTATGAATGGCTTATTTAGCAAGTTATTTGAAATATCGTCCATATTAAGCCGAAATTTGCACCAAAAACGTCTCACTTAGGAAGATATTAGTTAAATCGTTAACCGTTAACGACTTATTTAGGAAGATATTTGAAAAATCGTCATATTAATCCGAAATTTTTCCAAAAACTGCTTTTCCCATACATCTGTTTGCTCTGGCTATATAAATTTATGATTATTATTAATGAGGATATGGTTAAATAAAAGGCGGATTAGTATTTGGGAGATGTATTCCTTAAGACAAGAGATTCATCAGTAGTTTCGGAGTTAGAGCTGTGATTCGTAAAAGGGCCCAAGAGGAAGAAGAGATAATCTTAAATATTTTAGTTATTGAAAAGATAAAGCTAAATCAAAGGCCGATTAGGAATGAGATTGATTATTTGAAAGGTTTATTCCTTTAGGGCGATTGTTAGGGTTGAATCGGTTAGGGGTGAAAATCAGGACCCGAAATAGAAATGAGAAAATCGGAAATATCTGTTTATTTGAAAAGTTAGAGCAAAATCGAAGGCTGTTTTGGGCGTAGGATACAATATCTTTAGGGTACTATACTAAATAATTGAACTGGATGTCGGTAAGTGCTCGAAATAGGGCCAAGGTGAGTGAGAGAGCGAAATTGATAAATATATTAGTTATTACAGCAGGTAGAACGTAAATGAACGCTGATTCGCGCTTCGCAGAGTGTTTCCTTACGATACAATGCTAAAAAAATTAATAGAAGATCTAAAAGAATACGATGTGCGAAATAAAAATCAGGGAGCGGCAAGAGGGTCCAAACAAGGTGCCGAAGGAAAGTTGGATTGAGGATAAGACTTTAAATACGAAGGTTGAAATATGAATTGGATTTGCGCAGAGGGTCAAAGAACCGACGCAAATGTAAAAAAGAAAAATGTGAATATATTGTTTATTGGGGATGAGTACTACGAGAATATTTCGCTCGATATTTGGAAAATCTTAACGTAAAGCAAAACTCGGGGTGCGAAGACGATAACATAGCTCGATCCTAAAAATATTTTCGAAATTTAGGAAACAATCGGAGGTAAATGGCCATATTCTTCTCAGTATTTGAATAATCTTCCAAAATGAGCATAAGGAAGGCATATTTAGCTCGATGTTTGAAATAATCTTCGACATTAAACTAGAAGCGGAGCGAAAATAGCCTTATACATATAGCTAAATATTATAAAATTATCTAAGCTAAGCTAAGAAACAGGCCAAGAACGTATTTGAAAAAGCTTACAAATTAAGCAAACACGAGGAAAAGAAGATGCTTACGAATCTTCATTTTTGAAAAAGCTTCGAAAATATGCAAATATAAAGTGAATTCTGCGGCGAGAGATCGCTTTGTGGTACTTGGCCAGACGGCAATCACCGTGGGTCAGTGCATATACTCCCACGCCAACTTATTTGGCTTTCCGTGACCGAATATTCAAATACAGGGCCGAAAAAGGCTTATTTTGCTCGATATTTAAAAAATCTTCAAGGTTAACGAAGAAACGGGGTACACCTATCTTTTAGAAAATGTGATTATTATCATCAATGTCCCGTAAATGATAGATGAAATCCCGTTATAAGACGGCATTCCAAGATAAATCCCCCTTCTAATATAGCTACGTAGTTTTCATGATGGATTGTTTCAAATTATTATTATTTATCAATATCAACCCGAAAATGGTGATTTAAATCCTATTGTTTAACTGCGTTCACAATCATTTCCCTAAATAACACAGCGTCGTCTATGTCAAACCCGTTTTTTGAAAATTAGATTAAATATATCAAACCTAAATCCCCAAACCTGAAAACCTGTTATTAGATAGCATTCCAATATCATTAACCTTCAATTGACGGATACGTTAACAAGTCCGCTTTTTGAAGATTTTATTATTATTTACCTTAATGCTTCAAATCCCGTTATAAGATCACATTTTAAGATATGTATAGGACGGCGACGTCGCACAGTGGGCTAGGATCGAAAAAAACTGGCCAAAAATACGAAAACTTTTTTCTTCAGTGCGGACTACGAAACTTCGCATGATTGATTTAGAATAAATCCTGCATACAACTATGGGGGTCATTTACGTTGTATCCTTTACATTAAAATCATACAGAGGGTCCTAGCCTTAGTCTTCGGAGACTTAGACGCTAAGGATTGTCGATAGCGGGTTGCAGTGCACCGAAATAAACCTTCCAATGTGTGCAGCAGAGCGGTATTATTACTGTAATTTTAGCGTGAAAGAAAAGGGTAAAAATGGCTGTAAACGGCGTATTAAGCTGAATAGTCTTAAACGTGCTCTACCTTATAATGCTATATCCATAGCAATATTCCGATAATCGATTCAAAACGAGAATTTGCAAAAATAAGTTGCATCAGAAACTAAATCTGAACTATAGATACTTTTATCCAATTTTCGTGATCAAAACAGAAAAAGACCTATAATTGTACATGGTATGTACGTAATGGGAGCCGCTTTTAAGCAAAAGAGTTTTAAGCGGTTTTTCTTGGCTTGATTTATCATTAGGATATAAATGCGGACATAAGATAAAACTGAATTTTTCGAAATTTGCATTGTACACACAAAGACACTATCCCCAGCACTGAAAAGTGCCCCCTAAAATTTCGAAATAAATTTGGAATTCCTTCTGAAACGTGCAAAGTTACACGTAGTTGCCCTACCTTTATCCTATGCAAATGCCTTTTGTCCTCTTCGTCGTGGTGACATTAAAAGCATTAACACCTGGTTAAGCTGTTTATTTAACAAGATGTACAGATACAATATACATCCGAGAGTGGGAAGTCCCCTACGTTGGGCAGACCTCTCCATAATTCGATGGCTAGACCACGCGATAAAGGGAGTCTTGAGAGCTGCCATTGACTTTAAGCTGTGGAAGACGTTGTACAGCGTACCGAGTAACACAAAGTCTTGATGGTACTGGTTGACCTAACTACGGAACTCTCGTTAGGCCAAACAGACTTAGTAGCATCCCGCAATGGAGTGAAGGCTAAGTGATCCTTGGCCCATGATGGCTTTAACCACTTTAAATCTCTCAACATATTCTTTACTTAGTAAACTTGGAAGTAATTTAATAATTGTTTTACTTTACAAGTGGTTAAAGCAATGACGGTTAAAGTTAAGCTCTCAACTACAATCAAGTTGTAAAAGTTTTATTTTTTTCCTTTTTCATTCAACCATTTTTATTTGTAACGACGACAAGTTAATTTCTCTAGGCAAACCTAGAGTCTTCTGTACAAATTTAGAAGTTCCGATGGGTCTCACTTCCACATGAATTAAAATCTGTCGGAGCTTGGTTCGATTTCCTTTGGAAATTTATTGCGAGTGCCTTATACATACTTCAATAGTTTTATATAATGCGCTCTAAAGATCTTAGAGCTTATCAAAGGTCATTTCTTAAAGGAAAAAATTCTTTATTATTCTTTAATCAAATACGTAAATTATATTAAAATTCTCTTTGCTCGCGTAACTCCAGGCTGACCTCATGTAAGTTAAAAGCGATCTCACCATAATCTGCTATAATGAAAGCTTTATTTTTAACTTTTTTCGTCAAAAATAAAATTCCCCGAGCAAAATTGTAGCATTGGCCATTATAAGGGTACTTCTAGTGAGTAAAATGATATGGAAAGACCATATTTGCAGTACTTTCAGAGATTTCTGGCTCTTCGCCTTTGGAATAAGATTATCTCCCGATTCGGTCGAGTCGATGTGATTTTCGTCTCTCCACTAAACCTCATTTAGCTGCGTTCACTCTAGTATTTCACTCTTTGCATCATTTTTTGCCAAAACTTGGTATTTTCAGTTAATAAATAAATGCTCGTACCGCCGTACTGGAGGATATCGGAAGTAAAAACATTAAAAAAGCATCGGGTATAGTAACAGAGCCGTGAGGTACTCATGCGTCTATTTTATAAAAGGGGGAAGTCGCGACATTGAAAGCAGCGAAGAAATACCGGTCTCTGCGTAAAGAAAAAATATCGTTGTAACTAGGTAAATTTGGAAGCTAGCGTTGATTAATTTAAAAATTAATCCGTCGTTCCAGACTTTAAGAGCAGCCTGAGAGGAATGAATGAATTTCAGCCAGAATATGCACTTCAGCCGATAGAGGAACAATGGAATAGAAATAACTATATGTTTGGAAGTAGTGATTGCGAAGAGAAGAACTTATCGAATCCTAGGTATGAAAACTAATTACAGGAAGCAGTTGGGTGAAAAGTGAGGAGCCCACATTAGACGAAAATGTTGAGCGTTTTTTTTTTCCTAGGAATTTTCCAAGAAAATCTACCGCCGCTTGTCTTTCATCAAGACAATCGGTTATGTCTAAGTAAAACTTTTTATCTGGTGCGTCGTGGAAACCAAGCTCTGAAGCCCGTCTGAATGACTGGAATTTAAGAATAATTTTGGTCCAAACAGTGACTTCATCTGCTCGGGCCGCCGACATCTCCGGGTGTTCCCCGGCTTTAAGGGCTAACTTTCGCTTTTGTTTAAAGTTTATTCTTTAACTTCTGATGGGCCCGACATTGTATTGCTTGACCGATTGCGGCTTGGTAATCCTTTCATACTGCTCACTTAGCAGGAACAAAAGTGGGTTTTGGGCATTCTATCAAAACTCGGCCCTCCCTACGATTAAAACGGGCATATTGAAAGCACATGTCCGATTTGCTGGCAACGGCGACACCTCAGCGGTTCCTTATCGGGATTCAATTTAAAGATAATGTTAAATGTACATTTATATTTTAATAAACCAAAATTCTTCCGACGTTGTATCCTTTTCAAATTCGACTTGAAAGAGAGGGATAAGCCAACGGGAACTCATTTAAGTCTCGTTATTATGCGTCTGTGATTTAGCAGGGAGAGTTCTTTCAGTTGAAAAACTACTGGGCCATAAGCTTTCCAACAGGATAGTGTTGACATCTAAAAAGTCAACGATTCTCCTACACTTTATTCAAATTTTGCGACCCATTTACTGCGAACCCGTTTTTAGCAGACAAAAAATTCTGTACCCTTATACGGGAAAATTTTCAGTGCCCAAGGGTTCGGTGGTGTATTTTCCCATCCCCCGTTTGGTTATGTGGATGGCGTAAGTTGAGCAAAAGAATTCCGAGAAGCAAAAAGAGGTGGTCAGAGGGCGTTTCCTCTTTCCGGAGGCATTCGTCCTCTTCTTCTATTTCCCAGTCCCAAATGGGCGGTTCTACACTGAGTTGTAACGACAACCGACTCTCTCAGTCCTCCGGAGCGACTCACACGTGTATGCGGATGTATCTGCATGGAATCTTTTCTTGCTGGTCTACCCTTGTGGGGCGGTTACCGGTTAACAGATTCTAATTATCATTGCCCTTCCATCTCTATGAGACGCAGCAGCTTCGACCTCGCATACTACGGGAGAGAGCTCACCGGTGGTCGGGGACATTGCCGTGTCTCTAGTACCTCAATTCATTTACTTTCCATTCTTTGGCAGAGGGACTAGACTTCCTTGCTCCATCACCCTTTGACCAACCGAAGAATGTCATTCTCCAACTTTAACGCCATCGCTAAAATAACCCAATTAGAATTTCTCCGTTTGGAGCCCACTTGGGTTATTTCCCTCGCTCTTATTTTCGTTTTTACCGATTCCTTATTTTTTCAGAGCACTTACCGCCGTTGTCATTTATGGTGGATTGCATTTCTCGCTGTTTTCTGATATCTACTGAATTAGACATAACGATTGAGGAAAAATTGATTGATGGAAATTAATTACAATTTTTGTTAGGTAAATATCTAAAATAGAAAGTGACGGAAGCAATGATTTTTTTCTTTCCTATCCGCTTTGATCAATGGAGGAGGAAGCCTATGTAACGATTTACTGCGGTGGCTGGCATGAAACATTTCAATGGATTTAATTGTTACCAATATTTGCTGACGATAAGGATGAATTCTAATTGTGGCCGCTTCCAGCAATTTTAACATTTTCAATGCTTCATTTAGGTGGTTTCCTTGATATCACTTCACTAGTGCTGACTTCCTCTGTTTTGTATTTGAATAATGCCAACGCTTCAGCGAGTTGCTACAGGTCTACCTGCGCTCACCCGTTCTTTCGTTTTCGAATTCGAGGGTTATTTTTTCTTTCGAAATTACTGTGGCTCTTTTTTAAAAGCGAAAAGCTATTATTAAACCAGCATTCTCTTATACTTTGCTTACCGCGAAGAAAGGGTTGACTAAACTGAAAGCGAAGATTTTTAAATGGTATGAAACTATAAATATATGTAATGTATGAGGAATGTTCCGAGCAGAAGCCGTCGAACAAAATTCGGTCGTGAATGAATGATGAATTAGTAGAAAAAGAACTTCAATTACCTATTCTAAGTAAATTGGACGTGTAGACAATCGAAACCTCGGCCATGCCTCTTTATCGCCGGCTCTGGAGAGAAGGGACACAATCCCTCACGCGTTGGCCGTCTGGAGGGCGATCTGCAGAGAATGACTGTCGGTGTTAAGGCGTTCTTCTGAGGACCTGTAAGAGATCTTGGAAGTGGGGGCCGCTGCAGAGAGAAGACAAATATATCGGGCGACGCGATCGAGAGCAATGGACGAAGAGAAGGGAACAAATCGGTGGATTGGCTGTCTGACAACAAGCACAACGGCATCACATCTGAGAAGCATCTCCTCGGAGAAAGAAAAGACCTTGCCGGTCAAATGAGTACAGGCAGGATGAGTTCCATCTCATCTACAATCCCAAATGCAACGGACGAGGGCACTGGATGGCTCGGGGCCCCTTTGAAAGAATGTTCTTGCTGGATCCGAAGATGCAGTCGGGGAATGAAAACTGCACGGATGCATCGCGCGTTCGATGTCCTTGTATCTTATTTCAGAAGGATTATCCACTTTTCGCACAAAGAACCTCTCAATTACTTCAATTGGTTTATCAATGTAGGATGAAGCATATTCTACCAGATGGGCATTTAGGTAAGAATAACTGTCTTCCATTAGCCGTAGCGAGAGGGCATTGGATACCATCACGGTATTTCCCAAACAATGATCAACAGCCCACAAAACGCTGCACTCCATTTTTGGGATTTCGGTATGTTAATCGATTGAGATTACGACGATATGAAACAACTACGCAAAATTTCAATCCAACGTACTGCTCTAAGAATGTAATAGTAAAAAGCTCGCTATCACAGAGTTCGTCTCGGCTCCGATGCTGGCATTTAGATTCCTCTGCTTCGCGGTATCTTCATTTCATACTCCGAAAATTGATAGATTAATGATTATATAGATTGATTGATCAATCAATCGAATCGTAAAATGAATGAATCGTTGTAGCGTTTTCCAATGCATCTGAAGGGAGAATCTGGTTCTTAAACGGGTAGTAGTGCCTACGAGTATTAAGCAATATCTATACTGAGGAATGGATAAAGGGAGATTTTTGCACGCTAGGGCGTGACCCAGGAAAAATCCCAAGGAAGAATACACTTGAAAAAAATAACTAAAATATGTGTTTCGACTGAAAGGAGGCGGCTCCATAAAATTATATTAAACGGAATATATCCTTACGCGGGGACCTCTAAAAAGGGGTTTACTGCGTATTGTGTTGAGATGAAAATCATACTCAGAAATAAGAATGTCTACAGCTTGCAAATTATTAAGTTCGGAAATTTAATCCTCCTAGATTTAATGTAGCAGTAGACTAGAACGCTCACGTATCCAATCGGGCCTTTTCTTATACTAGAATATACTCTTTTGTCCAAGAGTGTCCATAGAATCAGCAAAATGGGTGAATTCGACGGGATATTCTAAATTTCCATTGGCATTCCATTCTAGATATAGCTTCTAATTGGGAGTTTGGCATATCATTGACATAATTCCAAAAAAATAATTAGGGTCATTCCCGATCTTTGAAAAACGAAACAAAAAAAATTCTCCGATTGTTAATCTCAGTCCGTTCTCCGCGACGGCATAGTTGATGTTCATAAGAGAAAGTCTCTCTCCTATTCGATAATTCTAGGAAAATTCCACAAGAGAAAATAGGCTTGGAGATTCCCCTCTGTAAAACTACATTTACATTTAAACCCTGCAAACCGCCAAGTATACTTGACACATTCAGCAGACACATGAAAACTTTACACCAAGAACCTCTTTGTACTAAGAACACTGGCAGCAGTAGCATTGGGAGACCCATGAATTGATTTAAATTTCTACATCAGAGCTTTAAGCCGCATACGTATTAAATAGCAGTGAATCTACTAAATAATCGTCACTGAAGCACCTAGATTAAATGGATTTTTCCATTTTCTAAATATGCCTTAGTTTCCTTTGAGTGATCTTCGTTTGGGGAAGCCCTGATCTTCAAGTGATCCGCAATGTCTTCCGGAGGCAAGTCGATCGGTAGATTGCGAAAGATATAGGTATCTCTCTAATTTTCTCATGCCAGCCTGTATATATAGAAATTTATTTACGTTTCCATTGACCTATTTAATCTCTAAAAAAACATTTATATTACTGCACATGACAGTTGCTTGTCAGCCCGGAAGTTGGGTCACTGGCTTAGATAAGAAAACCCCGGATACACTCTTAGAAAGGGGAACCAAAATTTACAGAAAATATAAATAGTGACATTTTCTCTCCTGTGTTATTAACAGGAGTTGCTGTGACCCGATCGTGTCGAGAATTAAACAGTATCAACGGCGTTATCGGGAGATTAAGGATGACCACGTGTGAGGGCGGCGTGAAAGAACCTCCCATTAGCCTATTACCACTGACAACTACTGTCTGCCAGTTATTCACTTCCATAGCCAGCCTCACCCTTTTCTTGCCTTATGGCAGGTGAGCTGTCAATGGTTTCCGCCTCCGGCAAACTGGAGCTAATCTCACTTGGCAACGGGTGTGCATGTTTAGATGACTCTGATAAACCGGCCTATACCCATTGGACGGTTCCCGGTTCAGAGTGTGCATCTGAGGGCACGACCTCCCTTCCGCCCCTTTCAGACGGGGTTGGGAGTGGTGCGACAGCCTCAACCTCGTACTCTCGGGACAGTTCTCCGTTGCCACCAGGAAGGGTCTTTCGAATACCTCTAAACAAATTCTCTTTTTTCCTTTGCATTCATGGAGAGGACCTTCATGCCTTTTACGACCCATGACCACCCTTTTGTCTCTAGCGTTAACGCCGTTTTGAGTAATCCCAATTGGATTATTTCTAAACGCGTGCCAGGATAATTGGCTCCGATAGAAGGTTTCTGTATAGTTCAGCTCCACTGTGCTTGTTTCTCTTTCCCTTGAGGTTTTTACTAATAGTGGGAGGAGCGCATCCTTGATACAGGCTGGTTAAATTGGGATAAGAGCTAGATGTCTGTCGTGAAGGAATCCATTCAAAAATATTGGGTTGTGTATATTACCTGTGGAAATTCAAACCACCAACAACCGCTAATTCTAATTGCCCAATCCAGTGGCTGAGAAAAGGGGAACTTCCGGATTTCGAAATCTAGACGAAAGACATTGTCGAGTCACTTGACGACCAAGGCATCTTCGTGAACATATTCTCCCGATTAAAAACGTCGCGACCCAAAAAAAGATAATCAGTCTCGTTTCGGATTCTTCTCGGTAGAGCTCCAAAACGTTGCCGTCATAAGCTTTTCAACCATTAGAGAATTTTTCGGCTTTAAAATCACAATAGAGAGAATCTAACCGTACCACGGACCTTTTACTGTGCCATTGCTGCCACGCATTCGGATAAGGCTTATCTCATATTGCCTCGGTGAGTGGAATGTGGAAAAAACAGATGGTGAAATGAATGCGAGAAATTATAATCCAACGCGGATATATATACCCATTGTCATAAGTGTAGAAAAGCCAATTACAGGGGTAAGGTTCTTATCAAATTTGATTTCACTATTACGTACATTGCATTGAAAGAGAGAAGCGAAAGAAAAATTGATAAGCTAACACACAGTAGAGGTCGAACGAAATAACTAACTCGCAGAGCGGATATCCAACCGCAGCCGTTTCTTCCAGAACACATAATTTCAAATAAAGTAAACGAGGATCTTAGAAAGCATTAAATCTTTTACACTTCGAATAAATCAGTGTACATCAATGATTACTGCTGGTTTAAATGGATTTCAAATTTAGCAATTTTAATCTTTATGACTTATGAAACTGCTTTCTTCTTCGTTAATTGTTCACATCCCCTTTTAGATGTCCCTTGCGGTCTTAACAGCACAGGAATGGAATGCCAACGCTAAAGAAAAGCAGATAACCGCATAAAGAAGACTATGTAAAAACGGAATACGAAAACAAATTTATTTTACGAGTCGAAAATGGCTCACCTCGTCACTAATTGCAACCCGAAGAAAAAGTACAATTTTTATTAACACTCATTATAGTCTTCGCCGATTGTTTCAATCAACTCTCTCCTTACCATCTTCCAATCATTCTACATTTGCCATGTTAGTCCGATTTCCACTTTCCCCAGGATTTTAAATTCAATGATTACGATATATTGGTCTGACTACTATCCTCCGAGGCAAATAACCTTAGGGCAACCTTAACCAAACAATCTCCACACACAGGCAATAATAAACATGGAGGACTTAAAGATTGGAATTGGAATTAACTGAATTCTCAAAAGAACTAAAACTACATCCCATCTTACCGCACAAAATGCTTCACTTCATTAATCTTAGAAATGCATTTTGGGATTACTTCACGAGTATTTTCAAACACCATTCATAACCATTCGAAACAATTTTCAAATAAAATTTGATCTTCCAACCATTGAATTGAAGCCTGAATATATTAGAATTTTAGAATAGTAATAAAATGCAGACTTCAGAACTGTCGACGGCAACACTTGCAGTACATTTGCAAGATAATGAGGCTTTGTTATAGAGCCAAACAATGGTTGTGAAATCCTGACACCTTCCAGAACGAAACTAAGAAATTAAGCACCAGAGAAATTCACGTAAGTTCTCTTCTAAGAGATCAAGAGTTAACTACGCGAGCAACTAATCTGAACGAGATATCTCAACTTTTCAATAAAATGAAGACATCGCGAAACATAGAAAGTTAAATTCCACAAACGAAGCAGAGACGAACTCAATGATAGCGAGATTTATACCATAACATTCGTTAAGCAGCAAGTTGGATTGAAAATTCGCGTAGTTGTGTTTCATATCGTCATAACCTCAATTGATAAACAAACCAAAAACCCAAAAATGGAGTGCAGTGTTTTTTGGGCTGTTGAGCATTGTTATGGAAGGATCGTAATGATCTCCAGTGCCCTCTCGCCACTGCTATTAAGAGAACGTTAGTCTTACCAAAATGTCCATCTGGTAGAATCTGCTTCATCCTAGAGTGAATAAAACCTAAATTAAGAATGCTTCGCCGAACGTCATGAAGAGATTACGTACATTCATGGCACCGTGTATTCCGTACGAGAGATTGGCACCCGTTGTTCCTACTCTTCCATAAGAAATCAATTTTACCCTACGCTGAGTGTCTTTCAATCAACGACAGCCAACTTTATTTCCTTTTCACCTGTCTCAACAGCTCGTGTCACTAAGTCATGCACGGTGCCATAAGATTTACATGGTCCCTTCATTACGTCGGCCGAAGTTCGGACGTTCTCTTAGTGCAATAAGCAGAACATTCTTCATAAACATGATGTATTAAAACCACCTTTGCACAATCGAGTTATAACGCTATACCGCTTAAGACGCGCTTTTTCCTAGGTCCTATAAAAAGTGACTTCATCGGGTTTTACTGCAAGTGAACAACGAGGCAATATTCCTTCAGCACAAAGTTAAATAAATCGCGGAATACCTTCTAAGGCAGGAAATGCGCCTCAAAATAAAGGCAACTCATTTGTGGAAAGACGAGACCTTTTTGATCCACACGATTGAAATGATATGCCGCGGAATAATTCAATACTGAATGGAAAACGGCAGAAATTTAATAACTCCTCCTAGACAAAGTACAGGGCATCGCCAACAGCGGACACGAAACTATTACAATTACGTAAAATTCTCAATCCGAAATAAACCTCCGCAATTAGAAGGTTGTAGAAATACTGCCTCGTTTCTTTTCGCGTTTAAAATGCCGTATTTTCAGGTGATAGTGCATCCTTACTTTTGCCACTTCTCCTTCAGGAAAATTAAGATTGTTACGCTTGCCGTAGTAAAAATAACAGTAATTAACTTAGAAACTTTTGGTCAGTCGAAATACACGATTGGCTAAAGCGGATCGAAAGGCATTTGGAGACGTGAAATATGACGCTCTGTCTCCCGCTTAAGACGCGGATAAGCGGTATTTTTAAGAAAGAAAGGGGCCAGAATAAAACAGAGTAGTGAGCGGGATAGCGTCTTAAACGGATTTGACTATATTTCATCAACAGAACCATCCTCAGCAATTGAAAATTTAGTACAAATTGTAGTTGAACACACTTAAAACGCCGTAACTTAGGATGCGAGTCAAAATGTCCCCTTTTTACCACTTCCTTACTTTTTGACCCTTCTCCTTCGACCATGGCTCAATTGAATCATCGAAAGGGACCAACGAGAAGGAAATAGAATATTCTCGAAATTGCCGAGTGACGGCAATTAAAAACGCAGGCACGAAAGACCTCATGCGCCGTGACACGCGACAGAAAATTAAAGAGAGAAAGTTCAATGGACGAATAGAGCAGGAAAATAGATCAACAAGTAGTGAGAAAACGCTCACCAGCCAGAAAATTCTCAAGGCAGCTCCCACGATGAGCAACTTGGTAATCTTAAAATCCGTGACTTTGCCTTCTCCTGATGTATGTACTTCCTCGTCTGGCTCACGACGCCCAACTGAAGGACAGCTCTCCCGTCCCGTCGTCCCTGAATACCCACAATTCATAGCATAGATAGGGGAAGGTCGAGGCGGGAGATTTGAATCCAAATATAAAACGACCTTATACACCTATTATAAGTAATTAAGGATTCAACTCAAATCAAAGTCACAGACGTCAATTAGGACTTGATCAAATATTTTGATAATTATTTCTCTATGAAACACTGCATTAATTACTAGCTGAACTTCATGTTAATGCACAACGTGGAAAAGATAATTGGCCTACCATACTAATAACCACTTGGACTATGATTTGCCTAGTTTCCAATTAGACAAGCCCTCTCGATGAATATCTCTTTTTATTATGAAGAATATCGCTATTTCTGAACATATTAGTCAATTTCCGGTCGAATGATTCATCGAGAATATATTGGGATAAAAAGTTATGTTACCCGAGGATACGCACCATCATCCTCTCAAATTTCGTCAATATCCATCAAATCATTTTATTTAATAAAGGAAGACTCCGTTAACCCAAAAAAAAATCATGAAACCTGTCCTGCAGTGCATAGAAATAATATGAATGATATATCTATAAATCATTTGCAACAAAGCTTGTGAAATGACAATTAAATGAATAATTTTCAGAAACAGTCTTTTGAAGAATGATATCATTTTGAATTAATCATTGTTGCTATTGACACATTCTAAGTTAAAGTTATAGATTACGAATTTATAAACAATGTTCAGTACTTGCATGATTTTTAAAGGTTAAAATATCATTTATTGACATTTCAAATACTCAACAACAATTTGAGCAGTTAAAGGTTGATTTTGAATATCAATGAAGAAAATTTTCCTACTCAAACCAAAACTTCAGCAAGTGGTATTTTTAGTCGCATCAAATGAACTTTCAAAGAAATGGTTATATGCTAGTTAAGGTTATTATCACTGTTTTCGGTGATTTATAGAATATATCTCATTGGATCATTTACATACTACGGAAAATCAGGCTCTTCTAAAGACTTGTAATATTTTTAGGGATAAGATATATTTGAAATAATCACAATAATTTTTTATGCATAATGCAGAGGTTTACAATTGCTGAAACATACCTCAAAATAACCCGAAGGAGAGATCGTTGGGTGCAGCAGAAATACAAGCATTGAAAAAGAAAGTTTCCCAGCATTGATTTTCATGTTATTCTGCATCGAAAGGAAGTAATTTCCAACCGTTCAGTGCAATTTTATCAAGGTTAAACACTATCACATTAGCACGGAAAGTGAAAAAAGAAAATAATTTAAAGCAAATCGGCAAGCGCTTGTATGTCTTATAGGACTTAATGACATCAAGTAAATAAATATATAAAGATGCAATTAATTACACAACGGTGATTAATGATACGCAACTAAAGATTTAATTTGTTTTGGAAGTGCGCGGGGTCTGTTTCAGCAAATCACCGTAAATTGCTCGTATTTTCTCTCATATGATGCCCTGTGTTAAAATATCGCCTTTAAGCTGCTTCTCCGTCACTTAAACCATCAGCAGTTTCTCCATCTTTTCATGGAGCGTAGAAATTATTGTAACGCCCTTAGCTGGCGTTATACCCTTTATTGACTCCTTCTGTTTAAGCACAGTACATATCGTTGAAGTACTACGCCAGTAATACCTCGCCAAGTCAGCTACTCGCACATCTCGCTCATTTTTTCCATGATTTCACGCTTTAATTCAAAAGACGTCACCTTCTTTTGAGCATTGACCTTTCCACTCACTTTCTTCGGACACAAGGTTATAAAAAGAAATGTGATGAAGTATTTAATCGCACAAAAAGTACAAAGCCCTAGAAAAACTTATCAAAGATGCTTCGACAGCGAGGTAAACAATTATACTGGGGGGATGCGTGGGATAATACGAGACGCACGAGGCACAGTAAACTGTTGGGTCGTGTGCAGCCGGCCGTTCCTCGTATCTGAAATTTTGCTCGTATTTCAAAGCAAAACTTCGCTCGCTCGACGGCTCGTATCTCAAATATCTCGCATGTTAGGGCTCTCGTATCTCGAGGTACCACTGTACTTTAAAGTAGTACTGACTCTATGTCGTAGACAAAATTTTCCTTTGTTTTCCATCATAAATTTTATTTTTTTATTCCAAATACCTTCCTGCGGCGTAGCATCCCTACAATTGTAAAGACACTTCACGAAGACCAAACCTTCTCCATCATATACAACCCCGTCCGGAGAAGCTGCTAGGAAAGGCATATTTTTGTGGACGAAAAGTCCAGCTGGAAAAACTGTATTCCCGCTTGTATATTCGGCAATAGCTCTTGCCTCGTTCGCTTTGCCCCAGTCAGTTGCAACATTACCCTTGAAAGACGGGAAAAGAATAGTCTTTCTCCAGAGACGTCTGCTCCCTTAAATTGCGCCCAAATGAAGACGCCGTTTCCATCGTTCGAAAAACCATAATTTATTCAAGCTTTGTTCCCTAGTTTCCTCTTCATCTTCTTTTCTTTCAAGCTTCTATATTTTATCGGACTTTTTTATCCGCAGAAAGTGTAGTGCCGCGACACTGGCGTTACCTGGATTAAATAATCATCCCGCAGTTAAGGGAAGTCAATGAGAAAGAGAGATATCGGAAATTCAGGTTCGCGGGGTACGGCTGCTCTCGAGCTCGCTTAACCTTATCATTTGTTTGAAAGAATTACTTAGACTTCCTCTTTTTCCGCGCCAACCCTTAATTTTCAGCGATTTCTATTCTTTCTTTTGACCCTTCAAGGATTCGGATTCAAATTCGACGATCTTATTTTCTTTCGAAATGACTGCGGCTTTTTCAATGTCAGTAGCCGCCGAGTTCTTTACGGTTAGCATCCAGTAAGAGCAATGACAATTAAGGAGACAAAAATACTCAATCGGAGAAAAGTGTATCGGATAGATATTTCATTGAAGTAAATGAACAATCTTTAGCAGAAGATTTTAAAAAGGCTTCAATTCAAAAACGACAGGATACGTAATGAATTTGTAAAAAAATTAAGAAATTTAAAAAGGTGAGCACCGGGAGATAAGAATGACATTTCCAAGTAAAGCGAAAAGCTATTATTAAACTAGAATTCTCATATCCTTTGATTAGCGTGAAGAAAGGGCAGCTTCAACCAAATACAAAGATTGTTAATAGCTTTGAAACCGCGAAATATACGTCACGACGCGAGAAATGTTCCGAGGTCGTGAATGAATGATTAATTAGAAGAAAACGATTTAGAAATTGCTGTTCTGAACAGACAGGAAGTGAAGACAATCGAGACCTAGGACATGCCTCCTTCATTACCTCCTCCGGAGAGAGAGAGGACGAAAACCTACATGTGTTGGCCGTCTGGAGGTCGATATGCAGAGGATGGTGTAAGGCGTTCTTCTGAGGACCTGTAAGAGATCTTGGAAGTGGGGGCCGCTGCGGAAAGAAGACGAATATCGGGCGACGCGATCGAGAGCAATGGATGAAGTAAAGGGAACAAATCGGTGGATTGGCTGTCTGACAACAAGCACAACGGCATCACATCTGAGAAGCATCTCCTCGGAGAAAGAAAAGACCTTGCCGGTCAATTGAGTACAGGCAGGATGAGTTCCATCTCATCTACAATCCCAAATGCAACGAACGAGGGCACTGGATGGCTCGGGGCCCCTTTGAAAGAATGTTCTTGCTGGATCCGAAGATGCAGTCGGGGAATGAAAACTGCACGGATGCATCGCGCGTTCGATGTCCTTATATCTTATTTTAGAAGGATTATCCACTTTTCGCACAAAGAACCTCTCAATTACTTCAATTGGTTTATCAATGTAGGATGAAGCATATTCTACCAGATGGACATTTAGGTAAGAATAACTGTCTTCCATTAGCCGTAGCGAGAGGGCATTGGATACCATCACGGTATTTCCCAAACAATGATCAACAGCCCACAAAACGCTGCACTCCATTTTTGGGATTTCGGTAAGTTAATCGATTGAGATTACGACGATATGAAACAACTACGCAAAATTTCAATCCAACGTACTGCTCTAAGAATGTAATAGTAAAAAGCTCGCTATCACAGAGTTCGTCTCTGCTCCGATGCTGGCATTTAGATTCCTCTGCTTCGCGGTATCTTCATTTCATACTCCGAAAATTGATTGATTGATCAATCAATCTATATAATCATTAATCTATCAAATCGTAATATGAATGAATCGTTGTAGCGTTTTCCAATGCATCTGAAGGGAGAATCTGGTTCTTAAACGGGTAGTAGTGCTTACGAGTATTAAGCAATATCTATACTAAGGAATGGATAAAGGGAGATTTTTGCACGCTAGGGCGTGACCCAGGAAAAATCCCAAGGAAGAATACACTTGAAAAAAATAACTAAAATATGTGTTTCGACTGAAAAGAACCGGCTCCATAAAATTCTATTAAACGTAATATATCCTTAAGCGGGAACCTCTAAAAAGGGGTCTACTGAGTATTGTATTGAGTTGAAAATCATACTCAGAAATAAGAATGTCACAGATTGCTAATTATTAAGTTTCGGAAATTTAATCTTCCTAGATTTAATGTAGCAGTAGACTAGAACGCTCACGTATCCAATCGGGCCTTTTCTTATACTAGAATATACTCTTTTGTCCAAGAGTGTCCATAGAATTAGCAAAATGGGTGAATTCGACGGGATATTCTAAATTTCCATTGGCATTCCATTCTAGATATAGCTTCTAATTGGGAGTTTGGCATATCAATGACATAATTCCAAAAAAATAATTACGATCATTACCGATCTTTGAAGTATGAAATAAAAAAAATTCTCCGATTGTTAATCTCAGTCCCTTCTCCACGACGGCCTAGAGGATGTTCATAAGAGAAATTCTCTCTCCTATTCGATAATTCTAGGAAAATTCCACAAGAGAAAATAGGCTTGGAGATTCCCCTCTGTAAAACTACACTTACATTTAAACCCTGCAAACCGCCACTAGCGCATTGAACGGGTCAACTATACTTGACACATTCGACAAGTATATTGAAACTTTACACCAAGAACCACTTTATAACAAGAACACTGGCAGCAGTAGCATTGGGAGATCCATAAATTGATTTAAAGTTCTACATCAGAGCTTTAAGCCGCATACGTATTAAATAGCAGTGAATCTTTCGACTAAATGATCGTGACTGAAGCACCTAGTTTGAATGGATTTAAGCTTTTTCTAAATATACCTTAGTTTCCTTTGAGTGATCTTCGTTTGGGGAAGCCCTGATCTTCAAGTGATCCGCAATGTCTTCCGGAGGCAAGTCGATCGGTAGATTGCGAAAGATATAGGTATCTCTCTAATTTTCTCATGCCAGCCTGTATATATAGAAATTTATTTACGTTTCCATTGACCTATTTATTCTCTAAAAAACATTTATATTACTGCACATAACAGTTGCTTGTCAGCCCGGAAGTTGGGTCACTGGCTTAGATAAGAAAACCCCGGATACACTCTTAGAAAGGGGAACCAAAATATACAGAAAATATAAATAGTGGCATTTTCTCTCCTGTGTTATTAACAGGAGTTGCTGTGACCCGATCGTGTCGAGAATTAAACAGTATCAACGGCGTTATCGGGAGATTAAGGATGACCACGTGTGAGGGCGGCGTGAAAGAACCTCCCATTAGCCTATTACCACTGACAACTACTGTCTGCCAGTTATTCACTTCCATAGCCAGCCTCACCCTTTTCTTGCCTTATGGCAGGTGAGCTGTCAATGGTTCCCGCCTCCGGCAAACTGGAGCTAATCTCACTTGGCAACGGGTGTGCATGTTTAGATGACTCTGATAAACCGGCCTATACCCATTGGACGGTTCCCGGTTCAGAGTGTGCATCTGAGGGCACGACTTCCCTTCCGCCCCTTTCAGACGGGGTTGGGAGTGGTGCGACAGCCTCAACCTCGTGCTCTCGGGACAGCTCTCCGTTGCCACCAGGAGGGGGTCTTTCGAATACCTCTAAACAAATACTCTTTTTTCATTTCGATTCATGGAGAGGACTTTCATGCTGTTTACGACCCATGGCCACCCTTTAGTCTCTAGCGTTAACGCCGTTTTGAGTAATCCCAATTGGATTATTTCTAAACGCGTGCCAGGATAATTGGCTCCGATGGAGGGTTTCTGTATAGTTCAGCTCCACTGGGCTTGTTTCTCTTTCCCTTGAGGTTTTTACTAATAGTGGGAGGAGCGCATCCTTGATACAGGCTGGTTTAATTGGGATAAGAGCTAGATGTCTATCAATTCTAAGTGATGGTGTGGAGAAACGATACCCCGAAGGCATGCGGCACATAGATGGGCTACCATCTACAGTGTTGACATTTTTTCGAATTAAATTGGGGTGATGTGCATATTACCTGTCGAAGGTCCAAATACTAACAACCCTTAATTCTAATTGCCAAAATTCTGCACGGAAGACATTGTCGAGTCGCTTGACGACCAAGGCATCCTCGTGAACACATTCTCCCAATTAAAAACTTTCTCCCGATAAAAAACGACCCAAAAAGATATTCATTCAGTCTCGTATAGGATTAAGCTTTTAAGCTTAATCCTAATCCGTTAGGAAGGAATAAGCTTTTAAACCATTACATACGTTTGCGGCTTTAAAGTTTTAATAGAGAGAATCAAATCGTACTACGGACCTTTTACTATGCCATTGCTGCCAGGCATTCGGATAAAGCTCATCTCATATTGCCTCGGTGAGTGAAATGTGGATATAACAATTGGTGATCCGAGGCGGATATTTGTACCCATTGTCAGAGGTGTAAAATAGCCAATTACAGGGGTAACAATATTATCAAATTTGAATTCACTTACGTTAATTGCATTGAGAGTGAGAAGGGAAAGAAAAACTGATAAGTTAACACACAGAAGCGGTCGAACGAAACGAGTACCTCGCAGAGCGGATATCCAACCGCAGCAGTTTCTCACTAAATGTCAAATATAGTAAACGAGGATCTTTTGAAGCATTAAATTTTATGAAAACAAATCAGTGCACCTCAAACCCGCAGTCATCATTAAATGGGTATCAAATTTAACAATTTTAATTTCTATGTCTTACGAAACTGCGTTCTTCTTTACCAATTCATCACATCCCCTTTTAGATGTCTCTTGCGGTCTTAAAAGCAAATGAATGGAATGCCAACGCTATACAGAAGCAGTTACCAAGTATTTAATAACGGAATAAGAACTCTCCTGACCGAACCGAGAACTTCGAGATCATGGGCTACCATATTTCAGGTGAAGGACAGCTATTATTGTAGGTGCTTAGTCATGTCCCAATTTTTATTTTAACGAATTTTCAAATCTAGAGGCCACCGAGAATGCAGTGATTAAAATACGGGGTAGAAATAATTAAATCTTATTGTAAAACCACCCATAGAAGGAGTTATTCCAGGCATTGAAAATATTCTCAGATAAAACCCTAACTACCATGCTCAAATGCTATCTCCACGTCATACACAGGGATTGGGAGTATCGCGTACTCAACCCTGCGGTGAAAGCTTTTAAAATAAAATTGTTTTCGTACAAAATAATTTGGGAGTCTTAAGTGGCTGACCTCGTCAGTAGTCACCCGAACAAAAAGTGCAATTTTCATTTACTCTTCTTATCGTCTATGCCAACGTTTTCAATCCACTCTCCCCTGACCATCTTCCAATCATTCTAGGTTTGCCAAGTTATGCCGATTTACACTTTTCCCAGGATTTTAAAATCAATGATTGCGATAAGCTCGTCTATCTTCTATCCTCCGAGGCTAACAACCTCGGGGAAAATCTCCACACACAGGCACCATTAATTGTGGAGAAGTTAAAGATTTTCGTCGCGTTGGCATCAACTGAATCCTCAAAACAACGCAAAATGCAACCCCTGTTACCGGGCGAAATGCTTGACTTGATTCAGCTATAAATGCAAATTGGGATTAATTCAGACGTGTTTTCAAACACCATAGCCATTTAAAAAAACTTTCCAATCAAATTACGTCGAAGTGAAGACAAAACCAAAGAAAAAATTTGAAATCCTCCAGCCTTGTAATATATTCAATATTCAATTCTAAGTTTAAAAGGGTAAAAAAATGCAGACTTCTGAATCGACGACGGCAACACTTGCAGTGCATTTGCAAGATAATGAGGCTTTGATATAGAGCCAAACAATGGTTGTGAAATCCTGATACCTTTCAGAACGAAACTAAGAAATTAAGCACCAGAGAAATTCACGTAAGTTCTCTTCTAAAAGATCAAGAGTTAACTACGCGAGCAACTAATCAGAACGAAATATCTGAGCTAATCAATAAAATGAAGATATCACGAAGCAAAGGAATCTAAATCCCACAATCGAAGCAGAGACATACTCTGTGATAGCGAGATTATTACTATTACTTTCATAATGCAGCACGTTGGATAAAGAATTCACGTATTTGTGTTTCTTATCGTCTTAATCTCAATTGATAAACAAACCGAAAACCCAAAAATGGAGTGCAGTGTTTTTGAACTGTTGAGCATTGTTTTGGAAGGATCGTATTGATCTTCTATACCCATCCATCATTGCTATTAAGAGAACGTAAGTCTTACCAAAATGTTCATCTGGTAGAATCTGCTTCATCCTAGAAGTTGACTACATCCTAACCTTACCGTAAGTGTGTTTCATTTCTACCAAAACTCATTAGTCTACCAAGGAGTTGGTAGACTAATGAGACTAAAGTTGCCTACCAAGGAAGCTCATCGAAAGATATACGGATAAAACATACGATTAGATTCTCTCATGACAACAATTCAGTGAAAATGATCATAGAATGAAATACAATTATCCTCTGATTCTATTAGAAAAATATTCACGCTTTGACTCCGACCATTGTGCAGAGCGTACAGAGTGAATTTTGAATCTAGTCACTCTCTCAGGTAAAGATGCTATAAAGACACTTAAAAAGAATGTTCCCAGATCGCCAAATGTAGATATGCGCAGCCAGAAAAAATCAAGATATACATTATTTTCTCCTCGATTTCGGTGATAAAAAGAAAAACACATTGATTGGATTTTGCGTGACGTTTGATAGTCTTTTTCAATCAATCAATATCCGTGCAGAGAAGAGCTATTTATCACCACCATATTATATTAACTAATATTTAAATGCAATTTCACTAAATTAATTAAACTGTGATGAAAGACTACCGCTAAATTAGGAGAATCAGTCAAATCAATCTCTTGAATACGCAGGAAAAACCATTAGCTACTCCTATAGATAATTATAGTTTTTATGCAGACTATTGAAATAAATATATGAAGTTTCAGCGAGTAGATTCACAATATTTTATTTATAAATGTGAACAAAAAGATTTATTAAAATTCAATTGAAAATGGATCGATCAATCAAATCTTTCGAAAATTGAAGATATTCTTACGGGAGATTTCTGTATTGGTCTGGCGTAGAAACTAAGGCCATATTGGAGAAAATATCTATACCTTTACAGATACCAATCTACTATAACATCCCGATTCTCATGTTGCAAATTCTCCAAAAAGTACGCAAAATACATGAAAATACAGAAATGCAGAAGAAATACGCGCAACCCCTATTACAGAAAAATAGAAAATTAAGGAAACCAGTGATACCTATGATCGATATTTAGGATTTGCTAGTTAGGAGTCCACGCAACTAAGCCTTACTAAGTGATTCTTGTGGTTTTGACTACGAATTTACAACCAGTATGCAACTGATAACCTTCAAATTATAATAGATTTTTGATTTCCGACGTTGTGTTTATAACAATATATGCTAAACAAAAGAAAAGGAATGCTCGCAAGGTAAGAATATGTCATTTAACCGCAAGAAGGTAAGTTATCGGGAAAAATCAGAAGAATTCAAATTCCAAAGTGGAATACTTCGAGATCTACATCGTAATGCAGGTGTTTGGCAATTCTTCCTAAATGAAGGCCTATTACGTTGAACGGTCACGTGTTCAGTAGTCTTAAGCATTGACTGTGCCCTGAAAGTCAAAAACGAATCCGTTTCCTCACTAACCTGGTGTTTTATGTAAGTTTTTAATTAACATCAAACTTAAGATGAATTTGGTGGAATTCAACGGACGAGTTGAAAGAAATTAATACTTAGTAAACTCCAGGAATGGCGGATCATTCCGATAGTTGGAAGGACGGCATTCAGGGCGATTCGGAAGTGGAGATGAAGTCTGTTATGCGGCGCATCTAATTTCCGGATGGAAGTCCTACAGTACTTCCTCACTCGCCGCACCTTCTGGACCGGGATGCCGGTGGGATCCTGGTTTCGGGTGCTGTGGGCCTTTCATCATGAAGTGACTCCTTTTTGTCCTCCAAAGGAGAGAAGATGCAAAACCTGGAAGAATATATTCGCCTCGGAGGCGAGAGGAGGCGTCGGAGTAATGAAGGGCTAGTTATCTCTATGCTTTTTAGGGCATCACAAATGTCTTTGGCAGAGCTCGGATATTCAGCGGCTATGTGCTTCTGTGGGATGGTCAGCCTGAAATGGAACCTTGTTCCACTTCGCCTATAAGAACTGGGAATTTATAATTTCGCGAATATTAAACCGTATGTGCCTAGTCCTGAATTACCTCGCATCGGGTTAGGAACTATTGAAGTTGGATGACGAATGTTCCTTTTTATTTTCCAAGGTGATGATTTGGTGACGATATGGTAAATAGCTATGCCGTTTCGTTTTCGTTTCGGAAATTAATACTATGTTGTTATTTAAAAGTAAAAAAAGGGGATCAAATATGTTTTTTGTACGTGTTTGTATGAGATCAATTTTTTACGTTGAGCTCTTTCCATTTTGATCTATATTTTATAAGTGGAACGAACGGACTAGCTATTACAGGGGGGGATGTGACGAAATATCATTAAGATTATTGTTATTTTGAATTTTTTTATTTTTGTATGATTTTAAAAAAAGGATTGTATTGTGTTTGTGCATTTGTTTTTATTATAATGAAGTGGCGTGTGGAGGCACTCTGGTCGAAGAGGACTAAAATATAAGCGAGGTGACCGTAAGAGGGAAAGGAGGATTTTTCCATTTTGCTATCGAGGTGCAGCAGAGAGGAGATAACCGTGAAGAAGGTGGACGAAAACTTAGTGATCGAAGAGGAGGAGTAAACGGCCAAGACAGCGGGGGACAAAAGAAATCGCCGGAAAACGGGAAGACCGCGCGTTCAGCAAGCACCGTCACTGACTCTGTAGGTGATTATTGTGGTTTTTTTGTGACAATAAAGAAAACCGTCACAATATATAACACTGTTACAATGAATTTTGGAACCGGAAATATCTAACTGCATCTGTAAAGTTTCATCAATGTCTTACGCTCTTAAGCGGTATCTATACCATGCGTTTCCTTTGAAAGGGAACATAAAAATTGCATCATAATCGGAGTTGCACCTTAGACCCTATTTAAATTATACAACAATATATTGAGATGAATATTATCGCCGGAAAGTTAATGTTTGCAGCAAGAAATTATTTAACCGGTCCCCGGTACATAATGTCCGAGGGAAGGGCGTATATCCGCGTGATGAGTGGAGATAAGCAATACCTCAGGAGCAGAGGAATGAGTATCTGTCAGTCCGGCCCAAGGGAAGGGCATTTAGGATATTTTAAAAATCTCAAAAGCCTCCAGAAGTATTATTTCTTAGCCAAGGCTTAGACGCGATGTTGAAGGGTATTTGCGTAGATGCAAGTTGTGTCAAAAACATAAGATACATACATAAGGAACATATTCGCGTTGCGCTCCTCAGTGTCTGAGACGACTGGATATTCCCTAACAATAATAAACTTAGGGCAAAAGCTTAGGAAGCCGGAGGACTTGTACAGGAGCAGCGACGAGGGTGTATTGGAAGAATTTGAGCCACGCGGAAAAACTTAAGGCCTTGGATTCCACCAGTTCGGCCTTAACGTTGTGATCATTTCCCATTATGGAAATGAAAAGAACAAACTTATACTGTATCACAAAATATATTTATTCAGCTACCTAGGTTTCGGCCTTTGGGTCATCATCAGGCAAATAAGTTTAGGCCTCTTAAGGCGAAGTGTATCGGAAGGCGCGCAGCATATGCCTTCGGCGAGGCAGGTCATCTACTGTAATTTGTGATGTCACACTTGCGTTCCTTCCTTCAAAGAAGGAACGCAAGTGTGACGAAGGAATATCCGCGGTCTTCAGAAAGAGATTACGTCGCGGCTAAGTTCTAGCCTACATTTGTAGGGAAGTTTGTTATTGCCGGGGCCCATTCCAAATCTGTGTACAATATTAATACGTTGAGAGGGCGGCCTGCATGGCGATGGCACGTCAAAGACCTTAAGGTCGTCCATTGAAATCGCCGGCAGCTTTGAGAAAAGTTGTATTACTTTAACTCTTTTAGGAGGGGAGTGATGTTGCGGTCGATTTCCTTTTTCTCGTCCCCCTTGACCTTCGCCCTGAAATGCAGATTGGAGGGAGAAAGTGGAGGAAGGAGAGGAGGTCTTGTGGAAGGAGTCGTGGAGGAGACTCGAGGACCTGTCACGCTCTTCTCGAGAATTCCTCAAGAGTCTTATTTGCGTTACCTTTCATTATTTTTTGTTCTCTTCTGGGTGCGGGTAGAAGCCCATCGTCATCATTTTAGACTGTATTATTTTATATTATCTTATCTTATTTTATATAATAATTATTTTGTATTTTTATCTAATTCTATTCAAATCTGATTATATTAGTAAGATGAGAATTAAGAGTATGAACGCTCTGGCAATCGGCTCGAAATTTAGTTTATCATCGATAAGAAGAGGCTTGTTGAAAAGTGATTTCTTGGTTCAAGATTAAGCAATTTTTCAAAATGGTTGCCACAGAAAGAAAGTGTATTAATGAGCCCCAAATTGAATGTTTACTATTCAAGTCTCCGATTGATTTCCCTGTTCAAGTAATGACGCAAAAATTTTAAGGTTAGAACCAGTTAAATGATCAGTCCTAACACGGACGAATACAAGTGCAAAGTCTGATCAATGACAGTAATTTGAATGCAACGAAGATCAGCGAATCAAAGAAAAATAAATTATTAATGAACCAGGATAGGGAGACCATATGAAAGAGAGAAAATGTCCAATCAAACGATAAGAGGGGGTTTACTTGCTGCAAAGTATTTGGACTCTCATGCTATGTGGATTTCATCATTATTTTATAAGCTAAGGAATTCAAGAAACTAGAATTATAAACTTTTGGCGATACCACTTGCAATATTAATTAGGAAATCCATTACTAATTTAAAAGTTTATGTGAAAAAGGTGAAGAATAATATCCCCAAAGTTGGTGTTGCTATGATTTTATTAACGGCCTTTAAAATGGGTTCGAGGACGGAAGGCTTGTCAATACCTAAAATTCAGGTCTACTTGGTCTATTTTGATAAGGATTAGGTAGGGAATGTAGATTGCACTCACCGGTGATGGTTTAGGAGGCCTTGACTTTGTGCCTTGACATTGCTGCTGGGTGAGACGATCTTTGGCACTGTTGATCAAGTCAACGGCGACATTTATGCTGGCCACGATGTCTCTATCCAACGATAGAGGAGAAGCTGCTTCTGCGGGTTCCTTTTTAATTTTGGAGACGACCAACAAGAGATCACACCTCTGACGAAATACTTACAAACAATAACTTCGGCGGCGCGATGTGAAAAACGGTCATTTTAGAGGGAGAAAATAATCTCTCGTCCCCTAAGAATCTCGCTGGAAGAGACGAGGCTGCGATGCGATTTAAGCGCTCTATCGATCACCGTTAAATCACTCGCCACCGGAGTCCCAAGAGCTCATTCCAATGATTCTCTGTGAATCATTGGAATGTCTGTGAATGAATGACAATCTGTGAATTCCAATTCACAATCAACCATTCTCGTGAGCACACACCGGCGCGAAGCACGAAATCGGAATTGGCGGAGGACAATAGTTATGACGCGGAAAGATAAAATTGCACGCAAATCGACGCCGATTCCTCTCGACAGAACGCGGGACATCGGTTGACACATTTCGGTTCGCTTTGTGCCTATATCGCCTCACTAAATAAACGAACCTTAACTCAGAGCTCTTCATTTAACTCCCAAGAACTGGCAACAAGGATAATACATTCGTTTTGAGCACAGGATACATTGGTAAGAAGGTAAAGGTTGCTTTCACCGTCTTCCAAAATATATTTTTAACAAAGGTTGGTTATATAAAATTTTCCTGCGATATTAAGGATGCAATACTACGGTGGAGAAAGTATTCATTTTCGAACTGTAGGAATGTGTTTACGAATGAAGAGCTGGATAAATAGGCCCAAAGTTACGTGATAACATACATACAATATTAGCACACTTCTTAACCGCCCTCTGCGTTATTAAGGTTGACTTCAGACTCGAGATCATAGCTCGTGATCATTTTATTTTCTTAATGGGATGAGCGATCAATCTCTTTCCCACAAAAAACTAATATTTTCTATCCTCGTGCCGGATGTTTTGAATATCATTCGCCTTATCACTATTATGAAAGGGAATTGCGAACGTTCGTTAGGCCACGAAAACTTTAATTCGGCAATTTAATTCGGTCGGCATTCAGCAACATTGTTTGGCAAACAAATGAATTCATTCAGAATGGAATAGAAAGAATGTTCGTAAACTACGGAGCCCTTAATCGGATTATCGTTAAAAGACAATCATCCATTACCGTTCATAGATGATCAAATTCATTTGCTTACCAAGAATAACATTTGCTCGCCCTTAAATATGGCATCAGAGATTCATGAAACCGATACTCTCTATGGAAATGACATCAATGGGAATCTAATAACTCTTGACGAACATTATGAATATCTGATTTTGGACTTGCCGTCATACTCCAACGGACCATCAATGCAGCTTTACGTCTACTTAAAGACACCATGGCTCTGCTAATTAATGACGATCGATATGTTCGATATGTTTCTACATTTGTATTCCAAGTTCGGAATCCTTCGTCTCGGAATTACTATCATAAGAAATCCTTCAGTAACAAAAAAGTTTTTTTTCTACCAACATATTCGGTGAGATTTTAAAATTCTCAAATTTATTGAATGGGTTAATACTGTAGATTCGAGTCCGGCTTATTATGCTTTTAAGGGAACTGATAAATGAAAAAATTATCTTTTCTTTAGGAATCCCTGGCTATTCAATGGTACAACGGAGGATACTGCGTTAATTTCTTTAGACAATGGATGGTTATTTGACCCATCGTAAAATAACTTCATTCTAATCGAAGAGAATTTACGTAAATTTCGATTAGGGGATAGAGGAAATGATTGCCATACTAGAAAGGATTTGAAGAAGGAAAAAAGTTTGAGGTATGAATTGATTCTTTTGGACTTGAAATTACGAAAGATGGGATAAGGGAAACGAAAAATTTCCTAAGATTTTTGTTATTAACGTCAAGACTTAACTGACGACTAAATGCGATTGTTGAATCCAACTATCTCAAGAACATACAGAAATGATAGGCCCATAAAGTGTAAGAGCGAGGAAAGTTTGAAAATAAGATAAGAATGGCATTAGAAAACTTTGGAATTTGTAAATCAGCTGCATATTTTTTGCAACAATGTATCTTTCTTTCATATAGATGGATGGCTTAAAATTAGACTTATTGAGTGAGGAAATTTCAAAAGTTTTCGTTTTAAGTACAGTCGTCCAAGAAAAAAATCGGTGTATTCCGTGGTGCATAAGATTGAGGGGTTTCAAATTCCAAGTTTTACCCCTTCCACCCGCCCTTCTATTACATTTTGGCAACACCGGAAGGCCTTTGCCAGAGCGTACCCATGTGCCTACGCTCCGTCCGATGAGGAGGGCTGCTATTGCGAGGTCTAAAGGAAAGCGATACCAGCGATTGCTGGAAAATTTTCGATAGATTGTAAGGAATTATATTTTAAAAGAGAAGTGTAAATTAGGAACAGATTTCTCTTCATTCTTCATGAGAGCCAACATTTTTCCACCTTCATATAATTTCCGGCTGCATTGAATACTGAGGACTATAACTCATTTATAAAATAATATTAATCATTAAATCGAAGAAAAGGAGTTAAGATTCTGATTCGGACAAATTGCTCTTGGATGTCCTGGCTCTGGTAGTGTTTTCAAATAGCAAGATGTGCATCTGTGGATAGTATGAATGATAGTATGAATGAATTGTAGCGGTAATGAGAAGGAAGCTCCCAGTCTTCGGAAGGCTGGATAGTATCTCGACAAAATAAGAATATGATATACAAAAGTAGTTTACCTCGTTGAGACCGTCAGGGCAGTTTGATAAATGTATCTCTAAAAGATTCTTTTTAGAATACATATGTTTTCCTTTTTTATTCTTATCCAAGTTATGTAATGCATCCCCTTAAACACTTTAACTAAGCGGACGATAAACTGTTACCGGCCCATTACAAGATGACGAAAATGTTTTTTTGTCAATAAAAACCACCTTCTTCCAAAAATTTGCGATCTCACTTAAATATCTCTGTGCGAAAGCCAATCTGGCAAGCTTGTGA
The DNA here is from genome assembly GCA_036926295.1 of Pachydiplax longipennis. NCBI lineage: Eukaryota > Metazoa > Arthropoda > Insecta > Odonata > Libellulidae > Pachydiplax > Pachydiplax longipennis. Next base: position 208,062 of record JAVFKF010000010.1, read on the forward strand.
GATTGTGTTAAAATCTCCTTAACTGCCGCGCGCCTCGCTTTCAGACCATGGAATCGGAGCCTTTTCCGAACAGTTTCCGGACATATAGGAAGCCCAATTGCACATCTCGTCTCCGCCGCAGTAGAAAACGGATGCGTACGAACATGGTCCACGATGCGTTTATCGTCTTCCTCCATTGTCTTTCTAGGCCTTCCAGGACCCTATTTTCCGTTCTACGGAATGAGATTCCTCCCATTTTTTTTCAAATTCGAAATTGTGGAGTGGAAGACATTAAACTCCCGCGCTATCTCGCAAACGCCTTTATTAGCGGTAAGCATTCCTGCTACTTGGTTTCGACGCCTGGGAGTGAGCTGCGATATCTTTCTATCTAACACACGCACACGATCGGTAGGAAGGCAGACAAGTGACTGGAAGGAAGACTCTTCCTGGTGAAAGTAAAGGAAATGGAATTCGGCTATTAATGTATAAGAAATTTATGAATTCTCCGATCGCTGAATTCCGGGGACCGTCGGGTGCAATTTCTCAGAAAAGGATTAACGCCAGGTACCAGTTTTCAGAAACTGTCCATGCGCATTTCGCAGATGATATCAAGGGGAGTTAAATGCATTATGAAAAGAAAGTGAGGAGTGTGAGGTATTTGTAGCCGCTCGTCGAAAAGAGCGTCAAGGAAGAACTCCCTCTGAAGAAAAGGAGATACAGAGATTTAAAAAGCACCTTCACGGCTGGGCATCTGTCGCACATCTTTGACCCCCCATCCCCCGCTGTTCACTTCGTTTCTCTTTAGACCTCACCATTGTTTCTGAGATCCTTCAGTCCTATACACTCCTTTCCCCGCCATTCATATCTCTCAGCATACGCGGAATTCAGTGAACCCCTTTTGTATACCTGCTACTCCCTAGCCAGTCCATTATCTGTAAATCCTTCTCTCCTTAGTCCCACACGCGATTTCGGGTTTTTCCTAATACCTTTCACAAGCAGACGTTAGCGAAGCCTGCAAACCGCCTTGGACCACCGGATCGCCATTATGTGGTCTCCGGTTCGATTCCCTACAATGCACGGATGGACCTTCGCTTTTAAAGCTTTCCGGGATAATACAATGATTAGACAATGAGCAATGAATGCCGCGGAAAAGAGAAAAGTGAATGAATTGTCGAGATTTTACCGGTGAACATTTTTAAACTGCCTATTCTCTCTTACAATCCAACATAAAAGGCTTATCTTTTCTTCATTAGCTCATTCTGTTATCTGATTGCATAGAAGTCACGTGAGATTAAGTTTCGAGTAACCACATCTAAGTAAAAATTATTTAGTCGGAGCGTAACTTTAAGAAAATTTCGTCGCGCAGTCTAACTTATGCGTCGTCTAAAACATTTTGGTTTCTCATGTGAGGAAGAAGTTGTCGCTAGAGTAATCGGGATAAATATCGTTCTTAACTATCACAATGGTTTTATATATTTTAAGTAAGAGAGGATCCGAATATTTTCCTTCTAAAAGTTCCATTTTATCCCCCGTAATGTTAAACTCTAGCCTTCATAAAGATATCGATGTGGAGAGTATTTGTTTATTTATTAGCTGAAAGAATATTACTATTTATTTATATTGTTATCTTCGGAATCATTTTAACGAAAATCATCAATGCTTTGAGAACGAAAGCATATATTATTTCAACTTTCATTTAAAAGGTGCAGTTTTAAACCATCTACAGTATACAATATTATTTCTACCTGCCCACTCGAAAGCAGGTTTCTACACTCCATGCAGTCTAGAGAGGTCATTTCCGCCTGTGAAAGATAAGGTGGAAGACACAGACCGACCGGGGGTTTACCAGCTCAGTTCTGATGATTGTGGGAAGGGGTATATCGGACAATGCGGCAAAAAGAAAAAAGGTGAGAGTGGCCGAACATCTAAGGTGCTACCGATTGGGAACTTCCCAATCTGCATTCGCGGAGAACTCTTTGGAATGCGGACACAAAGGGAGGAAACTAGAAACTAGCCTGGTGGTCATTGAGATCGTGTCAGCGACCTCTGAACGCACGAATGACATTTTGGATGTATTAATTTGGTTGTGTCTGAAGTGTTCTTTAAAGCTATTGTTTTGAATCTATTCTTTGAATCTATTATTCAAAACGCAAAATAGAGAATAGATTCAAAGAACACTTATCTCACTTCAGACACAACCAAATTTATAAATCAAGCGTTGCGCAACACATACAAGAACACAACCATAGGATTAATTTAAAAAATTTAAAATTAAAGAAATCGATACAGAATAACTCAAAACTAGATGAATTTTCATTCAATTATACACACATTCGTGTTTATTATTCAAAGTATATACACATTCGTGATTGGTATATTAGATAATTATGAATTAATTCGTTGAAAGCTTCAAAATTACAGTCCTCAAATACCATTCCAAATATAGGGGGCTTCTTAGAAATAACCTCGAATCTTTATTATTTATTGTGATTTGGAAGTAAACTTAGAATATACTGTTTTTAACAGACATGAGGGTAAATGGAGTAAAAAATCCTTATAAAATTCAAGAACACAATACACGTTATGCTTTCGAATAACTTTCGTGGATAATGAAGCAATTCTACCGAGCAGGTATTAAGAGAGAATAGGGGGAAAATTTTTAGGAAATTCCGCCCATCAATATCACCCAGGTTTGAACGCTAACTTTTCGGCAAAAACATTGTCAAAGATGAAGAATGACCGTTTACGATCGAAATGGAGTTTACTTTACCAATGAGTTTTTGAGTCCGTACGAAAACAATTTGGAAATCGGTTTCTGTCCGCAGAAACGGTCTCTCAAGACCTCTGTGTGTTTCGTAGACCATACCATAAAAGTCGACTTCGGCCCACGGTAGGATTGAAGGGATGGCCTCGGGAGAATATTCCGGTGTTGCCAATAGCTAATAGAAGGGCGGGTGGAAGTGACATTTGAAACCCCTCAATCTTATGCACCACGGAATACACCGTTCGATTTTTTCTTGGACGACTGTACATGGTAGCTCATGCAGTCAAAATTATTCCTAAGGTAACATTATAACAAACGCGATACTGTTTTAAAAGCCAATGACCAAATAACTTCCACATAAACGATTTCTGTAGAATCTGTATATTTTTCAACTTTACGATGCATAATATAGAACTAATTTTCAGTAGTAGATAAACTTAATTGTCAGTCATTCGTAGTATGTAGTACTGCATTGTTATCAATGGCTTTTTTCCAGTTTTTATTCAGAAGGATAAAATTTATGCAATAAGAGGTTTAATTATTTATATCTATTTTGCAATATTAAACAAGGAAGTAGAATTAGTGCTATTTATAAACACAATTCACCGGTAAATTTAATCCCTCCGATAATTGCGACGCCCGGCCAACTAACAACATCTGCCGATCGATTACCGCATGATAAAACATTATTTTACAGAGTCGAACTTATACTGCTACTTTCTATTTCAAATCTTGTTGAATTTAAAATAAAATTAGTATCATCATCATTCACTGGGTGGAATTCAACGCAAGCGTTGAAAGAAATAAATACTTAGTAAACTCCAGGAAAGGCGGATTATTCCGATAGTTGTGGCTGTTGGAAGGGTGACATCCAGGAGATGCAGGCTGGTCGGAACTCGGGATGACAGTCTCCGGCGTAAGTGGCGCGGAAGAGACGGAGGATGTCTACACCCACACTCACTGGTGCCATTGCCCTCTGCACCTGCGAGGGAACCAAACAAAGGGAAGCCATCTTTCTGGCATTGTTGGTGGGATTCTTCGCCGCCGATACACGCTGCGGGCTGCTGGTTGCGGTGCAGGAGCGGGTGTGGCACGAGTGCGGCAGTCCGCTACGTAGGTGCCACTGCAGTTAGTGCGTCGTCCATCGTTAGGTTGCATTCCTCAATGAGTGGAGGCAGCAATGAGTGACACATCTTCGGCGCATAAAATTTCCGGATGGAAGTCCTACAGTACTTCCCCATTCGCCGCACCTTCTGGACTGGGATGCCGGTGGGCTCCATTGGTTTTGGGTGCTGAGGGCCTTTGATCATGAAGTTGCTCCCTTTTGTCCTCCGAAGGAGAGAAGATGCAAACCTAGAAGAATATATTCACTCCGAGGCGAGAGAGACGTGTCCGACGAGGTGTCGGAGTAGAGTGGGCAGTGGTGGCAGTAGATGGCAAACCCGCGGATTCCGTAAACAGGTTGCGCAGTGTCTCCCACAGTGAGGCTGGGGATTATATTGCAATGTTTTTTTGCGTCCAGTGCGGTGTGATGGTGACGAAAGTGGTGAATCCTATTAAAATACTTTTTCCTATCGTCATCTCTTATCCTTGTAAAGGGCCAACTTTCCGACTGAGGATTCTTCTTTTTCAATTTAGAAAAAACGATTCTGCGGAAGATCGCACCAATAGTTTCAGCAGCAAATTAACACCTCAATGCCGAATAACTTTAGTTTAGTATTACTATATTGGCCCAGATGTCATTGAGAATTGCGTACCGTCGCGGGCTAGCTAAGATCAAACCCGGTTAAGACGCCATTCAGGAGGTCCACTGGATATGGCCTCATATGTGGGATAGCGATGAATATTACAAGTTCTTATAACTTTCACATTAGAAAAAAAGAGAAGGGAATATTCTGTAATTCTGAAATAACCGCTTTGCATCTTGACAGCGGAATCTTTCATTTGGTTTGCATGGTATAGCTGTATATAGACAAATATTCCGCGAAATATCACCGTGTAATAATGGTTGCCTCGTCTTATGTCTTAAGATTTTATACATATATATTTTGTGCGTTTCGTCTGATTGGAACGGGGACCGTGTGAAAACACAATCGGGATAATCCCTACTGCCTGAACGGGTTTTACTGCTTACTATATGGAAATGAAAACTATCCTGGGAAAATTGGATGTCTGCACTTTGTAAATAATTGAGATATTTTTAGATGTACCTCTAACATTTTTTTCTCTATCAACCTTCAGTTATGGAGATTTTTTCTCACAAATCAAATCTTTCTTTTTCGTTTTTTTTCTCTTTTTTTATTCTCTTAGTATTATTTTACATCTTTATAACCATGTATCTTCCTACGAGGTCAGGTGGAAGAGAGGCCCACTCGGGCCTAACCTCGCCTAATAAAGGGTCCAATAAATAAATAACATTTAATTTGCTTAAGTTAGTGTTTCTCACCCTGCGTGGCGTTACTGAATTATGTCTATGTGGAGTTGATTTTTGGCTGTCGGCAAAGTGGACTTGGAAAACTGATTCGAAAATTCTTTTTGAGATTTTTTTCCCAGCTGACTTCTTGCAGACCCACACTTATATTTTTGCATTATTATTGCTATGGAGCATCGACAGACAATTCCAGATTTCTATCGCGTTTGAATATTTACCGCTTTGAGAGCACCTTAGATAATTAAAAGTCGATTAAGGCGCTCTTCGCGGGAACAAGTGAAAACCGTGTCTTAAGCTTTCTAACTGGGTAGTAAAATACTAAGAGCATATGTAATAATAACATGATAATTTGAAAAATGGTGCACTTCTCGCACAAATAGAGCGTCTCAGTGACTTAATTAGGATCATTTCTCACTCGAGGATAAAGCATATCCTACCAGAAATATAGGGAAAATAACGTTTTAACGACAGTGGTGAGAGGGCATAAGAGAGCACGATCTTTACAAAACCATGCTCAACAGCACTCCTTTTCTGGTTCACTCAGTATGTTCTTTAAATTACGTCGAAAGGAAACATCGCCAAGCGAATTTTTAATCAAACGTTCTACGCTAAGAAAAAGCAGTAAGGATGATCGCACTATCTCAGAATTTGTATCGACAGCGTTGATTGATTATATCGATTTCTCTACTTCGCGATATCATAATTTTACTCTGAAAACCTTAGGTATTCTAAAGAAGAGTCAATCAAGGAAACAATCAGAGACGAGATGAGAGAACGCAGACGTAGAGAATGTAATACTTTTAGTTCTATTGAATGAGGCGATTGATTAGTTATAACGTCTTACAACCAATCAAGGACAGTAAAATTTAGGACTTCAGAGGAAAGCGGTATCCTTCACCATAGGTTTCTCAAAAAGGGACCGGCGCCGGAAAAAGTGTCAAAATCGTAATAATCATGGCAGTGACTTGAGCGGTAAATACAGTAAATTACATTGACATTAAAATTACCGCGGGAAATATGTATGTCGTTAAATTGAAAATTATTACTTCCGGCAATTTCAGATCTAACTAACATTTTTTTCCTAAAGTTATTTATTCTCAGCCTTACACCGGACCTAAAGGATGTTTTGGATTCAAATTATTTCGGGAAATCAGGTTTGTCTAAACAAGGAATTTGGTTGGCATTCCATTCTCAGACTTACTACCAATGGGGATTGTTTCATCTCCGTATTATTATTTGAAACATTATTAGCATCTTATGAGATCTGACATTTTTCAGTAATTAGATTGCCGTTTTTAAACCAACAATTCTCTCCGACAATCTGGAGTTCCTACGACAAATTCGTATCTCCCACTCGTGAATTCTGGGAAGTTTCACGTCGAGATAATCGGCTCCGAATGTCTCTATATAAAGTAAAGGCTGATCTTCAAAAAGGGTATATCGTTGAATAATTATAATTTACTTTTCAGTTTCGGGTGAAAAGAGCCTTTAATTCGACAGATGATTACAACTCCGGTTTATGTATACGGTCGCCTTAAAGTACGGCTTCAAGTTTTCTCTGCAGAGATGTCCGAAGCATTGGGAGATCCATTAGTTAATTTAAACTTCTACATCAGAGCTTTAAGCCGCATACGTATAAAATAGCAGTGAATCGACTAAATGATCGTCACTGAAGCACCTAGATTAAATGGATTTTTCCATTTTCTAAATATGCCTTAGTTTCATTTGAGTGAATTTCTGTTGGGGAAGCCCTGTTCTTCAAATGAATGGCAATGTCTTCCGGAGGCAAGTCGATCGGTAGATTGCGATCTTTCTATTTTTCTCGTGCCAGCCTGTATATATAGAAATTTCTTCAGGTTTCCATTAACCTATTTTATGTCTAAATATCATTAATATTGCTGCACTTGACAGTTGCTTGTCTGCCCCGCAGTTTGGCCACTGGCTTAGATGAGCAAACCTAGGATATACTCTTAAAGAGTGGAACCAAAATATACAGAAAATATAAATAGAGTGGCATTTTTTCTCCTATGTTCTTAACAGGAGTTGCCGTGATCTCATCCCGACGGTAACTAAACAGAACGGCGTTATCAGGAGATTAAGGATGACCACGAGTGAGGGCGGCGTGAAAGAACCTCCCCTTTGCCTATTACCACTGACAACTACTGTCTGCCAGTTCTTCACTTCCATGGCCAGCCTCACCCTTTTCTTGCATTACGGCAAAAGAGCTCTCACTGGTTCCCGCCTCCGGCAAACTGGAGCTAATCTCACTTGGCAACGGGTGTGCATGTTTAGATGACTCTGATAAACCGGCCTATACCCATTGGACGGTTCCCGGTTCAGAGTGGTCATCTGAGGGCACGACTCCCTTCCGCCCCTTTCAGACGGGGTTGGGAGTGGTGCGACAACCTCCGCCTCGTGCTCTCGGGACAGCTCTCCGTTGCCACCAGGAGGGGGTCTGCCGAATACCTCTAAACAAATTCTCTTTTTTCATTTGGATTCTTGGAGAGGACCTTCTGGTCGCTTTCGACCCATGGCCACCCTTTAGTCTCTAGCGTTAACGCCGTTTTGAGTAATCCCAATTGGATTATTTCTATACGCGTGCCAGGTACAATTGGCTCCGATGGAGGGTTTCTGTATAGTTTAGCTCCACTGCGCTTGTTTCTCTTTTCCTTGAGATTTTTACTATTGGAGGGGGGGGCGCATCCTTGATACTGGCTGGTTCAATTGCGATAAGAGCTTTATGTTTGTCGTGAAGGTATAAATTCGAAAAAAGGGGTCAAACCACTATCACCCGCCAATTCTAATTGCTCAATCCAGTGGCTGAGAAAAGGGAAACTTCCGGAATTCCAAATCTGCACGGAAGACATTGTGGAGTCGCTTGACGAACAAGGCTTATCCGCGAACATATTTTCCTGATTAAAAAAGTCGCGTCCCACTATCGAAAAAGATATTCAATCAGTCTCGTTTAGGATTCTCCACTTCTCCTCGGTAGAGCTCGATAACTTTGCAGGCATGAGCTTTAAAAACATTAGATACGTTTGCGGCTTTAAAATCCCAATAGAGAGAATCAAATCGTACCACGGACCTTTTACTGTGCCATTGCTGCCACGCATTCGGATAAGGCTTATCTTATATTGCCTCGGTGAGTGGAATGTGGAAAAAACAGATGGTGAAATGAATGCGAGAAATTATAATCCAACGCGGATATATATACCCATTGTCATAAGTGTAAAAAAGCCAATTACAGGGGTAAGGTTCTTATCAAATTTGATTTCACTATTACGTACATTGCATTGAAAGAGAGAAGCGAAAGAAAAACTGATAAGCTAACACACAGTAGAGGTCGAACGAAATAACTAACTCGCAGAGCGGATATCCAACCACAGCCGTTTCTTCCAGAACACACAATTTCAAATAAAGTAAATAAGGATCTTGGGAAGCATTAAATCTTTTACACTTCGAACAAATCAGGGCAACTCAAGGATGGCTGCGGATTTAAATGGATATCAAATGCAGTGATTTTTAATTTTATGTCTTACGAATCTGCGTTCGTCTTTACCAATTCATCACCCTTTTAGATGTCCCTTGCGGTCTTAAAAGCGCAGGAGTGGAATGCCAACGCTGTACAAAAGCAGGTACCCGCATACTGAAGACTTTCTATGTAAAAACGGAATAATAACTCTCCTGAGAGTCACTTGACGGAAGAAAAATCTTCGAGATCAAGGACTACCATATTTTCAGGATCCACAGTAACAGCCTAGGTGAAGGACAGCTATTATTGTGGAAACTTCCCGTCCAAATTTTATTTAAACGAATTTTGAAAATCTAAAGGCCACCGATAATTCAGTGATAGAAATACGGGGTATAAATAATTAAATCTCATTGTAAAACCACCAATAGAAGGATTTATTCCAGATATTGATGATATTCTCAGATAAACCCATAAATACTGTACTCAAAAGCGACCTCCACGTCATAGACCGGGATTGGTGTTATCGCGTACTTAACCCAGCGGTGAAAGCTTTCAAATAAATTTGTATGATAACAATTTTATTTTACGAGTAGAAAATGGCTCGCTCACCTCGTCACTGGACACCCGAACAAAAAGTACAATTTTCATTAACTCTTCTTATCGTCTATGCCAAAGTTTTCAATCCACTCTCCCCTGACCATCTTCCAATCATTCTAGGTTTGCCAAGTTATGCCGATTTACACTTTTCCCAGGATTTTAAAATCACCGATTAAGGTAAGTTCATCTGACTACTACTCTCCGAGGCTAACAATCTCAGGAAAAATATTAATCTCCACACACAGGCATCAATGTATCTGGATAAGTTGAAGATTTGCGTCGAACGTACGAAAATTCTCAAAAGAATAATAAATGCAAATCCTCACCTCGACTCAATTGAACTAAGCAATTAATTCTGCGAGGAATTATTATCCGTATTAGCTTTCGCTCAACGTTAAGAAAAATGCCGTCAGATTAAGCATAACGATGCTTGTAAACCTTTGATCCGCTTCTCAATGAAATTTGAAAGTTGAGCGACGGTAGGGATGATTAGAGAATTCTTCAAAATACTCAAGAGTCGACTACTTGAGCAACTTATCTGCACCAACATGTTAGGATAGTGTGAATATTTTCTGAGAGGATTTTCATTTACGGAGAAGAAACTGAAAAATCTACAATTTTCTCTCAGTATTCGAATCCCAAAATTCGGGGATTGTTATGGAGCTCACGTAACTACTACTTTATCAGAATCATTGGCATTTTCGCCAAATGGGACAGAAGCGAATTCTGAGATAGCGAGTTTATCCTTTCTCTCAGGGCAGCACGTTAGATTAAAAATTCGCTTTTCGGTGTTTCCTTTCGCCGCAATTTCAAGTTCAAAAACATACCGAATAAACCAGAAAGGGAGTGCGGTGTTTTGTGGACTGTTGAGTATGGTTTTGTAGAGATCCTGATGATCTCTTATCCCCTCTCACCACTGCTGTAAAAAATTAACGTTATTTTCCCTTAATGTCAATCTGGTAAAATCTGCTTTACCCTAGAATGAAAAATTACCCAAATCAGGTAACTATACATGGGTGGTCTGAAAAGTATCTAAAAATTTGAAAATTTTCTCTAGTTTTCTGAAAAAACTGGGGTCGGAAACTTTTCGGACCACCCTCGTACTTCGTCCAATGTCAGAAGGAGATGACGTCAATCTCATGGCACAGTGTATTCCTTACGGAAGAATGGCGCGTGGTATTCGAACTGTTAAATAAAAAGTCAATTTTCCTCTGCGCTGAATTTCTGCAAAATCAATCATCGCCAATTTTATTTTCCTATGCACATGTCGTAACCCCATTCCCCAGTAAGTTATACACGGGGCCATAAGATTTACTTCTTCAGGACGTTGAACGAAGTTTGAGAAGTTCTCTTTGTACGAAAAGCAGAACATTCTTCATAATTATGATGTAACGCAGCAAAAATTACATAAGGGTATAACACACTATATTTTAAAGTTAATAATTTCGATGTTATTAAGAACTACTCCCTATCTTAATGTAAATACAAAATTTGTACTTTCCCCGAGATTTTTAATGATGGCCTTTTTTTTGTTCTTGGAGATTTCATTAGGATAAAAAATGAAAATTAATTAATAAACTAACAATTTTAGTTTCATATTGTTTCCTACGCCAAAGTAATTTTCTGGCGCTCTTCAGTAGGAATTAGTTCACGAAAATTAGTGCGCACCTTCGAATTTCGTTTTGATTAAAATTTCGTCGGAGCTTACGCTTGTCATGCGGAAGTGAATGTAAAATCGCCTGTTTTACCTTTGTCATTACAGGTTTGAATCCAACCTTTATACTTTCCGGCTATTTATTAATACAGTGTAACCATTTCATTTTCTTTTAGAGGAAAAATAAATTTTAACATAACAAATATGCCCATGACTTAATAAAGTAGCATTATTTCGAATCTTATACACTTCGCTTCTAATACAAAAATATTTAAGTATCAAATGGTCCAGGCTGGCTAAAGCGGGTCCAAAGGCATTTGGGGACATGAAATATCCGCGTCTTAGGCGGGAAGCAGAGCGTCATAAGCGGTATTTTTACCACATGAGAAAAGGGCCGGAATAAAATCTCGTTGCAAGCGGGATAGCGTCTTAAACGGGTCTGACTTTTTCATATCCGAAACCATCCTCAGCAACTGAAAATTTAGTTCAAATAGTGCCTCGTAACTAAACGCCTTTCAAACGCCGTAACGAGTCAAATTGTTTCCTTTCACCACTTCCTTACTTTTTGTCCGTCTTCCTTCGGCCATGGCTCAATTGAATCATCGAAAGAGATCAACGAGAAGGAAATAGAATTTTCTAGGAATTTCCGAGAGACGGCAACGAAAATTGTAGGCGCGAGCGGCCTCATGAGCCGTATCACGCGAAAAAGTAACAGAATTGTAAAGTTAAGGAGGAAAGTTCCAACGGACGAATGGATAAAAAAAAACAATGAGAGAAGTACTCACCAGCCTAAAAACGGTAGCTCCCACGAAGATAAGGTTTGTTGGAAATCTTTCACACTTCTCAACAGAGACATTGCATTCCCCTTCCTCTGGCTTACACCGACCAACTGAAAGACGGCTCTCCCCCTCCGGTAGTCTCTGAGTTCCCAGAATTCATTGCAGCGCCGAGGTAGGGGAAGGTCAAGGAGGGAGATTTGAATTTAAATAAAAACTCGCGCATACACATTTTATGTAATTAAAGACTTAATTCACATAAAGATCAAAATCACAGACTTCAGTTAAGACTTGATAAAGTATTTGACAATTTTCTTTTCTCTTTGAAACACTTAATTTAGCATTACCCTTATTAATTATTTTAACATTATAAATTCCGATTTTATCTTTGAATTTTACTTTCTTTCTTTGAGCTGGATTTTACTGGATAATAGTTGTTTTTAATATCCTAATTAAATTACATTATAGCAAACATATTAAAAGAAGCATAAATATAAAATAAATACAATTTATTGATAAGGAATCTGCTGAAACATCTTAATTACTATTAGTTAAGCATTATATGGTAAAGGGATCATGAAGAAAGTAGTTAATTCTAGCATATATTACATCAATGAGTTTTGGGTAATGCTGACCGTTTTCTGGATTATGATAAGAAATAAGCTGAACAAGTAATGAGTAAATTCTATAGTCAATAAACTTTTTGAGGAATTTAAGGCAAAAAAACTGTCTCCATTGTTCTAAATAAGGTATGTTAAATGAGAATCTAATATGATCATCCAAGTATGAGTATATTTCCTACCATTCTGATAACTTTCTTTGATAATTTCTCAAGCCTATTCATGTATACCTCCTAATAAAAAAACCAAACTATAACACTGTTTTCCAATCTAGAAAGAAGCAAAGTTTTATATAAGATAGCAAAAATTTTTGGGTCAGTGAAATCTCTTTTTTGTGATGGGAATAAACAGCTTGCTATTTATATTTATTTATTAGTATATTTCATAATAAGTTACATCTAATTAAAGAGATCAGTATATATAATTTGATACAATGCAGTGAATTTAAGTCTCAAAATTTCTTAGTCTTAAAAAAATAAAATCAAAAAAATGAAATTTAAATACTAATCAAAAATAAATATTTGGCATTCTGAGACTGATTGCATATCTTCCTCTCATCAACAGCCCTTTCTCTTTTATTTGAAATTATTTCTGAGATTTTGTCTTCTCGTCATTTTTTTAAAAGAATTATCAGCCTTTTGGACAGAGAGCTTCCTTATTACTTTATTTAAGCCCTCTTCCCCTCTGCAGTTAACCATTTTTTCGTATCTTCAAGATTATGCACAACCACCCAAAAAACACTGTACTTCTTTCTGCTTCATTCAATATATCTTACAATTTCAGATTGAGTAGCATAGTAATGTATAAACAATTGACTAAAACACTTGGATATTTTGCAGAATAAAGCTGAGTCAGTCAGAAGTAATATCTTGTTTAATTTAACAATGACACAGGTGAAGAGCACTAAACTCAGTAACTTTTATAAGTTTTTAAAAAATCTTCTGTCAAGTTAGTCAAAGTTAAAGTAATTACCATAAGCAAGATATTAATATTACTTGTTCTGGTAACAGACATTTAAGGAGGACCACATTTTCTTAGTAGGATGTTAATGTCGATCACAATTGAACGGCACAGCTAAAAAATCGGTACATGTCAGAAATTAAAAATCTCAAAATGCCAATTCACATCATCATATTTGAAGAATTTATATTATATATTAAAATTTTACCCCAGGATGTTTAGTTCTCCTACAAATAGGGATACTCTGTCTGTCATCTACAACTTCGTTGTTCATAAAAAAATTAACATTCCCCCCCCCTCAGTGTGTTAACTGTATCAAGTTTTGTTGTTGCAAATGCCACATATTCTCCCCACAGTCTCTCCCGGCAGCGACAAATAGATGCCTGATTCAAGAAATAGATGATTGATAACTGATTCATCAACATTTAGATTTGCCTCGGCTGCTGCTGTTTAAGTATGAATGCATCTCAGTCACTTACTTTGATTTTTACTTTGACAAAGACTGTGATAAATTTCATCGATATAACAGTTCAACCAGCTCTCATCTTTTTCAGACTTTTGATTGCCACTGTATGAATTTTCTACTATTAAAGTAGATCATCAATTTCTTTGATGCTTCTTTCAGATCTTGTCAAAGGAATCACCTCAACCATAATTTTAAGAAGGAATACTCTTTGAACAATTGCTTCCAATAATGCTATGAATATTAAGTATGCAACTAATATCTTCCATTTTATTTTGATTGTTTGATTAAAATAAAAAGGAATCTTTATCAATAATTATATTGAGGTTCAATTCAAGCTTCTAAATATTAACCAGTGCAGAAAAATCAATGAAGGATTCCTTCAGGTGAAATGTCATTCTTGTTGCCAGTGCTTTGCAGAAACTAGAAGATAACAGCTCACACTATTGAAAATTAGATGTGTATCCCACCAATGTTAACAATACCTATTGCTTAGTAATATTTAGTAATGATATTTTAGATGAAAATGATGTTTACAGAATTTAATTTAATTTAATTTTTAAAATACTTGTATATCTGCATCAACAGAATCGAAGGTCTTACTCAAGTCCAGTAATTCCATTAATTAGTCTATATCCTCAGATGCTTAGGAAGTTTCCTAACACCTTATATTAAAATGCAATTGGTAAATTCAATCCATGATTTATCTCGAGAACTAGCTACTAATATGCAACGTGCCCAGAATGCGTCTGTTTCGTTTATATTTAACTTGAAAAGGTATGACCATATTTCCAATACATTTATGAAAATATTTTGGATTTAACTCGATAATCGTCAAAGAATTCATGTTCTAACACCAGCTTTCAGCGAATTGCGAGCACAAACTGCGGAACGTGACTCTTCTGAATTTGTTAGCTTAGAATCTGTCCATAATTGCAATACTAGAGGGAGGAAAATCAACAGTAAAACTATATCTAGGAAACCACTTTTAAACCGCTGAATTAATGCATTCCGACCTCCGTTTTGCTATAATATTATTCTGCCATGTTAATGCCCTTAAACTCTAAGAAATTTAGTGATTTTAATAACAATAATGAAAAAAAATCCTTCCAAATGCTGAACATAGACCTGCATAGCAGACAATGTCCCTCGTCTTTGTTTTCTCTCTCTCTATTCTGGAGGCTCACTTGCCCGAAATCTGGTGTCTGCTGGACGAGTTGACCCTGGAAGTGGTAACTTTTTTTTGTAAGTGACTGTACATCCAAAGAATAGAGGAAGTAATTCAGACTGTAAGCAAAATCCTTGACTTCGATTTGACCGCATAATCTAGAAATTTGCGTTATTCATCGTGTCATTCTTTATTAACTTATTTTCAGCATATAAAACTACTATGGTCTATCCATGTACCAAAAGGCAAGAAGTATTCAATTTACAAATATATGGTAGCGGGACCATGTATTCAAGATGACTATCTAAGAGAAAATACTTCCGAGAAGTTTTAACTAAGCTACTTATTAAGGGCCACTATTTCACTATCACCATTGTAATAGCAATTGTTAATTTGACAATATAGATTTATGCAGTTTTAGCTTCTTTAACGCAAATTGTAAATATGTGAAAGTTGTGATGAATTTATGAATTAAATCATGAATGGCAGAATTGAGTATTCTATGAAAATACATGGTACTAAAATACTAGTTTAAATTTAAACATCCAATTAATCTGCGAAAGTTGAAAAGTCCCATAATTATTTTTCTTATATGAGCTTTACGATAAAATTATTTAGATACAAGCGACCCCACCAGATTGTTAAAGCTGTCACTTGGGAGTTAGTGGCTATAGGCTTTTACGGCTTTGTTGAATACCAAAAAGACCAAACTGAACATCCGCAACATCAACAATGATTAAGTCTTTTTAATAATGACCAAAGTTCTGTAGGCGATAACAATAGTTCTCTCGTACATTCTCAAAAGGAAGTCTGAAATCCTAAGTCGATAATTCCACGAAGCTCGTTCCCGAATCGAAAAATTCTATGACAGAGGTGGGAAACCTGCGATCTTTGAATTGATCGCGGCTAAGACTTCCGAAGACAAGCTACACATCCAATGCATTTTCCAATTTAAGAAACGCTTTCCTGAAATTTAGAAGATTGTGAGGTATTTAAACAACTAGAATGTCATAAATTATGTATTTATAAGCCATGAAGAATCTGAAGATAATAAAGAGGATAGACGCAGAGTTAAGTAACGTAGGTATCGAAATTTACTTTACCTAATATTCTTTACCAGAAGAGCTCACGATGTGAAGACGACTAGTGTTGAAGCATTGAAGTCCAGAAATGAGGAGGAGGAAGGAAGCTATGAAGTTAAGTGGGGGGAGGAACTAAGTCATGGTTTGGGGATACTCTCTACCAATGGCGTGGCACAGAATATGGACGAGTAATATCGGAGAGGGGAAAAAATGGTTTAAACTTTCCCAAAAATATTATTCACTACAAATGTGGAATTTGTACACATAATTTTATAATTTACATAATCGTGTTGAATATTGACGAATCAGTTTTCATGTTAATTTTCTTTTGAATATTTTTGGCTCTTTTTCTAACCCTTACTATATCTGTCAACATTGATGCTAAAATATACAACTCCATCTTTTCTCATGATCTTGTTTTCTTACTTAATGCTATCATTTTCATATGCATCCTTTCCAGTAAGCAATGACGTATTTTATAATAATTTTAGGTCGAAACATGGTATGACCTTGTTTCGAACTTTAAGATATGTTAAATCAGTATACTAAATGTAAAAGAAATATTTCTCAGCGAATATGAACTCCCTCTCGTGCGGATCCCAATTATCTATAATTGTAAAAGAAATCGAGATAATTATTATATATTTTCCTGATCCAGATACCTGATTGCCTCCAACTTAATCAACCCTTAATGTACTTTATTTATTAAGTAATTTATAATATACTTTACCTAATATACCTCTCCCGTGCACCCCGCTGAGTGAGTCGCTGGGTCTTCTATCTTTGTGGTGGCCGATGGCTCTCCATAGGTTCCAGAGGAAATAGAAAGCCGCTCTCAGGTCATTTGGAAGCACGTGTCCCAATCTATGGGAGAGACTTCAAAGGGAGGGAATTCTCCACTATGAGGAAGGGGTTTTGGAGGATTATTAGAGGGAAGGAGTGATTTTACGGAATGAGAGGATATTTAGTTTTCTCCTCAAGAGTTTATCTACCATATCTGGGCTGTATCCGTTATTTATAGCAATCTGTTTCATGATTAAAACTTCTTTAGTCTAAAGGGAATAGGCCAGTGACATCAGGATATGGGTGGATCATACTGTGGAAAGCGGGTAACTTCTGGGAAAAAGGATGGTAGGAATGAGAGGTGATGGTGAGGTCAGAATAGGTGGGTCTGCTGGAGGGAGTTGAGATGTCTGACAGACGAAACTAGTTGCCGATTAATTTATTTCTGAGGAATTTACAAAGTGTTTTTTTTTCTTTGCATTATGGCACCATTCCACAAAGTTAGGCTGGAAAATGTCAATTTTAAAAATATATCTTGTTTGTATACCAAACTATTATATGTCAATTTCTCATTCTTTTACTCATAGATATAGGTTACTCGGAAATGCCTCTTCTTACAGTGTGACCAAGGGTATAGGACACTGAAGAGTTCTCCCTTATCGCTTAATTTCTGTCTAGCTCTGTTCCCGATCATTTTCTAATACCCTCCTTACCATACACGGATTGAATACTTTTCTTTGTGCACCACTGCTCGGATTTTTATTTTTCGAAGAATAACCTTTGCAAAATTCCTTTTCAATCCAAATAACATGTAACAAGTTACAGTCATTATCATTACTCATATTACTATGAATATGGTATGAAAGCTAATGAAATATATTGCATTTGCTTTGAAGTGGCAAGCATTATTTTTTCTGATTCAATAAGTGCACTAATCATAATTGATGCAAGATTTTCACTTTAAATATGTTTACCGGAAAATTCCTTAAAAATATAATTTTCTGTTATTCTACAACATTTCATTAGCAATGAAATTTTAAATTATTATATACATATGGATGTCTGCTTTATCCTGAGACTCGTTTATACAGCTGATTATCTTCGCAAGTGCCTTTCAATGGGTATGTTTATATATAGAATCTCAAAGCTTGTCGCATTCCCTAAAAAATTCTACTTACTTTCTGTACCTTGCCTCCTCGTCATCGTTGCTCAGGGCAACCCCCGGCTCCATCCAAGAAGAAGGAAAGAGACTACAAAAGTTTCTGGAGGTCATAAACATCCCTCAACTTTATTGCTGTTTTCTTCCCCTAGATGTGGGGGAGGGGGAGAGTCCTTTCCTGTCCTTCACTACCCACTCCATTTTTCCCTGTAATGCTCGGCACGGCTTCAGAGTACGGTCCTGAAAATTTCTGAAAAAGTTTACTCTTCCATTCATCCCCTCAGATGTTTATGCAAACACCAATATTATTAAGAGAGTTACAGAATAGGATCTCAGTATTTTCAAGATAAGCTTTTCATTAATATCTCCAATAATTTGTTTTAATAACAATGGACAACCGATGACAACGGCTTGCACTTTTAATGGATTCATCTTCTGAAAATTGTCCTTGCAACAATTGTGAATTCGCTGGAGGTCATGGTTCACATACTGAACACATTCAGGGAAGCAAGCAGCTGTAGAATCGAGATATATCTGCAGGTCATCAGGGTATAAATGATGTTTACAGAATTTAATATAATTTAATTTTTAACATACTCATATATCTGCATCAACAGAATCGAAGGTTTTACTAAAGTCCAGTAATTCCAATAATTAGTCTATATCCTCAGATGCTTAGGAAGTTTCCTAACACCTTATATTAAAATGCAATTGGTAAATTCAATCTATGATTTATCGCAAGAACTAGCTAGCAATATGTAACGTGCCAATCCCCAGTCTCCTTGGTTTATATTTAAATTGAAAAAGTATGACCATACCTCCGATACGTTTAAGAAAATATCTTGGATTAAACTAGAACATCATCAAAGAATTCATATTGTAACGCCAGGTTTCAGGGTCTAGCAAGCACAAACTGTGGAATATCTCTTTTCTGAAATTTTTAGCTTAGAATGTGTTCTACATTGCAATACAACATGCAAAAAATCTAAAGAAAAACTATATCAAAGAAACAACTTTTAAACCACCAAATAATCCAATCCGACCTCCTCTTCCATGTTAATGTCACTAAAAAATTGCTTTAAATAAAGTATTTTAATAACAATGAGTTAAGGGGATAAAGGCGTTTTTGAAAGTGCGATTCTCTTTAAATTGTTTTAAATTACGCTTACTATAGGAAGTGAGGCGCTTTTTCACCAACTATTCGTCATTTAAAACAAATGAAAAAGAAATGCGATCTCAGAAACACCCTCTACCGGAAGTATTTGTAATTTCATACAAATGAAAGATAATAGTGCTTCCTAAATCGTCTTTTTCCCAATCTATTCATCGTTTAAAACAAATGAAAAAGAAAAAATATCTCAAAAATGCCTCTTTACCGGAGGTATTTGTAATTTCAAACAAATGAAAGATAAAAGCGCTTCCTAAATCGTATTTTTCCCTCTCTCTTCCATATGATACCATTTGAAATGTAAAATGGACCAGAATACAAAGTGTCTGCAAAATGCCTGTTTGCTACTTGGACAGAATGGAACAGAAATAGGGGTGTACAATGTGGGCAATTGAAAACCCTATAAGAATTTGGTTCTAAATAATTGAGATATCAATGTATAGTGTGTACATAGAAAGACTTTTTTAAATAAGGTATTGATATTTCCAGGATTTTTTTTCTATAGAGCTAATATATACAAAAATATGTAAAAATAGATTATGTACATGTAATTGTTATGTACATAAATTGTTAGGTATGTGTCATTTCATTGTACTACAAATTGAATTGTAAATTTGTCTTGTACAGAGAATTACAATTGTATTGAAAGGTATTGATACACAAATTATTGTAAGCCACATGGTATTTTTGCGAGTTGGAGGGAGGAAGTTCAACTTGCTTTCTTGGCTTGTCAGCTGATAGTTGGGGACCATGTTATGATAGGAATTAGGGGTGTGCAGGAGGAGAGGAAGGACAGGTCTACCTTCGAAAATAAAGGACAAAAGAATGGCAAGTTGATATCGAGGGTGCAAGAAACAGCGCATCTCTAAGCTGAGGGAACATTACATTTTTTAATGTTAACATCTTCTAAATAATAAACAATTGAGTTAATTGCTCTTCCAAATAGTGGTTTTATATACTGCAAACGAAAAAGGAACCAAATTATTCTCCTGAAATAATCTGTTTATTCCCCTGTGAAGTAAATGTATAGCTTCCACACAAAATATCGACGTGGAGAGTATTTTTATATTGAGTAACTAAAACAATATCACCATTTATTTACATTATTACCTTATGAATGAATTTGATAAAAATTAGCCATAATTTTGAGAACGAAGTAATTACTGGAATATTAATTCACAACGTGCAATTTAAAAACTAGCTACAATATAGAAAGTATTTGAAATAATTAATGCTTAATTCTGATTTCCAAAGTTTACTAACGCTTTCCTCACCATGAAATGTCCGCTCTACTTCCCTATACTATTCATATGGACATATGTATCACGTACATTCTCATGAGAGTTGAGTTCAATCATGACCTTTGTGGCTAGAGAGACGTTTTCTTTACACCCGAAAAATTACACAAATATTTTGTCATTTTTGTTAAAATTCTCTCAATTTTGACTAGAATACAATCTTCTATGAAAACAAAAAGTGTATTGAATTTTGTTTCTTTTGATACTTTTCTCGATTTTTTAAGACCAACACAATTAAATTCTGCAATTGAAATGTCTGCAATCGATCAACATGAACTTTACATGCATTTCTTATGAGAGTATTTTCTGGTCAGTCACAGTCGAACCATTGATACAGCAGGCAGACAAATATCAATATTTAATACTACCTTTGAGCTTTAATGACTTCCAAAAATTTATAATCCTATCACATAGGCAAGTGAATGAATTTAATGTTCCAATATTTCCCACATGTATTTCCTAGAGGACTTGACTGACATCAGATGAATAAATATACACATATCAATGACCTATACTATATTATTCTGTAAAGGATGTCCTGTCTGTGCATTCAACGCATTTTTAAAAAAGTGGTATAGATGGTGATTATTATTTACCCTCAGTCTGAAACACTCATTTAAAATTTTTTTCTCTATCTATGTGTCTGTCACAGTATCATTGAAAAAGTACCCAAACAATACAATAGTTAGGAGGGATACTTAGGGATAGAATGCGATGTAGATACTGTACATCGCCGAATGACATAAAAATTACCTCTTATCCCGATATAAGACCTCCGTTTGAACCCAGACAAGGAAGACACTTCTCATAAAAAATACATGCATAGTTCAGTTCACCAATTACAAGCTCTACTTCTTTTGCATCATTAAAATAGAGAGAATGAATCTTATTTAGGTTGCTCATAATCGTTATTGGGTCAATATTTCCAGTATTTTTATGAGATTACTTAAAGTTTTGTTCACCTTTGGGGCTGTAAACAACTTATCCTGTTAACGACAAATTCGATTGTAGAAGCCAAGCTCATACATTTTCCCATAAGAACACACAGGGAGTCTAGGCTTATTTAAATGTTTTTGTATAAATGAATGATATATGATGCTTTACAATCAAAATATTAAATTTTACATATGTATCCTATTTAGGATGGTGGCAGGGGGAGCAGAAACCACAACTGTTTCACTTATTGGTTAATTCTGCACTTCAGAGTAGCATTCCCATTAATTTTAAATGCATTTCAGCATCTCATTTTCTAAATCGTGTTGTCTCTTATTTAAAATTATTTCAATCTGTAACTACTTATTTCTATTTTTCCGTTGATACTCAATGAGCATTTCTTAATTATTATTAATCTACATCTAAATGCAGTACAACCCCCTTAAGAGATTTTTCAGGGAACCAATCAAATACTGCAGTCTAAAGCTAGCTCCTTACAGACGATTTTTGAACGACTGCCGTTTTTTGCTCAAATTTGACGACTGACTGTATTTCCTAAAATCTGAAGAGTGGAATTGTTCATAGTCATAGTATACTGAAGATTGATGATCGTGACTTTGTTTCTGAAATGTAATAATTTATCATGGATTACTTTTGTTTTATTAATGCTGACTCTCATAGTTTCACAAAGAATGTCACACACGATATCAAGGATATTAAAGATGAACACAATGGTTTCAGAACCAGACATACATTATGCTAATAAAACTCAGCTAAAATATCTCTTAGGTAAATTTCTGTGAGTTGAAATTTTTTTATAAATAACTTGTATATATAAATAACTAGTTCGATACCAAAATTTTTTATAATAATATAATTTAAGTTATAATACAGATAAGGACATCCAATTTCCGGAGAGATAAATATTCTCTTGTTCTGTCAATGTCAAGCCACACCCAATTTAGATATTCTATAAATTGCCACCCTTCCACTTACGATTAAAAGAATAGAGATACTGGCCTTTCAGAGGGTTTAAGACTGTTTATTTTCTCCATGCCTAGTCAGCTGTGAAAACCTGAACTCAACAGCAAGTGATTAAACAACAGAACTCTTCAGCTAGCATATTATTGAATAAGCTGAAATATTGCAAATAAAATATTCATAGAACGAAAAAATCCTGCTTTAGCCTCATTCCTTTGGAAACAAAACAGGTCTCTTGATTCAGATTTTCTTGATATACGTTTACTAAAATAATTTGTGAAGGATAATGCTAAGCGATATAATTATTTGAAAATATCACAAATGGGAAGTGCACAAATGAGTAATTGGGAATAACAATTTGGGTGCATACACAAGGTTTAAAATAATCTTGTTTGAGAATTCTCATGTTGCCCTTGAAGCACTTAGTATTGCTCGAGCATGTTTTATTTCCGAAGTAAAGTGAATCTAGTATTCCTTCCCTTTCCTATACATCAATCTATAACTCAAAACGAACATCGATTATCATACCTCCCTACCATCCCATCAAATAAAGGGGAAACCTCTCACATGGAAGTGCATATGATTAGAATTAAGGTGCCCAGCCTGCAAAATTTTCTGCTGCATTCCAATTTCCAGCAGATTGATAGTATCGAGATAGAGATTTGAGAAAAATTGCATTGTATTTCTACACCTTAGAAACCCCTAGGAAAACTATTACCATCACAGTGAGGGTGAGGGGCATGGTCAGGCACCAGAAGGCCCTGTTGTCCTACTTTTTCCCTTAAGGATGCAATGCGCTAATTCTCGAATATTATTTATGATGCTTCCCAGTAGGAGAGTGGACTCAAAATCACAAAGGCCAGAGATGTTGTCTTCTATGGTTTCATCAGAAGAAATGTCACAAAATGAGCGCAAGTTGGACCCCAGATGGGTGCAAAATGCATTGTGGCAACATTTAAGAATTCTTTGAATCGCTTCCCGTTAACATGCAAAGATAAAACATGACATGTAAACAGAGTTGATATAGAAATTTCAAATATGCAGTGCACCGTTTCTCTGATGATACTTCGTTCGATGCCAGAATGCCATTTTGCATTATACCATGCATTTTAATACTAAGACTTATCCACCATATCTTTTTAACTGCAATGCATCATGGATGTTTTTACAATTGTGATGCATTACAATTAAACATCACTGTAAGATTTAAAACCAAGCGTATCGTTGAATTAAGTCAATCTAGATTGTGAATACCACGGTAGACCAGAATACGGATTATAATCAATTTATCTGAAGATAATAGGTTAACTATACCTATACCATACAAAAAATCTGTAAAGGGGGTCATTTATGTATATATATGACTGAAACTGCATGCATCAAGTAAAAATTACGTGACAGACTTAGAAGACATTTGATGAGAACATTGTCTATGAACAAGCATGACATAAAAAATTACTTTTTCCCAATATGAGATACCGGTTCAATCACAGATGAGGAAAACACTTCCCATAATAAATACATGTAAGGTTCATTTTACTGGCAGCAGGCTTTATTTCTTTTGCAAGATTAAAATAGAAAGAATGATCACCCGATATTGAGAAAAAAATGAAAAGAAAACATGCTGAGTTAAGATTCTTATTCTGGCAGTTATCTATCATTATCAGGTTGATATCTTGAAAATTTTGATGAAATAAACGGAAGTTATGAGGAATTTTCAGGCTTTAAAAAACCAACCAACCACGAATGTTATTCATGAAGCTCAAGGGTTTTCCCAGAACATTACACGGGGAATTTAGGCTCACTTCAATGTATTGGTATGAATGAATATTTGAATGGATAAATAGAAGGCATTCAGAAATTTAAGCATTGCAGTTGTCTAAAATTTGTAGCGTCAATTTGCAGGGAACAATGTACAATAATTTAAGTAAAGTCCTTGATCTGCACTCGAATTTCCTAATTGGCTCATTCAGCATATTGTAGTAGTATTTTGAGTGAATGTATATGTAATTCAACATCTCATTCTTTCTCATTTAAGGGCTATCTTTGGTTTTCCTGAGAATCGACTGTTTCGCAATTAGAAATGATAATGGCAGTTCAGCTATTCCACATTAGCAACTGACTGTGGATGTGTTTGCTTAAAATTCTAGAAGGATTAGTTGAAAAACTTGCAGGTTATTGAAATCCTAGGACATGCTTACTTAATGTGTATATTGAATCTCACCCACTGATGAGGCGAAGCATTTCCTATAAAATTAATATGAAGTGTAATTTTATCCCTTGCAAGTTCTATTTGTATTCCAAAATTGAAGGAAAAACACTTATTGGACGAACTTGATCAAACTTAAGAGAAGCGGGAAATCAATACAGCGATGACTTGATCGATATTGATCAAATATTATTATTGACAATGTTACTTCCATTCATATTCACGAGATATTGAAACGATTAAAATCTTTACATACTGTCATATTGAATCAAGGAAATGTGCAAGATGTTGGATTCTGTTATATAAAAATATTGTTAAATTATAACAGCTTATTTCAATTTTACCTTATTGATACTCAACTATTTTATACATCAGCTAAAATAATCTATATATAAATACAGTACCAACTGAAAAAGAGGCTTTTCAGGGAACCAAAGTAATACCATGTTATATGTATAAGAACCAGGTTGTTTAAAGGTGGTTGCCTTATTAGACATTTTTTAATATTGGCTTTCTTTTTGTACAAACACTAGGTTACCTAATTTTGACCATTGTCACTTTACAATCGAGCATTGTTTAACATATGGACATATTAGTAAGAAAAATTTATTAACAACAATGGTTTGTGTATTTCACGATCTGAATAGGAGAACATGTCATTCTGAAATACACCAAGATACTGAATTCCATAGGTAAAAATATTGTTGTCAGTGGTTTCAGTGTTATTCATTGCTTAAATTTTTAGCTGTGTTGCATTAGTAACATTTTATATCTTTCCTTTAGTTTGAACCCTGTTAACAGCATATAATATGCTATTCATCACTTTTTTCCCTGTGGAGATTCAATAGGCAGTTCAGCTTGTTTTAACGAATTTTTCATAAGGTTCAGTGCTTTGATGAATATATATATTATGGTCCATATTTTATCCATACTAACAACTTAAACCACCTGATCTCTTGTTTTGTTCAAAAGTTCAAAATTTGTAACCCTTAAAATAATCCATGATTGCTATATTCCCCAAGAATTATGAAAATTGGAAGATTAATCAGCAAGATATTGATTCTGGACTACAATATTGCCAAAAAACAAGTGTATTTGAAAATGTACAAATTTTGGAAACTTGGATGGTATGGAAGATAGGGCGAAAAAGAAATGGAGTGGCAGGAGGGGATGTAGATTAAGATGTCATAACGGATGTAGGACCCCTGCTTCGATATATATAGAATTCGAAAATTTCGGGTTAAAGGATCTTCTACATTTCATACAAGGCATTTACACAAATTAATATTAAACTATAGCTGGTAAGGATGGTAAGGTATGTAGATATTTGTGTAAAACTTGCGTCCAAGCTTTGCTCACTAGAGTGTAATTAATTAATTAATTTTAAATATACAAACAGCATGATAAAAAAATTTAAAAATCTTCATCCTACGCAAAAATGTAGGGAAAAAGATCATTACGAAAGCATTACAATAATGGAAATAAATTTCGCAGCTCGATTTACCTCCGGTGTTTTAATTACAAGCCTGCTCTTTGTGTTTTCCAACATCGTTAGACAAAGGTATGGTTCCTGTATCATTCAGGACAGCAAAAATCACTCCATTTCCGAATAAGAGCAGTTAGACTAAACTAGATGATTTCTGACCAAATCTATACCTTCAATGTTCCTTAAAATTCTAGAACATCCGCAGTTAGTATTGGTGGTGAGAAGATGAACAGACTGCAAAAACTTAAAGACAACACGACCATTGTAATTTATATTGTGTAAGCGCTAGAGATGATGTTTACTGTTCCAGTAACCAAAAAATACAAAAGGCAGATCAGATGAAGTGAGATGATCAATTTTAACATCAAATAAATATGGACTGGTCAGTTCTTATGGTTGTTATTCATAAGGTAGCAAAACTAAACCAGATGAGTCGACCAACATCAATACCTTCAATGTTCAGTAAATTCTTTTAAAAATTTGTAAGTTTTGAGAATCCTCCTAATTAGAATACAGCAACACTGTTACCAAGACCATTTTGTTTGATTTCGTAGTTGTTTTGAAAATAAGTGGAAGATTATGAAGGGAACCCCTGTAATCACAATACACTTAAAGACATCTTCTGTTTAGCAGACAGGGATGATGTTATCAAGCTCGTTCTTGAGAAGACTATAATTTTCAATAAAAACCAAATGTGATGGAAATGGTGTTCTTAGATTGCAGTTTAAGATACCTTCCCACTCTAGAAGCCACTGATGTCATTGTGAAGCCAGAGAATTAGATTAAATTGACTGAGATTCAAGGTCTAGCGTGGAACTACAATGCTTTCTTTCATTTGTCAGCTTACAATTTGTCAATGCCCATATGATTTCAGATTAATCCCTTAGAGATTAATTTCTCTTCCTATATCTTACTTTTGGCGACGAAATACATCTCAGAATTCAAACACGATAATGACAATCACTTTGGGTGATTTTTGGAAATTTATTCTCCCTCTAAAAGTATGAAGTTCTTATCCCATCTCTCCAATTATTATTAGACAATTCTTCGAACTAATAGCATAAGAATCATTGTCGTACACCACAACGGTTTTCAAGCTATTCAATAGGGAACACAGAAAATAAACACTAAAAATTTTAGACTGGTTTGATCTTTTCTTTCCAAAGGATTGATTCCTGGAAAAAGTAAGTAAAACCACCATTATAAAAGATTGAAGCATTTCGAAAACAAAGTCTGAATATGGAGGATGACTTTCACCTGAGATATTAAATTAAGTAGTATAAACGGGAACATGCAGAGACATGAATATATGAGTCTGAGTTCAACGCAAGGCCAGTGCAACTCTTTCAAAGGAAACATACTGGTGCGATTTACGTTCTTACTTTGGAACACTTGCCGTACATTAGATTGTGGAGGGAACAGTTGACCCACTTTGAATTGAGATGACTCCTCTCACAGCATTTCCAATCACCATCACTACTTATAAGGTGAAACATAAGGCCATTTATCACTGCTTTTGGTAGCAATTAATATTATTTATCCTGACATTTGTTAGGATTATTTCCACAGTTATCTAAGCTGCGAGTAAAACGGTGTAACGACAGAGAATAGAAGACATTTCGGGGAATTTTGCACGTTTTCAGCAAGAATGAGGAGTACAAAAAATGTTATATGTTCAATCCTTTTATTACTGATTATATATTCATCATCATTCATTTGCGTAGTAAATTTCAGTTATTTTTTCGTATTCTCAGCTGGAGTTTGTAGAATGCATATCGTTAATTAACATTTGCAAGTGAACTGTCTTCTTTTCTTAAAATGTAAAGCGATTATAATCTTTTGGCATATCCTGTATTTATACAAGTTATGTTTCTTATGAAAACTATCCATTGTTAATATTTGATTCTTAATTTGAATGGTTCAGAATCTACGAGATCTTCACCTACAAAGTTATACACCTTTTTCTGATCCTATGCCAAATCTTTTTTGCATGTATGTTCTTTGCATGTAATATTACTTACTTATTCTTACTTAAAACTTATTTATGTTCATGTTTTTTAATATTTAATTTCAAAGCACTGTTCACAGGGCGCTTTCAGTCTTCTCACCTGTCAACTAATATCAGATAATGATCAATTCTCATTATCAAGCATTTAGCAGAAGGATCCCTGGACCGCTGAGCAACCATTTTATAATTTCAATTAACTTATTCAAATCATTTGGAATTAAATGCCAAATCATTGTTTTCATTCGTCATTTATTTAAAATTACTCAACCATCAGTTCCTCCACACCTTATTTCCTTCACCAATGTTTGAACAGAGGGTTGGAAATGTATTTTGGGTATTCTTGTTCATAATCTCTTTCCAGCTGAGTTATTTTTCTATTTTGCAATATTAATTGCATTTAAATAGCTGCAAAAGATAAAGGCCTCATTAAGGGATTGACTATGAATGACAATTTATGGCAGCTCCTAGGTATTTGATTGACATGAAAATTATCGTGGGTATTCTGGATGAATTTCGGTTGTGCATTTCAATTTTTACAATTTATTACCATTAACTTAAGGCAGTTTGAGTCTAAAACAAATGCGCCTCCAACCGGTCAGGAGTATTCTTTACTTGCAAAAATAATCTATACATATATATAGTGTCTTTTTGAAAGGGTTTTTGCAACAAAGAAAATGTCAACTTCCTGAGAAAACAGGACTAACTCAAGAATAAGACATGGGATGTTAAAATTTCAAAGGCATTCCACTCTTATACTTTCAGACTTTAAACTATATAATGACTCTTCATAGTTCATGATGGACATGATAAATGAAAGATCATCGAAAAGTTTCTTGATCTGACCATAATTTTGAAAAGATTAAATATTTTATTTCTTTACCTCCACACATAATCTGCCACAGTCGAAGTACCCGTATCCAAATTCCAAGCAGCGGTAGCATTAATGGATTCCATAGGTCATTTAAACTTTTCGAACCAATTGTTCTGGCCTCCTTACGTTGTTTATACCAGGGAATCTTTCCACAAAATATTCCTCACTGAAGACAACAAGGAAGAGGGGCAGAGGCCTCTGTTTTTACCAAGTTTTTTGTTCTTTTTAAGACTGCTTTTGTTAAAAGATTTGATTTAAGTATAATGACATTGGGCAAGCCATGTTCTTCAAGCGATCAAGCTATGTCTTCCGATCGGAGTCTTTTTGAAAAGAACACAAACTTGCTCTCCTTTTCCGTTTCCAGCCAGTACATTTAGAAATAATTTTAACAAATAAGACACTTTTGACCATTATATAATAACACTTCATACTGCATCACTTTACTATAATTCGTCTTTACGCCAGATTGGCGACTGGTTTGCACAATTCATCTCTGAATCTCCTCTTACAACAGAAAACACAATCATTATCTAAATAAACCAGTGGAATTTTCCTCATGATTTCAACCAGACCTCATCGGGTTTGGATTTAGAAGTAACAGACGGCGTTGACGAGAATTTCCTGATGATCACCAGTGATAGGGGTTTCATAGGACCTGTTCTTTCCCTTCCAATGGCAACAACTGTCTGCCACTTATTCACTTCCACGGAGATCCATGGCCAGCCTCTCCCTTCCGGGTGGTTCCTGGCCGATGGATCTCGCAATAGTGGCAGTTTCCGCCTCCGGTAAACTGGAGCTACTCTCACTTGGCGACGGGTGTGCATGCTCGGATGCAAATGACTCTGAATAACCAGACTTTTCCCGGTTTATAGTCCACATCTCTAAAGGCGAGTCCCTCCCCCCCCCCTTACGGTCGAGGTCGGGAATCGCACTGCAGACTCCACCTCGCGCTACTTGGGATAGCTTCTCTGTTGCCAACGGACGGAAAAGCTGCCGATGGCCTCCAAGAAGCTCATTCATTCGTCTTCCTTTTGTGGAAGGTATTTTATGATAGGACCTACTTGCCACCATCGACCGCTGACCACCAGCAAATTTCTGGAGTTAACGCCATCTTTAAAAAACCCCACTTGGGCTGAAAAACCCGAGATAGGTCTAATTGGATCAGAGGAAGGTATATGCCCTAGTCAGCAATACTTGTTTAATTTCCCCTCGAGATTTAACTACTAATGAAGGGGCCCCTACGATACTGGCTGGATTGTTTGTGTTAAGAACTAGGTGTCTAGGAATTACATAATTTCCTTCTCAATGCGAGTTTATTCCTGCATGGATTTATATGCTGTGTTGCTCTCAGTGCTCAGGAATCTAAAAGACACCGGAAAGGAAGACAACAGCGAGTCGCTCTAAGACATGAGCATCGCCACACACAAATTATTGCATCTAAAACCGACACGACCCACCGAAGCCCAAATCGAAAACAAAATTAAATCAGTCCCGATCACCTGTCTGCTCAAGAGAGTTCAATAACCCAGCAGAGAGGAGTGTTTAACAGTTAGATACGTTTGAGGATTCAAAATTGAAATAGAAAAATTTAAACGATCACTTGGGACTCCACACCACCGCTGATTTGTGCATATGCATAAGGCTTGTCAAATGCTGACTCGTACAAAGAAATTTGAAGAATTTGTCAAATGAAAGCAAGAAACGAAATTCCAATGCATGTCAACTGTCCGTGGGCACATCCAGCAGATCGTTGTTATTATAAGAATTACTTCTACAATTTACAATTTTTACAATTCTACAATTACTTACGAGTAACAACGATATCGCATTTGGAAATAAAAACAAACTGGACACAGTTAACACACAAAGAGATAAATAATACCTCTCGCAAATCATAATACAGATAATGAGGTAGTTCAATATAGCAAATGCGGAATCAAAATCTAAATTAGCCACTTGAATTTTTAAAGCTTACAAAAACCGCATTCGCTCTACACCTCATCATTTCTAAGCATTTCTTTCCATATGTCCCTCATTGTCTTACAAGAACAAGAATGGAATGCCTACGGAATATATCATGAGATTCAGCACTTTCTATGTGAAAAGGGAATTAGCATAACTGATCTCAGACGCACTGGACAAAAAATAAAAAGTCTGAGATCCTGTTCAGCAATGAGGATTACGACTCACACAGATCTATTATTTAAAATAGACGTTTTGATGTCCAGGAATGCAGAGATTGGAAAAGGGGCGAAATTATTTTAAGCGGTGCATAACCCAGCTGGAAAAATATTACTGAATTCTCTTCAAAGAATCATGCATACCCTGCCAGCCCAACGAGGAAACCTTAACAATAAATATTAACAAAATATTTTTAACATTAAAGGTCAACAATATGCTGACTCATCTCGTCACAGGCCACTGAACGAAAGGCATTTTAACTATTCTTACTACATTTTCCGGGTAGACTTTCAATGCACTCACCTACGATCACCTTCCAGTAATTCCCTACTCCGTTTTCTACATTTTCGAGCATTTCATTAATCATTAACATTGATTTCGTTAAATTTGGAAGTCGTCCACCCATCGAAAGCGATAATCTCGGGGATCTTCTCGCAGAGACATCAATAGAAGCTGAGGAATTGTATAGTTTATAAAAATGCTCTACACAAAGCATAAGCCACGTCCAACTACCGTGCCCAATTCTTAATTTAATTGAGAAATTCTGACAGAGAATTACTTCCCAAGTTAGGCTAGTTGCAGTAACAAGTTTCAGGTCAAAATCTTAAAAGCAGATTATACGAGGAAATAAAAACCTTTCATGGATCCTATTTTTTATGCCTCAACCTTATTTACTAATTTACTTAAGAATGCTGATCAAATTGTAGGCGCCGCTGAATACAAGCACTAAATAACAAAAAAGTTTTCTTTGCACACGATCGATACAAAACCCAAAAAAAAAATCGGAAAACGTATCAATTTCATCATATTTCCTTGCGTTCTCGATATCTTCGGAGAAAAGCCTAACGAATATCAGGATAAATAATAATAATTCCTACCTACGCCGTGATAAATGGCATATGTAATTTTCATAAATATCTATAGGCAAAGTTCACTGGCCTTAAGATGTTTGCTCATACATTCCATTTCCTGCGGGAATTGTGTGAAATTAGTTTTGAAGAATTGGGTCAGCGCATTTATTAAGGAAAAGTGCTGACAACGGGCGGAGAAATATTCTTCGAAATTAATAACCCATAACAGTGATTATTCATTATAGAAGATCACACAAATTGTAAATGATGACTTGCGTCATAAATTTATAAACATATCATCAAACGAAATCAAACAATTTCTCACTTACAAATTTAATAGTTTACGAATTCGAAATTTCAAATGGAAATAAAACTTGTGGATCGGCGAAAGACGCCAAATCACACAATCTTTCGACCGTCTGAAACTGTACACCGTGCTAAGGAGACACTGGGGGAGAATCAACAGCGGCCGAGCTCACATTTCCGCCTATTGCGAACAAATGCCTTTCTGCGAAAAAGGATAGAAAACACGACCTAAGAGCAGTGCAAGTGATCTGCCAATGCGCAGCAGAACTGCGAGTTACATTTGATCACCTCTATAGCTGAGCTAGTCTATTGCAGAGAATTGCTTTCCTCCGTACAGCTAGTTTGTAATAAATTCCACAAATACCCAAATAATAATTGAGATCTGCTTGCAATTATATTCCCAGGTTAATCTCACCGTGTGTCTAGCGGGATAAACTCCGACCTGGTGTCGAACACAGAGCCACTCGGGGAGATTTCGCAAAGTAAATACTGAGACAACATATCATACCATTTTAAAGTCGAAATCACATCCTGAAGGTAAAAAAAATCCCCATTTAAAATGCATGATAGCAGGCAAATGACGCCGTGGCATCGAAATGAGGATCCACTGGGGTAAATGTCAAAAAGGTGTCCATGACTTCCGTTCACATGCCAGGTTCTCGAGAAACAGTTCCAAAATATATCAGTAAAATAGACGCAATTTATATTAATTGAGAGAAATAGGTCAATTCCTCGGAAATGTCTTTGGCAGGGAGTCTCTTCGGTTAACCCCGAGTTAGGAGAGCGTTTGGTCATTAGAATCAGCGAATTCGAAACGAACTCGCAGCCAATCGCGAAAGAAAAATTGCGTCACACAACGTTGTTAGTAATCGGATTTATAATGGAATGACAGAAAAGAACGGAGCTTTTGGTCAATCTCGGGAAGCAAAATTGATTATTAATTCAGAAGAATCTGCAAAAAAATCCTGTTTTTATAACCTAGGGCATAGAAGAGCTTGAAACGGAAATCGCACAGAAGGAAACCAGCGAACTAACTGTGACGGAAATTCCTAAAGTAGTGAAGTGATTCCTAATTAGTGAAGGAATTCACGGATCGTATTATATTGATGTTGCAACATTTAATTTAAAGCCATATCCGAAACCATTAATACTAGAATCGAAAGTTCAGTAACAAATATAAAATATGATCGCCAATGATATCTTTGAAAAGGCCCCAAGTGCTCACAATAATCCATTGCTTGATGTTGAAAAGAAAAATACTGACGTAAGATTGTCTATAGATGCTAGGAAATTAAATAGTTTAACGGATTTTCAGTGTGATAAACCACCCCATGTAGATGAAATCCTCCGTCTAGTTCATTGTACATAATATTTTACAGCCAATGACTTTACTTCCACTTACTGGCAGATATGCTTACATCCTCATGACCGCACATATAATGTACGAAGTGAACTGCTTGTTTAATCTCAACAGGGAAAATAAGTGGTAAATAACATATTATATGCATTCAAATTTATCTCCGCACAAAACGAAAGATAGAAGATTTAACTTAAGCGACGGAGACGAAAATTAACTCGGCGAAAATCACCGTGAGACCAGTGAAAACAATATGTTATATATGTGTAAAAACCAGTAGAATCCAGTATTATTGTGTGCACAGTATACGAAAGGTGATGGATCGTCATATGTTATATCTGTTGCTAGAATTCAGAAAGCAATTTCATGTAGTATATGAAGTCCGGGCTCGTATTTTATGTAAAAAAGAGATAAGCATTATCTTTAATTCTAACAAACCGTTTTGTAATCCGTACACTAGTCTTCCGTGCCAATTATAATCTATTTTCATGTAGGACACGAATGGCCACGTTTTTATCATATTCCCAAATCTTATGTTTTCGTGCGTTATTCAGTTATACGTTGATTTTTGTTGCATTAGACAGCTTTATAACTTAAATTTTCTGGGTTTTCTTCGGATATTTTTCCGTTTATGTAGGGGAAAACACTAGCGTATATAAATCCCACTACTCACAATAAATAATCCACTGTGGAAATAATACCACGAATGCGGTTCAAATCGTTAAAACGATTATCGGTTTTCATGTTAACCGATATCCACTAAAGCTAGTTGGACTTTTTCATTAATATGTTCAGAGATGTGTTACATTTAAAAATTTTTACATTTCAGCATCGTTCCAAAACACGTCTTTCTGAAATTTCCGATTATACTCGACTTCAACAATGGAATTCGTCATCCAAACTCCAGGCGAATCTATAACTGCACATGAGAATAGAAACGTTCATGAAATTTCCTGTCTCATCTCACTTGAGTACGTAAAAAATTCTTCAATTTTAATTCTAGAAAAGAAGTAAAGCCTGCAATGTGCCCCTTCAATTAATATTTCGCTAAACAGGTCTTTCATCCTGCAGAATATCATAAAAATGTCACAAATATTTCTAAGGATACTTGGTTATATTCAAAGGAGACAGAGACAATGATTAGGAAATAGTTTCCAAAAAGAAGTCCGATAAGTTATTTCAATACTTATGGGAAAATCCGTTATGGGGAAGGGTATGAAATTCATTCGCAGTAAGGAGCCGCATGTTTGTGGCTAATATGAAAATGTTGGAGTAAACAATTTCACAACACGAACTGCTGAAAATATAATTTTCCCTTGATATTCCATCTAGTTAAGAAACTGATGCGAGCAGGCATTAAATAACCGGGACTAACACAAACTACATTATATCTTAGGAAAAAGGTAATTATAATTACGCTTCTATAATTTCGAAATCTACGGAGGCTTAACAGTAATAGGATTAATTTCCTTTTCTGGGTAAATAACCGATTTATACACATGCGAACTGTGATTATGACATCGTTCGAGACAACACCATGTTCACGTATGAAATCCAGTATTTTTACATTCATGATATACGGAACTTAATAGATTGTGAGAAAAACTTATTATTATTATGCTAATATTCTTTGCAGTACTATTTTAAATAAGGAAACTAGTATATGTTAACTTTTTGAGTCGGAGAATGGGTGAGCAACATTCACTGCTGCTTTAAATTTTCACATTTTAGGGGTTTCTTTGAAGCAATACAATGAAGTCCGGTTTTGTATTATATATTTAATGTATCGTTTACTCATTATCCTTAACACATCGTATTGTAATCCACATTCAAGTCTTCCATGGTATTTACAATCTTGATTACGTAGTTCAACGAACGCATTGGCTTTAATTTTACAGTGATATTTAATCGGAATGCATCACCAATGTTAACACATCAATGATGCAATGCGGTTAAAAAATATGCAGGATAAGTATCGGCATTAAAATGTATGGTAGAATGGAAAATGGCATTCTGGCATCGAACGAAGAATCATTGGAGAAACGGTGAACTGCGTAGATGAAATTTCTATATAACTCATTTTACATGCCGGGTTTAATCTTCGTATGGGGGGTCGATACCTCGGGATGGGATTTAAATTAACGGCCGGCCAAAATAGTTCGCAAAACCTCCACCATCCGGAGGGAGAGTTTTCCCCTCGAATAGGTGGAATGGGAAGGAATACTAGAGAGGGGTGGAGGTGGGGTAGTCATTGTAAGATAAGATAATCGCCGTTCCTTCTGGGCTATAGAATGACAAATGGGAAAGACAAGGAAGACGAGATTCACTTGCCTTCATAAGGAAAACAAGCCCGAACAATACCCAAGTGCAACATAGGAATTCCCATACGAGCATATTTTAATCCTTGCGTACGCACCCAAATTGTTACGCGCTATAAGTACTCGTATACCTTCATCCTATTCTCCATATTTTTAAATAATAATACCACTAAATTCTCATCTCTTACAAATTATATCAATAAATGTACATCAAGAGAATTTTTGCCCCTCGGTAATCCAACGACGTTATCCTTTTTATAACTTTCATCAGTTAAAGTATTTATCAACTGAGTAAAGATATTCTTTTAAATTCAACTTCTAGAAATTTACCACATAGCCAATTAAGCGGAGTATTATCAGCATAATGTAGAACTGAGGTTCCCAAACAATTGTGTTCGCGAGTTATCTTGAGTCAATTATTTGCAATAACAGAAAAATAATTTTAAATTTAGTCTCAGTACCAACTGAAAAGCATGGTAATTTTTGCTGAAGGGTATTACCGTGGAATAGTTTCGTAGTTCACCGAAAACAACAACACTCAGAATACTTAAAAAAACATACGAGCATAACTATTCGTTATAGCCTCAATTTGTTGGAACAGAGTACGCCACGTGAAGGCTGAGGTTGACTGTGGATAGGAGTTGGCTATGTTTTATGCACCACTATCCCTTGTACTCCTCCTAACCTAACTATCCTAAGTATTAAAATAACGAAATACTAATATTAAGAAATTCATCAAAGTGGATGCTACAATAAAATTAAATTAAATCTGAAAAATAAAATATATACGTAATCACTTATGATCATTAAAAGGACATAAATGCTTTATGTTTTTTATCTTCTCGCAAGAGATGCATTTTGGCCCGCAATCTTGGGATCTTAAATCATAATTAACATCATCCCAAAATAAGTCAACATGCCGAAATAAGTCACAGAAACTAAAGAGAATTTTACTTGCTATAAACGGAACATATTCCCTTGATCCTCAACAATGTTCCTTTATTTTTAGTCCTCTGGGATATCTCCGTTCAATAATTTCTGTGAGAAGGCAATCTAAGTAAATTTTTTCTAATTTTCTTTCCATTTTATTCTCCCAGAAATTATCATCCCTCTCTAAATATACAGGAGACTCTCCAAACTGGCGTTTTACCTAGTTGAACGCTGAAAAAACTGTTGCCGCAACAACACGTATGAGAGCACAGAAAGAAAGAAAAACTTTCCTCCTTCGTAGATAGACTAAAACTGAATCTACAAAAATGTTTTCTCTTTTCCTAACCATCCAAAACCCCTTTTCCGTAAATGATACTTTTTTCGAGTTAAGCTGAGAGATTATTGGCGAGTTCGAGCGCTATTTTCCCACACTCGGCTCTGGTATCAGCCTCACACCGCTTGACGAGGAGTGTGAGGGAAAATGAGGGGAAGTGGATTGCAGCGCCAGTTCCTTGGAAGACGTTTTTCGGCGCTTGTTGCGAAAAACGCTGTACATCTTGCTCGCGTTGCACGATTACAGGACTATTATAAAACTTAGAAACTTGAAAACTGTCTAAATTCAAAGTTAAAGGATGAAGCTAGGGTCCCATCCGACAAAATTTTCGTATCCTTACTTATAACCGAGTGCCACTACATCAAAAATGGTCGATTTCTTCAATGTTCTCTAATTTTTTTCTCCGTTATGGTTTTCATTATCAAAAAACGGTCGGATGGAAGCCTAGCTTCATCTTTCAAGCGTCGAATAGTGAAAACAAATTTTTTTTATCGATTTACATGCCCCCATGGCGATGTAATTGCCAACAGCCTGAAAACGGATTTTCAGGCAAGGTATCGACCCCCCTTAACGGGAAGCGATTCAAAAGAATTCTTCAAAATCGCCGCAATGCATTTTGCACTTACCTGGCGTCGAACCCACGTTCATTTTGTGACATTCCTTCCGCTGACACCATAGAAGACCACATAATCTCTCTTGTCCCAGATATTGAATTCTCTCTCTCTTACCGGGAAGCGTCTAAAATAATATTCGAGAATTAGGGCATTTTATCCTTATGGGAAAAATAGGATACCTATGGGAAAATTAGCCTTCTAGTGAACCCGGGCCCACACGGTACAGGGAATAGATTTCCAATACGTTTCTAACGCCTAGAAATACAAAATTCAATTTTTCTCAAGGCGCTAAATGAAAGCCATTCAAAAATAAAAGGGGGAAGGACGGACAATCAGCTAATTATACAAAGGATTTTAAATATGAATCCTTGCCGTACGTATTTAAGCGTGTCTCGTATGGACTGAGAAATTCTGGGGCAGCAATTATACGCTTTATGGATCATATATTCGGAAGTGAATGTAGAATTTATTACTAAGAATGAGGACGATGTATTAATTTCGTTTAAAAGATTCGCGCTGCATTTGATACATTCGGGGACACTATTTAGAGGATTGGTGAATGTAAATTTGATATTGAATCCAAAAATGTCTGTTTTGTAGATCAACCGTGCCGATTTCGGTTCTTTTACTTACTAACGACGGAGTGCAGGCAGATCTGAAAAGAGTTAAATTATTCAGCAGGGGAATGTACCGCGTAATTTTACACATTTGAGGAGATTTTTAGGATGCGTATTTATTAATAAAGATTCTGCCTGAACTATGTAAGTTACTTAAATTAGTATTTGGATATGTCACATACGATGTTAATTCTAACGAAGAAGAATGAAAAATGGCATTGGACGCCGGAATTTCAGGTAGCATTTGAATAGTTGGAGGCTCGTGTTACATTACCCGACTTCGGTAAGGAAATGCCTTTCCAAACTGCTTGCTCCGACGTGGGGTTAGGAGCCTTCGAAAAGACGGAGAAGGCGAACACCTGGTCATTGTTTTCATTAGCAGCTCACTCAAGGATCCTGAAACATATTCGATGAAGGAAAAATGAGTATTACCCATTTTGTGCGCTGTGCAGAAGCTAGGAACGATTATTTTAGGTAACGAGATCACTATTATTACAGATCAGAAAGCGTTGTCATTTCTTTCAACCTTTAAGTTAGAGCAGCATACCAGATTCGTTAAATGGGTATTAAATCTGCAGGAGTTTTCGTTTAAAATAGAGTATTGCTAAGGTAGTAAGAATCGAGTTGTAGATTAGACGAATCGACATCCTGCAGCAGATCAATCCGAAAAATAGGAAAACTTGAACGCAATTTGTCACCGCAATAATATATTGGCAATCTAAGAATCATCCCAATAAAATTATAGAAGACCCATAAAATCATGAGAAAACGGATCGGAAATTTTATAGGAAAACATACGGCGATTTCTCACACATCGATCCAGATTGACATAACATTTCAAATAGATTTAATTTAATTTTAATGTTATTTTTAAATGCAAGCAAAAAAGCGGAAATATTCAGAATTTAAATTCCAAGGGAAGTGCAAGAAAAACTAATCTACTACGCACACACCAGTCACGGACATTGTGGGATTCTTAAAACTAGTTGTTGGTTGAAGGATAAACATTACTGGCGAAATACGAATCGACAAGTTCGTAAGGAGGTAAATTCTTTTGATCTATGTCGAATCGATTCATACTTTTGATTTTGGATGTATTTACATAATTCGTTCCAGAGCACCCAAATAATAAGTCTACTGCTGAGAATTTCCCACCAAACAGAACTGATAAATTTATTAAGTTACGTGGGAAACCATACCGAATTTCATCTAACCAGGGGACACGATACACGTGTGCTTTGTGGAGAGCCACTTCGAGTGGATTAGGAATCAGATTAGCTTTCTCGTCCATAACACGCCTTCAGACCAATCCCAGTGAAAGGATAATGAGAAAGGATAACTTGATGTGCATCACCTTCTTCACAATTAAGGTAATCCTCATTAATTTTCGTTCGAGAATCACTAATTACTGAACAGTCTGTTTCCAAACGTACACGAAGCATTTTCAACTACGAACATTTCCAATCTGGAACAATCTTCAGCAATTGAAAATTCGGTACGAATAACGACTTCATCGATCGCTTTCCTAACGCAATAATTTCGGGGCAACGTTGAATCGAATGATCTTCGCGAACGAAAAGAGAAACTTCTCGAAACTCCCGGATTTCAGTACCGAAAAGTATATGCGCGCTTAATCTCATAGGCCGTGACACGGAGCAATAAAATACTACTTGACACAGACGCACAAATGAAACAAATATGGAACAATGATACTCATCAGCCACTCCTGGCAGCACCAACTA
The DNA here is from genome assembly GCA_036926295.1 of Pachydiplax longipennis. Taxonomy (NCBI): domain Eukaryota; kingdom Metazoa; phylum Arthropoda; class Insecta; order Odonata; family Libellulidae; genus Pachydiplax; species Pachydiplax longipennis. Next base: position 248,174 of record JAVFKF010000010.1, read on the forward strand.
CGTCTTCACAAAACAGCGGCGGAGTTCTTCCAACGAGAGGTCCTTCCCGAGTGGCGCCCGCGCGTCTACTGATTCCCTCCTCCCAGAATGCATTGCGTTGCCGGAGGAGGGGTTGTTCGAGGAGGGATGGATAAATTGGCACGCATCAAAATGAACTCGTAATAACCACAGACCTTAATTAAAAATTTTAAAATATTATCACATTTTCGTAAGGGGGTAGGCCACTCTGACACTTTCAAAAAATTAAAAATATTTTTATAATTTTAAATAAAATACTTAAACTTAACTTAAGTTTAAACTTTTTCTATGCAATTCTCTTGGTCCGTTGTAAATTTTCCATATGCTTAAGAAGTTACTGCTAATTTTAGCTGACGGTGCACTCTAGCTGGAGGGGCGAATACGGAGGATAACGACTAGCGTCAACATATGAGTCTTTGTTAACTTTAATTTTTTGTTACACTCATTTAATTTTACTCAAAGCATTGTTTTATGGTTTAGTAAAATTTATCGCATACATAATTAAGGATCTTTTGATTATTGTATTTGTTCACCTTCGATGCTCGAGTAACGCTGAGAGCAGTTTTCGTAATCAATGAAGAACACTTGGGACTATCATAGCGGAGATAAGGTGAATGATACTCAAAACATCTGGGAGGCCGAAAACAGAAGATATAAATTTTCAATGGGAAAGAGAAAAATAGCTTATCCCATGAAGAAAAAAAGATGATTGCAAGCTACAAGCACGAGGCAATAATCATCAACCTTAGCCTTAGAGAAGGCTGTTGAGAATTGTTTCTATTACATTCTACTGTTGATTTAGTACGAAATAAATTGAGATCTTCTTTGAAGACAATGCAGAAAAATACCATAAGACTTGCCTTCAGACCGAGAAATAGAAATAAATCGATAAAAAGACATAAAACGTGGAAAATTACATAGCAAGTTTTAGGACTTCAGCGCAAAAGTTTAAAGCAAGGTCAAGGACATAATTGTTGATTTATTACAGAATATTGAATGTATAGCTACATTCTCTTCAAAGAGTGAATAAGTAGTCTGTAAATAGAGTCGAGCGTACGTGGTCTGATATTTTAACTGATTATAGTTTGTGTTCACTGTAAGATGATAAGATATAATTCTAGCCTTTAATCAAAGAAATAGCTTATTAAATCTACAAGAGATTTAAATCTGTAATGAGAGTGTAAATGGTTAAATTCAAGTGAATGCAAAATTATGTTGTAAATATAAAATTATGGATCATCAAAGAGGACTCTTTCATGAACTTTTCTCATCTAATTCTCATCTTTTCTCATCAGCTAATAGCGAAGGCTCTAATTTCTGGAAATCTTTACCTGACTCTATCAATTATTAGAGGTCGGTGAGAAGTTATGCAAATATATCTTAGCCGACAAATCTCTTTAGCCGCATACAATCATTTCAGCATATCTTCACTCAATCAGAAATACAAATATTCAAGTGTTAGTCAACTATATAAATCGGTTATCTTATAAAATATAAGGACCCTGTAATATAAGAAGATTACGTTGAGACTAATTTTAATTAAAAATTTTATGATTTACCCGGCAAGAAAAACTTTTGTCGCCAAATTTTCCAATGATGAGAGCATCTGATAACATACACATGTGTAAGTATGTGTGTATCTGTTATCACATGCTCTCATCATTCTTTCACGCTCACAGTAAAAACTACCCTCAATAAACCTCAACCACTTCTCTTCCCTTTTTCCCGTCTTTATTCTCAAAGGCTGATATTTATTAGGAGAATTCATCGGAAATGGATTGCACAGATATCATTGAGTACATATGCTCCTGGCCTTAGATATTTGAATGTCTATACATTATTCAAAGTTTTTATTATGGCCTAGGATGGAATCTTTAAAATCTTAAATGATATTAGTATTTTTCACATAAGTTACCATTACGTAAACATATATATGCATAAACATCGATCAAATTACAAACTTTATCTTGGATAATTTTACAATAAGATTTTACATCAAAGAGAAACAAAATAGTTTAACAAAATATTTAAAATAACTATAATTATAATTAACTATAAAAAAATTATCAACTCTTGATTATAGAGAAATCAAGAGAATTGTAATTTTGATCATTGTAATTGTATATGTAATTGTAAGAAGACCGAGCTTAGATTCAAAAAGATTTATAGGGCAAAAACCGCACCCAAATGGAACGTAGAAGCCCTCAGGGGTAGGAAAGCTTGAGAGTTTCAAGACTCAGTCAACAGGGCTCATGATGGTATAGAAAGGGAACTCACAGTAAACGAGGGATGGGAAAAGATCAAATCCAGCATCATGGATAGTGCCTAAAAAACCATTGGGAGGGTCAACCAAAGCAAAATTAGGAAACCATGGGTGACGGTTGAAATGATAAATAAAATGGAGGAAAGAAGGAAATGGAAAAATGTTAAGACAGAACACGGGCGTAGAATGTACAAAGCACTGAACAATGAACTGAGGAGGGAAACAAATAAAGCAAGGGAATCGTGGATGAAGGGACAGTGTAACGAAATAGAGAAGATGGCTGAAAGTGGTAGGGTCGACCTATTATATACAAAAGTAAAACAATTAACGGGGAATAAAATCAGTAATAAAATGGCAACTATTAGAGATAACAAGGGAAACGGCTTCAAGGAGCCAGCAAGCATAAGGGGACGATGGAAAGAGTATGTCGAAGAATTGTATTCTAAAGACATGAAGCCTACCCACATAAAGATAGAAAGTATACAAGAAATAGAGGAAGACGATGTTGGAGAGAGTATAATAGAATAGTGAACTTGATAGAGCACTGCGGGACATGAAGGGGAAGAAAGCAACGGGTGTGGACGAGATTCCAATAGAATTTCTTAAGAATCTGGGGGGAATGGGTAAAAAGCAATTCTATGATTTATGTAGAAAGATTTACGACGAAGAAAAGTGGGCAGAGGATTTCACTAAATCTAACCTGATTCCATTACAGAAAAAGAATAATGCCCTAGAATGCCGGGATTAGCGCACAATTAGTTTAATCTCTCATGCTGCAAAGGTAATTTTAAGGGTCGTAAACAGAAGAATCGAAGGCAAAACTAAGGAATTCACAGGGAATGATCAGTTCAGTTTTCAGAGATAGAAAGGGAAAAGGGATGCAATAGGCGTTATGACGGTTCTCGTAGAACGAAGCTTAGAATTTAAAAGGGACGTTTGTGTATGTTTTGTTGATTTTGAAAAGACCATCGATAGAGTTCAATGGCCAAAACTGATGGTGATACTAAAGAAAATTGGGTTGAATTGGAAAGGTAGGCGTTTAGTGCAAAATTTGTATTTAAATCAGACCGCACGAGTAAGAGCTGCTAATGGGGAATCGGAATGGGCAGAGTTAGGAAGGAGAGTAAGACAAGGTTGTCCTTTAACACCATCTCTGTTTAACGAATATGCAGAAGAAATTATCAAAGAAGCTTGGGATGAAATAGATAGGGAATAAAGGTTGGTGGGGAAGTAGTGAAGTCAGTAAGATATACAGACGATAAAGCTATTGTGTGCAATTCAGAAAGGGGTTTGCAAATCCTAGTAAATGCACTAAACGATAAAGCAAAGGAGTTTGGGATGAAAATCAATGTAAGAAAAACTAAAATTAAACGGTAATCATTGTACTCGGATAACGAAAAAAACACAAGGAAGATATTAAACAGCAAAAGGTAACCAATAAAATGAAGGGAAAACCTTAAAAATTTAAAATAATTGGCTTACCGAGTGTTGGCCACCAAAATCCTCTTCCAGCGATGTCACACTCTCACTTCCGGACGTAGAACACCAAAGGGCAAAGTATTACCGAAAGGACAAATAATGGAAATTCTAGAATGCTGGAATACAGAAACATTCATTAACTTCCTAAAAATATGCAGGTGAGAGATATGCATTTCATTAATTAACATCACAAAAACTTGCGTATTCCATTCTATCAATATCATCTCGAGATCTTTAAAGAATGATTATAATTGTATGGAATCCAAACTTAAATGGTTTTTGGGTTTATTTTCCCATGAAAAAGGTTCGCAGTGCCATATATTTATCTTTATCAAGACTCTAACGTGCTACCGGAGTTCTTAATACTGAAATCTTATGAGCATCCACCGAAATCGGGATTAGAAATTAATTAGTTGTCACTTATTTGCAAGTTATGGTAATGTACTAGAAAAGAAATGACTGTTTTTAAACAAAACATAAGGAATCGATCATAACGTGGATACTCGACCATAATAAAAGAAAAACGAATCGACGGTAGATTCATGCAGGGAAAGTTCAAATTGCTACATTAATTGATTTCTGAAACACATTTTCACAATGTTAAATAGTTTCTACAAACTCACCAAAATTGGAAATCCTCCACGTAGGCCTCCTTATGTCTTCACGGCAGGAAGAATGTTCTCTCTCTTAATTTTACGAATATAACTTTCATAGATAATAAAAATTACAATAAAAGTTACGTAAAACTTACAAGAACCAATTCTAGATATTATTTCGAATCCATCGCGATTCAATGGTTTAAAATTTAAACGATCTTTCGAAAAATTTCAACAGCACGACTGCATCCAAAGCAGTTTCTTCAGCGACTGAAGTTTTAACCGCCAAATTTATATTACGTCACAAGTACTGGTTTCTGATTGGTCGGAAATGCCACTAAACAACAAACCGATTTCCTATTGGCCAGTGGCGTTTAATCAATAACTTTCGTAAACATTAAATCTGCAAGAAATTTAAGTTAAATCTATAAAAATATTATTACAATATATTTTGAAAATTTTCCGATCATTCACATTTTCATAATATTGTTCTTTTATATTCCGATTACTTTAATTGACTCCAACGATGTATGGTTACCTGAAAACAAAAGACAGCGACCATGTAATTGCGCATTTAAAAATTGATGTAATATTTTTAACGATAATTCATGATTATAAATACTGGCTTGTATGTCTCCTCGTCCCACGTCATTAACATCCTTTCCAAATCCCTTAAATTGATAATTAGATTCTTTACATACCTTTTACTTACGTGTCATTTACTTAAACTCAACTTTCCCACAATATCGGGAGTGAGGCCGTGAGAAATAATTCATAAACGTTTATTTTTATTGTTAAATTTATTGACGAACACAAAAACATTGAAATGATTATTTCCAGAGAATACAATAAGCAAATTTAGGGACTACATTCGTTGCTGATGGTAAATTTTGGTAACTCACAATTTAGCGCTTTTATAAATAAAGAAATACTACCTGTGGAAATACTCCACCTAATTATTGTCGGTGTAGTAAAAAATATTCCATGTTCAAAATCACGAAGTCTATCAATTCGAACCATTCTCTTACACCTCTGCTACTGGTTTAACGATGGCCATGATTTCGCCACATATTCTACATACTCGATAACTGCATTTCACAGACACTGTCGCACATTTTTTTCACTCAAACCCTTCAAAAAAGTTTCAAAATGCACTGTTCGTATATCCAATATCCAACACTTCCATGCCACTTGTAACACATCGCCATACCATAGGAAAGAACGCACTCTCATATCTTGAACACCATTATGGTGGTCAAAAGAGCGGGTTAAGAAGAACGGAATTCTGAAACTTACGTGGCAGGAAGTACAAGTTTCGTTCGTCAGAAATTCTATACCATGATTCACTCTCTGTATAGGCGTGGTGTATGTCATTGCAAATGTATTATGGCTTTCTATTCTTGGGGAAGAAGAATTCCTGCATTGCTTGCTTCAAATGTTGGTTATTAGTATAGAAGAAGTTGTTAACGAGTGTGCAGGATAGTATTTTTTCGTGCAGCTTCGATTCGTGTTTGCATTTTAAGTGTACGGATTTTATAGATGAAAATTTGAAGAATTAGATCTGTAGAGGCACGACATTTCTTGCAGTTATGAATTTCAAAGTGTGAAGTAGATAAGTGAGAACAGTGCTAGATGTCGTCGACAGTGTTCTGATTCTTGACGTTATTTTAGGGACAAAGTATTTTTACCCTGTCTCTCAAATTCAAATTACATCTCAAGAATCTCAAAATACCGGAACAATGATCCTCGACTTTGTGTTGGAGGGAATTGAGAAGGGATTTCTTTGAATAAATTACCACTAAACGTAGGCGCCCCAAGACTATGAAAGATACTCGGTTTAGAGGATCATCTTGGATGTACGACATTCATTGACAAAAGGGTAAAATGATTTTATATAAAATTATCGTCTGTATGATTACTTACATTACACTTTCTCCGTACATTTTGCGCAAGATATTTTTTATTTGGCTCTGTGTGCCGCTAGTAATGTTCTTGTAAAGCATTCAATTATAACGAAAGATTAAACCTATTAATTCTTATTATTTTAAGCAATGTTTAATAGAAGAAAATTCCGAATATATGTCTCTAAACATCATGCTTTACATCTAAACTCATGCTTTCACCTTCTTTTCGTCTTCCTCAACATTGATTCCAAATCTTTCAATTTTTTGGTCTATCTGTCTATAGAAACTCATGACGTAATTACCATCGACAAACTTTAATGGGAATGGTGGTCAAAATGAGGATTGAGGGAATATGCCCTCATTTGGTCGCTAAACAAGAGTGCTAAGAGCAAACAAGGAGAATATTTTTCATGAATCCAATGAAAAAAGACTCCAAAGAATGTTTTGCATAACTCATACATCCTAAGCCTTAATACTAAATAATACATAAAATACATAAAATTCCTCAGATAAACTTGTCACATAAACGAGGAAGGGTTTGAGAAAAACTACATAAATTTCATTCATTAAGTTTCTGTGAAGTAAGCTGACTTGACTGTTAAACATAATTTCCTTGTGACCATGGCTTATTTCAGGGCATGAATGTCTTCTAGCCCGTTTGCAGATATTACTATTAAAGGAACTAAGCCTAGTATATCATTATATTTTCTATGGGTATGCGAATTAAAGTTTTTATTTGGAAAAGAATAATGTACATTTCATTTACACTTCTCTTTCTTGTTCCAGGCATGCTAAAATAACACTACACATATATGATTTTTGGTAGTAGTAATAGGCTAGTACGCTGGTAGTCTTCGTTGGACAGGATGATGTTGCCAAAAAATTGAAATTTATACTCCTCATTATTCTCTCCCTTTTCGAGAACTCTATTCCCTCCCAGAAGTCAAAAAGTTTTACTTCTAGGTTTACATCTACTAATGCATATAATTTGGGCTGTGAAAATTGCCAAATCACGGATAAAGGTTGGGATTTTCGAACGTAACATAGATATTGTAAGGAAAAAGTCCTGCGCCCTTCCACCTTGATCCATATTCCCCCTGCTTCTTGTCTTTCTAGGCGCTTTAAAAGAATTAAGCTAAAGAGTTGTATAAAAAATGCTCATGTGACAGCCTGGACCAAAATTCACTAGTAAACAAACGAAATCGATTTAAAAATATTCTTTAAATAAGAACATGATGTTAAGGTGGGTTTTTATGGCAATATTCGAAACCTCACATAATATTTGAATATCATTTCCATAATAAAAGCTGAGAAAGTATGGTGAATATGAAATTGAATTGCTATATTTGGCTGGGGTATATCATCGTTCCATGATGACTGTAGACGATTTTCTTTTATTTGGCCTAGGTACTCATATGTTAGTTTGTTAACTTACCTCCACCGTCTTATGCTCAAAATTATTTATAGAATCTAAAGTATATTCCTCTTTCGATGTTGGTGATGATTAATATGGCACAAATTCAAAGAACGTCTTTGTATCAGAGGAATCTTTTTATGGATTCAAAGTAATTATTCCCAGCTTAATCAGCTGTGCAGACAGTTACTCCTGATGATTTGCTTCCGACGGATGGTTCCTCAACGGAAAACTCCTCGTGAGGAACAATCGATCGCTCTATATAATTCTATCATTCCAGAATAGTTAGGGAGCTCCCATTCAAATATAGATAACGAATAAAAATTTTAAGATAAATTAGGCGAATATGTGCGATGATCTTCCATATAACAACGTATTCCAAGTAGGTATTATTTTCATAAAGTTGTCGTGGTATAAAAGTAAATCAAGGTGAACTTTAATGCATGTTAAAATTTTCAAAAGGTTTCTGCGATCAATTTTAAAATTATGTCAACAGCCGCTTTTAAAGTTTGGCACGATTAATAATTCACAAGATGCAGACTGTTATTCCGAAACTTTGCATAACACATCTTTCTCGTTCATATTGTACATAAGAAGATTTGCAGAAACAATGCGGCGATCACCCTTAGCAATCTTGTGGATCCGAAATTGATATAACCTAAGTTACTTACAACAGATGTACCGCCTGTAAACCTGTTGTCGTCATACTATTTCCTTATATGAAAGTGAATGTAAATGAATGAATCTCAATATATTGTATGAATGTGAAAAAATGAATGTGAATCACAATATATTGTATGTTAATTTCAATATAATGCTTATTTTTATGAAATATTTGGCTAAATGCGTAATCTTTCTCCTCTAAAGAGCATTGCGATCCTCGAAACGTCCATGAAATTAGAATATGTTAGAAGTAGATGCTACTCTGGTTGCTAAAGAGCTTCAGATAATTCATATTATTCATTACTCATTCATAGAACAGATACGGGCCTTCAGCTCGTTAATGAGCATTTTGCATTTCACGAGTGGTTGCATCGAAAGGTGGAAGACAACGAGAAATCAGAATTTCCACGATTTCACTTTGAAGTATGCGCAATATATTCGGACTCCTTTGTCAACATTGCCAGTTTTTCTTTACCTACTCTGTTCACTCATTTCTTAGACCCTAAATGAACACCTCGCATTTCCACAGCCAAGAGGTAACACACAGTAATTTCCAAATCATGACATACGCCTTTCACTGTTAATAAGTAAAGAGTGAAAATTTCTCTAACGGTCATGTGAGGACTTATATCGGAAGATATAAGGAAGCTAAGAGGGGCTTCCATCCTTTGGACGAAATATCTTCTTCCTCTTTCTTCTCATTTATAGTACATGGTGAAAGAGAGTTACACCGATCTCAAAATGCGCCATAAAGGTAAAGAAAAAAACTTCAGTGATTTGAGAAATGCATAGCGAAGCGCCAAGGCGAATAAAATGCTACCGAGAGAAAATTAAGGCTTAAGAATAGCATAACTGTATTGTCTGTGGTAGTCATAAGTGGCGAATTAACGTACGAAAAATTATTTCTGTTGTAATAAAATACACTGTGTCAAAATCAATTACAATGAAAGATGTTAGCAAGAAATTGTTCTTTTTATCATTAACGACCCTGCCTTAAACTTGTGGAAAAATAAGATCCCTGCTATTGGATTATTGGAATGTCAAATTGCATGACTATAAATGCTGAGCATAGATTTGAGTTTCTATTGATATCCAAAGTGATTTAGAAATTGAATAAATATCGAACGTTGAATTCATGAGATTTTAATGATCTCTCCCGCATACCTGGTGTATGAATAACCAGCGGAGCAACCCGTGGATTCTCAACGGAGAATAAAAATAGACGAAGGACATTGTAAGTGCGACTTGCAAGGCATTATAGTAATTATGATGCAGAAATAAATAAATACTTTAGAAAAACGCGTATGGTGTCTTCATAAATTAGAAATCAAATATTCATTTATTACCATAATTACCAAATACTAATATACCATTTTTATTTGAAAATCCTCCTGAAAGGCAGAGAATGTGAGCGTGATGACAACAGAAATCCTTCAAAATAATTGCTCTTTGGTTTCTCGTGAATTCTCGTCCCCGCACACCGGTCGCTTTTAGAAGACTAAATACGCCAATCGTGGGTTAATATTAGGTCTATTAGGTCTTTATTAAGGCGAGATTGAGACTGAAAAGTCTCTTCTTCCATCTAACCTTTCATCAATAATATTACATACATAAAAGATATGAGTATGTGAATAGCGAAATAGAGAGAAAAAATTTAGAAGGAGTGGATCAAAAAAAAACCTAAGGTGATATCTTAGGAAAAAATATCCACTGCAGGAAAACACCCGCAAAGAAGGGGGGTGTGAAAAACCTGCGCAAACCTACTGAAAGTACATGCTAAAAGATATAATAGAAAACTGTGTAAGAATAGAAAATTAGAAAAGCAGTACTATAAAGAAATTACAGAAACAATAATAAAATAAAATCAGAAAAAGAAAAAAAATGAGATAGTAAACACAGTAAATAAAAAATACGATAAAAACATAAAAAACATTCTAGCTAAAATACAAAAGTAATAATAAAAATCATAAAATTAAATCAAAAAGAGGAAGTTGCAGGAATACGTGAGAAAATAATATATATGACATAAAATAGTAGAATAAAACAATAGTAAAAATAAAAACATGCAAAAATGACACCTGAGAAATTTAGAAGTTAATTAAAAGAGCAAATTAATTAATACATACATTGATAATGGAGATATAATTATATCAAAAGACCTAAGAACAGGTACAAAGGACAAGTAATATATATATCTATAATTGTGCAGTGAGAAAGAACGGTCATCCGAGTGTTGATCAGTGCTGAAGTAGCTATATTGTGGGATAGAAGTAGCAATATCAATTGGGTGATTGATTCGCTAGAAGATGAGTTAGGCATTTTTTCTTGAAAGAACGGGTTGAAATAGATGATTTTATATGAGGTGGAAGTGCATTCCAATGCTTAATGGCAGTTACTACAAATGATTTGTGAAACATCTCCGTCCTATGATTTGGAATGAGTAAGTTGTTTTTTCCCCTAGTATTGCAACTGTGAATAGATTCTAAGCTGACAAATTCAGAGAAGAGGTATTCCGGAGTTTGCATTCGCAAGACGCTGAAAGCTGACGTAAGAACATGAAGTCTTCGACGAGAATCGAGTTTAATCCAAGATAATTTCTTGAGCGCATCAGAAATATGGTCATATTTTTTTAAGTTAAATATAAAGCGAACAGACGCATTTTGGGCACGTTGCAATTTAGAAGCTAATTCTTGCGATAAATCTTGGTACACAATATCACCATAATCAAAGTGAGGCATGATTAATGAATTTACCAATTGAATTTTAACAGAGGGCGTTAGGAAACTTCCTAAGCATCTGAGGGAATGAATGGAAGAATAAACTTTTCTACAAATTTTCACGACATGTTCCAACCACGTAAGATTATTGTTTATGCAAACACCGAGATTATTAACAGAGTTACAGAATGGGATCTCAGTATTGTCCAAGATGATCTTTGCATTGATATCACCAGTAAATCGTTTTAATAACGTGGGATATCCGATAATAATGGCTTGCGATTTTAGTGGATTTATTTTCAAAAAATTCTCCTTGCTCCATTTATTAATTTGTTCGAGGTCATGGTTCACATACTGAATACATTCCGAGAAGCGGGCAACTGTAGAATCGAGATATATTTGCAGGTCGTCAGCGTACAAATGATGCTTACAGTATTTAATTGCTTGAGGACAGTCATTGATATATAGGGAAAACAGCAGTGGGCCCAGGGTCGATCCCTATATCCCTAATATCTATGTTAGAAATGGACATTTCCAAGACATGGAGAATGTTATTGGCATTGATTGGCATAATAATTGGCATAAGAATAATAGGTTCCAAAGACAATCTTAATAAAGAATGTGGGTTTTCCCTCTCCCATGATTTTTTCATTTCTCCAAAAACTTACCATTGCCATCATTCAATGGTATTAAAATAAAAACGAGGTTTATTCATTAGCCAATTTCCCAATCTCCAGAATGATAAGAGAATGAATTCTTATAGCCAGTATTTAAACTAAATACAGTGTGCGAATCCCATACTTTTAGTTATACAGTTATTTGATTATCCCGTCTCATTGGACGTTTCTTCTATCAAATAATTCGGAAATGACGACCATTAAATTTCTTAGAAGGCTAAAAAAATCTTTCTTAAATCATGCGATTTATTTTTGACTACACGAGTATCACCTCAGACGATTCCTCTGGGATGACTTATCACTGAGACATGCGGAAGAAGTTTCAAGATCGTGATGTGTGACGCTTATAATAAAATCATGCTTAATCTTTAGGCTTTTCCATTCCTTTTTATTAATATTAACAATATAACACATAAATCATTATCTAAAAGCCGCTCGGAGTAAACATAGCTCCTGAGTTTGTGCTCCTGGATAACCGAGTGGGCTCTTATAAAAGGGGTCCTGGGTTCGATTAGCCATGGGGACATATATGTGCGAAATAACCGTAGATGCCAAAATATATTTATGAAGCTTTTTTATACAGTAGTATTGTTTAGAGGAAGGTATTCGGCAGCAATGCTATTGCTTATCAAATTATTGGGATCCAATCGTACGATCTACGACTACATGGATATGAAAACATTCAGAGAGTCATAACAGAGCATTGTAGTGCCATTGGATTATTTCACAAAATGTTTGACTGGATAGCATTTTAAAAAAAACCAGATCTTTAGACGGGTCCTTTCAAAGTTCTTACACGGTTACATGTGGCGTGCGAAATGTGGAAAAAAATTTGAATGTTTTGGGAAGACAAAATTAGGAACACAATTAATGAAATTAAATTAACATAACTAATTATTAACAATTAAGGTATTCCTGTTATCCAATTTATGGAATCTATGGAACCTATTAAACCTGAAGAAAATCCACCAGTTGATCTGGTAAGCGTCAATCATATGAGTACTTCAAACAATTTAATCGATCAAATTAAGACTCATTGTCAGCTCTGGATTCTACATTGTAAATGAATTGAAGTGGAATTATAAGAACCTATATATATGCCAGTAAATAATGCTATTACCCCTCCTCACACTGCCACAGTTCATTGCCTCAACGGGGCGGAGGGGTGTTAACGGAGGTTGGAGGCGATGCATAGCCCAGGTTCAACCATGCTAAGAAGGCTTCAACAATATCTCCGGCCAAATTGTGAAAGTGGTATTCACCAACCGGCAGTAGGACAGCCTGGTGAATTAATGTCCTTCATCCCCCAAATGCAATTACAATTTTCATGATGAGCTTCTGTAATGGAAATTTATCCGGACGTAAAAGCACCACCCATTCGGATGTCCGGGAGGTGGTGGCATTACGGAGGTCCATCATGAGGAAAAGAGCTACCACCCTCCACTTTGCGACTTACAATTGCCGCAGCTTGAAGAGTGAAGACAGACTACTGGAACTACTGAATGAAGCAGAGAAGATAAACTGGGACGTCATCGGACTCAGCGAAGTTAGAAGAAAATCAGAAGACTTGATTACACTCAAGGAAGGTAATTTATTTTATTACAGGGGTACTAAGGATGGAAGACTAGGAGGTGTCGGGTTCCTGATCAACAAGAGATGGAAAAACAATGTACAGAAGATAGAAAGTATATCTGAGAGAATTTGCAAGCTCATACTAAAGATAAATGAGCGTTACTCTGTTCAGATCATACAAGTCTACGCACCAACAGCAGCAAGCAGCGAAGAAGAAATTGAAAAATTTTACCAAACTCTCGGCACTGAGCACGATAAGGAAGCCCACTACTATAAAATAATAATGGGCGATTTTAACGCTCGTGTAGGTCAACAGGAAGCCGATGACACCGTCGCAGGACAATACGGACTGGGCCAGAGAAACGAACGTGGTCACCGCCTGGTAGAGTTTGCTGAATGCACCAATATGTACATAACAAATACATATTACAAGAAGAACCCAAAAAGGAAGTGGACTTGGAGAGGACCCAACGGAGCAAAAAATGAAATAGATTACATATTGGTTAATAAACTCTACACAGTGACAGACTGTGAAGTCTTGAATAACTTTAGCACTGGAAGTGACCACAGGATCGTAAGATGCAGATTGAAGATTAATCTCCAAATGGAACGCAAGAAGTTGATTTCATGCAAGAAACATGAAATAAGCATCAAAAAACTAGAGGAAAACAAGAATAAATACCAGTTTGAGCTAAAAAATAGATTCTCAGCACTTCAAGAAGAAGAACTAGAAACCAAAGTCATGCAAGCTGTTAAGGAAGCAGCGGAAGAAGTAGCAAGCACACCAAGAAGAGCTAAAGATAGAAAGCTAAGTGACAGCACCCGACAAATGATGAAACGACGTAAGGAACTGAAGAATTCAGATACACAAAAGGATAACATCGAATACGCCGAGCTTAGTAAGGCTATCAGGATGGCAATTAAGGAAGACGTGAGAAAATTCAATGAGAGAATTGTGCAAGAGGCTATAGAAAACAGCAAAAGTATGAAGAAGACCAGACAACGCCTAGCAATTGGAAGAAAACAGATTTTATCTATACAGAAGGAAGATGGTACAAGAACTTGCAACAGACAAGCAATACTAAGGACGGTAGCAGAATACTTTGGCAACCTATACAAGAAGGAAGAAAATGCTGAAGAGGAAAACCAAGAAGAAAGCCAAAACCAACGAGATCCCCTCTCTATTCTCCCAGGAGAAGTAACTGCAGCAATAAAGCAGACGAAGAACGGAAAAGCAGGAGGCATAGATGGAGTGTTATCAGAATATTTAAAACTTGGTGGAACAGTAGTTGAACACGTTTTAGCGCAGTTATTCACAACTTGCCTGAAACAAGGAAGAATCCCCCAGGACTGGAATCATGCAAGAATAGTCCTCTTGCACAAGAAAGGAAGCAAGGAAGAGCTGAAGAATTACCGCCCCATCAGTCTCCTTCCTGTTGTTTACAAAACATTCATGAGGATAATAGCTGAACGGATAAAGATTATTCTATCATCTGCCCAGCCTAGAGAACAAGCAGGATTCCGGAAGGGCTTCAGTACTATGGACCACATCCACACACTACAAGAAATAATCAGCAGGACGAATGAATATGAGATGCCACTAGTACTATGCTTTGTAGACTATGCTCAGGCCTTCGACTCAGTAAGTACCTCCTCTACACTAGAAGCTCTGGAAAAACAAGGAGTAGATGCAGAGTACATCCGACTCCTACGCAGCATTTATAAAAATGCCACAGCCTCAGTAATGCTACACGAAGTTACTGAAGAATTCAAGATTGAGAAGGGAGTTAGACAAGGAGATTGCCTTTCCCCAATTCTTTTCACAGCTGTTCTGGAGGAAGTTTTTAAAACCTTGGACTGGGAGCAGAAAGGTCTGCGGATTAATGGGGAACACATCAGTCATCTGCGCTTTGCAGATGATATAGTACTCTTCGCAACCAACGGAGAAGATCTAGCTTCAAGACTTCATGAACTGAACACAGCAGGACAGAAGATAGGACTCAGGATAAATTTAACAAAAACAAAGGTAATGTATAACTCTTTTGCAGCACAAGAAACAATCAAATTTGAAGGGACGCCTCTGGATGTCTGCTCAGAATACACATACCTAGGACAACTAGTAACCACAGGAGAGAACAACAGGATTAACGAAGTAAACAGAAGAATTAAACTCGGCTGGAGTGCCTTCGGAAGAAATGCACACATTCTAAAGTCACAAATGCCAATGGTCTTGAAGAGAAAGGTCTTCAACCAATGCATTCTACCAGTGTTGACATATGGAAGTGAAACCTGGGTGTTAAACGCAGCAATAACCCAGCGACTTCAGACAACGCAAAGAAGTATGGAAAGGTGTATGCTTGGGATCACAAGAAGAGACAGGAAACGCAACACCTGGGTGAGGATGAAGACCGGAGTGACAGACATCATAGATAAAGTAAGATCACTGAAATGGATGTGGGCAGGCCATGTGGCGAGAAGAAACGACAACCGTTGGACAAAAGCGGTTCTGAACTGGACACCAAGAGATGTGAAGAGACCAAGAAGAAGACCAAAGGACCGATGGAACAGAGACATCATTAAGTACCTAGGTGTGACATGGCAAAGAGAAGCTCAGAATAGAGAGAATTGGAAAGCGCTTGGGGAGGCCTACATCCGACATCGGAATGAAAATGGCTGATGATGATGATGATGATGATGAAATAATGCTATTAAGTCTTCAAATCAGTGTAGGCAAATATAGCAATTTATAACTATTTTCGGTCAACTCTTTTTGAAAGGGTGGATCAGGAGTCCAAAGTAAAGCATGCTATACATGATGAGGTGATTAGAAAAAGAGTAGGTAACCTGACTCCGCCCACTTTGCTAACCTCGAGCTCAGAGGAAATGCACAGAAGGGAAGCTCCTGGTCGTTTGCTGAGGGTTTATAAGAGCAGTAGAAACCCCTCTATTCTAAGTCCTCTTACTAAATTTTATTCACACATATTCATTTATTACCATAATTACCAAATACAGTGTACCTCGAGATACGAGTTTAATTCGTTCCGTAACCTTGCTCGTATGTCAAATTGCTCGTATCTCAAAGTTATTTTCCCCATTTAAATTAATTGAAATGCCATTAATTCGTTCCAGGCCCCAAAATGCCACCCCAGTTGTTCTTGTTACGTGTTTTTGAATAGGATAAATGTATTTATAAATGACAAATATTGTATAAAAACATAATAAAAGATAACGTAAAGAAATAAACTTGCTTTATAAAGTGTATTTGTATTTCTGTCACTAAAATGCAACTTACACACAACTTAAATGCTGCTGTATGCTTAACTTTAGTTATTGCTTTTTTCTTCACTGGTCTTTGCCTTTTTTCGCCGAATTAAAAAAAAAAGCATGTCCAAGGAAGTTTGTTCCTTCTTCTCTTTCAGGATGTTGCGGAAATGAGTTAGGCGTTTTATCTTCTCCTCTGTCGTTATTTAAGTCCTATTCGGCATCTCCTTCCGGAAGTCACAGTTGAAGACTTGCTGGGGGATGTGTCCTTTGGCTTCTATCGGTTCGGAAAATGTTTTGAGATAATCCTCAGCTGCCTTCAGATCCGAACTTGCAGCCTCACCATGCCTGACAACGGAGTAAATGCCGGTCCTTTTCCTAAAGTTGTCAAATCAGCCTCGACTGGCTTTAAATGAGTCTTACGATGCCTCGTCCGTGGAAGTGCGCGGGCTCTGATTCAGCAAATCACCGTAAATTGCTCGTGCTTTCTCGCATATGATGCCCTGTGTTATAATATCGCCTTTAAGCTGCTTCTCCGTCACTCAAACTATCAGCAGTTTCTCAGTCTTTTCATGGAAAGAGCTCCGGAGCTTAGAAATTATTGTAACGCACTTATCTAGCGTTAAACCCTTTATTGACTCCTTCTGTTTAAGCACAGTACATACCGTTGAAGTACTACGCCCATACTACCTCGCCAAGTCAGCTACTCGCACATCTCCCTCATTTTTTCTATGATTTCACGCTTTAATTCAATGGACGTCATCTTCTTTTGAGCATTGACCTTTCCACTCACTTTTTTCGGACCCAAGGTTATAAAAAGAAATGTGATAAAGTATTTAATTGCACAAAAAGCACAAAGCCCTAGAAAAACCTATAAAAGATGCTTCGACAGCGAGGTAAACAATTATACTGGGGGGATGCGAGGGATAATGCGATACGCACGATGCACAGTAAACTGGTGGGACATGTGCAGCCGGCCGTTCCTCGTATCTCAAATTTTGCTCGTATTTCAAAGCAAAACTTCGCTCGCTCGACAGCTTGTATCTCAAAAATCTCGTATGTTAGGGCACTCGTATCTCGAGGTACCACTGTATAGTATATTCGTTTTTTGACGTTATTAATAAACTTAAAGGATTTTGATTCGCACAAAAAAATAATTTCAGTATTTCTTCTGAAATTTTCCCCCTAGAATTTTTTTCTTACGAAAATTGGACGATAAGTAGCAGGCGCCTACATTTCTCCCCGCATTTTCCCGAAAACTCGCGTATTCTTAAAGATTTTCCCAAGATACTTATCCAAAATTTTTAACAGCAAAGTGATAAACATACGTTAAAAGTACATTACACGAGGAAGATTTTGATTCCAGAAAAGACATGATAGACCCGAATTCATCGATTCAGAAAAATAACGATCAGCACCCAATTTTCTTGAAAATATCACTTTCTTATTTTTCCTTCGATTATGACAATATTAAACCTTGATTTAATTACAGTATGCCATAAATAATTGATATTTGTTTATGCTGAATGCCTTCCAAGTTCTCGTTGACTCTCTTTTTCTGTGCAAATGTAGCAATAGCGCGCACCGTTCTCTCCTAAGAAATGCACGAGCCCATATGCTTTACGTGGTGTCTTCATGACGTTGGACAGAGTATAATTTTGTTAGAAATAAATGAACCGAATGTTTCTCCATATTATGGTTTCAATAGGTTTTGGAGAGTGGGAGGTTGTTTGGCCATTGATTTTGCTAATGATTCGAAAGTGGTCGGAATAAATGTCTTGAAAAACAATGGGGGATGCAAGGTAATCAAAATTGGATGTGAAGTCCAGAAGGTCTTGATGTTGTTTATTTGAATGGATGACCGAAATGGGGGAATGAATAACAAAATTGGAATTTTGAATAAAATATATAAGGTGGTCACCATTCTGGATGATTTTGGAGGATCCCCATAAGGGGTCTTTACAGTTCCAATCGCCGATAAATAAGGACGGAGTGTCAAATGAATTAAGAATTTGGAGGTCGAGAGGAGAAATTTTATAGGGTGAACCATAAATGCGAAATATATTAAGCGGTTAGTTATTAACGAGAAATTGAATGCCTAGAAGTGCAAGTGATTTTAAATTGGGGATGGGAAGAGTGAAATAGAAAATATTTTTATGTATGAGTATTGCTAGGCCAACAGGGGCTTTTGATTCTAGGTCGAAACGGATTATATTAAATTTGGAAGAATAGAATTTGGAATGAGTATGGGGGCGAGTTTCTTGAAGGTAGGCAACGTGGATATCTGCATCATCGCAAAAGTCTAACAATTCTTTCATACGATTTTAGATTTCTACAATTCCATGAAAGTAAATTATGTATGACTAACACACATTGTTCAAAAACTTAAGCTCAAGGAAGCTTTGAAGGAACTAACAGTCAATTATGTTTCTGCAAGTCCCGACCATGATTCTTCTATTATTATTCTTTTAAATTCAAATTAAATAATTAGCTTAACGAGTGCTTACTTTGTACTTTTCACCTCAAAAAGCAAAATGTATTTTTTTAACAACTTTTAACACCTCTATATATTATGTATTATTTTTAGCATTGCTGCTCAGCTTATCATACCACTATATTTATGTATTGCTTTCATCAAATGCTCCACAGCTTTTCCCATCCCTATGTGTTATGCATTATTCGCAGCACCTATCATTTACATTATACACTGGATTATTTGTAGCATGGCTGCACGGATTTTTCCATCACTATGTGTTATGAATTATTTGTAGGAAATTCTGTGCACCTTTTCCCATCACCTTCTATGGGAATGCTGCGCAGTAAGGGTTTACACAGCGTCATATCACTATATATTAAGTATTACATTCAGAAAATGCAGTGCATATATTAAGTATTACATTCAGAAAATGCATTCAGAAATGAGCAGCTATTCACATCACTATATTACTACACAAGTTTTTGCTGAGCAGCTTTTCATATCACTATCTAGTATATGTATTATATGCAGCAAATTTTGCACAGCTTTTCCCATTTATTTATATTATGTTCTATTTATAGCATTGCTGCTAAGCTTATCCTATCACTTTACATAATGTATTATATGTAGCAATTAATTAAGCAGCTTTTTATATCACTTTATATTAGGTATTATTTGTAGAAATGCTGCGCAGCTTTTTATATCACTATATATTATGGATTATTTGCAGCAATGCTTCACAGCTTTTCATATCACTATACTCGTACATTATGTATCATTTAGCAATTGCTGCAAAACTTTTCACAACACTATAAAATAAACTGTTCAAAAAGTAAGGTGACTTTATGTTTCTATGAAAAACTATTTATTTATTCATCAATATTCATGTTGTGTCCTTCAAAGTAGTCCCCCTCAGATATAATAAACTTGTGCCAACGCTTTTTCCAATCCTCGAAACACTTCTGATAAGCTCTTTCTGGTATAGCCTTGAGCTCTTCCAGCGATGCAGTCTTTATCTCATCAATCGTTGCAAATCTCCGTCCTTTCATTGGTTTCTTCAGTTTTGGGAACAGGAAAAAGTCGCATGGGGCTAAATCCGATGAATATGGCGGTTAAGGCACGATTGTGGTGTTGTTTTTGGCCAAAAAATCTCTCACAAGCAACGATGAGTGAGCAAGTGCATTATCGTGATGCAAAAGCCATGAATTGTTTTCCCACAATTCCAGACGTTTTCTTCGTATTGCTTCTCGCAAACGACGCATAACTTCAAGGTAATACTCCTTATTGACCGTGCGACCTTGAGGTAAGAACTCCTGGTGCACTATGCCAAGGTAATCGAAGAAAACAGTGAGCAAAACCTTGACATTTGATCGAAATTGGCGTGCTTTTTTCGGTCTTGGCTCTCCTGGACTCTTCCATTGGGACGATTGGGCTTTGGTTTCAATGTCATAACCATTTACCCATGATTCGTCACCAGTAATAACCCTTTTGAGCAAATCAGGATCATTATTGACGTCATTAAGCAGCTCCTGAGCGACGCTCATGCGACGATTCTTCTGGTCAAAATTAAGCAGTTTCGGAACAAACTTCGCTGACACACGTCTCATGCCCAAAATATTCGAAAAAATTTCATGGCACGAGCCTACCGATATGCTAACATCCTCAGCAACTTTTCTGATAGTCTATCCTCTATTCGACGATTTTCCAAAACAATTTTCTTCACTGCTTCATTTTTCATCTGTTGTTGACGTGCTGGGGCGTCCAGAGCGAGGTTCGTCATTGGCATCTTCTCGGCCATCTTGGAAGAGCTTGTACCACTTATGAAGGTTTTTTTACTCAGAGTAGACTCACCGTATGCCACTGTAAACATTTTAAGCGTTTTGGAGCACTTTATTCCATTTTTTACACAAAATTTGATGCAAATTATTTGATCCATTTTTTTAGAGCAGAAAATCGCCGAGCACACCAAAATACGTCTAACTTTTATATCTGTCAAAAACAAACTAAACATGCTATACACATGAAAATTGTACAGATGTTCGGGACAGGTGTACCAACATGACATAAAAAATCGAAAATCGAACGGACGTAGCCGAAATTTGAAAAGTCACCTTACTTTTTGAACACACCTCGTATATTATATATTATTTGCAGTAATTGCTGTGTAGCATCACTATAATTATTTTCAGCATATGCTGCTTAGCTTCTCACATCTGTATATATAATTCACTATTCACAATAAATGTTGCGCAGCTTTTCCCATCACTATGTATTATGTGTTATTGCAGGAACTGATGTGCAGTTTTTCCCATCACTCCATATTATACATTATTTGTAGCAATGATGAGCAGCATTTCCTATCACTATATAATGTTGAGCATGCAACATTGGCAGCTTTTATTGCTAAACATCATATGTGCTAATGCTTATACGTGCTAATCATTCAATTTATGCTAAATCGCAACTTTTTTCTGTGTAGCTTCTTTGCTGCCGGCAGCTTTTATCTGCCCGCAGCTTTTTACTGCCTACAGCTCTTTGGTCCCCGCAGCATCTTTGGTGCATGAAGTTTTTTTCTGCGTGAGTAATTAGCATATATTGAATGTACAGATTAGCATTTGTTGCACAGCATTTCCCATCACTATATATGCAAATTCTGTGAAGCGTATCACATCACTGTATTTCATGTATTATTTTCAACAAATGTTGTGCAGCTTTTCATGGCACAATATTTTATGTATTAATTAACGCATGGCTGCACCGTTTTCTCCATCGCTGTCTTCTGTGGCATTTAATGCAAAAAATCATAGACAATTCAAAAAATTCCTTGAAGAATTAAAGTGCGAAGAACTTCCAGATGACATTAATTTCTTTTGCTTTGTTAGATGGTGATCTAGCTACAATGTATTAAATCGATTTGTACATTTGTTTGATTCGATAACTGCATTTCTAAAAGAAAACGAAATAATATATTCAGAATTGATGATGACGAGTGGTTACAAGTCTTAATGATTTTCACAGATGTCATGGAACATTTGCAAACACTGAATTTACAATTGCAGGGGAAAGACAAAATAATCTCTGACCTCTCACAGTGTATATTAACTTTTTCAAAAGTAGCAGATACCTTGCCACTGCGCCAAGCGTTCGGGTAATGAAGAATGCTAAGCTTAGCATAAATTTGTGGAAATTACGAAGTACTTAACGGTTTCCATTTACAATAGCTTTCCACAATGTTAGGCCTGAGTACCTTGATTTTTTCAAAAGGACAATAAAAATAAAACATTCTGTTATTTTCTCGAATTAAAGAAATTTTTCCAAAATTAAACAAGAAAAACTCAAAGAGTATATAAAAAAGCTAGAAGGAATATTGACGGAATACCATAATAGATATCAAGACTTGACATATTTTAATACTTCTCATGAAAGGTGCGCGAGTTTTCCATTTCCAATATAATTTTACCCAAGAGAGAATTAGAATTACTAGAGATAAGAGAAGATCAAGCTCTACAATTAATATAAGTTGATGCCGATTACTAAATTTTGGAAATTAGCACCAGAATCGAAGTATCATGAATTAAAAAAGGCTGCTTGTTGAATTATTTCTATATTCGGAACAACATACATATGTGAATCATTTTATTCCACTTTAAAATCCCTGAAATCCAAACTCCGATCAGTAATAACTAAGCGGCATTTAAAATAATCACTGAGAAGTGCTTACGCCAATATATAAATATAATTTCTATAAAAAAATTTAGTACCTTTTTGCATTCCCTTTTCATAACGAATTTCATTGCGGCTCGCGAAAATTTTCAAATTTTGAAAAATTGCACTGACTATCAAGGAGCTTGGCCACCCCTGATATATTATATATTTTGATTTGAAAAGCTGTTGGGTATTTTGGATGTCAAAATACTTTTCTGCTTTTCTGCTTTGACCGGCAGCTTTTTTCTGCCTAGTTTGGCAGTTGGGCCAGCCTAGTTAGGCAGCATTTTGTTGCGGTGTCGGGCATCCTTTTCCTTCGCAGTCGGGCAGCTTTTTTCTGCCAAGTTAGCTTTTGCTGCCTAGTTGGGCAGCTTTTTGCTGCGCAGCCGGGCAGCTTTTTTGCTGCCTAGATCGGCAGCTTTTTGCTGCGCAGCCTAGTCAGGCAGCTTTTTGCTGCCTAGACCGGCAGCTTTTTGCTGCCTAGAAGGGCAGCATTTTGCTGCGCAGCCGGGCAGCTTTTTTGCTGCCTAGACAGGCAGCTTTTTGCTGCCTAGTCAGGCAGCTTTTTTCTGCGCAGCCGGGCAGCTTTTTTGCTGCCTAGACAGGCAGGTTTTTGCTGCCTAGGCGGGCAGCTTTTTGCTGCGCAGCCGGGCAGCTTTTTTGCTGCCTAGACAGGCAGCTTTTTGCTGCCTAGACGGGCAGCTGTTTTGCTGCCTAGACAGGCAGGTTTTTGCTGCGCAGCCGGGCAGCTTTTTGCTGCGCAGCCGGGCAGCTTTTTTGCTGCCTAGGCGGGCAGCTTTTTGCTGCGCAGCCGGGCAGCTTTTTTGCTGCCTAGACAGGCAGCTTTTTGCTGCCTAGAAGGGCAGCTTTTTGCTGCGCAGCCGGGCAGCTTTTTTGCTGCCTAGACAGGCAGGTTTTTGCTGCCTAGGCGGGCAGCTTTTTGCTGCGCAGCCGGGCAGCTTTTTTGCTGCCTAGACAGGCAGCTTTTTTGCTGCCTAGACCGGCAGCTTTTTGCTGCCTAGACGGGCAGCTTTTTTGCTGCCTAGGCGGGCAGCTTTTTGCTGCCTAGTTGGGCTGCTTTCTGCTGCCTAGTTGAGCAGCTTTAGGCTGCCTAGTTGGGCAGCTCTTTGGTGCCTAAACAGTTAGTTTTGTGCTGCCTAGTTTCTTGCCTAGCTCTGTTTGCTGCCTAGCCCTGCGCAGCCGGGCAGCTTTTTTTCTGTTACCTTTTTAGCAGTTACCCTTTTTGCTTCTTTGGCAGCTTTACCTACTTAGTTGGAAACCTTTTTGCTGCACTGCTGGGCTTTTTTAATGCTACGCAGCTAATGTATTTGCTGCATGAATTATGAGTGTTATATAAATATGTGCATTTAATATATGCTAATTATTCACGCAGAATAAAAGCTGCATGCTGCAATAAACCTGCGGGGAGCAAAAATACTGCAGGCAGTAATGAAGTTGCATAGCAAAATTCTAGGTAGCAAAAGAGCTGTGAATTTGCATATATTGAATGATTAGCTCGTATTAGCATTGGCACATATGTGCGTGGCAGTGAAAGCTGCCAGTAATGCATGCTCAATATTATATAGTGATAGGATAAGCTGTGCAACAGTTTTGCATGTAATACATAATTAATAGTGATAGGAAAATCTGCCCAGTATTGCTACTAATAATTGATATTTAATAGATGAGCAAGACATGCTGCGAATGATAAATAACATAAATATTATGTTATTTATCATTGAGTGAGCAGCATTCACTACAAATAATATATATTATGAAGTGATTGTAAAAGCTGCACAATAATTGCTGGGAATAATACTCAATTTATACAGATGGGAAAATCTCCACAGCAATTGTTCTGAATAAGACATTATTTCCAGTGATGGAAAAACTACACATCATTTGCTGTCAATAATGAATTATATATACTGATGTAAAGAGCTGAGCAGCATTTCCTGAAAATAGTAAATAATATATAGTGCCTGGAAAAGCTGCACAGCAATTCCTAAAATAATACATAATGTATGTTGAATTGGAAATCTGTTGAGCTTTGCTACAAAGAATACATTATGTAAAGTGATAATATACGCATTTGCATGAAGAGTGCTGGGAAAAGCTATGCATCATTGCTTCAAATAATGCATAAGATATGATGATATGAAAAGCTGTGCAGCATTTGCTGCGAATGATTCATAGTATACAGTGCTAGGAGAGGCTGTTCAACATTGTCACAAATAATACATAATATATTGTGATAGTCAAACCTGAGCAACATTTGCTGAAAATAATACATAAAATGTAGTGATAATATTATCAGTTCTGCATTTCTAAAATTACTACATATCATATAGTGATTTGAAAAATCCGCAGCAATGGCTGAAAATAATGCATATAGTCCAGTGATAGAAGAACATTTGTAACATTACTATAAATAATACGTGATGTATTTTGATATAAAAAGCTGGCCAGCAAAAGGTTTTTGCAGTGCAGCATTTGAATAGATAGTGATGTGGAGAGCTGTACAGCATTTGCTGAAAATAGTACATAATATATAGTGATATGAAAAGCTGCTCACCAAATGATTTTGCTATGCAGCATTGTCTTATATAGTGATGGGAAAAGCTGCACAGCACTTGCTGAAAATAATACCTGATGTATTGCTATGTGAAAGGCTGTGCAGCAAATAATACTGTGTGACAAATAATGCATAATACATAGTGATGGGAAAAGCTGTGCAGCTTTTGCTGTGAATAATGCATAATATATAGTGATGTGAAAAGCTGCACATCAGTTGCTGTAAATTAAACATAATATAGAGTGATGTGAATTTCTTTGCAGTAATTGCTGAATATAATACATAATGTATATTGATTTCAAAAGCTGTGCAGCAATGCCACAAATGATGCAAAATGTATAGTGATATGAAAAAGCTTCGCAGCATTTGCTGAATGATACATAATATATACTGGTAGGAAATGCTGCACAGCAAATGCTTTTCCTGTGCAGCATTCACATATTTAGTGATTAGGAAAGCTGCACAGCATATGCTGAGAATAACGTATATCACATAGGGATGGGAAAAGATGCGCAGCAATTCTGAAAATAATACATAATATTGGAAAAGCTGTACAGCCTTTGCTGAAAATAATACATAATAATTAGTTATGTCAAAAGCTGAGGAGCATTTGCAGGAAAAAATACATAATATATAGTGATCAGAAAAGCTGCACAGCATTGCTAAGATAATGCATAATATATAGTGATTTCAAGGGCTGAGCAGCAATGCAACAAATAATGCAAAGTATATAGTGATATGAAATGCTGCGTAGCATTTACTGCTAATGATACATATAATATAGTCAATAGAAAAGCTGCTCAGCATATTTCGTGAATAGTAAATAATATATAGTGATGGCAATAGTTGTGCAGTAATTCGTAGGAATGATACATTTCACATAATGCTGCTCAGCATTGTTGTATATTATTTAATATTTGTAGCAATGCTGCACAGCTATACCTGTCACCATACATTATGTATTATTTTCATCAAACAGGAAGCTTTTTGCTGCGTAGTTGGGCAGCTTCATTGCTGTGAAAGTTTTTTACCGCAAAGCTGGGAAGCTTTTCTGCTGCACTTATGCTTTGCTCAGCTTATGCATTGGCTGCACGAATAGTTAGCAATTATAAATAAAATCAACTGATTGGCGGGTCACTTTGTGGTATTCCATGACAATATGGAAGAAATAAAAAGGAACCACTTTTCAAAAATGAACCTAGTTTCTAATTTATTTAAAAAAAACAACTATGCAAGATACCACAGAATACAAATTATTTAAATGCACGACATGTTTCAACGTGTAAGCGTCATCCTCAAGTGAAGAGGCAGCCAGAACCAACGTATAGAAACAAGAGGGCAGTTCAGGGGTTGGAGGAACAATAGGGACAGGGCAGGGTGAAGGATATAATTCACGGAAAAGATTAGGTAGGCAGATTCTTCGAACTAGGAGAAGGGCATGGAAAAGCTGCAGTCAGTAAAGGGGAAGAGGAAGGAAAGACAAATTCATTTGTTAGAATAAATTCCGGGTTATTACTTAAGTTAATAATTTCAATTTTTTCGAGAATATTTAGCTGATTACCCTTCTCTGCTAAATGTAGTATTTTAGGTACAAAATTTGAAGAGTGTCGAAAGTCGAAACATGTCGTGCATTTAAATAATTTGTATTCTGTGGTATCTTGCATAGTTGTTTTTTTTAAATAAATTAGGAACTAGGTTCATTTTTGAAAAAATGGTTCCTTTTTATTTCTTCCATAGTTAGCAATTGCTGTGCAGCTTTTTCCATCACTATATATGCAAATGCTGCACAGCAAAAGCATATTCAGAGCAGCTATTCATATTGCTGAATATTATGTATTATTTAAAACGGATTCTGTGCAGCTTTTTCCATCACAATGTATTATGAATTATTTATTGCAATGTTGCTCAGCTTTTCGTATCGCGATATATATTATGTGTAATTTTCAGCAAAAGCTGCGTCAAATTTTCTGAAAATAATACATAATATATAGTGAGAGGAAAACCTGTGCAGCATTTTCAGAAAATAATACATTCTTCGTGACTTGAAATATTTTAAATCATCTCTTGATTTTTTCTGAATCCATTTGAAATTAACATAATTCAAGGTGAGTTTTCCATTTCCAATATAATTTTACCCAAGAGAGAATTAGAATTACTAGAGATAAGAGAAGATCAAGCTCTACAATTAATATAAGTTGATGCCGATTACTAAATTTTGGAAAATTAGCACCAGAATCGAAGTATCATGAATTAAAAAAGGCTGCTTGTTGAATTATTTCTATATTCGGAACAACATACATATGTGAATCATTTTATTCCACTTTAAAATCCCTGAAATCCAAACACCAATCAGTATTAACTAACCAGCATCTGAAATAATTACTGAGATGTGCTGTCACCAATTATTCACCAAATTTTAAAGAATTATCTAAAGTAAAATAAATGTGTTTAATTTTTAATATTTGAATTCAATACACATATTTTGTACTTCCATTTATGTTTTCAATGAATATAAATTCTATGGAAAAAATTTGAATACCTTTTTTGCATACTTTTTAGTACGTATTTAATTGCTGCTCACGAAAAATTTCAAATTTTGAAATTTTTGCTGCCTTGACGGGTAGCTTTCAGCTGCGCAGTAGGGCATCTTTATGCTGCAAAGTTGGGCAGCTTATTCTGCGCAATCGGGCAGCTATTTTTGCTGCCTAGTTGGGCAGGTTTTTTCTGCCAAATGGGGCAGAATTTTGTTGTGCAGTGGTGAAGCTTTTTGCTGAGCAGTTCAATAGCTTTTCTCCCAATATATTATATATTTTGATTTTAAAACCTGTGGGGTATTCTGACTATCGGGTATTTTGGTAGTCAAAATTCAGCAAATTCAGCTACAGCAAATTTCCTGCTGTGCAGTTATGCAATTTTTCCCCCACAGCTTGGCAGCTACTTGCTGCGCTGTTTGGCGGCTCTTTTGTTGTGCAGCTTTTCGCTTCTTAGTGGGGCAGCTTCTCTGCTAACCTGCAGCCATTTTCTGAGCAGCCGGAGAGCATTTTGCTGCCTTGTCGGGCAGCTGTCAGATGTGCAGTCGAGTAGTTTTTTGCTGCCTAGCTGGGCGACGCACAGTGGGCTAGAATCGAAAAAAGCTGTCCAAAAATACGAAAACGCTTTTCTTGAGTGCGGACCTCGAAACTTCGCATAATTGATAATGAATAAATCCTGCATACAACTATGGAGGTCATTTACGTTGGATCCTTCGCATTAAAATTATACGTATCGAGATAAAGACCTTATCTTAATATTCTTAGGTAGGCTCGTGGTAATCACAAATTACTGTTTGAGGAGAAAAAATCTCATATTCGGAAAGAGTTTTGAAAAAAGATGGGACTTATTGTAGATGTACCTAAACCAGGATATGGCTCCACAAATTATGGAAATACATCAAGGCGTTTCTTTAAAAGTCCGTATCTAGCAGCTGAGACAACAGGTGCGAGGTTGAAAATATTTTTCTTAATGCGTAATCTTTTATT
Organism: Pachydiplax longipennis; assembly: GCA_036926295.1. Taxonomy (NCBI): domain Eukaryota; kingdom Metazoa; phylum Arthropoda; class Insecta; order Odonata; family Libellulidae; genus Pachydiplax; species Pachydiplax longipennis. The sequence continues at coordinate 277,012 of JAVFKF010000010.1, forward strand.
AAATGTAAAAATCAGGACACTGAAATCGATAAGGATGAAATCTTCATTCACAAATATATGAGTTTGTTTTACATTATTATTTTTTCTTAAACTACCATTTCCCAATGCTAATTTAATTAAACATTTCTTAAAAACAATTGACGAGGATCTCATAAAAAGATTCGCCAATATCTTGAAGGCAATTTCAAGTGGTCTTCCACTAAGTGAAATAGCGTTCAAAGATTATTGCTGTGCTACAGCCGAAGTTTCGGCTTATATAATAATAATAATAATAATAATAATAATAATAATAATAAATCGTCTTTATTCGGGCGAGATTGAGACTGAAAAGTCTCTTCTTACCTCTAACCCTTCGTCAATTTGAAAGAAAGAGACAGCAGAAAAAAAGTGCACAGAAGAAATTTATATTGTGGGCTTAAAAACCTAGGATAGGAAAAATAGCCCACAGCAGGAAAACACCCCAGAAGAGGGTGTGAAATACCTGCGAAACCTACAGATAGATAAGAAACTGAAAATTTATAGAAAAGGCTGGAATGAAAAGGCAAGGAACATATTCACACTTCAAACTGCATATAAAATAGTCCATAAAAGAATAACAGTTAGTAAAAGGATAACATGAGATAAGATATTAAAACAAACACTGAAAACACAGAATGTTATAAATGGAAATGGGAGAAAAAACTAGTATGAATACAGAAAAAAGAAAAATAATAATAAATAAAATAAATAAGCACAAAAAATCACTATCATTATATCCGTAATACTATATGCCACCACTATGCATATATGCCGTAAATTTAGCATTATCGCACGAAAGTAAACCAATATATGATACTAATATCGCTGACGTGGTCCCATACTTTAAAGCATAGCCCATTTCCTTTTTTTCAATTATCACCCTACAAGAAATGGTAACTTTCTAATGAATATTGATATCTAAGCGATGTACGAAGTATAAAAATGCTTAAGATATACAAAAAGAACGAATCAGAATCGTGTTGGTTCGTTGTTCCTCTCAAAACACGAGACCGTAACGGAGGATGGTGCTACGCCGCGCGGATTTGGCCCTTGTAGCGCTGTCGAAAAATCGACATATATTATTGGGGCAAATTGGGGCAAGATTTTATTTCAGATTCCCATTAAGGAAGGTTTATAGCTTATCGTGGTGTAAGTAATCCCGTGTCACACGGTGTCTCAATCTACTATTTTCCTCACTTTATATAAAAAATTGTTCCAAAATAAAGGTAGCCATTCTGTGATGTAAAGTATATAAATATTCAACAGAGCTCATTGAAATTAAGTCTTATGAAGGACAAAGAACATATTTATAATATGGCATCAAATTTTACCCGATGATTTTCCTACTTTGGGTTCACAATCGACTCGAAGATGAAGAATTTCGCGAAAAATCGGAAACGGGAAATATTCGCAAAACTTGGTCAATTTTGACCTCCTGTATTATTTTAATGCGAAGGATCCAACGTAAATAACCTCCATAGTTGTATGCAGGATTTATTCATAATCAATCATGCGAAGTTTCGAGGTCCGCACTCAAGAAAAGCGTTTTCGTATTTCTGGCCAGCTTTTCTCGATTCTAGCCCACTGTGCGCCGTTCCCTCTTAACAGGCTTACCTGTGATAACAGGTTATTGTTCCCCTTACTGACAGTGAGTTGAAGCTCATTCGTAACAACTTGTAGAATTTTGTTTACTTCGAAGAAAGATTAAAAAGCCAAAAGCAGTAGTAAAATTTCCGTCTAAAGAACCTCATCTTTCGAATAGAGCATCTGTTCCAACGCCGAAATCTTTTGAGAGGTGAGCATTGGCGCTACTGCCAAGTACATCATTTTTTTACATTCCTGCGAGGGAAAAAGGATCCTCAGTTATCATAATTCTACCAGTTCAATGGTAGGCAAATAATTTTGGGTATGCCAATTCAGAATCATTTATCGAAACGGTAAAAATTAGCGAGGCAAATTGTCGAGTCGGAGGCTCACGGACGATTACCGTGCCAAAAATTACATGCAAATCACACATTTCCTTGATAAATGTTTAACCAAATTTTCCTAATTCTTCAACATTTAAGAACTTTGAAAGGACTCTTCTAAAGATCTGATTAGAAAAAATTCTATCAGGTCAAAATTTTCGTGAAGTAATCCACTGGCACTACAATTCTTTATTACGACTCTCTGAATAGTTTCATATCCATGTAGTCTACCTTACAATTGGATCCTTGCATTCCTTGACATCAAATTTAAAAATTCGAAATATATTGACGTATGAATGCCATACTTTAATCTGTTTGTGGGTATGAAAAGTCGTTGTAAATCCATATAAATCGTCATTATGGATGTTCCAACAAAGCTACGACAAATCAGTTGAAAATTCCGCGCCATGGGAAGTGTAAGCCGTAGCCAATCGCATCGTAGCATTTCATTGTGGGAAGAATATTGTTGCGTCTCAGAAGGCAGGAAATTAAATTAATAGCGAAAGCGTCACTTTGATGCCGTACATCATTCAAGATGGCACATAAAATGGTGAGTAAGGTTTGAATTTTTGTGGATTGTGATACCTTGGCTACTTTTTGTCGCATGTGATGGTATTATTTAGTGAAATGAGTTTTCTCACGATCGGTGAAGTCGGTGTTTCCTGCAATAGAGAAATTCGTGAGGACACAGTCCACCTGCGAAATAGAGAATAAAGCTTTCCGTGATGTTAAACGTGATTTGCTGACATATCACAGGCGTGCAAGATAGTAAGACCCTTTGATATCGTGCCTCGAAAATAATGGAAGAAATAATTCTCGATACTTTATTTAACAAAAGAGCCCCGGCGCTCTAGAAGTCCGACAGGCGACGGATTGTCGTACCGGGTTAGCGGTTTGCTTTTTCAATAGAAATTAATTCCAATGGATGACCAGAAAAACCGTAATGTGTGTTGTGGAAATAATCTCGTGCGTTGCTATGCCTCAAAAAGAGTACAGTGATCAGTTTCTCGTTATTCGGGGGACGACTCTGCTGGATGCAATGGCGTTAGTGTCAGTATTAGTCTCTTTCCTCATTGCTGCTTGTATGATCGCGACCCGGTACACGGCATAGAAGAGGAAATCGAGTCCAGGAAAAGTATTCAAGAGTATAGATACAATATCGGAGTCGAGATTTCTCGGAGGAAGTGAGCTTCAGCTTTAGCCCGAATCCGCGGTCATATAATTCTTCTTAGATTGCGACTCTTTCCAAGCTATTTTCCGCCATTTCAAATAGAGTCTTCTTTATAACCTGGCATCGAATTTCATGTCAGAAAGAGTCGCTGTTTTGAAGCCGTTGAGATTGTATAGTAAGGTTGTCTAGTAAGCATGTCTGTAGGAAAAGTTCGCAGCAGCGAATTTAAATCACCGGTGTTTATCAACGTGGAGACTAAAAGCATCATGAGAAACGTTTGCATGGGGTGTATTCCTTCGCAAACCATAAATTTCTTAGTCATTCTTCTATCGCTTAAAATACAGCAGACCAATATTGAAACGGAAGACCAAGATTTTAAAGGCATATGCTACGGTAGAAGGGTATAACGTGGCGCGTACTACTTTCCTGAGTACTTTAATTGGAGTGAATATTCGTCGGAAAATCCAATTCTGTCAGACGAATTAGTTACGAGTTTTCAGCAACATTTCTCTCATAATGTGGTGAAAATATTGTTTTACAGCGGAAGTCTTTGAAATTATGCGTAATCTTTAACATTACTTTCAGAAAGATATAATTGATTTACTTTAGTTTCATTTAGCAATTCTAAGGCCGGGGATCTCCACAGAGTGATAATTACAATTCTGTTTATCTGCTCACCGACCCTTTCGCAGAAAAGAGCAATTTTTAGATCAAATTCGAAGACATTTTTCGCATTACTCCAGATTCATGATAAGGTTTCATCTACATTCAATTCAAGTCAGCGTATTTATGATTAACAGGAAAAGATTGCCGAAGATTCGAGAAGAGGAGTGCAACGAGGTGACGAACAGGGAAAGACGTAAGTAAAAGTTGTGCTTTTTTATATTCACTTCCTTTGCAAACCCATTGTCGCTATTACAACCGATAAATAATAAATTCGATTATCTGATTTACGAGTGTCGATAATATTATAAAATGGTAAATAAAATCACACTCACATCGGTTAAGATAACTTAAATGGAAAACTAAACTACCTTAAGTAAGGTATTGTGCAACTCATCAAAACGTTCATTACAAATATGGGAAATGATTTTCTGCAGAGAACGTCCGCTGAGAGTTTTAGAAACTCTAATAAGATCATCTACCCCAGAAGGAGAACCTTCCTCTAGTACGGGGTAAGTATACCTTATCTTAATTCTCTGCATTCCTCTCATTCACATCATGCTTGATGTTTCAAAAGGAACAAAATATAATTGTTTGCAGGGGCAGGTTGGGTTTCATCGCCCCTAACAAAAGGGGCTTGAAAAATATCAGTCTCTCCCCCATTCCCCCAGAGAAGTCATATAAACTGGACACAAGGCAAGTACATCTAACATGTCTATAGTCGTAGTTCTCTCCAGGGTGAATTGAATTCCTTTTGATGTCTCTGTAGTATCAGGATGACAAAACCTGAATATTCAGTCTAGGAAGCAGTTACATCTTAGACAACTGAATTTTTCATATGATATATATATATATATATATATATATATATATATATATATATCATCATCATCATCATCATCATCAGCCATTTTCAATCCGATGTCGGATGTAGGCCTCCCCAAGCGCTTTCCAATTCTCTCTATTCTGAGCTTCTCTTTGCCATGTCACACCTAGGTACTTAATGATGTCTCTGTTCCATCGGTCCTTTGGTCTTCTTCTTGGTCTCTTCACATCTCTTGGTGTCCAGTTCAGAACCGCTTTTGTCCAACGGTTGTCGTTTCTTCTCGCCACATGGCCTGCCCACATCCATTTCAGTGATCTTACTTTATCTATGATGTCTGTCACTCCGGTCTTCATCCTCACCCAGGTGTTGCGTTTCCTGTCTCTTCTTGTGATCCCAAGCATACACCTTTCCATACTTCTTTGCGTTGTCTGAAGTCGCTGGGTTATTGCTGCGTTTAACACCCAGGTTTCACTTCCATATGTCAACACTGGTAGAATGCATTGGTTGAAGACCTTTCTCTTCAAGACCATTGGCATTTGTGACTTTAGAATGTGTGCATTTCTTCCGAAGGCACTCCAGCCGAGTTTAATTCTTCTGTTTACTTCGTTAATCCTGTTGTTCTCTCCTGTGGTTACTAGTTGTCCTAGGTATGTGTATTCTGAGCAGACATCCAGAGGCGTCCCTTCAAATTTGATTGTTTCTTGTGCTGCAAAAGAGTTATACATTACCTTTGTTTTTGTTAAATTTATCCTGAGTCCTATCTTCTGTCCTGCTGTGTTCAGTTCATGAAGTCTTGAAGCTAGATCTTCTCCGTTGGTTGCGAAGAGTACTATATCATCTGCAAAGCGCAGATGACTGATGTGTTCCCCATTAATCCGCAGACCTTTCTGCTCCCAGTCCAAGGTTTTAAAAACTTCCTCCAGAACAGCTGTGAAAAGAATTGGGGAAAGGCAATCTCCTTGTCTAACTCCCTTCTCAATCTTGAATTCTTCAGTAACTTCGTGTAGCATTACTGAGGCTGTGGCATTTTTATAAATGCTGCGTAGGAGTCGGATGTACTCTGCATCTACTCCTTGTTTTTCCAGAGCTTCTAGTGTAGAGGAGGTACTTACTGAGTCGAAGGCCTGAGCATAGTCTACAAAGCATAGTACTAGTGGCATCTCATATTCATTCGTCCTGCTGATTATTTCTTGTAGTGTGTGGATGTGGTCCATAGTACTGAAGCCCTTCCGGAATCCTGCTTGTTCTCTAGGCTGGGCAGATGATAGAATAATCTTTATCCGTTCAGCTATTATCCTCATGAATGTTTTGTAAACAACAGGAAGGAGACTGATGGGGCGGTAATTCTTCAGCTCTTCCTTGCTTCCTTTCTTGTGCAAGAGGACTATTCTTGCATGATTCCAGTCCTGGGGGATTCTTCCTTGTTTCAGGCAAGTTGTGAATAACTGCGCTAAAACGTGTGCAACTTCTGTTCCACCAAGTTTTAAACATTCTGATAACACTCCATCTATGCCTCCTGCTTTTCCGTTCTTCGTCTGCTTTATTGCTGCAGTTACTTCTCCTGGGAGAATAGAGAGGGGATCTCGTTGGTTTTGGCTTTCTTCTTGGTTTTCCTCTTCAGCATTTTCTTCCTTCTTGTATAGGTTGCCAAAGTATTCTGCTACCGTCCTTAGTATTGCTTGTCTGTTGCAAGTTCTTGTACCATCTTCCTTCTGTATGGCTAAAATCTGTTTTCTTCCAATTGCTAGGCGTTGTCTGGTCTTCTTCATACTTTTGCTGTTTTCTATAGCCTCTTGCACAATTCTCTCATTGAATTTTCTCACGTCTTCCTTAATTGCCATCCTGATAGCCTTACTAAGCTCGGCGTATTCGATGTTATCCTTTTGTGTATCTGAATTCTTCAGTTCCTTACGTCGTTTCATCATTTGTCGGGTGCTGTCACTTAGCTTTCTATCTTTAGCTCTTCTTGGTGTGCTTGCTACTTCTTCTGCTGCTTCCTTAACAGCTTGCATGACTTTGGTTTCTAGTTCTTCTTCTTGAAGTGCTGAGAATCTATTTTTTAGCTCAAACTGATATTTATTCTTGTTTTCCTCTAGTTTTTTGATGCTTATTTCATGTTTCTTGCATGAAATCAACTTCTTGCGTTCCATTTGGAGATTAATCTTCAATCTGCATCTTACGATCCTGTGGTCACTTCCAGTGCTAAAGTTATTCAAGACTTCACAGTCTGTCACTGCGTAGAGTTTATTAACCAATATGTAATCTATTTCATTTTTTGCTCCGTTGGGTCCTCTCCAAGTCCACTTCCTTTTTGGGTTCTTCTTGTAATATGTATTTGTTATGTACATATTGGTGCATTCAGCAAACTCTACCAGGCGGTGACCACGTTCGTTTCTCTGGCCCAGTCCGTATTGTCCTGCGACGGTGTCATCGGCTTCCTGTTGACCTACACGAGCGTTAAAATCGCCCATTATTATTTTATAGTAGTGGGCTTCCTTATCGTGCTCAGTGCCGAGAGTTTGGTAAAATTTTTCAATTTCTTCTTCGCTGCTTGCTGCTGTTGGTGCGTAGACTTGTATGATCTGAACAGAGTAACGCTCATTTATCTTTAGTATGAGCTTGCAAATTCTCTCAGATATACTTTCTATCTTCTGTACATTGTTTTTCCATCTCTTGTTGATCAGGAACCCGACACCTCCTAGTCTTCCATCCTTAGTACCCCTGTAATAAAATAAATTACCTTCCTTGAGTGTAATCAAGTCTTCTGATTTTCTTCTAACTTCGCTGAGTCCGATGACGTCCCAGTTTATCTTCTCTGCTTCATTCAGTAGTTCCAGTAGTCTGTCTTCACTCTTCAAGCTGCGGCAATTGTAAGTCGCAAAGTGGAGGGTGGTAGCTCTTTTCCTCATGATGGACCTCTGTAATGCCACCACCTCCCGGACATCCGAATGGGTGGTGCTTTTACGTCCGGATAAATTTCCATTACAGAAGCTCATCATGAAAATTGTAATTGCATTTGGGGGATGAAGGACATTAATTCACCAGGCTGTCCTACTGCCGGTTGGTGAATACCACTTTCACAATTTGGCCGGAGATATTGTTGAAGCCTTCTTAGCATGGTTGAACCTGGGCTATGCATCGCCTCCAACCTCCGTTAACACCCCTCCGCCCCGTTGAGGCAATGAACTGTGGCAGTGTGAGGAGGGGATATATATATATATATATATATATATATATATATATATATATATATATATATATATATATATATAAAGGATTCCGTAAATATGGTGAAGTGATTTAATGCAGTTGTATTTAAATTGTGTTTTGAATGGTCAGTATTGTCATTTTTCGAATATCTGAAATAACAATATTAGTAACTTATCATATTCTATAACTAGAAAAATCATATATTTGGCAAGGAATGCCTAACAAGAGCAATGGATTGGGAAGTATGATTTAGAACATGGTTCATTTCAAAGTATAAGCTTTTTTTCTGAAATAAGTGAAAAATAGAAGTAATTCATTTATGTAAGTCTATTTATTGCACTACAATATCACTATAAAATAATAGTCCTAGTAAGCCATCTTTCTCACACTTATTGGCAATACTACACGATTTAATATTGAAATTGTGGCTGTGATTGAGTTATCTGGGATTGATTGATAACAGAGAGAGATATAATTGTTTTTAAAGCTGAATTGGTCTTCTTCAAGATTCCCTACAAATTTGAGTTTTTACAAAACATCCATTGTGAGTCAATGAGGTAACACTCATTTATCCTTTTTCTATGCTGCTAAGCTAATAGATCCATCCTTTTCCTTTTATATTAGTTGTTTAAGGATTAAAAACCTTTCATGGGATGTTCATCAATAGGAAGGTGGTACATAATGAGACAATGTAAAAATATAGGTGCTTTGAAAACAGAAGTAACAGGTCGTCGATACTTTGAGCTTATTAGACTACTCCCTACTCAGGACAGGCCAATACAGATTTCTCAGATGAAAAAATTCCTAATTTTTCTAATCATTGCAAAATTATCATATTTTTATGTGCATGGGTTTGCTCTCTTGCAGACCATACATAAGTCCCACCAACTTGCTTTCTATAGCCAGAAGAAAGGAAATGTGAGAAAATTCACCTTTATTTCTTACTTTCCGTTGGGTTTGATCTCCACCAACTGCAAATGAGAAAACAATTATTATCTCTCTTGAAGTCAATATCAATTAGGTACCCTCAATAAAAATGTTTCATTTCATGGTTTTGAGCATTCCAAAGAGCAGTGATGTATGAATGATTGATTTTTGCTGTTTCTACTTCTGTCCAACACCAAAGTTCAGTGATGCTGATGAATAAGGAAGAGATTATTCACGGAAACCCGAGGAGAAAAAGAAGAGCTCCATGGAGGCAAGTGTTCTAAGAGTCATACATTTCGTGCATCTAGATGCACATGAGTAGCTTAATTCTATTTGCTTCTGTAAGTTATGACCTGATTCTATAGTTTCATGAGCCTAAGAAGGAGAAAAGGTTATGAGGCTGAATCTTTTGTTAAACTGTTTTTTTGATTTATGAGAGAAGTTGATAATGTGCATCAAGTATCACCAGTCCTGATTGTAAACCTTTCAATGCAGGTTTCTGAAGGTAGATCAGCCAATTGCAGATTCCCAAGATACAGCTGGGCCATCCTCAAGAAATGTAAAATATGAACCGTAAGTGAACACAGAACTGAAGTTCTTCCTGTGTCAAAAGGCATTCTACCTGAGAGCAAAGTCATCTTTCCATTTCTTATGCTTTCTCGTGTCACCATGTATCCTATTCTACACTGATGCACTTTATTTTGTCAAATGAGTCATTGGAGTGAAGATGAAAAGCAAATGCCTTTCAGGAATATTGCTCTAATATTTCCAAATCTGCCCACTTCTCAAACACAAATATGATTTTTTTTTTGTGGACAAGCAATAGTTGACAGAAAATCTTAAAGGTGTTTCAGTGTTATTGAATATTTACAGAAAGAGATTGATGTACATACTTCTAAAATACAGTGCTTGTATGTAAATTAATGACTTTTTTTATAATTGCTGTAAGTCTTTACATTTATTCTGAGACTCCTATATAGAAGATCCTACTGAAATGCTTTTATGAAACTGAAGTCACTTCACTAGAATGCAAACACCATCGTGAAATTGTAATGAACAGGTTTTCCTGTGAAGGGCTTTTCCCCAATATGCTGCCCCTATTCATCAGATTATGCCGATTGACATAAAATCCACAGCTACATCACAACTAATGGATTTTACATTCCATTCCAGGACCCCAACCAGTCGATGTACAACACCACCTCCCAAAGGAACATCATCCAGGGACAATGAGGGATCCCATAAGGAGGGTGTGAGAGGTAATCTTGAGCTGTTTACCACAATGTGCTTTGCCATGACCATTTCAATTGAAGATTGTGAATGGTAAGATTTTCTATCCTTATTTCACTTTTCAGCAAGGTGGACAGTATTTAAGCTGGGTTATGCAATTGGAGAAGGCTAAATCTCCATAGTTTAAGTAAGTACTATTGTTCTTTCAGATATTTGAGGTATCTTAGTGATGAGATTATTTGCCTTATAAAAATTGATCTTCTTTATTAATGCCTCAGCATTTCTCTTTTAGACCTCTCTACCGACCTTAATTATCAGGATGTTAAAATCTCTGAAATTCAGATATTTTCCTCCTGTGAATTAAGGCCGGTGAAGAGATGGTAAATGGTTTCATAGGGCTTGCAAATTGTAAGTGAGGAGGTTGCTACTTTAGCATCTTAAGAACAATACCCTCCTTACAGTTTGCTGGCGAATCTCTCCATATAAAAGAGATAACGCACTGAGCATGGTACGCCTAGCGTGGTGTGGAAACCCATGCACATTTCTTTGACTTTTAAGTTTATACTATCTTCAGTCTTTAAAGTTGGACTTTCACGTATTATTTTTCTTTGCCCTCTAGCTGTGCATATTCTCAATTTCAAGTGAATCATAGTTCTCCAAAGATAGATTGGGAGTGTAGCACCCCTAAAAATCTACATATGAGCCTTGAGTGTGATAGAATTCCCAGAAAAGGAGAGCATAGAAGCAAGGAACATTACCTCTATAGACAAACTGAGATGTTTTTATGGCTTCTTCTCAGCCTATACTTTTTCTGATCAGTTTATCATCGCCGCCACGCCTAACATTTGATTTGATAAGTAACTTTATTTGGCTACATTGCTTTGAAGACTAATTAGAATTAATATTTACTGACATAGATATAGATTTATGTAAACCCACCTCAACTCTTTCCGATAATAGAATCCTGTGCTGATAATGAGTCTTAATTGGATCCCCTCAATGGATTGAAGCTTGCACGATCAACAGCATCTTTTTCATCAGGTTTAATAGGTAACATTTCCATAAATTGGATAACAGGCATATCTTACTTTGTAATTATTATAGAGGTATTTAGAATTTTAATTGCTATTTTAAAATTGTTATGAAAGATTTCTAAAGTATAAATTATCAGTTTATTGTCAATATGAAAGATAATGGAACAACCTACTTTTATAAAACCTATTAAAGGTAAAATCCTTTCTTTCTACAATGGTTATTGGCAATCTCCATACTCCTAAAATACCATCTGAAGATCAACAAAGTGAAGAATTACTTGGGAAGTTACTTTGTATGCATCATTTTAATATAAGTTGAGGTTGTACCTTTATAATAGAGGAATAGAATTCATAAGGATTTAATCAATGAGATTTTATATATTCAACATTTTCCTGACTGTTATCAATGTCATTCAATGTGGTTATGGTATATCCTGCCTTAATCACATTTTCCAAATGCGACTGCCAAACTTTAGTGATTATCAATCTCTTGTGCATTTGTTGGAAGCATAGGAGATAGTTTATTGAAGTAATTCTTGTTCTTTCTTTTTGGTAATATGAATGTTTTCAAAGGTCTCTCCATTACTCTTCACATCTTACTGTTATCATCTGCAATTGATTCTAGTTAGTTGTTGTTAGTAAAAACTGGAGTAGGATCAAACTTAGAGAAAATGAAATTAAATGGTCTCCTTTTTCTTATTACTAATCATTGAGATATATTATCAGTGGGGAGTTTATGGGAGATGTGGCTGGTCTAAGAAGGATATCTGGCTTGCATATTTTAGGGAGGCAAAACTTATTTGGAACTCTAGGGTAAGAAAGATATGAGAAGTATGCATATACGGCGATTGGAGGGTGTTCAAACCTCTTTTACTCAGCTTCTATTCAAGCACTTCCATTGCCATTCACACCTTGCGCCTTTCCCTCTTAACAGGCTTGCTGTGATAACAGGTTATTGTTCCCCTTACTGACAAAGAGTTGAAGCTCAATCTTAGAAACTCGTAGAATTTCGTTTCCTTTGAAGAAATCTGCAATCGATTCTCATATCTGGGAAGATATCTAATAGTTACACTGCCTTCACCTGCTTTCCATAAGTTACAAAATCAGAACATTTATTAGTTACCTACAGCAAAATACAATATGGAACCTGTAAGTGAAGAATGAAAACTAATTATCAATTGAGAATAGAAAATTATTTTAATGAGGTTTGTTAAAGAAAAGTATTGCATATTGATATTGAGTATCTTTTTGAATATACCTTCATCACAAAAAGATGATTCATTAATTTAATTGTTAAAAAAGCTACCAAAGACCACAGGTATTAAGGAGATAACAAAGTTGCTTACACACTAACTCACTACACAAAAGCTAACGTTTGCAACTGATAGGAGTAATCTAAGAAATAAAATCAATCAACAATGATGACAGAAACACTCCCACCATTCAACTCGAGCAAGATATCATCTTTTTAGAATTTAAAGAATTTCTCCAAACTGTTAGTTTTAAACTCAAACAGTATACTCACTGACTGGATTTCAATCTTTAACTTGAAAGTTAATATGAATAGGAATGGAAGGGAAACAGTTCATCTAAATAATCGGAGATGAAGTTGAAATAGAAAAGACAAGATAACTAATCTATTTGTAAATGTCCAATTTATTATTTTTCATAAATTGAGCCAAAATTTTCCAATTAATAGACATTTAACAGATATTATGTAAAATATGCTTGCAAACAGCAAGCTAATTGATGATAAATTCACAATAAAATTACTAAATTGTGTTAACCAGGTTAACCATTCTGCGTGGACATGTGGGAATAAATTCTACAGCTACAGTCATTCAGAATTTATTCAATCAGGTTTGTACCCCTTGTGTTCTCATGCATTTTCAAAATGTGTCTGCTTTATAATGTTATCTTCTACAATTACGGATAACTAAATAATTCGAAGGCTTTGTCATTCAGCCACAACTGTTGTGATACCTGGGTCCTCTTTCTTGGGAGGAGATATATTCATTTGATGGACCAAAAATATTTCTTGAAAGAAAGGAAAATTTTTGAAAGAAATATAGCCAAAAATGACTATGTGCTGGTTTGATATAAACTCTAGAAAGCATCATTCCAGAAATGTCCTCAACAGGTAAGCCTCTCTGTTACAGGTGAAATGAATTGATTTTGAAGAAGAGCTCCAGAGAGAATGTATTAGTTACTTGTTAAAATAAGAGCAATGAAGAGGCAATCAGCTGATGCATGTCAGTGACCTTTCCCAAATAGGTCACAAACGCCTATCTATGGATCTAGCAAATACTTTTGGTTTTTGTTAAAAATATTCTTAGATTAAAACATAAAATTTGTTTATCATGATGCTAATAAAAATATTGCAATTTTCAATTTTCCTTTTAACTTAAAAGTACTCAACCTGGAGTTGTTTTGTTGCAGTTGGTCTCTGCCTTCACATTTTCCTATTCCTGGCCCTTTCTTGATTTTCCTTGTTTTCAAGCCAATTTTGGTGCTTTAATTAAGATTTACCCTAACCCCATTAAGTAGTTATGCTGCTTAATTAATTACACTGCAAGTTGACAGCTGATTTTTTCCATCCACTTTTTGACTGATATACAATCAAAACTCTGAAGTTGTACGGCAACTAGGATAGTTGAGCAGTAAAAAGATTTCCAAGGGGAAAATCAAAGCAATAAATAAAAAATATATGCAAGAAAAGCTGTTTAGGCAAGTAATTACACAGAAAGACCATGAAGGCAGTATAGCTAGCATAAAATAGTTTTTTATCAGAATCTTTATTAATTTTGTTTTAAATTTAATTAAATATTATCAGTTTTTATTGATGGCTCTATCCATCTCAGATATATGTGATGCATGGATGATGGCCCATTCCAATGTTCCCTAGTTCTAATCTTTAAAGTACATAAACATTTTATGAGAAAGATTTTTATGGAAGAGAATGTAACTTCAGATTGGTATTTATCCTTGAAGAGACACTTCCTTTGCATCTCGCTCATCTGTTACCCACAGCATCTGTGTCAACTGAGATCACCTATTGCCTCAGCCTTTACCTACCAAGTGAGTTATGATGGAAATCCTCTAGATATCCCTCAAGATATGAGGAGATGATTTAGTGGTTACCTTTGGATTAGAAGCAGAATGATTGAGATTAAAATCGCCATAATATCAGAATTGAATGTGGTACAAACCACAGGGATTCCATTGATATTTACATCCAAAAATCTTCAAGCACTAGGGCATAAGCCCTGTCATTAGCTGCGATTACTTTCATTGTACGTTTTCTAGATCCCGAAAGTTTACTTGTTGTGAGATACACATACTGTACTTGAGTATGTTCACAGCAATTAATGATTCTAAGAGTGCCTCTAAAAGAACAGAGTGCAATATGAAATCGGGTATAAGGCTTTCGCTGTTTGAGATGTATGTAACCCATATCATGCATAGCATAATTCAAACATATATATTATAGAAATACTAAAGGATCTGAGTGAAAGAGGCATAGAGAATCCATGGGATTTTAAGGAGAGACTTGGAGAAAATTAGGTGAGATGCATTGAGGTGCCTGCTCTGCCAACATTCAAAATTGGGTGCAATATACTATGTGCTCCTTTTGTACAATGGTAACAGGATGGTGATCAACTTTCAATAATAATTGCAACTAGTTTCCTCGTGCGAAACTTTCGCATACGACACTGATACTCAACTACCCACCCAAATACACGTCAAAAAACGCCAATCGCTACAAACAAATACACAAAAACTAAAACATACCTAAAACACCCACCTTCATATTCCTTAACAGTGTCTGTTTCAATACTTTGTTTGTAGCGATAGATATTGCTCCAAACCTTCGTTTCCCTTGTATTCTTTGTTAGTGAGTTTTCTAAAATCGCAGGACATCCTATTCTTTACTCAAAAATATGATTAAATGTTGAATATTACCTAATCAGTGAGTGAAATATAAACACTAAAAATCATTTGATATCAGGTTTAGATATATAGAAATTTTCCACAGACACCAAAATAAATTTGAATACTCGGAAAACAACTTAACGACCTTATTCTTTTGATCGCATGACTGGTAATTAGTTTCTCTAATTTTTCCATGAATACTCCAAAATCTTATCAAAATACCCCAAATCGAATTTTAAATATTGTCCATCTTAAATTAAAACTACCGGGAATTAATATGACGCAAAATTATTCAAATATACCACACGATAAAACCATGATGCAAACTTTCATATTCGGCAATATTCATGTTTCTTTGGCTGTCGTTATGCTCCCACAAGATGCAATGTGGCTTACTTATGAAACTGTTGTGGTTGCATACGACGTTGAAGTTTTCGTTCATGGAGACTATAATACTAATCGCAAAAACTGCTTCAATCATTTCATGACCGACAATAGGTACTTCATCCGATTTTAAAACTTGTTTGCATTCGTCACTAAGTAAACAAATTTAATCTGTATATAGCAACTCGGGCATTTTTTCGTCCAGGAGGCAACACGATGATTAAAATATTAATTCAATTTCCTTAACGAATGGTGTGTATTTCATTTGTTTGACTATTTTCAAAATAGACACCGTGGAGATAGTTTCTTATTTTGTTTGAAAATTTCTTAGCCAGGCAAAAACTCCAATATCACAATGAATAAGACGATTGTGAAAGGGTTTTGATTCAAAACTGGATGAGTTCGCGTTTGAAACTTCTTGATTGACTTCTGGCCTAAAGTTTATTCTTTCAAAGTTTCAATAAAACTGCTGAGATAGATTTGTGGTTTGAATCTTTCTACTTCCTTGTTTCCTCTGGTCACACAGCAAAAGTTATGTGATGTCCTCCTGGAGAAATGTGTCCAGAGCTTAATAGAAATCGTTCTCCTTTGTGAAGAAAAATTTAACAAGCTCAACTCAAATTCAAACTTTGCAAGATTCTCAGGCAAAGTCAATAAAATTTATATATAAGGTTGATCCAACCCTCCACCCTTATATTTTTCTGTATATTTTGTCTATATTGAATAGATTTACTTCCAAAATTAGTTGAAATTCTTCATGAAAAATCAGTGCATTTGATGATTGGCCTCTGATAGGAATTATAAGAAATCTGACTTAAACTGAGCCCATCACAATTAGATATTATTCTATTTTATAGAAATGAAATTATTACTTCAAAGAGTCCTTCGATAAATAAATTTCCCTAATATAATTCCCACCGACAAAGTCACTGAAATCCATGAGTTTTGTCACACAATCTCTTTACTATTTTGTACTTGAAACACAAAAAACTATTCCACTGACAATAACCCAATCCATGTTTTCAGAATGCTATTATTCTCTATTCATAATGTATGTTTTTTTTCTGAGAGCTTGTTAAATTTTTCTTCGCAAAGGAGAACGATTTCTATTCAGCTCTGGACACATTTCTCCAGGAGGACATCACATCACTTTTGCTATGTGACCAGAGGAAACAAGGTAAGTAGAAAGATTCAAACCACAAATCTATCTCAGCAGTACTATTGAAACTTTGAAAGAATGAACTTTAGGCCAGAAGTCAATCAAGTAGTTTCAAACGTGAACTCATCCAGTTTTGAATCAAAACCCTTTCACTATCGTCCTAGTCATTGTGATATTGGAGTTTTTGCCTGGCTATCAAATTCTCAAACAAAATAGAAACTAACTCCACAGTTTCTATTTTGTTTGAAAATTTCTCATGCCACTCGACAGCCATCTAACTCGATTGCCTGCTTACAGTGTAAACAGTGGTCAGTTTAATTTATGGCTACACTCAGAAATTAGAGCATTTATTTCTGCCAGAAATTAGCATTGGCACACTGAAAATAATCTGAAAGTTATAGAAAAACTGAATGAAAAACACAAATATTTTAAAGTGAAAAATGAGAAATAAGATTTCATTCAATATTTGACACAAAATGTTTTACGCAAGGACTAAAATATATAGATTATAATAAACCTATGACATTGCGGACTTCATTTTTAAGAAGCACAACCGCTTCAACAAAGCTAATGCATAAAAAAGTACATGAAATGTAACTTGATTTGAAAAACTAAATCAGATGAAAAAATTACGCGAAAGATGCATCTAAAATATTTCTAATGATGTAAAATGAAAATAATGCCAATTCTAACAAAACTATACGCAATAGAATTTTTATATTTTGTTTTAATATAAATTAAATGTAATCAGTTTTTATTGATGGCTCCATCCATCTCAGATATATGTGATGCATGGATGATGGCCCATTCCAAAGTTACTTAATTCTCATCTTTAAAGTACATACATAAACATTTTATGAGAAAGACTGTAATGGAAGAGAATGTAACTTCAGATTGGTGTCTGTACTTAAAGAGACACTCCCTTTGCATCTATCCCATCTGTTATCCACAGCATCTGGGTCAACTGACATCACCTATTGCCTCAGCCTTTACCTACCAAGTGAGTTATGATGGAAATACTCTACTTCCTGGAGCTCTGTATAATTCGAAACGTGTAATATTTGACCAAAAAAACTGATTCAACAAAGCTGATGCATAAAAAAAGTATCTGCAATGCAACTTGATCTGAAAAACTAAAGAAGATGAAAACATTAAGCAAAAGAAGCATGTAAAACTTTTCAAATGAAGTAGAAAGATAATAATGCCAATTGTAACACAACTATACACAAAAACTATCTCTCAAATGATTTTGGCACTAAATAATTTATTCCACACAGAATCAAAGAAAAATCTTTTGGATAAATACAATTTCATCCAATTTATATTTGAATTATATAACCTATGTGCACCAAATAATTGGAAGTGAACGTAATGAAAGAAGACAGTAAATTCTCAGGGTCATATTTTTCAGAAAAACTTAAGATATTATTTCTAGTGACTCAAAACTTTGTCCAAAATTTAACATTTTAATGCCTGCTGTTAGAATATAAGATATAGTTTAGACATGAAGGCAATAGAGTTTTTAACAACTAATTGTTAAATTCCACACTTTTAGTAAATAAGAGCACAATGTTTGTATATTTTTCCATTATTTATTTTGCACAGTTTTGTAATAATGACCCTACAATTCTTATATTTTTGTATATAAAGAATGACAATATGATGAAAGAAATATCACACGAGAGAATAATAAAACAAAGTATTGAATGTAACGCTTTTGGTTAAAAAGAAAAATATATATTTTAGATAAAGGTTTCTCTTTGCTTTGAAAATAAATTTCTACCAAAAGTGTTCACTTAACATACCTCTATGTCTGCTTATTCTTGCAACAAATCTTAAACAATCCCCACTTCACAACCCTAACCACCTTTCAACATGTCAAAATTAGCAATAGCATGGATTCAATGCATTATTGAAATTTAAGTGCCACTAAGGTCATTCATTTTAAGAGCTTATATCTGTACTAGTCTTCGGTAACAACTATTTCGTGTCATCAACTAATTACAAAGTATAGCGTTAAAATGATTGCAAACATATTAATTACAATAAATGAGTTCGGTTATGGTGATTACTTCGAAAGTTCCAGATAATGCCTTTATAACCACTACAATTCAAAAAAATATTACACTGAAAACACATTTAAATTGCTGTAGAAAACACACTTCCATGCTGCAATCGAAATGAGAGAGACGCGAAAGAAAAATGTAAGATGATAAATGAGAAAATAAAATTCAATCCCAATTGAGAATGTGCAGGCCAGGGCCAGCTTTAGCCGAGAATGCTGGATGCAAATATATCTCACGGGATTAAGTGAGTGAGAGGAAATACCAAAATATATGATTCGAACCAGGAAATTGATAGAGTACAGTAGGGTAAAGCAAGCTTCAGTAACACATTCTGAAATAGGTTATTAAGGTAACTTTATCATCCCAACAGTGTAAAAATATTTATAATGTAGAGTCCACAAATAAATACAATAATGTTAGTATTTAAAGGAGATATATGCTAAAATAAGCTTCCCGTGATAGAAAGGTAGATATAGACTAGACTATTTAACTTGAAGGAGAAAGAGAAAGCATTGATATCGACGAATTCCCATTCTAACAGCTAAGAGGTGTGTTTTTCTACACTTAATTACACAACCCAAAAAAATTTCATCAAATAGTATTTCTCTTAAAGTTTCCGTAAGAAAACAGGAACCAGCTATTCATTCAATGCCCGCATAGAGATGCTCATGAATTCCAGGTGTATACGAAAACTAAGAACTGCTTTGACGAACCTCGCTCACAACAAAGACATACCATCACTACAATATTCACTAACAAGAAGTGCCTGAGGCACCATAGAGTAAGGTATGCAATGTTGAAACACTCTTGAAAAACTTCTAAATAATATTTAAGAAAGGTATCTCTAAATTTTGCAAATTTCATACTTATTTCGGACCTTCTTCATTTGAATTAGACTCCCTTCACCGTTCAAGAATGATGCAATTCTACGGTTTAGCCTTTGGTAAAAAGACTTCTGTGTCATGAAGTACAATAAATGATTTACTTCTTTCTTTCCTTCACTAAATTATCAGCCATCCTCCGTTCATTAATTAATAGGTAAATGGATGCGGCGGCCGCAGACAGCTGCTGATTACTTTCTCATAGCGAAGACCAGCTGACTACTGTTACTCTTCAATCGCATGCATCTAATTTGACCTGTCAGGCAAGATAGTGGGAGAGATGCAATAAGTTTGCTACTAATGAACTATAAATTCTATTATATTCTTTATAATAATAACATTACGACATAAATATCATCCTTGCAAAAAAACCATACCAACTTTTCGACTTCAGGAAAGCCGAGAAGTCTTCTCCTCAACTGCTGAATAATATTTCAATAAATAAGGATCGTAAAGAACGGTAACGAAAGCACTTACAAAAACTTAACCAGGAACTTCGAGTGTGGCTCGACAACGGCGAAAGTGATTTGTTAATTAAATACATTAATGATATTTTGCGAATCATTTCAAGAATAGCCCCAAAAGAACGAATCTCTGAGAAGCTGAACTTTTATTACCAAAAAGAGGTCTAAATTAACTGAGCTAAAATTGAATACAGTACATTTAGATTACGATGAGTATATTTTAACAGAAACGAACCTTACTGGTGAAATTACTGACGTTGAAATTGGGATAATTCACGATACCTTGTGTACAAAAGATCGTGATGACCTCACCAGTTCTAAAAAGTAAAGTATGGAGACAGCGTGTAATTTGCATTCCCTTAGAAGATTTATTATCTGGCACTATACTTCGAGCTCTCCGTCGAGGAAGTTTGTGATAACTTGTGCATTGACTCCAAAATGTTAGACTTTAGGAACTGTAATACTAAGCATGCTTATGAAATTTTATCTTTTGCTGACTGGGAAAAGGTTATAAATAAGCATTATGTGAATGAATGTTTTCGAAAACTAACTGAACTGATTAACATTGACATCTTTCTCTGTACTCCAACTAAAAAGATAGGCGAAAGACAATTTCCAGGCTTCATCATAATTTTTCCTCAAACCTCAACAAGGCCATAAGTACTAAAAAGCGTACATACAAGCAAGAGCATACAATTAAATCTTTCGGTCTATATTTGGAGTCCTGCGTTTCACGTAAGAACGTTGAGAGGGAAATTAAAGCATGTCAACAGTTTATCTTCAATTCCTTATGATATGAAATATTTTTGGAATTATGTGAACATGCAAAAGAAAAATGAATGTTTCTCTGATGTGCTGTTCCATGGGCATTCATGTGGCAATATATATCCTTTTCTATAGCATTGTTATAATATCCTGGAAGCACCTCAAACCTCTGTATTTAATATGTCACTAAAATCTGGTTCTTTCTCCAATTGCTTGAAGCTTAGTCTTTTAATACCCGTAAGCACTTAATAAGTCTGGATAAATACAGATGTTCTTAGTTATAGACCAGTCTCATTTCAGTGTTGCCTGGTTAAATATCTGAAAGCATTGTCCTCGATTCCATTAGTCCTTTACTTAAACATATTATCATCAATGAGCAACATGATTTCCTTCAAGGCCCATCAACTACTACAAATTTAGTTACTTATAAAAACTGCATTCTGAATAGCTTTAATGATGGTTCACAGGTTGATGCTATATACAAATATTTTAAATAAGCTTTTGATATCATAAGTATCAACCACTTATTGGCTAAATTACAGTACTATGGTATAATTGGTCATTTTCCTAAGTGGTTTGAAAGTTATTTGATAGAAAGCAGACAACTTGTGATAATTAAATCTTGCACTTCTTATGAATATGCAGTAACATGAGAGGTACCACAAAGTTCTCATGATCATTTCTGTTCAACATATTTATAAATGATATAGCTTATAATTTTCAATTCAGTTAAATCATTAATTTATGCCGAAGATTAAAAGTTACATATTAAATTTAAATCAATGTCTGATTATACAATACTTCTAAATGCTGTGGATAATCTAAATCATTGGTGTTTCAACAATGCAATTAATTTAAGTATATGTTTCCAGTGATGCAAAGCCATTATTCTTCACACTGACCACATTAATATTACATCTATAACAAGGGCACTGTGAAGGATTTTTGTGTATTATATGACACCAGCTCAAATTTGGACAATCAAATTGATAAAGCAGTCAGTAAAGATCTGAAAATGCTAGGTTTTATAACAAAGGTTACTAATTAATCATTTTTACAATACATTTTAAAGAAAACACTGTTCACTAGCCTAGTTGTACCTATTCTCGAGTATTGCTATGTCCTGTGGGCTCCACTCAACAACTGCCACATAAATCACCTGGAAAAAGTGCAAAGATGCTTTATCGGAACTTTTTTAAGAAAATTAGGATATGATGTAAATAATATTTCCTTCCATTAAGCATATAGAATACTTGGTCTAAATACACTTTCACATAAAGGTCTTCATTGAACTAACTATATGTATTACAGTAGTATCATTAGAACTGCAAATGAGCTTCCGTACAATGTAGAATTTTTGCTCTTTACTTAGCCTCTATTGAGAAACTCATAATATATATTGTATCATAGATGTCATTGTAACTTTTAAAATCTTTTGTATCTGGAACTCATAATATGTCTATTACAATAACCTTATTTGAAACTTTTTAGTGTATCTTATGATGCTCCCCTTCATGTGTCTAGAATAGGTCGGCCACAGAATCCCGATAAGAGGCCTTTACTCTAGGAAGTACTCTGCAATGATCAATGGTAAGCAAAAGCTCTTGAAAATGATTCAGAAGGTATGGAACTATAAGAATTCTATATGTTATTTTAATATTAATTTAAAACCAATATATCATAAGATAAAATTAGCTTATTCATCAATTTACTAATCAAATTATACATTGACCTTGGAGTGCAATGCTTCACATACTATTACTACTACTATTCATGATAATCATAGAAGAATGAGATGATTGATGATGAGCATTTTTAAACCCCTCAGATATGTTTCCTTTCATTTAACATATTATATTTATAGGGATAAGGCAATGCCATAAAATTGGCAATTGAAACCAACAATCTTTTAATATCTTGTATAGATTTAGGGGCTAGTGTATCGACTCCTATCTCTGAAGTCATATTTATGAATCTGTTTCTTCGATGTACTCTTTCAAATGAAATGAAAATTTGAGTAGCTGTTAGGTTATGTTGTTATATTACTTTTGAAATTCCTTATACTGTAGAACTTCAAATCTATTACTAAAAGTTTATCATTGAATGATATTAGTTGTTGCTTTTCAAATCATCAACCCATATGTTTATTTGTCTAAACTGTTCAGTGTTTTCTCCACTCTTCCCTAATGTGTGTTTTCTTAATTATTATCCTGTGAAATAGACTACCGGACATGTACGAAAGCGATGCTTGCTCGGAAGCGAACAGGGGCAATCAGCTGTTACGTGTCAATGAACTCCTATGAAATAGCTCACACACATACATACATACATATGGATCTCGCCAAACTTTTTCGGTTAAAATTCTCCTCTTTAACTGTCATATCCTTTTAATTATAATGTAAATCAACAAATATCAGAATTTCAATCCTCTCTTTGACTTAAATATTCAATCAAGAGTCAGTTTGAAAAACTGAGCCGGGTCGGAACATTCTTATCCTTGTACTGCGTAAACTGCTCTCAAATCGCATACAATTACTTCCTCACTGTTCGATTGCACCAACATTTCTGAATTCATACGACAGAAAAAGTATATCGGTGCCTTTCTGGTTCCGTATTAAATACCGCAGTATATTTGCCGAAAATACGTAATGTTCCACACAATTTCCAGCAATCTTACTGTTTTTGTTCTCGTAAACCTTACTTACTTGCTTAGCATTACTTAATTTTAGAGTAGGATGCATTTTTTATCCGACGTTGTATCTGAAGGTGTAACGCGATGCGGAGACTCCTCGTCAGCTCTTATCAAAATCTTGCAATATTTTAATCGTTTGTGGTTCATCTAACAACGTTCTGTCCTCAACGTGAATGAAACGCACTTAAAATTGTAGGTAAATACATGGTGATTGAAATCCCTTCTTATTTTTTTCCCAGCGCTCATTTGGAACAATTTTTTACTAGGCATTAACTCTGGTCATAATTCCTGCAATGCACAAGTAGGCAGTTTCGAGAAAGCCGATTTCCAGAATCAAATTTTAGATATGATGCAGCCCTCGACCACTATTCGTAACGGATGCTGTCCTCACCTTTTTAATATACTACCATTCTCACGTACACAATCTTTCTTTCACGTGAAAAGGTATTAGCAAACCTTAATTCCTTTACTACATTATAAGAATTTCATGATTAGAAATAGGGTGAAGAGAGAAGTTAGTAGAAAATGTGTATAATCACGTTCAAAAAGGCTGAGTAATCACTTAATCATATCTTAATTAACTTCTGCGGACAATATTCGCCAAAACTCTGAAACTCACCAATTGGGTTTTTATGCCTTCTCATGGACAGTAGAGTAGCATGTGATACATCAGAGTAAACGTTTGCCATTGCTCTTTGAAGTATCTTTGCTCAGAAGCCCGGCTGCGAAACTTTCTGCAAATTAAAAGAAAAAGTTATACAGCAAATTTTAACCATACGCAACTTCTGATGTTAGTAAATTGCGTGGAAGATCGAAAATATTTGATCATAACAATTAACTTCTCACAAAATAAATGACATTTTTTTAGAAATTCAGAAGATAAAAAGGTTAGAAATTAATTGCAGACAACTGTACTAAAAATTTACTTGAAGAATCATTTGAAAGATTGGGTCAAAAGAAAGGAAGGTGCACGATTTTCCAAACCACGCAAAGACGTATCGTGCCAGGCTCGTTTCCCCTTTGAAATGGAGGGGTTCGCCAGCTATCTGCAACTGGAATTTCCCATTTCGGGCGATCGGGACGCTCGCGTCAGCAGTTGCAAATAGCCAGCCCTATGAAACCATGGTGTGGCTACAGCATGAAAACCATAGCCACGGAAAAGATAGAAGAGGAAGAATTTTAGAAGACTAATTAAGTTTTATTCTCTAATGGCTAAAAAGCCTGTCTGTATTTGTGTGTGTATTACCTATCACTTCAATTTCCCCTCCCCCCAATCACTATCGCCCATCAAGTGGGCCCTACTTCACTTAATTGCCCATTCCCCCCGAACTCTAATGCAGACCTGTTCTCTAATGCCCGTTGGATGGGCCCATTTCTGAAGAAATCTACCCTCTACCACCTTTCCAAGCTGGAAGACGTAGATTCCTTACCTTGTGCTGAGGAATTCCTCCAGCGGTGGCCGACCTCAGCTTTCCATCGGCGAACCGAACCTCCTCTTCAAGTCACTATCACCAATTCACTAAATTTCACTATAATGACCATAGCTCACTACACAAACACACAAATCTTCTTTGCCAGGAGGCTTCTTCAGATTTGGTCGAGGCAGCAATCTTTCAAAGACCACGTCGTTCGGTCGCCATGTGACTGGGCAGCGAGGGCGATGTCGTATCTTCGACAAGTTGAAACAGCATGGTCGCCTCGAGTGATTTCAACTCCCGGAAATCTTGCGCCGACTGAGATTCTCGTCGCGGACGTTGGGCAAAGACTGCGTCGAAGACAAAAATTTCAGGGTTTATATACTTTGCTCGTGAAGGAGGAGAGGGGAAAGGTTTTACGTAATGTTCCTCCTTATAACGTATTCGCTCATCCCTTTTCTCCTACCTTTCTCGTCCCATCGTAGTAATGAGTCAAACGCAGTTACAGAGCAAAGAGTATTGGATGACTGCAGATAAAACTTAGATCTCGAATTAGAGCCTAATTTCACTTAGTAAGTCGATTTTAGAGTTCTCTGATAACCAAACAAATAACTACTTATTCACAATCATTCAAACTCTACGAATTGTTTAAGGTAATTCCACTCTGAAAACGAAAGAGAATGACATTTCACAGTATTCAACACTTGCAAAAAGGAAATCATCGACGCGAAAGTATTTTAAGGTGCATGAATGTAAAACCTCAATTTCGGCTCTTATACCTTATTTTCCCACACATGCTCCTTTCGACCGCTTAATCTTCAGGTTGCTTAGTAAAGCCCTCACGTTAGAAAATTTGACTGGTTGGACTGGAATGCGACCTTCCTGATCTACTTCTTAGTTCTCGTAACATTACCACGCTGTGGGCCTTAAAGCAGAAGGGTAACGGCAATATCTTTCACGCAGAAAGTTAAATTTGTTAATATCATTCACCGTATTTAGGCTTTCTGTATAACAATCTTCCTAAGTGACTGTCACGATGCTGCAGCGTTTGTAAAAGGCAGCGACAAAGTCCCTCCCACAGTGATCAAAGGATGAGGATTTCCCCCTTTTTCGACAACGGCGAGTCTATCTTCCCTAAAATTTAGTAAGAGGACTTAGAATAGAGGGGTTTCTACTGGTGTTATAAACCCTCAGCAAGCGACCAGGAGCTTCCCTTTTGTGCATTTCCTCTGATTTCCTGGATAGCAAAGTGGGCGGAGTCAGGTTACCTACTCTTTTTCTAATCACCTCATCATGTATAGCATGCTTTACTTTGGACTCACATAAGAAATATATGCATATACGGCGATTGGAAGGTGTCCGAACCTCTTTTACTCAGCTTCTATTCAAGCACTTCCATTGCCACTCACACCTTGCCCCGTTCCCTCTTAACAGGCTTTGCTGTGATAACAGGTTATTGTTCCCCTTACTGACAGTGAGTTGAAGCTCATTCGTAACAACTTGTAGAATTTTGTTTACTTCGAAGAAAGAATGTAAAAGCCAAAAGCAGTAGTAAAATTTCCGTCTACAGAACCTCATCTTTCGAATAGATCATCTGTTCGAACGCGGAAATCTTTTGAGAGGTGAGCATTGGCGCTACTGCCAAGTACATCATTTTTTTTTTTTGCATTCCCGCGAGGAAGAAAGGATCCTCAGTCATCATAATTCTACCAGTTCAATGATAGGGGAAAAATTTTGGGTTTGCCAATTCAGAATTATTTAATGAAACAGTAAAAATAAGAGAGACAAATTGTCGAGTCGATATCATACTTTCATCGATTAATTTCATACAAATGGAAAATAAAAGCGCTTCCTAAATCGTCTTTTTTTCATCGATTCGTAATTTATAACAAATGAAAAAGAAATGCGATCTTCAAAACGCATTTTTACCGCAAGTAATTTCAAGCAAATGACAGATAAGAGCGCTTCTTAAATCGTTTTTTTCCTCCCTCTATTCGTACTTTAAAACAAATGAAAAAGAAATGCGATTTCAAAAACGCCATTTTACCGGAGGAATGTTTAATTTCAAACAAATTGCAGATAAAAGCGCTTATTGTCGAGTCGGAGGCTCACGGACGATTTCCGTGCCAAAAATTACATGCAAATCACACATTTCCTTGATAACTGTTTAACCAAATTTTCCTAATTCTTCAACATTTAAGAACTTTCAAAGGACCCTTCTAAAGATCTGATTAGAAAATATTCTATCAGGTCAAAATTTTCGTGAAGTAATCCACTGGCACTACAATTCTCTATTACGACTCTCTGAATAGTTTCATATCCATGTAGTCGACCTTACAATTGGATCCCTAATAACTTACAATTGAACCAGTCATATAAGTAATGATGTCTGCCAGTTCTTTAATTACCTTTAGGCCACAACTGTCACATTACTGAATTATTAAAATGGGAAACATAGATCGTTAGTTTCATTATATTCACCTCCTACTCATACATTTCTAGGCAATAAAAGCTTTGTATTTCCACACCGTACGAAGAAAGCGATCGTTATTGTCTTAATCTCTTTGGTTCGAAGGAACCTTCTTCATCTTCAAGTTATGAGTATTCCACGGGGGAATTGTGGCAATGAAAAATGAACTCACAAGGTCTACTTGGAACACTTTTCCAGTTCCCTCGAAGTGGATTAGAACCATACCTTCGTAATTTGTAGATTTTACATCTAGCTAACATGAATAGTATGATGATCTTCCTAATTATTACTTGAAACGCAAAGTTTCAGGAATTTCAACCGTAATTGAGAATCGTAGTGCTATTTATTCCTTCTTGAGGGAATAAATAAATCTCTCGGCTCATATGATTCTCTGTGAAAATATTAGCGTATCCGTATTGCACATTATGAGGATTGTGCATTTCAAAAGATCCTTGCATTCCTTGACATCAAATTTAAAAATTTCGAAATATATTGACGTATGAATGCCATACTTTAATCTGTTTGTGGGTATGAAAAGTCGTTGTAAATCCATATAAATCGTCATTATGGATGTTCCAACAAAGCTACGACAAATCAGTTGAAAATTCCGCGCCATGGGAAGTGTAAGCCGTAGCCAATCGCATCGTAGCATTTCATTGTGGGAAGAATATTGTTGCGTCTCAGAAGGCAGGAAATTAAATTAATAGCGAAAGCGTCACTTTGATGCCGTACATCATTCAAGATGGCACATAAAATGGTGAGTAAGGTTTGAATTTTTGTGGATTGTGATACCTTGGCTACTTTTTGTCGCATGTGATGGTATTATTTAGTGAAATGAGTTTTCTCACGATCGGTGAAGTCGGTGTTTCCTGCAATAGAGAAATTCGTGAGGACACAGTCCACCTGCGAAATAGAGAATAAAGCTTTCCGTGATGTTAAACGTGATTTGCTGACATATCACAGGCGTGCAAGATAGTAAGACCCTTTGATATCGTGCCTCGAAAATAATGGAAGAAATAATTCTCGATACTTTATTTAACAAAAGAGCCCCGGCGCTCTAGAAGTCCGACAGGCGACGGATTGTCGTACCGGGTTAGCGGTTTGCTTTTTCAATAGAAATTAATTCCAATGGATGACCAGAAAAACCGTAATGTGTGTTGTGGAAATAATCTCGTGCGTTGCTATGCCTCAAAAAGAGTACAGTGATCAGTTTCTCGTTATTCGGGGGACGACTCTGCTGGATGCAATGGCGTTAGTGTCAGTATTAGTCTCTTTCCTCATTGCTGCTTGTATGATCGCGACCCGGTACACGGCATAGAAGAGGAAATCGAGTCCAGGAAAAGTATTCAAGAGTATAGATACAATATCGGAGTCGAGATTTCTCGGAGGAAGTGAGCTTCAGCTTTAGCCCGAATCCGCGGTCATATAATTCTTCTTAGATTGCGACTCTTTCCAAGCTATTTTCCGCCATTTCAAATAGAGTCTTCTTTATAATCTGGCATCGAATTTCATGTCAGAAAGAGACGCTGTTTTGAAGCCGTTGAGATTGTATAGTAAGGTTGTCTAGTAAGCATGTCTGTAGGAAAAGTTCGCAGCAGCGAATTTAAATCACCGGTGTTTATCAACGTGGAGGCCTCATGAGAAACGTTTGCATGGGGTGTATTCCTTCACAAACCATAAATTTCTTAGTCATTCTTCTATCGCCTAAAATACAGCAGACCAATATTGAAACGGAAGACCAAGATTTTAAAGGCATATGCTACGGTAGAAGGGTATAACGTGGCGCGTACTACTTTCCTGAGTACTTTAATTGGAGTGAATATTCGTCGGAAAATCCAATTCTGTCAGACGAATTAGTTACGAGTTTTCAGCAACATTTCTCTCATAATGTGGTGAAAATATTGTTTTACAGCGGAAGTCTTCGAAATTATGCGTAATCTTTAACATTACTTTCAGAAAGATATAATTGATTTACTTTAGTTTCATTTAGCAATTCTAAGGCCGGGGATCTCCACAGAGTGATAATTACAATTCTGTTTATCTGCTCACCGACCCTTTCGCAGAAAAGAGCAATTTTTAGATCAAATTCGAAGACATTTTTCGCATTACTCCAGATTCATGATAAGGTTTCATCTACATTCAATTCAAGTCAGCGTATTTATGATTAACAGGAAAAGATTGCCGAAGATTCGAGACGAGGAGTGCAACGAGGTGACGAACAGGGAGAGACGTAAGTAAAAGTTGTGCTTTTTTACATTCACTTCCTTTGCAAACCCATTGTCGCTACTACAACTGATAAATAATAAATTCGATTATCCGATTTACGAGTGTTGATAATATTATAAAATGGTAAATAAAATCACACTCACATCGGTTAAGATAACTTAAATGGAAAACTAAACTACCTTAAGTAAGGTATTGTGCAACTCATCAAAACGTTCATTACAAATATGGGAAATGATTTTCTGCAGAGAACGTCCGCTGAGAGTTTTAGAAACTCTAATAAGATCATCTACCCCAGAAGGAGAACCTTCCTCTAGTACGGGGTAAGTATACCTTATCTTAATTCTCTGCATTCCTCTCATTCACATCATGCTTGATGTTTCAAAAGGAACAAAATATAATTGTTTGCAGGGGCAGGTTGGGTTTCATCGCCCCTAACCAAAGGGGCTTGCAAAATATCAGTCTCTCCCCCATTCCCCCAGAGAAGTCATATAAACTGGACACAAGGCAAGTACATCTAACATGTCTATAGTCGTAGTTCTCTCCAGGGTGAATTGAATTCCTTTTGATGTCTCTGTAGTATCAGGATGACAAAACCTGAATATTCAGTCTAGGAAGCAGTTACATCTTAGAAAAGTTACAACTAGAAA
Source organism: Pachydiplax longipennis (assembly GCA_036926295.1). Taxonomy (NCBI): domain Eukaryota; kingdom Metazoa; phylum Arthropoda; class Insecta; order Odonata; family Libellulidae; genus Pachydiplax; species Pachydiplax longipennis. The sequence continues at coordinate 307,160 of JAVFKF010000010.1, forward strand.
AGTTAATGGATTGGGAAGTATGATTTAGAACATGGTTCATTTCAAAGTATAAGCTTTTTTTCTGAAATAAGTGAAAAATAGAAGTAATTCATTTATGTAAGTCTATTTATTGCACTACAATATCACTATAAAATAATAGTCCTAGTAAGCCATCTTTCTCACACTTATTGGCAATACTACACGATTTAATATTGAAATTGTGGCTGTGATTGAGTTATCTGGGATTGATTGATAACAGAGAGAGATATAATTGTTTTTAAAGCTGAATTGGTTCTTCTTCAAGATTCCCTACAAATTTGAGTTTTTACAAAACATCCATTGTGAGTCAATGAGGTAACACTCATTTATCCTTTTTCTATGCTGATAAGCTAATAGATCCATCCTTTTCCTTTTATATTAGTTGTTTAAGGATTAAAAACCTTTCATGGGATGTTCATCAATAGGAAGGTGGTACATAATGAGACAATGTAAAAATATAGGTGCTTTGAAAACAGAAGTAACAGGTCGTCGATACTGTGAGCTTATTAGACTACTCCATACTCAGGACAGGCCAATACAGATTTCTCAGATGAAAAAATTCCTAATTTTTCTAATCATTGCAAAATTATCATATTTTTATGTGCATGGGTTTGCTCTCTTGCAGACCGTACATAAGTTCCACCAACTTGCTTTCTATAGCCAGAAGAAAGGAAATGTGAGAAAATTCACCTTTATTTCTTACTTTCCGTTGGGTTTGATCTCCACCAACTGCAAATGAGAAAACAATTATTATCTCTCTTGAAGTCAATATCAATTAGGTACCCTCAATAAAAATGTTTCATTTCATGGTTTTGAGCATTCCAAAGAGCAGTGATGTATGAATGATTGATTTTTGCTGTTTCTACTTCTGTCCAACACCAAAGTTCAGTGATGCTGATGAATAAGGAAGAGATTATTCACGGAAACCCGAGGAGAAAAAGAAGAGCTCCATGGAGGCAAGTGTTCTAAGAGTCATACATTTCGTGCATCTAGATGCACATGAGTAGCTTAATTCTATTTGCTTCTGTAAGTTATGACCTGATTCTATAGTTTCATGAGCCTAAGAAGGAGAAAAGGTTATGAGGCTGAATCTTTTGTTAAACTGTTTTTTTGATTTATGAGAGAAGTTGATAATGTGCATCAAGTATCACCAGTCCTGATTGTAAACCTTTCAATGCAGGTTTCTGAAGGTAGATCAGCCAATTGCAGATTCCCAAGATACAGCTGGGCCATCCTCAAGAAATGTAAAATATGAACCGTAAGTGAACACAGAACTGAAGTTCTTCCTGTGTCAAAAGGCATTCTACCTGAGAGCAAAGTCATCTTTCCATTTCTTATGCTTTCTCGTGTCACCATGTATCCTATTCTACACTGATGCACTTTATTTTGTCAAATGAGTCATTGGAGTGAAGATGAAAAGCAAATGCCTTTCAGGAATATTGCTCTAATATTTCCAAATCTGCCCACTTCTCAAACACAAATATGATTTTTTTTTTGTGGACAAGCAATAGTTGACAGAAAATCTTAAAGGTGTTTCAGTGTTATTGAATATTTACAGAAAGAGATTGATGTACATACTTCTAAAATACAGTGCTTGTATGTAAATTAATGACTTTTTTTATTATTGCTGTAAGTCTTTACATTTATTCTGAGACTCCTATATAGAAGATCCTACTGAAATGCTTTTATGAAACTGAAGTCACTTCACTAGAATGCAAACACCATTGTGAAATTGTAATGAACAGGTTTTCCTGTGAAGGGCTTTTCCCCAATATGCTGCCCCTATTCATCAGATTATGCTGATTGACATAAAATCCACAGCTGCATCACAACTAATGGATTTTACATTCCATTCCAGGACCCCAACCAGTCGATGTACAACACCACCTCCCAAAGGAACATCATCCAGGGACAATGAGGGATCCCATTAGGAGGGTGTGAGAGGTAATCTTGAGCTGTTTACCAAAATGTGCTTTGCCATGACCATTTCAATTGAAGATTGTGAATGGTAAGATTTTCTATCCTTATTTCACTTTTCAGCAAGGTGGACAGTATTTAAGCTGGGTTATGCAATTGGAGAAGGCTAAATCTCCATAGTTTAAGTAAGTACTATTGTTCTTTCAGATATTTGAGGTATCTTAGTGATGAGATTATTTGCCTTATAAAAATTGATCTTCTTTATTAATGTCTCAGCATTTCTCTTTTAGACCTCTCTACCGACCTTAATTATCAGGATGTTAAAATCTCTGAAATTCAGATATTTTCCTCCTGTGAATTAAGGCCGGTGAAGAGATGGTAAATGGTTTCATAGGGCTTGCAAATTGTAAGTGAGGAGGTTGCTACTTTAGTATCTTAAGAACAATACCCTCCTTACAGTTTGCTGGCGAATCTCTCCATATAAAAGAGATAACGCACTGAGCATGGTACGCCTAGCGTGGTGTGGAAACCCATGCACATTTCTTTGACTTTTAAGTTTATACTATCTTCAGTCTTTAAAGTTGGACTTTCACGTATTATTTTTCTTTGCCCTCTAGCTGTGCATATTCTCAATTTCAAGTGAATCATAGTTCTCCAAAGATAGATTGGGAGTGTAGCACCCCTAAAAATCTACATATGAGCCTTGAGTGTGATAGAATTCCCAGAAAAGGAGAGCATAGAAGCAAGGAACATTACCTCTATAGACAAACTGAGATGTTTTTATGGCTTCTTCTCAGCCTATACTTTTTCGGATCAGTTTATCATCGCCGCCACGCCTAACATTTGATTTGATAAGTAACTTTATTTGGCTACATTGCTTTGAAGACTAATTAGAATTAATATTTACTGACATAGATATAGATTTAGGTAAACCCACCTCAACTCTTTCCGATAATAGAATCCTGTGCTGATAATGAGTCTTAATTGGATCCCCTCAATGGATTGAAGCTTGCACGATCAACAGCATCTTTTTCATCAGGTTTAATAGGTAACATTTCCATAAATTGGATAACAGGCATATCTTACTTTGTAATTATTATAGAGGTATTTAGAATTTTAATTGCTATTTTAAAATTGTTATGAAAGATTTCTAAAGTAAAAATTATCAGTTTATTGTCAATATGAAAGATAATGGAACAACCTACTTTTATAAAACCTATTAAAGGTAAAATCCTTTCTTTCTACAATGGTTATTGGCAATCTCCATACTCCTAAAATACCATCTGAAGATCAACAAAGTGAAGAATTACTTGGGAAGTTACTTTGTATGCATCATTTTAATATAAGTTGAGGTTGTTTCTTTATAATAGAGGAATAGAATTCATAAGGATTTAATCAATGAGATTTTATATATTCAACATTTTCCTGACTGTTATCAATGTCATTCAATGTGATTATGGTATATCCTGCCTTTATCACATTTTCCAAATGCGACTGCCAAACTTTAGTGATTATCAATCTCTTGTGCATTTGTTGGAAGCATAGGAGATAGTTTATTGAAGTAATTCTTGTTCTTTCTTTTTGGTATTATGAATGTTTTCAAAGGTCTCTCCATTACTCTTCACATCTTACTGTTATCATCTGCAATTGATTCTAGTTAGTTGTTGTTAGTAAAAACTGGAGTAGGATCAAACTTAGAGAAAATGAAATTAAATGGTCTCCTTTTTCTTATTACTAATCATTGAGATATATTATCAGTGGGGAGTTTATGGGAGATGTGGCTGGTCTAAGAAGGATATCTGGCTTGCATATTTTAGGGAGGCAAAACTTATTTGGAACTCTAGGGTAAGAAAGATATGAGAAGTATGCATATACGGCGATTGGAGGGTGTTCAAACCTCTTTTACTCAGCTTCTATTCAAGCACTTCCATTGCCATTCACACCTTGCGCCTTTCCCTCTTAACAGGCTTGCTGTGATAACAGGTTATTGTTCCCCTTACTGACAAAGAGTTGAAGCTCAATCTTAGAAACTCGTAGAATTTCGTTTCCTTTGAAGAAATCTGCAATCGATTCTCATATCTGGGAAGATATCTAATAGTTACACTGCCTTCACCTGCTTTCCATAAGTTACAAAATCAGAACATTTATTAGTTACCTACAGCAAAATACAATATGGAACCTGTAAGTGAAGAATGAAAACTAATTATCAATTGAGAATAGAAAATTATTTTAATGAGGTTTGTTAAAGAAAAGTATTGCATATTGATATTGAGTATCTTTTTGAATATACCTTCATCACAAAAAGATGATTCATTAATTTAATTGTTAAAAAAGCTACCAAATACCACAGGTATTAAGGAGATAACAAAGTTGCTTACACACTAACTCACTACACAAAAGCTAACGTTTGCAACTGATAGGAGTAATCTAAGAAATAAAATCAATCAACAATGATGACAGAAACACTCCCACCATTCAACTTGAGCAAGATATCATCTTTTTAGAATTTAAAGAATTTCTCCAAACTGTTAGTTTTAAACTCAAACAGTATACTCACTGACTGGATTTCAATCTTTAACTTGAAAGTTAATATGAATAGGAATGGAAGGGAAACAGTTCATCTAAATAATCGGAGATGAAGTTGAAATAGAAAAGACAAGATAACTAATCTATTTGTAAATGTCCAATTTATTATTTTTCATAAATTGAGCCAAAATTTTCCAATTAATAGACATTTAACAGATATTATGTAAAATATGCTTGCAAACAGCAAGCTAATTGATGATAAATTCACAATAAAATTACTAAATTGTGTTAACCAGGTTAACCATTCTGCGTGGACATGTGGGAATAAATTCTACAGCTACAGTCATTCAGAATTTATTCAATCAGGTTTGTACCCCTTGTGTTCTCATGCATTTTCAAAATGTGTCTGCTTTATAATGTTATCTTCTACAATTACGGATAACTAAATAATTCGAAGGCTTTGTCATTCAGCCACAACTGTTGTGATACCTGGGTCCTCTTTCTTGGGAGGAGATATATTCATTTGATGGACCAAAAATATTTCTTGAAAGAAAGGAAAATTTTTGAAAGAAATATAGCCAAAAATGACTATGTGCTGGTTTGATATAAACTCTAGAAAGCATCATTCCAGAAATGTCCTCAACAGGTAAGCCTCTCTGTTACAGGTGAAATGAATTGATTTTGAAGAAGAGCTCCAGAGAGAATGTATTAGTTACTTGTTAAAATAAGAGCCATTAACAATTACAAATTGAAAATATGCTGAATTCAGAAAAAAATTGTCCTTTCATCTCATGATACATTCTCTGAAAAACTAGTAAAATTATCATTTCCGTTTAGAATAAATGCATTATACTCTGCTTGTGTTTGGTCAATATACTTTAATCAGCATTGGGGAATGAATCTTAGATTAACATTCTTCTTTCTCCAACATAACAGATAAAAATTTAGTTTACAATCAGTTTTTAAAAATATAAATTAACCTGATGTTGGCAAATCTTAACCTCTAGGAGTCCATTTTGCAAGGAAATAACTCAACAATAGTAATGCTTCAGCAAAATGGTGTTACTTAATTCATTGCTCTTCTTCTTTATATGATCAACTTGTATGTATGTTTGACTCAGCTTCTTATACTTTCAGCACTGCTTTTTCACTCTTCTTATCTGTTACTTTCTATGTTGCCTGAATGCGATATAGTATTTGACTATTATTATCATCCTTTACATTAGGCAACAGTATACACATTAAGGCTATGCTGGTTTGCAAGCGATGAAGAGGCAATCAGCTGATGCATGTCAGTGACCTTTCCCAAATAGGTCACAAACGCCTATCTATGGATCTAGCAAATACTTTTGGTTTTTGTTAAAAATATTCTTAGATTAAAACATAAAATTTGTTTATCATGATGCTAATAAAAATATTGCAATTTTCAATTTCCTTTTAACTTAAAAGTACTCAACCTGGAGTTGTTTTGTTGCAGTTGGTCTCTGCCTTCACATTTTCCTATTCCTGGCCCTTTCTTGATTTTCCTTGTTTTCAAGCCAATTTTGGTGCTTTAATTAAGATTTACCCTAACCCCATTAAGTAGTTATGCTGCTTAATTAATTACACTGCAAGTTGACAGCTGATTTTTTCCATCCACTTTTTGACTGATATACAATCAAAACTCTGAAGTTGTATGGCAACTAGGATAGTTGAGCAGTAAAAAGATTTCCAAGGGGAAAATCAAAGCAATAAATAAAAAATATATGCAAGAAAAGCTGTTTAGGCAAGTAATTACACAGAAAGACCATGAAGGCAGTATAGCTAGCATAAAATAGTTTTTTATCAGAATCTTTATTAATTTTGTTTTAAATTTAATTAAATATTATCAGTTTTTATTGATGGCTCTATCCATCTCAGATATATGTGATGCATGGATGATGGCCCATTCCAATGTTCCCTAGTTCTCATCTTTAAAGTACATAAACATTTTATGAGAAAGATTTTTATGGAAGAGAATGTAACTTCAGATTGATATTTATCCTTGAGGAGACACTTCCTTTGCATCTCACTCTTCTGTTACCCACAGCATCTGTGTCAACTGAGATCACCTATTGCCTCAGCCTTTTCCTACCAAGTGAGTTATGATGGAAATCCTCTAGATATCCCTCAAGATATGAGGAGATGATTTAGTGGTTACCTTTGGATTAGAAGCAGAATGATTGAGATTAAAATCGCCATAATATCAGAATTGAATGTGGTACAAACCACAGGGATTCCATTGATATTTACATCCAAAAATCTTCAAGCACTAGGGCATAAGCCCTGTCATTAGCTGCGATTACCTTCATTGTACGTTTTCTAGATCCCGAAAGTTTACTTGTTGTGAGATACACATACTGTACTTGAGTATGTTCACAGCAATTAATGATTCTAAGAGTGCCTCTAAAAGAACAGAGTGCAATATGAAATCGGGTATAAGGCTTTCGCTGTTTGAGATGTATGTAACCCATATCAAGCATAGCATAATTCAAACATATATATTATAGAAATACTAAAGGATCTGAGTGAAAGAGGCATAGAGAATCCATGGAATTTTAAGGAGAGACTTGGAGAAAATTAGGTGAGATGCATTGAGGTGCCTGCTCTGCCAACATTCAAAATTGGGTGCAATATACTATGTGCTCCTTTTGTACAATGGTAACAGGATGGTGATCAACTTTCAATAATAATTGCAACTAGTTTCCTCGTGCGAAACTTTCGCATACGACACTGATACTCAACTACCCACCCAAATACACGTCAAAAAACGCCAATCGCTACAAACAAATACACAAAAACTAAAACATACCTAAAACACCCACCTTCATATTCCTTAACAGTGTCTGTTTCAATACTTTGTTTGTAGCGATAGATATTGCTCCAAACCTTCGTTTCCCTTGTATTCTTTGTTAGTGAGTTTTCTAAAATCGCAGGACATCCTATTCTTTACTCAAAAATATGATTAAATGTTGAATATTACCTAATCAGTGAGTGAAATATAAACACTAAAAATCATTTGATATCAGGTTTAGATATATAGAAATTTTCCACAGACACCAAAATAAATTTGAATACTCGGAAAACAACTTAACGACCTTATTCTTTTGATCGCATGACTGGTAATTAGTTTCTCTAATTTTTCCATGAATACTCCAAAATCTTATCAAAATACCCCAAATCGAATTTTAAATATTGTCCATCTTAAATTAAAACTACCGGGAATTAATATGACGCAAAATTATTCAAATATACCACACGATAAAACCATGATGCAAACTTTCATATTCGGCAATATTCATGTTTCTTTGGCTGTCGTTATGCTCCCACAAGATGCAATGTGGCTTACTTATGAAACTGTTGTGGTTGCATACGACGTTGAAGTTTTCGTTCATGGAGACTATAATACTAATCGCAAAAACTGCTTCAATCATTTCATGACCGACAATAGGTACTTCATCCGATTTTAAAACTTGTTTGCATTCGTCACTAAGTAAACAAATTTAATCTGTATATAGCAACTCGGGCATTTTTTCGTCCAGGAGGCAACACGATGATTAAAATATTAATTCAATTTCCTTAACGAATGGTGTGTATTTCATTTGTTTGACTATTTTCAAAATAGACACCGTGGAGATAGTTTCTTATTTTGTTTGAAAATTTCTTAGCCAGGCAAAAACTCCAATATCACAATGAATAAGACGATTGTGAAAGGGTTTTGATTCAAAACTGGATGAGTTCGCGTTTGAAACTTCTTGATTGACTTCTGGCCTAAAGTTTATTCTTTCAAAGTTTCAATAAAACTGCTGAGATAGATTTGTGGTTTGAATCTTTCTACTTCCTTGTTTCCTCTGGTCACACAGCAAAAGTTATGTGATGTCCTCCTGGAGAAATGTGTCCAGAGCTTAATAGAAATCGTTCTCCTTTGTGAAGAAAAATTTAACAAGCTCAACTCAAATTCAAACTTTGCAAGATTCTCAGGCAAAGTCAATAAAATTTATATATAAGGTTGATCCAACCCTCCACCCTTATATTTTTCTGTATATTTTGTCTATATTGAATAGATTTACTTCCAAAATTAGTTGAAATTCTTCATGAAAAATCAGTGCATTTGATGATTGGCCTCTGATAGGAATTATAAGAAATCTGACTTAAACTGAGCCCATCACAATTAGATATTATTCTATTTTATAGAAATGAAATTATTACTTCAAAGAGTCCTTCGATAAATAAATTTCCCTAATATAATTCCCACCGACAAAGTCACTGAAATCCATGAGTTTTGTCACACAATCTCTTTACTATTTTGTACTTGAAACACAAAAAACTATTCCACTGACAATAACCCAATCCATGTTTTCAGAATGCTATTATTCTCTATTCATAATGTATGTTTTTTTTCTGAGAGCTTGTTAAATTTTTCTTCGCAAAGGAGAACGATTTCTATTCAGCTCTGGACACATTTCTCCAGGAGGACATCACATCACTTTTGCTATGTGACCAGAGGAAACAAGGTAAGTAGAAAGATTCAAACCACAAATCTATCTCAGCAGTACTATTGAAACTTTGAAAGAATGAACTTTAGGCCAGAAGTCAATCAAGTAGTTTCAAACGTGAACTCATCCAGTTTTGAATCAAAACCCTTTCACTATCGTCCTAGTCATTGTGATATTGGAGTTTTTGCCTGGCTATCAAATTCTCAAACAAAATAGAAACTAACTCCACAGTTTCTATTTTGTTTGAAAATTTCTCATGCCACTCGACAGCCATCTAACTCGATTGCCTGCTTACAGTGTAAACAGTGGTCAGTTTAATTTATGGCTACACTCAGAAATTAGAGCATTTATTTCTGCCAGAAATTAGCATTGGCACACTGAAAATAATCTGAAAGTTATAGAAAAACTGAATGAAAAACACAAATATTTTAAAGTGAAAAATGAGAAATAAGATTTCATTCAATATTTGACACAAAATGTTTTACGCAAGGACTAAAATATATAGATTATAATAAACCTATGACATTGCGGACTTCATTTTTAAGAAGCACAACCGCTTCAACAAAGCTAATGCATAAAAAAGTACATGAAATGTAACTTGATTTGAAAAACTAAATCAGATGAAAAAATTATGCGAAAGATGCATCTAAAATATTTCTAATGATGTAAAATGAAAATAATGCCAATTCTAACAAAACTATACGCAATAGAATTTTTATATTTTGTTTTAATATAAATTAAATGTAATCAGTTTTTATTGATGGCTCCATCCATCTCAGATATATGTGATGCATGGATGATGGCCCATTCCAATGTTACTTAATTCTCATCTTTAAAGTACATAAACATTTTATGAGAAAGACTGTAATGGAAGAGAATGTAACTTCAGATTGGTGTCTGTACTTAAAGAGACACTCCCTTTGCATCTATCCCATCTGTTATCCACAGCATCTGGGTCAACTGACATCACCTATTGCCTCAGCCTTTACCTACCAAGTGAGTTATGATGGAAATACTCTACTTCCTGGAGCTCTGTATAATTCGAAACGTGTAATATTTGACCAAAAAAACTGATTCAACAAAGCTGATGCATAAAAAAAGTATCTGCAATGCAACTTGATCTGAAAAACTAAAGAAGATGAAAACATTAAGCAAAAGAAGCATGTAAAACTTTTCAAATGAAGTAGAAAGATAATAATGCCAATTGTAACACAACTATACACAAAAACTATCTCTCAAATGATTTTGGCACTAAATAATTTATTCCACACAGAATCAAAGAAAAATCTTTTGGATAAATACAATTTCATCCAATTTATATTTGAATTATATAACCTATGTGCACCAAATAATTGGAAGTGAACGTAATGAAAGAAGACAGTAAATTCTCAGGGTCATATTTTTCAGAAAAACTTAAGATATTATTTCTAGTGACTCAAAACTTTGTCCAAAATTTAACATTTTAATGCCTGCTGTTAGAATATAAGATATAGTTTAGACATGAAGGCAATAGAGTTTTTAACAACTAATTGTTAAATTCCACACTTTTAGTAAATAAGAGCACAATGTTTGTATATTTTTCCATTATTTATTTTGCACAGTTTTGTAATAATGACCCTACAATTCTTATATTTTTGTATATAAAGAATGACAATATGATGAAAGAAATATCACACGAGAGAATAATAAAACAAAGTATTGAATGTAACGCTTTTGGTTAAAAAGAAAAATATATATTTTAGATAAAGGTTTCTCTTTGCTTTGAAAATAAATTTCTACCAAAAGTGTTCACTTAACATACCTCTATGTCTGCTTATTCTTGCAACAAATCTTAAACAATCCCCACTTCACAACCCTAACCACCTTTCAACATGTCAAAATTAGCAATAGCATGGATTCAATGCATTATTGAAATTTAAGTGCCACTAAGGTCATTCATTTTAAGAGCTTATATCTGTACTAGTCTTCGGTAACAACTATTTCGTGTCATCAACTAATTACAAAGTATAGCGTTAAAATGATTGCAAACATATTAATTACAATAAATGAGTTCGGTTATGGTGATTACTTCGAAAGTTCCAGATAATGCCTTTATAACCACTACAATTCAAAAAAATATTACACTGAAAACACATTTAAATTGCTGTAGAAAACACACTTCCATGCTGCAATCGAAATGAGAGAGACGCGAAAGAAAAATGTAAGATGATAAATGAGAAAATAAAATTCAATCCCAATTGAGAATGTGCAGGCCAGGGCCAGCTTTAGCCGAGAATGCTGGATGCAAATATATCTCACGGGATTAAGTGAGTGAGAGGAAATACCAAAATATATGATTCGAACCAGGAAATTGATAGAGTACAGTAGGGTAAAGCAAGCTTCAGTAACACATTCTGAAATAGGTTATTAAGGTAACTTTATCATCCCAACAGTGTAAAAATATTTATAATGTAGAGTCCACAAATAAATACAATAATGTTAGTATTTAAAGGAGATATATGCTAAAATAAGCTTCCCGTGATAGAAAGGTAGATATAGACTAGACTATTTAACTTGAAGGAGAAAGAGAAAGCATTGATATCGACGAATTCCCATTCTAACAGCTAAGAGGTGTGTTTTTCTACACTTAATTACACAACCCAAAAAAATTTCATCAAATAGTATTTCTCTTAAAGTTTCCGTAAGAAAACAGGAACCAGCTATTCATTCAATGCCCGCATAGAGATGCTCATGAATTCCAGGTGTATACGAAAACTAAGAACTGCTTTGACGAACCTCGCTCACAACAAAGACATACCATCACTACAATATTCACTAACAAGAAGTGCCTGAGGCACCATAGAGTAAGGTATGCAATGTTGAAACACTCTTGAAAAACTTCTAAATAATATTTAAGAAAGGTATCTCTAAATTTTGCAAATTTCATACTTATTTCGGACCTTCTTCATTTGAATTAGACTCCCTTCACCGTTCAAGAATGATGCAATTCTACGGTTTAGCCTTTGGTAAAAAGACTTCTGTGTCATGAAGTACAATAAATGATTTACTTCTTTCTTTCCTTCACTAAATTATCAGCCATCCTCCGTTCATTAATTAATAGGTAAATGGATGCGGCGGCCGCAGACAGCTGCTGATTACTTTCTCATAGCGAAGACCAGCTGACTACTGTTACTCTTCAATCGCATGCATCTAATTTGACCTGTCAGGCAAGATAGTGGGAGAGATGCAATAAGTTTGCTACTAATGAACTATAAATTCTATTATATTCTTTATAATAATAACATTACGACATAAATATCATCCTTGCAAAAAAACCATACCAACTTTTCGACTTCAGGAAAGCCGAGAAGTCTTCTCCTCAACTGCTGAATAATATTTCAATAAATAAGGATCGTAAAGAACGGTAACGAAAGCACTTACAAAAACTTAACCAGGAACTTCGAGTGTGGCTCGACAACGGCGAAAGTGATTTGTTAATTAAATACATTAATGATATTTTGCGAATCATTTCAAGAATAGCCCCAAAAGAACGAATCTCTGAGAAGCTGAACTTTTATTACCAAAAAGAGGTCTAAATTAACTGAGCTAAAATTGAATACAGTACATTTAGATTACGATGAGTATATTTTAACAGAAACGAACCTTACTGGTGAAATTACTGACGTTGAAATTGGGATAATTCACGATACCTTGTGTACAAAAGATCGTGATGACCTCACCAGTTCTAAAAAGTAAAGTATGGAGACAGCGTGTAATTTGCATTCCCTTAGAAGATTTATTATCTGGCACTATACTTCGAGCTCTCCGTCGAGGAAGTTTGTGATAACTTGTGCATTGACTCCAAAATGTTAGACTTTAGGAACTGTAATACTAAGCATGCTTATGAAATTTTATCTTTTGCTGACTGGGAAAAGGTTATAAATAAGCATTATGTGAATGAATGTTTTCGAAAACTAACTGAACTGATTAACATTGACATCTTTCTCTGTACTCCAACTAAAAAGATAGGCGAAAGACAATTTCCAGGCTTCATCATAATTTTTCCTCAAACCTCAACAAGGCCATAAGTACTAAAAAGCGTACATACAAGCAAGAGCATACAATTAAATCTTTCGGTCTATATTTGGAGTCCTGCGTTTCACGTAAGAACGTTGAGAGGGAAATTAAAGCATGTCAACAGTTTATCTTCAATTCCTTATGATATGAAATATTTTTGGAATTATGTGAACATGCAAAAGAAAAATGAATGTTTCTCTGATGTGCTGTTCCATGGGCATTCATGTGGCAATATATATCCTTTTCTATAGCATTGTTATAATATCCTGGAAGCACCTCAAACCTCTGTATTTAATATGTCACTAAAATCTGGTTCTTTCTCCAATTGCTTGAAGCTTAGTCTTTTAATACCCGTAAGCACTTAATAAGTCTGGATAAATACAGATGTTCTTAGTTATAGACCAGTCTCATTTCAGTGTTGCCTGGTTAAATATCTGAAAGCATTGTCCTCGATTCCATTAGTCCTTTACTTAAACATATTATCATCAATGAGCAACATGATTTCCTTCAAGGCCCATCAACTACTACAAATTTAGTTACTTATAAAAACTGCATTCTGAATAGCTTTAATGATGGTTCACAGGTTGATGCTATATACAAATATTTTAAATAAGCTTTTGATATCATAAGTATCAACCACTTATTGGCTAAATTACAGTACTATGGTATAATTGGTCATTTTCCTAAGTGGTTTGAAAGTTATTTGATAGAAAGCAGACAACTTGTGATAATTAAATCTTGCACTTCTTATGAATATGCAGTAACATGAGAGGTACCACAAAGTTCTCATGATCATTTCTGTTCAACATATTTATAAATGATATAGCTTATAATTTTCAATTCAGTTAAATCATTAATTTATGCCGAAGATTAAAAGTTACATATTAAATTTAAATCAATGTCTGATTATACAATACTTCTAAATGCTGTGGATAATCTAAATCATTGGTGTTTCAACAATGCAATTAATTTAAGTATATGTTTCCAGTGATGCAAAGCCATTATTCTTCACACAGACCACATTAATATTACATCTATAACAAGGGCACTGTGAAGGATATTTGTGTATTATATGACACCAGCTCAAATTTGGACAATCAAATTGATAAAGCAGTCAGTAAAGATCTGAAAATGCTAGGTTTTATAACAAAGGTTACTAATTAATCATTTTTACAATACATTTTAAAGAAAACACTGTTCACTAGCCTAGTTGTACCTATTCTCGAGTATTGCTATGTCCTGTGGGCTCCACTCAACAACTGCCACATAAATCACCTGGAAAAAGTGCAAAGATGCTTTATCGGAACTTTTTTAAGAAAATTAGGATATGATGTAAATAATATTTCCTTCCATTAAGCATATAGAATACTTGGTCTAAATACACTTTCACATAAAGGTCTTCATTGAACTAACTATATGTATTACAGTAGTATCATTAGAACTGCAAATGAGCTTCCGTACAATGTAGAATTTTTGCTCTTTACTTAGCCTCTATTGAGAAACTCATAATATATATTGTATCATAGATGTCATTGTAACTTTTAAAATCTTTTGTATCTGGAACTCATAATATGTCTATTACAATAACCTTATTTGAAACTTTTTAGTGTATCTTATGATGCTCCCCTTCATGTGTCTAGAATAGGTCGGCCACAGAATCCCGATAAGAGGCCTTTACTCTAGGAAGTACTCTGCAATGATCAATGGTAAGCAAAAGCTCTTGAAAATGATTCAGAAGGTATGGAACTATAAGAATTCTATATGTTATTTTAATATTAATTTAAAACCAATATATCATAAGATAAAATTAGCTTATTCATCAATTTACTAATCAAATTATACATTGACCTTGGAGTGCAATGCTTCACATACTATTACTACTACTATTCATGATAATCATAGAAGAATGAGATGATTGATGATGAGCATTTTTAAACCCCTCAGATATGTTTCCTTTCATTTAACATATTATATTTATAGGGATAAGGCAATGCCATAAAATTGGCAATTGAAACCAACAATCTTTTAATATCTTGTATAGATTTAGGGGCTAGTGTATCGACTCCTATATCTGAAGTCATATTTATGAATCTGTTTCTTCGATGTACTCTTTCAAATGAAATGAAAATTTGAGTAGCTGTTAGGTTATGTTGTTATATTACTTTTGAAATTCCTTATACTGTAGAACTTCAAATCTATTACTAAAAGTTTATCATTGAATGATATTAGTTGTTGCTTTTCAAATCATCAACCCATATGTTTATTTGTCTAAACTGTTCAGTGTTTTCTCCACTCTTCCCTAATGTGTGTTTTCTTAATTATTATCCTGTGAAATAGACTACCGGACATGTACGAAAGCGATGCTTGCTCGGAAGCGAACAGGGGCAATCAGCTGTTACGTGTCAATGAACTCCTATGAAATAGCTCACACACATACATACATATGGATCTCGCCAAACTTTTTCGGTTAAAATTCTCCTCTTTAACTGTCATATCCTTTTAATTATAATGTAAATCAACAAATATCAGAATTTCAATCCTCTCTTTGACTTAAATATTCAATCAAGAGTCAGTTTGAAAAACTGAGCCGGGTCGGAACATTCTTATCCTTGTACTGCGTAAACTGCTCTCAAATCGCATACAATTACTTCCTCACTGTTCGATTGCACCAACATTTCTGAATTCATACGACAGAAAAAGTATATCGGTGCCTTTCTGGTTCCGTATTAAATACCGCAGTATATTTGCCGAAAATACGTAATGTTCCACACAATTTCCAGCAATCTTACTGTTTTTGTTCTCGTAAACCTTACTTACTTGCTTAGCATTACTTAATTTTAGAGTAGGATGCATTTTTTATCCGACGTTGTATCTGAAGGTGTAACGCGATGCGGAGACTCCTCGTCAGCTCTTATCAAAATCTTGCAATATTTTAATCGTTTGTGGTTCATCTAACAACGTTCTGTCCTCAACGTGAATGAAACGCACTTAAAATTGTAGGTAAATACATGGTGATTGAAATCCCTTCTTATTTTTTTCCCAGCGCTCATTTGGAACAATTTTTTACTAGGCATTAACTCTGGTCATAATTCCTGCAATGCACAAGTAGGCAGTTTCGAGAAAGCCGATTTCCAGAATCAAATTTTAGATATGATGCAGCCCTCGACCACTATTCGTAACGGATGCTGTCCTCACCTTTTTAATATACTACCATTCTCACGTACACAATCTTTCTTTCACGTGAAAAGGTATTAGCAAACCTTAATTCCTTTACTACATTATAAGAATTTCATGATTAGAAATAGGGTGAAGAGAGAAGTTAGTAGAAAATGTGTATAATCACGTTCAAAAAGGCTGAGTAATCACTTAATCATATCTTAATTAACTTCTGCGGACAATATTCGCCAAAACTCTGAAACTCACCAATTGGGTTTTCATGGACAGTAGAGTAGCATGTGATACATCAGAGTAAACGTTTGCCATTGCTCTTTGAAGTATCTTTGCTCAGAAGCCCGGCTGCGAAACTTTCTGCAAATTAAAAGAAAAAGTTATACAGCAAATTTTAACCATACGCAACTTCTGATGTTAGTAAATTGCGTGGAAGATCGAAAATATTTGATCATAACAATTAACTTCTCACAAAATAAATGACATTTTTTTAGAAATTCAGAAGATAAAAAGGTTAGAAATTAATTGCAGACAACTGTACTAAAAATTTACTTGAAGAATCATTTGAAAGATTGGGTCAAAAGAAAGGAAGGTGCACGATTTTCCAAACCACGCAAAGACGTATCGTGCCAGGCTCGTTTCCCCTTTGAAATGGAGGGGTTCGCCAGCTATCTGCAACTGGAATTTCCCATTTCGGGCGATCGGGACGCTCGCGTCAGCAGTTGCAAATAGCCAGCCCTATGAAACCATGGTGTGGCTACAGCATGAAAACCATAGCCACGGAAAAGATAGAAGAGGAAGAATTTTAGAAGACTAATTAAGTTTTATTCTCTAATGGCTAAAAAGCCTGTCTGTATTTGTGTGTGTATTACCTATCACTTCAATTTCCCCTCCCCCCAATCACTATCGCCCATCAAGTGGGCCCTACTTCACTTAATTGCCCATTCCCCCCCGAACTCTAATGCAGACCTGTTCTCTAATGCCCGTTGGATGGGCCCATTTCTGAAGAAATCTACCCTCTACCACCTTTCCAAGCTGGAAGACGTAGATTCCTTACCTTGTGCTGAGGAATTCCTCCAGCGGTGGCCGACCTCAGCTTTCCATCGGCGAACCGAACCTCCTCTTCAAGTCACTATCACCAATTCACTAAATTTCACTATAATGACCATAGCTCACTACACAAACACACAAATCTTCTTTGCCAGGAGGCTTCTTCAGATTTGGTCGAGGCAGCAATCTTTCAAAGACCACGTCGTTCGGTCGCCATGTGACTGGGCAGCGAGGGCGATGTCGTATCTTCGACAAGTTGAAACAGCATGGTCGCCTCGAGTGATTTCAACTCCCGGAAATCTTGCGCCGACTGAGATTCTCGTCGCGGACGTTGGGCAAAGACTGCGTCGAAGACAAAAATTTCAGGGTTTATATACTTTGCTCGTGAAGGAGGAGAGGGGAAAGGTTTTACGTAATGTTCCTCCTTATAACGTATTCGCTCATCCCTTTTCTCCTACCTTTCTCGTCCCATCGTAGTAATGAGTCAAACGCAGTTACAGAGCAAAGAGTATTGGATGACTGCAGATAAAACTTAGATCTCGAATTAGAGCCTAATTTCACTTAGTAAGTCGATTTTAGAGTTCTCTGATAACCAAACAAATAACTACTTATTCACAATCATTCAAACTCTACGAATTGTTTAAGGTAATTCCACTCTGAAAACGAAAGAGAATGACATTTCACAGTATTCAACACTTGCAAAAAGGAAATCATCGACGCGAAAGTATTTTAAGGTGCATGAATGTAAAACCTCAATTTCGGCTCTTATACCTTATTTTCCCACACATGCTCCTTTCGACCGCTTAATCTTCAGGTTGCTTAGTAAAGCCCTCACGTTAGAAAATTTGACTGGTTGGACTGGAATGCGACCTTCCTGATCTACTTCTTAGTTCTCGTAACATTACCACGCTGTGGGCCTTAAAGCAGAAGGGTAACGGCAATATCTTTCACGCAGAAAGTTAAATTTGTTAATATCATTCACCGTATTTAGGCTTTCTGTATAACAATCTTCCTAAGTGACTGTCACGATGCTGCAGCGTTTGTAAAAGGCAGCGACAAAGTCCCTCCCACAGTGATCAAAGGATGAGGATTTCCCCCTTTTTCGACAACGGCGAGTCTATCTTCCCTAAAATTTAGTAAGAGGACTTAGAATAGAGGGGTTTCTACTGGTGTTATAAACCCTCAGCAAGCGACCAGGAGCTTCCCTTTTGTGCATTTCCTCTGATTTCCTGGATAGCAAAGTGGGCGGAGTCAGGTTACCTACTCTTTTTCTAATCACCTCATCATGTATAGCATGCTTTACTTTGGACTCACATAAGAAATATATGCATATACGGCGATTGGAAGGTGTCCGAACCTCTTTTACTCAGCTTCTATTCAAGCACTTCCATTGCCACTCACACCTTGCCCCGTTCCCTCTTAACAGGCTTTGCTGTGATAACAGGTTATTGTTCCCCTTACTGACAGTGAGTTGAAGCTCATTCGTAACAACTTGTAGAATTTTGTTTACTTCGAAGAAAGAATGTAAAAGCCAAAAGCAGTAGTAAAATTTCCGTCTACAGAACCTCATCTTTCGAATAGATCATCTGTTCGAACGCGGAAATCTTTTGAGAGGTGAGCATTGGCGCTACTGCCAAGTACATCATTTTTTTTTTTTGCATTCCCGCGAGGAAGAAAGGATCCTCAGTCATCATAATTCTACCAGTTCAATGATAGGGGAAAAATTTTGGGTTTGCCAATTCAGAATTATTTAATGAAACAGTAAAAATAAGAGAGACAAATTGTCGAGTCGATATCATACTTTCATCGATTAATTTCATACAAATGGAAAATAAAAGCGCTTCCTAAATCGTCTTTTTTTCATCGATTCGTAATTTATAACAAATGAAAAAGAAATGCGATCTTCAAAACGCATTTTTACCGCAAGTAATTTCAAGCAAATGACAGATAAGAGCGCTTCTTAAATCGTTTTTTTTCCTCCCTCTATTCGTACTTTAAAACAAATGAAAAAGAAATGCGATTTCAAAAACGCCATTTTACCGGAGGAATGTTTAATTTCAAACAAATTGCAGATAAAAGCGCTTATTGTCGAGTCGGAGGCTCACGGACGATTTCCGTGCCAAAAATTACATGCAAATCACACATTTCCTTGATAACTGTTTAACCAAATTTTCCTAATTCTTCAACATTTAAGAACTTTCAAAGGACCCTTCTAAAGATCTGATTAGAAAATATTCTATCAGGTCAAAATTTTCGTGAAGTAATCCACTGGCACTACAATTCTCTATTACGACTCTCTGAATAGTTTCATATCCATGTAGTCGACCTTACAATTGGATCCCTAATAACTTACAATTGAACCAGTCATATAAGTAATGATGTCTGCCAGTTCTTTAATTACCTTTAGGCCACAACTGTCACATTACTGAATTATTAAAATGGGAAACATAGATCGTTAGTTTCATTATATTCACCTCCTACTCATACATTTCTAGGCAATAAAAGCTTTGTATTTCCACACCGTACGAAGAAAGCGATCGTTATTGTCTTAATCTCTTTGGTTCGAAGGAACCTTCTTCATCTTCAAGTTATGAGTATTCCACGGGGGAATTGTGGCAATGAAAAATGAACTCACAAGGTCTACTTGGAACACTTTTCCAGTTCCCTCGAAGTGGATTAGAACCATACCTTCGTAATTTGTAGATTTTACATCTAGCTAACATGAATAGTATGATGATCTTCCTAATTATTACTTGAAACGCAAAGTTTCAGGAATTTCAACCGTAATTGAGAATCGTAGTGCTATTTATTCCTTCTTGAGGGAATAAATAAATCTCTCGGCTCATATGATTCTCTGTGAAAATATTAGCGTATCCGTATTGCACATTATGAGGATTGTGCATTTCAAAAGATCCTTGCATTCCTTGACATCAAATTTAAAAATTTCGAAATATATTGACGTATGAATGCCATACTTTAATCTGTTTGTGGGTATGAAAAGTCGTTGTAAATCCATATAAATCGTCATTATGGATGTTCCAACAAAGCTACGACAAATCAGTTGAAAATTCCGCGCCATGGGAAGTGTAAGCCGTAGCCAATCGCATCGTAGCATTTCATTGTGGGAAGAATATTGTTGCGTCTCAGAAGGCAGGAAATTAAATTAATAGCGAAAGCGTCACTTTGATGCCGTACATCATTCAAGATGGCACATAAAATGGTGAGTAAGGTTTGAATTTTTGTGGATTGTGATACCTTGGCTACTTTTTGTCGCATGTGATGGTATTATTTAGTGAAATGAGTTTTCTCACGATCGGTGAAGTCGGTGTTTCCTGCAATAGAGAAATTCGTGAGGACACAGTCCACCTGCGAAATAGAGAATAAAGCTTTCCGTGATGTTAAACGTGATTTGCTGACATATCACAGGCGTGCAAGATAGTAAGACCCTTTGATATCGTGCCTCGAAAATAATGGAAGAAATAATTCTCGATACTTTATTTAACAAAAGAGCCCCGGCGCTCTAGAAGTCCGACAGGCGACGGATTGTCGTACCGGGTTAGCGGTTTGCTTTTTCAATAGAAATTAATTCCAATGGATGACCAGAAAAACCGTAATGTGTGTTGTGGAAATAATCTCGTGCGTTGCTATGCCTCAAAAAGAGTACAGTGATCAGTTTCTCGTTATTCGGGGGACGACTCTGCTGGATGCAATGGCGTTAGTGTCAGTATTAGTCTCTTTCCTCATTGCTGCTTGTATGATCGCGACCCGGTACACGGCATAGAAGAGGAAATCGAGTCCAGGAAAAGTATTCAAGAGTATAGATACAATATCGGAGTCGAGATTTCTCGGAGGAAGTGAGCTTCAGCTTTAGCCCGAATCCGCGGTCATATAATTCTTCTTAGATTGCGACTCTTTCCAAGCTATTTTCCGCCATTTCAAATAGAGTCTTCTTTATAATCTGGCATCGAATTTCATGTCAGAAAGAGACGCTGTTTTGAAGCCGTTGAGATTGTATAGTAAGGTTGTCTAGTAAGCATGTCTGTAGGAAAAGTTCGCAGCAGCGAATTTAAATCACCGGTGTTTATCAACGTGGAGGCCTCATGAGAAACGTTTGCATGGGGTGTATTCCTTCACAAACCATAAATTTCTTAGTCATTCTTCTATCGCCTAAAATACAGCAGACCAATATTGAAACGGAAGACCAAGATTTTAAAGGCATATGCTACGGTAGAAGGGTATAACGTGGCGCGTACTACTTTCCTGAGTACTTTAATTGGAGTGAATATTCGTCGGAAAATCCAATTCTGTCAGACGAATTAGTTACGAGTTTTCAGCAACATTTCTCTCATAATGTGGTGAAAATATTGTTTTACAGCGGAAGTCTTCGAAATTATGCGTAATCTTTAACATTACTTTCAGAAAGATATAATTGATTTACTTTAGTTTCATTTAGCAATTCTAAGGCCGGGGATCTCCACAGAGTGATAATTACAATTCTGTTTATCTGCTCACCGACCCTTTCGCAGAAAAGAGCAATTTTTAGATCAAATTCGAAGACATTTTTCGCATTACTCCAGATTCATGATAAGGTTTCATCTACATTCAATTCAAGTCAGCGTATTTATGATTAACAGGAAAAGATTGCCGAAGATTCGAGACGAGGAGTGCAACGAGGTGACGAACAGGGAGAGACGTAAGTAAAAGTTGTGCTTTTTTACATTCACTTCCTTTGCAAACCCATTGTCGCTACTACAACTGATAAATAATAAATTCGATTATCCGATTTACGAGTGTTGATAATATTATAAAATGGTAAATAAAATCACACTCACATCGGTTAAGATAACTTAAATGGAAAACTAAACTACCTTAAGTAAGGTATTGTGCAACTCATCAAAACGTTCATTACAAATATGGGAAATGATTTTCTGCAGAGAACGTCCGCTGAGAGTTTTAGAAACTCTAATAAGATCATCTACCCCAGAAGGAGAACCTTCCTCTAGTACGGGGTAAGTATACCTTATCTTAATTCTCTGCATTCCTCTCATTCACATCATGCTTGATGTTTCAAAAGGAACAAAATATAATTGTTTGCAGGGGCAGGTTGGGTTTCATCGCCCCTAACCAAAGGGGCTTGCAAAATATCAGTCTCTCCCCCATTCCCCCAGAGAAGTCATATAAACTGGACACAAGGCAAGTACATCTAACATGTCTATAGTCGTAGTTCTCTCCAGGGTGAATTGAATTCCTTTTGATGTCTCTGTAGTATCAGGATGACAAAACCTGAATATTCAGTCTAGGAAGCAGTTACATCTTAGAAAAGTTACAACTAGAAAAGTTAATGGATTGGGAAGTATGATTTAGAACATGGTTCATTTCAAAGTATAAGCTTTTTTTCTGAAATAAGTGAAAAATAGAAGTAATTCATTTATGTAAGTCTATTTATTGCACTACAATATCACTATAAAATAATAGTCCTAGTAAGCCATCTTTCTCACACTTATTGGCAATACTACACGATTTAATATTGAAATTGTGGCTGTGATTGAGTTATCTGGGATTGATTGATAACAGAGAGAGATATAATTGTTTTTAAAGCTGAATTGGTTCTTCTTCAAGATTCCCTACAAATTTGAGTTTTTACAAAACATCCATTGTGAGTCAATGAGGTAACACTCATTTATCCTTTTTCTATGCTGATAAGCTAATAGATCCATCCTTTTCCTTTTATATTAGTTGTTTAAGGATTAAAAACCTTTCATGGGATGTTCATCAATAGGAAGGTGGTACATAATGAGACAATGTAAAAATATAGGTGCTTTGAAAACAGAAGTAACAGGTCGTCGATACTGTGAGCTTATTAGACTACTCCATACTCAGGACAGGCCAATACAGATTTCTCAGATGAAAAAATTCCTAATTTTTCTAATCATTGCAAAATTATCATATTTTTATGTGCATGGGTTTGCTCTCTTGCAGACCGTACATAAGTTCCACCAACTTGCTTTCTATAGCCAGAAGAAAGGAAATGTGAGAAAATTCACCTTTATTTCTTACTTTCCGTTGGGTTTGATCTCCACCAACTGCAAATGAGAAAACAATTATTATCTCTCTTGAAGTCAATATCAATTAGGTACCCTCAATAAAAATGTTTCATTTCATGGTTTTGAGCATTCCAAAGAGCAGTGATGTATGAATGATTGATTTTTGCTGTTTCTACTTCTGTCCAACACCAAAGTTCAGTGATGCTGATGAATAAGGAAGAGATTATTCACGGAAACCCGAGGAGAAAAAGAAGAGCTCCATGGAGGCAAGTGTTCTAAGAGTCATACATTTCGTGCATCTAGATGCACATGAGTAGCTTAATTCTATTTGCTTCTGTAAGTTATGACCTGATTCTATAGTTTCATGAGCCTAAGAAGGAGAAAAGGTTATGAGGCTGAATCTTTTGTTAAACTGTTTTTTTGATTTATGAGAGAAGTTGATAATGTGCATCAAGTATCACCAGTCCTGATTGTAAACCTTTCAATGCAGGTTTCTGAAGGTAGATCAGCCAATTGCAGATTCCCAAGATACAGCTGGGCCATCCTCAAGAAATGTAAAATATGAACCGTAAGTGAACACAGAACTGAAGTTCTTCCTGTGTCAAAAGGCATTCTACCTGAGAGCAAAGTCATCTTTCCATTTCTTATGCTTTCTCGTGTCACCATGTATCCTATTCTACACTGATGCACTTTATTTTGTCAAATGAGTCATTGGAGTGAAGATGAAAAGCAAATGCCTTTCAGGAATATTGCTCTAATATTTCCAAATCTGCCCACTTCTCAAACACAAATATGATTTTTTTTTTGTGGACAAGCAATAGTTGACAGAAAATCTTAAAGGTGTTTCAGTGTTATTGAATATTTACAGAAAGAGATTGATGTACATACTTCTAAAATACAGTGCTTGTATGTAAATTAATGACTTTTTTTATTATTGCTGTAAGTCTTTACCTTTATTCTGAGACTCCTATATAGAAGATCCTACTGAAATGCTTTTATGAAACTGAAGTCACTTCACTAGAATGCAAACACCATTGTGAAATTGTAATGAACAGGTTTTCCTGTGAAGGGCTTTTCCCCAATATGCTGCCCCTATTCATCAGATTATGCTGATTGACATAAAATCCACAGCTGCATCACAACTAATGGATTTTACATTCCATTCCAGGACCCCAACCAGTCGATGTACAACACCACCTCCCAAAGGAACATCATCCAGGGACAATGAGGGATCCCATTAGGAGGGTGTGAGAGGTAATCTTGAGCTGTTTACCAAAATGTGCTTTGCCATGACCATTTCAATTGAAGATTGTGAATGGTAAGATTTTCTATCCTTATTTCACTTTTCAGCAAGGTGGACAGTATTTAAGCTGGGTTATGCAATTGGAGAAGGCTAAATCTCCATAGTTTAAGTAAGTACTATTGTTCTTTCAGATATTTGAGGTATCTTAGTGATGAGATTATTTGCCTTATAAAAATTGATCTTCTTTATTAATGTCTCAGCATTTCTCTTTTAGACCTCTCTACCGACCTTAATTATCAGGATGTTAAAATCTCTGAAATTCAGATATTTTCCTCCTGTGAATTAAGGCCGGTGAAGAGATGGTAAATGGTTTCATAGGGCTTGCAAATTGTAAGTGAGGAGGTTGCTACTTTAGTATCTTAAGAACAATACCCTCCTTACAGTTTGCTGGCGAATCTCTCCATATAAAAGAGATAACGCACTGAGCATGGTACGCCTAGCGTGGTGTGGAAACCCATGCACATTTCTTTGACTTTTAAGTTTATACTATCTTCAGTCTTTAAAGTTGGACTTTCACGTATTATTTTTCTTTGCCCTCTAGCTGTGCATATTCTCAATTTCAAGTGAATCATAGTTCTCCAAAGATAGATTGGGAGTGTAGCACCCCTAAAAATCTACATATGAGCCTTGAGTGTGATAGAATTCCCAGAAAAGGAGAGCATAGAAGCAAGGAACATTACCTCTATAGACAAACTGAGATGTTTTTATGGCTTCTTCTCAGCCTATACTTTTTCGGATCAGTTTATCATCGCCGCCACGCCTAACATTTGATTTGATAAGTAACTTTATTTGGCTACATTGCTTTGAAGACTAATTAGAATTAATATTTACTGACATAGATATAGATTTAGGTAAACCCACCTCAACTCTTTCCGATAATAGAATCCTGTGCTGATAATGAGTCTTAATTGGATCCCCTCAATGGATTGAAGCTTGCACGATCAACAGCATCTTTTTCATCAGGTTTAATAGGTAACATTTCCATAAATTGGATAACAGGCATATCTTACTTTGTAATTATTATAGAGGTATTTAGAATTTTAATTGCTATTTTAAAATTGTTATGAAAGATTTCTAAAGTAAAAATTATCAGTTTATTGTCAATATGAAAGATAATGGAACAACCTACTTTTATAAAACCTATTAAAGGTAAAATCCTTTCTTTCTACAATGGTTATTGGCAATCTCCATACTCCTAAAATACCATCTGAAGATCAACAAAGTGAAGAATTACTTGGGAAGTTACTTTGTATGCATCATTTTAATATAAGTTGAGGTTGTTTCTTTATAATAGAGGAATAGAATTCATAAGGATTTAATCAATGAGATTTTATATATTCAACATTTTCCTGACTGTTATCAATGTCATTCAATGTGATTATGGTATATCCTGCCTTTATCACATTTTCCAAATGCGACTGCCAAACTTTAGTGATTATCAATCTCTTGTGCATTTGTTGGAAGCATAGGAGATAGTTTATTGAAGTAATTCTTGTTCTTTCTTTTTGGTATTATGAATGTTTTCAAAGGTCTCTCCATTACTCTTCACATCTTACTGTTATCATCTGCAATTGATTCTAGTTAGTTGTTGTTAGTAAAAACTGGAGTAGGATCAAACTTAGAGAAAATGAAATTAAATGGTCTCCTTTTTCTTATTACTAATCATTGAGATATATTATCAGTGGGGAGTTTATGGGAGATGTGGCTGGTCTAAGAAGGATATCTGGCTTGCATATTTTAGGGAGGCAAAACTTATTTGGAACTCTAGGGTAAGAAAGATATGAGAAGTATGCATATACGGCGATTGGAGGGTGTTCAAACCTCTTTTACTCAGCTTCTATTCAAGCACTTCCATTGCCATTCACACCTTGCGCCTTTCCCTCTTAACAGGCTTGCTGTGATAA
This sequence comes from Pachydiplax longipennis, assembly GCA_036926295.1. Classification (NCBI taxonomy): domain Eukaryota; kingdom Metazoa; phylum Arthropoda; class Insecta; order Odonata; family Libellulidae; genus Pachydiplax; species Pachydiplax longipennis. Next base: position 333,660 of record JAVFKF010000010.1, read on the forward strand.
CAGGTTATTGTTCCCCTTACTGACAAAGAGTTGAAGCTCAATCTTAGAAACTCGTAGAATTTCGTTTCCTTTGAAGAAATCTGCAATCGATTCTCATATCTGGGAAGATATCTAATAGTTACACTGCCTTCACCTGCTTTCCATAAGTTACAAAATCAGAACATTTATTAGTTACCTACAGCAAAATACAATATGGAACCTGTAAGTGAAGAATGAAAACTAATTATCAATTGAGAATAGAAAATTATTTTAATGAGGTTTGTTAAAGAAAAGTATTGCATATTGATATTGAGTATCTTTTTGAATATACCTTCATCACAAAAAGATGATTCATTAATTTAATTGTTAAAAAAGCTACCAAATACCACAGGTATTAAGGAGATAACAAAGTTGCTTACACACTAACTCACTACACAAAAGCTAACGTTTGCAACTGATAGGAGTAATCTAAGAAATAAAATCAATCAACAATGATGACAGAAACACTCCCACCATTCAACTTGAGCAAGATATCATCTTTTTAGAATTTAAAGAATTTCTCCAAACTGTTAGTTTTAAACTCAAACAGTATACTCACTGACTGGATTTCAATCTTTAACTTGAAAGTTAATATGAATAGGAATGGAAGGGAAACAGTTCATCTAAATAATCGGAGATGAAGTTGAAATAGAAAAGACAAGATAACTAATCTATTTGTAAATGTCCAATTTATTATTTTTCATAAATTGAGCCAAAATTTTCCAATTAATAGACATTTAACAGATATTATGTAAAATATGCTTGCAAACAGCAAGCTAATTGATGATAAATTCACAATAAAATTACTAAATTGTGTTAACCAGGTTAACCATTCTGCGTGGACATGTGGGAATAAATTCTACAGCTACAGTCATTCAGAATTTATTCAATCAGGTTTGTACCCCTTGTGTTCTCATGCATTTTCAAAATGTGTCTGCTTTATAATGTTATCTTCTACAATTACGGATAACTAAATAATTCGAAGGCTTTGTCATTCAGCCACAACTGTTGTGATACCTGGGTCCTCTTTCTTGGGAGGAGATATATTCATTTGATGGACCAAAAATATTTCTTGAAAGAAAGGAAAATTTTTGAAAGAAATATAGCCAAAAATGACTATGTGCTGGTTTGATATAAACTCTAGAAAGCATCATTCCAGAAATGTCCTCAACAGGTAAGCCTCTCTGTTACAGGTGAAATGAATTGATTTTGAAGAAGAGCTCCAGAGAGAATGTATTAGTTACTTGTTAAAATAAGAGCCATTAACAATTACAAATTGAAAATATGCTGAATTCAGAAAAAAATTGTCCTTTCATCTCATGATACATTCTCTGAAAAACTAGTAAAATTATCATTTCCGTTTAGAATAAATGCATTATACTCTGCTTGTGTTTGGTCAATATACTTTAATCAGCATTGGGGAATGAATCTTAGATTAACATTCTTCTTTCTCCAACATAACAGATAAAAATTTAGTTTACAATCAGTTTTTAAAAATATAAATTAACCTGATGTTGGCAAATCTTAACCTCTAGGAGTCCATTTTGCAAGGAAATAACTCAACAATAGTAATGCTTCAGCAAAATGGTGTTACTTAATTCATTGCTCTTCTTCTTTATATGATCAACTTGTATGTATGTTTGACTCAGCTTCTTATACTTTCAGCACTGCTTTTTCACTCTTCTTATCTGTTACTTTCTATGTTGCCTGAATGCGATATAGTATTTGACTATTATTATCATCCTTTACATTAGGCAACAGTATACACATTAAGGCTATGCTGGTTTGCAAGCGATGAAGAGGCAATCAGCTGATGCATGTCAGTGACCTTTCCCAAATAGGTCACAAACGCCTATCTATGGATCTAGCAAATACTTTTGGTTTTTGTTAAAAATATTCTTAGATTAAAACATAAAATTTGTTTATCATGATGCTAATAAAAATATTGCAATTTTCAATTTCCTTTTAACTTAAAAGTACTCAACCTGGAGTTGTTTTGTTGCAGTTGGTCTCTGCCTTCACATTTTCCTATTCCTGGCCCTTTCTTGATTTTCCTTGTTTTCAAGCCAATTTTGGTGCTTTAATTAAGATTTACCCTAACCCCATTAAGTAGTTATGCTGCTTAATTAATTACACTGCAAGTTGACAGCTGATTTTTTCCATCCACTTTTTGACTGATATACAATCAAAACTCTGAAGTTGTATGGCAACTAGGATAGTTGAGCAGTAAAAAGATTTCCAAGGGGAAAATCAAAGCAATAAATAAAAAATATATGCAAGAAAAGCTGTTTAGGCAAGTAATTACACAGAAAGACCATGAAGGCAGTATAGCTAGCATAAAATAGTTTTTTATCAGAATCTTTATTAATTTTGTTTTAAATTTAATTAAATATTATCAGTTTTTATTGATGGCTCTATCCATCTCAGATATATGTGATGCATGGATGATGGCCCATTCCAATGTTCCCTAGTTCTCATCTTTAAAGTACATAAACATTTTATGAGAAAGATTTTTATGGAAGAGAATGTAACTTCAGATTGATATTTATCCTTGAGGAGACACTTCCTTTGCATCTCACTCTTCTGTTACCCACAGCATCTGTGTCAACTGAGATCACCTATTGCCTCAGCCTTTACCTACCAAGTGAGTTATGATGGAAATCCTCTAGATATCCCTCAAGATATGAGGAGATGATTTAGTGGTTACCTTTGGATTAGAAGCAGAATGATTGAGATTAAAATCGCCATAATATCAGAATTGAATGTGGTACAAACCACAGGGATTCCATTGATATTTACATCCAAAAATCTTCAAGCACTAGGGCATAAGCCCTGTCATTAGCTGCGATTACCTTCATTGTACGTTTTCTAGATCCCGAAAGTTTACTTGTTGTGAGATACACATACTGTACTTGAGTATGTTCACAGCAATTAATGATTCTAAGAGTGCCTCTAAAAGAACAGAGTGCAATATGAAATCGGGTATAAGGCTTTCGCTGTTTGAGATGTATGTAACCCATATCAAGCATAGCATAATTCAAACATATATATTATAGAAATACTAAAGGATCTGAGTGAAAGAGGCATAGAGAATCCATGGAATTTTAAGGAGAGACTTGGAGAAAATTAGGTGAGATGCATTGAGGTGCCTGCTCTGCCAACATTCAAAATTGGGTGCAATATACTATGTGCTCCTCTTGTACAATGGTAACAGGATGGTGATCAACTTTCAATAATAATTGCAACTAGTTTCCTCGTGCGAAACTTTCGCATACGACACTGATACTCAACTACCCACCCAAATACACGTCAAAAAACGCCAATCGCTAAAAACAAATACACAAAAACTAAAACATACCTAAAACACCCACCTTCATATTCCTTAACAGTGTCTGTTTCAATACTTTGTTTGTAGCGATAGATATTGCTCCAAACCTTCGTTTCCCTTGTATTCTTTGTTAGTGAGTTTTCTAAAATCGCAGGACATCCTATTCTTTACTCAAAAATATGATTAAATGTTGAATATTACCTAATCAGTGAGTGAAATATAAACACTAAAAATCATTTGATATCAGGTTTAGATATAAAGAAATTTTCCACAGACACCAAAATAAATTTGAATACTCGGAAAACAACTTAACGACCTTATTCTTTTGATCACATGACTGGTAATTAGTTTCTCTAATTTTTCCATGAATACTCCAAAATCTTATCAAAATACCCCAAATCGAATTTTAAATATTGTCCATCTTAAATTAAAACTACCGGGAATTAATATGACGCAAAATTATTCAAATATACCACACGATAAAACCATGATGCAAACTTTCATATTCGGCAATATTCATGTTTCTTTGGCTGTCGTTATGCTCCCACAAGATGCAATGTGGCTTACTTATGAAACTGTTGTGGTTGCATACGACGTTGAAGTTTTCGTTCATGGAGACTATAATACTAATCGCAAAAACTGCTTCAATCATTTCATGACCGACAATAGGTACTTCATCCGATTTTAAAACTTGTTTGCATTCGTCACTAAGTAAACAAATTTAATCTGTATATAGCAACTCGGGCATTTTTTCGTCCAGGAGGCAACACGATGATTAAAATATTAATTCAATTTCCTTAACGAATGGTGTGTATTTCATTTGTTTGACTATTTTCAAAATAGACACCGTGGAGATAGTTTCTTATTTTGTTTGAAAATTTCTTAGCCAGGCAAAAACTCCAATATCACAATGAATAAGACGATTGTGAAAGGGTTTTGATTCAAAACTGGATGAGTTCGCGTTTGAAACTTCTTGATTGACTTCTGGCCTAAAGTTTATTCTTTCAAAGTTTCAATAAAACTGCTGAGATAGATTTGTGGTTTGAATCTTTCTACTTCCTTGTTTCCTCTGGTCACACAGCAAAAGTTATGTGATGTCCTCCTGGAGAAATGTGTCCAGAGCTTAATAGAAATCGTTCTCCTTTGTGAAGAAAAATTTAACAAGCTCAACTCAAATTCAAACTTTGCAAGATTCTCAGGCAAAGTCAATAAAATTTATATATAAGGTTGATCCAACCCTCCACCCTTATATTTTTCTGTATATTTTGTCTATATTGAATAGATTTACTTCCAAAATTAGTTGAAATTCTTCATGAAAAATCAGTGCATTTGATGATTGGCCTCTGATAGGAATTATAAGAAATCTGACTTAAACTGAGCCCATCACAATTAGATATTATTCTATTTTATAGAAATGAAATTATTACTTCAAAGAGTCCTTCGATAAATAAATTTCCCTAATATAATTCCCACCGACAAAGTCACTGAAATCCATGAGTTTTGTCACACAATCTCTTTACTATTTTGTACTTGAAACACAAAAAACTATTCCACTGACAATAACCCAATCCATGTTTTCAGAATGCTATTATTCTCTATTCATAATGTATGTTTTTTTCTGAGAGCTTGTTAAATTTTTCTTCGCAAAGGAGAACGATTTCTATTCAGCTCTGGACACATTTCTCCAGGAGGACATCACATCACTTTTGCTATGTGACCAGAGGAAACAAGGTAAGTAGAAAGATTCAAACCACAAATCTATCTCAGCAGTACTATTGAAACTTTGAAAGAATGAACTTTAGGCCAGAAGTCAATCAAGTAGTTTCAAACGTGAACTCATCCAGTTTTGAATCAAAACCCTTTCACTATCGTCCTAGTCATTGTGATATTGGAGTTTTTGCCTGGCTATCAAATTCTCAAACAAAATAGAAACTAACTCCACAGTTTCTATTTTGTTTGAAAATTTCTCATGCCACTCGACAGCCATCTAACTCGATTGCCTGCTTACAGTGTAAACAGTGGTCAGTTTAATTTATGGCTACACTCAGAAATTAGAGCATTTATTTCTGCCAGAAATTAGCATTGGCACACTGAAAATAATCTGAAAGTTATAGAAAAACTGAATGAAAAACACAAATATTTTAAAGTGAAAAATGAGAAATAAGATTTCATTCAATATTTGACACAAAATGTTTTACGCAAGGACTAAAATATATAGATTATAATAAACCTATGACATTGCGGACTTCATTTTTAAGAAGCACAACCGCTTCAACAAAGCTAATGCATAAAAAAGTACATGAAATGTAACTTGATTTGAAAAACTAAATCAGATGAAAAAATTACGCGAAAGATGCATCTAAAATATTTCTAATGATGTAAAATGAAAATAATGCCAATTCTAACAAAACTATACGCAATAGAATTTTTATATTTTGTTTTAATATAAATTAAATGTAATCAGTTTTTATTGATGGCTCCATCCATCTCAGATATATGTGATGCATGGATGATGGCCCATTCCAATGTTACTTAATTCTCATCTTTAAAGTACATAAACATTTTATGAGAAAGACTGTAATGGAAGAGAATGTAACTTCAGATTGGTGTCTGTACTTAAAGAGACACTCCCTTTGCATCTATCCCATCTGTTATCCACAGCATCTGGGTCAACTGACATCACCTATTGCCTCAGCCTTTACCTACCAAGTGAGTTATGATGGAAATACTCTACTTCCTGGAGCTCTGTATAATTCGAAACGTGTAATATTTGACCAAAAAAACTGATTCAACAAAGCTGATGCATAAAAAAAGTATCTGCAATGCAACTTGATCTGAAAAACTAAAGAAGATGAAAACATTAAGCAAAAGAAGCATGTAAAAATTTTCAAATGAAGTAGAAAGATAATAATGCCAATTGTAACACAACTATACACAAAAACTATATCTCAAATGATTTTGGCACTAAATAATTTATTCCACACAGAATCAAAGAAAAATCTTTTGGATAAATACAATTTCACCCAATTTATATTTGAATTATATAACCTATGTGCACCAAATAATTGGAAGTGAACGTAATGAAAGAAGACAGTAAATTCTCAGGGTCATATTTTTCAGAAAAACTTAAGATATTATTTCTAGTGACTCAAAACTTTGTCCAAAATTTAACATTTTAATGCCTGCTGTTAGAATATAAGATATAGTTTAGACATGAAGGCAATAGAGTTTTTAACAACTAATTGTTAAATTCCACACTTTTAGTAAATAAGAGCACAATGTTTGTATATTTTTCCATTATTTATTTTGCACAGTTTTGTAATAATGACCCTACAATTCTTATATTTTTGTATATAAAGAATGACAATATGATGAAAGAAATATCACACGAGAGAATAATAAAACAAAGTATTGAATGTAACGCTTTTGGTTAAAAAGAAAAATATATATTTTAGATAAAGGTTTCTCTTTGCTTTGAAAATAAATTTCTACCAAAAGTGTTCACTTAACATACCTCTATGTCTGCTTATTCTTGCAACAAATCTTAAACAATCCCCACTTCACAACCCTAACCACCTTTCAACATGTCAAAATTAGCAATAGCATGGATTCAATGCATTATTGAAATTTAAGTGCCACTAAGGTCATTCATTTTAAGAGCTTATATCTGTACTAGTCTTCGGTAACAACTATTTCGTGTCATCAACTAATTACAAAGTATAGCGTTAAAATGATTGCAAACATATTAATTACAATAAATGAGTTCGGTTATGGTGATTACTTCGAAAGTTCCAGATAATGCCTTTATAACCACTACAATTCAAAAAAATATTACACTGAAAACACATTTAAATTGCTGTAGAAAACACACTTCCATGCTGCAATCGAAATGAGAGAGACGCGAAAGAAAAATGTAAGATGATAAATGAGAAAATAAAATTCAATCCCAATTGAGAATGTGCAGGCCAGGGCCAGCTTTAGCCGAGAATGCTGGATGCAAATATATCTCACGGGATTAAGTGAGTGAGAGGAAATACCAAAATATATGATTCGAACCAGGAAATTGATAGAGTACAGTAGGGTAAAGCAAGCTTCAGTAACACATTCTGAAATAGGTTATTAAGGTAACTTTATCATCCCAACAGTGTAAAAATATTTATAATGTAGAGTCCACAAATAAATACAATAATGTTAGTATTTAAAGGAGATATATGCTAAAATAAGCTTCCCGTGATAGAAAGGTAGATATAGACTAGACTATTTAACTTGAAGGAGAAAGAGAAAGCATTGATATCGACGAATTCCCATTCTAACAGCTAAGAGGTGTGTTTTTCTACACTTAATTACACAACCCAAAAAAATTTCATCAAATAGTATTTCTCTTAAAGTTTCCGTAAGAAAACAGGAACCAGCTATTCATTCAATGCCCGCATAGAGATGCTCATGAATTCCAGGTGTATACGAAAACTAAGAACTGCTTTGACGAACCTCGCTCACAACAAAGACATACCATCACTACAATATTCACTAACAAGAAGTGCCTGAGGCACCATAGAGTAAGGTATGCAATGTTGAAACACTCTTGAAAAACTTCTAAATAATATTTAAGAAAGGTATCTCTAAATTTTGCAAATTTCATACTTATTTCGGACCTTCTTCATTTGAATTAGACTCCCTTCACCGTTCAAGAATGATGCAATTCTACGGTTTAGCCTTTGGTAAAAAGACTTCTGTGTCATGAAGTACAATAAATGATTTACTTCTTTCTTTCCTTCACTAAATTATCAGCCATCCTCCGTTCATTAATTAATAGGTAAATGGATGCGGCGGCCGCAGACAGCTGCTGATTACTTTCTCATAGCGAAGACCAGCTGACTACTGTTACTCTTCAATCGCATGCATCTAATTTGACCTGTCAGGCAAGATAGTGGGAGAGATGCAATAAGTTTGCTACTAATGAACTATAAATTCTATTATATTCTTTATAATAATAACATTACGACATAAATATCATCCTTGCAAAAAAACCATACCAACTTTTCGACTTCAGGAAAGCCGAGAAGTCTTCTCCTCAACTGCTGAATAATATTTCAATAAATAAGGATCGTAAAGAACGGTAACGAAAGCACTTACAAAAACTTAACCAGGAACTTCGAGTGTGGCTCGACAACGGCGAAAGTGATTTGTTAATTAAATACATTAATGATATTTTGCGAATCATTTCAAGAATAGCCCCAAAAGAACGAATCTCTGAGAAGCTGAACTTTTATTACCAAAAAGAGGTCTAAATTAACTGAGCTAAAATTGAATACAGTACATTTAGATTACGATGAGTATATTTTAACAGAAACGAACCTTACTGGTGAAATTACTGACGTTGAAATTGGGATAATTCACGATACCTTGTGTACAAAAGATCGTGATGACCTCACCAGTTCTAAAAAGTAAAGTATGGAGACAGCGTGTAATTTGCATTCCCTTAGAAGATTTATTATCTGGCACTATACTTCGAGCTCTCCGTCGAGGAAGTTTGTGATAACTTGTGCATTGACTCCAAAATGTTAGACTTTAGGAACTGTAATACTAAGCATGCTTATGAAATTTTATCTTTTGCTGACTGGGAAAAGGTTATAAATAAGCATTATGTGAATGAATGTTTTCGAAAACTAACTGAACTGATTAACATTGACATCTTTCTCTGTACTCCAACTAAAAAGATAGGCGAAAGACAATTTCCAGGCTTCATCATAATTTTTCCTCAAACCTCAACAAGGCCATAAGTACTAAAAAGCGTACATACAAGCAAGAGCATACAATTAAATCTTTCGGTCTATATTTGGAGTCCTGCGTTTCACGTAAGAACGTTGAGAGGGAAATTAAAGCATGTCAACAGTTTATCTTCAATTCCTTATGATATGAAATATTTTTGGAATTATGTGAACATGCAAAAGAAAAATGAATGTTTCTCTGATGTGCTGTTCCATGGGCATTCATGTGGCAATATATATCCTTTTCTATAGCATTGTTATAATATCCTGGAAGCACCTCAAACCTCTGTATTTAATATGTCACTAAAATCTGGTTCTTTCTCCAATTGCTTGAAGCTTAGTCTTTTAATACCCGTAAGCACTTAATAAGTCTGGATAAATACAGATGTTCTTAGTTATAGACCAGTCTCATTTCAGTGTTGCCTGGTTAAATATCTGAAAGCATTGTCCTCGATTCCATTAGTCCTTTACTTAAACATATTATCATCAATGAGCAACATGATTTCCTTCAAGGCCCATCAACTACTACAAATTTAGTTACTTATAAAAACTGCATTCTGAATAGCTTTAATGATGGTTCACAGGTTGATGCTATATACAAATATTTTAAATAAGCTTTTGATATCATAAGTATCAACCACTTATTGGCTAAATTACAGTACTATGGTATAATTGGTCATTTTCCTAAGTGGTTTGAAAGTTATTTGATAGAAAGCAGACAACTTGTGATAATTAAATCTTGCACTTCTTATGAATATGCAGTAACATGAGAGGTACCACAAAGTTCTCATGATCATTTCTGTTCAACATATTTATAAATGATATAGCTTATAATTTTCAATTCAGTTAAATCATTAATTTATGCCGAAGATTAAAAGTTACATATTAAATTTAAATCAATGTCTGATTATACAATACTTCTAAATGCTGTGGATAATCTAAATCATTGGTGTTTCAACAATGCAATTAATTTAAGTATATGTTTCCAGTGATGCAAAGCCATTATTCTTCACACAGACCACATTAATATTACATCTATAACAAGGGCACTGTGAAGGATATTTGTGTATTATATGACACCAGCTCAAATTTGGACAATCAAATTGATAAAGCAGTCAGTAAAGATCTGAAAATGCTAGGTTTTATAACAAAGGTTACTAATTAATCATTTTTACAATACATTTTAAAGAAAACACTGTTCACTAGCCTAGTTGTACCTATTCTCGAGTATTGCTATGTCCTGTGGGCTCCACTCAACAACTGCCACATAAATCACCTGGAAAAAGTGCAAAGATGCTTTATCGGAACTTTTTTAAGAAAATTAGGATATGATGTAAATAATATTTCCTTCCATTAAGCATATAGAATACTTGGTCTAAATACACTTTCACATAAAGGTCTTCATTGAACTAACTATATGTATTACAGTAGTATCATTAGAACTGCAAATGAGCTTCCGTACAATGTAGAATTTTTGCTCTTTACTTAGCCTCTATTGAGAAACTCATAATATATATTGTATCATAGATGTCATTGTAACTTTTAAAATCTTTTGTATCTGGAACTCATAATATGTCTATTACAATAACCTTATTTGAAACTTTTTAGTGTATCTTATGATGCTCCCCTTCATGTGTCTAGAATAGGTCGGCCACAGAATCCCGATAAGAGGCCTTTACTCTAGGAAGTACTCTGCAATGATCAATGGTAAGCAAAAGCTCTTGAAAATGATTCAGAAGGTATGGAACTATAAGAATTCTATATGTTATTTTAATATTAATTTAAAACCAATATATCATAAGATAAAATTAGCTTATTCATCAATTTACTAATCAAATTATACATTGACCTTGGAGTGCAATGCTTCACATACTATTACTACTACTATTCATGATAATCATAGAAGAATGAGATGATTGATGATGAGCATTTTTAAACCCCTCAGATATGTTTCCTTTCATTTAACATATTATATTTATAGGGATAAGGCAATGCCATAAAATTGGCAATTGAAACCAACAATCTTTTAATATCTTGTATAGATTTAGGGGCTAGTGTATCGACTCCTATATCTGAAGTCATATTTATGAATCTGTTTCTTCGATGTACTCTTTCAAATGAAATGAAAATTTGAGTAGCTGTTAGGTTATGTTGTTATATTACTTTTGAAATTCCTTATACTGTAGAACTTCAAATCTATTACTAAAAGTTTATCATTGAATGATATTAGTTGTTGCTTTTCAAATCATCAACCCATATGTTTATTTGTCTAAACTGTTCAGTGTTTTCTCCACTCTTCCCTAATGTGTGTTTTCTTAATTATTATCCTGTGAAATAGACTACCGGACATGTACGAAAGCGATGCTTGCTCGGAAGCGAACAGGGGCAATCAGCTGTTACGTGTCAATGAACTCCTATGAAATAGCTCACACACATACATACATATGGATCTCGCCAAACTTTTTCGGTTAAAATTCTCCTCTTTAACTGTCATATCCTTTTAATTATAATGTAAATCAACAAATATCAGAATTTCAATCCTCTCTTTGACTTAAATATTCAATCAAGAGTCAGTTTGAAAAACTGAGCCGGGTCGGAACATTCTTATCCTTGTACTGCGTAAACTGCTCTCAAATCTCATACAATTACTTCCTCACTGTTCGATTGCACCAACATTTCTGAATTCATACGACAGAAAAAGTATATCGGTGCCTTTCTGGTTCCGTATTAAATACCGCAGTATATTTGCCGAAAATACGTAATGTTCCACACAATTTCCAGCAATCTTACTGTTTTTGTTCTCGTAAACCTTACTTACTTGCTTAGCATTACTTAATTTTAGAGTAGGATGCATTTTTTATCCGACGTTGTATCTGAAGGTGTAACGCGATGCGGAGACTCCTCGTCAGCTCTTATCAAAATCTTGCAATATTTTAATCGTTTGTGGTTCATCTAACAACGTTCTGTCCTCAACGTGAATGAAACGCACTTAAAATTGTAGGTAAATACATGGTGATTGAAATCCCTTCTTATTTTTTTCCCAGCGCTCATTTGGAACAATTTTTTACTAGGCATTAACTCTGGTCATAATTCCTGCAATGCACAAGTAGGCAGTTTCGAGAAAGCCGATTTCCAGAATCAAATTTTAGATATGATGCAGCCCTCGACCACTATTCGTAACGGATGCTGTCCTCACCTTTTTAATATACTACCATTCTCACGTACACAATCTTTCTTTCACGTGAAAAGGTATTAGCAAACCTTAATTCCTTTACTACATTATAAGAATTTCATGATTAGAAATAGGGTGAAGAGAGAAGTTAGTAGAAAATGTGTATAATCACGTTCAAAAAGGCTGAGTAATCACTTAATCATATCTTAATTAACTTCTGCGGACAATATTCGCCAAAACTCTGAAACTCACCAATTGGGTTTTTATGCCTTCTCATGGACAGTAGAGTAGCATGTGATACATCAGAGTAAACGTTTGCCATTGCTCTTTGAAGTATCTTTGCTCAGAAGCCCGGCTGCGAAACTTTCTGCAAATTAAAAGAAAAAGTTATACAGCAAATTTTAACCATACGCAACTTCTGATGTTAGTAAATTGCGTGGAAGATCGAAAATATTTGATCATAACAATTAACTTCTCACAAAATAAATGACATTTTTTTAGAAATTCAGAAGATAAAAAGGTTAGAAATTAATTGCAGACAACTGTACTAAAAATTTACTTGAAGAATCATTTGAAAGATTGGGTCAAAAGAAAGGAAGGTGCACGATTTTCCAAACCACGCAAAGACGTATCGTGCCAGGCTCGTTTCCCCTTTGAAATGGAGGGGTTCGCCAGCTATCTGCAACTGGAATTTCCCATTTCGGGCGATCGGGACGCTCGCGTCAGCAGTTGCAAATAGCCAGCCCTATGAAACCATGGTGTGGCTACAGCATGAAAACCATAGCCACGGAAAAGATAGAAGAGGAAGAATTTTAGAAGACTAATTAAGTTTTATTCTCTAATGGCTAAAAAGCCTGTCTGTATTTGTGTGTGTATTACCTATCACTTCAATTTCCCCTCCCCCCAATCACTATCGCCCATCAAGTGGGCCCTACTTCACTTAATTGCCCATTCCCCCCCGAACTCTAATGCAGACCTGTTCTCTAATGCCCGTTGGATGGGCCCATTTCTGAAGAAATCTACCCTCTACCACCTTTCCAAGCTGGAAGACGTAGATTCCTTACCTTGTGCTGAGGAATTCCTCCAGCGGTGGCCGACCTCAGCTTTCCATCGGCGAACCGAACCTCCTCTTCAAGTCACTATCACCAATTCACTAAATTTCACTATAATGACCATAGCTCACTACACAAACACACAAATCTTCTTTGCCAGGAGGCTTCTTCAGATTTGGTCGAGGCAGCAATCTTTCAAAGACCACGTCGTTCGGTCGCCATGTGACTGGGCAGCGAGGGCGATGTCGTATCTTCGACAAGTTGAAACAGCATGGTCGCCTCGAGTGATTTCAACTCCCGGAAATCTTGCGCCGACTGAGATTCTCGTCGCGGACGTTGGGCAAAGACTGCGTCGAAGACAAAAATTTCAGGGTTTATATACTTTGCTCGTGAAGGAGGAGAGGGGAAAGGTTTTACGTAATGTTCCTCCTTATAACGTATTCGCTCATCCCTTTTCTCCTACCTTTCTCGTCCCATCGTAGTAATGAGTCAAACGCAGTTACAGAGCAAAGAGTATTGGATGACTGCAGATAAAACTTAGATCTCGAATTAGAGCCTAATTTCACTTAGTAAGTCGATTTTAGAGTTCTCTGATAACCAAACAAATAACTACTTATTCACAATCATTCAAACTCTACGAATTGTTTAAGGTAATTCCACTCTGAAAACGAAAGAGAATGACATTTCACAGTATTCAACACTTGCAAAAAGGAAATCATCGACGCGAAAGTATTTTAAGGTGCATGAATGTAAAACCTCAATTTCGGCTCTTATACCTTATTTTCCCACACATGCTCCTTTCGACCGCTTAATCTTCAGGTTGCTTAGTAAAGCCCTCACGTTAGAAAATTTGACTGGTTGGACTGGAATGCGACCTTCCTGATCTACTTCTTAGTTCTCGTAACATTACCACGCTGTGGGCCTTAAAGCAGAAGGGTAACGGCAATATCTTTCACGCAGAAAGTTAAATTTGTTAATATCATTCACCGTATTTAGGCTTTCTGTATAACAATCTTCCTAAGTGACTGTCACGATGCTGCAGCGTTTGTAAAAGGCAGCGACAAAGTCCCTCCCACAGTGATCAAAGGATGAGGATTTCCCCCTTTTTCGACAACAGCGAGTCTATCTTCCCTAAAATTTAGTAAGAGGACTTAGAATAGAGGGGTTTCTACTGGTGTTATAAACCCTCAGCAAGCGACCAGGAGCTTCCCTTTTGTGCATTTCCTCTGATTTCCTGGATAGCAAAGTGGGCGGAGTCAGGTTACCTACTCTTTTTCTAATCACCTCATCATGTATAGCATGCTTTACTTTGGACTCACATAAGAAATATATGCATATACGGCGATTGGAAGGTGTCCGAACCTCTTTTACTCAGCTTCTATTCAAGCACTTCCATTGCCACTCACACCTTGCCCCGTTCCCTCTTAACAGGCTTTGCTGTGATAACAGGTTATTGTTCCCCTTACTGACAGTGAGTTGAAGCTCATTCGTAACAACTTGTAGAATTTTGTTTACTTCGAAGAAAGAATGTAAAAGCCAAAAGCAGTAGTAAAATTTCCGTCTACAGAACCTCATCTTTCGAATAGATCATCTGTTCGAACGCGGAAATCTTTTGAGAGGTGAGCATTGGCGCTACTGCCAAGTACATCATTTTTTTTTTTTTGCATTCCCGCGAGGAAGAAAGGATCCTCAGTCATCATAATTCTACCAGTTCAATGATAGGGGAAAAATTTTGGGTTTGCCAATTCAGAATTATTTAATGAAACAGTAAAAATAAGAGAGACAAATTGTCGAGTCGATATCATACTTTCATCGATTAATTTCATACAAATGGAAAATAAAAGCGCTTCCTAAATCGTCTTTTTTTCATCGATTCGTAATTTATAACAAATGAAAAAGAAATGCGATCTTCAAAACGCATTTTTACCGCAAGTAATTTCAAGCAAATGACAGATAAGAGCGCTTCTTAAATCGTTTTTTTTCCTCCCTCTATTCGTACTTTAAAACAAATGAAAAAGAAATGCGATTTCAAAAACGCCATTTTACCGGAGGAATGTTTAATTTCAAACAAATTGCAGATAAAAGCGCTTATTGTCGAGTCGGAGGCTCACGGACGATTTCCGTGCCAAAAATTACATGCAAATCACACATTTCCTTGATAACTGTTTAACCAAATTTTCCTAATTCTTCAACATTTAAGAACTTTCAAAGGACCCTTCTAAAGATCTGATTAGAAAATATTCTATCAGGTCAAAATTTTCGTGAAGTAATCCACTGGCACTACAATTCTCTATTACGACTCTCTGAATAGTTTCATATCCATGTAGTCGACCTTACAATTGGATCCCTAATAACTTACAATTGAACCAGTCATATAAGTAATGATGTCTGCCAGTTCTTTAATTACCTTTAGGCCACAACTGTCACATTACTGAATTATTAAAATGGGAAACATAGATCGTTAGTTTCATTATATTCACCTCCTACTCATACATTTCTAGGCAATAAAAGCTTTGTATTTCCACACCGTACGAAGAAAGCGATCGTTATTGTCTTAATCTCTTTGGTTCGAAGGAACCTTCTTCATCTTCAAGTTATGAGTATTCCACGGGGGAATTGTGGCAATGAAAAATGAACTCACAAGGTCTACTTGGAACACTTTTCCAGTTCCCTCGAAGTGGATTAGAACCATACCTTCGTAATTTGTAGATTTTACATCTAGCTAACATGAATAGTATGATGATCTTCCTAATTATTACTTGAAACGCAAAGTTTCAGGAATTTCAACCGTAATTGAGAATCGTAGTGCTATTTATTCCTTCTTGAGGGAATAAATAAATCTCTCGGCTCATATGATTCTCTGTGAAAATATTAGCGTATCCGTATTGCACATTATGAGGATTGTGCATTTCAAAAGATCCTTGCATTCCTTGACATCAAATTTAAAAATTTCGAAATATATTGACGTATGAATGCCATACTTTAATCTGTTTGTGGGTATGAAAAGTCGTTGTAAATCCATATAAATCGTCATTATGGATGTTCCAACAAAGCTACGACAAATCAGTTGAAAATTCCGCGCCATGGGAAGTGTAAGCCGTAGCCAATCGCATCGTAGCATTTCATTGTGGGAAGAATATTGTTGCGTCTCAGAAGGCAGGAAATTAAATTAATAGCGAAAGCGTCACTTTGATGCCGTACATCATTCAAGATGGCACATAAAATGGTGAGTAAGGTTTGAATTTTTGTGGATTGTGATACCTTGGCTACTTTTTGTCGCATGTGATGGTATTATTTAGTGAAATGAGTTTTCTCACGATCGGTGAAGTCGGTGTTTCCTGCAATAGAGAAATTCGTGAGGACACAGTCCACCTGCGAAATAGAGAATAAAGCTTTCCGTGATGTTAAACGTGATTTGCTGACATATCACAGGCGTGCAAGATAGTAAGACCCTTTGATATCGTGCCTCGAAAATAATGGAAGAAATAATTCTCGATACTTTATTTAACAAAAGAGCCCCGGCGCTCTAGAAGTCCGACAGGCGACGGATTGTCGTACCGGGTTAGCGGTTTGCTTTTTCAATAGAAATTAATTCCAATGGATGACCAGAAAAACCGTAATGTGTGTTGTGGAAATAATCTCGTGCGTTGCTATGCCTCAAAAAGAGTACAGTGATCAGTTTCTCGTTATTCGGGGGACGACTCTGCTGGATGCAATGGCGTTAGTGTCAGTATTAGTCTCTTTCCTCATTGCTGCTTGTATGATCGCGACCCGGTACACGGCATAGAAGAGGAAATCGAGTCCAGGAAAAGTATTCAAGAGTATAGATACAATATCGGAGTCGAGATTTCTCGGAGGAAGTGAGCTTCAGCTTTAGCCCGAATCCGCGGTCATATAATTCTTCTTAGATTGCGACTCTTTCCAAGCTATTTTCCGCCATTTCAAATAGAGTCTTCTTTATAATCTGGCATCGAATTTCATGTCAGAAAGAGACGCTGTTTTGAAGCCGTTGAGATTGTATAGTAAGGTTGTCTAGTAAGCATGTCTGTAGGAAAAGTTCGCAGCAGCGAATTTAAATCACCGGTGTTTATCAACGTGGAGGCCTCATGAGAAACGTTTGCATGGGGTGTATTCCTTCACAAACCATAAATTTCTTAGTCATTCTTCTATCGCCTAAAATACAGCAGACCAATATTGAAACGGAAGACCAAGATTTTAAAGGCATATGCTACGGTAGAAGGGTATAACGTGGCGCGTACTACTTTCCTGAGTACTTTAATTGGAGTGAATATTCGTCGGAAAATCCAATTCTGTCAGACGAATTAGTTACGAGTTTTCAGCAACATTTCTCTCATAATGTGGTGAAAATATTGTTTTACAGCGGAAGTCTTCGAAATTATGCGTAATCTTTAACATTACTTTCAGAAAGATATAATTGATTTACTTTAGTTTCATTTAGCAATTCTAAGGCCGGGGATCTCCACAGAGTGATAATTACAATTCTGTTTATCTGCTCACCGACCCTTTCGCAGAAAAGAGCAATTTTTAGATCAAATTCGAAGACATTTTTCGCATTACTCCAGATTCATGATAAGGTTTCATCTACATTCAATTCAAGTCAGCGTATTTATGATTAACAGGAAAAGATTGCCGAAGATTCGAGACGAGGAGTGCAACGAGGTGACGAACAGGGAGAGACGTAAGTAAAAGTTGTGCTTTTTTACATTCACTTCCTTTGCAAACCCATTGTCGCTACTACAACTGATAAATAATAAATTCGATTATCCGATTTACGAGTGTTGATAATATTATAAAATGGTAAATAAAATCACACTCACATCGGTTAAGATAACTTAAATGGAAAACTAAACTACCTTAAGTAAGGTATTGTGCAACTCATCAAAACGTTCATTACAAATATGGGAAATGATTTTCTGCAGAGAACGTCCGCTGAGAGTTTTAGAAACTCTAATAAGATCATCTACCCCAGAAGGAGAACCTTCCTCTAGTACGGGGTAAGTATACCTTATCTTAATTCTCTGCATTCCTCTCATTCACATCATGCTTGATGTTTCAAAAGGAACAAAATATAATTGTTTGCAGGGGCAGGTTGGGTTTCATCGCCCCTAACCAAAGGGGCTTGCAAAATATCAGTCTCTCCCCCATTCCCCCAGAGAAGTCATATAAACTGGACACAAGGCAAGTACATCTAACATGTCTATAGTCGTAGTTCTCTCCAGGGTGAATTGAATTCCTTTTGATGTCTCTGTAGTATCAGGATGACAAAACCTGAATATTCAGTCTAGGAAGCAGTTACATCTTAGAAAAGTTACAACTAGAAAAGTTAATGGATTGGGAAGTATGATTTAGAACATGGTTCATTTCAAAGTATAAGCTTTTTTTCTGAAATAAGTGAAAAATAGAAGTAATTCATTTATGTAAGTCTATTTATTGCACTACAATATCACTATAAAATAATAGTCCTAGTAAGCCATCTTTCTCACACTTATTGGCAATACTACACGATTTAATATTGAAATTGTGGCTGTGATTGAGTTATCTGGGATTGATTGATAACAGAGAGAGATATAATTGTTTTTAAAGCTGAATTGGTTCTTCTTCAAGATTCCCTACAAATTTGAGTTTTTACAAAACATCCATTGTGAGTCAATGAGGTAACACTCATTTATCCTTTTTCTATGCTGATAAGCTAATAGATCCATCCTTTTCCTTTTATATTAGTTGTTTAAGGATTAAAAACCTTTCATGGGATGTTCATCAATAGGAAGGTGGTACATAATGAGACAATGTAAAAATATAGGTGCTTTGAAAACAGAAGTAACAGGTCGTCGATA
This sequence comes from Pachydiplax longipennis, assembly GCA_036926295.1. NCBI lineage: Eukaryota > Metazoa > Arthropoda > Insecta > Odonata > Libellulidae > Pachydiplax > Pachydiplax longipennis. Next base: position 352,853 of record JAVFKF010000010.1, read on the forward strand.
CTGTGAGCTTATTAGACTACTCCATACTCAGGACAGGCCAATACAGATTTCTCAGATGAAAAAATTCCTAATTTTTCTAATCATTGCAAAATTATCATATTTTTATGTGCATGGGTTTGCTCTCTTGCAGACCGTACATAAGTTCCACCAACTTGCTTTCTATAGCCAGAAGAAAGGAAATGTGAGAAAATTCACCTTTATTTCTTACTTTCCGTTGGGTTTGATCTCCACCAACTGCAAATGAGAAAACAATTATTATCTCTCTTGAAGTCAATATCAATTAGGTACCCTCAATAAAAATGTTTCATTTCATGGTTTTGAGCATTCCAAAGAGCAGTGATGTATGAATGATTGATTTTTGCTGTTTCTACTTCTGTCCAACACCAAAGTTCAGTGATGCTGATGAATAAGGAAGAGATTATTCACGGAAACCCGAGGAGAAAAAGAAGAGCTCCATGGAGGCAAGTGTTCTAAGAGTCATACATTTCGTGCATCTAGATGCACATGAGTAGCTTAATTCTATTTGCTTCTGTAAGTTATGACCTGATTCTATAGTTTCATGAGCCTAAGAAGGAGAAAAGGTTATGAGGCTGAATCTTTTGTTAAACTGTTTTTTTGATTTATGAGAGAAGTTGATAATGTGCATCAAGTATCACCAGTCCTGATTGTAAACCTTTCAATGCAGGTTCCTGAAGGTAGATCAGCCAATTGCAGATTCCCAAGATACAGCTGGGCCATCCTCAAGAAATGTAAAATATGAACCGTAAGTGAACACAGAACTGAAGTTCTTCCTGTGTCAAAAGGCATTCTACCTGAGAGCAAAGTCATCTTTCCATTTCTTATGCTTTCTCGTGTCACCATGTATCCTATTCTACACTGATGCACTTTATTTTGTCAAATGAGTCATTGGAGTGAAGATGAAAAGCAAATGCCTTTCAGGAATATTGCTCTAATATTTCCAAATCTGCCCACTTCTCAAACACAAATATGATTTTTTTTTTGTGGACAAGCAATAGTTGACAGAAAATCTTAAAGGTGTTTCAGTGTTATTGAATATTTACAGAAAGAGATTGATGTACATACTTCTAAAATACAGTGCTTGTATGTAAATTAATGACTTTTTTTATTATTGCTGTAAGTCTTTACATTTATTCTGAGACTCCTATATAGAAGATCCTACTGAAATGCTTTTATGAAACTGAAGTCACTTCACTAGAATGCAAACACCATTGTGAAATTGTAATGAACAGGTTTTCCTGTGAAGGGCTTTTCCCCAATATGCTGCCCCTATTCATCAGATTATGCTGATTGACATAAAATCCACAGCTGCATCACAACTAATGGATTTTACATTCCATTCCAGGACCCCAACCAGTCGATGTACAACACCACCTCCCAAAGGAACATCATCCAGGGACAATGAGGGATCCCATTAGGAGGGTGTGAGAGGTAATCTTGAGCTGTTTACCAAAATGTGCTTTGCCATGACCATTTCAATTGAAGATTGTGAATGGTAAGATTTTCTATCCTTATTTCACTTTTCAGCAAGGTGGACAGTATTTAAGCTGGGTTATGCAATTGGAGAAGGCTAAATCTCCATAGTTTAAGTAAGTACTATTGTTCTTTCAGATATTTGAGGTATCTTAGTGATGAGATTATTTGCCTTATAAAAATTGATCTTCTTTATTAATGTCTCAGCATTTCTCTTTTAGACCTCTCTACCGACCTTAATTATCAGGATGTTAAAATCTCTGAAATTCAGATATTTTCCTCCTGTGAATTAAGGCCGGTGAAGAGATGGTAAATGGTTTCATAGGGCTTGCAAATTGTAAGTGAGGAGGTTGCTACTTTAGTATCTTAAGAACAATACCCTCCTTACAGTTTGCTGGCGAATCTCTCCATATAAAAGAGATAACGCACTGAGCATGGTACGCCTAGCGTGGTGTGGAAACCCATGCACATTTCTTTGACTTTTAAGTTTATACTATCTTCAGTCTTTAAAGTTGGACTTTCACGTATTATTTTTCTTTGCCCTCTAGCTGTGCATATTCTCAATTTCAAGTGAATCATAGTTCTCCAAAGATAGATTGGGAGTGTAGCACCCCTAAAAATCTACATATGAGCCTTGAGTGTGATAGAATTCCCAGAAAAGGAGAGCATAGAAGCAAGGAACATTACCTCTATAGACAAACTGAGATGTTTTTATGGCTTCTTCTCAGCCTATACTTTTTCGGATCAGTTTATCATCGCCGCCACGCCTAACATTTGATTTGATAAGTAACTTTATTTGGCTACATTGCTTTGAAGACTAATTAGAATTAATATTTACTGACATAGATATAGATTTAGGTAAACCCACCTCAACTCTTTCCGATAATAGAATCCTGTGCTGATAATGAGTCTTAATTGGATCCCCTCAATGGATTGAAGCTTGCACGATCAACAGCATCTTTTTCATCAGGTTTAATAGGTAACATTTCCATAAATTGGATAACAGGCATATCTTACTTTGTAATTATTATAGAGGTATTTAGAATTTTAATTGCTATTTTAAAATTGTTATGAAAGATTTCTAAAGTAAAAATTATCAGTTTATTGTCAATATGAAAGATAATGGAACAACCTACTTTTATAAAACCTATTAAAGGTAAAATCCTTTCTTTCTACAATGGTTATTGGCAATCTCCATACTCCTAAAATACCATCTGAAGATCAACAAAGTGAAGAATTACTTGGGAAGTTACTTTGTATGCATCATTTTAATATAAGTTGAGGTTGTTTCTTTATAATAGAGGAATAGAATTCATAAGGATTTAATCAATGAGATTTTATATATTCAACATTTTCCTGACTGTTATCAATGTCATTCAATGTGATTATGGTATATCCTGCCTTTATCACATTTTCCAAATGCGACTGCCAAACTTTAGTGATTATCAATCTCTTGTGCATTTGTTGGAAGCATAGGAGATAGTTTATTGAAGTAATTCTTGTTCTTTCTTTTTGGTATTATGAATGTTTTCAAAGGTCTCTCCATTACTCTTCACATCTTACTGTTATCATCTGCAATTGATTCTAGTTAGTTGTTGTTAGTAAAAACTGGAGTAGGATCAAACTTAGAGAAAATGAAATTAAATGGTCTCCTTTTTCTTATTACTAATCATTGAGATATATTATCAGTGGGGAGTTTATGGGAGATGTGGCTGGTCTAAGAAGGATATCTGGCTTGCATATTTTAGGGAGGCAAAACTTATTTGGAACTCTAGGGTAAGAAAGATATGAGAAGTATGCATATACGGCGATTGGAGGGTGTTCAAACCTCTTTTACTCAGCTTCTATTCAAGCACTTCCATTGCCATTCACACCTTGCGCCTTTCCCTCTTAACAGGCTTGCTGTGATAACAGGTTATTGTTCCCCTTACTGACAAAGAGTTGAAGCTCAATCTTAGAAACTCGTAGAATTTCGTTTCCTTTGAAGAAATCTGCAATCGATTCTCATATCTGGGAAGATATCTAATAGTTACACTGCCTTCACCTGCTTTCCATAAGTTACAAAATCAGAACATTTATTAGTTACCTACAGCAAAATACAATATGGAACCTGTAAGTGAAGAATGAAAACTAATTATCAATTGAGAATAGAAAATTATTTTAATGAGGTTTGTTAAAGAAAAGTATTGCATATTGATATTGAGTATCTTTTTGAATATACCTTCATCACAAAAAGATGATTCATTAATTTAATTGTTAAAAAAGCTACCAAAGACCACAGGTATTAAGGAGATAACAAAGTTGCTTACACACTAACTCACTACACAAAAGCTAACGTTTGCAACTGATAGGAGTAATCTAAGAAATAAAATCAATCAACAATGATGACAGAAACACTCCCACCATTCAACTTGAGCAAGATATCATCTTTTTAGAATTTAAAGAATTTCTCCAAACTGTTAGTTTTAAACTCAAACAGTATACTCACTGACTGGATTTCAATCTTTAACTTGAAAGTTAATATGAATAGGAATGGAAGGGAAACAGTTCATCTAAATAATCGGAGATGAAGTTGAAATAGAAAAGACAAGATAACTAATCTATTTGTAAATGTCCAATTTATTATTTTTCATAAATTGAGCCAAAATTTTCCAATTAATAGACATTTAACAGATATTATGTAAAATATGCTTGCAAACAGCAAGCTAATTGATGATAAATTCACAATAAAATTACTAAATTGTGTTAACCAGGTTAACCATTCTGCGTGGACATGTGGGAATAAATTCTACAGCTACAGTCATTCAGAATTTATTCAATCAGGTTTGTACCCCTTGTGTTCTCATGCATTTTCAAAATGTGTCTGCTTTATAATGTTATCTTCTACAATTACGGATAACTAAATAATTCGAAGGCTTTGTCATTCAGCCACAACTGTTGTGATACCTGGGTCCTCTTTCTTGGGAGGAGATATATTCATTTGATGGACCAAAAATATTTCTTGAAAGAAAGGAAAATTTTTGAAAGAAATATAGCCAAAAATGACTATGTGCTGGTTTGATATAAACTCTAGAAAGCATCATTCCAGAAATGTCCTCAACAGGTAAGCCTCTCTGTTACAGGTGAAATGAATTGATTTTGAAGAAGAGCTCCAGAGAGAATGTATTAGTTACTTGTTAAAATAAGAGCCATTAACAATTACAAATTGAAAATATGCTGAATTCAGAAAAAAATTGTCCTTTCATCTCATGATACATTCTCTGAAAAACTAGTAAAATTATCATTTCCGTTTAGAATAAATGCATTATACTCTGCTTGTGTTTGGTCAATATACTTTAATCAGCATTGGGGAATGAATCTTAGATTAACATTCTTCTTTCTCCAACATAACAGATAAAAATTTAGTTTACAATCAGTTTTTAAAAATATAAATTAACCTGATGTTGGCAAATCTTAACCTCTAGGAGTCCATTTTGCAAGGAAATAACTCAACAATAGTAATGCTTCAGCAAAATGGTGTTACTTAATTCATTGCTCTTCTTCTTTATATGATCAACTTGTATGTATGTTTGACTCAGCTTCTTATACTTTCAGCACTGCTTTTTCACTCTTCTTATCTGTTACTTTCTATGTTGCCTGAATGCGATATAGTATTTGACTATTATTATCATCCTTTACATTAGGCAACAGTATACACATTAAGGCTATGCTGGTTTGCAAGCGATGAAGAGGCAATCAGCTGATGCATGTCAGTGACCTTTCCCAAATAGGTCACAAACGCCTATCTATGGATCTAGCAAATACTTTTGGTTTTTGTTAAAAATATTCTTAGATTAAAACATAAAATTTGTTTATCATGATGCTAATAAAAATATTGCAATTTTCAATTTCCTTTTAACTTAAAAGTACTCAACCTGGAGTTGTTTTGTTGCAGTTGGTCTCTGCCTTCACATTTTCCTATTCCTGGCCCTTTCTTGATTTTCCTTGTTTTCAAGCCAATTTTGGTGCTTTAATTAAGATTTACCCTAACCCCATTAAGTAGTTATGCTGCTTAATTAATTACACTGCAAGTTGACAGCTGATTTTTTCCATCCACTTTTTGACTGATATACAATCAAAACTCTGAAGTTGTATGGCAACTAGGATAGTTGAGCAGTAAAAAGATTTCCAAGGGGAAAATCAAAGCAATAAATAAAAAATATATGCAAGAAAAGCTGTTTAGGCAAGTAATTACACAGAAAGACCATGAAGGCAGTATAGCTAGCATAAAATAGTTTTTTATCAGAATCTTTATTAATTTTGTTTTAAATTTAATTAAATATTATCAGTTTTTATTGATGGCTCTATCCATCTCAGATATATGTGATGCATGGATGATGGCCCATTCCAATGTTCCCTAGTTCTCATCTTTAAAGTACATAAACATTTTATGAGAAAGATTTTTATGGAAGAGAATGTAACTTCAGATTGATATTTATCCTTGAGGAGACACTTCCTTTGCATCTCACTCTTCTGTTACCCACAGCATCTGTGTCAACTGAGATCACCTATTGCCTCAGCCTTTTCCTACCAAGTGAGTTATGATGGAAATCCTCTAGATATCCCTCAAGATATGAGGAGATGATTTAGTGGTTACCTTTGGATTAGAAGCAGAATGATTGAGATTAAAATCGCCATAATATCAGAATTGAATGTGGTACAAACCACAGGGATTCCATTGATATTTACATCCAAAAATCTTCAAGCACTAGGGCATAAGCCCTGTCATTAGCTGCGATTACTTTCATTGTACGTTTTCTAGATCCCGAAAGTTTACTTGTTGTGAGATACACATACTGTACTTGAGTATGTTCACAGCAATTAATGATTCTAAGAGTGCCTCTAAAAGAACAGAGTGCAATATGAAATCGGGTATAAGGCTTTCGCTGTTTGAGATGTATGTAACCCATATCAAGCATAGCATAATTCAAACATATATATTATAGAAATACTAAAGGATCTGAGTGAAAGAGGCATAGAGAATCCATGGAATTTTAAGGAGAGACTTGGAGAAAATTAGGTGAGATGCATTGAGGTGCCTGCTCTGCCAACATTCAAAATTGGGTGCAATATACTATGTGCTCCTCTTGTACAATGGTAACAGGATGGTGATCAACTTTCAATAATAATTGCAACTAGTTTCCTCGTGCGAAACTTTCGCATACGACACTGATACTCAACTACCCACCCAAATACACGTCAAAAAACGCCAATCGCTAAAAACAAATACACAAAAACTAAAACATACCTAAAACACCCACCTTCATATTCCTTAACAGTGTCTGTTTCAATACTTTGTTTGTAGCGATAGATATTGCTCCAAACCTTCGTTTCCCTTGTATTCTTTGTTAGTGAGTTTTCTAAAATCGCAGGACATCCTATTCTTTACTCAAAAATATGATTAAATGTTGAATATTACCTAATCAGTGAGTGAAATATAAACACTAAAAATCATTTGATATCAGGTTTAGATATATAGAAATTTTCCACAGACACCAAAATAAATTTGAATACTCGGAAAACAACTTAACGACCTTATTCTTTTGATCACATGACTGGTAATTAGTTTCTCTAATTTTTCCATGAATACTCCAAAATCTTATCAAAATACCCCAAATCGAATTTTAAATATTGTCCATCTTAAATTAAAACTACCGGGAATTAATATGACGCAAAATTATTCAAATATACCACACGATAAAACCATGATGCAAACTTTCATATTCGGCAATATTCATGTTTCTTTGGCTGTCGTTATGCTCCCACAAGATGCAATGTGGCTTACTTATGAAACTGTTGTGGTTGCATACGACGTTGAAGTTTTCGTTCATGGAGACTATAATACTAATCGCAAAAACTGCTTCAATCATTTCATGACCGACAATAGGTACTTCATCCGATTTTAAAACTTGTTTGCATTCGTCACTAAGTAAACAAATTTAATCTGTATATAGCAACTCGGGCATTTTTTCGTCCAGGAGGCAACACGATGATTAAAATATTAATTCAATTTCCTTAACGAATGGTGTGTATTTCATTTGTTTGACTATTTTCAAAATAGACACCGTGGAGATAGTTTCTTATTTTGTTTGAAAATTTCTTAGCCAGGCAAAAACTCCAATATCACAATGAATAAGACGATTGTGAAAGGGTTTTGATTCAAAACTGGATGAGTTCGCGTTTGAAACTTCTTGATTGACTTCTGGCCTAAAGTTTATTCTTTCAAAGTTTCAATAAAACTGCTGAGATAGATTTGTGGTTTGAATCTTTCTACTTCCTTGTTTCCTCTGGTCACACAGCAAAAGTTATGTGATGTCCTCCTGGAGAAATGTGTCCAGAGCTTAATAGAAATCGTTCTCCTTTGTGAAGAAAAATTTAACAAGCTCAACTCAAATTCAAACTTTGCAAGATTCTCAGGCAAAGTCAATAAAATTTATATATAAGGTTGATCCAACCCTCCACCCTTATATTTTTCTGTATATTTTGTCTATATTGAATAGATTTACTTCCAAAATTAGTTGAAATTCTTCATGAAAAATCAGTGCATTTGATGATTGGCCTCTGATAGGAATTATAAGAAATCTGACTTAAACTGAGCCCATCACAATTAGATATTATTCTATTTTATAGAAATGAAATTATTACTTCAAAGAGTCCTTCGATAAATAAATTTCCCTAATATAATTCCCACCGACAAAGTCACTGAAATCCATGAGTTTTGTCACACAATCACTTTACTATTTTGTACTTGAAACACAAAAAACTATTCCACTGACAATAACCCAATCCATGTTTTCAGAATGCTATTATTCTCTATTCATAATGTATGTTTTTTTTCTGAGAGCTTGTTAAATTTTTCTTCGCAAAGGAGAACGATTTCTATTCAGCTCTGGACACATTTCTCCAGGAGGACATCACATCACTTTTGCTATGTGACCAGAGGAAACAAGGTAAGTAGAAAGATTCAAACCACAAATCTATCTCAGCAGTACTATTGAAACTTTGAAAGAATGAACTTTAGGCCAGAAGTCAATCAAGTAGTTTCAAACGTGAACTCATCCAGTTTTGAATCAAAACCCTTTCACTATCGTCCTAGTCATTGTGATATTGGAGTTTTTGCCTGGCTATCAAATTCTCAAACAAAATAGAAACTAACTCCACAGTTTCTATTTTGTTTGAAAATTTCTCATGCCACTCGACAGCCATCTAACTCGATTGCCTGCTTACAGTGTAAACAGTGGTCAGTTTAATTTATGGCTACACTCAGAAATTAGAGCATTTATTTCTGCCAGAAATTAGCATTGGCACACTGAAAATAATCTGAAAGTTATAGAAAAACTGAATGAAAAACACAAATATTTTAAAGTGAAAAATGAGAAATAAGATTTCATTCAATATTTGACACAAAATGTTTTACGCAAGGACTAAAATATATAGATTATAATAAACCTATGACATTGCGGACTTCATTTTTAAGAAGCACAACCGCTTCAACAAAGCTAATGCATAAAAAAGTACATGAAATGTAACTTGATTTGAAAAACTAAATCAGATGAAAAAATTACGCGAAAGATGCATCTAAAATATTTCTAATGATGTAAAATGAAAATAATGCCAATTCTAACAAAACTATACGCAATAGAATTTTTATATTTTGTTTTAATATAAATTAAATGTAATCAGTTTTTATTGATGGCTCCATCCATCTCAGATATATGTGATGCATGGATGATGGCCCATTCCAATGTTACTTAATTCTCATCTTTAAAGTACATAAACATTTTATGAGAAAGACTGTAATGGAAGAGAATGTAACTTCAGATTGGTGTCTGTACTTAAAGAGACACTCCCTTTGCATCTATCCCATCTGTTATCCACAGCATCTGGGTCAACTGACATCACCTATTGCCTCAGCCTTTACCTACCAAGTGAGTTATGATGGAAATACTCTACTTCCTGGAGCTCTGTATAATTCGAAACGTGTAATATTTGACCAAAAAAACTGATTCAACAAAGCTGATGCATAAAAAAAGTATCTGCAATGCAACTTGATCTGAAAAACTAAAGAAGATGAAAACATTAAGCAAAAGAAGCATGTAAAACTTTTCAAATGAAGTAGAAAGATAATAATGCCAATTGTAACACAACTATACACAAAAACTATCTCTCAAATGATTTTGGCACTAAATAATTTATTCCACACAGAATCAAAGAAAAATCTTTTGGATAAATACAATTTCATCCAATTTATATTTGAATTATATAACCTATGTGCACCAAATAATTGGAAGTGAACGTAATGAAAGAAGACAGTAAATTCTCAGGGTCATATTTTTCAGAAAAACTTAAGATATTATTTCTAGTGACTCAAAACTTTGTCCAAAATTTAACATTTTAATGCCTGCTGTTAGAATATAAGATATAGTTTAGACATGAAGGCAATAGAGTTTTTAACAACTAATTGTTAAATTCCACACTTTTAGTAAATAAGAGCACAATGTTTGTATATTTTTCCATTATTTATTTTGCACAGTTTTGTAATAATGACCCTACAATTCTTATATTTTTGTATATAAAGAATGACAATATGATGAAAGAAATATCACACGAGAGAATAATAAAACAAAGTATTGAATGTAACGCTTTTGGTTAAAAAGAAAAATATATATTTTAGATAAAGGTTTCTCTTTGCTTTGAAAATAAATTTCTACCAAAAGTGTTCACTTAACATACCTCTATGTCTGCTTATTCTTGCAACAAATCTTAAACAATCCCCACTTCACAACCCTAACCACCTTTCAACATGTCAAAATTAGCAATAGCATGGATTCAATGCATTATTGAAATTTAAGTGCCACTAAGGTCATTCATTTTAAGAGCTTATATCTGTACTAGTCTTCGGTAACAACTATTTCGTGTCATCAACTAATTACAAAGTATAGCGTTAAAATGATTGCAAACATATTAATTACAATAAATGAGTTCGGTTATGGTGATTACTTCGAAAGTTCCAGATAATGCCTTTATAACCACTACAATTCAAAAAAATATTACACTGAAAACACATTTAAATTGCTGTAGAAAACACACTTCCATGCTGCAATCGAAATGAGAGAGACGCGAAAGAAAAATGTAAGATGATAAATGAGAAAATAAAATTCAATCCCAATTGAGAATGTGCAGGCCAGGGCCAGCTTTAGCCGAGAATGCTGGATGCAAATATATCTCACGGGATTAAGTGAGTGAGAGGAAATACCAAAATATATGATTCGAACCAGGAAATTGATAGAGTACAGTAGGGTAAAGCAAGCTTCAGTAACACATTCTGAAATAGGTTATTAAGGTAACTTTATCATCCCAACAGTGTAAAAATATTTATAATGTAGAGTCCACAAATAAATACAATAATGTTAGTATTTAAAGGAGATATATGCTAAAATAAGCTTCCCGTGATAGAAAGGTAGATATAGACTAGACTATTTAACTTGAAGGAGAAAGAGAAAGCATTGATATCGACGAATTCCCATTCTAACAGCTAAGAGGTGTGTTTTTCTACACTTAATTACACAACCCAAAAAAATTTCATCAAATAGTATTTCTCTTAAAGTTTCCGTAAGAAAACAGGAACCAGCTATTCATTCAATGCCCGCATAGAGATGCTCATGAATTCCAGGTGTATACGAAAACTAAGAACTGCTTTGACGAACCTCGCTCACAACAAAGACATACCATCACTACAATATTCACTAACAAGAAGTGCCTGAGGCACCATAGAGTAAGGTATGCAATGTTGAAACACTCTTGAAAAACTTCTAAATAATATTTAAGAAAGGTATCTCTAAATTTTGCAAATTTCATACTTATTTCGGACCTTCTTCATTTGAATTAGACTCCCTTCACCGTTCAAGAATGATGCAATTCTACGGTTTAGCCTTTGGTAAAAAGACTTCTGTGTCATGAAGTACAATAAATGATTTACTTCTTTCTTTCCTTCACTAAATTATCAGCCATCCTCCGTTCATTAATTAATAGGTAAATGGATGCGGCGGCCGCAGACAGCTGCTGATTACTTTCTCATAGCGAAGACCAGCTGACTACTGTTACTCTTCAATCGCATGCATCTAATTTGACCTGTCAGGCAAGATAGTGGGAGAGATGCAATAAGTTTGCTACTAATGAACTATAAATTCTATTATATTCTTTATAATAATAACATTACGACATAAATATCATCCTTGCAAAAAAACCATACCAACTTTTCGACTTCAGGAAAGCCGAGAAGTCTTCTCCTCAACTGCTGAATAATATTTCAATAAATAAGGATCGTAAAGAACGGTAACGAAAGCACTTACAAAAACTTAACCAGGAACTTCGAGTGTGGCTCGACAACGGCGAAAGTGATTTGTTAATTAAATACATTAATGATATTTTGCGAATCATTTCAAGAATAGCCCCAAAAGAACGAATCTCTGAGAAGCTGAACTTTTATTACCAAAAAGAGGTCTAAATTAACTGAGCTAAAATTGAATACAGTACATTTAGATTACGATGAGTATATTTTAACAGAAACGAACCTTACTGGTGAAATTACTGACGTTGAAATTGGGATAATTCACGATACCTTGTGTACAAAAGATCGTGATGACCTCACCAGTTCTAAAAAGTAAAGTATGGAGACAGCGTGTAATTTGCATTCCCTTAGAAGATTTATTATCTGGCACTATACTTCGAGCTCTCCGTCGAGGAAGTTTGTGATAACTTGTGCATTGACTCCAAAATGTTAGACTTTAGGAACTGTAATACTAAGCATGCTTATGAAATTTTATCTTTTGCTGACTGGGAAAAGGTTATAAATAAGCATTATGTGAATGAATGTTTTCGAAAACTAACTGAACTGATTAACATTGACATCTTTCTCTGTACTCCAACTAAAAAGATAGGCGAAAGACAATTTCCAGGCTTCATCATAATTTTTCCTCAAACCTCAACAAGGCCATAAGTACTAAAAAGCGTACATACAAGCAAGAGCATACAATTAAATCTTTCGGTCTATATTTGGAGTCCTGCGTTTCACGTAAGAACGTTGAGAGGGAAATTAAAGCATGTCAACAGTTTATCTTCAATTCCTTATGATATGAAATATTTTTGGAATTATGTGAACATGCAAAAGAAAAATGAATGTTTCTCTGATGTGCTGTTCCATGGGCATTCATGTGGCAATATATATCCTTTTCTATAGCATTGTTATAATATCCTGGAAGCACCTCAAACCTCTGTATTTAATATGTCACTAAAATCTGGTTCTTTCTCCAATTGCTTGAAGCTTAGTCTTTTAATACCCGTAAGCACTTAATAAGTCTGGATAAATACAGATGTTCTTAGTTATAGACCAGTCTCATTTCAGTGTTGCCTGGTTAAATATCTGAAAGCATTGTCCTCGATTCCATTAGTCCTTTACTTAAACATATTATCATCAATGAGCAACATGATTTCCTTCAAGGCCCATCAACTACTACAAATTTAGTTACTTATAAAAACTGCATTCTGAATAGCTTTAATGATGGTTCACAGGTTGATGCTATATACAAATATTTTAAATAAGCTTTTGATATCATAAGTATCAACCACTTATTGGCTAAATTACAGTACTATGGTATAATTGGTCATTTTCCTAAGTGGTTTGAAAGTTATTTGATAGAAAGCAGACAACTTGTGATAATTAAATCTTGCACTTCTTATGAATATGCAGTAACATGAGAGGTACCACAAAGTTCTCATGATCATTTCTGTTCAACATATTTATAAATGATATAGCTTATAATTTTCAATTCAGTTAAATCATTAATTTATGCCGAAGATTAAAAGTTACATATTAAATTTAAATCAATGTCTGATTATACAATACTTCTAAATGCTGTGGATAATCTAAATCATTGGTGTTTCAACAATGCAATTAATTTAAGTATATGTTTCCAGTGATGCAAAGCCATTATTCTTCACACTGACCACATTAATATTACATCTATAACAAGGGCACTGTGAAGGATTTTTGTGTATTATATGACACCAGCTCAAATTTGGACAATCAAATTGATAAAGCAGTCAGTAAAGATCTGAAAATGCTAGGTTTTATAACAAAGGTTACTAATTAATCATTTTTACAATACATTTTAAAGAAAACACTGTTCACTAGCCTAGTTGTACCTATTCTCGAGTATTGCTATGTCCTGTGGGCTCCACTCAACAACTGCCACATAAATCACCTGGAAAAAGTGCAAAGATGCTTTATCGGAACTTTTTTAAGAAAATTAGGATATGATGTAAATAATATTTCCTTCCATTAAGCATATAGAATACTTGGTCTAAATACACTTTCACATAAAGGTCTTCATTGAACTAACTATATGTATTACAGTAGTATCATTAGAACTGCAAATGAGCTTCCGTACAATGTAGAATTTTTGCTCTTTACTTAGCCTCTATTGAGAAACTCATAATATATATTGTATCATAGATGTCATTGTAACTTTTAAAATCTTTTGTATCTGGAACTCATAATATGTCTATTACAATAACCTTATTTGAAACTTTTTAGTGTATCTTATGATGCTCCCCTTCATGTGTCTAGAATAGGTCGGCCACAGAATCCCGATAAGAGGCCTTTACTCTAGGAAGTACTCTGCAATGATCAATGGTAAGCAAAAGCTCTTGAAAATGATTCAGAAGGTATGGAACTATAAGAATTCTATATGTTATTTTAATATTAATTTAAAACCAATATATCATAAGATAAAATTAGCTTATTCATCAATTTACTAATCAAATTATACATTGACCTTGGAGTGCAATGCTTCACATACTATTACTACTACTATTCATGATAATCATAGAAGAATGAGATGATTGATGATGAGCATTTTTAAACCCCTCAGATATGTTTCCTTTCATTTAACATATTATATTTATAGGGATAAGGCAATGCCATAAAATTGGCAATTGAAACCAACAATCTTTTAATATCTTGTATAGATTTAGGGGCTAGTGTATCGACTCCTATATCTGAAGTCATATTTATGAATCTGTTTCTTCGATGTACTCTTTCAAATGAAATGAAAATTTGAGTAGCTGTTAGGTTATGTTGTTATATTACTTTTGAAATTCCTTATACTGTAGAACTTCAAATCTATTACTAAAAGTTTATCATTGAATGATATTAGTTGTTGCTTTTCAAATCATCAACCCATATGTTTATTTGTCTAAACTGTTCAGTGTTTTCTCCACTCTTCCCTAATGTGTGTTTTCTTAATTATTATCCTGTGAAATAGACTACCGGACATGTACGAAAGCGATGCTTGCTCGGAAGCGAACAGGGGCAATCAGCTGTTACGTGTCAATGAACTCCTATGAAATAGCTCACACACATACATACATATGGATCTCGCCAAACTTTTTCGGTTAAAATTCTCCTCTTTAACTGTCATATCCTTTTAATTATAATGTAAATCAACAAATATCAGAATTTCAATCCTCTCTTTGACTTAAATATTCAATCAAGAGTCAGTTTGAAAAACTGAGCCGGGTCGGAACATTCTTATCCTTGTACTGCGTAAACTGCTCTCAAATCGCATACAATTACTTCCTCACTGTTCGATTGCACCAACATTTCTGAATTCATACGACAGAAAAAGTATATCGGTGCCTTTCTGGTTCCGTATTAAATACCGCAGTATATTTGCCGAAAATACGTAATGTTCCACACAATTTCCAGCAATCTTACTGTTTTTGTTCTCGTAAACCTTACTTACTTGCTTAGCATTACTTAATTTTAGAGTAGGATGCATTTTTTATCCGACGTTGTATCTGAAGGTGTAACGCGATGCGGAGACTCCTCGTCAGCTCTTATCAAAATCTTGCAATATTTTAATCGTTTGTGGTTCATCTAACAACGTTCTGTCCTCAACGTGAATGAAACGCACTTAAAATTGTAGGTAAATACATGGTGATTGAAATCCCTTCTTATTTTTTTCCCAGCGCTCATTTGGAACAATTTTTTACTAGGCATTAACTCTGGTCATAATTCCTGCAATGCACAAGTAGGCAGTTTCGAGAAAGCCGATTTCCAGAATCAAATTTTAGATATGATGCAGCCCTCGACCACTATTCGTAACGGATGCTGTCCTCACCTTTTTAATATACTACCATTCTCACGTACACAATCTTTCTTTCACGTGAAAAGGTATTAGCAAACCTTAATTCCTTTACTACATTATAAGAATTTCATGATTAGAAATAGGGTGAAGAGAGAAGTTAGTAGAAAATGTGTATAATCACGTTCAAAAAGGCTGAGTAATCACTTAATCATATCTTAATTAACTTCTGCGGACAATATTCGCCAAAACTCTGAAACTCACCAATTGGGTTTTTATGCCTTCTCATGGACAGTAGAGTAGCATGTGATACATCAGAGTAAACGTTTGCCATTGCTCTTTGAAGTATCTTTGCTCAGAAGCCCGGCTGCGAAACTTTCTGCAAATTAAAAGAAAAAGTTATACAGCAAATTTTAACCATACGCAACTTCTGATGTTAGTAAATTGCGTGGAAGATCGAAAATATTTGATCATAACAATTAACTTCTCACAAAATAAATGACATTTTTTTAGAAATTCAGAAGATAAAAAGGTTAGAAATTAATTGCAGACAACTGTACTAAAAATTTACTTGAAGAATCATTTGAAAGATTGGGTCAAAAGAAAGGAAGGTGCACGATTTTCCAAACCACGCAAAGACGTATCGTGCCAGGCTCGTTTCCCCTTTGAAATGGAGGGGTTCGCCAGCTATCTGCAACTGGAATTTCCCATTTCGGGCGATCGGGACGCTCGCGTCAGCAGTTGCAAATAGCCAGCCCTATGAAACCATGGTGTGGCTACAGCATGAAAACCATAGCCACGGAAAAGATAGAAGAGGAAGAATTTTAGAAGACTAATTAAGTTTTATTCTCTAATGGCTAAAAAGCCTGTCTGTATTTGTGTGTGTATTACCTATCACTTCAATTTCCCCTCCCCCCAATCACTATCGCCCATCAAGTGGGCCCTACTTCACTTAATTGCCCATTCCCCCCCGAACTCTAATGCAGACCTGTTCTCTAATGCCCGTTGGATGGGCCCATTTCTGAAGAAATCTACCCTCTACCACCTTTCCAAGCTGGAAGACGTAGATTCCTTACCTTGTGCTGAGGAATTCCTCCAGCGGTGGCCGACCTCAGCTTTCCATCGGCGAACCGAACCTCCTCTTCAAGTCACTATCACCAATTCACTAAATTTCACTATAATGACCATAGCTCACTACACAAACACACAAATCTTCTTTGCCAGGAGGCTTCTTCAGATTTGGTCGAGGCAGCAATCTTTCAAAGACCACGTCGTTCGGTCGCCATGTGACTGGGCAGCGAGGGCGATGTCGTATCTTCGACAAGTTGAAACAGCATGGTCGCCTCGAGTGATTTCAACTCCCGGAAATCTTGCGCCGACTGAGATTCTCGTCGCGGACGTTGGGCAAAGACTGCGTCGAAGACAAAAATTTCAGGGTTTATATACTTTGCTCGTGAAGGAGGAGAGGGGAAAGGTTTTACGTAATGTTCCTCCTTATAACGTATTCGCTCATCCCTTTTCTCCTACCTTTCTCGTCCCATCGTAGTAATGAGTCAAACGCAGTTACAGAGCAAAGAGTATTGGATGACTGCAGATAAAACTTAGATCTCGAATTAGAGCCTAATTTCACTTAGTAAGTCGATTTTAGAGTTCTCTGATAACCAAACAAATAACTACTTATTCACAATCATTCAAACTCTACGAATTGTTTAAGGTAATTCCACTCTGAAAACGAAAGAGAATGACATTTCACAGTATTCAACACTTGCAAAAAGGAAATCATCGACGCGAAAGTATTTTAAGGTGCATGAATGTAAAACCTCAATTTCGGCTCTTATACCTTATTTTCCCACACATGCTCCTTTCGACCGCTTAATCTTCAGGTTGCTTAGTAAAGCCCTCACGTTAGAAAATTTGACTGGTTGGACTGGAATGCGACCTTCCTGATCTACTTCTTAGTTCTCGTAACATTACCACGCTGTGGGCCTTAAAGCAGAAGGGTAACGGCAATATCTTTCACGCAGAAAGTTAAATTTGTTAATATCATTCACCGTATTTAGGCTTTCTGTATAACAATCTTCCTAAGTGACTGTCACGATGCTGCAGCGTTTGTAAAAGGCAGCGACAAAGTCCCTCCCACAGTGATCAAAGGATGAGGATTTCCCCCTTTTTCGACAACGGCGAGTCTATCTTCCCTAAAATTTAGTAAGAGGACTTAGAATAGAGGGGTTTCTACTGGTGTTATAAACCCTCAGCAAGCGACCAGGAGCTTCCCTTTTGTGCATTTCCTCTGATTTCCTGGATAGCAAAGTGGGCGGAGTCAGGTTACCTACTCTTTTTCTAATCACCTCATCATGTATAGCATGCTTTACTTTGGACTCACATAAGAAATATATGCATATACGGCGATTGGAAGGTGTCCGAACCTCTTTTACTCAGCTTCTATTCAAGCACTTCCATTGCCACTCACACCTTGCCCCGTTCCCTCTTAACAGGCTTTGCTGTGATAACAGGTTATTGTTCCCCTTACTGACAGTGAGTTGAAGCTCATTCGTAACAACTTGTAGAATTTTGTTTACTTCGAAGAAAGAATGTAAAAGCCAAAAGCAGTAGTAAAATTTCCGTCTACAGAACCTCATCTTTCGAATAGATCATCTGTTCGAACGCGGAAATCTTTTGAGAGGTGAGCATTGGCGCTACTGCCAAGTACATCATTTTTTTTTTTTTGCATTCCCGCGAGGAAGAAAGGATCCTCAGTCATCATAATTCTACCAGTTCAATGATAGGGGAAAAATTTTGGGTTTGCCAATTCAGAATTATTTAATGAAACAGTAAAAATAAGAGAGACAAATTGTCGAGTCGATATCATACTTTCATCGATTAATTTCATACAAATGGAAAATAAAAGCGCTTCCTAAATCGTCTTTTTTTCATCGATTCGTAATTTATAACAAATGAAAAAGAAATGCGATCTTCAAAACGCATTTTTACCGCAAGTAATTTCAAGCAAATGACAGATAAGAGCGCTTCTTAAATCGTTTTTTTTCCTCCCTCTATTCGTACTTTAAAACAAATGAAAAAGAAATGCGATTTCAAAAACGCCATTTTACCGGAGGAATGTTTAATTTCAAACAAATTGCAGATAAAAGCGCTTATTGTCGAGTCGGAGGCTCACGGACGATTTCCGTTCCAAAAATTACATGCAAATCACACATTTCCTTGATAACTGTTTAACCAAATTTTCCTAATTCTTCAACATTTAAGAACTTTCAAAGGACCCTTCTAAAGATCTGATTAGAAAATATTCTATCAGGTCAAAATTTTCGTGAAGTAATCCACTGGCACTACAATTCTCTATTACGACTCTCTGAATAGTTTCATATCCATGTAGTCGACCTTACAATTGGATCCCTAATAACTTACAATTGAACCAGTCATATAAGTAATGATGTCTGCCAGTTCTTTAATTACCTTTAGGCCACAACTGTCACATTACTGAATTATTAAAATGGGAAACATAGATCGTTAGTTTCATTATATTCACCTCCTACTCATACATTTCTAGGCAATAAAAGCTTTGTATTTCCACACCGTACGAAGAAAGCGATCGTTATTGTCTTAATCTCTTTGGTTCGAAGGAACCTTCTTCATCTTCAAGTTATGAGTATTCCACGGGGGAATTGTGGCAATGAAAAATGAACTCACAAGGTCTACTTGGAACACTTTTCCAGTTCCCTCGAAGTGGATTAGAACCATACCTTCGTAATTTGTAGATTTTACATCTAGCTAACATGAATAGTATGATGATCTTCCTAATTATTACTTGAAACGCAAAGTTTCAGGAATTTCAACCGTAATTGAGAATCGTAGTGCTATTTATTCCTTCTTGAGGGAATAAATAAATCTCTCGGCTCATATGATTCTCTGTGAAAATATTAGCGTATCCGTATTGCACATTATGAGGATTGTGCATTTCAAAAGATCCTTGCATTCCTTGACATCAAATTTAAAAATTTCGAAATATATTGACGTATGAATGCCATACTTTAATCTGTTTGTGGGTATGAAAAGTCGTTGTAAATCCATATAAATCGTCATTATGGATGTTCCAACAAAGCTACGACAAATCAGTTGAAAATTCCGCGCCATGGGAAGTGTAAGCCGTAGCCAATCGCATCGTAGCATTTCATTGTGGGAAGAATATTGTTGCGTCTCAGAAGGCAGGAAATTAAATTAATAGCGAAAGCGTCACTTTGATGCCGTACATCATTCAAGATGGCACATAAAATGGTGAGTAAGGTTTGAATTTTTGTGGATTGTGATACCTTGGCTACTTTTTGTCGCATGTGATGGTATTATTTAGTGAAATGAGTTTTCTCACGATCGGTGAAGTCGGTGTTTCCTGCAATAGAGAAATTCGTGAGGACACAGTCCACCTGCGAAATAGAGAATAAAGCTTTCCGTGATGTTAAACGTGATTTGCTGACATATCACAGGCGTGCAAGATAGTAAGACCCTTTGATATCGTGCCTCGAAAATAATGGAAGAAATAATTCTCGATACTTTATTTAACAAAAGAGCCCCGGCGCTCTAGAAGTCCGACAGGCGACGGATTGTCGTACCGGGTTAGCGGTTTGCTTTTTCAATAGAAATTAATTCCAATGGATGACCAGAAAAACCGTAATGTGTGTTGTGGAAATAATCTCGTGCGTTGCTATGCCTCAAAAAGAGTACAGTGATCAGTTTCTCGTTATTCGGGGGACGACTCTGCTGGATGCAATGGCGTTAGTGTCAGTATTAGTCTCTTTCCTCATTGCTGCTTGTATGATCGCGACCCGGTACACGGCATAGAAGAGGAAATCGAGTCCAGGAAAAGTATTCAAGAGTATAGATACAATATCGGAGTCGAGATTTCTCGGAGGAAGTGAGCTTCAGCTTTAGCCCGAATCCGCGGTCATATAATTCTTCTTAGATTGCGACTCTTTCCAAGCTATTTTCCGCCATTTCAAATAGAGTCTTCTTTATAATCTGGCATCGAATTTCATGTCAGAAAGAGACGCTGTTTTGAAGCCGTTGAGATTGTATAGTAAGGTTGTCTAGTAAGCATGTCTGTAGGAAAAGTTCGCAGCAGCGAATTTAAATCACCGGTGTTTATCAACGTGGAGGCCTCATGAGAAACGTTTGCATGGGGTGTATTCCTTCACAAACCATAAATTTCTTAGTCATTCTTCTATCGCCTAAAATACAGCAGACCAATATTGAAACGGAAGACCAAGATTTTAAAGGCATATGCTACGGTAGAAGGGTATAACGTGGCGCGTACTACTTTCCTGAGTACTTTAATTGGAGTGAATATTCGTCGGAAAATCCAATTCTGTCAGACGAATTAGTTACGAGTTTTCAGCAACATTTCTCTCATAATGTGGTGAAAATATTGTTTTACAGCGGAAGTCTTCGAAATTATGCGTAATCTTTAACATTACTTTCAGAAAGATATAATTGATTTACTTTAGTTTCATTTAGCAATTCTAAGGCCGGGGATCTCCACAGAGTGATAATTACAATTCTGTTTATCTGCTCACCGACCCTTTCGCAGAAAAGAGCAATTTTTAGATCAAATTCGAAGACATTTTTCGCATTACTCCAGATTCATGATAAGGTTTCATCTACATTCAATTCAAGTCAGCGTATTTATGATTAACAGGAAAAGATTGCCGAAGATTCGAGACGAGGAGTGCAACGAGGTGACGAACAGGGAGAGACGTAAGTAAAAGTTGTGCTTTTTTACATTCACTTCCTTTGCAAACCCATTGTCGCTACTACAACTGATAAATAATAAATTCGATTATCCGATTTACGAGTGTTGATAATATTATAAAATGGTAAATAAAATCACACTCACATCGGTTAAGATAACTTAAATGGAAAACTAAACTACCTTAAGTAAGGTATTGTGCAACTCATCAAAACGTTCATTACAAATATGGGAAATGATTTTCTGCAGAGAACGTCCGCTGAGAGTTTTAGAAACTCTAATAAGATCATCTACCCCAGAAGGAGAACCTTCCTCTAGTACGGGGTAAGTATACCTTATCTTAATTCTCTGCATTCCTCTCATTCACATCATGCTTGATGTTTCAAAAGGAACAAAATATAATTGTTTGCAGGGGCAGGTTGGGTTTCATCGCCCCTAACCAAAGGGGCTTGCAAAATATCAGTCTCTCCCCCATTCCCCCAGAGAAGTCATATAAACTGGACACAAGGCAAGTACATCTAACATGTCTATAGTCGTAGTTCTCTCCAGGGTGAATTGAATTCCTTTTGATGTCTCTGTAGTATCAGGATGACAAAACCTGAATATTCAGTCTAGGAAGCAGTTACATCTTAGAAAAGTTACAACTAGAAAAGTTAATGGATTGGGAAGTATGATTTAGAACATGGTTCATTTCAAAGTATAAGCTTTTTTTCTGAAATAAGTGAAAAATAGAAGTAATTCATTTATGTAAGTCTATTTATTGCACTACAATATCACTATAAAATAATAGTCCTAGTAAGCCATCTTTCTCACACTTATTGGCAATACTACACGATTTAATATTGAAATTGTGGCTGTGATTGAGTTATCTGGGATTGATTGATAACAGAGAGAGATATAATTGTTTTTAAAGCTGAATTGGTTCTTCTTCAAGATTCCCTACAAATTTGAGTTTTTACAAAACATCCATTGTGAGTCAATGAGGTAACACTCATTTATCCTTTTTCTATGCTGATAAGCTAATAGATCCATCCTTTTCCTTTTATATTAGTTGTTTAAGGATTAAAAACCTTTCATGGGATGTTCATCAATAGGAAGGTGGTACATAATGAGACAATGTAAAAATATAGGTGCTTTGAAAACAGAAGTAACAGGTCGTCGATACTGTGAGCTTATTAGACTACTCCATACTCAGGACAGGCCAATACAGATTTCTCAGATGAAAAAATTCCTAATTTTTCTAATCATTGCAAAATTATCATATTTTTATGTGCATGGGTTTGCTCTCTTGCAGACCGTACATAAGTTCCACCAACTTGCTTTCTATAGCCAGAAGAAAGGAAATGTGAGAAAATTCACCTTTATTTCTTACTTTCCGTTGGGTTTGATCTCCACCAACTGCAAATGAGAAAACAATTATTATCTCTCTTGAAGTCAATATCAATTAGGTACCCTCAATAAAAATGTTTCATTTCATGGTTTTGAGCATTCCAAAGAGCAGTGATGTATGAATGATTGATTTTTGCTGTTTCTACTTCTGTCCAACACCAAAGTTCAGTGATGCTGATGAATAAGGAAGAGATTATTCACGGAAACCCGAGGAGAAAAAGAAGAGCTCCATGGAGGCAAGTGTTCTAAGAGTCATACATTTCGTGCATCTAGATGCACATGAGTAGCTTAATTCTATTTGCTTCTGTAAGTTATGACCTGATTCTATAGTTTCATGAGCCTAAGAAGGAGAAAAGGTTATGAGGCTGAATCTTTTGTTAAACTGTTTTTTTGATTTATGAGAGAAGTTGATAATGTGCATCAAGTATCACCAGTCCTGATTGTAAACCTTTCAATGCAGGTTCCTGAAGGTAGATCAGCCAATTGCAGATTCCCAAGATACAGCTGGGCCATCCTCAAGAAATGTAAAATATGAACCGTAAGTGAACACAGAACTGAAGTTCTTCCTGTGTCAAAAGGCATTCTACCTGAGAGCAAAGTCATCTTTCCATTTCTTATGCTTTCTCGTGTCACCATGTATCCTATTCTACACTGATGCACTTTATTTTGTCAAATGAGTCATTGGAGTGAAGATGAAAAGCAAATGCCTTTCAGGAATATTGCTCTAATATTTCCAAATCTGCCCACTTCTCAAACACAAATATGATTTTTTTTTTGTGGACAAGCAATAGTTGACAGAAAATCTTAAAGGTGTTTCAGTGTTATTGAATATTTACAGAAAGAGATTGATGTACATACTTCTAAAATACAGTGCTTGTATGTAAATTAATGACTTTTTTTATTATTGCTGTAAGTCTTTACATTTATTCTGAGACTCCTATATAGAAGATCCTACTGAAATGCTTTTATGAAACTGAAGTCACTTCACTAGAATGCAAACACCATTGTGAAATTGTAATGAACAGGTTTTCCTGTGAAGGGCTTTTCCCCAATATGCTGCCCCTATTCATCAGATTATGCTGATTGACATAAAATCCACAGCTGCATCACAACTAATGGATTTTACATTCCATTCCAGGACCCCAACCAGTCGATGTACAACACCACCTCCCAAAGGAACATCATCCAGGGACAATGAGGGATCCCATTAGGAGGGTGTGAGAGGTAATCTTGAGCTGTTTACCAAAATGTGCTTTGCCATGACCATTTCAATTGAAGATTGTGAATGGTAAGATTTTCTATCCTTATTTCACTTTTCAGCAAGGTGGACAGTATTTAAGCTGGGTTATGCAATTGGAGAAGGCTAAATCTCCATAGTTTAAGTAAGTACTATTGTTCTTTCAGATATTTGAGGTATCTTAGTGATGAGATTATTTGCCTTATAAAAATTGATCTTCTTTATTAATGTCTCAGCATTTCTCTTTTAGACCTCTCTACCGACCTTAATTATCAGGATGTTAAAATCTCTGAAATTCAGATATTTTCCTCCTGTGAATTAAGGCCGGTGAAGAGATGGTAAATGGTTTCATAGGGCTTGCAAATTGTAAGTGAGGAGGTTGCTACTTTAGTATCTTAAGAACAATACCCTCCTTACAGTTTGCTGGCGAATCTCTCCATATAAAAGAGATAACGCACTGAGCATGGTACGCCTAGCGTGGTGTGGAAACCCATGCACATTTCTTTGACTTTTAAGTTTATACTATCTTCAGTCTTTAAAGTTGGACTTTCACGTATTATTTTTCTTTGCCCTCTAGCTGTGCATATTCTCAATTTCAAGTGAATCATAGTTCTCCAAAGATAGATTGGGAGTGTAGCACCCCTAAAAATCTACATATGAGCCTTGAGTGTGATAGAATTCCCAGAAAAGGAGAGCATAGAAGCAAGGAACATTACCTCTATAGACAAACTGAGATGTTTTTATGGCTTCTTCTCAGCCTATACTTTTTCGGATCAGTTTATCATCGCCGCCACGCCTAACATTTGATTTGATAAGTAACTTTATTTGGCTACATTGCTTTGAAGACTAATTAGAATTAATATTTACTGACATAGATATAGATTTAGGTAAACCCACCTCAACTCTTTCCGATAATAGAATCCTGTGCTGATAATGAGTCTTAATTGGATCCCCTCAATGGATTGAAGCTTGCACGATCAACAGCATCTTTTTCATCAGGTTTAATAGGTAACATTTCCATAAATTGGATAACAGGCATATCTTACTTTGTAATTATTATAGAGGTATTTAGAATTTTAATTGCTATTTTAAAATTGTTATGAAAGATTTCTAAAGTAAAAATTATCAGTTTATTGTCAATATGAAAGATAATGGAACAACCTACTTTTATAAAACCTATTAAAGGTAAAATCCTTTCTTTCTACAATGGTTATTGGCAATCTCCATACTCCTAAAATACCATCTGAAGATCAACAAAGTGAAGAATTACTTGGGAAGTTACTTTGTATGCATCATTTTAATATAAGTTGAGGTTGTTTCTTTATAATAGAGGAATAGAATTCATAAGGATTTAATCAATGAGATTTTATATATTCAACATTTTCCTGACTGTTATCAATGTCATTCAATGTGATTATGGTATATCCTGCCTTTATCACATTTTCCAAATGCGACTGCCAAACTTTAGTGATTATCAATCTCTTGTGCATTTGTTGGAAGCATAGGAGATAGTTTATTGAAGTAATTCTTGTTCTTTCTTTTTGGTATTATGAATGTTTTCAAAGGTCTCTCCATTACTCTTCACATCTTACTGTTATCATCTGCAATTGATTCTAGTTAGTTGTTGTTAGTAAAAACTGGAGTAGGATCAAACTTAGAGAAAATGAAATTAAATGGTCTCCTTTTTCTTATTACTAATCATTGAGATATATTATCAGTGGGGAGTTTATGGGAGATGTGGCTGGTCTAAGAAGGATATCTGGCTTGCATATTTTAGGGAGGCAAAACTTATTTGGAACTCTAGGGTAAGAAAGATATGAGAAGTATGCATATACGGCGATTGGAGGGTGTTCAAACCTCTTTTACTCAGCTTCTATTCAAGCACTTCCATTGCCATTCACACCTTGCGCCTTTCCCTCTTAACAGGCTTGCTGTGATAACAGGTTATTGTTCCCCTTACTGACAAAGAGTTGAAGCTCAATCTTAGAAACTCGTAGAATTTCGTTTCCTTTGAAGAAATCTGCAATCGATTCTCATATCTGGGAAGATATCTAATAGTTACACTGCCTTCACCTGCTTTCCATAAGTTACAAAATCAGAACATTTATTAGTTACCTACAGCAAAATACAATATGGAACCTGTAAGTGAAGAATGAAAACTAATTATCAATTGAGAATAGAAAATTATTTTAATGAGGTTTGTTAAAGAAAAGTATTGCATATTGATATTGAGTATCTTTTTGAATATACCTTCATCACAAAAAGATGATTCATTAATTTAATTGTTAAAAAAGCTACCAAAGACCACAGGTATTAAGGAGATAACAAAGTTGCTTACACACTAACTCACTACACAAAAGCTAACGTTTGCAACTGATAGGAGTAATCTAAGAAATAAAATCAATCAACAATGATGACAGAAACACTCCCACCATTCAACTTGAGCAAGATATCATCTTTTTAGAATTTAAAGAATTTCTCCAAACTGTTAGTTTTAAACTCAAACAGTATACTCACTGACTGGATTTCAATCTTTAACTTGAAAGTTAATATGAATAGGAATGGAAGGGAAACAGTTCATCTAAATAATCGGAGATGAAGTTGAAATAGAAAAGACAAGATAACTAATCTATTTGTAAATGTCCAATTTATTATTTTTCATAAATTGAGCCAAAATTTTCCAATTAATAGACATTTAACAGATATTATGTAAAATATGCTTGCAAACAGCAAGCTAATTGATGATAAATTCACAATAAAATTACTAAATTGTGTTAACCAGGTTAACCATTCTGCGTGGACATGTGGGAATAAATTCTACAGCTACAGTCATTCAGAATTTATTCAATCAGGTTTGTACCCCTTGTGTTCTCATGCATTTTCAAAATGTGTCTGCTTTATAATGTTATCTTCTACAATTACGGATAACTAAATAATTCGAAGGCTTTGTCATTCAGCCACAACTGTTGTGATACCTGGGTCCTCTTTCTTGGGAGGAGATATATTCATTTGATGGACCAAAAATATTTCTTGAAAGAAAGGAAAATTTTTGAAAGAAATATAGCCAAAAATGACTATGTGCTGGTTTGATATAAACTCTAGAAAGCATCATTCCAGAAATGTCCTCAACAGGTAAGCCTCTCTGTTACAGGTGAAATGAATTGATTTTGAAGAAGAGCTCCAGAGAGAATGTATTAGTTACTTGTTAAAATAAGAGCCATTAACAATTACAAATTGAAAATATGCTGAATTCAGAAAAAAATTGTCCTTTCATCTCATGATACATTCTCTGAAAAACTAGTAAAATTATCATTTCCGTTTAGAATAAATGCATTATACTCTGCTTGTGTTTGGTCAATATACTTTAATCAGCATTGGGGAATGAATCTTAGATTAACATTCTTCTTTCTCCAACATAACAGATAAAAATTTAGTTTACAATCAGTTTTTAAAAATATAAATTAACCTGATGTTGGCAAATCTTAACCTCTAGGAGTCCATTTTGCAAGGAAATAACTCAACAATAGTAATGCTTCAGCAAAATGGTGTTACTTAATTCATTGCTCTTCTTCTTTATATGATCAACTTGTATGTATGTTTGACTCAGCTTCTTATACTTTCAGCACTGCTTTTTCACTCTTCTTATCTGTTACTTTCTATGTTGCCTGAATGCGATATAGTATTTGACTATTATTATCATCCTTTACATTAGGCAACAGTATACACATTAAGGCTATGCTGGTTTGCAAGCGATGAAGAGGCAATCAGCTGATGCATGTCAGTGACCTTTCCCAAATAGGTCACAAACGCCTATCTATGGATCTAGCAAATACTTTTGGTTTTTGTTAAAAATATTCTTAGATTAAAACATAAAATTTGTTTATCATGATGCTAATAAAAATATTGCAATTTTCAATTTCCTTTTAACTTAAAAGTACTCAACCTGGAGTTGTTTTGTTGCAGTTGGTCTCTGCCTTCACATTTTCCTATTCCTGGCCCTTTCTTGATTTTCCTTGTTTTCAAGCCAATTTTGGTGCTTTAATTAAGATTTACCCTAACCCCATTAAGTAGTTATGCTGCTTAATTAATTACACTGCAAGTTGACAGCTGATTTTTTCCATCCACTTTTTGACTGATATACAATCAAAACTCTGAAGTTGTATGGCAACTAGGATAGTTGAGCAGTAAAAAGATTTCCAAGGGGAAAATCAAAGCAATAAATAAAAAATATATGCAAGAAAAGCTGTTTAGGCAAGTAATTACACAGAAAGACCATGAAGGCAGTATAGCTAGCATAAAATAGTTTTTTATCAGAATCTTTATTAATTTTGTTTTAAATTTAATTAAATATTATCAGTTTTTATTGATGGCTCTATCCATCTCAGATATATGTGATGCATGGATGATGGCCCATTCCAATGTTCCCTAGTTCTCATCTTTAAAGTACATAAACATTTTATGAGAAAGATTTTTATGGAAGAGAATGTAACTTCAGATTGATATTTATCCTTGAGGAGACACTTCCTTTGCATCTCACTCTTCTGTTACCCACAGCATCTGTGTCAACTGAGATCACCTATTGCCTCAGCCTTTACCTACCAAGTGAGTTATGATGGAAATCCTCTAGATATCCCTCAAGATATGAGGAGATGATTTAGTGGTTACCTTTGGATTAGAAGCAGAATGATTGAGATTAAAATCGCCATAATATCAGAATTGAATGTGGTACAAACCACAGGGATTCCATTGATATTTACATCCAAAAATCTTCAAGCACTAGGGCATAAGCCCTGTCATTAGCTGCGATTACCTTCATTGTACGTTTTCTAGATCCCGAAAGTTTACTTGTTGTGAGATACACATACTGTACTTGAGTATGTTCACAGCAATTAATGATTCTAAGAGTGCCTCTAAAAGAACAGAGTGCAATATGAAATCGGGTATAAGGCTTTCGCTGTTTGAGATGTATGTAACCCATATCAAGCATAGCATAATTCAAACATATATATTATAGAAATACTAAAGGATCTGAGTGAAAGAGGCATAGAGAATCCATGGAATTTTAAGGAGAGACTTGGAGAAAATTAGGTGAGATGCATTGAGGTGCCTGCTCTGCCAACATTCAAAATTGGGTGCAATATACTATGTGCTCCTCTTGTACAATGGTAACAGGATGGTGATCAACTTTCAATAATAATTGCAACTAGTTTCCTCGTGCGAAACTTTCGCATACGACACTGATACTCAACTACCCACCCAAATACACGTCAAAAAACGCCAATCGCTAAAAACAAATACACAAAAACTAAAACATACCTAAAACACCCACCTTCATATTCCTTAACAGTGTCTGTTTCAATACTTTGTTTGTAGCGATAGATATTGCTCCAAACCTTCGTTTCCCTTGTATTCTTTGTTAGTGAGTTTTCTAAAATCGCAGGACATCCTATTCTTTACTCAAAAATATGATTAAATGTTGAATATTACCTAATCAGTGAGTGAAATATAAACACTAAAAATCATTTGATATCAGGTTTAGATATAAAGAAATTTTCCACAGACACCAAAATAAATTTGAATACTCGGAAAACAACTTAACGACCTTATTCTTTTGATCACATGACTGGTAATTAGTTTCTCTAATTTTTCCATGAATACTCCAAAATCTTATCAAAATACCCCAAATCGAATTTTAAATATTGTCCATCTTAAATTAAAACTACCGGGAATTAATATGACGCAAAATTATTCAAATATACCACACGATAAAACCATGATGCAAACTTTCATATTCGGCAATATTCATGTTTCTTTGGCTGTCGTTATGCTCCCACAAGATGCAATGTGGCTTACTTATGAAACTGTTGTGGTTGCATACGACGTTGAAGTTTTCGTTCATGGAGACTATAATACTAATCGCAAAAACTGCTTCAATCATTTCATGACCGACAATAGGTACTTCATCCGATTTTAAAACTTGTTTGCATTCGTCACTAAGTAAACAAATTTAATCTGTATATAGCAACTCGGGCATTTTTTCGTCCAGGAGGCAACACGATGATTAAAATATTAATTCAATTTCCTTAACGAATGGTGTGTATTTCATTTGTTTGACTATTTTCAAAATAGACACCGTGGAGATAGTTTCTTATTTTGTTTGAAAATTTCTTAGCCAGGCAAAAACTCCAATATCACAATGAATAAGACGATTGTGAAAGGGTTTTGATTCAAAACTGGATGAGTTCGCGTTTGAAACTTCTTGATTGACTTCTGGCCTAAAGTTTATTCTTTCAAAGTTTCAATAAAACTGCTGAGATAGATTTGTGGTTTGAATCTTTCTACTTCCTTGTTTCCTCTGGTCACACAGCAAAAGTTATGTGATGTCCTCCTGGAGAAATGTGTCCAGAGCTTAATAGAAATCGTTCTCCTTTGTGAAGAAAAATTTAACAAGCTCAACTCAAATTCAAACTTCGCAAGATTCTCAGGCAAAGTCAATAAAATTTATATATAAGGTTGATCCAACCCTCCACCCTTATATTTTTCTGTATATTTTGTCTATATTGAATAGATTTACTTCCAAAATTAGTTGAAATTCTTCATGAAAAATCAGTGCATTTGATGATTGGCCTCTGATAGGAATTATAAGAAATCTGACTTAAACTGAGCCCATCACAATTAGATATTATTCTATTTTATAGAAATGAAATTATTACTTCAAAGAGTCCTTCGATAAATAAATTTCCCTAATATAATTCCCACCGACAAAGTCACTGAAATCCATGAGTTTTGTCACACAATCTCTTTACTATTTTGTACTTGAAACACAAAAAACTATTCCACTGACAATAACCCAATCCATGTTTTCAGAATGCTATTATTCTCTATTCATAATGTATGTTTTTTTTCTGAGAGCTTGTTAAATTTTTCTTCGCAAAGGAGAACGATTTCTATTCAGCTCTGGACACATTTCTCCAGGAGGACATCACATCACTTTTGCTATGTGACCAGAGGAAACAAGGTAAGTAGAAAGATTCAAACCACAAATCTATCTCAGCAGTACTATTGAAACTTTGAAAGAATGAACTTTAGGCCAGAAGTCAATCAAGTAGTTTCAAACGTGAACTCATCCAGTTTTGAATCAAAACCCTTTCACTATCGTCCTAGTCATTGTGATATTGGAGTTTTTGCCTGGCTATCAAATTCTCAAACAAAATAGAAACTAACTCCACAGTTTCTATTTTGTTTGAAAATTTCTCATGCCACTCGACAGCCATCTAACTCGATTGCCTGCTTACAGTGTAAACAGTGGTCAGTTTAATTTATGGCTACACTCAGAAATTAGAGCATTTATTTCTGCCAGAAATTAGCATTGGCACACTGAAAATAATCTGAAAGTTATAGAAAAACTGAATGAAAAACACAAATATTTTAAAGTGAAAAATGAGAAATAAGATTTCATTCAATATTTGACACAAAATGTTTTACGCAAGGACTAAAATATATAGATTATAATAAACCTATGACATTGCGGACTTCATTTTTAAGAAGCACAACCGCTTCAACAAAGCTAATGCATAAAAAAGTACATGAAATGTAACTTGATTTGAAAAACTAAATCAGATGAAAAAATTACGCGAAAGATGCATCTAAAATATTTCTAATGATGTAAAATGAAAATAAAGCCAATTCTAACAAAACTATACGCAATAGAATTTTTATATTTTGTTTTAATATAAATTAAATGTAATCAGTTTTTATTGATGGCTCCATCCATCTCAGATATATGTGATGCATGGATGATGGCCCATTCCAATGTTACTTAATTCTCATCTTTAAAGTACATAAACATTTTATGAGAAAGACTGTAATGGAAGAGAATGTAACTTCAGATTGGTGTCTGTACTTAAAGAGACACTCCCTTTGCATCTATCCCATCTGTTATCCACAGCATCTGGGTCAACTGACATCACCTATTGCCTCAGCCTTTACCTACCAAGTGAGTTATGATGGAAATACTCTACTTCCTGGAGCTCTGTATAATTCGAAACGTGTAATATTTGACCAAAAAAACTGATTCAACAAAGCTGATGCATAAAAAAAGTATCTGCAATGCAACTTGATCTGAAAAACTAAAGAAGATGAAAACATTAAGCAAAAGAAGCATGTAAAAATTTTCAAATGAAGTAGAAAGATAATAATGCCAATTGTAACACAACTATACACAAAAACTATATCTCAAATGATTTTGGCACTAAATAATTTATTCCACACAGAATCAAAGAAAAATCTTTTGGATAAATACAATTTCACCCAATTTATATTTGAATTATATAACCTATGTGCACCAAATAATTGGAAGTGAACGTAATGAAAGAAGACAGTAAATTCTCAGGGTCATATTTTTCAGAAAAACTTAAGATATTATTTCTAGTGACTCAAAACTTTGTCCAAAATTTAACATTTTAATGCCTGCTGTTAGAATATAAGATATAGTTTAGACATGAAGGCAATAGAGTTTTTAACAACTAACTGTTAAATTCCACACTTTTAGTAAATAAGAGCACAATGTTTGTATATTTTTCCATTATTTATTTTGCACAGTTTTGTAATAATGACCCTACAATTCTTATATTTTTGTATATAAAGAATGACAATATGATGAAAGAAATATCACACAAGAGAATAATAAAACAAAGTATTGAATGTAACGCTTTTGGTTAAAAAGAAAAATATATATTTTAGATAAAGGTTTCTCTTTGCTTTGAAAATAAATTTCTACCAAAAGTGTTCACTTAACATACCTCTATGTCTGCTTATTCTTGCAACAAATCTTAAACAATCCCCACTTCACAACCCTAACCACCTTTCAACATGTCAAAATTAGCAATAGCATGGATTCAATGCATTATTGAAATTTAAGTGCCACTAAGGTCATTCATTTTAAGAGCTTATATCTGTACTAGTCTTCGGTAACAACTATTTCGTGTCATCAACTAATTACAAAGTATAGCGTTAAAATGATTGCAAACATATTAATTACAATAAATGAGTTCGGTTATGGTGATTACTTCGAAAGTTCCAGATAATGCCTTTATAACCACTACAATTCAAAAAAATATTACACTGAAAACACATTTAAATTGCTGTAGAAAACACACTTCCATGCTGCAATCGAAATGAGAGAGACGCGAAAGAAAAATGTAAGATGATAAATGAGAAAATAAAATTCAATCCCAATTGAGAATGTGCAGGCCAGGGCCAGCTTTAGCCGAGAATGCTGGATGCAAATATATCTCACGGGATTAAGTGAGTGAGAGGAAATACCAAAATATATGATTCGAACCAGGAAATTGATAGAGTACAGTAGGGTAAAGCAAGCTTCAGTAACACATTCTGAAATAGGTTATTAAGGTAACTTTATCATCCCAACAGTGTAAAAATATTTATAATGTAGAGTCCACAAATAAATACAATAATGTTAGTATTTAAAGGAGATATATGCTAAAATAAGCTTCCCGTGATAGAAAGGTAGATATAGACTAGACTATTTAACTTGAAGGAGAAAGAGAAAGCATTGATATCGACGAATTCCCATTCTAACAGCTAAGAGGTGTGTTTTTCTACACTTAATTACACAACCCAAAAAAATTTCATCAAATAGTATTTCTCTTAAAGTTTCCGTAAGAAAACAGGAACCAGCTATTCATTCAATGCCCGCATAGAGATGCTCATGAATTCCAGGTGTATACGAAAACTAAGAACTGCTTTGACGAACCTCGCTCACAACAAAGACATACCATCACTACAATATTCACTAACAAGAAGTGCCTGAGGCACCATAGAGTAAGGTATGCAATGTTGAAACACTCTTGAAAAACTTCTAAATAATATTTAAGAAAGGTATCTCTAAATTTTGCAAATTTCATACTTATTTCGGACCTTCTTCATTTGAATTAGACTCCCTTCACCGTTCAAGAATGATGCAATTCTACGGTTTAGCCTTTGGTAAAAAGACTTCTGTGTCATGAAGTACAATAAATGATTTACTTCTTTCTTTCCTTCACTAAATTATCAGCCATCCTCCGTTCATTAATTAATAGGTAAATGGATGCGGCGGCCGCAGACAGCTGCTGATTACTTTCTCATAGCGAAGACCAGCTGACTACTGTTACTCTTCAATCGCATGCATCTAATTTGACCTGTCAGGCAAGATAGTGGGAGAGATGCAATAAGTTTGCTACTAATGAACTATAAATTCTATTATATTCTTTATAATAATAACATTACGACATAAATATCATCCTTGCAAAAAAACCATACCAACTTTTCGACTTCAGGAAAGCCGAGAAGTCTTCTCCTCAACTGCTGAATAATATTTCAATAAATAAGGATCGTAAAGAACGGTAACGAAAGCACTTACAAAAACTTAACCAGGAACTTCGAGTGTGGCTCGACAACGGCGAAAGTGATTTGTTAATTAAATACATTAATGATATTTTGCGAATCATTTCAAGAATAGCCCCAAAAGAACGAATCTCTGAGAAGCTGAACTTTTATTACCAAAAAGAGGTCTAAATTAACTGAGCTAAAATTGAATACAGTACATTTAGATTACGATGAGTATATTTTAACAGAAACGAACCTTACTGGTGAAATTACTGACGTTGAAATTGGGATAATTCACGATACCTTGTGTACAAAAGATCGTGATGACCTCACCAGTTCTAAAAAGTAAAGTATGGAGACAGCGTGTAATTTGCATTCCCTTAGAAGATTTATTATCTGGCACTATACTTCGAGCTCTCCGTCGAGGAAGTTTGTGATAACTTGTGCATTGACTCCAAAATGTTAGACTTTAGGAACTGTAATACTAAGCATGCTTATGAAATTTTATCTTTTGCTGACTGGGAAAAGGTTATAAATAAGCATTATGTGAATGAATGTTTTCGAAAACTAACTGAACTGATTAACATTGACATCTTTCTCTGTACTCCAACTAAAAAGATAGGCGAAAGACAATTTCCAGGCTTCATCATAATTTTTCCTCAAACCTCAACAAGGCCATAAGTACTAAAAAGCGTACATACAAGCAAGAGCATACAATTAAATCTTTCGGTCTATATTTGGAGTCCTGCGTTTCACGTAAGAACGTTGAGAGGGAAATTAAAGCATGTCAACAGTTTATCTTCAATTCCTTATGATATGAAATATTTTTGGAATTATGTGAACATGCAAAAGAAAAATGAATGTTTCTCTGATGTGCTGTTCCATGGGCATTCATGTGGCAATATATATCCTTTTCTATAGCATTGTTATAATATCCTGGAAGCACCTCAAACCTCTGTATTTAATATGTCACTAAAATCTGGTTCTTTCTCCAATTGCTTGAAGCTTAGTCTTTTAATACCCGTAAGCACTTAATAAGTCTGGATAAATACAGATGTTCTTAGTTATAGACCAGTCTCATTTCAGTGTTGCCTGGTTAAATATCTGAAAGCATTGTCCTCGATTCCATTAGTCCTTTACTTAAACATATTATCATCAATGAGCAACATGATTTCCTTCAAGGCCCATCAACTACTACAAATTTAGTTACTTATAAAAACTGCATTCTGAATAGCTTTAATGATGGTTCACAGGTTGATGCTATATACAAATATTTTAAATAAGCTTTTGATATCATAAGTATCAACCACTTATTGGCTAAATTACAGTACTATGGTATAATTGGTCATTTTCCTAAGTGGTTTGAAAGTTATTTGATAGAAAGCAGACAACTTGTGATAATTAAATCTTGCACTTCTTATGAATATGCAGTAACATGAGAGGTACCACAAAGTTCTCATGATCATTTCTGTTCAACATATTTATAAATGATATAGCTTATAATTTTCAATTCAGTTAAATCATTAATTTATGCCGAAGATTAAAAGTTACATATTAAATTTAAATCAATGTCTGATTATACAATACTTCTAAATGCTGTGGATAATCTAAATCATTGGTGTTTCAACAATGCAATTAATTTAAGTATATGTTTCCAGTGATGCAAAGCCATTATTCTTCACACTGACCACATTAATATTACATCTATAACAAGGGCACTGTGAAGGATTTTTGTGTATTATATGACACCAGCTCAAATTTGGACAATCAAATTGATAAAGCAGTCAGTAAAGATCTGAAAATGCTAGGTTTTATAACAAAGGTTACTAATTAATCATTTTTACAATACATTTTAAAGAAAACACTGTTCACTAGCCTAGTTGTACCTATTCTCGAGTATTGCTATGTCCTGTGGGCTCCACTCAACAACTGCCACATAAATCACCTGGAAAAAGTGCAAAGATGCTTTATCGGAACTTTTTTAAGAAAATTAGGATATGATGTAAATAATATTTCCTTCCATTAAGCATATAGAATACTTGGTCTAAATACACTTTCACATAAAGGTCTTCATTGAACTAACTATATGTATTACAGTAGTATCATTAGAACTGCAAATGAGCTTCCGTACAATGTAGAATTTTTGCTCTTTACTTAGCCTCTATTGAGAAACTCATAATATATATTGTATCATAGATGTCATTGTAACTTTTAAAATCTTTTGTATCTGGAACTCATAATATGTCTATTACAATAACCTTATTTGAAACTTTTTAGTGTATCTTATGATGCTCCCCTTCATGTGTCTAGAATAGGTCGGCCACAGAATCCCGATAAGAGGCCTTTACTCTAGGAAGTACTCTGCAATGATCAATGGTAAGCAAAAGCTCTTGAAAATGATTCAGAAGGTATGGAACTATAAGAATTCTATATGTTATTTTAATATTAATTTAAAACCAATATATCATAAGATAAAATTAGCTTATTCATCAATTTACTAATCAAATTATACATTGACCTTGGAGTGCAATGCTTCACATACTATTACTACTACTATTCATGATAATCATAGAAGAATGAGATGATTGATGATGAGCATTTTTAAACCCCTCAGATATGTTTCCTTTCATTTAACATATTATATTTATAGGGATAAGGCAATGCCATAAAATTGGCAATTGAAACCAACAATCTTTTAATATCTTGTATAGATTTAGGGGCTAGTGTATCGACTCCTATATCTGAAGTCATATTTATGAATCTGTTTCTTCGATGTACTCTTTCAAATGAAATGAAAATTTGAGTAGCTGTTAGGTTATGTTGTTATATTACTTTTGAAATTCCTTATACTGTAGAACTTCAAATCTATTACTAAAAGTTTATCATTGAATGATATTAGTTGTTGCTTTTCAAATCATCAACCCATATGTTTATTTGTCTAAACTGTTCAGTGTTTTCTCCACTCTTCCCTAATGTGTGTTTTCTTAATTATTATCCTGTGAAATAGACTACCGGACATGTACGAAAGCGATGCTTGCTCGGAAGCGAACAGGGGCAATCAGCTGTTACGTGTCAATGAACTCCTATGAAATAGCTCACACACATACATACATATGGATCTCGCCAAACTTTTTCGGTTAAAATTCTCCTCTTTAACTGTCATATCCTTTTAATTATAATGTAAATCAACAAATATCAGAATTTCAATCCTCTCTTTGACTTAAATATTCAATCAAGAGTCAGTTTGAAAAACTGAGCCGGGTCGGAACATTCTTATCCTTGTACTGCGTAAACTGCTCTCAAATCGCATACAATTACTTCCTCACTGTTCGATTGCACCAACATTTCTGAATTCATACGACAGAAAAAGTATATCGGTGCCTTTCTGGTTCCGTATTAAATACCGCAGTATATTTGCCGAAAATA
This sequence comes from Pachydiplax longipennis, assembly GCA_036926295.1. Classification (NCBI taxonomy): domain Eukaryota; kingdom Metazoa; phylum Arthropoda; class Insecta; order Odonata; family Libellulidae; genus Pachydiplax; species Pachydiplax longipennis. The sequence continues at coordinate 390,723 of JAVFKF010000010.1, forward strand.
CGTAATGTTCCACACAATTTCCAGCAATCTTACTGTTTTTGTTCTCGTAAACCTTACTTACTTGCTTAGCATTACTTAATTTTAGAGTAGGATGCATTTTTTATCCGACGTTGTATCTGAAGGTGTAACGCGATGCGGAGACTCCTCGTCAGCTCTTATCAAAATCTTGCAATATTTTAATCGTTTGTGGTTCATCTAACAACGTTCTGTCCTCAACGTGAATGAAACGCACTTAAAATTGTAGGTAAATACATGGTGATTGAAATCCCTTCTTATTTTTTTCCCAGCGCTCATTTGGAACAATTTTTTACTAGGCATTAACTCTGGTCATAATTCCTGCAATGCACAAGTAGGCAGTTTCGAGAAAGCCGATTTCCAGAATCAAATTTTAGATATGATGCAGCCCTCGACCACTATTCGTAACGGATGCTGTCCTCACCTTTTTAATATACTACCATTCTCACGTACACAATCTTTCTTTCACGTGAAAAGGTATTAGCAAACCTTAATTCCTTTACTACATTATAAGAATTTCATGATTAGAAATAGGGTGAAGAGAGAAGTTAGTAGAAAATGTGTATAATCACGTTCAAAAAGGCTGAGTAATCACTTAATCATATCTTAATTAACTTCTGCGGACAATATTCGCCAAAACTCTGAAACTCACCAATTGGGTTTTTATGCCTTCTCATGGACAGTAGAGTAGCATGTGATACATCAGAGTAAACGTTTGCCATTGCTCTTTGAAGTATCTTTGCTCAGAAGCCCGGCTGCGAAACTTTCTGCAAATTAAAAGAAAAAGTTATACAGCAAATTTTAACCATACGCAACTTCTGATGTTAGTAAATTGCGTGGAAGATCGAAAATATTTGATCATAACAATTAACTTCTCACAAAATAAATGACATTTTTTTAGAAATTCAGAAGATAAAAAGGTTAGAAATTAATTGCAGACAACTGTACTAAAAATTTACTTGAAGAATCATTTGAAAGATTGGGTCAAAAGAAAGGAAGGTGCACGATTTTCCAAACCACGCAAAGACGTATCGTGCCAGGCTCGTTTCCCCTTTGAAATGGAGGGGTTCGCCAGCTATCTGCAACTGGAATTTCCCATTTCGGGCGATCGGGACGCTCGCGTCAGCAGTTGCAAATAGCCAGCCCTATGAAACCATGGTGTGGCTACAGCATGAAAACCATAGCCACGGAAAAGATAGAAGAGGAAGAATTTTAGAAGACTAATTAAGTTTTATTCTCTAATGGCTAAAAAGCCTGTCTGTATTTGTGTGTGTATTACCTATCACTTCAATTTCCCCTCCCCCCAATCACTATCGCCCATCAAGTGGGCCCTACTTCACTTAATTGCCCATTCCCCCCGAACTCTAATGCAGACCTGTTCTCTAATGCCCGTTGGATGGGCCCATTTCTGAAGAAATCTACCCTCTACCACCTTTCCAAGCTGGAAGACGTAGATTCCTTACCTTGTGCTGAGGAATTCCTCCAGCGGTGGCCGACCTCAGCTTTCCATCGGCGAACCGAACCTCCTCTTCAAGTCACTATCACCAATTCACTAAATTTCACTATAATGACCATAGCTCACTACACAAACACACAAATCTTCTTTGCCAGGAGGCTTCTTCAGATTTGGTCGAGGCAGCAATCTTTCAAAGACCACGTCGTTCGGTCGCCATGTGACTGGGCAGCGAGGGCGATGTCGTATCTTCGACAAGTTGAAACAGCATGGTCGCCTCGAGTGATTTCAACTCCCGGAAATCTTGCGCCGACTGAGATTCTCGTCGCGGACGTTGGGCAAAGACTGCGTCGAAGACAAAAATTTCAGGGTTTATATACTTTGCTCGTGAAGGAGGAGAGGGGAAAGGTTTTACGTAATGTTCCTCCTTATAACGTATTCGCTCATCCCTTTTCTCCTACCTTTCTCGTCCCATCGTAGTAATGAGTCAAACGCAGTTACAGAGCAAAGAGTATTGGATGACTGCAGATAAAACTTAGATCTCGAATTAGAGCCTAATTTCACTTAGTAAGTCGATTTTAGAGTTCTCTGATAACCAAACAAATAACTACTTATTCACAATCATTCAAACTCTACGAATTGTTTAAGGTAATTCCACTCTGAAAACGAAAGAGAATGACATTTCACAGTATTCAACACTTGCAAAAAGGAAATCATCGACGCGAAAGTATTTTAAGGTGCATGAATGTAAAACCTCAATTTCGGCTCTTATACCTTATTTTCCCACACATGCTCCTTTCGACCGCTTAATCTTCAGGTTGCTTAGTAAAGCCCTCACGTTAGAAAATTTGACTGGTTGGACTGGAATGCGACCTTCCTGATCTACTTCTTAGTTCTCGTAACATTACCACGCTGTGGGCCTTAAAGCAGAAGGGTAACGGCAATATCTTTCACGCAGAAAGTTAAATTTGTTAATATCATTCACCGTATTTAGGCTTTCTGTATAACAATCTTCCTAAGTGACTGTCACGATGCTGCAGCGTTTGTAAAAGGCAGCGACAAAGTCCCTCCCACAGTGATCAAAGGATGAGGATTTCCCCCTTTTTCGACAACGGCGAGTCTATCTTCCCTAAAATTTAGTAAGAGGACTTAGAATAGAGGGGTTTCTACTGGTGTTATAAACCCTCAGCAAGCGACCAGGAGCTTCCCTTTTGTGCATTTCCTCTGATTTCCTGGATAGCAAAGTGGGCGGAGTCAGGTTACCTACTCTTTTTCTAATCACCTCATCATGTATAGCATGCTTTACTTTGGACTCACATAAGAAATATATGCATATACGGCGATTGGAAGGTGTCCGAACCTCTTTTACTCAGCTTCTATTCAAGCACTTCCATTGCCACTCACACCTTGCCCCGTTCCCTCTTAACAGGCTTTGCTGTGATAACAGGTTATTGTTCCCCTTACTGACAGTGAGTTGAAGCTCATTCGTAACAACTTGTAGAATTTTGTTTACTTCGAAGAAAGAATGTAAAAGCCAAAAGCAGTAGTAAAATTTCCGTCTACAGAACCTCATCTTTCGAATAGATCATCTGTTCGAACGCGGAAATCTTTTGAGAGGTGAGCATTGGCGCTACTGCCAAGTACATCATTTTTTTTTTTTGCATTCCCGCGAGGAAGAAAGGATCCTCAGTCATCATAATTCTACCAGTTCAATGATAGGGGAAAAATTTTGGGTTTGCCAATTCAGAATTATTTAATGAAACAGTAAAAATAAGAGAGACAAATTGTCGAGTCGATATCATACTTTCATCGATTAATTTCATACAAATGGAAAATAAAAGCGCTTCCTAAATCGTCTTTTTTTCATCGATTCGTAATTTATAACAAATGAAAAAGAAATGCGATCTTCAAAACGCATTTTTACCGCAAGTAATTTCAAGCAAATGACAGATAAGAGCGCTTCTTAAATCGTTTTTTTTCCTCCCTCTATTCGTACTTTAAAACAAATGAAAAAGAAATGCGATTTCAAAAACGCCATTTTACCGGAGGAATGTTTAATTTCAAACAAATTGCAGATAAAAGCGCTTATTGTCGAGTCGGAGGCTCACGGACGATTTCCGTGCCAAAAATTACATGCAAATCACACATTTCCTTGATAACTGTTTAACCAAATTTTCCTAATTCTTCAACATTTAAGAACTTTCAAAGGACCCTTCTAAAGATCTGATTAGAAAATATTCTATCAGGTCAAAATTTTCGTGAAGTAATCCACTGGCACTACAATTCTCTATTACGACTCTCTGAATAGTTTCATATCCATGTAGTCGACCTTACAATTGGATCCCTAATAACTTACAATTGAACCAGTCATATAAGTAATGATGTCTGCCAGTTCTTTAATTACCTTTAGGCCACAACTGTCACATTACTGAATTATTAAAATGGGAAACATAGATCGTTAGTTTCATTATATTCACCTCCTACTCATACATTTCTAGGCAATAAAAGCTTTGTATTTCCACACCGTACGAAGAAAGCGATCGTTATTGTCTTAATCTCTTTGGTTCGAAGGAACCTTCTTCATCTTCAAGTTATGAGTATTCCACGGGGGAATTGTGGCAATGAAAAATGAACTCACAAGGTCTACTTGGAACACTTTTCCAGTTCCCTCGAAGTGGATTAGAACCATACCTTCGTAATTTGTAGATTTTACATCTAGCTAACATGAATAGTATGATGATCTTCCTAATTATTACTTGAAACGCAAAGTTTCAGGAATTTCAACCGTAATTGAGAATCGTAGTGCTATTTATTCCTTCTTGAGGGAATAAATAAATCTCTCGGCTCATATGATTCTCTGTGAAAATATTAGCGTATCCGTATTGCACATTATGAGGATTGTGCATTTCAAAAGATCCTTGCATTCCTTGACATCAAATTTAAAAATTTCGAAATATATTGACGTATGAATGCCATACTTTAATCTGTTTGTGGGTATGAAAAGTCGTTGTAAATCCATATAAATCGTCATTATGGATGTTCCAACAAAGCTACGACAAATCAGTTGAAAATTCCGCGCCATGGGAAGTGTAAGCCGTAGCCAATCGCATCGTAGCATTTCATTGTGGGAAGAATATTGTTGCGTCTCAGAAGGCAGGAAATTAAATTAATAGCGAAAGCGTCACTTTGATGCCGTACATCATTCAAGATGGCACATAAAATGGTGAGTAAGGTTTGAATTTTTGTGGATTGTGATACCTTGGCTACTTTTTGTCGCATGTGATGGTATTATTTAGTGAAATGAGTTTTCTCACGATCGGTGAAGTCGGTGTTTCCTGCAATAGAGAAATTCGTGAGGACACAGTCCACCTGCGAAATAGAGAATAAAGCTTTCCGTGATGTTAAACGTGATTTGCTGACATATCACAGGCGTGCAAGATAGTAAGACCCTTTGATATCGTGCCTCGAAAATAATGGAAGAAATAATTCTCGATACTTTATTTAACAAAAGAGCCCCGGCGCTCTAGAAGTCCGACAGGCGACGGATTGTCGTACCGGGTTAGCGGTTTGCTTTTTCAATAGAAATTAATTCCAATGGATGACCAGAAAAACCGTAATGTGTGTTGTGGAAATAATCTCGTGCGTTGCTATGCCTCAAAAAGAGTACAGTGATCAGTTTCTCGTTATTCGGGGGACGACTCTGCTGGATGCAATGGCGTTAGTGTCAGTATTAGTCTCTTTCCTCATTGCTGCTTGTATGATCGCGACCCGGTACACGGCATAGAAGAGGAAATCGAGTCCAGGAAAAGTATTCAAGAGTATAGATACAATATCGGAGTCGAGATTTCTCGGAGGAAGTGAGCTTCAGCTTTAGCCCGAATCCGCGGTCATATAATTCTTCTTAGATTGCGACTCTTTCCAAGCTATTTTCCGCCATTTCAAATAGAGTCTTCTTTATAATCTGGCATCGAATTTCATGTCAGAAAGAGACGCTGTTTTGAAGCCGTTGAGATTGTATAGTAAGGTTGTCTAGTAAGCATGTCTGTAGGAAAAGTTCGCAGCAGCGAATTTAAATCACCGGTGTTTATCAACGTGGAGGCCTCATGAGAAACGTTTGCATGGGGTGTATTCCTTCACAAACCATAAATTTCTTAGTCATTCTTCTATCGCCTAAAATACAGCAGACCAATATTGAAACGGAAGACCAAGATTTTAAAGGCATATGCTACGGTAGAAGGGTATAACGTGGCGCGTACTACTTTCCTGAGTACTTTAATTGGAGTGAATATTCGTCGGAAAATCCAATTCTGTCAGACGAATTAGTTACGAGTTTTCAGCAACATTTCTCTCATAATGTGGTGAAAATATTGTTTTACAGCGGAAGTCTTCGAAATTATGCGTAATCTTTAACATTACTTTCAGAAAGATATAATTGATTTACTTTAGTTTCATTTAGCAATTCTAAGGCCGGGGATCTCCACAGAGTGATAATTACAATTCTGTTTATCTGCTCACCGACCCTTTCGCAGAAAAGAGCAATTTTTAGATCAAATTCGAAGACATTTTTCGCATTACTCCAGATTCATGATAAGGTTTCATCTACATTCAATTCAAGTCAGCGTATTTATGATTAACAGGAAAAGATTGCCGAAGATTCGAGACGAGGAGTGCAACGAGGTGACGAACAGGGAGAGACGTAAGTAAAAGTTGTGCTTTTTTACATTCACTTCCTTTGCAAACCCATTGTCGCTACTACAACTGATAAATAATAAATTCGATTATCCGATTTACGAGTGTTGATAATATTATAAAATGGTAAATAAAATCACACTCACATCGGTTAAGATAACTTAAATGGAAAACTAAACTACCTTAAGTAAGGTATTGTGCAACTCATCAAAACGTTCATTACAAATATGGGAAATGATTTTCTGCAGAGAACGTCCGCTGAGAGTTTTAGAAACTCTAATAAGATCATCTACCCCAGAAGGAGAACCTTCCTCTAGTACGGGGTAAGTATACCTTATCTTAATTCTCTGCATTCCTCTCATTCACATCATGCTTGATGTTTCAAAAGGAACAAAATATAATTGTTTGCAGGGGCAGGTTGGGTTTCATCGCCCCTAACCAAAGGGGCTTGCAAAATATCAGTCTCTCCCCCATTCCCCCAGAGAAGTCATATAAACTGGACACAAGGCAAGTACATCTAACATGTCTATAGTCGTAGTTCTCTCCAGGGTGAATTGAATTCCTTTTGATGTCTCTGTAGTATCAGGATGACAAAACCTGAATATTCAGTCTAGGAAGCAGTTACATCTTAGAAAAGTTACAACTAGAAAAGTTAATGGATTGGGAAGTATGATTTAGAACATGGTTCATTTCAAAGTATAAGCTTTTTTTCTGAAATAAGTGAAAAATAGAAGTAATTCATTTATGTAAGTCTATTTATTGCACTACAATATCACTATAAAATAATAGTCCTAGTAAGCCATCTTTCTCACACTTATTGGCAATACTACACGATTTAATATTGAAATTGTGGCTGTGATTGAGTTATCTGGGATTGATTGATAACAGAGAGAGATATAATTGTTTTTAAAGCTGAATTGGTTCTTCTTCAAGATTCCCTACAAATTTGAGTTTTTACAAAACATCCATTGTGAGTCAATGAGGTAACACTCATTTATCCTTTTTCTATGCTGATAAGCTAATAGATCCATCCTTTTCCTTTTATATTAGTTGTTTAAGGATTAAAAGCCTTTCATGGGATGTTCATCAATAGGAAGGTGGTACATAATGAGACAATGTAAAAATATAGGTGCTTTGAAAACAGAAGTAACAGGTCGTCGATACTGTGAGCTTATTAGACTACTCCATACTCAGGACAGGCCAATACAGATTTCTCAGATGAAAAAATTCCTAATTTTTCTAATCATTGCAAAATTATCATATTTTTATGTGCATGGGTTTGCTCTCTTGCAGACCGTACATAAGTTCCACCAACTTGCTTTCTATAGCCAGAAGAAAGGAAATGTGAGAAAATTCACCTTTATTTCTTACTTTCCGTTGGGTTTGATCTCCACCAACTGCAAATGAGAAAACAATTATTATCTCTCTTGAAGTCAATATCAATTAGGTACCCTCAATAAAAATGTTTCATTTCATGGTTTTGAGCATTCCAAAGAGCAGTGATGTATGAATGATTGATTTTTGCTGTTTCTACTTCTGTCCAACACCAAAGTTCAGTGATGCTGATGAATAAGGAAGAGATTATTCACGGAAACCCGAGGAGAAAAAGAAGAGCTCCATGGAGGCAAGTGTTCTAAGAGTCATACATTTCGTGCATCTAGATGCACATGAGTAGCTTAATTCTATTTGCTTCTGTAAGTTATGACCTGATTCTATAGTTTCATGAGCCTAAGAAGGAGAAAAGGTTATGAGGCTGAATCTTTTGTTAAACTGTTTTTTTGATTTATGAGAGAAGTTGATAATGTGCATCAAGTATCACCAGTCCTGATTGTAAACCTTTCAATGCAGGTTCCTGAAGGTAGATCAGCCAATTGCAGATTCCCAAGATACAGCTGGGCCATCCTCAAGAAATGTAAAATATGAACCGTAAGTGAACACAGAACTGAAGTTCTTCCTGTGTCAAAAGGCATTCTACCTGAGAGCAAAGTCATCTTTCCATTTCTTATGCTTTCTCGTGTCACCATGTATCCTATTCTACACTGATGCACTTTATTTTGTCAAATGAGTCATTGGAGTGAAGATGAAAAGCAAATGCCTTTCAGGAATATTGCTCTAATATTTCCAAATCTGCCCACTTCTCAAACACAAATATGATTTTTTTTTTGTGGACAAGCAATAGTTGACAGAAAATCTTAAAGGTGTTTCAGTGTTATTGAATATTTACAGAAAGAGATTGATGTACATACTTCTAAAATACAGTGCTTGTATGTAAATTAATGACTTTTTTTATTATTGCTGTAAGTCTTTACATTTATTCTGAGACTCCTATATAGAAGATCCTACTGAAATGCTTTTATGAAACTGAAGTCACTTCACTAGAATGCAAACACCATTGTGAAATTGTAATGAACAGGTTTTCCTGTGAAGGGCTTTTCCCCAATATGCTGCCCCTATTCATCAGATTATGCTGATTGACATAAAATCCACAGCTGCATCACAACTAATGGATTTTACATTCCATTCCAGGACCCCAACCAGTCGATGTACAACACCACCTCCCAAAGGAACATCATCCAGGGACAATGAGGGATCCCATTAGGAGGGTGTGAGAGGTAATCTTGAGCTGTTTACCAAAATGTGCTTTGCCATGACCATTTCAATTGAAGATTGTGAATGGTAAGATTTTCTATCCTTATTTCACTTTTCAGCAAGGTGGACAGTATTTAAGCTGGGTTATGCAATTGGAGAAGGCTAAATCTCCATAGTTTAAGTAAGTACTATTGTTCTTTCAGATATTTGAGGTATCTTAGTGATGAGATTATTTGCCTTATAAAAATTGATCTTCTTTATTAATGTCTCAGCATTTCTCTTTTAGACCTCTCTACCGACCTTAATTATCAGGATGTTAAAATCTCTGAAATTCAGATATTTTCCTCCTGTGAATTAAGGCCGGTGAAGAGATGGTAAATGGTTTCATAGGGCTTGCAAATTGTAAGTGAGGAGGTTGCTACTTTAGTATCTTAAGAACAATACCCTCCTTACAGTTTGCTGGCGAATCTCTCCATATAAAAGAGATAACGCACTGAGCATGGTACGCCTAGCGTGGTGTGGAAACCCATGCACATTTCTTTGACTTTTAAGTTTATACTATCTTCAGTCTTTAAAGTTGGACTTTCACGTATTATTTTTCTTTGCCCTCTAGCTGTGCATATTCTCAATTTCAAGTGAATCATAGTTCTCCAAAGATAGATTGGGAGTGTAGCACCCCTAAAAATCTACATATGAGCCTTGAGTGTGATAGAATTCCCAGAAAAGGAGAGCATAGAAGCAAGGAACATTACCTCTATAGACAAACTGAGATGTTTTTATGGCTTCTTCTCAGCCTATACTTTTTCGGATCAGTTTATCATCGCCGCCACGCCTAACATTTGATTTGATAAGTAACTTTATTTGGCTACATTGCTTTGAAGACTAATTAGAATTAATATTTACTGACATAGATATAGATTTAGGTAAACCCACCTCAACTCTTTCCGATAATAGAATCCTGTGCTGATAATGAGTCTTAATTGGATCCCCTCAATGGATTGAAGCTTGCACGATCAACAGCATCTTTTTCATCAGGTTTAATAGGTAACATTTCCATAAATTGGATAACAGGCATATCTTACTTTGTAATTATTATAGAGGTATTTAGAATTTTAATTGCTATTTTAAAATTGTTATGAAAGATTTCTAAAGTAAAAATTATCAGTTTATTGTCAATATGAAAGATAATGGAACAACCTACTTTTATAAAACCTATTAAAGGTAAAATCCTTTCTTTCTACAATGGTTATTGGCAATCTCCATACTCCTAAAATACCATCTGAAGATCAACAAAGTGAAGAATTACTTGGGAAGTTACTTTGTATGCATCATTTTAATATAAGTTGAGGTTGTTTCTTTATAATAGAGGAATAGAATTCATAAGGATTTAATCAATGAGATTTTATATATTCAACATTTTCCTGACTGTTATCAATGTCATTCAATGTGATTATGGTATATCCTGCCTTTATCACATTTTCCAAATGCGACTGCCAAACTTTAGTGATTATCAATCTCTTGTGCATTTGTTGGAAGCATAGGAGATAGTTTATTGAAGTAATTCTTGTTCTTTCTTTTTGGTATTATGAATGTTTTCAAAGGTCTCTCCATTACTCTTCACATCTTACTGTTATCATCTGCAATTGATTCTAGTTAGTTGTTGTTAGTAAAAACTGGAGTAGGATCAAACTTAGAGAAAATGAAATTAAATGGTCTCCTTTTTCTTATTACTAATCATTGAGATATATTATCAGTGGGGAGTTTATGGGAGATGTGGCTGGTCTAAGAAGGATATCTGGCTTGCATATTTTAGGGAGGCAAAACTTATTTGGAACTCTAGGGTAAGAAAGATATGAGAAGTATGCATATACGGCGATTGGAGGGTGTTCAAACCTCTTTTACTCAGCTTCTATTCAAGCACTTCCATTGCCATTCACACCTTGCGCCTTTCCCTCTTAACAGGCTTGCTGTGATAACAGGTTATTGTTCCCCTTACTGACAAAGAGTTGAAGCTCAATCTTAGAAACTCGTAGAATTTCGTTTCCTTTGAAGAAATCTGCAATCGATTCTCATATCTGGGAAGATATCTAATAGTTACACTGCCTTCACCTGCTTTCCATAAGTTACAAAATCAGAACATTTATTAGTTACCTACAGCAAAATACAATATGGAACCTGTAAGTGAAGAATGAAAACTAATTATCAATTGAGAATAGAAAATTATTTTAATGAGGTTTGTTAAAGAAAAGTATTGCATATTGATATTGAGTATCTTTTTGAATATACCTTCATCACAAAAAGATGATTCATTAATTTAATTGTTAAAAAAGCTACCAAAGACCACAGGTATTAAGGAGATAACAAAGTTGCTTACACACTAACTCACTACACAAAAGCTAACGTTTGCAACTGATAGGAGTAATCTAAGAAATAAAATCAATCAACAATGATGACAGAAACACTCCCACCATTCAACTTGAGCAAGATATCATCTTTTTAGAATTTAAAGAATTTCTCCAAACTGTTAGTTTTAAACTCAAACAGTATACTCACTGACTGGATTTCAATCTTTAACTTGAAAGTTAATATGAATAGGAATGGAAGGGAAACAGTTCATCTAAATAATCGGAGATGAAGTTGAAATAGAAAAGACAAGATAACTAATCTATTTGTAAATGTCCAATTTATTATTTTTCATAAATTGAGCCAAAATTTTCCAATTAATAGACATTTAACAGATATTATGTAAAATATGCTTGCAAACAGCAAGCTAATTGATGATAAATTCACAATAAAATTACTAAATTGTGTTAACCAGGTTAACCATTCTGCGTGGACATGTGGGAATAAATTCTACAGCTACAGTCATTCAGAATTTATTCAATCAGGTTTGTACCCCTTGTGTTCTCATGCATTTTCAAAATGTGTCTGCTTTATAATGTTATCTTCTACAATTACGGATAACTAAATAATTCGAAGGCTTTGTCATTCAGCCACAACTGTTGTGATACCTGGGTCCTCTTTCTTGGGAGGAGATATATTCATTTGATGGACCAAAAATATTTCTTGAAAGAAAGGAAAATTTTTGAAAGAAATATAGCCAAAAATGACTATGTGCTGGTTTGATATAAACTCTAGAAAGCATCATTCCAGAAATGTCCTCAACAGGTAAGCCTCTCTGTTACAGGTGAAATGAATTGATTTTGAAGAAGAGCTCCAGAGAGAATGTATTAGTTACTTGTTAAAATAAGAGCCATTAACAATTACAAATTGAAAATATGCTGAATTCAGAAAAAAATTGTCCTTTCATCTCATGATACATTCTCTGAAAAACTAGTAAAATTATCATTTCCGTTTAGAATAAATGCATTATACTCTGCTTGTGTTTGGTCAATATACTTTAATCAGCATTGGGGAATGAATCTTAGATTAACATTCTTCTTTCTCCAACATAACAGATAAAAATTTAGTTTACAATCAGTTTTTAAAAATATAAATTAACCTGATGTTGGCAAATCTTAACCTCTAGGAGTCCATTTTGCAAGGAAATAACTCAACAATAGTAATGCTTCAGCAAAATGGTGTTACTTAATTCATTGCTCTTCTTCTTTATATGATCAACTTGTATGTATGTTTGACTCAGCTTCTTATACTTTCAGCACTGCTTTTTCACTCTTCTTATCTGTTACTTTCTATGTTGCCTGAATGCGATATAGTATTTGACTATTATTATCATCCTTTACATTAGGCAACAGTATACACATTAAGGCTATGCTGGTTTGCAAGCGATGAAGAGGCAATCAGCTGATGCATGTCAGTGACCTTTCCCAAATAGGTCACAAACGCCTATCTATGGATCTAGCAAATACTTTTGGTTTTTGTTAAAAATATTCTTAGATTAAAACATAAAATTTGTTTATCATGATGCTAATAAAAATATTGCAATTTTCAATTTCCTTTTAACTTAAAAGTACTCAACCTGGAGTTGTTTTGTTGCAGTTGGTCTCTGCCTTCACATTTTCCTATTCCTGGCCCTTTCTTGATTTTCCTTGTTTTCAAGCCAATTTTGGTGCTTTAATTAAGATTTACCCTAACCCCATTAAGTAGTTATGCTGCTTAATTAATTACACTGCAAGTTGACAGCTGATTTTTTCCATCCACTTTTTGACTGATATACAATCAAAACTCTGAAGTTGTACGGCAACTAGGATAGTTGAGCAGTAAAAAGATTTCCAAGGGGAAAATCAAAGCAATAAATAAAAAATATATGCAAGAAAAGCTGTTTAGGCAAGTAATTACACAGAAAGACCATGAAGGCAGTATAGCTAGCATAAAATAGTTTTTTATCAGAATCTTTATTAATTTTGTTTTAAATTTAATTAAATATTATCAGTTTTTATTGATGGCTCTATCCATCTCAGATATATGTGATGCATGGATGATGGCCCATTCCAATGTTCCCTAGTTCTCATCTTTAAAGTACATAAACATTTTATGAGAAAGATTTTTATGGAAGAGAATGTAACTTCAGATTGATATTTATCCTTGAGGAGACACTTCCTTTGCATCTCACTCTTCTGTTACCCACAGCATCTGTGTCAACTGAGATCACCTATTGCCTCAGCCTTTACCTACCAAGTGAGTTATGATGGAAATCCTCTAGATATCCCTCAAGATATGAGGAGATGATTTAGTGGTTACCTTTGGATTAGAAGCAGAATGATTGAGATTAAAATCGCCATAATATCAGAATTGAATGTGGTACAAACCACAGGGATTCCATTGATATTTACATCCAAAAATCTTCAAGCACTAGGGCATAAGCCCTGTCATTAGCTGCGATTACTTTCATTGTACGTTTTCTAGATCCCGAAAGTTTACTTGTTGTGAGATACACATACTGTACTTGAGTATGTTCACAGCAATTAATGATTCTAAGAGTGCCTCTAAAAGAACAGAGTGCAATATGAAATCGGGTATAAGGCTTTCGCTGTTTGAGATGTATGTAACCCATATCAAGCATAGCATAATTCAAACATATATATTATAGAAATACTAAAGGATCTGAGTGAAAGAGGCATAGAGAATCCATGGAATTTTAAGGAGAGACTTGGAGAAAATTAGGTGAGATGCATTGAGGTGCCTGCTCTGCCAACATTCAAAATTGGGTGCAATATACTATGTGCTCCTCTTGTACAATGGTAACAGGATGGTGATCAACTTTCAATAATAATTGCAACTAGTTTCCTCGTGCGAAACTTTCGCATACGACACTGATACTCAACTACCCACCCAAATACACGTCAAAAAACGCCAATCGCTAAAAACAAATACACAAAAACTAAAACATACCTAAAACACCCACCTTCATATTCCTTAACAGTGTCTGTTTCAATACTTTGTTTGTAGCGATAGATATTGCTCCAAACCTTCGTTTCCCTTGTATTCTTTGTTAGTGAGTTTTCTAAAATCGCAGGACATCCTATTCTTTACTCAAAAATATGATTAAATGTTGAATATTACCTAATCAGTGAGTGAAATATAAACACTAAAAATCATTTGATATCAGGTTTAGATATATAGAAATTTTCCACAGACACCAAAATAAATTTGAATACTCGGAAAACAACTTAACGACCTTATTCTTTTGATCACATGACTGGTAATTAGTTTCTCTAATTTTTCCATGAATACTCCAAAATCTTATCAAAATACCCCAAATCGAATTTTAAATATTGTCCATCTTAAATTAAAACTACCGGGAATTAATATGACGCAAAATTATTCAAATATACCACACGATAAAACCATGATGCAAACTTTCATATTCGGCAATATTCATGTTTCTTTGGCTGTCGTTATGCTCCCACAAGATGCAATGTGGCTTACTTATGAAACTGTTGTGGTTGCATACGACGTTGAAGTTTTCGTTCATGGAGACTATAATACTAATCGCAAAAACTGCTTCAATCATTTCATGACCGACAATAGGTACTTCATCCGATTTTAAAACTTGTTTGCATTCGTCACTAAGTAAACAAATTTAATCTGTATATAGCAACTCGGGCATTTTTTCGTCCAGGAGGCAACACGATGATTAAAATATTAATTCAATTTCCTTAACGAATGGTGTGTATTTCATTTGTTTGACTATTTTCAAAATAGACACCGTGGAGATAGTTTCTTATTTTGTTTGAAAATTTCTTAGCCAGGCAAAAACTCCAATATCACAATGAATAAGACGATTGTGAAAGGGTTTTGATTCAAAACTGGATGAGTTCGCGTTTGAAACTTCTTGATTGACTTCTGGCCTAAAGTTTATTCTTTCAAAGTTTCAATAAAACTGCTGAGATAGATTTGTGGTTTGAATCTTTCTACTTCCTTGTTTCCTCTGGTCACACAGCAAAAGTTATGTGATGTCCTCCTGGAGAAATGTGTCCAGAGCTTAATAGAAATCGTTCTCCTTTGTGAAGAAAAATTTAACAAGCTCAACTCAAATTCAAACTTCGCAAGATTCTCAGGCAAAGTCAATAAAATTTATATATAAGGTTGATCCAACCCCCTCCACCCTTATATTTTTCTGTATATTTTGTCTATATTGAATAGATTTACTTCCAAAATTAGTTGAAATTCTTCATGAAAAATCAGTGCATTTGATGATTGGCCTCTGATAGGAATTATAAGAAATCTGACTTAAACTGAGCCCATCACAATTAGATATTATTCTATTTTATAGAAATGAAATTATTACTTCAAAGAGTCCTTCGATAAATAAATTTCCCTAATATAATTCCCACCGACAAAGTCACTGAAATCCATGAGTTTTGTCACACAATCTCTTTACTATTTTGTACTTGAAACACAAAAAACTATTCCACTGACAATAACCCAATCCATGTTTTCAGAATGCTATTATTCTCTATTCATAATGTATGTTTTTTTTCTGAGAGCTTGTTAAATTTTTCTTCGCAAAGGAGAACGATTTCTATTCAGCTCTGGACACATTTCTCCAGGAGGACATCACATCACTTTTGCTATGTGACCAGAGGAAACAAGGTAAGTAGAAAGATTCAAACCACAAATCTATCTCAGCAGTACTATTGAAACTTTGAAAGAATGAACTTTAGGCCAGAAGTCAATCAAGTAGTTTCAAACGTGAACTCATCCAGTTTTGAATCAAAACCCTTTCACTATCGTCCTAGTCATTGTGATATTGGAGTTTTTGCCTGGCTATCAAATTCTCAAACAAAATAGAAACTAACTCCACAGTTTCTATTTTGTTTGAAAATTTCTCATGCCACTCGACAGCCATCTAACTCGATTGCCTGCTTACAGTGTAAACAGTGGTCAGTTTAATTTATGGCTACACTCAGAAATTAGAGCATTTATTTCTGCCAGAAATTAGCATTGGCACACTGAAAATAATCTGAAAGTTATAGAAAAACTGAATGAAAAACACAAATATTTTAAAGTGAAAAATGAGAAATAAGATTTCATTCAATATTTGACACAAAATGTTTTACGCAAGGACTAAAATATATAGATTATAATAAACCTATGACATTGCGGACTTCATTTTTAAGAAGCACAACCGCTTCAACAAAGCTAATGCATAAAAAAGTACATGAAATGTAACTTGATTTGAAAAACTAAATCAGATGAAAAAATTACGCGAAAGATGCATCTAAAATATTTCTAATGATGTAAAATGAAAATAATGCCAATTCTAACAAAACTATACGCAATAGAATTTTTATATTTTGTTTTAATATAAATTAAATGTAATCAGTTTTTATTGATGGCTCCATCCATCTCAGATATATGTGATGCATGGATGATGGCCCATTCCAATGTTACTTAATTCTCATCTTTAAAGTACATAAACATTTTATGAGAAAGACTGTAATGTAAGAGAATGTAACTTCAGATTGGTGTCTGTACTTAAAGAGACACTCCCTTTGCATCTATCCCATCTGTTATCCACAGCATCTGGGTCAACTGACATCACCTATTGCCTCAGCCTTTACCTACCAAGTGAGTTATGATGGAAATACTCTACTTCCTGGAGCTCTGTATAATTCGAAACGTGTAATATTTGACCAAAAAAACTGATTCAACAAAGCTGATGCATAAAAAAAGTATCTGCAATGCAACTTGATCTGAAAAACTAAAGAAGATGAAAACATTAAGCAAAAGAAGCATGTAAAAATTTTCAAATGAAGTAGAAAGATAATAATGCCAATTGTAACACAACTATACACAAAAACTATATCTCAAATGATTTTGGCACTAAATAATTTATTCCACACAGAATCAAAGAAAAATCTTTTGGATAAATACAATTTCACCCAATTTATATTTGAATTATATAACCTATGTGCACCAAATAATTGGAAGTGAACGTAATGAAAGAAGACAGTAAATTCTCAGGGTCATATTTTTCAGAAAAACTTAAGATATTATTTCTAGTGACTCAAAACTTTGTCCAAAATTTAACATTTTAATGCCTGCTGTTAGAATATAAGATATAGTTTAGACATGAAGGCAATAGAGTTTTTAACAACTAACTGTTAAATTCCACACTTTTAGTAAATAAGAGCACAATGTTTGTATATTTTTCCATTATTTATTTTGCACAGTTTTGTAATAATGACCCTACAATTCTTATATTTTTGTATATAAAGAATGACAATATGATGAAAGAAATATCACACAAGAGAATAATAAAACAAAGTATTGAATGTAACGCTTTTGGTTAAAAAGAAAAATATATATTTTAGATAAAGGTTTCTCTTTGCTTTGAAAATAAATTTCTACCAAAAGTGTTCACTTAACATACCTCTATGTCTGCTTATTCTTGCAACAAATCTTAAACAATCCCCACTTCACAACCCTAACCACCTTTCAACATGTCAAAATTAGCAATAGCATGGATTCAATGCATTATTGAAATTTAAGTGCCACTAAGGTCATTCATTTTAAGAGCTTATATCTGTACTAGTCTTCGGTAACAACTATTTCGTGTCATCAACTAATTACAAAGTATAGCGTTAAAATGATTGCAAACATATTAATTACAATAAATGAGTTCGGTTATGGTGATTACTTCGAAAGTTCCAGATAATGCCTTTATAACCACTACAATTCAAAAAAATATTACACTGAAAACACATTTAAATTGCTGTAGAAAACACACTTCCATGCTGCAATCGAAATGAGAGAGACGCGAAAGAAAAATGTAAGATGATAAATGAGAAAATAAAATTCAATCCCAATTGAGAATGTGCAGGCCAGGGCCAGCTTTAGCCGAGAATGCTGGATGCAAATATATCTCACGGGATTAAGTGAGTGAGAGGAAATACCAAAATATATGATTCGAACCAGGAAATTGATAGAGTACAGTAGGGTAAAGCAAGCTTCAGTAACACATTCTGAAATAGGTTATTAAGGTAACTTTATCATCCCAACAGTGTAAAAATATTTATAATGTAGAGTCCACAAATAAATACAATAATGTTAGTATTTAAAGGAGATATATGCTAAAATAAGCTTCCCGTGATAGAAAGGTAGATATAGACTAGACTATTTAACTTGAAGGAGAAAGAGAAAGCATTGATATCGACGAATTCCCATTCTAACAGCTAAGAGGTGTGTTTTTCTACACTTAATTACACAACCCAAAAAAATTTCATCAAATAGTATTTCTCTTAAAGTTTCCGTAAGAAAACAGGAACCAGCTATTCATTCAATGCCCGCATAGAGATGCTCATGAATTCCAGGTGTATACGAAAACTAAGAACTGCTTTGACGAACCTCGCTCACAACAAAGACATACCATCACTACAATATTCACTAACAAGAAGTGCCTGAGGCACCATAGAGTAAGGTATGCAATGTTGAAACACTCTTGAAAAACTTCTAAATAATATTTAAGAAAGGTATCTCTAAATTTTGCAAATTTCATACTTATTTCGGACCTTCTTCATTTGAATTAGACTCCCTTCACCGTTCAAGAATGATGCAATTCTACGGTTTAGCCTTTGGTAAAAAGACTTCTGTGTCATGAAGTACAATAAATGATTTACTTCTTTCTTTCCTTCACTAAATTATCAGCCATCCTCCGTTCATTAATTAATAGGTAAATGGATGCGGCGGCCGCAGACAGCTGCTGATTACTTTCTCATAGCGAAGACCAGCTGACTACTGTTACTCTTCAATCGCATGCATCTAATTTGACCTGTCAGGCAAGATAGTGGGAGAGATGCAATAAGTTTGCTACTAATGAACTATAAATTCTATTATATTCTTTATAATAATAACATTACGACATAAATATCATCCTTGCAAAAAAACCATACCAACTTTTCGACTTCAGGAAAGCCGAGAAGTCTTCTCCTCAACTGCTGAATAATATTTCAATAAATAAGGATCGTAAAGAACGGTAACGAAAGCACTTACAAAAACTTAACCAGGAACTTCGAGTGTGGCTCGACAACGGCGAAAGTGATTTGTTAATTAAATACATTAATGATATTTTGCGAATCATTTCAAGAATAGCCCCAAAAGAACGAATCTCTGAGAAGCTGAACTTTTATTACCAAAAAGAGGTCTAAATTAACTGAGCTAAAATTGAATACAGTACATTTAGATTACGATGAGTATATTTTAACAGAAACGAACCTTACTGGTGAAATTACTGACGTTGAAATTGGGATAATTCACGATACCTTGTGTACAAAAGATCGTGATGACCTCACCAGTTCTAAAAAGTAAAGTATGGAGACAGCGTGTAATTTGCATTCCCTTAGAAGATTTATTATCTGGCACTATACTTCGAGCTCTCCGTCGAGGAAGTTTGTGATAACTTGTGCATTGACTCCAAAATGTTAGACTTTAGGAACTGTAATACTAAGCATGCTTATGAAATTTTATCTTTTGCTGACTGGGAAAAGGTTATAAATAAGCATTATGTGAATGAATGTTTTCGAAAACTAACTGAACTGATTAACATTGACATCTTTCTCTGTACTCCAACTAAAAAGATAGGCGAAAGACAATTTCCAGGCTTCATCATAATTTTTCCTCAAACCTCAACAAGGCCATAAGTACTAAAAAGCGTACATACAAGCAAGAGCATACAATTAAATCTTTCGGTCTATATTTGGAGTCCTGCGTTTCACGTAAGAACGTTGAGAGGGAAATTAAAGCATGTCAACAGTTTATCTTCAATTCCTTATGATATGAAATATTTTTGGAATTATGTGAACATGCAAAAGAAAAATGAATGTTTCTCTGATGTGCTGTTCCATGGGCATTCATGTGGCAATATATATCCTTTTCTATAGCATTGTTATAATATCCTGGAAGCACCTCAAACCTCTGTATTTAATATGTCACTAAAATCTGGTTCTTTCTCCAATTGCTTGAAGCTTAGTCTTTTAATACCCGTAAGCACTTAATAAGTCTGGATAAATACAGATGTTCTTAGTTATAGACCAGTCTCATTTCAGTGTTGCCTGGTTAAATATCTGAAAGCATTGTCCTCGATTCCATTAGTCCTTTACTTAAACATATTATCATCAATGAGCAACATGATTTCCTTCAAGGCCCATCAACTACTACAAATTTAGTTACTTATAAAAACTGCATTCTGAATAGCTTTAATGATGGTTCACAGGTTGATGCTATATACAAATATTTTAAATAAGCTTTTGATATCATAAGTATCAACCACTTATTGGCTAAATTACAGTACTATGGTATAATTGGTCATTTTCCTAAGTGGTTTGAAAGTTATTTGATAGAAAGCAGACAACTTGTGATAATTAAATCTTGCACTTCTTATGAATATGCAGTAACATGAGAGGTACCACAAAGTTCTCATGATCATTTCTGTTCAACATATTTATAAATGATATAGCTTATAATTTTCAATTCAGTTAAATCATTAATTTATGCCGAAGATTAAAAGTTACATATTAAATTTAAATCAATGTCTGATTATACAATACTTCTAAATGCTGTGGATAATCTAAATCATTGGTGTTTCAACAATGCAATTAATTTAAGTATATGTTTCCAGTGATGCAAAGCCATTATTCTTCACACTGACCACATTAATATTACATCTATAACAAGGGCACTGTGAAGGATTTTTGTGTATTATATGACACCAGCTCAAATTTGGACAATCAAATTGATAAAGCAGTCAGTAAAGATCTGAAAATGCTAGGTTTTATAACAAAGGTTACTAATTAATCATTTTTACAATACATTTTAAAGAAAACACTGTTCACTAGCCTAGTTGTACCTATTCTCGAGTATTGCTATGTCCTGTGGGCTCCACTCAACAACTGCCACATAAATCACCTGGAAAAAGTGCAAAGATGCTTTATCGGAACTTTTTTAAGAAAATTAGGATATGATGTAAATAATATTTCCTTCCATTAAGCATATAGAATACTTGGTCTAAATACACTTTCACATAAAGGTCTTCATTGAACTAACTATATGTATTACAGTAGTATCATTAGAACTGCAAATGAGCTTCCGTACAATGTAGAATTTTTGCTCTTTACTTAGCCTCTATTGAGAAACTCATAATATATATTGTATCATAGATGTCATTGTAACTTTTAAAATCTTTTGTATCTGGAACTCATAATATGTGTATTACAATAACCTTATTTGAAACTTTTGGTGTATCTTCCTATCTGAATCGCTTCTTCATATTCCTTTGATATTACCAAATATTATTTTTATTGCTTTTGTGATTCCTTCCATTTATATTTTACAATTAATATTTATTATTTAGTTTTTCTTAGGGTTAATGTAAGAAAAAGTGAATAAATATATTTTCCTCCTTTATTATACTGAAGTTTTGTTGTTCAAGAAACAAGACATTTAAAGTATTCCTATTGTAGGTGTGTTGTATTAAAGCCAATAATAATAATTACAATCTTTCAAATCCAAGGAAATTCAATTTTTAAGGCTATGTAATGAGATTTTCCTACAGAAGTTCATAAATGATAGCTTTCACACAGTGAAAATAAATCATTTGAAGTACTCTGCAATGATCAATGGTAAGCAAAAGCTCTTGAAAATGATTCAGAGGGTGTGGAGCTATAAGAATTCTATATATTATTTTAATATTAATTTAAAACTAAATTATCATAAAATCATAAAATTAGGTTATTCATCAATTTACTAATCAAATTATACATTGAACTTAGACTGCCATGCTTCACATACTATTACTACTACTATTCATGATAATCATAGAAGAATGTGATGATTGATGATGAGCATTTTTAAATCCCTCAGATATGTTTCCTTTCATTTAACATATTATATTAATAGGGATAAGGCAATGCCATAAAATTGGCAATTGAATCCAACAATCTTTTAATGTCTTGTATAGATTTAGGGGCTAGTGTATCGACTTCTCTCTCTTAAGTCATATTTATGAATCTGTTTCTTCGATGTACTCTTTCAAATGAAATGAAAATTTGAGTATCTGTTAGGTTATGTTGTTATATTACTTTTGAAATGTCTTATACTGTAAAACTTCATGTCTATCATTGAATGGTATTAGTTGTTGCTTTGCAAATCATCAACCCATATGTTAATTTGTCTAAACTGTTCAGTGGTCTCCACTCTTTCCTAATGTGTTTTTTCTTAATTAATTATTATCCTGTGAATTAGACTACCGGACATGTACGAAAGCGATGCTTGCTCGGAAGCGAACAGGGGCAATCAGCTGTTACGTGTCAATGAACTCCTATGAAATAGCTCACACACATACATACATATGGATCTCGCCAAACTTTTTCCGTTAAAATTCTCCTCTTTGTCAAATCTGTTCAATTATAATGTAAATCAACAAATGTCAGAATTTCAATCCTCTCTTTGACTTAAATATTCAATCCAGAGTCCGCTTGAAAAACTGACCCGGATCGGAACATTCTTATCCTTGTACTGCGTAAACTGCTCTCAAATTGCATACAATTACTTTCTCACTGCTCAATTCCACCAAGATTTCTGAATTCATACGGAAGAAAAAGTACATCGGTGCCTTTCTGGTTCCATATTAAATACCGCAGTATATTTGCCGAAAATACGTCGTCTTCCACACAATTTCCAGCAATCTTACAGTTTTTGTTCTCGTAAACCTTACTTACTTGCTTAGCATTACTTAATTTTAGAGTAGGATGCATTTTTTATCCGACGTTGTATCTGAAGGTGTAACGCGATGCGGAGACTCCTCGTCAGCTCTTATCAAAATCTTGCAATATTTTAATCGTTTGTGGTTCATCTAACAACGTTCTGTCCTCAACGTGAATGAAACGCACTTAAAATTGTAGGTAAATACATGGTGATTGAAATCCCTTCTTATTTTTTTCCCAGCGCTCATTTGGAACAATTTTTTACTAGGCATTAACTCTGGTCATAATTCCTGCAATGCACAAGTAGGCAGTTTCGAGAAAGCCGATTTCCAGAATCAAATTTTAGATATGATGCAGCCCTCGACCACCATTCGTAATGGATGCTGTCCTCACCTTTTTAATATACTACCATTCTCACGTACACAATCTTTCTTTCACGTGAAAAGGTATTAACAAACCTTAATTGCATTATTACATCATTAGAATTTCATGATTAGAAATAGGGCGAAGAGAAAAGGCAGTAGAAAATGTGTATTATCACGTTCAGGAAGGCTGAATAATCACTTAATCACATCTGAATTGACTTCTGCGGACAATATTCGCCAAAACTCTGAAACTCACCAATTGGGTTTTTATGCCTTCTCATGGACAGTAGAGTAGCATGTGATACATCAGAGTAAACGTTTGCCATTGCTCTTTGAAGTATCTTTGCTCAGAAGCCCGGCTGCGAAACTTTCTGCAAATTAAAAGAAAAAGTTATACAGCAAATTTTAACCATACGCAACTTCTGATGTTAGTAAATTGCGTGGAAGATCGAAAATATTTGATCATAACAATTAACTTCTCACAAAATAAATGACATTTTTTTAGAAATTCAGAAGATAAAAAGGTTAGAAATTAATTGCAGACAACTGTACTAAAAATTTACTTGAAGAATCATTTGAAAGATTGGGTCAAAAGAAAGGAAGGTGCACGATTTTCCAAACCACGCAAAGACGTATCGTGCCAGGCTCGTTTCCCCTTTGAAATGGAGGGGTTCGCCAGCTATCTGCAACTGGAATTTCTCATTTCGGGCGATCGGGACGCTCGCGTCAGCAGTTGCAAATAGCCAGCCCTATGAAACCATGTTGTGGCTACAGCATGAAAACCATAGCCACGGAAAAGATAGAAGAGGAAGAATTTTAGAAGACTAATTAAGTTTTATTCTCTAATGGCTAAAAAGCCTGTCTGTATTTGTGTGTGTATTACCTATCACTTCAATTTCCCCTCCCCCCAATCACTATCGCCCATCAAGTGGGCCCTACTTCACTTAATTGCCCATTCCCCCCCGAACTCTAATGCAGACCTGTTCTCTAATGCCCGTTGGATGGGCCCATTTCTGAAGAAATCTACCCTCTACCACCTTTCCAAGCTGGAAGACGTAGATTCCTTACCTTGTGCTGAGGAATTCCTCCAGCGGTGGCCGACCTCAGCTTTCCATCGGCGAACCGAACCTCCTCTTCAAGTCACTATCACCAATTCACTAAATTTCACTATAATGACCATAGCTCACTACACAAACACACAAATCTTCTTTGCCAGGAGGCTTCTTCAGATTTGGTCGAGGCAGCAATCTTTCAAAGACCACGTCGTTCGGTCGCCATGTGACTGGGCAGCGAGGGCGATGTCGTATCTTCGACAAGTTGAAACAGCATGGTCGCCTCGAGTGATTTCAACTCCCGGAGATCTTGCGCCGACTGAGATTCTCGTCGCGGACGTTGGGCAAAGACTGCGTCGAAGACAAAAATTTCAGGGTTTATATACTTTGCTCGTGAAGGAGGAGAGGGGAAAGGTTTTACGTAATGTTCCTCCTTATAACGTATTCGCTCATCTCTTTTCTCCTACCTTTCTCGTCCCATCGTAGTAATGAGTCAAACGCAGTTACAGAGCAAAGAGTATTGGATGACTGCAGATAAAACTTAGATCTCGAATTAGAGCCTAATTTCACTTAGTAATTCGATTTTATCCGCATTCAACAAAATTTACTATAATTGATCGTTTTTCAATTATTTAACCCCGGGTGTTTAAACATTCACAAGAAATCGCTCTCTCCGCCTTTCACAGTATATTTTTTTACTTTTCATCGCCGCGTGGGGGTTCTTGAAGTTCTTCATTATTGCAACTTACGAAAACACTGGAAAAAAATATAAATCGATTTTATTTCGGTTTGAAACTATGTTAAGGAGTGGTAAAGGGTAATTCAGATAACCTCTTGAACGCCCCTCATGTCAGATATAATTCAACTCTTTCGTGCTAGAGTTCTCTGATAACCAAACAAATAATTACTTATTACAATTATTCATAATCTACGAATTGTTTAAGGAAATTCCACTCTGAAAACGAAAGAGAATGACATTTCACAGTTTTCAACACTTGCAAAAAGGAAATCATCGACGCGAAAGTATTTTAAGGTGCATGAATGTAAAACCTCAATTTCGGCTCTTATACCTTATTTTCCCACACATGCTCCTTTCGACCGCTTAATCTTCAGGTTGCTTAGTAAAGCCCTCACGTTAGAAAATTTGACTGGTTGGACTGGAATGCGACCTTCCTGATCTACTTCTTAGTTCTCGTAACATTACCACGCTGTGGGCCTTAAAGCAGAAGGGTAACGGCAATATCTTTCACGCAGAAAGTTAAATTTGTTAATATCATTCACCGTATTTAGGCTTTCTGTATAACAATCTTCCTAAGTGACTGTCACGATGCTGCAGCGTTTGTAAAAGGCAGCGACAAAGTCCCTCCCACAGTGATCAAAGGATGAGGATTTCCCCCTTTTTCGACAACGGCGAGTCTATCTTCCCTAAAATTTAGTAAGAGGACTTAGAATAGAGGGGTTTCTACGGGTGTTATAAACCCTCAGCAAGCGACCAGGAGCTTCCCTTCTGTGCATTTACTCTGATTTTCTGGTTAGCAAAGTGGGCGGAGTCAGGTTACCTACTCTTTTTCTAATCACCTCATCATGTATAGCATGCTTTACGTTGGACTCATGGTCCACCCTTTCAAAAAGAGTTGACCGAAAATAGTTATAAATTGCTATATTTGCCTACACTGATTTGAAGACTTAATAGCATTATTTACTGGCATAGATATAGGTTCTTATAAATCCACTTCAATTCATTTACAATGTAGAATCCAGAGCTGACAATGAGTCTTAATTTGATCGATTAAATTGTTTGAAGTACTCATATGATTGACGCTTATCAGATCAACTGCTTCTTTTTCTTCAGGTTTAATAGGTTACATAGATTCCATAAATTGGATAACAGGAATACCTTAATTTGTAATAATTAGTTATGTTAATTTAATTTCATTAATTGTGTTCCTAATTTTGTCTTCTCAAAACATTCAAATTTTTTTCCAAATTTCGTACGCCACATGTAACCGTGTAAGAACTTTGAAAGGACCCGTCTAAAGATCTGATTTTTAAAAAATGCTATCCAGTCAAAATTTTTGTGAAGTAATCCAATGGCACTACAATTCTCTGTTATGACTCTCTGAATGTTTTCATATCCATGTAGTCGATCGTACGATTGGATCCCAATAATTTGATAAGCAATAGCATTGCTGCCGAATACCTTCCTCTAAACGATACTACTGTATAAAAAAGCTTCATAAATATATTTTGACATCTTCGGTTATTTCGCACATATATGTCCCCATGGCTAATCGAACGCAGGACCCCTTTTATAAGAGCCCACTCGGTTATCCAGGAGCACAAACTCAGGAGCTATGTTTACTCCGAGCGGTTTTTAGATAATCATTTATGTGTTATATTGTTAACATTAATAAAAAGGAATGGAAAGGCCGAAAGATTAAGCATGATTTTATTATAAGCGTCACACATCACGATCTTGAAACTTCTTCCGCATGTCTCAGTGATAAGTCATCCCAGAGCAATCGTCTGAGGTGATACTCGTGTAGTCAAAAATAAATCGCATGATTTAAGAAAGATTTTTTTAGCCTTCTAAGAAATTTAATGGTCGTCATTTCCGAATTAATTGATAGAAGAAACGTCCAATGAGACGGGATAATCAAATAACTGTATAACTAAAAGTATGGGATTCGCACACTGTATTTAGTTTAAATACTGGCTATAAGAATTCATTCTCTTATCATTCTGGAGATTGGGAAATTGGCTAATGAATAAACCTCGTTTTCATTTTAATACCATTGAATGATGGCAATGATAAGTTTTTGGAGAAATGAAAAAATCATGGGAGAGGGAAAACCCACATTCTTTATTAAGATTGTCTTTGGAACCTATTATTCTTATGCCAATTATTATGCCAATCAATGCCAATAACATTCTCCATGTCTTGGAAATGTCCATTTCTAACATAGATATTAACCCACGATTGGCGTATTTAGTCTTCTAAAAGCGACCGCTGTGGGGGGACGAGAATTCACGAGAAACCAAAGAGCAATTATTTTGAAGGATTTCTGTTGTCATCACGCTCACATTCTCTGCCTTTCAGAAGGATTTTCAAATAAAAATGGTATATTAGTATTTGGTAATTATGGTAATAGTGAATATGTGATTTCTAATTTATGAAGACACCTTACGCGTTTTTCTAAAGTATTTATTTCTTTCTGCATCATAATTACTATAATGCCTTGCAAGTCGCACTTACAATGTCCTTCGTCTATTTTTATTCTCCGTTGAGAATCAACGGGTTGCTCCGCTGGTTATTCATACACCAGGTATGCGGGAGAGATCATTAAAATCTCATGAATTCAACGTTCGATATTTATTCAATTTCTAAATCACTTTGGATATCAATAGAAACTCAAATCTATGCTCAGCATTTATAGTCATGCAATTTAACATTCCAATAATCCAATAGCAGGGATCTTATTTTTCCACAAGTTTAAGGCAGGGTCGTTAATGATAAAAAGAACAATTTCTTGCTAACATCTTTCATTGTAATTGATTTTGACACAGTGTATTTTGTTACAACAGAAATAATTTTTCGTACGTTAATTCGCCACTTATGACTACCACAGACAATACAGTTATGCTATTCTTAAGCCTTAATTTTCTCTCGGTAGCATTTTATTCGCCTTGGCGCTTCGCTATGCATTTCTCAAATCACTGAAGTTTTTTTCTTTACCTTTATGGCGCATTTTGAGATCGGTGTAACTCTCTTTCACCATGTACTATAAATGAGAAGAAAGAGGAAGAAGATATTTCGTCCAAAGGATGGAAGCCCCTCTTAGCTTCCTTATATCTTCCGATATAAGTCCTCACATGACCGTTAGAGAAATTTTCACTCTTTACTTATTAACAGTGAAAGGCGTATGTCATGATTTGGAAATTACTGTGTGTTACCTCTTGGCTGTGGAAATGCGAGGTGTTCATTGAGGGTCTAAGAAATGAGTGAACAGAGTAGGTGAAGAAAAACTGGCAAAGAAGTCCGAATATATCGCGCATACTTCAAAGTGAAATCGTGGAAATTCTGATTTCTCGTTCTCTTCCACCTTTCGATGCAATCACTTGTGAAATGCAAAATGCCCATTAACGAGCTGAAGGCCCGTATCTGTTCTATGAATGATTATCTGAAACAACCAGAGATGCTACTTCTGACATATTCTAATTTCATGGACGTTTCGAGGATCGCAATGCTCTTTAGAGGAGAAAGATGACGCATTTAGCCAAATATTTCGTAAAAATAAGCATTATATTGAAATTAACATACAATATATTGAGACATTCACTTTCATATAAGGAAATAGTATGACAACAACAGGTTTACAGGCGGTACATCTGTTGTAAGTGACTTAGGTTATATCAATTTCGGATCCACAAGATTGCTAAGGGTGATCGCCGCATTGTTTCTGCAAATCTTCTTATGTACAATATGAACGAGAAAGATGTGTTATGCAAAGTTTCGGAATAACAGTCTCCATCTTGTGAATTTTTAATCGTGCCAAACTTTAAAAGCGGCTGTTGACATAATTTAACATCGAAAGAGGAATATACTTTAGATTCTATGAATAATTTTGGGCATAAGACGGTGGAGAAAATCGTCTACTGTCATCATGGAACGATCATATACCGAAGCCAAATATAGCAATTCTATATCATATTCACTATGTGTTCTCAGCTTTTATTATGGAAATGATATTCAAATATTATGTGAGGTTTCGACCATTGCCATAAAAACCCACCTTAACATCATGTTCTTATTTAAAGAATATTTTTAAATCGATTTCGTTTGTTTACTAGTGAATTTTGGTCCAGGCTGTCACATGAGCATTTTTTATACAACTCTTAAGTTTATAGAGTTCTCGAAAAGGGAGAGAATAACAAGGAATATAAATTTCAATTTTTTGGCAACGTCATCCTGTCCAACGAGGACTACCAGCGTACTAGCGTATTACTACTACCAAAAATCATATATGTGTAGTGTTATTTTAGCATGCCTGGAACAAGAAAGAGAATTGTAAATGAAATGTACATTATTCTTTTCCAAATCAAAATTTTAATTCGCATACCCATGGAAAATATAATGATATACTTAGTTTAGTTCCTTTAATAGTAATATCTGCAAACGGGCTAGAAGACATTCATGCCTTGAAATAAGCCATGGTCACAAGGAAATTGATTAACATTCAAGTCAGCTTACTTCACAAAAACTTAATGAATGAAATTCAAATAGTTTTTCTCAAACCCTTCATCTTTCATGTGACAAGTTTATCTGAGGAATTTTATGTTTACTTTAGTATTAAGGCTTAGGATGTATGAGTTATGCAAAACATTCTTTGGAGTCTTTTTTCATTGGATTCATGGAAAATATTCTCCTTGTTTGCTCTTAGCACTCTTGTTTAGCGACCAAATGAGGGCATATTCCCTCAATCCTCATTTTGACCACCATTCCCATTAAAGTTTGTCGATGGTAATTACGTCATGAGTTTCTATAGACAGATAGACCAAAAAATTGAAAGATTTGGAATCAATGTTGAGGAAGACGAAAAGAAGGTGAAAGCATGAGTTTAGATGTAAAGCGTGATGTTTAGAGACATATATTCGGAATTTTCTTCTATTAAACATTGCTTAAAATAATAAGAATTAATAGGTTTAATCTTTCGTTATGATTGAATGCTTTACAAGAACATTACTAGCGGCACACAGAGCCAAATAAAAAATATCTTGCGCAAAATGTACGGAGAAAGTGTAATGTAAGTAATCATACAGACGATAATTTTATATAAAATCACTTTACCCTTTTGTCAATGAATGTCGTACATCCAAGATGATCCTCTAAACCGAGTATCTTTCATAGTCTTGGGGCGCCTACGTTTAGTGGTAATTTATTCAAAGAAATCCCTTCTCAATTCCCTCCAACACAAAGTCGAGGATCATTGTTCCGGTATTTTGAGATTCTTGAGATGTAATTTGAATTTGAGAGACAGGGTAAAAATACTTTGTCCCTAAAATAACGTCAAGAATCAGAACACTGTCCGTGACTTGTAGCACTGTTCTCACTTATCTACTTCACACTTTGAAATTCATAACTGCAAGAAATGTCGTGCCTCTACAGATCTAATTCTTCAAATTTTCATCTATAAAATACGTACACTTAGAATGCACACACGAATCGCAGCTGCACGAAAAAATACTATCCTGCAAACTCATTAACAACTTCTTCTATACTAATAACCAACATTTGAAGCAAGCAATGCAGGAATTCTTCTTCCGCAAGAACAGAAAGCCATAATACATTTGCAATGACATACACCACGCCTATACAGAGAGTGAATCATGGTATAGAATTTCTGACGAACGAAACTTGTACTTCCTGCCACGTAAGTTTCAGAATTCCGTTCTTCTTAACCCGCTCTTTTGACCACCATAATGGTGTTCAAGATATGAGAGTGCGTTCTTTCCTATGGTATGGCGATGTGTTACAAGTGGCATGGAAGTGTTAGATATTGGATATACGAACAGTGCATTTTGAAACTTTTTTGAAGGGTTTGAGTGAAAAAAATGTGCGACAGTGTCTGTGAAATGCAGTTATCGAGCATGTAGTATATGTGGCGAAATCATGGCCATCGTTAAACCAGTAGCAGAGGTGTAAGAGAATGGTTCGAATAGATAGACTTCGTGATTTTGAACATGGAATATTTTTTACAACACCGACAATAATTAGGTGGAGTATTTCCACAGGTAGTATTTCTTTATTTATAAAAGCGCTAAATTGTGAGTTACCAAAATTTACCATCAGCAACGAATGTAGTCCCTAAATTTGCTTATTGTATTCTCTGGAAATAATCATTTCAATGTTTTTGTGTTCGTCAATAAATTTAACAATAAAAATAAACGTTTATGAATTATTTCTCACGGCCTCACTCCCGATATTGTGGGAAAGTTGAGTTTAAGTAAATGACACGTAAGTAAAAGGTATGTAAAGAATCTAATTATCAATTTAAGGGATTTGGAAAGGATGTTAATGACGTGGGACGAGGAGACATACAAGCCAGTATTTATAATCATGAATTATCGTTAAAAATATTACATCAATTTTTAAATGCGCAATTACATGGTCGCTGTCTTTTGTTTTTAGGTAACCATACATCGTTGGAGTCAATTAAAGTAATCGGAATATAAAAGAACAATATTATGAAAATGTGAATGATCGGAAAATTTTCAAAATATATTGTAATAATATTTTTATAGATTTAACTTAAATTTCTTGCAGATTTAATTTTTACGAAAGTTATTGATTAAACGCCACTGGCCAATAGGAAATCGGTTTGTTGTTTAGTGGCATTTCCGACCAATCAGAAACCAGTACTTGTGACGTAAAATAAATTTGGCGGTTAAAACTTCAGTCGCTGAAGAAACTGCTTTGGATGCAGTCGTGCTGTTGAAATTTTTCGAAAGATCGTTTAAATTTTAAACCATTGAAGCGCGATGGGTTCGAAATAATATCTAGAATTGGTTCTTGTAAGTTTTACGTAACTTTTATTGTAATTTTTATTATCTATGAATGTTATATTCGTAAAATTAAGAGAGGGAACATTCTTCCTGCCGTCAAGACATAAGGAGGCCTACGTGGAGGATTTCCAATTTTGGTGAGTTTGTAGAAACTATTTAACGTTATCTTTAGTTAGTCAGTTAAAGTTAATCTTTGAAAATGTGTTTCAGAAATCAATTAATGTAGCAATTTGAAGTTTCCCTGCATGAATCTACCGTCGATTCGTTTTTCTTTTATTATGGTCGAGTATCCACGTTATGAACGATTCCTTCTGTTGTGTTTAAAAACAGTCATTTCTTTTCTAGTACATTACCATAACTTGCAAATAAGTGACTACTAATTAATTTCTAATCCCGATTTCGGTTGATGCTCATAAGATTTCAGTATTAAGAACTCAAGTCGCACGTTAGAGTCTTGATAAAGATAAATATATGGCACTGCGAACATTTTTGATGGGAAAATAAACTCGAAAAGAATTTAAGTTTGGATTTCATACAATTATAATCAATTCTTTAAACGATCTCGAGATGATATTCATAGAATGGAATACGCACGTTTTTTGTGATGTTAATGAATGAAATGCATATCTCTCACCTGCATATTTTTAGGAAGTTAATGAATGTTTCTGTTTTCCAGGATTCTAGAATTTCCATTATCTGTCCTTCCGGTAATACTTTGCCCTTTGGTGTTCTACGTCCGGAAGTGAGAGTGTGACATCGCTGGAAGAGGATTTCGGTGGCCAACACTCGGTAAGCCAATTATTTTATATATTTTAAGGTTTTCCCTTCATTTTATTAGTTACCTTTTGCTGCTTAATATCTCCCTTGTGTTTTTTTCGTTATCCGAGTACAATGATTACCGTTTATTTCTTCGTAGATAATCAGCATGCACATTGTTCGAATCGTGTCAATAAAAGTCATTTACGAAATCCTAAGTGAATGTAAGACGATATGTTAATGAAGATGATTAATTTTGTCAATAGCTGCAATCGAATTGTTGCCCTTAATAAGAAATCGATTCTATGAAATGAAGAAAGGGCTAGGAAAATAGATTTTTTAGTCTTTCTTACATTGATTTTCAACCCAAACTCCTTTGCTTTATCGTTTAGTCCATTTACTAGGATTTGCAAACCCCTTTCAGAATCGCACACAATAGCTTTATCGTCTGCATATCTTACTGACTTCAGTACTTCCCCACCAACCTTTATTCCCTATCTATTCATCCCAAGCTTCTTTGATCATTTCTTCTGCATATATGTTAAAAAGAGATAGTGACAAAGGACAACCTTGTCTTACTCCCCTTCCTAACTCTGCCCATTCCGATTCC
Source organism: Pachydiplax longipennis (assembly GCA_036926295.1). NCBI lineage: Eukaryota > Metazoa > Arthropoda > Insecta > Odonata > Libellulidae > Pachydiplax > Pachydiplax longipennis. The sequence continues at coordinate 423,980 of JAVFKF010000010.1, forward strand.
CCATTAGCTGCTCTTACTCGTGCGGTCTGATTTAAATACAAATTTTGCAATAAACGCCTATCTTTCCAAACCCAATTTTCTTTAGTATCACCATCAGTTTTGGCAATTGAACTCTATCGAAGGCCTTTTCAAAATCAACAAAACATACACAAACGTCCCTTTTAAATTCTAAGCTTCGTTCTACGAGAACCCTCATAACGCCTATTGCATCCCTTGTCCCTTTCTATCTCTGAAAACTGAACTGATCATTCCCTGTTAATTCCTTAGTTTTGCCTTCGATTCTTCTGTTTACGACCATTAAAATTACCTTTGCAGCATGAGAGATTAAACTAATTGTGCGCTAATCCCGGCATTCTAGGGCATTATTCTTTTTCTGTAATGGAATCAGGATAGATTTAGTGAAATCCTCTGCCCACTTTTCTTCGACGTAAATCTTTCTACATAAATCATAGAATTGTTTTTTACCCTTTCCCCCCAGATTCTTAATAAATTCTATTGGAATCTCGTCCACACTCGTTGCTTTCTTCCCCTTCATGTCCCGCAGTGCTCTATCAAGTTCACTATCTATTATACTCGGTCCAACATCGTCTTCCTCAACTTCTTGTATACTTTCTATCTTTATGTGAGTAGGCTTCATGTCTTTAGGATACAATTCTTCGACATACTCTTTCCATCGTCACCTTATGCTTGCTGGCTCCCTTAGGACGTTTCCCCTATTATCCCTAATAGTATCCATTTTATTACTAATTTTATTCCACGTTAATTGTTTTACCTTTCTGTATAATAGGTCGACCCTCCCACTTTCAGCCATCTTCTCTATTTCGTTACACTGTCCCTTCCACCACGATTCCCTTGCTTTATTTGTTTCCCTCCTCAGTTCATTGTTCAGTGCTCTGTACATTCTACGCCCGTGTTCTGTGTTAGCACTTCCAATTCCATTTCCTTCTTTCCTCTATTTTATTTATCATTTCAACCGTCACCCATGGTTTCCTAATTTTGCTTTGGTTGACCCAATGGTTCTTTACGCACTTTAGGCAGGGGGAAATTGACAATTTCAAATACCGATGTCATAGGAATAAGAGATAATTTAAATAATTACCGAAACAAAAACAATTACTCAATGAATTTAACTTAACAATTTCATTTACCAATAAATTACGCCGATGAACTGATAAAATGGTGACTTTCGCGAAATTTTCTCATTTCCCAGTCTGCGTCGCGCATAGTGCATAACATTTAATTTTAAATGTACACTGGCTGAAAAGCCCATTGATTCTCAACGGGGAATTGAAAGTTTCTATCTTCCATATTGATTGTGTCTAGGGTGTTGGTTGTCCCTATGACTCACATTTAAATTTTGAAGATTAATATACCCTCTCGATGAATTCCTTTATGTGAAATAGCGAATTTCGTCCTTTGAATATTTCATCTCTTTTTCACCTATATGTATTTGATCTATGATGTAGAAGGTAAAGTTTTTCAATTGTTACTCTGGACTTCAATTTGATATTTTTTAAGTGGAGTTAGAAACAGAAACGTCTTCTATTTGTTATTTTCTGAATTTGATAAATTACTTCATAGCTTTCTGAAAATAATTTTGAAACATCTTCACGAGAATGCAATTTATAACCAACTAAACTCAATTAATTTTCGCTAAAAATATCTTCAAGTTACTCCAAAGGTATCATTACATTTTACAAATAAGTTTTATAATTCAATGTTAATGTGATATTTGGCTGAAAAATTAGTCGCAAGATTAATATTTTAAACATTAGAGTTGAAAGATTAATATTTTAAACATTTCTAATTGATGTGTCCCTTAACTCTCAACTGAGATAATTATGAAACCGACAATAACGATGAGTCTTGATTAAATATACTTCTTAATAAACTTTCATCAAACTTGGAAAATGTCGTCTTGCGGGATACAACAGCGTCGTCAGATTAAAACAACACAACGTTTCGCCAACACTACCGTTGGCTTCTTCAGGTGAAGAAGCCAACGGTAGTGTTGGCGAAACGTTGTGTTGTTTTAATCTGACGACGCTGTTGTATCCCGCAAGACGACATTTTCCAATGGAAACTCACAGCGAAAGCCTTAGAGCCATTTCATCAAACTTGTTCGATGATTCTTTTAAATCATAATTTTCTATAGAAATATAGCCTGAAAACTATTAGAATGTAGTCCATTTGCTTTTATTACGTTAGATTACTCTTTGGCCCGCCTGGGATCGAAACTGGGACCAATATTACAAATGAAAAAATTATATCTAAATAGCGTACACAAAGTCGAGCTGATTAAGAAATTGGTCGTTCCCTGTAATCACCTGTAAACCGATCCTGCAAATTGTTCGTAACTGCAAATGTTAAAATTTCAGATTTACTAACCTAATAATATAAGCTAATAATAAAAACAATTAAAATATAAGTAATAATATAAGCTAATAATAAAAACAATAAACAATTAATATTGAGTTTTCAGTTTGTGGGAAATTATTATAATAACACATGTACTACCCTGAACTTCCACAATAGGTGGGATCGACGAAAATCTTATCGTAATCGCGAATAGGTTTCGCGTCGCTAAGGGTATGATTTGCATATAAATTCAATTATATTTTTATAATCGAGATCAAGGATTAAAACAAACAATGGCTCCAAAGAAAATATTTAACTGAAAAGTATTTCTTTGGTCAAATTTATACAATATATTATGTTATATAAAGGCAAGCTTTCTTATTTTCGAAAGTTTCGAATAATCTGGCATACTTGTAAGACAAGTTCTCACAATGATGAGATCAAATGAATTTATTGCTATCTACTGCGAGTGTCTCTTTCATATAACTTAAGAACGATTCTCACTAGAACGTTCTTAAATATAACCCTTAACCCCCGGCAATTACAACTGTATCTGGGTAGCGTGGATTTTGAGGAAATAATTATTTTCCCAATATTAGATGAGAACAGTTCGAATATTTTTTATGAAAAGTAAAGTGAGGAAAAAAGGACCACAATGCGCATCGCAGATGTGGTTGAATTTTAGGTGTTAGGAAATTTTACGATATTATTTTGCGAAAACAATTTACATGTCATTTCCTCGCTGGTAGTGTTTATTTATTGATTTTTATGCACCTTACCTACATTTTCTTGTAATAAAAAGTGTTTGCATCTTCCGAGGAAACTAATTCAAGCCTCCCAACTACCTGTTCGATTTAATATTATGAGCAGACTTTCTTAACATACGAGGAAAAGCACGATTTCGAAAGTAAAAATAAGAGTACTAACGTAATCATTAGGTTATTGCTGTGTTTTTGTCAGGGTAATGTCATAGCGCTAGGTAGTTTCCAATGAAGTAGTCAACCTTGTGAGCTGAGGAGAAAATTAATGCTGAAATGTAAATGCCTCTTGATGGTTTATTTTATAATAATAATAATTTAATTATGCTCAGGGGTGTTCTCATTGACCAACACAGAATACTAGTAAGAGTACAGAAATGTATGGAAATTTTTAAAAATACTAACAAAAGAACGAAAGAAAGCTCTGCAGTAATACAAAATAAATGCGGAAATATAAAAACATTTTCATCAAAATTTGATCACCAATTGATACAAACAAAGACGATTTAGTACAAAATTAATGGATTACATCCAGTTGGAAAAAAATAAAAGGAGCACAGTTTCGAAAAGGAAAACACAGCAAATATAAACAGAAAATTAGGACCTAAGACAGGTGAGTCAAAAAAGGAGATGCAACTCATCTGGCACAAAATATTGAACTTAAACATTAACGGCTAAGATATATTTGAATAACTTCTCACCGACCTCTAATATTTGATAGAGTCAGGTAAAGATTTCCAGAAATTAGAGCCTTCGCTATTAGCTAAATATATAATTCACAGAATAATGCGTAATGTTGTGGAAATCTATCATAACTAATACATGAGATAGAATAATACTTTTTCACAAATTTATTTCCAGACGACTAGTTTTAGCGAATGTTTGCCATCATCAGGTGACGACGATGAAGGTGAAAAAGATGCGCCGGGCGACCCTGTCTCTTGAACCCAAAGAATAGCCAATAAAACCCTTATAATGGTCAAGGTACTGTAAAACAATTCCTTGCTCTTTCTTTCATCTTTTTGGGCGTGATTATATGTGCGCACAGTATGTGTGCACATTATTGCGCAGAAGCGGATATAATATATTCTACATAATCTTATTTTTATTTATTTAATGTCAAATCGCTGCCATTTGGTCAGGTGGCAGCGGTGGAGGGGAAATATAAAATTATTATTATTAAATATAAAATTCTATATTACTGAGAATTGTCTTATTCACACATTTGCTGGAATATTTTTAAATTTCGCTTCTCAGAAAAAAATCTTTCCTCCTAGCTACGCCAAATTTATCGTTTTCTAGTGCATCAAATAGATAATCAATAGTACCAGTCGATAAAATAGAACCCATACACTACAAATGTGTATGGGTTCTATTTTATCGACTAAAATTGTTTTTAGTCGATATCTCTAGCGGTCAATTAACAGTTAAAATTTCTGTTGTTATGTGATTCGAAGATGAACAGGAAAAGAATGAAGTGTTTGGGAACCGAAGGCGAAGGAGGGGAAGAGTGGAATTGTCTGTGTGCCGGATTCGAATAGAGATCTCACCTCGCTTCCAAAAGGTCCCTTATTTACTCATGCCAGAACCGGTTATATTTCGGCGCAAATCCTCGGAAGTCCCACTGCTTTCCTTTTGTAGTTCGTACATTTAATGTATAGATTTTAACACTCGCTAATGTTTTTGTGTTCGGAAGGGAATCACTATAAAAGAAGACATCGTTCGTCGTGCATCCTCAACTCTTAGCATTCGTTGCACTTTGAAAAAATTAAGTAACAGATCGTGATCCGCAAGAATTGAAAGGCAGAGCTCCTTTTTAAGTTTATTAATGTTTAGATTTTTCATTAGTTAACTAAACTATAAAACTATAGTTTTGATTTATGTGGTATTTCCATTTCCTGTTTCGGTGCGATAATTTTCAATTTTATAGCATTTCTTCGACATGAATTACGATCAATGTTACTCAAAAATAATACCATAAGACTTGAATTCCGACACATTCTGCATAAAAACAGTGAGGAAAGCGAAAATGTCTCAATTAACCCGAACGATTATATCATTGACTTATTCAACGCTCGAAGTCACTAGCAATCGGCTAAGCGTCCCTCGCTCGGCATTCAAACATTCTATTCCGTGAACTGTTTCAAGCGTAATCCAACGCAACCTCAAAGACCTTTCCAATTGGGCTGTCTCTATTCGAATCCGGAAACCTCAGATTCTAAGACCATCCCTCCTTTCCCCTCATTCGCTTGAAGCCCCAACTCGTTTATCCTTACCAATGTTTTCCTTCTTTCCCGAAAATCATCCGAAATCCTCGCATTATGTAATTATGTGTCCAAAAGTTTTTCGATTATCCATCATAATTGAATGTGTGCCTTCCGTCTAAACTATTTGGAACTTCTGAAACACCTGTTAATTATAATTGAATGGACATTTATATCGTAAGATATTATAATATGTCATCAGAGGAAAAACCTCTAAATTTGCAGCATTACCTTACTGCAAAAAAGTGGAACACAGCTACAGTTACCATACTTAGCAACTAAAATCTTCAATTTATGCCCTAAAGTTATCAAAGATACACTTGATAGAACAGGTAATCTTAGTAAACAGGATATGAATGTTAATCAAATATGGATAAAAGAGCATTTCTTTTTTGAAAATTTAAAAAAAGCTCTTTATAGAATGAAATGTGCAATATATGAAAAATTCTTGTTTTTTAGACTTATGGTTTTATGTATGTTTGTCTGTTTTCTATTTTTATTGTATTTGTAATTCGTAAACTAAATAGAGGTTCCTAAAAATTATACTAGGATAGTATTGTAATAAATGTAATATGATGTATTGTACGATGACATGTATATCTATATATTTTGTTATTGTAAACTCATTATTTGTAAACAATAGAAATTTTTTAATTTCCTAATTCTTCAACTGTACCTTGATGTTATGTAATGTCTTTTTTTTCAAGTCATTGTATGTGCAATTAAATGGTGGATGGCCGGACAAGATTTGATAATCTTTTGGCTGTCGCAGGCACTATGCACACGGTTGTGTGTTTTATTTTTTTTGTATTTTATTGTGAATTTTACTTTGAGTTGATGTAATTCCAATAATGTTCAAATAAATAAATAATAAACTTGCTGCAAACGTGAGAATTATTAAATAATTATTCTAGAGAAAGTATGTGCATAGAAAATTTATTACTAAGCGGAATTTCTAGAATCTGTTTATATTTTATCCTCTGCGATAGGTGGGTTTGAAGGAAAGGAGTAGATGTTTTAATTACCGTTGCAGTTGCGCGTGTCTTTAAAAATATATCAGAAAATAAGACCATAAAGGAGATCGAATTTATAAATTGGATTTTCAATTGTTTACCAATGTAGTAGATTATACCATATACTGAATAGCTGTTAGTAACGTAGGAGCTACGAAATGAAGACGCCACAATCCCTTAATTACCAAGCGTACAACACGAGAACACTCGATTCATAACAGAAAACACTGAGCAGACAAATAGCCCGAAAACACCAATCATTTGTGCAAAGCTCTCAAAAATCCAATATCTATTCAAGGACGCAACTCGTAAGATGCACCGAAGTTTAGTAACTCTTATATTAACGCGATTTTAACATTATATGTAATGCTAGTAGCATAGCATACATAGACTAGTATTGTCGAATGTGTTTAACAGCCGAGGTAATTTCACACCTTTGGCCTACGAAAGGGAATTAAACCCGGGACTGCTTTCACCAATGTATTTCACTTGGGAATCCGGGTGCCTACACGATAAAATAAATTCGATGGAAACCATAATCTTAGGAGAATAAAAGCGCAGACTTATTGGAAATCTCCTATTCTGTGCGACTCTTACTCAAATCTCAAAGCTTACCAAAGATATTTCTGATCGAAATTCGCTCGCGATAGAATTTAAATTCTGAAAAATGGGGACAAGTTAGATTATCCTATAGTTAGTCCAACGTCATGAAGAGACCACGTAAATCTTGTGGCACCATGTATTTCTTACGGGAGAATGGTGCACACTGCTCGTATTGTTCTAGCAGAAATCAATTTAACTCTATGCTGAATTTCTTCTAAATCAATTATCGTGGACGAAGTATAATATATATCAAAATTTCCTTCCGCGATCCTTCCATCCAACTGATATTACGACGTATTCCTGAGGGTTTCGGGCGAGCACGTCTGTGCAAGCACATGTTAACCACGAAAAGCATCCCTTCGTATGCGGTGATCATTCAACAGAAATACATTCTCAGTCAAATGAGCTATTCTGGGAAATCTTGCTTTGGAAAGTTACCTGCTTTCCGCTGTCACACTCAAGAAGATGCGTAAGACCGAACATAACTTATCGAGAATTTTACTTTCACGGGGCAAATTTACCGGATTCTGAAATGAATGAACTCGGCAACCGTCCGATCAGTTTCTAAAAGGCTCTAAGAGTAATCAAAATTCTAATCTCAAATCGACCGCGACAAATTTCAGCAGATTCAGATTGCAATTTCTATGGGATGCGTGACATTCGAAAATTTTGTGTAATACAATATGAAAACGTCGTATATGCTGACGAAGAAAAATTAGAGAAATTACTCACAAAGAAAATCGCTTCGTACTCTGTTGACATGCTTTAGAATTCATGCCTGGATTCCACGAAGAATGGTTCGAAAATTCTTAACTTTCCCATTGAATCTTCCTCTGCACAGACCCTCGAAATCGCCGAGTCAATGCTTAGCAGGAAAAGCCACACATCCCGCATTTGAAGAAACGCTTTCCTGAAATTCAGAAGATGTATAGAACGTCGCAAATCAGTTACTTATCTGCCAAGAAGTATATGAGGACAATGAAGATGATAGACGCAGAGTTAAGAATACGTAGGAAACGTAATCTTTCTTTGACCTGTTAGTCCTTGAGAGAAGAGCCCTTGGCTCGACTGCCGTGTTGGCTTCCAAGTCTGTCAATGAGTACGAGAAAGAGCTCTAAGAAGGAAACGGGGGGAAGGATTTAGGTGATGGTTTGGGGAGTCCTTTTCAATGTTCTCTGCCAATGGCATGGCACGGAAGGAGGATGAGTAACATCAGAGAATGTACGAAGGAATTAAATGTAATCTTTCGCCAAATTTTGTTATAACTAAGAGACAAAGGCTCTCCAAGCGCCGACCGTCTAAGGGCGATTCCCGGGAAACGGATAATCGTTTAGCGGTCACCAGTTATTCAGAATCCCTGATGCGCATTTCGTAAAATTAAGGAAGGAAATTGAGGAAATCTTTAGAGTGCTATGAACGTTATTTTGGTTGCCTGCGCTTAGGAATTTCTATGAATGACGCTCGTCTAATTCTTTTTAGCAGTTAGTGTAAATACGGGATGCATTCTCCAATTTAGATGTTCAACACATTTTAACGTTGAAGTTAGTTTTAATGATTAGAACAGGTGGTCCTTTAGGGAGAATCAATCCAATACTCTTCGGACGGCCTTAAAACGTTATATGGAATAACAGCGAAAATACTTCTAAATTGAACCAATCGCCCTCTAAGGTTGAAATGTTTGAAAGTTTATAATCGCACCTGTATTCCACTTTGAATAGTTAATGCGGTACGGTTATTATGGGTCAGTGTTAGATTTGAGATTATATCCCACAAGTAAAGCTTTTACATCCTAAACATTATGAGGTACTGGAAAGAATAACATTCAGCAAAAACGATTCGCTTACTTTGGCTAACAGAAATCGTGTTTCGTTGTGAATGTGCCAGCTGGGGAGTATACAAATGTTATTGCTCTGTGGTAGATGTTTTGACAGCCTTAGCTGCCACCAATAACTCAATTCCACGAACTTCCAAAGCGTAAGGATGATGGGAAGTGAAAAATTGCATTTCGATTTCTCAAGGAGTTAGCTCCCGTTCTTAATTGTAATCACGGTGTCTTGTAAATGTATTTGAACCGATTATTATATTGTTAAGTCTATATTTCTCTCCAAACTGGAATGATGTTGAAAACCAAGGACGGCCCTGAACAAGAATGAGTTAGGCAGTGTCTCTGTCGTTTTGAAGGCGTATAATTTTGAAAATGGCATTTGCGGTGGTTTTGTTTTATACCCATCAAATCTTCTTGTATACTAAATATATTTGGATCGGTTCTAACAAAATTTCAGGAAAACATACACCCGAATGACTGCTTCTTGTCAAATTAAACTATTGAAGAAGTAAATGTGAGAGAATGTAACACTATATCCTAGATGAATTTCCTTAATTTCCAATAATTTTTTACTGCAAAAAGATGCAGATCTTCATCTGTTTTTAAAGCTTCACTGAATTAGAAAAGGAATTCTAATTATTAATTATTTAATGATTAATTGTTATAATCTTTCATGTAATTCATTTTTATAATGAACATATTAATATTCTTACTGATAATTTTCATTGTATACACGTTTTATGTACTGTGTTTTCGCGGTTTCTTTTCACCTCCCTTCTTGTGGGTGTTTTCCTCCAGCGTGGGTTTTTTTCTTTGACAACCTTCAGTTGCAGAGATTTTTCACACACCCTGCTCTTTCTTTTGTTTTCTATTTAATCATAATCTGCATATATTAATTTCGCACGAGGCTAGGTGGAAGAGAAGCCCACACGGGCCTAACCTCGCCTAATAAAGGGTCATCCATCATAAGCAGATCCTTTGGTAGTATTGGCTGCGCAGTTTCCTTTTATGTAATTTCACGTTAACTAGCTCTGAGACGAAGCCCTCTATCTCGAGAAGACCCGGGAAAAGATTCATAGTGCTGGACTCGAATAGAAGAAAAAAGAGCAGCGTACTGGAGCACTTATTATAAAAGTCCATGAACGTGGCGCAATTTTATGGCAAAGTTATTTCTTTAAAAATTGTTTGGTCTCGTTAAGCTCCCTATCGAAGTCCTATTATGAAAATCTGAGAGAATAATTCATCACTACTTCTGTTAGTCGTACAAAGCAATTAATCGCTAGCTTTGCAAGGAGGATTAATCGCGAAAGAATATATTTAATGAAAGAAAATTTGTAAACAAAAATTGCTCTTAATCGAAAAGAATTGATCATCTTTCACCTAAGAAAGAAAATTCGTTTCTTATAATAATATAACAAGTCTGAAAAATAAATACGAACATGCATGCACGTATGTCATGTTGAGGGATTAGGCATTTTATTGAAATCCTTCTGGAGCTCACTTTCAAATGAAACTGATAGATTATCCGAAAAATCAAAGCTATTCCAAGCAAACGAGTACGCGAAAGGCAAGCATGTGCTAGCTTAAGAGGAGAAAGAAATCATCAGTAGTAAGATTCTCGACGCCTTTGATATCTCTGGGAATTCCATTGTCATAGATGAAAATTGATAGAGATTAGGCAACCGTGGGTAGCTTTCAAATTCTCCAATCAACTATCAAATGGACGTGCGTTCATGGAAGTGTCCGAGATAAATATATCGACAGGTGTTCGAGAATGTCGGATGCACCCGAGTCGTTAATTTGCCCATTCACCGCAGCCGTCAATCAATTTCACAGCTCAATTTTCTCGCACCATTTCCAATTTCAAGCCTCAAATCGCTCTCGCCCAGAGTTTTATTTGCTTACATTGATTTGATTAAATCAATTTTGATTCAATTTTCCGCTTTATACCCAACTACATGGGTTCTATTATTTTAAAATAATTTGCCTGTTTCGCCGTATAGAACGCTCAAGCCTGAAGGATTTATAAATCCGTTAAGCGAAAAAATAAAATCAGGATTATTATATGATCGATTATATACCTCCCGCAAAGGAAATAATACATCAATGGAATTTTCATTACTTCTCCCTTTGAATAAGGGACTTTGTGAGTTATATATTAACTCGGAATTTTTTTTTACCATCGATGGATCTTCACTAAATTTTCTTAATTATTGTCATCAATTTATAATATAAGATGGCTTTAACTTAAAAAATTTAATTTAGACGCTTTAGTTAGAAATATTTATATACTTATCGGCCAGATTACTGCGTATATTCAGCTTCGGTTCCGAATTCATTTTATCCAAAATTTTTCACTTTAACATCAATCTAATCTCTCATAAATTGGGAATGGTCATTTTAGTGGGCAAATATAATATACAACTCATTCCCATGCATGCAAAAAGTCATTCCAAAAATCCTTTTGCAACTAGAGTCTCTTAATCTGCCTGATGAATGAATTCATCGTTATTAACCAAAAAAATCACCAGAGTCCATTCCATTCGTAGCATCTGCATATTCATTAGTAACACTACTGTGTAATTTATCCCTGTGAGTATTCTTCCCAACCGGTACTCTCTCGAAGGATTTCCACCAGAAAAGACGAGCTAATATATTCATCCTTCAGTGTATGGATTTATTTTTCGCATCTTCTTCTCCATACAAAGTTTGGATTCGTCTTTACTCCTTCCAAACATGCTATAGTCATTCCTGACTTATTTAAGAATATATCACCAACTCTAAAGAAAATGAGTTTCTTTAATGTTTCAATTTGACACCATAAATGTTCGGAAAATATAATTGAGTGTGATTGCTGAAAGTGCTTCGGCGACTGAGGTCATAGCAATAATATGGATTCCCACCGGGAATCGAATCCGTGGCAGCAAAGACAACCGCGCTACCCTCTTAGTTATCCGTGGGCCCTGAAAATCCCGATAATCTCTGTCATATAAGATGAAAATGGAAGTTATTAAGTAATAGAGCACTGGAATCCCTGCCCTTGCGCGACCAAAAATGGAGGGAAACTTTATTCAGATTCCCAGTGCTTTTAATGTCATATCTACACAAATACTCCAACGCACAGCATTAAAATACGTTTTTCAAACAATTCTCAAGATAATTAGTGGATCGGGATTCAAAATTTTAAACAACGGCGCAAAGCATGGATATTTGTTGCCTCGGCTGTGTAACTTTAAATTATTATCGATCCTCATGGACTGGATGCGAATTCCATGAACTAATACTAGATATTTTTCTAAAACTTCACATTTTTGGCGAAAGTGGAGGGAAATGGAGGGGAGGGGATGCAAACGGTCTTGAGACAATTCACGCCGGCGTGACGTCAGAAACGAATCCATGATGGAGGGAAAACATCTCTCTCACTCACGGAGATGCTTGCGCGCATGTTAGAGAACCTCCCGCCAAAGTAAGCTCACTGGGCGGATCTATTCCCCACCTGTTTCCCAATCCTCTCGCGCTGCTTAAACTAATTAACATCCAATAATTAAGCGACCAGACCGTTCGTCGATGGAACTCGATTGGAAATAAATTTCCGATAGCCAAACACATTGGGGATTACGTTGTAAAAAATATCCCGCCTTGAAAATGGCGTCGATCCACCCACCCTAAACCTCATCCCTCCCCTTAGGAGGTGACGGATCAATCAGAACACGTTGCTAACTTCAGAAAACCGGGAAAAAAACAGTAAAAAAATCACGCTCTGCCCAGTGATAATCCTGCGTCCAATCGGATGGCAATTTGTTGATAGAATCGCTCTCTCCACGGGACTTTCTTCCTCCCCTATGGCTGTCATCTCGACCCCCCCCCGCCATCACATAATGCACATTGTCGACTTCCGAGGGAGGTGCTTCTCGGAAACTTGGAAACTCCCGTGAACCAGTGGGAATGCACTTGGGGATGGGCGTTGCATCACACCCAGGTTTACTCTTTGCCCCTTATAGTACCCGTGTCACGCACTACACCTAACGTGTAGCCCAGGTTTCTTTACATTCCGCAGGCTACAGCAGGAAATCTGTAGATGTTACGTAAGGATGTAAGGAGGGATTTTTACGGGGAAGGAGAGAGTGCATTGATTTCTTGTAGCTTCCTCGTTGAAGCCGCTTGTAAATATTTCTGTAGAAGATATTAGGCGAAATAAAATGGGGAAAGGTTTCCTTTTCGTGTACCCAACGCATCACGAATTCAGTGCAAGGACTGGATTACAAGTGTGAAGTACGCGCGCTAAACACTTGTGATCGTCAAGTTAATTTTATTTCTTTATGACTTTATGAAAATTTTCAAATCGACAATTTTGCAACCCATTGAATATAACATTACAAAACAAAAAAGACTTGATTTTATTTCTACGTATCGCAAAATATGCATTGCTTGAAGCTCAATTACTCAGATACGCTAATGGTGAATTATTACTCATTTGTTCGCTAGCTATCTTGTATCTCGTACAAAGTGTATCAGAATGTTTCAAAGATGATATACATAATTAAAAATTAAATATAGAGATTAAATAAATGAATTAAGATAAAAATTAAATTAATCAAAAATAAATTTAAACTATAAATAAATATATTTAAAAAATTAATTAAAATTAAATTAGGTGAAACAGACCATGGCATATATACACATATTACAATAAGTGCATATTATGAAGAATAATTCCTTTCAAGCTACTTCAGAGTACATTTGGCTGCATAATTTAATCCCCTATTAAAGTTCTGTTGTTATTCTATACATCACTTGATGTATACAGACGGTCAAAATATCACACGTGTAGAAAATAAGGATCGTATATAAGGACTTACTGTACACATGGAACTGAACCACGTAATGATGGTAAATCCCTTTAGTAAAAGAAACTTGCAGAAGTGCTAACTTAAATGACGCTAGAATTTGAAGGAAAGAAATAACATCGTGGTTATTCCGAAAAATTTCCTAATATTTCCTTTCTGAACCTAGTATTCGTAATTCACACGGAAGCGTGTTTACCATGTAATCTTTCTATAGTTTTAAAACAGAATATATAAGGGAAGTTGGCTTACACCCTGGCAGTCACGCGTGTTCTTATTTACTGTATATTTTTCGGCTTCAGGTATTTATGTTTTGACACGTACAGAAAGTGCATGAGACATGATTAGTGCAAGTAAGTGTGAATTGGGGCCTCAAAAAGGAATAACAAGTCGTTGCGACTTAAATCACTTGCAGGCGTAATTTCAAATAGCACGTAGGGCTCAGATGTAATCCCGCTGTAGGTGCACATTAGCTGGAGAATCAACAGGTAGCCAAGCAATCATGTAACACGGAAATCAATAATGCTACAGCTTCCGCAGAGGATATTTTACATTTCAAAATACTACTGTTGTAAAACAAGGCAACTGCTTGCACGTGCAACCGACCTAAGGAAAAGGGAGAGTAAAAGTGCATAAGTACAAAATACGTTCTCATTTTGGACCTAAATTTTGTTATGTGTCACATATAACACCAACATTACGTAAATATGTAAATATCTTTATTAATAAATTTTAATGGAATAGTTTACGCGAATAGATGCGATTCGGGAGATGAAATTTGTTCATAGAAAAATGCGGGAGAAACACCTGAGAGAGGAAAATTGACACATTGTAAAAATCACTCCCTTGCAAGAAGTGAGGCTAGAGTGCGCATATCCTTGCGCTCTGTAGCAAGTAACAGGAGAATAGGAGTGAAATGCACGTACTGCACCAGATGTTGAATCTTAATTGAGAAAGATTCTTTAGAGTGCATCCCCTTAAAGGAAAGTTTAAATCCTTCCCCAACCTCTAGATTTTCAATGCCATTGGATTTCACAACAAAGCTTTTTCGATGTCAAGTTCATGCGATGGATGATAAATGTGCATCGGTAATCCGCAAAACAGGTAGGGAATACATTTATCACTCTATCGATTGCTTTCCGTCTGGCCCTCTCCCACCCTCACGGAGTGACGTCATGCTCTTGCTACGGTGACATTTTTTTAAAGAGTATGAAAACTGGAATGCACGAAGGTTCTGTAATGATTCTTCAACAACAACGCTGTTTTTTACTGACACTGAATGGATTACTTACTATTTGATGAATAATTAGAAATACTCTATCTCGTGCGTATAAATTTACTACCATCAGGGGGAATAGCCGGAGATTTGCACAACAAAAGATGTTCCTTAGATTGTGCCCCCACATTATTTATTCACATTATGTGAATACATACACACCCACTAAATATGGGTGTGTATGTGTATATATACAGAATTTTATTTTTATCACTATTTATATTGTAAAAGGTGTACATTACAACAATAATCCAGCGACTCTAGATAATGCAAATGAGTATGGAACACTGCAAGCTTGGAATTAGGAGGGACAGGAAACGCAACACCTGGGTGAGAATGATGACAAGAGTGAAAGACATCGTAGATAAAGTTTAGATTACCGAAATGGATGTGGGTAGGGCATATGGCGAGGAGAAAGGACAACCGTTGGAAATGAGCAGTTCTCAACTGACCACCGAAGGATGTGAAGAGACCGATGGAACAGGGACGTCATCAAAAAGTTACAGGCAGAGGGAAGCTCAGAATAAAGAAAATAAGAAAGCGCTTGGGGAGACCTATATCCGAAGATGGATTGATAATAGCTGATGATATATACTGTAATGTAATGAAGAGGATGGAGAGATAAATCTGTCAATTGTTGTTTAGATTTTGTTCGGTCAGTCTCTAACATAATAATGTGTAGGTAAAAGCTCGGCAAAGCAATCCTAGTTTGACTAATTTAGCGTTAACGCATTAATCTATCGCAATCAAAATCTGAACGCCTTTTTTGTGTCGAAATGAATTCATAAGTTTTCTAAATAATCACAACGGTTTCATAGACTGGGCTTAGTATTATAGAATGCGCATTTAGAAAGGATTTCCTATGGAAAGCATACGTATCCGTCATTTATAACTTGATTCCCTAGCCACCTCGTAAGGCGCCCCGCAAGTAAACTCCATTAACAATTAGAGCAAGTAAAACTATATCTCATTGCTGTACCTAGTTCCCTCAACAAAAAAGTATCAAAAACAGCAAAAAAATGAGCCACTTTGAAATTTGATGCGCCGGAGGTTAACGATTGGTATATATAAAACAACGGGCAATCCGTAATAAATCCTTTCTTTAATAAGAGAAATGGTACGGTGATATGAAATTTTGTAGCAGTTATCAATAATACAATTGGCCAAATGCAGTTTCATGTCATATTGGAATATTTTTTGTGATGTAGACACGAGTTGGCGATCAATTCTTTCTTATCCGTGAGAAAAATTTTGATTTCACTAATATTTGTTAGTTTCAATAACCGATATTAGAAACCAGGTTACACTATGTCTACTTAATCGCATTAATTAAAACTGTTTAATTTTAATAGGAGCATCACCCCTCGCACTTACTTTCACATAACGTTACAAGTCAACCGACATCTTATTTTTGAAGCATATATTAGTTTGTAATTGTATTTAACATTAAAGTCAGAATAGGATATCCATACATGGTTTTTTTCTTGGACTTATCCACTTCGGGTAGATTTAACCCCTTTCACAATTTCGGTGTCACTTTGAGTTAATAGGCATCATGATGTAAAAATTATACTTCATTCGCTTACTGATTCGGGACAAATCGAGGGAAGATTTCTTTCTTCTTCACTATAAACATATATCTATACACACAGGCAGATGATGCACCGATTAGTGTTCCAATCTTATTTTTTTATGATTTTGCGCCTTCTTCTAACGTACACATTTTAAGGATCACTTACTTAATTTAGCAGAGATGTTTAATTTTTCATTACAGTTTCCTTGTTTTGAGAGTTTCTTGTCAAAAATCCTCATTTAGATATCGAAATGTGCGATGCTCTTGTGCAGATCCCTAGGTCTTCAATAATCCCCACTTTTGCTGTTTCACTACTATTTCCGAAAATATTTTTTTTAATTGACACGGCTTCTTAAATTTTTATTGATTTCGCAGTAATTCATTCTTTAAAACAAAAGTATTTCTTCCTTATTACGTAGTCACACTTCGTAGTAAATTTGTTAAAAGTGCTTCGACAATTATGGTCACTCCACACACATGGGTCTTCACTGGGAATCGAATCTGGAACCACTTTCCCTATAAACGAACGCGCTGCACACTTTGCTTTGCACCACTATTACTGATGGAAGCAGTATTAAACACGAGGCCGGATGAACGGAAGATTTCAGTCAATAGATAAACATCAAAGTTATGGGAAATAAGTTTTAAACTTCTTTGTTCCTTCAGAGAGCTTACGATGTTGCGGCTGCTCTCGTTGAGTAAAATGAATGTAGTTGTGAGGGGAGTAGAAGGAGGTAGGTCGGGATCTCACGGGGATAGGTCAGGGTTCTCCCACACATGCTGACGTCAACAGCAAAACGAAGAGAACGTTGAGGATGATGCGGTGCGGTTTATCATCATCCGATGAAGAGCAAAGGAAAGGACTTCAACGCGGAAAATATTACAAAGAATTTCCTATTGTTTCCTTAAGTTTGGCTTCTTGTTTTAATACGTTCGTCAGTGATATCAGTAATATTGCAATGGATATAAAATTTTGAACTAATTTTCTGAAATCTCCATTTGCACTCCTTCCGGGCTGCCATTTTTTAGCATGATGAACTCAATATCCATTTCACTTTAGTTATGTTAATGTGACTTGCTATTTAAATTTCAAGTCGTTTTTTCATCTCATTCACCTTACTAATTAGATAATTTAATCTTCCGTTAATTTTAATTTCCAACGATACTAATCTTGAACTATGTATCCGATAGACTTAGTTTAAGCATCCATTTCTCATCGTTTACTTCGCAATCAGAAGAATGCCTGTAATCTAATGTAGTACTTCTTTTGCTCTTATCATCACCCAATACCACTGTTATATCACTTAAACAGCATATATCCATGAAGACATTATCTGGCCCAAAACACCGCATTGCAAAATGAGCCAGGACAAACGTTGATTGGGTATAGTTGTGATTAGCATCATCAATGATGTTGTTGTTTTTTTCTTTCATCCTTTGTGTATCACATTAAATACATTCAGCAAGATATTATCCTGATATATAGGCAACATCATTCACTTTTTTTATGTAGTTTCTTCTGAAAATCGGTGACGGCCGTTCTGTATAAGGCAAGAAACCTCACCACACATCATTTTTCAGAACGGTCACCCTTGATCCACATGAAGAAGCTGCTGGATTCCAAAGATAAACCATAGAAAAAGGTGCTCACGCACAAACAGGAGACGTAAAGATTTAAGCCATCGGAAGAACATGGCATTCTTAAGAGAATGTTATAAGGGATTAAAAGTTTGAGATTGCAAACATTAGAATATCAAGTAATATTCTACCGATGGCTTCGATCATAATAAATAAATTTAGACTTCTCCCTCACCCTTCATCCTCTCCTCAACACCCAAAATAATTATAATTTATTCAAAATTTTTACAAAATTCTCTTCCAAATGCGTTAAATATGATCAAATCAGCATCAAGACACAAATGGACAATATTTATGAGAAAAAATACAAGAATAGAATTGAAGAATCTCAATCAATTCCCGAAATTTTTTAGTTAAAATATTGTTCAACATTAGGAGTCACTTCCACTTGATCGTTTTGGTATTCACTTGATATCTGGAACTATGTCCCTTCAGTGGTGTCAGAATCTTGCGAGATATTCCCAGGACGTCGGTATCAAAGAGGAAGTGTAACCTGCAACAGAATGCAAAACAGATCATGTCAGTGACACGATATTTTCACAGCAGACTCTCAAAATTTTAGGAATTGTATCTGTCTCACGATGTGTAACATATTCATATTATATGTTTTCAACATACATGTCCGCTGGTTGCATAAGAACTTTTAGCTAAAGCAGTTCATCATAAAGTTTAGTTAAATATTAATCTGGAATACATACAATAATAGAGATTTCGAGGAGTAAAAAATGAAAAGAGGGGGTCCTGTTTTATTGGAAACCTATCGATTAATTCGACAGCACATTTTGGATAGGGGTAAAGGAAGTCGAGAGCGAATGAGTTTCAAGAAAAAGTCTCATTGGATAGTTGCAGGGATGAGGGCGTGGCTTTGGAACGCATCACTCAACAAGTATACATTCGTAGGGATGCAACTGAACGTCTTATCGAGCCCATTCTCTGCATTTACGAAGACACACATTCTTGTTGATACTTTTCACATTTTTTACACTTGGATGCTGATGTATCAAGTTATTTACAGCTTTTCATAATCAGAGTCGTAAGTGTTAAAGGCGAATTTGCATCGTATTTATAGTCTTTTAGAGTAAATTATTGTATTTCTTGCTCTTGTTTGTTGCCGTACTACCTGCGCGTAATGGACCTAGGTTATGTGTAAAATGTTAACAAAATTGTAAATAAAACAAAAATCTTTTAAAGTATTACAGTTAACAAAATTTCAATTAATTCATAAGTCTCTACGTAAAAGCAATCATCCTCATGTAAATCTCTTTTTCAGAGGGAATAAATTTGACTCAAGAAACTGAAGACAAAGAGGTGCAAGTGTGCGATGATATAAAAATGATGTATAGAAAATGAGTAGAAATATTTTAAACGAAATATTATTGAATTCACGCAGCCTCGCTTTTTTAGAGAATGAGTCGATGGAAGTCTGTCCCCCAGCAATATCAATCTACAATGTAATATGAGCTGAAGTGATATGAAAAAAATTCTCTTTTATGAAAATCCATGTGCTCATAGTGGTGCATATAGCAGGAACGTAAACGTTTTGGCAATGTGATATTTATTCACATATCGTGAATATGGCGGAGTGTAAGAGTCGCGGCAGCTCCACCAAGGATTACACGCAGTGCTCATGTAAAGGCTCGATGTAATACGTAATAGGCGAATAGAAGAAACGCCGAGGTTTCATTACAGAACTCTCTTTTTACACTTGGCCACATGCATTTTCCGCCCACCCTGAACGCAAAAGGTATTATCTCTCTTACAGGAAGAATGAAAACCTTACATTGAGCACAGCGCAGCTGAAGCTCCATCATTTTAAAAGCACCAACCTACGCTTTCGAATTATCGAGCTACCGGAGCTTTTCAAAGGGCATTTTCAATGCATAGCATTAATCATAAAAATTTTTAATATGCAATATCTTACAAAATCTGCTGTTTTAATTACACACTAAATGCATAGATTCATTTGCATCGTGATGTTAGAGAATGATACCATCAAAACTTAATTTAATGTTATCAGATGCGATTTATTATTGATAATTATATAAGAAAAACAAATTGGATTTGTGTTTCGATCGCTAAGACTTGGCTAAGAAAAGGTGCGTTATCTAGGGTTGAAGTTTGCTGACAACTTCAGTACTGACAGACTACTATAGGGCAACTACGATATTTCAGGTTTCTTGAAATGAAGATGGTTTAAAGAATATGAGATATGTATGTATATAAACGTTCAAGATGCTCCCGCTTAAGACGCTATCCCGCACAATATATGGCTTTCTCTTAGTCTCGGTCCCCTATACAAGAAACACATAGTAAACACATGGCACTCAGCAACCCGCTTATAAGGTGGATTTTTCCCTTTTCCTGTTGCACTGCAACCAACTGCAATCAATCATCCACATTCTGAAATCGCCACCCTACTCTCTTCCTTCGCTGTCTCTAAAAGGATTTCTGTTGAATGTCTTGCTAACGATGACTAATTTTATTTATTACTTTATTTATTGGAAATTAAATGAAGTTATCTGACAAAAACACTAATTACATAGACCGTAGGTCTAGATGTCCTGCAGAAAACATATCTCTCATCAAAGAACCAAGTGTATGATCTGTAGATCCGACGGAAACCCTCTGTAACATTGAATCGGCTAACAGAAGAAATCACAAGGTATTTTTTGGAGCCTCTCTCACTCTTACTAAAGCCGCATGTTTTACAACGTTGCAAATGAGCCGTGGGGACACGTAAAGGTTTCGGCGATGTAAAAGCTATGCAGAGAGTATAACATACGAAGGGTTATATTATCCTGCAGAGATGCAAAACTGCGTTACAAGCAAATCCATCGATTGCATGCAGTCGCCTGCAACTCCTACACAAGGCGTAGAATGTTAGCGCTCGTAAAATATATGTGGCTTCCAGAATGCGTGAGCAGGTGATTTTTCACAGTGATTTTGCTGTACATATCCTACAAAAGAGTAAGTAGCAAAGGGTCATTATTAATACATTTCATTTGATATGGCGCTTTTTAAGAGACAATAAAGATTAGGTTTAAAAATGCGGAACATAAAACCTATGGTAAAATACCACTTAGTCGACAATTAGTGTAAAACGTAAGTATAGTTGATGTAAATAATATTGCTGAAGTAAAGAGGGAAAGAATATTAATACTCATTGAGGAAGAAAGATTTCCTATAGCGAGAGAAATAGTGAAGTGTAAATAATACTGAAGATGTTAGGGTTGGAAAACTCACGTGCAATCTCACGGACGTAAAGAGTAATGCAAGGGAAAACTTCTTGTAAAAGTGAATCGGCTAACAGAAGTAATCACAGGATACTTTTTGGAGCCTCTCTCACTCTTACTAAGGCCGCACGTTTTACGTTTCAAGTGAGCCATAGGTACGCGTAAAGGTTTCGACGATGTAAAAGCTATGCAGAAAGTATAACAGACGAAGAGTAATGACATCCTTTAGGGTTGCAAAACTGCAATGATAGAAAATCCATCGATTGCATGTAGTCGCCTGCAACTCCTACACAAGGTGTAGCATGATTGCGCTTGTAAAATATATTTGGCTTCCAGAATGCGTGAGCAGGTGATTTTTCACAGTGATTTTTCTGTAAATTCCCTTTAAATGTGAAGTTCAATCATCAAGCAGCCAAGGGCATGATTTACAAATCCAACGTGGAATAGATCCATTTAGATAAATCTTGTCGATGCAGAAGTTATTCGAATGCACGTGGGGGCTAGAGTTAAAGTCTACAATGCGTTTGTTATATTTAGGCTTTGGCTACGAATTGAGATTCAAAGGGATGATGTAAGAGTGGCACACATGTAGGAGATAATGGGTAAGCAGAAGTATCGTAAACGTATCTTAGCGTAAGTCTCTCTCTCTATCTTTCCCTTAATGCTGCCTCTTGTAGTCTTCTCTTCATTTCGTAAACTTGAACTCTCGTGAATTTAAGGATGTCGTAGAGTCTACACGGAGGTTTAGTCTAAACAGACATAATAAGAGTCTTTTATGATGTAAACACGCAAGAGCGCCTGGCTTTGGAGAGTGAAAGAGGCGAATGCGATTGGAATGCATTCTTTAGCTGCGTGTAAAAGAAAGTAGATGTAAAAAATATTATCTTTGAATAACTACCATATATTTTGATTGTCACAACAAAAATCAACGAATCCTCGATCCTTAAAAATATACAATGAGATAATCTACTACGAAATATATTTTAACTATTAGAAAAAAATATGAATTAAAGGATGCAATACGATTTGAAGTTACCACATAGACTTTCAATCATGGAAAACGTAAATGGAGTTATCATAATAAAAATTATTCACGAAGAAAAGAGGCAAAGGAAATTTATCCTCATTGAAGGAAATAGCTAATTCCTATAAATAGAGAAATATTGAAGTGTAATCGAATTCTTTTCTCAGAACTCTCTTCTCTCATTCCATTGCCACTCGTATATCCTAAATATTTCTATTACACCGCCAAATAGTTCTGAAGATGCATATAAAACCCATTTTTCTGACACCGGAAAAATCGAAAAACGTAAATAATGCTAGAGATATTAGGGTTGGAATCCTTACGTGCAATCTCACGGACGTATAGAGTAATGCAAAGGAATGCTTCTTGTAAAAGTGAATAGGCCAACAGAAGTAATCATAGGGTATTTTTTGTAGCCTCTCTTACTCTCACTAAAGCCGCACGTTTTACAACGTTGCAAATGAGCCGTGGGGACACGTAAAGGTTTCGGCGATGTAAAAGCTATGCAGAAAGTATAACATACGAAGGGTAATATCATCCTGCTGAGTTGCAAAACTGCGTTACAAGCAAATCCATCGATTGCATGCAGTCGCCTGCAACTCCTACACAAGGTGTAGAATGTTAGCGCTCGTAAAATATATGTGGCTTCCAGAATGCGTGAGCAGGTGATTTTTCAGTGAATTAGCTGTAGATATCCTACAAAAGAGTGAATAGGCCAAGTGGATATAATTAATACATTTTACTTCATATCACTATTTTAATATAAATGTTAAGAGAGGGATGAGAAATGCAGAACATGAAACCCGTGGAAAATTACCATTCGTGAAAAACGTACATGGTTTTGACGTAAAAATAATTGATGAAAGTGGAAAAGGATACTAATCTTCATTGAGAAAAAGCCCTTATTACTGTAGCGAGACAAATGGTGAAGCGTAATGGAATTCTTTCCTCGGAGCTGTCTTCTCGGACACCAGAAAAATCGAAAGACACAAATAATACAAGAGATATAAGGGTTGGAAAGGTTACCTGCAATCTTACGGATGTAAAAGCTAATGCAAGAAAAAGCTTCTTGTAAAAGTGAATCGGCCAACAGAAGTAATCGCGGGATTTTTCGTGGAGCATCTCTCACTCTTACTAAAGCCGCACGTTTCACAACATTGCAAAGGAGTCGCGGGGGCGCGTAAAGATTATGTCCATGTAAATGTTATGCAGGGAGTATAACAGACGAAGAGTAATATCATCCTGCTGAGTTGCAAAACTGCGTTACAAGCAAATCCATCGATTGCATGCAGTCGCCTGCAACTCTTACATATAATGTTAGAGCTCGTAAAATATATGTGGCTACCAGAATGCGTGAGCAGGTGATTTTTCACAGTGATTTTGCTGTAGATATCCTACAAAAGAGTAAGTAGCAAAATGGTCATTATTAATACATTTCATTTGACATGGCGCTTTTTAAGAGACAATAACGATTAGGTTTAAAAATGCAGAACATAAAACCTATTGTAAAATACCACTTCGTCGACAATTAGTGTAAAACGTAAATGGAGTTGATGTAAATAATATTGCTGAAGTAAAGAGGGAAAGAATATTAATACTCATTGAGGGAGAAAGATTTCCTATAGCGAGAGAAATAGTGAAGTGTAAATAATACTGAAGATGTTAGGGTTGGAAAACTCACGTGCAATCTCACGGACGTAAAGAGTAATGCAAGGGAAAACTTCTTGTAAAAGTGAATCGGCTAACAGAAGTAATCCCAGGATACTTTTTGGAGCCTCTCTCACTCTTACTAAAGCCGCACGTTTTACAACGTTTCAAGTGAGCCATAGGTATGCGTAAAGGTTTCGACGATGTAAAAGCTATGCAGAAAGTATAACAGACGAAGAGTAATGACATCCCCTAGGGTTGCAAAACTGCAATGATAGAAAATCCAGCGATTGCATGTAGTCGCCTGCAACTCCTACACAAGGTGTAGCATGATTGCGCTTGTAAAATATATTTGGCTTCCAGAATGCGTGAGCAGGTGATTTTTCACAGTGATTTTTCTGTAAATTCCCTTTAAATGTGAAGTTCAATCATCAAGCAGCCAAGGGCATGATTTACAAATCCAACGTGGAATAGATCCATTTAGATAAATCTTGTCGATGCAGAAGTTATTCGAATGCACGTGGGGGCTAGAGTTAAAGTCTACAATGCGTTTGTTATATTTAGGCTTTGGCTACGAATTGAGATTCAAAGGGATGATGTAAGAGTGGCACACATGTAGGAGATAATGGGTAAGCAGAAGTATCGTAAACGTATCTTAGCGTAAGTCTCTCTCTCTATCTTTCCCTTAATGCTGCCTCTTGTAGTCTTCTCTTCATTTCGTAAACTTGAACTCTCGTGAATTTAAGGATGTCGTAGAGTCTACACGGAGGTTTAGTCTAAACAGACATAATAAGAGTCTTTTATGATGTAAACACGCAAGAGCGCCTGGCTTTGGAGAGTGAAAGAGGCGAATGCGATTGGAATGCATTCTTTAGCTGCGTGTAAAAGAAAGTAGATGTAAAAAATATTATCTTTGAATAACTTCCATATATTTTGATTGTCACAACAAAAATCAACGAATCCTCGAACCTTAAAAATATACAATGAGATAATCTACTACGAAATATATTTTAACTATTAGAAAAAAATATGAATTAAAGGATGCAATACGATCTGAAGTTACCACCTAAGACTTTCAATCTTGGAAAACGTAAATGGAGTTACCATAATAAAAATTATTCACGAAGAAAAGAGGCAAAGGAAATTTATCCTCATTGAGGGAAATAGCTAATTCCTATAAATAGAGAAATATTGAAGTGTAATCGAATTCTTTTCTCAGAACTCTCTTCTCTCATTCCATTGCCACTCGTATATCCTAAATATTTCTATTACACCGCCAAATAGTTCTGAAGATGCATATAAAACCCATTTTTCTGACACCGGAAGAATCGAAAAACGTAAATAATGCTAGAGATATTAGGGTTGGAATCCTTACGTGCAATCTCACGGACGTATAGAGTAATGCAAGGGAATGCTTCTTGTAAAAGTGAATCGGCCAACAGAAGTAATCACAGGGTATTTTTTGTAGCCTCTCTTACTCTCAGTAAAGCCGCACGTTTTACAACGTTGCAAATGAGCCGTGGGGACACGTAAAGGTTTCGGCGATGTAAAAGCTATGCAGAAAGTATAACATGCGAAGGGTAATATCATCCTGCTGAGTTGCAAAACTGCGTTACAAGCAAATCCATCGATTGCATGCAGTCGCCTGCAACTCCTACACAAGGTGTAGAATGTTAGCGCTCGTAAAATATATGTGGCTTCCAGAATGCGTGAGCAGGTGATTTTTCAGTGAATTAGCTGTAGATATCCTACAAAAGAGTGAATAGGCCCAGTGGATATAATTACAACATTTTACTTCATATCACTATTTTAATATAAATGTTAAGAGAGGGATGACAAATGCAGAACATGAAACCCGTGGAAAATTACCATTCGGTGGACCATTCGTGAAAAACGTAAATGGTTTTGTCGTAAAAATAATTGATGAAAGCGGGAAAGGATATTAATCTTCATTGAGAAAAAGTCCTAATAACTGTAGCGAGACAAATGGTGAAGCGTAATGGAATTCTTTCCTCGGAGCTGTCTTCTCGGACACCAGAAAAATCGAAATAAACAAATAATACAAGAGATATAAGGGTTGGAAAGGTTACCTGCAATCTTACGGATGTAAAAGCTAATGCAAGGGAAAGCTTCTTGTAAAGTGAATCGGCCAACAGAAGTAATCGCGGGATTTTTCTTGGAGCATCTCTCACTCTTACTAAAGCCGCACGTTTTACAACATTGCAAAGGAGTCGCGGGGGCGCGTAAAGATTATGTCCATGTAAATGTTATGCAGGGAGTATAACAGACGAAGAGTTATATCATCCTGCTGAGTTGCAAAACTGCGTTACAAGCAAATCCATCGATTGCATGCAGTCGCCTGCAACTCCTACACAAGGCGTAGAATGTTAGCGCTCGTAAAATATATGTGGCTTCCAGAATGCGTGAGCAGGTGATTTTTCACAGTGATTTTGCTGTAGATATCCTACAAAAGAGTAAGTAGCAAAATGGTCATTATTAATACATTTCATTTGATATGGCGCTTTTTAAGAGACAATAAAGATTAGGTTTAAAAATGCAGAACATAAAACCTATTGTAAAATACCACTTAGTCGACAATTAGTGTAAAACGTAATTGGAGTTGATGTAAATAATATTGCTGAAGTAAAGAGGGAAAGAATATTAATACTCATTGAGGAAGAAAGATTTCCTATAGCGAGAGAAATAGTGAAGTGTAAATAATACTGAAGATGTTAGGGTTGGAAAACTCACGTGCAATCTCACGGACGTAAAGAGTAAGGCAAGGGAAAACTTCTTGTAAAAGTGAATCGGCTAACAGAAGTAATCACAGGATACTTTTTGGAGCCTCTCTCACTCTTACTAAAGCCGCACGTTTTACAACGTTTCAAGTGAGTTATAGGTACGCGTAAAGGTTTCGACGATGTAAAAGCTATGCAGAAAGTATAACAGACGAAGAGTAATGACATCCTTTAGGGTTGCAAAACTGCAATGATAGAAAATCCAGCGATTGCGTGTAGTCGCCTGCAACTCCTACACAAGGTGTAGCATGATTGCGCTTGTAAAATATATTTGGCTTCCAGAATGCGTGAGCAGGTGATTTTTCACAGTGATTTTTCTGTAAATTCCCTTTAAATGTGAAGTTCAATCATCAAGCAGCCAAGGGCATGATTTACAAATCCAACGTGGAATAGATCCATTTAGATAAATCTTGTCGATGCAGAAGTTATTCGAATGCACGTGGGGGCTAGAGTTAAAGTATACAATGCGTTTGTTATATTTAGGCTTTGGCTACGAATTGAGATTCAAAGGGGATGATGTAAGAGTGGCACACATGTAGGAGATAATGGGTAAGCAGAAGTATCGTAAACGTATCTTAGCGTAAGTCTCTCTCTCTATCTTTCCCTTAATGCTGCCTCTTGTAGTCTTCTCTTCATTTCGTAAACTTGAACTCTCGTGAATTTAAGGATGTCGTAGAGTCTACACGGAGGTTTAGTCTAAACAGACATAATAAGAGTCTTTTATGATGTAAACACGCAAGAGCGCCTGGCTTTGGAGAGTGAAAGAGGCGAATGCGATTGGAATGCATTCTTTAGCTGCGTGTAAAAGAAAGTAGATGTAAAAAATATTACCTTTGAATAACTTCCATATATATTGATTGTGACAACAAAAATCAATGAATCCTCGAATCTTAAAAATACACAATGAGATAATCTACTACGAAATATATTTTAACTATTAGAAAAAAATATGAATTAAAGGATGCAATACGATTTGAAGTTACCACCTAGAATTTCAATCTTGGAAAATGTAAATGGAGTTATCATAATAAAAATTATTCACGAAGAAAAGAGGCAAAGGAAATTTATCCTCATTGAGGGAAATAGCTACTTCCTATAAATAGAGAAATATTGAAGTGTAATCGAATTCCTTTCTCAGAACTCTCTTCTCTCATTCCATTGCCACTCGTATATCCTAAATATTTCTATTACTCCTTAAAATAGTTCTGAAGATGCATATAAAACCCATTTTTCTGACACCGGAAGAATCGAAAAACGTAAATAATGCTAGAGATATTAGGGTTGGAATCCTTACGTGCAATCTCACGGACGTATAGAGTAATGCAAGGGAATGCTTCTTGTAAAAGTGAATCGGCCAACAGAAGTAATCACAGGGTATTTTTTGTAGCATCTCTTACTCTCAGTAAAGCCGCACGTTTTACAACGTTGCAAATGAGCCGTGGGGACACGTAAAGGTTTCGGCGATGTAAAAGCTATGCAGAAAGTATAACATGCGAAGGGTAATATCATCCTGCTGAGTTGCAAAACTGCGTTACAAGCAAATCCATCGATTGCATGCAGTCGCCTGCAACTCCTACACAAGGTGTAGAATGTTAGCGCTCGTAAAATATATGTGGCTTCAAGAATGCGTGAGCAGGTGATTCTTCACAGTGATTTTGCTGTAGATATCCTACAAAAGGGTAAGTATCATAGTGGTCCTTATTTATACATTTCATTTGATATGGCGTTTTCTAAGAGACAATTAAGAGAAGGTTTAAAAATGCAGAACATAGAACCTACGGCAAAATTACCACTTAGTCGATCATTTGTGTAAAAGGTAAATGGAGTTGATGTAAATAATATTGCTGAAGTAAAGAGGGAAAGAATATTAATCCTCATTGACGGAGGAAGGTCATTCACATAACGTGAATAATAGTGTAGTCTAACAGAATTTTTTTCTCAGAGCTCTATTCTCTTATTCTATCGCCACTTGTATCCTACATATTTCTATCTATCTGCGAAATAGTGCTGAAGATGAATGAAAAACCCATTTCTCTGACACCGTACGAATCGAAAGACGTAAATAATGCTAGAGATATTAGGTTTGGAATCCTTACGTGCAATCTCACGGATGTAATGGCTAATGCAAGGGAAAGCTTCTTGTAAAAGTGAATCGGCCAACAGAAGTAATCACAGGGTATTTTTTGGAGCCTCTGAGCTATGCAAGAGGAGAGCTCTTACTAAAGCCGCACGTTTTACAACGTTGCAACTGAGCCGTAGGGACGCGTAAAGGTTTTGGCGGTGTAAAATCTATGCAGAGAGTATAACATACGAAGGGTAATATTATCCTGCTGCAAAACTGCGTTACATGCAAATCTATCGATTGCATGTAGTCCCTTGCAGCTTCTGCCCAAGGTGTAAGATGATGATGCTTGTAAAATATATGTGGCTTCCAGAATGAGTGAGCAGGTCATTTCCACAGTGATTTCGCTGCATTCCGAAGGGCGGATCTGAAAAGTAGCTAAGGAGGCGGTGATTCCCTAAAGAGGGGAGGATTTCCTCGCTAAGGGATGAATTTGTTGGTTTTCCATTATGCATGCTCCGAATTTCACGGTAAATTAGTTTTCACCTCCCAATCTGCAAATAATGAGTAAAATAATAAGGTAGTTTAGGCGAATATTTCTAAATTTCGGTGACGCAGTTTGGAGAAGGGGTGCAGTGGGTGGGGAGGTCCCAAGGACCCGCCCTTCGTGCACGCCTAGTCTCACGCTCTCCCGAGAATCTCTCCAATACTTCGGGAATGCATACGCATATACGATCTCTCGTCTTTTTATAAATTTATGATCCTCTCGGATAAAATTAATGCTAACTAGGATAAAAGTTATCCTAAACCATGCACGTTGTTCCGTGAAAAGGGGTGCGTGGAGGGGGGAACTTCTTCAACGTTCATCCCAAGGCAACGCCCCCACATAAGCTAACGTATCTTCTAAGTTTTATACCTTAGTCTTCTATATACTATACCTAGACTTCAAAGTCTCACTTTATAAATTAAGATGCCTAAATATATTTTTTTATTTTCTTTTAATTTTTATAGTAATAAGTTTATACGTTAATTTCCAGACCTCATCATTGGTAACGTTCCAAATCCATTCATGCAGGAAAATCAAGAGAATGAGATTTTTAATCTTTCCATCCAAAACCACAATTATTGTGAATGAAAAATAAAAGAATTTGAAATGTAATAAATTAATAAATTACATCGGGAATGGGGGAATTATTTTCTTTTTGGAATCCATCAAATTAAGAGGCGCATTAAGTGACATATCGTATGATATAAGAATTGTGAGCGAAATTTAAACTTAACATGTAGAAAATATTAATGAGGCCAAGATATAAGATAAGATATTAAGAGGAACCTGCGGCCTTCAACCTCATGCATATCTCCGCTGTCCTTTCAAGACCGAGCGAGAATCGATTAATCTGATTGTTTTCCCTGCAAGGATCCGGTTGATTCGATTAACAGAAGTGGTCAGCTAAACAAATGTGTAGATATTATAGACCGGAATGTGAAAATGAGATGCCTTCTGACAGGGATGCAGGTGGATAAAAAACGGAACAATAAACTATCTGTGTCCCGTTTTAGTGGACATTATAAAATGTCAAAAGAATGGCTGAAATGAATATTCACCTCCAGAGTGATAAAAGTGTGAAACTCGATGCTCTCGAAAACTTGGAAATTGTAAAAATGTATTACAAATATGTATTACAAATAAATTTCTGTTTTCCTTCTCTCATTTTTTCAATCATTTCTCAATCTAACACCTGCCTCCACATCACCCTCGATGACTCTCCTTCTTTTCATTACCCAACGCTCTCCTCTCACCTTTCCTTTTTCCACCTCTAAGCTATTGTTTGCAACTCCTTCCATCATCCATTCCTCATTGCCTTTATGAGTTGCCGCCTTAATTTCATGGGCTCTTTATCTGTATATATTTTGTTTGTAAAGTGTTGTATGTCACCTGATGCTGTAGTTTCTCTACGAAACCTTTCTCCGTATCATCTAAAGGTTTATTAAACGTTTCTTTCATAGTTGAAGAGCATGCAAGTTTACGTGTATTGCGTGGTATTACAGGTAATTTTAGTCGAAAGCATTCGGTCGTCGCGTGAGTGATGAAGAGGATATTTTCAAGGGAAAAGTTTCTAAGAATAGAAAATGAAAAATGAAGTGCGGGGACTAGGTTGTTTTCAGTTTTGAAAAGCTTTTAGGTTGATGTACATAACGATCCTTTACTTCCTTACACAAAAAAGGACTGTAGTAATTACCGAAAGATTTTTCTTTTATCTTAAACGTCAAAATTATTATTTTTGAATTTCAGAAATGACGGAATTAAAAGTAAGATAGCTCAGTAAATAAAGGAGAATAAGAACAGGCAGAGGGGATAGAGAAGCAATCGGAAAGGTGAAAGATAAAGAGACAACAGTTGGGGCATTTCTAGAATTTCAAGAAGACTTAGATATAGTAATGAAAATTGTTATTTGTAAGTATGAGAAGAGTAGGAATTGACTGGAAGGACAGGAGACTTGAACGAAACCAGCGTACCCTGAAAAGCGTGGAAGGAATTGAAAGAACAGCAAAAATCAGATGAGATGTGAAATGAATGACAACTCTCAGCCTACTTGTTTAACATGATTGTTGAGGAATCAATTGACGTTTTGAAGCAAAAGTAATAAAAATGATCGGTAAACCATTACGATTTGCTGATAACATTGCGCTGGTCAAATACATTAAATGACATTCATAGGATATTGGAATGCTGCACTTAAGCAAAATAAACTGAAGATCGACGAGAAGATAAAAAAAACTTCTGGAAATAACCCAAATACTACGGAAACTACTGTAAACTTAATGCTGATCATCTCTAAAATTGAGTAACTAAAACAATTATGTTATTTAGCCAAGCATTATCGCTGAGAAAAAAAGTCTCTGAAATAAATAAAAAGATAAGGCTGGTGAAACGAACTTTCCAGGATAAGAAGATGACTCAAATAGCAGGCATATGGACATTGAGACAAGGAAGACTTGCAAAGTCCTTTATCTGGTCTGTGCTATTGTATGAATGTGAAGGCAGTTAGGAAAAGGTGCGACTGAAGGCAATGGATACGTAGGAACATCACCAGAATAAGCTGGACTGATGGAACATTGAAGCTTCAAAATAAATTAAAGAAAAAACACTAATTAAAGAAAGCGTAGTAGAAGTTTTTAAAGCGTTTCGACAACTGTGCTCATTATGGTCACTAGGAACCTTTTACACCTGAGTCGAACATGCTGCCCACTTGCCTATTTGAAGTATAGGCCTACACTCCAGGGAAAAGCCCACTATTTTATCGGCTATCGACTGTGCAATGGCTGCCGAACCATTCCCCATCAAATACAAATGCACAGACTTCCCATATCTATTCCTCCTCATACTATATTCGAATTAATGAATCTTAAAGTTATTCGTCATGTTAAAAGTGCAGTGAAATCGGAGAACTTTATCATTAGCAAAGATGGCAATGGCAATAGTGTAGTTACTTAGGATAAATATGTATACCTAGAGAAATGTAGTTATTTCCTATCAAATATTCCTATCACCATATTATACCACTCCCATCCCGCATTTTCAAGCCCTTCATGAATATAGCAGAAACCAACTCCGTGATGACCATGTGTAAAAGCGTTCAGTGATTAACAGCCCACTTCCCAGAAGACTATATAGCCTGCTGAAAGTGTACATGCAGATAAGACCAGTAGTCTTCAAAATTATTGAAAAA
The DNA here is from genome assembly GCA_036926295.1 of Pachydiplax longipennis. Classification (NCBI taxonomy): domain Eukaryota; kingdom Metazoa; phylum Arthropoda; class Insecta; order Odonata; family Libellulidae; genus Pachydiplax; species Pachydiplax longipennis. The sequence goes on from JAVFKF010000010.1 coordinate 456,627, forward strand.
ATTAAGACTCATCTACCTCCAATTTTAAATTGTTCGATGTTCATAACGTTTTTAAATGTGCCTGTGAATGAGACTCTCATGAGGATTGGGAGTTATGAAATAATTAGGGACATTTCCCCCGAAGCAATTCCGAGATACTTATTCTAAGATAATAATAGCTCCGACTTGAATGTTAGGAAATAGGAAGATTCTCCGCCGCTGCTTCGCTACCACTAATTTTTCAGGAATTAAAATATTACTTTTAGAGTGTTTGGGATTTTCTCTGAAAGTACAGAAAAATATTACTTCTTTATGATGGCGTGAATTCTGTTTTTTTTTTCCTAACGGAAGAGTCTTCCAAACTAAAGACTTTGAATGCGATGAATGCAATCATAGTGATCTCCACCGCTAGTGGTGTTACTCCTCCAAAGAAAAGGTTTTCATTTGCGTACGTCGCTTTTTTCGCCGATTGTTTGTACCAATGTTAATGAATTTAATAAATTAATTAATTTATGAGATAATATTAAATGAATTTATAATATAATATTAAAAATCAGAGGCGTGGGATGGTTATTTTACTGGAGATCAAATACACTCCTATTGCCAATTATAAAGAAATTTTCTTTGCTGTTTTGGTTATTTTCTGCTGTATTGCAATTTCGCGAAACTCTAATTCTATTACATTCAGAACTGATTTTAATTTCGGAGAATAATATTCCACGACATAGGAATTTAAATGTTTAAAATGGCATTCAGCATACGGTCTGCATTCACGTTGTAGTTTCCGTTTCTCGCTTTTATACTCTTTCCATTTTAATCGCCCTCTCTTCTTGCCATCAACACACTACATTTTAATTCAATTCAATCAATAAATTAAACAAGGAAGATACAGATTTAATTTTCCTGAAGTTAGCATTTTCGGATGGTTCTTACATTTAAATAAGAAATGGGGAGGGCATTTTTGGAAACTTGATTGAATAAAGAAATGTAGAGGCGATCCTGATTTTGCGTTGAGGGCTCGAATGATTACTGCGCTTGTACTTGTGCCAATTGAGTGGTCAGATGTATCAGTAAATACTTCATTAGATAATCTCACAGAGGAATTACGATATCTGCTGGAAGACTAGGAAGATTAACCACATATATCTCCCAAATCGTCACTGAATATGTCCGACGGCTTCCCCAAGTGAAATGTAGTCGGGGAATTGACGTGTAAATGGACCGCATGAATGACTGTGCAGTTGCATCGCATAATGGCGCTATGAATGACGAGGTCCACTTTATGGAGATTGATAATTCTACAAAAATTAGAACTGGAAAGAACTTAACCACGAGCAATAAGGTCAACAATGAAGGTCATACTCCAGCGCCGATATAAAGAGGATATCAAGAAACAGATTAGCGTATTACAATTATCGTGAGAGGCTATCACATCAAACATACCAACGAGATTTGACTAATGACTATGCAATGGAATGAAATATCTCTTCAAACAATTTAATATATAAATAAGTTAAAAATATTTATCCATGGTTATCGTTCACTTGTTCCTATGTTACAGTTGTCTTTTCTCCTCAACGGCGGTCGTATGATTTACATACAGTTAAAATTTGTTTCATAAACCTAGATGAAATAAACATCACTAACTGAGGTTCCTTTTAAATTTTATCAAAAGAACTCCATTAATAGTGGCAATATATTCAATTAAAACATCGTTGAATCGATCTCACTGAACTTACCAAGCTAATCCTTATTGCATTTAATTTTTAACTGTCCTTCATCATTCTAATATACTTTGAATTAAGCTTTATTACATCTGTACCCCCTTCTGAGAAAGACAACCACTACCCAAACCTTTTTTCGTAATTAATTACCCCTCCACGTGCTTCCATCATTAAATACTGCTCCTTAATAACCCAGTCTGATAATCACGTAGGTACATTGAAACCGGTTGCTCTTTCTACTTACATTAGTTCTGCGGTATCTTGCATGCCATTCACTACTTTTTAATTTTAGTATTATTTCTAAATGTTCAAAGAAAAAAATTCTAGCTGGTAAAATAAAGAAACTAAGTAAATATTATGTTAGCAGGAGCGCTGCTTATCAAAAGCAAAAGCCACTACAAACTAACAGTTTCATTTAGTTCCACGTTGGCACAACAGCCAAAAACATCATTTTCTCTGTGCATAAAGTCGGTTCAAATAGGTATGGAGGCAGTGTAAGTGGCCAGAAGAAAAGGCGGTACTTGAATAAATTGGTATCTAATGATAATCCAGAATGTCTGGTGGGTGCTAGAAAACAACCGAGGGGTTCTCTCTGAGACCTCTCACACCATCTGAGATCTTTTCTCACACCATCCACTAAGTAAATAATATTGAACGCCTTCATGCAGACTTCGTGTTATGTACAGGAACTATACTGCAGAATTCATTGATTTTCCTCTGATACGAGTGTAAAGTCACTTGTTGATTCTTCTGCATCTACTAACAAAAAGCATCTGCACTCTTCTCAGATGTAAAATTTGAAGTCGCTTGGCAGTTATTTAGACTGATTTTCTTTCCCAAGAGTCGCTTCTATCTTATAACTTTGACATCCCTGGTTTCACACAAAGCTATAGAGAACTGAAAGATGTCTTAGGGAAACTACTTTTGGGAGACCCAGACTACCCACTGGGGAGACACAGGCTGCATCAGAGAGGTTGCTAAGCTTGTAACGGCCTTAAAGCTCTCTGAGTGACAACTACATCTTCCTAGAAATGGGACAATTTTATCTCAGATGGAAAGAAAAGTATCAAAAAAAGATAACAAGTGAGAACAAATTGCGATCAGTAAGACTTTTAAACCAAATATGATAAACAAACTAAAACAACGGAAGCTTCGAAAAACATTTATTCGGATTAACTCTTCTTCTACCGTGCCTACAGAATCAACTCCGAGAAGGCAAACGTTTTTGTAACAACAAGACAGTCAATACGGAAATCTATGTCCTGGGCACATAAAGCTCGCATTTTAAAGTGAGTAAAACCTAAGGTCACTACTGCGTGCATAAAAACAAATCTGATAAAATCCTGCAACCCAGTACATACAAATTAAATTGCGATGATTCACTTTGTATATAAAACCAAAACCCTTCCCTTTACGTTGGAAAAATGGTCGCAATTATTCGACATTTGTAAACGAACATAAAAATGTTACACCGATAATATTAATTTTCTTCACATTTCACCAAACTTCCCGTGGCCACGCACGGTCGCTCCAACGCGGGCTTGGATATCGTTGGATTAGAAGACCCATCACTCCAAAGCACGATGCTTGGTCGGAATTTTACTTGCATAGAATAAAGTTTTTTCCTACTTTCCAAGCTCCGAACACATTTCAGACATAACTTTTTGACATGTGTCTCCAAGGCGGTAAACGGCATTAATACATCATTGGAGGGTCCTCCAGGAGGGTATCATCCAAAAAAGAGACAAGTACGCTATACGAGGTTACTGATCAAGGAACCGTCAGTATGATTCAGAAGGGTGGTGATAGATTGTAGGACATTGAAAGGACAAAGTAACAGAAAAAAGTGTGATTGGGAATTCGATGATTCAATTGAAGGAGCGCTCCCAAGGGCTGTGAAGATAGGGTTAAGTCATACAAACATAGTCATCATAGATATTTCTCCTGTACTCATATGAATGAACCCAGTTACCAATATACCAATACGAATCATGAATTACAAAAATAGTAACACAGAATGACCACAAAATTAATTTAGGAAACTTAAAATTGAAAAATTCTGACCGAAAAAACCTAAACCCTAAACTTGAAAAAGTATTCTAAATGCAGAGCATAAAACATCAATTACGACCATGGATGATACTATTTTCTCCTTTGTTAACTATCATTGATATCACTCCAACAACAGATAATAAGATCCAACCCAATTCAAGACTAAAGATAGCAAAGTAGTAACCAAAATACGTGTATGAAAATTCTTGCTGTCTAGTAGCTTATCTAATATGTAAATGTAATCATTTATGGTGCTCAACTATTTTAACGGAAATGATGTACGTTAACTAAGTAACCTGACTTAAGTAGGTTTTCACTCACAGCTATAAATTCCTCTATAATGGTCAAAATTTAGAAGGCAATGTTTAGTTACTAAAGCAAAGTGTTCATTATTTTTGAAAATGATATGAATATCCCAGATTAACTCCTTAGTAAATGGACTTCATCCAAATCCTAAAAAAATGATGTAAGTCAATTCAATTTCTACTTGACTAGAAAAGAGCATAGACTGCAACAACATTTTTCCTCTTTCAGGTATTATTTTACATGCTATAGCATCTAAAGGTTAATACCCATTGATGTAAGATACTCAATAGAGGTATATTAAAAGATTTTGTATGAAACATTTCAAACTTAAAATTATAATTTATCAATATTATGACAGATTTGATCCTGATACAGCAAAGATTGAAGATAAATGAACCCTATATTTTCATACTTAAGAACAATTAGATATCTCCCTCTCTTTAAAAAACTGGTTATTGTAGAGTAAAACTTTTCCAAATTGAAAAAATATAGGAAGGTGTCCTGTTGTCTTAAAAGCTGACCACTATTATGAGAAGTCTTACATGGCAATTGTTAACAATCTTCCTGGATATGTATAGCCCAGGTTCAACCATGCTAAGAAGGCTTCAACAATATCTCCAGCCAAATTGCGAAAGTGGCATTCACCAACCATCAGTAGGACAACCTGGTGAATTATTGTCCTTCATCCCCCAAACGCAAATACAATTTTCATGGTGAGTTTCTTCAATGGAGATTTATCCATGCATAAAAGCACCACCCATTTAGATGTCTAGGAGATGGAGGCATTACAGGTCCATCTACATGGCAGAGTCATCTACATTTCGTAGATGATGTAGAACTCTTCACAACCAATGGAAAAGATCTAGCATTAAGACATCAAGAACTGAACAGAGCAGGACAGAAGATAGGACTCAGGATAAACTTAACAAAAACAAATGTAATGTATTACTCTTTTGCAGCACAAGAACCAATCAAATTTGAAAGGACACCTCTGGAGGTCTGCTCAGAATACACATACCTAGGACAACTAGTAACAACAGGAGAGAACAACAGGATTAACAAAGTCAACAGAAGAATTAAACTCAGCTGGAGTGCTTTCGGAAGAAATGCACATATTCTGAGATCAAAAATGCCAATGGTCTTGAAGGTCTTCAACCAATGCATTCTACTATTGTTGATCTATGGAAGTGAAATCAGGGTGTTACATGCAGCAATAACCCAGCAACTTCAGACAATGCAAAGAAGAATGGAAAGATGTATGCTTGGGATCACAAGAAGAGACAAGAAACGCAATACTTGGGTGAGGATAAAGACAGGAGTGACAGACATCATAGATAAAGTAAGATCACTGAAATGGATGTGGACAGGCCACATGGTGAGATGAAACGACAACCACTGGGCAAGAGCAGTTCTGAACTGGATACCAAGAGATGTGAAGAGACCAAGAAGAAGACCAAAGGACCGATTGAACAGAGAGGTCATTAACTACTTAGGGTAGGCTAATGATATGTTGTAGAATCAAATAAAATGATATTTTTAAGGAATTTTCCTGTAAACATATTTCAAAGTGAAAATATTGCATCAATTATGATTAGTGCACTTATTGAATCACAACGAATAGTACTTGCCTCGTCAGTGCAAATATAATCTATTTCATTAGATTTTAATACCATATTCATAGTAATATGAGAAATGATAATGATTATAACTTAATACATGTTACTTGGATTGAAAAGGAATGTTGTAAAGGTTATTCTTTGAAAATAAAAAATAAAAATCGGAGCAATGGCACGCAAAGAAAAGTATTAAATCAGTGCATGGTAAGGAAGCTATTAGAAAATGATCTGGAATAGAGCTACATAGAAATTGAGCGATAAGAAGAACTCTGCAGTGTTCCATGCCCTCAGTAACACCGTAAGAAGAGGCATTTATGAGTAATCTATAAGTAAAAGAATGAGAAATTGACATATATTAGTATGGTATACAAACAAAATATATTTTAGTGTAAGTGAAATGTGGTTACAATGCACCTAACTCTGGAGTGAAGAACTCAGCATTTCTAAGATTCCATCGATTAGAATAGACAAAATGAATGATGTGGAAAACACAGATGATTTTGAGAGAGGGTTCTCGACAATGCATATTCATTGATTACTTCCTAGATATACTATATTCTAAAATGCACCTACAGAACTGGCATCCGTCATATCCCATTGACCCAATCTCTTCCCCCGCTGTTTACTCCTTAGACCTTGCTATTCTTTCCAAGATCAGCATAAGCAGAATTCAGTGAACCCCTTTCACCTACCTGCTACTCCCTAGCCATTCCATTATCTGTAAATCTTTCTCCCCTTAGTCCCACACATGATTCCGGGCGCAATTTCTAGGAAAACATTTTCACCAAAACTACCACTAACAACTTCAGTGCCAGAGCTCACCGTCATCAGTGGAGCTAGTGTAATGTACTAAGAACGTGCGTACACTGCTACTTTTTAGTTATGCCTCAATTAACTCCCCTTAAATATATTGTAATAAATAGATTGGCATGATTTGAAGGTGCTGTTATTTATAATTTGCCTATGTATGGAAAATACCCATGGCATCCTAACTGCCCAGGTGCAATGCACCCCTTGCACCCATAGGACGGCGTGGCTCAGGGTGAAAAAAAAAAAACGTTCATTTCCCTCTCTTCATCAAGTATCAAAACTCAATTAGATTTGATTTGGTCATAATGATATGTTTGTATTCAGAGAGATAAAATGAATATCAACAAAATAATGAAAAATACATTCAATACAGTTTGACTAATCTCACTTAGAAATATTAGCCAACGGAGAAATCATGCATAGAACATCTAATTTATCTGATGTGTTCCCTATTACGCATATGCCAAATGAAGTAATCCCTGTAAGTAAAGGAAGATTTTGAAGGGTTAACGTATTCTTTAATTGTTACTCCATTTCTATACTCATATACAAGTTTCCTCTTATTTCCCCTTCTTCTACCAATTCATAGCACTGCATTTCCTCTTAATTATCATATATTTAAGCACTATTATTTGTTATTTTGTTATCGGAAATTTTGTACTGAGAGCATGTGGAGCATGAAGCAAAGTAACCAAGTCCTTTCCAAACCTCCATTGATGGGAATTTACATATAAGCAGAAAATATGGGCAACCAAAGTATTTCTTGTCCAATATTTTTTAAAAAGATTGAATTACATGTGAGTTTTTAGCCGATTTCAGAAAAAACCGAATTTACTTCCTTAATAATACTATATTGCTTTTATAGCATCCAAATAAATGAATTTTAGCCAGTATTGAAAAAAATATCAAAAACGTCAAACTAGCCTCAAAACATGTGTAAGGAGGAAGACGTGCACGCATAAGGAGGAAGAAAGAAATGTGCGTTAAAGCAGAGCCGCTCATAGACTTGCTCTAATCAAGCTACATGTCTGTTAAGCAGATTGCATCCTTACTGGCAACTTTTTTTTGTAAGTGACTGTACTTCTACAGTGTATAAATTGGTATTTATCAGAAGCTAATTAAGCAAAGAAAAAGAATACTTGGATATTTAGTGTTTGTAAGATTAAACCTTACCACTGTTTCAAAAATAAATTAAGATAGTAACAAGCTTTGCAGAGCACACATACTATCTAAAGTAGAATCCAAGATCAAATATTTAATTATTCATTAAACTAACTCTTCATTACTATCAATTGAAATCTAGAGAGAACAAAGAACTATATTTGGATGGTACATCAATAAATGATAACACAATAACATGAGCCTTTGCATTTATGTTCAGTTCTTCAAATACCTTTTCTAGTAATGCTCTAATAAACTGGATTCCATAGTTAAATTGAAGCCATTTTCACATAAAATCTCATTCAGTCAGCTATTCAGCTTAAGATTCAGTCAGCCTTTAAGCCTCAACACCACCTTTCACAAATATATTACCAAAAAGCAGAGATTTTGTCCCTGAGATTTGTTGTCAAAATGTCAACTCAGCATCAAGTTTTGTAGGACAAAATTTGTTTCAGTTTAAAAACTGTAGAGTTAGAAATCAGGTCATAACATTCGATCCTGATATTGATCAATTTGAGTTAATAACAAAATAATGGCCACTATAATTTAAGAAAGTAAATTGTTGATACACACTGTAGCAATCAAAGCTATAAAGAAGAATTCTGCTGCTACATAAATCATACCTAACTCAATGATAAAATAAGTATATTAGGGTAAGATTGAGACTAACAATTCTCATCTCATACCTAACCCTTTGTCATAAAAAAATTATAAGATCTACAGATAGTTGATGAATTTTTAAGGAGAAACAGGTTAAGACAGATATATAAGGCAAACAAACAGGGCATATACACTTTCAGTTAGATTTAACACGTATATATGAAGTATTTTAAATTTTTGAAATAGATATTATATCTGTCAATTATTGTGTCTATTATTCTCGGAGATTTTAATGCAAGGATAGGCTGTGATATGACAAATGGAACACATTAAAGATTTAATGAAAAGACTTAAATGGTGAATTATCAATAGACTTGTGTGCAAGAAATGAATTATGTATAAGCAAGACATACCTTAATTATCAAGAACAAAATGAATGCAATCCATTAACACAAGAGGATAGGATATTGCTGAAAGATGTAATTGGCTTGCTGTTGGACTATTGGAGAAGGATGTACCATTGTCTAACATAAAGATGACAATGGACATGAACACAAATAAGGACTAAAGTAGATGGAGTAATTGCAAAATAGATACCAATAACAATATGGACTCAGACAAGGAGAGTCTAAAACTAGCAAATATTATATGTAACAATGATGATTCAATTATACTAGCAGAAAATGAGGTCAATCTACAACATATGTTGTACAGATTCCACCAAGTATATATGAGGTACAATATGGCTGTATCACTTGGAAAAGCCTAATGGGCCACAATATCTGGAAGACCTTGCAGTTATAAAGTGGTCATTGGTAATAATCAAATAATGAACAAGTAATGAAATTTAAATTACTGTGTGGGGAGATGTTAGGCTGCAGCAAACTATATAATTAAGTCAAAGAGTAGAGCAGCAGCTATTGATGGATTCTTAAGAGATGCTGTCTAAAGTAAAAAAAAAACATATTAGTGAAAAGTAACAATAAAATTTATAAAACATGTATCTGACCCATCATGAGTTACAGAATGCAATGAGAACAGAGAGAAGCAGAACCATGAATTTTTCTCAGGACTGAAATGAAGACACTATGACAGTAGGAAAAACATTGCAAGACAGAATATAGAATCAAGAAGAGATTTGTAAAACCTGCAATGTGGGAGAATTAGTAAGCTGGGGCAAAGAGGGAAGATACTTCTGAAGAGATCATACAGAAAGAATGGACGACTCAAAAATTCCCAAGATTATCTTATGCAGAATTATAAAAAGCATTCCAACATGAAGACCATAGGAGATCATTGTTTATATTAAGGCTATATCTTGGCCTTTATCAGGTAATGAATAATGTAATTGAATTGCAGGATATATGAGATATATCAAATGTATACTAGGGAAGTCTACATTTTAGTCTTTTTCACTAAATCCATAGAGGGTCTGCTAACCTTGAAACTAAATATATCTGTAAAGCATTAGTGTATAAATGGCACTGTACCGCTTGACTTAAGAACATTCATTGATGAGAAGTAAAGAAAAAGAAATGAGTGATAATGCAAGAAAGTTAAGCATTTTTAGTACCACTAATGTGACTATAAAATCAATGCAGGGAAATAAAATGCAAGAATCATAATTGCTCCATATAATGTAAGTTATCCAACTGGAACAGAGAGCATCTTGCATTTGATCAATTGTCAATGCATTCTCTATGATAGCTTTATGTTTCAAAGGAATTCTAAATCCTGAGCAATACAAATGAGTGAACTACAGATAATCACTTTAGAAATGTGTAAGGAAGGGCTGCTATTTTATAGATGATTTCTGAAAATAAAAATATTTCAAAGTAATTAGAAATACTGATTTCAGCTTATTCTTCATAGAAGAGATTCAGCAAAATTTTCCAATGAAAATCATATATTGCGCAGTCAACAATGAGATTAGCAGGCAGCAAGTAAAAGATAATCTTAATAATGGTATCATACGAAACTATTTACAATAATTTTTCAATATTCTTCATGCCTGTTTGATCTTAAAGAGTTTAAGATTCAATTACACAGTAAAATGACTGAATCCAAAATCTTCAAACTCTTGCATCTAATCTATTGACATGGATGCCTTTCACTTCTTTGATATTTTAGGAAAGGAAATTCCAACTAATTCTAATAAATACTTAACATAAATCTGCACCAAGAACCACATGAAAAACAGCTTGATGCACAAAAGAGAAACAATGCAATAATACTGACCTGAAAATGTCACATCCAAATTGAAGAATTTCAGGACATTGAAGACCAGAACATTCTAACTTCTGTTGGATATTGAAGGTTAAAGAGTAAAATCTTCCCTTGTTGTTGTTTTGTAATTATTATTTTCCAAATACACTTTACATCATTCATCATATTAAACAGGCTTCCTCATATGAGGACCAAAATCACACCTTTCAGTATTATGTTAGTATATCACTAAATCCTTTATGTGATCAAATGTACCAAAGAGGTATTTACATCACAACTTCTACTAACTACCAATGTCAATGTACAACTTCTAAGGAATAAAAAATCATCGCATAAAAATAAAAATATTTTAAAAGATGAGCCGTAGTTCTATAAAATCCATCTCACAGTCCAACAACTGGAAAAGTCAATCTCACTGGAAAATCCAAACTTACTGGCTTGTTTCCAGGAAAAATTACTATTCGTTTATGTCTAGATGCACTATTTCAATCCACTATCACAACACATTCCACAAGCACTCAACTGGTCTTCTCCAAATACCACAGTGTGAAATGTTAGACATCTCATAAAATCTTACCATCTGCAAAGTATCTTCAGGAAATCAATGAAAACTTGCAACACAATACTTGAATCCAAATGAAATTGCTTCCCATTAAAAGTTTTTACATACAAAGATGTACAATTACATTTATTAACTCGACATTGCAGAAACTATTATAGAACTATAGTAACATCTTACCACACTTGATGAATTGCAAATCCCATATGAATGAAATAACATTTGTACTAACAGCAATAAAAGAATCTTATCTTTGGATAAGATATTCACAAGTCCTAACCAGTTAATTGGTTCCATATGTTTTTCCTGACAAAATTTAAGTTGGTCACACCAGCTTATGTATTGGAAACAGTTAACAACAAACATACAAACAACTACAATTATTCTTTCAATCTTCAAGAGATACAGAAAGATATAAATGGTAACCTAAGATACAAGTTTCATGAACTTGTTCAAGTAAGTATATCCTCCAGATATTTCTATAGCATATTTTGCATTAAACTGAAATTGTTTATGCTCTTGAAATTAGCTTGTGAACACTGCTCATTATATCAGAGGAAAAAATTTTCCGGAAGCATCATGTTAACAGTGTACATGTAGGCAATGATATTAAAATTATGTGATGACACTGGGCTGAATATGAATGCCTTTGAGTTTCTATATTAATTTATTTAATTTTAAAGTAACAAACCTGAACTGAACTAATTTTTAGTGTTTTGAGTATAACCTTAAAATGAATATCCTATATAAAACAGTTGGCTAACTTGCTAGAAAAACCATTGTTGGCAGAAATGCATATTCATTCAACAATTCGGCTCTTGATTTATTATTATAAATAATGATTTGGAAAATCATTTTGAGTAAGAAAGGAAAAACAGGCTGTAAAGATTAAAAATTGATGAATGCTAAGCTAAAATTTTTCTGAAAAATAAAACTTATTGACACCTTGAATAGTGTAGTTGAACCTAAAATTCTTTGTTTGTTGCATATTTTGTTTTGATAATTCACATTAATGTGAACTCTTTCAAACATCTAAACAATAATATTAGAACACTTACACAGAGACATCATTATCCAACACAAAGTATAATTTAAGAATAACATGAAAAACACTAAGTATGTCATTGACTGTAGCATTCTTAGTGTAACTATAGACAAAAATTTGGATTATTGAAAAAATTTTCATTTTGTTCACTGAAAACAAACTGGCTCAACAGTAAATTGATTAATTATAACTTTTAGCTATTTCCTCTCATTTAAAACGTAAATGGCTCTCAGAAAATAGTGGTAATGAAAAACCTTGAACACATAATTGAACAGGAAAATAAAATAAAAGCAAATTTTTCTTGAGAAGACTTAAGGACATTCTGAAATGAATAATACTGGTTTTTTAGGCTTACAGAAAATGCTAAATAACATTTATGGGTTAAAAATTTAAATTTAAAATAAGTATGAACAACTGGTAAATGATTAAAATCTGTTAAAATGTGGCACCTTCATTATGGAGAACAGGAAAAGTAGAGAACATGAAATTTATAAACTTTAATAAGAATATTAAAGTAACAGCTTATCATGGTATAATATATTAAATATTAGTCTGAAGGAATCATGAGTTAAATCAACTCCAGTGGCTTGTTATATCTTAGTGAACATATATAATCAGAAGAAATACAAGCATGTGCAAAGAATAAAATTATCAGAGGGAAAAATAACAAATTTGCTAATTCATGAAAGAGATTTACTACTCTGGGTAAAGTAAAATAAAGCACTCAAATAAGATTAAATAAAATATAACAGTCATACCAACAACAGATTAAAATAATATTACGAGTTTTAAATATCAATAAACCCTGGATTGAGAAGGAATTTCCCATAATTCTTATGCATATAGCTGTAAAAATATTTTTACATTGTAAGGTTAGAGAAAATATAATATGGGTCATTCCACGCCAAATCGAACAAAAAAAACATGACATTTTTGTATCTTCCTGAAACTTTGCCACATTATTGATAGTAACAATTAAGTCACCTTTACCAATTGGTAGACCAACAATCCGAATAATTACAAAATGGTGGCTAAACAAAGTTTGCAGAAAACTTCGGAATCCCGCGCGCACGCTCTCAGTTGAACGCCCATTTCTCAGAGAGCTAAAAACGTACGATGCTTTAAATACGCTCATTCTAAAGCTCTTAAACGGTGTTTTCATTAAATGTGGAATTTGTTTCCATTTCTAGGAGATACCTACTTTTAGGCAATGAAACTTTTTGAATAGGTTTTAACCTAAAAAAAATCCACTTCTGCCATGTTAAAAAAAATTTCACCGAAATTGTCATTAAATTTATTAAATAATAATGTCATTAAATGCCGCCATTTTGTAATTATTTGGATTGTTGGTCTACCAATTGGTAAAGGTGACTTAATTGTTACTATCAATAATGTGGCAAAGTTTCAGGAAGATACAAAAATGTCATGTTTTTTTTGTTCGATTTGGCGTGGAATGACCCATATTAGAGTTAAGAGGAAGCAATATTTAGTTCACACTAGAAGAGATGGAAAAGAATAAAGGATATCAGAGTATTTGTGAAGCACTTGTATCTATAGATAATCAAACATTACAACCATCCTTAAACATTTTAAATTACTGCCATAATGATCAGAAGAAAAGAAAAAGCTTTCATCTTAAGAAATAAGATGTCTTAACTAGTATGTACTCAGTTGGTAATAAAAGTTAAAAATTTACCTTTAATTACATTTGCTACAGTGAGGTACGGAGGGTACAAAGGTATAAACACAATTATAAGTTTGCTTATTCCATTCCTTCTAATGCAAGCTAGTGATCTTTAATCTCTTTTTTCAGAGTCGAGTAGATGTAGTTTAGAACCAACTGTTTCATACATTACTTGCCATTTGAGAAACTTTTAAATAATTACATTCTTCATCACATTGAAAATTACAAACTAAAAGATTGAGCATCAGGAAATTAACCCCTTAACTGGAGAGATACTTCTACAGACAATCAGAGTTGGTCAAACACTGAAGGAAAAGCTTTTAGATGGGAAAAACAACCTCTGAATGAGAAAAAAAACACCTCCACTATGAAAATGGAGAGGAAAAATTGGGTTTTTTGGTGAGAGATTAATCTGAATTGAAAATGAACAACAGATTCATGAAAAAATAAGAAATAAATATATTTCATCTTGCAACACAATGAAATATGAAAAAAATGTACTTAATTCAAAGATTAAAATTCTGCCAGAAAAGAGTTAATTAGTTATAACATACTCTGATAACTGAAAGGCCATACTTGTGATAACTCTTACTTAAGTTTAAAATAACCGTTTGTTGAAAATCACATACTTTGCATGAATAATTTTCTAATGATGGATTTTTTATGCACTCAAACCATTTTCTAATCAGAGGAAGATGAAACATGACAGACAGAGAATTTATCTGCAGCTTTATCAGCCTTACTTTCAGATTCAATTCAAAATTCAGTTTTTTGTTAAAAATCTTAAAATTTCAGTACTGACAAATCAGATATAACAGCTTCAGAGGTGATAATAAGCTAACACAACATAGAAAAACTATATATTAAAATGCAGCACCTACTGTTTTACGCATACCAAGTCACTGTGACATTGCTAGCATGAAATAATTGATCTGGCAGTAGAAATGATTCATATCTATTAAAAAAATATCTACTTAAACACCTCCACTTTGGTAAAAATATTTGTACATGATAAATTAATTTATACATCAGTACTTCATTCATATGAACATTATGAGGTGAAATTCTCCAAGATACATCAGTATTATCTTTTAACATAGCAAAGATTTTTAACAAAATCAATGTACATTATTTCTTTGAGGAAAAGCTATATTCTCGACCATCAGTCATTTTTACTAACTGGAGTTGAAATCATGTACTCAAGAAGAAAATAATTTTTTAAATAGCCTCATAAACATCTGAGTATAACTCGTGTTGAAGGAATACTGCCATCTACCCATTGTCTGCTATTTTCATTCTTAACCAAAAACTAAGCCGACATAATTAATTTTGGATATGTGAATACTTGATTAGAATTAACTTATAACCATGAAAATCCAATTATTCCACTGAGAAGATTAAGCATTCATTGCGCTTCTTGAAATTCCCTGATATTTTTGGTTTCCTTATCATTTAATCAAAGAACTACACTAGAAAAGAACTGATTGAAGCACCACCTGCTAGATAAGCAACAATGCCACTGCTTTTGATATTTTTACTTATCCATGAACTTTAAATAATCTAAATAACATTGAATCAAAATATTCAATATTATTTTCAAAATAAGTCCTATAAATTTCTTGATCCATATGAACACTCTTGAAAATCATCAAAGGATCCACTTAGATGATTTTTCTCACTCATCATGGAAGTAATAGAATCACATTTTCATTTCAAATATCAATTTCATGTTGAAGATTGAAGGTTTTACTAAGGTATAAATAGTTTGCAGCTTATGAAAATGTCTTTCAGTGTGCCAATAGAAAAGAGAAATTAAGACAAACACGGATAAGGCAAAACAGTAAAAGGTTCCTTTTTGCCTTATCTTAAGTTCAATAACATAAAAAAATAAAACATAAGATAAAACAACAAAATGAGCAGATTTCGATTTGAAGATATTTTTTAATTTTATTATTTTTACCAAATCAATTACAAATAAATAACAAAAGCAGTGTAACATTGGGTTGTTTAGGAATCATCAAAAGTAATTCTACCTGTTCCATGATTTTTCAAGAACCTTCTATAGGCTTTGTAGCGAGCACTCTCAGCCAACTGCCTTTTCATATCTTCTTCTAACTTTTTAAACCATTCCTGCAAATAGAATTAAACTCAATTTTATCAATTTAGCTAAAAATGTAAAGCCAAACCATACAAATGCCACTCAAGTCTTCTAACATGAAAGTAGATAGCAAAAGGTATCTGAACAGCAATGTTAACTAAAAATATCTTCTAGGAAAATTTGCCTTAATTAGAGGACAAGGCTATATGAGGAAGAAGATTGACACAGAACAAAATTTAAAATAAATCAAGAGAAATATTTTTTGGGTGAAATCAATGCAATACATGGCATCCCAAGGAATAACCAAATCAAGGGTAGGAGTTTTGTACTCACTTGGTACTTCTCTTTAATCCACAATTCCTGCTTTAAATATTTTTCTTTCTCTTCTTCTTCTAGATCCTATAAGTAAAAAATCTGAAGTAAAAGCTGTGATACTTGTCACAAAATAGCTCAATAAATACTTTCAATGCTATAAATCATTCTCTTGCATTTTTTTAAGATTTCATTGTCTCTGAATTTGGGAAATAGTTTTGACCAATAAAAATTAGTCAGCACTCACACACTTCATAGCCATTACCAAAATTTGTACAATTTTTAGACTAATATTACAATAATCTGACTTGCATACTAAACCAAACTTTTAACATGTTCAACATATTTATCAGTAATAGAATCACACCTTCCTTCTTTCTGAAATATACTGTTACAAGAAACAAAATTCAAATGCAATGTATTAATCATTTATTTATCAAAAAATTTTAATTTATTTATCAGAAAATTTTAAAATCATAAAGGGAGTAGTTGTTTTGTATTTAATGAATGGATCATAGCTCCCCTATGATGAACAAGAAATGATATTTCATTCTTGAAATCTTGTGAACAAATCTCACCTTCGAGGATTTTAAAGTAACATATTTGCACAGAACTAACAAGGAGGAATCACCAAAGTGATGCTAATGATCATGATGAGAGGAAATTGCATGTGAAAGTAAATGGAGAGGTGGTAAAGAGTGAAGCAGGTTTTGGCTCCATCAGCTAGTGTTTGAAAGATAAAAAAAATCCTATCATATATTATACTAAATTTTCAGATCAGAAGTGCAGGAAGTTGGTGACCTAGTGGTAAGGAGTCAGATTCTGGTGGCTATGGTCATTAGTTTGATTCTCGATGGTAAAATTTTAGTCAGCCCTTTTTGGAATGAATGGTGTTGTGATGGTATCAATAACTTCAATTGAATGTTATTTGTTTTTTTTATATTTTAGCTGTACTAGGATTTGTGAGTTCATACTTATAAATATATTCAAACAATACTTGTAACACCACCAATGACAATAAAATGCAGCAGTTAAATATTCTAGCAAGTGCCTTACTATATAAAATGTGATTTAAGCTTTCTCTACTATGAAACTCTAGATAAAAAATGATAATATAATTGTTTTTTTTATTCAAATTACAATGTCATCTCCCACCTTAGCTATTTTATACCACTGCAGTATTTTTGTAATATTTATTACGAACTACTAAACTAAACCAAATTAAAAACACTACTACTGAACTGTGAATATGCAATTTCCAATAGTTAGAGGGCTTTTTAAGTGCACTTCACAAATTTTAATTTATAGTTAAGGCAAAAATATTGAACAGCTATGAGTTTGATAAAACAGATGAAAAATCAGGTTATTCTTAAATATTTAATACTTACATCAAAAGCTTTTTGAGTCATTTTTAAGTTTTTTCTTATTAAGTAAAATTTTTCTTCCCTTCCATACTCTTCCTTGCGAATATCGTATTTCCATATCCATTTTACATACCATGCAATATATAACATTACATGGAAAGGAAATAACAGGAGTTGAATCCAAAGAACATCTGTGACTTTGGGTTTAGCATAGCCACCCCTGAAACAAGATAAAAATGTACACTGAAAATAATCTCAAAAAATGCAAAGCAACTAAAGAAAATAAATCCAAACACTTTTACTAATATTTCTCAGTATAATAATTAAACAACATAATAAACTATATTGCAAACATATTCTTATTATTAAAAAATAATAGCGTTAATTATTTTATTATAAATAGGCTAATGAAATTCACATACTCATTACGGGGCAAATAGTTTTAAAATTTAACAGTTCCAAACATCTTTCACCAAAATAGAGAAATGGAGCCATTCCTTCTTATGAATTAATTCACCCACTTTCTGACTGAAAATTTTATCAATTACTTTCATATGAGAAATAATTTTTGCTGAGTTCTCTCATAGATTGAGGATATAGAACTGTTTCAGTCATACTTTAACATGAAGCAAATATCTACATCATTATACCATATAATCACCAATTAAAAGGCATACCTGATGTCCATATTATTCTCCAAAACTTCCCTTATTATCATTTCTTCTTCTTCTTTGATCTCACTCTTACTTTTACGTTTATTCTTTCTAGTTTGATCAAATTTTCCTTCTTTCTTTGCCACATCAAGTGCCTTCAGTCGATATTTAGGAACTGTCAACAGAAATTTAATAGCTGATTCATACCTGAAAATAAGATAAATCATTAATAAAAAGTAAGGAATACCAAAAACAAAATCAAATTTTCAAAAAAACACTTGAAAAAAACATGATAGAATATTAAAATCACAATCAGAAGAAAACAGATTTATGGAACCATTTATAGAACAAACTATGGAAACTAATAAAAAATGTTAGCATGGATATTTAATAATACTCTTGCTTTTATAATGATTCATTTGATCAGCTAAGAATAAATAATTAATCAAGATTTCTTCAAAACGTGCCCTTTTGTGCTTTAAAACTAGATTTTATGATGAGTGAAAGATCATACTTCTTGCATAGTAATTTAGAAGGAATAAGATAAAATCTATACAATATAGGAAAGTTAAAACCTATAGAAAGCCTAGACACAACCTATTTTTCTATAAAATTAAATTTGAACATTACCGAAGCCAAATTCTTAAATGAAAAGTAGAGCAGAATGATATTTACGGTATTTTATCATGACAGGCTATAAGTTGTTTTGAAGATTATCTTTTTCCTACAATAAACTGAGAAGGAATAATAGAGTGAAGAAGGACAATGAAGACATTTCTTATATTCTGTTTACAAAGATCAGAAAGCATTACAGAAGACTGAGGAAAGTTATTTAAAGATCACTGTCTGCTGCATAACTCACATTTTAAATGAGAGTACTCTTTTAATATCATGGTATAAACAGCAACTGCTGGGTGTGGTGGTTAATGAAGAGGATGTGAAGAAGTCATCTGCTTCTTCCTTCATCCAAGAATGGGTAGTGTTTAGAACATCACTGCACCCAGCAGCCAGACGAGGCAGAGGGTCCGACGGTTACATCTGTTATATCTTTAACACCATTTTAGTAGCCATTAGGAGTTATAGGCAAACCTAACTTGAAAATGAACTGAAGAAATAACTAAGACCTTCAAAAACTATATGCAGCTGATATTTTTTGAGTTCTTAGAGCAAATTAAGAAGTTTAAGCTGAATTTCATTTCCAAAGTTAAAAACAATACTAAATTAGTTCATAAATTGCATATCTCAAGAATTTTAATAAATTTCAAGTATAATCAAACAATGAAAGAGATAACAGTTATCACATGACCCAAGTGTCACTCATTTTCTCAGCTGTTGCTTAAAGCTCTTCTCCAATTACAGTTTGTTATGGAAAAAGAAACATGGGAAAATGCTCAACATTCTGACATATACAATCTTTGAAGTAATGAAAATAATTATATGAATATCGAGACCAAAATTTCTTAATGGATTGAGAAAGGAGATGGATGAAATATGAATTATCTAGTAGCTCAATAGTTAAGAAAATTTTCTGGTTGGTTACATAGAAACCCTTGAAAAGCATATTTAGCACAAATGAAATTTAAATATTTATCTATCAAATGCAGAATGGTTAGCTATTACAATCATTCAAAACTGTAAAATCCTGGGTTTGAACAACTTGGATAAAAATAAACTATATCTGATGATGCTCCTCTATTTAGTGTATCCTATTTTCTAAACTTTCAATTGATATGCCATCTTTTTCAGAACATAATATGCATGTGTGTTAAAAGTAGTCAAATTTAGGAAGTTAGAGAGAGATATTGAAAGATATGAGAGTGACCTGAGTTTTTACTTTTAGTGGATACTATGAAAATGTAAAATTAATCACATTTACAAAAGAATTAAAAAAGGCACATTAATACATATTGACTGAATCAAATTTATGTTGCAGTAATATGCTCTTATTTATCTAGTAAAAGTAAAATTTATTACATGCTCACAACACAGAAGTAAGACTTAAGCCCATTACTTTTAGCAAAAATGCATTAAACCCTGATAAATACATTACTTTAAATGAAGATAGACTTTCATTTTGGTCAAAAGAAAAGATAATTATTACCTTTGACAAGCATTGAAGTACTGAACAGCTGAGATTATGGTGATAGTGACTGCAACCACAATACGGACATCAACCTTTGGAGTAACATGTCGCCTATAATATCTATAGTAATGACTATAGATTTTCTCAGGATTATCTAACATGTAGTCATAATCTGCACGTGATTCTTCATCTTTCAGAATTTCATACCTAGAAAATAAAGAGAATCCTTACTGTACTGAACTTCCAAGTATACAAATCATAATTATGAACTCCAAACAAATAAATGTATCATAATTCCAATTGCTGAGAAATCTGTAAATAGTATTTAATTTACCCAGTTAGAAGCAAAAATTAAAAAGGCTGGTATTAAAAAAATAGAGAAAAAAATTTAATATTTCTTATTACACAATCTCCAAATCCAATGAATTTCTCAGCAACTGATTTAGCTTCGTAAGCAAGTAAAATTACAGTAATAAAAAAGAAAGCCAGGATTAAACGCTATGAATTAACAAAATGATTAAATAAATTTAAGACAAATTAAGATTTATAAATGAACATGAATATTTTATCATCATCAATAATTTCTACCATCAATATCTAAAAGTGCGACAGCTTACTCACTAAACAGGAATGCATCTATAACAATGTCAAGGAGAAAACTAAGTCAAAAGGGCCTTGCAACATAATATTTTCCACCAGTTTATTTAAATTGATCTGAAGAGGTCAAAATATCAGATGCTCAGGAGATTAAATTAGGCAATACTGCAATAATCAAAATATTAATCTTAGCCAAAGTTGCAACTCAATAAAATTCATTAACCCACCCCAAAACTGAAGCTTTTATTTATTTCAGTGATCTAGAAATGAGTTTCAGAAACTAAAAAGAGTAAATGTGAAATGCAAAAATATATTTGTTGCAAAGCATTTATGAAAGACTTCTCGAAAAAATTGTTGAACCACATTTTCTGGTTCCAAATCAGTAATAAAAGTAATACAGGACACAATGGAGTTCTCAAAGGAGAAAATTTTCAAATCAAACTGTCCAACATGAATACCATCAATAAGATAGATACTCATGATTGGAATAAATTATTAAAACTAACACATTACCATTATGTTAAGATAAGATGGCTAAGATGATAAATACCAATTTCATAATATGATTTGTATCAGCTTCCCATTATTTTCATTAATAAGATTATTATTGCTATAATAATGACCTAAAATAAGTAAACTGCTTCATAAACTAAACATTTTCCCAATACAATTCAGAATATTGGTGCATGAGTATCCAGTCCTTGAAGAAATCTGTGCCCAAGGTAAATTAATACCCTGATTTTTATATAAAAAGTATCACAATATTCCAGTGACAATGCTTTTCTTGTTATTTACTTTTGGCTCATATATAAGAAATATGGACAACTTTGAATACACTCATATTTATTGTTACTAATATCTTCTATAGTCACTGATATCTGTTCCATCTACTTATTTGAACTCCTTTCCTTTTGAATGTTGAATGATTATGATAATTAATACCAGATACAATGGGAAAGTTAGCAGCAACTGAGCGTCAATGAAATGAAAATTGCATAAGATTCTGTACACCAGCAGGTAACAAAAATCTATTTCGTTGTTTATACTGGAAAACAATTTACAATCAGAGAAGAAAAAAGATTCTAAGGCTAAATAATCGCAAAAAACTTTCCTAAAATGCCCTTCAATTGCAATTCATCGTCAAGGAATAAAACTGACGAAAACTAAGAAATGGAACAATGCACATTCTTCATCTAATCAGCGAGCAGAAGATATACATTGATGAAGTACAAACTGCTAAGAGTTTCAAGATTTCAAGGTGAAGTTAGTGGCCTATCAAATTCTTCGACTAGAAAGCTAGTTATCCCATTTGCTTGGATACAGGCATTTCAGATATCATCACATCACTCATTCCAAGTTAACTCTAAAAATCAATATTCGTTACGGCACTATATTCAGGCTTAACGTGCCAATATTTCTGAAAATGTAAACATTCACTCAAATATACCCTTTTCTGCACGACTCCCTCACTTCCTAATCACGTTCTTGAGGCCAAGGGATCATACTTACGCAGTAGCAATGAGTTTGAACTTCTCTTCTGCCTCCTTCTTCGCTTCAACTCCTCGATGCATATCAGGGTGGAATTTTCTAGCCAACCGCCGATAGCTTTTTGATATTTCACTTTTAGGAGCATTTCTTTCCACTTCCAATACTAATATAAAGTAATAGTTACATTAATAGCAATGAAATAACTTCGAGCATGAAATAAGGTTATACTATGAGAACTGGAGGAAATATTGAAAATCAAACTGTGATTCAACCAAACATTGAAATTAATCTGAACAATCATGCTTTTAGGCATTCTCATTTTTAATTAGCAACAATTAAGTGGCAATTAATGGGAATCAAACATTTACCTAAATAAAAGGTAACTGAATTTTCCTAGCAAAATACTTAATGAATCTAAATTCTCAGGAAGAGAAATGGTTGATGAAAGCAAATACAACAATTCTACCACATTTTCACCAACCTGAATAACAACTCAGTTTTCCACAATACAGTCCCTCGAGGAAAGCATCCACGCCCAAGGCATTTTGCGTTAGTAAGATAACTGATAAAACTATGGTAAATGATAAAACCATTTTCGTAATACGATTTAGAAAGAATAAATACACTACGAGGACGATAAATCTGCAAATTCTTTGGATTGTAAACTAGAGGATGACACCTCCATATCAAAACGTGGCAACATTGGCTTGAGTCCCATGCAGCACTGGGGAAATTTAAAGTGATGCGAAATTCACTCCGCATGTTTACAATACTCACCACGAAGGCGCTTCCTGCCAAAGATTGGAATTTGAAACGATTAAGTTCTGAAAATGAGAAATAACTACGGTAAAAGGCAGATTTGTAACTCTCAATGCGAACTAGCGTGATTACATGACTTGTATACACACAAACTGTTGTCCTAGCTTACTTTCAGTGTTGATGCGCACGATATGTACCTATTATACCATGTATGTGCATTTTATTTCGTTACATGAAAAATGAAACACTGATATCATTAGTTCTGATATAGTTAAAAACAGAACAGCCTTCAAAATGCGGGACGTTTTACGGAGCGTATAATGGAACAATGGATTGTATCCAACATTCAGTAGCAGAATATCTTCAGCCAAAATTTTTCATCTACAGTAATAAGTTATTGATGAATTGAAATTCATACTTTAATTTCCATATACGTGTATAACTCGATTACTCATACAGTACTCATTACTTCACCTCACCGCAATGTCTGCCGCTCGAACTTCGTATTGCTGGTTATGTTCGTGTCTATAGTATTAGTATAACCAAGCCCAGATTTTATCGCGTTCCTTTAGGTAGTGAATATATTTATTACTGATAAATTCTTTTTTGTCATGTGTCAAGGAATAATTCCTTGGCATCGCCAAGCTCAGCGCTCTAGCGCCGTGAGGATTGGGGAACACAATGGATTTTTTCGAAATTTTCCCTGCTAGTAAGCTGAACTATTTTAAGACGCAAAACTATGATATTAATGTCAATCACAATTCAGATCCATTACTTTGAAGGCATTAGTGATAGGAAGGTATCAAAATTTTCACCGATTCCTACGATTGTTAAACTCATTTTCAATAATAGTCGGTTTGGGATAGAATATATACATAGAAATCATACCCCAACCAACCTTATGTTCAAGTTTTATTGACAAAATATGATTTGAAGAATAAAAGAAATTACACAACAAAGTCAGTGAAGTGTTTTAATTGATTAATAAATGAGTGTTGATTCAAGTCAGTTCTTGGAAAACATTTTCTCTATTGTAATATTTGCAGATTAATTAATATTATTGTGGCACCTAAAGTGCTGTGATACAAAGTTATGTCCTGTATGCTAATACTTAAAAAATGTTTCTTAGCTAACAGTTATTTTTGGGTTCCCCTAAGAGCATATGTGGCCCTTTTTTAATGTTGGAGGTAACATTGATTTACCAAATAGGAATGTGCTGAAAGGAAAAACTGTAGATATGATTGTTTTCAAAATAACATTTAAGAAATTTAGTATTTAAATAAAGAAATTGTTCTTTTTATTGTACAAATTTTACCCCAGTATTTTATGAAAATATTCTTCTACAAACATTTGTATCTATTATTCTACTATTATTTTATTACTCATAAAATAATACCTTATCCATTAAATATTTTTTTAGTAAACCCCTCAATAGGTATTGCATCTGGAGTAGAAAATACCACCTTTCTTTGTGATTCACCATTCCTTGGGTTGTGTCCGAGATGGCCTGAAAGCAATCTTTAGGTGGTCTCTTGGGAAGTACTCTGCCACTGCTGTGTTTGCCCTTCCGGGAGGACATTAGCATACTTACCTATTGTCTTGTAAATCCATTCACTGTGCATTTACCTTTTTCTCCCTTATTTGAGGGACAATGATCTTCATGGGAAAAACCACTGTAGGTGACAATCTGCTCAGTGGTAGAAAGTTCTCTCCATTGATGATCAGGGTGAAGGGGTATATGAAGCAATTTAATGATAAAGAAATGGGAAGCAGCTAACTGATGGCTGGAGCGATGGTATACGATCATGGGAAAATGATGGTCTATCAAGGTTGGTTTCCAAAATGTATCAAAAACATACTCATTTCTTTGGATACACATCCTCTCTACTCCCACTCCCCATTCTTATCCCTATATACATGACTGTATTCTTTTCATATGCACTTGATAATGATACAAAGTGTTGAAACCTACATTGTGAAAGATCACAATTTTGTGGTAACATTTAAAAGTTTTCTTTCTTCCTCTCTCATCATATATAAATCTTCTTATCTAAAAAGTCAGCATCTTAAATCAGTTTAATGCAAGATCATTAAAATGGACTAATATTACATCTATATATCTTCTCCTATTGCAATGGAATACTATGATACCAATGTCTTATGTTGTATCACACTTCATCACATAGGAGAATATAATCAAATAACGTTATATACTTGGCTCAAGGGAAAACAGACTAACATGCAAAATCACCTTCTCCTTATAATTTTACAAAATAAACAATGTATAATATAGCAAATATACAGAAAGAGCAAACTAATCAATAATATAATAAAAACAAATATTTCAATAATATTGTGTAGTAAAGGAATAAAACACTACTTAAGTTCCAATAATTATTCTCTATTACTTGGACATTTTCTCAATGTTTGTGTATGGAATATCTGTATTTACTGTAAAAATTACAAAAAAAGAATTATTTTTATGAATAAAATAAAATACCTGCATCTTTGCAAAGTATATCAAACCCAGTTAAGTCATTTTTCAGGGGACCAAGCAATAAGAGGGATAACTTTATATCTGGATTGTATAATTATGGTCACCTTATATCATATTTTTGAGGAATGGTCTACTTTTTAGATAAAGAGGGCATCTTAGTTACTCAAGTTTGGTCATTTTTGACTTTGAAATGAAGCAGTTATACCAGAGAGACAATTATGGATGAAAAATGATTTTTTTAATAGCAGTGGGCATCACAGAGCACTCTCTCCAAATCTATGATCAACAACCCACAAAACACTTCCTTTTCTGCTTTATTTGGTATGTTTTAGAACTTGAGATGGCGACAAAAGGAAACACTGCCAGGTAAATTTTTAACCTAACATGTTCTGCTTTGTGATATAATAATTTTATAAGTCATTCAAAAAAATAAATTAACAAATCTCCATTTTAGGGATAAATTGAAGCATGAGATGACAAAACACATGATGGAAAAAATATCTGGTCTACTGAATGAGGTGAACAATAAGCTTAAATGGGTTGCAGTGTATCTTGGGTCAAGGAGCACAACTTAAGCTGTATTTTACAACAGGTTCCATTTTAAATAGATGGGTACCCAGAAGAAAAATACATCCTGAATGAGTTTACTGTATTTGCAAAGGGAATAACAAAGAAATGAAGCCAATGGACTTACAAATAATAGGGCTAACTAGAAGACATTTCCTAGAAAAGAACCTTTCTTCAGCAGATAAGACTATAGAAAAGTTACTTTAAGAACAGCATAAGGAAGTCTATAGCTTAATGATAGAAATAGTATGCACAAAATCTTTTTTGTATGTGGTGCCATATTTTGCATTGTACCACAAGACATTCAAAGAAACAAAACTAATTTTGTAAATAAAAGAATATGCTTAAGATTTTCATTAATAACAAAAAATATTCACACACACTGCTAAATAGCTCTTGGCACGTATAAACTAGGTGATTCAGAAACATAGAATAGAAATTATAAATAGCGCAATATGAATAAAACAAGTTTCTGATAAAAAAGGAGGTAAAAACAATAATTTTGGAGATACAATATGTCTAGAAACATTAGAGACATGGCCAGAGCTAATGTCTAATCTCTGTCATTCATATACGTGCAAGTTTCTCCTTGCCATTTTATGAGAGTGTCTGGTTCTGCAATTAAAACCATTGTTTTTAGGAAATTTTAAATTTCTTTCACTATGACTAATTCATGGGTATAGTCATGACTCACATTTTGTAAACACCCTGAATATATATGTATATAAGACCATATACAAATCCATATCGATGGATAAGGTGATAAAGCTGCCTCCTGAATGTGGAGCAAAATGACCACTGGAGTACTTTAATTTATTGTCAACAATTTCGTTAAGAAAAGAAAAATTACAGCAAAGAGACACCAATGGTAGTTATCCCATTTTGAATAGAATATTTTGAAAATTATGAGAAGAAAATAAAAAAAATCCATATTACCTTACCTCTTATTACTCTTACCTCAGGAGGAAAAATTGCTCAGCATGGCCCAATAAATATATATTTTAAATTACATATGAAAGATTGACGCATGAAGTACTAGTATAGATGAAAAAACAGGGGCAGAAGTAGGAAAATTAGAGACATGGGCTCTTAAACAAGTTGAAATGAAAAAGGTGAGGGTACTGGGAGAATGTCATGATGAATTGTATGAATTTGACACAATAAATCTGCCTCAAGGGAAAGCAAAAATCCCAAAAATATACTACCAGTCATAATAAAAGATTGCTACCAAACCATCAGAAAGTTTCATTAGGAGTTGGAATGTGGTTTTCAGAAAATACAATTTAAAAATATTTGTTATGAAAATTGTCATACTTTTAAAAATATTAAGTTTTTTATTTACTTAAACATCAAATCCTGACTGTTTTGCTATTGGTTTTAAGAACAAGATACACATTAACATAAATATCAACTAAGATATGGGCATTTGAGATAACCAATTTCAGAGTAAACTGTCAATAAATGATAAATTATTAACTAAATAAAAAAATCTTTAATCTCACGTTTAGATCTAGAAATAGATAATACATATTAATGGATGATACCAATAGTACTTCTATTGGTACAAAAATAAACTGTTCGTTCTATTCTGCTGAATTCTAGTTTCACCAAAAGTAACATGGCTTTTCAATGGCTGACAAGAACAAAAACTAACTTAATGTAACTCACATTTTGGAATAAAATCACTGATAAAATATATAATGATATCAAACGTATGTTGTTTTAAGCTGTGGTTTAGTTTGTAGGTTTCTCACAACCTAAAATTACATTGAAAAATTATCATTTCACTAATGGTCTTGTCTTTCCCTCTTCTTCACAACAAACTTCTTTATACTTTCGCACCTCCTCCATGTACTGAGACCAGGCATCTTTAGGATTCCCCTGTAATCAAATCAATATATTAATTTAAACATCTTTAAGCTACTAATCAATAACATACTTTTTATATTAAAATTTCAAAAGTGGTTGAGCAAAAATCTCTAAAATTGTTTTAACCACAAACATAATGATTCACAGTTTTAGATATTGAAACTTTTTGTCAAAATGATGCCAAATTTTACTAATGAATACAATGAATATTTTTAAAATATCTGCAATTCCTTTTCCTTAACTAATATTTAATAATAGGATAGGAAATTCAAAAGTGAGGAAAATTGAAGAAAATTCTTTTGAATAACTAACAAAAGAAGCACACCAGCAGATTTTCCAATGACAAATCCTCTATTAGATATTATCATGGAATATCTCAATCTATAATTTTCCATACAACTATATCCATTGACAAACTTTGTTTGGGAAGAGTAATTAAATTTGAAAATAAATAGTGACATTGCAGAACACACAAAAATACCACTGGAAACATTTCATTGAATGTTCTGTTTAAAAGCAGGGGTGGAAAACCTTTTCCCTTGGAAGACCATATATAATAAGAAATAATTATACTGCCCTTGATTGGCATACTTCCTATAGTCAAATATTTTGATAAAGAATCTGCACTAAAGCAAAGAAATACAACTGCTAAATACAGAAGAACAATTTCTAGTATATTTTCATTTGACACGATTAAGAAGACTGGGAAATAAAATTATTGAGTGGATTTGTTTAAGGAGAAGATTGCTTTAATATCCTGAATAAGCTACAATTTCCCTACATTTGATCTAAGGCAATGGCTTAAATATGTTACTTTTTTGATTCAGCTCACCTTCTTCACATGGTCATCCTTCCTTTGTTTCTTCACTACACCTGTAGGAAGGGCTTTGCCCCCTCGCCGTTTTCCCACCTGCAGAGACAAACCTGTGCCATTAATTGAGGCTCCCATATGAGCAATTGCCAGATGGATTGGAATCTTCATCATTCATCTTTTTATTTCATTGCCAACATTTCTGGAATCACATTACATGATGTGCAGTGGTCACCACAATTAATGCAACACCTTGTACCCAGAATGAGTGGCAAAAATTGGAACTATCTTAAGAAAAAACACTAAGGGTAAAACCAACAACATTGGCAAGCAGATGGAGGTGTGCACGCACAAGGGCAGGAAAAGTGTCCTTCCTTCAGGAACTGACAGCTATGCATCCCATGTAAAAATTACAGTTTGAAAGCTAGCTATTAATGGTGCCTCTTGCATTGTAACAGAGTTCTGAAAGTTTTCCTTTCAGCTCTAACATGGTCCTTACGGAGAAAGGGATTGCCGAAATTTGACTATTGATCTTTTCAATGTATCCAGGTATAATACACAGGGAATTCAATTTCTATTTTTTAAATAATAGAAAGAATTCTTAAAAATAAATACATAAGTCAATCCAAAACCTTATTCTTGTCATGAAGCATAAGTTATATCATTGCAAAAAAAATGATACATGTTTTTGTTAAAATTTTGCACCTCTGAAAAAGTGTAACCTTGATGACATTTTTGAAACAGGCTCTGATGATTTATAGGAGAAGATAGGCCTCTGATGAATGCATTTGAAATTAAATATCATAATTTTCAATTGTAGGATATTATATTCAATAAGTATCGTTATTTAAGTAAGATTGTTGCATAGATTATGACCAGGTGAAAAGTAATGAGTCCTTTGATGGAAGTACACAAAGTAGTACTTCAAATTCCTTTACATAGAATATTATGATTTTAAGGTTTACATTGGTTAATAACCTGCAACTTCTAATGTGGGTCAGGTCAATCTAAGCAATTTTGATTGCCTCAAAGTGGTAATATCCCAAGGAAGAATAGACTTGGGAAAAAAGTCGCTGTTTTGAGTAGTATAGATAAAGAAAACAAACCAATTACTTCATTTTGCCAGTATTCTTGTCAGAGAAATTCAATATGGTAAATCCAGATAGGAAGGGTGATGCAGATAATGAACTTTCTCTCACAAACTCCACCATGATCATTCATTATTTTACACAACATTTATTCTTTGTCTATTAGTTAGTCAAAATACCTTATAATGGAAATATACCTCATATTTGAATTATTATATTTATATTGTTATCAATGATACAGTAAGGCCAACTTATATGCGATTGAATTGAAATAGTTTGTAAATCTACCATTCTATATGGTTTTACTTTCAATAATAACTTTGTTACAGGATTCTTACACCTTTGAAACACAGCATAGCAAATTACTTCACCACCACTAAGGAAATGCTTAGTGCTCCGAAGAAAATTAGTTCTCAGTGATCATTTGTAACAGTTGTCCCAGTGTCGCTTCCACCGACCGACTATTCGAGTGGACGTACCTTTTTTAAGGCATTGCCACAACCTTTCTGAACACTTGGGATACCCCAATCCATCAAATAGTTTGAAAAGTCGCCACTCATTCAGACTATGGAGTGTTGCAGTAATTTTAGTGATCACTGGACCAAAATGCATTTGAGTAATCTATTAATGCCAAAAGTTTGTCAAAGTAACTTTCAGGTAGGTAGTAGATGAGCAGCAGATATCACTCCCTGGAAGGAAAGGGTAACTTTTGTCCAAAAAACTAATTTTTAATTACACAATTACCAGTTGTCTTAAAACAAAATATCTTCTCTCAGGTGAGTAATTATCTTTCTCAATAAACATAAAACCAACATTGGGAACTAGCATTCATCCTAGAATATTGATCCAATGTTGCTGCTTTAAATTTCAGATAAAATGTTTCTCATCATTATAATTTAAAACTGAAAAATAAGTACTTGTTATTCAATATAAACCTTACATTATAATATCTACATGAATGCTCTGTACAAGTATACTCATATTGTTAACAAATGATTTTGAGTGAAGCATATTTCAATGAAAGTAAAATGAAGCACACTTCAACGAAAGAAAGGATCATATTCATTGACCAAAGTACCAGAAGTAGTTTTTAGAGTTGAATGAAAAATGATCGCCACTCCTTGATATAATACCATTGACACTAAATATTGGCACTCCCCAACTTATCAACAGGCTAAGTTGTGAGAGCCTGTTTCTACCTGAAATTGGTCAAAAGTTGGACTTATGTTGAGCAGTTTTGTATAACCCACCACAGATGGAGGTTTGGTTTTAACATTACCCACTTTCATAGTGATTTTATTGATGTATCAGGCTGTTTTTCTAACATGTATTACAGTCTAGCACAAGGCCTCCAAAATTATAAGACTAGTAGTGTTTTAACGCCTGCAATTCAGTCAAGTTTATTTTAATTATTGCTTTACTTATTTCATTTTACCTACAAACATTATATAAGTTGTTTACTCACAAAATTAATGATAATTGCTTAAAAATTCTGGCATATAGAATCATAATGCTCATTGCAAAGAGGATTGGAGGGAGCATAAGCACCAAAGCCAAAAAGGTCGAGACAGCACAGAAATAGACTCTCCAGGTTGGGGTTAGGCATAGGACCCTATCTCGTAAAATCTTTCATGTTACATAGCACAAACATAATGAAAGGACTGATTATTAGAATAATCAACCCAGGGAAATGCAATGTGGAATGTTCAAGCATGGTCTCAATGAGGAGATGGAAAAGTACTATATAGTAACATCTTTTCTAGAATTCAGATGGAAAAGAAAAGGGAATCTCAAATAGTGACAAATACACAAATATATATAGCAGAAAGGGTGGTGTAGACTGCTTATTGGATACTAAATATAAGACAGCAGTACTCAAATTCAAGTGTACATATTAAATTGTATTTTTGTAGTAGTAATGAAAGAAAATTTACTCTATGAATGAAGGCCTTCTTCAATATTACATTTGTTTCTGTATAAGTCCAACAGAGGATGTAGATAAGGAAGAGAAGGGCATTGTTCTACATGGACTACTAGAAAAGAAAATGGATTGTATATAAAGACAGGATGCGAAAATAGTTCTAGAAGACTTAGAAAGGTTGGTAAAGATGCAGCAAGTAGAGGAACCATTGGAAAGGAAAGCCTTAACATTGTGACAAACGATAATTGAGAAAGATTGATTGATTTTGCGATGGTAAATTTGGTGGATGAAAAGAGTACATGGCTCCATGGGAAAAAACAAACTAGATAACCTGATGATCACCAGTAAGTTGGAAAATTACGGATAAAAGAACTTACAAAACGTCATGGAAAGTTGCCGTAAGATCTCAAAATCCGAGTATCAGAAATAAATAATAAGCTATTATAATACGATTAGAATTCCACTTATTCTAAAACAAAATAGATTGTATCCATCTAAATATTTCTGTTCTGCAGTGCGAATGACATTAGTCCTAAATAGTTACATATGATAACAAGAAGTGAATCGCAAATTATAATCGTGTTATTATGGCACATATGATTAATTATACCATCAACTGCGTATTATGTTACTACTTCATTTATCAATGACATAAATGACTGCTTTGTTGATGATGCGGCTTTGATTCCACTGAAAGCTCAATCCCAAAATTTTAAACAAAATGGACAGATATCTTACGAAACTCATGAGTGACTTCTTCTTCGTGTTTTTTCCGCTGGGATCTGCGCTTGATGAAGTCTGGGACGAAAGTTGTGATGTTGGAGGTGAGACAGTCATTGAAGGTGGAGAGGAAGCTTCGATAGGCAATGAACCTTTAGCCGGAGTAGCTGTTTCCGGACTACTTTCTTGTTGTAGAAGTTTGAACATTTTAAGGAAACTGCCGTCATTTTTAAATAAATTATTTGGTACACTTGCTGATCCATCGTTTCTTCTCAGAGAGGATAAACTATTGGAATCCTCTGATTCGAAGTCACAACTGTCTAAGTTCGCCATTATTTACAAATGATGACTGGCTTTCCGCTTTTACTCTTCTTTCTTAAAAGTTAATCCGCCAATTCTGATTTAGATATCCAAAGTTGGCCTCACAAGCTTCATGCGAGGCCTACGAGCACTAATAATGGCATTAAAATGAACATTAGTAGCATCCGTACCATCCATAGAGCGGTAACACAGTCACTTGTCATGTTCCCTCGCATGTATTCTCCCCAGAGAGGTGGAATCAAAGGATTCAAAGATTCAAACATGCGTAGGACACTCGCAAGATGGTGCTGACGACACTCCCGTTATGCTTCCGGCTCTTTACAGATTTACGCTTAAACAATTTAAAACTTACTTTACCCATTTTGAGAGAATCTCACTATTAAATACTAAAACTCACTAGAGTAACTATACGAAAAATCGCACCTACAAAAAAGAAGCTATTGAAAATAGCCCTACCACTATTCTGTATGGCCATGGTCTTAAAGGTCTTAATTTATATGATCTTTATAAGAGAATCAATGAAGATTCTAGACATGCAGGGTCAATATGTTTCTTGGACTGTCGACACTAATTCACCTCTAGTTCCTTCGGAAAAAAATAGGTGAACTTCCATAGTGATAGATTTCCACGACCCCATGGCTCTTTTGATTTACGAGTAAAAGTTGCTTGCATACTGCAAGCTAATTGGTAAAAATTTACTATAAGTTCCCCTTATGGGTATCATTTTCGAAGCTTATCCAGCAAAATTATTAAAAATTGCCGCAATGCATTTCTTACGTGAGAAATTTTCATCCATCTGGCATCGAACTCACGGTTAATGGTAACCTTTCTTCCACTGGTTCTACAGAAAAGTTCTACACTATTCAAAATCACAGCGTTTGCGTTTGAAGTAGTTTTCTTTAGAACCAGTGGAAGAAAGGTTGCATATGACCGTGAGTTCGATGCCGCGTGGATGAAAATTTCTCACGTAAGAAATTCATTGCGGCAATTTTTAAGAATTTTGCTGGATAAGCTTCGAAGATGACACCTGTAAGGGGAACTCATTGTAAATTTTCACCAATTAGCTTGCAGTATGCAAGCAACTTTTACTCGTATATCTATATAGGTATATCCGGAGAGTTAGCTATATATAATAGATATTGGTTTCTAAATTTTGGCAATTTTCGTTCCTATATCCTATGTTTCCTAAACAAATACAGCTTTGAAGGCTCAATTCAGGCAATAATTTTCATTCGTCGAAATTTATCACCCATTAACTTGCAGTTTGCGAGTATCTCTCGCTAATAATAGATACCTATTACTATTAATATATACCTGGAGAAGTGTTAATATATAATAAGACATATAAAGCATACTAATTGTATAAGCTAAAAGTGTAGCACAAGAGTTATTCAATTGAAATTCTTCGAGAAAACACCAGCTAAATTGAGAACTTAATCCTAGTTATCTTGGATTCAATTTCAGGAACATCAGAATTTGCCACCATAAAAAGAATAAAGATGTATTCCATAAATTTGAGACACTTTCCAGATTAGTAGATTATTGGTATATCATTAGAGAAAACGCTTTTCCAATGTAAACTACAAAGACATCTCCCAAAATATCCAGAGTTTGATGCCAGACCAGAGCAATTCTTCCATTAGAAATAGATGTGTGCAATTTTTAATATTTATTTTGTAGCACATTATGAAAAGTTAGATTGCCATTACCCATCTTATTAGCATCTAACATAATAATCTCCATTTTTTATATATTTATTCATCCGATATCAGCAACTCCCATAAGAACTACATGACAGGAATTTTTAAATATTAATTTCATGCATTTATCTACAAGATATAATTATGAAACTCAGAAATGAGCTTTCTAATGGAATATTAATTATAAATATTCTTCTGCCCAAAGTATCATAAATATGACTCTAGATGACTTAAAAGTACTCTAATAAGAATTGCAGATCAAGTTCATTTTGATTGATTGCAGCGTTTTTTCTTTTCCAGAATTAAAATAGAAATATTGGTCCTACAAAATTAGAGAAATTAAATTGAATAAATATTTTTATTTTGGCCAAGCAATATGTTTTGGATTTGGATAAAAATGACAAAAAAGTTGCTATCATAAACAACCAGAAACCACTGATGACTAAGAAAATTCTTGAACTTGGCTCTCTTAAGTTTCATGGTAAGGAAAACTATTAGTAAACTTTGGAATTTGAAATTCAGCAATACATTCTTACAATCATTCTGAAAAAGGTGGAATATTTTGCCATTGAAATGATTCCTAAGGTAGCTAGGTAACCAAACATGAAATTGCTTTTATCAACCATAGAACAAATACCATCCACATTTATATTTTTTGTGGAAGCTATTTATCAGCCCTAAAAAGGAGATAAGGGTAGATATTTGGAGAAAACAGTTCAGATCTTCTTTAATCCACAACCAAATATTTACTAGAGTAGACAGAGGAAAGGAAAATCTTTTGGAAGATATCAAAATGAGCCACTTACATGTACATACTGAGAAGATTATTTGGTGAGAGTTCAGGTAATTTTAATGAATTGCATTAGATTTAATAAAATTTTATTGAGTTATTTTAGAAATTCTACTTATATTAATAGTTGTCGTTTCTATCATGATGGATGTTTTGAACTTGGAGAGCAATTAATCTTATCTCATTAATTTTGGATTATTAATATGTATCCAATAATAGTTTTACAACGTTGATATGTTATTTTCAGTTCCATTATTTTTGATGAGGAAATTCACAAGTCTGAATAGAACTTGCAATGATGTTTCATAAACTCAGGTGTCTAATTTCGAATCGGTTATGCAAATGTCTGGACTTGGTCTCAGGAGGTTCTAAAGTATGCATTGTGAAAAGCATTTTAGGCATTTCAGAAAATTGAGGCTTTTTTTAAAAAGACAGAGAGTTGAGAATTTGGATATTGATGGAAGAGGGCCATCTCTACTGTAATATTTAAACACATCTCTGACTATGATCCTTAGTTTGACACCAGTGAGATATTAAATATATCTATTTAAGTGTCTCTATAATGGGAAGATTTACTATGCAGGGTAAGCAAGGCTCTTGGGCAGTTTTGAAAATGGTTGTAGGCCCTTTATAGATCATCTGTGCATTTACTTGGTTGTCCATTTCTAAGGACCCAAAGTGGCTTCAGCAATGTAGGCTGGTAGCTTTGGAATGGCCTAAAAGGTAGGTTAATTTGCATTCCCATTTTCTATTTTTGTTATCTAACTGGAGATATGCAATTTTGCAGATATTATGGGTAGCAATTTCAGGGATCACCCATTACCTTTCTGTGTTCAAGCAACTTTTGATAGAGATTATTTCTAATTGGGTTGCAAGTATTTTAGTTCATAAGATTGTATTTTCTTGGACAGCAAAGTTTAGGCCTTTCATTCATGATTTCTTTTGCTAAAGTCTTATATTTGCAACCACATAGCAAGCCATGTTTCAGAATTTCTGGTATAAATTTTCAACCATTCTTTAATGTTTCTTAAGAGAAAGTTTCACTGATCATGCTAGGGTTGTGCAGGTGGGTGAGGTGATGAGGTCACTGCATCAATATTATGAGAAAATTAACAAATTAATATTTTAATACATTTAAGTGCTCAATTTCTTTATGTGGAATGTTTCACTTGAAGATGTGATACATTTCTATGAGAAAATGCTTTTTTTTTCATTCTGAGCGATTTCATATAGATCACAGTGAGATTACCTGAATTTTAAGTGAAATAAATTCATTAAATGAATATTATCTCTTTTATTTTACTGCTTCTCCATGGAAGGAAAATAGCTCACCATAACCATGGATTATAATGAAGCCGCCATGCACACTAAATTTATGATTAAAAAACTGATTTATTTTACTGATGACATCTATTTTCATAATTTCAAAACAAGAATCATTTTTAAAAATCTATCTAGTGATCATTATATTCATTAGGTTCTGTATTTAATTAAAAGCTTTCAAAGCAAGCAAAATTTTTAATCATCCAAGATCTAATAACCAACTAAATTTAAGAAGAAGATAACTATGAGTTGAATTATATAAATGTATTATTTAAAAGATAGAGGGGGAAATATATTCACCTTGCATTTTACATCACTGAGTGATACTTAATACTGAGTGTCATAAATTATATTATTGCCTAGTTAGATTGGCAATTATTCAGTGTATCATGATTTAGTAATGTGAAGTCCTCAAAACTAAATTCATTCTATAAATGGAAATTATTATCATTGCTTCATTAAACTGCTATTAATGAGATGAATGATTTTGTACTTTAATTTAATTGAAGGATTTTAGGTTCTACTTTCAAAATACATTATGTTCTCTTCAAAAAACTACCAGGAAACAATTTTCTTTGGCACACAGTTCTTGTGAAAGTCGATCTGATTTCATAAGTTAAAATTACTTGAAAAATAATACCATATATTGATTTGAAAGAAAGGACAACAAAGAAAGCCGAGTTAATATAGAAATTCCACAACCAGCATGTTCAATCAACATGTTTCAGAAAATTGACCTATCCCTGATTTTGTTCTTTTCCCATTCTGTGGAAATGGGATAGTTAATAGAAATGGGATGGTTTTCACATTTTTCCCTCAACATTAAGTCCTAAACACAGACTGCATGTCATTCTAAACTTAATAAATAAGAATCTAATTAATTTTTTTATCAATTTTCCAAAACGTTTCATAAATTGGGGAAGTTGAAATGTAACACAAAACTCAGAAATATACTACCACAAATTAAGGAATATTTATTGAAAAGGTACAATGAAAAAGGTGTGTTTTAATCGTCTTAGCTATATTGTCTTCATGATATACAGAACTAAATTTTAAAGCTTACAGACCACGTTTTACTTTGAACCAAATGTAGTAAGAGCACTGAGTATGACATGTTAGCCAAGGCAACAAGGAATGGGATAAAGAAATAATACACAGGGATTAAGATTCCCTGAACTGTAATACTATACTTTTCAATCATGTCTGAGGACAAGAGCAAAAACCTTTTATGGATAAGATATATAGTAAACATTCAGTATGTGCCAGTTATTTTTTGAAACTAACGCCATGAATATTCTTTTAGTAATTTAGTTAACAAATAATAAGAAAACATTGGTCTCTATGGCTATCCTCATAAGTATATACCCTACTGCAATGCAATACATATTGAGAACAACATAAAACAAAATAGTATCACAATGACAATTTGTACCGTCAAAACGTCATCTGAATTGGCAAATACTTGCTCCATGTCTCCCAATAAATCAAAGTCTGCTATAAAAACCTTATAACCTTAATAATAGGTTTTATTACTAATCAATCTACATGTTCTAATGTAAATAAAATAACAAGTCAGAGTGTAGATTTATTTTCAAACCCACACCAACACATCATTCATTCAAAACAATAACTCTAAATGATTTTCAAAATCTTTCTAGCATCTAACATATCAAAACTCAGTACTTTTTGCTGCTGTGATTCTTAAAATACCTATAGTACCAATTTCAGCACTTCAAACAGGAACCGCACTTACACAAACTCAACATTCCCACATTTGGGGCCTGTGAATATGACATAGAAAAGATAAAAAAAGTGCAAAGCAAAAAATAGCATATCCATGTCATTTCACAAGAATGGAGGTGCTAGACTCTCTATGACACAATAATTAAAATCCTGACAATTATGAGTAGTCTGTTCTAATTGCTTATATCATACAATTTATACCTTGACATTATAGTTATATACTTCAATATAGGTCACCCTAACAAAGCGCATTTTCAGCTTTTTACAGGGGTATTAGTAGCCAATGCCCTTTACATGTTGCTGTGTACTTCATCATTGTGTTTCTCATATTGCTATAGGTATCACTGCTAATGATTTATAATATTTCACAATTGGTTGTAACATTATTACATTATGCTATGCATTGGAAAATACGAAAGCCGCAACAAAATGCTTCTCTTGCTCAGTAGCAAATGCTCTACAATCAACAGGAGTTATCCTGCCTTCTGCCACTCTCAGTCTGACCCAAGCTAGTATTTAGCTCTTTGGAGCCAATTATTTTCAGGCACTACAGGTATGTTATTGCTTTGGTACAATACAAACAATACCTTCTGGTTACATATATCTCTCTATTGAAGCTGCAAACTTAAAGTTATTAAGTCCAATAGAATTCTCTAGTGTCCATTACTATTCTGTACTAATAAATATGAGACCTTGAATTAAGGCAACATTTTTTGTTCATGCTGAAACATGGTGGACAAAGTCAAACCTAGTACAAACTGTACATTGGTATGAACATGGCAAATAATCACTTATTATATGAACATTGGGGTGAGAAAATTGGGACGGGTCACTTTATTACCTGTTCTCTGCATTTTAGTTCTATGTTATTTTTCATGCAGCTACATTTTATCCTGTGGTTTAACCACCAGTAAGAAATGACACAATTATTAATACTATTATTGCTTTCTTTCGTTCATGTACCTTAATTAATATATCTTTTCAGATCTACTTTTTATTCTATTATTAAAATCCTTGACCCATTAGAAATTTGGGACAAAGTTTATGTCCAATTACTGGTTTAATTTCCTTTTTCTTAGCCCCAACACAGCCAAAATCTGGCAAAATGAAATACTATAAAAATAAAAAGCATATCATGGTTTAATGCATTATTGACCATTGCATTGCTATAGTATATGCTAGATAATTATACA
Source organism: Pachydiplax longipennis (assembly GCA_036926295.1). Lineage (NCBI taxonomy): Eukaryota > Metazoa > Arthropoda > Insecta > Odonata > Libellulidae > Pachydiplax > Pachydiplax longipennis. The sequence continues at coordinate 496,286 of JAVFKF010000010.1, forward strand.
TGTTTTGTCAGAATGAAATGCTAATTATGTATCTATAAAAATGGGAATATTTTCTACCTTTTAGCATTGTTTGAGGAAATTTACTATGTACAATCCATAGTTTGAGCCTTTTAACAGAGTCATTATTAATAAAGAACAAACTAACTATTTGCAATATTCTCAACAATGTGTAGATATAACAATATATAACAAGATGCTATTTATCAAAAGTGTTTCCAGTAATTTTATCTACACTATATAAGGGACCTTGTATAAATATGGACCCAGCTACATTTTGATTCTTTTTACTGTCATTTGGCTAGTCATGTTTTGTACCTTTGCAAAAAAGCTATATAAACCAACCTGCTAACTTTAAGGTTACAGCTGATTCCTCTTTGGCAATAAATGACTGGTAGGGGTTACAAAACTCCAGTAATTGACATACTCATTTGTGATATCAGATAATTTAAATATTTAATTAAACATATACCCCTAAAGTTTTATAAATTAGTAAACATAAACTTAAATCCAAATGCTGATCATGTTTTTCAATTTAATTAACAGGTCAGTTTTTGAAGCTAATATCAAAATCAATGTTTATTCCTATGCTAATTTGATACTGCAACAGCTTCATGTATGGAACCAAAGATAATGCCTCATCAGGCGCGCACCCAGGATTTTTGTTTGGGGGGCTCAACAGAAGGATTGTTACTAATAATGTATTAAACATGTTACAATTTCAGTAGGCCGATGAACCTAATAATTTTCATAATAAAAAATGAAGAAAAGGTGTACTTGTACTACAACTTACTTACTGTATGTACTACAATGTCTTACCGTAAGCTTGAGGGTGATCAAAATACATGGTGTACTTGTAGAATCTTGGGAGGGGGGTGCTAAAGCCCCATCCCTTGGGTGCGCGACTGTTTCTCATGATTTCATAAATTAGTTTGACTTATCAATTAATGTATAGGTTAATTATAAATTTTTGTATTTAATGAAAAGTTGATTTGCTTTCAACCATATCTAAAGCTAATTATTATATTACACTTATTGCATCATTTCAAAAGGCAACTAGGGTAATTATGCATATAAATTACCATACTCCACAAAACAGTCACAGCAGTTATAGTGTATAAATTCCCTCTATACTATTCACATCAATCTGTCACCTTGCATATAATATGGTTCCCAAAAGGAACTAATTATCTAGTTAGGATATAATGAGCATGAATCATTAACCAATGGAAAGAGACATCTTAATCATGGAACATTTCTCCTATGGAGTTGCCTTCAGTCTTGTCTGATGAATTGCTAATTTACATGAAGAACACAGGTGGGCAAAATTTCCAGATGGCCAAGCATTATTGTTTGACTTTCATTTGCTTATCTCGATTAAATTATGAAGTATTACATACTCATTTGCAGTGTTTAGTAAGCCATTGTTAGAACAGAAATGAGACCTGCCAATTATCAAACCAAAAACCTCATGATACAAATTCATGCCCCAGTATTCTGCTTTGGAGATGCTATAATTACGTTTGCATTACTCAGCTATTATTATTGTTATTACCATTAATGTTATTACTAATATAATTATTATTATCTTAATCTTATTATCTTCATTGTAAATTAATGAGCCTTATATCAGACACATAGTTTTTCTTTTCAAATTTCACAAGAAAGATAAGGCTAAAATAGGCCAATACCTAACTAATTTTCTCATAACCTTTGTCAAGTTCAAGAGAGATATGAAAATCCCTTCATATTATAAAAAGAAAATGTGATTAGATATACCAATTTTCTTCTCTAATCCAAGAGTAAATTTCACAAGTTTATCAAACTTTGTCCAAATTCCTGCAGAGGTATCAACATATCACAGACATGACTTGCAAACGTGTCATAACTGTAACCCAATTTTTGCAAACTTTACTTTAAAACCTGCAAATTCAAAAAATATTCTCAACATGCAAAGATTAAGATGTGGTAAGAAGAAGGAAATAAAGTGTCTTCTGTAGGTAATAATTTAAGCAGTTCAGATTTTAAGGAATCTATATTAAATAAAAAAACCGAGGAGTATATTAGAAAAAAACATAACGATTCCATCAAGCTACATGAAAACAAATTGTTAAAACTTAATGAAGCAGCAAAGTCTATGTACATTTTCAAAAATCATAACAAAATAAAATAGATAGGGAACCAAAAACCTTTCCTTTTTGCCCATTAAGAAAAATTGTTTCCCTTATATCATACAAGAACATTTCATTCCTTTCCCCAGGTTTTATCATGGCATCATCAATTACTTCAAATATAAATACCACCTGATATTTTTAGTTGAAATTATTAAAGAAAATGAAAAATTAGCCTTTCTGAATCAACTAAGGCAAAAATTTGAAGATATTTATCATGAATATACACAAGTAACTTGACAATGCCTGAGATGGGACCATACAATATGGAGACCATCCACAAAGCCCATGAACCTTTCTCCCAAATCCATAGTAATATACAAACTATTATTTTATTCAAATGCTGACCTTTTCCATTTTAAAATAATTATAATATGTACACATAGATAAATATGAAAAAGGTTGGAGATGGCTCCAGTAATAAAGAAATGTCTAAGGTATTGTATGAGGGCAACTAAGTACATTACATTCTTCAAGAATATTACGAAAAATAATCAAAGTTTGTATGTTACAACTGCTTACATAGCACCAGAGTTTAGAATATCCCTTATATACTGTCAGTAATAAGGATCTGCAATGAGGAAATGGCTACAAAATAAAAATAATGAGCGTAAAAGAATTTTAAAATAATGTCAATGGATACTGATCAGCATTTAAATAAGAATAAAAGTTGAATCTGAACTTGAAAAGCAGAGTCAACTTATTTAAACAGACAAAATGTCAACTAATCTTTCATCAATCTTCATCAAAATTCTATAAAAAATCTAATTCGAAAGCAGTTACTAACCAATCAACAACTTTAGTATAAATATGAGCAAACTTTAGGTCATCCTCAAAAAGAAAAATTTAGAAAAAAAACATTAATTAGTTAACATTGATATAGCAACAACTCTACTGCAAAACATAATAAAGTTAACAGAAATAGAATTGAACAGTCAACATTAGCAAAATGCCTATATCTGCAATTACTATTCACATAAATAACATTAAAAATATTAAAAAATTCTTTTCCATCATTGTAATGGAAGCCATATTGTGGTAATAAAGAAATTTTCAGCCTAATCCTGTTGACATGTCTGGGTAAGTGACACATGGCAGCTCACATTTCCGTTACATTTTTCTCCCATGCAAAGTTTGTGTTACTTAGGATATATTTGGGCAAAATTATGTCACCAAAATAGCAAGGGCAATATATATATATACAAAATCAAGTCACCTAATGGCATCAACTGAACTAGACACTTATCACATTCCGTTGCCAACTTTCTCTGTCTCAAAGTACTGCACAAACTACTCCATCAATATCTTGCTAAAAAAGTCTGGGTTGCTAGGGAGATGTGGCACACGGTATATAGGCTGCAGTTCGCCACTTGAGAGAGAGCTTGCTTGTTAATCATTTATCACTGAGGAAAATAGCAGCCACATCACACTATCATTCCCTCCCATACACCTCAAGAAATACCACTCCCTGGTGCATCCCATGGCATACAAATTGAGCAATACCTAACACTAATGTCAAACTTAAGATGACTGCGACTTGGGCGGAGGTGGCGCTGGGGCATTTGGAGCAGATGTAGGAGCACCTGATTGCCTTGAAGAGGAAGGAGGGGTGTGAGCACCTCCAGGACCACTTGAGCTTTGACCCCCAGATGAAGCAGAGGCTGAAGCTGCAGCTGGTGGGGCTGATGTAGCAGAACTAATTCCTCCACTCCCAGAATCTAGCCCTTCATTACCATGCACCACAGGCCCAAAGTAACGTTCTGTCAAGTTTAAAGGAGAGCAACTTATATCATACAAGAATAAGTAGAGGAATGATTACAACAGCCAAGGGCAGCATCAAATGGTCAAATATTACTAAATTCATAACTCAGCAGAATTTAAATTGTATATATGCTTAAATAAACAATTGCTGAGAATCTTACTTCAGTCAGCTGAATTGTTCCTTGGAAGCAGAAAATCTTAGTTCACCCCAGGGTTCATTTATCATGAATCTCTTCTCTAAAGCATAATTCAACTTTAGCATATTAAGATAATTCATAAAATATCTCTAGTTTTATATTTTTAAGTATTTTCAGTTACTTTAAGCAATACCATAGTGAAGAAATATGTAAACATAAACAGATTTGCTAAATCTGATTGAAAATGGTTGCAAGTTATTTATTTACGTTGATGTTATGTATAACATAAGCCAGAGCAAATATTTGCGGTAAATAATTGACCATTTGATACAGCTTTAAAATGTTTATCACAAAGTTGATTTGTTTAGTTAGTTCAATAGAAATGTTGTGAAATATTAGTATTTTATTATACTATAACATCTATCCAAATGAAGTTGGTATAAGTACCAAAAATCCTGGTTTTAAAATGTCATAGGCCCAAAAGATAGCAGAATATCCACCCATGTTTTGCTTTAAATGTTTGTCTTATTTTGTGAGTATACATAAAAGCAAAGAGGACATTTTTTAAAAAGGGTCATATTAATTAAGTACTTAATAACATTAACAAAATGAAAGCAATGTACAATGTGTCTTCTATGTACAATAGCATAAAATTACACAGATCTAATGGCTACAATATTGCTCACACTATCACATTAGTATATCTGAGTTTAAGAGGAAGAGCTACTAAAGAGAGGAGACGAAAATGTTTCTTTCTGAGCAAAAATCATTGCATGGCAAAAACTAAACTTAACACTTTTATCTCATTGCTTCATTGTATTACAAAATTCAGTAATAATAAAAAAATAAATGAGAAAAAATGTTACCTAAGAAAACTTTCCATCATTCTGACTATATGGTTTAACCTGACAATCACTTTTCATAATGTAAGTATAAAATTTATTCTTAAATGTCTAAAATGTTGCATTGTTTAGCCACTTTAGTATTAATTTCTTTTAATTGCTTCTTGCTTCATTAACTGCATTTATCGTGCACAAAATCTAGAAGGACAACAATCAAAGCTTAACAGAATAAAGACATATGAAGACAATCATTGAGTCAAACAGGATTTCAAAAATTCAAATCAAGATGAGATGTTTGCAGTCTTTTCAAGAAGAATGTGATCATAAAATATGTAGTAAAATTGAATTAGAGGAAATTTTTGGAAATTAACCTAATCCATTACTTTATTACTCAATACAACTCTGTTACTACCTGCATGAGTAAAGGAGATATTTATTTTCATCTAAACTCTTTAATCAAAGAATAGCAAGTGAATATGGTTGACTATGTTTCATAGTTTTATCTACTAAATAAAGCATACTTTTTCAGAAGAGCAACACTGCAATTATCAGTAGCATTATGTTATTGTTGCCTTAGTGATTCATCATATTTCACATTTAATTAATTTTTATTAGTTTATTAAATACATCAATATTGGAGAATAGGTGACACAGTTAGGAAATTATATATATGAACAAGAATTTTATATTTATTAAAATGGATGAGTTATAAATATTCCAAATATTGTAAGCACGTAATCCATGGACACTAATTTTGACAAAGCACTTTAAATTAAAATATAATATGAAATGAAACAGCTTTAATTATAATAACATTTGATGTTATATATAAATAGGGTATTTAATTATACAACAAATAAACTCCATATATATATTTTCTAAATTATGGGGTTCTCAGGAACCACATTGTCTTGAATTATACAATAAATATTATACATATTGTTTTTAACCTTCAACTTAATCAATGTTGTCTTTGAATAAATAATACATTTTTCTGTTCATTTTTGAGAGAAGAGTTATATTACAGCAAAACTTCTAAAACTGAAAGATATACATCTGGATATCTCAATAAGCAATACATCTATAGATGAGTTAGATCTTATCTTTATATAATTTGATCTTAAATGAGATTTAATAAATACTACCACATCACATAATTAGGAATGGAAATGTGTTTTAAACATTTTATGAGTGGTTAACACTATTTGCAATAAAAAGTGGAAATATCTTTAAAATAGGTTACATTGGATGTACCCTCCTCACATTGATAATAAAGAGAAGGAAAACTTGAAAATTTATGTAGCAATTGAGATAAAAGTAAGAGATCTTTAATAACGTGCAAAAAGCTTTACTTATTTACAATATTTGTCCAGATTTTCTTTTAGATGGGTTTCTAATGTTTCTTCCTTTGATTCATAACTGAAAATCAATCAGAATTTAAATTTTTGTTGTGAAAACAAACTCTTTGCATAAAGTACATGCATTATGCATGACAAAAAGAGAGAAAAATATCAACATAAATTAGAGACAAAATAATGTATTACCATCATCTATAAGAGACCCAGGATTGCCTTCAGGGTTTCCACCAGAGATGAGTGGAGTCATCATGTTGTAATCCTCATCAAGGCTGATAAATGGGGCTGTATTCCAACGAGGGATTGGTGTGGATCTTGGTGTACTGCGTGGAGTAGTTACCGGAGATGTGAAGAGGCTCAGATTGGTAGGGCTGATCACACCTGACATGGCAGCACTCACAGGGCTGATGCTTGAATAAGTGAAGAGCTATGGGTTGTTCAAAGGTACAAAGGAAGAAGAGTGTGTGAATGTATTCCTTAATAATATTTTATGTTTAAAAAAACCAATGAAAATTGGCCAGAATCCAAAACTTTAAATCAAATGTCTTATTCCAATGAAACTGCATGAATAAAACTGAAAAATCAAGGCTAGAAATAAGAATGATTGATGAAATGCTACACGATAATGGCAGGTCCAAATTTTATATAACTCAAGGAAAACAATAAAGCACAGCTTCATCTAAACCTCTTCAAAATATCTTCCAGAAATAACTACTGAATATTTTTTATGCAGCATGAAGTAAAAGAAACTAAAAGTTTGAAAAAATGTAAAATAATAATCATAGAAGATAAAGAAGGTGATAAGACAATATTATTATTAGTATCATGTTAGTTTTGTTAGATCTAACTTGTGAATTAAGGGGTTAAACTTTCATGTAAAATTGGTCGATAAGATTTATTTACTACAATAGCTATGTTATGTAGTTATATATCTTACTCTTAAGATTTTCTATTAATTGTTAATTTAAGATCCTAAAATCATATCAATTTTAATAAAAATTATCACAATGTTTTCCAATTCACTATAGTAGAAGCAACTCAAATGCATTTATGAGGTCTTTATATTCATTTATAGAATTAAAGATTTAAGATGTTAATGAAGTAAGTGAAAATATTGTGCCTTATACAATTTTTCAGTTGAGCTGGATGATAAATGAAAGAGTTTCCTGGATTTCTAAATCCAGTATAATTATCATTTTGCAAGCCCTACATACTTCACAGTTTTATTAATTTTGTCATTTCATAAACTTATTCAAAACCTCTAGGATTGTTATGCTATTTTGCATTGGTTACCTGCCCTGGTTGGGGATGAATGTGAGAAAACGCGTAATCTCGGCCAACAGAAAAAGGGCTTGTGACAACAGAGCGAGGAGGGGGTGGCCCACCATCCCCAGATTGATTTCCCCCTTGTTGGTTCCCTCCATGGCCTCCCCCTCCTCCTGCTGAGCTAACTGGTGGGGAAGGGCTCATGGTAGAGGAGCTGCCACCACGCCCTCCACCTCCTTCTCGAGATGACCCCTCAACCATAGGGGGTGTGCTGGAAGCTGGAGGAGAGTTTGACCCAGCTACTGTCATCTCTCCTAGAAAATGCATTAAAAGTCTAGCTGTGCATATACTTAATGTAATAACAAATTCCAGTTAGCAATAGTTTGGCAATAAAAATAACTTCATGATCTTAAAAGTTTTTAAGAGATGAGAGTCAAAAGGTTTCACTAAAAATAGTTTGGATTGCAATAATAAATAATTGTTTATTGACTTCAGTAGTAAAGTCTCAGAAATAAGGGTAGCATTAAAATCCTGACATACTGAAATAACATTCAGCTTAATTCTAGGTTTTATATCTATAGTAGGATTAGGATATGTAGGATTATATCAAATTGAATTTGAAAATATGAAGTTTTATTTAAACTTCTCATAAAAAAATGGAAAAGAAATTAAAACTGAAGCTGATTCAGCAAGTCAAATAATCTCACATTACATTTGGTTCCTTTTCAGTGACTTTGAATGATTGTCCATGAATACAAAATCAAGTTTTATATATATGTATATACCTGTAGATCTTATGATGGCTACTGGGCGTGCCATTGGAGGTGGAGGAGGAGGTGGAAGCATTGAACTTGGGTAGTATTGAGACAATTTTGATGGACTTCTTGATGTTCCAGGTTGTGACTGAAATTAGGAAAAAGAGATAGATGTTTCCTAAGAACATGAGGTCAAATACACTTTTTAATAGCATTACATCCAGTAGCATCAGTTTCAAATATTTGGATCATAGAACCATCTTCCTATTTTGAATCATCTTTCAAAGTTTATCTTATATTTCATATAATAACTTCAATGTGATTTTACTCAATGAAAATGAAACAAAATAATTATCGCATTCAGATGCACTTACCAGGAATATAAAAGAATTATTAATTCATTTAGCATTAGATATTGAACCATTAAGCAAATTAAATCTTATTCTATAAAATAAAAATTAATTTATATACCAAATCAAAAATCAGAATTAAAATTCAAGGTTTACTCAAAGTAAATGGTTGACTCAAATACATGTCTTCCATTTTTCCTCATCGATATTGGACAGTAAGTCACAAAATTCTTATTATATAAAATTTTTCTTTCTTCTTTTAAATAGGAACACCATTAATGAAATATGTCAAATACTAAGAAAGTTTTTAGTACCTTCTTTAAGAATTTTTCTTTAAATTTATAATAAAACTTGAGGTCTGGTAAGACCTAATTGACAGTTAAGTGACCTCTCATTCTGCTGTTAGCCATATCCAAATTAGTTTTGCTACAAAACTTCACCGACTTTTTCTATTTATAAAGTATATTGACATTTTAAGTTTATAATAATTAAAATTTTGAAATCTCTATTATTAAATTTTTTCATAAAAATAAAACTTCCTTTGATACAGCAATAAACAGAAGAATCAGAGTTCACTATAAAATTAAAACTATGTTTATAAGTAAATATGATGTAGTCTTAAAATTAGTAAAATGGTTTAATTATTATTTAGGGCTTTATTGAGGCAAGATTGAGACTGAAAAGTCTTTTCTTCCATTTAACCTATAGTCAATGATACTAATAAAAACACAAATAATAACATAATACTGTATATAGAAGAAAATTTATCATTTCATAAAATAAGTGAAATAAAATCAAAAGTTACGTTACACTCCCTTTTTGAAGAAAATACAATCAATATTATTTTTATGGAATGAACATTGTTTGACTGAATTATTATGATGATATCATTTGTTTTAAATTAGATTGATTGCTTTTGATAAGTGAAAGAGATGTGCATAAAGATCAAAAGTTAAACAAATATGGAAATAAAGATACATTTGTTTTAAAATCATCTAATTCATTTTCAGAGCTTTTGTAAAAGTGAGCAGATAGTTCTTGTGTTTTTGTGTTTGATCAGTTCCCTGTAAATTTTGGGTGTAAAGTTGGTTTTACTATTAGAAGAAGCCAAGATAGTCCTTATTTCCGTAGGACAATATTTTTGTACTACAGGTGCTGTAAGGAGCAAGTGAAGTTCTAAAATACTATTGAATATGATAAAAATGTAAAATTTGACATAATATGTTGTGAATCGATATAAGGAAATATTTAAAGGATTTTGTAAGGAGATCAATGCTTGAGTTTAGGAGGAAAATTTGAATAATATAGCTATAATATAGCAGTGAAATTTTGATAATATAGCTATATCACTCTGGATATTCATGTTTCTATTTCTCCCAACATACTGTAAATAGAGTAACATTGGAGAGAATCAAGATGATATAAAGATAGCTTACTGTTCTTAAGTTCTGATTAAATTAATTTCCAAGGTCTTGATTATAGATTGAGAGTTAAAATTTAAGATATCCTTATAGATAAGATATTTAAAATTTTTCCAGCATGAGGCGTAACATTAGTCATCAATAATTTTCTCTGACTTGCACTTTGTCTCACTTATAGTAGAATAGAATATTCTGTAAATGCAAATAGGAATCCATCCAAGTGGCGGTCATATCAATTAAGGATAGAACAAAAATAATTCTAAACTTTAAGTGGGCTTATCAGAGATGCATTCAAATTTTAAAAATTAACTATTCTATGAAACTTTGTTAAAATATGTTGTCATGCAAAGATTTAAAGGAAACTCACATGAAAGGTAATTACCTGGGATCCCTGCTGTGTATTTTCAGCTTCTTGGCAGACAAATGTCACAAAATCAGACAAAGTGTCATGCCCATTCTCAGGGTACTTGGTAGGACTATGTTGAGATTGATCAGGTCCTTGCTGATAATACGCAGCAGAGTGACCTCCACTAATACCAGAAGCAGCAATTGAAGAAACTGAACTGTGTTGGGGTGGAATTCCTGTAATGATATAGACTTATGAGTGTTTTCATAAGAAAATTTTGAGAGGAAAAATAACTGAAATTCTATGGGAATGAACTGATTACATTATCTGAGATCCATAGCCACAAGAATCATTTACACTATAGATCTATTTCAGAAAGATCTCTCCCATTGTTTTGCTAAAAATCACATCACTTGTATCAAATTTTAATTCCCCTTGCTCTCACATTTATTGCAATTCAAAATGCTGCATTATTATGATATAAATACAAAATATTTTGATCTTGGAAATAGCTAATTTTTCAGGAAAATAAAACAGTTTGGGATCATATGGTTCTCTTGAAATTTCATTAAAACTCAATTTCTTGAATGCTTGAAAATTTTTCAAGTTAGAATTGTTGAAGTATTGACTGGATGTCTATTCAAGGAGTTAAAAAATTTATAATTTTTAAAATTATTCAATGTTTTGGAGAGCCAAAAGCAATGATGGTAAAAAATTTTAGTCTTTATTAAATTGATTTTATACAAAGAGTTTTAATATACTTGAAAGGATGACTATGAAAAATTTTTAACACACCAATAACATTAGCAGATGCTTTGAAAATGTGAATTTAAAATTTTAAGTTTGAGGCTTTAAAACACACAAAGCCATATCTATAAACAACTCAACATGCTAGCATTGTAGTTTGAATACATATAACATGACTTGTGCGCATATCTGTATATATATGTGTATACACACACATATGCAAACATACACAATAAGTAAATAAATGTGTGTGTGTATGTATGTATGAACATATGTATGTATGTGTGCATGTGTGTATATATATATATATATATATACACACACACACTTAAACACACATACACATACATACACACACACACACATTCAGAGATACATGAAAGCTGACATAAAAGAGAAAATTTATATTTGTGCCACATAGACAGCCAGAGCCAAAGTGCAAAACGACTCATAATAAATGTGTTAACTCTCTCTGGCATAGTAAATGGTGGCAATAAAATTAATGAATGTGAATACAGCAAATTGAAATAAAAACTATTTCAATAACATCCCAGATTATCATACTCTTAAAAATTAAATAAACTTAGAGAGAGCCAACACTTAGTTTTAGCATGTTGTTTTTCACTCTTGTTTCAATGTTCACAGCTGCACATTGATGGTTTTGACTTTGACCATCTTGTCCTAAGCATTATTTAAGTAGAATTTTAAAAATAATCCAAAGCTACCTTCTATCTGTGAGGATATAATTTAATGGCAATATTGCCTAAATATAAACATTATTTTATGAACAAATTTTACAAAAAGAAATTTACAGTATGCGGCTGGTAACATTTAGTAACAAGTAAACTATAATGAACCAAATACAGAAGAAAAATAGCTGTTTGAAATTCCAAGATTGGCATGTAACTGAAAGATTTTTGTTTAGCATCGAGTAGCCCTAAAACATTCAGTCAACACAAATAAGCTACAGAAGAAGAAAGGATTTTATCTAAATTCAAGGAAAAATGCATACACATATATTAAAGCAAAACTGAAGGAGCTGAAAATACAAAATTAAAAGAGCTATAGTATCTCCTCAGAAAGTAGAATTGCAAAAGCACAACCAACTGCTATTTCCCATTGAAAGGCGGCTTTAAACACAGATGGGCAGAAGAGTTCTATGAAGTGTTTGAAATATCAAAGATAGGGTGATACAGGTGTCCAAGAATGCTTTTCATAAGAGGAGTGAACTATATAATGCAGTCTCTCTATCAAAAATTAAAGGAATAAAAATAAATCAAGACAAGGAATTCCGAGAGAAAAGATGCAGCTGGCAATGGCCAATTAGGACCCCAGGTTTTCAGATTCACCTCTTTTTTTTAAAGATTGACAGAGACACTTCCAAGACAACAGCAACCTGTGAGACAGCCAAGAAAAGAACAACACACCAATAGAATCACACAGCTAACACACTGAACCACAGAAGTACCTGTTAACAGATGAGCCTGTCATCATGCAATGAGGAGAGGATTACTGAAATAAAAGGATTAAGATTGGTTACTAAATAATTGTTGACACCTTTAATGGTTAGCCAATCAGTTGGTTTCAGTGTGTCAGTTTATGAATTATTAATAGGAGTTAAAGAGATAGTCAGGAAATGAATTCTAGAAGGAATAATACCAGGTTAAAGGAATGGGAAAGTGATGTTGATTATTCAGAGGATGATACCTCACTCTTAATCACCTGGTTTGGATAAAGAACTCAGAAGGCCTCCAACACCTGAAAGCTCTATTTAAAAAAATCTAGGTATTTCAAATAGAACAAGCTAAGAGAATTTTTTTTCAAACAACTCATTCTCAAATCACTCCATTCATTATCTCCCTTGCGATGAGATCCTTCTTTCCCTTTCAACATCCCATAGATTTCTACTAGGATCCTTCCATCACCACCTACCTTCCCGACCATGGGGGCTAACCACAGCCCGACTGGGGTGACGATTCTCATGACTAGATATAGGTTCCTCGTTACTTGGTGTTCTAACCGGGGGAAGAGCCCCGCTAGAAACTGGAGAAAAGCTCGACGTCTCAGGCTTCACAACCTTCCCAGCATGCACCAGGTGGGGTGAATGCACGGAAGGTGGACCTGCAAGCAATTGTTTCACTAAGGAGTCTCATCTGCATTCTACACTAGTCTAAGAACTGAGGCAACATCCTTTGATAGTTCTGTAGATTTTAGAAAACAGTTTAGTTTGGCTTCTGTAGTACTAAGGGACTATTAAGCACTTATAAGCCTTTCCAAAAGTCTTCATTCCAATAACACCCCATTCTTGGCAAATAAGAAAATCCACCTGTTACTGCTTATAAAACCATAGTTACTGAGCTAGACTAGTTTATTTTGTAGGCAAATTTTAAGACTATTCAAAGCACAAAATCTTTCACCTTCAAATAAAACACTCATATTTGAAGGTATAAATTATCTAATCAAGCACTGTCATGCAATATTTTTCAAGCTCAAAAAACAGACGCAATCATTGAACAAACACACTATATACACAAACAACAAAAAGATCCTGTTATATTTTTTCAAATTAAACTCTTCTTCTAATGCAAATCATTGCTTACCACAATTTAGTAGAAAATAGGATTCTTCCATTGATGACTTCTTTCTTGTAAAGCAAAATGCAAGCATATTCCAGAACATTGGATCTTTCCTCTCACAAACGCTAAAGCGTAATTATTATATGAGCCAAAGAGCGAGACATTTTTAAAAGAATGATTAATGCGCAAAAAATTTTTCCAGTTAAAAATTCCTATTGTAAAATTTAATTGCAAAAAAGCGATTCAAAATCATAAGACTATTAGAAATAAAATTCATTTAATCATGCTTGCATTCAATAGGAGAAATTTCTTAGGGCACATACATAATTCAAATCAATGTGAAAACTCTTTACCTCAAGACAGAATGGCTAAAAATTACCCGGAGTGGATGAGAGACCAAATAAAGGAAAAGAAGGAATATCACTAAGGAGACACTTTTCTTCATAAAATTTCTTTTTGAACTAACAAGGACAACATGGAAAATCCATATAGGATACATAGGACATTGGATCACTGGTAATGGGTGAGTTATCAACAATCACTTGGTTTGAAAATATAGATTATGATAACATACCATGGTCAACATCTGAATGCCAGCTTGCCTGGCTGGAAAGAGATGCAGGGCTCTGACCATAGTAGGGAACATCTCCTCCTTTGTCTCTTCCAGATGGAGGAGGACCACCATTCCCTCCCCCTCCACCTCCCAAATCCATTTCCTCTTCTGTTGAACTTAAACGACGCAGACGTTTATTCCGAGGTTCACCACCAGGGCTTTGTGAACTGCGTGGCAGTGACAATGGACCTAAATTGTAAGAATTTCAATGAAGAATGAAAGAAAAATTTAACCTGTTCCATCAACACTAGTATTGATAAAGCTGCTACTTAATTTTGTTTTAATATATTTACTTGATAATGGTAAATAAACTAACTAAATCCAAAATGAATCATGTTAAACTAAAGGAATAGTGATAAAAATTTAAAATAGAGGTGAAAAAGCTTGCTTATTGGGCTATTACATTCTACTGGGGGAACTGCAAACTAAACTAAGTATTGCAAATCAATTGGGTTGCAAGGGTAAAAACTAATTTCATAAATGGAGGAATTTTCGAAATTATAACAGAGATATCTGAATTCATCCAGCTGAATTAAAATTGAGCTATAGTCTTAACAAACTTGCAGATCTGATCTGTGTTATGACAGTGCTGTAAAGATATGAAAAATGTATTTTTAAAATAACTTACAAAATCTTGATTATTGTTATTTTCATTTGTCTATTATAAATCTTACTTAAAAACTCAAATTCAAACAATTACTTTATAAAATTGGTAAGTTTCAGGTACTTCCAAAGAAATAAACCCCTTGGAGGTAGGCTATACCCAATAAAACAATGTTGTAATTTTTTACAAGTATTATTTTCTAATTTTCTAGTCTTATAGTCTAAGCTATGTCTAAAGCCTTGGGTTTCAAAAATAAAAGTTTAAAAATTATACTAATAGTTTTAATCTAGAAAAAATAAGTCTGAAATTCAAAAATTGTTTATGTAAAATTAAATCTTTTGAAAAAAAAATTGTGAAACCAAAGTCATATTATGTGTAACTGAAAGTAACATAACATTTTGCAAATTTTCAAGGTAAAGATAACTTCCACAGTCTTTGGTGTATTAAAGGTTAAGATACAGTGATAACTAAAATTTGACAAGGTTAACTTAATTAAATGAGTTAACTCACTGTATACTCCTGATGCCATGAGAGATGAGTGATCAGGGGCTGGAGGAGTGTAGCTGTTGCAGTAGTAACCAGGGTTTTCTATTTTTATGGCATTCACTGGAGGCTGCATTCCATTTGATCCTTGCATGATAGAGGCTAAAAGAGAGAGTGATACATTTGTTTTAGATCCTCAATTCTGCTAAAGAACATGAAGGAAATTGGTGTTTCATCTTTAGGATTCATGAATACATTAACCTCATGCACTAGAGTTAATTAGTTTTACAAGATCGCTTATCACTTAATTCAATAAAAAATATGGTTGAGATATTGAGTAATAAAATGTCCTTCGCTATCCAGCAATTACTTTAGTATTATTTTCTTTTTAAAATTAACTGAGATATGCAGGGAATGATTTTAAATCATTATATAAGTGTCATGTATGTTGCATAAATGTACTGAAACAATAAATTTGGAAGGTGCTATAATATCATCTGATGTCTATATTTTGCTGGCTTTTTATGGAATTTAAAATGGTTAAGCTTTGTAGTAGAAAGTAAAAGAGTACTAAAAATTCTCAACCCAGAAAAAACTCTCTATTATCACACAAAACTAATATTCTTCATTATTTTAAATATTTATAAGAAATCAGTAAATTTAATTCAATCAAACTTAAGTACATTCAATGGGAGTACATTTATAAATTCATACTTATTGCATACCTACTTACCAAGAAAATTGTTTATAGTATCTGCAGAAGGATACTCTATATTAACTTTTACTACTCTATATTAACTTTTATTATCTCAAATTTACTTTATTATATAGCCAGGAAAATAAAAATTTTTAGCCATAACTACTTCTACTACAAGTACTTTGCTAGTCACTGGAAAATTTTCAGATTATAAGTTACTATTGGTTTTAATTTTATAAAGAAAATTGATATAAAATATAATAATATTATATAGTTATGTTACACAATAATATTATATAATATATAGTGCAAAATACACACAAATAAAGTTTAAAAGAATATACCTTAAAAAGCATTAGATAAAATTGGACGGCTATCAAATATTGACTAAATTATTAATGATGATTAGAAATTATGAAGTCGAAATTAATTACAGAAGGAAATAAAAGATTCATGAAGAACTTCAGAGTTGTTGAAGTAAAATTCTAAGTTCCTCTCATCAATTCTCAGAGATTTTCACCAAATAGTATAGTTTAACAAATAAAACATTGTTGTAGTAAAAACATAAACTTTAAGTTTATGTTTTTACTCAATAAAGCAGTGATATCATTAAACACATTTTATTTGAAAATATTCAATAGCATTGCCCACTCTACTTTTGTGGTCATTAAAACCTCTATTCATATCATTTCTTAGGAAGAGTTTGAATGCTTGATCTCATTCATATTACTATTCAAAAGATATATTATTACAATTAGAGATTAAAAAACATCATGGTGTTTGTCAGCAATCAATCAAGAATAATAATAAATAAGAATCAATATCTTTACAATTTATAAAATAAGATAATTTATTGAATACCTAGGAGAAGATTGAATCATCTCAGTATTGCTTTAAGACATTTATATAATAAGTAAAGTTATATTTCATTACACATTGCGAATGAATACCAGAAGTTGAACATTCATTCTAACTTAAATGTCAGAAGAAATATAAAATCATTGCATATAATTCACTGGTTTGATAAAGTTTATGCTAATTTCTACTGATACTAGCAGAGGGATTTCAAATATTCTACAGAAAGATAATTTTAGCATAGGGATTTAAACAAATAAGCTAACAGATTTTAACATTTGACATACATTTAAAAATAAAATTATTATCTTAGAACTATTTATTTCAATGGCAGAACAATATCTATGATAGATCAGTTATAACACTGCACTTCTCAAAAACAGCAACTCTTCCAGTTAACATAGAAGAAGATACAAAAAACAGTTTTCTGGAGAAAAATCAGTCACATTACAAACCCATGCAAGAAGTATTATAAAACCAATGTTAATTCTACAAATGCTCTTTCAGTTAATTCTAATGATAAAATATTTCTCACCAGAGTTAATGTACACTCATCATGGTTGTGAAAAAATAGTTTAATGTAAGACTGTAATAATAATTCTAGATAAACAGCTGAGGCTCTTGTATGAGACTATTGTTATAGAAGAAGAACAGCAATAAAACAAAAACTTAGAGGTATGACATGAGAAGGTGCAGAGATAATACATGTTCATATTTGATTCAGAACTCATTGTTAATACCATATATGCCTGTGTATAGCTCAGACTTTCAAAACGAATTTAGATAAGATTAAATTAAAGTGGAAAATTTACTAACCTATCTCTTGTTCAATAACCAGTGGATCTCAAAAGTTAACAAGCAACATAAAATGATTGAGGAGGTGTCTGAAGCAATAAGTAAAGGAACCATAGTTCTAATAGTATCTTTGACTATGTTCACCTAGCTTAAAATTCTGTTTTGCAGTTCATGGTGGAGATATTATCTAAGTTTTAATATTTCTTTGTATCTTATCTAGTGATTATTCTCTTTCTGAAGTTTTGCTTCACATGGGAAAAAGTATCTCCTTTTTTAAGGTTCATTTTATTGATCACATTCCATTCATGGCTAAGGATGCCATAATTGAGCGCAAATCTCGAAGAAAAAATCACAAAGACAACAATGACTATTGCTTATTACCCACCAAAGAACAGGTTTTTCCTTGACCCAACCAGCATTCTCCGACGAAGATGCAGGATTTCAAAGGAATTTATTCTCAGCAGTATATTCAACCTCATCAAACAAGAATAAATAATGTTTGCGTAGAGAACACATTTATCTTGCACAAGGCCAATCACGAGGGAGGTGCCATTGATGCCTAGCATCTGAGCCCCAATTTTTGAGGGTCATTGACCCTTTCTAAATAAACAACTTCCTGATTTTCCAGAATGCAAGAAATATATCTGTAGAAATTTTTAATGAGCCAAATATCAGGCTTTCTTTATAAACTATTATTTGAGTGAAGTAAGTGCAGAAAGGGCCAAATGTAAATTTTGCATCCAGGGCCCCCTTGCTAGAATGGGAGGCCTGGGTCCTGACCTTGCAATTATCAGCAAGCAATCAAGGAAAATTTTCAGCTAACATATATTTTTAACCAAATACCTTTCTAATGATACATAAATCACTACAGCATTAATTGTAAGTATATAGATATAAATAAATAAGTTTGCTTTCAACGAATATTTGAAGAATTCCCTTCAAATTTATCTCAATTTGTGGCTTGTGGAGTAGCTCATTTGTGCCTTCACCACTTGGAAAAGTAAACTGTGATTACATACCTTTAGAGAGCCTCCACAGTTCTTTGGAAGAGAAGACACCCGTTGCTAATATGGTATCGTTGCATATCACTCCGTTGAATGGGTGGTGGGTATAGCCTGGAAGACACAGAGAGAGGGAGGTCGCCGATTACTTTTCAAAGCTCAGTTAGCCAGCAAAATTTACAACTTTTACTGTACGCGAAATGACTGCTTTTGAAATTTTGGAAGATTTCTTTAATAGACCCTTTGTCTGTTGTTAGACAAAGTTGATTTATTAAAGAAATAACTCTCCTAAAAACTAAAGCAATGACACATTGCTTCTAGTAAAAGCATTTACAGTAAATTTCAACTGCAACTTCAGCAGATACATTAATATTATGGTATGAAAATGCTCAACGGAAATTTAATAGATGAAGACATCGAACTGATGTTTGGAACAAAGGCCTCAATCTCTTTAAGTCTACCCAGGCTTAGGGATATTTCAAAAACACAATCATATAAGTAATTTAAATGTTATTTTCACACTAAATATCTGAACTGCAGACTATTCATGTGAGAGCATATAAATTTTAACAACTTCTCACACAAATAATTTTTCTATTGTGTTTTCTAGAGGTCAGGTGTAATATTCACAAAAAAAGCATTATCGACTTTGTCATCATTATCATTATAATTTTGTTTACATTTATGTGTTACCTCAATAATAATGCTTATTCCTTAACTTTAAGACAACAGATATATAAGATCATTTCTAAGTTAACATTAACACCCACATTTATATCACAAACCTTGAGATGACATTCATTTCATTAAACTACATCACACTTAACAAAATTAAATTTAGAATAATTTTTATTTAAAAAATACCTTTACAGTAAAATTTTTAAAAAGTCCAAAGCCCTTTATAATCTGCTCAGCCAAAATATAATAAATAACTCAAATACACTTATGAATTATGGTATAATAGTGATACTATATAGATGAATAGCAGAAAATTTGTCAACTAGTTACTAACAGTTATTCCTTGTCTTAGTGCTAACTTTAATGTATAGCAGTAAATTACTCATATTAGCACTAATAATTACTTTATCTTTAACCTTCATTATACCAACAAGAATGCCAGTCAACCCTATGTTTATATTTTTTGAAATTTTTGTTTTTTTTTGCTTTATACTTAAGTCATTGTTTCAGTTAATGATTTTTAATTTTAACTAGAGTACAACCAAACATTTGAGCAATAATGATCCAGGGGATAGAGATGGTTTATATCCAAAAGAAGACTACCATTTTTTTCCAATGAAATACAGAAGTAGCATTTTGTTGAACAACTATTTCCTCTTTTTTGATCAATCATAAAATATCTTATCATTTTAGCTGATACTTGTCTTGTGCATATTTCTGTGATAGCAAAGACATAGAGCACCAGTAAAGTATTTTATTCTAATTTTTTGTTGAGATATAGATAAAAATCTAGTAAATCTCTTAGTATCATTTGGGGATGAAAAATTCTTCCATAATGCAATAAATATCTCCCAAAAAGGTTTGATTGCAGGTTGGTTCAAATTCCCCAGTAAGGATTACATTGATATGAATTCAAGAGATTTTTTAAAACACATCCCAAAATAATGAATGATTGTTATCCAATATAATCATAAAGGGGATTGTTTAGATACATATACATTCCTGAATATTAAGGGCCCCAACTTTGGGGCTCCAAAATGGACCACCAAGGAAATTCACTGTCTCTGGATGACCTAGAAGCATATTAAAAACAACCAATGACCCATGCTGATTCCCCTATAGTGAATCTTCCATCCATTGATACGCTTAAAATGATCACCTTCATATTTCCATGAATATATACCCTTATCTGAATTCAAAGATCCAATTAATTATCAAGATCCACATGTTCCAAGAACACACTCACAGATAGCTGCAGAAACCTAATGGCTCTGGGCTTATCATATTCTCATATCCCCATAGATTTCTTACAGGAGAACATTCATATCCACCTATAGTCAAACCCAGGGTGATTTTGGAAAGCATCCAAGGCATATATGTAACTAAATCAAGTCGACTATCATCATATTGGGTGATAATCATCAATTACTATCAGGAAGGTCCTCAAATTTTGGTAACATGTGTATAAAATTAATACATATATTCACACAAATCAGGTGAACTGTCTAAAAAATAACTGTAATTTTATGGTACCTATTCTTTCAATGTAAAGCAAACATTCTGTCTATAAAATTATACCAATAATTTGTAACAACACTATCTGTTTTTATTGTAAACATTATTATATCTGAAAGCTGTTGATTTTAAATTTGATCAAAACTGTTTTATCATTGAAGTATGTGACGAAGTAGGTTTTGTACTAAAATTATCTTCTGTGTTTTTATCTATGTAGCAGATTCATCATAACTTTTGTGATGTTCCTATTCTTGTAATTGCTTAAATTTATCAGTACAAAGGCACCTCCTGATGAGCTAAATATGGCTCAAGAGGACCTGAATGGTTATTTATTTTTTATCGTATGTTTCTTTTATATGGTTACTTATGTAATGATTCGCTTAGTATATAATTAATGTATCTGTAATTCACTTTGTATATGATTAATGTATCTGTATGCATATATGAAAATCAATAAAGTAAATCACTTAAATAAAGCTCTGCGTTCCCCATTCAAGTATTATGGAAGAATACATATGGCGCTCCGGCATTGAACCAAGGATCATCTGAGAGGCATTTGACAGGGTTTATAAAATACATTCATGAATTTTATTCGCTTGCTGGGAAATGGATTATTATCTCCTCAGGAAGTGCATAAAATATTCCTAAAAGCTCTGTTTTCCATGGTGTTTCTCCATGGAATTTAAATTAGAGAATTTTGCAACTACATGGCATCAAACCCACGCTCATTTTGTGAGATGTCTTTTCTGTCAAGAATAGAAGTCTGCATCTTTTCAGGATACCTGGATTTTTAATTCCTTCTCTACTCAGAAAAAGACTCAAACAAATTTTTGAAAATCCACACCTTGCCCCAAGGCATGTATGTGGAATTGGATATGTTCAAATGGAGAGCCGGAAAGTTTTCATTGCTACCAATAAATGTTTACTTAGACCTACATAAGTCTTGATATATTTCTGACTCTTTGCATGCATCTCAAAGGCCTACTGAAGGCCTTCATGGAGTAATGAATATAACCTTATTTTGTTTCTCAGTGAAGGAAGAATTGACTATTTGTGATAAGCATGGGTCTCAGTTTGCTTTGAAGGAGGTACAAAGCCTACTGAGATCCTCTGCTGTTTTTCTAAGCCATCCATTAGAAAGATCCCAAGCTTTGGACCCCTTATATTCAAAGTACCCTACAATTTAGGTTAATTTCCGTTCCTATATCATAATTTTGCCAAACAAACAGAGAAAATTTATTACCAATTTGCTTGCAGTAAAACAGCAGAAGCTTGCAGCAAACAGCTTTTACTCGTGTGATTGTATGAGTTATTCTAATGGGTGATAAATATCCACCGAAATTTTTAAATAAATAGAAAACCTTTATATTTGCAGAAATTCCTCCACCAAGATTTTTTTATATACCGCAACTTTGGATTGTCAGAAAATAGAGAGTTTCCGGGAAGTTACCGTAGAACCGAGGATCACGTCGAAAGAATAGCGAAAATGTCACCATCGATAACCTACACGAAGGTAGGATGGCGTGGGGTAGGAATGGGATATAGACTCTTCGGACGATTGAAAAGAGAAGGAGAAAAAGAGAAATGAAATAGTTCAATTAACACAAAAATATCAGTCAAGACAATGAGTTTACGATTTCCAATAAGTGTGCTAAGAATTTAGAGCGACATTTTCGTATCATGCGAAAAGTAAATTAATGCTTGTCAAATTCGAGATGGGGAAATAAATCTAAAATGCCTAAAAATGAAGCTGTTTAGTTTTAACAATTATTTGTTTCGAGAAAACAAAAAGCGAAGTAATGTTTTCACTAGAAAATAATGTAGTGCAATAACATTCCAGGTTTGACTGGTGCTTACTTTGCTTTCGCCGCAAGTTTCGACGAGATGTCAAGGATATAACTCACCTTCTTACAAGTGTAAACTATTAATAACGAAAAAATATAATTCCTACTTTAAACTTTAAGAAGACTCATGGAAGAGGATAATACTCAAAAAAATTAACATCGTGAGGTGCAACGGATAATTAATTATCCTTTAACTCTCATAATATGTGAAGTTAACATTTCTGAGTACACTCTAAATTTACTGTGGAACAAGTTTTTATCCTTTAGAGCTAAAATACAATATGATACTAGCTAAAATTCTGTCATAAGACTGCCGAAAAAGTAACGCGACTGAATTCGGGTTGTCCGCGGCGCTCAGCCGAACTGCCGCACTGCAGAAAAAATCACCACATTCTCAAAGAACCACGTGATTCGAGACAGTTCCTTCAGATTTTATGTTCAGTAACCTCAGAAATTGACCTGGTATGAGATAGTTTGTCACTTTTTTCCAATTTTCCCCCTTCATCGAAAAATAACCCTAAAATGAGTCCGCTATTTGTTACCTAAAAATTAGTATAGTCTCAGCTCTGAACCTTAAACTATGATGAATCGAAAAGGGATCATACTAGAATACTACATTGTAACTTTTAAAGCTATCTCCTTCAACGGCGTCAACATTGCAACGAACTTGAATGTTTCTCCGAAAACTCCGAGACTTCTTTTCTATGAGATTTGGCAAATTTTGACTCCCTCTATTCGCTTAACTCTTTCAAGTGTCGAAAAACGACACACGAAGCACAAACAAAATTTCATAAATAAATATGCGAAGTTTAAAGTCCCGCGCTGACCATTTTTGACCTCTTAGCATTTTCCGATTCTAGCCCACTGTGCTGTCAATCATCACAGAAGTTGTGCCTGCAGGATATTGGACGCTATAAGCAGAGCAACGAAGCAGATTTAAAACTTCAAGAAACTTTTATCACCGCTACCGATTCGTAAACTATATTGCGTTAATGAGACGATGATTTATTTGTTACGAAGGCGCATCAAACGGCGACCATCCCCTCTCGAGTTTCTCTCAGACTCCTCTTCGAGCGTTATAGAAATATATTTTCCCTAGAATGGAAGGCCCATCATGGTCGTTTTTTATCTAAAAAGATGCGTAGTGGATACGTTTTCCATCGTTTCTCTGGCAGTGGTCGCGTGTGACGTCATTCGACTTGAGGAGTGGAGAGAAACACGCGGGGAATGCTTGGCTCGCGTGCAGCAACAACACAACGTAAGTGAGCGAAGCACGCACGGCAGAGGGTAGGGCAGGGGAAGCAAGCAGAGGCCAGCGCGCCTATGAAGGGCGGACGACTGCTGGGCAAGGTCTTCGGGTGAAGGCCTTCTCCCCATCCCTTCAGCGAAAACCACCCATCTTCAATCCCTACGCCATCGTTCACGATTCACCCACCTAACGGGCCTCCGTATGGCCAGGGATCGCTCCTCCCCACCACCAGTCATTCATGACAGGACGAGCGAAAACCTGTTTCTGGACCAAAAAGAGAGCGTGGGTCGCGGCCCCCATGGACCACAAACTCTCAATTGTACGTCACCCCATCCCTAAGCGTTTTCTATCATTCTGGAAAGTACCCGGCGTGTGCTCCGCGTCGTCGGAGTGCAATGACGAGTGAATCGCGCTTAGGACGGCCCCCGGGGGCCGGGTCACCTATACCGCCTCAATGGGTCCCGGGAGTTGGCTCCGCTTTATAAATACTCGTCGGCCGGGGCTTGCGGGGCGACGCCCCCGCCGCCCCTCTCTGCCGGTCGTGCGCCCGCGACATATAGAACCCTCGAGGCCTATTTTCGCACAAAGAGTATAAATATCTGACATAATTAAGCAGAGGGGCTGAGAAATGCCTACATACGACTGCTATTTCCAGTGGAACCCCGGTCCCTTCCTCCCCTTTCTTCACCTTCCACCCCTAATCCTTCGCTATTTGACTCGGATTTCCGCTCTTGGCACCGCCTTGTTTTGGTTTAGACTGACAAGAAGACCCTTGGCATCATCTGGGCCCCTCCCAACAGGTGATAGTGACGCAGTTGTCTCAGCTGGAGAGGGGCGGCCACAGTGAAGGCTCTCCCCTCTTCGGAGTCATTGGCACCGCACTTCGACTACGCTCGAAGGATCCAACGCACACGCACTTGAGTCCCGTCGCTTGGAAATCATGAGCGTAATGTTTAATGACCGCATGTTACTACTCTACGATTAGGGTTTCCATCTTTATTCCCAGATGCATTGATGCAATATTGCGGGCATTTCCAAGAGAGTTACACTCGTCAAGCTGTTAATAATACACTTTGAATTTTTATGATCGTAATTTAAGTGGCAAAACTTCCGTAAAGTTGACTCGAGTAAACTTAGTGTGTTGAGCTCATACTAATTAGCCTCAATTAATACAGTGAGTTTAGCACAATTAATATATACTTCCATTATGTTAACCAGGCTTGTATCACCTATGCGAAGAAGATTTTCTGGGCGAATGCTTGAGCCAATTGAGCTATCATGATGTCTTTCTCTTTCCTCTTGTGATGCTTACAATGAATGTGATACGCCTCATTTTCGGAGTGCTCTCATTTCATTCGGTATTAAATGAAGGTCAAAGTTCTCAAAATATTTTCCAAATCCTCAATAGTATAGTCGCCATCTCTCCGGGTTACTTTTTCCGGCCTCCGAGTTTAGTTATTTTTTCTCTCTTGAGTTGTGAGTATTGATGCTGATCAATCAGTTTTATTATTCAATTTGAAATTAATAAAATATCAGATTCAAAAATTATATCACAATAGAAATAAATATCAACTGTGACAAGTTTCTGCATTCTATGAAAAGAGACCGACTTTGCATCTTGCATGCAATAGGCAGGCAACAGTGGACGATCTTCCTAAACGTGATCACAACTAGCGCCATTTTCCTTTACTGTCTCTAGCTACTTGAGAAAGCTACCGTTTGAAGAACGGTAGAATCTGTCTTAAATTCTGAAAACATTTTTAAATCTCTGGGTTTTGTTCCAAAATATAGAAGCCAGAGCTCAGCGCCACGTGGTGACACTACTCACTAGTGATGGAAGAGAAGGATTATTTTTACTCAAAGCAATTAACGTCCTTAATTCACCAATTTTGAATGCTGTGAATTTAAGCTGCAATTCCGACGATTTAATATTTCAAAAGTCGACTTCGAGAAAATTAAATTTACAAAATTTATTTATTTAAGCAAACAACTTTTAAAAATACGAATATAAACAAAACATATCTACTAGCATCGTTAACAAATCTATCGAAAATTCACTCCGATAAAAAGAATATCACTAATTTGATTAGATCATTCATTGATGGTCTCAAATCTGTCAGTGTCTCCATACAAAATTGACCTTAACTCCGTAGCTTTGATTTAAGGCATCAGCGATTTCTACAAAAGAGTATAATTTCCTAAAATGACCAGTACATCCCATGGAGTCAGTACAATATCGAAGTAGGGTTAGAGATACATATTTAAGCCTGAATGCAATCAAATGAATAAATCCTTTGCAATGTTTCATAGCAATTCATTAAATAATTGTCTGATATACGAGAAACATATTTAAGCATATTTGTCATCAACAATCATCGGAATTATTTAATTTTAGCAGATTAGGCTGATTATACGATTTTCACAATTTAACACGAAGCTAATTTTCTGATTTTCCTTTACTATATTTATTGAAATTACGGAACTACTCCTATATTTCATCGTACGGAATTGAATGAGACTATACTGGCTCAGATACCTATCGTTGAGGATATTTTTGCACGGTACATTTTAAGCATTCCTTTAGATGCATACGAATGGCGGAACAACCGCGGAATGCCTCTTATTCTCACTTTATCTTGCGAATGGGATAATATTTTGAATTGCAATCATCACCATTGATCCACTGCAATTCAGTCGATGTTAACAAGTGCCGACAAATCGCGGTTGGAAAATTTGAGATTATCTTTGTGAAATGAAAGGAGAAATATTGATTGATTACTGCCAAATACTAGACTAATTATAAACTCCTTTACTTTGAGACTACATTACGGATGTAGAAAATGATCAATCAACAAGTCTCACAAACTGATATTTTCTTCGCGCGATGAACTGAACAAAGTTAACAGTTATGCGAATCAACTCACGAACATTCAGCGCATATAAGCATATATTGATGTATTAAAACATAACAGTTCTAATTAGATAGGATTGCAGTCATAGGGTCCAATAACACCTATAAAATCTCCAATGGTCTCTTCACTCCGACACGATTAACTCCAGAAAAATGATAATAAGGGATGATTATATAGGATGATTCTCATAATAAGGGATAGGATGATTTTTCTTGTAAGTTTCAAGAATCACTTTCCAAAAATTTCGATATACATTTATGAAGGTAGAAACATCTTCTGTAGATGAAGTAGCATTAAATCGATAGATTGATGGGAATGATAAAACCACAAATACATTCTATTTAGAAATGAGAAAAATTTATCTCCTGTTTTATTTATCATTGCGAAATATGAGAAATAAATTATATTGTATTGGTTACCATATTTTATATATCAACAGTATTTGGGTTAAATGCTTTATAAAAATGATAATTTATTAAAAAAATCTACTACAAGGTATTAAAGAATGACTGCAGCTGAATGAAGAAGCCGCCTGAGTCCAAGGCATCGAAGCGTAGTAATTTTCGTACCAGTTTTTCCATCTGATTCAAAGGAAAAACCGAATTACGGCTCAGTTCCGATTTCATTCTTTCTGACAACGTTAAACCGGTTCGAGCCGTTTCTTTTTCGCTCCAACCACTGTGATATTATATCCTTCCGAGAATTTGTTTTGTGCCTGTGTAATCTCAATTACACTAAATTTTAGAGTAAACCATTGTAATTGTTAATTGAAAGTCGTAGTTACATATGTTTAGTAAACCTTACTCCAATTATACTGAAATAAAATGCGCATTGATGGAGGCGAAAAATTGGAGAGGAATAAATATCGGTTTTCAGTTTCAGTTCCGGTTTGGTTTTCATTACGGCAACATGACTTTGTTTTTCGGTTCAGATCCGGTTCGATGTCCTGCTTGAGACATCACAGTACATATGAGGATTGGTGTTTCCGTAGAAGGAAATTGAGGTTTATTTAAAATGAATATTTTTGAAAGTTTCATAATAGTGACCATAAGGTTGCCAGCTCATCTCAGTAGTCTATGGCAGACTCTATGTGATCTAAGATAAGAAGAAACTCTATGACCTCAATATCCGCCGTCGAGGGACAAATATATACAAGGAGAGCAACGCCGAAGAGTGATAGAAGCGATAAGTTCCAAAATCGGAAAATTTTAATCATCTATATTTTTTATTATCGAATTGATTACGTGTATTTGATGTTTTCTGATATGGATCGACATACGTAAACCGGTAAAAATAAGGAATATTTGAATACCTTACAAAAGATGTGCTAATGAGATGTAGGGAGTACATATATGTCCGCGGGATCTAAATAGAGAGGTCGCATAGAGGGATGACTTACAATGAAATAATACAGATGTGTTTTCTACAAAAATATTTATCTCCAAAGCCAGCAGCGAATGATTTAAAACCTGATGCGCGGCATTTCAGAAGGGTCATCATCTCTCAAGAGAAACCGAGTCTTAAGACTGATAAGATGAGAGTAGTAATAAATTCGACAAGTCATAATATATTGTCACAAAAACAATGCATCTTTACATGCTTACAACATATTAGATTCATAAAACTTGTTTTCAAATATTTATAATTCTGTATAAATCTGCAATTAAATAAATGCGTAGCTCTGTTACTTGTAGTCATCGGTTTTCTTTGCTACATTTAAAATTTATAGGGTTTAAAATAGAATTCAAGGATTTTTTACTATTCAAATTTTAAAAATTCGATAAAGATCAGGTTAGACCACATATATAGATATATATCTTAACTGATTATACACAAGGGAAGAAGAAAAAGAGTTTCATATAATTTTAAATCATGATTTACGCTTTGCTATAATTTGGTCGTTAAAAAATTACTATCGCACTGTTTCCAGAGGTAATATTTGATGAAATATCACGTGTCATCGTGACATTAAGTTTTTGCTCCAGGAACTAGAACGAAAAATTACCAAACATAGAACGAAATATATAAAATAATAAAGTGGAACTCGTTGCTAGTTATCGAGAAAATACTATAACCAACATTGGAGCTAGTATACCAGAGTCGAAATTCCCGTAGACCGTAATAATTTCAACCATATCGTTAAGATCAAGGATTAAAAGAAATCAGGAGAACACGGGTAGATTGGAAGAATCGCCTCCATCTTCTTCGAGATGATAGCGTGGATGGGACTTGGGAATTGGTGCTTACCAAAAGCGACGTTCAAAATAGCGCTCTTAGAGGGTGAGGAATTGAAAGTGGCGCGATTCTCACGGTGGTGTAATTAGGCTATCTCCTTCTAGCGAAACGGTGGATAGGAAAGGGACAAAAGTAGGTTTACCTTTTGCTACCCTGCCTTCCCTGCACCCTGAATACAAATTGGCTCCTTCTGACAGTTTACACCGCCATTAGCCATCGGCTATACATGCGGGGATGCTCCGTTTCTCCTCAGAAGGTCGAGCCCATTACGAATTCAACGATTTCGGGATGGAGTTGATAGCGGATGGAATCTTGGGTTTGTGGGGTAAAAGACGTTCTGTCTTTTCACGGGGAATCTTCCTTTTGAATCCCAGAACAATCGAATACGCGTTGCGAAGATGTGTGTGATTTGGGGGAATGAGAGGCATACTAATGGACGGTGGAGATAGCGAATGCTAAGTGAAGCCTCCTATGGACGGATTTGCGGGCAAAATTATTCGATCCGTGCGAATGGGAATAGAAGTCTTATTTTCAAGTTCAGCGCGACGGCCGATGGGTTGCGATACTTAAGGCTGCTATGAAAATTGAATTATTATTATAAAAGGATGTGAGAAAAACTAGATATTCTGAATTGCTGTTTTTATACCTCAATCGGTGGATACCCATAATAGTTAATCGGTACAAATAGTATAGAAACCAGCAATGATACTAATTTCGGGACGACTATAAATGAAAAGAGCTACGATTTATGCTAAATATTTGGAAAAGAAGCAGGAGAAAAATAGAAATGATTAAAGGGTCAGGGAACGTCTTGAGAAAGAGATAAAGTCAAGATTACGAGGAAAACACTGGGGAAAATCATTAAGATCAGCTGCAGGATGTAATTAAATGTGCTTTGAAAATCGCTTGATTTGTTGTTTTTGATTGTTATTAAGAAGATAAATATGATGAAAAACTGAATGCGTGAGGAAGGGGTCATATAACATCGTTTACGTTCGGAAAATATAAAGGTAAGTAACAGAAGTTAAATGTGGTATAGGTTGACATCATCACGCCGATGAGATCACATTTCTATGAAACATTCTCAAAATAAACAGAAATAGATTAAAATATCGGAACGGAAGTGCTGTATTCTTGTAATGGTTATCGCCAAAGAGCTAATTCAAAAATTTCCTCTGGTTAAATGTACGTAGAGTGTCTGAAATGTTATATCGCGTGATTTACGGAGAAAATAAGAGAGTAACATTATACGTATCACCCTCGTCCGTATTGAAAGAGGTGTATCAGTATCTTCATCCAAAACAAGACGTCAACCGATACAAAAGCGAAGGAGTTGATAGAACAGAAAACCTGGAGAGAGAGGAAAATGGCCCTGAGTTATTAAGACTCGTCCCTTACATGACAAACACACCACTTCCGCTTCCGAGAAACCTATGATTTTCGGCTTCATGACAATTTCCGTCTTTCATTCGCTGTCTTCCATTACTCTTCGACTAAACTCCGACCAACATTATTCTTTTGTCTTTCTGTTCGATGTGCTTCTCCCATCTGCTAACTTAGATCGGAAGCTTCGAGCTCTGTCAATTAGGATCCTACTTTTTATCCAGAATGCTGAATTTGGCAGACTTCAAACTCGTTTCGCGTATTGAGTAGAGGCATTTGCGAAGGAAAAAAGTACTTCCCTCACAGCACGAAATAACAGGATCTAAAAATGTAATTCAAAGAAGTTAGAATCTTCCACGAAACGCAAAACTCCCTACGCCACGAAATTGCGCCGTGGCTATTTTTAGCAGCATCCGTTAACAGTAAATTACCTATGTCTTGTTTATAGAGAACGCAAAAACTCACGCGAGGTTATTTAGGATATATACCTTCTCGAAAGCGATGATTTAATAGTTCACAAATGAATAACCCCGTGAAATTATCAAATCTCAAATGGTAAATTATGAGTATGGATTATCATAGAAATAGAACTCTCCTGAAGTATAGCTATCTTCTCTCGTGTGTATTTGGTCGATTACTTACGCATCTGTTCTATTCGATAGGAAAACCCTCCATAAAATCAT
Organism: Pachydiplax longipennis; assembly: GCA_036926295.1. Taxonomy (NCBI): domain Eukaryota; kingdom Metazoa; phylum Arthropoda; class Insecta; order Odonata; family Libellulidae; genus Pachydiplax; species Pachydiplax longipennis. Next base: position 527,557 of record JAVFKF010000010.1, read on the forward strand.
CAGTTATTGAAAAATTCATCACTCAGCCGCTATAAATACTGTAAAAGAGAAATAAAGATGAGGACTGGTGACCATGATCCGAAAATCACTTTTCCTTCCAAATTTCGTGGAAAACCGAATCGTGACGAGTCTCTAATCGAATTCCGAATGTAAGTTTTAAACAGAATCGTGCATCGAATCCAATCCTAAACGTATGAAGACGGCCTTGCGATTTATTTGCTCACTATCTATCAAATGTTGATCCAATTTTTTCGAAACAACTTGGATGACGAGTACTTGGAAGAAAAGATTCCTCAATTCAGTTTATTTGCCATCCCGTTTCGTTTTTAAAATACGATATTTTCCTTAAATTAATATTTTCTCACTGATTTGATGAATATTTAGATTAGATTCGATGCACTTCATCATCTAGGAGAGTATCGCAACGCACGCACGATGAATCATCCGCGTGTGGAAAGCCTTCTCAAATGCATTTCTGACTTAATCACGGAGTAAAACAGCTCCCAAATCCCAATACGAAGAAAGAAAATTTTCATTTCAGATCCTCACTGAATATTTCCCTTGGTATGCAATTTTCTCCAGAAAGGCATATGCAAGCTACACAAAGCGTTCAAGATTCGCCTTTGAAAAAGTCTTGGTCTTGAGGGAAGGGAAGCGACCTTTTCGTTGATCTGTGCGGGGCACTAAGGGTCGTGGGAAGTAACTACTGGGGACTTCCGAGTCGGATATCCCCTCTGAGAATTATGTGATCATATCAACCCCTTTCTCATCCCATTCTCCTTTCCTTCCGCCGATGATTCCATAACGCCTCGCGAAAGAGATAGGCCAAGCCCTCCCACAATTTTCCCCTCGTACATTTTTCCTAGATGTGATTTTATGAAACCTCTAGCGTCTATATGCTGTTATCGCTAATAAATAACAGAGTAAGGTTTTGAAGGAACCGAGGAAAGCCGAGGGAAACAATGAAGAAAAGGTGGGACAAGTGATTGAGAGGAAAAGAGGAAATGGGGTTGCAAGAAGAAAAGGCTGAAAAAGACATTAAGGACAAATCTATTCCACTTGAATACACGAGTATGCTCATACGAAAGTTCTTATACACATACTTACGCTAACATGTAGATATTGACGTAACCTAAAATCAAGATCAAGTAACTTACTTGGAAGAATAATTTAAAGTTAATTCAACATAAATCTATAGAATAAACATGCATCTGCCATCCAATTCCAGCTTTTTCGTTTGGCAAGAGCAACTGATTTACAGTAAAACTCCAATATTGAAAAATATTCAAAGCAAACTCTTTTCCACAAATTTATTGCATAGCCTTTTTATGTTTGATTCTTTGAGAGAGATTCTAAGATACCTATTAAATTCTCCACTAATTACTTTGACAGAGAGCATATTTTTCTTCCCTATTTTTACATGCAAAATGAATCACAAATCGAAAAGTTTAAGCAATAAATTATTATCTCATTGTTGATACGCAATAGCAGGTTGTGAATCTCCGTACTGTTAACCCGAGAGCATGGCGGGATAAAGAATTTTCCAGGTGTTCCGGTTATCACATTAAAGATAATCTGCGAAGACTGATTTTCTACTTTCTCAAGATTCTTTCCTCTCACTTCCCATATGGAAACCTGACACCGTAGACGAAGTAAAGTAAATGCGGAGGAGAAACTTTGTTTCCTCTACGTTTTTCATCCTCGGACGGAAAGAAAATTAGTATGGGCACTTAAACAAAGGGTATGCGCGAAACTTATCGAGAGAGTTATTAGGAAAAGTTTAAGAATTAGTATTATTTGAAAAATAAAATGAACTTTTTGTTACCTGTACATCAAAAGTTCAATTGTAGAAGGCTTTCCGTGTAGAAATCTATTACAAAAGATGTAATGATAGAGAATAACACAAAAAAATCTTCCACAGGATAAATATACACACATTCTTTGGAGACTAGTGTTAGATGTAGATACGATCGGTATCATTCAGCTTTTGGAAGAAATTAAGGATGAAGGATTCCATATATATCACGTAATAGCGAAAAACAGACCTTCTGTTACGGCGGTAACCAAGAGCTATATTTTATATTGAACTTATACGGAGATGTCAATTGTGATATGTAATAAAAACATAAAGGACACCAACCCAAATACTTCCTTCGAGAAAAAGGCTTATCTATCATCGTTACGTTCTTTATTAACCATACGAATTCAAAAATGAATTAACCCGAGAATTGGATGAGATTACTGGAAAAGGTCATGTTAAAAATAGCTTTCAGACATTATGAAATACCATATTCTCAAACAGAAATAAAGAAGCTAACTTTACGCAATACAGCCATTGTAATTAATGTCATTTAACTAAGAGATATAATTCACGATCATTTACTTTGATATAACAACAGGCGGGAATGCGTTCTTTTGTCATGGTTCCAAAATGGAGTGAGAATGGCTTCCAAATACTTTAAAAGAGCAATGTGTAGCAAAGCCAATCATAAACTGTGTATTTTGATTATTCTGCTTATAATACCGACGAAAGCATATAGTAATCGAATATTGCCGGAAAAAAGGAGTACAGAGAGAGATGTAAACATTCCAATTAAAATTTGAAAGTATTTTTTTGAAAATGTTATAATTGAAAATATTTTTTCAATTACAACATTGGGCCACCGAATAGACATTTGGGTAACGCGCTCGACTTTTGTGAAAGCAGTTTCAGGTCCGATTCCTGGTGAATACTCAGGTGAGAAATCGACTGTCGAAGGTCTTCTGGACTACTACTAACATTTATAATATTGTAATAATAATGTATTTGTGGAAGAGAGGCCCACTCGGGCCTAATAAAGGGTCAAATAAATAAATATTTAACTTTATTTTAGCTTATGTAATTATGTCTGATTTTAAGATGTTAAGATAAAAATTTTTGAGGAATTCTGCTTTGGAAGTAATGCTAACTTTGACTCTGGAATTATTCGTAAAAATTTAAGTAATATGGTAAATGGCTATACTTGAGGGGGGCAATATGTGTTGTTAACATGCTTTTAGTATGTACTGTTGATACGCTGGCTAGGTAAAAGCTATGTATTAAAAGAAAATATATATGAGAAATGTCTAGGGCTTTATGATAAGGGGTTAAGGCTGCCATCTGAATTTTGGCGTACAGCGGCAGCATTTAAATAAATAAAAAAATATTATTTTACTCGCACAAGATAATATTAAAAGTAATTATTTTTTCCTTGGGTTAATATATTGAATAATAAAAAGTCTTGGCTAATTTATTCTTACTTGCGCAACATGAAATTTACGTATGAAATAATAATGCAATGGACGCTTTGAAAGCTGCTATTTACAACTCGTGGACAGAAACAGCACTTTCCCAGAGGATATTAAAGATGGTGTCTTTTCAAAAATAGCGAACGAGCGATCCAGAATTAACGTGAATGGCCATGAGTCTCGACGCAGAATGAGTTCCGTTCTTCAGTTATCCCAAAAATATTGTGGAAATAAATCTAAAAGGGGGTACACAAACAGGAGCCTAAATTTATACCTACCTTTGAGCATTACATTCACGCCTAGTTGGAAGTCACGGGAATTAGAGGAGATAATTCGATCGGGAATTTAACGGAAATTTAATTTAAATGCATATATTTTGAGAGAGATTTGAAAACAGTCCGCCGTTTCAACTCAACCTACCACAAGCTCAGTCACTCGTTTATTTTAGCCGAGCGATCGGTGAGAGACGGACGTCCAAGAACGGAAATTGTTCCCAGCCAATCGAAATTTTCGCTCAACTCAGATATTCTGGCTTAATTCCTTCATCGGCGGCATATTTTTTACAAAATCATCGTTTCTTTACTTTTGACGCAGTTCAAGCTGATTGGGCTCGAAAGATGCTTGGACATTAACAAGAATTGACGAAATTTGGGAAATGAGAGCATCTTCTATGTTGACATACATTCTCAACTAGAATCAACATCTCTCTGATGCGTTTTTCTTTCATCGCGTTACATTTTTCCTAGAATAAATTGAGCGAACACAATTTTTCGTAGTGGCTTGGTAATTTCCTATGAAAGTTTATGTTGTAATTTCTTCGAATCTTATAATGCATTTAACTGCAAAGTTAAATGACTAAAATAATTCAGATACTCAAAACCAACAAATCTTCCTAAGGGAATTCCTAACAATTATGGAGCGATTGCTCTTATCCGTGTTTTATCGGAGAATATTTGGAGGGTCAACCTTCATGAAGGAGACTGTCAATTAGATACAATGTTGCGGTCTGAAAGAAAACAGGGAATAGCTTACAATGACATGAATTATCACGAGAAACTTATATCTTCTTTCTTATTCTCTTACATGCATATTTCCTGATCGAACCTCTACTCAATTAATACAAGGTGAAAAAATGATTAAATAATGCGCAGTCGACTTTGTTTAGCGGCAACGACAAGCGTGTTAATAATCAAAGAAACGTCAACATACACCGTTCAGAAAGAAGTCTACCAACTCTTTTCATTTCGATCCACCACAAAATAACATATATAAATTGGGAAACATAAATTCATTCATAAATAACCTCACCCTCATTTTATGTATAATATCACGAGTATAATGTCTAAAATTTCTCCTAAGTCTGGAAAAAAACTCTCAGAAACCTATCACTGGTAGAAGCATTTGTAAAACTCAGTTAAATTAAACCATAGAACAAATATCAAGAAAAGCGCTAAAGATATATCACGAAACAGATATTTCGTCGTCACAATTGAGTTACCGAGAGAGCGTATTCAAAGAATTGCCCCTAAGGAAGCTTATGGGACGATAACAAATAATCCGCGAGAAAAATTGCGAAAAGCCTTAGCCGTGTACAAACGACCATTCATCGGAATCCAAGCGATGCGGACACTCTTAAATCCACCGGAATGCCACCCATCAAGGGATAATTATTGGGCGGCACTGTTTTAGAACGCGGGCGAAATCTTTGAGGGCTTAAAAATAGATTCACTCGGCACAAAAGAAAACCTTGCGCCCGAAAATCTGCGGAAATGACAAGGAAAAACACGAACAATTTCATTCATGATGCAGACGTTCACAAATACCCTTCCAGTTTGGCGTGGGGAGAGAGCGGTGGTGGGTGTGGGAAAGGAAACGGTTCAATGGTAGGCAAAGGGTTAAGGGCACGATGCCACCAATAGGTCGCACGAAAACAAAGTCGGAGGGAAGGAAGAATCGTAGATAAATGAAGGGATATGTATTTTAATTTTGAGACGGGTTGTACAAACACGCGGGGTAGACAATAGGGAAAGGGATGGTGGGGGGCTGGAAACGGGGGGGCGACCGAAGTCGCTCGCTTAAATTGGAGAGCAGTTAGCGCAAAGGGAAAAACCTTTTCAAGCAAATTTTTATGGAGAGTCTCTCCTTTTCAATAAATTCTCATCACTAGGAAAAGCGTCCCGAGGGCGCAGTCTATCTTCCGCTGCCTACAGGAAGGCATACGCAATCCCCAAAGCCGCCGTTTTTTTGGGGTGGAGTGGAAAGAGGGATAAGTTGGTTTTCAGTAGGAAGTAAAAGACGATTTTGGGTTGCGGGGGAGCGTGGGAAACGGAGAGGAAAAGGGGAGGAAAGGGTTCTGATGAAGTAACTGGTCTGTTGAGCGCGGTGGAACTTCTGGTCTGTTGGCACAGAGGACAGGAGCCAACAAAAAGGGAAATGTGAAGGGATGGAGAAAGGGAAAAAGGATGGAAAGACATGAGTTGGGGATCCGAACTATGGGTCTTCGCTCCATCTCCTGCTGCGACTGAGCTTTGGGGGGAGGCGTTTTGCGGGGGAGGGTTGGGGGGGCGGAAAGGGGACGAGGTTTGTCTGGAGGGTTGAAGGGAATAGCCCACCGATTATTCCTTTGGTTTACAGTTTGGGGCAATCTCAAGAGACGCCAAAAGCGTTTGCCAGAGATTGCTACGCGTCAATTTATACGATCCTTCTGGGTACTTTGGATACCAGTATTTATTTTTTCTCCAAACGTGTTACTTGTCCTATTGCATGTTAGCGAAATGTATGTGTCGTAAATATTTAGGGAAAGTTGGTTAAATAGCAGTCGGAAAGAAACGGAACGAACGAAAATGCTCCAAATTATAAAACGAGCGTCGAACGGTTGAGGGAATTCTATCCGTTTTGAGATTACTATTTGAGGGCAACGAGTAATATTCTATTTGACACTGTAAACGAAATATAGGCAAACGAATGCCATGCAGTCTGTCTCTAGATATTCTCTTGAAAAATAAAATTATTCAAAGCATGTAGTTCCACTTATGAGCCGTAGATAATAAAAAAAAAGATTGAGAGACTTCAAAATATTGAAATATCATTTCTTGCAGTTAATGCTTGATGGATAGATCCGACCACAGAGATTTTTATATTTATTGTTCAGAAAAAGTATATGACAAAATACTGTTTCACTTTTCTAACTGTAGAACAGTAAAGAAAGAATACTCCTGTGAAACGAAAGGAAAATATTTCCCTTCACTTTTGTCTTATTTAACGAAATATTAATTTATATTCGTATACGGTGCATAATGAACGAAGAAGAGTACTATGCAGAAGAAAACAATGCTGACAATTCCTTATACATTCAGAATACAAATATGAATTTCCCCAAAAAGGATTCGCAAACTAAATTAATCATATTTACCAATCAGATTATTTCCGATGTGATATGAACCCAAATAAACCAACTACGAGTAAGTGGTTTGAATTGAAAGTAGTAGTTTAGATGTGAGACTGCTAATGTTGTTTTGTTATTGATCCAAAGAAAAGGATATATGGTATTATATTAGACAGTTATAGCTTTACATATCCATTTTCTATGAATTCAGGGTATTAGAAGTTAAAAAATACAAATTTATTTATTATGTTAGTATATTCACGGATGATTCTTTTAATAATTTAAATAATTGTATCCATAATTTAATATTCTTGTGCTTCGTATTCTACCAATTTAAAATAGGCATTTAAGAATTTCAAAAATCTTTAATTTTGAAACAGATCTGAGATAATTAACAGGATCAAAGAGCTTCAATCACATGTTTACTAGCTAAATAGTTATAGAAATAGCAATAAAATATTTACGACGTTAAATATTGCGCAGGATTGCGTTTTAAATATTTATAGTATTATAAACTTTTTAGAAAGAATGAATTATGAAAATAGTTGTAAAATATATCAGCATAATACATCTCCATTCTGAACAAGGGAAAATGTCTTTCGAAAGGAAGTAAGTCGACGCAAAAGTGGTTGAGCATAAAAAGACGAGGAGGAAAAATTGCAATGATGGTGATTTTTGAGAGAAAGAACAGACAAATATGAGGTAAAGGAAATATATCACATCTGAATAAAATTGACGAGTACGACAAATACGGAAAGATTATGGATGGATATCCGAAGCCATCGCAAAACTGACTGAAAATTAGTGATTATACGAGAGAATTACTGATCAATGAAAACGAATTTGCGACAATTCAAAACGTACGCGATATGCTCATAAACTCTGTGACATTGAATTAATGTAATGAATCAGCCAAAGATTCTGAGACAAATATTTTAAAAATTTCCTTTTCATTACTGAAATAGAAACTTTCTAGTAGCTGAATTTTTAATCTTTTGAGTTTTAGAATATTTATCCATGGCATTTCTTGGGCAATTACTTATTACGTACCACTGGGCTGAGGGCTGGGAAAATTCGATTACAGAAGAAAAACAGACCCATATTTGGAGATAAATTCTTTGGAAATTGTAAATTAATTGTTAAAGTAGAAAATAAAACCGAGAAAGATCGAGTGAAGCGAAAAATGTATTCTGAATATTTTATTCCTGAAATAAGCTATTTCAACTTAACAATTGCCGAGAAAACATCACTGACAGAAATACGTGTAAATGATAAAAGAAATTGGATGTTCTTATGGAGTAGGAATGATTATGAAAGAAATCTTTTAGGTCATCGGAAGTTTCCCTTTTGAAGAGAAAATGATCGCTACGAAAAGCCTCCCAACGGAAGCTCCGTTAAAATCGGCGGAATTTTCTGAAATATTATAAGTTGAATTACCCGTACTTAGAGTTTTAGTTAGTTCTATTTACGGTTTGCACTCTCTACGGTAATAAAAACCACGATTCATCCTCTAACCTATTTGAGAGACTTAACCGATTTTCAGCGCTATTTGGACTTATAACAGTTTGCGCCTGAATCTTATGCAGTCAGTGATACGCAAACCATTGTCTCCGCTCAAAAGATGCGATAGAAATATTATTATAAAACATTATTATTATTATTGTCAAATCCGGGAATGACAGGCAGCGAGCCATTATCAAATAAAATCGGTTTACTATCTAAAATCTAGATGACTAAAGCGAAGAAAATAAATTTTAGTTGGACTTTACTCGAAAAAATGAGACCCTGTGTTAACTTTAAATATTATTATAATCAAAAGAAAGATTTTTGATAAGCCATTGTCATTAAAAATTCGGAGATGTATGGCCCGCAAAGCTTTTATAGGAAATGTGGCTGTCCACTGTAGTTTGATACCCCTGAAATAAAACTCAGAATTTGTAAAACTCATCAATGCGCTCTTCTCATTTCACCGAAAACAAAAAAAGTTCCGCAAAAATTTTGTATTTTAAGATTAAATGAGTAAATGCTTCAGTGGCAATAAAATAACAGATGAAAAGATGCCAAAATAGCACTCGACACAAGCAAGTATCCAACGAAAGGTGATGAAAGTTTCCAGAAGCTTTCCATGGCTCATGAGGACAAAACTGCTCATACCTGAAGTCATCATGTATAAAATTTTAAATTATTTTAATATTTTATTATTATATCGTATATGCCGATTTCCAAAGTTGTTAGTGTCTTTACAGCATTGATTTAATAATTGATTAACCACTTTTGTAAGTCCATTGCGGAAAAAGCTCGTTGAAAATAATATAGCAAAAATTGTAACTCTTTCTGTAATATACGTAAAGTTGATGCATTTTACTCGGATAACGTTTTACTCGGAAGAACTGTAATGAAATCTTTAGAATCAAACATTAGAAAAATGGTTTTAAAAGTTTTTTGTAGTTGAACTTTAATCTCTTCAACCTAAAGATAATCTTGACATCAATGCCCTTTTCAGCATGTTTTAACCACACTCCAATTCCTAGGTATATAAGCATTCGATAAGAAATAAATACATAGAGGGAGAATATTATAATAAAGGAATTCATGAATAGCCTAAGGTCTTCTCTTGATTGGAAGCGGAGACTCACGAGAAACATTTGCCCATTCGCCGCAACACATAACAGCTTTAACGTCATTTCACTCAACCGCTAAATAAAGTTTTATGTCTTAATGTCCGTTATTTTATTTCCAAGTTACACAAATATAGCGAAAAATTCAGTATGCTTATTTTAATAGATCACATCTTCACGTAGTTATAATCTATAAAAGCTCTTAACAATCAGAATGATTACGAGGAATAAGTGGGAAGAAAATACGTCGTATAATTAAATCGATGGAAGAAGTGACTTGGATGGCTGGAAGGCGTGACTTCGTGATGAGAAAAAAACTAAAAGGAAAGACTTGAAAAGCTGAAGTTTCAAGCACGATTGTGAAAAGGTCGCGTATTAATGTTTCTGGGGAAATTACTAAGTATTATTTTTGGATGCCAGGAAACAATAAAAACGTCACATTTTCACACATTACGAGAAATCATCGGAATGGGAAGAGTAGAAGGCACTAGATATCAGAATATTTGGATGAACGACTCCAAACTAAGGAGGATAAAAGAAGCGGATATATGACCTCGGAAACGCCATTACCGCATCAATTTCAACGGAAATTGTCCAGCCAAACGAAAAAGACGTTTCAATTCTTGCGGAACTCCAAGGGTCTCACGATCGCCCTTATCATTTTTTCTCGATTGGCCACGAGGGATGCCGGACGAAGAGAAAGGTCCCGATATTTGGGTCGAAGGCACCGGAGGTCTTTCCTTGATTGCGGACACGGAGAAACATTTCCCCGTGCCATCCACCCCAACGCATACTTCACAAGTCCAAAGAGCGGAAGGGACCGGCCGCCCCACTCGCTGACTCCGCCTTTTTCTCCCCTTCGTCTTCGCCGCCCCACCGCTGAGAAACGCATTCAGATTGCCGATTATAAGATCCCGCGAAAGCTCGTCGGTGAAGTTATTCTTCCGCGTGGCTTCGAACCCGGGACGCGAGGGGCGTCGTGGTGGCGTCGCCCTTTTGACAGAACGCGCTCAAGGGGAAAGGGGTCGGGGTACGGAGGTCGCGCGGGCCATGATTTAAGGACCACTCCATCAGGCACAATCTCTCGCCTCCCCCGCACGCCACGGGGTTAGATACAAGCAAGGGTGGGGTTAGAGTGGGGTTTTATTCCTCCCCTTCGGGAAAGCTTCCCTTTGGTGGCACCCGGGCTATTTATTCTGTACCATTAATCCGAGAGAGTGAAGAGTGAGGAGTGGGGAGGAAGAGATGAGGAAATGCAAGAAAAGTTCATGATAATGAGAGTGCGAATGATGATCCTAGTCGAGAATTTGTGGACAAATCACTTGCACGAGGGGTAATCGAACATAAGGAGTCCTGAATATGGGATAGAGGACATTTTCAAAACTATAATTTGGGCCGTTTGAAGGAAATTCTCAAGTGAAACAGCTCCTCAATCCAAAAAAGACTTGTGTGCATTAATCTGATGATGATGGATGATCATTAAACATAAAAAAACTGAGATTTACCTTGCCGAAAGGAAGCTTATCTGGTTTTTAATGTAAAATTGATTTCGTTCAAAATGTTGAAAGGGCTGCAATACAGTCAAATTCCAAGCGTATGATACCCTTATTGCTTATCATCGATGCTTTAGTTATATTTTTATATTGAGGTTCACAATAATGAATCTGATTCTCATTTGAGGTTCACAATAGTGAATCTGATTCTCATTTGAGGTTCACAATAGTGAATCTGATTCTCATTTGAGGTTTTCGAGCTACTTTATTAATATAAATGCAGACATTGAAGAAATCGTTTAGTCTCCCCACCTAAGTTGGAATTAAGAATCGAGAATGTGGGGGGTAGCAGTACTCCTTTGAGTGGATGCACAAGATTGCCGATGATAAATATTAATTTTAGTTTCATCGGTAATAACCATCACGTCTTTCATGAATGCATCTAATTTATTTAACAATCACAACCTGGGTTCTAATCTGCTTCCTTCCTGAAATTCGCAAACTGCATCGGAGGCCAATTTAGCAACGCAAAGCAGCATTATTGCAGTTAACTATTAAAAAAACGCGCCGCCCGTTTTGGATATCTTCTCAAGTTGCACGTCTCACATAAATTTGGGAAAGAATCTAGGCTGACGAAAAGTTGCATCACTTCGTGACATCCTCACATTACTTAACAAGGTCAATAATCCCGCGTTTTAGTATAATTTTACCACGTTTCATAGAGAGCGTTATTTGTTAATGTGGCAAAAATACGATACTTAACTGACTATTTTGAGATAATATACCTACACAAACGCTAAACATTCATTTAACTTATTTTCTTCATATAGTTACACTAAGTAATTAAAGCGTTCTCAATATGTTCTAAGCGAAGTGGAAATTAAGGGCAACCAATATAATCTTAGCGTTAGTTTCTTTCCTTAAATTTATCTTTATATTATTCTTTTTTCTTTCATTTTCTGGATTTTCCCCCATAGATCGCATTTTCACTCTTCTATCTTCTTAGCATTTTTCGTATGTTTTTCTTATCTTATTAAATTCCATAGGTATAACTCTCTTTGTGGTTCATCTTCTTTACCTTGGTATTCTCCTTATCTTCGCCTTTCTCCCTTAAAATACAAACCATATAATTCCATAGATGAAAATCTCGGTTCGTTTTTACCTACCGAGAGATTAAACTATAACGTTGAATACTGATCATCAAAGGGTCACATCACGGGTGGAATTAATTAATGGTAATGACTAATTGAATTAAGTAAACATACATGTATTCTATCGGAGAGAGCGGGTAAGCAAAGAATTTGTAAGCAGAGAAGAAAGAGGAAGTGGTAGAAAATGCAAGGAGGAAGTGAAGGAAGATTGGGGGAAGAAGAGGAGGAGAATAATGGGCCATTCCGGAAGAAATCGAAGGGAATAAGAGGGACGGGGAAAAAACGAAAATGGAAATGAGGAGCGGGGAAAAGAAGGGCGATAAAGAAAGATGATGAGGAAATAGATACCGAAAACGATTTCGGCGGACGCAAAGGAGACGTCTCGAATTTGCAAAAGAGGGGTTATGCAGCAGATGCGGCGGTGAGAGGGGAATGTTCGTATGCAGAGCTGACCGGCACGAAGCCTCCCTAAGCGGAGGCTGATTAGAATAGTAACGATTTCGACTGGGAATCTCAAGAGCATCTTAATCCCCTGGTGAGAAGGCTCCAACGCCACAAACCCCTTAAGAAGTTGCCCCACCTTCAATCCCTTTGTCTCGTTCTCCCATCGCCGGCATTGATAACGGCTGCCCCGTAATGGCGAATTCGATTACTGAGACTCACGCTTTTTACACTCTGCGCACTGTTTCATCCGATGAATCACGTGACCTCCCGATCATTTAAATAAAGTTCGACGAAGAATTCGCCCGTGGTAGGTAAAAGGTTAGAATAATTATTATTTAATCATTCTACGGGATTAGTTTAGATGAGTCGAAGTAATTGGATACTCATAAGAGGAGAGATTTATTTGATATAAAATATTTCGTTTCTTGCTAACTGGTATGCAAAATGCTCGAATCACTCAACATGGTTACCAATAAAAACCGGAAAACTTTAGCTATCTTACGTTGCGTCTAAGAATACCTGCATCCTCAATGAAGGTATTTCGTAGAAAATTGTAAATATTAAAAGTTCTCCAACCGGAGAAATTAACAAAGTTGTGCAATGTGGGTTACTTATAGAATCAAAACTACTTTCTTAGTGATATTTTGCATACTGTTGGAGGGAGCGATGAGGAAGTTAAAATTCTTTGCTACTTAGCTTTAATAGTGTAATAATAATCATAATCTAGAATATGCTTCCAGTATCGTACTGACAAAAGCAATTACGAAGAACTAGCGGTAGAACGACGTAAATTGATACATTTCTTTTGATAAAAATCATTTCGTTTCTTAACTATCAAATTAAATAAAACTAAAAATTTTCACGCGGAATGGCGCTTTAAATACATGGGAGTTACATTTAAGATCAATCCATTAAAACGAGATCAACTCCAAAAACGCATCCCTTATGTAATGTACTATTCTTCTATACGCTAAACGTTTTTACAGAACTTTAAAACGTAAGTAGTGCCTATGAAAATATTTCACGGATAAGTAAATTATTCTTCTGGCCTGAAAATGTTTTAAAAGAAGTCCATCCGCTCGCTTTCGCAAAATCCGACGGCAATCAACGGTTTTAGATGCATCGACTACCAATTGGTAGGTTTCAGCAGCTGCCATTTAACTCGTGAGAGCGACTAAGGCGGTAATTTCGTAGAGTGGATAGAGACACGGAATTCATTCCTCCACATAAACGGGGAAGATCACTTAGCTCCCGCAGGATTTGGTTCCCGCTACAATCTTCGCAATCTCGCGATCTGCTATCTGCGCAGAAAGCGCGTCTTTTCTCCGCCTTCACTTGCATATACCGGTTAGGAACCTGTTAAGTCGCCTAGACGTTGCAATCCTCCCCGTGACCCGCCCCGACGCCCACCCCTCGAAAGACGCGAGAACGTCCTCTGCGATGGGTCAAGCACAGGCCATCGTTCCGGGCCATATCACACTCATCAGTGAACGCCTACTTCTTCCCACAATACGCACATATCCCTCCGATCATTTCCTAGTTCTTGACTCTCTGAGGAGTTCCTTACGATGGAATCTCTGCGTGAAATCCGCCAGACCTTCGTATTAAGATTACGGAGAGAGGAAATTTTTACGTGTTTCTTTTCCATCGCCTTAGGCTTAGTCCTGCTTTTAAATTTACGCATCTTGCCGCTTCTATTGCTTGAATTTCTATCGTCGAAAAAATATGCCTCTTTCACAATCACTCTTGAGGAAAGTATTTCCTTTCCCAACGAACTACTTATATTTTCTGAGGGCTTTGAATTATTTAGTTATGAAAATGAAAGCTAGAGAAAGCAGTTAGAGAGAGAATATTTTGGTCATCAAAACTGTTAAGTTAAAGATTCGTTGGAAAATATTTAATTGCGTTGCATATCATGTAATCTCTACGAAATTTTCCTCTCAAGTGATAAACATTAATATGATGTTATACATTCAATCCATCCATCTATCAATACATCTCATCATCACCAGTGATGCTTTTGAGTTTTCATTTAACTTTTTCCTGACATGATATATGTATACAGAATTCCGAAGGTGAGTGAAACCATATGTGTGTACGAACAGCCGTAAATAACAAAGAGGATATTGAAAACTCCTTCTGTTGTCTGGCACGGAAAAGGAGGGCCATTACAAAACATTATGGGCGATTTTAACGCTAGTGTAGGTAAGCAAGAAGCAGATGTTAATGTGCGGTATATTATGGAGAAATGAACGAGGTCACCGTCCGATAGAGATTTCAGAATGTACCATTATGTATATACATCACAAACACATTTTGCAAGAATTATCCTAAAAGGAAGTGGACTAGGGGAGGTATCAGTGGAATTAAAACCAAAAGGTTGCTAGGAAAGATAGTTTTGTTGGTCATTTTTTCCGCGAGGTATTAAAGAAGCCAATAGCAGTCAAAGGTAGATAAGGTTTTCGCTGCCCTGCCATGCGCCAGTGGCGGTTTGCAGGGTTAAGATATAAATGTAAATGTAACAAACACTACAGAGATACAAACTGTAAAGTTTTAAACAGCCTCAGTACTGGAAGTGATCACGGCATTGTAAGATGCAGAATGAAGAATGACCTCCACATGGTGTGTAGGAAGTTGGTTTTATGCGATAAGTATGAAATGAGTATATAGAAACAGGAAGGATCCAGAAAGATTTCCAGATGGAATTAATGAATAATATTTTCAGCGCTTAAAGATGAAGAATTGTAAACCAAAGTCATAGAAGTTGTGAAGGAGGCGGCAGAAGTGGCAAGCACACCAAGAAGACGACAGTTGAGCCACAGCATTCGACAAATGATGAAACGAGGAAAGGTATCGAAGAATTCAGACATACCAAACGAATACGCCGAGATTTGCAAGGCTATCAGAATGGCAATTAATTTCAACGAAATAACCGTGAAAATGCTATAGATAACAACAAGAGCATTAAGAAGGACAGACAAAGCCTAACAAAGGGGAAGAAACAAATTTTTGCCATACAAAAGTAGATTGCACAGTAAAATACAAAAGACAAGCAACACTGAAAACAGTAGCAGAACACTTCAGCAACCTATACATGAAGACAGGAAATTTTGAAGATGTATACCGAAAATCAAGCCAGGAGATCCCCGTCTGTTCTCCCAGAAGAAGTAATTGACATAATAAAAAATGAAGAATATCAAAGATGAAGAATAGGAAAGCAGGAGGAACAGAAGATTGGCGTAGTACTATTTGAAATTAGATGGAACAGAAATTATATTTTAATTCATCATTTAATTTCGCTCCATAGTATAAAATTTTGAAATCACACTATATGCGTACATTATATTATGCTAGCTGACAGACCGACTCATTGTATCAACTGAAGTAATTATTCTCGTTCCGGTTTAATTCCTTGTATGTGTGCTGAAACACATAAAGTGGGGAGGAGATGAGATCTGGTATAAGGATACTTTCGAAAGAGACACCGAGGAGATAGACACTGAATCATTTCCTGCCTTTCTAAGGAATGCCCTGCGAATGAAGATAGAAAGAGCTCCTGCATATATTTAAAGCTCTCGCCCTCACCTCCGTGTGGCTTTCTTAGCGGACTGTCTGCTAACACATACGACGAAGAGGGTACATCGGGTAACCTACTCTCGAGAAAAATTTGTCTCTGCTCGTCTTCTGGCTCAGAATTACTGCATATCGCATAGCACATTAAAATGAGGGACTTCCGAATTAATCTATACCCCCTACAGGATATGAGAATATTCCATTATATATACAAGTATTTCCATGGGCTGCTTAGACTTAAGATAAGTAAAAGTTGGAGAGAAAGGCTTTTTACTTATATTAGTTTATTTTTTTTGCTTTTTTACAGGAGTTAAGCCGTGAGAATAAGAGATTAGTAGCACTGTCACGGAGTCGATATTTATTTACATATCCCGTAGCATGAAGAAATGATAACGCGTCATAGGGGCATTTTCGTTTTGAAATTTATTTATTACATAACAGATTTTCGAGTTTCGATAAAAAATTTTATGAAAACCTTCACATAAAGTGTTCATCTACATGCACATGAAGTTAGACAGAAACTAAGAAAGAGATAGGGAAGTAAAGGAAATCGAATCGAAATTGAATGAAAATATCGTTAAATGAACGAATTAATAATGAAGATTCTTAGAATAGAAGAATTATGAAAATTCTTTCGTAGTAATGTATAGTTTGGTAATTTTATCGAGCATATGCTGAGGCACGATAGAGAGCTAATGACGGTTTCGGAAGGAAAAAGTAGATGTTACGGGTTTACAATTACGGAAATCTTGAAAATCGGGAAATATATAGCGTTGCGGCAAAGTGATGTGTCGTAAGTAAGGTCTAGGTGTGCCGCATAGTATGTAAGAACCATATGATTATAATTGTACACTATCACACATGTATGGTGCTTTCCGAGATCATGTAATGGGATGTCCTTGTGAAAACATTGATATTTCCATTCCATTCGTAGTTTCGCGATCTGTGTTAATTTGCAGTATAGAAGCTTAAATACAGTTCTTTTTGAGATAAAATTCGAGATAATATTCGTGTGCCTCGGAGGAAAAGAAAATGGGGAAGGCAGGCCAAGAAAGTAGTGACAATCCCAAACGACGAACATATTTGTTGATTTTTCATTATTTGACGGGGACCGAAGACAATGGAATGTCGACCGGCGTACGACGTTGAGAAAGCCTACCCTAATTGTACCTCCTTTCACCATCCTCCACTTACTTGGAGCTCCTTCCCATTTTTGATTCGCCTTCTTCAACTTTGACCCCTGAGTCATTCCCTCCCACACTCTCCTCGGTGGTAAATGAAGGCCCTGGAAGTGTTCCAGTGACTGCGAGTGAAGGGATCGGAAGTCGTTATCGGACAATCGATTCATCGGACGCAAAACGGTCGGGGTAATCGTTTCCCGCCCCCAACTCTCCATCATCACCGCTGCCTTGCTCACTGCCGCGACCTCGCTTACGCCGTCCGCTGCGTCGATACGCCGCGACCGACGATATATGTTTGCTTGCTTATTGCTGAGGAGGCACAAAGGATCCGTTTAGGGAAGAGACGAAAGGTGTGCTCGAATATCGCGAGATTTGGAGAAGGAAGATCTCTCGCAAGAACCCGTTTCTGTTTCTATCCGACTTTATTTTGTTTCCGAATGTAGGATATGAAATTTCTTCCCTTATTTCTATGCATAACTATCCTAATTTCTCTGCCGCAATCGAACCTTCGCTAACGAACGTTTGGTCATAATTGCGGATCAGAAACTTCATTTGTCGTCCCTCTATTTCCCTTTGTATCCCAACATCAATTATATTCGTTCATTCGCGGTTTCCAATTTATCCTATTGTTATTTCCAATGTATTCCAAAAAATCCTAATCTAAAATATATAAAATAGGATCTATAAATTAAGGTCGGAGTAATTAAGATAACTCGAAGGCAAAATAAAGCGTGGTGAAGCGTCTAGTATATAATGTAGTATACTTTGTAAATATACTTTACTAGGTATATTACTCCACCCGGAAAATAGTAAATCTATCCCATTTAAGAATTTCATCCACTAGGCAAGTGTTGAGTGTAAGACGGATGAGAAAAGCACGAAAGACGAGGTACGTAATAATGGTGGTTTTTGGGTATTCATACTGATGAATAATATCTATGAAGTAAAAAATTATCCGTTAATTCTTATCCCATCGTATTCTTCTGTCGCATAGTTTTATGAGGTACATTAACACCAGTGAAAACGATCTAAAATAAAGAGGCCGCATAGATGCCAATCTCATTTCTTGGTTCTAATAGAATCTTCAGGTGAAAATGTTAAAGGTTAAAGCGTAGGATTTGTCACTGATCTGGGTTGAATCGTATAAGCAGCGGTGCTTCTGATTCAAGTATTCCCGAAGAATCCATTGAGGTTGCCGCTTGGGAAAATTCTTAAAATTTTTGATACTGCGACATGTTTTCCCAAAAAAATATTTTGAGAGGTCTGTAAGAGCGTGGAGATAGTAGTATATAATTTAAATCTAGGTACACTGCACAGAAGGTAACTGACCTCCAGCAAAATTGGAACGCGGGTAAATTTAACAAGAACATTAATTTAAGATGGTATAATTAGAGAGAGTGGTGAGGAAACAAGAATACGACCACGTATATTCGATGAAGATGATTTGTTTTATACATTTAACTGTTAACAATAATTTTAAAATTAAGACCAAATTAATTCATGGAATCTTACATGTTATGAAAATATTCTAGATATGGCATGGCAAAACGAAAGTGGAGGTGATAGAGACTTTCTCATCCAGCGCATATGACACATCTGCTCTTAAATGTGCAGAATATGGTCGATTGCTGATAATGATAACCTTTTCCTCCCTACAAAACTAAAATATTCCTGAGAAATCGTTAATTAGCTGAAGATTTAATTGTAATCCCAGAAGCCCAATTTAGAACGAAGATAAATGAAGAAACGAAAGCGTCATTTTGCGAGGAAAACTGAGAAAGGGGGGGAAATCCCATATAACAGTGAACATACATTCCAGAGAGGAAAATAGAAAAGACGAGGAAAGGGAGAAGTTTATGGAAGAAAAGGGACAGAATGGGATGTCGAGGGGCTTTGGGGTCGAGATCACTTCGACTGGACCAAAGGAAAAGGCAAAGGAGATGGTCCCTTGGGGATACAATAGGGAATCCACCCAAATCTCTCGCCTCTTGTTGTGGATTTGAAGGCGACGATATCAGCTCATGTGTCGCGTGTCACTGCTCGATTCCCACCGTTTATTTTTCGCTTCCTTACCTTCTCTCATCTCCTTACCACATTTCCTTCAATTTACATCGGATGAGAGCACTGCGATAAGGCGGTCGATGGAGAGCTTTCCAAGCAGAACCAAACTAAGACATCGTAATAAATGCACCGGTCTTTCTGCTTCCACCTCATACTAACACCAAAGTCATCCTTTATTTTTCCCTCTCCTTTCTTCTTCCCTTTCCTTCGCGGCTCTTTCTCGGCATCAACTCTTCATTCATTGTCTATCATATTGTCGCTTTTACATTTGCACTTATCTCCTTCCTCACCTCATACTTCAAGTAGTAATCTTTATTTCCTTGAAACCAACTGTGCAAATAGAAGCACAGTTGAGGAAAGCCAAACTAAAGAAAATGTTGCAAAATAGAACTTTTAATTATTTACCGATAAATTCCTAAATTATCTTAGAAAATCCTATTCTTCGAATACAATCCGAATTAAAATTAATTCCAGCGAGATCCAAAGATCCAAGTGGGAAAACTGCGGGCACGATAGCTTGAGTGCATTTTCGAGTTGATGATTACAGGTTTGCCTAAATCTTAAGGTTCTACAAGAAGTTCCGTAATCTTACTCTAACATGTATCGCAAAGATTATACGAGTATTTCTAAGAAAACTTTGAATATTGAGTCAACTTCCCAATAAACTCAATATATTTCGAAAACGACACTTCTTTCGAGCGACGCAATTTGAATATCTTCCAACTGTTACAACTAGGATTCTAGTTTTGGTCTGTTTTTCGAAGAAATTTTGTCTCGCGCTAAATTCCTCGAGACTGTTTTGCGAACAGATATTTATGGAACTGATTTTGGTCGAACTAAATTATCGCGGAGTTGCAACTTTCAACTTCAACTGCAAGGATGTGATTTTTACCGAAACCTCCCCGATCTTCGCGAAATAAACCTTAGCCCATCTCTTCTCACTGCCCTTTATTTCAATCATTCCTTTAAGAATCAGTTCTCGAAAGTGATTTTTCCCGAGCGATATTTAAAGAACGGGGACTAATTTTCTGGGGAATAATTTTCGAAAGACATATCAGAGGGAAGTATTTTAGGTGAATCCTCCCAGACTCCGTCTTTTATTCTCATCCACCCTGGCTTCTTTCTGCCTATTCTTCTTCCTTTCCCTCACCTGTCACGTTCCCTTCCTCTTTATTTCCTCTCTCCTTTCCTGTGCACTCTCCTTTCGCCATCTTGATAACAGCTTTGGATACTCGCCTCAACAAATGACGCCATGAAACGGTCTCACTATTTTCGTGGTGATAGCCATCTCGAGCCCATCCGGGGTAGTACGGCCACTGGATGACAGAGGGGCTTATAAGAGGAGGAGGAAAGTAGATCGGAGGAGAAATGTTTGCGAGAATCCGATGAATCTCGTTAGTCGCTTCCGTGCGCTGTGGAGGCACTGCAGTTAGCAATTGAAAGGCGGCGAAGGATTATCAGATGCTGCATTTGCGGCCAAAGAACGATATTTTACAAGATGCAGTCCTCGTGGAAATTAAGAGATTCCAAACGGAAGGAGCTACCTCCGCTTACTTTGTCGACACTTTCTCTATGCGATCCTCACGGAAGGGCATACAAGCATTACTTGGTCTCGTAGGGGTGATTTAGGTTCAACCAAATACTAAGCGATCGGAAACGGTCGTTACCTTGTCAGCGCTTCTTGTGAAATTTAAAGAATATTCAATAGGGGAAAGCTCTAGGGTTCTTCAGCTTCATCATTTCCATTCACTCGAAATTTCACCTCATTTCAACACAGCCGATACTTGACTGTATAATTTTTCCATAATATAGCGATTAATCAGTTTAAGTATAAGTCAAGTGGTAAGTATCTGTGCATGCGGAACGGATGAGCGTTACTAAGACTATATTAAACGTATATCTTGTCCGAGGTCACAATATGTTACGTTTTCTTTTGGTATCACAATCCATAGAATGCAAAGACGACTTCTGAATGGCCGTAATACATCCCAAAGAACCGTTATTCATTAATTTTTTCCATCAGCAATATCGAAGTCATAGCACTTCTTATAATCGCTAGCTATGCTAAACAGATACACGTCGAGAGATTCATGTTTTTACCATAATATTTGAGTATCGAACTTAAAATTACATGTTCAAAATTTTTTAGAGTAAATTATTCTAGTATTCACATTCTGAAGTTTACATTTGAAATAACAGATTGTAAACCTGCGCTATTAAGACGCGGCTGGTAATCGGAAATTTTGTATCGAAAGCGTTACCTTAAACTTACAGAACATTAATCGCAAAACACTATTTACTGATAACATTGATAGATTTTTGGTCCATTTGGTGTTGTCCAAAAATATCATGTAAGATAGAAACCAGTATTTCAGCATCAAAAGGATGTGAACAAATGTAACAAGTATTTATAACTTTCCGATTCCTTGCTCAGGGGATAAGCATGCCTGCATTACCATTAGTAATGGCTATTTAAGGTAATTCAAACTTCTAATATTAAATTAATATTTCTATTACTTTTAAAATACCTCTTGCGTTGTCTATTTTTTGGTCTGACATCTAAGCGGGTACAATTTTACAACAGAAGGAAGTCAAGAGTATATTGATTGTGCGGTTTGTTATGCGGCTAATAGTGTGCGTATCTCCTTTCTTTCACACGAACAACGTGTAAAATCCATATTTTATATGCAACATGGATATTTTAATCCATAGACGAAGAAAAGATCTTCCAAGATCTGCCTCTGAGTCATTGCATTACTTACTTCGAAGATTCTACAATAGCAATTTTAGAGTACAACAAAAATCCTCACAGATTCAAGCCAAAGGTTTTAGTTGTACAAGACGCAGGTTATTGGGGAATTTAGTTCACTCAAAATCGTCATTTTTGTTAAGAATAAATACGAAGATGGATGCCGTTAGTAGTTTGCATTCCTTATAAAGTAAAAAAAAATCGTTCCCACTCCAAAAAGAAAATATTAAAAGTAATTTGTCTGTTAGGGATGAAGTAAATTCGAGCTTACCTTTAATCCCTCTGTCGTCATCTTTCTCGTTATTGTTATCACATAGTCCACTCAAGATTTCTGAAAAAAGAGAAAAAAGAGTTCGGCTTGAAAAGTCCGCTTTTTGGCAGTGAACGAGAGAGGCACGCACTTGGCTCTCATCCCTTTATTTGAGATACTTTGAGAGAGCGTAAGCCAATGGCGTAACAGGCACGAGAATTCAAAACACGAGCCTTGTTAACGGAAATTTCGAGCTTCGGTATTAGTATTGAGAGAAAAACGTAATGAAATCATCAACTTGAAGAAAGACCTTAATAACTGGAGTTATAAGGCAACTATCTGACTGAAATGTAACTTCGATTTATAACAAAATAATCAAAAACGTTCGCGCACGAAATCATGAAAATTTGATATAAATAACAACCTTGGAACGGCAATGGATGTGATTAGTTATAGATGAAACAAAATTAATCATATAGAAACGTGGTATGATTTATAGATCTTTCTCTAAGCGGGATAATGTACTAAACTTAAGTTATTTTCTCACTTAAAATGCTGTATGGAACGTATAAGGTCCATAAGTGATCAAAAAGACAATGACAATGGGTATAATACATTGTAAGAAAATGCAATCTACATTCGTGAGATTTGTCTTAAGCGAACAAAAAACATCCAGAGCAGATTTATTAACTCCTCACAATTTCAGGCATTAGATATAATCGCTTTTGTTGGAGGTTAAGAAGTCTATATTTCCATCAATCCATATTTAGCTTGGAGAAGATACCTCAATGCGCCTTTGATTGTTGCATGTGGACAGGAAAAAGGAATGAAATCAAATTTGCAATTCCATGCTCACTTCTCACGGGAAGACATTCAAGATCCTATCTCAACATTTTCCCCACCAAACATGGAATAGAATATCGAAATAATAAATCTGATTCAAGCGTCCCTCGTGTAAGGTGCCACTCGTTGAAATCATCTTCGTCCGTTCTCCTTCCAGTCTTATTTGAATACATTTCCCCTGAGGATTAGCCAGGGCGCGTGGAGAAATGAGGTAGCAAATTCCAATTAGCGACTGCGGGGACAGAATGAAGATTTCATGTCGCCTCTTCAAGGAATAAGAAAAAGTGGCTGAAAGGAATCCAATTACATCGACCGTGAATCGAGCGGAAGGGTTAATTCAGATTAATTAAAAGATTTTCATTTGAAGTGGCTTCCTCGTTTAAACTGAGCGAATTACACCCGGGGAAGACATGCGTTCTAGAAGAAATTTCAATTGCGATAGAAAAGTGCAATGGATGCAAAGTGACGTGGATCAACTCGAAGTTGACGTGGCTTAACTAAGGAGTTTTCAGGGGAATAACCCGTACAACGAGTACGAAATACGTTCGTGAAACAAATAGTAATAATACAGTCATTGATATTTCAATTTAAAGGCTAACGAAGTACATCGGTTCAAGAGTTATAAAAATAGGTTTATATTTATTCGGAAATACAATCAATGGTAGAGCACACGTTAACACCAAGAAAAATTAAACGGTAAATAACTAGGCATATCGATGGATAAGCGCACGTAGTACTTGATGTATTACGAAGTGCATATTACGTATTATTCAGTCTTTTGTGTAACAAGCGAGATCATAGATGCTGAGGAATGTATCATTTTCTAAATGCCAGTTCATTCACTGTTTATATGTTTTAAAGCTTAAATTCGAGAGGAAGTTCCCTCTATAGTAGATAATCTTTATAGAAACCCTGAGATATACACCTACAAAGCAAAACATGATTAGGATAAAAATGTCTAGAATTAAAAGGACGCTGTTAAAAATCGAAAATTTTTCCACATTCAAAGGTTAAGTCGCAGAAACGGTAAAACGCCGATGAATGATGGAAATGTAATTTTAATTTTCGAGGGTTAAGCACTCAAATCTCTTGTATTCTTTTCCACATCTTTCGCACGTTTCTAATACTTTTTCCCTTCTTGGGTATTTCCTCGCATTGGAAATTTTTTTTCTGCGATCAAATTGAATCATGTTGTCTTACTCAAGAAAAATACTCATTTCTTACCTCTTTACATATATCTTCCCTCACTTAGGCATTTACTTAGTTTGCAACCTTGAGTCTTATCACTCTCGTTATATTAACCCTTATGCGTCGCATCGTATAATCGAAATTATTTACGAAAATCGGGACTCAAAAAATTAAACTTTGCACGAAGGTTCAGAAAATGGAGGCGTCAATTCTTTCAGAAGAATAAATGAAGAAAGAATCCGCCTCAAAGGTTATCGGGGACGAGCACAAGAACTCCATCGCTCCTCTTCTGCATCACATTCTGCACTCGGACGCGAACGCAAACAGAGATAAAGCGCAGCTAAACACGATAGACGCTTATAAAATGATAGTCAACCTTCGGTCCAAGATCTAATCGCCGGAATATCTTAACCACGTCAGTCCAAAATCATAAACAAAACTGGCTTTGAGAATTTCATAGTACGCTTGCATCGATCATCGGCGATGACTCTCTTAATCCGCACAAAAAGAATGAGAAGGGTTGTACCAACGGCGATGACTTCTCTCGATTGGTATTGACGCATCTCACCCACTGGGATGGGGAGGTGAAATGTTGAGAGCACCTGTGCTCCCACCCACGCCACCACGCCCCACCCCCACACACCTTCCCCTCCACAGCTTGATTATACCAAGTCCTTATCGTGATGAGAAGTCAGTGGGCCTCCTTCACCATAACCACGGCGTGGGAGAGGCAAAAAGAACTGCTGTGAAGGCTCTCATTTGGAGATGCTACATTCCGTGAATGTAATTCGCTTGCTGCCACCCCTTTGGCGGCTTTTAGGCAAATGTCAAACACTAGACTGTCATTAACGCTGCATTTATTTTCGATGAATACGGCAAGAAACAATTAGACATCTACCATGGATGTGCAAATATTACCTTCGGCGGGTGGCGTTTTGTCCAATAAATACTTAATGGGATAATTTACTCCTCGGTGCTCAAATTTAAATATCAAAAATCTTTATTTTTATCGTTAATGTTTGATCGATAAATGATATTTTGATGTCATCTCAAGAGAGAAAACGTTTACATCAGTAAAGGCAGATTTTAAATATATTCTAGTTTTCCTCACTTCAGTTGTCAGGACTAGAACATCGTACAAAAAGATCAGGAAAAATTTTCTGTAGAGACTCATGGAATTGGTATTAAGAGGATAGGGCGTTTAGGCCGTTGTTACCTTACAGAGCTCCATCGACTTTTCAAGAATCGTCGCAATTTCCCGAATTAATTTAACAAAACCTTTTTTAATATTATGCTTTTGTAATATTAGTTCTATACGATATCCCCTCGTTCGTTGGAACTATTAATAACATCACACCCCTCTACCTAATGGATGTTTGCCTTAAGCGAATTCTTTTTTCTTAAGTTAAACGTTTTTATTATACCCACTGCTTCTAAGGTTTCCTATCTTATTTCTTTTGACAGCAATGCTGAAATTGATTAGGTAATGAGGGATCGTTGTCACGAGTAATTAGCTTTGTATATGGTGACTTAGAGATGGTAGTCAGTCTTTAGGTATAGACTTTCCAGTCTCACTTACACCTATGTGGAAGATTTTCTTTCTTCTTTTATCCATCTGCCTAAAAGTCGTTATTTTTTAATTGTTACGTCTGACATTCAATGTTATATCGAGTAAGTACTTCCCTATTAAAAATAAATAATTAAACTACAGTATATGCATTTTTACAGATAAAACATGAGAGGAAGAAACTATTTATAGCAAAGAGCATCAAATTATGTTTGACACTTGTCAAGAAAAATTTTTTAATGCTTCAACGAATGAAGTCGCTCGTTTCCTAGGATTACGGACTCCAAGCATTCCTAAAAACTGTAATATTCTGGAATCTTGGCGGAGGAGAATGGATGATTGAAGTTTAATTAATTTGGAAATGGAACGAAGATAACATTGTCCTTCTCCGAATAACAAGTGTTTTTGGTACATTTTAATGTATTATATTTTATACCCATTTTTTCTTACAGACTTTTCAAAGTACAGCAAAGAAACAATTATTGAAAAGTCAAGACATGGAAAGTATGTTTCCTTTTAATATTTGAAGTAATAAATGGATGAAGAAATAACCAGTAGCGCCTCCTTTCGTTTCTCATGTGACATAGAATATGATAGAGTAAATTAACTTCAATATAAATTACCTGAAATCATCTTAAGCAGCTATCCGACATAGAATGCTGAATTGTTTTTTTCTAACTGATATTGTATTCATCAAAGGAAACCGATAACTCATGTCGATGATTTAAAATTAATACTGATAAAACAAGCTCAAAATTTATTTATAAGAGAATCATTGCTACAGAGAAATAGTAGAAAAAATTCCAGATGTTAAGGTAACAGAGAATACTGACTGCGTTGGAGTTCCAATTGAAACGTTATTAGATGAGAGGAATTCACTTTTTGCAAGAATAATGCACTTTCAGAGCTTAATTTACGGAAGGGATGGAACTTCTAGCTAAATCCTCAAAGAAAATCCTAAAATTTTAGGACATATGAAGCGCCAGCCGAGTAAAATTAAATCTAAGCTGGGCAGCAATGATATGGGTCGCCATTCGAGCGGTCTTAAGCGCACATAAATCGAAGCCATCCGTCAATCAACATCACTCAAAATGCTAGCAAAAGCTCCCGAGGGCTAGCAAAACAAAGGATGAATGGAAGATGACTGCTCAATCACATTGTGGGAGAGAGCATGCGGAGAAGAAGTCACGGATGGTCATATCCGACGTAGTGCATTTGCGGAGAGTCAATGGCCTCCGAGGAATCCGACATCCCTTGGCTTATTTTAATGCAGAGCATCGCCTCATCAAGGGTGTAGGCGATACAGGGTGAGCTGACCTGTACTACTCACGGGACCAAAATCTTTCCCTTATAATGTAGAAATAGCGGTAAATACTTCGACAGCTGGGGCCATTTCGCACTTGAGCTACCATAGGGAATCGAATCCGGGACTGCTTTCACCAAATCCGACCGCGTTGCCCACTTGGCCGTCCAGGGATCCCCATGTAATGCCGAAAGGCTCGGAATATCCTTCGCTCGTCGAATGATGGAGTCGGAAGTCTTTTATGCCCGAAATATTCCTGCTTCTTCAACCCTTTCCTGACGCGTCATTTTGGAATATTGTTCAAAGGTGTCATATTCTAGACCAAATCAGGATTCTCTGGGGCGATTTTTAACAGTCACCGAAATTATGACATTGGTAGGCGAACTCATGTATTTTGTGGGATCGAAATTATTACCCAAGAAATTGATCATATAATTTTTTCGAAGAAATCAGGATTTTTGGGAAATTTTTGAGATATGTTAAAATATGATTTTTAAGGTGCCATGCGAAAGAATGCATCGATTTGATAAGGAATTCAGTCCTAAAGTAACTTCCGATTATTAAGCACAGTAATGAACAGTTTGTTGCAATGAACAAATGAAATTATTAAACGTTGGCGTAAAGTTTGACAGAAACTACGAGAAAAGTATACGCTGAGTCGTCTCATTTTCGGTAACCATCGGACTCACGATCGAAATTTCAACGCTGATTTGAGCAAATCTTTGGCATGATAGTTCGCCTTTCAACAATTAAATTCTCTCTTTCGACGTAAATTGATTTTTTTTCTCTGATTCGCAGATATTCTGAGAAATTCAATTTTGGTTCCGATGAAGTTTAATTTTCTGTGATTAGGTCACAGAGAAGAATGTTTCTAGGATAAACGGCCTATTGCAACATTTTTCTTTTGCATATTTTGTAAAAATTGTTCTTAACACTAACAGAGAAGCGAATTCGTTGAGGAGAAATAAATCTATTTACAGATGAGTGCAGGAAAATTCGAATTCACCGAGGAAACTGCGTTTGGTTGGGAGCACAAGCAATGTATGTTTCAGTTGTATGTATGTACAAGCCTAGCGTAATAAAGATCAACACATTCCCTTGAAGTAGTATAACTAACGCACATTTATGAATCCCCTAAATACGTAATTTATCCTATTTCATTATATTATTATTTAGCTATACATCACCGAACATAAAAATTTCAAGGTCAATAATTGAAGGATTCTACAAATTTCTGAAAATTATGACTCAAAGAAATATATCTACGGATTCGGCACAACTCAAGTTACAGATATGAACATTTTATGGGTTATACTGTTACAATGATTTCAAGTTTATCAAGGGTATCATAATTTTGGAATTACCGTTATGACAGATAAACATAATTTACGATTGTTAATACATTGTAATACATGAACGTATTACCTGTATAATTATAACGATATCTTTGTCGCTTGATTTATAGATGAAAAGTAGTGTGCGTTTAGATACCCCATTTTCCCAAAATGAATGAGGAAAAGCGTGAATTTTATGTCGAGAAAGAAGGATAATAGAGTGGTTCTAATTTCAAACGAGATTCCATCTTCTAGCGCAAATCCCTCTAAGACGGAATGGTCGTAAATGCAAGCTGCGGATTCAACTGAGCCGATGCATCGAAGTCTTGTTCTCACCTTGGAGTGCTTATAAATAGAAACCTTAGCAAAGGTTAAAGGGCATCCCGATCCTCGAGAAACATTCGTTAAATGCGATAAGCGGCGGAAAATGACTACTACGTTACACGAAAATTCCTAAACGCTCGCACGTGCTAGCTTCTATAAAAATATAAATACACAAAGAGACGTTTCTAAAATTAATTATGAAAGCCACGGTCATGCCAGCGTCTATTCCATTTCCCTTAGCGACAGGTGCCACTAAAAAGTCCGAAATAAGACAATCTGATTAAGCCCCACGCTCACACGGGGCATTTATTCTCCACCCCTTATTAATCCCGACCGGGGGTGATAGTTGTGAAACATCTAAATCGAGAGGGGGATCAAAAATAAATCAGAAGAGCAAAAACAACGCGGAGGGAATAAATATAAGACCCGAAAATAAGTTCACAAATGAGTGACGTCTTCAAAGCTCAGAAAGCTTCCCACGAAATTCCTCACCCAAATGAGACGCGTTGCGTCGCTTCCCCCGGAATCTATTTAAACACCGAGAGCGGAAATGTACTCTTCGGATTCCGGTGCAGGGAGGCACCATCCCCCCCACCCGCGGCGTCGCCCTGGGGGACCTCTCCAGCGGCGGGATCGCGGAAATAGAGGAACCGCGGTGTAGAGGGCGGGATAGTCCCCTGGAGGAAGAAGTCACGTGGAAGCCGTGAGAGGGTCCAGGGCGAGCCCAAATTTAGATGCCTCCCGCCCCCACCCTACCTCCAACCCACCGCCCCACTCCTCTGTTAATTTTAGAGTCATTTGAAGATAGATGGCAAGCAGCGGGAACGGTTGACACAGGCAGTTCCATTCCACTTTTCATGACTGTCTCCCTCTCCCAACATCATTTTCCTCCGCTAATACACGTCACGAGACAAAAAGAGGGAGTCTTAGAGAAGCGGCGCGATCTCATTCAAAGTCGACCACCAATGGAGAGGGAGGCTTGAGGGGAGGGAAGGTCGCAATTCGGTAATGCAAAGCGTGGGCGGAGTGCCGAGGCAGGGCATATCTTAACACCCGCACTACTATTTTATGTTACACTCACCTTTCTAAACTTCTATGGCAGTTAAACGGTTTCGCGTTTGTGTTACGTGTCGATCCAGAAGAAGTCTACGCTTAAATATGTACCCAGACGGATCAAGGGATGCACGCACCATCACTTTATTTCCCTAATCGATTACTTTCGCGTATAGTCCGCGAAAAAATGAAATGGAGCGATTGATTCATCAATTCCTCCGATTTTTCTCTCATTATCAGAGCGGCCTATGTGGCAAGAAAGACGCATTACATTGGCACATGAGGCTCGAGTAATCTATACAAAAAATTTAATATGTGACGGATTATTGTCTACAAATTGAAAGAATCTGAAGATAGCGGAAAATTTGGTAATCAGAGGAGACACGGAGTCCACAAATATTCCAATTTCAAAAATTTTGTCTCTCTGTCTGTCAGTTTGTGCGTTACAATGTTCAAAATATATCATACAGATTTTGATAAAATTTAACAAGATGTTAATGTTTGTCGTAGAGTGAGTGACATTTACGACACTTTTTATCCGAATAAATTTCATCTTTTGATGCGTAGATGGACCATTATGTTCAGTAATGCGCAGTGGTTGGAGGGGAGAAATGTTGGGGTGGTAGGGGAGGTGGTATTTCTATTTTCACCTACAACTAAACGTTTCCGAAATTTCAAATTTGGCTCATTATTAAATCTCTTCATCGGATAATCGGCTACTTTTTATGTGCTTTTAATTTTTGGCTCGATCTCAGGCGGGTAAAATATTTTTCATTGGAAGTAGATGTTCATTCTTACCGCTTACAGACTTTATTTCTTTTACAAAATTAAAGAAAGAATCTTCGTGCAGAGTCGAGGCTATCATAAAAAAGAAAATTTTAGAAACGTTTCTTATCTCACTGTCGATTATATTTTTAAGTTGGAACAATGCAAACATAGGTAATATAAGTGTAAATTTGGTCACAATTCATCACTTTCAAACGGCGTCGTCTGGCCGACTGATTTCATTGCTGAAGAGGAGCAATTATTTGCCGAGTTTCGTTTCCTCATCACAGAGGAGCTACTTTAAATGTCTCTGAGATGTGCCTGTGAACAAGTGCTCTCCATTCTCGGATGGTAAACATGTTTTACATTAATCGGATTTATACTAACGATAAAGAATAGCAAGATATTTATTAATAAGAAGAGTAATGGAATATTAGTAAAATAGCTTATTTTGATGTGTTTCATGAGGTGATCGGAAGTATTTCCCACATATAATCACACAAACTATGCTAATATTAAATAAATTAGATTGTCTCTTCCATGATTAAGTCTATTTACGTATTTCTTACTTTAACTTCGTCGCTGGAAATCAACGGGCAGTTCAACTAGTGTTTCTGTATGCCACAGGAATTATCTTTATAGACGATTAACTATAGTTTAAATTTAGATTTTTTGTTTAATTCCAACCCTGACGCTTAATAAGGAAACAGTTACGCCACTCAATTGAATGACAAGTTCTACATAAGATATATCATTTGAACTGTTATTCATTTACACTTTTTATTAATTGATTCTCGAGAGCGCTCAGACAATTGGAATCAGACGAAGATTGTTGACGTGCTCGGACAATGACTGATGTCATTGTTTGGGTGGAGCGGGCTGTACTAAGCGTATTGTTCATGTTTCTTATGTCATTCATATTGCCATCCTCTCCATCTGTTTACTTGCGATTAGCGTAAAAGCTATTGGACATAAGAAATGCTGCGGGCAACAGCTATATAGATTAGATGGTATATTTTCGCTGATTGATGCTTTTTATACGTGTTTTAATACTATATAAATGATGCCGAATAATATTTAGTGAAAGTTATGTGGGGAATGTCGCATACATGTGTAATGTGAGGGAATTTTTTCAGCAGTGAGAACTCTCCAAAATGCACCGAAAATTTGAATGTAGTAAATAACGGGTTTCGGTTTTTTATCTACTCAAGTTTGGTTTTCACTATACGTTTTAGCTATTGCTTCTTATATCGTAAAACAAAATTTTTGTTAATATCAAGTTAAAGCATACCACGCACAATAAAGAAGCTTTCAAATTTACATAATCTACATTTATGGAAATATACGCAATAAGATGTTGATATTATACGTTTTATTAACAAAATAGCTTATGCGTTTCCTATACTGTGCGGTCAGATGCAGCAGAAAGTTCATGGAAATTTGTGCTAATTCAATCGATTCAAAAATAATGTTAAATTATATTTCGGTAAAATACTTTTGCATTTAAGTATAGAAAATAGCAAAAGTAGAATAAATATAGTAAAATACCGGTAAATTATTTTTACTAGTGCATCCCCTGCTGTACGCAGAAAGGCAGCTGACAAAGGAAATGAGTCGTTGTACTTGTTTTCGGCTATGGACCAACATAGTACATTTCAAATCCTCTACATCATACAGGGATTAATAAAATGTAACTTTATTTTCTTAGCGTTCAGCTACCTTCAAAAGAATGAAAGCGGTAATCTCTAAGGATTCGCGGCCAGTAAACATTGGCACATGTACCCCTCTACAAAAAAAGTTAACAGTTTCGGTTTTTCACACTTTCAGCCTACACTGCTGGTGGAAAGAACCAAATACTTAATCCTTTTGCCACAATACGGGTAAAAGTTTCTATTTTTCTATCAACAAGTTATCAAATCCTACCGCAGAGTAGCGCCTTAAGCAATCGATAGTATTTGATCTTATAATGGGTTTGATTCTACAAAACGTAATTGTATAATTGTCGAGCTAAAGCTGTTCGCTGCAAAAACAAGAGGCCTGATTGAAATCAACAAAATCATCACGAAGAGAAGAATTAACACTCTGAGCACGAAGCAACGTTAGGAGTAGCGCATTTCGAAAATGACTTGTGGTTCGAATTTTAAGATGAAGCGTATTAAGTTGCGAGTGGTGACACACTTGGGCACCGTTATTAGACATCAAGTACCCCGCGCATTGAGGAAGGAATTTATAAATTCACGACCAGTTTACCTTCTAGATCGTAATAATAAGTTATACCGACAAACTCGAATCTTTATGGCTTCCCTCTTCTAGTCCTGGAAACTGCCCAAAGCTATTATATCAAATACTCTACCCTCCTCAAGTATCTATAACTATCCTTCTACCGTCGTTTAATCGCATTCCACTATTCATTTCCCAAAGTTGATATTACTATTGCTGGTGGCGCAGGGGTTAGAGTGCTAAACCAGCAATGTCGGGGTTCGAATTTTGTTTAGGGTTGTTTGTCTTAGTATTTAAGAAACTTAATTATGGGAGTATTCTTTCGAGACTAAGATTAGGCTAATAAATCGGTGGTTATTATTATCATTTGCGATTCATTATCATTAGTATAAAACATTCTCTTTGCCTTTACAGCTGGACTGACTTAGTTCTAATTTTATTCATCCGCTTGTTTATCAAGGCTATTTTTCGGTTAAATATAAACGAAATTTAAAAAAATATGTTTTCCTTCACTACTAACATGATTGCACTCATTATTCTAAGAAGCCCTTCTAATATGTTTCGGACACTGGGACACTTTCGATTTTGTTCTGTAAGAAAAAGGCATTTTGTAGCACGAATATTGATTTTGGAGATGACCAATTGCTGCAGAGAACAGATCAAGCTACTTATAGGCAAATGCTAACCAACAAAACAAAATAGGAACATCGGATTTTCTTACCAAAGGCAGAAAGAGAATGAGATTTTTCAGTAATCTCAGCTGACGATGAGCCTCAGCAGAAGAAGCATTTTTAATATTTCAATCTAACAAGGAGTTGCGTATCAGTATGCGTTCATCGAAATCTGCATCGATTCGGAGGATTAGACAAGAATGAATACTTATTTAGTGAGATATGTATGGATACAGACTAAGTTCGCATTTCTCTTACACGCTGAGTGCTGACATCGTTTGATTTCTTAATTAAGAGAATAAGGATTGCAAAAATTATCATACCTTACGATACCCATCCTTCATACGGTATTGAAACGAGGCTTTCCGGCTATTTGAAGACTTCGCATCAATATTTTGATCACGAAGTCGAATAAGATTTCTTGCCCTGATTCGCGATCGAATCGAATCTTCTAGGGCTTTGTACACGATGCGATGGAATTTATCACCGAAAAATTCATTCCTTTAAAATGGGAATGATTTGGCATAGCCTAATAAGGGAAATAGATCAAAATCTCCTTCTTTTTGTAGTAACTCCTGGCAATCTTTTTGTAATGCATATACGATCATATTTCTGGTTGAGTTGCTAGCTTTTGTGCCATTATATGTTTGTCTTCCTTTCGCTTATGTTTACTTTCGGAGTTGTAGAAAAAGACGAGGTACTTAGTGTTTTTGGAGTTGTAGATTCAACAGTTATGCTTTAAAATTAAAAAAGATGTAATTTTACTGCATCATTGTTTAAATTGAAGTAGAAATCAATCTGTATTATATTTTCGATCAACGAAAAATCATTTGCTTCATTAAAGAACAAATTCCACGTTGACCCTGAAGGAAGAAAAAATTCTTGACATTTAGTTTGTTGAACGCTGCTGCCACTCTCCTCGATAGTTATTTCTCCAATACGTCCTAATTATATTAGATGACATGCAAAAATAAAAGAGAGAATATGTAAAGTAAAGTAAGCTTTGGGGTAAGATTGGAAGATACTTCCACATTAAGCCGAACAGAAAACTCCATTTGCCTCACTGACGCGTTGGTGGGTTTTCATTGCTCATCTTAGGTTAGGTATTGATTAGGAGTAATTATTAAATAAGTACAACGCTAGACTAATAAAATACTAAAATAATAATTTTCAGCAATGTATAAAATGTAATAATTAATGAGTGTGCGTTGCTTGTATTCAGGATCAAACTACATCCACACAAAGAAAATATCTAGAAATCATCACGTCACCTAAGAGAGTAGCTTGTGTAAAAGCAAAAAAAATCGGTCTGTATGGCAGTATCTAAAAGGAAGTATTCTCCTTTATCTCTGATAGTAGCACTGAAATTTTCAGCTAGGATTTAACACAAATAGAGCCAGCAGCTCAACTGCCCCGTCTAGTCCCTCTCTAGTTTACATAGTTTAGTTGATGTTTGGCTAAGTTGCTGGTATGCTGAATACATCAAACTTCACGACTGATGATATAAGTCAACAATTACTTAAGTATTAGAAATATTTTAGACAGAATACGAAGTGGTCTAATAGCGATTCTTTCGGTTATTTTTATGTGACCAACGACTGTATAATTTCAATTGTTCATTTTTACTACATATATTCACTTTTTAGCTATATTATAATATAATAATATGCGAATAGGTTAAACCTTTCCTTCTCTACAGTGTTCTGTTTTGAAGGTGTAATAATACTTAATACATGGGAATATTTTAGCAATATTTACTTTACCATGATTACTAGTTACAAAATATGTAGAGAGATAGTATATGTTCGATGAATCAAAACGGAAGGTATGGGCAAAATATAGAACGCAGAAAATGGATTTTGAAGTGATCAAGAGAGGAATAAATTCAGCGGCAGAAGAAATGAAGCTCGGGATAAAACAAGGAGAAAAGTGGGAAAGCAAAAAGAAGAGAACGGGAGGAAAATAAAGGAGAGAATTCAAAAAAGACATAAATGAAGGGAAAGGAAATAATGCGAAGGGACGAAGGGATAAAGAGGTTAAGGGAAGGTTTAGAAGGGACGGAAAGAAAGTAAAAAGGGCGAGGAAGAAGAGGAAAGGGGAGAATCGAGAGATGCAGGTAAAGAGGAGATATGGAAAGAGCTTCGCATTTAATTTGAACTACTGATTCATGATCAAGCTCCAAACTACTTATCATTTCTCTCTGTCGTCAAGTTTTATCCTTTTTCATTCTTTTCTAAGAGAGCATTTCACTTGAAAACACCTTATCTTTCCTAATCGCTGAATATACAACCGCTGTCCATTTTCAATTTGTTTGTAATTTGCGAAAATTGTTGTTCATCAACTCAAACATACTTGGACTGTCTTAAATTATTTATTCTAATTTTAATTCGTTACCACGGGGTGTCAAAAATGATAAAGTATTCAAATATTGCCGAGCAAAGAAAACACAAAGTCTCTTGGCTGGGTTCGAAATTTTAGAAATAAAAAAATCTTCCTTCAAACTTTTAAACCTTCACTATGCATGAGTATATAATATCTTATACAAATAAATAAAATATTGACCAAACTAATTAACAAAAATTAACTTATGTTATAGAGCGGATTCGATAATTTTCTCGGGCATGTAAATGGCAGAATTAATTTAAGGGAAATATTTAAATATTTCAATGCTCAAAGTTCAAAGACGATTTCATATTATTCAAGAATTTATGCATGAAGAATGCAACATCTTCTAGAATGAGAGAAAGTAAGATTGCACCTCTGTAGAGGAAATATTCAAGTAAAAGTAGAGAGTGAAGAGGAGGAAATCTTATCTGAGCCTTTTCAATATTTCATTTGGCTCAGGTTGAATAAAGTAATTTTGGAGACGAAATAAGCAATATAAGTAAAATTTTTCTAAGGTAAAATTCTAAGCCTTCATAGTAAAAAGTGAATCTGTACATTAATGTGACCTTTGGTTTTCCTTCGTTGTCTAAATGGACAACCTATTCTAACAAAATATCCGTATAGAAAATGATCTAAGTGATATCCTAAAAAAATATTCTAAATAAGTATATAAAATGAAAAAATCATATAATTTAAATATAAAAAGTGGAAAAAGTGGAAAAGTGGAAAAGATAAAGCAGTTTTGCTAGCTCAGATGAATCACTAACTAAACATCAGTCCGTGAAAATCTTTCGGAGACTTCAATGACTCCGTGGGATGGATATGAAGATATGCCAGCGAGAATTCATCAAAAGGGAATAATGCTGACGGGAAAATTATCTTTCGAATTGTGATATTCAAGTTGAAGATAAACTCAAGTGATTTCTTCACTTCCAATGTTATTCTAAAATATAAAATACAAGAAGATTTGAACGTCCGCTAATTCAGCAATCATCGTTACATAGGTACCAAATATAAGAAAGACATGCTATAAAAATAATACGAAGTAGCTCTTAAAAAATGCCTGTCTCGCGAGAAATATTTAGGAAAAAATCTGCGGAAAATATATCATCATATATAGTGTAGCGTATTTGGTTATGAGTTCTCTACTCAGAATGATTTCTCCACCAATAAAGTATCTGAGTCAATATTCAATCCAATTATCTCCAGAAGCGGAAAATCCGGGAAATATATTCTACTTTGTTGTCGACAAACGAGGAGCACGAAATGTCGAATCTCCCGATTAATTCTCACGAAAACGGATTTCTCCTCGTCCGATCGAACTTTTACGGAGGAAGTAAAATCGCCATTTGAAGTGAATTCGATGAGACGTCACGACAGCGACTCCCATTCCGTGCAATATGTTAGGGTTGAGCTTTCACGTGCCCTCCCTTCCCGCCAGAGGGTGTGGGCATCTTCGACGAATGGACGGGGAAAGGTGCAAAGCAGGGGCACGTAAGAGAGCGCGGTATGCGCCACAGCCTTCGCACCGTCCGATTGTGAGAACATCTTTCTTCTGGTCTTTAGCATTCAGAGGACGGCGATGCGTCGCTGATGCGTGATAGTGCCACGGCATGCCTGCGTGCACGGAGTGTGGTGCGTGAGGTGTTAGCTGAGGAAGCTCGGTCGCGGCGAGCACACGATGGGATCACGTCGATACTTAGAAATGAGGGAATTCACGAGGAGATTTCCCACCGGCGAACAAGAGGATGCGGAAAAATGCGGAGAGGTGGATCGACACTCCGACCACTTCACGCCCTCCATTTTCACCTCGATTGCTTTCATTTGTCTTCTTGCGCGATCCCAGATTAACGTGAACTTCTGGGCTCTTTTGAGGAACGTTTTGGTCTGCCGGGGTGCATACGTCTCTGCCCTTGTCGCCGATGTCAGCGCAAAAGTTGCACCCCGAGATTATATCTCTAGATACAAATAAATGTGAGAAAGAAAGAGAGATCGTATGGTGATTTTCCATGCAATTTCATACACCTATACTAAGGTATTGTCGTGAATACAAATAAGGAGGCACGAAAATGGATATTTTTTATTTCGTTATATTCTCATATGACTTAAACTCCTTTTAGTTTGCTAACTATATAATCTGTTAAGGCATAAATAGTCAATCGAATCTTTTAATTCGGTAGATCTCCATTACAATCAAAAAATGGCTAGAATGTCTTATACCTTTACCACCACCACCTTTACCCACCTATATAAGCGGTGGGGTGTAAGTGCTTTCTAATAATTTTTCATTGTATAAGTAGTTATTACTATGCTTACATTTGTATAAGCGCTCTGAGAGTTTCACGGAATATTTTAGAAGATGATACCTGTATATTCTTCATCTACATTAAAGACAAAACTAATAGCATTCTTCCAAATTTCTCATAATAATTTTACAACCGAATCAAATTTTCAGAGCTGCATTTCTCTGTTATTTTAGTTGCATAGTTAGTATGCGAGCATACCTGATTCAAATACTTAGGATATTGATGTTTATTATGAATGGTAAGTACATACAGGGTTAAATGGTAGAGGAGACTTTACGGTCTCAATTTCGTACGAAATAAAAACGATATTTATTTATTTACGAATCAATAGTATTAGTAAGATCCATATCTAAGGAATATTGTCTTCCATTAAGTCATCTTCAAGGATAAAATGTTGGCATTTTGGCGAAAAGAATGACAGCATTTCACTCGTGCGAACTCTTTGGACATTTCTCTTCTTTTCATACGTTGGCGTCAGAACGCATTTAACAACCAAATTACTGAAATATTTCACTTCCAATGATGAAGATGTTCATCGTCCATTAATATTTAGAAAATAAAGACGATAAAATAAGAAAAGATTAATAGGGTAATCACAGGAAAATTTTTAAGTTTACTTAGATGAATAAACACTCGTAATATTCTTTGGATTGGACATTTGATGCCTTTCTATATAGTGCTGTATTTAAAAAATAATTCTACATTGCTCGATAGTTTTCCCTGTATGAATAACAGTAGATTTATTACTTCCGGTTTCATCTAAGATGGTTTTAAAAGCCACAGAAGCTTCAGTTTCTGATAAAACTGTAAGAGAGATAATGATTGCTTCCAATTTCTTTCAAGTGGGCTAAGAAACACTCTGTTTCGCGAACTTTTTGCCACTAAAGATGCGGGGACGATGTATTTTATTTCATCACAATAAGGCTCGTACATTAGTCGTAGAGGCGTGTTTTGCGCCACTTATTCTATTAACGCAATGATAGCAGTTCTCAACTTGTTTCGCTTGTGCTTAGAATCACAATTAGCGCCCGGCGTCAGCGGAAACGCTCCTCGCATCTCGAATAAAAATAAATATAAAGAAGCCATTTTTCAACTTCCCAAAACGGCATCAATTACAATTGGACTCGGTCTACGTACACCGTCCGGGAGACCGAATCAGGACGATAACTTTAAACTTGACGTACTAGACTTCCGTCGCATTTTTATGTGCTAGACACTTGGACGTGTATGACACGAATTAGATACGCGGGAAAAGGGAAGAAAAAGCAATCTCTTAAGAGATACAACTCATGGGGCACTACTTATGTACTTGGGTCACGTGGCTGTCCTCCCTTGTATGGTTCCCCGAACCTGGTACGTCTGAGGATCACGCCCCTACGCAGCTCGTAACATTCGTCCCTTTCCTTTTTTGCTCTCACATCTCCAACCAATCTTTCACCCATGTTCCTTCGCACACACTTTTGGCCCTCTTTTCTTTGCATTCCTCACCCCCATTCGCGGAAGGGTCATATTTGGAGGAATCTAATGGTGGAAGCAATGCTATAAAAAGGCCTTATCTTCAAAACGCTCCCAATGCTTAAGGCCCCTTAAGACGATATTTATCTACTGTCAAAAATTTACCCAACCTACCGTCTTGAGACGTGTGCATCAACGGGCCAGTTTTCCTGTTACTGTCGTATATCTCTCGCGGAAGAAATGAGTTTCGGAGCAGAAAAATCAAAGCATCATTTACTCTGATTTTTCCTGTCTTTTTGGTCTATCTAGCATTAGTGGAAGCAAAATGTCTATTTCTTTTTCTCGAGTATACCATCTCTATATTAACTGAGAATAGAGTCTAAGTTTAAAATCACCTTATTCAACGCGTATGGATACCTATTTTTGTACAAGGGAAAAGTACACTCACGTATAACTTTCATTTTATTGTTTAATATTTCCTCTCCTGAAAAGGACCTTTTTTGCAGTTCTTATTATTAATAATAAAACCTATTTATTCAGGAATATTTGTGACTAAAAGTCTTCTCTTCCATTAGACCCGTCTTCGTTAATATTTATTAATTTAAATGAGATGACGCGAGAAAATTTAGAGGTATAGATATAAAAAAATCAGAGCTATCCTGAGAGGAAAATTATTCACAATAGAGAAACACCCACTGTGGAAACTGATATGGAAAAACTACTCATACCAACCTATGATCGTAGCTACGTTAAGTGAAAGAACATTTCAAAAGTAAAAACAGTGATAGCTCATAAAAGTAGTATCAAGAAGCAGTTGATTTTTTATAGGATATTTATAGAAATAATATTTCCTAAGATATTCATCCATCCTATGACAAAGACAACCTGAGATGATCGCCTCTCTTATCGTGAGCGTCTTCACAAATAGAAATTCCTTCGAATAGAACGGTTTGCCTCGCGGTAAATGGAGAACTTTAGCATAAAATGGGTATTCTTGTAGAAAACGGGAGTGTTGGGGGTGAGGGGAGCTCGTTGGTACGCGGGCCAACAGCTGAACGGGACACTGGGACGGGTCTCGCCCACACGGATTCACGGTTCGTGAGCCGAGTTTCAAAGTGACGCCTAAATATCGAATGGGGAGGAGACGGTGGCAATCGAGAGAAATACATTTCGAACCGCGACAGGAGGAGATTTACAAACAGGATGTTTATATGCAGAAGAAATAAAAACTCTCCTGATTAATACATAGAGCACTGAAGGATTTACATAAATATTTGAAGTGACGGTGGTGATAACGTATGAGAATTGCTGGGAGGGTTCACTTTTGAGAAGCAGAATTTTTACTTCGAAACGCGTTGACATGGACGTGGTATGTTTTTTACACCGCGAAAAATATTTATGGGCTTTGCTCAACCTGATATTTATAAGAAGTAACAACGTAGGAAATTATGATTTTAGTAGGGCGGTTTCAATTTCATCTATCATTTATAACAATATGACAAAAACTTTCATGAGTCTGAGGTAAATTGAAATAAAATTTTCATGCTCTTTCCCCAATACTCATATTTGATGGTAAATTAATATCGCATGTTGAAGTTAAGAAGAATTCATTACAGCGATGATTAACCCAATAATTGAAAAAGATCAACCTCCTTTAGCTGTAATTATTTCATGGTATATTATTTTATTTATAGTTGCGACGATACTATTTTTTCTGAATATTAAAGAATAAAGTCGACTGAAGAACAAGACAACCCTTTATGGAAAAGTAAAACAGGACAATTGAATGGCTAAAAAAGAAGCCACGGGGAAAACAAACGAATTTTTAGGAGAAAGTCAATTTAATATATTGTATAATATATTAATGTATCTTCCTTTTTGCTCTGTACCATTTTAATTTCATATTAATTGAATAAAACCACCCTTTTCACACTCTTCCTTTCACCCCGAAGGAAAAAAACTCCACAGACCAAAGACAAAGAAACGCTCCCCAACTCTCGAAAGAATCGCCGGAAAAAATGTGATTTGTAACAGAAATGTGTATGAGTAAAATTCTTAAGTGACAGGCCCTCGCAGCAAAGGTTATAAACGAGAACACCTTAGCCAAGAAAATAGACATAAGGGGTCTTACTTAAAGACAAACTGGAGTCAAAGTTAAATATTGTGAACCAACAGTTGCGACGACAAGTGATAGAACTATTAATGAAAAGATTCTAGACATGAATATAGATGTAAGATATAAATCGATATAATCGAAGGTTCCGAGAAGAAATGTGTCATAGAACATTTGAGTTTTAAAAAGGATTTGTGAAAATAGGCTAGGAAAATTCAGGAACCAACGAACGTATAATAAAAACGTTCAATAAAAACCTCCATTAGAGGAAAAATCCACACCATTCACCGAAAACAATGCGTATTTCGACTGCCAGTTTTAGTCATAGAATTTTCGAAAGGTAAAGAAGCGCAAGGTATGTAAAAAATTAAATAATTCCATTTATCACTCACGCCTGTAAACCAACGATCATAGATCGATAAATAAAAATCCTTATGGCAATTAACAACATCGATAAGTCTTAAAGATGCTTTTTGAGTTAAACCTATGCCTCTAAATTCATTTATCAAACCTGATTTAGCAAACACAGAAGGTTTTTTCGTGATGACGGAAAGTAACGATAAATAAGGAGCACAGAGTCAAATATGGTCAATTTTAGAGAATCAAAATTCAA
The DNA here is from genome assembly GCA_036926295.1 of Pachydiplax longipennis. Classification (NCBI taxonomy): domain Eukaryota; kingdom Metazoa; phylum Arthropoda; class Insecta; order Odonata; family Libellulidae; genus Pachydiplax; species Pachydiplax longipennis. Next base: position 569,869 of record JAVFKF010000010.1, read on the forward strand.
CTATCTCAACTTTATTCATACTTGCTGTTGAGAAAACCTTTCCCTAAAATTATTGGACTCGGTACCATAGCACTACAGGAATAAGTCCGTAAATAGCTGATAATTGAAGTTCGTAAGAATGCAACTCACAGCGAACCCATACTTCAAAAATCGTATCCGTTTTTCAAGTACTAATCAGCTTAGGATTGGTATGGACTAACGGAGTAGAAAGATCATCTAGTGATCGAATCAGCAACGGCGATCCCCTACGTCAGAAACATTTGCTGACCCTCACTTGGCCTCACTATATCAGATTGTAAAACTCGGCAGATTTATCCGACTGCCCGCTCATACCTCACATCGAGACGAGAGATACATCGGAGAGATAGTGATAAAAAATCTCCCGCTCTTTTCCACCTAATATGAAAGGCGACCCAAATATATTTGCCACGGAAAGTACGGAACGACTAAGACATGAACGTTCAAATATGTCACTAGTAGCAGATAGGCATTTAGATGATTATAGACGAATTGAAGAGCCATCTAAGACGAGCGTGGTGGAACGGGAAGAAGCTGGACGGAATATAGAGGAAGGCGAGGGGAATTTGATGAAAATCATAGCTGCCGGTAAGACTTTCAGATCCACGATCGGTGAAGCCACTCCCATGAAGAAGGAGAATGCACGCCTCACACCACAGGCCGTATTCCCGGATTTCGAGAAAGACAAGGAGGAATAGAAAGAGGCGGCTTAGGAAGTTATGCTGGGGGTCGATCTTTCCTCACGCACACCAAACTGTGAATACCAATGGTTAGTTCACTTCCGAGAGGGGGAAGGCTCACTGATTGATGGTGCGAAATGCATTCCCGCCCCACTCTATGCTTTCTCCTACTTTGCATTCAGAGATCGGGATGTACTGACCCCTGGCGCCGTCATCGGCCGTGATCTGCTTTCTTCCATGCGTTCACCAACATTAGTTTTGTATGCGGCAGAAATAGGAATTCGTTTCCTTTGGGATCGTCTAATTAAGATCTTTAAGACGTTTTCAAGAATGAGAAGTTATCCAGGTGTTAAATTCAGTGTTTAACGCAAATTAGTGAAGTTTTTGAACAAGCTGTTACCCCCTCGCTAGTTTTTTTCTTATTATTCGATGTAATTTTTGTTACTTTATCGCGCATTAATTTATGCATACAGGTTACAGCAATGAAGAATGTTTCTGAACGTAATGAAACGCCTTGAATTGTGTGACAGAGTTATACGACAAATGGAAAGTACGGATTTATGAGATACCTTCATATTACATAATTTAAAATTGTTTACAATTAAACTTTAATACTGTAGAAATTGGTTCTGGTTTCTGCTATGACAAAGGCATATGCTCTTGTGTAATTTTGTTTTAATTTGAACGCCGTCGTTCCTATTAGAAGCACTTCAGCAAATGTGAAAACTTTTATCATTGGCAAATTAATTCAAAGGTATACATAGAACAGTCTACGAGAGTAAATTTTTAAAGTATAATAGAAATACTGACTAAGAGGAAAATTTATACATTTATCGCCATCGAATCCCTTTAAATATCGATAATCTCTATATAGAAAATATCGATAGGTTCATATTTCAAGGAGTTGATTGAAACGTATGTATTATAATAGAATCGCGTGAATGAAAGTATTCACAAAATTCGATGCTTTGCAGTTTTTGGCAGAGACAATGCTTCGCTACCACATGACCATTTGGAACTATTCGCAGAATAGTAATGAATAAATCCATTTGATTGGTAGTCGCTCAGCGGATCAATTGTGCATTCAGTTTCTCAAATTGCTAATAGACAGATCCTAAAGTGAATGGCAATCGTTTGACGTAAGGATGTGAGGTGTATGTAAACTGCCTGACTACAACACAAATTTATACGACTAAATAACCATGCTAGTACATGTATAAGCAATGTTAAGTCTAGTGTAAAAGAAGGATATTCGTGCCGGAGATAAATATTAATCATGCGATATCTAAATCTTTGAAAGACTTTTCCTCAGAACAAAAATATTCGTAGCGAACTATTCGGGAGAGAGAATCACTGAAAAATATACTTGGGGATAAATATAGTTCAAAATAAAATAAAACATCGTTCACGTGGTTTAAAATATCCCCGAGTTAAGCTGTAATATTATAATTTTGGAGCTGTCCGTTATAGGGTGATAAATTAAAACTGAGGTTTCAGCAATATAAAGCTTACTGATGCAATTTTTCCCATGAAGCAGAGGATCATATTTTTCGAAACAATAATAAAAGCGTTCGAATAAGTTCACTCGGTTGTATTCCGTGAATACATTCCTACTTTTATGGACTGATTTCTAGTTAATTTCAAGTATATATTTACAGAAATCCATTTAAATTAAGTTGGGATCAGGCAGTTGAGTTTGAGTCACAAATATATAGTGACCAAGTCCGAATGAAGATTATATTTCCGATTTGGAGAATCTTGACTTTTGAGAACTTTATCCTTCCAAGAAGAATACACGGCAGTAATAACTTTGTAGATTACTTTCATGCTAAAATACACAATTGAGGAAACGGGCTCCTACTGAGTGCATTATAGTATCAATCCTTCCTTACCCTGGGAATCCCTTCCGAAAACGGTATTCAACTCCGAGAGAGTGGAGCGGCTGATCATGAGGGGGTGGAAAAACATCGAAATATTTAGCCGCTGACGGGTGAATGGTTTCTTCGGAAAAATCTGGCAAGACCTCAGCTCGGGTTGTCCAAGGAAGGATAAGTGTAGGGGTTCGAAAACATCAATTAAAAGAGAGACGAGAAAGCGTAAGGGAAGCACACGGCGTTGACGGACGACACTCACTTGTTGATCCTGGGAGAGAGAGTGGGTGGGGCAAAGAAGGAGGGGGCAGATTGATGTGTACTCGTTAAGCGGTATTCACGGCTGACGTGGAGGTCGGGGTAAGGAAGGGAATAAACTCCGCAGACCCTTCCCTAAGGGATCGTAAGGATTTCCCGCCCGCCCTTTTACTTTACAAACCTCGCTCGACATTCATATTAAACTTCCCTCACAATGCTCGATCTTCTCGATTCCGCTCTCGTGGCATAACTCTATGAAGTTTCGATATCACAGCTGTGACCGAGCTGGATGCATTTTTAATTTATAGCGTTTTTTATGGTTGATTTATCCCTTGGTGTTTCGAGTGAACCAATAAATGACGCCTCATTTATATCTAACGAAACATTCGCTTAATTTCTTGTGCCTCCTCGCAATTATTTTCATAAACTGCGATACCTTGGCTATCAAAAATGATTCGTTCTGGAATCACATCCGTTAGTTGGAACTATTTATGATAAAGTTAAAAGCTTATTCCACATAATTTTAGAGTGTACGTATTGGAAAAATTTGCCTCACGCATAAGCAGAGTCAAATGATAAACAGCTATGAATTACCTTGCACCTCACCGATATTAATTTATTTGCTTGAAATTTTCAATTTAATATTTAATTGATTCAGTTGAATAAAGTTTTCCAACGTGTAGCAATTTCATTTGATAGATTTTCCAAATAAATGGATAAATTATAATGATTTTCTGTCTAGCCTTTTCGTGTGATGGGGAGATGCACTCCCTCCTTATGGAGCTGTCACATTTTTTCCAAGGATTACGTGCCATAAGATCGTAAGTTTTGTTATTTATTACTTATAAAAATAAATATTGTGTACCTCCTCGCTGAAATGTATGCTTTATAAGTCTATTTTATTTCAAAAGTCTCTTTTGGTGCCATTAGTTTAAAATTAGAATTTTCTATCTCTCGTCACGGGTTCTCGTCGAGTAAAAAAAAAATCCAAGGAAAAACGGACTTAAATAATAATCTGAAGGGACCGGTCAGACTCTTTAAATTCCGTTTTTCCTTGGGATTTTTCCTGAGTGCACGCCCATATGTGCACAGCTAACTTAATCCTATTCCTTGCATTTTCTTAAGGGAGGTTCTCCTTAACATCACTATGTTTTCTGGTGCCTCCATGAGGTCCTGGAGCGGACGATGCCGCACAGCCTGATGACACCACACTTCCCCTTGCCTACAAAGTTCCCTAAACGGTTAGATGATCTGGCAGGATAGCTTGGTTGGAAAACTTTTTTCCTTATAATTACACACTATTGAGATAATAAAATTAATTACTTTCTCAAAACTTCCAAAATTTGTATGATTATCGGGAAGTAGAGATTAAACAATAGACTAAGTGCTAGAGTAGTAGCAGAACGCACGACTTAGTGATACGTACAGGAAAAGCGATTAGCAATCCAAGATCGTCTTCTTAAGAGTTTCTCCGTAGCTTCTTTACGTGGCTTCTTTACGTCTTCCTCTATGACAGAGACTACACACAGGCTTACATCAATCTTTGTGTTATGAATAACTCAAACGCATTTACTTCTCTAGCGCTGATTAAAAATATGAGCATCGATGACGCCTCCATTCTAAGGTGTGTGCGCGTCGCTTGTCACTTGTTCACGATCGCGATGTCCGCTGCTGCGTCCTGAATATTTCTCTCAACATGTCAGACCTTTTCCTCTTCTCATTTATAGCCTCCTTTTCATCGCCTACTCTTTCGCTTCACCTTCCTTGTGAACTTGGAGAGGGTCATGCACATCGAGAATTCAAATAAATGGTCACTTTCCCATTATATAGATCGAAGATGGATCGGAACCTTGTCGGACAGACTAAAAAAAAATCTTTGCCATCTTTAAATTGAGAATTATGCAACGAAAAATTATGCAACGAATAATGATGTCAACCGGAATTTCGCCAGCATAGAGTGAAACGATTATAACAATAATATTAGCATGGTTTCTTTTATAGTAAATGTCAAAATTATAACTCAACGTCCTGAAGGGTATAATGTAAGCGTTAAAATTATGAAAATTTCATTTTTACTGACGAGGATATGTGACCGTCATGGACTGGTACAGATATAAATTACTCATAAAACGTAAGAAGAAGATAAAAATTGATAGGATTTCAAAAAACAATGCAAATATCATTGTAGAAGGATAAAATTCTTTTCAAAAGGAAATTCGGAAAGAATGACAACGATGAATGAGCGCATCGAATGGCATATTTTTTAAACTTTCAAAAATAAAGAATGGTACATAAATACAACATCAAGGTAATACTAGAAGGTAAACATTTATAAGTAGGCGTTGGACTAATTATAACTATTGTGAAGTCAATCTATCCACTAAAATTCGTATTATTTGTCAAAGGATTCTCACTTGTATTCCTAAAGAGTGTTACGTTTTAATTAATGATTAAGTTCACGTCGATGAGTAGTTTCATTGTAATTAGCTCATTTTATCGCATACCTAATTATGCTCGCAGCCGCGTTCAATGAGACGTAAAATTTATACGGAAAGCGACTTGTTTGAAGAACGCAAGTATAACAATGTACGGATTCTACAAAAAGCAGGCTGTCGTAATCTTGGCTGAAAAGATCGCAAACATATTCCTCCAACTCTGAAGCTAAGAAATAGCAGAAGGATGAGATTAATTTACTTTGCACACAGTAATGATCATATATCGCAATGAACTAAGGAGACGCAGGGAAAAAGTAAACAGATTTTTTTTGCTATTCTTCAAATCCAGTCGTCATTTTCTTTGTCGACGACCAGAAATCAGCATTAGAGCGTGAGCAAAAAAGAGGAAAAGTAAAGGGCGTTCGAGAAATCGCTTCATAAGTCGATTACTTTTAATATTCACTGAGATACTGCTAGTCATACCATCTTACGTAACTCTTTACGCAAATAAATTTCTGTTTCTTGTGCGAGCGAATGCTTTCTTGTGCACGATTCTCGAAATCTCCATTTAACAAAGGTTTTCCTTAGATTTGCGAAGCACGGACTCTTCCCAAAATAGACCCGACTCAATCGCAGGATCGTGTGCATACATTTTAAGCAACCTTAAACAAAAGCTTCTCCAGGGCCGCTAAAGTTATCGAATGAAAATACGATCTCGGTTTCTAGTGATGATAGCGAGCTACCGAAAAACGTGTCTGGCCGGCTAATGCGACCTCCAGTTACGAAGAATTATAACTAGCCACTTATGTCGCCGGGCTTCATAACTTCTAACTTGACCGTAAAAATGATTGATGAATTTCACAATCGTCATGGTCAGGAACATGCAAAGATTAAATATTTGATTCCTAATAGAATGGAGATAGAAATAGAATTTCGGTAAAGACCGCGGAGGACCGATTTGTAGGCTCCGAATTAGTGCAAGAGCTTACTTTTACTATGAATGGGTGGGTTGACATATATTGGCAAGATTACGTGGAAGTTTTCAAATTACTGCGATGCCGTCATCCATTAAACGATTTCGTAACTTGGAATGAATTACATAAAGAACACTTTTTCGTAATTTTGCAAGTTAAGGATTGAAAAGAAAACTTGTAGTTCCTTGGTGTCCGATTTGGTGTAACTGAAAATCTACCATACCCTAGTCATCTAATGATACGTAAGCGAGAATTTGGTATAGCAAGACATTAAATCGCTTGCATAATGTTGATATCTCTCAACGTTACGTGTTTTCTCTCTCCAAGAATCTTCCCTGAATTACTCTTCAAAAGCTTCTAGAAAGAGTATGAGTCACGTGGGAGATTGGCTGATTCAAATAAGGTTATAACAATTACATGTCTGACAGAAAGAATTTAAAGGTGTAGAAAGAGTATTTTCCTTCAAGACTGGCGACGATAATCCTAAAGCACTTGACTTGATCCCACGCAAACGATTAAAAAACACTATTACACAAACGAGTTTCCCACTTTTTTAAGGATGAGCTTCTATAATGCAACCTCCGACACGCTCTTTCATCTCACCGCCTCCAGAGCTTCATCCCGGGCGCAGGTTATTAAAGATGCAACTGTTATCATCAATATGGAGAATCCTTTGCAGTTCAGGACATCTTGTCACGTGGTGTGTGAATGACAGCGCGTCAGGGTGAAAAGTCAGCGGGAAGGTCGTGGGGCGCGGTCCTTCCATCTCTCTGATCATCATTGGAATGGAGAAAGTGGAAAGAAGCACACAGTGCGTCCTTGGCTCACCACCTTCGCTGTGATGATTGAGGCGAAAATCAAGGTCGGGGCCGAAGGCGACTGCAGTACCATAGAGTCACGGATAGCATAGGGATTAGCGAACGAAAACGATCCACCCCTTACACCCGGTTCTTTTGACTTTCCGCGCCTTTTTTATTTCAGCTTATGGACGTTTTTCATGCACCTTACTCAAACTTTTCGCAACTTTCGATTAATAGAAGGGAACTGCACGCGAATGAATTCACGAGAAAAACGAATGAAATGAATCACAAGAAAATTCTTCGAATTGATAGGATATTATCAGCTCATTACAAAATAAATGCGAAACAAATACGAGGAAATAACTCGCTATTATCGATAGTGGTTACGAAGCTATATAGAATTAATTATTATACCGTTCTATCAGCAAATTTATTGCTTTCCCAAAGAGACCATAACGCAGATTTTATAATACTTGAGTATAAATTATAATACTGGATAAATATTCTTATTCTCTTTGATGATAATAAATCTTGAGGGATTAATCAAAATTATTAATGTAATTAGTATTATAATTATTATAGGGTGCTATGCGTACTTTACAAAGAAATTGGAAAAATTGGGTGTCGATATAATTTGATTTGCAATCATGCTGAAAATGAGTGAATTATTAATTAATAAATTAAATCACCACCTCCCACCAAATCATCAAATCTCGCCCATCAAAGCCATAGATCCAAATAAAACTACATAACTACATAAAAAACTACATACTATACATACTATAAAAACTACATAACATATATGAAGGTATTTAACTTTCGTCTACTCAAATTTAAATTCATCCATCACCTTATTTAGATTGAGCTTTACTTTCGAGTATCAAGCGGATAAATATATAACATCACTTCTGTAGCATAATAATTCAAGGTATTCGCTCCCTTGATTACTTTTATTTCAAAACGACTTCAAGGCTAAGAGAAGAAATGCCGCTTAACCCATCAAGTTAACAGAGAGATTAAGAAACATATAAAAATGAAGAAATCCTAGCAGAATATGTTGGTTCCTTTACGAATCTAACCGGAAGCTTAAAGAACCGGTTCGGCGAAATCACTATGAAAGTTTCAGGACTGTTTAAATTTGCGTGTTTTTATGCATTTTTTGCTTAAAACATCAATGTAAGTGCATTACATCATACTGCGACTGCCAGTATGTAAACATAATAACGCTGTAATTTAAGGTTGGACTTAGGTAGTAACGGGAAATAAATAAATATGATTAATGTTACCAAAAAAGCGGCCAATCGGGCAAATGGTTGGATTCAAGCATCAAAAATGTTCGCGCATCCAAAATTCTATAACATTTTTACTAGTCTTCACAAAAAATAGAATTGCGCAATAATATTCTCTAGAACGGAACACGTACTCTTTTATAGCGCGCTAATGGATATAATATGAGAATATTTTAGGATCTTAGTTTTTGAATTTTTCAATCTTAGGACTCTCGGATAGCCTCGGGGCGTTACCGGGTTCGATTCACGGTGGCAACCCACGTGCGAAATGGTCCTAGCTGTAAAAGCATTTTTAAGAATATTACTATTTTCAATCTTTGCTGAAGGATCATTGATTTTTCCAAGGCCCCTACCTGGTTTATCTCGGATATCCCCCGGGAATATTCCATCCAATGTTAAAATTTCTACTCGAATAAAATATTTTTCATTTCTGTGAACAAAAACGGCAAATCATACAATAAAGCTATCACGACGCAATTTTAATTTTTGGCGCGCTCAAATGACGTACGTCATCGCGTATTCAACGGTCAGACATCCCATCATTTCCGAGAGGTGCGCGAATTTACATCGGCCATTTCCGTACTCTTTACGAGAGCTAATTGGAGCTAAGTGAGAAAGAAAGCGTCGGAGAGCGAGATGAATTATTAAAAGGTTGGAATGCGGTCGGTTTAGGTCGCAATGCAAATATGCACGCACCGCCATAAAAGCCCTTTTATCGCGCGATCATTGTCCTCATCACGCATCGCTTCCCGCCTACAAAATAAAGGAAGACTTTCCTGCGAAAGCGGATGGCACCTCTAAAACATTAAGTCCAATTTACATTTGTCTTTGAAAAGAAAAGCATTCAGATGGCATTGTTTCCGCCTTGGAAGGGGGAGAGAGGTGGCGGAAGCTGGTGATAGAGGAAGCCGGGAATGATGACGGCAGGAAGGTGTCGTCCAGAGCACGGCCACTGCAGTGACGTATGGTCGACCGTGTCTTCCGACACCATAAGCCCATCCATCAAGAGGAGGAAAAAACGCCACCCCTCATTAAAGCCCAGTGTGCCTCGGAGATAAATCTGAGCGAGACGCGGTTTATTGTATCTCGCGATGGAAAAAGCGAGTCTTTTATTTCGCAACTTAGAGGGACTTATGTAATTCGTTTAAATAGCGTCAGAGGGACATGTTTCACGGGGGCAGTAACTCGAGATTAAGTGCGATACGCGAGCGAGTGTTTTATTTGGGGGAAATGTGGCTCCGACGAGGGTGGATGCCATTTCGCTACTCGGAAATTAAATTACTAAAAGACTTCTCCCGCGATTCCCTGTCTTCGGGCACGAGGGGGGGCAGAATTACTCTGGAATCGAAACTGAGGAGATTGAGGTGCGAAGAAGACGTCTGCACTCGAATGAGACGGCCGTAGTGAGTCGAGCGTTGAAAATGTTACTGAGAATATCGAAAGGGATATATCTTTATTAATTCCACTTATATAAGAGATGTTAATTTCGAGGCTTGAGGAGTGATGTAAGAATTACCCCATTCATAAACGTGGATATGATGCTCAAAAGTAATTAAATAGAAAGCGTGTCCTGAATTCTTGGAAGAGATACGGTCAATAGAAGAGAGGATGGAACAAAACTAAATGTTACGAGAAATTAATTGTACAGTCATGTACGAAATGGACAACAAACTGTCCAGTAAATAGATGTTAAAACAAAATATACACATTATATAATCCCAGCTGTTAGTATAAATGTATATTATTTAATGAAAATAGGTTGAGATAAATGGCAATATAAATATAGATGGATTAAGTTAAATTGATAATGTTAGTTTGAAATATAGTTAGATGTAAAGGGATGGATGTAATGGAAGATTAATTCATAGATATGATAGTTGTAGGGATATATAGTAGATAGAGACTGTTAGCTTAATTGAAGAAACCAAAATAACTCATCTGAATAAAACCTCAAAAATCTTTAGTTTAGTTTCTATCTAAATTTATTCCCCTATGGATAAATAGGGTACTAATAATCGAAAATCAGTCGATAATTGATATTGAAGCCGATAATTTAATCGATTGTACATTATTTTATGACAATGACAATTGGCTTTCCATCCATCCTTTCAGATTTCTTGTCATAATTTTTACTAACAGTGACATCAGATAGCGTAGTTAGCAACTTTGTGGAAGCAGATATGGTTTAAATTATAAGAACGGAATGGTAAAGGTTGTGGTATTAAGAATAGCTGTGGAGGATTTTACTTACTGGAGGTCGAAGCAATGTCTGCTAAGTATGATTTATAGTGAACGTTCCCGTAGATCGAGAAACTGAAAGGCGGAAATATGCGGAATTTATCCTTGGATTCTTAATTGGAAAATTGTAATGTTGTTGCCCTTGCATCGCTAATCCGCAGCATAAGAGACGTTGGGTAGCATCATTTGCGTCTATGAGTCAATTGATGAACCTTCAATCAGGGAAATTTTTAAAGATTATTCCTAGAAGTTGTAAAAGAAAACAATAAGCAGCCAAAAACCGTTATAGGCTTATATTTTACTAACACATGTAATAATTACTATAAAATAAAATTCCTTTACTGACGTCACCACGCTATCGCATATAGTTTTAGAATGGAAATACTTCGATACGTCTGGTAAAGTTCACTTTAGAGTTAGTTAATCTTTCTTGACCTTTTAACATTAAACCTTTCTTCTACCTCCATCTTGACCAAGCAAGTACTTGTGAGGTTTAATCGTCTTAGACCTAATATTTTGATAATTCCTGCTCATCTGGTGCATGAAAACAGGAACTGCGTAATTGGCTATTGGAACAACAATACGAAGGATTAATTGGTGTTCACTATTTCATCGGCGTTTCAACATAGTAGGATCTAAGATAACCAAGAGGGAATGATTTCGATAGAATTTAAATGTACAATAATGCAAATATTCGCAAGTACAAGAACCAATTTTACCCTTAATTTTATGATTAGAGAAAAATAATGTTATTGAGATTGTGGTTGAATCTAGGTGAGCTTTTAGCTTACCTGTTTCTCAAAGTTATTAATCAGATATTATTTTAATCAGAAAACAAAGGAAATAATTTGACTATCTCGTTCTCTGTTTCATTAATTGTAGGTAGACTGATTCTGACAATAGATGAGTCATTATGCAGAAAAGAGAAATAGGAAATACGGAAAAGAGGAAGAAAACCATAGAAAGTGGTTTTGCATCGAACATTGCGTTATAAACTGAATTATTTTTCTAAGAGTCCTTCCACTTAGATAACCCGTCTAGGCGAATAACTTATAGTCTGCCTTTCTTATGAAAAAGAAGATGGATTCGGAGGTACGGCGCGGCCCATTCGATGTCCACCCGTCCATTCGCAGACAAAGGGGAATGTTTCTCCGTCACTAACCGCACTGTTATCCTATTAACATTCATCCCTGGATCCACTTATTCCTCTATTGTGTACGCGAGAAGAGGTTTGCACTTACAATTGAACTTGGTCACGAAACTAGGCCGAGGGTCAATATCTTCATTCTTAAATTTATATCTTTATTACCTGTAACACCTACGCATTGGTATATGGAGGACGTAATTTGCTTATCACTGGGCTTCATTCTCCTTTGATTGGTTTCCTTATATTTCCTCGCACTATGCATATCCCTTCCTCTACTAAATCCTTGTATGCCAACCCCTTCTCCATTCCCCCATAGATGGATTAAGTGCATACATTAACGAGTCACCGCCATCTTCAGCTCCCAAAATAACGCCAAACCTTCCTTCAAACTGGCTCACGACGGAAACGTTTAGCATAGCGTGTACTTTTTTTTATCGAGTGGAAGGATGTATTGGGGAAAAGTCCGCATGCTCTTCCTCGTCGAGCCATTTATTTCGGAGAGGAGACAATGACCGGTTTGGGAGGGAGTTAAAATCCGAAGCAAATGAATCAAAAAGAGAGCTTCTAATCCTCCGATTTGTTGGCCATTTCTTCGGAGGAGCAGTTGCGAGTGCCAAATCCGACGCGCTGTTCCACAGGAGATGTTTCGGGAGCGGATTAAATCAAGTGTTTTATGCAACGGAGAAAAGGCAAAAAGGCCACTTTTAAATTGCAAGAGCGGTGAAATATACGCGTGGGCAAGGCTACCATCTTTTCCGGCTCAGACTGATCGTAAAGATATTACCTTTTTGTATTTTCGAGGTGCGAAGGGCCACTCGAATCTATCTCTGAATGCCATCGGAGAGGGATAGAATAGGACTTGCGAAACTTCTCGAACGGCGGATTGAAAATTCCTCGGTGGTGTTGGGACCATACTTTTGATTCCTTCAAGGATAAAATAGGAGTGTTGCGAAGAGCAGTCTTCAGGGATGAAATGTAACACTTTTGAGTAGTAGTACCAGTAGTTATGAACTCAAAAATCAATCGCCAGATAAATAAACTGATGATGAACGATTGATCTCAACTGACTATTATGCACAAGTTAATTACGATGGTTAGTGAATCTTATGACTGGCATCTCCTAAAATGCTCATATGAAATCAGAAGTTTAGTTTGATCGAAATAATTCTTTCGAGAGAATAATATAATGAATACTCAGATTCAAAAATGTAGAAAAGCGTTCGGAAAATAAAATCCATAACAAATGTTAATCTCAAGCTTCCGCCTTAACGATACGAGTAGATTTAGAGTAAGAAACACAAAGTTAGACATAAAGAGTGCAATAGGAAAATCAATCGATTTAGTTCGAAATTTTGATGAATTTAGTGCCCATGGTACACGCAGAATAGTTGTAACAAGGCAGTATTTGTTAAATAAAATCAGTTCATGATCAATTTACAAGAAAAAGTAAGATTGCCCCAATCCTATGGATTTCTTCAGAAGTGGCTGGATCGATTGGATTTGATAGAGTTTTCTGTAGCGTTTTTGGCTCTTTGGATGATGAGATTCGTTTCATAATTCCTATTATTACAATCACTGCTCTGAGAAAATAATCCCACTTAGTAATACACGACTTCCCGATGTTCAGCACAATTTCTTCTTCATTTCTATTTTCCTTCGATTCGTTCAAAAGCAAACGAATAACACGTGCTCACTTCATGAATTCCTACGCCAGAGTACTTGGACAGACTCCCTAATTCCTTCGAAATGGGAGAATGTATTTATGTATTTTCAATCAAGAAGAGTGCACGGAATGGTGCTTTCATTAATCGAGAGAGGGATTAACGAGAGGATGGCGATGGCGTGGGCAGAGAACGTGTCCTCACCTTCCATTCTATGTGCTAATTAACTCCCTCGCCACTTGCAAGAGTCGTATTTTCGCAACATTCCGAAGGAGCGTGGGAGGAGTATGGTAGGAAGAACAAATTATGTTTCTCGATCAAGAAGTAAAATAATGCAAAGGATAATCGACTCTGATTAAATAGTGGAATAGTGCGGACGTTTCTGGGATTTAAATAAAAATGGGAAACTTTGAAATCGTTGGTATAAACGAAACTTAACCCGTGGAAAATAAACGGAAGAATATCAGATCATCCGAAGTGATCAACAGAAGGGATGATATAGGTAAAAATGAGACACTGAATCCCTGCAGTATTGCTCACGAATCCATCAATTCAAGAGAGAGGATAATTAAAAGAACTATCCTTCTCCATAGAAACTACATTTTGGAAGTTGAGAATGAAAATATAGACTGGTGACTGAATTTCTCTTTGTAGTTGAGGATGAAGTATCCACAAAGATTTGTTTTACTTCGAGTAAAATGTAGCTCCGACAGCTAGATGTGAGGAAAGCTGGAGGAAGAGATAGCTAATAATTTTTCTTACTTCTAACATTATTATTCTTACTTACAAAATTAGGGAGGGCAGTACGTTAGAGAGAACCCAAAGAGAGAATGAGATTTTGAAGTGGGAGGGTAGTCGAATTTGAATAACAGACAACAATTTTAATTGATCAAGAGTTAGATTAGCGAGTATTATTTTGGGATTTACGTATCATAAAATACACAAAAGATTCAATGATAAACTAAAGTGAGAAGAGCGACATTTTTAATTCAAGAATTCGGGGTCCCGAGTTGGTGATAGAACTGCCTTTATTTCTGAAAGCGAGAGCTACGGAGGGTAGGGCGGCCTCCGAGGGTGAAATGAATGGAGTACGTGGAAAGAGAGATTTAAAACCGAAAATATACAGAGAGAAGGAGAGAAAGAAGCTGATGAAAGGGGCACACAAAGTGTCGGGGGTGGATGTTAGATCTGTAGGACACAGCGCCATTAAACACAAGGCGTTTAACAGGCCCACTAATCAAGAGGAGAGTTTGCCTCAGAAGCCTGGTAATTAGTTTCACGCAATCGGTGGCAGAATTTATTTTCTTGGGTAGATATCAGTCGAACGGTCCTAGATACATTATTCATCGTATATCCCTTGAGCGGGACCCAATAGTCCCATCCTCGCCTACTCTCCCTCTAATTACTCGGATTGGGAAGCAATATCGGTAAAAAGCAATTAAAAGGGGTGTGGAGATAATGCATTCGGAGGAGGCGTAGGGAGGTTCGTTTTTCGTCGGCTGAAAAAATCCCACCGAACACTTGGGATGGGAGATTCTTCCCATGGAGAGGGAATTGATTTGTGTTTACATTTGGGACAACTGGAGACAAATTCTCTCATTATCAGAGGACTTTTCGGACGTTAAATCTTACTCCGGAGGGGATTTATCTTCCCTCCCGTCGTGCGATAAGTGAACTCGGTGGACTTAATTGCCTCCAACTGGAGAGCTCGAGTGATTCCTATCTGAGAAGTCGTGGGTTCGGAACTTACGTACCGTACCTTTTTGTTGTTTTCATTGAACTTGGAGCGGCTGCGGTACGTGCTTGTTCACAGTCACTATTAAAACGTGATTACGATCTTTCGATACGTTGCATCCTAGGAATTAATTAAAAATCGGAAGTTTCGTATTTGACGAATGAGTAATTATGTAATGAGTGCAATATTTTATTTTGAGATATCCGGAAATGTCTTGCCATTTTATTACAATCAAAAACCGAAAGGTGTTTATGTCACCGATAAAAGGAGCTGATTACAGGTCGATGGTTAATTTCTTTAATTATAATTATTATGAATCGTAAAGACATAAATCAAGTTTATGAAAAAGATACAAGAGCTACAATAAGTTAATATATTCACATATTCCAGAAAATTTGTAACGATATCATCGTTTAATTTTATTCATCATGGTGCTAATCTTGTGTGCCTGGGTCTTTCTCTTCAGAGTGGATAGAGCATTATTTTATTCTTAAAAGAATGAACGTCTTTGATAATCCACAAGCTAAAAGCCTGAACCATAAGGGATGGCATTCCACAAGGGATTTATACCTTACTATTTATATTTAATTTTTACACATTTTACATCTTTTATAGCATCCAACACTCCTAATTAGAACGTAATGAATTTTTTTACAACATTGCTGCTGAGTTACTGCAAGTTTGGGAGAACGAAGAATTTCGAATGTTCTTCAAGAAGCGAAGGTCAGATAATCGAGTTCACCACTTTAAAAATGGCACACAATAAAAGCCTTCCCCGAAACGATCAACGCGCATCGTTTGGGTGAAAACACGAATGTTTGCGATTCAAAATCCAGTAACGGAAAGGGTGGAAAAACAACGCCAGCTGAGGTAATGTGACGGAATCAAAATTTTCGTTTTATTAAAAATCCTACTGAAATAATAATATTATTCGGATGAGTGCGATGTAATTCCAAGCATGAAATTTCCAACAAACCCCATTTCACTTTCCCATGCTCACGTAAAAAAGATTCACCCACCTACAGACTTCTGCCCATTACATTTCTTCTCTTGGCAAAAAATTCGTCCTCGACAACAATTTCCATTTAGTTCTGCTCCCTTCCCTTCACCCCCTAAATAGCGTGCCAAAAACGCCGCGATGAAATGTGTTCGTCGATTCGTAAAGCAGCGAGATCCTCCACCCCCAAGCGGAAGAGCAGCCAAACTAAAAAAATAAATTATTACCGTCTTTGTATTACGACTTCGCTTAAATGAATGGAAATGGTGGAATGTTGCGAGCAAGGCGAAGTGAGAGCTGCAATTTCGGAAGTCCTACGAAACAGAGACGTTTCTCTCTGCAACGACGCATCGCCCAGATTGTCGGAAAATACCTGAGCGGTCCCTTAAAACTTTATGAAAGCTATCCGTCAATAAATTCACAATCGCCAACTTTTCGATTGGCGTGTGCGGGGAGAAGGACGTTTACGACTGGTTGTAAAGCCCACTCTTCCGCGTCCTGCAGATATTGGCGAAGCCGTTTTACTCCCACTTTGCACCTCATTTCTTTTTAGCCATTGTTTGCACGAATCCTTACGCTTTTCGGAGTTTCCACGTTGAAAGTATGCCTTAATTCAAACCTCTTGCAAGACGGTGAGGAAATCGTAAAGTTAAATCTGACTTAACTTTAATGGTCGTTCTAGATCGGTTGGAAATCATTACGGCAAACTAATGCTTTTCGGATTTCCTCTTTATCATCCGTTTAATATCATGTCGTGCGTAATATACTTTATTATTGATAAAGTTATAAAAGAATAAATAATATAAATAAAGAAATATTTGGCCAACACCATTTGATACATGGATTGAGTATATATATTCATTGGTTACATAAAGAAATACCTCACCTCTTTCAAGATTTTTCAAAATTATAGGATTATATAGACTTGCAAAACATTTCTGATCAGGAAGTGTTGCATGTTTACAAAACGCCACAGAATGAAAAATTTAAGATATTACGACTATTTTACTATTGTATAAATATTATCAACACATGCAATGAGTTTAATCATTAATAAAATTTCATATACACTTCAATATGCGAGTTTTTCAATCTATGATTGTATTATTAGAACTAGACTTCCTAGATACTGAAAATTTAAGGACGGTTTAAATATCACCTTTTATTTTATTTACTACATTTCAGGAATCTTCAATTTCAGCAATCAGGGACAACAAGCCATCCGCAGCTGCGCTGGACAAGGCAGTGGGAAATATGATTCGGAACGGAAATGCAGAAATATTTAAAGATAGGGCTCTTAAGCACGCTGGACGCGAAACTTCGAATCGGATCGGGAGCAAATAAAAAATCCGCTCCACTCGGAAAGTGTCGATTTCCAATTGAATTCCGATAAAAAATTACACGCTCTTCTCATAAGCGGATATGCGCATTGCGGATTCGTCACAGTAGCAGCATATCCCCTCGAGAATTGTTTGGAGAGAGGGGGAGAACGGGAAGGGCTTCATTGTTTGAGGAGGACGATCACGTGACGAAGGACGAGTTGGAATGAAGGACATCCTGCGGTGAGACAGAGAGAGGGATAGAGAGTGGGCGGATGGACAACGGAATGAGAAGACCCCACCCACGCTTCTCGCCTTAACCGACCATGTCAATCGACTAATGTACTCATCGAAATTTTTCCAGGAGAAGGATGAGGAGCGCGCAGTGAGATGCACTCGCCCCAGCGCAGCTTTTGCAGTTATGCAACTGTACTAAAGTGACCAATCAGTCAATCCAGCTAAATGACGTCTGCCATCCTCTTTTAACGCCCACACCCTATGGAAAGTGATAGGCAAGTCGAGAATATGTTCGCTCTTAAGTAAGCCAAATAGATAGAGGAAGACGCCTTCGACATCTCCACGAATTATCTCCTTTCTTATTGCCGAGAATAATCATATGTTCGCGAGATTACTTTTATATTAAACGCCCCAATCTACTTTTCCTCTTATTTATTTTTCTGAGTAGATTTTAGCAAATATGCACAACTTGAAGTTATTCGGATGGTTTCTTCGGGGCTAGCTGCATGAGATTAAAACGCTTATCATTATTTTTGACGTAAGTATATAACTTAAAAAAGTTGAGGATATTCATTGGAAAAAGGGTCGGAATGCATTGACTGTATCGCATAGATGAGATGAGCAGTGTCGTTAACGGTAACAATAGTTACAAGTGTTTCGAGAGCTGAGGTCATTTCGCACGTATGAGTTACCCCCGGGAATCGAATCCTGGACTGCTTTCACCTGCAACCCGCCTTGATATCCGGAAGCCCGGCAACAATTTTAGTCTATATATTTTTGTTTAATTTTTCATCTTCAACATGCTCCTACTTACGAAACAGTAGTAAGATATTTACCTGAAATACTTCATGGAGAACCCAAACGGAAAATCATTCTAGTTTATAACAAAATCAGTTCCGTGTATTCTAAATGTCTAAACTGTTACTATTGCAGTTCCAAATTTTACCACTGTTACTGCAAGAGTTAACTGCACTTTTACATAAGTCCGTAAAGGTACATTGACTCCATAAAGATTTCGTATCAGTCCAAGGGGTTTTATAGACTCCAAGGAATATTCTACTGCAGACATGCACATCCTCCCTTATCCAAAATAATTCCATATATATTAATATCTGTCATGAGAAAAAAATCAGGA
Source organism: Pachydiplax longipennis (assembly GCA_036926295.1). Taxonomy (NCBI): domain Eukaryota; kingdom Metazoa; phylum Arthropoda; class Insecta; order Odonata; family Libellulidae; genus Pachydiplax; species Pachydiplax longipennis. The sequence goes on from JAVFKF010000010.1 coordinate 588,663, forward strand.
AAGATAGTACGTTGATCGGATATAAAAAAAATTCAGGTAAAATTTTATTTATGTCTCACAAATTCGATATTATGATACAAGGAAAGAATCGATCTGATCCGATCTTTTACTTTAATACTCGACGTGTTGGCCGATTTAAATTCAAAACAATTCTATCGCTTCTGGAGGTCATACTCCACGGAAATATAAATCGCTTCTTTGATTGCTGAAACGGATATTCTCGCGTTAAGAAATAATCTTTAATTTGGCATTAGTGTAGTGGAAGAGAGAAATTAGTGTAGTGGTAGCGGCGCGGACTCAAGATGGCAGCGCGCCGGAAGAGAGAGAAAAGAATTCCGACAAAACTCACCGTGGCTGTTGATGAAGTTGGCCAGGTAGAGGTCTAACTCGCGGACGGATACGTTGATGTGGTAGGGGTTGACGCATAGGCCTGGATGGGCGCACTCAGGGGACTTCTCTAGTCTCTCCCCGTCAGTGCTTTCCAGAGGGATCGCCTTGAACAGGATCACCATGACGAGGTCCAGACGCCACACCTGCAACACCAAAGAGCGAGGGAGAATGAGAAGGGGAGGGGACACCTGTGGAGTCGATGAGTGGGCGTATGCCACTGAGCTCTCCATCTGTCACGCCAATGTCATTCTGTCGACACTCGCCTCGGAGAAACACTTCCTTCCACCGATAAACTCCCTTTATATTCCTTTTGCTCACGTTTTGTTGCTTAGGTAATTACAATTTTCAGTTTATATTTACTGCATTGCATCTTTCATTTTTGCTATTATAACGGAAAGCTTTTGTAAAATCAAAGGCTGTTATAAAATCAATTTCTGTATATGGACTTGCCTGAAGATGATTGTAATGATCGAAATCGGTTATTACAATAAAATCAGAGGAAAATACTAGAAATACTTCAGTATGCTATTAATTCATTGCCAAAGTTTCACGGATTGGTAGGGAAATGGGAGCTTTTAACGAGAGTTTAGAAAAACCTATTTAATTTCTTTCTACGAATTAGCTGTATATGCTTAAGGATTTCACAGAGTTATTTCAATAAAAAGTATCATAAAATATAAAGATGCTAACGTAAGCGCTCTCCTCTCGCTGACCGGCTTCGATTCACAGAACACCGCTTCAGAAGCATTGATTTACGAAAGCGGTGGTTTCAAAGAGCTGGTCTTCGTGGTAATTTATCAAAACTGTTACATTTTAAGTATATTATTACTGGATGAGGTAATTAGAATTTTAGAATTCGTCGTTCACTCTCTAATTAATAAATCTGGATAAACGGAGCCTCTGTATGCTAAATGTTAAAGCGAAGTAATTACAAAGGAAGTGAATTCCTCAGAATCTCTCGTGCATTATTTCATATAAAACGATTTGGAGCCCTTTAGATGGGTATTAGCATAAACTATGCAGAGATTCTATGATTTAAATAAATGTTTAATTTTTCCACTTTTCAAGCATCAAACCATTGATAATATTTTTAGGTTATTAAAAGGACGACGAATCGAGTGACATCATTAAAGAATTTAAAGCTTAAAGATTTTAGTGGCACGTTCTTCATGCCACGAATTCATTATATTGGAATTGGTAATTAGTATGGGGATAAAGTCTATTTAAAATTCCCGTTTTCGTTGCTTTAAAACAAGAATATTTTCAAGCCAACATTAAATACACAATTTAAATGGAAAGTCACACGATGTTGTGATGGAGGCGAAAGATATCTCATACTTCCTTGAATAATGAAACAATCCGATTAAATATAAAACCTCAATTAGTAGAATTGAAGAAGGTTATTCGTTATCCTTTTTACGCAGAGTAAATATTCAAAGAAGAGTTCTGCGGAAACCTTTGTTTCCTAATATGGCAATCATCAAATGAGAAAGGTTTCGGCAGAAATTTATCACATTTCGCATACAATACCAAACAGAGAGTAAATAAATTACAGTCATAACAAGTATGAAAGCGGACGACTCGCACACAGATGAAATAGTCAGTAAAGATGCATTACTCTCTTGACGCACGATATGTCACCTCACAACGCGCGACATGGTGCTAATATATGTGGAAAAAGTAATATATGGGAAGTTGAGGGAATCTTAAAGGCGAAATGAGGAAATATATGGGAAGAATCTACCATTATATCAAATCTACTATCCAATGTATGGATATATTGTAGATTTTGCGAAGGGAAAGCAGACATTTCTGGTGTTTAGTATGTGCTTAGAGCTAATTATAGTGCTGAAGTGTTATCTAATGTTAAATGATGCTATCATTAAAACAACGAAGAAAGTTAAGATTTGGTATTAAAACAAACAATTGGAAAAGAAATTCTTGCGAAAGAAAATACTGTAAAACTGATGAGAAATCGATTTACTCGCTATGAATTATTGTGGAAGTAGCATGATACAAGACCACACGTATAGTTATAATGTCATTTAGCGCAATTTCTCTCTAGAAAAATGACCACTACAGGAGTAATTTTCTAATTTTGCTCACTCAGTCAGTCATGTCTTAATAGCATGCTTACAAAGGGTGCGATTAGAATTTATGCAAATCGTAAGCTAACAATTTTATTTCGGAACTCTAAGCTCGACAGTTAAACTATCAAACCATTTAAAGTCAAAGAAATATTGAGCAAAGGAAATGAGCTAATTTTACTGGTTCAATAAATAGGATATTAATATAATAGAAATACATTATTTTTGGCTGTCTACCAGCTCGAAAATACGTACTATTTATTGCGATATTTGAGAACGTATGTGATTAATATTGTACACATACACAATGGTTAAAAATAACTGTCATCCTCCAAAGTATAAATCTACAGAAATATCATACAATAACGCTTAGAAAAGACACGATTATAAATTATATTCATAATAAGTATGAATGTTATGGTACCAATAATTTTTAATGAATTACCTAATGAACTGCAACTCCGAGAAAACCAAGCAACTGTTGAAGAACTGATTGATAAAATACAACTTTAATATTTATTGCAATAAAAAACAGTATAAGCTATATTGAGAGATTTTATTGGGCGCATATAAATTTATATATACATTTATGTTTAAAGTACAACCATGATTCTGTGAATTATTATCTAGTTGATCCTTCTTAACCTCTGAAACAAAGTAACCGCATTACCAATAGAAAATTTTTAGTTCATATATAAGTATTATGAAGGCATAATTTCGATTGTGGTAACAAATTATTTACTACATTAGAGGCGTTAAAACGAAACATTTATGATACCTTTTGACGAGCCTAAGTGCTGATGAGGAGGACCGATAATCTATTTACATTATATTATATGTTATTTTAATTCATGGATGAAGTACTCTCGGGTTCTTCACAACATTAGATAAATCGTTGACAACTTTTCAAAGCAGTTTCAGCAATCGAATCATCGGTAACGATTTTACTGAACCAGGCGAAGAACCCGAGAGGACTTTATCAATATCAGACCCAAAAAAACACGAAATCCTTAATTTTACGCATGATATGCGATTTTCTATCAGAAAAATGTGAAATATCAGATTTAGAAAGAAAAAAATAATAAACTAGAGGGCTGGAAGGGCTCAAGAGAATTGAGCAGAATTTCCTTTCGGTTAACGGGTTACAATCCCGCACATTCGTATAATTTCGAACTTGCAAATACTTCGTGGAGGTTCAATGATGACAATTTCTTGGGATATCCATGGCAGTAAGTGAAGCCTCGCTTAGCATCTTTTAAAAATTCGAGAAAAAAACTTGATTTTTACTCCACCAAAAATAAAAGGGATCCTTTAGCTTATAAAATACACCTAAGTGTCCAAATAAAGGAATGAAAGCTATTTGCGTAGGGTAGGAAGAGAGAAAAAGATTGATTGAAGATTGGGACGTGATGTATCGTCGGAATAGATGGTGAAAAAAATGAAGTCATCAGTCAAAAATTCACGGTCGTCGAGGGATGGACGGTAAAACTTAGGGAAATCACGGAGTATTGAGTAAGCGGAGACTAAAATGAATTTCCTCTGGGGAGGATACCGTAGCAGGATGCAAAGTGAAGAGGAAGGTGCGGCGGATGCGTTGAAAAAGCTGCGCTATTTTATTTGCGAGGCATGAAAACACATTTCCCGCGTAACGAGTCACGAGTTTTTATTTCGAGGACGAGGTGGGAACGACTACTGGAGAAAGGCACTAGTTCCAGATAAGACATTTTCTACATATTAATAAACTGCTACCGGTATGAGGAGAGGCCTTCCACTAAAATCTGGATAACTTTTTACGATCTCTAGCAAAAAGTGACTTAATTCCATGAGTTAATAGATGGAGCGAACTTTTTCACTCCCCATGAACACCACTACCTGAGGAAGTTAGTAAGCCTTCGGCCTCTAATATACGCTATTTTTTCGAAGAAAACTTATTTAACCAATAAATTAGTGATGCCTGCTGAGCAGGAAGTAATAAAAATTAGGAAAATCCGATCGAAAACCCGACTGATGGATCTATTTCAAAGATTGAAACGATTGACGGCATAATAATGAGACCTTTGAAGAGAAATAGTCGCTCTAAATAGTAATAAAACCTCCGATTACTAATTGTCAGCCATCCATTTCAAAGCGACTTATCTTATTATAAGTCAAGACCGATCTTTATTGAAGATAATTAACTCTTTTATTTTTCATTGAAGGTTATTCATTTTTAAGATAAATTATAACTTATGTAGAGTTGATATTTATGTTAATGGTATTCCGCAATGAGTGATTTACCATGTATAAGAATAGTTTCATCAAAAATTTTAATTATAGAGATTTTTGAGCATGATATGCGGCATACCTGGGAAATATGAACTGATAAGTACTATTGAAATGACAAAGAAAATACGGTACACAGAATAGATTATAATTACCTAGTATTGATTTTAATATACGAGGAAATTAGTATAGTTTAAGGAGAAGCAATTCATTTTTGTATAATGCCACTTTAAAGCGCATAGTTTACATCGAATCAATGCATAAAAATTAATATAATGATTGGCTTTCTTCAATAAGACTATTGGAAACAAGGGAAAAATCATTTTTAATGGAATGGTACATTCATTTAATATATGAGAATTAACAAGCTAACTGATTAAAACAGATCTTGAAAAGAAAAACAACCAGGAATTAAATTACGAATTTAACGAATGAAATAAATTTTATATATATTAAATTTGGTTATTATTATATGATTCAAGACATCTATCACTTTATAAGCTTCCAGTTTTATTAAAATTCGTTATAAGATTCCAAAGAGTTTTGAAATAAATGTAAAATAATATATCCTGAGTTGAGCACAAGCATAAAATTTTTATGATGTACAAGCCTTATAAAAACAAACATACTTTCTCTAATAACCTTCGTAAGCCAGTGAAATGAAGACTGCATTATTAAGTCGCGGAACTGCTGATAGAAATGAATGGCTTTATTACTTAGGTATTTCTGCGAAGTTGACGTTATTAAGTGACATTCCGACGAAACAGGAATAAGTATATGAATCGCTAATGAGAATGCCAAGTGGAGAAATTAATAAACGGGAATAATTGTAAGAGATCCCTTAAATAGGAGCAATATGGAGATGAAAGTGTAGGTGTGAGGCAGAAGGGAAGTCACTTCAAATTAATCGGCGAGAGATTGTGAGGAGAATGCGAGGAAATAAGAGAGAGAAAACAGACAAAATTATTTTATTTTACAGAAATTGAGATTTTATATTAGGCTCGGGGGAGGAAGAAAAAATACAGGATGAATTTGGGAGAGGTTGCTATAAAGAGAGGAGAGTGAAGAGCGGATAATAAAAGAGAGAATCAAATAAGGAAAGTAGTCCTTAATTCTACGTTCTACAAGGGTAAATCACAATCAAGAGGCTAAATTTGAAGCGTTACCTTTGCTATTAATACAAGAATGAATGGGACATGAGAGTTAAGGCATGGGAGATTAAGTGCAGAAAAGAAGGAGAAAGGGGGAAAAAATTGGCCTACTAATTTATGATTTGGGTAGAAAAAATGAGATTATCATGTATGTACTTTCTAAAATTTTATCCGTCGAGAAAAAATTAGAGCAAGAATGAAGGAAAGACTGATAAGGAGAATGACCGACAGCTGAAATTTACTTCCTGAAACTGAGACGTTGAAATCTCCTCCAGCATTCAATATAGAGGTAAAGGAAGTAGACAAACTACAGAAAATGGATAGTAAGGAAAATGGGCGAGGAAAGATAGAAACCCTTCTTTTAGGGAGCCAAATGGAGATACGGAAGTCTCTCCTGATATTTAATCCTGGGATATATGTGACCTGTACCGCTAAGGATCGGAGAGAAAGGGATGGAACAGTGACTAAAATTTAATTGGAGAGTTTAAGTAACCTCATACAGTTAATACAGTCTGAGGGTGAAGTAGCGGAGGAAAGAAGGAAGGAGAATAGCATAGGGAAAAGGGTGGAGGTGGTAAAGGTATAAATATGTACAGCCAAAATAATGAAGTTACATTAAAACGATGGCATTTGAACGCTGAAGTATCCACATACAGAAGTGGGATGACAGTCAAATAAAAATGATTTTGATTTAATGACGGAAATTGAGACATTGACGTCTCCGCCTAAACTTAACAAAGGATAAAAGGAAACAGAGGAAAATGAACAAATAGAGCGAAAAGCTGAACTAAGAACGAAAGAGGGAGAAAAAAGTAATGATGAGATGAGTGGGAAGGGAAGAAGCATAGGAGGAGAGAAAGGAAAGAAATAGAGAAAACGAAGGGAAAAGAAAGAAGAAAAAGGAGGAGAAACAGCGATGGATTGGAAGGGGACAGTGGCAGGGCTGACAGGGTGATCGTTCACTGCTCTCCAAGAGCAGATGGAGGTAATGCAGTAGTACGAAGTAGTGAGATGATGAGAGGGACGGTGATGTTATGGAAGAGATGACCTTCCCCGACCCCTGACACTGGGAGGCCAACTTGTCTACTTTGGGAAATATGAGCTCGGTGTGGAATGGGGATTAGAAAGGAGGGAAGAGAGGGATTGTTCCGCTAAGGAAAAGTGGTTTTTAGGGGAAGAGAGGGCAACTGGGGTTGGAGGAAATGTTCCTTCAGTTGCTGAGGTGAAAGGTTGCGGACTTTGGGGGTACACTGAGCTAGAATCGCGCGTGGGATTTCAGGAAGGAATAATAAGATAAAACGTGATGGAAATGACCCGAGCGACGAGCACATTTATCTCTCCTATTAAACTGGTAACAAACTCATGAGTACTTTTTCCATTTAACCTTAATGTTTCATTAAATGCATTCTTTTATATCAGCGCTGCTTCTGCGTTCGTGTCATGATTGGGGCTTAATTTTTTACTATCAAATAAGTTTTCTAATTCCTGTAATATATTTCAAGATTCTCTAATTGCCGAACGAAGCCATGTCTTCAAAAGAGGTTATGTCTTCAGAAGGTTAACCTTTATAGCCGAAAGTAGCCCATTCGTGAGTATTTTACTTCCGCAAAGAATTAATTACGACAAAAATTAGCATATTCCCCGAAATATACGCAATGAAATTGAAATATGGAACATTGTAAATTATTCATCCACGTAAATAACAGAGTATAGGCCGAAAGTGATTACTTAAGATATATATATATATATATATATATATATATATATATATATATATATATAGCCCTGGAGGAGGTGTTGAATCAAGTCTTCAGCAGAAACTGTAGCGTAGAATGAGACAAAGATGAACTCCATGAAGAGTCCCCAATCAAATACTCTTTCCCTAACTTCACAGATATTTATCGCCACATTTCTATAGCGAAAAATGTAGACAATGGTTTAATAATACATTTAATTAATGGTTTTGAAATAGAATTTTCCGAACTAATGCTGAATTTACTAGCAACTCTATCAACTCAGAAGTATTTAGATAAGATGCGTAATTTAAAATAATGAAACGTAAGGGGCAAAGTCTCATTAGACAGTAAGGGGTAAATCGTTAGAATCAGAGCATAATCTTAGATTAAATGAATAATGCAAGATAATAGAAGAGGGCATTACAGTCATGCTTCTTGAAGTAGAACGTTTAAAGAAAATGAGGAAATATCGCTTCAGTTAAGAGTAAGCTAACAAAACAGATCCTGCGGCTATTAACGGTCCACAATCCTATTTGGAACAGTAAGCGTTTGTTAATTGATATTTTTCAGCTCTAAGTTTCGTGAACTGGAGAAGTTTAGAGAAAGTGGAAATAACAGCGTAACCGTGAAAGAGGAGCTAAATTACACACAATTTCTTCATAGTACAAATGGGACGCAAACTCCGGCGAGCAAAGTTGTTTACCTTTCCACGATCCTTTAGAGATACAGTCAGCAATTGATCAATTACACGTTATTAATTATTTAACATTCAACTACGCTCTCTGCCGATTTAGAAAAAAATACGAAATTATGATCCTCATCCCGCAAGGGTTACTCAAGGGATATAGCTCCAAGGATAGCCCAGCAAGGGCAGCGATGGACTTCCAGGCAAAAGGTAGTTCCTCCAAAAACCACCCTCCATCAGCCCGCCCAAGAAAACACATTGAAATCCTGACAGCTCTTGCAAATCTGACATACGCCCGAAGGAAAAATCTTTCCACTGCCATTCCCACGGCCGACAATTGCATTCTGAGAAGACAGCGTAGTTTGAATGAATGGTTTTCTTTCACGTGGCGAAACTTACACGTTCGTGACGTCAATTCCGTTTTGGCTATTTGGCGTGCAACGGCGCGGCATGAGCATCCATAATTACCTTCATCCAGGGAAGAAAAAAGGGAAAAATGTAAAGAGGTGTAAGCGAGAAATCGTTTACGTTTTATGGTAGAAACGCGCAGAAAACCTTTGTTTCGAAATAATCTGCTAATCCAAGGTAAGGCACTCGTTCTTTACAAGGAATGGAATATCCTCCAGCGACACGCCTTGGTATCGCAAGGTATTGCAATATATTCCGTTTTTTCCCACCCGCACAAGGCACTTCTCTTTCCCCTTCAGCCGAAGACTCCCCCAAAGGTCTATGAGAAGAAAAGCAATTCGCTGTCGTACCGTGAATCGGAATAAGTACAAATCTCCGACCGCGACGGATTCAATCAGGAGGCTTCTTCACCCTCCTGAATAACCAAAGACCTCCACTTTACCTCTTTCACCAAAGCATTCTCAAGTGAGAAGCTGCTATTGTTGCCCCTGTCTGTCCCTCTCTCATGTTCCATCTATTTTCACCGCTACTATTTTACACCCTAGCTCTCTCTCTTATCCTACGCTCCTAAATCACTTGTAAGACTTGGAAAATGTTTACGTCACGGCACGGAGCAGTCAAGGTAAAACTATTACACATCTTCGTCAAGAAATAGATAATCGGTTTGAATGGTCAACATTGAAACCTAAAATTTGAGTAATGTGCACAGTTAGTCAACCTATGAAAAAAAATTCATACCAAGTACCTGTAAAGTACCATGAAAAGTAAATTTTAATTTTTTGGCACGTTTAACTTATTCATGTTAATAACTCCTTCATATAAGAAAACTACCATCGATAGCTGGCTTTAAAATGCTTGACCAGTTTTATCAATTTTATATCCTGAAAATAAGTTTTTCATTACTCTTATGAGAAGTAAATCTATCCGTTGTAAACAACTCAGAAACAATAAGGACAGTGATAAATCGAAAAAAATCCAGTCAAAAATCGAAAAAATCCAAATCTACGCATCGGTAACTCTCATTGAATAATGTTCCTTAAAATGATCACTCAGGAAAAATTCGATGATATTCACCACGTTTTACTTGACATAATTTACCACAAGATTAAATTATCCCGTAACTTCAGGAGTAGGCATCCGTTGTCATGGAAATGCGTGGACTCGATCAGGGCTAAGTATATCGGAAGCAACGATTCTTTTCAAACAACAATAAAGGAATCGGCTAAGAAAAGTGAATTTCAGCACTTCGGAAACTTCATTTCCGAAAGACTATGGTTAGAAGAAATGACGGGCATTTCAAAGGACTGTTAATCGAACAGTTCGTCTGATGTTAATTCACTATTGGACTATGGAGATGAAAGAAGACGCGGTAGAGCATGGGATTCCAATAGACCTCCTCCTACCCTTCAAAAGCCCTCCCGATGTGTGGATCTCCAAGATGCAACATGAGCTACTCAGTACGCATTTTAATCTTTAATCATAATAAACCAATTGGGGAAATCCACTATAAATGACTTATCGAAAAAGAACTTAATATATTTTCCACAGGATACATTAAAGCGTTCGGGTTCGACACTGATTGGCCATCACCAAGTGAGGGTGATGCACACAAAAAAGTAAAAAAGAAGGGAGTGCTATATTGAGATACAAATATGCAGAAAAAATGGTTGAAAGAATGGAAATTGGATGGTTTGGAAAGCTGAGAAATATAGCTTAATGAGTGAGAGTTTTCCTGGGATAAAGGTTGGTCTTATCTCAGAGAGAGTTGTTCGGTATAAAGGAGTAACGTAGAATAAGAGGATAATGTCGTTAACAATATTCTCAGAAAAAGTACTAAAATTTTACGTTTTTATTATTTGTTGAAGATAACTTGAAATCTGCCGAAAGTAAATGGCAAGTAGACGCGATTTTTTTCAGAATTAGAATGCATTTGATAAGATACCATTTCATGAATTATGATGCAAATGAAATGTTGCGGATATCAATGGAGAAGTCACGAACTGAACAAAGGACTTTTTATCCGACAGACTATAGTAATGCTGAAAGATGTAACTTCTAACTTGGTTAAATTGACCAAAGTCAATTTGCAGAGTAGCATAATCGGTTTGTTACTATTTTTAGCATCAATCAACGATCTCAGTGATTAAATTGACAGTTAAGTTAGGTAATTTGTAGAGAAATAAAATTTGGAGGCGATAGATTGACCCTGTTAAAAGATTGAGAAAGAATTATGAAATTCGTTGATATGTAATTGGAGCTTAATGTAGAAAAATACTCAATAGTAAACTTCTTCGAAAGAAAATCATTGCCAATGATTATTCCCGCATTCTGCGAGCGAATAGCTTATAAACAATAAAATATATTAAATATCTTGGAATGACTCTCACGAATATCTGAACATGATTGCCCTCATCCATGAATTATGTGCACTCAAGAAACAAGGCATCATTAATAGGAGCGATGAAAAAGTCCGCGAGCGATGTTACTTTGCGATAATATCCTCACCTTGAGAGTGTATAAAGCGTGTGAGATCCTGCCAATAAGTATCGTACTTGAGAAAAGGCACAAAGAAAAGCAATACATTTTGTAATTTGTAAGGAATTGGAACTGTGAGTCATTGAGCGTTACTCAGATTGTTCAGGATGCATGACAGGAATCAATAAAAGAAAGAAAATTGAAGCTAAGGTTTAATGAACTTAATGGATGCAATTAGATTAAGTATGATAAAACAGATATTATGAGTCCTCCCTGTTACATAGGTTGTTCTGATACTAGGAAGATAAGAGAAATAAATGCTAGAACAGGGCGATTAGAATAATATTTTTTTCCGCGAAAGACCCGAAAAAGTATTCGATTAAGGAAGTACGGTCATCGTGTACGCACCCTCTGCCACAGGCGTTAAAGATGAGGATATAGATGAAGGAAAGCGTTCCAAGGGGCGGATGTGATGTAACTGTCCAGTGAGGGACTTCCCTTTATTAGGGTGTGATCACCCCGCGGAAGTGGACAACGAGATCACGCTTTTGCGGAATAACAGCATTTAGCAGCCATAGGAAGAAATAGAGAGATGAAAATGGGAGGTGTGACGGATTGGGAGAGAGACGTGTGAGAAATGGAGCCAACAGCTTCTACCCTCCGTGATTTCGCCCTGAATACTAAAAAGCAGGACATGAGTGCGTCCCTCCGAGGAGTAGCAAGCCGGACGCGGTCATTGAAGGCGGGGTGATTTGCCCTAAATCCTTTCGAACTACATACACCGAGGACATGAAGAGTAAGACGGGGGCGAGTGGGTGCCGTCCGCACTAAAATTAGAATAACCACTTGACCACGGGAAATCAAGCATTAAAATGGCTCACCAGAGCAGTTTTGCTTTCCGAGATGTTAACTTGCATGTGAGCAACGATTCGATCATTTCTCTCCCCTCGCGAGAATATCCTTTAGCGGATTAAACAGCATTCGTTCACTCTTTTGAAGGTCAGATTGACTACGTTAATTGGATTTCGAAATATCGAACGGCGTTTGTAAACATCGTACAATGAATAACACATATCGTGATACTCCGAAAAGTAACGCTTTGACCAAACTTTTATCTCCAGTAGACCGCATCAGTTCTTGTTAAGACTTAAAGGCCGTAGATTACATACTTCCCCGATTTCAACCGAAATAAAGTAGATAATAATAATTATGTCCAAATTCTGTAAATTTTCAAGAATTTTTGTTTGTTCTTTAGACAGAAGTTATGTGAAACAAATAACAGTATTTCGCTTTGTGCTGTTGTACTGTAACAGATTTTGTGCTAAACATTTCTTCTTCCCTATTGTTGATACAATAGGTCGCAGTTAAGTAAATCTTCGATGAAGTTTTTAAATGGAGATGAAACTAGATATATCTGATATGTGGGAACATGACTGCGATAATGGAACTAACAGGTAAAATTAGAAGACTGCAAAGATATTCATTAGATGTTAATACTAGAGAATTCTTTGTCGCATGCTCAGCTCATTCTTTAAACCTCTTTGTGAACGATGAATGCGAAAGTCACCTACGAATCGCTTTTTTCTTTACTACCGGTCAATATCTATAAAAATCATCTTCAACACTACAACAGCAGAATTTTAAACATCACGTAAATTTGACAAAATAACAACTCTTAGACAATAGAGAGGAAATAATGATTAAGGTTTTAAAGTGTTAAAGTTAAACAAATCAGAATTTATAACATTTAAATTGAACTTTCTTCTGATCAAAATCGCCATCCGAAGAAAAAAGCCGCAAACTCTAGGTTTCAAAACTCAGTCATATAAATGAATTTGTTCCATTTTTATCTAGTATAAAATTTTATAAAGAGAAAGCGTAGTTAGAAAATCCATGCAAGAACACAATTCAAATATCATCAGGTGTATCAGTATTATAGAATCGAACTTAGTCTTTAATGGAATTTACATACGATTAAGGATTTGAAGAAATTTCGCTGACAGCAAGAGAAATAGCAGGATCACTGAATTAAAGGTCATTAAGTCGCAATATTCAGAGAGCGCAAGGGAAAAGATGTGATAAAATCAGTGGATGAAACAAAATCTCATCAAAAGCATTATTTTAAAACACATTTATCTTTCAAAATTTTAGATAACGCAATTCAATATATATCCGAAGAATTTCTCCAGATCGCAGATCGTAATAAACTTTTCAGCTTTCATAAGATATCAATAGTTGTTTTAAAATTATTCAAAGACGATATAGTAACACGATGCTATAGGAATAAAAGACGATAAAACTATGATCCGAGAAGTTGGAGAAAAGATTGGAGGCTTGATTTCGATTTCGTTGCTATGAATATCAGGATTTTTCTTAGATTAAGGGCGTCATAATAAATATATAAGTATTAAACTTAGTAGTAGTTTATCATTTACAGAGTATATTGGAGAAGCAATAGTAAAAGCGAATAAAATGCAAAGAGTAACAAGTAGAACCCTGAGGGGATGACTCTGAGAGTCAATGAAATTTCCTTTTATTCTCTTATTCGAACTTCATCTTCCACTTCTCGTATTCGACTTAGTCTCGAATAAGTCCCGGTTCTAATCCACATTAAGCATGGTTAGTCTGACGAGGAGAGGTTCTAAGGCGGAATCTCGGTTTTCAGACGAGACCTGTTGAAAAATTGAATATAAACTATGACCGCATTCGTCCTAGATGTTTCTCTCTGCTGGTTGGCAAGGTATTGTTGTTCAAATATAACTTCGTAAACAGCAGATTAGATTCTGAGCTTCTTCGAAGCTAATCGGTGGCAGAGATGACATCGCGGGAACTTCACATTGGCTGCTTGGGTTAAGTTGCGATCGCAGCCTATCAGCGTATTAATATTTTCTTCCTTTAGTATATTTTTAAGGAAATTATTTACCCTATATAAATGCGCCGCTTATCAATCGGAGTTGTATTAACTTACGGTGGAATGCAATTGCAGATAAATCAAAGTTATCGCAGGGTATTAATGTAAATTTATCTGTCATTATCTGGCGGGCGCATGCAGTACTCAACTTAACCAGCCTCTTTGTTGAACTATAACTTGCATTCTTTTAATGCTGCAATCATCTCAGAATGGCCGAGTGGTTAGAGTGTTTGGTCCAAATTCCAGAAGATTCCGAAAGTTTATCCTCCGTGGTTCAAATCCTGTCCAAAGAAAGTTTTTTTCCCGGAAAATTAAGATTTCAAGTCCTGTGACGTCGATGATCAAGATGGCTGCCACTCACATTTGCTCTTATGGATAGTTTATTTTATCTAACCCCCACCCCACTGGTGAATCAGTTAATCTAACCACGTTTATCTTGCTGTAATTGTTTTCTCGTATGTTTAATTAGAGATATGATAAGAGATTTGTTTTTCTATTATATACATCTTTCTACTTGCACTAGCACGACAACCTTCCCTCCCCAGCGGCCGGAAAATACGGTCACCGTCAAGAAAATACTCTAAACTCCTGCCATCCCGGGGATTCCTGATTGCTTCGACAGTCAAACAAATAAGCCTGCCTTTCGTCACCCATTATGACACATTTCTTAAATTCAGGGTCTAAATTGAATGTCTCACAAGTTATGCGATTTCCGGCTTGTTTCCTCCGGCCGTTTAAATATACATCCCGGTATACTTATACATGTTTCTTCGTACGTTCAATTAGAGATATGATAATAGATGTTTTGCTGTTACATACGTCTTATATAAATATACGGATGCTATATTTAAAAAGCCATTCCTTGCGGACTAGTGGAGAAAAACCGCTGGGGAAAAAAACGGTTATTTTTTATATTCAGTTCTCTGATACACTAAACAACTCGTCTCAAAATCGCGATTCCATCTAGGAACCTTTCCTTGTTTGATATTCCAATGTAGAACAGCTCTCTGAGAGTAGAGTTTTGTTAGTGAAGATACAGGCTCGACAGTAGCATTACACAGCTACGATAGAATCTTTCGTGTAGAATTCGCTTCACGTGGAAGGATCAGTTACCCGAGGGAATCTTTCGGAAAAATTCATCGATCTAAAAAAAAAGCAGGAATTGAACACTAAAACATGTAACGACTTCTAGTCGTTTCTTTCACAGAGCGTTAGAGAAGCTAATTGGGTAGATGAGGTGAAGATGCTAGTGTTGATTCACCCCCTGCCATACGCCCCTTGCAGCTCGCGGGCCGTAAATCTAAAATGTGTTTAAAAAAGTTATCGTTCACAACCGGCTTTGCAACGCGGAAATGCTAATATAATTGTATTCGAGCTGAAAGAAATCATCTTGCGCTAACGGAGAGATCTGAAGATGCATATCCTTCCGCGAACAAAAGCGATGCAGCCGTGTTTTTTCCCAGTCCGGCATGCAATGCGTTGATTTGGTTGCATAAGATCAAGGATAAGGATTTTAACGGGAAGTGGTGAACTACAAGTTATCCTTGCAACGGTTTACTATTTCCATCGCATTAGCATAATTTATTCGAAAAAGATAAATCATGAGTTATAAAGGATAGCAACGCATGAGCTTGTGAGTATCTTGAGTGAGATCAGGAAGAGGATTGAGAGTAGTTGTAAATTCCTACGGTTATGGCTTTTCGCTATGAAAAGTTTTCCGGTTGTCGCTTATGAAGGAAATGTTTTTTCTTTGCAACTCTTCTTACGAATCGAAAAAGGAAGAATGGAAAGTTATAATTACAATTTTGTGTGGTTCAGACTTGTTGGAAGTTGAATGTGGTGTTTAAGGAAGGGAGTGACTTTGGACCATTAGGGCTTATAGAAATACATCGCTTTATTCGGCACAATATTACGCGATTGTATTCAAGACATGGAAAAGCCATATTTCGTTAAAAAGAAAGACTTTAGGATTTCCTTACCATTAATGGAATATTTTGGGCCTATATACTTGAAACCTTGGAGCAAGCTACTTTTTCTCGCTATGTTAAATACCAGGTCAAATTTGAAATATTTCAATGGGCGCTGAAATCCAGGGCGCTTTTATAAAGAACTCTATAAACAGAATTATTTAGTTCAAGAAAACGATGTTAGGCGGAAGGTGACATATTATCCATGATTTTATCATCTTAAAATAACTTTTTTCTCTTGTTTGTAATGTACTCAAAGATAATCACAAATTTAGCAGGTGCTTGGAATTATGTTAACCGGCATAGTATAATACGTAAAAATGAGAGGATGAATCAAAAAACGATCTAGAGATTAATATTTTTGTTGCAAGCTTCCATCTATTTATTTCATATGGATTGTAACAAATTCACAATCCATAGGCAGTGTTTGTTTGAAATATTTTATATCAGGGATGAGCGATTTATTTTGCATCATTGGTCATTGATTTCTAGGGGTAACCACCTTTAACATTAATATTTTCATACTAATTGTAAACCACACACACTGTGGACTTGAAATGAAAGTGGTCTCTGCTCACCTTATCTGCCTGTCGCAGACAGTCTATGCGACGCATCTTTCCCTTTTGGTCTGGGTTCGACAGCACGCACATGGCTGGCTTCTTTCCTGTGATACTCAGCACGAAGTCTTCACGGCATTCTTGTGTTATATCCTTGCGCAGCTTTCCCAGAAGTCTTGAGGCCCACTTCTGCTTCACTTCTACCTTTTCGTTCTGTTGAGAGAAGAACGGAATGGGGTCAATAAACAGACGGGATCAACTGGGTTTGGCCGTGGGATTCGGGACGAGAGTTGGCAGGTGCGAGTTTTGATGACTTAGAGCGTGTCGTTTTATCAGTTGCGATGGACTTCAAGGGTAAGTGGAAGAAGAAATCACAGACAGAGTGGTACTCTTCGGCTAGTCTCCAAGATAAAAACCGGCACTCGAGGAAGAGGCTCTTGAATTCGCAGCTCACGTTTATATAATGATCCGGTGTTTGTGTACTTTTCGCGCCAGATGCCCCACTGAGATATCTTAACGCTAAATCTTTGATTTTGCTGAGCGGTGCGAAATCATTCCATGCACTTCAATCGTTTCATTTCAGGATTAAGGACTAATAGAAAGATCGAAATTATTTTACTACACTCGCGCTTTCGCAAACAATTCAGTGCAATTGCATTTTTCACAATATTGAATTGGATCCATTTAAAATACTCAAATCAAATTTAATACATACGGATACGCATAAAATACACAGTTCTGACGAAAGGACTTACAATGGATGAGGCAATCGATGGAGAAGTGTTAACATAAACGGATAATTTTAGGTTAGGGATGTAAATAAAGGACATTTATACAAAGGAAGAAGTTAATTGAGGCATCAGTTATCACAGATGAACATTACAAAATAACTGCATCCGAGTGCTAATTCTTAGGGACATATGCAATACTGACTTAGAGCGACTTCAAGAAACAATGAAATTATTATTTTCTAGAATTGCCTCGTCACTGATAAATACTATTGAAAACAACATTATCACATAATATAAATCACAATTCTAGGAAAAACCGAGAACAACATAAAATAGAGGAAATTTGTTCCATATCGTCATAATAATTTAACCAAATCTGTGCATAATATTCAGGCTTGACAATACGTGTATCGCATGAATAAATAAAAATTCTGTGAATACTTGGAACAGATTACTCAATATTCTTTTTTGTTGTATTTCATCGATTTATCTGGTTTTAAAAATTTGGATGTTTTCAGATAGTCTAATGACGAAAAGTGAAGAAATATTTCGATTCTGTCCGCTGAAGTCGATTCTTTCATTCCCTAAAAATTGAATTTTACTTAAAGATAACGCATTTGCCGAGAATTTGAGCAGATGGCAAAAGAAAAATAATATAATTTCCTTTTTGTTGAATCCATATTTAGTTGGTTTGAGGAGAGCAACCTTTTTATCATTACATTAAACAAAATCAAGGTAATTGTAGCTTAGGATATAACTTAAATCCTTTGGGGAATACACTTTTTTGAGTGGAGAATGTAGACAACTGGGAGTATGCATTTGAAAGGGCCCAAGATAAAGGATGGCATCTACTAGTCCTTATGGTCGCCATGTTGTATAGTGTTGTGAATTGTGAAATGCGTGACATTTTCAACGTTTTGTATAGCCTACCGACACTTAAATTACGTGTATCATTGATTGATAAAATGATATTCCGCAGGTGCCTAGAAGGATATAGAATGAGGCGTTGAGGCGGCCAATGGATAGGCTTAGATGAGAAAAGACGGAGGAGGGAATTTTGTGGGCGAGAGGCGGATGCGTGGTGCGGCCCATTTGGGGGCGGGCACTTAGGAAGTGTGGGCGAGACACTCCACTTACTATACATTACCGACACGGAGTCATGGGACCAAGTGCTCGGATGATGTATGAAGGTGGCGGAGGAAGACGATGAACCCATAGAATCACGCGCTATGGATGGATTGCCTCTCATCTTTTAAGTTCATTTATCGAGAGCTAATGTAATGTGACCATTTTTATTGTTTCATCCCTCTAATTTACATCAATCTTCTCTAATGTTCCTATTTCCTGGTTGATTATGTTATAAATTAAAGTTCCTAAGATACTTTATACCTCAAGTATTCCATATGGTATATGACACTGGTGCCTGTCAGGCGTCGAACCCTTGATCTACATTGAATTGTTCCACTGCCTATACGAACCATAATCGCGATCTCTTTCCACAAAAGCTATCGATGTCCCTGAGAAATCTTAAATATTGCCCTAATGCGTTTCTTACAGTTGAGATTTGTACCGACCTGGCATCGAACCCAGAGCTGTAATGGAAATATCATTGCATATAATGTTAAAGAAACATGTCTTCTACATATACCTATAGTTTACCGTCTAAATCATTTTGAAAATTGCCTCGAATATATTTCCGAATTCCGCATATAATCATTATGGACGGATATTTATCGCGCCCTGGAGTGGAGCCCAGGATCTTTTGGGAAACGGTCGTTTGTGTTCATAAAATACATTCACCACTTTTATTCACATGCTTGATGATAGCTATCTAACTTTTTAGTCCTCTGCGATATCCTTATTCTTTACTTCAAGGATTCTCGGATAGCCATGTAGGCAGCGAATTCGACTTTGGCCGTCCTGGGTTCGATTTGCGGTGGGAGTCCACGTGCGAAACGACCTCAGTTGTCGAAGCACTTTATACTACTAATTCTTCATTTCATATTGTTCAGGAGGGTGCCTCAAACAAATATCTCAAAACTCGCTCAATATCCTTAGGGGAAAAATCGGGATTTTAAAGGTTTCTGGGATCTAACCCATAATAGCTTGGATCGGTTTCCCTTTTTCCCGGAGTCTTACTGTAAAACTATAGTAAAATTCACCTAATAAAGACATGATCATCATTAAAGTTAGTTTAAATTCAATTCCTTACCTCTAATTAAAAATAACCATCTAATGCTGCAATCATGCGAAACATTTTTTTACGTTGATTCATTGTTCGTTCACCTTGACAATTTGTTATAGCTTAGCAAAGTTACAACTGCCAACGATTATTTTAAACTGAGGTGGATTTCGTGCCCGTTAAAGGAGCATAGATTCACATAGATTATCATAGATAGAAAATTTACAAAACGAGAAGTGGTCTCAGCGAAAATGTTTCCATGGAACGAATTATACCGCTCTAATTATCTCGTCAAAGCCCAAGTTTGGTCCGTAATTGCCGCGGAATTCAGAGTTAATATTAAGGACAATGGCACGAATAAATTAACATATACACACAAAGCCGGAGACATACACGTATGTGACCATTTTCTCAAAAGAAAAGCCTTAAAAAAGTAGTTTTGGAGTGGAGGTGCTCGAATGTGTGTCGAAGAAAAAAGTGTCAACTTAGTCCAAGTGTTCGCGGCTTGCATACATTCCGCGAGAGAGAGAAAGCAGACGAGGGGAAGGCAATGGGATTTGGGAAAACGGGATGGAAACTGTAATGGGAATTTTCTAACGAGTTTGCGCTTTGCATGCAAATGATTAAGGGCGTTACCGTAGCGGAAAAAAAGCACATCGCGCGTTTAAATCATGTTTGAGTGGCCTCAGCTTCATTCAGAATAAAAATTGATACTTTAAATTAAATCGACAAGTCCATTTGCTAAATATGAATGTCCGTGTTCTGGACTGAATTACGTTTGCGGATTCTGAGGTCAAATTTATTGAGACATGACATTAAAATATACGATCGAAGTGGTGACATAAAATATTATTCCATAACCGTATAGCGTGGGTATAACATACAACTTAATTCTGAGTTAGTTTTAAATGGATATCATTTAGATAAACATTCTTTGCTACGCGGACGATAGAGATAGAGATGACAATCAGACAAGGTTTCCGAGTTCGCTCCAATGGGAAAGTAAAGAATAAATCACGGAAATATCCATAGAAAGGACTATAAATATGGTAATGAAGAGAAATGAGTATTGAATGTGAAAGATATTAATAAAATCTTAATAAGTACCAGGAACGCAGTTTGTGATTTACGAAAAAAAGCAATGAGTAATATTGAAAAACCAGGTAGTAAAAGCCGAACAAGGAAGTGATTTCTTAAGCAGTGTGATTTGAGAAATAAATATCTTAGCGAAGGATAAATATAGGAAGGAATTATAAGAGCAATTTTAGTATATGCGATTGATATAAATAGGAGGGAGAAGTAAAGGAGGACTCACATGATAAAGGAAGCATGGAATCACTAATTGAAAAGTGGAAGCTTATGAGAAGAATTATTTTTAAGATGTTCACGGAGACTATTAATCATTCGTCAGATAACTATAATCATTTTCGTCGTGACGACAAAGTATTTATAACCATTAACCTTTCTAACAACAGCGTTGGAATGAGTTTTTTCATAGTTCCTACTGTTTTTATACGCATGCCATGTGAAGGTCATCATGAATGATTTCCATAATTTTCTTCATTCCTCATTCATATTAAAAGGCAACGAATAGTAAATATTATTAATAATGAAATAAATTCATAAATTTTACGCCCTCATATTCCTTTAAAATACGTCGAAAATTATAGCGGCTGTTACGCAGTGATCTCTAGAGATTATTCAGACGACTTAAGGTGTGATGGGACACGTTAGAGTAAAGCGTGCGGTAGATTGAGTGGAGCGAGAGATAGAAGCGGTGGCTACAGGTGGCTTGGAATACTGGTACAGGCAGTCGCCATCTAAGGTGTTAGTCACTTGAGCCGAAAAAGTGAAATTGAATAGAGTTCGGACAAGAAAGCAGGCGAGGCAAGGAGAGCGCTAATTGCATTCGACACGCGTATCAAGGGAGCAGAGATAGCGTTGGAGATTTATGCGAGACGCAGGGAATAGAGAATGAAATTCTCTCGATTAGCGAGCCAAAATACGTTCGCGAATGAAAAATCTCCTGACAGTCAAAGGATCGCTCAGAATTTTAAGAATTAAAACCGCATGCTACCGTACTGAATTATAATATTCGTTCGTTTATTTTCGTCGGTTAATTTTTTTCAAGGGACGGCTGATTAGATTTATAGCTGCTTAATTCCGAAGAAGGTGGCCAAAACCAACGTGGAATAATGTATTTGCCATTAAAATCGATTATGTCCGCTTGAAGCAACTATCCTCCAGTTGATTCGCTCCCTGGATTACGCCTTGTCATGGGAATATATGAATGACGAGCTCTTAGCTTTAGCGAGCGATCGTAAAGCGTCTGAGATCAACTTCCAAAACAAATCAAAACTAATCTGGGATCTTAGTTCAACCTAGTAGTTCCTATTAGTGGGAGATCACACTAATAGAAACTCTTTTCCTGAGAGAATTCTGCAAGATTCTTTCCAAGTTTTCGAAAGGAAAAAGCATTTAAACATTTTGCTTTTATAAAAATTAATTCAATTTCTTTTCCAGTTCTTTTCTGTCTTTTTCCAGGTATGTTCAGATCAAATTAATGATACTAAAAGTTAAACAGAGAATATAACTTGAGGATAAAAATATATTAGAACCATCCTAAAGAACAACTTTCTGTAACACTTAGTTATTTCGAACGAATAGTTACGATAATTATTACATAAGCCAATTAAGAAAACCAGCAGGACTATAAAACTGTTCTGAAACGCATTCTTCCAATTGGTCCACTTTGAATGTAAATTACCGCAGAAATTAATTCTGCATTATTTTTCTAGATCTTTTTCTAAGCAAGTCAAACCATACGTTCAGTCAGAAAACTCTTATCGCCCTTGAATTATAAGTGGAGACCTATCAAAGGCAGTTTCTATTTAGCTTAATCAGATCCTTTCAGCCTGTCAAAATGACTTTTTATCTTAATTATGCGGTTCATCATGATTGATCACAATTAAAAACATGGATTTACCTTTCTCCTCATAAACGATACATTCACTAGAAATTAAAGAAAATATTCACGTTTTCGCCACAGAAGTAAAGTGTAACTTATGTATTCATTATAACGATAGATTACAGTTGAAAAATCGTTTGAAAGCAACAGGTTAATTTAACTTAGAGCTGTAAGAAGGTTCGATGGAAAAACAGAATGAATAAGAACATCTGCTATTCTCAGGGCACAGTTTAAACTCGTATACGGAACTCTTTATAACGGTACCACTTCATAAGATTTCAATAGAAAATTTCCTCGGAAAGTTTTTCGATTCACCCCTGGATGATCCCGATAGATTATCCGACAGACCACTATAAAACTTTGAGAACTTTTTCACTCGGCTTCGGTCTATAACGCCACACCCGTCCTCCCCTCGAAATTGTCATAATTGTGTATGAAAATCTCCTTCCAGGACGGAACGCAATTTATTTGCTTTCTTTCGTTTTGCGGCGAGGGGATGGACGCACGGGGATGGAAACGAGTGGGTTTCGAAATCAAGACCACTACCAACCGCGTCCCCACCCAACCACATCATTTCACACCCAAGCGATCATTGAGTTATAATGTTTCCTCCACCAACTTAATTTAGCTCTCGATGCTTTATCCACATCTATCACGCGATCTCATGGGGATAAACACGCGCTATCTTAGCTCGTTTCACTCAATCCCCGGCCGATCGTGGAATTACAATCTAGCACCGAGCATCCTCAAAGAGCCGTCAGGAGGTAATTGCGGAACGCTTAAGTGTGGACGTGGGCTGTGTTGACCTACAATAAATTCTCGACCTTTCGAAGGAGGGAACGGAGGGAATGTCTCGAAGAAAAGACGTGATTTAGATAAAGTCTGAGGTGCTGCTGCTTGGGATTCGAATCCGACTCGCACGATTCCATCAACATACGACGAAAAATTCTTCCAAACCCTGTGACGAATAATTTAATTTTGGAACAGCGATGGAATGAGAGTTTGTTAAAATTTAATCCGTCAGCTAGGACCGCTTTTCAATCTAAACAGGATTTTACAGCTGGATGATGTTTTTCGTGACATTTTCGATGGAACCTTACTGGCAGCATTATTACTCTAAACTGAACAACCAGAGATTTATAGAGGAAATCATAAGATTTTAGAGGAAATCATAAGATTTTAGAGGAAAAATAAAAATTTAAAAGTCATGAAAGTGTTGGCACCTAGGAAACCTCTCAAAAATTCCTACAAAAATTTTTTGCTCATGAGTCCAAATGTTCACTATGTTAATCAGTTAAATCCTAGCGAGATATGTGGAGTTAGCAAATTTTTTAGTATTTTTTTAGAATTAATTCAAAGCGTTATCCGAGGATGACCTAATTAATGTGAACCTCAAGCGATTTCTTTGACTTCAAGTACAGAGATCATAATAATTTAGGCGTTTCTGAAACTAAGCAGACATAAATCCAAAAACAAAAAAATTTCATAATAATTTCCAATGCTTTAATCCTTCGCTTATCGACTGTAGACGAATGGAATATGAGTCAGTTCGCTTATAAAAGAAGCAAAACCTTTCCGAATTTGTGTGTTATTCGGCGACTTTCTTGTAAGGAATATGGGAGCAGTTTTAATACTACGATGTTTTTGTTTGTAATGCTTGGTAAACTATGTTCTGTTTGAGTTTGTATTTACGTATTTGCTATCCAGCAGTACCGAGTAAATTGCGAGCTTATGTTTCGAATCTAGAGCTAATGAGTGTCTGTGAAAGCTTTATCAAGAGGTTATAAAAGTCGAAGCCTGAAATATTGAAATTAAAATATTGTTGACTCTATTATGGAGAAAAAATTATAAGAATACCTATGGTAACACTCCATTTGCTTTGATCCAATGGAAGTAACGATGGAGTTAGAAATACTTCCTGCAACCTCTATATTATATGGGCTGCCAAAGAAATCATTTTTCTTGTTTGACGTCAAACGGCAACAAAACATGAATCTAGCGTTGCTAAATCAAATTTTTGAATCCTCTTCTTGATATTCTGTTAGTATCATAGTCTTAAGAAGAAAAGAAACGGCTGTCATAATTCTGCTTGAAACCATATTTTATTAAACTGCCGGGTACGAATAGTTATCTTCAGGTCTAGGGAATTTAAAGAGAAAAATTTCAATTGAAAATCGACAACTGTGGCATGTTTAGTTGCTCAGAATCGGAATACATACCCAGAGCTAAAACTGAGATGTAAAGAGAGTTGTTAGAGATGGGCACGAAGTTAAACGCACTGGTTAAGTCCGAGGAAAGTATGATGGATAGAAAAGTAGCAATGAAACGCTTAAATGGAAGGGAGGAGTGATTGATCGAACCTAATTCTAGACGGCGATGCTAACGTCGCATTTTTTATAAAAATAATAGGCTCGGAGTGGTGGAAGCGGAGAGGGTCGTTTTGGGATGGCGGAAGATTCGACGCCTGGCGAGTAACTGGGAATGACGGCTTCTGATGCATGACTCCCTCCTTCGATTGCGTTGGGACGCGCACTACATTTTACTTAGTCTCTTAGATAGGGCGGTGCATCGACAAGGAGCTCCTTTTTATGAAGAAATACTCGGGGACACGCGAGTCATTCCAAATTTCTACCGAGGAAAATGAGAGCCACGCTTTGTTATTCCAGATTTATAACGTGAGAAATCGCCCGATCAATTATACCACGTAAATTGTTTCTCACTCCTAAAGTAAATTCGAGAAAAGGATGATATTATCGCTAGATTATTATTGCTTTCATTTCATTCATTGAGATTTGTTTGATAGACTGCTTGTGCCATTACATTTTCCTTACGCCGAATCTTACTTTTCTCGTGCTGTTAAGAATAGAGTATTGCCTGGAATATTTGTAATAATTTGTACGTCATTTTAAACTTTTTCCAAGATTTAATTTTCTATTCCTATGGCTGTTTTCACATTTTCATTATTACTTCCTATTTGATGCCCTATAGTCCTAAATATAACTGCGATGTGTTCTACCAACTATCTGCAATCATGCAGTATATTCATATGATCAATAAGGCTACGTTACAAAGGGATAGAAGAGACAAAGCAAAGGAACGAAAGAGAAAAGGGCGAAGAAAATCGTATTGTATGATACAAAATGAAGGTCACATTTACTCCTTTCCTAAAATGTAAGATCGCAAAGAGGGAACTATTTTTTCGTGAATTAGAGGAATCAATGCCACATGTACCAACTGATGGATATAGGATTTCCTTGTTATTTTTAAAAGATTTTATTTCTTACGATTTAACGACAATATTCTTCTTTAATACAGGAAATCAATTCTGCATTCACTCACAACTCACTTAAAAATTTCTCATTAGGGTGGAAAAATTGCAAAAGTTATTCAATAAAATTAAACCTATGCGTTAACTGCTTAAGAAACTCATACATTTCTAGAGTCATAGAATTATTTAAGAATTCTTTGAGTCATTACTTGAGGAACGATAAAGAATGAAACATAATCCAACAAACTAAACTGTAAATACTTAGGGAGACTACAAAGACATGCAGTAGCAACATTAACAGCAGCTTTAAATCGAAGTGATGTGGAAATCTAAATGTGTCTTGGCCGTTAAAATATTTGGCGGTGGTCTCCCATACTACAAAGTCCTCGTGCCTAATTTTAGTTAGTCGCAGCTATCAGGTAGTCTATTTAACTTCCGCAGGCCTCTAATGTTACCTCACCATGTTTTCCTCCAAGTAAAAAACAAGCCGTGCTATATCGTCCCTCTTTTTTTATAATTACGGGAACTGGGGGGCAATTCGTTATTAACTTTATCGTAATGGGAAAGAATTTAAATAAAAGAGATGAGATAGTCATGAGAAGATCTCGTCCAGCATTTGCGCCCCCCAAAGATGTCAACACACTGATGAAATCGCTCATTAAAAATCTATTATAGAAGTTACAAAATGTTCTATCCTTTTTAAGGTGTGTCTTGTAAAATTCTACAAAGTCAAGATTGATTGCATAAATATATTACATAATATTTTTATTTTATTTTAGTTGCACCGGTAAATCAGCAAGTGATCGGCTATTTTTCCGATCGATTCATTTGATCGATTTAATGTCTTCGATGATCCGCCATTTTTGTATTTAAATATTTATGTTGCACTATATATTATGCTAGCAGTAATATATAGTGCATTTCTGTTATATATTTATTAATTACATGAGGAAATTAAAGTTAAGAAGATATTTTTCATTTCCAATCATTTACTTATTCAAGCTTCTCAAAAATCGTTTCTTTTATTTTAACCTTTTAAAGAATCATTACTTTTCTAACATTTTTATTTTATTTTAGCATGAAAGAAATTAAAAATTAACTATCTAAAATCCCCTAGTTGCCATTTTTATGACAACCGGGAGTTCGTCTGTATTTAATAGCCGGCTTATTGATCGAGGAGTTGTAATGTATGGCCGATCAATCGATAAGTGGCCATTTTGCTTATCGATGAAACCCTAATGTTTAAATCCTTCTTGAAAAACGGATACAAATACTATTAGACGTCGAGGCAATTCGGGCACAAAGCAAGCCAATGGACAATGTGGCACTTAAAAAATCGCTCGGGCATTCATGGAGCGATTCATTTTGCCACCATCCCTTCCATCGCCATTGTCATTCCGTTTGGAAAGTCAATCAGGTTCGCGTTGTACGAAATGAGCCAAAGGCTAGCTGACAGATCATCGGGAACATAGGACTACAGCAGTGAGTTGAATGCTGTCAGCGGCCACTAAGCAATGCTTCAAAACCGCCGAAAAAAGCTTTGAGAGCAGTTTACGGAAGAGTGTGAGAGGTAGGTTTGACAACACGCCCTGTCCACGCCTTTCCCGGCAATCAAGGATTACAATAACCCATCCATTGAAGGCGTCGCTCCACCCGATCGACCGACTATTAAAATAAACCTCTTCCGCCACACTTTGTCTCCCATAATTTCCTCTCCCCTCGCAAATATCTCTCTCCTCTATCTTACTAAAATATCCATCTCCGAATCCCCCCATTCGCGCAAAAGGACCTCCATTTCCCCTAAAAAAAGTCACTTATTTTTCCTTCCATTTTCCGTGAGGAATGATAAATTTGTCGCTGACACATTATCTATCGGCCATTTCAATGTGGACTTAAGAGCCCCATCTGTCAAGTTAAGACAATGGAGCCGACGCCAGGAGAAGTGGCCTTCCGATGAATCTTGAATCTGAATCTTGCCTCTGCAAATCACGTTCCTCTTTCTATTCTAACCATTCGCCATCACTTTATTACTTTTCCCCAAACCCTGTTTTCCCTATCCTGCTTCAAAGTGGCTCCATACTTTTTGAAAAGAGTACGAATTAATATTGTAGGAGTGATTCTTAAGTTTTTTGAGAGCTTCAAATCCGCCTTTTAGTACTTCGCTCAATCCTATCGTCTGTCCCTCGTTCCATTTCGTGCCATTTTAAATAGATACTGTATTATTCTTGCGCAATTACAACTGCTCAAAATTCTGTTCTATAAGATGTCTCTATAAAAGAGACAATAGATAACATGCGGTTGACTAAGGAAGCATGTAAAACATTCTAGGCAACTCTTTTCAAAAACAAGTTTTCCATTACTAGATTTGCTTGTAACTACCACAGATGCGCATTTTTGGCACATTCCCGCGTGTTTTTGGGCTTAAACATACTAAATAAAGAAATCGCGTTCGCTGAATACAAGAATCATCATATCGCGTACTTCATTAAAAATTTCTCGAATAGCTCGTGTCTATACTCAAGTATCTTGAGTATAGTATAGTACTCAAGAGTTCTTCAATCCTCAAGAGATTCTCAGTTGAGGGACATGATCATCTCATACACTGCCATGGAACCTATAGCCAGTAGTGCTCAAGTACAAAGTAGTAGTACTCCGTTGCTTGAGTACGAACCAGTACTCAAACGAATTAATGAAAAGTGAGGCACCTCTTTGACAATCGACTGGCTACTCTTGAGAACGCGGTTACATAGCCTATAAGCTGGCCACACTACAACTAGAAGGCACGTTTTAAACAATAATTTAATACTTAAGAGAAAACCTAATTATTTATATTTACTCACGAATTCTAATGTCGCGCCACTAATACGGTAGGGAGTTCGGCTTGAGTTTTGGTTCTGAGAGCTGATCATGCTCATTGCTACACATCTTTTTCTTACTACGTTGAAGCCGAGCTGCCAATCTTCACTCCATTTAGAAATGACCTCTATGTCTCCGTGTAATATGGATGCATCTTCCTCGTTTTGAACTGTCCTGCACAGGAGGATATCTCCCGCGAAAAGCCTCACATTACTCTTTAGTTGATGTAAATTAGGAATAAAATCAGCCAGATAACACTTCCGACCGGAAAAAAAACAGCATCTACGCGTTGACTAGGATATTAGTAATTAGTAAATCCACTGAATACTTTGATCGTCGACTGTATAAGACTCAAGTTTTTGAAGTAACTTCGCAATGTATCGAATGCTTTCCCATAGTCCAGGAATCTGTCCTAAAACCTTCGTCTGATGCTTCCATTACGTCGCAATAAAGGAACTGACTCTCACATGAGCAGCATTTTTCAAACTCTGAACCTAATGGAATTAGGTTCAGAGTTTGAACATACTTAATATTAAGGACGAGCCTTAAAACCATTCCCAGTATTTTGACTCTTATGCAATTAGACAATAAGAAAATGATAAAGGAGATATATAATAAATTTCACTTTCACTCAATTTCACGGAAAGATCCATACCAAAGCAGATTTCTGTCAGATGGACCTGTTCTCTCGCATCAGATTTGCCTACAAATAACCAGCAAAATAAAATAATGGTCGTGAACTTATTCGCCGACCTCTATTCCTGCTCTTACGTATAGCGCCAAGGTAGAAGAAAGTGCGAAATGCTGAGTGTGAAAATTAATTAGGTGGTATGACTATCAATCAATCGATTTCTACGATGTATTTTTATCTCGACTGTTGCTAGCGATAGAAATGTTACATTCAGTTTAGGTTTAGAAGATTAAAACAGTCTACCACGGAAACGGTTCTGTTAGGTTTATTCTTACGGAGTTTGATTATGTAACTGATTAACTGAGTTAACTGATCGTGAGTGCCTGATACAGATTCTCTTCAGAACCACTACGGGTTCGTCATCGACATCAAGAGGACGATGAAAGAAGCAGAAGCTACCGGATCTTCTAACTGACTTACTAAACTATTCTAAGTTAGATCCTATCCTAGTGCTCCGCATACTTTTCCAGTAAAGCCGAAGAACTACACTTGTTTATTACGAATATTTCTACAGTATAAATCTAAGTTTTCCCTGGGTCTCTTTAAAGCTCGATAAATACGGAGTTCTAAAGAGGCCTCGGGGAGATGAGATCCGATACGAATTGGGGACCTAGTGTCGGAAAAGTGGATAAAAATTAAAACTCATAATTTACACCCACACCGCGTTGTATGGTGCACACAAATCACAAACGAAGCAATGGAAGATTAGCAAACGAAAAACAAGGCGGTCAAGCGGTCGTAAGGGCTGGAAAATTGGTGAATGGGAGAAGGGAAGGGGGTACATGACACCAGTACAAAATGAACACGTTTGACCGCTTCCCTCTCCGGCCGCGACAATAAACTGGGCGGTACCGCGCCAAATCTTTCATCCTGGCGTGGACGCGTGGGCTCTCGCCCCCGAACACGCGACGGACAAAGAGACTTCCCGCCGTGTCCAGAGGAATATTGTGGTGACCGTGAGAGCGGTGTTTACTAGGAACGGAGGACACGGATAGCACGCGGACAATGCGGGCGCGATTACAATGCCATTGGGAGGTTCGAAATAACTGCACTCCTCTAAAATCTCTCCTCTTTATGCGTCGCTCACGTGACTTATGGATGAATCCTCCACACCCTCGAGCCATCCGAAGCCGATCATCTTTCGATTGATTTGCAGAGTATCCGACTCTTTCTGATCAAATAAATTATAAAATTGTGTGGATATACAATACGATCGTATACTTCCAGATGAACTCCGTGTATACGAGAAAAATATATTAAAAACGAATAAAAAGTATGTAACGTGTATGTTGTTGACATCCGATATCTGTTAATTTGACGTAAGATGGCAGTTATGTGATGATTTTTTGTTGCTGTGTGTTGCATTGCAGTATGCAGTGCTTTAAATACCGTGATGTGTAGATTTATAAAGTAATGGACATCATGAATTATATAGAAAAAATATAAATATGGAGTGACTTCGAATTACGCAGCGAACGAATCCGGCTGATAAAGAATTTCTCTTCAATTTTCGGTGACACATGCACTCTAAAAATTCAAAGATGACCAGAGTTGTACTAATGGAAGATAGAATTGATGCTGTGCATTGTTTGCTCACTGTGTAAGTTTACCATAGATTTTTGTCTCTAATTCTTGAATTAATAATTTGGGAAAACGGTTCTCCGCTATCGAAGATTTCGGTCAACGGTTGCCATTTCCGAGCGAATCATCATTATAAGCCAATGGGCCGCCGATTACAGCTATTAACAATGCCTTTAAAACATCATTATTGTTCTTTGCATCGCAGTTCGTCTTGAATCTTATCATCCCCTTCTATAATGCTCGCATTCTTTCACAGGGATTTTCTTTAAGGAGAAACAGTTTTAAAAGAGTGCAATACCTAACCACTTCTTATGAGCCGTTTGTGGCTTCGACATCAATATCTTGCCGCACCGGTTCGGTTCTTTTCGGCTCGTCGCAAACGATGCTCGGGGCGAAAGGAATTAAAGACAAAACGAAATATCGGAGCGATTCGCTCCCGATTCGAAATCGACCGAGAGATAATACCGAACTGGTCTGCGGACTGGTTGGATTATGGTTCAGAAAAAAGCAAAAATATCCCGAACTCCGACGGAAGGAATAAAATTAGGGGAGAGAGAAATAGTCGCGAAGCGTCGATGATCTTAAACTATGTCATTAGCATAATGAGTGTGGTAAAATTCACGCTACTCCACCTATACGCTTGGCTCGCAATTTGAACTTCCTCCTCAACGCCTACTCCGAGCTAAATGAGGCGCAAAATAAAAGGCCATCGAATTGGAAATGCAACGTAGAAGAAAGGAGAGAGCGAGAGAGGCGAGGAAAAAGGGAATAATTTAGAGAAGCATAATTGGTCACGAGGGGCGCTCAATTGACAGCACGCGTGATTGCGAAGTGCTCTGAGAAGGGCAAAATGAGCTGCTAGAAATAAATATAATAAGCTTCTTCTCATCATACGATTGCTCTGATTGTCGGTGGTACGACAGACAACTCGCTTCGGCACGGATGAAAATGTATTCTGAGAACGGAATGAAGAGATTGGAATATTACTTACTCTGGGAGGAATTTTCCTAATGCAACAACTATTTCTCTAGAATACATGCTGGGGACTTGAGTAGCTTTAGTAAATACAGCATTAGCAGAGTAGCTTGGGTAGTTGTAGCTTTGCAATGGATGACTTCCGAAGAATATTCGAAAATAATTTTCCATAAAAGGTGATACCATACTATAATAAACGAGCAACGGCGTTAAGTAAAAAGGTATCTGTGGACCGAACGAAATCAAGCGAGATCTTTGCTTGCGTGTAAAAGACACTGGAAGTTAAGAAAAAAATGTGCATCAAATAAACGATATAGATCCAGGGTTAACCTCGTGGTAATTATTTACTCCATGATTGAAAGAACATCACTAAACCACAAAAATATTACAAAAAGAACCATGGTTTCATAGTGGACATACAAT
The DNA here is from genome assembly GCA_036926295.1 of Pachydiplax longipennis. Taxonomy (NCBI): domain Eukaryota; kingdom Metazoa; phylum Arthropoda; class Insecta; order Odonata; family Libellulidae; genus Pachydiplax; species Pachydiplax longipennis. Next base: position 620,967 of record JAVFKF010000010.1, read on the forward strand.
GTAAGGTATACATTCAAATGACGATACAGATTGGATAAACCTTGATCGTTATGCTCCAATATTTTTGCGGTTTAGTAAAGTGCTTTTCAATCAAAAAGATGGACAGTTGAAGTCATGTGCAAAGAGCTAAAAATTGCATACGCTATTTGCATTGCTTTACTAGGAAAACGAGCGATTCCAGGAACCATTAGACAAACAATGAATGTTCTGAAAAAACAAAACAGTGCGTTACTGGTAATGGTTACAAGAAGAAAAGACTCATATCTGTGAGTTTTCATTTATAACTTTAAACAAAAATATAATAAAAATATCTAAAAACACATGCGTTGTTGGAAATACTTATCTAAGAAATACGAGCAGATCGTAAGACCATGCTTTAAGATCTCTGATTTATTTTATAAATTGTAAGGCAGTGTCGAATCGAATTAAAAATACCGTAATCACTTACGCAAGCTTTCAGAAGGAAAATCATTTTCATGTACTCGGAGTGAATTGCTTCAGAGTTATATTCCCTTCCTTATTCCATTCTATAGAAGGAATTTTATGTTTTATTTAAATTTGCTTTGATTCTATCTATTTAAAGGCTGTTAAGTCGTTGATTTTCCTTTTGAAGCACTTCTCAATAAAAGTTTAGTACCTACTTCGAGAGGCATAGGATGTCAGGAATTTATACCCATGAATTTATTGAGAAAACAACAGCGATCTTTCGCTTTGCCCACTAAGAAGAGAGTACGAAGGTATTCATTAACTTCATTTAGTTTTGTTAGCTCGACTCCGGGTACTTTATCGAGAAAATCAATATCAACTCTATCCTCACCATTTTCATTGCATAATTGGACTCACTACTCTCTCACAGCCAACTAACTGATTTTATCGGAAGATCGCTTTTCTCAATTGTATTACGGTATTAGGCTACAAATGGACGTAGGTAATTTTTCTAATGTAGAATATAGCGCAGTCGTTAAAAAATACAGGACATGCAGGATATTCGCTTCTTTTGGAATTAACTGTTACACAGCGTTCCCATGAGTTTTAATTCTATGAGGTAGCATAAATTGTGAAATTACGTCATACTGTTATGAATAATAAAGACTCCTTGTGGTGAATTATCATGGAAACTAGACTTGTAAAATAAATTTTACAAAAATAGGGGACGCGAAGATCTGAAGCGGTAATGATGAGAGTACTAAATTATTGCTTGAAATTTATATGTACACGTATGTTATTTTATACGCAAGAACAATTTTTACCTTATTCATTCGCAGTCCTCTTCTATCATTTTCGAGCCTTGGATATATCTTTTAGTTTAGACAAATCCATGCATGTTTCCTACATTCCATTTTAATCTTCAAACTATGTAAATCTCATTCATCACAAAAAATAACTTCTTTCCAATCTTTCTTTCCATTTACTAGAGATCTTAAAAGCTTTCACTATCTTAGCCATTCTGCTTTCATCCTCACACTTCATGTATACCTTCAGATAAACGTGAAATTTGCCGTCAAAGGTGACTCTTATAGGCAGAATTCATTCAGCGGTCCTCCATCATCCTTCCCTCTGCTTTTTCACACATACTCTTCAGTTCATCTAAAACTTTCTTAAGAATTGTTTGCATTTTATGACAAGAGAAATGATATATAACGTGAAAAAATAATTAAAATAAAAGCAATGGACTATTCGAAAGGCAAGCGTACGTTTCTGTAGATGATGCAAAAGAGATACGTAGATGTATGGAGGGTAAGTAGTAACACTTCATATCCTGTGGATGTGAAGTGTTACTAATTTTAAATGACTATTACTTATCCCTCTATCTTTAATCTTACAGGGAAATGTAAACGGTCCCATTCGGTGTCTAAGATGCAATTTACGGAATAAATCATTAATTTATCAAATACGGAATAAATCTGTACTATCCAAAGGGGAAATGAACAGGCTTAGAACTCGTGCAAAGTATCAGGTACTTTATTCCCAAAGTGTATTACAAGGCCACTCATAAAATGTTTCCTGAATGCTGATGAAGAAATTTCATTTAAACTCTGAATAATTAAAGAGAGATGGGGAATGAAGCGACGTAACATTTTGCGTGGATTCAAGGTTTTCCTAAGAAGGAAGGCTGTGGAATGCCATAAAGTTACAGTTCAAATGTGAAGTGATTAATATGGCTTAGACAGTAAAAATAAATGCTAGAAAAACCGCCGTTGATAAATCAGTCCCTTACATGTATCATAATATTTATCTGATAAAGTGAGTGTAGTTTCCTTTTGATTTATGCAGCGTCAGACTTGAAGGTAATGAAATTCAATCATACCTCGGAAACGCAAATGGACCTTGAATTCAAAATACAGCTTTCGATTCTTTTCATTCACATTAATTGAATTTTATAATAACACATATAAGTATTAACCAAAGAGGTGGAAGTAGCAGGAGAAATAGTTTGGAGGTCATGTACCTCTATGGCTTTACGAATTAGAAAACATTTCAGTCTTCCAGTTGAAAATTTAGGTCTGTTGATGAAATGGGACACGAAGGTTAGGATTCTATATTCTAGGGGCTACTCACAGCTTCAGGACTACTACTGCTCAAAAGAACGACAAATTACAGAGAAAAACGCTGTCAGGAATATTGGAAGGATAAAAAATTCAATGTTTTGAATATCTTAATCTTCGTTGACGTTCACAGTCATTAAATTATCCTCAGATGGAGGAACATGTCTCAATATATATTTAAAAGTTAAGTATGAAGTTTCATTTCCAGTGTACTTTGATGGCAAAATACTGTTCTGATTTTAAAATTCTGTTACGTAAACTATTTTCCTATTTCTAAACCATTCCTTCTTATTCAAATCATTTACAGTAATAATGATAATTTTAATACAATTTTTAGACTCTTAAAGAAACTCAAATATTCTCATATTAATCAGAGTTCACAAGATCTTCGATGTTTCTACAGACAAAGTTAAAAAATACATCTGATTGAATATTTATCTAATATTTTTTCATCATATCGACTATTTTCATCCTTCTCCTTAAATGTATGAAACATGGCTGTTGAAATCTCCAATCATTAAATGCTTCAATTACCAAGTTTCGTTAACCATAGAGCCAATTTTAGAACAACTGCTGCGAATAAAATAAGGGAGACTGTTAAATCTTAGAAATTGAAAGCAATGGAAAATACAGAGGAATATATGCTAAGATAATGCTCATAGTTATACGATTTCATCTTGCAGCAGAAACAAATCTTCATATGGAAGATCGAAGACAATTTAGAAGTGAAAATAAAAACTGCGATTTTCTTTAATGGGAGTTTCCTTCCAGTTTCTTCCGTTTATTAACGGAAACCTGAGTATTTTACCACGAGATGCTTGTAAATATTGAAATCTATCCATCTCTTCCAATCTATTTTCTGGATGACATATCGTTCTAGTTTTCGGGCGTTATACCACTAGCTTCAGATAGCTACAATCAAATTTTAAATTTTTCATACTGAAGATAGATTCCGTTAAGACGCGTAGGCAAAACTTTAATTATATTCCATGATGGTAGGGCCTTTGACGTCAGGGGGCAAGGTACAACAAGATTAAGGAGTTCCCTCGGAAGTCAGAAAGTTTTCCTCAATTGAAAAATCCACAAATCCTTTAATGACCTATTGGTGGAAGAATCCCTCCCATCCATTCCAGAAAAATGAGTTCAGCGCACAGCTGATGAAAACAGCTTGAGATTCCCTCCTTTCTGAAAAGAATGAGAAGACGAATCCTTTGCCATTCATAAGGGCGACTTCCTCGAGCCAGCGACATAAGGGATAGTTTCCAGTCTCACAATCCCATAGAAAAGGAGCCAAGGCATCAGACCCTCGGGGACAGTAACCCACGCCCGACCTGGGAGGCGTTCCAGAAGGAGAATAAAGGAAATCAACGCCGAATATCATTTCATATGCCAAAAGATCGCTCTCTATAGGGTTACGGGGGTGAGAGTTTCTTCTTAGAATGGTTTTTGAGAGGGAAGCTGTAAAAAAGAAAGGTGGATGAGGGACTCAGGGGTCGGCGAGATATGGAGGTTTCTTTGAGGGTATGTTTGCGGCCGATAGAGCTTTGGGGTATTTGTGGGAAAAGTACACGAGGGGGGAGAAGATCGGGGGTGTGGCAGTCGTTCTGTGGCGCCCGTCTAACAGCCATCCATCAGCCTGCTCAATGGAGTGTCACAAGGGAAAAACAATGGTCCGCAAATCGGTGTGACGCTTCAATGGGATCCTCTCCCTCTCGCCGTCTACCTATCAGCCACACGGCCATCTGCCGCACCCACTCACAGCCCATTATGCTATCGAATAAGGAAAATAATTGAGTGGGAACACAGTGACCTCAGTTCGCGCACTGGAAGTAGTCCTCCTTCTGGAGGCATCACCATAGCCCAAATACTTTGAATAGAAGTGACCGAGGTGGTAGGAGCTATAGTAGAATATGGAATAAGAGTCGATGCTACTCCAAGTGATAAGTTCATTCTGACAGTGTCAATATTTGGTTTTTAGGCTCCAATATTTTTGCAGACGAAGGTGATGGAGGTGTCGCATCAAAATCAATAATTAAACAACTTTGAGTGAAGGAAGTTATCTCGATCTTGAGACTCAGATCCTGTGAAAGAGTTTGATGAGCATCTAAGTGGTGATTCAGCTATCACGACTACGGTAACACCGGAAATCGATCTTGTTGTACGTATTAATTCCTATGTTACAACCGACTTTTGATATGAAGCTTGACTACGAGTGAAATATTACCTTTCTCCCCAGTTTAATTCTTCAATAGAGAGAGCAATTAAGAGATGGAATATTATATTAGTACTGAAATATGGGTTAAATGTAAGAGGAGAATCTCATTTTTAAACTCTGCCGCGAGGGCTGGAATATTCATCTCTCAAGGGTGTTCGCAATACCAACGGGATAAGGTCTAGTGTTGTAATTGGTGGGGGCTTGTGTTCTTGATTGTATTCATTCTGTGTCTATTCCGCCTGTGTTTTGCAAAGCAATTCTACAATATTAAAATTAGTATCAATTAGGATGACAGGTTTTTGCATGTTTGTGGTAGCTTCATTTCCTATCATATTTCCCGTAAATCCTTGAGAGTTTTGAGTAAAAGGTCTGTATTTGAAATGAAAGTTTGTAAATGTTTTCCATTTTTGTTGTGTCTGTATTTTCAGGTTGCTGTTTTTCTATTTTTTCCATACATCTTCTGAATATTAGAATTGTTGGAGAATTGTCAATATGAATTTAATCTATTTCCTTTTATCTGTGAGGGTAATTTTCAGCCTGCATGGCCTTTCGGCCATATTGGTGGTAAGTATTGTCCTGTTTAAGGATTCAAAAGCATTGAAAACTCTACAGCAGTAGTAATTACGCAAAACGCAGGTAAATCGAACTTTTTCAAACATTTATGCATAGTAACGGTGCATACATTTTAGGAACTGCATTTTACAGAAAATCACCGAACTGCGATTGGCGAAAGTGAAGCATTTGCGAAATTCGGACTGCTGTTGCACTTAGCTGTTCGGATTTCATGTTCGATAATTTTTCGTTGGACATCAGTAGAACACAAGAACATAATTTAGAACTCAACTTCTGTCGTAAATACATCATGTATTTTATAGACTATTCACAAAGACTCGTCTTTGATACCACGTAATCGTGAAAGTAAGCAAGGAATGAAAATTAATCAAAAATTTATCTCAGCAAAAAATCGGTTCTACATATAGCAGTTTATATACCTACCTCCAACAGATTTCCAAAAATTACGGAAAAGAAATTGGATAAGTATCTTAAACTTCGTTTCCGAAACCTCGAAGGTAAAAAATTTATGAATTATATCATATTTGAAAAGAAAAAGGGAGAAAATTTCAGTGCGATATCTATGTTATTTCCAAATTGGTTTATTGAGCACCCTCGAGGTTCTCATATTTAACAATTTCAATGAGGTAACCAACCTTTGTGGTAAAGAATAGAATAGTGATAATGAATTTTATTTTCCTCTCCGAATGACAAAGCCAAATGTTTATAGTCCGTATTTACAATGCTTACAAAGTGCGATCGATATTTGATCTAATCTAATTAATCAGAAAATTTAGCACATCTCTTCATCATGTCCTTATGAAAATGAGGCCGCCTCTTCCAACAGTAAAAAAAAACATCTTCCATAAAGTGGCCGGAAATACGAGCACACGATCACATAGTAGCGAAACTCAGTAAAACGGCAACTCTAATAACAATTTCTTCTCGGCCCAGTAGTTTACAGCTGCTTTAAAACGGCAGTGAGAATAAACTCGATGGATTGATAAATCCTCCATTCCATCATTTTTAAAAGCCATTCGGAGAATTTTATGCGGAAAAATGGTGCGCGAACGATGGCCAATTTACGACGGGACGTCTTCGGCGTCGTTGTATTTAAGTCACACGAGCGACCGCACATTAGGACGGTTCGAGGGAAAGCAATGGGGAATGAGAAGCGTGGCGTTGGGATCGAGGCGTTATTGGCAAAATTAGCGAAGCGCATCGGCGAATATTATAAATCGGTGGCAATGAACGTCCGAGTGGTTGGCTGAGTCGCCGGAATTAGTGCGAGTAAAGCAATCCCACAGTGATTTTAACAAGAGAACGGAACGTAGTTGCCAATGAATCCCAATATTTTCCGTCCCTCCGCCATATCCTCACCCCTATAACTCGCTTTGCGGATTCCACATGTACTCGTGTCACAGATCATCCTTTTTATTAGCATGTGGAAAAGTTAACCGGGAGCATCAAAGCTGACAGATCGATAATCCTTCCCCAGTGTCGCACCACCGAGTGGTGGCGCGGAATCCCCACCCGCTCCATCTCTTTTTTTACGACTGGTTATTAGCTGTCCTCATTGTGCTGGTGTGATTAATACGAGGCCCAGATTACCAACAAGCGAGGCATAAACGTTTACGGGGACGGCGGAGGGAGTGTGGGAAGTGGGAGAGGGAGAAGCGGCGGAAAGAAGAGGAAGAGTGCGCAATTATGAAGCAAAACTGTTTTGGAACGCTGAAAATGTTGGCGATCCCGGAGGGAAGAGCGAGGAAATGAGAAAAATATGCGGGGAATTCTCAAATGTTTCTGAACATCGCGAGCTGTTTTTGATGGAATGAAAGATGTGAAAGTGAAACGTACGTGCTTAAGAAGGGAAGAATTATCACTTCCGCTAGGATTTACAGATGCATTTTCTATTGGATGAAATTCGAAAGGATAGTTTCAAAATCGGCCAACTTGACATCTCGTATAAAGTCCTCCAGTTTCACAGCATTTCCTGGAAATATTTGATGCATTGGACCAAATGACTTAAGGTTTGAAGAAGAAGAACGATGGACTTGATAACTTATTTACTTGATCTGGGATCGAATTCATCACGTTATGCTCATATATCAATAGAGAAATATATCGTTATTCTCCCTAACATATAGCTGAATAAATATTTATTACCGAATATTGATATTTTTTCTTGATGGAAAAATATAATCTGAGTGTTACGGCACCATCGGTAATTATTTTGAAGAAGATGAATTAATTGGTATAGAATTAATTAATATATATAGACTAATTCTAAATGAAGTACAAGAAAGTTGCCCATTCGTAGAGCATAATGAATAATTTACTGGTGCAGATACTCCGACAAAAGCATTTAATGTAAATATTATCTTTGAGAATCGTTAAAGGAAATATTATTAAGAAAAATAAAAGCATTTGATAAAATGTGGTTGTGTTTATTTATTTCGCTCATTTATACACAAATCCGTAGAATCTTCTGTCTGCAGTGGTATTACTTTCAAAATAGACTTCTGAGAGAGTATATGGTTTTATAAGTAGCAATGTGGAATAACGAGGTGATAATTAACAATATAGACAAATGATTTGCATTGTATTTGTATATGATCTATGTTGTACTAATTATTGGTTCATAGTTAGTGATTACTTTATGGAGAATTTGATTTTTCATTCTCAGTTTGATTGTAACGGTAATTGGTGACCTCATCACTTTACGTAATGATCTTGCTGCGGCTGAATGACTTTCTGAATTGATAAGGGTAACTGAAGAGATTCTGGATAATTCTATCTAACTATAATCTAAGAAATCTTCATAAATAAAAATTTCTCAACCTTATTCGGATGTTTGGAGGTGGAATGCCGAATAGGTTGGTTAGGTTAAGCAGCCACATAGAACCTTCCATAGTTGCAGTAATGAATGTGATAGGTTTCAGAAAGTATGCACTCTGAGCACAAGGAATAATAATATTTTTAGGAACAAATGCAGATTTGAAGATGGACACTCGAACCCAATGACGATATTGACTAAAGCGGGCTAAAAACCTTATCGTGCGAATCATTGTATCTTCATATTTCTCACTCACCCCAAAACAACGGCAAATTGCATCGAATACATGTACATTGACGGAGTGAATAACTCGGAAAAAATTCCCCCGCCTCTTCGTCTCTTATAAAAATAACTCCAATTTAAAACTGCCACCTATATAAGGCCATAAAAGTTAGAGCTTATTATGAGAAAGACGAGGGCCGCTGGAGCACTGGAGATGTGCACGGCACTAAACGCATCAACACATCATAAAAAGCGTTGGAATATCCCATCGCAGGACGATGCCGCAGGGAGCGTACTCGGGGATGCCATATGAGAGAGCACCGATAACGCAGAAAGTATTTCAAAAATCGAGAGCGTTATTTACGGCCGTTATTTACGCAGAAGCGGTCACCATAGTGCTGCCCTAAGAGGAGTTGCACGGCATTATTCACTGCGGAGGGTTGTGTCCTGTGCTGCACTCTTAGTCTTCTTAGTCAGAACTAACCTATTTCGTCTTTTCCTAAGATTTCGCTCCACCTGACCATACGGACGAGAACTTGAGAGACCGTACCAAATTTTACTCCGTTACGTCAACCGTATATTCACGTGGAGATATTTCACGTCAAGGTTTTCATTACTTCGAATAAATGAGCGAGAAGTCTTTTGACGGAGGCCTGTGAATTTCTTGATTCTAAAAATCAGTTGAAATTACCGCGATACATCGGATATTAAATGAATAATAATATTTAAGCGTGTTAAACTAAAATTTCTTATAAGTATTCCTTCAGTTATCACATTCGTTAGCCAAAATGAAATTTCCTCTGTTTCTCATCCCTAAAACAATCCGAACACTGTAAAAGAGTACTCATAAAACTATGGGAAGAGAGTATCTTTCGCTTCGTTAATTTTTGTAATTTTTGCGGAAACATTCATTTGTTAACCACATTATTTTTATTATGGTACAATTAAGACAGAATGAGTTACGTAAGAAACACTGACAGCTAGTTTGGTTTATAATATTTGTACAAATATCGCTGCGTGCCGGAGTTGCAACGCTTCTGACTCAACTAAAATACTATCTAACAGATTTAATCGAGCTACAAACATAGTTTTTGGAATGATTTACTGTTCGTTTTTCTACTCGAGAAACAACATTAAAATTTGTTTCGTTCCTTGAAAGTGTAATTCAATAGCATTCTAAGGCATGAGAATGATTTTTCCTTTACAAGAGTAAGTTTACGATGGCGGGAGTTTGCACGACAAAAGAGGTGATAAAAAGTAAAAGTGAAACTTTTGTGAAACGCGTTATTATATCAACAAATTGCTGCACACAGATACGCTTTGACGACTGCCGAAAAACAATCACCTTCTATTTTTAGTAAAAGACCGCCGAAAGACGTTTTGTGCGCATTTTATTACCTTTGGTTTGCAAGAACGTCTTTGAAGATGAGCGAAATGTACAGGAAAATGCTGTCGAAGAAGATAAAAGGTATCGCACAACTCTGGGAAATGTTAATGGTTTTCAATAGCGCTAGATTCACAGACAGATTTATCGCTCAGTTAAAACTTCCAATAATATCTTTGAATTTCAGCCATATTCATATTTCAACGTATTTTATGTTCACTATTTCCTTATCAAATTTTCATCTAAGTATCCTTATTTCAGAACTGAACGTTCCTTTGATTTTGAATACCTGAATTTCACTTCCTTTAGTGAAATCAAAATTATTTACATTTTGATGCTAGAATACTACGCATAAGTAGGGTTTAATGTAATTATTGCTAATTTAGTAAACGATAAGGTAATATTAACTAGTTTTTATGCACGCAAATCGCTGATTGAAAAAATCACGGAAAAGAATCTGCTTTGCCCTTTCACTCATAATATTGCGGCACCAATATTATAATCTACAAAATGATGTAAAATATTTGAAATAGTAAGTTCGCAAGGGAGGAAAAAATATAAATGATATCTAATATGTATATACATAGTGAAGTATTTTCATCTAGGTACCATTGAGCACAGATAAGCCTCTGAGCGTCATTACGTAATATATATACAATATAGATTTTAGGGAATTCTTATCAATGTCTAATGCAGACGCAGTGTATCTCGTTTGCATGAATATGGATAACTTCAGTTAATAGATTGTAATAAGTGTGTAAGTGTAGTGTTTTCTCTGCGTCCATCCATCACAAGAACATCTGTTTCCCTTATATCTTTTTCATTACGGAAGAAGTTAATATTATAATATAAGACCTCGAATTTCCCACGAGTCCCGTACAGCGAATAATGAGGGCAGGCGCTGAGAGAATGCATTTCAGTTGCAGTCGACGAAATTCGTCCATCGGATTCGTGAAAATCGCCACATTGCGGAGATCTTGCATACGGATTAAGAGAGACGATTTCAATCCGAGAGGGAAAAAAGCAAGAGATGTGCGTGAGGAGGATATAGTTGAGGGTTCAAAAGAGCGGGTGCATATTTTTTAACCCCCGACGGTTTATGATCCATAAAGGGAGAAACAAAAAACAATCGACTGCGTGGAAGTGTAATCAATCGAGAGGAGGCGTGGGTGGAAGAGAGTCTAGCGACGTTGTTGGCCATCGCATCCGCTAGACGCAAATAAAAATCACCGCCCTTTGTTTTATTTTCACCAACGTTATTATTACGGAACGACGCGATTTTCGCCAATTAGGAGAATTATATTTTTATAAAAACGAACGCATTCGTTGTACAATATATTTTTGATAATAAAATGGTTGGGGACATAAAAAAACGAGGGTAGATTCATGACACCATTGAGATCCGAAATAGCTTTAATGCTTTTGTCGGAAAAAGAGGGGATTCTTCTTGTTTTTCCGTCTCATTCTCGTAAGCTATGTATGGATCTCCTTATGCTTCCTATAAGACGATGCATACTGAAGAGTAAGGATCAGGAAAAATAGCCGGCCAAAATTGCAGCGGCAGTTTTTGAATAAAACATATATGCAAAACCAATTTTTGATATTTTTCCCTGTGATACATTTCGCGAAACATGCCAAAAACCTGATGGATATAATGACGTTCTTTTAATCCCAATAACCTATTTTGTGCTCCAGAGAGAGTCTCTTTTTAATTTAGATCTGAAAACGTATTATTTCCTTATTGAATAGAAGTTATTGAAATCCCTTATCGTGTAAAAGTAATCATATACTTACATGAATTGAATGTAAACTTGAAGTTGCACTTGCAATTAGTCTATCAATGTCGCACGTCTACTGGGAAATTCATTAAAACTTAATCAATCAATTTAGCTCCACTATCATTTAAAATCCGCGTTCTTACAAAACGTAGTTAACGAAGGTGTTTCGTAATAAAGATGCAGAAAATACATCGTCATCCTTTCGTTTTCATGATTTTGTCTTATAACACTCTCTTATAAGAGAAAATATGAATGAGTATTTTCTGTATCGATTTCCTTCACCGCTCTTTGTACCGCCAAAAGATAAAATTGAAGCTTGGTTAGCGACCGGGATTCTAGAACTAAATATTTTTATAAAATAAATAATAAATAAAATTTAGTAAATTTTTATAAATCAGTTAGCTGAGGTGTTAGCTTTTATTGATCAACCGGTATCATCTTTCAACCTCTCATAAAAATAGAAGGAAATCAAAATCAGTAGCGGCAACCAGGTGCTCCGAAATTATTCGCAACTCAACCGGTCAATTCATATCCACAACTCAAAATATAAGATGGATGAACCGCTCGAGATTCGATCCATTACATCGCGTAATAATAGCTTACGATCGATCCTCGAAAATAGACGGTTTGTTTTCCATTTTAGTTGGAGAACGGAGGGGGCCCTCGGGGAACACCCAAATAAGCGACCGCTAATGGAGAAACAGCGAACCATACGAGTGGAGGAAAAATAAAGGAGTCCGGATAGTAAAAGCATTAATCTTTTTCGTCTCGTGCGAGTTGCGGAAGTGATGTTCCATCAATCACACCTGAGTTAACTACAGTATGGATGCAGTAGCGACTTTACGAAGTCGTCTAAAGAAGCGACGCCTTCGGCAAGTAGGGACGGCGGAAATGAATCAAATGGCGATACAGGTGACTTTTCAAGGATTTCCTATAAATGAACATGAGTAGGTTTATCTTGCCACAGGGAGGCTATGAAAGTTCAAATGGTGAAGATTAAATGTCGCTGGATTCAGGGATGTGGGCGTACTTTGGCTTTTCAAGGAATGTATGAGACCATTCCTCTATAAGGGTTTTAAAACTTCGTTTGATATCAATATTTTAACACCAAATGAATAGCTTATCCCAGTTGCTTCCTAAAATACTCAACTTGCTATTCTTGAGATCAGTTATCGATACTCACTCTTCCACGTTTCTTATAGCACATAAATGTATGCTACAATGGCGCTAAAAAAGTATAACTGACTTTTAAGTTCGGTTATTACTCTCAAGTGTCATCGTTTCCGACTCCCAAACTCAGAATCGCAATCGGATGTAAACAGGACACAAGTATACACACAAGAGAGTCATCCATCATCGATTTTTATCCGTTATTTGTCCTAATCAAAGCACGATTCGCGAAATGGGAACGGAACGAGAGAAGTGAAGATGGGAGTTGAGAGGAGAGCTTTTCATTTAATCCTCTTTTAAGAATTGCGCTCGATAAAGAGCGATAGAAATAGTGGGAAGAAGAGAAAACAGAGTGAGAAAGGGAGATGTGTAAACATCCACTTTACTTGCGCACTTTGAATAAACAAGATCATAAGTAGACCGGATACAGAGACAGGCAATGTTTCGATTCTATAAAACAACCACGATGATGAAGACACAATTTTCAAAATAAAAGTACAAAAAAGTTACGATGGAAGTAAAAGATGATGATTCGTGGAGAGAACAAGTCAACAGTGTTAACTGCTGAAGAAAACAGGAATTTAGAAGACCGAAACTTTTAATTCGCTCATTATATAGTTATATAAATGATTTTCGTAGACGATAGAAATATTGACGAAGCTAGTTTAAGCAGCATTTTTTCTAAGACAAGTAAATGAAAACGTTAAATAATTTCTAATCCTCCGATTATCTTAAACAATCACTGTTTACTGCTGCTACTGGAAAATTTCGGCGACTACCGTAAATATTTACTGGAAGTGAATTATACATAATAAGACAGTGTTAAAAAACTTGGAGGTGCAGAATTTGTTACACAAATAATTATTGGTTAAAATAACTAAGGCTGATTTAAATATATTCGAGGGTTTCTATTACCTCAAGAAAAAAGTTGCAATTCCAAGGAAAAGTTTCTTACACCCTAAAAAATACAAAATAAATAGATAAATAAAAATAAATATCAACATTATCACAAACTTGAGAGCCTAATCTACCAAATGTGTAATCCTCATGTGAGGGCAAAGTTATGGAGGCAGACTAACTAGAAGATGGAAGTAGAGAAGATAGTTTAAATCCTTCCGTATAAGATTGTCAGAAAGGTCAATAAATGGGTGAGAACTTAAGGTAAAGAGGTGTGGATTACAGAATAGGGTGGGGTTCGCGAAGAGAGAAGCACTATCTGAATAATACGTGTTTGGTTCTTTTGCACATCCGCGTAATTAAGACGTAAGCGTACGATTGATGGGAGAAAGAACTGCTGAGAGAGAGATTGCTCAGCAGTGGTGATAAACAGGTTTAAGGAGATTTTTGACGAAATTGTATTTCCTGATATTTAAGTCGGCGATTCATCTCTCACTCCATTAAGAGACATATGAAGGTTGAAAGTAAAATCTAAGTGAATCTTCTCTCGTACATAGGATTATGTATAACTTCCGTATATTAAATCGGTGCATCCTCTCTTCCAACATAAATGTGCTGAGGAAAAGTGTGAAAAAGTACAAGAGGCATGTTTAATTTTACATTAAAGAAATCAAACTCCTATTCAAATCGTATTAAACGATCCGATTTTCACTATCCAGCCCTAAAAGAAAAACGACAGTTATAGGTAATCTGACAAATTACCAATAAAAATAAAAGGGTTGAATTTTGAAAGAAGTGTATTCTCATGACATAAATATTGGATTAAAACACTTATAAGAGTTTAACTAATAGACATACATTCTCTTCAATTCATTTGAATTCAATACGTCATGATGACACGGAGGGTGACTTCTGAAGAAATGTTAATCTAATCAAAAGATCATGCCAAAATTTGAATAATGAAAGGTTCTATTGTTTTGGCATTTAAAACCACCACGAACAGATTATAATGTAGATCTATTATATCATCATATTATTTTACAAATATTTAATGAAATTTTCAGCTTGATTTTTACATATATCATCAGATCTATAGAAAAATGTGGATAGTGTCACTATTTAATGTAGCATCTTCCTGGAAAGTTTACGTTCAGAAATATTTCATAGTCAAGATGATCGCAATGAGATAAAACATCCAAATGAAAAGAATTAAAAAATCTGAAAAATTGATGAAGTAAATAGCTGACACGCAGAGAAAAGAATAAAGACGAAATTGATGAATGTGATACAGTTGAAATTGTATCGTATTCACACGCAAAAACATGAAGATATTATTTTAAATAAGTCTCAATCTGGCTTTTATACAGATTACTTAGACGAAACCTCGAGGAAAATTTGACAACACCAGCACACGCACACATAGAATTATTTAATTATTTTTAGAGAGAAGTAATTCAAACTAAAAGTAAAGACACTTCGATCGACCTCAACTGCAGACAACTAGCCATGGCTCGTAAAAACTAAGAATTCAGAGAGATAAGTACCGATGAATGTTAAAAAAGGTCTTTTAACTCTATCGATTGCACGTTAAAGACCAAATATAATTCCCTTTATCTTACTTATTAAAATGTTGCATGGATGTCGACTGCTGCAAAAATTTATCGATAAATTACGAAATATCCACGAAGGTTCAAATCTGAAGATAGGGATTTTTAACAACGATAGATTAGCGAGATTCTGAGAATTCTGGGGTTCTGTATAAAAATACATACAACAAAACTACACAATGTTATCGCGAAGTTAAGTTAAGTTTAAGTTAAGAAAGAGGCTCCATATTTATTTGAAATTACGAAAACATTTATGTTCGAGCCACGTCGCTGGAGGAAAAGAAAGGCAAAAGCCATGTTTTACTTCGAGAGTTTAATGAAGGATTAAGTTAGCCGAATTCTCGCAAAGACGGCACAGGAACCACTTAAAATCGCTATGCATTTCATGTAAAATTAGAAGGGTTTGCGATGGTGCCGGATTTTTCAATGCCGAATTTTTAAGATTCCGCAGAATATGTATATATTTGAAAAGTTGTTATATCTCTCTTTATAATTCGTTACGAGCAATCGCTTTACTCTGGCTAATATTGGCGGATGACTAAAGATTTTCCTCTCCCGCAGGGAACAATATAGTGGGGGGGCAAATGTGTGAGGCGCCTCCAACCCCCAGCAAAGACCTCCACCCTGTCAAAGGCAGCACGGAGACGAATGTAGTGCTTCCCTCGTGGGGCGGCCATAGATTCTCGCGAGAACCGGAAGGGGTTCAGAAGGAACCTCTTCGCCTCTTAAACCCACCCCCGGCCCCATCCCGTCCCCGTCCAGGCACCAACCAAAGAAAAATGGTGCATGAATTTAATAGAGCTGAAATGGAATGGCTCTCCTTTGCCCATTTGCATTCAAATTCGAACGGCACTTTATTTTTCCAGTTCTACCCCGTCTCTTGCCGAACTTTCCGACGCCCCCCCTTCCCCCCTTTGAAAACAAACAAGAGGCGGCGTGCAACGGAGGAAGGGAGATGGGCGTCAAAGCATAATTAAAATGCAATTTGTGGGGGAAAAGGGCGAGGGATGGGCGCCTTTTAGGACGCCTTGGATTACTTGAGGTAAAAACTCGAGGGATTGGAAGAAGAATGTGCAAAGGAGGAGGAAATGAGGAAGGAGATTTATATTCGAGTTTTGTCGTGCTATATGGTGCACTGTGTGTTTTAAGAGGTACGACGCTTCTATTTGGAAGCGGATTTAACAAACGAAAACGAGTTAATATTTTTGCCAGTTATCGATATCGGTGTACTCGTCGAAAATTTCAGTTAACTACTAACTTGGGATCTTGTAATTCAACGGTATTGTGCGCAAAGTTTAGAAACTAGTTTTAGTTTTAAAAATGTCCACACTTTTTTTGCTCCGAATTTTTAACAAAAGAAGAAAGAGAAAGTATTTTTCTCTCCTTATTTAGTAATTATATGCGTAATGATCTGTTATCTCTAGGAATAATAATGAAAAAAGAAACATCGACAGTGATTATATGGTAAACATCGTAAAATTGATTCATTATCATAAATGATTGTTGATTGATGTATGAATATTGTAATCAGCGTTTGAGGAGTATAAAAGTGTCATCGTACTTTGCAAACTCATTGCAAAAATAGAATTTCAGTAAGCAGTGTAAAAGGAAAAGTGAGTAGGGCAAAGAAAGGAAACAATCACTGAAGACAATACTCAACAGTTTCTCACTAAAGTAAAATTAAACGATTTCTAAATTTAAAAAGGAAGATGAATTTGAAAATCATAGTTATATCCTAAGAACGTATTTCGGAAATGAATCTCCATGAGAAGAAACGCAAGGAAAGAGCATCGAAAGCGATCAGATTTAAATTTAAGATGGACGCTGATATTTTCCTGAAATTATTGAGACTCGATCAGAAGATATATTGATTATATATTTAATTAAAAAAATTGATTTTTACATAATGCTTCGCTGAATAATGCATAATGCTTCGCTGCTTTGACATAATGCTTCGCTGAAATCATAATGAAATAAAAAATGATGGCGTGAGAATTAAAAGTGTAAAGAACAATTACTTAAAATATGTTTATATATGAAAGAAGGAGTGCACTTTCATATAACATCCTTGCTCAACTCGGATTTCGTACTTTTGACGACTGTGCGCTAAAATTTACTAAGTTTTGATGGTGAAAAATGGGTAAAATGACGAATTAAAACTAATTTAGGATATTTCCAGACTATCTTTTTCCCAGGAGTACTTTTCGAGTGTATCTGAACTAGGGATTGCTTCCTAAAAGTCACATGTTAGAGTAGTAGAATCGATTTACTAAATCCGAACCACCAAAGTACATAAGGGACGCAGTGGAGATATTAGGAATGATAGAGATGATAAGTGACGGAAGATGGCAAAGAGAGGACGAGAGATGGAAGAGATGCTACACCACTTTCTTTCCTGCATTGACAGATTCGCAGAAGGGGAACTCGAAAAGGCAGGCGAAAACTCCTCGTGGATTAACAGCTTTAATTAGCAAATTATGTGGATGGTATTAATCAGCAGAAGTGGAAAGAGGCGTGGGGTTTAAAAGCGGTGGCAAGGGAGTATGTGACGGAGGAGACCTCTGAGGTGAGGGAAGGGTGCGGGAAGGCCCTCTAGGGGACGGTGATCTGTGAATCTCTGGGCGCCGTCGTGTCCCAAAGACACTGCAGGCAAACCCAAACCCAAACGGCCTCACTCGTAAATCGCATGCATTCGTACGAGCAAAAGCAGCCTCGGATACACATGCCTTAGCAACGGGAATCCGGTGCGAAATGGTGGCATTAAATACGCTATATTTAATGAGGAGATAAAGCCCTTATTGGACACTGATTTTAAACTACCTTTGTTGAAAGATTACTATTTTCCCTAAATGCTTCTCTCACTGCATGAATGAACGGAACGAAGGCTAATAATGGTTAATTACCGTATTACAGAATAAATTCACGATACAGCGTCAATATAACTTCGTTGAGTAGGATGTCGAGAAAGGTAATGATAATTTAAGAATTTGACGACGGTTTGGAGGGTGATTTGGTTGGCTTGGCACAATTAGGACAATTATACATTCTAATGAAGACAAGCAGAAATGTGACAAAGGGCATTTGCAATTGTAAATAGTACCCTTTCATTTCTTAATTTATTCCAGAAGAGTTTTGGATGAGCAGTTAAGAACAGTTAATGATACAGAAGCAAGAGAATGCCTACTCACTGTGAATATAGAAATCGGTTCACGAAACGAAAGAACCGAAAATAGTTTTTGAATTTATTTCAGCTCGTTTTCTGTACAGCACTGAATATTATATATTACGTGAGATATAATTAATTCCGTAAAGAAAAACTTATAACATTATTAAAGCCTACTCGAGATTTTGAAATGAATCAGCACGTCATAATAAATGTTATATTAATTCGTGGAATGTCGTCCGATTTTACTCCGAATTCTTCATGATAATTCAAGCGATTCCTACAATCAACGAAAAAGTCTCTATAATAATTTATATTTATACGTCCCAACTTTTCATGTTTATTCTAAATCTACTTTAAGCGCTTAATGTATACCGCACAAGTAGTACGATGAGCTCTTGTTGAGAAATTTAAATATTTTTCCTTTCTCAGTTTTACTGAGGACGAAACATCTCCCCATTACTCCCAAAATTAAAATCCCCATTTTCCCCGCATATCCGTTTAAAACTTGAAAAGGCGCTCATTCTGAACGACTTTCAAAAAATAAAACGAATCTTAAGAGCGGAAAATGGAAACTTTCTGGATACGAGGGGTGAATGGAAAGATGAAGGGGAACAATAGTTTGCTAGAAAGAACTCGTTTATGCAATTCAAATATTCAGAATTTTCAAGAATCAAATCGTACAAGTTTTAAGTGCGATCTGTTAAGACGTCCCTTAAATACACTAGCTGAAGTTTAATTTTTCCGAAGTTAGGCAATGCTGTAGGAAAGTGAAATCATTCCCATTAATGGAAATGCTGAAGTAAATGCTAATTAGATCAAGCCATCTCCAAATTGAAATTAGTCTTTTCGGATGTCGTCATATCACAAGACTAAAAATTTCTTAAAATTTAGAGCGAAAAATGCTCTCTAGAAGAGGGCCAATCTTTTTAATTAAAGCAAAACTTCATCAGGGGATTAGAGTTCCCCATAAAATATCTTAATCATTTCTAAATTTACTCAGGACGATTTAATTAATACATTCGCTAGGGGGGGAACTATTCTTAAATTCTCCGGAAAGAATTTCCTTCCTGAACGAATCGTTTTCACTCTTCAAAACGAAGGCAACATTTGTCGCAGATGACCAATGGCCGTGAGAAAAGATCAGAAAAAAGCAATCGGAGGCAATCAGCGCGAAGTTCTAAGTGAAAAACTCACACTTTTAAGTCGAAAACATAATTATATCGGCCTTGGAAGTGATGAAATTCTTTGGAAGATGGTCTTCGGAGAGGGCAAGTGGGCTCATCACTGAGAATTCTTTTTCAACGGAAGGCAGCAGTGCCAAAATATATCTCCACCGATGAAGTAAAAAGGAAAGAATATTCAAAAGCGAATACATAGCAATAGAAAGAGTTCTTGAAAAAGGAGCACCACGAGTGAATTGTAGCACTTAGAACCGTTTAGTTGGCCCGGGGCAATTAAAATGCGGTAATCCTCTCAACAGAAGATTTTGAAAATCGCATGTCAAACATACTATGGGCAATGCGATAGGTATTCGAATAAGGAGAGTTTTCGCTTTTGATTGCAAAAGCGGAATATAGTTACTTATTGATATTTTTCATTATTTTAAAATCTTTCATTTTTATGAATAATAGTTGGGTTTATGCACAACTAAAGAGTAGACACGTTTCCGATTTCTACATATTTATAGTCCCTGATTTTATAAAATTTACAAGGTTGGTGATCGTCAAATGATTTCAATGATTTCCTGTATTTTCTGAGTAACTAACATAAGGAAAGTTGAAAACACACAATTAGTAAAATATAAATTGTTCAGTGCGTTTTAACTTAAAATTAAGGGCATTTAAGGATAAAAGACATTCGACTCATAAGAGCAAGCTGATTACATTACAGAAAATATTCGATCAATTAGAGGAAAATATGTTCGTCTTTTATATCATTATTTTCATGATTAACTTTGTGAAAACTGTATTTAGGTAAAAATCAATATTTTTGATCGAAAAGAATCTCAATCTTACCTCAACTTAATTTATTAAATCATTAATAGAACTTAGTAAAATCAATCAAAATAAGAGAAACTTGTCATCCTTAGTTGTAACTATTTTATTTTAAAACTTGGCCAAGTGATTTATAACAATTCAGTATTAAAGTAATGTGAAGTCCACGGCGCGATATCCCTTTGTGAGACTGGGCCTAGCCAAACTGTGGTCAGCACATCGACTCCCACGTCATTACATACATTAAAAATAAGTCTACGTTCTAAATTACAATTTATTACAGCATCCTTGCGTCCTCGTGATTAAAGTTTGACTTTATAATTATACTTTCTACAAAGTAGCATCAGCAATAAGAATGGTGGGCAACATGCATTGTTTATATAAGCAGAAACAAGAAATTTATTCCAGAATCGTAAATTTGATCATTTGATCACCGGTCGTATTTCAGTTTCACGTGTTACAAATTTTACACTTTTAAGTAAAATTGTACAATTACTAAAATCTACAAATATACATTCTCAAATACAAATGTTTTGACAAACACATAATAATTGCCACTAAAATCATGTTGACGATATTAAGGATCAAATGCGGATTGCGGAATAGTAGAATGCTTACGAAGCGATAAAATAAAGATATCCGAAGAAGGAAAAACCTTTGAAAAGCTGTGCCCTTCGCTGGGTCTTAACTACATTCAAATAAAATATTCGTGTGACCGATTTCGTTCCAAGTTTTTCTATCAAATCGATAGCACTTCGTCCTAGACTAAAACCTCAGAAAGGAAACGTAAAAAGAAGTATCGGTATCTAGAGATACCATCTTAAACATGGAGACATCTCTATTAGTAAGAATATTTCGAAAGAAAGTGTAATGTGATTCCAGTAAAAGAGGCAATGGATGATGACACATAGGTTATCTAGATATACTATATCAATTTACTATATCGAATACATCTGTATCCTAAAAGAATTCATTTTTATTGATATACAAATAAATAATTAATTTAAACGGACCATTAGAGAATAAACGCAGCTAACAGGATGTAGAAAATCAACATTTACTAAAAGCATAAAATAACAGCATTTTCCTTGATTAAGTAGACACAATTGTGAATGATTAAGTAATGAGATAATACATACTTCGATTAGCGCTAGGCTCAAAATATAGTGATAAGATGTGCCTAAAATATCATTATCGAATACGGAATGACATTTTATAACTGAACTAGCGAATCTACACCCAGAAAGAATAAAACAAGGGAATCTAATCTTTCATTAAATTATATATATAATTGCAGCGATTTGATAATAAATAAATAAATAAATAAATATGCTAGGCAGAAAAATTTAACCGTAAAAAAGATAAATGATGGAGATAATTTTAGAATATCCTGATTACAGCATATTAGACATTCATTATTCTATCATTCATATGACTTATTCGAGTCATATAAATAGTTATATCCAAACTAAATAAATAGTGAATTCGTCATGGACCACATAGAAGGCAGTGGTGAAGTGGGTAGAGTTCCATTCACAAGGAACTGGGTTCGATTCCCGGTTAATGAAATTTGTCTGTTTATGGAATGGTTGAGTGTTGAGGTTGATCGCCAATAAAAATAATTATTAAAAGGGATTAAGTTGGGATCAATTCCTGTTTTCATTATAAGTATATTATATTATTAGAAGCATGAGAGAGAAGTGATAGGAAGATCTTTCAAAAGCGAGGAAAATTAACATAAGTTAGGATTTGAGGGGTTGGAGAGTTCCATGCTTCGATGAAGCAAGCTGCAAACACTTTTATTGCATGGTGTGGAAAGACGGAGCCAGGAATTCCGTTCACACCCTCAACTACTGGGGGAGGAATGATATATCGCCCGCTACCCAAATAAATATCATAAATCCGGCGAAAGTTACACTCGATTATACAATCTTATTATTTGTTCCACTAAAACCCTCGTTTGACATCTTATATAGCCTCTTTGAATTCATGAAAGTGGAACCATGGGATAATGCATAATAAATGTCCGAAACGCGAAATCGACGGGCCAAAAATTTGAATTACTTACGATTTTATTCAAAGAGGGATGTGGAAATTTACGAAGTTTGCCCATCGAGGAAGCGGAAATTTTTTTGGAGGTGACGAACTGTTTTATAGAAACTTTTTCGGTAATATTAACTGTTATTTTGCAAGGTTCTTTGAAAAAAATAAGCAATACTTCGGATTGGTTTCAAGTTCATTATCCAAGCTCATCACGGTGAAAATTTGCTTTATGAAATGAAACAGAACACTTTTCGGTACTGAATATTCTTGCCTTCCTCAAAAGCTAACCAAAGTAAATGAAGAGACTGTATTGGCATGACATGGTGAACAATTTTCCTATCAATGGTATACTTATAAGTCAAATAGCACTCACGGAAGATCAGAGAATCATGAAATAACATCAAAAATTTTCAACAATTCAGAATTAATTTCGCCTTTACCAAGGTCTCTCACAATACAAAAAGGGTTAGAGGTAAGGGGAGAATCATTATTCTCAATTTAATCCCAATAAAAGTCGTTTATTATTATTACATAATGAAACTATGGCAATACTCATCTAAAGTAAAAATTGATTAGCAGATAATTATTTGGAAATCCACCTATAGTATAATCAAAATGAGAATTTTAATTGAAGAAAATGTCTGTTAAAATAATTCGATTATGCTCGTATATTCTGTCGATAATGAAGGTATTGATAAGGATGACATCGGTAATATCTTTTAATCAGATTTATTTACTCGGATATCTAGGCTAAAATTCATCGGCGCAGAGTGAATATCCTCACTAATAAAATGAACTTAAAATTCCTCTAAGTAGCTGCATGCATTCAAAATGAAAACTTACGAATCTCTTAAAATAATAATTCGTAAAACTTCCACCACCTAACTCCAGTAAATCATTTATTCTATTTCCCTTTAAGAGTCTTTCTGAATAGCAGCGATTGTTGAATGCGACCCGATGCATCGGAAAGGAGAAGTTGCCTCTGAGAGAGGAGCACCGCTGACGTTTACGAATCACTTTTGGTGAAAGGCAGTGGGAAAGTGCGATGTTGTAGAGAATCAAAGCAAGAGTTCCAATGGGGGAACTAATTAGTCCCCGCGTCATGAGCTGGGAGAGTGGTGAGCAGCCAGATTGGTAAGGAGCGGGCAGGAGTACCCTGATTTAGGGGAGATAAGAGTGCGTGGGTGGGCTGATTCCGATGGGTGGCCTAGAGAGTTCGGTAGAGGAAAGAGCGCAGATCTTAATGAAACGACCCCGGATTACAAGGAGCTATTTATCTCTTGGGTGGACCGCTTCGTATCTTCGCGACAGAACCCAATTCGTAGCTACCTAGACTTCTTTCGTTCGCAGGGTTTTATGGGGTGGGTTGGGGCGGGAAATGGCTGTATCGTGAAATAGGATTAAAGGCGTGCTGAGCGGAGAAGGGTTCTTGGTAGACGCTGAAGAACCTTGCGACTATATCTACAATTTCTTTAATTTCTCCATCTTCGCTTTTTTGGGCCTTCTCTTTTCTGAGTCCCGTTCACTGGGAGCAGGATAGCTCTTGATTGGCTTTTGTAAATAGAAAAATCAATCCCGCGAAGAAGATTCCGGGGTATTAGCTAACATGTATCCATTCAAATCTTATCACATTCGATCCTTATTACCTCTCCTCGGGAGTAGCGCTAAGAAATTGTTTTCCATCTAGAAACAGAATATAACTTATTCGTAGCATTTTGAGAGAATTTGGCAACGCAACGCAAGACTAAAATAACGAATTGTGTTTTAAAAGACTGAGCGAGCTTTTCTTCCGCATCTGGAAGATAGCTTTCAGAATAGAGACCTTATTGGAATAGAAAAATAATCTTTATGTCCGCGTAATTCTGACTCATTTCGCAAATTTCTTCCATTAGAAAATGCTTGCAGTATTTTCATGCATATATTTTTGATTATGTATTTCGTTATTGTTTTCTTTCTTCTTGGTTTTTTTGCGACTAATATTTAGGTACAATATATTAATTATAACTTTCGTTTCTTCTTATGTTACAGTAATGCAAATATAATTTCTGTTTTATATTCAGTTCTGTTTACGCTAAGTTCATATATTAATATAATTATATTTATAAGGATAATGGAAATTTGAGATGCTTATAAAGAAAAGTTGGGCTCCTGGACAGCGTGTTTGCCTTTCGTGAAAGCGATCCCGGGATCAATTCCCGCTGAGAGCCCACATATGCAAAACAGCCTTAGCTGTTGAAGCACTTTATTAATACACTACTGCTACACCGATAATAAAAATGATAATAAAAATAATAATGATAAAATGAAGAAATATAGCAGGAATAAAATTTGAATAGAATTAGATAGGAAAGCCTAAAGAAAAACAAGAACAGAGTTGAAGATACAATTTGTTCATTTGGATGCGCTTTTGGAATTTTCTCGATAACAAAGAGTCAGTCTGCCGTCAGTGAGCGACTATCGGAGACCTGTGTGTCTTTTACGCGAGATACAATTCAAAGGAAGTGATGAGGGCGAAGAAAGAAAGGAATTCGAGATAAGAATCGGACGAATAAGGTACATACATTCCGGAGAATGGGTATAAAGGAGGGCGAGGGGAATAAAAGAGAAAAAACCTTGTCGCAAGTGGAGCAGCGCAAGTAGAAGTCATAAAGAAGTTTAATGGTTTGGAATAACGTCATCCTCATGGAAGGCCTACCTAACAAGACCTTTGTTACAAACATGCTCTCTTCCTTCAAGAATCGAAGAAAGGTCAACCAAATAGGACGTCATTGTAAATTTTTGGAGAAAAGAAGCAGTTCTTACAAAAAACATTACGAGGAGGAACGCCCACTTCTCATTTGGAGGCGAATTCTGAAAAACGAGAGCGAGACTGGCTCTTGTTTATTATTAGCCGATGGTTCTCGTGTTGCCAAACGAGTAATGCACCACAATGGCGCAATTGTAACGAGCAAAGAGACCGTCACGATGCGACATGAAAATTCCGTGGAAACGGCTCTAAATCACGAAGGCGATTAATTTGACTTACAGGCGTAATGGTTGTGTACTTACTGAAATGGACAAAATGATCTTATACTGAAATCTTCAAAGAAGTCGTCTACGTCACCTATTCCTTGTCTCCGCATTAAGCAGCCTCCCCAAATGATGTCATAGATTACAACCTGGTCTCTTTCCAAAACGATTCCCGGCTCTTTACGAAAGAATGCTTTTATTTAAATAAAGCTAATGTTTCTGATTACTTCACTGGAGTTATTCGAAGAACATTACATAAATAAGTTTCTTTTGTGCCCTTTTTCCAATCCATTTCTCATTGGGTTCTTTTGTAAGGCTAAATACGAAATTTATTTATGTAACGCGATCTTTGCATTCATTCTATGGTATTCTTCATCGCGGATTTGTAATATTTTCTATAAATCTAAATTTGTATTTATAATAACGTGTAACAAACATTATTCATGTTGATGATTGTTGCATTAATATGGCGCAAATTATATGCCTAGATTTGATAAATCAGAATTTAGTGACGGTGACAGAATTTACAAAAAGGAAAGAAAAAATTTCTGAGCTCAAAGAAATATTTGAGTAATCGCGGTAGAGTTCGGATGTGCGAGAGGAAAGGGTGTTTGTTAATGACTGAATTAATACTTAGTAAATATGGCTGTAAATATAGAGGGAATGCATATAACTATATAGAAGTTTATAAGTATTTATGAAAAGTAAAATGTACTTCAACGTACGGTTGATGAATGACAGAGAATAATAAATTCGTACCAATTTGAATATGTTTCATTTTGTTTCATAAACACCAGCGCGCAAACAAAAGGATTCGATTGAGATTTCCTGGGAGTGTTTAGCAGTTCGAAAGATTGTTTACACTTACTCAAGAAATTCTTTTCACGAGGATAGAAAAGTAGGATACAGGAAATGGAAGTGATTGAGTTTTCATCCGTGGGATAAAAAGTACGGCTTTGGATATCCTTGCGCGTATACCTCAGACGGTGATAACAATCTACTTCCGATTTGTAAAGTGCTGCACTCTCTAAGGTACATTTGGGCGAATGACCTACACCATTGGAGCAATGACACTTTGTTTTCCAGTTGGTAATCATCCGTCGCGTGGGATTCTCACTGGTAACATATCCTTCAGATTTTAGAGCCAGGGGGAATTAATTGCCGCGAATTCATTCCCAGGAGTGATCATTCGCTGCCATTCTTCTCCACTAAGAAGAGAAGGATGCTTCGAGCACAGCATTTACTCCGGGGGAGTGAAATGTTATCACCGAGAAGGTCGTGGGGGACTCTTATCGCCCTCTCTGCTAATTCCCTCTTCACTTAATGAAAACGGTCGAGGGCACCTTCACTTAAGTGGCCCCAAAAACTCCCGCGTTTGTCCCCACGTTTTCCCTTGACCACCGCAACATAGCGGAGTAGAGTTTATAGGGATGTGGGAAAAGGGCGTTTCGTGGGTGTTGGTCGAAAGGGAAAATTAATTCGGTCCGCAAACAGAGATACGCAGAGTGGGTGAGGGGACGATTAACAGTTTACGCCGAGCAAATCTTGTGCGGACGCAAGGCCTGCCTTAATGAGCTCTTCTAAACCTAAATTGACACAAACGACGTCTCAATTTCTTCTCTTCCGAGACACTTCGGAGAGTTATCGGGAGAGAAGAATTCCGAATTGTTCAAATCACCGGAAACGAAACGAGGGGGTGAAGACAGGATTGGAGATGAGCGTTTATCACGGAATCTTCCATTTCCGAAAACAGAAGTCTTCTCAAGAGAAGGAATATTTTAGATACAAAATGAAACAGGATGAGAAAAAACAGAAAAGGTGACTGAAGTGAATGAGGAGTCGCAACAAAGAATTAAAATGAAAATGCCGATGTAGCAAGCTGAAACTTTAGGGGATGAGCATCGCAGAAAGAAATAAAATACTTTACCGAAATAAGGTTATGTAGTAAATTATCATTAGCATCCAGAGTCTGCGCTAAACCATAGATAAGGGTAAATTAAATACCCTAGCTTGAAAGGAGGTAATTGCTTGGAACAAAGGAAGTTCTCATTCCTCAATTATGCCATTCCTTTATAAATATAATAATAATATTCAAATAACAGTGATTTTAAAAAATAATTTTCAAAAAATATCATTTATATCCTTTCTGTGGCTGTGAATTTTAACCAACCTTATGACAACCTGGCGTATTCATAGAGATATACCAACGCAAAAGTGACTTACAGAAGTGCATGGTTCTCTAGGCCATAAGGTTTGTCATCTTCATGATTGTCACCTAATCTAGAAATGCTATAAGAAATTACATCGTCAAAGAATAAACAATATCAGATGTGGAAAGTACCGAAACGAATGCATGCGATTGCAAAATGATGTAAATGAGTAGGATAGAGAAGGCGAGTTCATTCTATTTCTTTTCCGGGTGATGAAGCTCGTCGGCCTCAACAAACTAATTACTTCCGCACTTCTACGTATTTAGGGCTTTACTTCGCTGCTTTTTATGCAGAGTTAATATATTGTGAAGAGTCACAGCGAAGAAAATTATCCTATATCTCTGTAGCGAATGCGGAATTTTATTAAGCGGAAACATGATAGTAAAAGGTCTCCCTAAAAAACTGGAAGTCACCCTTATCGTACCGGACAAAAAACGTTGGAATAATTTCCGCCGTATCTTTTACATCTTACAGGCGCACAATCATCTCAAATACTACTTTGGATCATACTCTTGGCTGTAAACACTTTAGTAATACATTAAGAGAAAAGTAAAAGATATAATTCTATCGTGTGAAACTCTTCCATTGAAGACTATCTGAGAGAGACCAGGCTAGAATACTTAGAATTTGATTAGAAAGAGGATTATGATTTTTGATCAATTTTTGGATCACATTGTTGATATCGCGGGTGAGGATTTTACATTGATTTATATATTTTGTTCGAGGAATGCGTGTGTATATATTTATATGTATGTATGTATATATGTATAAAATTAATATCAGTTTCAAAGAATACAACTCTTATTATCGATTTATAGATAAACAGCTATGAATTAGCAATGGAACAGGAATTAATAGAAACTTTTGAGTACATAATAAAGTTAAACAATTTTTATGCCTTTTTCATGTGACTGCGGTGCATCTAGGAACAATCTGTATGATCGAATTAATAGCAGCCTTTAGGAACCCATGGTGTAAGACAAAAGTTAGGATTACAGCAATTTGCTTATATACTTAGGTGTTAAGTTTACCTACTAATAAATGTTTGAGAGTATTTCTCAGACTCATTGCTATTTAGCATTGATAGCTGTTTATATGGAATTAGAAACATAGATAAATCTATGCAGTAAATATGAAAATTGTATTAAAACGAGCCAGTGGCTTTAGTATAGAGTAATTTAAGAAAATAACTTGCTTTACTTTGAAGACAGACTTACAAACATGTTTGAAATTATTGGAGAAAGGCAAAGTATTTTGATGAGGGGTTTGTGAACTCTTAGAATCCCGACATCCGTGATTCTGCAAGTCCATATACTTCCCTAAAAGATACAAAGATTTCACATATAACGAGACTATCATGTAGTACTCGAAGGCCATGAATTCAATAGGTTCGTTTTTCTAAAGAAGCTTGTGAGTATGTTTTTTCAAAGCCTGAATAACTTTTAGCAAATTCGGAATACTCTA
This sequence comes from Pachydiplax longipennis, assembly GCA_036926295.1. NCBI lineage: Eukaryota > Metazoa > Arthropoda > Insecta > Odonata > Libellulidae > Pachydiplax > Pachydiplax longipennis. The sequence continues at coordinate 650,060 of JAVFKF010000010.1, forward strand.
AACGAGTATCTTGATTCATAGAAAATACAGTCAACTTCATTTTCTTCCATTGCAATCACAATGCTTCTTCGTAAGCCCTTAATTGTTTCTGAAATCTCGCGCGACCTATAAGAGCCAAGGGTTGGCCTAGAAAATGTGTGTCTAATCATGGTTAGGGCACGGCCGTGGGTATATTTATACGTGAAAGGATTAGTTGTAATCTCGATTGACCAAATATTCGCAGTGATTATAATATTTTAAGATAGGAGGTGAATATTCTTATTCCGTCCAGTTAGGCGGGCTGTCTTTTTGGAGAAACTAAAACTAAGAACTAAGGAAAAAGCAGTCTTTAGAAAAGCAGAACGAAAAAAATGGAGTTTTTTCAGTAATATAGGGTTTTGGGAGCAAATGCTGTTGAAATACTGGGCTGAGGACGAACCACAAGTAACGTTTGACAAACACCCAAAAGTTCATCCTTAAAAGGATCTTTCCTTCTCTGTGATGCGTCCACTGCTCTTGCGGCCACCAAAACCGCAACAAGACCCCATCCCGTCAACAAGAAAAAGAGGCGTTCTAAAGCCGTTAACTCTCCATTGGAGGGCGAGAAGAAAAGTCCAATAAATTTCGCTATTTTTCCTCCCTTTGAGATAAAAAGCACTGCAAGAACGGCCGTCCCTTGTGCAAAGACAGTGCAATTACGATGGGCGCGAAGAAGACGCAATAATGGAGGTGAGAGAATGAGGCGAAGTAAAGTACATCGCATTTAACGCCAGCACTACAAAAAATGAAATTGTTTATGAGGCGTCGTGAGTTTACGGGATCGAGTATTTTTACAGAAGAAAAGGATATTTGGGCAACGTCTTTAAGAATGAGTCATCGGCATAAATGAGACCGATGAGAAAGAGAATTCCGTTATGAAGCGAAACTGTTCGAGAACAAAGCGGTGAATAGTCAAAGTGCAATCATTCCACGGATAGCGAAAAGACTGGATTACAAATTACAGGACAAAAACAAAGACTGGATTACAAATTAAGGATGATATACTTGGCTGTATTTCGTTCTCGGAAAACGAATACAAATTTGGCTGTCGATTGTTTAGGGGTACCTACGCATACAAGAAAACATTTACAGATAACTACAGGAAAGAGATTAATGACAATTTTTACCTGTATTAAAAAAATGCAAATTTTTGGTAGCGTTTACAAGAATTGTAGAATATGATTCTAATGGGATATAGTATTGTAGCAAACGTAAACTGAGATTCTGGAACGAATTATTTCCCTGCGCTGGTAAATTATAAGAAGAGCGTTGAAGAGAGAAAACAAAAATAGACTGTATACTAAAGAAGAATAGCAAGTATATGGAAACAAACCATAAATAAGAAAATGGCGTATTGTGAAGAGAAAGCAACGGGGGGAAGAAAATTTTCTCCGAAACAATTACCGCGAGAAACGTGACCGATTCAGAAAGAGTTCTTTCTTTTGGCATGAGTTTGAGCACCTCAGGCATCAAGAATATAAAGGACGATTTAGTGGTGCAAAAAATTCAAGTTAATACAGAGTTATTCTATTGGAGAATCGTGTTGAATATTAATCAAGTTTAATGCGAAACAAAATAATTAAATATAAAAATAATAAAAAAATTGCGAAACAACAATAATAAATTTCATCTTAGTAGATAGTTCACTAGGTAGATTTTTATGTGCAGGACTGGTCGTGGGGGCTCTAATTAAATATTCTTACTTAAATTAATATGATGCGAGGAAATATTTTTACAATAGCCCACAAATTCTTTCAAGAATTCCTCTGATAAGAGAGAATTAATGAATTCTAAACATACAAAATTTCCATACAGCTCAAGTAGAAAAGGCTACTTTTACATATGCATGCTGTCTCATCTACAGTATTAACATGAATCTACTTTGGAACTGTAAGGATGATAACATGCTCTACTTAAGTACAATATTGCCTCGGTATCTGATTTAATTACAATCTGGAAAATGTGACAGAAAAAGTGAGAATTAAACGAATATTATCTGGATCAAATTGCGATGGATACCCATTCCAGTTCTTCCTAAATTTACTCTTTGATTAACATGGAATGAAACATTAAAAGTTGCACTTTTAAGCTATATATAACTCATAAAAAATGAATAAATGCAGTACAACTGGACCAAATAGTTAAGGAAAAATACTCTTGGAATAGCCCAAAAATTATAATCTAATAAAAGCATTCCATATTCAAGAAATGAACTCCAAAAAGGCAAGGGCCCTTTCAGTATTTTGATATGTAATAATTAAGATTTGGTAAGAAAACGTATTTATTTAACGGGAATCAATTCGATGGATTCGAATTTGAACAAAAAATGGAGAAATAGCTCTAATGGCTGACGTTATTTATGATGGAAGATTAACAGAAACGGCGAAGGGCATAAACGTTATGCGAGAATATGAATAGGAGACTGAGCAGTTTATATTGTCTCTCGAGTTGATCTTGGAAGGAAGAAGACGAGTAAAATGAGTGGAGGTTTGAAAGATGCCCGAGCGTAAGCTGAGAAGTTGCACGAGCAAGAGATTGAGATGACGGCTATGTGTTGGTACTCAATTGAGCTGCCCGGAAAAATGAATGAGAAACGGATGTAATGAGAGAGAATGTGAAGAATGCCTGGCATAAATTAAAATACGCATTTAGTCAACAACGTGTTTCTAAACTTAATAGCGTATCCATAATGCCAAGCATGGAGAAAGACATGATGTGGGAAACAGAAAGAAAAGTTTCTAAAACAGTTTGGGCGACAGCATTATGACAATAAAATAATTTGAGTAAACGAAAAATACTCCATGAAATACGGTGAAATATTAGCGCTAAAATTAGATTGGAGAGAAGGATATACTCCATAAAATTGAATGAAGAGCGAAAGAAGAAAATATTCGGAAGAAAAAAGATAATAGAGCGATAAACTAAGAAGCAGCATCGCTACGAAGAAAAGTGTTCATTTAGTAAATAAAACTGGACTTTACGAAGCCAAAAATAACGGGTAAATTTAAAAGCGAAAAATAACAATGAAAATATATAAATAGGAAAGAATTTTTGGTATGAACATAATTAATGCTCTGGTGTAATCTTTGAATTACACTTAAATATGCGAGTATTATTGTAAGAAGATATTTGAAGGTGAAGTAAAATATTTTTAAATGAGAGGATCAATGATTGATTAAATAATGATAGAATATATTTTTAATTTAAGAAATAAAGTTTGATGGAAATTCAAGAACCACAGTGAACACTGTAACTTAAAATATAGCCAAGATCAGGAAGGGTTTATGGAATTATATTAGGAACGACACAACTCGAATCTTACATCAAATTTAATTTCATGCAGGATTCACATAAGAAGCTTCAGAAATTTCATCAATGATATGGTTGATATTCCATATATATTCTCGGATGAAGACCTTTAGTATCCGAAATTTTTGTCTATTCGCTAAATAATGTAAGTAGCTTCAGAGAATATTCTTAAAATTTCACATAAACTTTGGGAAACAAGTGAATCCAGCGTCGACAGTTAACATTGCAGTACTAGCATCTGATGAAACATTCTTGCGGAACACCTACAGATCATGGATTTGGAGGGAATAATCCAAGAAAGTGACCGACAGAAATATCCATCAAACGACAAAAAATGTCAAAAAGATGAGCATATAGCTCAAGTAATTGAAAATGGAGACATCTAAAGAGTCCCGATTTTTCGTTAGATTTGCATTAAGGATTTGGAATAGAGGTGGACACAATTACAAAGAGAGTAAAGTAAACGAATAGGAAGTGTACTGAGCTCATCCAGTCGACAAGTAAAGAGACGGGAAGAAGGGAAAAGAGAGATAGGTGAGGAGAGATTCGGGAACACCCATCTTTCTCCTCTTTCCACGTATAAAAACAAAGAACGCCCCGCTCTTATCTTTGCGGTGAACCCATCGGAAAAGTGATAAAGGACGTTAGGGCTTCCACCCTCGAGGTAGGACGGAGATGGTGCGAAAAGGCAAGAAGGGAAAAGAGGTTCCCTTCGAGATAGACTAATTTAAATATATAGGAAATGATACGCCTAATGGCCCTTGGAGGTAATCTGCTGCGGACGGCATTTTCCTAGCCCACTTGTCGTTAAGAGCACTCTTAGCACCTCATACCGCCCCCGTGGCCAAACACACGCCCTGGAATCCCGCGAAACGCACCCTCTCACGGGAATCTCTATTGGATTTCTATTTACCAGTCGAGTACGAGGGGGGGAGTAGAAAAAACCCGAGGAAAGGTAATATGTGCATTCCATCGGAACATAATGCCCTAAATGAGTCCTCATAAATCTCCAAAAATAGCCTGAAAATATTGTGCTCCGCAAAAAAGAGGTGGGTGAGGATGAGGGAGAGGAGAAAAATTAAGCAAAGGGAATAAAGAAATCCGTAAAAAATCTGTGGAGGTTTTGTTTGGCAGGATCCCATCACGCGGAGGGGAAATGGCTGAGGTGAAGGGTCGCGTAGTCGTGTGACTTGAAGATGCTATAAAAGCAAACGGGTGCTTAGGTGCGAAGGTCGTAAGCGGCCGATCGTGGAATTTTTTTCCACTTAAATTTTTGTCACGAACTGGAGCCCTGTCTTATTGTGCCCGCGAAACAAAGAATTCATCCTTGAATTCGACGATCCTCTTCGCTTTGTTAAGACTTCACGATGATTAACTTTTATTGAATCTCCGTGCCCTTTGGAGGAATTCTTCGCTCGTAAATCAGGGTCTAAAAATAATACAATTTCCTCGTATTGCATTTTCTTTTCTTTGACATTCATTCAATCGTCCGATTTCTAGGAATTCTCTCGTCCGAAAAAGCAATATTTATATATCTTGAAACATCACCAGAAGATAGAAAACTGGTAAAAAATATCATATTATATCATAAATCATATATTCGACTCTGCATTTAAGAGACAGTGAACTCATAATAAGAAGCTCGAAACTCAGCAAAACAATGCAGATTGGAAGAATGTTCAGATAGTTGTACATATATCACAAAGGAGTATCTGCATTTCGATTCATATCGACAGAATGTCACGATATTTACACAACCTGCGATTCAGCAATAGAATGACATCTGGAAACTTGGTATGTTGTACGAATCAAACTTTAGAGTATTTTCTCGTCGATTCAAACCGATACAATGCCCACATATCTCCGAAATAAAATTTTAATTCTTTCTCGTTTTGAATTAAAAAACATAGAAGAATAGATCAAGAAAACTATGTGTACTGTAACCCAAAAATGACTGAACGCAATAGTGGGAAAAATTAGGCTTCTCGACGTAGTTTCTTTTTAGCTGACAAGAGGATAAAATTGGTGGGAAATAAATTATTCTACTACCGTTCCATTTGTTCTTTCATGATATTTTGCGGTTGAATTGAAGCTTGATCCTTCAGTAGAGGATTTACAAGGGTTTTTGTAGGTTTATCGCATAGTTACATTCGTTTTTGAACCGGGATTAGGGTTACGCCTCCCCCAGCTGGTGTTTAGCTGTCCTAAAAGTAAAGGAGTACAATGGCAATACCACACGTGCGGTATAATTACTCTATTACAAATATTGCACTAAAGCAAAACATGTTGTGGTTCTCCACAGATCATTTCCTGTATTTATATGGGTTTAGTAAAACAAGTTTCTGAAGCGACTAATGGCACTTCCAATATATTTCATAAGTAACCAGAGATTTAATTATTCTATTTCAAATTACGCTTTTACATACTTTTCTTAAAATTACCGGGAGAACTTCAAACTGAGTATTTCCAAACGATGTTTATCGACTCGTGTTACCTTTATAGAGGAAAACATAAGATTCATTCAAGGACAAATGAATCACCCACACTTTTCCATTAAATATAAAAATTAGGAAACGTTGTAGAAAACCTGTTTGAGTGAGAATGTTACTTCCATTCCCGAGAAATGAAGTCATCGAGTAGGAAATAATTATCCATGAATTATGCTACGGAATAATGAATCTCCCTTGATTCCCGATTAAGCAATGAATTCACGATTCACTCAATTTTAACCACTAAAAAGGAAATGGTCGCGCAAATCATATACTTTCGGGCGAAGGCATGTAATAGTAACTAATCAGCAGTCCACACTATGAAAGATATACCGAAGGTTTTAAAAAGGGGAAAGTATTAAGAGATAATTCGGTCTCCTGAGCGGTTCCGAAAAGTTAGATAATGAAAGATTATGCTTTATTGTCGCCATGCACTGGCAATAATGGTCTGAGAAGGGAAACGGATTGCAGAGTAAAACTCGGGTATCACGCGCTATAAATTGCTACGCCAAGGAGTTAAGTACATTTGGCGCCATGAATCAGAGCCATTATAAATTACATATACTTTTAAACTCTTTCTCTAATTCCTACTCGCAACCCCACTTCTATAACAACTCATCGGACGTTGAAGGAGTGGTGTCGTAAATATTAGAAAGGTCTCAAGTGCATCCAAATGGCCGTACGCAACTCGATTCCTTCGTGGAGAAAACCATACGAGAATCCACGAACCTCTCTAATAAGGCCGAATAAAACAACTTCCATCAACAGCGGCAATTCCACCATTTCTTAAGGTTGTCATTATATTGTTCTTGGTTCGAGTCCAGGCGGTGGCTTTTATATAACCACAGCCGCTGCATTCCACCCTCGCCGTCCCCTCCATAATCTTCTCCCCCATTCTACACCACCGCTCTTACAGCCCTTCAAAATCTCAACTTGGAATTACTTACCCTTAACGAGCGTGGTCGAGACAATAAGTCTGGGTAGGAATAGACCTTCAACCCTTACAAGAAACTGACTTAATATTCCTATTCGGAGAGATTATTTCCGCGACCATTCCCACGATCGTACGTCATGATTTTGGAAATCAGAGCAGAGGAGTAAATGAAGAAAATCCGCAAGTGCGAGTGAGAATGCGACGCGCTCTCAATGGAAACAAAAAATCACGATAAATGGGTCTGATCCAATTTTTAACTCCCTACATGCCGCTCTTAGCTTAGCGCATATTCTCTTCCCGTGGCTTAATTAATGCGCAATTTGGCTGATGTTATTGAAATTGGAATAAAAAAAACAGCGGTTTGAAAGATAGACGTTGAGGAGAGAGAAATGCACTTACATTCAAAGATTATCAATTTGAGAACCCATTGAGGTTGAAACTAATCTGAGCTCAGAAAGAATTAAGGATAATAACTTTCGATGGCTTTACAACTTTTTATAACTACGGAGATAATATTCATGTTCTTTTACAACATTAATTCAATACGTGATAGATTTATGATTATCATATTTCAGATCCTACAGTGATATGAAGAAATAACATTTATAATGGAAAAAAAATACTAAATATCAAAATCAAAATTCTAGAAAATTTAGTTGGAAGAGAAATATTACGAAAAATTTACGTCTAAGTCAAATTTAAATACTGCATATAGATGATTAGTTTAAAACGCCTAATTTTTATGAGAGTAAAGCTTTAAGTGATGTAAAATTATAATCAGAAATATAAAAGCTTACTAATAAAGATTTGGTACCGTGAAATTTAATGTGTTTTATCCTCATAATTCCTCGAGCAATTTCTCAAACCAAACACAAAGTAAACTTTAAGACAATTACCGTGATGTTATTTGCAACTATATCAAAACCTGATATCGTCCTTATATTCAGGAATTACTTTAACAAATCTGACAATAAGGCAATACATTCCGAGAATACTGCAAGTAAAACTAGCCAGCGTTCATCATAAATAATAAACAATCAGTGAATATTTTTTCTCTATTGCACGAGAGAATCGTGTAATACAACGATTTCAACGATTTCATCCGAAGCTAGTGAATATCAAATAAAGTATATGATATGATGAAATTGAAAATCGTCACCAACATTTTTTGGGTAAAGTCTAAGTCCCTTTTTGAAATACAGTACTTCTGATTTTTATATGAAAATAAACCATTCATTACCTGTCATTCACTCCAACAGCAAAGTACGCTCTGGTGGATCAGCTCTTCATCTCGCAAGATTCAGGGTTTTAGGAGGAAAACAGCCTCCAGATCAGGGGTAAAAAGTTATTTCCCCCATTTGTAATAAAAATTCAAAGCGTAAGCACTTTTTAATGGGACTACGGATGCCTAGTGTCGCTTTTCTTGCAAGTTCTGTCTTCAAAAAACTTCTGCTGAAAACTCATGAGCAGACCAGAAAAATCTCCGGACAGCAAGGGAAAATATCCTGGTAGATGAACCTCCTAGGATAACCCGGTCTCAATCTCTTTCAATTACTCTCCCGGAAATCGCCGTGATGTTCTTTCCCGCCTTGATCATACGTCCTTACTCTCCTATTGAAGAAGCTTGGGTAGATGAATAGCGGAGAGAAGGGTGCTTTTGGATGTGGTGCACGACGACGAATGGAAGGGGGAGACGGCGAGACAGGTATCGGAGGAGTAGGGGGCAGAGAAAGTAAAGCCCTCTTGGCTTGCGACCAGATCCTCTACAACCAGCCTCTCTCAAGCGTAATCCAAAAATATGTCGTGATCGATCGAATGAAGTAAATCGCAGATATCGGATATCGAAAGAATCTCCGGGGGAGAGCCTCCTGTGAATGCCTCACTGATTCTGACGCATCGCCTTATCAGTTTTGCTCCCAAAGGATTATTCCTTTTCAACCCTTCCGCAGAAGCAGAAACCTTTTATGCCCCTCTTCGAATAACACACTCGCACCGAGCAAGGGTAAACAACTCTTACGGCATCCGAAATTTAATGGAAGGAAAAGGGTGTAGGGAAAATAAATGAGAGGTTTCGCGGATTGACCGTGTTGGGGAAATAACCATGGAGAGAGTTGCGGATTTGTAACGGTGCGCTTTCGAGGAGAAATTGTCTTTCCGAAGAGAAGTTTCATAAAATCGGCCACCGTAAAAAGAAATCCTCCGGTGGGGTTTTATCGCGAAACTTTCAACAGATGTAAATAAGGGCCGCGATATTGAATATCTCGAACTCGGGAATCGAGCTGTAACCGGGATAATTGAAAATTTGAGTTATGCTGTTCCTTTCACGGGGGCGTTAACGCGAGAGGGAAGTCGGAAGTTTTCGAGGGGAAAGAAAAACGCGATACGTTTGAGCTAACTACTTTAGAGTCGCAAACACGATAGGTGCTACATTTTACGGCTTTTGGTATTTTTATCAACGCCTAATGCGCTACCCAAGCGAGACTATTTTAAGACAATAATAATACGCGTGAATTATGTGGTGCGGAAACACTCCAGGTTACGGTTCCAGTTTTCAATTGGGTCGAAAGCCTCATAACCCGAAATTTGCTTTTCGAAGATGAGCAACTGCGTCGAGTTCATGGAATTACGGCGTAATTTCCGGTACACCGATAAATTCTCCTTCGATGAATAAAGTCATTCTTCGATTACAATTTTATGAGATCGTGAAAAAGTAAACGATTTTTGCAAAGAAATAGCCGTGTCCTTCGTGGTGAAGCAATATCTTCCGAATGAACCAAAAATGTGCGCTTTAGGGCAGCAAATCAACCAAAGTCATCGGTTTTCTAGCATAACTAAATTAAAGATGAAAATGCGTAACAAATTTGCGGTATAGATGATATTAGAATAGGCTGTTGAAGAAAGCGAATCACAGCCGAAAAACGGAGACGCATTTTGCCATTTCCTCAAGCTTATGAATCTTCATCACAATACCCTAAGTGAATTACAAATGAGAAATTCTCGTGACACTAAGGATTTGGCAGTTCCTCCGAAATGCGGCGAAAGTAACGTGATTCCCTCTCACTGCTATGCATTGTGCGGAATTCGCGTACCGCCGTGAGATGTTTTTGCTGTAGGTGAGAGGGGAAGAGCGTCGCTGGAGTATTAACCAGAAAAAAATGTCTATATTCATTGAAAATTACTTTTGCAGGGGCCAAATCGAGGCTAATAGGGATTCTCTTCTTCTTATGACGCACGTGTAAATCAAACGGATGATATATTTATTTCCCAGTTTCCATTAGATCCCTAAGTTAATTAGATGATATGGTTACTGATGAAACAGGAGTTAGGAAACAGAAATAAAATATCAAGATGAGTTATTCTATAATACTAAATAAAATTTCTAAATCTTTCAGAACACATTCTTTGATTGTTTTTTAGATGCCGAATCTAGGAAACTTACAACAACAGACTATAATGTTGACAACTGCTCATTCGAAATAGCGATACTTAAGGAAGAAAACATAATCGTGGAAACGAATCGTTATAAAATCTTACAGGCTGTTCCCGATAGAATCTATTCAAGAGAAAAAACTAAAAAACGTAGATCTGAAATATTTGAGAGTAGTTTTTTAAGTAACCAAGTAGTTTTTTAGGCATTCCATACATTTGCAGATGCAATATGAAAAACAGGCAAAAGCAAGAGCTGATGTTGACAGGTGAAACGATATTAATTGATAAAACCGTAAAAATCATGCCGAAGTTTAAGAAGAACGGAATAAATAAAAGGGGAAATGGGTTTAGATAATGTGATCGCGGATATGATCGGGAGGAGACATTGCGGGCGGCAAAGAAACCCATCGAGGAATACCGGAAGAGATTTTTGCTCCCTTCTTAATGACGAGACCCCATCAATCCCCCAACTTCGCATACGAATAAATATGAGGTCGCAATGAGGAGAGCCATTCCTTTTCTTGCACATGCGGCTGTTTCCTGAGCTATTTAAACCTTTCTCTGGAGGGAGGGAATGCAAGGATTGGGGAGTGCCGCCTCCCCCTAATGCCGTAACTAGATCCCAACCGGTTTTTTGTGACTCGGTCGGCTTACCAAGTTTTCCCGACTCTTCTTTGGGGGTGGGGCCGGGTGCCAGGTCGGGGGATGAGGAGACGGCGTCTTCCCGCCCCCAACCTCTGGCGACGGACCCGTGGAAGTGGATGGCCGCTCCCCCGCGGATCAAGAAGCCTGCTTTCGGGCCATCGCTACATACATTAGCACCACCCATCTCCTCGGTATTGCTCTAATTTATCTACTAACCCCATTCAATTAAACATGCATGAAGGGAGCTTGGATAGAGTTTTTCCCCATCTCGGTAAACAATCCTTCTCTATCACGCTCTCCGTTTCGAGACCACGTTGAAATTTCTCGGGCTGGAGGCAATTAAAATATGCGCAGTGTAATTAAAGTAATGCGTCACTGCTTGAGTCGCATTAATAACGGAGAGAGGCAATGCATCATGAGAAAAGCTCCTTCCATTCGAGCTAATCTCCTCCTCAACAGTCGAATAAGCAATTATTTCGAGTGAATCTATCCACCCGCTCTAGCTATTTGGTATGTGACTTTTTTCCTCGTGTAGACATGGCTTGGCGTATACATTACACGTGGCCTCTTCAGCCATTAATTGAGCGACGATGGGGATAAATTGGATGAAGGCGATTCTCTTCTTCTAACTTTCTTTCCATCTTTCTTCCTCCACTTTCTTTGCACGTATTTTTCGATTCTCGAGTCAAGCTTCCTTTTTTGGACGAGATTTTCTGCATTTCATAATTCACCCAAAGGCATCATTCACAGCTCGCTGAAACTGCATTTGAATTTTTGAAACAATAGAGGAAAGGATGACGGAAGGATGCTAACTTTCAAAAAAAAAAATCATTGTTCACTATGATCGTTACTAATTTAAAATTTACCTTGCTCGAGTCTCGATTGGAAAACCATTACTCCTCAGCCTATACATTTGTGCCAATATAAGAACGTTTTTCATCGTTAATCGAATATCTGAAATTTTTATTGCCAAAGTCTTGGTTCACATCGACGGATTTTCACTTTATTATATAGCAAAACAAAGTTTACACTACGAAGTTCCGTGCACATATCATGAAAATGGAAACTTGTCAAAGTTAGAAATTGTTACAATGGCAGGATCGTATAAGAGACACAAAACCATTTCCGATAGCCAATGTATTAGGAGAGATCATCTTGATTAAGAACTTTAAAGGAAAATAGAATAGTATTGTTTTGTTTTTCTAAGATATTCTTTTATTTCTGTGTAACAATTTCCCGCAAAATTTTTGCTGCTTTTAATCAAGAACGAAACAATACCACTACAAATTTGCCTAAAAACCCAGGCTGACTTTTGTTCAAAGCCTAAACAGAACATTACTTCTATTTTTAATAACTACTAACTTGTACTAATGATATTTACTGCAATATCGATTTCATATAGGTTTTATTTTTTTGCTCGTGAAATTCTTTGATAGGAAGAAACACTCAAATTGTGTTAAGTATACACAAAATGATATTGAAAATTATTGTACAACACTTAGTACAGTTACAGATATATAATTCAGAAGGCACTCTTTCCCTTGAACGGTTTTTATTTAAGAGAAAGTGTCGATAATAAACTAAAGAGATTTCCATAATTGATCATAATCAAAATTAAAAGTATTAGTGATTTTTAACGTATATTTTAATCGAATCAATGTGCATATATGCACAATATGCTTATGGAATAAGAATGCATAAGTGCTGTGTTAGATGCAAGACCAAGAATGCACTGGCTGAACTCTAGAAAAATGCACCGTAGAAACGGAAAAGTTAAATATAGCGCCGCAATCTTGGCAACACTGCACTCTAAAATCTCTCCATCTCCTTTTTCTTCCTTTTTATTTCCTCGCTCTTCTCATTTACATCCCTATTCTTATCTCTTCTGCTTCGTTATTCGCCTAACTCATCATTTCGTTTGGACTGCTTGCATACGTTGTTAACATCTAAATCATGTTAATCATTATTAACTCGGATTGTTATTTTTAAAGTTGTAAACGTGATAAATGACACAAGCCATGCTCCAAATTTGAACGACACTCACCAGTGGACAATGGTTTTTAATCCCTCCAAAAGGGATCAACGTAGTTTGGATATTCATAGCATGCAAAACTTACGTACATTACTACAGTTTTTAACAGTGCGGAATTTTGGAATAGAAATAACAACATATCGGTAAAACGTAATATTCTCAATTTCACGCCATTTTTATTGATAAGTGTATCAGGATGAATGATTCAGTAGGAAAAGCATCAGTCCCATTTTGCATGAGCAGAGAGTGTACAATGGCCATAGGAGGATTAACAATAAAAAAGTAAAATTTGAAGGTAAAATACACTTCTAGAAACATATAATTCCATGTAATCCACATATTCCTTATAATACTATCATATTGGTTGTAATGTTTAATTCTACGAATAATATAATCCTCCGGCAATATAACAGAGATGTTCATAAATTTCTTTATCTCTTTATTTCATGAAGTCCCTACAAAGAAGAGCATTGAAGTACCGAGCAAAGGACAAACAAAGACATCCATTCCATAACTGGATAATTTCGATTAATCGGGACTCGAACCTGTGACCTTAGCGTTGGAATTATATAACATTCTTACCACTCCGCCACTGAGGACGGAAAGAATGCATGAAGTTACTACACACCTAAAATTCAGTATTTATCTCGAATGGGGAAAACAAAGAAAACTGTATTTCACGAGGCATGAGCCATCAATTTCCTCAAAAATCATAGTAATTTATTCAGAATCTTGTGATAAAAGCAAGAGCACATACTTCTTGAAGACTGCCTTTACACTTCACAGAATTCGGATGCCGATTCGAAACAAACACATTTAATAATAAATAATCGTAGCTCATATAGAAGAGAAGAATTTTAAACCAATCCAAAGATATAGATAATCATATAGTAATGATAGGTAGTAATAGTAGCTCTCTTCATTATCTCTTCTACTTCGTCCTTCGCGCCCACATCAAACAAGCGACATAAAAAAGGAAGCGATTTCAGTTTATGAGTCTGGCTCCGAAGGATAATGTAGTGAAGCGAGCGTCCCAGAGTCCGACTGACAAACTACCCGGTGGCACGAATATAATTCGTTAATTAATTTGCGTTTGCCTGGGATATTGTGTAGCAGCGTGTAGGGTGTCGTGGGAGTGTGGGGCGGGCGGCCCGCGGGGGAATTAAAAAAATCCCGGAGGAAGTCTTCGGATATCTTTTTTTCGCAAACTCGTTCTGTAAATGATATCCAGAGCCGCGCATGCCTTGGGCATCGACTCTCACGCCTTAAGAAACTCCAGGGAAAAATCTCATTCCGAGCGGATGATATTTTTTGTTCCATTACCCCTTTCGTCTCATCCACCCACAAGTTCACTCCGGTTATAAACACGATGGCTCCTGACAGCCGAAGACAGGCCGGGACCGTCTTTGTCCCGCCTCCAGCGACGCGTTATCTCGCACACCGATCGGCCGTAAGGCACCACGTTATGATGCACAGGCCTCGCTGAGATAGGAGCCGCCGAGGGAAATGACGATTTAGGGTCATTTGTGTCCACGTGAAATATAGCTAAGTAAACTGAAGGCGAGGAATGGCAGCCTTGTCTCAGATCGTTCGCTTTTTCATTTGATGTATGGAATCGTTCCTTAGCAGAATCACTCCGAGTGCTTCTTATTACAGCGGCCTTGATCCACATGCGGCTCATATGAACGCGGAAGTTACATTTTCAGCCTCTTGTAAAATATTGCTCAGACGAAGACGATGATAAAAATTGTTTTTCGTTTACAGACACAAACTTAAACGTTAAATTTTTTCACGTTTTATAACTGTTTCTAAATGAAAGTGTTTATGGTCCCAGTTAAGATCAAACTATGTACTTCATGTACCGGCGTAGCCGGAGTATTTCTGATTGCACAAAAGACTCAACCATTCAAATATAACGGTCAACCGTTCAAAAATTACAATTCTTCCCCGAAATTGCGAACATTATAGTAAGAGATCTCTCGGATCCTAATAAACAATCATACTTGGATGATAGAGAGCTCAAATGATGCTAAAATTTCAGGATAGCTACAACTGCGCGTCAATATATTCAGGATGTGAGATAAAAAATTATGAGAATGTATTTTATATAATACATGTCTCTCAGCTATTAAACACTATATCTCGATCGTAGTCAAAAGATCAGTAATCGTCGACTTTCTGGGTAGCTTCCAGACTCTCATTCGAATGCTAAGAATCAGTTTTTGTATCGCGTTTCTTCTCAAGAATAAGAAATGCGATTTTTAACGTGAACGTTTGCTAAGAATATTAGGTGGCCACGTTAGAGCTACTAAGGAGGTAGACATTCTCAATCATTCTTTTATCCCTATTGTATGCACCCAGATTCCCTTCACGGTATATTTTCGCGTTTATACAGATAAAAATTTAAATTTCGCTTACAACCTTCAGATCGTCCCTATTTATCGTCCAATTTTAAGAAAAATGTTGTAAATATATAATTCGTACATCACTGAGCTTAATTAATCGTCTGAAATGTGCACATACATCTCGGACGCATCACAGTAACAATATTCAAGTTTAGTAGGATTAATAGTTTGCTATTATTTTATTTCATTTACGCACGTAACATATGTCGCATATTGACCGAATAAATTAACATTATTTCAATAAAAACGTTTCTTTATAACACCCGGAGGATTATTGAATTTGAAAGTATTTTAATTTCAATGAGAACAAGTGTTTGACATGAGCTAATGACGTAGAATAATTGTCCATACAAATACCACTTCCACGTCACAGGGCCGCAACTCCCTCCGTATTAATAAACTCCAAAAGAAAGCTTGTTTAAATAAGGATGACAGAGGAAGAAGTAGAAGAGTATATGGAACTTAGAAACCTTAATGAAGCCAAGAATTAAGTATCTAAGGGAGCAAAGTACCTAACAAGAATTCTACCAAGAAGTAGTATCTGCGTAAAAGGAAAAAAGATCCTTCCTATTGCTATTATACCATCATTGCTTACTATATTGCTATCAAAAGATAAGATTAAAAGCCGGATTTTCCATTTTTTGGAGTTTTTTTTGGAAGAAATGAGTGATATAAACGAATCGTGCACAGATGATTATACAGTTAATTACAAGAGCAATTTAAATTTAACAATCACATTCCCCCTTCCGATGTAAATAATGATATTAGTGCTGATACCACAAAATAACAACTAGTTTACCAATAAATTTGAAATAGCCACCATACTATCAAAATATCTGTTTTTTTAAAATTAAATCAACGTTCCAATGAGGTCCGTCCGTGATTCATAGCTGTATATTATGTTCTTTAAGTAAATTAGTATGCTACGTAATATTTAAGCTCCACTTTTTTTTAATACTGATATTTATAACAAAACTATAAGGGAAACTGAGATATTTACTCTGTTGTGCACGGAAATGAATTCTTAGAATCGTTCCATTATGTGTCGCAGAGTAGTATTTTTCAGCTTTGTTTATCTAATAGAAGCATTTGCCTATGCCCGAGCGTCATAATCGATAAAAATGACACTTACCTCCTTTCGCGAGGTAAAAGAAGAATTTAATCTAAAATCTAAACTTAAAAAATTGCATTTTCCCGGATCTGTCTCGAATATTTCGTTATTGCCGACACAAATGTTGCGGTTTCGCACCGTCCCTGAACACCCAACTCATCAACCATCAGCTACTTTGCGTACTGGACGGTAAACGGCGAAGAATTTGGATCTTAACTTAAATAACGCCACCATCATCTCCGAAGAAGCCCAAGCTAACAACGACAGATATATTCCCTTTGATACCCTCTTTAAAATAAAGCTCCATTTTCTTCCACTGCAGTGAAATGACTCAAACAAATGACGAACGATGCGCGATGCCAATCAAGCGATCTTAGCATCGAAGGGATTCAAATGAAATCCAACGTGAGATGGCTGGGCTCTGCAATGACTCAACAAAGAGTTCCCCTCCGCCCGGTGCATTCGCAATCCACTATTTCGGGAGTGGAAACGGACAGCGTACGCTCGCAAGAGGAGAAAAAAAGAACCGCCGCTGGGGAAATTTCAATCAGCGTTCGACGGATCATCGAAAGGAATCTACGAAGATTCGCTATAGAGCGTTTCGCTACAGACACTTCGATACCAACGTTTTCGCTTTCACATCATTTTCAGATCATGTTCGGACGCGACTCGTTAAAAGTGCCTTTTCTGTTTGCCTTGGTTTAATGATCGATAATAGTGCAAAAATGTTGAAATTTGCAAACTTCAATAATTCTGTAGTGAACTTTCCCACATTTGCGCCGTACTTGTGTCGTCAAAAATTATAAAAAACGCCACTGAAACAAGCGCTTGAAATTTCGCATCCACACTACCGCCAGTTTTTCGCGGAACAGTATTATGCTAATTATATACACTGCTGTAATAGGGAAGCACTATACACTGCTGTAATAGGGAAACTGTATCTTCAGAAATAAATTGAGGTCCTTTTTGGGCTACCGAATTTTACACAAGGAAAAATTCCCAAACTGTTCTCCTTACAAGAATTAAGTAAGCTCTGGACCAGGAGACTGTATGTACAATCGTAAACTTTCCAGTTTGTTTACGTGAATGAAAATGCAAGGGAAGAGATGTGAGCTGCCAATGGGATTCATCTTCTTTGGCGGGCCTCTTTAGAGAGAGAGTAATAGTATAATCCCTTCCAAGGTTGTAAACTCAATCGTCTGCCAGACTAAGTATCTACTCTCACATTATCAATTCATCTATTGGCAGATTCCAAATTGTCACACATACTTGCAGGCTTCCCATTGAAATTTAATAGAAAGCTAAAGCTATGTTTCTTTCGTTAACATATCTACTCAAGACCACAAACATATGAAAATAAAACTCGTTGACTTCACAAAGGACCTTTCAGTGAGAGATTGGAATACCCTTACGTCTGACAAACATAAAATGTAATACACAGGTTATCAATTCGAGTATTATGCTGTCGCGAGGAGAGCAAAGATTTTCATTTATACCTGAAATTTATGTTCCAAAACAGACACTGAATGCTCTGAATAAAATACGGTGAAAATATCGCTTCTACATCAAACGCATCCGCACAGCAGTATGAGTCAGCGAAGTGCATATGCGGCTATCCTCATCAATAATTTTCCGGTACCTATGCCAATAACAAGCTAATAATACTGCACCCAGCTGGACGCACTTTCCATGGCGATATTCTCAAGCAATGTAATCAGTCTGCATACATATTTATTTCTAACGCATAGCATTTTACGCTGAGGATAATCCAACCGTGCTTTTAGGCATGTCTATCAGGACTCGTTTATCATAAGGCTAACGAAGAGGAATGAATGGAGTCCATTCTTCGGGGAAAGTTGTTTCCTTTTGAAGCAGTTTCGTCATGTGCAGGGACCCATTTACGGCCTTGGGGTGGACTTTTATGTCTCTTCTTCTACGTGTTTTTATCGCTGTTTTTGGGTGATCAGACAAATAGAGAAGGGAAGAAATTCTGGCAGACAAATCCGAAGGTATCTACGAATTTTGCTATTTTCAATTTAGGTTTCGCCGCAAACTTTTGGTTCATCTCTTTGAAAAATAATCCTCCTTGGAGGAGGATTATCCTTGTGAAATTCAATAGAGCGAAAGAACTTGCGAGTGTGAATAGTCAAGTGAATTGAAAAAAAATGCAATAATTAGTATGATAAATTAATATTTTCAATGACTAATATTTTCTTAATATTTCTTAATATATTAGTGACCATATTTCAAGAAAATCTGAAATAAAGCTACTAAGTGGTCCCATCATTACAATTTTACCAGATCATTCCAATTGCAAGAGCAGATGAATTTATAAAATTTTCAAAAATGTCGCATTATAGCTTTTGCGCACGTGGGAAATATAAGTGAGCATTAAAAATTAAATAAAAATTTCAACGTTCCACTTAGTTAAGTCGCGATCCACGTTTCTAGGTCCTTACAATGTAGCTGCACATTTTGATTCTCAAAAATTAAATATAAGAAGAAGAGTTTACTCGTGGAGTAACAAACTCATGAAACGTTGAGTTGGGATTGCAATGATAACGTTAAACACTTCTGAATACATAAATGTGTCTGATTTAAGAGACACGACTAGGAGCAACTCGAGGGACAATACTGCATTTGGCACTCAACCGCGCTTATGATCCACCTCTCAACTTGCTAGGCTACAGACGAAAATACCGGAGCAGTGACTCATTGGCATGATTATATTACGGGATAATCCTTTGATTATCTCTCTTCTGTGGCGAGTATTCAAGTGGTTAAGGTGTAGCTCAATATGCGGCGACTTTCCTCCATAAGACCAGAACAAGAGCAGGCGAATAAGGAAAGATAAATAATCTTGGGCGGTTGATTCTATGCAGGCGCTCACGCGATTTGGCCTCCAACCGAAAACAAGCATCTTCCCGAAATCGCCGCAACAGATACAGATCGCTCCGATTGTTCCCTCGACAAATAAAAAGGCGGGATTTCTAAAGAGCGCGTGGATCTATCTAGGTTAATTACGTAACAAGATGGATGGAGATTATAATTAGTAGGACGCGTTAGGTCGAAATGTATGCGTATAATTGGATCGATTGTTGCACCGAAGTTTATTTAACAAAGACTGAAATAACCATCGTGAGATAGTGTGGCGTTGGAAAGTTTTCTACATCTAACGGCTGAGGGTAAAAAGTGAATCATTTGTAGTATTTACCAAAATGACGGATGGTTGAAGAAGTAATGCGGACTCTTTGAATAGGAACTTATGCATATAATGGTTACTCAGTTGTGTGGAGTAAATTTGAACAAAGCAAGATTGAGAATGCCTCGGGGAGAGGGCTTACTCATGAAATTTTTACCAAAGGCAGTTCATCACCCAGTCCGTATGTTGATATGGAATGAATGCTCTTCATTTTGAATCCATTTTTGTTTTTGTTTATTTTAAGCTCATTATTCTGCAGCTAACTTTGAATGAATTTACAGTCTAACTGAGTGATCTCGATTTTATTCTTTGCGTTGTTTAATTCCGTTATAACCGTTATTCAATAATGCGTATATATCTCACGAAATTGAGAAAAAATGAAACTGAACTTTTCACTGAGCATACTAGTACATAAGCTAATTATAGATAGCAATATTAATTCTTCCGGCATGTAAATACTACACTTTACCACTTAATATGCGTTGTTTTACGTATCATTTCATTTATCTTCTTTCTGAACGATTCCGAACGATCAAAGTTTTGCAAAGTATGTGAGGATTTTGCGAAGTAAAAAACCACAAGAGTTGTTTTTTATGTTCCAAGCTTCTTTTAATATTTTCATTCGTGGACACACATTTCAATCTCTGTCTATCACGTGCTTCCATCAATATTTACAATTGTATGTAACATTTCAATTTATTTCGTACGCACTATCGAAGATATTATAGGCGACCAAGCACACACGTGAGTTTCTTCGCCCACATCTTAGTCTATATTTGGTCATATCTGGTAAAATCCGGAGAGGAGTAAAGGTTAGAGCAGATGATATACCGAAGTGAATGTATGTTTCGCAAGGATCACGACCCAATTAGCACGCAGGCTCTTGCTAAGGATAACAACAAGGTCCTAAATTCCGTCACAGCCAAGACTTGGGTGAGTATTTCAGGAGGAGTCTTTTTTTGTTCTTCGCTTCCACCATTTCCTCCTCTCATTTCTCTTCGCTCATTCAAAGAGCACCGAAAGGAGAAATCGAAAAAATGTTAAGCGATGGCCTGATCATGAACACACGGAAGAGGATGATAACCATCGGTGACATGGCTATTGGTTGAATATCGTAATTTTCATCAAACCATCGCACAATTATCGATATGATTCCCAATATAAATCTTATGAAGAGGAAAACCTAAGTGATAAAGTCCAGCTACGATATGATTTTCAATTAAGATGAAGACTATGAATTCGGGATCTTTCATATTTCCTGAAGCTATGGGAGGTAAGCAGAGGCAACAGTAAAATTTAAAATAACCTCTTAAAAGAATAGCAAATCAAGGATTCAAGATATTCAAACTTGCAAAATTGTAAAATGATATTTGAACGTTACATTCATTTATCGAACCAGTGGACGATGACAAGGATAATTTCATCACCCGGTTATGTTTGATATGAAAAATTGAATGATGCAATTATATAGATGGTGTGTATATATACAAGTGGGTATAATTACTAGCTGCAATTTTTTCCTTATCCGATGAATTTAAATTCTATCCTTCTATCTATTATTCTTATCCGTTCTTATTCTTGCCTTTCCTGTCCTACTGCTGGTCCCTCAATCGTTTCAACTGTCTTAGATATAAGAAGCGAAACTATTAATAACTTATGATTAATCTTTCATTTAAATATAAACATATTGATCAATTCAATATCTTTCTAGAGAAATCATGATTATAGGCAAAAACATAAACTTCAGGAATGAATTTCGCTAACATATGCATAGTGACTTCTCGGATAATAATTAACCGTACTAGATAAGATTCTTCTAGGATATTCTCCGCTGTTTTCAGGACTTGGCTGATGAATACGGAATTCGCTCCACGAATGTTTAGGATGTTTGAGCTGATACTCGTACACAAAAATACGAACAGCCAAAACAAAGTGGTTGATCTTATTTACTTCTAAAAGTAGGATACAGATTTCCTTAAACCTCCAAAAACTTCCACTTACTTGACAATTAGAGAGATAATTGTCGAGAAGTAACGATGGACGAACACACACGCACAACAGTTCCGCAACCAGGAAATTCAGTTAAGCCGGGATTCGAACCACGGACCTCGGGGTCGGCATGGCAACCGCGGCCAATAAGTTTACCTCTACTACTAGATTTGGCAATTAAAGGAAAGTAGAATATCTGTTAACTAAGGTTTTAGCTAAGGATTCCGGAAGGAATTGTCTAATTTAGCCGATGTCTCACCGCGTATCCAAAACAGCGCGACTGCGAGCAGAAAATAGCTTTTATCGACGCAAATTTCTTTTCGGGAATCATAGCGACGTGTCCCGGACGATAAAAGGTGATAACTCTATGGACGGAAGCGGAGATCAGAGAGCAAGGGTTATGGGCGAGAGCGCGGAATTCCAGCCGTCGGCCGGTGAGTAAACAGGAGGGATATATCACCGTGGGGATGAAGAGAAACCGAGGATGCAAATGCGCTGGCAAGTGGAAAGGGAAAGAAAAAGCTTGCGAAGTTGAGATTTTTACGAGGAGACGGAATAAAGCCTATCTGCCGGTCGACCTTCGGTTTTCACCGCAATCGCGTCTGCATAGAGTGGCAGTGCATCGCTGCTCTCTTTCTTCCTCAGCCCACTTCCGAAAAAACCGTGACTCGTAAAAATGTCACACTCGCCGCAGAAACGCAAATGAGCTATGGGAGGAATCTGCGACCTCTTCTAAAGATATCTATGCACTCAAACATAACTTAACAACCTAACAGTTTTCCTCCACAGAGTTGTTTAGGATTTTTAACTTGGGGGACTTTTCTTACAGTTTATGTATTGCAAATGGTCATGATTTACTCTTCATACTTTTATTTCTTAGTTTGCAACGTCCCACCGATTTCTTTCGGGTATAGAGTTGCATAATGATTTCATACATCACTCTGTAACAATATTTAACATTAAAGCACACATGTTTATTTACACATGCTTCTCCTAAATAGGGGCTTAGTTGCCTGGTTGCATTTTTGCAGCTATTTATGATTTCATAACTTTGATTCTTCCTGAATCTAATTAAATTTAGAGCCTGAAATCCCAGGGAGGTAAAATACACAAAGGAAAAGTCTAACGTTATGTTCAAATGGATATACCAATTAAAGTTTATCTCTTTAGTCAGATACTCCTCATTTCTCCCATTTTCACCTCTCAAACTTCATCGTGATTTTTCACCTGCAAACATCCAGCCAAACATAATTAAACCTCGTCTTCAAATTAGTTACCTCCCGATCCTTGCTATTGCATCTAGTAATTACATAAATTCACAGCCCCTTATAAGGCGTTCATGGAACTAGCTCTGGTCATCTACATTGAGAATTCCACTCATGAGCTGTGTAACAGTTTACCAAGAGTATTTCTTTATCATAAATACGTAGCTACTTTTCATTCGAGCTCGGCCGAGGGGGTGGTAAGAGAAGAGTGGGTCGCGCGCGTATCACCAAATCCACTCACATTTATACCCCGAGATCCCGCGGTTATAACGTGTCCCCCTCAAAAAGAAAATAAGCCATCTCCAAAATGCCTGGAAAGCATCCCAAGGACCCGTCCTCTTCCTTCGACGTAAATAACACGACTAGCGCACACCTGGCCGGAGGAGTTACGCGTGCAGTAGCGCCCAAGAAACCATCGGGAAGTGAACTCCTATGCATCCTTCATATCATCATTACTTCCACGCTCGATCTTAAGAGCATTCATCGTCACCTAAGACCCCGTTTCTCCAACTTCTTCATTCGCTATATTTTCTTCTTCTACCCTCAACATACATCCAAATTTCACTCCGTCTTAGTTTCGCCTTTCCAAACCCACCTTCCCCACCCCAAAGGGGATTGTCGAAATTGCAGGTACATCGACGCCTTGAGGAACTCGTATACTGTTGCAAGAGGCCAAAAGATTAGATAACAATTGGAGCAACCATTTTATATTCTGCATTTACGGTAATCTACAGCGGAAATCGAAAAAATAAAAATTAGAAATGCGTTATCCTCAAGAGACAAGAATAGTGTAAGTTACGCAGTTGTTTCTCGTAGACTTCTTTGTCTTTACAGTCTTTCAATGTGCCGCGAGCAAACGCTGATGGTCCTTATGGACTTCTGTTATAATCGGTTTCAGTTCTTCACGGTTTCAGTTTTTCACGTCTCGGTTTCCTATACCCGTGAGCATTATATCTTTTCCTCTCCAAATCTGACCACCTCACTTATTGTACAGACATTCCGCACCAAACACTACCTCTCTCTTTCTCTTATATATCGTGACTTTCCACGCATGTTCCACTCCGTATTTTTACCAAACAGCTATTCACCCCACATCTTATCCAATCCAAATTTCTCAACGCACCATCTCCTAAATGACACATTTTCCTGACTTTATCTAACACTTCTCCACACCCAATGGTTTTTCCTCCTCCGATCTCCTCCACCGCGAGCGCGCTCTTGATTAGTGGCCAGGGAGTTGGAAGCGACAGCTAGGAGCCAAGTTACCTGAGCACCGCCATGTTACAGCCTACCTCGTCATAAATTCTCTACTCCCCAACTACCTCCTTTAAAGCGTCCGGTTATTTTTCATGGTTGCGGCATCAAAAACCCGCTCCCCCTTCCTCCGGGACTTCCTCCCGCTGCATCCCAAGAAGCAAGATGAGCGCTAGAGATTTGCTTTTAAATGAGGAAAATAGTCTACACGTTCCACGACGCGTGTTTCGGCAGAAATGCGTGTACGAGAACGAAAATTCGCGATTTCTCGAAGGTCTTAACGGGAGTTCGAGGGAATCCAGGTGTGGAGGGATATTTGGATCGGAAGCGATTTGCGGGCCGATCGGAGGAAAACGAAAATCCCCTCCGATCGGTAGCTCTTCGAGCAAACAAAAAGGAAATTATTATCACTCCCGACGTCTTCGGCGTGACATTATGATGCCTCAAAGGAAAATGTGGCTATTTTGGCGGCGCGATGCTTCTGTTTTCGGTCCATTAGGTCGGAGATGGATGCGGGCTTGTGGGAGAATAGAGCAGGCAGACATTACGAAATCTTTTTCTTGCCACAACCTGGTGTCTATTTTGGTCCGCGGGCGTAAATCAGCCATTGGCGGTCCGAGGGAGGCGTACGATTGGTCGCACCCCACGAGGGGACACGTGGCGCCGCTTTGCATACTTGCTTTTGTTTGTGGGTCCGCTGTCATGTTGTCTCTCGTCGATTTACTGACCTCTCCCCGGTGGAGGTTGGCCCACTGGGTTATTTGATTACGAAATCCAGGCCCATCTGAACGTTACGTTGCCTAATATTTGGAATCCGTTTCGAGGAGAAAGATTTATTTCTCCCGCGGAGCTACTGAATAAGACGGCGAGCGGAAAGTAAATCAATTACCTTTAGATGAGGAAGTTAAATTTACCGGAGTGAGTAAGGACTGAGCCTGGATATATCGGTCCAAGATTTTCTTTCTTAACAAAAAACAGATCGGAAGCATAATTTTGTCCGTGCGAAAGGTGTTCTATTTCTGAGGAATATCAAATTTCTATTCTCTTTACACTCTTCATTCTATTTTCCTTGGAGTGTAAATAATTTTCCTTTCTCCAAAAACGTTGCTCTTTAATAAATAGTTTCTAAATTTTTAGTACCTAAGATGAAGCTCTAATATCTCAGAGTAGAATAGTATTATCTGTATTTAAGTGTATTAAAGGTATTTTCCACCAGCAGAATAAATAATGCGGCATTCTAAATTCCTTTATCTTGCCCCTTGAGTGACCCGAAGGATGCTTTCGAATTGGGCATGCGGCGAATATAGATGAGGCTTTCTTCACAAGAGGGTAGGAACAAATTCGTGGTATTCGGCAACCTCCGCAAGGTGGTAAATATTTTCCGAATCTATCAAAGCGCACGTAAATTACCCAACAATTTTTTCCCACTGATAAATTATGCTAAGAGTTTAAGATGGTTATAAAAATAAACTTCAGGCATGTTAGTTCATATCGACTAGGGTAGCTGTTGGTTTTCCAAAAGTAAAACCAAAATTAGGTAATCATAACTCTGCTAATACAGGTCGTTGAAATACAGTCGTATTCATGATCTGGTAAACTCGCTGTTTTGTTTACCAATGTATTTCTTTCGAATTGCCCTACTCTCTTCGTTGAAGTCATAGGCAAATTAGATTCTCCGAGAATCGTGTAAAATGAATTTCTTATCGGATGTAAATAGGGAAGTGATTTAGAAACCTTTGGATCATCATAAGATAAGATGCTTCAAGTAAAGAAAGGAAAAATGCGTGTAATTGCTTACCTGCAACTCATCTTTGCATCGCCTCTCCTCTTCCAGCGACATGCGCTTCTCATGCTTCTTGAAGTACTTGCGTTTGGCTGCCTGAAGATTGAACCAAGTGTACGAGAAAGACTTCACGTACGGCAGGAGCGCCTCGATGAATGGATGGAATTCATCCTGTAAAGAAAACGGAGAAGGGATCTCAGCCATGAAAAATAACATCATTAATGACAGAATCAAACTAAAGTCTTCATCGACTGGATTATGGGTCTGATTCAGGATAGCGAAAAAGTTTGGATATTTTAAACTGATTGTGTGTATTCAGATCACATGGAAGTAACGGCGAAACCGTTTCTCAGTATTTTGAAGCTCTATCCTTTATTTTACATTGATAATGGATAAATGGAAGGGGAGACTTTATGATCTCAAATTCGCCAATAGTAAAGACGCCAATCATTTATTTCTTTATTTTATTCTAATTATTACATGCTTTTGTTATTTACCAATATTACAACTTCTATAGAGTTCTGTACAAAAATGTATCTCGATAATACCCGAATAGTTTCACAACTGTAGAATGAACAAATGTTGATCTAATGATGGAGGATGACCTAACGAATGACTCCTATTTCGTCATTTTTCTTTTTTTGATCTCGATTGCTGTGCTCATTTATCAAACATATAGAAAATTGGAAGAAATTTTGCATCTTCTCTCATAAATAAGTCTCTTCCAGTGAAATAATTATTTTGCTTTCCCTTGGTATATTTTAACTTCCTATTAATGTTCTCAGTAATGTTTTTGAACGCTAAGATCCGAAGATGTCTGTTAGAGTCGCGATATTACTAATTAATGATTTCATTGCTTTCAGCTAATTTTTTCTTTGTCTCCAGCTTGTTGCATGTTTCATCAATCGCTCAGCTTCAGGATCCTGGTTTTAAATACGAAAGATATTATCTTCAGACTCACAAATTTTCAGTTTTCCATAAATACAGTATTTTTTTAAAGTAAATATTCTGCGGCTGATTCTAAGCGCTGTAAATAACGACTGTCCGCGCCAATATTGGATTATTTCTGGAATTAAACTAAGCATTTTCTAAATTCAATTATTTCATTGGTAAACTTTGGCTCAAAAATCTGCTTGCGAAAAACTATACAAGCATATTCGTAGATGGACATCGGAGACACTTCTAAGTTACAACTCCATTTCAGATCGCTGCACGCACATAAGAAAATACCAATTGCTGAAAGGAACTTCACGTATCATCGATGTTTCCGATCAAGTGACATCCTTTTAACTAGAAAACCGTTCAATCCGAGAGAAATTTCATGTTTTCCTTCCAAGAACAAGTACATTTTCCGCTTACATTTTCCTTTTTACGACGTCTTTCCACGAATCGAAAGTATCGGAGGGAAGGATGACACACCCTGTTGGAACGTGCGACATGAAGAGGAGAAAGCGAAGAAAAATATTCAACGGAGACAATTAGGTGGCTTTTGGTTTTAGATTAAGCCCGTCGAAGAAATTCCCTTCTACAGATTCCCTTTCACCTAAAAGGAGATGAGATGGTGACTATACACGCCAAGATTTGTTGTGATTCTGCCATTTGGCAACCCTGAAGCCTGGTCCCGCCTTGATGCCAAGCCTATGCCCCTGACCTCAACGTAGTACTACACACACTGCGTTAACACTTCTTATCAATGGCTGGCTCTTCGCACACACCATGGGATGCCGGCGAGGAAAACATTGCCCTTATCTGCATTCGCCTCATTCAGTGCCATCGATGATTAAATTCCGATACATTTTTTTGTCAAATTAGAAAGAATTATCTTAAATGCATAGCGAGTTCGGCAGCGGTTGCGTTTCTCAGGGCAAAGCTCTGAAGGGTAAACACCAGGGAAAAACAACGGCTGAAGAAATACACCAGGATCATTATTAACAATCTAGAATCCTGAATAAATTAATGTAAACCTTTATTTCTTCCCTTTGAGATGCGTAGATTCATATTTATCGAAACGAAAAGGCATGAAATCTAAAATAAATCGAAAAACATAATCTCTGTCACGAGAAGCAGCAAAAAATTACGAGATAAAAGGAAACGCTTCTGAAAGATAAGAAAAATATTTAGTCGCCAAACCGGCGATTTTACATAAAACCTAAGGGAGCGATTCGTAGCGGATATATTTTTATGGGCTCAAAGAAACAGCTACGCGCCGGAGAAAGTTTGAAAAGTTGCATCAATGTTTTCAAGAGGAAGGGTGGTCAATGTCCGACCTTCTTACACTTGAATATGCCCCAACTTGGAAGGCGCGCTGGGCCAGGGAAACTTGGAATTGGTGACAAGTTGACGGACGAGGAAAAGAGAGCCAAGATGCTAAGTCATCAACCTTTGTCTATGTTGAGAGTGGTCACTGCTTTTGCTCTCTTCCATTCCACGATCCTTTTTCTCTCGTACCGTGCCATTAGAGCTCGAGGGCCACGCCATTTCTCAAGAAAATGTTAAATTAAATATATTTAGAAGCTCATTCGACAAGAACGGGGCATTGATAATCGATCAGTTCACTATAAAACACATTTCAAATACCTGGTGTTACATATACGGATGTAAAGTACAATTTTGGTCGCACAGATTGGATTATTACGAACAAGATACTTCTACATTTAAAACCTGAGACGCAAACCAACTGGGTCAAAAACCTTGTTATGAAAGATCTTCCAACTGAAGTATTGAACATTCGCATTTATGAGGATCTTTCTAAATGGCTCCCTATATATATGGAAATTAATCATATCCGAATATGCCCATTTCCGATTGTCACGGGTAAATGCAAGCATTTACTTTTGCAATTCAGTTGAAAATGAAGCAAAAAAGATAACCAGCAAGACCACTTGCAGGCTGTTATCAAAGGCTACCAAAGGCTGTGAAGTTATTGACATTTGAATTTGAATCATTTGAAAACTTTACAGTAGTAAAAATTGAAATTTCCTTATTCCGACTTTAGTTCGCCTTTTAAACTTTCAGAAATTTTCCGAGAATGGCATGGTTATCTCACCTAACGGTGTAAGCATGAGATAACCATGCCATTTATCTAGTGACAGTAACAAATCTGGAAAATTAAATTCTATACTCCAGGGTATAAAATGAGAGTTATTTTTCAACAAATGCGACAAAAAGCTGAGGGCCCACTGCTTTTTGGTATTCTTCAATGGCATTCAAAGCCATTTTTAATCAGGATCAGAAAATTCAGTGAGAATACGTTCATAACTTACTGACTTTGGGAAGTGTCTAAGGGAACTACGAGTTTAATAACTACGAGCAGAACACCAAGCCAATGATTCAACTTTATTTCTTAGAATCAGCCTTCGGGATCACTAAAATTTAATATTCACTTCGCGAAAGAAAAAACAAACGACTTTAATTTTTTAAAATCATTTTACAATCCAAATGGCAACCACCGGCCATAAAATAGGTAATTTACAGAAACGAGCAAGGAAGGGCAGAGCCAAGTGGGTAGCGCGTTCGTCTTTGATGAAAGCGGTCCAAGGTTCGTACACCGGTGGGAGCCCATGTATGTGAATTGACCTCAGCTGTCGAAACACTCAAAAATAACGCTCGGAAAAAATTGGGGTTCAGCTAAGTGGTCCAATGCACGCGATAGTCGGTGGATAGAAGAGAAGGGGCGTTGGTTGAGATGGCACACTGTTATTAAAGATCTGCGGGCGGAGGTGCCGGTGTTGAAGGTGGAGGATGGTATGTCACCCTCAGTGGATAAGGGTGGACTAAGATATACCGAGAAGATGTTACCTACGGATATCGATGGATCGAGTGATATATTACTCGGAAGAGACTCCCTCGCTACCTTTAATCAAATCCTTGTGTATTCGTATTAATAACTCGCCAATGAGAATTTTAAGATACCAGCGGCTGATAATGTATGTCCAATTTACAACTGCCTCAGACAAGAATATATTATGATTCTCGCTGTATATAAATTCGTGAGAGATTGTTATTGTGTGGAGGATGATCTTTGATAAATGTATGGCATTAGCAGATAAAGCGAGAATACTGAGGGAATTTCATTAATTCTCGATGTCAACCAATAATTTTGGTACGTTAAAATTCTCCTTAAAAAGTATTACTGCACTCCACACGTACAAATTGGGATGTAATTGAGGATTTGCTGTGATTTTCTGAGAGCCGACGATTGGCTATATTCTCAGCATCCCAAATTCCAAATCATCCCAAGCTATTTTACTGAGAGTTGAAGTTTTTATTTGACGGCTTCGATCAAAAGCAGATTTCATGATTCTATTATGACCTATCCATCTTGCTTCATATTGCAGTGTCATACTTTAACCAAACCGCATAATGTCGATGGTATGGAATGACTTCAATAAATACAACCAAGGAAAATGAAATGCCAAATTAAGGCGTTACTTATCCTTTATAAGTATTTAGCAAATCTTACGATATCTTGAAACTAATAAAAAAGAAAACGACGCTAACTTTATTACTCTGTTAATTTTCTAAATTAACTAGCATTTTATCGAATGTAGTGGTGCAGTTGCTATACTTAATAATTATCAAGATCCGATAAAATACAACAACCTACAGTTATACAGCTGATTAAAAACTGAATAATTTTTTAAATCCCAATTCTATAAAATTTCTCGTAAACTAGAAAATTTTTAATGAAAAGAATTTTTTAAAAATTTTTTATGTTCCTGAAATCATCCCTTCAACGTCAATTCAAATAAGCATATTTTTACGGATACTTTTTCACGGCACTATTTTCTTTCCCATTCCAATTTCTAATTTCCGCCACCTATTTACCTATACCGCGGGGTAACCCTAATTTAACGGAAAAGAAACGGACCAAAGGTGAGGAAAGCTAATTTCTAAGATAATAGATGGAAATTATGCAAGAAGGATTGAGAGAGCTATAAGGGCCGTATTCATCTGAGACGGCGCAGATAGAGCGAAAGATGGAGAAAGACACTATTGGCTCGAGAAACGAAAACTCAGGATGCGCCAAAAAGATAGGGCACTGCGACAAATAAACTCTCGAGCCGATTCGACTAGCAGATAGTGAGGAATCGAGGGAAACAGAGAGGAAAACACGAGGAATACCGCTTTGTTTCAAGAACTCTCAATTTGTTTTGAAGAAGACTCTTTTGAAATGGGTGAAAAGAAGGGAGAAAGGTGGGTATGACTAGCGCAGGAAAGCGGTTTAGAGTGAGGGGAATGAAAAGTAAAATTGGCAGAATAGGAAAATGATTGACTTGGGAAAAGAAGAACAAGTAAGGAAGAGGAGAACATTATGATCCGATCGTCCATTAATATGGCGAGGTAAGGCATCTTTAACCTAACCTAGTTAATCCTTTTAATATTTTCAAAATTGAAAAAGTGTAGTGTATTTAAGGAAGAAAAACTTAGTAACGCATCGTTCACAAAAAAAAACGTCGCAGAAAACTCTCAGAGAAAAGGGGCGAAAGAAATTGGAAAATAACGCAGCCAGAAAAACAAAATATATTCCGAAATGCAAATATGCAAACCAGAAATAAATAAAACGATAACTGATGAGGGATACCACTATATATTTGAAATATCACTCTAGATTAACAGAAAACTTAAAATTAAATCACAGCTTCGGTAAAAATTTGTATATTAACACTCGAGAAAAGTATGACGAATGTTTTTATACGGTTACAGCGTCATCTGGTCAAGTCGCATAAGCCTAAAGTGATATAATTTGACGATACTTCTTGCGGTGAGCATGTCAGGATTATGGCAATCGCCATTAATTCGAGACTTCGGACAAAATGCTTTTACTTGGGAAGGGAGGAAAATTCTGAAATAATCATAGCTCTTTCGATAAACCACATTTCGGTGATTACATAACTAATTCTTTTCATGGATTCATAGGATTTCCAACTTCTATCTGCATACTTCCATTCAGGATAACTCGACTATCATGAGAATTTCATCAGTTAAGTTTTCTATTCTCTTAACTCTTACAAATCATAATAAAAACCAAGCACAGAAACATTTAGTACTCTTCTCATTTCTGATAAGTTCTCTTTACGGCTTCCAAGCATGCGATTCCTTCCCAATGTAGCCATGTTATCCTTTCTCGGTAAAACAAATTGACACAGAATCCGATTCTAGGATGTCCTAGACAAGTGATAGCCACAGAATGAGCGCGGTGACATTTTATTCCGAGAACTCATTTCCTAATCAAGATTCTTTAGCAGATGATTGTCCGATTTTATCTCAGCATTTAAGTTTGAAAAGCGCGAGTACAGAAAGATGTTTCAGGGATGGCAATGTTTTCCAGCCCCGGAAACTTGATCAACTCGATGAAAATCTCAAGGTCAAATTTTCTCACGATCGTGTAATCCGTGCGTGGGAGACGGCTCAGCAGGAGAAATATTAAGGAATTAGGATCGGTGAAAAGAAAGATGGGAGAAAGAACGAAACCAAACAGCTTCCACAGTGTTGTTGCTCTCATTTTTTCGCCTGCTACGACTGTTTCTGTTCGACCATCTTAGAAAGGTTCAAACACATGGTCTATAACTCAAAATTCCTTGTTGTAGGTGAAGTATTTATCTAGGAGTCACCCTCACACCCTCCGCCATTAGCTACCAAAACCTTAAAGGATGGAGGGAAAGAGCAAGATGAGTTAGTCTTGCATTCCTCACTGAGCTTCACTCGCTAATATAGGTGGAAAAGGCCCGAGCAAGTGTAACATTGTGACTCTACGAATTACACTTTTATCAGCATTCGATAAGGATAGATGGAAATGAATGAGGTATTCAAAGGATCATCAGTAGCTTTCATAATATATAAGTCGTGAACAAGACTGATACAAAAGTTTTTAGAGCGTGCTTAAGACACTGAAAGTGAAATTTTGGCTTTGGTTACATTATTACGATATTTCGATAGATTAGGGAAAGGAAGTACGGGTCAAGCTCCTTAGGAATACATTTCGTATAGATTAACGGATTTTTTGGTGACGAAAATTCTCAGAAACCGAAATAAATATTATGATATGGCTAATTAACGTGATGAACTAAGAGACGAGGGCAAGGCTTTGCGGCTACATGAATTTCTTCGGTTGTGATAGTTGGTCTCAGAAATAGCTCAGGAAAATATATTTCTTTGGGCTTCTCATGATAAGACAACTCCCACGTGGTCCCCCATCATCCTCTTGACACTCTCCCTTTCTTTCACTATCCACAATACAACCGATTGTACATCGGTGAAGAGTCTTTTGTCGGAGGTCATCCCCGGATTTACGAGACAATCCAGAGGGCAGTAAAACTCAAAGCTGGAGGCCGTGTCCAAGAGAAAGTAAGGGAGAGTTAATGTGCAGAAGAGTGAATGGATGGTGGTACAGAGGGTAGAACTGTAAGGGTCAGAGGGAGATATGTTAAGACGTATGAAAAGACAAGGCGAGGAGATAAAAGAGGTTGTGTTGCTCAGAGTGGAGTCGGGTATAAAAGGATCGGTGGGTGAGGGGATGAACAAATGGGAGATGAGCATAAAAGCAAGCGATGGATTAACCGGCGTCTTCCACAGAGAGAGGATGTGAAAATCGAACGGGATAGTTGGAGTACCTGGTTTTTTCCCTTTTAGCCTGAAAGACTTGGGGACTATTTTGCGCCTGGTGATTAGTTTTTCCTAGCAAATAACGGTGTTTCTTCGTCGGAGAGCAGTTTGGTACGTCGCGAAGTGCGCATTTCTGAGAGGAGGAAAGAATGAAAGGGGAACTTATCTCTCAACGTTTGAAAAGGGCAAATGGCGTTTGAATGTTCTCCGAGAGAGGCAGTGAGTAATGATAAAGATTACGTAGGAAAGTAAAACGTCCTATGGAATACTTCGAACGATTTCATAGAGGCACTCCGAATTGTCATCCGTTTCGTCAATAACGAAAACTTAGTCAAAGATTATTGTTCATACACTATGCTTGTAAAAATGATCATCACACAGTCTTCGCCGTTAAAAAAACAAATTTACGTGTTCTAAATTATAATAAACTCCATGAGAGTATGTTAGGAATGGATATATAGATTTCCTACTATGTTTAGATTATGTAACAAATAATTTTGCTGACTATAAATCATTAAAAAAATTCACTTTTAGCCATTGTCGATTAAAATAAAAAATTATAAATTAACGGGTAAATGAGACAATTATTGTTATTATCAGACAAATATTAATTTGAAGAAAATTTATTACGCAATGAAGGGTAATGAAGAGTAACTGTCTTAATGATTGGAAAAGAATGATCATGGGTGAGTCGTTGCCGTACAGAATCCGCGCTTGACATTTGTAGGGAAATCATCTCCATTTTATGCAATTTATTTTATTCATGCATGAAAGAGTTTTATGTTTTTTCTTGATTCACCAGAAGTCTAAAACACAATGTTTAAGAGAAAATTTAATTTAAACTGCATTAAAATTACAGATAAACGATCTTTAATTCGAAGGAAGTACTCGTAATTAGGCATAAACATTATTATTATTAATTTTAACGGATTTTTAGCTAATCTTGAAGACGGATGAAAAAACAATATGAACATAGGTCGTTTTTCTGTAATTTGTGGAGCAGCATAGATGAGAGTATCTCTTAGTTGGTGTTTTGAAACGCGGAGGTCGTAACGGCTAAGGACCTCGAGAGTCCTTGCCGGTTCCGCAGCCGAAAAAACTATAAAACGATAGCTGGTGAACGCCGATGCAGCGCTAATTCAAATGTTCGAGCGCTATGGGTGGCAACAAATCCAAGAAAAGCAGAAGCTTAGGACGGTTGGGGAAGGTGTGGCCGCGGTTAGTGTCCGCCCCAGCGAGAAGAGGTCCGCGAGACCAGGTGACACTTGGCCGCGATGGCGGGGAAGGATGCAAAATGGCGGCAGAAAAAGTAGAAAGTGAGAAGGTAGCGGTGGATGCATGCTGAGGAATTAAAAGGACTTCGGAGAAAAAGCTCGAGTTGTTCCCGTTTCCAGCACCAGAGGTCACCCTCTCCGTGGGCAGATTGGAAGCGAACATCGCAGGAAGAAAAAACGGGCATAAATTGGA
The DNA here is from genome assembly GCA_036926295.1 of Pachydiplax longipennis. Taxonomy (NCBI): domain Eukaryota; kingdom Metazoa; phylum Arthropoda; class Insecta; order Odonata; family Libellulidae; genus Pachydiplax; species Pachydiplax longipennis. Next base: position 684,997 of record JAVFKF010000010.1, read on the forward strand.
AGCTCCGGAATCGAGAAGTAACGGGAGAGCGGAGAGGAAAAAAACAATGAACCCCTCCGTTTTGACGACAGAAATGAGTGTGGTCGGGCATGTTTGTCTCATGAAGGATTTTCGGATGGGGAATGCCAAGGAAAATAGGAGGCTTCTGAATCTTCCTCGAAAGAGAGGGATGACCATTAGTTAGAAGAAGTATTTGACTGCAAAAACTCTCCGGAAGATGGGAGCATTTCCGAAAGAAAATGTTCTCACGTTTTTGGACCCGCTGAGGGGAAGAAACATTAATAAGTACCTCCGAAAGGATAAATTAGTCTTTTACGTGCAACTTTCGAACTTATGATGTTTTGTATCAACTGACACATTTGAATCGTGAGGTCTTCTCCAAGATTTAGTATAATTCCTGAATTACGTCAGAAATTTGAAGCTAATATACATAGGTCTAAATGATAAGATATCAGACATGAGTAAATGGTCGTAGGGTCATTTATTCATGTTCTTCTCATACCTTTATTTATTCGCATAAAATCAATATCAAACGAAAACACATCTTCTAAAATTTGCAGAAAAAGGGAGTGTTACAAATTTAAAAATATTACAATAATCGAAAGTGGACGAGATAAACAACCAGAAATCTTTCCTAATTGAATAGAATCTGTAAACATTAAGTTTAGGTGATAATCAATAATTACATCTTTAGCTATATCAATGTATTTTGTCATGCTTAGAATTTCAGTTCTTGGTATTTCAAATGAAAATAAATTGTTTCGTTTTCAATTAAATAATACTACGTATATACAGAGAGAGGTTTTTGGAGACAGACGAACTGTACACTTAAGAAGTTTTCTACACCAAGGCTACCCTCAAGATTAAGATTATGGGAATGAACGAACGTGAAATCAGCAGTAACAGTAACAAAAAGTGAGAAATGGCTTAAGGAATGGGTAATTTTTGTAAAAAATAATTCCATATGATAAAATGTAATTTACTAACCGTAATTAGTTTATTTATCCGGCCGAGATGGATAAATACATAGATAGCTCACAACAAGAATTATTTTTACCCGAATCAAAGATTGCTGTTTACTAATTCAAAAATCATGAACAATGAAAATTGTACTTCATATATATTAAAGCACTTCATAATATTAATAATTTATACCCTTTCCTCAACCTTTTTACTCCAAGGCACTATTACGCATTAACTTCATGTTTGGAAGACGCTTTACCAAATGTTGCTTAGCTATTGTAAGAATGAAATTGTTTAGTAAAGTATTAAGTAAAGCTTACTTATTGAGCCCAGTCCAGCAGTATTGTAGAAGGCAGTATGGACTGTCTTTATAAGAACTAAAAAATCTTACTGTCGGAGAAGGTTTTACATTTTGAACTCTGCGGCGCACGTTTCGGAACACGCCGAGAACCTCCGATTTGGATATTCCTTCTCATTCCAAGACCTTAAGGTTATTCTCTCATTAAATAAATTCCAAATTAATGGGAAAGTTAAGCCTGCGACGAAAACGGAAGAAAGGAAATTTTCAGAATAAAATTCATAGACCCCATAAAATATCCTCCCTTTGTGAGAAAAAAGCGCAAGATGCTGAAGGATCGCTCTCAGGAGACAAACGAGTACCTCCTGCGGTGTCCTTCCCAATGTCCACGCCAACCCCTAATTGCCTCCAGATGAAAAAAGGGCGCAAATCATTCTCTTCAGCCACCGACCTCCGCCCAGGTGCCTCGGAGGCCCCCGTGTCTTAGGGTGGAGATTTATCCCACCGACCCGCCCCCTCTTCACACGGGCACACGCCGAAGAACATGTCCTCGATGGAGGGGAAAGCGACGATATTATTCCCGATCGCCCCCACGTCTTAAATCCCTCCCTTTTGTGCCTCGACATTCCCTCACGAGAGCACTCATAAAGTCCGAACGGGAGCCTCCCTTCCAATGTCCGGCTGCAGGACTAGTCCGGCCTTTATCCTGCTTCCCCGTCCCTTACATCCCTTACATTCATCACGGGGAAGCCGCGATTTCGCCAAAGAGAGCATCGACGTCTGGAGGGGGAGTGCCAAACGCACGCAAAGGAGAGCTACGTGTTCCCTTCCTAAGGAGTGGAGAGAGACTTGCGCTCGGAGCGCATTCATCACTCGCAAGCGATAAAATTCCTTGCACGGACCTCTACCCGCGGCATTTCACCTTTTCACCCAACGCGGGGAAAAAGGCGTGATTAATGCGATGCCAACTTTTGGAGAATATGCCTTCTTTGGGTCATATAAACGCCTATTTCCGGGAAACGGAGGCCCCCGCCCGCGTATTTAAAAACACTCGAGAGATTTTTATGGTGTCTCCGTGGTTCGATGGGTTTGAAAAGGAACTCTTCCCCGATGATTATACTTTATAACGTGAGTGAAAGGTGGATGATTTAGTGCTTTTGAAGCCATCCGACGGCAGGATGTTTTGTAAATAGAGTTTGTGGCTCGGAAATCGTAGCGCGTGTCATGATCGGGCGGAAAAATTATTAATGTTTGAGTGAGGCTCCTGAGAAATGGCAATGCCGAGGTTGAATAAGGTTATCTATTTGCCAACGGAGTGAATCGAGACTTCGCTACTGCGTCTTCCATTCTGAGGGAGTTAGAAATTGTGAACAATGGATTCGATCAATCGACAAACAAAGTAATTAGGAAGATATTTCAAGGGTTTCGGGAATACAAATAAAAATAACACAAAAATAGATATTATAGCTGGTTATTCTATACCTTTCATTGGATAACCAATAAAGTAAGATGATGTTTGCCGAAAGAGTAGGCGAAAACAATTTTAAGTGAATTGTAGAAAATTTTAAAACTACCTTCCGTCGGCGATGAAAAATTTAATAAAAAAGTTATTTAGTACTTTGAAAACACGTTGCAATAAAATATAACGAAAATATGAGAGGATACACTCCGTTTATAAAATCAAACAATTATATTTAAGGCCATTAACATTTCCCAGGTGGGGTAATTCTTAAATTCATTATGAAGTAAATAAAGCATAATATATAGTATTTTTACCCTCCGTGGTAATACATTCATACATTTCCATACTTTTGATATTCACACAAGATGAATTCAGGTATACCTTATCAATACCTATTATAAATTTTTGGGTTTTCTCGACTCAGAAAATTATTTGAGCTTTTTCTATGTTGAGATAACTTTGGTTCAAGATTATTTGACCCCTTCAGGTCGTGAAAAGAAGGGAATGAAGAATTAAGTTTTCCTTCCATTCGTGCTATCTGAGAGAATTGTAACCATAAAAACCTTCAATAATCGTGGCCAATACCCCTCAATGTTAGCTGGTACCACAAAGTCCAAAAAGAAAAACGATTAAAATTTCCCCGAATGAAACATGAAAAATTCTTAATAATAACTGGAAAACATAAATTTACTCGCTAAATTTTTACACTTTTTCAGCTTTTTCACGACTTGATAATTTATTTTTAATATATTTGCATTGAAATAATATTTTTTAAAACTAAATTAAATTTATTAATGAATCAAATCATTAATAATTTTGCCTGCATATTAGGTTTAGTATTGGCCTAGATTTTGTAGTTGGTCTTATTACATGAGATGAAACTCATTGACCAAATTAATCCTATTTGAAGCCTACATTAGACTAAAATTACGATGTCTTTTGATTAACAAAAAATAACTATTTGTTCGTTCTTGATTATGCTGCTATTCCGTATGTGCTTCAGAAAAAAATCGAGGAATATAAAAAAAGGGAATAGCAATGACAAGTAAAAAGTGTCTTAAAGTACAGAAAGTTGAGCCAAAGTTGGCAAAATTTACAGTACTCCCTTACTCGTAAATGACTTCTTCACCCTTTTAATTGAGTCATAGAACAATCAAAAGACAATTTCTGCGACAGCAGATCGAAAAATATTTACCCTAAAACAGGAGACGGCTAATGAACCCTGTAACTACTCTCCTTCGAGAAGACCGAGGGAAGATATTTATAACAGAGAGAATAGACTACCCCTCGGAAGTTTCCAATCTTCGAGAACACCCATTTCATGTCTCTCCGATCCGCCACTCAAAGAGGACAAACGCTCGGAAGTTATTCGACGGCTAAACATAGGCACGCAAAATTAGAATAACCCTTCGTACATGACTCCGGATCGACCACCTTCCTCGTCAAAAAGACATCGTGTAAGCGGCACGTGAGAAAATAAAAGTTTAGGAAGTCCACCTCCCCCTACCTGAACGGCCGATTAATCTGTCTCCTGATGAACGTAAGACAGGAGCCATTAATCAACGTCTTGGTGGGGAAAGGGAGGCCTTTAGAGGTGGCATGGAATGGTTGGGGTAGAAATTCCCTTCGTGACGTCACAGGGAGGAAGCAGATCTGCAAAGGCGACTGCATGAACTGCGGCGAGACTGGGAAAAATCAATGCAACGCTGAAAGATCCAAAGTAATCCACGGTCATTACTATAAGCCGCACACGCGGTGATGGGACGTGGGGAGTAATCGAATTCTTGACCAAGTTGGGAAAACAAAAATTTTTCCCCTTCTGAGAGGATAAAATGAAAGGAAAAGTTAACGTGGCTTCTTCTTCTTTCATTCAATTTTATGAATGAATCGGAGGGCGTTTTATGACAGACTAAAGAAATTATTCGGAATGACGGGGAAGAAGCCTCTTTACGATATAAAGAGAGAGGATGAATCCAAGAAAATTTAATAAAAGATACGTAAAAGTAATGAAGAAAATCTGCCAAAAGTATAAAACGTGCTAAGGCAGTGCGAAGTCCAAAGAGAGCGGATCTCGTGCGCTCTTAACTTCTGTGGAAGTGATATTTTAAGTACTTTCATCATTTCCTTTTGTAAGTCACATTTTCTTGTGGTCACGAAGTTACGATAAAATGTAACTATACTTTAGAAATATTTGTAAAACTTTATTGATTGTACTTCGCGAAGTATGTAGGAAAAATTAATCGAAATTTAAAAAAGAAAGAACCGTAACTTTCGCATTATTTATATTTTTGATTTTTCAATTTCATTCCGTTTATAAGTGTGCCCTTAGATGAAATTAAACTTCTTATTAACTTATTAAACTTCTTTTTATCTGTCGTTTTAGTAAAGATATTTCATACATTGTATCCAAAGGGTGTCAATTTCTAAAAGGAAGACTATAAATAAAAATATTAATAATAGATCCCTTCCTGGAATTCGAGTATTCTCAATTAATAAATGAAGATTCGAAATAAACAATTTTAAAACATTGATATCATCATATGCAACATGACATTTAAAAAACAAAAGGGTAAATACATGACAATTGTGCTTAAGAAAGAAATGATATAAAAACCGAAACTTAAAATCTCCTAAATACCTATTTAATATTTTAAAGGGCAAATATATTAAACTAAAAAATAAGAATTTCACTAGTTGTATTTCCGAAAATTCTTCAATGAAAAAACTCAACCACAATAATTCTATTGTTTAAAAGGGAAAAAGAAAGTGATAATAATATGAAGGAGAAGTGCTCAACTATCATCTACGTGGCCTCCATTCCTCATCTTAAAACTTTAAATGATAATAAGATTATATGGTTGTTATTTCTTTATCTGCCAGTAATTTCAATACCCACTTATGTTTTCAAGAAGGACAATATACTGAATAGGTAGGCTCTAAACTAGAAACACTCACAGATCGAAAAATGTGATTGGGATTGAGCATAGCTATTGGACTGCGCAGAATATCCATGTTCAATAAATCGAACCCTGAACTAAACGCAAAGCCCTTCTTTGTTGAGATATAAAATATACTTTAGAAGTAACTTGTTTATTTTAAACTCAGTAAAAGTTTGTTTGGAATGAAATAGAAAATTTCATGTTTTATGAAATCGTTATTTCGTAGTCCAAAGTCATGATTTTACTCGTATGTTTTAATAAAAATAGAAAACCAATTTAAAATGACACATGTTATAAAACATTGACTTATGAAATGTCTAAGGTGAAATATGTAGCTCTTAAATGTCAAAAAACTCGTTTTTTATCTGTAAAGAGGCGAAATTTGACAGAGTCCAAAGATCTGAAAGAAATTGAAGTTTCAGTCCTAAGTCTTAAGAGTTATGTGATGATAGAAGATAAAATTTTCTGTAGAGAATTCCATCAAAGTTTGGTATGTGAATAACTCTTAAGTATGGGAGCTATGGCACTGGATTATTTTTAAATTTTGAAATATGTAGTGTTTCTGAAACCTTCGGTAAATAAACGTAAAGACACATTAAATTCGGTTGTGTTTTAATTTAGCTAAATACTTATGATCTTCGAAAAAAAATAAGTTTGAGGTCTATAAACATTTGGATGCATGTAAGCTGCGTATTTTTAGGATGGCATCGACATGCTACATTGTAGAAAGTTTGAAATCTGGTCAATTTTTGGTTCTCGAGTTTTAGCCGATCATGCTCAAATACATATTCACAAACTAGTTATAAATTATAGATAGACGAAAAAGAGATTAAAGCTGTTTTTTTTTGGAAGTTGCAGATCTCGAAGAATATAAAGGCTTCCTTGCTGTATAACAATAATTTTAGATATTTTCGCAAAGAGTATGTGGTTCAAAAGCAATATTCTATCAGCTAGAGGTGCTAAGAGGTAAAATTTTAGGTTTCCTGTCGACGTTTCCCTGTTGTGACTCCTTCCAATCCCCAATTTTCAACAAATAGAAATTGCATTCAAACAGACGGGTTAGCCGTGCTCGTTAAGTCGACATTACCACTTTGTCCTCGCTTCGATTTCCACACTCTGCTGCCATGCTCAATCCTTATAACATCGCTACCGTTCCGTTACTAGGGGTATATAGTAAAAAGATCACATATCTAATAGATTATTCTTCTTGAAAACACAAGTGATTACAAAGTAAAATGTGTTTGCTATAGCCTTTCTAAAAATCACTAATTTTATTTGAAAGTTTGTCTTACCCTAAATAATCGGAGATGGAAAATGCTTGGTGTTTTATTCAATTCCCTAACCTCAAGAAACTTTTAAAGAATACAAAAAATAGAATATACATAATTTAAAGTATGTTTTTCATGTACACAGTATACGAAAGATCTTTCATGAAATGATCTGTGGACATAGGACGTGAGAAAAAGATGACGAAAATTTCAAATCCCTTCTAAGCCTTCTATTAAGATTTCTATTCAAGTTTGCTTCTGGAAGTCATCGAACTTCAATTTAACGATGAGCTGCTCTACAAATTTCAAGAATGGATTCTATTGAATTCCAAACAATGTATTCAAATCCAAATTCTATCCTGATTCCACTCAGAAAGCAGCTTATACTAAGGATGAATGCTATTAACATCACATTGGAAATGAAACGTTCCCAAAAGCCAAAGCAAATATCACACCAATATGAAAGCATGTATGTCATTACTAATATTAGTATTTCTACCAAATTTTTATTTTTTTGGATTAACATAACAAAATATTAATTTATTTTGAAGTTAGTCAAAAATGTATTTGTTTATTCGTATCTATTAATGTAATGAATAATTCAGACGGACTAATTAATTTTTTTATTTACTAAAGTTTTCTTAATGCGGCCTGGAAGCCAGAAAAATATCTCTTGTGCGACTCCTTGACAGGCAAAGATTGAGCAAAAGTGATATAAAGACAAGAAATGAAAACATTAAAGGGGAGAATATGACCACCAATAAGTAAGCAATTTCCTTAATTTCTGGTTAAAGAAATATCTGATACCAATCCTTGATTTTGAAAAAGAAATTAAGATGACGTATCTTAATTCGAATTAAACCAATCCTGAGAGACTCCGAATTTCGATTCGAATACCTATGTTATGCTTACAGTTCATTTTCTCATAGCCGAATATGCCTAAACAAGCAAGAATACATCCAACGTTCAAGGCTAAATCCTCTTGACACAAATCGCCTGAAAAGCCGTATATCATCTGGAAGAAATAGAACGATTTTGTTTCTGCAGAGGTACAAAAGAAAAAAATCTTTAGTTTCACTATTATTAAGGGTATACTGCGAAGGACGAAGGGCGGGCGTCGTCTAGTATCCTGCTGAAGGCAACCCCGCCTACGCTAAGGTGTGAAAAATAGCGTACCCTTCAGGATACTCTAACTAAGAACAAAAAGACATTTATCGCCGCACTTTTTTTAAATAGCGTGCGTAAAAATAACTCTCGACAACTGTTCCGTATTGTGCGTGTATACAGTACGGGAATCCACTAACTCTGTTTTAGTCCTATTTTTTATGATGCTGGAAGCGGAAAATAGTTTCTCTGCAAAAACACGCCAGCAGATACTCCAACTAGCCAACATTTATCATTAAAAGTAAGTAACAGAATCATCTATGAGTAAAGAGCATAGAAAAACTCGTAGTACACATGAAAATAATATAAAATTTGAAAAAAAAACCATCGAACTTTTATTTAGTTTAGATGATCAAGAGCAAGAGTAAATACTATCCACGATAGAGAATGAATAGCCGTTAATGCAATACGTCATGTTACAACATTGATTGATGCACAGTTGCCAGTTAAGTAATCTGTATCATCATTTGTTTTCTTTCAGTAGACAATCTCGCGGTTATAAATCCATACTCTCCCGTTCTTTCCTCATTAGATCCCCGTAAATTCTTCATTCTCTTGCAACTCATTCATCAACGGAAGCCCTATCTTAACCTTTACTCTCTTAACTTCCTTTCAATTCTATCTTCAATCACACGATACTTTTCCAGACCATGTTCTAACCTCTTAATACTTCTCTTTTCATCGATCCTGTATTTTACTCTCGTTTCTCAGATTCTTCGGAGCACTTACTTCCTCATCTCCAATGAGTTGCGCTGAATACAATTGACATAGAAGCTATAATCAGTCCTTGACAAGTAATACGTATGAAGAATAGATGTTTTCAATCACTTTCATGGTCAATTGTGACTAGCGTATCAAGTTTAAGAGAAAATAAAGCCTTGCAGTCAGACGCCCAGGTTAGGAGGTATTCAAGAGTTAAGCTTAAAAGAGTTATAGGGTGATTTCTTTCTCCGATTGAGTAAGTGGGATTGATCGTTAGCATTTCGGAAAGAGGTATTCAAACTCTTGTAAACCATCAAAATTAAGTTTTACTTATTACTTATGAATGCTCATGCCGTGTCAAGATAAAATTGAAAACTCGACGTATGGAGGCAGTAAAAACAACCTAGTCGTGACTGATAAGGCATGAGGATAAGACTATCTTTAAACCACCCATTGTAAAAGTGATGGAGATATGCTGCTGTACGAGATATGCATTTCCCGATTGTCTTCATGGCAAGTTAGCGATACATATTGCCATATAAGGAGCACACAGACACGAAGCAAATTAATCCCACTATATTCTTGCACTGAAAAAAATATTCAATTTCCTAAAGTGAGACGATCATAACACATTTAAAATAAATATACTTATTGCAGAAAAGTGATAATTATATTTAATATTTAGGAAAATTACAATCAATACTGGGAGTCAAGCTCTTCTTATTCAAAAGCATGAGAGGTTCTATTTACGTATGTATTTAATCCTTTCAAAAGATAGGAAATTAAGTAAGAAGGTAATTAAGATAAAGCGAATGTGTGGCCTAAATGTGTTATACCAACCAGCGAGTTCGCGAATTTGTATCTGAGCTGAAAAACAATGCTCACCATAGATATGCCTTTTACGACAGAGATTTAAAATACTCCTTAAGTACCTAAGACGGTGTACAAGAGTTAATCTACACCAGTTTAATCTTATATCACAGCATAGCTATTGAAATGAGTATCTGTTTATACGAAGAAGCGAATATTTTCATGAGATCCGCGGAGTTTCTTGAGTTGACGACTTAAGGAGGATTTAAATCTCTACCTTATTAACAGCCGTGTACCCTCTCTTAAGTATCCTGTTTGGGTACAAACTGAACTAATATATTTATAAATATATATAATATATATTTACTAGTATATTTATAAAGTTAATGAAAGCCAAAAATAGAATTCGATTAATACGTTGAATTCATTTTGGATGCGAATCGCATTGGTAATCTAGAAACGTGAAAGGAAGCAAAATGCAACATAATAATGGCAATCTGTTTGAAGTGATAATTATAACTCCCACGCTTATGAGTCATTTCTTATGTTAAAATCTTCCAGCTTGCAGAACAAAGGTATACGGAAACGGGCAGAGAACTTTCACCCATGAAACCATTCAATCACAGTTAAAATAGAGCTGGAAAGACATCACGGAATCCAAATGACCTAAGTACTTAGTAGATTAGATTAAAATTTGTAGCAGTAGAATAACGTACTCCTTTCCTTCATTCAACGTTTATTGAGCACAGCAGTAAAAGTAAATGAAGGTTTTGAATCATAACGCACGCCTCGAGAGATAATGGTCTAAAAGCATAAATCGAGAAATAAATGTTTTATTAAGGAAATGAAATCACAGTGAATTCATTAAGAGTTAAATCTTTGAGACGAAAAATAGCACATATGACAAATCTAAGAAGTTTACCGACTAAATTGAGAATAGTTTCTGACAAAAGGAATAAAAAGAAAATGAAAACTAAGTACCGATGGACGGGCAGTTTGTAACATTACTGACTAGAAACACGAAGTTGGGAGGTAATACATGCGGTAAAATACCATCAACTAAGAAACGAATTAATGAAATCAGTAAGGCCCAATATCTTAATGAGATGAAGTTTATGACGAGGAATGTTGAGCACACAAATCTTTACTACAACTTGGCCTTTATTTTATGGTAACGAAAATTAATGCAACTATACCATTACATGAAACTGAAGCGCGTGTGCCTTAAAAATAAGTTATCCCAATGTTGCCATTCGTTAATGTTTCAAGATTGCTTTACCAAGAAAATATTGGCTATTGTCGTCGTTTTTTCTTTAGATGACAAAGTGTAATTCTTCTAAATTAAGGACTACTTAGTATTTATGTACGCAGTCTGAGAGAAACATATGTATTCTATTAATTTTTAAAATATAAAATCTTTATTCTATTAAGAAAATAATTTTATCCATTAAAATAACTTTTTTAAATATCGATAAGGTACGGCGCTGAAGTCGAGATAAGCAGCTACATTGCTGTGTTTGTCAAAGAACGCGTTTGCCAAACAATAAACCGCCTGGATCGACAGATTATTTCTAGAAACAGCTCACGAATTACGCTCAAGTGCAATACTTGAACGAATTTGTGAACATAATCTTTTTCCTTAATCTTTGCGCCGCTTAATCTCCCACAAATCGCCCCCGGAAATACATTTCCTCGCGCGGAAGGAGGAGAAGCAAACGTTCTTCATGTCGATGCTAATAGAGTACGTAAATCCACGTCTAAACATTGTAATCGGGAGTGAATGGGACAGCATCGCGTCCTCTCCCACATCGCGGTTTCATCCACAAAGTGGACCGCCTTGCTGACGTCATCACGCGTGATTCTAATCCCGACCATGCAAACTCGTTCGTTACCGTATAGGGATTTTGTTACCTCCTCCAATGCGGTCCCCTACCGTGTATCCCAGTTTAACACTCTCCTTTACACAGAAATAGTTTCGTCTCCATCTTCTCTAACGCTCCTCAAACGACTTCACCGTGGCGACACCTATGGACAATGAAAATCCCTCGCTCATTCGCCGTTGCATTTTCGCTGCTTTCCTCACATATTTTCCCCATGCATGCTTATCGCCTTCTCTCCTAAGGTAACACTATTACCCTATAAAGCGAGAGGATGGTAAGTAGTTGAACGTTAAGTTTAGATGATTTAACGAATCGTAAAGAAGGCTACGATGAAGTAGAAGGCAGTAAAATCATGAATATTAAAGTAAGGTTTTTGAAAAGTCATGGCGAATAATATTCCGTAGATGACAAACAGAGCAGTAACTGCAGATGGAACTTCACTAAATGCAGTTGTATCTTGGACTGAGGTACCTGTGGATTCATACAACATGTAACGACGAATACCTAGCTGATTCTTACTGAACATATAACGCATAGTTATTATATTACTGTTGCACGGATATACTCCGTGAAATAATCCCGGTATCGGCGATGGCGAGAAAGTTTATCCTTATAGATCTAAATATATTTACTAAACTTATTAGAGGGAAACAATATAGCCACAACCTAATCATAGCACAAACCACTTACTGGACCTATAACTAAGGAGAACCTTAACATATCAATTTCCAAATGCCAAACAAATAAAAGTAAAGCATTAAATGAAGCTACGCACGAACTTTATTCCTAAAAAAATAGGACAAATGGCATGATATTTTCGGAATTCCAATCAACTAGAATTAAATTCTTCAATTCTTAAGATTTGAGAAAACAACTTTCATTAGCCATGAGAATTTTAAACCGTGTAGCTCAGTTCATGTCCAACCATCAACATTTATGAATCCTGATTCCGAACGTTTCGTAGCATTAGAGCGTCCACAATTATTAGGTGAGAATTAAAGTACAGGCTGGATAGTTCCCATTAAGGCTATATAAAAGACTGTTTACTGTTCCGGAATATAAATGCTTTAATAAGAACTATCTGTGTCAAAAAAGCCAAATAAATCTCATAGATGCCGGATTCACAATCTCAATCTAATTATACAATTATCACGGTCAACCAAGTAAAACCGCTAATTTGCATACCTCCGACAAGATCGTCCGTTCCTATTGCAAAAGTACGTGTTGAATTAGACACAAGTAATAAATACAAGAGTTATAATGAGAGAAAATACGCATATAAAGCTTTTATACGAGTAAACAAAGGGAAAGAAGAATTTTACCATTAAAAGTTCCATTAAACTAAAATTTAATAAAACTTTTTATTACCGTACACGTTTCTTGTATGAATAAAGCGCACCAGTGTTCTTTCTGCGTATCGCATTAATATTCCTTCGAAAATTGTAGCCGATTAAAAGATGAAAATTTAAACAATTCATTCTTGGAAATGAGAACTGGTTTCAATGAAAACAATTTATCTTTCAATTATGGCTCTGACGAAAGATGAGTTTTGAGGGAGAAGACTATTCTCATTTGCAGAACCATGTATAATAAGACCCAGATGCTAACAAGACGATTTTTCTTAAGAAAACAGTTTAAAAATTAACCATGTGTAGTTGTTACAGTAGTAATGTTAAAAATGCATCGCCAACTAAGGTAATTTCGTAGAAATATGCCCCCACCGGAAATCGAACGCGGGACCGCTTTTATCAGGTGAACGCGCAACCAACACGGCTATCCAGGAACCACTTCTATGTTAACAACAACAACACTAATATCTATGACCCCAGTTTAAAATTACTTCGCTAAATAATGCTCTTACCGTGCGTTTACAAGGAGGAAAATGAATGCCTCCATCGGGTGTGTCAGTTACTATTCTTTCCTTAAGTTAGCAATGTGAATTACGTCTAGGTGGGGATAATGTAGTTTGAGAGGATAATAGTAGAGTATTCAATAGCTTTGAGAAAAGATACACCAACACATATGATTTCTTCAAATTGCGTACGAGGTAAGATCTACATAACATTGGAAATTAGTAATGCATGTGACTGTCAACTTCCTGTTACGACATAGGAATATTAGTTAATTTTGTCAGTTAATATTTTTATAGGAATCAGACCAAAACTACTTTGAAATTTATCCATCTGATTTCTTCTAATACAGTAAAAACTGAAACAACCCAATTCTTAGGTTATTAAGGATAAATTATCACATCTCAGAGACTACAGGTAACTACTAAGAAGGGCGACGGAAAATCTCAATCTCTTTCCTATATTTCACTCCAAGGACAACTGTTTTGGTGCATCTTAACTTATTTATTCACTAGAAAGTTTTCAAAGACAACTTTCCCTTGTTTTTCTCTTACTACTTGCATAAAGATGTGGTAAAAACTTAGCGTTGAGAGGCCGTCATATCGGGAGATTTTAACAAGCGTACATGACATTTAGAGAAGTAGATGAGGGATAATGTGCCTTAGTACCTGCTTCGAGACAAAAGGATGTCATTATTATTAGTCTATTCGTTTTCTTCTTTGAATGAAGGGGTCGTGGCCTCTTTTGCCGTCTTATCTTATTTATGAGAGTTTTGACGCTTCCTAAGATGTCCGACCGCTTTCTATTAACAGTTTAGGAGGAGCTCTTTCGACACTACTACATAAACAAATATACTTACTGTAACGGAATTCATTGCAATATCGCCTTATGTCGAAGATAGTAAGAATTCGACAGTTATGCTCCTACTTTTTCCCCCAATTAAAAGTGTAGCATCTTTGTAAATACGTTTCAATTGAAAAACTCATAAGTTATAATTTAAAGCGCGTTAAACTTTCTTCAAGCCTCTTAACAGCCAGCCAGCATTAGACTACCGGGGTAAGAAGGAGAAAAAGGAACTCGGCGGTCAATGAACTAAGAGATAAAGGTTCTCCAAGCGCCGAAATAGCGGAGACCGTCTAAGGGCGATTACCGGGAACGGATAATCGTATTAGCGGTCCCAGTTCTTTAGAATCCCATTCTAAAGAACTGGGACCGCTAATACGATTATCCGTTCCCGGTAATCGCCCTTAGACGGTCTCCGCTATTTCGGCGCTTGGAGAACCTTTATCTCTTAGTACCGGGGTAAGGTTCGCTCCATCGTTCACGAATTACATGTAAGTATTTAAGAGACAAGAAAAATAGAATACCATATTATCATTTTGAAATAAATGTTTCCTTTGATCGTTTTCTACCACTTATTTTCACCGCTTTAGAAATTATATGCGTTAGGTAAATGTAAGATACTGTTTTCATCCACTAGAGGCGATAGGCTGGATGCTTGAAGGAAGTCATGAATTTTCTGTCATTGGATTCTCGATGAAAAAAAGTACCGATTACCTCCGAGGAAATGTAAGAAGGATAAACCATAAGAATTGTTTAGACCTAGCAATCCCCGTAAGAGTTAACGTAAAGAAAGAAGAGTAGTCGATCATAGGTTCGTTTTGAGTATAATCAACGTAATGGTTGGATTTTCCTACCTCAATTTCTCACGAATTAATGTTATTCGAGCTCATTCTTTCCGGTTTATCCACCTCCGTTCAAGTTTGAAAATATCTGCATTCTCAAAGCCGCCTGAAATGGATATGCCGAAGAGGCATATGCACATAATTATTAGCGTTTCTTTGGGCCTAAATTCGCAATTCAAACATGAACTAGTGGTTAATGCTGCAGGAAATATAAGGAAACCTCCGATAGAATGAGGAGCGAGATCGACCATAAAAGCCCACTAATTGCCGGTAGGTATAATCCAAGAGCGATCAGTTGAGCGCGCTTTGCAATAATCAAGCGGCAACACCGGTCTCCGCCCCCCAGCGAAGCCTCCGCGATTCCCGCAACACAAAAAGAAGTCTTTTGATTTCTTTCCCTGACCACGCGCCTCTCGGTGCCTTGACCCCATCCGAGAGCATCACCTCCGCGCAAAAAAGAAACTTGGGCAAACTACGCCCTTAGGATTTTTCGCCAATGATTCAATTTAATCAGAGTCCATAAATTAAGGGAATATTTATTCAAATTCGCCTCGCGGAAATGCAAAAGAGCTAAGCGGATGCCATATGCTACGGCGGGACGCATCCCCAGAGGATTTGGAAAAAAGTGGTATGTGGCGGGCGGATGGTCCCGAGGGGGGGTCTCTCATCGCGCAAGAATCGCTTCGAAACGGTGACAATTATGTGGAGTGTATGTCGCGGAGGGCACCAGATGGCGAGAGGGGCGTGAATAGCCTTTTCCCTGTCCGCCCACATGCCTTAATGACGCGAATTTACATTCTCTAACGGGAAAGCCGCGGTAAGTGCAACAGAAAAACAGCCAACAGCACAATCAGAGCCTCCTTTTCCCCGCGTTTGCACCCTTCACCTCCGTGGCCCGCCACTTTTTTATTCCTCTTTTTCTGCTGTTGATTCTTATTCATGACGGACGCTCCGCGTTAGAGACACAGATGACCTTAGAGAGTCGCCTTGCAAACTGCGCATTCGCTCCCACCAATAGGACGCAACATGACTTTGGTTACGAAATGAAGTTAGAAATCACTTAATGAGAATTGTTGAGCGGCGTGCCAAATCGCATTCCGATCCATCGCTCGGCGTATTTATACTTTTAAATGGAAAGGCCACGGAGGATCTCGATTTTTTAGCGGAGGAGTGAAAAATAATCCCATTGTATAACAGCGACGCGGAACGAGATTATGCCTCGCTGATACAACGTAACACCCCGCGCATATTTCTCGAAATAACCATTTCCTGATAATCTGTTTCTAAAGATTTCAATGGGTGGAATTAATGCGAGGAATTCTTCGGATATTACCTTCGACCGTTATCGTGAGAAATGGAAGTTTTCATTCCTCGGCGACTCGTTTTCGAGGGAAGAATTTATCTGAGGTAATTATATTACAAAACTATCCTTATGTTGGGAAATAGAACGATTTTAAAACTTTTCATACGGCTGAAAACACTTACATCGTGGAATATAAACAAATTAATCACGCGGTGTCCTCAATCGCATGCCATTATAACTTTTCGGTATTTTCTTTCCGATTGAAAGGCCAAGAGTCTTATGCATAATACTTGCTTACTTCGGTCGATATCACCTGAAAATGTTGACATAAAATTAATGTAAAATATTCTGTGCGAAATGCTGGGAATGATAGCTGTATGAAATTTAATCCATCGGCAAACGATTAGACTAATTTACGCACACTGAGCGTATACAAAATGAGAAGATTTGCAGGCAGATGAGGAAAGATAGTCTTCTTACTAAAAGAAAAGGTCAGATTCAATCTCTTCTTTAAGATAATCTTCTTAATCCGTAAAAAATTCCATGAAGCTGCTAAGAAGAGGAAAAATGAACAATGGAAGCTGGAGTTTAGCAAGAGGTGACGCACATTTTCATTACATAGGCGGTGGCTGTTCGTAGAAAAACAATAATAATCAGCTACGGACATATTCTATTAACAATTTTAAAACAATTTTAATAAATTAAGCCGCAGAATTCTACAAGATTTGAAGTTTTATCGAAAGAGATAAAATACTTATTACCAAGTATTTATGTATCTTTCTATATGGAGTTCCACCAAGTTAGGATAAATCGCATCAAATACATTTGAAATTATACCATTTAAACGTTTGCTAATTCTCCAAAATATTTTGAATTAGTAAGAATGCATGCATGATCTAACAATGAATCAGTTAAAACCACAGCAAAAATAAATTACTAATTTCTACGTTAGTCTCATAACGGCTGGAGTTGTTAAAAACGAATACATAAATAACATGGGAAAGAATAATAATTATTAAGTTAGCCAATAGCAAGTTGATAGATGAGAAGTAGAGATTAATCGGAATGAGAAGCCTATGATGTATGGTTTCATTTTTTATGTTAAAACTTCAAATTCAAAGGTGGTTAAAGAGTACAACAAAAATAAGTCCGCACTTTCAGAGAGAGAGCATCGTGCTTCCGCACTTACAGCACAGTTTATGTAAAAGAAAAGATAAAATGAAAGTACGAGTCCCTTACCTTACGGTTTATCGTTACAAAAATAAAACTAATATTTCAATGAATGATGATACTGATCACAGAATTATTAAGAACTGAACGTTAAGTCTAAACGTTGAGTCGAAACAACAACGAACGTTGAGTCTAAATCAAAAGCAAGGGATTCCGGGTTAGAAATATAAGATCCTAAAGATCTTTTAAACATAAAAATCATGATTCTCAACGTAACATTTCCGTCAAACTCATTCCTCGAGTTTCTATAAAGAATAAGAAGGATAAGTATTTGCGTCTGGTCAAATAATTGGAAAGATGCTTTCGGGGAACTTTGAAGGTAATTTGTGCCGGTCCTAGAGAAAATTAAAATCACAGAAATAAAGGTAAGCGATTCCGTGGAGAGTGATGATTTAATGGTGAGAAAACATTGGATCTCGGGATGCAAAGTGCTAATAGTAGTAATACCTTTGAAAGTGCTTTGATATTTGAGGCCATTTCGAATCGGGAAATTGAAACAAATTCAGACGGACCGAAGGCAATCACGTTGTCCACTTGGCTATCCGAGAGCCCCATCGACTATTAATTTCAATATTATAAGCCCGCAATTTCTGCCTTAGCATACATATGACGTGATTCGCAAAGGAGAAGTTGAACGCGAAGGATAAGATCTTAAGCCAAATGTGAAGAGTCGCAGAAAATAAGAATTATTAAATATGTTATTTCTGACAGAACAATTTTGGAAACATGCATGAACATATCAGTGAAGTAGGCTCAAGTATGAGTTTCAAAAATGCACGTTTAAGTTTTGATGTAAAGCGAATCGCAAAATCAAAAACGTCCTTCACCTCTTCCTAATTTGCTCCGTTCAAGTTGTTGACTTACTTGGATTAATGCCGAAGATGCAAAACATTCTCTGTCGCCAAAATGACTGTTTCGATTATAAAGAAACCAAACAAGACGTCAAGAGTATCAAATGTGACTATTATGTAGTTCTTTATATTTATGCCCACTTTTACGATACCTAAATCAAGACGCCGACTCTTCTACGTTAAGATTACTGTTTGGAGATGACGGCGGCAAACAGTAAAAGAGATAAAATTTTATAGGCTATCGCAAAGATATTATAATCTAATACGAATCAGGAAATAGACCGGGAGATAAGTTAATAAAGTTTTAGATCAAAATATAGGTAATAGTGCATTAGCAAATGATTTCATAGATTATGAGATCACCTTTGAAAATGTTACACCAAAATGGGAGTTCCCTCACAACTGGAATTCGATGCAGCGATAATAGGGTGATTCGCTCACTTATTTATGCAGAATCTTCAATAGGGAAATGTAGCCAGTGGCAATAGAACAATAGAGCAATAATTTATGTTTTTGAAATTACTAGTGTGGAAACAATAAGCGATGTTTTGTGAAACATCTGCGCGTATTCCCCGCATACACACGACAATCCAACGAAAACAAGTTGCTTTCTTTTGATATAACTGGGAGATAGGCACAGGAAATAGGCTGTGAAAATATTTTTCGATCTCGGTTCGTTCTCCTTGGAATGCTCCGGAGCAGTATGTTAAAATCTTGCGTAGTTCTGATCATAATTTTCATTACGTTTAATGCTTATCAGAGATTATATTTAGAATCGCTTCAGTATGCATTCAAAAGAAATATATTCTACTAAAATCGCAACACATATATTATTCCGTTGATCAGTAAGTTTGATGGAAAAATACAGAAGAAATGGAAAAGTAGTAGAAGATATGACCGCCCAAGTTTACGAGCGATAATTAGCTTTACAACGTCATAAAAAATCTAAAATAGACAAGAAAAAGCTGAGATGAATTACGCGATATTGATAATTGGTATGTTGAATTAACGAAGCATATTGTATCCGAATGCCATGAAAGAAATTCGAGTTATAGAAGAAATAATAGTAATGCTACAATAGTAGCGTAGGATAGGCAATAATGCAATAATACTACATGGACTACGAGGGAAAATTCTCCTCCGTTTTTCAGCAAAGTGCATCAAAGTATCCCATACTTCATCGCGTCATTATGATATAAAATAAGCCATTCTTAGTGTTTCTCTGAAGAGAAGCAAGCGAATGGATGTTGTCTAGCAGGAAGTCGGCGACGACGTTCCCGGGAGACCTCGTAGGCGCTCCCGCCTCTCTACGACTAAAATTTCCACAACTACGACTCATACAATTTTCTTCTGCGTTCACCGACGGGGAAAATTAATTGCTATTTGCCTCTGACACTAGTTTTCATAGAAAATAAGTTTCGCGTTACCCAGACATCGTCTAATTGCCTTTGCAATTTTTTCCGAAGAAACGAATAGACCGCAAATGAAATGCGCTATCTTCAACTAATACGCAGAGTAGAATTAACCGCTGCAAAAATATTCCACCACGAGTTTGATTTATCGCTATTACGAGAAGATTTTATTCGATGCAAAAGAATTTGAAATAGCGCGCGGACAGTGTTATTTTACGAAGGAGTGATTATCTTACACGCCCGAGACATATTCACGATCTAATTGACAATTTAATGCCTCTAGAAACAGGAGATACTGGAAATAAGTTTTGCAAAAACAGACATCGGTGTATCTGAGAGCATTTGAAAGTCAAATGAACGGCCCACGGCGGCAATGCGTGAAGCGTTTTGAACATTTTGAAGGAAGGGTGACACTTTGACTTACGACAAAGGAATACCGAACCAGTCCTACATATTATAGTGGCACAATAGATAGATAAATATTTGGCAACATATCAACTAATGTCCTACAGAAGTACCAAAGATTACTAACAATGTTTAGAAAGGCCCAAAGTTTACTTCACCGAAGATTGCTGCCGAAAACTATCTCCAATGTTATAAGGGCAACTAAACAGTCAGTTTTCCATTTATAACGTATATCAAGAGATATTTTCTCGAGTAACTCGCATAAGGTTCTATCATAAGCAACCGGAATGAAGAGAAAAGATCATTAAAACCAAAAATTAAGTGACCACGAAGGTAAACCCTATGTTAGCAAACAAATATGATAAGCTACTAAAGATAGCGTTATTCTATTAATTATTAAAATGAATGATTTTCTGGATGCTAAATGGTAATTTAACCTTTTTTAATGGACTGAAAGATTATTTCCCCGCAGTTTAAGACTTCCAAGGATATTTTGATACATTCAACACTAAATATAAGAATTATTATACAATAAATCCTAAAGAATTGAATAAGATTATTGAGAAAACATCGAGGAAAGATAAATGAAGATAATGAACGGGGATCGCTACGAGAGATAATTTCAGGGATTTACGATATTAATGCAATGAGATACACATAACCAACTTTCGTGATTGATACAAATGATACATGATCAACACATTTCCAAGGAGAAACATTCTGAAACTGTCCTAGCAATGGGAAGCTGAAAGGGATAGATATACGCAAGCATAATAGAAAAATAACAAAATTAAAGAACATATCTGAGTCACCGGGATACCTGTAAACAAAAATACAGAACTATCTTGGATTTAAACGTGAATGTAACACTTAAAAAGAAAACTCCCTGGATAAAATTCACCTAGAAAGCCATGGAAGCAAATGCATAAATAGGATCAAAAATTTTGATTAATTTCTAACAAACAATTCTATGACACTAGGACGTAAAGAAAACAATTCTATATTGATAAACATTAGAAATGTATGACATTTTTAGCATCAGAAATAACACTTACTGTTGCGGCCTCGAAGATATCGAACATGGGATAATTTCCTACTGATATCCAATAGTAACACTGGAATTCTATGAGACTATCTTCTCGTTATTTCTTTGTTATCTCCATAGAAATTGATTTTTTCGTTATTTCAATAAAGATTCTTTCTGCTACTTTTAAATACAATTAACCAAAGCCTCTATTAGATGGAGTTTATCTCCGTATGCCGATGATATTACACCTAAGAACAAGCTATTTGACTCAAAGCGAAATCACTTTTGTCATTTAAAAATTCTTGATAACTAGGCTGATATAAAATTAATCCTAATTATGCTACAACATGTGCGGGACGTTTACAGGGAAATAAGTCACACTTCTAACGGAAAACGAGCAATCGAAAAAATTCCAATGCAGAATTTTCAACGGGCTCTACTTTCGGAAAACGAAATTTTACGATTCGATTGTATTTCTACCGAAACTGAAAATCAAAACATTTAGGACTACAATTATAATAAACGTCTATTTTTAAGCGAGGTTGTGGAGGACGATGTTAAATTTTGGATGTTGAAGTTACTGTATTCCTGTGCCCTGCTACTTTTATCCACTTTGAGAAGGATTCGTAAGAATGGAAGATTTTATTTCAAGTATTAAGTGCGTTATACAACAGATAGTTTATCAAGACCGAGAGGTAATTTCAAGACTAAATTTGAAGGGAATGAATAAAAACCCGAATATATCCGAAAGAAACAAAGATAAACGACAGCAGCGTATAGGAACATAAAAATAAAAGCTACAATTTATAGGTACGGCTAAAATAAACAGTTCCAAGAAAAATGAGCAGATATCGCAGAATGTATTTCTCTTACGACAAAAATGATTTAAATCATTGGGGGTTTAAATTGGGCTCAAACCTTAAGAAAAAAATACGACAGACGGATAAAAAGCACCGATAACTTATCAAAGGAACAAATAGCAAATATTAAAAAGTTGCGCTTTTGAAAGACAATTTTGAGAAGTAAAGAAGTATCAATCGCTTTTCATTTAATGACAGTAATTAAAATAATATATTAACAGAACAAGCAAATGATTTTAACCATTCAAATTTTACTAAAGCAATGGTATCAAAATAAAAGCAGACGTACCACAACCTTAGACCCTAACTTAATTCACTCATCTGGCTTAAAACTCTAAAGAAAGAAGTTAATTCGAGGAGCCAAACGAGAATGTCGCGAGCCGGCAAACGAAAGAAATTAACGGATTCTCAAACAACCACACGAAAACACGTTAGAAGCGTGACTTAACATGGAAAATAAATCAATCATCGCGAAAACCTACACACAAGCGCGTTTTCCGAAAGTTTCTAACGTCGACATTCGGAGGGAATTCCAACGACCACTACACCCGGCTATTGAGAAATGTATCGGGTGCGTAAAAACGTGCGACAGCCCCGTATTCAATATCCCCGCGACAAACACAGCGGCGTGCAATATATCGTCCATATACGACGCTGTGGCCGGAAGAAAAAGAACGAGTGAGAGAGAAAATTTACTAAGTACCGGTCGCTAAGACCTTCCCGCCAAATTCGGGGGAAGAGTTCCCCGCCAAGAACAGGTGGTAAACAATTCTGAAGCGGAAACGGGTGCGTACACATTAATGCCAAAGAGGCGGCGATACAGCGGGCGCGGAAAGGCGACTTTTTTTGGGCCCTAGAAAGATTGGCGCCTCAGGCATACGCGCATAAGAAAGAGGCGCGCGAGGGCGTTGCATTAGTTGTCCATGTGCTAGGAAGAAGGCGTGTGCCGGGGCTCGCGTACCCCCCCTTCTACCGCACCCCCTGCCGAGAGAGATTCCCGCCTCCCCCTGTCAATCAATGCGATGGCCACGCCCCCGCTACCGCCCTCCATCTCCCACGCCCCACCCCTTCCACGGGGACACGTGCCGCACTGCGCGCTCGCACCACCGCGTGGAGACCTCTTCGATGGACATGTGAAAGATCGGGCGGCAAAACGACGCGTGAAAATAACCACCGGCGATGATGTACGTCCACGGAAAAATAATGCTGCGGAAAAACCCTTAGCGGAGTAACACCCGGGGCAGAGGCACAAATTAGATCGCGAACAACTCGGGTCCCAAAGGAAAATCCGAATACGCTGCAGATGTAACTGATGGAGACGCAACCTCCACGAAATAACACGATCCGCGGGGTGACAACAGTTGCGAGTACTCGCAAATGGTCCCTCGGGAAGAATATTGCAAGCACTCCCTCCGGCCGACGAAAGACGCCGCCGTAACATAACAAAAAAGATATAATAAGTGTAGGATAAGAGAGGACAATCAATCCACCTGGCCGGATGACGGAGCCTGAAGATAGGTCGAAACGTCCGGTTCCACCATGCAGTTCCTCAGAGTGTCCGGGATAAACATGATTGGACCCCGCGGGTGCGGGTTCGGGTAGGCCCTTCCGCGGGCCTCCGTGGGAAGGGCTGTGGAATGCGGAGAGGGAGCGAGAGGGCCCGGGAGAAGGGCGTCGGAGGCGATGGCGTCGCCGGAGTTAGACGGCGTCGCTGACGTCGAGGTAGACGGGAGCCGAAGAGCTTTCGAGGTGAAAAAGGGTAGATGTGGAGGATCCTTGGTACACGCTCCACACCCACTGGGGACTGCCCACACTCTGATCGCAGCCTCGCTCGTTCGTGCGCCAGCTGACCGGCCCTCGTACCCCGCCCCACCCCCGCGCTCCCACCCCACCGCCCCGCCCCCTTCCTCCCACCCCCGATCCCCTGGGAAGGGGCGGGATGCGTCGGAAGGGGCAGGAGGGGGCGGGGCCTCGGGCCGGTAAAACACGGTCGCCTCCGCGGCCTCCACCCCCGCCTGGCCGCACGTTCGCTCCTGCGGTCGACGCCTCGCGGCGACGCCGGGGGCAGGGCCAACGGCCACGTGGGGCGGTGGGCCCGCACCTTCTTCTCACGACACATGCGCCGCCCAACCCCCGTCCCCGCTTACCATCGATGGGAGTGGAGCAGCGGCGTCCCTCGGGTCCCGCGCCAAAGCAGAACAGGCGACACCACGAGATGCTGACCCCCGCACAGCGACGGAGCGCTGCCGAAGGTTTTTTCTTCGTTTGTGTCGTTCACACGAGCCACTAGGAGTCCGTCCGCCGCTTTGCTCCCGGGGAGAAGGCGCACGACGTCTCCAACATCCACGCAACGCACTCACGCACCAACACGTTTAACTCCGCCACACGTCTCCGACTCACGGAGAACGACCACGCTCGCCGCGGACTCCCTCCGCACCTCCCTCCGCCCCCTCCACGCGCCCCCTCCCCCGACACAGACGATCTCATACGAGGACCTCTGCCGGTTGTGTTCGGGGTCTTTCGTAGCATCTACGCGAGCAGTGCGGCGGGTGACGCCGAGAGGAGAGTCTGGAGCCGCGGAGCGCAACGCCCGAATCCCCCATCGCTCGCCGATCGCCTCTGTGATCTCCCCCGTGTCCCACTGTGAACTGCGAAGAGAGTGCGATTGGTGGAGTTCGCTTTCCTTGTGTTGTAACGTCCTTTTTCGGGTAGCGCGAGATGGTGACTCGCACCGAGGGAAAGAAAGGCGATGGAAAGACGTGCTGAGTGGCGTGACGTCACTCGGTCCGAGATGAACTTCGGTTGGGCAATCTTGTTTTAAAACGCCCACGCCTTCTCGTGCGAGACGTAGAATTGTCGACGGCGGATCGGAATAGTCTTCGCAGCTTCCTCCGCCGCTTTGCGCCTTCGCTCTCTTTTGTGTTTCACCCGTATGACTTCTCAAACGATGTGAATCACTTTTCTAACTCTCTCCAATTTCGACTTCACTAATCCTGTCACGGATCGCCAACTTCGCGGGAGTTCGACGAGCACCACGGCATTTCGCTCCGAAGAGCTATGGCGATGAAATTATAAGATTAAATCTTATGCTCTTTATCACCCACCGGGAGGACATTTCATGTGAAGTTACGACGACAAGATGTTAATAACTTGCTGCGCACATTGGACGCTCTTTCGGATGCGGTTGCTACGAAGAGTGTCTGTGGTGACGAATCGTCCGAAATCTCCCTCGCGCTGAGTTCGATGCTTGGAGGAATTCACGAAGAAGAAACTGAAACTACTGCTGAAACTTTGCTCGTGTGGACGCACTTCTTTTGCTGGATTTTTGAAAGATGATGAATAAAATTTTCCCTAATAAACCCACCGGTTGAAGTGGAAAGCCTTTTGAAGTTCGGAGAAAAATAGTTGCCGTATTTATTGCTACGTTCCTATGCCCCTTACTAATTTAGCGAAACAAAATCCTAGTGCATTATTCCATACAAACTGCTAATCGAACTGGCCTCGCTTACTTCTGAGGCTAGTTATATATTTAGCATACTCCTCATTTCTTCCAAAACTGAGCGGCATAGTAAGTGGCTTATTAAACTGTGTAATAATGCAAATGGAACTGGATTTTTCTTTGAGTTTTAACTGGTTTAACTAGTCATAAATAGAAATTTTTTGCTTAAAAAAGATCGAATATTTTGATAAGGGAAACTGCGCAAAAATCTAAAATAATTTCCATCCATATAAAACTCTAATGGAATCTTATCTTACCTTATAATAGGGTAAAATTTATGATCATAACCTACTAATATTTGATTCATATGGTCTTTTCTCTCACTGAATCTGCTCTGAGAAATAAGAGGAGAGGATTCTATTCAACATCTACCTAAAATGTTCTACTCACTGAAATGCTATAAATTTGAAATTTAACATAAAGATTATACGCATGATATTGGTAAATAATCATTCTCATAGGACACCGCGAATGAACGGAGGCAGAAAATCAAAAATTGAAATCTCAAACATATTTTCCTTTATCTTCTTTTAGAAATATTAATTTTTTAAACACACAATATGCTTACCAATCTAAGGTATAATTATAGATCGGGATAATCTAATTCACTATCACGTGGAATGAAATACTAATTTACTAGTTTTTCAAAATATTTGCGTGACCGCGTGTCTGAGGCTCACCTCTAGATATTTCTAAGACATTCAGTTTCTTCGAGGGTATCATCAACAAGATAACTAATACAACAAGAATTTGAAATTTTCAAAAGCACACAATGGTATTTTTCTTATCTTATACATTGTATGTGTCAGAAAATTGGTACTTTTTTATTCCCATTACATTACTTAAATGTATAATAAATAAAGAATGTATAATAAATAATAGATAAATAATGCGACTGTTACTAAGAGAATATCATGAAAAATTAAAGCACAGAAAACTTTGCCAAAGAGAAATTATAAGATTATTTATAACATTTACTAACTAAATTTCAAAATGCAAGTCATGGTAAATGTTTGAAAGCCCAAAATGTAATCAAAGGTAAGCAAAAATGTAACATACGAAATGCGACTTAGATAACCTAGTAACTCAACTGGATTTATTTAGAAAGCAGAGCTAGATTCTTCTTGATTCAGAAACTCGCCGATCCATCACGAAATTCAAAGTCAGATAATAATAATAATTTCAACTTAAGGCTCACGAAAAATATTCTATTTTTGCAGTGAATCAAGGTGGGGAAACAGATTTTCTTTGGCGTTCTTCAAGCACTCTATTTCTGACGAAGCAATTTAATGTAATTGCTTGCGCATATTATTCGGATTTGCTCAAGGCTAAGACGTTGATGCTAACATGTAAACTTAACTGGAAATAACTATAGTCCTTTTCACGACAATAATTCCAGTTCTGTGCTAAAATATGAACCCTGTATTGAAAGCGAATAATGGAGAGCGTTGGAGGGCGGTTGAGAGGTGAGCCGCGGAGGGCGAGCGTAGCAGCCGGAGAGCTCTTCGGCGCCCATCCGCTCTTTCCATCGGCCAATACCTATTTTGCGTTTAAGCCATTCCCGTCACACGGCGATGTGTTTTAACGAGAGGATTTACTTTATAGAACAGGTTTCTTGGTTATCACATATAGAAGCGTGACTCCTCCGCATCATATTATGCGGCGTATTATTCAGTACTTCCCGAGGCGAAACTTTGAAGGCTGTACGATCGCGTCGAAGCCCTTCAAGAAAGTATGAACACGTTCAGCTGATAGTTTTTTTTTAACGGAACAGAAGTGCGGAACGATCTTCAGTTGCTGATTGAGGTCTAACATGAGGAGAACCTCCTTGATACACAGGATTTTTGCCGTCGCTCGAATGTAATCTAACTCCAGAATTTTTAACTCTTGTGTTGTTATTTTTGATGAAAATGTGGAACTACATGTGTCGCGGCGCTTGCAGAGCTAATGGCGATAAAGCGGTTGTTAAATGAGAAAGATGAAGAAGAAGAATGAAGAACGTGGTGAATTTGAGATTTGAAGTGTAACTCTAAGAAAGAAATAAGTTGAATGAATTATAGTATTGGCGAAAACTCGTGTTGCAGGGTAATTGATGCATCACGGCATCGCTTCTATTATGGAAACCAGTCAAGAGATTCGCAATGCTAAACTAATCCAACTAAGCTGCTCAAATGTAAGTGATGCAATCTGCGGGAATGTTTCCGGTAAGAATTTTATCTAGAAACTTTTTAGGATCTAGCTTTTAATTACCACTGCTACAATTGTAAGAAAAACATCTTTGGTTTCTACTGTTTAGTAATAATGCTGATAAGTCATATCTATTCAAAAGAATTTACGAATAAAATTATACTCGTTACAAGTTTCAAATACTATGAATCCTGATTTTAAAATATTCATCATGCAAGTTTTCAGAAGTACGCTATTGCTCATTTATTTATCTCTTATCGCGGAATTTTCTAAATGTTAATTACTTCCAGGTAACTTAAATTCTTAGTTATATCTCAACTTTCAATTGTTTGAATTTTTGAATTGGGATATGAGTTTAAGTAGATTTTATAAACTGTGAACGACAATAATGAAAATTATCTTTGGCGAACCAAAAATACAATATGAATTGTGCACTAACTTTTCCATGCTAATGCTTATAAATTAGTCCTGTGTCACAGATAAAATCACATCGTTTAGTAGCTCCATTATTATTATTTAGGCTATACTTATTTTCATACCGAAATTTATAACTTTCAACCGCACGAAATAGCAAATAGGTTTGAGAAATGAAGATGCAATCATCAAATCAGAGGAAATGAAGATTTTTCGATAATGCGAACCGCTTTAATAGGTAGATTTAACGATATGATAAGAAATTGTTTCCAAAAATCTTCCTGGTTTCTTCATTTGCAAACGTCCTACTGTAAATTCCTAAGGACAACTTTGAAACAAGACTGTGGAGATTAAAGTCGTATAGATAAACAAAAATTTCATTCGATTAATATCTTTTGCTGTGTATATTAAAAGAACAGGAAATGTATCAACTTCCTGCCCTTGATTTAGTAGAGGATTCCTTAATCCGAATATTTAATTCTATTAATATCCAACGGGGAATGATTAATTAAAGGAAAGACCTGCGATGTTCTCTTACATGTAGCATCATCGTAAATTATATTACAGAACCTGGCCTAATCTATCTCTTGCTTACTTCGGGTATTTACAAACAATCACCGCAGAATTGTATGTTTTTATTTTAAGTTTCCAATGCGTAGTCATTTCTTAATCCAATTCATTCGCGTCGTCTTAAGAACCTCTAGATTTCGCCAAGTGTTGTATGTATGTGGGGGTATTTATTCATGTATGAATTTCGCAACCTAGATCCTCCCTTAATTTCCTCAATTCCTAATAAGTATAATGAAAGCTATTTTCTTGGAACATATAGTTTCTCATCACTATGAAATCCTGGAAATCAACTTAAGAATTTAGACCTTAGACTATTTTACAAGTCGAACGAACACATTGCGGCTCTTTCCGACCGTTAAAACATGTCTTAACTCATATCATAATAACTTTATATCGATTAAGTAGCATTTTTATAACATTGAAGTAAGATGTTTTGTTTAAATGGGGCTGTTTATGCAAGAAGTATTCCAGAATCGAAAACAACGATGCTGAAAATATTAAGCTGATTATGAAATAATTGCCAAGAAAGCGAATAATATATGATAATGCGTAATAAATTCATCCAATCATAACAATAAGTAAAGTGTTGGCAAAGTTGAGCGTCCATTCCAGTAAATGCAGCGTATTGGGATGTCCATTTGGCCACATTCCCACAACCAATGGACGGAAAAAAGGAAGGGAATAAATAAAATTTAACTTTTCAGAATGAGAAACACGACTGGAATATGCGTGACGATATTTAACAATGAAATCGTTCTGAATAAGATTAGGTAACAAAGGAATAAATCGACTCAACTTCTTTAGCAGATGTAACAATCCTATTAGAGTTAGGGAGTTGTTGTTTCAGAGAAATGTGTAAAATTCCTTCCTTTCATTCTAATCCGTGATTACCGAGACATATTGGATGTGTCCCTTTTTGTCTCGATAGGTGAGAACAGTCATAGCTTCATTTCTTCACCTCTGTTATGGAATTAACGACGAATTTCTTCATACGCATCGATGGAGCTTGTAGTCGGTATATCTCCGGATCATTTCTAATTTTACAGCCTTTCGCTTGCAAACTGCATGATATTCCCAGTAGCAAAATTAATATTGAAGAAAGTGGCTATTAATTATATTCTCTTTTCTTCATTCTAAGCGATGAGTTGGTCTTCTATTCATAGTGCTAATCTATTAATCAAACTAACAATTATGCAAATATTGTATTAAATTATTAAACCATTGAATATAACCACATTCACAGGGCAAAATAAAGTTGAAAAACAGGTAGATGACTTCGGTAGCTAGTTTGGTTTTTCTAGTGTCTTTTATCATGAGACGAATTTCTTTAGAATAACAAAATAATGGAATGGGTATAAAATGATATCAAAATGAAATAGTATCGTTGAAAATTTTGAGAAATATTACTGTTACATTCAACAGTTCCTAACTCTTTGTCTTCTGTGGCAGTAGAGGAAGAAGTATTTAAAAAAGAAAACATCCAACTATATTAAAGAAAGAGACAGCAAAGGAATACTCTGAGCAGATAAGGATTTATTTTGCCAGATAATATTTCTCATTGATCATTATTGGGTTATAATCTCACGGGCAGACCGATAAGCCCCACGTAATATGGAGAGATCTCCGAAATAAAAGGGCCCCCATTATTATCAAAGGTCTCCTTTTAATTCACTGCTAAAGCCCTCATTTTTCGGCTTCCGCAACTACGAAGAACAAATAATTACTATTACCCAACTCTATATAAACAATGAATAGCCAGTGGCATATCTAGCCCTTTAACAACGCAGAGATTTCTGATTCCAATCCTCTAAACTTCAAGGAAGACTTAAAATGTCAAAAATATTAAATAATGAGATCCTCAAATCATAAGTGGCCAATGCTACGTTGAATGAATACCATATATTTGCCGCTGGCTATTTATGCAGACCAATCTGTCAGCGATGGCGCCTCAGGTAAAACGGAAACGGGAATAAGTGAACTGAATGTCTACTACTAGACTAGAAAAACTGTTTGCTCGCTACCGTTCCCAAGTTCACTGCATTTATAATCAACTTAACCTTGTTTTACGAAAGTCTTTTGAGAAAAATTTACGAGAGAAAGGAGTAAATGACGAAATTATTGAGTTTTCTCATTCGAATCGAAGTGAGGAAAGTTTGTACTCTAAAAAGAGTGAAAATTGTAAATCTGTCCATATAAAACGATGAAAGTGAATCTTTTTGAGAACGTGAAGCGATCTAAGAAGAAATCTTAATTGAGGAACAGCTGAGGTTGCAAACGAGTATGAAGATAAGCCTCTCTCTTTATTAAAAAAAGGAATCTGAACACAAACGGAGAATGACGTTCTAACACTAAAATTAGTGTTAGGTTAATCTTTAGGAAAAGCAGATCAATCCCGATTACTCGTACTTAATTCTCAAATTCGTGGTGTCCACATTACATGTCAAAGCACCCGCCGGTTCAGCGTGCAATAATATTGACTCGCTATTGCGTGAAATGCGCAATAGCGAGTCAACGCATTTTTTCATGCGATTAAATATTTTATGCAGTACTTCGCATTCAAAGAATCTAAATTTATAATATCTGTATCGCAAAAACGTAAAAAAATGAATAACATAAACCGAAACTTCTCTCCGTATGAAGTTTCCCATCAAAAAGCGATGATGATTGAGGAATAAATATTTTTCTTCTTCCATCATTTTCGAATGTTTAACAAGAATATATTTTCCACGAAGTCACAATTATTCATTGATATTAAGGTGATGGAACCCTGCTACTAGGACCTGCACTAATCTCCGATTTGATTTCTAAGAAGCCATATTCGCACGAATGAATACAAGTTCGTCGATATTTCGAGGAAAACCTATAACCCCATGACGGAACACCTTGATCGGTGGGGAATCTCCTGGGAAGAACCGATGTAACACACCCAACTTGTATCCAAGTGCATTTTCCCCAACCACGACAAATACCTCCGCCGTGACTGCTCTAATGTCCCTCTATCCATTGGCCGTCCCACAGACGTGCGATCACCTCGCTCTCATTCAGAGCGAACCCGGAAGAAGATAGACGTTTTATGCGTCCGAAGAAGACGGCTCTAAAGAAATGGCGGCCTTCCTAAGAGTCGCAGTTAAAGCGGGTTTGTTACCACAGGGAAGAAGAAAAAGCTATAGAGAATTCCGTGTTAATTATTGATGGAGACCAAGTCTATGACAAGTAATGGTCAGAGAGAGGGAGATATTCCAGAGGGCACACTGTCCATCGGTCAACTCCATCGCACGGCTATTGTTATTTTATTGTTATCATCGTTATTTTTAATACTATTACTTCAGAATAGATGAAAATTGAATAATTAAAGAATTTTAGAAAAAGCATTCCGTGATTCATTATTACGAGAATATCTGAAGCGCTTATTTTTAAGTGCTTTGAATTGATTAAGAACAAGTATTACTCTATTAAGCTTCCCTTTCAAATGCAATCGAATATATATACCTTTGTTCAATACTTTCGTCCATAACCTAAGGATAAGCCCTGTACAAGGACATTAATGGTGCGACTAGGAATAGCAACTTATACACCGCAGAAAATTGAATTGTAAAAGTCTCTGTTCTCAACTTTCCCACTAAGACCCAATCAATACTGAATTCAAATTGAATACTGGAATTAGCCTAAATGCATATCAGCTCAGTTTATTAATGTTAGGGCGAGGGTAAACGAAATCAATTCACACGTTAGGGTGAGCGGAGGTCCTGAGATAAATTCAGCTCCGCCGCTGATGACAATTATTAAATGAGAAATGCTTTTAGAGGAGAGGAACCCCTCTCGTCTGCAAAACCACTCCCTCTCGCAGGGGTCAGATACACGTACGCCCTGTGGATGGGGGAGAA
Source organism: Pachydiplax longipennis (assembly GCA_036926295.1). NCBI lineage: Eukaryota > Metazoa > Arthropoda > Insecta > Odonata > Libellulidae > Pachydiplax > Pachydiplax longipennis. The sequence goes on from JAVFKF010000010.1 coordinate 717,660, forward strand.
TACTTTGTTTACAGTTCAGGCACATCGTGAGAGATTGGCGGAGCTTCAGTGACCAACTCCACGAGGCTTGGGATTCAATCGCTTGCACCAACCCCCCCCCCCACTCCCCCACACCCCTCCCCTTTACAACTCTTTTCTTATTCGCCAAGGGTTCCGCGATCGCGGAAGAAGCGCATGGGATGGGACGGCGACGAGTCCTGGGTTGGGATGAACTCGGGATTCCAGAGCCTATTCGGGATTTCCCATGAGCCTCTGCTTCCACCCCTCCTTATAGGTGTTCTTCACCTCTTTTGCACTCTCACATAAGTTCTTTGGCTGGCTGCTCTCTTCCTAGGGTTGCCGTGATGGCCAAACCGATTATGAGGCATCATGCGTGTTGTCAAAGCCCACGAAACCATGTTCGCAGATAAGAAGGTCGGAAGGATGGGAGTGAGCCTTGTAAGCAAATCTCTCGACGGGAGGAGGTTCAAAAAAAGACGTGGAAATCGGCTGAAATATCGGAGGTTTTCCATCGTGGGCTTACGTACATTATGTCTACATGATGCTTACTAAACTGACGGAGTGTGGGAAGGGTTGGATTTCTCTGCTACCGTCTTTTAATCTCCCATTGGACTGGATGGAGCTTTGCAACGTATCTAAAAAATCTCCTTAAACATTTTAATGAACGATAAAATGATCCAAATCCACAAGGCCTTTTTATCTCCTTTGACTCATTTACTACTTCGTGCATTTTATATGGGACTCGTAAACAAATGTAAATATATATTTTTACCTTTTATTCCGTCGCAGAAGCTCTAATGTCTAATGAAATAATGTGCTAATGTCAAAACATGATGGTTAAATTTTAATAAATTTATGTGGAAGCCTTAAAATGACGTTGAACTTGTTGAATATCTACTGCTGCTTCGCGATATCTGGAATCTATTAGATATCATAGAGGGTTGTTCTATAACAGTGAAGCGTTTTTCTAAGACTCGTTCTCTCAAAGTTATGTTGTTTAGACCAATTTTAATTATCAAATTCTGAAAATAACTTCACTTATTTGACATTATTGCCAAAGCTTTTTTAGACATACCAGTACGAAAATTTTTTAACACTGTTCCTCACGATTGTAGTCTACAAGACATTCATCTCTTTATGCACATAGGGAAGACCTAATTACATAACAAATAACGATAACAGCATTTGAAAAGTATCAATGATTTTCAGGCGATAGAAAGAGTAGAGGATAGAGAATTTTGATAGACTATGTCACTTAAAAGGAGAAACATTGCCAGTACGGCTCAAATACCTTCGTGTAAAACGTTTTAGCATTTCGATGAGGGAATCGAATCAATTAATTGACGATTGAGCTATGCGAAAGATAGTCGTGCAGATAAAATCGATTCAGACTTTCCTCTTATTTGAAGGTAATGGTTATTTCATAACCTAAACACACAACACGAATTGCGAGAATACATATGTATGAACCGAGATTCGATTTCACGACATCTGCATTGATATTTAAGCGCTCTCCAGAGCCATCTAAGCATTCACTCCATCAGCAATTCACTCTCAGTCGTCAATTTTGATGAAATTTCGATAAATTAATCCGATCATGTCATTTCATATACAGCATGAATGATTTAGTCTATAACTATTATTTACGCAAAAATTGATAATAATTGCATGAAGATCAGCGGTAGATTATTGGTGAATGTTTCCTAGATTCACATCACGAAGAAAACCAAAACATCGGGCAATAAAAATTGGCTCTGAATAAGCTCTAAGTAAACCAACACACTTGGAACTTGTCACGTCAGATAGAAGCAAATCATCTGCAAGCGGTAATAAAGAATATTTAATCAAATAATCATAAAATAAAACTTTTACAAACTATCCTATCCAATCTTCTGAGGGATAAAAGTTATCTACGATTCAAAGCTAAACAATTAAATTATATATTCTTTCAGATATATCAACGGGAGACCATTTTTAGTTTACAGCATGTGTAAGCTAACTAAAAATGTACGTAAACAATAATACCCTTAAACCTGCGAGATATATTCAAAACCTATTTAGTATAAACGTAAAATCAAGCATTAATGGAATCGAGAAATTTACTAGGCGGTTACATAACTAGAGTGCGAATTAAAAATATGAGATTTAATTGTTCATCTTTCGCAACAGCATGATAATGAAGCATCGTTAATGAGATAGATAAGGGGTATTGTTTCTTCTAGAACATAAATTTGCAAACTGAAGTGGCGATAAATAGTGAATCCTCTCTTCGATTTCATGTTTTTCAACAGCGAAATAACACTTTCGCAGTGCTACAAAAATTGCGATACTTTTACCGCTATTAGACGAAATGTTATGGATATCTTCTTTCATGATGATATATTTACAAAAGGAGGGAAAATTAATCTCGGTAAAAGCCCTCGTCAAATAGTTAAATTATAATGTGCAATTAATTATTGCTGGAGGGAGATTTCATAGATATACTTTCATAGTTAGGATTAGAGTAAAGGAGTATAAAATTGACAATCTCTCCGCTTACGAAGATATTATAAGTCCGGATATCTTTGAAGGCAAGACATTAAGTGCCCATTTTTCTCTTCTTCTGCAAGTTCATGTACATGCCTCAAATATTTACTTTATTCACATCCGTTGATTTCAATGTACGTAATAATATCAAAACATACTATTAAATTTAAACTCAATAGTTATTCTGTATTTACCAAGTTACAGCGTAAATAAATGCCTCATGGAAATTTCCCCAAAACTACATCTGGCGATTAGAATATTGAGTTTTACCCAACGCTCAAAGTAATAGAAATTCTGACCCCTGGTCACATTATTAAGTGTTTTGCTTTTCTCTGTACACAGTTTCATACGCTATATGAGAAGCACATGACTTGAGCTTCTGAAAAATTAATAAAATTTCGTCAGTTGAAGGTAGCTGTCTAAAAGTATGCAGCTATGATCAACTTCTGGCATAAATTTAGGGGCCGAAGTGATTACGTCGCACAAAAAAGATCTGCCCATCAAAATTTGAGCAACATTCTTATACAGGGATGGAGCGTCTAGCACATGCTGAGGAGAAAATAAAAAATCCCAGAATAGAATATGGATATTCGGCAGCATAAATCGAAGATCTCCAAAGCATCGAGATGGATTGCTGACAAGCACGGGAAAGAAACCATAAAAGTGAGAAGATGTTTGAAGGGGAGAAATGATTTCGGAAGAGGGCGTGAAGAAGCGGGAGGACGTGAATGGCATTATGGGAAATGCGATGGGGTGAGAAGTAAGCGCTCAAATTCTTCTCTAACAAAATCCTCCTAATATTAAGAGCGATAAACCATCTATAAGCATGCATCATTTAAATCGGGAATCAAGTATATGATATGCGAAATGGGCACTTCAGTGATTTCCTTTCCTACGTTATGGAAAAATGTTAGAAGAATAAAGGTTAACATATTAATGAATTGAAGGAGCAGGTTTATTATTCTTTGAAATATTGACCACCGATGGAAGAAGCCTCTTCCTGAAAGGAACCTCGTCCGAATGATAGTCTCGAAGGAAATCAAGCGTAACAACAGTATTACATACTATCTTGAAATGAGTTAAGACTACCGGAAGGTTGATGGTTCTAAAGGGTGATTGCATCCATGTCTCTGCAAAGAATAATACACGGAAAGAAACAAAAAACGGAGCTTAAGTGGAAGATAGAATCTTTCACGGAGGAGAAATTGTTCAAAAAGCTTTTGATTATTACTCATTTGGAATTTTCTCAACTTTTAATTCTTTTAGAATTTTTGAAGAAAATTAAATAGGATTTTGAGCGTACGGAAAAAATCGGTATTTACTTAGTTTCACGAGTATATTACTGAGATTTTTCGTTTCCTCATATTTGATTCTTGGTGTTCAACCTCGAAGAAGACATTTCTTATATTTCTGTAACATGATTCAATTTGAAGTAATCCAAAATCAATCTGATGGAACAATCAGTATTCTTTACTCCATCGCAAGAACTACAAAAAATGACCTCGGTTTCGATGCGTGGCTTGGTTATTGTATTTTTTTAGTGGAATAAAGAGCATCCATTATTTCATCGTTCGTTGTTTATGCTAAATGTATATAAATAACTCGGGATTTTTCTAGGTACAAAAACGATTTACCCAAAAAATGTATCTACTGCGCACAGCTACTGCTAGAAATATCTCTTAATATTCATTATTTTGGAATATATTAATTCGACCTCGACTTTGTTGTAGTTCTCCATTATAATGAAAATCATATGAGAAAACAGAACAAGTTACGTGGTGTTATCATTTTCAGTATCCTTATATATTAACTCTAAACATCCGGTTTCGGAGACTAGCGCGTTTCTCCCTTCACACTACATCGAAACATACAAATGACACACCATTGCAAAGAGAAAGCTTCCTGCTAAAAATAGAACAACAAATCAAAAATGCAGAATTTGGTTGAAAATATCGAGCTAAAATTTAAAAATTGCCCATTGAGTTTCGTTACTGGACGTGTAAATATCGATATCTATCGATACAAACAGGGTATATCGAAACGGTCACACTGATACAGAATAAGAAGGTGTGTTTTTAAGTATGTTTTAATGTTTATACAGTCCTTTGCAGAGATAGATTCGTTTTTTAAATGAATTTTAGTGGGGAAATAGAATACATCCGTAAAATTTTCGCATGGAGTAACTAGTTAATCACTATTTAATTTTCATGCCACAAAGATACCGATGGAATAATTTTCCAATTATATCTACGTCTTCATTCATAGAGCGGGTATTAATTAATTTTATCGTAATTATTTTTAATAGGAGCATCGATTTGATCTCTATGCTTAGTGACGGTCTAAATGGGGGAAAGAAAGGAATTAACAATAGTTGTGGAAGAGGGACGGCGTTTTAGAGGAGCATAGACGCATTTTTAGTGGAACGATTGTCTTAGACTCTACAGTAACTACAGGTGGGATTACAGAACTTTCCTATTTTTAATTTTAGTCTCATTCCAAAGTAAGAATGTTTCCTGAAATCCGTGGATGAGGAGCCAATTCTGTTAAGTTGATACATAAAGGCATATAATTCGTTACTCATCCGTAAATGGAATTTCATTGCGAAGAAAAGGAAATAAAATTGAAAAATGGAAATCTAAGGTTAAAGGAAATGCTCAAGAAGACCTCCATCAACCAGAAAATTATTTTCCATTTTATTTCCACATACTTGAATTACGAGACTGAGAAAAAATTATTTTAATTTCCGAGAGAATTGAAATAAGTTATGGAAAAGCAGTTTTGAACATTGGAAAAGACTAGACATAGACTGAAGGCCGTAGATTCCCCATCACCGGCTTAAAACTTGCATTTCATTGCAAAGGTTTCTACGAGAGTAACTCCTAACACATTTTCCAAAAGGAATTTTAAAAACATGTGAATCTTATAAAATTTGAATGGCATTTTGTAAAAGAGAATTCAAATTATTTACGTGAGGCAATTCAACGGAGTTTATTCCAACTAAAACTCACTAATAGAGGTATATTAGTTAGTTGAGTGACCAAAAATCATGCGTTCTTTCGTAATTTTGAGTTAGTTTAACTTGAGATTAGAACAGAACTTTCATAGCTAGAGTCATCATAGTGACTAATCCAAATTTCGATCCAAATCCAGTTGTGGTTTCAAACAAACCTTAAATTCAAGCCTATCATGAGGTAGAAGGTAGATCATAAAATTTCAGCATTCACAGTTTGAGAAAAACGTTGAAATTCTACGACGGCATTGCAAATTGAGAAGTAAGTATATCCAAGTTGAATGAATACCTACAGTTAAATCAATTCATAGATTTGACGGATTTTTTATCTATCAATCTAACAATGAAATAACTGAAAGAATTCTACCTTTTCTCCAATCTTGGTCACGTATACATATCTAATCATGTTTTATTGCTACCTGAGGATGCTTCATAGCTTAGCTCGTTATTTTTTATAAGTAACTTAACAAAAACGATCATGATGGAGTTAAAGGAGAGCATATTTTTGTCGGAAGATTGCTACAGAAATGCCTGGTTGAATTTTTCGGTTTATGAGGATTATTGTGAAAATGTATAAAATATTCCGTTTAATATTTAACATAAAGGGATTTAACATAAAGTAGCCAATATAAGCTTCCCCGATATCACATCATTTGTAGATGTTTACATGGAAATAACTCATCGATGACGTTGCTCGTGGTTCTTTGCTATGGTGCTCAGTTTGTTTACTGCCGTTTTAATCTCATTTTGGTCGGAGGATCTCAAGAGAAGGATAAAAGTGTGGAGAAATTCCGGTAGGTGGCGAGTAGGAGGCAAACTGGGATGGGAGAGAGCGTCCACTAATAGAAGAGAAGAACAGGGGCTGAGACTGATATTATTCGATGTCTTCTCTCCAAATTTGTTTAATTCGATGATTTAAATCCCTTTTCGCGAGGGAATGGATGCGTGAAAAAATTTGAGCCCCAAAGATATTTGTTATCCGAACTTTTTGTCCCCCTATGGATCCCAAAATTTTCGGTTTTGGAGACGTTTTCCGAGCCATATACGCTATCTCGTCTCTTTCACGCAGTTTCGATCTATTCTCTTGGTGGAGACGCCGTATCCGCTGGAGTGAAAGTGATGCTTCTTGAATAGCATGCGGTGAAAGGGTGTAACGTACACGGACTATATCATTCGAAAACTATCACGCCAGGGTTATTTGGAAACGGGGTGTAGGAATCGTCGCAGAATACTATATATTCCTGGAGTATTAAACCTGATTACGTTCCCTGTTATTCTCACGGAGTTGAAATGAATTGGTGGAGAAATCGTATTGCCTTTTATGCTCCATTACTACAAAGGAGATATTGCGATGGTGTTAGAGTGGAAAAGTCTAGCGCTAGATTTTTAACCTGGAGTGGATCTAGAAACTTGCCAGTGGGGCGAGATTTGAGACAATTTTCTTATGACCTTATCGCTTTTAGAAGATCATTTTGACGTAATATACGTAGAAGATGTATAGTGATCGTGCAAAAACAATCCGATTTAAATTTAAGCTCCTTGTCAGATCCTGGGAAAATTGCAAGTACTACAAAGTCATCAAGGAGGAAGGTGCCCCTTCCCACTCTCTTCCGACAAATTTTTATAACCGCCGTATTTCTGCTTAGAGAAACCAAAACTGATAGGAACTTTGCATATATTTAAATATTACAAACGAAAATTGAAACAATTAATTCATAGATCCATTCACTAACAAAACTTTTATTCCAATACGAGAACGAGAAAACAAAATTAGAGCTCGTTAATGCTAGAAGAAGAGTGCACAAATTTGTAGTTTCCACGGGTATTTTTTTTTCAGAGAGTAGTTTCGTTAGCATTATCAAGCTACGTATTTACAAGCAAGTATATAGAGAAAGGAAAAAGGAGTGAAAAGAGGTGCATGAGGGAGAGGGAATAGGGGTGGAGAGGAGGGATTTTCTTCTGGAGAGATAGGAATTTCCACTCGTTGACGAATATCTCATTGTCTCCGTTGAAGCAAGCGATTTGTAGCTGTTCAAGAGGGTCGAGGCGGCGTCCTTTTTTCTCCTGGTGTAGTCTTTTTGGGATGAAATCGTTTTTATTGTTGCTGTCCAGGAGGTGCCATGCGAATACAGAAGAAGGTGCACAGGCTCCTGTGGTCCGTCGGATCTTGTTCTCGGATCTTTTCCAGATTGTCCGATGTATGTTCCTAGACTCGCAGACTCCGCAGGAGAGCTGCTATACTCTGCTGGTAGCTGAAGGCTCTCTTTTGTCTTTGACATTTCCTAACATCTCTTGGATGGCGCGTGGAGTGTACATAGCCGGTCTAATGTGTTTCGCCAGCACGTTAGCTATTTCATATAAAATTTTCCCAACATAAGGAAGTCTCATCCTGTGTGCCTGAGGTTTTCCAAAGGACGTAAGGGTCGTGATATTCCGGATGGCTTTGTTTCTTTGTTTTCTATTCAGCAACCGCTAAACGACCTCTGGTTTGTAGCCGTTGGTGAACGCTATCATTCTCATGATAGCATTCACCAACGGTCTTTAATTAATTTTGAATGCTTGGGAGACATCGAGATTTTAATCAATCAAATCAGCGATGAATGTATTGCGGTAACTTTGAAGGAATAATTGAAAGACACGGAATTAAATGCTCGATGAAACGATACAAATAAAAAAATCTTTCTCCTGAACTTACGGAGATTTTAATACCTAAAAAATTGAATGAGTCATTGACTCTGATTTCATGGTGAACCTAATGTAACAGTAAATGGAATTGTTGAGATATAGGAAAGTCATTAATTCTTTTTCATTGCCCATCCATACTTAAAGAACGTCAATCATATATCTTTGCCGAAAAGCACATAGTTTAGTAAATTGCGTCCCGAATCGAACAACAAATATTCCTAGTTGTCCATGAAGATTTCGACTGAAAACAATGGGGAATCCATCGCTAGATTTTGACTTGGTTTCTCAAAGTTCTCTTAGAAAACAAAGTAATTTTAATCGATACACAATGACGTTTAATTTGATATTTTTATATGAACTTCCAAGCTTCTAAGCTTTATTAATTCATCGAGGGAACTGTTGGATTCTTCTCCAAAAACAGAAGTGTGTAAGTCACATTAAATGATGGATCAATGACACGTGGTAGAATTGTTCTTTAGATATCTGTAAGTAGCAATAAACTTCAAAGTCTGTATTTGGGTGAGAAATGTGTCGTATTTAGGATGATTTCGTTCAATTCAAATGCAAAATTTTGTATAGGGGATGACAGACTTGATACCACAGGTCTCATCGGATTTTTCTCATTCAGTTTGGGATGGCTTAAGGTCTAGGAGAGAGTAAATATATGAACGTGACGGAAATCATATAAGCATATGGCATGAATATCTTCAATGATTTGAGTAATATGTTGATTGCATTTTGGAAAGTGTTTGTGGGGTCACTATGAAGAAACTCGATGTTGTATTTACTGATCCACTGTTAAGATCGTTTGTTACAAAGTATGCACACAAAGATTTATAAAGAATTTGGAACCGAACAAAGAGAAAACTAAAGCTTCGGAAAGAATCTAATATTTGGAAAAAAAAATGTTGCCGATGGTTGATTAAAAGAGATATATCATAAAATTCATCCTTAAATCTTAAGGAAGTCTTCACAACGTCGAATGATAATGACAATAAAGACTTTTAGGCTTCAAATCTTCGCCATTTTAATGAAAAAATAACTTCTTCAAAGAAGAGTGAATATGCAAGTATTTATTCCGTCTAGCCTTATTCAATAATTCTTATTTTTGTAACGCAGAGCGAATACAAAAGATAAAGATAATTAAATCTTATTCAAGACTACTGACTAAAAGGACAGTTTTACCGATCAAGAATAAGCGAACCTTACAAAATATTCAAAACTGAGATTTCATAAATTGACTGATAAAAAATAATTATCTATAACTCATGGATGAATATTGAGATATGATGATAAACGCCTAAAAATAGGCAAAATATAAAGCGACCTCGCCGATGTAAATTGATCGCAAGCATAATTAGGCAGTAATCAGCAGATAGCAGTTTTCATGATCATAATTTTTCATGATAGAGAATACTGCGACGAGGGAATCGCTAACCACGTTCATTCTACATTCAATACGATCTTTATTGGTCATATCCCCGAATTTTACATTTACATCAATATCCTTCGAGCCGCCATATGGCGTAAGGCAGGGGGTATGAAAATACCAAAACTCTAATAACCTGATTTTTGTACATTATACTGTCTGAATAGAGACCAGTACTAAATAGCTATCAGTTATCGCTATGATATCAAGAAATCTCTTCTACGTCTAGCTTTTATATACTACTACTACTTTTTGTAATTTTTGTGAAGGTATTTTGGTAATGTTTCACTATAAGTGATTATAGAATTTTTAATATCACCTATTTTCCGTGAGTAAATTTCGCATAAATTCATTATTGCACCACATTGTAAGTACAGATTTCATACTTTCACAATGCATACATCCACATACTGACCCGACAAGCAGCCAAAGGCGTGTGGCAGGGGATGCAGAAACATGGATATTCCTACCTAACTCTATTATATTCTCTGTAGATTCCAGACAGAACGATCATAAGTAGTTCTATCCATACTGACGATTATTTCTCCTAAAGGATCGAAGGCCATATAGTCCGTTCCAGCTATTGTAATAATGGATTATATAGGGATGAAGTCCTATGAATTTTTCTTCATACTACAAAAATAGCCTCATTCTAGATCATATTCATGCGATGATCCTCGATCTAGCGATATAAATTAATAATTAAATTGAGAGGATTGCAGCCACAATTTTCAGCTATCAACTTTACTAGAATAAGTGGAATGCAGCAGAGATCTATATTCCTGAAATTCTCTTTTTTATATTTCTATAACCGTCATTCGAACGTTTCTACAATTTTTCTGCTTTAACTTTAGGTTTACTCCTATTTCCTCCAGATTCTTCATCCTTACGTGTAAAATTCTCTGCTTCCTATTCAACTGCCGCAACTTTGGGTTCATCCATCGTGGTTCCTTGCGCTATCTCACGATTTTGATCGGTGCGTACATGCTTGGCTAAACCTCCTTTTAATATTCGGAGGAATGTACTTCATATATAGTACGTGTGCGTCACTTCTCTTATGTATGTGACCCATCAACCCAACCCATAAGTTTTATCGTATTTTACCAAAGTAATACTTTAAACCACATCTTATAATCGTTCCTTCTACTTAAAGATTTCTGTAACTGTACAATCTCGTAGAAAAGCAACTTTTTGGTTCTTTCTTAGGTGTTAGAGATACTGACTTTGTTAACGATATGGTAGTTTTAATTCTCTAAGATCTACATTTAACTTCGAAGGGGGCAAAATAAGGCACTTAAGTTTCTTAATCAGTACAGAAACGACTCGAAAGGATTAAGGAACTCCTGCGTGATGCTGATATTCCCGGTAAATTCTCGAAGTAAGAAATGAGATTCTTAAGTCGGTAATTTGCAGTTATAAATCTTGATAAATAGGCTTGTGTACAACATTGGATAAGTTTATACACACATCAGTTCCCATCATGAAATATCTTTAAGAGAATGAGGTATAACCCCAAATAGTGTGGATGGATGTCTTTGAGGAAGAGAGCTGGTGCAGCACCGGTGAGCTATTTTCGTTTCTTGTTCCAACTTAGAAGCAAAGGTCTCGCCGCTCCCCTACCGCGACCACAGAAGGGTACAGCTCCTCCCCTACTACCATTCCTATATCCTCTTCAACTTGTCAATTTCTTTACAAATTCATTTCATCACCTTTCATTTCACTCTCCTTCCTTTCAATGCAAAGCTTTTACAACGCTTTACTGCAAAATCCTCTAGTTGCACTAATATTTGTTCAATAGAAAAAGAATGAGTAATATAAAAGGAACGAGAATTATGTTTAAGAATCTCTGAGAAATAATAGAATTAGTGTAGCATAAGCAAGAGGAAAACTAAAAGAACAAAGTTATGTCTCGAATCGGCATATTCATTACATCCGACTGCATAATAATCAGACTTCTCTCGACTTCACAGTGGAAAGAAACTGTCTATATGAAGAGACGAATATGATCGAATCTAATTAGAAAGGGATAAAAATAAACGGTCCATGATCTAAACGTTTCAAACATACATGCAGTTACGCACAGTCACAAATTTGATTTTAAATACACAAATTTTCCGAATGTCTTTTATAAATGCCCACTGCGGTTACTATAGGAAAAGTTGGTGACAACGCGCGAAGTTTAATTTTAGAATGATATGAAGTTCTGATACTGTCCTACTGTGCAGAGATATCTGGTTTTATAGTATTCTGACATCTTATCGCTATTAAAAATTTACAAATCTCTTCCCATCCAAGTGGAATAACTCAATCCTAGTCCCCTTAGTAATCAAATTACTAAGAATGAAAGTCATAATCCACTGTTTCAGCCTTGACTTGGTGGTTGCTCTTCATAATGATAATAAAGATACAACTTCAACCCGTGTACGCGGTGGTGGCTTTGTACAGATTCTTACTCAGCTAAATTAAGCCAAGCTTTCGCATTAATTAGATCAGGAAACAGAGATGAATATTTAAGTTAAGATTCGCTGTATGTTTACCTTCGTAAAAGTTGTTTTTAAAAATATGGTGGATACATCAACGACGCAGCAAAGTAAAGCGTTTCCACCGTTTCATTCTCATCCTCGAGCACTGCCGTTACGTAATTCGGAAATGGAATCAAGACAAGAATAACCCCTCAAGGTACTAATCTTCAAAGTGAAAGATTATAACACAGGAAAATTGTGCATCGATTTTTCCCTTGGCTATAAACGAAGATATCCTCTCGACAAAGGATCGACTGAGAGATCGGTAGAGCTAAGTGACATCCAACTTCTCTTCCAAAATAACACTCACTTTTCGAGAGCAAAAAGAGCTTCTTTTTTCTCCCCCACGAGAAACAAGGATAGAGAAAAATATATAAAGCTATAGAGAGGGAGAAGGGATTAGAGGCGGATGGAGAGGGAGAGAGTATACACATTTTTACGATGCCCTATTTCTGCTGAACTCACTCCTACGCCATTCATGAATACAGAAGATACTTTTTCGACATTCGCCCCCTCACGCCGACTGTTTTCGGCGCAATGCCGCCCACTCCCCTACACTTTCCCGCCCCTTTGTTTTGTTTTTCGGAGACTTTTTCGTCTTGCGGGAAGAAGACGTTTCCCTTCCCATCCTTAAACGGAGGGAGAACAACAGAAGGGGCTGTTTGTATCGAGATATATCGCAAGAGGAGTCTCCATCATCCGTCTTTCCACCAACTCTTAGATTGGCATCCCACCTCGAAAAGAGTACCCTTTCCCTTAGGGCAAACAACCTTGCTCCTCTCCACCAAACTCGCAAGAAAATCAACGAGTCATAACTTGTAAAAATATGGTCATCTACCTTCGTCGTATCTGAGACCATGACTTTATTGCTTCATTCCATAGAGAGCTTCGAATCCGCTGAGCTACTGTCTTTCGTTGCGGTACGGGGAAAGTTAAAGATAGTACAGGGAGGGCGTGGGGGAGGGAAGGGGGGGAGAAGGGCTGTGCGTGAGGGGGGAAAGGGTTATCTTCGACCGTAACTCCCGCAGTCTTCTTCCCTATCTCTCTCGTGGTTGGTCCACGAAAACATTTAGTGAAGTTTGAAAAGCTAAGCAATACCGCTCTCCCTCTTTGCCGACTGCCATGATATTTTAAAGCCTCCCCTCGAATGCATTTAGAGTCTATCAGAGGATGCCCTCGAGACGATGTCTCTGGAAGAGACGCATCACGTGCGGGGAATTTTGCTTTATAAAGGAGAGCTATTGAATTTCACTACAACACGACCCACCCACTTCGAGAAGGGCACTTGTCGAAATGATCAATCGCAAATTAAAGGGTGCAGTTTATGAACGGGTAAATTTTAATTAAACTGAAAAGAAGATTTGGATCCTAGCAGATGTATAAATTTATGTAGTGCAAATGAAGGAATTTATTTTAGAATATTGATTAACTATTTTAGTAATAAATATTATTTGGAAAATTCACTGAAATAAAAATACAGGAAAAGTTTGGAAAGCTCAATTTCTTTTAAAATGGCAGTAAGCAGAAAAGTTCTACCTAGATTGCAAATTAAAAGCAATGTAGTTTCTTGTGTGCTGAAAAGATTATAATTAATTAAAATATTCCTAGTTATGTGTGCTGTTTATTGAAAACTTTTGTGAATAACGATCATTTCTAAAACTGGATCCTGAGTTAAAATACTAGTATAATCTCAGCTAGGAAAGATACGTTTCTAGTGGCACCAAATCTAATTTAGCTACGATCAGAGGTAGTTGGAAATAGATATAACTTCTAAGCAAGGCATATTATTTCCTGTAACAGCTAAAATGCGCAGTTTCAAACGAACATTATTTCCTATGCTATTAGTTTTTACTTCTAAAACTAATGCGTATACACCAAGAATATAGGAACTTATTGTAGATAAAGTCTCATTACCGCATACGAAGGATGCTCTTCGACCTTAATAGTTCTGAAGGTTTCCAAAATTTTCTAACGAAAAATCGACTTAGTGGAGATCCCCAAAAAGAAATTTCGACTTCATCTTCAGCACAGTATCCGAAACATACCACACATATAGCGTCCTAAGATCTAATTTTGCTCTCAAGTGACTAGTTTCTCAGCTTTTCAACTTCGGGAGATTTCGATATTAATTTCGGGCTGCCACGGATCCGCGCTTACATTCGAAGAAGTACACGAGATGATATTATCGGCAGAGAATCGTATATAAAATGTATGAAAAGGCATCACCGCGGGATCTTGATTCCGAACGCGGGACCGTGGGAAGGCGAAAAGGAATTCGGGAGAGATCGTAAAGAGGGTGGACAAACGGAAAAGGGGTTTGCCGAATGCGAAACGTTTTCCACCACACAAATCGTCATCACCTCCTACCACTCGAGAAGATCTGCCGGGGTTTTATATGAACTCCGAATTTTATAGATCTCCTCTGGAAAAGGACGTGTTATTTTCCACGGGGTTGAGCGATGGCTGATATATATTTCATTGGATCTTGCTGGGTATTCTTCCTACGGAGCCACAATGGGCATATAATTTCCGAGAAGTGGTATGGGCCGTCGCCGCGGGTGAGTGGATACAGGAGTGGTCGCGGAGATCGCGAATTTCCCCATCCTCATATTTCAATCTTCCATTTCGGTTTTATTCATCTATCAATACCCCACCCGATCTCATACCTATGTTTCCGATCCCCCTTCTTATCGCTTACAATCATCTTTCATTCCCTCCCCTTTACACTCCGACGCCGTTGTCTCGACGTCTCATTCTTTTAAACGAAACTGACTTTGGTGGTGACATTACTATGTTTGTTTTGAGGTAAAATGTTTACAATGCCCCGCAACAATTTAAGTGAAGATGAAGCAGGTGCTGACCGAATGACGGCATTAATTACCCATACTGGTTGAATAAATTCTGTTCTACGAATCCATTTTCATCGCACTATTCATTTTCACACGGACTACAGGTCATAAATAACTTAATTATTCGACACCTTTTAAACTCTTCCTTCAACTGTAAGACCATTATTATAATCCCTAAAATCCTCTTAGTACTATGCAACCCCACAATTCCAATATAATTTTAGCCTTCGCTAACATCAGAAACATTATCGTTTTTCAAAATATACGATGTAACTCAATGGCGCTCGCAATTGACGATGACACTTGAAAATACACGACCTTCGATATTACCCAAGTTGTAATCAGAGGTTTCTATTGTCAAATTTACCCCAGGGTTAAATTCCACTCCAACTTTAATTCCTACGATAATCTTCCTCTGCCTCCACGTTTCCTTCCCTCTGCTCTTCTTGAATCCATCTCCTCCCACACAAAAGCCATCCAGTGCCGCCCCCACCCGACCACCGTCTACGATAGGACCGATAGGATATTTATTTTAAAAGGAAAATAATTTATCCTTCGAGATATGTCTTTCGTTCAAAGCAGCCCCCATATCTCATCTGCGGAGGCATACCCGTGGGCCACACCTCCGCCACTCAGCCCTGCCCATCTAGAAAAATTTCTTATAGCGCGGAGTTCACGAGGTCTTAACTTAAATCTCTGGAATATCCGTCCAGTAGCGGCGCTCGCGGGAGACGGATGCCTCCTAAAGAGGGTGGTTGGCCCATTACAATCCTTCATTTGGAGGGAGTACGCGAGCTGTCGGAGGACGAAAAGAATGGCGCAGCGGGTCTCCTTTTGTTCCCATGATCGCTTGTTTTCGAGGGCAAAAAGATGAATATGAGGGAGGCCACAACATGTAGAGGAATCTTTCTCCCCCACTCTCGCTTCCCTTCTGCATAAAGATGGCGATCCCCGAAAGCAATGAAAATTGCTTTGCCAAAGGGAATATCGCCTACTCAGCTGGACGGAGACTCAACGCCCGCTTGAGAAACGGAAATCGAGTTAAAGGTTTTTATGAGGACGGGAATACTTGCGCAAAACTGTCCGTGAATAATTTCGGTTGATGCGTGGTGCGGATTGCGGAGCTCCTTGCGCTTTTTCTGCTTCCATTCGATAAAGCACCAAATCTTAACCAGATTGTGTAAACAGAAGATGAAGGCTATGTAGAAAGCAAAGAAATAATTTCTATTGACAAATGAAAGAAGAAATATTCTATTTACTAAAGTGTACGCAGCTTAAATGTAGAGCTGACAATGCCGTCATTGGTTAAATAACAAAGAATTCCCCATTTGAAAGCAGCCGAATAAATGGTTCTGATTAGAAGCTTATCGAGTGACTTAAACATTTTCAAATGAGAATTCTGAGCGCTCTTGCATCACTTTTGTCGTTATATCCTAAAAAACCGCGCAACGTCGGTGTCAAATCATTTGGAAATATATTTATTAAACAATGAGAATTCGCTGAAATTATTGAGGAGTCGGATAAATTGAAAATTTAACGCGTTTAACCAATCGAAACATAGTTGATTCTCAAGTAATTTCACGTTTTGAAGCGTTTCAAGTCAAAATGACAGCTAGTTAATTAAGATAAATGATTCAAAATTTGGTAAACGAAAAAAGCGGTTGGAAAAATAAATTGAAAACTTTATGATGCTCTTTAAAGTGGTCATAATAAGGGTTATATATTTCCGTGGAAGCTTTGTGAATTCTCTTAGGATTAATTTGCTGTATACAGCAATGATACAAAATAAAAATCTTCTTTGGTAGACACAATCTAAAAGAAGAAAATATCATAATCGTCGCGATTTAGGGGAGTGAGACTTTTGAGATTAAACAAAGTATCATTTTGACGTGAGAAGGCGCGGCCGACAATACAAAAGAAATAGCTTCGAGTATTATTTGAAATTCATTTTTTTGAATTAATAATTAGTTATTTACGACCAAAATTGAAATTCGGCTCGAAAAACATAAAGAATTTACGACCTTAAAACGCTGAGGTAATCTGGTAATCTTAGCAGATCGTGTACCGTTTCATGGTCATGTCCGAACCTATCATCTGTATTCTGAATTCCTCACGCTTCCGAATATAAGTATGATCCACGTCACAATACACCATGGAATTTTAGGGGGCCATATAATAATGCCGAGTTAGCATTTTAGTTTTTATACGCATTTTATTACCGTATGAACTCTATATACTACCAATCGTTTTCTCAATGTTATAATATGCGAATTGCAGTCGTAAGGGAACGATAAAGCTGATTCTCTCCTAAAATGTGTGTATTTACTGGAAACAAGCTCACTTAACGACTGTGAGATAGCCGTCGATAGAAAAGAGCTTTCGTGGGTGAAGAGAAAATCGCACCAACTCGGGGTAACAAGAAGGCATTAAAGAGAAAAACATGACAGAGTGAGAGGGCATTGGGCGGATGGGGAAAGAAAGATGGACAGGAGTGGGGTGGTCGAAAGACGTGAGGACAAAAGGAAGAGAAGAAGGGATAGATAAATACATGAAAACTTTAGAAGATTGAATTATCGAAAATATATTCTGTGGTAAGGAAAATAGGGGAATATGAGAATCTACCACGAAGGAAAAGGGAATATGTAAATAT
Source organism: Pachydiplax longipennis (assembly GCA_036926295.1). Taxonomy (NCBI): domain Eukaryota; kingdom Metazoa; phylum Arthropoda; class Insecta; order Odonata; family Libellulidae; genus Pachydiplax; species Pachydiplax longipennis. The sequence goes on from JAVFKF010000010.1 coordinate 735,331, forward strand.
GTGAAATTATTAAAAAGTGATAGAATTTCAGATCTTATTGTAGCTAGTACTATAACAGTTGATAGATGATCGAACGAAAAGGAAAGAAATACAAAGAAAACCGTAAAAGTGGACTATTTTATGGTCTTGTTTATTAGTCAATAATCCTAACAATCACTCTTAAATATAATTCTTCGTTTCAGCCAACTATAGAAGCAACATTCAAACGACATTTATGTTGGGACAGGTTGTTTGGTTCATCGATTCCAATTGCATCTATTGATTTCGCAGGACTATTTTCATTCATAGACCTAAATCTATACTGATAACGATGCTGGGTGAACCCGGCACGGGGAGTTGAACCCGGGACCGCTTTCATCACAAACAAACACGTTATCCGCTTCGCTATTAGGTAAATTACCATTTCATGATTCAATTACTCAAGAAATTTAGCAATGAGTTGATCGCGCGGAAGTTCATAATCATGGATAAAAATTGCAATATTCAAAAATAGAAGTAAGATTAATTTAAACCATGAATTGAGTTTGAGAATTCCTAAGAATATAGGGTCTGAGGCTCGAAAAGAATGAAACAAATTGTAAAAGGTAAAGTGCGAAAAAGAGCTCATTTATTATGGGAAAGATGTAACGGATTTCAAAAGGAAAGAATCTATGAGAACGTAATTCATCTATAAGAAAATTCCGATTTGATATGTGCGAATGCAAGTGATGTTCAGTTGTAAAGAACGAAGGAAGATTTTTCATGGGCGTGAGAGGGCGAAGGGGCACGAGAACGAGTGTGAAGAGATGCGTGGTGGCGTTTGGTGAGGTATGCGGCCAAAACAGTATCCACCGTCGTGTCCGGAGCGTGACTTTAGCTCCGGTGGCTCCGTCGGCATCGCAACGAGCCCAAGCGTGTGAAAGAGTCCTCTGGAAGAATGACGCGATGCGACCCCAACCCAACCCCACTTGCCAATTGTGATTCCGCGTGCGCTGGGACGGTGGCCTAGGGGTGAAACGCCTCCAACCCCAAGGCCAGGCATATAGCTGCCACCGGTAAACACGAAGACGTGCATTCGGATTCTTATGACATCGATCGCCTCCACGAATATGAATGCCAATAATTCCAAGCGCCGCTCATATTTTCCAACTTATATAATAGATCGTCGGAGTCGACACCGAATTAGAGTTTCGGTAGTGGTTTTAGTCATCTTTCTGACGCATCCGATAAATTCATGTATGCGACAAAATATAACTTATCGAGCAACGATTAAACTAACCCAAGTAAACAAATTCGGGCAAACGAACGCAAATCCAATAGAATAAATCTTACCGAACGAACACATCTTCGGAAGGAGCTGGCTTAACTGCGTGTGGCAGGAATCGCTTACAACATTCGCGCGAACTATTATCTTTGTCTATTGCTTCCGAGCTTAAAATATCACAAACAGAACAACTGATAGAGCATCTATTTCTCTAATATTTCTACACAATCTCACTGACCAAAGTAGCAGGGGCATTGCTTACTCTTTATCACGACCTTCTTCTAAGAAGTACACAAGTAAAATACATCATTAGTCCAAAATGGTGTCTAAATATGTACATTATTGCGTTTTTACATTATTGTCTTATTTTAAATCCTTCATTCTTTAGCCGGGATGTATTTACCCTAAATTCATAAACTGCGCATAGTTAATCCGTAAGAAATACCGTAGTTTTCCATTTCGTAAAAAGGAGTAGTTTAATACATTATGTTTTGATCAGTATCAATTGTTTTATATACGTAGATACGCGAGCACAAACCTTCGTTAGAGGAGTAGGGAAAACAGCAAAAAATCGCACCGTTGCCGAAAAAACGGCGTTACGAGTATCCGAAGTAGTTCTAAGTATGAGTAGATAGAATCATCAATCGATAAAATGCTACAGAAATACAGACGACCACATCGAAGGGCAAAATCGAGGACCAACCAAACCATCAAGGAAAACGCAGCCATTCAAAAGTAATAAAAAGCAGAACATATCCAAACAAAGCCATCCGTTCATCGCTTAAGTATCCGTCATCTTATATAGTATTTAGCGAACGAGGAGATTCGCGCACTTAATATATGATTGCTACCTCATGCATATTTAGTGCGCCTCATCCTAAAGGGGCGTCTTCGAAGCTTACGCACGCGATACAAAGAAAAGGAATTATAGCCCGGAAAATCAGATGGTGCAGAATTCCTATGCAAGTGCCGGCTTTATACAGCATCCTATGGCCATCTATCTATCTCCCCTTTCATCTCCCTCGAAAGGGAGAGCCGCTCCTGGAACTTCTCCAGCTCGGCGGGAAATGTCAAAAACTTTCTATCGGAAGGTCCTAATAGGGGTACGAAGTATTCATCATGCATCGCCGGCTAAAAACAAATCGCGTCTCGCTTAGTTAAGCGGAAATCATTTATATAGCAAGCCAAAGAACTGCGAAGGAATAAGAACGCTTGGTGAACGCGTTGCGGTCGGATTTGGGAATCCTACGATGTAGATTCACTTTCGTTTATGGATTATAGAAAAATTAGCTGAAATTAGAATACGTACTCCGCATAGGTGCTATTTCTTATGTGATGCCATAGAAAATACCTTGAGGTGACCCCTGCACTCATACACCAAGCCCATGGATATCCTATTTAAACTAACCACATTGGAGAATATATTCTAACACAACCAATAAGAGTTCATCTATGTAGAATGAGATTTAAATCATATAAGTCAAACATATTACTCTTTTAGCACCAATAGAGACAGACATAAATTTTAAAACCCGCATTAACTCCAATTATAAACTTTCTATTAGCGATAAATTTGGAGGACACTTTTTACAACGCTTTTTAATAATGTGATTGCCGAGTGAATTTCCCTCATCTTCCTCTAGCTTTTAAAATAATCACAAGCTTACCTAGTTCTTATACGATATAATAAAGAATACAATAGTTCCACGAAAATTAGATATTTTATAATCAGTCCATTCTCCAAGGAAGAAGCTTCCTAGCAGGCTTTCCTTTTAGTGAAAATACGAAAATTCGTGAGAATGGAGAGAGAGCGTCATAAATGTCAGCTTACCCCCCACAACTATACGATCCCAGTCCCTTCCTTACTTCCCCTTCCAACGCTTCCTATACATGACCTCCCCTCCAATACTTTTGAAAAACCTCTGGTGATGAAGTTGACCATACATTGTCGTACCTCATTTTATTCCCTACATTTTTCTCTAATTTCAGTTCGATTTTCAATTCAAAATTAAATCTCACGTTGTAATTTCCCTTCTAAATTGCGAGAAAATAACCTTAGAATCGAATTTCGGAGCAGAAATTTCACAGATGCGCTCTTTCGTTGAGAGGTAACGAAGCAGTGATTGTTAATCATCATAATGATATTCTCAAACCTACCAGTATCATATTCATTCACCAAGAAAAATGAAAAAGTACGTGAGTTTATAGTTGAATCAAATCATAAAATTTCCTTAGTAACGATAATAATAAAAAGGCGCGAAAAATCATTAAAAATGAAAATTAAATCATACAGTGTCGTTTAATTGTAATCAAAGTCAGTTCACTGGTTTTTAATTATGAATCAAATAAATTTCAATTAACAAGAAATTAATTAATATAGTATATAATTATGAAACAGTAATATACTGGGGATTAAGTACCGAAACAGATCATGGTTCTACTTCAGAGATTGAGGTAAAATCCCATAGCCAATATATTATGCGTTAGGAAAGAAATAAAGTTTCTTGACAATATCTTTAGAAATATGTTGATTATATCAATTTACCCAGAAAATATAATCATCTTCCACATTAGACGTTGAATTTGATTCAAGTACCCACTGTAAGACTTCCCTTTTATGCAAGCAAACATCTTGTACATGCTTTGAATCCCAATATTCAGTGATGCGTTTCCCACACACCACAGCTTCTCTTGCATGAGATGATTAAATGCAAAGATACACGCAGCGATGGATGTAAAAGAACTGAATTCGAATCGATCAAAAATTAGTAGCATCAATTCTGTGCTGAAAGAGTAAACGCCAGAATAGCTACCGTCATCGCGTATAAAGACACAAACTATAAATCTTCCAATCAAAATATTTCATCTTCAAGATTTTCATAAACCTATTCGTATTCAATAGTTAAAAAAATAAAGATATCTTGATATAGAGAGAGCGAAACTAATTAGGACTTTGGTAATTGATGTACCTATTCTATAACTTTATTCGCAATACTGGTACCGACCAGTAATCGTCATCTTTGTAAAAAATGAGATGATGATATATCATCATAAGTTCTTGGAATTTCTTATAACCATCTTTTTACCATTATACTAATTCAAGGAATTTTGTAATTCAATCTTCATAAACAATCATCCAGTCCAATTCTAAGAGAAAGAAAGACGGAAGCTCACAAACCCAGAAGTGCATTATTCTTTACTTCTTCATGCTCTACTTCCTAGAATCGTTTTTAAATCTATTGATAACGCCATATTCCATTTTTTCATTTTATTTTACTTCATTCTTTCAATAGAGATATTCATTGAATATTAAATTGAAAAATCCTAGGTTTGAGTCCTATTAGCGCTGAATATTTTCTCCCGTTTAATCTTAGATAAAATTTCGACCGCCTCGGTAAACTCTATAAGATTAGTCATACCACTCCATTAAACATTAACCCTCATTGCCAGTAATAAAAATCAAATTACGCTCCCACTTTCGGGCGTATCCAGAATCTTTATACAATCCCTTTGACTTTTCCATCCGATTTTCTTGTAATCGCACGATCTTCCGCTACGTTTTCTCAGCTCGTTCACATCTTTTTTCCGCAAGATTCCTCTCTATTCCACCTCTGCTTCGTTTCTCTTCTCTTTATTCTTACATCTTCTCCTTCCTTTGCCGCCAGTTCGATGACACCCCGCCGACTTCCCGGATGAATACCCACGCAAACTCCAGAGTAACGAGGCCCGATTGGTCTCACGGAAGAGTGCGGGTGGACGCTGGGGATTGAAATGGGGATCAGAAGTGGTGAGAGTGGGACTGGGGTGAGGATTGGACATTACAGCGGAGACTGGAAGAATAAAAATGAGGATAGGCGATGGGAGAGTGAATTAGAGGAACAATTGGAATGGGAAGTCAAGGGAAGGAAAAGATAAAAAAGCGATATTTTTAAATAAACAATACGAACGTGACGCATATCTCTCGTGACGTCTTTTTTTCGGGCGACAGAGACAATAAGACTCTAACATTTATAACCCACCATTAAGAAATAAAATAAACCGATCCACTGATAACACTGATGAATATATATATATATATATATATATATATATATATATATATATATATATATATATATATATATTATATTATATTTATAAATTATTATGATTATTAGATATTTACTTATGAACTAAAATTAATGTTACATATTATAAATTATCTGTATTTACGTGTTAAACAGTTAGAGTACATTTACATAAGAATTTTATTGGCTATAAATTAGAAAGAACTAAAAAACAGAAAAAAAACTTAAAATATACCGCATAACTGACTGGGGATATAATCTAGCAGATTAAAAAATAAAAACCTTGAAATATGTAACCTTTCAGTCAAAACAAAACGTAAATATTGTAAAGTTGGATAAAATAAAATAATTTAAGTTAGATAAAATTTAAAATTTAAAATAAAACAAAAACATGAAAAATTAACTATGAAAATTCAACATTAATAAGCAAGAAATGATAATTTGAGAAAACCTATAAATGAGTTGAAATGAAATTACAAAATATCCAGTTATCATTTGAATACCAAACTTGTATAAAAAAGTTGATGAAGAGAATGTAGAGTAAGAGTAGAATGTATGAATAGAGTATAACATTATGCCTCCATATCATCACCAATAGATTTGAAATACTAGAGTATTAAAAAATTGAACCGGGCAAATAATTTTCCGCAGTTAAAACTAAAACAAAGCAATATCAAGGAGGTGGATGGAATCCCGTTTTGCTAAGAAAAGTGTTAATTTTACCCGATTCGAAGAAATTTAATACCGCAAAGACCTTGAAGTAAGTTTCAAACAGAATCCAAAGGCATCCACGTTATCAGGCTCTCCAATGCGACGAAAGGCAGATTAAAACTCGATATATCGTTACAATCGATTCGAGATTCCCCTACTAAGATTTAGCAAATGCTCTTCTAAAATAATTTAATACATACCGAGAGCGCACCTAGGATTTTCGCTTGTGAGGGCTCAACTAAAAGATTATATCTTATTATAATAACTATAATAATAAAGCAACTTTTCTGACGCAGATAGGACTAGTAAGTCCATTCTTACATCTAACCCTTCGTCTTTCTAAAATTTAAATTAAAAAGATAGCTTAAAAAAAGCTCAGAAGAAAACAACTTTGTGCGTTTAAAAACTTAAGTTTTCACCAATAAAAAATATATCCCTTAGCAGGAATAATTCAGTAAGAAAGGGGGGTGAGAAAACCCACTTACAGATAAGGAGAAGGCCGGATAAAAGAGATCTGATAGAGAAACAATTCGGGTTATAGTATACATTGACTATATTACAATTTTAAATGGCAGGTGGATATAAATAATGGTTATGAAGTTCTATTTTGGTTTGGAATAAAAATCAAGATATTGAGTTTAGCTTAGCGAGTAATATAAAACTATGACATGGGAGAAGAGATCAGAAAAATAGAAACAAACCTAATGAAAAATAGATAGGAAAGAAATGCTACTTAACAGCTACCAAAATCACCAGCGGGTATCAGTTATAGAAATCGGACCCTTCCCGGTTAAAATTCATCTAGTGTAGGGGAGCTATCATATTTTCTAAAATCTATGCTATCACCTCTTATTCCGAGAAATCAGAAGAAGTCAATAGCAATTACTTTCTCCACCTTTGAAATGGACGAAAATAAAGACGCACAACGGAATTGAAGGGAAAGGGAAAAAGATTGCGCTGGATGAAAAGCAGGATTCGTAAGGCAATATAAAATAGCGACAAGACATATTAGTGCGGTATCCGAGACTGGGACGAGTATTTAAGGGAAGAATGGTATTGGATAAGTAAGGATGAGAAAGATCTGCAGATAGAAATTTTGAGTTAAAGATACAGCGGTGGAATGGGAGCGGACATTAATGGGATGAGATAAAAGGCAAGGAATTGAAGCGATTGGGCATTGGTAGAGGTGGGAATCGCAGGAAAACATCGCGATCTCCACCCCCGCATCACTTCCCTGATGAGCGGCGCTCGAGGGACTCGTTCGGGCGCAGTTAGTTAAGCGAAGTGGACGGGGAGTGGCAAAAGACGCAGTGTCCGGCCCTCGGCCGCCTCATTCATCAAGAGCACCCCTCCTTACCCTCTTCCTCCTTACCCTTGGGATGGGCATAATTCACCGCGAGGGAACTGTTGGTTGGTGAAACGGGGGAGGACGGGGGTAGGGCGTGGAAGGAAGCTGTACTGTCCATCGACTCCATGGACTTGCAAGCGGTCATAATTCCCGGCCGGATTCCGATTCGGAAGGACAAACCAGTGGACTAGCCTGGTTTGTGTGTCTCCTCGAGCTTTGTTATGATTAATATCCGGCGGAGAAAGTAGGAATTTAGAAGGAGTAATTTTAGAAAAGCAAGACTGCCTCGGGGAAAATTATGTTCTCCGTAAAACTTAGAAGAATTCTGCAGAGAAGGCCGTGATGAAAACGATCGCTTCGAGAGATAGAAGAAAACCAGCAAAAATATACTCGCGTTAAAAGAGATAAGCGGCTTCTTTTACTTCCAGCGATAAATTCTTGTAAATCCTGAATGTACAACAATAAGATGGCTACCACAAACTTCGCTCAATTGAGAGAAAAGGATAACAGAGATGAGAGAAATTTACTTGTTTAGGGGACGTTTTAGGGGTCGGGTATTAACGATTTCGCTCCCCGAAGTAAATAAAATATACTCATTTTATAAATACCATTTGAAATGTAGCCGGGTGAAATTTGGACAATTCTGAAGACAAGTTTTGGATCAATCTTTACAATTTTTGGAGATATTTTGCTATCAATTTAATTGAAATTGAAATACAAGAAGAATGAAAAGACCCAAAAATGAAAATGAAATCATCGCAATCATATTCATTCCAACTTCATTTTGATCCATTCTCATCTTTATAAAATGTTTCCTATAAACATAATGACGCTAAGAAATAGTAAAGATAGGAGGCTAATCAAAAACTATCATAATAGGAAGACATTAGTAACGAGGAATTATCTCATTCAGCTTATGCATATAGAATGACAGCATGGCAATACTAAACACAAAGAGAAAGAGTCGAGAAAACCCAGCGCTCACAAAAAGCATGAATATTTGACGGAGAAGACCACAGGACCGAGACTTGCAGGACAAACTTCATTCTGATCACACTCTTTAGCCGAATCATTAAAAGTTTCCGATCAGAAATTACCGGATATGGGCATACAAATGCTTAGTCGTGACAAGGTGCAATTAATTTTTTATCGAGAAAACAAGGCAGAGATACCACTTCAACTCGAATAAAATCGTAATTCTCATCGTTACCAGTAATCCTTTCACTTGCTCACGTAAACAAGAACTTCGCATGGCCATACTTCTCTCCTCCGCGACAAATAACTTCCACATCATTACATTAATCTAGATCAAGAGGTGGACTGTAATAAAAACAAACGAAAGACCACGCGGAGTCCCTCGGCCGAATAAATCTCGCCATAAGCCAGCTTAAGAGGGAAAGAAATAAGTAACCCCTCATTCGGATCCCCAACATTGTTGGAAATACGTTTCAAAATACTCCGCCAAGGATTTATCGGCATTCTTCAAAGTAAACAGCCGTGCCAACAAGGCGACCGGAAAGCAATTAGCGTTAGTATGGGTGCGAAGTAGGAGACTTGGGCACGCGACTCATTCCTCCTGCTGAGCCAACCCTACACTTCCTTAAGAATGGTCTCCCTCTAAGGATGCTAGCGTACGAGAGGATAGAAGAGCCAGTTACGTGGGTCATGGTTGGCAAGACTGAGAAGGAACCCTTGCTCCATAGCCAACTATACACACACATGCGCTCGGCTCGCCAAAGGCGTGTACATCTGGTAGATGTGATATGGGGGCCAAGAAAACAGGCTAAAAATCACAGTTAGAAAGGAAGGGAGGGAGGAAGAGGGGCAGAGCGGAAAAAGGGAGTGAAAAAGAGGATTCTATCTATACTCGCGGGAGAGCCAATGAAGTTCCGGAGATACTCGCGGAAGGAATGAGTAAAGAAAACAAAAATGGGACGAGAGAATCATATGAGATTTAAGTTTACTGACAGAAGTGCGCGCACTCTCCAAACTTCGATGTTTCCTTCGCTCGCTACGTATACCGATTGTTGATAGAAAATAAAATATGCACATTTCTGTGTATAATTTTTTCGAGCTGATCTGTTTTCCCATCTTCTTGATCCCCCTTTTTTAAGGTACTTCGTGGAATTCTGGCATTTCTAGGAGTCTTGAGGCGTTTTCTACACAGACTTAATTCTTTATTTTTGACGATTATAAAATTTTAATCAATGCAATAGTAGCTCGGTGGATGATTACCCATCCCCGCTAAGAATAGAATCCAACAATATCGTTCATATACTTAAATGAAAATGGCAAATACATACCTAACACCAAGGAGTTGTGAAGCCTGCAAGTGGTGGAATGAGCTTGTGTTTATTTTGAAAGTAGATGTGAATGAATTAGAGTTAGACATGAAACTTAAATTGTAGAAAGACGCTTATTATCTGTAAATTGATAATATTTAGTAGTGCTCGACGTTTGAAAGTTGTTCGTCTTCTGGCTCGATCTTGATTAATAAAAACGTTTCACTTATTGGCTTATCGTTTTACATGCAATAGCACACAATAGACATATAACTAATACATTCGTGCAAAAATAATAAATATTTATTAAAAAATACTAAGTTCGTTTTTTTATAACAAATAGTTTACAAATAATTTTAAAATATATCCCTACATAATTGTATTCTACTTCAATCATTATCAGTGCATAATTTTCATTCGTTCCCTTGAGTTACATGATCGGACTCAATAAATGCGAGCGTATGGTTACATTTTCTGTATTAACTTGATAAGAAAATAGTATGCTCATTTTTCAATGTTATCTTTCCTCTATCTTTCTCTGAAGTTACTCTGTTTTCAACTCTATTCGTTAGCCCAAATCGTGGGGTTTTATTTATCAACCTTCAGTTGCAATGATTTTATTTCCCATAAGCTACTGCTTTTCATTGGATGTGGAGTTCTGCCTTATGTTGAGCATTTATTACAAATGCTCCACATAAAGCAGAACTATCGGGATCAAATGAAATAAGGGCTCTCTCGAAGACTTAGGTTTATCAATATACGCTAAAATAAAAACAGCAATATTTTGCACCATTTTTTTTAAACACGCAATGCTTGAGACTGAACATCGGTGAGGAGAGCGGAACTCTAGAAGAGCACCTTTTAACGCTGAATTCACTGTTAAATATCCACGCTAACTGAAACCATTAACATTTTGAATATGCAATGCATTTCGATTTCCACTTGCAATCAGTTCAGTTTAATTAACGACAAAAACAGTAAATGAAATTCCTCCCTTTGTATTCTGTAACTGTTGTTGCATTCTTTCTAAATCGACAATCCCATCGAGAAGAATTCTGATTTACATACATAACGTGGCTCTTCGGAGCGCTCACGAATTTCCCATTCCCGATCCGGCTCATCCCGGATTTACAAGGCGAGGTTAGAGTCCAATTGCAATACTCATGGGCGAGAGGGGACAAATTGTCCCACGCTGGGCGAGACACAGCAATTGAAGAAAAGGCAGCATTGGATTGTGTCGGGGAGAGACTGGAATAAGTATGTGGAAGCATAGTGGCAGGGGAAACAATATCTATCAAATACTTCTCTATATATATTTATACATTTATAACTGCGGATCGTATATTGTTTAATGGTATTAATTTTCAAACTTCTCCGCATTTTGCGGATCTACGTGAAATTTGTAGGGCTTGAAATATAGTAAAACCCGTTGAAACAGTTCCTTTTTAAGACGCTATTCCTCCTAAGACGCTATTCTGTTTAGTTTGCGGTTTTCTTTTTTTTAAGTACATAGTAAAATTATTGCTTAAGATGCTCACATACAAGGAGTATTTTTCCGTTTCCCCAGATGCACTGCAACCCGATATAGTGTCAGCCTTAGTCGTCAGAACGATAATTATTTTATTATTCTTACCTCATTGTTTATCTTAATTATAAAGTGAAAGATGACTACAATTAATTAACAAAGGAAGGTGTTTTCTTTGAATGAAAAGTAAATAATTCTTAAAAATATGAAGAGAAGGGAATTATTATTAGACAACAATAATTCGCGGACTCTAGATATTTACAGGTGTAATAAGGCAAACTAAAGAAGACCCTTTTTAGAATAAAGCACAAATTTAAAATTTAAAGAGCCGAGAAATCCTTCCCTTTCGTTTTCTGATTCAGAATAAATAAAAACCTGTAATATGACTGATAAAATACTATCCCGACATATCGCGGTTTTCACTCGGTTCCCTAAAAAGAGTATTAAACGGGTTTGCCTGCATTTTACGAAAAATTAAAGTCGACGAAAGAACTAGAGGCATGTATAAAAAACTAAAATGCAGCGAAAGTAAGGAAAATGCCAATATTATTGCATACAGTGCTTAGGTAGTGATTGGAGCGATTTCATCTGCAATCCTGGTTTCTGTTTGTGTTTATTGCGATGTAAACCGTCTTTGCTATTATGCATTACAAAACTTTTTATGAACGGAAAAATAATTTCTAGAATTCTCATTTCGTTCTAAATTTTAGATGCAATGAATATTTCCACATAATCTGGTCCTCGTGAACTTTATAACTAATGACATTTTTCAGACGGGAGAAAGAAAATGCATGGCATTTGGAAAATGGAAGAACTTAATACCCGAAACATAAAGATAATGACTGGACGGATAACGTCATGAGAACGCCCAACCTAAACAAACTACAAAGTATAAACAATTTGGGGGAGACCAAAAGCTGGACAAAGGAAAGCATGGCAGGAAAATATTGAAGAAGAAATTTGCAAAATACGCTAAACAACGAAACGAAGAAGAGGAAAAAGATTGTTTTTGGAATGCTAACGTTGAATAACTTTTTAAGGTCTACGTAAGTGACAGAGTAAAATCACTATCTAAACGTTTTTCCGCGACTAACACAACTGCTATTTACAGCAATAAAATTTTGCAAAGATTAAAATAAAATTTTCCTTAAATAGTTCTTATTTTAAGTTTACTAATCCAAATAATCATTGTAACTCAGTTGTGTTACATTTTATTGCAATGGATTTAAGATATCGATGACTCAACGGCATTGATTGCCGCGAAAATGCTTGGAGTTTACCGAGAAATATTTAATATATTATATAAATTTTATGAATTTGTGTACGGTCCTTTGCGAGTTTAGTTTGAGATAAATTGTTTGAATGAAGTACAAGAACAGATAAACAACACTACTCTTTTAGGATGTAAGAGGCGTGGAAAATAATGAAATCTGTAATTTTCTCAGATTAGAGATTGATTTATGAGAGCCTTCAAACCTCGCGGGAACTTCAAACAATGCATCTTTTTCCAGTTTTAATTACTTCACGAACAACTTCAAAAAATTGACAGCCAACATATAGCCTAAGATTTCGCATAGAAATATAATATTAGATACTGATCGAATGAAAATATCGTGATTAAATATCTAATAAATGTGATTTTCCGTTTCTTGTAATGTTGCACAAAGTTTCTGAATGGCGAACTAAAAAAATATTAATTTTCTTGGGGATGATGAACTCATTCCTGATGAGGAAGATTTGTAGGAAGGAGATAAACGATCGTTGTTTAAGTCAGAAACTGAGATTTTAAAGTTTTGTTTTACATTTGACATGAGTAGGAAAGGCGATTGGGGGAGTCGTGCTATGTGGAGAAAGGTGGATCGTGTGGGGGGGAGAAAAGGTGAGGGGGAAAGAGAAAGCTGCGACTAAACAAGCATTCGCACACGCTGGACATCTTGGTTGAGCTTCGCTACACGCAAAGCATGCGATTTGTGCGGCAGATGGGACGTGAGTCCCATTTGGTATGGCGGGGCGCGGCGTCGACCCGGGAGCTCCCCTACTTGCTCCTTACCTGCCCCTCACCTGCCCTCCAGGCACGTACACCCGCCGCAGCCTTGCCGTGCCACATAGGAACTCGTCTGGGTGTGAGAAAAGTAGTGTGAAATTCCTTTTGACGATTCAAACGGGCGTCTCATTTCGAAGCGTTTGTTTTCCGAGTGTCATTTTGAATGATCGAGCAGAATTTGAAATGCACGTCACAGAATGTCCGCTTCGTTGTGCTTCGAAGATCTATTTTATGAAGGGTTTTGCGTAGTCGCGGGGAAAAGCCTGCTTCGTTCGGAAATGTAACGCGTTATGTAGAATTTGCGGTTAGTGAAACTCGTGAGGATTGATTATTCTATCTTATACGAGGCGTCACTCCGGAAGACGAAGATGGCTTGAGCAAGAATCATTTACGTTAACCCAAGCGAAGGTTCTTGTATGTTTCTAAATCTTAAAATAAACACAAAATATTTACAAAAATTATAAATTGATATTGTATATGTATAACTGATTATAGAAAAGATTCTATGGGCAGATTAATTTTACTTTGGTCATAATTTTTTCATTTAGATTTCGAGGTAGCTATACGAACGCTAGCACCCTCTTCTACATTCCTCGATTAGGAGGAAAATTCATAAATGGAGTCAGATTTATTTATTCCGACAGAAGCGGATTTATAATTAGGCACGATAGGCCTTACTTGAGGACCCGAAAGGGCCCCGTCCAGTTGAGAGCTCCTATGAACAATGGAATTCTTAATAACAAGCTATCATCGAAAAAAGAAATATATCTATATAGAGGCGCGGTGAGGAGGGTATAGATCGTGCCCGATAAAGATGACTCCCCAAATGGAAGGGAATACACCCCAAACTTTTTAAATGCTTAAATCATTGTTTCGTATCAATAATAATAGTATTAGTCTTTCCAGATTTATTTAACAGTAGTCCTTATGGAGCTTTGATTTCATTGTATATCCTCTAAAGGAGCATGTAGTTAGCTAATGCGACAGAAAATAAATTTGTTGATTAAATAATCGTCATTCTGATGGTTTTTATTCAATAAATCATTTTCGATGTAAAAACAAATGAAATATTGAATCTTGAAACTTATTAATCCGTATTAAAAAAAAATAAAATTTATGAAAATTATTTCCTTGCATTATCTCATGAAAAGACTATTTCCGAATACTACTACCGAATTTATATTTATCACGCTGTTCTAAAAAGTGTTCTTTCATCCGATAAAAAACAAAAATTTATATGTAATGTATCACTCTACAAGTATTGCTTTCTATAACAGTAATCTTTAATTGGTATGTTACTTCGTTTTTACCCCTTCTTAACGCTTGTATGTTCCTTTGAACTGAAACTTCGAAATCTATATTCCAAAAAGTGATCGACATTCAAATCTTGTACCGAAATAAATAACTAGAATGATGTTTTTTGCAGAATCTAAGAAAAATTATAAAGATATTTTTGGCGAAAGAATGAAGAATTTACCTTGATTATAAAGAGGTCGCTTTTGATTGAGCGATCTCTTTAGTTGATTATTTCCGCGCGCCCAAGCTCTGCAATCCAATCTATGAATGCCTTATTTTCTGTGACAAGCAACGGAAGGAAAGACAAAAAATAGAAAGAAAAGAATAGTACATTCGATGAACTTATAGACTAGATTTAACTTTTTCCCCGCGAATTATACGGTATAAACTGATCACAAGTCGTCAACGGGATGAATTCAAAGGAAAGCAACGTTTCGGCCTAACTTATGTAAGTGGTCATCTTAAGGGCTATATAATGTATGAACACGTAATTTAATAACATTTAAACGTAATGTATGATCGCGCAACCCTTAAGATGGCTATTTTCGCGGCCGAAACTTCCAATTCACGAGAATTCAGCCGTCTGACAAAGCTGTTATCCCCACAATGTCTCACTATTTTTAATCTGATCTATAGGAGGAATTCTTAACATGGGAGTATTTGGTATATTTCCACGAAGAAAGATTATGCCATGTTTCTACTTCAAACTCTTAACTAAGACTGCATCCAACCATCTACTTCCATCGACATAATGAAAAACCACGAAATAACACTCCTGATCCACCACAAAGAGAAAATTAAATGCATCTCCCATCTTGGTATTTTTTCCTAAAATCTTTCGTTATTCCCTCATGCGAGTGATTAATAGAGCCTCTGTTTCATTTAATTAAGAAATTCCTTCAAAAGATCTTGAGGATATGGATGACGAGTGACAAAAAAGAAAAGACACCGTTGTGTTTTATTCGTACTAATATCAGCTCAAATTAATTCAAAGAGCGCGCCATATACTTCATTACCATTTCATTTGAGCCTGATTAGTCGTCGATCATCGCCTTTATTTGAATAGCCTCCGTAACATGTCGTGTCATTGTCATGGGATTCGCTATCCCTCGGCTATACGGAGAGAACGACGAAATGCCTTGAAAAAGATAGATGAGCGGAAAGACAAGAGATGGTAAGGGAGAAGGGTGCAAAAACAATAGGGAAGAGGAGAGAGTTAAGGCAAAATCTTCGGTGAAAATAAATACGTAACTACATCGCTTTGGTTCGGAAACGAGGCAACGGATACCCCGAGATAAAAAGATATCTTTACATGGCAAAAGAAAGTAATTTAAACCGTGAGTTACATAGCTCTTCGACTTGCTATCCAAGGAATCAGAGCATTTAAGCAAAAATAATACATAGAAGAAAATTGCTCTTTTGGAACGATAAAAATAATTAAAGGAATCCACTGAATTGTGTATAGTAGGACATCATAACATTTTGAATATGTATGAGCTCTATGCGTGAGATATTTATTTAAAAGAAAAGATACGATCCATGCGTTTCATTGGTGGTGCTAGATACGTATAGCTAAGATGGGAAAGAACTAATTTAGTCCAAATTTCATTTTGGGTACGACCCTAATCTAATCTGACTCGAAGCCAGAATACTAGACAAAGTTTCTTAGTGGATTAGAATTAGAGTATAAAAACTCCAACATGTGTAGGTTTTTCGCGGAAGGAAGAAGTCCTACACCTAGAACACTTGAACATTTCTTCCCAGATAACGGATGAGGAAGAGTACTCAAGGATATGCGTACCGAGATTGACAGGTAGCATGGAGTGCGTACGTAAATTTCGTACGGTGGGAAGCGAAGAAACGTATAGCAGAGCAAAGTATAACGGGACATTAGCTTATAATGACGGAGGTAGAAAATAAAAAGGAGGAGGTGAGTGGAGGTGCGTAGGCGATGCGGTGGGGGGGGAGGGAGGAGGAAGGGGGGGTGGAAGAGGAAGGGGGGGCACAAAGGAAGGCGACACGCAGCCTCGAAATAGCCCTCTCGGCATTTGAGCGGCAAGAGGGAGAGGTCACGAGATACGGTGGCATTTCGTCCCTTCCATAAAGCACATCTCATAAGCCGAAGGGCGATGACAAGAAGCCCCTTTCGTTGCCGTACCAAATTGCCCCAGGTCGTCCCTTAAAAACGCCACATTTAATAGCGCTTAATGAACAAAACTCTACAGCCAGCTCTCCATTTCTAATTACTTGCATCATCTACCGACGAAATTAATACTCGTAACATACGTTTCAAGTTACCTTCAGCCTAGTTGGTAGCGCTCTGACGTCTTTTCTGAAGCGGCCCCGGGTTCGACCCTGGAGAAAGTCAAAACCTACCATAACACTTAGTCATCCGGTCGTAAAAAGTAGTTTCGAGGCCAAACATCATCGTCCTATCATTACTTATCCGTACAATTATAATCGGGAAAGCCTATTAATGATCAAAAAAGCAAAGATTAGAGGGATCTGATTTAAGTTTCAAAGTCATAGGCTTAAACAGTATGATTAAGTTTTTAAAATATTTAATTAGTTCAAAAATCTTCCTGAATTCTTCTTGTAATACGTTTCTTGATACTCAAGAATGAAACGAAATATGTTTGACTTGCTGGTGTGCGAGCTCTCAAAATTCAAGTTTACTCTATATTGATGAGATAACGTTGAAATATTGGGTAGCTCCTGTAACAATTTTGTATCTATTGGCTTTCAATTAATGTAGTAAATTAGGAGCTATCTCTCGATATGTTTCATGTCATACGCACGGATCATCGCAATAAAAGCAACTCGTAATTAAAAAAGATTTGGGATCTCCTGGTCTAAATGGTTAATATCAGAATTTATACGTAGCCATTACTAATAAAATAGTTGGAAAATACTATTCAAATAAAATTTCTTTCGAATCTTGATCATTTACTTCAAAATTTCTTACATCGAGTTAAGATCTGCCTGCGGAAGTTAGGAAAAGACTATGACATTTCATGTTTCAAGCGAATGTTAGAGATGAGAGAATCCTGTTTTTTGAAAGCATTTTTGATTTTTTGAAACTATAGAAGTAATCATAGAATCAACTACTCGAGTGTTACTTCGTGGTAGGACTGCATGAAAGAACAAGAAAATGTCAAAACATTACCAACTACACTAACATAAGAGTATTTAGGAACGACCATAGTTAGAGCCTTCAAAAGCGATCATGAAACGATTTTGCTCGAGAATAATATATGAAGAGGGCTTAGGTTGGTAAAACGAAGCGCTGGTGTGAAATGAAGTGGTGGATGAAACAAAGAAGCCCCAATTATAGAACTAAAACGGCGACAGCCTCTTTTCCAAGGTCCGCAGACAGCAAATGCTTCAACTTCCGACAATGTACGCGGAAGTAAATCCGCGACCAAATGCACTTGCTGCAAGGTGATGCCTTTTGACGAACAGATAGGGGAATATATTTTTAGTTTTTCACGTCCTGATAGAAATAGAAGCCCCGGAATAACCGATCTAAAATAGATGCCGTGCCCCGTCATTAAAAAGCCCTCGCTCGTGTGAAAAGAATAGAGCCAACGCGTCAGATGGAATGCATACAGCCTTATTAAGTCCTTAAACAAAAATCTTACAGTTTAATACTTACTATGCAAATACTGTAACCTTGAAAAATCTCAATCTTAAAATTTCCTCTCTTTTCAAAAAACAAGTTAGAACTAATTGTTTGAATATCGCAGTCTTGATCTCAAGATACGACACGGAATGTATCCATTCACTCAATATAATTGAGGTTTCTTTCACTGAGTGGGAATAGCTAATGAGTAATGGTTGTGATACATTACTGAGACATAACGAAAGATTTTTCCAGCCTGAGACGACACGTGCTTCTAAATTAGTTGCTTCCCTAACTTAAAGACGGTTTTAAGGTTGAGAAATATTTCTAGAAACAGCTGTGGCTATTGGAGAGTGACTACGCGATAAGTTGCTAGATTTAAATCTGACTCCCGAAGTTTATTATTACATTATCAATTCTCATTCTACGTTAAGTTTTAATCTAGTGGTATTTCATTATTGAAGTACATTAAAAAACATTTTCAGAGAACATATAGTGTTAATCTTAAATGCAAGTGACTAATTCCTTAAGTTGTAATACTCAATATCCGTATGTAGTTCAGAGAGATCGCCTAAGATGACAGGGGAGAGTTTTCCTTCGTACGTCAGAAAAGAACGAAATAATTTTCAAATTAGCTGAGAGGTAGTCCTTACATTGAAACGCAAAAGAAAGTTGCGAAGGAAAGGTTTATACTTGATACTATGAACCGCTTATCGAAAGATTGCTCTTGATACTGTGTGATTACTTCATTTCAATGTAGGCAATATGCTGATGTAATCACGAGAACCAAGCATCCCTTTTCAAACTAATTGTTAGATTACTTCATGAATCAAAGTATTTTCGGTGTTTGTTGAGTACTTGCTGCAGAACGAAACGATTCATTTTAACATATTTCGTAAGATAACATGATTTTTCAATTTTTTACAAAGACTTGGTCGCCAAACATGGCAATAATCGTAAAATGGGTAAATCTATAAATTTAAATATGCTTGCCAAGGAAACAAGCAAACATTATACGCTCACAATCTCTTTTAAAATTTAAAATTGAGATTTGAGATACAGATGCCATGTTGTTACAAGAGAGCCATTCCTGAAATAAGTAAGTTACGGAAAACATTCCACTTCGGAATAAATGAGCAAAAGTTCAAATTCTGTTTTTTACATGAGGATTACATCAGCATATCAACATTTTTCTAAAAATTGGCCTAAAAGTACTGAAGTTATTTGAAATAGTTTTGCAATAGTTTCCCAAAATTGTTATCTTCACAATTTTGTAAATGAAATAAAAATGGGTGAGTTATGTTCAGTAGAATGTTAACACTACATGCATTAAATCATACGCTTACTATCATTAGTCCCAATTTAAAATGAAAAGGAAAATCTTTTAAGTATGCAGAGATATTTTATCGTTTTGGCCACATATGACTCTAAACTCCGACCAAAATACGCTTTTATCCCCCAAATATAAGCAAATGTAATATTCGATGAGGAGCATATGGTACTCAAGAAAATTAAACGGCATACTTGGAGATTACGTGGCATCTTGCGTACTGAATGGGGTGGGAAGCACTGGTTTACATTGATAGTTAATTTATACCTAGAATTATACATCGAAAGCCTGATATGAGCCCGAGGCACAGGGTGAAATTATTTCATATCTATGTATCGTATGTACTTCGCTGGTCGCTTGCGGGGTGCGGCAGGTGTTGTACGTACTTTAAAGTAGCTTTCAGGCCAATTTCTAAGGTGTTACATTGTATTCTAAAGGGTCTATTATATTAAATTAATCTGGCGATGACACGATGAAAACTGAGGACATTCAGCATTATTGTATAATTTGTTCACAAAGTTAATCGAAAGAATCGCTAGATTTGAGAAAGAGAGGCAATAGTACTGTCAACTTCGAGGAAGGGATACGATTTAAGATGGCCGTTTTTCGTGAGAAACAATCATCACAACACAGAATTTAAATGCAGAGCAATGATGAGAACACCAGGAAAGCGTCCTCACGCACGTGAGAGGAAAAATCGAAGGTCCGTTTCAGTGAAGACACCAAAAAGATGGAGAGAATTTCAATGAGTCCATAAAAAAATAAAGAAGTCGGAGCATTCCGGACTTTTATGCGAAGGAAATGATTTCTTTGGATATCTGGTTTTGGAGTGGTGAGGGAAGAGTGGAAAGGAATAGATAGAATGGTGTGGTGGGGAGTAATCTTCTAGGGTAGGGTGACCAGATTCTCAACGATCAAAACCGGGACAAGACGAACTTTCCAAGAAAAGATTCCGCTTGTAAAGATGTCCAATGTGTGCGTTTAGTTCATAATATTTTAGTTGGAGCAAACATTTAGGGACCATTAAAATTTCTAGTTTGATAACTAAATTACTCGAAGTTGATGACCAACGAACCAGAGACGGAATCGTTGGAGAACAGCGATAACTTCGGACATCAGGATAGAAGAGATCCGATTTCTTTTTTCCCCTTAATGTGTTAATTTATCACACATTGACAAATCTATCTTTCTCAATGATGTAGCATTCTTATCGTGGCACCCTTATGTCGTTTTTAACAAGAGTTCAGAAAGATTCAATAGTCAAGAGACAGCATAAAGCGTAAATGATAAAAATTAGGAAATTGAGCAATTCCGAAACAACGATTTACGAACTACAATCTAAGATTTACGTTATTTATGATAATTTAAAATTAAATTGAAGTCTTAGGTCGATCTTTATTATATTCTATCGCGGAGTTAGCTTAAAATACAACAAGAATGAGATTGAATGATCGTTAGTAAGGAATACATAAAAATTATTCCTCTAGTATTGCCTCTGAGCTAATGGAAATTCACTATAATGTGAAATACAGGATGAGGGAATGGGCACATTCTTCTAGTTGAAGACTTACTCCAAAAGAGAAAAGTTGTAAGGTAAGATCGATATCTCTCTTTTAATTCACTGGGATTCGGATCCGGCGTTTGTGAGAGAAAATAATGTAAAAACGCAAACGATAGATTTAGAGAAGATCGGTAGCAAAATATTTCCAGAGTAAATGAGTATCCCATATCCTCGTGTTTTGGTCGACACCCAAATATTTATCTAAACTTATCGTTTTACGGAGACCATCAAATTGTAGATAACTGACTATTTCACCGTTTTAATATAAGAGCTTGTAAAAGTTCTACTTGCATCTCAAATAACAATTTCTTTACTATAAATATTTTTTTGTGTAAACAGGGGCAGATGGCGTCATCCATAATGGGGCCTCAATAAGATTGTGCAAATGAACACTCAATAAAGTACGTTCAAATGGTCTCAAAATATTAGAGGCATGACATGATCAAGGATTCTTCTTTTTGATTCACGAATATATATTGATATAAGTCTATATAATATATTAACAGAATATATAATTTATGTATATCGCCTTCATAGTAATTTATAGAAATACTACTTATAATTTAATATATTTTATTCTCGCCATAGAAAAGTTTGATCTGACTCTGATGAAGTCTGAAAACTGATCTATCTATGGTATGTATTTTAAGAAACAATTGAGTTTATATTCTCGTAATTCCTAGTGAGAGCCTAGATCTGATATTTGAGCTTACGGCCTCTGATAGCTTAAGTCCTCCCCTATGTTCGACCTACATATTTTTTGATGAAACGCTGTATTTATATACGAGTTTTTATTCTAGTGTTTGCGGTGACTATCATTCATGTAATGAATTAAAGGTAACCATTCCGTAGAATACTCTAATACTGCGCAACTCCAATTCCAGCTAGTTAATCATTTTTGGTTGTTTTCGAGGAACCACACTATTAAAGCCTTACTCGTAAGCCGGCTGATAATTGGAGTTAATGATTCATTAACCCCAACAAAGATCATCGCCGATAGGTGGTATTAATTTTGACCATTTTACGTCTGTTCTTCCTATCTGAGGGATATCAGTGGTTCCCGAAGAGTGGGAGTGGTGAAGGGAGGAGAAATGAGCTACTCGAACAGGTGAGATTCCTGTCGGCCGGTGGGTGACGTTAGACCGCGTCTCCGGGACGCTGTCAACGCTTTCTTCGAGGGAGATTTTTAATCACGACTGGTCGAGCGGGTAATGGCTGGAGAGAAGCGTCGTCGTCCGAGGCTTATGCAAATGCCGTTCCAATTCAGGGAAGAAGGGGAGGAAAGCGCCGGAGAGTCGGGTGCCTCCCTCCGCGGCCTGCCCTACGACCCCTCCCCGCCATCAATTCCTACGTCGCGAAATAATCCTAAATGCATTGTCACCTATGTTCGGAGGGGAGCAGACCCACTTTCTGCAGCTCCGTGAAAAGCTACGTATAAAACGAAATGAGTTCGCGGACATTTATAGAGCGAGAGAATGAAATG
This sequence comes from Pachydiplax longipennis, assembly GCA_036926295.1. NCBI lineage: Eukaryota > Metazoa > Arthropoda > Insecta > Odonata > Libellulidae > Pachydiplax > Pachydiplax longipennis. The sequence goes on from JAVFKF010000010.1 coordinate 757,843, forward strand.
TCCAAATATCGGTGCAGCGGTTATGATTTAGCTAAGCCGTTATTTTATTAGCCTCTTACGTAACCGCGAGTGATTTACTAAGAGGCATAAAAGAGTGCGATCTCGGAATCGTAGATAATATTCCGTATGGAGCGCGGATAAATTTTGATCGTTGATAGATTATTTGCAGCCTCAGCCTTACACCGGGGAAATGTAGTAGCGAGAGAGTCACGTAAAACAGTTTTCCCATCGGATAGAGAAAAATGCCTTCGGAAAATAAAGATACAACGAGCGTTGCTCCGTGCTGCACTCTCGCGCCTTTTGCAAGAACTTGTTTCTGATAATTAAATTTGAGTGATACAACATTTGGCGGAACATTTGAATACTAATTATTTCATCCTCTCCAAAAGGAGAAATTGCAACGCGTGATGCAAATTTCGCAATGAAATCAACCCAATCCCTTCGACGAAGGGAACGGAAAGCTATAATATTGTATATAAGCGTATTTTTAGAGAGGATAAAGTTAAATATTACAACCACTCCTCAACTAGGATATAGAATCGATTTTTGTTCATAACGAATGTTGAACGTATTTCAACTAAATTCTTTTCATACATTGAAGACCGAAAAGAAATTTTGTATAGTGTTGGAAAGATTGCCCGGAATAGGAAATACTGGAATCGGAGAATTTTTAACTTAATTTTCGATTCCAAAAACGATTCCATGGTATGTTTAGTTTAAAACCAAATTTTCTATTTCCGATGATTATCTCCATTTTTGAGGATTAATCATAAATAGATAAATAATCATTAATTGAATCATATGTAAAAATTTCAATTTATGGATCCAATCAAGGCACAAATAAGATACATAACGAGAATTTATTTTAGTTATACATGAGTTAACATGGAATCTTTATCTACCCAGTGCTCTAACTTTCCATTATATCCGATTGTTATGTTTTGTTTCAGTTCCAAATTTTTCATTTCTAACACATTTTTTGGATGTACATCGTTAATTCTGTCATTTATATTAGTATAATAATTACAGTTAAAGTTGTGATATAAAAATAAAATTAATCGAAATTGTTGCTCTGAAGTTTAAGACTCAAATTTGATAGCTAGTTGATTGAAATCAAGAAATAATTCTCTTTATTATTTAAACATTTAGCCGAGCTTTTCATGAAAAATATAGAAGATATACTACTCTATCTTATGAGATTTTTATTTATTATTCTACTAAATATTTTATCAATAAATGTAGTTTGTTTATTAAGTTTTCGTTTCCCAAAACGGCAGTAATTAAATTTCATTAATTTTATCCATCGCAGGAATTGGAATCAGGAATCGTACTGGAATCTGAAATTAAGAGAAGTTTCAGAAATATTCTTAGAATCGGCACAGATTGGTATTGTCCCAAAAAAACTATTTTTATACAATGAAATGAGAATAAAATGGTTTTGATGAGCCTAGGAGCCTCAAGAGGTTAATTAGATCCAAGTTGAATATAGAATTGTCATTAGCGTATTCATGGACACTACTTTACACATTAAATTGGAAGGAACGAATAAAGCAATTACCCTCGCATTTCTTCTCCCAAACAGAGCAATTAACGTCGGAGAAAGTAAAAATTCGTATAAATTAAACTTAAACCCCGTTAGTGCGTATAAATGCAAAAGAGAGGAAAAACGAATCTTCCTCAATCCATACCGAAGCAGAAAAAAGCAAAATATGCATAGCCTTTCGTGAATGAATTATTAAAATCCAAAGGAACAAAACAAAAAATGGGCAATTACACAGGATTAATGCAAGATCGAGAAGAGGTTGTTTCTGAGAAATGACGTAATTAAGGGAAACGGGTATGAAAATACGAGAAGGGCTCCTAAGAGCCGTGTGGATAGCGCGTTCGACTATAGTGAACGCGGTGTCGGGTTCGATTCCCGGAGGGGGCCCATATGTGCGCAATTACCTCAGCACTCTTAGCAATACTACTATTACTGCTAAACAAAGATAGCAGTGTTGTAGCAGGGATCGTGACCTCAAAGAGATAATGTACTTGGCCGAGTGAATGGAACATGCCTTGGCAAAGAGAAGCATAACCGTGAATATGATGGAGCCGGTCCTAATGGCAAGAGATGGGAGCTTATGTATGCCAAAAACGAACCAAATATTACAGAAGTATCTCTTTCCTTGTTTAGCCCGTTATGGTCTTTCAATCCAATGTTTTGTATTCACAAAGCATTATATAATTTTGAATTTTGTGAAGTGACTTGAATGTACGGGAAGATTTAACTGGACCACTTCATCTTATTATTTATCTCGATTCCCAATTATCTCTAAAACGTTCCTAGCGACAACTTTTTTTAAGGACTTGCAACTATTATAAACAAACGAGTCCACCTGAGCCACTGAAAATTCATTGGCAGGTACTAAATTGTTCATCGATTAACCGAATATGGAGATCACGGTGTATAGCAATCTACGGCAACCTATAAGCAGAGCCAAGGTAACTAAAACATAAAATGTGTATTATCATCAAAACAAATCGCTAAATATTGTTAATGTAAAGAAAAGAGGCTAATAATAAAAAGAAATATATCAGCATTTTAGTAAGATATAAATACTCAGAATATGATTAAATCTTTCACAAGTGTTATGGTCGTAAAAATCCTATTTTTTAGAAGCTGAGGTGAAATGTATGAAGTTATAGCTTTGATCGGTGATTAGATTTAAACATTCTGTTTAAGGATACACAAAAGAGTGAATGATATTATCTGAAATGCAAATATTTGAAAGCATAAACATGTATGAAAGAGGCATTAATGTCATATAAAAATAAAAAGAAAAAAAGAGAAAACGAAACAACTAAATAACTCTTGCTTACACTGATCGGAATGAATACGAAAGTGTTCTTTGCTCTTTTCCTTTTGGAATTCCCAGATATTCCCTGTTCTCTTGCTTAACCCTGACAGCTGAGAAGAGCGGTTATGAAGAAATTATTTCATTAAGACACTAAAAGAAACGAGGGTTATAGTTCTTGAAAGAAAGGTGATTAGAAGTTAGGCTGCATTTTCTTGATAAATTCAGAGCAAGTAGGCTCGAGGAAGACGAAATCGGTATTATGCGACCCCCTGCCATTTCGGCCGACCCTACAATGAGCGTAAAATAAGGGTAATAGATAGAAAAAGTCGTTTTAAGGATTCATCCTTTCGATGTGCGATACGCAATAACAACATGTCAAATAAGTTGCTCGAATGCTTGTTAGCTAAGTTAGTTAGCACCCCCTGCCACTATCCGAAATGCGACTTGACGGTCTCTCAGAAGCTGGAAAGCCTCGGCATAAATGTAAATAGAGATATAGAAAGGAGGCCAGAGTCAAACTATTTCTTCATTTCCAATTCACTTAATTGAGCAAAAATGAATTCGATGGGCGAATAGACTAGTGACAAATGCCGCCATCTTTACAGCGCACAGTGGGCTAGAAAAGAAAAATCCTGGCCGAGAGGCCAAAAGTAGATTTTCTCAGTACGAGACTTGAAACTTTCCATAAATTTTCAAAGAGGTTTGGATTTTGTGTTTCCGTATGTCATTTGTCATTATGTGTACGCGTCGAAATGATACCGGTTGTCAAACTTGGCCAATTTTCAAAGAAAAGGATAATATCGGATCTTTCGGAAAAAAAATTTCAAAATCGTATAAATGTAGACGCTGTTGAAGGAAACGTTTTCTAAAAAAGACGATTCAGTATTTTGATTCCTTATCTTTCGATTCACTAAAATTTTCACGCCCAGGGATGAGAATTTTCTCATTTTACGTAACAAAAGAACGCACATCTCTTTCATCTCCAATTAATACACGCAATCTTTTCTTTCTTCTGAAACATTAATTTCTAACTAAGAACTAAATTAAAATCTTGCAATTTACAGAAAAAGATATAAAATATACTGATGATCCCGGAAAGTGGTCTACCGCTAAAAGACGAGGCTTTACTCAATTACATCTGGGATTTTACTAATCTCTGAGACAGTCTTTATCTCTGGAATTGTTTGCCCCCGGCAACACGTAATGTACAGGTCCAGAGCTCAGTAATTGTGAAAAATTCATTTACTCCTTTGGGTAAATATGGTTACGGAGAGTAGTATTCCTGAAGATTCCACGAGGAATGTAAAGCAAACACGTTCAGAAATTTCTTCAACGAGAATTTTTCAGAAAGATTGCGACTTTGGATCGTAAGAGAAAAAGGAGATGTAATTGAGAGTTAAAGGAATCACATCGGAAGAATAGCCGACGCGCTCATTTAAGTAAACTTATTAAAATCGAGCTAAAATATATCCTAAACACCGTGTTTTAATTTGCTATGATTTATGATACAAAAAGAAATTTCGAAGCATCCATCAATTGATTGAATAATACTAATTACAGGACGATCAATACCTGTTAAGAATAGGTTGTGGATTTTTCGGCTGCAATTTATTCAACGAATCACACCCTTTCCTCCTTTACCCACTCATTTACTCTCAGCCCCTTTTACTCCCTTTACTCTAGCATAATTTCCATATGCCCTTTCTTTTATCTGAGTTCAATGCAAATGCGCCGCTCGACCCAAGCATCGCTTCCCACATTAGCTAACATAATCAGCGACTCATCAATGGGTATACACCTCTCGAAAACTAATTAGAGCTAATTTCTCAGTCAACCGAGTAGAAAATACCGTCGATAAACTCATTGGCATTAGCTTCTTTGCCTAATCGAAAAGAATAATAAAGGACACACAATATTTTGTATCTGATGGATGCAAATATAAGATTACATTCTTTATTGAATTTAAAGTAGTCATACTGACTCTACTTTCAATGTATGAATCGTGCATATCTCTGATATGATGATGAGACGGAGCCAAAAGAATCTTGGACGTAGCCATCAACTTAATAGTTTTGGATGTAGCTTAATTTTCTTCATTTTTGTTTTAATTTTAAAGTTATTGGTCATAATGTAAGGAATTTTGATTTGGTATCGATATTTTTATCAGTATTTTTTTACGATACTTGTAATTTAAAACTTTCATACCTTGTTTAATGCGAATCTTCCTTACTTTATATCAAACGAAGATGTTTTTATTTCCTTTACGCTACGATAAGATTGATTTATCTGAAGAACTTGCACACGGACTCTATTTTATTTTAAAATTCCAGCGGAATATTACTTTTAATCCATATTTATGAGTAATTCAAAAATTTTTATGCTAGTTTTATGAACAAAAAATCTGATAGGTTATAAATATTATCTTCTAAGATTATCGAAAAGCATCCAAACCCGGAACAATTAACATAAATCACATCGACAGCTGGGCCATTTCAAATATTAATAGCTTAATTATTAGAGAGAAACAATAATACTGTTTTCAGGCATATAATGGCGAATGAATCGGGAGGTCATTCAGTTAGGTTCAAATGAGACTGTGTGAAGTGCAAGTAATTTCCGATTAAGCAAATCATTAAAATTCCTCAATCAGTGATTCCGATGGACATGAAAATATGCAATTGAAAAATAAGATGATTTAGAAAAAGTAACAGAGAGTTAGGGTTCAAACTCAGTCAGTCTGAAAAAGATGACACCGAGAATGAAGCATCAAATAATGAATAAAAACCAAGAGCAAAATAACAATAAATTGAGACTAAATAAGAATAAATTGATCATTTCTTATTTTCTATACTATCAAATATTCTTTTAGATCTTCAGATACTTCATGTTCCCTCGTCTCTATCGCTCAAATAACTTTCTTCTACAACATTTTCCCATCAGTCCTTCGGTGAATGATGCTACCTTCAAGCTTCTTTTTTATATGTACTAATCTCTATCGGTGATTTCCTTTTCCCATTTTGTAATTTCATTCCTTTTTATATCAAATACTATAATTACTTATTTACTTTCATTTGGTATAATCAATAATCCTTCTTATTCACAAACTCCTTCAAAAAGAGTAATTATTTCCATGTCTAATGTTCTAAACAGTCGGACTCCCGGATAGTAGCATGTTTGTTACTCACTTGGAGAAAGCGGTCCCGGGTTTGATTTCCAAGTAGGGTCTATATATATATATGTTATGTAATAGCCTCAGTTGACGAACCATTTTTAATATTATTACAACTATTAACAGTCTTCTACAGTTTGAAGCCAATTAGCCTCCCATACTACTTAATTTTAAAAAATCGACCTTTGTTCGATAAATTAATAATTTATATATTATATACACGTAATAAATGCTCTCTTTTCCTATTGTTGTGTCGATATTGCATTAGTTGTTGTGGAATCACTTCGACTCGGAAAGTGTTATGTTCAAATAATAAGGCAGGATCGAAGGAATATGAATATAATCGCAATTTTCTGCGGAATAGAACGGAATAATTTCCGAGGGGATGCTAATCTAAAAAATACATATTTGTTGATTTTGTGTTATCCTAGTAAACCGCAATCTCGCAGTAATTCATCCGGAAATCATACAGTTGATACAATGAGAACGCGCGTCAGTCGTTGAAGTCTCCAGCTAAAGCAAATGGAAGGTAAACGTCCGATACACAATCGTTTGGGAGCTTCTCGCTAAGCCCAAAGTAATCTTGCAGCGGCGAACGAAAAAAGATTCTTTATGGGATAGACATTCTAATTAAAGCAGATAGGAATCTTGTCTTCATTTCTGCTCGACTATCATAAATCGAAATCCTTTCTCTCCTTACCACGGTACGCCGAACGAGAATCGCCAAGACGAATCCCTTTTTATTCGCAATATTTCCTTCTCGAGGATACCACCAACGCTGATTTATTCCCCCTATTGAGATCACGGCGTAGGTATTCGGAAAGAACTCGAGAATGGTGCGGTGGATCCAATTATTAGCACCGATCCGCGGATTTCACGTGGGGAGGGGCACACAGCGGGAATGGGCGGTATAAACAAAGGGCTTTAATGCCGGCGAAAGGTCGAATCGTCCGCTTTCAATTATCCGTGACACCCAGAGCACGCCCACCGCGGGGGAGAAAGTTGGCCGAAGGAATCGTGGGTGGAACTCGGAGGCGGACCCCTGGGGCACTCTTGCCCACGCACTCTTACCCACTCCCACTGAAGATGCCGACCATCGGATGTATATATACGCACCCTCACCATGAAACATTGATGCATCTTAGTTCTATAATGAGCTAGCTTTACTACAAGGCTTGTTTACTTAATAATCAAAATTTATGGGCTAAACTACCTCCGTTTAAATTAAAATTGCTACCGAAACGGAAGTATTATTCATATAGTATTGGCCTTGGGGTCATATTGACCGTGACTAATGAAGGGTTAATGGTACGCCGCATGGTGGAGATGTTAACATGCTAAATTTATCGTTCTTCGGAAGGCGCTCTCTTAAAAATGAAATGAAATGACCAACACACTTTTCGGTGATTCAGTTTACCAGACTGCACCTATGGTTTTATGTTCTGGAAAATTAGACATATTTAAGGAAAGGATAAAAACTTTCCTGAATATGGTAGATTTATGATTCCATTAGCTCTTGTTAGAAGAAGTCCAGTTTTGGAAGAGTGAGAAATAAACATTCATTCCTCACATAAAATGATTCATTACCAATTGTACCTTAAATACTTACTTCTGCTTTGAGTATTCATTAACCGTTCATTTTTCAATTTCAAATTTTGTTTGTTTACTGTCATTATTTAAACAATACTAATAACATATCCTCTTATTACCCACCGGAACTAATTGTTAAATCGTAATTTGAAGGATTACTAAATTAACGGGGGTTATATTTAGCCGAATTTACATAAATGAACTATCTCAATTCTAGTCTTTTAAGATTTAATCAGTATGTAACTGCAGGTAGAGAACTTGTCATACGTTGATTTCATATTTCATATCAATCCAAGTAGAGCTTCTGAAAGGTAATATACGATTTCAAAATCTATTAATCCACCAGAAATATTATTATAGATTTAATGTTTCGTTGGAATAGTTTCTCTGAATTTGGTAGATACTATCTTAAGTGGATCTAACATTAATTAGTCTTTTCATTCAAAGAGCGATGAACCCAAGGAAAAATTTTTTATCGATCACATGCCTCTCTAACAAATTCTTGCTTGTAATGAGCGATAATTTGAACTCAAATAAAATATTCCTTCTCTGTTAATATCATTTTCCAGATTTTACTTCTTATCAAAACTACTCGCCGTTATTTACATTTAGACCAACTACGGGAAATAAAACGGCAGATTCGTCATGGATGGTTACTATAAAACCCTATTACAAAGTCGTATAAAAACCAATGAAACATTAATTTTCCAAACATCAAGAATCGAGCACATCAAAGGCTTCCATAAAATGAAGAAAAAATGCAGTGCGTGTACGCGAGACGGCACTTGCCCACCTCACCGTCCCCCCTGCGGCAGCGATTTACTACGCCATTGAATCTTTTAGTAATGAGCGAGAAGCAGCGTTATATTTCAAGGGAAGTTTGGGCCGCTGCGGTAGGCGCCGAGGCTCAATCAGTGGAGTCCGCTAATGATGGTGAATCCCCGACCGCCCATCAGCCCAATTACACCAACCGACACGATGCGCCTTCAAATAAACGGACTGCTATTCTTACCTGAATAGCACGCTACTGGAAGATTACTCCTCCGCATATCTCCGTACTTACCTAGAAAAAAGAGAAAACAAGCATTAGTATTATTCCTCTCCTACGGATTACTTACGAGAACTAGTTTTGCAACACCTTTTGTGAGAAGATGTTAGTCAACCGAGTCGAACACTCTTTTGGGTGGAAGATTTGTGTTAAAGTTTCCGCTTTAGAAAGTTAATATGACAAATTATATGTATGTATGTATATATATTTTTATTTAAACGCTTTTACGGCTCAGTAACGCAGTCGCCGAGCAACCTCGGTGATCTAGACCACTGACTTCTATCAAACTAAGGAAGAAAATGTTACAGATAATTTAAGAGAGAAAGAGAACCTTAAACCATGTCATTTTTCTTGAAGAGGAGAGCCTTAGCTAGGGTAAAAAGGAGGTTCTCATTCTATTTCCCAGTTAAAAATCACTTCACAAAAACTCTACAGGAAATCATTGCGTGAACAATTCAAAACACCATCATCAATTCTGGCATAAGCTTTGTAAGGAAAATCAATGGGTAGTGAATTGTGAAATGATCAATTACATTACATCATTTCTATTTTCTTACCGAAGCAAATTACCTCTGAAACATCACCGCCTCACTATCAAAGAGAGCAGAGAAAATTAGAAACTGATTGATTCATCATTTTCATTAAAAGCTACTAAATGGAGAATTGAAATATTAATGATAAGTTATTGGCTTCTAAATCGAGAGTTTTACAGAATCATTTTCAGTTTCTGACGCCTGACTTAAAAATATCAATCTGCAATTCTCACTCCGTTCAAAAACTGAGGAATTATTGCTGAATTTAGGCACGTATGAAATATTATACGAACGCGATTTCTGTAGATGCGTGTTATCAGGGTATAAACTATTTGAGCATGTGGTTAATGAAATACCTCATGTATCTATCGCAGAGGTTTAATTTAAAATCATCAAATGGTACAATATGCCCTCAGTTGTCGAGGCATCTACCTTTCTACTACTATAAAGCATATTAGGCAATGAACTGACAACTCGCTGAGGTGTATTAGTTCGATGCCGATCAGTCATTCAATTCAAATTCAACTAAATGATTTAAATATTCCGATATTCAACTCCGTATAATATGTATTTCATTCGTGATCCGAGGGAGGGTCTATGAAGATGCGGTTCTTAATTATAAATTATTTTGCTTTTTGTAGGTTCCTATTTTTCTATTCCTAGTCAATCGCAGTCCAGCAATTCGTATTACAGTCGATTGCAGAGAAAGATATTCTGATATCCCCTTATCTGGTACACCCCTCGATTACATTAAACACTCCAATTTATTAAATTAATTATTAAATTTTCCAACATATTTATTGTGAAAATTAAACGCGGCAATTCGGATCGGAACGGCCCGAAAGAAACGCATAGTTCCGTTAACCGCTGGTCATCAAAGTTAGTCAATCCGAGGACTGGTTTACACCACACTTGACGTTTTTTTCCTCCGCTTCTTTTTGCCCTGTAATGTAGCCATTAAAACGAAGAATCACGAGCGCATCTTCATCGCTGGGGAACATGACGACGTTTAACGGATCTCGAGTTGAACTGAAGGTGTATTAGACGTTCCAAATGACTCTTCCGTCCCTCGGTTGGTGATCTTACGTGATCAGGGAAATAGAGTCGTGGTGCATGCACCTTCTGCCACACGCCAAAAGGGTGTTGACTAGGTTTATACAGGGTAGGTAGATTTAAATAAGAAAAATTATTTAAAAGATGTTACGGAAACAATTGAAAGAGTTCCGCAGTAGCTGAATGATTTCCGTATCTCAAGTGACATAACATGATATCCACATCAAAGATTTAATCAGAGGGTACACATAATAGGCGCTTTTCCTCTCTCGATCAGTACTTTTTGCACAAGAACAAGAAGTAGGGAAAAGCATCTCAACTAGCGACGAATAATGGTGGAATAAATTTCGCCTTTTGTATTCAGGGACATGGAGTTGCGTTGTGACGAGTGCAGCATTCGTCCATCTGGAATGATGACCGCGTCGTGAGGAAGAGAATGGGATTACAAATGAGGTTTCTTCTAAATAAACACGATTCGGATACACGGCAGGGAATAAAACGAGAGAATTTTTCCATGTATTTTGCTTCGTAATTATCATTTATGTGGGGACGAATCATACAGACCTAAATACATGTATAAATTATCTCTGTGATGAACGCTTATGATTCAATTTCATTATATTTATTCTGAAATTCCTATTTCTTAAGTATCGTTATACGTAAAATTCTTTGTTTCGGCTCTGTTGTAGCTCTCAATGATGCTATAGTAACACTTTTATTGGATTCACCTTTCTGAATCTCTACGGAAATTAATATCAAATTCAGATAGAAAATGGTGGTCCTCATATAGGTAATGTAAAGCCTACAGAAAGGTTTTGATTAGTTACTTAAGTAAATAATCAAAAATACTGTTTGGATTTTTTTCTTTAGCTGATAGATATTTAATTTTTGATTTTAATTATTACATGAGGATAACTGAAATAAATGTAATAAGCTATCAAGCTCCTTTAATATCAATTCTAAACTTCTGAACTTATCGCGTTTAACGGCGTCTCATATGACTAATGTAAAATGTTAAATTTATATCAAAGTATATGTAGAAAGCTTTTGCTAAGAAACTGAATTATAATTATTCACGATTAAATTCACGTTTTTTCTATTGTTTCGAGGGAATCAAATACGTGGCGAAACATTGTGTACAAGGGTTATGAAGAGGGCACCCTATCAACTAATGGCAGCGAAAGAACAAAGCGTTACAAATGTATACACAAACAATCTACGAAGTTACATTAACACGTATGCCAGCATCACTGCTTCGTGAAATATTATTGCTAAATACACCTTCAATACTAGCAGATTAGACACCTGCTCATAAGCCACATCAGCCAGTGGCAGCGATGACGTCGTGGGAACTCCGTTCATTTCGATCGCGGCCTATCAACGTATTTTTTCTCTACGTTTAAGTAATGTTTAATAAGAATATTTGCCTTTTATACCACATATGTAACCCATCGCGTAATTCGTAAGACTTACATGGGTGAACCAATTTGGACCCTGAATTTAAGAAATGCGTGAGGAAAGGCAGGCCTATTAGTTTGACTGTGGAAACTGTCGAGATGCCGGGGGTTCTGACTGTTTCATTGTCCGTGACCGTATTTGCCGCATTGGCGGAGTGGTTATCATGCTAGTGCAAGTAGTAAGCTAGTACAGCAAAAAACACTCTTATCATATCTCTAATATAACGTAGAAACAAATATGACAAAATAAACATAATTAGATTAACTGATTCACCAGTGGGGGTTGGATAAGACGAACTGACTAGCCATAGGAGCGTAGGTGGGTAGGGGCAGGCATTTTCATCATCGACGTCACAAGACCAAAAACTTAATTTTCGAAAAATAAAAAATTTTCTTGAACAGGATTTGAATCACTGAGAATAAACTTTTGGAATTTTTTAATTCTGGGCCAAACACTTTAACCACTCGACCATTTTGATGCCTGAGGTTATTAAAAATAAATAGGTTATAATTCACTAAAGAGGCTGGTCAAGTAGGGCCATATAATATGACAGATACATTTCCCCGCGAAACGCTGTATGACAGGGATTGTGAACACCGACAGTTAATAAATACCCTAATGCACCGATTTTATTTAGCCATGTTCGATTGTGAGTCTTGATTAGAAGAAGCTGGGTGATGTGCAACGATGCCTTGGCGATAATCCAACTTACAATAAGCTTTAATAAGTTCTATGCTACTTTTCAATGTATCGAAATCATTCCCAAGATTTAATTTTGTTGATTTGGAACGTATCGTAGATTAACGTAGATGGCGTTTCCACCTTATATGAAGCCAGGTTATTGGATTGCAAAAATTTTGTTTTCTTCTTTTTCATAGCTTTTTTCCTATCACTTATGGGGCCAGACGATGACATTTGACGACAGCTGATGATAGTGAATTAGATTCTGGTGCTGATTTTTACTGCCGGAAGCCCTTCTTGCCTTTTTACATATTTTACACTTTGTACACTTCACAACTTCTGCCTTCACTACGCTTTATCTACAAATAGCATCCATCGTCAATGTAATATCGTGTCTTCCACGTTTTCCGCATACGTACACGTGTGAGCAGATGGCGTAGTTTAGTGGAAATTTCTTGTCTGTAGAAAAAGATTTTGCAGAAACTGGCTATTATTTTTGTCACAATAAGTAGCACTTGTCGCATGGATTAATCGGTTGATTTCTACATGGCTCTTAAATAATATTCATCATTCTACGCAGATTAATACCATTGCCTTACTTACAGCCGATTCGGTGCTCATATCTCAAGCTAATTTTCGCTGAACATAAACTCTTCCAAAAATGGCAACTTTTATCTGTTCTTGTAAGGTCAGAGTGGAGGGCTCAGGAAGATGCCTCTTACTTTTTTACGACTTGTTCGAGTATATAAGATGCACGTATGAAGGAGACAGGTCTTTCTTTCTCCACAAACTGCCCATCGTGTCACTCACGGAAGGGGGAAAATCTTCCCGAGTGGAGACATTGTTGGTTGACAGGGTACATAGGCTTGCCACCGAGACAACTTCTCTTCATCTCACACCAACTTTCTTCCGCTCACCCTCTCACTCCCAACACAATCATTCATTAATAATTAATAGAAATACAACTTGTAGTGAATTTTTCAACCACCGAATCACTCATTCCCACATTATTTGTTACATAACTTACTCCACACTACACTCACACATGCTATCAAAATACAATATTTACAACAGTTCCATAGATTCTATCATTATGTATATTATAAAAACTTAGTCATTTATTGTACGTTTTTCATAAATGTCCTTTCGTTTACAGGGATAGGAATGAATATTTCTTCAGGTGATTCATTCCAAACCAATATGAATATATTTTATAATGAATCTTTCCCGACATCTTTTCCTTAACCACAAGAGCGGAATTTATAACCGTAATAGTTTTTCCCTATCTAAGTCGGATCTTTCAGTTTCGAAGAAAATTTATTCCAAGCAGGTTTAACCGTATAGGCCAAGTAAAAGCACATTAATCTATTTACTTTCCTCCATTACTCTCCAGTGTCCCTCTACTATAGCTCTCAAAACGCATCTTTGACGCTATCGGTTCTACTAAATCTATCCATCAAGTTGCAGTTTTTATATGCTATAAACATAACTTTCACGAGGATCTTGCACTAATGACGAATACTCCATAATTGTTCTTAAAAGCGATTTTTAAGCTATTTCTTACGGTTTCATGCTACGTACGTATTTTTTCAGAATTCCCATTGCAAAGAAATCGTGAAGCCAAACAAAATAATACTATGAACTTGATGCCCCCATAACAGATCATTAGCGACACTTCTACCGAGATATTTAATGTTATCTACAACGCTCTTTATCTAGAGACTTTAGAGCATTGGTTTTCAACGGAGGCGAAATCCTCTTCTCCCCCACATTTAGAAAATGGGTGGCGCTGGCAGGGAAGCGCGCATTAGTAACAACTAAGATATATTTCAGTGGAAAACAAATTTTTTATGAATAAATATTTACTTTATAACTGTATCAGAATAATCGAAGAAGTAACAGCGAAAAATGGAGACTAATATTTTTTCAACAATTTGTTTACCATTTCTTTACTTCAAATTTTATTTCTCGTGGAAGAGAGTTTCATTAAAATATACGCTATGCAAATGTAGAAAAAGTGGGGTGGTGTTTTAGGCTCATTCTACTTTTGTTTTCCCAACATAGGAGAGTGTCAATGTCTATCTGCAGAAATTTATAACATTTGCGCACTCTAAAACCCAATAGAGAAATAGTAATTTGCAAATTATCTAATCTTGGAAGGTATTTAGTTCGGTAAACAATTATTTATGATAACGGAAACATTGATGTCAAAGTCTGTTACGTATATGACTCAATAAGGTGTACCAGTTTCCGTTTTCAGCCTGTTAAAAAACTTTTACGATAAACATCATCTCAAGAATTATCCTTATCAAAACCTACATGTATTTCTGGAGTAGAAAGCATATGATTTATCTCTACACGTTTTTCTATCGAGTGAGAAGGAAAAAACGATCGAATTGTTCGATGATAGAGAAGTAAAAGAGGTCAGGCTTGCTTTTTTCTTGAAATCGCTCCATAGAGTCTCAAGCGACGACCCTTGGATAAAAAACAGGACACTGGAGTACACAAACGGAGGTTACATTGGAAAGTGTGGCATTATACTCAGACGATCGCAAGCAGCATAACAAATCATTCACTTTACTCTTCCACGAACTTCTTCAGACTAAACAAGGAAATCCCTAAAGCCATGAAATTCACATGCTTAACCATAATATTGTGCTGTTTATAAGGATTCAAGCGACGGATTTTCTTAAAAGTTACTCATATCTACTAATACTTATTATCTTCCAATTTTGTAGAAACTTCGTTCAATAATAGAATAATATTTTACCATTCGATGACATACAATGAGGTACGTCATGAGGGTTGTTTTATGGAATCATTTCTTCTTTCAGTATTTCATATTTTATATTTCTTTAGTCATACTTTAACCGACAGTCGATAAATGATATTGATTGATCAACTAAATGTTTGCCCCAATTTTCACTGAATTTAGAAAAGTGAATTATTGGAATCGACTCGACGCGGCAAGAAAGTAAGCAATATATTATTTTTAGTGAAAACCCGTATAAAATGCTCTCGTTTAAGATGCTAATCCGCACTATAAGCTGTTCAGGCCCTTCTTACATAAAAAGAGTTGTATAAATATCGCTCAAGACTCTGTGCTTATAACGCGGATTTTTCCCGTCCCTAGATGCACTGCAACCCGCTACTGCCAATCCAACGTCTCTAACCACTGCTGATAAATATCATTAGCTTTCTCAAGTTGTCTGGTAAAAATAGCCTCACTGTAAAGTTAAAGATAACTAAAATCGAGTAAGATGTAGCATAAGAAGGCGCTCTCTTTGTCCAAAAGGCAAACTATTCTTAAAAAAGCAAGAAAATCACAGAAAATAGTTTACGGACCCTATAGATATAGAGCTGTGACAAATAAAGCAAATGAACGAAGACGTTCATTTTTTAAGGTGTAAACTAATCATTATAATATAAAAGGTACAAAAACCCACCTCTTTTGTTTTTAAAGTGAAAGATTTAAAAATGTCCAAGTTTCCGGTTGTACAGGCCTTATAGCCTTTCATAGCTTAACAATATATATATTTGTAAGGCTATCAAGCTTATAATGTAGTTTAATGTGTTTAATTACATCGACATGACTGAGATTCAAAGCCAGGTCTTCCAATTTCCGGATAGGTGTTCCAATTACTAAAATACTATGCTGATTCAATTCCACTCCATTACCGGAATACTTTGTGAAGGTTAGGGGCACTCCACATTGTGGTACCGCCAGAGGTCCTCATCAAGATAGCCAACTCACAAAGCGGTGCTTTTTAAGGAATTTCTCAAAAGGAAATGTACAAATAATCCTAAATTCTTAAATTTCGATACTTTTCCAAATATTCCTTTTTTTCAATGCTTTCAAAAATTCAGTCTATTGTCCGCAGCATTTCTCTCAGTTGACCTTTCCTCACTCAATCAATATTTATTCCGTCGCCGTAATATGATTTTCCTTTCCTTTTTCGTCCATCAATTCATAAACAAATATTGTTTACCTTCTCCATGATGCCCACATCCGTAAAATTCAAATCTTTTACTGGCATTACAACTTCTAAGGCTCACTTAGGTCTCGATACTTAATACTCGGATCGGAAATTCCGATCGAGATAGTGTCTCATTAGCCTCGAACCTTCGCTGTCCTAAAGTTGACTAAAGACACAAAAGTTAGGAGAGATTTTGAGGTGGAGTGAAATAGAGAGAATAGAGCAGTAATAGAAGGAATGGGTGCGTTGACGTGTCAGATGAAAGGAGGGATGGGCGTGGGCACTCGAATCACTGCTAACAATGATGGTCACTTGAGAGACATGACAGAGGGACTTAAGAAAACTTTGAAGCGACGTGTTGTGGGTGAAGGCGATGGGTGTGGTGGCGATGCACCTTGGGAAGGCAAAATCTCATCGGGATACGATCAGGAGAGATGAGGTCGTGAAAAATCTTGGAATGGGTGATAAACACATCGAACGGTGAGGTGAACCTGTGAATACTCCCTCAGAAATATTTCTCAGGGAAAGTATGACAAATGAACTCTCTCCAATTGAGTCTTTCTAGATTTGATGAACCCAAAACGTCTGATAGAAAAATATTCTTTGATTTATATCTTTCTGGATGGATTCGAAAAATATTTTAGCCTCTGGAGTATATGGCCTCTAGAGTAGAATCCTAACGGAGATTATGTGATATAATTAATCATTTTAACATCATTATTCGTTAATTTTTTAACATCAATCCACGAAAGTTCTTGTCAGTGTAACATCCTTATAGACTACGTTTTAGACTCAACTAGATTACTGATAGATGGATCACTACGCAGGAATAAATTAGCAATTCTATACGAAACAGAAGGAATGATTTCGATGGATTACTAACCTTAGTATCACTTTTGCACTAAGGGTGCGATTATCGCAATTTAAACTACAAAACTTTTGTTAGTGGCTATCATAACCCAACACTTCCCATGATCAAAGCGATTCCTTAACATAATATGTTCATATAAATATATAAAGGTATTGTTACATTTTTATGACCTTAAAATCCAAACGCTATGCTGTATCGTTGGCGAGGGGGTTTCGTTTGAAATTATCTCAGTCGTCAGGGGGTCGTCACTTAAAAGATAAAGTTTAAGATGCGCTGTTTCTGGCAATACAGGTGGAAACCCGAAAATTAATGTTACTAGTAAAGAAAGAAGGAAAAAGATCTACCGTATCCGAGACTCGAATCCGAGTCTCATACTTTCTAGGCATTTGCTCCATCCAATTAAGCTACTACAACAGAACAAGCTCACCTTCCATTTCTAGACATTGTTCATTCGCTTAATTGGATAAAGCAACCGCCCGAAAAGCGTGAGAAGTCTCTCGGGGTTTGAGAACCGGCAACGACAGATTTGTTTTCTTTCATTTCTTCATCTAAAATCATGTATTGAACGATGGGTTTTCCAGCTGTTACTAAGGTAACAGTTTGGGTGCTTTCGATTAGGTATAGTTTAACACTACTACATTCATCAAAACTCATCAAACATAAACATTTGTGGGTAAAAAAAGAATCAATAATAGAATGAATAATATCTTTTTGTAGGTAATAATCTTAATAATGAATCAGTATGACCTACCTATTCGCTAACACAAAAATCTTATGAATCTTCACAGGGGCATCAGTATTCGTAACAGTAGCCTCAGTTTATTCTACGTCTGAGTGATTTCAACGAGATAGGCATTTGATGTTTCTCCAAAGATAAACGGACATGAAAATCGGTGAACGCGGGAAAGAAAAATCACGTTAGGAATGAAATTGTAGGCGTATTTATGAATTGCGATGGTTCTCTCTTTGGAGAGCTGGATTCATTATATATTTTATGATACCTCAGGGCACGAATGCGGAGGTGGTAGGAAAGAAGGGTGCTCACGTGTTCCTCAAGAAATCATTGGTGTTACGCAGCATAAACGGTTACAAAATAGAATTATTAGGCCTTTCCCACAAACGTGCCTAACGGGGTTATCCAAAGATTCATAAGTAGCATAAACTCGGTTGGAAACCCGATAAAATTATCAACATGCATAACATACATAATACATTACATTAAAATAAATACATTTGGAAAACCTTAAAGGAACATGCTCAAACAATAATATTTTCAGTAATCTTTACTGTGATTTATCATTGTACTAATTTCAACTAAAATAGTGTTTGGCTGCACACTGGTAGAACATACTTTTCCATTTGGTT
Organism: Pachydiplax longipennis; assembly: GCA_036926295.1. Taxonomy (NCBI): domain Eukaryota; kingdom Metazoa; phylum Arthropoda; class Insecta; order Odonata; family Libellulidae; genus Pachydiplax; species Pachydiplax longipennis. Next base: position 776,428 of record JAVFKF010000010.1, read on the forward strand.
ATAAGCCCAATAATGCCTTCGTCAGTTATTAGTAATCCGTAAAAAGCCATAAAATCTCTATGATAAAGACAATTTATTATTATTCCCGTTTCTCTAAATACTACAGTAATTATAATCGGAAGCGCTTCATATTTTCCAAGTAAATAATCTAGAGAGATTAGCAAACGATATATTCAAACATAGATGTCTATGTGTAGTTTTAATTCTCATAGATTAAATACTTTCACTGAAATTTGACTACATCCATTTTCATTGCAAGTGGAACAGGAGCTGTCGAGTAATACGTTATGATAAGAATTAAGTGAAGAAATATATAAGTAAAATCATCATTTTCATTACCAGTATATCGATATTCAAAGGAATAGGGTAATGTTGACCTATAGCGAAAGTAACTTGGGGTTGAATAATATATATATATAGGAGAATAGAAATAGAATAGAAGTGATTAATGGGATGAGTAGCGGAATGCAGGGAGTAAGAGAATAAGGGGGAGTAACCGAAAAGGGAGACGTTTTTCCTGCCGACTCACCTCCCAGTAATTCAAAGGGCAGCTGGTCGTTGGTTAGCGTGGTTTAGGGATGACCACAAGTCACGCTTCGATGGATTTATTGTGTGAATGGGGAGGGAAATTTGGCATGATGTGGATTCAAAGGAAGTGTAGACAATGAGAAGGCGGTAGATCAAGAGCTAAAAATCTTTGCGAAATCGTAGGATTCTCATTTTGCAATTATGGGAATCTTCCGTCGAATGTACTCTAACACTCAAACAGTATCATCTCTGGGTTTCAACATCCATTTTATTCAGATTCAGACCACGATAACGGTGAACGTAACAATCGAATTCTTTATACAAATATTAATTCAAACAATAAAATACTCATAAAATAATTGAGTGGTTATATACTATTGTTGGGGTAGAATGAAGGTATTTGATATACTATTACGATACATTATTGATGTGACAATATTTTGTTTTGAAACCGTATGATATGACTTTCGGGATAAAACATCAACCTATAGCACGAAAATATTAAGGTGACTTGCTCTGATACAAAACTATCTGTCCTCATAGGTAACGTCGAACAAAACAAGTAATGACTCCACGCAATTTTTTTGTTTTCCTCTTACGACAATCACTGTATAACACTATCGAAGTAAAAAGAGTGGATATTTATGAAGTAAACGGAAATTACAAATATATCGTTGGTTGATGATCCTGCAACTTTTTCCACAAAGGAAGGTTATATTCAAATCGATAGCGTTTTTTGATGGATTATTTCAAAAACATTTTACATTCCTTTAAATCAAGGGGATATTTAAGAGATTCCCTCCCAAAAATTTTTAAATTCACAGATGAACCATCTACAATATATCCCTCACAATACGCTTGCGAATAATCTAAGAGAAAGAGTTTATGTAAGCGGCTGAAGCATTAAATTTTTGGGAATATTTAACAAAATTACCACAGTTAATATTTTCTTATTTCTGATATGTTAAAAGTACAGAATAAGAAGCCTGAAAATGATCGAAATCCGGCACTCGAAAGAATAGATGGACTGGAGAGATCGACGTAAGTGATTTGAACGCCTACAAGAGAGAGGAGTTAATAGAGCGTTGAAAGGATAAAAATAATGCGAACGATTCACGCAAATTCTGGAAGTTGAATATGTGGTTTCATGACATAACCCCACAGACATAAATGTACACATGAAAATAACCCATATTGGTGAAAACCCACATTGATTAAACCCCTCAACGCAAATGCCCAGATAGATTAATGCTCACAAGGCCAATTTTAAATATGAATTTTAAATATGAATTTTAAATATGAATTTTAAATAAGAATTAAAATGTTATTGCTGCTAAATTAGTCATTGCGAATTTTATCGCACAAATATGTTACATAACTATTTTATCACAAAAATTATGCTATCGCACAAAAAATAAGCTTTGCAAAATCCTATTCGGCAAAATTATACGTCAACAACGGAAATTTGTGAAGTATATCTACATCCGAATGTATCAATGATAATTATAATTTCGTTCCCGTATCCATCGCTTAACTTTTAGGAGAGCATGTTCAACTACCTACGAAGCTTAAGGGGTTACCTTCATTAGCATGATCTGAACTTAACCCTCCAGTGCCCGCGTATGGTACACCCCTCGGTTCTATTTCGAGGAAAAATAACCTTTTCCTTATATTTAGAAATTTGCCTTTTTAGACTCTGGAGATGGATATTTTTTCCAACTTTCCTCAAACGTTCAACTTTTCTACCCGAAATTTCGTTGATTTATAAATTATTTTCGGAAAGCTAACCCTGCTTTCTGTCTAGATTCGCGGGAGGAATCCTTCCTATCCGTCTCTATATTGCCTTTTTTGAGCTTTTTAGAAAATAATATAATGCTACACTATAATGTATTTGGCAAGAGAATGTTTTGACATGCATGGAAAGTATTTTTCCCTTTACTGATCTTTTGGTTTGGATTTAGGGGCTTCATGTGAGCTCTAGGGTAAGTTTTAGGAAAATTATTTATAAACAATAAAAGTAGAACAATCTGAAAGGTAACAATGATTCATGGAAATAATGCAGCTTTCCAGGATTTGGTTTAAAGAAAATATTGTTTATCTTCCATAAAAATAAATCCGTTCAGATGTTGAAATAATAGTGAGTCGGTGAATCGGTTCACGGAGAAACTTATCCATTGTGATAAATCTGTTAGTGGCCTCACGACAGTCAACAGTCGCTAACCTCTTTAACCTCAATCGCAATTCAACTACTGAATAAGGAGGGCGCAGTCATTTCGATAGGAAAAATGTCGAAAACTCTATGAGATACGTTTAATTCAGAATTTTCCCCATCAATTTCATTTTATAGGTAATTTTAAAAGTCCCAAAGGAGGGCTAGGAGGCTATCCCCTTGGGATGCCTCCTCTTAACTTATATAAAAATATTCAGGAATTTAAATTTTTTTCAAATCAAAGTGTTCGCCGAGGTTCGAGTTTCATCCAAGACATATCTTTGAAAATATCTTAAATCAAGCTCGAATCTCGTCGAAGACTTGATTTTCCAACGTTAGATTACAATTTTTTATGAACACAACCTTCTGAATACCTCTGTTTTGATCTTTTTCTGCTTAGAATCTGTTCATAATTTCAATACTAGAAGAGAAGACAATCTATTAAACCCTAATATTAGAACGGAAATGATTCACAAATTCTTCATTTGGAAAAATGCCTTTCTTATCTTCTAGTGGATTAGTCACTGAATTAATATGTCTCCTGCTCTTCGCCAAACTCAGCATGGATAAACACGCTGACAACTATGCTTTCCCGCTGCACTCAGCAGCATTTCTCTGTATTTGTGCCGAACTATTTCCAGGTCTCTTTGCCCAACATTTTCCAGATATATTCATCAATTTCCTTCTGTTTTTTTATTTTCATCATTTTTACTGTACTGTTTAATATTCTCACTTTTCATAATCTTTAGTTTCGATTTCATTTAAGCTTACTTAATTATTTTTCTTTAGAATATTACTACTTTTATTTTTCTAACAATTTCACTTTTGAATATTTATATATTTGACAGTACCCATATCGTTGTGTTTGATATCCTCCATAAAAACATCGATACATCCATTTCTTACGCAGAATATTTTCGTTGTCTGTCTTTCGAATTTATTATTCCTAGCTCTTCATCGAATGTTTCTCCGCTGATAAGTGAGAAAATTCGCTATTTTTATTGCAAGACTAGCTTTCCTTATAAAAAATAAAAGTGATCATATCCCATGAAAGTAAACAATATACAAATTTATATTTTTGGTTCACTCTTCGTGAATTATTTCGGTTCTTCAACTTCATTCATTTAAATTAACTGACAAAAATGATATATTTGATTCAAGGGAACATTTGGATATCGCTATGGTAATTAGTACTAAATATAGAAGGATGTGGGAACGGAGTTAAAAATGGTACGGGGATACCTTCGCCTTAAACGCGATTCTTTTTCAATTATCATATTCTTTTAAATTAATATAAGCTGAAATGATAAAACGTTAGCTGAAACATTACCGACAAACGTCATCATCGAAGGCCAGGGCTGCATTTACAAAGAGAAATGAGGAAGCATCCTCGACGCCAAACCAGCATATTTTACAAACAAGTTTTTACAAAGTTAACTCAAAAGAAAGCGAAATGATATAAATTGTGGAAGACAACCAAAAGACAATTCCACTTCGTATATATTCGAGCTGCTGAATTTTTCAGCCTATAAATCGCGGATATTCATCCTTCAAACGCTTATAATTTTGAAGGCTATTCTCGAGTCGAGAAAACAATATCCGAAAGCGAGAAAAACGCAAATCTCTTTCTTTTCACTCTTTTAAATGGCAAAGTGTTTCCGTTGTCAGAGACAAAACGAGCGTGAGCTATCCAACGCACGATGCGAAGCAAAGTACAGGTATAGAATTCCAGTCGTGGGCGAAATCTTGGGACAATACGATGAGCGTTCGCACGCGATTCGAGGGTAAAGCAGCGGCGAAGCAAAAAGAGGACTCAACAAGAGGAATTATAGTGGTTAACGATGCGTGAGCGCTGTAGACAAGATATGGAAACGCGCAAGGGGCCGCGAGTGATTTCTTTTTGAGATGCTCTACGTGATCTTGATGAGGCTGAGTGATGATTGAGCTACCAAACAATCGAGTCAAAAGTGGCAAATGGGGAAGAGAGGAGAGGAAGTAGGAAACTTGCTCATTGAAATCATTGAATAATCAAGGTAGAATCACGACCAACCACGCAGGTTGGTAGAAATAATACAGGCGATCCGCTAATCGAAATAAAATCCGAAAATATGCATAAGTGGAATGTTTAGTTAGCGGAGTAGTTCTTCAGCCGAGGTATCACCGGACATAGATTTAAAATTACGGAAATGTCATTTTTGATTAATCCGAATTGAATCGTGAAAAAATGAGAGAATGATATGAATTTCAAACGTTACCACGCTGACGATACCGTGTACTTTTAACGAGACTTTTCTGAATTCCTCGATCCACATTTCTTAGCAACCATATTTAATGGATATGGCACAATCATGCTGCTTCCATTCAATCCGCAGCTCTGATTATTTACCACTCTATATCGTGGTTCTTTCGTATTCTCCTCAAATAAAAACCCAGAAATCATTATTATATTTACCTGATTTTCATGTAAATAAATATAATCTAACATTTTCCACAGTCCAGAGTCATCATTACTATATTAAAAAAAATTATGACGAGGTTAGGTGGAAAAGAAGTCTACACGATCCTAACATTTCCAATAAAGAGTTTATCTATCTATAAAAGTAATTACAAAACATATCACCATTTTAAATTATATTCCATAGTTAAACGATTTTTAATCATATAATTTAGAAAATCCATTCAAAGAGTTGCGTACCTGATGTAATATTTTGATAAAACCTATCATAGAATATTTCGAGTGCAAAGAGCTATTTATCTTCGATATCAAATAAAAAGATTGTTCAAAAGGATTCAGGAACAAAATTTGGTTATTTCATGGTTGCCAGAAGCTGAAGTTAAATAGATTCCTATAATTTAACTGAAGCATAATACAGTGTTTTCAATGTTTTCTCATCCCATTTCTCATTTCGATCTGATCATTTGCCATTATTTATACCACCCTTTGTGTAATCGTCTTTTTCATCATGCTATATAAATTCGACACTGTCAAAACCATCTCTCACAAGAGATCTGAGAGATGATCTCTCATTAAATGCGATAAAAATAATTGCCTGTATTCGAGAAATCAATGAAACCCTATAATTAATATATCAGCTGATAAAGATCACCTCTTGTCAATCTCTCTTTTTCCAATGGGTATTGTATGCAAAGAAATTCACTATTTAGTGAAATAAGAGCAAAAGAAAGGTTCCATCACTGTGATATGGATTTTGAGAAAGTGTTGAGTTATTGGGGAAATGAAAGGGGGATGGACGGGCAGTGATGGACAATAGAAGGGACATATCCGGCAGCATGGGGGAGAGAGGGGGTAAAGAACAGTGCCAACATATACGTGACACCGATTCGCGTAGAAATTCGGACCTTGAGACATGTCTCTCCACCCAACCCACACGTCTCGACATGCAGCCGAGTGCTGTAATTGGCTAACCGAAAAGAAAAATGCATCCGGTTGCGTCCAGAGAAAAGTATCGGATTTCGAAAAAAAATAAACGAGAGGAAAATAATATTCTGGTGATTGATTTCGCACATCCAATGTTATCTGTAAAAAGGGGTGTATTCGATCATTATTCAACGAGAGTATTCAGAAAATAAAAAGAGAGCAGATTTCATCTGACGAGTTCGACGCAGAATGTTTTTGCAAATTTTGTGAGCTGAGATGACTTGATTATGATCAGGATTTTATGATTCTAAAAGTCATTAGTTACATAAATTTCGCATCTCAAATAAGAAATTGTAAGGTTTTATGATCTGCGATTATTAATATTTTAGAAAGAAAACTTAAGCATCTGCGTATGTTCTATTAATTAGGAATGATTCTCCGTAAAATATCAAAGTATAGAATTTGGCATCCATTCAAAAAGAAGTTTGCTTATAAATAGATTGGGCTAAAGACATAACTACAAACATAATGTAAAATCCAAGCCAATGTTCCCTTTACAACAAGTTTTGGAATCATTTCATATTAGACATCATTCTTGACGGATGATTTTCGTAATGACCACCTACTAAATTTCTTGAGTGTAATATGTATAGAAATTCTTCCAAGTTGTTTCTAAAAGCTTATGAAACGTAGTTAAAACGGTGAGAATTATTTTCTCTAGAGTAAAATTAGCTTTTTTAGAATAGAAAACCAACATAATCTATCATCGTTGGCCGGACTTCCTGGAACGTAATTATTAAATGAAAATAAAATTAAGTTTATTGATTGGATTGCTTATTTTTGAGACAATCGTGGGCGAGAGATAACGAAGCAAAGAAAAATAATTGCAAAATCGAAATATCGAACTGCTTCATGATCTAAAAACTTGGTACATGTACTAAGAACGTGGAGAAAGAGAAAATCTGAATCATTCGGTAGATTGGTAAACTTTGAAAGATTCGAATATACCATCACCATTTGAAATATTTCATCAAGAAGAAATATTAATATTTTCTTGTGACAGAATATTAGTTAGGAAATTGAAGAATTCAGATGCAGACTAATAATTAAAAACAAATTACCTTAGAGCAAATACTACAACCATCAGCAAGACCAGGCTGTTAATATTTACACATTGAAAATTAGATAGATGCTCAAAATGGCTATTTAATACATAATTGGATTTTTATCAGGCCTTCTCAGTGTAGGAATCCGCTTATTGCATGCAATCTAGAATGGGGTAAGCATAATCCTTATCCTTAAGGTTATGCAACTTCTCAAACGTATTTACTTGTCAGAGCAAAAAGTATAATTTCTCACGGTCGTTTTCTTCAGCAAAAGTGGTGCAATATTCATAACTCTTCCTGATGTTTTCAAACAGGATTTCTTAGAAATACTTTTATAACATTTCCCGAGTAAAATTCAAGAAATCAGTAATTACAGAATTCTGTTAAAATACTTAAGAGGTGGGTCGCCTGCGACTCACATGCGTACATTACAGCTAGTTCATCTAAGGCACTCAAGAACTAAATTATTATACTTGTCAGTTTCGGTTATCACATCTAATGAAAAGAAATTCCGAAATTATTTCCTTGAAAATACATAAATATTAAAATAATTTTCTAACTCATTTCGATGTCAGTCTACTTCAATTTATTCAACACGTGATTCATGCGCGATTTGTGAGTTTGAGTTCCGGTATTCTTAGAAAAAGGGATCCTGTCTTAGTGTATCACCCTTTTTTGATCTTAGGGCAACTACAGCGTCACAGATTTATTACTATCGTGAATTTTTCGTAAATAATGGGAAAAATCAAACTTTCTCTTGCGGTGTTTTAAGTTCCCATTCATTGAACGCTTTTTGCGCTAATTTAATAAGAACTATATAAACCCTAAAAATACTAAGTATTCCGTTGTCAGATTCTGTGATTCTCTTCTATCATTCTTATACTTTTCTACTAATGATTTAATGAGGTAATTTATAAGGCTCTCTATATCCGATTAAAATATTTGATCAGTCCTACATGATTGGATTATTTTCCTTTTCAAGCTCGAATCAAGTAGCATATACAGACGTTACTTAGGTGAGTATCTTTATTTATTAAGCAATTCAGATATCAGACAATTTATGATTCCATTTTTCGATAGTGTTTTCAGTTAACTGAATTCATGGTAAATTATCATTTAGCTGGATATCTGTTACTATTAGTTAAATTAGCTCACGGTAAGGTAGTGCTATTATGTGAAGTAAGTTGAGAATGATCAACTTATTAGCAGTCTATCTAATAAAGGGTGACCACTTTATCCCGGTTTATAGAAATGAGATATTGAGTTTTTGGTTTATGAACTGAATGTAATAATACAAAATCCATCTGATGATATCATTCGTACATAGAGGAACAAGCTTAACTATTCCAGAATGACAGTATGCTCAGTAACTACTCCATTGTTTCTTTTTTGAATGTAAGCATCTCTATGCGCGTCTAAATAGTCAAATACGATCCCATCGTAAACTTTCCAAAGCGTCCGACAAAAGAAAAGTAGAAAATCCTCCCTAAATGATATTTTAAGGAAAGAAACTACTGTTGTTTTATTCTTTTCTCCTTTGATAAGCGATAAGAAAAAACTTGACGCTTGAACAAGGTGTAAAGTTTTCTTCTGACCTCACGGCTGTCTTCTCTCTTACTGTCTAGCTCTTACTCCTAACTCTTGACTTAGTTTTAGGTCTTTGATTAAATTTGATTTTAAAGTTGTGTTGGCATATTTCAGTTTAATCGTCCTCAGAGACCGATGAAACGGTATTTTTTTCCCCTACTACTCGTTTTGTTTAAGTTATGCTTAGTTTCCACGTCCTCCCCTCTCCACCATAGACTTTAGCCGTCCTTTGGCTCTAACACTCTATAATTGGGTTCAGGTTAATAACTTCTCGATACCTTACAAATCTCAACATATAGAAAACGGAGCAAAAGTAGAAGATAATGTAGGGAATTCGTCTCGACAATCGCGTGGGCTCAAATGGCTATCTATGGCAGGTGCTATAATGAAGTGAAGAGTAAAATTAATATGAAGAAGAAAGTTAGAAAGTTAAAAACCCAGATATCCATAGAGGAGATACTCCTCTACCATAAACAGATAAGGAATCTGTCAACACTATCCTGAGTTCGATGCCAGGTCGGAGTAAATTTCTTCCATTCTAAAAGCATGGGATCATTTTAAATATTTTTAAGCACTTTCCGACAGAATAGGTTGCTCTCATCCGATATGTAAAAAGAAGCTATGAATATATTTTATAAACGCAGTCGACCGTTCCCTAAATTATCATTGGATCGAGGCCAGAGTGCCTCAAGTATACTCCATAAGGTTTGTATGGGGAACACGGATCTTTATATAAGGACCTTATTGGTGTGACTTCAACTTGGAATTCTGGATATAGTCAGATGAATCGCTTTTGTAACGAACTATGCAATGACATCTCCCGCAATGATTTTGGGTTCGACACCCGTTTGATTTGAATTTCCTGTTAAAAATACACTGAGATGAGCTTGAGAATTATTTTCTAGCACTTCCAGAAGTAATGTCACCCCGTATGGCGATAGTGGACTTCAGCTACATGTCATAGGTACTTTCCTAGATCGCCCTGGGTTCGAGTCCAAGTGATGGATTCCTATCTTCTCGGATATTCTGGTCTCGGTAAAAAAGCAGCAAGCAATTTGAAAATGATGTTATTCGGAGACGGAGTGAATGACGAGTGATGTGGAGGGATTAAAAAGGAAGAGGCGAAGGAATTTTTGCGGATGGGGGTTAGGAAATCTTATGAGGCGCCAACCTTTGAGGAGGCTGTCCACAATCGAAAAGAAAACGTGAGTGTGGAGCGAATGGGTCAAGCGTCCTCCCCTTGCTAACGGCACTCGAAGGGACGATTGCCAAAGCCAAGGTTTTGATGCACAGAAGGGCGGGACGTCGTCGTCCGACTGTTGACTTTACGAGACCGAATAAATCAAGTGGCGGGGATAGCCGTTTGCGATGTTCTGCGAGCACAGAAACTTCGTGAATAGCAATGCGTTTGTTCGGTCGTGAGAGGTTGTCCTCCGTGGGCCGTGGGGGGCGGAAGAGCTTCGCTCGAGCCAAGTACGCACAATGTTATGCCCGCTTTACTTGTGTATGGGGGTTATTGTATTGCATATTCCACGACAGTCGAACGCTTTTTGTTCCCGGAGATGAATGACGAAAAGCGCACTTGTCCGAACGAAATCGTTCGACGCCTGTGCATCGGCGGCGTGGGAACCGAACGAAGCGCCCGACGGAAAGATGAATGAGGTTCGCCCGCTAAAGCTTTGAGAAATTTTGGGCAAAATTCCGGTACAGAGTGAAAAACAGGGGTTGGATTGTGATGCAAGGATACCTCGAATAACAAAGATATTTCGTTCTAGAACCATGTCCATTAGCCGGAATACAATTTCCCAAATCGTAAGATACACATAAGCATAGACAAATATACCATTGTTTTTTAAGCATGAATAAGTATAGCTATTTTCGGCTATATTTGATTTCTGTGAACTCATGCATGCGCGAGAATCCTCCGTAAATTTGGTTACTTGATCTTTTATTTGTAGGGCGTGTCAGGAAAATACTAAAAAAATCTCTTCGTAAGCGTGGTTACTCTTATGAATAGGTACGTAGGAAGTATAACTATATCGGAACTAACGGCTTTAGATTTTAGAAATATCAATTACTGTTTCGTCATTGATAATTATTATGGTATACTGCAAATTATAAAGAACACGATATGTCAAACAGGTTCTATTGCATAATCTGTAAATGGGGAAGGAACGGTAAAAAGAGACACTCTTCCGTCGCCTTTGGTCTTCTATTTCAAAAGCGTTCCATATAAGTGTTCTATTATCAGAAGACGATGCTCTTTAAACAGAAATATCAGTCGTTTGATTATGGAAATAAAATAAGTTACTATTTCCCTAATTAACTAATTAGGTTCATCAGAAAACAGCGTCGTATGCTTTAATTGCAAGTTTCACGAGGAAACTCGTAAAATACATGAGACAAAATATGTACATTAGTTATGTCTATTTAAAAACATTAATACTTAAATACGCAATTCTAAATATCGCATGATGGATTTTACTAAGACTATGGTAGCTGCATAAAATGGCATTGAAGCATTAGCGAAATATTCTTCCTTCGCTGTTTGATTATTCACGTTTCGAAAGAAAGTGAAGCGAAGCCACGTACTTATATCGTATAATAGCACGAATTGGCCAATTACCGAATTTATAACTCACATAGCTTCGATAAAAGACCAAATACAGGCTATTCAAAGGAAAACCACCAACTCATTCGTCACAGCAACTTTTATTCGGAAACTTGGGGTAGCCATCGTTCGTGAAGAGCCGTTTTATCAATGCCTCCCAACAATCCCTGCTAAGCGATTCTCATTTTAAATCCGATTCCCGCATAGAGCGAACCAATCCTTGACATCTGAATGTAGTTAAGCCTACGAACATCTATTCTTCTGTCACTTCCTCGATCCTTATCGATAACCTATCGGTCCCACGCTTTTGATGACATTTCCAGATTGCCGAATAAAATATTCCTCTTAGAACGCGCCCAATCGATGGACAAAAATACACTTCAAGTACATTTCACGGGAATATCGCGATTGAATCAGCAAAACTCCGTGATACGTACAAAGTTCCCTTGTGTATGCCTCGAGCGAAGGAAAATATAATGTAAACATTTTTAAACGTGGATATACTCCTCAAATGGCGTTATTTTTTTCATTTCCATTCGCATCCCCGAATAGCGGGGGGAGCAGTGAGTGATGATCACGAGTCAAAGGTCAAACCGCAGTGGCAGGGATAGAATCAAGCAATGATGCATGCAATAGGAATAATCCATTACGAGGAACGCGCCACTTATTATCCCCCCAATACACAACGATGAAATATGACGACGAACAGAAATGAACGCACCAGTAGCTCGACAAAAGGCTCCGGGAGAGAAATGGGAATTGGAGGATGTGCTGTATGGAGATTGGTAATGTATACTGAGAGGTAGAGGAGAAATGCGGCGTAAAAATGTGGGAGATGGAGTGGCAAATGAGAGGCTTAATTTGGGAAAAAGCTAGGATATATATGAAAGATGTCAAGCGGAAAAGAGCGAATAAACGAACTGTGATTCCAGAAAACCCCTTGTGTATTTCCATCACTCCTTTTATATTACTTTATTTCATTTATTCTGCGATGCTTTATTTGTGGCAATTTTCATCAGCTTTCAGTTCATACTACATATTGCTAATTGAAATTTCCGAACTTTTCACTGATTTTTGTACACTACAAAATAATTACACGATATATTCCTCTTAGATATATTATTATTAATGAAATTTATCGCAAATTTAATCGTAAAAATACATAGTTTTCTATCGTAATAAATTAATAAACTATAAATTATGACCGTTTACCTTCAGTACTAACTTAAATTCTGTATGATGATTAATTTAAATACAAATATTCCATAGGATTTATATAGCAAATATATCCATGATAACTAAGAAATTAAGAATGTTTCTAAAGATGTATAGCTTCCGAATTTCCAAATTATATAAAATACCTCAGTTTTAAACGAAATTTCTTAAATATAAATGATAATTAAAATGGTATTTGCGAATAAATCCTTTTCCAAAGGCACCAAAACGAAATTCATCGACCTTAAAGAAGTATAACACAAATTCAACCAGCAGCTATTTTGAGGGCCGCCGAAAATTAAAGATATCCGTCGAAGGGAATTTTTATAATGTTAGGAATTATCTATACAAAAGTAAGGCTTGAACGTAGAGATTCAAAGCAAAGGAGTCACTATTCTTTCAAAACAACTCGATGTAAATCTTTGCCTCCGACGTTAGTGATAATTTTTCAAACATGCTTTCCATCGATGTGACGAGAAGGACAAGCGTGAAGCGACATTCATGTAAAGCAGCAAAAGAAAGAAAAAACAAGCGAAAGAATTTCCACGAGCAATGCTGGAGAAGCACGATCCCAAAAGGCACACAAACTACCGAGTATAAAGCTGTTAATGTAAAATGACATCCCAAGTCGATGCTCTAAAATGAAGGAGATGGGAGAGAAGGAAATATAAGTAAGTATTACAGCTCGCAGATGGATATAATTACAGCTTGATAGTTTCCTCATTCCACAGTCGATAATCTTATTTATTTCATTTCTTTTTATTTAATTCATCCCTCGGTTTTTAATAACAAAGCAAGAAATCAAAAGCAAACAAACAAAAAAAGAAACTAGGAAGGAATAGAAGTATCAGTTGTGGAAACTACCACATAAGGTTAGGATTGTTGAGGAAATGTTAATCATAGAGACCTGAAAAATGCATCCTATAAATATTTCTCGACACCGCGAATAGGATGTTTCCATCGATAGAATCGCTACGGATATGAAGAAGAGAGATATTTACACAGTAACTCGATAAAATTTTTATACCAATCATACACACCTTTTCCCTTCGAGTGTGCAAAAGGTCAAATATATGACATCATCGAGTAATGAATATAGTTGTTGTTTCTCAGAATGAAACCAAAGCACGGATTCCATTCTAACAGAGCACAACTTTCTGGTGAGGCCTCGAGTACAATTCATATATTCATCCTATGGACTAACGGATAGCAAATTACGTTATAGCCATACATTGAACATTGGGGAAGCGATTCCAGGTTCGATTCCCGGCGGAAGCTCATAGAAGCGAAAAGCCGTCGAAGCTCTTCTAAAAATACTTCAACGAAAATCCTTTAAGCGCAATTTCGATATTATTATCGGGATCCTCTTCATGGCTAAATGAAGGATTTTATTAAAAAAATAGATGTCTTATAGCGATAAGGTTATTCACCTTCTCTCCCTAAACGGGGAAAGGTTGAGAAATTAGTTGAGAGTTGCTCAAAAGGAATTTTAGATCCTTATAAAACCATCACTCACCAGTTGTAGCAAATATATATACACGAAATAATTGCTCAGTAGTACTAGTAAGGTCCACTCTCACAATAATCCTTCGAGTACGGTTAACTTGGATCGACAAATTTTATGTTAAAAAAATATTTCGTTAAAATATACTTGAGATTTCACACGTTTGAGAGATGTAACTCTGATGCGAGCAATAAATTTCGCATTTCAATGCCGAATTTCTATATTTGAGGAAGGAGAGGACAATTATCCTAAGAAGTAAAGATTTAAACTGAATCTAATTTGCCTGCAAATCAAGTTAAACAGCGATAATTTATTGATTTCTAGGAAATTTTATTGAAAATATGACAATTTCTGAGAGACATAACGAGACTAAAACAAATTGCTCTCTTACATAATTTTGATAATGTCAGAACGATGACTATTTTAAGATAAGAATTAAATTTTATGAAAGGATAAATGTTTATAATTCCAGCATAAAATTATTTTCTTAATTCATTGGGGAGGCAAATTCAACTTTGCACATGGACACACACCCTAGGCACTGCTCTATAAGTAGTAATAAATAAAAAAATCTATTAAGTCTTCCAGGGTCAACATTACTCTATATTTCACGTACATTCACCTACACATTTATTCAATTATTATTTTATGAGAAAAATTTCGATTTCAAGACCAACAACGTAAATCTATTACAAGCGACAGTGACGTCTAACATATTGTATGATGCAATGTGATTTCCTCCATATTTGTGTAATAATCGCGTCTATCAGAACAGACAGCCAGTCCCCAAGTATCGTGGAAATCAGGATCTCCATCCCCGCATTCATACATTATTTCCTGTTTATCATGTGTGCCAACTATCATGACGCTGCTCCACCGATTAAAATTGTCAGCTTACAGCTCATTTTTCCCGTGCCTCATTTCCGTTTCAATTTTACATGAGAGTTCACATAAAATTCTGTTTTCCGTAAGTTTACATTTTGTTTCCTGCTCAAGATTAAGTCTTATAACATCTAACTTGCAAACTAAGAAAATGAATCGCTCATAAAATAATTTTGCTTTGGATCCGAAATCAATAATTCTACTTAATGGTGGATTTCACCTCAGTTTTTCTTTTATAAGTTTCTTTGGGAAATAGGGCCAACGCTACTATTAGAAGGATACTGAATAGCCATATGGGTAGCGATCCCGGGTTCGATTACCGGTAGGGGATCGTATATGCGAAACGAAATCAGCAGCTGAATAAATTATAAACAATACTAATGCTGTACGTTGTATTGTTTTTTCAATGTAAAGAACGACAGTAAGATTACTTTCAATTACAAATGAAATTTATATTATACAGTTGACGAGTGAGGGTTAAAGACGGAAGTTGAGTCATAATTGTCACTGTTAGAGACTAGCTTACAAATATCCTCAATTTTCTTCCATAATATGGAATATTCAGCCGGCTAACAACTTTCAAATCTCGCGGTGTAACCCATTAATAATAATAATATTTTCCTCCATCAACTTATTTTTTGAAGAATTAATTCTTTACTCAACCGTTTGCTCCACGACTATATACGTCCAGGTAACGCATAAAGCTTTCTCACATTGATTTCACTCCTTACTTTCAATAACAATTTTATATTCTCCACTAGAATTGATATTCATTCTGATAAAGAAGCGAATTCCAACTTAGATTTACCATAGATGCACAATTTAAATAGCTGTCAAATTTCAAATGTCAATCAGTTTGTTATAAATTTCCTTTTGTCGTGTTTTCAGATTTCTCATTTATCTGAGCGAGAGGAAGAAGTCACGGAGAATAGGTAAAATATAAAACTTCCTTTTCGAATCTGAGTGTAGAAAATCTCTTCCGACTTTCTTTGCATCCAACTTACAATCACCAAAGTTTCAAATGATATTTCGTATTATAATCACAAATAGAACTGAATAACTGGAAACATCACAACTACTAGGTGGAGCGATTAGCGGTGGGCATATTCCATTTTGGAATCGTGCGCTTCTGTTTTGGGCAATCTTCGGAGCGCATTCTCGTCACAGTAGAGGTTATCATTCAGTTTGTTATTAGGCCGATAAAGTCTCCAAACACTTAAGTTCTTCTCGAGGCCCATCATTGCCTTCTTGAGCCACCCAATTAAACGGTGCAGAGAAAGAAAGGGAAAATAAGAAGGCATTTAATGGAAAAGTGTAAGAGAGGGATACTTCACCAGCGTCTCGGTAATTGTAACCCTACACCCCTATCTCATAGACTGTCGAAGGAAGGGGTGGTGGTGCAGCACACCACAAGACGTAGGGTCTTCCGGGAGAGGGCCTGGCCCTGTGCCAAGGAGCGCGGGGGAGGGAGGGCGAACGTGCCCCGAAGTTCATTAGTGGGTGAAGGGGACGTCTCCCATGGCGTCTGTTCACCTCAGCCGAAGATTCCAACGTGGAGGACTGTTGGTGACGTCGTCACTGGTGTCCTCTCGGTAATGCGGATATGCGCTCTTGAAACATATCGAACCTTTGAAAGATACACATCAGTCATTTGGGAGGTCTACACGCCTTACGAAATTTTCACAAATTAGAAAGAATTTAGGAGTTTTGAAATATTTCCTACTCTAGTGATCCATCGTTTTTTCATACCTCCGTTAAATTTCTTCGATGAACACAAAAGTTTAACAATCCTTTACATTTTTAAATTATAACGTTTTCGCACTCTGCCTTCCAAATGGTTTCTAACTACGGCTAGTTTGATAGTTGCATTTATCATAATTCAACAACAACTATGAGAGAAAGATTGAAGAATTAAGTAGGGACTTCTCCATCAAATCTAAAAGAGAATGATTTTCAAACAGATGGGTCAATCGTGAATTGAGAAAAAGGAAAAGTTCCATAAATCGGAAAAGAAGTCTGCATTACCAGAAAGGTGCTTTGGTCACTACCAAAATCAATTTAATTCTAATATAGGATATTACGGAGATAAATTAGTCGCTTCTCTTCCGACTCAAGTGACAAATGGAGACCTTATGGAAACATTTTTATGCAAAAGAGCTCTTATTCGTTTCTAAAGAACTCACTCTTACGTTTGTTTCATATCAGAGCAATGTCTCTGGTTCAGTAATTGTATCTAAATGACTGTAATTTCAGGTTTTATGCAGACTTCATGTAGGCGAATATGTGCTATCGTTCTATTTAAAATTCTTAACTTTGAGTGCTTTATAAACTTACTTATCAATACCTAGGTTAATCATTTTCATATTTATTACGTTCATGAATATGATTATACTTTTTAGCAATTTCTATCTACGTAGTGAAGTTATATAAAGTGAATTGAATACTCCCAGGTTCCAATACGTTATTTTTATGTACATATCTGAAGATTTTTCCAATGTTCCATAATTTTGGAATAAAAATATTGGTAAACTTATCTTTAAGAAACATTTCATCCTTTAAATTAATGATGCCTTCGAATTCATAAAAATTGTCACTACTTCGCAATGTAAAACGTAAAACTAAAGTAGCACATATTCTTTCAAAAAATCGATAAAAATATGAAATATCATTTAAAATCAACTGAAAATTTTGATATGACAGTAGAAAAATTAGTGTTCAGTAAAGGGCTTTTACTTCCCTTCAATCCAACTCAAAGTCCAGCAAAAACCTCAAGATTCCCATTAATCTTGTCCAATTGACCGCGATCATTCTCAAGAAATGGAACAGGAAAACTTGATTAATCGATTCTTGAACTGTATTTCTTTCCGATTTCAGCATCGTATTGATGTTATAACACAATAGAGTAAAACGAGTACTAAGAGTCAGAAAAGGGTAACACTTTAATAAAAGATCGCAGTAATGGAAGAACGTAATTTGTTTGAGTGTTTGGTTGTAGGTCGGCTTCTGTAGAATAAGAAATTATGAGCGTAAAATCATAAAGATTTCATCTCATTGTGAATTATATAGCAAAACAAATCTGAAGTATTTTAGTAGGAATCGTTTCTCCATGGCTGACTACATCACCTAAAAAATGCGGCATATACAACATTCAGAAACTATTTAATTTCATAATGATGATGAAAAAGTAATTTTAACTTAAAATAGATGCTATAATACAAGCACAACTCAATATTAAGTCAATTTAGTGCTTCCTTAGCAGATGCCTCCAGTTAGGCCCAATTAGTTGAATCGCGAAATGCACAAAGCTGAAAAATTTCAGCGCTTTAAATTTGGAATGAATGACATTTCTATGATTCGTAGAAAACAGCACGATAAGTTACTATCGCACCTGGGAAAATAACAACAAAATTGAAGATTCGGCTATCTTCATATACTACAGAATTTATAATGTTAATCATTCATAATAATATTGCGGATTTTTCTTCGGTAGAGAGACAGAAGGTGTATTAATATAAGAATCAAATTTCCTAAATGAGGGCCATTAAGATGATAGGAAAAGTGAGCTAACAAGGTGATACAAAGGATAACGGAGGCTCTAAAAGAGAGGAGGGAAATCTGTGGCATTTAGGACACATCTGGTCTACTTCGCCTTTCATAGCGGCCTCTGTTACATCCTGAAACAAATACTCGTAATTAAATATATCTTTAAGAACATTCCTATGCCATGTGATATTAAAGTGAAAAAGTTTTATCATAGTTCAGTCGGGGAATTAATTCGTTCTATCGCCTAGAATTTCGATTTTAAAATGTTTGAATAGAGGAAAAACTCGTCTCTATGGCTGCCTGATGATATGACTCACGGCTTTTTTATGCGACCGAAAAGTGAATTCTGCCTCTTAATGGAGAAAGCATCACCAATCCTGCACTAAAACACTGCTTTTTTTTTAGTAATGTTCATTTCTTGAACTTCTTGAATTCCTCCTGATTCACTATTTCCTTTATCAAAGGATTCATCCCAATTCCGTTATGTCATATTGGAGTATAAGTCGGATATGGCCTTAAATAGATCTTTGGAAATGGCCTGAGATTAAATCTTTATTAGAATTTTGAATTTGATGAAAATATTGAAATTGATCGTGTTTCGCGAGCGCTCTAAAATATCACAACCAAAAACATCACTGCCAAGATTTTCGCAAGATAATTGTTCTTATTAAATCCAGCGTATATACTGTGCGCCACGTATAAACGTGATGAAGACAGTCGCTTCAATTTATGATTGATTGAGCGTAAATTTTTGCTTTGTCCAACATTCTCAGTTTCGCGACTGAGGATGGAGCAATGTTTCCACGAGGCCATTGTCCTTACTGTAGAATCGACACTCAGAAAAAAGCGTACTTTTTGGACTGACACTCTATGATCATAATTTTCCAACGGTCACTCCTATATCTCTATACTTTCGAGGTTAGGTGGAAGAGAGGCCCACTCGGGCCTAACCTCGCCTAATAAAGGTTACAATAATAATATCTCTACGTATCATCTAGTGTATTAATTCTAGTAAAATGCGGTTTTGACATCAAAATCATACGTTATTTTAGTAGGCAAGAATATAAAAATATATTTTCGAGAAGCCACAAAATGGAAAGTCTCCTTCAATTTCATTTAAATACAGTGACACCCGATGAAGACGGTTTTTAAGGGATTGAGTAGGAAACGTGTTATAAGCACTAGTGTAGGGGAACTTTTCAATTCTAGCACGTTGGAAAATGAAATGGGATTTTTGGCTCTCACTTTTAAATAAGGGCTTTACACCTATAAACGGAAGGATTCTTCTTTATTTTGCTTTTATTTCTCACATCTGCATATAGAGTATATCTAGAGAGTTTGCGGATTATGGTTGATCAACATCCACGTAAATATCCTGCAAACCGCTTTCCGGCGTTAGGCCGAGCTGTAATACTGATTATTGCGTAATAATGGTTGCCTTCTCGTCATATTATTTTAAGAATTTAGACAAAGATAGCAACTTATTTCGTTGTTTTACTTTTACTCAGCTTTACAACTTGAGATAAGGACAAAAGGTAACACCGCCAAACGACTTCTTAACCTAACGTTCTAACCAGAGAAAAATACTGGAGCTCACCCTAACTAAGAGCAAGAATCAGCTGCGACAGCGTAATGAATATTGCTCTGTTTCGCGATAATTTCATTTTCTTCTCGTAAAATTAGTCATCGTAAGCAGTACAACTTCCTTAAAGAGAAGGCAAAATGAGAGAGCGGAAGATGGTGTTTCAGAAAAATCATTTTTCGGACAATCTGTTAATGAGGGTTGCAGTGTATTAGGGAAAAATGTGCCTTACGGGAGGGCAGCAGATCGTCTTTAAGGTATCAATTGTGTGTTTGAAAGGGAGCGAGAGAAATTCGCGTATAAAGCGGGAGCGTTTAAATTGGTTTTATTATAAATATTAAAATGTTCTCAGAATTGCGATCTTGACGAGCAAATTCATGATAAAATTCCTCATACGAAGATTGAATACAAGCTCAAAATTCAAATAGTTTTTTACATTAAGCACAGCTTAACATTTTCTGAAGTGAAAATTTTTAACAATTGCTGGATTGACTAAGATAAGGAAGTGCATCGATATGAACCGTATATTTGCTGCTTTCATGAAGATATCTGTCTTAAATACTTAAAGCTGTCATAATATCCGAATAAACTCTATTTATTTTTCAACTTCTTCATAATTCTTACGTTATATTTGCGGGATATCTAGTTGTTACACGGGATTTAGAATGAAAATATTAAGATATCTAATTCCACACAAGATATTGTTTTCTTTTCTAATTTGCATAAGAGTGGAATTAAGAAACACGTGGTTTAGCGTGTCGCGAAGTTTAAGTGAATTTGCGAAAGGAGAAAATATTTGGGAAGCATCGACTTAAATGGACGCAAAGGAGAAATATAAGTAAGGCTAAAGTTGACAACACTTCTCGCTCATCCGTTACCTAAACGCATACACCCTATGCGACTGATAAGCAGCGTAAATAAGGCGATACCACGTGGGTAGTCGGAAGCATGCTGCCACCTATGGAGCGTTACGGGAATCTCTCTTCCACAATTCCCACCCGAGATCGGTGTTTTTTCCTCGTCTGCCAGCGTGCATTGAAGGCCGAAGGTATTGATGCTCGCTTGTAGGGCGGCAAGGGGGTGGCGTATGGAGCGGCGACTGCGGCATCGACGGGGCCCCGCGAAGGTCACCCATAGCAAGCGATCACGTGGTCTCACACGGAGTTACGTAAAGGGCGCTATGATTGAACAAATAATGCCGAGGCGAAAATATTCCGTGCAATTAAGAGAGCAATCGTTGTTTCATGCCCACCTGCCGTCCCACATGGCCAAATTGGAAATTGTGTGTTGTATGCCATAAGAACGGGAGTTAATAACCCTTTCAGAGTTTAATGCGGCCAACGCTCACGACACGTGTTAATGACTTTTTAATACGTCTTCCGCGACTCTAAAATAATTAGAATTGGTGGGAGTTCCTCCTTTGATTTATGGCTTATGCCTTTAAAAGGAGCCATTTTAATTACAACTGATCAAGCACTACTAAGTCCAAGTTGTAAGGTATAAATGAAGCGTACGTACTCGTGTCTTTGCGATATTCCATGGAAACGCTTATGAATCATACAATTAGATACTGAGGTAAATGGAATTGAAAATAATCAGACAATTCTCTCCCCACTACAAATAAATTGATCGACTGGTGATTCCAACGCTATTGTAAGGCTTATCAATTTAAGTTGCCTTTCGTAAATTAATCCACGAAAGGGTTATTACGGCAAATGTGATATGGTAGTGTTCATTTGCGATAAATCCCATAGCCGGACTAAAAATCGGAAAAGATCTTTTACCCTTATATTTACTACGTTCTCCCTCGATGTTCCTGACTCTCCCTTTCTGCGCCAATATAGGGATCTTTTCTCTCCGGTCGTTTACTCCTTCAATTGGCACTACCTTGCTTGGGGGGCGAATCTTTTCTAATATTTCCAGAGAAAATAAGAAATGGGAGAAAACCATCCATGATTCCTGTGACTCGATTACGCCTCGAGTGAGAGCTCTTCAAATGAAAAGCGCTGCAATTTCATTCTACACAGTTCACAATAAGAAATATTATGTTTCACTTACAATACTGACTCTTGATTGGATGTGGCACTTAAGAATAAACGAATCACATCCCTCGACCTGAAAGATGGTCATATTATAATTTTGGCGGAGTCGCGTCTAGGGTGTTTGGCGCCCGTTTATAAGATACGCCTTCTCAACCCCCCAAGTCATTTATATTTGATTATATCATCGACTTTTTTTATGGAAAAAGAGAGGACGATCGAGAACAATAGATTTAATTCAATCTTTTGGATATTACTACAATAATGAAAACATATTTACCTTACACAACAAAGTAGTACTGATACAGAACTGAACATATCACGTGGAAATATATAAAGTAAAATAAAGAAATACTTCTTTATGCTTAGTAAATTATAGTTTAAAAACATTTCGCGTGATATTGCAAGCCATTTGGAAGAAGATCCCCAAGAGTAAGAAGGAGAAAGAGGACCGAAACACGAATTTAGACGTGGATTCGAATAACTTTCCTTAATATTTTAGGAGGCGAATCCTTATTTTTTTAGAGATTTCGGTGAGTAAACGGCGCCCCACATATTCGGCGCCCGGGTGCGGTGCACCCACTGCAATCTACGTCGGCGCGGCCCTGAATATTGACAATTAAACACGATTGGAAACACGAAGTAATCTTTGCGGCGGTTAGAAAATTCTGTTCCATAGGATGAGGGTGTGGGAAAATGGGTCTTTACAAGAACGGTCTGCATTTAGTTCTCGGCCGAGGAAAGAATCTGCATAGAGGAAGAAAAGGGATGTCGACTCATGGAGCTTTCATTTGAGCCCTCGAATCAGGGACAATAGGTTTGGCGTGGGATGACGTCAGATGTTAGTCGAACACATCACTCTAAGAAATCGGGCAAGATGGAGGGAGAGCTATTGTCAAACTTCGCGATCTAAACTGGAACGTCATCTTTTCTTTTTTTGTTTTGTGGAAAACAGTTTCTTCTTTATTTTCACGACGAACATTCCAAATAATTCGCATCCTCAAACTATTTCCTACCGAGTCATCTTTCGTAATCGATTGGAGTCATTCGGTGCATTTTGGCTCTATTACACAATCGTATCCCCAGGAAGATCTTTTTCGGAAGAAATACATTACGATGGAATGAAAGAAGAGGATAAATCGAGAAGAAACGGGAGAAATTGATTGGTTTTCCGATCGCACCGATCATCTTAATAGATCGAAAATCCTTTCTCAAAGAGCTCTCAATCTGAGTTTGAAAAATGCTCCATAAAGAGCTTTATAGGTGTGACCTTCTTAAGATTAAACTATTTATCTTACTATAAAATATTATACGAATGATTAATAAAGAGGTACGATGTCACTTTCTATATCATATAAGTAAAATATCTGTAATTATTACAAATTTAAAAAACGGCTAATGATTTATTTACTACTCACTGATTTTCTTATGTGGAATATACCAAAATAAAAAAGAAAGGAGACCTTGAGATAAGAGTTTTTCACTTTAGATTCGCTGATACGCAGTAGATAAATTTTTATTTTACTTCGTCATACTCCTTGTATGTATGTTTCCTCCTTTTACGATACCGAGAATTTTAATTCGCATTCTTTCCTTGAAGTGTCTCAATATTCTGAGATGCGTTAGAAAACTTTTCATAAATCAGTATAACATTGGAACTCCTGAAATCGACCCCCAATAAATATATGATCGAACTTTCCCTTTTTGTAATGGTTTCCCGAAGGGGTTGTATATATATATATAGATGGTTAAGAAGGCTATAAATAGATGGTTCTCCAGGTAATTATATACGAGTAAAATTTGCTTGCACACTGCAAGCTAATGGGTGATAAATTTTGACCAATACTCCGAGTTTGTTAACATATATGGACTTGAAAAGATCTCCTCCGTAGTCTACTACACAGAAACGTCTTTTACATTAACTTAAAAACAATCTGAATCTTGAGAGCCCCAACTTTGGGAGTTAGAAATGGACTCCAAGAAAATTCATAGCTGCCCTCTATAGGATGTAAAACCGTATTCTAAAGAACTCAAGAAGAAAAGAAAGTAGAGTTGATTGCAATAAAAAATGAATA
The DNA here is from genome assembly GCA_036926295.1 of Pachydiplax longipennis. Classification (NCBI taxonomy): domain Eukaryota; kingdom Metazoa; phylum Arthropoda; class Insecta; order Odonata; family Libellulidae; genus Pachydiplax; species Pachydiplax longipennis. The sequence goes on from JAVFKF010000010.1 coordinate 800,688, forward strand.
AAAAATTGAATTAGTTCGTCATGTGCTTACTTCCCTCGCTAATTTTACTAACAAGTTCACTATGGAAACTCGTTGTTGACATCTAACACCTCCTATCTACATGTATAAGAATCATCGCCTCGCACGTACTCTTCTTAATATGCACATAACGATCCTCACTCGTATTCGATTTGTTACAATTAGTCCTTTTCTACTTCACACACAAAGAAAATCTCACTTGGTAGAGTCCACAAAAACTTTTAATTCCACGACCTAGGTTTCGTTACGGAATAACATCATCAGGAGAAATGCCAGAAACAGACCGTATTACACAGCCATAGAGGAAAGGAGATGGAGTGGCAGTAGGAGAGGAATTAGGATCGGTGTTCACTTTTACCTTTTCTACTACTTTTTTCCATTATCATCACCGAAACGGAACATTTAAGATTGAAGAGCTCGAGTAATTTAAAAGATAAAAATATGCACCGTGATGATTCACTTCGATTAACCTTAATTAAAATACGATGAACGATTTCAATTGGGCATATTTACAGTATTACATTCCGACAAACGCGCTTCCAGTTGAGTTCAGTTTTTTTATGTCCCCTCTCTTCTCTTAAGTACAACTTTAGAGGCGCTATATCTATACGCTATCTATATACGTATCACTAAACTAAATATCGCAGAAATAAAACAAAAACACTGTTTTCACGAAAACGTTTCCAAAAAACAAGCCAAAGAATAAAAAGCAGTCAAATATACGTATTTTGCGCCAAAGTAAAACCCAAACAACAAGTAATAACGAAGTAACTAACCAGATTAATTCGCCTGGGACATATGATAACTTACTTATACAGCTGTCATGTCACATATTACAAGTACTAAACATATTAACTCACCAAGTTATGAAGCTTTGTCAATTGCTACAACAACGAAGGCCTCTGTAAGTCGTTAGAAACCAAAACACAACAATCGTCTTCGTCACTTATCAATTTTTAATTTCCATTTTAAACACTTCTTCGAATTTATATTCGAAAAAACTTCTTAATCTAACAATTTCCCGACGGTCAAACACAAATTTAGATAACCCTGATTCGACACTGGGGTAAGATGCAAAAGATATAACCGGATTTTAAAGTGAAAAGATCCAGGTTACTTTCTCACGTGACACAATGCCTAACCAAGGAAACCGGAAGTCAATTGATCGTTTAGAAAATAACCTAGCTAGGCTTTATCCTGCGTACTGCGTATAAACGTGTATTGAGACTGGAAAATGAACCCAAAGCTACGAATTTGGGAATGAATTCGACAAACACTTAAAATGTAAAGAAATAATATTTAAAATGGCTAATATACTAACGAAATGTAAACATAATTTACATTTATGTATAACTAGGCTACTTAAATGTATTGAAAGATCAACATAAGGACTAAATATTAAAAAATGATAAATCTTCCACGTTCCTTATGTCAAAAGAAGAATTTTTATTATATATGTAGACATTATCAAACGGTTTTGCAAGGTATAGTTATAACATTTTATATGCAACAAAAATCTATAAAAATATCCACGGCACCCAAAGTACCAGGTGCTTAAACCCAGGAAATTCCAAAGTAGACGGTATTATTAAGAAAGGTACATGACATGACATCAATATTCGGAAAATAATCTAATGCACTTTCTAATTAGATAAGGACACAAAACTGACCTAACCTTGAAAATAAGCATATATTTCGTTGTGATTTTGTGTCATTATTTCGGTATTAGATAATTTATTGTCGTTGCGGATTTATTATCAATTCTTATGGAATTGTAATGCGGCCTGGAGTCGAAACCGGGATCAATTTTTAAGCGGGTGAACATAATAATATATCTCGTCTACTATTCACATAGGAGTATAGCTAACTAGATTTTTGAGAAGTTTTCCAAAGTAAACATTGAATATCGCTCCAATATACTCTTAAAGGAAAAATTTTTACCGATGGCATCAAACCCATGATAATTTTAGAAAATATTTTAGAAATTGTCGATTTAAACACCTCTCACATTATCTTGATTCTCAATTATCTTTCCAGTAAATGCCTTAAAAAAATTCCGAAACTTTTCCGAAACTCTCAGAATATGTAGGGACAAAACTGGGATATTGTCCTTCTAGGATCGAAACAATGACGCTTGTGGATTAGACCATGAGTTATGCATCCATACATCCATACATAGAGAACCGAAGGAGTGTCTATACTTAGATTATTGAATTATTAGGTTTCGTATTGTTCTCAAAAATAAACGAAGATTGCCAATTATTAGGATAAACTTAGCGTTCCCTTTCTATTGTTTTCTTTAACGGAGGCATCATTCCAAAAATGTCACGAATACAAACTTCTCAACGCATTTCCTCAATTGAAACACCATTAAATCTACATAAGTTTTTCTGATATATCTCTGTGACTTTCACACAAATATAATTTATATTTCATAACATGTTTTACGCCTTTCTTGGGTCCGCGTATGGCGATATTGATAACTAATTGCAATGGAATCGCATTAATGCAAAAGAGGAAATAAACTAGACAAAAATTTACTAAAGTATTTTATAAGAGTAATATACGCTTTCTTTTCTGAACGTCTTTTTCGGCCAAGAAACACAAAGGAAGCATATTTAATAAAGTAAATGCAATCCGGAAGATGCGTGTGATACTTAGGGCCCCTTCGAATCATTCGGATCATTGCATGCTCACGGGATTCTCTTACGTAATTTCAAAGCTCTCTTAATACATTAGCCATTACTATCCTCCACAATAAACCTTATTGACTACAAGTAAGGTTACTCATAGTCTTAACCTAAGCAATTTTCACTCATTTAATAGCAATAATAATAATAATAATAAAACGTCTTTATTCTGGCGAGATTTCGTTTCATTTCAATTTTCAATATTCATTTCGTAGTTAGAGATTTCATTATTCACTTTGAACATATAAGATTTTATTGGGTAGTATTTATTCTATGTAGTCAATGTAAAAATGATAAGTAGCTGTATTATTTACGCTGTATAATAAGGATTTAAATATAATGCATTCCGAATAAAGACGGTTATAATACCAGACCGAGACGGAGTCGTGATACTAAACCGATGGCAAGGATTATCTTTCATCCATTCATGGTTATTGGTGAAATGAATTGTGGAAATGAATTCAGAAGGGTTGAGGCTTAAGTTAGGCTTCCTCGAATACAATACTAATTCTTACTGACTACTTTACTGATTACGATGGCGGAAAGAATGGTCCAGAAAGATGTCGATTTTACCTTTGTAATAAAAATCAACGAACAGTTATTTTAAATACCAGGCTCATAACATGTTAATTCACTTTGCAGAGCGGTTGCACACAATTCCAGTTCAGAGATATTTGTTGACTTCGAAGAAAATCTTTTTTGTTCATCTCAGCGAAAGTAAGCAATTTATAGGAAAACGGCTTCAGTCACTCCGTCGTTTGATATATTCCAATAGAACGGAAAACATATCAGAGAAAATTAAACGGATTCGAACGGGAAAACAATTTGACTTTGGAAGTTAGCTCACGCTCTCCAAAACAATGAATCCGAATCATTTTGCAGACGAAAACAACCGCATCCTCTTTTCACAAAACAATTCCCAAGATGCATCTAGTCATGCGCTCGTATTTTGTTCCTCGACGAAGAAAAAAAACATAACAAGAACAACACGCTCCTGTTCGCCATAAAAATTCGTCAAAAGAAATTTGAAGTTTCTTTATTAGACGTCGGAGATGATGAGGAGAGCAAAAAGCGAAGGGACGCCCCTTCTCCACTTCCCCAGGAAAACACTCGCGCGTCATTTCGACTCCGTGTTTGAGTGCTGCAAGAACAATCCACACGAGGAAATATTTCAGAGCGGGCATATTCCGGAATGGCTAAGAAGATAGCCCCTTACTATCTCTCCTTTGGAAGTTATCTTGCCCGTGTTTTATTTTTGGACGACTCAATACACTCATATCAAGGCTTGATCAACGTAAAAGAGGGAATCTTCTCTCCCACTTCCATTCCATGGAGTTCACTTAGAAGAAGTCCGGGTAAAACGGTGGAGAGAGGATTCTGAAGGCGGGGGAAAAAGTGTGCGATAAAGGACGGGGAAAAGAGGAAGAAGACAAGAAAAGAAGATTTAGAAAGTAAAGGAAAAGACGGGTAGAGTTAGTGGCTGAGCCCAAAATAAGTGATCTTCTAAAAATCTTAAATTATAAACAAACCCAAAATCTATTTACTAATAATTGATACAGAGCAGTCTCTTTCTACTTAAGTAAAAACAAAATATGGATTAATGGCATATACAATATAAATACTATCGCATTTGTTTTTAAATCAAAGAAACGCAAATGAATAATAACAAACAGCCACTCTTTTGAGGATGCTCCGTTTTTAGCTTCGTAATCAAGAATCAGCAACAAAAATTTGGTGCCATACATTTCACACGCTTTCAAATAAAATTTCTTCAGAACACACGAAATCCTTTAAATCTGATCTCCCGATCGTTAAGATAATAACAGAGTTATTGGAATATACTTTCATTATGAAAGTACATTCCAAGCCTTAGCAACATTAATATAATTAAATGTAATATATTTTATCTTGAAATATATCCGTTTCATGACTTGTGATACATGGAAATAGTCGCCTTCGACATAAATAATTTGATTATTAACCCAGTCAGTAAAGTACATAATTCCTAACTCATTACATTTTATGGGAAAATAATGGGAAAGAAGACAGAGAGAAATGGATAAAATTAAAAAGGATAGAGAAAAAATGGTGAGAAAATGTTGGAAAATGATTTCAATCAAAGGAAAAGGACTAAAAAGCCTCCTTAAGTCCCTCCACGAGTTGTCGTTTTTACCTGACTAGAATAACTGATGCGCGTGAACGCACAATAGAAATAAAAGAAAAATATTGAAACTCAAACTTCAAACAAGATTTGTGTATGGTAAATGCAGTTTTGGTAAAAATAAAACAATTTTAGTAATGATGGAAGATTGTGAGTTTTCCGAGAACTCAAGCCTGAATTTTTAGCGTACACAATTTTTGAAACAAAATTTATTCGCCAATAATTTCAAAATTGGTATTCCAATTAAAATCCTTTGCCGAGCCAAAGGTTGAGTCATTAATTTTTAAATTTTGGATTAAAGGAAAAATTAGAATCAACTCGATGAATGACCGAATGACACTAAATGAGGTTTTGAAAAAAGTTTTCGGAGAACGTAAGTAGCACAGAATGGAGGAAATGAAAAGTTTTTCTGCGAACACAGATGGTAATAGACAAATTGTAAAAATAGAAAATTCCTATCCTATTAGCATATGCAATGGAAATTAAAAACTTAATGGAGGAAAATCTTTTAAAGAGCGATCAAAATCAATAACACTTAATGATGAAAAAGAATAAGAACTTACGACAGAAGGAAAAGAAATTTAAAAATTGCGAATTGGTCCAATTAAGATGGAATGCGGTCTGGTTGCAAAATAGCGAAGAGTGAGGGATAAAGGGAAGAATGAATTAAGGGACACTTTGTTAGACCCTCCATCTCCTCTAGATATGCGGCCAATGTACGGCGCCGCTAAAACCGCCAAATATCTACAAAATCGGATGTTTTACAACAACAGTATTTTAGTTGTTCTCTGCGTCCTTTTCCGTAAAGAGTTAGTGGGAACGAAAGCTATTGGACTCAAAGCGATAAAAAGGATGAGCTGCCGCTTCGATTTGGGAAAGTGTTCGAAGGATTTGGTAAAAAATACTCGGCGGCTTTCTCCGCAGTCGAAAGGTAGAGGGCATCACAAACAGTATGCTTTTCCCGTCTTTGCTTACTACTTCCAGAGAGATTTTTTCAATTCTTTGAGGACAAATTTCACTGCGTTAGACAACCTCTAGGTTCACCTAAATCGTATATCCGTCGTCATAGAGTTCTTTTCCTTGCCAAGAAAATAAACGTCAAGGTGAAGATGCAGGGATGTGCCAAGTGGGAAATTAGGTCGATAACAGGGAAAAAGGATGGCGGGAAAATAATTGGGAGTGAGTGAGATAAGTAGAGGAAATACGATTTCACTTTGGAAAAATCATAAAATTAATATTCGTTTTATAAACGATACAGATATTACTCTTCATTTTTGTTGAACATTACGCTGAAGTCGGCACATCTCGTAGATATTAAGAAAAAAAATCAGATGTACGGTACCAAAAATTGCTTCCCGATATGAACTGAATTATGAGAAAATAAGTAGGATTTTCTACCGCATTAAATTTAATCACATTAATTTAATTTCTTTTCTCTGCTCACTCTTCTTCCTCCTTCTTTACCTCCTCGGGTATAACACTTTATATATAACTAAAGCAAATGCCAGCCCATCGTAGGACGGGGCCGAAATGTCAGGAATCATCGCTTTGTCACCTGGTTAGTAGGCCAAGTTGCTACGGATCTTTAAATAAATACATATGCTAAATGATTCGATTCATTTCAATCTATGTATTCGCGTTTTACATCGCTCTTTCTATTTTACGGAGTTTTCCTGCACCTCGAGTTTTTCCACACCCCAGACTTTCATCTTCTTGCCTTTTTTATTTATTTTTTCTACTCCTGTAATTTTCCCGACTTTGTACCAACTTTGGCTTCAGAAGTTAGGTGTAAGAGTGGTCCACATGAGCCTAACCTCCCGGCGTAAGAATGAAAAAAATCAAAATAATGATTAATTTACAGTTTCCACATAGTTAAACATGTACACGACTCATGGTTTCAGCAAAAGCGAACGCAACTGAGAAAACCGCATGTGAGCTAAAATAAATTCTAAGAAATGGAGCAATTCTTAATGTGATTTAACATTCTATGAAATGATATTATTACAGTTTCAAAGTTGGAGTAAACATTTAAGTTATATTTGAGGTGAAAAATGATGGAGAGGCGAAACAGTTGAGCGATGCCGAAATGTTGGGTCTTTCTAGTCTTTTCAAAGGAAGTTTATGTAATGAAAATAGAAGAAAAATTTCTGATAGAAACCACAGTAAAAATTTACATTTCGAAACTGAATTGTTGACGATAATTTCTGGAAACTCAAATCGCGATCCAAGGAGTAAACTGAAATTTTAAACCTAAAACGCTTGTTTCGAAGCGATTAGGTATCGTACTACCAAAAACTAAATTAAAGAGGATTAAGAAGTATTAAGTCCTCGGGTCCCTTTCTTTCCCAGAAAATGATCAGGTGCTCAAAAATAATTGTTTTAGAAACTAGTAAAGGAATTTTTAGGTAACGTAAGATAAGGTTAGTTTTTTGATTCTGAAACTCTAAAATTTGTTTTTAATTCAAACCTTGAAACATTTTGAACTATTTTATGATGGTTTGTTTATTGCTAAAAGATATCCGTGATCGATTTCACTCACAATCGGTAAATAATAGCACTATTTATGTACCTGTAACTATTCTCTACACCATTTTTATTATCAACGTTAAAGAAAAACTTGGACTAGATACTTGAGACAACTCCAAGTACATTTTATCAAAGTCATCTCGATTATCTACAAAAGAGGTCCTTCCGAAAGGAGTTTAAACGTGCCAAATTCGCAAATAGTTGATAGAAAAACAATAGCCTTCATCGATGAGCGAAGTTTATTTACATCCGTCATTTGTGAGTCAAGAAATAGGAACGCGGCTGTTAATGGATTAAAGGAGTTAAAACGCTGCTATAGCCTTATTTGTCTATGTTTGAACCTGTGTTGACACCGGATTTTGGTAACAACGGGAAGTCCGGTATTACGGAACTTCTGAGAAACACCCAATGCGCATTGCGATAGCTATGCTGACAATTTCAAAGAATAATGAATAGTGATGATTGTACACTTAGAGTGAGGGGTGGGCGTGTGACGTCTATGACGGCAGTAAGGAAGTTTTGGGTTCTTTTCTGGATGCAATCGCATCCTACTCTTTTCTAAACACCACAAGTAAGAATATTAAAGCTGATTCCATCTCCTGATTATCCGAAAGACAAGTTCCGCGCGATTAAATAAAACAAGTTTTATAAATTTATTCGCCTCACTGGACATCAATTTTCGGTGAAAACCACTAAACTTATTTTTATACGTTATTTTCAAACGTGCTTATGAATCGCAGGAACGTAATCGCCGCAGGATGAATGCCAATTTAATAGAATACGCAACCCTCTCCTTTTATATTTTATTCGAATGAAACTTTTCAACGTAAGTAATCGCATTCGATCGGGATATATGTACGTAAGATTCATGACTCTCGAGTGAAGCACCCCAAGAGCATAAAAAATGGAACGGAGGAGAGTCTATCAAGAGTCCAGTCCACAGACAGACTGGCCCTCCGTATTTCATAAAAGCCACCTTCATAACACTTTCCGCGAGAATTAATTTCGGCCCCTCTATAACCTCTTGACCGGGAATCCATCTCTTTTCCTAAAACAGACATTTAATAATCCCCGGGGACTCGAGAGCGGACCTCGATCGGGCCTAAAATTTTCCTTAGGCAGAGGAATTGATGAGACACGCTATAAGTAACACTCCGGCAGGGGTTATTTTTTATGCCTTTTTGCCTTCCGTGAAAGGTGGTTTTATTTCCTTGGGAATTTGCCAATCCTTAATGCAAATGGACTCGTGTATCCATCTAAACGCATAAATCCCTTGTGAAGAGGAAAGAGGTGACAAGTGCGGTGGGCCATTTTTTTCCTTTCCCCACGAGGGAACGTCTCAATGCAACGCCTTTCCTTTCCACCTTTTATCACCACACGCCCTCCAATAATATATGCAAATCCTTTTCGATAGACTGAAATTGTTGGTGGCAGGGACTTCCCCCTCTTCCAACAAACGCTTAATTTCCTCCCCGGTGGCCGAATCTTAGGTGAGGGGTTGAAAGGTAATGCCCACACATATCCCTTCATCTCGTTAAGGAGAACTGCTCGTGACGTTTATACTTCTCCTTCTCTGGCTAAAATTACCTCTAATGTCTTTCATAAATCCGCGAGCGTCTCCGTGTTGCACCTCCGGGGCAATGTTAAGTGCCGGAAAGAGTGATGCTCCGCCCCTTCCATCGAAAACCTCTTATCGCGAGAGGGGCGGCACTTATTAATTCTCTTTTTTATAGCGAGGACCGCCACTAATGACGGAAACGTTTATCCCAAAATGGTAAATTCTTAAATATATGATGACTGATAAATCTTTAACTCGAAGGATGTTGAGGAAAGGGGACTCTAACTGTATCATCGAAGTTAGTAATCGAAAGTATAAGTTACTTCTATAACGTGAAAAAAATTAGTAATGAGCCAAAAACAAATTTAAAACCCTTCTTTAAACTTGGCGACTATGCAACGTATAAAACTTTTATAAATAAATAAAATGCGAGCGTAAGAACTCAACGTCTCACATTTGGTTAAGAAAAATAATTATTTTTATAGCGTTTTATTGTGAGGCTGAAATAAGGAACTCAAAAAATTTCGATATATTCCAAAATAATCGATATTTTCATAACCTAAATATCATAGTTTATACGTAGCATGTCGCGGAGTTTACAGAATTAAGCCATTATTTGTCCTAAGAATTCGAAATACTTGACGTATGCAATAACCTGTAGTATTCATAGTAAATAAATCAGAACATTTTACATCAATTTCCATATTATTATGAATACGATCAAACATCGCGATAAAAATGCTAATTACGCGGAATTAAACCTTGGAAAAAGAATTATAAATCAATAATGACAGAGTACACGAATGCATATGTGCAGTTCGAACAGCTTGAGGAGAGTGAATTTCTAACGTGTTGTCTACAGAGAGTGAATGAGTGGAGGGGATTCAAATGCTGTTTTAGGTCCAAAAAGTTCCGCGTTTCAAATGAAAATTTTCTCGAAACAAATGGAATGCAAGGAGTGGTAGTATTACATATCATGAGTTGCACCACGGTGGCTGCCAAGTTGCTGTTTCCAATTGTACTGGAAAGTAATAACTTTTCCGAAGTAGTAGTATGAATATCTAAGATAGCATGAATTAAGTTCCTATGTTTCTTCACGAGTATCGTTCGAAAGTGTCAGATTCGCTTATTATAGCTAGGTCTTAATTCTATGTATTTCTTCCTAAACACGCAATATCTCTCGATATCTAAAGTATGCACGTTTGAGGCGACGGCTATAAATTCGGCAAAACTGGCCATAACGTGTCGGAGGCGAGTGAATATTCTCAGAACGAGATAATCAATCGAATCTTTTGTTTTCCTGAATGTCACACAAATCTTCTCAAAGTGGATTATCTTCTGAGACCGTAACAGTAACAGTACTTTTCATTGCTAAAATTTGGCAATGGTTATAAGAAGCTTTAAGATTTGCAGCACGGATAAGTGAGCATTTCTCGCCGAAAAATATACTCCAAGACAATATATATACAGCAATCTAGTGGGCGTTCGGCCAAAGTCTGCCTCCATCGGTTAGCAAATATGCTTTTCAGATTCCAAATTTCGCCAAAGGCATTTCCGATGATTTCGATCATTCGGATGTATGTTCTCCCTCCGACGTTGCCCTAGATGGATATTTTTGAGGAAAATATAATCATGGGTAACATACTACTCTACGCAGCCCGACAATTGGATAGCAATTGGTTTGGACTCGACTTGGGTTATGACAAGGAAATAAGTGAGAACGGTATAATTTCTTATTTGTTCAATTTCAGCACTTTCGATGTGGTGAGAGACTCGTCTAAGAACACATTCCTCACAAGTCTTATCCGGGAATGGAACAAAAAATATAGTCAATATAGAAACAATTAATTGGAAAAGGACATCTACAGGTAGTTTGTTGTAGACATGTAGTTTGACGGTAATTTGGATTATATCAAAATCATTGGCCAAAAAGTCTGGTACTTCTGCATCTTACGACCAGCTGAGTGAGCTTTCGCAATCAAGAAGACCCCAAATTAAACTTCATTTATTCATTTAAATTTCTGTTACAATTTGGCAATCTGACCACGTGGGACTGCAGGACTTTTTTGACATCTAATTTATTACCTTCGGTTATAAAGTTAAGATACATGTCTATAAAATAAGAACACGGTAGCTAAACCTGGAAACTATATTTTTTTCTAGTTAGGATGATGGTTGAATTGTTGATGACAGTATTCATGTTTCTTGGCAGTATGTCTTTAGCTTATACACTATTTTCCATATGGCAAATGAAATCGTCCATCTAAGAACACGGCCTTCACACTACTTATACTGGTCTGTAACTAAGAATATACTCAGTAAAAATGACTTAAAACTATAGATATAGTTAGAAAAAGTGCTTCCATAACGTAATACGAAATTAATCGCTACAAAGGCCTGAGTTGTCAGTCTGGGCGGTGCAAAATTCCTCTATAAGAAATACCTTAGGGGGATTTTCAAGATTTATTTTGGATCCTTTCCCGGAATGGTGGATTGATATCACAAGTGGCAAGTAAATAGAGATAGTGATTATGTTTTGTAGATGTGGTTGCCTGTATGCAAATTGATCCCGGGTTCGATGCCAGGGCGTCCTAAATATTCTCTTAAAATTGTAAAGGGAACACGGAGCAATGTTTTAGGTACCTATTTTTCAAAACGATATCTACTTGAATCTCTTACTATGGAAACGTAATATGCAAGGACATCTCCATGTGATTATGACTTCGACGCCAGATCCGTGAAATATATCCGTAAGAAACATATCGGAGCTACACTATGTAAGCATCTTATAAATCCTTCTCAATCCATTTTAGTACAAGAGATGCTCGAATAAATAAAAATCGTAAAAGCATCAGCCTGATGGCTGAAAGATTCACTTTCTCTACTATGCGCTGCTAAAATCTTTGGAGAGGACGAATTAATTAACATTCCCCTATTTTCTTCGTTGAATTACAACGGATAATTTTCCTAGTTAAGTATAAACTGTAAATTCAATATTTGATCTTTGTTTCACCTTTATCTTCACTATAAAACGTAACAGTCCTCTCTCTACCTATTCACAATCACACTTTGGGATCTCCAGTCAGCTATAGCGGAAAATTTTCTCTTTTTTAGTAAGCAACTTAAAAAAAATTACACATTTTTTATTTTTAGAGGCATCAGTCTAAAGGTTTTATGCATAAAATTAGTTCCATTTTTATTTTGTTTGGACTGCGCGTACAAATTTGTATCTCACACGCGGCACGATAATGGAAATTACATCGAATCTTACAAAATGACCATATTCTCTGGTATTCGCGTTATATGTAAAAAATGAGAATAAAAAAATACAGAGCGTGGCAGACAATGGATATACATAATGAGCAATAGAAGTAGAATTGAAATCTCGGATGGAACAGGTCTAATTCAACCTTCTTAGTTCAAAGAAGACTTTTTTGAAATAGTCAAGATGTATTTTTGCACGTTCTTTAAAATGAAATACGATTTTTTTAAGCCCTTAAAATGATAATAGTTTCTGATATGCGCGTTATCCATAGAATTGCCACAGAAACGGATATTTTCAATGAATTTTTTCTATTACATCCGAGTTATTCGCTAGAACACACGAGACTTCAATTTCCCTTGGAGAAACGTCTCTAGTTCGAGAAAAAGTATCCACAATAGGAATAAAAGTCGCGTCGGAGAAAACGGCGGAGCAAAGCGGACGATGACACCGCTTTCGGGTTTTCCGCTCACGTACCACTACGCTAAGAGCACTCACATGATAAAGCAAGAGATAAAGTAAGCCTCAGCGACCATCTTTGTTTCGATCAAAAAAAAAATTAAGATGGCTTACACCTTAGTGCGGAACGAAAATGGCGTCGGCCAATTAGAAAGATGGCGGTGGGCGTGTGGGTGTCCGATTGCAGTTGTGGTCGCAGGAAGGAAGGAGCAGATTGCGATCCCATAAGGAACTCCGGCGGAAGATCCTTAAGAAATTAGCTTCGAGTAGCGGACGATACGCGTGGGCTGAATGGAATTTATTGCCCCTTGTATGATAGATGGTGGCGGTCGGGTGGTGCGGTACAGAGGCCACTTGATCGTCCGCATTACAATCCCGAGCATTCTCTCCCCCTCATTGACGATCAATGTAGTCTGGTGGAGGGGAGGCAAGGGATGGGGACCGCGGGGAAAGAGAGTCCAATTAACGACCGAATTCCTAATTACGAACACCTTCTCAAAGACCACCCGCGGCATCATTCAACCAGAGAGATAAACGTCACGCCGAGATTAAGACCGGTTACTCTCTTCTCTAATCTAACCCTCGATCGAAGGGTTTGAAAAGAAATCGAAGAAAGAAAAAATAGATAAACCCTTTTAAAATAAATATACTGGCGATTATTGACGATAAAACGGACAAATTTTTGCGTCGTTGTGAAAAATTTGTGGGCCCTACCGGGTGCATGCTAAATAGCATCCGGAATGAGATACTTTATGAGTAATAAAGAATCATAAAGGTAAACATTGGGGTATATAATGAAATTGCACCATATTATACATCAAATAAAATAGGTCCCGATACCGTAACTTGACGAACGGAATATTATTCATTTGTCTTTTGGAAGATGATAAAGAAAAATGAATCTTTCATTTACTTTTGTCTCAGTGTTGTTCACAGCTGTGATGATGTGAAAACTACTGATATATGAGTGATGATGAATAATGGCATTGATTAAGGCCCTCCTTACGCAATGCCTCGTAAAGTGTTTCTTAGACTTCGTTCGTAGACTTATTGAATTTCACTTACGTGGATTTGCTCCGCTTATATGCTCAGTAATGAAGGAAAAGTAAAACTACCTCTTCATTTTGCTTTCAAAGAATGATACTTATCGTGTGTCGCGATTTTGGAACGAGACTAGTGAGAGCGACCAAAATACCGTATTTTTTACAAGGAATTCTCTCCACCCGCTTTGGAGATATGACTGCTTAAAAATTATTACAGGTTTTTTTAATTTTCCCCCTCTCTTATGTCTTCATATCGTAGAGTACTTCTAATCCGAAATAAAGGAGTAGGTATGAGTGCTCATCGAAGTTTTTGTTGCTAGACTTGCGCGTTGGTCGCGAGTTTATGTTTTTCTCTCTCTAAATATGTTTTCTTTGCCTAAAAATCTTTCATCTCTTATAAACTTATCGCTGAATAAAAATGCATGGAGATATTTATAATAGCATGCAAGCAGTCTATTTCATTTTCAATACCGATTTAATTGTTGTACTATATACTATGCGTATCCCTGATATTCATCTCTTTGATAATTCCTGGTTTTAGGATATACTTATTTCTAAAATTCACATGATTTTAAATGTTATTTCTATAGTAAGAAAGTGAAAGCTGGGGATGACTAAATAGGTCACATCTCGAGAACGCCGTGTGAATACGAGCGATCTAGGATTGATTCGTCCCTTTCATTACTTCCAAAATGGTTTTTGCATATTTCCATTCTACCTCCATCGTTTACTTCTGAGGATAATACACCCATATCTTATTCCCACATTACGTAATACGTCATTTTAGTAAACAGCGAAGAAAAGAGAACTATCACCCAACATAATGAATACAGTAATTTAATGGAGGCAATAAAGAGCGACTTTTGCTGGCAGAATAAATAGCACTTGAAAGAAAAACATAGTGCGCGCGGTTTTCTTCTCGCGGTCGCATCTCGGAAGGTCGGATAATTGGAAAGGGACCGGCTCTTCTCCGCTCGCAACCCCCCACGGCACCTTAGGAATTCCTCCCACAACAACCGACGTAAAATAACATTTTTTCCATGCCAAGTAACCACTCCATCCATCCCCTCGACCCACGCCGAGCATCTGCCTAACCTACCGCACGATTCTTCCCAGCGTTATTAAACCTAGAAGGATGGAGTCGGCCGGAGATTTAATTCCTTCGCGTTAATGGAACAAGCAAAACAAAAGTCAGGTGACAGCCATAAACTCGAAATAAATTAGTTTTGCTGGTGCAGCCTCTCCCTCGGACCTCTCCCGGAACGGCTTTTGCCGTAAAGAAATTGGATTAATAGCATCGATGGCTTTTCGATCGGGCCGATAAGTAGCGGGGGAATTTGGTTTGCGTCCAACGCTCCTATGTACGGAGATCGACACCGGAGATAAACACGGCTGAGGTGTGTCACGGAAGCTGATGGGTGTGAGGGGAGCTTAAAGCCTTGCCTCGCTTATTCGTTAATGCGCCACCAATTGATTGGTCGCGCAGGCGGACAAGCTGGTGATGTGCAATGATTAGCTCGTCACGTCCATATTTACATACTGTGGAAGCCGAGAAATCGAGATGATGGATTTCATATGTGTGTATGTGTTTGTGTATATATATATTTATATAATTCGTCAACCATTTTCAATCCGACGTCGGATACGGGCCTCCCAAAACTTTCCAATTATCTCCGTTCTGAGCTTCTCTTTGCCATATCACCCCTAAGTATTCGATGATGATTCTCTATTCCATCGGTCCTTTGGCCTTCTTTCATTTCACATCCCTAGATATCCAACGGTTGTAGTTTCTCCTCGTCTCCTGGCACGCACTTCTTCATTTCAGTGATCTACTTTATCTATGATATCTGTCACTACTGCCATCAACCTCACCCAGATGTTGCGTTCTCTGTTTCTTCTTGTGATCTCAAGCATACACCTTTCCATACTTTTTGATGTGTCCTGGAGTCGGTGTGTTATTGTTGCATTTAACACCCAGGTTCCACGATGTTGGTTCGTAGTTTTCTGCAGCGATAAGTTGATCTCTGCATGTTGATTTCGGGTTCTAATCGCAATGAATATTGATGCTCTGACGATGTCTCACTCACTGTTCCAGCAGGTTTTTTGATACCTCGACCCAAAGAACCCTATCGGAATGTAGGTGGAAAGTATGTACTTGTGGCAGTGAAATTTGTGTGTTAAATGTTTTAGCTTGGAATCACAAGAAGAGTCAGGAAACGCAAAACTTGGATGAGGAAAATGACAGGAGTGACAGACATTATATATGATTTAAGATCAACGAAAAGAATTTTAGAAAGCAAACCAACAAACAGGCGCATACATTTCTAACGGAAGTATTTTGGACCTTCTGATATCACTGCCACAATAGCTAGGATCGAAGTCATTAATTTTGGACGAGTTTATATGGTCTTAGTAGTTGTACATGTCACCTTCTTCATTGATATTGATCATGAAAAGTAAATGGCACACAAGTAAGAAGGGAAAGAAACACTCAAACTAATGCGAGAATCAACAGCAGAGTATATGAAAGTATGATCATTGGTGGACCTCCGTAAGAAATGGAAAAAAATGTTGAAGATGATGAACAGAGGAAAACTATGTTTGAGACCATAAATATGGACAGATATGGGAAAACAATTGTTAGTAGATCGCAGAACAAAACAACGCGGCCTATTATGGGTAATGGTATATACATCATGGACATAGATTATTCCACAGCTAAGTAAGTAGAAATAACGGAGGAAGATGGGAAATATTGAAAGTAGTTTCGCTACTGTAAACAGAGAGAGAGATTTACGACCACTTACCACCAACTTCCACCGAAATCGAGTATTACAGGCGATATTAAAAGTCCAAAAGGCAAGACAGAAAGAGGCAGGAAACGTAACCGATTCGGGAAGCAAATTAAGCCAAGTTAGCATCATATTGAAATAACAAAAGGCCTTTAGGGAGAAATCGAAAAACAACTTCCTCCAAGTTGTTCGGGATGCCACAGAAGGGAAGTAAGGAAGAGGAGGGGAATGGCGAAAAAGCCGCATTACCCTTTTTGGAATCATCGAATTTGCCTCGCCTTAAAACCCAAAGCAGGCTATACGCCTCGCTGGATAAGAGATATTGCATTACCGCATCGAAGGCGAACCGGAAACCGCTTGTCGAACTCACCGAGAATTGCGAACGTTTAAACGACTCGAGGCTTAAAAAAGAGCCGATGGAGTCGGAAGTTTAGGAAGTGAACCAATAGCTCCTTTCCTGCTGCCCCCTTCGCACATGGAGGCAGAACTAATGAGCCAGAAATTCGCATCTCCCAAGACGCATGAGGTGGAAACTGAAAGTCATTCACCTACAATGATTTCTTTCCCAAGAGGAGAGTTTGGACTCGTGGCCGTTGTTCGGATGCGATTCGAATCTATCGGTGAATAGTCTTCCCTCCCCTTCCTCATGCTTCCATTAACATCTCCCCCGATCTGATAAAGACCCGAAGCGGCAATGGCTTCAAAAAGAAGGGGATTGTTGGGGAGATGGAAATTTGTGTGTTGCTCTAGCTGAGGGAACCGTTCAATAATTCAACAACTTTTGCAAGGGAGTTGTTTTCCTCCTTTGCTCCCCTCATTTTTCTTTCGGCGTGATTTTTATTGTTGCACTTCCCCTCTCCTTAGCACCAATCCCTTTTCTTACTCATTTTTTCCCCGATTCTAAACTTTTCCCTCTGCGACTTCCGATCTTATGACAGTCTTTATGATTCCTCTTCACTGCATCGCCGTAAATGCGAACGGAACGCATAATATCCTCGTACCATTGCGACCAAAATGGTTTATGAGAATGATAATGTGGAGCGTTCTATTTAGCTCGGATTGTATGAATTAAACTCTCCCCATTCTATGGGCGGAAAAATTAGCGATGGGCTTCCTGATGGCCAAGTGGGCGGCGATTTCATCTTTGATGAAAGTGGTCCCGGGATAGATTCCCGCTGGGGACTTATATCTAGGAAATGACCTTAGATGTCGAAGCAATTTTATAAAAATACTACTACGTTTTCTATAAATACTTATTCTATGAAAGAATTCGTCGGATCTTCCATTATATACCTTTTGCAAACAAAACATACAGCTTCCACTCTATAATTTGCTAGTTATTATTAAAATTACATGAACATGTAGGGCTATTTCTCGCATTATGATTTCTTCCTTTTTACGATCGTCTTTTTACTTTCTGTAGGCATGTGCATTTGTACATTTCAACTTTACAACCAATTGGTTTCAATCACAAATGTAAGATTCGGAGGATCTAATTTTAACTAGAACATAATGGGGGCTCACGCTAAATGCTGGTATCGAACTACTTCACCTACATCTGCATAAGTACCCTGCAAGCCTCCTTTCGGCGTATGGCAGGGGGTGTAAACAACGAGCGTTCGAGCTACGTCTTTAGCTTGTTATTATCCCTTATCATTCGCGGAAAGAATGAGTCGTTAAAACGACATGTCTTAGCAACGACATGACTTCTCTAAGTTCACGTTCATTGTCGGAACGGGCGATTACACTCTATAAAAACGTACTTTCTCTGAATGTAACAAGTAATCACAATCTAGCTTCTAATTTTTCTTTCAAGAATTCCCAACTTGCATCCGAAAGAATTTTCGCAAAGCTTGACTTTTTTAACGTAGCATATTTTAACCAATTGTATCACCTTGTACATTTTCTCGAGTTTACAGGTACGCTTCATCCGCCGCCGTTTCATTTCGCATGTTACAGATGACCAAATTGAAAAAACATCGCTCTCCATCCTTTTTTGCCGCTACTGACAATGTGCTTGATGAAGCCGACTTTTAAATGCTTTAGCCCAGATTTTTCCGATATGTTTGCTCCAGTATATGTTATTTATAAGAGTGATCCGAAATGCAACCCAATCCAACAACAATCTGACCGTATCGATTCCACATATATATTTATTCAATTAAATTAATAGGGGTAATTCTGACACAATGGTTTCCTTTCGAAGAAATTGACTGCGGAGCATTTACTCATATTAAGCTCAAACCGAGATTTTTCGCACCGCTTTTGAATAAGAACTAAATCGTTTGTTAGAGAAATACGGTCTTCTTTATTTCTGAAAATATGTATGTACTGCATGTATTTTGCGACTTTAATGAAAACGTGGTTATTTTAATTGTAATAAAATAAATTTAAGGAAATTACTATAAACTTAATTATACGAGGAGAATTCTGATGATTAGGCCGTTCTAAGAAGAAAGATCCTTCAATATTCGGCGAGAAATCGTTGAACATAAAATAAAAAAATGATCTCCCTAGAAACGTTAGGCTAACGAGAAATTTCATTCATCGTACAAAATTTTATCATATTTTAAATATTATTTGAGCATCTAAATTAATTGTTGTAAGCTGTATTTCGCTTTTAGTGTAATGATTTTTCTTTTTGTGTACCTCTACACATTTTTCTGCAGCATCTCACAAAAAACGAGATAAAGGTATTTCTCCAGTTAAAATTCTCAATTCCTCATTCGCTACGATGCATATTTATTATTTTTTCGATCAACATTCTTTCAGGACTCAGAACTGATACGTACGAATACAGCTACTCCCGGTTATCCGGGGTCGGATTATCAAGTGGATTACAGTGAATTGATTTGGGTCCTTAAATAGGTGAGACGTACTTGAATATCGATGATAAAGAATTTTGATAGGCATAAACTTATAATTTACAAATTCTATCAAACTAGAAAAAGAGAATATTCACCTTGTTAATAATTCTGTTTCATTCATTCTACGTAATTTTATTGCATTCTCTGCGCAGTTGAAACAATTTTACATATGGCTATATAAATATACTTAATTTAAACTTAGTATCGCTAATGAAAGAATTTTGTTTTCTGAAATTTGAAGAAGAAAAGTATTTATTAGCTATATTTCCGAAATGATTTTTTTCCAGGTCAGGCGATGGCTCGATAATCCGAAGAATTCCAACGCTCCGAATAATCTGGAGCATACTGTACGTTGAAATATGATTCATCTAATGCGAACATCAAAGGGACTCTCAAGTCTCAGCCCAAAAATAAAGTCGTTTGTCCGTATCTCTTCCTTTTTACGACCATACCTACAAAAAACTCTTTCCTTCCGCCTCTTTCCCCTCACATCTTTCTTCTGCCGCTGTTTACCTTGCCGGGTACTCCCAGTTGGCCGGTCATTAATCCTGTCCATTGGCGAAACCCGGTCTCCCTCCTAATTTGTGTACCTACGTAGAGGTGATGAAAACCACTCCGACATCACAATCCATTACATCCCTCACTCTGTCTCCCCTAAACCCCTTCCATATTCGGACGGCCTCCGGCGTTCCATTCACACCCCTCTCCCCGATTCGGGATAAATCATTAGAGCCGCCCTGGTCATCAATTCGAGCCTTGTCCAAGGAAGTAGAGCGGTGGGAAGAGGAGTGTGGCGTGGATGATATTCCAGAAAGAAAAACCCTTTTCGTCGAACCCGAGTCAGTATATAAGAGCGAAAGAGCGAAACTTGTTACCGAAAACGCCGTCCTTCACGTTTTAACTGTCGAAGGAAACCATTTCCGTCTCTCGAACTTCCCGCGGTCGAAATGGGAAAGAAAGAAGTTGTGCCTTTTGAAGAAAAAAGAAACAGAAAATGAGAAACGGCGAGAGAAATAAAACATAACAAGGAGTTCGGAGGGTAGCGTAAGAGCGGGAAGACGGAAACGAAATGAAACGAATGAAGAAATATAAGATCCTTTCCTTTCCAAATTTATCCATCGCACCCCAATCTATCGATTAAGTAATTAGAGAGATGGAAAGTGCTTTGTAAACCGAGCGCGAAAATGCATAGCCCGACGAGACTAACTACTAGATCTAAGTGCTCTTGGGCGACCCAACCCTTCCTCTTTTTTCTCTTCGTTGGCTTTCCTTCTTCCACTCAGCCAATTACCATCTTTCCGATTCATCCACAGTGATTCTATAACCACGATTTCATAACCGACCAAATCACGGATCTGAGCATTGCATCGAAGACTTCAGTAATAAACATTACAAAAATAATAAAATAAACAATGATATACTTCATGATAAGAACATTATTTCTATGAAATCGCTAATGACAGAATTCGTAATCGTTCGACTAAATTAATTTACATTCTTTTCCACATAGGACACACAAGGACATAAGTTTCCTTTCAAAATTACCTTGAACTTTCTATAATCCTACGAGTCTCAATGAAACAATCTCACATCGTTCAAATGACAATAAAATGAGCCTTCGCATTCAACAAGAGTAAAGAAATATTATATCTGGGCAAAATTTTAGTTGGGGAGTTTTATCCAGCCAAGTATAAATATAGAGCACTGTTATCAAAGTAAAACATTTATTAATGAATATTAACATTTGCACGATTATTCGGAAGTAGGGATGAACACTAAAACTTGATAATGGGGTAGCACAGGGGACGGTTTTCTGATGCAGTTATCTTCATTAATAGGAATTTTTCGGCTTTGATTCTCAACCATTAACCATTGGAATATATAGAACCGTACGTACAATAAATGCATAGTATCGTCTAAACATTGCTATATCAAGTCCTTTAATATTCTAGAAATTTTCTAGGCTTACACCTGGAAGTTATCACCGATGGGTGTGATGATTATACCTGATTAATCTAGCTGTTATTTCCACCCCTATTTGAAACGGTAATAGGAGTCTCAACTCAAACACCTAAATATTTACCTATACTATCACTTATACCTGCTCTGTAAAATTAAAATTAAATTAGAAACTCGTTTCAATTTTGGACCAGGCTGACATCCTGTATATGAACAGTAAAATAATTTCTTAATTGAATAATAAATTCATAAGTGAAGATAGACGTTTTGTCATTGCACATTTCAGTAAGCTTAGGGACGATTAGAATACAACCACAGCCAACCTTAACGAGCACCACTTAATGTCATTCGTTCAAGATATTTGAACTCTAACTCAATCTTGAATATTTCTTGCAATTCATTTTCTACTCTTTCATAACTTTTGGATAAAGTCAAAATTTGATCTGAGTCCATAAAAAACATAAAAAGGGTTTTTCCTCAAGCATTCAAAACAGATTTCGATTCTATCGAATATAATCGATCATTCGATATATCGATAGTGAATCGATTGAATGAAATTGAATGAAATGAATTCTTAAAATAAAATTGATTGATATTTGATACTTGATATTTAAAAGGTAGAAACGCGTGTTTTAAGGTTTCTCATAACTGGTCTCTGAATCGGTTTTGCAAGGAACGGCAATAACGAATTCTAAATCTAATTAGTCTAGATATGAGGTAGGATAAGGATGTGCACCAGTTAATACGTACGTGAAATATAAATTATTAACCCTTTCACACTTATGACATTTCCGATTCTGATGCCGTTTCATTACTTAAAGATTCCCCCTTAAATCGATTTTTCTTTTCTTCACATACGCATCTGAGGATAGTATGATAAGAATTCGAGATATTTTCATGAAGTGCACTAACTTGTACGATTCGATACTTAAGCATTCCTCTCGATATGAACTTACCCTAATCGAACCTGTGCGATGATAATTAATAATAAAATCGACGTGAATCTGCTGCATTTAGTGGGATCCCATAGAGAAAGGAACAAAAATAGTAGTTTCCGACTATTATTTCCGACTACTATTTTTGTTTCTTTCTCTATGGGATTCCACAAAATACAGCAGATTCACGCCCATTTTATTAATTATCATCGCACATGTTTGACTTAACTTCATCTTCTTCCTCAACCAAAAAAGGAGAAAATTTTATTTTTAGGAAAATTACTTTATATTCAAAGATGACCTTTAGGAGTCTCACTTACTGATGACTCACGGAGTCTTCTTTGATACCATGGTCCACCACCAAGTCACGTCTTGCATATTAATTTCATATTTTGTCTCTATTATTTATACTTTATATAAATTGAAAAATAAAAATCCTCCTTCATAATCGGCCTACCTACTACTTTCACACAAGAATAAAAACGGCATTTTCTGCTCCCAAGGATATTTCGTATATATGTGAGTTCAAAGAAATTTGCGAAATTACCTAAGCAAAATAGTTAAATTCTAGATTCTGACTAAGTCGAGGTCGAGAAGAATTATTCTTCCGTTAGTGAGTAAACGTATTTAGGGTTGAAAAACCTTTGGGAAGTAAAATTTGGTCGAAAAATATGATTTATAAACAAAACCTCTTCTATATATTCAGTATCGCTGTATTCATTTCACTATTCTTTGAAAAGAGTTGGTACCCAGATATAAGGGCTAAGTAAGTAGAGGAATGGATATCATTCTTCTGAACTCGCAGAAATAAAACCGTTTGTCTACTGGTCTTCCTTTTCCTCGTCTTTCTTTCTCCCAAATTCTGCCAGAGTAGGGTGCGGAGAGAGAGTGGCAGTGGACGTAATTCATACACGAGAAAGGCACTCAAGGAAACCGCGCTCATATCCCAGCGGCCGCATCGCACCCAATCCGGCGGGATTTCTTACATCGGCGGTCATCAGATGTGATTCTCGGACACTGGATAACGAAGAGGGAAAGGATTGAGGGTTGGAAGATGAGAGGTCGCTGGCACATCGGACCGCTTTGCGGGTGTCAGAATGGAATTCACAAGTTGAATCTTTAGGACAGTACTGATGAAAGAGGATACATTACCCTCGGAGTAAACGTGTTTGGATTTCTTATCAATTGGGAAAGTGAACCCAGAAATACCAGACACCAAAAATTATTACAGATAAAAGTCCACGAATCATAATAGAAAAGTAACATAAAAAGAAAATTTTTCATTTCACCTGAATTTTCGTAAATTACGTGACAAGATGAGAAACGTTACGTAAGGAACTTCTGTATGCTCCTACGATAACTCCCCGCTGATGATAAACTAAACGAATAGTGATACTGCTATCCACCTGTATATTCCAGCTTTTCTGTAAATTGTTGCTTATAACGCTAGAATCAAATTCGATGCGTATTAAACCATCTACTTAAAGAAGCCTCCTCTATAGGCTGTACAACTACTTATATCCTCCTCTATAGGCTGTACAACAAAATAGCAGTCTCTATTTCTACAGCGCAAACTTCCTATTAGATCACAGATGACTCGGGTGTCGGTTGGACGTATTACATACACACGTGAATTAGAATATACTATTCGGTCATCCTTTCATTTTTCAGCCACCAGATAATGTCATTAATTTCAATTTAAATAAACGAACGAAAGTGAAAAATGACAAAATATATTACGAATAATAAAATTCTCGATCGTAGTATGATTGCGCTAATAACATGATGACAAGCCGCCTGGAAATATGCGAAGGACTACATTTGGCTCGTTAACCGTTCTTTTGCACCACTGATTTAAACGATATTCACTCGAGTTTCATCGAAGTTAAAACAAAACAAATCTTAAGTTAGAAAGTGAATTAATTCAAAGAAAAAAAGCGAATAAAGCGTAAGCAAAATTTAAAAACCACAGTTTTCACCCGATAAAATGTTTACCATGGCCCTTACTCTTTAAGAATCTGCTGATCTGTTTTCTGCTGACAAAAAGAAGTAGCGAGAATTCTCGTAGACTTACCACTTATGTCGAAATACATCTAACAATAAAATGTTTTTACCAAATTTTGTGTGTTCCTTCTTTGTCTTGGGATTCCCGGCACTTGTGGGCTCGGCTGACAATTAAAATGATTAGCGATGAATTTGGATAATTTTATGCTGTTCATGCTCTCAATCGGTCTATTTTAGACCTAGAGCTCAGTCACCAAAGGCGGGCTATGTTTTAGATAGCGCCGTTTTTACCACAAATCCAAAAAATTATAAGTAAAACCGCATTCCTGACCGACCTATCAACTCCTGATTATTACCACAAAAAGTTATAAATTCGCAGATGGAACGGGACAATGTACCGAATGGAAGAAAAGTGGTGCTAGGAAAGTTAAAAGCCTTCAACACCCATAACTATTAGCGTAGCATATTTAGTTGAAAAGACGCGATCATATAGCGGCCTCAAGTGATGAACACACGCCCTGTGAGGAATTCACGAGCAGGGATTCGCTTCGAGAGCGTAAGTACGTGGGTAGAGTGGACCAAGGACGCAAGAATTATATCCGCTTGCGATGCAAAGCATTGTAGGGAAAGACGAATAAGATGGCGGCGGAGAGAATGGAAGTGGTGATAAAAGCGGAGGAAGAAAAGTTTGAAACGCGTTGGGCGGAATGGAAGAGATGTGAACAAAATGAAAGTTGGAAATAATGAATGGGGAGCGTAGACGCGGGGATATTTCATAGTTTAGATATAATTTATATCCATTTTATGTAAACTCTGAAGAATCGGGGCTGCATAAAACAACGGGTGGAATTATCCCCGTTTCAACTTCCTGTTCGAGAAGAAAGAAATTAAGTCTTCCGCGGTCAGCCAGTTTCCTTTAAATTTATGTCCATTTCGGATGAGAACTTTTTAGTTGCAAAAAATATATGGATGAGGATTGTTCATATTTCAATTTTTCTCGTTGTTTCAATTAAAGAAAAAACAAATACTTAATCCGGTTTTAATTTCAAATGCTTTGAAATAAGCACTAACCTAATCCAGTTTTTCATCGACCAGCATGTATTTTTACATGTTTTACAAGTATGAGTGAAATGGAAGAGTATCAAAGTGTGACACAAATTCTTACCACAGCAAAGTAAAAAAAAACCTTAACCGTCATCTACTTGAGACAGACTTGAAGGACGCTTTGGTTAGACATTGTGGCCAAGCTAAAAAGTATGAAAATAGAGTAAAAATAGTGTCCAAAACGTCCCCAAAACAAACTGCACTACATCACTGATAGATGTAACGGCTAATAGGATTAACGCACTTATTCTCAAAAGAACCGTAAAAATTAAAGAGATAGAGAAAGTAACTTTTAAGTAAAGATATTCGGTAAAACTGAATGTACTCGTAAATTCTGTAGCCGAAAAATTCTGAGATCTCTATGAAAGAGAAATTTATTTGCTGTATGTATTCTCAGCATTCGATTTATCATTAGAGCCAAATAACAGCTACGGCCCAAGATATTTTGTTGCTCCGACCGAGGGAATTTTAAAAATTTATTGAAATTAATTTTATATTTATTTACTCAGTATTTTGACGGTACCTTTCATAGTACCCTGTAATTTGTAAGCCGAATCCTCATTTCCCGCTTCGTGTTTTGCATCTATCGTTTTTTTTCGATCGAAAACAATGAATCGAGGTTCTATTAAACTCATCTCAAAGCTCTGAATAAAGACAGCTTTATTTATACTATATATATATATATATATACTATTTTATACTATAGCTTTCCTATAATTCCAATTCTCAGAGACGATATCTATTTTTAGGCAAAATAATA
This sequence comes from Pachydiplax longipennis, assembly GCA_036926295.1. NCBI lineage: Eukaryota > Metazoa > Arthropoda > Insecta > Odonata > Libellulidae > Pachydiplax > Pachydiplax longipennis. The sequence continues at coordinate 826,826 of JAVFKF010000010.1, forward strand.
TTTTGAATTGATTTTAAACAAAGAAATTTTTTATTGAAGATAGAATTGATTTTGAACTAAGAAAACCACCTCTGCGACTTCAAAAAATATCATCAAAATACAACAACAAGTTTTTATGATGTTGACCATATAGAAACGGAGACCGAAAAGTAAGTTTTATTAAAAATTTGATTTGCCTCAAGAAGCTCCTTTCTTAGCCTCTTGATCTCCGTCGTTTTGTATCTATTCGGACAGCTGGAATCCGCAAAAATGTTTCTATCGTCACAGTGGACATTGTGACAGAGGTTTAAGAAGATTTATAAATACCACGTAATTTCGGTTGGTTTGGAATGACTGCACGACAAAACATTACATAACGGGAGGGATAAATTACCAAGAAAAGAGAGACAAGGCACTCGAGTGAGGAATGTTAGTTCACATGAACCCACCGAAAGAACACTTGATCATAGTAATTCAATTCCAAATCAAGTCAGAGATCTGAGTCTCTTCCTTAAAAGCGCTACCCTTTCATAACATACTTAACTACCCAAAGGCATAGAGAGTGATATTTTCAAACCAAATGGATTGAAATAGATTTTAAATGAAGCTTCTCAGAAGATGAAGATTTATATCGTAGTTTCTGTCTGAAGGTGTGAAGATGAGGGCAAACGCGAGAAGATAGTGTGCTGGTTTCGTGGTAGAAGCGCGTGTTCGATTTCTGGAAGGGGGTCAGATTTACGGAAAAGATCTGACATAAAGCGCGTTTCCGGTTAATTTACATGAGGGAGAAATCCTTTCTATTTTACCGCGAAGAAAAATGGTATCAGTAAAAAAAGCGGTGAACCGGTACAAGATACATTCTGCCTCAAAATTTCTTAGCTCTAACTTTTGGTTGATGCGACTTCAAAGTGTAACGGCGATGCTTAATTGAGGATGACCTTTCGTGGATGACATTTAAAAATAAGTTCGAAACAAATAAAGGGAGAGAGTAAAAACTGCCTATGCGAACGATTCCCCTCCAAAAGAAAAGCTAATTCAAGCTACGGAGGCTATTCTGTGGTATTCAGAAAATATTTCAGTTCTGCCAACCTAAACTGCCGCCTTTCCCGGCTAATGAGACACTATTTTTTTAAGAAAGCCAAGTAATACTTTCCCTAGTCTTATATAAATTTAATATCAATGTCTGGATCAGTTAAACGATTTCCGAAGATTATTTTGTAATCAATTCTGTTCTCCATATTTGTACAATATGGAGAAAGATACAACGTACATTTGTACGTCGCCATATGTATTTACATCATTCGGTAAATAAGTTGCTAAGTATTTTTACTCTAAACTGTATCAAATCGCCCAAAAATGGATATTTGTTATTTTCAAAATACCAAACCGGGATACGTCTTTATGTCTGCGCACCACCGGAAGTACGTGAAACAATCCATGTAATTGGGTTCGTAGAATTCAGTCTCACATTAACAGAAATATAAAAATGAGACAAGATTTTAAGCCGATTAAGGACGTGACTTGGAACGAGCATATTTATGTGAATCCCGATAAATAAGGAAAGATAATAACAAGCATTTCATACCGAAACACGTAGATACAAAGGAACACACTTATGACAAAGGAAAAATATGTCTTAAAATTTTTGAAGACCGATGATAATCAATAATTTAAATTCAATTTAATAACTAGGTCGTTAATTCATAAATGCTTTTAGATTATTTTTTAAAGATATTTCACAAATTATTACTAATGTTAATCAGTGTACATATTTTTAAAATCCTATATTGCCTAATAGGAAGCGAAAATAAAAATTATGAAAGATCATTAGAATATTATATCTCCCTTGCTTAAATAATAGATAAGAATGGAGTTTGAGTTTGGAGTTACCGTAAGACCCGTAATTAAAAGTTTACAACACTTATTTGCCATTCGTATTAAAAGATAAATCATAAATTTTAACAAGGACAATTGCTCGGTAATATTCGATAGTAATCTACTTAGATACGATTGTACATTTTCGATAACAAGAAATTTTAGCAATTGCATACATTACTGTGTTCCATTCGGCCATCACAATAACTATTAATTATGGAATGGGCCACTGCGATGATCACGTATGCTCATTTACACAATCATCTGACATTTTCAAGGAAAAGTCACTAATTTCGATGTCTATTTTCCTGTGACATTATAACCAGCCAACTTTAACTGCGACTTTATTACTGGTCCTTCCATTATGCAGAGCTTTAGCTGAAACGAAGATCGTTAAGAATTCAGCAAGCGACGTAAACCATTGTCTCGATTAGCCATAATAAAGTGGTCTGTCGCCGTACACTACTAAAAGTCAACTGTCACATACCTACCGTGACTTAACGCTAAACGCACCCCAAAAAATGAGAGCACCAGCAGAGAAATTTGCAAGAGAGTGCAGTTTTCACGGCGTCTAAGGGCGAACATCATCAAGGAGGTCCACCGTAAAGAGGAGGGCTAATTGCAAAGCATCAACAGTACCGGAAATGGGATTTCCAACGCGTGGTTTACGCTCTCCAACCGAATAATATTTGTCCCAACATTAGCGACCCTCGCCATCGACCATCACTGCGTCCGTTAATTAGATTTCGAGAAGAAACGTGACTGCGCGCTACATACAGTTTTCAATGTTACCCTTACCCGCGACGAACATGGTCTTTGTATATGCATTTTATAAAAAATTTATATTTATTCGATATTTTATTGATATTCAAGGCGAGAGGAGACAGGGGCGGGGAATAGGTTTATCTACGGAAAAAGGAAGTTGATTTGAATTACAATATCTGGTAACGTAACGGAATCGCAAATTTCTCATCTCGAGAAACTTTAAATAAAATGAAATCCATTATATTTTAATCACGGAACGCTATGAATATAAACCCAGATCACGTGGTAGACATTGCAACAAAACCGGAGAAAGGATAAAAAGATGGATAAATCTCTGGCGAGCGGAAAGCGGTAGAAGATATGGAACGGGTAAAGAATAGCAGAACGGAGCCCAAAATGTACTCTACCGGAAATAGTTTCTCTTTCGAGGGAAACGCAAACATTCGAGGAAAAATAGGGGAAAACTTGGTGAAACATTTCACGGCGTAATTTACATCTTTACCGCGTGGTAATGAAACGGTCCTCTTTATCGCATTCACCGGAAACGGTTTCATTCCTCTTAATAGCATGGATGACAAGGGCTGCCTTACACTGACCTCAATAAATGCAATAAAATTTAATAATCATTTCAGCGACGATAAATATCTAAGCCGCAGATTAAATGGGGAATACAATCTTAGCTTTGCAACTTCTTCAGGAAACAGAGGAAAGAGCTATCCCCGTTTCAACTTTCAACAATCAAAAATTAAAATATGTCCAAGGATTTTTACTTTAAAATCAGAAATCTTCGGGGAATATCGATTTTTACGTGATTACCTACATGGGAATTCGAGTAATATTTATAATATATTTTAAAGAGTAATACATTCATATTCATATAAAGTTTAAGAGAGACGTAAAAATCTTCTCCAATGTTGGTTTTGAAGAATTACTTCGAATACATATGTTTGTGGATTAGTATCATCTTTCTTTTGTATGTTTATTCTGAAACAATAGTACCACATTTTGCTGGCGAGTTTTATTCGAAACAAAACTCATTTAATGGAGACCATGCAATATCCACAATGGTTAATAGTTTCGTTTTCTAAAAAGTAAAAACAATCTACGTTATTTCTACGCGACTGTTAATTAAATGACAGCAAGCGATACGATTCCCAGGAAAGAAGGGATAAAGGCGTCAGCGATTGAAAAGTCATAAATCTCAGGTTGCCATTCTTCCCATCGCAAGATAAGGAACGCCGACACGAAGAAATAAAGCCCGAACGAATAATAGGCTAAGATGACAAAGGCGAAAGAAAGAGGCTAAAAATCAATCCCTGGAGGAATAGGAGCAATGGTGATAAAGGAAAATAATATGGGAAACGCGGAAAGAAAAGGGGAAGGAGTGGTCTCCAGGGAAAAGACCTTATGTGGCGAAGACGGCGAGTTCTCGAAGAAGACTAAAAAAACATCATTACAGCCCATTAACCTTATATATGTGAGTGTGTGCGAGGGGAGGCGAGAAAGAGATGTCTTATATAGGAGCGTCTGGTTCGCTATATTGAGCGTGGGAGGCGAAGAGCGAGTGGGAGGGAAATGAGCAAAGAATGGGGGAGGAGAAAAGAAAAGGAGAATAGAGTAATGAAATGGAAAGGAGGCGCAAAAGAGATTCCCAAAGCAAGTGGCCCAATGGAAGGTCCAAGTGGCTCTTCCGCCTTAACTTATTTTTCATTATTTTACAAAAATTTAAATTATAAAATTGAAGAATTGACGAAGAAACCACGTTGCGGGATTCATCCGCGGAGGAGTTGGAAAAACTGCGAAACATAGGAGAAGGAAAGGAAAAATCAAAATAGAACATGGCGTAATTCACAGCGGTTAAAGACATAGCTCGTAAGTTTAGTAAAAATAATTGATCTTATTCCTTATTCGGAAGTAGAGTCAACAGAAAACTTCTGTTTGTAAACAACCAATTTCCTAACTACATTAATCGATCTTTGGATAGAATCACTGTGAGCTAAACATAAATTTACCAATTTCTTTGTAAAACATACATAGGTAGTCGTTACATTGTGTGTGCAAGTGAGAGGACAGATTCTGTAGTAGAATGAGGGGAATCCTATTGGGATTTATAGAAACAGAGCATTTAAATAGAAGGAATAGGATTGAGGGAGGATGGAGAACAGAGCAGGGGAATGAAGCAGAGGAAAGAAAACAGGGAATTATACCAAGCGGTAAAAGACTCATTAAATTAGATGCGTTTATTTGGAGAGAGAAATTTCTTCTATCTCCTAACCTCATGTCAGTGGTGGCATACTTAAACGCTAAAGCATTATCGTAGGAGGAAAGAGAGAAGGAACGCTTTTAAAAAAGTCAGGTACGCAATCATTGGGTTACTTGATATTCATAATACACAGGGTGAAGAAATGAGAGGAAAAATGATGAAACAGGAGGAGAGTGAGTAGCAGATTTGAGCAGAGGGAAATTAGAATGACATGAAAGGGAAAAAAAGAAACGACCTTTGGACACAAATGAAAAATAAATTAAGGAAGTAAGAAGTAGAGGAAAAGACGACAGATGGACAAGACAAGATGGACATGGTTTCATGTGCGAAATTTAACATTTATAGGTCAACATTACATGTATTTAAGAGACTGGATAAAGACGAGGCGAGAGGGAGATGAGAAAAAAGTCTTAATTGAGGAAATGAAATTTAGGATTCTGTGTCCTTTCAAATGAGGAAGAAAGATGTAATTTGGCAGTAGGTATCTACATCATTTTAGGAGTGAAATTCACAATATGAAGTTTCAGCATACGTAGAAAATCCAATACAACATGTTACTCTGAAGACGTAGTAAAATTACTGTAATTTACGAATTTAATCGAAAATCGGCAGTTCCTCGTTACATTTGAGGAAAAGTGAGACTCAATAATGGTAATACTGTAGCTAAGTTTACGGATTTACTATAAGTAGGTTTTTTCGGTTATTATGGACGACTGCTCAGTATTATAATTTCTTTTTCATGCGTCATCCTAAATTTTTATTAAACATCACATTTCTAAAGAGATAAAAATGTTCCTATTCTTTTACTTCTACATATGTCTGTGGCCAAAAGACTGTATAATTTCTATCTGAATCTTATGGATTTTTGCAGGCTGAATAATACTCAGAAAATACCATCAAGACAAGTTTTCTTGCAAAGATAGGATTTTCAGCTTCATAATCTGCCATTGAACAATATTGAGCCATTCTCAATTAGTAAATTCTTGAACCTTCCTAAATTCAACAATGACTTGTATGATGCTGATGAGTAGTACAAGATATGGAGGGCCATGAGAGGGGGTGGGGGCTTGAGTCAATCGTGTCATTTCGTTCGATGGAGTTGTGGTGGGCGCAGCAGCCCTTGATGTGTTCTATTCACTTACTCCATGTACAAGTTCTTTGTTGTGCCAGTCAAACTTCTGCATTTAATCATGTCTATGCAATATTTATTTCTGTGTTCAGGATTTGATAATAGTGCAACATGTTTACAAGAGGCTAGATTATGTTATATTTGCGGCGAATGCAAATAAAATATAACGAAGAAACATAAGTGAGTCCGTGAAGAAAATGTATTTTGTGTACTTCAAACAAAAACTTTGAGATTAAGACATAATCTGGGCTTCCCGTAAGGTGCTGTGGATGAGACAAAGATCTCCGATTGTGGTAAAAGGGGTATAAGGATCGTTATTTCTGCCATTCCAATGACAAAGCATGGACAGAAGGACCACAGTAAAGACTTCTAATTCTGTTTGATCGCTTTTAACGGACAAAATAAAAAATAATAACTCATCCATCCATACACACGACTATTAGTTATGTATTACAAAGCAGTGAATTTCAAGGACCAATTAATTATACCACATTATTTGGATGATGTTAGATTGGTTTGGATTGAAGAAAAAGATGCAATACCAGCAAAGAACAATTTTTATTTTGCTGCGGATGATGGACCTAAACTGTTTTCAGAGTTTAACAATCTTGTTGTGAAATTACGAAAATGCAACTTACAAAAATATTGTACAACGCATTTGAACTACGTATAACATATCTTTGGCAAATCAAGTGTATTATACTCCTTTTTTCACAAGAAAAATACGTGATGAGCAAAAATTCAGACTCGTTGCAAACCTGGATTACCTACAAGATGCCCCTGTTAGATATAAATGGCTCCTTTCCAAAATAATGAAAGTAATTAGGTTTTCAACCTGAATGTATCTACAAAGTATAAAAAGTTCGCAAATTTCAAATAAATAATTCGGAGGACAATTTTCCCCTGTCTGAAGTATTTGATGAGAAGTAACGAAGAGCCCCCATTATATACGCTCCACCCACAGAATGGAACTCCTGCCTGGGATTCATTGATGAAAGGCGCTATAGCTAAAAGTTGTTGATGGTTACAAAAATGGCTGGGATATATTTTCATTCGTCATTAATGAGCATTTGGAAGACTAAAAAAATGTCAACTACAAATTTAATTCCAAAAAAGTAGCGCGTTCCCGAAAAAATATTACACATCTTCATAATCATTTACTCGCGTCCTTACGCCAAATAAATTCTATTTTCAAGCTAAAATGACGCCATTATCCCAAGATTGGGTCGTGTTCATACGAGGGGAATAGAAGGAATTGAAAGTGAATGAGATGTGGGGAATGTGAGAGAAGGGAGGTGGCAAAGAAGAAGTGAAAAGGAGTGGGAGGATGAAGGAATGTGACCTTAACTCTACACAATGGCCTCGTGGCACCGCTATGTCGCTGGTGTCACAATGAGACTCCCACCCTCTCCCCTTGTCATGTGGAGCTCTGCTGTCGCTTGAAATATGAATGTCATAAATTTTCACCTAGTACAGAAAACGGGCATTGCCCACCTCTGCCCGTGCACGCACAAGGATGGAAAGGCTAATCTCTCAAGAAAAGTGAAATTAACGCCTCGGATCCACTCTTGCGTGGAATGGCAAAGCTAAGGATTCGGTGTTTGAAATGCGTTCCATCCAAGGCGAAATGTACTCTTTCGATAGAATAGAAAAACCGGACGAAAATCATCCGATTGGCTCTCTCTACTTACGCTGGTATATCAGCCCTGCGAGCCTCCTTTTGGCGCGTGCCAGGGATCGCATGCACCACAAGCCTAATTCTCCAATGGGTTAACGTCGCGCACCATTCGCGAAATAATAAATCCTGAAAGCGCTACCTCTAGGATCTATTTCCCTGATTTTGCTTGCATGACAACCGCGGCTTACGGCAATGAGTGTCATCACACTATTTCCCCAAAAGACTCAATAACCTTTTATTTGAAAAGGCGATCTCGACAGTCTGTCAAACTCGGAACCCTTGCGTATTGATTTAAACTTCACAGCTCCCTAAAGCGCACATTTGTTAGTATTCGTCTATATTTAAAACGGAAAGGAATAAAACAACAAATTTGGATAGAATATTTTAATACTTTCATAGCTAACTCTCAGTAAACGACAAAACATCTAGCAAAATAAGCGTGTATGTAATTTACATTCACATACATAATTATAGGTTTAAAGATTATGTCAGCCTCGGATAATATGTAGAAACCACTATACCGTGGCACATCGGTTGAAAAGCACTGCTGTACGAAATAAAGCGTTAATAATAACTTTCCTGCAGTGAAATCTCTATTGGTCATCGCGGACCAATCCCAGAGAGCGCGAATTCATTGTGCGAAGATATTATTTGGCGTTGATTATATATGGAAAATATTTCAATCTACAGGCAAATCTTCCATCTAACATTAAGTTCAATCACATCAGGTATACTGCTATGGAATCTGTAAGCTTTCTTTGAAAATTACAATAACATTATTACAAATACTAATGGCGTTCCTATAATAGGAAGGAAGAGGATGGAATTTTAGCAGTCTTGCATAATTTTCAATACTTTATAAAATAATACCTCAATTTACATTTAAAAGTAACTCTAGTGGCATTTTTAGCGCGTAACGGTGATACATTCCGCGTTTATAATTATTATTGGCTTCTTTCAACACAAAGAAATAAATGGCAGGATCTAATTCATTGCTGAATATTGTTTCAACTTCAAATATTTTATTTATAACATAGCGAATTTCCAAATGCATGCGGGCCAACTGATGTAATCGACTGAGAAGATGATTTACAATTAAATATGTTAGCTGAGGGCACAAAGGGGATAGGAAGTGAAGATCTTGCCGAGGGACTCTCAATAACATTTTTCTTAAATAGGAAGCAGGTACGAACATGGTTTTAACAAGTGATCTGATCGAAGTATTTGCTAAGAGTGAGCTAAATTATGCCTCTTTCACTCCTATTTAAGAGAGCGGCGATATCCCGATTTCCCCTGGATAGACATTCGGTTGATTCGATGTATGTAAAACTTCCTCAGCTGTCGAAGAATTTTTAAAATGCAACTAAGAATTAACAATTCTACCACTAATACACTATTAATTACTTATAGCAAGGGTTGGCATTATTACTAAATCCGGTATTTTATCCTCCCATGCCAGGGAGGAGGGACAACAAATCTTCACTGAACGAATGTCTACATTATTCACACATTGTGTGGTGCTTATTCACTTTTAAAGCGATAATTTCAATGGAGCCTTGATCTGAACTTTGCGTTTAAACTCCCTGACAATTTATATCTGCCCCAATTTATGTTTTACTTTAAAGTCTAAAACTCTGCTCTTTCCTTTCCAAGATAATTAATAAAAGTGGCAGAATTTCGAAAACACCCAGCGTTCTATCCAATTAGGCAGCATCGAATTCACGCGATTATAATAACAATTTCACAAAATTCACTGACAAGAAACCTTTCATTATCCATTTCAGTCATATAATTTTATTTCCTCTCTAGCAACCGAGTTAAAATAATGAGATAAAGACGAAACTCGTACAATAATAGCATAAAATGGAGGAGTGGTCTCTACATTTAACTTCGTCAACATGCTTCATGTACCAGTAAAAATTAGATTTTCCGGTAAATTATTTCTTCTACTTATTAAACCTTCTTCGACGGAATCTAATTTTGAGATTTGATTACGGCCACAAAGCAAATGCTTAACACAATCTCGGATATTTGCCAGTTAGTGGGATAGAATATTGAAAATGACAGGCAATTCTAGTCGATATGTGAGCGTGGGCTTTCATTTCATTCCTTTTAATTCATTTGAGTGACGTATCCGAGCATTAAGTCGATCGCGTCATATCCCCTCCGTTCACACACTTCCATCAAGCGATGAAAACAGTCATTTCAATCACGTCATTTGCCATATGACCTCTGCATGCCCATTAAAAGCTTATAGTTATTACTCTTTCTAGATATTCTAGAGATTTATGCGATAATAAATTTTCGTGGAAGAAAGTGGGTTTTTTGGAAGAGGGCCGAATCGGTCGGAACATTCTTAGAAAATGAATCTGTTGGAAAAAAATTAACGTTCCGAAGCGCTAATTAAGAAAATAGTCCCCTTTTAACTCAATTTTTCTAAGTGTTCCTTTTTCGAGCGGAGATTCTTAAGACGCTGCAGGAAATCTTTTTTCGGAGGCGACAAACAGCCGGCGTATAGAAACGAATACAAACCTGTTAGCATAAAAAAATAAAAGGTGCCCTCCATCATTCATCGAAAAGGCTCGGTTATATAAGCTATAAATTGTACGATTACGAGATCCCTAATAACATGTAATGGAAAATTGACGTAATTCTTACGGCGAACGAAGTCCCCTTCCCTAAATCAAATTCGATCTCTAGTGCCATCACTCACGCGGCCACTAATTATTGTTTTCGAATTCTGCCGCCATTTCGTTCCGACTGGAAAAAAACATCGTCCACTCGTCGAAAGAGATGGAGAAATAAATAAAAGCGCATTAGCGCAGCAGTCATTTCCTCTCAACTTCCGCATCTATCCTCTTCTTGCACCAGAAGTGCGATATCAGTTAAAAACGCCTCCGAATCTCTAACTCATTTTCGTCTGCGAAGGCGCAAAACACGAAGAAGAAATAAAATTTTTCGATACCTAAAGAAGTGTCCCCTTTTAGAGTATCGTCGCCTCTCCTTTCTTCGAACGGAACTTGATCAAAATTGAATGTTCTCCATTACGCAGATGAGGGCGTGGTAAAGGATGACAAATATGCTCTCGATCCCAAGTATTCCTCCGAAGAAAGATCTCACCAATCACTTTTTCGACGAGCACTGCTGGGAGGAGAAGTAATCGTCTATCCTTTTTTAAGAAGGAGAGGGATATTTGGAGTCCCGCGCTTATTCCGGCAGAGATTTAGTATGAGGGAAGGAGGATATGCCATCTGAGATATGCGGCGCCAATCCCCTTTCATCCATCGATTCATTTTATTCCTCCCTCTTCACGCAAATTCTGCCTCGGGTATAAAAGCAAAAAGGGAAAACGTTTCGAGTGACCGGAAACACTTCCAGACCTTGGATTGCAAATCATCTTTCTTCTTCCCCGACCAGTCTCTTCGGCCGCCCGATATTACGTAATTAACGGAAGTAGAACGCCAAATAAAAAAACGGGAATTCAAAAAAGAAAACTGCGCGCAGTAAAAATAACATAAGAGCCGGGCTCTTGTTTTCTTGGAAAGATATGTTATTCATAAGAAAGGAGAAATTGGTTATGAATGCACTCGGGGGGAATATAATCAAAACAAGACGTTCCGGGGCCTTATGAAGCTATTTAAATGGATAGCATTTCTATTTCTCGAAAGCTACGCGAGCATAAAATGTTCTTCAAATATTATCAACGAAAAAGAAGATATGAGTGGTATAGATGGAGTATAGCTGCATGTAAGAATAATTCAAAGCCCGATGGAGCTTAATACGGGAGAGAAAATGAATAGTTCACAAAATTAATTTCCACGATTTACCTTTAAATATTATCTTTTTATAATACGATATGATAAATAAATGCGCAAGAAATTTTATTATAAAATTCCTATTTCAAATAAAATTATTAAACATGAAAGAAAGGGAGGAATACAGTATTTCTGCATTAATTATTTATGCGAATTCTTGCCCGGTTGCCATTCCTATGTGATGTTTACGATATAGTATACCATGCGGAGAAAATATGGATTGCAAGAATGGGTAAACAAGGGCAATTCGAGTTGATAGTAAATTCGATGAATGAAGGCTTTCCATGGATATAGTCAAATAAATGATTGAGTATTCTTCTTCCAATCATAAATTTGTTTACAAGAGAGAATGCGCATTTCAGCTGCAATGCAGTCGAACGGGTTTATCTAAGTTTCTCCGAAATATATTCGTTAAAAATGATGGGCTACTGGATAGGTAAGTGTTTAGCGCGTTCAACTTCCCCGGGTTCGATTCCTGGTGGGGTTTACTTGCAAAATGACATTAGCTGTCGATGAACTTTTAAAATTACTACTACTTGAGAAATCGCATGCATGAATCGCGCTCAAGATACAGAGAATAAATGTTTCTTTATTATTCTTTAAAAATTAATTATTAAACTGTACGTATATTAATTTTCGTAACATTTTTGTAATAACAATCTCGCCTAAATACTCTATTTCACTGGAAGTAATGAGTCAGGAAACCGTAGAGAAATTAATATTAATCAGCTTCAAACAATATAAAAAACTCCAAAGTAAATCACACAAAAATGAATTACGAATATTAGCCTAATCTGCTAAACTCCTCTTGAAAACCACGCATTCAAATCTTCAATCGATATTTCTAACTGAATCTAGCGCAATTAACACGCAGAAGGTTTTACTCCGTTAAATGCATGAATCATAGATATTTTACTGAGTGAATGAAAAAAAAATTGCAGTATATTATAAAAATATCAGCTTACTTATTTACCAACCGACTGAGCTCTCTTTGAATTCAGCTGAGATCATTTAAGTGAACTATTAGGGTGCAAACTTTTATGCCATCTTACGACATGTCCGTTTGAGTCTCTAATTTTACATTCATTAACATAACATAATTATACATTAACATAACACTTAATAAATATTTGCCTACGAGGACTCACAAAACATTCAACAAATTATATAATTTAACACACTGTTAGCAAAGATAAAATCGATATATATATTTAAATGTCGTATTTGGAGCTGCACTATGTATGAGTGACCTATGTGGCTTCAGAAAAGTGACAGAGGAAACAAAAATTTTTCGTAAATAGAAAATGAATTGCTGCAAGGAGAGTTTATCCTTGCAATTGCGATCTCTCTTGGGCCATGAGGATATTTTTAGATATGCAATTAGGATAAATTACTAGGATAAATTACAAAAGCGTTCCTCCAATTAAGGCGTGAATTATTGAAATGAAATTAGAGAGTGAATGAAACTAAGATTGAATCATTTTCGTATAATTTTAAATTAAAATCGAGCAAGGATTCCTGCCGCTACTCAGCAACGAAATCTTGTCGATTACAAACTATGAGAAATTTTTACCTAATTTAACTCTAAAAACGTTTCCTAGGAGATTAAGGAAAATTTTTCACAAATTCATCACTGCAGAACTAAAACTGATGTTATATAGTTTTCAAAACGTAGAATGAAGGGAAGGCAAAAATGTACTCATTTCGAATTTGTACAAGGATATTCTTGATTTCAAGAGTCTAGATATGTATTTTCGAAACATTCCGGTTAAAATTAAATTAAGCAGCGAAAAATCGATTATTACTCGAGTGGGTGCACAAAATAAAAGAGAACACTATCTGGTCCGCCATATTTTTACTACGCCGGTGAATATGTTAATGGAGTAAATCATAATAGATCATTAAACAGTTACAGATTTAATACATTCATGACTCTGATGCTTAAATAGCCTTTGATTGACCCAATTCAAACGGTCATAGTTCATGGATAAGTTTAGCAAGCAAATTACGTCGGGAAGCAAATAATACTAAAAGCGCCATACGGCCTAACAGTTTTCTTATACTTAAAGACGCAAAATACGGATAGGAATAGGCAGGGCCGGCACTAGGCAGAAAGACTGGGTGCACTCTAGTTCTTTGGGCTCCCTGGGTATACATTCTATTTCACTATTTGGAAGGAAACATAGAAGGGACGCTGCCACAAGTTTTTGCATTGAGAGAGCACAATTTTTAGAGCCGAATCTGGGAATTAAATTCAAGAAAAAAATGGAAACAACGTAAATTTATCATATGATTACTGAGTTTGAATAAAGCGATAGTGTTCATTAAAACAAATTAACGCTTCGAATTTCATTCTATAAGTATTTCCAGTAATCGGAACTACGAAATACATGAAATTTTGAGTTGTTTCTTAGGAATTAGCGAGGAAGTACTGACTTCCTTTCGTGCACTAACGTGTCATCAGGATATCCGCTATCGAAAATTCAAATCAATTTTCAGCTAATTTTCACCAATAAACCTTTAAAATGACTCTTTTTTTCTCCGCATCTTGCAATATCCGACGCAACGCGCTCCATTTTTATAATCCGAAAAATTCTTACTCGGCACAGGCGATAAAATAAAATCTCCGGAAACGGCCAAAAATTCGAGATTTCCAGCTGTTTCGGATAATTTCCCCCGAAAATTATTTGACAAGAGAGAGGTCGTTATTAATTCCATGCGACCGGAGCTCCATCCTTCAACCAATCCCGCGGATGCTGGTGAATCGCTGGACCGTGAGCTTTTGCAGACTCCGATCGACTCGCTTGATGAATACCCTTCCAGAAAAGACGCTCCTGATGCGTCTGGGGGATGCAGCTGTCGTAATGACTTCATCCAAAAGGAAAGATGAGAAAACGTAGAGGTCACCGCTTCATTAACTTATTCATATCCACGAGAGGGGAATTGTAATTGATTCGGCCGCTTTATCCGATCGGACTGCCTCACTTCCACTTTTCAGGTACGGCTTCGATGAACCGCATTATGGGCATGATTCCGACGACTGTACTCAATACAGGGAATGGTATACATACATAAAGTTCATCTACATCTGCATAAATGCCCTGAAAGCCACCTTTTGGTATGTGGCAGGGGGTGTAAACACCGAACTTTGGAGCTAATTCTTTATTCTGTCATTCTTGCGTATCTTTCGTGGAAATAATGAGCCCTTAAAACGACTTTTCTTAGCGTCAGTTCCTCTTATTTACGCTCATACATTACGCTTATATACGCTCATTGTCGGAACTTAAAGTTGAATTATGCATGCGTTTTTCAGCTTTCACTATTGCTAACTACATTTTTCTTTCGCATTTGTGCTACACTTCCTCAGATTCTGATCAAAGCTATAAACATTTCCAAATAAATATTTGTACATCAATATTCATTCTATACCTAACATTATAGAAAATATTGACACGAACGAACAATGCTCACTTCTCATTTTGTAGAGTTTACTTTTAAAAGCATTTTACCATACGATAGCCAAATGATGTGGATCGATTCGTGAAAATTACAGTAATTTAACGTTGACAGTATAAAAGATAACTACATCGTATGAATACCTCTTTTATGGCTTTATTACGATTGACTTCTATAAAATGGTATTTATTTTAATTCATATTTACTATAGACTTATTTACACTCCTGTAGTTTATAAGCTGAAAGAATTACTTGCCAAAAATGTAAGCCAGCACGTCAAGTCAAAAAATAACATGAACGTAGAAAGTCATCAGTATTTTATCTGGAGGAGAATAAGCATAGGCAACTTTCAAATAGTATTGAACATTATAGGCAGAGTAATTGAAAGGGTTCAGAATTAGGGTACGGGGTGTTTTAGAGACAGTGTTTTAATGGTGAACTTTTGAGTAAATATATTAATAATACTGGTTAGATGGTACTGAAAAGGCTATTCTCTACATAAAAGGACTAAAGGTTTTCCGAGCATAACACGGCTGTTTACAAATTCCCTTATAAACCTCACTTTCGTCCTCCCAGAAAACTGGAGTGTGTATATAAAAGACTGGATAAAAAAGAGTGTTCACATTCGAGTCAAACATGAGGTTTTAAACATTCGCGGAGAGGAGTACTATAGAATAGTTCCAGCGTTGAAGAGCCGGTTGCTGAAACCTCTACCGAGCGAAGAAATTCCTTACCACGTAAACGAGCAAATAGTTGCATATAAATGCACACTTGTATCGGCGTAATTATATTTATGCTTAAGCGATGGCATTAGGAAAAAACTTGGCCGATTAGATCGATTACGAACCCCGCGGCTTTATAAGTGAGAAAGAAAGATCTTCCTCTCCCCATAATAAAGTCCAAGTATATCCCTGAGGCTTTTTCAGTAGCAGCCGATGAAAATGAATATGCATCGGGTGCCCCACTCCAACGTAAAACGGCCGAGACGCGCTTCTCCGAGGTAAGAGAGTCTCATGAATTATAGCGCCATAAAACTAGAGATACCATAACGGGTGATCCAGGCAAAAACAAAAGGATATGTGAGTGGGAGCTGGCAGGTCGCGTACACTGCAAATGCCGGACATGTAACGGCACGCCCCGAGACTTGCGGGTGTTACTCACGGCCGTGGTTCAAGCAAGGAGAGATCAGTACACGTCAGGAGATCTGCTAGTCGGTGGCGTGGGTGAAGAATATAAACCTCCTCCTTTACTTACGTCCAACGCTCCAGAAATTTCAGAGTTATGCATTCATATTTAATTTCTCTACATCTCCTTATCTTCCGTTGATCTTCTTACTTTTCTAAGACGTGGTGATTTTGGTGAATCGTTTTCTCCGCAAACTAGAATTTCTCTACCGTCATCCAGTAAATGGTAATTTTGAGTGGTTTTGAACATCTCGAGCAAATTTCGAAGCAGGAACAAGAGAATAACAGAGTATCATTATCTCGAGAAAAGAGGAAACAGTTTGAAAATACTCAACTGTTACATAGTTACAAATACGAGGAATTTGCCATATAAGATTTAGATGTAAGAATATGAATATTCCTTTTCTTTTAAGGAATACACAAAGACATTTATTTCGCCTTAAAAACCACCCATCGCGTGCCATAGTGAGATACCTGAAACCCTAAAAATGATAAATGATTTAACGGAAGATTTACATAAGAAACTGGTAATATTAGCTTAAAATATTTTTATTTCTTAAATTTAAATATAATTTCCATTAAAGTAGACTTATCGTTTTGCTAGGTTTCTTTCGTCTTTGAACCATTATGTATCACTTTGTCCAAGCCAATTCGGAAACTCCTTTGCTTACAATTTCTTACACCACCATTTCGTTACTTCGAATTTTAAAAAATGCAATTAATTACATTTTCGCTAACGTAAATTCTAATCACCGAAGTTTAACCGTTCTACTAAGACTACAAATATAAAGTTCAAGAATGCAAAATCCATCACATTTCCTCCATATCGTTTTCCAGTGTATGTGAAATAAAATGCATATTAAATCTCATTTTCAGCTTCTACCGCTAGGTTACATCTAAACATCTCCTCACATGCATTTCCGCGGCATAACTTTCATTTTGTGATCCGTTTGAAGAGCGACCTAAGGCGATGAGTTTAGATAATAAACAATAGGCATATACAAACAATAGACAATAGTTACTGAAATGCTCTCAAGCGAATGGTCGGAATATTTGGAAGAAATGCAATCAGAAGTTCGATCAATTTTCAATTAACAACTCCAAGAATTTATGGCGTTTTTGCGCATAATAGAAGGACTCCTTCAACAGTTGGCAACATACTCACTAATATATAAACTGCACCGATGCCTTGATCTGTCTAGTAAGTCTGTGGGCATGTTCTGCCGCTACAATAACAGCCAAACGATGCACTTAAAATTTCTGTTGACAATACGTTCGCGGGTTAGAAAGTAAACAATATTATGGGTAAATGTTGTGGAAATTTAAGACAAGAGAAGGGAAAGATGGATAAATTGCATCTCAGCAGAAACAGAAAATTTTGGACTAGAACGGAATATAGGATTATTTAAAAATGTTGCGAATTCCATGAAGGAAGAGGTGAAGTTCACAGAAAAAAATACGGAAATGTCCCTAAATCTGAAAGTATTAACAATTCTTCGTATTTTGTTGGAATGATATTTCTCCTACCCTCACGTTACCGCAGTCGTTTCAGTAAATGGTATCGTAATAAATGAAGAGTAGTGCGAGAGATCACAGAGATTTTGGAGCTAGTGAAATTCTATAATATTTTGAGTTCTAAAATAAAGTTATTCCAAGATAATCGCTACAAACCTTTCTAACCTTCAAATCACAGTGGCAATAGGAAATTTGAGTGCACTGTTTGGCCGCTAGATTGGCGATAGAATTTTGCAAGTGAATGCACATTTTACTCTGCCAGCAGCCTTAGGGAGGGATTCGTATGAGTGTCTCTGCAGTATATTTCCTTATTCGGATACATAATTACATCGTTTTCATTAAATAAGGAGGCGAAACTCTAAACATCTTCTTCTCTGATATTGCTAGCAATATGTGATCGCTCTATAGATGGATGATCGCATAATTTTAGCTATGTCTTCGGAGAACGTGTTATCACTGAATTTAATGATCTAATTAGAAGTGGTAGTAGTACTGTTATAAGTAATTCGACAGCTGAGGACATTTCGCATATATGGGTTCCCATTCCCGCAACCGGGAATTGAACGCATTCACACCGGGAATCGAACCCGGGTCTGTTTTCTTCGAAGTCGAAGGCGCAGCCCACTTGGATATCCATGCTTATAATTTATTCCATTACTATGAATATTAATACTGCAAAGTATTAATCAACTAGGAAAAGGCTTGTATGACTAATAAGAGATGATAGTAAGGAACTGTGGGCGGTGCTTGTAAATTTGTATTTCGTAAGTAAACTCTACGTAAATAAACATTATTTGTATGGGTAATAGTATTAAAATACCGTATAGTTGTAGTTAGAGTTCAACTGTATCATAACAGTGTCTGATGTAGTAAATATTGTATAGTAATAGTTTAATACTGTAGGCAGACGATAGATGTTCTGTAATCGTCAAGAACGTTATATTATCTAATGAATATTGTACGTAGAATTGTGTAATTTTATTAGTGTATGACAGTATTGTAGCAAAATTGCCACCAAATTACCAGTTGCCAGCACTCTATCCACAATGAATGTAATAATAATAAGAGTTGTATTTTCTTCCTCCGCACTTTCTAGGCGCTCATTACAAATACTATTTGCAACAACATTGAGTATCAGTTTTATCTCAAATAAAGTATATTGTCCGTCCATCGAATATTCATTCCTTTTTCACTCCATACTTATACACTTATCATTGGTGTATTTACTCAAGAATTCCGGCCGCTTAATAAGTATCTAAATGTCCTCTCTTCCGCGCACCTTCTTCTATTTCTTCTCTCTTTCGATAGACGGAAGAAACGATCACAGCATTGTTTTACATCAATGCATGTCTTTTTCTCAATCAGAAGGGGATCGCTGTTTTGAGTCATTCCTCGATATTTTGTTACTGCAACTTTGAAGATAGCTCGCTGAGAAGGGATTATCTTTACAGGACCCTATTAAGTTCAAGAATTATATCCACAAAACATTTACCATTATTTGTCATAATTTTCGGTAGGCAATACCTCTTTAAAATTATCATCACGGTTGAGGAGAAGCAAGAAGAACTTTGATGACTTGGGAGGGGACCAATCAAAGATCAATTTATTAACATATTATCTGTAAACTGGAAGACTCTCATTATCTTCTCTGATTTTCCTGATAAATCCGTCCCTCACAACTCAGAATTGTCACATATTTCTTTCTTTCTTAAACCTGTATTAATAAATTTTAATTTACATTTTCATCGAAATTAAATTAACTGACTATCTCGCATCGACCCTTAGTACTAGCATTGAGATGACTGGGGGTCGACACGAGATAGTAAAAAAGCAGTAGCTATTAGAACTAGAGGAGTTAAGAATTCATTTTTTCCTCAAACCATATGCGATAGTAATCCATTAGGGAAGTAAGTCATGGTGCATGCACCTCCTACCATACACCGAAAGGAGGTTGGCAGGGTACATTAATAAATGTGTGTATATTACAAATACCAACATAGAACTGTAAGAGACTGATATATAATGGTCGTCTCCGAGTTAACATATAACTCATCTCTGATTGACATTCACTCTAAAAGGATGAATAAAAAACTTTTTCCCGTTACTAATCCTCCTCCACTGTGATGATAACTTTAACTCTCCAGAGGTCGCATGGCGTCTAATAAACGCCATTCTATAAATTGCTCGAAATGTACGACATTAAAATTAATGCATTCCATTGATATTATTCGCTAAAACACAATGAAAAATGTTTTTGCAAGAAATACGTTTTTAAACTCTAATATACAACAATATATTCTGTAGACTTTTGAGAGCGTATTATTTTCGATGTTTATAATTATCCTTTTACTACGTATGAGATTTACCGTATTCTTTCCTCGACCTCAGTTCAGATTTAATTTTATAAATTACAGTCATTTGACGCACGACAGTATGGAGCTTATAAATAACGTTAGATGAGCTAGAATCTGATTTAGCCTATCTTTAGAAAAAGTTTCAACATAAAAGAAGAAAAAATGTACATTTTATGGTCTATCTGGAGATAGAGAACTCCCCGTATTGCTCTATCGCGTGAATCCAAAATTTCACTATTTTGTTGATCTCAATTTACTAACTTAGCTTAGTTCTGCAATCTTCTATGGATAATTTAATGCATACATAGATCTATGTTAATGTTCATAACTATCTACGTATCGCACTCGCTAACGCATTCACAAAACTGATTCATTTGCAAGAGATTTGAAACTTATTCGGGCGAGACTTAGCTAAGCATATTTTCTATGATTCACTTTCGTTTTAGATGACGTGGTATGAAGCAGGTGCTCAATAGAGAGAAATCGTGTATGCGCATATTTTGACTAACTTAAAATCCAAACAATGACCCATCTTATTTTACGAGTTTTCGAATTTCCGTGCTTTACTATTGGACGTGACAATTAACCCTCGGAGGACCTTACATCCGATGGAAATAAAAGGCCGCTAACGTCTGAGACACTTTATGGCTTTTTTACTGGGTGTCGAGACATAGCGCAGCCATAACATCCTTTCCAGGAGAACGAAAACGCACGTACTCCGGTTCATTTGCCTGTCGAAGGTCTTTGAAGTAATTACGGAGATGAGAAGTGAGTCGCGTTCCGCTAATTAGGAGGGCAACACCCACTCTTAATGACTTCAACGATAATCATGAGAAAATATATCATCAAAAATATCTGATCCAACAGTTAATTCCTTTCTCCATACTTAAGCTATATATTTTATTTTTTAACAGAAAAGCATCGTAAAAATTATAATTCTGGAGTCTTCACCGTTTCTTTCAAGTATTGCATATGAAATTATGTCCCAGTTTCATGATTTTTGCCTAAAATATTGCTAAAATCAACGCGATTGATTAATCTGATATCATAATTATATTCATTATGTATAGTTTAGTATTCAGGTGGTGGGAGACCCTGATTGAATTCATTCATCGAAGACCCATAAATTTTGCCTTGCAAATATAGGAACGTATAGGATAGGAAAACGTTTACACAAATTCTTAACGAACGTCTTTTAAAATTAAACGTAAATAATAAGAAAATTTAGATGAGAGATATTTGGAAAATTATCCTGCATGTCTAACTGAAGTTATTGGAGGTTATGGGTTGTCACATGCCGCTTTGGATCATTAGCTCTTATATAGCTTCGTTTATTCTACTTTTCAAAATTTTACTTTCTACGGAATAGTCTTTGATATATTATGCGCTGATTGAGATAATATCCGTGATTCTTTGATCGATCACAAATCAATACTTGTTTTGGATTCTCTATTTAGTTTTCTTGTTTATTCAATGGTTTTTATTTTCCATTTACTTAAACTCCCGCTTCATTTCTAAGATGCAATCGGTCCAACTAAATCTACCCATCACACTGCCTTCCGCTAGATTTAAAAAAATATTTTTACCTCAATAACTAAAGAAGAATACTCCAAAATTGGTCTTAAATGCGATTGGTAAGCTAGTTCTCACGGTTCCCTGATACTATTATCCAAATTTCTTATTGCCGAGTTTAGAGCCCTGAAGCATTAGGAAACAATATTTTCAACATAATGCCCGCATGACAAATCATTATTTATGCCTATACCAAGATTTTATCTGATCTGCCTTAGGGATCTCTACGCCCTCTATGTGGTAGGTAGGGAGACTAGTTTTTTTCTTTTAAAGTATATGTTAACATTTATTAACATTTAGGCTCATTTTATTTCCGTTTACCCCAGATAAGTGTGTGTTAATGACCATCGACAATAAGTCTCTGTCACTTTTGCACTTTACATCCCTATAAAAGAAAGCAGTCGTCTGAAAAGAATCTAAACTTTGAGATTTTTCCTGTAAATAATTGGAATACCTAAGCAATAGTATTGGTTCCTGAACACTTCTCTATGGAACTCTCGAGGTGACGTCAATTAACCTTTAGTTAATCTCCTATTAATATTATTTATTAATATTAATCTCCCAAGTTAGTCTCCTGTTCATGAGGAAGCTTCCAGCCATCAAAAAACTCACTAATCTAATCCCATTTTGTAATATTTAGATATAAATAAGTCGAGTGGTACCTGTATTTATTAATACATGTAAAACAAACAAAATTTTTACTACATTTACATACATGAAAAATCATTATATCCGATTATAATTAAGTTTTCTTTTCGCGTAGATTGGTAAACCCTGTGATCGCCCTCGTAGAAAAGTGACTCTTGCTCATAAAAAGGTTGGACAGCTATATCCAGATATGCGATAGGAAATCAGCTAGTTCCGGCCCTCACCCGACGGCTATGTTAGTTCGCAAGACAACCCCGACAAGGCTTTCCGGCAAAGATGCATAACAACATGTAGTTTTCCCTCAATGCCTCTCGTAACCTTCCGCACCACTCATCACTGCCCTCTCTCGGGCGTCGCTAAAAATAAAATCTCCGCTACTACGGAACTAATCGGCTCTTAGCATCGTGATGTGTTACCCAGGGCCAATTGGTAGTTTACATCCTCGCACACGTCCGAGACGTTTCGAAACCGAAACCTCAGCATGTGGAATTATCCACGCCACCGCGGGCCGTAATTTCGCCTCTGACCACCGCCTACCACAGACAAGCAACGCCTCCCCCGGATGCCGAGATAGCGCACCGGACAATGAAAAAGCCTATATCTCAATTGAAGCCACTCCGGCCATCTTGAAGCGCCCCCAACACAAAAAACGTCGTAAAAATCGCAACTCTTCCCCAAACGACTCCTGGCCAAAGTCAAGCGTGGAATATTCATAGTGAGGTCTGTGGATCCGCGGAGAGCAAATCCAATTGAATGGCGGATTGCTTATTCAGAACGAGACCTCGGTCGGTGGCTGCCAACTGCCCCACACCGATCTGGAGTATAAGGTGTGGGGGGGATGGCGTGGGATTCTAGCATCTTGGAAAGTGCACCGTTAGCTTCTTGGTCTCCTTCCCCCGTATCCACACCCTACCGAAAGGCGTAATGAAGTTTACTTTGAATTCAAATGGAACTCACTCGTAGCCCAAATCATAGGAGGGCGTGGCGAGAATGCACTGTTGAGGGCAGAGGAAGCGTCTCCGTTTGTCACTCCCGGATTTGTCCGCTTTTTTGGAGGGCAGAGGCTAACGTATGATCCACTTCGGGTAATGACCGAAAAGCAACGGCGCATTCTGTTCAAAACTTGTGCAATTGACACGTAGAATCAAAGAAAGCAAAGGATGATGTACGGAAGTTCACGCAATTAATAATCGTATACATTTAGGTGAGAAAATAGCACACTTCAACGATTGTTTGATATGACGGATTTCGGTGAGACATGGTGGAACTCCATGATCATACACAAAGAAAAACTCTCTATGTAGAGTCCACAAAAAATTTCTTGTTTACGACTTTTTGTGAACTCTACATGGTGAGTTTTTCTTTGTGTATGAGTTGTTTGATAGCTGAAAAGGTTGAGGAACTATCACAAACATTATCGTAACTATAACGTATTAAAGCTCAGATTTAAATTTCTGATCTTCGCAAAGATAAGACAGTATGAGTTAAACAGTTGACTTTTTCGTTGCCATTTCGAGATGAATGTCAACTCGAATCCACGAGTCGGAGAAAATGCATTATTCTGAGCTAAGGCTTTCGTAATTACAAATAAGTTTTTTTATTATAAAAATGGCGATGTAAATTCAATCGTCTCTGACCGTACTTCGTGGAAAGACAGTTTAACTAAGGAAGAGAAACACTAAATTTCCGCACCAAAATATAGTGTGGAAATTTAGTGTTTCTAATCCTTAGCTTGGCGGTGTAAACTTTTATTAGCGTAGTTATCCACACCAGATATGCAAAGCGCACGTAAGCGAGAGAGAGATACATACATTGGACTATAAAGAAAGAACTCCTTGCAGCTGATTCTCGGTCTCTGAATAAAGCCAATAAAAATCAGATTCCGATACGAATTCGAATTGAATCTCAAGCCTTCGCAGGTGGTTCATTTGGACTGGCGAATTCGACGATAACCTAATGGAGCATATCCTCTAAAGAAATTCCACAAACGAATTAATGATATCTCCTGCTAGGAAAATCTTCCTGCGAATACAGTAATTAAGCAGTTGGGGATCATGAACTTTTTCGCTGAAATATTTGCTTATGAAATCTACGCTTATGGATTAAAATTAACCAAGGTCAGTTGAGCACAAGAGCAAAATAGGATGGCAAAGAATGCGTGGAGAAAGGGTGGCAATGAAGAAAAACATAAAGATGGAAGATGCATTCTTCTGGCGACTGCAGAAAGGCGGAGAGAAGCGAATCGGAGGAAGTCATCACTTGTGCGTTATCAGCTAAGGGGAAGGAGAGAACGCTGTAAGAAAAGCCTCCTCCTCCACCCAAACCAACTATCTTGCGCTTTGCCACTGTTCAGCAAACTGAGTTATTCTGACTCAGGAATATTTCATCAATTCCAAGATATGCTTCTGAGATTCGTATTCACTCTGTGCCACTTTCATCATCTAAGAGGCTTCAACAGAAATTAATTTCGCTAATTTTGATGTATTTACCGCGGGCTAAAAGTTTGCATTAGCTTTTTAATATAAGTACTTGTGTATTTTTTTACCAATAGATGGGTATATAGTAAGCTATCAGGTTGGACTCTTACGGGTTCGATTTGGCAATTCTCTTTTACAAATAATGGCAAGAAAAATATGCTTCATTATCTTTCAATTGAAAATCATAACATTCTTCAATTTGAGAACAGAAAGGCTAAGATAAATCTTTCTGTGAACATAGCTTTAGTCATTTCGAAATACTTTTTCTGTCGATGAGTTGGATATTAGTTATAAATAAAACATAATAATTTTTTCATTCTTCATTGACAGATTTTCATCAACACTTAGTGGATACAAGAAAGTAAAATAGCAGAAAACAAAGATTTTTAAGCGATGACATTTAAACCAAACAGGGTAAATAATAAACAATGAAGGAGAGGATGAACTCATGGAGCTTATAAACTTTAGAACAAAATTCGACTATCCATTGATAAGATTTCCTTCGATTTGCATGTCGATCGAGAAACGCCTCTAATACGTAATGTTATCGCGAAATGCAAAGAGAAGTGATTCGAGGGTCTAATTTCCTTGCTTTTCCTTCCTTCTATTGGTACTACATTTCTACTGACAGCCGAACAAATTTAAACCTAAATCCTGAATTCCCAAGGCACAGCATTAATTAAAATAATAAATTCACTTCAAACAGACCATGAAAAACGACCTATAAATTTAAAAATCTAATTATCGTTTGATTTACTTCATCACTGCCTCGCCAAAGACAAAAAACATAATAATCTTCAATTTCAATAAACTTTCAGGTTCTAAATAAGAGAAATTATCGGTTGACTACAGATTTGAATAAACAATTTTGCAAAGTAAATAACCAAATATCTAAACCAATGCTAATTTCTCTCAGTCGCTCGTACCTTCGACAGCAAACGTTCATATTTTATACCGTCACAAATAACTCTAAAGAAGACGGTAAACGGCTGGCTACATTCTGAGCACGTTATGCGTAAGGAAACAGCGATATCTGCCCCAAGAAAATCCCCACTGAAAACTACCAAAGCAAATGTAAGAAGTATTTTGAAGAGCCTTAGGAATACGAATAGAGAAAACATTACGCGAATTTTCTATTCCATCGTCCATTCGAATCACTCTTCCGAGTCCATTCCGAGAAAAAAGATAACTTATCCACGAACGAGGGCAGGGTTCTTAAGCAAAACTCCTTCGCATTTTATTCAAAGATTTTCATAAGTATTCCACGAGATTCATCCCGCTAAGAGTATTGTCTCCGCTTGAATCTACGCATCGCTCGAAAGCAGAGATAGTGGCACCACCACTCCACATTAAATACGGAAGGTGAGCTCACCCTTCCCGAGAGAGAGAAAGGTGCTTTTAAACCCGATCTACTCGAGACAATAGGTAATATTTAATTGAGTTGCCTAGAAATTGGATTTCCGATATTTACTCCGTTTCATTTGCACAAGCGGGTACCCGGCTCCGTTAATTAAGCGATCGTTTTTTCCACTCGGCAACTCTAAATCATCCGCTAAATTGCCCGATAAAACGCTACAGCGGAAAGAAGAATTATTGCTCTTGAAAAGGGTGTATTTTTCTTCTGTGGTATCCGTGCGTTGTTTCCGAATCGCAGTGAAAGGGTGCAAAGTGAGCTATTATTGGGAAAGGGCTCATGACAGAAGGCTTTCGACAAAGCGTATTCGAAAGGTGGTGAGAATGAAGTTGTTTAATTAGAATTCTCAACGGTGAGCGTGATTTGACGTGACTCTCTTCGAGAGTTGTGTCTAAGAACCATCCACGCTCTTTCCTCTACCGTTACATTAATGGATTTGCCTAATGTCGGAAGGTTTTCCACGTGGAACCGATGATGAGGAACGGCATGTTTTCCTTTGCAATTATTCCGATTACTTCCTATTTTTCACGCCGAAACCTTTCTAGATGTCTCACGCTCCAGAAGGAAAGAAATTTACTTTTTTGCTGAAAGATCTTGAGCATTCAAACGCTTCTTGTTGATTTCCTCGCGTTATTTATCGACTCCTTACGTTCTTGTTAAGGAAATGTTCTCACCAAATTACTTCCCGTTAAAATGAGAGAGAAGGTATGAAAAAGTATGCCTTGCTTCAAATAGCCGCGAAAAACTTCAGTGGAAATTAAATGATAACTTCAGATGTTGCAAATCAAATGCATCTCAAGAGGAGTGGATTTAAGAATTTGAAAAGAAGGGAAATAATACTTGTTATACCTATATTTAATTCACGACAAAAATAATAACGATCAAATATTTCAAAGGAATACAAAATTATTCACAAGTTTAATAGCACAAGGCACTGCGACATTTTTAGAACCTCGCAATATCAGTGTGTTAATTCTCTACAGAGTTGTTGAAATGATATGCTGAAGTTAAAATCCAATAATTGTATAGCGATAGCAAAAATACTTTAATTCGCAAAAATGCTATAATTTACAAGTTTGAACTCCTCTTGGCGCCCTAAGTAAACCTGGTTACTAAAAGTAAGGTATTACAAAATGTTATAGCATTACAAAATCATAACAAGAACGCAACGTAGCTACGCTTAACCACAACAATTCATTCTCGCCCAACTATTTGTCTTTCAAGTTCATCAGCTCCGACTTAGTGGACAATTTGCTAGAATTTGCTATTCATACGAATTTTCACATCCAAAAAGACACTGATCATTCGGAAGACCCTGAAATATATAATTATTCAGAAATTCTAAGTCGAGTCCAGTTTTAACCTTGAAAATCTGTGTTCGCAGAATTTATGTGATTATAGGGCCACGTTCTCATATTTTCTTCGATTCGTTAAAAAACTCTTGTAAACTCCATAACCTGTCAAATTTTGTTTGAAAATATAATCTCAAATGCAAGACTTCCATTCTTATTTCACTTTAGAAAACAGCAGTAACGTCCGAAAATAACGACTGTGTGACAAAATACCACAGATGTATTGCAATACGTTTGCTATGGAATCTTCATAGATAATAGCAGAGCTGCTGTTTCATCTTCGCAGCTTACTATAAAATATGTGGAGTAACTTACCCGAATTTCAATATATTTTTGAGCTATCACTATATTCGTTCTCTAACAGATGCAGCAGCATGTCAGTACTCACCTGAAAATTAAAAGTAGAAAATACAATAAGTAAGATATTACATTATATAACATAACTACTATTTAATTAGCGGAAGTTTAGGATGTACTATCAAGTATATGTTGGTGGGATTTTCGTCAAATCAGAATAAAATCGCAGAGTTACAGTGATTTTCACAAAAACTAAATGACTCCGGAATGAAAGTAGGGATAATGTCAATAATGGCAGAGATAGAGAATGGTTTAACGAGTGATATAAGATGCATTTCGTATAATTAAGGTTATCGTATTTTCCAAAACAACATGTCTTGGTGAAACCTTGCACTTCCCCCATAGCATTGGTGTAAGATGCCAAGGCTTGCAGAAGGTATTAACACTTTAGAAATATTGTATAGTTTAAAATATATTTTGTTTGTGAATGACATAAGTACAGAATAATGAATGAACACAAAGATATATTTTCCCCTTCTTAAAAACAAAGTTCTTTGATTGCTTGCAAATTTAAAAAATTAGGTCGTTCCTTACAACTTAGTAATATTTAGTAAAAACTAAGAATACTTCATGCACGTATTTTCTGCTGCCATAAAACTCCTCCTTTTGAAAGTTTATACAACAAATCCAGTAACTTTAGATTCTTTTTTGTCATAAAAATAGTCACAACAAACAATTCAATATTAATCGAGGTTAACAAAAATGTCTGAGTCACTTTTATAATTAAAATTTACTTCTATTTCGTCACTTTCATCGATTCCTTTTCTCTTTACTGCACTTTTTTGTTTCTCAACATTGTTGTTTTGTGAAAAAGTGTCATTTCTTCCACTTTTTGATAATTTTCTCCTTATTCACGATTCAATCCGCATACGTGATTATATGAACTATTGCTATTGATGAGGATTAACTGGATTTATAAGTAATAACGCTATTTACAAGAGAACTAAAAGGTTCAACTGTAACGTTTGGGATTTTCCCTCAATGCGTGCGGGACGATTCCAAAACCACTGTTCTCCATTTCATCGCAATATCTAAGAAAGCCGATTAGACAACGTCAACGTAAGACCGAATTAAAATCTGAAACTCATGTTGCTGTTGTTGGTCTACTAAAACTAGAATGAATGGTCAACCAAAATGACACTGAAAAAGTCGTGGAGCATGTCGTGGTACTCACGTACATATTCTCTTCTTATCCCTTAGAGCACATCAAACACTCTTCAGCCGGACAGATGTCGTCCTCACATTGATGGATAACTGAACACAATTGTGCTCAAAAGTCAAAAACGCGAATTAAAACGATTTGAGCGTCTTTCCCATTTGGCATCTTCCCCCAACTTATACATATAAATCGGAAAAAGTTTCAACAAATTCACGGGATATTTCAGCGATTTCGCTGAATATCTTGATCAGTACATTCATAAAAATATGATAGAATTAATTATTGATTAATTCCAATTTCGACATCGCTAATATTACATCATTTGCTCGAACCTGTAAATATTGTTCCACTTTTTTGCATACTTAACTATTTTTGTATCGATTCATCTATTCAGAATCAAGAGAGGAATACTTGGCTAACGATAACATTCGGGCACATACTAATTAGATAAGTTTGGACAAGGTTTAATCTGAAATTGTCGCTTTCTCTTGTTTTGTCCATTCCATCGGGACATTTACAAGTAGCGTTTTAGGTCATGAGGTGAAAATGTAAATATCCTCGACGTACGGCAGTCGTATGAAGTCGCTTTTTAATCACTCGAGGCAAAATAATGCACAGCTAAAATGATTCTTGCAACGATTAGGTGAAGCGAAAGCAAACAACGAGCAATAAATCACGTCTCCATCAACAGAGGAAATCCGAATCGAAGAGAGCACGGCGACGATCCCTATCTGAAAGAATCATAAGCAGCAAGGCACCTAGATTTTTCAAGAGGCGTCATACAGACTATCACAACCGTGATTAATTCGTACGCCGTGAAACAGATCAACGTTACGGAGCACATCCTCCGCGAACTCATCCCATTGTCTTGTCAGTCCACGGATGAGAAGGAAACCATTATCAATCCGATGGAATTCCGAGATAGGCGGCCAGTAGAGAAAAGGGGCAGCGAAGGAAGGGAAGAGAGAATGGATACAGAAAAGGGCGAATTTCAGTCTTACAAGTCCGATTACTATAACAAAAGAAGACGATTTGGATGATAGTGGTATTGTTGTATGCTTCTTAGACACCTAAGATAATTCTGCATCTTTCGTTAATGAACCCCCTCTCACAGTTCCTATACAGATTCACTTGAAGTAAAGACGAACGTGTTCCCTAATTGGTCATCAGAGGGCCTATTTATAAAGAGAGGAAAAGTCCAGAACGTAAGTAATGGCTATAAATTGTTCTCGTTCGAGTCAAAAGCACTCAATTTGTATTCAATTTTAACAAATTATAGTATATTTTCGTTTCTAATGACAGTGTAAACATACTTCTAAGGAAGATACCACATTATGTCAAAACGCTACCTAAATTTTTACTGAACCACAAAAAATAATATCCTGACTATAATTGTTTCAGTCAGTCACCTCGATTTAAAAATCATCCTCTCCATCTTCGTGAAAGACCTTCTGGTGTCCACATTTCTCTGTCGATATCTACTTTCGAATAATCTGCTCCATGAAAAAATGATACATAACACACCACATTTCTGCCATATTTTAATATTTTCAACAGTGACGTGACTCACACTTACTCCAAATACATCAGAAGTCGGTAAAAGGCCTTAATGTAGTCCATCTCCCAGGAAGACATCATGAGGTCTATGATCGACAGGACTAATCGAAGGAAGGCTAATTAGTCTAAAGATCGCTCTAATAAAAACCCTTAATTAACAAAGTACGTATAAAAGAACGGAATTACCCGGGTACTCAAGCACTCTAAAATAGAAGAAAATTGCTCCTAAATATCTGGTATTTAAATCGATTATAATCGATATCTGAAAGCTAAAATAGAGGATAAAATACAACTATTTGCATATCGAAGAAGTAACGCTGGAGGAGAGACGAATTGCAAGGAAGAGACTAAGTTAAGGAAACTGAGATAAAAACCGATAAGTCCGATGGGAATGGCGAAGAAAGGAGCAGGAGGAGAGGGAGCGGGGAAGGAGGGAAGAAGCGTTAGTAAAGCACTACTTGGACAGTTGTGATTCCATTATTGGGAGACATGAGCTGTTCCTCAGTCAATCAGCAAACGCATACGAGATGATTGAAGCGTCGAACGAGTGCCAACTCGAGAAAATGGAAGCTCGAATCCAGGAAAGAAAGACACAAACATAACATTGCAAAAACAAGAATGTGAGTGCCGTATTGTTAGATAAAAGTTATGATTGAAGAGAAAGTGCATAGAATACTTTTCATCAACTCATATCACTCAGGATAGTAAAACCGGTGCTAATAATATTTGAATTAGTAAATGGATATTGAAATAGAAAAGATCAAGAGGCCTGGCTACTTATCAAGGGGTTCAGAATTTCTATTGTGTCCTTTCTGCACTTCCTGTAGCCACGTGATGCGTAATGATAATTTACGAATAAATCATGATATTTGAAGTAATAAAATTTTCTATACTTGTATCGACTGACTTCTGGAAATCAGAGAGTTGTTTTCTTAGAATGAGGTCCATTATAAATGGGAATGTTAGGTATCCACGGAACCCCCATCTTGGTTGGCCCTAGTTTTAGTGTAGCATTTTCTTAAATATAGTTGTGAAATTTGTTCAAAGAGAGAAGCTCTAAGATTAGCTTGAACTAGCTTCATTAATTTATAAAATATTCGTTTTCGGGAGATGCATTTCTAAGACCACTTTGAGAAAAATTAGGGGAGGTATGTGAGAGAAAAATCCGATTCAGATTAAATATTTCTGGGAAGATATACTAGCCACCTTCATTTTCAATCTCTCTTCTAATTTCGGAGAATTATCTTAAAAGAAGAAGAATGAGGCACTACATATACATTTTATTACCAATGAGCTGAATTAAACTGAACTAGATCTTTCTACACATACTTATTAGGTTTGGATACCTATCAAATTATCATCTAAAGTTGAACATGCTGTAAGGTTGCAAAATTGACTCCCTTGCTACACTTTTTCCTCCTGCTAAAATGCCGCACGGAAAGTTTACTTCCTCTACCAGCCGAATTGTCAATTTCATCCTTTCAAAGTTTCATTAAGATGTAAATTTCGCAAGTGAAAGTCACCTCTGCGAAGAGATTTATGAGATTGGAGTTGCATTTTCTGAATAACTGCATGATGAAATGGAAAGAACACAAAACCTAGTTTGCATACCTCAAAAACTCACTTCTGAGGCACCCTTTCTCATAGTCTAAATTACTGTACACACTCAAGCGTATCCTTTGATTTGCAAATCGTGCGTCGCTTGCGTTGCTTACTTTTATAGATCTCTGATAATTCTCGTGAGAAATCATAAATTACTAGTGAATCGTAAAATAGGTCTAACGGGTATGAAATATGCAACCTCTCTCAATTGTTCCGGACACTTAGGTGACATTCATTTATGAATTCTAATGGTATGTCCTGAAACACCTTTCCAGGGTTGATTCCGTATATTGCTGCTTTGAAATGCCGCCCACAAATAAGCTACGAATGTTTTAAATCATTAAATTACTTATAAGCCAAAGTAATTCAGGGATATTAAAATGACCTTTTCGTTGAATACGTTTTGCATGAAATCTTTTTAATAATAGGGTGTGCATAACAAATTAATTTGCTCAATCTTTCCTTGGT
Organism: Pachydiplax longipennis; assembly: GCA_036926295.1. NCBI lineage: Eukaryota > Metazoa > Arthropoda > Insecta > Odonata > Libellulidae > Pachydiplax > Pachydiplax longipennis. Next base: position 859,445 of record JAVFKF010000010.1, read on the forward strand.
GGAATTCTGCAGCACCCATCTTAGAGTATTTATTCAAAAAGAGAATAGGGTATGCATGTAAATACATAAATTCGAATAAACTCTTTAAATAATCTTAAAAATATAACAACTATGTTATTTAGGGAGAAGATAAATCTTTATTCTAGAGCTCTTGAAACATTCTTTCATTTCAAAAAAAAATATCTGGTTTGAGTGAGGGGTGGATCAAGAAAGAAGTGTAAGGGGAGCGTTTGAATAATTTTTATACACTCATCTTAAAGTAAAAAATTAAGTAGAGCCTTAATTCCCTACAAAATAGCGTTAAAAATATCCTTTTATAAATGTGGTACATGCCTGTTAATGGTGAAAACTCCTCGCTATCAGTTTTAATCTAATATCAAACACGAATCCCAAATGATCATAAAGGGGGATGCGACTAATCCTCTCTCCATATTCCTGTCATTTGAGCGCATCATTCTATAGCGCACAGAGTGTTTTTTTTCCTCAATATTTAGAATAAAATACATTGCAATATACCTAATTTAAGTCGGAAATATTTTCACTCATTGGATTCTTTTCCTGTGACATAAAACTTTCTATCCTATCGAAGTTATCCTTTTCTCTGTTGTATACAATTTTTTTATTACGAAAGAGAGAGGAAGGAAATTTGATTACATCAGCGTATAACACGTGAGAGCTGTTTCAAAACAGAACATAGGAAATTTCTTTTTCGGAAGGAATTTATAACTTCCCAAATCAAAAGTATGGTCATTTCATAGAGCAAGAAATTAGAATAAATCTTCTAATTTCATCATTCCACATATACATGGAGATTATTTAAAATTGTACGATAAAACGCAAGCAATCATCTACCTTTCATTAGATTCTAAAAATGAAATAAATAACTGAAGGCAGCAATTCATAGTCTTCTTCAATCTAAATTTTAACGTACATACCTAAACAATTACTTTGATCCAAATTAAAAAAATCTCTCTTAGAATCGAAAGCACATCCAAGCTTCGCTGAACCCTTTCTCACCTCTCGAGAACTTTTCTAATCGGGGAAACAAAATAGTTAGTAGTCCCTAAAAAAGGAAGGGAAAAAAATGGTTGCTATCGTTCGAATGAACTCTCTCGAGGCTAAAACAGGAAAGGATTATGCAGAGGATTGTGAAACGGTGGAAAAATGAAAGGTCGACAACACAGATACTATAGAATATACATTTATGCGCAACCATAAAATATTCATCGATAGTTAGTAAATAGGCGTCGGTGAGGCGAGTTGAGATGAACGTAGAAAGATGGGCGAAAAGATGCGAATAATCCGAAGAAGAAGGAGGAGATTTAAAGTGTCATGTAAACTTGTTCTCCAAGGGTTCATAGACAGAAAAGTAGAACTAATAATATATAATAATAGACTCAGTGAAATGCCAAGCTGTTAGCCTCAATAAATTGGAATTCAAGTTCGACTAGTCGAAAATTAACATCACCTTCCGGAGGATTTTTTTCTCTTCTCACTCATTAGGTGACGAAGTAGTACTTAATGAAAGGCTCTGTAGGCTTTTTCCCATTTCTTTCAATCTCGTCTCTCCCTGAGATTTCCGTTTTGTTTGAGATTCGCTATTACTCAATGGTTGCATAGATTGGTTAAGTTAGAATCGGAGCAGATTGTATTTTTTCTAATCCTCGGGTAAAGGCTTTTTAAACTGAAATATCAAAAAAGGTTATTCATTTCTATTAAGTTCCATGTATCCTGACCATGTAAGAAAATTATTTCCGACCCTGCACTGCTTTGTGATTCTGAATCTCACCCTACAAGAAGTTCTAAAACGTGGTACTAAGACACCTTCTATAACATTCTGACAATTGTGAGTAATATTTTATCGGTCAAAGAAATATGAACGGAGGACCTCGAGCTTCTGCTCTTAACACGTTCTATGACACAGCTCTTAAGTTTATCACAGTGATAATATTTGCACATTTCTCAACTCTGCGTCGGTTCTTTTTGTCGACAGTTTGGTATTAATAGAAAATTGATAAAAAAAAATGAGTACTCAATTACTCTCCAGCGGAGAGGATAGTCTCGCAGACATTGGAAAATAAATAACTTATTAATAATAAGTCGAAAATGTCAAGCTACAGGGCTTTCGTTGATTAAGACAAACATTAATAGGTTCAACAGCCAGAAATTGAGTCAGATAATTTAAGTAGTGCCATCAGAATGGTTTTAGTACATACATTGATCATACTATTGGTAACAATATATAGTGATGATGCCTTCTTTCTTTAAAATGTCATATAACGAATATTTTAATATCTTCGAAGAAGGATTCTCCCGATTTTCTCCCCGAGTTTAAAGACTTAGGAAATACAAGAAACCCTTCATTAGTGCAGTTAATGAATCCTTCTAATACTTGACACATACAAACGATGGAAACGTAATTTTTACTTTGCACATTAAGTTGTGCGACTAACCCAAGATTGGGTGTTGGGTGGCTGCCTCGACGAGGACCTCTGGTGGTGGTTGGTGCCACTAAGTGGAGCACCACTACCTTGCCCATATAAGCTCCCGTTTACAGAAGTGAGACTGCGTGACTCGATAGTTTAATGGATAGAATACCTGCCCGGAAAGTGGGAGACCCGGGTTCGAGTCCCGGCCAAGTCACAATTTTTCATTTATAAACTTTACACATATTAAAATCGCATTAATCAAACTTCTTCGGCACCGTCAAGCCAAGTCATTTGCCGAGTAATGCAAGCATAAGCGCAAAAATAAAATTTAGCGACACATGTTAGGAGGATGGAATCAAAAAATTTTGGGACTGATTAAAATCGTATTGTTCAAAACCGCACGATTCAAGAATTTCCAGACTGTGGGAGGAAAGTAAACGAATATAGCAAAGCTAAAAAGAGAAGGATGCAAGTAATGTAAAAGAGTAGCGTCAACGAAGGTAAAATAATCTTGAAATTATTAAAATAACAACACAATAATTGGCATTAATTATTATGTAAATATTTTCTATTTTTCTTAAATATATTATAGAATTTCAAATTTTTAATGATTCATCCATCAAATATGTTAAAAATATCTTGTGTAGAAATCCTCGAGATGCTCTGATGAACTGCGGAAGGTCAAAATGGAAATGAAGGTTAGGGAAAAACTTATAACTGTCGATTGATCTCATTTCCCAAAAATAACGAGAAACCAAATCAAACGTTCTCATTGACTTCGCTGCTTCTCAGCGTTAGAAATTGGTTCTCTATCGGAAAATATTAGGATAACATTCCTTCCTTTATTTATCGTTGCTAATAAACGAAAATAATAGAATCTAAAAAAATTATTATTCTTCTGAGAAACTCGGAGGTACTGTTTCGCGCATTTATGTCTTGTCATTTGAAAAATGCGATATCATATTATCAACTTGACAGCTAAGTAAAAAGAAGGAAATTAAACTTAGATGGTCCCAATATATCAATGAATACAATCTTTCCGAGTTCCAGCGTTTTGATCCACTATTATACTGCAGGTTATCCAACGAATTTCACGAGCGATGAAGAAAAACTGCTTATCATCTTTAAAAGATCGACATGCTCTAAAAATTCAAACCCTACGCGTGGTCTGCATATCCAAACGATTTGAACTTTAAACCTTAATGATGATGCTTAAGAGTGTCGAGAAATCAAGCTAACAGGAATGACGAAAGTGAGGAATGAAGCAATAGAGGAAGAAAAAGACAGACACCTGCCTAATAGCGAGTCAACGCGTGGGATGCCGCCTTTCTACAAATCCTTCCAAATCACATTTGTCATCGAAACAATTTCGTGACGGTAATCCCGACAGCTCTCAACCTGCTACAAGCCCACACTTAAAAACCTCAAAATTAATAGGAGCATAAAATTGTAACGCTTAAATACATAATTCTCTCGCATGTTGGATATTCCTCGAGTGAATATGCAGGTTTTAAGCCAAATAACGCAGCATACGTTATTTTTTCTACTATGCCACTCCCTTCACACTGAGGTAGATTGATAATGTTGGAAGTCCGCGTATTGACTGGATCTCCCCATATTTGAATTACAAATGTTCGAAATTTTAAGCCACTCGTAACTAAAATTTTCCGACCAATTATGCTCCAGATTATGAATTGGAAACATAAAATTATGAAAATGTATCTGTTCTCCAGCAAATAAGAACGTTCCGCTTTCTTTCAGCCACCTAGAGAAGTATTAATCCGCTTTTATGCTTTTAATCTACTAAATTTTTCTTCTAATATGAAACAGGCGCCTACCGTGAAGAAAAGAAATGGTATATTTTCCGCCATTTTATAAATCAAATACCAAAATATATCAATCCCTTTTTAGGCTGCCTTTCAACTTCCCTATGGATAATATGAAAATAGGGACAATAATTCTCTGGATTATAGTTAATCTATGATTTTATTCCTTAGAGAACGATGAAAACTTCTTTGTTCTTAAAAATGGTACGGAGTGAATACTATAACTCTCTACTGCTCAGGGAACTTTTTTCTGATTTCCTGGAGCCATTTTAATCTACGGGGGTTCCTTTTTGCTGAATTTTCACTATAAATTTTATATATATGGACAAAAACTGCACATATCATTTTATAAAGAGTGTAAGATACACTTCTGGGCTTATTTTTCATCATAATAATTATAATAAATTGAATAAAGCTTTATTCTTTTCTAATATATTTTAATTTTTTAAAACTTTTTTCTTATCGAACATGAAATATCTTTTATAGAATAGCAGAAATAACAGCACTTAAATATTTTGGAATATATATCAAACATATTCCTCAAGTATATTCAACCCACCTATGTTTTACTATGAAGTCGTTAACTAGTTCTGTTAACTAGGCTGTTTCTACAACAGAAAGAAAAACTTTTAGTAATGGATTCTTAAGAATAACATAATAGAGTTATTAAACACGACATTAATTAAACAAAAGGTAAAAATAACCTACTCTGCAGCCAACAATCATCGATAGAGCCATTTTTCATTATTTCGATTTATAAGCCAATTCAGGATTTTCTCTGAAACTCTACGAGAAGATCATATAATTCTTTGATATTTTTAAATATAAGTACTTTTTGCGGTAATACAGAGCTTGCGTATCAATTAATTCTGCGGATGAGATTAATATTCTGGATCAGAATATTACTTATATCTAAATAATTAATCATTTTTCCTTTACCATGCCACTCTATCATAAAACCAGACTTCAAACACAAAAAACCTTTCTATATTCCCAGATGTATACTCAGTAAGTTAATTTAAAAGACTGCGAAGCAATAATTCCTTAACAATTAGACTATTAAGTCGGTGGTCATATAATCTTGGAGGATTCAGCCCGCCATCCTCTTTTGTGATCGCCCGTAATTAGTTATCATAAAATACCCCGGAATTACTCGAGTGGTAAACAAAGATGATTAATGAACTAGCTGGAAATAATTCACAATAATAAGGGTGCACAACGATAGTTACTTTATCATCAACACACTTTCTAACGAAAATGATGAACTTTTCTCACTAGCAAGCACGTCCAGGAACATAAAGATAGCATTAAGAAATTTAATTCCAAGTGAATATTGCCGCCTTCTGGGACGGTGGCAATTCTTTTTGGTCGTACATCCGATAAAAATGTACGTATAGTGGAAATGTCCCATTAATGTAGATTTGAAAGGAAACGCAGCGGTCAGGAATGTGTGGTGCTGGGAAAATCCAAAGGCTTTGGCATCTGTGGTCGGAGGTTTTTGACTTGTTGTTCTTATCTTTTCCGAACGGTTTAGACTTGGAACACCGCTAAGGGCGTTGTCCTCAGTGAAGCGTAGCAAGGATTTGAAAGCAAGCAACTCCAGATTAGCATCGATCATACTGAGCCACCCTTGCAAACATCATTTTTTAGACGGAAAAATATCGTTTCGTAATTCATATGGCGCCAAATACATTCGCAACGCTCACAAAGCAATGCCTATCAAAAGAACTGTGATTAACCACTTATCGCTCTATCATTGAATTAGGATCGTGAAACTTTCGTCCGGACTTATCGATATTTATCGTGAATCGTCGATTGGAGAGTTGTATCGGAATCTGACGATCGTGATGGTTATACTCGACGTAGAAACCATTCATTAACTTCCATCTAATATTTTAATACTTCTCCCACGTTCCACTGAGGAGAGTGGAAGAGGCCGTTCTAAAAAAATGTAATACGTAAATATATGATATGCACATATGTAATGCTTACTTTTATAATATGGAGCACTTTCATTCGAAATACTCGCTTTCGTCGACTAAATCATCCATTTTCATCATGAGAACTACTAAACATTCTAAAAAACTAAGATCGTACTTACACACATTTACTCCCTCCTAAATTTAGATATCACCAATACGGTAACCGAAAATATACAATAATATAGATTCTATTATAATGTAGATTCAAATCAATTTATTGCCAAATCGGGAATTCATCTAATAGAAATCATATAGAAAAAGGTTTTTTGCATAGAAATGATATGCTGCGACAGTATGCAATGCGACAGTATAAAATACGGGAAGAAGTGGGAGTATAATCAAATTGCCGTTGAGAGATAGAAGTGACAGCTGTAGATAGTAATGCATGTACACCTATTTCATTGATAAGAATGTAGGAAAAGATGTGCGTGTGAATACCTCAGTTATTCGTGTTAGGCTGTTCTTATCCTTCAATATTTTTAAGGATAGTCAAAATATTTTGACGGAATTCTTAAAAACCTCCACCAAAATGGCTATAATCCTTCCACACTGTAAGTTGATTGGCATACGTTAGTCAACGTCAAACTACCTGATTTGAAATTGCAGTAACATACACAGTTATCCTGGTACTTCAATAACTATCTTTCCAAGATCGACGACCACGCTCAAGATTACCAAAAAGAATACTTCTTCGTCCTTTTCATACGTAAAACTTCAAAATTCCATTAATTTACGGAGGAAGGAATTTAGAATACAGTGATGGTAATTTAAATAGTGCATCGCCTGTTTAGGTCATTTCGCACGCGAGCCTCCACCGGAAATCGAACCGTGTTCACTTAAGTGTAACACGTAGCCCTTATGGCTATCCAGAGACACGAAGATAAAATATGTTATAAATTTATACTATTCAAGAATTAACGTTTCAAACGGATAATTCTTTCACAAAAGTCTTTTCTGCGCCAAAATAAAAATCTCAAACACAATTTCAGAATGTATTCGATAAGATCAGGTGTAACTTTGCAGAGGGCTATAGCATAAGTGTCAAACCTTTTTTTTAAATTCTCCGCACCTCAGAACGTGGAGTATTTACTAGATTTTTCCTTCCTCTTCAATTTGACGATATTTGGAACTGATTTTAATCTAAGAGAGAAGGTTAAGAGAGAGAATGTTAAGAGTTGGCTTAAATCCCTCTAACGAAAAAGTTCCTCAAATATATTTAATAAGTTGTCTTCAAAGAACTCTATAATTCGAACAAGTTTTCCCTCATGTTAGGTTGAATTTAAGTCATAAGCTACTTTGAATACTGTGAGCAAAATCCTAAAGAAATATTACTTGGAAGACTTAATTGTCTCTCCCAATTAAAACACCGGAAGAAACAAAGTATCGAAAATAGAAGAACATTAGGAGTTTGAACAATATTTGAAGACTAGATCGCGTTTTCAGAGTGTGAATTTGAAGGGAGAAATACGATTCACTACGATAACATCAAATGCTAACATAAAACGATATTACCTTTTTTAAGTACTGTAATCCCAAATTTTTGAGAATTTCAGAAAACGAATGAAATTCTTCTTAATGAGTTAAGACGAAATGAAAGTCGTGTAGCGATCCTACTTGACGTCGGTCGAATCGCAAAGAATTTAGGAAGACTGCCGATTGACGAAGTATTCGCAAACTCTAAGATGCATAGAGAAATGCGTTCTATTAGGTTATTGCAGTATAGCAATCGTAAGATAGTGATTTATAATATATTTGGAATGTTTATCAAATGTTACCGAGTTAATACTCATCATTTAGCAACATTATCGAGTAAATAAAACAGGAATTTTGAGTCTTTTATAGATAAATTCTGAAAGGGAACGGAAGAATAAGCAGAAAAAGGGTCGTTTTTTGGTAGTAATGGTAGAGAAAATGAGTATGTGATGCAAAAAATGAAGGCAAATGGTGCGAATAGAGCTACGTACTTATTCTTATTACATTTTATTCTTATTTATTATTCTTCGTACATTTCTTATTGAATTGAAATTTTCTCATTTACCATTCGATACAGCATAGAGCATATATCTTTCGTTTACTTTTGCCTCTGCGGAGATAACTTGAGAGCTAATGCGATATGAAAGATGTTAGAATATCACATTCATTTTGGTCACTGCTTATTGAAAAAGGTGATAAATTATGGATTTTGTGTTGTGCTTATGTGGATGTTTTCCATTCATAGATGGGTCTGTTACCGTGAGGAAAGAATGGTTAAACGATTCCTATATACTATATTTTCTCATCTTGCCGAGTACGCTTAATTCCCTCATCAGGATTTCTGATAGCTAATGGTGAGTGTCGATGGTTAATGGAGTCTCTAACTAGTCTTCGGGGTGAGTACTTCAAGAGATAAACTACGGAAGAATAATCCGAAAGGAGAATGTAATAGGAATCGCCCAAATTCATACAGCGAACACATTGATACATTATAGAATAAAAAATTATCAAATGAAAACGCTATTTAGTAAGAGAACCTTTAGGCACATGCATAGGAATAGTCATTGGAGAGGAATGACAGAAATTCTATGTTACTGAGATTAACTGCTTTAAATTTAAAATAATAATTAATATTTTTGTAAATGTAATTCAGTAAATGTATCCAGTCTGGTTTTTTTTACACAGAGTACAGCTTGTTCAAAATAAAGTAATTATAAAAAAATAGAACGCGAAATCCATAAGAAAGTAGTGCTCGTGTCCTGTCAGTGAAATGTTAGAGGAAGTAGGAACAGAAGGTGAACAATTTATGGAAAAATTAAGGGAAGGAATGTTATGAAATGATGAACAGAACACTTTCAGAAATTTCGCCCCATTATGCAATAGAGGGATAAAAGATCAGATAGTTCGATAGTAAATGCATTCCTATTCCTACACACATACCTAAGGGCGGTTAGTTTGATGTAGCTGTACTTGTAACGATGCTTTATATGGAATACTAAGTCTACGAATAATTACATTGATTCGGATACATGCGCTGAATTTCATTCACATTTTTTTTCAGCATTAAATCTTGGAGATTTGGAGTGGTTTCTATATACTTCTTTAGATTTTATAACCATTTAAGGACGCGAAATTTAAATTAAATTACACGTATTAGGGACTAGAAAACAGAGAAATTCAACTTTTCGCCACTTCAAGATTTTATCATAACAAAATCTCTTAAACTTCCGCTAAATTTCGCTAGATAAGTTTTTTAAGGAATTTCTGGAATAATCATATTGCTTTTCTACATTTATTCATTTAATTTCAGAACAGACATTCGATGCAATCTTTTGATGGAGTCGCTTATCTCTCACCAAAGAATGTACAATTGGCATCTGTGAAAAGATACATACACTCCTATTTGATCCGCCTATGTAACAAGGTGAGAGCGTGGCAACTAATACTTCTCGTAAAAAGTATGGAATTAATTTTTTTATTATAACTCTTATTTATGTAAAAATAAACATCGTGCTTTTCATCTCCAAAAGTTTTAACAGATCTTTAAACGCTAATCCTTCTTCAACTATCGAATGAATTTTTCCTGTGACAGGTTAGGATATAAGACTGTCGATGGGGGTCTCGGGTTCGAACCCTAACATGGATAAATACGTGTGCTTATCATAGATTAACTATAAGAGAGGACGTATTAGTCGAAATTTCTCCAGAATAAATTAGAGAGGGGCATCATTACTAATGATGAAGTGCTGGTCCTCAGGGCTCATGGAATATCATTCACCATTCACCTTTTTTTATTACGTTGGAACTGAGATATTGTAAACAGTTATTGCAATGATATCGTTGGATATTTATGAAATGTGCAGACTTTGTATCGGAGGAATGAGCGGAAAGCGAATTCAAACTGCATGGAACGGGTCAATACGACGTCTGCGGGAAATTGGATGACAAAGAGGAAGTCTCACAAATGCTTCTCCCGAGCGGCAGGTGATCAAAGCCCCACTCTTTTTATTATGCGTCCAATCCTATTCCCTTTGCTTTTCCTTTCGCCACGTCTTCCTATTGTCAGTGGACGTTTGATTTCTCTTCTGCCGTACACATTAAGAGCCGTGTTATTTCGCCGATGTGATGGAGAATCGTCGAAATGGAGAAAGTCTTGAAAGAAAAAAGAATGTGGTTCAGTTAAGGACCAAATCCCTTCATTTGATCATTTTGCGAGCTCTATCAAAGCTAATGGAAGAGGCTGGGCTCCGTCGCTTTTCTTTCATAGCATTACAGAAATTTAATCATCACATCCTTTGCCCATCTACGTTCATAGAGAATAAAAATTTTATAACTTCAAAAAAATGAAGTAATTTTTAGATCATACATCCCAAAACTCAGAACCATCGTAGACTTCAAGTTGATATTCAACCCTTCACTACAAAAAGAAAAATTTATCTAGTGAATTACTGTATTAAATAATGAAATTTCACGAAACAAAAGCAATGAATTTAGTCACAATATATCAATGAATGGATAGGTGTATCGAAAATTATTGATTTGGTTCTCATTCTTCGCCAACGAGTAAAATGCCGTATAAAGAACATAAAAATGCATTAAACTGTGTTTCTTTAGGTCAGCTTTATGAGAAATCATTAGAAAATACATTAATGTATTACCCTTGACACAACCTCCCACCGAGTTCATTAAGGATAAAAGGCATCCATGTAAATGAAGATGCTGAAACATCTTAATTTAATAGACGATGTCTTCTTGTAATTAATACCTTCCTATTAATTGCCACATAAAGCATCTTTCTTAAGTGGCAGAGTAAGTTTATAGACCTACAACTCAATTACTGTAATAGTAATAACAGATTTACGTTAGCGCTTTGTAAGTTTCCTATTTTTGCACGGCATCTCAATAGTTTACCTTCAGAAACAAATAACGAGTCCCACTTCATTAGTACCGCTAGGCTCATGTTACTCTCCTTTTTTAAATCCTCTACCTTGGAATGGAGAAACAGTACGGTAAGAATAGGAGAGCATTCTAGTGCAATTACTCCTACAAAACGAATTATAAGTTATTATTACCAAGTCGGAAATAAAGGCCATACTCAGGTCTCAGTTATGGATTTAAAAGTAACCTGCTTCATAATAATGACCTTATTCTAAAAGAATAATATAGAGATCCGTCATGAAAGCAAGTAATCGGCATATTGTGTTAAATTAATACCCATAGAAAGCTGCTATGTTTTATACTGCATATACAGACCGATTGATCGCTCTTTGTAACAAATCAAATACATGAAACTATAAGAAACGTAATTAGAAACTTGAATGAATCAGCTTCACTGAACAATTTACGATTTTGGATAAAGAGGACGGTAAATTGAAGTAAAAATAGCTGATTTTAAGTTGAAGATATAATCTCGCAATGGGCACAAAGGATAAAACCAAACGATGATTTGCAGAAGTACAGGGTTGGTGAGTGGCGATGACAAGTATTGCTTAGATACTGTAAACGCGGTGGGTGCATGAAACTTTCACGAGACTCAACAAGGCAGCGGTCGTAAAAAGTTCTTAGTTTTGCGGAGTCGCTGAAAGTAGTTTGAGGGTATATTTCCTTTTCCCCGTGGTTCTAGTATCGTTAAAAGTCAGTGATTCACGCCACCCTTCAGCTTGACTCATAGGTGTCGAAAGATCTACTAAATTTCGGGAAAATTAACAGCCGAACAGTGAGAAAGCTGCTCCAAACATCTGCCAATCTTCAAATAAATTTAGACCAAGAAAATAGCATTGAAGGGGACTGGGTGGTTAAGTGAGTAAACTGCAGCAATCACAAACGTGATTGTTATAAGTCACGTGTTCACGCACACTTGGGCCATTGAAACCTATTGCGTGTTATATAGAGAGAAAGCTGCATCATCCAGTCATTGATTTGGAGAAAACATCACGTTTCTGCACAACAATCATAAATTTATCTCGCGCAATTCACGTTTTATGCGATACACAAATTCCCAAACTAATTTATAATTGGAAATCCCTCGTCTTATTTTCCAATTCCTAAATTAAGCCCTTTGATGTGTAACACGGTCAACGAATTTATGAATATAAGTCAGATAAACGAAAAGAATTTGTCTGTGAAAGGAGATTTAGTTTCTAAGGAATCACACTAGCCCACATATGACACCAATGAGACCAAATTAAGAAGTAATATTTGGAATAATGAGAGACATCTTTTTACTCACATAACGATGACACGACACGACAATCACATGCACGTATTGAAGGACTTACCTGAAAATGAGAGGAAAAACTCATTAGAGAGCGACTGGCAGATAATTTATATTAAAATCATAATCTAATTATATTTGCGAAACATTTTAGTACAAGGTTTTCCCATTGACAACCTCGCCCAAAAATTGCTAGAGAATTAGAATTCCTGCTACTATTACGGCAAAAAAATTTAAAATTTAGGGGCGTGATTTCTTTCTAAAGTAATAGTTCGATGATGTATACGTCCACTCAGTTTTCATCGCGACCAACAAATCTCATTATCTTTGGTATTGCTATAAAAGAATCAATATCTGAACGCATTTATAATGTAATGATAGCTTACACCAAGGACTGGTCGCAAATAAGGTTGAGTAGGGCCAACATAAGCTGTCCGTTTACCTTGAGATGCATACCCCTATGTGCCAAATATAATTTAACCATTTTCCTTCTGTTAACTATTAATTTATGGCGATATTATTTCTCCTGAATCAAATATTTAAGCTAATATTTTCTAAGGGGTAAGTGATAAGGACTGATGAGCTTAACAAGATTATTTTAAAGATCCTTCGCCACCATCCAATGTCGTCTACTTATAAAATTACGAAAGATTTTTTAAAACTCAGCTATCCTCAATATCGCATCTGAAAATGCTTGAATAAAACTTTATTGTTCAGTGCCAAATATAAATTATTTTATGTGATACATCAGGCTTCTACTAGCATCGGATTTACACACTTTTGATGTAAATACATGAGAAATCTGAATTTCAGAAAGTTACAATCCAAAACAGAGATTTACATGTTAAAAGTACTCTGTGGTGATTAATAAGAGGATAGATGAAATTTTAATATGAGGAAAGCCGAAAATAAAAATCCCTAAGCAATTCTCGGTTATTACGCTACTATAAAACATTTTGCATATTCTGGAGAAGAAAGATGTGGTAAAGGAATAGCTAATGTTATTCTACACACAATGAAATTATTAATAGCACAATATTTGGGTGCTAAAGAAAGAGCTCGGTGAACAACCAGGAAATGACATTTCTCTTACGGCACACTGACGATCTCGCAGGAGGGGCAAGGAATGTTATTTTCAAGTTTTACGAGTAAGTCCCACGACTTTTCGGTCACGCACCTGACTCGGCGAGAGAATGTGTGCCTTAAATGATAAACATTTAAGATGATGAACGAACGAAGAGGGTCGATACATGCTAAGATATATAATAGAGTAATAAGAGAAATGATTCACGAAAATTTAGGACGATGTATATGATACTTAGTTACGCAAGATTTAAAGAGAGGAGAAATTTTAAGCGAGATTAATGATTGAGGCTTCTGAATACAATAAAAAAAATCGTTCGATGTGTAATACTTCTTAGAAGACAATGCGAATATCTTCCGTATTTGGGACATTGAAATACGCAAAGGAAGATTGGAAGACAAAGAAGCAAAAGAGAGAAGTAAGACCATGAAAATATGAAAACTAAATATTTGCTATAGGTGGAATATAATTTGGTAGTATATTTCTCTTATTTGCGCAAACGTAAAATTGATCCCCAATCATATTGTTGAATTATGTCCCTCGTAAATCAGATGCTTCTAAGAAATTTCACTTAACTGTTATTTTTGTAATGTTCAAGCTTAAAATAAATTCCATGTCATATAAGAGCAGGATAGTTACAGAATGTTTATTCCCTTGTAAGTAAATTTCGCCGTAACGTTAAAGATATGTAAACTTTGAGTGATTTATTGATCTATCAGATGAGCTCCAATATATTTCGTGAGCGATTTTAAGTCATTAAAATAACTTCAGCATTTCGGGTTACGTGACAATGTAACGGCTTCACCACTTAAGTCATAATAATATTATAATAACTGTAGGGATACAGTAAAACTGTTTATATGAGCAGGTTGTAATTGTTTTGGTATTGAAATCATAATATTTTTGTGAAAACAAAAGTAAATGTGGCGGATAAATAAGGAGGTTAAATTTGATTTCCGTAAATGGGCGAATCTTGTAGAGATGAAAAGATGGCCTACACAGTATACGTATTTATTAAGGAATAGCATGAGAGATGGATTCGCTTAAACATGCTGTAAGTCTCATATGGTGGCTATTTTGTATGAGCATGAAAAATGGATTGAAAAGTGGATAGTGGAGAGGCTATGAGAGGGGAGGGAAACGTGAGCGACATGAGAAAGGAATGAAGAGAATCAGGAAACGCGACCAATTGAGAGGAAAGGAGAAGTCCTTTCGAAGGGGAAGTTTGTGGATTCAAATGACCCCGTATGGTAATGGACTGGAGGAAGATGTGCGGAAGGTCACCTGGGGGAAAAGATGGAGAATGAAGATGAGCATAAGAAAACAGCTGAAAATGGGAGGGTTTCCTGGAAAGTATGGAAAAGAAATATTGAATGTATGGGATGGAGGGTATGGAAAATAAGATAGTTGAGGTGAAATGGATGGGAAGAAAATGACGGAAGGTCGGCGAACGTGGGACTGGAGTATGGAGTGAAAGGCGGAATGAATGAATAGGAAAGAATTAGAATGTGGAGGAGGGGAAAGGTGGTGCAGGAATCGGTAGGCGAAGGAATAGCGAAATGATGATGAAACTGGATGGCGAGATGGAGATGTTGATAGAGGAAATAATGAAGGATGGGGAAGAGAAAGGAACGGACGATGGAATCTGCTAAGATCACTTTTCCACGAACCGATAAATGGCCTCAATTTCTCTAATAATTATATGCAGGCAAAGGAAGTTTGGAAAATTACATCGAACGATCAGGACTTAAATGGCGGTGACAAACTAACGAACATTCCTTGCCGAGTGGCTAGCTTAACATTCATTTAATCACTCCGGTACAATTACTCAGAGTACCCCCTCAAATCAATTAATCTAAAACATAATTCTAATACCTTATGCATCTTTGATGGTCACCTATTATAGGAGAGAAAACAAGCTTTTCTTTCGATCAGAGATAGTCTTTAGAAGAATTTATTTTGAAGTTGTCAAAAACATGGCTGATAAATAGGTAAACTTAGCGAAAATTGAGATTGCTTGCCGTTTTTGCCTTGCCCCTCAAATTTTACTTAAAAGTACGAGCTGCTTCTTGTAATTTGCTGCGACGTTCTCTTATTGTCAGAGTAAGTTAAGTTAAGAAGATCCAACAAGTATTTATAAGTTTGAAACAGCACCCAATGGCTCCAAACATACCGTCTCTGAAAATAATGTACATTTATAAATAAAAGGCATAATCTAAATAACTAACTATGAATTTAAGTAGAAATAAAATATCGTGGATGCTCTTTTAATTTCTCGCGCACGTTGCTTGCGTACTTATGAGAATAACTAACCGCTTCTCGTACTCGCCACGAGAAGTAATGTTAGGCGGGCTTTATTACGGAATATATCATTTTTTATAAGCTGAATTCTAATTAAATGAAGCGCGTGATCTAGCAGTGACCTTCGACGCACTTAATTTCCATACTAGCTG
This sequence comes from Pachydiplax longipennis, assembly GCA_036926295.1. NCBI lineage: Eukaryota > Metazoa > Arthropoda > Insecta > Odonata > Libellulidae > Pachydiplax > Pachydiplax longipennis. The sequence goes on from JAVFKF010000010.1 coordinate 875,406, forward strand.
CATTTCGACGTGTAGCAGTAGGCGTATGCACCGCACACTTGATTTCTCTAGTAAGTTACCTGATTATAGGCACATGTAATCGTTCTATGGATCTATGACGTCTTCCGAGAGCGTATTAACTCTGACTTTATCGAGTAATCCTTATTTGACAAATTTTAATTTTCTTTTTTTCTGGGGAATTCCAACCTTCGTTATATAGTGTCTTGAATACAAAACGTTCCGACTTCTACTGTGCCTTTTCCAATACACAAATACAAAGCTAGCGCAAAAGCAACGAAGCTCGCAGACTTCTACCGACGATTCCTCTCACTTCTGCCGAGTTTTCCCAATTCCCCGTCCTTATATATCTGAGCACATGTTAACTTCTTCTAGAAGGAAGTTAGAAGTTATTTCAATGAGTCCACAGTTATCAAGTTTCTATCTCGAGCGCTCAATTAATTTCCATCTGCCTAGGTTTCTCTATTTGAAAAGTATCTAGCGAGAGAATGTTTTATACATATATATGCTCTAATTGGCATTAATTTCATTATCATTCCAAAATTAGAAAAATCCTAGAATTGCATTAATCCATCTTTTTTCGATTCCACTGTAAACGACACATTTATTAACTCAAAATCCTCACTTTCTTGTCAGTCTCGTCACTAATGTAAGTGCATGCAAAGATAAGAAAGAGCAGACTACGCCACCAAGCACGTTTAAGAACTTAAAATAGTAAATCACAGAGAAGTTAACAGGATAACGAGGATAAATAATGAAGGGAAGTTCCAGGGCGCAGAACAAAGGAAAGCATATACGTAAAACTAAAGAGATACGAAGGACGTGAGATAAATATAAGAATAGGACTGATGGAAGAAACAAGGCTATTCCCAAAGAGTATCCTCTCATAATTGGAATGACTTATTAAGATGTAAAGAAAGAAAACTCAAAGGTGTAAGGAGTGGGCAGGAAATGTAAAGTATGATGGAATGGAGAGGTGGAGAGGGAAGGGTTGGGCGCGGCCGAGAGACGCAAACAAGGAAGTAAACATGGAATTGTGCAGGTTTAATTGCAAGTATATAAAACGATTGTGAACTTGTGGAGGCGAATGCGTAATTAAAGAAGATAATCTGCGATCTCATATTGGGGATGAGAGAAGTACGTTTAGCACTTTTATAGAGTCGAGAATGACCAAACGAATGCTCACGAAAATGATTACTTCGTCGAGGTCAAGTGATCAAGTAATTTACGTCTTCCCTGATTAATAAAGATCGATTCCTCTAAAACTCGCGATTTCTCGCGAATATAAACACTTTAATTAGATGCGTTGGTGATTTCGACACGAGAAGTATACGTTTGAACAATTTCTCAGCAGCACGATTCCCATCATATCCTATAGGTCTCCTTTCCGAGAATCGATAAACAGCTAAAAGGATAATTTGCAGATTTTCGTCAAGGGCAGACGATAATTGTCAGGTGTGCACATCTTACTCGTGCGTCATTAACGAATAAAAATGAGCGACGACTTTTGTATTTGAGGATTTAATCTAAACTTTCTCATATGATTCAAAACTGTAGCAAGGCATATGAAGGTTCAGTATTCGAAAAAGCAGCAGAGCAGGATCTTGTAGCCGTTAGATTTCGCACCAACTGCCAAATAATTCAGACGAAATAAAACGGAAATTCGAAGCATTATGTTTACGTAATATTCGCAAAGAAAAACAGGAACTCAAATGGCGGCGAAAAGGCGGCTGCCTCTCTATTTACGCAAAATCAAAACACGGGCGCCTAAGAATGACGAAGATTTTCCAAGAACGAAGGGAAGGAAAGAAAGAGCGCGTCCAAAGTGAAGTAGCCAATAAATTGCCTCATTACGCCTCACCATTCCACTCCTCTACATCCACTCCCCGAAGAATGTCCGAGAAAAACGATAAGGGCCGGCTAAAACGATATCATCTCCTCACCTGAAGCAAAGAGATGCGGGATTATCACAACGGTCCATCCGTTTCATCTGCCCGACGACCACATAAATTCTTGCCGGTTGACACCCCCAGCAAATAGCCCCTGAGGGCGGCTCTTGGACTAGGTTACAAGGTTACGGGGATCAAACTCTCTCCCCTTGCCACATCCATTACTCTCTTCATGCATTTGTTTCCCGACGTCCGATACAAGCATTGGAAGTTTATTATATAAGTTATAAGGATAAAAAGTGAACGAGAAGCGAAATTTGAATGCAAGAGCATCTAAAATTCGATTGTTCGAAGGATTCGAGCGAATATTGTTGTCAAGGTCGTACTTAACTCCTTCTACTCATCAGAAAATAATGCTCATGTTTTGAATCTCAAGTTATTTTATTCTCATTGTTTTTGTTATATTTTAGCTATTAACTAGTCATGCTTCCCTTCGAAATTTTTAGAGTATCACCGAGTGAAAGCTGACGCCATCGAATTTTTTTCTTGAATTCCCGTTTTTCTTCATAAAATCCAAATATTCTGCTATTTACCACTCTCTTCAGTTTCTTTATTTCTGGCGTGCTTCGTTTTACATTTAAGATTCGCAAAGATAAGAAGTCGGATAAGATCGAACGAGACTTGCTTGTAAAACTTGGATTAGATCATTCATGTAAGTACTTCATACAAATAGCAAGGTAAATCGGTAAGTGTGCTGAGAATTGTTTTCCTATGACCTCTAATTATCACCTACTATAGAGGTACAATCTCTAAATGATATATATGTTTAAAATGAAAATTCACCCCAACGCTGTGATTCCCGAGACTGATTATTTCCATGACTTATTTTCATACACGAGACACGAAAGTATGCTAATGTTTTTTGGCTACAAAACGAAGAAGGCTATTGCTCGTACACTATCCGACGCAAATCGGATTCTGATTCTAATTCCAATCGCTATTCGAAATAGATTTAACGATTCGCCGCTCTCCGCTTAACCTCTTCAATCCAATTCCACTCTTTTTCATTTCCTCATGTAACTGCTTCTCTGCTGCAAATAATTTTTCCATTTGTCTCAGTCCATCCCATTTCTACAGGTCATCCAGTTCCTCCAGCCCATCGAGCTCTTACATTCCAACGGTACCTTCATCTCATTTAGTACCTCTACTCAATTCACTTCCTTAATAGTCTTCTTGTAAGATCCTTGCCTCCGATCATTTTCTCTTTTTATTATTTCCACTTTCCTATTTCTGCCATTCCCTCTTTTTTCCAAGCAAATCATTCACTCACTGCACAACTTAATCTAAAACAGTTGCTTTAAATCGATGAAGCGCGGAATATTATAGTTTTAACGCGAATATTATAATATACTTATTAAGGCCAGAGGTACGTTGATAGTTGTTTTCAAATTATTGATAATTTTCACTAAGCATTAAATGAAACAATATGCCCTACACTTACCGATGTTAGCTAAAGATGTCGATTGATGCACAAACCCATACCAAACGGAAAGTAAAAATTTCTCTGGTATTAGTGCGTTTATTATAAATAAAATAACTGAAATAAGGGCCTCTTACGTAGTGGCAATCAATTTGCAGTAAAAAAAATCAATTACAATAGATAGAATCCGCGAAGGATTAGTCAAAAAAGCTTACTTTTTACAACAAACACTAAAGTCATCTATTCAGCATATGATAAGGACCCCCAAAATTTCTCCTAGGAAAAAGAATACCACTGCGGAAAAGACCAAAAGATGCCATTTTAATTTATTTTAATATTCTAAGAATTGACTTCGGCAACTCTAAAAGTAAAATTTACGAATATATTCTAACCAAAGTCAAAAACATTACGAATAATAATTTTTCATCGGTCCGGTGAGCGTCATAAAAACAAGCGGAAGCACAGCCAGGAGGGAAGGTGTTTCCACCTGAGATTCGAAAAGTAATTCATCCACATTTTTATATTCGAGCCATATTTACGTAATGTGATATTATAAGGCAAACGTGCTCTTGCTCTTAATTTCACTTCAGAAAATACAACTTCAAATCGGAAATTTTCATGATATACGTTCACTGTTGACGCCCCGTGAACTGAATATTACTAGGGTCTGCCATAGGTTCTGCACATGTAATTTCACATTCTCTCTCTGTTAGAGATTCGTCCTTTACTAATCAGCTTTCGGTTTCATATAGACCTAGTAGACGCTTGCTTTCGTAAGCATTTCTGCCAGCAATTACAGTTAAAAATAGAAATAATTGGCCATCAGTCACTGTGTTATACCGCATCTGTTATGTTTGGAACTACTTTTCTATCAATCCCATTACCCAGCCTAATTCCGGGGTTTTTTACCGATATGTTTCTTGCAATTCCATCTGATTCTCCCATCTCTTCCCTCTTACACGCCATTCTCCCTTTAATGGATCAAGGGTGAGGAAACCTCAAGGGCGTGAGTTAAAATGCCATCGAAATGGTCGTACTTCGCAGCGACTTTTTCCGAAGGGACTCCAGTTTTAATACGCTCACCACATCCATCACTGACACTCATTCGCATGCACTATCTCTATCGAGCACGCACATACACACGCGTTCTCGATGAGACCTTGAAAGTATTCTATATGAGTCGCATTTTCTCGAGGCTGCTCAGTGAATGGAGAAAGCCACGCCTACATTTTCTAGCAATCATACTATGCGTCTGCAATAATGCTAAGGACCGGTCGTACTTTATGATAGCAGGAAGTGGCCTATTTCCTGTTTCGTGGGCGGACCAATTCATCCCGTTGAGCGCGAATCTCGGTCTACCACAATCGGCGCAACTCACGCAACTGCATTCCGCACCGGAAAATCTGCGCTTTTTTTAATTATTGCAAGCTTGACTTTCTTCTCGACTTCTAGGAACTAACATAGAAATAGAAAACCGGAAACGTAAGGAAAAATACGATTGGCGTAAGTGGCGCCGCTGCGGAATTCGGGAAACGTCCAAACGACTGTGGATCTGGGGATCGTAGATTGATCCGCACGATCTAATTAAGCTCATTTTAAATTGTACTTAATTACTATTTCAAGGGCGGACACAAATCGCTCCATTCGAACCCTTTTTTAAGGCATTAAACGACATGTGTATATTAACATACAAAACACAGATGACGAATACAAACGACCAAACTCTAATCCTAGGTACCTGGAACACCTCGGAATTGGAAAGCTTTAGTGCTAACTATTCGAGTACCGAAGTCAGAAAACTAAATTTACATTATACTCAATATGTACGCCGAATCAAAATTGAATTATACTACTATTTATTAGGGAAATATTAATCCTACATTAGTATTGAGATTTTAGAAGGATGAAAGTAACGAAGTTCCATTTCATAGTCTTTCTTGGCAATCATGGTACACATGTTCTAAGCTCTTATACTAATGATTCCTTGGCACAGAAAGATTAAAACATTCACCGCAAAAGTTGCAATGAATTTAGAGTATTTCCTTAATCATCAAAGAAAGCACTATTGATAAATAAATCCTATTCGAGCAAGACTGAGAACGACAAGACTCCTCAAACTCAGTGAATGAATGCTTAAAGAAATCATTTAAATATGGAGATAGTAAGTAAAGGAGTTGACGATATAAAACACCTTAAGATACCCATAGAAGTAATCACTGGCAGTAGGAAAACACCCACGAATAGGAGGCCTGAAAACCCTACGCAAACCCACAGATGGTAACAACTAACACGTTTCAAAGTAGAAGCTGTGGTAAAACAAATAAATATATCGACAGATATAATGTATAATACGAGTAAAAAACATAGTGTAGTGAAGTATCGATGAATCGGTGTTCACTGATCCCGATGATATTGTTTATGGGCTAGAGCAAAAGGCTATCAAAAGCTAGACAAAGGGTGGAGAATCATTGGAAGGCCACCACATTCTGCATTCGGTCTCATAAGAGAGGCCGCATGTGAAACCATCAGGCTACTCTTGTGTTGCGTGTCGCTTCCTTGCAATTAATACAATTCGAAATTTTATACGAGAAAAAGAATTTATTCTCTTAGTAAACCGAAAGAGAACATTTCCACTTCTTTCACTTGGGATATTCACAGTAATTAGAACACATATTTAAAGTAGAGTATTCGGCTTAGGAAGTTACTAAAAGGCTACAATGGACGGCAAAAAAGGCACATTTGTTCTGAAGAAGTCCTGAAGATGTATGTTCCCCACCTCTGGAATGGAAAGTACCTTTAGTTCCTGTAAATAGAATGATTTTAGTGGCTAATGCCTGAACCCTTCCATTAAAACGGCGGAAACAAAGTTTGAACGCCATTTAACTGAACAAAAATCTTGATACTTTAAGCTCGAAGAGAGGCATAATTAAGCTCCATTAAGGAAATCTTTCGCAAAGATACCCTCAACACATCTTATTAAACAAAAAAAATAATTTCCCTTTAAATTTTCGCTGTAGTTCGCCTACCCAATAGATTTTATCTTCTTGCTTCTTAAATTTAGCGCGGAGCTTTACTTATGTCGGAGTATCGCTTACAGAATGAATGAATTAGCTATCTCAAAAATAAGATGAACGGCAGGCTAGCGCGAATGGTGACTGTCCTTTCTTTTGTCTGACTCGAACCAAGGTGGAATAGTGGGTAGAAAATATACAGCAGAAGCATGAATTTGAATAATACAATGGATGTATCATAGGAAATTCAAGGTAGTTGTAAAGTTTAATTGCTGTAAAGAAGTTCCTCCAGCTCATTGGTAGCATATAGCAAGCCCATGTGTAAGATACATTGTTACACTTTAAGAAAGTCGCTCGTATGAATTGTCGAGATCAGTTCACATTCGATTTTAATTTATCCACTCAATGGACCGGTGAGGGGAGACTGCAGAGGGAATTCCTGCTCTGCTTCATCTTCGAAATGAATGAAAAAATTTCATATTAAAACTACATTCACCTAATTCAGCTCCTAAGTGTTCCATAAATCGCCATCGAGAAGTTAGAAATTCAAAAGTAATTAATAATTAGCAAGGAGTCAAAAAAGTGAATGGCGAAACTAGACTTGTGAGGCATTTCAACGAACAAATAATGAAAACACCATCCTCAACTGATGTTGAAAACAGTAAAGTTCAAAAAAATAATTACGGGAAGGCTGATGGAACTATAATTCGGTCATCTGGCTAATTTCATTGCTTCTTTCAAAGTGGGAGAATGCTGATGAAACGCCCATACACACGAGGAATTGGAAGGCATATCAGATGAAAAAATTATTATTAAATTTTACAGAGAAAAGGGTTAACATTTAGTATAAAAAATCATGACTGCTATTGGGGTGAGGTAATTTAGTAGAACACAAAATCCCATTGAATCTAATTACCTTAAAAAAAGTTCATCGCATAGAAATCAATATTAATGTTAAACCATTACATCAATGTTCTGAATATAAAAGAAAATCTGATCAAAAGCTTCACATCAGTCACCTAATGAATGGAAAATTACAGTTTTCTTCTATGTATTAAATTTGGCCTATCTTCGATCACTTTACTCGGCCAATCGTAGCATAACATAATCGTAAGGCAGCCACTTTTAGCACTCGTGACAAACGGATGCTAAATTTGGCCGGCTTTGAGGGGATGAAGTGAAAGAGAAGGAGTACCAGCAATATTGTCTGATTCATCGTCGACAACAAAGGAAATGCAAGAATAAGTAACACACTCACAAGAAAAGGGTAGCGAAGAAATCCGAAAGTCCACAGAGTAAGTGATAAAATGATATGTTAAGGAAAATTGTCAATTCACTTGTCTTAAGTCACCGTGGATAAAAGTTTAATATCAGAAGCCAAAATAGGTCATATAGATTGATAATCGAAGCATTTTAGTGGTGCATAATAGCCTTTAAGAAGAGCGAATGATTACAATTTTTCAAATTTTTTTCGTAAAACTTTTTAATGCAAATATGCGGAAAAATCTATCGTTTATTAGCCAGAATTTGATCATTATTTTTTATCCAAAGAGAGGATGCTACATACAAGGTTGAGTGAACGGCACACAGCCTCAGGTAGGGTAAAATACAGGGGAGGGTCGTTCAACAATCGGATTTTATAATAAATCAAGCAATTTCCTTAAATTATCAGGCTTTCCGTTCATATTTCTAATGTAGCAGATAAATGAATGCATGCGTGCTGCTAAGCAATTTAGCAGCAAATCAGTGACAGCGATGACGTCTCGGCAACCCGCGGTCATTTTGGCGATCATCGACGTCAAAATTAAAAAAAGAAAATTTTCCGGAAAAAATTTTACCTAAGCAGGATTTGAACCACTGATTATGTACTTTTTGAAAACTGAGGATAATCTTGAGACATTGAACCCATAATTCAACAAAATCCTGCTTAATTAAGGCTACTGCATGCCAGATAATGTCTAATGACAGATATTACAACAAATATGTTTGCATTAATCTTTGTTCAGAGATTTTGCGAAATATTTTCCTTGTATAACACATAATAAACTGACTAGATATGGATAAAAATTATTTTTATCAATACTATATTATCACGCTTTGAAGGAAAAATACACTTTCGGTAGTTACATTTTCAGCACTAAGAAAATTAAAACCATCATTATTTTCACGTATTTTACTACTACATTAGTAAGCGTCTCTTTTCAGGTCCCTGATTTCCAATGCTTTTAAAATCAGAATTTCAGAGGCCTACTTGCGCATATCTTTTTCCAGTCAAATGATTAATATTTTAGATATCAGAGATTAAACCTAACAAGTAGTTTTTATAATTTTATTCATTCGTACATATCACTTCGGCTATTCCCTTTCAGAGTGAGCATAATAACATCGTATATTCACATTAATGCTCCATAAGTTCCTTGCTGAAATCTACCGCTCCGAACAAATTCAAATATTTTTTCATAGATTCCCTTTTACTCGACTTACGTCTCTTCTTTACAGCATTTCTCAGCCTTGCCGAACGATTAATTTTGTAAAATGTTGGTTTAGAGACGATAACTTGTATTCTTGGTGCGGTACTCGTAAGGAACAAATTGTTTTCCCTTCCAAATTCCTTTCACAAGACTCGCCAAAGAATTGAAGAAGAAACATCTCTTACCTTCTATAAGAGGTGAGCCGGGACTTAGGGTACGCATGATTGATTTGAATTAGATTCCAAATTTACCAAATATTGCGTTAAAACTTTTCCACAGATGTTCTCCAGAATTATGATGGCGGATTTTAAGGTTTTCGATAGTAAAAAATAAAATCCTATTTGCTCTTCCATGCGAAATTGAACATGCGTGAGGGCAATTGGGTTAGTTGTAAGCGAAGTTAGAAAAACCGTTAAAGGAACTAAACAAACAAGGTATGCTCTTCCAATGATTTTGATATACAATAGGTAAGTAATAATAATAAATATAATTTTCATGTATGCTAAGAAATTTTTCCAAGAAACCCGAAAAAATCTTCTGATGATGGGCTGCTTAAAGTCAAAGGAGAATGACAAAGAATATTTTCTATTATTTCTATATTTCTCCTTTACCTAACGTGTGGAAAATATCAAGTAACGAATGTAAAAGTAGTTGCTATTATGCTTTTAGAGATTTATTAGAGTGCGTATATTGCAGAAATAGACTGAATAATTAACTAGAATATAAATTAATATACCTGAGAAGATGGAAGAATGAGATATGGTAGTGTTATTGAAATTGTATATTGCTAGTGGTACCGAAAACTTTTTTGGAGGAAAATCTGTCTTTTTCAAAAATTATGTCGCTTTTCACTGTTTGTCAAAGTATTTTTCAATTTTACAGGCTGTACCTGCGATTTTGCCACAATTTTTCACATATTCCTCGGCCTGGCCCTAACCATATTCAACCAACTTCCTGTTGGTTTATCTCTCTCTTTTGTACCATTCCCGCCATCCTAAACCGCTTCCAACCATCCTTCTCAACAACAAGGCTTTCTTCATTTATTCATTCATCAGTGACTCCTTCGCTCCTTTATACTCAAGTTCCGCTCTTTTAAGGTGAGGAAATTAAGCGAGCGTAGCGAAGTAACTGAGAACGTACACACTCTCGCTTTAGCGCAAGGGAGGAAAATTCCCTCGAATTCCACGTCACCAGTAGCAGATTAAGGGCGATTATTAATTGAAAAGGAAAGATTACTCAAAGGAAATATCACCCTGCCCACGGAACGTTTTTCTCTTCCGTTTTAAGCCGCGAGTGCAAGACGTTAAAAGCCGCCGCGATCCAATTTTTAACGAGATAACGGAATAGACGGCCAAAGAGAATATCTCGAGATAACGAGAAAGATATAGAATCGTCTCATTTGTAGCTCGCTGTAGGAGAAAAGGTGTTGGTGGCGAGTGTTTTCGCATTACGGAAACGTTGAGTGGGATCCGACGCAGCTGTTTGAGTCCTCTCTTAGGATATTTGCATATTGGCACACTTCTCATGGGCATACTTCATCGCTTCATTGCATTCAACTGCCACCGTTGTGGATTAGAAGGGGACAGCGGCGCAACTGGACATAAACCACGTTTCAGTCTCATTACTCAATCCTCCGCTAATGTCGTGGCTACGATTGCTCGTTTCATGAACCATCCACATTCTAAATCACCTCTCCTATGGTATTTTCTTTCTACATACATTCGCGGGTGATAAATACCGAGTTTATATTTAAGTACAACAAGAAGTCTATTGAAGGGGGAGTGTTCAATCTTTGTCGTTTTACTCACCGAGGAGCGTTTTTCATTATACCGCTTAGCAACAGATATGCCCACTTACTATTGTCTATTTGCTAGTTTCATCTCCGCATATTTGTGTAAAGGAAACGACCTCTCAATAAATGGGACACTTGACAGCAGTTCTAAAACCGATATCTTCCAGAAATTATGATTCGATCCACGAAATATTTTTCATCTTAATTACCAATTATTTACCATTTTCTTGCTTCCTAACTTTCATAACAGAATCTTCACCTTAAGTGAGCCATACTTGTCTTTTCTTGTTACTCTTAACTCTACATATTTATTCTGAAAAGCCATCCGTATTTACCTTAAATAGAGGTACATTGAATGAGAAAATTAACAAGCTAGCTCGTATTTTCCCTGAAGATTTATCTTCGAAATACATTAATCAAAAAATTAGAAAATATCTTTCATGCTATTATAATCAATAACAACAACAAATGCACTTTCAATGAAAACGAGAAGTTAAGCTCCGTCGATGCTAAAATAGCTATGCGAGTCCTTGAGAGGACATTCCTTTAGAAATTTCGCAAGTGCCATTACCGACACAGTCTTCCTGAATATAAATCTATTTATTTCATGGGACAAGAAATATTTTTTCCTGTTATTTTAAATTAAATATATTTGAAAACCGCATTCGTAATATCTATAATGTATTTCATGAACCTCGGTCCCTTAAGAAATTTTTGATAAAACATCTACATATAATGACAATCAATTCAAGGAATGGGTAATGGGTGATTTTGCACGTTAGGGCGTGCACACAGGAAAATTCCCAAGGAAGAATATACTTGAAAAAACCGGGAAGGTCCGACGGGACCGTCCGACTTTTTCCAAGTCTATTCTTCCTCGGGAAAATCAATTAATTTACTTATTCATGATCCATAGACATTTTCTATAGAGTTTGACATAAATAAGCTTCATTCACGAGAGAATCAGCCCAAAGTCGGTCGCTAATGGTATTACAATTGGAGTTTCTAAAAGTATTATACTGTAGAACGCACGTAAAACCAATACATACAAAGTACTGCAAGGATGATTATACATACGTTACTGGGTTTTAGAGAGAAAACAAAAATATCGCTTCAGTCATAGAAGAAGTTCAGTTCCGGTTTCGCTCAATCTGCCAACCAACCGGTTCGAACATTGTTTTTCGCTCCGACTACTGTATTAATACTTCGCTACATATTCTTACAATTATTTCTAGCTCCTTTCATTTAGACTAAATTACAGTAAATTTTAAAATAAAAGTTAGTAACAGTTGAAAATCGTCATTACATATGTTTAGAACGAGTTACTCCAATTACACTTAAGTAAAATATGCATTATCGGGAAATAAAATCGGAACGGAATAAATAAAGGTTTTCGGTTTCGTTTCGGGTTCAATAACTTTATTTTTCTGTTCCGATTTCCGGTAGAAATAATAGTTTTACCGGTTTCCGGTTCGATTCTGGTTCGATGCCCTGTTTGTAGGCCGTCCTCTGTTAAATTTTTAGCCATCATCATGAACGATTCCGGCTAAAAGGATAGGAACATACTTCACAGTAATTTCAGGACTGCACTAGTAAAACCAGTAGTTGAGAAAAAGGGTAGATAATAATCCTTATTCTACAGGAAATTTTTATTCAGAACACTACCGTTAAACATTTCTTTTAGAAATCTGTCAAATAACTCAGTTACTCCTAGAAAGATCGTATGCAATACACTGAGATAAATAATAAATTGACAATAGCAACTAAAGGAATAAATTACTCTAAAGTGGAACGGATAGTTTGTTATAGACGCTTGAATAAAACATCCCTTGGATGAACGGAGCTTTTGGAAAGCAAAAACAGATTTCCTGCACCTCCACAGAGAAATAACAAATAGCAAGTTAAGGTAGGTTAAGCATTATCATCACCAGAGAGGTGATACAAAACGATAGCATATTTGAAATTGGTACGAAAAAGAGGAAGATGTTAAAAGCGTGGAAAGCGTTTGGCTCTTTCGCAATTAACGAATTTCGATTAGAAAGAACCTATTTGCTAATGAAACTATTGAAGTGAATTCAATACTCTACTAAAATAAATTCTCCTATTTTTCAGAAGTTTCAATTTCCCCTCAGTCTCTCCGTACTAAATTGCTCTTTTTCTTGCTGCACGCCATGAACTTCAAAAGAATGAACCGATAGACCGATACCATCCAACTCAACCATAGAAATCGTCTCTCTTCTGAATTTTCCTTCAGACCGTTAAACACTCTTACTTCCTATAACGTAGTTTTTTTTATAATTACATTTCCTATAACGCTAGATCAATCCAATCCCGAAATAGTTTTCATCCCAAACTTACGGTTTTCTTTATTACTTGAAATAAAAAATAATTATAGCTTTTCGTGTTCTCATACGAGTATACAAAACTGAATACAATGTGGAAAATTGAAAACGCTTATGATTCCTGACCCTGGCAGCATCCGGCCCAATCACCGCGTCTTTTGCCTTCTGAGAATTATTTATTACCTAGACGTTTGACATGCTTTTCTCCATCTGCGATGGACTGCAGAGATAGAGATTTTGATTGGCATTGGCAAAGGGAAGCCCTTAATTCTTAATAGGTTTTACTAAAACAGAATGCCTTAGTGGTATAGATATATACTAGAGTAAAGTAGCTGAATGCTCCTTTGTAAAATGACAACTAAATTGCATGCGAACAAGCAACTATCTCCAAATTCCGGTTCGGCTCACTAAAAAATCTGAATATAATTGCTTCAAAGAAAAATAACGTCTATATTTAAGGGCAGGATTGAAACTTACTGGTCTCTTCTTAAATAAAAAGGACAAAAAGAGAAATAATCCATTTTGGAGGATTATAAACTAAGATATTCATGGAATATTTCATAAGTGGGAAAAGAAATTAGAGCATATTTCACAAAATCTCAAGATTTTTAATTTAGAATCGATGCGCCGATGAGGTATCCCCTACAGTGAATACCACCTAAGCTAGGCCAAGTCCCACAAAGAGATGTCGCGCGACGGACTATGATTTAGAAGTTTGTAAGCTTTTATTATCGGAAGTTATGAGGAAGATCAAGATATTAAGCTGTACAAGTGAAACTGAAACAAGCAGAAAATTCCAACGTAAGCATCAAATTTGAATGCGCACTCAAATTTCATAGTCCTTGACAAAAATAATTGCTGTCAATAATCTTATGAATCGAGTCGATTGACAGAGCAGCTTCATAGCTATTGCTGCTGAATCAAGGACGACACCACTCCTAGAAAGTAATTCAGGGCGTGGCCGACAATTTTATTATAGGTAAAATTTATCGATCAAATTGGTGATGTCGTTCGATATAACGATTTATCATTAATTATATTTGTCAGAGAGCAACAATACTAAATATAAGTCCTTAAAACCGTTTAACGATTTCAAATTGAAACTATCACTACCGTTGAAAAAGTATAACTAGTCATACATGGCAGAAAGACGAATCTATAATTCAAATGTTTGATTATTCAAATCGGAATGGAAATTCATGGAGAGGTGTTCAATCATCTAGTTTGGACGTAATATGCAAGCTGGTTCTAAATATGAAGGAAACTGTGTAAACATTGACGAACTTTTCATCTTTTCTGCATTTGAAAACGGAAATAAATTGCTGTGGTGGAACTGTTTCAAAGAAATAAAAGTAAAGTCAAGTCCTTGGTGCGACATCCCGTCGAAGGATATGAAGATATATTTATCGAAGATAAGCCAGGCGGCATTCAGTGTGGGTGACACGTGGTCAACGCATCAACTTCCACGCCGCCGTATTTGGATTTCCGTTAATACCCTCTAACTCTTGTTTTATTCTGGATGGGCAACGATAAATGTTGGCCCGCGGGAATCGAACCCGGGATGGCATCCACAAAACTCAACGTCTTGCCGAATAAGCTTTATGGAGGCCCCTTTCAAAATGATACATACATACAATTCATTTTTACATGCTCCCCAACGTACAAACGCGATTTCAATTTTTCAAGAGACCGAAAAATACCTTAGCAGTGAAATTAAATTATGAAAACTACATGGTTTAGTACATAAATAGTTTAGCACGTAAACATGGAACATCTTTATCTAATGACAATTCATTTTGTCTAAAACTGTGATTCTTGAGCGGGAAAGGGTACGCAAATGATCATTTCAAACGCTATTATGATCAACGAAAATATGAATAGGACAATATAATATTAAACAGAGAAAGGGTTACGATACAGACTCAAGCTTCATGTAAGAGTATTTCATCTAAGCCTCTGCCAATGACGGTTATCATTTGATAAATATCATCAACACAAATCTATACACTTTCTTATCTTAAACGACCATTATGGAAGATTTTCTTAAATTTTGAATACATGGCCTTGATAAGACTGCTACTATTTGAAAGAGATAGAAATAAAAAATTGAATGAGGTGAGACTACATTATCAGTTATGTGTCAATGAATTGGAGGAAGAAATGGAAGGTAGAATTAAGTTTTCTTCTAACTTATCGAATTTTAAAATTGAGAAATGAATATAATAACTGATTATATCATAATAATATTTTACAAAGATATTTTACAGATGTATGTATTATTTGACTATTATGTATTATGTGTGAAAAACTTAGAAGGGCGGTGTATAGGGGAAATTTCTACAGGAAAATACTTAAGCATAACAAATTTCGTAGTTTTCACCTGTTGTAAAGCGTAGACAAATTTGACTTTGGAGAGGGACAAGATTTCATTTCATGTTTTCATTTAGGGTCGAGATCGTTAATGACGATTCAAATGAGTGAAGAGGTTTCTTTCAAAATGCAATCCTTTTGGAAAAAATGCCGTAACTAATGTACAAGATGGTACCCTCTTAAAGTGATGAAAAGTTGCCTAATCTAAAAGGCTTGTTTGTATCGAGAATGCACATTATTAACCGAGCGAATCAAATACAATTATCTCACCGATAGAAATGAGATATCACTATCAAAAGACTTTCCAATCCTATCCAAATAGATCGTATTGCTAATGATTAATACGTTTTAAATAACTTCCGACGGATGTTTTTCGCTCTCTCACACTCACTTCTAGTTTGCACCAACTACGACGAAGGATTCATTGAGAAAACAAATATTCGTGTCTTTTGAGGGATTCTAACCCGCGACCTCATGTCTCAAAGACATTTATTCCACTTTTCCACTCGAAGTGGAACAAGCTAAGCCCAGATGAACATTGCGCTTCGCCCTACGGCGGTAGTTTACCTTACTTGTACGCTGGATTCCTCATAAAGGGTCGGCATCATGAAACGTTAGCGAATGGTATGCAGGCGTGTGTCTTGCGTTTTATTAAATTAAATCGTTCAAACGGAGTTGAAGATTATGAAACTCATATCCGGACCATATTGAGGATCGATTTTTAGCACTTGAACGTGTTACAATGTCCTGAAGCTATTGGAACGTTGGCAGCTTTCAACAAATAAAACTGAGAAAGTTTTCTGCTCCAAGGTGATGATGATACCGAACGCACAACAACGGAAAATATGGGATTCCGAGACGCGCCAAGAATATTAGGCCCATAAATGTAACCTAAAATGAAACTGGTTATTTCATGTAAGCGTGTACCTGAACTATAATCCGCAAAACTTGTGAATTTGAATCAGTTCTACAGAGAATCAACTGAAAAATAAATTGATGGGATGACGTGCTTATCTATTTCACAGGTAAACATAAGTCTCAAATACATAAAGAAATGCATACGAGAAAAATATTGTGAATATCGATGGGTAAGCAAAAACGCTGCCTCTTTGATTCTACGATGTATCAGAATGTTGGATGTTTCGCCGATGATGGCTGAATTTCCACTAAATAATCGATGCATTCGCTATAAAAATATCGTAGATGTCTCGAAGAGATCTAAACCAGAATTATACTCGTGTTTCATCATCGTGTCGTTCATCAGATTTCTTAATTCGAACTCTGACACTTTGATAGTTTTTCGAATGAGGATTATGGCTATTCTCCCACTGTCCAATAATAAGTTAAGATTTTTACGCATCCATTTAATTCTACCCGACTATAAATGGGAAATAATGAGGAAAAATCCTCAATTTCCATCGAATAGAAACGTAATTAAATTATTCAAGCGCCCTAGTCCACTCCCTATTATACCGCCGAAAGTCAGCCAACTTATAATGAAATTTTAAAACCGCATATACCAGTAGCATATAACTTGGCAAGTAGCAATCTTTAGGCCTTGTTTTTGCGACAATATTGAAATTAATTTGGCAATTTAGGAAAAGTAGTGATGCGAAATAAAGTTCGTACGGAGTTTAGTAACGTTCTCCTGTTCTCCGCCAATTACAACGTTCCAAATACCAAATATATACATCGCTGCTTATCAAAAGCGTTTAAAATATCCAATTGAATGTAAATCGAAAGGCCTCTTTTTTATTCTCTTTGAATCAAAACCGAGAGCTTCTGCTTTCAAAGATTCCTTCTAAATACGAACTATAAGTTCACGATAAGAATTTTCACATCTATCGAGAAGAATAATATCTTTCACCCGAAAATGGAATTATGGCAGTTGCAGAGTCTCCCGTTCCTGATATTCAAAGATGAACAAAAAGTAAAAAATAGTAAGAAATTTCACACCATTTTCCCACAGTTAATTTCTATAAATAACTTAAATAGGTAATGACGGAAAGGCAGAAAGTTCACCTACTTTCCTACGAGGATGCATAACTTAAAATGAAATGGTCAGAAATGAAAAGTCCAAAACTTAAATATTCGCTGCTCATTTAATTAAAATACATGAAGATCTTTACGAAATTTAGATAATTCTCGAAAATAATGAAGAAGATTACGTGTTTCCTATATTTATTTGGCATTTGCCATGGTGACATTATTGGTTACACAGTGTGTTTCTGCTTAGTTATTACTTATTGCAATTTATGAATATCCGTTCAATAGATTACAGAATAGACACTGACTCATCTATATATTAATCTCAGATGAGTATCTATATAAAATCATGATATAACCATGATTTAACACCACCTTTGAAACTGAAACTCTATCGGCGTCATCATGGAAAAAGTTGAACTGCAATTCCATCCCTACATTTTCAGTAAGCCTATCCCATGTAATATAATAGGCAGGTAATTAATTAAAATTTATTGGTAAGTAATTTTTCTCGTAATTTCTGCTAACAATTCACGATACGTTTGTTAGGAAGACCGCCACTGAATTCCATTCTCCATTCACGTTTCTCATTGTTCGTCCGATTAGCCTAAGACGTATACTCCATCTTAACTCGGCGAGTTGCCTTCAAAGGTATCGGGAAAAGATAGAGGAAGCTCCCGAAAGCTCTCTTTCCCCTCCAACTCGGGGATATTTAAAAGAGAAACGAGATTGAATCGAGGGATTCGTTAATGGAACGCCACCCATGGGAATTATTTTATTTTTCCTCTCTGGCAGCCGCTCCTCACAAGTTCCCTTTATCTAAGACCAAACGTAGCCACAGGACGACTACCTAGTGATTACGGCAGGTACAAAAAGAACTCGTCGATCTCAGATTCCACCGTTATTTAATTTTCGCTTTTCGCTACGAGTAGTAAAGAGCTTTTTTCCAATGGAGATAATTAGAGGAAATTGAACATGAATGCAGTCGGGAGGAACGGAAGTTCATACGGTGATTGAAATTGCGGTGAAATGGCTTTGCCAAAGATTCCAACCGTCCCAAAAGTTAATCCATTCGGTATAAATTGATTAGGTATACACAATCAATCGTACTCTTTGGCCTCAGATTGCTAATTAATACTTTCATTTCAACTGAGCTAACTCGAATGATAAATTAAATTACATTACGCTAAGTAATTATTTCTCACACCGTTTATGCACAACATGGATCTAATGATACATTCTTGGCAGCCGTTCTATGATACCTGTTCCCGAAGAGAAAAATTGAAGATATTGCTGCCAGAAGTGTAAGTAAACATGAAGAGCATAAAAATGATTTCATATTCCAACAAGCTTATCCTTTTTCGAACCCTTCCTTCGTAAGATATTGGAAGTTAATGCAATGCGAATACTGATCGCTACTGTCCGGCAATGATGCGGAATCGCCAATTCGATTGCGAGAGGTACTTTACATAGGAAACAGGCATCAAAAATCAAATTAAAAGCTTAACAAGGAGCAACGAAACACATCTTTTTCAATAATAATAAATCGTCTTTATTCCGGCGATATTGAGACAAAAAGGTCTCATCTTACTTCTATCTTTGTCTTTCAAACTACTTACCGCGGTTTTCCTTAATTATAGCGTAAAAGAAAAAATTCTTCGGCGAGCTTATCTGTATTATCAACCTTACATTCATCAGCCATAATTCTCTCTAAATTTAGCACGACGTGTGCCAACAATATCGAAATATTTTATTCAATAACGAAGCATATTTTCTACTCCGAATTAGTATATTTTTCATACGAGAAAATGACAATTATATTTTAAGCATTACACTTCGAGAAGATTGCAAGGCATCTTTACAATCGCGTCGAATCAAGGAGTTGTAACAGATGATATTTGTGCCACCAATATAACTATACTGGTAAGCAATCGGCTGGTTAACAATTCTCATTTATAATTATGAAAAATAAAATCTACAACCCAATGAGAGGCTACGCTGACAGCTGTTTTAAATGAAAGGCTGGAAATATTATTAATAGCGTTAATGAATGTTTTCCATTACGGTAGTCGGCACGCGCCTTAGCAAACGCAGAAATCCCTTGTTGGAGGATTAAATCCTCATATTTTACCGCTTTCCCTCTCTTCTTCACGTCTTTTGAACGCCCTCCAGTCATAGTCCTAACGTCACCTTCTGCTTAGAAGTACAAATCACAGAAGCAGCAACATAAGGAGGCCATCTGGAAGGAAGGTGGCTGAACGTGGAATCCGGGAGGAGAATTTGAAAGGAAATGTGACAGAAATATGCGGGTGGCTCGTGCACAGAAATAGGAGAGGAATGAGAGCGGGAGAGATCATTAGAACATTCGTATGGCATTCGATATCTTAGACTGGAAACAGTTGTCTTGGAGTTCCGGAATGGTGCGGAGGATTTCTCTTAAGAGATGCTGAGATGTACGAAGAAAAAGGGGATAGATAAGGAATAGGATTGGGAGAAGGATTAGGGAGAAATAGACGGGAAGAATGGGGTGTCGTGAGGTCGGAAAGGATAGTGTTCGGCTTGGGATGAGCTGGATAGTTGGGTTGGGAAGAGATAAAGAAGAGGGAGGAATATAAAGAGGCAGTATCTGATAGGAGGAGGATAGAGAAGAAGGAAGGCACCTATTCGAGCGTATCGAGAGCACACGGCGCCGCAAACCGGTTTCTAAATCCTCACTCGTAGAAGATCACGTACTCGGCAGTTTGATACGGAAAAAGTCGCTATCCTACCTTCCCTAAGAAGAAAGAGGCGTGTATAATCATTTGTTTTGATTATGACAAAAGAGGAGATTGTAATCCAGATGAGAGCCGAGCTCTCTTAGGAGTATATCGACAATGTCTTCTCGAGATGAAAGATGCTTAATTTTTCGAAGCGTATCGAAATTTTTCATCGGCTGAAACGGTTAAGCGAATGGGATAGGTAATGTAATGTTTTGAAATTTGAAAATATACGGGGACTCAACGCGTACGTATGATCGTATCTTCGAGGAGATGCGTCGATGCAAAAATACCTCAGAGCGAGATTTAACCGTGAATAAAAACTTATATCGGGAATCTGAGCAGATGATCGAAGATAACCGACCTGCCATTTAGTATTCGGAATGTTAAAGTGTAGGATTCCCGCAAATGTGATGCAAAATCTGGATTTGAGGAGTAATTTGATTGAGAATTTAAGATGAGAGGTAATCAAAGACATTCAGATTTTGAGGGAATAGTTTTTGCTCTGTAACTCGGAGATTCACCGAAGATGTGCTCTGAGTCACCGAGTGTAATATCTAAACTATCTATTTACTGGTTCACTAATTTAGCACAGAAAGCGCTGAGAGTTCACAGTCCATATTTAAAATATAATTTTGAAAAAATACTACAAACAACACTAAACTTTTCTTGACATGTAATTGATAAAAACATACTACAAGGATGGAACGGCCTTTTCAAAGTAATATTATGTTAATGTAAAGCAGAAATCGTAATCCGTAGCATAAGCGTACGTAACATGTAATCTCCGACCAATTATAAATATCGGTACAAGTCAATGTAATAAAACCCACATAACATGCTCCGTTGTTGCTCAGCTGTGCAGACGAACGAATAAGAATTTTTAAGCTCTTCTTCCGTAGAATATGTTAGTTAAGCCTCATCTACAAACAAGTACGTACACTCATTAGTTGCAATTTTCCCTTACCCTCTCCTTGTGTTTTCGATGTATTATGGCATTCATATTTTTTAAACTCTGTAGACACGCAGCTCCATATGAATTCAGTGTGACAGAATATGTAATATTTCCATTATAAAATACTCCCATCCATGAAATTACCGAAAATTTGTTTTCACAAAATTTTCGTCGAAGAAGAAAAATAAAATGGTTAGATGTATGCGTAGATATTTTAATTTCAATTTCACCCTAATATAGACAAATTAATATACAAAAATTATTAATCTAAAAAACCGATATCCTTCCTGTAGCTGAAGAGTAAAAGTTTACTGTAAAATGGTTCTTTTTTAACGAGATCGTGTTAACTTTTCTAATAAAAATTACTAACCCTTTCAAAGAGAACTTATCTTAAACTCAAAAAACTTTACTTCCGAAAAATACGTAAATAAGGGACACGATCATCATTCCTCAAAGATAAATGAAGGGATTATGTGAAGCATCACCGTAGAGATCCTTAACTTTATGTAACTTCGTAACTTCTTAAAAATAGCATTATCGCAATAAATTAAAACAACATAAACATCGCTGTATATATTTGTAAACATTAGCAATATCGCTGGGAATATGACGAATATAGGCTCAATAGAATGCATCAGGTACTAGGGCTTAAAAGAAACGAATACACAGTGAAGCAAATGACAAACCGAATACAAAGTGATGCAAACGCAACGGTTTAAATGACGAGAGAGGAAATTCCAAGTGTAAACGGAAGAAAAAAAAGGGAGTGAATGGAGCAGACCAAGCGTAGCGCACGAAAGCTTTCAGCGGAGGCAAAAATGTTAATCGATTAGGAGCCGAAGGCGATTAAGTAGATGAAGAGGGAAAAAATCCGCAATTTCCATCGTAAAGTGTTTCTTGTCTCTATGACGTTTCCATCGGTAACGCAGGAATACAAGGGCTGATTCCCCAGAATCATTTTCTTCATCGGAGATCATACCTTTGATGCATTTAAGCCATTTCGATCGACCTATCTCTAAAATGCTTTCCTTATGCGACAAGATATCAAAATTGAGGATAAAATTAGATTCAACGCATATTATCCCCCAAAAAACGGAGAAAATATTCCTGAGATACTTAATAGATCATTGGTCGAACTATTACTAACTAAGAACTTCCCCTTTGAAACACAATTTCTTGCACATTTCAAGATTCTATTAGTAAATTATGATTATACTTGAAGTTGAATATCAAATGAGAATTCAGATGAGAATCAATTCGTTTAATGTATGATATGTCTCATATTTTCGGATAAAAACAAACATTAATAATGCCTACTTACAAGAAGAATAATAACAAATATAAGACATCGATAAAATATGTTAGAGTTATAAAGACGGGGGTTTGAAATAAATTGAAATAAAACTTTTAAAATATATTCTTGAAAGTTAACCTGGTAAAAGTTTGATTGTGTGATCGGGCAAGTTTAAAAGAAGTAAATACGCCCAAAAACGAAAGGTAAGATCGTAACGAGATATGTATTCGTGAATTTTGGAAGCAATCTTGGCAAAAAGGTTCGCTGAAACATAACCAGATATTGAACTATATATTTTTCAATTCTTTGAGTAAACCTTATAGTATGCACAGCTATTATAATCAACTCCCTTTTCTAATAGAATTTCCTTTCCCCATCCTGCCATTTCTGCCTTCTTCTCACAGTCCAGAGTAACAAGTGCCAAAAGAATTATCGAAGTATGGAATTTTAGTGTGAAATACTCCATTGAAGAGGAGAATCCATGAACTACAAACACGGGACACTGTCGTAACTCCGAAAAAAATTATATTAGAAAAATACCAGAACATTTTATCAATATTCTACTCATCCGTCATTATTTCAAGTCCTTATACCCTTTATATTTAAAATTATTTTTTCTTTCGCCTAACTAACATGGTGAACCCAATTGATGAAAATTTATTGCCTACATTGACTTACACGATGCTTCAGCGATAGCGGTAATACTGAAAATTGTGTATCAATGAGAAAAATAGTGAGTACGTTCTTATGACATGAGAATGCTGTTATTAGATGGTGAAGGTTTGCAATTCCTTTTTTTTTCTATTTGCTTCACTCTTTGGCCAATAAATCACGTCAATCATATATATCAACACTAATTCACTGAAATTATACACATATGTCTCCTTCATAATAATTAGTAGTAATTCCTTCATACCTGTCCAAATCCTCCAGTTAGAAGAATATTATTAATTGTATAGCGCTGTCTTATGCTGATAAATACCGATATAAATATATAGGAGCAGATATGGGTATTTTAGCGTATCAGAAAACCAATATCTAAATTAACTAACTGAAATGAATATACAAAAAGATTCACCGGTTATTAATATACAGGCTGTCCCAAAAATGAAGGGTTTGCTGCTCTCTACTTGATTCCCTAAGTATGTGGTGAATCATTAAATGAAGCGGACTCTACACTAATACAACTTGAGCCACAATACCGGTAAGCTTTTCTTTCAATTTATCGAAGCAATTTTTCGAAACAAAAACAAGCAAAACAAAAGAACGCAAGGTCAGATACACAAATAAATGTTTTGGTATCTCGCGCACTAGAGCGGTCGTCTCATTTAAATTTTACTGGCCTAGCTGAGAGAATTTACCGGTAGTCAATTAGAAATTCTCTCCGGCTTAAGGAAACATGAGCGATGAGGGTGGAGGCAAGAGCATATCTCCGTGGAAAATCCGCTATGATGGACGGATTAGAATTCTTCGCTCCGGTTGTCAGGCGCCAACTCACGGCGCCAGAGGAATACGCTTGAGGCCCACCACGCCGCGGACTGACCCCCACTTGCCTTAATACCTGCTCGCCAACACCTACAACACGACCTTTACAAATCTGCAGTCACTTCATCAACGACTAGATCAAGATTCTAACACCAATTCTTCCATAGACTGGCGGAAAGGTGGTCAATTGAACTGAGCGATTCGCCTCAAAACACATATGTTCGTGATATTCTTCTCTTCATAAACAATATTATCCACCTGACCATTACAAATATTCCATATCTATCCCTTTTCATTGATGACATGCATGATCTTAAATTTTCCTCATAAAATATCCACATAAAAAGTATTCCATTTCCTAACTTTTTATTTCTTCGATGACTAAATTATATAATACTATAACCACCGGACCTTGTAAATACTTTTTACTCTTGATTATTCTACTATAAATACATCAGGCCAAGGGCATGGAAATTCTAAATTATGAGAGTACTGGAGCATCAAAAGATTTTTACCACCAAATTCAGCGTTTGTAAATTTTAAAACTGTCAATAGTTGCTGACGAACGCGACATTATCAACTGAAAATTCTTCTATGTAATTATTAACATTACAGAGGGAAATCTCTTGGCCATGAATGACGGCTAGAGGGTCGATGTTAAAATGTGTCGAGCTAAGAATCTAATACTAATTGAATTAATACTAATACTAATTAATGCTACCTGCTTAATTGAGTAGCCGTTAAAGCATTTAGATGAATGGATAATACTTATAAAGTGGAGTGTGAAAATGTTCATAAATATTATAGTTTGGTTTGGCCGAACAGACGATCCTCTTCAGGTAGGAAACTCTACGACCTTTTCTGCATTTTTAAAGCTCAATTTGATAAGTTTCATATTAATATTACTAGTCTAAACGTTAGCACTAGAAAACATCTTCACGAAAGAGGAAACAAAATTAATGAAATTTTAATTCTTCGGTGTCCAAAGAAAATACTGAAAATTCTTTCAAATCCCATAATAATAAGTGAAAGTATTATAGTATAATAATTTCTTAAATTCATTTCATTAAAATTCAAGAAACTTACGGAGTATCTCATCAGAAATTTAACCGGCACATTACCTAAATTTTTACCTTAACGCAAGTATATTTTGCATTGTTTATAATGTGTCATATCAATATATTATATAGTCTTGCCTGTCATTAAATCAGCGCCATCTGAAGTATGGGAGTCATCCAAACTAGCATTAACTACTGTAAGTATTATCGATACTTCCCGATACCTTACTAACTTTTTAGCCAGCCAATCCTCCAAAAGGTCGTCTAACACCCTGAATGGCTGCAAAGTCACCTCCCACATAAAAATGTTTTGTTAGCTTTCTTAAATATCCTTGATTGTCTGTTTCCTCTCAGGAGAGCACAATGATCTCGTTACTCCAGCTATCCTGGAAATTTAATTACTATCCATAAGTTTCAATACGTTCTTTAAACAGAAACAGACACAAAATAATCTATGAAGGAAAGAATAAATGTGTCTAAGGAAGAGCTCTAGAACGAATACTGTTCATTAAATGAGACTTAATGAAGCAAAGAAGAATCCAAGGTAAGATATTTTCAGTGTTTGTGGTTCTTAAGTATTTTAGCGTCGCTTCCGAAGCATGCCTCTCATATGTTAATGTAAGGGGCTATAAGCAAAGGAAATACCAACTACCGTCTTTACACAATAACACAGAGAGCAATCTCGTTTACGTTATGGTAACTTGGCGCTATTTATTGGCTGGCTGACTAAAAAGCAATTACTGTTAGAAAACCTACAATACATTCCGCAAGTGAAGCCACTTAGCCATTACGATTTGAAAATCATTCCTAAAGCAATGATTTCCACGTCGCAACATATTTTCCTTTTACTCGGACGCAACTAATGGGGGATAAAATGAAGGATAGAATGTCGTATGAACGCAATCGAACGTCGGTCATTATAACTCTAATTGGTACTGTGAGCTAATTGGTAACTATAACGCTAATCGGTATCTTACTCCCTCGCACTTTGTCATGAAAATCCAAAAGCACCACTCCGACAAGCGATAAATTTCGCATAATAACTGCGGAATAATTCATCTTCGCGTTTTTTCAAGGAATCGTATCGGACGTAGTGGAAAAGGGGCGGTTTGTCTGAGGACCTCCAAATTTGGCCATTCGCGATGAATCGGATTCTCAGGAAGATTGCTATTCCTTGAAATACACGTCACGTGTTTCCTCACCACTAACCTCTCTTAAGGTTTTAACAGCTAAGATTTGAAGTGACAAGGCCCTAACAGCCTTTAGGCTGATGACATTTCGGACTGTATACTTGAATCTATTGAAGTTTTTATTCTATAAAAATGTAATGAAAGGAATACATAAACAATTTTCAAAAATATACTATAAAATATATAGACTGTCCTTTTATGCTTTTAAGAAGAAACAATGAAATACGTAAATTTGACATGCATAATATCTATTGTTCTATCTTTATGAATCAATATCATCAATGATTCCCCATGAATCTTAAATTTACCTTACATAAATTTTCACGCTTTAACTCCTTCCATTCATTAACCTATCTAAAGAAGATCTGTATAATTTACCAATTTCAAATTGCAAATTCTGATCTACCTTCAGGAAACTGGATGTAACGTTTACAATAGGAAGAAGCTTTTTTCCTTCGTGATACATTTTCCATCGAATAATATATTTAATGTTGAGAGTTCATTACGAATTCATGTTTTCGAATTGTAGTTTTCATAAATATGTAGTTCAATTATTCTACTTAATTAAAAGATACCAAAATATAACTGCGTTACATTTAGAGTAGAATATGTAGTCAATTATAATCATCGCTACATCAACTTGGATCCATCAATTTATGGATCCGAAACAGGTAAATTATCCTGAAACAACTGCTTCGAGGGATCTTCTTATAGAAATTAAAACCTCTTCCAGGTTAGAAGCAAGTAGCGGTGGCGGTAGTTAGAAGCTGTAGTTCCTCTTTCATTTCACATTTAAATTTCATTTTTAAACCTTGTGGATTAGCAAACAAACTCTTAGGGCCTTTAATAATTAATTAATTAATATATATATATACGGTTTTTCCGTAGCCCGTTGTAACAAAATAGTAGAATACATTACGGAAACATTGACTCTCTGCCACACACGCGTCGGAAAAAATTATCTTTTTCAAATGTTCAGCCGTCATAAATAAGCATCGACACGTAACATCAAAAGAGCGTAAGAGAAAAGCAATGGGGCATCATCCGTCTTTTGCCACTAACTCTCATAGCAATGAATGACTCCCATAATAATAAATATAACGTGAGTCGCTCTTTGATCATCGGCCGGATGGTACTCATTCTGCATTTTGTTTCGTAAGGGAGAAACGCTCTTTAATTCTTACTGCGTAACACTACGCGATAATCACCACAAAAGAAATATGAATTCCGCTCTCTAGTGTCACCTACGGGATTAACTCTGCATAACTAGTTCTTCAGTCAGATGAGAACTGGATATGAAAACCTGACCTTGTGTTTCCTCGCTGCTTCCTTTCCTTTCTCTGCCTCTCCAATCCTTTATTCACTCCTTCCTCAATTTATTCTTTCGCCCAATACTTCCGTTATCTTTCTAACCCTGTCTTTAAGTGCTCAGTTTTTCTTCCTTTGCTTACTGAGGAGCGCTAATGAGCCCCCTGTGATTCTACATCAAACTCATTAATTTTCGAGGGCTTAATAAATATTATTTTTTTATTTCTTTATAAATTCTTTCGAGGCGAAATATCACTTGCCATAATTAAGGAAGTAAGAAAATTTGAGTGAATCAAATTAAATAAGGGAATCACTTGATGTCATGGTAATTTAATCGTGTGGATGAAGGTGGTTCTTTAGACAGACAAATGTAAAGGATATCATCGACTAAACTGAATGGAAGATTTATTTCGAGCTAAATAAACCCGGATTTGCATATTTCATGCCAGAATTCAAAAGAGAGTTCAATGCTCGTTTCTTCAAGATATTTCAATGCTTAAACTTGTTTCTTTAGTCTATCATCTTGAATTTCAACGAATGCTTATCAGCGAAATACTTCATACTGTAGTATTACGATAGTTTACGAATAGTTTAGAAAAATTATTGAAATATGAAATGTCCGAAATAGTGAATCGCAATCAAATACAAAGTTTTAAGAAGAAAGAAAAAAATTTAACATCAAAGTAAACCTTCCTAATATAGATTTTGCATCACATTATTGTTGTTGCTTCGGTCGAGATAATCAACTGTTCTATTTAATAATGTGACTTAAACTACAAATTAAATCAAATTACTCTACCTACGAGTAAAAGTAAATTAAAATAGCAACGAAGAAATTCGTATTGCCTCAATAATTTTAATGGAAAAAAGAAGAAAAGATATTTAATCTGAAAATAGCTTACATGGGTGGACAGTAAATTAGGAAATTTTCAGCAAGAATGATAATTGTACGGATATTTGTGTCCAATTTCATCCTTTCCAAAATATTTACAGAAAATCCTCTCTGCTTCAAACACTCTGCTAATCAATATCGAGTCGAATGCTGAAACCACGAATTAAGTCAAACAAAACGAAAATAAGTTTCACTTGTTTTTGTTTGACTTCATTGAAGTAAGCGCTTAATTATTCCCTCGCGGCAACTTATACTTCATACGTTTATCGTCTTTTACGAGTTTGTACGTATGTATGTACAGTCACTATCAAAAGTCTGTGGGCATGTTCTGTCGCTGCGACCAAACAGCGCATTTAAATTTCTGTTGTCACTACGTGATTTGCATGTTTGAAGGTAAACAGTGGTGTGGGTAAATATTTTGAAACTTGAAGCGAGTGAAGGGAAGGAATCGTTGTTGATTTTCAGGGTACATCAAATGGAGACAGACCAATTGGAAGGGCCTTGAAGGATGCATACAGCTGAAATAGTTCATCGAAAGAGAAGGTTTTTCTATTTCTGCTGGACGAAGAGCAAGACAACGACGCTGAGCTGATTGCGGTGATTACGAGATTTTTAGGTTCGAAGGAAAAACAAGGGAGGTAAATGTTTTGGAACTTCAAGCAAGTGGGGAGAAACAAAGATTCTGGGCACCGGTTTTGAACAGAGACCTTACCTTGCTCTTTCGGAAAGGTAGCAAAATATAGAATATTACTTTACAAATTACGATTCCTTGTTAGTAAGTACTCGAAATCTCCAGCAATAAGGTCGGCGTTGTCGGTAAAATAAATACTATTCTTCCTTCGGTAAAATATGGGAAGAGGCATGACAAAGGATAAAAAAGGGAAAGAGAAGTTTCTTCCACAAGAATATTTTTGAA
This sequence comes from Pachydiplax longipennis, assembly GCA_036926295.1. NCBI lineage: Eukaryota > Metazoa > Arthropoda > Insecta > Odonata > Libellulidae > Pachydiplax > Pachydiplax longipennis. The sequence goes on from JAVFKF010000010.1 coordinate 904,598, forward strand.
AGGCATCTGAATAAACAAACATTTTTACTAATGTTTAACGGATGATTGTTTAAATTCAACAGATGTGGCCTCGATTATTTTTAAGTTGCTGAAGCTTAAGCTGAAAAATGAGAAATCTTATTCTACAAAACTTTCAACAGCAAAGGATATGTGCGTTCTCATTTAGTTACCAAAGAGCGAATTTCAGGATAATTGTAGAACAATTTACTTTAGAAATCAATATCAACCTTTAATTTACCATAAGGTTATTCTGTTTGCATCAGCTGAAAAAAATTTCCCTTTTTATTCCAATTAAGCTGATTAATAAGTATTTCTATACAGTTGAGTAAGCGCATTACAAAAAATAACTTCGCTTTTATGGCCGCTTCTTGTGTGTATTTAGGAATGATAATGAAGATAAATAATTATTAGTAATCATTTAAACTATTTCTTGATTTCACACGTGAGCCCCCGCCGAGAATCGAACTCAGTATCTCTTTCAGTCTATTCGACGAGTTGCCCACTAGGCTATCTGGAGAGACTTCGGTAAAGAGAATAATAATATGAAGTGTGCTGCTGAGGATGGAAGCTGTAAGTACTATGAATAATGAAACTACTTAAAAGGAGATAAATATTGTGAGACCCTCACATGCTTAACTTCTTTCATTCAAGATATTAAACCGTACTTGACACAGCCCCTTTCATTACTAAGTTAATTGTTGCATAGACCCCTGAAAGTACATTATTTATTCAATCCGAGAAACATGAGCGTTGCATATATTACTCCTTCGAGTGCACAAGACTCCAAGTAATCTCAAAAACCGAGACGTGATAATATCAGGTCTTTTTCCCCATCTTCAACACGAAACTGGGATATATATTATGGATTTAAATTGGCTTTTCCTCCCAGAGGAAAGGTATACCTTTCTCGGGGACTATTTAAACATCCTCTCAATCTCCATTCTTCAATGCACTCGCAATGCTGTTACACGCACCATTCGAATTTCAAAACTATTGAAACATTCGGAGGAGTTTGGCGAGGCTAGACATGATCGTTCATAGAAATGGCGGATGGGTAGTATGGAAGAGAATGAAATACTCATCATCGAACGACTCATATTAAATAAATAGGAATGGAATTGAAGAGTAAGAAGGAAGTAAGAATAGTAAACAATTGGTAATCAGTGGACATCCAGCCTTATTCAGCTATAAATTATATTTTTAGAAGAAAAAATCCAGAACGAAAACTGTTAAGTCTGGTAGTATGCAATGAGAATACTCTCTGATTCTCTCAATAAAAATAAAGTTTATCAGAGAATATTTTATAAATGCAATTAAATTCTGTATTAGGCGCATTCTTACATTCTCTTATCTCAAGCATGCCCGAACCTTTTCATTCCTCCCGTTCTAAAAACGGGAATATAAACGAAGTCATATCATCCAAAGAGTTGCGAAAAATTTTCCATTCCATTTCAATAGTACACATTTTTGCCTAACAGCAAACAATTCTGTACTTAATCATTAAAAGGACATTTTTCCTCCTGGGGAAGGGTCAACCAATACCAAATCCAATTTTCCGCACGCAAATGCTCCAGTAATCATCGCGAATCTTCCACATGACCACCAGATTCAACGCAATTAATGACCGGTTTCCTTCGAGGGAAGGAAAAAGATTTCTCAATCGAATTATTTTATCGATGCTCCACAATTTCCCTAATATTAGGTTATTCGCGCTTTATCATCTAACTACGACCCCCGAGCTAAATTCGAACCAAGGTCGCAACTCATCTCTCCCATGAATCAAACAGCTTATGCGATGGCGACTCGGGAATAAAAGATAACACGCGCAGATTGCAAAAAGCCGATAGTTCACTCCGCTGATAATCTAACTCCAATGAGCGAAACGCCAGCATCGGGACGATACCTCCGCGGACTATCATAGAGCATTAGCCCCTCCCCGCCTTCAACCATGGCCTGGCCCAACAAATAAGGTTTGAGTCCGAGAAAGGCCACGCATGAAGTGTGCGCAGAGCAAGAACCTCGGCTCTTGCGTCATCGCGGAAATGCGTCCCTCGGCGACCTCGGATAAATGCAGCGAAGAATAGAGAAAAATCCAAAGGTAGAGGAGGAGTGCGTAGCAGATGAAGAGATTTCGGAGAAAATGACGAGAAAACATGAACAATTTGAGAGGAAATTATCGGACGGGAAAAAGTTATGCCGGATAAAGAAACTGTTTTGTCGAAAAACGATGACCAATTTCCAACTGAATTGAAAAACACGTCTCAAAAATACGATCCTGTTTGTTTCTATTTAAAATGTATGATCTTTTCCACAAAGTCACGTCTGATCAAATCAATAGCAGGAATTGAAAAAACTCGCGAGGAATTTTCGTTTTAACGTTTAAACGAAGACACTGCAGATTGCGCTTTCTAGTTGAATCGGATGTGCATGAGTCCATGTCATACTTAGACAAAAATTGCCTATCAGTAGAATCATATACATAAGTTAAATCGTTTAAAAATAAAATGAATTTTGTCTTCGAATATTTGATCGTTGGTTGAACCCTTGTTAACCTATTGGGATAGCCCAGCTGTATGGCTAGCGCTAAGTGGAAAGCGGGTTCGATTCCCGATAGGAGCACTTCAGCTGTCGATGCACTATTAACAAACATACTACGATTAAGATTATTTTTACTCAAGATTTTCAAGTCACAATCTTCGCACTGCATTGAGTATGGCCTGATTAGAGCAGCTGATTCCATGTTCACAAAGCAGAGTTATTGCAATACGAATTAACCAAAGGACGGGTTTTTAATGGAGATATTAGAAGGAAATTGGCGTAAACATCATTCAGAAGCGTCTTAAATGGTATCGAATCTTATGAGAAAGATGAATACTGAAAGACAGAAATTTATTGAGATGTTAGTGTCGTATCGTTGAAAGGTAAAAAATGAAACACATTGTGTGTAGTAGAAGAGGGACGAGTACTTATAGGAGAAAAAGAGATGCGGTGATGTGGAATGAAATGAAGTTATAAAGGGATAAAGAGGCAAATGTCAGAGGAGAGATGAAATTAATGAAGAGGCAAGACAAGGAGGTCAAGGGCGGACCGTGTTATTCCGGCACAAATCGGCAGCTGCAATTCATGATGATAGCTATGAATGCTCAGATGTAGTTTATCAATTCAGGAGTAAGGGATGGAATTTTAAAATGAACAATAAAGCCTCTGTGCTGTATTGTTGCGGATGATTGAAATTAAGTATATTTACCGGGTATTGTTGGCCCTCTCGTAAGTCATGATTATAGTTACAGACTAAAGCAATAGTGACTTTTTAGAGGTGTTCACTCGCAGATGATTTTAATAATCTCAAAAGCTTATAAAATGCATTAACACTCTTTAACAAACTATTAAACTCTTGCTCCATGAAATAAGAATATATATTGGTTTTGCCTGGTTGTATATTTCTATACAGCTGTGCAACTAGTGATACTTTTCAGACGAGAATTCAGAAACATGACAATATCCAAGACAAAGCTTTTCTTTCAAGAGACGTAATTTATCAAGCTACTTCGGACTTAGTGGAACGACATTATAAAGAGGTGACAAGGTAATTTCCAATAGTATCAATCAAATTTTTTCCTTCGCTTCTTCAGAAGAAGTTAAAAGGGTATGATAAAACGAAATAATAATAGAAGAGTGAAAACCTATCAAAGTGCATTATGCAACAGAACGCAAAATGACTAAGAAAAAGAATTCACTCCAAAGAGTAAGAATCAAGGCTGCCGAAGAGTGACACAAGAATGGACTGGAGATGGTAGATAAGATAGTGGACGAAGCGATTCATCTATTCACAAGTTGGCCAAAGAAACGTATCTGGACGATTATTAGCCACTCCACACATTCCAACTCCATTAATAATTGCTTAATGAGATGGAAAAAGAGCATCTGTTAACGCGATTGTGTCTAGGAAATTTTAAATTCCTATATTCTTTTATTAAAGCTGAACGATGTTAAATGTGATATGATTTTTAGTGATAAGTAGTAGTATATTCATAGAGAATATTGCATTCATTAAATGCTTTACGTTGTGAATGTAACGCATTTAAATTTGATCCGTTGAATTTTTATACACTTACATTTCCATCATAATCTCATAATCATCTCGATTTTAAATCGGACCTTATTCAATTGTCTATTTTATCTATGATTTTCCTAAATTTAGCTCCGAGGCAAAATTGTTATATCTGAAGCTTATTATTAATCTTCAGCCATAATAAGAGCAATCCGAGATGACATGGAGATTTAAATCTTCATTCAGCAACGTTACATTCTGTTCTAGTCATTCCGCACATCTATGCACCTACAAGTGCTTGAAGTTCGAAACGGTAGAGTAGTAATCGTATTGAAGTTATAATAGTTATAAGACCTAGTGATTTTTAAATGTGATTGACAATAGTTACAATATTATTTCCAATAGCTGTTTAAAATAGTATTTTACGAACAATACTCACGTGAGGGTCTATTTTAGTAGATAAATTTTAAATATTTTTCGAAGATCGGATTTTTAGTTTGTTTAGATGCAATTGTCAGCACTCATCACCAAACCGACACCACATAATTCACGACTTTTCTGACCTTTCTTAAATGTGCCGTAAAACGTATTTTCTAATTATCTCTATACATCAATTTTAAAAATAAGTAATTAGAAAAGTAGTTTTGTCAAGAAGATCAAACTGATGGCAAATTCTAATAGAAACTCCAGTAAACCAAAAAGTTTCGATATGTATGTACTTGAGTAGAATTTAGAACTAGAAAATTAGTTAGCCAGTCTTTCATAGCTTTCCTTTTAACGTTATTTACAACATAATTTTACATTGAATTTATAAAACTTTTAAAATAACTGTTCTTTAATTTTGACTAGGTAAGAAATTAATCCCGATATCACAGTAGAGAATAAGACATCTCTTTTCTTAACATAGTTCCTATCATTAAGCAGAAAATATGAATTTAAATAACTCATGTATAGAACCATCGAAATGAAATTATTAATTCGTAAAACATCGCGTATCAGTGGAAGAAGAAAAGCGAGATCATGAGGTGAAACGTGTTGGGCAACCGAATGTCACTCACCCGACCCCACCTGTTCCGATTATTGTCATAAACAGATCCAGAATAAACCTCAAAGATAAATGTACAATGGGAAAAATAAATTTTCGCGGTAGCTTCCAGAATAAAATGTTAAGTATCTTCACATGTTCTCCAAGGAGATAACTGCCTACTTAAGTAATTACCGTCCCGAGATTCAGACCGAAGACTAACCGTAATTGCATTATCGCTAAAGGTTTTGCATACTCGATAAAGGCTGACAAATTTATGCCCCGAGAGAAACCGACCTTTTACTGAATAGCAGATTTGCTTATCAAACGAGGAAAATAGTATTTTACGGTTGCCCCGCGGTCGAAGACATAGGCGAGCCCTTGACTCCCCCACTCCAAACGTAAAGGCTAATCGGTAAACTAATCAGCATTTCTCAAGATTGTGCGGGCAAATGTTGGTTCCTCCGACTCCGCTTTTTAAGTCTTCCAATTTCACCAGTCGTCCAAAACTGGTTCCCAGTGTCATGGGAAAGACGCTTGTGGGCGGGAAAAAGAAATCCAATGCTTTGATTTGTGTTCGACATTGGCGGTCAAGGTCGTGGTGAAGGGAATGGAGAAACTGGAATATTGACAAGGTAATGATGCAATTTATTTTCAAGCCGTGAATATCCTGGCCCAGATGCTATCTCCTACTGACTTTCAGATCTCCGATAAATACTTGCATCCGAATGAGATGAAGAGCTTGGAAAACGGATGATAAATATACTTGAAACGATACTTTACAAATTTTATGTATTCGGTGACTTATTTAAACCTGATGACAATGTTTCGGTGATATAATGCGTAAAACCCAGGGCATCGAACTGCAGAGCAACCGAAATCCGAAACAGAGAAAAAACCTAATTTTCGCCAGAGAGAAAACCAAACCCGAAACGAAAAAAAAACAAAATTCTTGAATCTCAGCCGAAACCAAAAACCGTTATTAATTCCGTTCCGGTTTTCGGATGCTAATAATGTACTTACTTGAGTCTAAATAGAAAAAGGTTTACTTAACGTGTGTAAATATGATTCACAACGATCAATTACTAAAAATGTAACTTTCATTCTAAAATTAAGTGTAATGCACTCCATTCGAGAAAATATAGAAATAGAAAAGTTAGAGAAGGATATATTACAACGGTCAGAGCGAAAAGAAAAACGGTTCCTTAATATTCTGAGGATGAGCGAAACCGGAAGTGAACCGAAAATTGTTTTTTCGTTGAACCGGAGAGAAAATTGAAACGAAAAACATTTTGCATTCGCCCAACCCTGAGACACGTATTCCTCTAAAAGCCTTTTCGAAAATATTCAAGCGTCGAACGTCGGCACAGAACAAAATTATTTTATAAAAAAGGTAAAATGTTGATTTAAAACAGAAAATGCGATTAAATAAATCTTATTGTATTGATAAACTGAACAGTATAAGACGAGCTGTTGTAGAAATCTAAACAATAATCTAAATAGAATAAAGAATAATCTAAAATAGACTCTGAACGGTATTTTTTCCTAAAAATATATTTCTTCAAGAAAACCGACAAATGACCGTCGGATACCTTTTGTCTGATTATCAGATGATGACTATTTTTGTCGAAACCTGCCGTTTTTTATTTTGGAGAAGTGCAGTATGTGAGAAAATTACCACTCAAAGTTTTTACCAATATCATCAATGTTTTAATGACAGCGATTGAGCCATGTCACGCCTGGGATTTATAAAATTAAACCTGAATCACGTACAGGTAAGGTATCTAAAACCTATACATTTTAAGGAATCATAAATAAATAAATGAGTCTATTCTGGTGTGAATAAGACTAAGATATTACGTTCGTATTTAATGGATCTACTTTTTAAATATACCTTAAAAACTAATCTAAATGAATATACAGTACGAAAAGCATTGACCTTTAGAGAGTATGCGTGGGTGAAGCTTAGAAAAAAGAAATAACAGAGTGTAAATATCTATTGTGGAGACGTTGGTGAGTAAAACCTCTGCAAACCTCAATGCTTAAATGAGCTCAATGATGTCAAAGCAGGAAAGTAGCGAATCAGCTCGTATTTGCTTTCATTTCTAAATAATCAGCTTAAGTACTTTAAACATAAAATCATTTCTGTGTAAGCATACCTACCTCGTATCTTGCTACACTTACCGCGTACGTACATACATATACATATGTAACTCAGTGGCGTCTACCGGATTCATAATCGAAATTCAAAAATCTTAATAAATGAATTGATCGGATTAGAATGACAATTTATAAAACCAATTGCCACATGTACATCGAAAGCTACCAAACGTACCTATCTTTAACATTCATGGCAGTCGTAGAGAAGAACTACTTTCTAAGGTACTTTAAAACTGTTCGCAGTTCCCAGAAACTCAAATGTCAATTTAATACTTAACATCAGAAAACGAGGAATATTTTCATCGATAATTAACCACTAACGGGTGCTAAAGCTCTCGAAAATAAGCATAAAATATCCTCATCGTCGCAAATATGCTCGTCGCGCCACCTCAGGAGCTTATCTCGTTCGCATCTGCGGAAAAAGACTCATTTTTCCCTTCATTAGTTTCGATCTTACAACGACTCCGAAGAAGTATTGAAGATGTTAGCGCAATTTATGGAGAGATAAGCATCTCTCCCACGGAACCGATGGAGTTCTTCTTTGGAAGGGAAAAGTAAACGATTTAATGCAGAAAGGTGCGAAGGAGGAATGAATAGCGTCAAATTTAAGTTCAAGGCTCTGGATGATCTGAGAGATTCTTTCATCTTCAACCTTTATAAAATTAGCCATCCTTTCTAGGAGAATGGATTCGATGATAGAGAAGGACACCAATATCTCAAATAGATCGTATTATGCAGTATTCTGGCCACTAAACCTCTAGTTATTGATATATGATACGTAGTTCACCTCCCTTTCCCTACTCAAAGATGGTAAAAGGAATTGAAATTAATATTATGGTAGAGTTAATTTTTTATATATTCTAAGAGAATTCTAAGCTTTTATTCGTAAATTTATAATTTAGGTTATATGTCTACTATGTGATTGTATTGAGTGAATTTTTGTAAAATTAATAAATAGCGATCTAAATTTTAAATTTAAATGCACTTTCAATCCTTGAAGTTTTCTCACATGCGGTAGTCAGAGGAAATGCTCATTTCGTCATCATGGCTAAATTGATCATCAGCGAATCAGTATGACCACAGCTGAGTCTAAGTACCTTTTATTAGATATTTTTATGTATTTTCTCCATGCTTCACAAGCTCAGAAAGAGTTCAAGTAAGCAATTAACCGAATAAACTTTTAGGGTAACGACTTCTGTAAATAAATATTCGCAAGAGTAGAAAATTTCATATAAGGAAGTTGTTTCTTAAAAGAGGATCATGACTTGTACATAATTTCAACAAATTCAATGAAAAATAATCCGTAACTCCAGCACAGTATTTCTTCGTTCTCCGTAGACGCACGGTATTAGATCTTCAAACTGATTAAAAGAACAGGCGCAAAATTTTCAATGCGTACCCATGTTAAGCATAGAAAAATTATTAACCTTATCAATGAACACTGACAAAGGTGGTTACAATGACCGAATTCCCTAATCTCCTTTATTTATCAATTTAAGTTATTTTTATTTCCATTTTTCATACTGATCTATCTTATATTTTATACTTTATAACGCTCATTTCTAATTTTTTATATAAAAGTATTTCCATTTGTATTCACTGTATAAAGTGTACCTCTATTTTTAGCAAATGATCAAGCGATGATCCTCGAAAGAAACGCAAAACAAATCCGATTCCACCAGAAAATCACACTCAAACCATTTGCCCTATTTGAGGCAGAATGTATTCCAAATTGCAAAATGTCTACGCAGCAAATCACAACATTTCCTCATGTTGATTCATTCCCATGACGAAAAGTCATTCATAGAAAATGGTTTACCATTACGCATTAGCCCTAAATCTCACTGCCTGTGGAATGGTTCAACGGAACTCGCTATCGAATATTGAGACAGAGTACTGTGTGCTAATTTGCATAGAAAGTTCAATTTTCTCTAAAACCCCTTCAAAATTAGATATAAATCTGTTTGAGTCGTGCCAACATGCAGATTTAGTAAAGAATGGCGCAAAGAGAAACAATAAAGAAATGCCGTATGTTATAAGATTTCATTTTCCCGTTCTCTTCTCATGAGCTTTGAATTGGATACGTGGAAAGTAATAGAGTTTCACTTGTTCTGCACCGCTGCACATTCCTTTCCACTAAGTGATGCCACCGATAGAATGGAATTTAACGGCACGCTTTGCTCAAATATTATTTTATACTATAAAAACCTCCAGAACAAGTTTAGGAAGTGATGGGATCATATTTAACGCCAAGGTTATTTCACTGATGCACTTCGCTCGAGTCGCATAAATATAGTCATCTAGCAACAATTAATTAATGAATAATAATTAGTTTTTGACAATATGCATTTCTGCAAAATATTGATGCAATTCTGATGGTCATAAAGGATCGCTTTTAAACTATATATTCAACGTTATAGAGAAAAATCAGCGTTGAGTATTGAGCCAAGCACCTTATCTCTACTACTAAACACCTTTCTTTTGAACTGTGAGAAATCTATCAGGCTAAATATAATTTTGTTTCCTCAGTTGCCAACTTATCTAAAGCTTTAGACGCAAGTTGAATGAATCCATACGGAATGCAAGGAATCAAATTTTTAATAAATGGTTTTGATTTTCGCATCGTCTATTAACAACATAAGCATAAACTACAGAATACCATTTTAAAAATGCTTCAAGATATTATAATACACAGATAATGCTAACATCCCATAATTTTTCCAACATCGCATTAGTTATCAATCTAAATAAATTGGCATTTCTTTTTATTTAACAATTTAGTTACTACCGTTAGCAGGTTGCATAGGTTTATCACACACTCCTTATCGTGGATATTTTCCAAAAGATCAATTTATGTCTAAGAATTTTACTGAAAGTTTTGAACCAAGGAAAGATTTTCTTCCATATTTTCTTTGTTTATTCGATTTTTAAATACATACGCTATCAAATCAAATTTCCTCATTTCATCAAAATTGAGAACTTAGTGTATAACGTCATCTTACAATTACTGCTAAACCTTGGAATAATCTCAATCGCTTCTGGCTTTACTGAATGTAACGCCATTAAAAGAAAATGATTTTTATTTTCAACTATTAAATTAGAATACTTAATTTAGTTTCGTGATTTACTCTTTAGAAAAATAAAACATTTCAGGATACTTCCCGTGTATTTCTTTACGCCACTACATATCGACCATAATAATAAGCTAGTCACAGATATGAGACCTCTCATAAAACTAGGTAGCCAAATGCTGGTCGTTTCATCCACTCAAATAGAACAAACGTTAACAAATTTGCAGAATCGGATGAGCATAAAAGATTTCTTCGAAGTTGCAGTCGAAAGCTTTGGACACTCGAAAGAAGAAATCCAGCGAATAGAAAAAAGACTTGATTGTGAAGATAGCACGACACGAGAGCGATAGGAGCATCGCCGCTGCAGGTCAAAACTTAATTTATTCTCGGAGATATGAATGCGCGTAAATTAAAATTCACTTGAGAGTAAAAAGGTAGAGAGAGTGATGAGGTGGGGAGACGTTGGGCGGAGCCGCTAAAGAAAGTAGGGGCGGCGGGGGATCTATTACAAAGTTTAATCGAACACGAAAATAAATCAGATGTTCCCGTATTCTAAGAGGAGGCGGAAAATGAATGGGACAAGCGAAATGTCTCGCGATTGCATTCCCTCGTGCGCGCATGCGGGGGCGTACACAAAAGCCGGAGAATCTCAGCCTCCTACTTATCCTTTCGAAGAATTTGCTCGGCAATAGTCATTTTTAAAAAAAACCTATAATTAAACCTCGACCATACGTTTTTCCAATTACCATAGTATTACGAATGTAGTGACATAGGAACAGAATCTCATTACCGCCTATGTAAGGAAATAAAAATGGAATACCGCGTAGACGATGCCAATACAACGTATGTTCGATGAATGAAACATCATTGCATTTGCTCCGTACGAATTTCAACGTAAATTGTGTTCTTTCCGTGATGTTATATCGTTATGGTTGTAATCATCTAATGAATCTATAAGTTTCCCAAAATAAGAAGAAAGAACACTTGAATTTCAAATTATGTTCTACGAAAACGGTTCAGACGGACTAGAGCTTCCACTTTAATGACTATAATGTCCAAACTCCTTGATGTAATAGCACATAAAAGATCTCTTTTGTAGAGTTTAAATGTCGACTTTTAAGATACATGAATATTCCTTCTCTTTTCTTTCATGAATATTCTGGGTGATAAATGCAAAAGCTTCTTCGTGCTCGAATGGTCATGATTAATGTGCTTTAATCAACCTATCAGCATTTATGCCATTGTGCCTTATTTGTTTATTTACTCATTTATCACATACAGCATAACAAACGCCATTTTATAGCGATAATATAATTTAACAATGGACAACACGCACAACCATTCCCTGATCAGAGAAAATCCGATCAGCCGGGATTCGAACCCGGGACCTTGGGGCCAGAGCGATAACGCAGCTAGAACGCTAACCACTGGGCCACCAAGTAAACATTCAAACTCTATCCGAAATGTTTTTAATAGCGAAAGACAAAGAGCGAGTCAGAGTCACTCTACGAGCGACTTCGATGCCTGACATCAACATCTCTAGATTGCGATTCCTTGATAAATTTAGAGAGAGCAAATTTGTAGAGAACATAATCGGTATTATGCGACCCCATGCTACTTCGGACGATCCTACAATTAGCGTGAAATAAGAGAAATAAATTCTAGGAAAAGTCGTTCTACTGACTCATTCTTTCCGCGAGCGATACGCGATAACAAATTAAAAAAGTAGTTCGGACGCTCGGCGTTTATTCCCTGAAAGGCATGCATCTACAACGTTTATAAAAAAATTAATATTAAAATTGTACAGATGGAAATCCCCAGCAGGTCACCAAAAATTTACGCTTGTATTTTCCCCTGTCTATCACCCAAAATAACACACTTTGGAAAAAAATATATCAGCACCAAAACAACATGACTATGATTTCGTTAAATACTTCTATTATAGCTTTTTGGAATTGTGTACGATTTTATTTTACTATTACGGCTAATTTGTACAGTTGTCACTTCCAACAGGTTCCATATTGGAATCTCTACACAAATAATAATAATAATATAGTCCATTGTTGAGCGCCCATCTCTTTGGGACTGACATCTCCCAATTTGAAAATCACTGCCTTCATTATGAAGGATAACTTGGCGATAACCGCTCGTGTATCTCACTCTGCCAAATATTTTCTGCGGGTTATTTAATAAGCAATTTCAATGTTGTGGACACACTCTATGATCATTACCACAGAAAATAATTCCTATAGTAAGAAAATGCAGTCGATATGCACTCAGTTCTATCAATGAACCTCTTTGTACTCTTAAGTTCTTTCGACCATAAATGCGTTATAACACTGCGTAAAATGTATGTAACTCTGTAATTATGAGAAGTGAATGATAAGGACTATAGATAAATCAGGCTTCGTTCATGTAGACATTATATGAACAAAACGGAAGATTCCCATCTTCTTCAGCTCAGTGAGACTAATCATACTGCGATGTAAATGATGTGCTTCACGCGACCACTTCTTTTCTTACGTTTGGCTACTTAATAATTTGAGCAGGTATTTTCTCGCGACCTGTTTAAGCAATGTAACGAACATCAGTTTGTAGATCAGGGCTAAATGGGTACGACGCTCAAGCAGTTGCTTTGAAATGTTTTAATATCCTCTTTTGGAATCAGATGCAGATAAAGTCTTTCACCAAGTTCAGCGACCTTCATCCACATTTGTGTTAAATAAGGCTCTCGACCGTACAAAGAGTTAACCGAGATGGGTGTAACTTACGAAGATATGGAATCTCGCGCCCTTGGTTCAGACAGCAAGAAAACAATGTCCCGGCCTTGCGAGTATCTTGAGGTATGGTTGGCAGTGTGTGAGTTGAGGATAAAATTCCTTCAGCGGATCGAGTATTAAAAGCATTTCCTAGATGGTAGAAACGCATCTCACCCTCGTCTAAACAGGAGCGGTTCTAAATAGCAGCAGTCACGAGATGGCTATGCTAAGGATGAAAAGTACAACTTCCTGTACTCCGCCGACGTCCTAACGTAAGGCCGCTGGCAGCAAATTAGTTCTGTCGCGAAATTTTAATTTAGAATTCTGAGAGAAGAAATACTCTATTAATTATAGCATAGAGTTTCCCTACGTAGCGAGCAATTGTCTGGAAAATTACAGAGGAATGCATGTATTACCATCGTTTGAGGTTCTATCTTTAACTTTTAAATCTTAAGAGAGAATCCAGAGAAGATGTCCAATTTTCCGATCTCTGAACTTTTGGTTGACATATTTAGGCAACTTATTCCATCTAGAGTCATTATTTGAGATAAATGAAAGATATTGATTTATATTAGGACACCTACATTTGTCGCAAGTAGTTTGTACTCGTGTAGTACATTAGTTTCCTAAAGCGTACCACTCGCTATTATAAAAAAATAATTTAGAAGAGGGAGTAAAAGTAAAAAAAATAGCCACCTCGAGGAACCAGAAAGTTGGGAAAGAAAGCGGAAATTAGTTCAACATGTGTATCTAAGTATGGAGGGTGGCAAGGGGTGCATGCACCATAAGTCAGTCACCATGCAGTTTAGCTGGCTTATGTGGCTAGCTCTAACATATATTTCCCTAAATTTCGTTTGTATTTAATCGGTCCACAGGACGCACGCATTGTTGCTAAATTCATTGAGATTAGGAAATATCAACGACTGCTAACATAAGAGATGAACGCGGTTACAATATTGTGTGATACGCAATTCAAGAATGGTAGAAATGAAGAAGAGAAAAATAATTGATAAAAGAGAGATTATAAAAAAACAAAACGTAGGATAAATAAAATTAATTAAATAAAAAATAAATCAATTTCATTCTCAAGTGCAAACATCTCGTCGATTTATTGAAAGAATCAACCAGATATAGAATGATAAAGGAGCATCTGGAGTATTTTAACATAAAAAGGAAAATTTTAAGACGAAAATACACTATTAATTAATAACCAATAAATTCATTTTCTTAAATCTTCCACTCTGATAGAACTATATGAAATGGAGCATTAGACCGTCGAAACCTAATATGAACAGAAACGTAAGAAGAGTAAATAAACGTTGTGGAGGAGAAATGTTGTGCATATGAACAGAAGTCTGACGAATGAGGAGGAGGAGAATGGAGAGAAATGCACAAATAAGGAGTGTTGGGAGAGATGGAAAGAGGCAGATAGATTGGGAAAAGGAGCAAAGGGCATTCGGAGGAAGAATGGCGCTGGAAAGGATAAGATATAAGTGGAAGGAGCGTGGGCGAATGAGAGATTGCTACGGAATAGTAAAAGATGGAGAAATGGTATAGAGCGTAGGCAAAGATCGAGAAAGAGATAGAGGAGGGGAGAAGCGAGAGGTGGGAAGGAAGAGTGGGAGGGAGAAAATGAGAAAGAATAAGTAAGGAAGAAGAGAGAATAAGGGGCAGGTGGGAGAATAGAAAGAAGACTACCTTTTGATATCTTTGGAAATCTGCCCAAATGATCCGATTAGAAATCAATCTAATCCACAATCTTTCTCTAAAATGGAATCACCTGTAACGGTATATTATAAAGAGCCATTCGTATAAGCCGACGGTTCCTGATCCTAATTAAGATGTTTATTATTCATTTAACATGTTTGAAGACCACTTGTGATAGTTTCTATGCAACATATCCTTTAAAGACCATCCTATTTATTTTTGATGACTATTTTTCAAACAAAAAGGGATGTCGACAAATATAATCTCGATTATGTGTTACGTTGAATCGCATGCATTAGAGACCTAGTTCAATTGTCATTGTTAAAACGTAAGAAATGCACCTTTCCTGCTTTAAAACGATCTCTTAGTTCCATTTTATTGGCTAGTTAAGTTTCCTTCATTTTAGCAAAAACGGTCAATTATGACAATCTTCGTAGCTAAATTTTAATAATTCGTTTTTGTAGGCAACGAGAATGACTACAAATTCTGTGACCTGTAGTTTTAAGATACTCTTAATCAAAAGCGTACATCATATACAATATTAGCTGAAATGAAACGTTATTTATATTAACCAAAAGACTACGAATTCGATCGCAAAGTTTTAATGTTACCTTAAGGTAAGTGACCAGTTGTTTTTCTTCTTCCTCTCTAATCCTCATTTTCTGTCTACTCACGAATTCATTCAGAAATTTAGAAGCTTTTACTGGAATTATTTCCAGAGTATAATTTCTTAGTAACTCGATCCTTCTTAAATACGCCAGTATATAATCATACTTCGACAAAGAAACTAACTCATTCCGAAAATACATTTGTTGTCCAAAATCTTCATTAACCGAAAATTGTTTTCCCCAAAGGATCCCAAATCATCATGGACCTATGAGCATACCCAAAAACCACAATTTACCAGTGAACAGTGACGGCATTTATTTAATTCACATTTGAGTGTTTAGGCGCTTATGTGTAGGCGCTTACAAAAGTAAAAAACAACAAAAAATTCTACAGCCGTACTCTTCAGCCGAGTCGAAAAACATAGAAAAAATCTTGACTAGTCGAAAAATTTGTCAGCTGTGTTATGCGATTGCCGAATTATCATTGTATTTGACCGCTGTGATAGATACTTGCGAGTGGATAGAAAACGCGAAGGAAGAAAGAATGATAAAAGGGATGCAGAAGAGAGGAGAGGGAGCAAGGTCAGCTTTAAGAGGGGAGAGGTCAAAGACCCCGCATGCTGAGCGACATCTTCGCTGGAGCCGTAGGTGTCAGGGACGAGAGACAAGTCTGCATGTTAATGGAAATGAAGTTTCACGCAAGGACCGAGTGCAAGTATGGGGCTATATCATTCAATAAGGGATAAAAGAATTTCCTTCTTTTGAAAATTGCACGATTTTGGATCATGTACCATTTCAGTATGTGCGTGTGCATACATACATAAACTCGAACGTCAAGCGTTCTAAACGTAAACATTACGTGAAGAGAATTCCATGTGTAAACATTGAAAGCGTTCAAATGTTTACCCCGAATAGCCAGTGAAAAATGTGATTAAATGCCGTTTCTCGCTATAAAGTCATCTCTCGTCTACAGATCCATCAAAGTAACCTCGATTACACTAATTAGTATATTGAGGAGATTTCGGTCTTTGTGAGAAAGTTACACTTAGAGGGGCCGCTCCCCAAAACATTCTTTTTCTTCCGGAAACCTCATATTTCATATCTAAATTGATTTCTCCGAGCACTGAAAACTTTCAATTCTGAAATCACACCAAAGAACTGTGGTATGATACCCAAATAATCCACCAAGATGGCTTCAAAGTATATAAAAATCAGAAGACGTCAGAGTTGACGTAGGCACCGAGAGATTTCGACCTTTAACTTCGAGCGATGCATACAAATCCTCATAATTTAATAATCGTTGTTTTCTTTTTAACTTCGACTTTAACTTTAAGTTTTCTTAATAACTTCGACGTTTAATCGTTTTACTTATTCCGTATTATGCAATTATTATTATGTAATTCTTGCTTATGTTCATACAAAACAGATTTTTAGCGTCTGTTAATAGGTCCATTATATCCACTTTCCATTAATTCGACAAGTGAAAATATAGGATTATATTAAAATAAATAAAATAATATACATTACAATACTAACGAAAATATATTTCAAGTGCAAACGATTCAGGGTTGGAGCGACTTCCTGAAACGAAGTAAGTTCGAAGTTTGATGGATCCCAACGATTATACGGCAAAAATAGACATCAATAAGTTAAATAATAAAAAATAGAACTACAAAATATGAAAATTAGAGACACTTTTCAAAAAACTTAGAAACTTAGTGGAAGTGACATTTCCTTACAGCACTTCTCACCGCTCTGGATAGCATTCTTAATTGTTATAAATAATGAAACTTCCCTTCATAATAGTTAAAATACGGATATAATTATTCTTACATCATCGCGAACGTAAAGTTTTATCTACAATCATAAACAAGCAATCCTATCATTGGATACCACCTATGAACTACCGCATTACTTTGTGCGGTTTTAGTATCCACGCAAAGCAACAACAATTTCGTTTACGTTGTCACGTTCCATGCATGGTGACTCGTAATGCAGTACAAGTAACATGCAGTAGCAAACCGCTGTAACAATGCCTTGTGACCACCGACCACAAACCCTCAGCCCAAACATTCTCTAGTCATCTCATGCCCGTCCTATAAATCCAGAGAAATGGAAATGTATATATAGATTCTCCGATAACTCTAGCGTCACTATGAATTACAACCAATGTAAGCGGCATTACTTCCCATTCCTACACGTCTCTTTAAAGTGTCTCAAGCAGCCCCTTCCCGTTTCTTGCAGAATCTTCATTCTCCTCCCGCTTACACCTCCGTTTGAAAACGCTCTTTAAATAACAGCTTTGCGGGATTGGAAAAAATAAAATGAACGGGGCAATGCAGCAACACGTAGCGGTTAAGATTTGCGGCACCGTGGGAAATCTCATTAACGCCATCCCTTGCACGAGAAGACCACCTCCAAGAGCCAATGATAATCGACCATCATTCGACTCCGCACCCTCGAGAGCAACTGACCCTACTTTTTTCTGCACCTCGAACACGCCCCACTCCTCATCCCATAAGCACCCAACACCTATGCCGAACCTATTCCTCTTCCCTCTACCGATAGAAAAGTGAAGCGAAGATTTGCGCACGTACGTGGGAGGTTTTCATTTCGACTGGTAGCTCCCGCTTTGACGCTATGAGAAGATAATGATCCCTCAGATAAATGAGAAGATAGTATGTACTTGCTAGGGGATTATACTTACTCCCGTCCCTACCCGTTTACGAGCCCCCCGCTAATGCATTCTAGAGGAATTGCAACTAAAGTAATGAAGGCAATATCCGAGGCATTTTCCTGTCTCCGACCTCTCCAAATGATTTGTTTCCTTCGAAAACGAATGAGCAGAAAACGATCGGAGCCAAACGTTTTCGATGTGGAAAAATCATCCTACGCCGTCAATATACATCCATTCACGCCGTGAAATCAATGGAAGATATCTGTCGTATATTTTCAGCTAATTACATCGTTCCAATTTTAAGCGAAGAGAGTTCGTTATAATCGAAATCCGAGGAAGAGCATTTCCATTTAACTTTCGATCACAGCCAATAGCTTGCAGGATATGAAAGCAGACATATATGTATAGTAAAACCGGTGAAATCTTGAACACGAGAAACTCCGTCACGGAATGTGGTAATTTTACACACTGAGAAGAACTAAAATAGAGCTCCATAGTGAGTGAATCCAAAGACGCCTGTCTTTATTAAACCGTAAACGTGTAAGTTCGTTCGTTACTACGTTATTGGATATTTTTGAGTAGTTAATTTATTCTGTTGTATTAATAAGAAAACATCTGCTATCCGAAATAATCGTTCGCATCTTTACTCACTATTTCTGTAATCGGTAATATACGAATGTCTTAAGTGTCACACTTATTCTATACCGCAAAGAGCACGATTACAGAAAATCAAGGAACGTCGACTGCGTAATCTTAAGATTCCTTAACGCTCTTCCAACAAACATTCGACGCAACAACATTCGATTTAGCAACAAAATTTCAGCGATGGTTTGGAAATAAATAAAGGTGAATGGATGGTCGAGGAAGGGATGATGAATCGTAAAGAAACTGAAATGTAGTTAGGAGCGATGGTATAAAGAGATGTAAGGACGGAGGCAGCGTAAATGAACCGCCAGGTGGAGTTGAAACCACTTACCAGAATGACAAGCGAGTCTCCTTCATTACGCTCAAATACGTCCCGAGCGTTAACAACGAATGCCGCGACTGTCGCTCGTCGTGACAACAGGTTAACCAAGAGTATAAGACATGGCCAATGACTGATATTTTGAACCTTATGCAAAGAATACTCTGAACCTTGACATTCATATGGTATACTTGGAGCGCAATCACTCGATAACATTTTAACCGCTTTGGATTGTAGCATTCCACATGATGCGATATCTCTACTCGCTATTTCTTGATCGGTAATTTAATATGTTTGATTTCATATCCTATCATACTCGTAGAAGAAGTCATTGCAGTTTGATCTTTTCATCTTTGGTGGGACAGTAAATCACTACGCGCGCTTACAGTACAGAGCTGTAGAAGGATTGCAAATGAAAAACATAAATTATAAATTTATGACTTTTATAAATGACAAAATTAACTATGCAATCTTATTACAAGATTCACGACAAGCAATATTCATTTGAATACTACGTATTCATAAGATGAATGCATAAAGGTTGATATCGTAGATGAATTCTCGATTCTAATTTTATTCCGAAATAATATAAATTAATTCTCTGAGGTAAGGCAGCGTCTGAAGATATGAAATTCCAGGAATGAGAAGAGAAGCATCTCTAAAATGAAAGACACTCAAATGGGTATAAATTGTGGTATTAATGTCTATTTTTATTACTATGCATACTGAGGTTTCAATCTTAATGTCCTTCTCTCTTCAGAGACTCGCTAATAGAGGATTATAGCCGTGTTATTTCATTGTTCACAACCACCTAGTGTAATGAAACGTAAAATTGATGTCCACGACATCGACTTTTTGATGTCAGTTGGGCGTAAATGGGAATCAACCCTGATTGAAATACCTTCTGAGATTCCTCACTCATTGCAGTCACCCGTATCACATTTGACCCCTCTGAACATAAAACATAGAAGACCATAAAGCGAAGGCAATAATAGGCTTACTAAAAGCAACCGAGGAAAGAAGGCTCAATCGTGGTAGAAGGATGCATCGCTCTTGCAATCCCAAAAGATGCGCTTTTGCTGTCTTCCCTCCTTTTAATCTAATCAAATTAATCTTGAGATTAATCCTACTAGGAGAAAGAAACACCGCGTCCTCCCGCCAATGACGTTGAAATTCAATAAGTATTTTAATTCAATGCCAATTTATTATGACTCCGTAGATGGCAGGCAAATTTTCCGTACTATTTTAATATATTATGTACTCTTCTTCCTATTAACAAAAAGTGAGGAAATTCATATTATAAGTTTCTGATGCTTTCCAAGAATTCACGATGATGATGATATGATTATCCATCTCAAATTATGGTAAGTAATAATTTATCGAACGAATGCACTTTTCAAATCAAATTAACCGAAATCTAGGAATAATAAACAAAATAGATATAAAATCTAGGGATAAAAACCTCATTGGCACTAATTGCAAGGATCAGCTACTTTCTTTTTCACGTTATTTTCTCCTTTATTTTACAACAACGTAATTGTAAGACGTATTTTCGACACAGACGTAGTTATCTTTTGATCAAGAACACTGGAACAACTCTGCAATTTTGCCTTCGACTTCTCATTTCTTTCAATCTTTTCTGCCATAACAGATGTTAGTGACCATCTACATACTGGATACTGCATTTTAAAAAATATATCATGTGCTTAATTGGTTTCTTATCATTTTACTACAGGAATAAAATAGAAATTCTATTTAATTGAAAAACCTGTTTTGGAAGGTAGTCTGAACTATACCGAAGGGGCAAAGTTATATAAAATTTAACATTTGTAGATAACAAAGAATTAAAGTCACCGAGTTTAAGTCTATGCCCAAAATCATTCACATAATTTCAATGTCATCTCAAGTTATTTATAAATAAAGACGTTCCCTGCTTTATTCTCAGAAAATTTAAACTCAATATTTCGTATCTTTGTTATCTTCCTTCCAACAATGCACAACCCCAAATATAGCTCGTTAAATAAGGATGGAACATATCACGAAATACTCGAAAGAAAGTTTGCCAACTGCTACTGAAATAAATAAATATAAAGAATCACTCGGTGTGCCTTCCGTAATACGCTGAGGCGATAAAACGAAAGTGGCCCCACGTTCTTGATTTAGGGAATGGAGCGGTGTTAATGATTATTATCCGAACCAAGTGGCACCAGAATCAGACACCAGCCCCAGTTAAGGTTTCCCTCGAAACTGTAGCCATATTACAGTGTATAGGCCACCTCTCAGATTGAATGGCTGCATTCGAAACACTTAATTGAGCGGTCGTCGATGTCCAATAATTAAGTTTCCCTCATCGTGCTGTGCGATTGGCTCTACGAGGCGATACAACCTCTCTTTCCACTGAAGATACAATTTGCGGTTCGTCAATTTATACAATATTTATGTACGTTATAAGGCATTCTCATCGGTTTTCAGTCACTCGTAAAGTATCAATCTGGACGTAATGGTCTCTTTTCGCGGAGATTGAAATAGCGAGAATATATTCTCGATCAACATTTCCGGTAAGCTCATTCAATGATAACTACTCTCGAATTCAAATATCAGCCGTAAACAGCTTTTAGTATGGTAGATTCTGCACGCAATTGTTAACATAGCTATTCGAATTTACGATCAATGGATGCTACACTAGTCCGTACAACTACGTCACAACTAAAGATTACTATGTGGTTACAATGATTTTCTGATCAGTATGTCAATGCTTCCATAGTTAAAATATTATACCATGTTCTGGGAAAAGATTGTGAGTATTAAAAACAAAAATTTATTCCAGATAATTGGCATTCATAAAAACAGTCCAGCGTTTGAATAGATCGCCTTCCCAAACAAAGTGCGCAACACTTATTATGCGAAAAGTAAGCGTAGCCGTGATCAAGTACCAATTTCCTCGTATCGACTAAATGGGCAAAAATTATTTTTAAATCTTTGGCGCAAATCTGTCGTGAGAAAGCGTTATTTGAGCGTGGTGACACAGGGTTAGTGAACCTGCAAAAGGGTCAAGGTGCGAAGGAAGAGAGGGGAGACATTGTGGTCAAACTGATTGCAACACGACCACAAGCCCAGTTCCCTATGAGAGCCACCACACACGGCGGGAATGTGTCATTCCATTGATGGCAAGGGATACTTAAGATGAGAGTTGCACACCAGTGATGAGGAATAAAAAGTCCAATGATATTGAGAGAAGAAATCGTTGCTAGGATCCATAGATGTTGCGCGAGAAAGGGTAAAAGAATAGCAGTAGGATATTAAAATATCAAATCCTCGAAAACTTCTTAACTAATCTTTATTAGATTCATCGAAAGCTAATTCTTCAAATGGTTAAGAACAATATCCCTTCCGTTGATCGAAAGGAATTTCATTTTTTGAAGTATCTAAACATTCAGATTTGCAGTTATGATTTGAGATTACTATACATCTAAGTTATTGGAAAACAAAGAAATTTTGATATATAATGCGAATTTGAAAATTATAATCTTTCTTTTGTCGATGCTAAAGTGAAGGATTTTTGAACAGTTAAAGAATACTTTATGAGGAAAGGAATCATCTAAAGCCTTAGGTCCCTTTATTTACTGCATTCATAAGCAGTTGCCTTCTTTGTTATTTTTTGCGTGATAAATTTTACATGCTTATAAGGATATTTTGAAGTCCATAATTTTAACCCTTCAATATATGGGCAATACTGTGTCACGAGAAAATCTCTCGGGAGCCTAACTAATTAACTAACTAGGCTAACAGAATTTAAAAATATGACTAAATTTTAAGTGATTTCAGTTTCATTCTCAATATGATTTAAAATATATAAAGTATAATTAAAACTATTAACTTTACATGGAGATGAAATTTGCAAAATTTCAGCGTAGAAATGTACTTTGAATTACTGTTCTTATCTCTTCAACTGAGGCATGCACTAATTTTTCTCTAAATTGTTGAATTTTGAACAATTTCAAGGAGCATTAAAACTGCAGTATACTATTTTATGATGCGTTTGAGCTACTCTTACTCTTAACTCTTTACTCTTCAAACGTCTAAAATTATAAAAATTTGACCCATCATTGAAAAGATACGGTAACGGAAACATGTTCTATTTCAACTGCTACATAATTTTAGAATTAATTAATGGTTTTAATTTTTAAACAGACTCAACATACTCGCTTCCCAAATAACCCAAGGTTAACATTTTCTATAGAATTGAAAAATTTCAAACAATCGAGCACATCGAGATTTCGGAGAAAAGCCGATGATTCCGAACTGACCATCGTTGAAGATAAATGTTGATATTTAGAGGTTCAGAAAAATATAAATATGCACATATGTGAACGAAGATGAGCTAAATTTTTATAAATATATCTCATAAAATATTTCCAATGCATGTTCCGCGTTCGTCTCGTTTAATCAAGGTGAAATATTTTGACATGAATTCATTTGGAGAAATGCAGATCATAATAATTTTTTTAGGTTGATTCACCATGAATTAATTATTTAAGGCAGTTTAATATCCCTTGCCACTTTTAAGTTTTCACATCGCAAGTTTAGTAGAGTTAGAATGAACCATTCAAATGATGCGCCGACCTAAACCAGAAAAAAAATATAAATTTCAACGAAGCCAGAATTCCGTACATGACAAATTCTAAAGTATCAGGGTGCAACTTTCGCACACCTCCCACGAGGACATTCGATTACATTTGTCCCCACTGCCTTTCCCTCGGGCTGCATAAATTAACCCCTAAAGAACGAGTCCTGGCAAATGAGATAATAGATGGAACTGGCTGGCCTTCGCCAATCGAAACCCGAACCACCAATGCGTCAATTGCACTCCGGAGAATATTTTGAATCGGGTGATAGATCGTGGAAATTAAAACCATTCGGATATTGTCTACGGTGATTGGCTGCTACTCATTTAGGCGAGAAGAAAGGGAACGAATCCACGTAGGGGACAAACCACCAACTACCAGCGGTATATTTTGTCAAAGTGCCATTTACATAGTTCACGGGGAACATCATTGGCGAGTTAAGCGTCGCACATCAGTAAGAATTTTTGAATAAGATTTAGCTGAACAATGACAAAAAGCTGAAACAAAAATGGATAAAAATGCATTTTTGAGAATTTTATCAGCAGAATCCTACCTTTACGTTGTTGTCAATAAATGTAAGTAGAAGTAATCTGTAGGTGTCGAGCATTAAAGGGGAGAATGGTCTATAATAGAAGCCCTGAATTGCAATCTGTGGAGTGGATAAGTAGGCTCGAATGAGTGAATGGTACATGTTGTTAACTAGCAATGATAGAAACGGTGAGGAAGATAAAGAAAGACTGCATTAGGCGTTGGAAGGAAAATAAGTATAAGAAATAAAGGGCACCGACGCATGTCTGCATCTAAAGTGAAGTACGCTGGGAAAGATACGGAGAAGTGTTTTAGACCCAAGCAATTAGTTTCATTATCCCATAAGTGAATGGTGTAATTGCTGTATGTAGATCTAAGATGGTGATTTTTTATTAGTGCTGGCGCATATTGAGCTTAAATGGAGATGTATAATTAACAAAATTAGGATGAAGCATCCAGCGGGAATTCGCCAATGTTAAAAAGGTTGTGATATTAACCCTCTGCGCAGGGCTTTCCTAACCAATAATTATGATTATTAGGCATAATTATAACTTATTTTGGACTTAGTACGTTCCCACAATTAGCGCTTAGACGACTGCTCATGTCAGGTTTCAAGCTTGAGCGTAATTTCAAAACAATCTGAATCATAGTAAACATTCCGCCGATGCCTTCCATGAAATACAACTTAAGAAGCACGAAAAAGAAAAATGAGAATATGTGTCATTAGGCGTAAAAATGATTTCATGGAAACAATTAAAAAAGTATTGGAATCATTTAGTCAACACCGGTTATTTCCTGATTTTTTTTCTAGAAATAAATTCTAATTTATGAGCGAAAATATCCAACGCAACTGTTAGGATACGCAATTAGCGAGAGAAAATTGAAACTACTAAAATAATACCGTATCTGCGCGAAATTTTGGAATATGAAATACAAATGTCACAGTTTTGTGCACGGTACATTCGGTAGCAGTCTAATCAAAATATTGAAAACGTGTGAACCGAAAATGTAAAAATAACTTTCCAAAAAATGCCAAATATTTTAAAAGTATAAATAATTAATATTCATACATAATAAATAATTTCAAGTGAAGTTTTTACCTATAAATCTTTTGCCATGAGATGCAGCAATTAAAATATTACTCATGGCTAGTACTTAAACAAGGTAAGAGTGATAGCGATCAATGAAAGAGCTTTTTATAAGCAGGAAGAGAAGTGTGCCGAGCAGATTCAACATTTCCTTCGTAACAAAAGGAATGGCTATCGAGAAGGAGAGTAGGTGGTGGTGGGAGAGGAGAGAGAGCGCGTGCGACTAAAACTTGTTTCCCAAGTGCCACGTGTTTCCTCTCCTCTGCATCCATCCCCTCCTCTGCACCCCCTCCTCTGCACCTCACCAGCGAAACCACTTCAGCCATCTCTTTCTCTGCATCCCAATCACCTTCATTTTCCTCGCTCACATTCATTCATTCTTAGAATGAATTAATGTATTTTCCTTTATCACTTCTCTATCATTTTTTCTTGGCCCGCAATTTCTAGCATTCCTCATTCTCCGACCCTCTATATCCAACGCTATGCAAGCATCTCCTCAAATCTTAAGTTTCTAATTCTTAATCGCTATCCCTTCACCTCCACCTTCATCTACCGATATGCCTTTCTACCTCTGCTGCTGCTGCTCCCCATTACTATCCTCTTTACACCTTTCCAATCTATCTAGTTATCCTGCCATCGTTTGTTTTGAATTCACCAGTAAACGATATCATCATATCAACCTTCAATATCAAACACTCCATATGCATCACTGCTCTCTCTTTCTCTCCTAAATTTAGCACCGTATTTCCACCGCTCTACTTTGACTTCTACTCACGTAACTAAAGGCCAGAGGTCCTTTGGTCCTTCAGCTCAATCAATGCTCCTCAACACAGAACAGAAAATTTCCACATTCACTGTCATAGAAAGCAATCTTTGGATCGCATTTCCTCACGAAGTTAAGCTCTCGGTATTCTCCTCTTTCTTTGGAAAGAATATCATAAATATATTTAGATTAACCAAACAACGAATTAAAAGACCGCCTTACCAAACAATAGTCCGAATTTAAAACACTTAAGGGTTGCAAAATTTAGCAATTACTATCAGTATGTCTCACAGGTTTTCACAGCGCCTCTTCTAGTGACTTTTCCATTACTGGATACTAGATTTTTCCCAAGGTACTTGACTTAGGTTTCTCTTTCATCCACAGCATAATCTTCCTTCCTTTCTTGATTTTATTGAAATATTTTTCTCTACCCTTACCTTCATCTCAATTGATAAAGGGTTAAACGCAAGAGAAGACTCCATAATCTCAATCTCATCATCCATAAAGTCGGGCTTTCTGCATGAAAAAATGAAGAAAAGTTCATTCCGCAATTTGCAAGCTAAATCATCAAAAAGTACTTGAATTCATAAAAGTTATATGGTGCTCGTAATAGATGAAATTAATATAAAGATGCGAGTTTGTCCAAAGAAATGAAGAAAAGATAAAATGAATGCCGAAAAAATTCATGAGGTAGGCTCCAACCCCAACAACAGTTACACAAAATCATATACCTGAGTCCACGAAAAACCTTATTAGCTGAACGATAAGTCAATCTGAAATATTTTTCAAAATATATAAAATTTAAGTACGTACGAGGATGAGCCACATGAATTGAATAATTCAAGAAAGTGTATTCATGCAAACGTTTTTCACATTAAAAAAACCGTACAGGTTGATTTTAAGTTCATTTAGGTTGGTATTTCCTTTTTTTAAGAATTGCCATTTTTTACGTGGATAGTTGTTTATTAAATTCTAAATCTAAAAGAATTATAGGAATATAATCGGCTAATTCACCTCCCTATCATCCCAGCCTAATATTCTACCAGCCAAGTAGGAAGAATTCTTTTTTCTCTTGCTCAAACTATCTTTCACCGTCTAAATCTGCTTCGCGTTCGCACAATATCCTGTTTCGCAATATGTCTTCCTTTTATCCTCCATTTTTCCCTCCCACCTTTATTCCCTGTCAAATTTTAACTTTTCAGCTCCATTCCCTTCCCTCCAACTTTCTCAAATTCTCTCGACTTACATTACTCTTTTATCCACTTAAGTTGAAGGTTGTCTCTTTAAGTCACTTAAATATCGGATTAGAAAAAGTATTAGATAGTGCTCTTTTGCTTCAGAGGGCTTTAGAGGGAACGAATGGTGACCACAAATAGAGAAACGAGTTTCAACATAACAACTTGCTTGACGATAAAAGTAATGAAGTAGGATAGCTATTTCAACAAATAAGAGATGAATTTGAAAGTTTTCGAATGATTACTAAAGTGTAAGCGGCGCGGAAAGATATAAATGTTCAGTATAATAATTCAGTCTTATTAAATCTATTACGGTTGAAGATTTTAGATTCCAAGCATATCCTCTTTGGTGGTAGAACTGAGGGTCGGACAGAGGTAATATTGTGATTTTTCACAAGTTGTAATAACTTAACATGAACCACGTCAGGAGGAGTTTAGGAGGATATGAAGAGCGAGGGAATTACTATTCGTTAAGGAAATGTCAAAAGATTTCCAAGATATCTTACCGTTTCCCGAAAAATCCTGTAAAACTCAGTGTACAGTTGGCTGAGATTTTCTAGGATGCCCTTTTCTTTGTATTTACATTGGTTCGATCCAGTAATGCGGAGCGTGGTTTTTGAACGGGTTTCTGAAGTAGACTAAATTATTACAGCATGGATTAGTAGATTTAGAGAAATATTGCCATCGATTTTTATCATAATTTTGAAAATGACGTAAATTTCACAATCACTACCTAAATATTCATCAGGCCATATATCAAATTATTTACTGGCGTTACATAGAATCCTACCACGACAGTTCATTCATTATGAATAATATTATATTGTACTTAATTTATAATTCGCACATTTTCGATTGTTCGCATAAAACCTGCTAGGCTATTGTTCTGCACAAAAAGGAATTTATTTATTATATGACCAGTTTATTTTGGGAATTCATCCTATCTGTAACTGATGACGGAGTTTATGCACTTGTTAGCTCGAAGAGTTAAGATACACCAAATGAAACAAAGGTACCGGATTTCGTGACCTCTACGTTAAGTAGCAGGACGCGGTTCTGCGGTAACATTGTAATCGGTGTCCCGACCTTAGGGTACTATTTACCCTCGCGGAGCAATCCCTGACGTCACAAATATATACCTCCGCGTGACGTCACATTACCCACTAACACGGCCATTCTGACAATCGGCTCGTCCTCGAGTCGTCTTTATTTACATACTTACTGATATGCTTAATTCTCAGTCAGAGTACTTCTCGAAAACCATGATGGTACAATGAAATTAACCATTGCATATACCGTCGAAAATTCAAGACTGAGAGTCTACTAAACATCTCCTGGAAATAGAATACAGTCCATATCAATCACAATAATACGAAGACTACTTCATGAAATCCATCACTTTATTTATATGTTTGTCAAACATATGCTTAAAGCCTCCCTTAATTGATGCTAGTGGTCCCATACAATGAAGATGAACCGTGTCGAAGGGTACGAAAGTCTTCTCAATTGAATTCGTATGGGTCCATCGAGCTCTATGCATAATTTACACGTTTGACAAAGGGAAACATTCACTCACAAAATTACGTAATCGAATAAATCAGAAATATCTTGAAATTACGTCAAATGTTTTGACTGCCCATATATGACAGTATTCGTCATGAAAGCAAACCTATACGGCTATCCCATGGAACATACCATAGTAGTATTTCCTCGTAGTTGATATTTTAATGTGATAAAGCAAGTGTTTCTTTTACACAGTCTTGCTTCGGGTCTAAGTTTCCTTTCCTTACTGCATCGGTAAGGGCAGAAGTCTCCTTATCTACTGCCTGCTCAATTTCTGGCAACGTTTGGTCTCCAATGTGGTTTACACGTCTAGTGAGAGGCGAATTACTGCTTAGGAATCCCATTTAATTACAGATTTTAATTTTCGCAGACCTGTTTCTATTGAAGACGAAGGGATAAACATGTCATCCAAATAAACTAAGGCGACAGTGCCTTCGAGAGGTCCCAAAGCGGCATTTATGGCTCGCTGGAACACTGGCAGGGGCATTTGCCAGCGCAAAAGGCCTTCTTAGATATTCGTAATGGCCATCGGGAGTTATAAAGCCAATTTTCTTCACAGATTCCGCTTCGATGAGAATTTGATGGAAGCCAGACGCCATGTCTAAAGGGGAATACAATTTGCTTCTGGCGAGTAAATCGATTCGGTTATAGATTATTGGTAGCGGACATTTGTTTCACAGTATCTCGATTTAACGCCCTGAAATCTATGCACATTGTCTGCTCCATTCTTCTTCTTGGCTAAGAGAATGGGGCTGGAAAAACGGTTAAATCGAGATCACTATTTCCAGCACCTTTTCCCGTTCTGACAGAGCAAGACTCTAAGGGTTGTAGGATATAATACGGTTCTCCTACAAACAAACACAGACAACCCGTAGAGACAGGATTTACAAAGATGCCCAAACTTAACAAATCTTCATACTCTCCGAGAATTGATATTAACTGTTGACAAACTGCACCCTCAAGATCGTTAATTAAAGTGTTCGTCCATTTAGAGCTCACCCATTCCAAATTCATCAGTGATGAAAGCCAAATCTGAGTTAATAAAAATGTTTCGGCGAACAATAGCATCACAATTCAAATAAGAGACCTGTACTTCTAAATAATCCCATTCAACTGTAAGTACTTCAAACTCTGTTACCAACGTAGTTTTCCAAGACGAAGTCAAAGTGACCTTCCCAATTCCATTTAACACAATATAAGCGAGGACCTTGCGGTCACAAGCCAACCTTATCTGCTATGCCCTCCGAGATTAACGGGCAGTCTGCTCCCGAATCTAACAAACATCTTACGGGTTTTCCTCTTATGACCGCTGGGTAAAACCCCAAAGACCTACAGAAATTACATGTTTCTAATAAAAAGAGAAGTAAAAAGAGATTAACATATGTCCCTGACGTATATCGGTCGACTTCTAGCCTTCGACGTCGACTAGCTTCAGTCACGAACGAAGAGTTCACGAGAGAGCGCGTGCGACTAAAACTTGTTTCCCAAGTGCCACGTGTTTCCTCTCCTCTGCATCCATCCCCTCCTCTGCACCCCCTCCTCTGCACCTCACCAGCGAAACCACTTCAGCCATCTCTTTCTCTGCATCCCAATCACCTTCATTTTCCTCGCTCACATTCATTCATTCTTAGAATGAATTAATGTATTTTCCTTTATCACTTCTCTATCATTTTTTCTTGGCCCGCAATTTCTAGCATTCCTCATTCTCCGACCCTCTATATCCAACGCTATGCAAGCATCTCCTCAAATCTTAAGTTTCTAATTCTTAATCGCTATCCCTTCACCTCCACCTTCATCTACCGATATGCCTTTCTACCTCTGCTGCTGCTGCTCCCCATTACTATCCTCTTTACACCTTTCCAATCTATCTAGTTATCCTGCCATCGTTTGTTTTGAATTCACCAGTAAACGATATCATCATATCAACCTTCAATATCAAACACTCCATATGCATCACTGCTCTCTCTTTCTCTCCTAAATTTAGCACCGTATTTCCACCGCTCTACTTTGACTTCTACTCACGTAACTAAAGGCCAGAGGTCCTTTGGTCCTTCAGCTCAATCAATGCTCCTCAACACAGAACAGAAAATTTCCACATTCACTGTCATAGAAAGCAATCTTTGGATCGCATTTCCTCACGAAGTTAAGCTCTCGGTATTCTCCTCTTTCTTTGGAAAGAATATCATAAATATATTTAGATTAACCAAACAACGAATTAAAAGACCGCCTTACCAAACAATAGTCCGAATTTAAAACACTTAAGGGTTGCAAAATTTAGCAATTACTATCAGTATGTCTCACAGGTTTTCACAGCGCCTCTTCTAGTGACTTTTCCATTACTGGATACTAGATTTTTCCCAAGGTACTTGACTTAGGTTTCTCTTTCATCCACAGCATAATCTTCCTTCCTTTCTTGATTTTATTGAAATATTTTTCTCTACCCTTACCTTCATCTCAATTGATAAAGGGTTAAACGCAAGAGAAGACTCCATAATCTCAATCTCATCATCCATAAAGTCGGGCTTTCTGCATGAAAAAATGAAGAAAAGTTCATTCCGCAATTTGCAAGCTAAATCATCAAAAAGTACTTGAATTCATAAAAGTTATATGGTGCTCGTAATAGATGAAATTAATATAAAGATGCGAGTTTGTCCAAAGAAATGAAGAAAAGATAAAATGAATGCCGAAAAAATTCATGAGGTAGGCTCCAACCCCAACAACAGTTACACAAAATCATATACCTGAGTCCACGAAAAACCTTATTAGCTGAACGATAAGTCAATCTGAAATATTTTTCAAAATATATAAAATTTAAGTACGTACGAGGATGAGCCACATGAATTGAATAATTCAAGAAAGTGTATTCATGCAAACGTTTTTCACATTAAAAAAACCGTACAGGTTGATTTTAAGTTCATTTAGGTTGGTATTTCCTTTTTTTAAGAATTGCCATTTTTTACGTGGATAGTTGTTTATTAAATTCTAAATCTAAAAGAATTATAGGAATATAATCGGCTAATTCACCTCCCTATCATCCCAGCCTAATATTCTACCAGCCAAGTAGGAAGAATTCTTTTTTCTCTTGCTCAAACTATCTTTCACCGTCTAAATCTGCTTCGCGTTCGCACAATATCCTGTTTCGCAATATGTCTTCCTTTTATCCTCCATTTTTCCCTCCCACCTTTATTCCCTGTCAAATTTTAACTTTTCAGCTCCATTCCCTTCCCTCCAACTTTCTCAAATTCTCTCGACTTACATTACTCTTTTATCCACTTAAGTTGAAGGTTGTCTCTTTAAGTCACTTAAATATCGGATTAGAAAAAGTATTAGATAGTGCTCTTTTGCTTCAGAGGGCTTTAGAGGGAACGAATGGTGACCACAAATAGAGAAACGAGTTTCAACATAACAACTTGCTTGACGATAAAAGTAATGAAGTAGGATAGCTATTTCAACAAATAAGAGATGAATTTGAAAGTTTTCGAATGATTACTAAAGTGTAAGCGGCGCGGAAAGATATAAATGTTCAGTATAATAATTCAGTCTTATTAAATCTATTACGGTTGAAGATTTTAGATTCCAAGCATATCCTCTTTGGTGGTAGAACTGAGGGTCGGACAGAGGTAATATTGTGATTTTTCACAAGTTGTAATAACTTAACATGAACCACGTCAGGAGGAGTTTAGGAGGATATGAAGAGCGAGGGAATTACTATTCGTTAAGGAAATGTCAAAAGATTTCCAAGATATCTTACCGTTTCCCGAAAAATCCTGTAAAACTCAGTGTACAGTTGGCTGAGATTTTCTAGGATGCCCTTTTCTTTGTATTTACATTGGTTCGATCCAGTAATGCGGAGCGTGGTTTTTGAACGGGTTTCTGAAGTAGACTAAATTATTACAGCATGGATTAGTAGATTTAGAGAAATATTGCCATCGATTTTTATCATAATTTTGAAAATGACGTAAATTTCACAATCACTACCTAAATATTCATCAGGCCATATATCAAATTATTTACTGGCGTTACATAGAATCCTACCACGACAGTTCATTCATTATGATTAATATTATATTGTACTTAATTTATAATTCGCACATTTTCGATTGTTCGCATAAAACCTGCTAGGCTATTGTTCTGCACAAAAAGGAATTTATTTATTATATGACCAGTTTATTTTGGGAATTCATCCTATCTGTAACTGATGACGGAGTTTATGCACTTGTTAGCTCGAAGAGTTAAGATACACCAAATGAAACAAAGGTACCGGATTTCGTGACCTCTACGTTAAGTAGCAGGACGCGGTTCTGCGGTAACATTGTAATCGGTGTCCCGACCTTAGGGTACTATTTACCCTCGCGGAGCAATCCCTGACGTCACAAATATATACCTCCGCGTGACGTCACATTACCCACTAACACGGCCATTCTGACAATCGGCTCGTCCTCGAGTCGTCTTTATTTACATACTTACTGATATGCTTAATTCTCAGTCAGAGTACTTCTCGAAAACCATGATGGTACAATGAAATTAACCATTGCATATACCGTCGAAAATTCAAGACTGAGAGTCTACTAAACATCTCCTGGAAATAGAATACAGTCCATATCAATCACAATAATACGAAGACTACTTCATGAAATCCATCACTTTATTTATATGTTTGTCAAACATATGCTTAAAGCCTCCCTTAATTGATGCTAGTGGTCCCATACAATGAAGATGAACCGTGTCGAAGGGTACGAAAGTCTTCTCAATTGAATTCGTATGGGTCCATCGAGCTCTATGCATAATTTACACGTTTGACAAAGGGAAACATTCACTCACAAAATTACGTAATCGAATAAATCAGAAATATCTTGAAATTACGTCAAATGTTTTGACTGCCCATATATGACAGTATTCGTCATGAAAGCAAACCTATACGGCTATCCCATGGAACATACCATAGTAGTATTTCCTCGTAGTTGATATTTTAATGTGATAAAGCAAGTGTTTCTTTTACACAGTCTTGCTTCGGGTCTAAGTTTCCTTTCCTTACTGCATCGGTAAGGGCAGAAGTCTCCTTATCTACTGCCTGCTCAATTTCTGGCAACGTTTGGTCTCCAATGTGGTTTACACGTCTAGTGAGAGGCGAATTACTGCTTAGGAATCCCATTTAATTACAGATTTTAATTTTCGCAGACCTGTTTCTATTGAAGACGAAGGGATAAACATGTCATCCAAATAAACTAAGGCGACAGTGCCTTCGAGAGGTCCCAAAGCGGCATTTATGGCTCGCTGGAACACTGGCAGGGGCATTTGCCAGCGCAAAAGGCCTTCTTAGATATTCGTAATGGCCATCGGGAGTTATAAAGCCAATTTTCTTCACAGATTCCGCTTCGATGAGAATTTGATGGAAGCCAGACGCCATGTCTAAAGGGGAATACAATTTGCTTCTGGCGAGTAAATCGATTCGGTTATAGATTATTGGTAGCGGACATTTGTTTCACAGTATCTCGATTTAACGCCCTGAAATCTATGCACATTGTCTGCTCCATTCTTCTTCTTGGCTAAGAGAATGGGGCTGGAAAAACGGTTAAATCGAGATCACTATTTCCAGCACCTTTTCCCGTTCTGACAGAGCAAGACTCTAAGGGTTGTAGGATATAATACGGTTCTCCTACAAACAAACACAGACAACCCGTAGAGACAGGATTTACAAAGATGCCCAAACTTAACAAATCTTCATACTCTCCGAGAATTGATATTAACTGTTGACAAACTGCACCCTCAAGATCGTTAATTAAAGTGTTCGTCCATTTAGAGCTCACCCATTCCAAATTCATCAGTGATGAAAGCCAAATCTGAGTTAATAAAAATGTTTCGGCGAACAATAGCATCACAATTCAAATAAGAGACCTGTACTTCTAAATAATCCCATTCAACTGTAAGTACTTCAAACTCTGTTACCAACGTAGTTTTCCAAGACGAAGTCAAAGTGACCTTCCCAATTCCATTTAACACAATATAAGCGAGGACCTTGCGGTCACAAGCCAACCTTATCTGCTATGCCCTCCGAGATTAACGGGCAGTCTGCTCCCGAATCTAACAAACATCTTACGGGTTTTCCTCTTATGACCGCTGGGTAAAACCCCAAAGACCTACAGAAATTACATGTTTCTAATAAAAAGAGAAGTAAAAAGAGATTAACATATGTCCCTGACGTATATCGGTCGACTTCTAGCCTTCGACGTCGACTAGCTTTCATCCAACATCCGACTGGACTGTGACCTGGCTTAAAGCAAATATAACACACAGCCCGACTAGTTTCATTAGATTACGAGGACTCATTAATTGATGGTCCTTTTTAACGCGGTGGGGTGCATTTGAGGCGATTGTCAGACAGGTATCTCCTTTTATCCCCGTCATAATCGGAGAAAGTGAATTTCGCCATGAAATGACCTGACCGATTGCAGTGGAAGCAGGTTTTCCGGTTTCTACCGTCACTCTTTAAACATTTTTCACCTTGCTGAACCAATATACATATGCTAAGCTATTCTTACCGCAATTTCTCCCTCAGTCCAACCGAATTCGGTTACCGGTTTACCAATCTCTGCAGTCCACTTCAAAATCAACAACCTCTGGACCGTACTTTGGGATGGAGAGGTTCGGATGGCCCAGCACGAGGATTCGCCGCCATTTTATCCCTCACATAAAAGAAAAGCCCAGAAAGGCTCTTCATTAACTCCTCTACATTCAACTAATGTTGTCCAAAGCGCAGTTAGAATCCCACTTCTTATGTTAGCTCGAAAATTTAAAATACACCAAATGAAACGAAGGTACCGGATTATCGTAACCTCTGCGTTAAGTAGAAGGACGCGGTTCTGCGGTAACATTGTAACCGGTGTTCCGGCCTTAGGGTACTATTTACCCTCGCGGAGCAATCCCTGACGTCACAAATATATACCTCCGCGTGACGTCACATTACTCATCGCTAACACACGCATTGTAGAAACTAAGGAGAATAGGAAATAATATCCTTAACACCATAGCTTGATCATTACTAACATCCTATAGAAAAACATTTTGCAAATAGCTGTGGCTTTCCTCATGCATCCATAACATTCTAAGGTTCAACGGAGGAAGGTTGTAAGACATACAAATTTCTCGAACGCTTCGAAGAAGTCGGAAAATGTCAATGATATACTAAGAGATAATACGCGAAAAAACAATTACTTGTGTAATTCAGAGATGAAAGAACGATACTTCCTTCATAAGAGAGGGTACAGATCACGAAGATAGAGCGGTAGTAGGAATGAATTGTGCGAGGCAATTGTTGCACTAGTTAAACTGATGAGGCAACTTTAATAATGAACTCAACGATAAATAAGTTAAAAGGGATACTGTAATGAAATTTTTAGAATCAATTATCAATCAATAATAATTAGTTAAATTCTTTAATGTCATAATTTCCCTTGAATGATGTTTCCTCTCATTGCATGAATATTTTTCATAACTTCCTCCGTGATAGAGCACCGCTTGAAATTTCATTGAAGAAGAACCAATAGTGAACGGAAACTTCACCGAAAATCTATTATCTTTATCATTGCTGGCAGAAGAATAATTCAATTTCCATCCAAAACCAAATTTCACGTATCGTTGAACGAATACGTCTTTTGACATAACCTTTGAAACGTATTTTCACCGGTAGGTGCCGCAGTGACTATAATTCTCAATGTATTCTTAATATCTTTCCGCATTCCATCTATTCATAAACTGAATGTATGTGTAATTAAATTGTAGATTGTGTCCCCTCAACCGATACTCGGTCAAAAGCGCAATTCAAAGACTCTAATTACAATAATATACTCGTAGGAGAAATAACTTAAAATAGAGCTGAAAATTCTCCTAATTAAGCAGGTGCCGATGCTAAATCTGGCCTTCAGCTAGTTATGATGACAACGTTTGAAATATTAAAAAAAACTTTGAGTAAAATAGATGTGAAACGGATGCATTCGAGTGTATAAAAGTTAATGAGTTTTAGGAGGCCATTACTGAAGCGTTGGGAGATACAGATGAATAATATAGTATAGAAAGGGAAGCGACGTAAGAAAACTTGAGCTCACTGGAAGCACAAAGAACATAATTGGAAAGACAGTCAAAAATAAAAAAGAAAAACATGAGAGGATGGAATGAGAAATGAAATGGATGAGAGGAAAAAATGGAAAGGAATATATATTGCTCGTGGATACGAAGGAAGTAAATCACTAATAGGGCATGGAGAGGCAAGGAAGACTAGGGAGAAAAGATAATGAAATACCGCGGATAAATGTAATGGTTGATATATGTAAAGTTAGCCGTAAATTGCATAGGACTGTACATGACAAAAGACAAGTTAGTAAATAGAGAAGCATTTAACGAGAAAGTGTCGATTGCATTCGAAGAGTAACTACAACATGGACGTGAACAATGGGGACATTGAATATTCATACACCACCGACCTCGTTGGCGGTTACAATGCTATCTTTCCAATACCAAGGTCCCGGGTTCGACCGGCTGAACGGATTTTTTCTGGATTGAGAATACTCTGTTTCATTCCAAAATATAAAATCGGATATTATTGCAGTTAAAATTTTCCGTTAAAGAGTAATGAAAAGTAAAACCAGAAATAGTAAATACGAAGACAAAAAGTCTGTTTATTTTGATCAAACATTTTTAAGAGATTAATCGAAGGAATAAATTTAAAAATAGAGCAGTAATTTGAGTTTTAAAAACGACGTAATGGGTGATAAACATCATGTATATTCGCTTGACTTTGAGGGCATAAAATATACGTGCCATATATTTAATCAATGCATATATGTATGGTATATACATACCAACAGATTTCAAACTGACACGAAAGCTAAGGTAATGATAATAATGATAGTAGATAATGAAATATATTATGATTGAGTTCTTCTTGATAGAGTGAATAATCTTTATGAAGAGCATCATACTACAGAAAATTCTTCTCCTCAAAAACCATGAAATAAAGGATGAATATATGGGTACCTGGGAAACATTGATTCCAGAAAACTATTTTGTTTAATGTGCAACCAATATACGAATACTAATTTATGCTCACAAAAGTATAAATAAGATAACAACGGCAGATATGCCTCCATGGCTCTGTAACAGAACTTGTCATTTCATTTCTACTTTTGGTAATATAGGTTAATAAATATATACCATACGTTATTGTGTTCCGTAAAGTGAATCCATTGCGGATTTTACCTCAATTTAAGGTTAAAATTTTACTTCTCGTTTCAAACTCTTTACTCTATTGCTTCTTTCTGAATTCAGTTTCGTATAAGATACCTTTGAGTTGCTATTTTATCTCGAATTCAGTTTCATTTGATACTTTTTACGGCTGGCGATAGTCCGGCATTGTTTCAAATACGTCGAATAGAATTGGGAGTTTTTCTTTGCAGCATCGTGCATTGACTCAAAGAAGGAGTCATCAATTAAAGCCGCACCCGCGATGTCAGTCGTATGTGTCAGTCAATTGCCAAGAGAAGATGAGCGCCTGCCAAAGGACACAAACGGTGCTGATCACGTACGTGAGAGTTAATTCCTTCGAAATAACGGTTTAAGGGTAAGAACGTTTCTGGCAGACGACAGATGCGAGTGAGAAAGATGCATTCCTCGTCAAAGGGGATATTTTCACGCCAATATAAAGAAATAATACCAAACTTTCCTTGCAATAATAGCGTGGAGACATTTTTGAGGTCCATTTTCTTTGCATAAATAACTACAGTCTCTCAAGATCGGAGTGCCGCAACAAGTGTGCCGCAAAGATGACCCTATCATTGCTGATAGTTTAACATCCAAAATTTTTCGTCCTACGAATTTTTTTCGATTGAGTTTTGACTGAAACTAGAAAATCACGGTTTCGGCAAATTTTGAATTAATATTCAAGCGGTGGAGATAATGGTTGAAAACTGCAAATTTAAAAGTAGTCAACAGAGATAAAACAGCAAAACTAGAATCATCCAATTCTCATATTTTAAAAAGCCCCTCCAGCGGAAGGTAGCTTCCGAGGGAATGCAAATCAAATCAAAGATAAAGACGCATCAATTGATCATCACAAATATTATGAATCCCAAAGAAATTCCACTGCATAATGCCATCCAAAATATGTTTGCTTCTTCATTACTTCCGAATTCGCCGAACTTCAAATCGAAAAATATTTTACAAAACTAAAACTGAAAAACCTCAATAGCAAGTAATCATTCTCTCTTTTCGGGATATTCCCTCGCTA
This sequence comes from Pachydiplax longipennis, assembly GCA_036926295.1. Lineage (NCBI taxonomy): Eukaryota > Metazoa > Arthropoda > Insecta > Odonata > Libellulidae > Pachydiplax > Pachydiplax longipennis. Next base: position 943,700 of record JAVFKF010000010.1, read on the forward strand.
AAATTAAAGTTTTGGGGTTCACAGAATATCATCGGTTAGTTTACCAAATGACGAATAAATCCATGTTACAAAATTTTCCTTACTCTGAAGGACACGTACGCTACAAAGTCCGCCGTGAATTAAAGACACCTTACGACACCATCAGCAAAAATTGCAACGGAAAAACAATTGGACCTGACACTAACACTGTTTACAGCCCCTTCCTCATTTCGAGTGCATCGGTAAACATTATGAATCCCTCCGCAGGGAAGAAAATGAAGCACCAGCGGTACTTGTCCACGAAAATCACTCCCTCAATTAGCTTTCGTGCATGTGACATTCATCAAAGAAAACGGTATCCGACGCCAACGACACCACGCCCATGCAAAATAATACGAAACAATAGATTCGCCTCCCTAGACGGCAAATACCCTTCCCACTCGCATCCACGGATAAAGCAAACGCACGGATGAGAGAGGAAGAAAGAGAGTGCTCACATTACAAACCCTTTGACACTCGTTAGCGGTCATTGTGAGCGAAAACCTCCTCTGGCAGCGAGCGTACCCCACGCCAACCACCTGTAGTGTAATGCCAGGTATTTATGCAGATCGTCCCGAAGGCGTTGGTAGAGAAGGTGCGCGATTAGGCTAACAAACTCCAAAGAACTCCCAATCAATTCACAAATTTGTCGAATAAAACTCAGCCGGATCTTTATAGTGAGGTTCAAAGGCATAGAATAGGCGTTCGGACAAAAGCATTTTTTATCCGTTTCAGAAGTCTTCGAGTGAGTCCCTATCGGCGAATGGATTCCAAGTCTCATGAGACGATTATCTTTCTAATGAGCGAACTGCAGTTAGATCTTTCATCGTTTGTTATTCGAAAGCAAGTCTTATGGAGGATCTGTCATTTCCTAAATTGATACTAACTTTATGTCGAAATATATTGGTAAACCTATAATAAATATCGGAATATCTTTTCCATCGCTATTGATAATAGGCGCAAAAATTCAAACTATATTTGAAATTAAGATACAAACAAAATAATCTTTCTCCCGCATATTTTGCATTGTTCTGGCACGATAATATGGATTAGAAATTCGACTCCCTTCTCTAGGTTCTGATGCAGATGAGCAATAATTTTCTTCAAGAGGTCGTTTAAATACATTTTCTCATGTTTGGAATGAAGATTTTCAAATTCCTGTGCGAAAAAAGTCGTTAGAAGAACGCAAATATATTACCTGATACAACAACATTCCTCCTCACACAAAATGAGACAACTACTTTCAGAAAGAACTCAAAGGTGTTCTTTATTATTGAGGTAAAAGAAAGTGATAGTAAAAGCATGCCGAGATAATAATCTTGACAGATCGTATTAATAATACAACGAAAATGCCGAAGGGCAGCATGACAGAAAATTTAAATACTAGTTGACGATGCTTAGAAATAACAAAAAAATTCACTAGTGAGGTAGTCTGAGAAAATATCAACAAAAAACAAATAGAGCGTTAGGCAGTCATTTTTGGTATCGATAACATGAAATCTTCGCTGCCTTACGATTCTGGTATTGATAACCTCACTCGTAAGCCAGCGATATGTTATCGATACCAAAAATGAATGAAAACCTCGGTGAAATCCTCACTGCCTTACGAGCGAGGATTTCATGCTCTCATTTCACCGAGAACAAAAATTCCTTCTGTGGACCTTCATGTTTGACAAAACTTGAATTTAAAGGAACGACGAAAAGTGAGCAGCAAAAAGGTGAAACAGAGCACGAGGATAAATCTGCTTATGAATCTACAAGCAGATTGACATCTTTTGAAAAAAAACATTAATTTAAAGAAAGAAATTCCGTGTACGTATTTATTTCGAGTAAAAGTATTGTATTGTAACGGGATTGAAAATCAGGCTCATTTAGTCGTGTGCACAATTGTGCTAAAGACGATATCCAATTCCTTATTTAGTTGCACATGGACTAGCGTGGCCCTGGTTGTTAAAAATAATGAATGAGCTGCTGAAAAAACATTTGACGAAAATCGAGCAGTGGGTTTCGCCTCAGGATGATGAATAACTGAGTTTTACAAGTGACACCGCTACGGCCTGCCAGAGTTAAAGTAGAAAAACAAAAGATACTTACATCAACACCTTCTTGTCGAAAGGCATTGACAAACCTATCAAAATAAAGGAAGAGCGTTCCACGACTGCGAAGTTTGCTCTGATATGGAGACATTACTGTTTGGATGATAGGAAATAACTCTATGAAGTACCGAAAGGAAATTCTTGAATGTCCTTAATTTAATTTGGGTAATTCATATTGAATTAGGAAGGAGTAAACAACTGGAGAATTCTCACTCGCTTTAAACAGGGTATGACAAAAATTCTTGCGCAAAGAACAGCTGAATCATCAAGGGGCGGAAGCTGCTCCGCATTAAAGACTTGCATACTATTTTTATGAATTAAACACAACTGATGCTAGTTAAATGAACGTAGACAAAAGATACTATGACAACTCTCAGCCTCTTAAAAAAAACATGTTTATGTTATGTGCTTGTTTGTACAACAGCACACGCGCGAACGAAGGGAAGCAAAAGGAAATATTGAAGCTAAATATGAGAGGTGAAAACAAATTACGCAAACACAGGTGCCCTAAAGGGGGTATAAACCCGTTGAATAAGCGTGCAAATCAACGACAGTGTAAATAAACAGGGTCTTTGATTGTATGAGAATTGATCTCTATTGCTGCATCACAACGACAACATTCTTAATGAGATGACGGACACTTTTGTATAACTTGACGGTTATGTTCCAACATCAAAATGTATACTGCCTCCCAACGAGTTAGACAATCCACGAGAAGAAAATATGAAAAAGAAAAATTCCCAATGGGTTAAATCGATGGGCGAGATACTGTAAATCCCTCCATTTTGGAGAAAGTGCGTTGTTTTCTAGCGTTGAGGCATTGGCTCCATAGAAAGCGCATAAATTCTTTTGGTGTGATTCCAAAGGAAGACTCGGCCAGGAATCACAACACGAATCAACGCTAAAGCAAATCTTACAAATCGTCCACCTTATCCTGTTTGGGAATGCTCCTTCGGAGAACCAATTACACCGCATTCAGTGAGCAACAAGTTGTGTTTAGAAAGCATCTCAAAAATGCGATCTTTATGAAAGAGATAAATTGGGTTCGAATGCTCCACATCAGTGTTTCCAAAACTTTTTCAGGCCATCGCCCCGCTACATGGCTAGAGTTCCGTAAACGCGATATATATAAGGGAGAATACAAAAAATTTCCAAGAACAAAATACAAACAAAAATTGCAACCATGAAAACCATCACGGATCACTTGAAATGTATGTACGTATGCCCCACTGTCTGGAACCTAGGATTGAGTAATTTTAATGAAAAAGTACAGCAACAAAACAACGAATTCCTGTACAGGAAAGAGTATGATGCTGAAAATGGTACAATAAGGAATACTTGAAATCACAAGTTTTTTCACATTCACTTCTCCTTAAACAAACTCCCGTAAGTGTCCCCCTAAATTAGCTAAGTCCCATTCTGGAAAATAATAATACTGTTTTTGAGAATGCCTACTATATAATAAAGAAGATACAAACATAACCGATCCTAAACTTACAGAATTATCTATCACTATGATCTCACTGCAAATGTCGCTACTTTTTCCATTACACCGGAATCGAACGCTTCCTTAACGTAGGATACAAACGTAAGATCGACAAACAGAATATTTCCCGTATGCCCTAATACTTATCTGATTACTATTTGAACGAATAGAATGTGATGACGGTTTCCAGGTGGCGATTTCTTACCGAAGGAATTACCTGATAATTGTTGGCCGATAAATTGGAAAAAATCGCTCTTTGAGTGAAAGACGACGCAAAATGGTACCAACTGCAGAGTATATCTTTTTTTCCTTTTCTTTAAACTTGCACTGCCAAAACTGCCAGCAGTAACAAAATATCGCTCTTTACAGTTTCAAGGATAAGGTTAAATAAAGTTATCATAAATATTCTGTTAACACGAATTACAGCTGACATTTCGAAAGCCTATAAGTATGACGGACGGATCTTACTGATGCATGTGTAAGATGAAATATTAAATGAATGATTACAAAATAAACACCGTGATTCTAAATAACCCATAGTACAAGGAATATTCATGACAATCAAGGATATTCCTTGTAAATTCCATCATATTTCCTTCGATATGCGTTCTATAGCTGTATATTTTGATAACTTCAACAAGTATCTCCTTTAAAAACGTTTGGCACCCATTTCGATTAAAAAGTAACCTAGATAATCGTCTTTCTCACTCATTTCCCGGAATTTATTTTGATTGCGATGATGAGGAAAATTAAATCGGCTCCCATTGCATTAATACAGTTTGCTATACAAAATTCTAATCGAAAACGATAACATGGTTTTGAAAACTTTAATCTTTTTAGCAGGAATGACTTTGTGTGCACTGATCCGCAACTCGTTAGAGTAAGTGCCCACAGAAAAAGGAATTATCGAATGCATCAGTAGAGAGGTGGAGAGGAAAATCTAACACTTCAAAGCACTGTAATGGTATTAAGTAGAACTACTAGAATGCAGATTATGCACCAGATTTCTCAAGAAAATTAATCAAAGTCACCAAAGGTATATAAATTCGCTCCTTTGTATCACTATGCATCATCAGTCATCATAAATAAATTGTCAGCTTCACATAATTTCGAAAATAATCTAATTGTTTTGAAGAAACGAGAGACATTTTGACCTGAAGATCCCTTTTCCGATAAATATGAAATGGCTAAATATAGCAAGAAAAAAACTGTAGAACATCGAAAGTATTACCTAATCTCATCCCTCGATAAGATTTATGCCACACTCCGGAAATAAATGGAAGTAATATTCTGAATCGAAATTTCAGAACGACCGGTTGAGCCTCTTTAAAAAAAGAATTATACAAAAGATACCGTTAGAATTTTTCACCGTTTTCTAAACTTTTGAGGAGAGTATTTGCAAGACTTAAAATACCTATATGATGTAAAAACTAACCCTTGAAACAATACAAGAACTACTATATTTTACCTAGCATATTTTCCCAAAATACATTTTCGTCAACTGTGCAAGACAAGATTGACGATAATGACACGACAGAAATTCTTAAAAATAGATCCCATCTGTTAATGGACCAAAGAAGCAGAGCGGTCTTCGTGTTAATCACACCTAAATGAAGGAAGACAGACATTCATACTCTAGCCATTCTAAATCACGCGATAGCCCAACAGTAAGTTCAGATTAATGAAGAAACCCGATGTCAATGATCCTAAAACATGCCTTTGGTCTACTTATAAGCCAACGGAAGACGATGGAATGTCATTTACTTAGAGCAGCAATGACGCGTCGCAAATAGGAATTAAAAAAATCGCCCGCCAAAAATTCCCGAGAAACTTTCGAGGGATATATTTAGCGGCGTGGAATAATTTTATAAATGAAAACAGTCTGAGCGGGAGTTGATCACCATGTCGGGGCGAGTTTCCTCGGATCCTTGAAGTTCATGCGTGTGAGCGGAGGTGGACACATAGTTTGGGAGAAAAATGAAGAAGAAAAATAGAGGAGCGAAATAGAGGAGAGGTTAGGAGAGAAAGAGAGCAGTCCCGGCCAAGAAGAGAAGCGGGCAAGTTGCCGAGTAAAAGCGCGGTAGCTGAGCCCAAAAATACCTCACTGGGAAAGAAGTAGGATGTGGAGGGGTGAGAAAAAAAGACTAAGAGTATCCCATTGCAGGGATCCTTCAATAGTAAACACGGTAAATCTGCTCTTTCCACATATCGACCATCGATAGATAACTTTCCTTCAAATTCCTATCTACCTCTCACTTCCGACGTGCATTGCACTTTTCTTCTTTCATCCATCCCATCGTAAGAGCTCTTTATTTTCCTCAAATATTTGCCCATATTATGTTCCTCAGTATTCGATTTCAATTCTTTTAAAATTCTCCTTTTACGTGCATTTTACGACCGATGTATTCCTCTTTAATAATTTCAATGCCATTCCATCGCAGTTCTTCCGTTTCCTCCTACTTTTTCCTCTCATTCCCTTCTTTCCTTTACCTGAATCGTATCCAATTTTTATTCTTCTACGCAATACCGACTACCATTCTTATCTCGACCTTATGTAGCATAATTCTGCCTCCGATTCTTGATACCAGTTAATACCTCCGATTTCTTACTCTTACTCCACTCTACCCCAACCCACTCAATGTTTATATAACATAGTGAATGATAATATAAGGAATTATGGCAATGAAAATATAATAATTATAAACAACATAAATGGAAATCCAAACACGACGGTGTGGAAGTCGACGCACTAACCACGTGTCACTCAGGGTGAATGTCGCCTGAATAGGCCTTATAACTCAAAGGATGTCGTGCCATGGATTTAACTTACTCTATAAACAGTATAATATTGAATAATGAGAAAAAATTAATTTTCACTTCCAATTCCCACTTCCAATTCCTGCTTCCAATTTTCCCCTCCAATTTCTTATTCAGAATCATTTCCCTCACAATATAGCCACATTCCGTCCATACTTGACGCCACCTTTCCCCACCCTCATTTCCCCTATCCGAGAAGCAATGCCAAACATATGTTTTGTTTTCTCCACTGGGCAGAAGTGACCTGACGCAAAAGAGAAGAGATCGGCCTGTAGTAAAGCGCGTGGGAACTGTTTGACTATCTGTTCGCGGATAGAGAGGGATCGACGATAAGAAAGCGGCGATCGAGTATAAAAGGAAAGAGAGCGTATTCTAGGGGAAGAGAGGCAGCGCGAGCTAATTTCCAACATGATTTACAACGACGCCGGGAAATGAGAAAAGAACCGTGAATTTGCCTTCCTCGTGTTAGTTCCGACACCCAGGAAAAGAAATAAAGAGTTTTGTTTTTCCCTCTCAACATATTGCGGCCGAGAGAATTATAGAAATAGTTTGAGGAAAGAGGTGAGCTGTAGAGAAACGACTGAGAGAGATGAGATAAAAATATGGAGAGAAAAACAAGACAGAAAACAGACGAGTAGATATAAATGATTAACAGAACTGCAAGAATCGAAGAAATTTTATTGAATGAAATTGCTTTCACTAAGACTTGTCTTTAAATTAATTCATTTCATACTAATGACTCAGCAACCAATTCGAAATATAAGCAAATCACCCAAAGGACTATTTCTGCTAATGTAAATAATGATGATAAATAAATGATCGATTGAAAAATAACATTCTTCTCCGAGGAAAGAAAATCGCTAAAATTTTCCCTCGATCACGGACAAATATATAGAAATACGGTCAGATACGCTTATCTTCGGCGCAAAATGAATACTGATAGCGATTTATTGCAACACCCTGGTACTTCGACTTAATTGTTCCAGACCGAAGCTCATATCTCAAAAATTTTGAACCTCTAAATCCAGTTTTCCATCATAACTTTTCAATTTTCAGGTTCGTCTCTCGTAATTAAGTTCGTATCTAGAAGTCAGAATGAAGTAAAAAAAAGTTCGTCTATGGTTAAGTTTGTGTGTAGAGAGGTTCGCAAGTCGAGGTACCACTTAATAAAGTTTGTTAAAGGTTAAAAATAAGATATCGTGAGTAATGAGACAGGGGATAGTAATGAATGGGGAATGTCGTAAATGTTGACAAGAAAAGAAATATATAGATAACAAATAAGCAAGAATAACTAACTAGAGATGGATGATAGAGATCTAAAAAATAAGAGATGCCTAAATTAGCATCTTAGCGCATGCATTTCCTGTATCATTCACAATGTTTCATTCCAGTGTAATTTACTGAATGCAGAAAAAACAAGATAATTAAACGCGGAATGGGGTTCACACAAATTTCGAAGGGGCTTATATGTAAAAATGCTTTTCAATGGTTTGGGCATTACATTTTTGGAGTTGAAGTTAGAGTTGAATCTTCCAACGCAAACGGCTGAAATTGAACTTAGCACTATTACAATCAACCTTACTTCGGTTTCAATCAAACTGAACTTTTAGGAACAATGTACAATAACTGTTTACTTATTAAACATAGAATCCGGATCATCGTGTTACACACACCACCGTTATCTCCTTTCAGTTTGGCTGAATGAATGAACGATATGCCGTCCGGCCTAAATGTCCGACAGGCCGACCGCCACAAACGTTGAGGCCACGGCAGCCGGACACCGTCCGACCTACCGGAACATGCATTAGCTGCCTTTTGTCACAGTAGGAAGTTTGAATGAAAAGCGTTCACTTTAGAAAGCGATATTACCGCAGTTTTTAACTTTAAACTGACGAAAGGGTCCGCATATACCCATATATATAACGAGAGAAACGTCGCTTGGAATGGGATGTTTATTGTTTGATTCCGGGCGGAAGAAACTCGACTGGAGTGGAGAAATTGGCTCGTGAAAGTGGCGTGTTATTGAAAGACAAAAGGAAAACATACGAAAAGACAAAAAACTTGGGTGAAAGAAACGCGTGAGAAAGTGGACCAATGGAAACATGGTCCGGTAGAAATATTGCCACTTCTCTAAGATTTGCGTGGGCGGACCGTAAATTTTCGATAACTGCAGCGCTTACCGCACCTTCCAACAATAGGTATATGACTAATTCTTGGGCTTAGGACATTTTTAGAAAGAAGTTGAGAAATATCTCCATCCAAGCTGAAAGGAGATTGATTATAAAAATAATCTTCCAGGAATAAGACCACCCATAATATGTTTTGATGGAAAGGAAGGAAACAGCGACTATATCATGCAGGGTTAGAAGCTTAGAAAAGGCATTCAAAAGGAAGTAGAATATAAAGGAAGTCATGAAAATGAAGATTATTCTGGCACGTTTCCGTTAACAGGAGATTGATTTATTGAAATGTCTTTAACTCGGTATTTGCACTGACAGTCACACAAAAACAAAAATTTCATGAATCGTTTTCAGTGATGCATAAGGAAACAATCCTTTTCTGTAACACATTTGGCTAATACAAAAATTCCGTGTACATAAAAATTCCATGTATATAAGAAAAATGGTAGTATATATAATCTAGCCGGATAAAATAAAATGGAACACAAAGATATGACCAAAATTATACAACATAATTCAATTCGCGCTTGCCATTGGAAAAATAAAAATAATTAAAATTGAAATAAATAATAAAGTTATATTTGATGAAGTTTTCTTCTGGATATGTATTACATTTTCGTAAGGAAAATGTGACAAAGAAATTTTTATTGTAAAGAATTCTGAAAATAAAACATTCAGAGTTCAATGCACAAAAAACTAAGAGTAAATACTCTGGCTATATAACTGACAAATGCTCTTCGAGAATGTATGCGTCGAGTAAATCCCACTGGGAAAGCTACTTAAACACTGAGTGATTCTCGCAAATTATCATAGAAGACACTTAACGTTATTTACAAAAATTTTAACAAATGCGATGAATTTAACGCAATCTATTTTAACTAAGCAGTGCGATTTAGAAAAGTTCTTTTCCTGTAAATTTATCAGCAAAGAATAGAATAATTCTAGCAATAAAAAGTCGCTAAGAGCCTAAATGAGTTACTAATTTTTAAGAATGCGGACTTTAATTTACATAAAGCCCGCATTTTAATGAAACCAAGGGTAAAGCGTTACTTGTGATTCATGATTCCAGGTGGTAGTTTGTTAAACCTCCATCTCCAGAATCAGAAAGAAAAATTTTGGATAAAAATAATTTAAGATACATTCTCCTTGTTTGTCGCCGAGTTATCTATGAAGTGATCGGGCGCGGTGCACGAACAACGAATTTGTTGGACAGATTTCCGCGTGAAACCGGTTCTGTGATGTAGTAGATTGAACCAATGAGATGCTTAAAGAAAGAGACGAATTTCTCTTCATAAACTATAACTGCAAGATAGGTAAACACAGATGAAGGATTATAAAGGTGAACAAAACAACAGTGAGGCGTTTTTTTTATAACAGCACTGTTCTATTTCAGGTACGTCTTTCTAATATTATCCTAACCAAAATTCCAAGGAATTGGAAAAATCGACTATCCTTATACTCTATTATTACCCTTATTCTCTTTAACCTATTGCATCCAAATGAAAATTTTTCCTGATTTTGAGGTAATACTTCCCCAATTTAAGAGATTGTTTCTGAACATTTTAATCTGCTCGATCAATTCGTACATCTGACTTCTGCAATATATTCCAATTTCTTTTCATAGCGCTGTGAAAGAAAAGGACATGAAAAATATTCTATATCACTCCGTCAATTACGGTTTTTCAGATTGAATCGTTGCAAAAATTGATCGATCTTGCTATTATGACATACGAGTAAATTCAGCATGCATACTGCAGGCTTACGAGTATATTTCCATTAATTCCCCAACATTGTTGAATCAAATGAGCTTACGAACATTTACTCGGTGGGCTAAAGTATAACCTTAGCAATCATAACAAAGCTAAAGTATAACCTTAGCAATAAATCATATAAAAATTATAACGTGTAGCAATCTTATGTAAGAAGACATTCTGAATTTTAGGGTCCTCAACTGGATTGCATTCGAAATGTACCGCCAAGGAAATTTACAGGGAGTCTCGCATCTAGGGATCTGAATCGTATTCAAAACGTTTCAACAACGATGCTGATATAGAGTATCCAATCTTGCCCTCATCGAAACACTTAAAAATATACTTCTAGTATCCCCTGGATACGAATTCAACCTGCCTTCAAGACCCATATGGGCCCAAGCAAACATTTGGAGATCTCCGACTCCGACGATAAATGTTCTCCCATTAACCATATACAATAGATTTCTCATGGAAGAACGTTTATGGTGATCTGGAGTCGAACCCAGACCCTGCTTAGAAATTTCTGAAAGACCATACATAAGTAGAGAACGTCCTCTATCTTCACAATAGAAGCCCATTATCGATAATTTCGGAAAATGCGTACAAAAAATCTACAGCAGCGCATCGCAATGCATTTCTTATAGGAAAATTTTAACCGGCTTGGCATCGATCCGATCATTGGGGCACCGTACCTCCGGGTATACACTGGAGAACACCCGCTCCACAACACCCTCCCGGCGGGCCCTTCGCCGCAACGGAGACACCACACGCCGGACATTGGAGCTCCCTATCACCAACACTCCCCCCCAAGCCCGCATTCGGCCCAGCCCCCACCTCAAGGTCCGTCAACATCTCAAACCTATTGCTCATGAGGATAGGTTCAGCCGAAGCATCCCCAGCACACTGCTTCCTCAGCACATCACCACGATCACCACGGCAGACGACCACCTTCCACTCACCAGCTCTCCGAGAAGGGCAAGCAACGACCCGCGTGGATTCCTCCGCAGAGGAGCCATTAGGCTTGCCAAGTTAAGTGCTTCGGCTAGAAGCCGGAGCACGACAAGCTTTAGGGCTCTTAACGGAGGGAACCTCACGAACCGAAACCCGACCTGACCCAGCGAGCAAGGAGCGGAGGTCCGCAACTTCCCTCTCAAGGATCGCGGCTCGAGACACAAGTGCCTGGTAGCTAGCGGTCCTCAAAGGAGGACCCACGGGAAACCTCTGGGGAGCCATCCTATACTAACTTCCTAATTTAATAATTTAGTGAGATAAAAATTAATTAGTAAAAGCTGCTTCAAGATAAGGAACTGACCTCACACTTCGATAGCTAATGAAGTAATATGACCTAGCTAACTTTCGAACTAATTAAATTATCACACTACTTTAATAAACAAAAAGACTTAGAACACTGCACTAAATTCCTTGAGTACTTAGAAAATGAGAAAGTATGTAAACAAGAACTCAGATATTGCGCGGCAAAAAACAGCTGACAAACGTTTCGCGAGCACTCACTACTGTAAAACTGTAACACAAAAAAATAATCAAAAGCACTGCGTAAAGAACAATAAATGACACAGTAATAAGAAAGAACAAATAAGTAGCTTATATCAAGACAAACTGAGATTAAAATTATACTTACTATATCAACTCAGAGAAACTAAACTATCGATGTAAATTCTCCAACGGTCTTCGCGCCGAACTTCCAATTTACTCAAACTCTCGTATAAATCTAAAAACTTCACCGAACCACACAATACAATAGAACAACTTCTAAAATTAGAGGCTTTTCCCCAAAAATAAACACAAAATCTCGGAGCACTAAGGAGGAGGTCTTGACTGCTTGACAGCTGACGATCAAAAAAAAAAAAAGTTCGATTCGCGGTAGGAACCTCTGTGTGTGAAATGACCTTAGCTATCGAAACACTTTTAAAAAAACTTCTACTGCAATTGGATATTAATTCGGGAAGGATCTCAAAAAAGTTCCGCGTCTCCCATTCATTCTTATGGAAGATTATTCAAGGGCTTCGGACCCAAAAATAATAAGGAAGCGGACGACTGTGTTTATCGAACACAATTGCGACTTATATTCACATTACAGGTGACAGGTATCTATCTTTCCAGGAGAAGCTACAAAAAATATAGAAATCGCCCCAACGCATATCTTATATGGGATAACCTAGCACCGGCCTGGCGTCGAATCCAGAATCCATTTCGAGAAATATCTTTGCAGTTGACGTTAGAAAATAATTTATTCCAGCAATGACAGGAGTTATAGGTCCATATAGTTTCGGTAATAGTCTTAAAATAAATTCTAAAACTCCGATTGAGCTAAAATCCTTTGGCTGAAATCAGTGAAAAATAATGAAAAATATCTTTACTTGAAGTTGAGACTAAAAAAGTCTCTTCTTACACCTAACCCTTCGTCAATTAAAACATGAATAAGAGCACAGAGGAAAACTCATTTGTGGGTTTAAAATACTTCACTAGCACTTAGAAAAAAGCCTCACAGCAGGAAAACACCCATACGAAGGGGGATGTGAAAAACCTAGAAAACCTTTGGATAGCAAGAAACTAAAATTTTACGGAAATGACGGACAAAAAAAATAAACTTAACTGCGTACTTAAAATTGCAAATACTAAAGGAAATACGCTTAAAAAGAAATAATAATAAAGAGAAAATGAACATTGTGAAGTAAAAAATAGTCCAAAAATATAAGATATGAAAAATGGCAATAAGAACAAAAAGGGATGCGCAACAAAAATTAAAAACTCGCAGTTATCTACTTTGTCACTGTCAATTGAAATTAAAGGTTATAAAAAAATTTATTAAGGGGTACAACATTCACCTACTTAAATATTCACAAAGAAAATAAGAATAAAGAAATAGAGCAAGACTGAGGGAAGGTTTAAATTTCGGCGGAGCAAAATTGGGGAGATATTCGGGCAAGCAATAGGTAAGCCTCGGACGATGATGTTCGATCCACCCACTTAAGGTACACCCAGAGAGATAACCTCATTTCACTACAACCCAATCCCCTTTAAATCAACGTGACATCGGGAATTGAGAATCGGCCGCCTTTCTCGCGTAAGCTATATCGACATGGAAGAGGAAATAAGGAGAGAGTGAAAGAGGCGGGGATTGGTGACTTAGGGAAGAAAGAAGAGAGGGTGAATTAGGAAAATGGTCGCGCAATCGTTAGGAAAAATATACAGGACAATGGAGAAATTAACGGCGGAACGGAATCCTTTCTGGAATATACGGTATTCTGAAATGAAAGGAATATCGTGCAACAAAGGAGACCATCTAAGAATTCGATGACTTTATTTTGGGAAAGTTGTTGAAAATTAAGGAAATTCTCGTGCAAAGTTTAGGATTAAATGAAAATGATATTGGAATTAAAAGAGATGGTCGATAGAAGGATTGCACCCAGAGTGTGTATAGGAGAAAAGGAGACAAAATATTTGTTGACTAAGTAGTTATTATGTCCCTAAAAGATTAAAGATATTTCTTCAATAATAAATGAGAAAATTTAAATAAAACGAATAATATGCGAGAATTGGATAAAAAGGAGGAGGCGGTATTTCAGCGAAAATTAGGTAGAATGCTAACAGATGAATTAAATTGTTAAAATCCTGCTAAGACGCTTAGGACTTCTCATCGAGGAGTTACTTAAGCAGAAAGACAATTAAACAATAAAGCCAGAGTTATAGAGGATGACTGGAAGTAATTTTCTTTGCGAACGACGACGCAGATATATCATTATCATTTACGTGGATAATTATATAATTATATTTGCCAATTAAAAGGAAGAAAAATATTATCGCTTTAATGAGACCCTGAAATGAATTAATAACCTTCTTACTTGTCCACAACAACGATGAATGCATAATTCTCTGTCAGTTCCAATCCGGGTCAAGTCGTTGATTGTCTCCTTAGCCATCCTCAGGGTGTAAGAGACAGTGGCCCGAAAATTGGTGCCAATCAACGCCTTGACGCGGATTGAACCAGACAGAGATTACTACAAATAGTTCGCCGGGAAAGTACTTTCTTAACAACGATGACATTTTAAAATACTAATACAATGATCAGCTAAATTTAATGTACTTCATAATTCTATATCGACATGCTCGGGCTGAAAAAGATACTTTCGTACTTAATTCGATACTAAACCACTAATTCCAGATATCCTCGAATAAGTAGCTATCATGCCGATACTATTTTTTACGAGAAACCATCAAATATTGGATTTCGTAATAAGCGTAAGATTGATGACGATGTAACGTGGCTTTACTCTGAATAATACAGAAATAAAAAAAAGAATTTCGATTTAAATTCCGAAAATCCACCTCAATTAAAGGATATTCGAATATCTTTTCTGATCACTCCGTAAATTCATTGAAAAAAGGATCGAAGATTCAGGTCAAGTGCAGAAAACCGCTGATATATTTCTGAAACATCTCATAAGAGAAACAATATTTCCTCGGCTCTTTGACAAATACTACAAGAAACCACCAAATTCTCCAACGATAAAAAAATTAGCTTGAAAAACAGGAACATCGGATAATAGAATTAATGCATATCCTCCAATACCTCCCCACTTCAATCATCTTCATTCTCTCAACTTCTTCCCTAATTATAAAAAGACGTATAGAAGTTTACTTAATGACATGAATGGTTCTAGATGACCATTCACGGAACCCATACGCCCTTCTCTGGGCGATTTCCATTCTTACTTGTGAACTATTTCTTCCCATCATCAAAAATATTGCATTATCCGTGAGTGCCTAAACGGAGATTAGATAGAGAAGACTCGAGGCTCGAGATTGAAATTAAAACGTAGAAGAGGCAAAGTAGTTGAAAGGTCTCTTCAAAAGATTAATCTGCTATTTTATATGGAGGTGACCACAATCAATCCCTATAATAATGTCACTGGGAAAAAATCATAGGTAAAAGTTAAAGGAAAAGAATCGCAGATAAAAATGACCATATTTATTTATTTATTACAGAAGTTTTATTTTATTCAAGGAATTTCCCGACCCCAACCAACCACCCAACGCAGTTAATCAGGAGCTCGAACAAAGACTGACGAAAATAACTGCATTCTATAGAGTAATAACAAAAATATTGAATTATGATATGAGCCATTGTGATAATGACCTATGTTCTCTTATCCCCTCGGTTGACATTTGCTTGCTAAAATTGTGACCATTTTCTGTGACGTTTTTAGTAAAACGGAAATTTTATTGTGACTTCATTCTGTGACTTTTCTTCCTATCTAAAATTGTGATTTTGTTCCTCTACTTTTTCCTATGACTTAATTACCAATCACCGGCCACGACACCTCTGTGGCTCAATCTAGCTATCTTGAAATCCGATTATTTTATTCACGAAAATTCTTCGTATAATGATGATATTAAGTGCTTTTACCTTAGATGAAAATAAATTTTTGCCCTTCCAAATAAAAATAAAGACGAGAGCCTAATATCAATGTAATATGCAATCTCAAAGGATTTTTTAACTCAGAAAAGGCTAATTTATAATAAGATGCCAAGATTAATTTTTACAATAACATGGAAATAAATCTTTAAGTAAGATGATTGAAGGATATCTTAGTATTTGCAAAGAGCCTCTAGTTAAAATGTTATATAACCGCTTAAGACAGAAAAGAGACAGAGTACCAATTTTGAAAAAAGGAAATTATAATGTTTGTTACGTTCAAGAATAATTCTCAAACAAAACGTCTGCGACCAAAATTTAAAGAGGTATAAATATAAACGCCAACTATAATTACACCTTTTTTTCAATGTTAACAAATCAGTATCACTGCACAATCCCTATCATCGCTGCATTAACTTGGATTTTATTTCTTTGACCAATCTCTAGATAAATTTAAAAATCTCATAAAACATTACGAACTGTTGAGAGAAGAAGAAATAAATCATCAGGAGTTCGCGATAGAAATAGAATACCATACATTTAACTATTAGCGCAATATTTTGTATCCCGTCTCCAAGAATGGCAGTAACTCAAAAGCTGCAATCCTTCATTATGTGGCACCAAAACATCGAGGTAAGGCATTGTTTCCCGTAGAAAAGCGCGAAATCTTCCTAGTGGGACGCTTCCCTTGGGCGGTCGTCTAGGCAATTATAAGAGAATCTAAGTGCGGCCGTCTTAGGCGCCTGCAGCAGCCTCCCTCCCATACGCCTCCTTCGGCTCAGCGGGGGTGAATATTAATGCAACGTGATAAAGTCCCGGCAGAGAGCGAACCAGAATAACACGTCCGCCTAACAACCGGGCAATTTGTCTTACGGGGCTCCCATGGCCGGATACGGGCCGCAGGGCCACGGGGAGGGGTTGGGAAGGTCGGCGGCAGGCATGCGTCTCTGTCACGGCCGAGACACACCCTGGAGCCGGGGACCCTGGCTCAGGGAGGGAGGGAGAGGGGAATGAGGTAATGAGGTGCGGAGAGAAGCGTGCAAAGCTCCAAGCGCAGGTGGTAATGAAGAGAAAAGGCGGGGAATAAATTCAACCAGTTCTCCCACGTACGTCGCTCCAGAGTTCCATGAATTTCTATTACAATATCGGCACCCGAATGAAAAATATTCTCTTCCGCGATGAATTATTTAAGGTAAAGGCGCCACTGACGCGAAATCTTAAGTATTTTCGAATCAAACTGAGAATGGTAAACGATAATATCCCACGACTGTAAAGCACCCGTCCGGAAAATTTATCGAAGATTTAAACGGAACAAATGTCTGAAAAAACATTAGTGGATGGTTGTTGCTCGAACTGCTATACGAAGACTTCTAAGCGATCGGTGCTGAGATTATGTACATTCTTTCGAATTCTGAATAACCAGAAATCATCGATGCAAATCATAAAAACTGAATGAAAACACAGATTGTAGAGCGCGCAGTAAATTTGTACAAAAGTACGAATATGAGTATGAATAACTCCAGGATGACTCTTAATGAAATGGAGCAAAATATTTAAATTTATAGAGGAATTCAAATATCCCATTCAATCATCTTAACTTCTAACAGCCAATTACTCGGAACGGTAATGTTCAGTAGAAAACCTTTGTAATCATCCAAATGAAACAGACAAAGTCCTGCCATTTAATTGAAGTCAGCATAAGATATTTGTTGCAATTTATTAAAATTTATTGAAATTATTTTCAAAATCTGACTAAGTTCTACAACTCTCTTAATTTTCCAATAAGTTAACCATTGAATTGGATCTGTTGATTGAATAATTCAGTAATTGGTAAAAAGATCACGATTATGTTGAATACTTACACGAAACCTAAGATAAATATATTCTATAATTAATAAAATGCTCGCGGGACGAAATAGTGTACCAGATTAATTAATATACTACATTCGAATGAAATACGGCTAACACTGGAGACCTGAATCCTACGTTATCAACGCACTGATATTGTTTGAATTTTCCCCTGACGCATAAATCCACAAAGTGGGTGCGTAAACGGAAAATTCCCTTACATCAATAGAGACAAGATTACGGCGAATCAATCGGCTGCGTAGCGTCTTAATCGGATGAACTCTTTTCCGTGCCATTACCATTTGATAATTCGAAAAGTGTCCTCCATCCAAGTTCCCTTTTGGGGATAGGTGAGCTGCAAAGGGATGGTAGGGCAACTAACCCTGAGATCTAGGCGATATAGGGGGCGGGGATACTTTATGGTCCCTTGGGATGCCAAAGAGAGAAGCAGGGTCAGCGAACTAGTTCTACCTCCGCTCTCGATCAAAGCCCTTTGGGTCCTTCGGGAAGGTTTGCCCCCGCGATCAAGGGAAAAGCCTACGGGTGGCAGTGCGCCTCTAATAATTCCTCGGGAGACCACTGTGGGCCCACCACGGGAAAGGGAATAGAGCTATAAAACACGCGTGGGAGGAGACACCAAGGAGCTACCACGCCCTCTTCTGGTAAAGAGGAGAAGACGGCTAAGAAAGGGGTGTGCGACATGGAACCGGAAGGAAGGAGAGCTTTCTCGTGAATATGTGACATTCCTTAAAACGGTGTGCGGAGGTGATTGGAAGGTAAAAGCGGAAGAAATGGCTTTTGACATGGGAGAGAGTTGAACGTAGGATGCGTCTACCTGAGAGTGAAAAATGGTGCACGATCTTCGGCGATTAGGATCGATTTATAAACCAGGAAGAGCAGCACATCCTTGTCAGGTTATCAGACTTATGGTCCGAGATGATCTCTTCCAAATACTTCAGGAGCATAGACAAAGTTTTCAAAATAAAGTAGCTGGAAGAGTTATGAGGATAAGATTCTGCGATAAATACCGGGGAAAAGAGGTAACGTCATTTTCTACTAATATTGATACGCCACTGCTAATACTCTAATTACGACTCTATCGATTCAATACTCTGTTCTGCTCACATTTTAAGGCCTGACTTTCTCCTAAAATTCTCCACAGTAAATAAAGATATTACGGATTTACAAAGCTAACAATTGCCCATTCTCTGCTGATTCCTCTTAATGATAATCCACTGATTGTGAGCTAATATTACTTCATTTTTTAAATCTCTATTTCCTCCTAAAATTGTAAAGAATACTTAAAACGCTCCATTAGAGTGAACTTTTTGCTACACCACATAAAAAACAACATACATGCTAGGATTTTTGTTGTTTTTTACGTTTTAATTTCATTAACATTTACCATAAAGTTACACCTGAATCCATATCGTAAAAAATACTCCTAATACCTGCTAAATTCCTATTTTATTCCATTCTTTTATTCATTCAATGAAATGATCGCATATCGTGAGAATTGGCAATTCACGCGAATTTAGGCAGCGGCAAATAGCTGTGATTAGAAAGAATCATACCTTTCATGGGATTTTATTATTAAAATTCTTAATTTTATAGGAAGTTAAACTTACGATTACCTCACAAATTTCAAGCAGTATGCCTCGGCATTTTTACCATTTAATGTTGAAGATTTTATGTATTTCAATCAACCTCTTCCCATTCTTTTGATAATTTTAGCTAAATTAATTTCAAATATTATGTCAGTAAGATTCTGGGTTCATCCAGGATAAATTCCATTTATCAGCATTGCATACTTTCTGAACTGAAATTCATGTTGATTAACGACCACATTCTGAACAGCTGACTGCGTTTTCCCTTACAATGAAAAGGAGAAAAATTATGTCGATTGTAAATTACCGGTTTTAAATTTTTCCCAAGTAAATGTAATCCCCTGCCACATGTCAAAAGGTCGCTTTCAGTGTTCACATATAGACATAAATAAGAATAAATTTTTTTGAAAAAAATTGACAATTCTGTCGAATAGATTACTGTTGATGCTAGAATTTACGACGATATTTCTTAATGAAACAGACAATACTACAAGACTGATCCTGAAGCAACAATGTCACTTTCAAAGGCAATACACTTTTATCGAGATCGGCAAGGAAAAGTCTTTCAAACAGAAATTTGAATTGGGCAAGAAATAAACACGAACGCCATCCACCTCCAGATCATGATGGACCTAAAACAGAAAAGTCTCCAATTTCTCCGACTTAATTATGGAGGAAGAAAAAGGTAACTTTATTCCATAATAGTTGCCCACCTCCATTACCTTCCCTATTCCCTAACCCTTTCCACATGGGTGGTGAGCTTGGGCTCCATTCATTAAGGACATCAAGGGCGGTCTTGCTTGCGGTGCAAACGGCAGCTAGGTGGGGATAAGTCTGGTGATGGTCGGGGAGCGAGGGAATGAGGTTCGGTGAGGAGTGGGGAGGGATTAGGGGGAAGACACGGACAATCGATCACTGCCACCACGGATTGAGCCAACGCGCGATCAAGGGATCCATCGATCTCGCTAGCGGATTGATTCATCGGCCCACTACCTGAGCGGGACCTCGTAATTATTCGCAGGAGAGCGCAACTTGGCTCGGCTCCCTCGGTCCATGCTCTCGCCACCAACTGCTCGTCCGCGCCGCTTTTCCATTGCTCCTCCCATGGGCCCATCGCTCCCTCCGTGGAATTTTGCTGCCGCCCCTAAAATCAGGTCTGCGGTTGTCGAAACGATGCATCGATACGGATTATGCCCTCGGAAACTATTTGAAGCGGCGCAATTCGCATATTGTTTCGATCGTGTCATTTGTAATTTCGGGTGGTAAGTATTGCTCGAAATAGGACCCCGAGTCAATTCTGAGATTTGTGCTCCTGATTTGGACTATTTTTGTCTTTTGGATTATTTGTAATTTCAAAGGGTGGAGAAATGATTTTTAAGAAATAAAAGTAGCTGATGGTGATTTGACTCGCTTAAAATTCGATTTTTTAATGAAGGCATATTGAAGGATTGAAATGTACAGCTCTTGGGATCCTGCACCCCAGCTTCTGTAGAAAATCGTGAGTTTCTAAGAAAACGCAATCAGAATTTTCCATGAAAACGAGAAAAATAGAAACATAGAGATCTTTTTCTTCAGATCCACTGAAAGCATCATGCGTTACTTTAAATTCGCAAGGAGAATAAATACAAATACTGGGGGGAAACAATTAATTAATAGTTTTCCCCTTCGCAGAGTTTATAAGTTTCGAGGCACAGATTGGCATTATTTCCTCGAAGAAGAAGATAGAATTGCGGAATACTGAGTTATGTTATTTATGAATTTGATCATCCATACCTCCAAGATAAATCGAACTATTTCTTTACTTCTGAGAGCGAAAAGAGACACGCTAACTACGCCGGTGATAGAAATTACAAAACATGACTGACACAATTACAACAAAATAATCATTGTTAGACATTTAAAGCCAAAGTCCTTTTAGTAGCTAACCGTGCTTTCATCGAGTACGACCGATAATAATTCAATCTTTTCTATGCGTGCAAATCTTCCTTATACACACTTATTCAATTACAGAATATGCAATACGTTGGGAATGAATACAATATGAATGATAGTTAAGGATCAATAAGCATCATATATTGGCGTTGTGTATAAGACATTACACTACATTGTGTCGTACAATTCATGTAATTTTCAGAAACGGAATAAGAATAAATTTTTCTGCTTAATGGCAGTGTAACTTGGCCACGTATTATCACAGAAAAATGTTTGGTTTATTGGTTTGGTTCTCTGATGAAAAGATTCGAAGGTTGAAAAATATGTCAACTGAAACGTTAAAAGACATCTTCATAGAAATAAAAAGACAAGATTTGGAAGAAGGATACAGAGATTATTTTAATAATTAGTACATAATCGCATGAACTTACTCGCTTCATTTCCTGAACTAAGAATCGTATTTATCGAAATAGGCTAAACCGTTAAAATTGAAAAGTAAATTATTATAAAATCCTTCTAAAGCAACAAATGAAGTGGGACTGAAAATATGAAATACAAACCCTCCGAAAATTAAAGCCTTTCATTCATTGAATATGGAAAAAGTTTGTATTCTATCCACAAGATACAAAGTTTCTCAATATTCATTCAGATGGCTTCCCACAAAGTAACGCCTTTTTAAATTTATTGAAAGTCTCTCAATTCTAAATACCACAATTCAAACATATTTTCATTATTTTCAACCTCGATCATTCTAATCCCAACCGAAAAGATATATCCGTCGCTTTATTGATGCTTTACCTCATTGGAAACACAATCAAACCGTTTCTCTTCGAGATATAAAAATTTATTTTACTTCTCACGTTATATTTAGAAATAGAAATATTTAGACTTATTTGAGATATACAGATGTTTAAAAGCAAAATTACGAAAAATTATATTTCTCTGAATTATAAACATGATTGTTATTTCAGAAAGAACGAAAGGTCATAACCACTATTTATTTATCTGTCTTTTCCTGTAAAAATAGGTTATGAAACGAAGAACATCGCAAAACTGGCCCATCAATTCAGAATTTATCTAGCTTTGCTGTAGAAAATGACGTAACACGACCTCTTGGAAGGAGTAAATAGAGGGCAATGAAGTCTTCATATCCGATTCATAATCTTTCTAGTCATACAAGAAAGGTTGGAATCTCAAAGCGCGCAAACATTATAGAAGAATTAAGGGATGGATGCCGTTTTCTTCTCGTTGACTGTATGTTTCTTGGAAGATACTTTCACGACAAGGTGTTAAATTGCAATTTTTAAGAAAGAGAAATAATCGGAAAGAAAATTTGCCTAAGAATCGGATTAAAGTCAGAGGAAAAGTATGAAAGATCGAGCGTTAGCCAAAGTTATCCAAAGTGAGCAATAGGCGCAGGATGCACTTTATCCATTCAGTGATCGTTTTCAAAGAGCAGTGACAACCGCGAGCGCTCTTCATTTACCTGCACAGGACACAACCACCCCCGGCGATTCCAACAATAAAATACGATTTATCTTGATAAAAACTCTCGGTGGTTGGGAACGGATGGAGGGAGAAAAAAATCACTTAAACACAAAAGAGTGAATGCCTAAAGAATGCCATTTCTTACGTCCTGAAAACCTCCCGCGGTGCTCCCCTGCAACATCTTTTCTTAGTGAGGAGTGCTAAAGCCGCGCCAAGTAGAGATGGAATCACTTTTTAGAGGAATGGGAAAAGGGTTAGGGGAAGGCGCCCATTACGCTCAGACGACCGATGTGTCACGGCAGCCAAACCGTTTATTTTGACGTAATCTTGGCTTAACGAGATCGCATATCGCGGAAAGGGTACGATACTCAGTTGGACCCCTAGTGAGAGAAGCAGTTGGATAGGGTAAGGGCGGCTTTTGGCGGTAGGACACGGCAGTAGCACTTCATTTTCCCGCCACTTGATACGAAGGGAGTATTTTTTTGATGATAGATGGAGCCTGGGGCTGAAAAAACTCGCCAGATCGTAGATCAAAACGTCTTGCAAGTCCTCATTTTAATTACGCGAGGAATCCGGAACCCCGGAGACGGTTATTTATTTATGGGATCGTCGGCTTTTTACTGAGAACAGAAACAACGCACGGCGACTGTCTTATCTGGAAAAACTACTCTGAATGAGATAGGAAGCGCAACTCTGTTCGAAGAAGTTCGGTGTCTCCGGATCGGAATTGAAATCTCCCGGCGATAGGGAAATATTAGCGTGAGAGCGTAGAAAAACCAAAGAAATAAAATCACGCTATTTCTAACTAAATTTAACGGTGTTCGTGATGCACTAAGTGCTTTAAAGCGTTTACTTTTATCTTTCGTAGCAGCGTTTGCTCAAATTTTTCATTCGCTGACACTTGCACCACCCTCATGGTGGTACTTAAAACACTGCTCAAATTTACGTCTAGGAACTACTAATTGAGTTTTCTTACCATCCGAAATTTTCGAAACACCACTTTTCCAATAATAGATTTCCATCAGATTGTCTGAGTGAACCTCCCCATTCACACGACGTCGACTCGGAATCGAATTAAACAAATGAGAACATCGATTCTGAAAATCGGTAATTGCTTTAGTCTAACAAGATCTAACTTCCGGCCTCAGCAGATACTGCTCCATCCTATACCAATAAATGATTTATTTTCTAATTAGAGTAATTGGAGTCTCTAAACGTGTCTAAACTATAAGCTCTGCACACTCGGTAAAGACACAAACGCAATAACACTACGTTCACAAGCTGATATTCTTTTTAGCAGTACATCAGCTGTTGTTGTAATAGTGTATTTCGATAGTACTTTTCCTATTCTGAATTCAAAGATAAACGTGAATAATCCCCAATCGCGGGTCAATTTAGTAAACAGTTGAAAATAGATTATCAAAAGGTACATTTGTAGAATTAAGCTAATATTGTTCATCTAACCTAGTAGGTCTAAAAACAATTAGTAAATAATGTGATGGCTAAATCAAACGATAAATGTAAAGTTTTAGGTTTAATAGTTCACCCTAACAATTTAAAGAAATTCTAATAAAATCAAATAATGAAGCTTTTACTATGAGGAACTCCATCCTTGCGATTGAAGAGGAAAGAACTTTTCAAAGTCATTTTCTCTTCAATATTTCAGAAAATCTGTCTTACTGAAAAATTGTTTCGGGGTAAATCTATTTCCTGATATTTCACTCTGAAGCTATAAAATACGTTGAATACAAGAGATCAATCGACGTTTATTGTATGGGAGGACAACCACTGCTAATTGTATTCTGTTTTCTATGCAAAGGATAGAGAATTTCTACATGAAGCAAAGAAAAGTAATATCCAAAAATTCACACGTTATAGTTTGCAAGGATGAAACAAATCAAATATTATCAAGATTGCATAAAATTGTTTACCATGTAGAATTGTTAATTTTTCCATCATAAATGATTATATCGCCTATTGTTTAGCATCTGATTGATCTTTCAATTGGATATATGCACTAACGCAATCTTATTAAAAAATATTAGTTAGAAATTATGTTTATTGGAAAAGAAGAAGTATACAAATAAATTTAATTCAAAATTTTGTAATCACTTACTGTTTCTACTATTAAGAACTCAAATATATTCAAGAAATTTAACATTGAAAGTAATCCTCTGCAATACTGTTGGTAATATTCAATTGCTTTGTAGCTCTTATACTATTCAAAAGAAAACTTGAAAAATGGGAATTCTAAAAATTGATCAACGCGACAGAAACGCAAAAATATCAGCAAAAATACGTAGGACGAGTGTGATTATTACAAAGCGTTTCACCGAAGAAATGTAGGCCATCGCTCGACGATGACAAAAAGAACATATCGTATAATTTCGATATTTAATTATGAATAATTCAAGAATCATACGCAAAGTGAAAAATATATGCTCGTAAAATATGCTGGTTTACTTAAAGTACATTCATTAAATCATGGCCTTCCCTTCCCCTTCTTCATTTGGCGCTGAAAATTGAGATGGAAATATCTATGGACGAACACTTCGATAGAAAAATATCATTTTTCCATTACCATTTTGAAATTCATCCGAATCCTCTTTAGCAAGGTCCTATTATGAACACCACATAAAATATTTCTCATCACAGCAGCTCATTTAAAGTATGATGAGACCCGACTAGGACTATGAATGTGGACAAAATATTTCTCTTATTCATTCAATATACTTCAGAATAATGCCAGTTGCAACTGAGCTATAAAAGAATCCTGAAATGGAGGAGAAGAGATAAAAGATCATAAAGGAGAGAGAGGGTGTGCGATGGCTAATAGAAATAAGTGAAGGAAAGGGAAAGGAGATGGATAGAGAAACAGAGGAATTTAGGAATGAATTTTTTAGTTCTCAAAGGACTTTTAGATCTCATTCTAGGGCACATAAAACAGCATTCTCGAAAAAATCATTGTATAAAGAGATTTAATCATTGCATAGCAAGAGAATAGAAAACTTCAAACGGAGAGCTAACAGACAAGCGTACTCAGGCATTCAAGGACGAATGTACTGGCTACCACACCTTCATGAACGGAATATTTTCATTTGACTTTTGGTATAAGATGAAGAAATATGTATCTTTCGTTTAATTTTGTCGCAGTCTTGCTCAAGGCTATGATAATATAAAAGCTACTTAGAAATGACGCTAAATATTGGCATTTATCCAGTTCACACCTAATTGAATAATTTGAAAAATATGTACTCATAACATTCCGACTCTGTGAGGAAATAAAGGGCAAATTACCACATTCTTCATCTATACTAGCACACCTCATTCCCTCGATGAATCTTTTGGTGGCTAGTGGTTTAAGGTGATTCCTGCGTTTCATAGACGGATAAGAGCGGCTTAACGTTGCATTACTTTCTAGCGATGAATTTATGTTTTTAAATCGAATCGACAAAATATTTGTAAATCTGCATCAATATATGCGGCTGACCCTTTGGCGTGTAGTGAAATAGAATGCGAGTCGTCTTGGGATGTAATTGTCCGATTCTTTGGCAGCGTTAAATCGGTTTTTTATTCGGCTGAACACATAATATTCACTTCATCTTAATTTCTAAGTTCTTCCCCAGGTGAAGTTCTAAGGTGTAACAAGGGACGAGATATGAAATTTCTCCCTCAGTAAGATGCTTCTGATGATTGTTATCTATATAAAAGGGATATTATCACTGACTGTCTCGCACTTACTATTCTCGACCGGAAATTATCCTATATCACAATACCAGTTATATTTCCCTTAATTTTACTGGAATTTATTTGGACTCGAGAGACTTCAATGAACGAAACTACTCTCGATTTCAAGTGGAATTGATCATTTTTTTCACAGTGTCATTCCCGATTCAAAATATCTTGTACATATTTCTACGAAGAAGATTACAAAAAGCAGAAATCTCGCATCACTCTTGGCAGAAAATCGATTTATGTTATGAATATAAATAAATTAACGGCTTTTCCGTATATAATAAAGCAAATGAAGAAATTCATCGGTAAAAGTGTTTATTCAAACATGACGTATGATATACTTGATATGAACAAATGATAACCCAGCTTAAAGAATAACGCCAATAAACAACGAAGAATTCATTCTCAAAAGGGAAAAGCTAATATTAAGAATGAATGCGAGATTAGACGAGGGAATATGAAAATACTCTGTTACCTAAACAGGTATGAATAAGGGAGATGCTGCTAATTTAAGATGCGAAAGACATAATTATAATATTGCAATCGGCGGTAGTGGAAAAAAATTTCCCTCTCTCTCGATCTTTCATGTGTTAAACACAAATCCACGAAAAAACTCTCCAAAACAAAAACAAAACGGAACCAGGTCTCAGAGTTAAATCAACGAAAGGACAAAAAAAGATGCATGGGGGAACCATAGTTAAATGCGTGCCGAATTTGCAAGCAAATTGTGCCCGATGAGTAAGCAAATAAATAAAAGAAAATTGGAGCACGCAGTACGTGTGAGACAAGGTTAAAACGTTCACAAAGAAAAATTTTAATAAAGAATTTTCACCCTGAGACAAGTTGCATTTGGTGCTTTTCCGAGTTTTGCTCTTTTGTTTTTGAGGAGTTCCTTCGAGGATTCTAGTTGTGAATAGGAAAGATTAAAGTAGAAGAGAAAGGGAAAGTTTTGTTCGGTCGATTGCAATAAGAAACCTTTGAAGTTATATCTCTTTTGCATCTAAACAAACCGAATAAAATTACACACGCGCTCATATTAAAAACCGCTGTAAAAATTTTGCTTTCCTATGGATTGAAACTTTTATTTATTGTCGAATTAAAACTATTTATCAATCCGTGAGGTTTTCTATTATCGCCTAAAAAAGTATTAAAAAATTATTCTGCTTTAGAAAAGCTATACGGTTGATTTAAAATGAAAATTTTAAATATGAATATTGACGAGGAAATAAAGGAACTTCGGGGATTATGGAATAGTCGGGGATATGGAATACAAATGTTTCATCTTGTAATTTACTGTCTTTGTAATATCACAAAATACTTGAGAACTGTGTCAGAGGTTGTCATTCGTTCGCCGGCATCTGGCCGTGTTGTGTAAATAAAGATCTGCTATTTGTATTTGGAGAGTTTCAGGAAGTATGTTTTCATTACTGTTTATTCATTATTGGAATAGATATTCCTGCACTGAAACTAAGCATAACTTGCATCCACATACTAACAGTTAGTCCTGTTTTGCTGGTTTTTTAGTTCGCTACTCATCCAATAAACAAAGGATAATTTTTCCAAGATAGCGGGTCGGGTAATATGGAATACTGGTGTTTCATAATACTAGGTGATCCCCAAAATTCTGAGAAATTAGGGCTTATTTTAGACAAACCTGCTCTTTGTTAACCCAGAAAGTCTTCGTGGCAGTTTGTTTGTGTGGTCTGTTCCGCTATGGAAACCTTTCCGACAGCAGTGGAGGGATTTGAAATTATATTTTTATTTTAGCTCTCTATGGGGCCCACCTTGATAATTTTCTCAGAGACTGATCCTTACATTTGTTTTGTTAAAAGGAAATGAACTATATCAACTTACTACCTAAATGCATGCTACATTTTGATAAAAAAAATCGGTAAAATGCCAATGTTTTCTCCTTTCTTTTAATCTCCGTTTCATATTGCCCGACTGCCCTATAATGTCCTCAAAATGAGCTCTTTTCCTTTTTTATTATTTTGCATAAAATAAAATTTCGTAAAATTATTTTTGCCTATGAATAACTAATCACAGATAGTAGGCACTTTATATTGTATTTGAGTTTTAAACAATCTCTGGCTGTGATATTTCCTCAAATGTAAATGGTCTTATAAAATACTAGCGGCCAATTATTATTGATTTTGGCAAATTTTTTATTCTCTGTTCGATGGGAAGGTTCGAGCAACAAATTTGTCACTCAGTTTGCCGCAAATGTAAACAACAAATTTTACAAACAATAAAGCATTTATTTTCTTTTCTTAAGAGCAAGAATAGTCGTAGCTACAATGGGAAGCTCAAAAGTGAGGATCGGCCTAAAGAAGCAGTTAATAGAATATATGGGAGGTGAGGAGGGGAGGAGAAGGTGATGGATGCAACCAGTAAATGGTACATGACAGCCTCCCCAGGTAAACTCTCACTCACGGACTAAGCTCATATGGCGCCCACCCCACGCATCTCTTCGATCCGTGCATCACTCCTTTACACTCATCCTCCCTCTTTTCTTCTAAATCTATACTAAATGTAATTATTCTGTGGGTAATCGCAGAAAATGATTTATTTACGCTCCATTGATAATGCTAAATGGAAAGCAACCGTTGTGAAACACGTTTCGTTTTCCTGATTACCGTGTAATAAATCTCTCAATATTTATTAAGCGAACCAATCGATTATATTCATCGATAAAAACATCTTTATTTTAGGGAAAAGTACTAAACAGTAGAATTTAAATATAATTTTTTTACATATATCAAAACTTATGTTATAATTCTACGAATGGTTAGTTTTTGTACAATTTGATAAGAACGTTCTGGTTTGAAAAACCAAAACTCTTTTAGAATTTTTCGCATTCAAGCCTCCTCAACTGTTTCCCTTAATATCTAAAGCTGCTCCGCCCATAGAGAAATTGGTCGTTGCTTGGAAGAACGCTTCTTTTCATGTAGTGACAAAGTTTACGCAAAGTAAATAAATGTAATGTTTCTTCAATTATATTTTACAAATCAGTGTATATGCATACCTTAAAAGTTTTCAATTTGTTATCTAATTATTTGCAATCCCTAAGTAAGGATTTCTATTGTGATGCCTCAATTTAACATATTGAAAAATGTTAATTTCTTTCCTGTTTGTTTTGTATATATACAAAATAAGATTAATTGCTATGCTATGATAAGACGCATATTACAGCTTATAATTTTCTTTTTTCGAACTGAGATGAATCATTTCCAAGAATAACGAAAAATACGCGTGAATAATAAAAAAAACACTTTCGATAAATATACCCCGCTTTCTTAGAAGATTCGATTCAAGTTGTGAATTCACTACGTAACATTTTTAATATAATATTTCCAATTCTATCAAAGGGTACGAATTATCCCAAGAAATTCATCTTTGGTGTGATGAGAGAGAGCAATAGAGGGTAATTTTTAAAAATATCTTTGATTCTTCCCCTCTTTCGCAGTTTTCTACATCATCTTCTCCATGTTCGATTATCATTTTCGGTTACAGCTGCTACAAGAACCGCTTCCTTGATTGTAAGCTACCTCACTATCAATTAATCACTCTAAGCGACCTCTTCCGCACTCTAAGCCTTGGCCACCTCACCACTTGTTCTTTCTCCTTCTTCCAGCAAACCTTTATCATTATAACTATTGCCGCTCGTTTTGTTGCCTTTGGGCTCTACTCACCCACATCTACGCGAAAAACTGCGTATTACCTCATACGTTCTAGATTATTTAACCCATATCTCCAGCCTCGATTCAAGTAATTGACTGCTTCGATTTGTTTTTCAATCTTTAAGCAGATTATTTCCACGATACGATTGGGAGCGATTATTTTGTACCATATATGTGCATCGTATATTAATTATTTCAAAAACTCTAAAAATGAGTGAAATGTAATCCATGTTTCCCCCAGCAAGTATGTAATAAGTATACTCTTAAAAATTTCTTTAAATTGATGTTCGCAAAAGTTTCAATTTTAAAATTTCGAGTAACACATCATTCCACTCGAATGCCAATAGATCCTTGCTTGGGTCACGGATTCAACAACAGCTATTTCTCGATTTTACGATCCTTTCTGCTCTTCCTTACTCATTGTCTTTCACTGGCATACGTAGCGCCCTTGGCCTACATCAGATCTAAACTCGACTGCCTTACCTTCTCTAGATTATCTACAAAAGTAACCAAATGGAAATTGCTCACAAAGTAGACCGTAAACCTTGGCGAGTAAGCCGCAATTATTTCTTCGAAATTTACAATTGACCCGCTGATTACACGAATACACAATATGTAAATATTTGGAAACTATTTATAAAAATGTGTTACAAAGATAACAGGGAGCAGCAGTATTTCCATAAAAGAAAATGAATCTCACAGCTCATAGTGGAACTTTAAATGAAAACCTTTTTCAGCTTAACTCGATATTGAGCGAGCAGTCCCAGAATGCAACAGTTCCAATAAACACGTTTGGTACATAAGGAAGCAGAAAATTAATGATTTAGGGTGATCGTTTCATTCCTCGATTGGTTTTTTGTTCGAGGACTTGGAAAGAATTTACGGAATCCAAGCGGCATTCCACACTTCATGTATCTCGGTTCCCCTCGATCAATTCTCCTCCAATATTTTTCTTTTAAATGAAGAACTTTTAAGCGACGTCAAATCCACGGATCTTGAACTTACTCATTAAATTCGTTTTAAGTATTCGCCCTCGCTTTATTTTAAATATTATCTTGACCTTCAAAAACATGCTTCCCATGTTACCTAAGATGATTTTTGCTATTGCAAGGTAGATTAACTTGGTACAATATAAACTTCGGAAATATGTATACCTCCCTATTTTTTCTTCTGCTTTGATTCCCATCAAATCGCTCATATAGAAACTCGTTTTTTACCTATTATTGAAACTTAAAATCAGGCTTGAAAAAGATTAACTGAATCGAAAACGAAATGACTTACTTTCCAAAACTTCTTACGAAAATGAATTCATCTTTGAGGTTTTTCGAAATCATGCATCATACATATATTGTATATATTATGTTTTAATATACATATATTCTTTCTTCATAGAAATCCTCGTATGGTTTTCTGGTACGAAAAAATATATCATTAATAAGAATTATTATGAGGAAGTAATAAAGTAAACATAAGTTTTCATGAAGAAACTAAATGCCGTTCTAATAAGCAAGCAAAACGCCACACTTGAAAAACAAACCTCACCAATAGTTAGGACGTTTGAGCGTCATGAAGAATCAGCTAAAAGGCGCACAATTTAAAAGAAGATAAGAAAGATTAGGGGCCAAACAATAGGGTCAAGTAAAGGGTGAAAGGTCGCGGGAAAACCGTTTTAGGGAAAGGAAACCCAAAATAGAGGGAGAGGAGAGAAAGCTACCGTAAACAGAGGGGAGAAGGAAAGAAAAACATGTTCATCTGTCAGGTTGGACTCAGGGTTCCTATCTTCTTGAATTATATCCATTAATCGGCTAACTTTCCCTAATATATGTATTACTTTTGGATGAAAATGGGATAAATGGTTAAAAGTCAATAAATTCGTTAAGTGTGACTGAAAAGAACTAGTTAGAAAGCATTTAGCATGTTCTTTTTAGCCCTTAACTTAAATTATATCACGTTTTGCCTAATTTAAATTTAATAATAATCATCACAAGTCAGTTTATATACCTTTAGCTTCAAAAATGCGTCGATAGAATCCTCTCATTCAAAGAAATAGCTTCAAACAAGAATTGTTATTAAAATCTGGTCCCTTGGGTAAAATTTTCGTATACTATAGCTCAGAGACCCCCCAGAAACTACGCATGTACCAATAATGAAGAGCTGATACATTCTGCGATGAATTAATTATTTTTATCCCAATATTTCTCCGTTTCAAGTCCAGGATGCAATTAATTAAATTGGTGGGGAAAGAAATTTCTTGCATATTGCCAAAGATAACATTTGATTCCTTTTCAAACGATAAATTTCAAACGAAGGCAGCATATTTTTGATTGTTGGAGAAAAAAAGTATACGGTAGGAGGGGAAGGTGGGATACGAAAAATAGAGAAATCTAATATATTATCTATTAAAGTTATAAAAAGATAAATGAACTTGAGTTTTGATGAGTTCCAAGCTCAAGGGTGAATTTGAGGGACGAGGAAGGAATTTTAACATGTTTCAAAAGAGATTCACTTGTCTCAAGGATTTTGTCAACAAAAAAATATATATCAACTACATAAAAAACAATTGAAATACGAATTTCAGTATAAGTATGCAGAGACAAGCAAATTAAATTCAATGTAATTCAAGAACTGCTCCCACAACAATGGAAAAAGGGGAGTAACCGATTGAAAAAAAAAACCTCATTTCCTATATAAAACTCATTTATCCAATCGAAACGGAAAGCTAACTACTAATTTACCGTTAGATTTCTCAACTAATTAACAGCCGAAGAAATTCTTGGAGAAGATTTCAGACCAAAATGAAGAAAGTTAAACTCAGCAAAGGTACGTTGAGATAGATAATCGAAAGGAAGAAAGTGAGGGGATGTATTCTGGACCATCTCTCCCTTAACTTGAGGAAGCTTTCCTTTTTCGCTGTATAGAAGGTTACTTACTTTCCTCTTCAAATTACTGAATCTCCGGAAAATAATTCTGCAAACAAAATCACCTTATCATCTATACTCAGCCACTGTACCCAGTGAGGGTAGTAGGACAGTTTGTTAAAAGGAATATTTAGTGTAAGAAGGGGCTCCCGGATAGACAAGTGAGCAGCGCGTTCGGCTTCGATGAAAATGGTCCTAGGTTCGATCCCCAATTGGAGCTTACGTGCAAAATTACCTATCCGGTTAGCTGTCGAATCACTTTTAAATTTGTTATTAATTGTGAGAGATGTGCCTATTGACATTCCGATGGCGGAGGTCCAAATACAACTAATGTATACTTTAGTGGGTGAGAACGCCGTCGGCATGCTGCACAAGAACAACTGGACTTGAAATTACGAAAGATGACCAACTTGTGACAATTACTAAGAAAGAAAATTTTCACAGAAAAGAAGCGATGTCTCCGTCGAATTACAGATAAACGCTAACGAATAACACTCACACTTACAACAAGGAAGTGTGAAGCACTAATAGAAATAATATTGATTCGTTAGCACCAGGGGAAAGAAGGATGCGGTGATTCATTAATACGAACCGGTCAGAATTATCGGAGATAAATTTACCTAAGCTGTTTAGCAAATAAGCGAGTGAGACACTATGTACTGCTTGCGATATAAAACATGGCCATGGATTTAGAACATGAATAGAAATTTCAAGGCTCGAATGTATCAGCCACTCTCTTCTAGCGACCTTTAAAGTCAATTCAATTCAATTTAAATCAAGTATCAATTCTTCGCTTAGTATAGTTAAACAACTTTAACGATTCTTTATCAATGCATAAGGACTTTCACCCTACTGTTCTGTATATAACTTCATATCTATCATATGATTCGGATATTTATTAATATTTACAAAAATAAACTGATTATCCTTGAAATTTTCCATGGGTAAAAACAAATTAACAAGGTTTAAAAAATTAAATTTTGAATGAGACGATTTGTAAAATATTGTCCTTCTAATAACTTAGATTTTTATAAATTTTAGCCAATAATTGGCCATCTTCCAAACCAATAAAACGGAAATTCAAGAGTTGGGTGACATTTAATGATACTCCAAATACTAGCTATTTAGGAAGAAAAAGTTTCGACCCATTTCATTATTGTTATCAATTTAGTAACAACGACTTCAAGGAAATTCTTACCAGTCATAATAACTAAATGAAATAGAATCGCAAATATTGATCCCATAAACAATCTCTTAGAATCATGCTTTTAATTTTACAATAACTCACTTTTAGTTTTTCTTAATGATAATTAGACTTTTTATTGAAATCGATCCACAAAAAGGTCCGCCAAGCACATTTAGATATCAGATACTTTTGGGCAACATTCATCACAGATGCACTTGCCTAGACAATACGGATAGAGGAGAGCAAAGGAAGAATCAGCTGATTCATACCACTCAATTATCGAAATATAAAAATATCTGTCTGCGAGGGAGGGAAAACTATTTTTCAGCAGAATCACAGCAGTGAAACTTCCTCTTCTTAACCCAGTACAATGAGTTATTTTCCGCAGTCTACGAAGATATTACTCATTTCATTGTTTCTCCTATTGATTAGATGGGAGAGAATACGGGAAAGGATATTTATAATAATAATGTCTTTATTATATAATCTTTAGCATTATCAGACAATTCGTACAATTAATCTTCTTAACAAAAAACCATGCCTTATCCAGGATACGAACCCAATACTTGGGCGTTGCTAGGATAGCAGGCTAACCCCTACTCCACCGACCGCGGGAAGGTAAATGCCGTAGAGAATATTTCTCATCTAAAGAACGAGCCATTCCTCCAATTCATTCCGGTGATTCTAAATATCTTCATCGAGCAATCAGTCCCAAGAAGTTGTTGAAAAACGATTGATCGGGCGATCTCCCGAACACATGCAGATATCCCGTTCCTCAACTGACCCCTTTAAAACCTCTCCTACCCCAACCTTCTCCTCACCTCTTAACACTTCCTCCTTTCTCGAACTCCTATTCAATGACCTTCCCTGCGATCCTTCCTCAGAGTAATTGCTCTCCTAAGTTGCTGCTACGCGGATGCACATGGGTTCGGTCGTAGCACGACTCAGGAATTCCTCGACCGCTGCGTTTTAGGAGCCTTCTTCCAATCTCATTCCTCCTCTACGCTCTTCAAACTATGTGCAGGCCAAAGTCCTCATCAAACGCGTTGAAACAAACCTGCGTCAATTTCCGGCTAAACAAATTATAAAATGTTTGTGTCGTTAAATCTTATCCCTACGAAAAAATTTGTCATAAATTCCTCTGATAAAATAATACTGAAGAGTTGCATTGAAGAAGATATCGATTTAATCTGGATGAACTTCGATGATAAAATAAAAGAGATCAACTTTAGAATGTGTCGCGTGAAAAGTTTCCTTGTGGAATTCAATCTCCAAGATAATGGAACAGATTATCTCTCTGCATGAGTAGAGCAGAGATAATCTCTCATACGAAAAATTATCCTAAACGGGTAGAGAAGGAAAATCACATCTACCATAATATCGGCTGATATTATGAAGGAACGAGTGAAAAAATATTATGACAGAGACAAGACGATTAAATTTATAGTGATTCTAAATAAAAACAGTAAATATTTATTATGATGACAGGATTTAAAATGATTATGGTAGAATCTTCACACTCGACTTAAGTTTCCAAATTCGACATCAATTAAAAATTTTACAGATTCTTGAAAAATGTGAATCTTAAGATCCCGAATGAAAACAATGTTGAAGAAATATTTGGCGACATTTTTCTATTTCCACATTGTAATTAGCCTACTTAATCTGCGTAAGTCATTCAGGATATTCTCAGAGTTTCCGATCTGTTTTCCAAATTTATTTATGCATTTATTTGTTATTAGTCAAAAAGGAGCAAAATAGATGAATGGCGTGCGCTTCAATACCAAATTCTACTGTTATGGAATGTTAACAATGATAATAACGATGATAACTAATGGTGCACTATTCATGTAACTCCTTGAGAATGGCTGCATAATCGCCGAAATGTGCATTGGGTTTTCCCCAGAAGATTGATGATCCGCGGCTTCCTTATTCTTTTCGAGGATTTCGTCCGACAGTCACCAACATATTCAGCGATTGCAGATCTTTTCGAACCTTATAAACTTTAATAATATTATAAAAATTGTAATAGTCGAACGTACTGACCACTTGGAAAACCTAAAGCTCTTACCAATCAAAGTATTTAGTTTCCCTATAAGTTCAATTTCCAATTCAACTCTATGGAGCACGTATCCAGGAATAATACATTTAAAATCATGTATTTAGTATTCATTAAAGAGTAAAACTTTGTATGTAAATACCCCAAACTTAGCAACTGATGCTGAATATTTATCCTTAGTCGGAAAGTCAAGCATGAAGAACCTGATATAGAAGTACATCCCAACCAAAAGAAGGAAGAGTGAATCCAAGTGTACTTTTTTGGAATTTTACGACTTCGGAGGGAATTCCAACAAAAATAAGGGAAGAGATGAGAGATGAAATTGTCTACCGGGAAGTTAGAAAGAAAATTGAAGGAAAAACTTTATACCATATAATTACTGAACCGTGACGAGGAATCAAGTCCTTAGTTCTGCAACTAGC
Source organism: Pachydiplax longipennis (assembly GCA_036926295.1). Classification (NCBI taxonomy): domain Eukaryota; kingdom Metazoa; phylum Arthropoda; class Insecta; order Odonata; family Libellulidae; genus Pachydiplax; species Pachydiplax longipennis. Next base: position 980,360 of record JAVFKF010000010.1, read on the forward strand.
GGAATCTTCAGAGAGGTACTTCTCTGAGATTGAAATGGATAAAGTTTCAATTTTTCCGGGTTTTCTGAATAGCTAACATGTAAGCAAGCAAACTTTCCTCGACATTCCTCAATCTTCATTTTATCATTTTCGTTTAAATACTATGAGTCGATATGTTATTGAGAACTTCTTATTGAAATGGTTTGAAAAACGTACAGAAATTATATAACCAATTACACTATGAATTAATTAGTTATGACGCTCACATAGCTTCCTTCACTCAGTAAGTAATAAGAGACCATTCTTCCATCCTCAGAGCTGACATTCAAACCGTTCTCCCAACCTAAACGGTGCTTTAATATCTTGTAAAACATTTAAAAGTTACTATGACAAACTTATTTGTAAATTATTAAACTCTCCGAATTTTCTACATCAGCATCCTTCTACATATAATATCGCTGTTATTGTTTCATCATATCTTAAGATTCGTGTTAAATTTTCCAAGGAAAACTGATTGAAATCCTTACATTTTTACTTTCCACTCTTACTCAATCCCAAGACGTCAGTTTTTTTCGTAGACTGTATTTTTATTTAGAAGTTATGAATGAGTGCTCGAATATAGTACTTTATTTGGAAATCATATTAATGTTATTAACATAGGATATTACATTCAAAGACATCACAGCTAAAAAAAGCTAAACTTCTCTGACTTGTTATGCCAAATCGTTTAAGCAAATGTGCTGAAGGTATGAATTCTCTCCGGATTCAAATATTTTTTACATTATGTCGACATAAATTTTAATTTTATATTTTGATAATGAAAGAGTGTAGTTTTAACAGTGAATATAGTGCAAACTATTTCAGGTTACAGACTTACGAAATACTCAATTATACAGGTAAGAAACTACTCGATAGTTCTATCAAAATGAACGCATTTAGAACTTAATGAATTGAAAGCCAATTTTAAACCGAAACAATTTGGCATCCATAGCTACAGAGAACGTTAATATTCCAACATATTAGAAGGATCGTTATGAAATAGGAAACACGAAATAAGTTTAATATCAGCTCGAGATAATGAAAATCATAAAGCCTTTTTCAACTTTTCGCTTATTATGTATTACAGTAGGTGGGAGGAAGAAAGGAAGTAATTATCTTCACAGAGGTAAGATTGCCTTTATATTGCCACACATGCGCACACAAGTTTTGGTTTCGCGAACACGTGATTCCGAAGCTTCACAAACAACAGTCTTTTGCAAAATGTATCGATGGATATTTACGTTAATATCGTTTTCACGTAGAAATTAACTCTGAAGAAAGAGAGTAGATCTGAAAAGTCGTCGAGGAGGTCCCAAGCTTATATCGAATGAAAAATGTGTACAGGGCATTTATGTAGTTATAAATATTAAAATATAATAGTACGCATCCTAATATCTAAAGGTATGTACTAATAAATTAATTTACAATACCATTTTCCACAGATGAGCGGTATCAACTTTTCCAAGAAAAGCGCAAATTTTTATTTCTGAAATTCTCCAAGAGAGTGGATTGATTTGTGAGCGACCAAGCATGATTTCGCTCATCTCTCTAAGCAACCGAAGGTGAAACAACTTAGAGAATATTTCTCTTCTTGAGTATAAAAATATTATACAGAAATTCATTGATCCCAATTCCAAAATCCTCGTATAGGTACCAAAATAGCAGTGAGTTCGCTATTCTGACTTTTCATCTAGAGAAAAATAGAAATAATTAAAAACCCTCTAAAAATCAACCAGTTACTACTTCTGCTACGCGCTAATGTCCTCAAGTTCGTATTGTTAAAAAGTTTAAATTAACAAGCCATGCCGAGGAAAATTTACAAAATTAAAACGAAGTTTATTAAAAAATAAACCCAACGTAACGATACACTTTCTCAGTATACAGTTGAAATTATCGATTGGTAATCGCCGAGGAAAATATATCACCTAAGGTTGATTTCACTAGGGATAAAGAAAATTAAGGAAAAACTTTGCAAAGATAACAGATAATCCAAAGAGCCACTGTGAATCGGTTCAGATACTGCCAGTAGTCAGCCCACAAAAGCAGAAGAGGGCGATGCGAAAATAAGACTTTTGGCGAGAAACTTAAACGGCCGCATCGCCTGTTAACCTACATAGCTCGGCGCATAGTCGACCCTCCCCTCGCCACTACGTACCATCAAGAGCGAACTCTCCTGCCGGCGACATGACATCCTCCAAGGAGCTCCAAACGTTGGACCCGTAAACCGCGATAAACCGCCTTTTTCGATAAGTTCCCCTGAAAAACACCACCTCGCGAGCGACACCGCCTAGCCACACCTTCGATCCCTCATATTCCACTCAAAACACTTCTCCTGGGGCACGTGGCACTCGTCTTAGAGACATAGAGGGATCTAATCCAAGGAGGAGTCGACCGTGTCGCAGTGGCCAATCCTTGGAGGGTGGGGGAATCAACGTTCTGCCCATCCACCCTTACAGCCGTGTTTAATATACGACTAATGGCAACTTTTGCAGTCCATGCATCTTATCGAGGTAGTCTCCGTGTCAATTAACGGCCATGGGATAGGCAATAGAAAGAGTAGGATGAGGATAGAAGTAGGAGAGAGGCGGAGGAGAGAATGGATGGAAGCGGAGGTAGGGGTTTGACGCCGCTTGCAATTCCTCGGTAACGGGTCTTCAAGGAGACCAACGAGCGAGCCTCCGTGAATGTAGCTAGCCTTCAAGCGCGTCAAGAGCATCAATCGGAGCGGTGTGAAAAGAAGGAGACGCATTCACAAGGGCGTGTAGAGTTGCATTATGATCCTAGTCATGAGAGAATGGATACTGTGGGGTGCTGCTGTCTTCGATGCGGACCCTTAAAACACCGCTTTCTACACACTTGTTTCCGGTGCGGCTTTCTGGAGACATGAGGGCGATGAAGCAAACACCACACGGACATGATTCGGATATTTGGTACGCTTCGTAAAGCTTTGAGCGACAAAAGTAAACGATGGAATTCTCTTTCCTTTGTTACTTTCGTTTCTAATGCAAAAACTGCCAGCTATCTTAGCATCCTTTCGAAAATACGCAGCCCTGAATAGGATAGGGTATCAAAACAGAGGGTATCAAATGAGACGGTATCAAAAGAGATCGGCACAAAAACGGAGTGAGGCAAAACAATATATTGGATGTGACAATACAAAACGGATAAATATACAGCGTAGAAAAACGTCATCGATTTTGGTTTATTTTCAAAGCGTATCCTCCAAACATGCATAACTCTGTAGAAGATAGGACGAAATTCTTTGAAATTTTCCAAGGAGAAGATGATAAAGCATTCATAGAAAGAGTTACGATGAAATTTTCGGTACGTATGCACAAAGGATTGTATGCTGTACAAACTACAAATAATTGTACGTACATAAATACTAAGAGTACCATACCATGCAAGGCTTTTTCGAATGAGAGTTCTTTATTTGCATATACATATACATTCCAAAAATATTTCGTAAAAATAAATTGGCCGTTTTATGGATTTCCAGAATATACCGAGAATACTCCGCACTTGAAGAATTAAAATTTCAAAAATGTAATTTTTAGAAAGACCATCGAGATCTTATATTCTTTATCCCTACTTTCCATCAGCTAAGTCTTGCTCCTTATATGATTTGGAGAAAGATAAAAAGTTAAATCTGAAATATCAATTCCACGTTTGTTGGGATGTGATATGAGAAATAGGTGAAGAGACTCTTTAATAAAGAAGAGCGAGCCAAATGGCGATTTAACATCCCTTGTTTTGACATTGAAATCGTACTTTATGGCATGAAAAGGGGCGAAATAAACATATTATGAAGAATCATAACATATTATAGCGCAATATTAAAGAGTGGAAGTGAACGTGTTGCAAAATATGACCTCGATTCTGAATAAATACAGTTCTTCGTTTAAACTATATTCTACTATAATTATATCATTTCAATGTGTATCTCCGTAGTAGTCTTTGATTTATTTTCTTCAATTCATCCATTTAATCTGTAAATATTTTTCCTAATAATCTAAGTATTTTTTCTTCAACTAATGATAAGGCTTATCTGAATAACTACGAATAAGTAATAGTTAAAAGAAAATTGTGCTTTCGCATAATTCATAGCTTTACACTATAAATATCCTTGGATCAATTAATTCAATTCCATTTACTGCGCTCAGGAGATCGTTATCTACTAATATGAGATATTATTATATAATATAATAAATTTTATAAAATGACGTAAGAAAGATTTTACTCTAAGTAACCCCAGTATTTATTAAACTATCCTTGCACTCAGAATTGGCTTAAGTTTCGATTTTCATTCGTATAATTCTATTTGGTGTTGTACAGCAACTGCAAATGATCATTTCCAAGGAAGAACCCCGAGCAATGCTCATTTTGAAGATTGTTTCGTGCGAGGAATTGAAATCTCCAGTAAGTGCGCATGTGCCTTTACATTCATTCCCGCATGATTATTAAACAAGAAAATCGAATTCCTCACTTCTTTGATTTTCCTGAAAAACATAAATCTCTTTTTCCCTTGTTAATGAAACCTTGCGTGAGGACTCGTCATTTCTTAAGATTTAATGTATGCGCATTTTAACCGAGACCTTCCGAGAGGAACGAGATAGCATCCACAGTATCTTAATAAATACCACAAATTGATCCTAAAGCGGATTTAGAGTTAACTTTACACTACGAAAGTAAAAACAGGGAATAACTATAGGGATAACTTCTTGCACACAGAGACGCAATCAGAGGGGGTCAGCTGCTTTTAATGCATTCAGAACCAAAAATATTGTTTTGGAACATCGGAAAAAGGGATACAACCGCAAATACAAATTATTAAGATAGGCGGCAAAGACATAATCAAAAATTCGGCTAAATTATTTCAATAGATATCAAATCACCCTGAAAAATCATTTTTTATGATTGAGGGATTTCGTGTTATTCTGACTGAAGGGGATTTAAGTTTTATCTTTCAATTTATATCCTGAAATTCACAAAAAGTCGTTTTGCTGAGGACTCTCAGAGCAATTTTCGATTTCAATCAAATTTTCACTTTGATTCCGATGCCTATGATGACACAATTACGGGTACTAAAAGCTAATCCGAATCCTTTCAAGATTCATGATTTACTCCGAATTATTTTCTCAAGTATGCACAAGTACTATATGTATGTTTCCGCGAGTAAGCACCGAAAGTGAAATGATTCAGCCTGAAATATAGAGTAATTTTGTGACGAACGGGATAATTCTTATACTTTACATTTTAAGTTTTATATATTCAATAATATACTTAAGATAAAATCAATCGAATACGAAATTGGTGGGGTAAAAATTAACTAATGAGTGAAGAAGGCCAGGGTCTTGCATAAGCTTTTGTACCCAAGTTGATGATATTGATTTCCATTTACAAAATTTTTATCCTGAATGACCAAATTACAATATTTCGATTTAGAATCTTTCCTGTTCTAAGAATAAGAGTATATAGAAATTTCGGTACGTTCATATAATTCTTTCAGTATACATTACTCTTATTTCATCGATGAAGTAACCAAGAGATTGATACCATGTTTTATATATTCTTTAAGTTTGTGTAAAGTATAATTATATTTATTAGCTCAAAAACCGGCAATTTATGCCATAGATTATAAGTGATCACATTTTACGAAGATAACTTTAGAGTAGGTCCAACTTTTAATAGTTGATGATGACAAAAAGACGGCTGCAAGCGGCTTAATCCATTCTCCTGAAATATTTCCCGAAATTTTCAAAATAAGGGTTCCCGATTCTGATCCGCTTCTGCCTTCCTCTCAAAAATTCTGAATCTATATCGATATCTTAGGAACTGCTGACTTTACTCAACATCCTTTCAAACAAAGGAACGGTAGCTAATAACATAAGATCGACAATAACAAAAATAAAATGGAATATGCAGATTGGAAATAGGAAAAAATTAGTAAATTAACAGGAATTCAAGTAATGTATCTTACAAGTAAAGTAAGAGGTTTACTATAATTTTGCTATATAAGGGCCCTTAAACCGAGATTCTTAGACAAAACGCGGCTTTTTATCAAATCTACCTATCTGCTACATCAATGAAATCAAGTATTCATTCAAAGAAAACTTTCAAATTCATTACGAATGAAACTACCCAAATAAATAAATCTTTGAGTTAAACATTATTCTGACAGGAGCCGGAAAACATTGCTTCTTAAAAGGTTATATAACAGAAAAAGATGTACATTTCATTTCAGATAACATAAAACGTTAGACTCATTAGGCCGAAAGGATTAAAAAATCACGAAAACCCTTAATATTATAATATACTGTGTAATTCCTCTCTACTCTTTTATTTCTCATGCATAGTTATCTCGTTAAATTAATATATTGCAGCGAACATATCTTTGTTCCAGCCGACAAATATGCATCGCGACTAGGAGAATAATTCCATACAAAGATAAAACAAAAGAGATGAGAGATGTGATGTAGTTTTTTATTTATTTCTTTCGATTCAAGCCTTTAAACTGAAGTATTTTTTCTTCTACTAAAGATAGAGCTGTACCAAATTATTATTAGAGACATGGATTTTTTAAAAAAGGATAAATAAGCACTAATAGCTAACAGTTCTCTAATTTTGTCAAGACTTTTAAAAAATATTATTGACTATAAATTCTATAATGATAAAGAGCTTAAAGGTAAACTTAAATAAGTATTTATTTTCTAAAGGTTATAATATCGTTTTAACTTCCGACATAGCGGAAATCGAAATCACTTCCTTCGCGAGAAACATAGTGATTTTATTTTTCATTAACCATTATTGATTAAGAGGCAACAATTTCCAATCGATCTTTAGATTTGTTAAATTGCTTTCGGTGTCGTCGAAAACAGGAAATAAGGGAAGCCATTAGCTAGCGTACTATACATACTATATAACGTAAGCTAGTATGTCTTCTGGCCTGGGAGATTTTTTGCTATCAATTTGTATTAAAATGATTCTAATACCTGCCTCATTTAGTTCCACCCTACTCATCTTTTATGTGACGCGAGAATGAAATGTATAGACGAGACCGACAACTGAATTAAATATTTTCTAAAGTGCTGATTATGAATATTAACCTTTCCCCATGAATCTGTTACTCTGCTTCCCCTGTTGGGAATGAGGTGTAAAAGGGTCGCTTGCTCGATTGCCTCGTGAGCGTATAACTAAAATTCCTTAAGATTTCTTTCTAGTTTCGCGTACGTATGAGATCAGAGCTTGTTGGCCGTAGGCTTGTCGATCTGGGGTTCCATCGAGGAGAATACATCCTTCCACTCAGGTCAAGAATGCATCGCCAATTAATAACTAGTACTAGCTTCTAATGAATAATTAGATTGAAAACTCAACTTAACATCTACATCTACAGCGATACCCAGCAATCCGCCTTTTGGTGAGTGGCAAACACCAGCAACTTAGCTTGTTGTAATCGCATATCTTACGCAGAGAGAATGAATCCCAAAAACGACTTTTTCTCGTGCCTAATTATCTTATTTTACGCTCATTGTTGGATCAGTGGAAGTAGCAGGGGGTGGCATAATATTCCTTATAATGCTCCTTTCTTTCGATGATTCCCAACCTGCGTCTAAGAGCATCTTCGTAACGCTTGCCTTTTCCTCGTAGCATTTTTAACAAAATGTATCGCTTTGCGCTGTACTTTCTCGAGTCCGTGACTACCCGATTCATCCGCTGGATCCCATATACTTGCCGCATATTCTAGATGGGGCCCGACCGAGGTGAAATGACTACGCTCTCTAGCTTTTTCATCGTATCTACCGACAATATGCTTTTTTATCCCGATCGTTTTAATTGCTTTACCACAGATTTTCGGACGTGCTTGTTCCATTTGTAGTGATTTGTAAGACTGATCCCGAGATATTCAGCTGAATCGGTTACATTTATATCGGTTACATTTATATCTATTCCCTTGATTTTATACGGGCGATTCCGACACAAATGTCGACAGTAATCTATTTCTGCGTCTACATCTACATTGTCACCCAACTAACCGCTCATTTGAATGTGGGAGAAGTCATGCATATACACAACATATACCTGTCATGTATCTACATAACAAAATTCAATCCAAATGAGAAATGTTAGATAAATTTCCTCGAAATTTTCCCATTTTACCTCTTCCTCCCATTGCTGTAGTTATATATGTAACATACGTTAAGAATATCATTACTCTTAATATACAACAAAAAATACAATGACTTTTAGGTTTACTAAGAGTAAGGAATACATTTATATTTTCCATATTCCGAAAATATGCTCAATGTCTTATCTAACTGCACATGAGAGCAGTGTTGCTTTTCGCTGTCCTAATTGCCATTTAGAATTACGGACTGCAATTTGTATTTGGTCCCTTTTATCTAAAAGAGAATTTTTTAAAGCAAAAGATATTTTCTTATATTTTATTTCTCTCTGTCAATCGTCGCTCAAACGCATTATAAACTCAAGGACAAAACAGTGGTTTATGCTTGGCCCTTCATCAGTTTTCCTTTCTTTTAAATCATGTATTCATAACTTGTCACAATTTTCCTTTATAAGATATAAAATAAAATCTTTAATGGCGAAAGACTAACACTGCTTCCAAATTACTCTTTCTCTGCCTACAAAAAATCGTAATATTTTAAGCGACGCTTCCAAAATAAGCTAAAGGTTAAATTACCAGTTTAAAAGATGACCTCGATGTTTCGCTGAAAAGTTTCTCTGGACCATTTTTACCAAGATACAAAAGAATTCCGGAGAAAATAAATATAGCAGGGTATAATTCAAAGTTAGAGGCACTTTTTCGACAAAATAAAAAGGTACGGTCTTTGAGCATGAATATGCATCATAGTTCAATTAGATGGAACGGGCATTGAGCATCAAAACTCTTCCATAGTCCGTTAGCTTCCCAACAAAGAGCTAGGTCGTAACGCACGGCAGGCAACGCACGGCAAATAAAAAAAGGGAAACAGAAGAGACAAAAGGACATGATAAGTCTTTCTTTCGTGCTTTTCCCTTACTACGAAAGGTCCACATTATTTCGGACACAAGCGTCTAGTCGACGACTGAACAATCACTGGAGTTTTCGACCCCCTCGAGAGAGAGGAAGATCTTCCTCATTGTTACGGCGGGCAGTAACACCATCGTGTTCATAGAGGGGAACGGCCAGACGTAAAGGGCCTATCTTTCATATTGCGATGATCATTGGGTCAGTTGCGATATGAGGGAGGATAGTGAAGCCCATAACTACGGAAGAGTTTCGGGAATGGATGGAGGGAAAGTTGACTTACACGAAGGAGACAAACGAAGGATTGCATTTGAGATGAAAGTGAGCAAATGATGGTCCATTCATCTATTACCATAAATTACAATAATCACCTCTCATTAACGAACGGCGATAGGAAAAGTAACTTTTTTCAAACCTTAGAAATAGAGCGGAAAACAAAATGTTGGATTAAAGATTGCATAAATAAACATTCGTTTGAATTTAATCCAACGATACAAGGTGGAAATTTTCCATAATTTATCAATTTAAAGAAAAAAGTAAAAGTTGCAGCTTAGTTGCAACAATTTTTCTGCGAATATACGCATTAGATATTTCGCAATATACTGACCATTTATTACTAATAAATAAGCGTTGGAATATTTTAAAGAAAGAAAAGTAAAGTCGTTAGCGCGACATTCCTTTGAGAGATGAGGCGGCATTTACCGTGCGTGACACGTGGTCAGCACATCGGCACCCACGTCATGGTATTTGGCTTTTCTAAGACCGTTGCCCACAAGGGGGCCCCAGGAAATATTTTAATTTAACATAAATAATATAATAAGCATTATAATATTCCCTATAAATTAAAAAAACTCTGTCATAACTTCAGGGGCACTGTTTTTTACAAGTGTAGAATATACTATAGTTTCTCGTCGAATATTAAAGATATGGTCGCATGAAAACTGGATGGAATAACTCTGAACTACTTGGGTGGCAATAAAGAAGAAAAGGGACCGGAACTTAAGAAAAGGGAAGGTGGTTGTGGGATATCCTCTGATCTCGAGAAGGGGAATACATTCCGTCGACAACATAGCCATGGACGCTGTGCGTCAAAAGGGAACACTTTTTGTCACATGAGTAAAAAAGAAAGAGGGCCTGTTTTCTTTTCCGGGCTATTAGGCAGCTAGGGTGAACTGGGGTTGAGACTGACCGGCAGTTTTCACGGTCGCACGCTGGAAAGAGTCCATGCGATGCAGGCCGAATACACAGTGCGTACTTTGAAAAGGAAGCTGTTTATTTTTCCTTTAACGTGGCGATGGAACTCAGGAGCGGGAATAAAAGAAACGCGAGGTTTTCCGGAGATAGAGAAGGAGCCAAATACGTTATAAACGGAAAGAATGGGCTGATGAAAAAAGGGAATACTCGATATTAAGCCTCCGAAATATTTGCGTCCCGATTTCATTTTTCAAAGAATTAAGACTAATAACACCCTACATTAATAATGCTAATAATAACGTAGTTACTCTTGGGGAAAAGAATTATACCTTCCTTTATTATGAAACTTGCGGCGTAATCGTATATTTTTTTAAATTAACAAATATTTTCATTTTAATTACTTTAATTGTCTATGCTATTATGCTAATTTTTTGCTTAGTTTACATCTTTTAAAGTCTTCCGATTTTTTCTATATCTCATTTATTTCCACATTTTCTGGTGAAATTTGAAATAATGTAACAATCTCTATAAAGGATCTATCTCTACGATGAAACGAATTCGTATGCTCACAAAAAGGGGAACATTTTAGCTATAACGTACACAGCAACAAAGATAAATTAGCTAAGTTTCGGAACTGATCATACCGTTTTTAGTTTGCAAAGGAGTAAGATATATTGCAAAAATGTTGATTGCAATACCATGCCACCAATATAAGGCTGATCTGGTGCGTCGTTCTTCAGTTTGGGCTCCCAAATTATCAGCCAGATATATTATAAGTAGCTCATTAAGCAACATAAAATTCGAGCATATGGCTTTCAAAAAAGAGAAATAAGCTACAGTGAAGTGCAATGTCCTGAGACTTGTGGAAGTCTACTCGAAAACTACATAACTCCGTATTCAATTTCCTGCTTTTTCCTCTCAACCTCTGATTATCCTATTTCTGTAAATATGAACGCCCTATGCTCTGTTCTCTGAAAATTAATTCGTTTATAATATAACGCGAGACCGAGGCGGAAGAACCGCGGTGTATAAAAAACAAGCGACAGTATAAGCATTAAATCCATACGCACTGCCAACGTAGGGAAATGGGGCAGTAAATCGTAGTTCAAGGTTGTCTACTTCATTCGGTTGATTAGCAAAGGTTGACTAGCGAGAGCAGCGATAGGGCTGGCTAATAATTCTCCGTTTCAAATAAACATGATACTCACACTGCTTAACAGCCAAGGTGGATTAGCACAACATATCATAGATTATACTTTTTTCATGAACTTCGGAAAGTAAAAAAGGGGAAATTTTCTAGTCAGGGTCACTTTCCTAGGATTGTACATGGTGATGGGGTTGGCGTATCTCCAAGAATTATATTTAAACCTGCAGCTTAAAAGATAAAATGGACAGGAGGAGTGGTCAAGATATACGGAGTGAACTCCAAGTTTTCTCGATCCTCTCTCCGGCGTACGTATTCAATGAACGCACGAGGAAATAATCCGAGAAGAGGAAAGAGCCTTCAGACATACGAATAATTCTTCATCTTTGTTTCGAAACTCCATAAGGAGAGAGGTAATATACACCTTAAATGGCGAGAGCATATTGACTCACAATTAACGCATATGTACTCTCTTATGTAGCGCTGATTTCATCGCATTAACGTCTTTAGAAGTTAAGAAAGCGACACCTTATTCGAGTTATTTACCATCGTCTCGTTCCCATCCACGTGTTTTATAATTCAGAACCTCGTTTACCGATTTTACAGTTAGATGGCTTCTTGAATCCGAAACTTCCGTCGCAGTAAACAAATGCAAGGGAAGCAGACGTTCTTCGATCAACTTCAACGTCCTCCTTTCCGCTCTTCCTTCGTCATATTACGATAGTTATCACGACTTTAATGCCTGGACTTTAATGTGACTAAATAATGATGGTCTGAGTAATAAAAGCCCTCACGGTAACTGATTCGTAATAGTCAACGCTAACCAAGGAAAATTGGTTTAATTTCCTTGGACATTAGCAAAGATTGCATTCTATACGGAGAGCGGGTATGAAACATGCTGGAGAATGTTTGCTCATTAATTACGAGCGCATCTGAGAAGACATAAATATTACTTATACCCTATTTGTGACAGTTTTGACGACTTAAGTGCAACAGAGTATAAAGTGACTATGGGACATGAATTACATTCGCAATCCACAGTGATAACTGAAATCGTTCGATTTTATGCTCGACAAATATAAACAACTTTATTGCGTAAACTAATCATTATTTATTTTACACTAAATGCTTAAAAGGATACTCAGGAGCAGCTTCGTAGCATTATCATGATGCAAGAGCAGTCATAGTTTATATATGGCACAAAATAGTTTACGTTTTCAAATGGCTTAAGAATGAAAAAAGCAATCGTTAGGTACGCCATCTATAGTAGCTACTAATTATCGGATCTTTCAGCACCAGGGAAACTTCATCGCGTTTTGTGCTTTTTGGAGTTTTAGATGGATGTCGAGCCTACTACAACATTATAGGCCAACTACTGTAATTTTAATGTTGAAATAGAAAAAAGTGATATGATACAATAGCTGTAATAGGCCCAAAGAAAGAATCATATCTACCATTTGTTAGAATAAAACTTTTTATCGACCAATATATGTTTTATATATTACACTGTACATGACCGGAAAATATGTTTAAAAGTAAGAAGAGTTATAATTCATGAGAATAGAAAAGAATCTAAGAAATTAAGAGAAGGAGATTCGATCGGAAAATTCGTGATATTTTTCATTACGAATGAAACTACACTCCAGGTAAATTATACTAATTTCCAAAATGAATCGAAGATAAAGAAGCGAGAGGTAATAGTAATTTCGCGGTGAATTTCTAGCTTAGAAAAATGGGTGTCGGGTGGGGGTGGCTAGTTTTTACTTCTCATATCCTCTATCCAGGTCAATATTCCTTTCGTTCATTCCTTTTGTTACTAATTTTTCTTCAGCAGTGCGAATTAGACTGCTAAAATCTTTTCCTAGACTTGCATTAATATTCCTGAAAGAAATATCCCGACAAAAATATCCTCGGAAAAAACGGAAACTCCCATTGCAACTCTCGTAGTTCACGGAAATCTTCATTTTTGGACAGGAATGAACAACTTTGCCCGTGAAAAGAAAGAAATAACGAATTCTTGCAATTTTCTGAATGATTTCGAGCAATAAATATTTCATTCGCTCAAATTCTTTTCCCGCATGCAGACGCAGGGGTATTTTAAATGACTATTAATTTATAGCCCCGTAGTCTGTGAATTAATCGGGATTCCTCAAGGCGATTCGTTTCTAATATTTACTGCAGAAAATCTCTTAAATCAACACTCTACATCAACACATCTAATAATTCGATTAGATTTATTAAATTTAGCAGATAACTCTCGCGCACAAGCTTCATCATCATGACTTTAAATCGAAAATTTCAACATTTAGAACATGTTCATGCATGCGATTCAAAGATAATTCGCTCATGATCCCTGTTTATCATAAGCTATCACTTATTTTGGATAACATATCCTAATGGTCTATGGGTGATTCGTAAATATAAATTTTCGTCTGATTCAATCATTCATATTTCTTGCTGTTTCCTCGCGAAACCTTGCAAGGTTGAATAGTTGGTATTTTAGTGCATTATATGAGATACTAAATGGTCACAGTGGCTTCTGATTGTAAGGTTTTTCATAAAATCAAAGGAAATTAATTTATAATTGGAAATTACCTTAAATACGGATACAGAGATGCCAATATTTAAATAAATGATGCCCTAAACGTTCAACATAGAATATTAAAAAATATATTTTAAGCAAATTAGTCAGGAGAAGAATTCACTTTACCTACAAACTGTGCAATTGAGAGACTATGGCAAGATTTCTTAAGGATTATGGAATCAGGAAAAATTGAAAGAATTAATTTGTTGCCGCCGTTGTTGAGCTATACTTCTTAGATTTTCAGAGTTTCAAATTGTTTTCTACAATTAAAACAAAAAATGGCCCTAATATATCATAATAATAATTTAATTCTAACAGCATTTTAATTTGGCATAAAATAAAGCGATATACAACCATATTATATCAAAATTCATATACAATAACTATAAATATTCATTTATACAATAGCTATAAATTCATATTCAATATTCATATATACAATAGCTATAAAATATTTTAATGAAGTAGAATACAATAATTCAAGTTTATTTTATGTCAATAATGTCAGTAAAGTATCCATTGCCTAATTTATTTACTTGCTCGAATTGCTCTACAAAATATATCCTTTAACCAGAGTCTGTATCTGTATTATATTAGTATATAATTTCATTTTGTATCATTTTATACAGATTAATAGATTTGTATTTTATTTAGATGGAAGATGGGAGCCAATAGTCCCAATTTAGCCAAATAAAGTCCCTATGTTTGTATGTATGTATATCGGATAAAAGAGTAATTCATTCATTCATCCCAACTCGAGTTGAACAACGAAAACCGTTATTTATTCCTCAGAAAATTCGAAGTATTCCAAAGAAAATATTTAATTTTGACCAAGAAAAATAAGGGTCTCGATTAATGGAAATGTACGAAAGTATCCTTAAGGAATGATCAGAAGGGAATGTCAAGTGGAGAAGTAAAGAGAAAATGTGATCGATCATTATCGGCGATTGGCCTCATTGTACGGACCATTACTGGCCTCTAAAATTTCTCTTCGCAGTGGGAAGGCAAATGATAACATCCGAAGACAAAGAATAGTGCATCATTATTGTAGTTTACACTGTAGCAAATAATCGAAAACCCCTGGAAAGAAGTCGCTGTTTTGATATCAAACCAAGACTAATATGAATCGAATTTTTCACCGTCGAACACTTGAATTCGAAGGTACGTCAATGTTAAAGATGACTATAATAGAGGAGAATATTTAAAACAGTAATATAGAACATTTTCTACGTAAGATAAACCGCTCAAATGTACTCATCCGACACAAATAAACAAATTAATAATAATTTTCTGTTCCTTTCATATGGAGGGACGAAGCAACGAAGAACATTACATGTACTCATCCGACACAAATAAACAAATTAATAATAATTTTATGTTCCTTTCATATGGAGGGACGAAGCAACGAAGAACATTACACGAGAAATAGAAGTAGTTTAAGAGAAAAGTCTTAAGAGTTCCCAGGTTTTGTAATATAAAAAATGCTTAAATAACTGGAATACAAATAATAAGTACAAAGTCGAGTAAAGTGACATAAATTACAGCTGAAGTGCTTGGGTACCACGTTTGTAGCATAACTAAAACAACATAGCATAATTCCACAAATTTGATCGGTTGAGAATCTGCTGAACATGTCACAGACACCTTTTTTCGTCGATTTATCTTCCATTTGTTAAATTATTAGTCGCACCAGCTTGAAATGTAGGTACATACTATACGACTGGTACTTATTGCGAGTTTCAAATCAAATAGGCTGCACAATACGCGGACTAAAGATCGCCGAATAACCCTAGTGAAGTGAATAATAATACACAATTCTTACTTTATGATTAACTTTATGGTTACTTTATCTACGGAGTCCTTTCCACTAAACCCAGTCCCGCAGAGTTATCTTGACAACGCTCGGAAGGCGAAAATCTGGAGAATCTGGAAAATCTGAAAGAACTTTCTTTGCTATTTCCTAGAATTTTTCTCCTTAAGCACTTGTGTTCTTTCGGAGATTCCTATAATGAGTAAGTTACATATGAAGATCACGATGGTTACTTCTCCATACTAAAACAGTAAAATATGAACACCGAAACGGAAACTTAAAATGCAGGTAAAGCTCATTGCATTTTCTAATTCGAGAAGAACATTTTATAATTATATTGCATACATTACAAGTAAAGCCATACTCATAAATTTTTCAATTTAGGAGGGTTAAGAGCACCATTATACCTTTAAGGGTATACCGTGCTCTTATTAATGTTTATTCACGACTAAATGCTTTAATAGTTATTTCCTTCCCGACACCAATTATTACATCAGCCATTGATGGATTTTACTTCTCCTGAAGGAACTAGAGCGCTAAAATCCAATCAAATCGATTGGAATAGCTATGCAACAACTTATACGCATTACAAAGGAAGACTAAAATTTATAAGCGGCCATGAACAAAAGTAGTTAAGAAATTGTCACAATAAAAATAGACTGTCATGCAAAGAAATCACAATAGATCCTCACATCAATTATCAAGTAAAATTGCAGAGTTTGGTCTGTTAATAAACATGCGAAACAGCTGATTTTTATCCTTTGTTGAGTAGTTTATACTGGAGATGCAGAAACATTCGGCTACCAGAGAATCTATGTTAAAAAAAAATATTTCACGAATGAAAATAGAAATTATCTTCACACAAATCCGCTGAGTACTATGAGGTGTCCCAACAACCTCTTTCAATAATTATTTAAGAGTCCATGATTATGAAGGTAATGCTGCAGACAAAAGGTTTTCAAAAAAGGTTTATTGCGACAAGTATAAAATTTATTTTCTAACATTCTTAAACCTATAGCCTAAATTATTTCCTTCATAACTTGTCATTATTCAACATTCTAATGCCAGCAGAATCCAGTCTCGCACGTGGAAGAATAAAAGAAAATTCAGGTTTCATAATTATACGGTACTATCGAAAGAAAGAAAGCAATACTAACTCAGCTCATTACTCATCACAGAGATTCTATCAAAAACCCATAGCTTAATGTAAATAATCCCAAAGAAATCGTGTGGTAACAATATTAAGTATATTAACATGGCGATGAATTGATCAGTAACCATTATTAGGATAAACATGTTTGAAGTTAAAAAATTCTAAAGCAAAATTATAATGTGCAGCATATGTAAATAAACTTTAATTGCTTTTAATTTTTTACCCTAAAATAGAGATGTTAAAAATACGTCCCACGGGCAAGAAAATGGCCAGGGTAATCTTTCAAATAGCAGTTGGTCTTTGACAACATTTGCAGAATTCCAATTTTCGAATATCAAATGCGCACATAAAACGGACGTAACTATTCTAACATCATAATCAATCGCCCAAAAATTTTTTGCTTCAATTGTTGCTTGTTTTTCCCTAGGTAATATACAGTTAGCTAAAAAAATGCACGTTCAGTTTTAGCAGATATATTTCGATTTGTGTTTTTCTGTAGGTGCTTTTTGACATAAGACATCTAATTTAGGAGGACAAAAATTGCTCCCTTTTTATAAATAAATTTGTCAATGAAACTATCCGGCTGAAAAGGTTAGGCGACCCTCCTTTAAATTATATTCTACGAGAAAAGTTTCCAAATATGATTCTTAATCATCCAACATGTAGCGACATCATCATAAGAGACCCAGAACACGTCGTGTTATTAATTATGAGCAGGAATCAATGCAACGAAAGCTATCACCTAGATCTCTACTGATTGTGTTACAATAATCGATAAATGATTAAAAAAACATAACTGCAACAGAAAGATAGACGCAACTAAGCACAGCAGCTACTATTAAATTCATCCAAGTTACTTCTATGGAACTTGGTCAGAATGCAAACAACGAATTCGAGATAGCTCCTACTTGTATAATTGGTTACCCTCACTCAAGACCGATCACTCAAAGAAGGTTACGATTAAAAACCCTTTCCTTTCACCGAACTTATTAATTGCGGCTTATGCTTTGTGAGAGTCATCATCTTGGTAACAAGGGGCAGAGACCAAAGTAAATATAAGGAGCAAACATCATGTAATCTATTACGTCCAAATTATTTCACTGTTTAACTGCGAACGTTTCATCTTTCGTAGTAGATCATAGTTATTCAATATCATTAATATGATTACTTTTAAGCGCATTATATAGTAGAAAAGAGTACATACGGCGCTAAGCCTTCACTCAATATGCATTCACGCTAATATTTTTATGAGGAAGGCTTACGAAGACTAAAGAAGTGGAGAGTAGAGAGGCTCTACTCGACAAAGCTCTATCGGCAGGGAATCGACGCCAATAAAACAAACTTTGATTAATATTAGCAATATTTTCGATTCCACGTAAATGCGATTCCGCTCGGCGAAGGCGTTGGGAAGAAATCATCGAGATGTGAAGGCTCGCATATGGAAATGAAACGCAGAAAGGTAAAAGGGAATGATGCAAGAAGCAGCTGAAATGGAGGATATCGCGAGGGAAAAAAGCGTGCAATGGAAGAAAGGATATGCTCATCTTGAGAGGCTAATAGCTAAGGCGTCACTCAATCCCACCCCATCTTCCTTATGCCATGGGACTTAGAGCACAAAGAACATCTGAGAAAACAGGGGCGCTGGGTTTTATAATTAAAACCACGTTTCACTTAACATGTGAGCACAGCTGGCCAGCGCCGCGGGGGGAGTGAGGGGTGCAGGGCCGCGTATTTATACCCGTGCACCTCGGCTTGCAACGGAGGGCCCATGCGCGCCATCGTTTGGCGTGCCGCAGAAGCAGCAAGGCGCCCTTAAGAACTTCGGCCCGGAGGGCGTACTCGGGCAATTTGCGCGCCTCTTCCATGAATCCTTCCCATGCGACACCCCATCGGATTATATCATCGACCGCGCAACATTCGATCCAACATTACTAATAACACTTTATAAAGACACCATATCTTGATGAATTTCTCCTCTTCCTGTACACGTCGGAGAAAATTGTCTTCATTTTACTTTGGTTCATGGTTGTGATAATATGAAAGCTACTGGAGGGGCCGAAGGTCAAACAGGCTTTCGGATTAAATAATTCGTTGATTAAATAACTCATTCTAATAACCATATGTTGTGTTTTTCCATTTTGTCTTTCGGGGTTTTGCATGTTTTTTTTCATATTTGATGCAAAGACTTCAGAATATTCTTAAACTTCGTTGGTATAAGCTTTCTAACCCTAGAAAAGCTAGGGTGCCGAGTTCGATTCCTGTGTAAAGCATGAATGTTCTTGATCGTTTTCTGTTGTTAACACTTTGTACGAGGTTTTGTACTTGGTACTTTGTACCACTTTGTATCGTATATCCAACGAAGGGTGGCCGGTGAGAGCAATTCTTTGCGATTAAACCATTGAATAACAAATTGTTCCCCGTGGCCTTTGAATATTCCGCTACGCACTGTCGTTATTCTTTTCTATTCACCTGTCTGTTATTTTATCAACCTAACTTCAGATACTCCCATACAAAACACTTTTTCTGAATCTAAAACCGGCATTCGAACTTCTATTTAGTATTTAAAACTGGAAGAACTTCCTTACAAAAAAGGTAACTTCGTCTAAAACTATACGAAGCTTATTTCAACATCTTTTTTTCCATTACATCAATTCTCGAAGTTTTTTATAATGGAATTCAACGTTAAATATGGCCGATTCGGATGTTCTATAACGAGTCTCTTCCCTATTTGATAATTCAATGATCATAAAAAATGATTTTAAATGTCCTTAAAAATAAGGATTTTTCTCCTTGAAGTATGTAAGGTATTTCGTCAAATAATTTTATACATCACATACGGAAGGCATTATCAAATGAATTCATCATTAATTGAATAATTGGTAATTAATGAAATTGGTAGTTAATTAATTGGTTCTTAAATACTGGCTGAACTGCTCGTTGATTCTCAACTAGGAATAAAAAATGTGATAAATACCATACTAATTCCAGCTTACTGCACTCTGGACATAACAATGGATAAAAAATGTAACGTACGAATTATCAACTCAACGAAAAACACATTTTGTCGACTCATAATTTTCATATCACGTTGACAAATAATCGTTCACTTCCGTATTTATGTGAAATATGAAAACGAAGGATTCAAACTGAGTAAGCAAAGACAAAGAAGTTGACTAAATAAAGTCCTTAAAAAGGATACACGATTAAATTTTGACGAAAACCCAAGCACTGAACACATCGCAAAAATTTCTTTGCCAAGTATATTTACTCCCCAAAACATTTTTTCTTTTCTGTCCCTGCACTGGCGTACATCTTATATTTTTGTCTATTTGATCGTGACAAAGTAATATGTGAATGTTCTCTTTGTATCGGGCAATAGCGGGCTGAATTTGTCGTGATTTTTTTTAAATATTTTGACCCTGCGATTGTCACTGAAATTGCTAAAGTGCCAAAAATTGATTTCTCTTCATAAAATTGACCATCAATTCGTACCATTTATTCTATGCAACTACGACCCGCGACTTCGCGCGCGTCTTAAAAATTTTATGCTAATCCCGAATAAACAAATGCAAAAGATAACATAACGAAGCGCTGATTGAAAACATCAAGCACAGCTACACCTTCCACGCATTAAAAATAGTTGTAACTATATTCGGTATAATGCATAAGTGTGCTCATCAGTCAAATAATTAACGGAAAAATAACAATAATGTAAATGACAAATTCTAAGCGAAACTCGTCCTTCCATGAACAAAAAATTATTATGTATAGATAATAATTCGCGATAAATAATCCACTGTGAAAATAGTACCCTTAATAATGGAAATAGGTGAAACGATACATTGTTTTACCAGTTTTCATGTTAACCGATTTCCACAGTAGATAGTTGAAATTTCTTCCGTTGACAATGATAAAGCAGGAAATACTACAATGGGCTTTTTTTAAAGAAGAAAATCTAATCGTTCTAATCTAAGTTTAGTTTTTGTATTAAATAGATATATAACTGTATATATGAACTATTTATTCAATCACTCCGTAATACACAGCGACGAGTTATTTTACTATATTCCAAGCAAAAGCTAGCTCATCAAGATGGTATTTAAGGAAAAATTAAACTAATTATTTGAAATTTTCTTACCATTGAATTAAATACTCAAAGGCATTTATTATCTGACAATGATGACCAGTAGAAAGCCTCCCTTTTGTGGTGGTAAACGTGAACAGTAAATTATGGATTTAAATTCTAATAAAAAGCCATTCGTCTACTATCATTAATTCCCTAAAGCACCATTCTATAACGCAATTTCTGAGCAAATAACCAAACTCGACTTCAATAATGGAATTCGTTGTCGTTAACAATAAAGACGGTGATTCGGAATTTTTTCAAAAACTACTATGATATGTTATTTCAATACTTACACCAGATATCCCAATTTTTTCATATAGTCTTCCAATCTGTTTATTCTTATAATCAAGCAACCGGGCAGTATATTAATGCGACAATGTTCGCAAAATGTCACAGAGACAGGCATGAAATTCATTCGTCTTAAGCAATATATTCGGGGCTATTAAATAAACGTTGGCGTATACAATTTTTTAAAGGTACGTACAGCTGCAATATATTTTCGCTAAATATTAACGCAAGTTGAAAATCTAATATGAACAGGCATTAAACAACCGGGTCCATCTACCAATAACTTCGTATTTTACGAAAAAGATACGCACAAATACGTTGCTACAAAGAGACTTTGATTGCCACAGATGCATTACAGAAATAGGAAAAAAAATTGTCTACCTAGTCAACTTATACACAATTCTATAAGGGATGATTATGCCGTATTTTGAGACAGCAATGTGTTACACATTACATGTTAATACATATTGTATCTAACCTTTTATGTAGTACAATATATGTAACAGGCGCAATAAATAGTCATAAAAACTAATTAGTATTATGGTACTCGTACATATTTGTAATTCTGCAGTCTGCAATTATGGAAACTTGAAAATGTTTACCTTTTGAGTCAGAGATGGAGTGAGCAAGATTCACTGCTGGATAACTTATCGGCAATTTAGCCTTCCGTGGTATTTACAATGTTGATTGACGTAGTTCACAGATCAACTTAACTTACATTGATGTTTAATCGCAAAGCATCATGGTTGTAAACACATCCATGATGCTTTGCGGTTAAAACAATATGGCGTGTGTGTATCCGTATAAAAATTTATTGTACAATGCAAATGGCGCTCTGGCATCGAACCAAGGATCAACAAGGAAAGGGGAGCTGCGTATGTAAAATATATTCATAACTACTGTTCACCTGTCGGGTTATACATTTCCATGTTTTCGGGAAAGGATTCAAAAAATATTTAAAATCACCGTAACGTATTTTAAATGAGAGATTTTTCATATCACGGTCCATTGCGGAAGCCACGGTCATTTGGTGGCAGTTCCTTTATTATTACTTTAGAAGATTGTTTCTTCTCGGACTTCCTTGATTTTTAATTTTCTATCCTACCGGTAACGTCTCAAAAAGTGTTTCAAATATCAATACAATGTATCCTTACGGGAAAAGAATCGGATATTTGGGACCTCTTGGGTCCCGAATCATGGCTCTCTCAGGGACAGGAATAATTTTTCTAGGGATTTTTAACTCGTAGGAACACAATGCAACTTGTTTCATATCTCTATGTGAAACCGTTTTAGAAATAGAGGGAAGACTGACAACCACTACGCAAATTAGGATCAGAATGCAAGTGATCAGAAAAAATAAATGTATAATATTTACTTTATAGGGGAAATAAAAAATAAGAGCAGTAATAATAAGATTTATTCACTCCGAAACAAGCTCATTGCATTTTCAAAAAATATTCTCTTGCTCTATACGTAAAATACCTGTTTCACGAACAAAGAAAGCATATCTCTTTATAATATCATTGTGTAACTTTTCGCATCAATCTATTTATCGGTTTCGGAGTCAGATACGAACTAGAAAAGAAGCTATTTACTTATTATTTAAAACTAATGAAATAAAACTATCTTACGGGGCACTTATTAAAGAAATAACTTCAAAAATAATGAATGAGAAGTTCAGTAGATAAGAAGAATACATTGGAAAGTAAAAGAAAGTCGCGCGGGAAAGGAGAAGTGTTCTTGCGACAGCTAAAGATTAAATTGATGAAGAAAAAGTCTCATTCAACCGTCATTAAGAGAGCTTAAAGATACTCTCTTGATAAAGATGAATGTTTTTAAATGGCATCATCCAATGGAATGGAAAGATGAAAAGGATCAAGAGTACATGGTGAAGAGGATGACGTCTGGAAATCCGTTAAGAGGAGGCGATATGAAGGACGAAACTAATTCACCAATTAACAACAAAAGAAGCAGTTGCATTTCACGATAAAAGGAGGAGACTCTTATCCTAGCGAAAGAGTTCGCCAGTAGACGAAATTCCATTGAAAAAGAGCATTTTATTGGTTTCAAGAAACAACTACTGGTTTATACAACTATTTGGAGTACACACAATATGTGTGCAGTATTATTAGATATAGAGTTCAGGAATTCACAGCTAAAGAGTAAAATAGTACAGATTCCTGAAGGTTCCATTCAGTGCTGGCCTGACAATACAAACAAACCAAGCGTCGCTTATGGCAAAATTCTTGATTCCCAAATATATATTCCTACTTTTTCGCATTGGTAGTTTAACGAAAATCATGAATGAGATGAGGTTAAGAAAACGGGAAAGGATTCTCGGAAACATCTTCTGAATATAACCGTCAAAAAATAGGAATTGAAATCAGAATCATCGATCAAGGCCCGAAATTGTCTCAGTATCCAATTAGTACTTCGCAACGGTCAATTTTCAAATTGCAGCAATCTGGCAGAGCAAGGATTCGCTTTTCCTATCTTTGAATCCTCTTTAACCGAATAACAAATCCGCTAAATAACAGCGAATTTCTAAAAATAATTGAGATCATTTTTGCAGATCTGTTTTATTCACGCGAAGTTATTCGTAAAGCGAAATGTTCTGAAGACGTAAAGAATTTTGAAGGGAATCATGACGTTTGGTAAAAGTCTAACCATGGAGCGTTTGTCGTATGGATGTGAAACGTGGACATTAAGAAAAGAAAACATCTGAAAGATTGGATGTCTTCCAGGTGTAGGCATAGAATGAAAAAAAAAGATTATAGAAAAGCAAACGCGGAAGCGCAAGAAATAGTGAGAGTAGAGTTTAGATGGAAGTAATAAAGCGACGGGAGAGAAACGGTGTAATATCAAGAGGAGAAGGATTGCTACGGAAAGTAACTGAATGTAGGATGCAAAGGGAAATCAGAGATGAGTCTATACTAAATCCTGGAAAAAGAGGAAAGAGCGTTAAGAAAGGAGCACTTGACCAAGCAAGACTATCATCACCTACGTGGGCGGTGGAAATCCAAAGTAAATGAATAAATGTTCCAGAAACTTTAGCTGCTCGATTTCCAGGAGCTATTTGAATACTCCATGAAATAAAATCATGGAAAACTAATGATTCTAGCGTCAAAAATAACGTCGTCGCAAATCTCCATTAGCGCCCCTTCGAGCCAATCAATTCACGATCCTCGATAAGATCGGAGACCGCATTAGTAATTACCATTCAAAGGCTAATTTCCTCTTCCTTTTTAAATCCATTATGAAATCGAGCGAGAAAATAGCGCGGAATGGATGGATAGAAGAGGCGAATTCCATAATGAGAGCGTGGGACTCATTTAAGGATCGTGGAAAGGTTTATCTTCTTGGAGAGTGATAATAAGGGGCAAAGAAGGCGGGGAGGTTTCATTGTACGTCCCGCAAGAAGTGAATGGAGAAAGAAAAAATTGGCAATCAGGACTGATTGTTCTCTGTCCAAGAGCTTGTACCTTCCTTTTGTGCCACCCGCAGTCTTCCAATAGGATGTCTAAATCAATTCCCTTTTCAATCTTTCATTCCCTCCGATTCACACGCAATTAGCTCCACTCCATGTGGATGTGCCAATATAGGTGACGAGAAGAGGGCGCGTAAAAGTCGTGCTCACGTCACGGAGTGAACTGAGAATGCATTTCGTTCAATTTTATAAATCAGAAAATTATGTCACGAGGAGATTTATTTTTCAAGATCAGGCGAGATGCCAGCATCGTAAAGGAGGCATTTTCCCACTCGAGGGAGATTATTTCATCGCCTCGGCTAAAGTAAATAGAAAAATATGCGTTTTTTATGCCTTTAAATACCACTTTACCGGAATTGCTCGAAAATTGTGATTCTTAAATCATCGCGCGTTAATTTTCCAATTTCGATTATATTTTGGCGCACCTACCTATACTTCTCATAAAGCTATTGTATAATTTGCTTTTTTGCTCATAAAATTAAATTAATATTGGTCTGCTAGACTTGGCGAGTTAGCCACGGACTGTATCAATCTTTACGCCTTTTTTTTGTTAATACTTTGTGTTTAATCTTCTGACACACTTTAATGCATTTGTATAAATTTTATCACCCTGAAAAGCTTTTAATTTAAATTGCGCTTTAAAAGAGATTGGGAATAAGTAAGTATTCATGTTAATATCTGGCATTTGAAAGAGCGACTATGTTGAATGATATTTGGAGAATTAAGCAAGAAGAATCATACCATATAGTTGCACCGATGCATTCCATATTCAAGATATTAACCAATCGGAATTTGAAACTGATTCCTCCAATTTATGTATATAAGTTACATAGATAAAATGACTCTCACATTTTAATGTTAGTAGAAACTTATTAAAACGTAATTCGTAGTATTTACATTAAGTTTCCACTCTTGAGTTCAGGTGAAAATATTGATAGGATGTATAAAATATTTTAACTCTCTGTCACTTACCACGCATTTTCTTCAGCTTTTATGAACATAAAGCCTAATTACTACATTAATACTGAAGATATCTGTTCGTCAGTTTACTGTTTAGTAAACCGACTGAGTTTACTGTAATCCCTTCTTATTCTCTATCGATATCTGATGATGATAAAGAAGGTCTGTAATAAAACAAGCAAACTTAAAGCATTCTATTCTTATATATCTTTATATCCCTCATTTTCCTTAAGAATCATCAAATTATTGAAATCAAAATCTCCCCTCCGAGAATCTCCCCTAACACAATATTCTACTGAATACTCTATTATCGGAATATCCTTCCGAAATCCTTTTCTTATGATTTCTCTAATTTTTCACCACGCCATCTTCTCAACAGATGCCAAAGGTTTTCACAAAGTCACTTTACTGATTAATGTGATTAATGGAGCACTCGTATAATATAATTTCGATTGCTTTAGGAATAAAAAGTCAATAAAAGGAGATAATATCTGTACGAGATTTTTTGTGAGTAATATCTTTCAAGTGAATCATGATTTTGTTCGATGGTAGAATTCTAATAATCCTGATTTCTTTTTTCCAAACACATCCCGTCCTTATTCATTCATTCCGCATTCTTCCTGCATAGCTGCTTATACGATTTAGTTCTCGAAACTGATATCATAGATCGTAAAACCTTTTTGGCCGATGGACCACAGTTTTAAAACGAGGATACTTAAATGAGACAATTTCAGATCATTACATCCGTAACTTCTTTCGCTTTTCACACCTACAGCCACACGTACGAAAATGCATACATAAACGTATCTTTAAAACTGTGTATGCAATCGGATTGCTTATCAGCACACAGAAAATATAGTTTAAGTAGAAGCAAGAGTGATATGGATGATATATAACGGAACATATAATACCAATGTGTCTGATCTAAGAGATCTAAGTCTCTGAGATCGAAATTTATTTACCGAACTCTAAAATTTTCACCGACGCGCAATCTGCCTCGCGGTCTATATGTCGGACAACTCAGCTAAAATAGATAAGAGTATATTAGCAATCATTCAGATTTCTCCATCCGTTTGCTGATTCTTCATCTCAAAGCCGGACCAACAATTATTCCCGACAGTTGGGTAATCTTCCATTATCACAACAGATATTTGCTCAATCTACCGTTATGCTCCGGCGACGCTAGCAATTACATTCGAAATAGTTGAGTCGTTCATCGAGAGCAATCGATAGCTCTGATTGAGGGAATAAGAGCGGCCAGCGTCCACAGTCATAACACTGTAATAAATAGACCTCTCTCGTGTGTGCGTGCCTAAGTGCGTGTTTTTGTGCGAGCTTTACATGACATAGTTGGATAGCTCTTGTTCCTATGGTGAGACACGTTGAAGATTGTCTACAGCGGGTGTCTCTAGAGCGAGAATTTTCGAGTCGTTAACCGACAGACAATTTTTTACATTTTATTTTCATTCGAAAATGATTGATCAAGTGTCTACAAATCTTCTTTGTTGGAAATTTGGTAGGATTCTGGAGGAGAAAATTGATAAGCGTTCGAAAAGGGAAAGGAATTCCTTTCATACACATGAAAATGAACGAGATGTTGCACATCGATGACTAATAGCGTTGAAAACTAATAGCGAAAACTAATAGCGTTGAAACTGCATATTATCGAATTTATAAACATTAGTAAAATAAGGCATAGTTGACAAAAAGTCAAAGTTTTGAGCAACAAAACATAAATTCCATTAATAAAACAATTGGTCAAAAATGGAAAAATATAAATCAATTTAATAGAAATTGTTCATTCTTCCCCTTATATTTACCGTGAGTAACAAAAATGCAAAGTGAAAATTGCCGAGGATGACTCCATTAAAAAGAACAGCTAAGAAGCATTATCAGAAAAACCTAACACAAGTCCCAAATTTTCATCCTTGTGATTATGCAACCGAATCACCACCCGTCAACACTCTCCGAAGGAGTCCTTTTCAGAACATAAACTTCATCTTTTACAGAAGCTAAGTTTCGTCTCTTTCATTTTTCTTCAGTGGTGAGCAGAGGTATATTGAAAACCGGAGTCAACTCCAACCGGAAGACGACCCTGGTTAATACGGAATATTTTACAATTTTTTTCAGGACTTGATTTTAATAAAACCATTGAAGCTAAATCAAAGGAAATGAACGATTGCAAATTTTGCTCAAGTAAACGGTGTGCATGATTTAGCCATTGCATCTGATCTGTAGATTTTAAAATTAATTAATTCCGTTAAAAACTAACATTCGTGAAAGATCCCTTCCTCTCTAAACATTCATCTTTTCATCTCGTTATTCTTAATAAGCAGGGTAAAGGAAAGGAAACGTAAAATGTAAAATTCCTCGCAATAACTTCTAGTTACCAGATAATTATACTGATCCCTCTCATGTTTCCCTGTACTCTTCTGCTTGAAACTGATGCCAACTTTTTATTAATTTTTTTTAATGAAACAACAATTCCGGAAAATATTATGAATTACATAAAATTTAATTACAACGCGGGAGAATTTCTGATCGAAAAAATTTCTTTAAAAAACTTTTCCTCGACTTCAGAACTGAAAAATTATGTCCATTCTTAAAACAAAAAAAGTGATTTTGAATTAAACGTTTGAGCTAAAAATTAATACGATGTCATTCAGATTTAAGACAAAATATAAAATTATAATTATAAATAACAGTAGCAACAGTGCTTAAGCATCGGACGAACTAATGAAAAGTAAGCCACCTCTTTGATACCACCCCTGAGGATGCGGTTACATAGTCTCCTATAAGCTGACTGACTACTGTCTTAAATGTGCATTTTATAATGAAAAATTACTAAAATGCGTTAACGAATATTTGTATTGACCGACAAACACAGATGTGATGAAAGAAACATTTTTGGCTTAAGCTTCAATTCAGAGAGCGAGTCATGCTCATTGCTACACATTACACATTAATTTACGATCATCCAGAGTTGCATCCTTCGTACATACCATTTAGAAATAACGTCAAGATCGTTCTCTGGATGTATGGATAATATGCATAATGTGCATCTTCTGAATTTTGGATTTTTCTTGTATATGCCATCTGTAAAAAGCCCAATTGTAACGAGATAATAAAAATTGATTTCTCACAGTGGTAATTTTAAAACATTATCTTATTTCCCTCTCTGATTGAATACGCCAACCCAGGTGGATGCCCTCCTCTGTCTTCATCTCTCTTTCGTTTTAACAGCACACCCTTCTGCTCTCTCACTTTCTCATTAAGCGTTACACCACTTTATCGCTCTTAGTTAACATCTTCCTCATTCTCTCCTCTTCCTTTCACTCCCTCATCACTTTCTCCACTCAACATAATTCCCTTCAAACAATTTAATGCGGCCATGTATACCTTATTATACCGTTCACCTTAACTTTTATCAAATGCTCGCTCGCTAACAACTCGTTCTTGTCTACTGATTGCTTTCACACCAAAAAACGTGGGAGAAAACAATGAGAGTACCAATAGAGTATTTATGAAATCAATATGTTCTGGCGTAACTTTGTGGAAAGCCAAAATAAATTATAAAACATTGTAATTTTCCACAGATTTTTAATATCGGCTACCGGTTTCGTAAGTATCTGTGGAAAATTACAAAGTTTTATAATTTTTAATAGAGTATTTGTTGTATTAATTTGATATTGTAGTATTCCGTGACAGGAGAAATCAATTGAGAGAATTTTTCACGAGGAAACAACATCCTATTTTAATCATTATGCAAAATACTACACTGTAAGAACATATCACCCGACTATCGATGCTTAAACATCATGTTCGGGTGAAAAGGCGTCCAGGAAGAAACAATTTTAAAAGCAAAGGAGAAAGAGTGGGGGAAGAGTATTAATATTACTTATATCCTATCACAGCTTCTTTCTCGTCAACTTAGCCGTTTTCCAGGTGTGCTGTACACATGGCTGCTACAGCACAGTTCATGCTACAGCATGAACTGAACTGGTGGTAAACCCGAGAGGACTTCATACATAGCATACACTAGGAAAGCACTAAATCTTTCACAGACTTTTTCCAGTTTTTCGCAAGAATTTTCCCCTGCGGCTCCCTAGCCATAAAATGTCAAAGATAGTGATAAATATGTAAGTTATTCCCGAGCTAACCTGTGGACAGACACATTGCAAGAAAATGACGAGAGCTAATTTCATAATTTCTTAAGAAGCTGACAATCAAAGTTAAAATACGAAGAATTTAAATTCATGATGATACTTATAATGCATCGACATGTTTACAATGAGCTACAAACTGCGGTAGACCATGTACCGTAGAAAACTGTATCAGTATTTTCGTAATATAGCATTAATTGATAATAGTAAGATAAGAGCATTTACGAACGGGCTGGATTTCTATCACATTTCAGATCTCAAAAGTGTGTTTTATGTATGTAAAAGTATGTTTCATATTCCCTATCTCATCTTTCTCATTAAAAATTCTTCATCCTCACTAGGCTCCCAATGACATCTTTTCCTTTTCTTCTATTTTTGATATTGGATTGCAATATCAAAAATAGAAGAAAAAATATTTCAAAATATAAATACTACTTATTATGTGTTTCAATTAAATCAAAAAAATTATTCAAAAATTCATACTGGTAATGGAATTTTCTAGTATTTTCAAATCTCATGTAATTTTGTATAATTTCTATAAAAGTATTAATTTAATTTAACCATCATATGAGGTTTAGTGCGTCTAAATTTTTACTTGAAGCTATTTATTAATAAATTAACACTACTAAACTCAAACTTACTTAGTTTTCATTTGCTAATCCTTTGAAAGGTCTCTTGGCTACAGCTACTGCTGCTTATTTCATTCTGAACATGTATGTATATTCGCGAAATATGTTTACACGATTCTTGCATGGATAATTTCCAAAATGAAGACCTGATCAAATATTTTCTGTAGCCTGTCGCTCAGCCAGCATTCCTTTAGCACCTCTCTAAACCAAATCTCTCTTTAATCCCCTTTCTTTTCATGAATCCGACCCCTTTTCCTCACCACCCATCTTCTCAGCGCCTCTTTCAAACAGTCCCATTTCCCCATCTTCTCAGCGCCTCTTTCAAATAGTCCCCGCACTGCAACTGCTCCCCTGACTTCAGCACTGAGCGCAACCACAGCTCACAACAAGCTTCGCCATTTAACACTCCACCTTCCCTACGTTATAATGAAAAAATCGATATCCACACCAATTCACAGTCTTCCCTATTTCTTTGGGACGGCCAAGATGGACCTTTAGGGTGAGAGAAAGTGTCGGATTGTACGACCCCATGTTGCGAGTTGATTAGGTCAATAAAAGTTACCTGAGCGGAGAGAATTAGCTTCATAGCTCCTAATAAAACGCTTTTTGCTTTACGATGTGATAATTTAGATATAAAAGAAAGAATTAGACTTAATGCGCTAGGCAAGGAGGTACATTTTCTCTAAATATTCGAATGATGATCATATTTCAATCCAAATTTTAAATTAATCCTAAACCCGAAATAAGGCAATAAAAAATCGAAGAGAATATGACAATTCTTCAAATATTATATATTACATTTTTCTAGTATTTTCAAATTTAAAATAGAACAAATACTCCCAATTAACTGAAAAGAAAAGTATAAAACTGAATATTATTAAAGTTTTTTAATGAAAGAAAGATAATGATATGGAAGAAATATTATCATTGCATTAATTTGGATTTTTTTAATAATAATAATTCAACTTTTATTAATATTAAATATACAAATACATAAACTGAGATTTAAAAATAATCATAAAGAGGAAGAAATACAAGTCTATTATTCATGCTCAAACAAAAGAAGAAAAGAAAAGAAAAGTAGAAGTTACATCATAAGAGTCCTGCCAAACCATAGCTTTGTCGGCAGGTTCCCAAAATTGATAACTATAGGTGGCGAAAATAGTTTTTTTTTCATCATTATAATTACATCATTATTAATTTTATAGGCAATTACATAAAATTTAATATAAAATCTCATTACAATTGTTTAATTTTGAGATATTCTTTAAGTTTTTGTTTCACTTCAGAGATATTAATGTATATTTTAATTAATATATTTGTATTATGATGGTCAGTATGAATTATTTATTTATTTATGCTGCTAGTAGAATTGCTTCTGGTGGCAGCCCCAACCATCATCAATATCTATTATATATAGCTAACTCTCCGGATATACCTATATATATATAGGGGATACGAATTCTGACCATGTTCCACAAGCGCCATCGACGTCAGATTTTTTCGACGTACTGGCCCTACACTCTAGACGCCAGAATAATGCAGACTTCGACGCTAGCTATCATGGGTTCGATGCCAGAAATTCCCAAAAATCGCAATTTTCCCATAAGAATGCATTACGCGGATTTTTGAAAATTATTTTGAGGCACTTATCGGTAAGATAGAGGAACCAAAATTTCGGAGGTTGAAGTTGAGGTAGTCTTCTATATTACGAATGGAAGAAATGTAGCCAAATGACAGTGAGTTCGACGCCAGGTGGATGCAAAATTCTTCCATAAGAAATGCATTGCGGAAATCTTTTTAAATGCCTTCCCGATAAGCTGGAAAGATAAAACCCGGAATGGTGACAGAGGCGTGGGACCTTCCCGATAAGATATTGAATCGAAACTTTGGAACAAGTAAGGATGGCACTTATCTAATATTATTTTGCTGTCTTCTCTCACGATCGGGTTCTTAGTTCGTCGCCAGGCGGTCTTTGGCGCGAAGTTTTAAATTTGAACTGAGGCAGTACTTGGTATGATACTGTATTTAACGGATAGCTTGCAGTATGCAAGCAACTTTTACTCGTACAACATAGTTACAACCCCAATCCCTGCACCGGACGTTACACAGATAAATATTCCACACTTAACGTTACTACCCACACAGTACTCGATCACAATACGCATTATTCAAATACCACTACACTACATCAAGACTTAATTTACACACACACCTTGTCACCCCTTGACACACTCTTACAAAGAAAATGTCTTGATCTCTGCCATGTTCTCCAGCGAAGATTAGTCTTTTTTCGCGAAGATGATTCGTTTGCAGAAAAGCCTCATGTTTGGGAGACGTACAAATCCTACGAGAACAAGAATCATCAGCCTCCCGTACAGATTACTCGCTTAACCAAATTGTTAAAGAAAATGAAAATTCTCTGACGAGAGAATCGGAGACTGCAACTAATTAGTAGATTAAGATGAAAGAGAAAAGCAGAAAGTATGGAAAAATGATCTTTTGGACTTAAGCGAAGAATTGAAAGAAACATAGAAGAGCAAAGCTGGGAGGGGTAGTTGTGCCTCGAAGTCATAAATAAAGGAAAGAATAGCTCGAGGTTGGAAGTTCTTTGATGAAAGATAACATTCATACGGAAATCGTTTCCATAGTTAACCCGTAAAAATCAACAAAATCTTATCGGTTTATCGAAAAACTTCGAAAGAAAAAATATCCAAGATAATAACATGTTTCGCTATTTGAGAAGTTACGGAAATAGCGGTTGAAACATTTTAAAGGAGAGCGATTATTAAAACTTTGGAGAGAAAAGAAACAGACATAAGACTACAGTTTGAGATAGAAAGTTGTACGAAGAGGGCCTTGAATAATAAGATTCATTTTCTGGGAAGTAAGATATCACGGTCGTTCATAGACATAATCTTTCACCGATATAAATATTTCAAATATTTCAGGAAGTTCGAGTTGATTCTCGAAAAATATAAATGAAAGTTATGTGAATGAGGCAGAAAGAGGTTGATATGAAAGACCCAGCTCTCACTTGATAGATGATACGCAGAAATTAATTGTTAGCAACAGCTAAAGGCACCACATTGAGGTCTTTCTTTAGTCATGAGGGAGAAGAAAAATTATACGAGTCTAAAACATGATATATTTTTTCACGATAATACCACAAAAATGGTCTTTGACGTTTATAGTAAATTAAGGAAACAAACAAGAAGCGAAAGTAACCGCTGTAATCAAACGAAGAAATTCCATAGTCAAACACTACATATTATCTGACACTTCTTAAAAGATAATTCCCAAAAAGTTTAAAGGCAATGATAAATGTGACTGAACAATACTGTTAATGGTTCGGAAAGAGCGATTAACCCTTGATTTATCGACACCAAGAAACTCAAGGATCGACAGAAGTGGAAAATAGCGAGATGATGGGGAGTCGAACCTAAGTCTCCGATTTTCCCGTCGGGTGCCTTAACCACTAAACGTCTATTCTCAGTCGATTCCACTATGGAAACGGATCAAATGCAAGTGGAGCTGGACTTAGTGACACCAATCACCGCCAGAGGTCCTGATCGAGGCAGCCCACTCACAAAGCGGTGCTTTTTCCCCCAAACGAGAATGAGAGAAGATGTTTAACTCGGAATGAAGAGGTAGCCTTACAACCCAAGGATAAACAGATGTGAAAAACAGCGAGATAACGGGGACTCGAACCCAGGTCTCCCACTTGGGCGCACGCTTCTTTATGCAAAGTGAAACACCTTCTCTCATCCTCGAGCGACAAGAATTTTTGCATCATAAAATTACCTCGAGAGGAAAAGAAATACTTAACAGGCAGAAATAATCAGAGAACGTAAAAAAACTCGATGTAGAAAAAATGTTATGTAAAACTTTTTCACTCTGTTCCGAAACAGAACTTATAGATGCAAAATGACGGAGTCATTCTCTTAAATTAATAGCATGAAATGAAAATGCGCAGGGAGAGTGAGTAAAACATGAAAAGAGAAACGAATCGTAGGACGAGTAAGCGATAAATAACTCGTAGAAGAAAAATCTCCATTATTAACAAACCATATTCGGTTGAGGTTTCATTAGGAATATGAAAAACGTGCATTTACGTACGCCCTTTTATTCGAGAAGTTATCAATTCATGTATTACATACTATGGGTAAGTACTATAGTAGGTATCGGCGCAAACGCGAGCAAGTAAACTTGAAGGCTCATGCATAAATATGCATGGATATAACGTCGGGTAGTTAAGGAGAGAAAGCGAGAGAAAAAGAAGAAAATTCCTCAGAGGAGAGCAATTAGAAAGAAGGAGAGAGATGGCAGAAGAGAAGAGATAAGGGGTGGAGAAGCGTGGGGCAACGTGGCAACATCGCAAGAGGCGCCGGAGCCAGGCGCCTATTTTTGACCGCAGCCTCCCTCGGTTGCGTAGCGCGCCCGCCGCATCCCGCCCCCACTTCCGCATTTCCTTCTTTCGAATGCACGCACCCCATGCACAATCGCCACCTGGATAATGGCACACTCCAAGTGTCCTCTTCGATGTACGACGAATCGAACGTCGGATCTCCGAAAAAAACATCGCTCCGCTCGTGGGATTATATGTGCTAAAAAATAACGCCGCTTTGTCGACAAATAATTCTCCGAATCGATTTTCCCTTTGAAAATGCGCTCTTCCGTTTGATGCTCTCTGTTCGCTTTCTATGGGAAACTTGCCGTCGCTCGACGAGCAATATGGTCTAATTA
Source organism: Pachydiplax longipennis (assembly GCA_036926295.1). Lineage (NCBI taxonomy): Eukaryota > Metazoa > Arthropoda > Insecta > Odonata > Libellulidae > Pachydiplax > Pachydiplax longipennis. Next base: position 1,015,687 of record JAVFKF010000010.1, read on the forward strand.
TGCGACGGGGGATTGTTCGATGGTGATTGGGGCCGGGAGATAGAGGGGCGATAACTTTTTAAAACCGAAAAACGAATGGCATAGGATAGAAGATTTAACAAATGTTCCATTTTACGGCTTATGTAATTCATTGCAAACATGATAAAAATGGAGTTTACGTATCTCCCTATGAAGCAGACAAAAAGTTTATGATATTGAAAACCTTGCTGCGAAATGCACCAATTTAATCACCGAAGTGATGCGTGGATTGGCCGTAATGTTCCTATGTTTATAACTATGATTTTTTCAAATTTAGAAACGTATCAGCTAGAAATTACATAAATATGCAATAAACTTTTCGTCGAAACTAAATTAATTAGTTCCTTATATTAAATGATAGGTTTTCGAATTCGTAATGGAAAGATCTGAGAAGGAAAAAAAATTCTCAAAGAATAATTTTTCATCGATAAAAAGTAAATTATAAATGTAAAAGGTAACCTAGAAGTCCGCCCTGATATTTATAAAAGTCTGAGTCCAAAACTGTTTAAATTTAAAATTTCAGAAATTGATTCCCGTATGGACTTCGTCTAACGAGGCATGTAACGAAAACAATGATGGATAGATATGGATATCCTTAAGATGGTACTAATGGATGAAGAAGTGAAAGTTAAAAATTTCAGATTGATTGAGAAAATGTATAGAAAAAATAATAAACTACGTGTTAAAACTCTTATAGAGAAAGAGTTTCGCTTTAATGCAACGCATGTCCAGAATGGATTCTCAAAAGCTTTAAACCTTAAAAAGGCACTTGAGGGGCTTCGGTAAACATTTCGTCGACGCTTTTTCCATACCTCAAAGATAGTTTACCAACGATTTTCCGCGATCTCTCCAAATGTAGAATGCGTCTACGTATGGTAATATCCATATATTCACAAGTGACTCGAGTCCTACGAAAATAACGCAAGCGGGAATGCAAGGATAGCAGCGATGCTTAGGAAACCTTCGCGAAAGTTTTCCGATCGAAAATAAGCCGTGGCGCGCAAATAAACGCGATCATCGCCGATACGTAAGCATCGCTCCGGCTTTCTTTCCACGGAAAACCAGCCTTATTTATAGTAGTAATTTTTCACGAACGAAATACTTCGCGAGAAGAAAAAATCACGCGAAAGGTTGCGCAAAAAGCACCGCTCCCATCCGCCGTAGTATATATCGCTCGAAGGATTCTTTCAAAAAATACCGAAACAAAAAGATAAAAATTAAAGATTTTTTCCGAGAAATAGAGAGGAAGTCCGGAGGAATGAAGAGATGTCGAAAGAATGGACCGGGAGAAGGGAAACACCAAGGACGCAAAAAAGAGAGGTGGCTCTATGATGAAACGGATAAGAAGAACAGCTGCAGACATGGCCACTGACAAAGTGCTCCCACACACAGCATTTCTTTTTCGGCGGATACGGGGTCGAAGCGAAAGACCCCGAGGTTGAGGCACCCGTGACCAGTTTTCATTGGAAGAATCCCAAATCCCACTTAAAAAAGTAACGCAAATCGTCTCCGTCCCATCGCCACGTGACCCTCCGCGGGGGTGGCCGACGGGAGACGCCGTCTTTTTTCATCCAGCCTCTAGATTGCGAAACAGCTAGCTCAGCCTGGATAAGAAGAGAAAGGAGGGAAGGAAGGAAGGAAGAACGAGGGAGGGCGGACCAAGCGACGCCAGCCCCTAGATTGATTTAGCTGCTCACCGAGCGGGCATTGAAGGATACGGTGCAGGGCGGTTGGATGCCGCACTGCAGCCCCACGCCTCGCCTCAGAGCGGACGGGAGTCACGAAAGGGTGACAATGAGATCGCGAGCCGCTCTCTATAGGGCTGTTTTGCTACGTGACGATATTGAGAAAGGCGAAGAATTTCGCCGCTTGACCTACGACACTTCGGGAACGTTATCTCAATTGGTACTGGAACGAGTTAATTCGCTGCAGGATAAAAACTCAGGCGACATGCTTCCTCGTTCCAGATTACCTCCTGTTTTCCTGATGAGTGACTCGACAAGGAACTTACCGAATCACGTGATAAACGTAAGCTGTTCCCTGCGGTAGAGAAACGTTAACTTCGGTAAAATCTTTTGTGTTCAACGATACAATGATAGCCGTTCGAGATTAAACCCTTTTTTTCTTAAATAATATCCGGGGTTATTATTCGCACCTCTCTTTAAATGAGATCTGACTGTCTCTACTATAATTGGACTGAATGAACGGTGCGGCGCGCGCGTTTTATCATTGCGTTGTAAACCAATGTTAAGAGACTAAAAAGGGATGGAGACAAATAAATATACTGAATTTTATATTTGCAGCACGTTATCAAATACAAATTCATCTTTAAAGCAAAAAAAGTACATTTAATTATAGTAAAATAATAGAGAATAAACCATTAATAATAATAATTTACATTAATAGAAAAGGATTAACGTATACTAAAGAATGATATAAGATAGAATAATTTACCAACAACAGGAAATGACAATGCTGAATAAGCTTAAGAATTATCCGATCATTCCAGAATTCAGAGACGTTACTTTTTGGGTATAAATCTAAAACCAAATTAAGTTGATACTAGTTGGGATGTGAAGGAATGGGCATGAAAAACTTCTCAAATATCGGAAACTATTTAATTTCCGCACCTGTATATTACTGTACTAGAGAATTAGAACGTTCATAAAGCCGGTGGATTGTACTTGCGTTAAGAATAGTCCTGTAAACAACACAAGTCGGGGATTACTGACCTCTTGAGAGTTTCCCAATGTATATTCAAATTATATAGGGGCTATTAGCTGCAGGGCTAGAAGAATACTGTGTACTATTCTTGTAAAATTAATCTGAATCCAACTTCGCAGTACCATCTATCTTCACAGGAAAAAGTAGAAATATCTTTTCTTACTTTTACTGCGTAGTGTTCTTTTATTCTATTCTATCTGTTCTTCTGAGCAGTATTCTTTTAACTCAGTACCTTTAAGTCTTCGGTCCGATTCCAGACGAGTCAAATATTTCTCATAGCATGCACACGTAAACTTCACTTTCACTTTATCATATGGAACAACTATCGAATGGAAAAAATGTGATGTGAAAAATCATTTGCAAATATTTCTTTTCTTATGGTCGATTATAAATTTATAGTCCAAATAAGAAAAATTTGGACGAAATGATCTCCAACTCCATCAATTTTGACTGGTTTCGAACGAGGCTGTCTGAACTGCGAATTCCATTTTTGAGTCAAATTAGTTAACTTCCTCGCAGTTTTCATGAAATTACGTTAGTTAACAATAAATTTATTAATTATTAATAATTAAAACACTGCAGTAAGGAAAAAAGGTGATAAGTTATTGGTTTTTAGTCTGAATTAGTAACTCTAGAAAAATTTTCTTTTACGTTCCCCCATCACAGAAACAATTCTTTCAAGTACCACTCGTATAATAACTGCCTTCGATACCTTCAGTTTATTTTATGTGATTAATATCTATATACATGTTGTTACCTTTATATATTAATCACATCAAATAGTAATATTAATTAAATACCCGTACAATAGATTATCACTGCGCATCACGAGGTGACTGCACGGATGCAATTTCTTAAATATCTGTAAGCAGCAGCCATTCGGATGTGGTGAGTAGTATAAGAGAGAGGTGCATCATTAGGAAAAGCCCTTTGACTTCGCGGCATACATCTGCTTAAAGAGTGAAGATAGACTCCTGGAGCTACTGAATGAAGCAGAAGAGATATAATGAAGAATATCAGAAGACTTGACTGCACTCAAGGAGGGCCTTTCTATTATAGGGGTACAAAGGATGGAAGTGTTGGAGGCGTCGAATTCTTCATCAACAAGAGGTGGATAAATAGAAAGTATATCAGACAGAATGAATAAGCTCGAACTCTGGATAAATGAGGACAGATCATCAAGTGTATGCACTAATAGCGGCACGCAACGAAAGAGAATAGGAAACTTCTTCTGAATATGATAAGGAGGACCGCTACTATAAAGTAATTATGGGCGATCTTATTGCTCACGTATGCTAGGAGAAACCAAATTACACCGTCGCTTTACAACACAGACTGGGCCAGAGAAATGAACGAGGTCACCATATTTTAGAGTTTGCAGAATACGTAAATGTGTATTTATTATTATTATAACAATAAGAATTATTATTTGATAAAATATATATAATGTGCTAATTTGCAGCCAAGGTCATTTAAAATTTTTAAATTTAAACAAGAAGCGAAATTCACATGAATGATGAAAAAATATCAATTCGCAAAAACATATCAAAACATTATTTATTATACATTGATTTTATCAAAGAATTCTTAGCCTATCATGCTAAATATTAACCATATTATAAAAAACGCTTTCACACACTTTTTATTGTACTCCACACCCATTTATTATTCCAACTACATAAACAAACAGCCAGCAGTTAAACAAACAACCAGCTCTTCAAATATTTCATGTGTTTATTACTTCCGGTAGCTATGGAAACTTTTCTTTTGTGTTTTTCGATATAAGGTAGTCAAACAATCATTACATATGGGCGGCCAATCGAAGGCAACCCACTCATAATATTCGCGTTTTAACGTGTTCTCGCAAAAATTAGAGAAAATAAATAAATATATATCTATTTATTTAAAGCAAATTTTAAAAATAATTAATGTTGAAAAACAAACTCTTTAGAATGTTTCACAATGAGAAATTGTAGCAAATACACTAAAAATTTTCAACGCCTAAAATCCTCACTAAAGAAGCCCAGTTCACGAAAATAATATCACGAATAATATGGAAAATTAGAGAGAATCATTTTCTCTTAACAATGGTTGAATTTCTCCATTGAAGATTAGAATAATTTTAATATTTTTCGATTAGAATTTACCTCCTACCTTCTAACACGATTATCTATCAAAATAAATATCTTACAGAATTATTTCGAAAAGGATTCATAAATATTATTGATTCATTAAAAATATAGAAGCACTTTTAGTTCCTTTCGCACGTTCGTGGAAAGCGAACATAATAAAAGAAACCAGTTCAATTCCTTCTCGAAAGAAGATGATATCCTCACAATACGTTTCAGTGAGCTCACTTTTTCAGTTCATTGGAATGTTGTGCTGTGAAGCTCAGTATGTCCAAGTTCCAGAATGTCCAGAATGAAGAGATAAAGATAAAAAGAAAGAAGGATGAGGGAAGTGCGTCTGGCTGCAGTGAGCGCGGGATGTTTGTGGAGTGGGAGAGCAAATCGCGTAGTGCGTTATGAGGAAGGCAGTTGGTAAGGAGCGGAAACGCCAGTCAGCGACACGCGTCCCCCATCCGCCTCCGGGGTCAGTCCCAATTGGCGATGCGGGTGTGGGCGCCCTGCATGCCCCGCACCCCCTGCTTCTCTCATATAAAGAGGCATCCGCTCCATGACAGGGAAGCTGTTCTGGAGCACGTGTTAAAGGCACAATTACCCTCACGGATGCCGGGGATTATTCCTACGCGAAGGGAAAGGAGTCACCGCTTCGGTCAACCCGGGGCAAGTGGGTGTCGGTGGCGCATGACAAGGCGTTCTCCGCCCACCGCTTCTTCAACGCATTGTCAGCGGATTCAACCAGACTCCACTTTCAGGCCCCGATGACCCGCCCCCGATACTTGATGCCACTGAAACCTCTGACACAATGCCTGAAAAATCTTGCAAGGAGTTAGAGCATGGCGTATTCTAACATTTATCGGGATTTATATATTCATACAATTAGGACTCGAAAACACAGTCTAAACTACACGCGTCATTGGCTTGACTTTATACAAATGTTTTTTAAACGCAGTCCACCGCTTCCCAAATGATTTCTGGTTCGACGCCAGAGCGCCATTTATATTCTTCCTTATGATTTGTATGGAGATCTGGGACAGATCTGTTGAGGACCTTCCAGATTTACTTCGACTTGAAATGCTGTTACATAAGTCGTTTCCGTAACCCAGTATACAATATTATATCCGGATATGGTCCTGGATTCGGCACGAGGCTGGTTCATTTTTTCATTAGAAATACACTGTCAAGGAGAGGTTCCTAGGTGGAATCACGATTTTGTGACGAGATTTGTTTAACGGTTAAAATTATATATTCCGAAAAAAATCTTAAACCAGAATGAACATTTGGAAACTACACTAGACATTTAAACCACTCGGCCACTTCGACCACAACGCTAGTCCAAGAAAAGGAGGTTATAATAGAACAAAGAGGCTGGTGAAGTAGACTACTGCATGCATAAGCCAGATAATGACAGATAGTATGACATTTACATTTACATTAATACCCCGCGAGCTGCCGTCTGGCTTATGGCAGGGGATGTGAACACCGATGGATAATACCTTAATGCACCAATTTTATTTAGCCATCTTCGACGGTGAACTTTGATTGATCTGCGACTGCATTCCAGCGTAAGCTGATACAACTCCGAATGGTATGCGGTGTATTTATAAAAGGAAAAACATTAATTTAAAATATCTTAAACGAAATTTATAATATTACGTTGATTGGCCGCGATAGCAGTGTATGCAGAGTATGGCGAGTTCCCGCGACGTCAACGCTTTCACTGATAAGCTGCTTGGAAGCTCAGTAGCAGGCATCTAATCTGCTACCTTTAAAGATATATAAACAACCATAGGTCGCGAATCAGAGGAGTGAAATGGCAAGTATGTGGAATTGGTCACATTCAACCGGAAAGGCAAAAGTTTTTCATGGGTTTCTATAATTCCCACCAAGGACTCAGTTGGGTCTTGATGTATTCCTAGTTCACAAAACATCCTTGCTATTCCTATTTAAATGCCGAGTGATACCTCTCCATTCGAGAAATTCTCCAAAATAAATAATTAAAATCGACCCAATGAGTTATTTAATTTCAGGCCTATATTTGCGATTTGACCTTAGCTGTCGAAGCTACTACTACTACACCGTATAAAAATAACTTTAAGATAGTTTAAAGGATTGTTGCCAGTTTCCATAGGTATCCTTTTATTCTTTTGTTAGAAATATCTCAATTCGCTATGCTATGCCTAGTCTCTGAGGGAATTCATTTAAAGATCAATTGCATCATTTTTAAGAAATTTTACGTTGAGATATATTATGCTTCAATAGGATTAAGTTTCGTGCTAAAGTGTGATTTGTAGCCCACAGGTGTCGAGTTATGAATTCATCTGATACTATGTATCGCTCACTCTTTGAGTTACTTAACAGACTTCTTATGTCTATTAACTGTTCAATTCCACCAATTCGAGACTGAGAAAGCATTTTGAACATATTTTCAAGATTTTCTAAGACGCAAATTTGTGCAAATTTAGGGTAGCGAGAGTAATGAGCAATATCCTTCACACGAATCCTTGAATAGAAGCTGTATATAGAGCGGTTGTATAGCAACATACGTTGTCTTGGTTGGCCTTCAAACTACTTCCCCCACCACAAATACTTCTATCCGCCAACTCTCCTCCTCACACTAATCCTAATCAAACAACTCGAGTTAATATCGGTGATTTAAAGAAGCTATCATAATTACTACAGAACAGAAAATCGAGTCTTGATGAAATATTTACATAAACAATTGCCGATAGTAACTGCATTCTCGACCCTATAATCTGAAGTTAGGAAAATCTAAAAGGTTTAGTCAAAGAAACAGAAGGTGGTTATCGTACGACTATGATTCTATCTTTCCACTCTCCCCTCCCACTCTATCCTTGTCCTTCCACAATCCTTCTCCACTTTCCACTTTACAACTTCCTTTCCTTCCCGCCCTCCCTTACCGTACCTCTTCTAATAAATGATCTAATATTTCATCAACCGAAGAAGATATAGTTGTTCGTCTCATACGTTGCAGATTAATAGATATGAATGATTAATTCTGAAATATTTCAATCTTAAATAGTATCGCTATGATTAAAGAGATGAGAGAGAGAAAAACGAAATATCGTCACTTCTATGGTCTTTGACGGAAGCAATAGCTATCCAATTTAGATTCTAACCAAATTGATTTATTTTAATCTCCATTATCATATTATCAGTCACTATTTAATTTTTTTAATTCTGAGTCCACCATGTGCTAAAATTCCTCATTTGTTGAGATGGAATGGGCAACCTACTATAAATAGCTTGAGAAAGCCAGGAAACTTCTTTTCCTTATGGATATCCATGATTCTCACCACCAATGTTTGACATTTCTGCATTAGCTACAAGTAATACATGTAAGTATCAACTCATTTGATTTTAAATACTTATGTCACTTTCAGAATTATTTGTCGAACCACTCGTCTGTTTCTGAAATGTATAAAGCAGTGCCTTTATTCTCAACATCGGTAAAAGCTGCAATTACTTGGAAAGATTTCTTTTCTTTTAGATTAGAGGAAGATGTGAAACGTTAACAGTGCAGAGAAATCAATTTTCGTTTATAACTATCTCTCTAGATCCCTCAAGTTTATCGTTTTCTTTCTTTGATTTATTTTAAATAGCTTATCTTCCATGGGGACTAGATTTGTCTTAAGCTTATCTTTGCTTGCAACGTCATTACTATGTACTAGATGTAATAGGGTACTTTTTAGTCTCAATCCATCTCTAATACATACGCCACTCAATCTAATCGCTAAAGTGCTGCATTGTCCAAGCGCATGGGTAATATCAGGAATTTAAAAACCACGAGGTGAATCAGGGACCCAAAATTAGTCAAGTTCTCTTCAATATTCCTATGAGTTAAAGGTAAACATTGAACTCTTGTAGGTAGTATTAAGTCCTTTAACGACTATGACAATAAAGAATTAAAAATCGCCGGTTCATTGCAATAGTATTTGTGGCGGTTATATATTTTTATTTTAGGCTACGTTATTAATATTCTTTTCTCTATCATGCTTTAAAAAAGGAAATTGAACTAACTTTGAAGAAAGAGTGACCTACTGGACTGCTCACAAAGGCCTGCATACGGCCGCAAATAAAATTTACATCCTCACGGTTTCTACAGATTCAAGTTTCTGAGATCAAAACTTATTTACCAAACCATAGAGATATTGGCGGGTAAAAGATTTTCGACATTGGTACGAGACTTTCGGCAGGCTGCTAAAAAAGTGCAGCTGTGGCATCATGAGATGATCACCGCTTTTTCAATTGTATAAGAACGCCTAGGAGGCAACGCAATTAACGCAAAGCACCAACACCTGACGTCCAAAGATGCATACTAACATTTGAATGAGAATAGAGGGTGGTAATTTTCGACTTCAGGTTTCTGAATTTTTGTTGATAATGTAAGAGCGATTAAATTTATCGTAGCGTTAGTTGATGGAACACAATTAAGACGCAGTTACTAAACCACACTCTTTTATGTTTAAAATAAAATTAATATTTTTTAAATTAACTTTTTTCTCTAAATTAAAAAATATTGTAATTGACCGTAATTATTTAGAACACACTGATCCTTACACAAGACAGCGAGTGTACGCACATAGAATGTCGCATAGAGGCTAAAAAGAAGGAAGAGGGCTCTATAAGATGAACAAAATAGAGCTAATAGATGCGATGAAAAGGGAATAAATGGTTATGTTAGCTTTGTCAGGCCCCATCTAGAATATGCGGCAAGTATATGGAATCCGGTGGGAGACAGTGCAGCGCAAGGTTTTGTTAAAAACAACGTAAAACGGAGATCAGAAGGATATAAAAGGAGATCAGAAGCAGTGTTGCGGTTGCATGATAAATTGGGAGAAAGTACGTTTTCAGAGGACGTAATCGGTATTATGCGACCCCTACTACTTAGGCCGATCCGACTGTGTAAAATAAGAGTAATAGACGCTAAGACAAGTCGTTTTAAGGACTCACTCTTTCCGCAACAATACGCGATAACAACAAGCTAAGTTAAATTAATTAACTAAATTTAAATTATTTCTACAAGGAAGTAACGTTCGGTGTTTACACTATTCGCCAAAATGCGGCTTGCACGGTTTTCATGTAGATGAAGATAACTTCGACGTTGGAACCGAACTACAGTTCCTTTTATAAGATAATTTATAGTAATACAAAATATTAATGTAAAATAGCTATATCGAGGCAAATTACTTCCAGCATCTCTAAACAGAACAACATATGCGATACATATTTATTTCCCTAATATAAGCTTTATTTATCCTAATATACAACCGGGCAATAAGAAACAATGTTGAAACGTTCCTTGAAAATAGCAAAAAGAGCGATTCTAAAAATCGATTATTATGCAGATGATATAATTCTCGGCTGTGCGGGGGAATTCAGGACAGGCTCCAGACTCAGAATTCAATCCGCCAAAATAAAACGGATAATGAGGCATTTGTAAACTCGATGCAAAGGACGTCCTTCTTCTCTCCCACGCTCTATGGAATCCCATTTTAACGTAGTTATTCCTAATGAGGGGAGAGAGAGCGCAAATAGGAAATAATAAAGGGGAACGGGAAACGAATAATATGAGCGAGGGAGTCGTTTAAATAAAAATGTGTTGCGAGTGGGAGAATGTGTGTGTCCCGGAAATGGACTCATGTATCCGAGCAATGAATCTCGCGTAACAGAGATTACGTGACTGCAAAAGTAAAACGCAACCCGGCCACCGCAGCTTTTTTTTAATAACCGAACATCTTTAAGTCCTCCGCCCTCGCAATTACGCCCGATTTTCCAAAATGAATCTACGATAACAACCCACTTCCTTTACCATCTTTATCTCCGAAAACAAAAACGTTCTTTCTCTCTCTAGCCGCCCTCATAATGTAGACTCCAGATACGTTTCGTATTAGCATATATATTAAGACTGGCGCTGTGTAGGAAATCAAAAGAAAGAAGAAAGTGCAAAACGGACGGAAAGCGTCAGGCTATCTGTGCGAGCGGAGAACAAATGTACGGAGGCAAAAATGATTCGTCCATAAATGGAAAAGAGGGTGAATCAATTAGGGGATGGGAAAAGGACATCCTCTCCGTACATCTTTATTGAGGACGAGCGTTCGTGACTCCGAAGGTGACGAAAAGAATGTTTCGCGAGACAAATTTGCAATAGAGAAGTTTGACTCGGCAGTGACACCGGGATTTTCTTCCGAGGCCATTATTTTCCTCCGAATGATTTTGATGGATGCCGTCGTGCGGTTGTACTTATCGCCGTATTCGGATGGCGATAAATTAAATCGAGGCAAGATGACGTGACTTATGGTCGCCTCCACCAAGACAAGGAAATCTCCGCGAGGATGCGCGGATTTTACACCGGCAGAGACGAAAAGACACAACTATAAATACCTTCGATGTTAGATTAGAATAATAAAATTTCTCGTTTGTCGCAGGGTTTATCGCCAAGAAAGGGCTCGAATTAAATAGAAGATGACACGTACTTAAAATGCCTATTCTCCTCAAGTTTTTTATTCGGTTATAAAAAGCTTATATATTTTTAACTTTCCATCAATCGTTTTTTATTATTTCCAACGGTATTTTCCGAATAAATTCACCGTGAGATGTTTTCGTAATGCTCTGCTACCTGTAAAAAGGTAATATTCCAGAAAGTAGATAAAATTGCTGCCACAGTTACGAAAATGCATACAAAGCGTAAGAAGTGATCTCAATGCAAACAAGTCCGAAACACGGTCTTCTTTATATCTTAGAAACTCGTTCTCATCGAAATGAAAGATTAAGTCAAAATAGACCAAGAAGGAAATAAGAATGTGATATTTAGGTCGTGATAATGTAGTAAATACTTGAAAACTGCAATCCATTGATTCAATTGAAGCTGTAGACGCGTTCCTTTTGCTTTCAAACATACGCGCTGTTTCCCTAACGTTTCGTTGACTTCAGTGAAATTAAAATGTTTTACGAGAGGAACGCAAAATTATCGATATTCAATTACTTCGAAAAGAGAAATATATTTACTATTTTCAAATAGAACCTAACTAAAGGAGAGGAAAAGAAACTGCGTAAGTGGTTAATTCAACCATTTGATTAATAAATTGCGATTGTTTATCTAGAGGACGGTCGGCGGAGAAAGAAATAAGAAGCAAATAAAATATCAATTTACTGGAAGGAAATTTTAAAGAAACCTATTCAGAATCTATCATTCAAATTAATTCCAACAGATTTCATTCAATTTATAATTTCATGTTATTCTAATATAATTCACAATTTAATGAATAATCAAAATCAGCTTTGATGAACAACAAATTTTACAAAAATCGTAAATTGATTAAAAATGTCCAAATGACACTAAGTTTCGTTAATTATTTCCTGCAAACAGAGGTAAACAATATCAAACGCGGAAAGTTGTAGAAACTAATACTTTAAGAATAATGTTCTTAATTTAATTGTTAGCTTTAAGAAAAAGAAACTTTTAGCTTAAGTGATTTCTTCATTGAGCTCATAAACATTCCAAAGCAAATGAATATAAAGTCAACACGATTCGCAAAATTCGATTTCCTAAACCTTTATCTAGTATTAAAGCAATAAGAATGAATTTTTACGCCTCCGTTAAAAGGTACAATTTTACATTCAAATAAATTTAATGCAACTCTTCATCTACTTGATTGCAAGTTCACTATTAATTACGAACAAGGAGAAACAATGCTCAACTGATTTAACGTCTCGTTCTTAAAGTCAAAGAATTGAAAGGAATCATGAATTAAATGAAAGAAGAATTAGAGAGAAAAATTATCATTTCAGAAGTCGTGCAGAGATATGCGACCATTAAAATTATTAATATATTAACAAGGTAAGGTAGGTGACTGAAAACTGAATATAAAGCTTGTAACAAAAATAATTTGTCACATGCATATCTACTACGTGAAATGCTACAGATGTATGACTCAGATGTGAACAAATAGAAGTAAAGTGAGCCCCCATATACTCCTGGAAATTGCACGAGAAACGTAATAGGTACTGTTTGTGAGAGAAAGAGAGAGTCAATGACTTATGTACCATATTTAATACCTAAATATTTAGATATTCCGTATATTTTGAAATTGTCATCTTCCTTCGAATGGAAAAAATATGATTAATCATGGAATCGAATTTCAAGCTAAGAGATGTGAAGATTCAAGATTCGATTCGTTTCGGTTAGTGCTGCTCCAAATGCGATTTATGAATTCTGATTCGCAAATTTCAAATTATTTCTAATAAAGTTTCAAGTATTGCTAAAGGCACAGTCACGTTAATTTATTTCACAGGAAAGGTAAAGGAAAGGTAAATTGAGTACAAGCTACAATGAGTATGTTTAATAACATATTTATCACATTTACCATTAAGTACATTTTATCTTTTTGGGAAGACAGAACTGTAATAGAAAATAAGGAAATATTTCTTTAACCAGTGAATTTTATTACTACAAGGAAAGAAACGTTAACCCTAAAGGATTCCTGTTTAATATTACTAAGGTGTTAAATAGCATATAGAAAAATTAATATCCTATGCTTCCCCGAAAAAAAATAATGTAAAACTAAACATTGAGACCCGAAAACGAAATTGGAATCCAGACTGGAATTTTTCTTCCTTGACTACGGAAGAGCTCATCATAAAAATCAGTGCTATTAACCCGCGAAGCGAGTACATTGCTTCCTTAAGAGGCGAGAAATCTCGCCTTTTTCTTCCGAGTGTTTTTATCTCCAAGTGAGATTACTTCCAACTCTCGCCAAAATGTTTGTCAAGCACGTTCCACAAGACAAGAAGCCATAGAGTAGTTTACGATACCACATAAACAGCATATAAAGCGCATTCATTACGAGATCTTCACAAATAGTTCGTCTATCTTTAACGATATTCGTGATATATACAAGCTTTTGGCAGAAAAACACACTTTCGGTGTGATGATTTAATATCACACAGTTGTTTTGGAGAAGGACTATAAGAATGTATTTACTAAAGTAATTTTCTCTTGAGTGCCCTGAGAACGAATACTTAGATACAAACAATCGTAAGCTAAGAGTGGGCCCTGTGCGAGCAATCCCTCTTTTGATGAAAACATTTTCCTTTGCTTTTGAGTTCATCAACGACGAATATGAATTCTACTCTTATGCTTCGACTAAGAATCACGCACTAGATTACTAATTACATCATTTTACTCTATCGCTAAAGTTCCGCGAAGAATTAGCGGTATTTCTGGGTTACACAACTATTTCTTGGAAATAAATATTAACCTCTTTACACTAGTTATACTTATTGTCTTATACTGATTATAATGACCAGCTCTTTCCTCCATATAAACCCGTTTTACCTTATTATTACCTTATTCTACCGTTTATAAAATTATTGTGTTAAAACACAATAATTTTATAAACGGTAGAAGTAAGTAATGTGGTGCTGTCTAAAGATTCAAAAATTGAGACTTAAAATATTAAGAGGTATGGATTTGAATGCAAAAGTGAATGGTGGTATATTTTGGTGCGACGCTATAATTCAAATCGGTGAATTCATAGAAAGTACTATTTCTTCCATATTTTGTTAAAGTCCCTATTTATAATGCATTAAAGACAGACTTTAGATCAAATAATTGGCTAATTACGCGTACGATGTGACTGTATGTATCATGATTTATTTCAATGGAAAATTTACAAACGATTCACTCTAATGAATGTATAGCTACAACTCGTCCAACTGTCACGATATCATTTTACAAACAACACAGTTTCATGAAATATATTAATTTTTAAATTAGCAACGAACCGAATAAGTAAGGTGCTAGAAAACAACTATGTAATACTTTTAATTATTTTATCATTCCTTTTTATCTTTCTTTATAAATGAAGATTACGACAAAACCTTCGAAAAAATTCTTCGACACAAAGGTGTAAAATTGATAAATGTCGATGATTGATGACTTCTTTCGACGAGTGATTTTTTTTTCATTTCATGTATTTGTACGATGGACCACATATGGGCAATTCAATGTTAATCCGATTAATTTGACTATCAGATCGAGAGACCTATTTAGGTAGAAGTCTCGGAGAAGAGCTCCAGTGCCGCTAAAGTGCGCATTCAAGCCGCAGACTGTTAGTTCGACAAGACTCCGTTCGTATTGAAGTTTTTGGGCGGCGTGAGTGGCTCGAGGGCGGGAGAAAGTGATCCACCGCCGAACACGACTAATTGTAAGAAGACGGAAGATGTTTCGACGGAGATCTTACCTCGGGAGCAGAAAAAAAGCATCCGTTCGTTCAGCCAGGCGTGTCATAGACGGGAATGCGGAGGAAGCTAGGGATCGCAATAAGAAATAAACACGCACAATACTCCGAAACGACCCATAGATTCTTGTGAATGGTGGCATCAGTCACGGCGGGTCAAAGGGGCTCGGGAGGTAATAAATTGGAAGGGAGAGTGTATGGGCCGACTGCGGTGCGGAGGAAATGCTCGCGATGGGATAAAGGAGTGGGAGGGATGAAAAGTGATGAGATGTGGGGGGAGTCTGTTGGAGATTGTGAAGGAAAGAGGGAAGAATGCAAAGATTAAGGGAAGGCCTTGAGAGGGAAGAGGGAAGGGGTTGAGTGGGAGAATTGGCGGGATTAAAGTGCGGGTGGAGTAACGGGGGAGAGGGAACGACTCTTCATCTTGCCTTGGTGCGTTAGAGGGGAGAATCTTCCCTCCGCGGAAGTGTATTGCCACGGGCCCCGGCTAGACGCTGCTTGCGGAAGGATGCTGTTTCACACGGACCCCTCTTCGGCCTTCATCGGATAAAGGGAAAGTGGAGGGGCGCATTTGGGAGTTTCCCTTTCTTAGGGTGACATTTAGCGGGCTTTTCTCTCCGGGGCCGAAAACACTTCTCTATGACAAAGAAAGGCGGCCGGAGAAAGAGTGGGCACGAGATTTCGCGTGCCACTTCGAATCCGAGCCACTCAAAAGTTATTCTGGTAGGAAATGAGAGTTGCAATATCACTCGGAAGGATCCCCTGCAAGACTTAAACAAAAACTTTGATCCCAAAATTCATCTCGAATTCTTCGAAGAGGGGGAGCTCGACTGAGTGAGCCAAAAAGGAGTCGATCTCTAAACAGATTGCCATCGTGGAAATTGGATTGCCCTACATCTTTTTATGTTATTTGTTTCTTCTTCTCTATTAACACCTCCTGAGAACATGGTCGTTATCCTTCGAGTGGCTTCCAAGATTTGCGCCTTATTTATACGTTTGTTTTTCTAATTGGAGGTCCTGACAGCAAATAAAAATATCTTCTTAAAGGCGAACAATGAACGATTTAGAATTCATGCACAGGCGTCGGAGTCAATATTCAGGCAAGTTCCGGAAAAATCAGAACACCGAAAGTGGTGTTCCAATAAGAAAGTGAAGGAGAAGAAAAAGAGACTTGAAGTGAAATGAGTCGGCTGGACAAGAGCAGGTGAAGGAAAATGTTGGATTATGGGGAAATAAATACTCTTAAAAATATTTTAATATGTATTGTACTTAAGTATACTAAAATGTACATGTATAAAGATGTACTGGGGGTACGAAAGTGATGCTCAAGTTGTCGAGGAAAACACATCTTCATCAGTGAGTCAAGAATTGTGAGATTATTCTCCTGTTTAATTATTTTCAGTATTTCAAGAACATGAAAGTGGCACCCTTTGTAGTTAAACGAAGAAATTTCGTAAATATTTCGAGGTCAAAAAGTGGTAAATATTTAGCGAAAGACTGAATGGGAATGAAGGAACCGTTTTGGAAAAATTTTAAATTTTCTCCTTCAAATTAAAATTTATTCTCATTTTATCCACACAATTATTATTAATTAGTTACTAAATTTGTTTTAAATTTTAGCGTACGTTTAGAAGTGATTTGATAAAGTTTTATTTACTTTAAAGGCTTATTCCTTTTCCAACTCTAAACTGTTACTGACTTTTCTGATAAAATTAATCAATGTAACTCTCCATATTCATAAGTTTCTGATCTCGTCTTACTAAGGACATCTGTCGGCTGAACAGACATCGAGAAGTACCATAAGATTTATATTTATTATATAAATAATACATTAATCTAATTGGGATCAGTAAAAACAAATTCTGGGCCATTAAAGGATCGGCAAATAAAAATTGACATCTAGATTTGATATTGAAATCGCACATATTAGTAAGAATGAATGCCTTCAGGAAATCCCCATTCACGCGAATAAACGTCACTCGAGAGTAGAGCAAATCATTCTGTCACCGGAGACATTCTCTTAAGTCGATCGAAATTGGTTGCAAAGACTCCAAAACAGAAGAGAAATATTCGACTGCATAAGAAGTGATGACATCGCAAACAAGCAGAAATTAAGCCCGGAGCTAAGGCCACATAATAAATATGGTGTCTCTTCACTTGGCCTACTCCGCCATGCGAAAGAGGACGTAGTGAAAGCAGGGCCAACAAGGAGATTCCTTGGATGCCTGGCATTCGGGCCCCTCGTTCGAGGGATCCCCATTCCATGAGATTCACTATTTTATTTCGAAAATCTCAAGCGACATATCCGTTACAAATTTTATATTCGAAAATATTTAAGTTCGATGTATCGCTTTATTTGCAAACAATTACCGATGCGGCGGGCAGAGGAGAAAGAGGCCAGGTGCACCCTTTCGGTAGACTTGTAAAAGGAAGAGTTCCAAACAGAGGTTTGGGAGGGGGGAAAAGGGATTCAACTGACGGGATGGACGCCGCCGATATTAGGAAGCATTTCCCCTTGTGCGAGAGATTCACTAGCATCTCGTACAGTAATTGAGTCGCGGGGGCTGAGATAGGGGAGGCGACACTCTGGCGGAGAATCGGCCGCAGTGGCAGTGGGGGAGGAACGGGAAGAGGGGAGAATCTGAAAATAGGGAAGAATGGTCGAGGGGAAGAAAGAAGGGTGTTCGAGGAAAGAAGGAGAGAATTTTCATGTCGGAAATTAGTGATTGATAAATGTTGTTAACTGCTGGAAACTCCTGGATTTAAAGTAACGTAAGAAAACAAAATAATTGAGATTTCACGTAACGTATAGTATATGATCGTATAAAAATAAACCTTTAAACAGAAAATTCTGGTGAGGAAAACATAAATTCGACTTAAACGCGAGAGATTTATTTGTGGTCGGTTAAATAAAATATTTTGTTTGTTTAATACATTAATCGCTGTTATAGATTTTTAAAATATTCTTTTATAGACCATAACAGTGGATGTGTATATATAATGAAATAATATAAATAAAAATTAACCACACACAGGTTGATAACATGCATAATTTTGAAAGATGGAAAATAAGGCAACGTGAAAAACGAATATTTTAAGCGAAAATTCGGGGATCGACCTATACACGTGTATTTAAAATACAATTGTTGATAATTCAACAACTTCCAGTTTTATAGCACATACATAAATACTGAGCTACAATTTTCTCCTGTACTCGAACTTTGAATTCGGGAAACTTTGAGCTGGTTATTTCAATCAAGAGGTTTAGTAGGATTTATTCTGACATTTTACTTCGTAAATATATAATTTACTCATGTGTGTGATAATTATATGGTATTTCTGTACACATAATATCATACCTAACACTCCTGCATATTATCATACCCTTACATTAGACGAGATATCACTTTCAGTATCGTTATTTATAAGTATATGGATGCCATTCGCCAATAAATAGCTACTACTGTTATTATATTAAGGAAGTTCCGCCATAGTCGATTCGCTACAACTCATTGTAACATTAGATGTTAAATACCCTATCTCTATACAACATCCGAAAGATTTGCGCAGTAGATTCTCCACAAAATAAGGTTGGCTCGGTTTATACGTTACACTAGCATTACTCTCATATCACTTCAGAATACATTAATTATTCTGTTATTAATCCAAGAAATACTTATTTTTTTAGTTATAGCAGCGGCAATGTGAAAGAAATATAACCGTGATAAAATTAATTAGCCAAATCCAGCGGCATGAAAATTATGCTTTGGGCGAAAGTTTCATTAAAAATATTTTCTTGTATATAAATTACATAGCAAGTGTTTGATTTTAACATTTGATTTAGCACAATATAGTTGAATACATCTTCATATAATAAGAACTATTCAGAAGGATTATGATACATAACGTTCAGAGCGAAAAAAAGAAACGGTTCGACAAAGACTTAACAGAAATTCACCGTTTTCATAGAAAAGGAAAAAAAGGGAACCGGAAGAGATTATGTTTCGATTCCCCAATAGAAAGAGCGAGGGAAGAGAATGAGGGATTAGTTAAGGAAAGCCGGAAGAAAAGAGATAAAGAATGATGTGAGAAATGGAAAGATGGTGGCTAAAACAAGATAACTTAAATAATAGGACAAGCAAAGGTGAAAGTAGAGGAAAGAGTCTGAGAAAGCAATGAGGAAGGAAGAACTATCGGGAGGAAAGGAAAAATTCTTTAAAGGATGACGCTAATGATATTAAGGTGGGAAGGAGAAAGTGCCCACGGACGTAAAGGAGGCATACTTTAAAGGCAGGAAGATAATATTAGACAATGAAGAGGAGATAGCAAAATTTAACATTTCCAGGGGAATAATTCCTATCCACGAGATAAGAAAGAAATGGAAACGAGAAAATAGACCAATTAATACAAATAAATTAGGAATAAAAAATGATTAAAGTAATTAAAGCTGATGTAAAGTATTTGTGACAGGGAGTCGCCACGAGATAAGAGATAGCTAAAGAGCGGCACCATCCTCAACAATGTATTGTATACATATTCATATAATTGTATACGACATATTTCAACCCTTCCTCTTACGGGACATCCGTCAAGAATAAAAAATTAATTTGTTTTAAATAATGCGCGAGAGTAATTTTCCCGAAAAACGCAACGTTTCACGTCTAAAACAGGAAAGATCGCCCATCTACATTTCACATTAAATATTTACGCGGGAAAGAAAAATACAAGAGGAGCGAAAATTGTCAAAAGTAGTTAAGATTCGATATTTTAATCTAATAGTTACTGTATAAATAATTGGGAATAAGAGGTTACTGATGTATAAGATCAACATTCAGACGCTATCCGTTTGTAGTTTAACATCAAAAAACATAAACTTGAAATCAACTGGAGCAATTTGTCCAACATTTGACCGCAATAAGTGACCATAAAATCGTCCTCTTACAACAATCAACCCCTCACAATCGATAAGAGTCACATCGAAATGTTTCGGTGAAATGAGAGGAAACAGCGGAAGGGTGCGGAGGTGAGAAAATTAACAGTTAACCGGCGAAGTGAACTTCGGCCTTTCCAGACTCGATAAGAGGAAGCGAAGGAGATGTATCGCCACAGGAAGAAAAAGGCAGGAATTGGACAGCGATATATTAAAGAACATGCCAAAGCATCCATCCTTTGGCCTCTTTTCCATTGATATTTTGCCACTTTGAATCTCAACCCACTCCCAAATAGACACTCCTTTACTACGTTTGCCCAATAAAAGTTTCCTTCTCCACCATTCCTTCGTTCCCTCTTCTTCCTACTCACACCCTACTTCACTCTCCCTCTCAGTGCCTCCCGACAGCGAATCTCCCTCATCCTTCGGCTACGACGAGACTGCAGCCCACAAAACATACGACCACGATATTGATTTTTAACTCACACGAAGTCTTGCTTTTTGGGGCTGAAGGGGTTGGGGAACGAGACAGAGAGGACGGGGGCATGCATGGTGTGGATTGGGGAAGGTAGGGAGGGAAAATGAGCCATGCCTTTGGCTTGCGAGAGGTTTACATCCTATTATATAGACGGAGACACCGGACGGTCATGGGCGACTCAAGGGGTGCATCCCCGCGAAACCCTTCAGGTTTTTACGCCGCAAAGTATTTCAGAAGGGTTTGTGTGCATTGGGAGAGGGAGAAAAACGGATGTCTCCGTCCGGATGGCCTATCATCTACTGAATCAAGTCCCCTTGGGAGAGTGAACTGTCGAAAAGGAACAAAGGAAAAAGGACCCGAAACAGCGGAAAAGAGGATTATTTTCGACGATGGAAAATATATGAGAAAAAGTGTGAGGCTTTAAAAAGTGGGAAACGAGTAAGCGAGCAAACTTGGGTTCCTTGAGGAAAGTGCAGAGTGGATCAAGTCAAAGTGACTCGATTGATCGACATGAATGAGAAATCGAAATAAAATAAGACGTCTTTCTTTAAAGATTTAAGGAGGATCTTTTGTATAAACTCCATCATCAAACAAAGAGACGATTAAGAAAAACTGGCGCATCGAGAGTGATTATATAAACGTCATTACGATCAAATGCGAATAAATCGAAAAAATGATACCCTGACGATATACTGAAAACGTGGGAAATTCCGAAACAAGATATTCATAGTAATTAAGTCATGCGCATAGATGTACGCGGCCGCTTAAATATGTGAAGCCATCGTCTGCAAACAGCCGAGTGAAGTAATTCGGAAGCTCTTATATCTTCCGAAATATCGACTCCTCGCTAGTTTCTGTCATAGGCAGATCCCTCGGCGTCTGCTTCTCAATCAACTCGGAGTTGATGGAAAATGTGAAAAGAGGAAAGGGATTCGAGGGGAGATAAAGACTCGTAATTTTGCCCTCACCTTCCTTTATCAAAGAGCGCCATCGACCCACCAAATGGTTAATTTATGAATTAAGGACGTCTCCTCTTTTTCTTTCATTTGTTTTACATCAATTCGTACTGTAATATTAAAATAATTTCTTTAAATGCTATCTTTAAACTCTTTCTTTGAGGTACCCACCCTCTTTTCGTGTTCTATTTCATTATCTAATTTTTATCTAACTCATAACTAAAATCGAGACTAAAAGTACACATATTTTGCTTTTGCTATTTCGCCAATCTCGCGTAAACTGTTTTCCGATAATTTTGTTTCCTTAGTATTCTCCGTAACGTATTCATTAGTACACTTTATCTGGACTGATGGATTGAATAGCTCTTACGTCGATCTCCAGTCTGGATTAAGAACAACAAAGAACTGTTTCTTATAAACACCCCTGTACTTTAGTTGTAGCTAAAATTTTACTTTTCACCAAAAAACATTAATGAATTAATACAGTTCCACAAATAATTTTTCTTTTTTATTCGACTTAATAGAGCTTATATTTGAAAATTAATTAGCATTTTTTCAACGATAAATATTTTTCTTATATACATTTATTTTGGATGATGAAAAAATGGATACTTTTGGGATTTTTAATGAGAATATATTGTTAACTGTACTCTTCTATTGACATACAATTGAGGTCAAAGAAAAAGAAATGCATTAAAATACTAAAGGACCGAAATACATCTCATCTCTTACAAAATTAATATTAGAGCTTGAAAAGAAGACTATTTAGATTTGCTAATCATATATCTTAAAGTTTACGAAAAAGGAGGAAAATAATGCTTTTAATTTCCCACTATTTGTAAAAACGGTCTTCATCAAGGTTTTTTAATGAGAATTTTATCAAGAGCTATATCAATTTCTTTAAATAGTGAAAACACACCAACATATTTGGAGCCGAATGATCGTTATAAAAAAAAAACTTTCCTTTTGCACATTACAATCCCATCAACTAAGATCAATCAACTAAGATGACTCCTTTGAAACGTGCAAGTACAATGGTACAAATACCTAATGTATTAAATAATAAGCAATCTTTCACCACGACTAAACATCCAATAGGGAGCCTATTTTATGTCTGAAATAACGGTGTGACGGATATTCCATTCCAACATAATAAGCACTTCATGAGCGATTCCCTGTATTTCACCGCGCTATCAAGCAAAAAAACTTAAATTTAAAATCAAATCCTAATTGAAGAATCCTTTCTAGAAGTAAACATTTTGACAATTTGCGGTCGTAGCTCACGATTTGAGTTATTTAAAATTTCAAAACTAAAATCCATGCATTGATTTTACCTTTCATTTTCAATTCGTTAGATAACACATACTTAGGTGTTAGTTTTGAATAAATAATTTGACTTTCAACCAAATGTCGGAGAAAAAGAGACGTGGGAGAAGGCCTATGTGATGATACAACAGATGATAGAAGATGTCTAGTGTACCCATGAAAAAGAATTTAAAAGGAGAGTAGGAAAGAAAGCCGACTGGAAGACTGCTGCATATCAATTTCAGGTGTGAATGCTGAATGAGAAGAATAAAATTTCAACTAACTGACCGATATTTTGGAATGATAAGTTTTTGTAAAATGCTACCAGATCTTGGTAAAGACAGTATTTTTCATCAGCACAGAGTAGAGAAAAATGCATCTACCATACACTTTTGGTTTAGTTTTGTTTATGGCTGTGATAATGAAAGCCTGAATAATAGTTATCATCTTGGTAGCTCCTTATTGAATGCTGTGAAAAGCGTTACGGAAGGTCAGTATCCACTTAGTTCCACTATACCATTGTGGTATAGTCAGAGAGGAAAGTAATCAGTGGCGCAGGGTTACATCTCTCTAGATTTAAAGACACCATTTTCAGGGTTCAGGACTTAAACATTTCAAATGAGAATAGGCCAGTGCCCAATTTATCAACATGGAAAAATATGCCAGTAGATAAATCAAATCATAAAGCAAAATAAACAATCACATAAATATGACCAGTGTAGTTTAAACATGAGTTACTGTTAAATATATTAATAATCAAACTCATTCACATTTCGCTTCATTTCTTTTAGTATCGAGATCCATGATATAAGCTTAATTAATCTCATAACTACTTCTCGTACAAGGCAAACTAATTTTAAATCTACTTCTGAGTGAATGGCGGATCGTAGGAGCACAACACGACAAACTGACTGAAAATTTTCCCATAAAAGAGGCCATAAACACATAAAAAAGCAACCGATCTGCTTTCAGCTAAGATTGGCCAGCGGAACGAACGAAAGTGTGTTCGAGAACTGAAGTTCCAACAGTGTTAATTTACAGCGAAAATAACTGCCGCTTTTCATTCCGTGTACATTGATCGCAAAACACTATAATTAAAACGTCAAAGGACCTAGTCCCCACGGACTACACGGTGCTGAAAGTAACAGCAATAACAACAAACCTCATTCCCTCTGCAAAGCTTCTGGTAAAGGGCTGAGAACTCAACGAGGCTTCGAGCTGATCACTTAGCAGACTTACAAGGATAGTATCGATGGCCGGAAGCGTAGATTTCATCGAAATTTGGTAGTTGGATACATTTCCAGACAAGAATAAAGAATTACCCCCTAAATAGGGGCTTGCGAGAAAATGTTCCCAGGAAATAGCCTTACATTATTAAAATAGCCTCATAATCGTAAATATAGAGCAGCCAATAAAGATACTCATCCAAAACCACAGGCATGATAAACATTCTAATTTTTGGTATATAAAGCCCGTCAAACAGACACCAGAAAAAAATACGACTGACCCAGCTATCATGGGTTCGAGCCCATAATTTCCTAAAGTCCCGGTTTTTTCCATAAGAACGCTTAGTTAAATTTCAAAAATACTTCCGCACTACTCGGAAAGAAATAGAATCCTAAACTAACCCGCGCAACACTATTTTGTTGCGATCGCCTACTTTGCTCATAAACACCTATTTTGGGATTATTCGTTACACTTGTCTAGAAATGTATTAAACTACGACGAAGTCTGCGCTGCCGGCTCTTTATAGTACTCTCCTTGTTACTCCTCCGGTACGGTCGCCTACATTGCTTATAGTATTGTTAAAAGTGCTAAGGTCGTTACGCACGTGTGCTCCACCGGGAATCCAACCCAGGACCGCTTTCGTCGAAATTGAACGCGCTGCCCACTATCCGAGAGCCTATTTAACTAACGTATTTCATGTCGCTGGGTGCTTAATATCTAGGATGTTTTTTCTTGGTTTTTAATGGACGTAACTTTTATTTATAGCTATATTTTACTTGATACATGAACATTGCGATAGACTCCAATTTCTTGTAAACGGGGGTTACTGATGATATATCGTTCCAATGTATCGCACAATATTTCAGCCTAAACTAGCAAAATTGCTAAAAACTAGCCCTGAAAGCTTATAATGTACTAAAACTAAATAACTTCATTTTATAAGCGCTGCTTAATGTTGTATTACAGTACATTTTAATAAATATTTGTAGCAGAGGGAAATAAAACTATGGAAGTTTTATCAAAAAGAAGATAAACTGCTCTTGAAATTCAATTCTATATAAAGCATGAGGTTGCTTTAAATAAAAATTCCACTAAAATGAGCAACGGATCAAGTACAATATAAGAAATATACTCAGAAGTATGTATAACATCACAAAAAATATACTAGCAACATAGCAGCAACAATATATATAGTCATACGTTTCCGATGGTAATAAAATATATAATTCCTAACTATTCTTCTGATAAAGTAGACAATGAATCTGCGTTACTTTTCTAATGTAATTATACGTTACTTTTCTAATGTAATTATTCGGAAGGTGGACACTGCAGCTGTGTGCAGAATCCAGTGGCACAATTTTGACATCTGATGATCTCAAATCCGACCGTGAATACCTTCATAAATTATCGAGATCAGAAATTGAGTTCTCGTTGAGAGGATGCTCATCCGTAATAATAATGGTAATTTTTTTGTTTCCAAATTCAAACGTCACTTTTTTCGAGCGCTCGTCCAATCATGGGTCGAACAGACGGTCAAGAGTGGCAGACAACGAGAATGACATCCACATAGATCTTCCTAGCAGTTGGTGGACGCATAGTGGGGGAAAGAGAGGGGAGAAATGGCGCAACTACCGGCTTGCGAGGGTGCAATGCACCGAGGCCTATTTTACAAACAGCCCCATCTCCCTCCGCGTCTCACTGAACGTCATTTTAATTATCACTAATATTAACAACATATAGACTGCTACATAGATGCGCTCGAATTCAACTCAATACACACTAATTTACATATAAATGTAAATGGAATGTTGTTTCAAAGTATTTATTGCCTTTATTTGAAATACTTACATCTTACTTAACCCACCAGTGTCGTGACTTTTTCCTTCGCGAAAAATAAAATTCTAAAAATATTTTCTCACCAATTTAGTATTTGGCATACAAAAATGTTGTTGATAGCTATCGACTGAGAATATATAAAAGATAGCGAACATATTAATGATGAAATTACTGAAACAGGAAAATTTTGAATGTAAATAAAACCTCTCTGTGCCGCATGGACAAGATTAGCGCTGATTAGTTCATTGTGTGAAAATAATTTAACATTTCTATATTTCTATGATTATAAGTGAAAGTGTTAATTACAGAATATTTTGTTTTGACTTTATTTTACCTATGATAAACTGTAAAATTTTTATTCAAGGCATCTCTTAGATAGATTTGTAGCTATCCATTCAATCTTTGGTGTTCCCTGAATTAGAAAATTTTTAATAAGAATTACACATTTTCAGACTTTACAATTCATATCTTCTTCTAAAATTTTCTTTCTATTGAAATTCTTAACTTTATTATTATTTCTATCATATTTTTCATGAGACGAGGAATTAATCGAAAGAAGATAGTTTTAAGTCTCGATCCGCTTGAATGAAGATGGTGCATCTATAACATAAATAAGGATAAATAATTAAAATATTAATATTGTATTAAATTATGATGCCACGGGATTGTAGCCGGAATTCAAAAGTAAAGATATTATTTACAGAAAAGGAATTTAAATTACAATCTGGATTACTTATACTTACGATGAAAAGCTTTAAATTCCTCTAAAAATATCTAAAAAGAGATTTTCGACGTAGGTTGAGGCTCATAACCATTTTCCGCAAGGAAGCTAATGGTTTGTATAATCGCCTAGAATTCATAGTTTTCTTATTTTATTACGCATGATTAAATATATAAGATTAAATTTTATGATTAAATATATCGTCAAATCGTGAGAAAATTTGACTTAACGGTAGGTCATTATAATTGTTTCCAAAATACTGAGTTTTCGTCAGATGGATGATTCTCTCTTCATGGAGGAATTCAAGGCATACATTTTCCACGAATTATTTACGTAAATTATATACGCAAATTGTCAAGTTTCCGTTTTTCCGAAGAAAAGTTATTATCTAAAAAGTCTATCTAGTATCCATTGTGTATTTTTTCGATTATACTTATTTAGTCATGTTTATCGACAAATCGGGAGCACAGTGATTATAATGCACCATTGGGAGCTTTGTGAACACTTAATTTCCATATACATTTACAACCCTCTAAGTGCCTGTGATCAGGGTACGTGCAAGGGGATTGTCAATCGGAGGGCGATATAAGACTGTTTCGCAAACTCATTTCCAATCTGCTCTAAAATGTCATTTCGATAAGATAATGCAATAGATACATAGTTATTGCAGAAAACTTTACAATCCGATTTTAATTCAAACTCCCTTCACAACCTAGGAAAATTTCTAATACTACAAAGTTATTAGGGAGGTGCCGTCACCTCTCGCCCGTTCTCCCCTTGGATTTGCCTATGAGCACAGTATAGTCTATTTCTTTAACAGGTTGCGGTCGCGGAAAATCTGAGGCGACTAGTTCAGGCATATATTTTCCTGATTTTCATCGCAATATTAGATAGAGCTGTATGGGCGCGTAATATCCGCGTCCGTATTATCTTTGGATTCATTAAGCAACATCGTCATTTGTTTCAACGTAAGCGATGTGTCAAAAGTATAGTGAAGTATTAGAGGAATAGTTTTGCACCTAGAAGAGGTTAGCTGCCATTGGAGACGGTGGGGTGAGAGGGTTATCAAAATGGAGGGCCAGTGTTGGATGTATCATAGGATCCGCCGCCGGCATGCATCACCGCATTAATAAATCGCAGAGAAAACGAGAATACTAATAAATTACCTTGGGGATGTGGAAATGGCGAGACTTGCATCCTCGTCCGCCCCTCGACCCAAATCGCCGCTGGGAGTCCCGTGGGAGGGAGCGGCGGCGAACAGAGTTCAAACCGCGATTGATAGAGCAGCTCGAAGCTAACCGCGGATGGCTCCGGTCCTAACACTACAGACTCTTCGCCCCTATGGTACGCGTACCCATCCCTCCGTCTCATTAAGCAAATAATGTATTATCTCTTTCGCGTCGTGCTGAAAAAAACCACCACGCTCTAACTAACTTCTCCAAATTCCAACTACTTGCGTCATTCATCGCAACCTATCCGTTAGGCAATAATTCTTTTTTCCACATTGACGTCGACTATTCTATAATTCACTAACGCATAATAATCATAGTATTATTTGATTTCGACGAATGTGTCAACAGGAAATATTATATGTCGGATATTTGATCACTAAAATGGTCGACATTAGAAATTTAAACTTATCCGAGAGTCTAGGACAGATATTTCGTTTCGATGACCAAATTCTATATTATCTGCGAAAAAATGTTTCAATTTTATTTTGGAGTCGCAAAAATCTCAATAATTTCGACTTTGTCTACCACTAATGCGGTAAGCAAGATTATTCTCTAAAGGAATTGTCGAGGCAATTCAATTCTTTAATAACACCTGGAATAATTTCCGTCGTCATTTCCATAAATTATTCTTTTATGGAAATATTACATAGTTTAGATGGATTGTTCATACATGATCCGACTTAAACGAAATTGTTACTCGTGATGCCCTTACGAACCTTCATTTGATTGGCAAGAGTGGAAAATAGAGATGCACATCATTCTCCCATTTTCTAGGACATTCTGAATCTAAGGGTCATCGGAGGGAAACTACCAATATATTAAGAGACGGTTTAGGAAATACATAGAGTCGCATTCTAAACGATCTGAGAATTACGCCGAACCCAAACAGCCAACCTTTCCCTTAAAAGATGTTCCCAGGTGGAATCGCGATTATAAGACGAGATTCGTTTAGCGTAATAGAGAATTGAATATAAAAAGAACTGTTCCTTCCGAGAGGTTTCTCTCCACAATTTTGCAAGATATGGTTGTTTAAATATACATAAAATGGGTGTCGTATGGGTGACGAAAGGCAGGCCTATTAGTTTGACTGTCAAAACAGTCAGGAATCCCCTGGATACCGAGGGTTTAGACTTTTGTTGACCGTGACGTAATTTGACGGCCGCTACGGCGGTGTGGGTATCGTGCTAGTAGCGTTTTATCCTTAACAGTTTCCTTAATTTCAAAATAAATTTTTCATATTTTATGATACTCTTCGATTGAAAACCATCTACCGCCAATGCTAAGATACACAAGCGTTAATTCACGCGATCTTTGACTGCATAAAATTCGTTCGACATTACCGAAAATTCTTCTAGCATAAATATGAGAAACTCCAAACCTACATAAACAATTTTGGACCAAAAAATCAGTGCAATGAATCTGAACGAGAAGGGTAAAATCTAAGGAAAGGAAGAGGCAACCGACCTCAGCCGCAGCTTCTTGCGCTCTTCCCAGACGGAACACTTCCGGAGAATTCCCACAAGTCTTTGGAGCACGCGTTCCATGGGCAAACGATGAAAAAGTGTCCGAGTGCGGGAGGCAAAAAGTGACGGCAAGGAGACAAATTGCAGGGAGAGGGAAGAGCAATGATAGTCCACATTATGGCAAGGCTGCAATTAAAGAGGAGGAAAAGAGCGGCTTCCTCAACCGAACAAGGACAAAAACGAGAGTAAAGCAAAGGGCCTATCTACAGAGAAATGCTTTCCCTCCACTTCTTGCATCCATCTTCATTCGTTTGTCTACGAGCGTGTTATGCACACTGGAGTGGAGCCTCGATTCGGTGCCCTTTCTTAATCAACTTCTCCAGTTTTCATCTCGGTATTAAACGAGCTTATTTCAACTTGTCTGACAATTAATTGCGAAACTGGAATACTTTATTATTTACTCTCGTAGCTTCACGTCGGGCAGAAACAAGAGGAAAGTAAAGTGGTAATGATATGAAAGTTAAGTGGGAATAATACAATTACAAATGCAAATTGGATTCCTCATCCCGTTGAAAAAGCTTTCAAGTGAGTGCTGTCTTGTTTAAAAAATAATAAGGGATGTTTTTCTGTATTTTCATTTTATACTATTCCTCAGAGTTTTGCAGGTTTTTCTCCTCTTTTTACTGATTTTTTCTCTCTCGGAGGGCGTTTTTTCGTTGATCTTCTGTTATGAATAATCTTTTCCACGCAAATATAATTTATATTTCGTATAGTTTTGTACTATAGTATCTATGTGAGAGCTTAAGTGATAGAGAGACCTAATCTCGTCTGTAGAAACATAGATAAAACTAATCAGTACAATCCAATAGCTACCGCAAAAAATAGTAAATACGAATTTTATCATATTCGGCCATACTTCGTGGAACGACATTCTAAAAAGAATAAAGAGAACTTCGTTTATTTCCACACTAATAGTGTTCTAGTAATGAAGTTCTTTTTCATTCATTTTAAGCGGTAAATAAATAAACGTTACTGTAAATTCCTATCGATGTTCGATATTTAATACCAATCATATTTTATTTGTAATGTTCAGTAAATATATGAAAAAATTTCCACATTAACCTAAAACAACGCTAGAGTTGGTTCAATTGGAAGAGCTGACACTGGAAAATAATTAATTTCCCACGTATATAGTATGGTATGACTGCTACAAATCATTCCTCATTCCAAAGTATGGTAGTTATCATAACATGCATATTATATGTCAATCAAGAGTGACTGATAAGGCGCTAAGATGTCGGTAGTTAAGAAAACATCTTCCGTAGGATAATGTAACAAAACTTGCAATTATGTCAGTGGAAGATCAATATTCCATCGTATAGATCTTACTATACAGTTGATAGTCCTGATCTAATAAGTCTTGTACGCCAAAGATTTCTATGATTGTTATCTTAGGCATCCGTTATTTCATAGATTTTTAAGCGACAAAAAATTTACAAAAAGTGCAAATATGCTTTCTTTCGCTACCATCATCTAGTTTAAATCGTTTTTAAGCATTCTACCAAATCTACCAGTTACATATTTTTAATCATTCAAGGTCCACCTTTAAATTATCGAAATTCCTAATTATGCACTCCAAGTAGTTAATTCATCATCGCGATTATAAGATATTCGTTGATTAACCAGCGAAGAATTTCCATACTAAGGAAGTCCAGGTGTTCAGAAGACTTTAGGTCGTACTTACAAATAGGTGATATCTGAGTATCTCGTTCAGGACTTCGTTGAAGAGGCACAGAACCTGTAATAACTTTTAAAGCTAACTCCAAAGCATAATTTAAATAACGACAGATGTCCGGTAGCGTATAGGAGTGCAAAGAGTTATTTATGTCACCAATTTCAAGACTTCTGAATGCAACTACATGGATTTAAAAATTATAGAAAACTCAAGTAGCTGTAATAACTAGCGAGAATCTTAAAATCTACCAGTTACATATTTTTAATCATTCAAGGTGTGCGAATATTCGAAATGTCGAATCGAATTGAATTCCTTTACTGTTCGACAAAACATTCAAACTGAATCTACATATGAAAACTTCGTATAGAATATTTATTTAAGTGGCGGAAAATTATATCTTCTTCAGCCGTTAATCAAATATTTAATCAATTTGACTCGGAATGTAAAATCACAACTAACACGTAATAATCATAGAACTTTTTCTACATAGCTTTATTATTTGCCATTTGTAACGATTCATTATCTTGAAAATGAATTTATACCTATTTCCTAAGAAAGGGGTTATTTTTTATTTTTACTCTTATAACTCACAGTGGGGCCTCGATAAAACTTTGCGCCTCGGGCATTGGATATTCTAAATCCGTCTTTGGTCGAAAAGCACCCGAAAAACTTTAATTTCTTTAATTACAAAGGAAATTATGGTAAATTTTCATGGGTGGAATAGGTTAAAATGCATCCAAACTATATTTAATCCACTGATTTGAAATACTTTCCACCTAATCAGTGAGAACTTCTAACAACGATTCAGGAAAATGAAAAAAATACAAATATTGCAAGCCATTCAAACACGATTTTTAGTATTATGAATGGTGTTCGAACTACTTACGTAATCTACAGTTGATCGCAGTGGCCTCGATATATTATTCAAGCTAATAATCGCTTCTCCCTTAGAAAAACACTCCTCTCGGAAATATCTTGTCGTTCTTTACGATGAATGAGCTTTTGATTATCCGCTTTTCAGCCTTGCTTAGTGGGGATCTTTCAGGGCTTCGATACAAATGGTTTTATCTCAGTTTGCTTTGAGTCCCTTTGGAATGAGATCGTTGAATTGAGTAATCATACGGAAGGAAAGTGAAAGAACTTATATCTCGACCAATGAAATGGCAGAATGTTGAGGTTTTTACTTCAAATATATTTTTACTTTAAATTCGTGAGACTAAACGAGAGTTTCGAGGAGTAAACATCTAACGATCTCCATCAACGTACTCAATGTCTGTTTTATGATGAAAGATCTAATTTTATTCACCTAGTTAACATTCTTGCAAGTTAGAATGTTATATAGTTTTCATTAGTAGATGCACTACAGCAACTTAGGAAATTGCATGAAAGTGGACTATTAGACAGATCAGATTCGTTATCTTAAAGATAAATTAATTAAGTAAGACTCAAGACGCTAATTACATTCGAAGCCTAAATGTAACCAATGAGTTTTTTATGCCATTGCTAGAGAAACACTTATAAATTCTCTTCTGTTGCTCTAACGTACGAAAATTGAAGAAAAGAGCATGTTAAGGGAAGAAAGAATTTAAAAATCAGTGTCGAAATTGACGGTCTATCTGTATAAAACTTAGAAATTAACGCAATCAAAAGGAAATCGCCAAGTGAATAGGAGAATCATTTTATGCTAGCTGAAGTACGCCCACTCCTTAGCATAATGTGTATATGAAAGATAATACTGAATGCGTGGCACTTACTCATAAAGTAATCATGCATTCGAACACGAAATATTTTTGTAAAATCATTAACTTATAAATACACACTACTGCTTTTAAATTAACGGAAATTCCATATTCTGAAACATTAAATACCAAACCTAAGAGCTCCTTATAGTAGTGTGCTAGAAATTTTGTTATCTTAACATAGGTTTCTCTACATCTGAATGATTTTGCTATCTCTTTTCCAACTGCGGAGAGTGAATCGTTCGTTTCGGAAATTTTCACTAGCGAACGATTGTCAAAGTTGCTAATAGTGATGAAGAACCACACATTGTACTCATAAATAGTAATACTCATCTCTCACGATGAAATAGGTTAAAAAATTAATTAAATGAAATATGTTTCCCTCATTTCACATCATTTACGATATCTTATCTTCGCCAAGTAACTGAACCTGTTTGTATATTAAATTTGTTTGTATATTTGCTTAAATAACAGAGTGCTTCTAGCATGGTTCCCTCATTTTACTATTTCTTTCAATAAGATAGGCACACAGCAATAGAAATGCAAAACGCTATGTGCCGCGTTAAAACACTGATGAGATCTGCGGATTTAAGCGATAGCGTCGGTCTTAGCGCTATTGTTTATTGATTCAAATCTTAAAACAGTATAATTTACCCAAATAGCATTAATAAATAAACAGGATCCGGACTGCATTACTAAAACATCCTTAGGTCAACATCTTTATCATTGGCAGCGCTACGAATTTAATCTACAGAGTTATTTGAGATTACCGTCAAATTTGAGGTGACTATAGAGTCATACCCTTTCCTGGCTATTAATGCCTCCCTGACAGTGATAAAAGTGAAATTTACTTCATTTCGAATAGCTTTGGCTTGTCTGGAGTCAAACCAGGGGCATTTAGGTAAATATAAAAGAGCCTATTATCTACTATGAGAAGACATTTAACAATCATCAAAGTATAGAAACTTTTGATTCGCACACTTACAAACTTTCTACTTTAGTTTCATGATTTAATTCGGAAAAGTAAACAATTTAGAAAAAGATTCTATGAGGAATGCACTATAAAAAATTTTACCGATTTCATGAAGTATTTATTTCAAGCCTCTTAATTGTGAAACGGAGTCCTATCTCAAAACTTAGATCAAGCTACCGAATTCTAAAATAAGATTAATAATACGACATAGCATAATATGCTCAAATCGACGGTTGACTAATGTCTTTTTAAGTTATCGGTATTTTCTAAGAGAGGTTTCGTTAGAGTACATCATTCAGGCCTCAGTTTCGTTGCGTTGTCATTCACAAAAGAACACATAAACGACCTCAATTTAAGAAATGCTTGTTTTAAGGTACGTGGATAGCTTTCAGGATCCTCCAAAACGAGGAGGGATTCCCGAACATCTAAATATATCGTTCGGGAAAACTCACCGCTCATTAATCACTGCGCAGCCGACAGCACAGGAAGCCACTATTTCCAACATTTACTCTTAATAATTACAGAAATGTCAACAAATGTAGAACGTATCTGAGCGACTAAAAGCGCTTTGGTAAAGAGGTGTGGAAGACCGGAAAACCTATTGGCGAGAATGGCTAGCATTCGCGTCGCCGAGAACCCAGATAAGTGATGCAACATTCGCACGAGATATTGATGAGAAGAGAGGGCAGAGAAAGTAAGAGGAGAGACAGGGGAGTCGTCCCATATAAGACTGGTGGACAAAGGGAAATGATTGCTTTATTCGCGTATCCTTCTCTCAAATCATCATTTTCGGTGCATTCTGTTTATTTTACAGCACGAGTCATATTTGGAGAAATATATTACGAGTGAATGGCAGCCAGAAACTTTAAGAGAAACTGAAAGAGTGAGGATTGTAACAAAAAAGTGTCGGTGGTATGATAATAAAAACGTAATTTTCGTGAAAAGAAGATTTTACGAACTTCTAGGAAAGTCTTACTGGTAAGATACTAAATGAGATATACTAGGGACGTTCGAAAACCTCGATACACGATGTATTTGCAATATGTATAGTCACATAATCGATTTACTTTCTTCTCCATCTACTATGTTTCAATCAAATGTGAGAAAAACTGTACCGAAAATCTAAGCTCAAAAAAGGAATCTTTCTCTACTGAGAGAAACAAATGAGCATATAAAGACCTTAGGCTTTTCTGGTGAATAGTGTGTAGAAGGGTTTTCGGATTTCCAACCTGGTTATTTCGTGACTAAACATTGTATGCGTTGGTCACTTTGAAACAGCGTCATCTCAATGGCGAATAACACGGTTGAGGTCAACTCTGGGGTTACTTTCTCCAATCAGATTAAGTAAGAAAAATAAAACCAGTAATAATTCAATAGCAATACACTCAAGAAAGACGGTGGAACTATTTTCCGAAACAAGATTGGTAGCCAATGAGATCGATCGCAATCTACTGGCGAATAAAATAGCAGGGAAATAAAAATTTGAGATTAACACTGTCGAATGATGCAGACAGAATTATGTAATGGTTTGATGACTCAAAATTGGAGCTTTATGTAGCCAAATGTTAACTTCTTCGGAAAAAAATCTATTGCGAATGATTATTCGTACAGCCTCCGAGGGAAAAATTGCTAACAGAAGAGTCGGTGAAATAACTTGGGGTAACTCTCACGTATATCTCAACATCTCCACATCCGTAATATACGTGGAAGAGCACTCAAGAAACTCGGCTTCGTCAATGATAGCTCCGAGAATAGTCGGTTGGAGAGATGAAAAAGTCCACGAGCACTGTTCGGCCTCACCTCAAGTATGCACTATGCAGTGTATGGGATCCTGCTGGAAAGTGTTGTATTCGCGAATTCGAAATGTTTCTTTCGAAATATTTATAAAGAATTGCTATGACAAATCGATAAGCGTTACTCAGATATTTCAGGACGAAGAATAGGAATCTTTAGAAGATTCCATCTAATAAATTAACTTAATACATTCAGAGATTACGTTAACAGAAGATGTAGCCGATATCATGCGTGATCCATGTCACATAGGCCGTTCTGATATTGCAAGGAAGATCAAATAAATAGATGAATTTCACCAATCCGTGAATTATTTTTTTCCGAGAGAGTTGGGAAGTAGAGCCATGGTGCATGTACCATGGTGCATGGTGCATGCACCCTCTGCCACACACCAAAAGGCAGATTGTAGAGTATGTAGATGAAAAATGTAGGCAAGGGTGGTGGCGTGAGATCAGCGGAACGTGATTTGAGTGTAGATTGGAGGGGTCGCCCGCCTTGGACCCTCTCTTGACCCCAGGCGCCAGCCAATGAGCTCATCGCTTCGACACCCACAAGAATACCCCGTACATCTGCGGACTTTACGTCCGTTTGGAGGCGTTTTATCCCGATTTGCTCTTCGAATCCGGAATACGATGACCGTGACCCTCCCCAATCATCTTCACGACGCACAAGATACCGCATTTACAGAACGTGTGAAGACGGATTCACAATTAAGCGCGCTACATGAAGGATTCTCGTCAAATTTGCATTTGGTCTTCGTTTTATCGGAGGAATCGACTAGTACGGCTTCTGAATGAGGCTTTAGCCTCCAGCAACCTAAATTTGCCCCGTAGAGATGAGTCCAGTTTCATTACAATAGTTCTAGAGATGATGAAAACAACGGGAATTCACAAGAAGAAAGTGGGTCGTGCTCCCTAGCACAGTCTAGCACTAACAAACCTATTTTGGTCGAATCAAGATGGATCTATTTATTCTTATTGATTTCGACGTGCTGGCCACAAATACGATTGTGGATCATACGTAAATGGCGTTATTTACGAGGTAATAATCGTTCTTTACGTGAAAATACATGTTTTCATTAACGTCAGTTTGCTTTATACGATATTTTACAAATTAAATAGAAGTAGTAGTTTAAGAAAAGTGCTTTGAAAGCTGAGGTCATTTCGCACATGAGCCACGACCGAGGATCGAACCTAGGACCGCTTTCTCCAAAGTCGAACGCGTCGCCCACTTGGCTATCCGGAGGCTTCAACAACTTAAGACATCAAAGCTTTCAAAATTATGAAATAAACTAAACAGGAAAATATTAATGATTTTATTGGGATGTACCCCATGGTAGATAAGACGAGTAAATCGTGCCTAACTTTTAATCTTGTAGTTGCCTTTTTTAAGCTGTTTTCTGTCAAATGCTTTGAACCCCTGAATATCATAGCACGGCATTCGAAATTATATCGAAATGAGCATAGGATGATTCCTAGAATATTGGCGACCCCTTCCATGCTTTCAGACACGATAGTATTAATTCCAATATACAGCTATATGAGAGTTTTCAAATCTCTTTCTTCCGCATGGATAATTGTTTAGGGACCCCTTTGGGTCTTGTGCTTGAAAAAAATTTTTTCACAGAAAAGTACCTCATGACTACAGTATTCTTTGTGGAATCAACAACTTTCTCCTCATACAATTATATCTTTGTGATAAACACAAAAACTCTGACATAAAAGATTCAGAAGATTTTCTTGTTTGGAATTACTGAGGCTAACGTCTGCTATTGGAAATCGTATTGTGTTCAGCTACGTTATTTTGAAGTAAACTGCACCCTTAAAGCAGTAATGGTAAGTGTAGCTGCAAATGTATGAATTAATTTTGGAATCTGTGAAATATATAAACAATAAACTCCTTATCGATTTCGATGTGTCAATATTCTTCTTGAACCAATATATAACTGGACATTCCACGTACTTCTACCACACGTTTAAAAGACGCGCTCAGATAAATAATGTTCAACTTGAATACCTTAAAAATATTGCGTAATAAATAAAAATATTGCAGGACATATGAAATAGATCATGTATTTATTTTTCTGCAAGAAATATTACCATTGATATTGAGCAAAACTAAACTATCCGAAATGGTTTTCATTTTATACGGTGAGGACATTAAGAAGTAAACATAATCGAAACTAAAAGATTATTTTTTTTAAACAACGGGCAAATAGATTCTAAATTAATTGGATAGGCAATTGAATCCGCATGTTGTAGATTTACTACGAAACATGAAAAGCAAAAGAGGCCATTAAAACGACGTCGAGAAAATATCTATGCAATGTACTGATAAAGGTTACCGGATAGTAAACAAGACGGAGAAGGTCATGCAATAACCTTAATCATTATCTCCGATGAACTGCCACGCAATCTCGAGAAAAATAAATGTTCGGCGTAGTCGGAGTGAGAAATCGCTAAGAGGAGCTCTTTGGATGGCATTATTATAATACTCATGAGAGACTGACCAAATGAGTCATTGAAATTCAAAGACGTTAAAAACGGGACACAAAGTCAGTAGCCACGATAAGTAAACTATCACCCGAATAAAATTCCGAATGTCATACTCGAAAAGAAAAACACATAATTTAGGAAAAGTTGTGTGATGTATCGGTGGCTCTGGAGTTGGTTTCGAGACGTCAGAGACGATCATTATTGAGCCATATTAATTTCCATGGCTACCTTAATACATGGAGGAATACATGCACTTTTTAAGACTCTAAGTAATGATGAATCGGCAAGCTTTCGATGCCTTTAGAGAGAATAATTTTGGTTTAAAATGTTACACGTGTAAAACAAATATGTTAGCACAATCGTAAAATTATATTCATTAGATTGAATAGATAAATATTTTACCGAAAATAATTTATTCTTAATTATATTTCAGTTTTATTATTTTATATATATATATGTCATATTATTTATTACATAATTTATATTTGTTAGTTATTCATGCACTTTACTTTTTATGATCACCTTCAATTTCGAGCAACTTACTTCCATCGTATTTGCAAAAATTACAAAGATTTATTTAAAATAAAAATAGTGTATATATATTCAAATTGTGAACATCGATAATAGAAAATGGCAAGTCATTCCGCACAGAATAATCGCGATTTATATTGTTCATCTTAAAAGACGAAATCTAAAACACGAAATCGAAGGTTTCGATTGAAGTTTAGATTCCCGTCCTTAAACTTCATCCCAGGTTAACAGATTTCGTTGGCGATAAAACGGAAAATTTAAACTTAATTTAAAGAAATAAAAACGGCCGGAGATATGATACTAAGCTAGAGCTAGATTCGGAACTCTAGAGAACACCTCCGATTCCAGCTCCGACTTGTATTATTTTTCTCAGACCGTATAAGAAATAAATTTAAGCGATTCAATTAATCTCCATAGAACCAAAAAATTTCCGTCAAAAATGACGGGCAAATAAATGTAACTAAAAGAGATTGAAAAATAAAAACTTGCGAGTCTTCTTGCGGGTTTTCAAGTAAAAAGAAGATAAAATACAGATGTGATCCGAATATGGATCTAGTGCCATTGGAGTATACGGTGAAATATTTCCGCTTACATCGGAGAGCCTCGATTGAGATTTCCTAACGATATTTCCAAGAAACGAAACAGCTGCCTCATCATAAAACCGTTGCTGTAACTTGGGCCTCCTTTTCACTCCGAACACTGATATTCTTAGGTTTTAGCCTAATACTGTATTTCGTTCAAGGTTTTCCGCCACTCCCAGATTAGCTACTAAAAATCCCCTCATGTCCCGGATTGGAAAATTAGGAATTAGTCTACTTCATCCACGATAAACACCAACGACCGCAAAACATCGCGGCGGGCGCCAGCCCGAGGATAACCGCGCTACAACACCCAAAATATAGCGCGAATATCCGCGTAAGGATGACGTTCGACGGAGAGGGTCAACAAACCCTCGCTGTTTACACCGGTGGTCTTAACACTCCCTACCATTCAGTTCATCCGCTGCATGTCCGAAATGATCCTCCTCCAATGTCATCTAAACATGGCGCGCTGACGGAAAAATATGAAGTTGAAATGTACTCACCAGCCCCATTGAAGCGGGTGTCGAAGGTTTTGGAGGGGCCACCGTCCTCTCCTCCTCACAGCCTCCGTCGAGCCTTCTGCCTCTGCCTCCTTGCCTCTTTGACCTGCGAACAGAAGCTCGGTCACTCGTCGGAAGGAAACGAGAATCTATTTATTCCGCCGAACAAAACGACGGTCAATTGTCTTCCGAGGATGCTGCAAATACGAGAGGCAATCCTGCGGAGCGGTGGGTGCTTTTTCGGCCAAAGGAAGTGTTGAGTAATTCGTGCGAGGGGCGTGAGATACACAAAGCAGAAGGTATGGGACAAGCGTACGCTAGTTGACCTACTCATTTTCAAATTTACCATCGACAGCAATAGAAGGGAATGGATCATGAGTGATGAGTGGCTATGATGTGTGTTTCTGTGTCACGATTTAGTAGTTGTCAAATTATATATTTGCCGATTTTTAGAACTAAATAATTTTATTTTACCAGCAATTTGAATGTTATCCCCTTCCTTAACCACATATTTGGCTCTGTACGATCAACACATGCAAACAAGAAAGCTATGATTTTTCGTCATGCTAGAGAAGGAAGCTGAGAATCTTACAGAAAATTGGTGCAAAAATATACACTATTTACTCTTAATTTACACTATTTACTATTTTTTATCTCCAAAATATTTCATATTCAACGAACATTAGTAAGAGAAACTACATTGTGTGGCGCAGAAATTCCCGAGCGAATATTAAATGCATCAATATGTGATTGAATATCCGATCAAATATTAACACAGATTTCGAAATTTAATAGGTTTGGCATCTAAAATCTAAGCGCTAAGCATATAATTTACTCGAAATTTGATATAAAAGGACTTCGTAATAAACTTATGCCCGATTTTGGTAGTAATAGTAGTAATTTTCAAAGTGCTTCGACAGCCATTTCGCACAAGATCCCCCAACGGGAATCGAACCCGGGACAACTTTTACCGAAGTCAAACACATTACCTATTTGGCTATCTGGAAGCCCTACATCTGATATTCTGATGTACACATATAAAACGCAAACGATGGGCTTAAATTCCGAGGACACATGGAATTCCTCCAAGTAATGCGCGACCTTATGGGTAAATTTCTTTCATCTAAGTATTCTGAACAATATGATCGACCTAGATGGTATGATTAAGAGTCTAAGAAAGATATAAAGAATCAGAGGCATTTGCATTCGAAATTTAAAGCCTCTGTGACACTTCCAAACAATATCATCTGTAAAAACTTAAAGAATATAAAATTTCAAAATCAGATGCAAAACAGACCGTTCGAGATGCCCTTCTTCGACTGAAAAAGAAGGTTTTACTCGAATACTTTCCGACATGAAATCCAAATCTTATTCCTGCGTGCATGAGTTCAACGATAAGCTGCAAATGGTATGTTTGTTAAAAGAACGACAATATAAATAAAGATGCCTAAGGCAAAGTAAAAATGTAAATGGTGTTTTTATATTGCGTATTTACATCCAACAGTACATTAGGTACCCTACCAAAAACTAGGTAAAAACATATTATTATGGGGTACCCATATCTATAATATATGTGGAAAAATTTTGGCTTCGTGAATAAAAGCTTCGAAAATAGTTGGTAGGAGCGATGAAATAGTCCGCGAGCGATGTTACTTTACGTTTGTCACTTTAATTATTATCCATGTAACGTGTGGGACCTTGCCGAGGAGTCTTGTATTCGACAATAAGAAAACTCAACAGGCAATTAATTATATTTTTAAAACATTGCAACAAAAAATTAATGAACTTGAATCAATGAATCAGATACTTCAGAACCCAGGATGGGAATCTTTAAAGAAAGAAGATTAAAACAAAGACTTAATTTATTTAATGAACTTAGAGAAATTACGTACTTAAAAGGTGTAGCCAATATTACGCGTCCCCCAGGTTATATTGGCAGTTCTGCGAGAAATATCAAAGAAATAAATGCTAAAACAAGATGATTCAAGAAGTCATTATTTCTAAGAACCATGGTGCTTGCACCCCCTGCCACTCGCCGGAAGGCAGCTTTTACATGCGTAGATCTAAGTGAAAACCATCCAAAGTAAAAAATACGCGCACGTTAGATAAGAAGCGTGAGATTCTAAATATATTAACAGAGGACTATGACACGAAAGTGAGTCGCATTAACGATGTCCAATAAAAACAAGTAATTATCTGTTCGGAAGGGAACGTACTATAATGATAGTATGTTAAAAGAATAAGACAAAGAGTTGTCAGACTTACTAAAGAACAAAAAACAATTCCAGAGACGGCAAAAGAGAGGACTA
The DNA here is from genome assembly GCA_036926295.1 of Pachydiplax longipennis. Taxonomy (NCBI): domain Eukaryota; kingdom Metazoa; phylum Arthropoda; class Insecta; order Odonata; family Libellulidae; genus Pachydiplax; species Pachydiplax longipennis. Next base: position 1,057,616 of record JAVFKF010000010.1, read on the forward strand.
CTGGCTACTATAATACTGAATTCGACGAGAGACTTTTAGTTGGGGTCATTGAGAGTGACACTGAAGCTAACGTATGTACTTTGAGGATTTGATAGAAACGCCTAATCAATGAAATATTATCTCTGCGGCCACGGAAGAGGTCAAGGCCAATCATGCTTTCGTGCGTACCACTCATATTGCTACACGTCGTAATGCTTCCTTCAAGAGTGACTTAATCATACTTCATGTTTACAAGAGAAAACTATGCTAAACATCAAAGTTATGTAAACTGATAGGAATATGGGTGTTAGGCCAATATGGTGCGAAGCATACTAAAGTGAAATAAAGGCTCACTTGATGAAGAATAGTGATAACGGAAATTTCTTTCTGTCAACATCTTACGAGTCTGGTCAAATCTTACGAGAGAAAAATTCATTTCTAAGAAATTAGCAGATGAAGATATCCTATAATTCAAACCTTTTGCAGTGATAAAACGCAGGCTATTCCTATAATTACAAGATTGATAACTACGCCTTGAACATTATCACACTTTTTCACTCTCCGTTGTCTCTCCTTTAGGAGGATAAAGAATGGAAAATACCCATATTTTAGTAGAGTTATCTTTGAACCAGACTATAGAGCGTTTGCTAACCTTTTAGGGTGAGTACGTAATCAATTTCTGGGATAACTAGACTGCAAAATATTGAGAGCATGAAAATGAAAGGAAGAAGCATTCATTCCAACGATAAGAACAATTACAAATTTTCCATTTTTGTCTTAATCATTTCGTCGAGTTAAAGATGATACATTACTATATTTTCCAAATTTCGATCGGAAGCTGAAGTTATTTCATTAGGGGCAGTCCAATACCAAATTGTTTCAATATCCTTATACTAAGATTCTTCATCTTATAATAACATTGTAAGTTATAGCAATGGCACGTATGCTTTAGTACATTCAGGGCAACTTCGAACGAGAATGGCCACTAAGACAATAACCAAGAAAAAGCCTATTTATATAATATATTTAATCGCAAAGCTAATCATGGGTTACACTACACCAAGTTGAGAATCTACTTGGCTGCTGAAGGATTCGAAAACCGCTGGGATCGGAATCCGAATACCTGATAGGTGTGAAAGATCTTTGGTCTACCGCTCTTACATCGTAAACCCCTGATTCAACCTGTATATCGGAATTGCTTGTATCCAGGCAAGTGGTGAAATTCCGTCCTGAGGATAGAGCAAACAAGCGACGCCCGATTTTAGGAGTCAATCAATGATCGAGCCCATACACAAGTTACGGCGTCAAAAAGACGCCAAGAAATCTGATATCAATGCTATTAGTATTACGATTAGCAGAAATCAGTCAAAATGGTTAGAATAATCCAATGAATGGAGAATTAGGGAAATATTAAGTTAGAGTTATAATCGAAGCGATGAATGGTATAAGTTCAGCTTACGCTTACTCAGCAGTGTTGTATTCTAGCGAAAAATTTTAGCAAAAAAGGAGCGAATAAGATTGAACGTCATGAGATAGCCATCCAATTCCTAGCTCATATTCCGCTATCAACACTAATATGAAGGTCCAAACCGTCGACAGCTTCACAGATGATGAAAATTTTTGTTAAACGATTCGTCTTCGTAAAGACATACTACTTCAATATTGAACCTATCATTTGTAATTTCGAACGATTTCGAAACAAATTCATTATCCAAATAGAGTGCGAACGATTACCGTAAGCGATGAAACAACAGAATGACATAAATTTAACTTATAATGTATGAATCTAAGATATTAGAGAACAAAGATAAGTTGAAATAATAACTACAGTAATGAAAAATACATTGCTCACAAACATATTTAAAATACTACAAGGATTAACCTCAATTTCTCGATCAAAACGAATAAAACACAGAGAAAATATCAGACTTCATAAAATAATTACATAAAGTTATTGAGCAATATTAAATACAAACTTTAATATTTTCCATTAGCATCCACACAAGGAAAAAGTAATGTATATACAGTAAAACTCGGTTAAGACTCGTTTTAGGAGACCAATCGAAAACCGCGTTATAACCGGGTTGTGCATTGCTGGTTGCCTTTTCGTCATAATCTTTAATTCTCTGCTTTTCGTTATTTAATTTGCGTAATTCTCACTCTACAAAGAAATAATTTTTTCCAGATTGACAAAAAGCGAAGAATAACGATTTTTTTAATAGCAGTGAAAAGAGTCCAACCGAAAACTCTGCTTTGACAAGAGGTTCTCAGATGGAATCGCGATCAGTGGTTCAAATCCTGGTTAAAGAAAATGTTTCCGAAAATATAGTTTTACCGCTAAAGAGATCTAGTCTAAAATCGCAATTCCACCTGGAAACCTCTCCAGTGTATTTTTAAGTGGGAAAATTTAACCATCCTGGTGACTAACCCAGGACCATATCAAGTTAAAACATTGCATACTGCGTTAGAAAAACAACCCTTGTAGCATCCTTTACTATACTTTCAGTAGAAGAAATATCTGGAAGCTCCTAAAAAGATGTGTTTCCCATACAAATTATATGAAAAGATGGCACCCTGGCATCGAACCAGAGATCATTTGCGAAATATTCGGCTGCGTTTATAAATCATATTTATAAGGACAAGCCAATGACGCATGTAGTTTAGGCTCCTCTCCTCTCCTAAAAGGATTCCTTGTGCGTCTCTTATTTGTGTGTGTATGTATATATATATATATATATATATATAAACTATTTTTTGTTTATCAAGCAAGGCGGAGGGATGGCTACAGCGGGATTCTGGAAACGATAAAATTTCGTACTATAAGTGGGTAGCGGGAGCGCCTTGTTCGGTATTTTACCATGCGATTTTTGTGGTATTGACTAGGATCGGGGGAAAACCACGGTACAGCATTTTCAACGGAATTTACTCAATGTACTTGTGCGCTCACTTGTTTCGGTTATAACCACATTTTTCGCTAACTTTTGCGATCCCTTACATGAAAATGGTCATTTGGCCAAGACAAGCAGCAAAATGCCAGTCAATCAAACAAGTGAGACACGTATCAATATTTCCACTCTTCACGTGGCTCTGAGAAGACTACTGCGTTAGCTCGAGAAAGAGCATCCGTCCAGAGCATCAGGCGCACCAATTGTGAGGTGAAATAAACTTCTTATTAGAAGCTCACCTCTCCGTATCCCTCCCTTCACCACTCCCTCACCCCGTCGCACTTTAATACTTGGCGAAGTTCCCACTGTGTTTTGTTTACATCGGGGGAAACGGCGGTCAGGAGAGCGGAGAGGGAAAGGAAAAGAGAGGGCCCACACACTTGTTGCTCCTTTGTTCATCTGGCGTTTAGCGATATTGCGGGGCGTCGCGGGGAAAAGTAATGAATGAGGAAAGGGAGGTGCCATCGTCGTTTTCTGGACGTCTACATGGACGAGAACCTAAGTCTTGAAAAGTACTCCTTTTTTCATTTGGGTCTTCGGGTAATACTTCGTCGACCTACCCGTTTATCCAGTATCTGTTTATTTTCGTTAGATTATTTGAAGATAAAACCAAATTAACCCTTGAGTACGCGCTCAGGTACCTTCAACCGTACAAATGTCCAAACGTTTAAAAATGTACATTACGTGATGATAAACTCAATGGGAAGTAGTAAGGAAGCAAAAGAGTAGGGGTATAAAATGATAGTGAGTTCTCTATTAGAAATAGAGTTAATCTTCAGAGTGATGATAACTCGTCGAAAGATCATCCTGACGTCGAAACGTGGTCGCCATGATATGACGTAAACATAAATCATTCATCATGATATGCGATCCTCATTCCATGTGTATCAGGATAATAAAATTCCATCTATAATTAATTAATTTGGGAAGAAATAAAAATTATTACTCCTTAGTTTACCTCAATGCATATGAAACGCGAAAACGCAATCGGCCTGGTGTCGAACTCGGGAACATTTTGAGAGATGCTGCTGTGTAATAAGGTCCGGTATAACCTCACTATATTTACCGTCAAAATGATATCGGTAAGTTCCTCTGGTCCCTTTTAAATTTATGGTAGAAAAGATATGGTTCACTGGCGTCGAACTAAGGATCAATATGGAAAAGGTGAACTGCGTTTATAAAACACATGCATGACTACCATTCACAAGCCGGGTTATGGATTTCCAACTTCTCGGGAAGTGTATACTAAAATAAATTTTGAACTTCCCGCCATACGTTTCAAATAAGTCTGATATCGAGCATAGAACCTTTTCCAAAGATAAGATTGCATATAATTATTTTTTCTGTCACTACTCTAGCATTCAACGATGGAATTAAAATTTCTTTTGTGACTTGCAGGATAGAATGTAAACAGCGGTGTGCATAAATGTTTTGGAACTTGAAGAGAGAAAGAAAGAATCGTTTTAGAATCGACTGAGTAGCGAGCAGAGACTCGCCATATTGGAAGGGAGGCTGCGTTGATTTACGGCTGAAATAGTTCATCGAGAAATATCACTCCTTATAAAATGCGAGTTATTGTTAAAGAATTTCAGAATTGGTGGAATTTCTATCAATTAAATTGCACCTTGTTTTTATTTGTCTGCAGCGCTAATTGATGTGTTTAATTTAAGTGTTTGCACATTTAGTGGGGGAATGAACCAGGACGTTGTGAATTAAAACTCTTCATGAATTGGTGCTGATGAATTACCAATAATAAACAAGAGAGTGAGGTTAACCTCGTATAAGTGATTGTTATAGTATTATATCTAAGTCTTCCTACAAGGCTTAAGAAATGAAAATTCTTAACATTTAAATGACTTACACTTATGATCGTTTCGGTAGATAACGATCTTTCGTTCAAATTTTCCAGAGGGAACGGATGATGATGAATGAACGATGGAAAGGCTTTATTTCTTGTCATTCCCAACCGAATCCAAAAACTGGGTTTATCAGCGAGTGCTTTAACCAGTATCTTTAAGGAGTTACAAACGGGAAGAAGTATACCTCCGATGGTTTGCGCCGAGGAACAGCTGTTTCTGGCAAGAGCATAGTGAAGGAATATTCTAAAGTGTACCACGTCTTTTCCGAATGAGCGTGGTTAGGTCTCTGTTCGAATACGGGGCCCGGAAATTCCTTGATTCCTCCTCCTCCTTCTCTCGCCTTAAGTTTCCAAAACATTTACCCACACCATTGTTTACCTTCTAAGCTAAGTATGGCTAACATAAATTATAATACCTAAACTGTTCGTCGCCAGAGAAGCGACAAAACATGCCCACAGACTTCTTCAAGTTACTGTACATATATTCGACAACTTCTGCTCTGAAATTCTGTATATATGAAAGACTGATATCAGAGATATACGTATTTCCTATCGTTAAAATTAAGGTTGATCGTATGTATGACGATCAATAGTGGAGATTGATCACTCATGTTTATCATTTGGCTGGTAATTAAAATTTCCAGGAGTTCACGCAGTTCTTAAATCAACAACTTAATGCAGATGTTCCTCCTTCCTCTCAGTCATACGGAATGCGGGTAATTCATTATTGCGACATTTGAGCGATCTTAAACGTCTTATCAATTTCTCCTCCTTAAACCTTAGTCTCTGACGTATCACAACTACGATTTTCGTGCTTTGATAATGAAATTTTAACCAAAACTTCGCTTATGCTTCTTATAAATAAAATACTACGTATCAGGATCGAAAAACTGTGACTTTTTCACACTGGAACAGCTAATTTTAGTAGATATATTTTTTCATCTCCATCAATGAAAAATTTCTCATCTATGAATAGGATTTAATCGGGAAAAAAATCCACGAGTAAAATAGTTAAAGTTGATTTCCAAAAATTAAAGTCATTTTAAATATTATGAAAATATACATACACATACATCGTATGTGGTATTTGAACGCTTTTGATTGATTCAACTCTTTCTGGAGAACCACTAGGAAAAGTTAAAAAGATAGGAAGTGCGAATAGAATGAAGGAAAATTTGAGGTATCGAATTTAAAGATTTGAAAAGCGCGAGAAATCTATATAGGCCCTTTAAATGCAATTTTAACGCTAAACTCAGCATATAAAGACACGGATTTTAGTCATACTTGGGTTTCCAACGCCGAAATTACGATGAATATCGTAAGCATCCATTGAAACTGATTAAGCAAAAAGAACGAATATTATGGTTGCTTCAGTTCAACTGGACAGGCTTTATGTGGAGGGCTCCCGGATAGTCATGGGCAGTGTGTTCGACTTTGTTAAAAGCGGTCCCGGGTTCGATTCCTGGTGGGAAACTACGCATGAAATTATCTCAATTGTGGAATCACTTTTTTACAATACTACTACTGCTACTGTCTTGTATGGAAAACATATCTAACTATATATAATAACTAAACTACATCTAACGCCTTGAATGAAACGGTATTTGAATTCTAGGACCTTGTTAGATGCATTATCAACACCGCGTTATTCACTCACTTGCTTACGCACGTAACAAAGAATTAACCAGAAATCCATGCGGTGGTACTTTCCGAGAGATATGATCCATTTACTCTCTTCCGCTTCCCAGGTTTCCTCTTGCGAAACGAATTGTAATTTTAACGATAAAAAGTTTAATTTCATAATCTTATATTTATTACTTGGATGCAAAATTTCGTTAGTTAGAGGTGATATTCAGAGATGATTATAATATTTGATCAAATGTTAGTTTACAGTTACCAAAAGGTTATATATAGTACACCTCTACGCTAGAATAGACATAGGTCCTTCATTATTTTATAGCTAGTTAGGCCTAACTTAGCGGAAGGCTATTGATAAAAATAAATAAACAGCATTTGTCCCCATTTTTTTTATATAGCTAAATATTGCGCCGAGTTCTGCGTGACGTCCGTAATATAATTTAGTTTTTTGATGTTATCAATAAACTTAAAAAATTCTGATTTACACAGAAAATAAATTCTTTTTTTTCTCAGGGACTTCCGCTAGAAGTTTTTTCCTGCAAAAATGGAACGAAAAGTAGTTGGCTACATTTTTCTCTCTACATTTTCCCGAATACTTTCGACATTCTTATAAAATTTCTCAATGCATTCGCCATAAAAATTTTTAATAGCAAATTAAATAACATAGGCAGTATGTGGGAAAATGAGACAGTTCGATATTAGGATAAACCGTTTATTTTTTAAGAATAACTCCAATACATCTGTTCGAAGAAAATCGCAAGTAATACCTAATTTCCTTATATAATATATATAATAAAAGTATCCCTTCCTTATTTTCTTTTTCTTATGATACTCTTATAACCTTAATTATATCTCAGTACTGCCAGGAATTAATTTTTATCTATTCCAAATAAATTTTCACCAACTTCCTTTTCCGATGAAAAAGTTGTAACAGCGCGCGCCATTCCTCCGAGAGCAATACAATGGGCTACAAGGTCTCTTCATGACAAAGTATACAATTGTAGCTTTTACTGACATGGTTGAGCAACCACGGCGAAGACTACAGTGCTACAATACTAACCACTCGCTATATTACATTCTGTGAAACAAATACTAAGTTATTTCATTCCTACACTTTGACAGGTTTCGCTACGTTCACTATGAAAATGAGGGAAAATTAGTTTCACATTTCAATGAGAGTCACATTCACGTATGCGTGAAAATTTATAGCACCAAAAAAATTAATTTTAAAACTTTGCCTCAATGAAAGTTTTAAGTTGAAAATATGCGTGATTCGACCTCAATTGAAGCAATCCATTGCCCAATATACGAATGTCGCTCTCATGCGTTAGAGGAGAATTGAAGCGAAGGTTCGTGAGCTAGGAAACGCAAAGCAAACGTATTCCTAAACCGATATTCTTGGGATGAAGACCGTTTCGGCGAATCCACACTGCAATGTTCGATAATTAGAAACTGCAAGGAAAAAATCTTGGAAATTAATACTTGGATTCGAAAATCAACCGTATGCAATATAATAGCAACGGAAAAAATTAGATGCCTACGGCTGGCTTGGTTCAGATGTAGATCTAAAACTATGGAGATGTTTATCTTTGTTTCCTTCTCTTTCGGTAAATCTCCTGCAGTGATCCCTTTATTCATGCCACGATCTCTTGAGTTCAAACTTCATAAGTCGCATAGTATATTTTCATTGTCAACTATAGAAAGTGCGTGCCTTCCAACGAAATTTATAAACAGCGCTTTTTAGAAGCGGCAATCGGCAGAATTTGTTGATTCACAATATTATGCAGACATCGATTCGAAACAGATTTGCAGCCTGAGAAGCGTTATGGGTATGGAAACCTATATCCATGCAAATCTATATTTAAACTGCATGACGATTAATAGATAAATATATGAAACTCACTTCCGTTAAGGTGACTTCATAAACAAGTCGGTATCCAGAAAGAAATAATTAAATTATGCGCGTAATAAAAGGAAATGCGAGTGATAATGAAGAGGATTGAGATAACGAAGAAGACCTACAAAACCCAACAGTAATAAACTGAAATAAAGCGTACAGCGGTTGGAACGGAAAATAAAGGCGAGAATGGAGGTATTTTTAAAGCGTATTGCAGCCATTTGGTAGTGCTCTTCGGACGCCCAAATGAATAATGTTCGCTCGTCTTAATTCAATTTACTCTCTTCCGCTTCCCAGGTATTCACAGAAGGCGTCTCGCTTCACTTACCCACCGTCGCTCGCGGCTGGCGCTCTAATCGTTCCACTTTTTATCGGCAGGCGCATTTTTAATGGGTAAAATAGTTCCCGGAAGCACCTGATCGGAAATATCTGAAAATATCCGTTAACTTTCTTAATATCAATGAATATATTGTTCAATCAGTTTATTCCGTCACGAAATAAATAGCAACTTATGGAGTATTTGTAAACATCGTTCTCGATCTCGAACCGATACTGCCAAAGAACAACTATCCTCACTAATGTTTCATTCAAAAAGAGATGATACGCTTTATCATGTAAATGTTTTAACTCTTAATCCAAACGGCATAGTTTCAGGTAAAAGCAAATAAAATGACTGGAGAATGATTAAAAAGGCAGAATACAACATATTGTACCGTTTGGAAAATGCATTTTATTGTTTCTATTCCAATGTGTATATATAGTTACATTATGACATCGTATTTCAATTCTGTTCATAATCGAGACAAGAATGCGATGCATGCACGATATATTGATTGAATCCCTAATCAGCTTCAAGGCTTCATTTAGTCGAACTTCCCGTTCACTCTGAACTGGGAAATAAAATTAATACAAGCAATACTAATTGCGATATACTGGACTCTCAAGAAAACGTTAGATAGTTAATTTAACTAATGAGATGGAGAAATAACGATATACTCGACGTAAAGCGTATTTTATTGCTTCATCATTTGTGAGATCACGTTGAGGAACAAACATTCACATTTGAATGTAAGCGTAGAACATGCGGACGGAGGATTTAGAGAGAGTAAAAAAAGGCAAAGAAATTGATCAAATTAATTCCTCGAAAAAGAATTAAAGATGTAAATCCACGCCTTAGCGGTGAAAGCATAATGAAATACTCTTTGTACACTTCGTCTCTGCTAAAACAAAAGTCTCCCACTAGTATTTTCTGCCTCTGCATTGATAAACATAATTAATTAGGCTCTTTGATCGTCAAAAAGCAACATAAAACTGTCCCATTTGTAATATTTAATTTCGATTTTATAAAGAGACACTCCTGATTCGCTGTAAATTTGACCTAGTGACTTTTCCCATTACCCATACTTTTAATAAGCCTGAATTTTCCGGATATTCTAAAGAAAAAATGCTTGAGCTTGGCTTCAAAAATCGCATAGGTTGTTAAGGAGATTGACTGTTTGTTTACCACAAATTTCACAAACTTTCTATGTAATTTATCAAAAGTATCGCCTTTTCGAATGAAAAACGATATTTCCCGACCAACACCATGACGATAATAAACATTCAATTTAAATTCTTTTGGTATCGGTCCTGATTTCGTACGACTGTGCCTGACTTAATTTTGAAAAAAAATAATCCTGCAACAAATAAAAGTAAAGCTTACGTGCATTTCTTTCGATGCTTCTCGGGGATCGCGTTCGTTTTTTACTGGAACTAAAATTTCACTCACTTCGTCTTAAAGTTCTGAAACGATAACCTTTTGAAAAACATTCGTCGGTCTTCATATCTTCTCACCTCAACCGAAGGACTATCATAACCGTAACGCTACTGTAGAATTTGAAATCCTGAATTGATACGAAAGAGAACATCTGTAAAACTTCTTATAATTGTCATGACAAGAAGAAAAATAAGTTAACTAGATGTAAATTTCGTAGAGAAACAGTTTGTGAACAATCAATTGATCTCTACATAAGCATTAATTAAACATAGGTATTAAATGAACGTAATTGCCCTTAGAAGTAAAATTATGCGACAACTTTTTTAATATTCCTTAAAAGCAATATATACGCTACATTTTGTTTAAACAAACGAAAAAGAAAATTCTGCCATAGCCGGGACACGAACCCGGAACTTTCACTTGCCGGGCGATTGTTCTAACCGATAGAGCTACGTCAGACTAATATCTATAACTAATCAAGTATGAAAGGCATGAATTTTTCGGTACCTATATATTCTGTAATTATAAATTTCGAATATCACCCTAGGAATAACTTTTAATAGCTAGGAATAACTTTTAATAGCGGACAATTGAAATGTTACTAAATTTTATATGAGGACATATATCAGTGATAACAGTTTGTAGATCCTTAACTTTCATTATTGATAGCCGCATGATTGCTAACGAGGAAGTAACTGATCAAATATTCAAAGTCATTGTATGAATCGAAATTCTACTATTCAGTGTTCCTTTACTGACCTTTATAAACGTTAACAGCAGTGTATTTCCCAGAGCTATTCAACTGCTAATTAGTCAATGCCTTCATAGAAAAGATTATCGAGACGGGATGTTAATTGCTTCAGATCATGCAGCCAGCAGATGATCTCGGGGATGACGAGGCACACATGGTCCAGACTATTAATTTTGATCACTTCTTTATTCCTAATCTATTCAAATTAGTAAATTACTTAACTTTCAAAATAATGTTTCCAGACGATTAAATATTAGATTTATGACGAACTCAATTTTATTTTGAAGACCCAGGAGTAAGGAAAATGTGTATTCAGATCTACAGTGACCTCAATGTTTAAACTAATCGAGATACATCAAATAAATAAGGACAGATGAAAGATCAGACTGAAATTCCAGATAATTCTCAGCAAAATAATATTGAAAGACATGCGATTTCAGAAATATATAAGATATAATGAGAATGGGAACCAGCTATGTTTTAAAGCATTTACGAGGGTGGTCTGAAAAGTTTCCGACCCCAGATTTTTCAGAAATCTTCAGAAAATGTTCAGAAAACATGTCGAGAAATGGCGAAATGTCGGAAACTTTTCAGACCACCCATGTATGTATGTACATGTATGTACTATGTGACTAGCAGCCGCTATGAAACTATATTTTGTTTTGGATTATTCTTGCCTCGTCCTGTTCAGTTTTCAATAAATGTCTTTGGTATAGAAATGCGTTAGTATATTATATCCATTTTCCAAACCTTTTATTCAGAAATAGTTGTGCTCCATTTTCTCTCCCCGTTTTCTAAGTCTCGCAGAAAAGTTTTTACGAGAAAAATGATGGAAGAATCCTCAATACATATCAAATTAGTTTGTCCTTGGGAATGTAAATGGGATCCGAAATCTTTAGAAACGTGGCCTGAGAATATGAAAACCTAGGACTTGAATGGCGAACCTACGGCACGCGACGGAATTTTTGGCACGCGAAACTCTGACTGCACTATCTTACAAGGAGTGATACTGCGTGTCTCTCCCAATTTTGAAATGAGGCTATTCGAGGGTGATGGAGAATCAAAATTTAGAGATACCGTAATTTTATAAGGGTTTCTCTCCACCCGCTTGTTATAACAAAATGTGATAGCGGAGTGGATGTGGGCGTTTTGGTTGCTTTGGATGGATATTTTTTCCCTCTCCAAAACAAAATTCCCATTTAATTCTCCAGGATTGGGTTCGCCATTTAAATATCATGTTGAATCTAGAGAAACTAGACTGACTTCTCCATTCTCCTACGTTTAGATTGTCCCTTGCATAACGTTCCCAACAGAATAGACTTCCGAAAGGGGAATTCCAAACCTTCTCAATTCCTTACCTCCATTCACGGAACTCCTCAGACTATTGCTAGACGCATTCTTGAAAGAATTTCTATATAAATTTTCGTGTAAATATTTTCTGCTTAAACCTTGTAGTATGTTTTTTCGATTAATTTTTTGTTGATTTGCTTTTATTTTTATTTCATGCAATCATGCATATTTACTGTAATATTTTTGTGTTCTTCTCTATTGATATCCACTATAAAATGATTCCAGCACTGTAAGTCAATCTTTTTAATAAACATATTAAAGAAAAAATGGATAAAACGACGCTGCAGGAGTAAAGCGGCAAATTTATAAAGATTTTAGAAAAAAATTAGGTAAAAAATCATCATTAAAGAGAGAATCGCTTTCTGAAACCGATACTCTGTATAAATAATTTTTCTAACGTTGCTAACGAGGCCAAGAGAAATACTAAATGGAAAATGTTCTCTTTCATTGTACTGAGCGAATGAATTCGTTTTCTCATATAAAGATTCTATGTTTAACTGTTTGAATTTATACGACATGCAACGAAAAAGTAGCCTGATAATTTCACTTGTGGCCTTTCTCATAAAACCGAATACTATGTTTGGCCTTCAGAAGGGAGAAGGTTTCCCACCTCTAGCCTAAGAGATTCAGATGAAAACCCTGAGGACAGTCGCTGCAACTTGGGAAGTTCAAGTATCCCAAATTGTAATTTTAAACGATAAAAATTGGAGTTTTAGTTTCGAAGTTAGCCTTTTATTTTCTTCGAACCCGAACAAGTACACTAAGGAAATTTTAGAGATTCTGTGAATTCATAGCGAGATAAAAGAAAAGCCCATAAATGACAAGAGAAAGGAGTTAGGTAATACGGCTAAATGACGCGGAGGGAGGGGAGTAGTGCGATGCATCGAATGCAAGAAGAAAGGAAAGAGAGAGAATTTCAAGCGCGAGGGAGAAGTGACTGAGAAGTGGGAGTAAATAAGAATCTCGAAGCGGACACAATGGAGGTAGAGAAGCGAGTTTCCCACTTCCACCAGCATCTCCTCCTCACGGACAACTGAGAAGCTCGTACATCAACAAACAAAACCCTTTGGGCCGGCGGAGGTGTGTCCCACCCACCGGAGGACACGGAGTACGAGAAGGGATATGAAATTACGAGGACGAGATGAAGAGAAGAAAGACTGGGAGGAGATTAAGTAAAGGAGACACAGAGCTGTAGCGGGCGAAAAACCTTCAGCTTTACTCGCAATCTGAAAAGAGGCTCTTTCCAGAGCGCCATTTCTGAAGGAATAAAAATAGAAAGATCTGGGCAAGAAACATTCTCTGGTCATTTTTTCTTCACCGGCCATTTTCAGGACTAACGATAAAAATGACGACTTTATTAGGCTAATTTCAGTCCAAATACACCAATCTAACTATTAAAATTTGTGAATCACGAATACGGATAGCCATGCCCTAACCAGGATTCGAACGCAGGACCTCGGCGTTGCGAGGCTAAATAGCTCTCTAATCACGAGTGAAAGGTTGACTTAACCCGGGAGTGTTTCCTGTATATCATGCATCAGAGAGCACGCAATCACTCAAGAAACAGCTGGCTGTTGGAATGATCACTTCTCAACTGCTCGCTTAAATGAACCACCGGATAGCCAAGGGTGCAGTGCGTTCGCCTATGGTGAATGCGGTCTCGGGTACGATTCCCGGTGGGGGCCATATATGAGATGTCGAAGACCTTTTCAAAATAATAATATTCCCCAAACACCAAGAGGGTTTTTCGGAGACAATGTTACTATCTTCAGTCGAAAAGAATCGTACTTGGTAGTTTTCGCTCAGCAGGGAATGGGGTTTTAAACAAGTCTACTTATTACTTTGCGTGTAAAACTGAAGAGGTTTCTCCTCTCACGCACCTTATATTGTAAGGGTAAGAAGGAATGATCGGAAAAGATGAGTGCGAGAGAGGCAGAGAGAGGTTGAAGGAATGAAAAGCAGAAAGAAGAAGCGAAAGATAAGAGCAGAATGTCCACTTCTTACTTACTCCCGCTGCGAGCGAGAGTTGGAGGTAGGCATAAAATTCGTAAATTACTCCATCGGAGAGCAGGGACACTCGAGGTTCAGATAGGCAGAGGTGTGAGAAGGAGAAAGAGTGCGTGGAAAAAGAGTGGATGAAGAGGGTAATGCGTTAACCACACCGGATGGGCGGTGGGCTTCTTTCCTCCCCAATCCCACCCACCATCGTTTTAGAAAACACTGGGCGTTGGCATCGCTGGAAAGATGGCAGAGCGTTAAAGGCGTTCCGTGGAGGATGACTGTGGCTAAGATATGGAGTGCAGAGGGTTACGGGAGCACACTCCAGAAGGAGTGAATCGTTAGGTGTGCATTTGGAGACTCTCTAGTAGAAGTATTGCTAAGGATTGGATGATCCAAGTAGAATCCAGATCACATGATGTCGGAGCAAAAGCACCACTGCACAAATGAGGGAGCGATTCCTACAAGGGGCCCCAAAAGTAGGACTCTAGGAAGTGATTCTATTGCACGCGTGCAAAACATGCGAATGAAGGAATTGTGGAGCTCTTAGGGCGTCTTAATTACAACTTACCGACAAACTAAACTACTTTATATATCATTCATTTAAAACATTAAATCTCCAAAGTAACGGTAATTTTAACTGCAGGCGCCAATGACTTATGACGTTAATTAATAATGAAATATGTCATTAACAACACTTAGCCCACCATTGACGTAATAAAAAATCATGTCCGTCTCTCATGTTTCATATTAGCATTTCATTTATGAAAAATTTAATTCATTCGAAAGAAAGATTTATCATCTTTGTCTTAAGCAGAAGCCCAAATGTTTCCAACGATTCTAATCATAGTTAAATACTTGTTCTCAATATCTCGACATTCGAGAGGTTATTGTAGACGTATCCCTTAGAAAAGTTAAGGTGATCTTGTGACAAATTTTCTATTCGATTCGGTGAGTAATTATACCATACATGTGCCATAATTGCTATCCAACCGAATCATCAATAACTGTAACAAACTCTTGAAATTAGCATCAATACTTCTGAGGCGAACTTTTTACAACTGTGCAAACAACACTAATCATCTCTCGTGGCAAATTATTTTGCTGCAGTACTCAGTTTGGAATGCACCTGGTTACAGAAACATCAGTCAATAGCATATATGGAAACCGAAGAAAGAGAAGGAGATGGATGATCTTCTATGCTAAATTAAATCTCCGTGGAAAATGAGTATCCTAGTAGGATGAGTAGGAACCCATCTGCTACCAAATATCTCCAAACTGTGGAGACACATGAATCGTTTATTTCGAGAAAATATTTTTACTCAATCCAAGTCGTATGAAAAATTCCAGAAATATAATCAGGAAGATCAAAGAATCTGTAATTTGCTTAATATTTGCTTATATTACGATTAATTATCTGACTGATCAGAATTTTATCTCTACGAGTGGCAATCCATTGAAACGACGAGCCAAAATCAAAAGAGATTCATTTTTACGCGTAGAAGTACCTTATATTTCTCACAGTGAGATTGAGCAAACTAGCGTATTACTGGATAAAACCTATATGGGAGTATAATTAACTCATGACATCCATGTATTATACGCACTTATCCGTCAGTAGTATAATGAAAAAATAATAATGTAACCATCCGGCAATTTTCTTCGAAGAACTAGAATCGGGCCGCAAACAGCTCGATAAGTTACGTTTACTTGCTCTTACATTTATAATCCTCATGACTGTAAAGGAATATTTTCTAAACGTATTAAAAGAAAGCGGAGCCACAAAAGCCATTTCTGTCAGCCTTACGATCTTTACGCGAGTCAGATGCACGTAATCGCGTTTGCCCTTATGAATAAAAGTGCTCCGCAAGGTAGAAAAGAAGTCAAGATTACATTCGGCGCGTCAAAGAAGAGGAGAGAATCGGAATGAGATAAGGGTCACTTGGAGGAGCGGGTCGTTGACTAGGTCAGGGCTAGAGAGCAGGGATCATAGCAGAGGAGAATAGATGGATTACATTTTGAATGAGGTAAAAGCCGACAAAAGAAATAATAATGAACGGAAACGAAGGCAGTTTGGGAGCCGATAGAAGGTGAATGGCCAACAATAAGTGGAATAGAACGATAGGAAACCGTTAGAATGCAGATTGTTGCGGTTCGGATAATTAATCGGTCATACGATTAAGGAAATGGGAGATTCTGCGTTTGGTATCTGGGAAGTTGGAAAACTTAGGAGATGGGGTTTAGGAAGTGAGGGAGGTCTGATTACAGTAATTCCGCAGCTTGTAGTCATAATTAACATCGGAAAGAGCGTCTTTTTCCTCCACAACCCGATGATCTTTACCGGTTTTTCCGCGCAGGGGTGGTGCGTGCAGAGAGAGCGTGGGCGCGGGTGGAGTGGCTCTATCTCCACCAATGAGGACTCGCATTCGAGCTAATTCAATTCGCCTACTGAGGTCTGGGTGTCGGGGCCCCTGTATGCAAATCCTTTCGCCCG
The DNA here is from genome assembly GCA_036926295.1 of Pachydiplax longipennis. Lineage (NCBI taxonomy): Eukaryota > Metazoa > Arthropoda > Insecta > Odonata > Libellulidae > Pachydiplax > Pachydiplax longipennis. The sequence continues at coordinate 1,074,282 of JAVFKF010000010.1, forward strand.
CTTGTATAATTCATTCGAGGCCCCTCCACCAGAGGGCGGAAGGCCACCTTCCGAAGGTCCGCCGAGTGAAGACCCGACGCTCTAATTGCTGCAGAGGGCGTGCAATGAGCGGGTGGTGGTGATGGGGGAGAAGTGGGGAAAATGATAGAAAAAAAAGGAGAGAAGAAATAAGTGGATTACGATTGTTGAAGCGGGAGAAAAGATATCCCTCGTCTCCCGTCCTCATTTCCTGTCACTATTTACAACTAATTCTCGACCCATCCCTCCATTCAAGCGAAGCTTTTATTTATTCCTGGGCGGCGTTGCTTTCTCTTCGTTAGAGAATCTTCGAGAGCGCCGTTCATAATTCTCGCCCTTATCTTGTTAAAGAGGAAGGATGCGGATAAACAAAAGAATAAATTATATTTCGACGACGGCGCGATACATGCTCACATTCTTGGAGCTGTCAGATTTACTGATGAACGATGGCTTCGAAATGCTCTAAATGAACGCTTTCAATCATCCTTTCCTCGTTCTAGATAATATGTAACGAGAAGCCATACATTATATATTTTCGAAATGATTCATGCCATTCTTGAAACTAAATTTCCAAATTTAAAAGAGGAATTCTAATGTTATCATATGAGAAATATACTTCGAGAACATATGAGATTATACATATGAGAAATATACTTCGAAAAATTCTAAAATCCTTCAGCGTCTATATTTAAGTTCGGATGCAGAGTTTAAACCTATATATTATGACCACTGTCGGTATAGCTAGAGATATTCGACCATTTAAGAATGATAATAGTCATAGAGAATGAAACGATAAAAATGAAAATTAATAGATACAATTCCGTCATTTGTCATTTTTGCAAGAGTAATCTATGCAAGAGCTATGTTATTTTACGATTTAAGAATAAGTCGTTCCTTAAAAAGTCGATAATACCGATGTATTCTTAACTAATTTGTATTGTAAGTAGTGTTAATGTTTCGTTCCAGACTAGGAAAATATTGTTGTAAGGAAAATTCTTGGGTGAGAGAAGAATAGATGTACGCATAAGCATGACCTGATATCACAATCAACATTCAAACATTGGATTTCACTCCTTACGCATGAAATGCTGAGTAGCAAAATATGCCATCTGTTTAGAAACTAAGCCCTAGAACGGCAAATCTGTCGTGATGATCTTGTTTTTATCCCAATTTCGACGAGATTGAGAAAGCTCGCAATCGTTGACCATTATTGTAAAATTAAAAACGATTATTTTTGTGAGTATATAATCACATATTTCTTCAAAAACTAATTACGTTAAATCTTATATAAATTTATGCCCCTCTCTTCTTGTACAGATGTTACGTTTCATGTGAGTTATTACTTGGTACAAGGAAGATAGGATAGGATAGTCAGGATCTACTAGGAGTAGGTTATGACCAGGACAGTTTTTCCAAAACTGTGAATGAAATTTCATACATTTTAATCGTAAGTTTTTAATTATTTACGACAGTAACAATTACTATTGTCGAATTTGGTATCACTGAGGTTACATATGCCGATACACTACCGTGACCTTTCACTTGTTGTGAATCTAAGTATTTGCAGCAAAGGATTGACTAATAATAATAATCTTCTCGTACACCTCAAGGATCTCGTTCTCTTACTAGCATCTACGATCTATCCTCCAGTAGCAAGGAGTAATTCGATAATTTACAATTTCTACTTAAATATCCGTAAATAATATTAGAAATTTGAGATTAGATCAAGCTAGAGCAGTAATTTATAATGCTTTCTTCAATCAGCAAAGCCCTGCATGAGACGCATCTTACCGATCTATATATCCACGACTATGCAGTCAAAAAGCATGATTGGATTAAAGAGAAAGCAGGAAACATATGGAACACTAAGAAAAACAAACTAAATGTTTCTCCGAGATCACTCCTTGATAATGCAATTAAAATCAATCGGATATGGATAAAGAATATCATAGGATTTTTATCTTAATAAAGATCTTTCGTAAAGTAGGCAGAGGTCTAAAAGAGAAGGATTATGTGCAATTAACTTGATCGCGAACAGGAAAATCGCGTAGTGAACTATTATCGTTCCTCATTCTAGTTGCTTGAGGTGAAGAACGTTTGATGGGCGAGTCACTAGTTGCTTCATAAATGGTACCGTCGCTACAAATGGCCTTGCTTGCCTCCGCTCTCGGTTGCTAACCAAACTAAACTCCTCACATTCCAATATGCGCATACTAATTAATGCACATTAATAGGCATAGAATTTTCATTAAATAGGCGTATCTGAATTCCCGACCATAACTTTTGAAGGGAAAAAAGAACAACGCAAAACTCCACTCCTGTCACAGGTGCAATGCATTTGAATCTGTTCATATGCCTAAACTATTACCGCTGATTCTCGTGTTAAAACATTAGCCTTCATCGATGCTTTAGTCTGAAATCTCGGGCCTGCCGTATGAAAGCATATGTTGCGAAGTGGACATCGCAGCTGCGTTCGCATGACGGTAGGCCAAGGTCGATGAGTCCCACAAGAGCAATACACTATTTCCTGTTTATCACAGCCATCAGGCGGACATTATTTGTCAGGTCACAAATATTGAAGCTAAAACTATTTGATGGGCTCAATTTCCCATAGTTTTCAACCGTAGCAAAAGATATAAATCTCAGTTGCAATAACGAACGAAGATTTAATCTAAAGCCCAATTTATTTCCTCTTAAATAACTATCATAATACTTTAGAACGCTACTTTAATACTTCAGAACCAAATATTTAAACCGCTATTTTCGAAAAATAAATCAATGCAGATACCTTCGCATCGTTATATGTCGTGGAAGCAATAAATTATTACTAAATAAGAAGTAATATGAAATTCCGACGATATATCTCATTCTAAGAAATACGCTACGATCAGGTGAGGTATCTCCGTCATGTAACTTTAACTTTGCATTTGACGTCATTCCATACTTCGCCTTGAAAAAACCAGTTGTTAGGAATATAAAGATTATTCTAAGAGGAATCTTGCGCTACGTTCTTTGTAACACTTATTTTTGCCATGAAGACATCTATACTCACTCTGTAAAGGTATAATTTAGGTTTTTGATTCATCGTCTTCCCTTTTATATTATATTCAACCAAATATCTGAGTGACGAAAGATAAATATACCGTCGAATCTTTCGATAATTTAAACTGATGTCCAGGTTTTAATGTTTATATCTATTCAATAAATAACTTTGTGTGCTGATCATATACGTCTAGTTTCACTCTAAGATACACTAAAAATAAGAACTGCAAATTTAAAAAGAAAAATTAGCTGTATGAAGAAACAGAGAACCGTCTAGCATTTCTACTTTTTTACGTCATTGATAAAGAAACGTGATTTTTCCCGACAGGAATATACATGGTTATTAAATCCTCATGAAATTAAAGATACGTATAACTAATGAGTGCCAACAGAAATGCAGTCTTTCAATAATTATTAACATCATGTCTAATAAAAATTTGAGATTACTAATGCTTTGCATAAACTACGTATACATGTATAGCACGATACCAATACAAAAAACATTCAAATTAATATGAAAGTTCGACCTAATTTTCCAGCACTTGGGGATTTATACCTCAACATTTTAAGCCTCAAATCTCTTTACCGTTTCTCGAGGATTATCTTCTCAGGAGAGAGAAATTAATGTAATATATCGTTGAAAGATTCGGTAAGTTAAAATTCGATAAATTCTACTACTAAATGGTTCTAATCGAAACTTCCATTCCAAATAGCTATTGTTATTTTCCGTATAATTTCGCTGCGTTATCTATGCAATAAATATTCGTGTTCCAATCAGAATATAAACAGGTGGTCAAGCTAACTCCTCCCATATTTTAATATTTCCTCTATTTCTTGTCAGTTACATACCTGATGTATATTTACGTCTTACTTTTCTCACACCCCTCTACACGGCTATAAAGTAAATTTTGTTCTTCCTTCCTTTTTGAAAACTTAAGTTTAGAATTTAAAGTTCCTAACAATTGGGATACTGAGAAGGTGCAAAATGACCTATGCTGTCTAGGTCGCTCAATAAAACACATTACTTTTCTCACCCTCCTCGTCTCTGCTTTAGTCCTATCCACCCCTTTTTATTCAAAAAATAATTCTTTGTTTTCCTCATTTAACCTTTCATCCATATTCATTAAACTTAAATAATATTTTGGTTTGTTTGTATATTTTACCGCATTTTCGTTTTATTTGCATATTCTCTTCTATTCTTCTTATTAAGTGTCTTGTTTTAGTCTAAATTGCAATCCTTGGTTTCGGGTTTAATGTAAAACAAGACAATTCAGTCTCGTCTTACATTTAACTCGAAATATAAAGTGAGAATATACATTGGAGTAGTGCGATTAAATACTTGTAGTGCGGAGATCTTGGCATGCTTCAGAAATGAGCAACACATTCCACGGGCCTCACCCACAGTTACCTTCACCTCACAACTTTTCTTCCCCTCTCTGCTTCATTTCCTCCTCCCTACCATAAGTGCGAAAGATGCACACCCAACTCATATGCAGAAGAAAGGCCGCATTCCTGATAATGATGAACAGTGGCGCCCTTGATTGTTCCAAGCACACGTCTAATATCAACATTCACTCCGTTCTTTTTCTCACCCAAGTTCCTTTTCTAAACAATCACAATTACCGCAAGTGCAGGGATTCTGGAAACAGTTGATACATTCCTCAATTAATGAAGCTGTTTCGAAAGACCACATTTTCATTACTAAGAAGCAGCCTCTATGATTAATTGGAAATTTTATGCTCCAGAAAGGAAGTAAATTGACGTAAAATAATGGAATTTGGAGGAACAAATATCTAAGAAAAGAGACAAAAGGAAGAATTCCGGATTGCAGGCTTGGAAACCCAGGGCTGCACCAATCTCATTGAGAGGGAAATTACTTGCAGTTTAACGGCCCTAGGCTGTTGCATGTTCTTCAATTTCATACACAATCATGAAAATTTATTCCAATTTTTCACCCAAAATAGTGAATTTCGTCTGAGAAAATGGTAAACATTGGGTTTAGTTTTTCCCAGCGATTCAGTAGATAAGATTTTGAACTTTAAAAATGTTTTCAATGTTCATCTTATGTACTCCGAAAATTGAAGGAGTAGGACTAATTGATATTCAAGACTTAATGATAGTGAAATATTTTTCAGAGATAACCCATTGAGTCACCATTTGATCCTCGGAAAGTTCTCTGTGCAAGGCATTAATGGAGGACAGAGGATTAAGCCAAGCTTTTGGTCACCCAAGTCAACCTACCAAAGATGCATAATCAGCGGTGGTTTTACATAGTTTGACGAAAGTATAGGCTCACTGAAAATTCCAATGGACAAGCGGTCTATATATAAAGAATTGAGGCATTTACATACTGGAAATCTTTGACCAATAGAAGTAGCATACGGTAATAATAAAAATAAGTGGCTAGCTATCAAAGAAAGACCTAATTATTTTGCTGATCCTGACTATGCTTGGCGTAGGGCGAATGGGCTGACGCAAGATTCCCGCACGATTCAAACAAGCAGAGTGCCCATTGTGACGAGGGATTGAGAGAGATGACGACAGCATTCAGATCGATCGTAGTAAAAGAGGAACTCAGGCGAACATTGAAGATACTTTCGGAAGAAGAGATATTTTACCTATAATTATATCACCATGTTGGCCCAGAGAGTTATTTACAAAAAAGACACCTTATTCTTTTGCGAAAAGTTAATGCATGGCCATTGGTCAGAATTTATTGAATTCCTTCAATCGAGGCGGTTAAAATAATGAAAATGAACATGATAAAAGGAATTTCACGGTTTTGGGGTTTTAAAAATGTTACACTGGAAGACGCTGAACGTAACATTTGTCAGGAATGGCCTTCCGTTAAATAGTTATATAGACTTATATTTAACGCATTGTATTACTTATTTATAAACATATTATTTTATTTTTTATTCGTCTTTATTTTTTAAACATCCTTAATCATTTCACTTAAACCTCATTATATTCTTGCCGTTCCCAACCAACCTTATCCGTGGTTTCATCCATTATACGCGTTTTCACTCATACTAAAAGTCATATTACGCGTTTTAAAAACTTAGATCACTCATCGATTGCTGTACTTATTTACAAATGTACAAAAGATCCTCGATAATGATGAAAATGGGGTGATTCCAGCGCAAATCGACAGCGGACGAAAAAGAGCAACAATTTCTCAGCCATAAAATGCATAGCACGATCTCTCTCATATGTTGGACTAAATAGAAGCACGTATTTTGGTACTGTTCATAAGACGGTAGAGGTGCGGGGAGAGAAGTTTGCGAGAAGGGTTCCGACCCCTATGGAACAAACAACCCCCGCATGGCTGCCATAGGGTCTTTGATCAGCTCGTCTTTCGTGATACTTTAAGTTTCCGTTATGTCATGCTGGTTAACACAGCATAAATTTTGCATATAATGACCAATAAATAATAGTGACACACACATGGATATACACAACCACACACGCATACATCCTAATATTATGTGCCGTAATTGCATGTGCATGATGCACTTTCTGGGATCTAAAAACAGGGTCTATGGAGTAGATCTTTTAAAACAACTGCGACGCATGCATACGCGACCCACCACGTTACAGAGGCCTTCTCTATTTTTTGCGTTTGTTTTCGTTGTCATTATTATCGCGCTTATTTTTTTCGCAATTTTCACTTTCTGTTTATACTGGTATTTATGCTACGTATCCTTTTCAAATTTCGGATCGCCAAATGAAGCTGTGTCGTGGGGGCAACTTACACTTATGGAAATACGGTATACAGTGTGGTAGAGCCCTTGGAACATAAACGGAATGCCGTGGCATATGCGTCCTGCTCCTCTTTCCAAAACTAAGCTTTCTTTACCGCATATATCATTCGAGTAAAGGAAATTCTTTAATCCATATCTCGTAATATTGGGCGAGATTCCGGCATAACATTCCCAACTCGCGTCCAATCACGCCCTTCATTTCTCCAAAGTGACCGTGCGAAACATTTTCTATTACGAAATGCACCCACAAGTTCGCATTTCTGGCGTTAAGAATGACGTCAGTAGACCTAAGACCGATAACTTTTGACCGTGTGACGCCGGATCGAGTCTCGCAACGCACCCTATCCTAACAATTCCGCCGAAGAGATAAATGTTTTTAAAAATAGCTCAGCCACTACCACAATCAATATTTTGTGTTTTGGTCGCATGTTGGAGCGAAAGCAAAAACCTCGATTTTCGTCACAAACCTACGATGCAAACTAAATCGTAAAATAATCCGAGAACTCAGTGCGATACGAAAGATACGCCTTAAATAAGTGAATGTATTTATTCGTTGGACGACAGAACGCCATTTCTATTCTTCCAAACAAATTAAATGGGCAATAGGGAACCTTATTTAGGACTTCCCCGATATGCTATCTACTTGAAATGACGGTTAAATTTTTGCTTCCGTAATTTTATAAGCAACGACATCTCCCAAAATGGTTCAGGATTCGGCATTATGCCGGTTACCTTTTCCCATTTTAAAAGTAAGGAGCGATTTTATGAAGTATATCCCGAGAGGATAGAAATCCATAATATGGTATGTGAACAGAAGACAGGGATATATTTTATATAAAAACAATCTCTCTAACTATCATTGGTTCGACACCAAAGCGCCATTGCTATTCTTGCAAACATTTGTTTGAGGAATACAGAATAGATATGACTTACTGACAATATTTACGTAAAAGAATGATGAATATTAAGATTCTGATAAATAAAAATAATTTTGAACAATCACCGTTTATTTCATTGTAATACTATGCATATCACGCGTATGAATATAAGTATATAAGTAAAATAATAGCTAATTAGTAATCCAACCAAACTCTAAAACTTTTATTCGGAGTAGCTCGGGTACTTGGGTGATATAGCAAGAGTTAATAGTGCCATTTCGCACTACTGCCCGAGTATGACGAATTTGCATTCGTTTCGAACAATTCATATTAGTTCACACGAAGTTTTGAGCGAAATTGTAATTCTTAGTGGCACCTGTACGTCTAAAGCTCCATTTTTATCTTCTAGTATGAGCTATTTTAGCTATTTTTTTCATTTTGCATTTGGTCGTCGTTAACGTCAGTTTGACTTCAAGTCTGCGCTAGCTGAGACAGTTTGTAGCAGTATTTGTATTTAATATTTGACGACTTCTGATATTAAAAGAAAGGGTATGTATTCACATCTTCGTAACTACTTCAAAGGTTATTTTAAGATAAATATTGTTCGAATACCTTTTATTGCTGGAATAATTTGAACATTCTTGAAATATATTTATTCTTATTGAAATGAAATATTATTTCGTTTCATTTCAAATATAATCAGAAAAATAAGGAATAATTTATGTCTCCCAAAGAAATATTTGTAAGTGATGTAAATAAAAGAAAGAGAAAAAAGAATGATCTCCTGAGTCTAGAACTAAGAATAGCCAAGCTATGTCGTATTGCATGATTATAAATGGTACAGAAAAATTCACAGAAAAATTGAAAGTAAATCTCCTACTCACTACTTACTAACCCAAACTTACTCTAGAGAGGGCATTTATTATAGTCTATGGCGCATAATGACGTTTTCAATATGTATAACGTATACGAAATGGACGTACGAAGTATAAAAGTTTGACCACCCGTGGTCTAGACCTAATGGTAATACCTTTTTTCCATAATTTACTCTGTTACTTTTCCCAATATATTAGGGACCATCAACAGTATTTATAAAACTACTACGCTGAATAAACAGAACAGTTCAAAATATTTTCGATTCTATTTGAATAAATCGAGTGGATAAGACTAGCCTGAGGCAAGTACTGATAATTTTTGTTTAGGCATGGAAAAAACTTGCCTGAGTTAATCCTTTCCTATGTGCTGCGAAATTTCTCTAGATAATTTTGTTATTATTTTGTATTTCTTTAAAAAGATTTTTGGGATCTTACAGATCTTAACGATACTTTTGTACCTTCTCCTTACAATATTAAAGAGGTAGAGCAGTAGGAAAGTAATAGTTAGTGCGGAATCTGCTCAGCCAGCAAGATAACGGTGATTATATAGAAGAAAATTTTCTAAATTAAGTTTACAAAATTGCAAGTAAAATCCCAACTTTTGGTAAAACGATAGTCATTTGTAAACATATCCTGCAAGCTGAATTCTAAATGACTGAACTTCGACACTAAAACACATGACCGTATGATTTTGAAGGACTTTTGCACTACTTTACATTTATCTGAGAGGTCAGATATAGAATGGGTGAAGGTGATTTTGCACGAGATGAGTGCACCCAGGAAAAATCCCAAGGAAGAATTGACTTGAAAAAAGTCCGACAGGACCGGGAATCGAGCCCGGGTCCCGTCAATAATATTGATTATTAATATTTCTGTTTTGATTTAACCTCGATGGGATTTTTCCGCTTAATTTCCGTCAGTGCGGAATTGCAGCTTTTAAATAACGCCAGGATAGTAACCCTCTTCGATTACCGGATTCTCCGGAAGCATATTCAACATTATTTATATTTAAAATACGATCGAGGCAAATTAGATTTTGCTTATTCAGAGGTGTTTAGGAATATCAGGAAAATTGCATACCGATGTGTGTCATAAGGTGATTGAACAGAATTCTCACATACAATCGCATATATATGTAATACGAAAACTATAATAGAATAAGAGATATTACATTGTCATCTACGTAAAGAATATAGCATAATTTCTAGCATTATCTTTGGAAATAAACAGGCAGTTTTATTAGCTACTAGACGGAAATCAAATTTCACGAAGTAACGGTTAACACCAAGTGCAGCATTCGTCCGTTTCATCTTCTAGAGATCCTCGAAATAGCATTTATATTGCCTTTTCAACCAACATGGATATTATCGTGCTGTATTTCAAATAACGTTTAAACTTCGCTGATAGGTTTTTAATCTGGTGAAGATGTGATTGTGCGTGATTATTATTATTCTAAATTGACTATTAATAAGTTTATAAGTAATAATTATAATAAAAATAAATTTAAACTCATGATGCATTTCAATATAAGAATCGAGAAATACTAGCTACAAGGCGACGGTTTGTATTACGGAAGTAATTTAGTTGTAATGAATTAAGGTTAACGAGAAATAATACCCTTCCATTTCGTGTTTTACCGAAATCTAGACTATTACCCGTTTTATTTTCATAGTCACGCATTGATCAATATAACCGTTATATTGACGAAAAGACAGAAAGAGAGACAAATGAAGACGTTGTTTAATGACATAATGGGCGGGAGAAGTTATCAAGAATGATGGAATGGGCGTTAGGGTGGATCGAAAAAACTTTTTTTTCGAAATCTTTATGCGGCTAGTGCTTAAAGTTTGTGGTTGGTGGTCCTTATAAACCATGTGAAATTTCAGCTCGATCGGAATATGTCCTGAGGCTGCGAAATTTAGTCGAAATTTTCAATTTTTGTGAAAAAATGTCAAAAATTCGAAATTTTTTCTGATGATTTTTCGATGTTTCTGAAGTGATTTAATGGCAAAATATTACATGTATTGCTTGTATGTTGCTTATTGATTAACAATTTACTGAGTTTGAATGAGGAAAATTGATTTCTTAGTTCGCCAAAATTTGTCAAAAAACGCCAAATATACAGAAATGTTACGGATGTAACCTGCTGCAGTAACTCGACCCCACCGACTTAAATTTATGAAGAATGATAAGATAGTGGGAAAAGAAGTAATTTTCAGCTCTTATTTCATTGAATAATAGACTACCCAGCACTCACCACGAGGGGGTGGTTGCAATCGAGTGCCGACCTCTCACCCACCTAGGTAGGCTGTTCCATTTGGGCTTTGAAGTCTGCTTTTGTACCAAACCTCAAAATTATTTTTCTGTTCTTCAATCGAAGTCTAATTTAGCCATCTCGGGATTCATAACTACATACAACAATTGATGTAGCAGTTATATCCTTGACGCACCGTTCCTCTCCCTAGATACGGCACGGCAGGTAAAACATTCTGCAGTTTTCCTAGGGATTCATCTCTTCCAGTAGCGATGTCTTCTAAGTCTTCATTTGTTAGTAAGTGTGCTACTGGAGGTGATGTTATTTCTTCTTTTCTCCAGTGCACTAAAGCTGTATAATCTTTGGCTTAAAAGTTGATCACTGGGGGTGCAAACTTTCTAATGGAGTTAACTGGTTGGCTTTGGCTTTTTCTAGCTTTCAGGATCTTCTTTGCAGCGTTTTACGCACATTTCAGCGACTATCTAAACAGTACAACTCGTATGTTTTCTGGATGCCCCCAGAAAGCATGATTTCGAAGATGATCATAGAGATAAATCTTTAGCAACGTTAGCAATATCTTTCAAGGAGATTTCCTGTCCAAAGTAACTTTTTTTTCGCTTGAACGTAATTTAAACACCGAATGACACTCAAAAAGTTGGTAACTGCTTTTCATTAGATCCTCCGATTCCCCTAAAATATCGAATATCGCTGACTTCATCTTCCCTCAAGGCTAGGGTGTCATTTTTACGGAGTATTGTCCAGCACACTATAAAATACAGATATTTCCCGTTTTCACAGCTATCAATCCACAGATTTGCAAGATTCAACAGTAGTTTTAGACACGCCTATTGCAATAACACTTGTGTTACGTAGACTTATAACTCACGCAAACCGTCACGTTTCAGTGCTCTGTCCGGAGAGACTGACACCCATACTGGTAGTGTCAATATTGTAACCACCTCCTCGCTAGTACTTGATTATTCGATTAACTAAGAGCTGCAATTTACTTCATTTCCTACTATTTTATCATTCTTCATAAATTTAAGTCGGTGGGGTCGAGTTACTGCAGCAGGTTATTGCCTACCCAACATCCGTAACATTTCTTTATATTTGGCGTTTTTTGACAAATTTTGGCAAACTAAGAAATCAATTTTCCTCATTCAAACTCAGTAAATTGTTAATCAATAAGCAACATACAAGCAATACATGTAATATTTTGCCATTAAATCACTTCAGAAACATCGAAAAATCATCAGAAAAAATTTCGAATTTTTGACATTTTTTCACAAAAATTGAAAATTTCGACTAAATTTCGCAGCCTCAGGACATATTCCGATCGAGCTGAAATTTCACATGGTTTATAAGGACCACCAACCACAAACTTTAAGCACTAGCCGCATAAAAATTTCGAAAAAAAAGTTTTTTCGATCCACCCTAATGGGCGTAGAAAATTTACGGGTAGATATCAGAGCTTACCAAACGGTAGAAAATTCTCGAGTTATTTTCATATAAATTTAAGTAGCAACATTAGTTTTAAGTTTCTTCCTTTGAATTTGGATAGGTACAGTAATATTCACGTCTTCATTGGGCAAATTTCAGACTGATGAGACTACTTTGCCAATTAACTCTTTCTCAACGCAAATAAGCAAGCTTTAATTGAACTCAGTCTACGCTTACCTCTAAGCCACTCATGCTCCACATATTAATTGATTTTCCACCTCGGCTAGACAATTATTTTGTGGTGAAACAGCAAACAATATAAATTCAGATCAACAAGAGATATATAAAATTCAGAAACTTAAACTATTCCATTTTTCGGATTAAATACGCAATTATAAATAATCATCATTGATTTATAATATAACCGCATTTGCAATAGCATTTTCATTCACAGAATTACAAAATTCATGAAAGATCTTTCAAAGAAGTATTTTAAGTGCTTCATGACAATCGTGACAGTATTGGGGCACATGTAGTACACCACCCAACCAGGCAATATTCAATATTCCTATCATATTTTGTCTTTGTTGTAGATCGTAACAATTTAATTTAACACTGATCTCTTTCAATTTGTCTCTGAACTCCTTTAGACGTGATTAAGGAAGCGGAAGCTCGTAATAAATTACAGATTACAGAATAATAGAATGATGTAGTTAATTCGCTTCTCCTATACTGTAGGTATAAATTTCGGATACTTTTACTGGAAAAAACTTATGATAGGTTTCTTGATAGATATAATTCTTCAAAATGGTTCCTGTAATTAATTTTCTTCAACTTCTTCATCGACACATTCGGCTACGAATGTTACCCGGCCCTGGAATACAGAATAGGCATTCGCCTACTTTCGCAAATTTAATTCTTGTAATTGTTCCTTCATTGCCTCCACCAAAACCTCAAATCACGTCCCCTCTTCCCCTCTTTTTTTATCTCACTCCAATCTCTTTATTCGCAAATCCTTTTCTCTCTCCTGATCCCACGTCTTTGGGAGTCAGAGGATAGAGTTAAATACGGCGCAGGAGGAACGGACGTTAGGAGTAATGAGGCGGCAGGGAGGACTACTTTACGAGCCAAGTCTCTGGACAAGTCCACCTGGTTGGAATCCGCAAAAGGAGAGGGTATGGGGTGGCTAGTGTAAAGTATAGTGATGATGTCTACGGATTGGAGTGGAGGATGAATTTGGAGGTTTCCTCACCCTGAACTTGGTTCGGCCTCCCACACGCACTCCCGCTTTACAGGGCACTACGAATTGCTGTCACTCTTCCGTAATAGTATTCTCGTGGTAGTCGAACCGGGACGGTCTTCCTTGAAATTGGACTGACTTAATCATTTGAGCCTCGTCACTGCTAGTATGCGAGGTAAAATTTCCTAGTATACTCTAAAATTACCGTGAAATAAGTTTTTCGCCTTTACAGCCGGAGTATAGGACGATATCGCAATTGTTGAATGAATTTCAAGAAGGCCATTTACTGAATTTGGGGTGAGCGCTACTGAATAATCCACCGCATTCGCAGAGTACAAGGTGAATTGGAACAGTTTCTTCAGAATAGACAAGGTCCTGATTCCGAGTCCCTACTACTCCGGTGTTTCCTGGTTAAGTAAGTGATTTTAGTGTTCTTTAAGCCCATCGCTGTAGTTGCCAGGATAATTGATGATTGGGAGGGTTTTGAGCAATAGATTCTATAAGGACAGTCACGATACAGATTGATAATTTTCTAAAAGCGGGCAAAAGTAGGCCGATTATCATTACGCCATATTATGATAACGTTGTCATTAGGGAAATCTTTTCCGAGTTCTCAGCTAAATCTCAACTGCCATCTTCTGGTAGCTCGAGCATAAGTAACAGGTCCCCGGACATCCATTCATAAGGAAAGAAGACGCAAATTGATAGCGTATACAAAGAAATTGAGATAACAGGGGAGGAAATGATTTTCAGAAGGGAAGGTTTTCATTCTGATGCGATCTCGTTCTTTCGTAATTTCTGACGCGACGGATTTTCGATAACGATAATAGCTACGGGAAAGAATTGTGTGCACGCGAAGGCAATAAAGAGGGCAGGCAGTCGTGTAAGGTTTGGAAAGGGAGTGGCAATTTATTTATCGAACGAGACGATATTCAAAAGAGCTTTCCGATGTTAAGGTTCGCTATTGAATATGAGACAGGAAACAATGATGGTGCCATTTACGCCGTAAATATATGCCTCGAACGATTAACAACTTTTAAACGAGTCCGGCCAGTATTTTTAGAGCTATGCAATTTATAAACTTAGATACAGATAAACTTTAATTTAGGTGATACTGCGATGAGATGTGTTACGAAGACTGAAAAACTGTTTAACATAAATAACTTAATTTTCTCAAAATTTACTTTCCTCGCAGTAAGGGTGATTCCTTAAGGGGAGACTCATTGCTATTCTGCTTGGCATTGGTAAACTTCAAATATTTCTTTGAGAACTTTAATATGAAACTACGAATGAAAAGTTAAACTCAGTATGACATTGATTTACAAGAGATCACTAGAGAGAAAACCAAAGGAAGCTCTGTCAAAGAGCTTTTAAAGAACGTTTTTTTGAAGGCCAATACCATATCTGCGGGTGTAAAGGACTTAGTCTACAGCACATGGAATTAAGTACAGTTCAAGGGATTTATGAGTTATACCGGTGAATTTCGTGGCAAATAAATTTGCAACAACTTAAAAAAACTCTAAATCGTCTTTATAATATATGAAGATTATTTTAAGAAAGATTATATCAGCATTAATATAACAAAATGCATTATTATTTATCATGAGAAATATGTGATTCTATATGACAGATTGATAATAAACATAAAATTAATATAATTTTTGTTTTTAATTTAGCTTTGCTTTCAAAGTGAAGTTTCTTGTAAATTTTCTCGAAATTTTTAACAACCTACCCGATACAACTGTATTATTTACGCTGATTTTAAATGATTTTCGTTTTCTTGAAATTGCCATTGTCTCATTATTGTATTACCACTGTTCACGAGAGAAATCTCATTTAGTAACTAAATACTTACATGATTAAATGTCTTTGCGACTAATTAACAGTTATCACAAATGCCAATATTACTGGAAGTTGATAAATCTTCAAAGTAAAATAAAGATGGGTTTCATTAGGTAGCAAAATCATTCTTGGTATAAAAACTCGATCCTTCTGGTTACTCACCGTTAAAATCTCCGTGACTAAAAAACTTTCTTTTCTTACCAGAATAATTAATCGTGAACCATTTAAGAGTCATATCCTCAGATTTATTTACAACATAACTATAAATGTTAAAATAATAAAATTTGTCACATATTATACCGATTGCAATTACTCGACTTTCACAAAAACAATAGATGGCCAATATAACACGGGAGACATGAAATTGCAATTATTTATCCGATGTATTCTTATGACGTGCGACATTGTCCGACTTATGATGTAGAGTTATGGTATGTTCATGTATATATGTACATACACCCTGAGCCACACACCAAAAGGCGTCTCGCGAGATACGCATATTATAAAAACGTTGGAGTAAATAATTTTAGGATACTTACTGCTGATAAGTATAATTTTCGCTTAGAAAGGTAAGGCAAAAAAACGAACACGCACTGAATGACGATTACCAAGAACTTTGTAACTGATGTTGCTCTTAGTTAAGTTAGCTATCTCTTAGATAAAAAGGAAATGTCGATTGCCGCAGAAACAGAAATAGGAGAAACTTTTTTCTCGTCTAACCAATTTACATGCATGGCTATAAGGGCTATATGACATATTTTAAGACAAAACGAAGTATAAAAATGGAATTCAGTCACCTTATGTACATAATACACGGGACGTAATAGATTGTCATAAAAAATTATTAGTATTACGCTAATTATAATTCTTTGTAATAATAATGTAAATAAAGAAGATTGAATATGTTTACCTTTTGAGCAGAGATGGGGAGAGCAACATTCACTGCTGCTTTACTTTTTCGCAATTTACTCATTTATGAACAGTCGCTAGAATTGAGAAAAGCAATTTCAAGCAATATAATGAACCCTTAAATTATATTGTACATTTAATAAATAATTTAAATTTTATCTTTACGAACCGTACAGTAATCCACATTCAAGTCTTCCGTGGTATTTACAACCTTGATTGACGTGGTTCACAGATCTCCTTAACTTTAAATCTTACAATGATGTATATCGTAATGCACCACGGTTGTAAACACATCCATGACGCATTGCGATTAAAACAATATAGCGGATACGTATCGGCATTAAAATATATGGTGGAATGCAGAAAAGCTCTTTGGCATCAACCGCGACCTTTTCAGAGAGATTAATAGTTTTCCTAGGGGTTTCTACCTTGTAAAAACACAATTTGTTTCATATCGCTAAATCAAACCGTTTCTGAAATAAAAGGGGGGACGGAAACCACGCAAATTACATGTATATTTTTTTGAAATCTTACTAATAAAATTTTAAAACTATACCTCAGTAACGGTTGCTTGTATAATGTTTCCTATGATCTTTAATTTGTTAATTAAATTGTAATTTTAGATAGTAAGAAGATACAAGTCCTTTGGCTATCACGAAATTTTTTTCAATGTTACTTAGTATAAATTATATACTTCCTACCGAAATATATTTATGGGTGTGTAAGTTACTTGAAAATGAAATAAATAATAATTGAAATTAAGTAACTTCACTCAATTTACCTTTTTTGAGTGGTATTCTCGATTTTTACGACTATTGTTTCTAATGTAATATTATAAAGGAAATAAAGTCATCATACCATTGAAATTAACTCTAAATGCATCTCTTTCCGTAATGCTCTGAATAATCTGGGGTCGAACCGGCAAATAGGCAAATAAAAATAAGTCATTTGTCGATGAATTTGTCATTTGAATTTATTTATCAGCTGTATGGGCTTTTTTTAATGTTTTGGGGTTCACTGAGCATGAAAATGATATGTAGATATCCTAAACCTGTTCCTTCCCGTTTAAGCACCCAACAGAAGTCCATCCATCATACTCAGATCCCATCTTCAATGGTAATGACTCTCCATGTCCTTAAAATCTACGTAAAATCTTTCTCCTCGTCTTAAGTTTTCATGAAATTAGTCCATGAGTGAATGCAAGAAATGGACCTTCAGGACCATGTTATAGCTTTGAGCTTAAAATGCAATTAGCATGCGTTCTACAGTATTTTTGTAAGTAGAATCTTTACAATTTCCCAAAAATATATGCATCACATCTTATAAAGGCAACCACCGCTTCTGTTTCAGTTTCATTCTTGGTATTAGGAAGCGAGGAATCAGACAATAGTTTACATGTGATCGGCTCTGCTAAAATTCCCCTTTCAACTTCACACAGACAGTTTTAGGAACTTAAAGAAATAGGTATTTCAAAAGTTCTTCCTGTTTTGATAGATATTTCACGATCTGATTCATAATTCAAATGGTGATCGATAAGAAAAATGCATAGTCACTGAATGAATCACACAATTCTTTTACATAAATCATTTCTTCACTCTATTTACGGAGTTTTGCGAAACAGATGACGGTTTTTTAAAACCGTTGCACCGTAAAAAAATTCACTACAAGTCTATTTGGAAGACAGCAAATAATACATGGGTGGTCTGAAAAGTTTCCGACAATTCGCCATTTCTCCACATGCTTTCTGAAAATTTTCTGAAGATTTCTGAAAAATCTGGGGAAAAATCAGAAATTTTTACGTAGAACACAGTTGTCGCATATGCTATCGATGGAGATGTGAGAGCCAAGAAAAGATTCCTTTGCAAATGTTTAGTTAGTTCTCTAACGTTTCTTTCGTGGCACTGTTGCAAATTCCTTTTTTCTCTCCGAAAATACCAGATTCATCACTACATCACTGGAAATTTATTTTGACAATCTAATATTTTTATTCTAAATGTGGTACTTCTATGTGAAAACACTGAAACCAATTTGTGACACTGAGGTGTGTTAAGTTTTTAAATATATTTACTAGCCGCGTGCGTGCACCCTCTGGGTGCAGCTGTTTGGTCTGGACTATGAACATGTACTATCATTCATTTTTAATCATTACTTTCATATGGGCATATCAATCATAGTGTATTCTTATGGAAAAAGGCAATACCTCGGTTTCAACAATCCTTTCGGTCGTCAAGGGGATTGGTTGTTTACAGCCTCAAAATTTCACGAAATGTCCGTTTATTTTAACCGAATTCTCGCCATTTCGACCCGATAACGATATTTCACGACCAAAATAAGAAACTTTATTCATTTCTCTTTCTTTTGGCGCTTATCTCGAGTTCGTTGACTATGGTTTCTAATTTAATTTTGCGAAAGAAATGTAGCCTGCAACCGATAAAAGTGAGGTGTACGTGCATTTCTTATGGGAACGGTTTTTCTTCTCTGGGTTCGAACCGGGGCCGTTCAGGTAAAAGAAAATTTTGCCACATTGTAGGGTGCAGCAGTCTACATCTAATGCACGTTTCAGCATCGCTCTAGCTCTTGGCATTGGCGAGAAAAACGCTTTTTGTAGACAGACGGACAGACACCGTTACGTTTTTAATATATATAGATTATAAGTATATCAAAATAATAATTGTATTTAAAAGTTAGATTTTTAGGAGTACACTGACCTCCAAATATCTGGCCGATGTGTCCCTTGATTAAGGTGGGAAAGTTGATAATTACTACACTACGACGAATTGGACTCAGAAGAATCTCTCTGGCCAATGTTACAAATGAAACGCGGAAATGAATTTTTCCTCAGAAAAAGGACATTCAAGCGCCACACGATTTTGAGGTCCCGTGGACAGACGTTCGCTTCCAACTGCATACAGGGAATACACAAACTATTGATTCAAACTGAAAGTAAAAAACAAAGGCAAAGGAATATCCCAAATAAACACGTCTAAAAAGAATTAAAATTTACATCCAGGCGGCAAACCAAGCCTTAACATAGAGAAATTTCTTTGGATGCCTAATCTCTGCAAACCTCCCATAATTCCATACAACTCTTCATATTTCCGTCCCTTCATAATTAAAATTCTTATTTTCTTACCTCCTTCGTCGTAAAGAAGCAATGCATGACTTTCCATGTGATGAATACGGCTGAAGAAGAAACATTCCAACAGTCCCTGATTTTTGACCCAGAGATCGTGACTGGATCCCAGTAAATCTCTTCATTCATCGATTCAAAACCAATATTTTTAAATATGCCTGAATTCTCATCATATTCTCAAGCGAAAATGAGCTTTAGT
This sequence comes from Pachydiplax longipennis, assembly GCA_036926295.1. Lineage (NCBI taxonomy): Eukaryota > Metazoa > Arthropoda > Insecta > Odonata > Libellulidae > Pachydiplax > Pachydiplax longipennis. The sequence continues at coordinate 1,093,876 of JAVFKF010000010.1, forward strand.
TCAACAATCGCATTGGTCGTCCTTGGTAAGATTAGTTCACAATTTCAACAATTAAGAATACTTTCGCATATTTTATACAAATTTTCTTAATTTCGAATAAAAATAGTTTTCCGTGACAAAAATTAAGAACCTTCCCTCCAAAAAATATCCCATATTTTGGTGTATTTTCTAATTCGCACGACTATTCTTTCCAGATTCATTTAGTAAAAGAAGTAAATCCAGCATACTATAAAAATGATCTTCATATGAATCTCTTATGGGAAAGCTTTGAATCGCCATTGGTAAAACAAAGGATTCTCATGAAAAAAGTCTGACGGGATTGGAAATCGAACCCGGGATTTTAAAAAAATATAATTAAATGAAATAAATTAAATATTATTACATATTATGAAACAAATTATTATTATTATTTAATTAAACAAATATTTGTTTTGCTAGTACCTATATGAGGTCGTGGCCGTGGTCGATGCCGCACACCCGGAGGAAACCACATTACACCCCTGCCTACAAAGTTCCCAAAACTGTAATAGAAAATATTCTGGTAGAAAGCTTGGTTAGCTAAAGCGTCCTACCGGACAAGGAAAAATCCAGGACTTGATTCCTGGTCCCATCCGACTTTTTATCAAGTCCGCTTTCCTTCGAATTTTTCTTGGTGTACGCCCGTATGTGCTAAGACACCCTAACTCTTCCTTAGAACGGAAAACTTAGAGGAGCAAAAAGGTAGCCTATTATCTGTACAGGGAGGACTTTTAACATTCTCTTAAGTTTGTCTAACTTCTGATTCTCGAGTTTTAGGAGAACATACACACATATAATCAGTGTTGTACCGAACCATTATGCCGCCCGAGGAGAGATGTTCCATGCCGCGTACTATTTTATTCCCAATCTATTTTTTTATTTTCGAAATTATTAGTAAAGGAAAGAGAGAAATAAGCAACTCTTTCATGGAATTTATATTTAAATAAAAATCGAATGATAAGAAATAGAAAGACATGAAGAAAATAAGATTTCAATATTCAAGTTAGCTCCCCCTGCGAGAAGAGCCTGCGTCGCCGCCTCACCCATCGGCTATTTTAACTATTTTTTGTAAAGAAAACAGTCATTTTCAAAAATTTACAGATTTCATTCAACTTCAAAGCAGTAGTTGGAATTAATTCTTTATTATGTTTTATATAAAAATTCGATATTGTCTGCCTCAGGATAGATAATCCTGGCAAGAAGAGTAAGAGAAGCAATGGAGGAGAGAATGTACAGGAAAATCTAAGTTGAATAACTAGAGAGAGGTGACGGTAAGTAGAAAAGTTAGGAATGATGAGGCGTTGACTGGCAGGAAATGGAATTGCATGGAAAGCTGCAGCGAGCCAATCTCCGGAATGATAACCCTTGATTATGATATAACCATATTTCGAAGCACTTTATTACCCAAGTCAAAATCAAGTGGCCAACATTAAGGGCAGAAAATATTCCATGCTTGAGCTTCTTATTGGAATAGCGAAATTTCTCATTAGAACATTCTTTTAATACATGTGTTTATCATTTCTTTATTTAAAAGATTCACATTCAGGATTGAAATTATGTAGTGAAAACCAAAACAATAGAGCAAAATAAATTTACAGTACATATGCATTAATGTTTATAAAACATAATAATAATATATATATATACAAGATACAAGATACGAAGAAGCAGGAAATTATATGTATGAATCTTTACATAAAGATTCTTTATTCATTATTATATTTATTATTAAGATAAAGAATTCGTCCAGCAAGTCTGAAAGGCCATGGAGGGAGGTACGGAGCTCAGAAGGTATTGGAAGTCTGCATGATAGGGAACGTTGTGCAAGGGATATTCCAAGTTGTAACATAGAGTCAATGTAATTGCCCTAGTGGAACATGATATCTAAACTTATCCTGGAGAATCAACATGCGAGTCTATTATATTTTAGATGAATTAAAGAACATGTTTTATTAAAATTTCTCTTAGGCATCTTAGAGAAAATTATTTCAATAGATATGGTATGGAAGATATCCGTGGTGTGAACGAGATTTTACTATACAAGCGAAAAATAGCTATTGCAATTTATAACTAAGCTTGATTCACATTCAAAGCATATTCAGCTTGATTCACATTAACATTCATCTTTTAACTTCATATTTATTTCTCAAATCATTTTCAAAGAAAGATTATTCTCTGAAAAGGAAGTTATAAATTGCAAGAGTTAGATCGAGAAAATTCGAAAAGCGGGATAACACGGAAATGTTTTTTTCAGGAATGAGTTTTTTTAATTCAGTCATAAGGCGAGAAGCATTTTGTTAAATAATGAAAATTAGTCAAAATTCGCTATTTCAATGAAGAAGAAATGGAAAGCGACCACCCCTTAAAGTTCACAGCTAAGAAAAATGAAAATTAATATCAAGAGCGATAAGCTTAGCATGTGTAGCTCCAAGGCGAGGATATTTCAACTTTTTAGACATGCGATTATTTTCGTATGAATCAAAGGCATCATTGGTTATGTATTATTATTGCTACTTCAAGTCAAACATTCACGTGTTCGCACATCTGTACACTTCCAGCGCACCTTATCACCACTTAAATGCAGCCAAGAGAAGAGCTGTATTTCCTCACCTCATTGTATCGATTCATCACTTCAAAGCTTCAACTGTACTTTCCAATAAACGGAAGAGCAGATAGCTTCGGTTATGAACAAGGTATATCAAGCTTTGGCAGACTTTTTTTATTGAATGAAATACAGGTCCTTGGCAATACATTTGGTTTTATGTATAATTAAATTCGTCCAAAACTTACATTTAGTCGTGAATAAAAATTTATTCGGAACACATTCAAACTATCCGAAAGTTTTATCGAGCAAACATTTTCTTTTCACCAATATTTTCACTAAAGCTATTACCTTTAAAATGCACTTACCTTTATTATTCCGCCTCCATATTTCTTGATCAATTCTCATACTTCTTCATCACGGTAGTTGAGTATATCTTCGATTTCATTACAAATAGCACAAACGAAGCACTTATGAACGATTATCAGAAAAATCGTTCAATATAAATACAGGTCTTCTCCGGTATAACAGTAGAAGAGAATGGAAAGAACTGACTCTCGATAAAATAATATAAACAGCGCGAAGAGACATCGGGTAGAAAGTGGTCCTTGTAAAATAGAACGATAAAAGAGTAATAATGGACACGACGGAGCCAAATCGGAATAGAATATCGGCAAATGATGTTGAAGAATAAATTAATCATACAAAAGGACTGTAGCGCTAAGTAATACCTCAGGTGATCAAATACACGTCAGCATATAATTCATTATGATCATCCCGCTATGATAGGCACAAAAAGCAACTTAAGAATAATTATGAAGAAGAGCAATTGGTACTTTTTCCACAGTATTTGTGCTTGTGTTTCCACAGGACATCGCCAGAGACTGTGAATTTTAAACTTAAGAATAGATAAACTCCTTCCGCCAAATTATTATTATAATGCTGGCAAAACATACCTGATTTGTTAATAGTTTTTACATGGATAATTTTTATCATACTATAAAAATTATTCTTTTGTGGAAACTGCAAACTATGTTATATCTTTCCCCATAGAGTTCCAAAATGTAAGGCTGAACCACATCGATTATACCCAAGGAAATAATGCCGTTTTGTTACTAATTCTCAATTTAAAACGTAAAACATTCTATGCTTCCCCTTTACTGATTTTTTGAATGTATCAATCGTACAACAGTCAAATTGTCTTATAGAATCTATATTTCTTATATTATAGTTCCCTGAGTATAACAGATGCCTTTGTTAAGAATTGGGTCCAAAAAATATAACCTTTCCCTCAACCTTCATTTATATGATTTCACATTTGCCTCCGATTCATTGCAATGGAAATTAAATTTTTATCTCCAAACTCATTGTAATTTGAGAGCATATACCACTCACTTGTGAAAAGCAATATGAAGACATACCATCTACTCCAATGGAGATTTTTCAAGAAGAAACCCACCAATGAAATTAACTAAAATATTTCTACCAAAAGTAGCACCTTCTTCGCGTAACATAGAAGTGATAAAGGTTAATGTGGACTTTAATCAACATTGAATCTTGATCGTAATTCTTTCGGCCAGAAGTGGTCTAAGACGGGCGAGCCGGGTCGGGAACATCAAATTTTGAGCGGTAAAAATATTTCGACGTGGAGGCCATGTTTTACTTCCCATAAACTTCCACTCTACCAAAGACATTTGCGCAGGCTAAACCGCATTGTTGACGAAAAAATGCAATTTATAGAAAAAATATCATTTTGTACTAAAATTCAGGATATTTCTTAAAAATTAATACTTAATTTTTCACTGAAGCATTCACGCAATTGCTAAAACGTAGCAACAGTAATGGGATTCAGCCGATTCAAGTGAACTCTTTCTTGGAATTTCCCGAGTTAGTCCTAAATCTGATAACATAGTAGTAGCACGTAAAGGTACTTCAATCCAATTATTACTATGAGAATATAATTTCAATTCTTAGATAATGAAATTCATTCTTCTTTTCTTAAAGACTTAAAATTTAGGATAGTTAGGGAAAACATACTTAAAATGCATGGTTGCATACTCGAATGGATATCTGTTCCTAATATTTTTAAAACCCTACTCTGATCAAAAAGCTTCGAAAGAATCATTCTAAAATTAACCTCGATTTTGAATTAATCAATCAATAGCTATAAAAAACAGCGTACTATTCCTTAAGGAGTTACGTTATTGTAAATTTTATTTTGTTACTAAATTCTTTTTCGTAATTTTACTGTTATATTAGAAGAGCTATTATAATGAAACTACCTCGTTATAAATAAATTTTCAATTATTTCAAATGTATACTTCAATTTTTTCCAATAATAAGCTATTCACTGGCAAAAGAATGTTAATAAGTAAAATTCACAGTTTCAGAACATCTATACAAAGGGGCGCATTAACCATACTATGTCGGGGCGCCAATATACTTTAGGTAGACTACACTTTAGGTGCTTGTATAAAATCGTTAAATTCCCAAGTTAATTAAGGAACTACGTTAAAGAGATCGCTCCGAAGGTAAATCGATCACAAATCTTTAAAAATAGAGTATAACTTCGATGTATACCATGCATAATGCGGGAACAATCTAACAAAACCCTAACAAAGAAAGAATGAGGAGAAAGGTCCATAACTCTGCAGCATTTCCATCATTCCTACACACTTGGTCGGATAAGGAAACACGAGAGTGCATTAGCTAAAGCACTTGGACTGCCAAAGATAAGGGTTCGTGACAGGAACACGTACTGAACATGAGAGGGCCTTACACAATGATTTAAAAGACCAGAGACGGAAGTCGACTTTTTCCATTTCTTACACCTCGCATCAATCTCGACGATACCTTCGCATGATCGAAAGGGAAACCCTAGACATTTTGCGAACACTTAAAGATTATCAAAGGAGTAAACGTTCGTTGCCGTTGATTCTGCATAATTTATAGGCGATGCAGCAAAAACGTTTTCATTTTGAGAGGAGGCGCGTATTGAAATCAAATCGCTAACGACCACGCTCAGGGCATTGGAAAGTCTCTCAGAAAATCAAATATATTTTACCATTAATGTATGCGCTACTAAAATCATGACTATGCAGTTGCTACATACTCGAAATTTAAGCCGATTTGCTGAGTAGGAAAAACAAAACGAAATTAAAAGGTCCTAGGCGAATAAACTTACTAGCACCTGTAAAAACGAAAGAATAATGAATTTAGGTGGAAATTGATAACTTTAGAGGACAAACTGTGGTTTACCAAAATAAAAAAATGGCAGAGAAAAATGTGAGGATTCCACGGCGTAACTTCATGGCATGACTTGCTAATACGGCGATTTCTATTCTAGACTTAATTTTATGACCTACGTTATAGCTTACTGCTGAAAATCAAAGATTCGAACCTTTACATCATTCACGAGCATATTTGCGGCTTATGATACCAATAGTTTCCATTTCAACGTATACATCTCGTAGTACGTGGGTAGAGAGAGGGTAAGAGCGAAATGTTCATTCTAGAGATTCCTTTTCAACCTCAGAACTCAAGATCGGGAAATTAATATAACTATAATACATATAGTAAAATAAACTTATAATATGGTTTGAATACAAATAAAAAGTTACAAATCCATAAGGGATATTTCGCAAAATGGTTTCTACATTTCCACAGAAGTACCACATTTCGAATAAGACTGTTTGATTCTCCAAATAAATTTCCATAGTGATTAATTCGATAATTTCGGAGAGAAAAAAGAATTTGCAACAGTGTCATTAAAGAAACGTTAAAGAACAAACTAAACTTTTATAAAGTACTTTTCTTGGCTCTCACATCTCCGTAGATAGCATGTACGACATCTATATACTACGCACAAGAGATGGCTCCATAATTAAATTTAAGAATGAAAAGTACACAATGGAATAAATGGAAATTATTTGCTAACTAACTAAAAACTTGTAGGGGAAATAATAAGGTGCAATAGTGTTAAAAACAAACTTGAGCTATTCCGCAAAACTCCGAAAATAGGTGAACAAGTGGCTTTTTTGTAAAAGAATCATAAGTGTAATTGATTCAGCGATTTTGCATTTCTGTTCATCGATTACTATGTTTATTTTACTTGCAAACCCTTCAGTTTCACACTGTCTTTTTACTTACCGTAACAGGAATCCATTAAATCGGAGACTACATTTCCTGAAAACATTATTTTTTCGTTCCCAGAGTCCAGTTAGGCGCTATTTAAATCCCTCTTCTCGCAGTAAAATATATGTCGATAAGTATGTAAGATAGACGAAATACGCACAAACCACGCTCAAAATATCTCCGCAACTTCATGTTAAGTCAGTTGGTAATAAATCAAAGTAATATTATATTTTCTAAATCTAGTTTTAGTCGCAAGTCTCTTTTTGCAAGCACTAGCAGAAAATAACATAGAAATGTAACGATAAAAGTCTTTAGCCTCTTGCAAATAATGTTAGTCATCCAGCAAACAATGGTTATGAAGCAATATCCCCGCAGCAGGTTGGATGCAATACATATGTACCGGGCCACAATAAAAATACATGACGATATCTTGAAAAAACCAAATTCTTTACAGTATTACATGAATAGCGTGCTTCAAATGAACGATTTTGAAGAGATTTGAGTTGTCGGCAAACAGACGCCACCAAATGTGAATTTTCAGCTTCTAAACGAAGAAAAAAACTAAAATTGACAATCGAAGCTAAAATTTAATAATCCACCACTCCGAATAAATTAACAAGACTTCCTTGATAGGCGGATAGGAACTGTGCTGGATCCGAAAATGAACGAGAACAAGTCTATCGGGGATAACCTAACCAATTAAAGGCAAATTAAAATAAATAATTATAAGAAATTGAGAATAATCCATATCGGTTGCTTGAATTGGACAAAAAAATCAATAATAGAAAACGAAATTAAATATCAGCTTCTAAATGGGGCTGATCAAACACGGGAAGAAATCTTTTTTAGAAAAGAAAAATTTTTATGAAATCAGATAATTAGCCAAAAGAGATTGGAAGAATATAATTTATACCCGATCGATAATAAATAAAGAACGATGCAAACTTTAAAATTCTCACTCGTCTATTATTTGATGGAAGGCGAAGATTAAAATATTTTTGAACATAATGGAATATTATGTTTATTTCCAATCAAACACCGAAGTTCCCGATGGATACAACAATAGAGAGTAGAGAAACGAATCCATTAGTGTAAAAATACAAGTGAAAGTAATTGATTTGCTCGAAATAAAACGATAAAACAAGTTTCCTGAAAAAATGCGCAGGAAGCATAGCGAAACAGATAGAGGAATGGAAATGCAGAGAAAAAGGCATAGAGGGGAGAACTTAAGCTGAAGAGTTAAAAGGGCAAAATAATAAAACAGCGAAGAAGAAATACGAAAGATGGGATTGGCGGTGTACAGATAGAGAAGGATGAAGTAGGGAAAATATGACGATGGAGTATTATCGCTTCTTATCACAGCTGCACCTATCCGCAATTTGATTTTTGAACTTATTATTATGAATTATAGGATAACTTTCTCAACTTTTCTACAAATCAACTTAGCAACAAGTATACCGCGAATTAATGAAGAAGCAATGGAGAAGAGTAAATCTATAGAATAGTAAGCCTTTTTGCCATGCAGTGCGCTGTTTAATTTGGTTGGAATTCGTTAATTAATATTTCGTTCTAAAATTACTTCGCAAGATAAAAATGTTCGCACATCAGATTAAAGAAATTATTGATAAATAGGATAAAAATTTACTTCGGTAAGTAGAATTTACTTTTCTTCTTTTTCACTAAATGCTACTTAATAAACTTGGTTTTAACTTTTTTCCTTTCGATTGAAAACTTACTTCTTCAACGTTTCCTTACGAATTAATGTTTTACCTTAAACAATTAACACAATGTTTTCTTAAAATTCGGCACGTTATATATTACTGCCGCCAATCTGAAGATATCAAAGGGCATTTAAATTCAAGAAACAATGTATTTAAATTTTAAAATTTATTTCCCTAATTAAATTTTACCTGATGCGATATTTATCCGTTTTAATACAAAGTGAATGTCGGCGAAAATTTTGGGATAGGTATAGAAACACGAGAGGCCCACGCACAGTTCTTTTACAGTATCTGAAGGAATATTAATATTTATAGCGTCTCCTGAAATTCGCCACGTAGTTTGCGGGAAAGATACAGTCAGCTTCGTCTTCATTTCTGATTGCACGCAACAACTAGATAAGCACCTATTTTCAGATCTTTAGAACATACGGAAGAGAAGAACTTACAATTCTTCAGTCCTCACTCAACGAAAGCAGTGATTCCAATGCCCAAGGCCTAAATGTATGCAAATGGAAACTTGCGATTTCGTCGATAAATTTCTTACTACATCTCTATACTAAAAGAGAGCTAGGGGTTATAGAACAATCGTAAGAAATTCTTCAGTTGTGATTGTAATATTAACCTTAATCTTATTTAGCTTGATACAAATATCATAACCGGGAAAAATTTTCCAATGGGGAAGGAAGGCACTAAATTTCGAAACGCCTATGAAACATTAAATGAGCATTCTTCTGAATGATGCGATTCTTAAATTTAAAAACTTAATTTAGATGTGAGAACAAATAAAATCTATAAACATCACTGGCAGAAAGAGTGAATCAGGAAAAACCGCTTTTGTGCGACATACGTAATTTGGGAGTGAAATTGCCAAGTTCAAGAATAAGAAATCATTTAATGACATAGATTAAAGCATTTTAAACAACACAATAATGAAAAATATTAATGAGAAATTTTCCAAAGAGCAAAGAGACTCCACACGTTTCAAAGATCAAATATTATATTGCCTGATGTCTAGATGCTGAATTTCCGGTGAAGATTTGAAAAATGAACGAGAAAAACTCATTTCAGTCGACCAAAATAAAGCTTTTTAAGTGAAGAAAGTGAAGAAAAGTCATTATTCCATACCGAAGAAAGTGAAGAAAAGTCATTATTCCATCACTCTTTAATGAAAAACGAATAATTTATTTTGGTCTCCAATAAGAAGTCGGAATTCGACAATTTGCATAACACCCAAAAATATCGCTTTCTTGGGAAAATAAGTAAACGAAACGCTTCCAACGGTCCTAATATCGCAATTATTTCAATTTTAGTAAGTGAAAATACCTGCTAAGTTGAAGAAAAGGTTATAAAATAAATGATTTGCAAGACTGCTCATGACTAAATATTTCTGTAAGACAATACTGCTGAAAAACTATTCTACCGTAAACTAATTCTGCTAAGATGCAAAAAGCGTTTAACTGAATAATATAAACTCAAACTACTTGGTATTATACAATATTTGAAACTACTTTATCATCAAAAGGAAAATATATCGGCATTATTTAGTGGAAAAAATTCTCGAGCGGATGAAGATAAATTCGATAACCCAAGTCAAAATCAACGCCTTATTCACAAAGTTCTATTAAGTGTCAAAATTATAATTGGCGTTAGCGCGTGTGGATCTAATTGATACCATAATTTCCCGAGGTATCAGCTAAGCTACTCGTTCAGTCACTGGAACTAGGTATTACAATAGTCATTCCTTAATGCTCAATAGTCATTCCTTTATGATGAAATCAATCAAATAGATTTTTAAAATACGTTATCTATTTTTAAAACTCTACAATTTGTAATATTTTTAAGAAAAGTACCTTTTCAATTTCCATATTCATCTCTTATCACGAGACTTGGCAAGAAGCAGGAACGATGTAAGATTACAATCCAATAGACCTCCAAGAAAACACCGGAAAGCTGTAAAAATTATCAAGGTAAGTCCTCAGTTACATACAAATGGGAAGGGATAATTTTTCTTCGAGAACCGTATAATCCCTTATCTCGTGGCATGCTCTACGAAGTGGATGTTTCATAATATCTTCTCCTTAAATGAAGTTGAATGTTAATAAATTCCGACGGACCAATGGTCGATTTTCACCTAATCTTTTACTTCAGTCATACTGTACGCGTAAATAGTCTACCACTTTTTATTTCAAAATATTATACAAACCATGCGCCAGCAAATATTATGCTTTCTTATCAACAAAAGTGTAAACCAATGCAAGACTTTTAATACTGACATTTTTAGAAACAAAAACTAGAAAAAACCACGATCAGATTCTGATTATTGAGGGCTATAAAACAATTTTTGACATTTTTAAGAGCATTATAAACAATGAAGATCGCGGCTTTAAATTTTAAATCACACTATACGAGTTATTTTGATGTCCTTAGCAGAGAAATACATTAAGATTCATCAAAATTGTCTAGAAAATTTATTTATCATGACATATACTATCGTGGTGTCGAAGACGATAACTGAAATATCAACTACCTGCATTATGCCTTGAGATATTATGTTATAGGTTCTCGAACGTGAAAATCATCCAGGGCTGATAAGAATGAATGCAATGAATCTCATGCAATGTTTCGAGGAAAATCAGACTCTTAAGGGCACGCAAAATTAATTTTCATAATTGTCATTCGAAAATTGCTGCAATACAAGGCAAAACTCTGGAACATGAATGTACTTCAGCTGTTTTTAAAAATAAATCGAACTATTATACGAGTTTACAATAACCACACTCTTTCGCAATTATAACATAAACTGTATCCCTATTTGTCCTACATCCTTGTGCGAGGCGAAAATTTTTAGGTTAAAAATATATGTGACCTAATATTCAATAATTACTTTAGTAATCACTTATGATGCACTACTACTTTTTAGCCACTGAAAATATTTAAAAATAAAAAAAATTATTACGGATCATTAATAACTTGAATGCACATTGAATGAAAATGTTTATGGGTAAATTAGTTGAATTTTTTCCTTGTAGTTGAATTAATAACGCCCACAAATGAAGCTTCCATACATAGCATCGAAAGTTTATACGATAAAATTATTACAATTTAATACTATATTACTTATATAATTCTTACGCGGAAAAAATATAATAAATTAACGCTCTATACATGCTGATGAGGGAATCGAACCGAAATATTTTTCGTTCCGGTTCGACGAAAAAGAAATTTCGGTTCAGTTCCGACTTCGCTCCCTCTACCATTGTCGAAGCGGTTCGGACGACCTTTTTTCACTCCGAAGAATATTACAAGAACAATTCTTCTGAAAGTTGGTCTATCTACTTTTATATTATTATTTACAAAAAAATAACTAAATTTTAGAGTAAAACTTAGGAATAGTTATTTTCGAGAAGAAGTAACACATACTTAATAAATCTTCCGCCGAGTATCCTTTAGTAAAATCTGAATTGTTGGGAACCGAAAATCGGAACGGAATAAATAACGGTTTCCGGTATCGATTAAAATTCAGGAATTTTAAATTTTCGGCTCGGGTTCAGTTTTCACTCCGGCATATATCACGGTTTTCTTCGGTTTTGGTTCGAATCCCTGTGTCTTACCCAAGCTATTTGAAAAAGTATTTCAAATTCTTAAGGTGGTAAACATATCACGGGGCGTAACTCCGCTTATAAAATTAATATACTTAACCTAGGAATAATCGAGCAGTAGCATTTGATTTCAAATAAATGATAGATAACCAACTACCATCAAATAAGAGTTTAATATGAGAAAGTAGCTGATTCAATTTCGGAAAATACCCTTGGAACAATCACAAATTCTGGTGTAATTTAAAATAACATGAACTTGATGAAAGGTCTGAGGAACTCATTAAATTCCATTATTCTTCAAAGATCTTTAGACAAAATCTTTCTGGTAAATTATTAGAAAAGGTTGGAAGAAGGATAATTCCGTTTTGTTTGTGCCGTCGCTATCAGAACACAAAATCCTACAAACACGAGGAAAAAAACTTATTGAAAATTCTGATATTTCGATAATGGAATAACTCTGATCCCTCTAGAATTTTAACTTGGTACAGCGTTTATACATATTGTCTCCTTGGAAATATCAAAACGGCGTCCAAGTATGAAAGATGTCCATGATAAGTTTCTACTTAGAGAAAAATCTTCACTCTCTTCAAAAATCGAAGAAAAATTGAAATTTCTTAAAAACTTTTCTAATATTGGCAAATTTCATTAAGTACTCCATATATATAACATAAAAATGTTTTCAACATGACATATACCTATTATATCCAAGACACTTTCTCTCTTTGTGTTACAATCCTATTTAGAGAAATTATTACTAAATAATTGCCCAAGTACTTGAAAATTTTGAAGACATCATGCTCTTCTTTAATTTTAATTTTCAATTAATCCCAGAATAGATAATGATTAAATGACTGAATCCTCAAAGTACTATCTGATAAACTTCTCTTCACAAAAATTTGCTGTTAGCTAAAATTTTCCTGCTGCATAGTACTTTCCATAAATTAAGCATATTTCCCTTGAAATTTAAAAGAAACTGGGCTAAAAATTGCTAATTACGATTTGAAAAACAAACTGCATTCAAGTTATCAAGTGTTAATAAAATCATTAATACATCAATATTAACAAAAAGTTGCAAGATTAGGTAACCAAAGCAATCATAAATGATTAATTGTTCCTTTAAATACTGCTACCTCATCCAGAATAAGTGCATTCTCTCTATATTTTATGGCAAATAAAAGATATTTGAATCATTCTGTATAGAAAATTCTCACTTGACCATTTCCTAAACCTGTAATTCCTGAGTAATTGGTAATTATAAAACTATCGTTGGATATTAAATAATTAGCAACATTATTTTGAGATCACGAGTTTGAGTTAACTCTCTCAGAGTTGAAATGATAGAATCATTTCAATTCAAAGAAAATTTGCCAGTTATTGAGACAATTGTACAATGATAAATGTAATGTAGCCACAAGTTCTCAGATTAAACACAATATAATAAACGGAAGAAATATAAATGAGTAATTTCAGTATAACGTATAAAAAACTTTTCTTTGATGCTTCTATCATAAAAAACTTATTTTTAATAAAGCATTCATGCAGCATACTACACATTCCGAATATATAATCATAAGTTACTCATGACTCTATTTTAAATAAAAATTGGTCATACTTAATCAAAGGTATATTAATGAATCTCTCCTGTACTCAGTAATCAATACAGAAATGATCCTTCGGGAGAGGAGCATGATGATCTTGATAAAAAGGCAACAAATTATAAAATAAAGGTGTACTAAGGAATGACAGTATACACCTTTACTTGTTAGAAAGATGTTGAAAAAATTTATATGAGCAAATTTCAGTTGAATCTCTATGAAGGAATCTAGCCCTAGAATAACTATATAAATAAAACTAAACTTTTTCCTATTCCAATTTTTCTATACAAAAATCAAAAGCCAATGGATAGTTCTAACTGCAATCAATGAAACAATGCATGGTTCTAAAAACAGACCCACTTTTCAAGAAATACTTCCATCAGTCTGTTTACACCTTCAATATATATAATATGACAACAAAAACTGCATTGAAATGTTTTCATTTAAGCTACCACACATACGTGCATACATTCCACATCCCTGATGGGGACATCAACCTGGTGATGAGTGGGATTTCCAAAGCGTTAATTGTTGTATCAGTCCATTTGTAAATATGTTCAGATAATATACTTTCAGAAAAGAAAGGAGCCACAATGCTATACAAAGCAGATCTCTCATGAGTAAAAATAATCATCCAAAAATGTACAATTTTAAACATATACCAGGGAGGAGGACAATTTTACTAATACTTGGGAAACAGCATCATGAATTCTCCCAGAAATTAAGAGCTATATCAAGGAGAGACAAAGTAAATAAGTTTAAGTTTTCAGTTCTTATCCACGAGATGTTTTATACACTACTTGTCATATTCAACAAATTTACTGATTCACAGCATACTTTTTTACAAACTAACCCATTTCTCAGTGAACTATGCACTTCACACAAATTTCAAACAAAATATTTACAGGTATTCACTGCTATGGTTGTGGGCAAAAATAAGTCACAACAAATCTACTTGATCATGTTATTGAATCACAATGAATATAAATTAATTCTTACAAATCAACTACAAAACTCACTTCCAAAACCATTTTCAGAATGAACAATATGATTCATAGAATATAAAAATTCTATAATTAAAAATCTATGTGTGACTAACGTGACTTGATTGAAGAACATCAGCCTAGTCTAATAAGAGGGCAATACACAAAAATATAGAGGACCTATCCAATATATTGGCATTTCAGTATACACCATAAAATCTAGAACCACATGGATGGACTCCTTTGAGAGTTATCTGGGAACATGAAGTATTTTATTCCAATACATAACACCGACAAAACGAATTTTTCTAAACTAATTATTTTTAAACATTCACAAATAAACTGATGAAAAGGAAGGACAAAAGAGTCCAACTAGACAAATAAAGGTTTCTTTCCAATAAAACCACCCATGGGGTTGCTAGATTTGCTTTCAGACATCAGTCCAACACTTTGATTAGGGAAAAGGATTCTTAAAGTAAAATTATGCAGTGCTCACTTGGGGCTTTGCTATTGATGCCTCTTTATATTAACATATCTAAGCTACTCATCTCGATTGGAATCATTCTGCTAATATTTGTTCAATACATCACAAAATTTTAATTTAAACTGATAAATAACGCTACAAATTTCAGCAAACTGGCAAGCATGGTCTCATATTTCCAAATTGAGTGCTTCAAAATTTTACAAACAGTAATTTATTCATTCTATCTAAACTACATACGATGGTAAACAGCCATTTTACCGAATATTAAAATATAAATAATACATTACATTTCCATGGAATGTCACCAACATTATCTATTTTTAACACCGGAACTTAAAACTAATGACACTATTCATAATTTCCAACTTAATACTGAATGACATACTACATTAATATCTGTTAATTTACACAGGCCAATCAATCCATTGTTACACAAAAATTCTCATAAGGATTGGTAATTCAAAGACAATACTTCAAATTCATCTCTCTTTACTATTGCTTTCACCCAATGCTATGCAATTCTGAATAAAAGGAGACTATTCAAATTAATAAAATATAAATAGTAAAGCAAAACCGTATTGACTTCATAAACAAAACAACATCAAATAATCCATATAAAACCAACTATAAATCGTAGGAATTCATCGATTAGTATTAATGAGATCATATATCACTTTCAATGCAAACTATGCATCATTTGAGATCAAGAATTGTACTTGTAAAAATAATCGGGTTTCTAAGAGAAATAACTACAAGTTAAATCGAAATATGAGAGTTACGTGTTACGTTTGAAGTATCACTTACAATAAATATTTCACATGCTGCTATCTGTAGAAAAATATCTTTCTTGTGTGGGTTCATTACGCAATTTTTAGAGTTTTACCTCGATAAAAGTAAAAAATGAAATCAAAACAAGAAATAGTAGACGATACATTTTCAACCGTCAGATGTTCTACTCCAAGCCACCTATTGGCGTAAAGATAAGTTACTATGGATCCGCTTGCAGACGGTCAGACATCGATATAATAACAAAATAAAGGTTGGTGACGATAGGAAAGAAGTGCAGAAAAGAAAATTAATAGGTGCATATTAATTATTACAGATTGCACTGAAACTTAAAAAATGTCACGCGAAAATAAATTAATTATAATCAAGAGCATAGCACTGGGCATGCATCTCGTAGCTATTACAATTCAAATTATTTCATCATTTAACAGCACTCACTACCCTACTGCTTACAAAAATTGCTCCAATGCTTAATTCACCATTTCAAGCTTACTTTTACAGCAGTAACACTACATACTAAAGAGCCTTTTTCCATCGGCAAGGTCATGTGATTAGCATTGACGAGCTACAGCTGGCCTCCAAACACAGAAACAAGAACGACCTTGACAGGCTGCAGTTACATATTCAACATACACTTACTATAATGCAAGCATAAGTCCAATAAATGCAAGCTCAATGGGTGCCTTCTTCATCACAGGGCGACAGTAGATACTTCTTGATACGACTGCACTTGAACCCTAAATCAGGAATTTGACGATTTCAAGCCATTGTATAGCCCTGATTGTTTCCCTGGTTCTATTCTCATTGTGAAATTAAGCACTCCATCACAAGCAATAAATCGTCGTCCGTTGAATTTCTCACGATTCACTCAAATTCATGTCACCGATTCTGAAAAATTGTGATAGCACCTAAGAATTTGTCACGAGAAAGTATACAGTAATAAGGTTGGTGGCGACAACCCAAAACTACAAGCCAAAAAGCAGACTAATTTTCGTCTGCCAAACGTGCACTTCAGACGGCATCGGTACACTGCAGACGTCAATAGAGGCGGCAGTGACCGGCCCAGATTATACCCGGTACATACAAATGAACTTATCAATAGAGAGAAAAGACAGACTTACCATAATCATTTTAAGCCACGTTATCTGACTACTTCCAAGACTTCATCACAGCAATCAGCTGATTTCACACGCACGTCAAATTCTGGTTTAAATTCTTTCTCCCACACTCGCTCCGAACGTTCCTCGTCCTTCACTACATGAAAAATTCTTCTTAAAATTCTCGCTGGAAGTTGTGTGGCGCAGTAGTCCCGCCGCTGTTGCAATATTTGTTGTGGAGCTGTATACAACGTAGTCAAATCACTATCTCTTGTCGCTCGGCAGTAGCGGTGCGACTCTTCGAAGATGTCACCTTTGCACTCATGATTTATGATCGCAGAAGCGCATCAGCTCGACCTTTATCGGATTTGGTCGGTGGTTTACTTTTAAAAACTCTACCATGGCGCTAAAACTTAAGAAATTCTTTCTCTGTCAACGTAGTGTATTCACGAGGCCATCAATCAAGCGTTTAGCGGACCAATCCCGTGCCACGACCCAAGTCATGGTCCTCCATATTAGGGAAAGGTATATGATATCATAGGCGGGGCCTAGCATGATACTCCTCCTCCTTGTAAAAACGCGGCAAGTGATTCTCGCGGAGGCAACCGCGCTTCGAGTCAGCTCTCAGGCGCAACTCATCCGTCACGAACCGCCTTTATGCTCAAATTCTAAAATTTCGCTTTGTTTCCTAATGATTTTTGGATTGCTATGACGGTATGCAAATCGATACAATTGGTCTGTAATATAAATGTGGATTTTCTATCTAATAAAGGTCATTATATTATATTATGCTGCACGCAATACAGATAGTGCTGATGGAATGAAAATTGTGACAGTGATAGAAAAATTTTATGAATACATCGACTTTCAAATGAGACGTACTTAGGAAAAGGAGACCAATGAATTTCAAATTATCTAAAAGTATAATCCAAAAATATCTGATAGTTATGATCGGAAAACACTTAAGCAAACATTTGTATACATGGAAGGTTGAGAATGATCTATTTAGATATTTCACATTATATAAGTAACAAATTAGAGAATCTGAATACTATTCACATGACGAATATGTTTCAACAGTGCTAAGAATTGATTTAAAGAATAGCAGAATTGATATTAACAAACTTTTTCCGCAGCAACCCCTTCGAAATTTACGGGAAAATCGGTAAAAAGGGAAATCTGAGATGATTTCAGATTAAGTAAAATTTGTTACGCCATAGCTTTATTAATTGTCTGAAAAGTTACCATACAAAAGTTGATGCAAAAGACAACTTAGGTAAGGCTGAGAAATATAACACTAACCAGATATACTACATGAAAGTATTGTGGCTTTACAGATGAGAAATGTTAAAAATTGTAATTGGTAACAGCTTATTAAATAAATGAAAGAAGATGACAAAGAATTATTCAATGTGTCACAAGCAATAAATTATCCGTTGAGAGAGAAAGAAGAGAGTTACTCTTCAATTTTACTTAGTCGGATTAAAATTCACGTTATTGTTAAATATAATTGAAACTTAATGTATAATAAAGTGAAACAACTCAACATGAACATTGCTTCCCGATTATAATTGTAGTAGATTAAGTAGTAGATACCGTATCGAATTCTTACAGCATAACGGAGATACATAAATATGAAATTCAGATAATTTCACAATGTTAATATCAGCCATAATTTTTTATCTTCCGTCGAGTAAAATGGGATATTTAACTATGAAGATCAGCACTCATCAGTAAACAATCAATCGCTGATTATTCTAGTAAAACACCTGATGATATCATGAATTGCCGAATCCAGTTGTATTTAATTGTTTTGCTCATGAAAAATATTCGTTTGTAGTTTCCTATGAATAAATCATTTTATTGAAGAATTTCCTCGCGATCAAGCCCTCCTCAGTTGAGTGGATTGATCTCTCGAATCTAAACGGGCGTTCGCTTCCCACGTTCAACCGCTGTAAACTCAAGTATTCAGTTTCTCAATTAGCATTGAAACCAACGACTTTTCATCAGCATACGCATAGGGAAATTCATTCGACAACGACAGCGTTTCTTAACGTAAAAAGTGGTACAGAATGCTTCTCGACGGATGTCACTACGCATCTTCCTGAAGGCGCACCCAATTCCCCTCATAGTTCGTAGAAGGTCAGCGTCCAAGCAGTGATATTTCGAGAGCGGTAGGGTGCGGCCTTCTACTAACAGCATTCCCGCTCCCCTCGTCATCCATACACTCTTCTATTGCACGTGCTGCATATTTTCTCGTACAAACGGAGTCAATAAGTTTTCTCTTTTATGTAAATACGAGTATTTACATCCGTTACGTCCGTGCACCACAATCTTGAAATTCGCCATTTCGGATATAGTAAATGATATGATTATAATAAAGATTTGCCTTCATTTAAAATCTGCTGAAAAGATATCCATTTTCCTAAAAATTCCCTAAGTTAAAAACTGTCCATCCATGTCCAGTCCATGGAATGAAATTAAATATATTCAGAGAGGCGAATAAAAATGTCCAACATTTTCTGTGTGTATTTGGCCGATTCCTTAGTGAAATACAAAATCGAACACGCACACAAAAAATTATGAATGTGTTATTATAATTGCTGGAATACTCGACCTTAAAGGATTAGATTTTTTAACAAGGGGCACTCAAATTTTCCCCACTTTTTTGGCGTTGGCATCTTCCGCGGATGAAAGAATGTAAAACACTATGAAAGAATAATTTCCTTTGCAATAAAACATTTGATTTTAGAATGCAGTAAAAAGAATGCAATGCAATTTCTCGAATGCTCGTGCAATTTTTAGAGAAAAATAAGCATTTTTCTTCTTCAAAACACAGATTAAGGGTAGTAATTGTAAAAGAACATAAAAAAACTCCTCATGAAGTACCTCAATTTCTTGTCCTCTTAATCTACTGCCACATGAAGATATAATAAAAGGAAGTTCATTTCATTAGTTAATATCTGTTTCATTTTTGTGGAGTAATTAATTAATTAAGAGATACATTTACCAATGTATATGAATCATTTCCCCTTAACTGCGAGCTGGTTTAAAATCGAGCAGCAAAAATCAGTGAGAACTGCATGACATAATTGTACTCATTGTCCTAGCAATCAGAATGATCTTATCTTTTATAAATTGCCTGATATAAGTAGCAAAGCGAGTAAATTTTTTGAATGTATTGTAATCAATTTTAGATGAATAGTTAACGATATAAAGAGATAATGCCATGAGATATTTTCAGCCTGTTCAAAGAAGATCTAAAATTCTATACCTAATTATCTAAACCAAATTTTCTTTTATTATCGTCAATAGCGCTCAAGATTTCCGGAGAATTTGAAGAAAATCTGAGGAGAATAAAAGTAGCTTGAAATTGCATAAATACCAATCAAATGAACTGTTTGAAACGATGTATTGGGTTTCCTCTCATTACGGAAACGGAAAGATAGGTAATTTCTGTAGGCGTGATTAATACTAAATAATAAATAAGTTTAACACTTCGGTAACAATTAAAATTCCTTCTATTTCTTATCATTCAGAGAAATATTATTCTGATATAGTAGAAAACAGGTCGCGCCTCTTTTATATTGACATCTTTAATTTTCTACTTTCCTGATCTTTCAATTCATTACGAAAATAATACATGGTACTTATGAAGAAAAACAACTAATCAGAATTTGACTACAAAATGAATAATTTTGTAATCGAAATATTATTCGAAGAATGATGTTTTATCTGACGATAACAAATCGTAAATGAAGCATATTGTTTCAATGATTCCTTAAATTACTTAAATTTTATGATAATAGCTTAGAAAACGTATATGCTACTTTAAAAATGTCACTTTTTTAAATGAAGGAATGTTTACATGAGCATGATATTTCTAGGTTTTTCATTTTGTCTTCCATCATAAAGAGTCACCACAATATTGTAAAAATTTAACGTAATAATTTGTATAAAACAATCACCATTCCAACATTACTAGTTTCATGGATATGCCATTCCCGCTGACCGGAATGGCTCATTCTAAAGGGAAAGTGACGAAAATAATTTTGGTTAGTATGAAGCGAAACCTATCTGAAAAAATCTTTTTAAACGAGCCTTTTTTAATCCTTCCACAGTTATCACTGTCCTTTTTTTATCATACTATGGCACCAAAATATGGAAAATAGAAAAGTCCTTGTTATATTAATCTTATGTTAACTCGAATGGACAATGATTATTAATACATTATCGCTAATAAAATATATTTATCTTTGCCGTGGAAAACTGATAAATCTGTAGGGGATTAGAGGTTCAAAACTGTAGCAGAATGCTCCCAATGCATTCCTTTTCCACGTTATCGACTACTTATTTGCTAAAATATATGGAACTTGCAGCTTTTTACAAATAATTTTTGATGAACGAACGGTGGGTACCGAAAAATTGTTGAAGTATTGACATCGAGAAGCGTAAAATGTAATAATAGTCATTCATAACATACAGACATAAAGCTGTCGACGACATTAGAGCTAACTTACATATACACTTTCGCCTAAAATATAAGATTCATTGTATGAATTGAAACAACAAGACTTAAGATTCGATAACACAATTTTACCACAGAGATAGTCAGATTTAATAGAGCATTTAAATATCTAAAACAAACTAAGATTTTAATTAATAAAGTAATCAAAGAGAGTGAGCCAGCCAGGTGTTTAAAAACCAAGGAAACTTCCTTACCTGAGAGTTGAATGATGCTAACTTTTACTTATATTATATGTCCAGCTTTTGAACATATTTTGTATATTGTATATTTTCGTTTCCAGTTCGCTAACCTAACAAATTTTGTCTTTTCTAAAATATATTTAAGTCACCGTATAAGGGCAAAGTGATTACGTCAAGGCTTGGCTTTGCCACATATTTGTTTTCATTGCCAAACGATTCACCCAGAAGAAACAAAAACGTTCAATTTAAGAAAATTCCAGGAAATTGAACGAATTGCATGAATTCTATCTTTGTCATGTTTTCGCTACTCACTTTTCCTTCAAGTATGAATGAGGGATTCGGGTTTGGTTCAATGTAAATGTGATGCGTCTCCAATATTACCTTGAAATTGTTCCAGTTCAAAATTAATACAAAGAAATTTCATCTTGGCAATGTTCTCGTTTCTTGCAATGGAAAATAAATTAAGGGTAAGCCTTAGACAGTTATATTACTTGTGTACTCTTACGTTGTCTTTTCACCGTCAATAAATTCGCCTTTTGCTACCATGTATTTACATTTTAGTGATAAATCAGTACCATTAGTTTGAAAACATTATTCATTCAACCTAAATTCACCTAAACACCGTGCTTTATTTCTTATTCAAGACCGTCATCAAATTATAACGTAGTAGTTAGTTGCTACGAACAGAAACTTTCCGGTAAACATGCATTTTGTATAATCAACCGTAAGATCTGTTCCTGTATCTGTAATGTTAACTGGTTACTTATGATTATTCTAATTATGATATGTGCATTAATTCAAACATACTTGTTATGGTCTTATATCCCTATAATGTACTATTTATTTCCTCTAGAGTAACACCTTTGGTTACTCAATGCTGCAGCTTTAACTTTCCATATTAAGTTCTGCCTCTAAAAGAGTCATTGTAAGAAAATTAAAGTATATATTAGAATTGACTGCGGCGTTATTTCCTGTGCGTAGGCAACAGCAATAAGCAAGTAGATGCAGTTAGCATTGTTTTATTTTTGCATTATGCTGCTTCATTTAAAGTTGACGATCTTCACATATATAGAGAGAGTGAAATAAGCTTTCTGAAAAAGATAACTGTTAACTGGTTCAGTAAAATCGTGTTATTAAAAATTTAACAATATATTTTTAATAATTTTCTATTCCACAGGTGACTCTGGAGCAGCTCTCAAGATTTTCATTAGCTTACTGGTAGGTTCGGAATATTTTCATCTCTTTGTGCATTTAAATAATCCAAGCATTCATCATATCCAGTAAAACTATCTAAAGAAATTCCCAGTATCAATACACTTCGTTTTTAAACATGTTATTTAATAACTAAGTAAGATTTTCTCAATTTCTAAGATTTATTTAGTATTATTTTAGCTCTAACTTAAAGCATTTCTGCAGAATTTGTCTTTATTTTCATGCAGCTTTCTTCGAAATGAAATGTAACTTTTATTAATGGAAAATTTCAAAATGTATGTTATTGAGGGGATTGTATGATCAGCTTATATAGATATGATGTTTATCAAATTTCGAAATTTAATCATGGTATCCATTTAAGTATCCTTTCATTGGTATTTTCAAGCTCTTTCAGTTACAGTAATGATTACATCATTGCAAACCGAATCATTAAGTATTATCATACTTCTCAAAGAATGCTTTGTATTGACTATTTTCCTAATGGAAATCAGTATTTATCCCTGAATAAAACGAATCATGCATAAAGGGCATTTGTGTCAATTCTCCTTTGCTTTCATGGTTTTGACTTAAATATTAAGGATAAACTTCCCTATCTAATGTTCAATGCAGATCTACCTTGTACTTCAGAAAAAATGCCTGTTTATCTGCAACATGTTGTAGAATAGCTTCACTTTTTGACATCACATGTGATTGTACAGTTTTTCTCAAAGTAAATGCATCACTATTTTACAATATCTTCAAACGACCTGACTAGATTTATATAAAGTTGTTATGAAATGAAAACAGAAATGGTCCTTGAAAATTAAAACAATGTTTGAGCATTATTCATCAAGTTATTTTCCATAACTGAATTATGTCTCTTTTAATTGAACAGAATACTACCCTTTGAGAAACATATTCCTAGGATATCAATTTTAAGAGATCAAGGAAGGCAGTCATCTCTCCTTAGATGGAAAGGTGGGTCATTTTTATTTATTTTTATGAGTGAGGAAAATAAAAAAAAACAATGTTATCCTCCTACCTAGTGTATTGGGCAGGTTGTGTTAGTAATTAATTCCTATAATTATTTATGGACAAAAATCATCCAACCAAACTTCCCTAAACCAACTGAATATGCTGATCATAGTGTGGAAGGGATAAAATGTAAAAGCACCAATCCTTTACTCATAGAAAAGGTTGTAACTCTGTGTCTTGGATGAGAATGAATTGTCTTATTCTTAGATATTGCAGTATTAATAGAATCAACATTCACCGTAAGATTTGTCATTGCTTTTTGATTCCATTAAAGCATCAATACAACAAAGCTTTTACTATGTTGTTATTCTTGTGTTTAGTACCTGATCAGTTATGTTCTAAATTCAATTGAATATATTAAAATGTTTTTAAAGGTTAAAATTTTACATTATTGCTAGCAAATTAAATATCAAGTTTAATGATTGAAAGCTCCAATTTAAATCAGCATTTGTATTTTAGGATTTAAACATTAGCTTTATAACAAGCCAAAGAGCCAAAACATCTTGTTACTATTATTAATCTTGTGCTATAATTGAAGATTCATTGGAATTTTGTTACATGAAATTAAGCAATCTGATCAGCAATCAGTTGAAAAGGAAAACATTAAGTCGTGAACATATAATATATAAGAACAATATTAAAGATTTTCATTTAAAATTCAACCTATTTCATGGATAATTTTGAGATGCTCATTACCTTTTTGTTTAGTTCTATATATTCCACATTACAATGATAGGAAACATATTATTCAATCTTAATATATGTATTTGGAACCCACAAAATTATTTGCAATCAAACCAACAATATTTTTCAAAGAAAATATGAATAATTTTTCAGTTTGAGTTTTTATTAATCTTTCTAAACTTCAGTGAATCATTTATTCCTGAACATATCTAAAACTAGCTTTTTCATTGGTAGTAGCTATTGGGATTTTAATCAAAATTCTTTAGATCAATTGTATTCTACATTCATTTACATGAAAACAGGCTTTGTGATATTCATTGTAATTAATGATTTTTCTTTTCAGGCAAGATGGCTTCAATAGAGGAAGACAAAGAAGATAATTTAATTTAGAAAGCAAGAGTTGCATTTTTGGCCATTTAATATGTAGTGTGGCAGTTAGTAGTAACATTAGAAAGTGATATTATTTAGTTGTATATTTTAATCTACGACCATGAATATAAAAATTAATGTACCTGTCAAGATTATACCAGCCATCTTCAGCTTCAGGTTAATTTGCAAACTGATTCTGTCCATAGGTGTATTTTTTCTATTAACTTATTGTTTACATCCTGGCCGTTTTGCCAAAAGTAATTATGATCATATAGACATAGATGATATTCCGGATCATCTCAGCTGCTCACCGGAATTTTCCAAAGTGTGTCAGATAGATCAGTCTCCATTTTGTGTAGTTTTATTGGATAGAAGGATGAAAAAACTATCTTATCCTAGCAGGGATGTTTCTGAATCTCTTTTGAAGAATTTGTCCACCTCCCTTCACATTCATCCAGGTGGTGTCTGGAAACCATTAGAATGTATATCCAAATTCAGGATTGCTATTATTGTCCCCTATCGCAATAGAGCTACACAGTTAAACATTTTTCTATCATACATGCATCCTTTTCTTCAGGCTCAGATGCTGGAGTACAGAATAGTAATAGTTGAGCAGTCTGATAATTTACCATTTAATCGAGCTAAGTTGTTTAACATTGGATTTGCAGAAACACTTAAAATTCATCCTTACCACTGTTTCATTTTTCATGATGTGGATCTCATTCCACAGAACTCAAATAATATATATGCTTGCACTCATCAGCCAAGGCATATGTCCTCTAGTGTCAATACTTTTCGTTATAATCTACCATATGATGATTTGTTTGGTGGAGTAGTTTCCATGTTAAGGGAACAATTTGAGGATGTAAATGGGTTTTCAAATGTTTTCTATGGATGGGGTGGTGAAGATGATGATTTCTGGAACAGATTAAACTACAAAGGTCTGCAGATATGCCGATTTTCACCTGATGTAGCTAAGTACATGATGCTGTCACATAAAAAAGAGCCCCCAAGTCAAACTCGATTTATAAACCTGAAAGCAGGGATGAAGAGATTTGAATCTGATGGTCTAAGTAATCTAAATTACAAAGTTTTGAAACTCGAGTACCATCCATTGTATACCTGGATATCAGCTGATTTAATTTCTGCTGATGTACCTTCTGAATCCTAATGAATCCTTAGATCTTGATGTATTTTTGGAGAATGATACTTCACAAATGTACATGTTTGGAAAACTCTCAGCAATACAAAGTTCCCTTCATTTCACTAGTGGAATACTTTCTCCATGTCAGTAAAGGATCTCAATCTCTGGATCTTGAATCTCACCCCAGGATTGAATTATATCTACAATTAAATACCTTAATTTGAGTGAATGGATTCTTTTGATCCATTAAATGAGAGTTAGCCAAATGAATTTTCTTATAGAGAAAATATTTTTGACATTTTTTACAAATATATTTAAGCTTTTGTTGCATTTGCTCAGTTTTGATTTACGATATTTGAGTAAAATATTATCACTTATTTCATCAATCATCTCTTTTGAATTTGCTGCCATATGAACAGTAGTCACATATCTATAACTCCAGCCTTATTAATATCAGTTGCTCACTGCAGTATCAGTGAACTAAATTTCTCATCACTTCCTAATATTTTCTCTTCATCAATATTTTAATGATTTTCATAATTGATTTGTATTTTACATATTTCTACTGATTGAGATTAGGTGGAAGACTGTATTGAAATACACTTGTGGTGTCAAACCCAAAATGACTAATGAAAAGAAGAAGTTGTATGAATAAATGCAACTGCGAAAATTAATCATTCTCTTAATATCTTAACAGCAATTTCAATGGAAATGTCAAGTGATGAATTATTCATTAATATTAATTACACAATTCAATAGTTCTGTCATCTTGATCCTGATTATAATTAGGAGCAAATTGCCTCCTATCATCAATGTAATTAATAAGATAGCATGAAAAAGTTAATACCTTGATTTGATATTTACCTTTTATCTGTATCAAAATTATTGCATCACATTTCCTATGTAACTGATGCAAAGTTAAATACTCTATGCTCACTGAGTAAATGTGATGCTAGTTTGATTGTTTCATTATTTCCTGCGATATTTTAATTGAATGGAATGCAAAATTTTTCATTTTAATTAAAGAAAACTAACTAATGTAATTCAACTTCAAAAATAATTCATGCTTTATATACATAATTTTTACAGATTTCTACACACATTTTTTATATTATGAATGAAATTTCCTGATTGTATTAAGTTTAAGTTGAAAAAGTAAATCATCTAGCTACCATAAATTTCTTTGAAGACATTATAAGAAATTTGAAACCAAGATCTAACAATTCCCCTTTATCATTGATCTTGTCTTCCAGTGATGTTATTTAAGCATTGATTTCAGCGCTACGCTGAAACCTGCTAAAAACTAAACAAACCAAATCTTATCTTTGAATATTCCCATTAATGGAAGCATTTGTATGTTTTCAAAAGATCATGAGCAAAAGCTGTTGTATTCCATTTATTATTACAAACATAGAATAATTCCCTGAAATGTTGGAGTCGATCAGCTGTGATTATTCTCTTATTTCTTCAGTTCTCTTTTAGGATAAAAATTATATCACTTCAATGTAATATTTTTAGCAACTGGCTAGATATTATGATGATCTCAAAAATCATAACATACACAAAATATGCCTTTGAACTCACAATAGAAACCAAATCACCTCAGATAAATCTAGCAAAATTATTTAATGCGGAAGTCTCTTATAAATGAATTAATTTTAATTACATTCCCTCCATATTCTCTCAGTCTTCATATAATCTTAAGTTGCTGAGGCACAATACTGCATAGATTCTGAAATTTTTCTGTTATTGGATTTATATGTAAGAGCTGAGCTAAGTGTTTAAATACATTTTTGGTGTTGTTTGTGTTAATTTCTTCCAGTTGTTCATGAGTGATGAATGACCCCAAAAATAATTCTGTTTATAGTGATTTTCATATTATAAAGTAACAATACCAATTTTCCTCAAAAGATATTCTTTCATATATAGGTGTATGTTTGAAAATCTGAACAAAATAAACTAAATACCATTAGAAGTAACTTTTCCATTAAGATATTAATGGTATTTTGGGATACATTAAAAAAATGTTATTTGGTAACTTTCTAATGTCTGCCTCAGAAGATTATTCTATAATATCATACTCTTGTCATGAAAAGTTTAAACTAAAACATTCCACTAGTTGTGAGATAGTGAATGCTAAGGAAGTCAAGGATTTGTGTTTATATTTCAACAAACAGAGTGTATCTCAAACGGTACTTATTTAGTCTTTTTGTTGAATGAGAACATTTTTAACTTAAGTGCGACTGTGATGTTACTTAGTTGTTTAATCTTTCTGTTATATTATTTGCTACTAAGTCCTATCTGTATGTGATGCTGTTTGTACTGCTGTTTGTATTTATTATTCCATATCTAGAGAAATGCAAAATTTTTATTAAAATAATATGTTCATTAGAACCATAACTGTGATCCCATTGGTTTATTATTATCACCTCAAACTAGCATATCTTTAAATTTAGGTGCTTCAATTTAAGTTATCATTATCATTATGTTTTCAATAGCAAGTTAACAATTTTCAAATATTACATCAGCTCTATGCATTTTTTGTATGAGTATAAAAACTTTAAGATAAGAGTAACCACTTCCACTAAATTTGAATTCTCTCAGATGTGTTTGGTGCTTAATATAGAAGATTTCTTACTTCAGTGATTAAAATTAAACCCCTTTTTAACCCAATAAGATCATTTTGTTCAAATATTAAGATGATAATTGGATAGGAAAAATATAACAAATTTAACTAAAACAAGGATATATTACAGGGAAAATTAGACTAATCACTATTTATTTTGACTTTGATTTGACCATCTATAGAGAATGATATTCAGGAAACAGTTTTTCATTAATACAACTTATCCTATATGAAAGACATTATAATGAAATGGAATGTATTCAAAATTTATTGAAGTGATGTTGAACCTTCGTTACAAATTTAATAGTAAAACTTATTTCATCAATTTCTCCATTTCAGCAAGGAGATTTGGCTTTGATTTTAGATACATTTTCAGCGAATCTATCAGGTATTTTTCCTGTAAAATCAATTTAATTAGAAATCATTGGAAACTATTGCTAGAAGATGAATTCAAAAATATAAGAATGATTTGAGCACATAGTAAATTTCAAAGATCTGTGAGGGTTACAGGAAACATATCAAGCTTTGATAAAACAATCACCATGGTAACTAGATCTTGATTGCATTTTATTGTAATGATCTTAATTTTAATTAAATCTTACCAGATGCATTTATCATTATTATGCTACATATGAGAAACACTAAAAGGATGGTCTCCATAAAAACTTTAACCCACAACAGTTACATGAACACTAGGATCTCTAGTGCTTATGTAAAAATAAATACATGTGCTCTGGCATAAAGATGCCAGAAAAATTTTCTTCCAGTTATAAATGATAGACGTATTATTGCTTTAACCTTATAGCCTATCATAATAGTCTAGACTGTTTGGAATTGCACACTAAAAGGAAGTCAAGAACAAATTATTAATTTCCACATAACTAAACACAACTGGTTTTGGCTACATACTATTATCAGGTAAATGGTAGAGAAATGCAGGCTCTTAAATATCATCCAATTTTGAAGGAGAGAGGAAGGATAACAGAAGTTACAGTATCTCTAAGCTGTGGTCAGTTAGTCCCAGGTAGTTTGAAGGGCAGTCATCACATCTCAACTCATAGACCCCCTACAAAGAGAAGATATTCCCTCTGCTGCTTATGCCACTCCTTAATGATAAGAGAGATGAAACACTTACAGTGCTACCACCTAAAGAACACCACCTCATCACTATTGCTGTCTTTCCCCATAGACAGCTCAATCGGGAAGATCCTAGACCCCTCAGAAATTACAGAAATCTGTGCAGAAAATTGTACAAATGAGTTTGCCTCTCTTTACCCTTCTCACTCTCCCCTTCAAACTTGAATGATATATAAGTGCCTGCATTTCTCTACCATTTACCTGATGATGGAATGTAGTCAAAACCAGTGGCCAATTGATATTTTTTGTTGAAATGACTTAATTTTTCTTCACTTCTTTTTGCCTAAACCTTAACAACAGGCAATTAAGCCTACACTGACACAGGCACTACTATAATGTTAGAAATATTTACTAATTTGTATGAATAACTGGTAAGATTGATTCAATATTCCTACTTAATAGACTGAAAGAGCAATAATTATAACATGAAATGTTTACGAGCTATGAGAATCCAAATTCCTTTAAAGAAGAGCTTTGTGAGAATTTGGATTGCAATGTCCAGAGTTCAATGCCTTTCAATTAACTCTTAAAGGCCAATAGCTAAACATTTACTGAAATTTTTCATGCATCTTTTTTCTCTCGATAATTGAATTGAAGAAAAGCAAGTTATATCTATTATGATGGCTTAAACTGCTTCAGTTCTGCAATATTTCACATAAATGGTTTTCCAAAGCTAAAAAAAAGCAATTTACTAACACTTGAATTGATGCAATACCCATATATACATGGTGATATTATATGATGATAATGACAATTCCTACCTGATGATAAGGTGAATGAGGCATTTCTTGTAAATTGAAAACATGCACATTTCCATCATCGTCACCAGCTATTATGTTCTGCAATAAGATAGATCATTATTACCATTCCAGAACGATAAAAATGTGAATTTTAAGGTAACAGCAGAACACGTTTGTCATAAAAAATCTTTTGTAAAAAAAATGGAATGTCTTAAAGGTATTTAAAATATGATAAAGATCTAAATATGCACACTATCCATACACTAGTACACTGATTCTGAGTAGATGGTAATAACTTATTATTTTGAGCTCTGAGCATAAATTGAAATATTTTTCATACATAGGTTGAGGAAAGACAATTATGAACAGCATAAATCCCACTTGAGCTCTCCTGTGTATTTAACGAAGTTCTACTTTAAAATATAAATTAAGCAGTAATAGTAATAAAAGCTAAAAATAGAAATATTTTCATGGAAGAGATTATCTAAAAAGCATTGTTTTCTATCATCTCCCAGGTTACCAAGCGGTTAGCATTTAATAAAAGCATTGTTGGATTGAATTTTCAATGGAAGCTTAGATGTGCAAACTGATGTCAGCTGTCAAAGTACATTCAAAAAACTCATATTACTCTACTGCCTTGAGGTAAAATTAAATCTGTGATAAATATTTCATTGAATTTTCTAAAATGTATCACTAAATCAGAACAATAATTTATAAAAAGATACACCACATTAACCTACTACTGAGTAGTTTTCACAGAGAGGAGAATATTTCTCATCATTGCCTTTATTGAGTATTTAGCTATTTTCTATAAAATATTAATTGTTATAAATAATTGTATAATGTAATTGTATATATAACAATAATAATATTATAATAATTGTTAAAATAATTTAAAATGTTAAAATTAGTAAATATGTTAAAGTAAATATTTTAAAATATAATTTATAGCCTCGGCCGTGATGTCGTGGAAATACATAACTGAATGCTGATGTATACTTTGAGGATTCAGTCTGTGCGAACCTGATGATGGTTATACACCGAAACTGGTAGTTCTTAAATAAAACCTTACGTGGAAAAGTAGACATCAGCATTCAGTAAATATTTTAAGTTACAATAACTGATAAAAATTAAATGGATTTTGGGATAAGTATTATGGTAATTATTTTCCTTGCATTATTCTATGGAAATTTATTGATAAACATGCTAAAAACGTTAAGATACCATTCCCTTGGAGTATAATAAAAGAATCAATGGTACAATTTGCAAACTTTAGAATCTATGTTGATGATTTACTTTGCCTTTTTAACCTTTTCATTATTATTGCAAGTAAATCACTATCTTCGTAGGTAACTGATAAATACATTAATGCTCTAATGACCCTTAATTAATACTGTGTTTACATTTTCCCTTATGATCTTGCAAGGATAGCAATGCTTGATGCACCAACATCTATGTAATAATTTTGTTTGTAAGATCATCATTTCAGTACATTTATTATCCAAGCAGATGGGGAAATACTTCTACCATAATATACAATAGTATTTTTTAATAATTTTTAATAATTTTAATTTTTTTATTTTAATATAATAGAGTATTTTTCTTGTCCTGACATTTTATGCTTTTCTTTTAATCTCTCAGAAAAATGACTTCCTTCAATTTTAAAACATAGAATTGCTATCAGTATGATCTGTTAGTTTGCTGTAAGAAAACATACTTAACATGGGTGTTTTCCTGGAGTGGCATTTTTTATATCTGAGTAACTGATCTTGTTTTTTAACAATCAACTATTTAAGTCTCATCTTTTTTCCATCTTGCATTGGGAGCTAAAAGTTTTGTCCATTTTAGAATAAGAAGAAAAAAATTGGTAAGAAAAATTCAGTAGAATTTTTTGAGAGGTGTTTGTGCTCTTGAGCTACCATTGAAACAGATATCTTTCTTTTAAATTTCACAATCTTGCATAAGTAACTCTATGTTGTTTCTTGAGTTAAAAATTAAAACTAATTCTCAGGAAATAATCAGGAGAGATGGTTGGGTGTTTTATTTAAAACATCCATTCTAGTAACTGATAATTAAGTTAGTTTTTGTAAAGTTATCAGGTTTGTAAAATTTAATATATTATTAACACTTACATCTCCTTGACTCGTAAATTGTACTGTAGAGAAGAGGAGGTTACTACTGATGGTAACAATTGTGAGAGGATACACCATTTTTCTACTTATGTCCCACAGAGCTAACTCATTGCCACTGATGCTCACGATTATTGTTGAATGAACAGGAGACCATACTGCATGCATAACAGCTTCCTGTAAGCAAATATTAACATATACAGTAAACAGAATAATGCTAAGGATTTCCATTAAACCTCAATGCTTGATCAACATGCAAAGATAAAAATTAAAGATTGACCATTGCTGTGCGTATAATTAATATTGGTTCCTTTACACCTGTAATCCATAATCTCATGCTCCAATCTCCTCCACATGTTAAAATAATCTTTGTACTGAATGGTGAAAATTGTACAGAATATATTGGACCTTGGTGAGCCATCATTATATCTATATATCCATCATGTAAATTGGTTGAACACTGAAAATGAATTAAATGAAATGATGATCAATGTTTGATATATAGTTATACGATCCAAAAAGTCATCCTTTAATATTTTACGGGAGTAATAGGGTAAAAATACCTTTCAATGCATTGTAAAAATGAGATATTTAATAATTTTCCCAAAAATTTAAACAATTCTTTCTTTCTGAGTGGGAATTTTTCTTAATACCATAAAATATTTAAATATTTTCCAGTTGCATAGCCTTACCTTAACCAAAAAACCTTCTTTTGTACCAACATAATACATGTCTGAACTCTCTGGGTCAACTGTGAAAGATAAACCTGATAGATAATGGTTTCCTATCATCATATCCTCCTTGATCAATGGCTTCAATTGCTTCTCAGGACTATATCTCAACCAAAGCAAGACTGAAAAAGAGGTAAAAGAATTAAATTGAGGCTTGTATGAGGTTGCATTATTGGAAGGCAGTTGAGGCTCAGGCTGAGGTTTGGGTAAAGCCATTTGTAGAATATATATATATTGGATAACCTTAAAGGATAACCTATTCTATATTATTATATTGTAGAATATAATAATATAGAATAGGTTATCCTTTCAAATAAGGGTAGAAGTCCATATGCAAGGGATGAAAGTGTCCCACCCACATGGAGGACATAAGTAGTTCACCCATGGTCAGTGAGACCCAAGCTACATTCCACCACCACCCCAAAATACCCATATAAAAGGCAGTGTATTTTTGAACTCTGGGCCAATTCCTCCCACTCACTAGCTGAGTCTTCTAGAGCCTACAGGAGACCACTCCCCATTCTTCGTGTACAACCATTGAGTCTACAAGGATGTATGAGAGAACCATACCCTTTGGTCCAAGCATTTAGTCCATTAGGACCTATGGGAAGACCAGACTCCATCTTCTCCTGGGCTTCAGATACAGTGCATCGCCAATGCAACCCTCACTCACCTGTACACCACCATCTGGACTCACTCAAGCCATCAACAAAACCAAGAGTCACCATTAACTGTAAGTCACCCAACTGAACAATAAACTTATGGAGCATCACACATTTCACTCTTATTTATTCCCCTTGTGTCGTTGATGAAACAGCTTAAATTTATGGATCCTAACCTTAAATTCATCAATCATAATAGTAAATGTTTATCAAATATTTGCCTTAATCCTTCACACTATAGATAGAGACTAAAATGTAAAATCAGAACTAACTAATCGCTACTCCTAAATCCAATCAATCAAGCAGAGGGAAATTGCTTCACTGTCTGGTAGTGCTTATATACAGGGGCTAATAGTAGACTGAATTTCCTGTGATTATCTTCCTATCTTCTGAACTGCAAACAAATAGTTCTATTAAGGGCTTAAAATATATACCTGACCTTATGGCTCTTGGTTCTATCCTTGTTCCAGTATCATTTTTTAATTATCATAAATACTTCCTTAAATCCTTCCAGACCAGGGCCTCAATTTTGTAAATTCTGCCTAGAGCATGGAATTGGATTTGATAAATTAAATCATTCATTACTCACGTGAACACCCCAGTTTGTTGGAAATGTCCCATTTGCATACACGCCCATCATTACCAATGGAGACAAGGTGCTCTTCTTTACATAGAAGATCATCATACAGCACCCAATCCAATTTCCACACAGGCCCAAGATGATGAAGCCTAGCAATATAAAGTGAATTTAATGAAATTAATGCCAAGTATTACTCTCTGCTGACTCTCTAAATTGCCTGCTAAGGAAGTTTTATATCTTTCTCTTGGCAAGTATAATTATTCTGCTATGAAATGTTTCAGCCAATCCTAGGATAAAATAAGTTTTCCACCAAGAGATGGAACACATCCTGGGATGTATTGAGCACTCAATACATTCAGTAATATATCAGATAATGGTATAATATTTGAGTCAATGCAATGATTTTGATATGACTTCGAAAGACTTTCTATCATTTCAACTAAGACTCCTTAAAAATTTTCCTTTTATACCATATACCTCGCTATTTCCACCAATAAATATACATCCAAAAACAGGTTTTTTCCTTGTATTATGTACTTTATAATCAGGCAGAAATAAGGGGTAGAGTAACTAAATGGTAAGAAAATGATTAAATTCAAGTACAAGGAAAAATCGTGATAATAATGAAATTGGGATTACAAGGATATTTTTGTAGGATATGGCTGGTCACCCTTCAAGGGCTTTATGAGGGTGAAGAAGGAGCAGCTTGGGGATCTATACATTCAGAGGACAGTCGATAGGTAAAGTAAATGTATTGGAAATAAAAGCTGCAAGAGTACTTACTCCTTTCAAATAGAGATAAAAAAAAATATCACTATGAACATTCCATTTTGCTGAATTCTAATCACTAGAAATATTCAACCAGTTACAAAATACAATAATTTAACATCAATTAACAATATAAAAAGAACTCACTGATGACCATCAATCATGATCTTTGAGTTTAAAGATATATCCACAATCCAGATTGATCCATCATAGCATCCAACCGCTATTATATGTGGATGTTTCTTTGAAAATTTAGCATTAGTAACTGAACATTGAAACTTGTGTGTCTGCTCAGGCTGGCATGGATTCAATATTGACCATATGCATAGTAAACCTTCAGTAGGATTACAAAAATCGAAAGTGCCATATCCTACTGCAACATTTCCCTGAAGGCAATAAAACAATATCATGTTTCTGAACTTAAATTTGCATAACAGTCATAATAAATGGAGAATGTTATTTGTTCATGTAAAGGTTCACCTCAATTACAGAATTCCAAGATAGGGATGTGACTGTTTTCTGCTGGGTTTTCTCACAGCTAAAGGCCCACAGTTTCTCCACTTTATACTTAAACTGAGAAACCTTACCACCTAAAAGATTTTTGAAAGAGAAAATTTGAGAATGTTACAACATCAACTCCTTTAAGTTTTAAAAATAACTCCAAATATATCTCAGATATAATGAAGATTAAAATAGGAAGAACCTTTGATTGAATCTCCCAAAAATAGGGAATGTCTTCCACTGAAATTATTTGTAGCTAGAAGTCTCTCGCTAATAATGCTGGCATGTATAAACTTAGGTTTCTTGAATATTTCACTGACTTCATCTTCCATTGACATTTTAGTCAATTTTTCAAATTTACTCCATAGCATATTTTTTCTAGACATGTTGGTACCTGTTGAAATAAATCATCTCCTTTGTAAAGAAATAATTTTCCATGAATCATCACTGAGTCATCACATGAATATACTGAAATCAGAGATGTGTCATTGAAAGAATCATAAATGTTGAATTTTCATCTACTATAAACTTAAAGAAATATCTGTACTCTGCTACAAAACCAATCAGGAGTAACAAAGATAGGAAATCAGACTCAATCATAACAGATTGCACAAAGTGGTTTGTATAAGCCTTTGGAACAGACCACTTAGGAAATTCTACAATGCATTTATCTCCTTAATTGGGGATCAGATAGATTAAATAGTTAATAATGTACACATAATCCCTATTAAGTACTGTATCTTCAAAACTATAAAGCCCTAAATTCCAAGGATGATTTCAAAAATTATTCCTACCCTGAATGGATACACAAAGAAATCAGTGAAAGAATAAAAATTCCATGGTATTCAATTATGTGATTTATAAAATCTCAAGTTCTAATTTAGAAAAAATATAAATGAAATAAGTCCCTTGAATCATTATTAGCTAAGTCTTCCATAAGGGAAGATTAATATAAAAAATGCTAAAATATGAATGTAATTAATCTTTAATAAAAATCCTCATTGTATTCATTTTTTCTTGGAGAAAAAAAAATATATATATATATTTATTTATTTATTTTATTATATATTGCATTAAATTTTAGAATAGTATTAGAATAATTTGAAGCCTTTAAGGCTTTAATAGGGTATAAAAATCATGGAAACAGAAATGGTTACCTTTTGGTGAAGCTTTATTCTTATCTAATGAGGAGCAATACAAATCCCAGTTTGACACGTATGTAGAACAGTCCTACAAAACAAAAATCTATCAATAACTTGCAGGAATATACAATATTTTAAATTTTAGATCGGTAAGAAATCTGTCTCACATAAATTATTAATCCTTAATGATAGAGAAACTAAAAATGATACACCAATCAGCAGATACATAAACTTATCACTAATTATGAACAAAAATTTTTCTAGTGAGAGTTCACTTCTGCCTGTTCATAAGGGATACAATTGAATGGAATAAATACAAGTAAATGAATACTATAATAACCTTTTTCATCACCGGCACAGTAATTGTGGATTGATCCCTCATTGGGTTCTTGAGTGTCTGAGTTTCAGAGGATACAGTTTCCATCTTCTGTTTTTCACCATTAATCTAAAATTATAATGTTAAAATATCAGTTTTATGCAACTATCAGCATTAATTAGAAAACAAGGGCATAGATCCTAGATAAATATATTAAGTCTTAACTTGGTAGAGTTTACTGATCAATGGGACTAATTACAGGCATCTTTCTAGGCCCTTGGGTTATGTCCATCCATTTTAAAGGGACCAGGGCTTCCCCAATGTACTAATACTATTATCATCATCCAACTAAAGACAATTGCCTTGTCACTGTCACCATTTTTCTCTATCCCTTGTCAGTTCTTCATTTCTTTGAAAGTACTGCAATTTGTCTGGTGAATTACATCCAGAAGCATTGGTACTCTGGGTCTTCCACTTGTCCTCTAGCATAAAACTTTCTCTTCAAAAATTATTTTCATCAGTTCATTCCTTTTCCTCCATTCAACTGTATACAGTAGGGTTCTACTTTCCATTACTTCATTCAACACCAGTTAATTTGTTTTCTTTTGCATCCAACTGGTTTTAGAGATTTTTCCTTCAAAACCACATTCCAGCAGCTAATATTTTATTTTTCTCTCGTTTCCCTAAAGTCCATGTTTTGCAACCATAAATGAAGATACTCCAAATTAAATTTTTCCAAACAATACTATTAGCATTACACAATACTACTAGTATTAGTACTCTATTCTACTAAATGATTAAAGTTCATAGAAATGTAATAATTTAATGACAGTGTAGTCTAGTACTGATGCATATCTGACTTATTATTATATTTTGCACATTGCAAATATAATTCTAAAGATTTATTTATGAATGTCAAATTTTCAAAACATAATTTAGAAACTCCCCAACGGGTAGCAACCAACAGTTTAAAGAGTCCTGCTTAAAGCAAACCTCATCATCAGCCTGAAGATGGCTTCAGAGTGACAAGCTGAAGATAAACACAAGCAAAAAATCAACACTATAAACAAAAGTAACCTTGCTGGAGGCCTTAGAAAGATTCCTGTTTCTGATTCACTAGTAAAGTACTAATTCAGAAGAACTATAACTTTAAAATCTGGATGATAACATGATGAGGCTCAAAGTACAAATTTACTCTAAAATGTGACTCAGTCATTGCTCTATTCCGCGTAATATATATAATGTAACAAAAGTTTGGAGGAAAACAAAATTACTTTAAAGGAAAAATATCATTCTTTTCTTATGAGCAGTAATCAATCTAATGATTGCTACAGAGTACATATTAATTATTTTTGAGTTTTTATATACACTGAGGGCCCCCAGATGGTCATGTGGGTAGTGCATTCATCTTGGACATATAAGTAGCAAACTGTCAGGAAAAGCCAAATATGGCAGCATGGGAATGGTCCATATGTCATCCATGGTGAATTCCACCTGGCTATATCTCTCAAAGGAATCACGTGCCATGAGCTTCACATTATGTACTGAATGATTATCAAAATTTTGAATATACCATCGAAATCCCACATCAAAAATAAAAACATAAAACTTTACCACAACCTTGAGATGTGTATCCATACAACTTTGGGAATATTCTTTCTTTGAAGTTATACTATCTATATGAAGGAGTTTCATTGTTCTTGTTTCTCTGAGAAGAATTTTCAATATGCCACATTTTAAATTTTGGACAAGTTTTGTAGGTATTTCCATCCCAGGTTTATCTTCAGTAATAAAAAACATTCAATCATTAAAAATAAATTTTAAATTAAAACAGGGAGGAAGGAAAACAATCTGTCATCAAACATGCATTAAATTTTGTAAGTATTGGTAATTTAGTAATGGCTCATAATATATTATAATTATGAAAACATGGATTTATTATAAAAACTAAGATAAAGATGAAGTATGAAGGTGGTACAATAAATTACCATCATGACTAAGCCAAATAATTGACAAGATGAAAGCCAGTGAAGTAGAGTTATCTAAATTTATATATTAAATTAGCTAGCATGTTAAAATTAAAATAGAGACCTTAGTTGGATGTGTAGTACAAAATAGTAAAATAATAAAGAAAAATTACCTACCTTTGCGAACAGCCTCATCAACTATTTCAATTTCTTTATCCAAATTAAATAATTCACCCTCAATAGCATTATCAGTAGCATCACATTTTGAAGATAAGGTATCTTTCTCATGATCATCAATCTGTAGCTAAAATTTAGATACTTGATCATTCATGAATATGAAAATATCCTATATGGGATAATTAGTCACGTTTTCTCATTCTAAAATAACTATCACTTTGAGAGAGATATAATTCACTTAAGAATTCAACCTAAATTAATGATTGTTGAAAATAAGTTTAAAAATAATTACAAGAACTCAGAACTTTTGTACATAGGACTTAATGCCAATGTACTCTTCTTTAGCTTAGGTATGCTTATGAGTTTATGAATAGATCATTCAAAACTCAACTATAAGCAGAAAATTCATACATGAAGTAGAGTTATAAAAAAAACGAATATGAAATTATTAGGTGGCTTTGCAAATATGATGAGGAGTTTTACTGTAAAGAATGGAGAAAACTTACTCCAAGTTAGCATTTCAATTTTTGGCTCAGGAATCAAGTTCCAAAAACAGTTATTACTCTATGAAATTTTAATTAAAATTAAATAACACTTACTGACTCAAGGGATGTTTCTAGGTATGAGTATTCCAAATGTTTGGGAGTTACATCTTTCCCCTCGTATAGTACCTGCAGTATTCAAAC
This sequence comes from Pachydiplax longipennis, assembly GCA_036926295.1. Lineage (NCBI taxonomy): Eukaryota > Metazoa > Arthropoda > Insecta > Odonata > Libellulidae > Pachydiplax > Pachydiplax longipennis. The sequence continues at coordinate 1,134,127 of JAVFKF010000010.1, forward strand.
ATTATATATTGACCTATTAATAAAATTTACTACTGTCCCTTTACATTGATATTTACTAATATATATGGTCTACAGAATATCCTCATTCTCTAGTTCTGCCTTACAGCATAACACGTCTTGGAGGATTTAATATCCAATTTACAATACTAAGTTTCTAAAATCAGCTAAGTCCAAAAATCAGCAAAGCTCAATGAAATGACCTTAACTATGAAATTAAACAAATGAATTGAAGTCACTACCAAATTACTGCAAAATAACACTATGTTCATCACAACAGTATTCATAAAAGGCATAAAAATAGGCAAGTAACGGAGATCTTTAGACCATCTCTTAGTTAAATTCCTGGAGTGAATCAAAAATTTGGCTCATAAATTTAGTCATGATTCAGACGAAAGTGAACTGAATTAAAAATTCCCAGGACAAGGTTGAAGACATAAGCAAGTCTGGACATGTTTCATGCATCATTATTATAGATGTCTGCCATTCATGTGTCTCTGGCTTTCATTTTCATTGCATTGAGGGGACAAGGACATGAGGAAACTAGTGAAAAAACTAATAGCAGACATTTCGAAGATTTTTTATGACTTAGTCCCTTACATTTTCAGATAATCTTGTGCTTTAAAGCAATTTTTTATTGATAGGAAGTTTTTTTTCAATTCAATTCGCCAAAATCATGGATAAATTAAAGAGGCACATTTTGGAATTATATATGTCATGTATTTTTATTAGGGATAACCCATTATGAATGCATCAAACAAGAATACAACAAGATTATAAATGATAATAAGGCGAATCTGAGAGGAAGTAGAGGCTTTTCCAGGGTTTTATGAAAGGCCTCTTGATCATACTTACTCTAGTACTTTGAGTGGAAAGTAATTTTAGTGAAATGGGCATATGAATTTGTAAAAAGTACATATAAAGGCTTTAACACTCCTCAAGCTATAATGGATACTCCATAAATTGGTTAAGCTGATTTCAAGTAAGTATTTGATGTTGATATCTCTTGATATCAGCAAGGCAAGTTATGCAACGAAACTTTGGCTCATAAATTACAAGTTTTGGAAGGGATAGGAAATATGATCAGATTAACTATTAATAAAATTTATCACTGATCTCTGGAAAAATTTCAATTTATTTCCATTTGAATAGAAAAACCAAACATTTCCTTGTGTAATACACAAACCAACATTCCACTTACTTAATAAATTTCTTTTTTCCATCATTTAATGGTTTTCAAAGTTTACTTGGTGCATTTATTGATGAAAATGAGCAATGTCTAGCATACTTGTAAGATTGAACTCTACCAAAAATGATATATTGGATCCAATAATTTAACACAAAATACTTGAGCTATGTTCATAAATCAAGAACTTTACCTTAATATTTGATTTAGCATTTTCTTTTTTGGGGAATATTGCTCCTTGGAACATATCCAGCTCCAAATTTTATCCAAACTGAAAATGAGATCACAGTAAAGTATACCAATTTCTTAATAAGTTATGTTTTTTAAGAATTATTCCATATACACAAATGAATGGCCATTACTCTGTTGTTGATATTTTTACCATATTACTATGATAAAATGATTGAAAATATATTACTTGCATAAAAATAATTATTTGTAATTTTGAGGTAAAGTAAAATTCCAGTATATGAAAAGATCATTCGAATATTTAGATTTTCTTGAAGAGTTGAAGTTACATACTAGGCTACTACTTAATTTATTGGATAAGAATTTTAATACTATTACACTATCAAATAAAATTCATTTCTAAAAATTCCTATTCCTCCCAGTTTGTTATTTGATAAGATCTTTATCCTTAAGATTTGCCGTCTTTTTATAGAATGTTAAATTTCATTGGATGCCATAGTTACACTATCTCATCTTAAGTCTTGCAGTTTTCATCACTGCTCAAGATTTAAATTCACTGATTACCATAAATCACAAATGACAGTACCATGATGACATATACTGCTGCCTGATGAAAACATTTTTGTTTACTCAAGGTCAAAATATTATTATTAATATTATTGTACATAAACCTGGTTTATCTTTCAAGTTAAAGTAAGGAATTTGCATTGAATATGAGCTATCAAGTTTTGTAGAAAAATTGATGTTCAAATGTTAGAATACAAGTAGGGAAGGCATGCGATGAAAAAGAGATCAAATAAATCTTTTAGAACAGAATCACTTTCCTGTACGATATATAAAAATTAAGCCAACATTATGGAATATTACTAAACCATCTCTGCATATTAAGATTAAAAATTTCAATACACCCAAAAATTTCAACTAAATCAACTGATATACTTTGACATTTTAACACTAACATAGTTAATTGAATTACTAGGTAACCTAGCTATAGCATTTAGGATGAAAAAATTGTTTTCTTCCAGCAACCTTCTGTCAAAAATAATTATAATGATCAATAATAATTAGCTTTAATAATGCAAAATATAAAATATATTTTTACTAATTTTAAATAATAAATAGCCAGTGTTTTTTCAGCCAGTATCTAACAGTATATTTCACCAAGAATTCATCCAAGGCCATACATCCTAGATAAATACAGATAAATAATTCATATAAAACATGGCAGGTGTTTATTTAGATACTTATTATATTTACAAAAGCATGTAGCTCTTGATATTGAAAGCAGCAAACAGGTGGATTAGTTTGACTTCTTTAACGATTATGAGTTGCAATTTGCAATCTACCACTGATCAAGAGACATGACATACAATTGATGGTGCTTGCCTCTTCCATGTATTAAAATCAGATAAAAATTCTGATTTTAAATGAGTTAATAATACTTGCTGTACAGATGAAAGACAACCTAGTAAAGAGCCCTAAAAGTAATTGTTGATATGATCATTCATTCGCAAAAGCCTTCAGAATAACTTACAACAGCTATATATTTGTAAAACAAAATTGAGATGAATCGAGAGAAATATCCAAAGTTTCGCAAATCAGTTACTGTACGTATGCTCTATCAAGATATTATAAGTATGAATTACTTCTAAAGGCTGCATAGCTTTAGATTAAACTAAGATTTCCAAGCATGAAAATCATACCGTAAATTTTAAGCCAAAACCTCAGAACACAAGATCAATAAAGCACATAATCAATAAAGTGAAGAAACCATAGTTACGGTCACAACCTAGAATGGCACCGTTTATGAGTTGGCCACATCTTTTTTCGCCTCTATTTTTCATGAAACGTTTAATAAATCCATAAAATATCGTCAAACAAAAATGCTCTTGGCATTTCAACACAAATTTCAACAATAAAATGATTTATAATCGTTCACGAGAGGAAAAATGGCCCGCAGGGCATGTACGGGAACTTTCCTAACGACTACAAAATTTTATCATACTCATTACAATATATGAAAATACTAAATAATAACAAAGAAAACCCTTCTCGGTACATAGAGAGGGTCTTTTATTAAAACAAATTTGTGCTCTGCTTTTCCTGTAAGTGTTCTGGAAGATGAAAATGAGTCAGCATCGTATTCATAACCATTTCATACTGGACGGTCATTTTCTACCGGCTGCGGCAGTTACTTTTCAACCTCAAAATTTGAAATATTAATTTCACTAAACGAGATCAGGAAATAGCTCAAGCAATCTTCCTCTGCATGATGTTATGAGATGAAGTGTAATCGTATTTCATCCGTAAACTTATAATCCTAACATGTGCGTGTATACCATTTGGAAATCCTCGGATAAGTATAAGCAATCTCCTCGGCAATACGGGATTATTTATTCCACAAATCAGAGGTTGAATTAATAAGAATAGACTCTGATTTATCAGAATTACTTCAAGTAAGATAAGAAGGACTTTGAAATCTATTACAAACAACTCTGAAACTATTTCTATAAAATTATCAATAGAGCAACGAATAAAGCTCCAAATATCGAACTTTACATTCACAATCAACGCCTATGGGGAGAAAACGATACAAATTCAATAGTTGCATCCTTATATGAATGGTAAAATTCTTAACCCTGCATTAATTTATTTCCTTGTCTAGCATTTGATATATTAAAAATCAGTGTGTACATACAGCCGATGTACAAGCAAGAGAACGCTGAGATAATTAACACAACACAATACTGCAGATATAATGCATTTTCCTCATTTAATACAAAATCCTAACAGTTAATAGGCACAAAAATCAAACTGGCAAATTTTCTGAAAAATCGACGAATTTAAAGGCAAAATAAGGCAGTTCCGAGGCTTAGTCATATGAGTAATCTGCAAATGAATACTACCAAATAATATGAAAATCAGAAAATATTCTATTAAAAATAATTTACAAGATTTATTCCACACATTTCCCTGGGCCTGTCATTAAAATTACGATGGATTACACCGATCTTTCATGGCATGGCAAACTACGCAAAATATTCTTCCCCAACAGCTATTCTAGAAATTCTCTGCGCAGAAATACCGCCACTGCGCACTCAATTCTCTGCGCATTGAACCATCACATCTCATAAACGGGAAACATCTGCCAGCTAGTGTCAGCGTATTACTTTGGTGTTGTTATTTTGTGTGGTACAGGGTATACTTTTACGTTTAGTGAAATGAAGTGTGTCCCATGAAAACATGAGATTACCTTGTGAAAATTTATTCCGTGATGGAATACCTTTTTGGTACCTAATAAAGTGCCAATTCATTTATCCTCTGGCAGAATTATGGAATCCCACCTAAAAGTTACTCGTGTTATATCTTTTGAATTCAACAAATCTTTAATTAAAGGCAGTTTAGGGCAAGGATTAAACTCTTCTTCAATCTCTCGTGATTTCCTTGGATATAGACTATTTACATCTTCACTTTTTCGACATAATTGGTGCTGTAGTTTTACGTCCTCAAAATGCAGGGCCGAAAAGCAGCAGACCACTCGGAGCTTAGAGACGCCTGCGAAGGAAATGGTGAGTTTTGTCAATATATTCGTTGATTACTACAGGAAATGCGACAATTTTTCAGCCATATAAAGTATTACATCTGTTGACTAAGATAGAGTTTGGTGTCAAGTGCCGTTTCCATGTTTCATGTAAGGAGGCACTGTACGTAGAGGCTAAGGTAACGCTATGTTTCTAAGTATACATTAGTTAATTCATTGCTTTAGTTCTAATGCTTCTTAAACTGTAAGTTAGAAACACTCCTCGTTAAATAACAGGAAGGACCAGAGTGTGAAGATGATGGCTTATCGTGCATACTTGTAATGTTTTGATGGCGCGAATACTGGCATCTTTAATTCCTGTTCGTCCAGCCATAGTTTCATATCCTGCGTGTTTATTATTTCAGTATTTTACTTCATGCATGTGCCTAGTTCGGATTTATAAAGAAATACTGTCGTATTCGACCGTATGTCTTGGTAGATGTGAGAGTTTTAAAGTGCAATGCCATGAATGAAACTCAATTATTTAAAGTAAATGATTTCAAAAGACTTCTAGATTTGCATGCTAATATTTGTCGTTCACTCTGAGTATCCTTCTGCTTGTTTGAAATTTGAGTATTGCAAGAGATTTTGCAAATACTGTAGAATGAAGTAAGTCAAGTAAATTCTGACTTCATGTATAAGCTTAAAATGAATTTGTTGCATTTATACATGAAGATGGAGTAGTTATCATTTTACTAATGCTAAAGCTTTGCGTTATAGTGATAAAATGTTTTTCCAGAAAACGCCTTTCTTACTCCTGGTCAAATGGTTGCAAGTAAGACTACTCAGTTTATTCATAGTCTGTTTTACTTATAGTGAAGGGACAGAACTTGGAAAAAATTTTTGACTAGACATCTTCAAACTATGCAGTCCATTTATATTTCAAGGAAATTTTATATATATTTCAAAAGCTGAAGTCGAATCTCCCTTTTTTATTTTCCTCAATGACATTTGTAATTTTGTACTCATTAAGAACATTCTTCTGTCTTGTGAGTTGCCCTATCATCGATGAAGTTTTTATTACGTGTGCAGTTTGTAATTTTCGAAACTATGGTTTTCTTTGGAAGGTTACCAATAGAAGGTGCTTTTAAGGGCTTTGACAGCTGAGGTAATTTTGGACGTGAGGCCTCATCAAGGGTCGAACCCAGGACGGCTTTCATACAAGTCAAAATCATTTTCCACTTGGCTATCCGAAGGCCACAGCATCGTTACTTTACATTTGGAAAACATACTCATTTCGTTTTAAAATATGATAGGATAGTAATATAAGTGTTTGGGTCAAACAGGTGTTAAAGTTTGTCACCTGATGATGGAAATAGAGATTTGTCATTATGGAATTGTTACTAACTTCTTACCATATTTTACTTTATGTTGATTTGAAATAGAATCCTTAAGAGAGGCTTAATTCTCGGAGTTATGTAATTTTTACTTTCAGACTATTACTGTTATAAAATCTGCAATTGAATGATATTATTGTTTAACCAAGTTGTAGACTAAAAATTCCCCTAGACCAAGAATTCTTCAATCTGACCTAAGTTTAGAGGCTATGTGAAGTTGCTTGCATTGTGAAAAGAATGATTGAAAACGTTGCAGAAAGTGATTCTCATTATGTTATGAAGCAAACTATGAATTTCTAATTGATTTACTTTTCATCGGTCTAACCTCTTCTTAACCATTGCGGTAGTAAGTGTACAGAAAGTTATGAGTTAGAGAACTAAACTAAAGAATAAGTCAGCAATTAAATAATTTGAAACCAATCAGTCCCATCTCAAGTTCCATTTCTGGGTTGTGTCCTACTAGTTTGGAAACAGTATTTCATCTTATTTCTACAGTAATTTAGAAGATGCACTCTGGAAGACAGTGATTTAGAGAATTGTAATTGGATAATTTTTCATGCGCTTGGAAACTCAGACTTGCTTTGGAAAAAATTCATGGTGTACATTTATCATCTTCAGTCAGCATGACTTATCTTTTAAGTAAATCTTTGAAGAACATCCTTTACCTCTTGGTGAATACCATTCACTCAGTTGTGTAAAACAACTAGTAGACAGTACCCGGTGATGCTTAGGTAAGATTCTAGTTAAGTATCACACCAGGCCATTCTTCTCTCCGTACTAGCACATGAACTTGTTGAATATACAGAGATTTTTAAGTTTGACTAGAATGTTTATGCGATTCATGTTTTAAATCGGAAAAGAAATAATCCAAATTAAGACATGAAATACAAGTAGTTTACTATACCTGATTCTAAATTAATTATATATTTTTTAATTGAGAATGTTAATGGATAATTGCTTCAACATATGTATAATTATTTACTTAGTGAATTTTTATAAATCTTGTATATTTAATATGCGATAGTGCTCTGCCCGTAAATAAATTGTTATTAGTATTATTGAATGTGCTTCTTGAACTCATTTCGCATCCCCCAGGAATCGAATCCGGGACCACTTTTAATTCGAACGCGCTACCCACTTGGCTATCTTGGAGTCTGAGTAGTGATAGTAATTAGGAAAGGAAATATATTCCTAGTGGAAATCAATCAATATATTTAGCTACAGATGTTCTATTCCTATCGCATTCGAGATAGTAACTTATTAACAAAACGTAAATTCTCAAGTGATTAAAGTGTTGCGAAACAATTCTAATGTTCGAATTTCCTCTTCAGAATTTCCAAAATTCAAAGTATTTAGACTAAATGTTGCTAATCGTCCATTAATATTTCGTTTTCACTATTAACTGAATTCTCAGAAAATTTTAAATGTTAATTATGAATCATAATTTCCCTCTGGCGACTCACGGAGTATTAAAGAAATAAACAAAGGAGAGGGCGATAGTCAATCTTCCATTTCTTCACTTTTCAATGTTTTATAATCAATTTAAGTAGCCCTGGTTAATTTTCCAATATCCTGAAATATTTTTCATACGACGGAGAATCCTTAATATAAATCCCCATGAAAGAAAGGAAGGAGAAACCTTTGTCTCTCAATGAATCCCCATGCTGGGGCAGAGTGACCATTTGGCGGAGGCTTACCATTAAGGGACCCAAACAGAGAGGCTCCGTAGTTTGTTTAATGTGAATTATCTCTTTTTGGGAACGCTGAATGTTGACATTCAGCCCTGTATAGAGTAATTTATTGTCAATACATTTAATGTAGTTTGTGATGCAATCACCCACAACTTCGAAATATCAAAACAGGTCATGCGTAAGGTTATTGTCTTCAGAAATATGCCAAAACTTCATCCGACCGAATATGTCCGAAAAAAATGGATTAATGCATTTTTAAGATAGTGTGTTTAAAAAGATGACATTGAGAATTAATAATTTAAGCATGAGGTGCTTTAATTTCTCAAATTTGCCAAAAACCAGAACAATAGAAATCCAACGGATATGTACCAAATAATAATCAGTTAACGATGCATGTTTCCAAATGTGAAATCAACTCTAATACATTTCTAACGATACCGATTATAAGTATAAGTAGGAAGCATTCAATCTCGATTCTAAAAGTATCGAAAATAATTACTAAAAACATGGGTTTTGATGTTAAGGATGGAGAATTAACTGAAAACAAATCACAAAAAATCTAAAATTCTCAGTAGATGGAATTATTTTATTTGTTGAATATTTTGTTAATTTTCAATGCTGTTACTTGTAGTGTCAGTAAATAATGTAGAATATAATTTGATACGTAACTTTCAGGACTTATTTAACTAAAAGTATGCAATTCCGGGTGCAGATAATAACTTTAGAATTGAAATCATCCAACTCTTGTGTTCCCTCGTTTTGTCCAATTACGTTCGTTCTTTAAGGAGCAACATATCTCTATGCGATGTATTTCTATATAAATTTAATATACCACAGAGTCCAGGTAGGTGTATTTAACATAACGTCCATTACAATTTATATAAATTGTGGAACTTTGAATATAATTTTTTTCCTACCACCTGTAAAACAATGCAATTTATTTATTGTGTGTGTACGGTAATTAATTCTGTGTATTTACAACGAATTATTATTCATTTCATTTCGATAGTAAGATTTTCGATCTTTACTTACGTTATCAATACATATGTCGTATTGAATGATTGATAGAATTGTTTTAATGCGTTAACTTTCTGATGGGGTCCGTTATTTACACATTGGGTCTTTACTAGCACAAATCCTCTCAAGTGATAATTTATTGAATTATTTTCCCCAAAACAGTGAAGTTGGACGCGTGTTAGCGTTTGCTTGTCAAGCCGATTGTAAAAAGCGATACTTTATACTTATTGCTGTATTATATCGTAGGTTTCGCTAATCCGAATGGTAAATAATCTTCAAAGATTAAAAATTGCCATATTTATGAAATTTTTTCGGCCCATATCCTTTGATAGTCGGACCATTACTTCTAATTAACACTAGCAAACGAATAATACCTGTCCTGTGTTACCTGTCAAAGGAAAATGAAATTTTGCGCTTGGAATTTTTTTCCATATTAACGAAGTTTTGTATTAATTTCTAAGAAGCGCCACAATTGTCGTCGATTTTCTTTATAGATAGGGTCGAAGCCTAGGGGCCAGCTCAATTTTTCTTACAGATTTGCCATCGGAATTGTGATTTCTCTAGAAACCTCATCTCTCTCTAGGATTTCTGGTTTAGACTACATATAAACGAATTTTTTTGCGATCAAACAAAAATAAACGCCGAGCCTCTTTGGTATAAACGCTGTAGAAACACCGTAATCAAGTCATCGTATTTCCTCCAATTCCTTCCCAAAATATGTTTCGTTCGCCCAAAACTCTCTGGTTGTAATACTGCCCCTTCCCCTTTAAGTTAGATACCATCCTTTTGCTTGGTATCTTTGATCACTCGACGAAAAGATGCTTTAATAGGAATAGCTGATATTCTTAGCACGGATTGCTATAGAGATAGAAGATTTCGTCGAAGTATAAATATCAACGATATTCCTAAAAGTAATATGAAAATATTTAGAAAGGATCTGGTGTTAAAAAAGTTATTTTACGTTGGACAGGAAACTGATACGATTCACTTATGAATAGATAATCACGCTGCTTTGTCAAAATTGCATATAGCTGGGAATATCACAGAGGACATTACTGGTTGTAACTTTTAGAGACACTCAAGAAAAACTCGAGTCACTGCCATTCCATAAATATCAGTTGGATGCATTCGATTTCTTATGACATTAAAATTATTATTATGCTAAACAAGATTTTTATAACGAAGATTACCCGTTTTTATTGTAAACTACATGTGCTACTAAATGTATATTTAAAAACATCATTAGGTATTCATGAATCATGTTGAGTAATTCAGGAATCACGTGTTGCGTACAGAATTTTCATAAAATTATCCAGCGTGTTAGTTATATACTCCATTGTATCATAGCAATGTGTGCTTTCCAGTGCGGCCTTTGAATTCTTTCCTCCATCCAATATTTTATGACAGGAAAGGATTTTATGTGGGCCGGAGAAGAGTTGTGAATGTATGTTGCGATTGATAAGTTATGGATGCTATTTTTTCGATTAAATGGGGCCGTTCTAATTTTAAGCTGCGTACGTATCTCGTAGTCAGTATGTATCATTTTATTTTTCACGCGTGATAAGCGAACTTTCGGAGGTAATCAACGCAAGCAAATGTTTTCCATTTGATGGTTTATCATCGAACAGGTGTGTCAGCAGAAAGTGAATGCTGATGGAAGGAAGCGTGCGGGATTGGACGATTGCTTCACTCGTTTCGTTCATTATTTTCAGCGTAACTGGATGCTTTTCCTCGTTCGTACGGAATAATACGCCGAGCCTTCTTTCAATGGACGAACGAATAATCAGCTTTCCTACATATTCTCCGAGATATTGCATTAAATTTTATGCATAAAATCCCTCGGTGAATTTCGTTTCCCGATATTTTAGAGAAGTTTCTGTATATCTAAATGTATTTGCATTAAAATAGATTTTGCATTATAATTTCAGACTCATGCATTAATTCAGTTTTATTATTATTACTATTAAATGAAAGGAATAAATTTTCCGAAAGCCATATGATAAACAACATATTTGAAACTCTTGACAGAATTGAGATTGGTTGTTAGGTTGGATTTTGAGATACTTTGATCAGAAAATGTCACAACCGTCGTTCACACTTCCAACTTTCGATAGCCAAAGAATTTTACAAAAATGTTAATTACTTGCATTCTTGGGGATGCGTGATTACATTTTAATGAAGTATTTTGCAATTAGGAACAATACCATGTTGAATTCTGAGTACCTTTTTCAAATGTCATTATTTTTACCGACATGTTTGCTTTCTGTCTCCAGTTGAAGACATACGTATTCGAACTGTTTAATAATCAAATTCGTAATCCATAATAAGATAACAGAATCGATAAAATTAATCGTTTCCAAGAATATTCCATTTGAGCACATAAAATACTACCATGCAAGTACACCTTATTTTCAAGGACGATTCAGCAGGAAAAGAGTCGGCTCAGCAACGATTCAATGTAGATCCATCTAAAATTATTTCTCTAACACATCTTTCTTTAACTGAATGCAACATCAATGAATACACTCGGAATGAATGAATTTTTCGGAATAATTTCATTATAGCTCCATAGATTTGACACTATTTTTGATTGTCTATATATATTTACGATTGTTTTAATGCTAATTTAAAATATTATTTCATATTTTCTGTATAATAGATTGATGGATTTTAAATAGCCAACCTTTGAAATTCTCACATGAGATTCAGCACGTATACTGAGATTAAACAGCTGTGTAGAGCTCCTAGATAATAATATATTTTGTGTGAAGATGTTTAGTAGTTTACTGCAGATTATATGCTATAAGAATATATCGAGAAAAATTCCGCTGTCATTACGAATTTTAAGATATTCTACGTCTGAGGTGACCCAGAAATAAAACATCTTAGCTCTGGTGAACATCTTTCGACTTAGATATTTCCCAAGTTTAATACTCATATAACTAAAAAGGAATTACATCTTTTAAACAGAAGCTAGAAGAAATGGGTAAGATTTTAAAATTTATTCTGATTGCCCTAAAGCCCATCCTTCTACACGATGCCGAGGCATTTCGCCCCCCCTCGAGCCTGTTGAGACTTGTTCACGTTCGGCATCGGAAAGTTTATTTATGATAAAAAAAGGCTCGTCCTCCTTCGTATATTGTACATATTCAGGACTTAGGAATGCCAATATTAATATTATCGCATTAATATTGTTTATAACTATCGCAATCGTACAAGTTATGCTTTTATATGTTATAATTTACATCATTATCGCATATCGTGAACGTTATTTGCTACCTTCATAGCAGTATACGATAATTCTGCGATTTATAACGTATAACAGCATAATTTATACGATTACGTTAGTTATAAACAATATTTGTGTATCAACATTAATGATACTCATAAAAAAATTCAACCCGGCCTAACGACGAGCATTCGAAAACAAAGCTTTCGCTGAATTTGCGCATGTAAGGATGTAAAGTATATTGAGATAATTTCAGAGATTTTAAATTTGGCGTCTGATATGAAATTAATATCCGCGCTACGTATTAACTTTTCTAACGAGATGGATAACCGAGTTACCCCATACGTCATTTTTTCTTTCCTTTTCTACGTGATATATTTTTAATTCGTACGTCTGTGTATTTTTTCAATAATGTAACGATACTATTCGTTGTAAATTTTTCAGCTACAAGACTTTTATCTAATTTTAAACGAAAATTTTGTTGGAATTTCTGCGTTACGCCTCTTGGAATAGTATTTTTCTGCTTTATTTGTTATTTTTTGCTGCTCTACACGAAATCAAATACTTATAATTCTTTTTATACGACATATCATGTAATATCTTAAAAGTGATCTGATGGACTATGAAGATTAGAAATCATTTACGTTAACTTATTTTGACATTCATTGGGTCATGTTCAGTAACACTGTCAAAGCTGTGTAGTTTCAAGATAGATATACCTATTTTTAGGATAACAGTATAGGTGCCGATGCTAACCTTGACACAGAAACTTATTCCCCATCAGTTTTGTCTAGGGGCTTAACGTTACATTATTTAGTGGCTTAGCGGTGTTACCTTTCATTACAATTACATAGCTTACATTAGCTAATTGCAAGTTATAAGTATATCACCTAAGGCTTCTTGTTGGTTCGTTTTGAACCTTCCACTTACAATGAACAATTTCCATCTGAGAGATTATGGGAAAAAAACGAATTTAAACAGTAGTGGTAAGAGGTCGTCACTTGATCTCTCCATTACTAACCTCGACAGCCCACATAATACTAGAATAGCTTTCTGGTTTATTCCATTTGTTTATAATCTGAGATTGCGACGAAAGAAACACGGCTAAGCAACTTTTTAATCTTACATTCTTTCCTGGGACAAAACTGCTGAGGAAGATCACAGTCTTGACGGTGTCATAAACAGTATTATTCTGCTTGGCGATACCTACATTTCCTTCTCACAAAATTGGTCATTCCAAGCAACAACCTCTCGAGGAATCCTTCTGGAGACCTGGCAAGGAAGATGGTGATGCAGATAATGTAAAAAAATATTGGTTGATCGAATGAGGCGGCCTATTTGGCTAAAGCGGTTTGCATTGTATCTATGACGGAATAGGGACGGAAAAATCCTTGCAATAAGCTGGTGGCAGAGCATCTTCAAATGCATTTAACTGATTGATTGGGATAGGAAAAGACACAGGCGGGATCGTCTAAAACGGGTTCTATGTACCCGCAAGTCATATCTGTAGGCAAAAATTACTGCAACGACGTCAAAGAAGAATACAACGAAGGCAGTGCGATATTTTAGATCGTTATACCATTAACATGGCATGGCACTTGCACACCAATTACAGAAAGTATGCAACGAGGAATACAATCGTATGTAACAGCTAAGTTATTACGTGGTGCTTATTAAATTGTATATTTATCTTTGTAATTGATCCATTAATTTTGATTTGCGTGGATTTCTTCTGGCTCTAGGGCGTCTGATTTTACGGAAACGTAATGAGTAAAAACAATCGTGTCGTAAATAAATATCATATTGGTGAAGTATAGTTTGTGTCGCTGTAAATGTGTTTGTGTAATTTTAAAGTTACTGAAATGCTGATAACCTGATAACATATACTCTGTGAAAGAATTTACATTATCCTTCAAGCGAAAAATATCTTTCGTTCCGAGGCAAATAAATCCAATTCCGAGAAATTATTATTGCTAATTGAAGATTTTATACTATAAAGCTTATAAAACCAGAATCCTGTTCCAGTAATTTACTTACTAATTCACTTCTACCTAAGATTCTAACCCAATGGATAAATTATTTAAAATTAGGAATGAGTCTGTTGATGAAACTGTTTCCTGTATATTTTTTTTATTACTGGACAATGAAGCAGTCAAAGGATGATAAATTGACCTACTTTCACTTGTTTGTAAGAAGCTAAAACTCTCAAACCTATTGAAAACAGTTTATATTAGATTCTCCTCTCTCTACCACTATAACTGATATAATTGACTAGTTTACAAAAATATAGATATGAAAGATACCGTCAAATGGTTTTGGCGGAACTCTTGTACCTGATGGTTATCGAAAATGGAGTGTATAAGAGATAAATATACTAGATTCACAAATGGAGAGAAATTCATCTTAAAGAATTTGGATTGCTATAGAAATTCTGCGATTTGCTAACTTCTGGACGTAGAATACTCTCGCCAGGGAGAGAGAGACAACGCAATTGTATTTTTTACGTAAAGATCCACAGCAAGGTGGATGTTTGTCGTCTCTCTCTCATTTCTTAGGCTGCTCTTACTTTGGACGCATTATCCGACCCGACTATGACTGGTTGACCCAACTGTCAGAATAAAAACTAACTCTAGGATTGAAGTGGGGCCAACTGAATGAAAACAATCGAATAATTGGAACAGTTTCGATTTCTTACTCTATACTAACAGAATGAATCTATTCGGTTCTTAGAATCGAATGATTCACTCGTTAGGTAAAACTGAATTATTCTTTTCCATTGTTTCGCTCCTTTATAATGAACGCTTTGAAAAAGGAGATATCAAGCGAATGCAAGCAACGCGTTGAATCATCCGATTACGGGAAGTCCCTGGCCGAGAGAGAAGATGCTGATGAAGAAAAATTCCACGATAGCCAACCCTAAAGATATGGTGACTAACGTGCTGAATTTATGAGAGTAAATGAAGCTTCCCTAAGCTTCAGTCATTAATATCGAAGAGTACGGAAATAGAAAAGTATGAAAATGTTACGGTAATAATAGAGTATTATACTAATCCAGTAATTATAGAAATCGATTTTTAAAGTAGAAGTTATATCTTCCCCGATTATTATATCAAAAACTTCTTTGTTTCTTTCCGATTAATAGATGGTTTACTAATATATGGATAAAAAGTATATTGGCTTGTCTGAAGGCTTATCTTAAATTTCGGAAAGCTTGAATTAATTTTTGTACTAAGTTATAGGTCCGTAGGGTAGATTCCAAATTCGTATTGCGTTTGTAATATATTATGTTGTATGTTAGTATGTAATAACATTATTGCACGCCCATTGTAATTCCCGATTTTTATCTATATTTTTTTATTTTATCTATATCTATTTGCTATATATATTCGCTGTATTCTTTGGATTTCGATAAGTAGCTAAAAATTTTCGTTCAAAAAGTAAGCAAGCCGCCAAATTTCCTGCATGACTTCCAGCTTGGGGAAATGCTCCTTGAGCCGGTTCTGCTTTCTACTTAAAACAGCAAAGTTTTAAATAAATTTACAGATTATTTCCTAAGATCACTTTCTTCCGAAGCTTAATGACATAGCTGTTGTCCCGGAAACAAGTGTTTTGCTGTTAAATTAATTCAATTCTGAAATCGGATTTCCCCAGTTTCGGCGATAGAAAAATCTACCGAAGAAGGGTTTATCGGTAGTAGACTAATGTTCAACTACCGTTCGTATAGGAGGACAATAATTCTATCCCTAGAAAGAAGTAAGGTGCAGGGTGTTAATCTCAGCTCCTTTCTTAGACAAAGTCTTTCTCCAGCGTGATCTTCAAGGGCTGGTGCAGGAACGAGCGAAGGGTTTGGTCTAAACAACCGTCGTCCCAAAATCATACGATCCTACTGACCGAAATAAGATTATCTCGAGGTTTTCATCCCCATCAAAAGTATTTTATGGTATTGAAGTAACAGGAAAGGATTGCATCATCCTTTGTTGTGACCTAGGATGCCTTGATAGGGGTTGAATTGTGCGTAGGACTCCGAGAGAGGGGAAGCTGGTCGCCCTACCCTTACATCTGCACCTGCGTAAATGATCATTTTATCGGGCGGCCCCTCGCTAACTTCACTTTCCCGGTGTGTTTTCTCGGGGTTCCGAGTGTCAGTCCGTAAATTATGCATTCCGTGACCTCTCTCGAGGTAATTTGGACTGGTGGTATTTTAACGCGTCATATCAGTTTGTGCATAGGATTGTTAAGTGATTTCTATCGTTTCATCGTCTACGTGGATTTGGAAATGTCGCCATCGTGCCCATCGCATTTGCACGGCGAACGCAGCTAATCATGGTGCAGGTCGTTTTCTCTCCAACATTGGTATCGCAGGGAGAGACATACGCCACCACTTAATGTTAAACATTTTATCGTTTCCTGTTTTAGTTCGTGACTCTTTGTTGTCGGAAATAAAGTTTCGGTGGTTTTACTTTGAATTAGAAACTCATGTTAAGGGAATCGCTTAATATGGTATCATTACAAATATCAATTATCGTTGACAGTTATGGCAAATTTTTAATCCAACATCTTGTATTTTTTGAGATTTTCTTGCCGTAAAATAGTTTGCTTTTGGACGTATTTTAAGAAGGAAATTTTGAAATCTCTCCTTCAAGTCATTTTGAATTGTTGTTTAAGAAAATTTACTATCACAAAATGATGTCTCCAGGATAACTAAGCCGCCCATTGATTACAATTGTTGATTGGCGCCGAATCTCTGCTAAATGTTCTCGTTTTTGTTATTCATAAAATTAACAACATTTCTTTCCTTTACCTATTTCCCTTCGAATTATAATCATCCTTATTGCAGTTATAGATCCTCAACATCATAATTAGGTAATGTTACCATCCTAAAGTACTGTCAAATTATGAATTAATCTAATCTTGGTAAATAATTTATTTATATTTCTATGATGAGGTTTGATTTAATGAGAGAATTTGTCAAAAACATATGGGGCACAGTTTTGAAGGCTTTTTATAGTTTAAAGGGTAATATGTGTTTGACTGAGTTACATTAATAATGGTGTTGTCATCTTGATTCAATACTATTAAAATAATAGCAAAAACTTCAATTTATTAGACATACAGAAATAGCTGATGAGAATTTCAGCACTCTCTGAGGAAGTTTCACTCAATCTCTGCAGATTTATATTTTAGTTATGAATTTGAAAATTCCCTATTAAATGAATATGAAAACTTGCTATTAGATTCTTATTATGGTGAGATTTGGATGCTCAAAGTCAATATCATATTTTAACTCAAGTTTTTTTTGTCCAAAAATTAAAGTTGGAAGCGGGTAAAGACTGTGCACATTCATCTTTATTGCCAAGAGAATATGATGTTGAAAATATAACAAGGATTTGCAATTATTTATTCTGATATTCATTTTCCCTGTGGCATTTTAGCCCTTTTTATCATTTTAAAATTTATCCAGGAATTTGTTTTGATTTCGTTAATTTTATACTTCAGGAGTGCTACATCTCAATCTTCGTTTATTAATTTTCAGACAATTTAGCAAATAAAATTGGAAGGAAGCAAACACGTGGAATAAAAAGAAGTAGTAATGTGTTTGTTATTTACTTTGATGTCATATCCAACTTTTTCTTGTGCAAAAAAGGTAAACCTGAAAGAATGCCACTAATTTTAATTTCCAGATATCTAGTTTTCCTAGAAGTAATAAATAAATAAACACAAAATAGCATGAAAGCTCTAATCTGAAATGGTTTTGTGTAGTAAGAAATGTGTTCCTTGCACTATCCATGAGAAATGCTGATAAAGGGATTTTATGCCTTTGACATGCCCACCATATGATGTCATCACCAACACAGAGGGAGTAGAAAGACCATCCAATAAATACTACCACCTATAACTGTAATGAATCAGTGCTGAGTTGGAGTTTGTTCAGTGCAGACAAGGAGAGAAAGTAGTCTTTCATCCACATTAATTCAGCTAGTTAGTCTATATTACATTAGTATTGAAGTGCATCCTTAGTGATGGCTCGCTCCGTGCAATACGTTCCCTTACCTCGCTTGAAGAAATACATTCCCCCACCTAATATTGAAGAAGAAGAAGATCCTAGGCTTCATTATATGTTACCTCCAAAACCTGGTATGTAGCATGACATTTACAATATTGATGGTGGCATAAGTGGTGTATCGCATCTGCCCGTGCCTGCTCCTTCACCTCACTGGATTCTAATTATATTATCAACCTCTATTTATATGTAAACGATAGTCTGATTATATATTAGCTGAAAATTTGACATTAAAGGTGTTTTAATGGAATTTTTCATCTCCTGGTGCATATGATAAAAACTTTCTTATCTTGTAGTTGATGATGAGGCCTCAGCATAAGAATATTTTTTATGAGAAACAAGACATCCTTTCTCTATCGTTTGTATATACTGGCTTCTTAGGTTTTATGTGTTAATTTTTCATCTGTTTATGTTGACATAGTCTGTTTAGTTGATCTTATGTGTACGCAGTATATTTCTTATATCTTCAGGGGAATACTTTGTTATTTTTTAGGTTTGAAAGTTATCCTTGTGAAAATAATATCTCTCACTAATGTATATCCCGAAAGAAATATGTATCCATACCAAAACCATAGTTGCTTTGTTTAGGTTTCTTACTGGTGATGACATGTTTTTGAATATCTTCGTCTAACTTTTTATCATTTTAATTACCGAACCCAAAAAATGATCCAGTATGCTATCCGAATTCGGTGAGTGATACTGGAATACCAATGGTGTCAAATTATTTCTTACATAATAGTTGACCTTATATCAGTATTTTCCCCATTTTATTTATTTTACTGATTGCTTCTATCATCAATTAAATTTTAGGGCAATTGAATTTCACGTTTTTACTCACTATATTTGTCATACGTTAGGTTCCGCGGTTTATCAAATTCTTGTGTACGTATCGTAATAATATCTTATAATGTAACCTACGATAACTGATATTCTTTTCAAAATTTAAAACTTTCTGTATTGAGCATAGAGTAAGAGAGTTGCACTAAGTCGTACTAATTTATTGCCAAACCTTGTGGAAAACTGATCGGGGATTGATGAAGGATAGAGATACAATTTCCTCCCATCCAGTAAAAACTTAGGTCTGAAAACATTGCATCAGTGTTTAGTACCAATCAACATAAACATCACATTCACTGTACTTTCCGTAAAAACACTTTATATTGAACGATATTTACTGCTCACGGGAAATTTAACTCGTGAGTGATAGGATATAATTCACATTTGGTTGGCACCATTTTCACAAGTACGATGGTAATTATGACAGTAGTGCCACTCATTAATTATTTCGATATTTTTATAGTATCTTTGTTGATTCCTTTTTACATATATTGCTTCCTGGCCAAATATTGCTGTAGAAATTCTTCAGGCTTCCTTGGAAACAAAGTTAACCGTCAACGCCCCCTTCGTTGCCACCAATGCAAAATCGCCAAATTGCGCATAGTAGAACGCGAATGCAAATATTTACGCGAAATCTTTCAGTATCTGCTGATTGACTACAGGCTTAATTTCATTATACCCGGTTTGCTGTATCCCGCTTATAATTTGGTTTGCCATATTTTGAAGGTAAGCTACTGAGATTTAAAAAATGCTGAAGCGGATAAAACCGTCACATTGCTTTGAAACTTTGAGAGAGTTTAATTTCATGTCCTTTTAGGACTTAGCAGCTCATGTAGTATTAAAACTCAGTGTGTGCAGAATCACTTCTTTATAAAAAATTACATTCAAATGATTTCTATTAATTAAATCTTCGTAACTTACTACTATAATTTGTCCGAATTTTTCCATAAATCAGGATCAGCAAAACTTGACAGGGACTATGCGTTAAATGCGGGACGTATGCTAAACCTACTTATGTATTTCATAGTCTAAGGAGCATATTTGCGAATTTGCTCTGCGCCTTTCTTCGCCTTTGTATAAAACCGAAGAAATAACAGGTGAAAATTGCGACATAATTTCTTCAGTTTGAAGGCGCACCTTTCCTCTATGGAAGTCACCCATTCCTTATCCATCTATATCTTCCCCATCAATATGCATCTAATTTTCCGAGTATTAAATTTGGCATATCTAATCCCTATAATGCGGAACTAATGCTGCTTTTAGGGTCTCTGTGATCCTTATTGTTCATATAACGTCTTATATCCTCGTTGCTTCTAAGTGAATTGCAAGCCGCCATCACCGCGTCTTTGGGATCGCTCCGTCCGGCTAACAATAAGACATTGATTTTTGGAATTTCCATGTTGCGAAATTGTCGCGCTCTCTATCGTAAATTTAGTGATGAAGATACATAATACGAATCTTATTATAGCTGTTTAGGTTTATTATCTATCTAAGAGAGGATTCTTTGCGAAATTCAAGTAGAACTAAAATGAGAAAATAATTATAGGAGCTTGTCTTCTAAATCGCGTAATGTTGCTGAAACCTATATCTCTTCTGTAATTGAAAAATAGATTTATTGAGGCAAAATGCAGTATCATTTGAATGTAGGTGCGTCATTCGGTATTTATATGACATTCCAGGAGAAATAATTATATGTAATATTGTCCACAGTCAGCGGTTCCTTAAGATTTAAAGTTCGACTCAGAAGAATACACTATACTATGCATTTCAAACGTATCTGGAAACTTTAAACAGTATTTTTTCTTGAGAATTTAATAATAACAAGCTCGTAAAAATTATATTGCACTCTTTTTGGTTCTCAGAATAAATTTTAATTTAAATGAATATTTGTGATGTAACTACTATGATCTCCCAAAAATAATGCCACACAATGAGTAGAAATGAAGGGTGTATTTATCGTACAGAAAGAGTAAAAATGTATCAATATATTACGAGTAAACATATTAAATATATCATTTCTATAAATATAACTGCATCATAAATAATGAAAACTAACTAAAAGTAGGTAGATTAAATTCCTGTCTCTAGCAATATTCTTATAATCAAGCCCGCATTTTTTGGAATTTGACATTTGAACTAATGTTTTTGTTATCACTAACAAAAATATACCAGTTTATTCCATACTGGTTAAAATGTCCAAAAAAGTTAAAATGTTCAATGAATTGTAAATTCTTTCCTTGTTCCCCCTTTGTTCAATGATGCTATGTGTAATGTTTTCCAAGTCTTCCTCCTTTTATCTTTGAGAGGCCATCTGGCCAAATATGTCCTCTATTTATATTATTGCATGCAAATTTAATGGTTTAATGTTGGCTTTAGTAAGTACATTCCTTCACCAGAATAAAATCTTAAATCACCTCCTCCATTTTCTTAATTTTTATGTATATAAAAAAAATTGTATGAGATGACCTCTTTTGTGTAAAGTTAATGTTGTGTATGTGTTGTGCTTTGTTTTGATAATGTTGTATATTTATTGTATTGTTATCATGTGGAGTGTAAAATTTGTATTAGGTAGTGCTTGGGGTGAAAATGCATTTTATGTAATAGATAAATCTCTGTTGAGTAAGTGTTTGCCAGTATTACATTGTGCTTCATCGTGATGCTCTTTTTGTCGTTCCCATCTGTTAATATTAACTCGAATAAGATGATGGTTTATAATTTGTTAAAATTTTCAGTTTTTACCAAAGAAAATTGTTGAACTGTTACTCTATGTAAATTTCTTACTAAAATTTACTTACTTGTCTTACTTTACTTAATTTACTCTTACTTGTCTAAAACACCATTTCATGTGTATTTCATGGGACCACAACGTATAGTCACTTTAAAGAAATAAAAATTTCATGTTTTATTTAGAGTATCAGTAATTTCCTTCCATAGTTTCTTACTTTAAGCCAGGAATGCAAGATTGTGAATGAGTCGTGATACTTCTTTGTTGACATAGCATCTTATTAAAACTCAAGATTTTTAAAAAGAACTAATGGCTTGGATTTGTATTTTAATATGACTTGGATTTATTTTATTTTTAAGAATAATATAGTGAAATAACTGGATTTTTTATCTTGACATAATTCTACCAGTATCAATAGAAAACCAATGTTCCAGAAATTATAATTGCAACCAAAAACAAATTCATGCATAGTACAGAGTGATCATCAAATTGAAAATTATGTAGACCATTCTGCTGTACCATCACATAGAGCTTTCTCCAGTTTTCTGACCAAACTTCTTTGCTTTTCTCTTCTGCATTTGCTCTTGCATTATTTTTGTGCACCATCTTTTCTCTCATATTTACTAATTACTATAATCCCATCTTGTGCTGTTTAATTTCATTTAGTATGTCATACCAAGGTCTTTTCAAATATTAACATCCAATTGTTAATCATTCATAATTATTTCTTATAATTTTTATTCTACAAAAAACTCTTAACTTTTTAACCACAATAGTTCCATCATAATGCAGGTGTCTTACCAGCTCCACAAGTAAGTTACAGACACTGTGAGTTGCGTATCATTCTATGTTAGAAGAGGGTAATCAGCATATTTCCATGTGTCTCCTGAGTGCACTTTTACTCCAACAAGTACTTCACCAGAGTGAAGTACTTGTTGGGTAAAAGGCTCTCATCCACATTGTCATCAAGTTACTATAGCTATGAATTTTAGAGATATTTAGTTTCTTTGCTTCTCATAGATCTCTATATCTCTGAATTAATTTTTTAGGCAGGAATTATGTATTCCTGCCTTAAGAGAGTGTCCTTGACTTGCTTAAAAATGGATCACACAATAATTTATTATTACTTATAATAAATTTTCTCTTACAGGCCCGAGCACAGACAAGGAATTTAATCCCAGCATCGATATGATGGTCAATGACTATGATGATGAAAGGACCTTGGATGAAGAAGAGGCATTGGAAGGATCAGAAGATCCTCAAACTGAACTCTCAAATCTTCAAAAGGTATGTGAAATTATATCACTTATATGGGGAAGAAATTGTGTTACATATTCTATTCAAGCAAGTTCACAGACTCCTTTCTTTAGCTATAAATATTAATGAGAGGCTTTACAGATTAGGTCAACGTACATTAGTCAAAAAATGGGTTAAATGAAGGGCTTCCTTAAACATTTTTAACGAATGATATTGACTATAGTAAGTTAAGGAATTATTATCTAATTTATATTCAAGAATATTTTCTGTATTCTAATGACTGAATTTCCAGGAAGGTGATATGCCTCTTGAGGAGTTATTAGCCATGTATGGCTACGGTGAACCTGGAGTAGAAAATGCCTCTTCAAGTAGCTCTGACAAAGCTGCTTCTAGCCATGATCCAAATGCTGATGATGTAGAGAATGATATGATGGTAGAAGATGATGAACCTCAAAAGGAATCTGCTCTGCATCAGCTGTATAATGACATTCCTTCAACACCAAAGCAGAAAGATCACTCTGGAGCTAGCAGGCTTCTTAGATGTGAGTTCTGTAGTCTTTCATTTTTCTTACAGAGTTTTAGTCATTAAAATTATAATTTTTAATTGTACATGTTTTAAGTGCATAAAATGATATCTTTCGATTAATAATAGTATAAGTTAATAGTTAATAATAATAATAATAAGTAAAAAAAAGAGAACCTTGAAATTGGCCTCTTGGTGAAATTTTTCCATACTTGCTTTTAGTGCTTCAAGCATTGTTCAGAGATCCTCCAAATGTTACAGACCATTTACAAAATTAGAGTAGATGAGAAAAGAAAACAATTCCACCAAAACTTTCCACCAATTAATCTGAAATAATTAATCACATTTACAAAATATTTACAGCTGAGATAAAGTGAAAGTTAATGTGGAAGTTGCAAAGATTTACTGAACTTAGATTAAAACATCTTAAGCAGACTGAAGTTATCCATAAGTGAATGTCGTATAACTATAAAAAACTATGATTGACTGGATCCACTCATCATGAAAATTTTTAAATTACAGTAGAATCCACTAAC
Source organism: Pachydiplax longipennis (assembly GCA_036926295.1). Taxonomy (NCBI): domain Eukaryota; kingdom Metazoa; phylum Arthropoda; class Insecta; order Odonata; family Libellulidae; genus Pachydiplax; species Pachydiplax longipennis. The sequence goes on from JAVFKF010000010.1 coordinate 1,158,292, forward strand.
ACAACTGTACATCTTTGCTAAATCAGAATAGTGAGATTTATTCCTTGTAAAAACTAGAATTTCGGTTTGCATGTGAATTCTATGACTGTTGGTATGCGATTTTCCTCTTCAAATTTCTTTATCATAATGATGGTGAGTACACTGATATGCAAATCATTGTGATAACAAAAACTTCTGGGAAATAATATCATTTTCATCACTACTTGTTTTTTCACTTATGTGATGCCATGTCTCGGTTATTATCATTACTAAAAGGGTTAAAACCATTTATAAATTCCTCCAAGATGTTATGAAAGAAAGTTCTATTCAGTAGATTTTCTTAATTTTATGGTATAGAAGGCTTGTTCGATTATATTTGTAATACCCTCTATTCTATGTTGGAATATTAATTTGTAGAATTGATGTCATTATGCAATTTTCTATCTATATTGTTGTGTCGTCAACCCTACCCCTAAAAAAAATTACTTTATAACAAAGTACTTTTTTGACTGGAAACAAGTGTTGAAAATATAAAAATTTACACATTGGATATTAATATAGCTTGAGTCCATAAATAATGCACAGTTTTTCGATATTTATAAATATTGAATAACTATACTTCTCTACTTGTTCTAGCTGGTTAAATATTTATTCTGTTGTCTTGGTTTTAGTGTCCAGACAGCCCAGTGATGAAGATGAAGAAGATGATGATTATGACTATAGCCCTGATGAGGAAGATGAATGGAAAAAGGTGACTTTTACATATAGTTCTTATTGGTTCAAGCTTGCCTAGGCATTGAGATTTTTTCTGATAGATTGCTTGGCAGCAAGTTCTTTTAGAATTCCAGATGCTTACAAAAAGCAAACTTTTTGAAATTGCCATATTAATAATTACAATCACAAATTTGATACAAAGTTAATAATCTACCATCTTTTAATTGTTAATTAAGTAATACCTAAGACTATTAAATAAATTACAGTAAAACCTGTTTAAAAAACTACCACTTTAAGGATTAGACACACATCACCACACCTAGTCCTGTGTGGGAGTCAGCTGATAGTTGGCCATTCTATAGTGAACAAACGACACAACACTATGCTTCCTGCCAGTCCACAGTTCTCAACACCAAGGGCAGAATAAGCCTGTTAAGTTTAGTTTAATTTTTATCTGGCAGGGTGCGAAGACTGATATTTCTAAGTTTTCTTTTTGAGTTCTGTTTTTTTAAAACAAAAATTTAGTTAAATTTAATAAAATAAGTATGGTTAAGAAAAAAATATTGAAGAAGTTTGAAAGTGATTCGGGCCAACTCACAGCAAAGCTACTGCTCAGTCTTGGTGCAGTAATGTGTCTCGACCTTTGCCTAGCCTGAAATCGGGTTTCTTTTGTCTGCGTTCTTTGAAATGGCTAATTTTGCAAGAAGGAAATGGATATATCATGAAGCTGAACAATTTTTGTCCCTCTCTCAGAGCCAGTAGAATGACTGAGATTGAGTGAGTTCTTCCCTGTCTTTTGTTTCGAGGTGGAATGTTAAATTAAAAATTCATTTGGCATGATTTTCTTTTGTCACAGTCTTAAATTATAATCATAGACTTAAATTGAAATCATAACCTCAAATCTCTATATTATTTATCATACTGTTACAAAGGAGAAACTAGGAAAATTCCCCATTGATATTCTCACTCATATCTGTCTGTTATTAATTAACATACTCCAATCAGAATTAATCTGATATTTTCATTTAATTTAGAAATTCACAAGATTAAATACCATCACATGCATCTTATACACAGGTTTATAAAGCTCTTTTTACGAAGCTGGGCTCACACTGATCCATGTATCATAAATCTAGATATAAAGCAAGTCATTGCAATTAGTGTATGATCTTTAATTGTCTATACATCAATTTTGTTTTTCTAAATATCTTCTAATGTAAATCAGCCGATGATTCTACTGGAGTGGGAGGCTTTGATTAGTGCTTCAGCCACTCTAATCTATTCCATGCATGCCAATGTCTGCATTACCTCTGTTATCTAAATATGATTCAATAATGAAATAAAATTCAGTTTTTTAACTGTCCTGAAGGAAGTTTTTCTTATTGAAGCATTAACAAAATGCAATCTAACTCCAAGGCATTTGTCTTTAAAAATTTTAAAAGCATTAAATTTAAACTAATTAAAGTCAATGGAAAGTACAGGAAAGGAAGAGGAATTCGAAACCAAAAACTAATGTTTCTTAAACAAGAGAAGCAAACGCAAAGAAAATACTTCTAAATTCCCAGTTTTCCTTTAAAAATAATATTTTAAAATTTTTCTTGCAAAGCTTGTAACATTTAACAAAAATTACACCTCTCTCTACTTATTACAAGATAAAAAAAGTTTTTGCTTGTCTAAAGATTTATCCTTGTTTTTTGGTCGTATCATTTTATCACCTTTTTAAAAGTTTGTAAAACTTCAAATAACTTTTGGGCCGTATTATCTCTATATGACCTCTTAAGGACTAATTCTGATATGACTAAATAAGTATTATGGCAATCCTATCCTTACTATACTAGTTTTTACCGAAAAAGGTACAAAAGCAGGTCTCACTGAATCAAGCTTGTGATTTTTAAGCTCAGGACATGAAAACAAGTAAGGATTTAAAGCAAAATAAATATTTACATTTCAAGTTGCTAAATGAATTAAAAAATAGTAATTAGGTGTAATGATGAGCTTTGCAAGAGGGTGTAGGCACAAGGTTGGACAGTTAATTGGAACAATCTGGTTTATGTGTTCCAATTTATTGTTTCATTTCAACCTCATCAACCTCCATCTTCACGTAGCAATTGGGACTGTCCAATCTGTCCTATAAGGCAAATGGTATGATAAATTGTTAGGTGCAAACCCAGCTCAATCCCACCCTAGTCCCAATCCCTTTTTCAATTTTTGTTCATCTTTTATTTTTTACAAATGTTTCTGATTATCTAGTAATTAAATTTTTACTCAAAATTTTTTGTTTAAAGAACAAATACATGAGTTCAAATGGTAGATATTTTGATGAAAAGCTCCAATCAAATACTCTTTTCTCTCATCAACATTTAATTAATGTTGAAAGTAAAATATTGAAATTATGATAGAGTGAAGCAGGAATTTTTCTTCTTCTATGTCCATTGTTTTGAAATGTTTATGATAACAATTTTTGATTTGATAGAAGAACTGATTTAGGGGGATTTTCTACTAATAATAAGCCAACCTCAAACAATTCTAAGTTTTTCTAATTCTTCCAAAGAAGAAAATGACAGCAGTAAGATAAAATATTTCCCTTTTTATTTTTTAATTTAGGGTAGAGATCATGTTTAGTTCTAGTAAAGAAGAAAGACACTGGTATTTTTCCACACTTTATCGCTGTTGATTAGAAGATGCTACTCCTGGTAGCGAAACCGGTGGACAGCAATAAACAGTGTGGAAAAATACCAGTGTCTTTCTTCTTTACTATAATGGCTATCCACAAAGTTATGCCTGATCATGTAGATTTCATGTTTAGTTCTAGTTAGATATCAATTGCTTGAATTTAAATACCTGATTTTTGCAGAAAGTAAATATTCTCCTAGCTGGTTCCAATCCTTTCTTTAATTTCCAGACAATTATGGTTGGACCCGACTATCAGGCAGTTATACCTGATGGACTTTGCAAATATGACGATGCATTACCCTATGAAAATGAAGACAAGCTACTGTGGGATCCTAAATCACTTGAAGAGATTGAATTTGAGAAATTTCTTATCAAGGCTCAGGAGCCACTTGTCAACAATGCTCAAGGGATGAGCTATGTTTCCTCAAGTATTCCTGTTAGAGATGATGAGCAGGTACCATTTGTGTTTTTTAATTCCTCCGCTAGAATTGCCTGTAAACAGTGAACTTTTGACATTAATATGGTATGCTTTCATTTAAGGCTCTCTATCTTTTGCTACAATGTGGATATAATGTAGAGGAGGCTCTAAGACGCCGACGAATGAATGTTGTTCCACCCACTGATACTATGAGCCTATGGTCAGAAGAAGAGTGCCGCAACTTTGAGAATGGCCTGAGAACTTATGGGAAAGATTTTCATCAAATTCAACAGAACAAGGTATGTATTCAGGTTGAAAAGTTTGTTCAGTTTCCACATCCAGCTCAGTATAATATTTTTATAAAATATATGTTCATTCAGGTGCGAACAAGATCAGTTGGTGAACTTGTGCAATTTTATTACCTGTGGAAAAAAACTGAAAGGCATGACATCTTTGCCAATAAGGCTAGACTTGAGAAGAAGAAATATACCCTGCACCCTGGAGTCACGTGAGTATCTATCCAATTAATGCTCTTATTGCTAGCCTCCATCAGATGATACATGCAAAAACTGCTGTGGCAAGCAAGCTATTAGGGAATAGAAATTTTTATTTTTCTAGTAGTTAAGATGAATATATCCTTAAGAAAAGTTTTATCCTTTAGTTATTTATTCTTAGATATTCTTAGGTAAATGCAAATTATCTACAGAGATGAGGGATAAATGTTTGGAAAGCTTCATATTATTAATCAATCATCGATTGATTAATAATATCAAGCTCTCTAAACATTTGTCTTAGTTTCTATTTGTCTGAGTGTGATGTACAGGTTCATATCAGCGTGAGGCGGTTTTTACATATATTAAGATGGTCAATCATATTTTCTCACAAGCAGTATGAGAATTGAACTTTGTAAATTCTTATTGTAAATTTATGAGAAAGGATATTACTACTTCATAGAATTTGTATTTTTCCCTTCTAGTGATTACATGGACAGATTTTTGGATGAGCAAGATATTCCTAGTTGCCACAGAAGCTCATCTCCGAATGTGCATAGTCTTATTTATGCTGACCCAAAAAGACAGCAAAGAGTACAAGAGAGCCTTGCTGATTCTCTCCACCGTTCAGCATCTCCCAATGACTTGGATAAACAAATGGACTATGAGGGCATTGAGTCAACAGTAAGTGTGGGTACTTCTGCTGGAGTAAATGCTTCTGGCATTAATTGTGGAGCAAGTGTTAGTGCTCTTGGTAGGGAAGGAGATTTGATTAAGGAAGATGATTCATCTGTGGTAAAGGGTTCCCAGAATGGTGATTTCTCAAAAGATGTTGAAGCTGGTATTTCAGGGGTATTGGATGAAATGGATGATGATGCAGCCCTGCGTCCAGCAAGGGTGAAGTGAATGGATTCCCTTGCTTTTAGCCTGCAAGTTATATTGCAGAAAATCAGCAGGCGTGGTTAGTGAAGTGTTCCAAATATCCTGCTCCGTTGAGGATCTTTTCACAATATACTTTTTGGTGATATCATACCTGGGTGTTACAAAAGTTCCATTCTTGTGGCAATAGACCTGTAACACATTTTCCACTAGTGCTAGTTGGAAATCTGTTCTGAAAGTTGCTTTTCTCCCATTTATTTTTACTTAGGTGTGTATAAAAAAGCAGTTACACCTGTTAGCAAAATTTTTTTGCTATCTCTATCATTTGCATTGTTACCACAAAGTGTCCACTTTATATAATTAACAGAATACTTTCTATTTTTTGAAGAAAAAGCATCAATAATTTTCCTTAGTAGTTGTAGCATCATACAGATATCAATATATGTATGTGCATATGCATGCAAGAATTTATGGTTATTTCAGAAATGCACTGATAAGCTGAACTAAGTTGAAAGGAAGTCATTAAGAAGCTGAGGTTCATTGTCATTTCATTCATAGTTACAAATTTTACTTCCATTTTTTCCTGAGCCATGTGTGCCTTTTTCTCTTTTGGTTTATGATCCATTTTTCCTTAAATTACTGATAATTTTATTTCCATGAAAAAATTTTCAGGAGACTGTTGTAAATCTTGTCAATGATTTGAGGTATATTAGCACAATGTTAAATTGGTTGAAAAAATGCCATTGCATGGTGAAATCATTAGGATTTCTTCTGTTATACTTATCAACTTTCTTGTCTATTGGATATGATATATTACTGGAACAAATCTTAGTGCATAATTCCATCAGCATCTTTCTTAACAGGACTAAATGTTTGTTGCATAAAGTGTACATTAAACAAACTGGAGATTTAGGATATCTACTTTCTTCTGATGATCTTGAAAGAAAATTCTCGGCTATGTGCATATGACCTACAGAAAAATGACAAATACACACCTTTTTGATTTAGATTTTTAAAGAATTCCATTTCTGTTTTTGTTATAAATTCTTTTAGTTTGTTCATTATAGATCATTTTGTCTCGATGTTTCTTTTGAATAACAGTTTTCAGCACTACTACTAACTTTGAGATGAGAAAGTCAGAAATTCTCCTTGTACAAGCCAGTGTGATCCAGTATCAGTTCATTTCTGCAATGATATATGCATATGCATCTTTTGTTGTATGTGCATGTGTACATGCCTGTACTTTAAGCCTGTTCATGGTAGAGTCTGCATAAGAGGGATTGAAGGAGGAATACTGTTTTGGAATGAGAATCTCTCTGTCACAGCTACACCATTGTGTGGCCTCCTCAGTTTTCCTAAGACATCATAAAAGAGCTAAGCAATTCAATTCCACATAGTTCAGGATACTCTAATGAATGTGGATGTATGTTTGTATGTATGTGTATAGGTATGTATACATGTATATCTAATGTTGGCTAGTGATATACTTAAGTGAAATATGTAATTATTATATTAGTAGTACAGTGAAACCCGTTTCTTATTTCCCAGACTGAAAATAAATCTTTCTTCGAAATTTTATCATACTTAATTTAATGTCTTTTATATTACTGTGTATTTGCAGAAGCTTTATTTTATTGACTGCTATATAATCATAAGTTCTACTGAAATATTGTATCAGTTAGCATATTCTTCTTGTATTATTTTGGTTTAACTAAGTGGCTAATACTTATTCAAAGTACCTAATTATGCATGATTATAAGCTATGAATTTTAAATATGAGTTAATGCCATGATTTAAAAGCAATGTTACCATTTCTGGCAGCTTTTTGTCTATAATTATATTGAAGTTGTTATTTTAGTTATCACATAAATTATATTCATTCAAATTAATCAAAATAATTTTCTTCAGTGAAATGCTTATTTGTAGAGCAGGTGTGTCAAACATGCAACCCTTTGTAAGCAGACTTGTGACTCAAAGGATACTGTAGTGAAGTGTACAGCCTTCACAATTGTGACCTATGTGGCCATAGACTCTCAATTTGACATGTCTGATGTAAGGTGTATTTTACTCTGAGTCGTTCTTTTATTCAAATTCAGTACAAAGTAAAAAGATGGCCATTAGGTTTGTTTTTTAGTAATATCACCCTTTGAGTCTTTAACCTTGGGAAAACCTAAGCGGGCTTCACTGTTCAAGAATAAAGTACTATTCTGTTGTAATTTTCTAAAGTATTTTTGTATGTGCTTAATTCCATAAAACATGAAAAAAGCTGGATATTGCATATTTGCATGTTGCGTAAACTTGATAAAAGTTTATTTAAAGGATTTGCATTATATCCAATCAGTGTTTACAATAAGTATGCTCTCCCTTACACAAATATTCTTGATATTTGTGCAGCATATGTCACTTTACACTACATCAGTGTAGTGAATTATAATAAACATTGGCAACAATGTTTTGTTCTATATAGGTGTTCGTAAGTATTAACTCGTATAAGATTGTATTATGCCTGTTGATTGGTGTGCCTCAGAGAATAACTTCACCATTTGGTTTGGTAATCTCAATGGCTTGCCCATTTATGAGGTTGATGTATTTTCTGACACATTAAACTGATATGGTTGTTATTTATTGTTGATCCATGTGTTATAGTATTTCTTTGAATTGCTCCTGCTGTATCTGGGCATCAAAATATATAATCTCATGCTGTTCTGTGTAAAATTATTCCTCAAGAATGTAGCATTTTATTTTTCCAATGTCTAAAATGTAAATGGGTATTACATCACAAAATCCAATGTTGTCATCATTATTTGAATGTTTAAGCATTGTTTAGTTCAGAAATGCATAAGATAACATAGATGTTCATGGTTGTTCAGCTCTTGATTTGCAGTTAAACATATTTTCCATAATTGTTGATGTTATGCCTAGCTTAATGTCCATTCTGATGTATTGATGTAACTGCTTAAAATGTGATTCAAAATTTTATTTTTGGTTTCAAACTCAAAACATTGATGGAGAAGTAAAGTCTTTTCTGAAGTCAAGGAAGCTTTTGAAGAGATTGTTTTGGATGTATTTGTGGAGCAGGAACTTCGCTTGGCAACTTTTCACTGTTCTTTGTGTAATGTTTATTATAAAGTCTGGGCCTACATATGAAGAATTACATTATATTTGATGCAATAGGTGGTAAATAGCCTCTGAGTCGCCTATTACTCATTTCTAGGGAGGCTGCTTTCATTTTAATTTTAGTTTTATGAGTATTTCAAGAAGTTACTCTTCTAGCATGGCATTACAACACATTTTGAAATAGTTTCCTTTCATTCAAGTTATTTATAATACCTTGGGCCAAAAATTGTTTCTTTAGGTAAAACCTCAACAACAAATTACCATCAATCCATGTCATTAAATGGACATTTTGTATTCAAGTGTAATCATGGCTCATGCAAGATATTTGCAATATTAAACATAATATGAAGTATCATTGTATCCTTTGGTAAAATTAAGTGGTTAACTGAGTATAGTTTTATTTTAACATACTTAAAGATGATTTAATAGTATTACACATGTATAAGTGTCATGAAGCCATCCTTTGAAATAAATTTTATTGTAAAATCTGAATTTACTTTGGTGCTCAAATTTTACATAGCTAACAGATTGCTATATAATATAACATTCTTGTGTTATTGGTCTAGCCAATCCATTTTCTTGTATTGTTCATTTTTAAATTATGGGCAAAATTTTGAAAAGATAATTAAAATTTATGTCTTTATAGTTTGATATTAATGCAAGTTTTACTGCTGTTTTAAAACATATTTTTTCTACAAACTGTCTGAAATTTTTGTATCAAGTCAAATGTAAACGCAAAAGTTTTTTATTAAAATTTCTTCGATACAATTGACTTACAATTGCTTACCTTCATCTAGTAGAATTCATTCTTCTTACTTAAAAGTCTCCCTAATGCAATCCAGAAAAGTGAAAAATCTTTTGTTCTTTTGAATATACAAGATTTGTGCTTGTGATACACCCATGTCCTTGTATGACAAAACAAATGAGTAGTATTTTGAAATCATATTTCAGAAATTTTCATAGCAACCCTGCTTTCTTTTCAACGATAATGATGTATTAGAGCTATTCTGCTAAGAATTGTTCCACATATGTTACTACTAGGTGTGTCAAACTGAAGTAAGATAGCATGTTTGAATTTATTAAACTTATTTTACAGTAAAAATAATTTTTCCTGATAATTATCTCCCAACTAAAACACTTCATTTTTAATTTTGGAAATTATACTAACTTATTACAGTGCAGTATAAAGTGATGTTTCCCCAATATTTTTGTATTCTTTTATGCAAATTTGATTATGAAAAAAATAAACCTAAGAGAGAAAATTATGTTCTCAAATTTGCATATTTTTTATCACTTTCAACAATAACTATAGCCCTGTATATCTGCCCATACTAATTTTTGCATGCACCAGAAGAAAATCTTAAGCTCTTTAAAAACTGTCTTCCTGTAATTATTTATCTGCTAATAAACATAAGAGGTAATGATAAAAAAGGTTTATAATGAAGCACTTACTAGAAGAAACCTTAAATTTTTTTCATTATCTCGAATAACAGATTTCTACCCCAACATTTAGTAAGAGCATTTTACTGAGAAACTTGCAATCTATATTAGGAAGTTTCAGTGAGATATGTACCATAGCTTCAATAACCATTACAGTTGTCTCCAGTTAAGGCACCATTGTATCAATAAGAATAGCCGTGCTTGGGATTCAGACCAAATCAGTACTAAGTTTAGTTCATGTGCATTGAGGCTCTTGGAGTTCTTCATCTAATGCAACTACAGCTACTTGACTCCTTCATATTACTTATCTTCAAGAGGTCAACTGAATTAAAATTTTATGGTGCTAGATACTTAGTCTCTTCAGTCATCTGATGAGTATTATCATGAGTTCATATGACTACTTTCTGGAAATCACTAAAGCTTTCACATTCTTCATGTAGGCTCTACCTTATTTGAGCACCACTTGGTGCTACATGCTATACTGGTATCAGTTAAATCGCTCAGTTGTAAGGAACCTAGATGAATTATTTACTCATAAAGAAAGGAATACATTCTCTTCAATTCATTCATTTTATGGATTCATCCATTATTGTCTCTTGATAATGAATGGATGTTGCTACTGTGTTAAGAATAAATGTTTGAGGAGACTTCAACGCTAATTAGAGAATTTTTTATTTATTCTTCATGGATTGACAAAAAATCATAATTTAAAATAAATGCAAAAACACTTTGATATCAATAGATGAACTCATTTTGTAAACGTTATCAGTATAAGTGTTTCTGAAAATTTGCTGAATGCTTTTATAATTAGTATTAAAAATTAATTGATAAACATTTTTAATGCCAAAATCAGAAGACTTCTTGATCAAAGGTGGCCCTAGTCAAGTACAGTGATCATATTTTAAGGATACCCATGACCATTTTTATCGATGAGGAGTCTGTCCTTCTGTAGTACTCAGGAATGAGTTGAACAGAATGGCAATTTCATTTGAAATGCTGTTAAAAATCCACTGCTAGCAATCGTGAGACTTCCCCTCATCTACCCCTTCCACTTTCCCCTAAGCTCTGTACATTTGGCACATCCTTAGAGATTTTTTACTGTGTTAGTCGATTAGTGTTTGTTGATTGCAAATTGACTGTCTTTAAGACACCTTGTCACATATCAGTAATTACTATGCTGATTGCCATGGAGATGATATGAGTTATTGCACTGAAGAAAGTGAAGTAGTCTTGATCCCTTGCAGAATTTTATAAACTTGTAAGGAAGGCTGTGGAGGAAAGCATTCTATACTGGTTTGAAGAGAAAAACGGAATACTCGGTATAGTTAAAGTTCATGTTTGCAGATAAGAGTAGTTCTGTTACAATGTGCTTCATTTTATATTAATGTTACTTTGAGCTATTCGGTATTTGCTATATTTAGTTACTTCTGTGGAACACTACCACCTTGTAATGGAGTTGATATTAGTTAGCTCTATTGTAGCTATAAGTCATGCTGGCCAGTCGGTAGACAAGTCATTGTCAAGTAACCAATTTAAGAGTCCACTATAGGGAATTAATTTCTAGTTCCATTAGTATTCAAGCAGTAAAAATTAAGACTTGCAGATAATTAACCTTACAGTTTAGTGATTTTATCTAACGTGGTATGAGGTAATAAAAACATTAAAATGACTCTTCATCTTTATATGTTTAATCATTCCATAAGTTGCATTCTGTATAAAAATAAGTACCAGTATAATCAAGCATGGAGTGTGCAAATATTTACTTCTTTTTGAAATATACTCTTATGTTTGTAGATTACTTTATGAAGTAAATTTGCATGTATTTCAATCCACATTTATGTTGTTGACAGCAATTCATATGCAAGGTAATTTCAAATCTTAAAGAAATTGTCACTATGCCTGTGGACTTATTTTAAATTTATTGCAATTGTAATTCTGCATGCTGTCTGTTTCGTTGCAAGTTTTCGATTGTGTGCTGATTTTTTGTAATAAATTTCGATCCTCAATAACGTATAGTATTTGTAATTATTAATATAACCTTGGAAAGAAGTTTACTTCGGCAGTGAAATAATACCAAATTTTTAAAAAACGCGGTATATACGAAGGAGTTGCACACTGGCAGTCGGCTTTTTGCGCCTCCTGTCACTGGTTATCGGCGTTACTTCATTTCAGTCACTTTCATGGAATGTCGCCCACATGATCCGGTTATCCTTATCAATACAAACAACAAAGAAGAGTTGACTGATTTGCGACAACTCTACGGAAGTTGTGGAATTAAGTTTTCAGGCTGTATTTTGATCAGATTTCTTTCCGTGATGGTAGCAAAAATATGGGAAATGTTTCTGTGCGTATTCAACGAAAATATTAAGCGCTGAAGCCGTCGATATTGGAGTCGTAAATGAAGTAGTGGAGCTAGAGAGAAATTTTATCAAGCTTGTGAATTTTTGCGTATAGAATTAGTGCATTCACGGTGAATTAAGGGAGAGTAACACTGTTTCTTCTCAAAGAAACCTTTTTGAATGAATAGCCATTTGTGGTGAGTATGGAATCTGTATGAATGGGTTATTGAAGAATGCCCGAAAAATTGCTACTGTTTTATTTTCAGCATCAATAATGGATACAGGTAGCGACTCGCCGTTGGTGCAAGACTCTTCAAATTCTACAACATGGGAGGCTTGGTTCAAGGAACTTATATTTTGGGCTGCCCGAAATCCATGGGAATTTTTATTCAACGTTTTAATGTTTCTTTCCCCATTCTTTTTCATCTCGATGATATTATCGTGGCAATTAGCAAAAGCCATCGAAAATCAAGAGAAGAAAAAAAAACACAAGCGAGATAACATCTCCAAGTTGCGGAAATTAAAAAGCAGTTGATTATATTTTCCCGGCGCATCGGAAATAATATTTTCGTTGCAGTAATTGTTATATGTGGGATTTAAGTGCATTCCATCATAAAATTTGTATTATTCCTTTCTATAAGTAAAATAAATTCTATAATCTCATTCACTTTCTTGTGTTATTGCTATGATTTATTCTTTCTTCCATCCCAAGATACACATTTTCATTGAGTAGATTTAAAATATCTGTATGAATACACTAACGACTCTTAAGCCTTGCTTTCTTTTACCGTAGTGCTCTAAATATAATTAAGCATAATGTGGTTTGAAAATTTTAGTACACATTTGTAAGGGTGATTTTTAGAAAGAATTACGTTGACTTCTAAAGTATCGTTCAACATAAATTGCTATTCTGGCTAACCATTCATTTAGAAAACATGCTGCATTAAATATTGGTGCTTGTAACAAATTTTGTCGTTGCCAAGTTATTGATAATGCATCTTTCAATCAATCTTCATCAAAGCTATGATTTTTTCTATGTAAAGACTAGTTATTTCTGGGAGTAAGGGCATATTACACTTATACCAGGATTAATGAAAGGAAGGAAACTAGTAGAATAGTATCTGTGGGTAAAATAATGGTAGAACAGTCTTGAAGAGATTCTGAATTAAATAACACTGGATGACTTTCAGAGATAGCATAGCTCGAAAATGGAAGTTTTCTGGGGAATAGCACCAGCATTGAATTCAATTTTAGATCTTTGTTATGAAAGAAACTGATGGTCGTTCAAGATGTAATAGTTATTTTTTAATCATGATAAGTAGGCAGGAAAAGAAGGCTTATTGCAGTTGAGCATGGATTTGTTTCATTCGTCATAATCTTCACGATGAAGTAACCTCATAAAGAATTTAATTTGAAGTCTTCAATTTTCCAACATTCATTCTCGTCTTTCTTCCTCACCTTTGTTGTTATTACTCAAACATACAAGTCATACTTACAGTCTCTCAATGAACATATCAATAGCTCTTTGAATAGTGTTTATCTAATTTTTTTCCTATCACCTACTTTATCTACTAATGATTAATATTATGTTATTATCTACTAATCAGATGTAGATTATGTGAGCTCAAAATAATTCAAAAGCAGAATAGGTTGTTGGCATATTCTACATATGGGATAAAACTAAGGAGCAATTAGCAATACGAGTTCCTAAACTATCTGAACCGTAAGTTTCACTATGGTGTCTCCTTCGAACGAATCCCTGAATTTCTTGGACCTCATCATCTCCCTGAAGAGTGGAATACCAGATTACTCAATTCACCATAGTGAAAGACATTATACTTAAAAAACACTTGGTAATTTTCCATTACGCATAGAGACACGCTGAGCAAAATGGGAAATTACCTAGAGTTGTCACTTCTCCAAAAGCTTGAATGTTACTGAAATTTCATAATCTTTGTGTTAATTTTTTATATATTTTTTACATTTCGTATTAATTTTACTACTTGTCTGATGTTACACATAAAATTCAGATCATAATAAGAATTATCGTTAAGTTTAAATATTCATGAATTTATAATACATTTCTTATAAATTTGCTATAACGTTCGCAATGACAATACTGAAAAATCGATTGAATTGAGTATTTTTAATTCCTTGTTTCAGAATCTCTCGGTGGATTTTATTTCTTATCCACCTGTTGGTGCTATAAGCAAGAAAGATATTAAATGAATTTAATTCAGATAACATATAAAAAAAGACCAGAATTATCTCTCAGAAGTTGGGGACCTTCTTAAAGTTTATCACACATTTGTAAGATAAACCCAGAATCTTTCGAGTTATCATCAAAACTGATGGTTGCATTGACGTTTTCTAAAATATCAGTGTTACGATTCAGCACTTTCTTGCTATTTCCCTAGTTTATTGAACAGATTTCTAAATATGTCTGCTGTTAGTACCAGAGTGATACACGTTGAGGTATCCTAGCGGCCGTAGCACTTATAACAATAATGCAACAACAACAAATATATACAGTAAATTCGGTTAAGACACTTTTCTGAGTATCGAGTGAAAATCGCTTTACAAACAGGTTACGTAAAATTTGTATTAATTTTTTTGCTGGAAAACAAAATGGAAGGAAATTTTTGTTCCTTTATAATTTTACAAGTGCTTACCTATCAACGAAAATGGCACTTCTCTATTTTGCTCTTTTTGGCACATTAGATGTCTCATGAAGTATAGTTGCGTATTACTGGTTGCTTTCTTGTCAAAGTTTTGATAAATGATAACCTATTCGGGCAGAGAGTTTCCTTGTTACTTCATTTTGGTCCTTTTTCACTCTACAATGGAGCAATTTTGATAATAGGAATAGAAAATCAGGGAAGAATAAATGACAAGTGGGGTTGGGTTATCTCCAAGCGATTTTACAACTTAACTTTCTGTTCTGTGACAAAACTGATACCTAATGGAGACAAGGTGAAGCAGAATAGTAAAGACTGCGACCGAGATGATGTAATAAATGCTTATCCATCTATCGGTCTATAGAATGAGGCGGCCGATTGACTATAGCAGGTTGCAGTACTTAGGGTATTGGAAAAATCCGCGTTGTAAGCGTGTAGCAGAGCGCCTTGAGCAGAATTTTTATTATATGTACGATTCGTATTGCAGGAACTGACTGGAAGAAGATGAAGTGGAGGCGTCTCAAATGCGTTTTACTGTCTCATGAAATACTTCCATATTATTTCATCTCAAGGATACGTTAAATAATTTCCTATTAGAATAATGAGGGATTATATACATATGCAATTAAAACAGCATTGCGTATTCAATAGCAATATGAACCAGGTCCCAAAAATCTTTGAATCCTACCACTGTCATATACTCACAACGCGATGTCTATATACCGTGTGATCAGTAAATATTAAGGTGATAATTAATATTGAGGTGCACAAGCGAAAAACGAGCAAAATTTTTTCTTCGCCTTAAAATACTTTAGCAGAAAAAAGATCAGTTTACTAATGAAAAGCATCAATTGGGACACTTCTTTGTGCTAATTTTCTGGCTGAGTAAATGCACGTGAGAGCATTTAGTAACGACATCGTATTTTCATTGCGACATTAACGTTTAATTTTTTCGTTCGATTCGGTTTCTTCTTCCGCTCAATGAAAAAGCGAGATAAGCATGTATAGTTCATTTCCAGTTTCTCTCCCTAGTTCTCGTTTGAGCCTTTTTCGAAATTTTTCATATACTCATATATTTTAAGTTGCCTTACATTTAAATCAATTTCAGAATATAACTTACAATACGTATTTATTACGGTTGGTTACATGATAAAAATTCGCTTCAGATCTAAGAATAAATAAAAAGGTTTCCGGTAGGAAACATTTTCTACAAGATCGTTTTCACAATTTGCAAAAAATAATTTTCCCGCCATATATACAACCTTAAAATAGAAAGGGAATATGTTATCGTTTTGTGGATCTCGAAAATGATAAATTTTTTGTTAACGGTTGTTTTTTCAACCTGTTCAAAATTTCAACGTTTCAATTACGGTTCTAATTATTGTACAACAATGCCTTACATAAGATCCGTTACATTAAGTGACGTCACTTCTTGGGAAGGTTAAGTTATAATTGTCCTAAACTGTACGCATAAGAAACTATTATGGAAAATTTAGCATTGAAATAATAATCTATGATTTTTAAAACTAATAAGGTGCATCTTTGCTTTATTTTTTGGAGATATATTAGTAATAGCTTCTCAACCGGAAGCTGAACGTAGTTCACTTTGGTGGGGTTGGCGGGCTTATCGTGGTCGTGTTAAAGGGAGCCGTTAAGAGCGATTAGCCGTTTAGCTTCTTCGCAAAAGATTTTATGAGTGGGGTAACACTACAAAAGTCGATAATCTTAAAAAATTGTTAAAAATGATACACATCACAGATTGCTCGTGGACCACAATAACTACGGCTGCCACAACTTTCGCCACAATTATAGGGGCCGCGTTCATTTACCGGCGAGTTAAGCACTATTTTAACAAGGTATGTGAATGAGTTTTTCAGAGAAGACTTAAGTTTTACTATTTTAACTTTCAACCGTATTTTCTTAATACTTTAAAATAATGGAGTATGTTTTTGTCGCTTGGTAATATATATTAAATTTGCATCCTAATTTGGTCTTAATGTATGAATAATTTTTCAGGCTAACGTCGCAGATGAGTTTAACGGAGGGGCCTTAGTGGCCAGAGTGTTGTATAGTCACGATGTTACCTTTGTTTTTACACTGATCGGAGGCCACATTTCACCCATAGTAGTGGCTCTGGAGAAAATTGGAGTCCGAGTAATAGACACTCGAAACGAGGTAAATGGAATTAGTATTCTTATCAAATTAATGGGGACGTAGTGTCATGTTCAGATTACGTGAGGTTATTGTGCACGAATCGTTTAAGTGTTAATTTCGGAGCCTTTTTAGTGATATTTTGCAGCAAACTTTTATATTCATCTTAGTGGTTGAAGGGGTATCTTATTCTTAACATCCTTATTTCAAACACTGGTAATTTTCAAAAAGTTTTTGGTACCACATTGTAACTTTCTGCAACAATAAAATGTCATATAACTATGAAAAGACAATGTTAAACGTGATATTGTCTTAACACCCTACATAAGGGCTATATATCACGTTTAATATTACTGAATAGAAATTTGTAACAGCTAAATTGATCATAATATAACAATATTCTTTTCACTCTTGGCTCAATTTTTAACTTTAAATCCAGGGAACTTTCTTGTCAAAGTGTATTTTATCACAAATGTCTTGTGTACTTAAATCTTTGGAAGTTATATCAGGCTCACTTGTTGATATTTAGAGTAGAAATATAAATAAAGGAATTTATCCATTGGAGAATTGCATGCTTGTTTGATAAGATAGATTAGATACATTTCACTGATATCTTTATGGAAGTAAACCTTTAAAGAATTTATTGCTGTGTTGGATAGATTAATACTTTGATTTTCATGAATTCTTTGGCATTGCTGATGTGTGTATTTTTTTAAATGAAGTAGCATATTATTGGAAAGCTATTATTATTATTTGGCCCTTTCTTAGGTCTGAGTAGGCCTCAGTTATTGGACAAATCTGTCAGAAGATGGTTAACTTTCTGTATTCATGGATTCAAGATCTGTAAACTCAGTCTAATTCCAGTGGATTTGAGAAACAAGCATTTTGGTCCTTCAATTTGAATGTCATAGAATTGTTTAAAACTTGTTTTTATGCTTAACCTGTCACTTTAGAAAGTAATTGGGAAAAGTTCCAGGTTCCATCTTCCATGGATACTTGAGGAAATTGTTCCTATAAACTTTGTTCTCTTACCTTATAATACTGACTTAAAGGTAAAGTACTTAAGTCATTTGGTATTAAGTTAGATGTATGGCGAGACTAAGTATGTGGTGATAAATCATCTGCTTTTCTGCCAATAGCAACCAGATTGCTTTCTTCTATGTATTACCCATCACTATTTTATTCATAACATAAGGATTATTGAAAAGATGTTTGTAAAATTTATTGCCTCTATTGATCTTTTATTCCACTGCATTAGCCAAATTCCTTCAGTGGATATAAGAAGATAAGAAAATGAAACATTTTAAGATTTTAATTCGTTTATTAACAGCTTGAACTGCTAGGCTTTGATATAAGTTGGTATGTGTGCAGAAATATCTTGTCCAAGTCCTACCCATAATTTTTTCATCAGCTGTACTGTGTTGAAGTTCCACTTAAGTGCAATTTTTTTATAGACCACCAAGCTGATGTTCCCAAATGCATATTTTGATGGTGAAAACCAGAATATATGCATATTTGTAGCTAGATGTTATGAAAGCAGGGAAGAATGTTTTCAGACTTGCAGACTCCTCTAACTTTCAGATTTTAATTAAACTATAATTCCAGTAGGGAAGGGATTAGGAAGAATTATACACCCAAAATTATTTTCATTAAAAACTTTCATATGCAACTGAGGATTTTGCTCCTAGAAAGACATGATTACACAATAAATTGGAGGCCAGTTTAACCATTTGGATAGCAACATTTGAAAAAAGATTTCCTGAATTCTGAGAAACTAACCGTGTATCATTGTATGGTGTATAATTTTCATTCTATTCATCCAAGACTTCATCACTATTCAAAAGCTCAAGCCTCTAACATTCTAAAAGTCAAAATTAAAGGTCCATTCTATCTTAAAAGTGCTGCGTTGCAAGAATTAGGAAAGCCTACAAAGGAGAAGATAAGAGTAGAAAGATTCTGATAAGATAATTTCAAGGTTGTATTTGAGAAGAAGCGAGTAAATATAACTATGATCTCTATTTAAAAATAACACGCTTATGTTGACAGCACCTTATCAAAGATGCTTTAGTAGGTAGCATTGCTAAAATCAAACATTTTATTGAAAAAGTAAGTTTTTAATAGAAGCAGAAAAATTACAGATGGGCAAAATTGTAGCTTAAGTTGCACTAAATATAGAAAATGAGAGTAATTCATTGAGAAGTTGTCATTCATCATTATAGGAATGGACTGAAGAAGTTACAAAAAATGATTCAATGGTCCTCTTGTTTTTGCATGTTATGTATTGTAATGTTCATTGCCAGAATCATTAATTCTGTGAATTTTCAGTTGCCAATAAGATAACTAGTTTATGAAGAATCTTTCTAAAATGAGAAAAGCTTTTAGCCAGGTAATGAAGAGTCACAAAGAAAAAAAAGACATACCGCATAAAAATGAATTAAGTCCAGAGGAGTGGGGGGGCATTTTTTTATTTGAAGGCTTTATTGAGTAGGCCATACAAGAAACCTTTTCTCTTTAATGCAAATCCTGCAGGCCTAATTTGTGTGGGGTATTGCTTATAAAGTATTTTAATGCAAGACTTGAAGTACATGGAATTAATTTTTAAGTTAACCTGAGTAGAATGTTTTTTTCCCCCAGAAGCTGTTTCAGAATAATTTAGGCAAGGAACCCATACATACTGGTGGTTTCCCAACCTCTACTAGCCCAATTGGTTCTGTAAACACATACCCAATTCCCCCAACTGCCATGGTCACATCCTGTAACTACGTAGTGAGATTCATCTACTTTGGAAAACTCTTTGTAGATTCTTTTCTGTCCATGATGGTTTGGAATAAACTTTCTGGTTACAAAAATCATAGATAATCAATCATTTTGAAGTTCTCACAATATGAATAGAGATCTAAAATCATTGATAGTAATAGGAATTGATGCAATTTCTTTTATATACTATCTTCTGAAGTATGTCAGATGATTCTTATTAAATATTCAACTGCTATAGAACATGCAAATTGTTAAAATTTATATCATTTTTTTTTGGAATACTTACCCTGAGGTCGACCCAGATATCAAACATATACATTAAATGCAGTGGGGCATCTACTTTCAACGATTTTGCAACTTTGCAATATCTTACTTTTGTTATCTGATAATTTGTACAAGTATAGCGTTCTTTTTCTCATTTCAGGCCACTGCTGTGTTTGCAGCAGATGCAGCAGCAAGACTGAGTGGTGAAATAGGAGTGGCTATAGTTACCGCTGGACCTGGTGTTACCAACTGTGTGACTGCTGCCAAAAATGCGCAGCTAGCCGAGTCACCCATCCTTATTATAGGTAGGATAATAAACTGTCTTTTTGGAACATAATTCCAGCTCAGAATAGTTGAGTTGACTGGTGCCAAGATGCTCAGTCAGTGGGCATTCAAGTTTACTTGTATATCTTTAAAATTATCTGACTTGAAGTGTTGGAATTCCTGTAAATTTACAGACTTGTATATCTTAAAATTCTTTTGATTTCCTTAGCAATTTTTTGTACAGCTAGTTAACAAAAATTAACATCTTGCGTGCAGCATGTATAACATGCCAGTAGCTTGAAAACAGTAAGGCTATGAGCATTTCTAATTTTTAACTCATGTTTTGAATATTTTTGTCCTTGAAACATTTGAAGGCATTTGTGACAACGTGATCACTAGCTTACATTAACACTAGATACTATTTATTTTTGGCACTCTATTAGCAGGATAGAAATGTGAAGAAATGAAAGCTGGATTTCCTTGAAATATTCTCACTCTTAATGTAAAATTCAATCTTCCTCAAAGGATATGAATTTGAATTTCTCCTTTTGCCCTAATTATCCCCTAGGGTAAGGATTTCTGTCATTGCAAGATTGGAAAGAACTACTTTTTGTACCCTCCTTGCCTAGAGAGTGAATTGTTTTTGTGCAATAACTGTGCTTTACATATATGATTATTGAGAGAAAACACCCGAATATTAGCTGAAATTAACTTCAGAATGTTTTTTAAGCTCTTTCAAACATAATGTTGTATTTATAGAAATTTATCACTCATTTGCTTTTAGTAAATAAGTAACTTATACTGGTATCAAATAAAACAACTTTTTGGTTTTTTGGGGCTCTCAGATTGCCATGTGGGCAGCAGACTTTGATGAAATTGGTTCTGGGTTCAATTCGCCATGGGAATCCATGTGTGAAATGACTTCAGTTGTCAAATCAATTTTAACAATACTATTATTAGTTTTTGGTTTTATCAGGTGTTCATAACTCAATATCATCAATTCTTGTCTCATCTGTTTTTGCTAATTCATTTTTACAGTTTAGGACAATAAAGACCTCAAACATTGAGAAATGAGTCAAAATGCTTAGAAATGATAATTTGATTTGTGATCTTAGCATCTAATTGTTCTCATGCAAAAATAAAGATCACAAATAAGGGCACCATTACACTGCTTTCTTTTTCGATGTATATTAAATCAGTGTTATCAGAAACTGTGGCCCATTTAATAAAACCAGCCTGCTGCATACTTTTATCTTGAAGATTTTGCATAGATCATTAATAATTATTATTGAACAAGAATTTTCTTAATTACCCATATTAACTAACTATCGGATGCTTATATTACATCAAAGAATTTATGAATAATATGGTTAAGGATTATTTAAAAAAATTTAAAAATATATTAAATTCTCTAAATTCCAAAGTAAATGTAGCACCTCACCTCACTCAAGGTATTGTGCTATCAGGCCTCTTGAGTAAATGTATCTGGTAAAACTGCACTAAAATCTTATGCATACATTTTGGATTTGAGATAAGTGTAAGCTGGTAGAGAGGTAGTTTTCTATGTGGGTAATCTCCTACCTCGTACTACAGAAACAGATAATTGAAGAGGATACTTGATGTATGCCAAATTCATGCATTCAGACTTTCTTTGTCATAATACTATTCTACTGTGTTACTTCTAAACCAATCAATCAATAGTAGTGATTGATTTATATCAGTAGTAATTGTTATAATAATTATGACAAAATTTAATTTAAAAAATTAGATTCTCCTCTACCTTTTCCTCCCACATATAAGGATCACCTGTACCTTACTGTTTGTCGTGTAAGTTGCATCAAAAGTGATAATTTTTTCCACTGGCTTTGCAAAGTTTATCCAATGCATTAGTTTTGCTGTACTACAAGAAATCAGTACGCTTCAAAAGTCAAAGAACTATTTATTTGTGATGTATATTCATTAAATTAAGGTACAATGAAGTTCTTTAAGATGGATATTATAGTGGGAAATAAAATGGTGAATGCAGTTCTGTTCTGTTTATTTCATGAATTGGTCGTCTAATATATGTGGTGAGGTGTAGCATAACTCAGATGCAGATTATGAAACAACTTGAAGCATATTGCATTTTGTTTTGCTATTACATTTTAAGATAATAATATTATGCATAATTCTCTTATTCATTGTGATTTTATCAATCTCTGTCTTGAGAAATTTACAGTAGAGTTTAAAGCCTTCAAAATTATAGGATAAGGAGTGCTTCAGTGCCTGCTGTTCAGTAATTTGGGATTCAGGTTGTATGATATCTTTAAAAATTCATCAATACTTTGGATGATAAAAAATTTTCAGATCGATTGCAAATATGTTCCTTTTTCCTATCAGCATTGTCTTGCTGGTGACCCAGATCCAATAATTGTAGCTTTCTAGCTGTTCTCTTCGTAGCCTACTTCCTCACAATCTTGACTTTTTTCTTTAATGTGCAACTTTTGGGAAGTATCCACAATGATTTTTAAAAGTTTTTCATTTGGTTAGTACTTAAACTGTTAAACTGTGTATAGTTCATTACACTATATTGTTATAATACATACTGATTGAATGTGTTGCATTCTGTGTAGGATGGTAAAGCACGCAGCTTTCTGTGTAGAAGTATACTACACTATACGAACAAGAAACACAATCTGCAAAGAGATGCAACTATTCATTCTCCTCATTATAAAAATATTAGATGGAAGGCCAAACCACATATCTAAAAAATATTCCTCTAATAATTTGACCTTTCCACTAGAAAGTAATTACCAACACAACCTGGAGAATTCTTAAGTCTCCTTTTTAATGAATGAGAATATCTAGCTTGCTTTGATAATGTCTCTAACACTTCTAATTGTCAATTTGTAGATTTAACTTTTCAGGGAAAATACTTGAATTTATAAAAATAAGAGGATTGAATGTTGATACCAGGGTATGTAGTGACATAGATAAAGTTTGTTGCCTACACAAGGGTTTAAAAATGTCTATCACAACTTAAGATGGTTGTAAGTTGGATAACTCAAGGACTGTCCGTGAATAGATCATTTTCAAATATACTCGATTTTCAGTATCGTGGAAATTATGTGTATTTTAGTATTTGAATAATTCTTTTAATTAGGGGAATAGGAGACATAAATTCTCCAATGCGAAAACTATCCCTTTAGTTATTCTCTCAGAGGCTCCTTGGTTATTTTAGTTATCAATGTAAATTCCTCTGAATTGTCCAAATTCTATGCATATTTCATAATCAGGTGGTGCTGCAGCTACAATCTTAAAAGGAAGAGGAGCTCTGCAAGATATTAACCAGAAGTCCTTATTTGAGTCGGTGTGTAAGTTCACTGGTTCTGCGTCAACCGTGAGAGAGATAGTTCCATTATTACGAAAAGCTATTCAGATAGCTTTAAGTGGCGTACCTGGTAATTATGTTTATATTTACTTTTTCTCTAAGTCTCCCTTATTCATTAACTTGACAGCTTAAATGATAATGATACTGAGAGAAAAGTGACTGATGATATTGTGAAACTTGTAATTACAGTCTGGATAAAATTATGATAAATTCATCTAATGCTATCCCTCTTATACTACTCTTGGTTTACATGTTAGCTATTCAACCTAACTTTTGTAGATATGAAAAAATATCTGCTAACATCCATATCTCTTTTCAATTACTTAATATACGAGGTATTTTGTATCTTGACAGAAGGTAACAGAGTTAGCACTATTACAGCTTTCTAACCCAAAAATTTGAAGGAACTAATAAATGTATATTAAAAAACAAAATTGTTTTATCGGAGGAAGTCAAAATTGGGGAATTGATATATTTATTCCTTCTCATCTGGCTGTATTCACAAGTTTTAATTCATGTTTTGCTAGATACGAATCTTAATTTTTGCTAATTTTGATCTTCTAGTGCTCTTAGTACGCAACGATTCCCTATTATTGTTATTTTCCATATATTAGTATCGGTCTGTGCATCTTATTGTAAGTTTTTATTCTTTCAAGGAAACTGCAATTTTCCCAATAAAAGTCCCTTCTCATTAGTTCAGGAGTTCTTTTTTTTGCCTTGGAGTTAATATTTTTACCTGTGTGCCATAAACTCCTTTAGGAAACTGAAATTAAACTTACATAAGTGTGTTTTAGATTTCTTATTCAAGAAAAAAAAATATTATGAACTTAAACTAAGGCCTATAGACTTTGAACTCTTAGCATTGTCAACTTCCTCGTGCACTTATTTTCATTTCTTATGTTTTGATGTTCATTCTATCAACGTGTTTTATGTTAGGACCTGTATTTGTTGAGCTTCCGGTAGATATACTTTACCAGTACCCGGTTGTGGCATCGCAAGTAATGGATAAAGATGCTCCTAGCCGAACATTTAGTGGAGCCATGAGAGAATGGTGAGTATTATTTTCCATTACTTCCAACATTATTCCTTTACTATATATTCATGCAATTAATCAGGATGTAAGACTTCAAAAATTTCCTCGGGAAACGAATGTTCAGTAGGAAGGAGGCTCTAAAATTTGATCTAAATTTAATTCATTAAGTTATTTCTTATATTAGTTGTAATAAGAGACTTAATACCAAAGCATTTTATTAATTGAAGTATTTACTGGAAAGAGGTTTTGCTAGATTTGGATTGGATTTTAACCTTTTCCCTCTTGAATAGGTACCTCCAAAAATACCTAAACAACATTTACTCGGGGTGGCAGGTGCAACAACCATTAGCTCCATTGCCTGTGACAACACCCATGCCTAAGATGGCTCAAGGTATTTGTCTAAGTTAGTTGTTAGTTTAGCTTTACATCATATTTTCTTCTAACTTTAACTATTGTGACTTGGAATCATGCTTTTTTTCATCTGCATTTAAATTCCAAATGGTGAAAATATTATACCATGATGTCAGATATCACGTACTTTGTGCCATTTCATATATTTTTTCATTATCAAACTACATTTTATATCAGTAAACTTAGATTATCAACTTTAAATATTTTCCTCCTAGTTGTTAAATGTGCACAGCTACTGAGGAGGGCTAAGCGGCCCTTTATTGTAATTGGAAGTCAAGCTATGTTGCCACCAATAACTGCCAGCTCCTTACAAACAATTCTCAGGGGATTGAGAATTCCAGTGTCACTAGGTGGGATGGCTAGAGGACTTCTAGGAAAAGACAGTGCTATTCAGGTATTCTTAGTTTTCAGCTGGTAGTTAGTGATATTGGCAAACTATCAACATTTGAGTCTTAATTATTTCAATTTTTAATTTCTGATAATTGTTATGCTTATCTTGTGTGCATTGTGTGTTTTAGAAACTTGGCCTTGTGAATACTTTGTTTCTGAGGCAGAATTTACCCATTACCAGACTAGGAATCACAATACCCTGGTCTACATTTCCTAGTCTTACCATGATATCTTTTTAGTTTATCTCTTTAATTACATGTTGGGCACCTAGTTACAGTTTTTAAATCTTCAACCATGATTTATTTTCTGAATATCCTGCCCCTATCCACTTTTAACTATTGAAATATTTTCCTAGTGAAATGTTGCTAATGAAATGATACATTTCAATTCATCATTAATAGAACAACAAAATAAGTGATTATTATAACATATTGTAAGATATCTAATTATACATTTTACTGTTATGACATTTTTAAGAAAGTATTACTGCAAGAATGACGTTAATAGATATTATGGAAACACTTTGAGGGTGTTGAACATTGCCATTAGTATATCTCATATCACAGGTGAACTCAACTGAGCTCCTTGGATTCGGATCTGGAATTCACACGCACAACAAAACTAACTTCAGCTCTTTCAGCATACATCAATGGCTATACGCTGCATTTTTATCTTTTTATCTCTTAAGTCTGATTGTTTTAATTTCCATTCTATTAGTGGTAACTGTACTTAGACTAATATTTCATTTTAAACTCTATCCTTAGTGTTTTCTTCCTTCCTATACATTCTCAGAAACTAGGGTAAAGAGTAATAAAAATTGTTGAATGATTTGATGTAAATTTGAGTTTATACAATGTAAACATGACTGGCATTGGTAATTCACTGTATTTCACACCTGTTTATCATTGTATAATCAAAAATATATAGGAAATTTGAGTTTGAATAAACTTTTTGTTGGTTTTCTGGTGATTTACATGATGAAATATGCGACATTGTCATTACCGTGCTGAGCCCAATTTTAGAGGCCAGACATCAAAGAGATTTCGTGAGATTAAATAGAGAACAGATAGTTATTTCTGGTCCCTCTTTCCTGATGGTATTAGGTATATAAGTAAGATAGCCAACTAGGGAGCTCAGTGTTTTCACACTCCCTGCCATATGCCATTGTCCCTCGTGGGGTATTAATGCAAATGTAAATTATCCCAAGCAAAAATAAAAGGTTGCTCAAGCTACAGAAGCCTGTTTGTAAGTCCACCAGCAGGGTGTTTCCTATCCAGTAAGAGATGCTCCCCGAAAAAGGAGTTTTACTCATCTACAAAATAGATTTTCCATTGGCTAGAGGATTGGAAATCTGCTCCTGGAAGTGATTAGCCTTTCTTTCATTTCCACTAAGGTGCCTATTGTTTGGGGGGGTATACCCATTACCCACCGTAACAACTTTAATAGTCCACTGTTCTTCTGTGTACCCATATAAAATGTGCAGTTTTCAGAATTTGTAGCTTGTTCATAAAAGTCCATTAATGGAAGTGTTTGAGGAAAATATCTTTATTTTCTGTTGTCTACATCAGTTATTGAGAGTTTCTACTATTCGCAGTTGTTCTTTAAGTTTCCATGTTCTTCTGCCGGGTATTGAGAAAGTGTCAGTTAATAGTCGGTGTCCACTGTTTGAAGGTGTCTGTTAGGGAGATTTATCTGTATCAAAAAACGAGATGACTCCTCATTTCATGGTATCTTTATCATCATTAAAAGAATCACTAAATATCCAGCACAATAATTTAAAAGTGGAAGTTAAATTAGAAAAGTAAGATTTTCATAATATTAGAGTATCATTTTATCTATAGATATTTTAGTTTGCTATATCGAGTTCAATTGAAATACTTCTTTAAAACCCCTTATTTTTATCAATAGAGAATTCTCTGTTATGTTCTACTTACTTATTGCAGGAGATCTTGTCATTAAAAATTTGATTAAAAATCTAGTTTATTGTGATATATCTCAGTAATATTAATTCCTTTTCAGTTTCGGCACTCAAGGAAGTTTGCTTTAAAAAATGCAGATCTAATCATTCTTGCGGGTGCTGTGTGCGATTTTAGGTTGTCATACGGGAGATCCCTCTCGTCAAAGGCCACGATCATATCGGTCAATAGAGATGAAGCAAAAGCATCATTGGTATGTGTGCATCATGTGAATTCAAATAGTTATCAAGTCTCAACAGTTATTTTATCACAATTAATGCTTGCTTTAAATACATTTTCTATCTACTTTTAGAATGCTGGCATCTTCTGGAAACCAACCCTGGTGATAAGAGGAGATGTAGCTACTTTTTTGATAGAGTTGGCTACCTTAAGTGCAGGATATAGTTACGATATTAAATGGTACACTACGCTCCTAGATGCGGAGGGAAAGAGGAGCTTGGAAATCGCAGAGGTGATTTTACTGAAGTGATTTCATCATCACCACAGCTTTTAAGTTTACTCATGTTATGTATTATTGTTATGTTCTCTTATTTTTCAGGCCTCTAAGGAAAACTCTTCGGAGTTCCTGGATCCTGTGGAAGTTCTAATGGAACTCGAAAAACAAATGCCAGAGGATTCAGTAATTATAGGGGATGGTGGTGACTTTGTAGCCACTGCTTCATACATCCTACAGTAAGTAACTCTTGGTCGTTCATTCTCATAAGCTTACTACAGGCTTTTACCTGGAGAAATTTATACATAATGTATTTGCAGGAAATAAATTTAAAAACTTGCTTGTAATGTGATTAGCAACATTGTGAAGAGCAGTGTAATAATAATATCATCATCAGTACAATTTTTTGTATGCTTTTCGTTATTTCGTTGCCAGTCTTAAAACTTTCTATGAGAAATTTCTTTGACTTTGAATGTTTAAAATTCCACCTTTGAGCTAGGCAAGATTGGAAGCCAGTAGTGCATTTTTTGTTTTGGCATCTAAACTGTTGGATTGTTACCAATAATACTACGTACATAGCAATGCAGAGAAATGTTGGCTTTTTTAAATTTGATAATAAATCACTCAAGAATAGTTTAATGGAAAGGCATGTAGAGAGGGCTAAAAAAAACCAGCACCTGGAGATAGTGTGAGATTTATACCTGTCATAAATTCAATGTGATATGTAATCACTTCCAAGCCAACCCTTGCTGCTCACATTTCTTGAAGGTCAGCCTGCTGAAACTGAATATTTCTCTAAAATGGGCCATCAGCTAATTTTTAAAATTTTTGGAAAAAGGCCTCATAAATCTGAAAGTGATAAAGCAAATTGTTATTTTGTTTGTTTTGCCAAAAAATCTTGCATTTCATTGCCCCTGGGTATGTCTCAGGCTTGTTCCTGCTATGTTAGCCAACTGAATCGTTATCTAAATTTTCATCTAATTTAGTATTGAGTTGAGAAAAGTTCCAAATGATGTATGAATTTTAATTACTCTGTATAGTACTTGATTAAGAATAATCAATCACAATTTAAGTTTGTAGGAGCTTGAATGTGGATCCAAATGTGACTTTGAGTGTAGGGTGGGCGAATATCTAATTCATCAGCAATGCTATGTATAAGATTTACTAATCTCAGCATAATATCCTCCAAATCATTTTTATTTAAGAAATCGATTATTGATTTTTTAAATTATTTTTTGTGACTGAATAATGTTATATTAAGCAAAAAAATTTAATTTGCCAGACCCTCTGCCCCCCTCTCGTGGCTGGATCCAGGCCCATTTGGAACTTTAGGAGTTGGAGGTGGATTTGCTCTTGGAGCCAAGCTTGTAAGACCAGATTCCATGATTTGGATAATCTTTGGTGATGGTGCTTGTGGGTATTCTATTATGGAATATGATACCTTTGTGCGTCATCAGTTACCCGTGATATCCGTTGTCGGTAATGATGCCTGCTGGAGCCAGATAGAGAGAGATCAGCGACCTTTATTAGGAAATTCAACTGCCTGTATGTTAGCGGTAAGTGTAATTCTTTTTTTTTAATGTGGACATTTACTTATGTTTCTATACTCTCTCCCTTATAAGTTTTAGTGTCATAGTAAGATCTATTATTTATACAACTAACAGAATTAAATTAGCAATGTTGATGCAAGTTTTATTGTCATCTAAAAAAATCCTCTTTTCAATCTGAAATCCTTTCTGAGTCATTTTACTTTTTACGTTACATTATTTTACTTTATTTGTTTTTATATTGATAGGTTGTAGTTTTACTGAGTGTAAAGTCACCTCTGTAAATAAGTAAGAAAAATCAGTATCACCAAAGGGAATACTACAATTTTTTTAAATTTCCAAACAGTGTTTTAATTTCTCACAAAATATATATATGAAAAAATATTTTTATATGAAAATTATTTATAAATGGAACTAAATAACTCATAATTTTTCTTGGGAAGTAGCTGTATCAAAAGCAAATTTAGTTTTACTCACATTTTGAGCTTTAGATCACCACATATATATGATACTTTCTCACAAGAATATTTTTTTCCTTTGTATTTATGCTCATAAATTTCAAAAGTATACGCTGGCATTCTTGTGACATTTCTCATTGTTACCAATTATTTTCTCTTTTACAGCATTCAAATTATCATGTAGTAGCCAGAGGATTAGGGGCAGAAGGTATGATAGTGACCAAAAGCAATGTTAACTGGCGCAATGCACTCAGTGCAGCTATTCAAATTCATAAAAAGGGGGCTCCAACATTGATAAATATCCTCATTTCTCGTAGCGAGTTCAGACAGGGAAGCATCGCCCTTTAATAACTAAGTAGGGTCATTATTTAAGGTTGATTTGTGATACAAGCTAGTCAAAGATGTTGAACACCATCTATATTTTGTTGATGGCTATGTTCCTATTTTTTTATGAAAAGGTGTTTTTTAGGTATGCCACAAGTGCCTTACCTCAAAATTTAAAAGGGTATATAAGTTTTTACCAGTGATACGATGTGATATATGCATTATGCCAGTAGTCTATAGTGTTTGTGTTTAAAAGATTTGTTCTTTGTTTTTCTTTGAGGTTTGGTTGATTTTAAATTCTTCTGTACTCCTATATGGGTGTAAACTTTATCTGTGATTGTATTAAATTTTGGAATTTTATGGAAATTAAAAGATTTGTTCTTTGTTTTGCTTTGAAGTTTGGTTAATTTTAAATTCTCTGTACTCCTATATGGGTGTAAACTTTATCTTTGATTGTATTAAATTTTGGAATTTTATGGAAATTAAAAGATTTGTTCTTTGTTTTGCTTTGAAGTTTGGTTAATTTTAAATTCTCTGTACTCCTATATGGGTGTAAACTTTATCTTTGATTGTATTAAATTTTGGAATTTTATGGAAATTAAAAGATTTGTTCTTTGTTTTGCTTTGAAGTTTGGTTAATTTTAAATTCTCTGTACTCCTATATGGGTGTAAACTTTATCTTTGATTGTATTAAATTTTGGAATTTTATGGAAATTAAAAGATTTGTTCTTTGTTTTGCTTTGAAGTTTGGTTAATTTTAAATTCTCTGTACTCCTATATGGGTGTAAACTTTATCTTTGATTGTATTGAATTTTGGAATTTTATGGAAATTAAAAGATTTGTTCTTTGTTTTGCTTTGAAGTTTGGTTAATTTTAAAATCTCTGTACTCCTATATGGGTGTAAACTTTATCTGTGATTGTATTAAATTTTGGAATTTTATGGAAATTAAAGTTTATCAGTTTTAACAGTTTTACTTGTTAATGAGCCCTCTTCTACCCTCAGAGCAAAAATATTTTAATAAAATCACCCTCGCTGCATTTAGTTATTTCACTACCACTACTTTCACTTTTATTCACTTCAGTTATTTCACTACAGCACAAAGCCTGTTTTTATTGTATATCTTAAATTGTTTGGAAGTTGACTATTCTGTTTCTGCGAGTTTAAAATTGTTGCTTGACTGTAGAACAAACACATCAAAGTTTGATAATTTTGTTACAAGGAAAAGCAATAACTATTTTTATCAACAAAATTTGAATTAAAATATTCTTGTGAAAATCAATTTATTTTTGCCATATTTTTACTTTTATGTGTGTAAAGGTAACCAAAAAGTTACTATATCATTGGCACAGAAAATGAAAATTGAAAACTATTTATTCATAATTAATTATTTTCTTTATTTCTTGCCTAATCTTGATTTTCAAGGCATTTTTAGAATTTTATCAGCAACTTCTGTATTCCAATGTTACACAGTTCCCTAAGATGCGTCTAGTCTATCGTTCTCTAATCTCGTCAACATAAGAGGCAAAATATTTTAAACTGTTCAGAGATTAACTAGCTCCTAATTTTAAATAATTTATCCATCAGGTTCAGTCCTTCGAAAAAATTATTGATTCAGAGAACAATATTTTTAGGATGGTTCAGTTTTTATTTACTTTCAAATATATTATTAATAATATTAGTTTCATTCCGAATAGTGGCTTTATATACATCAAAAAGGACATTTTTAGATTGAAGAATAATGTAGATTCTTCTCCAGCTTATAGTAAGTTACTTTTCAATAACTTTTGAATAAACCAGTCAGTGACACAAAGTTCACTATTAAGACATTTACTTGAGATGGGCAGATGTATCTAGTTATCCTAGTTATATAAAATCAGGCTTCTAATTTCTATGCTAGTATTAAAATTTAATAAGTGTTGCTGTTTGGTATGATGTTATATCCAATCGTAATGTTTCATCAAAATTTTTACCAATTCCAAACATGGTACTAAATGGTAGTAAAATTTTAACAAAGCATTAGGTCCTTTCTGAAATAATTTTAATTTAAAATTAATTCAGAAAGGACCTAATTAAAAATTATTTTTAATAATTTTTAATTTTAATTCCCTATCAATAGTTTCAAGCAAATCCACCACTCTGCCAAAAACTTGCTCAGACGATGGGAATAACAGCTGAATGTGAGTGCCAGCTTCCGTATAAAATTCAATGAAAAAATCAAGTATATGAGGGAAGATGCGAATCCCTTAAAAAAATTGAGTAGGAATTTTTTAATGAAACAGCAGCTGTTTGTGTTAATTATGCAAGGAGCAATTCACTCAGCTGGAAACATTCTATTATTTTAATTTTTATGCGACATTTCATCATCGATTCAGATGTTATAAAATTAAATTGTTATTGCTGTACCAAATGCGGAAATTTTCTTAATAATCTTTCTTGCGTGAAAACTAGAAATATGCACTACTTGAATTAGATGGAGTAATAGGAAAGAGAAGCAGTTGTCCGGACGAAAAAAATGCATAAGCATAATTTATATTTAATTTTAAGTTTTATGTGCGCAGAGAAGAAATCGTGGGGTAAATGAAAAGTATTTCACACATATAGATTAACAAAGAGAAATCAAAGTAGATGACTAATGTAAATGTTACATTAAAAAGAAAGGCAGTAAATTAGCTTAGCAATTTATATTATTGTTTTTGCTTCCTTGTTCTTTCCTTCAAGTCTCTCTGGTGAAACTTATTTTGTAACAGTAAATCCTTATATTTTTAAAGTAATTCGTATTGTGATAGTAGCAATTATTAGTATGATTATATTTTGCGTTTTTTAATTTTTTAACTGGCCGAATAATTTTGTCCGAGAGTGACTGAATTAGAGAGAGAACTGGATAGTGAATGTTTAATTGGTTCTGTTTTTGTTCGAAATCAGGGAAATTAACGACTGAATTTGTTTATTCAGTTTCTTAAGAATGTGATCTAACTATCTGTAAATATAAATAAGTGCATGTTGACTTTTGAGGAGGGCAAACTATCATGAGAAATTCATCTATGGTGTACTGCCGTGTCGTGTGAAAATTATTCCGCTAAAATACACATCCATATGCCAACCGAGCGATGTTTGATTTTTTTGTACAGGTTAAACATTTTTTTACAAGATTAGTATTCAAACCCATAGTACCAGAAACTATCCCAAGTTCCAGTTGTTGAATATAAAATATATTAATCGCCTATTGGCATTGAATGATGAACTATCGCAATTTTTCAATAGTGACAATATACTTTAATTATCCATATGCCGTTGGTTTCATCGGTTTCGGTGATTTCAGACTTTCCTGGTGGATTGATTGAAAAAAATCGTTCTCGGGTTTCCAACCAGGTGAATTCTGGTGAAATTGGTGTCGCCAACGACAGCAATGTCACCAGAATTATACGAGCCTCTACGGGATGGAGGTTCATCGCAGAATCCGTTGCTTTGAAAAGCTTCATCGGTTTCGGTTAAAACGTCATTTATATGAATGAAGTTTCTAATTTTTAACGAGACATCTCGTCTCCCAAATTTCGTATCCTGCTTTCAAGGAAGAGAAGATTTTTATAAAGCATTCTTTTACAGCAGCGAAAATTGCGAAATCGTCGAGTTCTGTAGGGCTGTGAATGTAAATGGGATGACATCACTTGAAAAGACATCGTGAATTTAAATGAAGTAATCCTTACAGCTCGGTCTATGTCGTAAATATTAGTCTAATGATCATAAAGGTTCCTCTTAGTGAAGAAATTTTCATCACATTAACGGTATAAAGATAAAAGGATAATTCTTGTGTTTTACTCTCGCTATTTAAAACAGGAATAAATGTGAAATTCATGCTCGTCTGAAATTTCACAAACTGCCTAGTGCGTAATACATATAATTATTGAAAATAAGTAGTTTTTTAATGAAGTGTCTTTTGATGTTGTAAACAGTGGATAAGAGTTGATTTATTATATGCTTTGCCTTTATTTTTCACTGAATTTTAAATTTTTCTATACTGTTTTCGTTTTGTGAAATGCATTCTTTAAAATTGGTAATGTAAGGTTATATGTAATGATTTATTCCTTTATGGATGTTAATGTACCTCAAGTTGAATGTTATTCTTTCGACTAATCCATTCAAGATGTATTTTGTTTTCGATAAATAAATAATATAACAAATATACTATAAGTGTTATCCGATGAATACCTTTCCAACTCTCCTGGCCTTTTCGGAGTCGAGCTTCAGCTAAACATTTAGCATCTTTTGTGCTACCTCTTTCGACTTTTTAGCACTTCAGTTCTCTGGCAGTCATCCGTTACTTCGCCGCTATTACTTAATTCGGTGAACAGATATCCAAAGTATTTTCGTTCGTGTCATTAGCAGCAATACTGAAAGAACTCTGCTAAACTATCTACTAGGTAAATAACTCTCGTGAACGGGAAACTATCGGTTATTGAGTTTTCCTTGTAAGGGCTAGTATTTTTCTGCATCTATTCCTCTCGGGATTTTGAATTCATGGGTAAAGAAAAAGTCACGCATGCCAAATCATGAGATAATTTCTTTCATTTGTTGCCCTATTCGAGCCGACTATAGAAATGTGATCTATGACACGCTTTATGGAAACAATAATTTAGTTATTTGATATATTTTTGCCAAGATCATTTAATATCAAAGCGCATTTGGAGTTTTCTATTGGTCTTTAAAATTTGATTCCAAAAAAGATTTTTACGTCAATATTTAACACTCAAAAGCTAGCGGAATGACCTTTTTCAATCTTTCAAAGAGATAAATTCAAAAACTTTCGTGCATCTCTAAGAAGATAAAATTCACATTCTTTAATCCATTTGCCATATGTTTAATATAAATTCTTGACTAGTTCACATTAAGGCATAAGTATTACATCAAGTGAAATGAAACATTCCGGGCGATTTATTTAATTACGACTAATTATTGCTGCTGCTTACGAAAATGACCAGGAGGGGATAAAAAATAATTCTATTAGCATCATATCTTACAATACGCAGCTTCTCCCAACTCTACGTTGTCAGCAAATTTAGCATAATATAGTTTTCACTTCCATACCTTCCCTACTTCTCCCACGCTCTTTGCAGCCTCCCCTCCCTTATGGTCTCACTCCATCCCCTCCATCATACCTGCTTGCTATCTGCTGCTTCTACCTCGCACCGCGTTGAGTCCAGGAGGAGAGAAAGTTGACCGCGATGAGGCGTAGGCTGTCTGAGTACGAGGTGTATTTCATTTTGAGATATCTTGTACATTAATATTCGTCCCATGCGTGTTTATTTAGCTTAGTTAGAGTTGAATATCTGTTGAGCAAAACTATCGACATGGGAGTTACTTCGCCTAATCCAGGTAAGTCAAGTTTTGTTCGCTATTCATACCTTGATTACCTGAATCCAGATATCAGGAATTTGCTATATTTTGTTTATTCACTCGTTTCCTGTTTCTGAGTAAAAATGTACTATGGCAATTGATTTCTAATTTGTTTTAAATTGCCGGGGAAGTTGGTCAAACGTCTTATTCCTATGATATTTATTTCTCTTCGTATGTTAGTTTACGCCCAAAGAAAGCATACTGTACAAGCAACGTGAGGCGTAGAAGTGGTTGCGATTTATACATATCGTTTTTCTATATTTTCCTCGTCTGTTCAGATCATTGAAATTTTTGTTCGACTTAACGGAGAATCTGACCTCTGATCACTTGCGAGTTGTATTCTGATATCTCTTCATCCCATAAATACCTTTTCGATTAAGTAATTTTCCAGGTTTTGGGATTGTCAGGTAGAAAATTACTGATAAAGGAAATGCAACCTTACAGACATCAGAAGGTAATCTAGTGTTGCTCAAATGTTGTGTATCAATACCTAACCACCTGTTGTCAAGTTTGCCCTTTTCGAGGTTGCTGCCGAAACGTCACCGGCTGAAGTATAAGCGTAGGTGATTGGAGTGTTTGGAATGTTCCAGGTGCGGCTTGTGAATCCGACAGTGTAAACAAGAATCGAAGAGCTTTTCATAATGTACTGGAAATGGATTCATAGTATCGACCTTTTTGCATCATATTTTGCTCTTATCTTTCAACCGAAGCAGATTATCCTCTTTCTAACTTTCCTCTCGTCCATGTTGACATGCGTATCATTCAGTCACATCAGTTTTTTTAATATGAGGTCATTTTTTTTACTTTCGCAGCATGTTTCTCTGTTTATAAATATACTGTCACATGAATAATTGAAGTTTATTAATACATGGATATAGTTCCCTCGTTTAATACCCGTCCATGGGAATTTCCACAATTGGCCAGCTAAATCTTGTATTTTAATTTTATTGCTATAGCCGAACTGTCGATTGCAACCTTCAATCGTGACTACTACAATACAGCCCAAATGATATAAATTCTTGCTTTTTGATCGCAGAGAACCGAAAGAAATGCCACAGGTAAAATTATCACGAAGAAGTTAGATGGTAAAATTGTTCAGTTAGTTGGTATTCCTCTGTAGAACTGTTCACTCCTTTAGTAGTTGCGAATTTCAGTTACAGTACGATTAACATCAATAATATATAGAAGGAATGTATAATTATACAGCTCTGATACTTGTGTGATAGTGAGGATTTATTTTGTTGTTAAATTTAAAAAATAATTTTTTTGCACTATCTGTTAGTGGATTGTTATTACTGTTAACCTAAGGTACTTCTTTGATTACTTCTATTTTTCTCATGAAAGGTAAGACTCATAACAAATTTAAATGTATGTTTAGATATTCATTGGTATTTGAAACAAAGAATTAAGTTATTCATAAATGCTACTATAATAAAATTTGGTAAACCTGCATAATTGAAACCTCTTTTTCTTAATGATCATCTTGATTTACAGTGCTATGAATGGATGCATGTTTAAACTGAAAGGCAAGAACACAAGAATGTTCCATTTCTCTCATCTTTTGGGGCACTTGGAAGCTTACCTCAATCTTTCAGAAAACTTACTGATTGAAATAATCCGTGACTTAAATAATGAATAATAATACATGTGTTAAATGACCATAATAACCTAGAAAATCATCTAACTAATGCACAAAATATGTTTAATGCAGGAATTCTCAACCAGTCGTACTTGGGAAAGTATGAATTTTAGGTCTGTGATATTAATTAGATAAAAAGATCAAAAGGAATAAAATTAACTTATCACATAAAGGTAAATTGACAACCTGAGACATTTTAATAGAAAATTGTCAGGTTACCATTCGTAATAGTTGTACTGGTATCTTCATGTTTATGTCAATGTCAGTTATGATTTTGAAATGATTGAGAACCTCTGGTCAAACATATTATAAAGTAAAATAATCTGTTTTTGTTGGGTAAGAAGCATTAGAGATTGTACATGTTTAGACTAGACTGGAACATAATTGGAAATAAATAATATTCAATAAGTAAGTTGTATATTTTTGTCATAAAAGAGAACTGAAAAATGGATTATAAGCACTAACATCTTCCCATTCAAAACTACACATCATTTAATGTGAGCAGTTCTTTATGAAGACATTTTATATCTGGAGTATAAATTTCATAGATTTTTGATTTACTGATCTATTTAGAATTTGGTTTATCTTTATGCGATGCTGAAATTAGAAATGAAGATGACCAATGCTATCTGCCATTCAGGGAATATCACTTTTGATTCAAACTGTCTGATTTGCTCAACTTACACCGAGTCTGTGTGGCTTTTTGCTGTGTTAGATGTTGTATATTTGTAGATAGAGATGTTGTATTGAAGATAGAGATGATGTATTTTGATCTGCTTATTTTAGTTAAAAGGAGTTCATTCCCTCATGATCTAATGTTCAATAAACTTTTTAAATGCCATGTTGTGATAATGACTGCGGATTTATATGATTGTGGAATACTTCACCATTTGATCACACACAAAGGTTTCGTTACGGTGTATCACCTGATGATGTTACACCATAACGAAACCTAGGTCGTTTAATAAAAGTTTTGTGGACTCTACAAAGTGAGTTTTCTTTGTGTTTGATCATGAAGGAGTTCCACCAGGTATCACCAAAATCTGTCAAGTTCACCATTTGATTTTTATTTAAGTTCCTTGTCAGATCCTATGCTAATTGATAGAGAGTGATCACCCCATTCCCCTTCCCTCACCTTGTGTATCTTCCAATGATTATAATTGAATATTAGGAAATCAAACAATGATGTGAATATAACAAAACCTTGTAGTCTGAGTTTATTTGTATAAAAAAATTTATCTAAGTTTTAGTCTTTCGTTTAAGATTAATTTTCTCAAAGTAATGACTGAAGGAGTTGAATCTTTTAAAGAATAATTTAAGAAATAATTATTTTAGAATTACTTGCAGTGCTTTGTTAAGATTAATAGCAACTA
This sequence comes from Pachydiplax longipennis, assembly GCA_036926295.1. NCBI lineage: Eukaryota > Metazoa > Arthropoda > Insecta > Odonata > Libellulidae > Pachydiplax > Pachydiplax longipennis. The sequence goes on from JAVFKF010000010.1 coordinate 1,196,802, forward strand.
TCCAATTGATGTTTGTTATTCTAATTACTTTGAAGGTCACCTTATCAATGGGACAAGCGGGAGTAATATCATCTCTACAAGAGCAGATCAAAATGTTGCAATTGAAACTAGGCCAGGATCTGAGAGAAACCTTTGTAAATGTTGTCCATATGGATATCATATTGATGTGGATTTTGTACGATTCTGTGAGGCACTTACTGGAAGTGAGGGATGGGGAGACACTGGTAAAAGAATTCGTAGAAGTAGACGACGGCAGAGGCAGTCGATGGAAGGATTACTTGGTCTCACTGGACCATCAGTTTGGCTTATGGAACATCATCTTCCGAAGGTGTGATTACCTCATTCCTCTAATAACATTTGACTTGTTGAAAGTATGCTTATGTGAACTTATCTTGTGATTATTTTCAAAGGAAATAGAAAAGAGTATTACTTGGCTAATCATTTCAAACCAAAATGTTACAAGCAATAAAATCTCAAAGAAATAATCTCTCATTGCCATATTAATGTATGTTTTTATATTCTCTTATCATGAAAAAAGATTGCATAATGGAAATATATTGCAAGAGAAAAAATGTACACAATTGTTAGTAGTGATTGTACAATTTGTAGTGATATAAAATGCTCCTTTGGCTGTTACAAGGATGTTCTTCTTCTTTCATCTGGTTGCTGTGGGACCTCTGGAGCATCTATATGATGCATTAAGGAGCATTTTATATCTCTATGAAATTTATTTCACTATATTTGAAGCAATTTTTACAAATTATTTTGATTTATGAACTTGTGTCTTTGAATGATTCAGCTTTCCTTTATCATGGTTGTAATCTTGGGTTTGCTGCATAAATTAACATTACTGCTTGCTATTATGATTGATGCTTGAATGATTTACTGATGTAAACCATGTAATTAATGTATTTAAAATTATTTTGCATCCAGATATCTAATGATCAGCTGCAAATAAACTATTGAATGAATATAATTTTATAAGCAAATGAACATAATTTTTGGACAATGTTGAGATAACTTTAAAGGGTGCCTTAATCCTAAATCAAAGGCTAATAGTTTGACATGTTTATATCAATGTCAGAAGTTTACATTTATTATGCAGTCTGCCATTACAGTTGACATTGGTACCCAATGAATATGATGGAATTTTACTTAATTGCAATATTTGTAATACCATCATCTCAGATTCCACAAGAATGGCCTACTACAGCTGTTGTACCTGACCCTGCTGGTGCATCTGCAATGGTAAAAGATGCCTTGCAACAGGCAGTTCTTGATTTTGAAGATACATTAAAAAGATCATCCCACAAGGGAGTATCAAAGGATCAACGAATTTCTATTGATGGATATCAACATCAGAAGGAAGTGCTCCATCTGGCATATTCATTGCCTAGTAATATCTGTAAGTTAATTGTTCTGTAGAAAGAGAATTTTAATTCTCAGAAATGCAGATTAAATATTTTCCTAGTATTATCAGAATTTAATTTCCCTGTACTCAAAAAATCTTTCTCTCTTGCAGCTTCTACTCCATCGCAATTCCCTCAGAATTCTACTCCAAGAAGAGAAAGAGATTCTGCCTCATCCACATCATCTTTGATCTCCACTACATCCAGCATCACAAACCATGTTCCTGCTACTACTGGCCCTCTCCATGTTTCCACATCTATGACATCCACACAGGATATTGTCCACGAGAGCTGTAACAAGATATTAACAACCTGCACATCAGATACCAGTCTTCATGGACAGAGTTCTGCTTATCCTCAGCATGACTCAGACGGTGGAAGTGTTGGAAGCTATGCATCTGGGGGTCTTAGTACAGAGGCTTTGCAAGTAAGAAATTTTCTGAAAATCAATTAACATATAACCATAATTTGTCTCCAAACTCCAAGTGTGAGATCAATTTGTAAATATAACTTTTTCTGTTATTCAAGAGTCATTGAATAATGGCTTTGGATGATCATTGCAACAGGAATGTTTAAATTTTACCTCCTAGTCACCATGGTTGCTTAGGCACTTGTCTACCAACTGCACTTTTAGGAGAAACAACTGTTGTAGAATCTTGGAGATTGATGGCAGAACTTGTGCACAACAACACTTTTTGCTTACATGTTACACATAACCTCTCTCCTGCGGGGAACTTCTTTGGTTAACTTGATCATCAATCAGGGTAAAGTTTGTTCTGAATGTAAACTATTCTGTCTCTGTACAGGAGCATGATATCCTAGTTTATTTCTTTCGATGTTATGTGTCGTTTTCAAAGACCTATATTTTCCCACCTATCAATTTCTTAAAAAATAGTTATCAGAAAAAAACTTGTCTCAAATTAATCAAAGAATTGTTATCATAACCAGAACTTTGGATTACAAACAAACTTGTTAACCACAATGTAGAACTGCCTCTCCCTTTTCCTTTCAAACTTATTAATGACTGCATAGAAAAGTTTCTCTGCTTTCCAAAAATTTGGTTCATATTTGTAGATGACATAATCACCATTTTCAACACATCAGAAAGCGACAGGGTTAATTTCTTAGCAAAACTAAATAACCAATTTGAGACAGTCAAATTCATTTGTGAAGAAAAACAAATAATATGCTGCCCTTCTTAGACTTGAAAATAACAAACAAACAAACTAAAATTTAACATATACTACAAACCTACCCACACAGAAATGTACATCCAAAATGACTCAAATATCACATATCACAAAATATTCACTCCATGATAAACTGACTACTGAAAATACCTCCATCACAGAAAGACTTTATGAAGGAATTGCATGAAAAACATTGCAAAACAAAATAGATATGATCAAGCTATTATGAATAACATTCTGATGAATCACAAACAAAAACTTGAAGTAAAACAGCTCATAGCTCTAACCTCGGCTCAAAACAAAAGATAGAATTTTACAAAATTATTAAATACATGTTTAAATGGAATAATTTCATCTCTTTCTGTTCATAACCTTTTGAAAATGTCTGTCATGTGTTATAGTTTTCACAAGAGAAATCAGTAATGATATACGTAAAAAATGTTTACATGAGATAAAATTGGTAATTATTCATTTATCCTTATGTCAGAGCACTCTAATGTGAACATTATATTTCTTCCTTTCAGAATATTCGAGAGCAGATGGCCATGAGTTTAGAAAAAATGAAGGAAATGGAGGAAAAGTTGAAGCTGATACCCATTTTACAGGTTAGTATTTTAGCATTTATTCTGTATTGTTAGCACTACTTCTCAGAGTTAACTGTTGTTATAAAATTCATTAAACTTTAATACAAAGATTTTATAAGTGGAATGAATTTAAACCTCATTTAGACAAACCCAGAGAAATAGCAAGTTTGAGAGTTCATATTTTAAAAAATTGCTTTCACTAAGTGACAAAAATTGCATTAATCCCTGGTAATCTGGTAGTGGTTTGACAAATAAGGTCATTTTGCATTTGAAACTTTATTGGGAATCGAAGCAGGGACCACTTTCACCAAAATTGAACATGTTGCCCACTTTTGCTACCTTTAGTACCATTGCTACTCCATTCTCCACACCATATATAGAGATATAAAAGTAGAAATGTGGTAATCCATTTAATATTTATTACTTAGATAATAGATTTAATTTTTGTTAGAGCTAAAAAAAATTGAGAATACACTGCTGTAAAGTAACAGACGTTCCATCAGGGATGAGTGAGAGGGGGACACCCTACTCTGGGTCTGTTAGTCCTATGATGATGACTGTGGGTCACCTTAAGAGTCTACGCTGGTTGGGCTGTCACAGAGGTGGTGAAGCCCACCTCTGATTCTTTAGGGATGTCCCTATTCCTAAAGACTGAGTGAAGGATTACTACGAGGAGGTTGGGGAAGTGGGAATAGAAGCAATGGAGGTTGGGGAAGTTATGGCGAACCCCATTCCAGTATCTAATAGGTTCTAAAATTTATTGGAGCCCATTTGGAAGGCCATGCCAGCTTCTCCTCCCTCTAAAGTAGCTAAACCTAAGGAAAGTCTGGGTGGGGGTATTGTATTGATAGGGAGTCAAGCATATGGTGGCCTATTGAAGGAAAAGGCAAAGGGAGAAGGATGTAACTCGAAGGCTGCATCTTGTTGTATTCTCTCATGACATTGGCCCAAATCATGGGTGTGGTAGTTGCAGCAGACAGTGACAAGAGTTGCTCTTGGCTGCAGGTTCATGTTTAGGTGAACAATGATTGTGAAACTTCTGAAGATATTCATTCTTTCAAGTGCCTGAATTCAAAGGTTGAGTGCATTTGTGGGTTGCATGACTTTGACATGGAGCTATTCATCTGCAGCATTATCCTGCGGAGCGACTGTGGCCAACGTGTTAGGAGAAATATAAGTGGACTAAATGCGTGGCTGTGGGAGTTCAGTGGGAGCTGACTTTATGGACCTTGGGCTAACCCTGTTAATGTACCCTCTTGTATTGAGCTGTAATGGAGTTCAGTATACTGCAGGTGGAGAGCAGGGTGGCTCATAGGATTTACAAACACTGTAGTTATATTTTAGGCTAAAGGGTATGTTAATTAGTAGAAATATTTTCATTTTATGTGAATCTGGCATGGCAGTAATGCAGAATGTGAACAGGAGTCATGAATTTATTCTATAAAGGTAATTGATCTTTTCTCTAATGATCCTTGGTTTGGTGGTAAAGCATCATTGTTATTCATCCATAATATTTATTTGGAGACTAAATAAAAAAATTCTCATACTATTACAAATTAGTTTCAAAGTTCACCAACATATGGCATTACCAAATAGAGAAACTAAGAAAAAAAATGTGAAGAACGTGTTGTGATGAGCATTTCAAATACTAAAAAACTATATTTTCAAAATATCCATCATATGCAGCAGTACCATTCCACACTATGAGAACAAAATTTCCTGAAAAGGTTCCCGTGGTTCTTGTAGTCCTGATTTCAGTTCTAAGTACGGGCAAGGCTGATTTAGTTTGAGACCTCCCTCAGCTGGTGCTACGTTTGGGTGCTGCAGCTATTGCTTCACTTCTTCCCAGTACACCACAATAGTTTCCTCTACTTGGGGTCACTTGAGTACCAAGATGAGTTCTCATCATGATTAATAACATTGAGGCAGATGATTTGGGCATCCACCTCAGTAACCATTTCCAAACTGACAGTGCCAATAGTTGACCAGGCATCCTGGTAATTCTAATATTTTGTGATTACAGGTCAATAGTTCACTCCCTCAGTAATGGGAGGAGAATATTGTTTTCTTATGACTACTATAAACCATTGACCATGCTAAAGGAACAGCCACAAGGCTTTGCCTTGGAGTTTGTCCCAGCTAACTTAATCCTGCTGACTGTCCTTCCCATACTGTTCTGGTTAGATTGCCTTTTCTAACTGCATCCAGAATTTTCAGATATCATCAGGCAGAGGAGTTCCTTAATCATAGTTCTCTATTCCCCTAACAAATTGTACGAAAGAATACAAATGTCACTCTGGCATTGAACCAAGGATTGTTTGGGAAGCATTCGACTGTGTTTATAAAATGTATTCATGACTGATATTCAAATGCCTGGCTTTTGGATACCCATCTTCTCTCAAGATGCTTCATGAATTTAATTAAAATTGCTCCATACTTGTTATATGGGAAAATGTAACCGGCCAGGTGTCAAAACCTGAACCATTTTGGTAAATGTTGTTGCGCATTATGTTATGGATGTGACGCTCTAGCAGAGACCATTGCACATTATGTTGGGCTCCCAGGTAGCCAAGTGAGCTACAAGTTCAGCTTTGGGGATGGTGATTCATTGGCTCAATTCATGGTAGGAACGTGATAATGCAAAGTGACCTTAGTTGTTGAAGCACTTTTAGCCATACTACTACTGCACAATATGAGAATGTAGTGAAAATCTAACCATGTACAGAAAAAAATATGTATATCTGGAGAATCTTCCTTACGTAATAGCTATTAAAATTTCTTTGTCTTTAGGTTCAGCTTTCTATCTTAAAGGAGGAAAAGAGAAAAATGCTTCTACAGCTGAAACAGAGACAAACAGGTATGGGTATTAATTAAAATAATATAATTTTCAAAGTTTTGTTTCCTTAGTAATTGGTTGAAACATTCCTGATGTCTTGTAATATTTCAGTATTCCATTTCGTGATAATATATCTGCAAGGATACTTCTTTGTAAACAATAGTAACCAGCTATCAAACTAATATTTATTGTTATGACCTCTGTTCCAGTTTAATGAAAGTGACTGATTTAGCCTTTCACTATCAAAGCACTTTGAGCAGAAGGATGTCATAATGCTTCTGAAAGGTTTATATTATTTATCCTTTAAGTTCAGTAGTATTTCTCTAAATCAAATTTTAGGACGAATCTTGTGATTTATGATGAAAAAGTTAATAATATACAAGGTCATATCCACAAATGTAATTATTAAGAACTTATATCAGCTATTTAAAAATCAATGTTATTTACTTTGTTTGTGAAAATAATTACCATTGTAAATTGATGGATATGCACATGAAATTGAGAAAAAATTGTATCAGAACAAAAAAAGTTTGTCAACAATGCTATCTTTGGATAATAATATATAGGTTTTTGTATTTGCAGGTATAAATTATCATGAAGTCAAGTCTCTTACAAATGACAGTACACAAACAACTCAAACGGATTACTTGCTAGAGAAGAGAGATGCTGGAGTTTGTTGCAGTGTTTTGACAAGAGAAGTTGGAACCTGTTCTCAACAGCTTAGACTGCGGGATGTTTCAACTAACACAGTAATACCTCAAGAAAACACAAAAACTACTTGTAAACCCTTGGTGCTAAGTCCAATAGTTGCTGAATCAATACCTTCAGAAAGTCCCAAGAAAGTCTTAAACACATTTTCAATGACTGAATTAAATGGAAGGACATGGCATTTTGATGCTGAACATCCACTAGTTGTGCAACATCGGCCAAGAAGTCCTGAAAAGAGGCCAAAGTATGTTCTTGTATTATAGAGTTCAGAGCTTTATGAGCTTTAATCTGGAATATAAGTTTCACCTTATGATTCAGTAATATAGTAATACTTAGCAACAGTTTGACACTTAGGTCTTTCACAATGATAATCAGAAAAGAATAGAGGTATTTTTTTAAGATAATTTTACTCCTTTTGGTTGGTTGAATTTCTTGACACAGTTGATATTCAATGCTGATTATCTTCCAGTCTTATTATTCATTCTATTCATGGTATTTTAAATGTAAAGGAAAATTACCCTAGATTCACTGCCCATGGCTTTATCAACATATATATGTGTGTGTTTGCATATATGCCCATACATACTTGTGTGTGTTCTAGTGAAGGTAATTAATTACCATTGGGTGAAATAATATTTATACTGATTAGGAATTTTTCTTTCAGGGAGCTTAAAGAAGCATCAACTGCCACAGATGGGCTCACAGATTCTGGCCAAGATGAGTTTAGTTCAAACTATCAATTTGAGCCTCCTATCATGAAACCATTAGTTATCATTGAGAAAAGAGATGTTGACTGTCAGACAGTATTTGAAGATGAAAGTGTTGACTCTAAGAAAGAATTGATTAAAAGAGATGTTCAAGTGCAAGCAAACTTGCAACGGCCTATTTCCATAAGTAGAGAAGTGCAAACTTATAAAAACAAACTCTCCCATATGCAGACTCAAACTCAGGGACGAGTTACGAGGGATATGTCAGTCACTGCAAAGCCCATTTCTAGGGAAGCTTCCATTATTGCAAAACCCTCTGTTAGAGACTTTTCTTCCTCTTGCAGCTTATCTGGTGAAAAAGATAGCATGTCTGTTTCTCTTCTAGCATTAGGAGTTAAGTCCAATCAAGAAAGTGGCAATAACTCTTCTTCCAAAGCTACAGATACAGCTGGTCTTGTAAATGTGAGTAATGTCTCAGTAAGTGTTTCCATTACTGATCCTCAAGTTGCGAAAGAAAAACCTGAAGAAACTCCAATATACCCAATGACATCTGGGGTAGCAGAAGAAATAGATAGTCACTCCTGCAGAGATGAGATTTTGGTGAAAAGTAATGGTACGGAAGAATTGGAAAACAACAGAAGGAAGACTCTTTTGAGGCAGGATACTTACACTGAATGCAAAACTGAAGTTCTCTCTTCTACTACAATTGAGGTTGCAAGTGATAATGAGAGGTTAAGGTAAATATAATAATCCATGGTATTGATCTCTTAATTTCTCTCTCTTCATTTCTCTAACATTCCCATGTATGTTCCTACAGTTCCCAGAACTTAACAGATGCCTCAAAGTGCTATTTAGAAATGAGAAGACCTTCGCAGAGTTCAGATACTGAAGCCTATGGAGAGACATCATATGAAGGCATGGTGACAGAGGATGAATCACTACACCAATATATGATCACTGAGAAGTCCTCGTATCATTATTCCAGCAGAAACACCAATAGAGAAAAGTATGTCTTGAAATGTTTCAATTTACAAAGCATGATAAGAATTTTTTTTTGGCATATCTTTAGCTTTTGTGCATTTTTAGTATGAGTAGCTTATAGCAATAGATAATGGAAAATTGACTATCATTCATTATTTTTAGTTTGCTGTCATTATGAGTGATGATTTGATTTTTTAAGATAGAGTGATTTCACTAAAATAATAGTATTTTTGGTATGCTTAAAATATTTTGTATGGTAGTGCATGAAATTCTTGAAGTAAATCAAAATCATCTGTTAAGAGCATTCTAAACATTCTAAATTTTCATTGAGGGATAATATTAAACTAAAGTGAGATAGAATGCAAAACTTTGCATTTTTCTAAAAAATAATTTGTTGCATTTTAATTGTCTCTTAAGTAAGTTTTAGATGTTTTTACAAGAAGTTAAATATTTTGATTGCATTGTCACATTATAGAGAAATTGTATACTTTAAGTTCCTCGAAATTTGCTTTTAATATGCAGCTCATTTTCAAATGCAGCAGAAAATAGAATTTTGAATGGCTCCAAATTCAAACTGCAGTATAGACTTAATTGACTGTACATTTTTGCTGCACTTTGCTACTTTTTGCTTGAAATAGTCTCACGTAATCATCATGGTGATTTTCCTCATATAGTGAGTATATCTCATTCTTTAAAAAACTTTTTGAAAGGTTGTTAGAGCTGAAATTCTATCATCATATGACCGATTCACTTTCATAATTCTTGCCTTGCGTTAGAACAAATATCTTAGAGGAAAATTATGCTGATATATATAAAGGAAATAAATCTGATTCAATATCAAAATTATTATTTAGGAGAGAGAACCTATCTATTGGAATTATTTGTTATTGCTATGTGTGACTTTTTAACAAATACGTTTGTGCCAAAAGAGGAATTTCAAATTTAAATTCTACAGCCTTATTTTTCACATATTTTAGTAGGACCATTCGTTTCAATTTATAGCTTGGAACATATTCTTCTAGGAAAAATTCTTAATTTTTCTAAGGTGATATTAAACATTGGGGGTGTAAATTTTGTTTGTTCAATCTTTAGTTAGAAACGGTGAACATTTCAGCAAGTATAGTGGCCAAAAAGAATCATTTTATACACTTATATGTTTGGTATGATACAGAGGGTAAAGTTGAAAAATTTATATTGCTTTATCGTCATTCTAAAAATTAATCTTGTCAATATTGGCTTTTATGTGATTCAGCTGCTACTAGCCATAAAATATTCTATTAAAAAAATTCCTTTAAAGGTTTCTTATGGTGTTTTCAAGCCTTCCGGCAAGTATAATATACTATAGAAATTTAATTGCCAAAAGTTAAAAAATCCACCTGTATTTTGGAGAGTTCCATTTATTTTTGCGTTTTAATACTCTACAGTTCTTCCAAGATCATTGAAGCTAAACCTTTTATTTTTTAATTTTAATTTTCTATCCTTGGCATGATCAGTCAGCATATTAAGAGAAGATGTGCTTAAAATCTTGATTTTGCAGAGCTAGTCCCAGTAAAGAGATGAAAGCTGCTATAAAAGTTGTGAATGATTTACTCCAAAAGCATCCCAGAAGTAACCTAAAAAGTCAACTTAAAAGTGCTACTGGTGTTATTCAACAGGAATGGTTTACCGTAAGTCCTTGCTGCTACAAAATTTGCAGCATTTAGGTGCTTTTTTAAAATTCCACATGAGTAAACTAATTTTAACTACAGTGAAGTTTTTATGACAGATAGTCTTTCGATTAAGTCTCCATTTAATGTCTATGATCATCGACCTTATTCTCTTTTAATTCTGTATCAATTTTATTCTAAGATTTAAAAAGGCCAATAATTACATGCTCTACGGAAGTTTCCATTTTTCCTTATCTTCTTCTTTTATCTGTTGAGATCATGACAACTCTCTTATCCATATTCATAATCATAATCTTATCCATTTACAGAAATTTTTCTTAGTCACTGCTATCTCACCCTTAACTTAGATCCCCTTTCCCCCTCTAATGTACTCTTTTCTGTAATGATAACCTATCCAATTGATTTTTTGTCTTGTTCACATCTATGTGAATGCGTGTGATGTTTCTTACTTCTATTCTCTTTGTTGTATCTTTTTATTTTCTGGTCATGTCTATCCACTTAATTTTCTCTTTTTTTCACTGCATCTCAAGCCTCAGCTTTTTTTGTATAACCATGGAAATCTTCTCTTGGTTAATGTTTGTTCTTAGCCTGCTTTCTATGTTACATATCCTTATTTTTTACCAAATAAAGGATTTACTTTCTCTTCTATTGTATCTTGACCATGACAGACTCTTCCAATGCTGTGTTTGATGTAGTAACCACATCATCATCTATGTATTTCACTGGTTTTATCTTGTAACTTCCTATCCTAAAATTCCTGTATTTTGCTGAGAATGAGATATATTGTTTTCTTTTCAGATATATTTACCAAAACATTGACATCAAGTATCATAAATGATTCTTATCCGGAATAATTATATCTTTGCATGCATATTGAGCTATTATTTTAATTTTACGAAGAACAAAGATAGATAAGGGAGAAAAAGTTGGTGGGGAAGTGAGTAAGATATGCAGACAACAAAGCTAATGTGTGTGATTCTGAAAGAGGTCTGCAAATCCTTGTAAATGCACTAAGAATGCACATCAGAAGACATCTCCCCTTCTAAAAGATTATTCGAAGATTCCTTTAATGACTCATGGTGCATAATTCATCACGGTCCTTATGCAGAAAATTTTTTAAATGGTCCAATATATACAAAGGTTAAAAATGTTTTTCGATTTCTAAAGATTCCATTAAGTTTATAATGAAATTATAAACAAGGTATTCATCTAATGTGTATGCGCGAGTCTGATCTTGATGTGAAACTTCCTTCTTAACCTGCCATCTTTCCTATCTCTCTCTCTCTCTCTCTAGACTTTTAACCTTCATATAGCCTGTCCTAAACTTTTATCCTTCCAGTAGTTTACTCAAGATTACTTGAGGAAGTATGATGTATAGCAGATGTGTAATTAGCAGTTTTTCTTGGAAGATCTTCAGAAATGATTGGAAGAAGTTTCATGTAGCAGTCCTCAGTAACTGCTTTGTTACCTTCCTTTAAGTAAGCCTGTAAAGATGCCTCGATATAGGTGCTACTAGAATGCGGTTGGTGATTGATTTACTTGATGTAATCAGTTAAGATGTTAGTCTTTTAAGATCTATATGGAATCTTTATGATACTTATTTACTCTCTTGATCTATAATTCAAATTTCTCATCATCAAAACCTCATCTTTCTTTCATTTCTCTTATTCTTTTGAATGTATAAAAACAATAAGTTGAATCATCGTGTTTTTTCATTCTCCTACAAGAGAACAAGAAAGGTGTGAGACAAGCAGAAAGGTTAAATCAGTAGAATTATAACTGTAATTGCTTGCACTAACTGCTCATGCTTCATATAATGATGTGTGTTGAGAATGGATGGTATAAGTGTACATAAATTGGTACATTCAACAAAAATTTTTAATTTCCATATTTTTTCATTGATTTTATAGCTTGCTGAACCCATCATAATTATCTTTATTTACCATTTCCTTGATAAAAATTAGCAAGTGAATTCAGTATTGATGTTACCTCCTTGAACAACTGATATTAATGATAATACCTAAAAATATATTGAAAACTTAAATGGTTATTTTTAAGATTTTGTCAATGTAAGCTCTTTAGCTATAAAAAATGCAATCTTGCCCTTTTTGTTATGCTCGTAACTTGCATGAGTTGATGCTGTACATACATGAATGATTTTATTCTAAAATAGAATTGTTTGATTTCTCAGTCCCCTCAGCTGATATTGCTCATCTTCTACTTAGCAAGCTTTGTTGGGCTATAAGGGAAGCTCTAGAGAATAGTGTTTTGCATGATCCACTACACTACCAAACCATTTTAATAGCTTTAGATTAAATTAGTGATTTAGAGAGTTTTTTTCCCAATTGTAACAATTTTAATAGAAGAAAAAACCAAGAACATTTACCTTTTATTGTTGATGAAATTTAAGAATGGTTTTATCAATTTAAATTTCCGTTTATTTAATAATTATAATGCACATATTTTATCCAGTCAGAAAGGCACTGTGTTGTAAATTTTAATGTATGCTATTATCCCAAAGGATTAAATTGTTAACAAATTTCACATGCATGTTTGAAGATTTTTCTTGGATTAACAACATTTTATTGGATTCGTTTTTGTTTGAAACTTTATTTTCTGATATTTTAAACATAGGATTAATAAATATTTGTATAACTCAAAATGATATTTCTTAAAGTAAAGGGTTTTTTCAAAGAATCGACCAAACTCATTGAATGTACTCCTAATTTATTTTTCAAGTTATATATTTTTTTCCTTAAAGTAAATTATCCATATTTATTAGTTATTTCTGTTTCAGTTGTTTTAAGAGGATATTTCATTCTGTAAGATTAATGTCAGTTGATACTATAGAGGTATTTTCATTAATTTACTTCAAGTTTTTAATGGAAAATGTAATCTAGTTTGATGTATGCAGTGAGCTGATAAAAGTAATGGAAGCTTTCAACCAAAGGTTCTCTTTCAAATAGGTTAATCAGATCTTTTCTTTTTAGATTTCTAGTACGGCTATGGCAAATCCATTGGATGTGGAAGATTATCTAGATTATTTTGAAGACGTTTCAGTTGCATTACTGGAATACATTGTTAATCTTCCAGATAACACTGTAAGTACGTAAAATAGGAATATTTACTTTGTTAAGCCTGCTTTATTTGATTCCCCTCATGTTTCTCTTTTAGAGCATTTTTTGGTGTGAAGTTACTTAATTGTGACTTAAAATTATTTTTTTTTCTATCTAACACAGGGGAATACAGCAATGCATTATGCTGTCTCTCATGGAAATTTTGACGTGGTCTCCATCCTTTTGGATTCAAAAGTATGTGATATCCGGAGACCTAATCAAGCTGGTTATACGTGTGTCATGCTTGTTTCTCTTGCTGAAGTGAGATCTGAAACTGATCGCCAAGTAGTGAGGAGGCTCTTCCAAATGGCAGATGTGAATATGAGGGCCAAACAGGTACTGTGATATTAACCCTAAGATGTATCTTAAATTATTCAAATGTTAATGGATTTTGAAAGAAGTGAAGAACTTTTAAGTTAGGGTTAAGCTTGATAAACATAAATGGTGTGACTTCATCTCTTAATATTACTTGAAGCATTAATGCAGATCCATCTTCAAGAATGGATGTATGATAGTAAGCTCTAGCTGAGAGACTTGTCTCAAGTGAGATGTCTCTTGCAAACAATGGCTTTGTTGGAGAATATGCTGAGTAGTTATAAATTATGTGTTATTTCCAAATTATACTCCTCTTCAAATACTCCTAATGTATACAGCTACAATTAGAGCACTGCTTTTTTTAATCAATAATGATGTTTCTTAACATATTGATTGAGTTATTTTATTGGATTTATATAAATACATCTATAGCTGTTGACAAAAATATCATCCTTTATAAGAATTTTCTTTCTGTCTTTTTTCATACTTATTGATGCCATTGTTTTATGCATTTGTAAATAAAATGCAATTAAACTTGATTAACCTTAGGAGAAAAAGTTTTGGTCGTTTAGTCGAAGATAGTACACTCAAATGAATATTTAATTTCAATCATTTTTCTCATCTAGTCACATTAATCATTCCTATCTTACTATATTCCTCACTCGGTACTTCAAGGAAGACCTTTCTTTATTCTGTGCAAGTCATTGTGAAAGTTTTATTAAAAATTTTATTTTAATCTGATTTCTGCATATAATATAGTGATGGTACAATATTATATTTTATAAAATCTAATAGTCATTTATGGTAATTAATTTAATTGTAGAAAGAACTCTATATTTAAAGATTTTCCTCTACACTAAGTGATTATATTTTCTATGCTATGTATTTTTTTGTACATCTACAATATTATGGTTTTAAACAAGGATGAATAAAAGATGTTTAACTTTACACATGGATGTATGCACCATAAAACTTGAGCTCAGCATTGGACCCCCTGTGATCATGAAAGCATTGCTTTCAAAATGCGCATTAGGGATTCTGAATAACTGGTGACCGCTAAGCGATTATCCGTTTCCTGGGAATCGCCCTAGATGGTTGCCGCTGTGGGCGCTTGGAGAACCTTTGTCTCTTAGTTCATTGAACGCCGAGTTCCTTTTTTCTTTCTTCTATAAAACTTGAGGATAAATGGAAGTTTATTGAGTTGAAATTGTATTTTAATGGTTGGAATACATCCCTGAAAAGTATTCCCTGTCTTCTAGTCCCAGTTATGTTGCTATATATTATTGCTATTCATCCTTAAGATGGTTTTTATTCCTATATTAATTAGAATGACTACTATACATTCTCCAATGACTATCAACTGGCATGTTACATATTTGTAGTCAGAACTTTAAAAAAATGAACAATTTACGATCATGACGTACAGAGGTAGTCTAAATTTGCATCTCCTCATTTAATTTATGACTAGTTGCTCCCATGGGGAGATTTCATGAACAGACACTGATACTCTATTTCCCCACTCATATATATTTCTACAAAGGAGTACACAAACACTAAAACATACCTAAGACCGCACATTCATATTCTGTATCAGTTTGCTTTTTGGCATACCTGGTTTTTATTGATATTGATCTCTACACTTTCAGTAACAAAATCATATGTGAAAATTCAAATTTAAACTCGTTTTTTATCAAATGGTGCATTTTTCATTTGTTGGTCTACTTTAAACAGAAAACATTCTCATTAAATGGTATGTCATTTATGTTCGATGGAGTCTAAAGGAAGAAAAGCATTAATCACATAAATGGATGATCAAAAAAAATATATATAAGTATTCATATTTTATATTTATTAAAATATTAAATTTTCTGAAACTAGAACTTTGTAATGAGAATCTAATATTTTAGTATTGTATTTAATTGAGTATTACATGTTAAGATTTTAGTATGGCTTGAAGAAAATTTCTGATATTCAAGTAAAATATTTGAAGATACCGTTTGAGTCATTGATTCTTAAAGTAGGTAAATTATTTATATCTTTTATTCTACTTTGTGTTTTACAGCATGGCCAAACAGCTTTGATGCTAAGTGTTTCACATGGCCGTCTAGACATGGTGCAGCTACTGCTAGAAGCTGGAGCTGATGTAAATATTCAAGATGAAGATGGAAGCACTGCTTTGATGTGTGCTGCTGAGCATGGCCATGCTGATATTGTAAGAGCTCTACTTGCTCAACCAGATTGTGATGCCTCTATTGAAGACAATGTAAGACATCCTTTTATTTAAAATGTATATGCTTGAAGTAATGTAGAAGCTAATAACCTGTCTGAATATACTTTAGTTAGGCTGGTGAAATGCAGCAGCCCATAAAAATAGCAGTCAGGTGTCCATCTGTATTTAAGTAATTCGCTGATAACATAGTTAATTGGCCATTTTGCGTGTTGGTGCAACTCTGTTCATGACTAGAGTTTATTTAGCTTACCGTGATTGCCACTAAATTCACACTTTTCAATTAGAGAAAGCCTTTTTCTGTTCTCTACTTCTATGTCCAGTTTAGGTCCATCATCTCATGTGATATCTATGTATAAATAATTAAAATTAGCATAAACTTTATTTTACTCAATGAAGAGCCTTTATCTAGGTTGGTGAAACTTTTATATTACTTCCATATTGTATCCAAATATTTATGGCATTTTTTTTACTTAAGTATTAAGATAAAAATCATTCACTTTATCAGTTAACATTGACAAAGCAGGTTACTAGTGAATTCGTTGATATCCATTATTGTATTCAACTTTTTTTAAACCTCAACTTTATTATAACTATTTACAAATTCATGATTAGCTCTATTTTTATCTATTAACCTATAATTATTTCATACCAGCACACAATTATATTTATTTCATGATATTCTTATTCTGTTTATTTTTATGCAAACTTATTTAAATTTGTTTTATCTACTTTATTTAATATTTTTGAAACTGTTTCAAGAAAGATACATGTGATTGAAATTAGTAGTTAAATTTTAAAAGTGTGTTGATAGCCAAAGTCATTTTGCACCTGTGTCTCCTGAGGGGGGCTCACGTGCAGTCCTTGGGATCGCTTTCATCAAAGTCAAACGCTTTAAATTTTACTTTTTACGTGAAAGTTAGATGTATTACAACACATGAATGATTAGGATATGGTCTACCTTGAGAATTCAGTATATTACTGAATGCTGTAATCAGATCCTCAAGATATCATGGCATGGAAGTAAAAAAGGGACTCTATATGTTTCTTTGGAATATCCCTTAATGCAGTTTGTTTGCAAGATCACAAAGCATTAACACTGATTGCTGGAGGACTATGGTGAACAATTTGCCAATGAAGCATATCTCAGTTGTTCTCAATGGGAAGCATGTCAGACAAGCATGCAGACCAGGAGAACATGGTACTCATTGTTCTTGCTTGCATTTTCCTCTGTTCATGTCACTAAACATTTTCCAGCTGAAATATAGCACTTAGAGTTGTTTAAAAGAGCAGTCTAAAACCTCCCTGATTTATCTTCCCTGATACAGTTGTTCAGTTTGCCCTCTTCATGTTAGAGTCAATCCTGCACGTTGTATGCAATTGTGTACCAAACCATAATATGCATTTCTTATCTTTTCAAAGGATGGGAGCACTGCGTTGAACATAGCCATGGAAGCTGGTCATCGCAACATTGGTGTTCTCCTCTATGCACATGAGCATTTCCAACCAGCATCACCTCATGGCTCCCTGAAACAATGGCGCATCTCTAAACATTCTTCTTCTCAAGCCTCAACTCCTACCCCTGCTGAAACTTCATCTTGAGAGAGAAATCAAATTCAGTTTATTAACTTTAATGTTACACCTATCTAGCCACAAATTAATAAAAATTAACAATGAATTTAGCTGTATGGCTTCAATCAAGATTTAATTATTAATTGTGAGCTGCTGAAGAACATATATCTACCAATTAACTTATTGTTTTACAACTCTGGGATCTGATTTATTGATAAAAATAATTCTCTTTCCTGATGCATTTATGATGGAAGAGAAAGTTGCATGGCATTCATGATTATAGCCTCTTCATGAGCCTGTTTTTCTATTCATTAATTAAAGGCCCTGTTGTACTTACTATAGATCTGAGAGTAATGTTAGACAATTCATAACTACCCAATTGTAATGTTGATAATCCTTTTTAAGTAGTAGAATTCAATGGAAATGTTGGTGCTAACTAAATGAAGTAGTAATAACAAAGTATCTAATAGACAAGTTATGGTATTCAAATTGAGTTGGTGCTTTAATGATGTCTCAACTGATCTCTGGAATCTGATACTGATCTGAACTGCTGTTCATATTATCAATTGGAAGTTGATGAGAGAGATTCACTGCCAGAATAATAAGTATTAAATGTATGAGGGTGTCATTCCAGGAATCTTGCTCATTCATTTCCTTTTAACATACAAGTATTCTAACACACTTGAAGTAATTGTCTTTTCACATTTATTTTATGTTACCAGATGATTTGATATTGTGATTATTTCTAAAAACAATTGGTGCTCTCAAGGCCCTCTGTGCCTTTTTACTAATTAAATACTTGCCACCATTTGAGACATTTTTATTTCACTTAATAAATCTTATCATTTACTTTATAACAATTATTATAGATCCACCTAAACTTGTCAGTATAGCATGATTATAAATTAACTATGGGGGTTTTGTTTTTCAATATTCAAGTTTTTTTTAAGTAGAAACTTGAATAATATTAACCCAGCAGTGACCATTTAATTATCAAGAAATGGTTTTATGTTTGTCATCTGTCAAATATTGTAAATTTTTCATCTGTAATAAAGTCATTTTAATTCTGAGTTCTAGAAAATATTATTACCGTTTCATTGCTGTCCTTACCGAGAGGAAAATTTTGAAAAATCTTGATAACTAATGCCTTGGTGTTAGAACAAAAATTCAATAGTTTGAATTAGTCGTGTAAAGATATATAAATCTCCAACAGTAAAATTTATTAGTAATAAAATTGCTAAACACTCTTGCTTGGTCTAGGTGGGTTTTAGGCTGTTCAGAAAGTGTGGTGATGTTTGTCTAGACCTTTTAGCAAGAGCATATTAAAGGGAATATCTTAAGTGTGTTCCACCATATATAGTTCAATCTCTAACTGTAGGATGTGACTATTTTAAAAAATAACTGCAATAATGAATACTTAGTAAGTAATATTACCTTGTCTAGATGGGTAGCATCCTATATGAGTTAGTATACCAATTAACTCAACAAACTTCATAAAAGTTTTAAAAGCATAATTGTTTCAACCTCTAAAAGTTTCAAAGACAATATGATTGCCATTATTTTACGAAAATAACTGTTGTGCATTGGATAACCAAACATATGCTGCAAAAGGAAATATAGTAGTCAGTGTTTGAAACAGAGGATGTTGAGAAACCAAACACTTCTATCATCTTTTTCAATTGACAACAGGTTTGACTAATTGGCATCACTGATCACTATCTAAAGGATCATATTTTTAATATCTGCTGGTGATGGGATAAGTGTGGCAGCTGCCTGGAAAAGCTAAGATCACCAGATATCCAGGATGCTATCACTGGTCACAGAGGTCCCCAATTTTCTTCATGTGCCATGCCCCTGATTACTGTCTGCAAATTCCTCTTACATTTTACATTCCTATTAGACTATTTTCCTAAAGCAGATTGTTGTTGCTCTGTCTCCCTCATAGGTAATGAAAGTTATTTATGTGTAATGAAAGTCCCTTCCAGGATACCCTCTCATCACACAAGTTCTCAGAGGTAGTGCTTAAATAGCTAAGATAATCATTTGCAGTTTAGTATTTTTCTGGGTAGAACTCTTCTTGAGAATATTAAGTTAATCATTTTGTAATGCTCTTCCAAAATTAAAGTTAAAAAAATACCTCTAACGATGGAATTGAATTTTAACTTAGCACATTAAGTTGTGTGACCAAACCCAAGGTTATACAAGAAGTGAAAAAGTGTGACTTGGCTGGGACTTGAACCCAAGTCTCCCACTTGTCAGGCAGGTATTCTATCCATTGAACTACCGAGCAGCTCAATCTCACTACTGTAATTGGGAGCTTATATGGGCAAGGTACTACCTTCACTACAAGTCACAATTTTTCACTTCTTGTATAACCTTAAAATACCTCTATCAAATTTTCTTCTCTTGTCACTTACGTCCACAATAACCAAGTTGTCAAAACCAGACCTAGGAGTTTTTGCACAGGTGTTTTTTGTAGTTTTCTTAATAATTAATTCTTATATACTTTCCATCTAAAGCATCAAATATTCTTTATTAGACATTGGCATTGCATTGCTTAGACCTATCACTCTGTACATAAAAATTTGTTTTATTATTTGATACATACAAGCAACAAAACATTTTCTCAGCATTCATGTAAACTATATGCACAGAAATTTAAATCTCCATGTAATGTACAAGAATCGTTAAATACGAATTATACTTATTCAGATATTTATTGAATATATCACTTTTGGGAAGAGTTAAAGGAAACTCAGCTAATTTTATAACAAATGTGCTTTTATTCTTTGAAATAATTAAATAAATACTAAGTGTTCATGTAGTTATTAATAAACCATGAAATGTTGAAAGTTATCATAGAAATTTCCATTCCTCAGATAAAGTCATTTAAAACGAGATCCATTTCCAAGTAACTGTCCCATGCAGTTCTCTAGCCATGTCCTAATGGAAAAGGTCATTCAATTCTGTGTTCTTAATTCCCTCTCCTTTCTATTTTATCTATTGGACTCAAAATAATTTTAATATGATGTCTAAGGAAATGAAAACTGATTTCTTGAATCTCAAATAGAATATTAGTCAAGTGTTTTATTTTCAATACAATATGTGCTATATTCACTAAAATCATGTAAGGAATCCAGTCCTGAAAGAAAACCTAGTTCTAAGTTTTACTTTAGCCATTAAGATTATCCATAGATTATAAGAAAGATTTTCTGATTCAGTGGAAAATCAAGGTGCAAAAACATGAAGGCCCAGGTCAATCATGATGTGATTTAAGGAAATAATCAATATGAACACATTAAAGAATATAGAAATTAATTTTTTTTTATTCAAATGAGCAATGTGATATAAGATGGGATGTTACTCATAGAATAAAATAGTAATTAATTTATATTCTGAACATTTAACAATGATAATGTAATGGTTTTATATTTTTGCATGAGTATGAATGTGTTTGAAGAGATATCCACTTATTTTATTCCGCTACCTCATGCACTAATTATGACATCATATCCAGCTTTCTTAAGTATCACTCTTCATAGCCTTCCAAATATAGAAAGTTAATTTATTGACATACCTTATTTGCATATGAAGATATTCTCATGATGTATTTTGTAACTCTGAATTATGATAGCATAGTATAGGATGGTAGGTTTTCTGCTTTGATACATCTTGAAAATCTTTGGGGATTAAAAAAAAATATTTGTAAATTTCTTTATGAAATAAAACACTGTACTACTTTTCTCAAGATTTTACCAGGTGTTTATAATACCAAAAGTCAAATGCTGGAATTTCATTTACACAGTAGCTATCTCCCTAAACTACACAACACCATCTACATACAAAATCTGTTTGTAAAAAAAAATAATATACACATTCACACATCTTACAAAATCAATACCAAAATTTTAATTTAACACACATTCATTATTCATTTTCCTATATTTCTAAATGCATAGCTTACTAAGTTCAGGTAGGACAATATTGATATTCATGCTTCTCTCCTGAAATCCTGGTAAAATTGTGAATTTTTTTAATTCAATTAAAATGTACTTCATAGAAAATGGCTCCAGTATAGTATAAAAGTTAATACATTTTGTTGTATTCATATAAAGAAATTCCTCAGCAGCCTCATAAAACATACTTGCTTCCTTCGAGGCTTCATTTTTAGTACTTACGCGTCAATACAATATATAACAAAAATAATGCATGCTTGCAATTAAATGATAGCCATATTTACAAGAATGAGAAAAATCATTGTGGTAGCAATTTACAACTTCAGTTTTCACAAATTAAGTCATGAAGTGAGGAGAGACAGATATTTACAATGATAAAATTTATTTCAGTATTTTTATGTAAACTCTGAAACTTTTAATCATGTCTGAGAAATACATAAGAATACTTGATTATCTATCCAAATTATTTATTAACACAAATTAATTATTCCATCTCTTGGAAACCCATGGAATTGACCATAAAGAAGATTCCCAGTTTATAATGATATTTGGATGTCTCAGGCATCCATGCACTATATCTGTATAACTAGTGTACAACTTTCCAGGATGATTTCAATGTTTTCGTTCTGCTTCCAGTCTTTGATTAAGATCACATAATTGTCTCAAGAAACTGTTGTTGGGAATGATTTCCCGCTTTGACCTGAAATATAATTTTTAAAAAGTGACATAATAATTTTCAACAATTATCATCTGACCAAACTGACCAACAAACATACCTCACAGTTTTTATGGCATCTTGCGCTGTCATACCACGTTTAAGCATTAAATATGCCAACACAAGAGTAGCAGATCTGCTGATTCCTTGATAGCAATGCACCAAAACCTTGCCTAGGTAAAGCGTACAAATCTTGTAATTACTTATGCTTTAAAAATTAAAAATATAGTGAAAGCAATTTTATTGGCTTGAGGTCAGTGATAACTGATGTTTTCTGTAAATCTAAATATTACAGTGAAAGCCAACTTTTACATAGCAGTGAACTGAATTCATTTAATTAGTGAATAATTGTACATTAAATAGCATACTAGGTAGAGATTTCAGTTTATCAATGTAAATGACAGTTTTTTTCTGAACAAAAACTACTAATTTATCATTTAAGAAGAGAAGCTTAAAAGAAATACCAGCATAAAATTAGTGCTGCAGGAGGAAGGTTCAGAGAGAATAAAAGGAAAAGAATATGCTGAGGTTAATCATTATTATGCATTTAAAAATTATGAAATGGAATAGAGATGTACTGATGCACAATATTTTACAAGTAGAGAAGCCGAATCTTATATACAAGCTGTCAATAGTGAATAATATACCAGTTTAAAATATAGAAAATAAAGTAAAATTTGAATTGAATCCTTAAGATTTTACTTAAAAATTGATTTTTATTGTCTATAATATTTATATTTAATTTAAAAAGTTGATATCAAGTATCATTGATTTAGTACAGAATTTGGTGCTCAATTCCTACTCAAGAAAACTGCATGTATCTGTAACTGTCTCTGACAATCTTCTTCTCTTAACCTTGAAGTGAAAAATAAGCTACATACATGTTTACCAACTTAACAGTACTCAACTGATGGATTATGAATTCAGGAACTTAAACAAGATATCCATTTTTTGGTGCCATTCAATTTTTAAGAAATGGCTGTTTTATTAAGAAACTTTTTTGTAAACATTTCTGAAGATAAAAAAGTAAATTCATCTATTTTCTCTTGGATTAATGTAAGTATGATTTTTTATAGCATCCTACTGTATTATTAATTTAATATGCAAATTTACTTTATGAGTGAATTTTAAAATATGACCTCTTTTTTCTACCATTAATGAAAAGGTAAATACAGTATTTAATTTTTATTTTACCGTATACTGAATGTTAACTTAAAAAGTGATTCACCAATCAGTACAACTCTATTGAAAAGCAACATATCTACATTCTGTTCTAATAAACCCAAAACGTTGGACAATCTTGGTAAAAGCAATTACCAACCTAATACTCCATAAATGAGATGAATAACATAAAGCTTTTGGAATGAGTTATTACGCCATGTTAAATAAAGATACTAATTTCAGAATCTCAACAAAAACTATATCCCTAGAAGATGTTAATCAGAAAATTAGTAACATTATCTTAGCCTTTTCGCTAACATAAGATGGAATTGTTAAGTTTTTGCTTGGTTATTTAGAACTAGATATCAAGATATCGTATATTGAAAGCAATATTGGACTTAATTAGTACAGAAAATTGCAGCATCTTCGATACTTATCTTGATTTCAGAAGTAAATAGCCTTGCTGTCTCATGAAGGTGAATATTTAATAACATATAGGTAGCTTTCAGTTATGTAACAGCTTGGTAGAAAGGTAATTTTGGTGCCATTTGGAAATATTAGAGATGCCCCACATGTAAAGGAGTGCCACAGTTTGAGAATATACTTTCTATTCAGGAAGGTTTCATTTACTCAAAATTGTTGGCCTGTACCTTATAAAATGGACCAACATGGTTAGGGTCAACTTTTGAAAGATTTTGTCTGAAATAAAATAAATACTCTTTAAAAGTGAATTTTTATGTAATTAAAATGAGGATTCATCTTCACTTAATTTAATCATGAGAGAAACATGTTTACAAAGTACGAAGGAAATAATTAGGAAGATATATTGTTGCATCATTGGAATTTCAGAATTCAATATCACATAATGATGATATTTCAATATTAGAACTTTGCAGAATGAGCACTTGAATAACATCAAAGTATAAATCTAGGCACTATAGGATTTCATATTGGAAGGATCTTTATGGAGATGTACTCTGTATAGAAGTGTTTGTTAAATCATTATGTGCTTCTTGCTTGGTGAATGAGTCTATATCCTTATTTTTACTGGTGTCAAAAACTATGATATATGTAATTTAATGTCATTGATTTTAGGTAGTAGATTGAATACATTAGCTCCACAATTTTCTAAAGGGTATCTTTCTATTTTATTTTTCACATTCAGATTAGGAAATAAGTTTGTATGTAATGTATTGAACCTGAGGTTGGAACTTAAAAACCTTCCAGTAGTAGCTACTGAAAGCTCTGGGGAGGCAAAAGTTGTTCCATGTAAGTGTGTTCATGGTTTCCACACTAAGTTAAATGCTGTGAGTAGAAAATATTCAGTTATGTCCTGTACAAAGATGAATAGCACTTTTCATAGGATTCAATAAATGTCATATTCAGCATCATTCATACTTCCACACCTATCGTATTATAAAATCTATGAACATCTCTCTCAATCCGAAAAGACAAATGAAAATTATTCCATTCATCAAAATATAGTAATAGGGATAGAAAAATAGTGAAGATGATTAAAGTTTTAATTTTTGTGGAGTAACCTAGAAAATACAGCTGTATAAGATGGTAATCATCATACGTAGGACTACAAAAATTTAAATTTCTTGGATCCTCTGATCATCACAGGGGATAACGTAGGGATTAATTCTCTTGAAATCCCATTCTAATCACTTTTCTAAATCTCAATTGAGTATTTATAATGTTGACGATCCATTCAAAAGGTTAAGAAAATGTACAGACCTGTTTAATCTCATGAGCCAGAGAATGACTTACATCAGACTTAATCTGCCAAATATTCCAGTGGTATGTATCACCTTACACAACATTTACATGTCAACTAAATCTTAATCAAAATATTCCACAAATATTTTACCAGGAAAGAAAATTTTCTTGTAGTTGACTTACACTCTGTGGCACCTAATTACCCCAACCAATCACATAACTTATAAATTTCAAATTATTAAATTGATAGTTTTGAAAGCTTAAGCTAACATTATGCAAAAGTTAATAGTTCAAATCAAATCATGTCAGCATATGAAAGCATCAACAAATGTACAAGATAACTGTTTACTGACTATGTTTATTAACATCAAATCCTCATTAGATGTGGAATCAATCTCACCATGGCAATGTGAAGTATTGTTGCAGTAGGAAAGCTGACATGAATATAGCCAGAAGTAAGAGTATCCACTGATGCAACGTCAAATTAAGAGTTAACTACACCTCTGAAGCAACTTTGATTTCAACAAAATCTTAGACAGCCCTTTATGTACGACATTGAGTTATTAGCCCATTGGAGTCACCTAAAGTCCAATGTGTACACCAAAAACTAGAGTAAAGGGAGACTCCCCAAAGTATTCCTTTCTAAATAATATGGAATTGTATGATCATGCATCACAGAAACCTCTTGTACCCAGGAGCTTAGTGTATTAGGTGTGGCTCTGAGTATAAAACATTATGCCAAATCTGCCAGAAAAGCCTGATGCAACAAACAGTTGAAAACAAAATATCCCTAAATGAAAGACATGGACTATATTCATAATTGATGAAATCATGTAATAGCTAACTCTAGGAATCTGCATAATTTTACAGAAAATCTCAAAATGAACAAACTAACTGAGTTTACTTTGATACCTACTTACCCAAATAAAAATTTAAAAAACTTCAACACTTCTTACATAGAATTCTACTAAATAGTTCACCATATAAAATTTGTGAACTTTTTATTAATATATTATAAATAAGATAAGAAGTTTTAATCAGAAATATATATATGTATGAAACAGAATATACTTACCATTACATTTCAGAGCACTTTCAATGAAATTAGCAGCTTCAACAAAATATTGGCTTAGATCAAATGAAAGATCGTCAATTGCAGGGAATCCTTTGAATTTGATTCCTACACAATTGTAATAAGTAGAATTAGTATTCACAAATCCATTATAGGGATTAGATAGATTTCCATGGGCTGCATTTATCACATGAGTTATACCCAAGTCTTTCAATGCATGAGTACATAATGCAGTATGCCTGTAAAATAGATTGCATTATTCAGGGAAAAAGATTATATGTTATTATGCTCAGATATAGATCTAATATACAAAAACGTACTTGTCTCCTATGAAAATTCCAGGATAAACTTCATTCCACGGTTCGAGAGGAAGAACATAAATGCCACCTGATGGTTCTATTATCAACTCTGAGAGATCCTTAATAGTGCAGAAGTGATCATTCCCACGTTTGTGAGGCATTCTACTGTAAGGAAAAAAATTTTCAACTCTCAATTCAAATATTTGATAAAACATTAAACCATCTAAGTTACTCTTAATAAAAAGTTGATTGCATTCTTAAAACAAAGCCAATTGAATTAGAACTACAAATCTTCTTTCTTCTCCCTTTCCATTCTTTAACTAACTCCTCTTTTACACAGCTCTTTGAGCTCTTAGTTATTCTTCTAACAAACTACCTTTTTATGCTATAATACCTTTGTGGAGTTTCTTGTTCAATTCAATATTTCTTAAGTTTCTTCCCCAGTTTCTTATGAGTATGATATGGTATGAGTGATGATATGGTAAATAGATATGGTAAATGAGGGAGTGAAACAAATAATTTAAGAAGGACCAACCAATGGTAGTTTAGCTTAACTAACGTAGTAAGAAACTGGGCATTGTCAGAGGAAATAGAATAAAAGCCAAACTGATAAATACAGCAATTGTCCTAGATTTCATGTAATGACTATGGATAATAGGACAGATATGAACAGGAGGAAATAGTTTGGTAAAAAGGAGAAAGAACTCATCTCATGTTATTGGGCTTTTGAAACCAACCATGCTAAAAAATCAAATAAATGGAATTTGGATTAGATCTGCAAGAAAAACAATTTATGTACTCACTTTGTAAAGCCTACATTCTGAAAAGCAATAAACGTTTTGGGAAAATATTAGCAAGACTCAGTGGAGTGAAGGTATGAGTGCAGGGAGGAGATTAAAAGTTGTGTCAAAGAAATTGCCAGAAGGTGCTTCAGCCAGTAAAAATAAATGGCTGGCATAAAATTTGGTTAATGAATGCATACAAAGAATATATAGGTAGGAAATAAAAATGGAATATAGATGAATATTGAGTAATGGGTTAAAAATAGAAACAAAAATGGAGCAAAAGCATAATGATGAAGAAATCAATGTGATGAAATAGAGATGCAAGATTAGAAGAGGAAGATGACCTATTGAAATTTGTATAACAAGATTAAGGATTTTGTCACAGATGTGTAGTCTGCTAACATTAGAATAGAAATTTGACACAAAGTACAAGATGATAGATGATACAGAATAATATAATGATCAGAAGTATATACACATATGTGCTATTATGCTAGATATGGTTTTTAATCACATGCATAAATTTATCTTCAATGCTAAGCATTTGGATCACATAAGCACCACCCCTGAAAAATTGGTATGTCTTCATAGGAACTCAAGAAAAAACTTCACACTCTTAATCTCATATGCAATCTCTTAATTATTGCTGTCCCTACAGTTTTAATTTTCATTATGCATACTTCAACAACTCAGAATTGCTAGGAACTTATCCCTCTGGTAAATCAATGGATCTTTACTCTAGATACAATCTCTTGTACCTATGTACCCATTAGATTATGGATTTCAATTTGGACGGGTAACAGTTAATTCGGTGGTGTTAAAAGATGGTAATGCCTTGGAGAGAGACTCAAGAAAGGGTGCTCAATTGCTGATCAGTGCTGAATGAATCAGGGACTGTGGCAAAACAAATAAAGAATGGGATACGCGGAAAGTCCAAAGGGTATTGACATATTTTTCCTTGCTATATGCTAAAAGATTAGCTATCTTCTGGTAACTAAAAGCTTTTTATATCATTTTAGCCAAGTAAATAATATAACTTCAGAAAGACATCTCGCCAATTCTTGATTTAAGGGAAGGGTCCAAAACAATCCAAATCCTATTTCAATATCTTGACATGATTTTCTACCATCTTTTTTGTGAAACGTGATAATGCATCGGTAATATGAATTATTATCTGTGAAGATGGTCATTTAATTTGGTTTATTAACAGTGAAAATAACCGAGAGACTAATCCAGTAGTCAAATCTCTACGCATACACTCACAAATTCGATTATGAAAAACCATCACAAATGCGAAACTATTTTTCATACTTCTTCGTTGTCCTCAACTAATAAATTACAGAGTATATGCACTAAATCCTCTAGATTAAGAAGCGTGAGAGTGAGCTATAATAACTAGCGTCCACAATCGAAACATTTTAACATATGAACAAAATGACAGCTTCGCCGTAACCAACAACTTGCATTGTTCCAGAAACAAATCTGAAAGTGATATTATGTGACAATCATCTAATAGTTAAAAAATATTAATATCGGCAAAGGACGAAAGTAATTTAAGTTTAGTCTTTTCCTAGTTTCGCAAACAAGCCTTCCAAGAAAGAAAATTCAACTTCGAAAACTCAGTTTCGCCTGATAGATGAGTAGCGTAAGTGAATGGAAAATGTTCCGAGAAGTTTTCCATCCAAAGGAGCATTTAATTGTTGCTCTAATAATTGATATCCTACTTAAAAGGAACTGAAGTAGTTTTTGTATGCAATTCAGTTTAAACGCAATAAACTATACTCGAAAGACTAGATAGAGGGGCAAATTTAGGCTATCACAGGCCTAAAGAGTAAAGATAACACATGGAGGCCCCCAGAGAAAAAGAATAAAAAGCAATGATCTGTCAACCTTTATAAAATTTTGAAAAGATATGTTATTACCCGTCCAAGCCTCAGAGGCCCTCAGCCTCCACATCTGCCTCTGACTTGGTAGGAACAAGGGAAACTGACAAGTAAGTGTACCCCGGAAATTCATCAAACCCAAAAGCTACAATTAGGAGTATAACTGCTCTAACTTTCCTTTCCAAAGTAGTGAAATATTGCTTAAAGTGGAGTCTGATTTATAAAATCCTAAAGATGTTGTTAAATGATACAAAGATGGTAAACCTTTCTCAGAGTTATGCGGCCTTTTCTTTTGGCGACCTGATTAATTATTTTGCTCCTTTGTCCCATATATCACAATAAGTAAGAATCAAATGGAAATCGTTCCTTCATAGTTATCGATTAAATTCTCTTCCCTGTCAACAATTACAATTTAATTATATATATATATATATATATATATATATATATATATATATATATATATATATATATATATATATATATATATATATATATATATATATATATATATATATATATACCGACAATTAGCGGTAGAGCTTTATGATCTTTTTGAAGAAAGAGTGCTCAATCAGAGATTTAAATTACTAGATAAATTCAGACAGAGTACGTTCACAGAATTTATAGCCGATATTATGCGCCCTCCATGTTATATAGGCCGTTCTGATACCACGAGAAAGATCAGAGAAATAGATGCTAGAACCAGTTGATTCAAGAATTCATTTTTTCCGAGAACAATACGCGAAAATAATCGACTAGGAAAATAGTCATTGGTCTTGCACCCTCTGCCACACGCCGAAAGGCGGCTTGCAGGGTACATATGTATATGTAGATGATTTTATATACTGTCTTTCGATGGTAAGATAACATTCTGTACTAGAAGTATTTGTTAAACTGCTGGAAAGACAGATTTTAAATAAAATCACTAAACGTTGTCCGTCGGTCACGTCTGCGGCCTTGAGGTTGTAATTCTACCGCGATATTCGCAAGCTAAGAAAGTGAGTTGATACAATTTTTGCATGTCGGATACTCAACCTATAACGGATCAAAGTCGTTAATGTTTAATTACATTCCAGCTGCTTCTCAGCAATGCTTTCAAATAAAAAGTAGATAAGGGTTTAAATACTACTGTGCCCCATTAATTCTGTAATAATAGCTTATTCAAAGAAAAATTTCTAGAAAGAATATCCAGCTATTAAAAAAAAGCTAAGCTCAAGAGAAAAGAGATTTTTGAAAACCCTGTAAAACGTGACACTTAGAACTATTCCGGCATTGGATTTGTATAGGATATGAGCTTCAATGAAACCTTACATAACAAATTTGAAAAACATGATAAGTACGACCATATAAAAAACCTTTTATTTTTCAGCTTAATTACCTAATTTGAAGCATAATAACCGAAGAGATCCTGCAGAATTCTTGACAATACAAAAGGAAACGAATACCTTAATTCAGTAGATGAAGCAGAAGTGAAGTAAAGCGACACCGCGACACGGAGTAAAAGCGTAGCATTAACTACAGCGGAGCCTAAATAGATTTTTGAAGAAATAAATTCCGCGTTCAATTCACATGGGTTTCCGGAACTGTGGAGAACCTTGAATTATAATAATGGCACACTTTTATGTTTGCCTACTTACGTGAATGAGGTCCTTAATTTCCGATCGAAACACTTCACTCAGATCGGACCGAATAGCTTATCAACTTAGGTTGAGCGTAAGGCTGAAGCTTTTTTATATGGGCCACTTGCCTAACCTTAAAGCTATTTCTGTTCTTCTGAGTGCCCGAGGGATGACGTTACAGATCTAACGCGGACCAAGAATTCAGAGAACGCGAAAAGTATTGGGTGACTCACTATTCTGCATTGAAATTACAGTTGTTTGGATGAATGACTAATGACAATAACGACAGAATAAGCTGAATAATTTATAGTAAGTACGAATTCAGGCCGAGAGAATTTTCTTTCGACGTTTTCACTTTATACATAATAAAACTACGTAATCACGTTTAAAATTTGTTTCAACCTACATACCGCTATCCGAGGATTCTGCGCGTCTTAAAACACGTGCACTCTAGGGTACATGGAAAATTATTTTACTTTTTTAAACTACGAATTTTTAACTGATTATGATATCAATGGGAAAGAATTGTGGATGATAGAAGCGGCAAATGTTTAATCAAAACCATTTACAAATGAATCGTTCCACTTTTTGGTTTGTTTAATTTTCTGAAGTTTTTAAAAATTATACTTGCCGAAACGAGCACATCCATAATTCATTAACTATGTCAAATAAAAGAAAGATTTCTAATGTTGATGATTCATGCAAGAAGTTGAAAATTAAAAATAATTATCACAACCCTTTGTTAAAAAACTATGAGTGCAAACTGAGGCACAAGTAAAGATATTTTTAATTCAAGCATTTGGATTAAATTATAAGAAATATCTAGAACTCTTTGTTTGTTAATTTCAGGATAACCTTTTTCCAGACAACCTTTAATCAAAAATTAAAAAAAAACACCCATTGGAGAATCTATATTTACTTAATACATAATTCTGCAGTAAACAACGTTCTGTTTTCCAATTTCTTACAGTAATATTGTCCTGCAAAAGATAAAATATGTAAGAGTAGATGCATTCATGTGAAATCAAATTAGTAGAAATAAAATGAATTGAGCTCAGGAATGAACTACTATGTAATATACATAATATTTATGGAAAAATGCTGTACAAGTTGGTCTACTAAGTGTCTCTAAGCTACAGCCAGAGTTATACTCTAAACACTATCATGGTGCAACATTTCTACTTCGTTACCTTCAAGCATTTCTGAAGTATTTAAATTATCTGCATTGCTACTTAACCAGTACTTCTTGAGCACAATGCATAACATATATATATATATATATATATATATATATATATATATATATATATATATAGAGAGAGAGAAAAACGAAGGCCCTTCAGCTCCAGCCCACCTCTTTTTCTGAGAACTTAAGTGGCCATCCTCTCAAAAAGTTGTGACACCAAGTCTTTACCAAGGCATAATTTAGATCTGCATGTAAAATAATACCACAGGAATAAAAAATTCAGAGTCAAAAGAAATTTTGCAAAAATTTATTACATGAGCCTTTATTATCATGAATATCAAGGAATAAAACTAAGCTTCAGGTTCAATAACAGTGACAACACATTCAAGCTCTGATACCTCAGTTCCTCTAACAAATCCTTTTTACTAGTAAATTTCTTTCAAGGCAACTTCACAGTATCTTTCAGAAATGTCAATAACCAAATGTAAAACTATTAGGCTCATGCAGCATACATAAGCATTTTCTTAATGCTTATATACGGGATCGAGGAACATATGAAAACAAAATGAAACAACCTCTGCAGTGAGAAACGAGTTTTATTCACAACTCTCATTCACAGATTGCTTTCAAGACAGAAAAGAAAAAACATTCTGTCTCAATACTCATGTCATGTAAAATCAACACAAGGGAATATATAGAATTTTATAAAAGAGGTAAAGAATAATATCACCCCTTCTGCTCGAACAACAAAATTCATGAAAGATCATAACCAACTAAAAAGCAGTACTACGAGAAGATGGTGCACAAATAGCCAGTTATTTCAAAGTTGAGATGCTAGTATGAATTTGTGTAACTTTCAAGATGGAAATGTGCCATGAAAAATATAAAAGGTATTCTGTAAAAATCTGAATTTCCCAAATGTTCATTTCCAAATTAAGTTTGCCAAGTTGCGAAGTTAACATCTGGCTATCACATACTATCTGAAGATAGGATAAGGTACAGTAATAACTAATTCAGACTTTTTATCCACATACTTCACATTCTCCCCATTAATCACAAATTTAAGATAAGACTCCAGCTTGAGGAACATCATTCATCTACGAAAAAATACATAGTTATCCATTTATGCATACAATATCATTTTTGAAAATTTTGAATGCGCATCATACTCGAAACTGACACATCAAGCAAATCAACCAACTGCCAGGTTCAAGTTGATGCACATTGCATCCTACTACCACAAATAATAACTTCTACAGATGTTTATCTAAAAGAGGAGACCATCAGTGTAGCTATAAATCAAAATGACACAGTTGTTACTACACATTTTGGACAGAGTGGCAATGAGAACAATGAAACATATGACAGCTTGAATCTTTTAAAATATTGGGATAGGCAGAATGATGCTTAAACACAAAACCAGGGAGTTTAGTCGTTGGCCCCCTTCAATATTACTTTGCTAACCAAGACTTAAAATTAAAATAGACCAAAAATACATGATGAAAGTCAAATTGGGGAAATATTGTAATGAGAAGCAAGCGCTTCAGACAACTTTGTGGAACCACTCCATGATAATAAAGACTGCTCTTATAATAATATTTAACAGACGTTGAACAATCAAACCTAGGTTTTAAAAATAAAATTATGCATGATCATGTATTTGCATTCTTAATTTGTGATCACTGTAGAGAGAACATACTAAAAATGCCAAGTCCCACATTTATGAATGGTAGCTACATCTTTAAATAAGTACAGTGACAAATTCACTCGATAAAGAACTATTGTTATAGAGAATGCAAACATTTTTAACTTTAACTCCAAGCAACGGGAGATTTTATTTTGGAAAGAAAAAATACCTGTTTCTAATTCTTTTATCTATCTTAACAACAAATCAAGGAAGTAAGGCAGTTTCATTAGATAAGAAGTTTGACAAGTGGTACAGATTCCAATGATGGTAGACAACTCCTCAGAATAACCCCTACTTACATGGATTAAACACCTTATACATTTTCTGAAGGGATGTTTCGTACTCCAATGCGATCCCAAATTTATGTTCTTTAGGGCAAATGCAACATTGCTCAGCACCTCAACTCAATTATACTGAAACAGGTTAAGAGCTGCAAATTATCAACAATGGCGCAAAGCACACAGCAATTAATATTCGTTCAAACTAATTCTTCACATAAAGAAAATGATGGTGGAGGAATATTGTCCTAAAGAGGCAACTTTTAAGTCCACATTTACCTCTTGCATTCACCAAATAGTAGAAGTCTTCAGATCCCATCATAACCAATGAAAACCTTAGCTTCATCCAAGAATAAATTCACACTTTACATTTAATAACGTGAAACATTGAAATGTAAGGTTGGCACAGTAGCCAATCATATACAGCCAAAACTGGATGCAGGTAGTTACAACAGGTAAAATTAGAACACTTATGTAGCCAGTTCATCATAATTCACTTCAATGGTTCTTTTTACACAACTCCAACATAAGAGTAATGTTTATGCTGCAGGTCAACTCTTTACTGCTGCAGCAGTTCATTTTACCAGAAAATATTCCGTCACACCAAAAATTCATAATTTTATCATTATTGTGTTTATCTGAATCTAGTCCACAAAACAACATTACTCAAATTAGCGCATGTTCTTATAACTAAAAAAAAAACACTTCTTACATCTGAAAGTCAGCAAAAAATTTTCTGCTGAGGAACAGTTTGCAAAGACTGAGCTACACCACCAAATACTAAGATTATGTACAAAACAATTTTTTTAATCTTTAAAGACTGCATCTCTTGATACAATCACAAAATCTTCACCAAATAAGGACTTGATGCAATGTTTAATCAAGTCCATATTAATGCTACTCTTATGTAAAGGGACCTACCAATGAAATATTACAAGCCCATTACATATCAAAATTATGTTTCTTCAAATTCACAGTGCACTATAGCCAGTGCTAGCAAAAATAAAGCAATAAAAAGTTACTGTGAAACCAAATTTGATACGTACAGTAAAAAAACACCCAAGAATTGATTTCAGATTGCAGCTTACAGTCTCTCTAACTTCAGCAAACAAATTTGCAAGAGATCAACAGAATCAACTCAATCCTATTTCAAAAATAAATAACAGAATTGACATTTCATTTAAACAGCTTGCTAGTCAAGGAATCTTAAGAGATTAACTGAAGCATATGCAACTGATTTCTCACCATTGTACATTACTGGTAGCCAATCCATAAAAGAGATGAAAAAAGAAAGCCAGGAACCGTACTTAAGCTTAACTGCAATTGATTCAAGACACTTTCCAAACTCAACAATCAATCAATTTGAAATAATTGAAGATAAGCCAAACCACAAATACAACAATTTGCTTAATGGATTTTGACAAAAAAACACAAAACATAGTTCAATTTCACCGCTTCGGAGAATGAATTTTGATTATCAAATTTCTGAAAAAATATGTCTGGATTTCTAAAAAATAATCCAAGAATGTTAATAATGATGGGTGAAAGGTAGTAAATTATGAGTTCACGCAATTCCATAAAAATGAGCAAATGAAAGTATTCTATAAACCTGATACTATAGAAAGAAAATTTTTAGATGAAATAAATTTTATTCACATGAATCACTGAAGTTTGTTTGTGACAAAGGAAAACCAAAATTTTTTTTTCTGAAGGAAAAAAAGGACTTCTGGTCACACTGCTGCTTTACTTTAAATAATTTAAGACAATAATTTTGTAACCTATTTTCATTAGTAGGTATTTTACCCAAGGGATGGAAAATCGTTTTCATCATCAACCTTTGGTGCACTCTGCCTGACACGAGACTGAAAAGAATTGAAAATTTGAATTAAAACAAATGTGTGCTCTTTAAAAATATCTTTTACACATGTTAAAAATTAAACTCATTGTCGAGTTCTTATTTTTTCTTTTTCCTGGCAATCCTGATGATTTAAATGGTAATGAAGGTAAGTGAAATGGAGGATTGTGCACTCTATACCAATACAAATAGCAGTTACCACTTGCATTGGGAAAATCTGGACCTATTATTTAACCATATCCACTTTCATTGGAATCAGACATTTGATCAACAAAGCTAAGCAGGAACCAATGACTTAATTACTGAAAATTTCTAAGTAATTTACTATATCACCAAAAGAGCCCTAAAATATTACTATAAATCATAGTCTTGCTAGTTGCAAGGATTAATGCTTATGAATCCAAAAATGTTTCCCACAGTGGAAGGAATTAGTTTGAAAATCCACTTCACATATTGAGAAAAAGAATTTAATTCAAATAAAGCACATGAAATGCTGTTTATAAAATCAACCAGTTATGAGGTAATAGCATGAGAATGACAGTATTTCAATTAAGAAGCTTTGGAAAAAGTTGGAAAGATGTTGAAATACATATTTAACTTCCATTCCATACATTAAAAAGATAACCGAGAGTTTTTAATGCCATGGAAATTAATAATGCAAAGGTACACCAGCTGATTTTGTAATCCATTAAAAAAAAATCAAGACTTCATTCATAATGTCACCTTTAAGATATTTTAAACTGACATTCTTGTAAATATGTTCTACAACTGTTACAACTACAACTGAGTAATATAACAGCACCAAATTATCAATAGACATGGCCTAGACTATTAATATTTAGGTTCAGAAACAGAAATCGTTTACTTTGGTAATGTTTAGCATGAAACGAGTATTCTCATACCTCAAAGTTCAATAAAAAAGGAGCTTTAAAACAGATTATATATCACACCACAAATCCTGCATCTATTTTCTAATACAACTAAAAGAAAAAATTAGTCACAGATTCAGTACAAAAGGCACAGGAAATATTTCAGCATTTTGAAAGGAAAAAGAATGAAAGATTAATTCATAAAATTCTTGATGTTACCTAAGCTGTGAGATATTTAGTTTAGGAAGCCACAGTGGATCAAGTCACCACTATTTCTAAAATGCTCCCCAACTTCATCTTTTTGTTTCATCATTCGTTATGGCATTTTAGCCAAGGTTATGCTGGGGAGGGGAAAGCATTGTTCTTGCAACACAGCAAAAATGCTTTTAAACCCAGGAAAGAAGAATTAGAATATGCCACAAATATAAAATCCATTATATATCCATGATATCCATTTACATGGATAATATGACTTCTACATTGATAAACAAGAGATCAAGTATAAAATACAAGCAAAACTTACAGATGCGGCATTGTTACGAGGTGCTCCATCAGCCTGTGCTGGGCCTCTTCCTGGACTATCGGTACCATTTGAACTCGCCAGGTTGTTAGTAGCAGTGTCTCCACCAGCAGCCCCTCGTATCCCAGATCCCGGTCCTCCACCTCGTGATGATCCCATTCTCCCAGCTCCACCTCTCCCTGGACGTCCTGATCCGCGCATACCCCCTCTACCCCGGCCACGTGTTCCGCGTCTTGAGTCCGCAAAATGAATGTCAATGTCTAGCAAATGTTTCTGACGCCCTACACGTTGAGGATATTCCGAAGCATCATACTCCTGTAATTAAAGTCAATTAAAATAATAATAACAATTTCTATAATGGAAACAGGAAGACCCCAATTAAATCCATTTTAATAATTTAATATCGACAAGCACACATGACCATTCCCTAACCTGAAAAATCTGGCTAGCCGAGATTAGAACCCAGGATGTTGGTTGGAGCGATATCATGCAGGCACACTAACCACTCTGCCACTGCAGTTGGCAAATTTACACTTTTATCCAACTTCTTAAATATTAAAAATTTTGCTGAAGGTAATTCCTTACACAGAAAGAATGCCTCATCCTACGGGGGGGAATTTAAATGAGTGACAGCAGGAGGTTAATTACTTTACAAGGCTAGCATGAGGATACAAGCATATTTTACTTTAAGAACTTCCACTATACAAAATCATGTATTAAAAAATTTTGTTTAAAAGAAATCTAAATCCATATAATGGACACTAGTTACAAGGTTTGTTTGATGAAAGCAAAAGAAGTCAGTTATATTTAGTTCAGTAATATTGAACAGTGATATGAATTATATCTGATTTGCAATCACCAGGTCATTTTAATCAAGGTAATTGGAAACAAAAACCATAAAGATTGAACTGAATACAAATTTTCCAATGTTCATATGTGGCACCCCAAAATTAATACAGTATTTATAGACTTACATGCTACTTACAACAAGTGAAATAATTTGGATGCGTTAACTCATCGTCAGAATAAAAAAATGTATAAAATATACACATTTATTTCTCCTTAAAAGATAGCACCACTTAATTTTTGCATCTTTGTTTTGTCCGTATTTATACAAAATGTGAAACAAAATGTGAAAAAGAAGTGGAACTCCTTTTAACACAGTTATCTCTGCATAATCACCTAAAAAACTGCTGCTTTATGAACTACTGGGAGTACTACTATTGAGGAAAGGAATTACATAATAAAGATATAGCTGTAGATATAATACCATTCCAAGTAACTAATACCAATAGAAATACTTACACCGACAAACAAAATATAAATAGCTCTAACAAACTGATGCATCCAACATTATCAAAAGCATTACTGATAGCAAATGATAATCAACGTCTACAACAACAAAAATCAAGTTAAATGAAATTGCATGGCTTAAATATTTTTAATGGGTGAATATGAAATATGAAGCTATTTTTTCCCATTGAATATGAGAGGATGCAGCAAGGTGGCAGGACATTAGCAAGACAATAATGACAAAACAATGACCTGAGTGTTGCAATTGCAAGTACAGTGGTACCTTGAAATCTCACATTAATCAGTCACCAAACTAGAGTTGAATTGCTATTCTAATTTTGGGTTTTGGAAATTATGCTGTATCCACCACTTCACATACAATCTTTGCCCAAGATTTGGAAGTCAAATTGTAAGGCACCACTGTAGTATTATCAGTTTATCAAGAAAACCTAAAGAAAGTGATAAATTTCAGAAATCAAATATACTTACTTCTTCCTCCTCCTCTTCCTCTTCGCCTTCTTTCTTTTTCAAAGCATACATCTTTTTCCATTGGGTTAGATCTTCACCCTCCCCTGCCTTTCGTATGTTGAATGTTGGTTTTTGCCTGGTACCACGTAAAGCTTTCCATTCATCCAAGGTAAGTTCCTGTGGTCCTTCATCAGTAGTAACTTGATTTTCAGGGTCTACATTTGTTGCCCCATCCCTTCATGATAAAATACAGACATGATATTAAAAAAATTGTGTTTTCTGGACAAAATCAACAAGAATCATTTTTCTGCAAAATTTTATATGAAGTTATAGACAAAGAGGTGAAAATGAACTCTCTCTCTCTTAAGAGCATAATACATGGTCAAACATGCTGCTCAAACACGTTGGCAAATACATCATACATGCTCAAATTTTCGCTCATACACATCGCAAGAGTTTGGAATTCTTTCAGCGACTTTCTGCAGAGAGCATGTCAGATTCCATAGTTGTGTAGCGATAATGATTGCTTCTTTGACAGGAAGGAAAAAAAAAAAAATGAAACAGAAAAGGAAGCAGAGGATATGGATGAAGGAGTACTTAAAGAAGAGGAGTAACTTATGCCATGAGAATTTATTGACAGAACCCTGAATAAGTTTGGGAGCGGACAACCGAAACTACCTATAAATGGATTCGGAGA
Source organism: Pachydiplax longipennis (assembly GCA_036926295.1). Classification (NCBI taxonomy): domain Eukaryota; kingdom Metazoa; phylum Arthropoda; class Insecta; order Odonata; family Libellulidae; genus Pachydiplax; species Pachydiplax longipennis. Next base: position 1,236,182 of record JAVFKF010000010.1, read on the forward strand.
CGTTTAGCTATCTACTAGATTTGGTAACACCTCTTTTTCAAAAAAGAAACATGGGTATGAAGGAACCAATATCTACAGAGGAGATACTGGCAAATCTCAAATTCTGTGAAAATTCAGAATAGGCAAAGTGGGTTTTCTTAGTGTTCCATGAATTCTACAATTTTGCTCTCCTGTCCTATTTTTCCCCCTCCCTTTTTCCTCTGATTTTATAATGTTTCTTCTCAAAAAATTCCATGTCCACAATAGTGAAACAATGTCCTATGTGGTTATAATGTTTGAGTAAATACGTTTTTGAGTGGCAACTTTGACTGTGTATGGGGCCCTTTATGAAATATGCTGTAGGATAATCCAAAATTTAACATCAATTTAAAATTCAATAGAAATACTCATGTCTTACTTAGGTTCATTTGGCTCCGGGGCAGCAGCATCTGGTTCATTTTTCTCAGGGCTCCATTCGGGCTGCGATTCAGCAGCGTGGGTAGAGTTCATTTGATCACTGAAAGGGACAGAAAGTTGTTTTAAAAATCCACTGCTTCATAACTTTAAAAAAATCAATGAATGAAAGCTGGCCATGTATTCTGATTGAGCTAAAAAGTCAGCAACATACAAGCCATAAGTATTTAATGGTTAATTTTGGCAACTGAAAAGATGTACCTAAGGAATTACAAAACTTAAGCAACGATTTATAGCCAATGTCTAGTATAGAAAGGAAACAAATCCTTCCTAACTAAGAATCTCTCTGCTTGAAATTAATCCACTCAAATATTAATTCTGGTAAAAATAAAAGTTAGAAGAAATAATTCCTGACCAGCTTACTATAGTAAATAGCAATATCATTCTGTATCATAAAAATACTTTTAAAAATACAACTCTCTCAATCAGGTAAATGGCATAATTTATGGACCAAAATGAATAACACAAGGTTTCAGAGAATAAAGTTATAAGCAACAAAAAAATAACATTTCAAGTATTAAAGCAACAAGATTATGTATTGTAAAAAATTTATGACAAATATAGCATATCAACAACCATGCAATACATACTTGCACAAAAAAGGCATGGAATTCTTGATTTTTCTTATGGTACCAAAATTAATATTGGAAAGGAACTTCATGAATGATGCTAGGTACAACTAGGTAAGCAGAGGAGTTGTAATGCATTCAGTCTCTGCTTAGAAGGTTTATTTCTCCATAAAATTTAACATACACAATATTTGACTAAGGACATATTCCAGAAAAAGTTCATAGTTTCTGAGAATCAAAATCTGACTGAGGATGATCTGAAGTCTAACCAAAAAATTAATTTATGATAAAAATAGATTAACAAAACACACATTGGATGGACATCAATCTTTAGGCAATTTTATCAAAGAAAATATTACAAAAGGCATATGGCCATAAAATACAAGTGGAATACATGATTAAAAGAATCTATCCCCAATAAAAACTCTGGTTTGGACATCTATATCACCAACAAAAATATTTGCTGCTCAGGATGCTACAGGTTCCTCAAAGAAAAAGACGGAATTTAAGGAAGAAATAAATCTTTCCTTACCAACTAACAATATAAGAATCTTTTAAATACAAAGCAAACAGAAAACTGCCTACATCCAAATATGCAAGATGAGGAGGAAGAAGTAGTAATCTGGAGTGAAATAATCCACAAAAGAAAAGAGGCATGAACTGAAGGAGATGGGCTCCAGGATATTACAAGCACCTTTAAAGAAATCAAAACCTCAAGGGCTTGCTAAATAAATTTATTGAAACTTCGAAATAGTTAGCAATAAGCTAATTAGCAATACTTTCTCTGAGAAAACTAGTGTTGTATGCAACTAATGTTGCATTACAAATAATACAACAAAATGCTCAATGTCACATTATCCACCACAATACTTAGGTTAAGCCTCCAAGCCCCTGTGATAAAAACAATATCAAGATTTTCAGTTTCTCATAAATCATTCAATCCAATATCAACACAAGAATAAAATAAATATAAGGATTCTGAGAAATATTTTACAAAATGACAAAATGAAAATACAGAAGAATCAATAAGATTAACAAGAGTTATCATATTAAGATGTAATAAAATATAGATAAACAGCCAAAAATCAAGCTAACTCCTATAGCGAAATTATAAGCTACATTATTTACATTCTTAGTGTAGGCCTTCAAATTCATCATCCATTAAATGAATGATGTTGGTGTCATGATGTACAAAGTTATATGAACCTGGATACTGTCTACACCGAAATATCCCTTAATATTTTAAATACTTCATAACAGATTGTTTTACCTTGCAGATAGATGATGATACTTCTATAGTCAGTGGGTTTCATTTTAAAACCATCTAGCAAAGTGAATGATTAACATACAATGCCATAGAGTGCAATTTGGACAGTCTAAAAGACAGAACTGAACTTTGTTTCAAGAAATGATAGAAAGAGAAGCTGTTAATCAAGCTAATTCTAAAAGGAGAGGAATAATACTGCTTAATAAAAAACACTGTAGAAATTAACTATTGAAATGATACCAAATGAAATAAAATCGTGTAACAACTACAGAAATCAAAATCACAGCAAATTTAAGTATAAATAACCTTAATGAAAACGAGCTAAGCACAAGAAAACAAATAAGAATATAATCATGATATTTGATTAGGACTTTAAGGACTGCATTCCAATTTAAAACAGAATGAAACAGTGATACTTCAAGAATGAATGCTACCATTGAAATATAAAATCACTAAGTTGTCCAAGAAGGAAGAATATACCGAGAAAATCAATGAAAAGTCATATCTATTTTGAAGTTATTATAATACAGTAGAAATCTCTTATATTGAGTATTACATGTAATGAGAGTTGTGTTATAGTGAGTGATATTTTAGTCATTGTTTGTCTCACAGCATAAAGGATGGAGAGTAAGGTCCATTATAACGAGTGGTTATTTTTAAGCATTGGTGACCATTTCTACATCTGTCCTGCAGTAGGCATATCTCAGAATTGTTAATTGATATGAGAAAGTTTGACAAGCAAATAGTGAACTGAGGAACGCTATCTCTTCAAAGAGAAGAAAAAAATTTCAATACAAAAATTTTCACCTGATTTATGCATTTGTTTCTCACAATTCAGCCTTCCTTTGACAAAAATCCTTCAGGGAGCTTTGATTAGAGACTTCTCAAGAGTTTCACTCTCCCCTTTATTCCTCCGTACATACGTGCTATGATTAAGGGTTTATGAATCAATGAAATAATACTTATAATGAAATGTATTTTTATTAATGAATTCTGAAGCATAGGAGTAAGAATAAAAACCCCACAGTTCTATTCTGCTGCTACCACTCCCCCATTCAAGAGGACATTCAGTATAACATGTTGGCCTTGCAAGTACTTCTCCAATATTTGTCATCTCTAGTTACAACAGACTTCTACTGTATTATCATTTCCAAGTTTTATGAACTAATATTTTAAAACACAAAACCAATTCTCATTAATAGGACAAAACATGCAAAAACAAATGTAGAAAGATTTTGTTCTCTCCTGCTGTATGACATAGGTATTAAATTAGTAACATGGCCCCACATTCAATATAATACAACTGTATGGAATTAAAAAATTGAATTGCCTTTACTATGCATTTGGAAACACGTATAATGAAACATCACAAGCTACTTGACTCTAAACCAAGGAATGTATAGCATATACTCAAGTGGAGATAGGCTGAGAAACGAAGAACAAGAGTCCTAGGAGAGAATAAATTAATAGGCAGATAAGAAAATGAGCTTAGTCTCCATCAGAGATTAGCCACCAGAAGTAAATATGATGCACTTAAGGTAATGAAAAGGAGCAATTTGGGAGAAAAATAGGAGAATCTCCCTTTTTACCAATGAGCTAGTGCATATGGTGCAAAGCATAGGCAGACACAGCCAATTCCAGAAGAAGTACTAGAAATCAATGTATCCTGTGTATGATTCCATCAGTGAAAATGAATTATTCCCCAAGACTGGGAACTTTTCCTGGTCCCAGACATTTTTTCTTTACTTTCTTGGGATTTTATATCCCTGTAATTTATTTTTCATTCATTTAAGTTATTAATTATTACAAAAATTGACTAACTTCAGAAGCACAGAAAAATAATGTGATAAATAAAAATTCAAGCATGAAATCAAATCAAAATTTGCATGAATATTTTAAGTTCACATTGACAAACAGTCTTGACAGCAAAACTACTTTAAAAGACACAATTGATTTTGCCATAATTTGAGGGTTTATCTTAACATTTCTATTACTTTTAAAATCCTGTATTAAATTTTATTTCAAAGTTTAGGTGTAAGATGGGCTCATATAGGCCTAACCTCCCCAATTAAAATTTAAATAATAGTAATAATAATTTGTAAAATATAAAAATTTGAGGGAAATTTTAATGAATTGACATATACATGATTACGTATGTTATATAGCATGCTTAGGTACTTAACCATTAAGTAACTTACTATCCACACCAAGAGAAAAATAGGCAACAAAGAATATTAAGTTTTGTGCAAGTGCACTAGTTTGGTATAAACTTCTATTATTTATATTGAATGAAGTGCAGTATCGTTATAACATTTAATATAACATTATGCTTCCACGAGAAAAAACATTATGAATTATTAGTAATCAAGTTTTTGCTTTTCAAATTATTAGATAATAACAATATGCTATCAGAATGCAATTAAGAATGAAAAGTGCAGCTAAGAAGATCGATGAAGTGCCTCAAGATATAATTATTAAAAATGAGATTGCAGCAACATTCTTTGCAAAGCAGAGCATAATTAAGGTTGTAAAGCATAAAATACAAAAGCATAAAATATAAGTCACAGTCTGGAAACCTACTAAGTATGCATTGAAAGACTTATATGCATAGGGGATGAAACAATGTTTTTGTTAACAAACAGCTCTCTAAACACCATCATTAAAATAAAGAAAAAAGCTAATTCATTAAGGACTTAGACTTAGTTATGTGGTTTAACCCATATCCTATGGAGATGTTTACTCCATATGTTAACCAAAAGTCATTTAAAGTTATTTAAGTAAACACATGTCCCAAAGGACCACACAATTTGACTATTCCATATAGACAGACAGCACTTACTCTATTTCGTCTCTGTAAGTGCCCCAGTTATGTGCACCAGCACCATCCCGCTTGTCCATAGGTTTCACCCCACTGTAATTCAATTATATAAAAATAAAATCATCTTCTTTCTGTTGCAATTACCACTATAAAATTAATCAAAATAATTATATAATGTACCCAAAATAAATAAAAAGTTACCTTATTCCTTGATGTCCACGGTCCTTTCATTCTAACAAAACATTTATCTTACATGCATATATTTAATAAATAAGCAACACCTTCAATTAAACAAACTATGGTTGTGCTAAACAATTTCTTTGTGAGCAGCTGAAGTTGTTAACAAAGTCACCAGCAAAATTTCAAAAATATTCATTCTATACAAAGCTATATATATAAATTTTAAGAGATAAATGGAGAAATTACAATGGTAAGATGATTGCATCACATAGCTTAAAATGTAAATTAGAAAAAGAAAATTATCTGTGAAATGAAGACAAGGAACCCATCTACTCAACACAGTTTAGTAGAATAATTAATCACTATTTGATTCTTATCTGAACCTACAGTATATACCCGTGTACAGATCAAACACCAAAATACTAATTCAAACCACTATCTCCTTGTATTCCCATGCTTTTCAAAAAGCTAAGGTCTACCTAAACCTATTAATTACAAGTCATACATTTTCCTTATTTCGTCAAATTTGATAAGAGATCCTTAGGAGAACTTACAGAAATGCTTATCTTTGCTTGAAAAAATTGATTACCTATTGAAAAATAAAGTCAAAGTATAAAAATTGAAACAAATTAAATGATTACTATAAGCACTCCAACTTAAAATATATATTACCAAATAGGACTTACAGAATATTGAATTGTAAACCATCTTCTAAAACTTAGAATTCCACACTGTTACATTTCCAACTGATTTACCGAGTAAATAGTTTCCCAATTGATAAACAATTACAACTACAAGATGTTATCAATGTAGTAAGTGACATGAAAATGCAACTGATACTGATGTATTCAAAACAAAAACTCTCATGGAACTCTCAACACAGTTATTATTTTAGTTTTATAATTAATGAAAATAGGCTTTACTAATTCAGAAGTACCCTCAACTTCCTTTCACAACAACTTTTCCTTAGAGGGTTTTGCGTCCCCCAATGACCTAGGGATCACAAGTGGCTGTAACTTTAGAGCTGGAAGGGTCACTTAATCTACATTAATATGCAGAGGACAAACAAAAGGTTGTCTAAGCAGCATTAGTACCTCAGTGAGGCAGTCATTATGCATGATAGTGTCGCATTATAAACACATTTGGGAAAGGCAAAGAGAGACCACCATGACTATTTACTCCTCCACCACTATGTACCAGAATTGTGACGTTATGTAATATGTGATTTATTGGTAATTGGTAACATGGGACTCAGCCCTCTAGAGAGAGAGAGAGTACACCATGCCCAGATGGAATGATAGTAATGACATCTCAACAGTTATTCCATGAAATCCTTACAAAATGGACAAGAAAAGATTAGCCCAAGAAACAGGTATTGGAACCTATAATGTTAAGACAATGCTTAGGAAAGGAAGTTTGAAATTGAAGAGTTAGAGGGTGGTTGCTATAGAGCCAAATGGAAAAAAGGGAGTAGTAACAACCACCAAGCTAATAAGCTACCGAGTTGTGTCAGAAGTAAAGGCTGAGCCAGTAAATACAGATAGGTCAGTGTACATGCCCACAAGCATTTATAGTGAGGATGAAATACACTAAGTTTATAAACAAACAGTAGGTTATAGAAATGATTAAATTCAGTAAATATTATTTTCTGTAGTGAGGAACTGGAACATAGGGTTGGGCAAAGCAAAGACTGGTAAGAAGTGGGAAGAGTTAAGACTAGACAATAGAAATGACAGGGGAGGGCAGAAATCAACACTTTTAGGAGGAAAAACTTGTGTATCACTAACATCCATTTTGAATCCTGAGCACCATAACAGAAATTAATGCAGTAAAAGCTGGCGGATGTAGATAGGAGCCAAACTGATTGCATTTTAGTAAGGAACGGTTTTGAAGCAGTAAGAGAAAACCAAACACCAATAGAACTTAAAAGTCCTGGGGAAAGAAGGGAAGGGAAAAAGAAAGTTAGTTTCAAGAGTTTGTTATCAGGGCTCTAGAAAGGCAAAGGAAGGGAACCTACTAAATATGAGGGAAGAGAAAAGATCAAATGGGATAGTGCCCAAAGAACTATTAGGAGGGTCAAGTAACACAAAATTTGGAAACCATACGTGAAAGTATGAAAGTTAAATAAAATGGAAGAAAAAATGGGAGGGGGTCAACAATGAGCTAAGGCATGAAATTTGCAGGACACTAGCCAATGAACTGAGAAAAGAAACAAAAAGTGTGGTGGAAAATACATTGAAATCAATCAGAGAAGCTGGAGGTGAAGTAAAATTGTCAACCTCTTGTTTAGAAGGTAAAAAACAGTGACAAGGAATAATAATAATAATAGAATGGCCACTGTAAAAGGTAGAAGAGGAAACATTTTACAAGATCTAATCATCATAAAGGTACAGAGGGGAAAAAGTATGCTCAGAAACTATATAGGAAAGAGGATGACCCTACATAAGTAATGATAAAAAGTGAAAAAGAAGTAGACTGAAGATGCTAGACAGTGAAATTGATTGCACACTCATATGAAAGGGAATATGCTAATGGGTGTATATGTGACTCCAGTTGAATCCTTTAAAAACCATGAAAGATAAGACATATTTGCAAGATTCACGAAGGAAAATTATGATGAAAGAAAGAGGATTTTGACAAGATTAACCTGACTCTCTGGTAGAAAAAAGGAATACTATAGTGTGTGGGGATTAAAGTGAAATTAGTTTCACATAAGTAATTCTTAAGGTTCTAAACAGGATTAAGAAAAAATTAAAGAAAGTAAGATAATAAATTAAGGAAAAGATCAAATTCCTGACTAAATTGTGGTTGCTTTCAGGAAGACTCATGAGTAACTTAAAGATAGAAATAATATGGTATATTATTGTCATAATGATACTGCTGAATTTATTAAGTAAGAGATACTATTAATTTGAAATGAACGTAGGAATATTAGATACATTTTGGTAGTTGCTATATTAATATTAACTAGGAGAAATTTATTTAAAATAACATTGAGGATATTAATCGTACTCGATTCTTTCATCTTTACACAAATGACTGTATTTAACTTGGATAGACAAGAAAAATCTGCTTACACAAATCCTATTTAAAATTAACCTTTAGAAACTATGGAGCAGATAATATAGAACATTTTCCAGCTTAACCAGAATAGAGAGCATATGTTCAACATAATCCAGAATTATCAGTTTCTGGACACTGAGAAGCTAACCTGTGCAGTTACAACCATATTATAACTCAAAATATAGAGTAAGTAATACTTGGAAGTATAGCCAAGGATGAGCTAACACTACTTTAGTATTTTCCATCCAATTCCTGTTTAAAAAATTTCAAAGCAAAGCAAAAGAATGTCAAAGTAAATCGACTTGTAAAATCATTAGAACAGAACATCTTTGCATACTTAGTGCAAAATATGTCATATGAGGAAAGGAGGCATAGCAGCCTGTAAAATCATTTTTAAGTACATATAGCCAAAAGGTTTTCTAAAATTTCAGTAAAAAATAAAATTAAGATTAATGCACTAGCCACTCTTTAAAAGATAAAATTTAGCACAACCTTGTTCCTTTAAATGAAAACATTCAATTTCACTCAAACAAATGCACACAAAAAGCCACAATATGCACCAAAAAGATTTGGAAAAACCAAGGAATAAGCTTTTATTTCCTAGGATTTAATTCCAAAAGTTGAAATCATAATCATAAAATAATCACAAAAATTATAGCAAAATGTCTAAAATGTTAAATCATACAAAAGAGACAAAATAAACAGGAATTGTCTACCGAAGTGATCATAAAAGATTCTAAATTTGTTTTCTATTGATCAAATTGCAATTGATATCAGGAATGTTCCTTAGAATATTGCCAACCACAATCCCGTTTAAAGCAATATTAAAGAAAATGCACCTTTTATCAGATCCTGACTGCCTGTCAAACTCGCGTTTTCCTCTGTTATCAAAGCCTCCTCTTCCCCGGCCACGTCCTCGACCAACACCTCTGCTACCTCCTCCACGGCCACCCCGACCACGGGGAAAGTCAGAAGCAGTGTCCATACGAGCGCCATCTCGAGCCCTATCAAAAAACAAATTAATTTAGAAAAAAAAGCTAATCGGTCTGGATCACGTGGGACAATTTCAGAATTTTATGTTAAGTTCCAGAAAACAAAATGATTGAAGAACTTTAACAACTTCTTCTATTCTCATGACATTCCGCCAGAATTTTAACATTTAAAAAACAATTGTCATAAACCCCATTCAGTATTAAGTTTATTAATAAAACTCAATACACTATGAGTGTGCAACAGGTTAAATAAGATAACTTTCACAAATTGCAATGAGTTACCATAAATGTCAATCCTATGCTTAAAAAAAACTAAAATATATACTTTAGACTCCAAAAACCGACTTTAATTCAAGTTCAACTCTTTATCATTGAAAATGAATTTTACCTTTTAAGATGCTGAAAAATTAGTAGCTCTTCCACCCACTGCATATGCAGGAGAGCTGTTAACATTAATGTATTGTGTCTCTTGCATAATTAGCAACTGAGACATGTTGAAATTAACCACATTAGAATCTATAACTTTGGCTACCAATTCTTAAAGATTATAAAATATATGACAATAAAGCAATATTTTGGGAATAAGATTAACATTTCCTAACCCAAAGAATCTATACCCAAGGGGGAACTGTCAGTGTGAAGTACTCTGAATATTTCAGTCAGCAGTAATTTCCATACAATTTCTGAAAAATATTCGACTAAGAATCAACCAGAGAGTGCTGTGAGTAAATATATGGACTGATTGAGATGATTTTAATCTAATTATCATATGTAAGATATATAAATATGATAGATAACTGATCAATTACAGAAGAGGGAGTTAACAACGAAAGTCTAGAAAAGCCAAAAAAATGAGAAAAAATTGATGGAAATATTCAATATTCGGAGTACAAAACATTGCTTCATCGAATATAATTTATTTTCCATGGAATACATCAGTGTTCATTTTAGGCTTCTCTCATCAAAGGCAAAGCAAACATGACATTTTGACCAATTTATTTAGAGAAGAATTACTGAGGATAGATTTTTATATCAAATGATTAAAATGTTACTATTATAAGTGCTAATGTTTGTCAGTTCAGAGTAAAATCATTTAAACAGTGCATCATTGAAAAATATTGTGTATTTAAGTATGGAAAAAGTTTGGGTAAGCAACTGCTCACAACAGAATGTATGGCATGTAGTAAAAGATGCTAAAATATGACAGAATTGAAATGATGATTAGAAATAAAGTAATAACACCCTCACTTAAGACACAGTTAGCTTTCTCTTCCACACTATTGCACAGATAGCTTAAGATGCTTAACTCACTTACAGCATGGATTTTTCTCATCCCACATGCACCGCAATACATTATTTAGCCAATCCTCCACCTCAGTGGATAAACCAAAATATATTTGCATTATGATCTGTATCCCCATCCTTTCCTCACCTACTTCACTATGTTCTTAAGGGGTTCCTTTTGACTCTTGTTTGAAATAACTACATTTGTGAGAAGAAATATTTATCCCACTTATCCCAGAGCTAATAGATCTGATATTGAGCATGATCATGCCCACTGATTTCGTGTAAGGAACAAAGTTATATTAAAAAGTCCCTTGCTGGTGTTTTCCTTTCATTGTATTTGCAAGTCTTAAATATAACAAAAAAACAGATTGGTATTGCAGTGTTTGGTGAGGTTTTAAGTCCTGCAAAGACAGTGCTCTGTAATGCTCCCAATGCCATTAAAAATTTTATTTCTCCATTATTGTCAATCTAGTTAAAACTGCTTTATTTTAAAGTGAAAATGACAAAATTAAGTGTTTCTGTAACAAAGGAATACTCTCTCTTTGTATGAAAAGCAAAAAAATTGAGAAAATTCTAAAAAAGGATGAGAAGATAGGGCAAAGATTATTAGATATTACTCATTTTTATTCCGTTCCCCTGAAGAACGGACTTAATCAGATTTTACTGGTCTTGTTCAATGGGGTATCATGTGCCCATACACTACTCAAAAAACAACATAATAATAACTAAAAGAAAATGATACAACATATATAACGTCTTTCATGGATAAGAAATTAATTTTAAATATCTCATAATTACGTGTAAAATACTTATGATAAAATTTTAGTATATTTGATTCATCTTTCTAGAAAATTTGACTGCTGTAACAATAGAAGTCCCTCAGAAGCTCTAAGTTACAATACTTATGTCTCCTTTCATCACATAGTATAATTTACCCAAATTCAGCTGTTGGTGCAGCCCTATCTTCACGGTTACGCCTATTATTCCTTTCTTCCCGAGACTCACCAGCTGGCTTAGCTACACGTTCATTCGTGGTGCGTACAACTTTAGGTTTCCCAGTATCTGAAATGAAAAATCAATAAATTTTAACACCCCATCTATATATTTAAATGAATCATTTAACCACAGTATTGGACAGTACATCAGCAAAACAGATTACATAGCTCTAACATTAATTAAAAGGTAGAATGATTTTTTGACTGAGTCAGTAAAAAGGATTAAATAATTTAAACAGGCTTGATACTGCCTGTTGAGACCAGAAACTGAATTACAGATCAGTCTCTGGGATGGTGCACTAACTAAATGACTCAATGAATAGAGGGTATTAATCCACTCTGAAATAAATCATTGATAAGAGCACCAACTCAGTGTGTGTTAATTCCCAGACTCAAAATTTAATTTTCCTTTGAAAATTCCTGGGAAAATACCAATACATGGAATGCTTACTCCCTGCATTTTCCCAGGAGGAAAAATAACATGAGGCACAAATAAATTGCAATTGAACTTCTTGAAAGTAATTTAGAAATAAAATTTCACACTGAAATCAAGATTCTGAATTTTTGAAAGCACAAGAAAAATAAAATTGAAAAGGTATACTCAATGAAGAATGAAAAATATGCAAACACACTTATTTAACCTAGAATTAAAATTTGTAATTAAGTGATCTATACATTTTGCTCATCAGTAGGAATTCAGTCTATTAAGGAGCTAGAAAACGGATTTCAATGTAGAAAACTGAGATACATATGTAAACAATGTCTTGAATGACACCATTTTAAGGGCAATGATTGTTTACCTCTTAAATAATTTTATAATAATAATAATAATAAACGACTTTATTAGAGGGCGAGATTGAGGCTAGTAAGCCTCTTCTTACATCTAACCCTTATAATATGAAAGAAGTAAAGAGATAGATTATGGGTTTAAACAAAAGGAAATAAAGAGATAAAGAGAATTTTAATCCTAATCCCCTCCATCAGGGCTTTCCTAACATACATGGGGATGAATTGATGAATTCCTTGCTATCACTCATGAAGTTTCATTTATTCATTACATAGGAGAGACACTTCAATGACTTTATACCAATGAAAGCAACTCATTCTAAGTGTCTCATAATCAGTACTTTCTCAAAGAGAGGAATAGTCATATGATTTAAAATGTTTTGACAGCAAGGTCATAGCACCACCAAAAATAAAACCCAGAGATGGCTTTCACTGATGTTGAATGCATTTTTTATCCAAAGGCTCAGAGAAGGGAATAGATTGCCATTTATCATTATGTAAAATTAACAATTAAACTGGAAGCTGCCCCCTATACACTGAAGGTTGGATGATTCTCTGTAAATTGAATTTACCACAAATAGCAGATGCTGAGGTTTAGATCTCATATAGGAAAAAATACAGTCACAATCATTTAATTTCTGAATACCTATTATCAAAATGAATAATTAATGGTATAAAAACTAACAAAGAAGAAACCTAGGCTAAATAAAAACCAAATGGAAGAAAATGCCACTATCTTGCGTTTAGTTTTGAATTATAGTCAAACCTCTCAAAGTAAATGGTCAATACAATTCGTAAGAGGAATCAAGAGACTCAGACTCAAGTTTCTTTCACTGGAAAAGGTGGTCTAGATTCAACTCACGGTATTTAATCTTCTACACATATTTCAGTGTACCCAAGTTCCAATAGCATCCTAAGCATTAATTCACACCCTACATAAAGGAAATTACTGCTTATGATTTTTCTTCTACTACAATGAAGAGAAATTCCCTAATATTATTTCATTTAAGATATTTTAATACAAAATTATCTTGATGTAGTAGTCAGAATAATGTAGTATCAATAAATCAGTGTCTGCAGCATTCATTGCCAGATATATCTATGGAAAATTATTTTGTCAAAATTTCATTCAAGTTTTGTGTCTAAACAGTTTGCTGAGAGTGTAAGATTCCAACTCATCCTTAGATGTTAAAATCAGCTACACAAGTAATTAATGGTCTAAATTCTACACTGAGTCAGCATTTAAATGCATGAGAAAAATAACTATGTCCCCAAGAGGAGATGAAAGTTCACTGAGAGCCATGTTGAGATAGAAGAGGTGAAGATCAAGTGAAATGAGTAAGCTACAAAAGTGTGGAAGCCAGATTAACAATTCACCCAATGCCACTCATCTTCTAAAATTTATTTATAAGCTCTTGAATTGGGTATAACCAATGATCAAAAGTAATTAATAAATATTTCAATCTGGAATCATAATTCCTTTAACTATCTATAGAGGGGAATGAATACTGAAATACCCATGAAAGCATCTCTTTAGTGAACATTCGTGGGAAATAACAGAAGCAGAAACAATTTTATTGAATACCCTCACAGAATCGTGGAAGTCATTTTCCAAGCTTTTTCTACTAACCAAAGTGGCAGAAAAGGGAGAGCAGTAAGAGAAATATACTGTATCTATTTGGTGATATTATCACATATGAGAATCATTTGTGGTTTTTGGGTATTAAGGACTTCAAGTATAGTAAGATAAATTTTTCTGATGAAAAATTCAGCGTACCATCTCTCATTACCCCCAAAGAATATGGATCTTATCTTCCCTCAAAGATTACACATTCATGTCAAACCCAACAAAGATTTTTCATTTCATCACTGGTCATCCTTCAGTGCCGTCACACTATGCTCTACAAAGGTGAAGAACGTAAGAAGGCATAACTTTGAAATGTTATTTAAATCGAGAATTATAAGCAACGGTACAAACTACTCAAAAAATATTCAATCGGATTACACTCAATGACGTGGTGTAACCTAGAACTTTTCTATAAAAAAAAGAAAGCTAATGAAGATATTTATTATAGAACGTTCAGATACATGCAGCAGCAGTCCACCACAGACGAATACGGTAAACGCTTTTCTGTTGTTATCTGCTTCAAAGGAGGAAACGATAACATGGAAAAGCTCCATTTCGGTAATGAATAGGCGACAGATCCCGACACGTGCTTCACCTGCCCAATGAGAGCGAAGCTCTGCTCTAATCTCAACGAGATAAGACTCGAGGACTAATCTTAAATACCTACCAACCGTAAGTAAGTGTGACTAACACAACTCGGAAAGCAGCAGTAACGGAAAATGCAACTTGACTGCGCTTAAGATAATATTCGTCCTCTTCGATTTCGCTTGAAGACAAATTCCCAAAGAAGGGTTCTGAAAGGAAATGGCATTCGAAGTATCTTCCTATGATAGGAAATATCATCACCATGACAGGTTCCTAACTTCCGTTTACCGTGTCATGAAAACGGCGTCTAGTACATGATAATAATAAAGACTACTTCCGGCGAACTAAAGACATTTTTGCCCTCAAAACATCAATCTTTGGATAAATAAGTCAGAGATAATACATTCTCATGACATATCTTCGGCATTCGATAAAAGATGCGAAAAACGCTTACCGCTCTTGGAACCAGCAGACATTCAATAAACTAATATCAGTCCAATGTTCACGGTATCTTAATAACAGTGGTATTGTTAAAGGTGCTTCGACAGCTAAGGTCATTCAGCACGTGGACTCCCGCCAGAAATTGAACCCGGGGCCGCTTTCACTGAAGTCGAACTTGCTGCCCACATGGCTATCTAGGATTCCGATATCTTACGACCAGCGATGTTTGCTACATATCATTCACCCTACAAGTAACACAGCAGATAGAAAGGAAATCCCAATAACTTCAGATGCCATTTAAATAGTAAAATCCGTTTAAAATGTGCCTCACTTCACGGTGGTTTCGGATATACCGTGGATCTCACCACGTGGGCTCAATGATCCCCTTGACTACACTCTTCCTTAGCAGCCCTTTATAGCGAACCTCGTCGCGCCTACAGACGCGTCGCAACGGCGCTTCCACAAGTCCACGCGGTCGGCGACACATATGTAATTGGATACGAGAAAGAAGCAACTGCGAGAATGTAACTTCTTCATTTGAAAAGTATCAAAACGCGGGGTCTCGCCGTCTCAAAAATGATTACTATTTGCTTTTAGTAGCACGTAACTTTGTAGCCCTCACACCAACGCGCGGCATATTCGTAATCGGATACGAAAAAGAATCAACTGAGAGTAACACATTGAGACTGTCTGATACAAACGCTATCGACTACCACGCCAAAAGCAAATAGAATATTTTAGTGCTGCGAAGGTTTCCGCGGTGCTGGTTACAAGACTGGTCGTCGAGATGAAGACAACGCATCGCGGTGAAGCCCGAAAGAACTTGCAGTACTCAATATTTTAGTGATTTCCATTGAAATAAGACGTAAATTTAAATCAGAAAATATCAATTTCTATTGAACTCGGCAAAAATTTTAAGTATGAAATTTAGTTTTCATGATTTCCCACAGTTTCACGTAACAATATGGGCGTAAACCCAGTCCTCTTATACCCGAATTTTACTGTAATTTATTCTTGCTCATGATATACTTATTGATTCATGCTCATAAAAAATGCTGCTTCTGAGCAACACGGAAAGTGATATTTCTAAGTCTCTGTCGAGCCGATGGTTACTGATTTTAACTGTCAATGAATATCAACAAATTTTATTCTTTGAATCTCCTTCATTATTATTCAAAAAAACGTTACATCAGAAAAATTCCGACTGTAAATAATTTTTTATACTTTCCGGCTAAATGATCTCGATAAAAATTTTAGTCTTTGAATATCTCTGAGATATTAGATAGTACACTGTAAAATCTGAAAGTAGTCTTCTTGTACAGTGGAAGAATCTTACCGCCGCCGGCAGCATAAGAAAAACAACGAAGAGCACTGGAGCGTCCAGTTGCCGTGCCAGCCAGCGAAGGCCATGTTGCCACCACGCGGTCACCGGCAAACTTAAATCCTCTTGCTACATCCATTATTTCTAAACTCTTTAAAGACATCTATACTAATTGTATTTACATGTGAGCTTCCTAATCTGCAAGGTAGGTGTTTGATCAAAGGTAAGATTAAATAATTTAATATGAAAGCCTCAATCGTAAGAATCTTACCATTTTATTATCTTTTGCGATAATTCTAATAAGTTTAATAATAAGTGAGCAATATTTTAGTCAAATTTGAGATGTTGCTTTCAGAGGTTCGTCAAGTGTAATCGAAAAAGAAAGATCAACGGATAGTTATTGCACAAAGTAACCGAGCGAAGAGTTTCTTCCATCACCACGTTTTGATGGAAAAGTTCATTAAAATTTATAACTTTAGAGAATCTTAGAGGTTTAGATATCCAATTGTAAGTTACAAGACTGTGGCATCAACGAATATCAATTAATTACCTGGCAGAATAAAACTTCGTTGAGAACGATATTGAGAGTAAAGAGTAACAGGATTGCGAAGAATCGTCAAAACCGTAGACCTGATTCACCTGGTTACTTCAGCGCAGAAAGAAGTGGAAGATATTAACGAGGAAGCTCCGAACCACCTGTATTTCATCTTTGATTCCTTAAAATACTAGAAGTTCTTGGAATTACTTCTCTTAACGAGGATTTCATGAAAATCATTTTAAGAAAAACATCATATCATTCGATATCATCCGAAATGAGTGCATTACATCAGAGACGCTAACGTACGCACACGATGTGAGAGACCGAGCGAAATATACTTCTCCAGCCATGCCACCATACTGTACAACAGTACCTCAGAAACCACGCTTTCAGAACATTTCACTCAATAATCTTGTAGGAACTTCACCCCGTAAATAAGACAAAATTTGAATGGCAAATACCAGTTCTCTATTTTTAACAGCAAGAAAATTAGCATTTCCCAGTTTGCATATGTTTCAGATTGAAGTTACATTTAAAATCATACAAGGCTTTTGATAAATTAGCATATTATTTAACGGAACATTCTTCACGTTACGGATGAAGTTGATCAACTATTTCAATCACTTATGTTTAATATAATATTTTATTTCCGCAGTCTGTTTTCAACTACAGAAGTTGTGAACAGATTTTCTCTTCATTCTTTCTGAAGTCATCCTCTTTGGACGAAATGTTACGAGGCAGGATGCTTGATGTGATTTCGGCGCCAAAACTCGAGACTACTTCGTCTGTTCAGCAGCAAAGGCAGTTCCGGCACCTCCAGTGAGTTTCTCAGTAAGTATATAAAATCGTGATCTACTGAAGAATGGTACTGCGTTCGCCCAGATATGGAACTGTGAGATTCAATGACTTAACTTGCTACGAACAGCAGCGGCTCCAGATTTCAAGTATCACGTTTCGCTTCGAAGATGTCTTAAGCCAACCCAACCCTTCATCGTTTAAAAATAAACTATTTCCACCCTCAAATACCATACAAGGAAATAGACCTCATAAATTTTCACGACAGATTAATCTAGTTTCTCGCATCCCACATTCTTTAAGTATTTCCTCGGCGGACAAATTATGCGCAAGGTCTTGAGTGTAACTCAATAAATATTCTTTTGAAAAACGCGTTTCTGAGACTGAGTGGGTTAAGTATTACATTGCACATAACTCATGATATAATAAGAACATGATCTAGTCTGTAACAGTTTACATGGATATGATCACTGTCGTATTGAGCCGTTATCAATGAATACCTTAATTACAAATGCCTGCAAGTCTATTCACGGGATAGTAGAACAGGTGAACATTATTGGAGACATCTTACTGTAACCTTCTGCCACTTTCATTCATACTTGTTATATTGCAACTAAATCTCCAGAAGATTTAACTGCACTCCGCAATAAACAAGGAATAACAAGTTATCCTAATTTAATCTTATCTCGCAATGGAGGGGTTCCACGCTCGTCAAATCATTGTTAATGCACTGCCGATAGAAAAGATGTTCATCACCTTCACTTGAGCGATTTTCATTCTCAAACACTCGAATCACCATCACCCTTAATTCTAAGATGTTTAGGTCATGCAAACTACAGAAACAGATTTAGACAAGTAAAAATTTGCGTTATCGATAAATGCCAACTGAAAACACTGGAGAGGGCACTTTTTCACTTATTTCTCAAATACATAACTCGGCAACATGTTACACCAAAGGAATAAATTAAAGAGTTAACTTTTTAAATCTCACTGGATGACAATAATAAACACCATAACCTAGACTGTGCAATGGGCTGACTTTGAAGTGCGAACCGTATAATTTCCAATCCAAGATGCACTCGATTTTTGGAAACTTTAAAAACAAAAAAGGTGTGTATTAGACTCGAAAGTATACGGTAGATTAAGACAATTTGCCTTATGCAACCCAGCATATAGCATAAAATAACATGGTATTCCTGACTTAAAAAAGAATCTTAGACAATATGAAAAGTTTTCTCCCTAACGTGTCAAAGACTAAATGGGTGTGCCAAAAATACATTAACACCCACAAAACCAAGTGTAGAGGCATGCCTGACAGTAATTATACCCCATAACACTTGCATATTAGGGATTTACATTGGGCCTACTGTTCAACAATATAGTACTAAACATACATGCTGAACATACAAAAACACTGAACAAATTAGGGAAGTTTTAACAAAGACATAAGCAAACACTTTATGCAAGACAATATTCTCAACATCACCTAGTTCTGATTCATCTTATTAGTCATCAAATCCAGCCAAGACTAACATTCTCGAAGTCCTTTCCTGTTAATTTGAAGAAGTTGCACAATTTTTTCTTAAAGTTTTTTGAAATTGCTAACAGCTATTCAGCCCTAAAACCATGGGAACAATTATTTTCCAAAGTGAAACAAACTGCCAAATTGCGGGAATATACATGCTACTTTCACTCAAAAGTAAAAGCCTATAGAATTAAAAAATACTGTATCCCCAACCACCATTTCAAGTAATGAATTCCATTTATTAAACTATAAACTTTGGTATCTTAATCTTTGGTCACCTATCATGACTCCAAGTGGGCAGATTCTTTCAAAGGAAGCTCTCTTCTCACAAGCAACTAACTATATCATCAGGTAAGTAATTTACCAACGATATCTATAATGGCACGTCAGGGGATTATCTACTCGCAAATAATTCTTTATGCAGTAATGAGTTGCCAAAATCAACCTTTTCAGAATATGGTTGATTTCTAAATCTTTATCAAACTTCCATCTAGAGCTAAGTACAAGGAAGGACTGCAAGCATTACATAGTTACAAAAAATATTAAAAACATTAAAGATGAAGGAAAAAAATATGATCTATAGTAAGAAAACTTTGCCAAACATCACCAATATGTTACAGAGATGCTACCGGCCAGAACATTATTTCGGGAACACTTCAATAGCCTGATATACTTATTCACCATATGCCAGCGATCAGACTTCATATCCCCAAGGGAATCATTTACCCCCAGTTAGGAACCCATGCTCTAAGGTCAGTTTTGGATCTTACAGCTAAGTTCCATTAAGGAAATAAGTTTGACCGGTAGCATAAATCAAAGTAGAATTACATCACTCAGATTTTAAATTCATACAATTTTGCTATGAGTGAAAATAAAATTCCATGTGGACATAATCTTAACTTCATACTGATCTGCACGCAAGCATCTTAGTCAAGCCAAACCATAAAAATTATCCACAATTTATACCAGCAATTTGGCTAGAAACAGTGATGCATGATATAAAATGATGCCGTGAGCAACATACAATACAGTGGTGTTATCAGAATTCAAGCAAGGTGATTCAGGCATAAGAAACAACAGTGCAATAAGAAACCAGACCAATACAATACAATGTTAGACAATAGTGTGCAATAATCTTAATTTACTATTAATAAATAGAGAAGTTTTTAATAGAAATATTTATTACGAGTTTATGAAAATAAAATCGAAATATATTACAGAAGTTTCTTATTCCAAAGTTATAAAACTTACAAATAAAAGTGTATGTGTTCAATGATTACAACGATGCAAACCACAGACACCATGTGTTAGTAATTGAACATTCTCTTCTGCAGGGGTATTAATACAAGCAAGACTGAAAACAGGACAAAACTTTTAAATGTGAATAAAACTGCATCCGCTAGTGCTAAAGAAAAAACAGACTTAGTTGCAAGAATTTCATACAAAGCAAAATGCAAAAGAATACTTTTAAGAAGCAAAATACTTCACAAGCACAAGACAAGCGACTTAATATTATGTACAAACTGGCATAAATAAAAACATTAACGCTACACTGTAAAATACTGAATGGATTCGGATGCCTTAGTTGGAAATTTCACATTTAAGTCCTTCTTCGTATCAGAATTCGTTAAAAAGCACTCGACTCCACTGGGACAGTGTCCACACAGCAGTAGCAGTAAAACTAAACATCGTGCAGGTTGGAATGCATGAGAAGACCGTTCTTGTCGATTACTTAATAGTACACTTTTGACTGAAACTATTAAAAAAAAACAACTTTTAACAAACCCTTTAAAGAAATGAAAGAAAGGTTCAGTTCGAAACATTAATCGGTTTAAACGCATTAACTGGAAGTAAATGTAAAGCACATGATTACTACACACTACAACCTGCTTTGCTACATGTGGCCTATCCTGTCTTAAATAAAATAAATAACTTGGTTGCATCGGTTGCAATTAAATGCCAAAACTTGAATTAAATCTTGAACATGAAGGTATCGATAAAGAACGAATTGGTATTCCATTAATTTTTTAACGGAAATTCATAAGAATATAAATTAGCCATCTCCAAAGCAAACACGTGGATCAGTCCAAACATTTGCTGATTTGTCAATTTCTGAAAGTTGTAAACTATTTCAACAGAGTAATTAGTTTACTAATAACGTTGTGAAAGAAATAAGCATTGCAATTCGCATCGATGCGGAACTCTCGAATTTACATAAGCAAGAACAAAAGTAATGCCTTTAAATGATGGTAATAATACTTCACCGTATACAGATTCTCAATTCTACCAGTTAAAATATCGATTAAAATAACTCTAGCTAAAAAAAACTGGGTGAAACAATTCGCAATAGGCTTTCCACCTCCTCTGAGAATAAACAAGCTTCCATTAACTAAGTGTTGCGCTCTCATTTAAGTAAAAAGTTTCCTCTTAAAACTCGATATTTTGCATGATACGAAAGAAGTTTCGATGAAAAAATACATTGTAGAACTGTTTATCGAAGCGAACGACAAGTTAAAACATTCAATGACGCCAACACGTTTTCCTGATTAACGAGCATCACTACAATGAGCTTGAAAAACATTGCTACCCAAAATTTCAACAATAATAAGGATATTTCGCGAAAATTTCAAATACATAAAATTACAAAAAACGTGCACTCAGGCAAAAGCTGCCTCCTTATCGGTTAACACTTTATAAATATTGTATTCCACTATCAGACAATAACTATTACCAAGTGAAAATGTTTGAATTATTACGGTGAAATTCTTGGTCATAATAAACTCTTAACACATACAAATAAAAAACCTTCTTGGATATAAATATGGGATAAAAACCAGCCTCATTTTCGAAAGTAACTCACTTCGTCCATTTACAAGAGATCCAACCAACAGAACTGGTGCATGCCTTACTATAATTCTAAGGAAAAATGGAGTCTAATCTGCTAATTTTAATCACTCTGCGAACTGAAGACCTAATCTACGCTAATCTAATGTTTCTCACATTCATAGGTTCCCATGTGTATGTCCATAGATACGAATCACTATAGTCGGGATACAATTCCGACGTTCTTAACAGAGTTATATAAGGCAAATTATCGAAAACATTCATGTTTACACAAGCATACCTTCTTTCGCTTTGCTATATTCCGCGGTTTTAATGTTTAATGATTCTTTGATTCCTTTTCTGACTGCTTGGGCTTGCTTTCCAGGCACTTCGTTTTTCCCTCTATTTTCCTTCTCGTTCAACTTGGTTTTCTTCTTCGCTTCTTTTTCTTGCTCTTGGGCTTTTAGAATCTCCAATGGATCTTCTTCAGATAGAAATAGTTCATATCGATTTCTAGTACCGATCCCGTACGAATTTTCCATTGTAATGACTGTCCTCCGACAATAGAGGATGAATTCAGATTAAGGTGAATATGAGGTAACGTGTGGTACACATTCAATATGGCGACAAAAGTCAACACGAGGTATGTTAAAGGGCTAACTTGTGGGCGTCTCATGTTAAAAATGCATAAATATTATTATTACATTATAAAATACTTAATATCTCAGAAACGTCTTATTTCTTAACTTAAGAATCATAATGATAATTTTACATTATATATAATTTTGCGTTAAATTTTATATAAAAAATAATGGGAAGCTCTTCAGGGAGATGCTATTTGGCGGGAAAGTTTAGACATTACCCATAGGAGTTGCACTACTTATAGCCATCGATTGAATAGAGAAAGGTGTCAGAAAATCAACATTAAATACTTATAATTTATGGCAGAGTATATCACTTATAAATATCTAAAATTATGTTGAATTAGAGTAACTTGATCTGTGAAGGGTATAGCTTCGTTGCCAATTTCAATCTTTAGCCAATGAGGATGCTTCAAAGAAGGCGGGCTAATTTGTAAATATTTCTTGGCGGTAAGAAAGTCGGAATCATAACGTTGGTGTGCGACATGGCTAGCGGTCAGGGGTACTTGTTGGCGTACAATACGCCAAAAAGGGAAAAGACGAAACAAGAACCAAGTGAAATAGTCTCCGATAGTTCGATTGAGAATGACTGTAGAGTGCAAATATGGAATTGGAGTGAAGAGCCACGCAAAATCGAACTTAGTCCAGCGAGTTGTTGTAGTTCTCCGGAGGTATCGTCTAAGCAGGAAACCCGGAGAGGTAGACCTCGTGCTGATGCCATCAATACTTTAATTCAAGAAGGTTCAACATCACCTAGTGCTATTAAATGTCGTTTCTGCAATCGTGTGTTTCCCAGAGATAAGTCTTTGCAGGCTCATCTAAGAACCCACACAGGTGTGTTGCGTTCGCTTAAAGGGGCATTTAATATCCCGCCATTTTTTAAAGTATTTAAATATTAAACCCGTTCTTGTTGTTTTCTCTCGAAATGGAGTATTATAATCCATTTAAGGTGTACGTTACAATTTATTCATATTTATCAGTTAATTAGCAGCTTTTCTGTGTTGAGTGAATTTTGTCAGCGAAGTCATGTAATGGCTAGTCTTTAGTAGTTGATATTATCGGTACCTTAACCGTCGGTTTAATCTCTTGTGTTACACTAGTATTTCGGAGTGATAATTCATTATTAATATGCATAAGTTCTAAACAGTAGTTATTCTAGAGTTTTTCAATTTTATGAAATTCTGTAATTCGTTATGAAACTTATTTTGAATTAAATTTATATTTAAGGTGAACGGCCATACATGTGTGATTATCCTGGTTGTTCAAAAGCTTTCACTCAGAGCGGGCAGTTGAAGACTCATCAACGTTTGCATACAGGAGAGAAGCCCTTCTACTGTCCCGAGAAAGGGTAAGTTCTTGCGTTCACTTTACCCGATTTTCAGTTTTTTGTTCTTTTAAAATTATCAGCAGGAACTTTATTAATCAATTTCTTTACGAATTAACAGATGTATGAGCAGATTTACACATGCAAATAGACATTGTCCGGACCATCCTCATGCCCCTCTTCGGCGCAGCAAAGATATAGTTCTCCAACCAGTTGCATCAAACTCAGACCAGAACAACGACGTTAACCGATGGCTCGAAAGGTATATACTTTTTATTCAAGCACTGAAATTATCCTTTTCAGCACAGGTCGATATTTTCTCCGGTAGTTATCGCATGCGCGCGTTGATAAAGTGTATTGTGATTTCCTTTCAATTTTTAAACATTTACTCATTTATTCAACGTGGTTTTCGTTAATTGGTCAAAGAATGACAGGATGTCACACCTATTTTCGCTCACAAACCATTTAGTTTAACGTTTCAGTTTTATTTTCTGGTTACTTATTCGATCTGTTATTCACAAACTCGTTCTAAGAGCAGTGGAATTCAAAGTAACACATGCTAGTTCGCCCTGCCTTAAGAAAAAAAACATTAGATTCTTGCGATGGATGCAACCAGAAGAGCATCTAAATAATAGTTGCCAGATATAATCTGAATCTATATCATCCATCAGATTCTTCTTGAAAACACTACTGTGAGTTAATGTTAGTAATATATTGTATCAATGTTGATGCTTTTGGTAATTCTTTAAGATTAACTTGACATTAATCTATTTTATATGTATCAAGTGCCCAAATCACTGTAAACGTTATGGATACCTATGTGTAGTATTGAAGGTGATGATGCTTCAAGATATGAGTTTCTGAATAATGCTTGCATTAACTTCTATAAGCTGTCTTAGGAAATTATGAGAAAGATGGATTGGCGACAATCGGATATTTATACCAATGTGTAGGTGCAAATAAATAATTGATGTAGAAGTAAGAGGTGGAAGATTGCTCATTTAAAGTTTCTTATAAGTCTTACTCTTTCTGCATGTTTTAGTAAAGGTAAAGCTAGCTTTTAAAGAAGCAGCCAAAACTCCTTTTACTAACCTTGGCCATGGTTAATAAGAGGATATAAATCAAGATTTTGCAATGTTAATGATTAATAGTATTTATTTAATCATTACTGGTGTAGCCCAGTTGACTTGTAACTTTGCATTAATACTTGAGCTTTTAATTGGAATTTATTCAGAAACTTTCAGATGTGAAGACATCACTTTCCTTCTTTCCTCAAATTGGCCTCAGATGTCGCCATTTTTTGGTAAAGTTGCCAGTAATTGCCTCATTTATTAGCAATGGTGGAGTTGTAGGACAGTAGTTAGTAAGTGAACATACATTAAAATTCTCATTCCAATTTTTTTCAATCGGTATACATGAAAAATTATCATTTCAAATGACTGAAAATGGATATAATCCCTCTAGAATGTAGAAATTTTCAGGAGGGTGCGTAAGATAATAATGTTTTTTTTATCGAAAGACTAATGACATGATAAAAGATTGTGCCAGATTGCAAACAACAAATTTGCTTTCATCAGTAATTGATGGTAGAGGCTTGATTGTGCTTTTCTCATATGCAGATTGTTTCTTTCTGTTTCAGGCACAAGAAAGATAGAGAAGATCAGGTATCCCCTATTGTAGAGAAAAAGATGAAGACTAGCAAAGAGGGAATTGAAAATGTTGGTTTGCACTGTTCAGCTAAAAAATTTAAAAGTCGCAAAGGCTTGGTTTGTGACATGACACAACAGGAGAATTCGACTCCAAGGAAAAACCAGCTAGCTGACAGCACCAACATTCAAGGTATGAGATGGAGGTCTCCCTGTCTCAAGGAAAAACCCCAGCAAAGGCATGATTTATTTGCAGAAACTTCCCCTGGACCCTCTTCTGATGCAAACGTGGTCTCATCAAATTCTGAAATAAGAAAAATGAGTCGATATGATGTTTACAAGCAGGAGCAACCAAAGAAGAGATGGCTCAGAGAGGCTTGTAAAGATCAGTCTATTTGGGGTGATAAACAGGAGCTTGCTCAACCTCTGGATTGGTGCGAAAGAGATGATATGCTTAGTGATAGCTATTATGTCATGTCTTCAACAGAGTCAAATGTCATACCTAGGGTTCCCCACACATACTCTGAATGTCGGAATGAAATGAACCAAACAAACCAGATAAGGCCTACCGTTTTAGTTAGAGCAGGAAGGGAATGGGAGGATATTAGTGATGGACTTGAAGAAACATGCTTTCTTAACTCTAGTCAGTCACTTTATTCTCCACCTGAAAATAGTCATGATAAATGGTTGGGTGCTATGGCTTTGATGGAATTGGCCAAGATCGATGAAGTCACTTCCTCGGAAGTACAATGTCCACTTAATCTCTCTACTCCTCGTTATACTGAGCTATAAATCTTCATCTCACTAATTTAATTTAAGATGGATTTGTAACTCAAGGAATGAATATGACGACCTGTACTAAGTTTTATAGGAAGAATAACTATACTAAAGACTGTTACTAATGTATTAGAACATCCAAAAATGATGATAACTTTTATACAAACTTATACTGACTGAATGAAATTTCATTCATTGGTGTATAGCTTCAAATTTGATTTTCAAATGATATTTGTAAATATCAAAGTCTTTTGATATTTGTAAAAATATATACTTGAGGTTTGCATGTGAGGATGTGTATATGAGAATGCATGATGAGTGAATGTATTTACGTGAACCAACAATTTTAAAGGATTATGGCATATTATTTCAATGGATGAAGATGAACTATTAATTATTTTATTTATAACTCCATGTTAAACATTTGCATAATGTGAATTAGGGAAAATATGCCTCACCTCTTTGAGCTTCCTTAATATAGCTAGTGACATATTTATTGAGATGAAAAGTGACTTATAATGTGAATTAATGCCTTGTCATTAATGAATAGATATTGCCATATGCGATTAAATGATATTTTTATGCAATACAGATAGCTATTCAATTTGGGCCACAAGAATAACTTGTAATTAATTGAGGATTGTCTGCATGGATTTATAAAGTTACACTGCTATATCTGTCCACAGAATCTATATGTAGAGTAAGTGTTACTTAATCAGATTACAAAACTAATATTTTTATCATCTCACCACATAATGGAAGTAATTTTAAAGAAGGAAATAGTTTTAAAAAATACAGTATCATATCAGTTGTATCAAAAGCAGCAATTATTTTCTGTCCCAGCAGCTGATGAGCTGTAGTTTAGCTTTCAGATGTAAAGGTATATAGTTCGTAGCTGAAAGGAATGATTTTGATTGTGAGATATTTGAGTGTAAATATCTTTGAGGTTGGTGCAGAACTAACATTAATATAAGTTAATACATTTGTATGTTCCAAAGAATGCTATTTTCCTTATGAAGACATACCATATCCACTCTTCTGCAAGATATTCTTAACGATCTGTATATTTAATGATGTGATGGATTGTTATGTAAAAGGTTTATATTTCTACAACTTAGTGCATTTCAGCTTATGATGATAATCGTCTATGATTTGTGTTCATCATTAACCACCCATCAGTGCTGGGTTTCTATGTTTTTCTTACACGTTGCTGTAAGTAATAACATCTTAATTTTGCATTATTTTTATAGAAAGAATTTTTCCTTGGTTTCATTTCTGTGCTGAAGAAACTTCTTTTAAATCCATTCACAAGTTTCTGTTCCCATGTTAAATGCTTTTATTAATATTCTTGTGACCTGGTGACAAAAAGACAGGGAAGACTTGTGTGTAGTGTGTGGTAAATTAAAACTAAGTTCAGGAGTGCTTAGCAGAAAAGATTGTAACAGTTTTTATAATATCTGCTATTCAGTTCCATGTAAATGTGATTTTAATGATATCCATCAGATATTATGGATAATTATGGTTGATGGTGAGAGTCATTTAATCACCATTTTATCCTAACTTTGGCCTGATGGATATCAATATAATTTCAGATCATGAAGTATCACTAACACATCTGTGTTTCGTTAACATCTGATAAAGATTTTATCAACAATCAGTTTTGTAGTTTGAAATCCTTTATAAATGGAAACTCAGTTTTTATTATTGTTTGAAAATCTTCATTTAGTTACACCTGTTGCAACTATTGTGAATGGATATATTGTGTACATAAAGTAGTGCAAGCTGCCATTTGGCATGGGGCATTATATCCATGCGTTTCTAAGAAAGGTATTTTCTGACCTTTCTACGGTATAAAATGAATTTTATCATGAAGACAGCTTGAAGTATACAAACTGGTTTGTTAAACCCTGTTTTTATCTTTGGTTCATGTATTGAAAAACTTGGTATCATTTTTGTGTGAAACACTGTTACAGTAATATTTATTCTTATGCTTATTTTCAATAAGTATTCCAGTGAATTTTAATAAAGATATATCTATACATAGTAATCAGTGTTCTAATTTTCCATTTTCTTATTCTTTACTATCCTCATGCTGTACATGCTATTCTGACTTATGAATTTTTAATCTTTGTGAAGATTTTCCATATGAAATCTCTACAATGAGTCATGACCTACATCATTTTGATCTTCTTTTTAAGGAAACTGGTAATTACTGCATATATAGATTTATGTTGGAGAAGCTAGACTAGGGGGGAATAAAAAGTATTAGTAAAGGTGTGATTGTGGAATAAATGCTCCCTCTTAATTTGATAAGGAAGGGATGTCTATTTCTTCTCTACACAGATTGAGTGAAATGCTATTCTCACCTGATTTTTGCATGATGAAAAGCAGTCCCTAGATCGAAATATTTTTCCTACTATTATCCGAAAATAACCTGTTTCTTAAAGGTGATGTGAGTATACCTCGTTTTGTGAACTAATCATTAAAAGAAAAAGTTAATATATAAAATTATAAAAAAATCTCCATGTTGCAATTGAAAAAATAATCATTCAGAATATTTCTTGCTAGAAGAATAAACCATGAATTGGGAGTAGAGACTAGAACTGAGCTGGTCAATCTATGGTATGCCTGAAGTCTTATGGAGAGAATTTTTTTTGTATTTTTCAGTCAAAACATTAGACCCTTAAATTATATAAATGCATAACTGATTTCAGGTTCTATATAATAGGTTTAAAAATAAGTAAATAATTGGTTTTTTACTTGCAACATATGATCACTATCACTGATTAAATAAAATGTTATCTAAGCCTCTCGCTCTATAGTATGATACCTATGAATGCGTACAAGCTTTTTATTTAATGAATTATGGCAGTAGGACTCACTCTAACTATAACTTTGTAAGGGAGTATTTCCAATGGTCCTATATTTCTTTCATAGATGTGAAAAATGGATAAAGGAAGAGAAAATGACATTTAGTTGGGGTTTCATGCAAGACTATTTCATTCCATATTAACCCCTTACTAATTAGAATGCATTTCATACACCTGTCATGTCCACAAAAGTACGACAAGAAATTATCACTCAAAATTTCCAGAATTATATTTGGGATTGCTGCGCTCACTGGCCTGTTTAAATATTCAGTAGTTGCAGAATCCTGGAATGATACTTAAGTTAAAGAGAAGATTTCCATGTGATAAATGTAGAGGAAGGATAATAGTTACCAAAGAAACTAGTGCGAACACTATATACCAATACAAATAGAAATTGTAGTAGAATATTACCTAAGGAGAATGATATATATTTTTATTTGAGGCAGAATCAATTGTTTCATTTAAAATTTGATGTAAGACATTCCTGTAAATATCACTCCTAAGCTAGTAATGGACAGGAATGTTTCAGATCAACACCAATACATGAACAACCATTTCAAAAACACTAAGGATGAGTTTTCAGAAGGAATGAGGAGGGATATGTTGACCCAGACTTTGAGAATGTTAAAAAATGATCATTTTACCCTTACACTCGACCAGATATTTCACATGACAATTGTGCCAAGAATAAACAGTAAAGAATACTTTTGAATTGTCCCTGCACAATAGTAGAAAATCAGAGGAGCATGAGCAGGGACAGCTATTTACCAATGGTGGCCCTGGTGTGAATGTCTATCTGGGACCCTTTGTGTAGAAAGTATACCATTTACTATATGCAAAATCAAAAATTACCTTTGTGACCCCTTCATACTGGGATCTTGGATGCTATGCATTCATGGCTCTGCTCTTTGACCTGCCTTAAACTTGAGGTTTGAGCAGAACTTGAACATGAATTTCCTGGTTATTATTGAATTATACCTTCCAGTTTAGGTAACCAAGATTAACATGCATAGATAAAGAAAGATGATAGTTATATGTTTTTCTATAAGCAGTTGAAATCAAGAAGTTGGATTGGTTGCAGTATAGAATAGAGGGACCCTTGAATGTTTGATTGTTCATGATGAGGATGAACCCTTAAATTTTCATCTTACACCCTGAATGAATATTAGATGGATTATTAATTTTAGGAAAATACTTTTTTGGTAGTAGCTTAAAAAGGATTGGAATTTATATCCATCACCAGAATACACACAATGAGAACCTTTTTATGTCATTCTTTCGCCTTAATACATAGAATTATCCTCAATCTTTCCATCACTCAACAAGGGTGAAATATAAATAATGGACAAAATTTAAAGATCATATATTTAGGATGGTAAATTTAAGGGATTTTGTGGATATTTCAAGGATACATACATGGTAATCTAAGCTTAAGTTGAACTAATATATTCTGCAAGTTCAATGAAAGACTGATTAAAAGGTTGAAAGCTAATTACGAATTTGACTCCAAGTTGCTGAGTAGTGGCTTAGAAAGAAACTGAAAATTTAAGGATGGGTATCAAGGATAGGAGACAATTTTGAGAAAAGTATGATAGAGACCACCAGCGATGACAAAACAGGAATAAGAAATTATTTATTTATTTTTTTATAAATACATGTAAATTAAGTCATTTATCTTAGCTTAAACTTCACAGTCAATGGTCTATCTGGAAAAAGAAGAGTGTTGAATTCCTGGCCTAATTCATCTTCAGGTTCACATACTAATTCAAACTTCTGCAGTATTCTTGCAACACCGACATGCAGTGTTTGTAAAGCAAAGCGCCTCCCTAGAATGAGTTAGAAGGCAAGAAACTTAATGTCAAAACTAATATAAGGGTATTGAAATATTAAATTGCAACATCATTATGTCAGTCTGTTGGAACTGGATTTCATATCTTTAAGCTTGGAGATACTGCCCTAACAAAGATTTTCTGGTATGTCAAAAAGAAAATTCTGCTAAAGGGTACTTCTTTTAGTCATAACAAAAATTATGAAAATTATTTTTCGTTCAATCCAATAAAGAAAACTCATGTCATAATTGCGATTCCTTTATGATCAAAGGTGATGATTAGATTTGGAAACTTTATTTCAGGTCATGACCTAAAACCAGGTTTCTAAATTTTAAAATGTAATAGACTATTTCCCAGAAACTTACTGAGAATTGAAACTGAAACTTATTGAGAGAGTAAATATATGAGTTATATGACCTGAGCTGTGTGAAGGAACAGGAAATTGATCATTCATAAGAAAAGTCATGATACTCCATTGCTTCCAATGTAACTCAGAAATGATTTTATATCTAAAAGTTTTTAATAATTGTTTTAAGGCCTTTTTGAGAATGATGACATACCAACACACATCCTTGTCCCATGTCCAAATGGAGTTAGGATGAATGCATTTGTGGTAGCATCATCTCCTCTCATCCACCTCTCTGGCTTGAATTCATTAGGATTGGGAAAGTATTTTTCAGATCGCAGTTGGCTTGAATGGTTTAAATCAATCACAGTCTGAAATGAAATTAATTTAGTGAGGATAATACCACTAGCGGAATTTTAATATTAGAATCAGATGTTCTTACCCCTGCTGGAACATGGTACCCTCCCAAGACTGTATCCTTTTGAATAACTCTTGATACTTCTGTTCCAAGAGGATACATCCTGAAGAGAATTTGATGTAAATTCAGAAAATAGGTCTTAAATGGCTAGTTGATAAATTTACTCTTACAATAAAATCTGATTGGTTAAAGTAAATATAATCCTATCTATATCATAAATTTTCAACAAATAGAAACAACCATTTTCCCAAATAATACAAGAGTTTTAAAGAGAATAAGAGTTGGAAAGAGAAGTTATTTAAGTTACTTACCGGAATGTTTCCTTTACTGCAGCCTTCACATAGGACAATTTATTCAAAACATCAACTGTTATAGGTTCATTTTCAGGAACATTTTTTAAAATTTCTTCGTATATTTTTTTTTGAACTGTAGGATTTTTGGCCAAAAGATGCATATTGTATTGTAAACTTGAGGGTACCTATTTAAAATCATTTTATTAAAAATTTTATCAAACACACAATGACTTCGTTTTTGTGTAAATTTTTATACAGAGGTTAATTACAGTTGAGAGGCCATCAGATATCAAAGAATGGCACATGAAGGATATATCCTTTTCATCAAGTTCTCTTCTTGACAGGAAGTATGCCATTAAGTTGAATTTATTTTCAGTCATTTGCTTAGATTCTGTAAGTTCCCGTATAGTTTGAATGGTGTCCTTGATATATTTTCCAGCAGCACTATGGGTAAAACAATTTTCTTCAACAAAAGTACTTTTCTATGAAAATGTAGCCATATTTAGGAAGAATATAATAAAATTCAGTATATGTTTAATTGATTGGGCATTAATACTCATGGAATACTCTCCCTAATTATTAGAGAACAACTATGACCAGAAATGTTTAATAGAATTCAATTTCTTGAGAACATTTTAACAATATTACACATTTAGGAACACTATTTACTTGTGAAAGTAATCCTCTGCAGCAACTAATTTCCTCCATGGGCGAGTAGGAACATATTTATAGAGCGGAGTAGCAACTTTCAAGACTGCATTGTAATAAAATATTTCTCTGTTTGAGTTTATCCACTTCTGCCCTTCCTCTTCAGTGATTCCACCATCCAAGCAGCCTAACCTTCTCTCAAACAAAATTTCTCCTGCATCTGAAATTATACTTCCCAATTTTAATTATTGCTTCCTTGAAAAGGTAAAATTGAAGCACCACATTTGTAAATTATTAGTCAGAAATTCTCACTCAAAAGTCAGAAATTTTTGAGAATGAAAATAGTCACCTACTAAATCTATACTCATAGTGATATCATATATAGAATTTTGCTCACACATTACGTTTGAAACCAAAGATTGTCAATCTTTGGTTTCAAATTTTCTCAATCTGTGTGGAGCTTGTAATAATCATATCAAAACATAGCTCTCAAAATCATGTAATCATGACTGCAAAAAAGCTTTGCTTTAATGTAATTGATATACCTTTAGAAGCATTTGCAAAAATACCTTGCTGTTTTACATGAGAATAAAGATTGCAAACTTCATCATCAAATGAATGCAAAATAATATAAGCTCTTTGATATGGATAATTCCATCCCAGCTAGGTTATCATCGATTATTCAACTTATGCTAACAACACGCAATAGTAGCACTCTTTAAATTAATCTGAGCAAATACATTGTTTCTGTTGGAAGGGCTTTTATTGTCAAGTTCAGTCAGAACTCCAGCATCAACTGAGACACAGGGAAAAGTGCTATGTCACACAGTGATTTTTCGGCTTTAAAAGTGAATTGAAGTAGTCTTATATGCTGGAAAATACGGTTTAAGCTCCTCCAGATAAAATGGAAACATATAACACGGCATACGAGCAGAAGTCATGAATATGTTTTATATACACAGATCACTGTTTCCCTAATGATCCATAGTTCGATGCCAGAGCGGCATTCTCATTCCCCCATACATTTCAGATGAAGATAACGTAATCTTATGATAGGACCTTTTCGATATGATATCGACTTAAAACTTTGGAAACGGTCACAGTTGACCATATCTAATATTCATAGTAATCATCTTTCATGAACGGGTTCTGGGGTCTTAATTGTCCCATGTGAAATGTATGTGTAAAGTGCCATGACCACAACTCACTTTCTAAGAACCATTTCGATGTAAGGTTGTGGAAGTCATTCATTTGCCCTTCAGTAGTTCGTTGCTTCAGCATACGCTTCACAAAATGCTTACTGATTCCATCCGCTTTCGGTAAATAATTCTGGACCTCTTTAGGCTTCAGCATTATTTGTTGTACTGCACTGCGCATCTCGTACCATTCATCCCCATTTCTTGACAAATTAAATTTTAGCGGATATATAAACAACATTAATTGCACAATAACATAATCGAATTGATATAAAAAATTAAAAACTAATTACTGCGTAAAAAATTAATACCCTATAGATGTAAATCACTCTTATACATTAAATAACTTACAAATTCCCAAGGCCAACTGAATGATTTTTCTTTAACCGGTATATTCGGGAGCCCTCCTGAATTGGAGGAACCACAGGCGTCTTTCCAGCTCCATGTAGAACGGTTTTCACATCTTCCAAATCAAAAACATGGATCACTTCCTGACCAGCCCAATTTTGGCGAAAAACAGGACCGTATTTCTTTTGTAAATCTTTTAATGCTTCATGGTATTTGGTGATCTGATATTTGCCTAAATAGATAAAAATCCAGTAATTGTAAACTTAGAGTTAAATCAACTTAAGGACTGAGAGCTCTAAATTATAAGGATACGATCATGCCACCCTGTTGACGCTATCAGAATCAATTTATTTCCGATGATCATCAGCTGGGCAATAAAATATAATTAACATCGCAATCGAAAGGACTTACCGAATCGGTAAAGATACGACGTTCCCAATATCGGTATACATGGAGGTCCAGGAATTTGACTGAATGGTTTTACTTCATCATATTCTTTGTTAACTAAATTTCCGGTAACGGCGATATCGGTTGATCTAAACCTTCGTCCTTGGCGAATTAATTTTCCGAGATGAGAAATTGATACGCAATCAAATCTATGCGCAGAAATCATATTTATTTGTTATCGAAGTAATTCTTCTTTGCCTGAAAAATGAATATTTAATTGGTATAAAAATATTCGTAAAATGACTCTTCTAAATTCAATCCTATCTAAAGATGGTACAAGCTAACGTGTAAAATATGTATAATTAAATTCTATTCTGTAATATAACGGGTGTAATAATATGAGACTTTCGCATTGAAATGAAAATTTTATCTCGGTGAAGCAGGTAAATTTTTTTCAAGATAATGATAAAGTAAAGACACTGCATTTGGGGTAAAATGAACCATGTATTGAGAATATTGCAGTTTAAAAGCAAAATCCACTCACCCGCTATAAATAAATTTAAGTTTCTCTGGAGGGAAAGATGGTTATTCAAAACAGTTTAGGTGAAATTATGATCACAATTTTTATCAACGAATAATCATATATTCATTATTACTAATTACTATAAACTGTTCGCGCTCATTTTAATAAATCAAAACCGTATTAGCAATAATAGCTTCGTTTTAAAAGCTTAGGCTCCGCTGGATTCGATCCTCTTCACGCCAATCTTCAATTAGCACGAAAAATGCAGTTTAACTAACTTTACTCGTAGAAACTAAGATTTTTGCCGGTAGAGTAAAACTTGTCATACGTAATATTTCGCAGATTACTGTTCAGCTAAAACAAACCATCGAGAAGGAAATGGGCTCTTATTGAGTACATTACTGCATCACTCCATGCTTACCCGGGAAATCGACGAATTCTTTCCGAGAACATGATAATATGAGGGCTCTTAAGTGTCTAGTAAACAAAGCCTATCAGTCCCACGACCCTCTTAATGTATGTACCTTGTACAACTGTTATATTTATTGTTGACATAGGGTATTTAGAAGCCGTCTTGGGGTCCCTTCCCCTTCGCTTTCGTCTTCACGATACATATCCAGGATATAGGATTAGGAAAACATGTTTCATTAATCTCTGTAATTCATAAAATTGTCAATAGCAAAAATCAAAAGACCCTCCAGGGCCGGAATCATGTCTGCCCTTGTTATATCTATGCTAACTAACGAGCTTGCTTTCATCTTCCTCACTTTTTCTCACAAATCCTTAGACAAAAATATAGTCCCAGTCTAATAGTATAGGAAAGCGGATATCACTAAAGTGTTGAGAAAAGACATAAGTGCAATTTCCGACTGACATCGCTAACTTCTGTATTTTGTGAAATACATAATACGCAGATATTTAATGAGTTTCCTCGGTAATAGTGTTGCAATCACGCGCAGTCAACATGGTTTCCGTAAATGTCGCTCCTGCGAGAGTCAGCACTCCTTAATCACAACATAATGAAGCAGCCGAAGAAGACAAATGCCATACTCCCAGACTTTCAATTGATATTTGCTTTCCTGATTTATCTTTTGAACCATTTTCATAAATTGCGGAGTTTTCTTACGCCAGAAATTTCGTTTTATAGGGAGATAAAATACGAGATATTTGCTCGAAAATTGATCTCTATCGCCACATTTTCATTTGGATGTATTTATTAGTAACAATTCCCACAATTTTCTACTTCCATACCGTGCACCAAATTAATATACATCACAATATTTCAGCATATTTCAACAACTGAGGACCACTTTTTCTTCCTCTTAAGA
The DNA here is from genome assembly GCA_036926295.1 of Pachydiplax longipennis. NCBI lineage: Eukaryota > Metazoa > Arthropoda > Insecta > Odonata > Libellulidae > Pachydiplax > Pachydiplax longipennis. The sequence continues at coordinate 1,272,821 of JAVFKF010000010.1, forward strand.
AGATAGCATGAATATTTTAGGCTTTAGCTTACAACCCAACCACTGTATCATATTAAAAAAACTAGTTTTCATGAAGTAAAATGCACCAATTTTTTTAACAGAAGATTTGAGATCAATTTTCGAAATGCTTTATTCCCTAAAGTGAGCATATTGGGGACGATGAGTAAACCTTGTGAAAGGAAAGATCTACATCTCCATAAATATCCTGCAAGCTGCTTTTCGTCGTGTGGCAGGGGGTGTAAACACCGAACGATTGAGCTACTTTTTAGCCTGTTATTATAGCGTATTGTTCGCGGAAAGAACGAGTCCTTAAAACTACTTATGCTAGCGTCTATTTCTCTTATTTTATTCTCACTATCGGATCGGCCGAAGTACATGGGTGGTCAGTAAAGTTCCCGACATTTCGCCATTTCTCGACATGTTTTCTGAACATTTTCTGAAAAATCTGGGGTCGAAAACTTTTCAGACCACCCTCGTAGCATGGGGGTCGCATATTATCAATTACGTCCTCAGTAAACTTGCTTTCTCTAAATTTAAAAATAAAGAAATGACTGTGTCTATGGAAAAGAAAAGAGAACGCATGGGGCGCTTAAGCACAGGCCTTTTATCTTTGCAATCAATCTTCTCTCCTAAAATTCAGCAGTTCTAGGCGACCATAAAATAAAGGCTTCCGGATAGCCAGGTGGGCAGCTCGTTCGACTATAGTGAAAGCTGTGCTGGTTCGATTCTCGGAGGGAGCTTACGAGTAAAATGACGTTTCTGTCGAAGCGATTATTAACAATATTACTACCATAAAACAATCTATCCAATTGCTTCCAGTGAGAGTTAGGAAAGCAGTGGTAAATTTATAAGTAAAAGTGCTTCGAAGGGTGAGGTCTTTTCAAAAGTAGGCTCCCACCAGAACCCCGAACCGCTTTCATCAAGGTCGAAAGCCTTGCCCACTTGTCCATCCGGAGGTCCAGGAGGTATTTTGAGTATTAATTTTGAGTATCATTCAACTGAAAGGAGGGAAAATTGGTACAACTTCCGAACCCAAAGGAATAGGTCTTAAATATGTAAGGAATAATGTTATTCAAAGTAATTTAATGTTGTCGAATAATCTTAATATACCTTAACCTTAATTATTTTTGTCTAATAATTAAAATAATTTAAAACGCATTAAAACGTTCTGAAATTGAGATCACTTGTCAAAATTTCTACGAGGCGCCCGCTCAGATATTTTGGAACGGATCGAAATTATTGAACGCATAACGATTCTATAAAAGAGAACAAATACAATCTAATCTAAATACTTTTTCAATTTTCCAACTCATCCTTCTAGGTGTCATTCTTCGCGCTCACTCTAACCTCCACCATTACTATCTTTAGCATTTTCGTATGACTTCAAATGCCTATAATTTTTTCTCCCCTTATCAATTATTTCCCATACACATTCATATCATCCCCACCTTTTCCTCCCAGATCATTCCGGTTCCCTACTCTAGCGTCACCGTGATTTATATTTCCAGGTATGCATATTATCCACGTTTTATGCTTTATGAAGATGTGAAGTATATGGTTGCGAGTCTTATGGAATTATCTATGAAAAATAAAATATTTTCATCGGCTTCGGATAGAATACCGTTCCATTAATGCTTATACGGTTCAATATGCTTGATATCAATACTCTGAAGCTCATATATCGAGACCCTATAGATAAACACGTTTTCGGCGGCGACCTGAAGATTTTAAAGATAATTAGCCAAAGAATACAATATGTGTCCCAGGCATATCAAAACACCAACAGCATGGCTGAATAGAAATAACTAGACTTTAAAATGAAACACTTTAAACCACCTGAATTCCGAATGACATATATCATGCTTTCATTCATTCTTCAATGAATATTTTCCGAATTACTCGCCGTATTCCAGTTTTTTCTAATTTTCCACGCAGTGCAATAAGTTTAAATTTTCCGACTTATGAAAATCAGAAATTATAAAGAAATTAAGAGACATCGAGATAATAAATCAATTTTTTTCAAAGCGTATATCTCTGAAATGATTAAGCTATCTATCAATCACAAATTGAAACCAGTAGTATAAAACAGCTTTATTTATGGAGATTCATGAAGATATTTGTCTACTTTTAAATGCGGCTCGTTGGCGAATACTCGGACGAAAATCTCCTAATAAACATACGATCTTGGTTATGAATTAACTCTTTTAGAATATAAAACTTTTTATCGCTTCGAAACCCCGGTTCTTCCTCAGACTTTTTTCTCTAAGCTTAAATATTTCCAAAGAACGTATGTACTATCAAAGATAGCAGCTTGTCAGAAGCTCTCAGCTATGAAAAATTTCAAAAGGTAATCAAAATATTTTAAATACTTTCAAATTTTTAAACTATTATTAAAATACTATCAAAAATTTAAACTGAAATTAAAAGAAGTAATTTTCTTCAATGGATGAGGCGTAAGCGATGGAATTCAATTGTTGTGTAGTGATAGTGTGAATTAAAAAAGTTTAATTCTTCTACGTGGCAAATTATGGAAATTAACCAGTAGTTTTCATCAAAGAACTTATATTGCATTCTTTCATCTTTGCTCAAAATAATTGCATGAATATGAAATCAAGTTGTGGTAATTTCTACGATAGATAATATTCGTACCTACATCGGACGTCTTGACTCCAGGAATTTGAAGAGACAGGAAGAACTAGAAAGAACTCCACTAGTCTTGAAACACATTCAACAGAAAGAGCGATAAATCAGTCGCATAGCCAAATTGTGAAAGAACAAACTCATTACGTATCTCGATAGTTATGTTATCATCATCAGTTGCTAAAGACGACTGAGGTGGAAAGCGTGTTACGGTATGGTATTTATACATGAAATGTAGAGTAGCCTAAGCATTATCATGGAGGCGAAATCTCTTTTGAGAAGAATTACATTAAGCGTATGAACATTTTTCGGGCATTTAAGTTGTTACGTAAACCTAAATGCTAGAAAATTAGATCCTCAGTTTCAGGAGATGATATATTTTTTATTATATTATAAGATACGAGGTGCCTTTATCCTTCCCCAAATATGGTACTGCAGATGAGAATGGAATCAGCCTAATCCAACTATGACGTACGTACGTTTTTCTTAACGTTCTTTATTAGTACATGTTGTGATTATTCTCAGCAAAGATGAGAGTAAAGACACTCTGCTGGTTGGGATACATTTACATATCATATATCTCTTGGAAAAGACATTTCGTTGTTTTCATTGTTCTTCCAACGAGTGCTTCCGCCTAAATTTGCTTTATGCATCCTAATTTTTCGGCCTAAAGGGGCTATTACGGAAGAAAAACATTCTGACGAAATCTTTCTGAGAAACTCGATTTCTTTGAGACCATCATTACCAAGATGGAATGTGCACTATATCTTTAATTTAATCTTTTCGCTGACGCGTTTAGAAGTATCTCTCAACTTAAGTCATTCTCAACTTTTCGATGACGTGATTTGTAAATTCCTTGCCTCATAAACGCGTTGCTTTCGTCCTATAACACTTGCCAGCATTGAGAAATCGAAGCATCGTAATCCATCTTTTGAGGCAACTGAAATGCTTGGAGAGTTTTTTGAATGATCAAAAAGAGCCCGTATCCTGGAAGAGGTTCACTGCTACATTTTTAGAGTAGCAAATAGATTACCATAAATTCTTAGGATTAACGCAATTAAATGTAATGAGATATCAAGCAGAGCAAAACTGACACAAAATATTTTATGTTATGCGAAGTAAAAACGGAGAAAAGAGGAAATTGGATGAAAGGCTACCTCGTGCTGGAGAGTAGGATAAAATGGTCACGAAGACAACTCTAATCACAGACGCCCAAACCCGCTCAGGTACTTACACAAATAGTCTTTTGCAATTTCTGAAACCCTTCGTATTACAGAATATGACGGGGATTAATTCTAAAATTCATATAAGTCCAACATAGCATAAAATTAAATTCCATTTAAGCAATTACAAAATAAAAAACGTGATGATTTTACGCCAAGAAGGAAAAGGAGTAATTGGTGCCAATAGGAGCGGAGTGACTGTATCTGCCAAAGCAGAATTATCCATCAGAAAAATTTTAGTGAGAAGGCTCCCGGACAGCCAAGCGGGCAGCGCGTAGGACTTTGGTAAAAGCGGTCTTGGATTAGATTGTGGGTAGGTGCCAATTTATGAGATATAACCTCAGCTGTCGAAGCACTTTCAACAATACTATTACATTTTGATGAAAATTAAGTGGTATACCGGAGGATATGTGATCACTGTAGCATCTATTTGCAGCGATAAGCTCACCAAACTGCACCGCATAATTATCGGAATGGATTTGAGTCCAATACCGTTCAAACTACTTTCCAAACCCCCGAATACAAGCACTAGAAATTCGTCCATCTTTTCATCCATTTGCATCTTACGTGAATGCTTCACAATTACGTTAAAAAAACGCAATTGAGGGTTCACTTTAGATGATCCTATCTTAGAAATTTGAGATCGACGATTATCAATTAATTTTCACCATCTCTATCGCATTTAGCTTCACTAACACCAGAGAAAGCAACAATTGTAATAGCAACAGTAAATCTTCGATAAAACGTATAGTAAAACTGAAAGCTTATGGCCCCTCTCTGGGAAGAATATTAGTGGACAGAAGGCCATTATGTCTCCTTTTCGAAAATAAAATGTGATACGTTATCATCACTAGATGTATACAGCCACCCAAATCCTTCGCTGCCAGCATTTCTTGACATTGTACTTGTCTGGACTGGGAAATAGTTTTGCGCAGGGGGTCATAAGCTTTCAATTTCGCTTAACTCGTTTCACACGAATCTCTCGATAACACCAACAGTATCACGGTCCCAGCAGGAATGTATAGTGTCTTACGAATTTTTTTTTTCGTTCAACACGAATTTCGAACAGTTTCCTTTATCCTGTGAATCACTTGGTTTGCTTAAGGCGAACTTCCTGGCAGAAAAAGAACCATGGCTTGCATATAACATAAGGAACGTCTGAAATACAGGTAAAGAACAAAGGGTTAAGCCGTGCCTTTGCACCGTGAGCTACTGTAGCTACAGCAACGATGAATGTTTCCAAACCTTTTCCGACAAATTAGATCAGATTGCGCTTGAACGCAAGAACCATTTGCGCCCTACTCTTTGGCAAAAGAATTTGCATGATTTTTAAGCCTAATATATACCCTATATATACATGTACATACATACAAAAACAAGAATTCGGCGTGCAGCATTTTTTACACATTAGTGATACCTCGCCATGTCCCTAAATACGAGCAACTCGGTAAGCGAGCCCATATTTTCTAAAATTTACTCGCCTAGATAAGCGAGCAATATTTCTCGAGACGAGCGGCAAAATTTGTTCGTATTTCCCCAAACGAGGAAAGCGAGCATACATCGCCATATGAACCAGTGCTCATAAACATTTTGCGTCACCATAAGAGCACCCATCCATATAAGAGTGAAATGAAGCGTAGCGTTTATTTTCCCCTATTTATCATGAGGAAATTGGTTTCGATATACGGAAATTCCGAATAACGAGCCAAATCGTATCACGAATCAAACTCGTACAGCAAGATACAATTCTTTTCTGGGGTAATTTCGTACCTTCATTACATTCTATGCCGAACGTACAAAATAATGAATCAGGAAAGAAAACTCTCGGACCCAGGTCTTCCTAGGGTGTGTGTGTATATATATATATATATATATATATATAAAAATACCTAGGGTCGTGTCACAGTATTCTTCGGTAGACAATATCAATTTTGAGTGAGACGAAAAATAGTAACCAATTACAGTGAAGCCGCTTTTCAGGGAACAGAATGAAAACCGCACTATAAACGAAACAGCGTTATAACTGGGATAATACAAATTTTTATTTCTTTTAGATTAGAAAACAAAATGGAGAGGTATTATGGCTCATTCATTTATAAATACCTTTACCCTTTCAGAACAGAAAGAAATTTTTGGTTTGCTTTACTTGCTATAGCTGCAGATACATGGAGTCCGCGAACTACTGTTGTGTACTGCTGGCAGCCTACTCGTAGGATTTCTTAAGATTGGTCTACCAATTTTCGGAGATCGAGAGCGTCCTCCTTTGTAATTTAATCTAGGTTATTTACACTCAACAATTTTAACCAGATAGACAATTAGGGAAGAATTCTTTAGCAGCAGAGCTGAGGGCATCACAGAGCATCTCTCCAAGAATTGACAGCCAAACAATGTACTACCACTCTGGTATGTTCGATATATTTACAACCTGAGATTGTGACGAAAGGAAACACCGCCAATTTAATTGTTAATCTAACTTTCCAACGGACGTCTATACAGATCGTGTTAACAATTTTCGGTTTATCGACTGAGGCGAAGGATCGGGTAAAGCGGGTTACAGTTCATATGAGGATGGGAAAATCCGCGCTATAAGTGGATAGCTGAGTATCTTAAGCGGTATATTTACCATGCGTGTAGCGTGAAAAGAACCGAGAGAAAACCGCGTAATAAGCGGGATCGTTTTAAAAGGGTTTTTCTGTACACTAGATATATCAAAGTTCAGCTAAAAGCAGCTGTTCTTACTACTTCCATGAACTTCGCTTATCCTTGAAGTTCATCGAGACGAAATGGCATCCAAAGGATAAATGACGCTTGCCTTGACAGAGAAGCAAAAGGAGTGCAAGGGGAACAGAAAAACCGGGTTACATACGTCCTTTATCTACAAAGATGAGTTCAGCATAAAGCACTAACGTCATGAAACTGCATGATGGTGGATGTTTCAGAAGAAAATTCAAAGACGCCTCGATTCAATACAAAAAAATTCGATTTCCTAGGGTTATTCTCGATAGAAATTGCGAGGTATGTGGTTATTTGGAGAAATAAAATTCATTCCGCTATTCATAGTGCGAAGAAAATTCACGGAATTTTCCAACTTTCTCGGGTAATATCCTTCAAACACAAATAGCATGACACAATAGAGCCAAGTGATACATTATACGACCACAAAATGGCAGAATATTATTCATAAAGCAACACAAAGAAAGAAGAATAAGAAAAACTGCATGCTCGATCAAGGTATTTCTAGAATCATGAACTTAACTCCATTCCAAATGATAAATTTAGATAAACATAGGAAAGTTATTATAAGTAACTATAGGTAAAAGTAAGGCTTGAAGAATTTCCATAATTTTAAGGCTATTAGAAAATTGAAATATATTCACAGAAAAATGACCTACATTATAACAGAAATGTAATTATTATACATTGCTAGATAGTAATATTAATCAATTATGCTTATTAAGAATTACAAAAATTTTAATCGATGAACAAAACATTCAAAAAGTTTATGCATTCTCATATCCATATAATACTTCTATATGGTAGGGAAGAACTGGACCAAAATCTTAAGCTAAGATAATCTAGTCTTGAAATTGTATTATTTTGGAAAAAAAATTTAGCTTCATACAAAACGAAATTTTTGAGAGAAAATTATGAATGAAGATTTTTGAAAATGGAGGTAGTACAGAGTAATAAATTTTTAAATACAAATCACTGACATCATTTTACGTGTCTTAAGACATTCATTCAATTCGTAGTACACTTACAGAAAATAAATGCTCATATAAGGTCTATTTAAATTTTCAATTAAAATTCTAACCTTAATATACAAAACATAATTAAGTTTGTATTTTATACCTTAACATACCTTTCAAAACTGAGTTAGTTTCATTTATCTCCAAATTAACGATACAGATGGCAAACGCAGCACTGAAGAAAAACAACTGTCATAGATTTTCTCACTCACTGTAGTTTCTTCATCCATTTTCATATATCAAGAGACTTTGACCCCAGATATGATTTGAGCAATTGCAAAAAGTTATTACTAGGAGTGATTACTTCATCTAACCTTATACTCCCTGATATAGGTCAATATTTCCTAATAATACTTGGAACTGATGTCAACATTGAAAAATAAGACAGCAGGAATATGAGACCATAAGAAAGTTTTTGAAATTATCTTTCATGACTCATAAACAAGTCGATATATTTCAAATACAATGTTTTCGAGTGCTAATAGTAAGTACAACTTAAACAAAATCAACGTGAGGAACATTCTCTCAAGGAGATACATAGGCTGCAATTGGAATTGGTGGAGAAGAGGACAACTTAGAGGCAAGCTTGAGAAAATTAACCGTGAGAATACTTTTTTTGTTCTCTCATTTATGAATAAGTAAATTTCAGTGCGGTAAAAATTACACTTATATACTATGACAGTGATGTAAAACTATTATCAATCAACAAGAGAGATATTTCATGCTTAATAAAAATGTTGTAAATACATAATTTCTATATCTGAAGTATATATAACTCTAACTGATGAGAAAATTAACTGAGAAACAGAGATAAAATATTCATTAACTTTAGCTAAAGTAAATTTTTGATCACATATCCCAAAACTATTTGAAAATTTGGTAGAAAACAAATATTTATACATTTTACTTCTCATTTTCCTCTAAAGTGATTCCAAAAGTCTGCATTTACCTTTCACGGTGTAAATATTTCAAAGATCAAATTTCATTTAGAGATTCAGTGTATGTAAGTCCTAGAGGAATGACAGGCAGTCAGAATGGTTATGAGCCACATGCAGGTTGTGCAGCCCTGTGCTATGATTTCAATTTCCTCATACTTACCATAAACTCAGAATGAAATTTAATCAATGAAATTCAAGCAATTCAAAATGCATCAGTTGCCATAATTCACACCATTGGTCACTCTCAGTTACAATATCACACATGTATGCAGAAGCTATAATTTAAATTTTCCATTACAATTTCAAGTACTCGCTTCAATCTCTCAGAATATATATTCATTCATAATATAATAGTGTATACTGGAAATGTATTCAACCTATCTCAAGAAAGGAATTTACATTGAGTTAAATTAGAAAGTAAATGTTGGATTCAAATTGTTTCAATAAAAATTAAATGATTTATGAATCATTAACACAAATAAATATATTTGAAGAAGATTTGGATCAAATTAAAGGGTAAAATTATATTAAGTAAACTTCAACCTAAGGAAAGCCTTATTAAAGTGAACATGTAGTTATACAAGAATAAAAATCTAAATTTGGTCCAATCATGGGCAACTTTAGCAGCAGCTATGGTACTTTATGTGAAAGTCATCCATAAATAAGTTTTATAAATATATTTAAATTTAGTAATAAGAAACATTTTATTCGTAATGATAATTTACATTTATTTAATTTTCATAACAGGGAAGACTAAATGTCATTCTATAAGGAGAAAAATACAGAATATTGATTTTCAGAGTATCCATCAAACATAAACCATTATAGTACTACCTCATGCTTACATATTTCGGAATGAATGTGATTACTCTGAGGAGAATACAGGTTGGATCTGAAACAACTTTCTAGAATATTTTAAATCCATAGTTATATCTTTACCACCACTGATTGTTACCTTTGGAATATGTGAAACCAAATTCAATGAACCTACTTTGGCATTTTTCTTCCTCACATTTGTTCATGTTAAATTGAAATTAGGAGGTCTGAGAAAAGCATCTGAAATAACCATCTAAATATACCATATTTTAGAGGATTTTCTTACGAAATGATGCCATAAAAATGACCCTCTGGTTTGATCTTTGTTATCACTATGCTTGTTTCTATGATATCCAAGGAAGTGGGATTCAGTTATCAAACAATGCTGATCGACTAGAGTATGTACATGATTACGGCAAAGTCTAATGTTAAACTGAAACCCAGCATTAATTTTAATAATGTTGTAAAACTTATCTTTGCCCTACAAAAATAGGGCAGCATTGGGTGTGCTGGGATATCTCATATGCCAATAAATTAAAAGTAAAATATACACCAAACATAGTGTGTGTTTTACTTTTGCAGTCAGCCATATTGTTTCTCAAATAATGAAAAAACATTAGACCGAGTACTAACTTCAATGAGGCTATCATACTATGGAAACCTCCATTTGATGAATATATGAATATCAGGTTATATCTGAAAACTATCTCTAATGAAATACTTCATTCTCATTTCTTAAAAATATCTTAATCATTGCTTTGAACTTGGGTATTGATATTATATAACTGGATAACATGAAAGCTGTATTCAACAGTTTCCTAGTTGCGAGGTAGAGCAAAGCTTGTAGGACAGTATGAATTAAATGACATTACTTGCAAACTAGGTTAATAAATGTAAAGGCAGACATTAAAGTAAGAAGTCAAGTAGATGATGGTGCATGAGTATTCAATACACATTAATGACTCATAAAAAATAACACAACTATATAGATAATATATAAAAATATTGAATGAAATTACTCTGTTTATCACAAAATATATAAAAAGTACAACAATATAAATTCAATTTTTTTCATTTATAATTTTTATGGTAATGATGTAATAATCAAACAATTAAATAGAAAATTGTTTCACGCTCATTTATATTTAAATTGAATGACCCATTTTATCTTTTTTATAAAAAATAAACAAAAAAATTTCCTCGAATTTTGGCATGGAATACTTCTCACTGACAGATATATTAGTAATTTCACTTCATGAGTTTCAGCAATTCCTTCATAAAACAGAAGAAGCATGAAAGCTATGACGCATATTTTTTCCTTGTTTTATAAACCTTCCTGATTTGCATCAGGGTAATATCTGAATAATTTCTTTCTTAACATTTACTAACCAGGATCTCACCCTCTGCCATACTGAATCTTTAACTACCAAAATAGATTTAACTATATAGTTTATTCTAATATCGAGTACTATTCTAAAGAATCCTACACTATGTGAATGAATGAAAATTTTTCGATAACAATACAGTTGAGAGTGAAAAATTTTACTAATCTTTAAATTAGTAGCACAGTAAATAACTCCACCAAAAATAAAGTTGTACACTTGGTTTCTTACTAAAGATACATATGAAACAGGGAATGGAAATCATTATTGCAAAAGTAGTAGGATTCGAAGAATAAATGCTGAATTATCGATGCTTCTAATGTCTAAAAGAAATAACGCTTTAACTCCAAAGTGAACCTTCCATAAATAACCAGCTGTATAGAAGAAAAATAACACTGGGTAGAGGACAATTTTCTGTCCACCATAAACCATTTAATTGAGCAAATAATTAAAACATATAAAACTATTTTGATATCACAAAATACAAAATCTTTATCTTCTATCATTATTCCCAACTCTATGTTCTAGTCTTAACTAATAGCATTTATGTAATGAAGACGCCCATGAGGATTGAAACAGCAGAAAAACATAATTATAAGAACAGATTCTAGGACACTTCCACATACCTCTATCACTGCAGCTATTTTGTACATTGTCATTTGCAAAGGCAGAAGTGATTGTCCATAAGTATAAGAGCCCAAGAGTGATTTTATTATGCATCTTTTCGAGCTTTGAACAATATACCTAATGGCTCTTCTGGAAAGAGTAGAGTATGATATACTTGCTTGAGAGGACGATCAAGATTACATTCAAGTTTGAAATTATTTATAATAAAAGCCAATAGCACCATCAGATCTTGCTCAGCAAAACGGCGACCTAGTGTGAGAAAAGAGGAATATTCAAGATGTATTTGCATATAGAATGAAAAATAAAAGAAATTGATAGAATTAAATGAAAGTTAGAGCCATAATGATGCACTTAACATACTCTGTAGTTAGAGTAAACAAAAAGATTGAGACTTTTCCATAGCCAGATGAACTTTGGAGTGTCTACAAATTTTAGGAAAGCTTAACCCCCTTTATAAGGGGATAATGCTTGTATGGTGCTACTGCCTAAAGTTTGGAAGGTACAGTTTATGTAAAAACAAGTGACAACAATCACATTAGAACAATAACAACATAAAACATGAGAAAGAGTTGAGATGGCATACATTCATAAGATAATTAAAAAAATTATGTTAGAGGTCCTTAGGATTCAAATTTGTTTATTTAGTGGGCTGTGTGGTCCTAAATGTTGGTGGCTGCTGTATGAGATAAATTTTATAATGCCACAGCCAGCAAAATACTTTAATTATATGGAACTTATAGTTGTTAATAATTTAATTCATAGTAACTTTATAATGTATTATTCTTAATTTACACAGACCAATGCTGCTCATCTAAGTATAACTACTTTTAATTTATAAATAAAAATACATAATTATAGATGTTCAAAGTTATAAAAGTATTTCAGTGATTAGTAACAAATTTGTAAAGTTTGATTTAATAACACAAACATGTGAAGCAATATTTTTTTAGTTTTCATTGACAACATTTGTAGTTGATGATGGTTCTATGCTGATGGCCTTCACAGGTAAATGCTGTAAACCACTAGGTTCAAAAAGTTAAAATTTTACTTTTATATTTTTTAAAATTAGATTAAACTATACATGTACATAGAAATAGAATACATTAAAATGATATTTAATGCACAGAGATTACCTGCACATGTTCTAGCCTTTACACCAAAGGGTATAAGAAGATATGGGTGTATATTACTGCTTTGCTTGCCTCTTAACCATCTTTCTGGTAGAAATTTCTCTGGACTCTCAAAGTATTGATTAGACTGATAGAGAACACTTTGGTTCATGTTAACGTGAGTCTGAAAAGGATGATTATTCTGTATGACAAGGGATTTTAGATAAATAGTAGTAGCAAATTTCTAATAATATGGTCTCAGTCATGAAGTTCGTTATGTAAATTGAAATACAAATATAAAATAAGAAGTAATTGAGAAAGAAGAAAAGGTTAAGATTTTTTATACGTGGATATAATTTGGTAGGACAGCTGATTAAATTTTCCTTTTAGACTTCCTGAGCTAATATTTCCATGGTTGATTTTGACAACTTTTATTGGTCAAAATGAAACATCATAAAATTATAACATTAAATTTTTAAATCTATCTCATAGGAAGCCACATAAATTATCTATCAAGAGAATCCAAATTATGGAATTCAGAGAAAACTTTAGTTAGAAGGGAGAAACTTCCATATAATGTTAATTTTGAAAGACTTCAGCTTGGTAGAAATTAGATTTCTATTCATAAATATTTCTTAGATGAAGAATAATAGTGGAGTAACCAAACTCAATTATTTCTAATTCCAACCTAAATTAAACCAAAGAAACTTACCCCAGCTGGTACCAAATACCCAGAAAGAACCAGATCCTTGCTAAGAATTCTAGATATTTCTGTTCCATTTGGTAGAACTCTGAAAAAATTCAGATTTGAATAATAATAAGGCAAGGATATGGTGTAACATAGAATGATAATAAAAGCAATATATATATATATATATTTTTTTTTTTTTTTGAGAGTTGTTAGAACAGAAAGCACTCAATATTTTGAAAAGAAAAAGTGCAATTACTTTCAAAATCATTTCCAAAGATTCTGATGGAAACACTCTTGATTTTAGTTTTGAGAGAGAGGTGGCTTCTCTCAAAGCAACTGTCCACTTTTTACAGATTCAACTTCTCATCAAAGTTAAATATGTATGTCAAGTTAATGCAAATGAATAATACACAAGATATGATTTCACAGAGAGAATTAACTATTGTGTAAAATAGATGGTGTTTAACCCTTTGAGTTTGCTTGTGGACTGAAGTACATGATCCATAAAAAATGTTGAACAAGGAAGTTGCTGAAAATGTTTATAATGGTTTCAGGCAATCTTCCTTTAGTACTTTAAGAGATTTTACTTAAACATTTTGTCCAGAAATAATTTTGTTGATCAAATGCATTTGCATGATTCTTTTCTTCAAAGATTAGTCATGTTTCTCTTCAATTCTCAATTTTATTCCCTAGACCTATTTCACCCTTTTCACCACAAATAATGCAAAAATATATTTTTCTTGGATTCCAGCTCACTTAATGGATTACCTAGAGAGAGAGAGAGAGAGAGAGAGAGAGAGAGAGAGACGGAGAGTAAACACTTAGGGGAAACTTAAAATCACACACCTCAGCCAAAATGAAATTCTCTATAGCAAGCGATAGGTTTGCAATAAACTAATCTACATGTCCTTGTTCTTGAACAATAAGTCTGTTCTCACAATTAATTACTTTCCTCAAAGGTATAACTCTATTTGTCAATTAGAATAATAATAAAAGTTATAATTTTATTTCTGACTGGGAAATATATTTCAGGAAATTCTGCCAACTTTATAAGAAGTTATTCCTTACTTTGTTTCACCTAATAAATGTTGAACAGGGCTCCTGGATAGCCATGTGGGGAGTGTGTTTGACTTTAATTAAAGTGGTCCTGGGTTTGATCCCGATGGGAGCCCACATGCAAAATGACAGCTATCAAAGCACTTTTCACAATACTACTACTAAATGTTGAACAACTGATATATATTATAATGATTATTATCTATTCATGAGTAATTCTTCTTTTTTAACCAATAAATAATTTGTGAAAATATCTGATAGGCTTTTTTTTAGTACAAGATTATAATGTGTATAGATGAGATTCTGGAATAAATGTTCTAAATCATTTAGAACAACAGAATGTGGTATATCATTCACTCGTACATCTTTGTATAATTTGTGGACTAAATTACTTGAACTTTTTAATTATACGACACTTAAATCCAAAAATAGTATGTTAAATGGCAGATTTTGATGTTTCTTTTCTGAAAATAGAGCAACTCTTTTGAATGTATGTTATCTACCTGAAAATTTTTTGGATAATCTTCAGTGCAAAATGAAGAGCAACAGCAATAAATATTCATACCTGAAAGTCTCTTTGATCACAGCTTTTAGGTAGGTCATTTGATTTAACAAATCAACTGAAATGGGATTGCCTTTCATCAATGAAGAAACTTCTTCATATGCTTTCTGTTGCACATCAGGATTAACTGCCAAACAGTATAAGTTGAATAGTAACGTGGGAGTTGTCTGATTGGAAGAAATAAGTTGATTTCATTCTTAGAAAATTTCTAATTTTCAATCCTGTATTAAATTACAATTCTAAGCCAATAGTAATATTAAAATATTGAAAAACATTAATATATTTAAATAAACTGGATTTAATACATAAATAAATTGGATACCTACTGTACTAAGCCCATCTCCAAATAAGGAAAGTACAATGATCTTTACATCTTGGAGGCTAAGGTCTGGCTTTGATAGCAAATATGATATGAATCGATATTTACTGCCATCCATTTTTCTTTGTTCCTTCAGTTCCATTATTTTTATGATAGTTTCATCAACATAAGCTCCACCAACCCTGTAATGAGTTCAAGGAAAACGTGAGTTTCAAAAGCAAAACAATAATCATATCAAATGCAAAAATCAAAACATTAAATTACCCATAAAAATAGTCTTCTTCTTTCACTAATTTATTCCACTTTGGAGAAGGAAGATATTTATAAAAATGCATGGAAAACTTCAACAATGCTGATAAGTAAAATATATTTTTATTTGCAGAAATTATTCTTTCAGATTCCTTCTCTGAAGCTCCCCCACTAAAGCTGCCAAGGCGAGTTTCAAAGCAGACCATTCCTGAAGCTGAACAAAGATTTGAAGTAAGAATCACTTCACACATAACTTCAGTTCACTGTATCACAACCATTAATGTTTAATGTAGAACCAAAAGGGATATGTGTATTTGCTGATTCACACGGTATCATAATCATGTCTTTCAACCCTGGTAGAATCTGCATGTCCCCACTAAATACCACTTCCTTACTATTAATCATTGTTTAATTCATTACACATTTTTAAATCTTTGCTTCCATCTTAATCTACCTTCCACACTAACATCCTCTCTTAAGCTACATCTAGGAGGAAATTTTCAAAACATAAGACACATTTATTATATGAATTATAACCCTTCATAATCACCTAGATATATGACATCAGTTTACACTAATCCTACCTCTTATTCTCATTAAGATTCAGAATTTTCTTCTCCCATTAAAATCCTAAGATTGATTTGTCTTCCATTTTGTGCGCTCGTCTCTTCACTTCTTCATTTAATTTGCAACCTGAATTCTTCATCAACTTTTCCATGTAGTCCAGTCTAGATGTGCATCTCCATTTCTTCCCTTCCACTGTGCCAACTAGTATCACAGGGTCTACAAGTCCTCCTTGTCTAAGGATATGGCCAATCATGGTGCTTCTTCACCTCTTTATGATTCTAAGTAGACACAGTCTTTCTCCAAACTTCTGTGTTAACGACTTTCTTCACCAGTGGTATTTTCAATATTTTGCAAATAACACTACATTAAAAAAGCTTTCAATTTTCCCTTCTATCTCCTTGCATTTACAGGCTTCATTGCTTTAGTGCTGACTACTCCATATAAAAGTCCTCATGAGGTGTTTCCTTAGTTCTACATTGATGCTACTGAGATGCTTCCCTCTTTACCCTTAATTTTTGATGAAGATTTCCATGCACTGTTGTAATTCTAGCACTAATAATTTCTAGCTCTTTGAAATTCTCAGAATTTTGAATTCACTCAATAATATGGTCTCCCATTAGCAAGTTGCACCATAAGATATGAGTTTGGAAAAACAGCTCCATATAGGCAACCTTTCTTTTACACTGTCCAGTGCGTGTATACTAAACTTTGTGATCTAACTCTATTGCAGGTATTTTGGTGTGTTCAGCTGAGACCTAATGGTTCCCTTGGTTTTTCTGGTGCTGCCAAAACACAGCCATCTCATGCTTTGGCCCATTTCACAAAGGTTTGATGGAGGCAATGTGGTGAACATAGGACATGTTGGTTATGAGGCAAGGTGAGGGAGCATGGGGAAACATGCCCATGGTGCAAGAGACTTGTGATGCTGCTTTGGTAAGGAAAAGACTCCAGAAAGTTAGAAAGATGTACTTTACATGATTGCTTTTACTAAGACCTTTTCCCAGGCCTCTATCTATTAGTGCCCTTCTTCCAATTAAAGCTTCTAAATTTATATCTATTATTTCAACCACTTGTGAGCATTTATCATAATAGCAAAGGGCAATTTCAAAGAATAGGAACTGATCAACTTTCCCCAACTTAATACTGTATTCCTTGATTTCTAATTTAACTCTCCTTATCTTAACGAATCTTAAACTTTGGTTACTCTGGCATAGATTTTCATCCTATAATTCTTTCCATTATCATTTAGAACTGCAGTTTCCACCATTATTTCTTCCCTTTAGGATCTCTGCATAGCTTCTTCCATAATTTCTCCCATAATTCATAGCCTCAAGTGATAACTGGTGGAGTAAATCCATCTTAAAATGCAGTAAAACATTAAAATGTACTGTCCACAGATATAACTTATTCATGACCATATGGCTTCAGTGCTACGTTACACCATCATCAGGTACAGGAGTTTCAGTTCACCAAATGAAATACCAAAAGAAGAAGGGGGAAAAAGAATATTTACAAAACAAGGGAGCAAGCTGCTTCCTTCAAATGAGGAGGTAAAAAGGAGGGAGTTGGTATTTAAGCTCATAAACTGAAGCTCTTGTACCTGATGATCACGTAGGTCAGCACTGAAACCATGGTCATGAATAAATTTTATCTTTGGACAGTATACTTTAATGTTTTAGTGTATTTTAAATAATGTCTCTCCTCATATAAAATAGTAAAATATAGTTTCCATCACTCCAAAGAATTTTTTTAAAAATTAACAAACACAACATTACATAATTATATACTTTAACTGCCAGTCTTTCAACATAAGGTCCTTATAACCTTATAAGGACCATTAAAATTGGTCAAAAGCCATTTCCAATCAAGGAAATATAAATCTTAGGTCCACAGCTTATTTCCCTTTCCTAAAATGAATCATCTCTCAATTATTCTACCTTACACTCACAACCAAAAATGTCTTAATAGGCCATAATTATAATACAGCCTACAATATTATGATTTTATCCATCACAACAGCTTCTACTAATAGTATAGATTTCCATCTTCCCTTTATTGTTTTAAGACTATGTAAGACTTTCCATACCATCTTTTTAGGCTCTGTCTGTTTCCATCAATTTTCCTTTAAATAATCATCCTTATTTAATCATGATTCAACCCTCCACTTCCTACTTCTATTCCTTACTTAATAAATGAGATTACCAAGGGATTCTTTTCTTCAAGTTAATTTCAATTATTCACATAATAAAGATAAATAGAAACACACTTGTACGCTATACCACATAAAGAGCGTTTTGGGGGCATAGCGTAGAAACCTTTGTGTGGTATAGCATAGAATTGTTTCTATTTATCTTCATAATGGAAGTCTACCACAAAGTCAAGGCCAAGTTATAAGATTCTATTTCCATAATAATAATTTCAGCTGTCTTTGATACCAACTTAATGCCATACCATTCTTGTATAAAACTTTGCTCTCCAGAACGTAGCCTATCTCCTCTTATGTTATAATAATATATAAATATACTTATGCTCTACCATCCTATGAATTTATGAGCAGTAAATTTTAGAGCCTGTTTCTTGAAATATTTCTGATGGAGCAAACTCAATCTTGAATTTGAAGTTTTATTTATGTTGATAATATTTATATTATAAATATTATCAACATAAACTTAACTTATAGTTCTGCAAAATTTCTTCTGACTTAATCAAAACTCACATTCAAGAGACCACTTCGCTATTTCATCCCTTAAATTAGGTATCTCTCCATTGTCATCTTTTTTCTCCTGAAGTCTCTCGATAAAATCCTCGGCCACGGAAGTGATTAAAGGTAGATAATAATGAACCTCTGTAGGTCGCAGCATCATTTGCTGAACTGCACTGCGTAGCCTGTACCATTCTTCCCCATTCCTTCAAGAAAAGCAACTCATTGATAACAAAATTCTATACTTACAGCACCAAAACCTTACCTTTCGATCTATCAATATGAAAAAGTAGTCAATGAATTGATTTATGTAATAAAAGAAGAATATTTTTGGAAGCCGACACTTGGGTCAAACAATTCCGGTTGATTTGAACATTAACGAGTTATTCAGTAAACAATGAGACAAAACATATAGATACGACATGAATTTTATTAGCTAATGTACTGAAAGTATACGTACAAATTTCCAAGTCCTAGTGAAAGATTTCGGTGTTTCCTGTATAGCTGTACAGTTTCCTGTAGCGGTTCAACATGCGGGTACTTTCCCTCAGATTCGTAAACAATTCTCACACTCTCAGGATCAAAGAGATGAATTATAGTTTTCAAGCCAATATCTTGACGAACTATTGGCCCAAATTCTTCATACAGTTTTTTCAGAACTAGTTGGTAATTCGTTACATCGTAAATCCCTAAACGAGATAAATTCGATTGAAACAACTAGATGACTACATATCTTTAACTTCAAATTTGAGGTAATACTCACCTAATTTATAGAGATAAAGATTTCCTAATAAAGGAATGCGAAATGGACCTGGGATTTGACTAAATGGTTTAACGTCGGTGATAGTATAACTAGTAGAATAAAATCTTGAGATGCAATACCTATATCGTCCCCTGCATTGCGATGTAGCACTAATTACGGACCGAAAGATTTTCATTGTGCTGTAAACATAAATTTTTGGACGAAACTACTTAGATGGTATCTGTAGCAAACTAATGGTTTCATGGCTCTAAATATCTATTTTTAAGCAAAAAGGTCAATATATTATCAGCGAGTAAGCATAAATGAATCAGTAAACCTACAAAATCGTCTATGGATTTCAAAACATGGAGAAAATAGGACTACTTGCCAAAGGCATAATATACAATAATTAAGAGGGTAGAAATTCAACATTCTTTCTGTCGTCTCATGGTATTTTCAATCCTGTACAATAAACAAAGTTTACTCTCAGCGATAAAAATGTTGTGGTCTAACCTCGTACGTCCATGGTCACGTTATCTCTCAACTTCTCGCATCACGTCAAATATTCTCATAAAATTTCAAGGTCCAGGACCGCATGCGTTTGAGTTAGATTCTTATTGGAGGAAAAGAAGCGGTGCAAATACGATCGTGATGGTAAGCATTATTACCAGAGAGATAACTTTAAGAAATTATGCTGTATTTCCGAAGAAATTAATTTCCTTCAAATTTCGTCGGTACTCTCACAACGTTTACTAATTTCCTAGTACTACAAAATGACGCTCTTTTATCTGAGTAAGCAGTTCTTTGGAGCTAATCTCAAGGATTCCCATTCGAGGCTGTTTCAAAGGGAACAAGCATAGTAAATATGGTTTGGTTAGTTGACCAGAAGTACCAGCTCTTGACAAATATCTCAGTTCACGCGAAATATCTATTATTTGGAAAGTATATTTTAGTTTTTCATTTAGGATATGACAATACTTAAAATATTCTAACCATGTAGCAAAAATCACATTAAATACCTTATTCATAAATTTTAATATATAGGAATGAGCAAAGTTGGATTCTAAAATTTAACAAAATTTTGTCAGTATTTGTTTCTTCTTTTGCTCCCAAAAATTTTTGGTTAATTTATGACCAAAGAAATATTCTGCTATTTTCATATAATATGTTAAATTCATAAGATTCTTTTGTCAACATTTTGATTTATACAAGTGGGCTGCTTGATTTGAACTTTATATTTAATTGTAAGTGAAACATACTTAAAAACCAATCAAATTCAGAGAGTATATTGGCAATCTTTCGTTAATAAATAAAAAATTCAATTCCTATTAAACTTTAATAGCCAGAATACCTCTATGATGGAAAGTTCATTTGGTCTCAATGTAATTCCACCTCATAGTTTTTACTGTATATAAAATTACAATTTATTAAAGCCTTTTAAACTGTAGTTTAAAAGTAAGACCAATGTAAGAATTTATTATGCCAAAGCTTTTAATCGATACAAGTCAGGATAACAGAAATGAAATACTTTTCATAAGTCATTCCTAAAAATGCTGGAAACCTTATCTCACCATGAGAATGTATAAAAAGATAAAAGTTACAGAAGATTGTGATGACTAGGACCTTAGAGCTAAAAATGAAACAAACAAGATTTACTGAGAGATGCTTGGTAAATATATGCACAGAGAATACCTCTACAAAGATGTACAGATAAAAACACAAAGTATTGATTCTAGAAACAACATAATAAAAATTCTCTATTACCAAAATCACAAAAAGAAGTTTACAATGATCATCTACAAGCTAGTAGTAGAGTGCTCATGCTCTATGGATGGATAAGAAAACAATGCGGAAAGGCGCATCCTTAGGCTGCTACATCTCTAATACTCAAGTCTTAATTTCCTCAAACGAACATGAAATTTATTAAACATATCAAATTCGTTCCATTTAAAACTATATCTGCCTTGGATGAGTCCAGTATTCAACCAATATTCAGAAAATTTTAAATAATTTTTAGCATCATGGAGACATTCCAAAGCAATATTTATATGAAAAATGGATGATGAGCAGATATTTAATTTTAATAATCACCAATACAAAAGAAAATGCTTTGAAAGCTATGTACTTTCTAGCAAAATTGAGAACATTTTTCAAAGTATCAAAATGCTACTCACACTATACATTTTGAAGAAAAAAGACAAAAAATGAATCATACCTTTTAAATGCAATACCTCTTTTGTACAACTTTATGATAAGAATAGAGAATTCTTTGCGATTATTGCTTAAAAGATACAAGTTTTGTAATTCTAACATCAAAATCAGACTTTAAAAGTCGGAAAGCTACGTAGACACTAAAAACTGAGACTTTTCAGTGATACTCTACATTAATGTCATAAAAGACGAAATAAACTTAAAACAAAGACAACATAAAACTGAAAATTAAATTTTTCTGAGATCTGTATACATTAACAATTTTCAAAGATGGATATACAATTTTCATCTTTTGTTGATAAATAAAACACTAAGTACACATGGACACAAATAAATGTCCTCCTCCATCATGCCAAAATGAAACACTAAAAAAATTCAAAGTGGTACTCATGACGATTTACCTTTTCATCATTTACAGCCATTTAACAAGATCAACAATAGTAACAAAAATATGTTAGGCACTGCCATAATTCAACAGTATATTAAAGGCCATATTTCCAAGAGATAGGCAAAAATAAAGTTAAATCTGATGTTCTTTGGGCCCATACAATACTTCTTTACAAATATGTGGGCATGATATTTATCACAAATTATAGGAATACATATTAACAGATGCACGTCCTAGAATTCAAGGAGCAACATACAATCACCCTGCACTATCAGGGAATTGTCTTTTTACGCACTCACAGGAATAACATAACATAGCTTATTTCCAATTTATATATTGCATTTATCACTCACATTCTCGCATAACCCATTATCATCACATTAAAATGAAGGGTAAAATGTTGTCAAAGAAGACAAAGGAATAACAAAAACATATTGAACAACATATATATTAAAGAGAGCAGTAACTCAGCATATCACCATTGATGTAATTATTTATAAAATTATAGCTCTAACTGACCTTATAGATATATCAATATATCTCGCAAAAATTGCAATTTGCAAGTAAAAGATGTCGATTCATTGGTAAGCATACCAAATACAAATCTTATTAGAAATCTACAGTACATACATTTATTTTCAATCTTACAACCATTGAGGACTTCGATCAAAGCACAAAATTAAGATTTTTCCTGTTGCAGTCAGTCGACTAGAAATGTCACTTTAATTTACAAATAATGTTGAGCCGTAGAACAAAAATGAAAGCCTAGATGGTGGAACCTGAGATTGAAAATCGTATTAAATGCCCATAAAAAATCAAAAACAAAAAATAATTAAGAATCATCAGTCTACTTTGTTTTCAATCTGAGAAAACTCATCTATGAGATTCCTAACAGTGGTACATTTTTTACCACCGCAAGAATTACAAATATTTTGATATTTGTTGTTATAAGGATGAGATCGAACTCTTCTAAAGCACCTACAATAGAAGTGTACTGATTCCTTCCCTTGAGGCTGACTGGTTGAGGGAAAGTCATGGTCACTTTGAGCTTCATAATCCATGGAGACATCTGAACAACTGCTAATTTCCCAAGAGTTATTGAATCTAAAAGAGATTGTATTTTTTTAAAGTAATTATTAGCAATAGCTCATCAAAATTTATCAATGATGTGAGAGAAGGATAAGAAATGATTATGTAGTAAATAGTAAGCTATGCTTTATGCAAAGTTGAAATAGGATGTTTAAACTAACAAATTTTTATTGAGATTCCATAGATTTTTCTCAGTAGTAGAAGTTGACTAAAAGTAGGACTAGTCAATTAAATCCATAATATTACAGTATTGATTTCATAAATTAATGTCATCACAGATTTCTGGAATATTTGTATTCATAAATAATATGAAGTTTAAGGACTCACGTAAAGATGTTTTAGATCCTAGTTTATCTCTTGATAATTAGATAAGAGAGATTACATTACACTTCCTTGTAGACAAAGCAGACACTATTTCTAATATTTTCTGGAAGTGTTGTCATAGTGAGTTGTCAGAAGAAGGCAGAAAAGTGAAATTTTCAATAAATAATTAAAATTAAAAAACATTTAATTCAAGGCCGGTTTCTTTAACGCTGGTTATAATTTATCTTCAGGGTAAACTGTCTATCTGGCAAAATTGGATAGCTATAAATTCTGTTCACTGTTACTGGTGGATAGGTGGCAGGAAAATTTACTCCTGTCTGGAGCTGCAGGTAAACTGATTACCCTCAAGTTTAAATGCAAAGATGGCTTTGTGCACAATAACTGAAAACATTAACTCATAGTTTAAAGTTATCTCTCTTGAGTGATTTGTCATCATGAGCAATTTTTCAACCAAATTATATACAAAATTATTTGTGCTACAATGTTTTGAAAAAATTACTAATGAAATTTCAATTGAAGAGGTATTTAAAATCATGTAACGAGTGGTGACCAGGACTATTTTGGGAAAGGCAATAAATCTATTAATTTCCTTAACAATCTGTATTTTTAAATAACTATTGTTTCAATAAGTAATATAGTAGATGCTACAGTTATCTCGCTTGATTCCAACCAAAGTTTGTTTGAAATTTACTCTGAGAAGCAATTTCATGGAGATCCCATTAGAACTGGTCAACAATACTCTTTTAGCAAGAAGGAAATGGAATTATTTGTGTGTTAAGGTTTGTAAGGAAAGAACTTATGGCTTATAAATAAGGTATGAAATATGAACTGTTTACCTGGATGATGGAGTTATTTGGCTAAACAAATAGCGCTTCTCTGATACTGGAGTAGATGTTACCACTTCAGAAGATTCACTGTTAGGAACGTCCTCTGCAATCGTCATATTCATAGGTAGAGAAATTTTACATTTATCAATGATCAATATTACTTATTTATAAACCTAAAAATTTGAATTCATCAAAAAACAATGTTTAAAGACATTCACAAGATAAATGGAACAAATTTTCACAGAAAAAATTACTGTAGAGTTAAAAATATATTTTCAAGAAGTTATAAAAATTGAAATGCTGTAGCATGTTTAACTTAAGTAGATTCAATTATTCCTGAAAATGAAATAATAAATAATTCAAGTAATAGCAAATACTCACCATTAAGGTAGTTGATAGAGGTTGAGATTGGGGTTTGCCCATCTTGATTTAAACTACGTAACCTTAATATGGCAGCCATAAGAACATCATATCCAACTTTGCCAAAAAATGTTAACAATGACAATAGAAGCTTTCCTGGTTCCGCCTACAAATTGATGAAAAGATGAATTAAGGTAGCAATAATAAATTGTGTCACTGACAGGAAGTATTTTACATAGAGCGAAGTACAATAACATACAATGCTTTAAACCATCAATATATTTGAATCATTAACATGTCTCTAACATGTGTTGGCTACCTAGGGATGAATCAAAATTTAATGATCATCACAAAAGTTATAAACATGCATGAAAAATAATGGCCTTTTATCCATTATTTTATAATTCACACTACAGCAAAAATTATTTGGGAAATGACACAGAATTAGATAAAAAGAGAATTATTTTAAAGTTGAGACTGAAATGCAATAAAAAATTTTGCAGTGTTTCAGAGGCCTGCTCAATAGTGAGCCTCAATTTGGCCTATTGTACTGCAATAAAATGTTTTGAAACCTGGCCTGAATTCCTTCCAAATTGGTCCAGATTCGGCCCAGCTAGTGTATGTTAGATTTTAATGTATTAGACCATTTTTCAATCATTAATTAGTTTTATAAATTAAATAATTACATTTCAGGAAAGATAATTTGAATCAAAATGTCTTCATCATTTAAAATGTTGTTATAAATCTCCTAAATAAATACAAGAGATTTTATGACAGTCTGAAGAATGAAGAGTAATTTATGAACGACTGAAAAGTTTTATTTTTAACCTTTAATTATAAGAAAACAATTAAAATATAAGTTGCAACAATATCAAACCAAAATATACTAAACAAAAAGTGTGGTGTTTGGGAAGTTTCACATGCGAAAACTTAAAAGACAGAATGAGTGATGGAGATGCAAATGGAAATGTTCTTTTTTCTGAAAAAAAAAATGATGCATTACACTCAACCCATGGACTAAAGCTGACTTATATAAGGAAACTACAATGATTTCAGTTTTATCACTGTATAAATTTAGTTTTTTAAGCATGAAATAAACCTGATCTAATGTATTTAGGGTTGAAATTATATGATCAGATCTAAACCTGCATCAAATATGGACTTTGTTACCCAGTCCAAGTCTGTACAGATCTTTATTAGAAACAGGAAGAAAATGTACCTTTTTCCCAAGGTACATTCTCCCAATGGAATGGAACCCAATTTTTCATTACAAATGGATTATTGTTGTGCAAGCAAATATTGACATTAAAAATATTGCTTTATAATTTCACATTACAACAATGCCAGTTCCATGTCAAGGGTATCTGACATTCATTCAGAAGGCCCAGGTTTGATTCTTAGTACGGGAGCCAATATGTCCCTTTTATATGTTGAAAGGGGGCTTACAGGGTATTTACTGTAGAATACAAGCTTATTATCCAAAATGTATGTTTTTTTTTTGTTTGGAAGAATCTTCCTTCAAATTATAAAAATTATCTTCATGTTCCCTATACTATGTAAACAATCTTCATATTCCTAATAACAGTTATGAAGATTATTACATAGCTATTGTTATTATTATTATTGTTAGAAGCATGTAACATTTTCCTTTAACATGCTAGGATGGAATGCTTAAAGCAGCTGAATTCCTTGCCTGAAAATCCTGTGGTAAGATGTTGGAATTTACATCACCACTGTGACATACAAATTGATACAAATAGTTTTTTTTGACTATGCAATTCTTAAAAGATATTGCTTTGTATTGAGTGACTCTGGATCTATGTTATGCAAACCAGATCATAGAAAGAATTAGGAAACATAAAATCAACCATTTTCGTTCTCGTGGTACTCCGCTATAATCTCTTTAAACTATATCCTTTATCTTTCAATCTAGACATTTCTTGAGTGCCTAAGTGTTATACAATTCCTATAATCATGCAAGGAGAGAGAGAGAGAGAGGTCTAGCACTATGCATGGCAAGATCTCAAAAAAAGAAATTGGCACTGCAGTCTGATCCCCACTATTCCATCAACCTCCTTGAACTTGGATAATTCATTTATGACCAGATAAGCATCCCCAAGAAAGGTTGGAAATACACAAAAATACTTAAGTCTTAATTTAACCATGGTACCACATTATAGACAATAGGAGAGCCAAGATGAGAAAAGGCATATTCAGGTGATTTTAGGTTAAAGTAAACCATGGAATAACTGATAATTCAATTCTTAAATTCCAGTATAAAGTTAGTAAAATGGAGATTTACATCAACAAAATCAGTAAGTTGTGAACTGCATTACAAATTTTTAGTAATTACATGTAACATTTGGAGCAGTAGACATTCAGACATCCTTTCTATAGAAATAATGTTAAATTTTCTGTATTTCACAATTTGCTTATTTTTGAGAAAAGACTTGTATGTTACTAATTAGAATTGACCTGAAGATTAGTGCTACTAAAGTTTACACAATAGTTATCATTCAAAACTGTTATGATTATAATATTGAGATATAAAAAAATTAAACATTTTATATACAGTGCACAATAACAATCGGGCATTATAATCTATAGTTATTGGCTGAGTCAAAATTTCTATTCCGAGTTAATTCAGCAATCTGACCCAAGAATAATTTTACCAGGAAACATTTTGTTAATCACCATGTTTTTAGTTCCTTCCGTTAGTGATAAAATAATTTGTACATAATCTTACCCTGGAAACATCTTAACAGCTAATAATCCCAAAAAATATTGAATGTGATATATAATTGATTCATAGAAAAAATGATTATCTTTAATGTCCTTGCAGCCCCATCTGAATAAAATCCGATGTCATGCACCCACAAACCTCTATGATTCTGGACAACTGCTCTGCATGTCTAAGTCTTTGGCCACCTCAGTTTTTAGGATGAATGCAATCAGCCTTTCTAAATTATAACCAGTTATCACTATGTACAAAACAACCACCACATTTATATAAATAAACACATGAAAAAATAGAACTGAGCCCTCCAAATATGTCAATAAATACAGAGAAAAAATTAATTTTGGATAGCTTTCTTTCATATTTAATCAAATAAACTACTTGCATGACCATGTGATGCCAAACAATGGTGGGAGATGAGGTCATAGTGTATGGTACAACTTTGATGATCATTTAAAGATGCTATTATGGACAAAATTGAGTTGTAATTATTAATTAATGAAATCCACATAATTTAATTGCCTAGATGTTTTAATCCTCTGACTGGGTATTTCTTTGCGCAATCAGGAAAAGGAAAGAATAGGTAAAAATAGAGCAAGCAAAAGCTGAAAATGCCTGCAAAAATTATAAGGTATGCAAAATTATACTGTTTGGTACCACACTACAGGATATCCGGATTAACTGAGGAAGTATATAACAAGGACAGGGCTTACCAGAGATGAGTTGGGTGGCCACCAGGGGTGTCTAGATTTGGGGGCATATGATGTTGAGCTGAAGTTGAATTTTTGACGAAGCACAAATATTTCGTGGCTATTTTTGTGCCTAATATACCATAGAAAACACTAGGTAATTGTTTAGGTTCATTCATTGCATAAAAGAATCGTAGATAAACATTTATCTTAAGAACTGATTGTTCATGGAAGTATTCACAAAGTCATAAGAACAGAGAATGTTTTTCTTGAATAAATTTAGAATAAGTTAAATGAACCATTTAATCGCAAAAGATACCAGCCACAGATTGTAATAGTGCATTTACTTTACGTTATGAAAGTAATTTCCTGAAGTCACATGGTGATAAGCATTTGTAGTAGTAGTATCGTTGAAAGTGCTTTGATAGCTAAAGTCATTTTCCACAAATGAGCACCCACATGGAATAAAACCTGGCTTCATCAAAGTTAAATGAGCTACTAACTTGGCTATCTGGGGACCCAATAATAATTTGATCACAAATAATAACAGTATTCAATGAACATTGTTTATAGATTTATTCCATGTTGTATCAAAGATTTCCTTCTCAATATAAGAAAGTCTTGAAAAAATGCACATTTTATGAGTATCTAAAAGGAAAGGTCTTTGTTACTACACCAATTCCACCTTCTAGCTGGCCCTGAGCAAGGGCGACTCGGTTGGGTTTCTGCAGACAAAAGCATTCTCTCGCTATCATATGCATGCCAGAAAAGAAAGTCACTCCTAAAGCAGATATTACTTTGAGGAAGATTTTCCAAAAATATAGAATGGTTTATCCTTCTCCAGTTTAACCCTTCCCTAAAATCCACCTATAACTTCAAGCCTTGACAGTGGCAAAATTAGAAAATAAAATGGGGAAGCACTCGAATTTTTGAAATGTATACAAAGACCAAAATTACAAATTCCAGAGGATCTTATGTTAAGTTTAACTTTAGTTAAGAATTTTACTAATATTTAATAGCTAATAATACTTGAGTATTTCACAAAAACTACAAATAAAAAAGCAGTAAGAAGGTCGGACCACTCTAAGGAACATGGCTTATGCCACACAACATGTTCCTTTGGTCACATAGTGAAATATTCCAGTTTTATCTATGAAAGCAAATACTTCAAATTTTGAAAATGAACTTTATTCCTTTATAAAGGTATAAACTTGTGAATGAAATTACTTCTAAGCTACAGTTGTCGAATCAAAACCCAATTATATTGTCAAGAGGAAAATATTTTACACAAATAATTTCAGCACAATAACAGCACCACCACAAAGTAAAAGTAATATACTTAACATGATTGAGGATGAAATGAAGGATAGACCTCTCACTAATTAGTTTAGAAACAAATTAGTTTAAAAAAACTTCAAGAAAAATGTTAAAACTTAATCAATAAGTGAACATGATTCATTATAATCTTACCTGATGAAACATTTAAAGGCAAAACATATCAAAATATTTCAATTTATGTTCGCTTTCGGCCAAAAGCTTTAAAAAATAAAGGATTTTAAAAAATTTTCTCTCATGTATAGCCCTTTCAGAAAAATGACTATCTAGATAAGTCATTGAAAACTATTTAAAATTTAATATTTGTCAAAAAGTCCCACTAAATGGGATAAAAACATTACACGGCTACAAACAAGACGGTTAAGAATTGAGAAAAACACAATCAGCAATATTTTTCCAAATGCTTTCAAGGACATCATAATTATTAGTTATTCATTAAGAGAAAACTGTGGTGTAATGCATCTCTTCAGGATTATATTTAGATCAGTTAAGTAACTGAAGTACATGTTGAGTATCACCAATCTAAAATCTGTTATACTGAATCAACTCTTTTTTCAGTAATACATTATTTATATCTTTTGATACTGGTTATAATAATTGATACCTAAAACCATTTAAGAGGACCATTCAATACAATGACACGCCTTCAACCCAAGAGGATTCAGTTCTTGGTCCATCAACCTCCTTTGAATTCTTTTGTTGCATTTTTATTTGCTTTTATTCAGAATAAAAGAATTTTCCAAGAGTCTAAATTTTCTTAAACTCCAATGAATAGCGTATTCTAAGATATGGAAAATTTTGAAACAACTTTATTACTAAGCATTTCTGATAAGGGATACTCAACTTGCATCACCACATTTTGTATAAGAAATAAAAATTCAGTCGTAAGTGCAATTCCAAAATTACATCAAAACCAAGGAAGTAGATACAATAAAGAAATACTTACTAAACACTTTATGATATGTTTTATGTTTCTCCTGATTAAAATTTTCCTAACAGTTTGATGCTTCAGAATTGCATCAACAGTTGGTCTTCTCTCAGGCTCTGGATGCATCATCCATTTCATAAGGTCAAATAAATCGTTTGAAACAGCTGAAAATTGTAAAAAATTATGTATATCCACTTTATTAAAATTTGAAAATTCAAATACAATAAAAATTTAACTTTCAGTGAATGATAGAAAGATAATTGCTGATATAATTAGCAACTTTTAGAATTTTGGAGATTGATGAATAGTAAGAGCATAATTAGAAAAAGGTAAAGACTAGAGAAAACTTCCCCAAGCCTCAAAAGGGTTATCAATGCAACTGTTAATGGGGAGATTTATTTCAAGTAAGAGGAAAGTGAGATAAGATATTGCCTACTAAATACAATAGTAAGAAGAGAGTAAACATACATAAAGTTTTATCAAGACAGAGATAAACAAAAATACTTGGCCACTTTCCATAAGGTGCCTTCTGACAACATGAAGCAAGCTGAGTGAGCCATATGATTAACTGCAATAGCATGTTAAGATGCAGATATCTATATAATATAGAAGATATTATGCAAGGCATTCCTTAAAAATTTTATAAGTATATATAGTCCATTATAACGAGTATGGCATATAGCGAGTAGCGTTATAGTGAATGATTTTTTGGCCATTGTCCATCTCACAGCAAAAAGAGTAGGGAGTTACTTCCATCACAATGAGTGGTAATTTCTGAAGTATCAGTGTAAAGAGTGCCAAGTCTCTATATTCATCTTGCAGGATGCATATTTCGGGAACATCAATTGACAAAGTCCGACATGTGAATGGTTATCTGAGGGGTGTCATCTTTTCAAAGAGCAGAAAAAATGAAATGCAATAATTAATGTAATCTAATTCATGCATTTGTTTCCCATAACTTGCCTCACCCTTCCTTAGCAAAAATGTTTCAGGAAGCTTTGATAAGACTTTCTTAGAGTTTCACTCTCCCCTTTGCCCCTCCATACATTCTATCACCAAGTCTCTTGTGTCTTTTTGGCGATAACCCCGGAAATTTTAATTGAATTCCCATTTTATTGGCATCCACCTGTGGGATAAGTTTTTAGAGGAATTGCGACTTGTATAGAAATCAGCTGTAGCAAGTATGCTTTATTGAGTACTCTCCAATTTTTGTCAGTTCTTGTTATAACGGACTTCTAATGTATACTGTTGTAAGTTGGTTTAAGAAGTAGCCTTATAGTTTTATAAATGAAATTATACTAATAAAAATCATAAACAGATAGTTGAAGAGAAACTAATTCCTATTAAAAAATAAAAAAAACATTGTATCAAAGCATGCAATGATAAAAAGATAAAGTAAAATAAAATAGAATATTAAAGTATATGTATACATAGACATGCAAAATTTATACAAAAGTAAACAGGTTTAAAGTTAAGACTTTCATTAAAAGCTACTTTTAATCAAGTGATATCTGCATAAGCTCTGCTCAGATGGGAATAGGAAAAGAGTTCCTCTTATTAAGCCCAAGAGTATTTCTGATTCACCTATGAATTTGTTGTATCAAAAAAATTATGGTCCTGATAGTAATTTTTTGAAAAAATCTAGGGGAGATTTGAAAAATAATAAGTTATTCTTAGCCATCGGCAAATAAATGCTATAATCACTAGTCTGCAGCCAAGGATTGCATTATGAAGGAAATTTAATTTAAAGAAAAACTTTATATCTATGTAAATTGTTAGTTTTAATGGAAAGTTGATTAGGATTTCAGAATTTAATTTGAGCAAATACTTCCAATATTGAAGTTAACTACTAATGATCACAACAGGAGAAATCTATGAAAGAGGCGTAACTAAATGTACTAAAGCTGTCTATGGGTTGGAAGCTGTAGTAACCAGGCCATAAACAGCCTCTGTACTATTATTAGAGAGAGCCTTTTTAAGCCAGTTAAGACATATATATCTCATTCAATGAATATGGACGAAAGTGCAAACGCATCACGTATTAAGTTACAAGTAGAAATTATTATATTCAATACTGAAGTCAAGTGATTAAATTAAATGCTTCAAAGCATTCAATGTAAAATATTTCATAACAATGATAATCAATCCAAGAGAAAATAAAAGAATTGATTATCAGTAATTAGTTTTTTAATAAAAATCACCATATGATATTGACAATATACTGATTTGAAATACGGAATCTCTTAATTTTAACAATAATGAAAAATATGATGGAAGATACAAAATTTTCAGGTGCAAATTAACAATAAATAACTACCTGAACACTGCTCTTGCTTCATCTGAATATTTGTACATGCAGGTTTTGGGTATAAACTGCAAATATAAAAGGAGGAACAAAGGTGTTAGTAGGTAATACTAAACTAAGTGTTAAAAGGTATAAATTAATGGTTCTGAATGGCTTTATTTCCAGGAGTATATCATAGTAAACTCAAGATTATCTATCTGACCATCTTCAAAAAAGAAAAAAACACTGGGAGCTTCCAGATATCCAATTGGGCAATGTGTTTGTCTTAGGTGTAATTGGTCTCAGTCCGATTCCTGGCAGGGGCTCACATGCAAAATAATCTGTTGCAGAAGTGCTTTTAAAATTACTACTACTACTACTATAACTACTACTAAAAACACTGGGTAACTTCCACTTTCTATCTTCAGGAGAAGATGCCTGTTGTGGAAGTTCCATGAGTTTTTTCCTTTTGAAGATGGTTGCTATGGAATTCCATGACATCACTATTGAACATTAATACTTTGTTATCACTCAATATCTGGTTGCTTGCAATCATACGCTTCTGAAAATTTGTTATACAAGGATCATAACATATGATATTTCAGCAAAAATAAACACTGTAAATTCTTAATGTTAGGAGACAGCAGAACTAGTAAAGCTAATTTTATTATCACAAGCTGTACCTTTTTTATTCAAAATTTCTTCACTTATCAACACAAATTAATACAAAATCTAAAAAAAGACGACATTTAAATATAAAAATTCAATAAAGTGCTGATTTTTATGTTTGAGGAGCTCACATCATCACATTCTATTATTTGACCTATTCTCAAGTACTGGTATGTAATTTGGAACCAGGTTGGGCATCAAATTTAGAGATGGTATGAGTAGTTACTTTTGCTAGTGTTAACTTCGGTTTAGGCTCCACAACTTCCCTTCAAAAGTGGAATAAGCAAGAGGTGAGGAGATCAGACCACTAACAAAACATTCATCAACACAAATTTTTGACTATGTAGGGACAACGTAATTCCATTTAACAATGAGTATAAGCTCAAAAGGGAAACTTTAATAACATTGTGACAAGGATATAATGACTTTAAAATAATTACTTCAGCTAAGTTTTTCCACAGAGTACTAAGGAAGCAAACAGACAAGAGTCAGATGAGGAAGTTTGTTTAAATGTCCCGTAATATGCGATCATTAGTTTTCAGAGTGATTCTATAAAAGTACAGATGTAAACCAACAAAAAAACGACCTCAAATACTACAGCTCAGTCAACAATTAACTGTTTTGATTGCTTGAATAGTCAATTAATTTCCGATAGACTTCTCAATGATAAGCTCCAAGACACTTCAGGGCTCCTTAAAATGTTTCTACAGCAAAATCTTCTGAAGAGAGAAAATGATAGAAGCTCTGTAAAATTAAATGTACCAATAGGTTACAAGAAGAATACCAATTTCCCCTGCTTCAAGTAAGAAATATGTTAAACTGTTGCGATAAAGGAATTCATATTCATAAAGGAATTAATATTTGTAATGAATATTTAATATCTTTTTATTGTCTTAGGATAATACTATGAATTTGCATTGTAGTGGGAAATTTTTGTTTGTGTTACCTGAATAAATTCTCAAATGGTTACTTGTGTAAAAGCAAATTTTATAATGTGTCAATCGCTGGGTTACCTGTTTATGCACCTCGTATATTATAAATTTGGAGTAACACTCACAATCCAAACATGTCGAAGTAGGTACATAAAATTTTAATTTTTTAAAATGCAAAATAAATAACATCATTAATTAATCAAAGCAAAATTATAATAAATTTATAATTAAAAATTTCCAGGATTCAGAAGGATCTTCAAATTTGTAATCATTTTAAATTTTATAAATAAGCTGCCATAAAAGATGACATGTATTTTTGATTAATCATAAAGGACACATATTAATCAGATATTACCACATTAAGTTCACACAATGTTAGTCAACTTGGTGATGCTTACTAATCTTGTACATTATTTCTAAACAACTATTTTGGTGACTGGGGCTTTTCTCCCTTAACACTCCACCAAAACATATAAATGACTGACCATTTGAAAGAGTGTTTCCCGGTTCCTACTAAAAATAAATGACAAATAAAAAATGCATCATTAGGTCAAAAATCGAGGAAAAGTTCAAATTTTTGAGTTTATTTACTGGATGAGTAGATATTGTGTTATTATCGTTTTAGGAATTTATTGTTTACTTGGTTATGTTTGTTATGGTAAATACATATTCTCTCATCGGACAGTGATATTTATTCTTAGTCTTAAAATGATCAAAACAGTTTTCACAAGTAATATAATAAACAAAGACCTCGATGAAACCATAACAACATTTTAATAAACTGGCCACCTTTCATCTTTAGGGAGCAGAATGACAACCACAGAAACATGAGCAATGCCAACTATGAAGGTTTGTGTCACACTTTAAAATAGCATACATGGGTGGTCTAAAAAGTTTCCGATATTTCACCACTTCTCGACATATTTTCTGAAGATTTCTGAAAATCTGGGGTCGGAAACTTTTCAGACCACCCTTGTACATTGTCATTTCCTTCAAACTACTGCTTTCTTTTAATTAAATTGTACGCATCCCATTTCAGTGAAATTTTCCCACGGGACTTCTAGTTATTTTTAAAATTTTTGAATGTTATTGCAAAAATAAAAGGTCAATTTCAATGAAAACATAACCATGAGTTTACTAATGCCTGTTGAATAACTCAGCTATTCAACTTCGCAATCAGCTCTCATTTCTTCGTCTTTTGCCTCCCAGTTTTTGAAGCCATCAGAATCATTAAAAAGACAGAACATCCACCCATACCATCACCTAGTTAAAATTACTTACAATTACGAAAATGAGGAATCCGACCTTCTCTCAACCGTTGCCATAGTACACCATCCTGAGGCAAATTCAAATCGAAAGACAACTCAAGCATGGATATCCCTAAGCTAAAAATATCTGCAGATTTAGTAAATTTCTCAGATAATAGCTCAGGTGCTAAATACTTTGGATCACCTTCAATGGCATCCTTAAGCATCTGGAGAACAAAAAAAAAAAAAAAAAAAAACTGGTACGCAGAATTAAGAGGACTAGCAGTTTACAACATATGCATTTAATAACAAAGGAAAATTCTGAATCTATGCAATAAAAAATAATAAGATAATTTTATTCACCTGTGAACAGTCCAGTGCTATTCCAAAATCGCTCAGTTTGAAAGTTCCATCTTTTGTCATCAGAATATTGTCCAATTTGATGTCTAAATGCATTATATCTCTATCATGAAGATGCTTCAGAGCCTGTATCAAAATATGAGAAATATGTAGTAAGAAACTTAGAGATAGAATGAATGACTATAATTTTCAAATATTTAAGTCAATTGAGAGGATTAACCATGTTTTTTTATTTATTATAATTTAGACTACGATTAGGCACGAGGCCAGGTGGTAGCCATGTTGGAGTTTCATAAGTTTTCCTTCGATTAATTTGGACCCTTAGGCAGGAATTAAACCTCAAACAGAAAATATGCTG
The DNA here is from genome assembly GCA_036926295.1 of Pachydiplax longipennis. NCBI lineage: Eukaryota > Metazoa > Arthropoda > Insecta > Odonata > Libellulidae > Pachydiplax > Pachydiplax longipennis. Next base: position 1,308,930 of record JAVFKF010000010.1, read on the forward strand.
GAAACAGATAAAAAAAAATCTCCTTTGCTCTATTTTCACTCATTGAGAAAATACGTGCCAAAATGAAATAGAGTAATAACTGACAACAAATAGTGAAAACATAAGTGTTAGAAAAGTTATTAATTAATACCAATAATATTAAATTAAGAATAATCATGTAATAAGTAGCATCTATAAGGAGACACCTTTGCTTCAAAGTTCTGTCTGGTGTAGTCTAGGAATGTAATTCTTTTTGGTTATATCTTACGCACGAGTTCAATAAAAAATGTCAGTGTGAAGTATCATACTTGCTATACAGTACAGTAATGGCAAAAATAATGTTAAATACCATCAGTAGCTATTACTTATATTACTTACAAAGGAGCCAAAGACCAAATAGAGGGTTAAATAGGAGAGGAAAAACTGATTGAATTTCTAATAATTTTACAAATACAATTTGGTTGTGTGAAATTCATAACCTTCCCACTCACCATTTCCCAGCTTCAAAAATTCATTATTAACGCAGTGAAACCTGTCTTTAGACTAATATAATCTGCCATTTTTGTCCACTTAATTTTTTGTCTGCTTAAGTATTTATCAGGAATGAATGCTCTAGCTGCAATCTGCTATCATTGATTTTGAGAACTATCCCACAACTCTAGAGGACCTTTGTAAAAGGATAATAAAATTTACCATAAAATATTATGACAGCTCAAAATTTAGTTATTTAATTTGATTCACAAGAGAATTATGTTAATCTACTTCAATTAAACTAACCAATGTGGTTTACGGCCTAATAGATTACACATTTTTTTAAAAACTAATTGATCAAATAATAATTTAAATTATAGTATGAGTCAGGAACATCCAGTACTAGGCAAAGGGAGGTAAAACCCTCATTTACCAGCATTGATCGATTTACCACAGTTTCAGTGTGAGTTTATCCAATCTCCCTCTCTTTCTAATGTACAATTTGCCCCTTTCTCTCAACATGGAGTTGCTTTGAAATTCCTGGGAGCCAACTAAATATTTAGGAAAAATGGGAGGAACTTCCTTCCTCTTTAAGACATCCTCTATTTATTAATTAATCTATGAATTAATTCTAATAGTTGAATATAGTACAGTCAGTCCAAATAAAACCCATTCCCCAATTATTTATTTATTACTAAAGAAAAATAATCAACCTTGCTAATTATACTTGCAACCTTCCTAGAGAGAGGTATTGTATTATTGCTAAAATAACAAACTTAGAAAGAACCAAAATTAGTCGTAGAAACAGGGAAACAGTATGAGCAATCAATTATTAATAGTGGCTGCAAAATAGATAACAGTAAAACCTGGTGAAGATGCTTTCTAGGGCACCAAGTGAAACTATGTTATAAGTGGGATAGCATTACAGCCAGGTTTAAAAAAATATGTATTTCCGATACCTCAGAAATCAAAAGAGAAGGAAGTTGTAGATCTTTAATATTAGAGTAAGTGCTTTCAAACCTGAATTGAAAATGATACCACTTTATTTAACAGAGTTGAAAATGGGATATCTAGTAATTTCACAAAGTATTGTTGCACAATACTGGCTACTTATATTTATACTTTTTAAGAATGATCACTTATTGGAGAGGAGGTTTTGAAGAAAGGAAACTAAGCAATTTTTTAATCAAACATCTGAAACAAAACTGGTTGGAAATATCTCTCTCTCAGGGTTAGTGTTGGCTCCAACAGTGACACAAACATTTCTTTACTTCATGATATCTTAATTTACTTCTCACAAAATTAGTCATTCCAAACAAGAGACTAACAATGAACCCTTTTAGAGACTAAAGGAAGTAGAGGAGGATAAAGGTGGATAGGAGCTCAGATAATGTAAAGAAATTGGTCTATTAAAAGAGGTGACCCAAGGCTAAGGTGGGCTGCAATGTATCTGGGAATTGAAAAAATCAACACTATAGGTATGCAGCATCCTAAACAGCAATTTTACCATGTGATTTGTGTGGCAGTGATGAAGACTGGGAGAATAGTGCATTTTAAGCAGGGTAGTGTCTTAAACAGATTTAACTGCAGTAACAATATAAAACAGTAACAGATATTATTGACATCTTTAATGGACAAAAATATCTTAGATGGCATCTCACACTGGTGGACATCAATATTCTAGATGCCCGAGCAACTAGGATTACTTTGCTAGCAGAAAAATAAAGCAATCCATCTAGCTCATTTATTAGCATACAAAAGAAAGATAATGTTAATTTCTGGCTTAAACACACTTATACCTTGATGGATATTAAACCCCGAGATAACGTTATGTCACATAAAATAAGTGGGTAAATAAGGGAGTCAGTTTTCAGTTTCCATGGTAACCCAAATTCACAATCACCACAGATTCCAGATCCAAAAATTAACACTCCAAATGCCACATAAAACACGAGGTGCATTATGTTACCAGAAGGTCTTCTCGAATAGTTTACTCTCATACTCACCAAAGTAATATCTGTCAAAACGTTCCAAACCATTTCTTCCGGGATGTAGTGATTAGTCAGTGTGTATTTTGCTAAGCTTAACTCGCAGAGTTCAATTTGAAGAAACAAATGACCGTCTTCCTCCCATGCACGGTAGAGTTGGACACAGTTAGGATGCTTCGGCAGCTTTTCTAGTCTTTCAACTTCTTTCAATTTTCTCATCCTGATGGAAAACGAATACAGATTCTGAGTCAATGTTATCAAATTTGGCATTTCTTTCTTTAGAAATTTTAGTTTTTATTAAAGAATCATTTACCTGTCACCAGAGCTTTTAAATCTTTCTCTAGACTTTTTAACCGCATACAATTGTCCATCCTCAAGGCTGCCGACTTTGAAAACTACACCGAAACAACCTTCGCCAATGCAATTTATGATCTGAAAACATTGTTCCATATATGAACTTCCAGAGTTTCGGTCATAAAGATGTGATAGCGAATCTGTTTTCATTAAGGAAGTAGTTACAACTACTTAATAAGTAACCAACTACAAATCATTCAGAAATATAGGAAAATGTTTTCAGTAGGTTTGTGTGTTTAACGCTAGGTTCACTTCACATAAAAAGGTTGCAAAGGATACTTTCGCTACCGACGAATGAAACCGCATGAGCTCCCTGTGTAGATCCAATAAAATTGTACTTTCTTGGACGGATAGGTAAAAGTTTCTTCTCTTCCACAGACTGTGTCTACAATGAAAACACGGCATTTAAGTCATGCGCTAACATGGACCAAAATGATTAAACATCTCTCGATAAATGCGAAAATGGAGATGATAATAAAAACCTCAGGCGTGTAATATGTCACATTACGAACCTGTTTCGTGGTATAGAAGGGCACATCATTCATCTTGATTCACACATGAGCTTGATGAACATATCATTAAAATACAATGACTCAAACGACATTGGTACAAGTTGGTATGAAATATTTCATTGAAGTAATTCATACGAGCTCCCTAAATGAAAACATTATATAACTGACTGCATAAACGAGAGACCCTTCCACCGCAATGTCACATCAACAAGTCATCACACGTGCTTCAGGCACATATCCTCGTGCGCTTTGTGATTCCGATCCCGGGAATCTCCAGCAGTAAAGGAATAACACTGATGCCAATGTAAAATATTTCGTAAAGACGCTGCCATGGCTGCCACTCAACGAGATTAAAAATTGACACTTCATCACACGCTTTGAGATCAACTTGCGTGTCTTTGAGTTATTTTACCTCATGATGAAGCAACAGAATTGACAATAAAATTCCTCAAAGACACGCAAGCTTGTGACTATTTGAGATTGTTTTAGAAAATAATTATTTTATCTTTAATGGAAACTACTAAAAGCAAAATTCTGGTTTAGTGATGGGCTCCCCATGTCTCCTCTCCCTCATGGATCATTTAGAGTTCCGCATTTTTATTTCAGGTACGAGCAGACAGGTAGATAACTTTCTCAACCTCCTAAATTCCTTCCACAAAAATATTAAGTAAACATGTGAGAAGTAAAAAAAATGGGATTTTACCGGTTCTGGACCTTAATATTGGCACTAAAAACAGCAAACATACCTTCTCTATCTACAGGAAACGCAGTTTTACTGACTGCAATGTAAGCAGATTCGTTTCACCCTTACTCTTAAAAACTTCCTTCATTTCATTCAGTGATCAAAAGACTTGTCGATACACCCCTCTCGGTGACACATTACAAGAAGGAAGTCATAACCATCAGGTGTATTGCTAGTGCCAACGGTTTTAATATACAAAGGATAGTACAAAAGAAAATGATACTGAAGAAAAGAAAAGTAGCCTTGTGAGTACCATCTTCAAAGCCAAGAAAACCGTGGAAGATAAAAAATGGTGCTCCATAAGTTTCCTTCCATAAGAAATCATTCCCATTCAGTGAGTAGCAGATTCCCCAAAAACTTGAGGTGTAGTTTCAAAACCAATAACTTAAACTTAAAGTGATGTTGGTGAAATGCAAAGATATTGTAGATTTGATGGACCGCAGTGATATGTAGAAACTATATTTATCAAACTGTGATGCTTATTACTATGGTCAAACTGGGTGCTGATTTGCAGAGAGGAGGAAAGAACACTTGCTAACAATCCAGACTTTTCTCATTTTCAAAACATTTACTTGACTGTGGACACATCAGTGATTTCCAAATTTCAGTCTGTCAATTGGGGACAGCAAAGAAACTGCTGTCAAAAGGACAGCAGATTAGATGTTCAATTGTGAAAAGAAGTGCACAGAGCATTTAAGTTTCAAAATAAAATTCCAAATTTTTATTAGCAAACAGACAACCTGCTTCAATGCAAGAGCATCATAATTAGTTCAGTAAAAACAAACAAAAATGCTTATGTAAATACTTGTTCAAGGAGATAACAAGAAAAATAGGAGGGAAAAGAAGATAAGCTTAGGAAAATGGAACATTACATGTCTTCTAAAGGAAGAAAAACTGGAAATTTTAAGAGATTAGCTTGCAACAGATAAGTTACAATAAGACATAATAAGAGTGAAACAAGATGGGAAGTAGATATCTAAAAATGATACTAAGACAATTGTGGCAGCCAGAATTGACAACACATCTACAGACTTGTGTGCTTCATCAAATGCCTTTGTTATATATGATGATGCATTTTTAGGACAATCATGTTGAAAGAAAGTAGATTTTGTATCTTTTACTATTGATGCTACAGAAGAATTTTCTGTGCTTGCGGTATGTTGGCTGAATTTTCCAATGTTATTTTGATGCAGTCTATCCAACTTTTAAAGGAGCAATTCACCTGATTCAGAGAGCACACTGGTATGAACATGAGTGCTACATTTTAGGGAAGGATAGAAAGTGCCATAATGAATACAATAGGTTCTAGTAAAGGACTTATTTGTATGTCTTGATAATATTGTCATGACTGGGGCTGGAACCTAGGTCTTCCAGTTTCTGAGCAGTGGTTCTAATCACTAAATTAGCACTCTGTTAACAGCATGCTTCGTCAGCAAAGTAAATGTTGCTCCATATAGTGGCACCAACCTCCAAGAGAGGTCCTCACTATTGACTGAAAAAAGCAAAGTTTGAGGAAATGAGGATGAAAAAGCCATGCGACTGGAAAACTGCAAAACAAATTGCTTCTCCAGGGGTATACAGCCACTCCCAAAAAATTCCATAAATATTACTTTCAGTCATTATTTAATGGAAAAATTCATGAAAATTACAATGATCCACAATTTTTTATAGTAAATTAGAACCTCAATTTGCTCTATTCCACAATTAGATACAAAAGGGAAAACTTTCTAAACATTATCAGGAAATAAGAATCACACAACAAATCAGAGATATATCTTGAAGTAAAATCATGCTTGGAAAGATATCTCATTAGAATAGTCTTTCATTTACATTCCTGCAGTAAATTACTCATGGAAATACAGTAAACCACATTTAAAATTCTCCTGCTTAAGACACTATCCTGCTTAATGCGAACTTTTCTATCCATGTCTATTACACAAAAGACATGGTAAAAATACCACTTAAGACTTTTAAGCCATATTTCATAGAAAGAGAATTTAGACACAATGAAGCAAAACAATCTCCACCCCACTGTCAATTCTGGCTCTAAGAGTGAGATGTTCCACATCAGTCATGTCTCAGAGCTGAACGTTATATGAATAGAAAATTTCTTGATGCATTTTCTTTCTTTGAAAACTCAAATTATAAACATATCAAATAAACCAGTCTTGTGGTGCAGTGTTTACTGAGCTGTTGTCTTGGAGGACCATTCTTCTGTGATGAACTTAAATCATTGCCCTTACACAATTAATTATTCAACATCTATATTTATCTGGTAAAACTTTCATTCACTGTAGAGTGAAAATGACCTCAATGAAGCAAAAATGAGGGTGATATTTATGCCAAAATGTTATCCATTCTTTAAAATATGAGATGGCAGTCAATAGTTCACAGTCTATCTAGATGTAACATGAAGAAAAGCTTGATAGTTCACTGATGAATCGTTTTCAGAAATTCTTCAGATATAGAATTTTTCAGCAAACTAAGGAAGTGTCTTTTTTGTTTCAAAGTATTCACATATTTAAAATGTAAGGGCCTGTTGTTTTCTGAAGTGAAAGAAATAAAAATTAGTCTTATCCTGTTTAAAGTGGCATTCTTCTTGTACGTTGGTTTTCACTTGGTTCCCTTCAGAAGTGTCTTAAGCAAATTTTACATAATTTTGGTGAAAAAATCTTTTCCTTATCAAAGGTTAAACGTGAAAGCAGTTTCCCTCTAGGGCATAACAATGTTTTAAGGCTTCCTGACAATCATTGTACTCCTTCCATGGTCGAAGCAAGATGCCATCAAGTAATAATAAATGATCAATTAGTCTTTTCTTGTCAACTTTTTCTCCCTTAAGAATTTCAGATAAAACATTTTGGAAATCTTTTGAAGAGTTAATCAATTCTTCTTTTAAAGATGTCATGTCAGTAGATTCTTCACACTTCTTGCAAGAATACAATTTCTTTATCCTATTGTCTGCATCTTGCATTTCATTCTTTCCCCTTATATTATTTGGACTAATAGGTCCAATTTTACAGTTTGGACAGCGCAATTTCTTTTCAATATCAGTTTCAAACAAATCTTTGTAGCACGGCCATTTTTCTAAACATGCAATGCAGTTGCAATCAAAGAAATACTGTGCCTTGAGATTACTTTGCCTTACATCGAGAGAATGTACTGCATAATGATAACCATAGTTATCCATAATTTGTTCTCCTTCTCTGATTGGCCTAATAGCTCTTAGTACCGCTTTACTTCCATTACTATAACGGACAACATTAGGGTCACAAGAGTGATTGATTAAGCTAAGCAAGGCATAAGCTGCAGCTCCTATCTCCACCAATGTTGATGATTGATTGTCGTCTCTTAGAGTAACTTCTCTGTTAGGTTTTATCTTTTCAACAAATAACTCTGAAACTTCATGAGCATTACATGGCAAATTCTGAAGATGCCTCAAAATCAACCCTCCAACCAATATCTCAAGGTTTATGGAATCACAATGGAAATCAGAGTTAAATATAGTAGAACTATGTTTTAAACAACTAACAATACAAAATGACATAAATGTCCTCTTGAAAAGGTCAGAAACATATCTTTTTTCACTATGACCTTCTAACTGATATATTGGTGTATAACTCGATGAATCATACATCCCATTTTCAGAGAAACCCTTTTCCCTTGATAAACTTGAGTATGGGTTATTTTCTATTTCCTTGATAATTCTATCTAAATTTGACAATTCAAGAGAAAGGATAATTCTAAGGGATAAATGTGCCATTTTACCCATATCAAGCTGCAATATATAGTAAAGAATAGAGCATTCTTTTTCGTGATACACTTGCCAGGAGTTTTGTCTGCAATCTTCGCTGCAATACATCACCTATAAATAGAAAGAAAAAACTGTATATTAACTGATGCATACTAAGGATTTTGATGCACATTTTTTAAAGGTTACACTAACTTAGGAGGTCTATTTAAAATTTAATGCAGTGATGAGCAGTGAGGTTTGGACATAGTAATGCAAAACTCCATTGTCTTACACATCTGTGAGCCCCCCCAGCAGGGTCAGGGGTGGAGTCCCCAGCTACCAATTGATTTTCAACATGAGAGATCTCTACAGAGAGGTAGAAATTGGCCAAAAAGACCTTTATTAGTAAATGAATTTTCTTGTGCTCCTTTTTCACAAAATCACAAATGACTCGATTGTAGAGTGCCACATCTACACCTTTTACAGAAGCTCCAAGGGACTATTTAGAGTTTCCATGCATGGACAACAAAATACATCTTATACAGCCATTTTTAATGGGCCCAAAGTAGCTCAGTTTACGCATTAGGTAGCCTTTTGCCAGCATTGCTGAATCACTAAAAGCCCCACTGAGTAACTTATTTTCCCTGTAAACATTAAAGCTTTATGAGTTAGATAACCGGTGTTCATTTAAAAAAATACAATAAATTTCCAATAATACTTGAAAGGCAAGAAAAAAATGCTCTGACTGCATGCCACTGATATAATGATTTATATCTAAATTGACACTGATGATGAGCAATCAACAGTTGATCACTACTAATAAGGAAACTGCAGACACTATCACATTCACAGCAGATAGAGATGGAAATATTCCAGAAATAGTGTATGCTGTACAGATATTCCATTCAAGGAAGTATACTTTTGCAGAAATTTTATCATAATCTCTTTAAATTACAAAATTTCCTTCAATGTTAACGATTTTTAAAGGACCAAAACAGATCTGTAATCCATGCTATATAAGAAGATAAGTGTATATGTGATAGTAAGGAAAACCTGAAAACTTTTATGACATGATTAGCCTAAAATGCATAGTTAAGACAATGCTTACAGAGGGTAGACACTAGGAATATATGCACAATTCAACATACGCAATCATGAGCATAAAAAGAGTTTAAGAGTGGGACTAACTAGTCCCAATTTCCCTGAATAATAAAGACATTTTGAGCTGCACTGTATTTGTTTAAAAGATATGCAATGATTCATAAGCAATCTCTTCTGCTTACACATTTGCTGAAAAAAATCAGTTTTTGTTTCAATTATGACTCCAACAAGATTTTGATACAAGCTCTAGAAAGGACTTCTAGAATTTCAAACATTTCCTAGGAAATCATGGCTGCAAAGTGTATCATCTCACCTGTTTCAATCAGTCGAATTCCATCTCTTGAAGAATATCAATTCCCTTTGTCTACATTCTCTTAGAAACATCTTTTGTAGAATAGCAGACTTGTTACACTTTCTCTTATCATTATAAGGACCTGTGTCATAGATGAATACTCCATCATAACTTGTACTTCAGTAGTGGGATTCAGCCATTTCACAAGGGTTTCTACAATTTCCCAGGGTTCACCAGAATGGTTCCTAAACTTATCTCTCAGACACACTATGTGGTGGAATGATAACAGCAGAGGTCTCTTGTTACGATGAGAGCATAATTTTAAAATTTCATCATAAAGTGATTCATTCTTGCTTCACATTTTTTCATAAACAATAAGGAAATGTATGTATGCATATATGACTGAAGTGCATGGCTGCTAACTTTGTAAGGATAAGTAGATAAGGAACCAATTCCTAAGATTTTTCATTTCCACCACTGATCAAAATATTGATACATGGTTCCAGCGTGTTGCATGAAAGACTTTTCCCTAAACAGATATTTCAGCTAAATGATGATGTTTTAAAAAAGAGTGGGGTACAAACATGGTTACTATGTAAGAATTAGAATGGAAGATAGACATATTTTTAACTTAACAGTCAATTGACTCCCAATAATGTATATATTAGCAACATATATTATAAATGAAAAAAGTTACACTGGTAGTGCAGATAGGTTAATCTTACGTGTTATTTGTAATTACTGAATTCGGGCTTGGAATTCTTACATCATATACTCTTACTCCTACACATCATGGGTGCTAGTATCCAATCATTCCTTTCCCACCAACCATGAGGAGTAAGATTTTTGAAGGCATTAAATAAAAAATTTTAAAAATTATTTGCTACATAAACCACCAAAAGATAGGAGATAAATACAAAAATGGATAAAATATCAAGTGTGTTGTCCTTATGATTTACAGCATCAGCATGCTTATACCTCACTTGCTATTGAAAACCTTTTGGGTGAAAATCCCTAGTGTGAAAAATACTTTATTGGATAAACTGCCTCTCGAGAGAAAAATTCATGGGTTAAGAGTTTTGGGAAAACATGTTAGGGGGAAATGTTCTTCAGTAAAACAATTACGAAGAAATGTCTGGACATCCTGATACATACTTAGGAATACAGTTTGAGAAGACAGAAAGACTATTTCTACATCAAGAGAACTAAGCAAGAAAAATATTGGTGAAATAAAAGACTCAAGAGACTTAATTCATTCTACTTCTGAGTGCTGTAAGGCTGTGTGGAACTTGTTACATTTAAAAAAGAATAGAATTAGTTTACTGTGTCAACTAAGCAAGTAGAAGAGTGGAAAATCTAACAGTCAAACAAATCATGGATATCAAGAGGACACCAAAGTACATTCAAGTTACAAAGAAGCCATATCCTCATTAAGGATGAATGAATTTTATACAAGAAAATCAAAGATGAGGAAACAAAAGAAAAATGTAAACTTGGAAAATGTTGTGATGACTATGCTGGTGATATCAAAGACAGAAAATGGACATCAGGATACTGCATTATGTATTACAATGCACCAAAAGCCTGGATTTCAAGGAAGTATCAGTTATCACATCAACAGCTAAATGAGAATACATTTATAAAGTACAAAAGAAGCAATGTTCCCGAACAGTTTCACTTATGAAATGAAAAAAGGAGATGCTGAATCTATCCTCCAGACAAAAGAGCAAAGTGGAAATGGACAACCAAAGTGCCGTAAAACTCATAAAGTCTTGACAACTTCACAAGAGAAATGAACACATTCCTATGAGGCACTATTTTAAATCTGAACTCAAATCACGAAGGATTGTTTGACATAAATACTGCTCTACATGCAATAAGTAGTTGGCCGAGAATATACCAATTGTATTCATTCTAAAATAACTCTATTTTCACCTTTAATGAATTCGTGTTTAAACGAAATGAAAAACCAAGACTTGTCTAGTTCTACCAATGATTTTACTTCCACTGTAAGTGGCATTAGTTAATTCTTGTTTTTCATTTCATTTAAACCTGAATAAGTTCCCCCTTATATCGCTGGATTTGGTTAATTTAATGAATTCAGATGAAATATGTATTTGCCTATGCGTAGAATTGTACACATTAAGAGGGTTTCATGATGTAACCATGTAACTCGGTGCCGAAAAGACTGTGACAGATTTTTTATTTACATTAGATACTGTAAGTTAATGAATTAAAATATATTTAGTAGTTTAAATGAAGGCTTACGTTACAGCAATTATGACATGGTATTAATGACCATGACCTTCGGAGACAATGGTAGCAATGAGAACCATAAAATTCCGGTAACAGAATAGATGCAAATGGATCTTCAATGGCAAGAACATCTCCTGAAAATAAATATACAATATAAGAAAAATAAAAATCTATTAAAATATGAATGATACTGAGATAAAATATTCTGCAAACCAGGGATGATATTCCTAGTTGCTATGACATGCCGGCCGAATTCTTTAGAGAAATGAATCGCCACAGCATTGGATGCACAAACAACTTCATCATTCTTGTCACCACTAAATGTTGGAAGACGTTTTGAAGGACTGACTTCACAAGGCTCAACATTTTCATGAAAGCTCTGGCAAACACTGAGTAGCTGTGATATATTATCCTCTATCTCTTTTCGTTTTTCATCACTTAAGGAGGATGCAGCTTTCAGATATGTTAAGGAATCTTCATAGCTTTTCTTTGCTTCACAGTGTCTTTTTAACTTGCATAGACATTCTCCTTTCCGTTTCATTAGTTTATACATCAAATCATTGGGATAGTTTGATTGAATAGCCCTATTTATATCACCCTCGCAGTCTTCAAAATACCCCAGAGAAAATAATACCGCTGATCTATTAGCATAAGCTAATGATAGTTCAGCACACGAGGGAGCATGAAGAACACTGCGAGTATAGAGCTTTAAAGCTTTAGTTCCTTTACCTTTAATGAAAGAATCGTTTCCTTCATTTCTCAGACGAATAGAATGAGCTGAATCTTTCTGAGGAATTTCTAGGCTAAAACATGGAGGATATAATTTATGTTCAAGCCCGAGATTCTGAATAAATTCAAAACGCTCACAATCGGTAGAAAGTTTAGAAAAATCTGTTGATATTTTTTGCACTAGACCTTGATTTGTTAACTTGTTACACACATTCTGGAAGAAGTCCGAGAAATTATGCGACATTATATGTATTTCGATATAATGCTATGAAAACTCAAGAATCGATGTTAAGAATGTTAGTAGCCAAAACTGCTTATACTGTAAAATAGCTTGTAGGCATTTGATAACGATCTCCAGTATATTATTTTAAGTATACCTTATAAGTAGCACAATAAGTGATCCAAAAATATTATTTTGAGCATTTATTTCTTCTCCGTAGCTGTTTCTCAAGCAACTAAACCAAGTAAGCATGGGATCTAAAACAACTTCCTTACTTATGTAGGAATACCCTTCCGAAATTATGCGATGAAAATAATGTAAAATATGAATAAATAACAACCAAAAGTCTATAAAGACAACTTTCACGGTTATTAGTAATTATAATTGAACGCAAAGTGAGTGTAACTATCGGCGAACTTTAGCAGAAGCAATGCACCAGAATTCAAGCGCGCAACCCGCACGACATCCACGATACGAAATTTTAACGTGAAAATCCTGGCGGTTCCTTTGAATCGAGGATATTCGGGGCCTCTGTCGTTCACAGATTATCGCTCTTACTAGATGGTTTTCATTTTCAGTTAGTTTTTGTTCAAGGTTCATCAATCGGTAGCTCGAAACTTATTCCGTGAGATCGTGTTTTCAACCATTTCCTTTGTAACATTTTAAGCTATCCAAATTTTTCAATATGTACTATCATATTGGACAAATCAAGTTCCATTCATGATTTATCCTAAACAGAATACTCGAGAGAAGCTAGTTCAATTCCTGTGTAAATTACGAAAGTTTTCCCTCCTTTAAAATTTATTCTTAACACTGTTCTTATGGGAGTGGGTGATTTAGCAAATTGTTTATATAGTTTTCATATGAGTTCCGCAATCATAGATTTAAACTCTTCTCTCCATAAGGTCAAAGCAGCCTCCCGGATAGAGGAAGATCCCGGGTTGGATTCCTAGTCCCATCAGACTTTTTTTAAGTCCATTTCTCCTTGGGATTTTTCCTGGGTGCACGCCCTTATGTGCAGTTACCTATACCCATTCCTTGCATCTTCTCTTCATCCTTAACATTCTCAATCCCCAGTAAAAAGTTGATTCATTGAAGAATATGTGTGTAGCACTGAGAAACTTGATGAATTAAAAAGCACAGTTAAAGAATTACTTCCTTTTCTACTTAACACCCTCCTATGATTTTAATTGATTCGTATTTATTGTCTACGCTTTAGTCATTGTCTTTAAATTTTATGGAATGCCATTTCCATCACAGTATCCATGCCATTATGACAAAGCAACTCCCAGTTTATTTTTTATCACTCAATGAAAACTGTAGTAAATATACATGGGTTGTCTGGAAAGTTTCTGACATTTCACCATTTCTTGACATGTTTTCTGAAAAATCTAGGGTCGGAAACTTTTCAGACCACCCTCGTATTAACTGACATATTTGTGCATTTTCTACTGTTGTGTATCTAACCAAAGGGTGTGGTTAGAGCATCAATAACTCTTCCCCTCTTCTTTCCAATATTCAATAAAGCATTTGTTGTGGCATCTTTAGTGCATGGCAAGTCAAGAAAATCGTTTGATATTATTCACAACATTTCTTTGGTTGTGGGAACAATCAAATTCTTTTGAAATTAACATTTTACTTCAAATAAACTCTATAAATGAGTATAGCTATCCATTTTGAGCTATATTTTCAGGATCTTTATATAATTTCTATAGTACATAGCCAACTTCTAGGGAACTTCCTTATCCTGAAGTCTCTGATCACAGCTTTGAATTGGGTTTTGATAAGAAATTCTTTTTTTATTTTCGTCAATATCATTCCTCTTTGATAATTTTGTGATTCATATCTTGCGTTTCATAAAGACATTCTTTCCATTCATAACTCTTTTCTTAGTTCTTTAAATGGATTTTTTCCATTTCTGTATTCTTCCTATATTTTATTTGTATGCTTTTCTCTTCTATACATAGAAGTAGCATCTCATTGTATGATATGCTGTTTCAACTTAATTTTTCTTATGTGGCTGCCTTGGTAGCTTGTATTTGCATAGATCTTTCATTGATTTTCTTGCTAATATATTTTATAGCTTTCCCTGTTTCCTAGAATTTCTTAGAAATTTCACATCTTATTCAGCTGAGATATTCTGCCATTCCTTGCTTTGGGAATTTTTCTCTCTTTGATCAGTAAGAGGACTTCAACTGTTAAATATGTTTTCCTTTTCATATATTTTTTAGATCTATATATTCTTTGGCAGCTACCAGAATTCAGTTATTTAAAGTTTCCCTTCTTTCTTCTATATATTTACTATAATAATCTAAAAATTTCAATCTCGATAATTGTGGAATATAGGAGATTTTTAGGATAGATAATGAAAAAAATTTTCTAATTGGGAAAAGAATTATTTTATTCTATAGTATATATATATATATCTTTTTTACATGCTCAGATTACTATAAAAGAGATGGCAATCCAAGCACACATCTCATTCATTGAAGCAGTCTAGTCGAATGTTGTAAAAATATTTTATGAAAACATCTGATAATGATACATTTTAAAATACAGGTCATCTAGACTTATGCTCCTTGAATAAAATTTACTTAATTTTTTTACTCTCTTAAATCAATAAATAAATCATAAATGATGTTTCTCTCATCTACCTTACTTCTAATAGCAAGATATTCATAGTACACTAGCTGGTGATAAGAAATATAATATAAATAAAAATCATAAAAACCTACTAAATTTCTTTATTATTATTCCCTCTTTGTAGAATAATAGCATCCTCTTCTGTGAATATTAAATAGGTTTAAGGTTTTAAAATATATTAATTAATACTTTCTTTATTTCATAAAAGATACTTTTCACCAATATTGGGTATTTCTAAATCTTAAAAATATATATGGTACTTGTCCTTTTTATCTTCATATTCTTTATTCCAAATGCATTGATTTAGAAATCTTTTAAAAAGTTCACATTGACAAGGAAAAATTTGGATAGCATAAGCAATTAATTTTATAAAATATAGCCCAAAGAATTGATAAAAACTCTCCAAAATTTATTACATAAAATAATCCCAAAAGAAAGTTTTTCTGTGAAAGCTTGAGGACTCTTTGTAAATACAATGAAAATACATTTTGGCATAAAAATTCACATTTGAATCAAAGAAGGCGATTAGTAAATGTATATAACATCAAATCTATGCAGCATTATTTCTAGAATAAATAAAAATATTTTCTAAATAATTAAGTATATAGACATGTTATCATCCTGTATATGCAACATTTTGGATTAACCCAACATAGCAGGTATGAATGGCAATAGTATACAATTTTAAATTTAATTCCCTTTTTAACATTCAGTTTCAGTCTCTTTCCTGAAGTATACACTGGAAATAGAGTAGAAAGATATAAAGATTATGAAATTTAAGGAATACTTTGTATCAAGAATTTGAAATACAATTCTCACCCTTTTTCTTGACTTAAAATATCTTTTATGTGAATCAAAGGTTCCAAGTAGTCAACAAATTTCCAGAAGTTTTTCTCCAGTTCCTGTTGGTAACATAGCTGTTCAGGTAGCATTATTTTCTCATTTTTTCTTAGCCCATCATAACAATATTTGGCAAAATTCTTAAATGAATCTTTCAGCTTATTTTGAAAATTTGTTGGCATTGCATTTTCATTTAACAAATCTGACAAGAAAACTACAGCTACCTCTTTAGGACCCTGATTAACAGTTGTACCTGAAAAGGTAAATTTGATATAAATAAAGAGATCATAGGTACAACTGAAGCACAAAAAGGGAAGGATTAGGAATTTTTTGCATCCGATTCTCTTATTCTTGGGTTCAATAAATATTACATTCAATTGATTATTTCACTTTTACTATGGGATTGTAATTACAAACCTATACATCCTTGGAGAACCATTTGGAGCATCTTGGCATCTGGAGGTTCCTGAACAACTGTAGCTGCTAACTCTGAAGTTTTATTTTGAATATTTTCAATGGCCACTTCAATCGGAGTTAACACAACCTTAAATTAAGTGGGTTTTATTAGAAATATGCAAATAAAAATTTATCTCATTATCAAAACAAGAGTATTTTACAACTTTCGGGGATTTCAACTTTGAGCATAATTAGCCACTGTTGTAAAGAAAATCTTCCCATCAGTCTAATGAAAATTAGAAGTTTCATTTCTCTACAAATTAATATAGAATTCATTGAAACAATATATAATTAACAGATCTTTACAATTATATAGCACACAATGTCCATTTCTCGTTCAAGAAAAGATCAAACAAATAGTAATAAGGCTGGAGATAAATATACTTTTATGTACTATGGATATATTTCTTGGAATATAAATGTAAATTTGAAAATATCATTAATAATGAAGTGAAAATTAAATTTTTATGATAAAGTTTATGCATTGAAGAGTCAAATTCTTAAACCCACATAACTTGAGCGTACATACATATGATTCAAAAGTTGTGAATTTCATTAATATATACATGGTGCAACAGGCGATGCAGAGTAAGGGCATGGCATACTGGTATACATAGTGAGATACATGTGATCATATCCCATTTTGGCTATGGCTTATCTATGGCTTTTTGAGCCACAATGAATTAGTTATCGGCTTATTGAGGCAGCTGCCCAATTTTTATGATTAAATATCATAGCCCCACCCAGCAATAAAACCAGGTACTGCTATCTCAAAAGGTAAACATATTACCCACATAGTTATCTTCGAATCAGATTCTATCAATACATGAATAAAATTTATTCTCTTTTAAAACTCATACAGTATGATTGTATAAGAGAGTTTAATATCTAGAAACTTAAGTGATTTAAAACTGAAAGAAAAACTACAGAATGTTTCATAGGAGTAAAGGACCATCTGGTGCCAACTCTCACTCGGAGAGTATACGGGATCTCATAGCTGTGGCAAATCGTACATTAGGTAGTCAAGTCACTCAATTGATTGCTGCGTTAAGGAACATCAAAGAGCAGTAAAAAACAAGGAGAGAAAGCTGTCAGTGGTCATACAGTATGTATGGTCTGAACCCAAGAATATGATTGACTTAGAAAATCATCATTGTAGCTAAAACGTTATTGTATGGATCGACCACTGATGAGTTCCTAAAAATATGGAATTTACATGCAGTGAAAGCTTTCACACCAGATTCAGTATTAACACTATCCCTTATTTTAGATCATATATGTACATACATATATGTACATACATATATGTGTGTGTATAATATAATTTTAAAACAGATTTAAAAAAATCATCTTATATATGAGTGAAGCATAAAAATTTCTTTACTCAATAGATACAATAACCCCTTAAATGGAGAGCGAATTCACAATCATTTTGAAACATATGTCCTACCTAACATATAAATATTATGTTATGACATTTTGGATTAAAATTAACAAGCAATAATTATATTTGAAGTAAAAAAATAGGCACACTATAAGCAACTTTGACATAAGATGTTAATGAGGATAAATATTTAATGTGCAGCAAGGAAAGAGGTCCATTGTTTTGTGCAGCAAGTTAAAACAAGATATATTTCATCCATAAAATTAGTGAAATATTAAAATATATATAAACTCCCATTATTTACCTCATCTTTTTCAATTACAGGAATTCTTCTTTTAATATAAGGAAAATGATGTGAAGTGGTGAGAAAAGTTTTCCTTAACCATTGCTCCCCTATGCTTCCATGGGGGCGACCATGAGGTGTGAATGGAGTTGCATAAACAAATTTCTCTTAAAGAAAAACAAATGAGGTTAATGATTATAATTTACATAAATTTAAACTTAGGTATAACTTATCAGAGTAATTACTTATTGTGAAGTTTTTTTCAAAAGCTGATACCCGAGATTCCAGTTCATGCATTTCAAAATATGGTTCAACATAAGTGATTTGAATGTAAAGTTTACTTGGTGATAATGTGTTTTCATCCACTAAATTGGAATCCTTCACAATTATCACATTTTCAGCTCCAAATCTCTCCTGATAAAAGGTCTGTGAATAAAAATTTTTGAAATGATCTACAATGAACAGCAAATTATTTATGACTCATCGGTCATCAATATCAGTGCTACTAAAAAATACCTGAAGCCGGTTGAAAATTTCAGAGAGTTTAGTTAAGGTAGGTTCTTTATAAATGAATTCATTTCCATGGAGCTCTCCAAAACTGTTTCCATAAAATGCTACTCTATAATATGATCCAAACACTCTTTTATTTTTGTTTTTCTCTATTAGACTGAAGGCATCAAAGAGTTTACTGCAATAAAAGAATGAAATACAATTATGTTGTGTTCACCAATGGAAATAAGTTGTAATAAAGTAGAAGGCAACACTACCTATGGATGTTAGCTAGTTTTTTGTAATTTCGCTCAGCCTCTGCAATGGGGATCATTATTTTGTAGACTGCATTCATGGCTTCATATAATTTGGCCTATATGAACAAACGATATTGATAATTATGATACAATTAATTTTTCTTATAGAGATAGACAGAAAAAAGCATTTTTTCAATTTAGTTATTATAAATTATGCAAAAGATTTTTTATTTTTTAAACCAGAGTTCAGGAATTATAATGTTCAAGTGAATTTGATAAACTATGAAAATCATAATTTTGTAATTCTGTGAGAGTTCATACTTGAAAAAATGATGTTGCTGCAAGTTCCAGGAGTCCAACTAGCCCAGACTCAGTGAAATATTTCCCTAGGCCACATTCTTCAATGCTAAGCCCATCTTCAAAATGCAGGCTCTCTTCCAAAACATTGGGTGAAATGTTCTCAAAAGCCACAGCTCCTTTTGGAAAGTAAGACTTTGATTCAAAAATGATCATATATTCTGCCACAATAGCAGAGCCATGAATCATGCACATAGCTGCCTCTGCATGACCTTCATTCTGCAAAGGAATGTTTACATTGATTGGTTCATCGAAAACTTCAAAATGACTTCAGAAACAGTAAGAAAAAATGATTCATCTAGAACTATGATTCTTACAAAATTTTCTCCCCAGAAATGGTTCATGAAGGGACTAAAAAATTTCAGGTCAAGGAATTTATTGTGATCTTTGATTAAGAATCCAGATGCATTGCATTTAGAATCTCAGAGGAGCATGAATGTATGCTCAAATTATGACATTAAGACAGACTCAAGACTCTTTCATTATAATAAGGAAATATATTTGATGCTAGTACCTCATTATGTCTCTGAGCCATATGGAATAGCCAAGTCAATCGAGCATTTGGAGAACTGCGATGAGCATCTGCAATTCTATGCATCAAGTCTAGAACTAAATCAGTATCAGGTTGTGCTTCTTTCATTTTAATGGTATCTGACAGAATTACATGAAGACTTTTTACCAACTCTTTCACCTATAAAAAAATCAATTCAATTTATTGCATTCCACATTTATTCTTATATCTGTCAGACATCAATGATAACTCATTCAAAGAAACATAGATAAAATCATGACATACACTGAAATAAGTCCTAGAAATGGATTAATTTTGAATAATAAAGTACAGAAATCTTTATTTACCATTTTGAAACTGATAAAAGATTTCATGAATGGACACCTAGAGAAGAAATTCTAAAATAGGCTAATACTATTTATATTCAAAGTGATTTCATTTGATGACATGATGAATGATTATCTTCTGTTGTAAGATTTAGGGACTATGCATTTCAATGTTAGTCATGATTAATTATTTATGATGAATCTGAAATTTCACTCAACATAAATATCATCTAAAAGAATGTTTGCAATTATATTTCCTAAAATTCTAAACGGTCTCAATATCTTGTTGTTAATGACCTTTTTACCACAAAAATAGCTTCGTTGAAATATGCAACATAAAATTTACCTGGCAAAGAAATTGAGTATCTTTATGTAAATTGTCAGCTTCTGCATATTTTACTACATTCTTCAAAGACTCATGAAACTTGTCCTCCCTTATTTCTGTGCTTGTATCCACTAGATTGCTCAACGCAACTGTAAGTTGCAACTTAACCCATGAAAATTTCTGAAAAAATGAATGATAATGTAAAGCATGGCTAGGATCATTACTCACTTTAGAATTATTATAAAAGAAGCAATCTGGCAATATAATTGTCGAAGAATAGATGAAGTCATTGATGAACTGAAGTCAGCCAAATTAAATATCATTAATAAGAATTTACCTGAACTGTTTGATAAGTCTCCCTCAAGAGTAGATATAAGGAAAGGGAGGCTTGTGCACGAACTCTGCCAAGAAAAGAACTGCAATGACAGAGTAGCTGGAGACTCAAGTCTTTGCAAAGATCACTTTCATCATCAAAGAAAAGGTGAGGAAACTGAAAAGTGATGCATTATTTGGATGAATGCATTTATTGATAGTATGAATATCTGTTAATAATTTTCAAAGCAGTTTATGTATTCTACTGCAAACCTTTCTGACAAATGATCTCTGAGTATAGAAAATACAATCCAGTACTGATGTACTTTGATTTTTTCCAAGGGCTTCTAATAGAGTCTTTACAACCATTTCCAAATATATCTTCTCATCCTTGGTTCCAGAGAAAACCTTACAGGAAATATATACCAAACATGTAATTCAAACTTCTTAGTTTTATGTTAAGAATTTTCAAACATAAGTAAATTTTCCTTAAACTGACCAAAGGAAAGGGTAAGATTACAATGCATTGCTTGCTGTGCAATGAAAATGCAATGATACTCAAATTAAATGAGGTTATTTTGTGGGACTTAAACTCTGCTTTCTAAACATTCATGCAAATTACAATTTTTATTTCTGTGCTAATTTTTTACTTGACCTAATTGTTAGTTTGAGTTTTTATTGATATCTGTCAATAACTGCCATCATATGTGTTTCCTTACAGTGCCAAGAATTTCAAAACTACATCATGTCAAAGATTATTCATGAAACTTTAAACTTTAACCATCAAGTTATGACAACTCATTTATAATTCCAATCAAATTTGTAAACTTGGACCTCATAAATTTAATATTATTTGTATCATAGTTTCAATGACTTACCTCAGCCATCACTTCAAGACAATCAAGAATGATAAGACTAACTTCAGCTGAAAATTCACCTGATCTGTCAGGTTCATAAACAGTTCTTCTGTTGGAGTCTAAAACTGATGGAAATATGTTACCTGAAAAGTAATGCCAAAGAATTGCTAAGTAATCACTCAATGACTTATTTGGCTTTTTTACAAGCTTAATCTAGATTTATGTGCCCTAAAAGATTTGCCTGATAAGATTTCCTTCATATCTTACACATTATATCATCCTTATATGGGTGATATAGAGTAATAATAAGTAACTATTTTCTTTCTTTAAGCAAGAAGACAAGTGCATATTAGTTGATTAATTTTAATTTACAAATAAAATTAAAGAAGTCAATCATAATTTTGAGGTTGGTATTCTATAATCTGTCATAGAGAATTTTCAGAGAGAGAATGTATATAATTGTTACACAATTTCCAATAATGATCCCTCATATTTTAGAAACTCTAATTCTAAGAGTTTCTTCATTAAGAAATTTCCAAACATTTTAAAGGTAAACTTCTTCTCGCATTACAAATTTTCATGGAGATAATTACATGCATAATACAACAAAGTATTAAAAGGTACTTGAAGTTCTACTCACAATTTACAGTGAATAAACAATCGAGTACTTTTCAAAATATCCTCAGATATAGTATAACTTACTTATCTATTCTCCAAGAATGACCTTTTATATTGCAGTGAACTCCTGATTATCTGCAGGGGATTATACTTTTGTGGATTATCTGTGCATAATATTTTTACTTTTCATCAATATTTTGAGTAGTTTTTTAAAGAGAGTTCAAACACAAAAACCGCACAAGTATTTTAATTAGTATTTCAATAAAACCAGGACTTAAGTAAAACTCTAGGTAAAAGTTAAAACCTTAAGTAAAAAATGTAGAACAGTTGAAATACTACAATGAAAATATTGCTTCTAAAACAGATCCCCATTTGGTGAAGAAAACTCTTATTAATCCACAAACATTGAAAATAACAGACTATGCATGAAAATAATAATGAATTATTTGGGTATATTATGAAAATTATACGAAGGAAAAGTGAAAGTTTGGATAATTCATGTTTTTTGATTATCCATGCATCTACTTTTCATCATTTGCCAAGACAACCATAAGTTCACTGTACTTACAAATGAACAAAATTGTTAATGAAATTTTGTGTAGTATAGTCCTACATACCTGTAATAAGTTCGCTTTTAATCCTTTTAGAACCAGATGAACTTTGTGAATATGAATCCAAATTACTTAAGTTGTTGAGAGAAGTTGAGTACTTCTTTTTACACACCAGCTTCCTTTCCTGTAAAATTTAATGGCAATTTGTTTACAAATTCATTTAGAGGGATGACGCTTGTAGACAGTTTTTATTTGCAGTTATATATCATTTGTGATATTATGCTAAACTATTATTGTCTGCATATTCAGTAGTCAGATCAGATGTCAGTTTGAAGATCAAATCCTCCATGAGCTACCAAAAGCTCTAGAGAAGAAAACTGATTATACAAGATCAGAAGTGAAGTGATTTGCCTTTCCATTCCTAACTGAGCCAGAATGCTATAAAGAGTGAAAGTATAGCACAGAAACACCTATTAACAATACTTTTCATGACTTTTACTAATGAATGACATTTATAATTATAATAATCACATTATAAGCATTTGAATTATCACACCAATGAACAAATATGAGACAAAAGTAAATAAAAGATAGATTTATATCCATCCTCTATGATAAGACAAAACAAAAATATTCCTGAATTGGTTAAGGCTTTTGTGGTCCATTAGATGTTATTAATCTAAAATCTTTTAGGTTGAACCCATGTACTTGATACGCAGGTTTAACCCAAAAGATTTTAGATTAGTAAAAATATTCCTTTCATAAGGTATAATCATACTCAAAGGCTTTTTGAAAATACCTTAATAAGTAAAAAAATTGTGAGGCTTTATTTAAGTGATAAAAGAATAGACTTTCAGAAACCAGTCATATTTTACATACTTTACTGTCATAAATAAATAAATATTTTCCAACTTTGTAAAAAGTTATAATGGTGATCTTTCATTAACTTTTGAAGTAGTTTTGTCGCTTAGAAATCATTCTTCATAACATTATCGGTATGCTCTCATAAAGATTTTGCACTTTCTTGGGATGAAAACAAAAACTGAATTAGCTCTTTCATGAAGATATAAATGGAAATGAAAGAGTCTGAGAGTTAAACTTCAAACTAAGATCTTCCGTTTGCCACACAGATGCTTCTGTTGAAAATGTGAAGCATGTAAAACAAGATGTAAAACATTGGTTGTTGTTAAATTTAACCAACTTTTATAGAGGAAATCATCTAAAATTAAAGTGTATTAAAAAAATAGCAAAACTGTTCCCAGTACAGATTGTACAAAAATATAAAATTTCATTTCAGAATTTAATTCCTTGGTAATATCATAATATCAAATAATATTTAAAAAGAAAAATTAAAGGAAAAGAAATATATAATATAATGTAGTAATAAAATATAAATACCTTATATTCAAAGCAAACAAGGCACATCGTCAGTATTTCCAAAAATTTCTCTACTCTTTTTGGTGAAAGCTCAGACAGAGTGAGCTTAAAAATTTTCTTGTCAATGTTTTTCATAACCCAAATGAAGCAAATCAATAAACCACATGTTTCCTTAAAACTAAATTGTGTGAAGTTTTCCTGAGGGAGACAACAATTAACAAATAAAATATAATTTCACAAAGAACCCGTCAAACATATTCATTTGGATTTGAAGACTTACTTCAGTTCTGCTGTACTTTTCAAAATCTACGGGTAGAAAGAATGATGATTTTGTGACATTCTTTCTTCTTTCTTTTACTTCTACTGAGTTTCGTACATTTTCCTGCTCAGGTTTGCTCACAGTATCTTAATAAATTAAAGAAAAAGATCTGATTTCAGATTGATATGTACGAAATGTATATTCTAAAATTCTTAGTCATATGGAGTCATTAAAGTTAAAAGTTTCCTTTGTTCATATCCTTCATAAAATCAACTGCCCAGATAAAATACAAATATATGGGATGGAAAACACTGAGAAGAAAATAATACAGATTAACTTAATCCCTCAACATTCTCAGATCAAACTAGATTCAATTTGTTTTTTTAGAAATAATCTTTAGCAAATTTTATGATTCAGATAACTGAAGATTGATAATTCCCTTAGATAATACAACCTATAATTTAAAATGCAGTAATAGAAAATTATGATAATTAAAAATTTACACTAACCACTAGTGCTCTTCCTTTTTTCTTCTGTTTTCAACCTTGGCAAAGCTCTCATAGTGATTCCAATAATGGGATAAAATAAAGAAGCCAGAATAACTTTATCTGATGAATGCTGATACTGTGGATCTCTGTCAAGTTTGCTGATGAGATTATACATCCCAATTATTGATTTTTCATGCAAGGATGAATTTCTGTAACATAAAAACTTGTTTCAGCAAAAATTTTGAACCAGTTATCCAATTAAATTTATACAAATAATAATGTATTATGTTTCAGATTAGTTCTTTGCATTGAGAAACATAAAAGATACCTATGAAATAAATTTGGATAAAGTGCACACAAGCATATGGAAAAACAAAAAATATAGAATATTATGATAAATTATACAAAAAAGCATTTAATTGCATCTACATACTTATTAATACTATAATGCAGTACTATACTATGCAAAAATTACTACATCTAAACTGGTACATATGATTAGAAGGAAATTTATAGCAAGATTAGGTACACAGCAGTATATAAATGATTAGGATTACTGAACAGTATACGCGGTCAATGACCTTGTGACCTAAGTATGTTATGAAGTCTTCACAAGCTATATTCAGAGCCTCTAGATGTCATGGCATAGGATCAAAGATGGCCTGGATAAGTTCCTTTGGAATATAACTTCATGCAATTTGTATACAAGTTTACAACTTATCAACAATGGTTGCTGGAGGACCATTATTAACAAATTGCCAATAAACCATATTCCAGAGATGCTTAATTGGCAACATGTCAGGCTAGCATGCAGGCCAGAGAAACATGGCTACACATAATTCTTGCTTACTTTTTCCCTTATTCATGTGATCAAGCATTGTCCTGCTGAAATATGGTACGAGAAGTTGCCTGAAGTAGAAGCAGTACTTTAGAGTCTACAACCTCCATTATGTAGTGATTGCTATTCATATTACCTTCAATACCTAGGAGTTGAGATCCCTGGCCATTACTCTTGGACAGATTGAACTGGGAATTGTCCCAAAAGACTACATCATATATAACTATCAGAAATATGTTCTTAAAGACCCAAACATCATCGATGATAGAACAGATACCAAAGAACAGCTAATTCAACAAGTCGCAGCTGGTTGCAGGATGCTGGCAAACACATTATTTAAATAGACATGATTCAGTTGCTAAAATCATACACCAAGAAATAGGAAAACTATGATATTGAAAGATGAAAATTGCCCTCCATAATCTCATTATAATAATGAATCCATTCTAGAAAACAAAACTTATAGGCTACATTCCAATCAAACAATATGAACTGATAAAACAATATATTACAGATCTGAGATTACTATAACAGACAAAGGGAATAATCCTGTATATTTGATAATGTAGCAATCTCATTGCCAGATAACATCAAAAGTGCAATGTACAAAAGAAAAGAAAATACCATGGCCTAGGAAATGGCATACTAAGGATCTGGAGTATGTCAAAAGTAGAAACAAAGCCCACAGTATTGTCAACCACCAGTGTAATACCAAAAAATTCTTTAGTAACCTAGATATATTAAGTTTGAATCATAACATATACAAAAACATTAAGAAGACAGTTATCACTGACTTGGTCAAGCCCAACTTTGTGGAACAGTGACATTGAGAAAATAAAAAACACACTTAGTTAATTCCACAGAAACATGTTCTGTGAAATTTATCAAGTGTGTTTTTTATTTTGCATGAAGGCAGTTATCATTGCAACTTAGCACAAGTAAGAAAAATTCAAAATTTTGGAAGGGAAATAGCAATCTAAATAGCCAAAATAATATTTCTCCGGGAGAATTTGGTATATAGGCCTGTATCCCAGAGTCACCCAGAAGTGCTTAGGAAAAAATAATAATGATGATATCATTAACCAGGTGTGTTCTAAACATATTTAACTGTAAATCTCTTTCAATTCTGGAAGAAATTGGAGATCATATCTTTCTAACCTTTTGCTACAATTTTCCTTTTACTTATACCATATATGACATATCATTTACCAGCCAACATACAACATTACTTACCCTGATGTGAGAAAATGCTGAAAATTAGCAAGTAGAAGACCGGCTAAGAAGTGATTTGTTTTGAAGTTGGATGAAAGGTCATACAATGCATCAAATGTTGCCCAATTTGGTAGTCTAATTTTCTTATCTCTTGTCAAACCTTTTTCTGGATTAATGCATCCATTGATGGGTAAAGGACATGATCCACCAAACAAATTCAATGGGATGAATTGGTGATGATAGCAAATAACTTGCAAAAAGTCAAGCTGGAAAAATTGTAAAAATCATCTGCAAGATTTTATGGAATTCCTTAGGAATAACTATCATATTTTGAAATAATTTTCAAAGATATCTTAATTATGAACTTATAATAATTGTATCTTATGAAAAATATTTTCTGAGAAAATGAAAAAAGAAAAGTGACTTTTTCTACAATAGATTATTATTTATTACTAAAATCATAATTTTATAGCAAAGTGAGAGGTAATTCGAAATAATTCAAAAAGATGAAATGAAAAAAGGATATAGTTTATTTAATGAATTTAAACCAATTCAAATTATAAGTAAAAACATGTGAATCAATGATTTACTTCTTCATCGAGTAGTTAAGATGCAGTGAAAGTTTTACTGAGGTTTAATTTGAGTTGCTACCCTTGTTATTTGATTTTTTAAATCTATGATTGACTCACTGGAATACAGTTACTGTAGACATTTAGAGACTGTTGTTGAGATCATCTTTGAAGATAAATTGTAATGAAATTTCTGTTATTCTGTGAATCATAGCTGATTTTTCTTTTTTATTCAAAATGAGTTGTTTCTACATATTTAAACATTTTATCGAACACTATAGCAAGTGATATATAATTTACATATGTGAGAGAAAGTATTTCATGAAATACTGTAGGTAGTAAGCTACAAACAAATTGCTGAGCATATATTAAAATTGATTACCTTGCACACCTGAAGATCAGCTGGAATTTTGTTGCTGAAATTTTGTATGAGAGAAAAGACCCATCCTCTGTCAACTATACAAAGTAAATCACACAAAAAGTGTGCAACACTGATAACTAGATGTGTCCCAATCTGTAAAAGAAAAATCTTTATTCTAAGAAGTTACTACTTCATCAAAATATTGAATCAATTGCACTAATCAAATAAGATGGGTTACCTCCTCTGATTTTGGTTTCTGATGAGTGTTAATCAAAATCCATTCTAGAAAGTCAGAAGTACTTTTCATGAACTCTTCAGAAACTCTAAACTCCCTTGGAGCATTCAATTTATCCTTCCAGTGTAGATCTTCTATAACACTCTTGATGATCAAGTCAAAGTAAAACCTAAAAGTTTTTTATAAAATATCCATCATAATCTATTCCCCTAATTAAAAAGAGACAAATGGTTTGTATGCAAATACTTACCAAATATTGTTTAGTGCTAATTCTCTGGTATTTCTCTCAGAGTTATTCAAATGGAATAATAATTCCTCATGAAGAAGTTTTGGCATGGCGTTTCCGTTATCGTTCTGAATTTGGTAAGATCTCTCTTCATTTTCACAGTGCTGTATCATGCTAAGATAAAAGTATACATAAAAATTTGCTAAATACTATCAAAATAAACTCTTGAAATATTGTCACTATTTTACAATTTAATTCGTATATTAAAGGTTAATTGTTTAATGAAATTTTAACTTATATTGGACTCTTGATCCAATACAACACCTTTAATGCTTTCTGCCAAACTTAAGTGACCCAGATTATTTTCCTAATCACAGTAAAGTTGTAGAACAAATATCTTAAGTAATAAGACCCTATGATCATAAGAAGTTGGTTTATATTCCATATTTAAAGTTATGAGTTTAATATTGAATAGAATAAAGTGAACTCTTGATTATCAGGGCTAATGATATGGAAAGAATGCACAGATAAACTGAAAACACAAAAACAATCAAAAATTCCAAAGTTTCACTTTTATCTGATAAATTTCATAATTTACATTAATAAACAATTTATTATTACTTTCAATAATGCATTATTTTTAATTGTTTAATGGACTTACTAATAGTTTTCTTCATGTAACTGTGTATCTTTTTAGCAGTGGTGGTGTCACCATATTCATATTACCAAAGGTCTTACATAAGTCCTGCTTGTATTCGAATATGATAATACAGAGGTCTGGCTCTAAAGATGAGCCCTAATACAGAGGTCAGGGGAAGAGGAGACTGGATGAGGTAAATGAGAGGAAGCTCAGAATATCATATCATCATAATAACATGCTGTCAATTACCCTCCATTCTACCTAATCCTGCATTTCAGCATTATAGGGAAGGATGTATTCATCGCAACCAAAAACAGGGAAACAATCATGCTCATCCTTAGAGCTTATACACGGTAATATTTTTTGAGTTTGATTCTTTTAATAATATGGGAAAATATTGAAATCAAGTAAAATATCATGCATGGATAATCTGATAAAAACAGATAATGTGCCAATGAGTAACCAAGAGCTCCCTGTATTAAAAATTAAATTGATCTATTTCTTCAGGTTATTTTTTTTTGTCAGGATAATTCTTCAATCAGGTTTCAGAAACTTACCATTGACTTTCTTCTTTTTCAAGACTTTTCTGCATGCTTTTAAGGTTATTCATTCTTAAATTAAATTCATGATGAATGTGAGAAATCTGGCTCTGATAATGGACAAAAGTTACCAATGTTGTATTTTGTACATAGTTTTCACTAGAAAAACTGCCATGCAGCTACAAAAAGAGAAAATTGATTAGATAAAAATTATACATTGCCCTTTTACTTTTACCTTTATAACTGCTAGGTTTTAAGGTATTAATTTTTAAATAAATATCATCAATAAAAGCAAGCTTAGGGGAAACATTCTCCAAATGGTATATACACCAGTAAATGGAATATTAGAAGTGAGTAAGGAAAAGAAGATTAGTTAATGAATAAGAGTGGATTGAATTTGTTGCATGAGTGAATAATACATAGGAAAGAGAAAGATTGCATGGTTAATAATAAAGGAAATTTGGCCTAGTAGTCTAGTAGATTTTATTATACACATTGGTCAATAAGTAGCGGAAAATCAAATGTCAGCATGGGGGTAAAACAAATTATTGCAGAGATTCCCATGGATCCTTATGAAAGCATTAATTACATAAATTTAAAGTTTGAGATTAAGGCAAGGTTACTCACAGTTTAAAATGAATATTATTTTTATTCACAAAATAAATATTATCATTAGCATACCATATCATAATCCTCACACTTGAGGCCAGTGTATTTGTCACCTTACAGTATGAGGATTAAGATACTGTATACATCAATCAAAAGGGCTACTTTTTTGGTTCAAGTTAGTGAACATAAAAAATTTCTTGGAAATAAAACAACTCATTCACTTCAAACTTAGCCCAATATCTTATACTAAATAAACATTCATCATCATTTGAACCCATTATCCTCCATAAAATCAGATAAGGACAGATGAAAAGGTTGCCAATGAATATGTCACAAATAAAGCATTTATTCTCAAGCTATTTACTGAAAATTGCTACATATTTTATC
This sequence comes from Pachydiplax longipennis, assembly GCA_036926295.1. Classification (NCBI taxonomy): domain Eukaryota; kingdom Metazoa; phylum Arthropoda; class Insecta; order Odonata; family Libellulidae; genus Pachydiplax; species Pachydiplax longipennis. Next base: position 1,339,253 of record JAVFKF010000010.1, read on the forward strand.
CTGCTAATGTCTGCATTAGCCACTGTCTTCAGTAAATTTAATGAGAAGGTGTAAATTAATTGTTTTTTGCTTTGCAATCTTAGACTTATTGCAATCATTATATACCATTAGTTCCAATATACTACATAAAAATTCTAACAAAAATTGCTTCAGCTAGTTTATTTTAGAGATCATGATATAATTTATCAATTTAATTTTTCAAAACATATTTTACATAAAATATTCAATGAAATGTTTACTCACAGCAACCTTATTTACAATCTGTACCAGAGTCTTAAATGCTCTCTTTCCAACCCTTTCTTCAGTTAATGGATGTTTTGATGAGTTAATGATAAGCCAAATAATTTTGTTCAGCAAAATGGGTAAAAACTTCACTAAGCACCTTGTATCTGATTCAGGAAGTTGTACAATGCTAATGAAAAAAATAATTCATCATTCAGTATCCCAACAATCTGTAATATTCACATTTGAGAGTTAAGTAAGTTGAGGAGTGAAGTTGATTCATCCTTTTGGTACATAACTGTGAGAGCAATTACTTGAAATTCTCTAACACAAATAATGGTTAATTAATAATCTATTTAATGATCAAATTGTATCATCTTATAATGATCAATATACAGCTGGTCTTTAATATGCTTGTATATTTTATATTTTTTCTGTTTCTTTGATATGGATGAAATTTGCTATGTACATTCAAAATACTGCTGATCTTTACATCTGTTTATTTTATGTACCTTCTATGTTTGATATGGCTGATATTTTATGTATATTTACAAGATACTACTGACATTTTTACCCTTGTGTATATTATGAATTTTCTATACATTTTCTTAGCACTCAAAATTTTCTTTTCTTTTTCTTTATTATTACTTTAATTTTAACTATATGCTATAATTTTAACATAATTTGACACCTCTTGTTGAGCCACAAACTGGCTCAGGAGGACTGAAATTGTCATTATATAAATTCACAATTAATAATTCTTTTGTTTTTCGATTTACTACTAATGCTCTATTGTACACATTGTAATATTTGTGAAAATGAGCAATTAAAAGATGTTATTAAATTAAAAGATTGTAGCTTAAAATGTGTAAATGTAATAATTGTAAGAAGTTTTAATTTTCAATAAACAAATTAATTAATCGATAAAAAATTACTCAAAAAAATTAATTTTCAGGATGATTAACTGGTAACATACTTATTTTAAATTTCATCCAATTCTAGTCACATATTCTAGCATTGAATAAAGATAACAAAATACAAATTTTACTACTACCTGAAAATAAGTTCTGCATTGGCATCCACATTTTCAGTATTTTTTGGGAAACTTATTTCTTTCAGGACAGAACAACTTTTCAGGAACATATCCACATGCTCATCCTAAGAAATTAAGGAAATTATTACCATGATTGCTAAAGAGTCTAACAGAATAGTTTGAATGAATAATAATGACTTACTGAAGGATGTACAGAAGAAATGGCCTTAAGCATGACTTTAAAAATTCCTTTTTGATTTTCCATTCCTTTTCCTGATTTAATTACAGGTAGTTCAGAAAAATTAGCTACAAGACTTTCTCCTTTCATTACAGGCAGTTCAAAATTCCCAGAAGTGAGTTTGCCATTAATGAAAAGTGGGATCCACTGTTAAATTCAAAATAATAAAGAAAAATCATTAAACATGAACAGATTATCAAATATTTTTTTCCTTCAGACTCCACTCAGATAAGAATCATGCCTGTCAGCAAAGTGATAAACCTCTACTAGCAATGATTAGTAACATCAGAGGTAATAACATCATATAAGAGAAAAGATAAAACAAAATGTAGATAAAATGTCTAATCTATTTTCGTATTGTAAACTACAGAAGTTAAGACCAGAATTCTCCAGTTCATCATGTATGAGATTCTGTTTAAAACTTACTGAAAATCCAAAGCATTTCTCCACATCTAAATCTGACTTCTTACTGCAGTTCAGATGATAAAATTCAAACAAAATAAAATATTTTTTGTTGAAATTTCCTGGTACGTTGAGCTTTATCTCATCATAAAAATCAGGATTTCTGAAACATTATTAGGTTCATATGATTAAAATTGTCAAAGATAATTTCATTCTTAATGATAAGAAATTCATGACAGTACCTTTTGTGGTAGGAGACAGCTGTGTACATTTTTGAAACCAGTTTTGGCCCTGAGGACTTTCCGTAAATCAGTGGAATACTAGATTTCTGACCGATTTCCCTCAATTCAATCTTCACTGTAATGTTCCTGATCTGGCCTATAAAGATTCATCAAGTAGAATATCAAGCAAAACTCAAAGAATAACTTAATAACACAATGCCTTTACAGGTGATTAATTCATAACATTTTACCTTGCCGTCCATTGGAAGAAAAATTTTTTGGATAAATGTACATGAGATTTCTGTATGATAAATATGGTTCTATGATTTCCTTGTAAGGGAATTCTAATAGTTCCCGTATTGGAGAATTATTTTCTCCTGAAAATTAATAAAAAAGAGATATATCATAAGTAGAACTGTTAAGAGTACTTCGGCAAAAGCTGATACATTTTTCAGCCAAGCTTCCACTGGGAATAGCACCCAGAACCACTTTCAATAAAGTCAAGTGAGTTGCCCATATGGCTATCCGGACTTATATATTAATCTTAACTTAGTAATCTTGCCTATAGAAATAAATCTCTATAATGTTTTTGAAATATTATTCATTATTTTGAGATAGCAACTATTTAACACAATATCTGATAATAGTAAAATTACACTCAATGGTGAAAGTATGAATTTCTTGACCTTTGCAAGTGTGTATTACTAGTCAAAATACATATTGTAAATAATTGCTCATAACAGTGGTGAGTCCATGGAGGTGAGTAAAAATTATTAAAAAGTAATAATAAATATTCAAGGATTATTTCAGATACCTGGACATGGATTTATAGCCACCATTTCTGGAGATAGGCAACATTTCATTTCTGTAGGACAGGGTGAAATCCGCAATTGAAAGGATCCTGGAATCAAATCTTGCTTTTTCCGGGGAGATGTTTGCTTCACTAGTCCCAATAATTCAATGTCTGAGAGATATTCCATTTCCTGCATTAAACACGGATGGTGTGAGCAAATTACAAAAATGAAGGAAACATTTTTAATCAGATAATAGGATTTTAATTTAGTTGAATATTGTTGGTTAAAAAGTGGTTTAAATGTATTGTTGAGATAAATCTGCTTTTTATATGTTTCATAATTTTATGCATTAGCAGATTACTATAGTGAAACCTATCTTTAGCAGAATCTCTCGGTGACATAATTTTTTTTCCAGATAAGACAGTTTTCCACTTAACCCAGGGTCTAACATTTCAAAAATGACCTTAAAAGCCATATGGTGCCCATAACATGCGTTGCCTAAAAGGTTGGTTTGACTTGAATTCTACTATACACAAAATTATTATGAAATAATTTAAGAACAGTATCATATTATGGTAAATTTGTTTATTTGAAGTAATTTACACAAAAATTGATTGATTATGAAATATGCATATAATCTGTCATTTTTGTCATCTTAACGCAGGTTCACATGGCTGGGAATTGATTCCGTTTCCGCGTTTGACAGGTTCCATTTAACACAGGGTAACAATGCATGTAAAACCCTATTACGACTGCTGAGACCAACATTTCTTTCTGGATAAGACATTCCGGTTTTCGTTTAACTCAGGTTCCACTTAAAGCGGGTTTCACTGTACCACCTTTATTCCTTTTTCACTAATAAGTTATTGTTTTCGCATGATGGGATACTTTCCATTTTATTTTATTACAGATGCTCTATACTGGATTTAGTGGTTGCCGTATATTCTGTACATGCATAATAAATGCTAAAATATGTTTCCATCCTGAGTCATTCTAGTAATTGAAGATGTGATTTTATATGCAACATCTCAGATTAAAAGTAAAGTCCAAGTGCACGATCCCTTTGAGTGATACAACCATTTGGTGCTTATGGTGGCTGACACATGGTCCACCTCCACATAGTGGCTTACCTAAACTGGAACCTGCTACCTCTTAATTCAGAAAACTATCTATTTTCATCATAATACTGAGTAAACACTGGCATTTCATAGGCCCTATCAGGAATTGAACCCAGGACCTCTTCAATCAAAAGGCAAACACACTACTCACTTGGCTCTCAAGGTGTTTTTGTTTAAGATTACAATCAATGGTAGGACTCATCAGGTTTGAATTACTGATACTTAGAATTAATTGACTTTGCTGAACTGATTCCTAAATCTCTGTATGTAATACAATAGTAGTAGAACCATATGTGTAGGAAAATCTTCTTGCAATGAGGATATAGTTTCAACATTGGATCACATTCTCATTTCTTCTTAAAGTTTCGTAAACAAATTTTAAAATTAGAATAATAAGGGGAAATCCATTTAAAACTGCAGCTTGTAGTTACATATTACTTAGGAATTGGAGCTAAATTGTTTCTAATTTTTTAAAATCCTTTCACAGATTGCAATAATCAATTTCATGAGATTGAGAATGAAGAGATTAAAGAAATCATAACATCTCAATGACTAGATAGAGACTGAAAGATAAGTTCTTAAAGAAATGAACAGTATTCATTAAGGTATACAATAAGAATAATAATTTTGAGCATTGTAAATATAAATGTGGTGGCTCTTCAAGTACATCTTGATAGATTAGAAATATGAAGCAACAAGAAGAAATCTCATACTTGCTTAAAAAAGCACCTGAGCTTTAATGTAACAGCAGAAAACGTATCCAAATTTTTACTCCATGGTGAGTTCATTCTCATATCATTTATGTGCCTAGTCCTGCCAATGCCATCTCCTATAAAAGAAATAAAACATTTTATTCGTAACTTTAGGATTTGGGATCTATTTCATCTTCTGTCAACCAAAGATTCAAGGAATACAGTCAATAGTGATTAAATCACTAATCACAACCCATGGAAAGACTTATGGATAAAAAAGGTATGAGTATTACTAGAGAGATGTTTGAGAGGCATTTCCTCAATATTTTATTTTAGGCAAGTGAAATTTTTCGAATTCATGAGATCCTTGTTGATACTCTGAGTCAAAGGTAATAAATCTATTTGAACGATTCACTCACTCACCTCACTCTACCTGATGTTAATTTTCATCTTAAAATACTTAAATTAACTTGTATTTGCTTTTGTCTTTATGAGCCGCAGGTAAAACATATGAAAAAAATAAAGTCACAGAAACCTGCACTTGTCTTTGCCTCAAAAGTATTTCTTCTGTAAGGGTTGTCCATGATTTTGCTTCCGGCCACCAAATCTTTAACACTGATTGCCGTCCAAGCAAAAGGCATCCTGTACTTTCCAAGCCTCCAGCAATATAAAGCTGTCTTCTCTTTAAGCTTATCTGAAATCTGAAATAGTAAGAATATTGCAAATTTCAACCATCTGCTTAATATTTGCACAAAATTTTTATTACACCATATGGAATGATTAAGGAAATATATAATAAATACAGCAAGCATATGAATAGCTAGTAAACTCAATTACTGAGGTGTGGATTATTGGAAGTTAATTTACTTGCATAGTTATTTATTAATACATATTATTGAACTGGAGAGTTACCTTTAGCTGTTTTAAGTAGGGTTTGCTACATTTATCAACATCCCCCTGTAAAACTTTCTCCAATCTTATCAAAAGGTACAAACCAGATGTTGGATAAGATATTCGAAATATTCCTGAGCGACTCAGAGTACTTGAATCAGCCACTCCACTATCATATGTTGGCAACATTTTTTTCAAAGACTCAGAATTCATATCGAAATGGAAATTTTCTGACAATTTCTTTTTTGTGGTCAGGTCATACAGAGCCATAGATGCATAAATAGGCTCAACTTCTAATTCCAACCTAAGGAATGAGAAAATATTATTGGAATCTAATGAATTTCTTTAAATAGCAACTTCTTGAATTTTCATATTCAAGACAACAAGATATTGCTGATAAGTCAATATATGAACTCACTTTAATTGATGGCATTCAACCAAAATTCTGCCATTAATACTTTCTTCTGGTAAATGTGGTTTTAGTCTAAGATATCTGAATGAATCATCATTAATGGTGGAACACAGTGTGAACAAACATGCCTGAAAATAGATCTCTTAGTTTTAAACATGTATATACAACTACAGTAGCTAAAAATAATTCCAATGAGATTTCAATAATTCAAGAATAAGGATAATAAGAGCATACACTGAAAATTATCAAAGCATTTCTAAGAAGGCAGGTAAATGGGTTTTGATAGCAAGAAATTCTTAAAGAAATAATTTTTAAAAAGTATTCCTATCATTTATGGTTTATAGCAACTAGAATTCTTAGAGTTCCACCCTTTTCACATTTGCATAGTATTTTAATCATAGCCATAAGTTAGTCATAACTGACAGGCATATATTTCTCACTGTTAATGTTCTCTCCCTTTAAAATTTGAGTTGGTAAGTGTGCCTCAGATGACAAAAAGCTGGGAAGTAGATATGTACCAATATGCCATGTATGTACCATATAACGAATATGTTATGTAGTGCAATCGTAAGTGAAAAACATCATATCAGAGCAATTAGATAATAACAAAAACAAATTAAACATGTGGTAAACTAAAGGCATTCATTTACCTGACGCCCACGAGATCTTGTTTTTTCATTAGCTTTATTCTGATTCTGCAGAAGTGATAATAAAAGATTATCATGTTCAACGGAATCCTTAATTGCTGAGGAAGAACTGTGGGTGGGGAGAGGATCACTAAAATTGGGAAGAAAAGATACAAACACTAGCTTCAAAACGAGAAAAAGGGAATTAGATAGGTTTAGTCTACAATAATACATGAAGCTTATCTCATTGAAAAAAGCATGTCAAAATGATTCATGCTCTAATATATATACATTTCTATATGTATGAAACAATATTTATACTTCTTACTTTGGAGTAGTTTTCAATTTTCCACCAAGTAAATCAACCTCATACTCATGAGTTACTTTTGGTTTCACCTCTTTTCTAACATTTTCAGTTCCTTCCAAATCTTGAACTTGTTGAACCACTACATAATCTGATGTGTAAAAATGGACCATCTCTTTGGTGTGGATTGGAAGGTTGGACCTTCGGAAAAAAAACTGGTAAAAGTAAGCAATCGAAAAAAAATTCAGACAAGTTCATGTCCATTAAATATCTTTTCTCATTTTGAAATCAAGTTGGAAAAACAAATCATGATAACACTATTTTTATTAGTAAGTTAGCAAAAATTTAGCTTCTACAGTAAAACAATCTCATAATCAAGTATTTTACATTATTTAATCTTAAGACTCAATGAATCATTAATTCTTACCTACATTCCAGAAATACAGTTGAATGGCTAAAATATTTTTGACACTAACGTTTAACTATATTTTAATGTTATGATTTTTTATTCAGATAAGCATTAATCTTAAAATATAATTTTGAAAAACTAATATACCCAAGGTCAAAAATGAACATCAATTTGGGAAAAATATTTATAAATTTTAAGCAATTAAACCATATAGCTATATATTAGCTTCTATGCCTCATATATACAATTATGGGGTGTATGTTGGCTGGATATGAGGTGAAATAAAATGTTCATACAAAGCAACCTACAAGATAGATTAATACAATGAAAGGGCCATGGCCTAGCAGGGTCCTAGATAGCTAGCAGAATCCTAGAAGGATCTTTGAATTTGCAGATCTAGCTTGAAAAGGAAATTATGCATTCTCATAGTTTTAAGTGGTTGACTATCATTTTAGAAAATAATGTACTATTTCTTTAGGAGCTCTCTGATAACACAGAAGATTACATGATAATACTTGCCCAATATACCCAGAGCATATATAGAATGGAACTTTCAAATCTATGAGGAATTGGAACTACACAGTCTGAAGCATGTAGTAGAATCATCATTTTTCCTCTCTTAATTCAGAAATAATGATAATTGGTTTCCTTTGTTGAAATTCAAACTTCTATTTCTTACTTAGAATTAAGCAAATTCTTACATAAATAACTTTTATAATTTAGTTTGATTACAAAAGGTTGCTGAAACTTGAATGTGATTTTATGTTCAGGCAGTAACTCTATTTTTATTTTATGCATAAAAGTTGATATATTGAGGTTGATTACAAAAGATTGCTGAAACTTGAAGGTGATATTACGTTGAAACTTGATGTTATGTTCAGGCACTACCCCTATTTTTATTTTATGCATAAAAGTTATCACCTGGCATTTCAGACATAGTTCCAAATTTAACCAACATAGTTTATGAATCATTGTATCAATTTTCTGTGTATCTATCACACTTTCAATAGGATAAAATTAATGCATCTTATTGGAATAATAATTAATTTTATTTGCAAGTGTATGTAAGTGCAAGTGTTGATCAATGAACATTCATAAACTTCTGAAAAGATTTCCTCTTTCATGAAGAAAAAAAATGAACAAGGAAAACTCCTTTCTTAGGATGGAATTGTATTAACATAAAGTTAGATATCATAAATTATAACGCATAAAATGAAGTGTTTGTATGATATTACTATAAAAAATTAATAAGAGGAGGCATTAAAAAAATGGTGGAAAAGAGGCTTTCATGGTTTCTGATCTTTTTTAGCTTACTATCTAGAGCCAATTATTATACTCCAACTTTGTATTATATCATCTTATAGATAATTTGCATTATAAAGTAAATTCTAATCTTGCAAATGTGTTCACAAGAGTAATTATACCTCAGTAGAACGACGAGTCCTAAAATTCCCCACTCAATGCTCCTACCTTAATTTCATGAGAGCAAACCCCAGCTGATATATGTCATGTTGAAGCTTTTGCCTTTTTCTTGCCTCTATCATCCTACCTTTAATTACATTGTTCGGAAATCCAGCTCATCTTAACATCTGAGCTACCCATTTCATCTACCTCCCCTTTCATTCCCCAATCAATACTTTCTTCTCCCGCTATATTTCGTACCATGTTGCTTTCCAATCAATCCATAGACTTTTCCTGTTCTACAACCAACCCAAATCAGTTCAATCTTTTACCAGCCTATCAAAAACTTCTGAATAGAACAAACTAAAATGTGTCAAACTTACAAAGGTTCCACAGGCAGAACGTGAGCGGCAGTTCTTTTCTTTCGTGGAAGAAGCTTGAGTTCAACATGGTACAATGAAGTCTCATAAAAATGTTTTAAGGTCGAGTTATTAATTGCTGATACATTCTGTATCCAAACATCTTCAAACTTTTTTAATGATGGGTCAAAAGAAGACTCCTGCAATGATGGAAGAATAAATGAATGCCATATTAACGTATTAGAAGCTTTGAATCAACATATGAAATTTAGAATATACACACCATTTTAAAACTTGGTAATAGCTTGCAAAATTCACTCTTTGATTGCGAATCCTGAAAAATAAATTATATGGATGAGTAAAATAGTACGTGTTTTATCTTTAACATGATGTAAGAAATTTCCTTTCGATCAGTAAATCGCTCCCACTACAAAAAAGATTGATGAAATATCTATTTACCTAAATCAGGAATTCCATCCAATTTCACATTACCCGTTACCGCAAGCTTCATAATATTTGTTGCTCATAGTAATGTATGAAAAATTGTCTTTTATTGTTTGACGTCGATGTATGCGTTCAAAAAGTTTTCAGGTAAAGGTGCGATAACAGTGCGTCATCTGTGTACTTTATCTGAAGACGGCAAAATGTATCTGTTTGAAAAGCATTATTCTTATCTTATCGCTGCTTATCTCACCTCTCCCCTTCTTTCTTAGCAAAACCATCTGTAAATCGGATATATATCTAACAATTATCCGAAAATAATCCAACTATTGGCTGCACGTGTATCAGAACCGTCGCTACCTTGATTAATTACGATAACTCAATGATACATCATTGCACTCACGATTATGTCCAAATGTTAAGCCTTTATTACACTATAAATATCTGAGAAAGATCCTCTATGAACTTTTTTACCTTTTGAATAGAAGAAATACCATCAAAGATATATTTTAACCCAAACTGCTAATTACACTACGCAAATATATTTACCAAACATTTAAAAAAATTAAGAGTGAGTACAGCTATGAATGAAGACTTTGTAGGCTATCATTATTTCATTAAAAGGGAAAAGAAAATTTTGCGGGTTTGACTGCGGATTCTTATGATTCTTATTACCTCGGTTCACTGTGATGAGCGCGTTGCTCTGTTGGCGGACGCTAGAACTACGACGGTATTTGTTGTATTATTTCTTGTCTACTGCCTGTTGTTGGAAGGCGCCCGAGTACCATGTTCAGGGTCTGAGGAGACCAGTTTCATCCCCGCGGGGTTCAATCGGTTTACTAGAAACCCTGCGATTAGTGGCAGAGTATGGGTGGTTGTGTTACATTCAAAGATTACATGTTTAACAATATAAAAACTTCAGACTTTATGATGCAGTAGAAAGAGGTCATAGTTGCAGCGGCTGCCATCCGGTAACGCGCGTATCATGGTGTTCCCTAGGTCGAATATGCCATTTTCTATTTCTAAATATATGGCCCTCGGTGACCCGATGTTATTAGCACCCTCTTCTAAAAATATTTAGAAATGGATATCAAAATTAGCTACGAAAAATATTACTATGGTTTTTCATAGTTTGGCGTAGAGCCATGTTGAATTACTTGGTGTGCTTATGCAGCTTAATACAGGTATAAAATTTTAAGTCAGATCGATACGTAAGAAAATGTAAGCCAGTCTTGAAATTCAATTTTAAAGTAAAAACAATCGGCCCTGATGGACGAACAGATATTTCATGAACCAATCGACATCCGTACCCTGGAAAATTTACCTTTAAGTTTTCGATTTGAAAAAAAAAAATCCACGCCGTTTACTCAAGTCAAGGAAAGCTCTTAATATGTCAATTAAAATATTTCGTTTCCGAAGGAATATCGCATATAATGAAGGAAAGATGTTATTTCAATCATGGTAATTGCTAAGAGGGGATCTATGAATCTTTTGTCTGAGATATGTATATAGCTTGGAGGGTTAGTTCCTAATACACTTCTTAGACTACTAAAATCAGTAGTATTATTCTGCATTTCTGGGATCATGACACTTAAGACAGGAACATGTTTTAATCATATTAAACCTTCAGAGCTACTTTAATGCACCTTCATTTTTACACCCGACATCCTAGAAACAGAATTTTGGTAAAAGAAAGGTCGTCATACATTACTTTTTCATATTGTGAGCTAATTAGTTAAAGAATTTAACTTAGATCTGTCGTGTAATGCTTGTAACCCATTACTTTCTTAAGTTTTTCGGCGCGGTATTCCTTTGTTTATCTGCACTCACTTGTTTCACGTTTAGTTTAACTCGTTTAACTGCAGTTATTGTAAGGTGGCACTAATGTATAATTTTGAGGAAGTTTTGATGGGGATGTGAAGGATCGAAGTTACTAGCAGTTCTTTTGTTAGTGATACACGAAAAGAAGTAATTATGTAGAATTTCATTCATGTCATTCGAACAAAAGCATTCTAGTTGCTGATCTAGGATTGTGATTCCAGTAATTCATAAATCAGCATGTTGCCGTCTTCGGGTTATTTTCAAACCCTCAACTGCCCATTTTATGACAGTGGTCTCTGTGACAGGCCTTACTGTCATTACAGACACGTTAAGAAAGGTAAGCTTCTCTGACTTATATCGAAACAATACTGTTAAACACGGTGCCTTTACTATAAATTTTTAATCGCTATGTTTGGAATAGGTATCAGTGAGTGTTCATAGTAAGGGTCAGGCTTAATCTTTTCTGTTTTTGAAAGTGATTAGAATGTGATATTTTATTTTTCATTTATTAAAATCACGCTGCAGGATAAATGTATTGAATTTGAATCTTCCAGTTCAATTTCAATCCCAAATATTCAAACATGTATCACAATGTATACTTTCATATATACTGTAGTTGCAGTGCCTTGTAACTAAACATCTCAGGATTTTCGTTGATATGCATTGTATGCATTTTACTCTAAATCCCGTAGCCTTTTGGTTTTCTCTTGAGAACTTAACGTTAGCCTAGGTGAAATTTATATGTTATCATTCATTATGCTGATTTATATATATATGCATAGTTTCATTTCTATGTATTATCCTCCAGGCATTTCTTACATGTACTGTAGGTGATATTTCGTTTGTAATTTCAATTTATTCGTATTTCACCTTTATACTTCTCTGTCGGGTATGTTCTTTTCCGATATTAGAGAGTTTTTAATCATTAATTATTTCGGTTGACTTTGTATTTAAGAAACGATAGATATGCCGTGTGATAGTGATTTTGGAATTTTCACGAAATATATTATCAATTATATCCTCATGATAGAAGATTATCTTAGCAGATGCAATAACTAGTCAGACATTCTATGAAATTTCATACAGTTATTTAACTCTTTGGGGCACAAAGTATTTTCAGTTGAGTACTGTTTCAACCTTTGGATTTTTTTATAAATAAAAGTTGAGTCAAATTATGTGCTTTCATCAAAGCATGCGGATTGCGCCTTCTTCGGAAGTGATAAGCTGTAATTAATTAGAGAATTATAGGAAATTGCCTCAGATTAATCCATATTAATTATGTCTGGAGGTTTTCAATGAACAGTGCAGTCAACTCACGATGTGAGCATTGTCCCTACCAAGGCATTTAGTTCTTTGATATATGATAATAATTTCACCATTTAAAGATGTGAAAACTGATAATTATGTTTTGGTTGTACTCTTTGGTTTGCACGCAAATAATCTGCATAACAGCATAGGAATGCAAAACTTGAGTTAGAAGTTGAATTAATGTTCTATATTCTTTACAGAAAGCTCAATCCCAAAAGAATCTCAAAGCAGCATCAGTACTTTAGCCAGAGAGCCTGGGCCATCTTTAATTGGGATTGGAGATGATCAAAACATATTGCAGCAACTTGTGTCTGAAGCTGTAAAGAAGGCTCTTCAGTCTACTGAACTATCCTCTGCAGCATCTGGAGAGGGATCATCATCTTCTCCTGCTGGAAGTGAAGTATCAACAAAGTTGGTGGAGAAAGTATTAGAAGGGTTGAAGCCATTGGTTGCCCCTCCTCCTCCTCCTCCTCCACCTCCCCCTCCTGTTACTACAAGCCAGGTGCCATCTTACAAGCCAACTCCTATTTCTGAGCTTAGGAAGAGACACATACCAGTGCCTTACACTCCCAAGGACACAAAAACTATCCTAGTGAAAAGGCGGTTATCGGGTGAGAGTAGCAGCAAGTATGTGAAAGCCAAATCAACCACAACAAAGCATCGAGAGGAATATGTGCCTGGAATATCTGGGAAGTCAGTCAGTGGTGATGTTCCAACTTATACGCCATTTTCTTCCCAGAAGTATGGAACAGGTCAATATTCGGCCTCAGAGTCTGTGATCAGAAATGACTTGTTGTACACGCCTAGTGACAAATCATCATTGCCATCAAAGGCAGCTGACTATGTGCCATCAGGCATCAGTGATAGTTATTTATCTACAAATCTTTATAAACCAACTACAAGAGGTAGTAGTCCAATTCAGGAGCCTCAATATCAACCAGATGTGTCTTCTGTGAACATTTCATACACACCTTCAAAATTAGACTCTTTAGAGGAAACAGGAAGTTACCTAAAAAAGTTGGATAACCCCGAGACAAATTCTGATTTTTCATTAGCCAGTGGTGAAAGTGAAATCGAAAATGAATTTTTACGAAAGTATTATTTACAGTCTTCAAGTGGTGAAGGGGAGACAAAAGTTGAGGAAAAGACTCAAGAGACTCAGCAGTGCACAAGTAAAGGACTTTCCAAAGAATTGAAACTGATGAACGGTTCTAAGGATTCAAAATCTGATGGTAAAGGTAAGGAAGCTAAATCATCAGCCCCATTAAAGCACTCTTCTCACCAGAAGGAGCACAGAAGTGAAAAGCACAAACACTCTAGAGATCATAGAAAATCAAAGGAGGTAAAAGATACTAAAGAACCCAGAAGTTCCAAAGATCACAAATCTTCGAGGAGTAGTGATAGCCAAAAAGATAACAAAAGTTCGAAGGAACCTAAAGATGAGAAGTCTCATAGAAGCCACAAGGAGAGCAAGGAGCGTCGCAGTAGTGGTGACAAGGATGAGAAAAAATCCAAGAGTCGAGATGTTGAGAAGAAAGAAAGTCACCAAAAAGGAAGAAAGGAAAAAAGTCATGATGAGGTGTCTCGCAAATCACACAAAGAAAGCAAATCTAGTGAAGAGAAAAATCATGGCAGTCAAAGCCATTCCAGTTCCGCTGATAAAGCAAAGAAGAAGTCAAAGGAAGATTCAAGTGATAAGAAACACAAAAGTTCATCTTCTAGTAAAAGCAGAAGTGATTCATCAAAATGGTGTGGTCAGAGCAAGCGCGAAGAGAAGAGGAAGATGGATGAAGATAAAGGAAGCTTACCAAAGAAACGGAAGGAAGAGGATTCATTTGAGCAGATGGAAACACTGTTGAAGGAAACAATGGACAGAGAATCCATTGGTAATTATCATTTTTATTTTTACTCTGGGGAAATAAATTATATGCTGTGGTTGTAATATAAGGTGTAAATTGTGGATTGAGATCTTTTTAGGCTTCTGAGGCACGGCTGCAAAATATCCTCAGAACTTGCTTCCATTGATATAACTTTGAATTGACTCTATAAATTTTTCATCATACATAAAAAATAACATATTAAATTAAATATTAGCAATAGTGCAAATTATTGGTAATTCTTTAATCTATTTACTAAAAATGAAAGTTGATCAGGAAATCAGGGTCCCTAAGCTAATGGGTCTTAAATATTTTCTGCTGCTTTAACTTCTGAGAATTTGAATCTTAATATTTGCATTTGATGGTCATGGTGAGGATTTTTCAAACTACACTTTCCAAAAGAAAGCAATAACTATTAAAAAGAAAATTGTTATGAATTGATTACAACAGTCTTGATTTATGGTGGAACCAGTATGAGTAATGTAAAGTTGATCGTCTTCTCTTTATACTTACAAATGTAGTCTCTTGAGTTAAATCTTAGGGATCTATTCCCTTATTTGTCAACTTTAAATACAAATTTCCTGTGAAAAATCACCATATACATTAATGTTGTGATGTGTCAGTGAATCATATGATTCAAGGCCTTAAGATAGTAGGGATGAAATATACTAAAATTTTAATGTTTGAAAGTTTCAAAAATATTTTCATAATTTCATATATCTTGATGTAAATAATATAATTTTGACTCATAAAACTTAAAACTATTGGTTAAGAACTTTAAAGTATGACTCTTAGTCTTTAAATCAGTCACAGGTTGAGAGCAAGTATTTAAGGTCATCATTAAAACCTAGGCTTGATTTATTTGCAACAAATTTGAGAAATTAAAATTTTCCTCGAATTTTGGGGGATTGGTTACTTCTTTCTTTGTTTTTTTTTGTAAGTTATTACATGTTTGCACATCCTGTCTTTTAGGTTGAAAGTAAGTGCTCAGACTTATTTTTGCACTTTTTGTTCACTGTACTATATGTAATTAATCATTCTTGAAGAAGTTTTAATGTTTATACTGGTGATTGTTGATAACCTGAGTTAAGTTAGAATTTCACAGTTATGTATTTGCACAAAATGTTTTAGAATGGATAGCATCGACTGGGCACTGAGCAGCTTTCCATTAAAGCTCATCTCTATCCTGCATGACCAATTTAATTTTGCATTGCTAACTTTTGATCAATCATTATTTGTAAAGAAATATGAAACCTTTAAGCTCTAGTTCTCATGTTTTCTTTGATTATATAGCTAATTGTGAATACTATTATGGTTTTTGCCTTTAAGCAAATTATAAATTTGTAATTTATATTCTTATCTATGAATCTTAGTGCAGTTCCTATGGAGAAGTACCTGATTGAATTTTCTCTTACGTGTTGATGAAAAACTTTGCAGAAACTTTGAGCAGTTTTGTCCCTCCTTTTTTCTAATATTAGGAACTTTTTGAATTTTTAGACATTTATCATTGAATAACTATATTTACTTTTTGTCCTGTTTCAAACCCTTTTATCATTAATTTGTAAACTAGTGTGCTGAGAATCCTATGAATGTTATCTTCTTCCTTCTTTCCTCCTATGTAGTGTAGTACTTTACTACCCACTTATCCCACATCGAGGTCATCCTTCCATCTTTTCCTTGGTTACCCCACACTTCTTTTTCCCTTTCTCGTAACTTATAATCCTTTGCTCATCCCTTCTTCCTAGGTGTTCATTCCATTCTAGTTTCCTTTTGTGTACTCATCAATTTCTTCCATGCTACAATCTCTTCTAACCACCTCACTTCTTTCTCTGTCAAGTAATGTTCTTCCTGCAATCCTTCGTGAAATTTTCATCTGTTATTTTAATGCCCATTTTGGTTTTGGGGGCATCTGGTCTTGTCACTCCTGTATATCTTAAAATTGGCCTGATTTCTGCCTTATAAATCCTACACTTTAATATAATCCTACACTACCTTAATCTTTCCTTAAATATTTGTTCCACCAGATGGTGGCATTCAGGCAAACTGTTCGTTTAAGTCACATGCTCTACAACTTCCTTCTCAATGTACCTAGAGTTTGAGAGCACTTTCTTAGGAGTTTAAAAGACACTTCATGTTGGAAAACTTTCCCATCCATCTCCAGTTTACAGAGCAGGGGTTCCTTTGATGTAGCCATAATTTTGAATTAACCATACTGTAAAATATTTGCGGAGTATAAATTAGGAAAAAAAAATCTTTTGCATCATAGTGGGTATAATGTGTTCTTCTGTTCTTGGACTTCCTTTCCTTCATGTTTTGATTTCATTACTTTTATTATTTCACTTCTCAGGAATTCTTTATTCCAATTTTGCTTATTTAATAATTTAAATCATAGTTATTTTAATATAAATTATTTTCATCATTTACTCCATTTACATTAACTTTTGGTTCTGTTTTCAGTTATTTTCATATCTATATGTCTAGGATTTGCAAGCTAATTGTTTTCCATTTAAATTCTTACTGTCTCTGTTCTATATAACACCAAATTTCACATGAAAAGTTTTTCTCCGATATCTTTCCAAGGTATCTCATAATTGTACACCATAGTTTTGGATTTTAAAAATCTGTTACCATATATGTCCTTTAGTGGTAATTTCAGAGAAGCTTACTTTCTGTAATCACATATTTGTATTTCTTCTACTCTCACATATTCCATGTTAAATTTGATTTTGATCTTTTGTATTTTTTCATGCACTAATAGATTTTCTCTTATTCGTATTTATTGAATTTTCCTTACACTAACTATAATTTTGTCCTACACAATATTTACCTCCTTAGAATCAGTTATTATTACTATTTTTCTGTTAATCCGGTGTATTCTGCATGAAGGGAGAATTGTATTTAAACTTACAATTGATAACATATTCATTTTTTGTGTTATACTATTTTAAGCATTTATATTTTTAAGAAGATCTGTAATTAAATGCTGATATCAAAACTGGAGCGAGATATTATTAATCCATACTCATGGATTTGATCTCATAAAGTCTCAAAATTCTGATGTTTCCTTAAATAATATAGCAATTTTGTGTAATATTTTTGAATCCTTCCCTTCCAAATAGCAAATTGTTACCTAAAGTAACTAGCTAGGGGATGTGCTACAATAATGTTAATGGCATTTATTGAAATGATTGTGATCTCGATAACAGGCTGGTGCAGAATTCTCCCATAAGAAAAGTATTGTGGTGGTTTTCAGGATTTAAGTATTTCCTGGAAAGATACACACCTGTCACCTGGCCTGTGAATAGTAGTTAAAGGGATAATTTTTATCAAAAATTGTAAATTGACATAAATAAAGTGTAATGCATTGCATTTTCATTATGTATATTGTTATAATATCTGCTTTAGAGAAATAAATTTTTGCAATCTTACAGACTATGGCAGCTTTAACGACTCAGATACTGATGAAGAGTTAAGAGAGCAGGAGTGTTTAAGAATTTTTAACTCTTACAAGCCAGAAGAAACAAATGCCTCAGAAGGAAATGATAAGGTTTGTTGACTCTAATACTATGCTTTGATCTTCTCACTTCATTAATCAGTGGATTCTACAAAAGATTTTCTTGGTCTGATAAGAAAATTAAATTTTTCATGCCATTTCATATTATGGTATAGACCTAATATTCACCTCTGATTTAATTTGTTATAGAAACCGAAACATGAGGAGAAGGGTTCATCAGAGACTGTCGCTTTGGGAGCAAAGAAGCGGCTAGCACATGAAGGAGCAGCTTTTGTCTCAAAAAAACCAGTGCTACCTCCAAAGCCAGTAATAAATCCATCACAGGTGATGTAATTTCAATGAAACTTCAATTATACCTTGCTTAATTCCAATTTCATTTACTAATAACTATTTAAGGTAAATTGATATGAATTGAAACTGATATTGCAGTTTGGTTGGTCTATAAAATCGTCATTTAATTTTTATCTTCCATCATCTACTACTTATGGTTGCTTTAATTGCTAGATAGAAGTTGCTAGAAATTGCTCTTAAATGTATTTTCTTTGATTTTCTGTTTCACAACATCATTGACTTTCCCAAGTTTTTAATAATTATGAACTTTACTAGTTATTGTTATAGTAATCATAATAAATGTTTCTGTAACTGAGATGTAATTAATAGACATACAAGAATTCATTTTTCAGGAATTATTGTAAAATTTTGAAAGTATTTTGCACATTTTTGTAATATTTACACTATGAATTTAAATTTCTGAATCTAGAAATTGTTTCAAGTAAATTCTTTTATGATGAAAAATTTTCATTGTTAATTTTTTGTTAAATTTTGAAAATCCTCTTAATGTGTTATACCTATTTTTTTCTATGTTGTAATAAATTTGACATTATTTCATGGCATTAATATTGTTCTGTTATATTAATTTAGGCTATGATAAGCCGATTTGCTAAAATAGCACAAGAAAGGTCTACATCTACTTCAGCTACCATTTTTCCAAAACCTGCTGTATCTGCAGGTGAGCAGTTGCAAAAATCATTTTATGATTTCAGAGATTTTATTAAAAATTTCAGTTTTTATCTAAATAAAAAAGTAAGTTTCATTTTGAATGGCCAAGGAAATAATTTGTTTTGGAGATTTCTGCTAAATTTTCAAAAAAGTACATGAATTCTTTTAAAAAAATCAAATCTTATGAACATTGAGATTTCTGCCCTCTTCATTACATTGCCATTGTTGGGGGAAGAATTTCTCCTTACTATCATTTGATTACTTGCGTAAGCAAATGGCAAGAATATCTGATGTTAAAATTATTTTTGAATCATTTATCTTGGTTCCTTCTCCCATTCTTTATATCTTGGAGTAGTATTCATACTGGAGTTCAATTTACAGTTTTAATTTGGCAAAGAACAAAATATTTTTCTATGTATGATTTAAAATTTGTAAATTTAGTAAGGAGAAAATTGTGTTGCATGTCTACTACTATACTCTGTGTATTCATTTTCCAGGGAAAATTAGGATAGCTCATGTTCCTAATGTTTCTAAGATTTTGGATGCAAAGAAAAACCTAAGTGTGGCAGTTGAGGTAGCCAAACCTCAGCCAACGCTACCTCAAAGTCTTCCAAAAGGTCAACAAAGAGTTGCACATGTCCCACCTGGGGTACGTTTTTATGATCGATTATTTTACTAAGATATTTGCTAACAGGGCTGATACTTGCAGTTATAAAACTTAACATGCTACTGCAATGTCCAAACTAAAAAAACTTGCATGTTGTAAGGGTTAGCAGAAGATTAAGGGTAAGGAGGAAAAAGGTCAGATACTTAAAAGGGTTGTTATTACAGTACCTCCACCTTGCACCTACAAGTACGTTTTTTTCCCACAGTTAGGTCCTACTTCAGGTAGCATTTTAAACATAAAGGGAAGATTCATGCATAGGTTTCAAGACACTACATGGAATCTGATGCTATATTTTCTGTATAATTTTGTCAAAGTTTAAAACCTCTCCAAGTATTGGCTCTCCTAGTCCTTTGAATCCAATAGCCCTTTGAAATGACCCTTGTTTGCCAATTTTTGCAAAAATTTCAAAATTTTAAAAATTAATAACTTTTTAAAAAATTTCTAATGAAGATTTAAATACGATTAATTTTTTTCCTTATAAGTAATGATAATACTAGATTAACTGTTAAACATGAGAGAAATATTGTTGTTTTGCCATTCTGTTGTTGAATATATATTGGGAAATAGAAAACATTTGTCAATTTTAGAAATGCAAACACACTATATCAAGCATATTGTATGCATGAAATCAATAATTTTTTATCTCGTTTTTCCTGTTTCCTTCTGTCATTCTTAAAGTAGCTAATAGTCTGTATTGCTCACTTCTTATTATCACAGTTATATGATATGTGAAAGTATGCATTTTAGTGGGGAGTCCTTTCTTGACTGAAATGAGAGGACATATTGTGGATTCAAACATTTGATTGTATGAGTGAGTGAGTGTGATCTTTGTTGTGTAACAATCTTTGCATTACAATATGGATTGCAGCCTCTCATTTCTTTTAATCTTTTGTATTTTTTTTTTAGAGTGTTACAAGATATCCTTTGATTTATCCTGAAGACAACAGCAAGATTCCCACCAATGTACGCCAAAAGTACGTGAACATAATTTTTGAGGAGCTCCTTAAAAAATTCGGTGATACTGAAGAATGTTGCAAGAAGGTAATGTTAGATTTTGTTTCTAGAAGTCTACTATGTGCTTACAAAAACCTGCATGTGAACCTAGATGCTATATTACAGAGTCTGTATGAGGAGCTTGGCTGTTACAAAAGAAGCTCGACGAGGAATGTTTACGTTAATTTAGCCATAATAACTATCCAGAGGCTAAGAAACATGGATGTATCTGACCTCTCCAAAGGTAAATAAATTATGTGATCTCTGAGCATGTTTATATTATATTAATTTTTGTGTTTAATATGCTCCATGTTTATTAGATAAGATGGCTCTCCTATGTCAGTATTTATCACCAAGAGTCATTTCTAATCAGTCATCAAAATTTAATTTTCTGATTCATCAGAATTGATAATGGATAAAGATGCATACTACCAAACTTGCTTTCTAATCTTCCTGAAGCATTTATCTTCTCATGAATTATAGTAATATTTTGCCATTCCTTAGTAAATTCCTTATCATAACTTTACATTTATACAGTATGTTATTACTTCCTGAGTAATTTGCTGTAGTCTCACATTATCATCAAGATAGCTGCAGAGATTGTGGCAATAACGTTGGCAAATTGTAATAATAGCTATTGGCTTCCTAAGAGAGATTCTAGTATATGACAATCACAGAGGTTTCTTTTCAGTTTATCTTTCTATGAATATTGCTTTAAGGTTTTTCCTTTGGCTATTCTTTCTTTTTTATTGAAACACAATGTGAATGTTTTAAAATTTAAATGGTATTGTTTTATAATGTGTCATACCACTTGATATGTTTCATATCTCTTCACATACACTATATTTCTGTTAAACATATTACACAATTAAATTTATTAAACTAATTTTTTATTATTAGGTTTTATATTATTTAGTTTTTATACTTTTACCATAGACCTTTCTCTTATTTTAACTCAAAAAATTGATAATTAAATTTGTAAAGATTGAAGGGTGAAAATGGTTTTATTATTTTCCTGATGATGTATTTTGGAAGGAAAATCAAATTGTAACTAATATTAAATCAATTTTCACATGATATAAGGCTCAAAATCTGAATATGAAATTTGATTCCTCACTAAAAGTATTTTGTTGATTTTTATGTATTGAGAAATTAGAGTAATTTCAATGGTGAAATAAAAATTACAATTTTGTTAAATTTGATAACTGGCTCATTGGCATTGACTATCCAAGACACTGATAACTTTCATTTCTCTGTTGTATATTGCAACACACGATCTCTTCTCTCAATTACTCTTTGATATTTTGCATATATCTTAGTGTTCTTTATTAGGATCAGTAAGTTACCACAGCCTTATTTACAATTTGCTGCTTTTTGTCTTTTCCCCTGTAGTTGCTAAATATGGGTAGTGAAGGTAAGAAGGTGGATATACTTGAGATACTATGAATCATCAGTAAATGGTTACATCTTATGCATGAGCCATACATATGACCTAATCTAATGTTCTAAACCACTTTAAGCTGGAATCCTGTGGCTTAGCAGATTTTGTGGTGTATGCTAGCTTTCACTTACATTCTATAAATTGAAAATTGATCTTTGAAATACATAATTTATTAAGCTATTATTTGTAGGGTTTGTGTTATGTTTTGTTGTTTTGCTCTAATTGACAAGGATATTTTCAATTTTTCTTGAAAGAAACATCTGGAGGTAGCAAACCTACAGTTCGGCATGAAGATGTTATTGGAGGTAAATCCAAAGCCAAGGGGTTATGGAGCATAGTTCCTGCCAAGAAAGTAGCAATAACAGTTGATGGTAAATATTTTGAGCAATTTGTGCTGATGAGTTTGGTAAATATTAAAAAAATGTGTCAGTATTTCTCTGTTCTTTCTCTGAAGATTTATCTTAAAATTTATTTTATTAAATTTCTTCAGAGAATCTTGCATATCAGATGATGATGGAGAAGTACGTTCTTTCTGAGGAAGAGCTGAATGAGAATGGTTACCCTAGGCCTCACCCAAGCGAGAAAGGTCGAGCAGTAATGACTGAAACAATGTTCAGATCTAAAACAAAATCTAAGAACTATTTTGAACGTGTTTGTGATAGATGTGGAAAGGAGTACATGGTGAATGAAAAAGGTTTCAGTAGAACTGACGAGCAGTGTGTTTATCATTGGGGAAGACCATACAAGACCAGAGGTAAATATTTAGAAGAGTTATTATATTTATGTGGGATGTATTGTGACGTTCATTATTGGTGTGTATCATCCATATGATACTGAGCTCTGAAGTTTAAATATAATTTTATAAACATTGATTAAATCAGAATTATAATCCTTGATTATAAATTAAGAAAGAAAGAGCTTGAGACAATTTTTGCAAAGAGTTTGCAAGTAGATTGAGCTAATGACTGATCAATGATACCTATATTTTGCATGGATAGGTAGTTCTGTGTAGATTTCCGACCTACTTCCTCTGTGATTATTTAGAGCATTGCTTTCCCTCACGATTATGTAATAATGAATAATGTTTATAGTGAAGAAATTCTTCAGAGTTTTTTTTATCACCTTAATCCTGTTTATGAATTTTAATATCTCAGGTTTTCAAGTCGCCCCCGATCCATAATTTTGACGAAAATTTCCAATGATAAATTACATTATTTTTTCTAAAATATGTAGGATTAAATTAAAGCTTTATATTTATTACAACTTAATGGATTTAGGGTTAGTATTCTTAATCTTGACCATTATATTTGATGCAAAAATACTTTTGTGAAATCATATTTCATCACATGTTGTTTTCGATGGTAATATTATAATGTTGATAATTGAGGAAAAACAAAGACACAACTTGTATATTTTAAGACCTTACTTAAGTTTTATTATAAGTATGAGTTGTATCTGCATTTTGAAAAGTAAATACTGTTGTAGGTGGGAATGAAAATAATTTCTTTCATAAAAGTCTTTCTTATAATTATTATTTTATTTGAATCACAATCTTGATTTTTATAGGGATTGGAGGTTTAGAGACTCGATATTCTTGCTGCCAAGGAGAAGCCAGAGCAGAGGGATGTTCTGTTTGGAACTGTCACATTTCTGATATGTTTGATCCTGATAATCAGAAGGGGTTTGTTCAACTGCTTGAGAAGCCTGATGCTACCACTGGACTGATCTTTGCCCTTGATTGTGAAATGTGCTACACAACTGATGGTTTAGATCTTTTACGTGTGACTGTGATTGATTTTGATGGGAAGACTGTTTTTGACTCTCTAGTTAAGCCAGAGAAACCAGTTTTGGATTATGCTACTAGGTAACTAAGGAATTAATTAAATGCTAGGATAGGTATATGAGTTTTCTTCCGTTAGTCTCATTATTCGTTCAAGGTCAGCATCATTACCATATTTCTCAACCAGAATTTCTATATAGCATTGTAATTTGATTTCATTCCCCATAAAAATTGTATTAGTTCTGATAAAGAAATGAATTTTGACTTGTGACAAATAACTCTTGTTACAAAATCAAACAATTCATTCAAATCACAAATAATGTCCTGAATAACATTAATAAATATAAAAGTTTATTTTCTATTTTACAACTTCAAGCAGCAGGTGAAAAATCAGTTATTGATTTACAGTAAATGGTAAATTTTAGCAGATTATATTTATGAATGATAATAAAACATTTGGTCCTTTCAAGCCAATTGTTTATTTAAATATAATTAGAATGAAGAAAAGACTTTCTTCCACAAAATTTCTTTTGATGGTCTTTCACAAAATATTGAGAATTTTATTTTATAATTCTTCGAGCAAAAAGTATAATTTATCAGGAATGAAATTAATCTATTATTATTAATCACTCATTCAAAGCTATTTCAAGGAATACACTTTCATGTATATTAGAGATATATTGGATAAATCAAAGTAGTTGAGTGAAGTCTTGTTCATTTTGTTTTCGTTGATTAATGGAGATTACCATGCACAGCTGTGGACTTATATAGTGAAACATTGTTTTCCAAAAAATCTTTCATGATTAATGTTGGTGGCAGCATGATACATGACTCATATCTGTTTTTATATTTGTCATAGGTTTAGTGGAATCACCGAGGATGACATGAAAAATGTCACCAAAACCCTGTTAGATATCCAGGCTACACTGATGACAATGTTTCACAAGAAAACAATACTTATAGGTCATAGTCTCGACAGTGACCTAAAAGCTTTAAAGGTAAGCTCTCTTAAAAAAATTTGAGTGACAAACACATTTCTGTTAATAATTTTTATTGAAATTTTGTTGAATGTTTATACAGTGTGCACCCTTTGATTTAATAGCCTTTGCTAAGTTTATAGGATGTGAATAAAGTTAGCAAAAACTGCTTTAAGGAGGATTATTGTTTACTTGACATTTCTCATATTATGTGTTGAACAACTCATTGCTCAATCAAGGTAATACAAAGAGTTTTTCATATAGGAGTTGATTGAATTTATTTAGTTTTGTTCTAGCCTTTTTCTGGTGATGTAAATCATTGGATTCTGAAGAATGTTAGTATTTCTTCCAAAATTGAAAATATTATTCTGATATTAAAAGTGAAATTTATCCTGTTAGTGATCAGAGTATGCATGCTAATATATTCTCTATCTATTAAAACCATTTTATCTTTAATTTGTGACTGTAACTCTTGGGATAAAACGATGGATTCAAGGGCTTTTGATTCAGAATTATAAAAAATGGTCTAATAGGTTATTCTTTGATTCCATACTGTTCTGGAAGAGCTCTTAATTGATGAAATGAAGTTGATAAGCTGCATATGTTCCAATAAAAATATTTCCTGGATACCACTACATAATTTTTGAAATAATACACCATCTGGGGTATTCTGGGGTATATTTTAGTTGCAAATTTTCTTTGATTTCAAACATTTTTGCTGCATATTTTAATTTAGATTTTATTGCTAAGAAATATTCACTTAAAGTTTGCCTAACTTAATAAAAAATACCTGACTATGAAAAGTTTCTTGAAACAGCTAGGGTAACTATTTATTTAATATGTATTTATTTGCTAAATTTAAGGTCTTATATTTTCCTCTTGATTGCAATAGATGGCAGAGATACTCATAAGTGTCAAAGGATTTTATCTTAAGCTTATATTATCTGTACTTTCTGTAGTACATTTTCATATGTCTAAGTTTGTGTATTTTGTTAATTCATTCCTCTCCAAAGGGAAAAATGTCATCAGTGTCTTGTTATTCTCTGCATAATTTTATGTGAAATTCATTTTGATAATTTACCATGTGTATCTTGATCTCTTGAAGTTAGGCTTTATTCTAATTCTATTTTCATTCTAATTCAATATTATTAATAATATATACGTCAATGCATCATGTTTCAGTTGTTTGATTATGTGAATCATTTACTTGCCATTTTGACATTATTTAGTTGTCTTCCTTGGTATTTTTCAAAGTTATCTTTGAAAGAGCCTCATTTTCTATTCTTTACAATATAATTGGGAACAATATCTTAGTGTATGCTGCATGAGTATTTGTGTTTCAGTGAATTTTGAAAATTATTTGAGTATATCTTATCATCTTATGAGATTTACTAAGAACGGATCATATTAAGTTTTACATTCTGTTTTCAGGAGTGTTTCCTCTGACAAAACTGGTAAATTTTAGTTTTTGTAGGTTTTCAGTCTTCAGCATTTATTATCTAAATTAGGTTGGTACTGAAAGATTGTCAATATTGAAGTATTGCTGGCTAAAGTTTACAAATTGCAAAATTATTTCTTAATTGATCCATAGGCTTTTGCCTCCTTTACAAAGTAATGGAATGATATTATACTTCACAGAAATCAGTATTATAATGATTTATGTACAGTATTGAGGGTTATCCTAAATATTATCAAGAAAATCATTGATCACATTGAAGAGCACCTGTAAAGATATTGAATTCCTGAAACATGTTTACTCTCATAATTTACTATTTGAATGGAGTAATAGAAATTGAATTTTACTGTAGCTTGCTCTTACTTGCTTGCAGGTTAAGTTGTATTTGGAAAAAGAAATTTTAATGTGTGTTAACGAAAATTTTCTTATTTAGAAGAAAGAAAAGGCCTGGAACTGTTTCCACTATAATTTTTAATGAATATGACCAGGTTTTGTAGTTTCATTTCATAGTTTTCATTACCTGATTATTCATTACCTGATATTACTTATTGAAATGATTGTAGGTTTACATTCAAAATTTTTGCAAAAGACTTTCTAGATCTTTTCATTTTCATAATGGTTTTCCACATGTCTGTTTCAGTGAATTTTATTGTTTGCAACTCTCCATTACTCAAGTGAATTTTTGTCATGTCATTACTTGCTCAGGATACTTTTGACAAACTTTGGTGAAAGCATGTGCTCTATCAATTTCTCTTGTTAATTTCTTAGCACGATAAATTTTGCCAACATGTACATTGTTGCAGTCATTAAAAACATATTATCAAATTAATTCCATACTTGAAATTGGTGTTGGAAAAATATTTATTACAAATTTTGATGAAACAACTACTAGCAAAAATATACTTATAACAATCTTTACTAAGATTTCCAATTATTAAAGATAAGAGGAGTTTATAACATGATTTGTTTCAGTAGAAGTAAGTTTTATCATTGAATACAGTGTATATTGTATAGTATGTAAAATTACCTCAATAATGTGTGAAATTTTTACATGATATTAATACAGTGAAACCTCTTTACAAGGGACTGTCAAGAGGCCTTAGTTGATTAGAGGTGTCCGCTTAAGAGGGGTGTTTCTCAACTCTTGCATCATTGAAAGAAATTTATTTCCTAAATAAATAAACAATATCAATGTAATTATAAATAAATAAACTTGCACGTTTGATGTAATCCACATGTCAAAGCATTAAATTAAGACAAAATAAGTTATAAACAAGTAAATAATAATTTGAAATGGTTTTATTTAGATATTTTATTTTAGATTTACATGTTATTCTTTAGAATCAAATTGATGCCCTTCTAAAATATGAAGGTATCTCACTATGTTTCTTCTCTTTTGAAATCAATTTGCTTTTCATGATGAATTTTGGCATTGCATGTGATATCATAACCTTTGATTCCTGCCATAAAAATCTTTCATTATTTTAAGATTATCTATGCTGTCACTATAAGTTGTAATGCTGTTGTCAACTGAAATATGAAGAAATACGTTTTAGTTAAACCTTAATTATGGAATTACAAATTAAGGAAAATGATGTACACACATTGTTATTTCTTAATCATCAGCATCATCTGGCTCTTTAGTTTCGTTTGGGTATTTGTTTCTTTGAAGATTTTAGAATAACTTTTCCTTCCAAACTGCTATCTTCTGTATTTAATTTTTGTCTATATTTGAGTGTTTGCAAGCTTTCATACTCATATTAGACAATTTTATGAGTTCCCTGAGCTTATCTGCGTCTTCATCTACTGACCCATTATGCATCTGTAGATCATCCATTTCTTTTCCTCTGTACCACTAGGGAAAATAACTACCCTAGTACATTCTTAAGCGTTGTAGGCAGAACAGCATTCCAAGCATTCGTGATCCCATCAAAATGTCAGTACTGCTGGCTAAATCTTGAGTAGATGAATGTTTTTTTTAAGTTAGCTATCAAGTTATTTAGCACTAATTGGCGATGCTTCACTTTGCATAACACCTTGATCCATAGGCACCAATGTTGAGGTAATGTATGGAGGAAAGACGATCAATTTTACATTAATAAGAATTAGGAAAGCTGCATTAAAATTACAGAATTTGAAATTGCGTAATCAAAAAATAGCAAATTCTCTTCTGAATTTTCATTTGTCTGTCTGAATTCTCCAACCACTCATGATATCAGTGGTCATGCACAATTTTGAATTAAGTTTCCATGAGACTGGAAGAGAATCCATGTTCACTCCTTTAAAGCACCTTGACTTGGCAACTTTTTCAATGACTAGACAATGACTACTACTGCAACTTTTCTCCATTCATCTTGGTGCAATGAAGATTCGTCAAAAGTTCTTTGGCAACTTTCCCTCCAGCACAATTTTCTCCTTTAATGGATAGCGGTTTTTCTAAAAGGGCACGATAAAACAACCCTGTTTCATCAGTGTTAAACACATTTTCAGGAACGTAACCTTTCACTATTCCTCCAATTTTTGATCCCCCATTCAGTAACCACATCTTCACTCACCATTGCCGATTTGCCACAAATTAGTTTGAACCCAATCCAGGTTATTCCATGCCAGGTTCTGAAGTGGTATAACCATCTGATGCTTTAAATCCAGAGACATTCAATTCCTGGGCGATTTCTAAGGCTTGTTCCTGAATCATAGGGCCTGAAATGGGAATTTTTGAGACCAAATTCGTCAAAACCTCTCAAAAACTGTTTTATCAACAACAGCACCTTGACCAAATTGAAACACATGGCTCCTTTTATCTGAAAGTTCACTTTCGTGGAAAATCTCATAGGTTGGCATTTATTTTTTAATATTTCTCTGATTTGAGTTTTTCCAACTTTAAAGCACTCTGCAAGAACCCTCAACAGAAGATTTGCTGTCTTTATAGTAATTAATAATCTTTACTTTCTCTTTTAAAGAAAGATACTCTCAAAGTGCCATCTTAACTGAAGGATAGGATGAAAACTTCGGGATTGACTGCGATGGAAATGTATGTGAGGAGACCTCGTCCCATTATAATATAGAGGAAACATATTGTAGTGGATATACACTACGACACAGATTGTATCATGAAATGAATTTTTGCCAAATTGTATCGAAAGACAATTGCAACCCCAACCTACAGATCAGACAGTGTTAGAGCATTGCAAGCACATTGGCCATTCAAAGGATTTTAATCGTAAAAACAGCTAATGTGTCCGTTAGGTGAGGGCATTTCATTTCCAGGGAGCAATAAATTTGCTGTCCACATGCCCTTGAGAGTGTCCATTGTAGAGGGGTTTGAAATGTATCTAAAATGTAATACTTCAGATCAGGAAATCATGAAACTCCATTCAAAGGGGTGTCCATTAGGAGGTGTTTCACTGTATTACCATAAATACCTTGGTAATAATAAAGTATTCCCTTGAACATAACTGAATATAGTTGTTGTGATATGAATGATTTTACATTTATTTTACTTATATTTATTACCAACATTTTTGAACCAGTTTTTATCATATTTCCAACTACTGAAATAAAAAATTCCAGATTTAAATAATATATAGATCTGTATATTTTGTTCATTCACTGCAGTCTTCACAAATATTTAACATAAGGTTAGCACACATCCATAATTCCCAAGTAAAAGATTATGATTTCTGTGTCATTATTTCCTAGGCATTAAATTAAATCTACTATTGCTGCATTTTCTCCATTTTGTAAGCCTATCTTCTGTATGTTGAGAATTCACCAAGTACCTCTACCTTCTTTTTTAGAACTTTTGGATGCATTTTTATCATTGCTGTTTTCAATGTATATGTTTTCATAAGTACTGCTGCAACCTTTTATTGGAATGGTCCTTTTATCCTCAAAAATAACAGACTACTGTTTGCTACTGGCCCCCACCATTTTACAATAGTGTGTAGACCATCTATGGTGGCAGTTGCCGTTTTTGTGGGTTATATCCAGGGTTAGTTTACATTCAAGTAAATCTTCTACCACTGTATTGATAATTCAAAAATAGTTAGCATCTCAGGTGCAATCTGCATGACAGGTTTGAACCTCAACAAGAGTGAGTCTATGAAATTTTCAGATTTGGGCTTTTAATTTTTACATCTCTGTGGCTTGGGATATTTTGAAGGCTTTTGTGATATTGTGATTATTATCATAGCCACAAAGTATTGTCTGTTGATGCTATATTAGTAGAATACTAATGTAAAGGAATAAGAGTCTGATATTCTTAAATTCGCCAAAATCTCACTAAAATTATTGAGGAACAGTTGCTTTTGTTGCCAAAATAATCCTCTTATATAGCAATTTCTATCAATGACAGATCGAAAGGAACTTGGTAATTACCTTTATATTCCCCCGTGTCTACAGGATGAATCTTTTTATCACAAGGTAGATGCAGGGATCATGCTTAAAATATGTGTTTATTAAGAGTAAACTTACTGCCAAGAGGCCACAAGATGAAGGAAAGATGGTGGGATATGTATTTAGAACATGAATGGAAGAATAATTTAAAATATAAGGAGCATGGATGATAAATGACTTTGAATGAAAAAAATAGATAATACTATGATTGTATATATACATACATATATACATACATACATACGTACATACATACATACATACATATATATATATATTTATATATATATATATACACATATATATATATACATATCTATATATATATATATATATATATATATATATATATATATATATGTACATATGTATGTATATACATACATACATACATATATATCATGGGTTCTTTCTATAGAACCAGGGGAAGAAAGGTTATATATGACCGTGAGTTCGATGCCAGATGGATGAAAAATTCTCACGTTCGAAATGCAGTGCGGCAATTTTTAAGATTTTTGCTGGATAAGCTTTGAAAATGATACCCGTAAGGGAAACTTATTGTAAATTTTCACCAATTAGCTTGCAGTATGCAAGCAACTTTTACTCGTATATATATATATATATATATGTATGTATGTATATGTACATATGTATGTATATACATACATACATATATATCATGGGTTCGATACTAGAATGTCCCAAAAATCGCATTTTCCCATAAGAATGCATTGCACGAATTTTTGAAAATTATTTTGAGCCACTTATCGGTAAGATAGTGGAACCAAATTCTCGGAGGTTAAAGTTGAGGTAGTCTTCTATATTACGAATGGAAGAAATGTTACAAAATGACCGTGAGTTCAACGCCAGGTGGATGCAAAATTCTTCCATAAGAAATGCATTACTGAAATCTTTGACAATTTTTTTAAATGCCTTCCCGATAAGCTTCAAAGATAAAACCCGGAATGGTGACAAAGGCGTGGGACCTTCCTGATAAAATATTGAATCGAAACTTTGGAAAAAGTAAGGATGGCACTTATCTAATATTATTTTGCTATCTTCTCTCACGGAAGGGTCCTGAATTCGACGCTGGGCGGTCTTTTGTGCGAATTTTTGCAATCAGTTTTGAGGCCGTTCTCGATGAGATAGAGCTATCAAAATCACGTTGTTTGCAGATGAGATGGTCTTCCATAGTACTTAAGGAAGAAATGTTACCAATGGCCGTATGTTCGACGCCAGGTGGGTTCGAAATGATTCCGTAAGAAATGCATTGGTGAATTTTTGGACGATTTTTTATAAATGCCTTCCCGATAAGCTTCAAAGATAAAACCCGGAATGGTGACAGAGGCGTTTGAGAAGATTCTTTCATGACATCCACTGTTTCTCTAGTGGTCCTTGGTTCGATGCTAGAGCGCCATTCCGATTCTACCATGCATTACAAGCGGGAAGAACGGAATCTCATTTTAGGACCTTCCCGATAAGATACTGAATTGAAACTTAGAAACACGTGAGAGTGGCACTTATTTAACATTTCCATGCCATTATCTCTCAAAAATGGGTCCTGTGTTCGACGCCAGGCGGTCATTTACACTAATTTTTAAAAATTGTTTTGAGGCCTTTATCTATGCAGGAGACTATTCAAAATCACAGCGTTTGCGTTTGAAGTAGTTTTCTATAGAACCAGTGGAAGAAAGGTTGCATATGACCGTGAGTTCGATGCCACATGGATGAAAATTTCTCACGTAAGAAATGTATTGCGGCAATTTTTAAGATTTTTGCTGGATAAGCTTTGAAAATGATACCCGTAAGGGAAACTTATTGTAAATTTTCACCAATTAGCTTGCAGTATGCAAGCAACTTTTACTCGTATATATATATATATATATATATATATATATATATATATATATATATATATACATACATACATACATACATACATACATACATACATGTACATGTATATACACACACACATGTATGTATATGTGTATATATATATATACATACATATATACACACACACATATATACACACACACGAGTAAAAGTATATATATATAATTTTAATATTTGCCTTTCAGGTTCCTCTCTCAATTTTTTTTCAAGATTATTCTTTTCATTGTTGTTTCTCTCAAAAGGTTTTTGCTATATATCATTCTCCTCTGACCACTTACTTGAATGATTTTGTTTGTTACTACATATAAGTTTTATTATGTACATATAAATTTAAAATATTACTCCTATATGGACATTTTGGACTGGAATATGGATCATAAATGTAAAAGAAGCTAATTATGCATATTGGGAAAGGTACCGATGAGTGAAGAAAAGGATATAAATGAGCAAAAAAATCCTGCTTCTAAAGAGTTAACTTCAAAATAATCTTTCCAAGTCAAATGTTTTAATCTTACAAAAAATAATTGGACAGTTAACCTTTCTACTCAGAAACGGTGATGAAATTCCCTGTACCTTTCTTTCTGTTTCTTTTTTTCTGTGACATTTTCAACTAATATTTAATTAATTGGATTCAAAAAGATGCTGGGATGTATGCTATTTATAAGATTGAGAAAATTTGAGGCCATTTGAGGTTAAAATTACTTCCTTGGCGCAGCAATTAAGTTAATAGTTCAGCAGGTTAAGAAATCTGGAAAAAGTCAGTTTTAAATAGTTCATCCAAAGAAGTTCAACCAGCTCAACCCATTGCAAGTATTCAATTTATGTCACGTGGTGTATACGTTTTTCCTCTCCACTGAGTTCAGCATTATACAGACTTACCTTGAAAGAATGAAATAGCATTCAGAATTCTCAAGCCATTAAGAATACATTTCCATTCTTGAAGTTCTCATCAATGGTTAACATTGAGTAGATATACCTTCCTCTGCAAATTAATTCATTCTAAACAGTAGTCCTGCAAGTAGGATATAATTGTGCATATAACACTATGAATAAATGGTGTAATTTAAAAATAAAATGCCTTTAAAATTATGCTAAATAGAAATTTTTCTGTCAATTTTTCAAGGGAAAGGGTATTGAAATAATGCTGAAAAATATTTCCTTAATTAAAGGAGGAATTGATTAAAAAAAATAAAGAAAAAGTAATTGAATAGAGTCCTTTGTTGTTTCATTGGCAATGACTTAATCTCGTCTGTCAGTCTTTCTTTTCTGTTGATGAAGATTTAAGTGGGTTGCTGCCTCCTTTCTCTTACTGACAAAAATTTAGAATGGATTCATTTAACTTCAAAGAAACCTTAGTCTATGTAAATTGGATGTTAAAATTCAAAAAATTTGATTGCTGCTTCTATGTGTTATTAATTTCAAGAAGACTTTTAAAATTGAAACAGGGATTAGAATCTACTGCTGGAAATCATCATAGACTTGATTTTCCAGTTTTTCTCTTCTAATCTATCTATCATTTGTGATTCTTCCTTTTCAAGTTGACAATTTGTTGGTGTAGTAATGGGAGGTTTCAAAGTTAAAGCTATACTAATACGGCAGTAACGCATGCAATATGCTTATAGAATTGGTATATTCTATATGTACGATTTCTTTTGGCTTCCCAAAACCTTAAATGGTCACCTTAAGCTTGGAACAGTGTTTTTCACATGTGAGAGTAGAAAAATTTGCAAACATAATGGTATGGAAAGGTAATAAAATTATAGGAATCTTCCTAAGAAGGTGCATTTACTCTAATAAAATTCCAATGGCAATAAAGAAGAGGAAGTTAATTGTAATTCCAACATAAAGGTGAAGGAATGACACTGTCACAATAGTGACCCCATTGTATCTACCCTCCCTATGGATTTACAAAAATATATCCATTTATTATAATTTCAATGATCATTTAAAGAGTAAATAGTAAAAATTTTAGCTGCATAGAATATAATGTGTAAAGTGATATAATTTGAATTCAGATGCTTATGAATGGTAAATGAAGTTCAGATCTCAAAAAAGCAGAGCATACTTCAGGGCTAATACCATACTTTTAGTGAAAGTTCAGTTTTCCTGTATAGCACGGTCATTATTTGGCAATCTTGTAAACATGGATTTGTGCAAATTTACTATGTTGGTTGGATTTACACCAACTTAGTTAAAGACAGGGTCTATATTGTCTCCTAAAGTACGTAATTTTAAAGGCAAATAATTCCTCTTTTGAACAATGAGCAACATGTCCTTTTAGAATTGTAGATTCTCATATAAGAACACTTTAAAGTCCAGGTCAACATATTTTATCTAAGGCTCAAGTACTATGCTGCCCTCATGGGGAGGGGGCACCTGACAAATCAGTAGCTCCTAAAATCATATTCAAACTTCTTAGTCCATGCATTACTACCTCTGTTTTGTTCTACTACTATTTTGATGTTTTAATTCCACCCAAAATGTTAGATACTAAGTAATGGTAATAAAAATGAGAAAAAAGATCAAATCAAACTCTGGAGCCTCCTTTGCCTCTTCTCAAGTAAAGGCTTTCTTGCTTGAAACTTGCTGTGTTATGTAGGTTGCATTTCAAATTGGTAACATTTTTGGAACTGTCAGTGCATAGGCCCTTTTTGTCACATTCCAGTGATGTTCAACCTGATTTTTCCTTGCTCCACCAGAACCATCATATACCTAGAAAGGCATCTGTAGGCTGAGTTCCCGCATAAATTTCCTCATGTGGAATGTAGGAAACTTGCTTCTACCAATGTAAATATTTTAATATTTACATTGGTACGCCACATAAAATGACATTGGTCATTAAAAAATGACATTGGT
The DNA here is from genome assembly GCA_036926295.1 of Pachydiplax longipennis. NCBI lineage: Eukaryota > Metazoa > Arthropoda > Insecta > Odonata > Libellulidae > Pachydiplax > Pachydiplax longipennis. Next base: position 1,374,799 of record JAVFKF010000010.1, read on the forward strand.
CATTTTTTAATGACCAATGTCATTTTATGTGGCGTAGTAAACGGTTTTCCAACTATGGATTTCTTGTGTATTTTAATTGTGTAGCTTGCTGGCTTACTACGATGATATTGTCCATGAAAGTTGACTTTTCCTCCCTTTCCTGATATCATTATTATTGTATAACATTTAAAACATTTTATGATTTTTGGGAAAAGGCTCTATACATTATGTTCATGCATTCTTTTATACAGAATTCATTGAATATGGAAATATTTTAAGTATGCTAAATTTTGACTGATGTGTTTTTCAGCAATGGCAAGTTTATTTCTTTTTCTCCATTATTGAGGGCATGATTCAGACTAATGGTTATTGTCATGACAGCATTTGCCCACTTTTGAATTTTTGTTGAAGCTAGTAGCTTTACTGCTGCAATATAGAAAGATAAACTTTTGGAAACTTAGGATGTTTAAAACTATTTTTAATTTGGTAAATATATCTATAGGAAATTGTTGGAAAATCTCAGGAAATAAAAATTAATCGAGGTTTTCACAATTAATTTATATAGTGTAGTTGACAAAATTTCCATACAATAAATTATCCATATTCATTTTTCATATCCAGAAATAGCTACTAGATTTATGTTTTGGTTACAGTTTGGATAAAAATTTGTTTATGATTTGGGATCTATTTGGAAGTAATTAATTTTATTGGAAGCTACAATTTCAAGCAGTTGAGATTAGCTGTGAAAATATTAAGTATGGTCATAGTTCAGGGATCATAGATCAGTTAAACTACATTTTTGTGTTTATTTTGGGGTTCTATGGATATGGATTCTATATACAAGATGACTGATAAGGTTGGTGCATCATCATCTTACTCCTCTTATATTGGCATGAATACTTCAACTATATCTTCTATGTAATTAACCACCTAGCAAGTAAAATTTTTACTTGAGGAAATACCTTGTTATGATTGGCATTCACACTTTGGTTTCATCATATTTTGGCATCCTGTTTCTGAATGCAGTTCTCTGTTACAATTTCAAATTACTCTTACCTTCATCTACTGTATAGTTTCTTCCTCAAAGCAGGCACATATTCCATAATTTTTCATATCAAGTATTAGAATCTAAATTTTTCCTCTCATTACAGTATACATACATTTTTAAACATTCTCTTACATTATTTTATTAGCACTCATATTTTTTACTCTTCTTACATCTTAGATACATTATTATTTACATCTTAATACTTAATATAGCCTGTTGGCATCAGGTAAGAATTATTTCATGTTTGTGTTTTAATGTAAATGATAATTTTTCCTCTATATCTATCTAGCCTCTCTTTGTCTTTAGCCATTCTTATCTTTATCATTTCAGGGCCTTGTCATTTCTATAATCCTCTTTCAGAAATCTTTGAAAGAATTGGCTCTAACTATAATTTTCATTATTTATTTAAGTAACATTCAGGAACGATTGTAATGTATTACCTTTAAGTTACCAAGTAGTGAAGAATTTCATTAGGTTTATTGATAATTTCTACATTTGGAAGTAACTTCTTAATGTCCTCTTTCAGTTTACTCAAATTTTTGGATTTTTAATGGAAATTAAAAAATTATATATCAATTAGGAAACAGTTCTATTTTGAAGAAGCTTATTTGTATTTCTGAAATTTTCGCCCTTAGAGACTATCAAAGTTTTTTGAATTCTGTATCAGCCTTTTATTACTTTCATAAATCTAAGAAAGGTCTGAGAGTCTATCTATAATTAGAATATCAACAGAGTAACTTGCCCCCAAAATTTCAGTGTATGGGGATGGCCTCTGCCTTCATCCTGGTGCCAAATTCGGAATGCTTTGGTGCCATTACACCCAATCTTCAGGGCTCTTCATCTGACAGGTGATTAACATATTTAACCAGTATTTGGTAAAGGTTAACTTTGCCAATTGGCAAGAATCACTCCAACCTTAAGACCTTTAAAAACAAATCTTGGCTGTATCTTATAAGTCAATCACACTGTTACATCCTTTGGCCGGGATTAAGCTTGATTGCTTTTCACTGTGTTTTAGATCTCAGACTTCTTTCATCTGATAATCTAATTGGTAAGAAAATGTTTGTTTGTTAAGTTTCCCCCCCTCTCAGTAACATGAATGATTTTAACTTTCAGTTTGAAATATTTTGAGTTATTAGTATTGTAAAAATTAGCTAATAGAAGTGTGAAAGTGGAAAATTGAGATTTTCTAGAGTTAGGCATTTATTTAACCTTCAGCTTATTTATAGGATTGAGTTTTTTGGTATTTGCTTCAAGATGGTGTTAGCTTCATTAAAACTCGTAGTTATGAAGTTATTTAGGTTACTGACATTCACAATGTTTTGCATTGTTGCCATACATGTTTCCGAGTTAAATTTGATGTTTTGTAGGTTTTGTAATCTTCATTCTCTATTTTACAGATGATTCTTTATAAACTCAGATTTTTACTTACAAATGAGAAACATCCCATTTTCTTAGACTGGCTCAAGTTATTTAATCACGTTGCCTTAGAGACTGTTTTTCCTCCTAAGTTTTTAGTTAATGATAAGTGAGAGTAGGTTGATATTGATTTAATATACATGATGAAATATATTATTCATTATTTAAAATAGGGTTTACAAAGTTTTCTGAAAAATCTTATCTATATTTCATAACCTAATTTTGAAAAATTACTGAGAATATGTGGCTATGTTTTCAGTGTATGTACTCTCTGGCACCAAAGGGAAATCAATCTATTTATTAAAAAATTCCTCACTTGTTATCTTAAAAAATTTTTGAAACACATTTTGGTGGTATCTGCTAGATTTTGGAGAAAATTTTACAATATTGTTCTGTTTTAACTCTCAGATGCATTGATTTTCATATGAAATTTAATAGTGATTAAAATGTTGGTGGACTTTGCTCAGGGATGCCTCTTCCACAAAAATCTTCTTCACATAGCAAGAGATGGAGTCATTATTCATCATATCATTTGCACTAAAATTAATGCTAAAAGATATTGACAAATAATAAATTCAAACCTTCATGAAAAGTTTTACATTGCTAAATATATTTTAAACTATTTAATCCCCCACAGTTCTAAGTTGTAGTAGAAATATTTCCATAACCCCACCTGTAGTATCAAGTTTGGCAAGCCAAGAAAATTACATCAAATTTTTAAATTTGCTGAAAATGGTATTACTTAGATTTAATTTTCATTAGCTGTCATAACATATCACTGTTTTTCTTTTTATCAAAAGATAATATCTTTTCAATAAACTATCAACCTTCAGCCATACAAATCCATCTGTGAGATTTTGCTCTTTTCTGTCCTTATGCCTTAAACTCACAAATATCTACTCTTGTTTCTTACATTTAAACTCTTTGCAGTTGAATTTTAACTATTTAGCTTTCTTATTTGTAGTATTAGCCTGTTTCCTTCTCTTTCTTATCAAGTTTGAAGTAATAGCGGTGAATTAGTTGGTGTACTAAAGTAAATATAGATATCCGCAATCAAATTTGTTTTACTTACAATGAATGAAATGAGTCCCCTGGATAGCCAATTGGACAGGACATTCAACTATGGTGAAGGCAGTCCTGGGTTTGATTCTCATTGGGGGACCTTATGTGCAAAATGACCTTTGCTGTTGAAGCAGTTTTAACAATACTAGAGAACGAAACTCTGGCTGGTTGCTGACTTTCGTCTTCTTATTGAATATGCATTGAATAAATGCCAACATCATAGAGAAAGCTTGTGCATGAAATGGAATAAGGGTGAGATTTTGTACATTCAAGTCAAACAATTAGTGTGGGTACACGGTGACTTTGCAAGCATGGTGATTTTTTGTTGTAGTGGCAGAGGCAATATAGTGGATCGAAATTTCTGACTACAAACCTATTTTGGAAATAACAGATGATAAAGGGATATTTTATAACTTTATACCCCCTTAGTGAATAAAATATTTCTAACCTTGAAAGAATAAATTTTAAATGATATGTTATTCATAAATTCTTAAATATTTTCTTTGTTTTGATTTACCTCAATGCTGATGAATTAGAGATTTATTTAAAAGTTAGTGAAAGTGTTAAAGTGATCTCATTTCAGAAAACAGGATTTTTTGGGCTGTAAATTGTAGCAACTGTTTGTAGTACTGTTTTTTGAATTGATTGTCCTGCATCACTGTTTAGAATTATAGATAAGAGTACGTTCTCAATAAATAATGATTTATAAATCATAATAATTATGGATTAGGAAACAGTTAGTAGTAAGGAAATGCTTTTTATTATTTGAAATCTCAATGATTTTGAGTGCATTTAGGCCAGGTATTTTCTCCTCTATGCAGCAGCAATGGCAGGAAATAGCTGGTGTAGTTTTGGTCATCAAGGTGATCTGCAAAGGCAAAGCCTAGACCCAAAGTGCATAGGAAGCAATTGTGCTCTGCTACCTCTCTCTTTAGGCTCCTTTGAGTTTGACTGATGTAACTTGCTGGATGGTCTTTGCATACTAACACCCCACTAGGGGAATCCAAAGTCAACCTTGTCCTTAGCAGTCTATAAAGATTTCTGGCTTCTTGGGATGTGTACCAATGACTATTTATTTTCTGATCCCTCTCTTTACCCCCAAGTTTGTTAAATTTAAAAAACACTCTCCCCCATCTTTCTCCTCTCCCTTCCCCCTGCCAACCAAATTTATGGCCTACACTCCCTTATATTCATCTGAAGACTTTTTGAGAAAATTGGTGGAATTAAAATGTCATGCAGAAATAGTAATCTAATGTGTTATTTTTAAGAGTGTGCATATTCTTTCTTCAAAGTTATCCATGAAAATGTGAATTATAAATAATATTTACATTTTTGGAAATACTATTGAAGAAATTTAATATTTATACTGGAGGCAATTATTCTTTCAAATTGCAAATTTTTTGGATGAATCTAGTTTACTATTATCTTCTTTAAATATGCCAGTAAGTTTCACTGTGGAAACAATAAGTTACTCTTTCATATTCAATCTAGTATTGCTTATTAATTCAAACTTGATATGTAAAATTTTTGACAGTAAGTCAAAGTAAGGAAATGTGTAGTTTGATTGTTTTTCAATAAATTACAACTTCCTTACTTCATCTTAGGAGTGTGAATCCTGGACAAGCCCTTGTTGCTACATGTACATTCATTGTCATAATGACCTTATCCTTTAAATTTTTATTTGTAAACTTTGTTAGGATTTTTTTATACACTTAATCATTGTAATAATTTTTACATAAAGTGGCATTTAATTTGTCTTTTTAAAATCATTCTATGGTTAGTAAAACTTGTATTTTTTTAATATAATCTCACATCTAAGCTGGTCAGATTAATTTCTGAACAGCTCAGAGATGAATTTTTAAAAACTTTATGCTTTCATACCTTGTAATACACAACAGCAAACCATTTATTGTGAAAAAGCTGATAAGTTTAGAGTGTAAGGCATATCCCAATAAATTTTGGCATCTAAACTATCAATATTGATTTTTATCAATTTTGATATATACCAGGGATGGTAAGTTTCTTGTTTGTCTTAATGTTTGATTTAAAATTACAATGAATCTTTTCCTGTAGTATGTTCCCCTTATATTTGTTTCAAAGTGAGCTTAGTTTTGAATGGCATTTCTATTATGAATTTGTGTAGGTATTGTACAAAGCCTCAAGTTGGCTACTTTGCACTTTGACATCCAACTCGTAAAATGGCTAATGTTGAGTAGCTGATGTTTAATTTTCTCTTTGTTTTGGGAGTTTTCTCACCGAATTAGAAGAATATAAATGTTGATTAGCCAATGTCTAATCTTCTCTTGATTTGATATTAAGATGGCCATTTTAGGAAATGATATAGAGCAATTGGTCAAATTTGGAAGAAAGAAGTCTTGAGCATATCTGTTTGACCTATTTACAGTGAATCCCAGTTCCAATCCCTACTGCTTCATATGTGCTCCTCACCTGGTCCCTTTTCTTATGAGATATGGAATGCTGCTAAAGATGCTGTGCTAAGTACTTATAAGGTGGATTTTTCCTATCCCAGATGCACTGTCATCCACTCGAGTCAATCAGTTGTCTCATTTGACTGCCCTAAAATTGTTTACATTACCTGTATCACCATCCTCTGCTCTCCACTCCAGTCTCATCTCATCGCTAATGGGGTTCCTTTTTACTATCTTGTTTTTGGAAACTAATTCTCAAAAAGAAATGAAGATATCACAGAACTGGAAAATTCCCATCTCACTGTCAGAGTCAATCTCTTAGGTCTTCCCCACAAGTCGTGTCAGAGCTGCGATAAAGTTTTAGACTCGCTATAAATATGCTGTTGCATTGTAAATTGCTTGGAGATGTTTCTTTCTGCTGTGATCTGGAGTTGTAAACATATTGAATGAACGATAATGCAGTGTTTGCTTGGCTGTTAAGCTTAATCTTGGAGAGATCTTTTCTAAGATAATCATTATTCATCCTTTATCATCTATATTTATGGTGTAAAATATTGCATTATTGGATTGATTGTGAAAATTGAAACAATCAGAGAATCAGAGCAATAAAAGAGGGTGATCTCTTTGCCCAAAGAGTTAACCTCTCATAAAAAATATGATGAGAAGGCAACATCTTACAACATCTTATCTTACATATTATTACTTTGCAAACTTCCTAAATCCTTTATGTACAAGTGTGAAAAAGCAAACAAAAGAATTACCTTAGTTTGTTTTAAGCTGTAAAGCACTCGTATAAAAAGTTAAAGAGCCAAAAACTTTTTATATTGTTTTGCTATTTGAGAGAACTAACAAGTTGTCATATGCTGTTAAACCCTCCAGTGATCGCCAGTGTATGGTACACCCCACGGTTCTATTTTAAGTAAAAATAACCTTTTCCTCGCATTTAGAAATTTTGCCTTTTTTTTAGTCTGGAGATGGTTATATTTTCCAACTTTCCTCAAACTTTCAACTTATTATATAAATATATACATATTATACATTTATATAATAATTTATATATATTATAAATTATTTTCGTAAAGCTTACCCTGTCTTCTGCCAGGATTCACAGGATTAATCCTTCCTATCTGTCTCCATATTGCCTTTTTTCACCTTTCAGAACATACTACTATAATGTATCTTGTAATTGAATGATTCTGACATGCATGGCAAGAATTTTTCCCTTTACTGATATATTAGTTTGGGTTTAGGGGCTTCATGTGAGCTCGAGGGTAAGTTTTAGGAAAATAATTTAGAAATCAACGAAATTTCGGGTAAAGTTGTTGAAAGTTTGAGAAAAGTTGGAAAATATATCCAGCTCCAGACCCTGAAAATGAAAAATTTCTAAATGTAAGGGAAAGGGTTTTTTTCTCCAAATTGTGGGGTGTACCATACACCCCACGGGAGCACTCACGTTACAAAAATTGACAGAAGCATTGAAGGGTTAAGGTGCTATCCTACTTATTATATGGTTTTTCACTCAGCCCCCTGAAAAGCATCTAATTGGGCTTTATTGTAATTATTTGATTAGCTTCTTTCTTGAGAAACAATGCTTTGAGCCAGTTCTGCATTGCCCAATTTTCTATGTTGAGAGAACTGAGGTAGAGATGGGAGTATATTTAACTTATAATGTTAAATGAAAGCCTACGATATCACCCTTATACAACCTAATTGAATATTTTTCATATCAATGAATATTTCCTTATTAATAGAAATGGGATTGGTGAGTTAGGGGATAGAGTCAAGAAACGTTTCTGATGGATGGTGGATGGAATCATTCTGACAGAGATAGTCGTGTGTGTTCTTTGCTTAACTGGTTGTTCAAAAATTGGTTACACCCTCTTTATTTAATTATGGTACTGAAAATCAACTTCTATGAGATTTACGTACTTGTTCCTTTAGTTGCCTCGAATATTTCAGCTTTGTCTAGTATGGCTCCTTACATTTGTGATGGTTTAAGTTGCATCAGCACATTGAGTTTTTTAGCTAGTGGTTACCAGACTTTGCAAATAGCTGAAGCTATAGTATATTCATTGACCATTTCAGATATATTGGACCATGGCTACTCATCTTGGCCATTTAATAATTTGGTTGGCCTATGTGCTAACTGACTAAGTCTGGGTCTATGTCTATAACAAATCTATTCTTTTGGTTTTTAACCACATTAACTGTTATTTCCCATTTGTATGACCATTTTCAGCTGATTCATGACACTGTGGTGGACACTAGCCTGGTGTTTCCTCACAGACGTGGCCCACCGTTTAAACGTGCTTTGAAGACCCTTTGTGCTGAACTTCTCCAAAAAATTATACAAAGTGGAGGTAAGTAACATGCATATGGCAACAAACTTAGGTAAATAAAATCATTGAATTAATCATTAAATTTTGAAAATGAGAAATTGCAAAAGTATATTGTGTTTAATTGGAAGATGAAAACATTTTTCATAAATCTATTCAAATTATATTTAATTTATTCATTCAGATACGATTTATAGAGATTATTTTGGCAATGACCTTGTATTGTGTAATTTCTGTATTAAATTATGTATTATATAATTTTATATATTATATTATACAAATATAGGTAAATCTCTTTGTATCCAATTGTACTCATTGTTCATTCTTTTTATGTTTGTAAATAACTATCATTGTATAAGTATCATAATTTTGTTTCCTCCCACTCTAGTATTTGCCTTTCTCTTCATACTCTCCATTATTTCCTGTGTAAACCCTACATTTCCAAGTGAATACTTCCTATTTCTTACAACCCTACTTCCAAGTGAATACCCTGGCTTTAAATTGATTATAAATCATCAAAACTAGGCATTTAAACAATGAAAGGTGCATACAAAGTGAAATTCAAATTCTTAAATTCAGAAAAAGAATGAAGAAGAAAAAGTCTTCTGTAGCTGGGAACATCTGTGTTCCACTTGTTGGTTGGTTGTTTTGTCTAATTTAGTCATGGTAAAACGATATTAATCAGATGGATAAAGCATATGTCCAGCAGATGAGAAATTCAGGCCATGGTGGAATTTTTATTCCTTATTTTTTTTCTCAAAAATAAGCATCATCATATATTGTTACAAAGAAAGTAAAATTAATATTCAATTGCTGTTTTGTTCATTGACAATTCTTGACTGTATGTCCTGTTGCATTTCTCAAATAGCCACTATTAATGCTTCTAATGTTTTTTTATAGACGTAGCTTATTATCATTTGTGAATAAATGTTTCATGCTTAGATTTTTTGTTGTAAAATAAATATTTAACTCAGAATGATTGTTTCCTAAAAGTATGGTTTTTATCACAAATTGGTATTCGTTTCTGTGTGCTAAGCATTGGTCAAAGTATATATGTAACTGAAAAAACTATTTCCAATGTACTATTTTGGAAATAGTGTTAGTTATACCTCTTAAATCTAATTACTCTATTTCCCAATATCAACTGAAAAACACAAATGACTAAAAAATGTACCACTGATTTCACTTGCAACATTTTGAAAAAGAAAAAAAAACTTATGGTAAAGGGTAAAATTTGATAGATTTATTTGGAAAAAAGTACACTTTTAAGCCTGGAAAATATGGTATCTTAAGGTAAATTGAGAGGTCTTGTTATTTCGTAAAATAATAAGACAATTCACATAATCATCTGCATGGTTAAAGGTCGTTAAAAAATCTTCATGTTTTCTATTTTCAGAGGAGGGACATGACAGCGCTGAAGATGCCCTTGCTTGTATGGAGTTAATGAAGTGGAGATTAAAAGAGGACCTAAAATTAAAGTAGCTGTTTGTACAAAGAAGCAATACTTTTAAGTTTATTTACAACTCTATTCGAGTATTTTGAAGTAATTTATTTTCAGTGAAAGAAAGATGATACCTCTGTCGCGTTGCTCACATTATAGAACAGAGGTGGTGAATCTGCAGCAGTAAGGCCTCCAGTGGCCTTCAACATCCCTTCATGCTGCCTTTTCAACTCATTATACAATTCTCTTTTGTATTTTGTTCCTCTAAATCATAATGCCAAGTGCAAGGGAAGCATGAAGATAAACATAACTTCAAATTATGTTGTATTAAGGAAAATTTTGATGTTTTACTTAGATGTTTGGATGTCAGAATTTTATAACAGAAGGGTGGCCTGATACGTATGTGGCCCTTTGTTGCAAAATTATTTTTTATTTCTCGGACAAAAATACCGAGGCATTCTGACATGCTGTGTAGTGGTTTAAAAATATTTTGGTGTATTAAAAAATTTCTGAAATTCAACTTCTGTTAAGAAAAATGGAGAATTTATCCATTTAGAACACTAATTATTATTTAAAGTCCTAAGTGGTTCTCAATATCTTGGTGTTGAGTCTGTGTTGATATAAGAATGGATGTTTAATGTCACACAAAATTCCCTGTGTAGCCACTCTGGGCTATTTATATTGCTCAAAGTAATGTTTATGAGCTTTATATTTGGATAACCCATGTATAAACTCAATAAATAAAACTACCTCGAAACAATTTTTAAATTTTCATAAAGTGATTTTATTTGCCAGCAAATATTTCCTAATGCAAGTATTTTTCCCTTTTTGCTTCAACTGCCATATTTTCAATTTTTCATGCATCTACACTGATGACATTGTTCATGCTTATGAGAGAACTGTGGTTATCTGAATGACAGAGTTAGTCTTTTAAAAGTAGCTATATTACAAGAATGGGTCTATGATTACAATGGTCCTGTGGTGCTCTGTGCTACTTGATGAGTTAACAATATAATGTAGTGACAAAAAAGTCATCTAATTTCCTAAGTACTTGTATCATAAAGTGTTTGTAAAATCATATGAAGAAAAGAAAGATTTAAGCTAGAATTGTAAGCTGTCTATGTATAAAAATCCTTAAGTTGAGTGTAAGGCTATCTCTTTAGTCAATGGTAGGCTAACTTCCTTTGATATGTGTCATCTACAGGTGTTCTCAAGTATTTGACTGTTTAAAACAGGCTATACAAAGCTAACAGCAAAAAAATCAACTACAGTAAAGGCTATTTAAGATGCTCCCACTCAAGAAGCTATCCCATTTAATGTGCAATTTTCTCTCTTCACATAAATTACATGGTATGAATACTGCTTAAGATGTGGATTTTCGTATCTTCTGTATCACTTTCTTCTCAATCAAAGCAGAAAATTAGATGCAAAATTTGCTTAGCTGTGTTTCATTTTGTCTCAGTCTGTAGTTGAAAAACACTGAAAAAACCAGATAGGGAGTGCAGTGTTTTGTGGGCTGTTGAATGTAGTTTTGAAGAGAAGTGATGACCTATCACCACTACTGCTGAAAGAATTATTATTCTTCCCTAGTTGTCTATCTGGTGAAAACTGCTTCGTTGTAGAGTGAAAACTGACCAAAATTAAGGTACCGAAGTGCTCTCATTGTGCAAAATGCTGATCATTCTTCAAAAATATGATGTAAGGCAAACAGCATTACTCAACGTGGTTATCATGTCATTTTGCTTTAGAATTTTTTTTTCTGGGGCCCCTGAAAATGTCTTAACTGAGTATTACTGATGTTTAACTTCACTGTGAATAACTCCATCCTCATTGGTGTATCTATTTTTCCTTGTTATTTCCAAATTATCCTCAATAGTTAAAAATAAATGGTGATTACTAAGTAAAATGGTTATAGAAAAATGAGATGTCTTTCTCTAGGAAATAAAATTGAAATACATGATGGTATAGAAGCAACTACCTGCAACAAGTGAAGAATGTTTTATTGAGTTGAGTATTTTATCAAAGTTTAATGTCCCAGATTCAAACCTAATTACCATTCATTAGGAAAAATATTGAATGCCATTGCAGAATGCAGCTCTAAAGTACAATCATGGTCTCAATGAATTCTACTAAATACAGGCTTCACAGTATTTCAAATTATTGATTTGAAGATCATCATTGACAGTTTCTAGTTGATTTACTCTGGAATTTAAAAATATCCCAAATTTGTCTTTTCAATGTTGCCAATGTTGATTCTTCACAAATGGCAGTAAAATATTAAATTTATTCTCAAGCTGTGAGAAAGCATTGCTGTCCTATGTAATAGCTTCGATGGAAATTATTATAGAAAGAAGTTGAATTAGTTGCTATAGATGTATTTCAAAAGCTCAATCAGCTGTTTCTCCTTACACTTCATTATTCTTAGACTGAATATATGTATTCTATATGATCTTATGAAATATGAGAGACAACCTTAGGAAAAACAATGATTACACACTAAAATTAAAGAATTTTGTAGTGTGCATTTATACTCATAACAGGCAATACGTTCATGAATTACTTAGAAGGCTACATTTTGAAATAATAATCTTTAGATATTATTTAGGGATAATTTCGGAATATATGCTTTGAATTTGTGATTTTAAAATATTTTCGAATATCTTGCGGCGGCTGTTAATCCAATGGAGGGGAATCAGAGTGTTCTGCGTGTTCTTGACTCACTCGGTGAAACAAACATTCAAACTCGTACATCATTGGCGCCATGTTGTTTGTAGTTTCTGGCTTTAACTGAGGAGATGGCGTTCATGAAGCCGTCCCGATCTTTCTCATGTAATTCTTAGCGGTAGAAAGACATTCGAAAGAAGATGTGCATTCCGAAACTCTCACTGGTAGTTAGTTAACTGGCCATCTCGAAATTGAAATATTATTAATGTGTGAGCAAGAGTCTTGGAAGGAATACTCTCAGATACTCTTGATTTTCAGTCAACAACGTGATAGAGAGAAAAAAATGGAAAATTCTGATGCAGGTATTTGATTTCATTAGACAATGCAACTCATAAAAGAATATTCTCAGTTGAAATTTAATTAAGTTGAACATATTACTTTATTATTTATAAAATTTAGCTTATTTGGAAAGTAAGTATTAATGTATTGATCAGCGAAATAACCAGTAAAGTAAAAGTTCAATTCTATTTTACAATGATGTCACTTGAACTGATGATATTATTGAAATTTTTGCTTTCAGACTGATGTTTTGTAATTTTATTAATAGTTGTTATCATGAGTGAACAAAAAATTCATGCAATGTTTCAGAAATAATATTAACATCAAATTATGGATTGAGTATCATGTTCATCAATGGTGGTATAAATTAGAGTTGAAAATGATTGGCGTAAATATTCGTCGACTTCAATCCACTGAATTTCTAACATTAATTTCATTGATAATACGCATATAATACATGGTGCGTTGCATAAGTTCCGAGACCACAATATAAAATGCTCAGCCATGGTGGAAAGACTAGACCGTCTAATCTTGAAAGACTGTCGATTCTTTACACCATGATACACAGCGATGCCAGAAAGTTTCGCTATCGTGACCAGAAGTTGGACCGGCATGGTACCGATGGAGCTTACATGCTCTTCCGGAAGTTCTATTTTATAAAAGTAAGATGATAATCCTCGTGGAAAAATTCTTTCTAAAAACTTAGTGTAGTGCTCTTAGAGAATGTAAAATTTTAACTGACATTAGATCTATTTATTTCCAAGGAAGATCGGTTGCGGTCATGCTTGATTACCTATCTCCTTAGGCATAATTATAGGGAAACAATGAAAGTACTTATGTGAGGAGCAGGAAATCGGTTCATTATATTTTTTCCTTCTGCATTCTTGTTAGCATATACCTAATGTTATTATCTTTGACGAAACGAAGAATCTTAGTAAAAAAATTTCAAATGGAAACGTTCTTAGGTCTATTAACAAGAAATAAATATGAAGTAAACGTTCTTTCTGCGAAGTTGCAGAGACAAAATTTCTCTTAAGAACTTTGGTCTAAAGATCAAAAATTTAAACGACGCATTCCACAAAGTTATTTTCTTAATGAAGAGCGATAAAAAGCATGAAATATCCCAACAATAACGTAAATAGTTTAATTCAAATTTGAACATCGCAACCAGAATATCATAAACATCTCGAGTATCTCGACAAAATCTCGAGTGTCTCTAGTTGCTTGAATCGCTTTTTGCTCATACTAACAGAAATACGAATAGATAGTTTGCACAATGTTGGATGCTCCGTCCTAATACTTCTCAAGCTTGCCAATAGAAAATGATTTAGATGAGAGTGCATATCTGCTTTTTTGTCCTAACCGAAGTAATTCTTCCATATTTTCATCATGCGAACTACCGTAGTATTGTTTCTTTTCTTTCTAAGCCTTAGAAAGGCAAGCGAGAGGCAACCCATGTCATGAAGCTATTCACTTAACCTCTCTCCCCTCTTCATCGCGCACACAATACCACACCCAAGCGTGACTAATGGACTTCTTGTATATCATATTTCCCATCGAATTTGAAACTGAATTAGCTAAATTAAAAAACGCTTTTTCTGCGATGTGCTGCTTCAGACCCATCTGTAAGAGGATTCTATTCATTGGGTTTCAATTAAACGCGAAGTCTTCACGAAGTATTTTCGTATTGCTTATCTTTTTCATTTCATTTTTACCCCCTAAATAATCTATCTATACTTAGTAGTGTGCGACCCTTTTATTTCGGAAACGGTTTGATTTAGAGATATGAAACAAAGTGAACTGTTCTTACATGGTATAAATCCCTAGGAAACTATTCACGGGTTCGATACCAGAGCGCTATTTTGCATTCTTCCATACATTTTAATGCCGATAGATATCCGCCACAGTTTTAAACGCAATGCATCATGGATGTGTTTACAACCATGATGCATTTCGATTAAACATCATTGCAAGATATAAAGCTAAGGCGATCTGTGAACTACGCCAATTGAGATAGTAAATATCAAGGAAGACTTGAATGCGGATTACAATACGCTTCGTGATAGTTAATAATAAGAGATAATGGGTAAAATCACTCTATATTAAATATATAATATAAAAACCATACTTCAGTATGTTGCTTGAAGTTGCTTTTCTCAATTCTAGTGATTGGTCATTCCCTGATATATTGCAAAAATGTACAGCAGCAGTGGATCTTACTCACCTCATCCCTGACTCAAAAGGTAAACACATTCAAGTTTCTTTATTTACATTATTATTACAAAGAATTATTAGTAGTATAATACTAATAAGTATTTATGACAATCTATAATGTCCCGTATATTATGTACATATAAAAACTGGATTCCATATGTAATGTAGTGTTGACTCGAAACATGTCATAACCATCCCTTATAAGCATGGATATAAGTTGGTTAGATAGGCAAAAAACAGTTTTTCTTATTTCTGTTAAGCCACTGTGGCGAACAAAATTTCATTTTAGCAACAACGTACTTTTTCGTATGATACAAAGTTGTTGGTATTAGTCCCGGTTGTTTAATGCCTGTTCACATCAGCTTATCAGTTTGCTTGATTATTAAGCGAGAATTATATTTATCAGCATTACGTATTATAAAATTATTAACTCCATGGTTTATATAATAGCCACAAAGATGAGGCACCTTACGGCGAATGAATATCATACCCATCTCCATGACTTTTTTCGAACATTGTTGATTTAAATATTGCCCAGTCGTTTTATTTGAAGAGTAAACAGATTATAAGTTCCATATTTGGACTTCACTAGATTTTGAGCCAGTAAGCTGTAATCGGAGTGGTATTCATCCTTTTCTTTCCCTGTTGAGCTTTAACGGGCAGTTCAGCTAGTATAAGTATAAATGTAATGAATTTAAAGAAAATCAGCAAAGACTATTAATTTTTTATTTACCTGGTGCAAATCATTCTTCTAATACAAGCGTCCAGTAACTAGCAGTAGTTATGTAGCTAGTTCATTAAGACATTCTAGTTTTTTGGGGTTTTCTTCGAATGGTAATCACTTCTCGCGGTGTCTCGAAAAGCACTTTCGGGACTAGCATATATCTCGGTTGAAAGCATTCTATTCAACTAATTTAGCAATTTCAATCGATTGAGGCTCTATTTTATCATGAAATTGGTTTAACATTGATATGCGATTATGAGATATTGATTTACGCTGATCAAACGACGGTGTTTTAAGTCTAGATGTAACAAATTTCGTCAAGGGTAAAAAGAACTTCGTCCTAAATATAATCACAAAATATTATTATCGTTTATCGGAGAATTATCGTTTGCGGTGATTACATTCTTAGCTTGCTCTTCTCTAGTTTCACACTTGTTATGCGAGTTATGCTAGAGGTGATGAGTTTTTATAACCAGCTGCACGATGGACATGTCACACATGAAGTCCACGTGATCAGGCGTAACTTCTGAGGAACTTTAATGGTATAAATATTTTAGCAACCCTGATTATGGAAATGATTGGAATTTGTATTTTTCTGACGTCAAGTATTTGCGTTTTAACGAATATTTGGGGAGATATTTTCGATATATAACAACACCACAAAGACAGTGAGTGTGATATAATGTACATTAATAGTTAATAAGAGTAAGTTGTCTTGTGTATTATCAGAGAAACGTAGTGTCCAAATCCATCCCAGCTCGTAAAAAATTAGAAATGTTCCAATATGGCGCGATATTCCTAATATGGAATATTTCCATTTTCCCAATATTGAATATTCTATATTTTCATTTGAATTAAAAAAGTGTATTTAACAGTTATTTTACATACATGGTTCATGCGCTATAGGAATTTGTAGGAAAAGATTGCGTGTTACAGTTAAGTCTAAGAAATAATCGCGAGGGGAAGAACTTTCGATGGAAGTCGGGAATAATTTGGTGCCACAGCGGTGTACTCTATTTTATAACTTAAATTTTGATATTTAAATGAAATGAAGGAATTTCAGCATTGTATTACTTTAACATATTCAATCTATACTTTCATGTTTACTGTCACTCTCATTCTTTTGCTTCGAAAGTGTTCCAATTAACAATTAATTACGTTTTATATATGAAAATGTGGACAAAGCATTTAAAATGTCAAACTTTCATTGGTTTTTAAATCGTTTGCAGCTCATACATCATTCTACATCAATTGTGAAAAAAGACACTCATTCCAAGGTTTTGGAAATATTCTTTATATTTAAGTATTGTATACTTTTCCTTTAATTTTTTCAACAAAATCCTCTGAAATGACATTCTTTACTTACTGCAACTTAATTTAGTGTAATTTTCAACTATGCGTAATTCTTAGGATATTAATCAAATACTATTAATTTCCAAATTAAAAGCAACTAAACTACTAAACAACTACTAAAAGCATGTTGGAACATCCTTTATTCTACTATGGATGAATTCACAGAAAGAACAGTCATACACAAGGTTTGAAAACGAAAAATTAAAGGAATAGAGGTTATATGATAGTGATTAAGGAAATCTGAAAGAAGAAAGCGGAAAAAATAGGAGCTGTAGGCTTGGAAGAATAGATCCTCCCATTTTGATAAAATACACCGCATTCACGGTATCATCAAGTATTTATCCGTCATAGGCCCTTATTTGTTTCCCTCTAAACAGAAAGAAACATCCCAAATATGTTACAAGTAATGTTTCCTGAAATGTTGCCGACCGTGACGAGACGACTGCGGCGAAACGTCCAGTTCCTCTAACATAAGACCACGTTCAATGAAAACTAAACACTTGCTACATCATGGATAGCAAATAAAAAACAATGAGGGATAGCACAAATTCTTCGTGAAATATTCAGCAAATGTTTCGTCCCCGAAATTGAAAGATAGAAAAAAGGACTCGATTGAAAGCTTCTTTTGATAATAAAAAACTATACCTGGACATTCAGATTTGGTTCACCCTAATTGCAGCTCTTATTCTTATCACTTCACTCGACTGCCGCTTGGAGTTTCTCAAGACCCGCTTTTTGGTTCGAATTCGCGGAATTTCGTTGGTCTTTTTTGAAAAATATCAAAATTTTTGTTAAAGTCATCTGATTAAAAAAGTGGATGATATTTTGTATGTGCAAAAAAGTATGTGTATGAAAACATATCCTTTTATTTTAATCGATAATTTGCCTATTTTACATGATTTTTCAAGGAATTGGAATGCATATCCTATTTAAACCTGTAAAAAAGGCATACATATTTTTCTACGCAATTTTTTTACACGGCATTCTCTGAAGTCTATCTACCGTAAGAAAATTAGTTTTTTTATTAGATTAAATTTGTATTTTAGTAAATAAAATACAAAACTGAGGTAAATTGGATTATGCATTGATGATGCTGTCACTACATCCCCTGCTATAAGGCACTGGCGGCTCGCAGGCTATAAATATACATTTAAATTCATCTCTTATTAATCTGATTACCTTATACACTTGACGATGAGACTAACAATTTTACAATATAATATCATCATCATAAGGAAATCATAAGAAGTATTTAGGGTTTCGAATTACTTAGGTATATCATTCATGTGGAATTAAAGCGACAGTTGTGAGATAGTGAAGAGGAGGTTAATTTGTAAAGATATAGATAGGATAAAAAAATATGTAAATGGTAGAGGCGTCAGGGGGACATCACTAGCATGTGATCTGCGGAATTAAGAACCAACTCAAGAATCAATTCCTCTTAGAACCTTTTCCCCCCTCTTCCCTTTTCTCTCCATCCGTTCAAAAACCTCTTTCCGATCTGCTGGTGACGTTCTCTCCAAGACCGATTCCCCTTTCTCATTAGAACGCCCAACGCAAAGCATTGCTTTTCGATCTGATCGAAGCGGTAATGTTAGAATCGTATGGGTTTTCTCGAAGATAAAGTCTGATGCAGTTATACCATTATAATCTACTGATAATCGTAGCTTGGAATTTTATGCTTATAAGTTAACTTATGTCACTTAAAAATATCCACATCGATAAGAATAATCCTTATAATTGAACAGTTTATTGATGTAGTATGGTCATATTACCTCATCTTCTTCACTTTCAGCCTTTGTGCCGAAATTAATATTACATTATTTGTATAAAATTATATTTTTCTATTCTATATGACATTAGTTTATTCTTAGTATTATATTATTTATTTTATGTTTACCTCCTAATCTTATTCACGAGCAAATCAATTTCTTGTAAATTACAAATTATCGGGAATATCACGAGATCAATTTTATAAGATTGATAAAATTGATTCATGGTTGGTCTACCAGATATAAATCCCACCTGTTATTCTACAGTGATATTTTCAGCGCATGCTTCCAAAATATACTTAACGGTCATTATGAAAATCTTATACACTATACAGAGTAAGGAGATCCCCTTATTGTTTGTACAGTCGAATCCATTCTCTATCTTATGGACTTGGCGCTTGTGAGCCATCCACCGGGGATTTATTCGGTTCTTCGTATTTTTACTCTGACATTGGAGTTTGAATTCTAGTTGTTCCCACAGAATAGAAGTAACTCTCCGGAAAGGCTATCCATCAATACCAGGATTTTCGTTGTTTTTTAAAATTATAGATGGCTTCGATTGTGTTCGTTATGGATTGTGGTTCAATCCATCTGCCGCTGATTTTTGTCTTGCATCCGGTGAGGAAATTTGTGATTTTGGGTTTGAACCGAGTAGTTCATCAAAATATTGCTTTCACCTGGTCATTACGTTTTCTGTATCCGTTACCAGTTCTCTGCATAAACTAGTGATAAGTTAGAAACCTTCCTTAAAAAGCTAATTCTCTCACAGGCTTTCCGTGTGTTAACCTCTATGAAATCCTTTTTTGCTTTCAAAAACATTGAGTCAAGGTGTTTTTTTCTTTTTCTTTACAATCCCACTGACTTCCTTACTGGAATCATCTTAGTTTAGTTTCTTGTCTCTGATTGACCGTTTCAAATGTTTTTTTCTGTTTAAATTTCTTTACTGGATAGCCTTGATGCAATACTAGTTGAACCACTCATACTTGATCCCTTCCAATGTTCATTCTTCAGCTTGTGTGATTGCATTCTGTTGTTCGATTCTTAATTGTGACCGACTATTCTATATTGTTTATCACATTATGATTTTGCACATTTAAACCCAATGTTTATGGGTAGCTTCCATCGTAGGGGCATTTCAGTTTCCCTAAATTAAACTCTGGGAAGGTTGCTTACGGCACCTATAAAATGTGCTCATCAGTAGGCATTCCGATTCGCGATTTGCTTCTCTAAAACTTGTAACACTAACACTGAGGTGGGGATAAGAATGGGTATGCTATGCTATTTGGAATCAGCATCATGCACTACCTCGTTTGAACACCACGAGCCAGGTCGGTTTGAATGAAGTAAAATACGTATTGACAAATGAGATAAAGTGGAAAAGAAGTCCACTCGGATCAAGCGTCACCATTACAAAGAGATCATTCCTTCGTTAATTTACTCTTTACTTCTCATTCTAACCAAAGTCGATGTAATCCATTTCAGCATTAAGTTCAGAGTAATCTCCGTGAATGATCTGTTTGGCTACAATATTTCAATGATAATTTATGTGTGTTGCTAAAAATTACTCAGCAGATGTATTTAAAGCTGCGTCCTTACATCAGACAACCAAATATTTTACAACGTAATGATAGAAAGAATTATGAACAACATCCACTGCTTTATATATCGAATTAATCTTTTGGTTTATATTGCAGAAAAATCTGATTTTACGTATACTTACATAAATACAAGGTCAGCCAGAAATGGCGTGAGGCAGATGTATTAATGTCAACTTACCCAGATAACTCAATAATCTGTTGGCTTCTTTAATATTTAACAGAAAAGAAAGATCAGAAATAACCAACACCTAGGCAATTATTTCTTTTAAGGATTTTGTATTTCTCTCGGAGTTTGGTATCGACATGATTCTTATGTGGTTTTGTGACCGATTTTTAATTTCTTTGAATTTGTGGGAGAGCCACCCAATGAATTATCTCATAATGGTGTAAATGTATAATTAAACTAACTAGTTCAAATTTCGTGTGTGTGTATCTATTATATCTATTATATATAGCTAACTCTCCGGATATACCTATTTATAAGGGATACGAATTCTGACCATGTTCCACAAGCGCCATCGACTTCAGATTTTTTCGACGTACTGGCCCTACACTCTAGATGCCAGAATAATGCAGACATCGACGCTAGCTATCATGAGTTCGATGCCAGAAATTCCCAAAAATCGCAATTTTCCCTTAAGAATGCATTGCGCGGATTTTTGAAAATTATTTTGAGGCACTTATCGACAAGATAGAGTAACGAAAATTTCGGAGGTTGAAGTTGAGGTAGTATTCTATGCTTCTCATGGAAAAAATGTAGCCAAATGACAGTGAGTTCGACGCCAGGTGGATGCAAAATTCTTCCATAAGAAATGCATTGCGGAAATCTTTGACGATTTTTTTAAATGCCTTCCCGATAAGCTGGAAAGATAAAACCTGGAATGGTGACAGAGGCGTGGGACCTTCCCGATAAGATATTGAATCGAAACTTTGGAACAAGTAAGGATGGCACTTATCTAATATTATTTTGCTATCTTCTCTCACGACCAAGCAACTTTTACTCGTATAGCTAACTCTCCGGATATACCTATATATATATATACGAGTAAAAGTTGCTTGCATACTGCAAGCTATCCGTTGAATACAGTATCATACCAAGTACTGCCTCAGTTCAAATTTAAAACTTCGCGCCAAAGACCGCCTGGCGACGAACTAAGAACCCGATCGTGAGAGAGAGAGAGAGATTTTAAAAAATTATTTTGAGGCACTTATCGGTAAGATAGAGGAACCAAAATCTTGGAGGTTGAAGCTGAGGTACTCTTCTATGGTTCTTATGGTAGAAATGTTGCCAAAAGACCGTGACTTCGACTCCAGGTGGGTCCGAAATTCTTCCATAAGAAATGCATTGCTGCAATTTTTGTCATTTTTTTCAATGCCTTCCCGATAACCTGGAAAGATCAAACTCCGTGTGGCGACGGAGGCGTTTGAAAACATTCTTTTATGCATTTCACAGTTCGTCTAGTGGTCCTTGGTTCGATGCAAGAGGGTCATTCCGATTCCACCATGAATTTCAAACGGGGAAAACGGAATCTTATTTTAGGACCTTCCCGATAAGATATTGAATCGAAACTTTGGAATAAGTCATAATGGCACTTACCTAATATTAATTCGCTATTTTCTCTCACAGAAGGGTCCTGAGTTCGACGCTAGGTGGTCATTAGCGCGAATATTTGCAATCTTTTTTGAGACCGTTCTCGATGCGATAGAGCAATCAAAATTACGGTGTTTGCAGATGAGATGGTCTTCCATAGTATCAAAGGAAGAAATGTTAGCAAATGACCGTGTGTTTGACGCCAGGTGGGTTCGAAATGCTTCCGTAAGAAATGCATTGGTGAAATCTTGGATGATTTTTTAAAAATCCTTCCCGATAAGCTGGAAAGATAAAACCCGGAATGGTGACAGAAGCGTTTGAGAACATTCTTTCATGTTATTCGCAGTTTCTGCAGTGGTCCTTGGTTCGATGCAAGAGTGTCATTCCGATTCTACCATGCATTTCAAACGGGAAGAACGGAATCTCATTTTAGGACCTTCCCGATAAGATACTGAATTGAAACTTTGAAACACGTGAGAGTGGCGCTTATCTATTATTCGTATGCCATTATCTCTCAAAAATGGGTCCTGTGTTCGACGCCAGGCGGTCATTTACGCAAATTTTTAAAAATTGTTTTGAGGCCTTTCTCAATGCAGGAGACTATTCAAAATCACAGCCTTTGCATTTGAAGTAGTTTTCTATAGAACCAGTGGAAGAAAGGTTACATATGACCGTGAGTTCGATGCCAGATGGATGAAAAATTCTCACGTTCGAAATCCATTGCGGCAATTTTTAAGATTATTGCTGGATAAGCTTCGAAAATGATACCCGTAAGGGAAACTTATTGTAAATTTTCACCAATTAGCTTGCAGTATGCAAGCAACTTTTACTCGTGTATATATATATATATATATATATATATATATATATATATATATATATATATATATATATATATATATATATATATATATATATGTTAATGTAGCAGAATGTTCCAAAAATTTTCATGTTGCCATTTAATATGCTGTTTTCTGTTGCCTTACTACTCATCAATGTTTATGGATGGAAAGTGGCGATTGAAAGCACGGAATCTTTGGAGTAATGAGTGCTTGTCTATAATTCATGTGATGGTTATTTGTATGTGTACGTTATTCATGGATAATATTATGATAATATTTAGGTAGATTCTGATATAACTTTATTCCTGCTAGTCCCGTATACATCATGGATTTATCCCAGAGGTTGCGAACCTTTGGCTAGCTTGCCCAAAGTGACACTAGAGAATTTTTTGGCATGAAGAACTGTCACGGCAATATCTAAATTATTTATACTTAACTTAGAAAATGAAGGTCCATAGTAAATATAAGTAGATTATTTCATTAGTAATGATCATTATCAATTTTTTACGTCCAATAAACATTTTAATCCCATCTTGGGCATAACAAAATATCAATATCTGACACGTAGTTTGCCAATACATTGGCACGAAATGTACGAAGGATATTTATCGAATACGGAGCTGTTGCCACAAAAGGTTCGCCATTCATGATTTAATTGCTAGGCAAGGTTTCAAAGTTTTGCTTAGTTTTGAACTCAAAGCTAACCCCGACCGGATTCTATTAGTTAAACACGCTATCTTTTCTGGACTTATTTTACTGGATTCTAAACACTAACTTTTTCCTATCGTCAATTTAATTTGAACGTGAATCGTGAATTCAATTTGAAGTTTACCCTAGTTTGCTAAGTAGATCTATTTCACATTGTACATAATTTCGTTAATGGAAGAGGAGAATTTTAAGTCTCAACCTGGCCGAAATAAAGATGTTATTCATTTTTATTATAATCGCACCTGCCTATTACGCCTTTAAACTCAATATTATTTGTAATATTTTCCTGCAGTTTCTGATTTTCTGTAGCCCTTTTCCAGGCATATTCGGTAAGAGAACTTCCGACGTAAAGTTCAACCTAATTACTGCCGCATATCCGCCGTTATTGCTGAAAAATCCCGCCCTTTGGTACTTCCATCGTCACTCTCTTTAATTCCTTCTCTTATCATGCCGGATTTCTGTATCTGCACTGGTGTTCGGTGGGGGTGCTGACGGGTAGATCGGATGGAAGAAGTTAGGATTAGGTTGAAAATATTCCGCAGGATTGGAAGAGAAGGAGAGGGGTTAGTACAGCGAAAATGGGAATCGCCGTTGATCTGCTAGAAATAAGATCTCTGAAAGGGAGGAAAATTCTCACATAAAATCGTTTTTCCCTCATTGGGGACAAGAGAAAATTGCGAGAGAGGGCCAGAATCGCAACGTTCTCTGCCGGTAGAGCGGTACATTTCCCATGACGAAAATCTCCACCTACGTGGTGGTCTGCTAGTGATGGACTCGCTTTTTGAATGTCAAGGCCATTTCGCATCCCCACTCTTCCTCTACCTGCTATACTCTCGTAGATAACCGCGAAACGAATTTGGTTCCGTTCGATTTTTTGCCTATAGTTTTGGGTGACGCACGAGGCGGCTTCCCTCCCCTCTTCAACCACACCACCTCTTCAAACAATGCCAACAATCAGACGCATCAGCGACAGCCGTCCGTTTCCCTCTGCGACGACGTCATTCACCGCTCTTGGACACACCGCGGAGATGTCCGGAGAGGGAGATGAGGGGGTCGTTTCCTGAGGCATTTGTCGCTCTTTGGAAATATAAAGGGAAAATCTCATCCGCGTGGATTCACGCGTTAGACGAGTAGGGGATTAAGATGGAGTCTGAGAGCGGCGTATGCTATTTGGTATATTCGCTCTTGGTCGACTTATTTGAAGACGTGGGAGTTAATGCAATTTCTGTTAGGAGAAAGGCGACTAAGCGAATTGTCTTCGACCCAATTTTGTTCCGTTTAGCGGATAAGATTCGGATGGGATTTTCCTTTCGGAGCAGATAGTAAACCAAGATGAGTGAAATGTAACCAATACTCCCTGAAATTCGCTCATGCACGTAAATTATTCGAGTAATTAATTTCATTATTTAATTACTATTAAGTACACGAACATGAATAATTGATAAAGCATCGATTTTTGTATCATTTTGTTAATCGTGGGTTTGATAGGAAGATTGATAATCAGTGTTAATAAATTCTTAAACTCTAAAATAATATGATAACATGCGCATACAATCAGAAATAGTTCATACAATGAGAAAATCGAAGGGAATAGGCGACTCAAAATCACCATTTAAAAATAAAGCTTCTAGGTGAACTCAAAAGTAAAAATCAAATAGACGTGATAAAATTCCAATTGTAAAGAATGTATATTTATTAGTAACAAAATATGAGTTAATATTAGCTGAATAAGTTTCTTAACACTCTATATCCTGCAAAGGCTTGGATGAAACAAAGTAGAGAGTGAAAAATTAGAGCAATTCTATTTAGTTGCATAAATACATAACTACTTGATCAGCCTTTGGGATGATATTGGTTATTTTTAGAATAAATCTGGTTCCTTAGCCTTTCTTCTTCTTTCTTTATAAATCTTTCTTATCACTTAAGTTTCCATCAATTCCTATTCCCTAGAAAAAATCGTTCAAGCATTACTCGACAAATGATAATGCAGGATACTTTTTGCAGTAAATAATTGCATTTGTGTTTATAAATGTTAAACGACTACATTTGAATCTGATTTAGAAAACAGAAATCGATTGATATGCCAAGTAAATTGAAATAGCTAAAACATTCAATTAACATTCTGAAGTTTCCAGGATTTAACCTTTTTAAATGACAAATTTACAGCCGTCAAGAGATCTTTTATCTTATATAAAAAATATCTTTTGTTTTTCATCGTTGATGATAGAATATTTTTCTTTAAAACAGAAATTCGATGATTTAAAAGATTGCGCATTTAAGGGATGAATTTCCTACATATGATGCTTATTTTTTGGAATCGAAGATTCGGGAATAACATATTCCTTTATTTTTGAGTGGTAAAGAATACAGAAAAATATTTAACTTACATTACTTCATTTGGAAATATAAAAAATAACAACTGTGCAAGGGGATATCTCCTCATTGTGATTTAACTGCTTTCTGCGAAAATTTTGTCACATTTCCCTATTTCCATCGATAATAATATTTTGTGAATTTATTAAAATTGACCAAAATATGCTATGCATAATGATTTATTACTGCTTTCGATCTTTACATTCCGGGTTCCAGGGTAACTGGGCCGGCAAGATGCTAGCAATACAGAATATAGGTTGAGTTTATATATTTATAATTGGCTGGTTATTCACTCCTTAAGGAATTGTCAAAGCAATAGAAATTGATCAAGTACAATTCAATTAATAATATTGTCGAATTGCTTTATAGAATGAACCAAGTAACTCGATTCGTTTTTTTGTTCTTTAAATGCGAAACAAAAATTTTTCCATTCTAAAGTAAAAACTTTTTGTAAAAGTAAAAGAAATTTTTGGTTCCTAAAAGAAGAATTAAAAAAATATGCTTGCGATACCATCTCTAATCGGACAAAATCCAATACGAATTCCACCTATTTGAGTTTTTATAATTATCGGCTTTAGATGATAATTTTCACAGCATTTTTTTTTCATTATTTTCGATATTGATGTTCTATAATACACAGTTATGGAAACAAAAAATATCTAATTAGCTATGAATTGTATTCAAATAAAACGGGAAAATATGCAATTACAAAATTTGTGAAGATTCCATAATATTTTTAACTATGAAGGTGACTTAATTAATAACCTTTCTCTGAAATTAAAAAACAGAGATTGGTGGCAGGTACTAGGGGCGTTAATTAGATGAAATGCTAAATATTTTATGTTCATACGGAATTATTTTATTTAATATTAATACTCTGGTAATTATATACGCTAATTACAGTTATATATATATCTAATTATTATACCTAATTATTTCTTAATTAGTTTATTACAAAATACGATAGTTATTTCTTTCTTATTAATTTCAGTGTATGCTAATTCAAGGTACGTCAATTAGTTAAAAGGAATTTTAGCGTCCATACCTTGTAACAGATCTGTCGTATCGAGGTAAACCAAATACCGCGCTCTCTTTATTTAATACATAAATATTTATTTTTCATATATATAGTACCAAAATAGCCCTATTATTTATATACCTGTAATATTAAATGTAGTAAATGATTTAGAATTATGAAATATGCAAACAAATCCATGATGCATTGCAGTTAAACATAATTGTAGGATATTAAGATCGATCTGGTAATTAGAACGATCTGATCAATCATTATTTTAGATACCGCTCAAGGCTTGGATTTCGATTGAAATACGGTTTAAAAGGGTTGAAGATTACGGTAAAACTCTATGGTAAATATAAATTATGATACTGTCTATCGTGTGTTACTCGAAAGTGCTTTACTCAATTCCGGCGTCTGTTCATAAAATGAAAAATTGCCGTCAGGTGTGAAAGTTGCACATCACATCTCCGACTAAATAGTTAAAGCTTACTCATCTTCCCTTATTTACAGAATGCAAAATTACAAATATTTATCAGTAAAAATACCAATAACTTATTATGACAATATCTTATGCAACTTATATTATCTACATATCAAGGCTGTTATCTTTATATCAACATAGTATAATCTTGAAGTATTATAATGTCTTAGGGCAACTATTCGAATCACTGAGAAGGTCAGGAGCCCAAAATATGTTTCCATAAATACACACAATTCAGTATTTCCAGACAGCAATTATCCTTCATTCATTAAAATATCTAAATGTGAACTGGAATTAATCGTATTTGCTTTATTCTACGAATAAAACCGCAATCCATCTTATTCTTGCTACAAATTAACTTTTTGCGATGGATTTAAACAGATTTCGCCAGTTATATTTTAAATTCTAGGATATTTCAGAGAATTAAGCCCCTCCACGAGAAAAATGATGATAAAAAATTAGAGTGTTTTTAGAGAAGTACCTTTCGTTACGTAAACTTTTAAGAATCTCCCCATTGACAAATTAGATATGTTGAAATGGAAAGTGTGGAGGGGAGATATACGATACATAACAATTTTTTAAAACAAGTTTTACAAAGGTTTTAACGATGGAAATTCTGCATATTATATTTACGTGTTTTATATATCTAATAGTATTTTCATACTAAGGTTCAAATCAACTGAATTTTTTATCTGAAGACTACCAAATGCATTCATATAAATTTCCTACATACTTATTTATGTGTATGTACCGCCCCAAAATCATAAATTTATCTTTCAATACATTTTTCTAGAAGAAAAGCTTTAACACATACCAAAATACAAGCCGTAAAGTTAACAGCCCGAAGGCTCGTAAATTCCTCTATTCTTATTATTTTTTATTTTTAATAAAAGTGCTAAAATCTTTTTAGAGGATCAATCACTGTTCTTTTATTTTCCCCGTCGAATTTCAACGGGTACCTCTGTTAGTTAGATTTAATTTTTTAGACCTTGATTCTACATATTTTTCACGAAATTTCATTGTATGCTTGTATTTTATACGTATCTATTGTATACTTATTTTCCAC
This sequence comes from Pachydiplax longipennis, assembly GCA_036926295.1. Lineage (NCBI taxonomy): Eukaryota > Metazoa > Arthropoda > Insecta > Odonata > Libellulidae > Pachydiplax > Pachydiplax longipennis. Next base: position 1,403,256 of record JAVFKF010000010.1, read on the forward strand.
TACTTTTTGCGTAAATCTTTTGTACGTCAGAATCTATGATATGTGGACTAAATTTGATCTCGATCAACGCGGTTTTGCAACGAAATTTAAGCAATGCCTCTGAGAACTATTTTTCAATGTTAATTTTATTACTTGTAATATGTAGAACATTCTATATAAAACCGCGCGTTTATTATATAAAACCGCGGTATAATAGAAGTTAAGTAATGTATGGTATTTGCAAATACCGATATCACAGCCAAAATCCCAAGGAAGCCACAGGAAGCCATTTGGCATATATAAAAAAACAATAATAATATTTGACTTCAGTGAATGTAATAATGCTAAGTTAGATGATTCAAGCACGGCTATCATCCGTTTATGAATGAGCATATCATACCAGCAGTTTGCGTGGATTGTTTATCTATCGAAGGGCGCTGAATCACGTTCGTGGAGATTGCCGAGAACCCATAAATCCGTGGTTAATTACACCAGAAGTACTAGACAAGGCGCGTCCCCTAAAAATAGTGACAATTGTCCATAAAGCGATTGGCCTCAGGGACAATTGCCGCCTATTTTTGGGTGCGTATACATGAGAGATTCTCATATACCGTTATCTAACCCGAGTCCTTTGTTATTGAGTCACGACATTACAAGGATTCCAAAATGTATCCCATGGCTCTAGGCAACCATTCCTACGTCTTTGCGAATTATCTTCTTGCTATTTAGTTTCAATCTTGCTGGAACACAACGCAACGTAGGATTGTACAAAGTTATCTAAAGATTTTTTCGTCAACCTTAAGTTGAGAAAATTATTTCTCATATCCTACTCTTCCCTCTTTTATAATTAATTTTTGTAAAATATGTTAAAATCGTTAGGTTTAAGAGAGCCGAACTCGAGCCTTACATGAATAAACGTAAGAAATAGTTCGTAAATCATTATTAAATTTTTATATAATTATTTCACGACCATCGATTGAACTGAGTTTAATCATGGTTTTAATTATAAATTTGACGAATACTAAAGGTTGGATCCTAAGACAACAAAATATAAAGAAGTAAATAAAGACAAAGTCAGTGTACAAAATTATCATTCTACGCAAAGAATAAACAAATAGAAGGCTTTCATCCGAGCGGCGATAGTGTATATTATCTGATCCGGGTCTGATCTAGGTGTATATTTTCTATGCATATGTATATTTACGTATGTAAATTTGAAAAATGATATGAGTGTAAAAGACAAATGTATTAACGATCTGGAAACCAGGTTACGAACATTAGAAAAGAAATAGAATAGGAGCGGGAGGATTGCAGTACATGATCTAGAGTCTGAATTAGGAGGTTTTCATAAAAGAAGTCATCTATTGGAATCGATGAAGAAATAGCTACAAATTTAGCAATAATCTTTCACGATGATGACATTCTGTGTCGTGTGTATAAGTGAGAGCCAGACGCTCCCGATCCTGTGGTGATCCACTTAAAATCTAAGAGTAGATTTTATCAAAAAAGGTATTGATAAATATCTGATGGTATCACTGATAGACATATACATGAAAACCTAACCCCACAACACAAATGATTGCTCAGGCAATTAAAATTATATGCAAGGATGAGAAATTTGAATTAGCTTGGATTAAAATTGGCAGAATATTGGTATGGAAAGCCGAGAGTGATCCCTCCTTCAGGATAATAAGTGAGAATGACCTTCCTAAGATTTTTAAACGACCCTTCTAAAATTAGATAATAATGTCTTCCTAGGTAGTTTGATCTAAATGTCCGTGTTTTGAAACATGTCAACTAGTTTCGATAAACAGGCAAGATTTTAATAGATAAAAAGTTCTTTCTCGAATTCATCATATATTTAACTAATGCACCTGAATATCAGAAGCACTGGAAAACTTCTGACGAAATAATTATATACTTATCTAGGTGTGATGTTGACATTATTGTGTGACAGAAATCTCTTTATATGAAATCCATTGATTTAAATTTGAAGGCTATTAACTGCTAGTATTCCAATGTTTAGCAAGTCTAGGAAATTATGCTATTCTGCATTTACCGTCCTCCTCATTACTTTGAAATTTATCGAGAAACTCGAATAACATCTTTCATTACATATTAGGAACAATTGCATTCGTACAGGAGATATCAACATCGACTCCTTAAATGATGATAATACGGCAAGTTCTTATCTTGACTTTTGGAATCCTCTTGGTTACTGTAATTTTATTCTTAATCACACCAGAGAGAAACTATGAGATAGTATTTTTTGCCAATCTAGGATAGATCATCTCTTTGTTTAAGGGAATCTGGATGGTATCAACTCTATTGTGATCCAAGGTAAAATCTCGTACCACTGCTTTATAGATACAGACACTCCCATTCATACTAGTTAGATGAATATTGGTAATTTTTCGTATAATCTGAAAATCTTTGTGAATTATGATGAAGATGACCAAAGAGTAAGGTTACTAAATTTAGATTAAAAAATGCATTACGGCAATTCATCCGTTTTTAATAATTTGACAAAACATTGGGTAGTTAAGCTTACGTCTACTTACGAATTCTGACAGAAGACCATAATTTTCAACCCCAATAAGCGTGACAAAAGGATCTGTACGCGTCTGCCCAAATAGCATAAAAATATGCAACCACGTGTCCTGAATATGATGATCATCCTGTGCTTCATATGCATCGTTTGTCATTTTAATTTCTTCATTTAAAGAGCTTGCAAAGCGGGAAATAATTTTCTCTGTAAAAAAACAGAATAAAGTCCCTTTGAGGTGCACGGCATCCTGATTGACTTTTAGGTCAAACTGCCCTACAAAATTTTTCTCTCTTTGTCTGTCAATGCTTTTGACCTTTATCTCTTGTAAAATAAAAGAGGAAATACTGCAAGAGATTTCATTTCAGATTTAAGAGATTTTCGTTAGCTGAAAGCTGAAGTAAAGGTTATGAAATAGTAATGATGTCTTTTGAAAAGTGTTCTTCTTGCTTCTCTGTGATTTTCAGTTGAAATTGCTGATGTTTTTCAGGGTATTGAAGCATTGTCGGAACGATTGGCCATTTTAATCGTTCAATTAGCGCTTCCAAGATCGATTGTTTTTCAAAGTAGTTAATTGCAGTCTCAACAGGGACTATGCATAATAGGCGATTGACTGTTAAGTATAAATAGCTTCTTTTTAGATTGTGTGATGAAAAATAAGTTTTTCGCATTGCAGTATTTACTTGTCAATGTCATTCAAACAGTTCACATCGGTGACATTAATAAGATCATCTTTAAATAGGAAAATCTCGATTCAGTTACATAGTTGAATCGGGCAGAGGCCGCGGTATATTCGTATTATTTTTAACAAAAATTTAATTCATTATGAGTTTAAAGTTTCAGTTTCAATAATCTCTTGCGAAATATTCATAATATAATATGCCACCGACTTAGACGATACTTAAAATTTATAATTAAGTCTTTGTTTATTATTGATTATCGTGAAAACGGTGTGTTAACTTTACACGTACATACGTGCTCCTATACTCAAGGATAAAAGCAAGAGAAACATTTTGACATGACCGGGACTCGAGCCCTGGTATTTCACTTTCCAGGCCAATGCTCTCGCAAAGTGAAAGGATTTGATTCAGAATGGTAGTGTAGTGGTTAGAACATCTACTCGGATAGTGGAAGTCCTGGGTTCTATTCCAGGTCGTGTCGATCTTTATATTTTTTGATACCCTCGAATAATTAAAAACTGTTTTTTTAATTATTCGATTCGATTTCTAGTTGGAAGTGCAAATTAGTAAGGTTAACCTACAGTCACTGTATTCTTATTCATACCATACCAATGGAAGAGGTTGCTGCTGGAGTTAGATTTTTTTAGATTTGTACTCCGCAAGCCGCCAGCGGTGTTTGGCAGGGGCTAGTATACCCTACCGAATCGAACCTACTGCGTGAGAATATCGTGTCTCGTTGCTAAAATTTTCCTTCTGTATTGCGTTTCGAGATAATGGAAAACCAAAAGAATATGATTCGTTTTCTGGAAGTCATATGACAGTCGTCCTCGACCGAGGTGAGATTTTGAACGCATGACTCGCGGTTTGTATGACTTCACCGTACTATTTGCATCTTCTATGCTCGCATAATAGATAATTTCTTTTCGAATACGTCGGAGCATTTTAAACGCGTCAAGAAACACAATGGCCATCGCGATGCAACTCTCCTAAAATATTACCTGGACGACAAGAGATTTCATCCACTTCATTTCAACGGGAGAACTCCGTCTCTCTCCCTCTAAGATTACATTGTTTCCCGCCCGAGGGCCACATTTAAAATAATCGCTTTGACTGAGGCACGAGGACTTACAACGCACCTGATGCGAGTGTTTTGAATATTACTGAAAAGCTGTCTGGGGGAAAGGAAGGGGGAAAAGAGAGGAAGAAATGACCGTTGCAGACAAGTCCTTCGCAAAATTGAAAAGACGTGGAGAGGAGAAGTGTGGGGGAGAGTTTGAAAAGAAGCGAGGGAAGGCGTGTGGGAGGGGCGGTTTGTCCGAGAGCAAGGTGTGGAGATACATAGAACGGGCAGCTGGGAGGAGGAGGAGTAAGCGAGGCGTTGCAGAATACGCGGGGAGGATATAAGTCTACTGGAGAGGGACTGACAATAGCCGATCGGGGACACTGCGCCCGTATTCATCGTGACCGCTTCGCATTGGGAATCTCATAATCCGCGAGCACAGGTTGATGCGAGGGACGGCGGCGGAGAAAAGTGTGTGGAATGGGAGGGGTCCGTGATGGATGGAGGCCTTTGGCGGCGGTGGGGGAAGGATTCACAATCAAAGCGGCCGAAGGGAGGAAATGTCTGCATTTCCCGAATTGCTCCGCTTCGTTGATGAGCGGACTAGTTGATCAATAAAATATCCATACGGGGATTCCCCGCAATTCGCTAAAGGCACGCATTCGGACCTTCGTGTTATTGACAGTGCTTTCATCGGAGCGCGGGACTCGAGTGTACGGAGGCCCTGCACGCTCTTTCCTTCCCATTACGCTTCCGACTTACCCCTTTCCATATGTCACTACTCTTACTCTTTGCGCTCGCATGACCCTTGTTTACCTCTTGGGAGCTTAACGTCCATTTTTTTCTGCTTTCGCCAAATCAGGGAGATTAGCTGATGATATGCGAGGATAATGGTACGTATATTCTTTCCCCGGTTGGATAAATTACGCAATATATATGTGGAGGGACCCCATCATCGGTAACGATCGACTATCTAAATTCTAATGTCCCATGAAAAGCGGGCAAATTTAATTGACCGTAACACTTCGAAACGAAAATTGCTTGAGAAAACGCTGGAATGATTCTTTTATTTTAAGTGGGTTATTTATTACGAAGAACAGCTCACGATATGTTTATATATGTTTATATATATATATATATATATATATATATATATATATATATATATATATATAAATCGAAGTATCATTGGTGACAATAACTCGTCGCCGCCCATAACAGACGTAGTGATGACTTTCGATAGGTTCTATTCATTATGCCATATTGATAAACGGGCAGAGACTTGGATATCCTGAAACGGTTGAAGATGGCTTGATTCATAGATAAGAATTATCTTACTTCTAGAAAATATTTATACAAATAGAAAAATAATTTCCTTTTTCATTTCTGTTTGTCAGATGAAAACAATGCTCATCATTAATAGAATGATTTCATCACTTTAATAATTTTTATCTTCATTTCTAAATCATGAGAGGTCTATTGCTTTCCACCTAATTTAGCCTATTATTTTCTATCCATTGTGTGAGACCTTTCTCAGTTATACTCGATAAATATTAAACATTAACTGTGGAATAAATAACAAAATATTACTTTTTATTTTGTTTGTCGATCTTCTTAAACTGTTTTATTTAATTGTATGCACAGGATATAATAACTTAAAACCAGAGAAGAAAATATCAATTTTGATCCAAAAAAAGTTAATTTTGAACTTAAATGAAACGTTGAATGAAATTACGAAAAGTAAAACCTTACGGTTGAATTAATTTATGCTTGCCGTCCTAAATGACTTTTATAAATTATCTTCTGCCTTTTTTCGCCGGAAATAATTTTCTTCCAGAAACTCGCCGAAAATAATATCCTTGATGAATTGAATTGCGCATTTGTGTGGAGAGAACTGCAGTCATTCGAATAGACATAACCTACTTACATTAAAATGAACCCCAAAAGAATCACACCATTCAAAACTTTCACTCGATCATAAAACCTTAATTGCGGATCTTAATTAAGCAGCAGACTTACCGACGTATCGCATTTCTCGTATGAAATGCCAATCTCTGAGAAACTTTTCCACACAACCATTTCATATTTGCAAAGAGGAAAATTAATTGCATAGAGTCATTGGATTTGTGGTGTAGGTGCCCGAAATTTTAGCTATTTTATTGTCTCTCATATTTATTCTCGGGATATGATCTCGGCGGCAATAAAAAGGGATTTTAAGCCGAAATGAAATTAAGAAATGAGATTCCCTCATATCTCGTTTTTTACTCTTCCTACTTTGTTCGTTTTCACTTTTTCCCTTGCTTCACTCCGCTCGTTTGGTTTCCATTCTTCGCTTCCATATCCACCTTTCCCAGAGACATCCACTCTCCTCTCCATATAGTTTCATTTTGTGGGTGGATTGGGTTTGCATAGGATTAAAAGAAACGGCCCGAAAGAGTTGAGCCTGATCGGTTCATGTGATCCCTTCAAAGTTTTCATATACAGACTTATGTTTTTAGGTGGTAATGGATTAATGTAATTAGCAAGATGTGCAGTAATGTATTATGCTACATCACAAAAGGAAAAATGTAGCAAAAATTAACCCTAGATCGAGTAATCATTTTTTTTCCGGAGTAGTAACTAATATTTAGCCTATGGTATGCTTTTTGATTGATGGATAAGTGCTAAAACCCAGGCTGTTACCATTCTACCAAAAATAAATAAATAACTCTCAAACACATGATAAGATCTTCTTTAAAGAATCTTTTCATTTTGAACAGTAAGACTTAAGTACAGTAAATTCCATGTCGCGGCATCCCTTTAAGAGGTAATGTCTAGCGGTAGGCGGCATTCACAGTGGGTGACACGTGGTCAGCCCATCGACTCCCGTATTCGGCTTTTCGAGACCATCGTTTTTATGACTGTTTAAATGAGCTCCTGAAACGAAAAGTATCTGACTAAAGTGCTCTGTGGCGTGATTATGATCATATTTAAAACCATAACATGAAAATGACGGAATAAATCGCCATATATCCGAAGTTTCAATTATCTTAAATCCATCACAGGTGAATATTTTTCTTTATTCCCATTATTTTCTGAAAAATTGTTTTGTTCGAAACGAATAAACAGCCCTTTTTATTAGGATACTGCTCTCCGTCGGCATTTTTCATTCACTTATCGGATTTAACGTACAAAATCATGAACAAAAGGAGAGGAATAATCAAATTACGGGCCGAGCTGTTTTACCTCCGGCATTTTTGCTCTGCGGGTAATTAAGTAATATTCAATATCGCGAGCTGAGCGTCTTGATCGGCCATAAAGCCTTCGGAAATTGTTCGTAATGCATAAAAGAGGAAATAAAATTCCCACCGCGTCCCACCTTTATCCGCTTTTCATAAAACTTTGTTCTTCCCCTAACACGCCGAGCTACCTTTCACCCTCTCCCTTTTCTTCCTCTTTCGCTTTCCCCTCTTCTCTCTTTCGCGCTAGTCCACCTCCGCTACGCACGCATATCCCTCCACCTCTTCTTCCCAATGATTTTTCCCCACTACACCTCCTGCTGCTTTTATAATTTTCTTTTCCTCTTTTTTCAGTCTTCGCAAACAAGGTTGAATCCGATTGGGATCGCCCGTCTCTCTTCAATTGTCGAGAGAATTTAAGTCCTGCCGGAATTGGTAACTCATTCGGTAGCCTATTATTTTCCTCCTCTCCGGAATTATTTCTTAATCAGAGTATCGGAACGATACGCCGTGTTATCCGAACGGCGTTCATTATTTTTTCCTCATCCGGTTCGCGAATACATTAGGCGATGTGTTTTTATTTTTAATTTGACTTTTATCCTTCCCGTCCTCAGTTATGCATATTCCCTCGTGGAAATAATAACGGTGTGTACCATCGGTAAATGTAGCAGTTACGAATAATTACGCTGACGAATCGACTCAGAAGTTTGGTTAAAATTGAATATCTTTTATTTTCACTAAACTATATGTAAAGATTGGAATACCTCTTGCTCTAAGAGATAACCTTATGGACATCTCGTGGTTCAAAAATTCATTTGGAATAAACTTCTCAATGATGAGATACATCGATCAAATACTACAAAATTTTTCAACTTGATCTAGAATGTGTAATTAATTTAGTGTTCGATAAGCTGCTTGAAACTGTTCCGGGATTATGAATGCAGTCGGATTTCCTCGATTCATGTACGCCTATCTGATTTTACGTTTTCGTGAATTTCAGTATTGTTTAATTTCCGTGATGGTGTTTTCATGTTACTGTAAAATACAAAATAAACAAAAATAAAAGAGAACAGGGGAATAAGGGAAACAAGAGAGGAGACAGATGTAATCTAGGCTCATGATGAAAACCTGAAATTCGGTGGGTAGACTCAGCATTTATGTGAAGTGAAAACTCTGTCATAATATTTTAGTTAATACTTTTGTTTTACTCCAGAGCTAGATACTCTCAGTAATATTAGATATTGTATCTTGATTTCAATAATAGATAGCATAACAGAGATTTCTAAATTTTTGGAGAAATTTGATTTTCAACCGTTTGGGTTGACGATCATAAGTAATTCTCGAAACCGGTAATAACATAAAAGAAAACCTATGTATAACCTAACTCAACAAAGTGAAGGTCCCAACTCTGGATTACAACAACAGCACGAAGAAGATTACGGTCGGTGTACAATCAGACTCTTCCTAATTTGAATAGAATATTTAACCTTAAGACTAGTTATTAGAAAAAATCGAGTAAAAGCCTCATTCCATCCTAAATACTCTCATAGGCATTCACAAAACAGCGCTTACGATCGTACTTACTCGTTTTCATATGAGTACTGCTCATTTTTCAACGCAACAATTATGTATTACAATCGAAAGTGGATTATTCATCTTCTTAATGATACTTCATAGAAATACATGTTATTCAATGAAAATTTCTATACCTTTTTGAAACGCGACAAAAAATTCTAAATAGTATTAACGTAATCTAGGAGGCATTTTCAGTTTGCGACTCGGTTCCTGATTATGTTTAAAAATAAATTATAATTCTTTGGCTTCCTAAATATTTCCTGTAAGTATTTACCATCGGAACAATCAAAGCTACGAATTGGAGGATAAAAGCGAATACATCTATGAATGTACACTGCAAGCCCCGAATCGACGTGTGGCAGGGGGTATGAATATCCGTGTTTGATGAGTCTCTTCCAATCCAATGTTTCATTTGGCCCTTACTGATATTTTTAAATTAATTTTTCGGATAAATCATTGAGCTGCCGATAGAGAGTAATTATTTCCGTTAAAATTCTGCCTGTTTTTGTATTTAAATCATCATCGATTTCCAGCTCATGGAATGAAAGAGAATCACGGGAATAAATTCGGACATCGAGATTCACAAGCTGTCTTTTTCATTTCAAGTACTTTACAAGCATGATTCACGGAATGAGATACCGATGAATAAGTTTTAAATGAAGTGCTTGTTATAAATTGCAAGGATTTACAATCAATAGCGAGCTTTCAAAAAGGCTCCAACCGGATGAATTACCGAGTTTTGCTCTTTTCATTTCATCTCGAATAAAACTCTTTAGATTTAAATCAGTCGTGTGCATTCACCGATCGAAATGTTAGAATTGCATCACCATCGACAATGAGTGCGCTTTAATGGAAATGCGTATTTGCTTCCCTCAATCATTTGCGGCTGAAAGGATCACTCTACATATTTTTATGTTCGAAAGGGATGACTGGGATCGCACTAGAAATATTTATTGAGTTCTAACGAATAGGTTGACCGAATGCCTTTATTTAGCGGCTTGCGGGGATGATAACTCCATAATTTCACAACCCGCTCCAAACTATGATCGGACAATTTGTCTTATCTGCTACCCTTTTTATCGATATTTTATATTTACAACATTTCCTTATTTTCAAATATCCGAATTATAAAGTATTTATATTTAGAAAATACTATGTAAAGATTAGCATTGTTTTCTCAAAGTCTATTTTCTATATTTAGAGCATATATTCCGGAAGGGCGTGGTCCGACCAAGGGCGCTCCTACGATTTGCAGAGGCAGCCAATCACTTGTTTTCTCTAACTTTTCCGGCTTCTCGCCAATTATAAAGGATTATGATATAGAAGCACAACATATGGCGGAATTGATCATTACAAATTTCACACAACTCTTCCCATGTAATCAGCGGTACAGCCCCACGTAATATAAGTATGCTCTCCTCGCTCTTTATTCCCTTGCGTCGTCAGCCATTTCCCTTCCCATCTGCCACGTATTTTGCACTCCTATTTTGCCTCTTCAGCATTCACCCTCTCCCCGGATCCCTCTCATTCAACACTCCTAATTCATCTTCACTCTCCCTCCTCCAATAACTGCCATCACATCTCTCTTGCTTCCAATGTCTTCGTCCATTTTTCCTATTTCCTATCGCAAAGAGAGGATATCTCCTATCAGTTAACGTGTACTCGACGTGCTGATTACGTCTGTCAGTTACGTTATTCAAACGGATCGCGTCATATTCCGGGGGAAATGAGTTATTGAACTGCAGGAGACGCATATTCGAGAAGCTTTTAACTATTGTAATTCAGCTCAGGCTCCCGGTCTTCTTGTACTTGGTCGCAAACACGGGAAAGAGGTGAGCAAATATGGGGTTAATTTCGGATCGCGGCGAAATTGCATAGTGAGGAAAACGGCACGAGTTGAATTCCTTATTATCGTAATAAGGTATATGCTAATTAAGGGATCTTTTCCGAAATTCTTACTCCGCTGAATATGGAGTTAAAAATTGCCGAGCTCGATAAATTATTAATTAAAAAGAGGAAGGATGAGCATTTGAGAGATTTGTTATCACCTCACTCATTTAAAAAGGAGCTTCGGATATCGAATTTTAGTCCTATTCTAGAATATTGATAGATTTTATTCATTTATACATTTATCGAAGGCGATTTTAAGATAGGTATTTTGTTGAGGTGTAACAGAGTATTTCTACCGGCTTACCTTCGTCATGTTTCCTTTTATGCATTATCATAAAATAGTTCTTTTAGCTTCAATTACCAAGACAATAAGTAACCTCATCAGACTTATTGTAGTTAATACGTCGTTCTTCCCTGCACGATTGGCTTAAGAATCCTTCGTTTAGCTATTTAAATAAAAAGTATTAAATAATAATTCGATGGTTTTTCTAATGCACAATGCTTATTATATTTGGTATTAGAAAGTCGTAGAAGTTGAGACGGAGCAGAAGTTGAACAGTTTTAGAAAAACTAATGATGAATTCATCTAGATTATAGATTTGTTCCGATGTACCGATTTGTTTATACGACGGCATCTCCGTTCTCTAAGTCCAAGGAAATGATTATGTAGTGAAAATAAAATCATTAATATCAATCAAAACGTTTGTGGTTAATGATAAGAAGAAGATCGCATTTCCTTTTCATTGTAATCAAAGGCAAATTATTCGATAATAACTACATATTTTTTCCTTTGCCTCTAGTAAAAATTTCACTACACTTAAAAGGATTTATATTTGTTTTTGATTACCATTTACTTTAATTGGTAATTGGACTACCTAATAATTTTGATTCCTCTTAGCTTATGGCTTACATATGATCCATCACTCTATATATTTCCTTAATCGGTGTGTCCTCAGTATATTAGTGTTGGTCATCTCTTGCTATGTAATCTAGAGAAAGTAACTTAAGGATCCATTGTATCAGTCATCGAAAATATCCTCAATCCTCCGAGATGTCACAATCGCGTATTAAAGAGCTCTAAACGTCCCCAAAAATCTTAAGAATCCGAATCCACCGCTTCTAAAACCTACTCTTTTATCTCTCTATTAGAGAGATGAAAGAGTCAATCCGTTCCAAATGAAGAGTTACTCTATTCATCTAACCCGCTCCTCCCATTCTCGCTACTCTCTCTTGTAATTACCTCCTCTATATACCTTCGACCTCTACTCCCTTTCAGAGCTTTCTTCTCCCTTCGCTTTCCCATCCCCTCCCTCTTTCCCTTCTCGGAAACAATGGCCACTTGAGAGTCTGGAAGCACCCCTGCAGCCATCGCGGCCCGATAGGGGACCTCGCGTAATTATTAAACATCTTTCGAGCTGGAGATGAGTCATATTCTTGTACGTACCCTCCCCCGCCCCTCCCTCTCCCTCCTCCCGCACTAATGGGCCACTTGGCTGAGCCTCTGGAGGGCCCGCCGATTGTTTCCACCGATACACACCCCGGGATCGGTGGCGGCAGCTGTTGGTTGGGGAGACGAAAGCACTATCTTCTACGCGGCATTACACGTAGCCCCTGATTAACGGATTGCGTGGCTATGGCGGTCGTGCTCTTTGGGGTTTTGCCATCCAATTGGATGCCTCCCCAAGACATTCGAGCTGAGAGAGCGAAAAATCTGCTCTCGTTAATCAGTTGAAAGGGTTGAGGTTGTGGGACCTCGGCAGGGGGCTTCCGGATTATTCTTTTTAAGGATTTCTGTCATATTAGTGTTGCGCCTGAATCGTGAGAAGTGGTGCCTTCGTAAGCCAGGTTAAAAAAGTGCAATTATAATCGAAGATTGCGTATTTTTGATGAAACTTTTTGTTTAATACATGAGATAAAAAGCAGATGTACACATATGAATTCTATTCATTGTCTCCATTGTTAGATATATTTCGTAACCATTTATTATTATCTGCAATATGTTTGCAACTGCTTACTATTTTATGAAATATATGAGCAGCTTCTTATCAAAAAGTGTCGAAGTTTTTATGAGAGCTTTCGAATATATATTTAAACAATTCTCATGAATATTGCGTAACGTATTTTAACTTATTTTTAATAGAGAGTCAGAGCAATATCTACATTTATTTATGCCCAATTGGATGAACTGAGTACTGAAACAATGAAAATCAAAGTTTAAAATTAAAACTATTATAAATTGATTGCTACTTGGAGATGCAGCTTAAACTCTGCATAAAAATTATCATGTAATATAATTATTTAATCAAGTTAAAATCAAGAAATTATTTTGCGTTTTTATAATTTTATTGTGTATTTTGTTAATTTCAAAACAATTCCTGATTTTCGAGTCCTGATTTTAAAGTGATGTTTTAGGTAACTGGTAGTCAGACTATATACTAGTTATTGGCTCATAATAGATATGAGTACGCTAGGTGGTATCGATCGCTTCCATTTTTTGATTTACAAAAGCTCACTTTTTTCTACCTTCTTCGTATGTTGACGTTGATTTTGAGTGGCGGTAATGAGAAAGGAAGATGACAATAAGTTGCTTCACGGATGGTTTTTTGGGCGAATGGTGTTACGAATGAGTTATTGAGCCGAAGCGAAGATGGTTGAGCGTACCAAGCAATTAAAGAATCATTTGAAGTCGAGTAGGAGCACATGAAAGTAATTGAAGAGAAGAGGGTTAATGGGTCGCAACGTTGCAGTCCACATTTACGCTCAAATTAATGGTAGGAGGAGATATTAACGAATCTAATGCCCTTAAGTTATATAAAAGGCTATATTTTAAGTGCTTTTATGCTCACTTTCAAAGAACTTTGTGAAACACTTTTTTACTTTTAGAATTAAGGATTTCAACCTAAGGTTTTCTTGAAACTGTTAGTACTTGTTAATTTAGAGATGAAATCGGAAACAAGCAAAGAAAATCTTTGATCTGTAAAATTTTCTTTCTTATTTAATTATTTAAAAGGTTTGGTTTCCAATATACAATGGTTTAAATGCTCGAATAACATAAGCATGAGAAGTATTATTCCTAATTATTCCTCATGCTACATTAACTCTTATATTCGTGAAGTATATAAAATGAATTTTCATTAAATTAATAGGAGATTCCTTTTTAACCTTTAGGGCATTTAAATTTCCCATTTAAAATGCGTGGGCTTCTAATCTGACAATTTCTGGAAAAAGGGACCTCAAGTCATATGAAAAGAGACCTTTCAACGGAAAGATAGGAAATTAAATTTCGTTTTATCTCTCGCATTTCGGGAGAGAGGAAATGATAACTGAAATAGCAAATGACTAGAATTCGGAAATAGAAGGAACTTTATCGGTGTTTATTACTGCCATTGTCAAAGTGCGAGGCAGAAACGTATGAATTTCATTCTGATTCTGTTTGGGGAAAATTGAATGGATGCGAATGATAAAGTTTTTATCGAATAATTTATTTATATTCACGTAAATGCATTCATTGTTGTCTTTGAAAATCGTGAGAACATGCTTATGCTCTTTCATAGTTAGAGGACAAATTGCACTATTTGCTAAAATACCGTTACATTGCATTTCACTGTACGTATTTCATCGGGTAACCCAAACGCAATTGCGAAGTTGCTTTGTTACCCCCACTGAGCCATTTTTTGGCATTCTTGAAAATCTTTAAAATCTTGGAATCTTGGAAAAATATGATACTTTCATTTTCTTGCTTCCACAACAGTTTATGTTCTTAGTTCTTCTTCCTAAAATTACGAATAGTTCCTTTAGGGAATTGGTATACATAGTTATATCTTCGCTCTTCTCCAGTACCCTTAAATATTTCGTATCATTATCATTTGATCTCTATATGGAAATGGTAGAAGAGAATAGATTCAAAAATCAACTGGACCATGAACACGAAAAAAATATTGTTAAGGAGCTAGTGACTCAGCCGTAGTCGAATGATCTACTAGTCATCCATAATATACTCTGTTAATGATTTTGAACATCAAATTGTTCACTGGGAACGGCCCTCCCATCTGCATCCCTCACATTCAGATAGCCTCACTACCATAAAGAATTTCCTGTTTCCTCGTTCTGCCACATTCAAAATATGGTCTATTGCTAACTTGTCACTCCTCTGATCTCTCTCGGGGAAAAATACGGGAGCACTGATAATCGCAGCAATCTCCATATGCAGATTTTTAATGGCCTCCGCTTTCATTGTTGGCATTGGTGCAGCCACGTGCCTACTCGCCACGCGCTCGCACCCAACGCCTAATCCTGACGTCATCTCCGCTCTCGCCAATCGCTGGAGGAGTTCCTCTGATTCGAGCAATCAGAGGCACTCGAGCGACCCGGGCTCATTCCCTGAAGCAGATCGCCGCCTGATGAGGAAATCCAAAACGTGGAACATATTGCCGCCACTTAAAAAACTGGAGGACATTCGGATGTTTGAAGGGGCATAAGCGAATGCCCCTTTTCCGGATGAAATTATACGTGACGCGAACAATATAATTGTTCGCTTCGGCCTGTGAAGACAGAGGTGAAGTGTTCACCGATTTGGAACGTGGAGTTCTCCTTTTCAGCAACTTTAACACTACCGTTCCAACGAGTGTACTTAAACTATTTTTCAAATTAATGTTATTTCCACTACCTATCTCCTTCCATGAAATGGATCATAATTTATCGAAGCCATCATTATTTTGACATATTTGGAGACACTTTCTTCTATTGTTGTAAGGAATATTTTTATCGCTCCTACCATACGCCACTGGCGGCTCGCGGGTTGTAAATCTATATCTAAATATATAAAATATCAATTTAATTTTCGACATTGCAATGTACGAGCGTGAATAAAAGTTTTTCATCAAACATTTACATTTAGCCAAATTTGCAATATTGATAATCGTCGTTGACGACTTTAATGCAGTTCTGTACTTACCTACTTAATATCACGTAAAAATAGGAAGAAGTAAAAGAAATTTACTAATTCAACTGTTTTATGATGAATCGGCTTACGCAAGACTCAAGGATAACTGATTTTCTAAAGCCGATCGTAATTGAATTTTTGAAATGGGAAACAAAAAATTAATCATATGTTCCTGAGTCGGAACGGCACGGATATATTCCAAAAATCTCGGCAATGCAAAGAATAGATGAATTATTGAATTTACATCTGAAACTTTGTCCACATTACCTTCCGGATAGCCAAGTGGGCAATGCGTTTGACTTAAGAGTAACTGATCCATGGTTTGATTCCCGGTGGGGGCTCACGTACTAAATGAAGTCAGCTGTCGAAGCACTATTAAAAATTACTACTATACCTATATTATTATGTTATTCCAAAACACGTAATTATTGGAGAAGATTCGAAGAAATTAACCAACTGGACAGCACGTTTAATTTTGGACGAGGTCTCAAGCTCTATCCCCGGTGGGAGCCTATATGTGCGAAATGACCTGAGCTGTCACAGCACTGGAAGAAAAACTACCTTTTATGAAGCGCATAGACGTATGCTTATGTGAATCCCAAAATTTAATTCTACGAATTTCGTTACATGCCCAATTTCTTTACTTCAATCTGTACGGACTCCCCTATTAAAATTTTCGAGTTCCCGCTGCCACTCGTCGAAGGCCGACTTACAGGGTATCTATGTAGATATAGATGTAGTGATATCTATGGATCCCTCTTATTGATTCAATGGGAAGGCAAAATTTGCTTCATAAATTTCTCACTTTATATTGCGGTCTCTTTCCTATCGTTCTTTGTTTCTACTAACTCCATCATTTCTATCTGCTCTATTTTCGGTAATAACTGTGGATAATTCTTATATTAAAAACCAGTTTACAAGTCATTTCGGTTGAAAGCGCAGTATATCTATGTATCAGGCGAGCTATTTTCTCCGCGTGAGCTTTTTTCCTTTTATGTTTAGCTTTCAGCTATCTGCATCGATCTCTACTGATGTATTCCAATGCGGTTATAGATAATGTAATTTCAGAGCACAGGCAGTTGTTACGTTTTCACTTACTTTGTTGCGTCTTCTTTTATTAATAAATAATTTGGCTTATTCCGTTTCTTTGGCCTCTTATTTCGCTTACCGATCGATGGAGTGAAACCAGCTGCATATATAATGATGGTATTCCAATGAATTTCTTATCGATCATTAGCCTTAAAATATTCTTAGATGAATTAATCCATCGAATTGCACAATGCTCCTTTTCATGATCAAATTTAGTCCTAAACAAACATCGCAAATTGCAAATCCCTTCTACTTCATTAAGAATTAGCAGATTTATCGAAGTTTCTATCGTAAATTATTAACAATCGTTATATATCGTATAAAATTTAATGCTCGTTTTGAAAATTTATTCGAAGTTATAAGCCTCCGAGTAGCATTGTTATTTCCAGGTGAAAAATAACGTTTTACGTTGCGTAGGAAATATGAATGTCGAGGGTGTATGGGAGGGAAGAGGGTTGGAAAATCCCAGAGGCACGTGGAAGTGGGAGGAAACTACCATGTCATGGTGTTCATATCGGTAAAAGATACATGAGTGGGGACAAAACAAGCTTGTTGAATGAGGATAGCGGGAAGTTTTACTATGGAAGGTCAATGGACCGGCGGTATCGAAGGTTTACAAAGATAGGGTTACAGTAGGAAATGGGATATAGTCTCTCTACGGGTAAGTGCGACTATATTAGGATGTTAAAAGGCACGTAAATATCAGGGATGTTTTATGTTTTATATTATTTTTAAAACGTTGTATGTAATGATAGAGAATAGTTTCCGGTATTTCGGTAGCGGAAGTTTTTTTGGATCGAATAATTTTTGTCGATGCTACTGTAGACTTTTTCAGATCGATGCGCTCGGCCACTGGTAGAAGAATAATTTTCTCTATCATGGAATACCATCGTAGCGCAAACCATCTTACTAACTGTAAGTGGTGTGTAATTTGTCCGGAACGGCTTTTTGTTAATATTTCAGGGCTGATGATGGGAACGGAAAGTGAATTGTTGCACTTGTGATGACATCTCTACCGAGTGAGATAGAATCGCGTGCAAGAGCAGAAAAGAATTTTACATGACGCTACCATTTAGCTAACATAAGAATATGTTGTTAAATTTTAGGTTTCATAAGCTAGTGCCAACACTAATGGATAACACCGTTGATGTGGCAGGATTTAGAAGTAAGGTTCCTTTGCTAGTCAACTAAAAGGCTTAAATACTGGCGAAATTAACTTTATAGGCACTTGAGCGAGGTTCCAACAGAAAATCTTCCTATTTGGAAAAAATACTAAAACAGCACGGGTAGAATAATTTAATTTTCCCATTCTTTTCATTCTCCGTTTTTCTGGATGACTAATGTCAAGAAGTAGGTTAAGAAGAAGTTTTCTAATTCTTCTCCTTTATTACTACCATTCTCCGCAAGTCATACGGACTAGTCTGACTTTTAATTCATCATGACCAACCTTCCGTAAATTATTATTCCCGTTCCGCGCCATAAGCTGCGCATGATTCTTTTCGTATACTTCGGGGTTTGTCTTTAATAACTGAAATTCCAAGTGACCGATATTTGATTGATCATATACGAGGTGTAATACCCGTCTCTGGAAAGACAGATTGGGTTAATTTAGTTTTTCTTGCGTTTATTTCCATCCCAAACTCTCTTGCTTCATCATTTAGTGCATTTGCAAGGAAATTGTAAATCTCTTTCGGAATCATGGAATTCGGAAACACAATGGTTTTATCGATTGTATAAGGATTACTGACTTCACTACTTCCCCAACTTCGAGCTTTCACTCCCTTATCTAACTCTTCCCAAAATTCTCCCGCTATTTCGTGCATGTATATTAAGCGTTGGTGATAAAGAAAACCCTAGTCTTACTCTCCTCCCTAACTCTGCTCATGCTGATTCCCCATCAGCTATTCTTATTCACGCCGTTTGATTTAAGTATAAATTTTGCACCAAAAACCAGTCCAACCCAGTTTTCTTCAATGTAGCCATCAGTTTTGGCCATTTTATTATATCGAAAGCCTATTCCAAATCGACCAAACATACACAAACATCCTTCTTAAACTCCAGGCTTTGTTCTCCAAGTACCCTCTTTACCGCAATTGTATCCCTCGTTTCTTTCCCTCCAAACCAACTAGTCTTCATCGATTTTCCCTTTAATGTTTCCCTCCAGCCTTCTACTCAGGATCCTTAGAATAAATTTTGCTACGTGAGATATGAAACAAGTTGTACTGTTGTCCCGACATCCCACAGCATCAATGTTTTTCTGTGACGGAATCAGAATCGTTTCTGTAAAATGCTTTAGCCACTTCACCGTACTATATTTCTACCTAAATCGCAGGATTATTTTTTCCCTTCCTTATTTTTTTTTCGCCCCCCTTCTTGTGTGGGTGTTTTCCCGCACTGTGGGTTTTTTCTCTATCAACCTTCAGTTATGGAGGTTTTTTCCCACAAATAAAATCATTCTTTTTCGTTTTTTTTCCTTTCTCTTTTTTTATTCTCTTAGTATTATTTTGAATCTTTATAACGATGTATCTTCATACGAGGTTAGGTGGAAGAGAGGCCCACTCGGGCCTAACCTTGCCTAATAAAGGGTCCAATAAATAAATAAATAAATATTTAAGGAACTTTACTGGAATCTCGTTCATACCCATTGATTTATTCCCTTTCATATCATGCAGTGCTCTATCAGTTTCACTGTCTAGTATATTCGGTCCAATATCTCCATCATTTACTTCTGGTTGAGTTTTTATCATTATGTTGCTAATATCTTAATCCTTAATTATCTCTCCCAAACAGTCTCTCAACATATTTTTTCCTTAGTCCCTTTATACTGGTCGGATCTCATGAAATGTTTCCCCTACTATCTTCTACAGTGGCGATTATGTTATTATTGTTCCACCTCAGTGATTCCAATTTTCTAAACAAGTCGACTCTCCCACTTTCCCTCCAGCTTCTCTATTTGACTGCACTGCCCTTCCACCACTGTTCCTTTACACTATTTGCTTCCTTTCTCAATTCTTTCTTTAGTGTCCTTCTTTCCTCCGTTTTTTCATTTATATCGTTATCCGTGTAATACTATTTTTGCGTTGCTTGACCTTCTTAATGGTTGACACTCTCCCTAGAAGTCTGCGTCCTATGTACGCTATTATCGATAAAATTATTCTAGCACATTACTCTTAGATAAATTAGAAGAGATAAATTGTCTTACTGGTTTCCCCTTGTCTTCCTCCAGCAGTGCTTGTAACTTGACATCATCACTCATGAGGATTTCATCACCGAGTTACAGACGACTTTGCAGTCGTCTAACTGACAGTACAGACGCTACATAGACATTTTTTCTCTCCTCTACCTATTGGCCTATTTAAAACATATAAAGAGCCTGTTACAGCAATAATTCCCAGATTATAATGTCAAGATATACAACCATTTGTTGTATATTTAAGTTAGAAAATCTTCCAAAACTAAAACGCCTCATCAACACGCAGATATATGTCAGCGGAGACGCGAAAAATAAGTTAATATGATTAGCTCTTTGGTATTTTCTTTTTGAAATGTTCAAATTAAGCGCAAACCTATCGTCAAAAAGAAATAAAGATGCGTTTCAAAAGCTATTTCCTCTCCATATCTCATCAAGCTCTTCAGGTATTGTTTGTACCACCATGCTTTTTAATCCCCCGTCTAATCAAGTCCCGGAATTAATTACTCCCGTTTAAAACTCCGTGGTTCAAACATTCCCTTTCATGTCGACGCGCACAATGAATTCCCCATTAAGAGGGTTTCCCGGATTCCGTACAAATGAGGATGTCTGCGGACTCCCCATAAGAAAAAGTACTTTTATTTTTACTCGGACCCACCTTGTCAAAAATCGCCATGTGCGTTTGTTCCTTTCTACCGGGAAGACAAGCAACCCACCACCAACCCACTCCTGTGCCCCTCATTCCAACTTTCCTTCTCAACTCTAATGTCAGCGCTATACTCTTTATTCGCCGCTGCCCCAGCTCTCCTACACACTCGAGCCCCTTCGCCGCCCTCTCACGGGAATTTTTCGCACATGCCGACTTCAATTTTTCTTCCGTCCACTCCCATCCAGATCTCACTCCACCCACTTCCTTTATTCTCTCTGCCCTCTCTACACTCGACGCTCGACCTCACCCCGCACTTCACCCCCGACTCTCCTTTCAAAGCGTTTTTTACCCTCTTTCACCCGCCCTCTCTTTTGCATCTAATACACCCTATACCTTTGCTCTCCTTACCGACTTCCCGCTTTGGGTTTGCCCGTGAAATCGGTACCGCAATATATTCAAGGAAGACAATTTTGTGTTCTTCGTCTATGGAGACAATGTATGTGAAAAAATTCCGAAAAAATCTGAGAAAATATTATCCTATAGTATTCGTCGTTCATTTTATTTTAATGTTAGTATTTCCTTTGGGTGGCTGTGTAAAACCTTTTCATGGATATTATCCACACGACAGTAAATATAATTTGAATAGCCTAAAGACTTTAGACTAAGAGTAAAGACTACTGAATTGCATGTCCTCATCATATGATAGGAAAGGTGTGTAGCTCCATTGTTTGAAAATTAAACTGGACATTGTGGAAGTGATAAGAAAACGTACATCATTAGAGTTTGAAACATCAATATTTAGTAGATGAAATAGCGCAAAGAATTTGGTCTCCCCATAATCATCACAAGATAAAAAATTTTAAATATATGATACTGAAGGAATAAGATTGTTTCCAATAGCTTTGAAATGTATGTTATGAGGAGTCGAGTATCCTCCGCTACATAACCGTCCACGCATAAATTATGACAGATATTTACATTATAATGTCAAATTTAAAGATCATAATTTAATCGATAAGACTCGATAAAGGGCTAAACAATGATTACGTAACTTTTTATGGATTCGATGTAGTTTATATAGATTTTCCTTAATTGACCTTTCATTTTTACAAAGTATTACGTGCTGAAAAAGTTGATGAAGACCAATGAACTGGTGAAATTTTCTCATCTAGTCTTCATCCCCAAAAAGAATACATTTTTACGGGGACGATAACGGAGAAAAGAACCCTTCCATTGCTAGAGTATCCAAGCACACAGTTGCACTTTGAGGGTAACGAGGGAGATAATTTCCGTGGAAATAAAGCGACCGTAAGTCATTTTAGTGGACACTGCGAGGTTGGGCAATTTTTCCCCTCTCTCGACATTTCTGTGTTGCGTTAAGTTCTTGCCGAGTCTCCGTGAATGTCGCTCAAAGGCAGAATTTGGCTCGCCAACCACTATTTACCGAATACTTAACTCATCCCATTCATATTATTACTCACTTAACCTCATTCTCCGGACTTAAAAGAGCGGCATTGCTGCCACCTCTTCTCCTTCGCCCTGTCCATCCTCAAATCATAATCCATTCCTCCCTCTCGCCCTTAAGAGAGCTTCAATCTTTCGCTTTGTGAAAACTTCTCCCCTTCCTCTTGTCATAATCGCCTTTTATTATCTTCTATTTATCTCCTTTTCGAAACCTCGACGATTCTATTTCAATAGAGCGTAACTAAAGAAGATTTCAAATAGAGTGAGCTATCTAAATCATTCTAATTACACTTTATTCGATAGTATCATTGATAGGGCACAAGAGAATATTCTAGCAAACTTAATTTATATTAATGATTTTTAGTAAAATTATCGGTTGTTTCGAATAATTCTGAAATAATAAGCGGCGTGTCTTCTCATGTTTGAGAAACAACATAATGATTTAACGTTGACAACTCAAATCTTTTGACATATCTATCTGAATCCCTCGAAAAAGCCTTAGAGATATTTTAGCCTGAAATTTTATTACCTCAATTTATTTTGGCAAAAAAGTGAAATCTCCGCGATTGGGCACGTTGAGAAATTAAATATATCCATCGATTATTTTTATTTATTGAATGAGTATTATTATATAAAATCTTTAAATATATAAAGAAATAACATCATATTTCGTATTTGACTGAGAATCCTCGCGGAGTAGGAAAAGCGGCCGTAAAACAAATAGTTCTTACATATGAGATCACATTCATATCTTAGATGGTGTAACATTTTATACTTTAATTTCTCCACCATAGCTAATATGAATCAATATTTTTGCTGAAAGACTTAAGATTGTAGTATGAAACATCAGCCTAAACATGTTCGCGAATGTACATACCTTTGTCACAGTGAGGAATTCATCGAATGACTAAGTTTGATCTTCTGTAAGAAGATAAAATTTACTTGAATAACGTTTACATAGCATCTGTGATGTGCTAATACCTCTTTGGATTCACTGAGATTGGTAGAAATCTCTTTACATTTGTCAATGTGTTTTGTTTGATATCCATCCTCGCTTACGATGTATGATTAATAGCATTCGGTGCATGTTGCATTGAGTAAACACGATAAAATGTTTTAGCACTACTTTCTAAAGAGCCCTTTCGGAAGCTAAAACATTCACTCATTTACTTTATGATTAAAGGTTCTGTCATTTGAAACGCTGCATTGAGAATCTCTAGTGTCCATTTAAATTCCGTAATAATGACATCATTATGAATATGTCACTCTGTTGCTACCTATTACACGCGCCAACGTTTTATGTTTTTGCAAAGATGCAAGATTCGTCCTTGAGAAATTGTTCAAAAGGTTGGGTACACTTTGGTAGTCTCTCCTTCCTTTGTCGATTTCTGTGGAAGCTCTCAGTTGACGCTGGGAGACCATTGATGCTCAGTTGCCGGGGTAACCGTCGCTGAAGGCTTTGTGAGAGATGAAAATTGAGTTGTATTCTGCTTATAAGGAGAGCGTGGAAGATTTTTCTGCCCTCTGTTAATGAGGTCACAGGTTGTTCTGCACGTGTTTTTATGAGGCACCTTGGCTTAGAAAGTAATTGGAAGTTTCCAAGAATTTTCTGGATTATATGTTTCATCTCTTGTGGTTGATTTAGAACTCATTTATGACTCTCCATTGATGTTGAAGAGTGATATATTATTAAGCAGGATCTTTGTTGCGCTATAAAGTTTACAATCCCTTTATTGACAACGTGAGCCATTCTATTCAGTGCCTTTGTAAGCATATTAAGGATGGAATAATCGAATTCTTAAGTTAATTTTCAATGCATATTTTTTAAAAGTTTGATAAACTCTATTTGATTTGAATGGGGTTGTTCCTTAAATACATGGCATAACTGGAAAGGACGAAGTTAATATTTTTTTCTGAGACAGTGAGTAAAGGTAATCTCCTGAATGGATACTTGGAGATAACCCTTCCTGAAAAATGTTAAAAAAATAACTGAGCTATAGTATTATAAAACAAAGAGAGTGCTTTGTCTAACGGTTTCCACGTATCTACTCTATCGTCAGGTCATGATGATGACATTAGGGATTTCTGATAAATTGAAGATAACATGTCGTTTTTGCGTCGTAATTTTTCTCTGTTTTCTGTTCTTCGATCCTCCGAGCTCAGATTGATTCACATAAACCCAAAATTAATAAAAACCATGTTCAATGTTGTAAATATCACGAAAAGCAAATAATTCTGATACATGATATAAGCATAAGCACACTGCTTGTAAAAACTGATGACCACGTTTTATTGAATGAAATATAAACAGCTACATTAGTTGCTCCCCCCGGAATTCTAATCATAATTCCCGATATAAGTGATTCTATTTTCCATTGAAAATGATGATTCTCATCGAGGAGAAGAAGAATCGTGCTTTGGACGACCCGCATCCATTTTAATGTCTACACCCCCACTGCCTTGAGCGCTCTCCTCGCTTCAAAAGGCAAATGAATTTTAAAATTTTATTAAGTTACCTCCGAAATCAATATCGGCAAGGTCTCAACTGCATATTTTAGGTGTGCTTCTCAAAGGAAGGCTTTAACTTTAGATGTAAAGATCTTAGTGAATTTGCAAAGTTCGACAAAATAGTATAGGGACTTGGACAAGACTGGTGGAAACATTAATTATTTCGATCGTGTTTTCTCGTTAGGATGTTGATAAACTTAAAAATTTACAATCCTGAAAGGATTGTAGAAGAGCAATACTTATACTGTACGTCTAAGCGTAAATTATCTTATGAAAGGAGTTGACGGCGAGGATAGATTTGATGTTATCCGCTAGCGAAGCAGTAGAGTAAAAAATTTTATTCTTGGCAAAAAATTGAATTGCATGCTCTTGATAAATTTACTCGCACTTCTTTGAGCCGTAAAGTTTTCTTAGAAATAACAAGCATGTTTGCTCAAACTTGGTCCGTAAGGATGAGGAAAAAATCACGTTGAAAATATATTAAACCGTAGCTTCATTCGTTTAAATAGTTAAATTTGATCTTTAGTTTTTTCCTCTAGTCCTTTCTACCCCTGAAATTTTTCGAGCACAAAGACATTTAGGGGATTAAAATAAAAATGTGTCAAACCTATTTTTAACTAAAAACTCTAAGCTTTAATTTTAAACTAGACATATCATGAACGATCTAACTGAAATTTCTTTTCACATACATGTAAGATTTACGCTGGGTTTTACTACTTATGATTCTTTCTTTCTGAAAATATTTCGTCATTTATACCATTAATTATTGCTAAATACGGATGATTAGCGTTATATATAATCAATTGACTGGAACCATAAATTTAGAAATAGGCCTTAAAAATAAATATAAACTGGTAAGGGGATATTATAAGCATAGAGGGTGAGAGGAGGAAAAATGGTTTGGGGAAGCAGTGAATGGAGAGGCAGGAATATGAGTAGAAAGGGGACGAAAAAGAAAGGGCGAATCCAAGGGGAGTGCTTAAATGTAGATGGGGTATTACAAGATAGAGGGCATCGCGGAGGGCAGTTACGGAGGCTCGAGTAAGCGAATGTTTGAACAACATAAGGGAAGAGAGAAAAGAATTAGGTACTAGTAAATATCGACAAAAGTAGTGGAAAATAGGAGTCATCCCTCTATACCCTTTCCGTACAATTCCTAGATTAATTAGATAGATGGACAGGGATGAAATGCAGGGAAATAACCATAAATAACTACTGTGCGATAGATTATCCTAATAGAATCATACGTTCAACTGTAATAAGTTAATTTAATAGTAGAAGTAAAAAGTTATAACATAAAAAAGAAAACATTTGCGAAAATATAGGAATCAGGATTAATAGGAAATTCAGCGAGCTCAATTACCAAATGCTCGGCAACGACGAAATATTATTATTCAAACAATTCTGAAAGAATCAATTTTGACACAAATTAATTTTTACTCTAGTATTTTGTAATTTTTAACAATTATAAAGCTCAGAATGATACATTCGTATAAAATGGCCTAAATTTATGTATTGTTTGTGATATGAAAGAGGGCTGATTTTTAGAATGGGGCAAGATACTTCAAATTACCACTACAAGAGGTTGTCTGAAGTAATGAGGAAAATTATTTATATTGCTATTGTAAAATAATGATGCCGCCATACAAGTAATCCCTTACTTATGTAATAGCTCACTGTCTCTGATGCGAATGTACAATTTTACTATCAGTACAAGTTAAGGCTGGCTTCAGGAAGCGAAGTTTGGGAAGTTACACTTACTAGCAGGGGAGCAAAGGTTTTAGCAGTTAAAAATGTGAGTCTTCCTCCTGCAATACTTAACCATCAAATAAATTATTTAAAATAATAGTGTATAACTATTTTAAATTTTAGAATTAAGAGGAATGGAAAATTTGTGATTAAATAGACCAAAAAGTATTTAAAAATTCAAAAATAGGATACATTACATCATCGAATGAAGTATTTGTGACGGAAATCCTCCTCATTTATAAATAACCTTCTATATTTACGTATTTTATTGAATTAGGGAGTAAAACCTTGCAGCATGGAAAATGGAGGATTGCGTGTCATCTTACGGAAACTTTTCGAGCGAGAGCCTTCGCAGTGGCGGAAATGAAGTTTCTAGGAAATTATATTTCGTAGAAACACAGTTTGCCTCATATCTCTACACCGAACCGTTCGTTCAGTAGAGTGAAGACGGCAAACGGACGGATTATTCTAAAATTATGCAAGGATTCTTCCTTACTGGTAGCCAGTATCAAGCACAATGAACCGACCAATTTTAATTTAATTGAAATATAATTTTCTAGTATTAGAGTGATCAAGTGTATTTTTAGTAGAAGTTTGGCCATCTTTATCACATCATTATCCTTAGTATTTCCAGTCGAATTTTTTTACGGGATCATTTTCACTCGCAATTTGAATTACGCTGACCGTTGCCACACAGTTGCTGTTTAGTAAGGACTAAGCTGTTTGTATCGCAAGAAACAGTAGTGTACGGTCCCATCTTTATTGAGCCATTAATGGTTGTTAGTTCAGAGACTGCAAACTATACAGTGTGTATTTTATTAATGTATCTTAGGTAATTTGAAGTCTGAGGTTTCAGGGTAACTTTCAACGTATACAAAATGGATATTCTATTCCCTTATTCTCTCAGACATGGCCGATTTTCTATTCATCTGAAAGTTTCACCAGTACTTTCCATTGTTAGTGTTAGTGAAGTGTACCCTTAATAATATACTTAAAAGTAAACCAAGAATTCCTCGCTGCTATATTTTAATTAATCGAATATTTCCTTCGTTTTTGATTGAGGACGGTGGAAAGAGTATCTTTCGTATGTTCAACCAGGCATGTTGCGGTGTAAGAATATAACTATGAATGTAATAATGCTTTCTAGGTGTGAGTTATATTGAACAAAGCCATTCATTTAGGTCTTTCCTTATCTCTGAAAAGTGTTCCTCACAGGGTCATTGCGCTGCACTTGCTTTTTCCACTTGTCGCATTCTCGCTCAGGGAGGAAAGTAAGAAAAACTCCTCATAAAGCCTCATTCCCTTTCCAATGCTCTTTGTCCTTAGAAGTGGAGGGGTCGAGAATCTAAACAGCTGATGAATTTACAGAGGGAAAAACTAGGGAAAACTATAACGAGGTATTTTAGCAAAAGGAGCGTGGATGGAGAGAGGTGAGGCGGAGGAGAAGCGTAGGCGAGATGAAGTCTCAATTCCACTCTCTTCCCAGAGCACTGAGGGTGCCATTAGCTTTCAAAAGAGATTTGATGGGGTGAGAAGAAAATGGAATAGCGGTGATGAGGTAGAGACTCGCCCTTTCCTTTTACGTTTCGTTTTCCCTTGCTCACCAGCGGAAGTCTCCCTCGGTAGTTGAGCGTGGCTTTATTCCCTTCACAACCACACCTTTCCCACTGCCGAACGGGAGCTTTCGATGCTTAGATTGATGAAGGGCTCGACATCGATCTGCAATGTGGGGAGCGTTGCATTCTCTCCGCAAAATACCTCGGCTGCGTTCGCTGCGTTGTTTGCAGAAATTCTTTCATGCGGCGGTCAACATAACTCCTTTTTTCCCGCACCCTTCGCTCCCCCAAAAACTCGCCCGTTCCTCGTTACCGCTCGTCAGCACATTAAGGCGCTCCCTTCGGTTATACTGCCCACGGAATTAATTCAGGGCCTGCATTTTATGCGAGTGCCAGTCCAGGCTTCTTGTCTCCCACTGAATGTCAGCCTGACCTCTCTTTCTTTTTCTATACAGCGAATGCCCACCTCGTGTATTGTCTGCGTTTTGTTGTTTTATTTTTTCGGGTGTCGGGAATAAAATACTCAGAATGACAGAAATGCGGACAAATTTGGCCTCGAGGTAAGGGATTAAGAAAGCGTTAAAAAGGCTGCTGACAATGGAAACTTATCCTTGTCTTATATTTGTGACTCGCCCTCGATTCAGATGTAAATTAGAGTTTTCGCTGCCATTATAATGTTGCCTTCGTGGTGAATATCAAATTGCAGGTATTAGAATCGACATTAAAATATTCACTGAGTGCTTAATCGTTTCCTTCTTATTTTTCGTGCGAAATTTTTGCGTGTTATCCCGAGTTATGTATTGCGTGATATTGCTATATACATATATATGAGTAAAATGTACATTACGAGCACATTCTAGTTTGAGAATAGCGAATCATAAATTTTTTTAGTAGCGCACAGTTGTTTGCAAAGATTATGAAGTCCTTTTTAATACCAGGGTATTTACCGTTAAATCCGTTTGATATTAGGTAACCCTTAGCGAACGTTATGGCCGGATAGCTCATCGATAAGACAAACCGATCGGTAATTGGGATTCCCGTCAGTCTTTTTGATGTTGTTTCTTCTTGGGAATTTTTCTAGGTGTACGCCTATGCGAACAAGGTAACCTTAATCCTTGAAATCATTTTTTGTCGATTCTTTATCTAGCCTCGTGGTGAATGCATACTCATTAATATGGAAAAAGCTTTTTATAGATTTTTGTCCTGTCAGTTTTTGTTTATGTCCGTTTCCTTTGGGATCTTAACTTTTGATTTTATTTCTAATTCCATAGCTATATTAATTATAATCATCATAATTATTAAAGGGATATTTATGGGGATAATCTTTTTTGAGTTAAATTTATTGAAAATAAAATATTATTTTCATTTTAATTTATATCTCGTAGTTTAATTCTAGGCCAAAAGAGACTAATGTTAGGACCTTCTTTACACTAATGTGGAGTTTTATAGGTATCTAAAATTTGCTAGTAATATTTAATTAATCTATAAATTTCCCTTTGGTACGATGTCCGAGAGGTCAAAGAAAGTATATTTTTGAGATACAATTTTGAAGAAATTAAATGGAGAATAAAAGGTATTTTCAAAAATTATTCCATATTTGCTATCATTATCATTTGCAAATGTGGCTATTGGAGTCGTAATCTTAAACTGGTAATTGAAAATCGGAAATGGGAACTCTAGAGACTTTTGCGAGTTTATTTTATAGAAAATGAAATGTTAATAAAATTTTTACTTCCCACTACTTTTTAAAATATTAAATTCTAAGCTTAAGAAATTATAAATTATGGAGCAAGAGGGACGGGAATGAGGAGCCACGAAGAGAACATTATTGTTGCCGTTAGTATGATTCCGAAAGAATTGAAGAGAGGTCGATTTCAAGACAACCTCTATTACAAATATAATTTAAACTTGGTTCTGGCCGTTCGTCGAGGAGTTCGTGAAGTTACGAGGGACAGCGGTTTTAGTAGTGATTACTTCGTTCTGACACGTATCTTTCGCACGTATTCCCGCTGAAATAAGCTGAAGCACTGAAATAATAGTTTCATGTTTTTCCTCGGTCTGTGTCTATGAAAATGTAACTTGATAACTTGCTGGCAGTGCATTACGAAGTTAACTGTCAAGGACTTGAAGGCCATATCATCAAAAGCTTAATATGTGTATGTATATAACAGTATAAATAATATACTACTGTATTAAAATATGTTTAAGATTATTAATCGAATCGAATTAAGAGTAAACTTCAGCGATGTACGTGTCTGGCTCAAAGTATCGCAGATAATAAAATATCATGAGAAATTAAGGTGTAGCAGTCTTGTTAATAACTCATATTGATGCAGATAATGGCAAACGCTGTTAAGGACATTCGAAGCAAATGAATATGTTTGTTTTCCGGCGGGAATTATATTAAAGAACTCTGAAGGAAAGGCATCGTAGGGAGCAAGGCATATAAAGTTGAAGTCGTTAGAAATTTAAGGGTTTTTACATGGCGCTGTAAGCAAGGATTTCATATACTTCGGGGCAGTCTTTTGGCGAAGAGTAAGATTTCGCCGCAGGGGCAGTGTAAAACAATATTTCCTTCTGATTGAATAATTCCTAAGAGAACATCTCGAAACTTGTTTCTCGTTGTTTAAATCATGTAAACTGTCTCTTAAGGGACGATTTTTTGCAGTACCTTGTATATTTGAACAAATAATAGGTAAATGAGGCTCATGAACATCTGAGTTTACAGTAATCAATACGGAGCGAAGTTCGTTTAATTAAATTTTTCTGTAAATATTTCTAGAAAAGAAACATACAATAAATATAAAATCAGCGAATAATTTTTCAGACATGAATTTTTGCTCACAGTTTATATTTATCCGGTGATAACGAAATTGCTTCCTTACAAGTGTTTATGTAGTACATAAGTATGACTTAAGAGATAGCTAAGGATAAAGCTAGTGCAATGAAAATCAGACATCGATAGTTGTAAATTCTGCTGATAAGATCAAAAGTTATAAAATAGCCCAAACAGACGCTTTCACTTTCCATATCTATTAAGTTTTACAATTATCACCAAGTAAGGAAAATATCTGCTCACAAACAGCTTTAGGCTGAGTTAAATAGGGGATTTATCTTGACGGATGGTGGCGTAACAAACGCAAGATACCAGTTTGTCCAAAAGCGCTTGGATGTGAGTAAAGAGTGAGTAAACTTCCTAAGGAGAAGCGGACATAAAAAATGTCTATCAGCCGAAACCGGATCTCTCAATTTCCTGTCGGTTGCTCTAAATATTAAACTGCCAAAATTTCCACCCTCCTCCTCGAGAAATCTCGTTGGTGGATGCATTTATATGTATTTGGCCTTATCTTTGTGATGAAATTTATTTTGCGAGGTATGCGAGGATTACGAGGTATTAGCATAATCAAGTTTTCGATATTTAGAATTTCTGTGTGTATCATTATATCCCGATAAGTACATAGCTTTTCTTGATATGCTGATTAAAATTAATCACACACTGTTTTATTATCTATCCTATGTGGATCGAATGATGGCTTTTAATTATGGTAAAATGATGGCTTTCATTTACAAAACAGTCAGGTAGCTATATACTACATTTCTACCGTGCTCGCTTGCGCTTTCCTGTCACCCGCCACTTACTAGAGGATTAGGATTCCTTTTTAATGCGGTTTTCGGACGATTTGTTCACGTGTTTCTCTTTTACTTCGAGTCAATTGTCAGATCTACCGAAACAGCCGTTTGGCACGATTTAAACTTGTTATGTCTTCTGTAAAACTACTTTCTCATTATTAAATAATCTCATCCTAGCTTTTAATCTCCTTTCTTCCAACGATTCCCAATCCTCGTTAGATAGAACTACGATGGCGATTGCTATTTTATGTATCGATAGTAAGGTATTTTAATTTTCTGGATTCATCCACACACTTCTATTCACTAGTTATAGCACAGCTGTTTAATTTTGAAAGCGATGCATTAATTTTACGAGTTCGATATTTTCTTTTCTTTCATGCTCACGTTCATCATGTATTAATCGCAATAGTTCAGAGCCCTGTTGGATTCGCCTTCAGAAAGCTTGACCCTAGAATGGAAATGATGCTGGAGATGGCAATAGTGGTTCTGTCTGCATAACAAGGAGTTGCTGGATACGTTGGGAAAGTGAAAATTACATTGGAGGACTTGTCTGCAGGAGAAGGACATGTTGGACTTTGAGGGGAATCCACCGCCAATGGATTCATAGGGTTTGTGAAGGCGCTTCCACCGGAAGGATGATTTCCTAAGTCTCGGTGAAAGGTAAGGGGACGACTTTGGTAAATTACTTTTTCAATAACACATCTCCAAGAATCGCTACTTTTAGTCAACGTGTGCGTTAATTATATTGTCTTTTGCAGGGACCGTGATAAAACCGTATCTCTCGTTTTTGTTAAGAAAATTCTTGCTTATTTTTGTGGACTTATTGCAACTGAACTTTCATAACTAAAGAGATTACCAATATATTTATTTATATCTTCATCTCTTCCTTTTTGGGTGTAAAATGGGACCATTTTTTAAAATTTTTGTCTATTTTCATCTTTCTGTATTATTAATCATATTCACCTCCACACTCTCATATTTAATTCCATCTCTTCCTTGGACACTTTCTTTCCTAACTCTCTTCTCTCACTTTAGATGCTCTGTCTCCTTCTTTCTAGATGATCATATTTCACATTGTAGCTCTATTATTCACTTTCCCTGATACTTTAATCTGCTCTTATTTTTTGTTTTCCCTCTTTTCATTCATGTAAACCTCATTAATACTTCTGAGGAATCTCATTCGCGTAGACCTTGTTATATCTATTACATTCTGCGCTTGCGACGTCAGTCTGTCATCACTATGGAGATCTCACTTTCTAAGGGTATAGATGGCAACAACGCGTGATCTTAAAGTCCACCAAAATTAAATTAAAATGTGTTATTTATTTTATCGATGCATTCGAGAGTTGAAATTTAGGTAAGACTAAAGTTAGTTAGTTAAGAACTAGGTTCCCAAACTCCCAACATTTTGTAACCGTCGAGTATCGGGAACGGGAAAACTTATCCCAGAGAATTCTCTGGAATAAGCTTTTAATTAATATCCATCTGTAGCAATGCAACAGAAGTTGATGTTAAATATTAAAAAAGTAGTCCGTTGCCGGGCACAGTATTTCAGAGGATTGAGACATTCCAAGTAAAAGTAATGAGAATAAATTTAATAATAGGTGGCCGACCAAGTGCGCTGACGCAAGTTTCATCCGTCGGATTCGATTTATTTAATAGACGGGGTTACCCGTATCACTTCTCTTACTAATCAATGCGAAAATGTTTTCGGTTCTCAAGTTCTTCCAAAGATTACATCAATATGAAGCGGAGAGTATAAAAGTCGCGGAGCATGAACTTTTTCCATTTTTAACGTTTCAAAAGTAAAATGTTCTTCCGTTGCTCGTCAATTACAAAGCCTCCGCAGCTTCGTTCGATATGCGCTAACAATTTCCAGGTTAGGGAAAGTATAAAAAAGGCGGCGTCGCTCGCATTCGCCGGAGAGACGCGTGCGAGCTCACGCTTCAATACTCTTCGCACGCCTCCGCAATCTAATGTCCGCAATGGAATCGCTGGAGTGAATAAAGTCGGAAGATGCTCTACTTTCACCATCTCACTACCATGAAGCGGGACTTACCTCGCCTGAGGGAGGAACTTGATAAAAGGGGGAGGGAACGCTTTGAGGAGAGGTTGAAGTAACCCTCCTTTCCATTGTCTCCAGACTCGGGGAGAAAAATAAATCAACCCTTTAGTCTCGGACTTTCCAGAGCGTTTCTTTGCCTCTCGTCCATTCCCGCCTGTGCTCCGAGACAAGTGCTCTTCGCGTCTCCCCCCCCCTCATTACCCACTCCCCCTTCCGATCCTTTCATCCTATTTCCTCCCTCCGCTTACGAAAATTTCCCCTTTCCACTGCAAATCGTACCTTGTTCCGAATGCCCTCCCGCCAAATCCTTCCTCCTCCCCCCTCCTTTGCTGCCTCGCAGCCCTTCCAAAATGCTCCGTTAAACTGGGTTACTTTGATCCACGGACGACGCATCTCTTCGCCCATCCCATAAACTCTCTCTCTTTAGCCACCGTCTCCTTTCTCTCTTTTTCCCCTCATCCGCTTTCCTTCCTCATTCATCCCTACCTTCTCTTTTACCTTCAACTTTGCCCAAGTTATTTCTCGCTCGATGATGTGTGAACTAATGTTTTCTACGCCTCTGACAGCGAATCATTTATGCCCTGATAATTATTGTAAATGTTGTTTGGTTTTATGATGTTTATAATCCTCCATGCTTCGATTTCTTTTCCTAAAAAATCGCAGTTTTTACACAGCCCCTTTTCATTTGAGTGATTTCTAAGACGGAAAATATTTTCTTTGGTCGCATTTTGTTAGATTATTTTATTCAAAAGATTTCTTCTTTTCTTGTATTTCAGGCTCCTTATTACTAAAGCTCAGTTAACAACCACACTGTATTTCATATATATCTTTGCACATATTTTGGGGTATAATTTTTAATGGAACTATTCTTAATCTCAAAATTCGTCCCATAAAGCTCTTTTATTATATCTTGTCTTCTTCACATCCTCAGTCATTTACTAAGCTTCCATGCAACTGAATTAGTGCCATTACAGGTTACACTTGCAGTCAGTTCTAGCTTAGATTCCCGTTGCCTTCTAAAAAGAACGAAATCACCTTAAGTGCTGCAAAATGCTCCTGCTAACACGCTTCCCTCGCTATCTGTCCGTATTTTCGACTTCGTTTCTCCTAAATTTCCTTCCCTTTATCTGCCTTTTCTCCACTTCCCCCTTCTACATCGATCGCTCTCTTTATAGAGTCCCTATTCTTCTATTTTCACAATCTCTCTCTTTATTCTCTCCTCCTCTCTTTTCCTCCTCCTCTTTCATCATTTGTCTCCTTTTCCTCTCTTCCTTTCACTTCTTTCCATTCATATCCTCCCTTTGCGCTCATTTTTCGACGTCGCATATTCTTTTATAAATTACGTTCACTCCGCACTTGATGTGCAAGAACAAAGTGTAATTCGTGTTCGCACGTAGCAAATCTTTTTGAACAGCTCGAAAAATCATTCACGGGATGAAGTTTTGCGTGATATGTACGAGAGACTGTATTTATTTAGGTGAGAATCACTCGCGAGTGAATTGATCGAGAGAGGGATCGCAGATTTGACAGGAAATAATTTTCTTAAATTTTATAGTATCATTATATCAATTTTATTCATAACCAACTAAACGTAAAAAGTTTAAGGGAATAAGCCGTTGGTTTTATTCTCAAACTTCATCTCTTTTCTTCGAAAAATGACTACCACACCATGATTACAATCTTTTCTTTTCATCGATTAATCTTTGAAACTGCGGGTGAAAAATGTGCATTTATATCAATCATACGTTCTATCTCAATTCGTAAATATGCTGAATATCTGTTTATGTAAGGATTTGTGAGCGAATTTTCGCGCAAGACTAAATATTATTCGATTTTTCCCTCACCTTTGACACACTGTATTTTGGTATCCTGGTGTTTGAAATATTTATTCCGTTTCAGCTTTAAAACATAAATTTTGGTTGAACTCAATAGAAAAATTGTACTCCTTATTCATTCACATGTCATTCAAAGGTGGAAAAATTTCACAGAAATTTCTTGTTTCCTCGGTAAGCATCCTAATATATCTCGTCAGTACGTAATGTAACTCACACCTACCTCGACGTCATTCCCCTAGCTTTTCATTTTTATTTAAAAGAAATATTTTTCAAAGAAATCCTTTTGAGGCCGAATATAGTTTCCATTTAAATAAAGGTCAAATCTTTATCTGTCATATTACAATGTCTTACTATTAGTAAAATCAGACACTTGTCTCTCAGCTAATCATTAAGGAAATCATAAAAAAATTCATAAAAAAATCATTTCAAATGCGTTTCAGCGATATAATTGTGTTTCTTTTTCTTTCACAAACTAGCACTTGTATGATACTATAGTCAATTTTCAGAAACATTGCACTCGAAGTTTGAAAGCTTTCCCATGTTCATTGACAAAACCTGAATTTTCTATCCTTTCCTTCGTAGAAAAAGTTTCCGCGTTCTTTCTTCTGAAGGAGGTGAGTTATTGGTTTTCTTCCCCTGTCCACTTGTATTGTATTTTATACGAAAATCGCTTCAACAAGAGGCCCTGAAATACTTTTTTAAAAAACAATTTCAGGTCATGACTGTTCTTACCTTGTTATCTATATTGCATTTTTCGAGGCTTGCCGGAAACTTTGATAATTATTTTGTTTGTTTTTGTTGTCTACATTGCGTTTTAAGGATGCGATTTAGGAAATTTAGGATCCCGATTTTATGAGCCTGTGCATTTATTATTTTAATTAAGAAATTAGACTATTAAGGTATATACTCGTGTGTGTTTATATATCTATTGTATGTAGACCATTCTCCGGATAAATAAAATATATATGAGGAAGATTTTCTTCCATACTGCAAGATAAGTGGATGATAAATTGATCTAAGAATACCTCAATACGTTAGGAAATGCTTACTACGCACTTAGGCTTAAAATTAGGGCCTTCGAAATGGACCGCTAAGGAATACGGCAGAAGGTCTCGGTACGATTTGAATTGCATTAAAAATGCTCCTGGCTAAATATTAAGCAATCTCAACGCTTTTTTCTTGAAATTTCTCAATGTAAATAATTTGGTATTGAGCAATAATTTTCTTAAAAGTTTGCATGAGAATTAATCTACTATAAAATGGCTTTACCGATTTGCAACGAGATCATAAGGGAAAATGTAATTCTTATATGCTTTTGTCTAAATAGTATAATTCGCAAGATTTTTAACTTAATCTATGGGAATATTTTGTTTGTACACATGGCGTTCTCTTAAATTGTGCTAACCCTAGCTGACTTCTCAAGTAGGTGGCCATTCACCCTTTCTGCATGTTTATGATATGAGACAGGACTTTATAGCTTTCCTCCAAAAACGTTGGAAATATTCAGGAAGCCTGCATTTAAGTAGGGACCGCGGTCGTTCGTCGTAAATTGCTCATGTTCCCATGCGTCAATACCAGGACCTATCAAAAGTTGGAAACAGAAAAATTGCTGAGTTCAAAGATTCAAAGAATTCAGAGAAAAGTTCAGAGATTTGGATATGAATACGTTTGAGAATGAAGGTAAAAATATCTGTGGATAGATTGATTAATGAAGGTAATTTTAGAATGCGCATTGAATACGACGTATATAATTTTTGGAATAAGGTCACTTTGTATGCGACAACCCGTCGGTTACATGAAATATCCCGGTTATGAAAGTATATATATTTGACTCACTTAGTTTTCGGGAAAATCTGATTTAGAGTTGAAAAGGATTTATTGCGTTTTGTGTATTACCTGCTTTCTTGTCATCTCTCAGTCCTTTCAAGAGTTCTTTCATTATTTATCTTCCAACATAAAGTACGTTAAGCTTGAGTTTCTCTATGATATAATTACAAAGTAGGAACATATTGAGGATATGTTTTAAGAGGAAAAATTAGGACGAAGATATTTAAATTGTCCAAGGAATACTTATTAAAGTGTGATTAATATTTGGCTAACGTACTTTAACCGAAAATTAGAAATCATGCGAATAATGATACCTACTTTATCGCTATAGCACAATAGAATCGGCTATTTTTTCATTCAAAAAGTGGTTCGAGGTAACGTAATTCCTAATGTTCGAGATTTTCACGAAGAAATTAGCATCTTCCCGGCTCGCCACTAAATTCACAAACGGGAAATTTTTAATTTAATTTTTAACAATCTTTGGAAATTAAATATTTAATAGTGGTAGTACATCCTTGTGCTATATAACGTAGACATTCATCGTAGGTGTCTAAGTATTATTTAACTACTCGCAGCTAAATTCCGAACATCAATATTCGGACCATCATCCGTTTTGTTAACATTAAAACTTATCAACGGTTATCTAGTTGGATGATTAATGGCAACAGCCATTTATTTTAGAAAATTGGAGCAAGGTATATATTTTGGTGAAGAAGTGAGAAACATCCCCTTAGATTGGAGGTAGCTGCAGCGGAGTGCGGCATCGAGAGAGGTCTTAAGGGTTCCATCGCCTCGTAGACTTCACACCGAACAACCTCCGCTTTCCTTCGCTTAACATTTTATGGACAAGAAGCATTGTCTCGAAAAGAGATGCTCTCCTTTCTTTGGAGAGAGACGAGGAGAGGTGAGGGATGCAGTAAAAGGTGAAGTTGGTCTTAGGAAAAGAGACATAAATTCGTAGAGACAAGCAAGGTGGAGAAGGGAAGAGGCGTGCAATGCGATCGAATGGTGCGACCTCCAGAATCAGTTTGGATGGAAAGGCGGAAGGTTAGCAAGTAACGAGCTAAGGTCAGGAAGGCTCCTTTACTAATTTATAAAGTAACCTCCGACCGTTTCCCCTGCTGCATTACTATTAGATAAAGTCTCAAATATTCCGAGCTTGGAGCCACTCGCGGCTTGCGAGCGGTGGGACGGAGAACGGGGCAATCCTCACGTCTTTTCATTTTCCTTTTTTCCCATCGCCATTCCCTGGAATCGATCTCGGGGCAACCCGTGAGATTCCCACGGCCTGACTCACTCAAGATCTTTGACTCCCGATCGAAAAGGGGCGAAACAGTCGATGAACGTGTGGGAAATTGGACACAAGTTGAGAGAACGTTAGGGAAGTAGAGTTGAGGGAGGTCAGAGGTGAAAGGGAATGAGGAGGGAAGGTTAAGTAAAAGTGGAAGCATAAGGTAAGGGTCGAATGTTGATGACGGACATGATTGGTGTCTTTATTCTCCTTAGCGACTTGATCGTAGCACCAGAAGAATCTAATCAGGGAGAACCGTTCGACATTCTAAATAGAGGTTAATAAAACGAGGAAAAGGTGCGTACGTCCGTGAATAATAGATTGGTTGTCAGCGATTAACGGGTGAATGGGTGCGCTTGAAGTGATTGGGATATTAGCGAGCTGCAGGAATCGGTAAGTGAGAGAGAAACCTCACTTTTGGAGACCTTTTTGTGATTTTTTATGCAAATACGTGCAATACAATAAACTTGGTCTTCTGGCGAAAATAAGGGATTTTACTAGTCAGGACCTTCATCCTTTCATGTGTTTTTTCTACAATACCTTCGAGTACCAGACAACTACTTTTCACCACTCCATATATTATTGTTTATGTGCTATTTTCCTGTTTCGTATCCTAAATTATCCTTTTCTTTGCTCCTTAGATATTTGCTTTCCAATTTTTCTTACAATTCATACTTTGTTTTGGAGAAAGAGATTTAAGCATCCGTTATGTGTGATTCCTCACTCTTTTCATATCTACTCAATAATTTTCTTATTTCGTCGGTTTCGTAAATTTGTAGTTCTTCTCTTATGTCTGGTTTCGAATTTTGTTTGATTTCTTACACCTATATACCAAATTCCATATACAATGTTTGTGTCCTTCGTTCTTTCTCATTGTCCATATTTCACCTACGCATACTATGAAACTCATCACCATCACTTCGTAAAATATGAACTGATTCTCTCGTCGCTAAATACATAAAGGACGTATTTATTGTTTCGAATATAGCCTGGTATGTATATTGTTTGCCGAAATTGTCTCTGTAGTATACTATTTCCCAATTAATCGAACCTCATCGGTAAATATTGACTTTTTCTCAAGAGGTGTACATCAACTTCCTGAAAGGGATAAACAATTTACTCACTCGATTGAATCGTTAACAGAGATGCGTATTGAAATGCATGTTCTGCGTTACGAAGCGCATTCGGCTAACTCAAATAGAAACAGTAGTTAGTCGCTCCTTCACCGACATCATCGCTCATGTTGATCATGGGAGGAATTTCGATTTTGATCATCGAAGTTATGAGCCATGCGAAATTCATCTCTCTCAATGATGAAATTGATACAAGATCGTAAAAATAGGTACATACATATGCAGCTTCAGTATACTGATGGCGTAGGAATGTGAGTGGATAGTGTAGTATTTAAAGAATCCGCGAATGTTCCTCGATCATTCGAAATTCATAACTCAACTATTAATTGCCGGTTTTGATTCTCCTGATTAATTAGAGGCTTGAATTGAAAGGCTGTAAATTTTGTTTAGAACAAAATCTATGTATAGAGGAATAGATTTTTTTATGGAGCATTCATTGTTTTTTAACTTTACTTTTAGATATGCCTTTGGCCAGAGAAGATACGGGGTTCAGGGGGGTACACGAGTCCCGAGCAATTATCCCTCCTCTTAAGGTGATTACTCTAAACTTTCTATAAAATATAATTCTATATGATTGAAGATTATCTTCGGACATACATCTTTTCAACTATCGTAATATAGAATATGCTCTAAATTCGTCTCCTACGACAACGACTACTACTATACTATACGCGACTTTAACCAATTAGGGAAGAAGAGCTATGGTATGTACCGTCACATTCAAGAGTGTGTGGGTATGTTCTGTCGCTACTCTAGCGGCCATGCTGGGCACTTGAAGTTTCTTTTGGCACTGTGATTTACAGGATAGAAGGTAAAGAGTAGTGTGGGTAAATATTTTGGAAACTTAAGAGAGGGGTAAAGAAGGAATAGTTTTAGAAGCTGAGGGTAGCCGAATCGAATAGAGACAGAGGTTCGCCTAATCGGGTCTTCTAGGTCGCGTTTGTTTACGGCTAAATTGGTTCACAGAAAAGGAAGATTTTTCCATTTCTGTTGGACCTGAAACCTGACCTGCAATTTAGCTGACTGTTAGAGGCTTCGAGCATTAATTGAGTAAGAGATACGCATGTTTGCGCTAATTGTGACGTTTCGCTTTTCATAATGCTTTCAGGCTGTTGATTAAACTTCCACAGTCGCATTGCTATTTTTGAGTAACATTGATTATGGTTATATTTTCGGCGAATAAATGCTACTCTATGAAAAAAACACAGT
The DNA here is from genome assembly GCA_036926295.1 of Pachydiplax longipennis. Taxonomy (NCBI): domain Eukaryota; kingdom Metazoa; phylum Arthropoda; class Insecta; order Odonata; family Libellulidae; genus Pachydiplax; species Pachydiplax longipennis. Next base: position 1,444,340 of record JAVFKF010000010.1, read on the forward strand.
TAACAAGAAATAGAAATACTTCACTGATGTAAAATTATTGATAGCTGTTTTATTCAGACAGAGAAAGAAAAATTTCCCTTAATAGGATCTTATTTAAGAAAAATAATTGTACTATGCTACCCCATATAACTTGATTTCCATGGAGAGTTATGGCGCCAACAATTACAATCGTTCTAAAAGTTTGCAGCGAGTATCTTGAATTAAAATCATCTCAGAATTCAGAATTTTATAGAAATTCGATAGCTCCAAAACCTCTCCTTTTTCTGATATTAAAATTGGAAATCAGCACTAATCTTACCTCGTATTTATCCTACACAGAAACGACTGCGGTAACGTAAGGGTAAAGAAATATAATTCATTATAAAATATGGAGAATCGTTAATAGTTTCAGAATTAGCAACAATTTTTTTCCTTCCATATTTTTCAAATCCTTATATGCAGGCTTTCATGCAATAACACACTACATAAATGAAATTTCATTAACCTTTTTATCATTTCCATGCCTATCTCACCTTTCAGTAATTTTTAACTGTACAGAAGTCTGCCTTTCCTTAATATCCATATCGAATTTCCATGTTTTTCTTCTGTTTTCTCTATTGCCAGTATATAGGAACTTCTCTTTATGTTCTAAACCACCAATTTTGTACTCCCTTCTCCACTATGGGTGGACTTGGGTTTTCATTTATACTTATTCCATATCTTTTGCGTCTTTCTTGTCCATCAACCTTTTCGCCTTTCAGGATCCTCGGCAAGGATGGAAATTGAATCTCATATTTTTATTTGTGGATATTTTTTATTCGTATAATTCCGTCAGCAGAATATAAATCTATCGCTACAGAAAATATAGGTCGTAATTTTATTTAAGTATGTTAGCAGCAAATAAGCTATCTTATACCATATTTTTATTCACAGATCCCTTTAAGGGATATATCCTAGCCATATGGTATTCCTTGTGAGAACATGTAGTCTGTGCATCCACTCCCATACCGCCATATAGGACCTCTTTCTTCATATAGCTACCCATTATTTCTAGATGCTGAGTGCACACGGATAAGTATTGGTCCCACCGGAAATCGAACCCGGTATCGCCCTCATCGCAATACTCACATGGCCATCCGGGGGTCTTACATTAGGCAGATGACCCATTATTTATGTTCCGAATCACAATTATTTTTGATGATAGCTTTTACCGGTACTCAACTACTTTCTTATTATTTGCTGAAGCTTATTTTACTTTTCTACTCATGTTTTATTTTTTGAAACGCATTTAATGAAACGCACTACTTAATCGTTTTCGATAACTATGGTCAATGGGGTTGCGTGTTTTATAGCCATAGAAAAATTTCGCTTCAAAATACCTCATATTTTGCTGCTCCGAGTATTTCACTAAGTGTGTGTTTTCGGATGCAGTAATTCGTAACGTGATAGCTGCAATAACATTGTGGGCAGCAAATGAAACTTACAAGGAGCGAATAGGGTTTACTGATGATATTCCTGACGCACGCTGCCGTTAAAGTCGCTTAAAACATATGTATATCGAGTATTACTAAAAATCGTGCGGAAACACCTTCATTTATTTATAAGCTCGGATATATAATCTTATTGGTCTCGTATGAATGAATGGATGACTTAATGATTGATGATGATCTGTGTGGGCTATAGAAAGCGTGCCAGAGTACTGAATTGGAAGCGTTGAGTTAGTTGACGCGTGGAAATACAAATGACGTAATAATGAGAGAATTAGTGAACTGATGATTCCAATTGAGAAGATACGGTTGAGGGCTTCTCTTTTCATTATTTGGCTATTTTTCATTAACACGGATAAAAGTGGGAAATTCTGGAATAGAAGTATATTTAACTTCTATTATAAACTGAATCATCCAAGCAAAGTTTGGGTATAATTATTTCTTATTTTAGAATATTTTAAAAAGTTCTGCAATCTCTACTCTGGGAAAATTAAATGTCATTTCCGAGAAAAATGTCCTATAACATTAAGAATTAGTTCTACAGAAATTTTTTTGAAAACTTTCGACTGAAAATTGAAATGAATATTTGAATTGAAATGAATTATTTACAATATTTGATTAAAAAGTAAAGGTTACAGTCGCATGAAGAAATCCGATAGCATTATTATAAACGTTACTGTGAGTTGTTAGTATACAATTTCAAAAAACAAAGATGTTCAATATACTTATTATTCAATCTTCTTCTGATTGTGGTTGAAATAAAGTAACCATTCGGATTCCTTTGACGTTGGTGGAATCGATTTAATAATTTTAAGAGAAGAGAGATGCTATCTAGAACTAGAAGATACTAGAGAAGTATCGCCCATAAACTCGAAAATTTCTAGATTCTCTGTTGATGTTATTCTTTCAAGGTGATTTTTGAAAATTTCTTGCTATTTCTCTGATGTTTCTGATGGTCTCAGATCCGTTTTTTGCCTACATTGTCGTGCATAAAATGAAACACGAGTATCTTTTTCGAATCAATACGCTCTCGAAAAACACTTTCTAAATCAATACCACGATTGATATCTTCAACTTCATCTATGCCGTCACCGTGTATGTCTTCTACAAATTGACTATCTTCTGAATGAGGTATTGTTAGTGAAGTGATGGTCTTTTGGCCCAAAACATCACATATCGCTAAGTGAAAACATGCGTGCATTATAAAATCGACGTTCAAATTTCACAGCAGTTTCAGCAGATATTATAATAGCTCATCATCATTTCTGATCATTTTCATGCTGATATTGAAATACCGGCGATTGCTTGATGACTAAACTTAATTTCTGAACCAATTTGGGCTTGAATTTTGAAATTAAGCATTTGGTAGCACAATTAATAACCTATATTACATTTAGAACAAGTATTCCGGGATTTCCCGGTAAGAGAGAATTACCAGAGAAATTGATCGAGCCAAAATTCCGCAGGGATATCAGGAAGGAAGCCCAAGTGAGTATGTTAACGCCACGTCAGGAACATTCCATATCAAAGTGGATTGTGAGAGCATAAATAGTTTATCTAATATTCACATGAAATTAGTTTCGCGTGATTAGAGAGGATTTGATTTTAATGAGGTAATGTGTAGGACAAGGAAATGGAGCTCCGATAGTTAGGCATCATTTGCAAGAGAAATTGAAAGCGTTACTTCCTGGTGGAGATTTTGGAAATTCCCGACAAATTTTATCTATTAATAATGTTCGCCTTGGAAGGAAGGAAATAATGAACAACTTTGTGCCATATTAATTTTTCTTGAAGGAAATACCAACAAATTTCCATCATCGATAGTGGAAAAATTAAGCTCGGTTCTTTCGTCTTAACAAATATTAATATTTAAAGGAACGAATCTTTCTCTTCTCTTCATCGTCGCCGTTCGCCTTTTTCAGTCTCCAAATTTTCCTGATGTTGGTGTACTGATGACAAATCGTTTGATTCACGGAAATTAATGCATCCGGAATGACTCATTTGATTCTTCCGCTGTTCTTCTCTTTTGCGTATGTAAGAATTTAGTTCTGAATTTGTGACTGCAATTAATTTTTCCTCCGTTCACTGAATTTTTATACGGTAAATTATATTGCTGAAAGAGGAATAACTTGGCAAGTAATTGCTGGGATATTAATGATATTAACCATCTAAAAAATACTTGGTAACTCCCACTGCAGATTTTTGAATTGGCTGGTTCCGACGAAGTATTGACAACTTCAGGTAGAGATGTCAATAAGATCATCTCTTTGAAGATCCCAATAAGTTTGCGAAACCCACTAATTTAAAAATCTGCTGTGTTTTTCTTTTTCAAATGGTTGCTGTGAAAGTTGAAAGTCGCAATTGATCGTATAAAATCTTTATTGATGATATAAATATTAATAATTAAGGTGGCGTCTCAGTCATTATATGATGACTCTACTTATTATAATTTACATTCGTGAAAATTTTATTAAAGGAATATGTCGAAGACCAATGCCAAGCTAGTGTATCAACTTGTGCAGTAGTGACCGTCAAAGGAAATCGATTTCTCTAGATTTCAAAAACAATCAATACTATAGTAGTATCTAGTTTTAAATAAGTTAAAATAATTGTTTAGGATATTCATTATTTTACACGGAATTCTCATTGTGAAAATTAGTTTTGTTGGTGATAGACCATAGTAACTTCCAAAGTTATAATCTTTCAAATACGTACCTTTTTCATTAATGTCTGTTTTCAGTGCGGTCTCCACGGATATCATTAGACTTAAGTATATTTTGACAGCAAACAAAAATTATAAATGGAAAGAAACTAAAAAAATATACCGTTTCCACAACGTTTAATTTAAACCAATAACACACGACCGGTTTTGACGAGTAAATTTCAACATCTCGTGAAAAATTGCACTTGATAACTAACTTTAATTATTATTATTTTGGTTAATTAAATTATTCAAATATCGGTAATACCTTTTGGCTTCCCATATACTTTCTCAAATTAAGAATTTGACGAGCTGATTTTTAATTATTAGTAAAATTCTATTTATTTAAAAGGATAAATTCCATTCACTATATGAGTTTGTGGTTTGACCTTCAGCAAACATGAGAGTTAATAAATTTTAATATGATGTAATGAAAAATAAAGCTGAAATTCCTCTATTCGATCATTTCCGAAAAACGCCACCGTATACCGTTTGTTTACAATGCGTATTGAAAAATTTTGTTTGCGACGATTTATGAAAACGCAGGTGTCGAACTTGATTGGCTCAATTTCTAGAATTCCAGGGCAGAGAATACATACATTTCTGTAGAACCGTTACATTGCATGTTGCTGTGCAGGTTTTTGATTTTATTTACGATTGCATAGCCGAAAGGAATATTTTATTTTTCAATCCTGAGGTATGCGATGCATTCGAGGCAAAATAACTGTTTCGCAGAATTTATCATTGAAGTGGCATATTTATCGTATGTTCGGAAATTCATCATCGACCGTAATAATTTGTAGATTTATCTACTCCTAAACAGTAGATTACAACCCGGATTTTTATAGAAGGTTATTAATCTTGTTACATTGTGATAAATATATCACGATCTTTTGCAGTATTACAATGATTTAGGAAAAACGCAAGATTTTTATTTAACTTGGCAATGTCAGTCTGAATTTATAGCTGATAAACTTAGCAACTTTAATAGTCTTAGATGTTTCACAGAATTAATTCTGATCTTACGGAATAAATGTTGACTTATTACTGAGAATGAGGTGGTCAAGAAGTTTCATGCGAGTTTTTCTCTTAAAGGGTTTAACTATTTCATATATAAGCAACGAGTTCATTTTGAATTGCCATTCCAAGTGCGTATTATACTGGCAAATAATAAAGAAAATTGCCAATTAGTTGTATTAAATAGTGTACTATATAGGGTAAAATGTTGCTTGAAAATCAAATTCTTGAAGGTCTATAAGGAAAAAATCCATCTCAATCTCATGTATATACGTTCTGTATATTATCACTAATTATTTAGCACGTAGCGTAGTCAGAGCAAATAATTTCTCATTTTCTTACATTTTCTTGTATATTCCAAATTCTCTTTCTTTAACTTCTCATTTCGTAAGCTGAGATAATTCTAACTAGGAAAAGATTCTCATTATTGACTTAATACCCCGCAGAAGGTTGTATTTTCCTGATGTCGAAATTTCTCCATTGTAGACTTAACGAGAGAAGGGAAAATTCAAATCATCAACGATACTAAATATTTAGATAATTGGATGGATATTGTAGTTGGAAAGAATATTCTGCCATTTCCTCTTAGAAAAGCTGATTATTGGAGATCAACGTGAAGAAAATACTCTCGAGTGTTTTCGGACTTGTAATTTTTTATATTTAGTGCAAGAATGAGGCGGAAATAACAGAGCAAAAATTCAATCAAGATGAAAAAAAGACCATAAAATAAAAATCCATCTGTAAAAGGTAGTTGAAAACTAATAAGGACTAAGGTTGCAGATATCCCACCATAGTTACTTTCAAGGTTGAGAGAATTAGTCCAACTAGAAAGAAAAGGATGAATAAGCTGGATAAACAGCAATGATATTAGACATTTTGATGGAGTTTGTATCTTTAAAAAATCTTCAATATATTTTCTCGGTTATTGTTTTATCGTCACTTGAGAACATAAAATAGTAAATTACGTGAAAAATGGTGCCCTTTGCTGTTCGAGAAGGAAATTCATCCGCTGCAAAGATGTAGATTAAGATTTGATGTACATCTGAAATTATTTATGATTAACTGGTATGAAAGTGAACAGTACAGAGGTTCATGTTGTGGATTAAGATGATTTAATGAGATAGTACGGAGAGAGTTGTCTTTTTTTAAGCCCTCATATTGAATCTTGCGAATAATTGAAAGAAATAATTTCTTCTGTTTATAAGGGTGAAAAACGAACATATCAAATTCCTATAGGAAAGGCTGAAAACTAGCAAAGATCTTATTTTAACTAATAAGAGAAAATTAATGTTTGATGAAGGATCGTTCCATCGATCCAATGAATTAAGAAATCATCGAATTAATAAGCCATTAGATGATTTAAAACCCATCCTCATTTTTCACAATAGACTATTCTAGTCCAAGGTTTTTATCTTTTGTTTGGAATATCCAATAAACTTCCGATAGAGATAAATAAGCTCAAATCGGTGCTCACTCTACGATAGCAGTATTCAATATTTGGGTATGGTTATGCAATCACTGCAAGGGCAGCAAAATCTCTTGTTAAAACAAGGAATTGATTGAAGGTGACAAAAGATTATACACATTTTACTTTCTTCTCAGTATTCAGCGTTAGGAAGACGATTATTAAATTGGTAGCATTTTTAAGTATGATGGCTGATTTAGTTGGAAATAGATGAAACTGAGAATTAATAAGTTCATGTTGAGGAAAATACGACTACAACAATTTTTGCGAAGGAATTTCAGTCTTTTATAAAATTTTTATTACGAGTAATGTATTACCATGCATTCGAAGTCTCGGACGTCATCTAAGTCCGCTTTGATTACACGAGGAATTCGTCAAAATGGAAGACTAGTTTCCAAAAATATTTTTAGAATTCCTCATGATATCATTGCTATGCTTAAAAATCTCCTAAGAATCTGGAAAAGAAATTTTCTTGTCGATATGCTGGAATGTAGCTATAAGTTGATGTTTTGAAAGATCTGAAGTTTTATTCTTTAAATTCTTTGCGATTTTCCGATCTGGCCGAGAATTCCTCTCTCAATTGAAAATAGTTCAATATTCTGCGCAATGTGAGAACGGAATTCAAACGTACACATATTTGCGTACGTTCGAGGAGTTTATTTTATTATCAGAGCCCAGACAAGGAATAGTTGCGCCCAGGGCAAAGAACCATTCAGCTGCCTCTTTTTTTTCATTATTCAATATGATGATATGCATTATTGCGAGAAATAATATTTGAATTATACTTCAGCAATAACAATAATTTTTAACTTTTTCACGTTATCCGCATGCAATTAAATGCGATAACGAACCAACTTACTACAGAATGACTATACAGTAAATGCTGCAGGATATTATAGCCATTTTAATTTTAATGTGACAACTGTCATTACATTAGACAATTTTCGCATTAAAATTAAGTAAATTACAGCTGTGTTTATAGGAAGAGCAGATGGACGTTTGAGGTTGATTATGAGATGTTTGCCAAAATTATATTAGATACAATCAATACTTGAGAATTTTTCATCACATTAGACTGGGTTGTGTTTTAATTCAATGCTTTTATTGATTTTTATAATCGAAAATTGATCAATAACAACAGTAAAATCCAAACTTGGGGCCACAAAATTTTAATTGTTAAATTAAGAGCGAAGTTTAATTTTTCCGGTGAAATCGAAGAGCACAAATATGATTCTTTGCGAAAATATTCCATTTGGCTAGCATGTGTTTGCGGGTTATGCGGTAGGGAGGGCTATTCCCCATTTTTGGAAAAGTCTCATATTCTGAACGGACGCGATATACGAATACGAATTAGAGAGAAAGCCTTCGTTTTTAATGATTTGAAGAAGCACAACTTCTGCTTATATTGCGTTTGTAATTCACCATAGGAATTCATATTGAATTTTCTTTGCTGGAAGATGGTGATTTAGCCGAAGCAGGTCGTTTTTTGTTTTTTTATTAACTCCTTCGGAAATAAAAAAGTTTTATCTTTACTTTCATCGATAGCGAAGGACAAACCAAAATAAATACCTGAAACTTAGTTATTATTATTATTTTATTCACAAAACCGTCGCAGATTGACATGTCAGGTGGCGATGTTTATACGATACAGCTTTATACACACTATCAAATACGTAAAAAATACAAATATAAAGTCATATACAATATAGAGTCCTTTATGTAATGTACAGCATGCACACACTACATCAACTATTACATTATTTAGTTTATACACTAAAAGAATTCAATTTACAAATATATACACATAAACATAATATAACATTTAAATACTTATTTAGATCACTGCAACAACATGAAATGTAAATAATAATAAAATACTCTCGGGCAGCAGTAGCCCTTGTTAATACCGATCATGTAAGACTTTTCAGGGTTCCTGGTAGGCCTTCACGGCTACCGAAGCGGCCACGGGGCACACGAAGTCCCCACCGTACATCACCCCACCAGGCAATCCCCTGCTCGACTCACATTTCGTAATTACCCGGCTCACACGTCAAGTTATTTGCTTTACTTACACTATTTACAAAGTTTTTTGAGTTCTTTGGAAAGGGCTCGAATACGTCAGCAGGTAGACTGTTCCATTCTTTAATACTTCTATTTAAAAATGAATACTTCTGATTAACAGTTTTCTGTCGAATATATCTAACTTTATGCTGGTGATCGCACCTACCGAAGCAATCTGCTTCCCTAACTGTATTGCCTATTTCTTTGACGCAAGTTAGCTTCGCAAGGATTAATAAAAATATTTTTAGCATAAAATGAACTAAAATCAACTGGGAGGTTTAATTTAGCGTTAAGCTAGGTTAAGAGGCGATATTTCTGCACATATAGTAAGTTTAGAATTGACCATAGAAAGGAGGAGAAGAAGCTTTTTTTTACCAACATGCACAATAGAACCACAATCTGAAAACTCATTACAGTATTACTAACTTCTTATTTTTAAATAAAAAATTCAAGAAACGGGGCACTAATCACCTTATGATTTGTTCAGACAATCGTTTTTAATGTTTGCTATGTAATGCACGATGTAGATAGATTTTTTCACATTCCACTAATATTTGGAGTTCTGTTTGCATGGTGTCTAAATATCAATTGATTTGGGATCGAGAAAAATCATAGCTTCATAGAAACTACTTTTCCTTTGAAAGGCGAATATTTTTTGTGCTTGCGCATGACTTTTTTATTCCTGATCATATCTTGTTTCAATACGAAACATTTATTGGGGAATATCTGATTATATTCGCCACTCTCCGAATGCTGCTGGTTACCGGAGATAATAAATTTAATAAATCGTGGAGATCAGCTTGGGGAACACCATGTAGTTCGAAAGCGTTGATATCTTATTTGTCATATTCAGAATCTGTATTGAATTCATCATCTCCGCTAAAAGTCTGAGATATTCCATCTTTCAAATTCTAATGCAATACAAAATATTTATGTAACAGCTTCTCAAAGCTCATATTTGTAGCTGAAATGTCGATTTGTCTGTGATAATGTTTAAATTCTTTCTAGCTTCCTAGCATTAACATAAATTATTTTAACCTTTCCTGAAGGTAAAATTACACCTTCTGCTGGACTATTTTCCTTCATTATCAAATTATTGCCTTTATTACCGTAAATGTTGAAAATGTTTAAAAGTAAAATATTGTTGTTTTACTGAGCGATTTTTTAAATATCCTGTAAAGAACTTCTCAGGATTCGGGATATAAATCGATTATTAGAAATTAAAACCTTTGTTGGCGATTTTGAGACAAAATTTTTGAGTCACGAATTTTAGCACTCATTGTAAATTGAAGCTTCTAGCAAATTTATTTTACGATACTACTCCTACCTTGTAGGAGAAAATTAATTAAATTTGTTTGCACGTATGTACTTATTATGAGATAGAGTTCGCCATCCCTTACTTAGTCTGTGTCCCACGCGCCTCTGCAATCAGCATGGCCTGGCTTATGGAGTGCGTGAGTAGTCATTTTAGCTTCTGCTTCTTCTTCCTACAATTTAATACTAAATATTACTACTAAATTTCTCTTACGATATGTGAATCGTCATGCTTAAATTAATCCACTAAAAGTATCAATTTACAATGAGTGCAATGATTCATCACTCAAAAGTATTGCATCTTTACATCACGGAAAAGGGTCTTTGATTCTGAGATTCGCAAATCAATCATAGTATGCAAGAGCCTACGCTAGAAGCTTTCGTTCGTTTTTACGACATTACCAGTAGCAGCGGGAAACCCGCCTGCTCAGGCTACAAATAAAGGACAAGTAGAACTGAAGAAAATGCGGTATGAGACGAAGTTCTACACGGTTGCCACATTGGTTGCGAGTCCTTAAAAAATCTATCCCAAGTGATTCTGCAAGCACCCGAACATGATCATTTTCTCTGCAAGCGACTGTATATTTGAACTTGACATGACACCATAGAATAAGTATGAAGAAGTGTATTTGTTTGATATGGAATTAGATTGTAACAGCAACTTTTCTAGCATGTTAATACGGTACTCAGCTCTGGATAGCTGCGCGGAGGATTTAATTAAAGTCTGATATCTGAGGCCACTCGCATCCTTCCTTTCAGTGACGGGCGATTTTATTGGCAAAAATGGGATAAAAAATAGAAGGAGATAACTGGAAATCATTGTACAATAAATGATAGATAATCACTCAAAATGTGAATAATCCAGATATTAGTTTCATAGCCAACCATAAGGTCTTGCTTAACATAAAAATGGACTCAACAACGACAGTCAAATAAATATGAATATAAAAATTAATAATAACAATATTATCAATTGTGTTTAATCTTAGAAGTAACTCATGTAACTTAAATACTTTTGACTCACTTTCCTTACCAAAACTGTAGAAATCCCAAGGATGCGCAACGGATGTACGCCCTCCTACATACATTTACTTATTTATCATGTTATAATTTTTAAAAGTTGTAAATTAATTACACTACGCTTAAAGTACACTTCACGATTAACCAATATCAAATTTTCGCACTTTGAGAAATTCAGGAATCTAAAGGTTTTCTCAAAAGCATCTTCTATACATCTTGGCGAAGAGACTTCTTCCAATTATCTATAGATGAATCCTAGAAATCAACGGTTCAAAAAAATCGATGAGATCTGATTGATTATTGCTTGCAGTTACTTTTTCTGTCACCCCCTCTTTTCTCTCCAGCGGAGAAAGCTGAAGTAATTAATTAACAAAAGTTTAAAATTTCATCGATATAACATTTTTTTAATTAAATTTGAAAAGCTTTGGAAAAATAAATCTGCTTAACGGTCATTGCTTTTATTTCACCAATACTTCGCGGAATCCGAGATATGGAATGATCCCGAGTAAGACTCTTGCTTATTTACTATCTATTTAACAAAAGCATATCGAAATATCATAAGTTCGCTTTTAATGTTCTATTAAGAAAATCCTACGAAGGATAAAATCTATTAAATATAGGTTCCTAAAATAAGAGTTCCTTAACGTAACAAGTTCCACGTAAGAAGGGAGATAAGGATTTGAGTATATATTTGTTTTAACGTTATATGGTAACCAATAAAATTAAATTATAGATGTAACATCGTTAAATTCCAGCAATTACACCGAATATTACTATTAGATATACTTGAGATAATCATAACATTGCATAATAACTACACCTTAATATTTAAAATTTTATTTTTATTTGATTTTAAATATCCGAAGCAAAATCATCAAACGTCGTGAATGTAGCAAACTAGTGATTTTCTCCAAGTCTAAAAACAAAAATGTATAAGAGTTTTCCCAAGTCAATACTACTAGGTGTAAATGCATATTATTTTGTTTATCTATTGTAAACAATGGAAATGAATCCCACATATTAAATATTGCAAATGCCTTACACGAGGAGACCAAAAACTACTTTTTTATGTACATTATTCATTATCCCTCCCATTATATCTACCTTTTAAGTATTCAGAGAAAGTCATATTAGAAAATAGAATCTAGCTTACAAAGCAAAACGAAGAGGAGATATTTTTTTGTTCTTTCCTCAATGAGCCGGAAAACGTCCAGGTAACGGCATTATGAAATGCATCGACAAAAATAGAATGCCGCCCTTTGGCGTTTGATAGAAAATGCATCCTATTTTTTTTAAACATTATTCATGGGCAAATACCCCACTTAGTCTACAAAGAGAAAAGTGCATAATTACAAAGAGTAATATACAAAAATTACAACGAGTAAAATACAGAATAAACATTGCTATTAAATGATAAGAAATGTTATTTGATAAAAATATGTATCGCAGGAATAATATATTACAGTATTACATACTAAATGTAACGTACATAGGCCAGAATATCAATAACTATGTAAGCTTTGTTTATATGAGTTGCTAGAAGGAATGAGGCTTACCAGGGCAGATGAGGAATGAGGTACTTCGCGATTGCTTGTCTCACTGAGCCAGTATGTTACGACTGTCAAAACAAAGTGGAGTAAATAAACAGTTAAAAACACTATTGATAACATTCAAAGAGCCAAGGGATTCAAATTCACTCATACCTCAAAAGAAATTATTTTACCGCAGCCTGCTCAAAACAAGTAAAAGTCAATAGTAAATGGGGGAATATCTCTCTATGAAATTTCAATAAACATTTACAAATGTTATGACGAATTAATAGCATTAATTTTCAGTGAAATAAATCCCCTTGAGTCCAACCAGTCTGCGAATCATTAGGGCAAAAATGAAAGCAAAGGTACTATGTAAATGGCATGCATTATAAAGGAATTTTTTATTTAATACTAAATGTATGTATGTGATATTCTTGTCACCATACACGGAGGATTAAGAATTCGTCAATTATTTTTAGTACAGAAATATTCTAAGTATCCCCCAGTTTTGCTCGTAACAAAAACAGTATGATAATGATCTCAACTCTTTAATGGATGTAAAAAAATTTTTGCTACAGCACACTTTGATGGACAATACCCAGTCATAGCATTCTAGCTCAGTGAGGAAAGTCGTAGAAGCAACCTCTCGTCTAATAAGCCTCACTTCCTCTACAAAGGATTACGTAGCCTAAGATTGAAGTTCTACCCAGCCTTTAAACAAGCAAAGTTAAAGAGGGACCTCAAAACAAGTCATTAAGTAGTAAGGTGAAGGAAATGTGAAATCAAAAGATCCGTAAATTACTATTCATTCTGCTGTGTCTTTAAAATTTTCTTACAAATACATAAATAAAGATTTACTAGCTAAAATTTAGATTTTGAAAAATCAATTGGCACACAATTAAATTCATATCGAAATACTCTGCCCATTACCTTACATTGTCCAACTCAGATTACAAGTGTAACCATGCTTACCCTCCTATCTTATGTTATGTTGGCCTAATATGTGAAAATACACGAGGACACCTGTATCCATTCCTCTCCAACCAGAGATCCATCCATTTTGGTTTCGATAGCATCTTAAGACTGTTGAGTTACAGATTGTCGCAGGAATAGTGCTGATTTGTATCATCAGCCTCCTTCGTAAGAACACCAACCAAAGAAATAAGTATTCAACTGAAGACACTGCTGCACTTTGACGGACTCTTCGAAATAAACTAATCTTAAAACTGAGTATCTAATGCACAAACACAACTTTATAATGATATTCCACATACACTCACGGCAAATACTAAACATACTAAGATTAATTATCCACTACATACCAAAGTAACAAGTCTTCTAAAGTAACTTGCCGGTGACAAATAATTAAGATTCGAAGTTCACAGTAGCATGAGCAATCTATTACTGCGGACGTGACGAGGTCTTTACGTGTTTCCGCTATTTTAAAAGGAATTATGGTCTACAAAATTTTGACGAACGAAACATAGTCATTGCGGCATGTGACCTTCGTACGGCTCAGATCTTTCTCCGCTAAGTGATTTGTGTTCAAGATGGTGTGTCATTTACATTTTCCCTGCTTATTTCAAATATTACCAAGAGTGAAATAGATTTTGTGTAGTGTTAAGTTTTTCATGGTTTTTCTTCAAGTTGAAATCGATGGATTACGGTGTTTGTAGTGTATAACTTTTCCAGACAGCACTAGTAATGACGACATAAATAAGGTATTTCTCTCCTCGCCATCTTTGAAAAAGGTGGTATGGGAGAAACTATTAAGTATAAAGGAGTATTTATATAGGCGTGGGGAAGCTTAGAAAGGCGATTCCTTCGCAGTCGGACAATTGACGTAAAGGTTACTGCCATATGAAGGTGAGTTATAAAAAGCTCGTGTATCGGAACGAAATATTCCGATTAAAAGGAGGAATTTCCAATAGCTAGAATTGTATTCGATTATCCCTGGAAAATTTGTTGGAAGAATACCGTATGACTTTTTAATAAGAACATGACAAATAGCGTTGAGCATATTATTTAGGGAACTCAATAGTGGACAATCATTCAATTTATTTGCAAACTTAGAAATCAGTTTCAAATCTTTAATAATGATTACGCAGAGCAATACATTACGGTCTTAACACCAAAATGATTTACTGAATCAAGGAAATCATTTAGGTGAACATCTCTAGATTCCCTCGAAATACAATATCTTTTATCAGTCCTTCTCCACCACCGCTTTCTTTAAACATAGTCTTTCATCTTCAGTCCTTTTCCATTACAGCTTTTAACTTTTCCGTTTTCATACTCCCCCATGACTTTTCGAACGCTATGCTTGAAAAAGAAAGAAAAACATAAAATATTTGGACAACATCGTCAGATGGCTATAATTAATCTCATACACTGTTTTTGGCAAACTTCTGTGAAATGATGAGGATTAAATAATTTTCATATTATCTTTTTTCGTAATTACTAATTTAATAGTTAAGATACGACAGTTTGAATTTCATTGGTATTAGTAAAATTTCACAATATGTTATGTTTATCAAATGAAAGGGTATATATATTATCTTGTTTCACAAAATGAAAACTTCATTTTCGCATGGCATTCGTAAGACATACGTCATAATGACGTCATACGAAACGATCACCTAATTTAATTAAATTTGTTTAAGTGCAAAATTTAAGAAGAACCTAATTTTTTCTATAAATTTCAGATTAAATTAAAATTGTTTAGAATAATATTTTTTAATTTAATGTTAATTAATAATTCGGAAAGAAATTACAACTGTCTCCGTTAGGGGGAAAAGAGGGGGTAGCCAAAAAGTAACAGCCACCAATAGCCAATCAGATCTCTCGGTTTTGTTTAACCGTAAATTTTCGAGGCTAAATCTTTATTTAAATTAGAAACTTCGCCTGGTGTTCACGTATTGAAGTATTACTTGAAAACCGTTAAAAATTTGAATTTCTCGAAGTGCAGTAGATTCAAAATATCTAATCATGAAGTATGCTTCAAGTGTAACGTAATCAATTTGCAAATTTTAAATATCACAAAATGAATAATAATTAAATTAACGGAAACTGAGTAATTTCTGGCGTCAAGACATTCGTGGTGCATCATGGGGATTTCTTCAGTTTCGGTAAGTACAATTTGTTATTAGTATTTAAGTACCTTGAATTACTTATTAATTTAAAGAAAATCATTGATGCTATAGTTTAAGTTGTTATGTATAAGACAAATTTTCATGCATATTAATTTTTGTTACGTTAGACTCATATGAGTAGCTACGAAACCGAAGTCTGGATGAATCGTCTATTAAGTGATTATCTCACTATCTTCAACTGTACAATAATATCCAATTATGTACGTCAATTTAGTATCGTATTATCCCTAATTAAGTCGAGCCAAGAGTGAAATTTAAGACATGAAAAAATCATTCTTAACTTCTGAAGACGTTACCTCACTAAATTCTAAGATACTGCTTAGAATCCTCTTGGATACCCATAATATACTCCATAAGTATTCGCTGTATATGAGTGCGGAACTATTTTCGGAAATATTCTTACAACTAGGAATGCAAGATACTGTCGACCGCTATGGTAACGGAAATCGCCATTTGAATTTCAGATTAAGTTCGGAGCCGTTAATTACTTAAATAATTTCAATATTCCTCTACCGAGATATCCGATTGAGTTCTGCTTCAATCCGTGTACCGTATTAATTTCAATCGGTGCCCATTTTTATTAAGTACGTGATTTAATCGGAATTTAAAATCAAAGTACGGCATTCTTCGAATTTTCGTTTTACGGTCTTCAAAATCCATGAGTACTTTTAAGAGGAAGATTTCCGTCGTTATGGAAGATTTATGAATAACTGTCTTTTCCGATGAATATGTAGGGGTTATTTTCAAGGTGTTATTTATAACTTAAAGATAACTATAACAAAATATATGTATACAATATTATCCCAGATTATATTCCCTATTTACCAAAGAATTAATTTGGTTTTTTTATTTTTCCAGGTTTAGGCATCTATTGGAATTATTTTATCTGTGAGTATTTCCTATGTGATCGTGGAGATGCACCGAAGAGGACCAAGGCTACTCGGAGAACAGCAGGTGGTAAGCCATTAGCAATTTTTTTCTCTTCTGTATTTCCTCTTTAGATAGAACAGTAGTATTGCTGACATTTATGACGAAACTTTTTGCATTTTTTCATTAATTAAGTGAACAATAAAGTTGAAACCTACTGGCCTTGAAACGGAAAATACTAAATGTCGACTGAAACGAAATGCATTATTGGTCCGTTCCTTCTCATAATACTGCAATATTTATAAATTTAAGATAATTATAACTGTAGTTTGGCATTGAATTCCCAAATTTAATTTAATATTCATTATTATTTAAGCAAATACCTCTTGTTGAATTACTTATACGTCCCTAATTATTCTTCATATGTCTTTTGATGTCGAATTCACATGCTCATTTTGATTCAGAATTTCCAGTAACTGTAACATGTATTACAAGTATTACTATATTTTCTTAATGCCTACCATAGTCAACTGAATAAATTTCGAAAATAATCTACTGTATTTTTAAGGAATTTAACGTGGATGTTCTCCAATCTATGATCATAACCAAAATTCTAATTTGAATCATTATTATTGGCAACCGCTCGCTCTTATATTCGTTCAGTACAATTGTGTGCCAGATTATATTCAATATTCACCATGAATTAATTTGGTGTTACCAATTTTTAGATTACGGCAAGATTCCCATCTCGCACATCTGTTGGTGGAGGACAGTAAAGTGGTCAAAGATAACCGGAGAACAACAAGTGGTGAGTTGTTCATAAACATTTAATAATAATTAATTTAATTACTGACAACCTCTATTGTGTTTACTCTACATTATATTCACAAAATCTCAGTAAGGTGGATTAAATTTGACAACAAATTGGATCAAACGAAGCTATGCTTTGGTCTCTTCTGTCTCCTAAAAATTTCAACGTATGTTAATTCGTAGGAGGCGAAACGATTAAGACGGAAGAACGGTTAACCTGAAATAGTTTTCCGACAGCAAGGAAATTATTTATAAATTAAATATAAGTTATTTTTTCTAATTCCTCCTCAGCACAGGAGCAGCATTACTGTTGAATTTAAGTAGTATTTCATCTCTTATCGAATCCTGATTATCATCAAATAAGCAGAGGAATGATAATGTATGTGTTCAATTCTCTAAGACATGAAACACTTTCCTTTACGCCCTTGTTTACATTCAATGAATGTGAGAGGATAGTGAAATGTATATTGATATGTTGGGAAAACGACTTCGTTGTTATCTCAAGGACAGATGATCCTATTGCTTTCACCGTTAAGATATTAGTAACTGAAATAGCCTTGCTTTCATTGGCCTTCGAGTCTATGCTGACGCTAATGTTCCTTCTAAATTTCGTAAACAAACAAGGGAAACATAATTATTATTACGTTAGTTTCCCCTCCAGTCGGTCTATAACCATTCATTGGGTTTTAACATAGCATCGCTCACGTATCGTTTGCAACAGGCTTAATATTGCTGCAGAGAGTCCGCAAATCAATATTATAGGATGTGAAAGTTATGTACGCGTAAATGCGCAGTACTTATACCAGATTTTCTTAGCGAGATTTTTTACTTCAGAAAAAGGATTTGCTTTGTCAATTCGTTACTGGGTAAT
Organism: Pachydiplax longipennis; assembly: GCA_036926295.1. NCBI lineage: Eukaryota > Metazoa > Arthropoda > Insecta > Odonata > Libellulidae > Pachydiplax > Pachydiplax longipennis. The sequence goes on from JAVFKF010000010.1 coordinate 1,462,616, forward strand.
ATTCATAAACGGGAATTGGGATTTTCTTCGTCGCTTGCTTATCGTTGCCATCAGTTTAATATATTTTTAAATTTTATAATGAAATTTTTTAGATTACACTTTTATAAATGCAGTCATGTTCATGAGTGAACAAGTGTAGGTTAGTAGCATTCTTACATTGAATGCGTCATTCATATTTCATAATGATGTAAAATGATTTTGACTGCGTATTTTTGATGAATAAACACAATTCTCATAGACGATCATTAGCAAATCTTGGAGAAAAATTTATTTTCTTCAAAATAATATATTTTCACTAAGGACTCGCATCTAATCTTCGAATACTTTAATTAAGTATACATTGTTTGGGAAAATTTAGCTGAATATTAGGAACGTGTTTGTATCATTGCGTTGATACAAACACCCTTGAAGGTTTCTGCGGAATTTGTGTTAGTAAACGAACAGGTCTTTGATGTTCCACACTTAGAATATTAAATTTCATTTCCACATATTTGACACAGTGATAGTGTACTAGTAGTGTACTAGTAGCTTCATGTATGAACGGTCTAACCTAGAAAATTGAATGGCGAAACAAAATAGGGTAGCCTCAAGCTTAAATTTGTAATCATTTTGAAGATCATCAGATGTTGATTTGGTATCAATTTGGATTTTAGTCGACTTGGCAATCTGTCAAATTCAGACCGAAAGGAAGCATGTCACTTAATGAATCCCGCACTAAGGTGGAGTTTCTCTTGAACACTCTCCCTGAGGAGATGCTCTAGAAATCTTCGTACAATTTCATATTTTTGCAAATTGATGTTAAAAGTTAGAATGCATCGCACTTTAAAATTAGTGAAAAAGGAAATATTCGTGATTCCCGTTAGTAACGGAAGTTGACTTCAAGAGTAATCTAAATGCAGTTATTTGCATTCCATTATCCTTATGCTTTGGAATTTTTTTCTGTTGCGTTAGTCGTGCCACTTCATGCTGTCGAAACATTTACCTCAAAGGAATAATATTCGCATACTTCCAAACGGTTGCTTACCTGATTCACAACGTACACAATTACTATTTCTGTTAGTCAAAGGAAGCGATCGTCTAGTCTGAATGTGATTCTTTTGTCCCCCTAATGATTTTTTAAATGAAAGATATCATAACTGTGCAATATTATCTCAGATCTAACACTAGCCCATAATAATCATAGAAACTATTCAACGAGGAATACAGATGCGAATTTAAACTTTCAAATATTTTAACCTCAGAAGATCTTCGGTTCAAACCTGACGTATTTTTGCTTGTATTTCACAATACTTGTAAGTCTTTTCACATGTATTTCAATAAAACTCTTTAGGGGACCACCTGTCACTATTGTTAAAAATAACTAAAACTTTCAGATGTGTTTGACATTTAAATCGGAGAATGTATCGCCTATTGGACTCTTAAGGCTGAACATTATGAGACGTGTCACATTTAGAAATACTTCGTAGAAATAAGTCGTATAATTTGCAGTCCACGAATATAAATGACTTAATAAACTACGTTAACATTCTTTTTCTTTCAATCATAGCTGTAATAGTCTTTGTTTCCCAACGTGGAAATTAGTATTTATAAATAGCACACTGATTGTGCATTGCTACATTACACAATAGATGATCACTATACCAGAAGAGACGCAAAAAGAACTATTTACACAATGAAAAGCATATTTAGTGGCTTCATTATTATGAGGTCACATTGTCGGTTCACAGTCGAGTGTAATATGAGTTAGCCTATATTACGTCCTGTTTTGAGCAGGGCAATTCCGATTAGGGGGTTCGTTCTCGGTCAGCTGTTCATATTTCCCGTTCGAAATGAAGAGGTTGCTCTTTTCATATTAATAATCAGTTGTACTGAAAATATCTATATCAAAAAGAATAATTCAATTACTTTCCTACGCTTATTAAATTAAAAGGAAACTAGCATTTCATAACCTTATCATAGAAACGAGGAATAAATGTGGAATTTAACTTTGAAATAACCTTAGAGGAATCTCGGTTCAAACCACAGTTTTCTTTGCTGGTTGTTAATAATGCTCTAGAGCCGAACGGCAGTTATTACAGTTAAACTTTCTAGGGGACTGGCTGTCGTTACTGTTTAAAATAACTTAAACGTTAAGATGTGTTTGACATCTAAATCGTAGAATTTATCGTGTAATTGGCATTCTTACAATTAAGAATAATGAGACATGCGTCATTCTTAGAAATTGTAAAACTTCAATGTGAGTTAGATTTTCTTCCCACGCAGATGATTTTCTTCCATAAGTGATACATATTTTATAATTAACCTCTTATGCTTACTCGATGGTGATAGTCATTAGAGAGCATCCACGTCTTCGAATCGAATACGAGAATGTTTCATTTGAACATATTTGGGGAAACAGAAGATTTTATCACTAATCTCTTCCTTATTTTTCGTGGAAATTCGAAGGTTGCTCGGGAGGGTTTTTTCGGAAGTTTTTACAAAAACTATTTGAATGGAATGGTACGCTGCAGTGTACTGCAGCTTGATGTTCTCTGCTTACCTTAGAAAATAGAATATTTGCGTTCACATTCGCTTTCCTTGATATTTCTAATTCTGTCGTTGCTAATTTTATTGCAGTTTAATTGCTTTCCGCTTGTTCTGTTGCGTACAGAGAGGTACGAAACTGAATTTATTGTCTCGTTATATCAAAGAAGCAGCCTAATTAGTATCTAATGCGATTCTATATTAACTTCTGAATTTCATCTCCACACGGAGCATAAATTATTTTTGGAAAATCTCCCCATATCCACCGAAAATATTCGCCACAGGCATCTGACTTCTCCTTTCCCTCATCCCTCTTAATTCCCGCAAAGCGAGAAGAAATCGACGAAGACGATAATTCGATAAATTTCATCTCCCATTAGTTCGGATAAGCCGTACGAGTTTCAATTTTACCATCTCATATTTTCTAGAGAAAAGGGAAAAATAGAAGTCCTCGACTCAAGGTCTGCGCTCCAATGGGGATTATTTCCCTTATCTGGTTGTCGCAAGGGAGCTTCCTCCTCAGCCTTCTCTAAACAATCTTAATACCACTTCCCTTACGCTTCCCTCCCTTTTCACTACTTCCTTTCTTTGCTTTTCCTCTTTTCACATTTTGAATATCACATTTCCTTCATCGTCCTTTTATCCTTCTTCCAGTTAACGACCTCTTCTCCCGTTTATTTCTCATCCTTTTCTCTCCAACAACTTATTCTAATAATGCGTTCGCAAACTTTGGCGTTCGCTAAATGCAATAGCTTTACAGACATGGTTTTTGGTTCCCACCTGTCGAACGACTCCAATTACATCACTCATTTCCTCTTATATATTATTCTTATTGATATTGAACTGCTGGTAGGCTATAAGCCTACTGGCATTTTTTTGCCTTTTGAGATATTAACGCAAAATATATGCAGCAAATGCATTACATAAACCTATACGCTTAATGAAATCTACATGCTCCTGCGTAACTTTGTGAAAAGGCATTATTATGGTGGAGCCTCACCAAAAGATGCTACTCCGGGTAGCGAAACCGGTCGACAGTAATAAACAGTGTTGAAAATTACCAGTGTACTTCTTCTTTACTATACGCTTAATATCATATTCTTATATAGATAAATAATGTATACCTGAGACATAAGTGATACATAATTCATAACTTACTAACCTGCTTTTTCTAAATTTTCGGGGTTCATGATAGACATTCTTGGCTACTGTAGCGGTCTAGGGAGGAACCTTACCGCACATCATCTCTCAAGCATTCCTTTTCTCCAGAAATCCCCACAATACACTGAAACATTTCTAGAACTGCTAGCTTGTAGATCTAGACTAAACCTCTGCCCTGGGCGATATAAGATACTTCTCTACATATATAGACTTTTTGATACAGTCTTCTTGTTAACTTTATATTAACTTTTTGATACAGTTTGAGATATTAAAAATGACTTCGAGAAATTTAGTCATTTTAAGTATGGCGGAGTATAAGCTTTAAATGCAAACGGGAAGACACACATTGCGTACTAAAAGAGCCGCTAAAATAGACGAGTTCCGCTATTCAAACAGTCTCGACACTCATTCCGTCTTCATTCTCTTTTTCTTCCCTGCTCTACACTTCTTAATCAAATAATTTCACTATTCAGTTTTGGTTGGAATAGAGTTATGTACGTGAGAGTGAGGCTTACTTCTTTTCTTCCGTCAACTCCGTACTCAGTAAGGAGATTTAGGAAGTGTTGCATCTGCATGTATGCTCTTGTGCCTATATATGAACCCTTCTTTGCGCACATGAGTATGTTTTCATCAGTCTCTGATTACTGAAATTTATTCAGATACTAACACTGGTCAATCTTTGATTTGCTCCAAGTAAGTCCTTTGTGTAGATAGAGATTGCGCTAGATATGAGTCAAATTCGATTCGTAATTATTAACATGGTGGAATGCTGGGGATATGACTGATTACCGCTGGAATTCTGGTTTATCTCATCTTTATTTACGCATTAGCCGAGGCACCTTAAACTCATTTTTTTCAAAAAGACTGGTTCTTTCCGTCTTGGAATAACCAGATTAGTAAAAATGTGGGAAATTAATCTACATCATGAACGTGAGAGTTTTTAATCATTTTGTGTGGTGCTGGAGCGTAACGTGATTACTCATTTCGGAGAACGACATAAATAATTGCTGAGGGTTGCAAGGCTAATTCAGCTGACATATACAGATAGGAATATGTCTCGAGCAATTCATTTGAATTCTTAAACTTGGGACCTTTTACAATGTAAAATTTATGCGGAATTCTTACGTGCATAGTATAAATAACGAGTTTTAGTTTACGCATAATATGCGATATTGATCTGAATCAATATGACTCCTATTAAAAAATAAAGATCATGAAATTGTGAGGATAGAAAAATATTTGTTTCCTCGTGATTTTGGAGATTTTGTTAAACCCACCAATCAAAAGTCATTTGTGAATTGCTGCATCAAGTATCAACCAATACATTCTACTGTGTACAGACAATGAAGGTCTCTCATCAGGCATGTCTAACACTAAGTTCTACAAGTTACGTATAATATGAGAAAATTAACACAATAATGCATCTGGAGCAATCATTTCATGATATCATATAATTCGTTTGTTTTAGATTCAATTAGTTTTTAAATGAATATCAACTATATATAAATAAATACAATAAAACCCGGATAATAGGTTTTTCAGGGAATCAACTGAAAACCTCCCAATAAATGTAATAGCTTCATAACTAGGATATTACAAATTTTTATTTATTTTACATTAAAAAACATAATTGAGGGGTTTTTCGCTCTTTTATTTTCTAAATGAGTGCTTTATATCTTAAAAACGGAAAGGAAGTCCCATTAGTTTGCTTTATTTGCTATAGCTGTAAATATCGTGAGAGTTCGCGAACCATTGTTGTGTAACTCCAACAATTACAAACGTTCTAAAAGTTTGAAGCGATTATCTTGAAATAATGTTACCATAGAACTCAGAATAATTTTTTAGATATTCGCTGCCTCCAAAACCTCTTCTTTCTCTGATATTTAAATTATGAATCAGCCGTCTCGCACTAATCTTACCTCGTTTATTTCTATATCCTATACAGAAACGACTGCGGTTACATGAGGGCAAAAGAAATATTAATCTTTATAAAATATGGAGAATTATTAATAATTACAGAATTGATATTTCTGCCAATATTTTGTGCTCGTGGTCGCCCCCACATGAATTTCAAATTATTAAATTAATAAAACATTTTTACACACTCCTGTATTCCGCTCTAGTCCAAAATTTTTTATTCCTCTTGAGATGCTGTTTGTCCTTCCCTCTTCCAGAGTCTTTCAAACATTTCCGGATTTACTACTTTTATTTTCGGATAAATTACTTCCGTCCTCATCCTTTTTCCTCAGAGCGACTCATTGTGCATGAGTGGAGTTGTCCTAAATTACAGGCAATAGTGCAATACACAAGTAATGGAAACAGCTTCCAAACTATTCCTTTGAAAGTTTGTTTTCACCAAACGTGGAACTGTGTCAAAATCAAATTAAATATATTTTCGATGAATTATCCAGCACGTAAAACTTACGTATCTCCTTCACTCCGGATTACTTTAATTTTAAGTTCGGATGGTACAATCGACAGGAATAGAGAAAGCTCGATTAAGTAAGAAGTTCAATCAAGAACATTAAGCAAAATTAAGGTAATTTGTCAGTATCATCATCACTGGGCGTTCCCCCAAACAAGAGGATCATTCGTTATCTCTTTACACTTGCTTTGACCTTCCATTTTATATATCTTTCTTCTCCTTCTTTTAAAGATTTACTCCTCTTCCTGACAATCCCTTTACCGCAGTCTTCATTGCTTAAACTTGCCTTAAAAGTTCTAATTCCTCTGCTATTTTTTAATCCTTCCTGTCAACACCCTGTCCTTTTTCATACCCCGTAATATCTCCTCAATTTAAACTATATCAATCCAATATATTTCTTCCATCTTTTATGAGATCATCGTATGCATTCTTTCTTGCAATAGCACACTCCATTCAGGATATTTCGTCAACCTCTTTATCTTTTCCATGTCTACATCTTGTGCTTTTATGTAGTCTTCAGTTTCACAGAAGTACGCCTTTCCTTATTTTTTACATCGTATTTCATTGTACATCTGCCTTTTTATATTCAGTTGGAACCTCTCTTCGTGTTTTTAATCATCTCCAACGCTTATTTTGCACTTCCCTCTCCAATGTGGAAGGACTTGGGTATTCCTTTGTCTTTATTTCATATCTTTTGCACCTTTTTAGTCCATCGGCCTTATTTGCCTATTAGGATCCTCGAAAAATCATGCCGTATCATCCGCTAATTTAATACATTTTACCATCGGGAAATCGTTTCCTTTCATTATTGTTAATTTCGATTGCTGTATTGTTATTTCTTTTAATCTTTCTTTACACCTTTATTTATTTATTGCTTTTTCACACTCATTGAAGATCGTTAGTGAAATAGAATCCCTGTGTTATCCTTTCTTGATTTTACCTTCTTCGTAATTACATGAACATAATAATAATAATAATAATAATAAATCGTCTTTATTCGGGCGAGATTGAGACTGAAAAGTCTCTTCTTACATCTAACCCTTACCATACATAACATATTACCTAATTCCTCTATTTGTAAAGAGCACGAATCGATACTCTGTCGCCGTTACGCCAATTCTGTCAAGGCTTCCGGTATACCTCTCCATTCTATTTTGAAATCTAAATATTTGAATATTGATATCAAAATATTGAAATCCATTATATATCGAAAGCTTTCTTTGATCTTACAAGGCATTAAAAGCTGCTTGATGTTTCTGTTTTTTCATATATACAATTAATTTAAAGCTAAGTTTACCTTTCTTCCACTTTCATTTGATATCAGACTGCACATAAATCAATTCAATAATGTCTTTAAAACGGTAAAAAGCATTAACATTCTCACACTCCGTAATATTTTAGGAATTTCGTATAGGTCCAGTTGATGAAACGAAATAAAACGCTAATTTGATTGTCATTATTTTTGATATACGCTTAATTTGTTTATCGTCAATGAAAAAGGTTTCGACTAAATCGTTTTACTTAATCGCCTCAATAAATTCAGCATATATTCTACTACTTTGAAATAACTGAATTACTTAAATGGTTTTCGTTATCACCACCGGTAATATTGACAATAATTGACAGCATTTTCTGATCGTCTATGATCTCTCATCCACTACATAAACTTTTTTTTAACTTTACACGAAGAAATGAAGGAGAAATATTCCTCCGGGACCGGCTATGACGGACTTTTTCACTTTCGTTTCTTCTAAAATTAAGCATGTTTCATGCATTTTTCCTCTTACATATATTTTGTTAAACTTGTTTAAGAACTTTTACCCTTTACTGAGCTGTGGCTCAATTAACACATATAAAAGTCTAATATACTAAAATATTGGAATTCTCGTTTTCTCTTTTCATTATTACACATTTAAAACTTATGGTAAATCATGTAATTATCTGGGTATGTATTCATGATGAATTGCGTTAGTCATTAGGTTTACAGATGAACGTAAATACCGATATAAATATATACTAGTTTAAGCTATAAATGAGAGTGTATTTTATACTCTCGCGACAGTTTGCATTCACAAATGAAAGAAAAAGATCTTTCTTTGAAAGGAATTCGAATTTTTAGTTTAGTGTAAACATTCATGATACAGATTTCGAGGACATCCGTGAAACAGTCCTGAGAACGTTCAGAATGAAACGGTGAAGTATAACTTGAAATCTCTCATTTTTATCATTGAGATTAACTATTATTACTATTACGGAAATAATATGAGTGATACGTACACATTTGTTCAGATTTGTATTTTCGAGAATCAAATAAGAAATAATTACATTAAGTTCGCCCCTAATTCGAAATAGGCGCATACTGGGTCAGTTTTCGTGCCACATCACCTGCTAGGCTCACCAATAAATACATAAAATGCGGTTAAAATGTTTCACTGTGAGTTTTGAGTTCAAATTATGCTACGTATTTTTCTTGTCTGATTCATATTCTTCCCTATGTATGCTGAGCTCCCAATGCTGGAATTTGGTTCGATAGAGGAAAAGAAAAAAGGGCACGTTTTAGTACTTGTAACCATAAAATTGAATTCTTTTTATTCCTTTACTACTTCTAGAAGAGTCGTTCTATTAGAGATGCTTGAGCGAACCTCTTCTCTTTCCATACGAGGGTGGTCTGAAAAGTTTCCGACCCCAGATTTTTCAGAAATCTTCAGAAAACATGTCGAGAAATGGCGAAATGTCGGAAACTTTCCAGACCACCCATGTATAAGCGGAGTTTTCCTACCTTTACTCGATCTATTTTCGCTCTCATTCTATCTCTTTCAATTTCATCGGTTTAATTCTTTTGTTTTTTCATTGCTTCTAATCATTTCATGCATTCACTCCGCTCATTTTACCTCTTGCGTTCCCAACGTAATGATCTATCTTTTATCTTCTTTGATTCTGGCATCAATTTTTGACACTTCAACATTCCTTCCTATTCCATTTCCCTCACAAAATCATCTTCCACTCCTTTTTCCACTTTCTACTTCTCCCTCTCTTCCATTTTCCCAGCTTTCTCTTTCCTTTCCGCTTTTCTCCATTTCCTCGTCCACTCCTTCTCTTTGCTATTTACGCTTCCGACCGCTCAAACCTCGCCCCGGGATTGGCTTTAATTCCATTCTCTCGGAATTCAAATTTACATCCCTCAGCCAATATCCTGTGCTGGATACAACCGCAGCGCCAGGGCCATGTGCACCAGAGGGTCAGACGAGAGGCGCACTCTCACCGCTGACAATTTTAATCCGAATTTTGGTATCTTTAAATTCTATCCTTTTATCTCCGTACATTTTTCCCGGAGTAATCTTTTTCCCTTCCTGCTCCCATTCCTCGCATTATAGCGTTTCATTATTTTCTGCTCGAGTAGATTCTGGTGCACATTGAAGGAAATTTTACACTTTACGAGATTTTTTTTTATAATTTCACTTCGCTCTATTTATCTTGATCGTAGCCAATTTCAAACATATGAAAATAAAACACGATACTTTTAGCCTATACTTCCGTAATTACTTCTTCGAATTAGACATAGGTATAATAGATAAGTTTTTTTTTATAATTTATTGCGTAGTGTGACTTATCCGGACATGGAACGTTTGTTTGCCAAAACAATTCTTCAACCTATAGGTTTTTGTTCCTCGATCAAGAGGATGGTGATGATTAAACGAAAATTACTATTAGGTTACTTAAGTTAATTCTACGAATGCAAGGTGAATGAAGACTTTTTTGATGAGAACTATGATTCCTAGACTGATAAAAGTTTAGTTTTTTTTTGCGGTGTATGCAGATTTCAGTGAATAAATGTTGGTTTAATATAAAGTGAATACATATCGTAAAGTGAAAATGGTTTATCTATAATTTACTATATGCCTATGACCAAATTTTCATAGTGAGATTGTCATCATCATATCTTTTGGTCGATTTAAATAAAGTAAGAAGCAGAGCCCGGTGCGCCGGGTTAGTGGGGTGCATGACGTTAGTTCGAATAGTTTATGAGGCACGAAAACATTCAATCTTTTCGTGTGAAAACCTTTTGTATGACACACGCAACAATTTGGTTGTTCACTGTATGAATCAATCTCTGTTAGGAGTTTTCTCAAGATTTGATATATGAATGTTTACCGAACCGATACGATCCAAGAACATGTGTGGATACGGTGAAATAGATATTTATCTGCGCTAGCATTTATACGCAAAGTATGGAAGCGGCCGTTCTTAGGTAATGTCACAGGATTTTTGAGATTTCTGAATCCCTCCCCTCTGTCACAAAGTGTCACGGAACTACATACCCTATGTCAAATTATCGCCTGCTGCCGTATACTTTGGTATTAATCGTTCTGACGCGATGGACTTAGAAAAAATATCGGCATTAACAGAAACCGAAATGATTAATAGTCGTAATTCCAAGCCTTAGTCAATTGATTGTACTTAGATCTACAGTCAACCTAAGTAATTGAAGCAATAAAAATTATGCGAGAACGAAGAATCATCTTGACGAGAAGTCGCGATCGATTGAATAGTCTCCAAAGATCGAACTGCTGACCACCGTTGCCTATGTGATACAATGTCCCACATTTCCCACAACTCCCCCTTGAGTATAACAACATTTAATCTCACCCATCTGTACACTACATATATATATATATATATATATTTTTTTTTCCATCCGTATTTGTATAGGTTCTTCTTTCGATTTCAACCCCAAAAAACTAAAATATAACACAAGATGCATATTTTATATATATAAACTCTTGTAGAATGGAACAATTTGCCTGCAGGAGTCTTCGAGCCCTTTCTCAAAAATCGTAAAGTGTTTCTAAGAAAGATTTAGTAGATAAAGGGAGCTTGCTAGTAAGGATCTGCAGGTGGAGTAGGGGATTGCCTGGTAGGGTGATGTACGGTGGGGATCTGTCCCCGGGTCCGCTACGGTAGCCGTGAAGGCCTACCAGGAACCCTGAAAAAACCTGTACGATTGAGGGTGAATGTTTGGGAGCGGGCAGGGGTTAATTATAGCTGCTTGTGATTGAATGTCTATTGTTTCTATGGGAGTGTCTGCGTTTAGTAGTGGGACATTTTTTTTGCAAGGGAATTAGTAATGGAGTTAGGAATTGTGTTATATTAGTTTTGTGTCATGTAAAGTAGTTGTATGTAAGTGTTTAATCTTGTGAGGGTATTATATAATTTGTTCTAAGTTGTTGAACTATTTTTGTGAAAATTAGTATAGTTGTTTATAATGTTGCCACCAGACTAGCAGTCTATCTGCTACAAATTACTTAATAATAATAATTTAGGTTGGTATTAATATAAAATTTAATATTCTAGCAGAAGATAGGGCTGCGTAAAGGAAAAACAATTTTCATATGTAAAAATATAACATTGCGAATGTGAGCTCAGGGGCTTAAAGGTGAATAGAAAAAATACGTTCCGCTAGGAGATGGCATTTAATGATCTGTGAGTGCGTATTATGGTTTTCTTGTTTTAGACGAACTTTGATGATATCATACATGCACATACACTTTAATTAATTAGATTTGATTAGCTTAAGGGCCTCCTGATTTTCGACAGAAAACTTAAAATCAAGAAATAAATATTCACACGAACACACGAACCTGATTCGGGTAAAATTTGATTTAATAATTCACCAATCAGCCTATTTTTATCATCTGGTGGTAATTTTCATCTTTAAAAACTATGCTCATCCTCGTTAGAATGTATTTTTTTATTTCTTATATTGGGAGGAAAGACATGAACGTTGAGAAATGTGCGTAGAAAATGGCTAGGATATTTAGTGAAAATCTGTTGGTAAAATATAACAAAGAATTTTCGGCATCCTACACACAATCATACACACAAGCATTCTACATTATACCTTATAAGAACATATTTGATCAATTTGAGAACGAAACTTTTAAGAATAATACATTTTAAGCATCATCATATTCGATTAAAACTAGAAATTGTTATATTTGTTATTGGCTGCTTCTATATTCTGTAAGTTATGTAGTGGTTTACTGGCAATAAAATAGAATGGAAAATGAAAATTTGGAAAGTTCCTTAAATGGCATGGAGTGCTATAGTCGTGGCCGGCTAGTGAGACTACTTTACTTTTTGATTATTTAATAGTTATTGCTATGCTTAGGAAGAAAGGTAGCTGTAATTTGCAAATAATATTAGATGGGATTAAGGTTGGAATGAGAGCTTGTGAATGACAACCAATTATCTCCGCTTATACTATCCGTTACTGAAGTTTTCATTATATTAAATACATTCTTCTTTAATCGGAATTATTTTATTTTGTTCCAAAGGCAAAGAGCTTATCCTCCACAAGTATTCATACTTGTATGAGAGACGACTTCGATAATGATCGTAGTCACCAAGTCAACATTTTCACAGCTAGAGAGAATTATAGAAAATCAATTATTTCTTCAAATCTTTCGTGGAGTCGAAAAATTCCAATGTATGTACGTAAAAAGAAAGCTTTCGTATGGGAATCTCTTTCTTTCGCTAATGATTGTACGAGTAGCTATAAGTTCAGAACCTGCGCTCACTCACTTTAGGAAAAATCAATTTCAGTAAAACTCGGAAAGATTTAATTTGAATCATTCTGTATATTATTACAAGATTAAATTGCTGTTAGCAGAAAAGGATGAAATTATCCAAATCAATATATCGGAAGGATGATTTAAAATTGGATTGAGTAACTAATATTAGGCATTGTCAAAAATGATTAAATGTGGTGGTGGATAAAGTAAATGCTACTTGACCAAGGCCATCGGTGAAAGTGCGAGAGCATTGGAAATTAGATTTTTATTGGAACATTGGAAATGCATATTTCTCATTTTTAAAATTAATAAAGTCTATGTCTTTTTGACATAGACTTTATTACTTTGACACTGACTTTCTCTATAAATATCTCAGCAATTTCTAAATGTGAATTTAATCTTAGTTACTTTTTCACTCTTCTCTGTATTTTATCCCATTGATTAATAACTCTATTAAACTTGGAATTTAAATTTTCATTATCATCGAAGCTAATGAACTCTAATAAAAATTTGTTTTAATAGCAATGTAACTATGGTTTCCAAATATTGCGATCTTATAGAATACGTGTTTGATATGCGCCCTTGTCTAAGCAATTTTAACATCTTAAAAATAAAAACACACTCAATGCAATCTTATGATGAAAGATGTCATTGAAGGCAACCATACGTTTTTTAGATTCAACTCTATCGATAGAGGAAGATCAAGTTAGAAGTGTTAACTACTAAAGGTGAGGAAGGGTTAAAATAATTATTTCATTGCGACGCATTTTTTTTACCTTAGACGGTGTATCATGACAGAGGAGGAAATTTCCACTGAGGTATTTCTAGTATAATTTTTAGAATGCTCAGAGAGATCAAAGCTATTTAATCTTTCATATCCATATAGCCTTTGTATTAATTTTACAGTATCAGGTCACCAGCTTTGAATGTACGCAGGCGCTTCTCGGAAAAATTACACGCTTAACTTTTCAGTTATTCTACCCTTATAGTGCTTCGTTTATTTGACTCGATAAAATTAACGCAATTGTGTAAAGTATTCTCAGCAACGAAATTTCGAATGAAGGACACGTTGTGTATCGATTCTGTTAGGGAAATAAAGTAAGCTTTGTTTGAACTTTTGTTCCTTTACCGAAGGTTCCATTAAGCCTCTCGATCATTCAGGTGAAATACGTCCGGACCATAAGCTATTAGATAAACAGATGCGAATTCGGAATTCGTGCTTGCAGTTTGCTTAGAGCGGAATGTAAATGTCATTATTCGCCGATGTTTGTGACGACCACGAACGTATAATTGAGAATTGCAGCTTACACCTTCCATATCATACGGTTGATTATGACCGGAATGTGAGGGCGCCGAAAGGCAGGCTTCTCCTATACAATGCAACGAAAAAAGGAGCAAACAAAAATAGTCAATCAGGAGCATTTACGATCTCAGAGGCTCATTTAAAAGGTAATTTTATTTAATGCATGAGGCCTCTAATCCTTGCTCTCCTATTCTAGTTGAGTAAGAAATGCTATTATCGAATAAAAAAACTTTACAGAGATAGAGTGATGAAAAATGGAAAAGAGTTTAAATAGAACTTCCATACTCACATGGCTTCAGCGACAAAACAGAACTGATAGAATGGAGTCGGTAAGAAAAATGGGCATACTGAATCCTTTACAAAGGAATGACAAAATATTTTTATTTCAGCTGCTTTATGTACATGTTAAGTCTACAATAATATTTTATACATTTGATGCTTTTGAGGCATCAAGAGGTCTCCGAAAGAAAATATATATAATCGAAACGAAAAATTTTGCAGTTTGGAAAAATGAGATATAATTCATTCACTGCTTCTGATAAATTCATCCGAAAAAATTTAATTACTTTATAGAAGGTGAAGTTGTTTCATATTTTATTGTGGCTTTTCTCCTAATACATATAAATTCATGCCTTAGCAGCCAATTTTCGAAGAGTGGAAGGGAAGGACTCCCCTCGGTCAACCTATTTCTTTTATTTATTATTATCGATAATATTTCTTGTTTAAATTTTTGATTATCTTTATCTTAAAATTCTTTTGAAAATAATATGTCTTGGCGTCGATCCCTCTCATTTTACCTCTTTCGGATTCTGCCGGAAAAGCAGGGATGTTTCATAACGTATATTGCATTTCCTATAGACGCTCTTTCGATAAAAATATTTAGCCACTGTCATCAATCTGTAAATGTTACTTCTAAAGATTCCAAAACTGAGTTTCGATGAGTAGTTATGAAATTTTTGTTGTTAATTCGTGGTAACTTATATCAAAAAAGAAGTTTACAATGCACATTATCACGTAAACAGATTTCATCTGTCGGATTGCATTACTCGTACATTATAAGTTATTATTCCCAGATTAACAAAATTTTGTAGTACTTAGACCCCAGTAATTTGTAATTAAATACGAGAGAATTAAAGATTTCCATACTTTTTCAATCTATTATGCTTAACTTGTTTTTATCTGTGAGAAAAATTGACAAAAAGATATAATTCATTAGGGAAGAGATCAATCAAAGAAAAAGTTGTTTAATTTTATCGTCAATTTGAATCAAAATTTTAATTCCAGGAAATTCTCGGGATCCCAGGATTGAGAATTTTTTACTCCGAAAAATCAGGGTGGTTAAAAAACCGAGTAATGATAACCACTAGCTACTATCCACCGAGTTACCGTTCGTTATTGCAGTGCTTCATTGCCATATGATTCATGCAGTCCTGCATGGCTATCCGTTATATTTATACCATGGGCCACCTCGAACTTAAACCATTCCCGCTGTTACAATCCAATCTTGAAAATTTTGTTTTTAGAGCGGTTTAATTTGAACACTTCGGAGCTGCTATTTTGTATGAGGACACGTATACAACATATGACCACGCTTGAGGTGAATAACTCAGCCCCCGATTCATTTATCTTTACTTGCATCGACCATTGTGAAGACAATTTTCCTGTGATTCACTTTCTAACCTTCGTAGTTACAAAAACTTAACTCATAGATTTATGAATGGTAGAGATTTGAGGTTAACCAATGGAAGACCTAAGGTCACTTCCATTTCAGTTATAAATAACGCTATCAGGAACTGCTAGTTGCTCCCTCTTAAATGTTATCTACGAGTAAATATTTGCTAAATCCAATTTTAATTTAATATTTATTTGTGGTGAGAGACTTTATCGTAGGCCTTTTTGAAATCAGGGAAATTGCTTACTTTATATTCTCAGCAGATTTTACAATGTCGATAACCTGTAAAAAAGTTAGGTTTCAGATATTGAAGACTTGCATAAGCTGTGCTGGCCCTTATTGAGGAAATGAGAGCTTTCTAGAAAAACTCTAAGAGAGCGATTTCTTCTTTACTTTAACCGGATATCCACGTCAGTAAACGTGGATGTTTGCATTACTCTCTCATTAATTATTGTTCTCAAATTAGATATACATTACTATCCACCATCCTCGTATAGCTCAAATTTTATTCCCCTCAGAGGTTTCCTTTTGTACTGCGCTGTTCACTAGAGCGTAATATCGCTCATTTGAGCAGATATAATTCGCTCAGGAAATCGAATTTCATTAATTAATTTCGAAGTGGGTACGATCCTCTTTATTTGACCAAATAACGCAGTAAACATACCGAAATTCATCGCTGTTTACTAAGGATATCCGCAGAAATATTAGATAGCTATGGCGAGCAATATTTTGGACTACCCTTGACATTATTCTCTATGTTCGGTTTATTTGTAATGTTCACAGCACGTGTATCGTTTGTATATAAGTAACACTTCGCAAAATGACTAGAAAACAGTTTTTAGAGTCAAGTGAAAGTTTCTGGAAAAGGTGATCTCTAACATAGTTTATGTGACAATGTGATTTAAAGAATAGCTCATAATAATCCTTTTTTACTCCTGCACTTATTAAATTCTCGATTATTCGCTTTAAAGCTCAAATGAAGCGCTATAATTTTTTAATAATATATTATACTTTACATTTTACGTATCATCAATTATCGCAATATCTCTTTGATATTGATATTTTTTATTAGGACGTGTTTGACCAAAAAGCGGAACTATTATTCCCACAAACACATAAACGAAAAGCCTAATGACATTCAAAGTTTTTATTTGATCATAAAACGCGCTATTTCTTTTAACAATTGGACAAAATCGTCTGTTTACATTAAGAAATGAAGTTATACTTTCTTGAAATGCTTTATAATAATCGTGTTGAGCCGACAAAGCAAATGCTACCTTAAAAATATTCCGGTGCTCCATTAAAGCCTCTTAATAAATAAAATTAACAATAGAATGTCATTAATATTTATAACGTATAGAATTTCAGATGTTTTGATTAAAAATGTAACAGAGAAAGAGAAGAAATGGAACTCGGCTGTTAATGTATAAGAGATTCAAGAATTCTCCAATCGCCGAATGTCGGTGACCGTCTGACACCAAATCCTCATAAAGTAGCCGTACCTGGCGGTTGTCTTTTCTGAGGATTTTGCGCTCGACAATCACCGACATTCGGCGATTGGAGAATTCTTGAATCTCTTAATGAATCAGTGTGCATCGTTTTTGGAGAAAAAGAGCCAAGTTTGTAGCGCATTCTTCTTTGGTGAAAGAGGTTCCAGGTTCAGGTCTCGTTGTAGGCCCACATTTGCGAAGTGACCTCAGCTGTCGAAACACTTCAAACAATAACTATAGGTGTGAGGTTGCGTCATCTCTAGTTCGATCGGAAATTGCGACTTCTAAGTGCTGCTTTAGTGTTTTAAGTTTTACTGCTGGATTATTTAGACTAACATCATAACTGGTAGGAGCAGCTCTAATATGAGTGATATGGTGAATATTGTAAATACTAAACCAGAAACCTACAGCTGAGTGGTTTATGATGAAAAAATTTATAAATGCGCATCATATGCAATAGTTTCATAAATCTTCACCAGGGAATCACTCATTTGTTTAGAACGTGACGATACGCTGGGATTTAAGATACTAGCGTACTTCCCTTTGCTCTTCCGTTGATTGGGAAATATACACAAATTGAGGTGACTGCTCCGTTAGACTCTGTCGAAAACAAGCTCCAAAGACTCAATTGACTTCTGTGTGCTTTCACTTCAAAATAACCAACCAAAGGCATAGCCAGTGGACCGGTCGTGACGTGCAACCAAAAGCGTAATATGAATAGCAACTTCAAACGACGACATCATTGATAAATAGTAAAATTGTTCCGCTAAATCGACGCTCGTAATTCAGCAACGCATAATGACGCTGCGCTGCATCATCTTTAGCTATATTATGGACAACCAATCAAGGGTGGCTGCAGTTGCTTCGTAATAAAAATATACACAATGATTACCTTGAAATTTCCAGCAGGACTAATAGTGGTCACACGATGAACGTATTGACTTGGGGAGTTCAATTTAATTATCTTATTTTAAAGCTTTCTCAATTATCGATGCCTATTTTGGTCACTAAGCCTTCAGCACCATGTATATTTAACTATGGAAAAATAATACTTATGTTGTGATATACTTCTATTTTTCAAGACGGGAATTGACATTAAATTATTTTGTGCTCGGGGATGTGATAACTTTTCCATACAAGTAGATTATAAGATTATTAGATTCTGTTGCTCTGTGTTGCTAATAATTCCTGCAATAATTCTTCAATGATAACAATATACCTATTTACTGTCAACATCATATGGTTATATGATTGATTTTATGTAAAAAATGCATGATTTTACGATAAAATTGTAATGTAGAGATAGTTTATTTTCATCAGCGTGAAATAGAAAATCTGTCAAAATCATGCTAATATTATTATAGCGACCGATTCAAAGTATGGAACGATGACAAGCATTTTGGCTCATTTTTACACCAACTAAAGACATAAAAGATTAAAAGGAATTAACACGAGATCGTACATTGCCAAGTAAAATTAGTAGAAAAGAGTCGTTTAGTAGCATTTAAAATTGTGAATCTTTTCGTGAAAGCAGCTATCGAATGAAAGGACTACGCATAGGTGAAACGAGGAGAAAATACTTTTAAGATTTCAAAGTGCTAACAGCATTAAGACCTGTGAAGGATACTATAGATATGTGCCGAAGTATTGCAACATTACCTATATTAAGGATAGGGAAGTTTTCTAAGCATATCGATTTTTGAGAGCTTTCAAAATTAATAAAAGCTCCTTAGTATATGACATAAGGAATATTTTGGAAGTAGTTCCATACAAAATCAGTTTGTTAGACCCGCATGAGTGGAATTATTCTCGGAGCTTCATCACACAAGGGGAGAATTCAACGGATAGCCCCTCTTGTTTAATTACCAGTTCCTCTTAGTACTCCGGATAAAACACTGTCTTCATTTGATTAATGACCTCTTTTTGTCTTGGAAGGAGTGATAGATTCCATCAGCCGTCACCTTCACCGCTGATATCTCTTTCCCTTTGGGACAAACTTTCGGAAAGTGTCAGCTATTTGCCTCGGCACGTCCCTCCGAAATGTATGCATTCCGTGACGGATGGCCTTTTACGTTCCATCTGGCAGTCTTAAGAGTGATGGAGAAACTCCAAAGCTTCAGGTGGTGTTTCAGGTTTATTGATTTACGCATCTACAGAGAAGAAATTAGGAACTTCATTCAAATCATTCTATACAAAGTTCATATGTAAAAGCTTTTGTCTTCTCTAACATCTTACCTAAGGTTCGAAATATTGACCTTACATTTATTATTATTATATTATATATTACACAGATTATTACATTTTTCAAAACTTGCTATATTCAAGGAAGTTTTGACGAGAGGTCTCGAATGAATCAGGAAATACAGGCACATAGGCACTAGGCCATACAGTGTGGGGGAAAGGAAAAGCCTCTCTTTAGGCATAACACACAGAAAATGGTTAAAAGTGACTTTCCAGATAATAGTTTGCATCCAGGGAAATTCCCTGGAAAGAACGGGCATGAAGAAAGTCTGCCGGGACCGTGTCCCCGATCTCTCAATTGCCGGTCGGTTGTTCTATCTATCAAACTCTTCAGTCGGAACATTCAGACGTGCTCTACGAGGACGTTTGCAATGAACGATACAGCACAGTTCGACGAAATCCTATTTCCTTTGCTTACAAAGTCCCCCGAACAGTAGATCTGAATGTTACAAACAGATAGCTTAATGGATAGAGTTGCCGATCGGCAGTTGGAAGACCCGGGTGCTGAGTAACCTTAACCATTTAACTTGATTTTATTTAGCTTTCTATCTTGTAGTTAATTTTGATTAGGGAGAGTTAGAAAGCTACCTTTATGACAGCTTTTAGTGAGAGGCCCGTAATTGGTCAACAATTCAGCCCTATAGAAATAATTTGCAAAAATCAGTATCGAATACGTATGATTTTGGCGATTGTAGTTAGCAAAAATCAAAATAGGAAAAAGGTTATAGGTGAATTTAAGAATGTGTGCGATTTTAAGTGTACTAGGGGCACGTCCCTCATAAAAGTACCTTTAACTATTTTCTTTGTTTTGTCCTTTGAAAAGGCTTCTCTGGCTAACATACTCCCGGAAAATGGAAGACTCGAGTTTGAGTCCCCATCTTGTTAGATATTTTTCAAAGAAAAATAAGAATACTCGAAAGAATATAATTTAGGATGCATAACTCAATTTTTGAAGAGCAGCCACGTCTATTTAGGAAGATGAGAATATTGAGAGAATGCAACTAGATTCCCAAGGGATTCAAAGCATCATTTCTCCGTAATGAAGAAGAAAAGATGGGGAAAAATTAGAATGCATCAAAATTATGGATGGGGAATTAGGGAAAACTATTTAAACTTCTATGAATTATTATCCGAATGAGTGGAAATTCACTGTCGAAACTTATATCTTCCTTGGTAATGTTACGAAAACCATTGTTTTTCTTTGGGAAATTTTTAAACTATCTTTCCAAAGCTTTGCTGACATCGTATGATTTATATCTTGAAATAAGAAATCAATAAACATGCACGGTTAATCAGTGTTAATCGTTAATTTGTATCAATTTTCATGACCGAGATAAATGCTTTCTTACATAATATGATTCATGAGTGAATTTGGAGATAAATGAATGCCCTTAACCATTACCAAGAACTATCAACCCATAAATATGACCGCAATAGTTGTAACGATGGACTTCCGTTAAGGAAATCTTCTCATTAAAATATTTATTCGGCTGAAATCTACATTTTTGAGAGTGGAATCTCTAGCGAGCACAAATATTTATACTAATCCGTTCATAATGCTTATCTTATATGTAAAGGTATGTAATGTTTAATGCGATACCGTCCATATACACTTATATAACTTGAAAACGAATGGTCTACTTGGATCGTTAATGAAAATTCTGTTTAAAAGACTCACGGTATATTTGTTGGTTAGATTTAAAGATATATGAACAAAATAATTCTGGATTACTTTTACATCTCTTAATTGTGATAGTCCTAGTCTAACATCACGAAAGTTTGTAGTAGAAGGGTTATATGATAAAAAGAGTGGGGAAAATAAATATTTTACTCTATTTGCCTTCTAAAATCATCTTAACGATATATGTCAAATTTGCTGCTGCGAGAGCTTTGAAAAGGTCTTCGAAAATACCGGATTTATAGATATTAAAGGGAAAATCCGAGACCAAAATTTTATAAATTCAGAATAAACGAAGAAAAGTATCTAAACGAAAGTAAAATTCGGCAAAAATGAAAATATATTTCGGAATCAGAATGAAATTACAGGAATCGGAATAGACTAAAAACGCGTTATTCCTCAATCGCGGGGATAACGAACGAACATGCCAAAATTGGGAGCGCTAACAGCCGTAAAAAATATACTCACCTCCGGTCTCCTACCTGACCCGGAGGTGAAATTTCCCTCCCATATCCATTTAAGTCGCACCCTTTTTTAAACCGCAGTCGGAGGAGACCGTTTCAACCAATTTCATCAGTTTTTTATAGAGTGATGATGCACGTTGTCGGCAAACAAGGATATCTCGAATGGGGAAACCGATTCGTGCGCAAGGAAGGATTACGAAAGTGTGCGCGAGCAGGACAGAGATTTAGCACCGAAATGAAATCGGAATATATGCGTGTAAATATGAGGGAAGCTGGCATTTTCGCCACCTATGGCGGATTAACGAATTAAATGCGAGGTGAGAGGGAAAAGTGCGAGGGTCGGTGACGGAATCGGAGGAAGAGAGAGGGACGAGAAGTAATTAAAAATCACGACGACGATAGGGTTAATAATCTCTGGGCTTAAATCAACCCATCGTACATTGTTAACGACCATTCAAGTTGCGACTACTTCCATGGGTCCGCGCGACAAATTACTCACTAACGAATCGGATTAGTTCTCCTTTTTTCACCTCCCCTCGCCGTTCCATCAACCACTCGTCAAATGGAAAACGCCCCAAAAAGTATTCAATCTTTCCTCCCCTTTGATTCGGCGGCGCTAACAATTTTCGAGGGCGGGAAAAACGCTCGGAGTGAACACTTGCGTTCCAAATTGAAAATCGAAAAAAATGCGTCTACTGAGGTGCTTCTGTTTTAAGGTTGTGTAAATGTCTCCCTCTCGAGAAAAAATTCGATTGATAAAAATTTGATCGCGTATAGAAAGTGAGGCGAATTTGGAAGTAGCTTGGTGAGATTTTTCTCCGGGAGAGCTTTTCTTTTACCTCCGACGGAGCTAATCATAAGGGCCTAATTACGTGTATAACTTACGGGGGAAGGATTCGATGGTAAAGATTATCCATTCACAGGCCAAAAAATATGCATATCCTATACCTCTTAATTACCGATACGCAAAATAGTAGCTTATTATTTGGGATAACAAATAATAGGACGAGGGAAATCTGAGACTGCGGTGATATAAGTACGCTGTGACCAGAAAAATCGATTTCAGCGAGACTTCTAGTCACTTACCTCATTGGTCTGAAAGTGTCCTGTCGAGAATATTCCTCCTGTCGAGAGGAAGGAAAACTAGAAATACTGTAGGAACTCTTATGGATAATTGTTTCGTTAAGTCGCTCTCCATTGATATCTGTCACACGATGGCTTACGGATGCAAGTTTACATCGTCAACAGATAGGAATAGATCACGGCTTTCCTAGCCGTATTTTGCAACCTGACATGGTCAGTGTACATAAATAAGAAATGGATGAGATTAGAATACCTACTCGATAAAAATATAAATAAATACTCGAAATAATTGTAATGTTATTTTAACAAACGTCAAATCTTTAAGTCGATCCAGTCGAAATATTAGTACCGATTGCTGCAGGGGATACGTTGACTACCTCTGATTTAAAGGCATTAAAAATACGATACTGAATATTAATTTGAAAACATGTCACGGATTTCGGAGTTTCGCATTAGAGCTACTCAGTCTGTATAATTAAAAATTAATTAGG
The DNA here is from genome assembly GCA_036926295.1 of Pachydiplax longipennis. NCBI lineage: Eukaryota > Metazoa > Arthropoda > Insecta > Odonata > Libellulidae > Pachydiplax > Pachydiplax longipennis. Next base: position 1,485,719 of record JAVFKF010000010.1, read on the forward strand.
ATTATTAGACATCCTAAGTGATTTCAATGCAGAATATATTTTCTCAAAAGAATCCTAAACAAAATTTACAAAATCATATATATCTTACCTTGAGTAGTGTATATTTTAATATAAAATTCAGTGATGAGAACTGATGAATGTATACCCTTACCAATGAGAAACTAAAAAAAAGCAAGTATAATGATGAAAACTAATCATTACTCATAGGTCAAGAGTAACATTTCGAAGAATAACATTTCGATTTGTCTACAAGGACGAATTATTTATTTGATTGTTTTCTCCGATTAGCCTGAAACCTTTGAATAAGTCATAAACCCGGGCTTTCCGAAATTCCTGCCGAATGCTCTCGTGCAGAATGAATGTATATTCAGCTATTTTGTTTCGATCCTCGATAGAAGTAGCTTAACCGTAGTGTTGGCCAAACTTAACATTAAGAAGCATCACAGATAACTTAATTTAGAGTTAAACATCTTTTTGTAGAAAATAATGAAACTACGCTGGAATGTCAACTTCCGTAGTTCTCTTTAACCTTAATGTTTTTGTAACCCATATCTTTGGATCAATTAAGTTGAAGATACCCTTGATAGAAACGTGAAGTTCTAGTCTAACCGATAATAAAACTTTTTCGCCGTTTTTGAGAAGCTGATATGCATACGGTTTTCTATAAACAGGTTTTCAATGTAAATTCCATATAGTTTTGCATGATGGAAAAAGTAATGAGTCTATCTATCAGAGACTCAGGCAAAGTTTAAAATGGATGGTACTTGGAGCGTTTTAAATTGAAATTTAGAGTTTAAAATTGGACGAAACGTACGATAAAATCCTCCATTTATCTGAAGAACAAAATATGAACAATGTGTTAGCAAAAACAAAATAATCGAGAATGAAAAATTATGACTAACATGTAAATACATTATAATTTTTGATACGAAGGTATTTTAAGGAATGTATCGTTATCTGAAGTTTGGTAGATTATATATACTTTTTTGAAATATCGGGAGAATCCTTTTACCGATTTTTCTTTAATCAACACGAGCCAAATTTTTTTACTGTTTACTTAGCTTCTATGGTCCCGGAAGCATACTATCCCTCTCAGAAAGCTTTCATAGTAATTGAATGATCATCATATATCTTCTAGAGAAAGAACCTACGTTTACACTGCGCACATATTTGCGTTATCTATCTAGTTTGCATCCATGTCCGCTGTTGATTTGATGGTAATATCAAGTTATATTTAATCCAGTTGCGTCACACTGAAGTTTTTGAATGAAAATCGAGGGATAAATTCCTTATAATGCTCTTACAATATGATAACCTAATGAAAATATTCATTCGTGTATTGAATCCGCAGGCAGATTTCTGTATTGCCTCTACCCTGTATTTGCTTTCCGAATACTAATAATCGCCAGATGATGGAATTTATGCTCTTAACTTAATTTTGTATCTATTGATAGAATGTATGTATACCTGCTGTGTAATTTCTTCAAATCAAACAATCAGTATCGAGGTCAAAAGATAAAAGTTACTCCTATAAAATTTGAATCGTTATATCCTTTTTTATTTTAAGTTTATTTGACGAACACAAAACAGAGCGCGCGTTATATCTATTTTCCCGATAAAAGAAGCCGTCAAATTAAAAATGTCACAAAATGGGTTTGTGAATTAGTTTGGAAAAACCCACATAAATACACTTGTTGTAAATGGAATAATCTTAAGAAGGGACGGAATAAAGTAGATGAGGTCGAAGAAGAGGATGAATTTGGGTTGAGGATAGTTTGGGCAACTTGAGCGGTGGATTTCAAAGACGGATGAGCTGTGTGATGTCGTTGAATGATGGATCGATTGATGGAGAGGAAGTAATTTCATTGAGGATGAAGAGGCTGTATAAGATATATGAAGAAGATGACAGTGTTTTGCTATTACCGATGACGTACTCAATCTCAAGAAGTTCCATATTCTTTTATTTCTAGATTCATAGTTTAATACTAATTTATTTAAGAAACTTTATTATGCGTTTTCGTATAAATGTCAATTTTATACGATAATTTTGTAGTACTTAAAATTGACACGATTCAAATATATTCACTGTTCCTCAATATTTATTAATCAAACTCTGCATCCATTTAAATACATATTTTATTTTAGAAATTTTTATTGGACGAAATACGGAAAGGTCATGTCCACTGTTTGAAAAAAATATTTAGAATGGACTGATTTCATATAAATTAGCAAAACATTCTGCGAGTAGGTAAACTTTTTGATCAAAAGATGTCTTTCAATACTCAACCTGCTATGTATTACATATATAAATGATAGTTATAATAATTAAATTGCAGGACCATTTATTTAGGATGTAAATAGACCAATGTATCTCATTAGTGAGCCACATATTGTCCAGTTATGTTATTGGTTGAAATTGCTTCGACAGCTGATCATTTCGCACATTAGATCATTTACTGGCTTCCACTGGGAATTCAACCCGAGACCGCTTTTATCAAAGAGGAACGCCCAAATGGCTATCTAGGAGTCCTACGTACGTTTCAATACTCATTTATAAGAAAATGACAATCTAGGGGATTTTAAATCTTTGCTTTAACTAGTCTATTAGTAAACTCGCCTTTAAACATTCCTTACATTTCTGCCTCTCGTAATAAAAAATGACGGACAAGTTTTGTTAATTGAACACTTATTACTGTAATATTAGGGATTTGTTCCAATTCTTGGTATACAGGCTAAATTGAGGGGAACGCATGTGAAATGCGCATGTTCCGATTCATACCACTGAAATTCAGGACCATTCGATGTATTTTATTTCTTATTACCGAACCGTCACGGATTCTAACTCGATATCCCATCGCTGTTTTGAAAATCTACAATTGGTGCGCATTTAATTTCATTTGAAATCAGTCGGGCCGTTTTAAAAGAGGCCAAAGATCAATTAGGACTTGCACATGATTTTGATTCACGTAAAATGTTTTTATTTCAGAATTATTTCAGCGCAGGTTTGCTCTTAAATTCATTCGTTTAGTCTTAGCGATTCTCTTAGTTATAGGACATAGAGATTATCATATCTAAACCATATTTTAAGGTCTCTTTTACATCTTTTCAGTTTTTCTGAGCTCGTATTCATCTAATGGAATCATTACAAAAAGATGACCTTAGTATTTCATATTGCAATTACCATACTTCATTATATTAGAATCAATCTCACTCCATATCCAAATTAATCAAAACGTTCTGTGATAGCTATTCGGGTGGATTTTCATGTTCCGAAAGCTCCCAAAAGCACTGGATCGAAGCTCGCCTTATATGAAACCCTCATTCCCTTAAAAAGGCAACGTATTGAATTTTAGTAGAGAAAGGATATATATCCCGAATGGATATATAATTCGCCGTCTGCTATTAGAAGATAAAAGCTTTAAACGAGAATTCAGATTTTTTATCGTTTAAGGCATATTTTACGATGCAAATTATTGTATTCCAATGAAAATTGTTGGATTATGGTTAGTTCAGGTTTTCAAAGTTGAGCGGGTATTTATGTATAATTCTTAATTATTACTTTGTTTATTTGAGTATTATCATCGCAGTAGCTTGTTCAAGAAGTAACTCAAAATGTATTGAAATGAACTTTATTTATCTAGAATATAATTTTGCAAAAATTAACTTAAAAATATAATGAAATATCTATAAAAGAAATTTACTTTAATGGAGAACTAAAAATTAAGATAAAAATATCTATAAAAGAGTTCACCTTTCATTATATGATGAAAATTATGCCAATACATGACAATTTGAACGTAATCACCCAATTTAAAATTATTTACGCATAAAATTAGGCTTAAAGCTTGCAAAATGTTAGAAGTCGTAGATATTTTCAACTTACATAAATCCTTTTTTCTATATATTCGTTTTCGGTAACTAGCGCTTTTCTCCCTTTAAAGTCTATCAACACATTTAAATGACACACAATTTTAAAGAAAAACTTGTCCGCATACTGCTTAAAATACACCAGCAAATATAAATGCTCTAATTGGCAAAAAAATCGAGTTAAAATTTGAATGAGGCCATAGAATTTCGTTACTGGATGTGTAGATATAGACATCTATTGATACAAAATTGGTATATTGAAATGGAAACTGCTACTCTATTTCCCCACACAAATACTTTTCAAAAACCCTAAAACATACCTAAAGAATACACCTTCGCGCATAAATCAATTACATGTACTTTCAATACAGTTGGGCGAAATTTTCTCACGCGGCAACTTTTATATCTCACAATGGGGAGTTGATTTGAAGAGATATCCATTTATGATAGGAGTTGGCAATATCCGTTTATTGGAAATCCCATGATTTTTTATAAAGATAAAGAAAGGAACAAGAGTTGATTAAATGAAGGTGGAAAAAATCCCAATTTGGTGAATCATAACAAACTTACAGCTCCCGGAGAGCTAAGTGGGTAGTGTGATTGCCTTTGGAGGAAGCTTTTTCTAGTTTAATTCAGCTGAGATTGTTAACAATATTTCCACTAACTAACAAAGTTAACCTACATTGTTCATGATCGAACCAAATATTAACGGATGTGATCTGATGAAGAAGTCGGACTACGGATATTAATATTTGACTGGATGAATAATTTAATCATTGTCAAAACGATACCACTCGTAACTCCGAAACTGAGTTCCAATCTCTTTTCTCTTCAGAGACGAAATTTTCCGAGATAAAGTTGGTGCAATCTATTTACTTGTACACCAAAAAGCATCTTCATTCTTTTGCGGTTCAACTCTACTCTACTACTGCCGTTCCATGTTCTCCAGCATTGTATCGTTCCCTTCAAATATATTGATTACTACTACGTTTACGTTGGCCGATTCTTCGAGTGCAGTTCTTTTTCAACAACTTTTATTACGATTATAATTTAACAACAGTTGAATAATTTTATAATATTGAAATCATTGTCCTGACGAAACTCTTGACTTGATTGGAATAAGTGGTTTCTCTTTGTTTGTAATCTCCTCTGCATTAATCTGGTCAAAATACTCGTTATTTGTACCGAAATTTACTATTAACTGACATTTTCGGCACGAGTGGGCCTTTCTTCCACCTATAATGCTGTCTTTTCAATAGGCTTAAAAAAATAAAAATTGAGAAGTTTTCTCTTGGGAAAAATCTTCGCAAGTGAAAGTTGATAGACAGAAAATCTAAGGTAGAGGGAGGAATTAGGACGCTTTTTAACTCACTACCGAACAATGTAACTAACTTTGCATAAGCAATCTGAAATCTAAGTGTGAGTGTTCCTATATATATGAATTGTTACTCTTATGTACGGATGAAATTTATTTACAATAATTGAGATAGTTAATGACAATAATATTCAGGAATTTAAAGATCCAAACCAGAGGCGAAGAAATTTTTCCATCAGAAGGCTTCATTTAGCGTTCTTTCGGTCAGAACTGCCGTATGTATTCACTATCAGACCAATCATGCGCTGAGAGTTACCCACATTCAAATAATTAAATATCGAAATTTTACTAGAAAAAACAAATTCATTCACTGAAGTATTAAAATAGAAATGTTTGTTTTAAGAAGTGACTAAAAGGCGACAATCAAGAAGGACATATGTGGCATGAAGGCCGAAGGGCATCCACACCTCTAATTTAAACTTTTATCGAAAACATATTTTCTAAGTAAAATGGAAAAGCGATCTAAGTAAGTAATTACTTAGCGCATTACGTTTGTTGTGTAATAATAATAATGCCGTCTTTTTTTCAACTAGTTCGGCGAATTTTGGCCAAGGCCACTCTTACAATTAACCCATTTTTCTCCTATTTAAATATTTTTTCCCTTATTTTATTGATAAACGCGACAATCACAGACAACCATTCCCTAACCGGAAAAGTCCGATTAGCCGGGATTTGAACCCGGGACCGTGTGGTTGGAGCGTTAACTCGCTGGCACGCTAACCACTCCGCCACCACGTATAAATAATAGATAGAAGTGTATAAATAGAAGTGTAATCTTTAATGGAATTAGGGAAGGAGCGTAGATGAATCTGACTAAATATATGCTAGTAATTAAATTCTAAGAACTCTTATATATTATTGATGATAAATCTCTTAAATCTTACATCTTTTCTCATAAAATGAATAAAAAGTAGGATTAATAATTGATAAATAGATTGTTATACTGATGAGTAAATTTGTCGTGTTGCATTTGAGAGAGAAATAGTTTGAGATATGAAATGTGAAAGATATTATGAAATAATCTTTTTATGTGAAACAAATTCTGATTTAAAATGCAGATTGAACTATTGGAAAGCATTCATGTAGCAATATGAACTTTGAATTCATGTAGCAATTGAACAGTAATCGAAAATTCAGTAAACCTTTAGTACGAAAAAATATCGTAAGTATTTTAAGGGATTAAGAAACAAAGTTTTTGTTTCGGCCGATTAAAAAATAACTGCCGATTTATATTATTTTGTATCTAGCGTATTTTAGTATTACTGGAATTGAATTTGCTCCACGTGCTAGGTGTAAGTGGCTCATTTTTCCTTTGCCAAAAGCCTATGTGGAGGATCCACTTGTCTTGTGATAACCTTAATGCAGATTTCCAACAACGACTCTGGGAGCTTAGAAGGGAACACCGGGCTTTCCTATCCGTTCCGCCGCTTGCAACTCATCAATCGAACCCACTTGACTTGTGGGAATTCATGGCAGTCTGATACAATTGCTAAGGATACATTTTATGCCGATCCGCTTCGAGTGAGAACTCACTCGGAGAGAACGTACCACAGCATTATACCTAGTGTACGTGGAAATCGTCGGAAATATTTCATCGAACTCCTACTTACGTACATAATGTATTCTTTTTAGATTTATTTCTGAATTGATAGAAGTAATATTTCAATTTAGTACAATTATAGGTTAAAGGCAAAAGAGAGACAAATAGATATTTTCTGACGAATTGAGATATAAGCATCTCAGTATTTAGTACTTCTATTGAGATCTTGGGACTATTGGGATCTTGGGACTAATTATGCGACCGATAATTAGTAATAACCGCTGTTTAAGAACACCAAAAAACTTTATTTTTTTTTCTTTCGAATTGATAAAATTTCCCGAGCTAGATTTGAAAAAAATTTAGATTGAAATTGAAACTTGAAATTGAAATAATTTTGCGTTATAAGAGTTAATCAGATTTGAACCATCTACTGTTTATCAGTATTTTTTCATACTCATCAATATCTTAAGATTTTTTTCAAGTATTGCTCATTATAGATCGTTCTTAATAATTTACATTTAAATGATGTATGCACACTTGTGTCGTTCCTCTCTGTTTTATTCCAATATTTCTGCAACGAGAATCGAGAGCTATAAAAAGCAAGATCATTGCAATGGCAGAACAGTTTTGAAGCTACTTCTATGTTTCTTTAAAGCATTGTTTCTCGTCAAAAGCTCATAATGAAAACTAAGGATGTAAGTTTATGTCTCCGAAGCATCTCAGTAGGCTCATATATTTTTCAAAATTGCTCAAGTGGCTGAAACCTAAACCTTTTCGTTGTCCTGGGACAAGGATTGTGAAAGTAAAATAGTATTGGTATTGGTAAATGTGCATCTGAGGTCAATTTGCGCATTTAGGATCCCACCGGGAATCGAAACTGGGATCGCTTTCACCAAAGTCGAACTCGCTACCAATTGGGGTATCCGAGGACCCCGCAGGGTAGTTTAGAATGCAGGAATATATAGTGCGTTAATTTCGTTACATGAAAAGAAGGAGATGATCGGAGAAGGGGCGAATCAGAGGATACTGGTAGTTAATAAACATACAGTACAAAACATGATCGAACGGGTTTTTGTATAACTTACAGGAATTAGAATAAAGCATTTTATGCATTTACGGTGAATCAGTTGAATTTCGCCAATTGACGATTAAAAATTAGCGATAGCAACAAAAACTTTAATAATATCGATTCTGGAGTAAAAATTCAGTGATTTCAGTAATATCAACGACTCAACTATTTAGCGCCAACAAACGGCAGCTAGCAATTATTCGAGATGTACGTGCGGATTTTAAGCAGAGATGATGAAATTAATCCTTTTGCGGTTAAATATACTATAGGAATAGTCTAATACTAGCTGTTATATATTATATAGAATAGTCTATTACTAGTAAAATTTCCTTACCATTAAAAATAACTTATTCCTTCATGAATATGCCTCATAAAATGGCAATGGGACTCACGGAATGAGGCTTCAAATTAGTAGGAGGAGATCAATTGGATGAGGTTTTATCTTTCCGATATGCCGAAATAACGCATTTCATCCTCAAGTTGAACACAACGAGTCTTTTCCGATCTCCTCACCTCCTCTCCATTACAGTCGCTCTTCGTATACTAAATGCACTTCATCCCGCACTCCATGCTCTTCGCTCGTGTGCAATTGAGGAGCAAATCCAAAACGCCCTTGGGGCTGTCCAAGGATTTGGTTTTTCATCAAACTGAAATGGCGACTAGGAAATGTTCTAAGTGATACTTTCAGAGCTCCTAAAGGGCAAATGAAGGAAAAAGGGAGATGAGGAATCGATCGGTATACCACTGTTATGAGATTGTTGAGGAAAAAAGTGCATTTATTGACACGTTGTTGGTGCGTTCTTCGGTAGGATAAGAGTTTAGACTATAATTGGAGCCACTTAACAATATTTTCTTGTTTCTGACGTTTAGACAGCGATGAGATGTGGATTTTGGCCCTAACATCTTTCCATAGTTCCTAATGAGATAATCTCTTCGAGAACCTTGGAGGAACGTTATGAGAAATAGAAGTTTGCACATCTAGGGTTTACAATGACATTGCATCTATATATGGCACAATTTATGTACATCTAATATGATCGTGAGTTAGAAGAAAGCTCTCGAATTCATTGATAATGCGGTGATTTTTTCCTTAAAGTTTTCATAACATGGTTAAGGCCTCAGTAAGAACATTGTATGCTCATGGAACCAGAATATAGTTGTTTTCTCCGTCATCTGAAATGAATTGATTCAGAGATAAATGTTGGAAAAAAAGAAATCTCCCGCCGCATCACGAGAACAATTAATTTCGATCTTGATCCACCAATTTTTACGAATAAGATCTATTGTTATGCTATATCAAGTGCAAAAATACCAACATTAATGGCGAACGAAAAATATTCCAAGGATAATATTCTATTCGGTTGTACGAATAAAATAGCACACTCAACCGGAAAGTGTTGCATTAAAATAGAGATTATAGGAGTAAACTAAAAGCGAAAAAACTGTTCAATCGTAAGCATATAAATACAACTCGCTTTCGTAAAGCGTATCCTCTGTCTACCTTCCGTTAACCGATATTTTATACTTCAGTTTGAACCTCTTAGCTCTGATATCAAGAGAGATAATATATATGCATCGAATGGGAAATCTTTCGTATCGTGAAATTAAACTCATTTACGCCGCAGTACCGTGTTTTTCATCTCTGGAATTCCTTTCGAAAATTGGTTGGACGTGAATATGAGTTCTTTCAGAATAAAAGCAGTATATAGATTGATTCATTTCGTTAGGAGTGCGCATTATTTCGAGAGGGATTGGCAACATTTGAAGTAGGTTATCGAGAAAACTTCTACGAGAATGACGAGGGGAAAGGTGAAACGTAGACAAAAGGAAAGAGAGCGTTGGAAATCGGGAGGAAAGATTTCGAAAATTAGCGTCATAGGGACGAGAAGGTTTAAAATCGGAAACGAGAAGCAAACGGCAGATTGGAATTGAATCATTGGGATAGATCGGTGCCATTGACGGGAGACTTCGGTATCGACGACTGCGTCTGCGGATCCCTTATACATAGGGATTAGATTTCGAGGATGATTCTGGGAGAGAGGACAATATAAGAAGTGAATTCTCTCGGGTCCGGCGCGCACATCATTATATGAGACATTCGTTAGTAGATCTCGAAGACGCGGAGATGTCTGAAGAGGTTTAAAGAAGTAAAGACCGATGAAAAATTGGTTAGAGATAAACGGAAAAAGCTTCGTGTTACTGGAAGCTATTAGAAGGGGAGGGTTCGAAGAGGGTGATTATCGCAATGGGATTTCGAATGGAGAGATCAGCAGTTGGAACGAGTGATGCGCCGAGTTTCGGAGGCGGATTTGATTTCGAAGTGATTGAGAGGTTATGGAAGAGGACGCAAGAGAGGGAAAAAGAGAATAAAGCGCGGTCGTCGACTCTCCTGTCAGATATAACGTGGATGCACGCTTGCTTGATCCCTCATCGGCCAAACCCTACAAATACATATCCAGGGGCTCGGAAAAATTGCCAGCATCAAAAAATAAGCCAATGGTTCCCATATTCAAGCTATAACCGGGATGTGACTGGAGATTTCATTAAAATCGTTTTCGACGAGTGGGATCATTCGTTATTTGAGATTTTTTAAACTACGAGGGATTTTTTGTTGCTGATAGATTACCCGAACCTCAAATATCTTGTGCATGAAAGGGCCGTTTCAAATTGCCAATGGGGGAGGAAATTTTACAGCGGGACCCTCTTGAATCCTAACGATCGGCAATCCGGGAGAATGAAGTCCACAAATTGTCTTTCATTCTTTCGTCGAACGATTCAGAATATCTCATACATCGAAATTAAGTCATTTTTTTGTTTACTCTCGAGAATGTATTTTGTGAAATATCGTGGAATTACTCTCGCAACTCTTTGATAACGTTCATAAGAGATCGATGTTAGTTTCATAATTCATTTATGCACGTGTTCGATTTCCAGGTCGAGTGAGAATTAATAACGTTCTTCGCCTCGCGAGGATTTCTCCCACGGGGAATAGAACTCAAAATTTAATACCTCACTCGCGCCGTTACGAACACAACGTCTCCCTGTTGATTTTTCCCTGATTCTTATGAAGAGACGATCGGCTTTTTTGATCATACATTTAATTTAACCGATGTATATTTAGATTGTAAGTTTGGAATATTTGCAAAAATGAAGATGAAAAGTAAGCACATGATGACGTATGTTCAATTAATTTTCTTTTTGATTGTAGAGATAACAAAAAAGTTGGAATATTTGAAACAGTCATGTCCTATCACGGATTAACAGAGATTAGAGAAGAGTATAGCTTAAATTATAATAAGCTTGGCTGTAAGTTCTCATAAGTGTGCGTTAGCATTCACGTGAAATTTATTAAAGCAAAATACCCCAAGCAAATGTAGAATCTATATCCCTAACTGAGTATACACTCAGCTGTTATTGAAATCTACTCATTCTATTGATATCGAATATAAAAATGGGTTCCAGTAAAATTGCTTTTTATTGTATTAAAATCATGTAATGCATAAATATTCATATGTATTCATAAGTATCGGAAATATCTTATTAGCAAGTGCTTATGAGATTTTCTAACATATGCCTTATTTTCCTGGATACTCTATTTATTTCTTCAATTTTCACTAAGAGCAGTGTCGTCAATTTATAGTAAAAATATAACAACAGGAAAAAATTGAATCGATTATGACAAAAATAAAATATGAAACGAAGTGATTAGAAATACTGAGAGGAGGTCGGGGTTTTTCGTGGTGTGAGTGAATCCCACAAGAATAAATGTCCCTTTGGGTGATGAGAAAGGATCAACAGAGGTTGGAAAGGAGTTCAGTAAAAAGGAAGGAAAAAGGGAAGTTTAACAAGTGAAAGTCTGGGAGTGGAATAATGAAGCAGAGAGGTCAAACGAAATGTTAGGAACGTGAAAGGTAAAGAGAGAAGTTAGAAGTGGACAGTCAGAAGGGACATATATAACAGAATACATAAAGGATAGATCATATTTATATATCAATAGATCGAAAAAGAATCCGAAGAGAGAGGATATAATATTTCTATCAAAAGAGACGGAACTCGATATTTTACAATCCGGATGAAAAGTCTGTCTAAATTGGAAATATTTGAAGCAGGAGACATAGACCAGATTGGGGAGCAGTAGGTTAAAACAGAGACAAAGGATGAATAGCAAAGAGTGAGGAAAAGGGGGTCGACTATGTTAATGAAACGTTGGTGAATTCCCGAGAGAGACAGGATTTTTATTTTATCAACGTGATCCGTAAAAGGGAGTTTAGAATCTAGGATCTCTCCGAGGTCCTTTTGCTGAGTCACGAGATATTTAGCTTAGTTTATAATTAAAGAACGTGGTTTTCTTTAGTGATGTTGATGTGGCGTGACATTTATCTAAATTTATATTTAGCTTGAAATCCCATCATCGATATACAAATTAACCAAGTAGGGATCTGATACACTTCCCTGAGGAGCTTCAGATGTGACGTAGTGCCAATCAAAAGCTGCTCCTGGTCAAACAATTCGTCGTTTGCGATTCTTCAAAGAACTGGACACTTAACATCAAAGAATACATGAATATTGAATCGGTGTTGAGTTTTTGGATAGAATTGTATGAACTAGACTGTCAGAAGCCTTGGTGAAATGTAGGAAAATTGTATCAAGTTGCTCTTATTTTGAATTGCATCAATAGCATAGCGCCTAAAAACTACCATATTGGAAAAGCAAGAGGAAGAAATCCGTTTAATGAGTCACGAGGTATTAGTACATATACTCCATCTTTGAATTTTAGGCATCATGAAAGCGACACGTGTCATTTTCTATTTTTAAAAATAACTGTAATTTCCAAAAATCTCGAGCGAGATTTTATGGATGTTTCTGATTTCTGAAATCAATTTCGGGGAAATTTTCTCCAACTGTCCACGCAACTAATATAAATACCAGGAATATCTCGAGCTTAAAATACCCGAGGATATTCGTTGTTGTCTTCGTTCCTCAGGAATGTCAATTCCTATTCCTACATTTCCCAATTCTGATTCCTTTAAAACCTAACTCATCTTCCCGATAAAGTCACTTCTAGCTGTCTTCCTTTCCGACAATGAAACGGTATGTGACCCCCCCTTAAATCACATTTAATTATTTAGAAATGTATGGGCCGCTTTTTTATGCGCGATGTTTTACAAAATGTATCTACCTCATTTACTACATCAGGGAAATACATCGAGACGAGACAAATAAAAAGATCCTTTCCTCATCCTACCACGAAAATCTCCAAATTCACGGACTTACTACCCCCTCTGCCATTTCAGGCCGTTTCCTCAATCACCTTAAGCCCTCCACCTCTCAGACATATCCCTCCCGCAGCGCTCTCTACCCCTCCCTTCCATTCCCTTCTTTCTCCGCTATCAACCGGTACCCGAGGGTTTGAAATCTTTTCTTTTTTATACCAGAGAATGCTTGATTAATTAAATGGGAAACAGGCGGAAAGCGAATCCCTTCAGAGATGCTTTCAATGCAAAAACGTGACTAGAGAGGGAGTCCGAAATTTCTCCAAAGAAGAATTTTAGCCAAAAGAGGCCAAAAAAGATGGAATTTGTATTTTATTACCTATTGTTGTAAAAACGGATCCGAGGATAGCGTATAATTTGTTCGCATTTGATTTTCCCCTCCCCATTCGATTTTTCCTTCGTTTAGGAATACCTTATCGATTCAGTTGATCCGTTACTTTACTTCACTCATCAATAATCTACTCATTTCTTTTAGGGAAATCGATCGATGGTTTTCTTTCTGGGATAGATGGTAGTTTTTCTAATTCCGTACAAATTGTTTTTCTCGAAAGTGATATTAAATCTCGCTGGTTGATTTCCATGTTTAAATCAATTATCGGCTTTCCGACAAAACGCAATTGTAAAATATTCGTTGAATTTTATGATCGTATCTTTGAATTCTCCATTATCCTTCTTACACTTAATTAATCTACTTTTTAAGTATTAAGAGGCCATAAGGCTATTTATAACCGAATTTTATGCATATTTGATTGCACATTTAAGCAATTTCTAGCAAGTTACATTGTGAAGCTCATAGTAACTAAACCAAATTAATTAATATATATCTCTCCTTTTTGTTCTTCGGAAAATATTTTAACACTATTAACTCCATAGAAACTAATTTGAAGTTAAAAATCTATATTTATATAATTTATATATATTCCGGAAGGAAACCTGAACCTTTTTTTTCTCAGGAAACATAAGATAAATTAAAATTTCCTTTATTCTGTCTATATTTTCTATCTTCTAAAAAAGAACAGAACGATGTGTCTGTTACCCCTTAGGGTAATTTGTAAAATATTATGAATTTTTATTAAAATCTGCATTTTTTTGTGCTTTTCATCGTGATAGATGAGACAGAGAATGGTACAATGAAATGGGAAGTACTTTATCTATTTATGCTGTACTGTACATAAATATGTTCTGTATATAAATATGTTGTAAATATCACAATTTGAGATAGCTGTAAACGGAATGTTAATATTTTTAAATTTGTAAGGTAGTAGCGGATGTTGCAAAAACAGTGAACCTCATTTTCATCAACATAATTTTTAATTTCTTGGCTGCCTATATGCAAAAGAGTTGAAGTGAATTATTTACTTCTTTAAATCCTCCATGATCGTACTTGTAGTGTATATGGAGGACCTCTTTATTGAGAGGTTATATTTTTAATTTATTATTTACATTTCTATATTTATTCAATCCACCAATATGCGTAAAAATGAAAACATAGAGAACAGTGTAAGGAGATAGCGAAAAGGAACTATTTAAATTCACTCTTCAGAAGAAAAATTGAAACTTACCTGGGCGTTGAACTAAAGTTAAATAATGTCATGCATTATCGATTGACAGCCAATTATATTCGGGTGTGAATGAAAGAAGAAACCATGGAAATGAATAAAACGAAAGTTTTGAAATGAATTTTTATAAAATGGGCAGGGAATTCAAAATCGGAATTTTTATGCCGAACTCAAAAAAGGCAAAGTCATAAGCTCTAAAACATCGATCGTTAAGACCCGAAATTGATCTTGTTGAAGTCTCTAAATTGGGCTTGGCTTTTGATGCGAAATATTTCTCGTATATAAATGCGAACCTGAGATTACTAACAATCCCGTTTGAGAGGTGAAGGAAATTTGGAGACGGGAAAAATACAGCGTTCTGATTTTCATAATGGAAATCTTAAATCACCCGAAATTTGAATGGACGTTGGAGAGCGTGAGATACGTAATCCTTTGCCTAATGGCGTTCCATTATTTCGACATTCCCCCTTTACAAATGCTCATACATTGCAATACCACTAAGAACCCATACCTCATTAATTGGCCAAATTGCTCGGTTCTAATTTGTGCCGCGAAGCATTCGACCGAAGAACAATGCCTCCAGCTAGCGCCCATTATGACGTATTTTACCGAGAAGATAGGCTGGAAGCGTTTAGTTTCCATTTCTGGGGCCTAAAGAGAACAATAGACGTTCGAAAACCAATGTCTCCTCCTTATGCATTCCCTCACATTCATGCCATCGCATCACGGCGCGTGCACTGGGAATGGAGAGAGAATAATGCGTCTTGCTCACTCGATTCGATTGAAATAAAATTCTACGAGCAAGATGCTAGACATCATAGAACGTATCTTCTAACTCAGAGGATGACCCGTCTAACAAGGTGTAGATCACCGTTCTTAAATAATGGCGGAATAATTCGGAAAGCAGAGAATTTCGTATATCACGATTTAGTTACTGAAACAGATTACTCAAAGCTGAAACAGTTATTTTATAAAGTTTCAACTGCCCGAAAATTAATCCAGCTTCCCAACTGCGTTCTGTGTTCACTCCGACAAATCTCTTGCATCGTTGAATTTCAACATTAGTAGGCTAAGGAAATATTGGAAATCGTTATCAACTGCTTGAAATACAATCTGCCATTGCTGATCGTTGTGCGCGGAATTCGGAGCTTATGTTTTTGCGCGAGCCGTAAGAAGCGATCTGTATCACAAACATACACTGTTCACGCGCTGTGATTAGAGTGGAAGATTTATTATATTAAGCGATGGAAATTATTTACGCGGTGATACATTCGAAAGATTTATTTTCATTGGTTGAACGTTTATGAATCTGATATGTAGTGGACGCCTTACAGGGCATGTGAACTGCAATAACTTTTAGTTTACTGTTATAATAACTGCTGATTGTTGTTGCAATTGTTATCTATCATTAAGAAAATTTTACCTGATAAATTGACTCTTGAAATTCAATACTGTGAATCTGGAACCTATTAAACTCATGCGTAATTCAGACTGAAGACAGAAGGTATATAACAGCAATGAAGTGGGCTTAGCGTATTACAGGCATTAGTAAAGAAAGGAACATGTTAAGAACTATTACGGACTGGAGCTTAGACTCTAAGCCTTAGCTTAGAGTGCATACCAAACTAAAAATAATGGAGAAATTTATTTTCAGAAAAGTCTTTAGTATAGAAAGTTGATCTTAAAAATGTAATGAAGCCTATGATCTATATACATTTTCTTTTATGGTATTTGTATCATTTTGGAAGATTCTGGGCTCTAAATATGTACATAGTTGAAAATAAAATATTGCATCCTTTCATAGTAGCAAAAGGCCTTAGAGAGGAAGATCATTGTTACTTTTGCATTGATTTTGCGTAAGTTCATCCTCTGACTTTCTCTCACATACTATCTCGCTTTGCGTAACATTGGTTGAATGTAACTTGAACAAGCAGCTACTCTTCTCGTAGCGTCCAATACCAGAGAGAAATAGTGATTACGCTTACTACGAGAGAAAACGACTTAGCAGCCATTAAAACAAGCTGGGAAATTTGGAAGTGATTCGCCATACGTTTTGAGTTTCCTTTTGTATGGTTGTGAAGCATGGACGGTAAAAATGAGAATGAAGGAAAAGATTGGAAGCATTGGAGGCATGAAGCTACGGAATAATGATGAAAATAAAAGGGCCATACCACCGATTTCATGAAGTACTTCTTCAAAAATTGAAGGAAAAAAATTTAAAATGATGAATACGAGATGAAATAGATGAAAAATGTGAAAATTGGTTTCTCTCCAATTTCTGGTGGTTTATTGAAGATAGTGCCAAAAAAAGTTTTGAATGGAGGAATGAATTGTTGACCAGGATCTAGCTTGAGTTGCAAGGTTGAAACTCAACATTAAAGATTACAATTATGAGAGTATCAAGCGATTGGCAATTATAAGAAAATTAAACGATTAGGTAACAGCTTCGGCATCCGAGAAAAATCAATCCCCGCATTTATTGGCAAAGATAAGCGCATCGAGTACACACAAGTACTATAAAGTACCTGTTAACCTTTAACAAACTTCCTTTCCACCTAAAAAACTCCGCCTCACAAACAACCGTTTTCCGTACGGAGCTGAATTCGGAAGAGAGTTAATGAGGAAGAGATCAATATATTTCGTGGAAATCATAAAATGACCACTTGAGTTGATCATTAAGGCTAATTAGTGCGCCAGCCACGGAAGGGTTAAGGACTTGAATAAGACGGATGCGCACTTATTCTCAGATTTCGCGTTTTTAATCCATAAGGAAATGTCCGAAATAAATGATATTGGCTTAATGCATAGCAGATGACGAATACACTTGAGACGGCACCTACGATGTGAATTTTGAAGAGAAAACTATTATATCTTGATTCTCAGTATTGACCACCAATTATAGATTTTATAGCTGAAATATTATGGGCTC
The DNA here is from genome assembly GCA_036926295.1 of Pachydiplax longipennis. NCBI lineage: Eukaryota > Metazoa > Arthropoda > Insecta > Odonata > Libellulidae > Pachydiplax > Pachydiplax longipennis. Next base: position 1,503,331 of record JAVFKF010000010.1, read on the forward strand.
AAAATGGTGTCTCTGAAATAGCCTCTGAGATTAATTAAGAATTCCACTAATTAACTTATGAAAGATTGAGATCGATTGAGGAAATCGACTGTTTGAAAAGACCACCAATTCTCCGAAATATTTTGGCTTAAGTAGATGCCACGATTTCTTTAATGTTTTTAGTATTTGGGCTCAAATAGATCTCGTTAAGTGCTGTCAGTAATTCAGTGGATCGAAAAGGTCGACATGGGTTCCGATAACGCGAATATGTAATTCAATCTGAGAAAAGTTTGTTACCTAAACACGTTTCGTTATACCCTAAGATCATAAGTATTTCACGGCTTCATTTAAAATCTACCTTTCGGCTACTTTTCTTAAAATATTATATAAAATGTTATATTATAATATTAAATTTATGGTAATGCATGAATGAATATGCATGGTAGGCATCAGATTTATTTTATTTGGCCTTAATTTCTTTAACTTTAGACCTATGAAGCACTTTATTTTCATTTATTTTGTGTATGTAAATCTTGCTACCGAAGAAACAACTGAAACTTTCATATCCTTCAAAGACATGAGTGTTTGAGTTGGACTTCTTTGGAAAAAAGAGACATTTTATCGATGGAATAAAATATTACAATGTATGATATATCCTAGATTGTATAAGAGGGTCGTTCGCCTTCAGATTATTAACATTTACTTTATAAGCGAAATTTGAATTTCCTTCGCTAAATATAAAGGAAAATGTTTTTAAGGGATATTAACGAAAACTTTGATTCCCAGGCAAGATATCAGCTGATTGAGATATAGGAAATAAAAATGTAGATTTTTTTTACCATCTACTAATGAAGAAGGGATTCTAAAAGAAAAGCGTACTATTTTATCCTACATTTTGAAATATGTTTATCTAAAGTTCGTTGATAATCTGAGTAGTAAAACGACATTAAACCTAGCCACATGAATAAAATCTGCTCTTCTCTGGTATAAAATGTATTTATTTCGTTTAAAGGAAGACATTATCCTGAAAATCCAGGAAAGCGTAGATTAAAACCACTCCTATTAGCTACAAGTAGATAATGAGGAAATTTATTCCACAGTTTTACCAATTGCTTCTTCCCTATTATGTACGCATCGGTCTCAATTAGAAAGCTACCTGAGTCGCGAAGGAATTTTAACTTGCTTTTCGACAAACGAAACGGGGAAGCATTTCAAAGGGTTCTACCGATGTCACGCCTCATTTTTGTGCGGATGCAGCCCTCCGTGAGCTTCATTTGAACGCTGCACACACTGGAATAATGCACGATCGAAGGGCTTCTTTTTGGAGAAGGCATCAACATCCTCCATCTACTCGAAATCTCCTAAGTTTGAGCCGTATCGAATTTGCATGATCAAGACGTGCATTCATTTTTGGAGTAATGAGATCAAAGAATGGCTTTTGAAATCCCTCTCGGTAATGCCTCCGTCAATGAGATCAGACAGATAAATAAGTTGAAGTAATGGAATCATTCGCGTCAGTCTTTCCCTTACGAATTTCTCCCGAGTTATCACAAAGGGAATTTATCGAGAGAAGATTGTGGTGAATTCGATAGAGAGAAAAGCAATTGGCAATGGGAATTTGCGAATTTTTTGAAACGAGAGAGTCAAAAGAAAACTATGCAGTCGCGATCAGTCGAAATTTCGTGGAAAAAAGGAAACAATTAGGAGGAAACAACCAGTGATCCAGCAAAGTAGCCGCACCAGCGAACCACAAACAAGTGAATAACCAGTGTACAATCGGTTAACTACCAGTGAACAAACAGTGAACCAGCCGCACTTTGCCTGATTCACTGTTTGTGAACAGCATATGAGAACGCACGGTTGTTCAAGAGACACAGAAACCAGACCAACTTGAACTTCAATCCGTGTATTTTAAGAGTTATTCTGGGAAACTCAGTACATAAAATTGACAATTCTTTTATGAAATTGATTCTCGAGCTTCTAACTTAGCTTGATAAATTATTTCCATTCTCAGTAGTAATCGGCGGCTACATTACTTCATTTGATTGATTCGATATTTTATAGGCCTTCTCAACATCTAGCTATTGTTTCAGACGGTCTCTACAAGCGTCGATGCACTCACCACGTGTCATCCGATGCCGCTTTATCCTGCAAAGGGATATAGCTCCAAGGACTTTAATCTTAATTGTTTCAGACGAATTACTGTTTTTTGTTTAAGCCTGTCACTATTCGATATTATTAATGTTTTATGGGATCAGTTTCATTTCCTTTACAGTAGATTTTGATCTACTGATCAAGTAACGTCGATCGTGTGGGCGTTTAAAGCGATGACAAGTCAGCTTAATTCTCACTCACTATCTTTGAGAAATAAAAACATTTTTTGTGACTGTATATATATATCAGTCCTCCAAGTACATCAACTTTTGCTGTTGAGTTAAAAATCTGCGTAGTATTTTTAATACATTTTCTTATTTTCCAATCGTTATTTATGTTAGGAGATCATAGGGATTTCAAATTAGCAGTCAAATCACATTTAGTATCATATAAATTGTAAAAATAATGCTACTAGTTATTTTATTTATTAAATATATAATAATTGATGTTTTCACTAAATTCTGCGCAGCTTAAGCGTGTTATCTATGGCACATAAGAGCATATTTTTCCTTCTTAATTGAAGGAAGCCAATTTTCATTAGGTTTGTTGTCCTTATAAAGAATGAGATTTTCTTCCCTTAAGGAGGTGTTTACGTCTGGATGTTTATTCAGTGATATTTGTCTTTTATTTGGCGGCTTTGGTTCTTTTTCATTCTCTCATTTTCTCTTTCATTTCCTTCATTGCTCTTTTTTAATGTCTTATTGGCATGATTATCTTTCCCAATTCAGCGCAAATGAAAAATGCACTCTCTCCATAGAAATGAAAAATTCACGTTCCGGGAACTGGATAATAAACACACCGTTTCGTTTTCCCTTCCATCATTTTCTGAAGGGCAGGAAACTCCTTCCGATGAGTTCTCCGCTATTATCATTGCTCCGCCTATTCAGCTAATGGCTATCGTTTTGGGCAGATAGCTTCCTTATTACTTTAATCCAATCCTTGCTTCTGCCTTCATAGTACTTTAATAAGAGTATCTTTTGAGGCATACCACTAGAATAGAGGCCGCGGGTCATATCCCATTATCTGTCTGCTCAAATCATTTTCCACATTTTTACTTCGGTCATTTTTTCCTTGTTTGTGATTCCTAGTCTCACTACAATCATTTTATAACTGATAATGAAGTTGAACCTGAAAACCATTAAAATTATTTTTTCTGTGCGAAAGTCTTAGAGAAACTGTGCAAATTGTATTAAGTCTCTGGTAATAGTACTTTCAGGTACCTAGAGAATCATAAATATTGTTAAAAACGGTAAACTTAATCATTTTCTTTGTGTTAATTAGTAATGAAAGTTATTGAATCTGGAGCTCGCATATTCTTCGTTTCCTGCTTATCGTCGTCATCCACTAATTGCAAGCATTGCAAGTTAATAACAAAGACCTTTTTGAATGGATATTACTTCATAATATTAGTTATTTGGGATTCGTTAAATAATTTTGGTTAGAAGCTTGCTAATATAAAATTTGCCATGAACATTTCATGTAGAAAATTGAAAAGGGAAACAAAAAATAAATAATTACGAAAAACCCCTTCCACATTAACGTATTTAAAAAGTTAAAACGCGTTTATCAGTTCTTTCTCAATTTCTCAAAGCTGTCAAACCAACAGATAAGTTCAATTAGATTTCCTTGCTCTATAAATTCTCCTGAATGCTATTATAGACAATTGTAAATGGTCTTGGAAAGCAATTCAACCAATTCTGATTCGTTTGTGATTTGATAAAACCTGGGATATCACTTGGTGGAAATATTTCCGTCTGAAATCATTGAATTCCCAAGAAACAGATGAACCTTAATTCAGGAGCGCAGTGGATCGTCTTCTCGCTTCCTACGACCTTTGCCTTTCCATCCGAACTTCCTCCATTATTTCCTCGTCGCCGTTTCAACTATCTCAATATCTTTTTCCTTTTACCTCCATCTCCAACCTCCGCAACGTCCCAGCATTTCCTTTTACGCACTCCAATATCCTGCTCACATTTGGCGTCTACATGTAAATTACCTCTCCCGAAATTGGCAAGGTTTTTTTTTCCATTTCGATCCGCTTTCCTGCTTCGCCCTCCCCAACTGGTTTCGCGGAGCTCACCACGGGCGCGCCCTAGTCTCCGCGCCCCTAATCGCCTCTCCATAAGGCCTCCAATATAAACAGAGTAGGGGACAGGGACACCCGCGTAGAGTAATCTTCACCACCTGATTCTAGCTTCTGTTTACAGGCACTACTCTACTTTCGGAATAAGATCTTATGAAAACTTTCAACTATGCCGGCATTTTGATTTTATCTAGCCTTTTTCCGAGTGTGCTGCACTTCATTCAGCTGAAAGAATTGTTACAATCGATCAAAACGCCTATGGCGTACTTTTGGCTGCTGTTTCTGACCTTCTAGCATACTTCTTGTACAGCCATGGTTATACTTCTGCCAGCAAAAAAATAATACTTGCTTTCGTGAAGAAGAGTTTGGCCTAAATTTCTCACTAGGCTGTGATGTACAGTTTGCTCTAGGGATTTCCCAAGAGTGATGAGGAGGCAAATAGGACGATAAGAACTGGCTTTTTCGGAGCCTTGCTTGTACCTTTGTACACAATTCTGATTTCTTAAATATTTTTGCGATAGGCACCATTCTCCAGGCACTGTAAGAATTTATTGCTAAAATGTCCTTCATAGGGGGCAATGAGGCACGTACTACTTACGGGATCAGTCGGTCACGTACCGAGGCCTTGTTTTTGAAAGCGCACCACAAATGCCTGAATCTTCTGCAACCGGCCGTCATTCTTTTGCATGCCAAGTGCTCATTTATCTCCTTTAGTTCCATGCTGTTGAGCCATCTTTCCTAAGAGGTGTTACACTGCGCTATGTGGTATGAACTTCCCCGCCGCGATCATATAGGCTACGAATCACGGAACCTGTATAGTTACTTTTCCCACAAGCTTGTTCTATGATTCCCCCTTACTTAATTCGCTCTTATTCTTGCATAATCTTCATTGGTTTTTAATGGCTAGACTATCCTCCCGGTTTACTGTCTTTCTAGACCGTCTGCGAGCGACCATTCTGCGTTTCCGTTACACCTACGCCGGACACCAACATGTTGCCATACCAACCTCTTGGCCCTTGAAACGGATTGTAGATAGTAACGGTTATAAGCGAGGAGTATCGACGCAGGCAGCCCGTGAGTTTTAACTTTGCTTTAGCAATCCCTTCTGTCTGTTTGTTCTAAGCAACTTTTTGTGCTGGTAAGCCGTCTTCTTTGGTGTATATTGAATTTCTTAGCTTTCCAAAGAGTCGTATTAATATAATTCAAGTCATGGTCGCTTGTAGTTGCACACTCAATTTATCCCGTTCATATTGTTGGCAACATACATACTGCTACATCGGTGACCTGTGTCCTCACTTATGTGATTGCTGTACAGTATGCTGTAACTTATGTGATTGCTGTACAGATTATGCACGGTTAGCTTGAAGTAGTCCGGAATTGCTATAACTTCCTCACCTTTCTTATCTGAGCAGCGGCAGTGCCATTCCAGATCATGTGCATTCCTGTCTGTTGCTCACATGGTTCAAGGTCTCATTAGGTCTTTAAGAGCAAGTAATGATGGGTTATACCTCGAACAGCCAATAGTCGTGATTTTTTCGCGTAACATTGTATAACCGCTTTTCCGAAGGAAAGGTTTTGGCTTTTCAACTTCCGCCACACATTAGAAATATTCCTTCACCTTCGCAAACCTAAACGGACGATTCCTAGCATATAGAATCGTGCATAATTTATCATCATACAAATGAGTTTTATTTCACCGAAATTATTGCGAAGGAATTCTTTCATTACTTGGACACGAAAAGCATATTGATGAATGCCGCATGATATTCGCGAAAGCAATTTCCTCTTTTATTACCCAATGTTTTGATTAGTTTTATGTATGTTCAGTAGCCGAAATTAGATAAATTAAAATAGCTTAGTGATAAGCAAGTATCGTTTACATTCTTTGATCGATACAAGAGTAAGTTCAGAAAGTCCTGCTTGAGCGTAGGGTGAAATATATTTTACAGTGAGGTTGCTCGCCTTCTACACATATGATTATGGAAAATAGAACGATTAAATCCGCTGTATTTAAGTGATAATTAAATTTTCGGGACCGGCAAATATTAAAATTTATTTCAGTGTAAGATTTATTGTTTATAAATTGTTAAGCAAACAACAAGCAACATCGAAGATTCGAAAATTTTGTCTGATCAACAGCTCTTGACTTCCTAGTACTGCTAATGTTAAAAACACAACGGACTACAAACAAAAGAATTTAAGAAGTGCCGAGGGACGAATTAAAAGAAAGTAATTGGAATTAGGAGGTAAATATCTCTGATTCTAAAACTAAAGAATAGTGAGAGAGTATAAGATTGGTTCGGAGTAATGTTTGCTTTTAATCAAGTAATTCATACATTTTGCATCAAATCCCTCCGTAGTGAGCGGTGACCTAGTACTCACATATGTGATACGGAATTCAGAAACAATTCCACATTACAGCGAAGCTCCATTTGCCTCTATCATACGTCGAACACTCCTGCATCCTGAATCTGCAACACACTCTCGCTTCCTATTTTTACTATTCAGACTAAAGTCAAGCTTCTTAGGAGATATTTGCTTGTACATACATTGTTGGAGCTCGCGTGAGAGTGGAGTGGTGGCGCTGTCTACATCCTCGGTACTCCTAGATTTCTCGGAATTCCAACTTCCGAGTCTAGTAACGAGGTTGCGGGAATGTTAGACGGAGTTTGATCCTAGTCTAACGGATATTGAAATAATCATACCTGATTCTAAATCTCAAACCGAAGCTGCATAAGAAATGGAATCATTCAAAATAAGAGATTTTCACATAAGCGAGCAAAAAAAACTAGTACTTTCCACATAAATTTATCACAAGCGACCAGTTTCCATTTTAACGATCATCCTCATGCCTGAGAAAGATGCACAAACCTGTCCTAGGTATTAATCAGAATGTATCCACATTTATATTGGATTAGCATAAAATCAAGAATGAATGCGTTCAGCTCCGACTTCATTTAATTAATTTCACTCAGAATCATTTAAGACTAACCCTCGATAAATGTAGATTGGTCTTCATTTCATGTGGCGAGGGTCATACGACTAGCCGATTCACACTACTATGGCATTATTAATATATTTATAATGTACGAGGGGGCTTCAGAACTATTTAGAGTACTGTTTGAAATGAATTTCCTTCATCTATTTCAAGTAATTTACTTAATATATACATTTTCAGGCTTAAAAAACCTTCTCCCTTCTTCGTGCCTTTTATTTCCCCAGGACGATTAGAAGGAAATTATAAGTTGTTTCGAATTTACTTACTAACTAGGGGAAGTCGTGCGGAGGATTCCGATACAAGGATTAAATCGACGCCGAAATTTGCTTTCTCAGTTCCCCGATCTAATTCAGCTGAAATTGTTGATTTTTCGACAAGAGCTCTAAATATTAGGAAGGATAAGGTCGCTAAATAGTCGCATCTCCGATTTTTTATAATTATCAGTAATTAATTTTTATATTTTTTCAAATATTATATTGATGAGATAAGAAATTTCCATGTATGTTATTCTAAAATTTTAACTTGCGCCGCGCGGCTCAGGACCTTGCAGCGGTTTCGAAAAGTTGGTTTATTTATCGGCGTCGCAAGCGGTCGCAAAAGTTTACTTTAGATTCATCTTCAGGAAACATAGAATGGTGTGGCATAAGTTAGCCCGTGTCTACCGATGTCCATTTTTACTATTTTCCTCGCTTTATGCAAAAATTTGCTCTAAAATAAGGGTCTGCTATTTTTTATGTAATATATACAAATATTCGACTGTGGCCATAAAATTCAACTAGTATAAAAGATAAAAGATAGACGTATAAGGAGGGATTATAGTTTACCCGATAGTGTTCTTCATATGCGTTCAGCACCGGCTTGAAGTTGAAAAATTTCGCGGAAATCGAAGACCGGCGTTTTTCGCGAAATTTGGTCAACTTTGACCCCCTGTAAAATTTAAATGCGTCGGTACCAACTCAAACGATTTGTACATTTGTATGCAAACTTTATTCGAAAATAGCCATGCAAAGTTTCGAACTTATCACTCAAAAAACCACTTTCGTATTTTTGGCCAGCTTTTTTCGATTCTAGCCCGCTGTCCTGACACAGAGAAGGAAGCGGTAGATTGCTGACAGAGTTGCAGAATAAAACGTATTAACAGATAGTTGAAAGCCACGGTTACGAATGACTAGTAAACCTTTGTCCAATAACACCGAAGAAAAATATTTATTATTCGGGACTAGGAATGTGAACGGAATAAATAACGATTTCCGGTTTCTGTTGGGGTTCAAGAATTTTAATTTTCTCAGTTCCAATTTTCTATTCGATGCTCTAGTCGCCCCGCTTCACTGTTGCCCGTGATTCAACATTGACGTATGCATTAGGGGGGTCCTGAATTTGTGTGATTAATTAAATTTATACAAAAGGAGATTCAGGTGAATTATTTAGATTCAAGCAACTTGTCTTGCGCGGGGTGAGATTGAGAGACTGAATAGACAAATATTTGAATTCTGCTTTCAATAAAACGAACTGTGCCTTCAGAGAGTAAATAAAACAAATACCATAAATTTCACGTACGGCTTATTACCTTCGCAATTTAGTTTTGCTCAATTTTCGCGGAATTTCCTCTTACGACCTAGTTTCCTTCTTCAAGGATTCCCATATTTTATTTTACTAGTGCAGAAAAAGATAAAGATAAAACATGAAGATAAGACTTAAATAAACTCGATGAATGCTGAATTTCCGTTCCTATGCTTTCGAAAATGAATATTTTGAGTGAGTGCCTGAATGTTATCCACCTAAATCTCTCTGTACTCATCTCTCGAGTTCTAAGTTCCTTCTATGATATATATCTCACCTTTTAGTTAACTCATGACATTTTCACTGACGCCTTTGAAATAGAGACATCCTATGGGGCGGTAACTGTAAGCGACCTAATTCGTTTTACGAGATCCCGTATCGGCATAATTATATGAACCCCTTGAAGCTGTGAATTTTTCAGTAAATTAACCAAATTTCAATTCCATTAACTCGTCATCCGGCTAATGGAGAATCCTAATTAAAATCTACAACTCCCGCGTGCATATCCCATCTAATCATTAACTTGAAAAAGAGGCAGCATTCAACGGATTTAATCTTTTCTATAAATCTCTTGTAGCCCAATCATCTCTCTATTATCTCTGCTACTGGCGGACGACCAATGCGGATCGCTCGAAATTAAATCTCCCAAAAATCTTTGCGGAATAAAATCTTATCAATGTCGCCTTATTCTGTTTATATGGCTGATTCGTAGATCAGAGCTGAAGTCCTTCAAAGACGAGATTTCAATCCTCACAAATACGGAAGTCGAAAGATTTAAATAGAACTTTTTAATTTTTTGGCCATCATTTCATTTTCTCCGATTAATAGAACCAGTGATTCATAAATCTTGAATAAAATTTTATTGAGTAGCTTTAGGAAATCTTTGAGGATTATGTTAATCAGTTTTCAATTAATTTAGTTTCTCCCAAATTTTAAGGTTGTCATTGATAATTTACCTGAAACCAGTACAACTTTTAACATTTTTGTTGATGTTGAAATAATATTGAGTATGTAACTCTTTGTATTAAGTAAATACTTCAATTGAGGACAAAGTACCTTTACCTATATCCTTACCCACTGAAAGTATAAATGTGGCTCTCAAAAAATTTGTTCTGAGGGAAAGGCTTCTCTTCCCCCAAGTACCCCAAGTTTCATAGATCTCTAGGTAATAAACTTACATGTAACATAGTGGAAAGGCCATAAATTTGTAAAAAATATTTAATACAATATAAATCGATTACCATCGATAGACTGGAGGAGAATTATCGTTTCAGTTCAAAGTTAACCAACATCCTCATAGAAATAGAAGAATCGCATGTTGAGTCACTTCTTTTCGATCGGGATAACAGATAATGTAGTAGCAGTACTTTTTTATTCAAATGGGACAGTGTCTTTATTTTAAGTAAATCAATAAAAAATTACTGTGAAAATGATTCTTTACATCAGTATATTTGCATGAATCTTTTGCGCAATTAACTATTATTTCGTTAATACATTAATCAGCCATTTTACATTCGTTCAGAGGCTCGAAAATAGAAATAAAATTGATTGATGAGTGCGGTGTTAGACGAATAAAGGGTCTCAAGCGGAAGTAGCAAGCACAAAGAAGTACCCAATCAAAGCAGCATTACAGTTGGAGCAGCATTTACTATTCTCTTTCTAAAAAGACGAGACGAGTGAGGCACCCTACGAACCAACTCGGCATCACTCGAACTGAAGCTTCTACTTCCGGTTAGATCTCTTTTACTTGCCCAGAGATTAAAGGTTATATTTACAATCTGCTTGGGGGATAAAATTAAGGTTATTAAAATTATGCTTATATGATCTATTATCGCTGAGTAAGACTCACACGATGTTGGTTAGCGACAAATCCGAAGGAGAAAATCTTTGGTTCTTGAGTATACTATCGTCACAGAATATTTGAGAGCCAATTGGTATTTGAATACGGAATTCTATTCTAGAATCACCGCTTGTTTCATCCACAACTTTCACTGCTGTGAGTATTGTTTTAGATTAGATTAGGGAGATAATTTTAGGCTAGGAAGTTTATTTTTGTCCATGAAGTTCAGTAAAACTTACTCCACCTTTAGAGAGTTAAATATATCAAAAATAATAAATTTAACATACCGCTTAGTACATTACCTTCGCAACCTCATTTTGCTAAATTTTAACGGAATTCCCCGTTACATTCTTGTAGCTCCCTTTATGAAAGATTTCCTTGTCTTAAGAAAAGGCTTAAATGGCATTTTTTCTAATTATTTCCTTCTCCTACATCGCCATTCTCAATTAATTTCCCTCCATTTCCATGAATTTGTAAACATCCGTTTCTGGCATTTAAGTCTTCTTGAAATTTGATTGTTACAGTAGTTGAATTTCTCGTTTTATTTCTATAGATGATGCTATTCTTAATTAAATAAGTTCAATGTTAAAAAAACCTTGAATATTACACGTTATTTGACTAACCTTCAAGGTTAAACTTATCTACAGAATAGTATTAGGCCACATGTTGAATATTTTCCATAATGAGATATATTTCACTATAATTGGGATAGAGTAGCGGGGAGGTTCCCAATCAAAATTTGGTAGTTATGCCTATACATCAGTAAATATCTATTGCCATGCCATCGTAGGATATTGATCGTGAACATATACGGACAAGAAAACATGAAATTCTTTTCGATTCAATATAATCAGTCTCATAATCCGTCTATTTATTAGAATATAGTATGTCCTCCATTCATTCGCTTCATCAATCAGTCTGACTGATGATCCGAGCTCAAAATCCGTCTGAAATATCGACTGAAACGAGTGCGTGAGATGCAAATGAAATCGGATATCGAAAAGAGGACGAATCTCCCTCGCTGGAGAATTAAACCTATCATTAAATACCGAAGAAATGGCTTTTAAAAGGATACGGCGTGTAGGGTGGCGTTAAGAGCTTTTTGTGAGCTCCGTGCAGCGGGAAATTACGCCAAGATCCGGAGAGAAAGGCTTTCTCGGAAGTTTTCGACGTCTCTTTCAGCTTCTCCTGAAAACAGACCGAGCTCGACCGAATCAACGAGAAATCCGTTTTAAAAAGGCTCCTTCTCGAAGCAAGATGTCGAGAGAAGTTGCATTCAAAATTCCCCCCTCCCGCATAAATGGTCACAACACATATTCGGATTAATTTAAATTTCCTAGGGAGAATGTTCCCCATTCAGAGCCTTCGCTCTTTCGCTTTGAACCTACACGGTGCATTTTCCCTCATTACGTCGGAATACTCTCTTTTTCCCCTTCACCCTTTCTTTTTTAATCTCCTCCTCACAAGCTTATATAATTGCTTTCTGACTCACTCAGATCCTCCTTTTTTCTCCATTTTTTTGTGCGATCTCTTCCTCGGGCCCCTCTTTGTTCGCCCACAATCATTCCTTTATCCCGTCTCGTTCCTCTTCATTCTCATCCCTATCATATTCTTTCTTTCTTTAAATACCTCTTTCCTCCATTCTCATTCCTCCGTTTCCTTTGCATACTGTCCTATGTATTCTCTTCTGCTTTTCTTCATCCTTATAAACTTCTCCATTCGATTCCATCTTCTATACTTTTTGAAATCTCAGTGTCTAGCATTAACCCACATTATATTCATAAATATCACTGACGTTATTTTCCTCCGAAGCAAGCAGCATTTTTGTTCCGTTTTATCAAAAAATTCCTCAATTATTTGCTTAATCTTACTTGCACTTATTATTTCCATCTTTTGTTAGATATCTTTTTTCTTTAAGCTTTACATGTATGCACATCTTCATCCTCTCGTTCAACATTCGCCTTCGATCCCTCTACTCTCCGATCTTCCTTTTCCTGTAATAATATTTTCTGATAGAATATTTCTACCCCATCTGTGCCAGGCGTCTTCAAATAGGTACAGGTGAACCTAGGGTTCGATCACGATGCACAGGTGGATATCATAAGATTTAGGAGTGGAATGGTGCTCAGTGGACAATGATTTGAAGTTTAGTTGCACTTTGGTCGACTATAAAAACATATTAGTATACCTTCTGAGTATTTTTGTAATTAATATTCAGAATATGATGGCATGCCTTCAAACATTATAATAATATATTAAGAACACTCTTAGTATGTATACGAGTAGTTGATTGAATACTGCAAGTTAATGAGTGATAATTTTTCCAGCCGGATTACTTTGGAAAGTGCTTATAAAAACATTTCCAAGTTTAGCTGACAATTCGGATCTAAATTGTGAGAAACTTTAGAGGATTCAAATTTTTTGTACGGGATAACCTGTTCTATTTATTTAAGCTAATATGAGTAACGTTAAATTATCTTAATAAAGAAGAATGTTAACTGCAATATAATACGACCTCTATTTTTACGTTGAGAATCAATGGACACCTCAGCTAGTAACGTAAATCAGTATGATAAGGCGTGCCCTTGTGGAAAGCCATGAAGGAGAAGAGAGTAAACAACTTCGCAGTTTCCACGAGTTTATTTGTAAGCACCTTTTCTGATGTGCATTTAATATCTCGTTTGATGTTTTCAGCATGCACGCGAAACTATTCCTCGAAAATAAACATCTAGAAAATATAGTGTTGCGAACTTTCTTCTCCGTAAAATTACATGATTGGCTTGATTAGAATTCAAAGAGTATATCGCTTATTTTATAAGAAATTTGATTATATTTGCTGACTTCCCCTTATACATATAATCCATAAGATGTCGAAAAGCTATCGGCAAGCCGACTACGTCAATGAACGGTCTCTTTCTCGAATACAAAAATAACCGCATATTACTCAAAGGCCCAAAGGTCATTCCAATGAGCAAGAAAAAGTTGCCAAATCCCAGTTAAAACGCTATCCTGCTTACAACACGTTTTCACTCAATCCCCTGAAAAGTGTCTTATTGGTTTTTACTGCCTATGAACATGAAGGAATGATTGCAATTGTTACTGGACAATGATTGGAACGCCCTAAAACTGATGGTTTACCATAAAGAGTGGCTAATGGCAGATTCATGTACCCAAAAATTCCCAAATCAACACCCTTCCCTTAATTTCTTGTTGCTTTATCCCGCCACTTTAATCGTCCAACACCTAATGCTTTTCTCCTCTCCTTTGCTTTTTCCCTTCTTCCTTCAATTACTTTCTTTAGAAATCCTTCCCATCTCAATATTTCATGAAAGCATTCTTGGGTATACTTTATATATGTGCACCTTTCATTCTAACAAATGACACTAAACAAGAGAGGGAATTGATTCAACTGATCACATTTTCCACCATCAATCGCTTTTGTTAACTTCTTTCTTTTTGGCAAAATTCATAATTTTTGTATTTTGTCGTTTATATTCATACCAAACTAGCTGAATTTATGACAAATGAGACGATTTCCACATTGGCTCCCCCATGGAACCGTTTCACCAATGGTGAACGCGTTACCTTATCGGCTCTCCGAGATTAACCTAATTTTTTATTTAATGTATAATTTTTAAAGGAATATTTACGTTTCCGATTATTGAAAGTCAATTGGAAGCAATCTTTAACAAACAATACTCCGGACAGAGTACGTTCAGATAAAAAGGATATTATATAATGGATAAAAGGGATATTATTTAAGGGATATATACTTGTGATCAAAACAATTTCACATCATAAGGTGAGGACTACCCTGAACGACTGTACTGGATTTATAGATTTTTGGAGGAGCTGTGAAATTATCCATCCCCGATGTGCATTATTTCCTTTTCATAAGGTGATCCTTTATTTTAGGACCTGAATTTAGAACTAGTAACTAATGTAAATAACTCTCTAAGCGTAGTTTAATAAGTTCGAGAGGATAACACCAAATAAAAAAATCGCTAAAAACAAATAACGCAAAAATTATTATCAACGACGTCCAACCACGCGGTGGTCTGCCTAGAATACCGTAGCAGTTTTTAACGTAAATCTACGACAATTTAATAAGACGAACCCTGATTTTAGACCCCAAATCATTCGAAACTTATTTATGCATGAAGAAATATGGTACTTCAGAATCACATTTGAAGGTGATTTTTATTATGATTTCAGCCATCGATGGCATTAGATATATTAGAATGCGTGAAAACATGGATCCTTTTCTCAATAAAAGTTTAAAAGTCATTATAAATTATTCAAAAGGTGTATTTTTGGTTGTGACAGTTTGATAGAAGACTTTTTCCGGAAAATGTTCGAATGTAACTTGATAAACATTAAGAGGATCATTAAAAGTAAATATAGTTAACTAACTAAGTTAGGAATAAGGAATTTTCTATGATACTTATAATTGCCATCGTGTATATATATGTATATATATATATATATATATATATATATATATATATATATATATATATATATATATATATATATATATATATATACATATTCATAAATGCTATTATAGTTACCTCATTAAGAAATCTGTTACAGCTGAGATTCCATATATCTTTTGTCTTCCGTAAAATTTTACCAAAATTAGTGGTCGCTGGAAACCGATGATCATGATATAGATTCTCATTTAATTTTCATTTCAAAATATAATCTTCATCTTTCTAAATTTAATATTTTGTTTCTCGGAATATTAATTTCTCGTGAAATTTAGAATAGAAATCGAATAGAGTTTAGAGTGTTATAATAATAATAATAATAATAACACGTCTTTATTGCGGGGCGAGATTGAGACAATGTTGTCTCTTCTTCCATCTAACACTTAATTTGGAAGGAAGCAATCTTTCAAAAACAAAAATTTAGATTAAGTACTCTGATGGCTATGGTGTAGTTTTAATCCGTAAATACATTTCAATATAGCCAGAAACTTATAGAACTATCTGTCCATGATGAGTGACTTGTTTTTCTTCAGTTTTGGGAAAAATTCAGAATTTAAAAACACCGACTAATTTATTTCTAGGTAGTATTAAGGTTCATCCAACTAGATAACTCAAGTAAAGGAAAAAACGATTATAATCTTGTGATGTTAAACTTGAAATATCCCACAATTATTGGAATATAGACTATGTAAACTGAAATATTGCTGTATTGCGTCTCGTCTTTCTATGTAAACATGCCGTTAAATCTCTCGGTCAGTTAAGATGAGTTATATCCCTTATTAATAATTTTAAGGTATACATCGTCATTTTTAATAACCACCGTCATTTTTAATAATTACCGTCATTTTTAATAATTAATTACAGTCATTAAACAATACTTAATTGTCCTTTACTGTTCCGATGTGAAGGAAAGTAATGAATAAAATTAAATGCTATAATAGAATGGTGGTTAGCTAATCATTAGAGTCGGATCCTCAAGAACTTGTCATTTTCTTAATCAATAAACTCGTGTACCATAGAACCGTAATTCCATTAATTCACAGTGAAGATGAACTGCATTCGTTTAATTGGGCAAGTTGGGTTTCTAGTTTGCTGTCATGTAGTGCGTACAACGGAGATAAAATTCAATTTCCAAATGCAACTCTTACTTTATAAGTCTCATAAATACTTCGAAATAAAGTCTAATTTTAAAAAAAGACTAAAGTCTAAATGAATTGCGCGTAAAGTATGTGAATGGAATCCCTGTTTTCTCTTAACAGAAATTGATAATTTTCTTAAGATTGGTTAGTAAAATCTGAGTAAGATTTAAATGCGGTGTATTCAGATATCGTGCAAAATGCTAGCAATTTTCTCAATCTCCATATTTGCTCAAGTGCTCCGCTTGAAAATATTATCTTAAATTACTGATAGTTTGAATTCTCCCATGTGTTTGTATCTTAAAAGATTCGTGAACGCGAAACCCAGAAGAAAATTAAAACCTGTGAAATGATAACAGCATTCCTAACTGGCTGCTTGACCTTTCCTTAATCGTTATAACATTTACAAATTCCTCCTGGTTCTTCTCACACACTCTTTACCTTAACCAACACCATAACTTACTCCTGGGCGCGACATACCGTCGCTAATGGTGGTTCTCCGATGAAACAGCCGATGAGGGAGGGAAGGGGGGGATTGGGGGGGAAACCCTAAAAACCCTAAGAAGTGGACCCTCCAGGCCGTTGTGACGTGCTATAGGGTTCACCTCTATGCCTAGAGGGCCCCCTGCCACAACTTCAAGGACAAGCTCCGACCTCATAGACAGAAAGAACGAGCAGGTGAGAAGTGAGTGCTTAGTTACCTCACCCCTGCAGAAGAAGGTGAAAGAAAGGCCCCTGAAATAGATGCCTGCGACTGTAGGCCTAAGAGTAGGCTAGGTTTGCAGGGAATGCCTTCCCCACGCCCCCTACAGAGCAGGTGGTTAGTACAGCTAGTTCCAAAAAAAACTTACCACCTAAGCCGCAACCCGCATAACAGGCAGTGAATTTCCTCCGTGCGAGCCTTAAGAAGTGAGAGAGAGAGAGAGAGAGGAAAAACATGGAGGAGATAGTCTGCTTCTGTCCTGGCTCCGCTTGCAGAGTTGAAATGGATTTATTTGCATTATTGATATTGCAAAGATTTATTAGTATCCTTAGTTTGGTGGCATTGGCGTAGCAGAATAGTATTATAACAATATGGATGTTGTAATGCAAGAATTCAGTTATTATAAAATGGTTATTACAAATCAGTACATATTCTAGCTTTGCTTCTCGCACCGAGGGAACCATCGCACACGAGGTCCCGTTATTCCTAGGAAACCGAGGCAAACCCCCTTCCCCTCATAAAATTCGAGTCTGAGGGCGAAAGGCACAAGCAGGACGAAGGAAATTTTTGCAAAATCTGCCTCTGAGCCGCTCTGAGCTTTTAGGACTGAGATGGGAGGAGGAAAATTTCCGCGCAGTTTGAATCGGTGTCGGACCAGAAATGAATAGACCTCGAATTCGACGCCTTCGTTTGCAAAACTCTGCGGTTATAATGGGTCGTATTATATATTATAATAGTAGATAATATTATACATCGTTCAAGAGAAGAGTTATTAGCCTTTAAAATTATATACCTAAGGAGTCCATATCGATCACCTGTTTTATCACAGCCTGTGTGAATGCAATCTACACAAGTAAAGTAAGGCGAACTCATGGCCATATCTATGCTATTACTTTAAATACATAAAAAATCTATAAGTAAATATGTAGTATGAAGTCTTGAGGCATTCTCTGCGTATTTTAAATAAATTTTGTTTCATTTGATAAGCATCAAAATTAAAACTCGATCGGTAAAAAATCAGTAGATTTTATCATCTATGCAGTTGGTATTTTTAATACACCGTCCAAATCAATTGATAGAAAATGTGCTAGGATCGATTTTCCTGAATTAATAAAGATGACGGATACGAGACAACCATCTTTCACATTAATTTTGAATCCAAAATGAATTTTTTTGGTGTCATTGAAGTGTGAATCGAATAAACGTGATTTCTTCTGTGGATTCCTCTTGAAATGGTTGCAGTCACAAACCATTACGTTCTTAAACGTTCTTCTCTCGTATTTATCAAGTTCTAAAATACACAAAAAGATAGGGCGAATGAGGTTTTGTCATAATGCTCATTGAATGCTACTGTAAGCTATGAATGTAAAATTTTCAATTAATTTTGAATGCATACAAAACTACTTGCATTGTTTATATTTCAACTGTTTATTATTATCACGTTTACAATTATTATAATGTAGAAAACGTTAAAAATACGCGAAATAATAGGGACTTAGTGAAATAGTTTTAGGGCCTTTTTACCTGTAATTCCAACCCTATAAGTATCACACGGGGATAGAAGCACATATAAGGCTCATGTTGAAATTTTGCTCCCCTCGGTTGATGGCTGGCCCTACGTAACTCTCATATTTTTCGACAGAATTTTAATGATTGAGATGAATGGGCGGTGGTTTGGTATGAATAGTCTATCTACATATTTATCGCTCGGTGATATTGAAAATATTCCTTCGTATTTAAAATGTATGGCTATGAGAAACTTTTCATCTCTCCACATTCCATGACAAATTTGAAAAGCAAGATAGAGGAGTGATTGGAAGAAGTGGTTAAAGCAATGAGTTCACCAGGACTTCAAAAGGGGGCCTGCTTTGATAGAGATAGGGAAGTGAGAAACGACGGCAACAGTAATACATACACTCACATGAATTTAACAACCGAAAGTGTAAGAGGTATGTTAATTCCAGATTTTTTGATAAATCACAATAGATAATGGCATTTCTTGCGTTCCTCGTTGACCAATTGGTTACTTTGAGTAGGAGCAACGACCTCTTTTAAAAGTATAACCCACTCACTCACCTTCTCAATTTTCTCATCCAACATATATTTTTTCCGTTTATGACAGCCTCCAGAGAAACTACTCATTTATCCAATTTAAGTAATATCTTAGTCAAACATGGTTAACATTCAAATATACAGGATATAACGCCCATGGCTTATCATACTTTCAGAAATTTCCTTCTGATGCATTAGTAATTCCCAGGATCTCGGAAATTGTATACAATAGCGATGTTCAATGTATCGTACCAATATTTTAATTCTATAAGAAAGTTCGAGTAGTTTACTAAGCCAGAACCTAAACCATCTTCTTATCAGCAATTTATTTTGGAAAGAGAGTTCGGTTTTTTCAAACCGATAAAAATTGCTAACATTGGTATTACTATCTATGCAAGCCAATGGTTTATTCTAAATCTTACCTAACTTTAGAGATGTAATTTATCTGTAATCGGCGTATAAACTTCAAGTTTCTGCGACACTGAATATGCGGAGTATCTAAAATTCCATATTTACGTTGCAAGTCATATTTTAGTGACATGATAATAGAAACTTTAGTCGATGTAGTAAGATCATCTTCAACGCTCTATCTATTTTGTATCATAGATGTTATAAGAGAAGTAAAACGATTTGGTTCTCGTAAGCGTAAGGAATAAATATTAGATGGCGTTTCTCTAGTTCATTGTTCATTTCTCAAGTTATTTCAAACTGCGAAATATTTAGCTCAATGTAGGGACAAAATAAAGCATAAAAAACAATTTATATAAATAAAGTAAACAATCATTGACGAAGAGCTTGATTGATATAAGTTGACGATAGGCAGCATTACTTATTTTTTCATTTTTGTTATTGCATTAGTTATTTAGTATAATCTAATACAGTTTATACCATTCACTTTAAAAGCAGAATATAGAGATACTAATTCTGATATGATGCACCCAAACATTGTCAACTTTATGTTATCGTTCAGATTTTCCGAAGGTCCTATTTTAACTGGAATGATCTTCCTTGCATTACTATTTAAAAATACTATAAAAAAATTTTAAAAACTTCTTCGCAGAGTTCGTAGAGAATTATGATGTGCCTAGGATGAGGGTGTTACGAAGGTCCTTGAAGTGAATATTGGAGTAATGGATTACATATAGAACCAAGAATATTTTAACAGCTAACGTATGAATCATGAGAATTAGAGGAATATTCTCATGTAAGTACGGTTACCATCCGTTGGTTTCTATTTTTAACGTGTTCTTCCATGACTCCTTTTACCCATCATTCATAATTATTGATAGTGATTTTTCTTTTAATTATTATACATATTATACACCATTCAAACAATTCGGGTTATATAGTTTACTTGAGGCATTCAGAAACCGAAGCAGCGATCATTAGTCATTAGTCTCACTTTCACCTAGCGCATAGTTCTGAAAATCATTTCAGTATAACAATGGAAATCGTGTTGTGGGTGTTTTCACACCCCCTGACATACGTCATCCGGCGGATCGCGGGGTATTAATGTAAATATAAATAAACCAAATGTCAACATGTAAACCTGCAATATGCAAGTATACAAAAACCTGGTATTTATCTGCAATATGCAAATCAGTCTTAAGGTTCTGATTTGCCATACTAACTGTTGTTTCTTAACCATCTGGATTCCTTGCAAGAAGTCCTGAAAGGTCGTCTACCTCAAAAATAGAGTTGAATATCTTCATTCCCTAAGGGAATACCCGCGGCGAAGATTACAAATCGCGGATCCACCATTTCCCACCTTACTTGTGATCGGTCGCCGCCACCATACCCTAACCTTAGATACCTGCTCAGCAGGGGTGCGGTCGGTAATCCTCATTAGCGCTTTCAAATTCGCTACCCCGGATACATACGACCATCCACAATATGCCGAAAAGGGGGTTTTCTTTCTCAGAGAGGAGTTCACCTTCATCCATCGGCCGTTTTATGGTTCCTTTGAGAAAATAGATAATACCTTTCGATGGACGAAACAAAAGAAAAAGAAACAACAAAGGAATGAATAGGGGATACTCCTAGGGCCAGAGTGGAGGTCCTCCGCTCTCTCTGAAAGACTCAGTAAAACTTCAGACGGGAATTTGTCAGAAACAGCCAAATCTCATCTCAAAATCATAATGCTTCATCTGATACAATCATCACGAATGCCTGATGGAAGTAAGAACAGAATGGCATGTTGATGCATATATTCTGAATTACCTAATGCTCTGTTAATTGTAGTATCAAGCAAATTTTATACCTCTCTGTATTGCAGAATAATTCAACTGCGAAGAAATCGAGTCAAAATTTGCACCACGGGGCAAGAAAGAGATTTAGCATCAGATAAAAGTTGGGACAGCATAATTTTGCAAGTAACATGAACTTGATTTAATTAAAGGGATAGTTTTTCTGGGACTGGCAATGAACAATATTTTCGAAAAAATGTTACGAGATGCTGGCGTTAATTTCGTGGTAAATTAATTTTTTATTCGATACGTGAAAAAATTTTGTAGCCTTCAGTATTTAAATTGTGCTACTATTCTAATATCTATGTTATTTTCTAAAATATTAAATTAGCAATTTGAATTTTAAACAATTACCTTAGAAAATGATGATAGCACACCAATTAATATTTTACTTTCTATCAATTGATTTGGTGGTATTTAAAATTTTTGTTATATTTGATGTAATTATCTGATGTAGTTGACCGTAATTTACTTGGTTTACTTTATTGTAATATGTTTTGGGTCTAATTTTCAGAGCTCTCTACCAGGTTGACTTAAAATGATTCTTTCTCAGTGTATTCGTCCAGATAAAGTTTCTTTTCATCTTTGCTTTCCTCAGTAGGTATCGAAGTTTTTTCATACTCCCCTTTTCGATAGCATTTTTCTGCAACATAAATTAGTTTACATACAGTTGATTGTGTTCTTATTCCTAATTATTCTTTATCTCCTTGCAGAGTTTTCGTTCATCTTTCTATTTAAGTCATAGTCGTGAATTTCCTCTAAATAAATTTAAAAGTTCTTCCTGTAGGCGTCAAGAGCATAAAAAACGTAATAATATAATCCTTTTTAATCTTGCAATGACATAATTTTTTATTGGATAATTGAAGCAGCTAAATTAAGTTTACCCGATGTCTACAGAAAAAGGTGAATTACGCAGAAATTTCAGGCCGAAATAAGGAGATCCGATTTCCATTCATTTTTTAATACTATGCTGCTGACATAGTAAAAATTAACACTAAATTTAAACTAGATTTCATGCTAATAAAGACGGTACAAATACGTTCAACGCGTTTCACAACGGTTTAAAAAGGCGCCGTCAGAATGCTCCTCCTTCCAAGAGCCAATAGAATGCGTGGAAAACTCTAGACTCGCTCTCATCGAGCTTCACGTCTGTTATGCGGGTTGCGGCTTAGGTGGTAAGTTTTTTTTGGAACTAGCTGTACATCTATGGTGCACTTCTTAAGAAAACTACTGATAACTGTTGTCAAATTCATTGCAGCATTTGACTGTGATATGGCTGCAATAATCCATCGTTGACGTTTTAAGTTAAAAAAAGTTATTGAATGTAAATTAAATTTTAACTTGATGGTTAAATTCTCATCTTTACATAAAATGCAGAGGATATTTAAATCAAAGATCGCAACTGTCGCTTAGGCTTAATGTAACAATAACTGCTGTTGTAGGCACAAAACCTGTATTAATATCCTCTATGTAAGTTCATCTGAACAGAAAAGAAACTGAGTACTCACGTGTAGTTCTGAAGTTAATGATGACGGATCTACCTGTGGAAAAAGAGAACGAATTCTTTAATAGGTAGAGCTCCCTTCATATCCTCCCAAATCTTGTAAACATTTACCGACAATTGTTACAATGTTATACATTTTTACTTTCTCATCAGTAAGTAATAATCAGAATCTACACGAAAGCCTTCAGAACTTCTCTTCAGGGACACAATTCATGCAATAATCTACTGTAGTGCGCAATCCTTTGAGTTACCCAATTCTCTTCTGTATGAATTCTTCAGGCCGATAAATATCTAGTGAATGAGAGTTTTACATCATAAAATGCGAGGAGTTAGTGAAGTTAGATTACTACGAAGAAAACATTGTACTCCGAATTTCGTTAACCATCAACAATTATTGCTAACCATCTGTCAAACAAGCGTGAGAATACAATAGAATCTTAACAAAAGTATTAAGTCAATATAATTTTAGGTCGTAATGAAATTTGCATGGCACATATAATGTAAGAATACTATTATTTGAAAGAGAATAAATTGGAATCCGCTGTTAATTGATAAGAGTTTCGGAGGGATGTTCCCAGAAGGTGTTAGCTGTCCTTTCTAGGAATTGGTGCCAGACGGCCATCAGTATGTCGACGATTGAAATGTTTTCCGAACCATCTACTTCACCAAAACTTGTTAACTCACGAAAATGACTACAATCGCAAAAGAATATTTGATCTAAAAGTTTCTGATTATAAATTTCTGAATGTTTGTACTAGCTGACGATAATAAGCTAGAGACGAAATAATCAACTTCCTGTTTACGAATTTAACGAATAGCAAACGGACACACCATATCACAATACGAATCCGACATTAGTCAATAAGATTCGAACTCTAGTTGAAATGAAAAATCTCGCTAAAACATCCAGTATAAACACGGCACATTCACACTCTTAAATATGAATTTTCAGACTCCCTGCAGTATATTTAAGCATGGTTGCAAGTGATACAAATGAGCGATATTATGTTAAAACACAATAAATATTTATGGACACATTAGAGGAGAAAATAGAATAATAATACATGTAGTATTTACGGTAATTTAGGAGAAAGCCGACTTGGATGTACACTCGAAGGTCAGTGAAAACACGGCTATTTAAGAGGGACTAATGTCTTTACAGTGAAAGAAAGGAAGAGCCAACTGTCCTTGGATGATAACAAAGTCAATAAAAATATCAGTGTACACTTCATTGCCTCTCATTTTCATTGATTGTAAATAAAGGCAAAAAGGAAAGTGTCTTATGACGAATAGGGAGTGAATAAGAGGAAAAGTGACTTACGAGGGGTCCAAAATAAACAAGACAAAAGAAAATCCTAAGGACACCAAAACATTTCTCCTGCTAAAAATTTGATGGAACAATCTAAAAAGATCGTAACGAATTAATTATTCATGGAAACATTTGATGTCACGATTTGAGTTTCTTAAATAGGAATATATAAGGAAATTCTTCATCGACAGTAACGAGAGTTGATATTCACTTGATGCATCAGAAAACTGAACTCATAAATTGTCATTACGCTACTTATTATAATATTGACATCATAAATTGATTGTCATTACACTGCTTATTATAAAATAATCGAGAGCTAATGACCAAAAATTAAACGTTATCTAAATTACTTTTAGATTAATATCTCAACAAAAATGACGTTTCTTGTTCTTGACAGAAATTAGAAAATATTAATTAACTTCATTCGAAAGATAATTTAGGATTATTTTCTTTTGCCAGAAAACTATTTGCTGGTTAGCCGTTCTCTCCTTTTAATCGCTTCGTCTCCTACGAATTGATATAAGTAGAATGTTGTGGGGGACAGAAGAGACCAATGCAACCCTTCGTTTTCACTGATAACCTACTCAGATTTTCTAAATTTAATATTAATACATTTTATACAGAATGTATACTAGATATATTTAATGTAAAAACAGAATAGAGATTATTAATCGGTAAATAAAATATTATATATTGCTTTTGAATTACTCACCAATTTTGGTTCTCCGGTAATCCTCAACTTCTTCCGTATCAAGCAGAAGAAACTTAGAAGTAAAACAATTGCCGAGGAGGAAAGCATGCTACTATCTGGATCTGGAATAGAAACAGAAGATTAATTTATTAATGAATAGTGAATTTAATTTTAGGTGATACCGTATTGTACATTTGTTAGATGAAGTATTGGCCAATGATGATAATTCAAATAAGCAGGATTTTGGTTAAGACCAAATTAAAAAATATCCAATTCCAGGTAGACATCCTTACGGTAGATTTATTCGTAATTTATAAAGTTGATTAACAAGCATGAAAGGCAAAAAGAAAAAGAGGAATACTTAGAGTACGTACTATAGTTATCGTTTTTTCTGAACTGAGATGAGTATAAATATATATAAATAAAGATGTGTTAGTAAATCAATAAAAGATTTGTTTCAAAAACAGTAAATATTAAGTTAACTATTGAAATTCAGTACCCAATTTCTGGTAAGAGAATCGTTAAGTATTGTATTACACCTTGAACATCACCCAAAAATCATTATCTCGAAGAAAACTTCATAATAGATTTCCTCAAAATATCAGATATAAGAATCTTCTTAGTGAATTCCTTGTAACTGTCTAAGCCATCCGTTGAAAATAAACTCACGCTATTGTGAATTTAAATAAGTGAGAACTTCAAAGTTAAAAAATCAGATTCGTCTTATATATAATATTATGAATGAAAAATAATTGAAAACTAAAGAAATATGCTAAGAGTTGTTCCGAATTTTAATGTTCAAATTAAAATGCAAAATTTGTTACATATTTGGTTCAAAACACAACTCATAATCTCTAAATGTTGCAGAAATATGACTTGCGCTATAAGTTCTACTGGAAATTAGAATGATATTTACCACTTCATGGGGCAACTGAATTTTTAATTGTAATTTGCGAAACTCTTCTTGATCATTATGTGTAATTTATAGCAATCTTAACTACGATTAAAAGAACAAGTTCAATGAAAATGATTTCTCAATTGAAATTAAACATAAAGTACAGGTTTGGCTGGAATTGGAATCACATTTTAGAAACAGAAATAATGACATCGATCTAATTAACAACTAATCGCAAAGTTAAACTTCAAAATTCAAACATAAAATTCCATCGAAATATCGGTTGACAGAAAAAGCTAAAAATAGAAAAATAAAAGTTAAATCTATTCTGGATCTAAACAGCCAATAAATAAAGGTTTAAACCGGTCACGGAAAGCTATAGAAGCATTAATTTAAACTTTCTTCGGATATTGTCCTTAGAACTTGAGACTAGTGACTTCAAGTTTAAAATATCGTCAGTATATAATATATTGGATAAAATATAATTGGATAAAATTAGACATAACTGGAATTAATTGCTCAGTAATAAAAGTATTCATGATCATATAAGATGAGCAATGTAGTAGTAGAAATCGCAGATCCTTATAAGAGTAGCACTCGTCACGAATAACTATATTCCCTAAGAATACACCAAACAATGGTTACGTGAATAATAATCAACAGCTCACTAATTAACTATAAAGTCGAAACGAAGGATGACTAAAAGTAATATACATAAGATTAATTAATGTTACTTACCATAACTGAAGAAATCCCTAGGAAGTCCCACGGTATGTAATAGCTCCGGGTTCAAGATCATCCATTTCCCTCCATTTCTTTCACAACTGCAAAAACCGAACACAATACTATATTCATCAGTGATAAAAATGAAAAAAAGAAATTCTAAAACAGCCAACTTTTCATGTTAACTTCCGTTTAAATTACGTATTTAATAAAAAAATGTTCCAAATTGAAATTAAATACAGAATACTTATACAGGCCGGATTCGAATCGTTAATCAAAGTAGAGTAATATTGGAATTGCTTTAAGTAGCTAAGGAATGTTGAGTAAATTTGAAATTCAAATGTAACGGAGATGGCGGTGGACGTTACGTTAAGATGGCGGTGGACTACATTTTCGACCCACTCTAGTAAAAATATCTCCGAAAATTATTCTGAACCTAAATATAGCGAATATCCGAGGAGTAAAAGTTATATCGGAAAAAATCGAAGGATTACCTGGGGATTTAGTCAAAAAAGTCTCTAGAAGTTGAGAATCGTAAATTCATTTCATTAATATAAATTGTCGGAGATGGGATAAAAAATAAACATACATAACTGGATCATGGGACGATGAATGATAGTAAGAAAAACATGAAGGCGAATAATCGGGATAGTAAATCATCTATAGTCAATCGTGAGAGTCTTACATAACGATAAAAATATGTACACTAACGATTGTCTCTAAAATAACAACTTAAAAACTATAGCATCAATGATTGTCTTTACACTCAGAATTAATTCAATCAAGATTAATTTATGTTACTTACCAAAACTGAAGAAATCTCCGAGAAGTCACACGGCCATCTTGACGTCTGAAGGAGTCTTTATGTCCCTTAATTTAACTATAAATAATTTAAGAGGTTCTAATTTGATAACTTACTATGTAAAACTTAACTTATGCTACACAATTACTAGATATAGAATCTACTAACCTCCAAGAAATTTGAATTCTAACGGTTTTTTCGTAAAAGTTCTTCAGCATGTCAACACCAGGCGAAGTTTCTAGATCAACTAAAGTTTAAACCTAAAAAATCAACGGATCAACGAAACCGTGAGATCTGATTGGTTGTCATTTCTCGCAGTTACATTTACTGTCACCCCTCCCACTTTTCCCCCTGCCGGAGAAAGTTGTAACTTATAAGTAATAATAAATTAGCATTAAATTAGAAATATATTTATTTAAACATATTATAAGTTTAATTTAAAAATTATTGGAATACATTTCGTTCCTCTAAAACCTTGTACTTAAAATCGGCGTAAAATAGTTGATAGTTCCGTGTTACGTAATTATGACTTACGTTCAACCTATGGTATGAGCAACGGTACGAGAAACATAATGAATTCCAATCATTCAAATTATGAAACTATGCAATGTGATCTAAAAAGAATTAATGCAATGACTACGCAATTAATAAATAAACATATGGTTAGGTGCTGTATTTTAATATCTTCCATCTCCTATGTGATTCATAGCAGGTAATGAAATATTTAAAATGTCTACGAAATTTTAATCGATATTATTTTACAATAGAAATATTAGTTACGATAAAATTGATTTAAATATTGTTAAATCCTAATCACTCCACGAAAGATTGCAAAGATACAGCATTTGAAATCAATTATTACCGTTTTATCGTTTTTACTGCAATCTCTCGATATTTCTCTCTCTTTTACACACGTTTTCACTACTGATTCATCAGGTATTTTGAAGCTAGTGATAAAAAAATTTCTACCGACTTCTACCGCCAAAATATAAATTTACAGTCCGAAAGGAAAAGGACTGAAGATGAATTAATAAAAAAAGAAATGATGGGGCAGCACAGGAAAACGTATACGAGATGTTTCAATTCGAGATGATCCAGAGAAATCATTTTGGGCATTAACACTGTATTGTTATTCTCAGCGTATTCATTATTAAAACTATGAAACTAATTCTAAGTTTTCAAATAAAGTGAATCATTAGTCCCTTTTTGGATTCCCTAATCAGCACGGCCAACGCTATTCGTCTTGTCTCTATAAGCACGTCGTTAGATATTCTTCCAACTAATCTTCCCAATAATATTGCAATAAATAACTTACCATTGAGAATTCTTCTGGTTCCTTTCAATTTTAATTCAGATTATTGCGTCCGAATACATGAAAATTTAAAAGCACACTTCCGAAGCCCGTACATCTTACGTTATTTGTCCAGCTGCGAAGAAATCCGATTTTAAAGCTTCTTCACTTCTCTACGAGGCCTTCTTCAGACTTATTATCTTCTCTCGCACAAACGATTTTAATATTCGCGAAGGACATGTTCAAGTTACCGACGCCATTACATGTGCTCCATACTCGGAATATGTGATGCACTACAGCCACCATGATCCTTTTATTTCCACTCACACTTTTTCCAATTATATCACTGAATGTAAAGCTGAATCCAGCCTACACTAACTCCTTTTCACCTTTGTTAAATTTGAAACCCACAGAAAAATGTAAACGGTGCCATTTTGAACACAGTCCACTTAGCGAGACAAAGTACTGAGAAGTTCGAAGGCCACATGACGTGACTAGCAGGTTTCGTTTGTCAAAATTTTGTAGACCATAATCCTCTTTAAAAGCGCGGAAACACGCCAAGACCTGCTGCCTCAAGAAGAGATTGATCATACACCTAGGAACTTAAAACCTTAAGTATTTCCATCGGTATGTGTCTTAGAAGCCTTAAAAAAGTGATATCTGATGAAAAATCAATCACATTAAGTTTGTGCTGTGAGTGTATGTGAAATATCATGTTGTGTTTGTGCATTTTAGATAAAGGTGTGTTTCAGCTCCATGATCGGTGATTTTTCGAAAAGCATGGCGAAGTGTAGCAGTGAGCATAGTCATCGATTGAATAATTATTACTTAAATTGGAGTTCTTATGAAGGCAGGTGTTCACATGGATCTGGACTAAATCTGGGGAATTCTGCGTAAGTCTTTAACTCGGTAGTGTTAAGATGCCATTGCAACTGAATGGATGAACTTCCGGTGTGAGATTAATGAATACTGGGTTCTTCGTGCATTATCAAGCCGAATTATTATACTTATATCATTAATACTTATCAAGCCGGAATTATATAGGATTGGAAGGTAAGAATGATTATTCTAACAAGGAAATACACGGATATTGTGGTCTATTTCACATACAATCTAAGTTGGGTAATGTAAGGCAATAGACAGAGTATGTCCATAGAAATTGTGAACCATATGATCTCTTCTTTCTAACTTCAGCTTGGTATTCATTATTTACATAATTATAAGCTAATTTAGCTAATTTTAAAGGTTCCGAAGAATGAGTGGTACTCTGGGAATCTTTTAGTTCCACATTTATTTCACCTTAATGCTAAATTAATAGCATTGAGTACCTCTGTAACTTAATTTGTTTAAAGACTAAGTTAAACGTCCACCGAGCCAGAATGCTAAGAGTGGGAGGTTCACGAAATTTTGCTGTAATTTCGGTTGATATTATTATAATGATCAAGCATCACTAATACCTAAATACTTTTCATATTGTCGCCACCATGAACAAAACTGGGGGGATATAATAAGAACATTACTAAGTACTAAAAGATAACTGAAGTATTCTTTATTCCACCGTGTATATTGTCATGAATTTCACAAAGTTACATTTAGCATTACATTAATTATTCTTAATAAAGCATACAATTTTCACGATGAGTTAGCTTGCATTATCACCCTCATGATTCTCAGTTTCTCACTGGTTTGACTCAAAGGTATTTATTTCATAGAAATCAATGCTAATCTATCTTCATAACAAATGTAAATATCTTATGGAATTTCATAGGAAAAATGTATCCCCTACTATTACCTTATTCCCGTATCCCCTATTATACCTAACTATTGAATAATATTTGTCTTAATCAGGCAGTGATTAAGTTAATTTTTGACATATGAGTAATTTTTAATCTATTACCTCTTCGAATTATATGAACAATTTTTTTCATGGTTTCATTGTTCTACTTTATCTTGGCACTCCCAAAATCCTACCTCAATAAGAAATATAAAGTCAAAGTATCTTATTCTTCTTCTGCCGTGGTAAACCTCATTCGTTCCTACAACTCATAAAATTCAATATATAGTTATAAATATTATGGCCAATGTATGTTACAATTAGTATTACTTCTGTGAGATAGTTATTATAATACTTTAGCGTTATTTTATTTACTATTATTTGACTTTGACAGTAATGTCGGTACATTTTATATTTCTCTCTTTGCGTTCTTTCTACATTCCTATTTTCAATTATGTATTTCTCCTTCTCATCTAAATGGATTATACTGATAAATAAAACTGATAAAAAGAAATGTACAATAAGTACATTCCCTACCAAACGTCGAAAGGCTGTTTTCAGTGCATATTTGTAGAGGTATTTCATAAGATGATGACATGGATGATTTCCAGCTCATTGAGAAAAGAACGCAAAGAATCTCCCCCCTCATTTTGCCTTGTAAGCCTCATTCTATTTTCGAATTGGCCTTTTTCTAAATACTAAAGTACAGATGTAAGAGAAAGGATAATGAATAATCTACATAGAAAAGTAATATTATGTCTCTTGACATGTGGCATCTGAATTATTCAATATATCTGGTTTAATTGTTTCTATGGTTTAAATAAATACCGCAAATGAAATGTATTTATCTTTATAGTATTGAGTGTATATAGTTTTTACTTATTCTTGGAGAAAATGAGATGTTCACTAAGGCTAATGAATTTTCTAAGCTTCGAATAAAAGATGTCCTAAAATTTCTAATAAAAAATATTTCAATCTTTGTTTAACTCGAATGTAATTCATGGAAATATTCGGTGTGATAGCTTGGATGTAACGACTCATATCTCTTTGATATACATATTGTATTGATTAATTTTAATGACCGCCATATGACGTAAAGGCTTAAATATTCAAATCCTTATTCCCGTTCTTATCTCATTATTGTATTATTACGAATCCCCGCAACTCAGAAATATATCACGTGTGTAACTTAGACGTACGAAACGTATGTAATAAATTTTATCTACCATTTTCTTGATAAAACCTTCAAAGTGAATTCGAAGTATTTAGTTAAACTTACGATAATACATAGTAACTAAACAGAAGTCTTACTTGGAATCATGCCAGATCTGGGTATCATCAAAAAATTCGTATTATGAAATCAATGCACGCTAATATAATTTATTTTCCAAAACTTTTAAAGCTTGATTTTCCTTACGTTCTAAATATAAAATTTTAAGTAAATGCTAAAAATTAAATTTTATTATCTGATATGCTTCTCATATGAGATGGAAGATATTAAAATACAGCACCTAACCATATGTTTATTTATTAATTGCGTAGTCATTGCATTAATTCTTTTAGATCACATTGCATAGTTTCATAATTTGAATGATTGGAATTCATTATGTTTCTCGTACCGTTGCTCATACCGTAGGTTGAACGTAAGTCATAATTACGTAACACGGAACTATCAACTATTTTACGCCGATTTTAAGTACAAGGTTTTAGAGGAACGAAATGTATTCCAATAATTTTTAAATTAAACTTATAATATGTTTAAATAAATATATTTCTAATTTAATGCTAATTTATTGTTACTTATAAGTTACAACTTTCTCCGGCAGGGGTAAAAGTGGGAGGGGTGACAGTAAAAGTAACTGCGAGAATTAACAACCAATCAGATCTCACCGTTTCGTTGATCCGTTGATTTTTTAGGTTTAAACTTTAGTAGATCTAGAAACTTCGCCTGGTGCTGACATGCTGAAGAATTTTTGCGAAAAAAAACCGTTAGAATTCAAATTTCTTGGAGGTTAGTAGATTCTATATCTAGTAATTGTGTAGCATAAGTTAAGTTTTACATAGTAAGTTATCAAATTAGAACCTCTTAAATTATTTATAGTTAAATTAAGGGTTGGAAAGACATCTTCCGACGTCAAGATGGCCGCAGGACTTCTCGGGGATTTCTCCAGTTTCGGTAAGTAACATAAATGAATCTTGCTTGAATTAATTCTTAGTTTAAAGACAATAATTGATGTTACAGTTTTTAAGTTGTTATTTTTGTGACAATCATTAGTGTACATGTTTTTTTTCGTTACGTAATACTCTCAAGATTGACTATGGACGATATACTATCCAGATGACTCTTCTTCATGATTTTCTTACCATTATTCATCGTCGGATGATTTAGCTATGTACGTTTATTTTTTATCTTGTCTCGCAAATTATATTAAAGAAATGAATTTACGATTCTCAACTTCTAGAGACGTTATTTGACGAAAGCCCAAGGTAATCCTTCGAATTTTTCCGATACCACTTTTACTCCTCGAATATTTGCTGTATTAAGGTGGAAAACAATTTTCGGGGGTTTTTTTACTAGAATGAGTCGAAAATATTTCCGACCGACATCGTAACGGTAATCTACCTTTGAATTTCAAGCTGACTTTGGATTCCTTAGCTAATTAAACCAGTTCCAATATTTCTGTGGCTTGATTTACGGATCGAAACCGGCCTCTATCAGTATTCTATATTTAATTTCAATTTGGAATTTTTTTATTAAATACGTAATTTAAAGGGAAGTTTTCATCAAAAGATGGCCGTCTTAGAATTTTCTTTTTGTTCTTTTTATCTCTGATGAATAATGCATTGTGTACGGTTTTCGTAGTTGTGGAAGAAATGGAGGGAATTTAGTATTCGAAACTGGCCTATATCAGTATTCTATATTTAATTGCCTTTGGGGACATTTTTTATTAAATACTTAATTTAAACGGAAGTAAAGATCAAAGGATAGTTTCCTTAGAATTTTCGTTTTTTATCTCTGATAAGTAATGCATTGTAGAAGATTTTCGTAGATGTGTAAGAAATGAAAGGGAAAGGAAGGTCTTGAATCTGGAACTCCTAGTTGCCGGGCGGTTCCTCTGATGAATATCTCCATCGATCTCGGTACCTGCGCGCAAGTGAGAGATGCATGTTTTTCTTTTTGAGTTCTTTCTGTTTTTACACTGAACTGAATTAGCGCATTTGAACGCCGGAAATCATTTAATAATTATACTTCACATTGATTTCAGTGCATACAGATTTCGTTTAGTGTACCCTCAATTTGAAATATAGCCATTATTTCTTTATGTATGTCGTGCTTATTAATAAATTGAATAAAATATAAAAATAATTTTACTGTAATAGTTATGATGTAGAACAGGTTACTGTTAAATATGATCTTAACAATAATCCTAAATGAATCATTATCTTTGCCAATTGCTCGCATTTACATATGCACAACACAATAATACCCTAGATTATAATACCACACAATATTACCCCATTGCTATTCGCAAATGAATTAATTTAGTGTTTCTATTTTTCCAGATTCTGACATCCTTCCCTTTCGGCACTTCTATTGCTTGGGAGTTTCTTCTATGTGATCGTGGAAAGGCACTTATGAGGAGTAAGCAGGAACAAGTATACCCGGAGAACCACAAATGGTGAGCAGTTAAGAGTTTTTCTCTTTTGCATTTCTTCTTCTGATGGATCATTATTATTTCTAAAGTGTAGAATTTGAGTGGTTGTATTTTCGGTTGTTAATTAACGGATCTAAACCATTTGAAACTGATTGGTTTATTAAAAGGGATAACATGGTATATCGGCTGGCACGAAATGAATTATTGGTCCGTTATTTATCGTGTAACAGCCAATGTATATTAACATGTTTCAGAGGGAAAGTTTTGCATGAAAGAACGCTTTTTGGGGAAACTTATTTTCAGCAGGAAATATAACATTATTAAATTCTTCCGCTAAAAAGAAATGGTATTTATAGTGCGAGTTGAAGCCACATTTGAAATTGATTATTTCGAATTGCATATGGAGTTTAAAATTTTCTTTGAGCAGCTTAGTCGTGACCAATAATTAATTCTTTTCTTAAACTTTTTTCCATTACAAACATATGAACTGCTAATCTCTTCACTATATTAGATGAAAAGTACTCCTTTCTGTGCGGAAAAACCGAGTGGTACCGTTATCATGGTATTAAATAAATATATAAAGTGGCGTATTTATTCGTTTTAGGAAAAATTCTTAGCACAAAGCAACTGTTTAGTTGGAAATGTTTTTTGGCTCTCAGAAAAATATCACTGCGAAACCATACCAAATTGTACAAGACGCTATTCCCATTCTAAATATATTTAAAATAATCAGCTAGTATTTTGAGTTGCTTTTGTAATTAAATTTAACGACCAATTTACAAGAAGAAGATGTATGGCTATTCATCACTTCTAAGGTTAAAATATTAATTATTAAATGTTTGAAATAATTTAATCCTTTACCATATGAAAGACGATGAATACTCCTAGTAATTAATTAGCTGCTTAAAGAGATTGGTTGAATAAAGGAACATAATGTAATATTTTTTTCTTAACTGCTCGAGAACCAGGAATTGTATTGTTGGAGGGATTTTAATCAACAATTATTTTAAATATCGTTTAATTTTTTCATCATCTCCAGAATGTTTTATAATCAGCAGTGAAATGAAATTTTATGTGTTTAGGAGCATCTGCTATATTAATCAAAATTCGAAAGCAATTTAAAGATTCACCACCTTTTCGTCTTTGGTTTCATATATTATTGGTAAATTTTATCAATATTTTAATGTTATTCTTTTGATCTACATAAAGCGCAACGATTTAAAACAGGACTTGCGTAGATTTTAACGCTGTAACTGATGATCCTCTCCTGGTCTCTCACTTACATCGATAGAGACGCTTGTTTCAAACGATACAAACAATTTGATCTTTTGAGTCAACTATCTCCTCAAATGTAAATGCATGAAGTGGATAAATCCAGCAATTTTTAAATATATAAATATGTTTGAGAAAGACATTCTTAGAAAAGATAACTTCGTATTTTTCGGGTATTCGCAACTATGTTTTTTTTATCATGACGAGTGTTTCGGTATCATTAGGACTTTCCGTTTCTCTTGTACGCTTCTTGCTTCACCTGCCAGTCAGTACTTCTTGAAACGAGGGAGGCACTTTCCTTTTCACCTTTGTTTGTATTCAATGAAAATCAAAGGACAGTGAAGTGCACATTGATATTTTAGGAAAACGACTTCGTTATCATCTCCAAGGACAGCTGGCTCTTTTTTCCTTTACCGTTAAGACATTAGCCCCTCTAAAATGGCATGTTTTCACTGACCTTCGGGTCTTTTCTCAAGTACAAGTTCTTTCTAAGTTAGGTAAACAAACACAGTAAATATTACATTTATTATTATCTTAGTTTCACCTCCGGTCTGTACATAAACAATTTCTTTAGTTATAACTTAATATTGCTCATTTATCATTTGCAGCCCCCAAAAACGTTCTGTAGGGAACGCAAAAAATTTTAAATATGAATCCAAAGCACGACTTGCTCTAGCATCTAATTCTCTTATTTTTAATTGAATCGGCCGAAATAGCACACGATGTCTCAAAATTTGTCAAGCTCAATCTAGCTTCTGGTATTCTTTCTTTCAAAGATTCCTAACCTGCGTATGAGATCATCTTCGTTACCTTTGCCTTTTTTCGTAGCATTTTACAAATAAATTTATCCCTAGCGCTGCACTTTCTGGAGTTCACGGGTACCAACTTAATCCGCTGGATACTCTAATATTTTCATTCACAAGATTTTTTTTCAGAGACATATGCTAAGCAAGAAATCGTGTTGTAATTATTAAACGGACATTACTTTTGCTCTTCATTTACAAGAAAGCGATATTTTAGTATAAGTTTATAATGGTCGCACATAAAACATTGAATAACAAAACCAACAATAGTTATATTAAAGGAGAATATCCGACACTTCAGTTGGCATTCTATTTGAAGATTTGCAGTTTTTATTAAGAATTAATTGGGATTTTAGGCAACTTTCCGATGTGATAATTTCAGAAAGGAAGGAATTGTGTAAGTCATAGAATCACGCACAAAAGCAGACTTTCCCATAAACTGTGTCTCTAAGAAGAAGATCAACTTTTTGTATGAATTCCGTGATTTCTTAAAAAAAGTATAACAATGTTACAAATGTGGGTGATTATTGAATTACTGTTTACATTAAGGGAATTCCATCAGTCAAACAATTTGTTCTCTTTTCCTACAGGAAATTCCATCATCATTAACTCCAGAATTACACGTAAGTACTCAGTTTCTTTTCTCTTCAGATGAACTAAAGTTCCTCTACTTCATCAAACAAGTCTAATTAACTCAAGATTTGTGCTTACAACAGCAGTTACTCTTGCTTTAAGCCTAAGCGACAATTTCGATTTTTGATTTAAATATCTTCTGCATTTTATATAAAGATGAGAATTTAACCGTCCACTTAACATATAATTTAAATTCAACATTTTTTTTTAACTCGAAACGTTAACAATAGACTATTGCAGCCATATCACAGCCAATGTTGCCATGAATTTGACAACAGTTTGCAGTAGTTTTCTTAAGAAGTACACCATAGATGTACTAACCACCTGCTCTGTAGGGGGCGTGGGGAAGGCATTCCCTACAAACCTAGCCTACTCTTAGGCCTACAGTCGCAGGCATCTATTTCAGGGGCCTTTCTTTCACCTTCTTCTGCAGGGGTGAGGTAACTAAGCACTCACTTCTCACCTGCTCGTTCTTTCTGTCTATGAGGTCGGAGCTTGTCCTTGAAGTTGTGGCAGGGGGCCCTCTAGGCATAGAGGTGAACCCTATAGCACGTCACAACGGCCTGGAGGGTCCACTTCTTAGGGTTTTTAGGGTTTCCCCCCCAATCCCCCCCTTCCCTCCCTCATCGGCTGTTTCATCGGAGAACCACCATTAGCGACGGTATGTCGCGCCCAGGAGTAAGTTATGGTGTTGGTTAAGGTAAAGAGTGTGTGAGAAGAACCAGGAGGAATTTGTTAATGTTAGAACGATTAAGGTATGGTCAAGCAGCCAGTTAGGAATGCTGTTAACATTTCAGGGGTTTTAATTCTGAGATTCTGAGATTTGAATTTATTAATTTTTAAGTACAATCACCGGAAAGAGAATTCATCATATATTATTAATTATGCATAAAATTTTTAAGTCGAAACACTTTCCGAATTCGGATATCGTGATCATTTTGAGAACTTTTCGGTTTACATATACTTCCGTTAAATTCGTTTTCGTCACATGCAACCAAGTACTTCCTCAGAAATAAACTCTTAGAAATTGTTAATGTTCCACAAGATAAATTCTTACATCAATTTACACAATTTTTATCTTAATATTTAACTTTTATGGCGATGGATGAATAAGATATTGTTTTAGTAATAATTGTAATTGGAGAGTTTGTTTTTCTCTCATGAACACCACACACGATCACAAACCCATTCACTAACGCATACGTGTATAGCACATTCTCACCGTGAAGATAATATTATCGTGATTTACTCGGACACTAGTGATTGGATTTAAAAAATGTCAATGTGTTGGAGGATCCTTTTTTTAATTATTAGTAACCGCCTTCTTATTATGGCTTTCACTTCAAACGATTAGCTTTCTAAAAATTAGAACAGTAAAGGACAATTACATTAAACGTTTAGTTAATAACACAGTATATTGAATAATAATGAAGAATAAAACCATTTTATCATTATAAATATAAAATATAATTACTCTTAGCTCTCGGGCAGATTAACCGGTATCTTTGCATAAAAGGATGAGACACAATACGGTTTCAGCTGACATACTCTGTTCCTGCATACATTTAACTTAACTAGCCAGGTGTCTTTTTAATCCAACTAACTTTAATCGGTATTTGTAATTATTGAACCTTCCGGAAAGAGATAAGATAAAGAATTCACTCATCTTTGGCAGGCATTAGAATTATTTGCTTTCCGTATGGTAGTAGTATTTTTTTTAAATTACTAGTGCACGAATATACGTTTTACGCTATTGGTCTACAGTAAAGTTAATTAAAGCTTCCTTCCAATCGATTCTTTAAGATCGCGACAGTATAAGGTACATTTAAAAATAGCCAATTCAATCCAAATCTTGGTGAAGGCTATGTGTATGCCATGTTCACTGTAAGACGAAATTTGCAATGAAACGTTCTATTCTACATTAAGTTGAATCGATACTACTAAAGTCTCTTGGTGGAATTTCCTCAATACAATTACGTTGTATTTGCTACATAAAAGTGCAGCACTATAATGAGCAATAATTTCAATTTTTTTTATTGCCAATATTTATTCAATTTGCCTGATCCATATGAACTCTCCGCCTTCTTCCAAATTACTAATCTCGTCTTTTCTTAAAATCACCTTAATCTTTAAAAGGAAATTAATAGAAGTTAGATTATACATAGAATGAAATCATCACAGTCTAATTCCTCTGAACTGTCTTCGCATTTACCGGCCAACAGATTAACCTTCCTGTTCCATAGATACGTGATTAACTGCCTGTTTGTATCTTATAATTTTTTTGTACATTTATATGAATAAAACTGCTACGATATTCTAGGCAGACTACCGCGTGGATCGATGTCTTTGATAATACTCTTTGCGTTATTTTTTTTCGCGTTTGTTTTATTCAAGCTCATTCTCTCGCACTTATTAACTTAGGCTTACTAAGCTATTTACATTGGTCACTAGGTCCAAATTCCTGCCGCAAAATCAAGAATCAGCTTTTTTATGGGGAAATAATGTACTACGCAGATGGATATTGTCCGCTTCACTAACCAAACTACTACTTGCTTAAGTTCTCTTGCACATATGAAAACATTGCAACCACGCGCAGTCAGCATGGTTTCCTTCAAGGTCGCTTCTGTGATAGCCATTTAGTCATGATATGATGCAAGCAGCCGACAAAGGCTTTAGGCCAGATGACATTTTGCTAGTTTTTAGGACGGCATTCGATACAGTGCCATACGCGAAGCTACTTCTCATACAATCGGCGATCATATCAGTGTAGATCATTTAGTGTATTTAGCCGTTCCTAACGAGTGGTATTCTAATTGTGAGTGCATTTCAATAGGGAGAAATGTGACCGGCTTGGTGTGGAATCCAGAACCATTTTGGGAGGTGTCGCTACAAATTATGTTTACGGTAGTGTCCCCTCTATCCTTATGCAGAATTTCACATTGTAATGATATCCTTATACTTTATTCCATATCATCCGTTTAAATTTATAGTGGAATTCAAATGATGCCTCATAGTTAGCTGAATCTGTACTCACTCAGCACGTAACTGAAAATGGCACTCTGACATCGAATCAAGGATCATTAGGGAGACAGTCGACTGTGTTTATCAAATATATTCATGACTCCTGTGCATGCTTTACAAGCCAGAATCTTTTCGTAAGATAGGATCGCATTTTCCGACTTGGTAGGTAGATAATCTAACCATATGCACTTCTTCGATTCGATATCATATCGGGAAGGTCCGAAAATAAGGTATCGTAACCCCATTTAAACTGAATAGTGGAATGTAAATGACGCTCTGGTATCGAGCAAAGGATCATTAGGGAAACGCTGAACTGCGTATGTATATCGAATGTACTATATTCTTGATTTCAGTTCACAGGTTATATATACATTTCCATATTATCGGGAAGGGCTTTTAAAATACTAAAAATTTTACTTCATCCATTTCAAATAAAAGATTTTATTTTAAATGGGAGAATATTTTTCCTCAACTTGCGTAGAAGTTAATTTTGGTGGAATGTGGAATGCCCACGCTTTTCATATTGGAAAATGTAACCGCCCCGGTATTGAACCCGAAATCATTTCGGAAGATGTAATTGAATTATGTGATGTTTAATATCACTTGTTGATAAAAATATTCGTAGCTGCTTGACACACCTTATAACCGCGGCTTTACAATTATTTGTATCGTAATAATTATAGCCTTTAACTTTGGTTCCTTCAGCAATTTTCCCTTAGTCAAAGTTCCTTTCTTTTACTCTTAAAACTCGGGCAAATTCTTCCTCATTTCTCGGATTTCTTTTTCGCAATTATAAAAATTTCAATATAACGCGGGAATTCCAGATTTCGTAGACTAAATATCTCTAGAGATAGGCTGATTTTATCTTTGTTATTCTCAGAATGCGAATGTAGCTTTTATGTTGAGAAATTTAGAAAATAAGTCATCTTAATCGAGAAAAGTGCTTGTTTTGTATGAGTATCATAGAGACAGGCTCCTTTATTCTTTATCTTTGTCTTCGACAGCGCGATTTAAATTTTATTTATCGACGAAAAATCATGAGTGTATAAGAATTACTTTACGGAATATTTTCTGTTTTCCATATACCTACTACATTGCGAGAAATTACCGCCACCTCCCATTGAAGCATTCCTTCGTAAGATAAATTTAATTACTCTTGTGTATCGAACGTCTGTGAAATCGTTCTCTCGAAGGACTTTAATCGCAAGCCATTATCATCTTTCTACATTATTTCATTGACTGCAATCAAATTTCAAAGCCGTAACAAATACTCTTTTCACGAGGAATATTCCCGAAAAGATTAAACAACGCAATATAATGTATTGTAATTAGAAAAAAACATTCATTTCTCCACGATGTTGAAGTATCGCCATTCCGTAAGTCTTCACATTCCCTGTTTAATGATCCATCATATATTTCCAAGAACGAAAAGATCACCAAAAATCGCTTTTTCCATTCTCACCCTTCACTTCTCGCCATTCCCCTTCTTTCTTCCACTTCTCGGAAGTTGGTTCGAAGAGGATTAGCAAGTTGATAGGTTAGCGAGTCTCATGTGGGTGCGGAGACCGCTCGGGATGAGAAGATATGGAAGGAAAGAGAAAGAAAATGGAACTGAGCACTAAGAGATGGAACTGGAAGGAGAAGCATTGATCTAAGGTGTCTCGGGGGATCCTCTCACTTGTAAAGGACTTGTGAAGAAAATTATCCTATCCATATTATCAAGTCGGTTACTCTTCGCGGTACAAGTAGGTAGGGGAATGATTTGATTTCCATTGTTGCTTTCGAGAAGCGATTCG
Organism: Pachydiplax longipennis; assembly: GCA_036926295.1. Lineage (NCBI taxonomy): Eukaryota > Metazoa > Arthropoda > Insecta > Odonata > Libellulidae > Pachydiplax > Pachydiplax longipennis. Next base: position 1,544,748 of record JAVFKF010000010.1, read on the forward strand.
ACTCTCACAAGGTGGGACTGCGTTTAACTTTTCTACTCGGACTTCAAAATCGGTCCTAGTTATGTTCTCGGAGATTTCCACGGTGGATAAAAAGAGACGTGAATCGACCGAGTTTTCTTCTGTATAACCTCTGTTTTGTCGTATGTCATCCAAAGTTGAGATAGAGAGGGATACAAAGATTTTTTTAACTCGTCTATTATCAGTCTGAAAAAGGATGTTTTATCAACTTCTTACTGTTACTATTGTGTAAGCTGTATTTGTCCCATTTCTTGTATCGGAGGGGCCGAAAGTTTATTGAAGAAAAATGACAGAGAGTATCGCATACGAATATATTGATGTACGCATAAAAATAACGAATATGCAAAATTTTAGCGATAATACTACCTGAAATCAAATTTAATCACGGGGTAATTGTTTTATAACTTCTCGTCATGATTAGAGCTATACTTAGAACGGAAGTATTTGTGTATCCCAGGATTTATTGAAAGTAGGAAAAGTGGCTACCGTTGCAGGTACAACTCAGACAATAATCATCTTCGTGCAAGACTTTAACAAATTACATTTTGATGATATCTCATTGAAGATTCGTTCTATATGCTTTAGGAAAAGAAACGCACCTACTTCATTGCGAGAAATTACCGCCACCTCCCATTGAAGCATTCCTTCGTAAGATAAATTTAATTACTCTTGTGTATCGAACGTCTGTGCAATCGTTCTCTCGAAGGACTTTAATCGCAAGCCATTATCATCTTTCTACATTATTTCATTGACTGCAATCAAATTTCAAAGCCGTAAGCGATAACTATCCGTCGTTTTCATACATTATTGTTCATACACTTGATTGATGATACCGATAAGTTATATTTAGATTGAAATAGAGTTCAAACATGAATGGTAGAATTGAACACTTCGGTGGAGTAGAGAAGACATTTTGGTGGACATTTCAGTGGAGTAGATAGGACATCCTCATAGAAAGATAGACCACAGAAATATTGCGGGTCAAAGGAAAAGAAAACCAAGTATGAAGTCAAATATTCATTTAGGAGATTTAATTCGCGAAGTTGATTTTACAGGTATATTCATACATACATATGGGTTTTAGTGTGGCAGAATTTGAAGTTAGTCATAGATTTACGTCATCAAATATATAATATGAGGATTAGAATGAGATTCAATCAATTATAAAATCAAATGCTCAAATCACATCAAATTTAAATATAAGAAAAATAGAGATCAATTGGACCAAGGAGATAGTGGGATATATCGGTTTGTAACATCGAAAAAAGAGGATGAATAGAAAAGAGAAAGTAATAGTAAAGTCTGATGATATATGCTATTGCATGCGTAATGAATGTCATAGAAGCAGAATTCGTTCTTTGACAAGAAGCACTGGGTCATTAAAAATTGTATATTCTTGCGTAAACGCCACGAACGGCAATACAAACCCTTATAATAGAGAAGGATTTCCTTCCCGATGTTGTTCTGACGATAAAATTTCTCTGCTATCTATTCTTCTAGAAAAGTACCCTACGAGCCAACTACCGACATTTGCCAGACAGCGCATACACCATTAACATAATCTCTCGTCATTGTCTATTACAGTAGCGCAGCGCACGAAGGAGAAATTAAAAAGAACAACTGATACCTAATCCAAAATGACTCTTTCTAAATTTCTGTTCAGGATCACGGGGAATAAAACTATTAAACCTCATAACATAATTTTATTTATGTCATGGTGACATTGGGAAACATACCATAGGTTTGGCCGAATCTGTTTATCAACGAAGAAAGGGATACGAAATGCAGAGTTGGGAGACAAACGTGGCCGACCTAAGTATTGGAGGTCGGTTGGACGATCTTACGGACAAAACTATGAATTACTCGGAAATAATCTTCCAGGGTCGATACCGGTTAAGAACAATATATCAATCGAACAAATACGTGAGAGAAATTAAATAAAATGGTGCAATTCCCAGGAAGATGCTCGCGTCGTTTTAGGAAGCATAGTCAATGATTCGATAAGTAAAAACATCCTCCCCATAAACAAGAATTTTATAATGATGAAATATATGAAAATATTTAATACTATTTTTCGATAATTTATCATCGCATCACTCTTACTATTACCCTTACGTGATTTAACTATTGATCGTCAAAGTTCTGAAATATTGAGTACTCAATAAATTTAGAAGGGGTTAGGAGTATGACAAAGAATATCGATGGATTTATTGCATTTCTGTGTCACTACTTAAGGTGATAAATGAGATATAAAAGCGTGATTTATTCTGCTGACTCCTCTTAATTGAAAGCGAGATGAATGCAAAGTTCATCAAAGTATAGATACCTCCCGTCCCTCAACAGTGTACATTCAACTGTACAAATAAGCGAACCCACTCTTCGCCTCGCATCTGACCATCTGTATTCTAATCTCAGTTTGCATAACGCGAATGCTTTGAGATTGGAATAAACCGAAATTCGTTCGTATAGAAAAGTGTTGTCACAAGGCTATTGAAAACCAAGAGAACTCTTGCGGGTTACATGAATTGGATCTCCGAAACACACTGGCGTGAAGCATCCGCTTACCATCAGGGACGATGAATTCCTAAGTATTTGCTCTTTAAGACAAGTGCGGTGTAAACAAACTCTCCTCTACTCGTTAAGCATTTCAATTACGCTGCATATTGTAGTCTACTGAAGTCGCTACGCTATTGCTAATGCGTAGAAAGAAATCGTTACCCGTATCCTATAGCTTAGTTTTGGCAGAAAAATCCCTCTTATTTTCGGAATTTACTCAGTATTTTAGTTTTCTATTCATCTCTCTCCATCATTTACGTCCTTGACGCCATAGCTGATAATCATCAGTCATTCAAACAGTAGCGAAGAGGACGGTTAGGGAGAAAGGATCTTAAATATCTCTCTTTATCAGCATACATTGATTATAACAATGTTTTGTGCTTCTGAAGTGAGAGTCAAGTGGCAGGATATGACAGCGGTATCAGATAAGACTTGCTAATTGTCATTTACATTTTTGCTGCGTAAGAGACACGTGATCCTCAAGCGCCAACTTTCAGGAAGAGTCACAGCGTCCAAAATTTCCATTTATAGTTATACCGATTGACATACGACTTTTCTATGAAGACGCACTCAAGTCCATAAATTTTATATTTTATCTTACAGTTAGTAAAATATGACGAAAGTTATTTTTTCCGATTCTTCTTATTTAAAACAACAGTATAATCATATGCAGTATTACGTGGCTTGAATATATTTTCTATATTTTGTATCATCTTTCGTCTACCACTTTTGTAATAACTGTTTAATTTTATTTTCTTCTGTGAATTATATTTTATACGTCTTATATATAGATTTCTTCTAGAGTATTGTTTTAACCATCCCGTGACTCTTTAGTATTAAGTATTCCTTTTCTTAAATCTTCGTTATAATTTGAATCTTTCCATAGTTATCGTAACGTTTTTCTTGGGAGACTTGCCTTAAAACCAGAATAGACATCATTATCATCATTATAAGAAAAGCTGAAATACTCTATTCGGTGCATTTCACAGCATCCCCTTAAACTTTCCATAAATGAAATATCAGCATCCTATTTACCCCCAAAAGAAGAATATACTCGATTTAAGGGTATAATCGGACCATTCGGTGCATTACGTGATTTAACACTCGGTAGAACAATCACATTTAGCGTGCTTTCCCGTTGTCGAATCGTACACCCTCAATCTCTCTCAGACATCGCTCAGCTCGTGACTTCGACTTCTTTCCGCATTCTGTCTCAAACTCGAATTTCTCGGAAGCTCCCCATCACGTTTGAGCAAAGTAATCGAGTCTGCACAAAGACGCAGTCAGGAGAAAGCAGAAAGAGATGTTTGTGAAGTAGTCGTATAACCTTCGTTGCAATCTCTTGTTTTCTTTTTCTCTTTCCTTGATAGATTACCCATTTATTCTTACTCGTAAATTCGAGATTTTTGATGAAATATTCTGATTCCCTAATGCAAAGCAATTTAAAATGCTCGCCAATCTTCGGTTCATCTTAGAAAATCTGTTCCCCTCCAATATGGGCACGGGGTTTCTCATCCATTTATCCGGCTTACAAGATTTACGGAGTAATTACGTTCTGCCGTTGGGGAAATCCTAACATCGCGTTATCTTCTCTTCGAAGAAACCTCCTTCAACGGAAATCGCTATCATGATGTAACTTATTCCTCCTCTCGATACTATTTTGGTCTACTTCAACTGATGCGAACAATGTGTCATCACAATGATCAAATAATACCTGTTTGGAAACAATTATTTTAGTTTTTCCGTGGGAATGGTCTTGTTTTTCTACACTTATCAATCCACCAATGTCCTATCTTGTATCGTCTTTAATAATATAAGGAGTAAAATAGAGTAAAGTACGAATTAAATTTTTTACCACATTACAGAAAATTTCCGCGAACATTTTCTCTCCTGTTCGTTTCCAGCCATTAGAATTGAAGTATTTATTAGGATGTAGGATCAGTAGTCTGTTTTTAACTTTTTTTCAGAGCTTTTACAATGCTGTATGTGGTAATGCAATGATATATGCTTTTCGTTTTATTTTGTTTACTCTGTTTCTATAGACAGTCTATTTCTTCTCACCCGTAAATATAATAGGTGCGAGAAATCGTAACATATATTGCCTCTTAAAATTTGGAAGTCCTCTCTATTTTCTGCTGGCTTCCATAGAAGATGGTTCGAAGAATTATTGTTACACTTTTTAGAAAATGCAATTTATATAAGATCATAAGAGATTTTGAATAACGCGGATACGCGCGTACGTTAAAGCCTGCGCGACTGGGAATTCGTGAACTATTTTACCTTCAATAATCGCTAGTAAAGTAAAATTGTTAATACTTCTATAAAAAATAAAAATTATTATTGAGAAAATAGAAGGTGAGGATTTAATTAAATCTTCAGCGAATTATTTCACACCAAAGGACGGTGTAAAATTAGCTCAGCACATACATGCGGTAACAGTCTGATTTTGCTAATACTGAGAGGTAAACGTTACTCATTTATCAATTAAGGGACGTTCATTGTTTTTAAATTAAAGAGTTGCTTCAGTGCGTATAAAAAATGGAATCTGAGGATACCGATTTCCCCCCTCCAATAGTGATACTTAAATTTGGATTTGATTAAGGACACGGCGGAAAGAATTTGCTGTTATGCATAAAATGTATGTTCTCACGTATTCCGGTTAACGAATTCGCTATTACGCCATGCATGTTGCGAAAATGTGTACTAGTCATTGCTTAATCGTCGAGAGAAATTCATGAAAAAAATCAATCTGGCCTTTTAGCTTCGTGATTGCATAGCGATAGCGGTTTAAAACATCTTTCGTTCCTTTGAACTTTCCTCATCATCGAGGCGCTTAAGGTAGTAGAGCCAATAGTAGTATTGGGGAAGCAAATATGTTGGAAATTTAGGGAAATTTTTCGGGAAAAACAACAATTACCCCAGTGTCCTGAAGTTTACGCTATGTATACCTTGGATCTAAGTTTTTATTTAGACGAAGCATTTCAAAGGAAAATTTCCAAGGAGATTTAATTGAGATTGACGTAGACTCATGTTGAAAGAAAGTTTAATTTGTGGTCTTGGCAAGTAAAAAGACTTTCATATCTTATTCAACAGACATTTGTTAATAAGGAAAATTTGCAGTCTAAATTCAAAAGTATTAGAACAAAATCGATACTAGAAGTCCTTAAAGTATTCTAAAACTGCTAACTGGAAAAAACAGAAAAAGTAAAACACAGCTTCGAAGTAACAGAACCGTAAAAATCACATCAGAAGAGAAATAAAACGTTTATTTTTTCTCTCGATGTTTCAAATATGAAGAAAATAATTTTTATAAAATATCGGTGTAGGTTGGCCATTGGGCGTAAAATTCTCAATTATCATCTCCGTTATGCAGCTACTGAGACCTAATTGATAAGTGTATAGTGACCTTAGCGGGCATTATTTTACAATAGCATGAATAACAGCAATGTGTTTCTCGTCTTAATCCATCTATTGTTTGGGCGACTACAATGAAACATATATTTTAAGCCATTGTGAAAAACTTGACAACAATTTGTAGTCTTCGGTCATATCTCAGCATCAGAAAATCAACAGGGAAAAGCATGAAAAATAGGACAGCAACAAAATAGATAAGTGAAAAATATGGGTGGGAACGTTCAAGATGAAATTCGAAATTTTTTCATTCTCATCTTTGAGATTTATTTCTAAAAGTGAGAAAGTCCGTTTTCTACTAAGTGATATAGATAACCTGACAGAACTCAACTAACTTTTATCGGAATTTTTGACAATTTTAAACCTATTCCCAGACTTTGACGTTTATAGATCTAGTTTCAATAAGAAAACTTTCCGATTATTTAAGACTGCAAATATAGGTATCTGTAAGCGTTTTCTTTATAAAAATAAAATTTAAACAAATTGAAAGGCCAAATGTCTCGTTCTTCATTGTCTTAAGGTCCATCCTTGATACTTGTTAGGTTAAATCAATATTATCCGTATTTTAAATAAAATCCGTTCGTAAAATTTTAAAGAAATTAATAGAAATTGTTCTATTTTTCATTTTCTATATATCTTTCATCTTCCTAAAACCACCACAAATTGTTGAATTGAATATGAATTTTTCTTTTCTTAATGATAAAGGAATTTACATTTATGATTTGAGATGTGTCCCCATAAGTATTTAAAATTGTAGAATCTGGGGCAGATGATTAACATGTGATCAAGAAAAATGATTGACTGTTATTTTGATGTGTAATTATGAATTATCATCGTTATTAAACTAACTTTAAAAGATACTGTCAGAAACCTGAAAAGTGGAAGATGATAAAATTAAAAATTTTAATTATTAATTAATATTTTTACTACCTCTTTGAAAGCGTTCGGCAATGTATAGTGCACAATGATATTTGGGTTTTGTGAAGTTGAGAGGAAATAAGGCAAAAAACAATAATATATTCATGCATCTATTGCCAATAACATTCCCTCATGCTTCCTTTTGTTCTCCTGCGTTGTAATAGGAATGCGTATTGGGAATTTCTGACCTCTCCTTGTTTCTTGGAATTTCTTCTTTTCTGTTTGACCTATGCTCCCGCACTGATAGCTGTAAGTGTAAGCGTGTTTAGTTAAGTACTATGGAATCGATGAGGCAGATTTACATAGCTTATGCCCACGGGCGTATTATCATCCAGCGCCATACGTCTATTGATAATTATCAGTGGGTACTTATTGGCCATTCACAGAATGAACCTTGACCCAATGTAATTTCAAGGGTGCTGCTCTTTGAAGCATGGGATTCTTCTCGGTATCCGTGCTACACGGATCACGAAATCCATTCTCAGGTGCAGCTAGCCCCGTAATCCTCACGTCCATTTTTGTACGTGCGAGCGTTCATCCACCTATTCCCTCCTATTCAGAAAATATTTCCATCGCCGCACCAGACCTAAGCTTCACTTTTCAATAGTCGTCTATGGAACTCACTAAACTTTTTTTCTGCTAGTAGGACGAATCGGCGGTGTCACGGAAAAACCAATAATGCAGTTGAATGTTTTATGACCTGAAATTCCCTCGTCCTGTATATGTATTTTCGAAAATGTTGAGAAAATTTAGTTATAAAGACGTAAAAACGTCAACACAAAAATTTTTTAATTTTTCACGACGTAGGGTTTAACGCTTTGCTTCATCATCATAAATTATGAAAGATTCATATAAATTGTGGTAATGAAGTTGGTGTTAAATAGGGTGATTGGAAGGATACAGAGTTTGCACAGTGGAAGAAATTACTTGGGAAGTGTAGGGGGTGATGTTCTTGTTAATAGGTTTTAAGGAAGAGTTGGAGAGTGTTTTAAGTGTGAGAGTGTGTTAATATTGGCTCATGGCGACTTGTAAAACTTTTGTTAGTTATGTAAAGGTTTAATAATTTACTATGAACATTAGCTGAACGTTTTATATGACTTCGTGGTAAGATAAGTTAAAATCTTGAGGATGTTAAGTTGATTTATCGATGAATATTTAGTTCTCTTTAATTATATTTAACTTTAAGGTTATTTTTTCCCTCTTAAATTTTTTCATCCTTCTTATTAATTTTTGGAATTATTCGAGAAATAACTTTTCATCGTGTTAAGGAAGAGTTAAAGTGTCACAGTATCTGTAACAGTTTAAGGAATGTCTTAATTACTAAAGGTAAATATTGCCCGCGTGCTTTTCTTAGTTTATGATAAAGGGGTTCTTAGGTAATCGTATTTTCTACCCTTACTATCTTTTTATGCAATCTATAAAGTATACAGCCCTATGGCCGGTTTAACCTAGATACCCATAGCTACGAATACAGAAAAACGATCTATAAATACCTATTAGAATCAACTTCGTTACCTAAGGTAGAAGATTATGTAGCACATCTAGGTAATTCAATGCAGTAAAATCCTTCAGTTTTATTAAGACGTTAAAAATCATATTTCCCGGCCATATTCTTAAATATAATCCCGTATTTTTTCTGCTTATTTTTCTTTTATCCAAACAATTACTTTCTTCTATTAAATTTCTTTTCATGCTAAATTGTCAGAGTGGTCTTGATAGGCTAAAAGCCGCCCGAATAAGGTCGTAATTACTATCAAAATATGCTAGCAAGGCTTCACGGCACACTTAACGGTTTCTTTTTTTAAAATTACTACAGTATCATTTGCTCAAAATTTGAAGTTTGGAATCCGTAAGTATTTTTAAGACCATTAAATTTTTAGGACTTATGATTTCCGCGAGTTGAAACTTTCAATTCTCCGCTCAAGCTTGCGCCGTCCCTCGAGAAGAGGAATATCTGCATAAATAACCCGCCTTTCGACGTGTGCCAGCAGACTTATGATTCTCTCTATGAAATAATCGGAAAGATTCCATTTCCAGCAGGAGGCAAGGTATAAATAGGAGTTGAAAATTGCAGCTAATCGGTCTTAAGACCAATTTGCTGCGATAGCTAAATTTATATTGCGACATGCTAAATTAACATTACGACATGCTAAATTTATAATTCATCGACGTAGGTATGAAAGATTGAATCGAGATCTGAGAAATTAGGAAGGGGGCTTCCGAATAAGGCTCCACCAGTGACAACGCTTTAACCCTTAGTACAAGGTAGGGGATGATTTGTGAGCGTGGTCGATTGAAACAGCTTAAGAAAAGGTAGCAACTCCATGAGTAAGGCTGGAGGAGTGTTCTAAGGCGAATGTCACCGCAAGAAGAGACTGTGTCGCTCCTGATACCCTGTCTTCTTCTCGAAATCTCCTTAACTGCCTTCTATTAGGAAGCATTTCCTGTAATAAATTCCCCCTATCACACGCCGATAGGTGGCTTGTAGGGAATTAATTTAAATGTAAATGTCCGTGCTTCATACTCATACATAAGCAGTTACGAGGACGGAAACCTTGGAAAAAATGAAGTTGAGAAAAGTTACGAAAATTTAGCTTACTAAAGTTTAGATGTATTAAATGAGTTCCCGAAAAAATAGTGAATAGGGGAAGCTAAAGTACCATAAATTATACTTCTGAGACCGATGCCAGCTACTTCTGTCGTCTCCGATTCTCTGCGACTAGCTGTTAATTCGATTCTCAAAATAACTTAACTTAGGTAAAATTGGTGATTTGCGTTTCCTGTGATCATCATTCAGAGATATATCTGAACATTAATACCTGGCGAAGAATTTATTCACAAGACACGGAGGAACAATGTTTAACTTATTAATATACAACTCTGACATCTTTTGGCGTGTATCAGAGATTGAAAACGTTATTGCTCCATAACATTTTGAATATTATTTTCGCATATCATTTGAGGAAGTAAAATTTAAGTAGAGAATTGTTAGAATATATTTTAACGAAATATAGGGAAATTTAGACTAATTTCCTTTCTGAAAGGTCGTAGTCGGTCACCTGGGTGACGAACCTCTATGAAGGGGTTATTTAGCGTACTCAGATTTATTTTCTTGTTGGCTGTTTTGTACCCGATAGGACCCGTGAGGATTCGGACCAACCTAAGAACCATCGGAGAATATTGCATCTATGTACCCTTCAAATTCTGTTAACTCTTTCAAACTGTCAAAACAATTAAGTTATTTGCTGAAAGCGCCGTGATTTATGTTATAAATCATGGTAATTAGTATAATATTAGCTTTTTTATCGCAGCGACAAATCATGCTCGTTGAAATTATTACTTTGTAGTAAACATAGGCATACTAATAAGGGACTTCTTAATTACTTTCTGGGTTCCTGGATAGCCGTGTGGGCAGTTCGCTCGAATTTGATGGAAATGGTCACGGGTTCGATTCCCAGTTGGTGCGCACGTTCAAAATGACCTCTGCTGTCGGAGCACTTTTAACATTACTACTACTACTTAGTGACTTCTTCCCTAAGTACCGAGGGATGATGTTGTTGATGCATACATTTGAATTCGATCGAATAGTATTCTTTTGCCTTGATGTCACTTGATTATGATCTTATGTACTCTCTGGTATCTTTACTTTATTTTTTCTTATCGATCATGAAAGATCATTAGCTTCAAGTCCTCCATCAAATCAGGGAATCTGTAGAGGCTCTTTCAATAGTCTTCTCTCAAAAGGCTTATAAATTGATTCGAGGAGATCAATTCAAGAAAAGTTAAACAAAGAGTAAAATATTTTAACATTCCAAAGTTTCTCCGTATATGCAAGGTTTAGGATATTTCTTTGTTTAGTATTCTCAGTCTTGAACTAAATTATAGAAATATACAAATTTTTAATAGAAATACGTGGGAAATTTATTTTTAATAAATTCTGGACGATATTTTAATATTTAGAGACGAAAGAACAGGAAGACGAATTAATCGAAATAACGTGCAAATACTCAAATAGATTTTCTGGCATACTTATGATGAGAGAAAAGCGATATGAGCACGTATAAATGCTGCCGCCTCTCCATAATACATATGCACACAGAAAGGGTTATTTACAAAAATAGGACACTTGAAAGCAGTGAACCACAAACTGATGCAAGGGAAATAGGAAACAAAATCACAGGAAGCGATCGTGAATGGAGAAAGGGAGGAGATAGTGATTCGAAGGAAATATGGATGTCACTAAATGACGTTTGAATGATGATAACGAAAGATAGGATAAATACAAGGGAAACCGATCCACATTGGAAACTTGTAGCATCAAAACCATATAGTATATAAACTATTTGATGAAAATAAGTTCACGAAAAGAAGAGCGCTTTAGCGGGAGGATATAATAATTATTATATGTCATTATTTGAGGTCTTAATAAACATCCCTAAGAATGAGATACATATAGTGTATCAATCAATTTTATAAAACAACAACAAAAATGTGTACAGATATGCTCTTTATTTAATTTATTTAGGTAAATTTGAAACAATTATATGAACTAGCAGAGATGCCCATTGAAATTCAATTGGGAAAATGGGGGGACAGTAATGCTTTTATCAATTCCAAAAGTTATGCTTTACGTGTAAAGGATTTCACTAGCCTTCAGCCTGTGACTTAACTAGCTGTACGAGCATATGCAATTGTATACTTAAATGATTTTCTTCTAGAAAATGGATTGAGAGCGATATATTTATATTATTTGAATGCATATGGTAGTATTAACAAAAAATTCAGTAAATTCGAATCTAATGAGAAAATATTATTAGCAATTTAAAATAGGAAAATTTATATATAAAATGATGTAAAATTTCTATCGTTATATCTTTATAAAATTATGTCATGAAAAATTCCTCAAATAATGTATTCCCCTTCCACAAATTATCACAAATTGTCTGCCTCTGTTTTTTATCCATCCATGTTTTCATTCCACGATCATTTTTGGATATATATTTTTTTTTAACTTACGTTTGAAAAGTATTTCCTCTGAGCATATTCCAATTTTTAATTATCAATTTTTCCGAGTGACTTAGTTTTCTGAAATGTGTCACAAAGAAATGCTTTACTTATCACCGTATTATTTTGGACTCCCTATAATGGAACCCATGATAGCGAGGGTCGAATTTTACTTATTCGGTTGGTTTACCGATGGGGTCCATCTGCCTTAAAGATGCTCACATACCGCAAGTTAATGAGAGATAAACTTCCACCAATCCCTTCATATTGTTTCCACGTCTGGAGTTTGGTAGATCTCCTTGATATGCTACTCTAGGACATATGAAAGTCTATTACCCTATACGTAAAGTCAACTTGTATCTTAAGTTCCAACTTTTTGGCTTTGGAAATGAACAACAAAGGAAATTCACAGATGGTCTTTGAGAAGCTTGAACCGTATTTAAAACAATCCAAGAACTATACTGAACCAACAAGGTCAATCTTACTTTCATTAAGGCACTTAAAATGATCATCTTCATATCTCCAGGAAGGTTCGAAGAGAGCCGTAATACATATGTAAAGAGTCTTACAAGATCAAAATGGGTCCCAAAAATAAAATTACCGATAACCATAACTTAAGTCTCTGATATGCCATTCTCATATCAAGTAACATTTCTTTCAGGAAAAGCATTGCTTCCCCTCGAGATTCATGGCTTATTTGTAACTAAAGTCCACTATCATAATACCAGGTGATTATCATCCAATATTTCTGAAAGTGCTATAATAATTCTTAAATTCGCATTCCCGTGTATATTATAGGAGATTTTAGAACTTGCCTGGCAGCGAACCCAGGAACGCTTCGAAAGTTGTGATTCCATATCACGTTATTTTATCTTCAGTTTTTAAACATTCCTTGAATACCTCAAAATATTTCGAGTTCCTTATACTTAAGGAAGAGGAGCCCTGGCGTCGAACCTAAGATCAATATGGAAAATTCGACTAAGTTTTTGAAGGAAAATCACGTCCACTATTCACATGCCGTGTTATGGCTATCTATGTTTTCGGAACGGGATCCAAAATAAACCTTGCTAATTACCCCAGTATGTTTCTTACGTGAAAGTTCTATTCTTCAGCGATTCTCTCGTTGGTTCTTTAAGCCGTAAAAGTTTCAAGTCACGAACACTAGTGCTTCATACTGAAAGTTTTTATCCTATATATTTATAAAATATATCCGGAGAAGCGTCTATACATAATAGATAATAGACATATATTGTCAACTTTTATATCTAAATAAATGTTAAACAGCATTAAATTATGTAGTAATCCGTCACCGTTATTTCTAAAATTTACTTAGTGGCAATCGAATGCGAAAAAAATGAAAATCACTAGTAATTACCGGAAAGAGAAAGAATTATCCGATAGTTCTAGATATAAATAACATATTTATGATTAAATCGATCTCAAAATGTTAAAACATTAAGGTTGTATTATAGTTTTCATTGTCAAATCAAGCAATTGCAATGGAAGTTCATTCACATTTGCGTACTTTAATTAATGAAGGAATAAAAGATTGCAGTCTTTAAATGCCAAGTCGCGTGTGTTATGGATCCCTAGAGCCTTTTCAGTGATGAGAATAATTTTCCTAGGGACATCAAAAAGCTTTTTGTAGTTGGGGGAAGGATGGCCGGAAACAATAAATCAGGACAATTCGTGTGTCATTGTTTCTCGATAGATAAACCTGTTAAACACAACTCGTGAAATGGTAATCCAGATATTGGAATGAGTAATACCTATCACTAGTCCTATCACTAGTGACAGAGAACAAACATGTGTTCTTTGCAACATGAAAGGAATAGCGCGATTCAGCATGTTTGTTCGGCATCCTCGAACATTGGCCAATGCACATCCCAAGACTGCCGGATTCAAACCTCAACGATTTCCCAAAATAGAAGTTTAAATTCTATCCGTCCTCTCTCGCTGTACATTGCGGCTTTGAATCACAGAGGTATACGAAGCGAACAAATTGACGCTTTGCATCGAAGTTTCCAGTGCACTAACACGTCGGACAGTGAGTAAAATTCGATAGGATTCCAAGTGGAGAATGGCTACGTTTACCGCCTCGCAGGACAGCGCGAAACAACGGGTCGTAGGATTCCAGAATTGAGCCGTAAAACCCTCCGCGCATGCTACTGCATCACTGTGTTACGATTTTCCGGTGCACGGATTCGACTAAATAACGCGTGTCCTATAGTCTTAGGTTGCAGCACTCGCGTTTCCAGCTGAGAAGAGAGTGCCGCTTTCGACGTACGTATAAGAACAGTAAGCTGATTGAGGGGTGAATGATAACCATAATGGAACTATGAAAGGTAGATGTCCTAGGAATGAATTTTATAATGCCTCCGCATCGTCCGTAAAATAGGGTTTACGTTATTTCACATATGGGAAGTGATAATTATTCTCAAGTTTCTGAATAAAAAACCATGGTAGTAAACAGGTCCTCCTTCGATTCAGTATGGATATTTCCAAAATAGTCCTTCAGTTGAACTCCAGGTGTGTATTAATGTTCCCAAATGAGAAGTATTGTGTAACGGTAATTTTTAAATGAAGAGGCGTTAAGTTTTCATGACTCTGTATTAGGGTTAGCTAGGGACTCCTATGGATCTTGAGAAGTTCTTTTCTAGCATGTAAGGTCCATCTGAGGGCCTTCATGGAGATATGAAGATGATCTTTTTAAGTTACTCTATGAGAGAAAATTGGCCATTTGTGATTATCATGGGTCTTCAATGGTTTTGAATGCGGTTAAAAGTCCACTGATATCCTCTACTGTTTCCCATATCGGTCCGTTTCGAAGGCCCAAAAGATTTAAAATGGCCTACAGGGTGATTTCCTTCGTACATCGTACTTTCACAATCCGAGTACAGCTCTGAAGACAAAGTATGGGCAATAATTTTGGTTGATCATGGAATATATGTACATAACACAAACGGTATTATACCATTTGTTAGAGTTAATTTGAATGTTAAAGTTAACCTCAACATAAGCTCAAAATTATGATACCGGGGCAGTCTTACAATGGATATATTATCAAAATTATTACTAATACAATATAATTTAGTCCAAATATAATTTTTAGTATTTTAGTTTGAGTTATATTCAAATATTCTATATTCTCTATTCGCCTTATCCTATCGTCAATACGTCACATTCAAATTTTAAAATGAGAGAGAAACTTTTCATCCTATTTGTTCAGACTACTTTTTCTTTTCAATTAGCTCTCTCGGTGATAGAGTAAATTTATCATCCTTCTTTTGAAGCGTTAATTAGGCTCAATAAAAGAAAAATCCCTTGGGCTTCAGAAAACGCCAAGAGCGCTAGATATTCTATTTCTAGGGAATTCGAGGACCTTCCCTGATATTTTAACAGCAAAGATTAATGCGGAGAAGCGAAAGGTAAAGCGAGAAGAAGTAATTGGAAAATGAGGAAATAAGCGTACACTCTTGGTGGAAGCTGAGAATAAGCACAAATAAGTTAGAATTGTCTGCGGTTGCTAGGGAAGCAGACATTGGCGAGACGGGAGGAGGCCTCGAATCCGAATCATTCATTGTTAAGCTATTATTATCGTACAGTAGTACTCTTGTAAGTTCGTTGATAACATTAGGCGAGCTAAGAAAAAGATGATGCAAAATCCTTTCTCCACCGAGCGTAAAATTAACGTATTGCAACTCTTGCCGGAAACATGAGCATCTGTACATCAAGTACATTATCTACAAGTCTAATGTATCTCTCTCTGTAAAATATAATGTATTTTTAGGATAATAGCAATGCATCCTTAACATTAAAAAAACTGTGGTATTAAGACGAATAAAAAATCAGTGAAATGGAAGTATGCTAACCAAGCGTAATCCTTATATATATTTTGCTTTGTGTCCGTGTATTTCAGAAACGGTACAACATATCCGCCATATTGTTTAAACCGCAGTGCATCATGGATCTGTTTACAACCATGATGCATTGCGATTGAACAACATTGCAAGATTTGAAGCTAAGGTGATCTGTGATTTACGTCAATTAACATTGTAAATACAACGGAAGGCTAAATTGCGGACAATTTATCCCGTAGTGAATCTTGCTCACTTCATCTCTGACTCAAAAGGTAAACATTTTCAAGTTTCTTTATTAAAAGATTAATCGGTAGCATAATACTAACAAGTTTATGTGACAATCTATTACGTCTATTACATATTATGTACTACATAAACGACTGAATACCATATGTGTACATATTGTCGTCTCAAAAGATGTTATAATCATTCCTTCTAGGCATGCATATAAATTGGATAGGTAAACAAAAGGTTTTCCTAATTCTGTAATGCTTGTGTTGCAATCATGCTCTCTTTGTAGCAACGTAATTATACCTACCTTTTTTCGTAAAATGCAAAGTTGTTGGTATAAGGGGGCGGTTATTTAATACCTTTTCATATTAGATTTCAACTTGCTTGAATACTAAGTGTAAATTATATATAGCAGCAGCACGTACTGTTATAAAATAATTTACTCCAACGTTTTTAATAGCCACAAATATATTGCTTCTTATTACAAATATTTTTCATGCCTGTCTTCGTGACGTTTTTCTAGCAATGTCGAATTGAAATGCTGCCCCGTCGTTTGACTTTAAGAATTAACAAATTAAAAGTTCAATATTAGGGCATCATCACTAGTTACTAAGAGATAAAGGTTCTCCAAGCGCCGAAAAGCGGCGACCGTCTAAGGGCGATTCCCGGGAAACAGATAATCGTTTAGCGGTCCCAGTTCTTCAGAATCCCGATGTACATTTCGGAAACAATGCTTCCATCTTCATAGGGGGTCCAATGATTGGATAAACGGGCAGTTCAGCTACTATACATAAAAATTCTAAAAGAGTATCATGTAGAACTAACCTAATGGGAGAATAATCAATACTAAAAGTGATAGTAAGGGCAACAAATTAGCGATTTCTGTTCTCGATCGCATATTTTCGAATTCGAAATGTCAATTTTTCTGATATTATTCCTGTCACATATCTAATTCATACATGCGTACCTATATGCAAATATAGCAGTAATTCGGTGAAATTGTGACTAGAAATTCACATCAAGCAATCATCCCATAACTCAGTATTTCATGGGGTCGGTTAGTACGTTACCCGTAGTTAGTACGGACTCAGTACTTATTATTAAATATATTAGTCGATTTTTTCTGCAACTTTATCGCATTAGGGCGAACGAAAAAAATTATTCCATTTATTAGGGCGAGATTGAGGATTTTTTAAATTGCACAAAGGAAAGCTGCTTTGCAGGCTTAAAAATCTAAGTTTGAACTTAAAACGAACGAAATAAATACACCACAACACCCGAAATCATTCGCAAGAAGAGACGCTTAGAAAATCTATGAAACCTTCTCATAGTAAAAAATGTTTCGAAAAGAGCAGTTACAATAGTTATCTTACAGAAAGACAATGCAGAAACACTTTCACATAGGAAAACAAGAAGAGTTCACATCAAACAATCAGCATAAAAACAACAACACGGAAATTTAATAAAAGTAGTCAGATAAGAGCATTAGCTCAGTATTAAAGGTAATATATATGTGTGCGAGGGTGGTCTGAAATGTTTCCGACCCCAGATTTTTCAGAAATCTTCAGAAAATTTTCAGAAATGTTCGGAAAACATGTCGAGAAATGGCGAAATGTCGGAAACTTTTCAGACCACCCATGTAGATAACTAAGGCAGCCTCCCGGTTAGAGGAAGATCCTAGGTTCGGTTCCTGTACCCGTCAGATTTTTTCAAGTCTGTATTTCCTTGGGATATTTTCTGGGTACACGCCGTCACGTTCATAGCTATCTTACACTTTCCCTCGTAATTAATTAATCCATTATTTTTTACGCAGCTGCGTCAATGCCGGAAAATAACTTTTCATAATATAATAGTCTTTCTTAATATTAAAGGATGTATTAATTACATAAAAAAGCGATAATTGATAAATATAAAGGGGTTTACATACATGTTTTGGTACGTTCAAAGATATTCCGCTGCCATTGCTTACTTCTGAACAATTTTATCTTTCCCTGAGAAAAACTGGAATGCATCCTCCGCATTTGCGGAAGGAGGAATTTCATCTCGTAATATTTGAAGGTCATTCTCGTGCGCTCACTAGCGCCATTGCCTGTGGCTCCATTTTAAAAAGTCCGAGGGAAGGGCCTTTCCCGAAGGCCTCCCTTACAGCTCAAATCATTCCGTTGCCTGAGGAGCTTAGCAGAGGAGAAGAGTGCGTGAGGGGTCGGGGAAATGCGGCCTCCCTGCAAGAAGGCAGCGAGACAAAGAAGTGTTTTGTATTCATGACTTGGAAGAAGTCGCAAACTCGCTCGATTCTTTCAACACGGTACCCATTTCGATGTAAATTCGAAGGATCTAGACTGTGGTTTGGGGTTTTCGTTTGTGCACTCGGAGGAGAGTGAGCAATGCATAAGAGCGACCGTTCGACGTTGGAGAATTAGTGGATCCGAGACTGGACCATAAGGAACTTATGTATGTACTTGTTAGATAAAAACTAAAAGTAAACCTATCCCGCAGGTTTCCTCCTCATCTGATATCGTTTGCTTCTTCCTTAGTTTTAAGACGACTCAAGAGGTGAAAGAGATGGAAAGTCGAGATAAACGAGTCCGGAAGGGAAAGATTGAGAATGATGAAACATCATTCGCTATTTTCACTTTTATTCTTTCCCATCTTGATTACTTAATATCCAGGAGTTACATACTATTGGTCATCACTAAGATTAGCGTCGTTACATTGATTCCATCTAATTCAGTTCCTTCGAAATTTTAACCGGTGATTTCTCACAAACGGGTAGTTGTTTGCCGATTTTCCCAGAGTTGGTCCCGACGTCGTTTCTTCATTTGAAGTATTCAAATAAATGTCTGAATGAAGTTGTTTGAAGTGAAGCAAGTAAATGAACCTCTGCAAAGGGCGCTGAATCCTAACCTCCATGTTGCGAATAGCACCATTTTCCATTCTATGTTTGCTGCTTCTAAGTATCATTGTATAGAAGCTATTTCAGTATCGGTCCCACTGCTCCTTCGCCACTGGCGCGAAAAGAGTGGGGGAAACGTGTGGCGAAAGGTTTGTTAGGCGAGATCCTTATCCAGATCACATCACTCTCAGAATAACTATAATAAGCAAGTATAATGTCGATATAAGATTGCAAAGATAAATAAAAGGCAATGTTTATTTCATTTATTAGATTTTGTAAAATACTGCGTAAAATTGTAAAACCTAGAACACCGATTTTTCAGAAAATTCCAAGTTTTAGCCCTAATCTCACTCATCGAAAACGAATTACTTAGATATAATTAGAAACCATAATACGTTGTCTCTATAATATTAACGTTAAAGAAATTTTGGTGTTGATTCCTCATTTTCCGAAATGGCCTTTTGTGCGAACTAAAGATTCAACTTTTTTTCCAAATTTTTTCGTTATTCAGCATGCAAATACGCAATTTATGAGTCCCGTTAGAGTCCTGGATAAATCGTTCTTTTCGATCCACCATACTCCATATGCGTCATCGGAGAAAATTTTTCCATTCAGTTACCTAAGAATACATTGGTTAACGGAAGTCTTTCGGGGCATTTGTCAGTCATGTAGGAGGGCCGATACTCTTGATTCTGTCCCTGTCTCGACCTCATAAACGACGCGACTACGTGTATAACAGCGGGAGGGGACCTAGAATAACTGATCTTGAAGTATACGATTTAAAAAGTAATAAACTATTCAAATGGGCAACAATTTTTTATCTTCGGCGAATTAGTCGTTCACCGAGAGGTATATACAATATCTTTTGATCGACATTCTTCGATGAAAATTTAAGTTATAAGATTTTTGGAAATTAAGAAGATAAATCCATTAACCTATACATTTTACTCAAACCTCTTCCTCACTCATCACTATAATGTTGCAAGTAATACCACCCCGATTACCCTGCTGACATAGACACTAATTATACCTGTATTTCCAATCATATTTCTCCTTTCTCTCCTCCTTAATAACCTTTAGATAATGTTTATCAACCAAAATATTCAGCCTGGCGTTGTATCGATGGAACCGCATACTTTTTTTTATTTATGAGCTATTATACAATCTTCAATTGCTTGTAATATTCATCTATATCTATATTAATACCCTGGAAGTCGGCATCTGGCAAGGGTGTAAACATTAACAGTGTAACAGTTCTAACTAATCCCTTAGCTTGCCGTTATCGTGAATCGCTCGTGGAAAGAATGAGCCCTTAAAATGACTTGTTATGACGACTTAAAATGACTATAATCCGTTTTCTTATTTTATACTCTTTGTTGAATAGTAAAATGGGGTTGCATAGTACCGATAGCGTCCTCTGTAGAAGTAATAACTTTCTCTCATTAATCAAACAATTGCGACCTAGCCTCTAATTTCCATTCTTTTAAGGACTTTCTACCGGCGACTGAGAGAATCTACATGGCGCTTACAATTTTGTCATAGAACTTTAAACTATACGTATTGCCTTGCGATGAACTTTCTCTAGTTCGTGGCTATATGATTCACCCGTATCTCATATACTCGCCGTGTAGTTTAGATGAGGCTGGACAAGACCAAGAAAAGCTGACCTTTTATCAAATCTACCGATAGTACGCTTTATAAATCCGATCGTTTTAATAGCCTTGCTGTATATTTTTCGGATAGGAGTGCTCCAGTTTAAGTTATTTTTAAAAGTGATCTCGAGGTGTTCAATTAATTCGACTAAAATTATATTTATTCCATTAATTTTATACAGGTAATTCTGACGCAACTGTGTGCTTTTGAAGAAATTATCTACGGAGCATTTACTCATATTAAGCTCTATTTTCCATATTTCACACCATCATTATTAACGAGAATACTCTGCTTACGGTTTAAAATTAGATTAAATTCCCGAACAAAACGCCAATTGAGATAAAAACTATTCCTCTCAATTCAGTAACCTTTTTTTTAGATTATTGCATCTAGGGGATGAATCTTTTGGATCTTAAGAAACAAAATGCGAGTAATTTTGATTCGGATAAGCAGACACTCATTCAAATTCCGGAAATATACTTGTATTCGTTTAATGAACGAATTATACAGTATTATTACTGTGTATACTGTGTATTACAGAATATCTCTCTGGCATCTACTGCTGAGGAATCGTAAGCTGGAAGCAAAAATAAAAATCCTTCCTTTATTAAACCAGTATTGAGTTGGAATAACTTCCATTGCTACATAAAGGTAATATTAAGATAATATTGTGCACAAACTGCAGTATTTAGCGAAAAATATTCTGAAATTAAATGCTCTTTTCCAGGAATATATTAAAAAATCGATCTTTAATGTCCTTAAAGACTGAATTATATTAATTTCATAGTGTTACATAGCATATATCTGCCGCTATCTAATGATCACGTTAGGTATCAATGAGCCACAGATGGTTAATTATTCAAATGAAAATGAAGTCAATAATCGTACTTTAAACTTATGCGTTTTTTTGAATATTGATTTTTAGTTAAATTATAATTATTCACGTTAATTCCAGCTGTGAACTGTTTTCATTTCCATTGGGTCAAACAAGATTAATGGGTTAAATGAAAATGAAATCAATACTTCTCTTTGATACCGATTTGTATATAATAATATTTAATGATTATTATTTGTGTTGATTGTTGCTAAGAACAATATCAATTTCATCATAAGAACGCGCTTCAATTCAGGTTTAATTTTCTTTCTATATTCAGCCGGACGTATTCAAACGTTAGACTAGGTCCTTGAGGAAGACTTCTAAATTGCGAATCTTCAACGGGGTAGTTGCCGTTAATTTTTCTTCGCAAGTTAGCGCAGTTGAAAAGTCGATTAATGACGGGATCAGACTCGGCTGAGAGATCATAGTTAGTCTTAACGAGCACATCTATCGACTCATTGAACCTGACGGAATATCAAAGACCAGCGAAGGTGAAGTTGTTGATCAGCGAAGATACCTTGATCGCCAAAGGAAAGGAATTATTCATGTTGGATGAAAAGGTGCTTGTTGTTTTATTTACATCAGGTTGGGGGAAGCATTGGAGTCATGGGAAAAAACGTGAAGGAGAAGGGTCGAAGAATTAAGATGAGAGAGTAAAGAGAAGAAAGGGGAAAATGAAAGGAGCGAGGCAGAAAGGGAGTGGACGTTGCAGAAAAGTGGTAGTCTGACTTAATGAGGTGGCCACGCTGCAAGAAAAGAGAAATGAGGAAATAAGAAGGGGAAAATGCAAAAAATGTGGGTCTAAGTGAAATTTTAGGACGTGAAAATGCATGAAAGGAGAATTAGAGAAATGAGATGGAGCAAGAGGGAAAAGATAAAAGAGGAGATTAAAACGAGAAAAAATGGGACAGTTGAGGAAAGTCGGTGGAGGATTTTAAAAGGCAAAGTTCTATCCGAGGCTGATTGCTTTCTTTAAAGATACAGTTTTTGGTCCAAAATGTTACTTTTTGACATAAGTTTAGTTTTAAGCATGACTGATGGAAATATAAATTGTCCAAAAGTAATTTCAACTTCAAACAAGAGTATATAAGCAAAAAATACCTGTTTACAAATTAAGTGACACTGTAGTATTTTACAAATATAAATTACTCGTGCTATTCCCTCTAGGATTAAGCCCGTTATTACTCTTGTTCATTTAAAATATTCCACACTATCCTTGCACATATTAGCTTGGGGACATCGCGTTTGCCTTCGCTGCAAGCTATCCCGGGTTCGATTCCCGATGGGGGATTAACCTTTATCGGTGTCAGCATCGTGGTGAGTGGCTATCTGAATGAAGAGATAAGCCGAATACGGCAGCGTGGGAGACAACGTGTCACCCAAGGGGAATGCCGCTACGCCTTCTCACTTAAAGGGTTGGAATTTTATCCTTACATACGTCTTCCGTTTAGAGACATCTTATTCTCTTTAGACGCGTACATATTATTCCATTTTATATTCTTTAAGAGAAGAACGGTTTTTGTGGGTCAAACGGGCAAGTGTGGTCAAATTTGAGGCAACTTTTTGTTTTTATTTACTGTATGCTCTATTTATTGCTTAAATATCTCTCTATACCTATTTTACTCGTATCTTGCTCTATATGTTACGTAAATATTTTTTTAAAATATCTATTGTTTTTAGTGGCTCTGAAGTCTTGCAAAGAAGTTATTGGTTTCAGTTGAATAGTCATTATTTACAAAGAAATAATACGAAAATCCAGATTGGATATTGCCATTATTAGGAGAATTAGGACTTTTGCTCTTTGTGAAGAGTAAGATAATTCGGAAGAATAAGAGGATAACGACGAAGAATATTATCTTTCTTCTTTAAAATAGGGAGCTCCCTGTATAAAATCTTGAATGTGTAATAATTCAAAAACATCGAAGTCAGCGAAGTTGATACTGGGTGATCTGATCTTAAAATGTTTGCTAAAAACTTCGAACCCTTTTGAAGTATGTTTCAAAGTTTTTATCACGCGGGGAATGAAGGAATTATGCTTGAGAATGACCAATAGGTAGGAAAAGGTTTCTCTCGAAATGAGACATGGAGTTAAATAAATTCGGAAACTCCTAAATGGTGATGTTCAGTCTTTTATGGTAATATAAATGAAAAAATCGACCATTTGACCGGGCACGTGACAATTTTGGCTGTTTAACGGTCCTCATGCAATGAATTATCACTCGTTCTCACACTCCTTTGCTTATCATCCACGTACACACTCCTACACCATCTCAGTTTCCATCCATATATATTAGCCATCGTGGTAACAACCCTTTCATATATACCATCAATTTTAAATAGTGTGTGTCGTTCACAAGCGACAGTGGCAAGATACAAGTAACGATTGTAATATAACTTGCGGCAGTGGTCTGTATCTCTCTTCCCTTCTTTGTAATTCATGTTCTTCTCTATCCATCGCTCGTTATAAATAAAATGACCACCAACGTTATCTCGATGAAGAAACTTGGTCAGAGCTTAGCGTTCGATGGACGTTGGCAGCAATTGTGTTAGGATTAGCCGGACACAAGTAGAAGATAAGATTTAAGCGCTTTAGAGAGAAACGGATGGCTCTGAAGGTGATTCGACAAATCTCGTTTACCCATGCGATGATAATCCAGGTAGGCGACTTCGCCGTCGCATGTCAACGCATCCGCAGCAACTCTTTAGAAAATGTATACTCCTCAGTACAGTGCTCATTTCTTTCTGATTCTCTCTATTAAAGATTTCTAAACCCCGATTCTCATTAAAACAAATTCGAGAATATTAATAATCTCGAAAGTTAGATAAAAATATTCTTCTCTCCATTGTTTATGGAACAAAACAAAAATAATGCCGATACAATTCACTGTTCTATGAATATAATTTAGCTTTAAAATATTAACAATCTTAAGGAATCTGTGGTGAAGTATCCCCAAAACTTAAAGCTCTGGGTGATCGCTTGGACTGACCGTATCCCGGACCGTCTGTTTAGAGAAATCAAATTAAAAATATAGTAACAATAAGAAGATCATTCCAAGGGTTATTTGAGCTTAAAACAATTCAAAATCTAATATTACGAGTATCTTTACAATAATTAGGCGCATCTTACCACTCTGTTTCTTCTTTCCAAATTAATTTTTTTAAATCTCAGCTTAGTCTAATGAAAAATATAAATAAAAAATTTTAAGAAGGTGATTTGCGTAAACTATCATTCATCAGGTATCTTCAGTGATATCGTAGGAGACATAGTTTTTTCTATTCTTTTATACATTCATGCTAAAGGAACAGTCATCAGTTTCATAGGTTAAAAGACCCTATAGAAATAAGTTCTTGTAATTTCCCGGATTTTGAATGATCCCAGAATTATGGGTTTATATAATAGTCAACCCCAGGAATATAAGGGGAATCAAAAATGTAGAGTCAAAAAATAGAGTTAAATGACACAAATTATTTTCATTTTCAAATTTTAATTAATCTTTTAGCAGGAAAGATCGATCTATGCTAAAATTTCTCACTAATAAAAACACTATACATAGTATTTTGATAAAGGGGAGAAATCTTTAATTCTCTGACATTTGATTACAAAATATTTTAAAATGCTACTTGTAAAATTGAGGAAAAACAGAATAGGTAAAAATGATAAAAGCGTCACTCTTGACCCTAAAAATCACAACACCTTCAAAATTTCATCATTAATGTTACTGCACATTATTTACTTTACTTTGTTGAAATTTCATAACAAAGTAACTGGACATTATTTTCTTTATGTAAGATACGACATATCGATATTAAAGGGTGTATTTCTTGTAACATCAACTGTTTAAGTCAAAGGGACAGTGAAATATACACACAAATCGAGTTTGAGGGCTTCTAAGGAGAGGTCTAGGATATGTGGCCGAGGACGGAGGACCTGTCCCTTTTATATAGTTCCAAGTAACTCCTATCCTAGAAGCAATTTACTAATCCCAATCTCATCATACAACAAATCGGGATTTCCCGGGATATACTTTGGCTGTATCGAGGTTATTAATTTTTTTAGAAAGTTAGTTTTACCTCCAGGTTCTAAACACTATAAAATACTGTTAATTAGGTAATAATAGCACTCACTTGTTCCTAATTAATGGACGTAAATCCACAACCAGTATGTATTCTTTTCTCCCATTCGCTTCCAACTTAGATATTGTTTTCACTTAACATTATAATATTAATTTTTGTTCTATATATTGGTAATTTTACTTTTCAAGTCAGTCAATGAAGGTAAGATCAGATTAGACTGGAATTTAACCAAGGCTACAAAAGTTCTTATTAAAATGTAGTACGTTAAAAAGGGAAAGATCCGGGTTCCCCTGTCCCTCTTCTCATGCCCGTTTCTCATCGTGAATATACATATACTCATACCTCATGGTGCAATGTCATCTTTTCCTAAGTCACTAATATTTCTGAAGAATTGTATTTCTTCAGCATTTAAAAATCGGAAAAATACGAATTATGATAACGATGCAAAACAACGTTCATTGTAAATAAAAGTTCGGATCCGATGTATTGTCACAGTGGAAAATAGAGATCCTTAGAACTTAATCTGTCGCACGTGAATTCAAATTATTTCTAAAATGACTTCTTTTCACTTATAGTATAGATACATCGTTCAGTCGTGACGTAGGAGGAGGGCTGGGGGAGGAGGACTGGAGTAGGAGTGCTGGAGGAGAGAGGTTAGGGAAGAAGGAGAAGGGTTGGTGCGGATCATCTCTAAGGCTGCCGATCTCCAGGGAATTGCAGGTAGTCATACCATCCCACAAAATACCTCTAACCTTCTCGAATTACTCATTTTATTCCTATAAACACAAAGCATAGCAGACTTTATTTTGTTTCCCCATCGTATTAGCTTTCATCTTAACCCGTGGCAACGCGCTTCGTTCGATTTTTCTCTCTCCCCGTTTCCCACGCTCTATTCCCACCCCACGTGGGAGACAATCCCAGCTCCTCAGAACTTTTTATTGGCGTCGGTAGGGTGCGCTGGCAGGGCCGGAATCAGACGTATCTCACAACCCTTTGCTTGTTAGCGAAATCATGAGAAACGCAGGTCTTTGCTAATCTCCCTTCCGTTCCACAGTCTCGCTATCCTCCCCCAATTTGCTTCGCACTTTACCGTTTCCTCCTCATCGCCACCCACGCAATCCCCATTGTTATTGCTCGGAAAAGCACCAGGTAGGAGGCGGAACACAGCCTCTCATTTTCATTTTCTCCCTTTTCAACTCTTCATTTGTTTTTCCCGTTTTTCTCGCCGTAGCCGCCCATCCTTTTCTCCTTTTACGGGAGCCTCTCT
This sequence comes from Pachydiplax longipennis, assembly GCA_036926295.1. Lineage (NCBI taxonomy): Eukaryota > Metazoa > Arthropoda > Insecta > Odonata > Libellulidae > Pachydiplax > Pachydiplax longipennis. The sequence continues at coordinate 1,571,510 of JAVFKF010000010.1, forward strand.
TTATCATCCGATCTTTACGTTTCACTTTTGCGTCCTTTTGTTCACTGTGTTCTCTTTGGCATGCGTGTTTTGCTCTGCGTGTCCCCCCTTTGCCTTCAAATCCTGCTAACTTCTCTTAAAAGCAGCGTCCTTGCGTTCTTTACGTCATATTTTGTTTCAACTTTCCGCTCTTATTAATATATTGCCCTCCGAGATGGTGGATTTTTTTCTAAATATTTCACGGCTGCTGACTTTTTTAAGAGGTTAATGCGATCATTGAAGTATATATGTCGCAGAAAGGGCAGCTCAGTTTCTGTGACACCATGATTCGAGAGCAAATTGGGTGCCCCACTGTTGCTTCGGCACACACTCTGTATGACGCACCTCGCTCCTTGTGCTTGCTTAATTTTGTAAAAATTGTCTTTTGGACAGTCTTCAAAAAATAATTGAAATGCTGCATAATCGTTCAGTGGCATGGGACACCAGTCATTACCAGTACACGAAAACAAAAGTTAGGCTGGAAATTCGGGTAAGAATCACAAAGTAACTCAACTTGATCAAGAGTAAGTTCAAACGTTATGAAAGCATTCTACCAACAGGTTATTAGCTGCTTGATAGGTTATCAAACCAAAATTTAACACCAAATTCTGGTTTTGGATGACAGTGCGCCTTATGTGTGCTGGTGCGTATTTGCGAGAATTAATTATACGAAAGACTGGAAAGTGTCAAATTCGCCCGATCAAAAGCAAGATCGATTTATTAAAGACCTCTCATTTTTTAAATTTAAAGGATGAGGATGATCTTTTCGGGATGACAGGAACTGGATGACGTTCAAGCTCTACAGAAGGCATTGCCCATTATTTTTAGATTCGCTTTCGTCTAGGATCTTGTCTGAGCAATATAGGTTCCGCTATGGATTTTTCATGCTTTATGCCAAAAATCTGCTATTCCTTTTCTGAGGGAACTAGCTTTCAACTTCCACTATCTGAATGCTTCGTTATATCCTACCTACGATTTTTCCCTTTGCCAAAAAGCGCTTCTTTTTATCTCGGACTTATGATTTTAACTCGTATAGTTCAACGGTCCTATAAATATTCTACGTCTTTAAAAGTGCTTCAGTTATCGCCTCTCTTTACGCGAGATGTTTCTCTTTTAGTGTTTTTCCCTATGAATCTTCCTTTGCCTCATTCAAACCCGCCGCAGGATGTGTTGTCGCCAGAGAACGATCAACTTGATTCACAAATGAAACTCGGAGTCGCGCGGCATTTAATTTATTCCTTTTTCAGTTTATTTTCCGTCGATTTTGCTCATGGATAGCTGTCCCCAATGCCTTTGAAAGGTTAATAACGCTTGACTATATCGAGCTGTGTCGAAGGGCTGCCTCAGGGACCGGAGGCTCGTCTTTTATTTAATTCCCGCACGTGAGAGCCTATAAAAACCTTACCTCACTCCAGTGCACACCTATCGCGTGGTCTCTTTTCATTCTTTCCAACAGAGCATCACGTGCTTCCATCATTCCGTGGTCGCGCCTTCATCGCACATCGTTAGCTCATCAGCTCCTATTCTCTTGGTAATCCCTGGAAATGTCACCTACGTCAAAGCATCTCTGCAATACACGTGATGCATTGCGTCGCGTATAAATATAATCCCCCTGTAAAAATGGTCATTTCGAGTATAAAGGAAAAACTTATTCTGAACATTTAATTTTATAGATATCTAAATAACAAGTTTTTATTCGCTTTTTACTTTTGAAGTGTCGTCCTTTCGTTTGATTTCCATGGAATTATGCGATTGGCTAATAAAAGAACATGGTAACTTTACTGCGTTTTATGCAAAGGTTTAAGTTGTATAACGGTTAAATTGAGATATATTTCTAGACATTTAATTTTTATCTATAAGTTTTATTTCCACTTTGTCGTATTAAACAACAGTGAACGACAGAGTCAACAATCTCTAGGTGTTCACCTAAACAACTGCTGTATTTCATGGTTACTACCTTTCCTTTCACTACCTTTCATCAAGATAAATTTAATCTTCATTTGATGCAAAAGATTAAAATGTAAATTTAACCTGAAATAATCTTATTTAGGTCAGCTTTAATGCATTCTTTTGCGTATTTTATTACATACATCGTATTACTTTACATAATCAGATTAAAGAGTACAGGTGAAGAATAGTTATGCTGTTACAAACAAGAATGGGGTTGATGAGATCGAGTTGGATTGAATGTCGAAATAAGACGACCCAAGACAGCTAAGGTTACCGATTTCAAATCTAGGGCATAACTATTTGAGTTTCCCAAGAGCTTCCCTTATTTAGTCGCATGAAATGTTAAAATCATAATAGCGTTAGTGATAAGAGGCCCTACCATTGGGTTTATGTCAAATTCTTACTAGAAAACACGATCTTGAGTTTGGAATCGAACAAAAACAACATTTTCAACAACAGGATATCAGAATAAAAGTAAATCTTAAACGGAGAAATACAATGATATTACACAATAATATTATCATCTCAGAGAGTCTGGGTGCTCGCTCAGGTTTATCGTGAAATTCCACAAGAATTACAGGGTCGAATCTTATATAAATAATACACACACACACACAAACACTCACCATTTCAAATTATTTCTAGATAAGAGAAATAACTACAACGCTGAGATGGGTAAAGGGATAAACTTATCTAGATGCTAATCAATCTTGTCGAGAGGAAAAACCCTCCTAAACCTACCTGAAGCGCGTCATAGAATGCCTTTTATATGCAGAATTCCTCAAGGATGTGGTATATATCCAGACTATGACTAAGATGATTTCCCACTACCACTTTAAATATAATTCTTTTCAATACACAGAATTTATGAACAATGGCTACATAAAGAATGCAGCAGAAAATGCATCTAAGCTATACTTAAACGCAACACGATGCGTCACATTTCGTTTCATCACGTAATCCATGTTCATTCAATTAACGATACTTCAACAACCGTTCTACCTGCAGGAAATTATGGGTATCTCTAATTGAATGAATTACAAATATATGCATAAAATATGAAATTTCTATCAATCGTTATGTAACTCGGAAATTATGCACCAAAATTAATTTATCAACGATTCAGAATTATTTGATACGCACATTTTACTTTACATTTAATTTTAATTCACCCTTCGGTCACAAGCGATTGATTCCCAATTCAAAATGATACTGTGAAAAACTTATTTTGGGGAAGTTCAAAATACATGTAGCATTGCAAATGACAGAATGAATGCATTTAATCAACGTTTCCTTTTTCTATACACACAACTTTTATAGTGGATATTGCTTTCAAAATCATATAATAATATTTTGTATTTTTATGCAATGAATTTAATATATATTATTTCTTAAATTGAGGCATTATTATTTATATATATTCGTGAATAAAAAGAATCCGAAACTGTCGATGCTTTGTGAGGCCAGATTGAGAAAATGAGAGCTAAATTTTATTGATGAATAAATGAAAGAGAGGCGAAAACTTATTCCTTAATGGATCAACTCATTGTGATTTTAATGTTGCATTGATAAGAATTGCTCCTTATTTATCTGCATTAAAAATACCTGCGTAAAGGAAAATATTGATTTACATGGGTGGTCTGAAAAGTTTCCGACATTTCACCATTTCTCGACATTTTTTCTGAAAATTTTCTAAAGATTTCTGAAAAATCTGGGGTCGGAAACTTTTCAGACCACTCTCGTATTATAGTTCGATCCTATCGCCAAGGATATCTAAAATTTAATTACGAGCACTGAAATAAAAACACCGTCTTTTTAAAATTTTCGCAAAATTAAAATTTAACTTATAGTTTCCTTGCTAGGTAGACTTGTAGTTGATCAAAGAAACACGAGAAGCGATCCTTTTGGAATTTCTGACAGGGAACAACTCTCTAAAAATGTAAATCGGAGAAGATTGAAAAAATGGAAATTAATCACACCTTTGCCTCTCAAGTTTTGCGCGGATACGCAACAAAAGACGAAGCAATCTACGGAATTGATTGTTCTTTTCCAATGCCGGTAACTTTATTTAGGTATCCCGACCCTCCGATCTCGAATTTCTCCGACTTCCTCTCAATATACAAAAGTGCGAAAAGTTTCCTCTCCGCTCGAAATGAGTCTGTCACTTGTTTCGGTCAGAGATGAGAAGGATAGTGGGAGGAGTGGGAGATGAGTAAAGAGTGATATCGAGATGGAAAGAGAGCAGTACTGCAGATGCAGCGAGGATCTCATAGGAAATCCATCCTTTTTCATCCCACTCTTCCATTCTCCTTTTCCAACCACTTTTCCCCTCAATCGATTAGAAAGTTGGAGCAGATAGAGTCATTGGTATGGAAAGGAAAGGAAACGTAAAAACGGGAGAATGAAGACAGACGGCGGTCACAGGAATGGGAAAGGACAGGGGAGCGTATTTGTACGTAAAGGATTTTAAGCTGTTAAAGAAAACTATTCATACGCTCATTTCTTTCTCTTTCGTCGAACGAAAACACATTACGCCTGATATCGCCACTGCTGTCTTTACGGCCAATAGAAATTTATACGCTCGTAAAATCGGTGTTATAAGACGGAATCGGTATTGGGAAGTGACTAAGTCGAATGAAATTTCATGGATTGATCTTTATCTTTCTCATTTATTCATTCTTGATATGAATTCGGATGGCATCGAAATTATATTGTTTTCAATAACGCTTCTCTCGATTGATTCGTTTATCTCTACTTTCCGTAAAAAATAGCAATAAAATCGAGAATGTGTAAATGGAAGTATCTCGTAACCACTAGTGTAATATTTGATCGTCATCTTAATGATGAACATCACTAAAATTATGCCGAATCAAGCAATTGTAGTCACAAAGGGGACGATCATGATATCACGACAATAATTCCGGTAGTTAAACATTATGAAATCTATTCAGGTGTTTGTATAGACAGAGCATTACATAAAATGAAGGATTGACCTCAGAGCGCACACATTTTCTGAGCGACGATTTCTGTATGAGATGCTTGCAGAAAACTGGACACTTATTCATAGTTATTATTATTAATTAATATTATTATTTATATAGAATACTGCCGCAGTTAGCCGCTAGAACTAGTGGCTATGTTAACGTACACCACAATAAACAACTAATACAAACAAAACATATTTCTATACATTTAGCAACTCCGTCCATTAACCACAATAATTTACTAATTACGCTAATTTACAATTTAAGCAGGAATTAATTTATAAAATCATCTACAACTACATCATACACCATTAATTAACTCATATTAATCAGACAAGTATTATTGCTAATAATAATTGATGATTAACATAGTTAACGTCATTTAATAAGTTAACCAAATATATAGATAATTATTTCACTTTGTGTTCGCAGATTCATACTTGTCATCATATATTTCATGAAGGAAATACATATTTAAACAGCGGGAAAATTATGGTTTTAATGAGTTATGAAAAGGATGTTGCGAGATTTACGATAGCAATAATTCAATAACATTCAGAAGAGCAACTATGAAGAAATATTAGATGTACTTATATGAAATGATGCATATGTATGTATGAATATATGAAATGTTATTCAATGGTCCACAGTGTTTCCTGAAACTTCCGTGCATGACTTTCACAGTTTGCTAACGATTGATTCGAACTTTCGCCATACTCTATTTGGTTTAGTTTTAAAATTATAATCCTTCAAAATGTAATAAGAATAGCACGAAAAATTCGAAAATTGACTTGAGATCTTAAAAAATGTGAAAAATAATCTGTGTACGATGGCCCCCCGCTTGTAGTTACTATAGCTAGCTTGTGCAACTGCAATTATTTTATACGTCATCGTCATTAATCATCAAATTATTTTGTTAAATAAATCTGTGATTAGCTAATAACTAAGTGCGATCGTATTAGTTTTATCAAAAATATTGGTACCCACGGATTTAATTATTCGAGAAAAAAATATTTGTAATGATTGCTATATCATTCGAGGAAGTAGATGAAAATGCTTTGCAGTTGGAATGATCACTAGGTATTTAAACGATCTCGCAGGCATCTAAATTATGCTGCCACTTCATTTATAACCTCAAATTTTGCAATTAACTGAAAATGTTACATGATTTGCGGAAATCAACTCCTGTCAATCATCGAGATTCTTAACAGGAAATGTAATCGACAATAATCGACCAAGCCACTTCGCGAAGGTTAGAATTCCATAAAATAATTCGCTTGTGTCCGATCGTAGCCATTCCATCAGTTCTTTATCATCGCGAATAATTTGAAAATTCTGTTTTTAGCATGAAGTCCGAACTATATTTGATCTGAACGAATATTTAAAATTAGAAGGAATTACGGAAGTATGATTAAACCCGACTTTGCCTCTAATTGACCTAAAAATCAATGGGATTCGGATTAAATAAGGTCAGGGAATTTGGATTTTCTAATAAGATAAAAATAGCTCATTTTTGGCAAAGAGGATATCACGGGCAGTTTCTGTGTAATGTCATCCTTAACATTTCTCAATACCCGATTATATATGTTCTAAATAAGGAGATGCTGATCCCTTTCGCATATGGATTATTTTACCAAATCTATTAGACTGACTTTAAGGAAATCAGTTATTATGTTATTTTTGATGTTCCAGCAGATGATAATATCGTCGCCCTTTTTAAACTTCTATTAGCCTTAGAGAAGTAAAAACCATAAAAAGATTCCATTTTATTTATGACTGATGTATTTGAATACTTTGCACTATTAATTATACTTAAGGACTGATTCTTTCTATATCCGCAAATTTTATCGACCAAGTGACCGCTGCTCTGTTTAAAAATAGGCCATTCCTTCTCACGTAACGGAGCCTACGAAAGAACAAAGCAAAACCACGAAAGATAATTGAAAGAATAGCCATGTCTTCACAGTAGAGACGTTATCTAAAGTTCTTTCTCTTTGCGTGTGACAGTTAAAAATAACATTTAGAAAATCACTTTTCCTTTCGAAATGAATTATATACAATTGTTCCCGAAAATATAAAACCTAATGTTAAGACTTCCTTAGAAAAAGGGAATCAATGTTTTTTTAAAACAATTAGGAACAAATTCCTTTGGTGTTGCCAATTACTTTGGATTTCTTTTGATTTAATGAATTAGAGGATTTATATCTTGCATTACTCTACTTTTTTTGCAACAAATAAATAAAGCTAAGAGCTCACCGTTATTAATGATTAATGAAATTAAATCTTCGTACGAAAACTAATATTTTATGAAGGGAAGAATAAAGGAAATCATTAGCCAGAAAAAATCCAAGGGTTAAAGGGAATTGACGGCGAGGTATTTTATTGAGGAAGAGAGTGAATGGAGAGGGGAAAAGAAAGAATCACAGCGGGAAGGAGCAGAACAATAACCGCGCTCGTAGAAGGTAAACATGGGTTCCTTCGGTGATAATGAAGGCAAATAAGATTTAGGAATGGGAGAATCAGGGATTAAATACGAAGAGAGTTTTCTTGGGTCGAAGAAGGGGGAGGGGAGGGAAGGGGAAGAAGAGAATGAACAAAAGGAGTAATGAGAGGGGAATGACTGGAATGAGGAGACTGCTCTACTCCAAAAGAAAGGTAATGAAAAACCAAAGATTTACGAGTACACATTTTCATACACATTTGAGTGCTCTGATGTACACTCATACATGCTTATTAACCAATGCCCCTGCTTTGCATTACATACGAGGAGCATTGGCTTTTGGAATCCAGAGCCCTGGAGTAAACGCAAAATAGTCACCAAACCATGGACAGACAAAATTCAACTCAAATGTTATAAAATGGAAAGATTTATATTCATAATATACCATGCAAGTCGCTAGTGGGTTGTAAAAGTAGTGAAAGAAACGAAATTTTATCTCGGCTGTCAATGAATAAGAGGTCGAAAAATTTTCCGTTAGCAGAATACGTCAATGAACCGTCGGGTCGCTTCCTCGATAGAGAAGGAACGTCGGGTTACAGACCTTCTAAGTAGTATTGTTAAAAGCTCTTCGACAGCTGAGGTCATTTTGCACGTATGACTTCCCACCGGGAATCGAAATCGGGGCCGCTTTCATTGAAGTCGAATTCGCTGCATACATGGCTATATGCATGCACCCCTGATTGAGAAACCTCCAGGAAGTTAGACGAATAACTTTTAAGTAAATGCCTTCAATTTCTAGCCCGAGACCGCTTAAACCGAAGGTATTGGCTCTGCCCGCATGACTACCATCGGGACTCATCGGTGGCCTATGAAAATGTAAATTAGCACTTGCATTTTTGTTTTAATTTTTCTTTACTTCGGTGAATGAGTAGCTTGTCGGACGCTGCTCTTATTCTTGGTCTGATTCTGAAATTGTTATGAATAGTATGACGCGAGAAGAAAACCGTTCCTTGCCGTTCCGTTGATATTCCTTTGAAGGTTTGAAAAAGGGTACTTAAGGATAAAAAAGCAAAAAAACATTGCTTCACTGAAGCGCTGCAATCCAGGATTTTGAAAAAGAAATAATTTTAAAGGGTCTTCAAGATCTTTGTCTCGGGGACCCGGTCTTAATATGGGATTTATTCCATTCATTCTTTTCGTGTAATATTGCCAAAATATATTGCCATATTCTTTTCGATATTGCCAAAAACTATTTCATTCTGTGGAAATTTGCAGATATATTTGTGTACTCGCCCAGCATTATGCGTTGCATCTTTGAATCGATTTAAGGTAAAATTATTCTGATTAACGTTTCAGCGCCGATATCAGTATGTGGTATGTGCTATGGACCTGATTTCCTCTTCCGCGAAATTCCGCGTGGTACGGTATACTAATGCTTCTCATTGAATTCGTTACATATCTTTTCCTAATAACGATTTTTTAAATTTTTGCAAAATAAATTTTAATTACTTTCATAGTTCAACTTTGTACGGTAGAATTCGAAACAATCTTTTAGGCAACCTCGTACTCTCTGTACCAGTGTACAATAACTCTAACCAAATAAAGTTGTATACTATTGTTTTCAAAAACTACTAAATCATTTTCCCTTATTTGCGGTTTCCATTGGCAAAAACTTGCTAACCATAACGTATATGTCATTTTCATTAACAGTAGAGTCATGTGAGAGAGACATAATATAGTCAATAAAATAATAAAAGACTTAATTTACTATCCCTATTTTTATGAGTTTTTACGAGTAACTTTCGGTTCATCAAATTTATGTTTTATTAATTTCTGATCGAAACAGTATAAAAGACATATCAATACCTAATTGACCATTTTCTATGAGTTTTGGGGCGTACTTTTCGGGAAAACTTCCTGATCGTTCTCAAAAACAGTACTTTAGCTTTACCTAGGAATGAAAAATAATCTTAATAGTTTAAGATAAAAATATACCTTCATTGGAACGGCGTTTTAAAGCATCGTTAATGTCTAAACTAGAGAAGTAGTAGTTGAGAATGGAATATCTATATCTAGCTTTGATCACCGATACAATTCCCCCATCCGAAAAGAATTTTTTTGTCATTAAGGCGTTAGAAAAATAGTTTTCTTATGCAGGGAATACAATTTCATTGGTTCATAAATTCATGCAATACTTCATACCCTTCAAGTGACTCCAATAATCTCATTATTATCGCATGAACAGATGCGTTAATGAGGTTGAGCTTATAAATGTAAGGATAGGATCGGGATTTCGCAAAAACAGTAATAAGATTAATTTACAATGACAAACACAAACAATCCGTCGGAATGTAAGGAAAGCAGTTGGAATAATCATGGGCTTAAGCCTAATCGGTAATATGTTTAGATCTGCATTGAGGAACCACTAGGTATTCTTAAAAGGATTTAATTCCTCGACATCTTATTAGTTATAGAGAATTCAAATAGTACGTTATTAATCCATGAAAAGTATCATAAAAGGACAACTCGATATACGGTCATGTTGTTCAAAACGATACCCTCTAAAATCTCATTAATTTTCCCCAAAAATATAAAAATCGCAAATATATTTAAGATTTATATAGGTAATTAAATAACGTTTATAAATATTAGCATATACATTTTTTATTATTATCATTATGAATTTATAGGAAGATCTTTCGATATCAGTTAATTTCAATTACTAATAAATGAGAATTTCCTCTGAAAAAGGGTTATATTGCCCGCTCTTGTTTTTGAGGTCGCCATATAAAGTAGGATTTTTCTCTGAAAGCGGTCTTCAACTAGATTATTTGGAATCTGCTGAATTACTCAAATTGCTAGTTATGCATAAAACATTCACGTTCCAAGAGACCGACCATGGCGTTGATGAAGGCCTTGTTTTGTTTGTTTGACTCCGTTGTCTTCTTATACTCAGCTCTTTTCGTCATTCCTGTAATAGTCAGCTTTCTGCGTGATTTATGCCGTGGCTCGATAAAGTTTCAAAACAATTAAGATGTTTATTTTGCATAAATGTAATGCAAGGAGACGTGTATATTTTGCCAGAAAGGGATTTTTCGAGGAGATCTCAAACAAAGCTCCATTATTCCCTCTTCCCAACCATCATCCACCCCTCTCTCCTCCCATTCATCCAGTCCCACTCTGCACCCTAAGGGGCTGCTCTTCATCCCTCCATTTGGAGAAAGGAGTGGATTAAAGCAGAAATAAGGGCAAAAGGGGATACAAAGAGGCGGAAAGACTAAGAGAAAAATGGTACGAAAGATTCTTAGATAACGGAGAAATGAGAATGTCGAAGTTGATCGATGCTTAGAGAGATGAAGAAATTCAGTATGTGGATGGTTTGGACACGAATTCGTATTTCCATTTATCTGACGACTAACACTAAATAAGAATTAAAAGATTAGGAAACTTGGAATCATTCTGTTCCAGTTTTTCATTATGGCCAGCGAATGTAACAGTTGCAATGTCTATACATGTAGTTTTCCAGGTAAAGAATAATCATCAGAATCTTACGGCACTAGAATTATGATTTCTAATTATGTATGTATATTTAATCAATCCTCAAATAAGCTATTAACTAATGATTTGATGTTTTAAGTGACTCCTTTAATTTGTTTGTAGACTCTTAAGTGATAAGACACGATTAAATGCCAGGGAATTTTTTTGCATTCCATTCCTGCTTCTGTTAATGACATCGATTTTTTATCCTTATGATATCGCGATGCTCAAATAAAATATACATTCAGATGTATACATGTTTTGATATTATATTTTATTTCAAGTTTAATTGGTATTATTTTATTTATATATTGGGTTTTACTCATTTGATCGCTCAGCAATAATTGCTATATATTATATAATTTTACGGTTAGTTTAGAAATACTTCACGGTAAAAAATTCAAATAATTAACGAACGTTTTTTTAAAGTAAATGAATTTTTTTTAATATAGCATCTGGAGTGAAGGTCTTAATCAAGTCCATTAAAAAACAAAGCTCTGTCGTCGACGATGCCCCAAGAAACGTTCCTAGAACTAATTATCATTTCTAAAAATAGAACAGGAGCATGTAAAATACGAGGAATGCCGGCAAGCGGGATGTTTCTAAATATGGGCCTGTTCAATTTAGTATTTGAAGAGCTTTCACGAGACTCATAAGAGTTTGGAAATCGTGAAGGAATACGCAGCATATCTTGCTATTTTCATTAGTTTCGCTAGATAGGATTTTAAATGCAACAGTGATATGGAATTTTGTGACTAAATCCCTTCAGAAGAGCAAAATGTTAGTCATAGTCGCCCTTCCGGAGAGAATCCGTCACGCAGAACGTTCGTCGCTTCATTACAAGTCTTCTGCTTTGTAGTACTTGATGGGACGTATGAGACTTTTGACCAACCTAAGGAGAGGTTAGAATTATATACCCTCCGAATTTTCTGCTGCATGTGCGTGAGGAGTAAATCAAAGGTAGATATTATCGGTAATTGTTATGAGTAGAAGATCTTTGAATGTGAATTTAACTAAAGACATGTAAATGCTTTCAAACAGTCATAAACAATTATCTCAAATTGTCGTGCTTTATGTTGTTCAAATTTAAAAAAGACAACAGTTTTTCCTTGAAGTAACCTTTTTGTATATTAGGAACTTAATTCCAGCGAACAATCTCACTCATTGAAATTCCTCCATATTGTTGAATAATCTTATCTTTCTTTGCCTGAGATATTCCAATAACTTTATCATAAATTCCTCTTTTTATTCGATGCTGATAATGTTTTATGCTATCATACACGCTTTAAACTTCCATAATAATAGCCTTGTTTACATGATTCTTGCCAAAGAAATGAGAGAAAATACTGCCGGAGTCGGTACTTCAGTTGCAATCTCCCACTTGCCGGAAGGTTGCTCTATCCAATTAAGTTACCACAAGAGAAGCTCAGAAAATAGCTCATCCATTCACATTGCTTTAATTGTCTTAAAATGTGCCATAATGACTTGCAATCATACCCATAATGATTCAAATTTTGATCATCAAGTACGCTTCTTATTATATTCGCATTCCCTTCCCCATTTTGACATTAAACTCTCCAAGTGAGCGTGCATATGACTTTTAAATAGAAACATACCATTTCAATAGAGATAATAACTGTTGTAGCCCTACATACAATGGTAGAGTCACAGTTCCTCATTAACTTCAAACATGATTATCGAGCCATTCTCTGTTCTTAATGGAATTATCTGGATGTACTGTCATTTGCAAACTGTAAACTTCGAGCATTTGCTAACAAGGAGTCATTTTGTGCGTGTCATCCGTAGTTACGACAGGGTCGCTCTAGGGAAGAAAGGAATAAGGTATCAACCATAGTAATTTTTTACAGGAGCCACCAAGCTCTCCTTAAAAAGTTATAGAGATATTTTTAGAAGGTCTGTAATCCAAGGCGTCTTTTTCTATTCAAGGAAGTTACCCGACGATTCTCTGACGCATCGGCTACCGAGAGTTTCTTGAACAGTTCGGTAACAGCCGAGTTCCAATTTCTTTTTTTTTCGATTCTACCTTCCTACCGAATCCAAAATCTCTCGGTTTCTCAGCGACTACTGAAATCTTGTCCGGGGATTTGTGCTAAAACATAACCGGTTCTATCATGAGTATAGTAACGGAACATTTTAAATTTTGCCACCTTTCCGAAAGAGAAAGATGAGGATTTGAAATCGGTACCCAATAATTCTACGTGTCGTCCTTTCCCCTCACTTACTTCAAGTTGCATAATATTTTCCCACACCACTGTTTACCACCTCAACTGCAAATCACGTCGTGACAAGAGACACTTTAAGTGCACTGCATGGCCGCTTTAAGTCAGAAATTTTTTTCTGAAGTTCAGGTTTCCTTCAGTTATATTAAGCTCAACCGTATGGTGCACTCCAAAAATCGAATATTCTGTTGCTTCATTCAGATCATTATCTAAGATTTTTTAAAGATTTTATTCTTCTTTCATACACTGAATTCCCAGTAGATTCTTGGGGAAAATGATTTTTTCATAAATAACATAATAATTGAGACTTAGAGGACACAAAAAATATTGAAGGTTAAAATAATGAAGGAGATATGAAAATTCATTCGACGAACACCCACATTTAAATGCTATTTAACATTGAGATCTTGTGGTTAATACTGAAGTTAAATGGGAAATTATGGATTCGAAGAATTTTAACAAAACAGAAGCGAACTGTTAAATTGCTGAAATCTTTCCTCGGTGTAACTGCTCTTTATCCGAAGTAAACATTTCCTTATCTTTTCATATGGAATCTCGAAGTGCCCCGATCTTTGATCGTAGATTCTGATTTATTGTAGCACTTGATAACTCACTTCCCCCTCTTCAAAGTTGTCTACATCCTCAGAAAAATTTAGCTCCTGGTACGTAAGGAAACATGAATGAGGAGTCTTCGTTTCCTTCCACTTGACTGATTTCCGATTTTTCCTCCTCAAACTGCTGTTATTTCCTTTTCGCACTCGAGCTTTTCTCTATGGCTGGCGGTCTCCTCGTCCAGTTCCGAAATCCGCGATTCTTCCTTCGATGATATTTCAGCAATGGACCCATCTCGGATAGGCTCTACACCACGATGATGAGTCACTTCTTTTGATACGCTCTCTTTCTCTTTGGAAGTGTTTCCATTTGCCTCTGGTTGCACGTTCCCTTGGGTTTCTGCACTTGTTCGAGGCATCGCTGTCGGAATCCCTTTGATTATTGGGGCGTTGATACGATATATGGCCGCAAATGAAAATATCGTCTATCGACCAAAAGATACGGTGGGGAATGGCAGCTACCTTGAAGGAGTGTTACGGGCAATCCTCCAAGATATGATGTACTTGCAGCCATCTTTCTTAGTGCCCTTGGAGAGGGTAAGGGCGAAAGCACACGCACAGTCTAACTGAAGATACTCGGAACTTCAGGAGGAGCGTAATATAACATTAATTCGTGGCCCAAGGTATTCCTCCTCCTAGTTTCTTCAACTCATTATTGAGGATGATGCCTCCTTTGATTTTCATTAACACATTCAGTATTTCTTCGCCTTTAAAATGAGTAGATATATTCGGTTGTTTGATGGTCGTGCACCGATAGCAATAGCATCACCTCCTCTCACAACTTCTTCGAGTACAGCGATGAAGTCTTCTATTGCGAGGATATTTATCGTCATCTTCGTTTGTCTTACTTTATTCGTCATCCGTTTTAATTACTATGCATTTTAAAAGCGAAAGTTAAATATATGTTAAAGTTAAAATGCTACCTGTTAAAAATAGACCAACGAATGAAAAATGCACTATTTGGTCAAAAACTCGAGTTGAAATTTGAATTTTGGAATTTCCTTACAAGATGTGTAGTTATCAATGCAAACGAAGTTAATCGAAACGGACACGGATTAGAGTATTCTTCACCAAAATACATTTCAACAAACACTAAAATAACTACATCCAAAAACCCTAAAACTTACCTAAAAAAGTACGTTCACGGATAAATCAATTACTTTCAATTTAGTTGGGTGAAATTTTCTTACGGGGCAACCAAGATATATATATAGAAACACGAGTTCGTGAATATGATATTCTCTACATATAGTGAGCGCATTTAAGGCCACAGTGGATGGATCCTTGGGTTAGCGAAATGAACAATGAAGATGGAATGAATTAGGAGGAACCAAAGACAAATGAGGATAGAGAGCGGTAAAAGAGAGTAATGGCGAAGAGGAAAAAAGGGGAGATTGGGTGAGTGAGGAAGGGAGACGAATAGCAAGGGTGTGTGCGAGTAGCAAGAATGATGAGGTAATTAGGAGAGGATGGGATGGAAAAGTTTGCATCATTATTTATTTTCGAGAGAGCTTAGCGCCCAATTCATCACAGTTCAAAGTTAATCGGAATGGCGACGTGATCATGATGAGTAGCGGACAATGAGAGGCATGAAGGAAACCGTAATCGGTTATTTGGAGGGAAGAAAGTCAGGGGTGCGGAGAATCGGTGGTTATTAGCGAATAAGCAGAGAGCGGAAGGAAATTGTCACGTGGAGAAGAATTAGGAGGACTGATGAAGGAGCAAAACGTTGGAAGGAAAGTAAGCTCGGTCGAAGAGGATTTAAATGAGGGGAAAAGACAAATGAGTGGAGGAAAAGCGGTGTAAGGGATAAAAATGACCAAGGAAGGTACTGATCACTGAAATTGGCAACGAAAGTCGGATTAAGTGTATCTGAGATGTAGAATACGGAGGCAGACTTCTAATTGATGCAGGAATAATTTTTACCTTGCCACTCGAGTTTTTACTCCTTAAGATTCTATCGAATAACTCGAAGGAATTTTAGGGTCGTATAAGAGCTGTAGTGCATATAGTAGAAAAAGAAAAAAGGTGATTTTGAAATAACTTATCCTGATTCCTCAAACCTTTCTTTATAATATTATTGATATAAATCACACCAGTCAGAAGAATATAACTTTAATTCATCAATTATTTGCTATTTGGCCGCTATTTTGAGCTGAAGGGAATGACTTTTTAAAGAAAATCTTATAATTTTCAATTCAAATATGGGAAAAGTTTCGAGTAAAGTGGCGCGTCACTTTACTTTAAGAACTGACTCCTTGATTTTCCATTCATTTCCTCGATCTTCTGTCTTTCTTAGTATAATTTCCATCACTTATGGGTTTACTGATGATTTATAATGATTTTTGTCAATAATGATGAGTAAACTTTTGGCGCTGATTTTTCCTACCGCCAATGCTTATCTGGAAAAATAGCCAACCAGAAAAATCCGGTTTTCTGATTTTTTTCTGAGATTCGAACCAGGGACCTTGGGGTTATCGTGCTTGTACTCTTAATTCTGCGCCGTATTTTTACGCTAAATACTGTGTGAAGGTATTGAATGTATATTTTTAATGAAACATTCATCTGAAATCTAGTCAATGAGACTTGAACGACCGTCTCGATGGATTTTAAAAAAGAAGGTGTTGGTAAATAACCTGCGCCTAATTCCATGGAACTTGGAATATATTCGGGTTTAAACTGAGAAGAAATTGAGGAAGAAGCTCACAAGTCTGAGGGTAGAAAAGAAAGAAAGAAAAAAGTTTTTAATGTCTTTTTAATTTTTCTTATCGCGCTGTTTTCAACGTCAATAACCCAAGTAATAACACCAACTTTCTCAAGGAAATCTTACTTAGAGATTCTAGAGCGTATAGATAGTACTTAACGGCTTTAAAACATTATAAATTTTAATGATAATATATAAATTGCCTTATATTCATCAGAAAAGCAGAAAAACTCCTGGAAAATCAAAATAGTCTCAGATATCCATCCTAATTATTAAATCCCCTGAATGGATCTGGTACTTTCCCGGCTTATCTCGTGAATGAAATCTACACGGGTTCATCGAAGTTTCAGCTCCTTCAAGAACTTCACCCTTCACTAGGACATCCTGAAGATAGCTCCGGAGATGGGAGCTGAAACGTCAATGAACTAGAGTTAGTAGTCGCGAACGTTTTATAGTCCGTTCCACTAACGACTAGGCTGGCAACCCTAAATGACTTTATTGATAAAACCTTTGTGTAAACTAAAATATTCAATCGGAATTTTATATAGATTTTCAGTATCCCTTAATCTCTATAAAGGATCCCAGATAGCCATGTGGGCAGCGCGTTTGACTTAAGTAAAAGCGGTCCCGGGTTCGATTCCCGGAGGAAGCCCAGGTGACGGAGCACTTTTAACAATACTGCTATACTAGTTGGTATATTTTTTTTCGAAGTATTGGTATGAATATCTGAATAAATATGCTCTAGAATGCCCAAACACTAAATATTCTTAAATAAATAATTTCTATTAAAAAAACAAAGCTTGGAAGTTTGATATTTTGATCGCGAAAATTTTGTCCTCTCACAAATTGTGAAAATGTTGCCGTCTGGGCTGAGTATAATGATGATGAAAGCGAGAAATGTGAAACCGTCAATGTTCCTTATAGCGGAACAAACAACTTCCATAGTTGTTTAAGGGATTGTTTCCATAGTAAGAACGGTAGTTAGCGTATCCAGGAAGCTTTGCCGTGGGAGACAAGTGACTCCAAAATGTGCATTGGCGTAGCGTAGGTGGGGGAAAGCGAAGAAGGCAAAGGGGCCATTAGCTCTGCACCAATTAATTCCTCGCAAAATTTGTTTTCATACGAAACAGATGCTGAGGATAGTATTTAGTAGAAGAAGAAAAGGGGTCGCAAAACCCTAGCATATTAGGGCATTCCTGATCATTAAGGGATTAAGGGATCTACACATTCACCATCTAAAATGTCCAACATATTAGAGATGATTAAAAATCATAAGCTGGATATATATCATAGATGACTGAATTTAGTATCGAAAGGATATTAACCGTAGTGTATAACAGACAGGATCATGAAATCGTCGTAGTGTCGAACCCGGAACCATTTCGGAAGAAGTCGTTGCTTATTAAGTTTAAGAAATGAGCCTTCTAACTGTATGCTAAATTTAAAGTCCATATCATATGTTCTCAAACGTAAATACGCATTCCCTATTTCAAATGCATTGAGATAAAATTCCAAGATAACATGGAAAATTCAAATGAGGATAAAGAAATTTTATTTTAAGACTTTCCCAATTTGAAAATTTACTCGTAAGTTAATATATAAATGATTGCGGAACATATTCAAGACCGCTGTTCAAGTGCTGCTCAAAAATTCTTCTCTCCATTTTATATTTATTGATTTATAAGTAATTTATGATATAATAATTTTATATTATATATATAGCTATAGTGTTTAAATACATATCTGAAGGAAAACAATCGTCCCTTCCATGTCCTTAATATAGTCTTAAATGTATTGCATGAGTTGCGATAATAATTCACTATAATATTTTCGACATGGAATAGGACATTGTTGAATATCATAGCAACCAATATCGTCATTTAAATAAACCTCATTGACAACTTCTCGCTCTTACACATGCACAATGCAATATTACCACAGATTATATCTAATATTTACAAAATATGTTTTTTTTTTCTTTTTTCAGAATGCCTTAACTTTTCTGCACCAGTATTAATTTGGAATGTGTGTTGAAAGTCACTGAAGAGGACAAGAAAGGCTTAGCGGAGGACCACAAGTGGTGAGTCGTTTAATAGCAGTTAATAATATTTTATGTTAATTAAATAAAATGCGGAACTTCTGAGTTAGGCCTAACCAGATAAACTTGAATCGTAGAACACAATAAGAATGTCATTGATCTGCTATAACATACAAGGTATATTTAAACGTAAAAGGGTAACGGTTAAGACGGAACAACGTTCAACATGGAAAAGGTCAGGATTTTTATTTCTAAATCATGTATTTACCAAATTCAATTTTTATTCCCTAAGCTTTGATTCATTTTTAAGGTTAAGGTTTATTTTATTTTGATGCATATTTAATATACTTCATTCAATTTTGCTGAATTATAGTAAGTTTGTAGTAAATTTAAATAAATTTTCATTTTATGTAAATTTAATTTCTTTTTATGAAATTCCAATAATTTTTCGCGAATTTGATTAATTTTTAATTAACGTCATTTATATTTTAATAAATCTGGTTCATTTTTACTTAATTGGATTCACTTGTGCTGATTTTCAAATCTTGCTACTAAATTCGACTAACTTTTATTAAATTTTATTCGTTTAAGCTTAATTTAGATTCACTTACTCTAAATTTAACTATTTATACCATACGAAATTCAATTTTAATAATGTCAATACAGTTTTGATGAATTCGATTCTTTATAAGGATATACTACCGAAATATATATACGGACGGTGGGATTTTAATATACAATTTATTTATCATTAAAATTTTTAACAAAATTAAAATAAAGTTTAACTTCTTTAAATATTCCTATCCTTACCTATCATGAGATTAATGACTCCTTTTGAGTTCAAATTCGATTCGGTTAGCACAAACATCAAGTCCTCTTCATTACGAAATTCGCTAAAATTTTCCTATTTATGGTAATATAATCTCGTCATTATGTCATTCGTTTATTACGAAATTTGGTTACGTCGATCATTATAGATAGTTTCGCTAGATTTCTCTTAAATCGATTTGCAAACGATTGTTTGATTTCACCTGGGAGACAGTTATTGCTGTGAATTAGAAAGGCAATTATGAAATAAAGATCGAAACACTTTATGAAGTCGAAATGTATTTATAAAGAAATCTTAAGATTCTCTACATTTTAGTCAACTATTTTACCATAAATACTTTAATGGACGTTATTAGTACTTTACAAATTTGATATCATAGAAAATGTCTCATTTCTGAACGAGTGTAGCATCGAAATATGGAGATTTAGATGAATGAAAAGAATCAAATAGTAGAAATACATGCTTCCTTTATATGATTATTAAATTCTTTGTTTCAGTTCGATCAAAATATAGAGAAATTTATAATTTGACGTATCATATATCGGGCAATCTAGTGCATAGAAATATGCCATTTTTAAAGCATCTAGAATAGAACTGTGAATTTATAAAACGATTCAACAAGGCTTAAATTCATGCTTTTTCTATATATGTATTGAATTTGAAGTGTCAATTCCTTCGCAAGGTTGAAAGTAAATAATCATTGGTCAATTGCAAGTCTGGAAATCTATTTAATATTTAATATCTGGAAATATTTAATTTATGGCGAATATTGGACAATTTATTTTAATATTCTGCTCAATATGGAGTATTTAATAACTATTCACCTGAATTCTTGGTAGTTTATACATTTTCACTTCGTAATTGGCTATATTCGTTATTATTCACCGAAACTGGAGGTTATTTTCATAATTTCCTGTTTAAAACAAACCTTGTTTCGTTTATGACGAGTATTAGACACTATCTATAAATTTTGCTGGGATTTATCGACTACTTTCACAATTTATCACCAAAAATTGAGGTTTATTTTCTTCATTGTCCTTCTCCAGTTCGACAATAGGCGGTCTATACTCTCCCATCTGAAATGTACGACGGGAAATGCATATAATTTGAAGAAGCATTTCCCGAGGAGATAGAAACCCATAATCAAGCATGTGTGTGGAAGACATAGACAAGTTTAATAAATGCAGTCTATCGTTTCATCAATGGTCCTTGGGTTGACGCCGGGGCACCCTGCGTAATCTACAACAATGTTAAATGGTCATTACGGAATTACGTTTGAGGACCTTTCCGATATGATATCGACTTAAAATTCAGCATACAGTTAGAAAGGTCTTTACTGAAACTTAATATGCATCGACATGTTACGAAATGGTTCCATGTTCGACTCCAGGAGGGTTACATGAACCCGGTTTTTTACACTAAGATGAACTGAGGGATGCTATTGTAAGCGTATCCAACACACAATCGGGTATGTCTGTAACCTTTTCACCAATGAGTTTTCAGTATGCAGGCAACTTTTTGTCGTCAAGAAAAATTTATCTAGATGTAATTATATGTATTCATATGTATTTTATAGGATTTATCGCTTTAATTTAATCTCTAATTCTTAATATAATTTAATTGATTTCTACTTCCGAGTACATTTGAAAATCGTGCCTTAAACATCTATGATCACGCGTGCAAATGTTGTGTTTATCGCAGATTGCATCTGTGAGGAAATGTTCTATATATATTCATATATATTTATACCTTAACGTCGATATTGATGATAAGAAGTATTATTACTCGTACAGTCAGTTAGTTAGTGATTAGTTATTATAAAAGGGTAACTGTCTATATTGATGAATTCGTTCTTTTTTATCTTACAGGAGATTTCAGCATTCTCAATCCTGAATTCTGTGAGTACTTTGTTTCTTATCTCTTCAAACAATAACCCTTATTTGAATCAATGGGGTTGTAGTACACTCGGACACCACCCATGATGTAAATTTGCTTGAAATACTTTCATTTTGTTATTATTGATAAGTTTCTTCCATCTTTTAATCAACATCGCGTGAATTATTTTTATTCAGTAAAAAACTTGCCTTCCCATAAAATAACAGGATTTTCACGAAATATTTCCTTTCATTTCACAGAATAAGTACCTTTTTGAGAAAGTACAGCAATACGCTATTTTTTCCTTGTACAGCTATATATTGAGCAAAGTCTATAAAATTTTTCGCTATGTCGTGAAAAATAAAGTTATTACAATTTTTTTAAGAACTCTATTTTCATTTCTTTTTATTTCTATTTTTCCGAAATTTGAATTACTTTAAAGTTATTTTATTTCATTTTTTGGTTATATGACCCATATAGTCTCCGATGGGTGCCTTTTGAGAAGTTTTTAATAAGTATTCAAGTTAGGATATAAAATGGATTATTTTTTATAACAATTTTTGTCTCTAGGGTTTGATATGACCCCAGTGTTTAACAGAATTGTGTCAAGTAATGGTAAATAGTTCATCTACTTCATAAAATAAATCTTAAGGAGGATTCTCTAGCTAGCATTTTCATGACATTCAATTTTAAATTTAAGTGCTGATACTCTGACTCTTAAAGACATCTGCACTTTTATTAAAAAGACTTAATCATCAAATCAACTAATAATTATTTATGTCTTCTATAGCTCTCAGAATGAACGGTAGATCTAATTTAAATGCAGCGATGACTTTTTCAGCAATTGGCATTATTTTTTTATGAAGTGCTTCATATATGTATTAACCACCTGCTCTGTGGGGGGCGTGGGGAAGGCATTCCCTACAACCTTAGCCTACTGGTAGGCCTAAAGACGCAGGCATTTATTTCAGGGGCCTTTCTTTCACCTTCTTCTGCAGGGGTGAGGTAACTAAGCACTCACTTCTCACCTGCTCGTTCTTTCCGTCTATAAGGTCGGAGCTTCTCTTTGAACTTGTGGCAGAGGGCCCTCTAGGCATAGAGGTGAACCTCATAGCACGTCACAACGACATTGAGGGGTCCCCTCGCCAGGCTATAGGGCAAATCCCCCCCCAATTCCCCCTTCCCTCCCTCATCAGTTCAGTTGCCGCACCAAGGAGTAAGTTTTGGTAAAGGTAAACCAGGAGGAGGACAAGGAGATACCTGCAAATGTTGGGAAGATTAAAGAATAGTCGGCATTTAGATTGGGATAATACAAATTAATAACGATTTATAATAATAAGTTAGGAATTAGTTTTTGTTTTCGGTGGTATGGGTTTTCTTCTCGTTTTTGCATTATCGAATCTTAATAATCATTTTTAAACATCCATTTTCGGTGCCTAAACTCCCTCCTCACTCAATCAAAAGATATGTCAAACCATTTAAAAATGAGAAACGTTCTGCTTGATCGCTAAAAATAGACTCACAAAATCCAACAATTTGTCATGAAATCGAGTTTAAATTTGAATATTCGAATTACTGTAAGCGATGGAATTAATCGTTCACTTGGTTACGTTAGTTGTGAGAAAGAAAGATTTTTTTCTCGTCGGACAGTGATATTTAATATTCTCGGTCTTAAAATGATCGAAAATGTTTTTCGTAAGTCATATCATGATCTGCACAAACCAAGACGTTGTACGAAAGCATAGCGACGACATTGCAATGAACCTTGCCTCTTTTTGGAGCAGTACCACAGAAATATTGCCGAATGTGAAGGTCACACTTTAAGACCCATTGCATTTCATTCAAACTTTCTTTTATTTTTAATTGCATGTACCGCTTAAATTTTGCATGGGACGACCATTCTACTAAAATACTTTCCCAGGAGAGGATTCTGAAAACATAATTAATATGACGATGGGATTGTGACATCCAAACATTCAACCTAATTAAGATTACATGTATTTATGTATATTATATAGAATTTATTGCTTAATTTAATCTCTTATGCTAAATGTAATTTAATTGATTACAACTTTGGAGTACATTTGAAAATCGTGTTTTAAACATTAATGTTCATGCTTGATTAATGATTTAAACATGATGAAATTGTCAAGTATTGACCAAGTAACGGTAGCAAGACTGTCTTTTTGAAGCAATTGCTTTTCTATTTCGGATATAAGTACCAGCATAGTTGTGGAAATTCATTTCTTTCATTTAATAGGGCTGTGGAGAGAGTAACTCGATCCATATTATCGAAGACTTTTGCTTGCGTATCCTAGAAAAAGCACTCGTAAATGAAGTGAACAAGGTATTGGCTTTCCTGAACGCCGCAAGTTTTCTTAGCAGACAAGCATAGAGATATCAAACAAAAAGCGATTATGGGAGAAATGGCTTGCCTACGGGTTCTGAGAAAGAACTTAAGAATATCAAAATCGAAATATTTTGGGATTATTACTGTAAAGTAACTTAACTTTGAACTTTGGAACTTTGTCCTTTTGAAAGTCGTTCTTTTCATTCTAATAAGCGGTATGTTTGGGTAGTGTACATTTCTTACACCGGCATGGATCGCAAATAAAAGAGTGTAAAACGAACAAATTTTTCGTCGATTTCTATGGACTGGTCAGAGGGCGAAAAATTGCACTCATACCAATTTATACGATAAACAAGAATATTTTCCATAGAATTAAAATAATCGAACTCGACCGTTATAATACACAATTTTCAATAAATTATTTTTAGAAAAGAAAAGAATAGTTCAGTGGATATTAGGAAAGTAATGCTGTAAAAAGTTTTTTTTTCAATGGTTAAGCACTCCATCTACTCTAGCGATAATTACACACCAATTATGGAATCACCATTAATTTCGTTTATAATTAATGCCGATGTAGTTTGCGTTAAGTTAGCAGTAAATTAACCTAGTCCAGGAACATTAATCATTAAATCTTATCTTAGCCTTTTTTCAATTCAGGAAGCATATAGTAAGCCTTAGCTAAGCACTGTGTATGGTTATATTCGGCTTATATACAGCCCGTGTAGGAGGTATAGATGATTCCTCAGGTAGAGCTGAATCCCCTAAGGGAACTCAGGGTATCTAGCACCACTCACGCGCTCTCATTCCACTTAAAGATGTGTTTTTCAAGTTTTCTTAATAATGCTAATTCCACTTGTTAGAACTGTGAGCGAATAACGATATAAGAATGCAAATTCCCCAAGGTTCGAGTAAAAGATGGATTGGCTACATTTTAGTGTTACAGTCACTCGAATCTTATCCCTATAGAAGATCGTTTTTAGATTTCATAATAAAATTAAAGTATTTGAACCTGCAAATAAATAAAATTCAGTTTTATTTAAGATATTTTCCAGGAAGGTAGTGGGCGGATCCTTTTTTAAGCGTTTTTCTGAAAACTGACGGTAATCTCTTCATTATTTGCTAATTAATTGTATCCAAAATTTTTTAATTAAAAATAATTACATATAAAGAAATAACATAAAATTAGGCAGATTTTGATATCAAGAAATTGTTTCTTTCGGATTTTAGTGACGCAAAACCCGAGTATACACAAGATGGTTGCGAATTTCCTAATTTTCCTTTAATATAATCTTTTTCTTACGATTGTGATAGAATTTATCATCATTAAGTTGTACTGAACAATTCAAAATTAGTCCAGTAAGAGTTTGTAATTAAACTCTGTATAGATTTTGAAAGTATATCTAGCATTCAATGGAATAATGATATATATAATTTTTTGTTATTTATTTTGTTGGTTTGCTTTATAACAAATATATCCGTCCAGTTGATACCGCTATAATGTTTTTTTGGGAAGGCTGGATTTCTGGGCCATGAGTTTGAAATGTTTTAGATTTGGCTTATTTTCCTCTGGTTAATTTCCACAGTCCAATTCTTTGTCATTTTTTCAGCGAAACACTCGCTTTGGTTCTAGCGTGACATTGTTTACGCCCTTTCAGCAAACCACAAGGGTATTCTTTCAATCACGCATAGGGACACGGCATAAAAGAGGTACACGTGCTTCTAGCTTCCATAAACGAAATGTTTGGAGAGTCAATCGGATTACCATAGCTCACAGTTCACAGTTCTTCACAAGAAAAATCTTTTACTTCACTAATGAAATTCCATTGCAGACGAATGAAATATCTATTGCGGGATGAAATAATTCTATCGAGCGGACGGAAATCGCAATGCTGGGAAATATTTCGCTTCAAAAATAATTAAACGATAGATTTTCTAAAATAAGGTTCATGCTTGATTCGAGTTTTTTTCGTGGAATCTTTTTCTAATCCTTGAATGTTGTTTACTTTAGTCGACTAGACAAACGTCGAATACATGAAAATGTTTATTTCTAAACAGTCGTAAATTCATCAACTGCCATACAAACGGTATATGGAAAATTCTTATAAAATCAAACAGAAAGAGCTGCGAACATGAGCATAATATTGATGATTTTCAGCACGCTCATTTCCTTCTTCAATAGGACAAAATTACATCCATGCAATGTGCCCGCTTCTGTTTATGCTGTATAAAAGGAAAAGTTAAAAACTGAAATGGTAACCGCACGTGCGATGACGTTAATGAAAAAGCCGAGATTTTTTGTTTACGACGTTTAAAGTTTTTGTTTGGCGTTTTAATATTAGATCTACATAACTGCAACAGATAGGCGATACGGCAAAAATAGGTTAAACGGGAACATTCATAATGAATCAAGTTTATGGTAATCGATACAAGGGCAGAATACCCGTGCTGACTCGGAGCTCCGCATAATTGAACACTCTTGATTTAAGTGATGACATTTTAATTATTTCCTCATTTTTATATGAATAGGCTGCGTAAAGAAGGTAATTTTGCCGTTGCGACAAAATTCTCTGCCTGTATTGGAGCGAAGGGGAATGTTTAACCGGTACATCATGGTTTCAAATCTCCCTGAAACAAGTCTTTCGTGATGCTCCAGGGAATAACGGTCTAAATTAGTCAGCTAATCAAAAAAAATGGGAATTTCTCTGAATGAAAACTTCCATAGCCATAATTCATTTAATTGCCTTCATATATTTAATCTTATATGGAAAATGTCGATTAAACAATTTTAGAAATCCATGCATCGATCCGTCATATTTAGCATAGATTAACAGTTGAACTCACTCAAATGAAGCGATAGGGATCAAAGATAATTGAAATATATCCCTCTGACTTTTATCGAACAATTTTATGATATAACAGCATTAAAAGCCGACGTTGTTCGAGTGTATTAACTCATTCTATTTGAAGTCATATTAAAGATTTACATTGTTTAAACTGGAAAATAATCTTTCGCATTTTTCAGTGAAAGTTTTACTATTAATGGAGAAAAATATTGTCATGGCATCCCTTATACCTAAGTCATGAGATCATCGGCAGTCAGACAAAAGAAGGGCAGTTATAATTGTTATTTTTGTACGTATTCACTACCTTTCATATGAAATATTACGAGAACCGCGCGAAAGTAAACGATGTACAAGAGGATTGTGCTCTTTTTTCACGTACAAAATTGATGAACTATGACCTTATTTTGCCTCCGTTATTAAACCTT
The DNA here is from genome assembly GCA_036926295.1 of Pachydiplax longipennis. Taxonomy (NCBI): domain Eukaryota; kingdom Metazoa; phylum Arthropoda; class Insecta; order Odonata; family Libellulidae; genus Pachydiplax; species Pachydiplax longipennis. Next base: position 1,598,354 of record JAVFKF010000010.1, read on the forward strand.
GCGTGATCTCAAGTCTCAAGAAAATGGTTTCCGATTGAAATTGTAGAGCTAATGAATGAATAAACGTATCTTGGCCTCGATTATTTCTCTTTTAAATTTGCAAAATAAATGAGTTCTGATGGCTGACCGAAACGATCTAGGGGTACATCATTTATAAAATTATTTACAAACGGACAAAAATCTATCCTAGGAAGATTCAAAGAGGAAAATTTAGTCTATTGCATAGGAGATATCAGTCGGAGGATTTTTTCATTAGTTATTCGATGTGTCCACTTCATTTGCATTATCCTTTGCTGACGCTACACTTCAAATGCTCCCAATTGTCTCTTCTGTGCCGCCTGCATAAATTACAGTCATCAAAAGAAACGCTAGACAAATTGGTTTTCATAAACCGTCCTTAGAATATCATAACCTTATCATTTTTTATCGGTGGTAGTTTATTTTCGGGTGAATTGCTCTCTTTTCTCGGGTTGTTCACAAATTAACTCTTACAGCTTTCATATTTGGGGACCTCAAGCGACTACTAAGTAGGAAAATATTTTGGAACGTTCGCGTGCCAATTCCTAATTTTACTTGAAAAATGTCTTCCCTGTTTCAGTTACGGAGAATTTCTTTGGCTTCCTTTGAAATCTTTTCAGCTTGTACTTACTTGTTCAAGATCTTCTGTGAGTTTTTTTTAACTCTTCTTTCTTTTCAATGAGTATTTTCTACAAACGGTAGCATACTGATTCTTTTTCCTTGAAATTGTTCCCCACATTGTTTATTTCTAGACTTCACGTATTTCCTTCTCGATGTATACGTTGAAGATCAATCAGAATAAGGAACATCTCTAGTTCTTTACTTTCTCTTTATTTGATCATCGCTGTTTTTCCTTACAAGGAGCATAAATTCAATATTATATAGTTATTGTATTATATATCCACTCCGTTTTCTTTAGCATTCCTCTGCAGACGATGTTGTCGTAAGCTTTCGAAGACTTTGATAGAGTAGGGATTAGTGTACGAATCTAGTACAATACAGATCTTGGGGTCGAATCTTGATCATGGCACGATTATTTGTTTTCGTTTTTAATGTTGGATTGTAAGAGTCTTAGTGTTAGTTTTTTAAGGTTCCATTGTAAGGGTCTTAGAAGACAAAAGAAAGACGAAACAAAGTGGAATTGATTACTGATAATTATTTCATAGGGCTACATATTGATATCTAGGTTTTGGATTTAAGACTACCTGAATTTCCTTCTCATAATTATAAAAAAGTCATTCAGCTGAACTCCTATCAATTGATTCGACATTAGGTAGAATACGACAGAATTAAATATAAGGATATTTATGTGCAATGAATATAAACATTACTTTACCCATTAAGAGATAATGCGAAAGTGAGAAAATCATAAAGTAGTCTAATTAGTCAAGTGGCTCAAATTTTATGAGCTATTCGATATCCTATTCTATACGACGGTATGTATGTGTGTGTGTGTGTGTGTATATATATATATATATATATATATATATATATATATATATATACACACACACACGAGGAAACGTTGCTTGCATATTTCAAGCTATCAGTTGAATGCAGTATCGTACCAAGGAATGCCTCAAAACAATTTTGAAAACTTCGCGCAAAAGACCACCTGGCGTCGAACTAAGGACCCGATCCTGCAACAAAATTGCATATTAATATTAGATAAGTGCCATTCTGACCTGTTCCGAAGTTTCAAATCAATATCTTATCGGGAAGTTCCTAAAATTAGATTACGCTATCCCCCATTGAAATACATGGTAGAATAGTGATGACGCTCTGGCATCGAACTAAGAACAGTCAGAGGAACGCCGAACAGCGTAAATGAAACATATGAATTGCCTCTATGTATGTTCATTCCATTTTACATCATTCCCGGTTATCGGATAAGCATTAAAAATAATTGTCAAAATTGACCGCCATTAATTTTATACCGGAAAATTTTGCTCCCACTTGGCGTCGAACTCATCGTCATTTGGTAAAATTTCTTCAGTTAGTACAATAGATAACCACGGCATCTCCAACCTCCGTGATTTTCACTATTCTATCACTCCGAGTAAGGACTCAAAACAATTTTCGAAATTCGCGCGAAAGACCGCCTGGCATCGAACATAGGACCCGTTCGTGAGAGACAATGGCATACGAATGTTAGATAAGAACCACTCTGACGTATTTCAAAGTTTCAATTCAGTATCTTATCGTGAAGGTCCTAATATAAGATTCCGTTATTCCCGTTTGAAATGCATGGTAGAATCGGAGTGATGCTCTTGCATCGAATCAAGGACCATTAGAGAAACGGCGAACTTCATGAAAGAATGTTTTCAAACGCCTCTGTCACCATTCCGGATTTCATCTTTCCAGCTTAACTGGAAGGCATTTAAAAAAATCGTCAAAGATTTCAGCAATGTATTTCTTACGGAAGCATTTTGAACCCTCCGGGCGTCGAACACACAGTCATTCAGTAACATTTCTTCCTTTGGTACTATGGAAGACCATCTCATCTGCAAACACCGTGATTTGTATTGCTCTATCGCATCGAGAACGGCCTCAAAACAGTTTGCAAAAAATCACGCAAAAGACCGCCTAGCGTCGAACTCAGGACCCATTCGTGAGAGAAAATAGCAAATTAATATTAGGTAAGTGCCATTCTGACTTGTTCCAAGGTTTCAGTTCAGTATCCTATCGGGAAGGTCCTAAAATAAGATTCCGTTTTTCCCCGTTTGAATTGCATGGTAGAAACGGAATGACACTCTTGCATCGAACCAATCGATCGATACATCGAACCAATGAATCGAAGGTCCCAAAAATCGCAATTTTCCCATAAGAATGCATTGCGCGGATATTTGGATATTATTTTGAGGCACTTGTCGGTAAGATAGAAAAACCAAAATCTCGGAGGTTGAAGTTGAGGTATTCTTCTATATTACGAATGGAAGAAATGTTACAAAATGACCGTGAGTTCGACGCCAGGTGGGTGCGAAATTCTTCCATAAGAAATGAATTTCTGCAATTTTCGAAAATCTCTTTGAATGCCTTACCGATAAGATGGAAAGATAAAACCCGGAATGGTGACAGAGGCGTTTGAGCAAATTTTTTCACGCGTTTCACCGTTCCTCTGATGGTCCTTGGTTCGATGCAAGAGCGTCATTCCGATTCTACCATGCATTTCAAATGGGGATAACGGAATCTTATTTTAGGACCTTCCCGATAGGATATTGAATTGAAAATTTGGAACAAGCAGAATGGCACTTATCTAATATTAATATGCAATTGCGTCGCAGGATCGGGTCCTTAGTTCGACGCCTGGCGGTCTTCTGCTCGAAGTTTTCAAAATTGTTTTGAGGGATTACTTGGCACGATACTGCATTAAACTGTTAGTTTGTAGTATGCAAGCAACTTTTACTTGTACATGTATATATCTTCATTTTCTCCTCACCAAATTAGACATACCAAAGCAAAAAAGTCGTAAAAAAATCTTTTTAGAGATAAAGAAGGAAAGAGGAGAGGAATAAAGCGACCCTAAAAATGTTTCCATCTATCGCATTTAATGGCATTGTTACATCTGGGGAAGGGAAAATCTGCGCAAAAGACAACAAGGGAAAGCTAATGTTAATAATTTTCGGTTCGTCGATTTGGGCAAAGCTTTAGGATATAAGGTTGCATTAAGGAGTTGCATCTTTAGACGGGAAGAATTCGCTTTATAAGTGGGTAGCAGAGCTTCCTAAGCGGTAATTGTAACATGCATGTAGTACGAAAGGGAGCAAGAAAAAGCTGAGCATGAAGTGGATGGGTCTTGAACGAGTTTAGTTGTATTACGGTCTTGATAATTTTGCTTGCAGTGATTTCCTGTTGAGGGCTTTTCTCTTTTCATTCCAGATCTTCAAGCTAGATTGGCCATCAAAGAGACCCCGAAGGGTTTCATTCTCAATGCCGCCTTATTTTTCTCCCCTTTTTAAAAATTATTTAAAGTATTCATCGTATAGGTATCATAATTTCAAATTACCCTGAGTCAATATTTTCTTCTAAAGTTTCCTTTGAAATTCTTATCTTAATAATTACGTTGCTTCATTTCCATGAAACTGTTGCGCGGAAAAAAGTTTGAATCTGCAATCTAATATTTTTTCATTAATTTTTAGACCTTAGGGTCACAGATTAATTTGTACAGAAGCCCAAGGGATAGTAAAAAAGTAGATAAAAAATTGAAGCTTGAGATTGTAAAATTTGATGAGTAGGAATTGAAGTGCTTCTTCAGGTGATATTTCATACCTAGTAAAATTAATTAACTTATAGATATTTATAGGAAAATTATGCTTCAGATTGAAGTCGCAAAAAACAATTAAACTTAAGATGAGTATCAAATAATGATAATGTAATATAAATTTTTTCTATTGCCACATATAAGGATTGGTAAATATAATGTTAGGAACGAACATTATATATTTAATTTTACTTTTATTGAAAGTAATCAAAGCAGAAATTTATAGTACACCGATGTTTGAATGATAAATAAGATTCGAAAGACAGAGGGTGTATACAACCGTTTTTATTTATGGTTCATGAGAAAAAATTCATTAAGGAAGAAGGGACCATTATAGTTACTACGAAGAACTAGCTATTAGTTCGTTTCTTCGGAATCATATCGCTTGATTGTGAGAATATATTACTGAATTATCATCCGTAGAAAATATCCCCTATGTTAAAGATGACTAGGGTCTTAGCATTTGAGAATTGATCCAAATACTGTCAGTTAGAGATTCAAGAAATATTTGAGCAATGTAAATGGAGGCTCTTTTGCTCCTTTTAGTAAATAAATGATAGTTTGGCAATTAGAATGGGTCAACGAAATTGGGTACACTCAAGGCTGTTGGGTGAAGAGAGTGGAAGGGGAAGCAAAGGATTCGTATTCCGGTGTGAGTCTCATTGTTTTGAGGAGAGATCAAACCACACCGCGGCCAGTTCTCCCCTTTTTTTATCATTCCACAGATTTTCTGGTTGCATAAATGATGCTGAAGACAATGGACACAGGGGATAGTTTAGCTTTACAGATGCGAGTGTAATTCAAGACATCATCGTTAAGAATTACTGTCCACAACGATTTACTCAATCCTTATCTGCCAGTGAAAGAAAGGGCAGTCAAATTTAAAATTAACCCCATAGAGATATTTGAAACTTTTTCTGTTGTATTCAGCCTTCAAATTATCATATTATTAATTATAAAGGCATTCATATTGTGAGAATATTTTTTTATGAACAAGTGTCTTATTCAATCCTATTTTACATCCTGTGCTACTTTAACATTTCTGGATTGATGAATTCAGTTAAAAGGACTTATCGTCGCAAGGCAGGTATTGTCATTGCTATATTTGCCATAACTACTCGTATATAACACTTTATTCTAGATGTTCTCTTTTTCATCTTTGTTAATAGTATAATAGAATAGTAGTTTTTCTCTTACGTATCCATTTTCTTCATATCAGGTTTTCATTTCCGGGTCCTTCATATTCAAGTTTATTAAGTGTCTGTGTGATGCGATTTCGCTTTAGCTTTAGTATTTGCTGCCTTTATAATAATATCAGCTACTCCTACCTAAAGATTACCTCAACGTAGCATTTTCAAGTTTTGTTATGTATATTCTTCTTCTCCCGCTCTATCAAATTCTATCCCAATGAATTAATATTCCTAGAACAGTATATCAGGGAAGATTTTTTCACTCATTCTTTTCGTTCATTTTTGAAAATTTTTTCAAAGCACCAAATTTATCTTAGTCGCTATGTCTAATTCCTTTTCCACTATCACTAATTAACACATCACTCTAGTGGATTCCTATCTAGTGGAGAGTGATTCTAAGATAGAATTGGTACGATCAGAATTCGTCCGTCATTAATATAAAGTATGCCATGTGACCGCAAGTAATTCAGCTAAGTTATCAAACGGCGGATTTGAGAAACTAATTGGAAGTTGGAAGATATGTCCTTTATTAGATTTCTCGGCATGAAGGTAAAGCACATACTTTCATGATGGAAATGTCCATTTTGAACGTAAACGAACTCAGAAAGAAGTACCAAAGGCCTCACTTTATAGATATTATTTTTATATCACAATTTTTTCAGAGAGAATTCTCATCGCGGACTTATTTCGTCATAAACATTTATGGGGTAGTTTATAAAATTCATAGCAAAGTAGGTACCAACTTTATATACAAGAAATAAATTAACTAATACAGCGGGTATTTCATACATTTAAAGTAGAGCTTGTTCCATATATGAAAATTAATTTGGTTGTAGTTGTTTATGTTTCAGGTAAAAAAACAAATAACTTTAGTAGCCATTTTTACAATCCCAAGTGGACTCTATTGTTAATCACTCCTCATAAGATAGACAGAAAAGTTCCATTATGACTGAGAGAAAAAACTATAAAATGTTTCTTATATTTTCTATATACATCACTGGTTTCTATCGATTTACCCCTTAAGGGGTTAGTATGTTCTCATCATCAATCGAATACAAAATTATTAGCCAAAGGTGCCTGATTAAAACTGAATAATCCTATTCGTTATTCAATGATTTTGAAACCTTCCAATATTTTCCGCTATGAAGAGAGAAGTAAAATTATTTCTCTGAGTTTGGTAATAAATGCGCTATAGCACGATAAATTAATTTCATCCATACCACAGGATACCAACGCAATGAATGCATTCCAGGAATCTACGAAAACCTAAACAGAAAATACAACAGTTAATAAAAGAGATGCATTCCATGCACATAACTAGATATAATTAACATAATTAGTGGGAAACAATATGAAATAGGTCACGTTCTAGAATTCGGTTACCGGACAAACAATAAATAACGCCCAATCCCATCGAAAATGTTTTTTAAAAAGTTATATGCGTGGAGGTTGCTATTTTCATGTAAGGGAATTTTCAGATATGCTTTCAATTTATAATAGTTTTATTGGGTCATTAAAGCTGAAAATTATTAGATCGTAAATATTTGTTAACCACGAGACCGCTATTCAATAGAAATTTTAATAACTACGTATTTGCATATGCAGCTATATGATAAATACCTCATTTTCTACATTTTTCCACTGAGTATTAATAAAATAGTGTGATATAGAAATTTTACCACAACATTAAAGGATATGCTACAAAATTTTCTCTTCCTTAGGGTTAAATATAATTGATATTGACTCATCACTTACACCTTTAAACCGTCGATCCGTTGCAATCTTTGATTTTTAGCTTAAAGTAAATTGCGTAAAAATAAATCACAATGTAAGTTTCTTTCAATTTTTGCAAGAATGTTGTGGATGAAGATGTATTTGGTAATATAGAGAAATGATCCTGATTTACTCGAGAGGCAACAAATGTAACTTTGATCCTTCCAATTTAAGATGCTAATTTTTATAACTTTATTGAGTGATTACAAAGAGATTTTTTTATCACAGTCAAAAGAAATAACTAGACGAACAATATGTTTACATAATAATGCAGATAATGAAAACATACACGATCGAACTTATCTCTTATTTTAAAGGGATAAGGTCGATATTCACAAAAGAGATATCCGCATTTGAGTAAGATATAAAGGTTAAAAAAGATAGAACGTGATTATTCATAAGTTACTTTTTGCCGCAATATAATGTCATAAAATAAGGCATACTGATGATTAATGTAAGATATTTATCTTCCTCATGGAGAATAGAGTTGCTTCAATTATGTTGAGTATCAGAGTAAATTAGTATCGCAATATTTTCTTTTATTGTTTTATTTTATATATCCTCGTGAGTTAGAGAGAGGGCGATTTTTCTACCCGTTTGATAAATCAAAATATCTTCGGAAACGAAGACAAATCCAATCAATACATAATAGCCTACGTTTTCTCTCACGTGAGTCAGGAGGGAGGAATGGAAAAACAAACTTGGCCGTGTAGCTCCGACGAGATTAAAGTACGGCCAGTGGAATTCACTACCCGAATGCAAATCCAGATAAAGGGGGAAATGAAGAAGAGCTTGGAGAGAGAGGTAGAGCGGGGAGTGGTGATAATAAAATCGAAGGGAAGAAAAATTAAAAGCGAAAAAAAAAAAGAAATCGCGGAAGGTTGGTCCGAGGTATAATGAAAATGAAGGAGAGGAAGCTTTTCTTTCCTTTTGCGTGCGCACAAGTGGATAGATAGCGTTGGCGGGAAGTTCATTGAGAGTCGAAAATACAGGGGAAAATGATGGCGGGGATGTCCAAAGGTTTGAATAGGAAAATTTAATGAAAATAAAGGAGGGGAAGAGAGCGCAGTACAGTGGCGAAGAAATAATCGCAAGTAAATCATGCAATAGAAAACTCTTTGAAATCCGTTAATTTTTAAATATATGGCAAGAGAAACAAAGGAAAAAATATAAATTTTCTTGAATCGTCTCGACTGGATGTTTTGCTTTAAGAGTTATCTTTAGTTTCCACTTCATATTGTTAGATTTCATTCAGAAACGAATTCTTCGTGGTTGTTTGATGTATTTTAGTTTCAAAGCTGGCCAAAAGCTTATGAATATTTTGCTGTTTACTTTTTATTATGGTAGGGATTCATTTTATAACCTGTAAAACTTTTCTTTGAAAAGCACAACTAAGATTTTTGTAGTGTTTCGCAACTACCGGAAATGTTAAAATATTATTTAAAGCAAATGGAAAACGTGATGAAATACGAACAACAGCACGATGGATTTGAACATTCCTTAGGTATGATTTACGGAACTAAAGTATATACCCGTAGATCGGACAAAAATCGTTTTATCTTTTTTATCAGTAGATCAAACTTTATTGCTAAACCATAGCATGCTTCCACAATGTTAATGTTATTAAGGTAGCAAAGGAAAAAGTTTATAAATTTTTATTTTGAAGTGGTTCATTAGAGGGCATTCAAGAATTGATGGCAGGAGTAATCTGCGGAATAAAATTTTAGTTTTTTACTTGTGACTGTACTTCCACTGTAAGTTACCTTTACTATTCCATACAAGTAAAGAGTACATTTAAGTCTGCTTTTTTTAACTGTGCAATAGAAGAAAATCAAGCGTTTGGAGTGGAGCTCTATATTATTGTCCTCATTCAAATTTCTGGTTTTTAGGACCCAAAAAAGAAACATCTTCGGAGCAGTTTTTAAGCGCTCAAATACTATTTTTCGTACTCAATCCGTGAAAATATCCAGGAAATTAAGATGCATTTTCAGAGTAGCAAGGGAAAAAGTTTGCCTCTCCAAATAATACAAGCTACATCTTTTCTAAATTTTTTCCTTGAAATATGGTTTTTTCTTGCGATCGGTTATAAGTATGAATTCTTCCTCAAGTAAATTTCATTTTGCAAAATAAGGCTACAAGAATAAAGATTTATATTTGTTGTGAGTAAACACGTACCGAATTAAAATCAACGCAATAAAATATCAGTTCCTTTTCATAACTATGTATGTAATAATATTACACCTGAAGATGTCAATACGTTCACGAAACCGGTAAAATTAAAATCTACAGTGGGAGTTACCAAGTGTTTATTCTTTCTCAAGGCCTTGATCTCTTCATAGGTTTTGGTTGCTAATGGTGAAGGAGAACTAATCCATGTTTCCGCTGACGATTTAAGACAAAAATCCCTCATCTATCATTTAACTGAAAGACTATAGCTGACTGCGCTATTTCTAGTGAATACGTTTGACGTGGCTTAGAATGAAAATCAATAAATTTGTTTTAATTGTAGCGTATGAAACTCTTAGTGCAGGAAGAATGTTATTAAACCGAATGCATAAAAGATAATTTACATCTGTAATAAGCGGATATACGGATGCGGAAATTGCAGATCAATTAAGCTATGCGTCTACGTTCCTAATTCATTACACAATGTAGTACATCTGCCTGTTAGAAAGAAAGGGTGGTTGACGTGAATTCATAAAGGTTGATTAATGGTTTCAATGGAAAAACATGATTCTTGGCAAAAGACAAAAGAATGCGGCAGATTGATTTGAAAGCACTTCACGTGAAATAACCGAGAAAAAAGACGACTTTGATGTGAAAGAGGATCAATTCAGCCTCTGTACCTGATGAATACCAGACAAAGCAAGAAACAATGAAAAGCAATCGATAAACATTTATCATCGGGATAAACCGCAACGTTGAGAGACCATCTGAGAAAAGGAGACGTGCATCCATATTCATATCGCTCGCGATTATAATATCAGAAGCGGTTCAGACGGCAGTAGTACCATCGTCTCGCGCGGATAAATATTTATAAATTACCCATTTGTCGGGTGAATCTCGGCTTCTCAAGGATTCTCTTTTCCAAGTATCAAAGGATTGGAGGGTGAAGTAGATGAGGACTGTGAAATGGGAGAAATCGCCAAGTTCCAAGAATTGGCGGATGTTTTGTAAAAGTTTGATTTATCTCCTGCGCCAGTCTTCTTCCTCACATGACTCTGCACATCTACAACAAATCTAAGCGAACCCTTACTCACTTCCTTTCACGAAACACCCCGCTTCACCGGGTAACCCCATCGATTTTCAAGTGGTTTACCGGAAATGTAGAGAAGATCTACGGCACAAAAATTCATCCGCTACTTCGCTGATATTAAATAGTAATTATAGAGCAAACATCATAAGGATGGAAAGACTGAAAATAGCTTGAGAAGTATACTCAAGAAGCGATACTGATACACTAGAGTGTTAAAAACTGAAGTTTCAGCCATTAAATAAGTTAAGAATATAATTTTCCCAAATAATTTTCTACCGGTTGATCATTCCATGCAAATCAGCGAATTTCTATCATATACTTGTAAGAGACATCGCAAAAGAATTTGAATTACCTTAAAAATGCATAGACTATATTTAATTAAATATTTATTATACTAGTAAATGGTCTATGATTTTCATTTTGAGTGTGTTAATGAGGCTGGTTTTAGGAATTAGGATAATAGAAGGAACGTCTTTATATAAAGATACTCGACCACGTTTGGTTCCCTCCGACCGGTCGCAAGTCGATTCTAACTTAAGATGGATATTCATAACTTTCCGTTGTTTTCGATATAAATATTATTTCAGAAATCTTCTCAATGTATCTTTCGTAATATATATTCCTTAAAAATTAATATAGGTGCAAATATACTATTGCCGAGAATAGTCTGTGCTCTGCTTGCGCGAACAAAGGCATGTATAAAGTCCATACCGAAGACTGTGGTCATAATTCAAACTGTTATATTTTGCATAGATCGTAAGTCGAATACTATCTGTACATGAGATTCTATGCATTCATATTCTGACAAATTATTAATTAAATAACTGATATTTTTTCAAATAAAGAGCTGCACTTTTTGTTAGTATTATTAAAATACTTTCCTTTAAAACTTTCTTTTTCACCCTCCAGGATGCAAAACGAGATTACATTCAGTAACGCAATTTCTTCCGTCGGTTCTTGGCTTTATCTCGACGCGGAAGAACGCAGTTCTTGATTATGTTAAGGTCTCGTTCAGATAATTTCTTTCTTATTCAAGAAAGAATTCCGATTGCTATCATATACCAGCTATCTCCGAGAGTAGAGTTAAGGGCCGACCTTAGTTAATGGATTTTACCTTTTACCTCTTTAAATTTATTATCATAATAAAAATAATAGATTCCTAGGATTAAGGAGAATATTTAGTATTATTATTATAAATGTATAAATTAAAAAAATGCTTCATCTGTTAGAATGAGTAAAACTCTGAGTAATTTCCAAGTTACTGAGAAATAATTGTATAAAATATCTTTATAAAAGATGTTACACCATCAAAACACATCAACATCTTCGCAGTCCATCATAAGTAGTTTATTTGGATTTTATGGTACACGAAAAAGTAAAATTAATGACTTTAAAAGGCAAGGAAAGAAATGTGCTGACTTACAATTGATAGAAAATATGTTAAAATGGAATTCGTTTAAAAAAATCATCTTACACTAATTATCTACCCAGTTAATATAAACATTGCGCTATTGCGCAAAAAAATTGATAAAAATCAGATCATTTGTGAACTGGGTCAACAGTAATAGATTCCTTTGATTTCTCGTCCCGTCCAATGTGCCCCGTTGAAAGGCATCGAGGAACGTTGCAATAAAGTGTAGCACTGGAAACGACAGAAGAGTTAGATGAAAATAAACATTGCGGAAGCTTATTCCTCTGTAGAGTACATGTATACACATTATATGAGAAGAATGATTGGGTGGGTTCGGAATAGCAGAAGGCGGTCAAACAGCTGCAGTGAGGATAAACAAGAGAGAGAGAGAGGACCTTTCATTCGATCGTAAATCAGAATCGCATCCAGGTTTACGACTCATTAAAGGCAATTGCTCTCTGAATTTTTGGCATGAGGGGTGACCTGGGAACTGGGGAAAGTTTTAGGGATGAATATTCATCGGTGTAAAAAAGGAACGGTGAGGATGCAGAAGGTCGGGAAAATAGCAGGAATCGCGGCGGAAAAAGGGGAGAAGAAACGCTTACGAGAGTGAGAGATAGGATTGCCCAAGATTATAGAAGAAAAACTCGATGAAATGTCGTTTGATCGAGTGCGCCCAAAACTCAGCCTTTGATATGAACTACTTTCATTCTAAGGTAGTTAGGATTCTTTCGAAATAAAAATGTATAAAATGACATAATCTTACAAACCCCACAAAGATCTAAATGCAACGTTTAGAGATCTCAAGTGGAATAACTACAACGAACAACCCCAACACGTTTCATAGATATCTTGTATTTTCTGCTAATATTATTTAATTCTCTGTCATTCATGAAACACAAACTTCTTCAGCAAATAATGCAAGGTGAAAGTCCGTCAAATTAGGTTTTGAAAATATTTCTGAAAATCGTACCTCAAAATCTTTTAGAAGTTCCACACTATTAACTGATGGCACGCGTAACAGGTACGTAACAGTGAAGTTATGCAGCTTTACATATATTCAAATTAGGATAAGCTTTATTTTTCTTGTCAATAAATATACATGGGTGTTTTGAAAAATTTCTGACATGTCACCATTGCTCGACATTTTTTCTGAAAAATTTCTGAAGAATCTGGGGTCGGAAACTTTTCAGACCACCCTCGTACTTCTTCATTTACGATAGCGAATAACTCTGCATACTAACTACTCTATAATGTAACAAATTTTCTGGCACGCCAAGACGATAAAGAAAAGTTTCAAGCGTACATACAAAGACATTTTAATACAGTATGAGCTTACAATTTTTAAAAGGCATTTTAAACTAAATAGAACAATGCAAGACTTCATTTCATGAATTTCATTTAATTCAATTAAATTTTGCAGTAATAATGGTGCCTGTAAACAATTAAAATCATACTTATGTGCTTTTATTACGAGATTGCTTTGATTCTTCTCTGTTCGAATCGTGGACAACTATTATAAACGAAGTAGGGTTATCGAAATTTATTAACTGCAAGGCGTCGATTTCTCATTGTATGAAAGTTTGCAACTTTCTTGAGTTTCATACCATCATTCACACACTCAACATTACAATACAGAATAGATACTGTTCTTTGGTTCTCAACGGGAAGTAAAAATTTGTAAGCAACATACCAGTTGAGACTCATTTGATCTGTACGAAAAATTAAATAGCCCTCGCAGCAAATGAAGCGTGGAGTTTCATAATTATTTGCTCCATCTAGTTTTACGGTATGTGAAAGTAGCCGATTAGGGAAGTAGAGTGATGTTATATACATACGTGGTACAACAAGAAAATTACCGAGCTACGAGTACCTCTAAACGTCTATTTCTGAGTATAATAATTTATATTTACCCACAAGCTATGCAAACCGCCAAAGGCTTGTGCACAAAGGTATGGCAGTGAGTGCAAAAACACCAATACCCCTGTCTAACCCTTAAGATATCTAGCTGAAATGCCCGTTTATTCTCCATGGGAAAATTAGTATTAGCCAGTAATATAATAGTTGGTAACAATTGTACAAAAATAAAAATATAAAGAATCAAATATAACACCTATCATCTTTGCTTAGTTCACAGGGACAGGTTATCGAAAACGAAAACTTTCAGTTTTTACAAAGTTCTCATAATCGGAAACCGATATATCCACATATCCACGATAAGAGTATTAATATTTTTAATATTTCGTTCGTATAAATTTGTCTCAATTTCGTACAAGGATACTTTTTAATTTAATATTGCAAAAGAAATAGAGCCTATAAACAATAAAAATAATCCTTACATTTTTTTCTCTATTCGGATGCTTTTTTTGCTAGCGAAGGTTAGTCAAGAGGCATCATTTTGATGTGCAAGAAATATGATTGAGTTTGATTGAGGTGATGGAAACGTAAAGGTGAGTGATGTAGGAGGCAGAAAAGTGGCTTCAGCGTTTTTCTCTTCGTCTTTCCTTAAATATGCTCTCCGCTAAATAGCAGCTGATATAAGCCTTCTATTATCTTTTCGCTCGCATAAATGCAAGGTATTGACGTAAAATAGGATTTAAGGAGCATTTTCTTGAGAATTTTCAATGAGACTTAACTAACTTCTGAGGTTAAATTACGCAGGCTTATTGGTTTTATTTTCGGAGATGAGTGCGTTTTAAGACGTTTCCAGATGACTCCATCCTGCGTTTTAAAGCTCGCTATTTACAGTATTTTGCAGAATATGTCTCTCTTGTATCCTTCAACTTGGCTACAGTCGAAAAGCCAAGTGCCGCAGCTGAGGGATCAAAGTTACCTTTTACATTTCCCAGAAAATGAGGTTAGTCCTTTTTTCCATTCGTCGTAAGCCACTCTTTAGGGGAAGATATTTTCCACAAGAAAATAAGATGCGAAGATGATCCAGTAAGAAGAAGAATGACAGAAAAATGTCGTATTTTCCCAGCTAATTTAAGAGATAATCCGAGTGCTTTAAAGCAGACTTGCCTCTGTTATACGCTTATGAGTTGAGGTCAAATTGTGGTTTGAAATGTGTTTCATTTTTCAAATGAAGACTTTTTCCTCGATTTAGTCTTTTTTCGAAGTTGATAAGCAGATAAAGAGGATCTAGGGAATTTGACCAAGTTATATTACCTGAGGCTAGCTATAATGATCCAAGAATCTAATAAAAAGTATTCCCGCTTCAAAAACCGAAACCATCCTTCTTTCTCAACAAATTGATCATATAGAGAGGAGTGCGGGGTAATATCGGACGGTTATATATATTACACAAGACAAGAACACAGAATTGCATTCATCCCAATGGTGAAATTATTAACTATCCTAAGGCACTCGATAAAGACTTTACTTCTGACATCAACAAGACGCTGGAGTGTTTTGTTGGACATGACACAATGTTTAAAAAATATTTTTAGCTATCCAAACGAATATTTATTGCTGTAAATGCATACCTGTAATGTAAAGGTACGTCATTGGCTATCGTTTTTATTCAATTGAAAAATAGAAGTAGGATTGGTAAAATAACGCCATGAAAAACACCAACGTTTCCTTTATTTTTAATAAATCCTCCTGCTTTCTATTTTTTCGGTCGAATTTATGCTTTATTCTTACCCGTCCAGGGAATTGGTGAGCGAGTTTCATGAACTCATCTCTGCTTAAACTCATTGACTGATGATCCAACATTTTGATACGATCAGAAAATATCTGCTCCTGGTTATTGTTAAATATTTTAGGAAAATATTCTTTCGTATTTCCCAACATTGGCCAATACTGGACTCACCAGTACTTCTTCTCCATCTGAAGTTTTTTTAGGTGGTTGCCTAGATTACTTCTAGGTAACTGAAAAACGCTCTCTTGCTTCTCTAATTGACATATCTTTAAATCTAACTTTTCCAGTTGCCACGGATGTACTTTTCTCTAGCCAAAGTTGCCTCACCTTCCATATTTTTTCTGTAAAAAGAAAAAATATCAGAATTCGGTTTTATTTACGAAAAATTACTGTCCGATGTAACCTTTTTCCTGTAAAAGATCCTGTCCAATATAATCCGACTTAAGCGATACGGACATTGGCTATAAACTAACCTTTTAGGCATGATCAAATCTGAAACGTAAAGTATACAAGTAAAGTATACTAATTGTTACCTATACTCAAAAAAAGTGATTCTACTCACTTACAAATAGGATACAGCACTTATCTACGTGCACAAAAAACATTCTCCAAGTAGATAGAAACTCTCCTACTTTCACACGCTGGAAAAATGAGATCTAAAATGACGTTTCCTCTTAACAAGCAGTAACGCGGATGCAAAAGAGCCGAAACACCGCTTGTTCGTTATAATCCGTCGTCCGATTTTACCCGACTTTCCCCTCAACGCGCAGTTTCGATTGCGAGTAATTTAAACTGCGATATTATCAATGATTAAGAGAAGGCAATAAGCTTAGAAAAGCACAGGAACTTTTGAGTAATAAACAGTCGTTAATATATTTATTTTTAACCGATGCGAAGGGGAACACAAAATGTATACTTTTACCTTCTTCCCTGAAGAAGACGACCGCTTTCAAGAAATCACGTTCATCAACGGGCACATAATCATGACCTCAACCCTTATATATTTGTCTAAACTTGACTTGTTCCACCGAGTGTACTCTATGTTCTGTACTCTATATACTGATCAAGTTTTTTCTTTATTTATACATTAATTTTATCGATAATTATTAGAAACAGGAGATATTGAGCAGCATTTTGAGGTCAGATCCATTAGGTGTAATTTACTTTAATGCATAGTAGATATTCTTTTAGGTAATATGTATGTACTCATCTTTCGCATTACTTTAGTTTTCGAAAGAAAATTTGAGGTAAAAATTTTGGAAGGAAGATCTAGGAATGGTTTACTTTAACAGATTTTGTTGGACGATTCATGAAAAGTTATAAGGAGGCATAATTTACTGCGAATTATTCGCCCAAACAGCTGACTGACAATTTTAGAATGAGCTAACTAAGTTGACTAGCAGCTATTACTATTAGATTGATTACGTATTTCTTTTTTCTCCTTCGTGTTTCAAGTCTACAAAGCATATCGGGAATCATTTCAATTTAATTGTGACATGTGAAAATACAATTTCATGATATGTTCATTCAGTATATTCCTCTCTAAGATGAAAAACTCTGTTGCTAATTTTCGAGAGAAGTTGGAGTCGTTGTGATGAAAAAAATTGAGTGTTTAGGAGACAGAAATATCTATGCAGGCGGTTTATTTTGGAGTCTCGTAACTCTAGTTTAAAAACTAATTCTGGATAATGTAAATTCTGGAATGGAGCCCTCCGAGGGAATTTTAATTACGACTGTCAAACTATTTTTATACAATTTATATGCTATTTGTATAGGCTGGTATGCTGAAAATAATTATTCTCCTCTCCCTTTAACCTCGTGTAACTCTCTAGATTTTGGAATCGAATCATCATGATATGAGTCCGTAAGTAACAATACAAGTGAAAGGGCGTCACGTTACTAATTCTTTCACAACCTAATTGTCGCGATCCTCAAACTTTCCTTGGAAGCCACGAAGAGGATCACACGATTCCCTCATCACGCCCACAGTGCCAATTAAAATGAGGCCGACATTGAAATTCTACGCCGAAAGGCAACATTTGGCGCGGAATACGCGTTTCGAAATCTCACTCTTAGATAACCAATGGCATTCGAGCACTGTTACGCGCATTCGCGCTTTTTTCCGGGAAGAATTTTCGTCTCGTGGAGAACTAATTGAAGTGGCGAAGAAAACAATTGTCAGTTTCGGGGAGAGCGAAATGTGCAAGCAGACGAGACTAAAGTTATTGACGCGACGTCAATAGCATTTGTATCGTCTGCTTGCATCTACCCTCTTATATAGGCTGACCAAGTAATGCAAGAAATATATCAGGACTAACTTTTTGCACTGACGATACGACAGAAACATATTGGGAGAAATTCTTTACTTATGCTCCTCTGAAACATCTGCCACACCGAAAAAGATTGTTCGCAAGTTACACATGTAGATTTAGAAGAATAGCTTTACACTGGATATTGATTGAAGCAGAACAATCGAATATCCATCTAGCAACTAAAAGACAGAAGGCAGTCCACAGGACCCGGTTAAAAAATCGAGAGAAATACCCTTGTGTTACACCAGGAAATATTTTCCGAGTTAATTTTAACACTCCGCTAAAACGATTTGAGATGGCCTGACTTACTGGAGATACCTTCAACTAAAATAAAATTAATGCGATCAAACTTAATTTGGTAAACTTCAACGCACATGTTAATAGAAATGAATGCTATTAAAATTCCATGGCAGGTTTATTTTCCGACTAGTTTTGTAAACGGGTTGACAACTTCATGAAGATGTCTTCAGGTGAAGATGGCCTGAAGATGCCAACCCGTTGACGACGTTCATTTCTTTCAACATATACCTGAGACTGTTTCTCTGAGAGAGCATTCAGGGTCTCCCCTGGGACCTCGGATTCGCGTTCCTTTAGTTACTTCCGAGGCGTTTTGCCTTTATAAATTACAACTTATCAATGATGGAACGTGTATATAAATATTGTGGAGCAAATATATATAACTTAAATAATTATTAGTGATATGCGGTACAATTTATAGACAAGATCAATAGCAATTTATCGATTTATACTGATGCAATTATCTAAGGGAAACAATTTCCGTAGAAACGCAGCTGCAATGGATTAGGAATGAAAGAGGGTTCCTCTGAAGAGTGCCTCGAATAAAACTCAATTGAAATCGTTGAGAGTCCTCTCTCTTTCTGTTCCCCTTTACCATTGCTAGATTTGTTTCATTAAGATTTGAGGGACTATTTTACTTATTAGGGAATTGCGAAAATTATAAAAGGAAAGGAATGTTTTTTACCAAATGTATTCGGAATCGTAGTAAGAAAGGTGTTGAGAGCAGGTCGGTGCACATTATTAAGAATTTTAAGAATGCCTGTATAAGTAAAAGTTAAAGTGCGTGATTATATATGCATAAGATCGTCATCCTCATTTAGTATTCTACCATGTGCCATCCAGCGTAGTTGTCCCTATGTCATATACCTCTCTAATATCCTCCTCTCTTTATATTGTCTCTTATTTTCAGCATTAGTCTTCTCTTTCACCGTTCTACCGATCCTTTCAATGCGGTCATAATTATTCTCTTCCCTCAGTCCTATCCATTTTTCCTTTCTCTTCCTCTTGGTGTCTTTCATGTGAACCGGAAATCGAAGAACAGCTGCTAAATCTTCTTGAAATAATACAATATAAATTAATCATGAAATTCGACTGATTTTGAACACAAAATTACTTTAACAAGGATTTTGATGCCGTGAGAGTCACATCAGACCCATGCACTGAAATATTAAGTATTTCTGTTGTAGAGATTCATCTCCGTAAGTTGAACCTATCTTTCTAAGCCTTCCCATCATTAATGGAGTCGACCGATGATTTTGTTATGATCGGTGATATTGATGAATTTGGTTTTGCCGCTGATTTTTACGGCTGATTACCGTTCCTACTGCCAACCCTTATCGAGGGGACACAAAGAAACATTATCTAACTAGAGAAATCGGTCATCAGGGACCTGGACGTGTTAAATGTGGGCTGCGCGTTCGACCTCAGAGAAAGAGGTCCCGGGTTCGATTTCCGGTGTGAAATGAACATAGCCATCGAAGAACTTGTAATTCTACTGTTACGATAAGTGAATAAAATGTTCTCGATCCCTGAGACCTACTTTTTGAAATTTTTATCGAACAGACGAGTGAGGACGTGATGCTTTGACAAAACGATGGGATCATCATTGATGGCATGGGATTAGATCATGAGAATTAACGCTTCCACTATTAGGAATCTGGTCTCGACGTAGTACACAACCAAGTGAGTCCCATCAAAGTTGGATTTTAACCACAAAATAAATCGAATTCCGTCAATCGAATACTGATTATTCTAAATTTCCCTCCTCACTATCGAAATCCTAATTGAAGACAAAACAAGTAAATTGTTTAAAACACTGTTTAGTTAGAAATTACAAACTTTCTCAACACTTTATCTAGGAACTGAGTGAAAAAGGTCGTCTGGAAAATGGAAAAATAGTCGTGAAAAGGAAATCGGGGGAGGTTGAAGGTAGACTTCAATTAATATTTACCAACTGGTTATCTCCTAAAACTGGAAGGGCTTTCCTTTATTTCTGCCGCTTTAAGCGGCCGCTTCGTCCCCGCTGTGTGAGTCGGAAAAGCTGCGGTGACGGCGGCAAATCCTTTCTCGAAAGATACACAGTGATATATGCGGCAAATCTTGGAATCCGTACGGCTATAAATGAGGCTGGAATATTTCTTACGGAAATGAGTGTGAAGAAATGATCGAAAAAGGATATTTTTACGGGCACACGCGTTATCTTACACGATATTCTAAAGTTTGGTTCTTTAGAGCAGGGCTTTCCTCCATACACACAATCATCATGTGATGAGACGGTGTTTCACATTGAGTAGTAGTCAAAAGTTGCTATTACTTAAAATGTGAAAAACATTTTGCCACTCTATTGCGTTTGTAGACTGTTTCGTAAGTTGAATTTACTTTGAGAATTTCTTGTCCCTATGCCAAAAAATATAATACTGCTAAAGAATAAGATGAAAATTATATGCATGTAGTTTTTGTGACAATTTTAAGGATGTAAAATATAGCATTTATAGTTAATTCATAATCTTCTATGTGTTTCCGTATAATTTCATAGTGTTTTGTATTCTACATTATTGAATTATCTGTTATATATATGATTATATGGATCTTTCATATATTTTAGAGTACTTTATGTATATTTTTGCATGATGTTATGTTTCCATGCATTCTGTAATTCATGTATCAGCTAAGGGAGGTTTTTAGAGGGGTTTTCCTCCCGACGTTGGTCCAATGTCTTGTTATTCTAATAGTAAATTGATATATTCCCCTACAGTGTTGGCATCTGGTTAGAAGTCCAAATTACAACGGAAATTAAAATATAGATAAATGATATTAAACGGAAATATATAGAAGAATAATAATCAACTCTATTAAATACTACATTTTATATCCTTAAAATTGTCACAAAAAACTGAACGTGTCTACTTTTAATCTAATTTCAGAGTAGTTTTACATTTTTCTACATTGCTATGAGAAATTCTCCAGGTAAAGCGCTCTATTCCCTGATACTTTTATTAACGAATGAGTATTTTGCAATATCCTTTTTTTTGCTCTCGCTCCATTATTTTTTAACTGTGATAAGTATGGGGTAAGGCGTTAAATGAATTGCACAAGTCTGCGCCCGAAAAACTGCAAATTTACGCTGAATCTGATAGATTTTTGTGAATAAGGGATATATCCTAAAATATACCATCAAGTCGGATTTTTCTGCAAACTGAAGGTGTAAAGTGTCGAAGATCATGTTCGCCATAGTCTTCATAATAAACCTTTCGTATATGCCCTCCAAATGCATTTAGAGAAAATCGCCAGAAAATTTTCAACTGTATAGATTTGTAGAGTGCAGCCGAGTTCTAATTCAGACGCTTATCAAAGTTGAATAAATAAAGATCAGATCTGAAAAAACGCGGAGAAAGCTTCATGGATATGATCCACCCCTTCGCTAAAAGTTTGGTTTTCCTATAGTATGATGCATGTTCCTATAGTCGTGTAAATATCACAGAGTCACGAATGTATGTATGCGAATTTGCTGTTTTGATTGGTTTTAAGGAATCGATATTAACTTTAAATTTTTATAATTTTAGAAGCAAATAATTGTTTTGTCGAAATTTTTGTAACAAGTCTAAGCATATTTCTAAATTTTTCTAACATGCCAAGTATATTATTAGCCAAGTATTTCTTGTTTCAGAAGAATTAAAATAAGTTAGACTGTCTTCATCTAGGATAGTCATCAATATAATGTAATAGTCGAAAGAAGTAATAATCGAAGAATGTAAAATGACGGATTATAAGTATCTATCCCTTAGTATCTCACAGGGATAAGAAGAAAAAATATAAACTAAATTGTAAAGAAAATACCATATTGTAACAGCATTTAATAAATCATAATTGGTAATTAAAGTATTATTTATAAATAACATAATGTTAGCTAAACATATCAACGGTTACTATACTGTAAGCTCACGGTTGGCTAATTTTATAGTTCTCACCATTGGGATACGACTTCGTTAATTTTATTCCATTCAATCTGGGGAAATATACGTGTAATATTCTTGGGATATTGTGTTAGTGAAGCTGTATTGTAATGAATAGCATATAAACTCATAGGAATATATTTAATTTCAGTTTGAATGATACTCCATCAAGTTCATCATTAGATACAGAGAAGAGTGATGATGTTAAATGAGGTTCACTGTTTTCCATTATACTTTGGTAAAATTACGAAATCTAATTCAAAAAAGGCATAAGCAATACGATTTTAACGAAGTGAATGAGTGAGATGCCTAAACTACGACCTGTTTTGTTAAATGTTATTCGTTTTGGAATTTCAAAAATGTGCCGAAAATTGTGGTAGTGATCCCAAAGCTTATTTCTTGGCGAATAGAGCTAGTTAGGGCTATGCTGTTAACATAAGGTTTCCGCACATCGGTGCTTGGCTCATTTCCTTACCGTCGTGCATGCTTAAGAGAGGATTCCTCCTTTCTATTCAAGAATATTGTGCTGAAATCGTCGATGGAAGACGATATAAAGATGGGCTAATCGACGATTGTGGAAGCGACTGACACTCGAGCGCTCAGTAATTCAACCGCGAATTCGGAATTTACATCTCGAAGCAGTATAAGAGACCCTCTCAAACGCAATAAAGAGATTAATACTAAGGCGTACCACGATATCCGTCATTTGCCGAGACTTTCCATTAACTAATTGTCAAATTTAGTCGTCATCGGAGGGAAACCACATCATCGCCCCGGATCGGGCTCTTACGAAAATATAAAATTCGGCCCATAATCCAATTAATATCCTTTCGTTTATCTCGCGTGAAAAAGTTCTTCGTAGAGGGAAAAATGACCTTTTTCGGCACGCGTTGCGCTCGTGCGTGGGAGATGAGGCGGAGCTCTCGACGCTGGAGAAGGGGATAAGGGTGCATAAGTGTAGAGAAGCGGAGAGGGGCAGTCGGAGAAAGAGGGGTAGCGAGAGAGGGCTTTCGGCTGTCACCTTCGGCTGAGTTCGGATCGCAGCCCCGCCCCCTCCATCCTCCGCCGACTCGGCTCTCTCGGCCCGGCAAACGCCGTGCGTCCTTCACACGGGTCGGCCACGCTTCCCCACTGGAACTGAGTCGAAACTTCTCCGACAGACGATAGGAAGCGGACCTTCAGCCAGGGCTTGAGGGCAACTTCATACAACTCGTCCTCGGACGAGGTCCGGGGACACCCGCGGCCTTAGCGGTGAGTGCTAAACATCCTAGAAGGTTTTTCGCGGTTCCCGATAGTTTCGGAACTTTTCCGAAGGCCCGTCGAAAACTTTGACGCAACTACTCCGCGTCAACTCCACGGTTATTTGTCTTGCTAGTGGTGATGCGTTCAGAGTTTAGTTTTGAGTCGAAGTTGGCAGTAATTTTACTTTGTGTCGGCTGAATTTAATGGTTTTTCCGTCTTCCCTCAGATCCTCATACTGTTCGGCGCTAAATACCCTTGCGCGCCCGTGTGCCATACATGAGTCTCGCGCCTGATGACTTGCTTGCAATCTTTCTAATTTGTTTCCCGATGGTTTTTCCCGTAAAAATGATATTATGGGCATGTTGACTGGAATTTACTGTCGGGAATATTACGCTTTAAGGAACTTAGGTTCCTCGCATAACTTTCGAGATTTGTACCTTTCAAAAATAAGGGATCTTATTTAGTGCATTTAGAAGAAAGTTTCGTGAAATCGGCGCTGTATGAACATTGTATGAATGGCGTAATATATACTTTGCTTCTGTTCCGATGCACTGAGAAACTAAGGTGCGCGTTCGGGGAGTCGCCAGTATCTGGATTTTGGCGCGCAATGCTCACCTCTAGAAAATGCCCAAGGCGTCGCGTTTTACACTTGGCGGAGTAGCGATCAAAAAGGAACACGTGGTAGACGAACGTTTCCTGTTTATAGGCTGTGTTTCAAACTTGAGATCTCCGCCGTACGTAGCGAGGAAGTTTCCTTACTTGGTCTTTTATTACCCCGACGAACTTTCGGGAGTGTTGGCGGGAACAGCGCGGCAAATACGTGAAGTTAAAAGTGAGATCTTTATGAACTTAGGATAAGCGATATTCATGGCTATGGTTCGTTATTTTTCTGAATGGCGTAATTTGGAATTCGGGTGAAAATGCGGACGCTGGTGGGATTTTGATGAATGCCAAATGATCGATTGGGGACGGAATTCATGTTCTGCTGAAGTTTGGCAATCCATCCAAGCGAGTTTCTTTGTGATATCAGTCATCCGCGATTTGTTTCGGATTTTAATTTTTCGTAATATCTAGGGCAGGGTACTATCAGTTGAAGTTGAAACATGGTGCCATGTGAGCTTTTCTTACAGTTAGTTACGGGTCATTTAAAATTCTGAACTTCCAACGTGGCAGTAATTCTCTTAAGGTACGCCGCTATACCCCATCAGAAGCAGGATCGCATCATAGTGCAGCCACAATATAGTTTTTATTCATCGGTAAAATATTACCGAGTAATTAGGAGAGTTAATATGATAAGAATCGGACGGTAGTCTTGCATTAGTTCTTGATTTTTCTCCAACTTATTATAAGTCAGTTTCTTCTGAACAATGTCGTTCTTGAAAACAGAGTTTCACTACTTGGGATGGGCTATCGCTGGAGATCGTAATTTCTCTAGAGTAACCCTATTTCATTTAATTTGATTTTATAATTTCATTTTCACACTACTATTAACAGAGAATTTCACGATACATCATTTTAAAGTACAATTTTCTCAGAACTGCACTTAAAACTTCTTAATCTTTTATGACGATTTCGTAACGTCTATTTATATTCCTTAGAAAGTGTAAAAAGGAGATAATTCCTTAGTTATTTCCATGGTATTATTTCATTATATTTCAAATAATGTTATTCGGTGTTAACATCCCCTGCCACGCGCTGATATGCGATTTCTATGTCTCATATCGCTGACTTTGATTTTACACGTGGGAGTACGATTTTATAGCAATTATGTTTCTCCGATCTTATGGATACTGCAGGAGACTGGTTCGTTAACTTAAGAATTTTTCCTGAAAATTTTTTTGTCCATATTCGACCAGAATTTCTATTTTATGAGAAATAATTGCAGAAAATAGAAAAAACATGTCTAAAATACTACATGTCTGTAAGTTTTTTAAGCGACGAAGCATTTCACTATTTAATTTCATTAACCTCTATCCTGAAAAAGAATTTTTTGAGTCGTTTCGCTCAGCCTACCCCATTATCCAATTAATTTCAGAATCACACGTTATTTCATTGGGCCTGCTTTTATATAATGAAGGATGAAAAGGGAAGAAAATCGGACGGAGGCAGAAAATTCTCTCAAACGACGCGAATTACGTTATTAAAAAGTATTAGACCCTCGCAGGATTTCGTAAAGGATGGATGGCGCATGAAACAAAGTGTCGAAAGACATTTGTAAAGCGATTCCGTTCCCCCGAGAATATTCCCTTTCATTTAAATCTGCCGAGAAAAAAGGTGGATAAACGGCATCGTCAGTTACCTCTCGGATAATGAATAGGAAGTTGCCTCGAGGGAGACTTCGGATGGAAATCCGTTAGAGCTTCTACAAAATATCCCCGAAAACGGAACCAAGACACGGTGCTTTCAGGAGGTTTCTCATAGTTCTTAGGATGATATTTTTTGTCTCCGTAATGCACATGTTTCGCTTTTATTCGAAAATGTCCTCAGTTAATCTGATGCCTCGAAGAGAAGGGAGATCTTTGGTGGATATTAAATATCCTCCTTGGATGTCATCCAGAATGACGTCTCATTAGTAGTCCGGAGAAAGGGTGGGGACCGTATCACCCTGTCGATCTGGAAACAAAATTTTTGTAAAATCCGTAAATGCGAAACGAGAATAATCGAAAAATGACGAGATCGCGGAATCTGTAAATGAAACATTCGCCCCGATGTTATTTTTTGAGTTAAACGAGAGAGATGCAGCAATAGAATAGCCAGATATGATTTTCTCTCTTGGTCGCATATTTGGAGAATTTTAGTCATTGTCTCATCGCTTTAGTAGTTATCTCGCCGCATTTTTCCTACTGTAAATGTTTGATGGAATTTACGTTGCAGCTGATCGCAAAATCGAAGAATCCACATTCGAAAAGCCATTCGTTTAAGTTAGATATCTTTCCTATCGCCAAAATTGCGAAGATGAGGATTCAAAAGTATTGGAATCGCCGAAAAAATCGAAACAAATTGTCGGAATTTACACGTCCATAACATGTCCCTCGTATTTTTCACCGCAACATCCTCCGCTTAATCCCAACGGAGAGGCATCGAAAGCCTTTTCCTCATGTAGTTTTTTATTCCGAAGCCTTAATGACCTTTGATACACATGTTATCCGCTCGGGGAAGGTGGTGAGATACGGATCGGTGTAATTTGCTTAAAACCCATTCCACGGTGTCGAAGATCCGAACGAATTACTATCGATTCGACGGTTGGACATTGGCCGACCGAAAATTTCCTTCCCCCTCGAATTTAAAGACGGTTTCGCCGCTCGCTCTAGGCACAAATCCACGCGATGCGGACGTTAGAGACGATGCTTCCGTCCTGTATCGAATTGACGGATAAAGGGTTTGCTCGGTTCGATTCCCGCACCATCTCCCGACAGCCGTTAGAGCGGCCGAGGTTGGGTTAGTTATGGACGAGCTACCAGCACGCCTCGCTATGTGCACACTGTGTCCAAACAGCCGTACATCGAAACGGCGCCAGAGAATTCAACAGCGGCGATTAGAGAATTCCCCGATATTGCTCTCCTTCCCCATTTGCCCCCGTTTACCTCTTCTCTTTCCCCATCCCCCGCCGAACCCCAGGAAACCCTTCGAATTCTAGTAGCTACTATAATTCATCAAGCTCGAAAATTATCGCGGGTTTCGGGATAATTTATACGTAAACGGATACCAGTTCTGATGTCTAATCTACGAAGTTCCCGGGGTGACAATGATGGGATATGTAAGCGGGATATTGCAGAGAATTCATTGTGTAGGACATGGAGGCAGTGGCGGAGAGGAAAATGGTTAGTCTCCGTTTGTACGTATCCATTTACTTTTCTACTGTTCCTCCACTTTCCCTAATCCCTTTTCCTTAATCATTTTTTTACTTTTATAAGTGCCTTACTAATCCCAATGGATTCAACTCCGATATTCTTTATTCCTAATATATACCGCAGTTATGCTTCGGAATTTAGTGGAATTTTACATATCGTCGGATGGAAATATAATTTGAAATAACTCCGTTTAGGTAATTTTAGAGAAATATCTTTGTAACAGGAAAAAGTCCAAACCTGACCCTATAACGTTTTCCAGACCCGTAATGAATGTTGGATTAGTCTTAGTAAAAATAATTATCCCAGACGTGATAACTGACGGAAATTAGAATGTTAATATTATCAATGTTATATGCCAATTATAGATAGAAAATGAAAGTTAGGAGCAGGGCCAGAAAAGAAAACCTATAATTACTATACATTGAACGAAATAATTATATATAATAATCGAAAACTTAATTGATAGCACGGCGAGTTGAACAAGAGAATAATTATTGAGGATAATGGAAAATTCTTTAGTGTGCAATGAGGAGTATATATGTATGAAATCACCGACGAGGAAGTAATTACTTCAATATAAATATCATTTGACATTTAAATTGCCAATTTAAAAAGTAATGAAGATTTGTCATGTGGTACATAACAAGATCGTACATCCCCCTGTAAGATATCTAAATTATTTTTTATCGCCGTATGATCGGATTTTTTTGCGCAAGTATTATTGTATTTCGTTACTTTTGGTTGAGGTAATCCCGTGAAATTTCCTTTTATTGGGCTTAGATATGAGGAAATAACACGCAAAATGATCCCATTCCCATTGATCATTTTCAAATATTCTTGTTTAATTCCCAATAATCAAAATATCCTTTTAATTTTACAGTCGCTGAACTCAAAATCAGAATCATATGAATAATCGACCCATAATTAATGATTTTTATCACTCGCTTGTGATTTAAGCTTATATTGCTTTAATTTTTAAATTATAATGGCAGCAGGAAAAGACAGACGAAGCAGTAGGTGAAACGAACATTTGAGGAAGAGAATATTTGAATTCTCGGAAATATTGGGAAGTAAATGAGAGTTATAGGGTGATATTGAATTATTAGGTGGCTTAGTATATTTTTCACCAAAGTTTTGCTTTTCAAATAAGGAGATGATCTTAGTGATGAAATTACTATGACGTATACGGAAAGAATTCTATGATATGAGAATGCGTCGTAACATTTCTTTATTCAGGTACAACAATTTCTAAATGATAATTTTTCTATATGTTAATATGTGAATGTGTTAATTATGTGAATCATAAAACTTAACCATTATCTCTCATTATACCACATCCTACTAGAATTAAGATATTTCATTAGTCTAATGGTCACGGAACATAGAAAAAATACTCATATTTTTAATTTAAGATTGAGGACGGCGAAGTTCGGCACTCTTTATGTCATTAGCGAATCACGGAATTTATTTTTTATGCACAGCCGTAAGAATAATGGAAAAATATCGGCTCTTCAGTGAGGATTTCCTCTCTTTTTTGGCTATTTGTGCGAAATGTTACGGATAAGGAATAATTAATAGAATGATATAAATCCCTTTTAGCTGCCTATTAAACATTGCAAGCAACGTATGGTCCTACTCGTTTATATTATCGATAAGAGTGCTTTAGAGAGAGGAAAGGGTGAGAAAGAGAATGGAAAATGGGGAAGAGAAATGGAGAAAGAGGAGGAAGAAAGAGATTGTGAGGCCATATGGCCGCTATCAAAGGGCCATTTTCACTGTATAAAAATTATGCGCACTTTGTATGTCGGAACATTCTCTCCACGCTGCAGAAATTAAAAACGGAGATGGGAAAGGAGCATCCTCTCCACGCATTCGTTAATGTATTTTTTATCTTTATAGTACACCTGTTGACACCTCTGGGCTTTGTGGCGTTCACTGATACGCGACTTTTCTATTCTAGTTAAGGCATTTGCTATCGAAACGAACATTACGCATTTCTCTGTCCCTATGTTCACTCTGTTTCTCTAGATAGGAGTGAGTTTTTCAGTTTGAGACGAACTGAACTTATATGATTTCGGAAGAAATTATTTTTCCCTAGGTAAAAAATTAAATAAGTATGACAGGACCAAAAGGAAACTAGTTTTTAATTTTACCTTGTGAAATAAATTTTGAATTTTGATGGAGTTACGCTCTTAGAGTTGTGAATCCTCTCTTATTGAAAATAAATTTAGCTTTTGTTATATTTGGTATTGAGGATAAATAATCAGGATGATCTGTATCTTTTAGTATAGTTTGAAAAGGTGATAATTTATAGTACGCTAAAAAATGCTTAATTTACTGTAAAAATAAAAGATATCGCTATATATTTATGCATTATCTGTGTATTGCTGTACGGTGTGTATTTCAACGTACATAAGTATTGCATTGTTGTTAGTAGAAAATTATGTTTGCAAATACTATGATAATTTTTCCGCATGTATTTTGCCTACTAGAAACTTATTTATATAATCATTATAATAATATCATGTTGTAAAATTAAATCTTATTTTTTAATTTTCAGAGCTGCTTAAATTTCATTTTTCTCGGTCATTATACTCCTTTCATTAATTAAAAAGCTAAGATGAACGAGATAGCTCGATAAATAGGCTATTACTATTATTCGCTGTTTTCTTGCAACTGGAGGAGTTGATGAATGTTTTGAAATTATTACCTTAATGTTCGTGTACTCTTACGAAAACTCACTGTGAGATATCTTCCTTCACCAGCCTTGTTTATAAAAAGATAGGAAATCCTAATGACTAGAAACGTCTCTATGAGATTATGTTTATATCCATGAGCTTAATGTCTCACAGCAATATTCCAAATATGTACAGTAAAACCCATTTAATTCGCTTCCGATTAAGACGCTATCACGTTATTGCGCGCTGTTCTCACGCTCCCTTTTAAAATAAACACATGGTAAAGTTTGCACTTTAGACACTATTACTCTCGCTTAAAGGCGTATTTTTCATGTCCACAGATGTACTACAACCTCTATATTATCACCTATAACCAATCCCCCGCCTCAGTCGATAGACCGAAAATTGTTTATATTGATCTTCCTTAGTTGTGTACCTGGTAAATATTGCTTCATTGTAGAGCGAAAAATGACCGAAAGTAAGCAACAATAGAGGACATTTTCTTTTTCCAAAAAGCGGACCACCCAGCACACCAAACTAATTATTGTTAGTACCATTGTTTTCTCTTCAGTTTGACTTTAGAACATTTCATTTGATGGAATGTCCACATAAATTGAAGCTTCTCGCTTTCGACTTTCGTAGAATTAAGAAGACGAAAACTAATACAAATGGGATGAAACTCATCAGGACTGCTTGTCACTTTAAACCTTTCGGATATTGGAATGGAAGAAGGAAACTATTTTTTCTACATCTCCATAAATATTGCATTTATATATGAAGTAGTCGTATACAATGGCAAATGTCAGTCCTCTAGTTGTTGCTTTTAATAAAACTTGATGATCAGAGGAAAATTTTTTAGAAAATATCTTTTCAGTTTTAACAGCTGATATTTAAACCAGGAGCATAAAGATAGTGATTATTTTCTCATTTAGTCTGCGCTATTATCATTTAATATTGAGAAATCATATACGTATACCCAAGAAGTGATTGTACACAGAGAACGGTTACAAATCGAAACTGCATTGTTACGAGAGTATGAATTTAAGAATACTATAAAGTATGAAAATTAAGCTATCGAATCTACGATGAAAATAATTGCGAGAAACATAAATTGCAAATATTACCTCTCTGATTTTGCTTCTGTGAATAAATGTATGCACTCTCTTCATTAGCCCATTCTCTATTTTGATGCGTCGCCGGAAATATTTCAAATACTATTTCCATGTTCATCCTGTGAGCACATCCGAGGTTGTTTGTCGCGTTTGCTGTCTCCCCGCGCTATCCTAATGCCTCGTTTAGGCTCAATTCATGCGTGTCCACGGACGCATGTTCGTGGGCGTATGTTAGTTCTGGTGTACTGAACCGGTGGCATATCTTCTGCTTTCCCATTCTCTGAACCGATGAATATTAAAACGTCGCCAGATTTGCTCGGATCGCGGAGACGTGTTGATCGGCATTCTCGCTACTCTTCACCGTCACTAAGCGACGTCCACATCTTTTAGGCTGGCGTAGGGCAGGGTTTATATTTGAGGGAGGGAAACTCCCCGCTTAATTTCCATTTTGGGTCGAGAAGGGTACGCACCCCTTGATCCAATATAAAGCAATTGCTGGTTGACGCCTATCTCAACATGCAGCCATTACCCCATTGATGGCTTAAAGGTTGGCTGCTGTCCCGAAGCTTCTTATTAAGAGAGTTATTCGATAGACGAGTAGTTATAAATTTCAGCCGCATTGTCCTATCTCATCGAAAGTTACAAAGAATCTGCAATGCTATCATACTGTGAGCATTGTTTTATGCGATTCCATTATTCGAACTTATTTGTAATTTATGTGAAAATGTGATCTGGGCTTTCTAGAGATTACCTGGCAACGTACAGATGAAAGTATTTTCGCTAAAGAATGATTAAAAATCTTTTCTTCATTTTTAATTCTTGTAATAGTGTATTTTATCAAACACTGCCTCTGCTTTTACCAATAGTTAAGAAAGGGAATAATTATAGTATGAATTTAAATTGATTTCGATAGCTATGGTCATTATTTTAATTATTAATAAAAGTTCGATAGTTTCAGAGAAATTTTCTCATAATATCTCTCAACTTTTCTCATCATAGTCTTTCCTATCACTGGAATTGACGTTCTTTAACATCTGAACTCAAATTAGTTTTTAATTGCGAAAAACTAGATTTATTAATAATCGATCATCGTACATGGAACGGCATAAAGCAGTAAAGAAAACTTCGCAATTTTCACAACTATGATTACTAACATACTAGAAATAATTTAGTTTCAGTAATGAGACATGTGTAATAATTTGATAGAGTTTCTTTTTTCTTTAGTTTCATAGGTACATCGAGAATATTTTAAAATCCTCAAAATTTTCCGAAAAATACATATCGCTAAAAAGCGTAATACGCTTTCTCATATGACTGAAATATTCTCTTCGTATTTCGAAAAGAATAACTACTTCTCGAATAATTTTAACGATGTGTTAACGTACGTATTGAGTGAATTTCACAGTTCCCGCAGGAAAACTCATTTGAGATGACGTATGCTGTCAGAACTTGTTACGGCAACATGGAGGAATCTGCAACTTGCAGACACAAATTTCACCTATAATCTTCTAAAGTTGGCCTTTGAGTCTTTGGTCGTTTCCTAAATATCCGATTTTTTAATGATTAAATATTACAATAGCGGTATATTAGTAATAGATTTCAAAGCTATATCGGAGAGTTATTTGAGAATGAGTTTTTTCCTCTTCGTTCGATATAGAAGGGAAAAGGCTTGCTGGTTTGGAGATTATATGTTTGTATGTACGTCGTCCATTGTGAAAAATCTTGAATTTGCTAAATAGGTGTCAAAATCGTTTCTTTTGTTTCGCACTCTCTTTCTATATTTTAGTTTTTATTTTTGGAGTGCATAGGTTAGCGGTGATTACCGTTATAAATAAAATATTGGTCGAGAATCGATTGTGACCTGGATTACGTGACGACGATCCTTATGTATGTACTACTGCATTCACTGAAAATAACTTAGTCGCTTTGAAAGATCAGCTTTCTAATTTTATACATAAAACCCGTTTCATGCAACTTTATTATAATAATTAAATATCAGATTTGAATATGAAAAAGTTTTCGAGAACCACGTTTACCTAGGTAAACTGCAAGATTAATTAAAGTATAGGTTTTCCGAATTGCTGAAAGCGATCTCTTGAAAGACAGCTTAGAAATTTATAGTTAAACGGAGATTTATTTGGTTAGCTCTGTTTTTATTTACCGTAATATCCGAAGTTCGGGGGATAACGCGCATAGAATTCTAACGTTCACTGTTTGTTTGTAGTAAAACCAACCAGGTTCTCTTGCATATTCCATATAGCGTTTTCTTTCTTCCTTCAACCCACGCGAATCAAGTTATTTCGTTCCATCAAAAGCGTTGTTCGAATCGATGTGAGAGACCTACTGAAATGCATTTTGTCTACGTAAATATTTATTCGAATATATTTTCAACGTTTCGATGTACGGTTTTCACCATGCGCATTCCGAAATAAATTATCATTGACAAAAATTTCATCGCTGGAAGTTAAACCGAGCGAAAGGAATCTGAGAGGCTGGAAAAGACAAATATTTTAGCACTTATTTCGGACTAAATTCCCTAAAGAAAATTAATAACGATCCCGGTCATGGAAACCAAATGTTTGTAATATCTCAGTTATGAACGCTCATTCCTGGATTTTTTAATCATTCACATCAAATATGATGAGCTCGTAGTCAGTTTTGGTTTCATCATGATTAGATAATTTGATTTGAGGATTATACTTTGGCACTGAAACCCGGGAATATATTTGTATTGAATTGTGCTCTGAATTAAACTGTTTAACTCTTTCATCCATGCAACAACCCCAAGCTGAGAACAAAGCGATCTATTTCATTGTATTATTATAACTCATCAAACTCAACAGAAAAAGTTCCTGCAATACTGCAGGTATTGCAGGATTGATACTGCAATCAAAATTAGTCGAGTCAAATTTCCATCCAACACATTTAGCGTGAAATCACTATTGCTTTTCATTCCAAATCTATTTCATATTTACGCGTATATGTTCACACCTTTTACTTCCCCTTATTAGAAAACGACAAAATACTAAAATGTATTCCACTTATGACATAAGTCAGTAAAAAGTAAGTCTGCAGGGGTTAATATTCGTAGTGATCAAACGAATAATTTCCAATGTATATTTTAGAAGAAGAATATTGGAATTTGATAAACTGATTGGACGTGATTGTAAATAATAAATCTTAATTCACAGTTATAGAATGATAAATGCATACCCATCTGCTTTCACTATCTTATGAAAAGTATTCCTATTAGCCGTTTCTATGATAATAAATATTGATGGAGCGCCACTGCCGCACGATGTACACGAGTAATGCAAGATCATCTGATGTGATACAGGGCTCTTCTTCAGTGTACAGGTGATGCCGACAATCCCGCATTTAAGTTTGCTCTCCCTGTGACATGCGGAAAAGAAACTGCAAAAGAAGTGGTCAACATTTTTAACAATATCGCACGAAAAGAGATACATAATTTCTTTGGAGTGAACATAGACGTTGAAAAAGTATAGATAGTCAATGAGAGACGATAGAATTCCTACGAGTCGAAACCCGCACTGGAAGCGCTTAAAAATAATGAATTAAGCGAGGAATTCATCGGAGTTGATTTTAATTAGTATTGATTTATGTTTTTAAGTTGCGTAATCTCATATGAACGTTTTATATGAATGATCCTGAGATATGGAAATATTGTTCTCCTGTTTTTTTTTTGCCGATGCCCTTTTATCAACCAAGCAGTACTAGCGCTAGACTCCAGTGGTAGCTCCATTGATTAAGCGGACGATTTTCTTGCCTTCATAATTCGTTCCCATAAACTATGATGAAGTCCTTTTGGCCATATTTATCTATTTTCATTTCTACCCTCTTCGCTCTACATGTTTTTTAGAGGTTCATTCTACAAAGCTTTGTCGTCACCACTCACTCACTCGATCCCCAGTTTCTTTCTGACGAACACAAAGACCTATTTTTTTAAACGATTTAAGCCAATCATTTGGAATCGTCACCTACTTGTGTGTCGACGCAAACATTCGCCGCAGTTTTTCGACCTTGTGTGTCACTTCCACAGCAGCTCCAATCTCACCCCGAGCGCCGTCCTCTTTTTATCTTTTTAAAGCCAACCGCTGACATGAAATGTCTTCCCTTCCTCGTTTACATCGCAATCATCTGCAGCTGACTTCCCTCCTATTGCTATTGCCTCACGCTTTGCATACGCTCAAAAACGGGGAAAATCCTTTCTCTAATGATGGCCGCACCCTATCTCCCAGGGCTATTAATTATTATTTCGTCGTTCGACAGTTGCCTCTCTCTTCCTCTGTATATTGCAAGCAGGTCGAAGGAGCTAGATTATCGAAGTCCTTGAAAGCTATTACTCTTTTCCGTCTATCTCCTTATTATCGAGGCTTATGTTCTCGAGATGTCTAAAAAACAATTAAAACCTTAAGTTATCCGATAGTACCTCTTGCCTTTGAGTAATTAATTTTTCAATCTCTTATGGGAATTTGTCTGTCGTAATTAAGGGATGTGGGCTTTTCGAGCTTCGGGTCGTGCCACCAGATATTTTAGGACTCGGAGCAAGTATTTATTCGATGAAATTTGAGATATTCTGGGAACAGGAGGAGTTATGTTGTAATAGCTTAGGTTGGTTGATACCTTCAAAAGGAAGTTATTTAAATATTTATATTAAGACCTGCTATATATCGAGGTTCCTCTCGATATTTTTTCGGAGCAGTTACTTGGATTTGACAGAGTTTAAGAAAGACCGATTGATGTGTATCGATCAAAAGACAACCTTAAAACGTCATACAGGCCAAAAAACCTGTTTTGGGTTATAATAAAGCAGTCACTCACTAATATTATTTCGTTTTAGACCTTTAACGCAGTCATGATATCAAAGTCAATTATTTAGGAAATCATAAGAGAAGTGATTGAAATTGGTACTACGTTGTCTTATGTCTTTCCGACTATGTTCCACTTACATTATATATTGCTAATCCAAAGAAAACCGGCTGCTAGTTAATTAACATATTTTACTGCCCACAAATGTAGTGTTCAGTACACCTAATAAAGATAATTCGATCGATCGTGAAATCAACGAGTCACAATGTTTGTCGACCGATTTTAGAAAATTCTGATACTTAAGCGCGGTTATCCTTCTTCGGTATTTGAAGAGGTCCCTATTTTATGCATTAAATCTATCTATCATCCTCGGCGGAATATGCTACAAAGTGAAAGTCGTGCTTCAGAAAAACAGAACAAAGAGTCGTTTGTTTCGGTGGCAGACAGCGGACTTCTCATATTGTTCATCCTCCGCCTTCGGGCTTTCGAAAAAATTCCTTTCATTACCATTAGATACCCTACGGATCAAACGTTTGCCCCAAAATATTTAACCCTTGTTGGTTTAAAAAAGCTGCCTTTGGCATCGTGTACCCTCTGGAGGAATAAACCTCGGATCGAGCGGCTACCTCCTGCTTTTTTTACGAGTACAAGTAACGGCACATAGAGCGAACAAGAAGAGATCCCTCACTTTCTTTTTAGAGCTGTCTGCTTCTTTGCCTATCTAAAACACGGCCTATTACTTCTTTCTTTACTAGCAACCATCAAATTCTCCGCCATTCTACCCTTAAAGTCGCTTTCATCACATTCCACTTATTCCATCCAATTCCTCACCTCCTCTTTCACAATTACTATTTTTATTATTGATGCACACTTTAATATTTCAATTGGAACAGTTCCATATTCGAATGATCTTAATAGGTGTATTTACGAGGTATTTACTGGTATCGTGGGATCAATTTTCATGCTGTGGATTTTCGTTTTGAAATAAAATTGAATTTTGCCTTTACTACCTGTAAGATCTCTCAGTTTTACCAGCCCCGTTTTCCTACTGTGAGTACTTTTCCTGAGTTTCAGTTAGGTTTATTACATCCAAAAGCTCTTCAAAATTTTTCTCTCCATTAAAATAAGTATTTAAAAAAAATGGAACTCGTGGAGAGGAAGGAGTTTTGTTGAACTGTCACATTATGTAGATTCAAGAATTTTAGGTAAATAAAACAGCAATCTTATTTAACTTTTACCTGTGAGAGTAAGAAATTGAAATGGCAACTAGTTTGTAGTTAAAGTAATTTTCCAACGGAGGAAATTTACTGTAGATGTAACTGAGTTGTATTGCATTTGTATCACAGTTTCTAAGAATCCTTCACCTTCTTCCCATCCCACTTTTAATAGCTTTCTCGTATTGAAAATTACTAATTGCCGTTATGGTAATTGTCACATTTTGTTTATATTGAGGAGAGTAAATTTGAAATTCAACATTCCTTGCCAAAAATATTCGTGTCTACTCGCAATTTCTTAGTTTCCGATTAGGATATTTCAACATCGACGATCCATCGACAGAAAGATGAAGCCCAGAGTTATAAAAATGGTTATAACATTGCTATGTTCTAAGTCTATGCTCCTAAAATCTCCTTCAGAAAACGAAAGTTTCAAACTCCAAGTTGATGTTCTTCAGAAAAATTATTTGGGGAATTTATGCCATCATAGGCTCTTTTTGTCGCATGTATTCGATTCATTTTATTTTCATGAAAGTCATTTTGTTACGGATGATTTCAAAGAACGTCAAAGTAATGGATTTCCTGAACATTTTCCCTGTCAATCCACAGTATACGATCGGTATGATTTTCTCGTTCCAGTCACATTTATTCATTTCCTTTTGAAGACAGTTATATTTTTGTGTATTTGATATAAACATACAAGGTTTGGTATTTTTTAGATGATTCCTATAATAGTTGGATGTATATCAAGCATCGCGATATGAACTCAAGTAAGACTCACTTTGTCATACAAAGAGGTTCTGCAAATGCATATTTATATTTAACTACGGCATTAAATGGAACTTGAATTTTCCTCTCTCAAATCCCGGACTTTTCATGACTCGACTTAACGAATGTACAGGTTCTTTAAATATGGCTTGATCCACAATAAAAATTCCTTTTTGGTAGTTACTTGGTCTTTATTAACAGAAAATACAAAAAGGTTATTTGATTATATAAGTCAAGAAATTCCATTTTAATTTGAAGCTACTTCTTATTTCGTCTCATCCTCACTCTCTCATATTTATTTCGAAATTAAATTTTTCTTTTAATCAAAATAAGAGCTGGCATTTGTTTCCAGTTAAGTAATTTGGTTATAATACGTTAGACGCAATGTCTTCTCTAAAGAAATGATAAATTGCCGTGCAGTTTTTTGTGGCATTGAATTCGCCACCGGGAAATGCTAGAAAATATTACTTTCAGCTCAAATTTATTGATTTAGTTAAGGAATGAGAAATTCTAGCGATGATTAATGTGTCTCTGGGCTAATTTCGCAGCTGCAACAGGTGAACTTATTGAGAAGAACGAAGTGTTTCTATTAGGAGCCGAGGAACTTCTTGGGCTTCAACCAAATTTCTTTCTTTTATACTCTCTGAAAGTCAATAAAAGCTTAACAGAAGATTCTCTATTGCTCAGTCCTCGTTTGCGAATTTTTATTTGCTTACAAAGAAAGATTTTCTAAATCCATTTTCTGATGGTCTTTTGGAAATATTTTATTCAAATAGGTATGAATCGTCTCAGAAATTTTTAGCCTTTTGGAAAGCAAACAATTGAGTGTATAAGTTTCTAACAGTTTATTTTATATCTCAAATACATAATTTGAGATACGCTGTTTGTTATCACGGTCTATTGTTATTCTTAATTAAAAGTTTAAAAAATATATCACATTTAGAGGTACGACAGAAGAGAAAATTAGAACATGACTGATAATAAATTTGAGTACACTTCGATAGTGGTTTGTCGGGTCTTCTCTTCTCTTCTCGGGGGTATCAAGGTACCGAAAAGGATTGCATTTCCGGGAATCACCCAAAAGCTGGCTCCGATAAAAACTAACGGGATGATTTCAACCTCTCTTTTAAAGGTATTTTGAGTACTTAATTGATATCTTCCTTAAAAGACTTCATTGTCAAACATCGATATCAAATTTCAAAAGCATATCTTGCGTTGTGCATAACTTCAAACTTCATACTTCGGTGATCCTGGAGAGAGATTAGTTCTTTCTTCATGTTTGAAATCTTAGCTATCTTTATCTTCAATTTTATTCCTTTATATTTATGGAAGTATAGCCGGGTAAATAAAATTAGCTGGATAAATAAAAATGTTCATGAAGCGTTGAATAATGTCTCAGTGAATTATTATTACAGTAAATGTTTATTCTTATTACTTATCGATAATGTTGGTCTTCTCTCTCGTAAAATTTGTTGTCTCTTCAAATGATATCCCTTTGATTCAGGAAATGCTGAACTATGTGAAACACTGCTAATAAAGTACAACGTGTATTAGTCAAAATATTGTCTTAAACTAATCATAAGTATATCATATCATATATAGGCTTGTTGTAATATAATACATTCTTACGGATATGATATCGACTTGAAATTCTGGAAACTGCTAGAGTTTCGCCTGGGTGACGTAATTTGCAACGTTGGGGTTCGACACCAGGCCTGTTACATTTTCACGTTAGAAATTCGCTGAGGTAAACTAAAGAATGTATAGCATATACCAAACTCTTGGGGTATTAATGAGTTTTATGACACATTGGCTCGCAGTATGAAAGCAATTTTATTCGTGTGTTAAAATCACAATGAAACAATTTCGCGATTCACTACAAAGATTCCCAATTCATCTGTAAAAAAGGATTAATTTCCTTTTCCGTAAAAGTCGTCCATTTCTATCGTACGTGAAATTGCATTCTATTTGCTTCCTCGCTTTACTGAGGAGGAATAGCTGTTTTATTTGAGGATATGTCAAAATGTTCATCTAACACTCCCATTTTGTTTCCGTCCCGCATTTTCGACCCAAACAGCACACGTGTCGCATGTTATAAAATATCGCATACCTTACGTTTTTTCTCATTTCATCTCATGTTGACATCTAACAAAGTTCAGCCAAATTGAATCCGTCAAGGCAAAATTGTTTCGAATCATATATTTCTACTAAAACACATTCTAGCTTTTATGTACGTCTAAAATATTCAGTTAATATTTTTCAATCCAAGATAGCTACGTAGGGAATTACAATTAAGGGAAAGAATGGCTCACATTCTCTGTAACAACAGGAAAATAGTAATGATATTAAACGCTTTCTTTATAGCTTTCCATCGGCAATGTGAGCATCGCTGAATAAGGTTCAGAGTAATTTTTGGAATCAGAGAGAATGCCTTCTCCACATTAGCACCTTAAGTCACTCAAAAGTTCGAAAGATTGCCGTTTAACCCGTTCCCTTCCTAACGAAGATCGCTTGCAAAGCACTTGATCTTACTTGAGCTCTAAGTTAAGCAGTTCTGGAAGTGTTCCAATGTGGCGCAGCTGTGCTAGACAACAGGTATTATGAGATAAAAGTAATTGGTCTTCTATCTGCGAGTGTCTCTCCTTTGTGCCAGATGAGTTTAATCTGTGATTATTTCATTTGTTCAAGGTAACAACTTTAGTTTCGCTTAATTTCACGGCATGCGATTCATGCATCGATGAAGATTCCAATTGGTATTGAAATTAAACACGGCATTATTGAATATTATTAACTAAAGGGAAAAACATTACCAACCATACAATGCAAGGAATAAGGGTCTTAGAGATTTTCTCAAATCATATTGAACTAAAATCAAAATGAAATGATTCATTTCATATTTCTGATATACTCTCCCAGAGGATGAGTTTCCTGGTCGAAAGCGGCCATAGAAAATCA
This sequence comes from Pachydiplax longipennis, assembly GCA_036926295.1. NCBI lineage: Eukaryota > Metazoa > Arthropoda > Insecta > Odonata > Libellulidae > Pachydiplax > Pachydiplax longipennis. Next base: position 1,639,118 of record JAVFKF010000010.1, read on the forward strand.
ATTCTTAAAACTTGGAAACCTTGAAGTAGTATTTAATTCTTGTTTAAGAAGTTTCCTTATCATGAAGACCGTTTAGCTAGAATTTATACAAAAAGTGAGATTCGTCAATTACACTTGTCTGCGACACTTATTAGAATTTTAGTGAAATCTCGCAGTCCACATGTAAAATCGATTATTTTGAACAGAATTTATTTAATTGGGAACCAATTGTTTTGCAAATTCAGTGTTATTTCCTGAACTAATATTATTAATATATTACATCTTCTAATTATTTTTATAGTCCAGAAAAACTAGATAAAGAAGGTTATAACTCAGTTAAATTTAAATTATGGACAAGAATTCATGATAGTAAGGCTTCCCACAAAGTGGAATTCAATATAATTGAATGAAAGAGGAAACATTGTACTTCTTCCACAATGTTCCAAAAGCGCAATTTTCGAGATTCTTTCCATAATGGATTTCCACAATACATCGCTTGTTTGTGTGAATTTTAATATAATTGTTGTAATTACTTTATAATGCACGGATAGCTTTATTTATTTATAGACATATCAGAAACGTATTCCGTACATTCTAACTTTTCGAAGAGTTCAGGAAATATCTTTCTTTCTAGGCTGATCAATCACCCTTGCCTCCGACTTCGGCGTCAATCATTCCCCTTTTGATATATAAAAACAAATTTATTGCTTATCATCCGAGTCTTTCATCGCTTTTTTCAAAATGTATTTGGACATTCACAATTCTGTCGGGGGAAATATCCGGAATATAGAATAGAGGCAGGATATAATCTAATATTTCTCGAGAGACTTTGCCAAGGGTGGGTTTGAGAACAGAGGCAGCGAAAAAAGGAACCGTGCGTAGGATGGCTTTCCTATAGAAAGGCTGAAAATGTATGTACACAAGAAAAGATGTGGAAAAAACGGCAATAACACTTGGGAATCCCGTAAAACTTTCCCAACTTTAGCAAATGCAACTGCGCCCTTTCTTAATTTCTCTTTCTAAACCCTTCAGGATACCCTAACCTGCAACCCGTTAGAATGGTCTATGGGAAATTTTCCCCCAGAAAAGTCCCAGCATCATCTACGCCAGTTTTCTGGAAGCGTTTACACTAAATCGAGTTTTATTCTATATGTTCTTTTAACTATTCGAGTCATTTTGGGTTCGTTTTTCAGCGCCAAGGGAAAAGCACATGAATGAGAGAGAGAATTGGTACAAGATCCATCATGGCCGTAAGCTATTAATTCAAAATAAAATTTATCACTGGATAGCTTCTAGTAAAATGTTTGTTTCTTCTCTCTGACGAAGAAGCATAAATTTCTGCATATGCATTAGGATTTACAGCTTGAATGCGTTAATTCTCGTTGAAGAATTATCGATAGTTCTCCACATGAATACTGTTTCATTTAAATTTTATAGAAGGATAAACTGCATAGAGCACAGATGGGGTATATTTCTAGAAGGTTGGTCTCACTTCCCTCGAAATAGAACGGTGTTCAGTGTACGTGTTTGAGAAGACAATGAGGCGATTTTGGATTCACGGCAAGTTACGCGACTACAAAATTAAAGGAAGATAACAAAGGGTAAACTTACGTGGAATCGAAGCCTCTTTTATTTAACGTATTATGTTCATGATCCTTCGAAGAGCTCTGATGCGCGTCATCCTAAGGTGCATCTCATGCATGTTCAGATGGATGTTTCTGGTCCTAGGTCAGGCGTTACTATGAAATTCAGTTCTATTTCACTGTGTGATACTGTTTCCTTTTATCCATACTTTATTTTTAAGAGAGAATGATCGAACTCTTAGATAAACTTTCTGTCAAAGAGTTACCTTCATATCAAAACGATAGTGTAGTAATTACAATCACAGAAAATTAATGATAAGGAAACTATTTCGTGTAGTGTTTAGGAATATATCTAAGATCAAAACATTTCTGTCATAGCGTATATCGGGTTGAATTTTAGATATTGTAACATTCATAAAAATACTGTATTCTGATTGTTTTCAATATACAGATTTCAATTTGCAACTAATTGAATTAAAATGAAGATATTTAATTTGATTCCAAGTTACAAATAAATATCTGTAAGAAAAATCTCCGGATGAAAGGTTTTGTATGTTTTTATAAATAATATAGCTGCAATGATTACCTCTTGGTTCATCTTCGCCACAAAGACCGAAATAAATGGTTGAGAAATTACATTAATGTTCCCAAATTATTGAGGTGATTAAATCTAGATGAGATACATGGCGATGTACAGTAATTTTACTTTGTTAGAGCTATGTTAGTTGATTGTTCCATTTAAGCCAAGAATCTCGACCAGGTATCGTAAGATCCTTATTGACGTTCTAACATATTATAAGACACCCTTCATTTCAGTTAATTACAACTTTGGGTGCTCCTCTGCTTACTCTCATATTTGCATGTTCCATTTGTACACGATGGCACTGGCGGATGTGCATTACTGCACTTGATTTAGATTGTCCACTTCTTTCTACGACACGATACGATAATTCTAAAGTCTACGACAGTTCTAACGTGCTCTAATTCATCTACTACGCGTGTTCATATCCTTGATTTTCAAGAGACAAACGTTTGCGATCATACACTCCGTCATTTTGCTTTGGCTTGGATAACGCTCGTTCCTTCGCATGAATTTAGGAGATTGTGTTTAAAATTAATATTTCCTGGTCACCGTTCCCTTTTACAACTCGGAGATAGAGATAATATTTGATTATATTTTTGTTGGAGAGTCGTAATGAAATCATCGCGTGAGTGGAGTGTAAATTAGTGTCGTCACAACAGCTTTAAGGTAGAATTATCAGCGAATGGGAGAGAGAGGAAGGAAACGAGGGAAACATACAGAGAGAGTCGAGACCCCTACCGTCATGCGACACAGGGATGTTCCACAAGGCGCGACTACTGGAAACAACGAGATAATGAGACTCCGGAAAAAGCACGCGCAACTATAGTGGAGAGCAAAACAATCGGTGCTTCAGGATCACTGACAAATAGGGACACCGACTATCGACCCGAACTATGCTCCTTTCCACTTACACCACCACTAATATGGCAAACATCTCATTAATTTTGTTTTCTAATATGATATTTCAAAAATATTATTTTACGATTATTTAATTAGTTTAGTTTATATAATTATGTAATTTAGGTATATTTAAAAATGATAACAAAATATTTGCGGCCCAGAGTGGAATATGCAGTAATGCAGGGGAAGGCATGGGAGCGGTGGTGGGGATAGGTCCTTGAAGTATCAATTGTTTAGCTCTCGACTTTAATCGCAGTATATAGCATAGATTAATGAGTCTCTCGAGTCAACTTCGTTATTTCCGACAAGAAGTCATTTTTACTTCCCGTTGCGTGACTTCATTATCCGAATAAGCTATGATATAAAAACGGCTTTCGGATGCTATCGTCGGAAGAGATATTATGAATCCGTCCAGATTAGCTCGTTATGCGATGTTCTGCTCTCTTTGGAGAAGATAGCATGAGCTATTCCCCAGTTTCATGTGAAGTTTTCTCTTCATCTCGGATTGGTAACGCAGGATTCTAATATGAAGAAAGATCACCTCTAGACGACAATTCACTCTTCTTCATTTAGCCTCCTTCGGAAACATTCAGTTTATCTCACTTCATATTTCCCTTTAGAGGTACATACTCAGATCTCGCTTGTAATTTTCAGTTGTTGAAAACGAAACCTGCAAACAAATTACCCGTGCGCTCAAACTTTCTAAGTGAATGTCGCAGCAAATCTACCTCATTAAACGATGTAAACATGTGTGTTGCTCGAATTCGATTCGTTCATAGTTTATACGAGTGGTTAAACTCACCAACGTCCTCCGGTGAAATCTCTTACTCGATGGAAATGGAACTTATTGCAAAATTCATACAAACGTCCTTTTCAATAGTTTTCTCCATGGACATTAAAACCATATCCTGCCTAAATTAGTTGCTATGAAATATCTCGTAGGAATAAATCTGGAGCATTTCTCTGCTTAAGCACCGAGGGATAGAAGGGTTTTAGGTAGAAGAAATTTATTTTTTCAAAGCAGGAAAAGCGCGTCTGAACAGAGATACACCAAGGCGCTCCTTTATAATTAGGTCAGTGGGGAGAGAGCGCTTGTGTCTACCCCTCCGTGAGACATGCATTTTGCGGCTTGGTTTGCTCAGGATGATCCACATAATCCCAAAAGCGAAGCCAAGTCATGGAGTAATGGTGACGGGGTCAGATACGGCTGTTATTCTCCACATTCGAGGCATCCCTGGAGAGAGGCAGGACGAAAGGTAGTTAGGATGTAGAAGAGAAAGGAGAAGACGATGAAAAAATAGGCGACAAGTAGAATGAGAGTGTTCTCTACCACCCCTTTCGTTTCGTTGCATCTACTACTGAATTTTTAAGGAGAAAGATTTCTTATTTTTCAAACATGTTTGCCTCTAAATCAACTTTTCTTTGATAAGCATTGGCACTTTCTAAGTACTGCTATCAAATTTGAGGAAAAACCTAGTTTTCTTATATATTATTAATGTTAATTCCGGATATTTAGGCGTAAATTACATTTCTAGAATGATTAAGTTCGAATTCGTAATTTTATAGAACATTTTTTCTCGTTTTGCAATATCTTTGGAGTCAATGCAGAAGATTTATACTGATAATCGTTAGCTTTCTGCTGTTTATCTTTCAGGGAATCGAGGACAAGTGAAGAATTTTTCTGGCATCATCGATGAAATCTATGTTACTAATTGAAATAGTTCAAATACTCTTTGTCTTTATCATCATATTCGAGTTCATCGTTCGCAAGATCTATTTTAAATAAATTCTATAATCCTAATACATAGATATTTTTAATGCTGTTAAGGATGGGAAACTAAATTTGTTGGATAGTAATGTTGATGGAAGTATTTCAAAGGTCTAAAACTGCAGCAATTGGCAAAATTTATATACGTATAGCGATGAGATTGGAAGGAGAACAGCTGCACTACGGCTAATTGCTCCAGACGACGATAAGGGAGACTGGGTACCCATTACCACGGAATAACTTGCACTTGTGATGGACGTTGGAACGGTGAGATGGTGGATTAGAAGGCAGGCCAATTTGTGGGAGTAATGATGATCAGAAGAGGCTGAGATTAAATGGTGGGTTTCCGATAAGCGGGAAAGGAAACCATGGAAATGGAAATGGTTGAGTTCAAGACAATTTATTGAACGGTTTGTTTGGTGTTTGCGAGCAAAATAAATTAACGGAGTTTAGGAAGGTGAAGAAGCATGGGAATTGCCTGCACTTATACACCAGTCATCTGTAACATTACAGCTCTCTTAATGCAACAGCAATGGCTGAGATATTGTTGAAGGAAAATGAGATTTTTTATCGAACACCGAAGCATACTTACTATAAGTACATAAGGTTTCTCAATTATGAATAAATGAAGTGCTACTTATATGTTAATCACGCTGTAACCTTTCAAAGAAGAGGCATTAATGGTCTCCTCTATTTATGTTAGTACTTTACTATTCTTGCCAATATCTCTCGCTTTGAACCCTTTCATGAACCTTTCCGTGGATTTCCTTTTACTCTTTAAGCGTCTCATTTACTCAGAATCTCACATCATATCACTCCCTACATTCATATCATTCACGCTATTCCGATATGTTCACCTACCTCAGACTACGAGATTTTATCGCTCTTCCTCTCCTTTTATCAAGGGGGATAAAGAGAGGTATCTCCTTTTAGGACCAATCATTATTGTATCGTATAAAAATAATTTCTCGCGAAATAAAAATAAATATAGTATACAATGATGGCGTGTATATTTTGTACGTTTGCAATAGTGAATGAAAAAATCCTTGTTTCCTAATGTTATCTTGCAGTATTGTCGTACCATTGGGAAAAAAGAGTTTCCCTCAGCTTTTAGCGAAGGTAAAGAACATCTTGTTTTTCCTTCTTTATCGTTAACTATAACAGTTTGTGTTTGCACAATTTCAGAACACTGAAAATAAAATTGAAATTTGTAACTTCATTGCAGGTGCATTCGCGTATAATAGCGTCATTTTACACCTAAGAGGCCTTTAGGGAGTTATAGAGAAGGAGGGCTCTCGGATTTTAGTCACGTGCAATTTTCTGTAAAAATTCCATTTTTGAAGATAATACGAATAAAAATTAAGTTCACGAGTCAAGCGTCCAAAGCTCCTGAACAGCATCGTCCAAAATAGCGTTTCCCGTTCTGCAGTAAAAGGCAACCATTCCCATAAAGGTAAAAGTAGCGTTTGTGCAAGTTATAGAAGTGAGGAAAAGTTATTAGTGGTGGTGGGATGACCATTGGTGGTGGCGAAGAGAAGGAAGGAAGGGATTTTGAAAGATTAGGGTGTTGGAGGGGATGAGGAAAATGTAGATCTCACTTAAGCCTGGCTCCGCCTTGATTAACGCTTCCCGCCGTACGACGCGGCTATGGTGTCTGACAATCCGCGCACATTTGGGGTCAGGAAGTCGAGCCACAACAAAAATGAGTTTCAAATGTACATAGAGCATTCGGTGGCGTTTTGTTTTAGGGTCGAGATGAGAGTCGGTTATTGGGTGAGTGGAGTGTTACTGGGTTGACCCTCCAACTCGAGGCTTTCGGTCCCTGCGCTATCGTGGAAGGCGACGTGAATAATTTTATCCTCGGTCGGAGCCAACTTTCTTCATTTTTTGGGCGGAGCGGAATCGGCTCCGTTTTACTTTTTGGATCCGTTTCTCTTCAGCTTTTTCCAACGGGAGTCAAAGCAGATTTATGGCTATGGTAAGCGGTCATTGATCGAGCGATACATTTTCACCCCCTCGTTAACAGCTCCCGTTCCCACGGCCAAAAATGCGCCACCATACTTCCTTTATTAACATTTCGATAAAAATGCCTCTAAAATTTTAATTTTTCTTAATTAAAAACGTCCTATTTATTAGCTTTGGTGGTTTGAGAGCACATTAAGGAAGTGTGCCTATGGCCTCCCATGTTACGCAATACTTCCTCACGAGGCTGGAAAATTATGTTTTTCTCAATTCCTACGAATTTAGTGAATTTCCTTTCATAACTACTATATATATACGAGGAAGTAAGGGTATCCGGAGAAATAATTTCCCCGGCGGAATTTGTATTCACATTTCATACCGCCGTGACTTTTTTGTCACCTACGCGGTACGTACGAAAGTTATAACGACATGCTACATTCATATTATGGCAATTTTAATATAAATATTAAAAAGTGCATTTATTGGTAGAATGTTGGTGGTGATTGGGGAGTTCCCTTCTACAGAACGTGTACGACCTTTTCCGACGTTCAATACCGCCTTTTCTTCATTTAAGTAGTAAAGTTATTTCGAGTCTCACAGTCAGTCTCATGGCACCAAGTGATGGGAAATGGAAAATAGTCTTTCTTAGAGTCTTTTGTGATTATATTCCTTTTCCTACTCACAACTTGATGTCAGAATAATCAAATATAGAGGAACGGGAACTTAGAGGTGATCAGGTACGTCCATCAATGGGAAACGTACAGAATAAGTGGAAATATGAGGAGCCAAAATTTCGCATTATGCATTGTGAATTGAAACACATCCATAATAATAAAATGAAATCGCATTGAATTTAATTATTCTCTGTAAATAAATATTAAATCTACTCTCTACCCTCGGCGCGACAATAATACTGCCATAACAATACCTACTTTTAATAGGGGTGGAGAAAACCTATTAAACTTTGCACATAAAGGAATGCGTCTGGAAAAAAATGGATAAACAGAATTGAGAAATATCGACATAAACAGAACTCGAGCTCTCCTTCTTTCAGGTATTCTAGCTTCAAAATCACCAGGCGGACTCACTTCTACTCAGTGAAGTATGCTTTCTGAGCTACGAGCTAAAGATGAAATTTTTCAGAATAGCGCAAGTTCTGTCCCTTGAAGGGTTCATTGATAGATAATCTCATAAGTGAATCCCTCTTGGTTGAGTGAATTCAACCACAGCTTGAATAATATCCCTGTAGGAAATTGTATTGTTTTGGAATTAAGGGGATCATCTCTCTGTTGAAGTCAATGCTCATTATCAAAGCCTGTTTCTAATGCAGTCTGGCGCCGCCGTGTGTTTTTGTTATGTATTCTACCGAAGGATGAAACTTATCACAAACTATATTAACCGATGGTGGATTTGTTGTATGTTTCTCCTGTCTGTCTGCTTCAAAATACTTAGCAAAGATAATCAGCGAAACCAACGAAATTCTTCCTCTATAGATTTTATAAAATCAACTTTCAATGATTCTAACGAATTATTCTTCGTTATTATGGCGGTAGTTAAGTAAGTGGTTGAGGACCCTCAACAACTCCGTGCCAAAATTATGCGACCAAAATACTGTAAGCTTTTTTTCTAGTTCTGATTGTTTGCGATGCTGTGTTAAAACAATGCGAAAATTTACGGAAAATTTCATAGTTATCAGGAACTGAAATAAGTTCAAATCTAATTCCTTAGAAAGATTCAACTATCTTATTCGATCTAATTAGGTTCCTTCATGATAATTTATTGTCATGCTTAGAGACTCATAATTTAGCGTAAGGCAAAAATTCAACGTTAATGCGTGTTTGTTGGAAGTGTAAGGATAGAGGGCAGAGGTATAGCGAAAGCTGATCAATTCGCTGATAAAATAATTTATATCAGAGGCAGTATATAGAATAGTTCTATGTATGCTATGACCGGGTTGTGAATTAGGCTGAAATAACGTCAGACCTCTTTGTCGAGGAATGGTTACGTTCTTAATTCTGTAAATATTTGGTTTCCCGCCTGTCAGTTCAGAGCGCAGAATACTTGACTGCATCCAATCTGCGTTCGAAATTAAAATAAACAACTCTACTGCAAATGCCACCTATTGAATCTGAAATAAAGAGGAGGTGCTGATTCCTGGTCTATAACGAACGGCAATGATTAGTAAACAATGCCTCGCCCGAGGTATGGCCCTCAGTTAATGGAAAGTCTGATCATTATTTTGAGAAATTTTATGCATGCTGCTTTCTATACACGTAATTAACATCGCAGAAAGAGTATTAGTTTTTTGGAGGAAAACAACCCTTATAACAATGTCCCGACCACGACAGAGGATAATCGAATAGAGAGCTACGCGTAAACAGAGTGAGTGTTGCCAAATTTATTTCTCCTTGGCGGAACGAGTGCCGCGCTGAACAAACACGAGGGGTAATGTATTGATCATTTAATTAACAAAGACATGGAATCTCGTGTATAGAGTGAACAAATATGGACTGTTTTGTCGTCTACTAATACGTAAATTTAAATCACCGAGTTTGTGTACTGCCATTTGAATAAAGATAACATAGGTAAAATCGGAATTGATTTTTTAAATCGGTGATCCAAATTGTCGCTGGCATATTCTCGTAGCAAATTCGGGGAAATGAAACAGATTGACAAAATATAGAGCACGAAACAGATGTTTTTGGTCCAATATATTTCCGCTAAATAAATTGAAAACCATCAAATCATTTATACGAGGTAATCACTTAGTTTGTGTGTGTTACATCGATAAGCAATCCTGATTTCTGTATGTAATCCTGCTATTTTTTTGGCGAAAATATAGCTTAGGCCAAATATACCTTATACAATTTACAATATATTTATTTGATTTTTTTATTCGAATAAAGACTTAAAACTTTTCAATTTCGCCCGATTCTTAGAAAAATTATTAAAGTCAAAGACATTATTTACAGGGCGACGTATGCGTTCTTTCTAAATGGTGCAATATATCGGTAACTCGGCTTCAACGCAGAAAAATGTATAGCCATGAGCGTAAACCGCTCTCCATCTCGAAAAATAAGCCAAACCCCGTAAGACATTAGTGACTCAACTTTGGAATTTGTAAGGCAGTATTAAAATTAAGGAATGCTTTTCTGTAGTAGTTTATCGTTTAATGCGCACATTCAAGACGTAGTGGAGTCAGCTGATAGGACTCTGAGGCTGGGGCAGCCAATTGAGTGTCAAAGAGGTGGCTTACTTTTCGTTAGTTCTTCCGATGCTTGAGTACTGTTGCGCGATGTGGAATCCGCAAGAGAAGGGTTTGATCTTGGATTAAGTGCGGGTACAAAGTATAGCGGCTCGTTCCGTTAAGGTAAACTATAGATTTGATAGCGGTCTATCACTTATGATCACCCTTAAGCTATTTGAGGAAATTGTAAGCGGTGATTTGTATGAAGAACATCGTGTAACGTAAAAACCTACACGACATCTTGATTCCTGCGCTCATATTACACATACACATACCGGGCTTCCAACTGCCACCTACTCATTATTAACATCGTCGGTAAGACTAGGCTGATAGCAAAAATAAAATAACAATAAATATAATTTAACTCCAGTGAATTATCAAAAAGCACTTTTTAATGGTTTACAGAAGTGTAATTTATAAATATACCTAAAGTATACTTATAGATATTGAACCTAGAACTCTATTGACGCTTGCTGGAAATGATCATACTCTTGTTACGCTCCTTATGCTTTAATACCTCTAATTATTATAAGGGCTTCTATTTTGAAGTAAATAATTGCATAAGACTAAGTTTCTCACATTTATTTGAATAATTTCTAAGTGGACTGTAAGAAATAAAAATCTGGCAGTGAAATAGCAAACAAGTTTGGTGTTACTTAGACGCATTGCTCTCGCCACAAATTAATCAACCTCTTTGTGTTTTCTTTTATTTTAGTGTAATATTTCCTTCCATTGGCTTTGATTCTAATTGATGTTCTCTGGAAATAAAAATTCCTGAAATAATTAGGTTAATAATTGATTTTAACTGACTAGAGACGTATTCATTCTGTCGTCAGAGAATGGATGGGCTTCATATGATTTAAGTTTTTAAAAACTCAAATCAATTTCAAGTCTTAAAAATCTATTTATTTAGTCGGCGGAATTTGATGCAAACCGTATATCCAAGAGCAACATGTTCATTCCCGTATTCTTATTCAAGTTTCAGGTTGATACATAGGCTATGATTTTCTACATATTAATTACTGAAATTCAACTTATTTTAAAAGGAAATAATATAACTTATAAATTATATATACAATTTCTGAAAGTGATATTGGGAAAATCGCATTCGATGCAAAACTCAACTGCATATAGTTTCGTAGATTCTCAAATGACCACTATTAGAATATGAACGAATGCATCATTTTAGGAAAATAGTAAAATATCCAAAAGAATCGAATGTATGTTACTACCCGTTAACTACCGATTATCCATGCGTGACTTTTTGTCGATATTTTCGCCATCTCTAAACTATTTATACAAAAACAAGTATTTTTATGCTCTCATACAAGATTTACGTATTTACTCCGTAAACTACAATGACATTATTGCTGCTGAAAACATCCTCAGTAGGGTGAAGAATACTCATAATGATTCCATTTAACTATCAAAAATAGCGGGAATAGTACTAAATTTTTATTAACGTAATTTATAGACATTAAAATAAATAAAAGTGACGTTTGTATTATCTTTCATTTCAGAATCTTCGTGCATCCTCTCCCCGTCTTTATTCCGGATAATCGAGAATTCACTTGATTTGGAGGAATCTCTTGTAACTGGTAAGTCAATTTAGATTAGAGCGTAATGTATTATTTGTAAGTGACAAACATGCATTTAAGATGACATAAAAGGGTACGTGTAACAACGGAGGACATTTAACGTAGTACAAATGTCCCGCTATATACTGGCCGAGAATTTCCGTCTCACGGCATCAGATAAGTTGGGAGAGCCATCGCATCACGGATGTGACGTGAACGCTTCTAAAAGCAATCGCTTACTCGTTATCTCTTCCATCTTGTCCCCTCGGCCCATGTTTATTAAAACGCCCTGTGTCATTATCCAGAAGAAAAATGGATTATCGTAGGGCTTGAACGACTCGCTTCCACTGCTGGGTAGAAGGCCATCATTCGGTGTTATGTAGCGCCCCAACCCAATTTCCTCTTCTCTACCTCATTCATTCTACTCACCCACACCGCAACCCATCATTTACCGAATTTCTCTGCCCAAACTGCTCCCTCTTCTCGGGGGACCCAACTCTTATTCCTACGCCGGAGGAAAATCCGCGCGCTCGGGATAACCTCTTAAAAGTTAGTCTGAGTGGGTCCACATGAATATCCAACTAAATCCGTTGGAGGAGAGGGAACTCTCTTTAGATGGAGCCAAGTGGATTTTGTAGGAAGGTTATTTTTCTCCACCCACTCTCCTCTTCCCACTCTCCATTTGCCCATAAACAGAGAGAAAAACCTATTCTTTCCGTATTGCTTGTTGACTTACTCTCACGGCTGATGTTGCGAGGGTATTCTTTTTTATGTGAAGCTCTCAAAAAATTTCCCTCGGAAGATCATATAGCCCGGGGCGGGCGATTAAATTATCTTCGCTGGCATTAAGTTAAGAACGTGGGACAGAGGAGAGAAAATGAGCATGCGATCCGGATTTACGAGCTTTCGTAAGATTTTCCTTGCTTCTGGATTAAGTTTTCCTATAAATATGTCCATCGGGATGGGCGTGTTTATTCCCTATAGTCGACGAAACTAAGGTTATGGCTGTAACAGTACTCCTTTGTTGGGTTGCCCCCACTATTCAGTTAATTACAGACACAGAGGATCGAACTTAAAATTATTTTGCCTCTGATATTACCCACTCGCCTTTACGAGAATATCACCTTGAACTAATTTTCAGTTCAAACTTATTTTTTTTCTAAATGTTGTTACCTAGAGTGACGATTCTTAGTTTCAGTAAAAAGTTGAAAACCCGAAGGTATCGTCGTTTATTGAAATCCTACTAATGTATTAAACCGACACTTTATCTCATTGTAAAGTCTAAGAGAATCTGTGAGTTGTTTCATCTCTATTAGAACGTAGCATTTACTCTTTGAGATACGTATTAAATTCATTGAAATAGATCACCATGAATAATCAACAAATAGCCTACAGAGTAGTCTCTCTCCACCAAACCTTCGTTTAATCCTTTCCTAAAGATTCAAATTAGACAAAACTGTAATTTTTATTAGAATATTTTAGCATATGTAAGCCAGAAACAGGAATCAAATGGTAGGATGCCATTCACAGTATTACTAGCAGCGAATATTACAGTTAGGACACAGAATTAGCTGTTCTTATTTCTATTAAAGTAATATATATTTTGTTAAACGTTATTTAGAGTAATATTGCTTCGATCACGAGCGCTGAGATTTAGTGCGTACTTATTATTATAGCGATCTTAAATTATCTCCGGAGAGTTAGTCAATGCAGAAGTTTATTACTGCTTTAGGATGAAGAGCAGAAAGAAAGTTGTCAAAAAGAGAATGTTTTCCACAGTTTCCTCTTGCCGCGAGTAGGAGTTTGTTCCATATTAAGAGACCCAGGATGACTGTGCTCATGATAAGGATGAACAATTGATGGTTAAGCACTTAATATCCGAATGTATACGAGGATGAGATGAATTCATTCAAATTGCATGGGAAGGTGATAAGAAATGTCGCTTTGGTAGAAATACATTAATATATTCGAAAGTAAATTAAATTCCAATAAAAGCATAAGTAGATAGTCTTAAAAAAGGAGGTTTCGATGACAGACCTCCATTACTGACCCGAATTCAGATCCCCCCAACTTACGGCTCCACTAATATTGACTGTCGAATATCACGTTAATTTTGTTTTCTAATTCGGGGGTTTTAATCATTATATCACAATAATTTAACAAGTTAAAAAGATAAAATTATATAATTTGGTAGAACAAGAATAAGGGTTATTGGATATTTGGCACACGAGAATGTGCATCCAGGAAAAATCTCAAGGAGAAACGGATATGAAAAAAGTCTGACCGGACCGGGACTCGATCCCGGGACCTTCGTCCATCCGGGAGGCTGCTTTGACCAACTAAGCTACGCGGCCAGAACATTCCGTTTTGGGACACTATGCGACAATACTTACTGTTGATAGAGGCACCAGCCGTCCAAAGCGTTGGTACTGATAACCCCTTATTAAAGAAAACATAAGGAAAAGGGTTATAAGGATTGTATTGAAGTATCCACAATGATCGCAGCTCTCTCTCAAAAAAAAATAATGCATAATACAGCGAATGAATATAATCAAAATTGAGGAAGCTGCTGGAAAAGTTATGCAGTACATCCCTTTATTAGTATTCATAAAATTCCGTGGGGCATAGGATTCGATAAAATTCTGATGAAGGCTAAAATTCCGAATTTGTAGGTTTTAATATTTGACTTAACGCATTTTTTTTTGCTCAGTTCGAAAAAAAATTGCGTTGGTTATAATCTATGTTGACTAGGTCTTTTCCATCACTTATACAAAATCTAAATTTAAAAATGTTTAGTTTGCGGCAGTATAAATTAATCGGTAATAGGAAGAAATATTTTAAATATCAGAGATTGTTAATTACTCCAGGACTAGGAAGAAGAAAATCACTTTTAGTGCAAAATATATGCTGGCAATTTGGTCAGGGATTTATTTGTCACAAAAATCTCATATTCGAAGCTTCTTCACCTATAGAAACTTGAGTCAATTTCAATATATTTCACTCATTTTTATGTTCAATCTCACACTTCTGTGACACAAAACGGCAAGTAGAGTGCATTTGAAATGAAAATATTAAAACGAATTTTTCTCCAAAACATGAAAATTTTGCTGTCGTAAATCGTAACTCTAAATGCAATCACGAAATCCGAGTGATAAAAGGTACCGAAAAGAGAGTGTGATTGCTGTATCGAATAATGTTCGGCATTAATATTTACAAGTTTTTTGCTGCCGAAATAAACCTCAGCTACGAATCCAGCCATCGTCATCACAAATAAAATAAGCTAAAAGTACTCAGAAGACTTCAGAAATGTTTGCGCAGAAGTTTTTAAGGATGTGGTAGAATCCCTCGAGGGACGCAAAGGTAAGCACGAGAGGGGAGAAAACTTTTCCATGTGAGAAAATCCTCGCTCCAGATTTGTAGTAGAGATCTCCGAATAAGCATTTCCAGAAAATATCTATTATTTACTGTTAAGAAATATTTTCCTCGTTACCTGCATAGCAGTCAGAATATAAATAAAATACTTATCGAGAGTTTGCGGTATAGCTAAATGAAATGAAAGGCCACAATCATAAAATTTTAGAGCTATTGTCTAAGAAGTCACTATCAGAGAGAAAAGTGTATTTTATTTGCACGAACTATGCGTTGGCACATATGTTTAGCGATTATAAATATTAATAAAAGATTAAAGACGACTACTATATGACTTCCTTCTTAATGAAGGAAAATAAATTGGAACGCGGATGTTAATGAATAAGAGGCTCGAAAACTCTCAAATCGCCGAATACGCCGGTAACAATGGGGTCAATTCTTCGAAAGGATAAAGGAAGCCGCGGATTACAGACCTTCTGGGTAACACAAAAGCGCATTTCGCTTATTCTCCCTGAGGATGAGGCCAGAGTCTCCGAAATGCGCATTGGGTGTTTCCCAGAAAGTCACTAATCCGCGGCTTCCTTTATTCTTTCGAGGAATCTGCCCGACTGTAACCGGCGTATTCGGCGAATGGAGAGTTTTTCGAACCTCATAACCTTTCTTAATATTTTAGAAAAACCTTATAACTTTAAACCTAACTTCATTCTTATAACCTTTAATTTTCACAAACACGGCTTAAATGTTATTCTCTTCATTTTACACGAAGCACAGTTTCCAGATTTTCCAGGTCATACCTATCAACAATCACTGAAAGATATTTATACTTCATTATCTATGATGGATCTATCGCAAATTTATTAGTTTAGAGTCCGCATAGACTGTTTCAACGTTGTGCGAATCATGGCGAGGCTAGGCCGTTAAAGTATATTCCGAAGAATTTATTTTAATTTCCTCATTTACCATGGTCAGGCAATTTCATTAGCAGTTTGGCGCAGTTTGAAGGTCTTCCGACAAATTTTCATTCGATTCGGTTTATTTATTTACGATTAGATTGATTTTAAATTAACTCGTGAATCGGATATTCGATCCTTTCGACCGACAAATAGGTGCAACTACCCATGAATTTACTGCCACAGTGGCGTAAAATTTCAACTTTTCTATCCAAAACTGCTTTATCTACCGTTTCATTAGCCATTGGAAAAGCTCTTTCAAACAGCGGAGCAATTTTCGATGAATTATTGGATGAGAGATGAGTAGGGAATCCCTTTGACTTGTTGAAAAGAACCTCTTAAAACTTCATTTTCTCTAACCGCTGTATCCTATATTCGTAGCGTTTATGTTTCTAACCCTTTGATCTCAAAGCGTCCCCTTGCAGAGATTTTGCTTTTTATGCAATTAAAAAAACCACTATGATCCCTCAGATCCGCGTTCGTCCTTCTGCTAATTCGAATACATAAGAGAGCTTATCCCCACCGAACTAAACATAATTTCGTAATAGATTCCGTTTACGAACACTTAACGTATCTATGCATAAAATGTAATATATAAATGTACGCGTAAAAATGGTAAATTAAAAACAACGTGGTATATGTTGAAATGTTTAAACAACGCGCAGCAGCATGAAAATATTTAACTTTAAATTTTATTTTACTTTTTCAATTTTAAAATGGCACGATTGAGTTACTCAAAGAATAGGAATGTCTTAAGTGTGCAGATATCTGATACTTAACACAATCTGAGGGCAGATTACAAGCAAACGCTGGCAAGAGTAGAAACATTCGAATATTTAAAATTTAAGTATCAAGTGAATAAATTTTGGGGATTACCTTTATATTACTGATATGTATTTGCTTAGCCATATCATAGCCATGTGCACTATCGCCTTCGGTGGAGCTGGATCTGGAATCGATTCTGAATCACTCTAATGGGCTGTTTTATATGTAAATACATACTTAAGAGGGATAAAATTCAGTTTAATTTTGACTCAATTTTTGATGTGACTCTGAGAGAACTAGACCTGACTAACTACACTAGCACCTACATATATAAATTGTATTGTGACTCAGTACCCCTGAGTGAGAGGATCCTCGTAAAAAGTTTTGTAGGACCGAAATTTGATCAAATGATGTCCGGCAATTTAATTAAAATCACTAAATGGTGGATTCTTTGGATACTATCCTTTTAAACTACGATACTATTACAGTATATCGATCAACCTGAATTTTTTTCACTCTGGATTGGAGCACTGTTCAACTAAACCAAGAGGAGTCACTGAAATGGTAGAATAAATGTGTTCACGATGTCTCTCTTTTCATCATCTCTTTAGAATCCGAGCGTAAAAAGTAAACTTGTTCTTGTGATGTAAGTTCTCTAATACTCTCATTACAGAGAGGTTGCGTCAAAAGATGACACCGTTATTTTACAGAAAGATTTAAGCGTGATTTGAAGTTATGCAGGGATTGGTGGCTCGATTTAAATATTAAGATGTGCGCAGTTATCATTAATTCCACTAACGTCACCTGTACCATATCATATTTCAGGGTGTCCTTTGGAGTTCGTAAGTCAGTATCAATATCTAGGAGTTACACTCAGTGGTAGTTCTTCCTTCAAAGAGTACATTTGAAGCATCATAGGTAAGGCAAATCGGATACAAAGATTAGCCAGATGAATTCTGAGGGGATGCTCATCAATAGTGAAAGAAATAGCGTAATTTTCCCTTTATTCCGTAAGTTTCCCTAATTCGACCTCTCCTATAGTTTAGTGGTGTGATTTAGGATCCAAAGAAGGATTAATTTCCGATCTAGAGATGGTTCGACGTAGAGCAGCTAGGTTTATTAGAGGAGATTTCAGATTCGACAGCAGTGTTTCGGTTACGATTGAGTCCCTTGAGTGGGATTCGCTTAATGATAGAAGACTTGATTACCGTACAGTACAGTTCTCCTCGACGAGATACTTGATTATGTTACTCCAGTTAACAACGTTCGGGAACACCGAGGGAAAACGAAAAAGCGTTGCAAGGAAATAATCGCAAGGGCAGATAGCTACTTCTAGTCGTTTATTTCTGCGGAGCATTTGAGAATATAAAGATACGGATATTATTGTTTGTGCACTCACCGCCTCACGCCTTTGGTGGCTTGCAGCGTCAGGTTGTACATAAATGTCGTATGTGATTATAAAGTATGAACTTGAAGAGTTTCGCTCGAGGTTAATGAAGACCTTGATTTTCCAGCATACGTGTAATTAATTTGGCCGATTGCGTGCTCAGTGCATGAATTTGATGCAGGAAAACAGCCCACTACTCTGGAAAGTTACCCTCTATTTCAAATCGATGTTAAAGCTCGTAGCTCTTCAGACATCTATTATTTCGAATTTTCCCAACACTTGCCCAGAGAAGAATAGTTAACTCAGCCGCATTGGAAACCTTATGTCGGTCTGTTTATTCGAGGCCAATATCATATAGTGAATGAGGTTTGCCGTCCTTTAATGTAACGCCGACGAAATGCGTCTGAGGCAGAATGAGTGAAAACCATATGTGATTAGCGGCGCTCGACTAATTTATTCATTCCGCTTTCTTTCCCATCGTCAGAATAGGACGAATAAGCCGTTTTTATCCACGTGCGCTTCCCACGGGCGTCTACAATTTGTGCGCCGATCTCAAGGGCACTGCAGGAAGTATGCGCGAGTGAGTGAATCGCATAGGGGAATGTCTTTCGCCGTCTCGATGATCATAATGGCGCTCCTCGTCATATCTCTCTTTTTCCTCCCCTTTCTCTTCTTCGCCTCTTTCCTCTTATTCTCTCTCCTCTTCCTATCATCAATTTTCCCTCAATCTCAATCTTCTCGAGTCCCGAAAAGTTCCTATCTCTGAAGCGATTCCGAACAGCTTGATAAACCGATGTCTGCCAAACTTTAATAGCATATGCTACTCCGAGTTGGGCGAATTAGTTTCGCGACGCACCAAATTTAAATCTTTTATTGACATTACATAAATATTGGTATTTATGGCTGAGAAATATTGTCTTAAAGATAAGTTTCCGCAACGATTTACGAACAGTAATAATTTAAATCGTTTTACATTTGTCCAAATACACAGTACTCAAAAACACATCCCGAACTCATTAATCGTATTTACCTTCCCACCAACTAACAATTTTCGCGGAACTCTTACATCCTTTTCCGGCACGCTGGTGCAGTGTGGTCCGCAGTTTGGAATACACTCCCTAAAACTATATCTCCGTCGATTCCACAGCTGCACTTACATTCCTCGCGTCCCTTAGTTCATTTCTGCTTCCCCTTCACTTTAAAGTGCATCTCCTCATCTCAATAGAGCGTCCGCTTTCATAACCTCATTCACAATCTGCCTCTTTCTTCCTTCCATCGCGATCTTCCGCTTTTATATTTTGCTCTCGCCATTGTTTCATTTTCTATATTTTTCGCCCAGTTTTTTGTTGTCTCAATTTCCGCAGTATCTTGCGTGTGAAATCGAATATTTATGTATATGTTCTCTACGGTTAGAAAACGTGACATGAGCATCTGGAAAGGATGGAATTAGATTTTGCAGAAGCGGCTTTCTCATCCACTATTTAAATTCGAAGAACCTTTCGTTTGGGCTTAGAAGGATTAAATAGAATTACTGGGAGATTAAAGGAAAAACTGAAACAGCTCTGCGTGCCTCATTTCGCTTCGAATGGACTATGCGTGTGTATTTGCTGCGCAATAGTGTACTTTTACATACATGTAGTATAAAGACATGATAATCTTGTATGTACATGACGGTTTGATGTTTACTATTCCGTCAGTGTTCAGAGATTTACTAAAACACTTGCGACCAGGTTCTTACATCATCGTATGTGTTACTGCTCTTAGCTTTCTTCTATTCTGCCGATTTTTCTGCTTCCCATTACTTCTTGAAGTATTCTATGGACTACATCCGCATTTCTCAGAAATGAAATGATATTGCTCACCACTAACTCTAGAGTAGTATTTGATTGCTCGTTTTTTGATTCAACCCACGAAAATTTTAAACATTCAGTTGATATTTACCTCATAAATAATGACGTATCCGTAATCTACAAACACATAGTTGTTTCCTTTACATCCAATAATTAAAAGACCCTCAACTAGATCTCTGAAGACGCATGGTTAAGTTACATCGCTCGTAATCAGTATATATCTCAGTGACGAAATATAATTTTTTCAACCGTATCAGCATAAAGGGTGTATCGAAGCATTTTGGGAAGTATTGAGTAAATAATTAATCGCTTCCGAATTGAAAAGGGCATTAAGCTCGGCCTCATTCGCGTCTGGGTTCAAGTATTTATCCCTTAACCCTCGCTTCCCGATCTTTTTCCCTTAGACCTCTTGCTCTTTTTCTTCCTACGTTCATACATCCCCCACTCTGCCCTTCACTCTCTCTTTACCAACCACTCTTATCTCCTTCCCCTCTCTATCAAACCCTTTGATTTTGTACATCATAGCCGCCCTTCTGTGGGGATATGCATTCTATACTCGAATTTCCCGCACGCTTCTGCCAATCTCCCTACGCTCCTACCTCACACTTTAGCCTTTCTATTTCCCCCCTGCGAATATCTTCATATCATATTCCCCTCCTCTTTCCTCCATCCCCTCTCTCTGGAGACGGACTCAAAAGGAATGCGATGTTTCGAACTGCGAGTGGATATAGAGGGCTGGAATGGTGAATGTTGCGGAAAGGAAGGGGTTGGCAGCAAAGCTGGAGAACGGAAATGAATTTTGGATTGGTTCCATAGGTCAGCAGAAGTGGGGGAAATGGATGTTACACTGCCGGCTTCTTATTTCCCAAACATGAGTGCCGATTTTCATACCTCGGGAATCACCGATATAGCGGATGGAATATTTAAAATAACGCTGACTGGTTCGCTTTCCTCGATTGTTTCGAGGCAATTTAATGTCACAGAAAGAACGGCAATTATAATGAACAAGCCTTTGCTTTATGCCCAGTTATTTCTTGAGCGGTGCCAAGTCTTAAACAAAATGGTGAAAGAGGAAGCTATTTAATTCTGAAAATGCTGAAACGACGTCACTATTCATATCTCCCTTCCTTCCCCGTTCAGAGTGCCTGTTCTTTTCTTGCCCTTCGGTGCCTTTTCGTGTTTCGCTGCCTCTTTTTCCTCTCGCTTTTTTTCATAACGTTCCCATCTTTACCAAATATTCAGACTCATAATTTCTTTTTATTTTACACTACTAATTATTCAAATAGAGAAATGTTTACATCCACCTCCTTTATAATGAGCTGAATTTTTGTAGATTTAACAACTTCGCAGATCGTTTTTCGTTTCAAAGGTTTCTCAAAAAAGGATCATCTTTCTACGTGTCGGCATAAATTAACGATTTCCAGCATTAATCCAACTTTGTAGAATTTATGTAAAAATCCCGATATACAATTCCAGCATTATCCTTGTTCAAATATTGTTCTTCTTTTTCGTTTATGTCTCATTCGATTAGTATCAAGAGGGAATCAAGTTCAGAATATTTCCATCGCATTCAGTTTTCCATTTTAATAAGACGAAGTATTTTCATCCTCACATACCCTTTTTTATAAGTTTGAACCCTTGTGAATCTTCACTAATCTTTCTTTCAAATACCACGTTATGTTGCTTTGTTTTTAACCTATTTGGTAGTAAATTTACTATTCTCTGCCTCTCCTACTTCATTGAATTTCTTCTTTTCCCTATGAAAATACGTTTACCACGGAATGCGGATGATAAAGCGAAAGTAGCGAAATCAATTACAGAGGAACAGTGTTCATCGCCCGAAAATTATTCTTTGATCTGTTTATTCCTTTGCTTAAAAAATGTTATTTCTCGTTCCGTGAAAATCTGGGACACTTCATTTTAGTGCCGCTTTCACAAACGAACTCACCTCAAAGCATCTGCAAGATCCCCTGAGCAACGCCTCAAGCCCCTCGCTGGCCCACCTCATGCTCTCAAAAGGTTTATACACTGGATTTTCAGACTACTGATTTTAACTCCATTAGTAAAAACTGGCAATTGGGAACTTGGCCTGTACCCGACCGCGGGAGATTATGTCCCCAGAAAAACGGGAAACTCTTTTACTGAGCAAACGGTTGAATACTACTCCTAAAGGAAGAGATTGAGTCTTTGTTCCTCTTTTCGCATCTCTTTGTTTCCGCAGAAGCAAAGGAAATTGGACGTTGTAATTGTACTCAAATTCCTCTTTTGGTGCGACATAGTTCCCAAAATTTTGACACACCTCAAGCCTTTTGCATTCTACAACATGAGCAACCTTTTCTTATATTCAAATACCGCTTCTTCTAGCAAACATTCCTTTATCTTCTTCGGCTGGAACTTCCTTCCGCGGCGAGTCGCAGGAGGAGCAAATGTAAATGGGGAAACTTCAAAGAAGGTAAAAAAACAATCGAATGTTTTATACTAATCGACTATTCTTAATGCACCGTATTCAACCACACGTTAGAACTAAGTGGTGATCGATTAGAATGACTAGCTAAACATATTCACCCCACAAGCAGTATTCTCTGCAAAGAACATTGCTACCACTATCGGTTACTTTTAGTATGTTATCGCCAAAGTGATCCAAGTGCAAGCATTTCTCACCATAATCCTGAGTCCACAGGCTAAATTTATGCAAGCTAGTTCGAAGACTACTTTGCAAATTGTCTTTTTGTATTTCTCATCTTACTTCTAAGAAGTGTACCCAATTGAAATACCAATTGCACATCATAAATGTAAAGCACGCGTAATTCAAAATAAATTTATCATTAGTGTCAAAGTTATGATTCTTAATTGCGTACAGATAAAATGGATATGCTAATGGATTCAATTAAATGATCATTTAATTGGTTGGACATTAACTGCCGCAGTAAAGACCACCGATGAGGATGAGATTTGATTTTCTTCCATTCACAGATTTTTAGTGGTTTTGATAACTTACTCTTGTGTCGGTCATGTTCACGACTATTATGATAGCTTGTAGGAGTTCTTAATGATGCAGAATAATGGTATTCATCTTGGTTACCCCCTCTTAAAAGGTTATGAAAATGCTGTAACTTCGAGGACCATTTCCGTCAATAGGAATCAGAGAAAAGGGCAAACTACCTTCTTCACATAGCCTCTCCTACGCTTTCTGGGAGCAACTAGTAGAGGGGTTGAGGATCTATTCTGTATTCAGACTTCACTCGACTTAACACAACCAGTCTTCACTATGACTTTAAGGACAGACAATGGTGTTGAATAAAAGATCATCAATCTCCAATTAAACGAAACTTACTTATCGTGAAAGTGAACATTTGGACTTCAATAGTTGAAGGAACGTAGAGCATATGAAGATTTTAAAGTTCATATATCCTGTATAATTGTGCAATGAATTGATTTCAAATTAAATTTTGGGTAGTAGCTGAATTAAAAACAATTTCAACGCCAAATATATCTTAAAAAGTGATTTTTCGCTCAGGAAAATTGGCTAAAAATACCAATAAATAGCTCGTCCCTCTCCATTTAGGAGGTAGAGAATCATATTCTAGCGTCGTTCTATTGGTGCTAAGTCCCTGTTAATTAAAGCACTGCCTTTGAAAGGCTCGTTTGATGGCGGAAATTTTGTTGGAGAGGAAGATCGATGAATTAGTGAAGCGGATATTTAAGTGACAATCTCTAGAAATTCTTTCTTCACGCAGAAAAGAATTCATATTGCATTGTTGTCACTTCCTCTCAAACCCATTCTCCCAAACCTCCCACTCTGAACAACATTCATCTCAACAATTGCTCTTTTTCATCTCACTTTTATCCTGTTTGCCTTTACGACGAGGAACTACCATCTCTCATTCATTTATCTGCTCTCCGATTCTCTTCCATATTCACTCTGATATCATTTCCATGTTTACCTTGATTTAAGCTTTTACGAATATCATTTACTTTTAATGGAAAACCTAAAAAAACAACAACAGAATTTATAATCTGATATTTAAGTCTGCTGCCTTTATCTTAAGTAATTTTCACTCGCTATGTTTATAATCGAGAGGTATAATTTTACTTTCTGAGCATAATTGGTAATCTATATAGATGAAAAGATATTCTACAAAAGTTTATCTTACCGATATGGATTAAGGAATTACTTTCTTCTTTTTAACCTACTTTTATTGTCAATAACTCCCTTACAATTATGAAATATTTTTTGAATTCTTGGAAGCTTTATGAATTTAGAATATTTTATACCCATGTTTGGAGTCTTTTTTTGGAAATCTTTAATGTGAATAAAGGGTGGGGGTTAACAGTCTAAACATCCAAGTTTGGTAAGAAAGATGAGTGTATTGGAATTTTTAAAAAGAATACATGTGGAATGCGTGATAAGCAAAAGAGCGTAAACAATTTATCGGTGTGAATCACACATATGATATACTGCTTGAATGAAATACAAGAGCGATAATTCGAAAGGGGCACCGCAGACAAACAATTGCCAATTATCAAAGCAGCTATCTCAAGCTTAAACGATAGCTTTTATATTTCGAAAACGGTTTTTAAAGATTCTTTGCTAACAATTTCCTTGGTACACAGCTATTTTAAAAATTCGATGCGGAAGATATCTTAATGCATATTTTTATTTAGGTGCAATTATAACTAACTAAGATACCGTTTTATTCTCACTCCTCAAATTTCAGTCATATTGTTCCACTCTTAATCGAAAACTCAATGGCACTCCTCGTATAGAGTTTAGCACAGCTTAATATTTCCATGACATCAATCTCGAGAAATTCGCTCTAAACACAGGAATTTTTTTTCAATCTTTGCGTCTCTTGCCACTCTCTCTTTGCTTAATCACATCCCTTTGCTTTCCGTAGTCTCATAACGTTCCAATCTTCGTTATTTCTCATCCTACACGTATATTTTGAGAACACCTTTTGAGAGAACCGACCTTGCTTCCCATCTTTTTCCCATTATTTTCTCTCGCTGCCTTTCCTCGTTCTTTCGGCAAAATTTCTCATTTCCCAATTCTTCGAGAAGTTTTATATAACGTTATAGAAAAATATGGCACAAAGAGATGTTCTTAGGCGGACGTCGGGGTGGTTTAAAAAGCCTTTTCCTCCGATCTCTGTTGAGGCTAAGATATCGGATCTCTCGACTTCCCCTCGACAAAATACGAGGAAGTTTCCAAGTCTCAATAATCGTACATTAGCTGTGTCTTTATCATGTGTACTTGTAATCGATAGTCTCTGTTATTGATTGTATCTTTCGTTCACCTTTCCCATCATTTTTGCTAACCTCAGACATGGCGAAATAGATTTCACCTTTCCTGAAATAAAACGAATCTTTTTTAGAATTGGCCTACCATGTGATTTGTAGGATCCGTTACAGTTACTCAAAATATCTTATTACAATCTAGATGAGTTTCTTATCAAATAATTACCAATTTATCTAACTGATCAGTCTCACAATTGAGTAAAAATTATTGGTAGGGCTCCCGGATAGCAATGTGGGCAGCCCGTTCGTTTCTGTCGGTCCCGGGTTCGATTCCAGTTGGGAGCCCACATGCGAAATCTTTTCACCTATCGAAGCTCTTTTAAGAATATTAATACTTAAGTTAAGATTATCTTCATGGTATTATTTAACAATTAAGGATTAGCTTTCCGACTTTCAGATTAGCTTAGACTGTGTCTAGAAATCCTTAAGGTTCATTAACTTTGATTTTCTTGCTGAGACGTAAGGTGACAATTAGCGTGAAGGGTTTTCTGAATGGAATACCGTGAAAGAAATGACATAACCGGAGCAAGTTTAAATTCTACCTTTCTTTTACTCCTCTTTCTCATTCTGCAATAATTTTTTTCTTCTGAAATCATTCCACCTTTCTCAGCGCTAAATTGACCTTATTATTGCTTTTCCTATCGTACATTTTGCTCTCCACCGTTTACCTTTGCTCCTCCGTGGAAGTTCGTCTTCCGAGCTTCTTCACGAGCTCTATTTCCACCAGCTGCTTCCACTTTCTGTTTTGAAAGAGAGACGGGAGCGGTGTTAATTAACCTAGCGGCTCCGGAGGCAAATAAGCCCTGAAGCAAAGCTGACGCTCACACGTTTGCTAAAGATTCTAACTTTCGCTATAGTTGTAGATCGCAGCCTTCTCATCCATTCTACATTTACTCTCACTTTCTTTAAAACACACGTTTGACAGCTTCAAATCCTGCAATTAACTGAATTTTTCGCTAGCTCCTCTGAAAGTGTTCTAGGCAGTCGTTTAAATTCAAATCACCCTTTTATGCTGCGAAGTATTTCACTGTTTGGTAAAATTCCGTGTGTTTCTACGTATGTAATGTTCTTTTATTAAAATATCTAACGACTTGCTTTGTGTAAATATTCGGCATTTACTTTTCTTCAGAAGAGGCTTACGTCATAATGATACCGATGAACATAAAAAATTAATTTGGAGATTGTTTTCTAAAATATAAACACGTATATTTCGTGGGAACTCATATGGAATGAGTTTATCCTAAGGGAGCAGAGATAACCTATTTGTTGTAAGCTATTCAGCTAATATAAGATGAACGATCTATATAAATGCCCTTTTTAGAGAAAGCCGCCTCGTTTGGAAAGAGTTCACTTTAATTTGATGTTCTTGGTCGAAGGAAAAATTTTTGTACTCTTCCAGTGAGAAATCATGTTCTGCGTATAAATAAAAATATGTTTTATCACTTCTCGTAACTGTAAAATAATTATACAATGTTGTTTGAAACTATATTATAAACGCATTCATTATACCGTAGCATTTCCATGAGGCAAGGTCACAAGTTAGAACTTCAACTTTGTGTGAAATCATTTGACTTTTTATGAGGTTTTATGCTCTTACAGGTATAATTACTGCGCTTTATACACTTTCATCTGCCATAACGTTAAAAAATTAAAATTCTCTTATCACTTTTATAGCAATTCCAATATTTTTTCCGTTTCTTTGATTTTACGGACATATCCTGGGTCATATTTGCCAAACGTTTGCGAGAAACTGATTTATTAATAATACAGCCTACGCAGACTCTTTCCGGACGGGGAAATGTACACATTAAAGTAAATAATGACGCTCGAGTTCTGTTACTTTTAATCTCTCACATTTCCCAGCGAATCTTTTCCGTTACATGTATTCTTTTCATTTCCGTCTCTAAAGGCTGCTTTGTTTTTCCCTCGTACATAGTTATTCGCGCTATATGCCTTCCCGTGCTTAACCTTCCTTATTTGCAAATTCCCTTCAATACCTGCATTCCCTTTCATCTTTCTCATCTCCCCCATCTCATCCCGTAGCGAGCAGGAAATGAAAAATCCCGCACTTGCAACCATACGAGTGGGCTGAGATTTTTATCGCACTTTGCCTCCCCTTTCCTTCTCTGAAAGGGTGAAATTTTGCATTCATCTCGCCTCCTAGGCACACCAGTAGCGTGAAATGGGGTTTAATAACAGGCAAGCCGTGTCATCGTTGGCTTCACCGTCAAGATTGATTTTTCACTTTTCTTTCATTTCTATTTCCGCTGCTGCCAATAAAGTTCTTGTATCGCACAGACCTACTCCCCGAGTCTAATTGGCTGCGGTTCCGAAACTGCTGAAAATACGGAATTCCTTTACATTACTCTTCCATGCATATGATCACCGTTCAATACAATGGCCATGAATGGATTCCGTCTGTTGAAATGACTCTATTCGAGACTATCTCTGAGTTCAATATATGTTTTATCCGAAAATCACAGTAAAAGAGGAACACGTGTGTGTGTGTAAATACGCTTGAGGGAGACGTCCATTATGTATAGACGCTTCTCCGGATGTATATACGAAACAAATTCTAACCATGTTCCTCAAGGGTTATTGGTTTTAAATTTATACCACATACAGACCCTAGCGATACTATACTACTAGAAAAATTCAGATTTGATCCTAGCTATCGTGAGTTCAATGTCAGGAGGTCCAAAATAAAACTCACATCAGAAGTGTAAGATATTTCATATATTTGAGGTGCTTCCAGGGATGATAGAAAATTGAAAACCAGGATATAATATCAAATGCACAGCCTAAACTTTAACGGGCTACAGGATTGATCTCATTTTTCCACAACCGAGACCATGAGACCATAGAAAAATAGAAAATCGTACCTAGCGATTATTAGTTTGATATCAGGAGGTAACAAAAATCCGATCTTTCTCATAAGTATATATTGCCCCGATTTCAAAATCTTTTTGAGGCATTTTCCGGTAAGATAGAGAATTAAAAATCACCAAGATCCAAGAAGATGTAGTCTTGGATAGTAATAAATAGAGAAACCTCGCAAAGTGAGAGTAAGTTCGACCCAAGCCAGGACGAAATTTTCTCATTTCAAATACATATTAGCGCTTTTACATATTTTGAAGCATTTCCCGAAATTTATAACCCGGTATGTAAACAGAAGTCATGAGTAAACTTTACGTACATAGTCGATCGTCTCCCTAAGTAATTTCGGTTCGACGCCAGAGCGCAAATTGTATACTTCAATTTAATTTCCATGGGAGTGTAATCGGAATTATGCATGAGGATCGTCCCGATATCATTTCGACTTGTTATAACGCTATCTCTAACTCTTGCTATAGAATCGTAACATACTGTCACATCTTCTGAAATGGTTTTGAGTTCGATACTGTGCCGATTAAATATTCCCATATAAAAGCATGGGGACATTTTAAATATTTTTTGAAGCACTTCCTGGGAAGATAGAAATCCATAACCCGGCATGTGAACAGGAGTCGCAAGTATATTTTATAATTGCAGGCGATCTTTTCCCAAACGACCCTTGCTCCGACGCTATGTGATTATCTTTAGTATTGCGAGCATTTTAATTTTGCTGTTTTCTCGAGATTTTCAACTAAAAGTAAACATATGCATCCAGGATACTTTACAAGAGATAAATATTTGCCAGCATTCTGTTAGTGGGTATAGTCCACAACGTTCGATCGACGATCGCAAGGTGCTCTACTTTTCAGAAAATACGCCCACTTTCTCCATTTTGTGCTGCTTCCGAAGCGCACTCGGTCGTATCCAAACACTACCCATCAGTGGGGCTGTTACTTTAGAAGGGTGCGTTTTCCTTTTCCAGGAAGCACTTTGTATGCAACGTATGTCTAGAAAGTCGCGCGGAGTCCATGTCTGCGTCCAGATATCCATTCCGAGGAAAACTGCTATAAAGGGAGAGAGACTAGGAGATAAGATGAGATAGTGTTTGGTTGGAGCGATGGAGTCATCAGCAGCAAAAAGCGAAATCGGGGGAATGAGAGGGGTTGGAGAAGGAAGTTTGAAATGGAAAATTTTGGGTTTCGTGATGGAGCTGTCTCCCAAACGGTTGAAAAGCTTCATGCAGTGACAGTTTTCGTTTTGCGTACTGGTTCCCGCTCTCGAGTTCTGAGAATCATAGATACCCACACTCACTTCCGAGCGAGAGCGGGTTGAATAAGTCGTTCATGCAGGAAAGAACTCTACTTTTAGAATTTAAAATTGTTTATAGCTGTGTCTTGTTGGTGTTGATAATTCTGTTCGTATCTACCTCTTTAATGAAAGTGCTCTACCCAATTTGTTACTTTAGTTTTTTAAAAGCTATTCTATCATGGTCGATGTTTACATGGAAGGACAATGAAAAGAAATGAGATAGAATGTGTCGATTCAGACTAGTATTGACGAATGATTTTTAATGGAAAAGATTCCAAACGACGCACCAAACAAAATAAAGGCGTACGCCTTCTCATGCAGTCAACTTTCCATCATCCTTGAAATTCATTCGATTAGAATGCATGTCAACTAGAATGAGCTACGACGAATTTGTTCCACGAATGTGATTCATAATGAAAGAGGACTTGCTAAGCTAATTTACTCAATGATTCGTGAAATCAGCCGTAAATGAAACAAAAATCTGTGAAAACGAGTTGAATAAAACAATCTGTATTGTAATGTGCATTATATATTGTTCATATAATGAGTGTCCACTTTGGCTGTGGACATTCATTTTACTCTCATTAATGAATGATAATACTGCAGTTGCACTCCCGATTTAGAAATCCTGCCCTATCAACTCTATCTCACATTCGATTACTTGGCCATTGAATTGATCGATGATGGCTTACCAACATTGATGCGCTATTAAAATATTCCTTCATTTCCTGCTTACTTGACATGTGATCACGGAGTTCATTTTCCTGTTGTTCTACTCTAAACCTGTAACATGATAATATTATTTTCATTTCTATAGTGCTCTATCGTTATAATTTATTTTATCCTTCCGATTATTTCTTTCACGTTTCTCTTACAAATTTCATCACTTAAGATTTTATGTACACGCGAGAGTGGAATTGGACGTGCAGAACACATAGGGAAAGAAAAGAAAGAAGAAAGAAGAAAGGAAATAAAGAAGAAAGGAAAGAAACAGAGAGGGAGAAAAAATGTGGAGGAAAATCTTATAAAAGCGTTATTTATTTCAGAGCTCGTAGGAAATCCATCGATAAAAAGAATAAATTGGAATTGGATTAGACTATTCTCCTCAAGAAAATTCTCGTGGAAGTGTAGAAAAAATCCTTCTTAAGGAAAAATCGAAGGCTTTTAGTCTGAATTAAAAGTTTAAATTGAATTAAAAAGAAGACCTTTAGCTTGCATCTTAAAAGTAAAATACCGAAACTAGTAGGAATGATTCTATTGCTCAGTAAGAGGAGGCTAAATATTCTGCGTAGTTCATAGTAGAAACACGGGGAACCCTGCGATGAATATGTTTATTTCGGTGGCGATGACAAAGGACCCATTTACGTGGAATTAAAATAAAATAAGGAATTTTGAGAGAACTTTTTGGCATAAAAATATCTAAAATAATCGCTTGAGACTGTTCATCCGTACTTCTATTGTCCACCGTGAAAATGTCTCTATATCCCGGGCAAATTCAGTCTGAAGGCTTCTGAATTATATAAATATTGAATTTGGTGGTTAATTTTATATGAAAAATAAATTCTCTTGACATATGTCCATAAAGTCATCAATCCAAGACATGGGTTGGCCTTCAACCTCTTTAACATTATAAACCATAAGCCTTCAAATCTGGTGTACAAGGCAAGATTTTTCCTTTCCTTTGGTTCTTTTCAGAGCTAAAAGAGGAGATACTCCACGTAAGAGTTGGAGCCCAACGACCCGATCTATGCAATCCTTCATCAATTCAATAAGAAAAGAGCAGGATGAATTCCGTTAGTTAGTATCGAGCATACCCCAGTAACGTTCATATAATAATAGCAATAAAATAATGAGAAAAAAATCTTTCGAAAAATAATGATTATTCTGAACCTTAAGAGAAAAGAAAAATATTCCATTCATTTAGATATGCTAGTATAAAATAAAAACTTCAGTCAGTATGACAGACCAATCTGCACCATGCTTCTCTCGATTTTCTTACCTCATCATGTGTGGGCGTCAATTTCACGTGGTAAATTACTGTGAGAAATACGTACTCTCTTCAGGTCATCATAGTGATTGAAAGTATGTTAGTTATATATTATTTTATGAATTATTATGTTGGCGGTCCACCAAATTTCTCATAGCATGTTCAAATATAGACTCAATTAATTTATTTGTTGATTGAGAAGCAAAATTCTACCCATGGATAGCACAGTCCATATTTTATTTTCTTTCAATAAATGAATCTGTAACTTCGTTAAAGAAATAATGGGGTGAAAATATCATTAAGGGTTATTAATGATAAGGGATCGATTTTACGGCTTCCATCGTGTCATACGTAAAAAATATTCACTAATGTCTTTCCGTCGGAAGTATTTATTTCATAGCATCCTATTTAAGTTAACGCAATTATGTCAATACAAACTAAACTTAATGGATATAAAATTTAGTGTGATATGTTAGATCTCACACCGTTAAATAATATTTAAATAAGTGTAGGACGGAAGTCATTAATGTCTCGTATATGAATCATTACCACCGTTCTTTATATGCCTTCGGTCTTATTTCATCTAGCACATTTCTTATCCGTGTTTCACACATAGTCTTTTTTCCCTCCTCTTATTATGTATAAAGAATGGCGAAAATATCCGATCGAAATCCAAGTGTTGGAAATACAACTTCTAACTCCATTCCTCTTAATTAACCCCTTTTGGGAGTATTAATCGTTAAAGTGAAAGGATGACAGAAGAAGGTGAGAGGGGTTGGTGAAGTTATTTTCATTGGTTGAGGAGTCATGAAGCAAAAGTCAAGTCTAGAAATTCAAAGGCGGCTATTGTCTTTCTTTTCCCTACTGTTAGAGAAGTCTCCGTGAATGGCTGGTGTGCAGTGGTGGGGAGGGATTTCCCAAGTGGTAGTACCGCTGGTGCCCTGTGCCACTGACTTTGAGGCTCCGGACAAACGTCGCAGCTCAGCTCATATACCCTTGAGAGTGATGAGGCGTCCCATTTATCTTAAGCGAGGGACAGCAGAGAATAGCGAGTGTGTGCAGAGTGGGCTTTAAATTGGGAGGAAATACTTCTTAGAAATGGGAGCTCAACACACTTGTTTCTCGGGAAAGGGTACGTATATGAATCATGAGTGAATATTTCTTTTTTCTCAGTTTCGGCGCATAAGACAAATAAAGTGGCAATAAAATTTGTCTTTCGATCAATATATGCGATGATACGGCTATGATAAGTATATGTATCAAATTTTGGATATTCGTTGCTTGGACTTATAGTTGAGCTTGAGCTTTACAGCTATGCCTGCATTAAGAATTACGCGTAAACGATATATCTCTCCTTATATATCTGAGTTCGTGATGTAAAATTTTTACCGGATATAATTATATGGGAAAAATGAAATAACAGACTAAAAACTTGGTTCTTAGTTTTTGTTTTTAAAAACAAGGGAGTTAGAAACTTTATTCGTTTGGAGGTTAACGTAGCGGAACTCCTTCTTTAGTGGAATAAAACAATTTTCGGCATTAACATTCTGAAAAGCACGTACTAAATTAATGGGAAATGGACATTTCAGAATAAAACGATTTTTAGCAATATGCTTAACTGAAGCGTGATGTACAATCTACGAAGGCAATTTTCTAATATATATATATATATATATATGCGTTCATGCACTACGCAACTCTTATGATAAGTACCGAGTCAGTGGGCGCAACGTCGGTTTTCTGCGAATTCACCCGGCTGACAACCCGTGAGGATTTTATCCGTTATAGTGTTATTTGAACTTATTTGAAGGGGTCCTCTCAGTTCCCTCAAAAAGACCTCAAAAATCTTATTGTCATTAATCTTATTAGAGTTCCTTTGAAGGGAACTTAAAACCATCATAACGAGGAAGAATATTTAAGCGGACGAAGAT
Organism: Pachydiplax longipennis; assembly: GCA_036926295.1. Classification (NCBI taxonomy): domain Eukaryota; kingdom Metazoa; phylum Arthropoda; class Insecta; order Odonata; family Libellulidae; genus Pachydiplax; species Pachydiplax longipennis. The sequence goes on from JAVFKF010000010.1 coordinate 1,672,436, forward strand.
TTTGTCCCCTTAACGAGAATGATTCAGAAACAAATAGTTTTAACCCAGAACTGAATAATACCTCAAGACATAGCCTTCGCGTGAATAATTCAAACTTTTCAAATCAATTCAACAATTATTTACTTTGATTAATTATTGTAGGCCGAGAGAAATATTAATTATTCCATGAAATATTTTGTTTCGAAATTGAAATTTTGTTAATGCTCTTTAACCATACCATTTTGATGCTTCTGTATGCATTGCAAAATTTTTCTCTAAATTGTAGTAGTAGGTATTGCCATTTATTAATATTGAGTTTCATTTTGAGAGCGAAAGAGTAAAATGTACGTGAGTAATTTATTCGTTTATCTCTTTTCAGAAAATAAAACCCGCGAAAATGAATCTCATGTTAATACCTAAAATATGTCCACCTCGTGAATTTAATGAATTGCCTCTTTTACTTCCCATTCAAATTCAGGTGTGAACAACACGAGGCGCACTAGGACTGTTTCATCGTTAATACGCAGAATTCGAATCTCCTTTAATCCGATTATCGTTCACTATGTTTTATAGCTCACGAAAGTAATATTTTGATTGTATGTACGGGAATACGAACGATCTCGAAAACGGACCTAATGGAATCTAAAGGGTGAGTTGTCTTTATCTTTAAATCCCGCTGATGTTGCGGATGTCTATTATCTTTCGCTCAGTATACATTCGTATTTAGGGATTCCGTTGATTAATATGATCCTACCGCAAGAGAATTCATCAACGATAAAAGCTGAATATTTATGCAGTTTGATAGTTCCAGTAGAATTCAATTTTTGCTATTATTAGTTCCTCTGTTTTTAGCAAAGTATATATAATTTTAAATTTATAATGATGCTAATAGATAACTTTATAGATTCTTATATGTCGAGAAAGTAATGATGAAAGAAAACAAAGGGAGAATGATGTAATGAAAATCACATAAGTTGAATTACATCAGCATAAACAGAATGAGGTTTTAAGTTAAAATCTAGGATAAGAAATGAAATAATTAAGCGAAATCTAACATTTTCCTTTGGAAGAAAAGTTATGAAACCAAATGGTATCGGAATGATGCCGATGTACCATTTCACTGGAATCGCATTTGACGCCTTCGTAGAATAGTCGTCCAAAATTAAGATAATAAGAATAAGGGAAGTGACGAGAAGGGTTATCACATCCATTAGCCAGATAGCGCGCATATCAAAGATGTATTCTCTCTCGTGATTCCAAGGATCTTCCTAAGATTCCTTGTTTATCGTACTTGCAGGTAGAGTATATTTTTTTTATATTTCTACGGAATATTGATCGAAAAAATAGGAAAATAATCGCCTTTTTATGGAAAGTCGTGTATTTGGCTACAATAATATTTTTGTTGATTAAGCGCACTCTAGGTACAGCGGTAAAATATCACGGTAATGATTAATGAAGTCTCGTCCTTAAAAAATCTTTGCTTGGAATTACACTTGTGATTCCTCCTACTTTCGGATTTAATCAAAATTGACATCCGTCGAGCAAATGCGTGATAAATGTGCAAAATGAATGGGAGTCCCAATCTTAGTCGGAATTGGGCTAATAGAAGATACCCTCGCAGATACATTACATAGGAAAAATTCGTCGTGAAAGCGGAGGGTGAGCAGAGACGAGGTAAACGAGTTGAAAGAGGCGCCACCTAGTTGTGGCGAGAGTATACAAGTATAAAAAGTGTAGAGGGAAAAGAATGGGAGTGAAGAGGCGTTCCGCAGCAAATTATTCTGCTTCCCTCTCCACTGGAGCAGGATATTACAAGGTCCCCATGGGTGGGCGAGCGGCATTAGGGGGCGGCTGACCCCGTGAGCACGGATTCTTCCGTCGCAGTCCTAAACTCCGCCGCCATTCTCACTATTGCGCTTCCCCATCCACTGAAATCAACCCTGCCGTAAATTCCTCTGCGAAACAGCTTCGCTTATCACCGAGAACCTTTCCATATGTATTGAACTGTTGGCAGAGGAAGGAGAAGCTCCCCCTCTATCGGCAACGATTCGCGAATCCATTTTTATTGTCGCCATTTGCTGAAGGTTTTTATGGTTTGGCTGAGAAACTTAGATCTTCTAGTATTTATGAGGCGAGTGACTTTACTTTATTCCGTATTTTACTCCTTCCTGTTGTATATATTCTAACGATAAGAAGCGGTGTTTCCTGTAAATACGAACGGCGCTCTCCTAAATTTCATCCAGACATCGATTTTTACATTAATAAAACCTCTTATGACTGACTACCTAATAGCCTCTTTGATTGTAGTGTGCTTTGGGATAAACTTTCGCTTATTTAATTAATTTAGAATTGTAGGGTTCTGAGACCAATCTTTAACCTGTCATTAAAATTTTATTCTTGGAAAAGTTATTTACACACTGAAACATCAACTATAACTTACTTGCTGTTTCCTCTCATTGCGTTACCTTAGCGTCTTAGGCAGATTTTCAATATAATTTTCTATACTTGATTACCACTACTTCTTTTTGTGTCTCATTCATTCTTTAGAATTTAATTTTGAATGTTGATATCGTTGCGATTACTATCGTATTGAGGCAACTGGTCAAACTGAAATCTAAGAAACAACTTAGTTCATATTCAATATTGACCCAATATTTAAACGTCTCATTTACGTGCTTACGTTACGTTGCTTAAGTAATGTATCGCTAGTTTAAAATATTGATATGAGATTCATGAAACGCAGGAATTATCCTTAAGAAACAGCAAAGATAAAAACCAATTGGCAATTATAGAGAGCCATAGCCTATACGGTATACCTTAATTTGATAAAGCTGCCAGTATTAAGTAATCTTCACGCCACATTATTGGCGTTAAAAGGTATATTTGAAGGTTTTACAATGGATAATTAAGTTAAATGTAGAGAAGGTAGAAAAGGAAATTGTAATACATCCACTATCTAAGTAAGTAGTAAAGTGAAAATTGATGACCAAAGACTTACCTTCGAGGGCCATTTTTCAATCAAGGTTTACTAGTTACGGTAAATTCTCCAGAAAAGCAATTACTCGCAGAAGATAAAAAGGATATCTACAAGCCTCTAGGGGTTCATTGACGATAAATGAAATTTAAATCAAAGCGGAATAGATATATAGCAGTATGATTCTATGGGTTGTCAAAGGTGTTATAAAAATGAAAGGAGCTTATATGGAAATATGGGATGATTCTCCCCGTGCTTGAAATTCAAAGGAATATGCATGTTTAGTCACCGAATAATTTTCATCGTTGGCAATGCTTATTCAATACAAAACGTCCCAGAAGTATCCTTAATGGAGAAGTGTTTCGCGTTAATGACGTTCTACAGTATTATAGAACTTCATTCACCTTCATGTTACTCCACAAGTAGGCTAGCGATGTAATAGTTTAACCTAAAATTGGCTTCCATAAGTATCGCTCCATTCACTTCAAATGGTTAAACCTCATTTTCAATCTGACATATTAGATTACTCTGATGATCATCTCCCAAGCGAATTAACTCTGACTAGCAAAGCCGAGGATTGAAATCAAATTGTCTCCTTGCACCGACTTCGGATTTGATTTTCATCCCCATGCGTAAGTAGTTTTCTGCGCTATGATAATTGAGTATATTTCCCTTGACGGTATTCGTACCCTAGAATCACTTCCATTGAAGATGCTTTCTTTACTGAATTGATGGAAAATCCACGCTCAATTTCTGTCGAAGAACTTCCTCTTGGATGGTAGAATCATTTTCAAAATGAGAGACTTTTTGTAAAAGGGAGTTAACAAATGAGTTATATTCAGTGCGTTATCTGAAATAGGGTAAAATTTCTCAGTTTAATCTCATCGAATGATACGGTAGTGCGAGTCCGGGTGCAAGTGACATTCCATAGCGGCTGTTAATCAAGAGAAATACTTGGGCTTCTGCTCTGGTCGGCGCCCGGGTGCGGTGCACCGCACCATATGAAGGCGCGGATTTTGTCGAGAAAAGTGTTTCCCCAACAATGGCAAAGGAGAATAGTTCTGTTTCTCGTAGATTGCGCGATAGTCATTCCAAACACTGCAATAAACACATGCCCGCTTTATTCACTCCATTTATAACCTTCAGATTTACCCTATATAATATTGCGTATTTAGCGTTTTTTCTTATTCTGTTCGCATAAGAATCTTTGAGATATAATTTAATGTTAAAGTAAATAAATAAGTAAATTTCAAAAGCCTTATTTTTGGATGGTTTTTAGAATTGAAGGCCAACATTAATTGAATTGAATGGACCAAAAATGAATGAGGAGAAACATACGAGGCATAACGAATGAAAGTGAATTTGTGAAAAGAAAAACGTCGGAATCGATAATTGTATGATGGGATGGAGAAACCTTGAAGAGTATTTTGAATAAACGAAACAAATAACGGAGGCGAATAGCAAAAGTGATGCCTATTTATAATTTATTACAATTTTGTGTGTTTGTCAGAAAATGAAATTAAATCCTATGAGGAGGAGTAGGACAGAAGGAAACACAAATCCCAGTCTCCAGGAAATATCGCTATGGTAACATGTCAGAAAGGGCGTAAGTCTAACGTTACCACCGAAGAAGATATTATCTGCGTTGCACATTCTCGTGTAGTCACATCCCCTTCTCACAAAGTCTTTATCCTTTGCTCTGGGAAGGGAAATATCACATGTCGTCACCCTCCACCCACCACTGTCAGGACCCCGAGACCCTGGGGAAGGAAGGCCAGTAATCCCCTTTCATCACTCAGGACTCTGCACAAGAACCCTCATGCACATCCACTGTTTCTCCTCGCTCCCATTTCTTATTCCATTCAATTCCGTCTCTCCTTCATTCTTACCTCGACTTCAACTTGTGTTTTCTTTATCAAACTATCATTAAAGAATTAATATAAGCGGTGCAGGATTCCTTTAAGAGTTGTTTATCTGTATTATGTTGTGGGTGTGCGTTACTCGTCACTTTGTATTTTTTCAGAGGGTTATGTTTTCTTTCATTTTGGTCATCACGAAAGAAATGATATAGTGATTATTTCTTTACGTATTATTGATGATGATATAATTCACGACTAATTATGGAAATTCATTACCTTTTATTTTATGCTAAGACCTCCTTATTCCGTAATATCAGCAGTTTGCTACTGCTTGAAATGATAAATGAAAATTTGAAATTTCTTTAACAGTTTGCTGGAAACATAAACTCAACTAATTTGACCTACAAGAATTAACTTTGGATGTTAATAGACTGTGTGAATTTTGTAACTAGATTTAGTACTAGTTTTTTTTAAACTAGATAATTCATATCTGTTCATCTTCAAATACTTAATATCGTTTGCTCTTGTTCTGCAATTATCTTCTTCAATTTAATCTTACTTAGATCTTCATTGTGGTTTGCTATAGATTGTCAAGTAGAATTTGAGCTTATTTTTTTGTTTAGAAATCAGAATGACTACATATGATGAGTCGATTATATTATCTTAGTATATAGTTCTCTATTGTAAGTGCAAATCGGACCTGTCTAAAATATAATGTTCCTTTTATTTTGGTTAAAAAGCTTAATATTCTCACTTTGCCTATATTTTATTTTTTATCTAGCTCGTTTTTGTGCGTTAAGACACTTTTGCTATTTCTTTCATTCATCTATATTAAAATGACGTAATAGTCATCCGAAATAAACTTCCTCGGTTAGCTTTATTTTGATGGGTCACCGTTATCGTTTGAATACTCTTCACTGTTATTCGTTCTTTTCCCATTCTAGTCATTAGTATCGTACCTCATAATCAACTCGCCGCATGTTTAAAATGCTTGATATTCTTCACTCTGTTTTGTTTTGCTGACATGTAAAGTAGAATAATATCCGAACCTTTTGCTCCGCCATTTCCTCCATTTATGCTATTCGATATCGTTTCCTATCCACTTTTCCTTTTTCAATTCACAAAATCCGGGTTAAAACCCCTGGCATCCGTCTTCATCCCTTTCCTTTCCTGTTCCTTCCTCGATTGCTTCTTTCCAATTCCCTTTCCCCACGATCTCTGGCTACTTTAGCCCTAAACCCTTTTGCGTGATCCTACGTATTCCTCGAATACAATTTTTTCTTTCTGCAAATGCTATTCTTATACGTTTTTCATTTTTATTTCTTCCTTAGGGTGGACGATGTCTTTTTTCCCTTCGCAGTGGCTTTTAGGGCAAGTAGCGTTCCTTGTTTTTAGGACTCATTGCGAGCCGCTTTCGTGCGTTATTCTCCAAGTAGAGTAATCGCCAAGGGTTTCTTCGCGAGTAGAATTTTCTTTATGTTTCACGTAGAGTAGGTATTGGAAGAAGAGCGTGAAATTTTAGGTCAGTATTTTCGTGTTTTGTATAGGATTTCGGGTGTCGTATCCCTCTCTAAACATATTTGGAACCGAATACAATTTTGCTGGTATGTGTATGAGGTACGTTTAAGATATAACTACAACGATGACACATCTTCTTAAACCAAATACATGGAAGATAAAGTAGTCATAACTCATAATTTCACAGAATAGTATGAATCTGAATTTTTATTATTATCGAAGATGAAAATTTATAATAAGCATGACTCTCATTTTAGGATAATGACTTCCCAAGTATGATCGTATAAAACACAGGTTATATAATAATAATTCAACGCTATGGGATTCTATCTGTCATTTCGCTTTAATATTCAATTTTTATGCGTTTCCCATCAATAACTCCAGTGAATACTTTAAGGATCAGAATGTCATATTTGCTTAAAAGTAAGTTTGATAATTTACATATCTAATTATGAATAAATGGTAATATATCCCATGAGGGTTCTGTAGCAAAACAAGCGACTCAAGATTATTTTTCCATCGAAAAATCTAAATAATCTAAATTTGATAACCAATCTGAGAAAATAATAAAAGTATAAAGCTTAAATGAAACCCTTTGAACCTAGATTATCCTGTGTAGAGGAAATTAATTCCAAAAGAGACATCTCTTTTAACCCTTTGAGCAATTTATGGAAATGTTATACATTTATGAAAGTAAAGGTTGATGGAAATTTATGGACCCATATTCACTCTCTGTGATTCAGAATTTCTTCTTTTATCTTTTCTTAATGTAAGTAACGATACTGAAAATCGTTGAATTAGTAATCGTCTTTAATTAATAATTAGCTTCTTATTTTTAAAAGTAAATTTTTGTGTTTATCTCCTGTTTATTAGTTAGTAAGTCATTTTGTGTTTCAATTAACGCTCCATCTTATATTGATTTAATCTGATAATTTCTCATTAATAGATTCGAAGTTGATACAAACAAAGAATATTTAAAATAACGCTATTGATTTTAGTTTTATTAAGTTTACATATTCATTTCATCGTGAATCATTCATCATCACATCATTTTCCGAATTAATGTGGAATTATCGAGAGAAAAATAATTAATGATCTCCGCTAAAATATGATTCTCGCATTTAAGCCTATGAATATTACGTAATTACTTTTTTAGTCGTAGAAACTATCTTCCTTGTTTCGAGGAAATGTTTGAGGAGATATATAATTATAATCTTTCGATATGGGGTACGAAAATTGAATGGTTAACATAGAAGAAAATCTAAGACCTCTAACGTGAGGTTTGAAAATTTTGTAAAAGACGCTGGTATTATAAACTATGAATAAAATTACGATGCTAGAGATTAGTGATAAGATTGAATTTTATTTAATTATCCTATTCATTCGCTGGCGAAAAACATAAGATAGTTCATATCCTTGGATTTGCTATCGTCTTTTTTTCCCAGATCTCTCTCTCTCTCATATCGCACAATTCCTTCAAATTTCTAGGATTAATTTAATTAGTTGGTAGGATTCATAGGAATTCCTCTAATTTGGGAGGCATTATAATTTATTAGAATATAACTCTAAAATTATCATTACGATTCTTCTTCGCAGTCCAATTTTGAGGCTTCTCATCATTATAAATACATCATCTTATAAGATTTTATCTACAATTTTTCCCTTAAAAAAGGCATGCAAAATTGGAACATCGTATAGAAAGGATATTTTCAACATTCATTAATTTTGAGTTGATTCTTGAGTTTTTCTTATTACTTTATTAGATTATATATTTGGAGGAGAGCCAGTGGCTCTTGTGCAGTGAAATACTGTTCCGAATTGCTTCCTTAAGAAGTAGAGACAAGTCGTCATAATTCAGAGGATAGCGTGACCTTCACTTTTCGCCCACTTAAGTCTAACCTACTACTTTCTATGTAAATTTTTTATGATAGTTGAAGACTGACAGTAAAGAATTTCATTATGTGGATCAAAGCTTTCGAGCTATAATTGAAGCAATCACCTTGAGGACGCTCTATTTACTATTTGTTCAATTTGAGGAAAGGAAAGAAACATAGCATTTACTTCTCCAAACTAGGATAAGAATAGATTAAAAGGAACGTTTCGAGTATCGGAAAATAAGTTACTCACTGTTGCTATGTGGTCTTTTCCTTTTCCCTTTCGTGAATTTCAATTTTTCACTTTTTAAAGTCAGAAAATAAATTTTATCTAATACACTTATTACCGGATATTTCAAATTCTTATTTGGATTACTTGTATTTAGTAGATGCTGGAAATCATAAAGATTTAGATTAAATGCAAAGGTTCGAGTGGACGTTTTCTTATCATGTAGGGCTGCATCCGAACATATTGAGTCTCATTATTCTTGAGAGGCATCTTGAAGTTTTTCTTTCTATTCGATGGAATATTTTTAGATGAAATTAGGAAACAAAATAAGGCAAGTTCATTCTTTTGTTATTTCATTTCAACGTGGATACGTTCCGACATATCTCTGGAATTAATTTGGAACATTTCAATTTTGAGAAAGTTTTTGCCAATATTAAATATATCGCTTGGATTACCTATTAAATCAAAATTAAAATTTTTCAATTTTTTTCACAACTGAATACTTTCTTATCGAATAAGATTCGATGTTTGATTATTTTCAACAATTTTTCTATTAAATTCTGATTTTATTAATATATACTGATATAGAGCATTCCAATTTACTAAAATTCGTGAGAAAGAAGCAAATATTTAGTCAGATGTAGAGATTTACAAATATAAAGATGCTTTCCAATATGAAATCATCTAATATCTTTAGTCAAAACAAATTACAGTAAACGAATCATTGTATACATGAGTAAAAGTAGAGATACGCTACATGAAGTAAAGATAGAAGTGCGAGATGAGCTATTTCTAGGTACAAGGTAACAATGCACATACAAATGGCTATTATTGTACAATATCAAAATAAATGTTTATTTATTTATTTACAATGTCAAGTTACAAGTGGATTTTATATGTATTTTCGAGCTCATTAAGTACGTTTAATTACGATAATTTCATATTATTTAGTTTCATTTGCTTTAGGAATTGTATATTGAATAATTAATTTCGTCAATTAGCACTTATTTCAATTTAAAATCATCGAGAGTCACTCTTACATTTTTCCATAATTCATTAATACAAGGAGAGTGTTAAAATTTTTAATTTTAATCCATTGCAATTCAATTGTCATCTATTACAATTTAATTTATTCAACGAAGGAATTTTCAACCCATAAATGGAGCAATTTATGGGGTATTTCCTTAAACCTTTGTACTTGTAATATTTATGTTCTCATATACATTAAAATATTCCTATTTATGAATTATTCATTAACTTGATATTCGTGTACTCCCTAATTTGCAATAACACAGCCGAATTTTCAATCCATTTTCTTTGTGAACCGTGCGATGTACAAAGATCCGGATATAAATTGAACATAATCCGTCTAAGATAAGGGCGGAGTGGGTGGGAAGTCGGCAGCAATGAGGAGCTGCAGGCGGGAGGAAAGAAATCATTCGGATCATCCCTCTCTCAATGCCATTGCTGTGCGTTCAGCAAAAGATAGTGTTCCCCTTTGAAACGAAAATGGAGTTAAATCAACAGAATTTCCGAAAGAGAATGAGAGGGAAAGAAAGGATGTGGGATTTCCTTAATGGATTGGCTGAGAATGAGAAGGCAGGGGTGTCATTTTTCAAAGTGGAAAACTTGTCGTTGGATGATGGGATACGGGAAATTTCCTCCAAAGAACGGAGTTGTTTGAGAGGTATGCTGGAGAGGGAGCGGTTGTGGATTTGGAGAGGGAACGAGTGGCATGTCTGCGAAGGTTGTTTGTCTTGGAATGAGAACGAATCGAATGGCTTGTAGGGATTTTTTCGTGTTATCTTTGCCCTCGAAAGCTTTTGCTGACTTCCATCATAAACTATTGCGACTATGCAATGGCGATACCTGATCAGGTCCTTCTGATCGCTCGGCTTGACATGAATTAAGCAGATGGTTATTATACAACATTCCACACCCCGGACTCTATAATAGCGCAACATCACCAGTTTTGAGATTCATAAACTTTTGTTGAAAAATAAAGGAGAGTCTCTTTCAGTTGGTACGACTCTAATGTACGCATTACTTTTTCAAATTGAATATCCTCTATTATTTTGCGGTTTGTTTGCTAAATTAAGATTTGTAAAATATCGGATTGATTTTCATACCCTCCTCATTTCCTTCATTTTCCCTAGATTAAGCGATCAAATGATCCTCCAGTCTTTTCATTTCACCCTCGAGTATTTCTTTTCCAGAGGAGATCTTCCTTAGGCTCTTAGGTTCCTCTTTCTGTCCTTTAATTTCATATTGATATTTTGTTTTCATAATCGCAAAAATGGTTCATGGTCCAACGTATTGTGATTCATCAACTTGAAACACCTGGTTACCTTGTGATTGGTTTCATCTCTATAGAAAACAGAAATTCGTTTTAAATCCGTTTAAGATTTAAATTTCTAGTCTCATAAGATTGCTTTTAGGAATTTTTTGTTCATATTTTTAGACTCAATGAATGATTCGCGATACTGTGCTAGATTTTCAGCTTTCATTTGATTTGAGCAAAATGAAGGTTTGAATGCATTCGAATGCGAAAGAGAATGTAAGTGGAGAAGAAAAGTTTCTACGTGTATCGTTGATTAAAATTGGAGTCTACTCGCATAAGCCACAAAACTCTGATTTTATCAAGGGCTCTCTGATCAACTCTAAGGTATATGTTACGATACTCTTTTTAATATGAACGCATCCGATGGAATTAGCATCGATATATTGATTCATTACTGCCTATAGAGATTATGTCTACAACACTACCGATTTTTAAAACATCCCTTCTTACAAACATATGCTCCTAATATCCAAAAAGCGGATCTGAATGTTCTGCATTCTTATGTTTATTCGATGAAATACCATTAAATTCCGAAATTCAATTCACGACACCATTACAAGAAAGTGGGCAAATTTGGAAGAACCGGAGAGACTGGTCGAAGAATACATTTTTAGAAGAGGGAACAAAAGACTTTCGTATATGCTGCACACGCCCCATCTTCCTCCTCTTTCCACCTCCTAGAATTTTCATCCGAATTTTCAATTCACGTTCACTATAGGAAAACAGGCGACACTGGAAACGTCTTCACCGCCGCCGTAACGGAGTTTGTAGAGTTAGTGCGGTGGTGAAAGAAGGCAGAATGGAAGATAAATCAAGAGGAGAATGCATTCCGCGCCAATGCGACACTTTACAAGGAGTTACTCCCGAGCAGAATGCTATAAGCCGAAGGCAACATTCTCCAGAGTTGGCCAGATCGTTATGACTACACAAAATAAGGCTCCTGAAGAAGAATGCTTTTACACAAGCCTCTTTCATTTTCTCACCTTGCACGCAAGTTTCATCTTCGTTCCTTTTCAATTCCACGGACAATATTTCCTTCTTCCTACTGCTTTTCATCTTCTTCTATTCCCTCCCGAATCGGATTAAGGTGTAGGCACAGGTTTAACATGTTCGAGATAGCGAAGGGAAATATTATCTTCTCGGAAGATGAAAGATTTCCTCTGAAAAATATTTTCCGCGATACACATGAGATAGAAATGCAGGCTTATATATGTCAGGGAATGGTGTGAATATTCTCCTCAAGACATGTTCTCTTCACGTCCTTCGTGTCTTTTTGGGTATGATTGAGTGTAGCTCGAGGGGGGCAAACATATAGAATATGAAGGAACTATCCTTTTCTTAAATATCCTTTACTTTATTTATTATATTTCCATGGAAAAAACATTTAAAACTAATTATCTATTCTATTAACAATATCTCAAGCCCATCATATAATGGGGAAGACAATGTCTCACGCTAAGGTTTGCCACTACAATGGCACCTTCATACGATTAATTACGGTAGCCCTCCGAAAAAATGCTTACTCTTATTAGCCTGGTTCTTTGTGGACTTTGAAAGCGATTTAAAGTCGAAAGTGATTCTGTAAAGAATTATTTTCCAGATTACCAGGATGACTATAAAAAGGCTCCGCTACAAAATTTTGACTACACTTGGAGAAAAATTCTCAAATTTAAAATACATTTTACTGATGAAATTGGCTTAAAAACTTTCATCCTATCACAAAAACCCTTACCCCTGCCACACGCCTAATGGCGGCCTGCAGGGTATGCAGATGTGGAAAAATTGATTGCAGTGGGTGATTATATGTTTGAAATTAAGATAATTTTAATTCTATTTTTGAAAAACAACATATGAACCAAATGCAATGAGCGTTCAATAACACTGACGGAATGTACCTCGATGGATGATTTTCTTATAGTTGACGTAAAACTACATTTTAGAATTAATCTACAGCGGAAAATTTCGCAGCTTTATCTGAGAAAATCTTTGAATGGCACCAAATTCAATTGATTTTCCCATAGAAAAAAGGTAAATATATTTTTTCCTTTACATTTCATCGAAACTTCCCTCACTCGATAAAGTCTTGTATGAATTTTTCTATTCTTTATTTTCATCAACGGTCTAATTATAAGAAAGACACGAATGTGAAGTTTCTGCGGACAATGAGGTTATTTCTAAGCAAATGGAAGGATGAGAATAATAATAGTATCCAAGCTCTGGGATAAAATTTTAAATTGAATGATTATTAGGAATAAGAGCTTAATTATGTGGACCCATATCCGAGATGTGATTGAGTGGGTACTTAGGAAACTTTGGGCTAATCTTCGCCCCGTTAGAAAACGTTAGTGAATGTTTCCACCTTGAACTACCACATACCACATGATAAAATACAGTGTAGGAGAATCAGCAGATTCTATTATCGGATTTAAAAAGATGCAACAAACATTTTAGTTAAATTTTTAGTAATTGGTTGTTAAGTTATAGTTAAGAATTGCTACGATAATGAAGTATCACCAATATGATAATTGATAGAGGAAGGGAACTGTTTGATGAATGACAACCGATACGCTATTTTTACTCAAAACTCCAGTTTCCTTATACTATATATAGTATGGTGTTTCTAGAAATTTCTATCTCTGAATTTCTGTCTCGTGGGACGATCAGATACTGCGAAGAATATCTTGAAAACAAATGCCATGTGATTCAACATTTATTTATTTTCCGCTAACGATTGGTTACAGCAACAGATTGAAGGAAGGCTTTGAATGTTTCATGCATTCTTCATTCGAAAGACGATTAGCTGCTCATTCTGAAGACGCATCATTTTTCTTAGAAAGGGAATAAAATCATCCCTTCAAGGGTATCATTGTTCCTTGTTTTCATTATAATGCATACCTTTTCTTAGAAAATCTTGGGAAATAAAATCATCCCTTCAAGAGTATCACTGTTCCTTGTTTTCATTCTACGCATACTTACTCTTAGAAAAATCCCAAGGAATAAAATCAACTTCAAGAGTATCATTGCTCCTTGTTAACATTCTTATTCTTCGTTAGACCTATTATTATTAGATCCATCACCGAGAACACATATTGTTATGGAAATAAGCCTTGCAAGTGACCTTAACTTTTGTTCCTTCCTTTGTGAAGAAGCCTAGGATATATATCTGCGTCATCTTCATTCTCTCCATCCTCGATTACATGAAAATTCTCAGCTCACGTTTTCATCAGGAGAGATGAGATAACAGTTGCGTTTTCTCACAATAGCCACCCTTTAAATAAGAGAAATGCATGTAGATGAACTATTCCGAAGTAAGAGGATGTTTTCGCGATATTTACTTTTTAGTTCTTATATATATGCCTCTAAGTCGTTATCTGTTTACCACTTATGGTTACTGCATGGATGGGGCGAAATATAGTGGTGAAATGGCCAATAATCTATAACTTATACTGAAAGGACATTTGGTAAGGGTTAGAGAATTCACTCTCACAGGAAAGTAAAGGAAGAATTTGCCTTTGTCGGATATCGCGGGAAAGTGGATCGCGAGATATCAAGGATGTTGAGAATACTTTTGCTGAAGTCGTATAGTATTTCACAGGCGTAATTGCATTATGAAATTTTGAGGGGAAAATATCGACCAATGAACTACGGAGCTGAAGGAATAATTCTGAAAACGATGTGGATTATATCTACGCAGTAGCTTCTCATCCTTTTACTTATATAGGGAATATAATGGTGGTAAATTAAAGAAGACAAATCTTGAAGGCAATGCATATCATATACATGAGTTAACGAACCTAAGCTTACGGAAGTTTACAAGACATATCATAAGCGATAAACCATACAAGAGGGACACCTAAGTTTATCTTGCATGATGTTAGAGAAACAGAGGGTCGATTTGACGTTGGGCAGAAAGATAAAGATTAATTCAGATTAATTAATTCTTACCATAAATTGTCTTGACATTCACTCATACGATTTTACCTTATTTCTTTTTCATATTTGCCTCCGTCGTCAAACATTTCGCTTTGCTGATTTTTTTTAATATCTAAGGGATCCTGTTGGAAGAAGTTTTCAGACATATATCTGGGGATCGGTTTTATTGAACTTCAAAAGAAATTCTTCCATGATTTTAATTTAATCCTCGTCCTTTGTTTTCAGAGTTAGAACCATGTTATTAATTTCATTTTGGAACTTGTACTGCATAAAATCTAGCAAACGACGCACCTCCTTAATGGCGATAAGAACTAATGCTGTCCATCATAATATTAAAAGTGAATAATCACTGTGATTCGTTATATTGTGATTCCTTACGTTGATTTCTAATACGCTTTTTCCTTTTGCCGGATATTTGCGGCATATTTTCCGTGTTTTAATATTTTATTTTTCAACACTAGATATAGTGGTTGCTCATTGGGTTTATGTCAATTCGACCTTATTATTACTCAGTAATGAACCAAACCGCGGCCTTAGGATACCGTGACGTACGTGACGCGTTCGACTTTGATGAAAGAGGTCCCGGGTTCCATTCCCAGTGGGAGCTCACACGCGGAATGACCACAGCTGTCGGATCCAATTTAAATTATTGCTACTACTTGTTGAACCATACCCCTTTCACAAGGAACGCATAAACATGTTCTGCTTATAGAATTTGAAAAATTCATGTGCATCATATGTTCATATTTGCTATGTTTCGTAAGTTCATGGCTAATTATATTTGTGTATAAATTATTTAGCAGGTCAGAGGTTTTAAAAATATCTTTCCATATTAAGATACCAAATGATGATCTTCTAGCTCTAACGGAAAATTAGAAATATCCTGATATATTTGATCTTTTACTCTCTTTCAGTCAGAAACAAACGTCAACCCAAAATTATAAACTAATGGGAAAGCTGTATCATTATTTTGATAACCACGATCTTTCGTATCTAGATTAAAACACTAGCTGAGCTGAATTTCCTGTTCCCTCCTCACATTTTTCCAGTTTCGGATTTCAAAGACGACGATAGATTAAGTCGTAGAGCCGAGTCGGGAAGATCGATATCGCGAGTAGAAATAACAAGCATCCGTAATGAATAAGTGTAAAGCCTTTTAAAGGAAAGCAGAAATCCCTCGTTTTTTAGGGTAAAAACTCCTCCGACACATGCTTAAAAGACAATCTGGAGCGACGGCAAAAAGAGACTTCCCCGCAATCGAGGCGCCTCCTCCCACACAGAAAAAATTCCAAAAGCTCATTGGAGATGTTCATGGCAGCGAATATGCGAAGGAGATATCAGTAGTACAATAGTAACTCCACACGCAGCATTACGCTCCCTCCATCCACACATGAGAAGAGGCGGTGAGCGAAGAAAAGCCGATACTCTTCAAAGGAGCTGGGATATTTGGGATGGAAGCGCGGGGTGTAAGGGTGCGTTGGATGAGAGGGAAAGAGAGCGATAGAGGAGACGACGTACGGTATAATCAAACTTGCTGAAGCAGGTTCCTCTGTATGTTTCAGGCATCGACTGCTCCTATGATCAAAGGAGATAGGGGTCCTCCTCTGCCGTCACTCTCCCTCGCACCCTTCCTTCTTTCCCTTTTTCTCCCCTTCCTCCATATTCTATTCCTACTCTCCTTGTTTTTCCATATCAGAGAGACACACATGCCGCAACTCTTGTTGCCTTTCGGGGGCATCCGCATCAAGAAAAACGTGGGCTTAAAGCAAATGATTGCGTCGGGTTCTTCTTTAAGGATAGACACTTTTCGTCGTACGCCTTTAGTCGCATGAAATCGCAATATCCACACTTTAGGCGCGATTTTCTTAGATCAAATTCAGTTTCCTTTAGGGGGACTGAAAATGCCGTGATGTTTCAGACATTTGCCATTTTAAAATATGAAATAAGCAAAAAAGAAGAGGTTGAGAAATAAGGAGAAAATAATACTTAGAAATATTATGCGGATGAGGGCACATGAAGAATGCCTTGAAAAAAGCAAGGACGCAGTTGAAGGAGCTGATTTTTAACTTGAATAAAATCTCTCTAGCAAAAAATAGACGTTGGCTTTAAAATCAAGCGCGAAAGCCTATTACCTTAAGTAGTGTATTTTACCTCAATTTTGAGAATTTGAAAGAAGGATCCTTTCATCAAAATAGAGTGCGCACAAATCCTGCGTAATGCTTCTTAGATGATAACTAGATTTAATTAACCTATTCGAACAAGGAATTGTATGAAAGAGGCCATTTCAAAGGCAAAGAAGAACGCCATGCATCATCTTCAAACGAGATTACTAGTCACCAGTACTTTGGTATTTATACATATTTTCACATTCACTCAGTCTAAAGATTGTAAGTGAAGTACATAATTATAACATGCTTTAGCCTTGATAAATACCTTATTTAATGTAAAGGGGAGGAAAATATATGCGTGAGGGCGCACGCGTTGAAATTCCAAAAGGAGGTGAAAAAACTAACGAGACTGGGGCAGCATGCTTTTCATTTTTCACATGCATTCCCCTCGAAAAAATGAGTTGGCGTACTTAAAAAATTCGGCATTCACAGTATTATTCACTGAATTAGGGAACGTATTTTTTACAACGACTGGAAAATTAATTACCCTCGGCAATAAAAAAATAATAGGATTTAGACTCATTACTTACACCTCCCAGATCATACGCCTATACTGTTCTGCGTAGGGTTGGCCATTTTTACTTTATTTACCAGTACCGTCACATCCTAGGAAAGAGAAAATTTTTAATAGCTCTCATTGCTTCGATTCTAGAAGGCCCCAAATCTTTGAATTTTCCCATAAGGATACATAGTGGCGATTTCGAAAATTTTTTGAGATGTTTTCCCGGTAAGATAGAAATTTCAAAATTATGCTGTTTTGAAAATATGTAGTCTTCTATAGTAGAAATTGAAGACATTTCAGAAAATAAGCGTGGATTCGACAACAGATATGTGCAAAGATTTCTAATTTAAAATAATTTGTGGCGATTCTTAATATTTTTAGAAGTCTTTCCCGAAAACATATAATTGTTTTACATTTATATGTTATACATTTATATGAACAGGCAGGTGAACAAGAATCATAAATCAATTTCACGTATGCTGTTGACAGTATACGTATATAATTAAATGGGGAATACGGGAATACTTGAGAACCTTCCCGATATGATATCGACTGAAAATTCTGGATACGGATATAAGGGTTTTTCCGCAACATAATTTGTAACGGCATCGCCCTAGATGCTTCTGTGTTCAACCCGAGGTCGGTTAAATTTGTGAGTTACAAACACACGCAGGTGAACTCTTTGAAAGTGCATCCCAAATGATGAGGTGCTAGAGGAAATTTATTACCCATTTGGAAGGCCAGCTCTAGCGTGGACGAAATAAGGTATCCGTTAAAAACAAATTCACAATTCGCAAATAGCAATCATCCACCAATCCAGCACTGAATCCAAGGAAAATCTCAGTATCTTTTCTTCACATACTTATCTATGGAATAGAGTCTAGGTAGGAGATGCCATTTGGTTGTTTTTTCTCAGTGTTGCACATGCTTTGCGGTGAGAAGCAAAATAATATAAGGGAAATACTGTTTGGGAATCACGACGATTCCTCTATCTCATCTATCTGAGAACATACATGGAATTGGGCCAAATAGGAAAATGCTTATGGATTCCTCCTCCTCTTGCTGGCAATAACTTTCTATTTGGAACGCTCTTTGGACTTATCTCCTGCTTCATTTCAAAGCATATATAAATCACACAGATTTGCTGATGGAGTTAAAAAGGCTTTCCAATTTCCTACAGGTGATTTTATTGTGGTGACATTTGTCCGGATTTCTTGTACTAGAACAGTCTCCGCTAATATAAACCTGAAAAATCATAAATGTCTATTTATTGCGATGCTACTTATTATTTTTCGGATTATTAAATTTGGCTTATTATACAACAGGTTTGGCGAATTATTATTTAGGTTACTTATCCATAATTATGTCAATTACTATTACTTAAACCCGACGTTGGCATGATAAAATAGTTCATATTTCACATTATCGCTCTATAAAATATTTATCTATCTGTTATTTTGTGACACTCATGCCACAAAAGGTTTACTGTGTCGTACATGAATGCGAGTGATGTTATTTGTATTTTCCTTGCCTATATAGCCAGATGGCCTACAGTGAAAAAATTCCCGCATTTGCAGTACAGCGACCTTAGAGTAAAATGCAAGTGGTTGCATGTAAAGTAGTATACCATCGAGGGACACGCAGCAAAATTGCATCGATAGCCAGAAAAATCTCTTTGTATAGTTTTCCGAGGAAATTCGACGGGAATTATTTTGTTACCGATAGTTGCGGTTGCCAGAAAACCATTCGCTGGCAACATTTTGCTAATGAAAGCTGTACTCGATGAAATGCGAGTAGCTCATTGCAGACGTGGAATTACTTTACTATCAAAGAGAGAGATGTAGTTTATTTTCACGCGCAAATTTAATGGTTTTTCAGGAATCATATGTATTACTATAAATACTGCTAAGGGAGTTTCGACATATGAGGTCATTTCGCACATCAACTCCCAAACCTGATACCACTTTCGACAACGTGCTGCCCACTTTGCTACTCAGGAGCCCACAGAAATCATACAGTATGTATACATTTGAACCCGTTAATTCCCCCTGAATTCGTGGATTTCTCTCGATTCGTTTCACTCTAAACAAATGGAAAAACGTTTAAGACGCTCTGCCACCCTCTTTTTAAGCGAAGTTTTTCTTCTTTCCTAGATGCACTACAACCAGCCAATCTACCACCCCAGTTGATAGTTATCAGTAACTGATAGTTGTTTACGTTAGCCGTCCTCTACTCTCCTTTTGCTGTTTACCTTATACTGAGAGGGTTTCCTTTTGAATCTCTTGCTTAGAATGACTGATTTTGTGAGGAGAAAATAAAGATATCGGGAAAAAGAACAATCTCTATTTCACTGTCGTAGCCGATACAGAGTAAGATCTTCTCAATCAGCCTTGTCTCATGGCTCAGGATTGAAAAATCTCTTCGCTGGGTTCCGTTACATCGCAATCTCAAGTTGTAATCATAGCAAGTAAACAGTGGTAGTGCAGTGTTTGGTCGGCTTTTGAGCGTAGTCTTGGAGAGATCGTGCTCTTGGCGTTTCACCACTAGTGTGAAAAAAAGTTCGATTTCTCCTTTAATCTGGTAAAAGTTGTTTCATATTAGAGGAACGCCTAAATGAGGAAGCCGCTCTCTTTATTCGAAAAGTAGACCATTCTCAAAGAACATCACGAGGAGGCCACCAGGTACCAAGAAAATAGTTGGCGGACAATAGCTGCGATAAGTAATGCAAACTACAGAAGTCTATCTCATTTCCTTTTATGAAGTTTAAATTATTTATTTAAAAATTAAAGAGCCGAAAACCCCTTTCCTTGTTTTCGCTGTAAAAGAAATAAAAATTTGAAATATCCTGGTTGTCTCCCTATCTCGCTCATGACGCGGTTTCCGTTTGGTTCCGTTTTCCGTTTGAAAATATCTTGACCAAGTTTTTCTTTATATATATTAAACAACAGCGGAATATTACGATGATGAAAATGTGATGGCTACGTAAATTTAGGTAGAATGTTTTCAATTTTATTTTATCCAAAGAAATAAAGGAATAATTATGTATTTGAGGGTGCGAATTTGTTTCCGAATGTGAAGCAAAGGCCCTTTGGTTGTTACACACCAAAATGTCGCATTTGGCTTAAAAGCCCCATATTCCCTACCCTTGGTGAAGCCCATTCATTATATTCCTCCGATGAAACCTCTCATCCTATTTTCCCTCCACTTTGTCATTGGTTTCCGGTCTTTAAAACGCGTGCACTTTCCTGTTCGCGCCTACTACCGTTTTTTTATCGTGAGTCTTCCTTTAAATATGCTCTCTTTCATAAGCATTGGAAAATATGAAGGTAATCTTCTGTTTGAGTTTCATTTCGAACTTAACTCGCACCGTTGATGATGAAAATATTTTTACCTAACGTGAATATTCAACATTATATTTCAGAGCGTTTTTTTTTATCATTGCAGTAAACGCCCAAAAGAAACGTTTTGAGAACGATAAATTTCAAACTGTAAAATCCTAATCAGTCTATTTGTAAGTAATCTTCCGAATAAATTCAACAGAATCGGAAATACATACCTTTATGGTATTCCATTAAAACATGACGGGAGCCTTTTATTCCAAAGGATATTAATCTTGTTTACAAGAAATTGAGAAAATACACCATAGGACAAGAAAAGTCATGTTTTATTTTCTTATTTTATATTTTCTATTTAGTATAATTATTTGATTTATTTAATAATAAATATTTGATATTTTTTTGTATTTTTTGCCCGGTTAATAAAATAGGATCCAGTTTCCTTGAGAAAAATTGATAACTGTCTTAGTTTTTCTAAGTCATCTTTACTGCCTGAAGTTCTCATGATTTCGCTCGAAAATCTGCTGTAGCTATAGAAATTAATGCTTGGCGAAACAAGGACTATATTCCCTACAGTTAAAACTCCTTGCCTAAGTTAGTAAAGTACCTTAAATGGTACTCCTTGCCTGCGAATAAATCTTCAGCCACCTTCTTAAATTAATGGAGATATTAAAAAATTAGCGTGATAATTGGTGAGTGGTTGAGCGTTCTATCATACCATTTCTATTTTTTGTAATTTTATTTTGAATCTTTGATATTCACTGTGTGTTTTGTTATATTAACGCTGATTTTGTTGATTTCCTTTTATGTTTGTATAAAATTTTTATTCAATCATGATGTTTCTTTGAACTGGGTCTTTACACTCCAAATAGTCTTATTCTTTATCTTTGACGAATTGTTCATAATTGTTTCACTCATTGATTGCCGATTCTTAGAAGTACTATTATTTTTATTTTTCGGATATTACTTTTTGTTCGTTGAAATCGAGTTATGTAGTTTGTTTTATTTTTTTGAAGTTGTTTATTTCCTTAATATGTAGAATCGGGTGGTATTATGAAAGATTGTACGTTAAACCGGTGTGATAAAAGGGAATAGATAAAGACAGCACAATTATCACTACACATTTTTCTGCTTCTTGAATGTTTTACCTGTTCTCATTATTTCTCATGGTTTCGACTTCACCATTATGATTTTCGGCTTAGCGAAATCTCCGATGAAAGGAAATCTTTCTTAGGTTATTTACTTTGATACTCACCCTAGAGGAAAATCGATTGTAACTATCGTTCATGAAGAGTTAACGTATTTAATCATGCGCTAAGCCATAGCTACGCACTCATGTTTATGAAAATGAACGTGAATTTTGTTGTTGAAAATAGAAGAAACAAATCATACTCAATGGGCGGACGGCGCCTCTAAAGATCGCTTCCATTTTTAAGGACGAACAAATCAAACACCAACAAACGAAATCGCGTGGAATTGTTTTTGCGGAAACGTTTCCGCGTTCATTGGAAACGTTTCCGGTCATTTGATCCAAAACTAAGCGTTTGAATAAGTGTTCGATATCCGCGTCCGCCGCATGGCAAAGGAAACGTTACGACCGCAGACCGATCCGCCTTAGCTTAAGAAGAACACTGGGAATCAACGACTTCCATCGCAATCATCATATATGGAAATTTAAAATACATTAAAATCGATTAATTGCGGTACTTTTAACAGATTTAACAGAAAGAGACTGTTTCGATTCATTAAATAGACTGTATTAAGGAATAAGGCTATTCAAAAAAATTTCGGTCACCGAATAATGAAGTATGCGCTTGGAAATAAATGTGTCTATTTTTGTTTCACTCATTCTCTCTGTGTATTTGAAAGCGCCTCAAAAAAGAAAAGAGTGATCTCAAACCTGCTGTCGAGGCACTTTCAACAATATTGCTACCATGTCATATACCCTCTCAGACTTAACAATTATACGTTGTTTCCGGTGACTTTTATTGGATTAAAAACTTACGTGGTCGGGTTCTTCTTTTACGTACGGGTCGGCTCTTCAGCCTTACTGTCGTAGAAACATTGAAGAAACAATTTATTATTACTAAGTTTGGCCGAGAACATTCATTACTAATAAAGGATTGAATTTACTAGTAAATAATTACTATTATAGGATTACTAATAAATGATTGAAGAGGCTAGCGATTACAGACCGATTGAAGATGGGTCGGCATTCAGATAGGCTACTCGTATTGAGGCATCGATATGCTGAAGGCGCCGAGGAGTGAATTCCTTTTAGATCTTTTGGAAGATTTAAACGAAACCATCAGACAGAGGAGGGTGAGGGATGCAAGAGTCAGTTCGGGATACATCATCGATAATCAGATGTCTCATCCGCGAACTGACTTTGAATCATCCCTCTACCTTACCAACATTATTTCATATCCCAGCCAAAATTTGAAATTAAAAAAAAAATCAAAAACTCGTGGATAATTTTGTACGCGGATGAATTTTGGAGCGCAATCCTTTTCCCGAGCACTTGAGGTCCTCTCCACATTATGCACAGCGCGAACCTTGCGGTAGCCATCGGAGGTGCACCTCTCTAGCAGTGGGGAACCGCTTTCGGGAGTGCAGAAGGCACCACTGTGGCAATAGAAGGGGCAAAGGGCACCACTGTGGTAACGAGGGCGCGTAGAAGGGGCGCGGCGACCTCAAAAAGCTCTCTTGCTGTAGTCTCGCGATCGGACGCCGCAAAAAGCGTATCCGATCCACTCTACGGAAGGCTGCTCCTCTGGTAAGCGGAGTTTTAATGGAAAATCTGGAAAAACGGAAGGCGATGGATATTGGATTGGGTGATGGTGTGAGACGATCGGGAGGAGTCGTTCGAAATAGGCTGTGTTAGGGAGTCGGAAGGCCTGGGCGGAAACGGAGGAAAAACAAACGAAGACTACAATTGTTCGGCGTTTTTCATCCAGCCGGAGGATATGGAAATAACTGCCATTGCGCGCTCCCATCGCTGGTACAAGTCCGATTCTTCTTTCCGCTTGTAGAGCCTCTCAAACTCTCGGCTGAGCGTTACTCTCCAAAGTGCAGAGAACTGGTTTGTGAGTTTGAATCGTCGAAGGTCGAGGAAGAACCGGGCTAAGGAGATAGAGGAAGTATGATTTTACCTTCCGGGTTTCGACAGAACTAATTTTCTTCCTTATTCTTACTCTTGTTTGAAATCTCTGAATGTCACTCAGGGGCGGTATCTGGCAAATTAACTGCTTTTATTATAATAGTAGACTTGCGTCCTTTTTTCTTCCCGAATAATTCATGCAAGGTATGTCGAATTAGTGTCCTTAAGCAAATGCATAACAGATTTTAGGCTAGATTTCTTCATCATTCTAAATGATTCACTTTTTCAAGCACAAACTGAGCTGTGGAAAAACATAAATGACGTCGTGAAATAAAATTTCCCGAGAAGTTGATTTTCAGAAAATATGTCATGTCATTTGCTTCGTTGAAAATATATGGCAAGAGTGCGAGCGAGTGTTCTTTTTTCTGCTTATAATTTATCCAATTTTCTCATTTAGTTATATACATGGGTGGTCTGAAAAGTTTCCGATATTTCGCCATTTCTCGACATGTTTTCTGAAGATTTCTGAAAAATCTGGGGTCGGAAACTTTTCAGACCACCTCGTAGTAACTCGCGGGAGGTTCATAAATGAATTATGAATTCTTAAAATTAAAGTATGACTAGAAAGATCGGTTTTGTGAATGTCCTTGTTTTTCCTTTGCTTTGTAAAATACGGTGGAGTTAAACTCGCGACGCCTGATGAGTGCTACGTCACGCAACTTCGTGTCATGGCATGGAAACCTCACTTATACCGAACTGAAGAGAGCATAGGGTTGATGTAATCCTATTCTGAGACAGTTTATTAAACGGCTTTTGAAGCTTAAGTACGCTTGTTTGCAAGATCCGTAAATATTTTCGTGTCACTTCGTAAGAATTATTATTCTAGCAAGATAATATTTTTCTATTCTATTTTGCTGTATCAGAGGCTTTTATTGCTCCTATATGGTATTACTTCATTAGTAACCCTGATGAGAATTGAAATAACTTTAATAAATGATCACTGATCTGACAAGGATTGAGTTTAAGGGAATCGTTTTATTTGATGGAACACTCGTCAACATCTTTGAAAAATAATATGAAAAGACAATTTCAAGACTGATTCTAAGAGGTATATTTAACCTTAGGAAGGGCAAGCTTTAAATCAAATAATTGATTAATCAAATAATTTTTTAAATAATTTTTTTAATAAAATAATTTTAAAATAATCCGCGGATTTAGTCTAATATATATAAAACGAAGAAAAAGAAAGACGTTTTTTTACTTTAAACCTACGGAATAACACAAATTTTGCCCTCAATTTTTCTAAGCGTAAAAAATTGAATATTGTCATCGATCGAAAATAGGTATCGATAAGATTGTTGGCGTTTGTAGTCGTGCACTGGAATAAAAGAAGAGCTTCAGCGTGGTGATAAACTACGGCACGCATGTCTCACTCTGTCTTGGATGCGCTCGCTTATCTCGCACAGCAGACAATCTCGCTTATAATGTTCCATGGATGGGGAACAAGTCAGGAGAGATGAGCGGAAGGGAAAGAAGCCTCCGCATTTGATTATGAGGGATCTTGTAGGAGATTTAACCTCACGCTGCCTTTATGAGCCCTTAATGGTGCTCGGAGGCTGTAAGTGCGTCTCGCTCTGCAGCTAATAACGCCATGGGTTATTGGTGAGGGGGAACTAGCTTTGTTCCTCTTCTCGTGAGATGCTCCATTTTACATTTTCATGATGAATGCCTCCAAGTGGCACCGGCCAAGCTGAGAATCACCATTAAACAGCTTTCCCGGTTCCTTCCTCTACCTCTTTGGCTGGCTTAAAACTCTTTACCCTGTCCCATCTAAACCTACTTTACTCTCTTGCGTCCTCGACTTTCCTCAAAGACTTTCAGTCTCTCCTACAAAATGGGAGCACCCAAAGTGGTTTTCGGCTAATGCGGAGGAAAAAGGATATTACGGAACTGTAAATGTATCATTTCCCTTATGCCTTTATGAAAATCGTTACTAAAGTTTAATTTCCGTCTCTTTGCCGCTTCAGTCCTTGTTTCGGAAATGTATGACATGCCGCTTCATTCTCAGCCATTCAAGTAAATAGGAGAAAAGGATATCGTAATAATAATAACAGTACACAGCCCGACCTTCGTTTCAAAGCCGTATTATCAGGTAAAAGCTAGAAACAAACTTTTATTTACATCTAGTTTATATATGCAAAATGACTTTATAAATTTTGACTGACGAGAATGAATTTCCAGTTAATATCATTGAGAGAAAATAGTAAAGTCATAACTAATAGTTAATGAAGAAAAAATTAGTTTCCAGGAGTGAACGTTAATAGTTTGCTTTTAGTAAAGAGGCTGTTGCTCAGGCTTAAATGATTTAGCGATTTATGTGTTTGAGAATAGAAGAATCCTTCTGAGAAATCGCTTAAAACTTGGAGCATTATATATCAATTAGCTATCACGGTTCTGTGAAAATCTTGCATTTTATTCTAGCAAAGTGTAAAATATGGTATAGAAATCCTTAGAAATCTTTGTCCATGGTTCTTATGTTAAAGATATTATTTATAAAATATAAGTTCGATGTCTGGCTTCGTATGTTCTCATAAATTAAAGCACTTAATATTTAAAATGATATAGTTAGTAAGGAGCTAAGAAGAGTATTCATACCCTACAATAATCTCATTCTCAAATTACTACCCAAATAATCGGAAAAACGTATCAGATAGTTGATAAATTGAATTCTATGGGGCGACATCTCTTTGAGGGATTTGGCTTGGTCATGCGGCAATGACACGTGGTCACTCACACGCATTGGCTTACCTAGATTGGACCTCTTTATTCGGATAATTACGCACATTCATCACCACGCTTGGTGGATACTGATTAATGTTCGTCTCCACTGGGAATCGAACACGGGGCCGCTTTCACCTCAGGTGAACGCGCCATTCACTTAGCTATCCCGGGTACTATCGAACCGTTGATACTGTTTATAGCTATTCCGGAAAATATATTGAAAATTGCAAAACGGATTTTTATCTTAAACATATTTATTTCATAATCTCGGTTTTAGAATAATACTTCAATGTTTTCCCCTCTGGACCTATGTTTGACTATTCTCATTAGTAAAAATATTACTACTAATAATAATTTAATGTAGTAATGCTAAATACTTACTAATCTGCAGTTCTCTGTATTATACATAGTAATAATTGGGTAATTAGGGTACAATAAACATAGGGAACTCTATAATTATCTTAGAGAATCCAAACATAAAGCTATATTATGTGCAATGTAATATAAAATCTTAATGTGTAGGCAAGCGAAATTCATCCATGGGGAAAACTCAGAT
This sequence comes from Pachydiplax longipennis, assembly GCA_036926295.1. Classification (NCBI taxonomy): domain Eukaryota; kingdom Metazoa; phylum Arthropoda; class Insecta; order Odonata; family Libellulidae; genus Pachydiplax; species Pachydiplax longipennis. Next base: position 1,699,585 of record JAVFKF010000010.1, read on the forward strand.
TTATCTGACGCTTGATTTGAGAACATTTGAAGCTGTTCTTTGATATGAAAAATCGGAGTTATACATTTATTTATTCAAAGACTATTTTGTAGAACTTGTAATATTTTGTCCAAAGATAGTCTTTCTTTTCATAGTTTGCTTTCTTAAATCAATTAATCGGAGGGGATAAATGATCATACAAGAACTAAAGTTGAATCAAAGAGCAGTTGAATAAAACTAGCTCATGTATAATATAATATATTTCCTATGATCTCCGTATCGTGCGTTAGGTTATTTCGTAACCCTTGAGGGATATCTTTTTTCAAAATGTAAGGAATATTTACCATTCCTCTCGAGACAATGAAACCTTAATTAAATATGTCTCATTTTCCGCGAAATTTTCATTTACTCAGCGGAATTGCTGAATTCCCTTTTAAATGAGTCTTTGTTCCTCCTTATATGGAACAGAAAAGATCGACGGTACCTTTTTAAAATTAATTTATAACAACATTCTTTATCATCTCCATGTTTTACGTATATGAATGCGAGTTTATCTTCAGAACCTTAACTGGTGTGGTTAAATTTTTTACTTCCTTCGTTTGTTTCATGCCTTTTAACGGTTGTGTAAATATGATTGCATTGTGTTCTCATGATTATTTTAAGTTTGCCTTTGTATTTCTACCTCTTCAAACTCTTTTCGATACCATTGTTTTCTTTGTTTGTCAGTTTTATGATAAATCTCACTTCTTACCCAAAGTATTTGCTTTCTGGCTTCCGTCATGAAAGAAAATTTAACCGAAGCCTTTATAAAGAGAAACTTTCTAGTTAAAAATAAGAATAAGAATAATTTCTTATGAGTTAACTAATACAGGGAAGAAACCGAGTTTTAAAAAAGTTAAATAATTAGTTCGTTGATTTCATTTTCATAGTTTTCCAAGTAATTTTTTTATTTTATACTCAATTTCTAAATGTTACAGCTGTAATGGAGCATCCTTTAATATAACTTTATCTCAAATACATAGATTATTCATGGAAAGCATCCGCTCTCAAAGACTGTAGAAGAAGAGGTCGTCCTTTGTCATTAGCCAGAAAATTCCGCCAATTATTAGTCATTTATCACCAATTATTTTAATGAATTATATCCCAAAATATTGTTAGTCGTGTTTTTAATAATTTTAGATTTTGTTGGATCTACGAACACAAAAATTGCTTAATTTTTTCGTTGTTTTTTCTTTGTACGTAGGGATCGGGTTAAAATGAATTGTAGGTAAGTTAGAAAATTTTCATTTTGTTTTTGTTACTTTTAAAAAGGATGAATGCTATTCAAATGAATGGCGCATTTTAATAACGCAATTTGTTATATTCTTGACTTAAAATAAGCTTTGACAGTGTAAAACGGAGGCATGATCCTATAGCTTCTGAGGAAGAACGGTATATATTAGGTATATTCAGAGTAAAACATTTAATTTTAAATCAAAGAATAGTTATATAATACACAATCTTCGTAGCATTCCATAATAAAATCAGACAAATATAACTTCTGTGGATATTTTGTTTCCACACTTATTTATGGCAAGAAATGATGATAAATTGTTATACTAGGAGGAAATCGTAGGCTTACGTTGCTTGTCAGGGCGTGAGGAGACATTTGTTGCCTCCAATTTGATATTCGCCTCGGAAAATCACAGAGAGACCAATTTAATGAATGCAAAATGCAAAGTAAAAGAAAGAGCATACATTTCATTCTAGACATTTTCTCTCAGGTTTCATAACACACCATCGGATCCGCTTTTACTCAATAGAAACAGTCTCATTAAAGTTATCGTATTTTCTTTTTCAGGCTTACGTTCTTTTTCTTCCTCTTCTCATGCGAATATTCCCCTTCCAATGCCGCTTCCCGACCAGGGCAAACTTTGCTTCAAGTGTGTCTTCCGATCTCTTTTTGCCTTTCCAGAACAACTAACCAAGAAGAGACGTTGCTGTCTTCGTAAACTTCTCAAACATTTGGTTTCTCTTTGAAGCATTAATAACTGCTCGAGGAATGACTTATAAGCTCTTCTCCCTATAAAAGGCAATACGGAAAATGGCATTCTGACCTTACGATGAATGAGCTCGATCTTAGTTAGCTCATTCATCGTAATCTTATCTTAGATCTTAGACGCGGCTTTTATGTAAACACGGCAATATTCAAAAATAATTTGTTCAACTTTACTAATAAAAAGATATTCAGTTCGAAGTAATCGATGAAGAAAATGTTACTCAAAAAGATTATAAATAGAGAGAAAGTCAAAACACCCTTTAAATATTTCCTTGAATCATGCTTCCTCAGGGTAAAACCAAAACATGATGTTTAAAAAATATTGTGAGTTACATTGAATTTATTTCAGATAGTAATGTCAGCATAAACGGCTTAATTATGTTCCTGACTTAAAGGCTCTCTCCTGGTAACATGAGCGTTTTTCACCATAGAGTCAGCTTTGGAATACGCTTAAATACCCATCGGTATAATAAGCATTTTAAATTTCTGATTATAAGCTTCATGCTAAACCGATATAGGACTCAAGCGATATAATTAATCTAATAATAGACTGTTTTCAACGCTCAACGCTTTCTTGATGTAAGTAATGGTTATACTCTTTTAATGTGCACGTCTTTTACTGCGTCAGTTAAATAATAAAAATTATTTTTTTTAATATAATAATTTCGCAAAATTAATAAAAGGGTAAGATGAAAGGAATCGATAGATTTCAAAAAGATTTTCATTACATGACCCGTATTCTTTTATCTAAGGCATTAAATATTAGCGGTTAAGGAAGTATTAGCAAATAATAGTTAGGAATAATAAGAGTTTACTTTCACCATATAAGTTCTATATGAGGGGAAACATAGTTAGAAATTTCTAAATTCCTAGCCCAATTTTTTTCCATAGCATAATTCTTTATTAGATTACATTATATCATCCATTTCTAGTAAGCAAAGGAGTAGTATTCAATATTCTTTAATATTACACTCAATATCTAACTAATTTTAATAGTGACATTATAAGCAGAGTTTGGGAAGTTCTATGCGTGCATTATCTAAGAAGCTCATGAAAGTAAAAGCCTTGACGCCGAGGATAAACTTTTATCAACTTTTCCCTAGTTTATTTCTGTATGGCAACTTTGGATAAATTAGGAATTGTCCAATTTCTGCTGTTTCTCGCCTGAGGACTCCGTTCTCTGTCAGATTTTTCCTTTCAATCTTTCAAGGTTCTTCTTCGAACTTTTCCGAAGTTTTTATCCAAAGGTTTCTTTGGATGGCTAAGCAAAGCTGAGTTTTCTTCCCAAGGTCACGATCAGTCAGAGCGGCTCCCTTTTCTTCAATACTTTCTCAAATATCTTGGTTTCATCCTAAGATTATTAAAGGTTTCTCTTTGACCACTATGATGGTAGTTTTTCGAGAGAATCCGGTTTGTAGTTCAAATTTCCTATGATCGACTCAACCACAGGACGCATGTGATTTTCAAATTATTTTCAGTACACGTATTCCAAGGGATGATAATTAATCATTTTATCTCGTTTCGGCATACTCTCTTAATTGATTTTGGCGTGACGTAATCAAACCTACTTCATAACAGAATAATCCGTTTCGACTTAATTTAAGGTGTTTTTGTTAATAAAAATATCATCGGCCACAATAATCTATACGGGTAAAAATTGCTCGCCAACTAATGGTGCTGAATTTCCACCAATCCCTCGACACTATTGTCTTATTGGGTCCTCAAAAAATATTTGTATATAAGAACGGAAATTACCCTGCCTTATACGCCTACCGCCTGCAACTGCCTTTCGCAACGGCAATAGTAGGCAAAGATTTGCACCGCATCACCGGACACACTGCCTTATACGACATTTTGAAGCTTTGGGCTCCAACCTTGGGTACTGCGAAACGGACCGCTTAGGGGGACGGCTGAGTCTCGGTAGGCTAAAAAGAAGAAGTAAGAGGAAGTTATCAAACAAGACTCACATGGGCCCCTGGTAAACGGCTATAGAGATGAAAAAATTACGCCTTTCCCTTTGAACATAACCAATTCTATATCTCTTCCTTATGGGAGAACATTTATATACATCTAAAATGGAAGCATCGGTGAATTTGGAAGGCATCCACGGCCAATATGTAACTATATCAAATCCACTAGCGTCATACCGGGTGATGATCATCTATTATTTCGGGAAGTATTTCTTATGGGATATTGAAACCGGCCTATCGCAAATTCTCAAAAAAACTAGAGAGTTAGAAGTCTTAAAACTTTACATCTATGCATGTTATTGCAGATATTTCGAAGAATTTTTTCACAACTCGAATTCTGCATTCAATTTTCATACATTTTTATCTTGAAAATTATTCTATCTTCGATACCGGATTGTTAAGGAGATCTTTCATAAGAGATTAACTGAAAATGAATCTTTACCTCTCGTAGAGGGTAATTGTATTAGCAGATATATATTTGAATATGATACGAAAAACTCTTTCCGGTTTAAATTGAACTAAAATTAGATAAATTATTTCAAAATTCGTAATTTATTTCTATAACCTTGCATTTTGAGAATCTAAAGGTATATTGAAGACGAGTTTTTGTTGTCCTTCTCTAATAAGAATACAAATTAGTACAACAGGAAATTGACCGTGATTGATGGTTGACATTTTCCATCGAAACTACATTGGGAACAGTTTTATGATTTAATATTCCACTTACAAAACAATATTTCCCATATTACTGCATTATCTCAATCCAAAAATGTATGACATGAAAGTGTATGACCGTTTTAAAGCGGATTTCATTTTTTATTCGTTAAAGATTTCGACCTCCAGTAGTAGGTACATATTCTAGCGTTAGAACAAAATTTCACTTAAGAATTAATTTGTATTCTTCAGCTTGGCAACGCAGAGTTTATCTTCTAGCCGTACTTAAAAAATTCCTTTCATGTGATATTATTACTAATACTAAGCACCAGTCGTTTACAATAACAAAAAACCTCATATTGACGTTTTATTGTAACTTAAAATCAGAAGTTGATTTTTGTGTCATTTTTAGTTCATGGTGAGTTTATTTATATCCTTTATGCTATTTTGTTATCCAAGAATAGATACTATAATAATCGATATATTAAAAGGCCTTTTTCAAAGAATTTTGTCTTCATGATCGTCTATACATATCTCTATAAATTTAAGGTTTCAAAAATTTTAAACATTTATTTTCAACATTAGGAAGTCATTCCTAATGCATTTTCAAAACATCCTCCATTGGAACTAAGAGAAAGAGTCTGTATACAATCGAATTAAATTTATTTAGCTTTGGCAGAACTACAAATTCAGAAAATAATTCACTCTCTTAAGTTTCTTTGAATTTTTATACTCTTCCAAGTAGTATTTATTAGAATTAATCGCTGACCAAAGAATGAGTCAACGTGAAAATGCACGGAAGGTCTTCACAGCTGCATGATAAAAAGCCACGTTTGCTCTTCAACATCCGCAGTTAATATTCATTTTTCCTTACTGGAGGAAACTTAGCTCTGTTCGTTCATCGGAATTTTTCAACTTTAGAAGTGGAAAAGGGGAGAGCATCAATCACAAAAACTTCTCGAAACTTAAATAAATTTATAATCTCTCAGTTAATCGAGACAAAATAAATAGAAATAAGCGATCTCGTTGGGAGAGTTACGTCTTCGCGATTATGCGAGGAAAACACAGCGGAAGAATATCAGCCCGAAAAAAATGAACTTGTTCACTGGGTTTATATTCTTCCTCGGCTTTCTACCGCCACACCCTCTCTGGCCATTTGTCTTCCTGCAGGAAACGCCTTCCACTCTTTCCTCTATCGCTAACCTTTATCCCTACCTCTTCTCCTACTGTATCACCACGCTTCCAACCCACCGCCATTCTTAAACGAGCTCTCTCAAACATTTTCCTCTAAAGCAGCATCCCATCCCTCTCCATTTCCCATCTTTCTCTATGTACTCCTAACCTTTGCCGATCCCTTTTCACCATCCCCCCGGACCGCGGGCGAGTTTTTCATCTCGAAAAAGTCGTGGACCTCGAGAAAGGCATTCAATTCACACGGTCCTCGCCACTTTGGATGCAGTTGCTTCTTCTCTGGCCATCCTTCACCAAATGCCGCTTCCCCTTTCATTTCAGCGGCCGATAACTTAGGCGCCGTGGGATGAGTGTCTTTTTTGGCGCACACTCTGAACCTCCTCTCTCTTCATCAATTTGCGCGGAATAAATGACCTCAGACCTCACTCTGCTTACTCCACTTTTGTATGAAATGGGCTCCCCTCTTTTAAAGGGCTCGTGTTATTGGGCGAGAGAAGGTGGCGCGGATGAAAGCGTTTACGATGACTTCTTGTGCCATTTAAAGATTACGGTATGCTCTATTCACGGCGACTAAAGATTAATTGTTCCTCTAAAAGATTGGGAGTAGCCATCCAGAGAGGAAAAATAGGAAGAGGAAAGCGGAAGAAGGATGAGTTACTTGAATGTCAACGAGGATGTATCTTTAAAGTCAAGTGCTCTTCCTTGAGTGAGCGAAATAAATAATTCATCTTACTTCGGAATGAAGGCGAAATGTTTAGACCCGAATTGAATTCGTATTATAGCAAGTAGGGAAAAGCATTGGAACAGTTAAGTGAAAGGTTATGGAATATCTTTTATCAGTTTTTGAAGTCCTACCGTAAATAAATAATCTAACATTTTTGATTTTTTCTGCCTTTAATAATGGACATATTATCGATAGCACGCACAAGAAATTGAGTGTACAATTGACGATAATTTAAAAACGCTCGTAATATTATTTTATATTTTCAATCAATCACGTTTCTCCCGTTATAGAAAAAAGTGTTGATAAAGCTCTAACCACCTCTTTGTCACTCAAGATAGTTTTCGTCAGGATTAGCATTCAATTTCTACTGGAATTCGTCCTCTGTTACGAAGATGCATTATTAGAAGGCAAGGGGAAACATGCGGAGGAATAAATCAAGGTTTGGTAAGACAGCTTATATTATTCAGTTAAATACTGAAAGTATTGAGAATATGACAGCTCTCCATTTCGTATTATCATTCATCTGTAAGGAGCTTTCCATTTCTGTAGACTAAGAGTTCGGGTTCAGCTGCGTCACGTTAGTCGTCTCCTTTTTAGTTTTTCTCCATATCATAGCTATGCCAAAACTAATTCACCTGCCACTATCCCAGCACATAAAAATTACTTATAACTGAGACGATATCTAATACACTTGTGTTCATGCAATATGTCTGTAATATGTTCTTCACTCACACAGGGTATCATTGCTTGGTCGAATTATCGTATCAGGATACTATCTGATTCCTATCCAATTATTTTGCATCTTTTGCGCTCTTTGGAAAACATATTTTTATTGTTATTGTTCTTTCCCAAGGAAGAATAGACTTGAAAAAAGTCCGACGGGACCGAGAATCTTTAACAATCGAAGTGTTTCTCTAAAAATAAAATGTTTCAAGTTAATTCGCTTTTTATGTACTACATACATAAATGAGAGAAATATCAAAATAGAATAAAATATATGAAAATTTTGTTGAAATATTTATGAAGGATGACATGGAAAATGGCTTCCCTGTAGTAGTAAACTTTTAAAGAATTAAAAGAGAAAGTCATGGCTTAATGACACTTAGATAAACGAACATAGCCAACTAATGTCAAATATACGGATGGAAAGTAATCTTTGGGAATGAGCTCATTGGGAGCGAGGCTAATCTATTATTTGGCTCATGCATAATAATTTTACCTTCTGGCCACCATTCAGTCTCTGGAGATAAATTATTTCTTTGCATCGAACACCTTCAAATAGAAGTTATTGTTCTTTTGTTTTTGACTATAGGTGATCATCATCAGAAAATAAGAAATTACAAAAGAATTTGTTTACAATTATACATCGTTGTGATTATAATACCTTGGTGTTTTACGAATTATGCTTCGGATGATTTAAATTAATGGGACGAACTCTCCGAATATTTCGCGCCGTACGTGCGGATGCACTTGTGTGTCTGCAGCATAAACTATTCATGAGATATCGAAATTTGCATTAATGTTCAAATATATCATTTAGATTTATTAATTGAATAAATATCATTTGGGCGTTTTAGACAGAATATCTGCATAAATAACCGATGACTCGGAATCGTCCGTATGAAAACTGGGATCAATGAAAAATTTCCCATTGCTGAAATATTACACAGAGACGGAGTATTTTTAAATCTATTGTTTGAGATATTTGAAATCGCAGGTAATACATAACTATCACGTGGTTAAAAATGTCTTTCGATTAAATTTCCATAGAGAATAATTCATGATTGAGGGGATTACACTGTGATATAATTTAGGGATGAATGCTTAATTACTGATCTTGCTTAATATTGAACATGCGACCAATCTTTACCGGTAAGCATTTCATTTGTATTCTATGTATTCTAATAGGTTTTGTTTATCAGGTCTCGGTTATGTATAATTTCAAATAGATGACACATCTCATTTTACCGCCAATAAAGGTTCGTTTTTCCGCCATAAAAGGTTTTTAATCTATTAGTTTGTCTAAATAATTTTTGTAATAATATTAATATGATGGTGAACTGTCCTCTAGTAGCATTTAAAATCTTTTAGAATTGGTTTCTTCGCTTTTCATTCCAAGGAAATCTCCTAACGATTTAAAATACCAAACATTTTATAAGTTATTCCTATTTCTGAAGAGATATTGATCTAACTCCCCGAGAGTTTCAGTTTCTTGCAATGGTAGATCGATTCAGAACTGAACATGCAACGGAAAGATTTCTCAGCCGAATGCTGCATTGGAAAAATAAATTGCAGACGTAACAGTTCGTGAAATGCCCATGCCATTATCCAAAACGTAATATTTGTTGTATTTTTTAGTTGATCCTATCCCGAAATCAGATTTGCCATCCTATTTAGGTAGTTTATATTCTGGTAGATCAAATGTTACCCATTTTCATCGCGGTAGTTGGTTGGATTCGAACCCGTAATTTGAACTCTCCCACAAAGTTAAACGCAATACCTAATTGGCTATTCAGGGTAAGTAGGGTAAATAGATTAAAAAGGATAAGTTGATTAAGAAGTGATGTTCTTTCATTTAAAGAGAGGAAAAGTCATAAGTCACCGTCACAGTAAGATAATGATTTAGACGGAACATTAGAAACGGTTAGAGAAAATTTAATTTCAAATAAAATTTTAATTGCTCCGAAGAATTCACTGACTGACATATTTTAGATCATAGGTTCAATGTTATGGTGCGTAATAAACTCTTTCATTGAACTTCGTAAATTGAGGCTGATAGGATGAGTTCGAGTTGTCGTTGATTTTATTTGATCATTTTTAGAAATTAGAGATAGAAAAGAAAGGTATCCCCAGTATATATCTCCCAGTCAACTCTGAAAATGATCTTTACCAACCCCCATTGTGATTTTCCATAAATTTTCAGCATAAATAATATCCCCTATTATCTATAGAAAACTCATTTTACGAAACTCTTGATTTATTGCACAAGATTTAATTTTCGGAAAATTTTAATAACACATGCAGGATGAAATTATGACTCTAAATGTAATATACGATTCCCCTACTGAGGTAAAATTGGATATATTTTGCGGATCAACGTGGAATGGAATTTGTTTTAACGGAATGCTACCGCAGGTCGTGTAAAATGATAACGTGGGGCATGATGAAAAGAAACATTTATTAATTATTCTTCGAATAAAAATCTAAATCTTTTAAAAATAACATTAAAAGATATTTCAAATTCCAATGTGAATTAATGATATTTCTGCTTATGTTTATCAGGGATAGAGCGGATTAATAACTTATTATTTTATCATACTCGCAGATTTCAATGAATATTACATTGGTTATAAGGGCACAATTGTGGTGTTTTATTAAGTAAGGGCCAATTTCATATTTGGGCTTGTTTAACTCAGAATTTGTTTCTCTTTAACCGAATTTTATAGGTTATTCTTTTATAAAATTTATAGAAATTGGAAAAGGAAAAAACAAAGAAATGGTTGAATGCGGGAAAATATTTACGAAAACCTCACTGTAATCTTCAATAATTTGTTGGTTTACATTGGTCATTGTAACCGCTGAAGTACCATTGCTTGTCTGAAAAAATTGTCCAGTATTTGCTCATCTCCGGTATAGCGCTTGCTGTTTTGCGTTATCTGTGTGTAAAGAGGATGTATCGCTAACCATGAATTCCAATCACATGAAATTAATTATGGAAATGATTAATGAGGGAACACCGCGTGTATTTGGATCTACTATAGTTTTTAATTCGTTTAAACGATGAATATTTAATGGAATCATATGAAGTGTCCTTTGTCGACGGGCATTGAATATTGAAATTAGCTGTGATGAAGTTTTATCATCCTAAATAAAGACTACTAATGAACGCAATCTGAATGTCGTGCTTACGTTTTCGCAGTATAATCCTCACTCACCGAGGATGATACTAAATATAATCTTCAATGACTCGTGGAAATTTATGCTATCAATATAAAAACAGCTTCGCATATTTCCGTTTATATCATACGTAATTTAAATGATGACATATTAATGTTTTTCGTTTCCTTAAAGGTATTTCATATCTTGGTATATCAGATACGCCCGTTTTTAATGATATCGTCATTAACATTATCATAATTTTTAATGCGAAGTCGAATGTGCACTTCCTCGAGCGTTTTCCGATTCTTTCTATTTTGAGTTTCATGTTGCCGTTTTAAGTATTTCATGATATATCTGTTCCATCTGTTCTTCGCTCTTCATCTTGGCCTCTCTACATCTCTTCGTATCCAATTGAGAACTGCTGATGCTTACTTGATACCATCCATTTTCGAAAAGAGTCTTGAAAATAGGCAGTTTGTCCATTTCGTAATTGGGAAAATAAGCAATTTTCAAAATGTATCTGCTACGCAATGTTTCCATGCATACTTCATTATCGGTATAACATACCTTCCAATTTGAACTCTAATAGAAACTCGCATACTGGTCACGTGCCCCGCCCCAATCGAGGTTCTGTGTATGCATTAAAGATATATAACAATATGACGTGGCATTTTCCACGGATATTTATTTTTTCTGATATATTCGTTTGCCCCAATCATCTCATGATTCAGTTAACTCCTCCGAAGCTTTAAACTCGATCGTGACAATTTTAAGCTTCGATTAAAATATGTATATTTATTATTTTATATCGGATGATACCAACTTCGATGGATGCTCTTGGCGGGGATCATTTGCTATATGAACACCAAAAACAACAATTAATCCTTCGATGAATTTATTTCCGTCAAAAAATCGTGGAGTTTGATAGGCAGAGCTGTTATAGGGTGAATATGCGCTCACCCATATGGAGCCATGGATGGAGGGACAGGACAAAAAGGGATTTCCTGCGTTTTAGCCGTGCGATAACGATCGTATAAAACGCGGCATATCTCCCTTGCTCGCTCTTTCGTTCTCTATTTGCCTATTGGAACAATGCGCCCTCTACAGCAGTCCGACCCTTAACTCGTCCAGCAAATCTACATCCTCCACATCATATCCGCCATCCGTTTTTTCACTTTGCCACTTCGGAATCTTCCTTCCTGTTACCAATTCCCCGCTCTGCATTTCTCTTGCTGCCACTAATCTCCGGCTCGACCGTAATCGCAACTGGAATACACAGGTACGACCGTTCGTGTGTTTGCGGTGGACGAAGAGTGCGTCCTAGTATAAGGGGATTATGAGAGGATTAATAAACAAATGACGGAATGCTCGCGCATTTAAAATAAATAAGCTTAGATAAATACTCGTTAGAGTGAGTGAGGAACGCAAAATAACTGTTGCAAAAAGCAAATGCGAATTTTCCTCAACGATACCTCTTTAAAGTTATCATGAGGGCTATGAAGAAGGAGACTTTTAGGGTGGGAAGGGAGACCAATCAGAGATGAGCACGTTAAAGCGATTATCTGTTAATTGAAGACGCTCATAATCTCTTTTGGGTTCCATGAGAAATCAATCCCTCTCAACTCTGTGTTGCCGCGTGTAGTTCATAGCTTTTTGCCCTCTTTATACGTACTGTATTAGTAAACTTCAATTGGCATTTATTCATCGAACTCCAATCGGCATCCGCTTTCGAATCGACACCTAGCAATATCATTTAAATCCCTGAGGGACCAATTTACCGAATGGCTGATTGTGATGTTTGCTCAACGGAATCAGGTCGACAGTCGCGCATGACTTGTATTGTTCTAAAATTGGATGGCTAATGAAATGTCCACACCTTATATGCAAAACTCAACAAACCATAGTAATTATGATATTAAGAAAATGTTACTTTGAGGTGCCTGGTAGAATTTCGATCGATTCAATGCTGAAAACATTGAAAGGAGGCATACGTTATCAATTCTTCTGAGAAATTCGAGGAATACTCAACTTATATTTCTGGCTTCTTATGTAAGTAACTTATTTATTGTGATTCTGAGAAGAAACTAGCTTTACTTACTTATATTTAGCTTGAGAATGAACTCAGAACTGTCAGTTACCTTCGAGTTATCCGTTAGAGTTAGAGTTGTCATAATAATTTAGAAATGATGTTTCATAGCACTGTATCATTTTGCATTAATAGATTTTTAATCTGCTCGTTATGTATAATAATATTCTTAAATACGTAATTGTTCTATTTTCATCTATCATCCTATTTCTGGTATTATTATCCTCTCAGAGGAGGTGAAAATGAATCCTTTCAGGCATATCCGCAAATTCGTCAAATTTTCAAAACTTTTTGATCGATAACTAAAATCAGTTGATAAAGTTAGATTATAGTACGAATTCATATTGTTTAATATTGCAATATTCAAATTCAAATTTATTTTTTGGATATCTAATTTATGATCTTTCATACGTCAGTAAAACCAACTTTATTTTCTATATTTTTCAGCCGTAAATATAAATGTGAGGGAAAGACGAAAGAAATGACGTCGCTAAACACTTTCCGATTCATCTCGCAGCACATTTTCCTAGCTCGCTTATAAACTGAGCTCATATGAACAGCAAAGGCAGATGTAATGAGGAAGGTGTAGTTAAATATTTATTCATGAATGTTATTAAAAGTTTAACTTACGTGTTTGCCTTTCTCCCGTATAGTTAGGTGCTTATTTTCCACATTTCTACAAGGCAACAGCCTTGCCACAAAGGCAACAGCCATTAAGACTTGATGTAGCTGAAATAAATTTATTTCATCTGCATGATTAACGGATCGTTTTGTGTGGATCCATCGAGCTATGGCGAGATAAGTGACGCGCTGGGAATGTTCTTAGTAAGGATTCAGATGGTCCTATTTTATCGAGAAATCATAAAAATGAAGTCACACCACCGCTACAAACTTTGATCGAATGTTCATCTCAGAAAGTGAATTTTTCCTATATATTCCTCCTCCTGTAAGATCCTTCTCTGTTCAACTTGAATGTTTTAAAGAGGAAAATAAATCGTTTCGGATCGTTGGTTTTTTAATGAAAGCATAAAACTCATTCTAACCCTGTGGAAATGGGGAACAGGACCTCGTTTTTGCGGGAAAAGCGATAAAACGGAAAAAATGTATAAAAACCGCGTCGGTAGTTCTCCTTGTTTTATTTAGGCGAACGGGAGAATTTTTTAAAACTTACGTTACACTCTCGAGGGGTTTATGAGTTTTGGTGGACAAGAATAAGATAAGTTGTATGCAAGAGTTTTTGGGAAATTTTCCCCTCCTTTAATATTCAAGGTATTGAATCACGCGCGAGGGCGGTGCCATACATCAAGTTTATTAGCCGAGAAATTTTGTTGTAACTTCAAATGAGGACCCTTGCTTTTTCTTTTTTTCGGCCCACATTTTCCACGCTCGTTGCGCGTGCTCGAATCAAAATTTAATTTGATTAATGATATACTGCCGCTTTTCTCATATTTTATTGACTTTCTAGAGGCATGAATATTGCTGTTGATAAAATATAATAGTATAAAAAAGGATGGCGTTAAAAGTACACGTAAGCTATAACTTAAGCTAGGATAACAATTTAAGATCGTAGAAAACATCTTCTTTGCAGCCTAAAATATTCGTTACTATGAATTGTCGTATACTTTTACTACGGATTTTAACTGAAACAAAATAAATGAGATTCTGGTAGGTAGAAATATCAACGAAGTGTTTTATCAGATAAAGCCCAATGAGCCTCTTTTTTCATAACATTGAAATAGTTGTCTGATAAATCTGTATGGAATATAATAATGAAAAAATCATGAGTGTTTACATAGTTTCGTAGACCAAATTGGTGAGTTGAGATTAATTAAATTTCTTGCATTATTAGAGGAAGATCAGAGAAAAAACAGGATTAATCTTATGGTGACCTCAGAGGAGTTTTAATTTTGTTGATTTAATTTCTCCAGTAGTCTGATTTCTCATCATGTTCGATGAGCCATTTTCGAATCATTGAGAGAATGTCTACGATATTTCAATTATCGTCTGTTTTAATGCAGAATGTACGATCTTTTTTTTATGGATATGAGGCTTTTTATTTTTCTATATTATTAAAACAGCAAAATGGTAACAAAAGATTGGATTATCGTGGATTTATACGTTTCCTATGGTTTTCTGTAACATAAATTTTTAACTTTTGTTTCTTTAAGATCGCATGATTTCAGTTCATTGATAAATATTTTAGCATTTTACTTCATACAGAGTGTGTATGAGCGTATAAAGTATGTACTTGTTCTAAAAATTGAATTAGTTTAATCTTTTATAGCGTAACATTATATCGTATATTCCGGATTCAAAAGTCACTTTTTGATGATAATTTAGTATTAACGCAAGTTTTGAGTTATCCTAGAAATGTGAGATATGAGTTTGACGTAGGATAGAAAAAATAAGTAGAATTCCCGGAAAAAAACATTCACGGAAGAGATGAATGAGAAAGAAAGAGTTTTGATAGAGCAAATAAAACGAAGAATTGGCTGTGCAAATAATTTGAGGAGAATTTCTAACGAAAGAAGTCGAAGTAGAATACAAGGAAAGATACAAATCGGAAGGTAAGACGAGCGTATTAGTCTGCTACAGAGAATTAAAACAAAGGAGGGAGGAAATTTTCTAGTATATTAAGTACAATACTAGTATATACATCAATGCATGTAACTCCGATTCTTTCTTTTATTCCGACTTGATATTGTATTAAAAAGAATATCCTTGCCGTAATACTAATTCGATTTTAGGAAAACTAAGGGAATGGCTAAAAAGAAAGTATACCTTTTTTTAGAAACGGAAGAGGAAATCAGCATTCTCCGCGAGAGGACGAGTTAAGGATAAATAAAGAAGTAGAATAGACGGGAGAAAGAGAGCAGCCGTCCATTTTCCACGTAAACGTCGATTTCCTCTCGTTCCGTTAACGAATAGGACCAAAATGAAAATGCGTAGGGAAAGTGGTGCTATGAGAAAAGAGCGCTTTACTTTTCTCTTGTTCGTTCACCTCAAAACATCAAACGCCATCCAAAACTCGCTGTAGTCGTGTAATGTGGCCGCACGCATCCTAAGCTCTCCTCTCTTTATCTTTTATTTCCCAATCTCGCGCACCCCTTCTCTGGCCCACATCCAATGGCTATTTACTTTGTTCGGTACATTCCAGAGGAGCTTAGGTGTGGAGAGAGCGTGCGTGAGTCGTACCGGTCAATCCATTTCCTAGAGCTGGCAAACAAGCCGTCGTCATCCACGAGCGGATTACATTCCTGCCGTCGCTCCCTCTCACTCATTAATATAACTGGGATCCTTGTCATCGGTTCCTCGGATTCAGGAGATCTCCACTCGAGCGCGAACCTTCGCCGAAGGACAGTTTATATAGTTCCCTTTCGTTCCTCCTCTCACGCTTTAAGTGCCACTCTTTGCCGATCACTTTTCTCGCGTATTTTTCATTGGCGTGCCTTTTCGCCCGCCTCTCATCAATCTCCTGAATATCTCTTCTCTTCTTTGTCTCTTTACCGTTCGTTACGCTCTCCATCCTATGTTCGCTTTCCCAGGCATTTGCGCTCCGTATTCGCAATCATTTGTTGGCATTTAGTAAAGTTTTATAGAATATACAGGTGGATAAAAATGTCAGTTTGATGATAACTAGGGAATGGGTGCATTGTATGAACTTAGATTTTACCTTGTCGATCGGATTTTGCTTTTTTATCCGAAACTTTTTATACATACACCAAATATTTTATATAGATACACACAACAGAAACTTTTGTTGCTTAACTAAAGACCATATCTTCGTATTATTTATTTAGATTAGTATTTATTTAGACAGCATAAGATTCTGTTCTACTCTCTTCTTAGAATATATTTAAGTAATAGACTATTTTAATGACGAAATAATTGATACAATAAATCCTTCATATTCACTGTGAGTATAGGATAGCTTTAAGCTTTAATGAGCCAATATAAAGCTCAAGTTTTTATGTTGTTGTAACTATGTATTTTTAGTTTGGATTTATCATTTAAAGGTCAAATGGGTGACCTAAGTGTTTCACTGTTTTCAAAATAGTTAAATAATGTTATGTAATTCATCAGCAAATTTTAAGAAATAACTTATAAACTTTTAGGCTGTTTGTAGAATATTAACATATATGCTGGGCCTAGAAAAATGTCAAACTAAACTAAATTAAACTAAGCTAAACAAGCTATTCTATTCTATTGAAATAAGCTAAACAAGCTATTGTGTGAGGAAACCGACCTTTGCAATACCTAGATAATTTTGTGCTCGATTTTTCAGCAAATTGAGATATAATTTTCACTCTATACTGCATGAGAATTTTAATTTATTTCACATAAATCCGTTTTTCATGTATCCATATCTAATGAAACTATTATTTTTTCTCATTCGAATTTCATCATGCACGTAGATGCTAAAACAGAAATAACGCTATAATATTTCTCCTTGGTTCTATGCTCCGGAGGTAAAAAAGTGGATTAAATCCGAGAGAGAAACTATTTTTGTAGCTGTGGGGGCTCATCCTACTGCGAACACTTGAGCAATATCCCCGGCGAAAGCAAAAGGGGTAGCTGGAAAGGGAAGGATTTTTATGGACCAAACCCTTAACATGATGAGTTTTGTCAACAAACGGTCGGAGATTCGATATTCCCTGACTATGGCAGCTGTCAGGATCAGGGTGCAAAGGCAGAAGGTGTTAGGATTCCCCGAATTCAACTTCCACAGCCACTTTCCCATTTTTATGCGAATCTTTTCAATTCTAACTTTTACTTTCCCTATAAAGCTGATTGAAGAAATTTTAAAGAATGTTGGCGAGGATGGAGCAGATACGATTTATAAAATAAATTTCAATTACTGTTGATAATTTGAAATTCTTTTTCGCGTTGACATGTTATTTAACCGTTTGAAGAATGGTTTAATGGAGAACAATTTCCTAACAGGCGACAAGTAAGACCAAAAAATTTAGAAGTTTTGGGGACTTCTTGCTTACGAATAATATTAACTTTCGTAAGGTTAGATATCATAATCAAGGTCTAAATTGTATAAAAATTTGCTGATAACCTTAGGATTTATATACTTAAAATGGATAGACTTGAAATTATCTTTTAAGACACATGAGAGAATGAAGTTTGGGTCTATCTTGTGGAATTGATATTGAAGACGTTTGTAAAGTATATTTTTGATAATGACAAAATATGTAATGATTAGGAATAAATCTAAGGAAAAGCTAAAAACTTTCACCAACTTGTATCTGGTATAACGCTATTGTCGTTTCGTTAAATTTGCTTGATTGAGCTTTAAGTACAGTTGACCTTAATTCCACTTAAAGCAGGTATATTCCTTCGCCAAGTAAATCCTTGAGGAACTAGTCTGGTGTTAAGCTTTTGTAATTCAGGTTTGATGTGAATTTAATTATCATAATGCGACCATTTATTTTACGCCTTAATACCTATTGCCGGAATAAAGAATGAAAATGGGTAAAATTGTATGTAAAACTGTTAAAGAGGCAGTGCTTTGGGTGTCCGTATCGCTCAGCCGGAATCTGCCTTGGTGCAGAAAATCCACCGCTTTCCCAGGGTAGCAGGTGAATCGGAAAAGTTTCTTCATATTCTATATTTAGATACCTTAGATATTGACCTTGTATGCAAGACTTCATAATCCGGTGCCTTTTTCCTATTTTCATTCCTTATTTTTTTCTCAAAATGTAGCCGAAACATGTAACCGCCATTTCATTACATAACGCGGACGTGTTTGAACGCGAAAAGAAAACGGAAAATAACACACGGACTCACAAAATCCAATCTCTTTAGAATAAATATGCGAATATTTAAGTCCTGCACAAAACAGAAAAAAATACCCTCATGGTCACTTTCTCCGATTTTAGCCCATTCTGAGGTGCAAAGGTTTTAATTTTGTCCATGAGAAAATTCTGAATGGAAATTAGAAGCGGATAAGAATTTTTTATGACATTTATAATCACTTTTGACCAAAAATAACGCCATACACGTACTCCCCTAAGAGACTCTTAATGTTTATTTTTAATAATCTGAGCCGCATAGAATGGAGAAGTAAATATTAGAGATGAAAATTGTGTAGATGACGGTTAATCTCTGATTAACCACTAAGTAGATTCAATTATATCTTTAGTTAATCTGTTTGCGATTGTATGGCTTCACAAATAAAATTGCTGAAACTGAGGAAGAGATTTAAATATTTTCTGTAAAAGAATTTATCATTTTGATTCCGGTTGCAGATCTGAAAAGTATATTTAAATGGATTTATAGATTACTTTCTATTCGATAAATTATAGACTGATATTAGCTGTCTTCTCCTATAAAATAATGCGAGGATCTGATGAAACTCAATTACCAATATTATAGACTTAATAAGGTGTTTTATGCAGTGCTGATCTGGAATTTTGGAATGAAGCTATTAGTACTGAAAGAAAGCCATTCGAATAATTCTTATAAATCTATTTTTCTCTTTGAAAGTCATTTTGTGTTATATTACACTGATGTGATGGCCATTGAATATGAATGATTCTTTATTGATGTTTCATAATTGAACGAGGAGTGCATATAATCTTCTCGGGAACAATACTGTAACTTTTCGTGAATTTTTGTCAACAACATAATATACGAATTCAAGAAAATAAGTTCTTCATTCGTAAAAACTGAATTCAAAATGCCTGTACATAATTCTTTTAATTCTGACGTAGCTCAGAAAAATGCGCTAACAGATTGTTAAATTATAGAAAAGTAACAAAAAACTGAAATTGGAGACTTAGGGTGGTCTGAAAAGTTTCCAACCTCAGATTTTTCAGAAATCATCAGAAAATTTTCAGAAACATGCCGAGAAATGGCGAAATGTCGGAAACTTTTCAGACCACCCATGTAGCATTTTTCCACAGTGATTCTTGATTATTATCGGCTCCGTAAGCGTGCTTGAATCTCCAGGGCCTGAAGATGCAAGCACGCTTGCAAAACCGGTCGCAATCAAGAATCACTATGGAAAAATACTTAGTGACTAATTTCCGTTACGGCTTTCTACGAATTCATACCTTCGAGTACCAATAACAACAAAGCTATTCATTCAGCATGAATTCATTGAACTTCTTTGAAAAAATCCCCACTAGTGCATATTGACGAAAAAATCAATAATTTTAATTTATGAATTCCATGGATGATGGGGTAGTTTAAGAGGGAGAACCTCGGAAATGACCCTTTTCGAATTCAACTACTTCACTGTCCATTCATCTTTGATCAATGAAGAGTAAAACGATTATACGTAATAATGACTCGAATTTCGGGTTAGAAAATTCAGCGAACGTGCGAACTCAACGTATCGCGCCAATGATCAGCCTCGAGCGCATATTAAATGATTCTAAAGCGGAAATTCACTATGATTTGACTTTAACAGGAGCATTTTTCGAGCCTCCTCAGCGAGGGCAATATCTGCCACCGCACCGGCCTCACTCTCACTCTTAATCACGTTCCATGGCTCCCATTTTTTCCCATTATATTAGTCCGTCCGAGCGGCGTGTGTGTTCCTACCGTTTCATTTCCTTCCCGAACGCCCTTTTGCCGGAATATTTCTCTGTGGTCGCGCTGCATCCCGGCGTCGTTTGCACATGTACGGGAGGAGGCAGGTTCATGAGTTTGATGGTGCACGGTGCAGAGAGGGTGCGGGGGTGGGTGGTGATTAGCCGAGCCCTTCGTGATTAGTCTGCGCAGCCATGCGAAGGAGCCCCCGCCTCCCGCTATCCCTCTTCATCAACTTTGGTGAACCACGGCAATTATTTAACCACTCGAGATGAAAAAATGTTCCGTCCGACGTCCATTTGACCATTGTCGGGGCGGGATGATTATTTTTTCCCCTCGATAAAAAACTTCTGTTTGATCTCTCTTACCCATGGGCTTGCCTACCGACGCTATTCACGAGGCTAACCTCTCCAGTGACCAGCTAACCAGTTGGACAAAAGCGAAGGAAGAAAGTCACATTGAGGGCGGGTTTTGGATACTTTCTTTCATTCATATGCACTTTCAAATTCCACAGATTTAATTGGCATGCAAAACGTCGCCGACTGAAAATTGTGATTATCGGGATATGAGGGGATTTTTTCCCTCCAGAGTCGCCATACTGAGCGATATTTAGAAATATAGACGTACGTATGCGTTTGATTGATTTTAAACTTTGATAAATTGAATGTAAAGTCATGAGATCCGACAGAAGAGAGATAAATGCGGAATTGTGTGTCTATTTTATTTTTTAGCAGTTTATTTAATCCAAGAGAAAGTTACTTTCAAAATTCGCACAAAATATATAAAAGTTTTCGAAAAATATTTAAATCCGCGAATGTTCGAGAGTAAACATGTGTTTATGAATTGAATGTTTATGATGGATCAATTTCATCCATAATAATCCAAAAAGGTTTTACCTGAGAGTTCTTTGTTAGAAATTAATAAGGCGGTCGTTTGATTTCTTTTGTGCATATGCAATGCTCAGTAAAGTGATATATGAATCTGAAATTGTTGTCATTGTAGATAATTAGGATAATTTAAGGCCCAAATAATCAGAACAGATTAATTAGAACACATTTTAAATTTTTTACGTCGGATTTCTGAAAAAAGATTTTTCCTTATATCTTACAATATCATCAGACTTAATTTCGACTGCTACCTCGCGATATGTCATTAGAGACATACAGCTGTTACTGAAATCACTCGAAATCTTCCAAATTGCATAGACTTTATCAAAGACATCGAAATCGAAACCCATAAATTATCAACCGATGAAAAGTCTCATGTTTCACTTACTATATAATGGAAATCCTTGTATATCAAAAGCTTAATATTATTAAGAATGAAAAATCATTTAAGTCTATATAGCGGACCTGAATCACCTTGAATATGATGACACCTTAACATCCATGAGTTTACTATTTTTTCACTGAAACATATTCATAGGAAACTCGTTGATATTTCAAAACTAAAAGTCATTCTGAGAAGTTGAAAGAGTGTTTCATCTTGGGAAAGGAGATAACGTTAATCGGAATAACATTCTGGTTTGCAAACTGCTCTGTTACCTAGATTATCAGAAACTCTGCTTAAGGTACTGTTTTATAGAGTAAAATTTTATTTAGATGTGGACTTTGAAAATTGCATCTTTTTCGCAATTGGTCACTTATCTGAAAAATTTATAGCTAATGTTGGAACTGTAATAATTTAAAACATATAATCACATTCTTTATTTGGAGAAATTGCTGCTTGGAAAATTTCTACACTGCAGATCCTCTTGAAACAGGCAGAGAAAGATCTTCGTATTCCCCATCTTGTATTTCTCCGAGAAACTCTCCATCGTGTCTCATTTTCTCCTAATGGCGCCATTTTCTCCTCCTTGCCGCTGACTCATCTCCGAGTCATTCCTTTGCTCTCTAATTGTACATACCTCTCATATTAGAAACCGCAATTCCTACCTAACGACTCAAGCCCGTATATCGCCGCAACTCCAACTTCCATCGCATTCCACCTCACAGAGCGAGACCCGTTCACCCACCGGACTGTCTATTTCATAATTCCGGTGAATTTTCGAAAAACCGCACACGGTGCTCCATTCAAAGATCATGCGTCAATCGCTTATTCATGTCTTTGAACGACTCATATATCTATTGAATGCGCAGCCCTGGGCAGAGGAGATTTTGTCGCCCCAAAATGAAACGTGACTTTTACTAGAATCGTCCCAAGGAATATAGGCGTCCCCGTTCCAAAAAACTCAATTTCCAAAATATACCAAAATTCCATTTTGAGATTTTTTAAAAGGAAATATTAATGATATTTATCTCGCAATACATACCAAAATTTCACTTCATAATAATATATATCTTGTTTTCATAATAGGAAATTCCTTTAAACTCTGTAACAGTCGTACTTACATAGAATATTACATACTATAAAATAGATTCTAACAATATATCATAGCCACTTAAAACTCAGGCTTTCTCATTACATTGGTCCGTTTTTTGTTCGATAAAGTACATTAAAGCAATTTAGAAAAGTAAAGTAAAACTATAACGAATGATTAATGAACATTAGCTTATGATATACCTCTGCACAACATTTTCTTTAAAATTTCCTGTATTCCCCTCTTAGAGGTTCAATGATAGTTCTTTGATTAACGTCGCTTACATAAAACTGTTATAGCAAAAGAATTTTGTTCCTTGTGACAAGTATCGGGTGTACAATGTATATAGAATCATGCTCAAATATTTGGATTTTATCTCACTCTCTAGAAAAGCTGGTTAACCTTTTTCCATCGTAAGGCTGCATATATGTACAATTCATCCACATAAGAAACTGTTCGTTACGTATTTCCTACGTTAAAATACTTTAACATCAAAGTTCTAAATAAGAAAACAAATTAATCCTTGAGTGAACTGAAATAGAATATTTTCCAATTTACGTTCATTTTTCGTCACTAACGAGATTGGAATCCAAGGGATTGAAATCGAGGCATTTGTTTAAAAAGAGATGCAAAGGCCGCATTGAACGCTTGCATGTGACCACAGGTGAGCGGAAAAATGTTACAATTTTTGGTAGGTAAAAATGCTACGATGAATATTCTTCACTGAGAATTTCTGGAATTTTGGGGTTGGTACAAATACCACAGTATAATTTACACGGGAGAACAAAAACATTTTAGCAATATTTAAGACCATTATAACAATTGTGCACACTCTAATTAATTTTTTAAGTTATTCCTGTACAAAGGTAATAATTTTTGCGATATTTCATTAATTTTACGCCCAAATTACAACTATGTACTACCCACGTCAGAGGATAAAATGGAGGTGACGATAGCTATGAAACTCATCGAAATACTGTAAGATTACTAGACGGAGTCAGGAAAAGGATTAAAGTGGCTCCCGGACAGCCAAGTGGGTAGCCCTCCTTATTCTTGTCGGTCTATCAGTCAGTCTATTGTCAGTCAGTCTATACTAATCAGTCTCAGATTTAAATCCCAGTGGGGGTCCATATGCGCCAAATGACCTCAACTGTTGAAGCTCTTAAAACTACTCAAAACAGAAAGAAAGCAATAAATTCGCCCGTCGAGGGTTGTCAATATTTATCAGGAATTTGCCAATCTCTGCGGATGAAGAATTTTTGGTAGAGCTTGGGTTTATCTGAAAACTTTGGCCTCACAGCTGTCGAGTGGCCAATTCATTTACGGTCATTTTACTGCATTATCTGACTAACATTGAAGGGACAAAGTCAAGCAGTGGTAGTGCTTTCTCCAGAGGCAGAGGTTGGGGCTGCGAAACAAATCCTTTATTCCTCTCAGCATGGACTTGGACGGACGTCGAACACCAAAACCTCGGCGCCCCGGGCCCGTATCTCGGCTCTGATTACTGCTATAGCTTCGATTTTGCACCCTGATCACGTGCTCCGGCCTCACTCTGCGATGCTATATCACACTGTGTACTTAACGATGCTCATTCTATTTCATTGGCAATACTATTTTGGTTTGGATAGCCTGATGCGGGTTTATCACTTAAATTAGACTTCAAAATATTAATATTATTGTATCTTTTACTGTATGTAATTTTCAACTTGTAACTTATAATTTGAAACGAAGCGTTCATAGATACTTTGATGTAAGTTTTTACATTTATTAACAACTCATTCAGGGTTTACTATGCATTATATGATATACATTCGTTATCAGTCGTTAGAGTTCGTTAGGACATGTTAAACTCTAAATGATGAAATGAAGATATCTTTTAGCATCAAGTTACAAGAAGTCCCTCTGATGCTATAAGAAGCTATAATTTTACCAAACGAAGGAATTACTCAGTTATCATTCAGTTAAAATTTTCATTTTTTTAATTCAGTCACATTCTCTCCATGTAAAATTACATCCTTTACAGCACTTATATTGTTTGTATAATTCGTTATGAAAGTGATGAAAATTGGAACGCTTAATTTCAAGATGGTTCATTTTTCGAGAATTTTATCCTTGAATATCGACAGCCGGCTAGACTGATCGCCTGAAGTTGGGCAATTTGTAATACTTTTCTGAGTTTTGGTTGCATATGCTCCAGGATATCCTAAAGAAGAATGATTTATTTAGCAAATGAAACGTATATTCACGAAGTTTTCTAACAATTTTCATTATTATCAGAAAATATCAATACATGCGTCTTTTGCCATTATTTCCAACCATATTCACTTAAGAATTCCCTAAATTTTAGTGTAATTCGGAATATTCTAGAAATAACTACTTTCACAATTAAAAAAAAGATTTTACAACTACCTGAAAAGTAAAAGAAGATATCAAGGACAACTTTATTAAATAATGATTTACATAACTCACTTGAGTATAAAAAAATCCTGATCGGCATTTTTGTTAGATCATAAACGTTGGTTTCCTGAATATATTTGTCTAATCAGAAGTGGAAATCAGAGAAAAACCCTTCTAGTATTTCAAGATTATTATTTACAATGATCAGATAATAACTCATAAGTCTATGGGAAAAATCCCGATTTTTTCTTCTCGCCCAATTTCCGCCTATTAATTAGCGCGAAAACAGATTAAAAGAAGAAGGAATTCGTTCCCATTGTTTAATAGGACCCGTCCAGATTTTTATTACGGCCCACAACCTTTTGACCTTTGTTATATTCCTGAGTTACTCCCGCGACCCTTTTCTAAGGCCAGCGCCAAACGTGACCCCTTTTTCCGCCACGCCGCAACCCAACTCGCCGAACCCCTCTGCCTAAAATACGCATGCGTATTTTACCGACTCCCTCTTCAATATCCTCTCCTGTTTCTCCTTTCTGGCCCTTTTCTCTCTGCTTTAACCAACTATCCTATCTTTTGCTGTCGCTTGGCCACCTTAGAAACATCGCTCTCGTCCTAACTAGGGCGACATTCCCTTATTTCTCGCATCTCTTCATTTTCCTTCTTCGCATTTGCCCGCTCTTATACCTCGATCGTAGCTTGAGCGTATTATGTAAAGCGTTGAGATTAGTAATGCGATCCGGCACGAATGCAGTTGAAAGTTTTTTTGCCTGTCATTTAAGACATGCAGCTTGTCTTTCAGTCGATTTATAATCTTCAACTCTTTCGGTTTATATCTCCTTACAATTTTTTTTGGACATGTTCCATAACTTCTGTAGCTCTACGTCGAGGTTTCATTTTCATTCAAGTTCGAGGATGAGGATATGCCATTTTCATGTCAGCTAACTTTCTCTTTCTATACCTTGAGTCGAATCATGCCATGTCGTGTCTAATCATCAGCACAACTTCAAGCCCGAACTACGAATATGATTCCAATCTCTTTCTTCAAATGCCGACGTTTTATTCACCCTTGTATTCTAGTAATCCTAGATGATTTTACAATACATTGACTCTATAATATTGATCGAAAACTTTGATGAGTATCTATTTAAATACATTATTCAAATCTTCTACATCCCCTCGTCCTTAGTCATCCTCAGTTTGTGCGCAAAATTGTGTGACGATAAAACTGATCATAAAATTATAACCTCAGCGTTCTAAGTAGGTACATTTCGAACTTTGAATCTCTCTCGTACCTTCTATGTTTTTTAGAAAGCCAACTTCTCTGCTTTCATGGAGTGAATAAAATCGAAAAGTTCTGCTCTTATTCGATTCATTTAGAATAATTCAGTAGACGTCAGTTTCAGTTTCTCCGTATCATTCGTGATGTTGTCTCTATTTTGATCTTAGAAAATTGGTTCGATATCGTCATGCACCGCGGTAGAAGAAACCAAAACTACGTTTCCTTCGAAGGAAACAATGATGTAAGGATACCTCTGGAATTTACTAGGTAATTGAATACGCCCGAAATTATTTCTGAAATTCGAGTCTTATTGGGGTAAACGATCAAATTATTCAGCTGCTAAATTCCTTCCAATGAGCATAACCCGCTCGTTCCGAAAGTTCAGCCGATTCCCCACATCAGTGGCGCGATATTAAAGTTCGCAAGTCAATTCAAATATTCATGAGTCCTTTCGTATGTAATATATCCTTTAAAAGACGCATTCAAAATGTATTGGGGTAGGCTTATTGGACTCTGAAGCTATGTTACCACGTTCTCGGGGGTATTCAATTGAGTGTCAAAGAGGTGGCTTACTTTTCGTTAGTTCGTCCATTGCTTGTGTACTGTTGCGCGGTGTGGAATCCGCATGAGAACGGTTTGATCTTGGATCAAGTGCGGCTACAAAGTATAGCGACTCGTTCCGTTAAGGGAGACTATGGAATTGATAGCAGTCTATCAAAGATGATCAAAACCCTATCATGATGGTAGGAGAAATTGGTATAAGCATAAGCTATTCGAGAAAGTCTTAAGTAATTATTTACATAATGGAATAAGCGACGGAATGATTCCCGTACTTACTAAGAGAGATTCCCAGGTGGATTCGCAAATTTGAGACGAGATCTGTTTAGCGTATTATAAAATTGAAAATAATTTATAACCATTTTGTCCTAAAGGCTTCTCTAATTTGCAAGATATAGTTGTTTAAATATACCATCAAATATAGTAGATTATATACCTGGTGCTATGATTCTTTGCAGCCAATCAGAGGAAGTGATGACGTCGTGGGACTTGCCGTTTACTTTGGCTGCTTGGGTTACACAGCGATCCTATCAACGTATTATCTTTCTCTTCGTTTAAGATATTTTTGGTTAACATTTTTATCTATTATAAATGCACCGCATGCAGAACCCACCGCATAACTTGTAAGACATACATAGGCGAACCAATTAGGACCCTGAATTCAAGAAATGTATTACAGTGGGTGATGAAAGGCAGACCTATTAATTTGAAATATTAATTAAGAGTCGGGAATTGGTTAGATTGTTGTGTTGACCGTGACCGAATTTGCCGGCCGCTGTGGTTATCGTGCTAGCGCAAGTAGCAAGCCGTGTATACAGCAAGTAAAACAAACACTCTTATCGCATCTGTAATTTAACGTAATAGGCAACAAGTATAACTAGAGAAACATGATTTGATTGACTAATTCATTATCTGGGTGGGGGAATGATAAGATAAACGGACTAACCATTAAAGCGAAGGTGGGTGGCAGCTATGTTGATCATCGACGTACCAGGACCTGAAAATTTAATTTTTCGAAAAAGAAAAAAAATTTGAGTTAACCAGGGTTTGAACCACTGAGGATGAAAGTTTGGGTATTGTTGGAAACTTTTGGAAATCGGACCAGACACTCTAACCACTCGGCCATTTTGGAGATGTGGTTTCCACACGAAAAGGTTGATTAAGTAGGTAACTGTATGCGCATGCCAGATAATGGCAGATAATATGACCGTTACATTTACATTTGTATTGATACATTGCGAGCCACCGAATAGTGTGTAGCATGAGATGTGAACACCGACAGATTATACCCTTACTCCACCGATTTTATTTAGCCATTTCGAATGTGAGCTTTGATTGATCTGCGCTTGCATTCCGTCGTAAGTTGATAAAACTCCGGTAGGTATGCGGTTCATTTATAAAAGGCAAAAATATTCATTAAAATATCTTAAACGAAGAGAAAAATAATACGTTGATAGGCCACGATCGCTGCGTAATCCGAGAAGCCAATATGAACGGTTAACTCCCGCGCCGTCATCGCTGCAACTTATTAGCTGTGAAGAAGCTTAGCAGTAGGTATCTAATCTACTACTTTTGAAGGAATATTTAAACAACCATATCTTGAAAACCAGTAGAGAACAGCGCTTAGGACAGGAACGAATATTTTTATATTCAATTCTCGTTTACGCTAAATTGGTCTCATCTCAAAATCACACCTGAGAACCTGTTCTTGTCAGAGAACGCAATATTTCAGGCCAAAATTCAAAGAGATTTGATGATATTACATTGAGAACGGATAAGCTGTTCCTAGTATTTCTCCACAGACAGTATTATGTACATAAATCAGATTGCTAATTAGGGAGTTCGATGTTTTCTCACCATCTGCCATACGCTATATGGTGGCTCGTAGGGATAATGTAAACTTTAATGACAGGGAAGTGTGGAATATACGAAACATCTTTATGGGTTATCGAGTTTTTCAATAAAACTATCGGAAATATTGTTATCGGGGACATGTTCTAGTACGGATTTACTTACAAATGAAGCAAGAGGGATGCGTTATTATTCTTTCCTGTAAAGAATCGGAGTGTGCACGATTAGAACCATCCGAGAGCACGATCGATGCCGCAATTTCGCTAACATTTCTGTCGATTCTTTTCCAATACCATTAAATTCTCCTTCAGGAGAGGGGATTCATCCCTATATTTTCCATTAGAAGGCCTTAACATTATTTCCATACCCTTTTAAACTCTCACCTTTGTCATGTTCGGTCCATACTTCCTCTTCCTACTTCTTGGAAATATCCCATTTTCTCTTCCCTTTCTTTCTCCCCTTGCTTTTCTTCTTCTCCTTTGTTCGGAAACGTGATCGCGTGCCATTACGGTCGACGGCCTTTCTCTCACCTGTAACCTCCGACTCGAGTCTTTCCTTTTATCCATCATTCGAAAGAGGATGAAAGGCAGATCGTGTACTCATCCCCATTCCATCTTGTTGGCCTACATTTCTTCCTCCCTTTACTCCATTCTAGTGGTGCTATAGACTAGTGGAAGGTTCTTAGCCTCTAAGAGGGTGGTTTTTATATCCTTCAACAACGGAGGCAATGCTCAGGTAAGCCGCATTTCCTGATTTTTTAATCTCGAACACTACGTGTCATGAGATATCATCGTCATATCAGTCGTCGGCCAACCGTCGAGGGGAAAGGTTGTCCATTAGGTCCTTAAGTACGGTAGTGGAATTGTCTGTGGGTGGTGAAAGGGCCCGGAAGCAAAGTGCAGGAATTGCAAAAGAAAGCTAAGGTATGGGCTTTGGTGTGGCCTTTGCGAGCAGTGGTTTCACTCCAAGTGTTCTCGCTATATCCAAGATGATAGTTAGCCGGAATGTTGGACATGAAGAGTACCAGGAATCAAAGGAGAAAAACGTTAGGGAAGATAAGGAGAAAGAGTTGCAGGCAATGACAATGAATCTGAGAGAAGCAGAGGAAAAAATAAAGAAAGTAATACTAGAAATTAATCGACGGAAAAGAACGCAAAGCATAATTCCTGGAGTGCACTAGGGAGCAGATGAAAATCAGAAATACGAGAGGGAAAATACAGAAGAACATAAATCTAGGGACTCCGAATCTGTGAGAGTAGCCCAAGGGGCTGAACGACAGTGGTTGGCGGAAGCAAACATAAAATTACCTTAAAAAGTGACAATGGCATGCACACGAATATGGGGGACTCGATGATTCGGTATGCTATTGATGAAGGAGGGGAATAAATGTGGAATGTCTTTCGAAGGTATACGTGAAGCAGTTGAGCGAAGAGTGAGGAGCGAAGAGGGTGAGCGAAGTGAGTGAGGACAGGAAGGAGAGTTTCTGAGGCTGTGGGAACAATCACGAGGCAGTTGTCATGGACATTCTTTGGGAACCGAATAGGAAATGTGAAGAAAAAATTTGTATCATTGTTTAGAAAAGCAAACGGGGAGAATTTCTAGGATTTCCTCGGCGCAGTTTTCATTCGATCACCTGAAAAGCAGTGTTTCTGTATTTATAGGTATGACGGCGGCTATTATCTCATCAATAATGAAAGTAGCGAGCTAGCATGTGTCGATGCCTGTAAGTGAGTAAATACACTCAAACGAGAGTGTGATACATGTAATGATGACAGTTTTATCCCCTTGAATAGAAATCTGAATCATGAAAGTCGGATCGGACCGAATCTCTTTTTTTGCAGGGGAATATGTAATAACTTAAGAAGGGAATGGAGATTTTTCGGTGTAATGGATCCAGATGGATCGGCGGATGTCAATGTGATCCTCATCTACCGAAAGCTTTATTCATTATCAATACGCACTTCTCCGCGGTAGGCTCCATAGTAACTTCATTCTTAGTTTATGTTATTTTCAATTCATTTAAGCTAGTCCCAGCATAAAAGCGTACAAGGTCGCCTGAAGCTATATTTTCTTCATGAGCATGTCAGGATAATAATCATTCAAAAAATATTGATAAACTATACAAACGGTATGGAATCATACGAAATGATGAAGCGTTTTCTGGTCGCTCTTCATTCGGACGAAAATTTCTAACCTCTTCATTTATAACCTTTTTCTCTTCGGCTCATCCGAGCTCTTTCTTTCCTCAAAAGAAAATAAGTCTCTCACTCGCGTCTGTTTTCGGAGCCGCTTTTCTTTTCTTTTGAAAGTGACCGGCGAATGTTAGTGACACTGATTGATAGTGAGGGAGGGGGACCACGAACCATCGCGGTCTCACTTCTTTGGTCGGAACTGAAGGACGCTTAGAGTAGGAGAAAGACAAGTTTCAAATCCGTAGATTACAGATCCTATAAATCCTCCTTTATCTTCGAAATCCTTTAGTGGCGTTCCTTCCATTTAATCCTTTTGAGTCATTGTTTTTATGCCTTTCATTTGAAAGGGAGTTATAAGCGTTCCAGCCGACGGACATTTGCGCCGGAGCAGACATTTGGGACGCCTCATACACCTTCACTTGAACTTTGGCAGCATTCGAAATCTTTTAAACGTCGTCGCGTTCCCCACCAATGAAGTTGGTGCGTTTTTTGCTTTGATGATTTTTTATTTATTTAGAAGTTTCACAAACACTGCTGACATTTTATACTGCATACAAAAACAATAGAACAAAAAATTGCACTTATATGCATGAATGCATGAAATAAAACATATAAACGAAAAATAACTCGGAGAAATATAAATGCAAAAAAAGATTTAAGTAGGAAGTTATTTAGATGAATCATTACACAAATATTCTTTGAAGAATGCGCCCAGCGACAGTCTGAGAGGGTCTATGGAGGGACGTACGAAGATCACAAAGTTTGGAAGTCTATATGATATGGAGCGTTTTGCAAGTAATAATCTATGTATAGGAACTTTGGAAATAGGATCAGTCTAGTTGCTCTAGGTGGAGCATGACATTTAAAAAGCTAAGCTCACTCTAGAGAATTAAAAGTTTCGTTATCGGGCGAAAAAAAGAAGAAAAAACCGTAGTGTGTCGTAAAGAGTGGTTTCTGAGAAGACATGTGTATTCACAGCTTACTAGCTTACTGAATTGAAGCTGACTCTAAAATTAATGACACAGTTTAGTATGAATTGAGAAAAAGTGTGATAAGAAATGCCATTTCTCCTCCTGAACGATTAATAGGAGAAGGTAGCTATTATCAGGATAGATAGCCTATTATGAATACATTATTAATCATAATAGGCTATCATTATCATTCATAATAGGCTATTCATAATATTCGATCATGGAATATAATATTTGATTAGCACCCTTACTTAAATTATTTAAGTAACATTGTTGTATAGAATATGTCCAGGGGAAATGT
Organism: Pachydiplax longipennis; assembly: GCA_036926295.1. Taxonomy (NCBI): domain Eukaryota; kingdom Metazoa; phylum Arthropoda; class Insecta; order Odonata; family Libellulidae; genus Pachydiplax; species Pachydiplax longipennis. The sequence goes on from JAVFKF010000010.1 coordinate 1,731,559, forward strand.
TAGGAATCCCTAAGTGTAAGTACGGAAAAGAAATTTCTTTAGATATTATATAAAATCTACCTACAGGGCTTAAGAAGCTACACATATCTTGTAAAGCATGGGCATGAAAACGATCTACTTGCAATCCTATTGAGCCTTACAGAGAGCTGTAAAATTATTTCTGGCTTTGACTTGGAATCTTTGGAAAAAAGAGGCCTGGAAGCAGATACTACTTTTAGTTTCTAACGAGCATTTTATCTCTTTTGAGAAAGAGACTGTACGTAAGCTCAGCTACCTGACCTTCCACAAAACGTTAAGAGTTAAAGGGAAGAATCTATTTCAGAATTCAATCTTTTTCAGTGTGATAAGATGATAGTTAAAGGGAAAGATGCATGTGCTTCTGGTCAGATGATGACAATAATGAAGGGAAAATCCCTTTCACGCGTAATTAACGCATGAATATTTATGATTGCAAACATAAAACTTTAGATGTGATGGAATTTTCCACTTATATGAGGAAATAACTTGATCGGAATGTGTCAGGGGCTTTCATATCTGTGTCAACGGATGAATAATTAACAAGGATGCCAGAGAGTTATTTCAAGTGTGAAATGTGCGATGAAGATTCATTATCATCGAGCATCAGCCGATGAATGGGATTACTGTAAAGATATTTCAGAGAATGTAATTATGAAATGCTACTTAAAACTTTTAGCTGAATATCCTTATTTACATAAATATAAATATTAAAATTACATCCGTTAAAATGACATGATGATTTTGGATTTTTCTCCAAAATGCAATTGATTTATATCTCTTGCTTCAATAATATTTTTTCAGGATGTTAATTCTCAATTCTTTTAGTAATATCAGTATATTTATTTTAAGGGCAAATAAAATATAGTAAATTAAGATTAAAATATTGATTTAATTTACTTGAATTTAATCATCCGTACTGCAATATTCATTATAAAATTTAGTTTTCTCCACCATTTCCTGTTCATACCTATTCCATATTCCATATATTATACCAAAAACTGAATAACATGTATGACAATCAATTATGTGTTAATTGTGCCATTTTTTTGTTTATAAAATAACAATTAATAGCTAATTATGATGTAGTAGAAAAAATTGAACTTATTAATGTTGAGTAACGATATACACGATTCCTTACACCCTTAAGGCACTTCATAAGTGCTTAAGGGTGTATACAGTGTGAACAGTCTCCTAAAATTTGTAATAACAACGTTTAAAAGCGGGTTGATGGTTTTAATGAGTGAAATCCTAAGGATTAGGCTTGTATTACGCATTTTCTGTGTTATTTATGCTTTGATAATGATTTATGCACGAAACCATTCTCTAATCAGTTCCCATCAATTTCCATCAAGTACGATTTTGGGCGCTGTTGTAATTAACACTTCCATCTTCATTTTCGGCTTTAATCAATAGTGTTTGTCTCTTTCAGGGGTTTAAATGATCGATTTAAATTGTATCGCCATGAAGAAAGAGGAAAAAACTGCAGTTTTCACGCACCTTGATTGCCAACTCGCAGCAATGCGTAACTGAAAATTCTGCGCCTGATGCCCTTTCAACATGAAGGCTCTCCAGATCCTTTGCCTCGCTCTGCTCCTCGAGCCAGGTAAGGCGTCAATATTTTGTGTCTGCTAATTTTTGCTTTCTAGGAAAATCTCCGTTAGTTTCACTAAACAATGGCTACCATACGTTGTTTTAAGGGCATAGGAAAGGCATGTTTTCATGGGTAGATATCAACAGCTGTTGCACTGAAAAAGGTTCTTGAGGTCTTTCAGATTTCTCCAGAATTTTTCTAAATTTGTTTCGTTGTTGTTCCTTTTACATAAAAGTAAAGGAGGATTATATGCCTTCTTTTCTACGTTTATGTCTTAAATAGCAAGTTCATAAGTCGAGAGATTAACCTTTTTATTGTATCATTTGCCTTAACATAGTATTTACTACTTTGACTCCATTTTGTTGTCCAAGATGTACATGTGCTACATCTAAATCTACATTAATATCATTTGAGCCGCCTTTCAATTTATGGAGGAATCATCGAGCCTTTTAACTACTTCTTTCATTCTTTGTTTGATTCTACGCATCCTTCATGATATTTTAGAATAATTTCAGAGAATATCAATTTAAAAGAATGAGTTCTCATAACGAATTTTCGCATCTATTTTTGCTATTTCATGCTCATTATCGGAGCTGCCGAAATAGCAGGATGATTCCATAATATAGATTACATCTTCCGCAAACGTAATTAATATCTCTTAATTCATTAACTAAAGTGGTTATTTAGATCCTTGCGTGGAAATTCCAAAAAGATTCCGAAAAAACGCTGAATCAACGTTACATCGATTAGATGATTAGTGCTTCCATTGGATTAGATTTCACTAGAGATTTTGTAGTTAGGTACATGAATCTGTTTTAATCTTGCAATGCAAAATAAAATACTTAGGTAGGTCTCGTGCTTGTACGTGAAAGATTAAAGCAATTCCCTAGTTTCCTGAATCCTCCCTAAAATTTATTTTTTAACTAACGTTTAACATGAACATATTGCACAGAGTTAACATTTCTCCATTTAAAATGGTCGAATTTCCGAGAGAAGGTCTGCAAAAGGGACGGCGATGCCAACATTTCTCGCAACATTTTTCCTTAAACTCTTTGTATCTCTTTTCCAGATAACAGCATTTGAATTGATAACAAATTTTCGCATCGCATTCTTTCTGAAACATAACGCCTCGGGTGGAGCGCTTTCATGCGAAGATAGCGAGCTCGACATCCAGAGAGACATCAGAGGGATCTCAAAAAAGTTGGTGGACGTCTGCCTCGAAGGAAGACACGGGTCACTTTGAGAGAGATAAGAAAATAAAACGTCTCGTTTTACGGAAACAAAGGCACGCGAATAATCTCTCGGCCCGACGCAGTCACTTTAAATTATTCAAGTCGAGGTGAACATTTGTGAAAACTGTCGAACGGAACGCTGCGGGGATCTACAGCCTATAAATAGAGGCATTCTCTCAAATGGAAAAGTAACGCGAGTTTCCGAGATCCCCTCCTGTAAAGCGCGTCATGGTTTTTATTCTCTCCCAGACGTCAAGCGTTTTAGCAGACAGAATGGATGCGAGTTATTTATGAGCCTTCCCTCATCCCCGATTTTCTAATATTTCCGATCAGTTTGAACTTTTAGTGTCAGTCGTCTCCTCTCGAAATGTTAATTCATCTTCCCTCCGTTTTTTCGCGTCGGTGTTGATTCTGCGGACGCCTCGAATAGAGCGAAGATCCGTGGCGTTTCGCTCGTGGATTCGTTAGAAATTTGCTTTGGCGTTTGTAATCACTCAAAGAAACGTATAACCGGATGATTTTGATGAGAGGTGTGGTGTCGGTTCTACAGGTCTGTTTTGATGGGTGGTGGAGAAGAGGTTGCTGGAGCGGGGATGAAATTTAGTGGAGTAGCTCGCAGTCATGAAGCGATGTTAAATTCAACGGCTGTTTCGGGAATAAGTTGGGAGATGGTGAGAGTTTGGGCATACGCTTCACTGGAGAAGAAAGGGGAGGGATGGTGCGGGTGTACTCCGGGGTATAGGTTTAGGCCCTCTTGGATGTAGGTTTGGATGGAGTTTCCTACTTCATGAAAACTTGATCGCCATCTACTGTGCTCGGATGCATGGCTGAAGTGACACAGGATTGAAAAGTTTATTGCACGCCCTCTTGAAGGAATTTCAAAATATAATTACTCGCATCAAGGTTGACGTGATCCGTCGAAATTGGTATGAAAAGGTTATGAGCAAGTGACACGTTACACCGGAATGTTATCCAGAATTCCTATCCGTGGCTTTAGGAGAAAGCCGTAGTTAAATTATAAATGTTCCTTCATCCATTTTTATACGATTCAAGGTCTTATTTTAACTTAAGAAAAATTTTCTTCATTCCGCCTTTTATTTCTGCTCCTCAGGCAGAAATGAATTCAGAAATATGATTCCTTACTGAATTGAATTAAAGCCTTCTCTGACCTACTTACTAAGTTATGCATAAGGTTTTATCCTGATGGGATCCTCTTATAATCAAATGGGTTAAAATGTTCGCGAATCTTTACGTACAACTCTCGAAAATGAAAGATGACTTTTAATACTGAAATGAAATACTCGTCAGAAGCAAAAGATAAAGTTTGAATATTTGACGAGCGAATTTTTACTTGTAATTTAAGTAAGCGTTTCTTATTTCTTTGAATGCAAGAGAAATATCTATTCCCTCCCTTTGAAGGAAAGCTCCAAACGTTTAATTTTAATGATCGGACAAAATGGTTTCATTTTTCTTGTCATTTTGTTATCATAAATTCCACGGTAAGCTACCGATCAACGTTTACAGCTAAAAAGATATGTAATCATACTAAACTTGAATGGGAAACTTTGATGAGAACCTTCTGCCGTTTCTAGAAGTATCATCTATCTTCACAAACATCACCTAAGTACAAATATTATTTTTAAGGGACAAAAACTATAAATAGACTTTTGTTGATGTAGTAAAAACAGAATTTTTCTGAAAACTATATCACATTCTGAACAGACGCTATCAATTTTCTTCGAAGGCTGGAAATATGAGAGGCACAGGAGTCCAAATTGAATTTTCACTGGGATATTTTAGTTTTACAAAAGTTGCGTAAAAGTGGATGTATTTAAATCAATATCGTGTGAGAGAAAACTAAATTACCGATAAATTGTCTACTTATGTTATATGTTTGTATGTTTCGCACCTGAAAATCGACCATAAACTATAGAGCAGATAAATAGATACGAAACAGCAAGGCCGTGAAAGAATAGCTCCTGATGGAACCTTTAGCTCAAGATGGGCCAGTTGGCAGGCCTATGCCAAAATCGAAGTCAATCAAAATGTCTGGGCCATCAAACCCGATCCAATCCACTCTTTCCTCTCATAACTTCACTTTCAAATTAAAGTGTGACGTGATCCGAAAGGCATTAGCGACGCTAATCCCACTCATCGCCACTCCATTCCCGAAGAGATGTCGAATTTACTTCGATTGGCCCGTTCTAATCCCGAAGGCTACGTTACGCCCCTTCGATATCAAAATGCAAGTGTTTGAACAGACAAGGGCTGCCAACATCGGAATCTTGCAGTCGAAGAAGACGGGAAGAAGGAGAGAAACGAAGGAAAATTGACGTGCGGAAAAACCGGGTTTTTGCTCGGAATTTCCATGAAGCGAGGAAATCCGGAACGATTTCTTTTTGTCTCTGGGATTACCCATCCCTTCGTCAACTCAACAATGGTAACCCCATCTCTTAACCCCTCCCACGGACGTCTACCTTCCTCTCCCATCACCTCTCGCCATCTCTCCGTCCCCTCGGACTCCTTGTTTCCACGCAATTTCCGGACCAGTGATTACCACGTTCACTCCAGCGCCTTCGCAGGAGGAGGTGGAAGATGGAAAATGGAGTTGGGGCGAAAGAGTAGAAGACTATGGTGCCTACGGAGAATTGGGATATGGCCTTGTCGGCTACAACAGCCATCATCGTCGCCTCGCTGTTGAGGGAGTAATATTGGAGGAAGTGATGGAGGAAGGAATAACGAGCGAATTTATATAAGATATGCTGATGGACTATAGAAGAAGATAGAGAGAGTTTAGGACATTATCGAATAAAAAATTTCATGAAGTACCACGGAGGATGCAGTAAAACCCGCTGAAGATGTTTTTCGGGAGATCTACTGAAAACCGCCGTATAAGCGGGATAACGCTTTAACCGACACATGACATTACTTCATTAGCGCGATTGAAAATAATGTTTACAAGTGTGTTTTGGCTCTTCAGTCTTTAAAAAAGATGTTTTCCATCTTAGGACAGAAAGGAATCCGTTTATATTTGCTATTATCAAATAATATGTATGTAATTGTATGAAAGTAGTTACAAACTTCATTTCATCGCGGGCCAAATAAGAAAACTAAACTTGGTACATATTCCTTATACCACTAGTTTTCTTAATATATTTCCTCAGAGGGTTGCAACAACAACAACGTCTATGAAAAAACTTTACATTTTACATAATTGAAGCAACAAATAAAATTCCTAATTTTGAGATACCTGAATCGATCATAATAACTTACTAGGCATAAATTGGTTAAGGTCGATTCGTAGTCTGTTATAAAGTGGAGCGGAAATTGTTAGAATACAGTCACTGCGAAATAATCAAAAAATACATTCCCCATTATATGCTGTTAATTTCAATTCAGTTTGCAAGTCTTTTTTCATTAATTTTTCTCGAAACAATTAACTTTCTCTATGAAACAAATCGAAAACTTATAGAATTACGAGGGGGATTTCTAGTTTAATCTTTGCACCTGCAATCTCAGAAAGCTTCGGTTTTAGCAATAAACGAAAAACTTGACGGTTTGATGCCCTGATTTGGTCTAAAAATGCCAATACGTCGGCGTGGAAGTCGATTCGCTGACCACGTTAATGTCGTCTGTCTGGGCAGAGAGAAAAAGACTTTTAATTTACGAATAAAACGGAATGCTTGTGATTTTCTACAGCATCCTGTAAGGCACCGTTATAAATGGATTCCGATTACTCCAACAAGGCTAGAGATGACACATTGGTCTAAGATCGGATGCAAGAGTACAAAAGGAAATCGGAGTTTTTCTACGATCTTTGGGAAGATAATGAGATATTCGAGAGAGAAGTTGATCGCTCGAGGAAGGGGGAGATGTCGGCGTTGTGAGGTCGTTTCCTCCTCCTTGAAGACATTTCCATCGGTGCGTGCACAAGCGTGCGCTTGAAAAGCGAAACTCTTGAGGCGAGCGTTAAGGAAGTGTCTCTCATCATGCAGTTTAGCAGCGAGTTCCGCTTCACTTGGCAATTGAAACCACCGCCGTCTTTTTCCGTTCCTTTGCAGTTAAGGAAGAAGTATTTAGATGAACGGATGCGTTAACACATCGCTTTCATCGAAAACAAAAGCGTTTTGCGTTCAGCGGGTTCGAACGAATTTTCGCCTTGTCATTACTAAAAGTACTTAAAAATTCTTCGGAGATGGAAATTTTTCTCGTTTTTCTCGAGGATCCACGAGCTCTCTCTCTCGTTCCCAGAAGCAATTAATTCACCGGAGATTTTTTCCTTTCTGCTCCCTGTATGGATTCACCTCCATTTTGATCGTTTTTTCATCTCTTTTCCCACCGCGACATAAGGCTCTCGGGCGCGGACAAATTCAACCCTTCCCTTCGAATTCTTTAAATATTGTCCAACGTTGATATTTTTCGTTCCCGAGGCATTTCCTTACCGCGACACGGAACAATTAAATCTTACGGATGAGTGAGTCGTTGTATCGCAGGGTGCTCAATGCACGATACCGCATACCACGAGTCGAGCATTTGCGATCCGAGCGCATAGTGATCGAGATTCCTAGTGTCGAGATTCAACCGAGCAAGTTCATTCGAGAGAAGAGCGCGCAGTCGTGCCTATCCTTTCTCCGTCTCCAACAAGACGGGAGATGCTGGGGAGGATTATCCACTCATCTCAATCTTTCATGCGATCTTTGGTGCATAAATTCCTCTCTCTTTCCGTGTTCCACACTCAAATTCACCCGTAACGTCTTCCTTATCTCGAAATGGACCACACGTCACCCATTATGCGCGTTCATGCTTGTTTTACGCTTTTCCCATTCAGAGTGCGTCGTCTTTCGCCAAATTTGCCTGTATTTACTGTTATTATTTAGGAATGAATTTAGGCTCTTCGTGAAAATCAAGGTGTTATGGTCGAATATTTCGGAGCGCCATTATAAGCAAACAGAACACATCTTGTATCTTCCACTTAATTTTCAATGATTCATGGCCTGAAGATGATCTTAATGATCGAAAACGACTAATAAACCTCAGTGTAAATACTAGATTTGTTTTGTTTTCTTATACTTTTCCTGACTCTAATATCTCTAATAATGGAAAGAAAATCTATCGTTCATGTTTGAGATAAAATGCAGCTATGTATGCGAGGATATTTCGTTATTCTCAGTGGCTACTTTCCGATTTCTAGACGAAATTGGTCTCCGCTGATTGATAGGACAACTTAGGAATTTCATAGTGAGTGAGGAATCCGAGTGGATATTTTCAGCAGAGGGGCATTGACATTTAATGAAGGAGAGTTTGAATTTGATATGATGTAAAAATTTATGAGTTAATGTCAAGAACTGCGTTAGTATTATGACGGTTTGTGACGAGGGCAGTAAAAAGCATTTTTCCAAAGCTCACGTATTATAGTAAATATTATTAAACCGCCAAGCTCTTACAGATTCTTTTAGCAATAAATGTTTGAAAATAACAAGTTTCACTCTCTGTTATCTGATGTTAGTGGGCACGTGTTTGTCTTTCAGGCGTTCTCCCGGAAGCGAAACTTCAGCTGAATATAAAGTCCCTTCCGACGGAGACTATGGGTTAACCATGTAAATGTAAACATATATGCGATTCATCACGTCTCCTTTCCATTCCCATTATAAGAAACGTTTCCTCCGAATTCTTTCAGTATCTCCGAAATCGTCGAGACCGAAATCCCAAGGAGGAAGTCAAGGTCTTAATCGCGTACATTCCCTTTATACCCTAAGCTTAGAGGAATTCGTGGCATCGTAGAGCAGCAACAAGAATTCCGCCGCCATGTACCCTAATCTCCTCTCTTTATACAGGATTGTCGACTTATTTTTCTCTATCATTTCTCTCGCGATGCCAATTTTCCGCTCTCGATTCCATAACGTTCTTACTACGCTTCCAAGAATCTAATCTGCCGTCTGCCCCACTCCCCGCAATCTCTTCCCCGAGTGGAGGTGCGCTCCTTTCTCAGGGAATTCTCGTTAATAGGGAGGAAGGGATTAGCGTAAGAGAAGAAGGGGAGCCAAGTTTCACTCCCCGCGATCTCTGCACTCACGTTTCTCTTGCTAATCTTAATTCATTCGTTCCCTTTCGCTTTCGTTTTCCGTGTTTAGAAGGCAGGGCCGGTCAGAGGTACCCCGGACAAGGCGCTCTTTATGTCTAGAACCTTTTAAAAACTCATGTTCTTAATCACCCATATTCCTAGAGACTACATTTGATATTAATTATTAATAATTAAAAATTTACACATCGAGATAATTTTTTATTGATTTTAGAAATATTATTCTCATTACACTAAAATTAACTAGATTGCGAAAAGCTAATAAACCGTAAGAATCGACTATCGATTTCCATTGTACTCCATTGATTCATTAGGAATCGAATTCGGGATTAATTAAACAATTTCACTTATAAATCTTTCTTCATGATTGATTGACACTTGTTAACTTCCCTTAACAAGTAATTATAATTTCACATGAAAATTGACGAAATAAAAGCAAACTTCTTTTCCCCCTTCCGAAATTTGCGCTCGGTATCGAAGCTTCGACGAGCCATCAACATTTTCCGCTCGAGAAACGTCTGCGCCCTCGGCGATCGCCCACGTCTCTCGCCGCTGTGTTAGAAGGGTCAGGGTAAGGTCGGTGGCAGATTTTATCACAACGATCACGCTTACATTTTATGCTTTAATAGTATCCCGAGTGACTATATCGTTACGTATATGAATAATTACCGAAAATCGGTCTTGTTACTTCAAGTTGACTTCGTAAATAGCAGCATATTTATCTTTGATCCTATAACACGAATTTCCACCAAGCTTCAGCAAAGTTAGCGGGCTCAATAGGAAGCATTATTTTATGCGGCACCTTTCAATTGACTTTCGTCATTTCGTTCGACTTTAATAAAAGCTTTCGTCGGAAAATAATAAGTTTACCCTTGCTGAGATATGTCAAATTTTCCGAATGAAACAATCAAAACGATGATTACTCAGCGGACGCTTGGCATTCTCACCCTCTCACCAACCCCTCTCAGGTGATTTCCTTTCTTGGTGATAGCTTTCCTAAAGGGTATGTCGTGTTGAGGAAGCCCAATGAATCAAGAAGCTATTCCGGCGGTAGTCTAACTACTGGCAATGCCTCCCCTGCCAGATCGGTCTAAGATGACGGTCCAGACTAATATATACCACACCAATTAACCAGGCTAGTAACCTTCTTAATGGTGCTTTACACATTTAAGAAGGTAACTAGCCTCGAAATATACTAGCTAAGGTTAATAATTCTTATTTACTTACTTATTAGTGTATTTACTGACACTTTTTTTTAGATATTTCGGCAGCTAATATAAATAGATATATAGTGACGGATATTCGGCTAATGTGTGGCTCCAGTAACGAAGATTTAATCGCTGTTAACTTTATATGTACAGTTAACCGGGGCAGTATTTTGGTTGTCTTTGTTCATTAAGTTTATGATTAGGTAAACTTGGAAGATTCCATTTTGTTTAAAGGGAATTGGAAATTTGGAACTATTTATCTTCGTTATTCGAGGTAACACAGAATGAAAACCTTAATTTTCATATTTAAAACTTAGAATTTGGTATTTCACATCGAAGCTATAGTTTACGAGTATTTCCACTTCGTAGTGAAAATTCAGTTTCTTGAAAAATTGAGAAATAAGTAATCGATTTAAATCGAATCGGAGAGGGAAGTAGGTGTTCCCAAGAACTCAACTTCGGAACATCACGAAGGAGTTTTCACGATTAGGTTTTCGGAATATTTTCCCGAGAAAAGGTGTTTTTCTGCATTCGATAATGTGGACGCTGTGCGAATTTTCGCCACTCGTGTAGCGAACGTACTGTAAATGAAAATCCATGGGAACAGTACATTTCGTGAAAAGACGTTTTGGAGCCTTTTATCCTCTCTCCTGAATGTTTGGTACGGGAGAAAAGTATCCTCTCCACTACTTTCCTCTCGTATACGGATGGGTGGAGATGGCTCGCGCCGCCTCCCCAACTGTCGCATACGCCATCTTCAGGGGAAGGGTGGCGTTAACTGTGAATAGCTCAGCTTGAATTCCTAAGGGAAGAAATGCTAATGCATGTACGAAAAAGGGGTGTATCAGATTATTTCGAGGAAATGAAAATATAATCTCGGCACCGTTAAGCCTTTTTCTCCTTCCCCTTAATCTTGGGCGTAATTCATGATTTCCGTCTCTCCGGTAATTATCTTAGGGATCCATTAATTCTGGACGTGAAGTAATCGAAAACGGAGGTTAAGTCACTTTAGTTGCTTAAATTGTTTTTGGTTCATCGAGGTTATCTGCTACGGATAGCTTATTTATTGAAATTCTCGTGATAAGTAAGGAGTGAATATACTCAGGAAAGCTTTAACATCCATGATGAATTTTCATTATTTAGCTACGAAAAAGTAGTAGACTATGAATTTCTTTATTTAATTGAGGGATGTATTCATTTATACCTGTTAGAGAGGGGTATTTCACGCAGTTCATGAAGACTTGTGAAATTCTCGGACATTTACAAAATTATATTTGTAAAATATTTGTTATCTCACAATATAAATAAAAGTAGCGTCACATATTTCCTAAAGAGAATAATTTTATTTTATATTAAGATGCCCCACAATCTTTGCTCCCAATAACTCAAACCACTCTTACGCGTTTTCTAATACTTACGTTTATTCGATCAAGTATATAAAGCATTTAAGTAAGAGAGGCATCTTATGCAGTTGCCTCTTCCCCGTCACAGTCCCACATACACACAAGTTTATTGGATTGGAAACTGTTTATTGTTACTGAAATATCCCCATAAAAGTTAGAGCCGTACTCTTGTAGAGTTAGAATTCAAATTCTAAGCATCTATATTAGGTGACTCAGTCATTATTAGTAATAAAATATAATTTTAGAGTCTCTGAAATAGGTTTGCCGATACCCGCGACAGTTTTCTAGACGCTATCGTGATCCTCCGGAATTTAAATTTGTTATTGGAGGTTAGTTTAGGTTCAATGAATGTTTTTATACCTTTAAATCATTTATCTCGCTGTCATGATTAATTAAGAAACGGGAAAGAAACTCAGCTGTAGATATTATATGATTATGCTTCTCAAACATCGGATTATAACGGCGCATATCGCAGCAATGGTGACGCAGCTGCTCCGAAGGGCATTCATTTTGACAAATTCAATTCATGTACTACCCTATTAGATCGTATATTCATTCCAGTTAGTTTTCCCCTGCTGTCGAAAACTTCCCGTCATTTATTTAGTCATCTATAATGGAATAATATATTTATATTATCAGTGGAATCCTAGTCATTGCATCATTTCATATTGTATTTATTGATTTTAGCACACATTATAATTGTGAGGGGAAGAGAGAGTAAAATATTGTAGTTATACCCTTCTTTGATATCTTAACTTTCACGACTTGAATAGTAAATTTTATAAAAATAATAAGAACAGGAACAATACGAGGAAGATGTAATTTTAAATGGCCTATGATAATTCATTAATCAGTAAAATTAATAAACTCCTATTTAAATAACTTAAAATGGAGTGTACCTTAATATTTTGAGGGGTAAATATTACCTGGGAATTTATAAAAAATATAGTAACACCTCGATAAATATGGTAGAAAACTGGTGCATGAACTCAGAAAATATCTTTGCAGGATATCATTACAATAAAATGGTAATTTGCGTACTCCTGGGATGTGGAAGATTCCAGAGCTGCATGCTTCCGTAGTTTTTAAACCAAATTAGAAGGGTCCTGGAGCGCTCATTTTCCGATCCCTATTTTTAGCGAACTCCGGCGATGAAACTTGGCGTATCCCGTCAATCCCATTTTACATCCTCCAAATCGCTTCAGTCAGGAAAAATGAAAGAAGATCCCGTTGGTCGCAGTGGCCATGAAAACTCAAAAGACGACGGCTAGCGTGTGTGCAGCAGCGTTCCAAATCAAGCGTGTTTCGGGGCCGGCGGTAGGGAAAGAGGAAGGAGGGAAGGGAGGGCAGCGACCCAGCAAAGCGTGAAACGGGACGCACTGGACCGGATAATCCCGTCCCGACTCTAACGTTACTGTTTCTAACCCCTTCCCCTCCCGTTTAATATGCTAGCTGCCGTAGGAATCCGCCTGTTTATGGGTTGGCTCTGATTGCTTGGAGGCGCCGTACCGTCAGGGCCCACCAAATCTCTTTTATCGCTCCACCCACGCCTTCTCCGCCACCGATGTGTCTGATCATCATTACAAGAGAGTGAAGGAGACTCGTCAAAAATGCTGCCACGAATAATGGCGGCTTATCCTCGCTAACGTTAAATGATTATATAAATTTATATCGAGTGAATGAGAAGGTTACATTTTTAACGAATCTCTTTAATATGAAGGAAATGGAAAAAGAAGGAATTAGGAATACCATGAGGAAGATCCTGACAGAAAATTTATTTGTATTATATTTTTGAAATTCTATTTGCTACTATTTTAAGCAAAATCATAATGTTGCTACATATCTGTTAGAAAAATATCTCATTAATGCTATTTATAATATGTATTTATAATACATACGTAATGTACAGATATTGTATAGCTGTGAAGAGGACGTGGTGATGCTTTACTAAATCCAACCAAAATTCAATTGATCAATAATGGCAGGAACTACAGTTAACAATAATTATTTAACCGTACAAATCTCAAGTCAAAACCGCAAGTCCTTAATTTGCAACGATCATGGTACGTGTGATGCTTTCAAAGTAAATTATTATAAGGAAAATGGTTAAATATGGCTTTGCACGTAAAAGAATGCACCGAGAAAGATTTGCAAGGAGAAACGGATATGAGCAAGTCTGACAGGACCTTTAATCGAATCCGAATCTCCCAATTACCAGTAGTTGAATTAAGACATGTTGATAGAACATTCCAAACGGTTTGCCTGAATATTACAATATGTAGGCAGTATAATAGTTGGATTAATTGATCAGCAATTGGGAAATCCGGATTCGATTCCCTGGGAGAATTTTCTCATGTTCGTTTCTTCTTAGATTACATCAGTTTTCCTTTACAGGAGTTTTCAATATTATATATATTCTTATCTCGTTGTACAAAAAGAAAGACTACGAGAGATTTCAGGAGAAATTTAGCGGAATGCTGTAACAGTATACAATAAAGTTCATATTTTCTTTTTTCTTTTAATATTTGGCTGACTGTCAATGGAATAGCACAATGAGGATATAAATTTTCAAGATGTTCATACCAATTACCACTTAGTCTTTGTGAATAACGCACTGAAAATGTGTACAAAGATGTAATAAAGATGCTATTACACATAGAGAAGGATGAAACAAAGCGAAATACGCTATTCCACCCGTGGCATTATTCGAAAAACGTTCCGATTTCGTGACTTATCTGTGCCTAATTTGATAAAGTAAAGAGTTGAATGGAAATTTTTGTTGTAGTAATTGTAGAATGTTAAACAATTTGATAATATTACTATCCAGTCTTGGGTCACATATTTGATATTTAGCATGAAAGTTAGAATATACTTTTAGGATGAACTTGCACTCATACATCAGAAATAGAAATTTAAGAAGAAAAAACGATTTTCAGATGTTATCGTTTTGAAATGATTAAAACAGATTTATATATTTATGGTTATTGTGTATTTGATTGACCTATTTAAATCAGTTGTGTTGTTATTGTATTTACGTAAGTTTAATGATCTTAATATATGATATAATCTTCTATGATATAATCTTACGTAAATCTTTTTCCATTTAACTCAGATATGTTATCTTCCTCGAGTTTGTTTGCAAAAGTTCATAACAAGACTCACAGAATAGTTTTTTTTCCAGATATTATTGAAAAAGTTCCTAATATGCTTACAGCGTACAAAACGTCTACCTTGAAAGTCACTGCTTACAGTTTTCTATATGAAAGTTACTCTAGATTTAACATATAAATACGAGTTTCTCCGAAATATTTTCCGCTGTAATTTTATAAGCATTGAATAAGGGGTCTCAGATTCAGTTTGTTCGTAGCTAGGAACTGCACGCGAGAGCAAAATCACTAATACGATCCGTTTTGGTCATTTGCGAGGTTATTTTTCTTTCAAAGGAACGCAGCCTAAATACTTATGCCGTTATAATTCGGAATTCAATTACAGAATTGCCCTTTGCGCACATCGTCAGAGTTGGGTCTGGCAAAGGCTCAAGTAAGGGAGAAGGGGAAGTATTGTCGTCGATAATTTATGGCACGAGGGATAGAGCGGAACGCAAAACTTTACTGCTATTTGCTCCGCAATACGCCCGTTATGCGAATTTCAGAAGTGAAATTCGGTGGCATCCATGATCAATGAAGAGTTAACCGCCGGTACTTCGGTGTTTAAACCGAAATTCTTTCAAGCGTTCTGCGAAACGAAATTAAACATACAGAGGTGAAAATGCCAGGTACTAAAATGCTCGCTCGAAGCTACTAAGCTACCAGGGTCTTTTTCCTTCCTAATTCACATATTCAATGCACCTGACTGTAATCAGGTGCATTTATTGGTGTATTTGGATGGTCCAAAAACTTTTCTAACCCGAAAAATTAATGTAAAAGTTAGTAGTTGATGTTATATGCTAGGTAAAGGTTAATGTTTGCGGTATTTAATATTATACATATTTTTAGATTTTCATGTCTACGTTTCTTATTTTAACCTTTCTATATTTCCTAATTTTGGCCCCGGTGTCGTACTCTCAGCTTCATTTTATTCGAATTAAACAAGTTGTTCGCAGCCTTGATTATTCATTTTTCCAAAGAGTGTAAGTGAATCGTTAAGTCATTAAATGGTATTGAGAGTAACCCATTCTTCTTAAGACAAAGCTTTACGCTATTTAGGTATTCGGAGGCGTACGCTCAGACATTCTTCGTTGATTTCAAGAAAGAAAAAGAATGCTGAAATTAATTTAATCCTTCTATTATCAAAATTCATCTTAAAACAAGTAGAACGCAGTCACTTTTTTTCTCCTTTTGATGGTACACGCAAAATAACAACGGCTCATTATTTGGTCTGCAGTCGAAGAGATGCGAAGTTTTTGATGCTGTTGCTTTATCTTTTGGATCGAGGCTTAAAAGTAAGGCTATGGAGAAGGCTCAGTCGCTTGTAATTGCGTCTCACATAAAACTCCCAGGAAAATTCTTTGCGGAAGACGATGCTCAATTTACAGATTTTATCCCCGTAAATATACCCTTTCTATCCTCGCCGTACACAGCTTTACGTCGTTTCATAGTTTTACTAATTTTGCAGGATTTTCTGGATTCCTTTTCCATCCTTTGATTGTAAGAATCGTTATCTTCCTGTAGAAACTTTGTTCGGAACTTCGAAACAAGAGAGTACAAAGTTATTTACTCCAGTTTTCCATGAATCCATATGTGGCAATACAAGCAACAATGAGCGGGCTTGTAGGCATATACTGATTTTTCTAATATAAAAGGTTAGCGTTTAATATTTCCTGTCAGAAGAGGGTTCTTGGGAATTTAAAGAATCCCTCACCATATACTGTGTGGAAATAAAACCTGAATAATTCAGCAGTTCTGTGGAGACGTATGTTCGTAATATATATTTTTTGGGAATAATTAGCATTACTCGAAATCAAGGAAGAGTTTTACCGTATTTCGGCATCAGAGTCCATTTTGTTGTCGATAGTCCTTAACCATTTGATCCACCGAAGTGCGGTTGATTGAGAAGAAATATATCTCAATATGCCTGCTCTAACACTCTCTACTCTTAGTATCTGCAGACGGACGCAAAACTTCATAAGTTCACAACGAGGAGAGACTACCTTTAACGAACTAGCATTCTTTATTGGTCTTACTTGCTTAGCACTTTATTTTTTCCTCAAATCACTATGGACCTATCTTCTCACGACGAACTGCTTCGACACTATGTCCTCCCCTTTGATTTTAGAAAAAATCAATATCTATTTCTACTAACTAGCTTATATATTTAAAATCATTATACTTGATATATGAGTGTTCAAAATTCCTAGCTTATTTTTTATTAGGAAGATATAATACAGAAAATAATGAAGAACATATCATTTGTATTTCCACTGCAATTTAGCGTGATCATTCGTTTGAACGGTAAAAAAGTATATTTTCGGAAATTTCGGCATAATTTTGCATGTTGCGAACATGAGATTACGTTCCATATATTACGATCAGTTTTATCGCAGAAAATATAAGTTAGGTCTAAAAAGGTAGCTACAACATTGATTCGTGTATAGCATATTACCCATCCATGCTTTATATATCCCGAAGTGATTCAAAGCCATGATATCGCAATGTTACAAGCTTTAATCTGTTACAGGGACGGCGAAACTGAGGTACGCATTCCCCAAGAAGCACACGAAACAGTGACAGCGTCATTTTTGTAATATCAAGTTTTGTGAAATGATCAAAGTTGAAAACAAATCAATACATAGGCACACAACAATAAATCAACTGAAACATAATACCCACGTAAAATTATAAGCATTTTTTATCATATAGTATTTATTTTAATTTCGCTCTCAAAATTCTTTTGTTGTATAAAATATAACTGTTTCGACAAAAAGGTTGCCATCTCTGACACGATGGCAAGAATTTCCGACATTTCTCTCGCAGGATAAGAAATTTCGTCAAACCTTTATTCTTTCGGAGAGAATATTCCAGTAGCGAGTGCATCAATAACGACAAACAAACAGATAAGCATAAAAAGTCCCCAAAAGTATATATTTATTAGAAAGCAGGCGTCTCTCTACACCTCCTCTAGTCAACATCTCTCAGCAACCACTTCTCACGATCCGTAAAAGCAGCCCTCTTTCAAAAGTTCTTCTCGTCGTCATATCCTCCCACCAGATGGCCCAGTTAACTTCTGTCTTTCCACTAAGGGAGCTTCATTCTCACATCATCCTTCCTCCATTCGTTTTTCCTCATTCATTAACCTCTCTTCCCTTCACTTTCCCAAACTTCTTATCTCGTCGCCGTCATTTATGTCTTCATAATTTCTTCCGTAACTCTCAAGTAATTTTCCCTTTGCGTCTTTCACTTATATCTTCTTTTTTCCATTTAATTCGCTACGTATTCTCGTATCTTTCTCCAGCTCTTGCCAATTGTTCACCTTCATCCATTACTTAAAACTTAGTCACTTCGTTATCTGACTCTTTCCACCAAGTCAGTTCATCTGTCCGCCATGTCTTTCAATAACTCCCTCTCTTCTCTGTAACTACTTTCTCGGAAAATCTCTTTCCCTTTTCTCTGAGCCCACTCTCTCTCTCTCTCTCCATCCTACTTTTCTAGGTTTATCTCCGAATCTCCTTTTGCGTATCCCTTTACGGCCGGCCTCTAACTTCCTCATTTCTGAACAACTTTCTACCCCGAACCCGCTTTAGACCATTACTTAGTCTTCTGCCTCTTTTATCATGTTCTTCATCTTCATTCCCTATCTATTCTATCCTCTTCTGCTCAATTTTAACCTACATACCCTCGTATACCAGGAGGAATGAATATTTTTTACGTATACTCATGTAGTCATCTTTGTTACAAGTTGTTTTAAAACTTTCTTTCTCGACGGCCTCCTTTTGAGTACAATACAATTTTTATGTACCGATTAATCTACTGAGATTTTGATTTATATATTCATTATATGTAGACGATTCAATGGAAATACTTATGCTCAACATTTCCTCTTGTTTTATTTCCTCAGATTAAAATTTTCGGGGTAATGCGTAGTTTGTGGAACTCAATTAAACGAAAAGAAAAAGTTTACTCTTCTGTATTTTCTTTCTCTTTTTATTTCCAGAACGTTTTACGAGTAATTTTTCTATCGTATATTACTACTTATCGATTTTTAGGCGCTTTAAACTTTCGGATGTTTTTTGGTATGTTAAAAATACTGATATTGTTTTCTATTTGTAAGAGAAGTATTGCCATGATTTCAGTTATTGATATAGTTTTATTAATTTCCATTATAGAACTGCCTTCGTGATTTCCATTTAAACACAGTTTCTTTAATATCTTTTAGCTTTTACTATCAGAAAGTTTATGCAGATTTTTCAAATAAACCTACACAGGATAATATACGTCTGTATGGACAGACTTTAGCCCTAAGGCTGATTTGAACTCTATATATATATATATACACACAAGAGATTAAGGTTCGTATTGTTTCGCTACATGAAGAAATAGTAAAGACTGCAACAACATTAATGATTGATGAAAGCTTAGCTGTGTAGTCGCAAGTATAGAGACGCCGAAAGTTCCAACTAATAACGGACATCTTTAGGAAAATGAAGATTAAAACCCATAGAATATTTATCTCTGTTGAAAGGCAATCACTGAATGTGGAGTCTTTTTAATTATCTCTGTCTGAAATTCGTTTTTCCGCCAGCTCCTTTCCTTCATAATGGAATTCCAAAAATTTACGGCCTCCTCAGTTAATTATTAATTTTATTTTTATCCTCTCCCGCCTATCTCTGCTCGCCCTACCTTGCCACATACTCTTTTTTCGATTTCCTGCACCTTGTACTTCTTTTTCATTCTCTCATCCACTCCTTCGCTCTTCAGCCACCCCATTCTTCCCTCCTCAGCAATTCATTCTTTCTCCTCTCGTAGGACACTTATGAGTGCTTAAGATGCCTCCTCCACAATTCTCGAACGCCTTACAACGCAATCAAAATTTTTAAGGGGATACTTCCAAATATCTTCATCCCTGAGCAACCACGTAGTTCTAGTAAGCTTTATTAATCTCGTGAGTGCATTTCGACTCGGAAGAGAATTATTTAAATTACAGCGTTTTAAATTTTCACCTCAATTATTATAAATCATCCGTGTAAAGAAATTTATTGTTACAGGCTGTTTGATTTCGGGAAAGAATTCGTAATCATGAAGTCGGTTGCTCTTCGAACATCTAGTTGTACCATGGCTACATTAAATTCCTTTACAAGAGATTTTATGGAAACTTAGGTTAAATATGCTCGATATATTCGGTTATAATACGAGTTTTTTAAGCTTATTGGAAGCAGCGAGATAAATCAGGAAAACGGATGATAAGAATCGTCGCTTTTAAAATTAATTACGTCCCATTGTTACAGTATGATAACCTTCTAGGATTATCGTAGTGTAACAATAACACACTGTATATGCTATCTCAACCCATGCTGCGAAGCGTCCACTAGGGTTCACATGGGGATTTAGATGTTTAATTTTTATCTAAAGCTCAATAGACACAGAATGATTATTATAATTCCATGAGTAGGAGGATAATATTTCAGAAATATAGAAAGGAATATTTTGTAAATACAGACATAAAAATAAAACTGATTTTCCTCTTAACATTACGCATTTTATGACTTTTTCGAACTTTCTCTTGGAAAGTGAAATAAAAAATTATCCTTAAATTATCTTTTAGATAGAAGCATTTGATAACAAGGTTTCGATTCAGCGCTTTCAGAACAGTCGATTAATATCGCATGGCGTAAACTTGTCAAATTTCGAGGACCTCGTTTTCAAAAGAGTTATCTTTGCGGCTATTAATACGATATTTATCCTTATATTTATGGGTTACGAAATTTTTCCCCTGTATTAAAGTTTCCGCCCCGAAAAAGGCCCATCCTTCAAAGGACATCGAATCAATATCTATGCAAATAAACCCGCAAGCCTATGAAAAAGACTAGGCTTGCGGAAAATATAAGATGTAACGACGAAAAATTCCCACAGAGCTTAGGGAAGGAAGCTTAGCAGCCTTTAGGAGCATCGCTTTATTTTTCCATCTCTATTGTAAACGTTGATAGGATTGCAAGTGAGTGCAATATAGCGTGCACGAAGGAGATCGGCGTTCGGTCTCGAATGGATAAAAAAAGGTCGAAATCCTGTTTCGCATTCCTCGAGGGAAAAGCTTTATTATTTATTTTTTGGTGTCTTCGACGGGGGATTCGCAGCTTAGAGGGACAACTTGCTCCGGATGATGGCCGATGACCCGTGAAAGTGACCGCTACCAGGGCTTCACTTGTGGGATGAGTTAGAAGGGGGACTGCCGCACAACACAACCTGTCCACTATCCCCAATTACCACTACCATCATTTCACCCCGTTATATTAGCTCACCCACGCTCCTGGATTAATGCCGCACACTGCCTTTGCTCGTCCCTCGCTTGTCGCTTTTCCTCTCCGTGAATCATTCTATTTGTCTGTGCCCTTATCAACCATCGTTCACTTTAAGATAGGACGAAATTTAGGAATGGAATACATTTCGTAGTTTTAATCATTTATAATACTCATATGATCACGAGAGATCAAATTGAATTTTATTGAAAATTTAACTTTTAAATTACGTTGTCCCTAAGACGGTCAATATTTGCATTTATATTTGTAGAAATGACTCAAAATAACAGGAAATTATTTTACTTCGTTAGTAATCTGATCACATCCGTCTGGTTAACAATCTTAGATCTTCACTTTTGATATTAAGCTACATTATCCTAAATCTGTATCGTATTAAACTGCAGGTTATAACAATCTTTGCCTAGCGGATTGAACACGAATGAAGAATTCGTTTAACCTGATTAATTATTTCTATGGGTAAGTAAAATTTGCCTAGAAAGTGAAATTTCTTCATTGATACAATATGATCAATCGTCTATTCAAAATCGTGTTATAAAATCGTCTTTATCTATACACTACATCAACAGTGTATAGATAAAGATGACAACAAGGCAATGCGTGAGCTCCAGGTGTTGAGAAATGAGAGATTGTAGTCGTAATAATTTAAAAGTAAATGAGTCGTAAAAATTCTGCAAAAGAGTTCATGTATATAACTTTCATCTTCATTTTGTTAACATATCGGGAAACTTAATTAAAATTTGAAGCGTAGGATTTCGCGGCGTATATATTCCATACTGCTGAGTTAGCAAGTATCGCAGTGCCGTCAGTAATGGTGGTTTGACGCTCCCTCTCCTTCATCAGCAGTCAACTGACACGACTCAGTTGTCTCCCGATGCAGTATAGTCAGTGGAACGTCGGACACAAGCCATTCGAGACTTTTCTAAGTGATTTCCATGATGAAACACGCTACGTCGTGATTTCCGTGCTCAGCACACGCAGTTTTCGTGTCCATAGATTTTGCAAGTTCATCGATAGAACGAAGAACTATTTACTAGTCTCTCTTTCCAAACAGTATAGACCATATGGCTAAATAGGTAGTTCGGTGTTTCCACACTAACTGTCATACCCCATGTAGCGGATCGTGGGATATTAATTAAAATGTAAACATGGTGAACCGCATTTTCACTATCCGTTTAGACGTAGTAAGTCTTAACTGCGAAACTTTCTCTCCTGCCGATTTTATTTCGCTTTGTAAGTATTACAACTTTCATTAATAGGTAATAAATTATATTTCAGATGCAGTTGGATTCATTTTTTTGAATTTGTCCTTGCAGGTACTGAACATTCAGTTTTTGGTGTGATTTAAATTTGGTGCGAGCAAAATCCACATTTGAAGCTATGTCACTTCGTGTCTTCTTGTCTTCCGAAGTAAAATATTTCCTCTCAAATGTCCCATTCTGCCGAAATTGCGAGCAGCTCGACGGCCTCTTATGACGTCTTTAGAAAAGTAGATAATGTCGATCGTTTTCCATAGCCGCTTCTAACGCTCTCCATGGACTATTATTTGCCAGACTCCTCAGTAAATTGCGCAGCGTTTCGAGCCGGAATTCATCTTGGAGTACTTTGAAAATGGAATGAATATTTCATGCTATCTTTTCCTTCTTTCGACAGCGGAGAAATGAAGTAAGAGTGTTCGATCCGACGTTTAAACTGTGATCCTCGCCTTTTCTATCGGATTTTATTTCTTTCGATGATCTCAGAAGCTTCCTTCTGTAACCCTCGTAATCTGGAACGATTTATCTTCTTCTGCACAACTGGATTCGTCTTCGCTATCAAAGGCTCGTTCCTTAAATACATTCATAAACAATATCTCGTCTCCCTGTCACCTTACGGGATATCTCATATCCACCAATTCTTTATCTACACCCTCCCCTGCTCTACAGATTCACATCCAATTTCACAACCCTTCCTCGACGAACTTCCTCTCAGCATAATCCTTTCCTTTTCACTCAATTCTAGAGGGACTGCTTTCTCACCCAATCCCACTCCGATCCGTATCCCTCGCCCAAGCAGTGTAATCATTTCTCACGCACATTTCTTCTATTGTCTGCATGATTTATCATTCGGGTAATTCTTCCATGATGGATTTAAAACTATGTTTCCATCCTCAATAAATTCGACTTCCCTAAAAGCTTATCGTAGATTAACTGCTATTCTTGAAAATACGTTTAGAAAGTATTTTTCAGGTAACCGTTGGGTGAGACTTTTAAAATTATTTGAAGAAATGCCAAGATTTTAATGTAGATCAGGGATATTTGAGCTTTCAAACAATTGCTTGTATCCTACTATAATAATGGGGACAAATACACGTGGAAATGCTGAATTCTTGCTCGAAGATATATGTATATCATTAACTTTTTAATTAATTTTCAATCGTAGCAAATACTTCTTAATTATAGAATAAAACTGTCGTTAAATTTAAACTCCACAAGATGTTAAGCATTATTCAGAGTGCCCTCAAAGCACCTCAATTTGTAAATGCGGGCATTTAGTAAAAAATCGTCTATTTATTTTTATCATGTTTAAAATGTGATGAGATTATTTTATTTCAAAAGGGAATGCAGTAATTGAATGCGATTAGCCTTTTTCGTAAGTTTATAACGTATGAGTCTGTGAACTGTCGTGAAGAGCATATTGAGTCTTAAGCTGGCCTCCCAAACCGAAGTTCAATTTGGAACAATTGACGAATTTGTTCAGTTTTGCTAGTCTATTCTCGGGCGTCCTCTACCTCGTCTGCTACGGATCCACTATATTTTCATTTATTTACAAATTGCTTTGTCGGTTGGTCC
This sequence comes from Pachydiplax longipennis, assembly GCA_036926295.1. Lineage (NCBI taxonomy): Eukaryota > Metazoa > Arthropoda > Insecta > Odonata > Libellulidae > Pachydiplax > Pachydiplax longipennis. Next base: position 1,755,387 of record JAVFKF010000010.1, read on the forward strand.
GGGTCAATTAAATCTTCTTTGAATATTTTCCTTTGCTTAATCAATTTCCTTTCACGAAGGCCATCACAAAAATATTCGTTCTTCTCTATTCATTCTTTTAGTGCTATGAAAAGGATTTATAAATAAAGCTATAAAAACTGTGTACATCAAAAATAAAAGTTAGTACATTTTAAAAACTATGAAGATTAATAGACTTCAGTTATTGTGTTAAATTCCCCGATTTCACAAAAACATTTATGTATGTACATTAGGGCGTACCGAAAAACAAAAATTTTTAATAGCGGGAACGTAATAGGTTGGAAAAGTTGCCTTTTAGGCTCAATAAGAAATGTGCAAAAGATGGGCTCTAACAAAGTTCGTCTTGGGCCTGACCAAACAGCTCGAAAATTCGAAATTTTAGTGAAAATTGCGTTTTTTTAGGTAAGTTAATTTTTTGACGGAGCATACATACATTTGATTAAATGGCTGTTTTAATTCGTTTTGATTGAGGAACAATTATATTGAGCCATTAAAACCGAATATGACGAGATATCGTACTTTTAAAATTTTTGGAAACACCATGAAAAGTGGCAGCTCCTCGCTGGTTCAGCTGCAGTGAGCTACCCAGGACTCATCATGAGGTAGAGCCTGCTAATCGAGTCCCACCCGCCTACACACCCGTGGACGCATACCAGAATACTAGCTGATGTCTTTGAAGGTTGCTTTTGTTCCAGTTTTTGGTATTCGCGAGAGGATCCTATCGCCTATGAACCCATCTCTTGCATCGTGGCCTTAGTCTAACCGTGAGTCCTCTGCGACTTCTTTTACGGTTCGTTCGACTGCTTGAGAATTATTTGGGAGGACAAATAATGTAGCAAGCTGCTTTATAGGTTCCTTAGCATTATCTTTAATGTTTTGAAGATCCTCGGGAGAAAAGCTGACAGTAAGTGGTGGCTCGGTGTCAGTGACTTTAACCCAATCTATCAATTCTTCATAAAAAGGCACGACAAACCTACTCCGTTTGATGGTTAATTCAATATAACACCTTCTACGCTCATCTATAAAGCGTTTTGAAACATAAAATTATTATGGCGGCACATATCACGATACCTAACTTCGAAGTTAGCACATTATTCATCTCGTTAATTTATCATACACACTCTTAAGCGATCGTGACTACCAAAACGATTTCTGGGCGAGCGTAAAAGTCATTATGTTGAATTACATATTCAAAAAGTTTTCGTGTTTGCAAAGGAAGGTATGGTATAGCAGCTATGGACCTCCATAGTTTTATGGCTCTATCTTTCACTGTGTGATTTCTCTTAATGACATACGGCATTGGAACGTAGACATGCATGACAAACTTCGGGTTTTGATTGCCATGTTTACTGATGAGTGACCTAAAATAAGAACACAGTTAGGACATTTATTCATCAACGCAGGAAACAGTCAAATGGAGTAGATTTGTCGGTTCATCATTCCGCAATAGAAGTTCGACGTGCCTTCTTATGAAGAATTGATAGATTGGGATAAAGTCACTGTCACCGAGCCACCACTTACTGTCAGCTTTTCCCCCGAGGATCTTCAAAACATTAAAGATAATGCTAAGAAACCTATAAAGCACCTTGCTACATTATTCGCCCTCCCAAATAATTCTCAAGCAGTCGAACGAACCGTAAAAGAAGTCGCAGAGGACTCACGGTTAGACTAAGGCCACGATGCAAGAGATGGGTTCATAGGCGATAGGATCCTCTCGCGAATACCAAAAACTGGAACAAAAGCAACCTTCAAAGACATCAGCTAGTATTCTGGTATGCGTCCACGGGTGTGTAGGCGGGTGGGACTCGATTAGCAGGCTCTACCTCATGATGAGTCCTGGGTAGCTCACTGCAGCTGAACCAGCGAGGAGCTGCCACTTTTCATGGTGTTTCCAAAAATTTTAAAAGTACGATATCTCGTCATATTCGGTTTTAATGGCTCAATATAATTGTTCCTCAATCAAAACGAATTAAAACAGCCATTTAATCAAATGTATGTATGCTCCGTCAAAAAATTAACTTACCTAAAAAAACGCAATTTTCACTAAAATTTCGAATTTTCGAGCTGTTTGGTCAGGCCCAAGACGAACTTTGTTAGAGCCCATCTTTTGCACATTTCTTATTGAGCCTAAAAGGCAACTTTTCCAACCTATTACGTTCCCGCTATTAAAAATTTTTGTTTTTCGGTACGCCCTAATGTACATACTTACTTCAGGAACACTGTGTAGTGCAGCGGGTCCGTACGAACTACTTTCAGAAGCTATATGTTGGAGTGCTACCTTAACGAATTAGCTTAGTCTTCTCCCACATGCCTTTGGCAGGTGTGAATTTTGTATAAGGATTAAGAGGAAATTTTCCTTGCCTGGGTAATGAAAACCCTTCTAATAAACTTTCATGAAATAGAGGAGTTATAACCAGAATTCTAACCATTTCAAACTAGAGGTAGTTTGGAAGATCCTTACACCATTCAAAACAAATGAGCAAGAATTTATGGCGATAGTTTAATACTATTTGTGACGATAGTATATTAAAACTATTACAAATTATGTGTTCCGGGGGTTAATTGTGTTATTTGGAAAGCGAAAAGATAGCCAAGGCAACCTTCTTGCTCCCTATTTAACAATATGATCTCAAAACCTACTCTTCCATAATAATTGACTTTTGGCTAAGCTTTACCATAATTGGTCGCCGAGAAATCGATTTCCGAAAAATTAGTATTCAAAAAGCGTACTGTTGGAGAGATTGAATTTCGAAAAATCTGCTTTTGAAAATCTCACTTCTGAAAAATCCACTTGGGGGAAAATCCGTTTGCGAAAAACTTCCTCTCTCCCTAAAAAATGTCCCGAAGCCCAGTTTACGCGGAATATTTTTCGAAAAACTTTATCGATAAACTCCCATCTGAAAAGTATTTGGTTCTCTGTATTCAATATCTCTCTCGGAAGCAAGCCTACCAACCGTTCTCCAGAGCGCCTTCTCCCTTTCTTCCGACTTTCATTCTTCCATTTCGACTCATCCTATTCCTCGAACCCCTTTCTTCGCCTCACTTCCTTTTGCCGCATGTGATTTGGACGAGGAAGAGCAAAGCGCTTTCACTTTCCGCGCCTTCGGAATTCCCAAACGAAAGATGCCGGAGGAGTAAAAGAGGTAAACTATTATTTCGTTGGGGATAAGTTTTGGATGCGATCCGAGTGCTCTTTAGTATTGATCTGGTGTTGGTTCGCGTGCATTGTCCGAGAATGGATGATGCCGACGATCCTTAACGATTTGAATAAATTCCATCTGCAGTGTTCATAAGACGTCCTTTCCTCCCGTCGCGACCTCATCGTTCCTTTTCTCAGACGCCTAAGTATCGAGAGCGGATCGGCGTTTTGCGTTTAAGAGGGAAAGGCTGTTTGAAGAAGAAATTCTCTTTCCCTTCTCACATATTCTCCCGATCCTTCTTTTCATCCACTCGCTTGCCTTTGAGATGGATCCGAGCCCTTAGATCTTATCTTGCTTTTTCCATCCGCACCTCCCTAGATTTACACCAGTTGATGATACGTCTTACATACCAGATAGATGAACAAGTTGTGATTCGGAGGGTATTTTATATCCATAAATAAAGTAAACGGAGCTGTTACCGTTACGTAGATGAATGTAAAATTTTAACATCACCCATTTTCTATGACTATCTATTTAGTTATTTTTATTAATAAATATGAGGTTCACTAGGGGCCAAGAACCAGGTTATTCTAAGAATGACTTACAAAGAACTCGCAAAATTAACTTTTATTGCTTTTTTAAGACGTATTTTATATTTTATGAAGGTTCATTAAATTAAATAAATAAAGTAAGAGAATCTTTTGCAAAAAGATGGTTGCATTTTACGTTAATCTTGTTCAATAGTTTTAGAGATAAAGCGTTCTAGAAAGGTGGAGTAGACATCATCCGTCTACCAAATTAAAATTCCATTTAGATGCTGCCAGAAAATTGGGGAAAATGCTATAGTTATACAGATTTGTTAAAGCTAAAGGAAATAATTTGATTTTGCTAACGATGTCAATCGTAGAACTTATTTTTAGAGTGAAAATAATCCTTGCGGGGGCTTCTCATTTCCTCTGCCGTAATTTTATCGGAGAAATGCACAACTTCTTCCTCGCATTCGAAACTCATATTTGTTTATTTTTATTTCCTGTCTCCGTCAATTATATCTATAAAAATGTGGTTAATAATATATCGAAAATGTCATTAAGTTTCCTAAATTTAGTCTATAGAAGTACATGATACTCGGTTTTTCTATTTCGTAAGATATATTTTGTTTCCATTAAATCAGTGCTGATTATCTTCATATTCTGACATTGTCAAGCACTTAAGCTGAACGTGATTTGTGTTTTAGTTCCGCCTTATCTGGGAATATTCACAGCAAAGGAAGGTATGGGGAGACTTTTTAATCTCTTCCGTTTATTTATTAGTAACTGGTTACTGATGCTATCTACTCCAGTAACGAAACCGGTTTCTAACAAACAAACTGTGAGACACTGCGAAATCTTTCTTACAATAGCCTTCCACAAATTAACGCTTGAACATACTGATTTCATTATAATTTGTATAACTTAGATTCCATAGATGAAGCAATTTCCAAATTGATTCAATAGAAGCGAAACAGATCAAATGTCCATGTCCTTCCATCGCAATATTTAAACATACCAATTATATTATTTTCAGCGTTTAAGACTTCGGTGTTAAAAATGGAAGTATGTTGATATAATATTTCTACGCAAATGAATTGGTGCAATTACGTTTTCCTTTTCGTTCGCTGATGAAGGTATTCAGGATATTCTTTTGCGTATAGAATGAAGAAAACATATAACTGCGAATGTTAGTGTCTCGCCATGTAGTACAAAACCTCGTAGCCTATAGGTATTCACGAAATCTGCCGTCACCGTGTATCATCGTCGAAGTTGCTGGAATGCCCATATCTGAGAAATAATTTGCATGTAACCCTCGACAGCGACTTTTCTTCACTCCGATAAATACATCGTCGCCATTTTAATTCGGGGCGCGACCTAAGTTTGAAGCATTTGCCCTAAATCCCTTTTGTCTATATTCCCAACTTCCTCGTGCGTCTGCATCTTCCATTTTAATCCTTGTAGCATCTCAATCAATCACGGACGAACCATACAATCGTTTCGGGCGCTTTTCCCTTATCTCCACTTTCCTCCTCATTATCTTTATTCCATCTTCCGTTTCCCTCCCATCGGTTTCTGTATGCCCCCAAACCCTTTCCGACGCTCTAATTTTGCTCCTTTTCTCGTTTCATTTGCTTTAACCTAACCCACCGCGTTCTTTTCTTACGCTCCCTCTTCCTCCGTCTTCTCCTCTTTTGTGTGTATCTGAAAGCCATACGTCTCTAAGCCCCACTCTCCCTCTTTCGAGATAATTGACGCTTCTTCTTTGTGTTCCAAGAAAATGCTCGCTCCGTATGGTACTTGTCTTATTGCGCTCGTTTGAGAAAAATACGCCATCTCTAAATTGCTGCTTCGATGCAAAGGCAGGGGCTGAAATGCAGCCTGGGACTGTAAAGAAATGGGACGATGCTTCGTTAAGTCTTGATTCATCGGAAGAAAAAACGAGCGCGTTCTTATTTGAGAATGATATTGCTATATGCGATGGTTACATAAATTCCATGTCATCACTATCGCTTCCCTGCGTTTATTCGGTCCAAAGTACGAGGTCATGGAGCGAGAATCATATTTTCTGCTGCAAATACGAGCTTTCCGATTCCATAGCTTTCTCACGTTGAAATGCGATGTATAATTACTCCGTTATGAAGGAATTACGCTGAACTGTTACATTAATGAGCAAATATTCCATTGGTGGGAGATAGGTGAAGCAGCCTGGTCGACGAATATGGAATATGTCGTAACTAAATTACATTTTTTGATGAGATCTGAAATCAATTGGACGTTATCATGCGATATTCATGAAACTGACGCCTATTATGTTTATTCAGTAAGATATATTGGAGCAATGAATTTATGACGTGTTAATCGGTTCAAATCTACATCGAATTATGAGAATAATGCTTTGTCAGATTAAGCTATCCCATATGTAACCAATGTTTTACATTAGATTCAGAGATATTTATGTGAGAAATAAACCAATTCCATCGTATAAAATTGTCTAGAATATCTAATATTTCATGATAGACAATTGCGGTAGAGAGAGATTGGAAGAAGAGAGAACACAATATAAATTGCCTCATCTGTATTTAAGGGGTTTGTTCGATATTAATGAGAATTTGTAGATGATAACCAATAATAAACTAAAGTTGAAATGGTAAATTGTTAAGGCTATCCTGGAATGAAAATAAATGGAGACGGAAATGTTCTCGAGAGAGTTATATTTGATGAAATGTAGAAATTGCGAGTGAGAAGGAAGGGTAAGCGCATGCACGTATGAAGACCTCTCGAGTGAAATAATTATGTAAGGGAAGTATAGAAACATTTTGAATAAATCTAAATAGAACTGTTTCCTAGCCATCCCTAAAGGTAAAAACTTGAATGCTATGTATGCATTATTCTTGCATTGAAAGCTCATTTTTTCAAGGCAAAAATGTCCGTCGTTTATTTTCTGTCAACGTTCATGCATATGAATTCGTATTATTACACTGGTCTTCATCGAATATGAAATTAAAATAACTTTATATAGACTCTGCAGCTTGCAAAACGAGCGTGCAAAAATGACAACTATATATCCTGGAGATATCAAAATTGTCTATTTAACTGTTTCTCGTCAATTTCTTAAATGCGCAGTTTCATATTTGTTCAAAGTCTTGAAGTTCACAAAAATATGATTATGTAGCGGATTATAACGCAATAATAGCACCATATAAGACTGAACTCGAATCATGTAATTTAAAAAATACTTTCTAAGTATTCATAATTTCTTTTTTATTTATCAATAACTTATTTTGATTTATTGCAGTCACTTGGTGATTTTAAACAGAAATGCCTCTGGACTGCGGGTCCATGATTGTCCAAAAATTTTTCATTTCTGGTTAATTCAGTATTACTTTATTAATAATAATCTTTTAATAATCTTCTCTAATGGATACCAACATTGTATACAAATATTTATAAATAAATATATTCCCCAACGGTAATTCATATAATTTTGGTTGGTCAGCGATGAAAACGCAAAAGTATGTGTATTATAAATGTAGGTAGGTGTACAAAACACTATCAACTCCAGAGCGGTTTTTTTACTCTTATCCAATTATAGCCAATGCTCATGTAAGCATAAATACGTATCTCACAGCCGTCTAAGTGCAATACATGCTAAGAAATTACATTGAATAGATTATTAGCAGAGATCGGATGATGCATAAAGGTCAAACATCACTGTTAGGTTTTGAAAACGTGGATCGGAGACAGTGGAGGGGAAGATATTATCTGAGTGACTATTCTTGAAATCACTCTTTTGTAGGAACGCCTTCGTCCTCCGGCGATACCTTTTTGCACACTCGGCATCTTTCGTCGGTGCAACGCTCCCACATTAATCTTCCGAGCGAAAAAAAGAGGAAACTTTCTAAGAGCATCTATCCGCTGGCGGACACGTACTTACCGGACCATCGGCCACCAAAAAAATTTCTCAGTGGCATTCTTCTAGGCCACGTTTTGCCATCTCTCGCTTATCATCCGATGTCTTTGTTCGGCCTGGTTATTGTTTAGACCAAAAGTCGTCAATTTTGATAGCTGATGCACTGATTTTGAAGGAAATTCATTGCCTTCCTCTCAAATTTTATATGATCAGCTTCCTTTTGGATCTGGAAAAATGGCAGTCTACTTTTCTTTCCAGAAAATTATGTATTTGCTATAAATGATATAGGAAAGCAGCGAGCTACTTTGTTGTTAATTTTTGAGTTTTCAGGCTTCCTTAATGCAAATAAATCCCTACGCCTCATCTTAATCTTTCGCTTGTCTACCATCAGGTTTTAAACAATCATTCGCTATTTATTTTACCAATGATGTTGTAGTATTCTCGTGAAGAGCATGAAAAAATTGTGATGAAAGATCATAAATGATCTATGTCGGGATTGCATTTCGATAACATTCAATATTGCATTAATTTGTAAATAAGTACGTTTTTCCAAAGATACATAAGGAATAAACGCGAAAGTAATCGATTCGGCTAATATTGCGCGGTTACGGTCACGAATAACTTTAATCGGAGTACATATGCCCGAAGTATCTGCGAAAAAGTAGTGTCAAAATTCGCCTGAAAAAGATATTTATCTTTAAATTCGATGGAAACGCAGTTCCCTTTAGTTAGGCCCACTCTCGAATATACGGCAGTGCTTTGGACTGGTCAGATAAAATCTGCCCTCGCAGTTCGAAGAAGGGCTGCGTAAGACGGCGTTTCGTAAAATTTAGCCATTATAAAAAAAACCATGCTATGGAAACGTCTTTAAGTCAGGTTGAGTTCTTAGATAAAGGAAGAGTCGAGGCTATATTGTGATTGATAAATAAATTTAGAGAAATTACGTTTAAGTAAGACGTGTCATGAACAAGGGTACTGTGCGACAACCATTCTAATTTCGGCAGAACTGAAGGAATAAATTAAAGAAGTAACTTAATAATCTTTGTCATGCACTGAGAAGCAGATCGCGCTGTATAGATATGAATGTTTACTTACGTCACTTTGCTTTTGCTAATTATAATTTCTCTACCCTTAATTCGGTTATATTATTCTTTGAAGGCCTCTCCAACTCCTAACTTTCGGTGTTATAATAGTTCAATATCTTAAGATCAAGGTAAAAATGAACATACACAATGGTCTAACAACTTATAAAGCGATATTAACATATAAAAAACAATATACCGAAAAAGTATACAGCTCACTCTTTTATTTTCATCTAAATTCACGCATATTCTCAGCCATTCCAATCTCTAAACTATTCAATCCTTGTTTAAAGTTTGGGGTTATTAAATATAAGGGCATGCATTTATTCTAGTGGTTTTTTCCCAATTTAATTATCGTACGTTTTCATCAAACTGAACTTACAACAAAATTAAACCAAGTATTTTAAAGTACCTTGATATGGAAAACTTCAATTTAGAGTGCGATCTGGGGAAATATTTCCGAAATATCCAACGTACCGCCTTTGCTGTAAAGAAAATTTAACGCTAGTTCGATATGCCTTCATCTAATAATTAGCCATAATTCCTTTTTAACCGATTATAGATAAATTAGATTCAGAATAATAACTCGATGTAAAGTAAACGATTCTGTGGTAGTGGGGCGTTTCTGTAAGGTGGAGAATGACTTTAACCCACCATTTGAGATATTAAAATGCACGGAGGTAAAATACAAAAAATCTCTATTTATTCGTACAATTTCTTACTAATATATTTACGGTTTGCGGAGTTTCTTGAGCTCAATTCACCCTCGCAGGGGTCACTCATAAATTTTCCTTTTGAAGGCACTTTCCTCATTGCAGAGACCATTCCATTTCCTCACCCTTACACTTTAAACCAGACGTGCATAAAATGCCCTCTACGAATGGTTTAAAAGCCGCTTCTTTCGCCTCGAAGCAGTTGAAAGGGCGCTTATGGGCAAATCTCTGTCTTTTCATCGGAACATTTTGGTTTATTTTACGATAGGCTTCTATCACTTTGCCAAGATTTCTTTCTCCTCCTCTTAAATTCTCATCCACGCTCCTTAATGTTTGGAGGACTCCTCGATAGGCTTAAGACGGCCTCATAAAAAAAGAAAATATTATGAGTTTACTTGCACAACAACCGCTCTGTCCCTTCTCCCTGCCGTTCCAAAGATCAATTTTCTCACGTATATTCCGAGGCATTCATCATAAGCATTAATGGATTCTTCCATTCTTGACGCGCTATAATATGCCCTCCACTCCTAAATATTGCATTAACTTCTCGTCGAGAACGTCGTTCAAATTACTCAATATTTAGGAGATAATATTTTACGAGGACTGCGAACGACGGCTATTATCGTATTGTTCCCGTGCACTTTCTCTCCGCTTTGGGCGTCATTTGGAAATTTATACTCATTGCCAAAGCGTGACCAAGTCGGTTAGTTAATTAATGCATTTACGGCGCTTTAAGGTGCACGCATTAGATGAGTCGACGTCACACAAAATCGAGGTTGTTTTCGGTTACATGACTCAAGTACACATACAACATTTATCTTTTTTTTCAAAAGGTCTGCTTTGTCCTAAACTATTTTACGCTGAATGTTCTAAGTACAGGTAAAGGAGAAACGAGATCCCAAGGTAGGACGATGGACGGAGCTTGCACAGAGTTGAAAATGACTGAGAAACTCCTATACACGCCAAGTTCTCATTAGTTAGGGCAACGTTCGAGGAAAACACGACCTGATCGCGAGAGCTTGAATACCTTTACTGAGATTTTCGTATGAATTATAACTTCACCATCAGCTGCACCACATTGCCCTTCCACAAAAATAAACTTATTCGCTTGATTTCGGAATATTTTATCTTTAATTACGAGTACGTTTTGGCTCGGTACTTCACTCTGAGTAGAGGTACTACTCAGAAAGTTTCTACTCCCCAAGGTTTACTATTAAAGGAATACTCACCGTTCTAACGCGGTTCCACGTATACTTATAACGCTTGGTCGTCCAGCCAAGAGAAGGATGTTACATAATTTACGTGACTGAGTAAGTGGAGTTGTAGAAGCAAATACGCAGTCGTGAGCACGATACAAAAATATAAATGGAATTTTAAAATAGGCTTCACTGGTAACTTCGACTCAAATTCTGATCATTTAACGCATATTACTGAATTAAATGTATGACTGTTGTTGGGAATATCTGAAGTTATAGTCATCAAGACTTTCTAATTTCTCCAGTTTTAGTCCAACTCTGCGTTAGTTTTACGATGGTTAGTAAGTAAGTAAGTATCTTTACCTTTGGTGTAATTAGATCTCAACCTTAGTAGTACCTTTGAAGTACCTTTGGGAGGGAAGAGGGAAATTATCTCATTATTAGATACATTAAAGATAAATGCTGCTGCCTAATTAATAGTTGAAGATGATTTACTTAAAGTATTCCTCTACTTTTTATAGTTATAAGTGCTTCATATGCATAAATTACAGTTACCCAACGAAGAAAAACATCTACTCAGGGCAATAAAAACTCGCTAATTTTCTAAATTCCATATGTAGTTAGAATTTTGTATTCATATTATGAATAACATTGACATTTTGCCATTACATCGGTGTTTCAGCATAATAGAATAATCCATCCTTGAAGTATACAAAACTTGATAACTTTAAATTCTGCATTACTTTTTGTATCGTTGAAAGATATCCAAAGAGAAAAGAAGTTCATATCATGTTAAATCTTAGGGAATAAATCAACGATATCTCGCTAAGATGCAAGATATTCATGATGGTACTAGAAATAGGATGACCAGCGATAATAAAGCAAAAGCATATGCGTGATAAAGATGAGTATTCGAAACACCCTAACCTTAGGTTAGGCTTTGATGTTCAATCGATCATAATTGAAGTACTCCTTTAGAAGGGAAAATCATCAACTACATTAAAATATTATCTGTAATATTTTAATTACATCCTGTCGTTAAAAAGTAAGCCTTTTGTCCAAAGAATTCCTTTCAAGTATATAAAAGTAGGGTAGGTCGTTCTTATCCTCTATTCACCTAACGACGTTATCGACTTTTTAGTATCTGCGCAAATATCTTAGATCTTACCCCACTCCGTTTCATTTTCTTATGTATCAGAAAGACGTAGTTTTTACTTCCTAAATTCATTGGCCGTCTTCTCCGTTTCCTTCTCTCTTCACTTCCGACACTTTTCAACTTGCCTTCTGTCTCTTATTTCCGCTCCCCTAATCAGAAATCGAGATTTGATTTTTTTCATTTTCCTCTTCTCTTCCTTCCCTTATCCTTTCCGACAACCTTCTCCATCTTCTTCCAATTCCTTAAATCCACCCCAAAATCCCCACACACGCTTCCCTCCTTCCATTTCAAGAACGTATTTGTCAGTCATTTTTTATCTCTCTTCTCGAAAATTTCTTTTGCTAATTTTTTAGCCTATTCCCCGAGTTCACTTCCATTGTCTGAATATCTTCTGTCTCTCCACTCTCCCCACTCATCCGCTGTACTCTGCAATTTTTCCACGATTCCCCTTTCTTGTCGTCGTTTTATCCATAGCATTAAAAAAGGCGAATCGTTAAGGAATCCGCGGTGGTAAGAGACGTTAAATGAGTAATACATTAAAGTTCGTGATATTCCTGCATTCACCGTAAAAATTGGCGGAGGAAAGATTGACAAATTAAAATATAAACCAACTTTGACAATAGTTAATTGTATGAAAAATCGGATTCGGATATATTAACAGTCACAAAGTAAACGTTGAATATACTCATAAAGTATCTTTACACTACAAGATCTTTAACCTACGTAAACAACTCTAAAGATAAATATTTAAAAGGTCCCTTCCTCACAAAGTAAACATCAAATGCATTTCATACGATATTTAAATTTTAACTTACTCAGCATTGAAAAAATTGTAACGGAGCTAAATAAAAATAAAATGGAAAAAGTAAGAGAAACAATTTGTATTTACATTGGCTTGGATTACATTGGAAATCGCACCTTTATAAAATCAAATAGCAATTTTGGACTTAATTTATTCATCCACATTTACATATGTACCCTGCAAGCCGCCTTTCGGCGTGTGGCAGGGGGTGCAAGCACCATGACTCTATTTGCCTAGTCGATTATTTTCGCGTATTGTTCTCGGAAAAAGTGAATCATTTAAAATAATTCATTAAACATGGCAAGATAATAAAAATTCAGAAATTTTTTTGTGTTAATTACATAAACAATTTAAAATGCCTTCACAATTCAAAACCCAAAGATAAGTGAAAATATCAACCTGAACCTCACTTGACTTTCAAACTTGACACTCAAACTTGACAACAATTGCTAAACTTGGTAGGATTGAAAATTAAAGCGATTATCTTAAGGTAATATTGATTCATTCACCTCAGCAGAAGTATCTTCTTGGTCAGGGCTAATTAGAATATATATCCACAGCATTCTTCTTCTTGTTACAATGCAGAATCTTTTAGCTAAAAGTCTTCCAGTTGTTTCAACTTCTGTTTATTCTCATTTATGATGAAAAAGTAAGAAAAAACGTGAATATATCTAGAAGTCACACTAATCTGATAATGCAGGCTATAAAACTAAAAGTAATTATTTTTGTATCTTCCGTATTAGCGGTATCCCTTAGGAATCGAAATTTCAGTACATCATATTATGGTAAATTTAAGATTTTCTTATCTTTCCCCTTAAAGTCCATTTAAAAATTCCTTTCGTTTCTTTATTGCGAGCATTTCAAACATTTTTCAATTTCATGAACATACTATGATTGTATTGGAATGTAATAAATAGTAGATAGGAGTTTACATGTTTACTTGTGGTTTAGCATTGAAGTTCATTTTATTCACTAACTATTTGTAAATTACTACGCTTTGATAATCTTAAGATTTAAGGAAACACCTCCTGACGTAATTACTGCAATATGTTATGGTTATCTCGTGTTGATAGCCATGTTTTACTTAGAACGGTAATTACTTATCTTCTTATCTCATGTACCATTTCCGTCTTATATATTCGACCATCGAGGTTGGCAGATGTTTTTTCGTCCACGTATAGCATTCATAAGCTTATAATAGAAAATAAAAGTGCTTTCCTCAAGGATTGTATATTTAAGCTAGTCGAGAAACGTGAATGGAATGAACAGACAATGTCTTAAAGACTCCGCGTAATCCTCAATTCTTGTCTCCCATAATCTTCCATTTTCTTTCTATTTTTATCTCTCCCTCGTAATTTCTATATTGTAAGCTTTTCCTTTGTTGATACCGTCAGCCCTTTCCTCTCACCTCCTCACAAATCCCTTCTTTCCTTTCCCACGTCTCCTTTCTTCGTCTTTTCCTTCCCACGCCATCTAACCCACCCTCGCATAACAATCGCCACTTCTCCTTTCTCTACTCAACTTCGAGAGAACCCCTCTTCCCTCTCTCATCTTCTCCATTTATTTCCTTCTCTTTTGGTGCACGTCTTCGGTGGCCTAGGGCCGTCGCATCAATCAAACAGCCATAAGCCTCCTTCCTCATTCTACGAAGATTCCTCGGCTGTCAGGACCTCTTCCATGCTTTTCAGCGACTATTTTTGTCGGAATCGCCACCCGTAGAGTTGCTTTGACGTCTACCAAGTGCGCCATTCGGAACTTGGGCGAATGTTTCCACGGGAAAGTTCATCATCCCTTCCACGCATCATAGTCGCCTTTTCCGTGACAATCTGTTACACCGGCTCAACGTCGTTTCTTGACTTAGATCTCCGTTATTTTTAGTTATCCCTGAGAAACCCTGATACATATAGGACACAGATTCACAACATAAACCGCATGCGTTATTGACTTGGCTTTTTTACGTTGTTATCCTGAATTAAATACGATATCGATACTAACTATCATTGGTTCGATTCTAGACGGTCCTTAAATCTCCTAAGAATACATTTCTACGTTCCTCAGTATTTTATTTGCATACTTACCGAATTTTCCGCATTTAGCTTTTTACAAAAGATTTCACATTAATATCTGAATGAGACAATATTGATTTTTTAAACTGCATAACATTAATAATTGTATAGAAATGTAAACGGGCGTTCTTATTAAGCGATCTTCAGCTGAGCAAATTTCTGCGATCGAGAATACGTTTTCCCCTTTTTGGATCAACGCGTTTGTCATAGATGCGAAATTGCTGTTTTGATTAAATTTCGGAGGAATAAATTAATAAAGCAAGCGAACTTGGCGTGATCAAACTTGACCTAATTCCAATCCAATCTGCTGTGTGTAATTTACCTTTCCTCCTAAGATGTAATCTTTGTACCTTCTGTATTTTCTCAGGAAAGTTGTTTTATAATCTTTATGTAGACCTGGAAGGTGTTACACCTAAAATAAGTATTGTCATCCATCGAAGCCATTCCAGTAAGGGAGAGAATGTACTGTTATAGAGATGAAAATTATTATAATTCCTAAGGAGAATCAGATGATAGGAGTCTAATCAACGTAATTAGGAGTAACGTGAGAGTAGGATTAAGGAATATTTAAGGAAATCGGAAATGCCTATGAAAGAATGTTGTGAATGGAGTAGTTGGCAACTGAGAGGGTAATTGTATCGTTTCCGGTTTCATTTCTATTCAACAACTGAAGATGGCAACAGAGCTGCCGAATAACGTATGGTAAGTGGTAATCAGTGTAGATCCCTTACCTTTTCTCAGCAGTCGTTATCCTTATCTGCTCTATAAAGCCTAAGCTTACGAAGCAATTTTACTCGCAACATTATCATTAGGATTTAGCGAAAATGTTTAGAAGGAGACAAGGAACTGATGATGAGTATGTCATGTGAATCCTTTGATAACTAACAATTTTCATCGCACCGGTCCATTTTCTACCAAATAATATTTAGTAAGCGGAAATCTGAAAGACTGAGGATAGCAAAACCTTTAAGTGGTACGGATTAAATACTTTTAAAAATAAATGAAGCGAACGAAAAACATTGTCGCCGAGGAACGAGCCCAAGAAAGTTCTTTTAAGTGAGGCAATTTAGTTACATATTTTATGTAAAAATAACTAACAAAAGTGCGTTCGTAGCGGATGACTTATGTAAAACTCTTTCTAGAGAGGAATTGATTTCAAAGAAATTATAAATGTAACTAATCTCTTTTAAGGAAAGTGTTTTTAATGAAAAAAGAGTACCAATTTTCTAACGAATTGTTACGCAACGATAAATTTTAGCGTAAAAATTTGTAAACTTCCGAGCACTAAATTCAATGTTCTTATATTATAAAGTTGGAAATTCAGCCAGGAATGTGGGGATGTATATCAGCCAAGTGGTGAGATTTATCGTCGACGAATTTTGACATTTTCCTGGTCTTTGAATGCATTTGGATACTGTCGAATATTTACCTACCCTAAAGTACCTACAGTTTATCACTCTATTTCAAAATTGCGATCCTTTTTAATCTAGTTCGAACGCAACTGCACTTTCGGTATGCTGCAGTTTTTGCTTTTTGTTTGTTTACCCCGTACGTAAATAGATTTTCCGTGAAATATAGCTTTTGATTACAGTTTACCCTCGCAAAATCAAGGGGTAAAAGCATAGCCTACTCTTGTATTTCTTTCGTTACCAAAATCCTCAATCAAGCCTAAATCTACATCTAAATGCATACAAGTCCTCCTCTTTAGGCGTGTGGCAGAGGGTATAAGCATCGAGTGATCCTTTGCTACGTTTCTATCGCGAATCGTTAGTGAAAAGATTCTTTATATATATTATTTCTAAACATCCGTTTTCGGTTACCAGAGCTTTTATCCTTTCACAGTCCATCAAGAGATTTCTAAATTGATGAAAGTATTTTATACTAAATACTTCAAGATTTTTTCGTTAAGAAAATAATCATGACAAAGCTTCATGTTATTCAGGATTACTGAAATAATTTTAGTAGTTCCTGAAGTTCCGATAGCAAATTACTGAGTAGCGATCTCTGGTGCTTAAGGAAGTCCGTTTTAGTTCCTAGAGGGAAATAAATGGGGGTAAAAGTTGTTATATTTCCTTATTTTATGCCAAAGTGAATCAGACTGGAAATAGACCCGGGAAAATTCAGATTTCGATGGTTAGATTATATCTATTAAATTTAAATTTCCAATGATAATGGAATCGAAACAAATTATAATTACTATGGTATAAATTTTGTAGCGAATCCGAAGGGTCTAGTTGAAAAGATTTAAATCAGTCCTAACAGTTGAATGGAAACAAGTAGAGTATAAGAAAAAGGGACAGAATGAATTTTAAATGAATAGAGCTTAACTTACCGAGTGCTTTCACAGCTTCGATCACATTGTAAGTGGATTTTAAAGGAAATAGTTAATTTCGGAAGATGTATTCGTAAAATCACAGGCGTCCGTTGAAGCATTTCTTCATAATCTGAGCGTAACAGATTCGCGAGCAAATTCCCCCGATGGTCCATAGGAACTTCTCTCAGCTCATTTGTTGCCTTTTTCAACTTTATTTTTACGCTGTGCAAGATAAAGAGGCAAATCCTCGCTCGAGTTAAATGGATTTAGCGGTGGTTTTAGGCGTGGAACAACGCCATGACGGCCACGTAATTACATTCGCATTGATGAAAGCCATCCTATACAATCGCTCCTGCATTATGCCCGCTCTTTGCGCGATGAGTCAAGGGTTTGAGCTCCGGAAGCCTATTCGACAGAAATTTAATTATCTCCAATTTTATTGGTATCCCTGTCAACTCTGGTAGTAATGAACCAGACTGAAATTACGTTCTTTGATCGAAACGGTTTCCTTGCTACCTATTGGACAATCAATGTTTCAATCACTACTTTGACGATGAAGTTCGCCTTTAAATCGCCTCCTTATATTGTTTTCTCAAATCAATTACACCCTTCGCTAAAGGTGGACTCTGGAAGCACATTAAAAACAGATTGGATGAATAGATGGATCATTGGAATAAAAAAATTACTAAATTCATCATCAATAAAGAAATTTATCCTGGTTTTCATCGGATCAGCTTTTTTTTACGTTTAATACTTGCTCTATTCGCTAGTTGGTCGGAATTAAGTTATTTTATAATTTTATCATATCCTAAATCCTTTGAGTTCTACTGTTAGTTTTTTTTCTGAGGGTCAGAAGTTCAAATTTTACGCGTATAATTTTTTGAAATCATAGAACAAGTATCAGTTTGATTTACTTTACATAGATTCATTTTACATCTACTTAGAGAAATACGTAACGATAGAAGGGTTTGATATCACCCCTTACATGTACTTTTTTCATTTGAGACTATTTTCTCCAAATTCAACACGTTCTTCTCCATGGATTTCACATTTTGTATGAATAACCTGGCTGTATCCTGATTATTATCGATGCCTCGATTCTTTTGTGTCTGCTAACAATTTATTATTTTCTTTATTACAATATTTGAGTGAATCTGAAGTAGTTTTCGTTTGGGTTCCCTTATTGATTTGTTTGGTAAATTGTATGAATTGTGAAATTACTTGTGGTTTATAACGATTGATAACTTTTCACTGAAATTAGGATTGGGTAGTATTTTTAATTTATGCCCTAGTATTTAAAATAACTGCATACGACTGACTGGGCTTGGGTTTTGACTCAAAAGTAAGATCGCTTTTAGTTACGAAACGATTTAAATAAAATATTATTTTTCACCCAACCCCTTGCAATGGAGTGAATTTATTAGATTTTTAATTAGAATTAGTGAATAATTAGATTTGCCATGGAGAAATAAGAATGATTTATCTGTATACATAACATAGCCAATCAACCATTTCTTGAACATAACAGAAAATGGGCTTCTAACGACGGAGGAACTTCAGATAAGGTAATTATAATTATATTCCTGTAGATGGTATGTAAGTACATCAAAACTTCGACGAGTCATACCAAAAACCTCATGATTACGAATCATCGTCATTTTCAACATCATTTTAACCCGTCGTCTGAGACTCATAAGTTCACAGAAAACCGTATCTTCATTCAGGATTCTAGGATTTTCATTCTTCCTATATATAATTTACCGTGCTTGAAAAGTATTAACTGAAGTAAGCTTTATATGTAGCCATGCGTATAGTTTAAATGTATCAGAAAGTGCCAATTATGAATAAAGAACGTCATACCATGATGGTGGATTGAGTATAATATCCAATCTACTCGCGAGCCATATTGAAACCTTTTGCAGGCCGTAGTTTTTAAACCCTGTTTTAATCAATTGCGGCTTCTTCATAATTTCCAAAGAACACATTAGATATCACGCGAAATATTTTGTAGATCGTGAATATCTCTTTCGGATTACTGATTAATTTTCAGTAAGGCCTTGATTGTCCTGCCTAATTTTCAAAATGCAATATTCAACTGAAATTCTGTCGCGGGAAATTCAATTTTCTTTCGTCGTATCAAGGATTTTTGAAAGAGATACCGTGATACACATAGAGTCATTCTGCAAAAAATTCGAGAGGATGGAAAAGTATGACGTTGCAACGTATCTACCATTGGCCACGAATTTTTAAAATAAAATGTTTTTTTTTTTTAATATTGCATTTTTCGGTTTCTAAGTAAGAAAGAACTACAAATTGAAAATTGGAGTGGTAGGGAGAAGAATTCGATTAGAGGATATTCAATCGAGCGTAGCAAATAAAAGGGCATTTGGTAATTTCCTGTATACATCCCATAAAATACAGTAGAAAATAACAGGAAAGGTCCATTTCAAATGCGAGTGAACTGTAACAAATGCAAGGCCTCATTTTTGTTGCATTTGTATTATTAAAAATTTGCATTACTTTCCCCTTGAATGAAAGCAGAGCTGGAATCGCTACGAAAACTTTTTAAACCAGAATCACGGCAGAATCACTTTTTAGAGCCAGTAATATAAGAATCTGAATATTTTGATTCCAAGATGGCCTAAAGGGTATTTATTTTATTTATTTAGCGCATTCGTCTTCGATGAAAGAGACCTAGGACTCAATTTCCAGCGGGTGTGTGCGAAATGGCTTTAGATATCGAATACTAATACAAATACCACTTTTTCGTATCTACCTTATTTTAGTATTAAGTACCGTCGCCAGATTCATTTATGGGAATAGACAAAAGGTAACAGAGCTAAATCATGAAAATAAGACACGATTAAGTAAGAAAGCACTCCTTTGACTTAAAAATAGCTTTCGGTGTTCAATCATGTTAACGCAGCGGTCCTTACAATGGTCGTGTTTAATTTTTTCTACGTAAAAGTACTCCTAAGTAATGCCCAAGACTCGAGCGACTATTTATGATGAAATATAAATCCTTTGGAATGGAAATTTCAGTAAGCAGCATCTTCTTTTGCCTATCCGAATTTTCTTCGGACCTCCATTCCGTCGTGCGATTCTAATGATAGCTCGTGTTGCTACTACATTATCGCATTATTACGATGTGGAGGAGGTTTAAAGGTCATTCGATGTCTCTGACATCCTCTTGAGTCCTCTTTTCCAGTAAGTTGGGGATAGAACGCGAGCAAAACTTCCGCCTGTTAAATAATAATAATAAAAATCACATCTAAGTTGGACGAATTTTGGTCTAAGAAGGTCACTATCACAGATAACTCATTTACAATCACTCATTCCATATTTCTAACTCGGGAGCTCAGAGTTATCACGCTAATGTGCTAACCTGTACAGTATAGAGTGATTAATCAAATACTCAGCTAGAAGTACAGACAGCTATAGCACTAAGTTTTCGAATTAGCTTCATGGGGAGACAGCGATCAGTTCGGAGATGTAAAAAAATATTTTATCTATCATAAGATTAGATTCGCAAACGTATAGTAATGGAATTTATTGAGATTTACTTTTATCACGAGAAATTCCGTTTTCCAACATCTAAATTCATCCTATCTAGGTTTTTTAATTCTTATCCAATTGATTACTTCGCAGGATATTATGTATTTAAAATTCATTCAAAAAATGATAGAGTACGAAGTGTGATCGTATACGTATGTATTCATACACGATGCTTTGAAAATTAAAATCACAATAATTAAAGAATTCATAGTATCATTATTCGTAAATTTTCAACTTATAAATAAGTCTTAATTTGTATAAAGATATGCTCGTAATTGTCTGATGTTTTCTCATTAATTTTGAATTTGATGACTTTGTGATAAGGAATCAAAAATCTCCATTTTATATTCATAGATAATTTCGTGTTGTTTTAGTTGTACTCAGCTATGAATAGTCTTTAGTAATGTCCATATCATCTTGAAATCTTGTGAACAACTCGAAACAGAGTTTCTGCCTCTATATTTAATAAGTTTCAATCCTACTTTTTCATAATTTAAAACAAAATTTCGGGAGGATTTATTTCGGAGTATTTACATAAAAATACAAAATATAATTCTGAAATATGTGACTCATTATCCGCTCATGCAAACGCCGCTGACACAGTTCACTAGGTAAACTATGCCTTCATATCACTAATGAAGAGTGGGATTGCAGCAATGGAACGCACTTGTTCGCGATTTAATTGTTTGCACTCAAACTCTATAAATACGAGCCAGATCTAAGTCTACAGCTGCAACTTAATTGAATCGTCGCAACCCAATTTTACGGAACTGTTTTTTACCAATCCGACATCAAAGGCCAGCCGTTATTTGTCGCTATGGGAAGAAAATATTTTCCATGAATAAAATTTTGACCGATGACAGTTTTCCTCGCCGGTAAAATTGTCAGAGAAAGTTTTGTTTATCCAAGAATCTAGGAATCGCGAGAATATTTCAATAAAATCTCCATATGTCCTTCGTACGACATTTTCAATAGATGATCATCCAAAAATTGAATTAAAAAAGTAGCCTTCATTCCATTAGTTATATTGAGTCCTAATGGAGGAAACTCTGGAAAATGTTTCAAATGCATCGCAGTAAACCCTCTATTTTTTGAAATCTCAAAGCTTAAAAATTGAGAAAACAGGAGTGAAATAGAGGTAATGTTTTAGCACATTTCACGAACAAGAGTTGGAAAGTGAAGGAAAAATTATACCGGTTACACGGTTTCAGGTTTTGGATATGGTGTCTTCCTGAAGAGGCTATCATGGAGATGGTAGTCGTAGAAATAAATTGCGATATTCAACAAAATATTAAATTTTACGTTATAATAGGTAGATTCAGACGTCCTGATTTAGACATGACTGCTTAGAATCTAAATTAATTGTCCAGCTGCAACATTGGTCCAGAAATATCCTGCTTTCTTGAAGCTACTTGAAATAGGAATACAGTGGGAATCTTTATCGATAATGGTATTTTATAGCTGTCATCTTTGTCTCTAAGATGCTCCTATCAGTCACATCTTGTGCCTGAAAGAAAGGTTACAGCCTCTACTGCTTTTAAATCTATCTATCCTTACCTATTATAGATTTTCGGGATCCACAGTATAGTAGTCAACGCGTCCGCCTTTGGAGGAAGTGATCCTGGGTCGATTCCCGGTGGTGGTCAATACTTATCCAATCAGTATCGTGATGAGTATGAATAGTACATCTGTTTAAAGAAATAGCGGGTAAGATCTCGGAAAGCTGAATACGGAGGCGTGGGCGTCACGCAGACCACGTATCACCCACGGTGTATGCTGCCCGGCTGAGCCTTATCCCTCAGAGGGATGTCACGCCGACGACTTAACTTCATTTTAGCTCTCCACCAAGTCACCTTCTCATACTGATTTATTAAGTCTTGTGGGTGAACTTTTAATGCGTATGTCAATATAATGATATTTTCGTCTCTCGATGGCCTAATTATATCATGCACCCCATATTACCCTGAAATTCACCTTCCTCTCCTGCCGCGCTTTAGTCCTCCTTTCATTTCTTTTTTCTCTGCCTTTTCTCCCCTCAATTCCCATATTCTCCCTCTCTTTTCCTATCTTCTCATATTATTTTCCTCTCTTCCCCCTGATTCTATAACCCCTCGTCCTCCCTTCAAACTCTTCCTTCTCCGTTCCCTTACACGTATGTGCTGCTCGTGTAATCAAAGTGCTAGAATGGGGAGAAGAACTTCCAAGTTTTAGAATATTTCAGAGGCAAAAGTTCCTCGCTTGTCCTCGTTTCTAGCACGTCACCATCCATTTTCCTTTTTCCTCCTCATATTTATGCTTCATCGCCGAAAGCTTTTATCTCCTTTAAACATTTCTCAGTTTCTTTCCCAAATATTATGTACTATGTCTCATATTCGGTAGTTTTTAATAGTAAAACTGAATAGAGAAAATGAAATGAGTTGTCGCAATAATTCCATGTAATCTCGTGATTTTACGCTTTATGACATAATCAAATGCATAGATTCTGAGAGTTATGTTTCAAATATGATTTGAGCGAGTAAATTTTTAAAGTAATTAATACGCCATTTCGGAATGCTTTATAAAAGGGAACATATGATACTAGTCTATTCAATAATCTATTTCACTTTGTTTGGAAATAATTGAAATTGTACATGCTATCACGTCCGTATCCGGTTCCATGATAGATAATATATAAGGACTTCATTTTGAGACGTTTTTATGAACACTTTTTTCTAAAATAAGATCTTATTTTGATTAAGTAACTAACCTGCAAAGTGTAGTATATTTTCATGTGAACCGCTGAAACGAGTATTTTCTTTAACATCGGTAGTTAGTTAAAATTAATATGCTCAACCTTTACTTCGTGAAAAGGTGATATAACCGGTATTATCGGTATTTAGGATTTTTACGCAATTATATATCGTTAAAATATATCATAGTTTCGTGATCAGCAAATTCAATTAGATTCACCGGTATTTTCGCGTTAAATTAACGGTTGTCCCACGCTAATTGTTAGTTTGTATGGTTGATGATGAGTTTTTCTCATTTAAAATCCAGGATATATAGAATATACTTATTTTCATCTGAGAAGATTTTATAAGAATATGTAAGGTAACCTGGATTCTCGAGTTAAATTAAGCATTTGATGAAATTTTTATTTATAATTTACTTTTTAAGAAGAATTAATATCCTAGTTATAAGAAAATAATCATTCAATCCTCTTACTTACTTAAGAAGTGTTAGAAAACGCTTTATTCGTGAAAAAGCCTTATCCAATCAAAAGAGTACAATAGCAGCCGATATCAGGGGAGCACCTCCTTTATTCTCCCTCCCCAGCTTATTTCCTTTCGTATCACATAATTTTGTTGTTTTTCCATTTTTTCGATATCTCACAAAGAACTTCATCCCAATATCAAAATAAATTCGTTCTCGCACAAACTCCCGCCGCTCTTCAATTCCCTTCTCTCGCGAACTCCCACACTCTCACGTTTCCTATTTAAGGCTGGGAATGGAAATTTCAGGAGCTGGACGCCCAAAATCCTGCCAAATGACAGTGCTACGCCATCCCAAATGTAACCCATTCCATCTCGCCTTCGCCACAACTCTGCATTCCCTTGCCAATTCTTACCCATATCCCGTCTACTCCCTTTCCAACTCCACTCTACTGTTTACTCACACTTCTATCAGTTTATTTTTCTTCCTCGAGGAGAGAAATCCATTCGTCTAGCTTCTCATCAGCCACCGACCAGGACCTTAGCATAGCACCTTTCGATCTGAGCTCCAAAGAGCTCTCTAAATCTCACCTAACTTCCTCTTTGTGTGTGACTAAGGATATTTTGTTCCGAGTTGATCATCAACGATCGGAACTCTCGGTACTAAAATCATTCCGTTGAAGCAACTTTTCCGCACTCATTACCTGAAACTGCGATTTGCGCTTATTATATATTCGGCGTGATGTATGGGAAATACTGTTGGTATATTTTTATTTTAAACCATAAATATAGCTATTTTATTGTTGTCTGTAGGACTGTTGCTGTGTATTATAAAATAAGGTATCTGTAGTGAGTGCGTATCAGTTCATTCTTGTAGAATAAGCTAAGGAGGGATAAATCTGACGCTAGCGGGTGTAGAAACAGGTTCTTCAGATTGAACGTTCATAAGATATTGGGTCGAATCCCGGTTACGTTCGATCTTTCCTTTTCTATCACATTTCGGTAGTGGAAATGTTTATATGTTAGCCTACCTACATCAATATCATGGGTTCGAGTCCTGGCAAATCGGCTTTTTATCTAATAGTTCATTAGAGTTTCTTTTCGTTCCTTGTCCTATTTACTGCATTATCTGTATACTGAAGAATTTTCTGCATGTGAATTAGTAAGTAAACAAAAAACGCGAGATGTTTAAATATTTGTGATATTTTTAAGAATACTGTGGCATCATTGCTCTCTGTTAAACATCCATGCACGTCACAGTGGTCACGCTCAATGGAAGAACACTTAACGCGGCTGCAAATCGACACAAACTGAGCCGAATGCACCAAACGCTCGTTGAAAAGTGGTTAAGAAGGCCAAATATCGCTTCCACGCATCGCCGTTGCATCCTTATCTCGCCCAACGTTTGCTAATCCCTTCTTTGATTCTCCTCTTCCGGAATTTTGCCGTAGAAATCCTCGCCTTTCATCCACCGTCATCCTCCAGCCGTGCCTTAATTTTCTCCTTTTATTTCCCGTTTTTATTCCAGCTTTTTCCTCCTTTTTCGCTTTCTTTCGAATCGCCCTCTTCCCTGTCCGCTTTCCTCCGCCGTCATTCAAACCACCCCCATCGTTTCTCCTCATTCCCTAAACGTTCCGCCCGTCTGAGGAATTAGGAACTCGCCGAGTCCCTGCCTCGCATTATCGTCAATGGGAGAAATGAACTCAGGCCGGAACAAAGGGATGAATCTGGAACCTGAGTGCCTCGAGGGAGAAGGGAGAGAAAGGGAAGAAAGAAAGAGGATCCGATACGGAAGAAGTGAAGGGAGAGGAGGAAATGGGAGAGAAGGAAGGGAAAAAGAAGTTGGTGTAAGTGAAAGGTCATGGCAAGGAAGGAATTATTGACAAATACGTATCATTTCCTTTCGCGGCAGACATGTAATTAGCGTCGTTTATTCGCGACACATAATTTCCTATTCTTGCATGTACATATTTGGCCTTTGACACGTTCTTGCATCTCTTTAAGCTATGTCTCTCTTCAGCATCTCATTCGTGACATGCAATGAGATTCTGTTCGGTATTCGTCTCTCCTTATCACCACTAACCTTTTATGCTCCGTTCTGCTTCCATCCATCTTTTGCATGTGTCCAAGACGATCCCTCTTATGATGCTCACGCAATATCTTTTCATTCCTTTTTCATTCATCACAAAGTCGTTAATAATTCTTCTCATAGAATATGATGAGAGATTTTTATGTTCAAAGCATCAGGGAAAAGGTGGTTGGAATAATGGGTTATATTTAAAATGGTTGAAGATATGAGAAGTAAAGGAAAAGCAATGGAATAATCGAAAGTAGAGTGAGGACTTTAAATAGGGTAGATAAGGGAAGAAGAGTAAGATGGAAAAAAGAGAAATTGGATGAGTTAAAAAGGAGAGAGAAATGTAACTGTAAGATGATAGAAATATCAGTAGACGATAGAGTAGCAGGTATAAGGTAAAAAGATGAAAACTTCGGAAAGTGGAATAAGGATGATGGAATTATAGTTTATAATGTTGAAGTTAAATGAAAAAATTTGGAATAAAGAAGAAAGGGACATGACTAGAAAATACGGTGAAGCTTGGGGTAAGTGAAAGGTAAATCAGAAAAAACGAGAAAGTGAAAGGAAAGAACTACCGAGGAAATAACGGAAAAAACCTGAAGTGGTTCATGAGAAAAATGGGCAACGAGAAAGAAAATATAGAAAAAATCAGCTGATGCAAAAGAATCAAAAGGCAGAAAATTAGAGAATGGAATAGTAATATCGAGAGAAAGGTAGGCCAAAATAAGGGAAAGGAAGAAGATAAAGGAGTTAAGAGAGCGAGTCGATTGATAGAGACGGATGAGAAAGGTGATAAATGAAAGGATGAACGAGGAAAGGTGTGCGGAAGAAGACAGAAAAGTAGAGAGAAAAATTAGGAAGAGGCAGAAAAGAAGAGGCGGCGTGGGTGGCGATGCAGGGGAAGAGATGGATGGTGAAAATGAGGGGTGTGGCGAGAGGCAGAAGTTACATAATGAGACGGGCTGAAGAGAAGAGCAAGAATTGGAAGAGGTAAGCTCGAGAAGTGATCAAAGTGTGGAAGGAGTTTGCAGAGCGTGCTGCTCTCGGAGACGCAGTTGGAAGTTAAAAATGATCCAAGGTGTAGTGGAAAAAGGCAGCCAGTTAAGGGTTTAAGGAGTGATTTGAGCTTAGAAGGAGTCAGATTGGATTCGGAAGGTTCGGCATTGCATAATCGAGGAAGGTTAGGTATGAATTGGTGAGGTAGGGTTTGCTTTAGTGAGGTTAGGGTTTCAGGAGTGAGACACGATTTGGATTATTAAGGAAGGAATTTACCCTGTACTTCATTGAGGGGTTGGTCTGAATTTCTCAAAATTATACCGAAGTTTGAGGGGAGACTTTTGATCTTTGCGATCATTTGGATTTTAATGCAAAATATGCTGAGCAAATCGTATTGCCTAGAGTCAAATCTCGCCAGAAATAAAGGGTCGATAACTGACTGATTAGAAAATATTCTGAAGCCTGACTCGCAGACTTGACGTGGTAATCGAATTTTCTTCCCTCACTCATTCAGAATGAAAAACCTTATTTGAGAAAGAGATGATTCTTCGATAATGTGCATTTGATGAACGTTTTGTTTCACTGGATAGTAAAATTTCATATTCAGGTGGTTTAAAACGGTCAAAAAATAATGTCATTAAAATTTTAATATTTGCATTTGAGTAAACTAGTACCTTCTTCGTGCTTTTTATCTCTGAATTAAGAAGAATTTTCAGGGAAACCTCCGGTTCTTAATATCAAGAAGTTAATGGATGCAAATTCTGAAAGAGTCATTGAAGGGAATAAGTAAGCACTAATGTCAAATTATGTATGAAATGGAAGTAAAGATAAACATTGTGTAGTTAACTATCTTGAAATGATGCTTGGTTCCATATTAATCCTAGGGTGAATCTCAATGTGGAGGAAGTTAGAATATTTCACATAAATTTAATCTTTCTGGTCGTAAACATAATTTTATACTGATAAAATTTACATACACTATTTCAACACTAGCTCCTTTGAATACTGATAACTGTAAATTGAATAGTGATAACTCTTTTGACTCCGTAAATCGACGACGTAGTGGTTCTCATACCCACGAAGAGTACTTTAATCTCTTCGTATTTTCTGTGAATATCTGAATAGATGAAGTGGAAACTGCCGTATTTAATATTTTAAAAAGCTCGCTTTTTTCGAGGGAATCTTGCGAAATAAACAGCTGTGCTTGATGTAGAGTACCGATACCAATTTGTTTTGAGGTTCGCTCCCTTCATTTTCCTTCTTCTTGTTCCACCCTTTCCCTTATTAGGTTCCTCTCTCTTCCATTTCCATTCGTGTGTCTCCTATTGCCATCAGTGGGCCAATCGATGTCCGCGCTTTCTTGGTCCGACAATAAAACGGTCTGTGGACGGACGCCACAATGCTTCTTTCCGTTTCACCCTGTCATTGAGATTCAGTAGACAAAAATCCTTCTCCAGCTGGGTGGGAATCATTCTTGGAAGGGACCAGCCCTCTAAAGAGCCGACGCTCGGATAACCGCCTTTCGCTCCTTGGTCTCCGAGCTGTTATCCGCGGTTTAGAGACCTTTGATCTTCGCATCAATCATGCTCACTCTCCGTGGAAATGGTGAGTTAAGTGATGGTTGATCGCACCTTTACATGCCTTACGACTTGTCTTCATTTTCCTGAGCACCAGATTTTGGCACTTAAATGTTTCTTTGTGATTTATACGAACAAGGGGTTTCTTATCATGAGTACCTGCTAACATTTATCAACTAACACCATCTAACATTTTTCTAAACGCTTAAAATATTTTAATTAATATATTGATTTCCCTTGTGATAAGATGTGAGAGAGGTCAAATTTAAGGAATATCTTCGAAACACAATTGTGAAGAAATAAATGAGAAATAAAAGGTTTTTTTATAAAGTATTCCATACTAACCCACCGTACTCCGTTCATTAATATCCAGGCATTGAAATATAATTTACTATGAACAAAAATGGATGTTCCATGATAAGGTCTCAACGAACGTTAAGTATCTCTTACGTATGAAAGCAGCTCTGTGTATCATTCAAATATTCCATTACCTTAAAACGTATTGACAAGGATGAGAAGGGTATCAAGCAGCGTTTATTTCGCAGGCAATTAATCCCATTATTTAACACGCACGAATCCCTCTCTATAGCAAATCCTTTTGTGAATCTGATAATAGAATTTAAATTGAACATGCAATATGAAATGATACCCACCGTAGCGATGAGAGATTAGCGAACGAGTTTTGTCTGCACCTTTTGTTTAATGCTCATCGAAGCAGAATTTGCTAAGATAGCAGCCATTTCAACAACATCGTAAATTAATAGCTCCCTTTCATTGAATAAATTCGATTATTAAATGGAATACTTAAAAAGGTGAATATCTGTCGGGAAAAGACGACGAAAAAGAAAACGGACGAGAAAAGTTGTTCTGTTAATTAATTCAATTATATCCAGTGATATAATCGCTGTATGGTCATAGCGGTTCATAAATTAAATTATTTTTACCGTTTGCGCGTATTAAATATTAGCTGATTATATTAATTACTTCCTGGTGGGTATTTACAGGAAATTAACTTTCATTTTTGTAATAATTTCTCCAATTAAACAGGAATATTTTATTATTTTTCATTAAGCGATTTTAATTCTTCAATTTTAAATAGAAAATACGTTAAACGAGACGTTTATAAATGTTTAATTTGAAGTTCAATTAATGAACATAATTTAATGCATCTTAATTTCTATCAAATTTACAATGGATTCAATTGAATTTTAAAAATGAAAATCAACGCATTCGACAAAAAAATTCGATTAGATAGAGATAGAATATTTAAGGTAGAATCGCTGCTGGGACAAAACATCTCAAAAGAATTTTTCATCTTCAGAATAAGTAATCGAGTAATTATGATGCTCATAAGTATTAAATTCTGGATATTGTGTTACACAGATTTCTCTATCGTTAATGGTAGGTTATCTCTTTTCATGAATTCCATTGAGAATTCGATGTTAGGTTTTCTTTAAAGGATATTGTGCCCAGGGAGTTGGAATTCCCCCAGGATGAACTCCTCAAAACAGAAATTACGCTGTTCCTCAGCTGCTATTGAATTGACTGATAGCGTTAAAATAAACTCCATTCAGTATGCTTAGAGAACAAATAACGTAAACTGGAGCGTGTACATCCGAAATATCTGCAATAAAGCAAGTAAAAAGTATGGCTTTATAAATCGTATTATCAGTAGATGCGATGAAATGGTTAGATAGCGATGTTATTTCACCTAGATCAGACTCCCATTTGGAATATGCGGCACGTATATGGGATCCAGCGGATGAAAGAGTTTGCTCAAGAAAATGCAGCGCAAAGCAATGCGTTTTGTTAAGAAATGATAGAATGAAAAGGCATACGTTACGAAGATGCTCGCAGATGCAGGATGGGAACCCTTGAACGAAAGAAGACCAAGAGTTAGGTTGCGATTGCTTGATAATTTTAGTGAAAGTACGTTTTCAGAGGACGTAATCGGTATTAAGCGACCCCCTGCTACTTCGGCCGATCCGATAATAAGAGAATAAATAAGAAATAAATAAGTAAAATAAGAGAAACAGATGTCATAACGAGTATTTTGAAGGACTTGTATTACTGTCGCCACTTTTTTTACGTCATCGTTGAGAATGATTATGCTAAAGTTGAAATTGGATCGCCTAAAGAACTTTTATTGGTCACTCAAACCTTAGCGAGCTGTCTCATTTCCTTAAAGGTCTGGAGATTAACATAGTACTGGTGATGATTTTTTTCTATGAGTCGATATTTGACAGACCATAAGGAAAAAATATGCAAGAATTGCTGTTCTATGCCCCTTTACAAAGATGAGAATTCGATTTTAGCGTAGGTAGATATCTTCAACGAAAGTAACTGAAATATTAATCACACTGTCTTTCCGTGGAGATAGAAAACATTAATTATCTTCTTTCATATTAAACGCATGACCACAAATAAAATATGTTTTTATAAGAGCTTCGACAGCTAATGTCATTTTGTACATTTAGTCTCCTATCAGGAATTGAACCTAGGACCGCTTTCACCAAAGTTGAACGCATTGCCCATTGGTCATCTAGAAACCCTCATTTTAATTTATCTTATGCAAAACTGCATAATGCATTGACGAAAAATTGTGATTGTTTCCTTGTAATACGAGACATATAATATTCATGTACATTCTAGCCTAATCATTTTGTCAGTTTCCTGCTTCCCTCTCCAAAAATTATTTCGGACGATTTAGTTCAACATGTCATTAAATTTAAGGCAGTTGTTGATGATCTACTGTGTATCAGCTGCAGTTAGCGTTGTACCTACATATATGCATTATTCATCAGCGTGGATGAAAATCATGGGAAAGGATCTACGAATAGGATGACAACGAGGATAAAGCAGAATCATATGCGTTAATTAGCTGTTGCTTTGGAAACCTTTATGGAAAACCCTTCTTTATGCATAATTCATTTATGCATGCATATTTTCATACATTTTGTATGATTATATGTTCATCAGATTATTTAAATTAGGTTGAATACACAATATGTATTACTAGATAGTGAAAATTAGTAATTATGTTTTATATGTTGGAGAAATGTATACCTGATTAATGCACATTAATAAGTTTTACGATTCCGCACAAATCTTTCAATGGAAGCCAAACTCATTATTTTTCCAGAGAGAAGTGCGATATCCCTAACAGTACTTAAATGCTATGATCTTTATCCAAGTTTCGTTATATTTTAGAAATTTAATGTACAAGAAATATATTAACTTAACAATTTGCCCTTTTCAATGATATACCTCATTTATTTATAGATAGCTTTTATTCTCTGCAATGTTTTGGGTGATCATCTCAGTTATTAGAAAACGTCAGTTACAGTTCTCGTTACCTTCGTATCTATATTGGCTTAAAGTAATTCAGGATGTAATTTTTAAAACCACCTCCTTCCAAACCCCTATTGGGTTACGCCTAAAATAAAAATTTTACTCTTTTTCTGAAGAATGTCTCCGTCACTTATATGATAAGAAAAGTAGTAGGAACTGGAGTTCTCACTCGACCACGGTACCCTCTTATATTCATCTTTCTCGTAATATGACACTCTGGAAGGAGCAAATTTCTGCCTTAACAGCGAAGACGAGCAGTCAAAGTCTCCTTTTAGTTGGAACCACTTTATTCTGACCTATTGACTTCCTTCGACACCACTGATAAATGAGCAGGGTCAGGAGGAAATTGTTGGTGTGACGTGAGCTGAATGAGGAGAGGGAGGTTTGAGGAGAGATGAGGAAGACGTCGGCACAAGTAGCCAGCGGTGTTGCATTCAGTGAAAAGACGGCATAGAAATCCAAACCATTTCCAGCGGGAGGGATAGGTCTGAGAAAAAGTGACGCCTGGCAAGTGTTTTTAGAGGTTGGATTGGCGAGACATTGTGGACAGGTTATTGGGATTCCTGGAGGGAAAATAAGGTTAGGATTAGGAGATGAGGGATTCTCTCGGGTGAAATTGAGTCTGGGAAAGGTTAATGAAACTAGGTTCTCATTGTTTAACGTTTCATTCCCTTAAGGAGGTCTAATTAAGTCCATCTCCAATCCAAACTTTCGTTTTTTCGTCTTCCTGTGGATGATTTAATCTCCAAGTATTTTTATACACGCTCTTTAGTTCGAATAATGTAACCCATCTTTTGATTGTTTTATTTCCGAGGCTAAGTGATAAAAAGAAGAGGAACTTTGAAAATGGTGAGTAAATAAGATCGAAGATATGTAATAGATGCATATGGCTTTGATCAATTTTATCAATATTGTATAGGTCGTGAAATTTATAAAAATAAATTCTCAGATAGATTTAGATTTCTCACTTGTGGAGCCTTCTTCAGATATATTACTAAAGCGACCCGATGTAATAAATGAGAAGGAGTAGATATACTTTCTCGTCGCGCATTATAGAAATATGCATGATTTATTTCGGGATTCTTCGATCAGTTTTATGACGAAATGACTTGAATATATGTATCTCAATAAGGCGTCTTGTTATTACACCACATAATTTCTGAGTTATCGGAATGGATCTAGTCGCGAATACCACCGTTACACCATTAGGTAGCACAAAAGCAGAATAAACGAAGATGGGCATCGATTACGAAGGTCTCACCACAGGAAACATGAGTTAGCTCCCCCGTTCTACGAAAATGGCAGTAACAAAATGCGGATTGTGGGAGAAGTATTCGTCGTCAGATTAAAATTCACGATGGGTTAAGAGCATATGTATAGAGAATATTAATACTCGTATGTTGGAGCGGAAGCTCGGTCATAAATCACTTCATTCAATGTTTTACAAAGGGAACCGAACGAAAAGAGGGCTGGAGAGCGAGTAGTAAGAGATTAGAAAAAGAGAAGGCGGAGAATGGAGATGAGTTCCGCGTTCATTATTCCATGCCGCCCCATTGTGGTGGCTGTCCCTTGCCTTCCGGCCACCGCGGAGACAGCGCGGCACCGCTATGGCCATTCGAGCAAAAGAGCGACCCTATCCACTGGCATTTTTACCCTAGACTCAGTGACGCCGGTGTCCGAATCATTCCCAGTTTGTGGCTCCGAAGTCGCTCTTGTCGCGTTCTTTTCCCCATCCAAAGCAATCAAAGCGACAATAATGCATCCCCTCTTTGCTGATCCCTTTTCTCTAGCATCATTACCTATTCTACCTTGGTCTTGAATTCGTGGACTATTTTATGGTTCGTGAAACTCTCGCTTCTGTATTTTCAAACATGACTGATGTAACTATGTGTGCCCGAGATTATAAATAAGCTCACAGAAACGTTCCCTCGAATTAAATTAATCTTCAAATCGAATTTAATATCAGATAGCTGTAAAATTTAAGTTCATGTTACGCTAGCGATTTTTGCTCAGTCGATGATGTAATGTGTTTGTGGCTTGCTCATGTTTGGGAGCTTAGGTATCGAATTGACTATACGATTCGATACATTTAAGTTAAATATTATCACAGTTCGAATACTACATTTTTCTGAGATCTCAATTAGTAGATATATCATAAACCGAAAAATACGAATGTCATACATTTCTCTTAACATATCATGACAAGTACATGGATGAAAACTATCAGGAAAGAGTGTTTTACGCTACATCATACATCGTATCCTTGGTAGCATTGTTTACATGTATTAGAGACAAGAACGTGGTTTTATTTTCTCTGTGATCTTTATATCGAAACTTCAACCCAAATTGTATTCGTTGACAGGAACATCCTTGGTTCAATATTTTGATTGGATAACCTCTTAGAATTATCACTTGATTAAGCTCTTAGGATTATTTGTATTTTAAATACCAAAACTTTGAGCAAAACATGAGTTTGAGGCATAAGAGCTGTAATACAACATATATAATCCCTTCGGCGTTTCATATATTAGCCAAAAGATCAACCCTGATTCATTGAATTCATCGTCCTAGAGTGGTAAAATACTATTTCGAATTTTCACCTAACTAAAAGTAACGGAAATTCTTCCAACGTATCTATCTGTACTTCTGTGTTGTTGTTTTAACTGAAAACGGATGGTAGCGCCGCTTGTGAATTTACTCTTTAATGATCAATACTAATTCAAATCATATTTCTTCTTTTCGAAAAATATAGCCATACCAGGAGATGCTCATTCAGATTTGTTTGCGACATTTTTCTCACAATCAGTTTTATTCCCTAGAATATTTTCAATTCTCTCTCCATCTTCATTTCCTTCCTTAATCCATTTTCACAGAAAATGTTTCCGTGGCTTATTATTACCGCGTCATAAGACTAAGACGATGGTATTTTTATTCAATGCGGCCACAATACACTCTTCCATCTTACGCTCTTCATTCTTTTTACTATCTTACCCTTCCTTCCATTTCACTGTATACCCCTTCATTCTTTCCCATTACTCCCCACGGCATTTTAGTGAAGGACGTACATGTCTCTTATGAATTCCGATGAGCTTTTCTCCACCACATCGTAATAAACAAAACAGATAATCAAAGCGGATGAATTGTTGCAAATTTTCCCGTTTAGTATCCGGGATCCGAAAAGAGATCTTCATTTACATATACATATTGCGAGCTGCCTTTCAACGCATAGATTCATGCACCATAATCAGTTACTGTCACGTATGATTCGCGGAAAAATTGCTTCTTGTTTTTGTACGCTTATTTGTAACGTTACTGAGAGAACCTAAGTTCTGGCGTTTGTAATTTACATTTGAATTATAACCTATTTTAACTTACAAACGTTTGTGGTGGACAATCCTTTCGAATGTAAAGTATTGCAATTTGGGAAAAAGATAGCTATTTGATTAAAGATGATTGCATAGATTCTAATCATAGATTATGTTCACCATTTAATTTTGTGTTTTTACGTTTTACGTAAAACATGTAGGGAGTCAACGGTGTGTGCCATGTCATCCCGCGAAATTGAAATTTTTATCTTCCTCAAATTTCCGGTTACGGTTCATTAATTACTTTAATTAAAATTCCCTACAAACGAATTAGCTGTCGGTTTATATAATTTTCTCGTTGGTGTAGGAATATGCACGTTCGAACGCATTTGTTAGTGCACTAGAGTAATTAAATTTGCGTTTTCGCCGATTTAGTGCTTCATGTTACATTTTAAGTGCATGAATATGGTATTCAGAGGTGTAGAGACTTTGTATTCCTTGAAAACTTACTCGATCCCACCTACCGGCCAGATGACTTCTGAATAACCTTAACTAGTTCAAAAGTTGAAGATCCAGGTGAGTATATCGACGAGATTTTTTAAATTTTCACGCTCGACTAAATTCCGTATACAAGATGTCGCTCGAAGTTCAACATCACGTTCAAATCTTATGCAGATAGATATAGATGGCGGCGCGGCGTTTGACGGAGCGTTTACTTGGTGTGTCCCAGCATGAATCTAGAAGCAATGTTGCCAGGGGGCCGTGTTACGAAATTCCCGAACTCTGGCACATATCCAACAACAGGTAATATTTCCATCGGTGTACGCAAGGAGTGAACGTAAACATGAATATATACATAAATGCAAACCTGTCGCAAATGTAGTGAATACACCTTCGACATTAGGTCTTCTCATATATGTTCTGTGCGTGTTTCTTGACCAGATCAGAGACACTTTCAAGTATCCAAATCTGTGTTATAGTACTGCTAAAGCATTAAAAAGTAAAAAGATAAACGAATATTAATTATTATTAATTATTGTTAATTTCTGAAGAATTCGGAATGGATATATTTCATTTCTTTTTATTAATAGTTAACAACTGACGACACCGATTTCACAATTGATAAAATGGTTACTGATAATAATATGACTGAGATTTTTAAGGTAAAGTAATGGGCAGTCAAGACTACAATTTTAAGCAACATAATCCCCAAATTATGTTTATTTCTCCCGAACAATTCCATTTTTTTGTAGTAAAAAAATTGGATAAAAAAGAAATGTATGGCGCATTACCGCGAGAATTATTCTAAGGACAGAAACATATCGCAAGCTGCCTCTACACGGTACAAATATAGTTATCATGCACAAAATAATATTGTGTGTAATAATAAAAGTCTGCTAAAAACGACTTTCGAATGAAATAGTATCTGATAAAGGACGTGTGATAGGTGTTGGAGACATATCATTTTCTCACCCTACTCCCGAGAGGCATCGTATTCTTCCGCACCAGAAAAATACCCTCATTGGAATAAAATTAATTCACTTCGAATAACATCTCGTAACCACACACGTCATTTTCGGGCAACACTCTTATTACATTCATACGCGCGGACAAAACTTGTGCATGCATCGTTTACTTCACGCCGCCTAGGCTTCGTGGAAGAGATGACATCATTTCCAGTCTCCGTATGCGCCACGCGTGTAATTGAGGGTTAATAACCTCTTTTAAAAAATGTGGCCTCCGTAATCAAGTCAGCCAACAACGTGATTAAGGAATAATTTTATTTCCCTCCTGCCGAGGCTTGTCTTTCAGCCTGTTAAAACCATCTTTCTTCTCACAATCGTCATTCGTTATTTTTTCCCCTCGTCCACTTTTCTCTTAACAAACCGCCCCCGAAACTTTTTTGCCAGTTCATAACAACTCATAGCGACTCTTCCTCTCTAAGCAGCGTCATACCTGCAGGGAGCAAATCTTTTCTTCTTTTCTCCTCCACCACGCCTTTCCTTCGCTAATGGACGCACGCCTTTTCGACCCCTTTTCTCTCACTCCTTTCCTCGTTCCTACTTTAATTTCTCTTCTTCCACCTTAAAACGAAAGAGATGAGGCTGAAGTGCCCCAGCGTTTTTTCATTAGTGACGCTAAGGCCGTGCGGAGAACCTCGCCTTAAAAACTAAATAAAACAAACGGAAACGCCACCGTCAATTATTTAACCTCTAATTAGTGAAACGAGCCGGATTGGTCGGGTGGAAAATTTTGAGAGCCACCGCGTAAGAAAAAAGGTGGAAGGGGTGTTCCGGGCTGCGTACGCCTCAGACAACGTCCACTTTTCACAGGCGTTGCAAGCGAAGCACATCCTCTCGTTTTGTTCCCTTGCTGCATCCGATTATTTGTCAGCCTCTCTTGTACTCTCGGAATTTATCTCCCTTTTAATTTACTCCCGCTCTTTCGGAACTTCGACAAACAACAAACATTCAGATTTTTTCGCAGAAAAAGGCCTCCGAACGAAACGTTTGATCGTTGGTATGTTTGTCAAACTGAAATAAAATTTTAGTGGTTGGAATGCTCTCTTTAATGTGAACCTTGTCGTAATGCTGCTAATTTCATAGAAAGTGATATCGGAAAATTAATACAGAAAATTTCCTGGTATTTCTTTATCTCCCGGGAATTGCTGTTGAGTTAATTTCTCGGAATGAGTTTTATCTGAAGATAAAATGCGAAACTGTTTCCGAAAATGGACTGGCACATCTTTGAAATATTAATAGCAGATAAGGATAAATAAAAAGATTAAATAGGCAAAATGTCAACTCAGGTCTCAGTGGTAATGAAGACTAATATTTTTCTAAAATTGCCTTTATTTGATGGAAATCAGAAAACTAAACAAATCATGTGTGGTCTTCCTCTGACCGTGTATAATTTTCCTTTTCTTCAAGGTGAAATAGCCGCATGAAGTTTCTCTTCATAGATGAGGATTTTTTATAAAATACCTCTTGACTTAATTGTAATGATATATTTTTATCTAATTAGCTTTAGAAGGTTTTATTAATTCTACATATATTGAAGTACTTTAATACGAATGATCATATAATGGACGTGTACGCTTGGCTTTAAGAAAGAATATACGCAACTCTTAGGAAAACGGAAAAAATTGAGTTAATGAAACTTAATGTTATGTATAAGATTTAATCTCTAATCCGTTATACTGCACTATTGCGCTATTATTGCAACTTGTATGCAAGTACTTTGAGGTACCAGAGTATTTTGATATTACTACTTAAACGGAAATTCTTTCAAAGATATCAATATTTTTTTTACTAATTTATGATCAATAATTATAGAAATCTTGTACATAATATAAACAATACAAAACGTTTCTGAGTTACGATTTAATGGTCTCCGTAAAAGTGGTTTAGAGGCTCATCACCATTAGTCAGAGATTGATTCAAGTGCCTCAAAAATTCCTTATTGAATTCCCTCCTCTTTATATTTTTCTAATTCATCCCGTCTTTTTTACCATCCAAACATTTTCCCGTTGTCCTCTGTCCGTCATTTTCCTGTCCACCTTTATTTATGCCCTATCTTTAATTGATTTCTTCCATTTTCTTCTCAATAATTAATTCAACAATTCCGAGGCTTTGTCATTTCAATCCAACCCTTCTCTTCCCTTACTATCTCTAGTACCACTTTGTTGACTTTTCTATCAATCCCAATATTTCCATTCTAGGCCTCACTCATATGCCTTGAATGTCCTCCTCCCTGGTTCAAGCTTTAATGCAAAATCTTAATCATTTCATCGATCGTTTCTTCATTGCTCATGAAGACGTTTCGTCATCAATTTCCTTAGATTCACAAAAGTTTCCTTTAAACAGATATTTTTCGTCTAATCTCATCTGTACCAAGCTAAAAAAGAACGATACCCAAGTACAGAAAGTGATTAACCTATTCTAGTTTTTCCTCTCAGATGTTCAGCATTCTTACTTTTAGTAAATCTCATAATCTTCGTTTTCCAACATTTATTTTTATTCCTAATTTCCTTGGTTTATCGCTCCTTTCACAGTATCACGTACGAAAGTTTTGTCGACTGAAAATCATACTGACTTTACTAGTTTTCCCGATAACTTTTACTTCTTTATCAGCGGGAAAGTGTCATAATATAAACTCAAATGTAATAGCGTATGAAAATATAAAATTATTTCAGAAACTACCATGAGAATAAATTATCTTGTGTATTCAATAGAGTAAATTAAGGAAATCTCTTAAATGAGAAAGAAATTAAGATTTGAAAGGAGGCCTTACAGCTGTTGACATGAATTGAAAAATAAAATAACACTGTAACGATTTTTCTGTACTGGAAGAAAACATTTTATATGCTTAGAATACAAAATTAAAATCATCAAAAACTTTTATTAGAAATTTAGAGAATGGGCTTTCAAACGTATAGGACTCGATTCTTCGGGAAACGATGCTTACCAATGTATATATTGGTGACTCTAAATGCTTTAAATTTTTTAATCGAAAACGTTCCATTACATTTGCTCGCGAGGTAATGTAAAGTTTTAAAGAATATGTGCCGTATAATCGGTATCGAAAAGGCGAGGGTTTCGTTTCAACTCTAATCTGCGATTCATTACAAAAGAGCTTATGCACTCCTTGTTAATTTGATGTTGTTTGGAAAAACTTCACGCGTGGATGGTCTTTTCAGCATTCATTTCATGGACAAAGGGGAATATTTCGCTAAGGATCAATGGAGAGGAGGAGGAGGAGGCAAAGACCTGTTGGAAGAGCGAGAACAAAACACAAGTCCAAAGTGAATAATGTGGCGGGAAATGGAAGCGGTCTCGGTGGAAAATATATGTGGCTGTGGAAAGAAGCGTGGACTACTGTCATCCCGCCTCTTAATGAAAACAATACATCGTGGATGGAATAAATAAAACGTACATTCAGATAATTTAACAAGCTATTTAGAGAAATCGTGCTCTGTGAGCGTAGTATCCTCATCAACAATGTTAATGCGATACTCGTAAATCTCGACATATTCCGATTTAGCTTTGTAAGTTCTCATAACGATTCAGCAACGATTTTTCCTTACTCAACATAGCCAAATTATTTTCACGCACGATTTTTCCTGACTAAATGTTAAAAATATCTCTATTTGATGCTATTACCAAATAGTTCTCCTATTAAAATTTTAAATCGAGTTAAATTAATTTTATTTTGATGATCAATTTAAGCGTATTTTTCACGAATGAAAATAAATTTTAGACTTAAATCATTGACTTTAATTTAATCATCGACATTTAATTTACAGGACGAGAATGGTATTTAGTAAATGACTATTTACTTGATGGGAGCACATGATGACCAATTCATTAGAATACTGTGATAAATGCCCCCTCTCTTATGTAGAATCCAACAATATGAATTTTCCGTCTCAATTGTATCAATGAGTTATCCTCACGTTATAACGCTGGCCCCTTCTTATAGGGTACCACTTCTCTAATATGTTAATCTAGGTATAATTCGTATAACACATGAATGTGATATTTCTTCAGTCAAGTTATTCCGTACAGCATTGGTAATATTTTTCTCAATGATAAAGATAATATTTTATTAGCTATTGAAATGGAATTCACCGATTTTATCATCCTATGAGTGCATGAATCTGAAATAGGTAAAATAATTAAGCAAAAAACTCCTTTAATGTAACGACGGAACAAGGATTTATTTGTGATAACGACGTACTATTAATCTCCTAGGGATTATTCCTCTATCTTAAGAAATTCTGTAGAGAATCTCAAAAAGTTCAAGAATTCTATCCGAGCATGTAAATCCGAGCCCACCTTGTTTACCGTCTCGCTTCCTCACCCTCTTGATGTCGATACAGGAAGAGTCGCATTAAAATCGACTCGTTTGCGACGCTCTCTCTGAGAAGATCAGGCGCATTACCTATTCCCATTCGATAATCAGAGAGTCAAGTGCGACTTTTCCCGATCGGTGTTGTGATGAGGCGATGGGAGTCGATATCGACCAGCTTGAGCCGCGCTTTCGAGGCACTAAGTAGAGAATAGCCTCGGGGGAAACCTGCTCAAGTTGCCTGTGTTCGAGCAAAAGGGTGTAGAGGAAGGCCAGAGGTTTATGGATAGGAAGGGAAAGATAGAACCCCTCCGCAACATGCCCTGATTTTTCCTTCTTTTCATACCTTCCGCACCGAGTTTTCTTCCGCCTATAAAGCGGGATTTTAATTCACCCTTCCTGCGATTCAAATCGACTGCGTAAATGAACGGAGTGGACAATGGGTTCGGTTGAATGGCCGTTCTGCCCCTTGGGGAGGACGCATTTTCTCTTCGCCTTGGGCTCTTTCTTGTAGAGTGATGCTGGAGCGATGAGATTCTTACCAAGAAGTTTTACGCCGATGGCTCGTTTCTACGTTGCTTGTCTCCAGCATTCCGAGTTACGCTCGTATATGTTATTCCTCTTCGTATCTTCGAACTCAGAGCTGGATTCATTGGGGAGAAAGGAAGATATTGTCGAGAAATTTCATTTATCATTCACAACTTCCATTTTAATTTTTTTTATTTGCATATTTCAACAAATTAGGTAGCACTACCATTTCACCTATTTCTTTTTGTCAATCTATGTAAATAATTTAAGCATCTTTTGCTCCATGCAACTGCTATTTAATGAAACTCTAATACATGTATAAATATATATCTTTCCTTTCAGAGTTTCCTTTCTTCGTTTCCTGAATATTTATTTTTTGAACTAAACTTTTTATCAGTGAAATTGCTACTGATGTATGTTTTGTGGAGAGTAGGGTATTCTCGCGTAATAATTGCATTTCAGGTGAAAATGCTAGTCGATTGTTCCCAATATCCGTTAGTTAATCGTTCAATATATGATTTTCAACAGTTTTGTTTCTCAACAATTTTTAGCTGAGTATTTCCTTTTTAATTGATAACTTAAATAATCCCTTTTGATCTAATTGGTTATTAATGAATGAAGTTTACATTTGATTTCTTTGTAACTCCGATATCTGTATTCTGTAAAATTTCAATATATAATTTTCAGCCCTAAAATTAAAGGCAAGTAACAATTATTCGTAAACAGTACACATTTCTTTGGCATTCGTAAATTAGCAGTACTACTAATAATTAAGACATTATTATTATTCAACTCTTTAGTCGGCGGAGTTAGGCCCATGTGGGCCTTTGTTTTACCTAACCTTTGAAGTCAAAATGATACAAAAATTTTGAGTCACAGAAATTCTAAAATAAATAAATATATAAAAAACGAAAATAAAAGATTTGATCAAGTAAAAAGTATTTTTCGGATAGAACGTTTCATTTTTACACGTGGCGTAGTGAGACAGAAGGGGAAAATTTAAGATCTACTTTTATTCTTATACTATAAGAACGTAAGTTATAATCGTTAAATAAGTTAGAATAAAGTAATGACATTCTTTCGACGGAAATTTAAAGCTTAAAGGGCACATAGGAAACAACTAGTAGATTCAGTTGATACTTATGTGCATGCTTACACTCTGTGTGAGTAGATTCCAATAGAAATCTAAAGGAGGAATCCACTTCTTAAACCTTCCTCAGTACATTGCTTAAGGAGAGTTTTCTTCGAATGCAAAGAAACGAACGCAGCTGAGACCGAGGATATCACTTTCCGTCGAAAACTTGTGATTTAGCGTGGGAGCATGTCGGTAGGTGCTCATCCCCACAGATCTGTTCTCATATTTCTTTCCCCCGATGTCATACTTTCCTTCTTTTCTTCTCCTCCCCAACTGAAGCAATCGGAGTGAAAGAGGCTCTTAAAATCTCGTCACTGGAAAAGAGATAGAGCGCTTCCATATCAAGAGACTGACTTAATGCTACCTGGAGTTGGATCCTCGAGAATTTCCACTCTCTCCTCTCAGTTTTCTGGGATTAATGCTTTCTCTAACCCTTTTCCCTCGGCCCTCCGCGCAAATTGAATCATTTCCACATGGTAGCGATCAGACTTCTGCCTCTAAAGAATCCCCATCTCTCACTCAGGACGCATTTCCTATTTTCAAGAATTGCTGGGGGTATTTTATCCTCAGCTGCCCTTCGATCCGTTACTTCTCGGCGTAGTCTGATGAAGCGTCTGAATAATCGTCAATCAATTAGGTGGTTGGGCGGAAATGGAAGTCGAGTAAATAGACCATTTCATCGTAGATAATGAAATGTGACGGTGTATGAAGAAGTGATTGAAATCGATAAAATCTTCATAAATCTCCATAAACTTAATCTTCGAAAATGCGGAAGATGAACTGCTCTTGAGAATATGGTGCGAGTTAAGAAGAAGATTGATCTCAACCTAACCGTCGGAACCTGATTGCGCTCATACAGATTGACGCTTTTTTTATTGAAGACTGAGTTTTCAATGAAATAATACGTGCGGAATTAATCAAGATAGATAGAGTTTTAATGAAGTATTTAATTTTATGGCGATTTTTAACAGTTTTATAGTGTAATATTCAGCCGAAAAGGTTTGCTTGATAATCTTTCCTTATGGTTTGGACCGGTAGACTAAAATATATAACAGAAGTAATCAAAGGCTCATCAAATTGTAAGTGCTTCAATGATGAAACGATTTCAGCGAAAATTATTGATATCTGCACAATTAACACATGAAAATGAGTCAGTTTATATAATCCGTGACGGAAAAATCTTTGTTGATTATATTTTAGAAATTTTACATAATTTTAAACTAGGAAGAGGAATGAAATGTAGGAATAGCATTATTACCGCTGTTTTGGCCCATCGGTTTCTAGAGGACCCCATTCTACTACAAAGGATAGAAAGGTATATATTATTCAGCAGACTACGGTTTACCGTATTAAATAAAATATTCCAGTTCACTAGATAGACTAGCCTAAGTAAGAGGACAAACAACGAGTCAGCCGGACAAAAATTTCTTGTACTCAGTGCAGTTTCAACGAAGTGCATTATGGTCATCATTAAGTCATTGTTCTTGTACATACATAGAAGTAGAAGCACAAATTAATGTTTCTGAAATTTTTTAATTTTTCATCTTCATGTATATATTACGTCGTACGAACTAGTCTTCATTCAATCGATATCAAATCTTAAAGTGGCTGAAGTTTTGAAATAAACGAACTCTTCCCAAGTCTTCAATCCTTAGTTCATCTCAAAGCTACAGATGTATTCCCTTTTCTTACCGTTCGTAGATTGAAAATTCTATCAGGAAGTTCAGCGCGTCCTTTCTTTCCCTTTATAAGATGCTATTCTGAACCATTCTGGCCT
The DNA here is from genome assembly GCA_036926295.1 of Pachydiplax longipennis. Lineage (NCBI taxonomy): Eukaryota > Metazoa > Arthropoda > Insecta > Odonata > Libellulidae > Pachydiplax > Pachydiplax longipennis. Next base: position 1,799,656 of record JAVFKF010000010.1, read on the forward strand.
TACTTAAAGATTCTTTCCCCTTAATTTCTCATTTTCTCGACTTTATTATTTCTAAATTTTTAATTATTATTTTAACATAATTTTTCAGAATAAAAAACACTAACATTAATCTTGGATATTACGTTACTTATTTATCGCTGTATATCATGATGATATCTGTAGTTCATGCAAACCAGAGCTATTAAATTTCCCCCCTTTATTTTTATGAAAGAAAGAAAAGGATTTAAAACCAGAGTTGCGTCCTTTTCTCTCACTAGAAATTTCATCCTAAAACTCCCGGAGTGAAAAGCAAAGTTGAGTACCTATTGTCTACTCGACTTTTCTTTTAACGCTGTCTTGGTACGCCATTAAGTAGCCAATTATCATTGCTAAAATAGTACCTCTATTAACGTACAACTCTCAACCGTAGCGTAAAATCGTTGTTGAGCAACTCAGATCGTATACAACGATTTCAAGCGCTTACGCATTATCGTTCCTACAATATTAACATATTCGGTCCCTTCGCAATTACTTTGCTCAAATCCGTACTTAGAGTTTTTGTTTCTCGCCACTAATCTCCCTCTTTTTTCATCCTCTGCGCTTTTCTTACCATTTTCTCGCCACCTTCTCCAAATCCTTCATCCCTTATTCTTCCTTTCTTTCATTTCTCCACCTCACCCTTTTAACCAACCTGCGTCTTCCACAGATCCTCATTTTCATCCTCATTTCCAACACGGCCAGGATCTTTCAACAAACCCCAAGGCTCTTGCGGATTTTCGTGGGAAAGAAAGACAAAAGCCTTGAATCATCCGTTCCGTGACTACGCGTGCCAACGTACGATTCCCTGCGGACGTTCTAAGGTGGAGCTGCAGAATATTGCTTGCAACCGCTCCTTGGTCTCCCATGGATACTGATGGGACCCAAGTTTTTCTCTTTCCGCATCTTTTGATGCCTATTTCTCCGACGAACTTGACCTGGATGTAATACGCTTTCCAGCAGATTGGATGAGATTTCCTTATAATTTCATTTGAAAGGATCCTCTACTTATTTTCCTAGCCGTAGATTAGTGCAGGAAGCTCCAACTATTTGGAGTACTAAAATGATTTTCGTGTGTAGGAGTGTCACAGAGGCGTCGACAAGGGGGTTTTTAGGTTTATCCTTGTCTCCTATTTCGACAAACATATTCAGAGACGGTTTACTATGAAATTGGTTTCGTTGTCCTCTTTCTTTCATAATTAATGCTTTCATTTGGTTTCGTTTTGTTAATGTTTACCGTACTCAGGGTGGAACTTTTAAACAGCTAAATCTTAATTCTTCAATCTCCTTAACCTTTACTGCCCGATAAAAATTTCACCCTGTTAACTAATATTAACTCTATTGTAAGCTTTTTAACGTAACCATTTTCGTTATATATGAAAGAGAATTTTCCATTATCAAAAAGCGCTCTGTATTGTGCACGTGATTGCTTTCTTCCCCAACACTGCCAAGAAATGACTACTCTCCATTCCCTTTTCAAGAGACTTCTTAAATCCCCCTCTCGCTCTTCAAAACTTTCAAAAGGAATTAAATATTATCCATTATATCGGAAAGATAAAGGGGCAACCCAAATCTTTAATTGAAAACTCTTCCTTGGAAAACAAAGAAAGATTCATACACCTTTTCAGACCCTCACCTAAAATTTTGTATAACATTTACAGATTTAGTTCACCTTTACCCCCTATTCATCTTATAAAATTTACAGTTACCTCTCTAAGGATAATCTCGGTAAGCCCAATTAACCCTAATTAGACTTTTTGCAATAAGGAAGATGAAATATCTAATGATAGTAAGTCAGACGTATCCTGTCTCACTCACATCTGCTTTAATTCTGTGGATATTGACCAAATCGGTCGGATTTTCCTCATAAGAGCGGATGGAAATGAGTGATACAACCGTTTGGGCCCGCACTTCACAAATCACCTGCTAACAAAAATACTACTCGAATTTCTTGTTCGATATCTCATGGTTTACTAACAAAATAATGAATATCTAAGTGGAATACCGTCACCCCGTTTCAATCCTATCTCCACCATAGCCTCAGAGAGTGATTCTACTAAAGCTCTTGAATAACTTAATTATTCCATAATAAATGGAACCGAATAACCGAATTATTCCATTACACCACATTCAACAAAGTAAGGTCATCTCACATTGATTACATTATTTCAATTTTTTTCAGGAATGATAAGTAGATTCATAAAATGTCGTATATCATCATTGCGTAATATAGTAATGCAATTTGAAATCTATGTACATACATTTTCAAGGGAATAATATATTCACCCTCTCGTCAATAATAACGCGGGTTTACAGTCTTCGGTGCGTTATAAGACAAGCGCACTTTAAAAGCAATAAACTCTTATACCCGCGGTGTACCCATGGCATTACCGACGGCCTTATAAAAAGAGAGCGTATATTATTTTTTAAATATCTTATCCCGGGAGGTGGTGAACCTTTTTACATATGATGGCCGTATATAGCATACGACCGCATATGAAAATATCAGACTTCAGTTGAATGTTTATTGTCTACTTTCCGATGATTAAACATTGAAAAGGTTTGCAGGAAAACAGAATTTAGAGCTCAGTAAACTTTAGTATAATATTTTCTATTCGCTTGACCTAATAAATGAGAACAACAAAATATTTAAATACTATTATGATTATTACAATTAAACCCTTCAGGTTATATTAGGACAAAATTGCCTCTCTCCCACTTCTGATGTATTTATCTAAAAGTTTAAAACTATAACGTCAAAAAATGACTAAAATTAACTTACTTTAGGAAAATAAGACATGTATACAAAAAGAAACATATATACAAAAGACAAACAAGCAAGCAAACAAATACTGAATACTATATTAAAGATACATACCAATATAAACGTACTAAATGATAGATTAAAATAAAGAGAAACTTTTGGGTTGTGGAGAGAAACCGTCACATGAAGGTTTGACTTAAAACTCACAATACAAAAACGCCCGTAAAAGGGGCGTGAAAAAACCAACGGAAACACAGATATAATAAAACATAATGTTTCTAAGGGGGAATTTAAAGGAAATAATCATCATTTTTCTATATTCCGATTGACGATGTATCGGTATGTCCATACATAGGTCTCTCTGATCTGATTGAAACGTGTGGCTCCGAAAATGAAGATAGAGCTGATAGACGCAATAAATATGAACGTAGTCAGTTAAATATGAGTAATATGAATATAGCAAGACAAAGGGCAGGAAAAAATGCGGAATTCTCTTCTTCTGCTTTCACGTTACTTAATCTCTTTTCCAAGAGTCTAATTTGATTAAATGCATAGCATAGCGATGCGTAGGAAACGCTTTGACGGCTCATCAGGAAATTACTCGACTTGAGAAAAGGGCAAAATGTGAAAGGGCTCCCTTAATGACAAGGCCACACTTAACACTTAATACGGCTATAAATATATCCTCCCCATGATATATGTGCGTCAATATCCGATCGAAACTTTCGCAATAACAGTTTCGTATGTACTCACGAGTAAGTCAAATTTGAAGCAGAGGGAGAAAAAATATAGAGTGGACTTGCACACGAAAGAAGTATTAAATTTCACTTAATAGTGCGTCAGTTGAGGTACGAGTATTTTCCAAAAACTCTGTTTCCGTTAAAACAGAAGACAAACTGAAATAATCGAAATTAATTCCAATCACTTACAATTTGATAACTAGTCCGATTTCTAAAAACACGGAGATTTCAAGAAAAGATCAGGGGTTGGCACGAAATTGGCCTACCTACAGAAATGTACGCTAATCCGGACGAGATACGTGAAGCAAAATTTCACAGTACGTCCGTCCTTATTCCTAAAACGTATGATAAACGCTAAAAAGTTTCATGTTCATTTGCCGAAATGAGCTTGGTTTTTCGCCCTTTAACCCTTTTTGCTGCATATTTTTGCACTCCTGCGTGCGATTTCTGCCTCTAAAATGTCAGATTCACCGCGCTTGGATTTTGAGGTAATCTGATATTATACTATAAAATGGAGGCTTTGTGACTTGCTTGCTCTTTTATTTTCCTCCGGTTTCACTTAGGCACTATCATCGTGAGGCGAAAGAGGATAGAGAGCTTAAATAGGTGGTCTCCGAGCAGTGGGAGGCATGTATGAAGGAATTATGGGAGAGCGTTAAGAGAAGGCATACGAGGTTCAAATTTTCCTTTTATACCGTCAGCGACGCTTCACAAAATCCTTTTCTTCCCTATTCATAATGCGCTCTAAAAACTTTCAAGGCGATTATAATGAAGCTCTCCCATTTGTGCAACGTTTTAAATATTTTTAACCCTTACTCTTAATTTCCTTAATTACCTTGAGGGGTAAACAGTGTGAAGTGGTGTAACATATCTTTTAACAATATCTGCAGATATTTTTCAAATGAATAAATAATTCGATTCTGAGCCTATTACTAGAATTAAACGTGATGTGATACAAGGTAGGTTTCGCAGTTAATATATACTACTCAGTGAATAAATAAAAGTTTTGGCATTGCGATAGAAAAGAAGTCTTATTCCGTTCCGAAATGGCTGAATGAAATAGTTTATGATTTATTCTCTCGCCACTACCCCACAATTTTTGATCTTCTTTTGTTTGTGTACGCGTATGCAATTTCGTCCGGATTTGCTCTCGCCATCTCCATTCAGTTTTATTGACTGATTTATCATTCTTCCTTATCATATGCTTCCGCTGGAATTCGAATTTTTATCCCACCAAAATCACAATGTCTTCCCTAAAAGTGATAAATAGCCTTTGTTCATCAATCGTATCGTATCTTTCCTCAAAATATATCAGCGTATATAATTTCAATACGATTTCATCCTTTCCTTGATTATAGTTACCGTACAAGGAAAATATTGATATCCCTTAATGATAATTTGTTTGTCTTATGTGTGTATCTATAGAACTAGTTTAAAGGAATGGAATCCATCATGTGTGTAATAAATAGATCAATTCAATAGTTAACCCTCATAAATACAAGCAAATTATTTGCAATATATAATGCATAAATTAATGACTAATTACTATGTTAAAGCTCGTTTTTGCATTAAAACGAAGAAATTTCCTCAGCGTTGTGTAGTGGTGCATCATGAAGCCATGTGAGACTTCATAAATATTAATGAACCGCGTATGGGCATCCTTTCCACATGAATTCTTTTCTGAGATTAAACGAATTTTGTTTTAGGAATCCAGTGAAATATTTAAACGAGAGGGTCAGAGCTAATAAATGCGGACAAATTACATTTTTTGGACAAATCTTTGACAAAATATTCATATTCGTGGATCTCTTTTCTTAGAAAGACAAATACCTTATCAGCGCACGGTTGTTTCAGTAAGCTTTTAAGTTAAATATTATCATATAATTAGTGATTTAAGTATTTAATACACCTATATCGAGAATATCTTAAAATTAGGCACTGTAGTACTGCAGTGAAATATCTGGTACGCGAATGCTTGGGATTGAGTCATAGATTGATTTATCTTAAGATATTATAATTAAGATCTGTTAGAGATCTCCATACTCTAATGGAAATTATAAAATTGTGGAAATGAAGAAGTAATCAGAAAATCTAACCGATCCGATATTTCTAAATGAAATAACGGAAAAAATGATAACAAGATTATTGATTGATGAGATGGATGACAATAGGTTAGCTGATATGATATTCAGTCCCTTTGGAAAGAAAAAGTCAATAAGAATTTCGATTCAAAAGGCCAAGAAATATTTGGAATAGAAAAATATATAGATGAAAGGAAAATATGGAAAGACAAATGTTTAAGTTGAAAGGATTCCGAAAAAGATAAGAAAAGAAAACTGTTTCAGACAGTGCGAGGAAAGAAAAAAACAGGTAAAATATTGAAAATATTTAAAACAGGAAGAATTTGGTGGTATTTTGATTGTGGTGTTGTGATTTTATTCACTTACGGCATATATTTTCTAATTTTAAGACGGTTGCAGTTTTGAGACGCGTGTTCAGGCGTCTATAAATTCTATTCGCTATCTTATAAATTTATTACAAAGAACTTCACATTCACATTTTTTTCTATAAAAGACATTCATTAACTAGTCTCGTCAAAATAAGAATGTAGAAAAGTGATTGCGAATTGCATATATGATGATTATCATTTATTCTCTGCCGCAGTGTGATACTAGGTTTCACTGTGACGCTATAAATTAAAATTTACTATTAGTTGATTTATAAGCAAATCAACAGACTATATACGAATTTTCATCGGTAAAATAAATAAAACTTACAGAAATTAATTAATAATAACATGGTTCTGGTTCATTAACAGGTTTCGATAGGTTTTCACATGGCGTCCCCAATTTACTGAACAGTGCAACTATTCGATTCCAAAAAATCACCCACATAAGTAATGAGACGTACGCAAGGATGGAAAATCTTAAACCTTCGAACAAGGTAGGATCTTGATCGTAAAGGGACCAGATGAAATTTTCAGTGGACGGACAAATTGTGTTTTGCATAATGGAACTCTCCTTCATCAGATGGAGTACTCAACTCAATGGCTCCGCCAACAATACCTCACTTGTTTATTTCCCTTAAATACATTTTCATTTCGATTTTTTCTCTCGCCACTCTGCCATCATCTCTGCGCAGTATATTCTTCAGCTCCTATTATACCTGCGGAGGATTCCAGGACGGCGTTCGATTCGAAAATTGAATGACATGAGAGGCGTGGAAAGAAAAAGCGAAGAAAGGAGGGGAATGGAAATGCGTGGGGAAGGAACCCATGTTACCCTCCGTTTTATGAGAGCCCGCACACCATTCTTCACGGCGGACGAATCGTGATCGCCGGCCTGGAAACACATATTTTATACTCCGCCTCTCGCTCACCATCCCTCACTCCAGCTTCTTACCTCATTTTCCTTTTGACATCATTACTTTTTATCTTTGCTTCCTTCCCTTCCCTCATCCATTTCCTCTTTGACATCATTTCCTCTCCATTTCATGTACGATTTTCCCAAAAAAATCCTCCGTAATTTCCTTTGGCATTTTCATAATGGGGCACTCGTCTCGTCAGGCGTACTCTAATCCAAGACAACCAAAAAATATAATCCTTTACAAATATCATTCGCTAAGCTCTGCCGCTATGGCCCATCTATGCATCGTTTTTTTCCTGCTACCATGCCTTTTTTAATGGGATATCTTTCATTTGTCTTTCCGTAGGATAAGGAAAAGATGATTTACCTTCGCCGTAGTCTTGTTTATGGGAATACTAAAGCTTCTTGGGTAGGAGAGACAACCGGGCCTTATCGTACTCTATGAAAAGTGGTAGTAGTAGTATTGCCAAAAGTAGTTCGACAGCTGAGGTCATTTTGACCATGGGCTCCCATCGGGAATCGAACCCAGGGTCGCTTTCAACGGAGTCGAACACGCTTCCCACGTGGCTATCGGGGAGCACACTTTGAAAAGTGTTATTCATAGGGTCATTGCGCGCTACTTAAGTGAATGTCTTCTACTCACAGCCTTCTGGCTCATTGAAGAAAGCAAGGGCCAATTACCTCATTCCTCATCTTAACTAATCTGGCTCATTCTCTCTTCGACACTTTATAGGCTATTTAGAGGTGGAAAAGTTGAGGTAAAAATTGACTTCCGAAGAAAGAATCGTACCAAATTGTATCTCCCAAAATATTCTCGCTCACAATTGCTTGCATTCTATTTAACTTCTCACTTCTCTTCCTCTCAACCTTATATATTTCAATTTTTCTTATCCCTTTTATTTCCTCTTTCACCATTATTTATTATAATGGTCTAGTAACAGTTTCTCTTTGTGCTCTTTTCCCACCTTTACTTCTGCATACCTTAACGCTTTCTCTCTTCATGTTTCTCTCCTCCTTCGTATATCTCTTTCGCCTTCCCGTTACATCTCCATTATTCACATTATTTGCACCCGAGTGGCTTTTCTCCGCCTCATTGCTATAGCGATGAGTAAGTGAACGACCGTGTGTGTTCAAGTGGATATCGCAGCACTTGTGGCTGCCTCAACGTCTTCGCTTACGACCCGAGTAAATAAGAATCGCTCCATGTTTTATTAATAGAAGCAATTCTCGTGCAGCATTCCGTTCCGCTCATCTCTTTGATATTTTTATGATTGGAATTCTAGAAGATAGGCTCAAAATTTCCTACTCTTATTAGGTAATTAAGTGGAAGAGCTTGAGTGATCTGAATGGAATCAAATTTCTATCTCCGATGGCATGGGAGACAATGAAAGGGTTAAAATTCCGCTCCATTCTGTCTGTAGAATTTCTGCCTTTGGGAATTTTCGCGGTTATTACGAGACGTTTTAATTTAACGACAACCATTTTTAGACTGGGATTAAAATTTTTCTTTTTACCTACGATACAATTTTCAAAATGTATTTATCCACATCACAACTATCATGACACTGTTCTTTTACACTATAATATTTATTGCATTTATATTACAAGCGTGCCCGGAGGCTATAAGATACAGCATACACTATTCACATTTTGAAATTCCTGGGTCATACTTCCTCAATGGCGAGGATATGTCTCCATTTATGTTTGTAATGCCTCTCGTTGATGTTTGTTATCAGGAGGGATATCATACAGTAAATATTTCCAAAACACGATGATTGGAAATACCGCTCCCATTAAACTCCAAATGCCTTTAACGCTGTGAAAAGTTTGCAAAACTTGACTGGTCAAATTTAGTAATACATCCGGGATAAAGGGGTTAAATTATACTTTGTTAATTTTATCTCATGAACATATTTTTACAATAACATTTCGTTAATATCGTGAAGTTTTGTGAAGTTGGAGCAGTTTGAAGAGAATTTACTCGTGACTACAAATTTTGGATGTATTTCAGATTATCAAAATTTTATGAGTGGATCGATTAATCTTATTATTAGTTATACCGTGTATTAGTTATTTTTTATTTCTAATTTAGATACAGGAAATTTGCTATTTTTCCTTAAATACTGCAACAGAAGACAATAATCAAACCAATCAAGTAATACCCTAAAAATAACCAACAAAAGTTTTTATAATTATAATTTAATTAATTTACCATTAAGAATAAAATTAATTCAATGAAAGTAGAGAATCGAAGGTTAAGTGGACTGGATACGTCTTAAGAGCGAATGAAGCGGTTTTTTTTAGTAAATTTCCACCTGCCGCGAAAGTTTCTTCGTAGAGTCCTCACAGAGATAATCGAGGGAGAGGAGAGTATATTTATGTGGCGGAGGGAGCCATTCATTCGCTAGAAATATGATAGGGACAGATTGTGTTAAGAAGGGAGAATTTACAGGAAAGCAAGTGAGGGTAAGAGTAGAGGATTGGAAGAAAGAAACAGATGCGAGTGTTGGGGCGAACTAGGGTATGGGGAAATTCGTGAATCTAGACGTAAGGATCGGTCGGACTCGTTTACTGACCACTGAAGCGATACGGCATTCCTTCTCCTTGGGTAGCGCCAAGAGAAATCACTGAGCAAACTCACACGGTTGGATTTTATTTTCTCGCTGGAATTACTTTTCATTCGTGTCTGGAGTGGCATGGAAAGGGAAAAAGAAGGTTCTAGAAAAAAATAATAAATATAATTCATCGCCCACTGAATCTAGTTGAAGCATTTCCTCTCTCCTTGCGGTGTGCCTCATTACCTCTTGGATATCGGTTACTCTCTCATTTTTTTGCCGTCTTTCCGTTTGGAAGGAGCTGTCATTGAGTTCACCTTTGGAATTTCTATCCGAGTCTCGAAAATGTAAGCCCGCTTCGCTCTATAAAACATATGAAATATTTCGTTGTTAAAGTTATGAAAGCGCTCTCAGAGATATTGTTTTCAATGTGGATGTCGACCAAGATGGAGATGAAATCCCGAATATTAAACCAGGTATTGGATGTCGCCTTTTCCGCAACTTACGTTTATGCGAGTGTTATAAATATTGTAAAAATATGAAAATTGTGTATTTATACAAATTATTAAGCAATTATTAACGGAATTCATATTATCAGTAGTACTGTACGAAACATGTGAAACATGTTTATGATTAACAGTGTGTAATGATACATTCATACCAGTATAAGTAAAAACACAATTTATTAATTTACGCATGATATTATCAATATTGATAAATTTGTAATAGTTGGGAACATTTTGCATCGGAGGAAGATTTTCCAAACTGAACTACATAGAGCGAATCATGGAACACATTGCAATTCCCGCTGATTTATAATCCAGGAGTTCTCGAATCTCAAATAATTTTCAATAAACTTTTCTCAATATTGCTGAAAATCGCCCCTCGTGTTAAGTTACCTCAGGGCTAGATTAACGAAGAGAGAATTGAATCCGTTATTAATGAATATGGTCTCATTTTCAAACTATTCATCAAGTAATGGGAAAGATGTGCATCTCTCCTCCACAGGGATTAATAATTTTTAACACAGTCCCTCCTTCGGATACACGATGTCCATATCTCACCGTTAGCAGAGGCAAAACCTTCGCATCACGAAGCATAAGTTCTGCGGAGGCCTTAACCACAATCCTCCCTTACCCTTGAGTCGCCACCTGCCTCACCGCACCACCACCCGTCCCCAATGCGTCCTCATTCACCACAAGCGTCGAAGCTTCCCCTTCGACCTCTGCCGACACATCTCTCCTTGCAGACGTCGCCGCCATACTCTCTACCATTTCTCTCGCCCTTTACATGCCTCCCAGGCTGCGAAATAAGCCTCCCACTCTCGTCACTTCTTGCCCCTCTCTTATCCTTTCTAAGCTTATGGCTTGGTGGGAACAAACGCTTCTCTCACACCATATTTTTCGTCAACTTAAATTGATGGAGAGGTGGAAAATGTCGTTAAAATTCCTATCGTAAGCGCTAATTGTCTCGTCGTTATTGTGTACTAGCATTCTCAATTCAAATATGCTACGAAATTTTCAACGATACGAATACGAAAATCAAAGCAACGGCTGAAGAACTAGAGTAAGTTATTTTCTTTTTAAATTGGATAATAAAGCACTAATAAATAACGATAATGGTATATTCGCTTGCCTTCAAATCGTCCAACTTAATGGAACAGGACTCATTCTTTGTAAAAAGTTTGTAGTTTGGCCACAGTTTCGAGTTTGCAACTTGTTCTCATCGTGGCTCTCTCACTTTGCATAACTGCTAAAACTAAAATGGTCGTTCTATCAGACATACAGACTCTGAGTATAAAGCCAAATATCATCGTTTAAGGGCGATGCGAAGAGAAAAGTCCTAGGAAATAGCGCTAAATATGATGTTTTGTAATATTCAGTATACTTTTAAATTCACGAGTAATCTATTCATACATTTTTTTCTACATCTTCATTCATAAACGTTGATAAAAATGAATCATTTAATTCAGTACTTAAATTGATAGCGCCGCTGAATATTCGTCGTTCGCTCCAAGACTTAGCTCGGACATAGTTTTTGAAAACTCTCAAAATCCGTGCGTTGGTGTTCACATTCTGATCGCAGAAGTGATAAAACTCCAAAATTCAAGCTGATATTTAAATGAGTGTCTGTGAATGAGAGACATTATTATTAAAGATTTTGGAAGTGTAGAATGTAGACAGGTTGTCTCGGGAAATTATGAATAAACATAGTTCTGCAAACATAGTTGCAGTATGTCAAAGCTAAGATAATGATAGCTTCTTTCCGCTAATTGAATGATAAAAATCTTAACTTAAATTAAATTAAAATATAGTGATGAAATCAAAAGAATTCCCGGAGTATAACGTCTTTTTTACACTAGGATATTAAAATTTTTACACAAAACCTTTCCTCTGAAACACGTTTTCCGGTAAATAAAGCGAAGAGTATGATGAAACAGCAGTCGAGGGAAAGGCGTATCTAGAGTGAGAACGTTATCTGATCAACATAAGTCTACTTAAAAACTTTTGATTAAGACCAGAATAAAGAATTCATGGATTATGATGAAGTATGCCCTCTTAAAATTTAACTTTGGAGCATATTATCTTAGGCCTTTCTCTCCATAATCTGCAAATTGTTGGGTTTAAATCATCGGCCTCATGTGGAATTGAAAGCTTTAAATCATGTAGCGTTTTGGAAGTTTACCGAACCAAAGGAAATCATTCAAGATTATAAATGGAAGGCGTTCGAGGCCGCTTTTTTAATTTTTCGCAATGTTCAATTAATTGATCACACCAATTTATCCATCAAATTTCTAGAGAAACCGGTGCTAATTTATCACACTTTTTATTATTAATGTATTTTTATTTTTTTAATTATTCATTTTTCTCTTACAAAGATTTTATACGACATCGAGATTTATACGCTTAGAAATATCTCGTTTACTTTTCATTACAGAAATCAAATACAAAAAGAACTAACGCCATCTTTACTGTGCACAATGATAGGATTAAAATTTTTTAAATTAAAGTTTATTATTCTCAGTACGAGAAGATAGATGTTGGGTAATATCTTCAATATTTGGGAATAATCTCGCGAATAAATTATTAATTAATTTAATTTAAATTAAAGATTCATTTTCGTACACATAATAAGAGTGCTACTTAGCCGATGAATATTTGAGAAATCACTATAGTTAGTCATAGATACTTTAGTGATAAAAATTAACTTTAAGTTAAGATTTTAAACGCCGAGGATATTTTTTGTGGCCTTTATTATGAAAATATTTTAAATTCCAGCAAAAATAGCGATTTTGGACACATAATGACAATTATCTCAGTCTCATAACCACACAAACCCAATATTCTTCCATAGCCATCTGCTATGAGCAAGCCGTCCCCTTCAATGAAGCCTGGATTAGGGGTGAAAGACTACACAGGGCTTCAATAATCAATCATTCTTTGAATAGTACGGATAATAAGTTTTCGAGGAAATCTCACCATGTTAAATAAAGCGCTAAACGAACACAAAAGGGTTGAAGTTGTTGGTCGTGGATTGGGGGAAAGGGTCGTGTGAAGGGAAAGACGTATGGTTAGGATAGGGACGCGTGTTAGTGGAGGTCATTTTGTCGAAAGTCATATAGCCGTTTTGATGCGTAGGTAAGAAGGCAAACGCTTAAAAAATCCCCATTCTACTAGTCTGTCACTCGTAAACGAGATCATGACGGCCATTACTCAAAACTGAGAGCCATAGCGGAGGATGAACAGAGGGATGGAAGAGTTTAGGCTTCTGACCGTTTTAACAGCCTCCCCACGTAAATCTTTGAGTAGGAATGGCATAAATTTTGTCCCGCAAAGTGATGGGAAGGGATTTAGAGGGATAGGGTAAACTCATGACTTCATTCATGTGAAGGGAGAAATGTACACCATGATCATTTTACAGAGAATTTTGAATATATCTTACTTTTTAACTACGTGAGATGAAGTAAAAGATCGTAATTACGCCGTGGAAATTTTAATTTGATAGTTACTTAACGTTTTCATGACTTTTATCTTCAAAGTAATCAAGCCTGATTCCAATGTACTGCCCTTGTCCTTTCCGAACTGAAGCTTATTTTCTTAGAGATAAGGAAAAGGTGAATTACTTAGCACATGTACCTTAAAACCGAAGGAATAACAGGAGCAAAAGATAGCGAAATAATTTGGTCTCTAATCCAGGTATACCACTTAACGGGCTTGTATTGTAATCACTTAAACACACGGTATGACATGGTAGCTTACTGGTTAGAATACCTGCCCTGAAAGTGGGTTACTATAGAGTCCCAGTCATGTCGTTATTTTTCACATCTGTTACTTCTTTATTTTCTCTTTTGTCACATATATGTCTCAGTGATTTCTAATAATTTACGTTGACACCTTAAATTTATATCTTCTCTGGAAGTTTTCCGAACTAGTAAAGAGGAACATATTTGTGGGATGTTAAAGAGAATGGGTAAGTGTACCTGACCAAATCGATACCAAAACCTGACAAGCTAAGAAGAAATAGTTAGCGCGCATATGTGGCTCTTTTTCTTATGTGTCTTTGGGATATTGATCGAAATTTTAGTTGCACAACCCGAATGATTAAGAGTTACTCAGCAGCCTTTTTCTAAGTCAAATGGCAATTTTCATGGAGCTCGGAACGTCAAAGTCGAATTTTTCATCATTTGTTGGCGTCGTAGGTTTGATCTTTTTTTCTCCTCAGTTGACGATCTTTCAAAAACCTTCCTGGTACTGGAGAAAACTCGTAAAATCCTACATTGTTTGAAAAAGCAAACCAGCGATATTTCAGCAAAATATTTGTCCGTCAAAGCGAAAAAGTTCGCTTAAAAATAGTTTTTATAATACTTCGGAACTTCATTTCTCGTAATAGCGGATGTGGTGTTTACTAAGGCTGTTATAGATCGTTAATTTATTGGCAAACAACTCTCTAAGGCAACGGCTGTGATCCTGAGGCCAAATGTGACCTTTTTGTCATTATTTGAAACAGGTGCGGGTATTTAAATGATTTTGATTTATTTTGCAAATGGAGAGAGAAAAGGAAAATAGTTTTTTTATTCACACAGGGGAATTTATTTATTTTCACATGTACAATTTCGATAAGACGTTCGGAAAACTCTCCGATTGCCAAATAATCCGGAGATTGTCGAGTAAATTCCTCGAACGGAGAATAGAAGCCGCGGATTAACGACCTTCTGGGAATCACCCAATGCGCATTTCGGCCACCTCAGGGGATAAATATTCCCGGAAGGTTGGTGATTCGCGGCTTATTTTCTTCATTCGATGAATTGGCTCATCGGCACATTCGATGATCGGAGAGTTCTTCGAACTACTAAGTCATTAACAGCTGAGTTCCAATTTCTTCTCTTTCTAGAATTTCGATGTTAAATTAATTGAATATACTCAACTCCAGAGTGGTTGTCTATCTTATATAACTAATTGGTGTTAGTGGCCTTCCGATGAAAAAAGGATCCCCACCGCTGCTCTAAGCGATATGGTAATATTAAATGCTTTTTTGTGTAACTTTAAATCATTCGTCATTTCCACCCCCAACCCCAGAGAACATGTATTTGATTT
This sequence comes from Pachydiplax longipennis, assembly GCA_036926295.1. Classification (NCBI taxonomy): domain Eukaryota; kingdom Metazoa; phylum Arthropoda; class Insecta; order Odonata; family Libellulidae; genus Pachydiplax; species Pachydiplax longipennis. The sequence continues at coordinate 1,814,689 of JAVFKF010000010.1, forward strand.
TAATTCCATCGTAAATAACGTTATATTACTAAGCTTTCCATATCATACTCATAATTCAAGTTTTGGAATCATAAATTCAATTTTCATCTTTGAGGTGAAGAAATAGCTTACAAATTAGCCATCACTTTTCTGATTAATTATCGAAAAAGACTTCTCATTGTTAACTCGGCTCATTTTTATAGATTAGTTCTCATTCACTTTTTATCTCTATTGTAGCTGACAATGAGATCGATGATAAAGGAGATTCATTAAGATGGCTTTCATCCAAAGCTGTCTCATTGTTGGCTTATCGTCATTCATCACACTCTTTAACTTTAAAAATATTCATCCTTCTTACCCTTGTGGGTATATGTACTCTTGGCTAGGAACAGTTTATAAAATCAAGGTGTCGATAGTTAAAGCAAGAAAGAAAATGTAACTTTCCTTGAATGTATTAATACCTTGAAGTTACTCGATAGGGACAAACGAAAATCTCATGTGACGGATTTGCGTGTTTAGGGGGTATAAAGTCATGTCTAAATACTTAGAATTTTGATACGAAAATCTAACAGAAACACATATGGAAGATGCTTAAATATTTTATGATATCGTAGTTCCTTACAAGTATTAATACACATTATTTAAAGTATACGAGTCACGTAAAACAAAGTTAATTTGATGATTTATTTTCATTTGAATTTTCATAATATTTAAGAAAATCGTTTTACCTCTCGTATTCCTTTTACGCAGAATTCTTCATAGATTGCCAATATTATTTTTTGCTGATATTTTATTATTTCTTGCTCTGCAACTATAAGGTGCTAATCGTTGAAGTTTACATTTTTAAATACTTATCAGCCATTTGAGCCGAGAGCTTCTGTTTAAGTTGCAATGGTTATGTGCTTTTCTGGTGGTTTCAAGTGTCGGATTTTTCAGTAACGTTTTGCTTACGCATTTATATGAGCTAATCTATTGTCAGCTCTTGAATATGTGAATCCAAAATCTCATAGAGGTTGGATTATCACCTTATCTCGAAGATGTTGGACTAATACCTTCTGATTCTATAACTAATTGCCTCGAACGATTGACTACTTCCTCCACCATTTGAGCGAATCAGTTTAATTAGTTTTTGGCGTTATTTCCGTCTGGTTTCGTAAAAAAGCAAAGTTTCTTTCAGACACTATTTCAGGTTTCTTGGATAATTTCATCCCGAGATTCTCCGATGGTTCTTACGACATCCAAAACATTTAATTGTTACTAAATTTCTTCAAAAGATAGATTGCCCTGTTTGGCCTCACAACAGAATTCAAATTCGCAAACGAACGCCTCGTGTAGAAACGGGAGAGGAAAATCAAGAAACGAGTAACTCTGAGCTCGCGTAATCGGGGTATTGCTGTATAATTCAGCAAGAGTTGTCTTCGAACTAATTTTTCAGATAACTAGTAGAGCCTCTGGAATCCTTTCTGGAAATGTAAAGGTGATAATTTTAGGTATCTCAATGAAGGAAAGATTGGCCATCCTGGGTCAGCACGATTGTATTATTGTTTCGAATTCGATTTTAGGTCCACCAGAGATTCTCTGTGAATTTTAGGCGATACACGCTTCTATGTTCTATGGACCATGGAAGAGTTATTTCAGAGTTCATATGGAAAAACAATTTATCGGAAACATATTACCCATTATCTCTCAGTTTGCAAAAAACTTTTACTCGTACACACACGCGTCGATAGCGATAAATTTTTTTTGCGAAGGTCATCTTATTCACATTCTCACTCTTCTAGTTTCCGAAAAGTAAATCATTCGATATAACTTCAAGTGCATGAAAAGTATCTGAATAGCCAATTTAGCTTATCAGCGGACAGTAGTCATTTTTCATTAGGCACCTCCGTTGGCGTCCCAATAAATTTCGACAAATCCATATCGTTGTTTCACCTTCAACGTCGTCAACACACCCAATTTCCGCGTTGGCCGCCGCTATATACGTAAATGTTTTTTTATATATCAACCGTTGTCACTTTATGGGTTTAATAGGTTTTTTAGCTCTCTCCTCGTGCTCCATGTGGTCAGATCTCGTCCTCACTTCCATTCCACTCACTCCAGTAGGACGATGATGGATGATCAGCCGCCCTCACACTGGACAAACGGCCCCGATTGTCTAGGCTGTGATTAACGGAGGGCGGGCGGAAAGAATGCCACCCTTTCGACCTGCCCCACTCCACATCCATATGAACCACTCGCCATTATTCACGCGCAGTTTCAGTAGCGACTAATCCGGAGCAGGAGCGGAAAGGCGAATAGACCCATTAAGGTTGGATTGACGATATTTATCTGGGGAGGGTAAATTCCGAAAAGCGTACCCCTTCTAGCTTTGCCCTGCCGATCCATTTTTGCCACCCAGGGGCAGAAATGTGGGGCGAACGAATGATACGGGGACAAATTTTATGCAGCATTGATCGAAGCACTAGGAGGAAACTAGTGTGTTTTGGTGGGCGATGTGGGTTTCTCCCAAGGCGATGCCAAAAAATTGGTTTTGCTTCTTTCGGTCGGATGATTTTACTCGAAAATTTCGGTTTTTTTCTATATATGTTTTTGCGGCACATGGCACTCCTTTTTCTAATACTTAACTGTCATGAGGAAGTGCCGATTTCTTATGATTCAAGAGCCGCAAAATGTTCTTACAAAAGTGTTTGGACGCACGCTGCTGTTTATGGAACGGTAAATATTCCAGCAAATGTCGATATATTCAATAAATTGCGCTTTACAAATATTGCTGATTAGTTCGCTATCGAATAATTTCAGTGTTTTGCGAAGAACGAGCTTAATATTGAACTTTTATCCTTTTTTAATTTCCCCAATTAAAACTACTTAAAATATGAAAGTGTTTATTTTTATAATTTCAACATATATTTGTTCACTTGAAACACCAAAATCTCCAAGTCGACCTTTAAAATGTGTTTGAGAGCTCCATATTAAAATTATAACTAGTATTTATAAGTAAACTACTCAATCATACATCATATCCTAATTTGCCAAACCTGCGAAATATGCATTGAAATATTGTAGACTGTTTTAAAAGTTTATACACACATATGCAAACATAACAGCTAATGTTTTCGAAGGGAAGTGGATGAAATTAAGTGTATTCGCATCCTTTATGCATTTGTAAAAGAAATGAATCGGTACAAGATCAAGGGAAAGACGTATAGAAAATGGGAGAATTCATCAGGTCGAAAGAAGTCGATAGGGTTTCCCGTTTGAGTTGCTTCTATACATTTATGATTGTATTTGATATCTGATAGCATGCATACATACACCTATGCACATTTGTGATGCCATTTTCCTCACGTGTCCCGCCAGAGGCTTCACTGACACGGTTTCCGAATGATATATTGTGATTTCCAATTCCATTCAATATCTCCTCCTCTATAGTGCAATGAATCACTTTGTGTAGCAATGCGGCCTAAGAAGAGACTTCATTAATCACGATCTCGGTGGAGTTAATACGTAATTCAAAGTTGTGATATTTATCACTTATAATTTTTATTCATTTTTTCAATTGTTATTCATATTCAATATTAAATGTACGTTTTATACATTGTTTTAACTGGACTAAATGCTGAAGGATTGAAAAACAAAGTGGGACGTACAAATGAAATAAAACACAAAAATTGACTGTGTGCAAAAATATTATTTAAATTTTTGTGGACAAAATTATGTTTGGTGCATTATTTTGTTTAAAAATGGATAAAATCCTCTACGTATCACTAGAATTATTTTATGATAAAGTAGAACGTAGTGCTGAATTGTATCTTTTCTTAAAGAAAGTCTTTAAACAGGGTTTATGACTTTTTCTCCCGCTACATTTTTGGAATTTCTTCTGGTTTTAAGCGATAAGGGGTGAACACTTATATCTGACAAATATTTATATCTGAAATATTTTCCTGCGACTAATATTTTTTAAACTTAATTTTATTTGTCACCTAAATTAATTCAGCGTATATTTTTCATCTCCTTCCTCAAAAAATCGCAGTACTTACTCGACTTCAACTACAGATTAAAAACATTTTATAGCATATATTTTACATACAATCTATGAATCGCAATGATAGACGGATTGACGGCGTCTTTTAAGTCAATCGACCCATCATTGTGCGAGCAGACTCCATAATATAAATTCGTATTCTGACGTTGATGAGTTTGGACTTCCACAGAAAATAAATTCAGTGTTTGATGAGAAACATTCCCACTGGAAGTCTTTCCTACATGGCTAGAACAAAAATTAGCAGGCGATTACCTTTTTCAATGCCTTTACCCAATAACTAACGAATTCCCTGCAATTTTTTCTTAAATATTTCTATTTAAAATATTCTATCCAAACTTTCAACAGTATTTACATACAACGAAAGAAATAGAAAAATGCTGATGAAAAAGTTGAAGAAATCAAGAAATATCTTACAAGTTAGTTAAAAGACTAAAATTAAATTTCTAAACACGGTAATCCTTTTTAGTAGATAGCTTACTTATATTAATTTACGGCATACAAAGCAGGATTGCACGAATAGTTTGAAGGTTTATCTGTTTGATTTTAGTTTTATTCGAAGAGGTTACGAGTCACAATATCAAGGAATTCCCGACACTTTCTAAAGGAAGTATAGATATGAAGAAAAATATACGTTTTATGAGACTAATTTCTCTAATTCTCCAAAAACCATTCTCGCCGAATCATTCGTTCGCCCCACATTGCTGCCCCTGGTTACCAAAACGGTATATATGGTGCAAGTATAAATCAGACTTCGTCTTTAGGAGACATTAGCTGTGAAATTATCAGATAGAAAGTCTGTGTACATCCATAGGTTGAATCTAATACAGTCATTATATATTGCGTTCATATATCTTCTTGCAGTAAATGACGGTGGATGGAAAACATTCAAATTTAAACTTTCTTTTCTTTCTTTCAGAAGGCATTTGAATATTTTGTACATGAATAAGACAGAATTTGACAGACTAAGTGCTTACGAATTAGGAATAAGAATCGGAAATGAAAATAACTTAATGAACGTCACAAATTAGGCGGTATGGTTCGGGCATATGCATTTTGTATTTTAAAAACCTTTTTAAAGTCACAGTGAGATCGTATAAATTAAATGAATTTACTTTTTTTGAATTTTAAATATCTCGAAGGGAGTTGTTTGCTTAAAAGTTTACTAAGAATACTGATCCATTTGTACATGGTTAAGCTCGGAATTCGATTCTAAGCATAAGCCCTACATCACGTAAGCAAAATTAGCGAAAAAGGAATGAGGCTTACTAGGCAAATTAAGCAATTATTTTGCCGATGCTTTCCCCGCTAAGCCAGAATGCTACAAGCGGGAAACATCAACGAGCTAAGTGCAGCTCAATGAAAATATAAAACAGTTTTCAGAGCGTGAACTAAGGAGAGGAGTGACCAAATTGAGCGCAACAGGGGAATGGGAGACCTGGGTTCGTGTCCGAGTTATGTTTCACTTTTGTTTCTTCATGTTTGGTACACATTTTGAGGGAGAATTAGAATAGTCTATGAGCTGTGTTTCCATCGCGGGATGGGCCAGCATATGGTCGTTCTGCTCAATAGTTGAAGCAAGTTGGCCGCGGCACACGCACACTTGGCTTTAATTCAAATTCATTGTTAGCGCGTTGGTGGGGTGGAGATTATTTAGAGCCCATCGTCGTGACGCTGATGGACGAAAAATTCATTTGAATGCTCACTTTTCTCCCCTCAATTCGCGATGATTCCCTCCAAAGGGGAGCACACGCGAGAAATGACTGAGCCTTTCATACATTTTCCGCTAAACTACCAACATTTTGCTCAATGACAGCTGATGCAATTTTGTTGCCGATTCCGTTGATCATGTTCAATCTTCCTTCTTGTTAGACAACGCACAGCGAAAGCTCGGTTTGAACGTGGAATGTTTAAAGGCCACAAAAAAACTTTCATACACTTCCGAATCGCGCCATAGCGCCGTGAATAATGGGGATGTTTTTCGGGTGAAAATACTCTCTGGCGGAGATAACGCTAAATAATAAGAAAAGGAATTAATTAAAATGGTGATAATTGACGCTGCGAGGGCTTATATTTTTTGATCAAATTAAGAGTGACGTTATTAATGGCGGCGCCCAAACTGTATAAAACAAAGAGTAAATTTTATCGGGCATGAATTGGATATGAGGAGCTATATTTACACGCCATGGAATTATAACTCTATCAATAGTCATTTGAAGGTATTTCCTGCCACGTATTTGCTCTCCTCGTAAATTGCCGCTTTCATTTGACTAAAGAGAGGAAATTATCAACCCTTTCGCATTAAGTGAGATATTTTTAATCGGCGAATTTTCCTCGTGAAAAAGAGCGTTCATAAAGCAATGGAATGATTGTAACAAAATTTGCCGTTGGTGGGAATGTTTTATCGTTTCGACTGCCAGGTCGATATCCGAAATTATTTGAATGCATAATTGAAAGAGAAAGGTGCATAAGTAATTTAATTTGTCAGTCGGGATGTTCCCCGCTTTTTTCTTTGATAATTTTACGGCGGAATCAATGCATTGTCGATATATTAAAGGAAAAAATGGGAATCATGAGCTGTATTCAAACCGATGTTCGTGCGTCATCAGTTAATATTAATAACATTTAATTTTTAGGACGTTTATATATTTACATTCGAATTCACGCACATTATATATTCCTTATTTTATATTAAGGATAAAAAATAGGTCTTCATTAGTGAGGGGGAATAAAAACTGGTGTTTTTCTTTTTTCCTTCGAGAGGAACATTTCCAATGAACTCCTGCAGATAGCAGATCGTTCAGTTTACACAGTAATTTTCGATGTACGTACTTTACAGGATTTTGGAACAATCCAATCTCCGTTTACCGGAAACTGTCCAACGCGCAAACGGAAGAGATATAAGCACTAAAACTATCGCGTGAACCTTCGTTAAGCGGAATACTAAGTCGAAATTCTTCTCAAATTTTCAGCATTTTCATTAATCATCGGATAGAAAGAAGCATAAAGTCGCACAAGGAAATATTCATGAGTTTAAAAAATTTGGTCGAATTTAGTTTACGTAAAGTTAAGTTAGATTTGAGATGATATTTTTTTAAAGTGCTTTGACAGCTAAGGTCGATTCGCCCCTATACCCCCCTAAGTAAGTTACAGAGCCGAATAAAAATGGGAGATTTTTGAATTAAGATTATTTCGTAAGATCGGAAAGAAAAGTGAATAAAATGAATGTGGATTCGGAATATTCCATCTGAATCGTATAGTGGAGTCATATCAATTGATCTTTATGATTTACACTCCAAAGGAGCGAGTTTGATGATATTCTATTATACTTCAAGCCAAACAGTTAGAATCTGCATGGAAGTATGGTCAGTGTGATTGTTCTGTAAACTAAATACTTTTAAAAATGGAAAAATGATTACTGTGGCGGTTGTAAATGAGAAATCAAAGAAATCTCGATATTGTGAGTATATTTAAGACACTCTTATACGAGTATATTTAAGTTTGCTCATATTTCATGCTAAGCATTTCTCTATCCTCCTACGCTTAGATTTGTTAAATTTTACCTGTTAAAGGAGTAAAAGGTATTTCGTTCTGTTATTCCACCATAGTTATCAAAATCGGTGAGTCAAATGTCTCGACCTTCCTTGCTAGACTCACCTGGTGCGGTCGATTTCGTTAACTTCTCATCGCATTGAATCGCGTAAACGTAGAAGCGCTTGAATTTTGTATGTCAACGACAACTTCATCAAGAAAACGGCATAATGGTGTCCTACGTAAGCCATCGCAGGCGGACTACTTCCTTTCTCCTCCAACGGTACAAACTTCTTTTTCCAAATCGTCTCGCGATGAATCGGGAAGTCAGGATCAAGCGGTGCATTAACAGTTGGAGAGAAAAAGAGTATTATGAAGAGCCGAGGGATGCGAATGAAGGGGAATGTCTCCGAGACACTCTCCTCCCACTCAACACGGGGGAGGCGGAACTCATATCATTATGCAAATGGAGAAGGAAAGAAAAGTGCGAGGAGGCGGTTAAATCATTCTCATTGCCTCCGTCACATGCAAAACTAGCGAGAGGGTATAGTTGAAGATAGTGGTCTGGAGTGCAAAGTAGCAGAAACATGTGAGGGCGATGGTGGCCGAGGTATACGGGTTGAATACTACGAGGAATTTAATTCCGGATGATGTATGGGAGGGAAATGTTATCAGATATTATACGAGATTTTACCGCGTAAAGTTTAGATTCTTTTTCGAGTTTAAAGAGAGATAAAGTGGAATATATTAATGCGTGAGATACAACGTTACGCTGAGAGAATTTGGTTGACCGTAAGACCAAAACGCTTTAAGTGGGCAGAAATACTTTTGAATGAAGCGTTTATGCTACATACTTAATTAATTAATAATTAATATTCTGAATACCCTTAATTGTTCTATTAAATGAAGTAGAAAGAGCTCCCGGATAGCTTTGAGGGCAGCGCTTTTGACTTCGATGATAGCGGTCTCGGGTTCGATTCCCGAAGGGAGCCCACGTGCCAAATGACCTGAGCTGTCCAAGCTTCTCTTCAACATAATTACTACTAAATGAAATGGAAAGATATTGACTGAAAGGAAAGGGATTGTTAAGTGAGGATAAAATAAACATTAAGAATATAAAAAAGAACTAAGTTGGAGTATTTCAGGAAAAATCCCTATTCGGAAACTCATCCCACTCATTTATTTCTTGTAGCATTTTGTTTTCAATCTCTAGATTCATCACTCTCATCACGAAAATAAATTTGAATAGTATAAATTTCTTAGCTCATGTTTAATTCTCCTTGGAAATTTCTTCTAATTGGAAGATCGATTTCTAATAATAATAAAAAAATTTAGGAATTATGTGCAGATTAGTAAGCATAAATAATACTCATATATAAGAAATAAGATAATCATGTTTTCATTCATATGAGGAAATATGTCTTATCGCACATTTCAATAATGAAAAGTAAAAAGTAAAACTTCCTAATATATGTCATGCAAAATGAAGATTGATAAACACTCTAAAATGATGGAGTAGAAGGCATACAAGAATACAATTAATATGAAGTAATCACTTCTAAAGTCAACGATTAAGTTTCTTTTGGAAAGAAAATATTTTAATACGGCCCAGAATCGAAAATGGTAGTTTCTATGCTGATATAAATACCTTGAATATCGCGTAACTTATAGTAATGTAAAAAATTACTGAGCATAAGAAATCATGGATGGTCGTTATGAATTCAGAGACTTGCGCTATCCTTTGAAAGCTTGCAACCTAAGTTCTACCGTTTTCCTCGTTCTCCAGCTTTTAGCTCTTTGTAAGATTTGCATTCCATCTTAATCGTCTCATTGTCCCGTTTTTTCTTATTTCAGATTCTTTCCCCCTAACTTTTTCATTCAAAAATATTCATGAAGAAGTCGTTGTCTTAAAGAGTGACGTATCAACCTCATTTTTCTGCATTCCCTCCCCTTGGACAAATTTCTTCGTCCTTCTACTTACTTTACAACTTCCTTGCCCACCTTCGTTTCAACTCTCTTGTTTCTCGTCAGTTTCCATTGTGAAGTAACTCTGCTGTTTTCTTGAGGTTTCTACTCTGTTTCTAAGTGCCCAGCGTTACCTGCTATTAAGGATGATTCTCCATACAAAAGTTTGAGAAAAAATCCTTTCTTATTCAATTTTCTACGCTTATACGTTAATGGCTGTTTTTATTTTGAACGCCCGCTTTGCGGGAATCATTCTTTCCCGACTTAATTACATCAGTTACGTTCCGTAATCACGTTCCGCGAGTAGTAGAGTTGCTTCTACAATGATTTGAATTCTGGGGCATGGAAACTTAGACATTCTATTGTGTCACACGTGGACAATCGCGTGATCTTCGGTCATGAAACACCAAAGTGCTTACAACACCAGAACGAGGAGTAAAGTTTTGAAGATAAAGCATGGGCAAAACCATTGTGCGCCTCTTTGCACTGAGCGTATTGGAGCTAAATGGATGAACTTCCACATGTAACAATCGCTCGTAATAATCACCGTAATTGGACAAATCTTAGACGAATCTGATTCCGGGACTGTATCAGAGGAATAAACGAATTTGAACAATAAACAGCTATAGTCAGAGAAAACAAATAAGTTAGAATCAATGTTAACATTCACTTGATTAAAGTTAATGTTAATTTCCGTTCTAACTACTAACGTTCCGTAATTGTAGATACAAAAATATCAAGACGTGTTCCCGATTTCTTGGTCAGTGAACTATAGGAAGACCAACAAGATAAACTTTTTTAAAAAATTACTGAAAAGTTTAAGTATTTTGGGTATTATTAAGTATTTTCGGCTTTTAAATAATAAGTATGACGCAGAAATGTTACACCCAGGTACATATTTTATCGTAAAGCTTCTCCCTTCAAAGTTCAAAATTCAAAACTATATGCACATATACTTTTATGAATATACCATTAAATTTCACGTATGAATGCAAGAAAAAATGTTCCATCGCAAAAGTTATTTCACCAGAATCTCCATCTATTCCCATATAGATAGGTTTTTCTGATTTATCGTTCTAATTTAATTATACTAGCAATTGCATATGTGAGGCGTTATTAAAAAAGAACCTCACTCATTGCTCATTCTTCGTTAGCTTCTTGAAACTTTTTCTTCCGTTCAAACCTGTTAGCTCGGTTATCCTGTTGTATTTGTACTATAGAATAAACTAATACTTGAAAATGAAGGAGAAGTGGGAGGCCCTCGTGGAGAAACGAGATCCTTCCGATGGTTTGTTGTGAAACACAAGAGGTGGCGGCAGAAGGAGTAAATGAGGGAGACGAGGATAGTTGAGAGGGCGTCGGAAAGCGAGACGGGTTTTTGGGTTGGAGATTAGAGAAAGAAGAGCGAGAATAAGAAGAATGTTGGCGAGTGCTAATTGCGCTGATGGAATGGTGCGAGATGGCACATTTAGTGCCGCGGCTACCTCGCACATTCCCCCACAAATAATTGAGATAGAAGTTTAGAAGTTTTTCCTCGCTGGAGGCGATGAGAGATTTTTGTGCCGGGATTAGAACGTATCGAGAGAATTTAGCGAGGGACGGAAGATGAGTGAAAATTGGGCGGAAGGGTAGTTTCGGGAGCTGTTGGGTCCCTTTTTTTCGGGAGAGATACTGCCGTGGGAGGTGGTCTCGTGGGGAAGGGGTAGTTAGCGGAGCGCGAGGACTAATCCTCTCACACACCCCCTTATAATTAGCTCCGGGTGGAAGAGTCCTCAGTTGAGAAGGGATGCGATAAGTGTGATTTAGTGTAGGAGAGAAAGTGGGAGACACTAGAGGAAGCCATTGTACATGGAGAAGAAAAATTTGCATCCGCAGGAGTCTAGCTTAGAATCGCTCCCACGGAGGGAAAAACGTCGGCCTTCAACGCGTTCTATTAGCATCGAAACGGAGATAGCGGAAATCTGCATCTCTCGAGGAATAGATGTGGTGGTGAAAATGCACCTTTGATATGTGAGACTTATACAGCTCTCAAGGCAGAGAAAAACTCTTTTCTAGTTAGTGGATCGGTAGAACTTTGGTTAGATATATCATATTAATTATGGAAAATTAAATATATACATTTCTTCGTATTCAGCTAAAATGATGTCGATCACATGGAATGAGTGCATTAAACTGAAATAGTAATCAATTATGAAGATGTGTCAATGTTTATGTTGAATAATTATGCGATTGAAATCATTTTGAATTATGATGTCACCATAGATATTGTAATTTAAATCTCCAGAAGCACAAACGATTAAGAATACCTTACAATTCATGTCTGAATAAATATCTAAATGTAGTTAATAAGATCATGGTTTCAGTTAAGGCAGTTGCAGAAGGGAGAAATCAGTGTAGGAAGCTAACAATAGAAGAAGGAAAAATACAGGAAGCGTGCTTGAATTCTTTACCATGACGTACCTGAAATATCTTTCTAATGGTATGGACCAGAATCTCTAGAAAAAAGAATCGTACACTTTAAAAACTCTGCATCTCCAAATGAGTAGATTCCCACCACTCCCTCGGTTGGAAAACATCCTCAGTCACGAAAACTCTTCACCTCTGTCATTTTTTGCATCGCTTTTATTTGCTTTCTCATCGGACCACGGAAGCTCTCGTTTCATGAATGTAATCGACCCCAAAACTGATATTTGGAAGAAGAGCCGTGACGGGTGTCTGCTTGCCTCCGTTACCGTTTCCCTAAAGGATTTTCGGCCAGAGAAACACTATGCATACGCGGTGAGTGAATGTGAGACTCCGTCCTCGTTAGGGACTCGCATCGTTTCTCCTGTCACACCTAGAAGCACTGTATTGACTCCACGGTGTAAGAGGGGCATTGCTCATGTACGCAATGGCCAATCAGCGTACGCGAAATCCGAGTGGGTCGATTACTTTCTCTAGGGCATATTCTTCGTGTGTCCACTCGTCTGTTTGGGTTGTCGCGAAAAGTCAGATCGAATTTTTTAAAGCTAAGGCTCCGTACCGCGGAGGATCATGGACTGGCTTATTGTATGAAAGACGGTTAAAAAGTGGACTTTGGCTACCCCAAAAGAAATGTTCAATGGCAAGACACACAAATCATAACGAAAAATAAATTATTACTTGAGGAGAGCAGAAGTCCTACGATGACCATGAGCAAAGTTGCACCTTTTCCTCATCCTTGTTACAATAAATGTTTTCGAAGTTTCGGCAGTTAGATTACTGAATCACGCAATCTATTACCGTTATCATCGGGAGGTAGTTGGGCAACACGAATGAACTTGGATTAGTGAGCAATTGTCGCAGAGCTTGTAGGGAAGCAATATAGTAACTTCAGTTGATTTCTCTGAAGCTCCTTTAAACGCCGGAGTCTCGGAATGGAAAACTTCCCAACTCGACTCCCTTTTGAGTTGGTAACTCTATTCCGAAGCCCCGCCATTGCTTTTAGATTCGGAAATTAATCCTTTACCAATCAATCCGATAAGCTCCTCCATTTTTCCAGAGCTGGGTTAACCCTTAAGGAATCGATCCCGCGACTTAAGATTAACGTATCGGCACCCTTGGAAACAAAAGCATCTATTTGTTTCCAACAGCTACTCTTTTAGTATATTTCTCTTATAATATCACCATTTTATTCATCCAAACCGCCAATTAAATTAAATCATTTTTTTACTACCATATTTTTACACGTTTTTGCAAAAGTTAGCTTTTGAAAGTTACCATATTAATTTAACGATCAAAATTAAATTAATGCACCAAAAACATAACAAAGTTAACAGCGTCATTAATAAAATTATTTCAATCTGGTAAAACATATTTAATGTTTATTTGAAACTAAAACGGACATCACAATTTAATTAAAAGTCTCTGCGTATATTTTCGAGGGTCGTGTCAAAATTTAACGGCATGGGTTCACATTCAATGCCATACCGTGGAAAAACGTGACGCATAGAGATGACTGCTATTATGGAAATAATAATGGAGTAAATATGAAGATGTAGAACAGATCGAGTATCCAAATTGGAGCCATTAGCTCCGTTGTCGCAGTTTACACCTTGTAATTCCTTAGTACTACTTATGAGAGTCTATAAACCGAAATAATTTCAATTTATGTTATTACTTGGTATTTTATTGTAAGAAATTGGCATTTGTTATACATACATTCAAACTTAAAAACCAACGTTTCTTGTGTCTCATGATACGTAAGCTATTGTGCGGACAGTTTTAAAAAAGAAAAAAACTTGTAAGCGAATATTTCTCATCAAACGAAAGTTTTTTTTTATATTCGGTTAGCAAACAGATGATTGGATGACGAGCACTTCAAGGAAAAAAACCTGGAATAATCAACGCTGGAAGCAAGAGTTGATGAATAATTTACTGCTACACATAAAGATTTCTGGAGAGACTTTATCACTTGAATGCGATCGAAAATATATCTAACATCGTCGCTTAATACTGATTGATTCGGATCAGTGAAATTCATATTTCTAAACTTCCTTACGAAATAGTTTATCTCTAGTGGGTCCTCTATAATTTGTGTTACGGCCTTAGGCTTACTCAAAACCTTGAAGCCGAGTCACATTGGACATTGATAAAATGCATTGCTCTTTTCCATCACTATACACTTAGTAATAATCTGGTATCTCATAAGATATTATAGAATTATTATTTATTCCTTTGGTTTGCATTAATCGCATCCTCATACGCTAATTTATCATTATTCTAAGTGAATAATCGATTTAGGAGCAGTAATATGCATCGTCTCTTATAGCTGTTGATCGATCATTAACTGTGTTTGGGACCACGTTTTAGGAATTTTGCGTTAGTTCAGAGTTAGCTAAAATGAAAGTTTGGTTTAATTAGGAAATAAATATAAATACAGAGGATAATCTTTCAATCTTCATTCTATATTGCTTCTTTACGCGATGATATCCGCTTATAAATAAATCAGCTTACTTGTGGAGGAAATATTCGTTCACATTTGAATAGATTGATGAAATATATGAATATCACTTGCAATAGATCATGTAGCGAGGATATAAAATAAACTAAATCGTGTAAAGCTCTAAAGACTAAAATAAATTTATGTTTATGCTTCAAAAATTTAGGTTCTTCTGTTTCAGAAAATCAGTTTTAAGTTTTTTCAACAAATAAATAATATTAGAAATCTACATACATGTATAAAGTAATTACGTCATTCTAAGATAGAACCCTTTTAGATAAAATCAGCCTGATGAAGAAATAGAGTAACAAGCACTAATTTTGTCGATGATAGTATTTCATTATTTACTCCAGTGTTTTTTTTTGAGCCGAACAACCTGCAAAATATTCATTTAGAGGAAGTATAACTCTATTGAGAAATCCATACTTTTTCTCATAGGTTAAGATGGAAAATAAATGTAATATTTGAAATTAGAGTTATATCACCTCAAAAAAAAATATGCTTTGCAGTTCTCACTTCTTTAAAACCCTTGAACCTCGAAGTATTTAGATAGGTCCAGACTGAAATCATATTAATTAACAGCATATTACGCTTCAATTAGTACCATGACTATTCATCCAATCAAAGCGTCAGACTCCGACTGACCCCGATTTTGGTGTACGGAATCTGCTTATCTTAGTCATTGAAAGCCCTCGGGGACGTGAACAGACGGATAACCTGAAACATAAATATACAGCAGGCCATTATCGATTCTTGCTCAGTGCACCTCTCACCTTCTCACTAAGAATGGAAAGGGAAGAAAATCGTTCACAATCCCTCTACAGGCCGATTCTTTTTATGAAAAACCTCTACTAATGCTCGCAAATGACAACATTCTGCAGTTATGACCAAAAGTATGATGAAGAATAAAGTAATCAGTATGAGCTGACCTTACTTAGTGGGACGCTATTTAATATGTTCTCGGTTTCCCACCTCTGCCGTAAGAGTACCTCTATTAAAAAAATACCAAAATAGTTTTAACATTATTTCAACCAACCTGCTTTAAAATTAAATAACCAGCAAATTGACTTTCCAACTTATAAAGCATAAAGCAGGTAATGAGACATAACGAGCGAAAAAGATCAGGTAAAAGATTTGAGACACTTACCTCGAACATGCAGCTTCACAAACCTAATAATGTTTTATCCTCTATAACCTTTTCCCTGTGACATTATAACGTCTAAAAACGAAGATGGGGAGTAACACTGCAGAAAGCTACGCTCCTTGAGTCTATTATGTGAGGGAACTTGGAGAATAATTCATGAGAGTAATGGTGGAGATTCCTCCAAGACTTCAAAAAAGATTTGGTAAATGCCTCTGGAAAGAGGGACATGATAATCTTTCAGCAGCTTATAAAATAACAATATACTAAAGTAAGCTTCTTTGACGGCGTTTAAACTGAATTTAAAAGCGTTTCCTCGTGTAAAGATTTCCAATAGTAACATTATACTCCCTGTTTTTAAATACAAGTACTTAGATAGACAATCTACAAGTACGTAGATTTTTGTACAGTTGCTGACAGAATATTCATTAGCTTACCAGATAAATTGAACGCAACTCAATTCTTAAGAAATAAAGAGGGACAATGTATCAACTGATAAAGGAACTTAGTGATAAAATATCTACGTATTATACATTTTTGAAAAGTTTTATTTAGTTCCTTATTTACAAAGCTACCGTGGAAAAACGTTTGCAAAATACTTGATTGGATTCCAATTCAATTTTGAATTTGGAGAAATAAACCTTGTTGATAGGAATCTCGCATGCATTTCTATATCTCAATCCGGAAATTAGCGCTTGGCTGGAAATGGATAAAAGGCTTATTCATTTAATTATTCTGCATCGCTCCTTTCTTCTGTTCCATAGTTGATTTTGGCTTTTCTCGTCATATACTCGTCGTTTTACATTCATTAGTGCACGATACAGATGCAACCAGATATATTTGTTTAATTCTCGTGAAATTCATTATAAGAGTAATATATACTAATATCCTATAATTATATCTTCTTAGATACATATTAAAACATACACTACTTTTGCAGAATAAACATGTTTTCATTGCTACGTGATAAAAACAATTACACCGGTGGACGATGTATCAATATCAGAAATGATATAAACAGTTCTTCAGTCACTTAGATATTTTGAATACATTCGTAGGTGAGAGCCTTATTTACTGATTTTTCTGTCACTTAGATGAAACATCTGCGACATTATTAATTTCACTCCATTTTCTGAGTCAGTTCGTTAACAAAGAATCTGAAATAAGTAAATAAATATGCATATCAAAAACATTTTTCCACGGCGATGACGAAAAAAGTTGTACCTGTGGATTCGGATGTGACTAAGTCAGGGGTTGAGAGTTGAAGTCTCCAACTCTCGTCCTTGGAGCTGATTTACCGTTTGCTCTGGTAATTTATAGGTATATACATAATGTACAAGGAAGCGTCCCTCTCACGAAGGGATTCCGCTAAGCCGAAAAGCATACATCACCGGAAAAGATGCTCACATTGGGCATTATTTCCACAGCGTGCGAGTACATCCTCCACAGCCATTACAACGTGTAGGTTCTAGGTTGTGCAGAATGGCGTACTTTGTCACGGAGAACCTCTTGAAGCATCCGGAGCGGATAATAACATCCCTCAATCACAATGCGGCATAGGCGGTGTCGGCCGATGGGAAAGCGGCAGCTGGGGAAACAATGGGTGGGAGGCGAACGCTAAAGAGAGACGGGAGTGATTGTACGGCTCGTCGCATTGTCCGTCCACCGGACTCTCCCTCCACACGAGCCGGAGATGCTCCACCCGATTACGGTAGCGATCCCAAGTAAGGAGTCTCCACCAAGAAAGGATTAAACAGAGCTTCTCTTCGCAACCTATTCTGCGTCCTTCTACCGTAATCCTCGCACAACTCTCTCTCCTCGGGAGGCTTTTCATCATGATTCCTTTGCGGAGGTAAAAGTTAAAAATCAACTCTGGAGGACACTCCGGCGAGTCTGTTTCAACTCCGGAAGATTGGTGGTGGTCATTAGAATGAGAATCGCAGCGCGTATCTCTCTCAAATATATTTCCCTCCGTGACTGCCGCGAGCGAGGGTTTAGGGAGATCTCATTTACCTGCTGTTTATCTATCCTAAATGGACAAATTGCTCTCCAAAAGCGGTTTTCGTTCGAGCGGAACATTACGAATGATGATTGAATTCCAACGTAGAGGTTCGACTTTTTCTGATGACACCTAATGGCTGTTTTGATAGCGAATCAGTCATGATTGATTTTGGTGGAATGGAAACTGCATCTGCGAACTAAATAACATGGTGATTGAGTCCTCGAACGAAAATCTTAAACTGCCTTTCATTGGCTATTCTTGGCACAATCACACTTATATCGGAGGATTGAAATTAAAGCATTTAGCGAAATTTACTTCCAAAATATTTTTTTGAAATCTGCAGAAATTATGCATTTCGAATATTATTAACATTATCGGTCTTATTAACATAATATCACTTCTCTTTGGTTTGATAAGAGAAAGCAGCGTTGCATCTAATGTAGAATATATCCACTTCATGAATTGGTAAATAACTTGGTTGCAATATATTAGAGTTAAATACTTTATAATTGCCTAATCTAACATAAACCTTGAGGTAACTTTAAATCATCAGCTACAGAGTTTAATTACAATTAATTTCAATACTTGAATTACCTACACAGTCATATAAAGTTACCATGACCAATAGGATCATCATCTACATTTATAAAATATATATTTGAATTCGCTAAAGGCATTCATGACCGCGCTAGTAATCTTACATTTCTACCTTATTTATGAAGATTATCTCCCAAGAAATATCATCCGAAAATAATCACATATGAGTCATTGATCATAAATTAAATAATATGTTTCGGTATGATAGCGTTTGCAATGGTCATAATGCTTAAAATGGCTATGAGATTTCACTTTCACACAGTTTTCCCCATTGATCTGCTGCATATTATTTATGGTACGTTTGAAAATAGAATCGTTAATCTAATGCGCACATTTATGTGACTTTTTACGCGTGATTTGTTATTTTATTATAAAAGCTAAAGCAAATACAACTTCACCAATAAAGTAAAAAGATCCAATCTCATGGTTTTTACGTTTACGTAGTTCCGTGAGCAAAGAATAGTTCTTTTTGTATTCCATTATTTCGGATAATTCGCCTCATATTCTCTTCAAATTATCCAAAATATTTAATTATTCGATAACTCGATTTAATTTTTTGAGCAACAATCAAATGCTGATTTTTTTGTCTCATCGATAAAGGATAACCAAAAAAATATTTTTGGGAAGAGATCTTTGAATTGCCAAGGTTTTTTTCTATAAAATTAAACCTTAATATTATAAACGCAGAACTGCTATATTTAAAGCTTTAACATATCTATGGAAAAGGATTTTATAACTTCTAGATTAACAAATTTTCATTAATTTAAAACATGGTTTTATTCTCTCTTTTCTTGGCTCGAAAGTCAGGTTAGCTATTGGTTAAAAGTCTTTAAGTATTTGAAAAAGATATATCAGAGCAAATGATTGTCAATTTAATATAAATTTAAAATAAATTCTACGTTAAGTTAATAGCTATATAATGTTATTATAGTTAAAAAAATTAAGCTAATATATCGAAGTCAATTGATTCGGACGTTTTAGAAATAAGTTATTTGACTTCTTTCACAGAGAATATTATGTTAGGCCAACATTTTCAACTTGTAAACTAATATTTTCAGAGGTTAATTCAGTTATTATATTATAATCCACTTACTATAACTTAGTAACGCTATTGATTGCATTTCAGTTTTGACTTCAGCAATACATTGTAACTTTCCCAAATAAAATCCATACTTTACTTGTAATATATTCTACCTTTCGTTTAAAATTAGATGCAAACATAGCATTTCATAGTTTATTCATCATTCAGTTCTCAAAAATATACGCGTAAAGCATTCCAAAAGTTTTCAACTTCGAGTTAATCATGCGGGATAATATCTTCCGTCCAATCAACGTATGCATTTTATTTTCGAGAATCTAATATTTAAGTTTTTCCTCGCAGTTTGTTGGAAAGTACGTGCGAGCTTTCAACGACGCTTAAAAAATGCTCGGAGTAAATGAAAGGAGGATATCCGTTTATTAATATCTTCCGCAGCGGAAGAATTTCCATCTCTATTCCTACTCCCGCGCTTTGTTTTTATACGCTATTTCTCATCATTTAATCCACAGTGGCGTAATCTGTAGGCGCTTTCATAGGTGAGATTCCTCCCTCAGGCTCTTTCGCTACAGTTCACTCGTCCCACTTTTCCCTTCATTTCTCTTTGCCACGTTCTCCTCCCTTTGTCTCATTCCGATTGCTTCCAATATTGCACCCTCACTCCAATGCTTTCTTTTTAACACCGAATTCCGACTCGATAAATACACATTTCCCATTCCTTTCATTTTTTCCTCGCCGTTCACCACTGCGCCGTATTATTTCCTTCACAATTCCTTTGTGCTCCCTTTTTTCGGTCTCTCTTCGCCGATATATCACTATTTTCGATCCATTTCCTCCTTTTAAAACCCAAATGTTTAAGTAGAATCCCCTTCAGGGAAACAGAAAAACGTTTCGTTTGTTTTTTTAAGTATATAATCCATCGATTTTCATTTGGTTCAGGAACTGGTTATTTGAATCCGAAATTTAACGGAGATTGAGAGTAATCGGTAATATGCGGAGAACTAATTGTAACTATGAGTAGTAGTTTTGGCTACGAGAAAACGATTCTTCGACATTTCCTTCACCCTCATTATTCCTTGAAGATATTTTCTACCCAAAAATATTTATCCAACTCCATCTCCTTCGCTGACGAAGTTAAACTATGAATAAATATCACAATTATGTTACTGAGTTACATTTCAATGCGTTCATAACATTGAAATGGCTTAGTGGTCTTGAAAAGAATCTGCGATTAAGCTGACAAATAAACATATTTTAATGAACATATTTAAGTGTAAAAAATAACAAAAACGATTAAGCAGGGATTTTCCATAAATCACTCTTTTAATAAAGGAAATTTAAATGCCGAGCCTTGTTCGCTGATGGATTTCGTAGAATGAAAATAATATAAAATATTTTATCGAAAAAGATGAATCATGACTGTTATTTTGAGTATAACAGAAAAAATGTTCGATTATACAAGGTAAACTGACCTAAAGTGATATTACTAAAAATTAGTTCTAGGGTAATAATTATGATATTATTCAGTGAACCTTCTCGTTCACAAATTGAATGCAATTCATCAAATACTTATACCAATACAATAACATCGATTGAGGAAATGACTGAAGGAAAAACAGAAAAAAGAATTATTTGTAGGATTTTTGTATCCCGAAGTATTTTTAATGATTTTTTCTTTAAGGAAGAGTAAATACAACTCTGATACCCTCGAAATATTTTAAGAACAGTTTATTTTATGTAGTGAATTGGACGAAAGATTTCTTACGATTGCTTATTTCAAATGGAAACTTTTCTGTAAGTAGTTGTATGTTTATAGATGTACACGATTTATCTAAATTATAAAATCGCATATTAATGTAAAGAGCGATGATAATAATTAATGCCCTTGTTTTTTTCTCTTTTACAGGTAAGTGGACATCATAATCAGTGAATGAAGGATCCGTAAGTCAAACAGATCAAATTCTAACAGATTTAATATACGATGCTCTGGTTCACCAATCTGATCATTGGTGCATCTAATTTGGCAAATAATTTGAATTTCCATCCAATCGCTCATTAGCTCGTTTTTGTCATTTAGAAATCGTGTTCTCTGAATATTACCTTGGGATTTCATCGGGTTCACTTCCTCAGTTCACATTCAAATTACAGCCAATGACTTATAGCCATAGCTGTCGTTTCAGATTCAATTGACATTCGTACTCTCAGCTTATATTTTTGCTGAGGATCGGAATGGCAAAAATGAATGGGCAAAAGGATATTTTGTTATCCTTTATCTATCCTTATTCCCATGCCAAATCTCTTTCTCCATTGCTTCTGCAAATTCGTTCATGTGATTCCTATTTGCTTTCGTTGTGTACCCTAACTTCTCCTTTTCTAACTTTAACGCCGTTTATATTTTTTGGAATAACCCTAAAGGCCTTGAGGGAGGGGGCGCATGGAAGGGAGGACTGAAATCGCCGTGTTATGCGCTCCCCATCATAATTCATGGATATATGCCACTCCTATCATTTACATTAATTACCGTTTCCGGCCATACTTTTTCGTTCCCCGGCTTGTTGACACATCTGCCGCGCTAACTCTATCTTTCAGGTTTAAAGCAAACTACCGCACCCATGCGTATGAACGCTAAACTCTGCCCTTCCACCCCGAGAGTTCTGGGTAATTAAGTGTAATTTGATTTTGTCGGCGCGTCGGAATTTTGCCGATTTTCCCTTCATTCGGTCACGATATTCTCTCCTTCCCCTAATCGATGATTTTGTGTTGGGGCAATAACGATCCGGAGGAGGGGGAGGCTGGAAAATTTGCGACACGCGGTATAAACTCTCAAGAAAAAATAACTGATCACTTTACACAATTTGTTTCGAATTACCCTGTTTATTTGGCCCTTTTTCTGCGCAATGGCTCTTTTCCCTTTTTATTTCCCCCTCCGACCGATCATCTTCATCATCACTAGCTATCTGGCGACTTTAAAGGCATCGTTTAATTGAGAGAGTAATTTCGAAACTTTACCTGCGGTCTCTCCCGCTTTGTTTTTTACGACGTATCGCACGGTTCGGCTCGCTTAATAACCGCATAAAATGTACGTACTTTTAAAGCTGGCGAAGCGCGACAAAATAATTGAATCGTTAATACGTTACGAGTATTTCCGTCCTTCCGAATTAATAATTAAACTCGCATTGAGAGAATTAGAAAATATTTACCGCTAACTGGCGCGTAACATTTGCTGGCACGTTTTGAAAACGGATTTTCTAGTTTGCTGAACACGCTGGTCGATGAAATATTTTCGCTTAAATTATGGACATTAATAATCAAATATGCAGCAAACCGCCGCTGAACTAATAAAATGTAATCTGCTTCCTTTTTTGGGCTTGAATTATTCCGAACGGTATTGATACTTCGTTGCTTTTAAGGGATGAGACGCAGCCATGCATAAAATTATGGTTCCGATAGACAAAAACCCCAATCTAGTTTGATGGCAATGTAATCTATTCCAAAATGACCAGTTGTATTAGAAATGAATAAAATACCCTGCAATTATGCAAATTACGCTTTTTGTAAAATGAAACCAAAGCGTTGGGTTTGTTTATTCTAATAAAAGCATTACTCACAAAATGTGATGCCATCAACAAGCCAAATTTTATGCATCGATACCTCTTGATAATTTTGTCGCATGATTGAACTGTAAATATGTATAAAACTTTTACTTTTTCACCTTTTAAAATTGGCGATTGAGTATTTATTTTTCTGGCTTCATTGATTGAATTTTTTTCGTAAGTTTAAATATCTGGAATTGTTCTTTTTTAATGAATTTCCTCATGAAGTCATCTTTCATACCTCGCTCAGTTTTTTGTCTGCCACAGTTTTCCATCGGAAAGAATCACTTTTTACACATGTGCACATGTATTTTATTAATTTTTAACTATAAACGTGTGAGATCTCGACACTCACTTAAGAGTGCAAATGCCTTAATTTTCTATCTACGAACTGAGATCGGTGATGTTTTAGCAGTAGTCGATCGAGTGGAATGAGTGAAACAATGCCACGAAAGAGAAAAGAAATCATAAAGAAAAATATTTGTTGATGTGCAATCTTTATTAAAAATGAAATTAATTTATTTTCGAACGGAGTGAAATAACATTTATATGAGAATTATAGGAGTGACTGTAAACTGAGTGAATCATTGTGTCGAATATAGTTTTGTTAAGCTAGGTTTCTCTATCCGCGTATTTATGACTAATCCACGGTCATTTTAGTAATGTAACTATATCCACTTGGGAGTTTTTATCACTTTACTCAAAAATTCGAACAGTATAATTCTCTAAGAGATAAAGGTTCTCCAAGCGCCGAATAGCGGCGACCGTCTAAGGGCGATTCCCGGGAAACGGATAATCGTTTAGCGGTCCCAGATCTTTCCCGGGAATCGCCCTTAGACGGTCGCCGCTATTCGGCGCTTGGAGAACCTTTATCTCTTAGTTCATTGACCGCCGAGTTCCTTTTTTCTCCTTCTAGTATAATTCTCCTTCTAAAATTTCTTTAGACGTCCGTCACCGAGTTGCTTTACTAAGTCCGTATCCTATATATTAAAAACCTAGATATTATAAACGATCTAACCGTCCCCCAATCGCCAAAAAACCTCCCAAAACACTGCTATCCAGTTACACACATTCTGCAGTAACGAAAAATAGAAGGAAATCAATTTCCCGGAGCTAATGACAATTTGTATGCGGTGGGAGTGAGAAACGACGTCGTATCCCTTCTTTGTGTGCCTAAAAGATTATCTCATTTTATTAAGAATGTCAAATGGATCGTCAACGCCTCACCAGAAGACTTTGATCTTTATCGCTAACAGCGTGGGGGGGTCATGTCTTCCACTAGCGAGTCCTCTCTAAGGGAAATAATTTAACGTAGGGAAGAGAATAAAAAAGGGTGATTTAGTGATCGATAGTATCGGAGAAAAGCAATACGACGAAGGAAAAGGGGTCTCAATAAAAACAGTGTCGCAATTTGAGGTGACGATAAGGCATCAAAAGGGAAAAAGGGAAATACGGATGGAATAATCCCTTAACAAAACGAAATGAGGATCTGTAAAGCAGCAGTTTCCATTGGGAATGATCTTCTCTTTAAGGCTCCCATTTCAAAAATTACATTCCGAAAAGGTCCACTTGGTAGATAGCTCTATTTCCATAATGGTCACTCTGCCCAATGCATATTACTTCTTGTTTTCTCTCTTATTAGTACTAATTCAAGCATACGTTGGCGAGGACAAAATTTATCGGTGTATTCAAATGTAAGTCTTCCTTATACGATGAAACTCGATACCTTACTTATCGAAATACTTCTGCTTATATTTATTAATATACACAAACAGTGAGCTCATTCAGTAATAAAAATCAAAAGTGGGTCAATTATATTAAGTTACTAATTCTTAGATTAGGAGTTGAGATACCCCAGATTTTCCAGATATTCGCCCAGACTCTTTTATTCTCTTTCGAAAGTCATTTAGAGACAAGAGGTCCAAATTCCTCAGTTTAAATTAAGTTTTCCTAAATAATCTTCAGCGATGATAAATCGTTTAAGGTACTTTCTTATGAATGAACTGCTCAATGTTTGATCATTATGCGGGTTAAAACTTACGCGAGACTCACTTCGTCATATTCGTCAGAAGAGGAATTCTAACTTAAATGTAAGCGAATGAAAGATATCTCTATGTAGGAGAGGCAAGTATCGATCTCTAATCAGGGGTTACTTCGAAGGAAGCAAATTGAGTATAAATATCATAATTAATATACATATCAAAATAATATCGAACTTGCATCTGTCACTATAATTGTTCCTAGCTATCATGCGTTCTATATCAGGAGACCCCAGATATCCGATTTTTCCTATGAGACACATTGCGTAGATTTAAAACAAATAAGATGCGATTCCCGGTAAGATAGAGAATTGATAACACGATGGTCCAAGAAAACGCAGTCCTCGATAGTAATAATCTAAGTCATGTCCAGAATGCACGCGAGTTTGGCGTCAGGTGAGTGCAAAACTCTACCATTTAAAGTATATAAGATAGGCAGTAATACATGCAATATAAAGGCAGTCGACCATTTCCCTAACGATATCTGACATATCTTAATAGCATCGATAACATCATCAAATAGGTAATATCAGCTATTGGTATTATCTCATTTTCTGGTTCGACACCACATTGGTCCGCATTTCTGCAAAATTTGCCGCAAAGTTTGCCTTCCATGCTATACGAGAAGATTTCGGCCAAACGCCGAAAGGTGGCTTGCAGGATACATAAGCATATGAAGAAAATAGTCGACTAACGGCTAACTGGGAATACATCCTGGAAGTTATGCTATTTGCGGTGCGTATGTGCATTGCAGGTTGCATAAGATTTAGGCGCTTTCTCAAAGCCTGTCTTATATGGTAACTTTTACGTAGAAATAACATGGTAGTGTTTTATCGATATAGCTATTCATCGATTATTATGGCGTCATATTATGATAATCGGAAACGTATGAAATATCGTTTATTTTTCATTGTATGGCATCTCTAGGAATAGTCAATTGCTAGGATGCTAAACACCCCTAGACTTGCTAATTACTGGATGAAAATATTGAAGTTAAAAAAAAGAGGATTATTGGAAGATTACTATTCTTGGTGAAGATAAAATATTCTTAGTTAAATTTGAAGTATTATTCAAGAAAACAGCTAGTGAGGAAAACTTCTAAAAATGAGAGTACTAAAATGCCAGTGTCGGCTGGAGTAATATGAATAGAAGAGGATCTGGGTGTGACGAGAAAAATACAGGTGTATGAGTTTCTATTCTGAGATAGGTGTATTATAATTATTTGCTGAAGTTAGGCTATCGTCAGGTGACGGCTCCTAATAATATTGTCAGGCAAGACATACACAAACACTACACTATCCCTTACACAAGAAGTTCCATAAGTACCAACACTAAAACAAGGTCATCATAATCTCATAAAATATTTAACCCATAGAACATCCCCCCGATATGCCTTCCAATACCTTTAAACCAAATAAATCCTGCAATTACAGTCACCACACAGTCATAGTTACTTATCAGTCCTTATCACAAAAATCATGATCAGAATGTAATTACACTAACATCCATAAACAATTCACTCGAAATAAAAGACCAAGACAATATTTGTTGTGTTGTCGCACATGAATCTCACATGTATTCATACACAGGAAAATACACACCCACAGCCAGAAGACAATAACATATAGCTATAGACTAGAACATTATTTACAGTATAATATATGGAGTCGTAACATATTTCTGTTTTCAAGTATAGTTTTTCAGAGTTCTTGAGTATGTACAAAAAGGTCCAAAGGAAAGAAGTCCTATGAGTGAAAATATTCCGCGTGTATATTAAACTCCATTCTCATGTGAGCCCCGAAAGATGTTTCTCTTCACGAGATGGTCATGATTTGATTTCCCTTTGCAGAAAACGAGAAGGAAAATGACGCAAAAAGAGGAAATAGAATGGAAAGAGAAAGAGGAAGATGCGAAAGAGAGAAGAAAATTACTAACCGATTCCGCTACTGGGTAGGAATTCCCTGTCGGCGTCTGTTTCGGGCCCCTGTGATAAATTGACCCGGTTGGGGCTCGTTGTAGATGGGGCGCCGCGACCACGGAGAGAGGGGAAAGGCAATACGCTTGTTGAAGAACGTATGGATAAATTGGTTTTATTTGAATGGAGGAGAGAAACAGCTCTGCCTCTTCCATATGCCACAGTGTTTACGGCAAGAATAAGGAGAGCCGGTTCAATTCAATCACGGCTCTCTCGCTCCGTGTTTATACTATTCATTTGAAACGCCTTTGCCCTCTATCCTTTCACTCCATTTCGGCCCCTAGTGCCGTTTTTCCGCTATCCTTTCTCTTCCTTTTCTCTTTGTAGATTATTTTTCATCTTCCCTTCTAAGTTTCAAATTTACAACCCTTCTTTATCAGCAAAGATTTTATTTTTCTAATTATTTAATTTATGCGGTTTTAAATAAAACTTTCATCCCCATTTCGTATTTGAATGATTTCACGTGGAGATCAATACATTGTACTTGCTTGAATTGACCTCATTTAAATTATTAATTACCAAAAATTAAAATTTATAGGTATTTTCTGGCCGAAATATGCATCTGAATAGACCCGGATATCCAAGCGGGCAACGCGTTCGCTTTTGGTGAAAGCTGTTCCGGGCTCAATTTTCCGTAGTTGACCCATATTCTATTTAAAATGCTCTCGAAAAACTTTTATAAAAGAGTTCTGAGTAGTGTATCGAAGTGGATATTATCTTAGAACGATTTACTTAAATTTGTTGAGAACAGATAATCCCCTGTAAAAGTAAAAATATTCAAGTATTTCCATGCTCGTAATTCCTGTACATTTTCTTTATTCTTGGTACTTATATTCTTGACAGCTTCATTGGTAAGGAAGATATACTTAAGAGACATAATTTTTACTAATTTTATCAGATATGTGGATTCCTCAGGATAGTTCGTTTATGAGCTACGTATAAATTTATCGTTCGTTCTCCTTCGAAGAAGATACGCTAATAACTCGTTTAGATAATTTTTTATTAAGGTTGAAATAATTCGTTCAGTATACACTCTATATCTTCCTATCTTTGCACACTTCTCCCGCTTGAGTCTCATATGTATACCTACCTTTGGTTACATCAATAAATTTCATAAATCCTTAAATTGATTAAGGTAATTAAGCTTCTTTTCCTCGGAAAGACATTCGGCTATTATTCTCCTCATTCTTCTCCTTTTAATACCACATAGTAACATAATATTCTCACCATTATTTTCACAATTATTTCGCACATCGTCTCTATAAATCAAAACTAACACTCTCTCACGTACTGGGTAGACAGTCTTAGATTTAATGCATATTTATTCATCTCCCACATTGATTATCCCTTCTCTTTATATCACACATGCTCCTCATCTGATTCATTCTAATATTATTGAACACAAATAAATCTGCTAAAACATCAATATGTAGCCCATTCTAAAAATTTGAGAACAAGAATATTTTAATATATATTACGATTTGCCTTACCTTGGTGAAATCCTTAATGAATCGTAATTCCTGCAATATTTGCATAAAGAAATATTTTACATAATAATAAAAGCACTTTCTTCGTTACACTACTTTCTTTCTCTATGTTTCTTAACATAATAGGATTTTTAGATTTTAAATTCTGTTAGCTCCTGGAAATTGGTATTAGCTTAAAGTATCTCACGTAATTGGACGTAATTTCAGGTTCTATAACTTTCTAAATCAATCATTTTGACACAAGATATTTTCAAAGAGAAAATGCCCATAAATATCATACATACGCGAGCGAACAAAGTTTTTTTTGTATAGCATATACACTCTCATCTCGCCCTTAATAATTTCAAATTTCCTGAGTTCTCTCTACAAAAACTAACTTCTTGTCTTCCCTTATTTTGATGCCTCTCCTAACGTCTTCTTTAATTTTGCCTTGATATATATTCCTTTCTGAAGATTCCATGTCTCTCCTGTCACTTTTGTTCTCTCTCCTCCCAAGTTCATTCCCTTTTCTTCCTATCCTTTTCCTTCTCTTTATCGGCTTCTCTTACTTCCGTCTTTTCTGCAAGATCTTGGCATCCTTCCCAAATAGTATTTGTAAGGCTCCATTACCGAAACGGCGTACAGTGCTCGATGTTTTTCCCCGTCCTTTGACTCGCCAGGATTTACGTCAAACTTTTTATACATCTTGGTAAAATTCATCCCTCCGGAGAGCTACACTTCCGAGCAGAATACTGCTTATAACTGTCTTTCATTTATCATCATTACAGATAAAAGTATTGATTCCAACGAGGGAAATTTCCATCTCGCAACCCTAGACGTATCATGCAGACGTGGATTTCCATCACGGTTTTTTTGAAGGGTATCTAGAAATAATTCTCCCGAGGAATCGTCATGAGCTCCACGTTCAATTAAATCTGTTGGAAAACATAAGAACATTCGTGAAATGCTCCTAGCACATTTGTTGGAAGGGAGACTTATCGAACTATGGTCCAATCCGTAAACTTCTGTCATATATTCTTACTGTAGGTTTTATTATAATTACGGAACATATCGAAGAATATTTTTCCATCTGAAAATCCCCTCAGGACGGAAATTCATCTCATTTTGCCCCTTCGGCTTAAAAAACAACGCTCCACCCTATCCACGTATTCGTTTATTAGCATTCTTATTTTATTGCTATTTCCGATGATTCCCTTAGCATCCCAAATTAATTTATTGGCATTCTCCTCCATTTGGCTCCGTTTCCCCAGTTTTTATATCTCTTTTCTCTTACGATTCTTAACCCCGAAAGGAAAGGAAAAAAGTCCCCGGTTGTAAGAAAATTAATCTTATTCCCTTTCCACCCTTCCTCCTCCACCATATTGGCTGAATTTCTATTCGAATCCTCTCCTTTCATCTTCTTTTTTACATCCACTTTTATTTACTTACGAGTACTTTATTCGCCTTCCTCCCCGGCCGTTCCACGAAAAAATCCGTCCATCAAATACCCTCGAAATAAACCCTTAAAACCCTTTGTCCCTTTCCAACTCCCTCAAACAAGGGCGCTGCGACGGGGGACATCTCCCGTAATACAATGAAATAAACGAAACTTTCGCATGAGGATACTTCCTTGGGGTCCTCACCTACTATTTTCCCGGCCTTCTTCCGACACCCTTACAACGGCCGGCGATTCCCTCCATCAAAGCCACTCCGACACCTCCCCGGGCTAGCGCACGCTATAAATTTTCATCCATGTCAAAACGAACGATAAAGCTAAAAGAGAGGTGGGGCTGGGGGACGTAGGAGGAATCGTTTTTGGATGCAGAAAAGGGTTTTATTAGTTGCCTCGGTCGTTTCAGAATCTGCGGGGGAACAGCATTTAGACAAGGTAGAGGAGGCGGCCCTGAATGTCGAGGGATGAGAGAGGCTGCGTTAGCTCCAAGTGGGGCGGAGATAGCGACGAACCTCTCGGTAAATTAACCCGGGGTTATTCATTTGCGCGGTCCGTACAGCAGTGACGGCTTCAATTATTCCGGCAACGAACGCGACTCAAAAGCATAGGCCCTCTCCCACCGACCCTTTTCCCCTTTCTGCCCACATCTTCGATCGGCCCAAATCCCGCCCCTAACACTACTTGCGGCCCACGTAGTGCCACTCTTCTTGGGTCCTAGTTGCAGTTGTCTTCGCCTCCCATATTTCCGGTGCTCTTTGTCCGGAAGAAGATGTAGCCCATATGGCCGACCCCGTGGTGACCCTTGTTCTCCTGCCGAGAGAAAAAGGCCCTTACGTAAATGACAATGGACCCTGGTCGTGCGCCAGATAGCGGCAATCGGCTAAACGTCAAAGAGAAATCGCTCGCAGGTGACCTCCAGCGCCGCTTATTCCTTATTCGCATTAGTCAGGATTAGGAGCTGATCTGTGAATGTTTAATGGTAATCGCCTTAATTGCGATTTGTTTATTAAACGTGATCGATGTTCATGTGCTCCTCTTTGGAGCTTAACCCAAATAGCGCAACCGCTGGAAAATTGTTTCGTCGAAACGGCTGTCGTTGGTGTTGGATAGTTGCGTATTTGATCTCCCACGGATTAACACGCTTGTGCTAATAGATTCATGAGCTTGATAAATGTTTATTATTTTTTGCTGTATAAGAGTGAAATATATCTCCCCATGTGTCTTAGATACCAATACTATATTGGTGCAGCGAGCTTAAGATATATCATTGCCTTTCACGACTGCAGTAAATAAGCGGAACGCTATTTCTTAAGTACGAACATTATCTATTATGAATTTCACGCGTTTTGTGAGATGGACAAGATTATTTTGTTCATATCGATTTTGTCCCCGATTTCCATGCAACATTAGTCATTTTCATCAGCCTGTCATTTATGCCAACAAATGTTGCATTCATAGGCATGGATATATTCTATTTTTTATTCTAAGCTTCTCATAGCGAATTTTCCCCTATGTATTTTATAATATATCTGTTGGCCTTTTTCTTGGTCTCTTCTCATCTCTTCGGGGTCCAGTTGAGAACTGACCAACGGTTTTCGTTTTTCTCGCCGAAATCAATGATGTCTGTCTCTCCTGTTATCATTCTTACCCAGGTTTATGTCTTCCTTCACTGTTATCCTTCAATGTTATCCTGTCACTTCTTGTGATTCCAAGCATACGTCTTTCTATACTTCTTTGCATTGTCAGGAATTGCTGGGTTATTGCTGCTTTTTACACCCGTGCTTTTTCTATAGGTGGAAGTGAAACAAGGGTGTAAACGGAAGTGTCAAGTGATAGTGGAAGTTACAAAGTATCATGCAAAGAAAAAACACTTAGTAAAAGTATATAGCTACAAAGTATTCCTATTCATTTATTTAATGTAACTCAATAACAACCAATGTGACCGATTGCAAAAAACTTTAACAGAAATGGAAAAAAATATTAACAATTGAATATTTGCGTTCTCTATGGCGTTCCATCGAGTAAGACTAAATCACTTCGATTACAATATTTGCGTAAACTTAATTTAAATCAATATTTTATCAAACCAGTCAATCAATATGCCTAAAATATTTCATGTATTCCTTTATTCAAGTACTAAAAGTTTATTATTCTCAGGCAGACGAAGATTCGTCGCACCTTTTATATCCCAACAGAAATATTGGATCGGAATTTTTCGCTCTCTTTGTTATTTTTATCCTTCAATACGTCTCATCATCTCCGGCGATAGATTTCACGAGTCTAAGATAAAAATATTTTTTGCGCAACGAATTCGACGGAATATTCTTAAAATTTTCCGAGGAAAAATTCATAAAATTGAATTCGTTCCGGATCGTAAAGTATACGAGAAGATCTTGGAGCCTTTTTTATGTATCAGTCCGCGTCCCTTCAAGCTATTTCACCCAACAGCGGCGTTTTCGCACCTTGAAAGCGCGCGAGTCTACGGCGGTCCATCGAAAACTATGGGAAGGGAAAGGATCTGTTGTTTGTGGCCTTCTATTCGTCTCGAAACATTGGTAATGGCGTGCCCTCCCTCCACATAGCCTCCAATACCTCCCCAGTGGCCAATTTGCAGGAGAAAAGAGTTCGGAATGACGCGAGGAAGAGAAGAGAAGCTAGAGCCCCACGTGTGCAATATCTATCCAAGTGCTAACACAGATCCCCGACTCCGCGTGATCACGAATACCATCTACTCGAGCCAATAAATGCCTAACTTCCTTTCCCTTCCTTCTCTCTTGCTTTCTTCTCTCCTCTTATACCTTCCCTACAGCACTATCTTCCTTTCTTCGCCCTCTAATTTAGTCTATGTGCTACCAACACTCGTTGTCTTTTATCTTTTTCGGTCATCTGCATCATTCCGTCTTCCACTCATCCATATCCACTGCAATATTCCAAAACCTTTTCTATTATTTGGCTACTCCTAATCTATAATTTTGCCGCCTTATAGTTTGGATTGGAAGAGAATAATTCCAATTATAATTGGAGGATTTTTCCTCGGCGATGCATTTTAGGCCGCTGTAAAACTGTTAGTTAAAATAAAAGGGAGCAGTCTGTCGCATTTCATAAATTTATTTTTTTAACCTAACT
This sequence comes from Pachydiplax longipennis, assembly GCA_036926295.1. Lineage (NCBI taxonomy): Eukaryota > Metazoa > Arthropoda > Insecta > Odonata > Libellulidae > Pachydiplax > Pachydiplax longipennis. The sequence continues at coordinate 1,847,591 of JAVFKF010000010.1, forward strand.
CTGGAGTGATTTGTGATATTTTTTCATGCTTCATTTCTAAATTTGATTTATTTAATAAAAGAAAACCGCTGCTTATAGCGAAGAAAATCACAATTTTCTCATTGTAATCCCATTCATTAAACTTCATTCTTAGAATTAAATGTAGTGGTTGCGGTTTCCTGATTCAGTAACTAAAATCTCTAACAAAATGAAACAGCACTGTATTGGCCGGTTTTGAACCTGTACGATGTTTTTGCATATGCAAAGCCATATATCACTATCTAATTTAATAAAGTATTATCGTATTATATATAGTAGATAAATAAAAACTTGTTTGATTAATGATTGAAATGTGTTAAGGAGGGTTCTATTTTCAGTGAAACTATCGTATGTAGAAATGTTATCTCCCATAAGAGTCATGTGCTATTTAGAAATGAAATTTCAGGGACATTCTTTAGGCACGTCAGAGCTAGCAAATAATTAAATAATTTCGTTTATTAATAAATTTTGAATATCTTGAGTTAAATTTTAGTAGGATCGGTTATTTCCTTTCACAGATTTATTTTGTACATTTATATCAGAGAGTAGCAATTTATGGGTTCTCTCTGCTTCGAATCTACTTTCCATGTTACATGTGTATAGATATAAGCATTTAAACCCAGATGAACTTCATTACCTCTTTTTCGAACAGTTATTTTTCAGTAGACGGAAGGAAACGTTAGGATGGAGTATAATCCGTAATAAAAGTAATCTGTAATAATTTTATTAATGCTACCACCGTTATTGATGGAACTATGAAAAAATCGGATATTTTTAAAAATTTTTTATCTCTGAAAGTAAGAATGAAACGCTCAGGATGGAGGCTCTTAGGATTTCAGCGCCCTAGGCGGTTGCCCGTAATCCGGGTGGTTACTCCATATTATTTTTATAAACTTAAATAGAGGGAGATTAATTATTCAGATAGTTACAACATCTTTATCTTTCCCATTTTTAGTTTATTCCAATCATTTGAATTTCAACTAGCCATCATCATATGGTACTTCATGAAGTCAAATTCATTAATGATTCCGTAAAAAGGCAGCACGAAGTTACTTAACTGATTGTAAAATTTCCTTTCTAACTTATGAACTTGAGAGCTTGGGAATAGTTTAGTAGAACAATTACCGTTATAAAATAGTTAACGTATTTCGGCTGACCTTACATTAAACCGATATCTCATTTACGTTTATATTCATTTCAATGCGTCGACGACATCCACAAAACTTTTTCTCAAACTTTCAATTCATAAACTATTTTTTGAATAAACGAATAGTTTTACATTAATTTTTAGTACGTTGTCAATATCCCTCGAGTATTTCCGCAGTACGATTGTTTTCCATGTCTTGGTTCGTGAGTAACTCTTTGTATCTGCAAACCTCCTTAGTTATTGTTTTTGTCCTCTTCTGTGCAAGTATCGCCGATGATGGATACGCTCCTCAGAGTGGGCCAAGTAGACTCAAGCCAGAAGAAAGACTCTCATCTATCATTCTATTCTCTCTTACCTGCCCAACTCTCTTTTTGCGTCCCTGCCATGTCATCCCGCTCTCTTCAGCGCCCTCTCTGCGGATGAAATGTTCTGTCCGCCCGCTCGTTCGCCGAGTAATGGTCCAACGAGTGAGCTTCGTCTTTCGTATGGAAATCAAATTATCGTTAGCCGCGTGTTCCTCAGATCGAAGAGGCTCACTCAATGACATTGAGGTTTAGTCGAGAAGAAATGGAAGGTTAAATGGTTGTTTGAACTGTGGATGGCGGTATGCAGACAGAAATTTGGTTCGACCGGAGACTGGTTAGATTATCATTAAATGGGCGGTATTCGTGTTCTGCTCTCCCTTGAAAGGATGTAGTGGAATAAAGCGAAGTTGCGCTTCGACCTTGCGGTTTCCTCTATTTTACCCTACAAAGATCTAGTAATGCGATTTAATAGCAGTGGGTAAGATTTTGGTGTTCTCTGGTGAATTTGAAATACAACCAGAGTCGGACCATTTTGCAAGGGACCTTTTGTGAGAGATTTTGGGCAAATTTTCTGAAACGTTTATTTGCTACTCTATTTGTTTTGGAATCGATACAGGGACGGTGTTCCGTCTCTTGGAACAAAGATCCCGAACGGATAAATTTTACAATTTTTGGATTTTTGTTCGTTGAATCGTTGCTCTTGTGGTAATCAACGCTTCCACTCGATTAAACTTCTCCGATTCTGATGAATGAATGAGCATCAACATTGAGGAAACACGTAATTTACATTTACGATTTTCATTCTCTATTCATATATACTGATGGTCAGTGAAGAACTGGGAGTAAAGCAGCAAAAAGTATGTATAACAGAAAATTTCTGTTTAATTTAAATCAGTACCATATTATCCGAGTCCGTCGCCTGGATTTTAAGATGACAGGAAAACGAGAATTATTTCTATTAAATTTTTATTCCATTCCGACTCAACTTATTTTTACAATGTATCTCTCTGTAGATATTTCCTCAAAGTTATACAGCATTTTTTTCGAGATGTTTCGTCCTATCTTCAAAGGAACGCGGATTTCCGTTAAAACGAAAATATAAAATTCTCTTTTTCGTTCGTAAACGTTTCTAAATGATTAAAGATAAAACGATTATCCGAATATTTTACCACCACATCCGCCTCCAAAGATGATAGATAGCTTAAATTTCAATTTAGGATCCACCTCTTTCTGAAATCTAATTTTGCTAAGGATGTTATAAGAATTGCGTGTTTGCATTAGACCTTCTTCTATAGAGTAACCTTAAGTTCCTCGTTTGAAGAAAAAACAAAATCTGTACAAGTATTCCTTTGTGTCTTGGATGTCAGTTCAGCGAAATACAACTTACGGGTAAACTCTTCTTCAGCTAAGAATTCTCTGCGAAATTCTACCTTGATAAAGAGAAATTTTCTTTGAAACTGAGCTCAATAAGAATGTTATTTTTAGGGTATATGTCTGCTGAAGCAAACAAAAAACATTTCGTTTTGAGTAATTCTTAAAGGAAAGCTGCAAAATCATTTCCAAACAAATTTTTCATTGCTCATACTAGCACGTGTGGAGATTATCCTTGATCGAAAGCCGTCTTTAGAAATGGAGCAGATTTAAAATATATATATATATATATAGGGATTACTTTCGCATCTTTATAAAGTTTCTTAAAACAACACGAGTAACTTCATTAAACTCTAAACGTAGGAAGAATTTATCGACAAATTTATAGTTTTTAGTTTGATATCTGCCACTATCGAATGTTTCACGAGGGTGATTTAGACGAAAAATTTGGCTCTAGAAAACGTCTGTACCACTTTGCCATTCCAAAAATCGAGGCCAGACAATAAAGTTACGATTCCTGTCCTCGGATTCGATGTTTATTTAAGCGCTTAGGTACACTGTAGTGGTGCTCTCGTCAGATCCGAGTGCATCGGGTTTCCGTTGGTGCTGACCCCTCGCGCCTCCCCTAAGCTCTTCTCCCGCCCTACTGATCACTTCCGCAAATAAGCGGCCATAGGCCTCGTGGACATGCGGATCCACACATACTACGATGGTACAAATAAATCATTGTGTTGACCGTTACTCGCCGTACTGCCACACACAATGCGGACCTCGAGTTCGTTTCGATTATCCTGCTGTGAGAGGTGCTTGCAGCAATGTGATCAGTACGGCACGCATTCTCCTAAAAATATCCAAATTTATGTACACCTGAGCGCCTGACAAGATAGCATAGATAGTGAAGATGCCTGGCTTGTGCACCGAATGAATATTTTATCTTCTGTGCATACATGATAAACATACAAGTGACTTCTGACCACTCGGATATCCATTATATTCACGGTGTCCATTTTTGGAATGGTTCTCTACCCAACAATTCCCTTTCGCAAGTATATTTCATTAGCTATACGAGTATCGATTCCCTCGATGTGTAAAATTATATACAGGTTTATTTCCTCCATCTGGAAATCCTGACTTCAGAGGCTGTTTGTTGACTGGTGCTTCAAGATTTGAAACTTGAATATAAATTCAGTAGTAGTGGCTGTTAAAAACTCCTTTAATACAGCGTAAAATACTATATGTCGGACTCAATATAATTGTTGACATCATCTCTATACAACAAAAAGCCGAAATAAGGACAATAGGAAGTGATGATGTACAAAGTGGCGCTTATTACAACTTTTTAGTTGATTTGTATAACGTGTAAATCAGGAAGGTATTTTATTCGTATGATAAATGATAGTAATGAAATATTCGCTCCTTATGCTGTGGGATGAAAGTAGTGAAGTGTAAATAAGAATGCTGCGTAGAGGTACTCGTAAAAGCGTCGTTGCGACAAATAATTCAATGAAAGGAGGTAAAATTGCTCCTCTTTTAATCACGACGTCCACCACACAAAGCAGTACAAGATATGAAAAACATCCGACGTATTCCCTTCAGTAAAATTGGCGAGGAATATGAAACGTCTAATTTTTGAGAGGCATGCCGTAGTGTTCATTTTGTTGATTTCTGATTACTGTTGATTTTATTGATTGATGGTAAACAACCTTTTATCGATACGATCTGAGTATATCATTCCAAGCAATTACCCGAAATCAATGGAGAATTGGAAAAACTATTCTTATTTTGCACATATCAAGTACAATCATAGAGAAAACATACTTTGTTAAATAAAAAGCGGTTGTATGCTTTTAATTTTAAGAAAATTTATTTTTAAGATTAATTATCAACTAATTCCAACAGTGCAACGCTCTTTCAATCAACTCCAACATATTTTACGTCCGATAGATCCTATGTGAATCCCTGTTTTTTTCTATCAATTCATCGTAAAGAACGATTCAAAGTCTAAAATACATTAAGTCAGCCAAAAAGTAAATCTTGGAAATATCTGGAAATATCTAATCCGCGAATTTTCTCAACTATCCCTAAATTCTCTATGAATACATCTGTTTACGTTTCAGTTTGCGATATGAGATAGTATACATCATTCCTAGTACCTAGGAACTTAATTTAGCGGTCTTCCACCACAAACCATTCGCTAAGAAATGTGTAATGATTTTATGTGTAGAAATGTCTGAGATCAACCTCAGACAAATAATGGGCTGAACTTGTAAATCGAAGGATCATTTTCTCCAAAAAGTCCATGTTGGATTTTAATGCCCCAATCTTGAGTTGAGAAAAGCACTCATGACGCCGAAACGTCATTAGTAAATGTAAATTGAAATTTGTGTCAGTGGAGACAGTGAAAGGGAGACAGATGGCACCACGTAAGCTTACGTGATCGTTCAAAGTAAGAGAGTTTTCCTCCGTTTTGGAAAGATTAATTTGCCGACATGTTTGAGCCTTCTGACTTTATGGTTAGCGATTGTGACTCTTGATGAGTGAGAGACTTTCTAGTCTGAAAAAGTATTTGGTAAAACATTAAAATAGTGATAATGATATTTGGTAGTCAAGTATTTAGATGTTCATCATATTTGAGATAGCCAATGTAATGCGATTGTTTTGCTCGAAGAATTTGAAATATGAATATTAATGAAGTGTAAATAAATTAACTTAAATTCAAGAGAAGCACATCTCGTTTCGATGTTTGGGTAAAAGGAGGTAATAGTAGCTCTTTGTATTACTATTATTACTCTTGAGTATTGAATGAAATTGATCAGTACTCGAAGAAATCTTTTCATTGTCGTTTAAAACGATCCTATCACCAAAGCCGCATCTAAATACGAATGAAAGATGCAAAAAACTAGTTCAAATATTATCTTTTATCGTATGCTTAAAACAGTCTTCCAAAGAATTACTAAATTACTTTCATAATTTCCATCATAAACGTACGAGTTAAATAATCGCTTAAAAATTATAAATTCGCGATTTATCGGTTGTAAATTAAGACATATTTTCTCACCATTTTGTGATATGTTCACCTCTGAATTCTACGTAGCGTAGTGAATATATACGTACGTAGTGAATCCGCAACGTAGAATATGAACAGAGAAATAGAACGCTGTTAGGAATATACGATCGCTGTTTTATTGACAGAACCCGGATGAAGGTATTAGTGAACGTGATACATAACTGTTTGAAACGCGAATCGATAAACCAGTTTATTTCTGTGGTCGCGGTTTCATTCGCTCAAGAGATATTCACTAAATTGGATTATCTACCCGCCGACGTAAAATCCTTTCCATGGGAGCGAAATTGAGAAACTCGGAGCAAAACCCTTAACAATGAGTTTGTAATAAACGGAAACTTTCAATAAAGGATAATTCAACTGTTTTTCACTCCATTGCGTCTCACCTTTTCGTACACCTCGATGATTGACTTAGGGCTATATTCTCATATCGACTTATTTACTTTTTGACTTTTTTTTAATATTTCCTGCGGTATGACTAAATCTATAGATTTGTATTTTATTTGTACGGAGATGGGGAAAATTCTGTGAAACGATAATTACATATACTAGAGAAGCTATAAGAGAAGTTAATATAGTAATATGTTCGTGACGTTGAAAATTAATTAATTCCAGCTTATCCGTAAAACATTGTTAAAACTATTCATTATTTTCATTATTTAGAAATTTTATTATAGTGTATGTCAGTAACAATAACAGAAAATTTTTTTAGTCATTCCTCTTGAATGCTCCAGCGTAGTAAAAAGATCAATAGTATTTACTCGTAAGCTATTATTAAAAATGAATAATAAATTGTTCTTCCGATGGACACTACAATGATACGAGTCCGAAAGTCGCTCACAGCGTGAATGTAATCGATAGTGATTTTAATCATGTTTCTGTGTTCGCAAATGAGGTCATTTATGTATGTGTTATACCTTATTAATATGAAATTTTCCTAAATATGTTTGCCGTCCCCATCTGTGCGTAATTAATTAGTAAAGCAGCTGCCACGGCATTCCCTTCTGGAATACATTACGCAGTGGACGCATTCAAAGGATGCCCATACCAGAACAGCTCCAAAGCCGCTTAATCCATATGATTTCTGCCTTTCTGTACTATTGTTAGTCTATGCTTTTTGTACGTCGGAGTAACTGTCTCAGAGTGTTATGAATAACGGTATGATATTCGCATGTACGAATAAATATGTCCATTTCAATGAATGCACATCTGTTTTCATCTGAAAATGTACATTTGTAAATCTTGCTGAGCTCGCAAAGAATTTTTACAGCAATCTTTCCTTCTCTTTCGATGATATGTAATTCGCCTGCCACTTTTTTGAATTTTCCAATACTGAATATTCGACTGCCCGCTCTAATCCGAGTATCTTCATCGCGGAGTTATGGCACGCATTTATTCATTTCAATGATCGAGGTAAATTCTCGAAAGGGTACAGTGTTTTAACTAAAGTTTATCAGTTAAAGCAGTTTAATGATTTTAGAGAAAATTTTTCTAGCAGTACATGATTAAATAATCCATATCAAGGCTCCGGAATGAAATTGCGAGACGAAATATATGTCTACATATTTTGACGGCCTAAACATTTATAATATTCATAGGTCTTTTTCGGAGACAAAGCATAAACTTGGAAAAGGATATAGAGATATATCAATAGGAATTATCTTATATTTTTAGGGGGATTCATAACAAAACATGCGGCATTATTGACTTCCAATGACATATCTGTGAGTGACGTTGACCGACGTCGCGTAAATTTATTCGTAAATAGCCGTCAGAAAATTCAACGCTGCTCCCAAGACAAATTTTGAATTCATGTGATTTGAGTCCATCAGGCGTCTATTCTCGTCGACGGAGACATGACATCGCCGAAAGGTCACGTGGATTCCTAAAGGATAACTCTCCATAGCAAAGCGTTCTCTGCACAATACGTAATTAGGCTTCGCAGCAGGCATCCGCTAAAAATTCAAACCCAATTGGTGTACGACCGTGACTCAACGATGCGCAATTATTGACCTTCAACCTATACATCATTTGCTCCTTATGAGACTTAAGAATGACATTGCCGTCCTACGTGATAGAATTAAACGTTATCTATAGTGGATTTGGCCGAGACTCTTGTACTCTACTTTAAGTTAGGTTCGCATAATCATAGCAAGAGATGATTTAGAAAAGTTTACATTTAGCTATAATTTGATACTCAAATTAATATAATGGAGGCAGGGAATTATAAACTCAAATACTTTACTCGTATCACTTGTTGAAGAAACGGAAATAATTTCACAGTCACCCCTGTGCGTATGTACTGAGAACACGATTAAAAAACTGAATGTACTTATTATTTTGAGATTATTAATATACTATCATTTAGTTTTGCTGTCGGCTATTAAGGAAACGGAGAAGGATTTTTCGAAAAAGTTGAGAATAGAATACAGAATTACGTTCTCATGTATATGTTAAATGATCAATTAAAGCAGTAACATACTTTGGATTCGACGGAACAGTAGAATATCCAAAAGGTGAGAAATTCAAATCCTTGAGATGGCTATCCCTCGCCTATATGTTTACAGATACGGAGATTGGTGTGATAAATAAAAAACTTTACGCTGGAACAAAGTTGTTTGTTATAAACAAGAAGTTTAACAAAGTCAATATCAATTTATATTATACTCAAATGTAGGCATTTATATTTTATTAAAGTTCCATTACCAACCGTTGTAAACGTAGGAAGCTGTTCGCTCGATTTGAATTAAGGCTGCAAACTTGTCGCTCTTCGTGGTTCAGTAATTAACCCGTTGATGTGATGGAATAGACCTGGAATGCATCTCTCCATTTGCAAAAGAATTCCAAATTAAAAATTCCCGATTCAAATTGTTTTTACAATATTTCTACCCGATAGGCACTTCGACGGATGCTCCCCGAGTTACACAAATTTAAAAGTCTTCATCCCTTCGAAATTTTCGAAAACGAAACGCATCTCTTATCGAAACCGAATCAAGACAGCGTAAAACTCCGCACCGGTTGCCTGATTAACAAAACGAATGGAAGAAAGTGGGGAAACCTTCTCAATGAGCGAGTTATTCGCTTTTCATTCGCGTTTTCTCTTCATGAAGCCTGAAAAAATGGAGGCTCAGCGGTATTAATTGGCTCTCAATATAATTTCATCCGGAAGCAGGCGACGCCTTACTTTTTCTCTAAAATTTCGCGTTCCGGATTTTCGAGACCAAAGGGGAAATTAAAATCAAGCCAGGTCCTCAAGCCATGCTCCCGACCCTCTTTTTATTTTTTGCTATATCCTTCCGACCCTTCTTACACGGGGTACTTCACCTATGTCGCCTATTCATCCAAATTCGATCGATAACTCAAATGAAGCTCGAATTGGCTTATGCTCGAACCCTATAGCCATTTAAAAATAAAACTTGAGGTATCGTCCTTGGAGCCACTTGAACGTACCAAGTGGGCGAGGGAGGAATTCTCGAGCAAGGGTTCATTTCGTTCACTAGCAAAATTCACTCCACCCAATGGCATATCCGCTCTCATCTCTCTTAGAGAATTCTCTCCTCTACAACTATTGCGTTCGCCAAAATTCTATTCCCTTCCTCGACTCCATCGAACAGTTCTCCCATTTTTCCGTCGAATAGCACCTCTCTAGAGAACTTCAACTAATTAAAAGTTGTGATGGTGAAAGTCCAGTGAATTAAATTGCGCAAAGAATTTCTTTTTCATCAATAACAACTGTCTGGGACATTGAGATTTCCTCGAAGAACTCCTAGTAAAAGAAACAGAGAAATTGAAAAGTGAGAATCACTACTATATGAATGCATCTTATGTCTTTAACAACGTAATATTTATTTTACACACACACACTTATGCACGTATGTGTACACGTACACTTCACTTCACAGCATAATACATGTTACTTGAAATATATGTTATAAAGTTAACGCCATATAATTTGCATGCATTTAACCCTATTTTATATTTCAAACACAGATTTAAATCCGCTAGGATAATTATTACCAAAAGACTTCAGAAAACAGGATTCAGCAGTATGTCTTATGTATCGCTTGATAATTATTAACGAATTATAGATAAAACCACTAATATGAATGTATTCATGAAGTAGAATTTATCATTAAATTATCAAAATGTAAGAGGAACTCGCTCTTTTCCAACCATTTCTTCTGTTATCACATTTTTAACGAAATTTTTTGACCAGCACGGAGCGAGTATTTTATCCGAGTTGTTAAAATAATAGTAAATCATTCCGGAAAGATTAACTTGCGATCAATTTAAGAACTTCGTAAACTCCCCAAAGTTGACTCTAGGCGGCAAGGGAATCCCATCAAAAGTTTGAAAGTGTAATATAGGAATAGTCAGAATAGCGATACAGAAAATAATAGGCTCGTGTTTTATACAAATTTTCAGCCGATTACATAGCTTAGCTCTCATCTCGGGAGCTAAATTTTTTCCAAGCCAAGTTCCTCGGCGACGGAGGAATCTTTCAGCGTGATTTTCCAAGTTAACCCTTCATATTTTTCAATCATCTTGAACTTCAAACTCAAATAGACTTCCATACGAGAACAGACTGGAAAAAAATTAAGCCCCAGAGCATTACGAATCTTCACCGCCTGTCCTTCCCTCCATTCTCACCACTTCATGTGTATTCAATAATGATATTTACCAGCTCACTCCAAACCACTTGTTCCCTTTGGAGAATATATTCTCCCTTTCAATCTCCTTTATTTAATGTTTACCTACCTTTCGCCCGCCTCTTGTCTTACTCTTATTCCCACGTCTCATCCCACCGCTCTAATACACCTTTATTCCTATTTTAGGAATACTACAATCCGCCGCCCTCACCCTCTTTTATTATTCATCGGCCTGCACTCTGTCTTAGCCTCCCACGCACACACCCACCAAAGTCTCTCCTCTAAAATGTCTCCATCCTTCCGAGAATCTTCTCTTTGCGTAATCCACTCTCCACCATTCCTCTTCTGCTTCTTTCACGCATCTGCTTCTCATCCATCTTTACTTCGCGTTTGTCACTTCTCATTACTTTAAGCTTTTGCAGGAAGTACTGTAGGCGGGAGAAAAGGAAAGGGTATTGACTGAGGAATAAAGAGGAAGAGAAAGTGGGTAAGGGAAATCTTGAAAGGGGGATTACGAAAGAAAGTTGTAAAGGGGATGCTGTTCAGGAAAGCCTATGAGGTAAAGAAAGTATATGTATGGAATCGCAAAAAGTAAAATGTAACCTTAACAATCAAGTGTTTGAAGACTTGAACACTTCTCAAAGGAAAGCTGGATTTTCTATCTCTTTTAAGATCTAATTTGGTAGTAATTAGTAAAAATAATTATCTCTGGTTTCATCCCGTCCGTATTGATGCATGATTTTTGCACGAATTGTTCGGTATTAATACTTCAATTTAAGCCTCAAATCTCAAATACGAATATTAACTCATATAACAACCAAAACCGGAGAGGTTTTACTTCTGTCGGTGTTGACAACTTTGAATAATTTCTTGCATGAATGTCTTTCAATTAGGAGAAATCAAATGTGAATGGGAAGCAAATCTCCAGCATTTAAAAAATTACAGAAAGGCAAAAGCCTACGGAGAGCATTCTGATTTTAAATTAAAGATCTTTAGGAGATACATATTTTACATACATCATTGTGAGTTAGGTAAGTTTAATTTCCTGATTTTTGTTAATGATGAATTTTAGGAGTGAACAACAATAAACTTTCAAACTCTAATGTCAAATTAGTTTCTTTTCATTGCGAATTTCAGTCGCTACTATTCCGTTTAACGACTCTCATCTTTACGAACATCGAACAAATTGTCTTTTAAAGAGGCGATTTATTATAACGAGACAGAATATATTTATCCCCAGAGTTAGTGAATGAATTGAAATTTATAATATTGCATGTGTACCCTATAAAACAAATTCTGGTATATGGCAGAGGGCACTGACCATTCCCCAAGTCGATTGCCGTCGTGTTTCGTTGGAAAATAATAAAAAGTGAGGTAAACAATTCTATTATCTATTTCCCTGCTTTATTTCTTTGCGGTATCAAATCGACACGTTTAATAGGTTGGACGCCTAATATATAACACTTAATCCGATAAATTATTTCTGACTTACTGAGCAAATGTAACCTGTGTTTTGTTTTTATTTTTCCTAAATATTCCCATCTTACGTCTGGATCCTCGATGTCAGAGTAAAATTATTAAAGCATTCTTCAACTGGTGCAGCTTCGAAAAGGGATCGCTACGTCATAACGCACCATTTTCAAAGATCGCCGTTTCATTTCCCTCGAATCCAGTCGAGAATAGGATCTAAATAATTGTAAATGCTGTGACGTCAAACGGTCTTCGGTCTCTAATTCGTACCCAATCTAGTGACACAATTCTCCGGACTGCGATTACCTAACGAAACCTCTAGGTACGTGCGTTACAACCACTCAGACACACACTTTGGAGAATGTCCACTTTGTCGCCGTCGGAAAGCGTTTCCCTCTTTATCCCCACTTCCGACCCTTTCCGTTTCTCCGCAATCATCTGCTGTTTTTTGTCATTCGCCGTCACCATTGAGAGGGATAGGAGTGGCGCTGAAAACGGAAGTCGTAGAGTCGGGGAAAATTGTCGCCTCTTCAGCTCTGCCGAAGGTAAAACGCGGGGGTCCGTAAAAAAAGTTTTCCTTATGAGTAGAAGCAACCGAACTTTATTTCGAGGGTTGAGAGTTGCTCATCAAGTGCCCTACCGACTAAATCGACCAGCAAGCGGAATTACTTTGGCGGTTGAAGTGTGTCGGCAGCAGAAAGATGTGAAACAGCGTCCGGAGGATTAGGCCGATTGACAAGAAAGACTGTTTGCTTTCGGACATTTTTTACCGATTTCTCCTTCGAAATTTCCCTCACGGAAGATGGAACTTTTGGAACAGGGTTAAAAACGGAGTTTCGTCCTTGAGTGCTACGGCATCAGAACAGCTTCCAATTAACCGGCTTAATTCTCCGGCGGAATCGGGTTGTTAGGCCTTCAGAGACTGCTCTGCTTCCTGTTAACGACACTCGCAGTGCATTTCAAAGTCTTTCGCAGTACTCCTTTTAAATTACTCCGTCGAACTCAACCGCGCTGTCGTCAATCTTCCAGGAACTTTTGTTGATGTAGTTGAATTGGAAGACAGTGAGGCAGTGACACTTAGAGAATGATTTTAAAAATCGATTTACGATGGCAGATTTTTGCAGTTAGCCTTGATAAACTCTTAATAAATTTAAAATAATTTGTTTTCTTTATTCAAAAGAATGATTTTTTTTATCTTTGGTGGCGTATGTGAGGACATCATTCGGTGGTGATTGGAGCCTCTACTTGCCTGAATACTAAGCATAAGAGTGCGATGGAGTGGTAATTCAGTAGTCAGAACATCTACCCGTAAAGCGGTAGACCTGGATTCGAACTCGAATTTTTCATTCACCGTTATCCTAAAAGTATTTCGCTTCATAATTATTTTCAATTAACTCGATTTCAATATCTTTAGTGTTTCAAACTGTTATTACCAATATAATATCTCAGACATGGTACTCTTAAAAATATGACATTTTTCTATACTTACCGTTTCAATCGTTCATTTGAGCATAAAGTATTGATAATACCTGTAAAGGGCTCCTATTAATTTATAGTTAGTTATTCACGTCTGAATCGGATATATTTCTGACATATGTTGGGATGAGACAGGTTCATATTACTTCATTCTTTCCACGACTCTAGTTAGACAGCTGTTTTGGAGGTAGTCTTCAACGTACTTACAGTTACTGCAAGTATACTTAAGTGTATTTGAAGCTCCCTTTAGTCCTTTAACGAGTTAGAAGTTCATATAATCGATCCTAAAATATATTTTGATACTAAAGCAGCAGATTTCAGCGACGTTTTAAAGTAGAAATGTCAGCCAATTTGTCACTTGCTCTACAAATTATTACGGGAGCGATGCTTAAGCCCATAAACACAAATTTACCATCGAGGAGCAAGGTGGGACAGAGCAATGGAGGCTGAGGAACAATGAAGGCCAGAGTCGTGTATGAGCCGTGCCTAGGATACGAAGCGAGAAGTGTAGCGTCATAGGGACTTGACTCTCGTGCTAACGAGGTGGCTCAGTAAAGTACCCCAACGGAAGCACCGCGTTCAGACAATGGGTGTCTTATCAGCGTAGGGCATCCTCGATGGGGAGGAACCCTACAAGGGTGACATTTGAAGGGAGTGAGCCACTGGTGCACGACCTTTGTCCATTAAGGGACCTCATAAGAAATATTTTCTAGGTTTCGAGACACATATAGAAAAAATTATTTAATATATAAATTAATTCGTACATTTGAATTATTTATTACGTTAACATAAAAATTAACTCATTAACAGAAATAGATTTTTAACGAAAATTTTTTTTTGTTATTTCATTGGAAATGGAGAATTTCGTAGGAAAACTAAAATTAGTATATTTATGTATTTCTCGTTTCATGCTGATGTGATATTTGGGACTGAATTCCTTTCAACATTTAAAAACGTTTCACATACGGTTTCGTGTTGTTAAGAGTCGTCCTTAGGATTGAATTTATATTTTTATCCGTCAGCTGATTTCAATTCATTGCTTTAATCATCTGAACAATTGAAAATACTTATTCGAAAATATTAATCTTCCAATTAAAGAAGAATTATAATACCTGATTTTTAGGATGACTTTGTTCTAGGAAACGCTAGAAGTGAGTACATAACCTTTTGAAAAGCAGTTCCTTATTTCATGGAAGTTTCATGAGAACCAGCTGAATACGTGAACTCATCTTAATGGAAGTTAGAAAAAGAAATTCAATACGTCTTCCTCATTCCCTAGTCCGCAAACCTTTCTTTGAAAGATCGTTAAATACCCTATTCATGACAAAAATACTTGATTCACTTCATATTGTAATTCTAAAATGATTCTTGAAGTATCGGGAAGCGAATGATGTCATTGTTTTGTTGTTGTTCTCTAAACAGCTCTTAATTTCTAACTCTACGGAAGAGAAGCCCACTCGAACCTAACCTCTCCCATTAAAGGGTCAAAATAATAATACTGTTGGAATATTTTGCACAAAGTAAGTAATATAATAACGCGAGTAATCAGCATTTACGATAGTTAATATGAGCATTAAGGATTTTGGTCTTCAATAACACCCAAGTAATTTAATTTTTTTTTATCAACCTTTTCCAAAAATTAATAACTATACTTCTATGGATTGAAGTGTAAGAATGTGTGGGACTATGGTTAGTTTGAATTCCCTTATATTATTAATCTTATGCTTCATCTTGCAGAATGCATAATCATAGTTTAAATTTCATTCACAATCAACGTTTGTGCCCATTCACGTATTATGTGAAACTCATTGTTCATGCGCTACTCTGCTGTATTATAATCCTTGTGTTTAGACGTAGGCGCAATATCATCAGCACATAAGATTAATTCACAATAGTCATTTTTAAATATTAGGAACAATATAGGCTCAAGAACAGTCGAATAGGTGGAAATCATAACAATGGAGAGTGGAGTGAAAGACGCCCTTTGTGTTGCGCACTTCTAGGCAAGGATAATAAATCCCAATTATTGACAATATACTTGGAGGTCATTTATCTATCTATTTAAGTCGAGGCGCTCGGAAGATGGATTAGGGGAGTGATCGTTGAGAGACAAAAGGGATTCTCTCCTTCGCATTTCCTTTACATTTATTTTCCCTCCCTCATTCAAAGAACCTTTCGTTAAGCTTTGTTTTCTCATTCGTTTTTGTCTTCCACTCTGCGTCACGATTCTCACCTTTTCCGCACCTTTTAATCCAACTTTAATAAATCTATATGAATGTCTCTCTTTCACACAATTTCCCTCATTAGGTTCCCTTGTTTACCTTTCTCCTCGGTACAAAACCTCTCCGCAGGTTTTTTCAACGCTCTTCCTTCAACGTAATGCCCTAACAGGCTATTCTCTTTCTACATCTTAGCTAACATGCATATTTATTCTACTCTTTTTCCTTCCTTTCTCCATCTTCTCTATTGGAATACCTTTTTCCTTTTGTCGGCTCATCTTTTGTCTTTAACCTTCTCAAATGAAATTTTTCGTCTCTTCTGCTCTTCTCTTTTAAGAGTTCACATCTGTCATTACTCCCCCGAGCCATTTTCACTTTTTTCTTTCTTCAAAACTCTCTCGTGTTCCTTAAATATATTACGAATCGAAAAGTAGAAAATAATCGAAATCGAAGGTATATTATATGAAAATAGGGTAATATTCTATACTTCATCTCTAGTTAGTTAATTGGCTAATTCCCATGTATTAGGTTTTAAATCATTTTTTGAAGTTATTTTTAGGCCTTCGGTTCTTATTTATAGCTTTAGTTTCAAACATGATGGTTATTTAATATTTGAGAGAGAATATTTTTGTTTACGAAAATCAAGAAGAGCAATTTTATATATATATATATATATATATATATATATATATATATCATATATTTTAAGTTTTATCTAGTCCCGTCATTTTCGACGGGGGAATTTCCTAGTAACTAGGATAGGAATTTTCTGAAAATCCCAAAACTTAGCTGCGGTGAGGTGAATGATGAATGAAGGTGAGGTAATGAGGCACGTGAAATAGATATCACTCTTTGGTATTAATAAAATACCATAGAAAGACTACATAGAGACATTAATGAATACCGCTGTGATGTAAAGGTTCTTGATATCTAAGATCAGCGATATTCATATTTAATTTAATTTATTCCTAATATTTAGGGAAAGGACGCTTATTTCATTTATACCTCAAGTTAACTTGTTTCAATGTTTTTTTTTATAATTATGAACAATTCCATTGTGTGTATTTTGCAATAAAAATCATAAATTTTATTCGTGTCTTCCTGTCATTAAATATTAGTTAAGCCAAATGTCTTTGTGAGTGCTTCCGTAGGTTTCTGGTTTCTCTCAATGAATCGACACTACGAAGTGTCGTTCAGAGGGCTCGCTCGGTGTGATAGTTCACTCACTGGATACATTGGCTTCGAGTCGCAGTCTATCCGTTATTCCTCACTTTCGTTTATTCTTCCTAGAGCATGCATATACATACAAAGTGTCTACCTAATCGTTGTGGATTAATTATAGAAAAATAAGAAAGGAGGAATTTTAAAACATCGAAACTGTACTATTACTTTTCCTATCTTTAAAGCTGTTTGGTATATAAATATATAGCACTCATTATCGCTGATGCGGTGAAACCTAGGTCGCAGAAGATTTAAGTTCTATTGTAACGAGTAAGAGTTTGGTTGGTTTTCTTCCTTTATTGTGGAGAAATACCAACAAATTACAGTATTAAAAGTAGATTTTACGACTAAGGATCTTTTCTTCGTTTAAAAATAAACATCGTTAGTAAAAAGAATTATAATCAATGCAAAGTAAGTGAAACAATAAGGGGATAAACTAATGCATAGTTCGCAAAATGAATGCGTTTGGAGTAATGTCTGTGAAAGAAGACTATGGCCCCTGGAAAAAGAAATATTCAACTTACTGCGAAGGAGTAGCAACGTTCGGTTCCCCAAAAGCCATCCAAAGCTCTCTACTTTGACTTAAACGGATAAAAGCGATAAGGAGCCGAGAAAGGTATTGAATGAAATTCCATCGCTGGCAGACGCTTCGTTTATTTCTGTCAAAATTGAAGCGTACATCGCATGGAATAAAATCACGAGGCGAAAGCGATCTCTAATTGCAACGATGTAATCGTCAGCCGTTCCTCACACCAATAATATCCGTGTGGTCGGTGTTATCCTGCATGCAAACTCTAATTAATTTCCGAATGAAAATGTAGTGTTAAATTCAGTTGATACGAGGTACTCAACGCTTCAGGTATTCAGAAAATGCGAGTAGCATCCAGATCTAGTGAGTTATTTCACTTCTCCACCACAACCTTCTCACTTCCCATCCAGCGTTGGATGTATTTCGCTTATTTCCTCTTTATGTACTCTCATTGGATCCCACTTCCAAACCCGAGCCCAATTCTCTAAACATTAATCAACTCGATCTTTTCCTACTTTCCTCATCTCAGGCCCATTACTCCCCACTTCATCCTAATTTGCTCTCTCCTCCCATCGCATTCATCTCACCTCCGAGAGAAGGGATGGACGAGCGTTAATGAGAGCCGTACGCCATTCCGAACCCCAACCCAGCCGCTGTTTGTTCAAAGCTGCACACATCCCAGCCCCTAGGAACTCGCATAACGCACCTATTTGCACCGCCGTCCCACCGTTTCTTCTTCCCTTCCAGTCTAGGACTCGGCTATTCTGTCTTCTGTATCCGGGTGATTGCCCTACGCAATTTAACCCAACCCTCTCTCGAGATCTTCGGCTGTTTCAACTCTGCCCTCGCTTTTCGGTCGCGTCAAGGGAAGGGGAAAAGTTGCCCAATTAGAAGCCCGTGTTTACAAAGTAAATTGGAGTAAGAAATGACGGAGTGATTAAGGTCTTTCTTCTTTTTTACCTCTCGGAATTTTTAATCCGTATTCGCGGATGTTAAATTTTTTCGCCCGCTTTGTTAATCTCAACCTTGCTGCATCTCTTGTAACGAATGCAGAATTTCCGCATCCATTGGCGTTTCGGAAAAAGTAACTTTGATACATTACTCGATGGAGGAAATTGGATGGCGTGAACGTAACGATTTCGGGATTTTCACCCGCAAATGCGAATTAAATCTTTCAGCCCGATGCGCAATTCGCCTCGGCTGTTCTCGACGTCTTGCTTTTGATACTTCGAACAGATGTGTTTCAATTTCCCTCAAAGGCACGCTTGCCAATAGCCTTTTTCTACTCACTGAGACATTCTTTAGATTATTTATGCATTGAAGCTGTTGCTTTTCTGTTTTCTCAGTTTTGGAGTTTATGCGAGATTTCGAGGCATAATTTAGTTTTGAAGATATTTATTGCTTTAATAATACTCACAGCAGTTCACCGCATATTACAGTATAACTTTTGAGAGTTTCACATGGTTTTAATTTTAGAGTGTATGTAAGTACAAGCTTTTAATTTGTTGTATGATTTTGCTTAACTAAGCTCTCGTAGAAATTGTTCTCTTTCAAAATGTTTTTATTATTTTATGCAAGCAGTTTTACACAACTAGAGTCCGCGGACTCTAGCTAAGATATCCTATCTACAACTGTGGAAAATAAAGCAAGCAAAGAAAGTTCCCTCTTAGTTTTAATGTTTAAAGCTTTTATTTAAGATTTAAAGAGTAGATAAACCTTCCCTTTCGTTTTCAACGTGGAAGAATTAAAAACTCGCCATATCGCAGTTAAAACGCTATCCTGCTTGTAACGCAGTTTTCACTCAATCCTATGAAAAGCATTTTAATCGGATTGTACCGTATTATTTTCAATGAGGATAAGAAAGAGATATTAACTAAGCAAGTAAAAGTTTCATGTTGGAGTACTTTAAGTCTTTTCGCCAAGAAGTCGGGCATATCAGTTAGCAAACACCCGCATTTTTATCATCCGCTGAGGCGTACAAATTTAAACACGAGATTACTTTGTTCGGAGTAAATTATCCTCTTCCAGTGCACGCTTACGGGATTAAGGCTTTTCAATTGCCGGATGAGCGACATTGGACCGCAACCAGGAGGAAAAATAGAGGGAAAACCACGGCCTTTTATGTCGCGGGGTCGACGGGATTGTTCGGAATAAAATAAAAGACGAGGATGAAAGAGGGGATGTTAGTTAAAGCGCGCGGACAAAATAGTAGCGAGAGATGTTGCGAATCTCATCCACGCTCGCGACTCCACTTCCTGTATGTCGCCAACACATCGCGCGGCCATGTCTTTTTATTTACAAAGCATTGGAGAAGCGAGGAACGGGGACCTCTCCGAATGGCCCCAAAAGTCGATACTTTTCGCCGATGCGGACTCTCTCAGTGTGAGTTTTGGGACGCGCGCCTGTGACTTGGCAAGAGAGATGCCAACCAAAACCATTGCCACAAGAAGACCCCAACAAACGAAACCTTTTCTCCGAAAGACTCTCATTTACCTATTCCTTTCTACTCTCTCCTCCTCCACGTGCAGCTCTTTATTAGCCGGAAAATCCCATCGACGCGAATAACCAAATTTCAAGCGTATTTATCGAGGATGGAAGTCAGCCTGCTGTTGGCTATATTAGTGCACTGCTCAAGTACACAGGAATAGAACTTTTATTACACTAACTATCATTTTTCATTCAACCGGACTTGAGGTTAATGGTAATTTCTTTATTAGAAATTAAAATAAAACAGTTATAATCATCATCAACATGACATCTAGGTATACAGCAAAATGAACAAGAAACAAGATATAAAATAATATAAATAATGGGAGTTTGATAGAGGAGAATAAGTAGAGGAGACATCCGTTAGGTAAAATAAAAAATAAATTGAAGAAGATAATTTACTTTCTGAAAATTTCAACATTTCTCGGAATTCATACGCTATGTTCTTTAGCTTTCAATTCGTTAATACCCGTATTAATCAATTTATGTTTCGCTGTATCTCTTTTCTACTCGCGCTCCTTGATTTTAAAATTTTGATAATGAATCTACTTTGATCACATAGGAGTAAATTACAAAAATCTCTGCACTTGATTCGTTACTATTGTAAGTCTTGTCGTGGTACTATCCAAAATTAAAAGCGTTGCGAATTTCTCCAATTTCCTAAGTTCTAACTGCCGTTACATCAACAAACCGCTGTAAAGTTTCCCGACTTACCTTACAATAAAAAAAATATTAAATGAAAAAGTAATCAATAAAATTAAGAATTGATTCTCCATTTTCCTAAGTGGTAGTGCCGTAGAAGTGGACATTTTAACGCTCAGGAAACTTGGCCAAACTTTACTAAACTCAAAGTTAGATTAACTTATTCAATATAGTAAAAGCGTCTTAGTAAGTTTAAACATCGATGTGCTATCGATGTAACTTTTTAATCATATCGTTAAGATTCCAACCGTAGTTAGAAATTCACTCATTACCCCCTTTGAATCTCGTTCTACTAAAGTAAAGAAATCTCATCTCCTAGATGCAAAAACTTGACTATTCACTCCTCTCACCTGAGAGACGAAAATCAAGACACTGAACAGAAATATCGAACATTTAATGAAGCCGTATTAAGGTAAATGAATAGTGCGATAATGTCCTTTCAGTTTCGCGAACTTGGATATTTCACTATCTTATTCCCCTCGGTGTCCCCATAGTCAAGCTACTCCCGTATATCGGCCTTCCTTACTACTTTTATCTCCTCTCCCCTCTTACCGCTGCAATTCCCTCTTCCCTACTCCGCGGTTCTAATTAAGCAGATGTCGGCTGCCCCATAATGACGACAGGTGACACACGAGGGCCACGCCTCTTCGGTTTCATTACGTGGAGTGACACGCTTGGGAGTCACCGACGGTTCTTTCTCAGCAAAGACCGGCTTTCACACTCCAGACCCTTTTCCCGTTGGGAATCTTCGTCCCGCCTTCCTTCCCGTCTTATCCCCTCCTCTCTTAAACTACACTCCTTTGCAGCCATTGCTTCCTATGTCTCAAATCGGCGCCTCACGACCCAACTGCTACTCGCAGCATTTCCCCTGAAACCCTCCAACTGTGACTTTTCCGTCCGTAATTACGCCTACGCTAGCTTGAGAGAAGCTGGAAGGTTGTTGACTGGAAAATTATCCGAGAAAATTTTTTTTTTGATATTCTAGGGGTGAAACTGGAACGGTTGATCGGAGCTGAGAGATTTATATGAAAGCGTTGACCCATGCGCTTCGTTTGTTTATGGAACTTATTTAACTGATTGGAGGGACGAGGCTGTATTAATGCCACCTTATGTAATCTCATTAGGAATCTTTATTTGCGATTGGAAATCAGGGTTGACTGTTTGAGAAAACACGGGTCCGCCTGCTCTTTTTGTCGATTTTTGCCTAATCCTTAATGATATTCCGTGCTAATTAAAGGATGCCGATGAGTGAGGTTAAACAGTGAAAGTGGGCAAACTGGCTGTTTAAGTGTTCCAGAATTTTGTAAAATTAGCCTCGTACGAGAGTGGAGCGAAGTGTTGTCTTCCGAAGATTCGATCTTTACCTCAAAGGCGTCTGAAAAGTGCCTCAAATATGTGTATATACATATATCTATTAGTTTAGTCCTCGTAAATGTTGATTTAATATGCTTAATTTATATACGCTTACTTTATCTACTCTGCTTAAGTATTTACCTTTTTCGAAAATTTCGATCTCACGTCGTCAGTATTTCATTCATTTTGACCATAAGGGAACCCTGTTGTTGGGAAAAGTTTGGAAAATCAGAATATATAATATTGCATAAAAATCCATGAAAACGGTTAAATTAAATGAGAATATATACTCGATTTATAATTAAAATTTATGTGAAATCAGTAGTAAATGATATTTGTAATAAAGAATGAAGTAAAGTAAAACAAGTAACTTTGCGATATAAAGATGATGTAAGAGTACTGGATTATATATTATATTAAATTAAATCAGTTTGTTCTAAATATAAATGAATAATACATTTAATTCGCGATATTTTTCTAAGTTAACCATCTGAACTAAATTACTGTAAATGAAAAGTTGGTCGATGATAGATAATTATGTCATAGGATAATATATTTTTCTTATATACTGATAGTATATCATGAATATAAGTTGATAATATTAGATTCTGAATTAAGGTATTGACAGTATGTTTATATAAGTTAATAGTATAAAGTAAAGTGAGAATAGCTACTGATAGATAAGTTTAAGATAAACTTCCATCGTCTTAATCTAAATGTGGACAAGGCGCTCTCATTTCATTTCATCTTTGAGGAAGAAATCTCGATTTTCAGAATTCCAATCCCAAGGACTCGCATTCATGCCCCTGCTAATCGAATTTTCCTTGTTAGGGAACAGTTGCGCGTGTTTGTCAATAATAGTTATTAAAATTAATGTGAATGGGATCTTCTTGTTTCTCAAGGATATAATCATCATCATCATCTGTGAAACTTGATAAGACATTGATACAGTCGTCCTCTTCTAAAGACCCATGTCGTTCCGTTCCTAGTCGAACAGTCTCAAACATTAGGGAAGTGAAAGAGGTTGTTAAAAAGGGGTGTGAGAAGGAATCTGCTAAGCATTACTCGCAGTCTGCGTCATTAAGGCTATCTTACGATGGAGTCTTACTCTTTTACGTTCTCTACGTCGATGGCACGAGCTCTTAAGTTCGTTAATAAAGATTTCTTATCTCCTAAGGAGAATTCACTCTAGATTTTGCTTGCTTATGCTATTCATAAATATTGTTGTTGAAGATATAAAGCGTTTCCTTTCCCTATATTATTATCTTTAACTATTTTTCGCATATTGTAATGTAATCGGACTCAGCCGATTTATAGATTTCCCTGAGTTGACCTAAAATATAATGTTTGTATTATTTGGATGATTCGTGGAAATTCCACCAATCTTGCTAACAACCTGTTTTTAGCAAGTGCTAGGCTTACAAAAGAATTTCTTGGAAGGAAGGTATATTGACGAAGATTTCAACGTGATACACTTTTATATTCTCTCTTCTCTTCTTTCTCCTGATCTCTGCCTTTTTAACAGCAAATCCCTGGTGCCTCCTCTCAAACATTTTAGAATTTTATATGATCTAGTGTTATATCTCACGTTCTCTAAGGAATTCTAGAAAATAAATATTTTACTGAGACTTATGATGGGATAATATGTTCAGATCCGTAGTACTAACATTAATTCTCTGTTGATCATTAAAGATTTTTCCTTTGTTGAAAAAGCTTCGTAGAAGGTTAATACTGTATTATTTTGTTCCTGTATATTCTGGTTGTTTTTCATACATCAAGCCTTAAGAATTGTTCTCACTGATTGTAAGAAGAATTAACTGTTTTAACCTTTGCCAAGAAATAAGTGAACAACAATTGGAAAAAAAATGAAATTTTCGTACCTTCCGATATACTATCAGCATGTATGATCACCAACGACTCTATATAAATATTATTGTATTATTGGTATATTATTATTACATACTACTGTGATATATTTCTTCCATAATGTCATATTGTTTGGTATTGCATTCGTTGTATTTTAAAAAGTAATAATCCATCAAAAATCGTAAGTTTAATCGTAATCATCCGGTTCAATATTTGATTCCTTCCTGAAAGAATCAAATATTGAGCCGGAATTGATTAAATAGCCGCGGGTTGGAAACTCAGCTTTAACTTAAAGCTCTTAAGTTAGGATATCAGATTTTTCGCTTAAAGGATATGCATCCCGTATTTCTGGAAGGATGGATACTTGATGGAAATAGAAGGAGCGAACCTATGTTCTGCTTTACGTCTCTCATGTCTAATGAAAATTTCCCGTGACATATGGGAAA
This sequence comes from Pachydiplax longipennis, assembly GCA_036926295.1. Lineage (NCBI taxonomy): Eukaryota > Metazoa > Arthropoda > Insecta > Odonata > Libellulidae > Pachydiplax > Pachydiplax longipennis. Next base: position 1,871,914 of record JAVFKF010000010.1, read on the forward strand.
CATGTTTTCCTTTTCCAGGGGAAGGTGTTCCCAATTCGGGACGTCCCTCTCGTCTTCCTTGCACTCGCTCTTCCTACATATCTACAATTTATTTTCATCCTATCTCCTTTCATTTTATTTAACTTTTTCACTCTTCCAATTCCTCCACATTGCCATTTTTCATTTACGACCAAAATGAAGAAACATTTTGCGTTCCTTCCACCCACCCTAATTCTGTCGACTTGTTTAGGAGAGAAATCGCCATCATTACTCTTCATTTCGAAAGTCGAAAGTGGATTCCTACTTCATCTCAGCCTCATTTCCCCTTTTTATCCTTACCCATTCCAGTTTCACCGTTTCATTGCGTTAAGTTACGCGTATGTGGATAATTTTGATTGCAATCGTATTCATAGCCGGTTACTCGTCCCCCCGTATTCCCTCTCGTAACTTCAGCTTTCTTCTTTCCTCTGTTTTATGAAAGATGCTGTAAGGAATAGACTGTAAATTCAACGTCTAATACAAGAAACTAAAAGACATAGCACGGTAAGAAAGTACCAATGAATGGATACTGAAAGTACTATCGATATAATCTACTTATCTGTTTGAAAAGTCCTAAGACAATATTGGGGAATACGGCCTTCTGGTCATGTGGCTTTTTTGGGATTTTATTATTGTCTATTAATCACTTCTTAAAATAAATACCAGTATATAATAATCTTATGTTCTTATCTTGTTATGACACCAAATGAAAATAAAGTGGAAATTTTTCTCCTTCAGTTTACTCAGCTAATGAGTTCTTTTTCTCAGGTAAAATTTAGATATGCAACTCTCAACACAAGAAAAACCAGATTGTTTCCCATGCAGTATCAGACCGAATGCCAAATGTGGCCTTCTGTCGGAAAAAGATTCCCCATTCCTGAACTATGCCTAATGGTCTCTTTGAACATCACCCTTAACATTATCATCTACCAACATTTTTCGAGAAGGAATGAAGCTTTCTAGGCAAATTGGGCTTGAGGTATTTTGATCTTACCTTTCTTACTAAAAATTCCCAGATCCATGTGTGAGCACTTTTCATTTTCTACAATCTCGATGTAATTACAGGAATGATTCGAGAAATAATAGTATTATTGACTTAAAAATATTATTCCCTCCGCTTATATGGTTAGTCAGTTAATCTTGAATAACCCCCACTCCAATCAGTTAATCTAATCTTGTTTCTCTTTTTATACTTGTTATTTCGTATGTCTAATTAGAGATACAATGAGAATGTTTGTTTTGATGTTATATATATTATACTTTGAAGGGCACATAATGTAAGGCAGATGTTTTATAGAGCTTTGGATGATCTTTTCATAGTCGAACCAGTGGCACTACAATTTGTTAGGTGCTATACTCAGATGAATCCGAGGTTTAAGGTCTTCTTAAGAAAAAAAATCGATGTTTTGGGGAACTGGCAAAATGTTCGTACAACTAATTTTGAACGAAAAGGTTGATAAAGTAATCGATCGTACAGGCTCACATGTCTTAACGGTTGAGAAATACTGTTCTACTGTGTTTCATATCTTCTTAACGATTCTATGAATCTTGAATTTCTCATGTTTTACTTGATTCAATACTCAATGAAATGAAACGTTCTGACTGCAGCTTATCACTATATAAAACTTCACGAGACCCAATTAACAATTTATAAGGGGAAGTGCAGCAGTAAGCATTAAGTTCTCTTGCGCCATTGCAAGTAAGGCAGCGTGTGCAGTTTTCGCTTGAGAAGTAATACTCTCGAAAGGGCTCGACTTAAAAGGAAAGAAGGATAATTTAAGCATCGTAAAATACAAGTGGCGGCAAAGAGCCAAGAATTAGGTACAATCTCCTAAAACGAAAGCACGTAAGAAAGTACCTTCGCAGCCACGATTCAGAATGAGCGGGAAATGGAGAGAAAATGGGTACAAGTGTCAGGTCGAACGCTTAAATAGGAATGATGGGTTGTCCAAGTAAGTATATCAGCAACGGCAACGTCATTGTCGAGTACAAATTTCCTAGCAAATAAGACCCCAGATTTTACGATGGAATCAATATGCCGCTTCGGATATTAGGAATCTCAATGTCTATACTCTATGTATAAGATATAGCGGAGAGATCCATACCGGAAATAGAGAAGAATAACATATGCGTATTGTAGAGTGGATCTGATTTGAAATGGCAATCGTTTTCAGATTTAACAGTCAAAATCAGAATGTTTCTTATATCATCTCGAATAATACTACATATAAGTGAATTGTTGTAAAAACGATAAAGGTATCGCTTTAGCTAATTGTTTTATGCTTTAAGGCAAAGTTATGCTGCTTTAGTTGAATTACTATGAATTTAGTTTGTCGCTCTAAAAATTACTTTGAAAAAATTTATATAGCGATAATATGTATTTCATCAGTCGTCATATATGACGCCAATAGATAGTAATTTTAGATTATACCTTTCTGTGTTTACTGAAGAAACTCCGCCCCCATATTAGTATGAATGATTCTGTCTTAGTCCTCATCTATAGATAATGTGGTAAGGGTGGGATACCGGATTGATGTTAAGAAGATAAATTTGAAAACGTTTTTAATACTCGCGAACGTTCTCTGAATTATATTTTACGATTCAGACCAAAATTAGCTTCCTTTATCCTCATTCTTTATCTGTATCAAGCTCTAGGATAGAAATTTGTGTTGAGGATAATCAGCCGTTGCCATTGCCAGTCATCGATGGGACACCTCCTTCTTCTCTTTTCATGATTCTGGCCGATAATTCCTTTTTCAAATATATATAAAATTCTCGGTGAAGCAATTTCCCTCTGAAACTAGCGTTTCCAAATTCTTTTGTGTTGTTTTAACGGATAGGAGATGGTGCTCATACATCTTTGTTTCCTTTACGCAAGAATCATTTTTTCACATTCACCGCTGAATCTTTTTCCCCATCTATTTATTTCCGCTAATTTTATATCCTCCTCTCTTTCCTCTCGTAGATACCCTCAATCTTCCCTTTCACCTTTCCTTCATAGTTCGCCCCGTCAATATTTCACAGGTCCCCTTTTTTGTCAGCTGCCCTAGAAAATGATTGCCAACTAGCCGCTCCTCAACACTTTTCCCCTGATTCGTCCACGCTTTCCTCGTATACCCCACAAAATATTGATGAACCAATGGCAGCTCCGAAGCCAGCATATTCTGCCTTTCTCTCTTGCTCTCCACTCCTTGTTTACCTGCCGAATATTTGGATTTTCTCTTCTTTTTCTAATGAAAGGAAACCTGATATTCCTCAATACGTTCTCGTATCCCATACTTAATGAATGATAGAGAGTTTATTTCTGGAAATGTGGCTCGATAAATCGTCATCTCGTCAGCGTTCAGATGTTGTGCATCTCTTTCAAAGAGTGACAATGATGATATCTATACAAATACATGCTACGTTACAAACAAATGTATTCTAGCAAAGAAGGATGTTAAAAATATGTGAAAGAAATGTATCTAGGGACATTGTTGAATAGTTGGTGTGAATTCTTCAATAACGCAGCTTTTATTAAACAGATCAATAGAAGGATTGTAACTTACATTACCTGAATGTCTAAATTTACAGTTTCCTTTCATCGTAATCTAGCCTTGATTAAATGAATATTACATCTCTTGAGGGTATTTTCATTCGTGTACTGAAGCAACGATTTGATTAATAATGTTCATGTTTGTCGTGCGAGATAGGTTGAACTCCGTTCACACTGTGTTCACATATTGTGTATTTACTCGATCTACTCATATATCTATTCTCTGAAAATTTTGCGAAGTGACTGAAAAGAGTAAAGAATTGCAAGCACAGCGTACATAGTTGTGAGGGAATTCCTATTTTAACGGAAACTTTCTGAGCAGCCTTCTCTTTTGCGTGATAGCGTGAAGCTTGATATGAAAAATATCAAAATGAAATAATAATTTCTCTAGAGATCAAAAACGTCGCGTGTGAGAAACAACAAAGAATAAATTGAAACAAAAATGAGACAACAAATATTTTTATTCTGGCAGTTATTTCAGTTAGATTTATCTAAGTAATATTAAGATAAATGTTTACCATGACTTCATCTTCCTTCAGTCAAAAACAATTTTTCGTTCACAATTTATTTTTTGGCTGTACGTTTATAAAAATAATTCTCTCTTTTCATTTTTTTCTATTCGTATCCAGTAGCCAAAAGGTGTACTTCCAAATATCTGATTCTTTGAAGGTTCATCATATTTATCGGGAAGCATTGTGTCGTTATTTCCCTCTTATATAAGATATTAATTAATTAAGATTAATTTGAAATTTTTATATAAAAATGATCATGGCAAGGTTTAAATATGATTCAACGCTACTTTTAAAAACAAGTTTATTACGATTTAATCGGATTTAACGTTTCGGCATACATTATTGATTTTAATGAAACGGGTATCGGATTCTTCTCTCCTTGCTCTCATTCATTCAATTACGGAAGTTTGAAAATGAGGCTGATGATGGGCCAAACATGTGATGGAAGTAAGATTTTATTTCAGTTTGAGCAAATATATGCCATGCTAAATGAATTTTTCGCTCGGTGTAAATTTGGGAAAAATTGAAGATGCTATATATTTTCGTGTTTCGGGCATATAAAGTATGCGAGGGTCATCCGATAGCAGAAATTTTCAAACGAAATTTCATTTTCTTATGAATTTTTACGACGAAATTTACGAACTAAAAGGCGAACCTAATCCGCAAAAGACCATTTAAGAATGAATGAAGCTTTTGGTCGGTACGGAGTATGGTATGACCTTTTTCTTCGTTGTTTTCCAGAACGAAGTTTGAAGGCGTAATGAGCTGTGCCAAAAACTAATAATGAAAGCGCTCTTACGAACAGAGGAAAAATTACTCGGACGCCGCTTTTTACACGAGAATTACCGTTGAAATGTTAGTCCCGAAATATCCATTAATGCGCTAGAGTATTCCAAAATTGAGCCATTCAGCCCAACTCGACGATGAAAATAAACTCCGAATTAGTACATAATTACTCCCTCCGACGAAAAAATATTTCATCCCCGGCAAAAAAGTCTAATGACGAAACAATCCAATTTCTCGACCCCAACTACAATAGCATCGAGGGAGGTAATTTTAGGTTGTCAAAAGCAGATCGGTTGATCGATGAAGCGGCTGGCTAATCTCCTATTAATTCGTTTTCACTCGTGTCACCATCAGTGTGAATTTCAAGAACGATATGGCGCCCTTCATAACGGTGGCCTTTTTCATTACGCCTTTGCGTCCGAACTCCTTCAACTGCCGTCACGGGATATCGCAAAAATTCCCACTCGACCTCAAACCACGGCCGTATTAAAACCCATCCTCTTTCACCGCTCCATCCGTAATATCCGAATTTACTTTGGAGTAGTTATCGAGGAGGTTGGATCGATATGGGTTGGAAGCAACCTTAGCCAAACTCATTACCGGTTTGCTCCCATGAATGGGCCCACTCCCGTAATATCGCAGGCTTTCATGGTGCTTGGCTCCAAAAGCCTTGGGCGCAATGGGGTGTAGTGAGGTATACGGACGCGGTGGTCGAAATGAAGGGAAAGTTAGGGTTTGCAACGAGGTAAGGAGACGCCGGTTGGACATCTTCTCAACCCTTTTCCTCTCTTTCCCCCACCAGGCGGATGTTTGAACGCTTCGATGATGAAGTCCCTGCTCAGATATTTATGGAAGGCGCCTCTTTCTTTTTCCTCATCACTCGCAGCCCCTCTCTTCCACCGCTTCTTTTCCACCACCTCTAGCGAAATCTCTGCCCAAAGGTGGTCGCATGTGTGCCTTGCCGAAGGGAATGGGGTACAATTCTCGGAAACCGACTCCGCCGCCCAAAAAATACTCCCTACGGAGAACGGGATTGAATAAATTCTAGACCTGATGCTACGGACTAGTCAATAAAATGCGCCCCTTATGTGTGTTTGTGCTTGCAGACGCAAAACAGTTGGCGTCTTGATTATTCCATTCCCTTGGCTCGTTTTTAGAAGGCGCGTCTAACTTAATAAACGTAATTTTCTTTTCGCTCCCGGATTTTGCGCGGTTGGATATTCCCCACTGATTTATTTGGAATTTTTAATCGGCAAATGGATTTTAATGTGTTCAACTTTATCCTTCGCCTCACTAGTGAAGTTGGTTGGTAATAGCGCCTGAGAGAGCTGCGAATAATCTTAAATGAATAGCAGGGCAACATATATAACGAAAAAGGAACAAACAATTCGAGGCATTGTTTGATAAGCGCATTAACAATTAAGAGATCAGAAACACAATTTAACCAGTCTTTTCGTTGGAAGTGCTGTAGTAATTCTCCAAGAAGTATGTAGTCAACTGAGTTGACCATAAAAACAAACCTACTACTACTAAATTCTGTATGATTTTTGAGGGAAGGGGCTGATTCTACTATTAAAAGACCTGAATTCACTTCTATTAAGGATAGTCGCAACGAAATAACATCCATTTTTATTATATATTTTAAAATAAATTATTATTCAACTTCTCTTAAGATGAGACAGGGAATCAACACATCTCTAGAGAAGGAAAGCTTAAGATTATTTCTCTGAAACATCTTCGCTTTTTACTACAGAAGACTGGATCACGGACTACCGCGATTTTATCTACCAGCAAGTAGAAAGAGAAGAAAATGGAACTCGGCTATTAATGAATAAGAGGTTTGAAAAACTTTCCAATCAAAATCGGATTACCAGCTTTCTGGGAAAGGCTAGTAATCCATGGTTTCCGTGATCCTTTCCAGGAATTGGCCTTATGGTCACCGGTATATCGGGGACTGGAGAGTTTTTCGAACCTCTTACCAGCAAATGACAGAAAAAAATTCGAAAATCTGTACTATGTATCCTTACGGGAAAAATCGGAATTTCGGGACCTCCAGGTATCAAACCGATGATAGCTAGGAACGATTTTCCTTTCTTCCTGGGATCTCATAGTCGAGGCCCTTGCGGTAAAAAGGTCAAGCTTTTGGTCCCAGTAGAAGCGTCCATATATAGTAGATAGAGTATTATTAAAGGCGTTAATTTGATTCATGTCATTTCCGCACGGTTTATAATTTAACGCGTGATTAATATCAAATGCTACTTCGAGTTCACTGATTCGCAAATAATTCCACTCATCCATAAGGTAACTTTCATTTTAATTTAGATGATTGCGCAAACATCAAGCGCATTATCTCTTTCAAATGATTGGCGAAAATATATAAAGTGTATAGGTAGATAACAAATGTTAAAAAAATTCAGTAGTCAGTGGATGTTACATAGGGAATTCCTAATTCAATAATCATTTCATGATTCTTAAGATTTAAGTTCTTGAAATATGGTTGTCATCGTTAAAGCAAGTCCAATGTTAAAGCCATTTATTGAACGAAATGGTTCAAACCATGTCTGTAATCATAGGTTAATATTAGGGAAAATAACTCGAATCATTCTATTAAGATATTCTACAGATGTTTTATTGAATACTTCATGAATAATCACAAGAATGCCGAATTTTCATGTTCATTGAGGCATAAAATTATAGTGGGTGAGTTTCATTGGAAAATTTGCAGATGTTTCATTTAAGAAAAACAGCTCGAGAATCGGCAATCGTTTAATTTGCTGAAATAGGTCGTGAGAGGCACGTATTGTTTGATTATTTAATAAGAGAGAATAAGACTGAAGCTAAGCCAAATACGGAATTGGATGCAGTACCGGATATAGGTATCAATTGAGATAACGGTTCCGTGACTTCGTGAGAAAAACTAAGGAAGAAAATTTCTTACCAATTTACGCTGCTGAGGTACGTTTCTATTCAAAAGAATTTACTTTATACCTGGCTGAGTACATTTCCCATAACAAGAAAATATCGATCTCGGCTAAGTGCAAGGATTTCTTGACAACAAAAGGTAAATCACATAGAAAGAACACACCAACGTTCACTGTATTAATTCTCTAAACACCATGAAACGATATCTATACATCTGTATAAACGGAACGATATTTATACATCTGGAGAGTAGAATGGATTCGAGGCATAAATGATTACGGTAATTAGCTATTACAGAAGGTTCGAGTTTTTACAAAATTTTAAAATTATTTTCTTCATAATGCGCACAGTTTGCATTGTATCGTGTATAATGAGTTCCGATGTATGATAAATAAAGGTATGATATTCTTGCATTGGTGTGCTCGTGTCCGCTTCAATACACGATTAAAAGTAATATCTAAAAATCATAATTACACATATGTCACATGTGTAATTGAGAACCTTCAAATTGAGAATTGCCTTCAGTTTGGATTCGCTACGATGAACTCATTTGACACTTCAAAAGGTTAGCATTAACCATTACCAGTTGGATCGCAATAGTGTGTTAACTATTTAAAAATTCCATCAAGATAAGTAAACTACCATTATAAGCTGTCATACGCATACGAGGAAATAATAATCCCGTAAAATCATCGAGTTTTGATATTCGTGTTTATAAATGTGGTATTATCCTTAGTATCTCTGTTGAAACGATAATCATGTGAACACTAAATGATGACCTTGTATTTAGAAACATGTTATTTGCCTTGGCTTTTATCTATGTGTATATATTTTATAAAATCGTATTCATATTATTTATTTTACCCTCCATTTTCTTAAGTGAATCAATCAATTAACTGTTGATATCCTTATATGGTTCGAAGTTAAACTTGATCCTTAGCTTGTAATGACAAAAGTTAATTATGCCGTTAAATCATACACACCCTTTCCCCTTGAGACTATTTTCTTGCCGTGAATACATTTGCTGCGCTAAATCGTGACAGTAATTGTTTCTTATGCATTTCACAATTATCGCTTCATAAAACAGTCACAATGAGAGGAAGCAATGTAAATTGGAAGCAAGGACGAATACAGGATAATTCCTGTTAGCCTGGATTCGAACCCGAGACTTTGGCTAGTATGCTAACTACCGAGGCCAGCAATCACAAATGCTTAGTTTTTTCGATATTTGCATAAAATTCAAGATACTCAATTTTTTTCTTACTTATCTATTTTAAATTTTCGTTCTTTTTTATTATCCGAATCTCCACGTGTAACACTTAACTCACCATAAGCAGCGGATCAATTTTAGTATGAGGCTAAGAAGTCTACGAGGGTTTTAATAGTTAGTTAGGTATATTGACTCTTTATTGGTGAGGCCTCTCACCCATGATAGCCTCTCTTCCTCCTAACCTTGTACGTCATTGAAATATATACAAATATTAACAAAAGAAAAAGAAAGAGCACAGTGTAGGAAAATTTTTGCGACTAAAGGTTTAGAATAAGGAAACCCAACTTGAGGGAAAATATCCAAGGAAAATGGGGGAAACCCGCGAAAATACAGTGAATGTATAAAAAGGCAGTATAATATACAAGAGAATTACCCAGCAGAATTGAAAAATTAAAAAGAGGAAATTAAAATTACGAGACTAATCGCTCGAATGAAGGTTGTTTGCGTCTAATCGAAACATCAAGTTATAAAAGTTTCAGTGTAGAGCGCAGGCTCTCTTTAATCGCTCCTTTCAGTGTGATCCTTTGCAAAACCTGTCTTACGCAATTCCGGAAATCTTACCTTTTCAATCCACCGCTTTGATAAAAATGTAATTAACCTCCTGCTGGGTAACTTCCCAACTTCGCCGGTAACTGGGATTACGGAAGCACGGCGCATAATTTTCAACTGCGTAACGATTGGAGTATTGCACACCACCCGGGAACCTGGATGAAATTAGAAGCGACTGCACCATTTAGTACGGGCCGAGAATTAAATCCGAAGCATTGGCTCGGAGTAAAGGAGAAAATGCCGGCGACTCCCATGGGAAGAGAGGGAAGATATCCCAACGGTCGAAATTCCCTTCCCGAAATTTCCCCGCATGGACGAAGAGGATTTGCCACGAAAGAGAAGCCACTAGTGTGGAGGTCCGTGGAGGAATAAAGCGGGACGAAGAATGCAATGGTGCGGGCTGCCTATTTGATTATCGACTTGGTCCCTTCGCCTCGGGAGTCCTCTAGGACCAAACCTACTCGACGAAGAGCAAATAAAGGGAGAAGCGGATAGAGTCAAGGATTAAGTTCCAAATAACGGACTTCCCTCTCGGACGGAAGGGGTCCCAAGTTAGGGAAACTACTTTTATTAATCTTTCGAGCGATAAAAATTTTCGGAATATTTGGCTCTTTGCCACATGGTGCTGGGTTCGACCTTTACAATATTTTTTTCCGGAATATTCCCCGACCGGTCTTCCGACTTAATCTTTATGTGGTACGTTTTTTCCGGCTTCTCCGGTGCACGTCTTTATCGAAGAAGAGTTTACGTCGTTAATCATCGTGGCATGCAAAATACGGAAAGGGAACGGTTAGAAATTAGGGGCGTTCGATGGAGCATTACATCGCAGCTCTTTCCTTCGCGGGAACTATCATTCGATTCAATCCCGCGTAAATTTAATTACCGAGAGTTCGGGAAGTTCGCACCCAAGTTTAATTTTGAAAAGGGAGCAAGAGTAAGTTATAAATGATTGTGCCACAACTGTTTGCCTTTCTTGTTCCTCATCGAGAATGTTAAGTGATGAACCATGTTTGAAATTTATCATTAAGCATTGAGGGAGAGGCGAAGAAAAACTTCTTACTAAAGATGCGAGCGCATAAGGCTTTTACTTCATGCTTAATCGCAGCAAGAATAGCAATCGCCATAGAATCGGGCCTGTGTTGGGCAACTTGCTTGCGGACGCAAATGAAATTGACAAGCGTATTGTCTTGCTAGAATTGTTTCAATTTCTAGGATGGCAGTCTCGTGGAATAACCTAAACAAGTTTACTCCGGTCTCCATATACGATGCTGGTTTCTCTTTAGCCTACGAGCATTTTATTTTCTATCTTACCGCTCACTTTTATTCTTCAGTGCCTCTGCGAACCACTTATCTCCGTCTACCGACTTCCTTCAAAAATTTCCCACCCGAGTTTCCTTTTCCCATCCTTTTACTTCCCCTTTCCTCGTCACACTTTCATCTTCCGCACTTTATTTATTTACTGCTCCACACTATTCTAGCCAAAGCAACGGGAGGCAATAAAACTGAATATATGAAATGGCCAATATGTTACCTACAATAAATGCCATAGCGAATACAAAATCCATTTACCCGGCCACACATTTGCTTAAAGATATATGCATAGAAATAGAGACCTAGCTACATACGCTATCGATTCAAACATAAGGATATATCCTTACAAGATAAATCAACACATTCAGAAATGTGCACGAGAATTCTTCCCTCGGGTAATAACATTCGGTATGTTAGAAAAGAATTTACTCGGGAGATATGTTAAAATATCATGCAGCGGAAGGATTTAACTTTCATAGTACAACATCATTGTGTTTTTACATAACAATTAAGTTTCTTTTAAACAAATTGAGTACAAATCATGTATTGTTTTACCGGCCTTGGTGGCCGAGTGGTTAGCGTTCTAGCCGCGCTATTGCTCGGTCCCCAAGGTCCCGGGTTCGAATCCCGGCTGATCGGATTTTCTCTGATCAGGGAATGGTTGTGTGTGTTGTCCATTGTTAAGTTAAATTATCGCTATAAAATGGCACTAGTATGCTGTATGTGATAAATGAATAAATAAATAAATAAAAAATAAATAAATTGTTAAAAAGTGCTTTTCAACCGCCTTTAACAACTTGACGCAATGCGAAGAGGAGATTAGGGTGTAAGGGTTAATATTTATGTAAATATAAACTCAAATACACTTATTCCACTATCCTAGTGAATTGAGAGTTATGATTCCATTATAAAGCTGATTTTTTCTTTTATAGCAACTGCAACGAAAGAAACTCAAAATACAACTCTCAAATATAATTATTGAATATATACCACAGTGAGGCACATTCTGGCGACTTTAATATTCCACGTATTAGAATTCATAAAATTTACTTATAATATAATTATAAATGAGACGAACAGACTAACGACAGCTCCTAAAGCTCTTGAAAAGTTCGTTTTGATTCTGACATTTAGTAATGATTTGAAATCACGTAATGTTGTCCATCTTTTTCATTAGTGACTCAGTAACGGCAGAAAAGTCAATGACTTCTACTAATGACACATGTTGGTTGAGGAAACAACATTTATCCCTACACAGATGATTTTTGGTAAAAACAAAATTTTCCGGAATATATTAGATTTCATATTGGGGATATTCCCGAAATCTTATCTGATTCAACATATACCTACTATAATTAGGATATACGCAATGATCTTCGTCTCCTTTATTGGTGACTGAGTAACGGTTGGCTAGCTAAGGATAGCTCAGAAAAAACCTATATTGTTTGAGGAAACCGAAAATTCCCGAAGGTTCCGGTAATAATAAAGAACGTAGTAATACCAAAATTTATAAGATTTTGTATTCGTATGGGAATGTCTCCGATATCTTATCTCTGTCACAGCTTACTTTTCCAGCACCTTACTTCCCCTCTATATTCCTTCCCCATACCAAAGCCCTTGTGCCTGGTGTTCATCCTATTTCCGGGAGATACTCCTCCTCTTTCACTCTTCTTCTACATCTCTATAAATCCCCCCCATTCTGCACATTTTCAATTCTCTCCTGCTTCCGTGCGCCATTTCTTCCTCACCCTTTCTCCTTCCTTCTGCAACATGGCCCGGGGCTTTTCTCCCTTGTTGAACTGCGTTCAATCGTCGGATCCGCATTGACGAAGGTTTCAGTCGTTTTTTTATAGCTCTCGTGGCTTCCGAGACCCCGGGGCAGCCGATGCTCTTTCTCACAACGAAATAAAAGCAGAAAGAAATGTGGATGGGGGTGGGTCTAAGAGGCGACAAGGAACAAGAGTACAGATGAGGAAATATTTTATCTCCGCTGGTTGATGTCGGCAGCGCTTTCCATTCGCTCGCTCTCAAGTGCGCGCTCACGTAGAAATATTGCGCGTGCTCGTGCTTAAATACGCATTTATCCATAACCAAGTTGCGGAATTTGGGAAAGGGCTAAATTGAGGTTATTTGAAGGGAAAATAGAGGTAGCGCAGGCAAGAAGTGCTTTTTGTTGAATGGTTATACTTATGAAAAATTCACAATTTGAGACTTTTACAATTGCTCATTTTTTAATCTCATGCTTATTCCAATTTATATCCTAAAAGTTAAAAACTTAATCTCTATATTTAAAGAAGATGGAAAGGAAGGAAAATGTATTCAGTACAATGTTCAGACAGTAAATATCGGACATTTTTCTCTACAAAAAGATTCGATATTTGTAGAATGGCTGTAAGTTTAAAAATTGGAAGATAGATTTAGTTCTTTCACAGCAAATGACTATTCTCTCAACCGGCTTCTCATCCAGTAGACCTTGCCGATATCAATTGACGTTTAGGCCTCCGTCTTCGCTGAGAATTACTTCAGAAATGGTAGAATACGACAAGAATTTGAGAAATATAAGTAAGCGTTATTGACTACAATGACTACATCGCGAATACAAAATCCATTTATTCGGCCGCAGATTTAAATTAAGATCTATGCGCAGAACAATAGATCTAACTACACAAAGCACATAAGTAAAACAGCATGCAGCGGCAGAATGTACCTTTCATGGTAAAAAGAGTACTGGGTTTTTATATAATAATTAAGTTCTTTTTAAACTAATTGATTATAGATATACATTGAAAAGGTTGTTTTAACCGTCTATATGATTGTTTGCGTAAATGGAAGAAGAGAATAAGGTATTCAGGTAGGAATAAGGTATTTAGATTTCATAAATGTATATAAAACGTCCAACTATCCCGCAATTACATCGAGTTGATACAAATATCCGCGTTGAATCGAAAAAGGTTTTTACCATATCTCCATATCCCTTGTAGATTTCAATTTTTAACATTTTTGAAATTGTAATGTATGTTCTGAACGCGCATTTCATAATTGTGATACGTTGAGTGCATAAGAAAAGAGCTTTTGCGCATGCGATTGTATATATTAGTGGAATGGCACACAGGAAGTCTTCGCAGGGGATTCCGAGAGCCGTATTTCTTGTGGAATGAATGAGTTTTCTGATTCGATTGTCGCCGTTTTGCCGTTCACAGAAAGTTCTGGAAAAGGAGTTGAGATGAATGGGGACTGAGAATCTGATGAGCAAAAATACACTAATCTTCTGAAGCGTGTGGAAAAGTGGGGAGAGGGTAGACCATTATCTATTGTAATGCCTAATTTGATCTCATAAGAAAGGACAAATCAATGGGGGCGCTCTTTAGTTGCCAACATTGAAAGTTATAAACATCGAAAAATTTATATCAGAAAATGAATTCATCCGGAGAGTAAACTGAAAGAGAACATTATCCATTTTTATTTTTCATTTGGCGTAATTTCTATGATTGGAAAACAAAATAATTGAAATTTGTCTAAGGAATTAACTAAAAGGCCGCAATAACCAACCAGAAATATAAAATTTTTCCTGAAGGCCGCAGGTTCCCCACCTCTGGGTTAGATTATCCATAGCTGTTCTTGTTGCACAATATTGCTTACATTTCGAGAGAGTATTTAAATAATAATAATACACGTCTTTAGTCCTAAAGCTTATCATTGTATCACATTTTTAGAAAAATTAAATGAAACATTTTCTTTCGCCGAGAAGACATATTAGTGAATACAATATGAGATGCGGTTTTATATAAGCACCGTAATATTTATCCTCGTTTCAAAAGAGGTTGAGAACCATAGAAATCTAAAATCGGTAATTTGTTATGTAAGAGAGAGGAAGCAGCATTTTTATCAAATGAATGATTTGAAAAATACTCAACAATGAAAAGTATTATAACCTTATGAAAGAGTGTACGTTATTTTACAGTTTTGGTAATTTACTTGGTGGCTTCGTGAAACCTCTCTTATCCTTTTGAAAAGAGATCTACTTTATATACCTTTAAGGCATCTCATAAAATCTTAACAATCAGAACTAAATTATTGAATATTATAATAACGTATAATAATAAAATAATAATTTGAGGTATGATAGCGTGTTAGTTTACAACCTTCGTATGAATCATAAACGTGTTAGTAAAATATCTCAAATTATAAGGGATGTTTCTATCTTAGTTGATTCCTCACAAAATTAGTCTAAAATGACGATATTTTTACGACTAGCTATCAGGTTTCTAATGTCTCAACATTGAAAGTATAAATAATTTCTCGAGATTAGAGAAGCAAATATATAGTTATATTGGGAACTGAGCTATAGTGAATATGTTTACTTGTTGAGAGCTTCAGTTGATACGTTAAACTCATTAAATGTAACGTGCCATTACATAATTTTTATTCCTCAATAAAATTGAATTACTGTAAAGGATTTAGTAATCGAATAATGCAGGAAGCATTCCATCGCGTTCGTACGATGAATGTGTCAGAAATCGATCTTAAATACTCAAAATAAACTCAGACGAACTCGCTCATATCATCGCAAATATCACAACTTAATTCTTCCCATAAAAAATTATTTCAGGTAGTCACGCTTTCACTTTTCGAGGCGATGAAAAGAAATAGCGGAGTAATAACTTTCTCATCTCTTTTGGAAGCAGAGCCACCGTGTCAGATGCAGGAACTTAATAGCACGTGATGGGGTTGAAGATTTTCTTTCCGCCTTGGGACAATCCCCTCCATCCACTTTCTCCTTCATTCACGCTCGTTTTCTTCCTTAACTTCTTCACTCTCCTTTCTTTCCCACCCTTTCGTCCTCTCCCGTGATAATCACCAATGAATACGCTCAGCTTCTGGGTCAGCAGTCTCTAGCGCTTTGTATCCGAGACTCAAAAGACTTTGTGGCTTATTATAAATTTTCCGCTCATTAGAATCCTGGACTGCCTTTCTACATGGGTGACATTGAACGATCGTGCCTTTACGCACTTCTCTCTTCTACGCTGTCCAGAAGCCTCTCTCCCGGTCCACTCCAATTCGTCCCATTCCATCTTTTGCGACCCTTTTTATCTCCTCTTTCCTTCGAAAGATCGTTCAGAAACACTCTGGCGATTTCCCTCCATAATTAGCTCCAATCGCTTCACTTAAATTATTTCCTTATGCTGCTCTTCACGCCCCAAAATGGGAATTCCCTCTTCTTTCTCCATCAAATGAGATGAAGTTTTTGTCGAGGATTCAGTCGTGGTGTGGAGCAGCTCATTCGTAATTGGCGATTAATTTCCGATGGAAGCAAAATGTCGCCCGAATTTTATATTAAAAGATTAAGAGGAAATGATTAAACACTTCTATCACGGAGTGTTTTCACTGCAGGTCTTCTCTTCTTCGGAATGAAGAGTCGTTATGGAAGTCCTCTGAATTCCTACCGATTTAAGTAGACATTTTAAAAAAATCTTATAAATCTTTATTTTCAGTACATATCAGTTCCGTAAATGTAAATTTTGAAAAGGAATGCATCCTTAAACTAGCGAACCTTAAAGTACACGCTGATCACCAACCTTTAGTTAGCTCCTCTAGGCATTGAAAATTTGTGTACAATGTCGTGGTGGGCCGTCACAAAAAGCACTTAATTATAAAAATATACTTAGGTGTGATGGCCCAGACTCGAGTCACCCAGAGTACTTGTCCCTCTGGTGTGGCACAACGGCTGGGAAGGTGTAGAGCCACGAAGGAGTATACCGATAGAACAGGGGCAATGCGATTTTATTTCGGGATTGGGGAGCAAAGGCCGTTTTGCATCAGGGAGAGGACGCGAACTCTGCGGGGGATCGTCATCGACGATAGAACCTTAGTCATTGTATGTCCTCTCCCCAACACTTACAAAGGTTCATTGTCATCTCTGAGGCATTCTGATAGGCAAGTGGGCAACTTATTCGCTAAAAACGGTCCTGAGTTCTATTTTTGCTGGCGGCTCACATGCGAAAGAACCCTAGCTGTCGAAGTACTTCAAAAATTACTATTACTGTTATTTTTGAACATCCGTATAAATCCGTTCCATCAAAGTCATATAGAGATTAAATATACAGTTGTATTCACAAAACATTGTTTACATTATTTTGGCTCTTAAGTAAAAATTTCAAACCATTTATAATTGAATGTTCTCAAATAAGCTTACCTCTCCATTAATTATATATGAAATTTCTTCCAAATGTTTAGTTATACTTATTATGATTTTCTTAGAGCCCAATTAATTTTGGAAGATTAACTTAAGCTTTGATTTCATAGACCACTGCCACGATTCGGCACATTTCACCAAATTAAGTAATAATATATCTGTTTGTTATTTTTCCTCAAATCCTTTCTTAAATACACCAAACACTGACAAATATCGGCAATGCCTCTTTATCCATTACGTGATAATTGCATGAGTAGTGATTGCCATATAATATTCCTGTATTTTTGTAAAATCGTTAGTTTACGATCACTAAGAAAGTTATGGTTCATGTAAACAAGGAACTTGTAAGTCTGTCTAAGCACATCTTGATAAATCATGCTTAACTTTCAGTAAGAAATAAATAATTAAACACAATATTCGGTATTATATCATATGTTAAATATTCAACATTTTCTTAACTAAATATAATTGAATCTATATATCTTGCTGGAGAATTTTTACAAAAATTTGTCGTTTGAAACTCTTGATGTTTTCTAAAGCACATCCTTGTACTTTCTAGCATAGATGAGAACTTAATACTTCGGAGGTCCATTTGTTCCATTGCAGTCATTTCTCGAAGGAAGTTCGCTTCGGAGAATTTAGAAGGGCGCCATCGTAATTACGCTATTGGTTTCACATCCTTTGCGCGAGAACACGACCACACTTAATTTCTCGATTTCCACTTACGGAAATTTAACGACAAACGCTGTTTCATTGGATGTCAACGGCAATCCTTTTTTTACTTGCCTAAAACACAAGCGGTTCCTTTCTCCACCCATAAACACTCTTCTCCCCAATATCTGCTCTCAAAGGGAGAGACTGCGATACAGGGGGAATACCAAGGTCTTTGAGCCACGCGCTCTCTAGCGGAGGCAAGTTGAATTTTCAAAGAGGCGTACACGACGTCGACAGATTGCCTGAGGGATAGCGGAATCATCTCCGGTCCCTCCAACCTTAACTCCAATCCCTTCGCCACCCAAGTCTCGCACCCCCCCTTGCGACCCTTTTCCCTCCTCCCTTAAGGACATTCCAACCTATGCACGTTCTGTCTCATCCCATTCGCATCTCCTTTCCTTTCTCCCAATCCCTGTCAGAGAGTACGAATCGATCACTCCAAGAGAGGAATCTATCGAGCAATTTATCTTATTCTTCAGTTATTCTCCGATTTCTCTCCAAACTTATTTTCTCGTGAAGGAGTCCTGAGAGGCGAAAGTAACAAAGAAAGGATTAAGATGTTCCGTGGAGTGAATGAAAGTGAACGTGATTCCCAATCCGAATGCATTAGTGAAGTGAAGGAGGAGAATTATACCACAGTGTTATTCGAAGTCAAACGCTAAAACTCCCTAACCAATTATAAGAATTTTTATCGCTGGTTTTAACGAATTGTCGGACTTCATTCAATGTGAAGTAGTAGATTCATGCAGTGCGGAAGTACACCTCGCAAATTCTGAAATTCGAAAATCTTCAGCGATTGTGCCTTTCTTTCAAGATTAATGAGGGTCGTGTCAGCAATTTGTCAACTTCTTTTTCCAATCCACGTTGAGTTGTTTTGAGCGGAATCTTACTTTCCATAGGGGTGAACTCAACATCCCTTGGAAAAATTAAAATGAAAAGTCTGACAAGACCGGGAATCAAACCCGGATCTTCCACTTACCGAGCGGATGCTTTAGCCATTTTAAACATCTGGCCAGAACATTCAGCATAAATCTGAGAGACTTGGTAGGCGAGGGCGAGTGGGAAAAATCCCGAGGTGAAGATGAAATAGTACCTTTCCTCAGATTCTCATTTCGTTGGGGAGTACAAGTTGATATTATTATTTCGCTAGTCCTTGCTGTAGCTTGTATGAAAAATTCACGTGTTAAAATTATTACTTTTGCTGGGTCTGAGTGAAACTTTTTGTATGTATGTGTACATATATTTCATTTTTATAAAAATTTATTATGTATTTTATATCTACAATATGGCCTTCTTTGGTGGCGACAATGAGAAACTCGTCTACAAGTGGAAATTCCCCAATCCTCCGCCCCATCAATATCTCTCGAAGAAAAATCTTTCCATAACCTCTCCACATCCATCCGTTATCCTTCTCTTCCCGTCCTTTCTCTTTCTTGTATAGTTGGTTTAATAGATAAACACATTGCTTGATGATACTACCAAGACCAGTCTCCGAAAAAAACCTGAGGAAACTACAAAGATTTTGATAAAATTTATCTTAGTCAGAAAATGTTTTATTAGCTGGAAATCAATTAAATAGTATTGTATATATTATGCTTTACGTTTTTGCTAGGTCACTTGATGATGGAGATCAATCTCTGAAACTAGTCGTGTTTTGTGTCCTTTTATTGTTTTTAATAAAATACTGTGGAAAAAGTACAAATTTTTCTTCTTCATAAATGATATTTGTTCTTTAATCCCCAAATGTTACTAAAAATTGCATATATTAATAATTCGAGCTTTCCCAATTCATAAAAATATTTCAATTGTTACTATAAAACATACTGAAGATATAAAAGTTCCAAGGTTGATTTTTATGAAGTACTGTGAGTTACTCAATCTCCTAAAAGAAAACAACATCTCATTTTCGATATTACATACTTGACATCACTCAGGATCAATTTAACGGTCAAACATAAATCTTTTTATTCCGTCCGCCAGCTTGAATTCATGCCAAAATACCGTAACTCAGTTTCCCCCTGACTTGTTCGAAAAGCCTTGCCACCCCTTCATCTTTTACAGGTATTTTCTTGGCGCAAAATGAACGATGACAGCCGCTAACCTCCACCTGTCTTCTGTGCCAGCGACACTTCACTACCACAACCCTTTTCCCTTTGGCCGAACAAATAAAATAGGCTAAAAATGGAATGTGACCTACGGAAACTGTGTTGTAGTTCGCTATCAGATTACAAGCGCACTGGCGTCGTATTCGACGGTTAAATGGGCAGTCAGGGACGTCTTTCGCTCCCATTATTCATTCGCATCAAAGCTTCAACACCTCTAAAGTGAAACAAGGCAATAAATGCTACAATCAATAAGAGAATGGATTTATCTTCCGAATATCCATCTTCCCGAAGGAGAGCAGTATTTTCAGAAAGATGACATCGCCATTTTTTAGCCTTAAATCTCCTATCAAGGCTGATATTCTCTATGAATGACGACCCTATGAAAAACTTATTTTTGTATGCGTATTTTTGCCCATCTGTGTCCATGCATATCAACATTTATCATCGTATCATTCTCTGTTATTTTTCGTTTCTTTGTTTACCGCAGATTCAACCGAGATAGACTTATTTATCTCCGATAGGGCTAGATATCAAAATTACTACATTCCCTTTACTTTTATTAACGTTCTATGATTACATAGATCTTGTTAGTGTATCATTTTCCTTAACTATGCTGCTCTCAGATATTATGTGTGGAATTAATCAGGTTGCGTCGAATACTAGTATTTATATTCCATGAAAAAATGGACAACTTCTTCTTAATTTTATTAGCGTATAAAATAGAATTTTGCTGTAAACAAAAATGATATATGGTCACTCTTCTTAAGACAATTTATGAAATGATATTAAAAATATTTACTGTCCTTATAAATAATTCAGTTGCTACGTTCTCATTCGAGCAAAAAAATGAATTTCCCAATATCCCTCTGCGTCTCTCGTCCACAAATGAAAATACAGTAAAATATCGCAGTAAGTCAAACATATAAATTTTCTTACTTAATAAGCCCTATTGTAAACAATTTACGAATTCTCATAGTCATATATTTAAGCCCGTGATATTTTTTCTTGTAATTGACTTTCTTCTGTTTCTATGATTCACTCCAACATCACTGATGTAAAAGCCTCTTTCTTGTGTTCGCTTGGAGAAATATAGAATCGATTACTGTAACGTAACGTAAATATGAAGTTTTCTTTTGATTCATTCAATTAGTCATTCCTAGAACTTATGTACTCAGACTTAATCCTCTTACTATATTATCCAAGAGAAAATATTTATTAGTGTAAACTAAGACTGTCGATGAAGCTTACAAATATGTTTTCTGGACCTCATAAGTAGTACTTATAGATGGAGAAGAATTTAAATTTGCTCGTTTGACACTTGAGAAATGCTAGATAAATTAGTTTTCATTCTAATCAGTAAGACTTCGAGGAACGTGATTTTATAAATGAAAGCTGGACTTTTCCACGATCTTCAAATATTTCTGATTCCTTTCAAGAAAATATAAGGAAATTCCATGTTCATACTCAGTTTAATAACAAATGCAGATCAAGTTAATTAAGGGTTCTCAAGAGGACTCTAGCGAACGGATTAAAGGGGTATATTTATGAAAAAGTCTGCAATTCTGAAAGGACGGCACAAAAGGAGGCCATCGAGGCAATAAGGGCATTAATAGAAGGACATTTTGAATATAAGAAAGAGGTTTCGACCTCTTTCATATATTTGAAAAGGCCTTAAAAGGAGCTCAATAGCCCGTATTAATGGGGATATTAAAGGATATAGGAAGAGTGTAAGGGAGGCTTTTGATATAGAATTTGTGTCTAAATCATAAACGACTCGAGTGGAGGTCGACCAGCTTCGATGAAGACCACTTCTGATGAAAAGAGAGTGAAATTATCCAACAGCTCCGTCGATCGTTGCTATTAGAAAATGTGGAAAGTTGTTCGAACAATAGTAGTTTAGCGCAGAATTTTCAGAATTGAACATTTTCCTAAAACTACTGTCACCAATCATTTTGAAAGCTATAAAAGAACACGGAAAGACATAGAGGGAGGGAATTTTCTAGAGAATCTAATTAATTTTCTTACATTATGCATCTCGGAAATAGTATGAGTGTAGTTTTACTTTCGAAGATGTTAGGAAATTCACCTAGTACTTACAAAATTGTTTAATTGAATAAAGTAAGGATAAGACTACGAGATGCTTCTTAAAATATTATTGAGAAATATTCTTGTGGGAAAGAAAATGCAAAGTATTTACAGGTTGTATGAAAGCGATCCGAGGGGCGTCATTTGGTGACTTATGTTAAGTTAATATTTCGTCGACCAATTCACGGATGAAAGATTTCATGGTTCGTTCTCTGTCAAGGAACAAAGGGGTTTAATGATGATTTTTAAGAGAATGGATACAATTATAAACGGTTGATACTTTGAGGAGTGTCTTATCAAGAGAAAAATCATGATATATGTTAGGAAAAATTCTGATAAGTCTGTGTGCTCTCGTCGGAACAAGAATTTGATACTCTGAAAAATTATTCAACAATATCTCATCTGCCTTTTTCTTTCTTTAATATTGAGAATAGAATTTGAACACGATAGAAGATATCATAATATGCTCATCCTAATTCCTTTCGATCAATTTCCCACCGAATCTAACACCGCGAAGCTCTCTTTAGAAACTTCTTTTTCGCCATCTCTATTGATGTATATTTGGATTTTTCTCCGAATATCAAAAATACTTGCTTTTACTTAAACTTTACTGTTTACCAAGGTCCATACACATATATTCATAGATAAAATATGATCCCATAGATAATCAACATCTGGTCTCGCAAAGCCGAACACGGAGGCGTGGGAGTCGATGCACCGACCACTTGTCACCAACTGTGAATGTCGCCTACCGCTTGGATTCATCCCTCAAAGGAATTTACTTTTTATACATAATCAACCACTGATAACGGCAGAACCTTTCCATTTTCTATTTTCCATCTCTGTCTTGGCCTTTGATCATACTTCACGAAGTACAAACGTGCAGTACTAATTTCCTCAGCTTCCACTTTCCACGACTCCACCTCATCTTCTCCATTTCCTCTCTTTTCCTATCTCAGTCTGTTTCATTTTCCTCCCAAGCGATGAACTCGCTCCACATCTTTCTCATTCTTGTCTTTTTTCCTTGTTTGCCTTACGATATCTCCCCTTGGTGAAGTTCTTTGGAAATTCCCTCTCTCTAGGATACCTAGAATACTCCTAACTTCTGCATTTCTCCACTCGGTGACACATTTCTTCGCTACCGTTTGAAAATCTGATAATTCCCACCGACCGTAAACGGTCTATTCTTAGAATAGAAGCTCAATCGTGTATTCAGTTCCACCGATTGAGTTCAGTGAATGTATTGTACTCAAAATAGAGGATATCAGGCAGCTTTTCTCCCGCTTGGTACCAACATTCAAATACATTTGTAATATGAAATGAAATTCATCCAAATGGCTCTATAATTTTAATAATAATAATTTATTTATTCAATAAAAAATTATATTTTACTACGATCTTTAACCTCATATTCTTAGTTATTCTCCCCTCCGAAAAATTTCCATCAGAAATCTTTCGCGCATAATAGTTATTTAACTCAAAGGGATTATTATAATTACAACTTAGAAAATTCATTAATTATGTTCCATGATGGAATGAATCTACTGAGGATTTTCAGTAATTTAAACTCGGAAATTTCTACAAAAATCTATTTAGAACGAGAAAAGGTTTAAAGCATAAAAACATTAGTTTATTAATTAAAAAATGAAGGAATGAGTGGTAGAAGTATGATGAAAGAGAGGAATGGTAAATAAATTGGATACGGTTAGCGAGCATTTACTCGGTTTTTTTCATTCATCATGATTTAAAAGACCTGAAACTTCCACTTCCACGAAGAGAATTCGAAATTAGTTAAAACTAATAGACATCGCAATCCTCGAATTAATTATTGTGGTTAATTTTCAGATTTATTTTAAATAAATGTATCCTGGAGTTTTCTATGAATCGATCTAAAGATAAATAACTTTTTAAATCTTCCTTATTGTTTTTGCAAGAGAAAGATAATACTAAAAAAATAACTCGTAAAAATAATCTTATCATTTTTTGCGTCTGCTTGTTCTGAACCATTCTTCCTTGTTTCCTTGGATCTTCGATTCTTTTTCGTCACAAAATAATCCTTTTATTCTCGTTTAATAAAATATACTTTGCCATTATATATTTCAAATATTACCTTGTTGAAAAAAAGCGTCGGATCCGTATGCCTCAGATACTTTTCTTTCGGCGGAATTTAATTAAAGCATGAAAATAAATTACATTGTTGGTGTGAATACTCCATTTACTCTAATTCACCCTATTTATACATAATTTAATGATAGTCGTGATTTTTACTCCTCTATATTTGAAATATCTATGATTTATATTTTCTGTTATTAAATCTAAGCAAGAGATAATCAAATCACAAGATAAAAATGAAAAGATCACGTCGATGGAGAACAAACAAATTCAAGTCGTTTTCTGTTCCGTTTCTGATGGTTCATTGTTGTTTGTATTTCGTAAATTTAACACTTATCAATTAATGTTATTACCCCTAAGAAAAGAGGCATTTTTCAACAGAATAATGTAAAACAAAGTATTCAGGTAGCACTAATTCATTTATTACGCTCCTTAAACTATATTTCTTTTCATGATATTCGTTTCATTTCCACAGTATGAAACGTTTTTATCAGAATTCTTAGCGACATTATTGGGAATATTCTAGTCATAGTAGCTTGATCAAGATGTTTTCTTAATGTTCTGTTCAGCTCAGTCCGGAAAGGTAGTAGCCCTTTGCATCCCAATCTTATCAGCTTCGGTCTTCCCTATTCTAGTGGCTCACAGACTGTTTGGCTACGAGTGGAGCTTCGGTTCATGGATGCGTAAGAAGGCATTGGGTTGGTCGCTTTCGTGGAAACGGCAAAGAGGAAGTAGAGGGCGTCCGACCGGTATTGTTTGGCCGATTGGTGAAGGGAAGAAGGGTGGACTTAGGTGTAGCTGTTACGAGGGAACGGCTTTCACCCTAACTTTGGTGACGCTTCCACCCCTTCTTTTGTCTTCTTTTTAAGTTTAAGTAGCGGAAGAATACCCTCGATGGCCACATATTGTCTATAGCATACTGTGTACTCGAAGATCGTCCCTTATAAATTTTTGTGGGCGGCTCCATGGTCCGCTAATGCACGTCCGTTAGAATTCGATTGGCTACTAAGGTCTTAATGAATGATTAGAAATGGAATTTAGAGGTTAACAAAAACTATTTTGTGTAATATTTTTACAATCACGGAAAACGTGATAACTTGGATTTACTGCTATTTTTATCCACGGCGTTCTTTCGCCGTCAAGACTTCCATTTAGAAATTAGTGGTCGCTAAAGGACGGAGTATGTACTTGTAAGTTATAATCCATGTAATCGAGCATAACTTTGGGGTAAGATGTACATGTCTTAGAAAAACTATATCTTACCGAATAATAGTCGTCCTATTCTAGAGTTTTTTTTGTTGAAAATTCCCTCAACGGATAGCTGCTCACAGACTTTTTCTTTTATATACATTTTTTTACTCTGATATCATAGCAGGATTGCTCATTATGTTACCATCAATTCAAAGATGAGAATGCATATTATAAATCGTGTATGCAAAAATGTGTTATTTTGCTGAAATTAAACGTATATTCTTTCACTCATCCGGTTATAGAATAACAGTAGTAGTATCTTTAAAATTTCTTCCCCAGCTAAGGTGATTTCGCACAGAGAGGTCACCAAATGGAAACGAACCTGGGACTGCGTTCACTAAAATTGAACGTGTTGCCCACACGATTATCTGGGAGCGTACTAGAATAACATAGAAATTTAACTCCATGTTATTATCCTAGATATGTAGTTCAGTTAGACAAGTATCCTTCAAAATAACTACACAATTCAATAGGAACCAAATATTTCATTTCGTATTAGTTTCATAGAATTTTATGATTTTGCCGTACTCTCTCCGATTTCAATCATTCCCCAATAACGAGTAAGGATAACTTGAAATACAAAAATTACGTTCTACTCTACTCTGGATCAACAGACGTGTGCTAACGTATGAGAAAGGCTAAATAAAGAAACCTTTCATTTGCTATTTTTTCTCCTCTAAAAATTGGCTGAACATGCTATAGAGGTCGAAAAACTACGACCCTACCTGGAAGAAATCCCTGAACCATTCCAAAAGAAGTGTGAAATGCCAGAAGCCCATGGATATACGAATCGGAGGGTTGAATTCATGGAGGGATGAGGAAAAACGAGAAGCTAAGAAAAAGAAATAGGAAGAAAGGGATCCGTAAAGAATGGAAGGAAGTGAAAGACAAAGCGGAGGAAAAGTCTGACAAAGAAGAGGGTATGGATGTATATTAGATTTGGAAGAGAATTTCAAAATTCGTGTTGAGATAAAAAGGAAAAAGATGCTGAAAAACAAGTTAGAATGAAAGGAAAGCTGATTTTCTCCTCCGATATCTCGCTGTATTTCTCCCTTGGAGTTTACTGAAGGAACCTCTTGCGTTTATATTTCAACAATAAGCAGATTTAGATACCTTTTCTATTATTGTAGTCCATGGCGTTATCTGTTCTAGTTCAACATGACATGAACAAAAGGAATCTATGATCGCATGAAAAAGAAATCTCGCATTTTAGCGAAAGGTCGATATTTTCTATATTATTTTAGCACTATAGGCAGAAATGAATTCATTATGCTTGATTATATCTTAAACAGTTAATTTCAGCTATGACATTAGTATTCAATTATTGGTGAATTTGGCGGCGATGGAAAAACTTAATAAATTATTTAGGAGAAATTCATTCGTTACAACTTTCTCCATCCAAGTTGACGCTAATGTTTCTTAAATATTAAAAATATTTGCCGAGCTTGAAAATATTCCTTTTTTCTACGGCAACTCCAAGTTCCTAAACTATTTTCACAAAAATTATACCGTACTAATTTCACCATCGCGACGCGTCACCAGAAAAACTCATTGATTCTATGGTTTTCATTTTGGCAATATATATTTATGAAATTACATCGTAACAATTGCTAACTCTTGATTCTATTCGCCTGGTGAACAATGCAGTGTGAATATATCACTAAGAAAAGCGTATTTTTTGGAAAAAATTAATTTTTTGTATCATCGATTTTATTTTCGATTTATTTTATTTTATTTCGACTTTATCTTCGATTGATTTCAGCGGATTTCCTCGAATTCGAGCGAGTTCAAAAGCGAATATTGAAATTCGTGTGGAGAAGATAACTATAATTGAATTTCCATCGATTATTGCGTACTGCATAAAAATTGCTGCTTCTTAAGCAATCTCCTGATTTATCAAAAGTAATTATTGTTTTTATTTCAGTAAAGGCAGATGGTTTTGGCGCGTGATATATCAGAAATAGTGAGAAAATATTAAAATCTGGAGGGTAATCATTGAAGGAATCCTGAAAATTCTCTTGAAACTGGTTTTCATTCGCTATCTGATGAATGTAAATACATTAATCTTGTTTTAGAATATTAACGTGAACTTCTACAACTTTCTCGTTTCCCCTCGAGGGAGTGTAAGAGCAGCAACGAAATCTTCTTGCTGTCGCACATTTTGTGTGCTTAACCTTCCTTTGCTTTCCTTTATTCTGCGGCCAAATCTCAGCGCCCCGCAGCTGCCGCCTACTTAGATCAACTTTGGAGAAAAGCCTCGCTGCAAACTCAATTCAATTTATTGCTACCAAATCCACTCCCTAACGTAACAGGTGTTAATTTGTCACTCTGAGCTAATTAACGATAAAACTGACGTTCGTACTAATGGTCCATTGAAACAGTTGTACTCAGCAATTAATATTTGCCTCGAAAATATGAGTTAAAACTCGCTTTGATCGATCTCGCTCGGAAATGAAGTTATTTTCGTTAATAAGCAATAAAATGAAATGAATGCGTCCCCACAATGCGCGATCTAATTCAGTTTTATGCAGTTAATGACCTGTGCACTGCGTGCGGCTTTATAATTAATGCTAAAATTCCCATATCTGGCGATAATCTTTCTTTTATTTTAAAATTATCCATTAAACCTGAATTGTAAGAATTAATCCAAATCTCTCAATACATTTATTTCGCAATTTTCCGCTGGTGGCATTAATATTATTATTGTATCCTTTAAACTTAAAATTGACAATCGTTTTCGGGTTCTAATCTGAATATATAGAAAAAATCTTTAATTTCATCTCCTCTATAGGCTATTGCAATCATATAACGCCACGGAAACTCTTTTAATTTAACTCGCCTTTGTTTTGGAACGTCATAAAGGATAACTAACTGTCGAACCATGCAAACTTAAAGTAAGCCCTCCAACTAGGAGATAACTCCTAGCTCACAAAGCACTTCGCAAATATTTTGTCGCTGACAAATATTTGCAACATTAATTACAACAAATTAATAAATTATTAATTTAAAACAAATTGGAACTCCTTTCAAGAAAACTAGCGTAAATTTTCAAATCTTTAAGGTGAAGCTATGGAAATACTTGCTTCAAAAAGAACAACCTGCCCATACTGTGCATTAGTGTGTACATATCTATGTATGTGTATGTGTATGTATGTGTATAAAACGGTAAAAGATAAGGCAAAAGGAAAATAACTAAAAAAGATATATATATACTATATATCTTTTTTAGTTATATATATATATATATATATATATATATATATATATATATATATATATATATATGGAGATCCATCGCATCTCTTAATCAATAGTGAACCAATCTAATTTCAAAATGTTCTATTTTGTTGAATATCATTTCAAATCTGATGTCACAAAAGTTGTTGTATTGTGCATTCACGTAACGAGCTCTTTAAGGTTTAACCCTTCTTTTCTGATCCTAAGGATATTTGCCAAAAAGTATTATTATAACTTACCGTAACCTAATCCCAAATTGCATGCATGTATTTAAAGCTACATTATAATATCAAGGACGGAACTCAAAAAAGCGTCCCTGTGATAGGACATATCCCAGATCAAGCTATGTTTTTCTAGGAGTAAAAATATTTTCTCTTGTTTCAGATTCTGGTATAATTGGCGTTTTTAATTTTGTAAAAAATAGACGGCTCATATCCATTGATCTGATTTTAATTACAAGCTGATATCCTTTTTCGAGGATCCTATTCAGACCATTTTATTATAAGCATGTATATCTTAACTTTAAGCGAATAAGTGGGGATTAGCGAAGCCTTTGAAAGTCTGACACAATGATCCGAAGGTTGGAAACTTGTGTAGGTTTCACTTAAATGTTTTCGACTCCAGTGAATCAGAACTGTGCTCCATTTCACCACGCATGCATTCAGCCGAGTTCCCATGTCACGACTGAAATATACAGAATTTTGCTTTTAAATACGCGAAAACGATTCGTACGTGTGCAGTTTTGAACAAAACAGTTCAGTGTATAAGATTATTATAATATAGATTAGATTTACAAGTGCGTTAGTTCTTTGGTTTTCCTGCGAGTTATCATAAGACACAAGAATATTCATTTGGGAAGTAAACAACCATCGATCTCTCAAACTGCTAAGAATTATAAGCAGTAATATCTAGTTTAAACGAAAACTAAATACCTCTAGCTTTCTAATAAATCATGTTTTCAGCTGTTAAGAGTTATACCGTATATCTGCCATACAGTGCTAACAAGGGATAAAAAGAATGCCTGTTAGAAAAATATCAAGAAAAAATTTAAATGCAATAGAAAATTCAAAATCAAAATGGACTTGCCTCTGTTGTGAATCACTGCTGCATGTGAGGCGGTCCAACGTAGCAGAGAACACACGAGCGGCGAGGCCACTATATACGTATTTCGGAAACAGTGTTTCCATATTCAGTAGTGTTGTTAGACTGAAGATGGAAACATAGATTCCGCAATTCGTATATAGTGGCCTCTTCTAATGAGAGCAACGTTGAACTGCCCCACATCCTTCAGTGATTTACTTCAGTAAACTTCACAGATTCAGGCGAGGTGTTGTGGTAATCCATAATAATTAACTAACTACTAGCTAGTAACAAACTACTAGCTAGTATTTAAGTGTTTGTTTGTAGAGTTTCTTCACCAGAAGATGAAGATTAATCTTCGAAACCGGTCGTGTAGTGGTTGTTTGTGTTAAAATAAAATATTTTTGTGGTAAAAGTACAAATCTTTAATAGTTCCTTTCGATTTACTTCAGTATTAAATCCTTTTTACTTTCGAATTTTCTCACCGCTTTGGAGTTTAATACTATACTGATATTAGTACTAAGAAGAATTTAGGAGATATCGACACATAATGAATATTCAATAACCCACCGCAGAACTTGTAAGACATACATGGGCGAACCAAATTGGACCCAGAGCTAAAGAAATGTCTCATAATGGGTGACGAACTGTCAAAACAATCAGGAATTCCCTGGATGCCGAGGGTTTAGACAGTTGCGTTGACCGAATGTGCAGACCGGCTGATACGTTGTGATTATCGTGCTGGCGCAAGTACTATTCCGTGTGCATAACAGCAAAACAAACACTCTAATAATGTCAATAATTAAACATAGGGGAAAAACAAGATAAACATGGTTACATTAATTGATTTGTCACTGGGGTGGGGAATATATAATATAAACTGACTAACCGTAATAGTGCAGGTGGATGGCAGCCATAATGATTATCGATGTCACAGGACCTGAAAAAATAATTTTCCGAAAGAATTTTCTTTGATCAGGATTTGAACCACTGAGGATTTTGGAAGGTTTAGTTAACTTTAGAAACTTGATCATTCACTCTAACCACTCGGCCGTTTTGATTTTAATGCATCATTAAAAGAAATGGGTTATAATTCAACATCAAGGCTGGTTAGGTAGGCTACTGCATGCGCGCACCAGATAATGTTAGATAATATGGCAGATACATTTACATTAACTGTAATACCCCGCATGGCATATGGCAGGAGGTGTAGACACCGTCAGATAATACCTTAATTCACCGCTTTAGTTCAGCCATCTTCGATTGTGAGCTTTGATTGATCTGCGGTTGCATTCCAGCTTAAGCTGATAAAACTCCAATTGATGTGCGGTGCATTTAAAAAGGGAAATATGTTTATTAAAATATCTTAAACGAGGAAAGAAATAGTACGATGATAGGCACGTTGGGAAAAATGCAGTAAAACAAATTGTACTGCCTTTGTCTAATAATCTGAGCATTCACTAAAAGCGATAAATTCATTCTTTAATAACTATAAGGCAACCAATATCATAAAACAATATTCCGCGGAGTTCCTAGATAAGTACCTCATATACAACTGTGAAAAATAAAGTAAACTAAAGTACATTTTCTTATTTACTTTAAAGGATTTTTTATTGAAGTGCCGTAAATAACTTCTCTTTTGGTTTTCAATGTTCAACTATTAAAACGTTGTCTTATACCGATTTCAACGCTGTTCTCTATCAGTACTCTAAAAAGCGCCTCAAATTTACTGCATTTGCTTTGCGTCTTAACGTGCATTACGTGATTGCATAGTATGCAGATGGTATCTGAGGATAAACTATCGAAGACTCACGTGGCCGTGGTCTTTTTTATTTAAATTTCTTGGGTGAAGCTTCCCAAGGGTAAGCCTGCCTGTTTAGAAACACCGTTTTATTTTTCAGACAGATTAATTTATGTCCCTCGTTTTTCTTTTACTTAATAACGAATTTTGGCTTTATTACCGTTGGTAGAAAACACAAAAAGATTGTTTATGTTAAGATTAAAATAGAATTTAATACAAATTTATACCTAAACATCCTTTTATATACACTATCATTATCTACTAAAATCTCAGTCATATATTAAGGATCGTTCAGGAAATATATTTTTCTTATAAGTGAGTTTTAATAAGGTATTAATGATTGTAATATCCCTTAGAACTTTTATTAACTTAATACATATAAATTTGCTTGAAAATTAGAGTAGAGATATGAGAATATACGGGAGGAAAGTCATTTTCATTCCATTTAATCATCACATCTCTTGAAGTTAAAATAGTATTAGTTTATCAGACACATGCTAAGGATACAATTTTCACTATCAAATTTAGGAAATCAAACAGCCACTTCTTTGCATAGCTTGAAGCGCCCTGAAAATTGTCGACTACGTTTCAGCTTTCTCGTTAAAGATCGCATCTCTTAAAATTAACGCTGGGTTGCATCCCAATTAAGTTATTTGTTAGATGTATAACGAAACCGAAGTTGCATTAATGTAGAGACATAATTGTTTATAATCATTGAAGGCTGATTCATATTAGAACCTAATAATTGACATTCCTTGTTTCATGAATTTCGTGCTGTTACCGGGTATGCTCTTCATTTCTCTATCCCATTTCCTCAAGTTATTGATTTCTAAGTGGATTGATCGCATGTTTCTTACAATACAAACATTATTGTGATTTACAAGAGGTCATTACATGTTCCCTATCTTCAGCCCATTCCTCAATTTACAATGTTTCTCGCTTTTGCCATAGCTACGGATTCCCTCTGAAATTCCGCATTAGGAAACCTAAATTCCTAACCGTTAATGCTTGTTGTGGACCATCTCCAACACATATTCCCACCAAACACACTCTTCCTTTACCTTTCTCTCTATTACCAGGGGCTCGCATTACAAGCAGCAGCCCTCCTTCGACGAGAAGAAATGAACAACGTCAACTCTTTTGCATCCTCCTTTACCAGACCTCTTAGGAATCCAGGTTTAGTGGCGAGCCCTTGCGGAAAGCCTCAACATTCCGGGCGTGGATCCCAAGACCAAGCGGCTAGCTAGCTTGGTCATGCAGGTGAAATGTTCTTTGCGTTTAGCTCCAAGGAATGTCATATTCATAGAGTCTCTCGGTAGGGAGAGTTGCGGTGCAGAGAAGGGCAAGTCTCATCCGAGAGAGAGCTTCTGGGTCTTGTTTCCCTGGAAAGCGAGATCGGAGAGGAATTGTAAGGAGATAACTTGTGCGTGTATTTTCTTTGGGAAGGAATGTAAAATACGCTCTCTTTTCTCGGAGTCGCTTTGGAATGAGAGGGAGCGTAGATTGTTTTCCCGCTGAGTTCAACAGTTAAGAGGATTTTCGTCGGTGGATAGAGAGGGGGAGAGAATAATGCTAAGAATTGGAGGGAATCAGAAAATTGATTTCGCGGAATTCCGGATAATACGGGGAAAATGAATTCCGTCTCCGGGTGTAATGGCCTTTGGAGATGAATACATTTTATAAGACATGGATACGGGAATCGAAAATAAATAAACATTCATTGTGAAAGAAAGGATTGAAACTTGTTCATGAAAATAAATTTAAGGAGAACGTTGAATTGAATGCTTCGAACATCTTATTTTCCGTATTAAATTCTTAGTCTTCTTGAAAGTTGAATTGTTCATGTTCAGATAACAATAAGTTTCCGTCCCTAAAATATGGAGTCTGTTCTTGCCCTACTTTTTATCACAAAGAGTTCTCGAGAAATGAAAATAAGGAAAGTTCATTAACGAGGCGAGTTTGAAACTAATTTCCTTCTGCCAAAACAAAACACACCTTCAGCTTCGCGATCGGGTGAGTAGCTTTCAAATTCATTAATAATATGCGTGTGTTTCGATAGCTAAAGCACTATTATTAATCAAATAAATGAAAATATACTTAATTAATTTCGATGTGAGATTTGCAAAGTTAATCTAATTCTAGGAAGCGACCCATTGATTTGGACATCCGATTTGAATTCTTCGGATATTCCTCATCTTAAAATGTATCCAAGTATTTATGAAAGCTAAGTTAAAAGAATTGCGCGAATGTGAAATATTATGAAACAGACCTTTATTATTTTCGCCCTTTCTCGGCCTCGAATGACACTATAAAATTTCACGATTATAGTTTCGTATTGGCGTAGACAAACTCTCCGGTAATTGATTTACTTTAGGAAGTTGTGTTATTTTATCAAACTTACGTTTGTTAACAAAACTATCTTTGTACATCAAGATGTTAATTTGAAGATTTCTAACCTCAGATTCATAGGATTTAATTTTATTGGGAAACTCTATCTTGCGGGTAAGTGGAGGACTTGGTCGTAGTGGGTTTATTTCAGAACATTTATATAAATCAAAGTTTACATCAAATTTTGAATTACCTTAAAGTTAGCCCAAGTCATCACAGAATTAAACTTGCGCGGACCCTAACGTTACTCACAACCCCCCCAAGAGCTCACAGATCACCGGTAAGGAATCACTCATTTATTTAATTGATTTTACATGCCTAAGAAAACCTAAATGACTGAAGCAATAGTATGCGAAACTTTGCTCATTAAAGGATTCCATCGAAACGTAT
Organism: Pachydiplax longipennis; assembly: GCA_036926295.1. Lineage (NCBI taxonomy): Eukaryota > Metazoa > Arthropoda > Insecta > Odonata > Libellulidae > Pachydiplax > Pachydiplax longipennis. The sequence continues at coordinate 1,906,173 of JAVFKF010000010.1, forward strand.
GAGAAAAAGCTCTGGCGAGTCTCAAAGAGAGATGCTCATTTAGCGGCGCTATTTATTTACTCGTTCTTTTATGAAGCGGAGGGTGACGAAGCGGTTTAATAGAGCGCATCTCGAGAGATGTTCGGCCTCAAGGACCCTTGGCAGGGGCGGTCAGCAGCCACCGACCGCGCCAACTCCTAAGGTGTGAAAAGGTCCGCCGCATGCGATGCAGCACCAACAAATACACACGTGTGGAACGGCTGCATGAGTGGTCGCTTAATTAGGTTGGGGTCACACTCATTCCTCCGAGCTAGTCATTAATTATTTTGCGCGGCCTCTAGCGGGCAGACGCCGGAACAGCCACGGCCTCTTCTCAGTGCGAGAGGCCGACCAGAGGCGATCGCGTTAAATAGGCCCCTTCATGGAAGGCAATCAGCCCCAGGGGAAGGCTGGACATGACGGGTAATCGATCCACCTCTGCCTGCGCACGACGCTTTTCAATTCAACCCCACCTTCTTACCCCTACAAATCTAAGCCACCCCCTCAACACACTTGAACCATTCGAAGATCGACGGATGCTATGGGAATCCATCCGGGGTAGATTAGGGATTCCGGCACACTAATGTTTTCCCCTTCTCTTTCCCCTTCTATGATGCCTTTCAAACTCTTTCTGCTCGCTTCAAGGATCCATCGGATTAGGCCTACGATACCCCTTTCTCTCTTATCCTTTCTCATATACTCCTATATCCTACTCCTTCGACAAATCCCCGATTTCTCTTCTTTACCACAATTTTCCTCAAATCTTTCACCCTCCCACCGTTTATTCCCTTCCTTTCTTCCTCGTTTTGCATTTTTCCGATTTCCTACATTTTAATAAGCGGTGATTTGCTAATTTTATGTAAAAGTGTACCAACGCAATAAGGTACTGTAAAATACAGTACTGTTCACAATTTATATCGTCAATATGAATGAATCCTATTTTAGTTAGGAGCTTTTTAAGAGTAGCCTCAATACAAAATAGATTTCTTTACACATTTTGTACTTGAATAAAATTTAGTAGCTAATTTTATGATACAACATAATAAAAATAGATTTTAAGGCACTTATCATATATGTATTTAAAGATGTGAATTATTTAACATGTATTCAGAGTCATGATTGATCTCCTTAATTTCAAGAAATATTTAAGCTCGAATGAATGAGATGTAAAACTCATTGAAATTGGTTTTCCTGTAAAATAAATAGTTTTATGCTTTCGATCAGAAAGAATTTTCAGTAAGTCATGGCTATTACCATAAGCAGTATCTTAAACAACATTTTCCTCTTCGCTGTTCATCCTCAAATGTACTTGCACCGGAACGCAATTTCATTATTTACTATAGTACATACAAATGTAAGACTAGAAATTTCAACATTAAGTTTTGTCAAAGTGTGTAGTTTAATCCCCTTTTCTCCCTTTAATCTTCACTCTCTTTTAAATAATTTACCGCACATTCTTGCCGGCTCTCTCTTTATGTCCCTGCAAAATTTTCAAACTCGAATGTTTCACCGTCGCAAAAAGAACGTCGGGATTAGGCTCAGTATCTCGCAAAACTTGGGCTGAAATAATGTCTCGGAGTATATTTCCTCACTCTCCCTTCCGGGGCAATATTTTATCGTTCTTGCGGTCACGTGCCCTATGACCCTCCAGCTTAACTTTCCTCCAGGAAGTTAGCAAATCCGTTAGAAATTTACTGTAAAAGAGGCAGGGCCTTTAGTGAGTATGTACGTGCGTTCGTCTAAAACTCACGTATCACAGATTACAATTCTTTGAAATTTTGCACTCTATAAGCTGGTAACACTTAATCAATAATAATTAATAGGTAATAATTTTTAATAGGGTGATAAATTATTTCAGCTAATACATGCAGTAAATTAAACTTTACCTACTTCTGGATTCTAGGGTAAAAAAGAAATGCTTTATTCAAGCCTAAATCTATTTTATCGTTAAATAGTAAAAACCGTCGCATTTAATATTCAAAGAAAAACTGCGACATCACAAAATACGCCAATCTCTGATAATATGACTTTATTATCAGAAAAGTTGTTCTAGTATCTGTATTATGATATCAGGAACAGATTTCAGTCGGAAGGAGATTTCGTCTTGCTATGGCTATGAAAATAGCGGATATCATCTGTAGAGATAACGTTTATCTTAGAGAGATACACGAATGGAGATCCTTGAAAGGCACTCGATTCATGGCTCGTCTTCTCCAGTCCATCGAATAGAAATCCTATCACGCAGAGGCGGAGGAACTGAAGGACAACAATGTTACATTGAGTAGGCCATCCATGGAAATATTCAAATGGATATCCGGGAATGCAGTTGAATACAAATCTAGACGTGCATCTCTTGAACATTCCCATTACTTTTATCCATCCTTACCAATTCTAATCTTACAAGTAAGAATTTGACTTTCTTTTAGCGTTAATTCTTTCATTATTGATACGTTTCTGTCTCTCCTTCTTTGCTCTGCCTCATTTTTTAATATTTAAAGTAATTCTGCTCTTTATAAAGATAACCGATAAGCGCGGTCACTTTTACGAATACAAGCTGCCTAGTGTACCCACACCGATTCAATTACTCATTAGGGCTGCACTCAGAAATGATTGATATCTTTCAGTGATTAGAAATCGATTTAGACTTCTAATTTTCCATTGAAACTTTATAGAGGAACCCTGGCGTCGAATATGGGGTCAACTTTATGAAACATTAGCATATCTTATGTTCACATGTCGAGTGATAGATATGTATCTTTTCGGAAAGTGTCTTAATAATTTATAAAATCGCCGTAATGCTTTTCTTATGAGAGAATTTGGTACCGGTTTTCTCTCGAACTTACGTCCTTTATGAGAGATCTGTTTGCTTTTTACGTGATAACAGCAACTTTTTTGACGATATCGAGATATTCGCTTCTTTTCCTATCCGTGATTTGCCTCAATATTCGGAAATGCGTCACAATGCTTTCCTCACAGCAGTATTATTTTGGACCTCCTGGGATCAAATCCGCTATACTTAGGATCGAAGCATTTCTTTTTATTGCTTTCGCAATCTGGTATGAAACATAATAATTTCAAGTTAATAAAGCAGCTTTTGTTTCCTATTGATAATCCTATATAGGGAGGATTCAACGATTCTCTCTTTCTCAACTGATTTATATAAGGATACTGAATTGCTCTCCCTTATCAAGCGCCGAGATCGAATTGAATTAAGGATATTCCATCCCATAATAATTCATTTACACTCGCCAGCCCCAATGGGCTAAACTGTCCGTTGCCTCCCCCGCAATCCACTCTTGAAGCGCCCCATTTTCGCTTCCCTTTCTCCTAAAAAAACGCCTTTTTCCTCCCTTTCATCCACTCCCCGCCATTATCCCATCTCGTTCTCGCGTCTCCCAGATTTGCATGTGAAATTAGCCCAATCCCTCTCTCGTCGTAGAGGGAAATATAATGCGATCCATTTACAGACGCGCTGATGGTATTAGGATTCGATTCGAGGCAGATTCCTTGGAAGCACTCGTATGGAATGGGTTTTTCCACTCGAACACTGCTTCTGCCGCATAAGCCAGTCTCGTACCAAGTATTGGTGAAATTGTGTGATATGAGAATGCCAACAAGTCATGACTCATGCATTTGGATCATGAATGCTATCAGATTCTCCAACGCCTTGCACCTTACACTCCTTTAATATTACCAATAATTAAACGACTTTATTTGAAATACTCATATCTGAAGGTTGAGTATTCCTAATTGATAGCCGTTGAAAAATATATTCCCCTGAATATTGTACACCCTCCATCCCGTGTCAACCACTCAGATTTAAAAATTTATATCAAAACCTTATTATTAATATATCCTTCCCTTATAACTACTAATCTTGAAAATTATTCATTTCTGGTGCAATCGGTGGAGGAATTTCTATTTGCTGAAATATTTAGGAAGAACACTCTAATAATTAATTCGAAAAATAATTCACAAATATATGTATTAGCCTTAAGTAACGTGTCTCTTTTCAATTAAATTCACAGCCTAACGTAATTTGATTTTTTTACTCCTTTCATATAAAAACTGTAGATCAATGTGTTGTGTATTTACTTTTTAGAATGTTTAGACGTCTTTAAAGTTATTTTATAATATCTCTTTGTAATATTCTTTTATTTATAAGTTGCATTTTTTATATTTTACATTGTTTTCCAAAATTCTTGTATTCTCCGCTTCCGTATTTCGATCACGTTACTTTTAGCTGTCTTGCATTTGGGTCTCATTAATCATCATTAATTCACCTTTTTATTACACAAAATAGAAAAATGGTGAGCAGAATAAAATCTAAGACAACTCTCGGGAAACAGTATATTACTAGAGCACATTCACGTGAAGGGCTCATGAAAAATCAAGCTCTCTGTGTGCAGCATAATACTCGCTGGTCGCATGTTATTCAAATTTTAGTTACGTATGTGCTTATGCGAGATATGTTTTAGTTTTATTCGAGTTCGTAATGAGAGCTTTAAATTATCCAATTCCACGCTTGTTTTCTTTTCTTTTCTAAATTTACATTTAGAATGAAAGCAGTAAAAGTGTGGTTTAGAGGACCGTGAGAGAGCTTTACTCGCGTGCTGTAGAAGAAAAAAGTAGGGAAGCACTGCAAAAAGTTATGGCTCATATTATAATAAGGCTGTTTTCGTTTAAGCTGTGAGTTTTCACTGTTTTTCTATTTAAGGGATGAATTAAATTTCTCAGGAATTAAAGACTACCACTTAATGATATAAAAATCGTGACTTTAAGCCTGTAGAGAAGCTATAGAATTTACCTACTATGTGTGATGAAGACTCACGATACTAGCTATGGTTGTAAGCACTCAATTTGGAAAGGTTATATTTTAAACTTCCCATTGCCTGAAAGTTTCTTTGCATGCCATTTTCTTCTGTTTTATTTTGAATATTAAACCCATTCACTTTATTGTGAACCTTATAGCTTTTATTTCGATAACAAGTTAAAATGCTTGTTGAAACGAGCTATATAATCGTGAAATAGCAAAAAAGGAACGAATAAAGTAAATAATTAAGTAGGAATTAATTTTTATTTTTGATGAAAGCGATGTATATAACTATGCTGATTAATGTATTGATTAGAAAATCGATACGTGTACATTTTTTGAAAAATCAATAAGCCCGCGCCATCCGTTAGTTAGTTAGTTAGTGGAGAACGTATATGAAAGCTCATTTACCATTTACTGGCGTACGTCTTAATCATACTTAATCACGTGTAGGTATGGACGTATGATTCTGATATAACTAATGTGCAGCATTTTATGTAGTAGATTTTGCAAACAATCCTCAATCTTATTCTTCACAACATATCAGATGAAAAGTTAAGTTCAATGAGTAATTTTTTTTCAGAAAATTAGTACCTACCTAAGTACAGACTGCTCAGAAAATTAGTACCTACCGTGTATAGCAACATATATTATCATCAGAATTTGCAAATCTCATTATCTGAAACGAATAAATAACGGCAGTTAATTTATATTTTAGAATACGGCGGATTAGGAGATAGTTTAATAGATAGTGACATGTACGAATTGAAACACAAATATATAAACATTTCGTAAATTCATTATAGCTAGATACGGTATCTTCCCATCTCAACAGGTTTTTTCTCTTATGCCGATAGTTCGAAGGTTTTATTCTAGCAAGTATTTTCGGAAGAATTTATGAAATCCAAGAAAATAATGAGGTTCGCTTCCAAACAAAAAATCCCCGAGCGGATCTCTCTAACCCTTACTTCATGTGAATTTCCTGATTGCGAAGAACAACTCCACTCCAAATCATCGATGTTTTTTCCAAAAAATTTTTTTCTAAAAGCCTTTTGTTTCCGAGAATTCAATTTCATCATCACCACGAATTCGGTCAGTTGTAAACTTGTATGCCGATGAACGAGGTTTGGAGATTTTCGGATACTCCATCGAATGCATACGCCGTCAATCATTTGCATACCTAATGGCAATTGTTGCAGTAAATAATGCCGTAAACGTGATAGAATTCATATTTTCGTCGGCTGGCGAAAATTGAAATTTCGCCGCATCATTCATAATCGATACATTTGTCACGACACCTATTGCATCCGAATGAACGCGTACTCATTTTTTTCCGAATCAAATGAGGGAATCTTTCTTGTGCCCTTCTTTCGTCGAGAGAGGAATTAAAATCGCGCTCTCGTCGGCCGGGGATTTGTCCCCGAGCATTGCTTTTCAATCCTCTAATTTGGATGTAATTTTCTCTTCCCTTTGGAAGGATTTGTGCGGTAACAAGGGCCAAGTAGCGACCGATGCCTCATCTCGCTCCATCGACCAATTCAAAGCGCGAGTATCCTAGCGTGAAGTGGATGTATTTATTAATGCATCGTTAAGGGCCGCGCTCCACCGCCTATCTAGGGAATAAATTGCTTAACGGCCGAGAGGGCGCAGCACTATCTGCACCAAAACATTCGGCCGAATTGCTCTCTCCGTCTCTTCCTTTCTCCTCCACAATCTACATATTTACCTATCCTTATCGCCTGCGCGGAGCAAAAAACTTTTGACTGTCCGGACGAGAATATACGTTCGACTACAAAGGTAAACATGCGCTTTTATTTCAAACGCTGAGAGACGGCAGAAAAAATACCAAGGCGCTAACATTGCGAAGGAATCTCTGAGTAAACAATGGAGTACGAATTCGGAAGTGGGGGTGATTCCGTTTCTCACGCGTGCTACACGTAAAAAGAATACCGAATTTGCGGTATTTATCTATATTTACCGAGAGACGACATCAAAGCGGAATATCTCCTTTGTGGACAAATAAGTATTCTTCATTTGGGTTAGATTCAGTGCATGAGCGTGATCACTGGAATAACTTTTTGGGACAATTCATATGCGAGTTTAAGTGAGCGAGCAGTAACCCCGTTGTAACACCAATTCTTTCGATAAGCGACTAATAGCAGTAAATTTCATAATTATAGAGGAAAAATAATTACCAAATAAACCTATCATTGTTCTGCTGTTTAATCTAACGAGTTTTCAAATTATTCGCTCACGCTTTTACTTTAATTAATATTAATTAATAGGTAGTAATTTACATTAATTGGTTTTGTGCACCAGAGCGGAAACATTTTTCATCGAAAGGTCGCAAGTGGATGCTCATATAAAACACGTTTTGGTTTCCAATATCACTATAATCTGGCATCAGTTAATGTATGGGAGGATATGCTCTTAAACACTAAATAACCGGAAATACATTTTTTTCAAATGACGTAATGAATGAGAGAAAATGCAGTTTGATTGATACGTCTCATTATAGAGCTGAAATTTCATTGGAATTCAGGCCGCCTGAACACCGCACATTCCTCATCTCTTGTCTATCCATTGAAATCATATGCATTCTTATCAATCCGTGTGGACGTATGTAATACAGTCACAGATTTAAGTTGCACATGAATATATTTTTTCATGTCATGAATTCAAATTTTATCCGCAGTTGACCGAGTCCCTAATCTATGCCAGAGCGTCATTTGTATTCTATCTTACTTTTTAAATGAGGAATACAGAATTAAATTTATATTGTACCTTGGATAAGATAATGGGGAATAACATGTACTCTTAATTGTGACATTTAAAACATTGCAATTAACAACTGAACTACGGATTAAGTAACAAAGTTCACGTTGCGCTAGGTACGAGTGAAATTTAAGATATCAAAAATTGTGATTTGAGAAAAAATTTTAAGCATAAATTTTGCAATAATGATGGAGTAATTTCTGCCACACTTTCATGTGAAAATCAATGATTACTTATCTTATAATACGTGAAATATCCGTAGATTAGCAAATTCCTGTATGGAGAGCGGAGGAATGACGTCATATTAGGAAATGCTTTTCTTTATGCTTAGGGCACCTTTAGAATCATGTCCTACCTATGAAAGTTCATATCATTCAATCAACTGGGAGCCTTCCTAGGAAAATCTGAATAGAGAAAGAGTAAAAAGAATTTCTTTAACGCTAATTGGGCTCCGTGTACATTTTTCCGATTCCAGGGCTTTGTGGGTGTTCTTACACGATCTTTTTTATTCTTAGAGAACGTTTTTCCGTTATTTTTATTTCCTTTCCTTTCCGGTTTTATCGCTAAATGAATTATCTCTCTTCCTTGTTGAAGTCTTTCCTTCCATTTGGACGCTTGTACGATTTTCTACTTCTCTTTCTTAATTTAAACATATCTGGATGAATACTCTTTAATGTAGGCAGCTATGTGTTTTGTTTTGTATTTTCATATGAATCAAAAGCAGAAAGAATTTTAAAGGAGTTTGAAGGCATTGTTTTCTCCAAAGATCTGTTCAATATAAAAGGATAATGAAGCGGCGATTAAATTAATCGAATTAAAAATAAGAAATTGAATTTTCTCCGGGATTCGAGGCATACCAGTTTGATTTCGATTCTACAAAACTTAAATATAAACTACTGAATACTTTGAAATCTTATATTTTCCATCTACTGTCATTCCTCATTTATCATCTAATTGAGATTATGAAATGTTATTTGAATATCCTGCTTATATATAAATTTGAGTGAAGAAGATAAAATTTTTATGTTTGCTGAATTTGTGCCTAACCTTCGAGAAGGAATCTTTAGGTAATAAAAGAATATGGTTCCGAATATTTAGTTTGTGTATTGTTCGTCAGTTCAATTAATGTACCCTATGATATAACCGAAATACTTTTTTTTCGATTTAAATTGAATTGAAACGTTTAGTTCACTTAAATTTAAACGTTGAAGAGTACCGCAATCCTCGCTTTTTCCTTTTGATGCCTTTTCTCGTATACTTACATTACGTATCTCCTAGAAACATGGGATTTTATTCACATGACATTTTGAGAGATGGAAGAGAAACGGTATAAAAAATATATAAAAGAGATGAATAATGCAATTTTCCCTCAAACTGTACGAAGCTCTTCGTTTTATGTAAGCAGAATTGCAAATTTTCATGCATAATGTTATTCAAGTGAATCAATTTTTAAGCATATCACTTTATGCGGCATATGGCATTAAGAGCAAAACTAAGTAATTTTATAGTATATATGTTAAAATTTTCACTTAGTTTACTCATGATCAAGGTCTTCTGAACGATTTTTAAATCTTTCCTCCTCCTTATGAATGTAATCGCTGATATCTCAAACTAAACATTCCGTAAACCGTCATGAACCAGGATTAGAAAAACTTCTCATTCCTTATTTGATATAGAGATTAGCGCAGCACAGCTCGTTAAAAACACTATTTACCTCGGTTATCTGAGGTACAGTCCTCCCTAAAGTTCTGAAAAAAGCCACCGTACATCTCTGGCTAAAAGCGAAATTTCTCCAGCCTCAACTTTAATCCACCTCACCGTCTCCCTTATGTATTTTCCCCTTTTAAATTCACTCGCCATTCGACTGACCGCACGCATTATCCCTTCTCCCACTCCTCATCTCCCTCCACCCAACCTCTCTTCCTCCATTCCATTCCTCTCTTTAGCCTTCCTCTCACTTTCCATCAAACTCTCTCTTATCTTCCTAATTCTTTCGCAATTTCCTACCTTTACCTCATTTTTATCCGTCGAAGAATTCTTTTCGCTTCATTCTTTCTGAAGTCTATTTCCCATCTGATATCGTTTTCCCTCTCCATTCTCATTTATCTTCTGTTCGAAACTTCTGGCTTTGAAAAACTAATTATCTATTGATATGCTCAGCGGCGATCGTTTTCGTAAAGCGCGTTCTGACTATTCTTCGTCTTTCAGCAGTTTGATTTCGTCAACTTTTCTGGTACTGCATTCATCTGCGAAGAAGCATTGTGAATCAATAACATTCGACAATTATGCAATCCACTATCGCATAAACGCATTATCGCGAAGGGCAACTTTTAGAGCTGATTTCATTGCGACGTTCGAAGTTTTAGTTTATTACCCCCCTGAGAATGGAGACAATCTCCGAAATGCGCATTTGGTCTTTCCTAGAACGCTGCCAACAAGGTCTCCCTAATCCTTTCGAGGAATTGTCCCGACAGTCACCAGCGTATCGGCGATTGGAGAGTTTTTTGAACCTCTTATAAAAATGTAGCAGGAAAATTACTTGAAATCCGCCATTCTTTGCAGTGATAAAAAAATGAGGCTCGGTTAAATTTGTAAAGGCATGAAAGGGTATTAAAGATAATCTTATAGTACTTACTTTACTCACTGAGTTATGGAGAACTCGAAAAGGGTGCCAATTAAACCACGAGGATGATTGATCCAATATAAGGCGGATAATCTTCCTCTACTTTAAGGCGATCAATCCATCATTAGACGTGACGTTATCAAACGTATACCATTGAGAAGACTTTGCGAAGGACAATCAAATTCTTTCAGAAAATTATACTTCTTGGTGAGAAAAGTCAATCTCGAAGAATTCTTAGTTAGCCACAGAAGTGTGAGGAATGGAATCGAATTCAGAAGGCTTTAAAAATCGGTAACGAGGTAACGACATGACAGGAGAGTTTTGACACAAAGAAAGACTATTTGAAATAGAATGAGAGTCCAGAAATATTCAGTAGATGAACCTCGGTAGATTGGCGTGTTGTACCACCATTATTTGTAACATAAATCTGTAATCATTGCCTTTACCTTAATAACAGCATGACGGTTATACGAGTAAGGAATCGAGTTATTTTCCGTAGTGGATGAAATCCGATGAGGTGGAATGGTATGATCCTTACATTCGTCTTCTTTTCTATCGCTACATTCCTACACATTCACTTCCATAGCATTCGCTTTTCCCCCTCGCTTCTCCTTTTCTTCCCAAAAATGCCTTCCCATCCAACTAATCCTTTCTAACCGAGCGTCCTCTTTCCATACCAAATCTTCTTTTCCATCCAACACCCTGCTTTTCATCGATCAAATCGTTTCCACCCAACGTTCAACATCACTCCCAATCCGTTACAACCCCTTTCCCAAACCTCGGACATTCGGATCGAAAGTGGTGTAGGCGAGCCAGGTGAGTGGATGGCTGCTGCAGCCCGTTGCACACATCACGGCGTGTGTGTGTGCTCCCAAAATGGAGCGGTCATTTGAATTGAGCGCGTTTCCATCCGCTTCTCCCTCGGCGAGGCTTTAAAAATCTCTATCAACCAAGAGATAAAGGGGAAGGAGGAATTGAATGCCGGCCGCCATTTAAAACGCACTCCCGTATGGGTTCGAGGCTTTGGTAATTGTGGGAGGTCGTCATTCGACTCTGGATAGCCGCAAATGGAATACGAGCCATAATTCCACGACCCAAAGCAAATTAAAGTGCCGGCGGTCGTGTCTCGCTGAAGTAGTCTCCGTCTAGTTGATTTTTCCTCTTTTATTTCCCACGAGCTCCCCGTGATGGATAATTCTAGTCTAGTGGCATCTGTAAAATGCTTTCGCGGATGAGGAGTAATGCGGATTTATCGGAGGATTTTTTTGTCCGCGCTTCTCCGCTCAATTGTTTTACTAGATGGATGATTGAGGTAATTTTCGGCTGCGAGTGGTGATGTGAAAAATGGGTCGCCCCTCTTCTCACCGATGAGACATACTCTCGCTAACAAGTACACGAGTCGCTGCACTGAGATTTAATTTGTCGCAGAGGCAGATCGTCACGCAGGATCCATTCAGGATTGAATCTTCACAAATTTCCATGGGAATCGCCGGATCCAGATTCGGCAATTTTTGAGACGAAGCGGAAAATATCCTTCGCTTCTGCATTACGGCACTGCGTTTGAATCGGATATTCTTTGCATTCTAAATCTCAAAGAATAGCAGAATCGAATGAATTTTTTATTGCCTAAGTTCAGCCCTTAGTAAATTCTGTATTCCCTTTCATCGGAGAATTAAAAAACTGACATGCATTTAACTGGTAAATAACTTAGGATCCTGCATCTAAAGTTAAAGTTCATCGTTGTGTGTCCACCCCATTTTTGCAATGTGAAGATTATGAATGTGTGTTTCACAGCTTATATTTCGGATATTTCATCACTCTCTCGCTCCTACGTTTTCCGAAAACCAAATCTTTTCCCTCATCAGTTACGAAGATGTTTTCTCATGAATCGTATCTTTGGTTTTAAATTCTTCACTTTAAGAACTTGTATCGAAGTAAGAAGCACATTTGATGTTAGCGGCAACCGATTACACCTCTGATATAAAACATCCGAGTAATCAATAACTATCTTTAATTAGAACATAAATAAATATTTTTGAAGTACTTTCATTTCATATATATTTCACACATATACGCCTCCATCCGGAATCGAACCTGGGACAGCTTTCCCAATATATTAATTATCAAATATCTTAGCTATACCGGAGCTTAAAATAGCAACTACGATTAACCTTCGTCATTATGATATTTGCTTGTTACCAGGATATCAATAAGCCTTATAATTGCAGCCTAGTTGAAGTTCGTGTTTTTTTATCTGTGGTATCTCCACGCCTCTACGATACTAATCATTGGATTTGAAACGGAGAATTTTCCTAGAAAAGTTACCAGTAAGCCAGGGTCACCCCGAATTCCAAATGTTTGGAGTACGAATTGATATTATTCTCTAAAAAGCTCCCTACCATGTGATACCTCCCAATTTTTTGTCGAAAACTTTTCAAAATGTAAACATCGTTGAGTGACGAAATGGAAAAACCTGTGTGCAATTCAATTAGAGCGTACTTCGAATACCAACGAAAAGACTTTACCTAAGATCGCAGGAATAACACTAACAAAAGCAGAGCATATATAGCTTCGATAACAATCTATTTTGCGTTAAAAAGTTTAAAATTCGTTTTAGCAATTTCCTGATGATTATGTTGGATAGTATGAATCAGTTCTTTGGTTCACTTTAAAACGTGGTGTCTTTCACCGTTTCAATCCAATTAATTCCATCAGATCACCCAAAATTGGTTTGGGAGTGAAGTTATTTCACGGCTGAAATGATAATGGTCCGAGTGTTTCACAGTTAGGGAATCCCCGTCGCGCCAATGGCGTGAATTGAAAGAAAATGATCAGGAATGGGCTCACTAAACCATTTAACGTCCACGCTTTTTAATGTCTTCAGCAAGGAATTCAAGTTCAGTGGACTAAACGGGAGAATTTAACGAGCTCCATTGGATTGTCTTTGGGAAATTGAATTCTCCCTATACTCTACCGAATCATCATGATTGAAACTTATTATTCCCTATTTTCTCTTCTCTGCTACCGGCATTTTATTTTACTAAATTCTCTTTATTGTAATCAGATTCTTTAGAATTTCTTCAGTAGAATATTTTCTCATTCGCGGTATTACAGCAAATTCATATTTATCAGACTGCTCAGCCCATTTAAATGTCGACAAATTAAACAAGCGTAATTATTTCGTTTAATTTTCAGTCTTTGTTAGGACTTTGGCATCGTATTCCATTTGTATAGAGTTGCCATGTTTATACTACGGATTAAATTCAATTATTTTATACCTTATAGTGAGTGAGTGAGCGAGTACGTACGCCTGATCTAAATTAACGTATTGATAACTGATAGTACTTTAACTTTCATAACTTAGTAAAAATTTAGTTTACATTTACTAAAAAAATTCAATATTTTCTCAGATTTAAATGAGCCTTTGTATGATTTCGGCGAAAATATTATCATTGCAAATTTTTTACTTTACATATTAGTCAATGCTCAAAATTTTACGAAAATAGTTCTTATGCTTGATGTTTGATCCTTATTTGGTACTGTTTGACTGTAGCATACCCTCGCCGTTTCTTATTCTCATTTAAATGACAAAAATAAACGTTTGGCGTTCTTTCCCTATTGTTCGTATTTCGACTTACAATATATTGTATCACTTGTAGAGTTTCGCTTCGTACCTTTGATGGTTTCTCCTTGTCATTTTAATATTTTAGGCTTATTGAGTCGCTTGAACTGTGACTTTTTAATTTTAGAGTTTTGATCATCTCTTTGTTTTGCTTGACTTTTTTCGATTAACGTTTGACTTAAACCTCACCAAATCCTTATTTGTGTTCAATGACTTTGTCAGGTTGCAAATCACCGGTAGGAGAGAATAAGTTTTTATCTTAAAAATATTTAATGTGGTCAATCTTCTCATAGTGGAATTCTGCAGCACTCGGTTTCTATAGAAAACACCAAGTTAACTCCGCAGTAGATTTTTAATTCGACATGATTCGTCAACGAGTTAACATCCTCATGTGTCAACTGAGACGAGTTACTTAGCGTTTTTCTTTCGACTTGAGCTTTTATCTTGATTTACGAAAATAAGGAACATCGGTTATAAAATTCTCATTGTAGTACCTTAAAACGATAGCTGAGTTAGCACACCCCTACCGGGAATCGAACAAGGGGCCTCTATCATCAAAAGTAGTCAAGTTGGAAGGGCGATCACCTTTATAAGGCAATGCCTACCATTTCTTACATTTGAAGCCTTACAGAAAATGAAACTCGATCTCGCTAATATCATCGATCACAATATTTTTCCCCGATTCATCCCTCTCCGTTGAGGATAATCCCTCAAGATTATCGCAATCGATACCCTATTTCCCCATTAGTCCTTGCAACCGAGTGAAAAGTGCTGCACTTGCAAACACAGATTGAATCGAGTCGCAAATCCCTGAGTCCAGATTAGATTAAACGAACGATATCCTTTTAACTTTAATCGGTTGAACGACTCCATCAAACGTTCAGCATATCTTCTGATTAATCCCAGATGAAAGCTCTTCGCTGGGCGCATAAACCGCTTTCGTAGCATTTAAATATAAGACTTATTTAGAAAATCTCCCTTCGTAATCCTCACATCGGGATTCATAAATTCTTCCTTCCTTCGATAGTGAATCCTTCCGTCTCTATTTCGAAGGATCTTTCTTCTTAGTAAGCTAATGTAGGATAGCGCTTCTTGAAATGCCCGAAGGAAGCAAAGAAGAAGTTCTTGGGCCGAGTAATTTGACAGGCCGATGGATGGATGCCATTCCCTCGGGATTTTGTAGATAAGGAAACGTTGACGAACCTGGAAGGTAGAGATGGAGGATCAGATAGTGTGCGGTTGCCGGCTGAGGATGCGAAATTACACCTCTTAAATTAATCACCTTAATGGGGTTCCCAAGAGGGGGGATTCAACGGCTTCTAAAACGTTTTGTAGGACGGTTCGCAATGTTACAGAACTACAGACTGAAGGTGGAAATCAGGTAAAAGTTGTTGACTCAAGGATTCCGAGCGGTTATTCATCCATCAAATCGCCCGCTGTATGGTCGGTTTTCGCGAACTACTGTTGTCTATTGCTGACTCTTTCTTTTAAATTTTATACAATGAAGGTTTATATTCAAGGAGAGATTAATTAAAATCAGTCTCGCCCGAATAAGCCAGCTTTATTATAATTATTATTGCGGATAGTTTTTTCAGCAAGCGTCGAGTGATTGAGAAAATTGCGACAAACATTAATTTAAGCGTTGCAAATAATGCATCGCCAAAAGGGTTCACTCCTAAGTCGGGCGTCTGAGAGGCAGCCAACTACTTTCTTGAATGCCTCACGACCGATTTTCCGCGACCCAACCACCGTATTTCTTGAAGAAATTGAAAGCTTTCCGATGTTCTCCTTACAAATGCATTCATGAAATTGCTCAGTGAGAATAACATGTGTTCAATGGGGAGCTTTGCCATAATTTATCAATAAAAAAATATAAAAATCTAATTAATCATCGAAATTTATTATAACTGATTTAATCGATAATAAATTTTTTAATTGTTTACCGCAATACTAAGCAACCCGCAGTTCCGTATTTTGGACGTCCGTAGTATTTTCACACTAATCTAATTTTCACTCTAATCTAATTTTAACGCTAATTTTTACTAATCAAATCACAGGTAGCTATGGTTTCCTGGTTTATTAGTTTAGAGAGGTGAAATGCGAGTCCGTACTCTCTTAAAGATTGGCGAATTTTTCATTCTGAATATTTCTCCTCAGTTCATCGGAAATGAAAATAGCGTCGTTTGTTTTTTCAGTAGTTTTCATTATATATAAATTCAGTCATTCGTTTTATTTTATTCTTTATCTTTTCAGTGATGATGGCGAGTTAAGATTTCTTATCAGCGCTATACACTTTTCGCATAAAACTGGAAAATTTAGTGTCGAATGAAATGGATGGGCAATTGTGTATAGATCTGAAACTCTTCCTGCTGACGGAAGGAAACTTGTCCATTAATTGCGTAAACTATTGCCTTAAACATTGAGAATGAATGAATGTGTGCATATAATGGGAAGAGACGCAGTGCGGAAAGTGAAACGGTCGATCAAGGGCAGTGCGTGATTTATGAAAAGCAGGAGACGATCCTCTCGCATCATTAAATCTACTCGTGTCGGCCTTGGGCAAGATTCATGGCTCTGATTACGCCGTTTATTGTTGTAGGATGCTAGTGAGTGGGATTTGGAGACAAATAGAGAGAGATGGATTATAAAGCCGATCAAAGGCCCCTTTTCATTGCGATCCTATCAAATTTTCTCATTATACAGTGAAAAAATATGAGCAACGCTTCGAGTCTCCGGTTCGATTATTCACCGCTGATTTGCAACTATATAAGCTCTTCCGTTCAAATCTTAGCCTCTTTTCATTATTTCATTCTCGGTTATTCATTTCTTATTCATTTGGGGAAAAATTGTTCTCCCATTGATTATTCATATTTTGCTGGATCGCGTAGTGGGCTGGATAGCGTGCTAAACAGGGATCCCAGATTCTAATTCCGGTATGAGTATCTCAGTATATGTTTGTCTTATGTTCATTATAAAAGTGGCCTTGAAAGACTGAAATTTGTCCCAGTTTTTTCAATAGGAGGCTTGTAAACAACTTATCGATGCATCAATCTCCATTATATTATGTTCATTGTTCATAATGGTTTAACGCGGAGAGTATGCCTCCTCAAAAACTTAACTTGAAATTTGCTGCAGTAGTAATGTTGCTATGAAACCTCGGCTCAGCAAGAGGTCTTTGAAGTGGCAAGAGAATGGTAGTCAAGTAAATTATGTCAAAAGTAATTGACTATGAAATCTTGACTGAACCTTTTAAAGGAAACAGATTTTTATTCTAAGAATTGTAACTTGTTATGACCAAAAGCCAAATTGTCCAAAATGACAACTTTGTGTTCTCAAGAACAAAGTTTTTGAGAAAGTGAAGGTAAAAGTCTTTAGGACTGACTGACAAGGTCGTTTGAAAATAAATTCACAGAGTTAACACCAAAAATGTGATCTACCAAGAGATTTCCGCCTAATAATTAAACTTCATAGCCAGCCGTGGCTTTATCAAATATTCGATCCATAAGTTACAACAAGGAACACCTGCAGGGTAATTAATAGAAGGTTGTCCACGACTCTCCATGAGAAAGAGTATTATTTTTACTTTAAGTTAACGCATAAAATAGAATACGTGCCAATAAAATTGCTCGCCATCCGGTCGTAGAACTGGTCGAATTCCTAGCTCGAGTATATCAAGCTAATGACCCGCAAAAAGTTCCCACAAAATCACAGCTGTTCTCACAAATATTGGGGAACAAAATATCTCTGTTCATAATTATGTGTCCATATGCAATACGTAATCACGGCATTAATTCACGCACTGTAATCAATTTCATTTTCACCTCGCTAATGAAAATTCCTCGCAGCTTTACTCATTTGTGTAATATCGATGATTTTGAGTTCGAGCGATGAATTATAGATTTCAAATCCGTGATGGAATTCTCGGTAAGTTTGGATTTGAGTGAGATCTTGCAATTAAATTAGTTATAAACTGATTTCCGATTTTGGGCCATGATTTCTCTCCGCGAGTGCATTGCCTCAATTCGTTATTTTTACTCTTTTTTATTATAAGAGCTAGTCGTGACTGTTAAAATCTAAAGATGAAATTAAAATCTAATGAACAGAAATGAGTTGACTTTAAACTCGACAGAGATCTCTTAGATCTGCAGCACCTTAAGTTGTGAATAAAAACAGAATTTAAGGAGTTAATTTTACTATTGTACATAATTATGATATCATATTAGGATATTATTTAATAAAATTATCACTGTCATAGAGAAATCACATATATTGATGGGAATGCTAACTTTCGTGCAATGGAAACATTAGTGTTGGTCAGTATAGTTCTTTCACGCTAAAAATGAATATGAATCTTTATATGGTTGGATGTACATTGATATTCATTAATTTTATATAAGTGACTACCGCTGCATGTAAGAAGAAAACAGTATATTCAATAAATACTTATTGTTTAGTGACCGCCAATAGTAACTAGAAATCAGATTCTTGTCTTTCATTTCGATATGAAGTTTTACTGATAAGTATTCAAAGAAAATCAAGGCATTATTAAAACTATTGAAATATTTCCATCCAATGATCTTGATCCGACAATCTATGGATTAGACAGGAGATATGTTATTTATTACCGAGGGAAAGAAGTACACTACTCGGTATTTACCATTCGGGTGGAGGTAAAACCTCTGCAAGCTGAGCCTAGTACATCATAAAACGTGCATAATGATTTTATCATACATCCAACACGCGAAGATCTACATAACATAGAATTTGATAATTTACGCACGCATATAAGATTCGATTTTAAATATAATTCCTGATTATATTTAAAAGTTATTTGATTTATGATGGGGAAAAGGTTCGAATAGTTCTTCAAGCAAATTTTTCAATTCCTTTATCCCTTCATATAAAAAATGAGAATTTGCAAAAGTTAGAATATTTTTAAGCGTGAAAACTCGCGTCTTTCTTAAATTATTTCGAGCTTATCCAGCTTTCTTAGAAAATGCCTTTTATCGATGGGTTTGTGTTATTAATCCCGCAATGAACCTATAAAATTACGAAGTTACGAAGAAATTAAACCTCCGACTTGACGATCACCTGTTGAAATCAAATGTTTTGGATAAACTCTGGCGAATGAAGTAGCTCTCAAAGATTTTCGAGGAACTTTCCGAAACCCGCGATTTTGAATGGCCTTCGAAACATCTCTTGTCGGTGTTTTTTAAATCCATCTAATTTCGGTCATGCACCGTTTTCATTTATTTGGAGCGTGGCCGGTAACAAAAAGATCACAGCCTCTCATAAAATAAATACTTACGGTACTTGAGTCGCGGCTTTCCCAAAGTCATGGCGGTGACGTCAGCTGACCACGCCTCCTTTCTCTTGCCATCCTCAACTAAGCTTAAAAAAGAGCTTCACTAAGAGAAGTCCTCCTTTCTATCAGTCACGTACGCTATCACCCAAGAGGACATACACCTCTCATCTGCCTCTCCTTCCGATAGAGCGCCCTCTTATGGGAAATGCCATTTAGCGTCCACTAGTATGTTTTGAGCCTTTTTCACCCGCAAAGGATATTAGTAGACGGCCATGTTGCGAAATTTGATCAAAGATGTTTTCCCTTTTAGCGCGCGAAAATTTCGTTTCCGAAGTTTACCTATTTAGGTCCTTAAAGCTGTATATGAAAATCATCATCGTTTGAGATAGAATGGAAGTAATGGCGATATTGTTTAATTTATATTTTCCATGCAGCAGTAGTCTCTATGGAAGAGTCGTTCGATTAAATTTCACCCTTTAAATATTCACCAAAACACATATTTATGAGAGAAAACTTTTCAAATTATCTAGTTGGCGATACGACCAAGTAATATTTAACTGATTTTTTCCATTAAATAAGATTTTAGGATGATTTTTCCATATTGTTATAAAATGTTAACGAAAAGCCGAGAAGGATATTGGGTGAGTCACCACTAAACATCGCCTTTCTTTAGATTGTAATACACTATTTATATGATAAAATATCTTTCAATCGGTAAATATTGGCCTCACTTCATAATACTATAATATAATAACTCATGCTCTCATTTTATCCGAATTAAAAAAAAATTAAGGCCGTTAAATACATTCTGAATTTTTTTGTGTATGGAGTACTGTGTAAGTGTCATCAAAGAGTAGTTAATATAAGACTATTCTGCTTTCTTTGTACGAATGGATGCATTTAGAGTAGGTTACTTTGCCAAAAATTATCGTAGAATCTACTTCGTAGAATCCCAAATTCTTTTGACTCTTTCGGAGCCACATAAAATGTTCACCCTTACCTCAACCGTAGTTATACCCCTTTTATAACTTATGATTCTTCCATCGTCCCTTGTTATGAACCCACCTTGCTATTTCAGAGTAGCATATCTAATTCATAATTTCATCCTCTCTGATGCGTAACTATTTTACCACTGCCTTCTTGATTCATCATCTAAAATCTTATACAACTTTCACGCTTCACCCTAGTATTTATTCATTTTTATAGTCTTCATTCATTCGTTGTTATTATTGCCACCGAGACGGGATATTACCTACCTCTTTCTCCATTTATGTATTCCTTACTTTAGGTTTTCTAATTCATCCCTCATATTTTTACCAAACGTCTAAAGAAATTCGGCCGGTAAAAATTTCTCCCAAACATATTCTAAAACTTCTATCATCTCCTTTCATACATAAACATAATAGTTCAGCGATCAAACCATCCAACCTACTTGGTTCTCAATTAAGATACGCAACTCCATTTAGGAAGTCAAACACCCACTTGGAGATCAATTGAACCAACTACAAAACGAATTAATTTTGACCTCTATGGGAAATCCGTTCTTTTTTCCATGTCATCTGTATTCGAAAATCCATATCCAGATTAGTATCTCTAGCAAATTCATTTAAAACACAGCAATTCACATACATCGTTTGTTATTCTCCACAAAAACCAATTTTTCCCATTTCAGTCCAGTCTCAAATTTTACTTCTGGCATTTCCGGGAATCCAACATCCATTTTCAATTTTGTTCTCCATTTTCATTGTTTCGGCATTTGGATTTCACCGCATGATGAGTACACTTCATTTTCACCACTATCTAAACTTAGAATAAGTCACGTTTTATCCCTTCATCATATCTGTAACGGAAGAGCTTCGATCCGCCATGTAGTAGTTCAGATTTCCGCTGACAGCACACAGACCTGCTCCCATTGCTACACTATTATTTTTGTTTTGTCGTTCCGCAGAGTGGCTGCGGTAACTAGCTATCGTTCGGTTCGATGTTTTGTCTTTCCTGACGTAAATAGACTCATCCAGTCCTTAGTGACTCCTGTTTGTTTCACCTCCATCATCAGCTTAGTAGTTTTTCAAAACATTTTAAATTTGGTAATTTTTCATATTTTCATCCTTATAAACTGGTTATATGTATGGTATCAATCATTAGGTTTAAGAATGATTGATTCCTATCATTAGGGAAGGTTTTTAGTAAAACTAATAGTCGATTGTCACTATCAACTTTGTTTAATAATTTACGTACGAATAGCAAATTATATATGTAATAATTGTCTGATAATATGCGAATAAAAATATTACATAATGATTACTAAATTCGCGAAGAAATTTTGATGGCTCTAAATAAAACTCTATATTTAGTTAGTTAATCCTTGTTGAAACTCCGAAGTTAAATTTTTGGATGCATGAATAGTTAGAATTACAGTAAAATAGAGGAATATGTTTTTGACTTTATTTATTTCTTTCTAGGAAATAATTAAAGCCAGAATCATATTCTTCCGCTCTGTATTATCACCTCCCTTTAATTGAAAAAATAAGACTTGCAGTTGTGAAAGTGAGAAAGTACGGATGATATTAGGTGCATCTTAAAATCAGGAGAAAACGTCAGATACTCGCATTGTTTCAGTGACGCGAATTTTACCCCTTGAATATTATGGGAGAATAATTTTGACGACATAGCGATAAAGCGAACCTTGTGATGCCACGGAAGGCTGAATTACCACGGATAAACTTTCCGCATGAACTTAGTTTATATTAGTTCGTCTAAGGCCTTCGACGTTGCCGCTTACATGTTACGTGCAATGAAATTATGTCGTGGTCCTCTTCTAAGGTGCATGGATCCGTGACATTATCGACGGTAGCAGAAGCGGCTCTTAGAATGGCCGCAAAGTCAGATGCAGGGAAGAGTGACAAAGAGGCTGCCCAGCATGCAACGCTCTCAGGCGTCCGTGATCTCGCTCGAGGGCAATGGAGAATGCCGACGGTCCGCTTCCAAGGAACGTTACCTACGTTCCATTTTCCGCCCGACTTCCCTTCCTTTCGCCTTCATTCCATACAGTTCATTCCATTCTTCAATCCTCTTTTTGTCACCCCTTCTCGGCCCCTCCGCCCCGCTTCCATTTCCTGCTTTCGGGAAGTATTTAAACGCGAGAAACCCGTGGAAGCCTCGCAAGGTAACATTTTCTTGAGCCGTTTACCCCAAAACGGAGGGAAACATTAGCAAATAGCCAACAGACGCTTGTAGGAAATCCAGCGTGGCGTTTTTCCCCCTCCGGCGCTCGTAAGAAGAGCTGCTTTGTAAGGTTGTTGTAAACGCCTTATGGCCGTATGAGATATTGAACCTACCAACGTCTTTCTCTGATGTTAATGCCTCGGATCCCGTGACTAAAAGGATTTACTTCGCTCGAATAATGTAGCGATAATCTCGGAGAAGATGGTGAAATACTCTTGTGAATGTCTGCCACCGATTATTTTTCAGAATTAAAGAGAAATTGTCAAGTTGAAAAAGCTTTAAAGGGAACATAGAGCTCTATTTGGCAGTATAAGGACATAACTTCAAGATTTTACTGGAATAATAGTCGGAAATGTTAACAGTTATACGTAAAATCGGGATTTAGATTGAGTTGTTTGGTTCGTAAGTTTGTATTTAAATATACTTCATTTACCGTGTTATTACGTATTACATTGTCTATGTAATACGTAATAATACGGTATGCATTTATTTACATTTTATTTATAATACGTATTCATTCATTTGACTGTGTATTTTTTTATATGTACTTGTATGTCTAGGTATGTATCTACACTCTTGTTATGTTTCTATCACATCTTGTAGATAATGCCATCGGTGAGATCACGTACCTAGATATTTCACACAAATCTTCTTAGTGAGTGGCAAGACAACTCATTAAATATTTCCATGCTAAGGGTCTTCCACCTTGTCTAACTCCTATATATAAATACCTGTATTAAGACTGACGATGGAAGAGAAGTTTTAGTCAATGTCGCCCGAAGAAAGACGATGCTTTGGAGATAAGAAATTTCACCCTTTGCCATTCTTTTATGCTTTAGTTTTTACGATCAATACGATAGCTTTCATTTATTTTTCTTACATACTTAGGGATAACAATTATTAAGAGATGCGAATATTTTATTTTTGGTGTTCAAAGCACAATTTTATAATATTTAAATGAAATCACAATTGAAAATATGAACTTGTAAATTTAGTAGAATGAATCTAAAACTTCATCTACACCTGTGTGGAGTTTGTAATAAGTGACGTATTACTTGATTCTTTTTGATAGTGTAGTATATTTAATAAAAGTATTTCATTAAAAAACTATCCGCAGGTTATGCAGATCCACAAATTTCAGGTTTACTCTATTAATAATAAAATAATAAACTCTTACATATTATTTTTCTTCGACAGCCAATAGGGAAAAGTTTTACTGTATTTGTTTTAAGCCTAACTTCATACGAAAAGCGGTCTTTGCTTCCTCGTTACACATGAACCTCTTTCCTCCAACGAACTTACTCGGTGAAGAAAACCCTAGGGGAGGTCAGGAGTATATAGCCCATGGTCTACGGTGTATAGCGCACTCTCCAAAATGCAGAATGACCTAAGTTCATTAGTTCATGTCTGCCACGAGAAGCATTATCCTGTAGGACAACAATATCCATATCAAGAATCCCTTGGTGCTTTTAATGGCAATTCAAAGTTATTACGCGGCTCTTCAGCAAATCACTGAACAAGTTCAGACGGAGGTTCACACTTAACACCGTAGCAAATCTCGCTTTACGACATCGATTCTTCGATCAATTGGCCGAGGGCTATGCGGAATCTCCAAACTAGTGTTGCAATGATAAAAGCAGCTCAACCCTGGTGTTTATTAAGTAGTCAAATAGTGAAAGAGAAGTGGAATGTCTTAAAAAATGTTTTCATTGTATAAACCGCAAACTTTGACAAAAATGTAGGGTTAAAGACTTGATTTACCCTCATGTTATAGATTATTACAGATAGTAAAAAAGGTATATCCTATATCCTATAAAGTATACTACTTATAATTTCTATTTCGCCATAAAGTATACTACGTATATAGATTAATATTGCTTATCTACTACCGATTTTTCACAAACGGGGACCTACATTTGAAATTACCGTACGTTACCTTTGAATTAAATTCTATATATTCAACGTCAGTCACCATCAATAAAATCCTGGTGACCTCAAGAATATTTCTCACCAGAGTCCCCACTCTGTACAGTGTCAATTTTGTGGAAAAAATGACACATCGAGGTGATGAATGGACTAAACGAAAAAGAATTTGCTAATCAGAAAAGCTCTCGATTTGCGTCATTTATTTTTGGAGCCGAATTTCCACCACGCACTTGGAGCTCGAGGCCTTAATGACGCGAAATATTATATCTTGTTAGCAGCCATTTCCGTGGATGGTGATTAAAAACACCGCGCTGATATTAATGAAATCAGACGCGCACTCTGCCACGAGCCCCTCACCAATTTATCACTCTCCTTTTATGTTTTCAAGGCTCCAAGGGTCTCCAGGGAGGCGAAGCGGAAATATATGAAATGAGTCTCGTTGAATCTCTCTCCCTTAAGTAAGAGACCATCACATGATGACTTCATGAGATGGCTGAAGCTTTTAACTCAATTTAAATCCTCAACTCTTGGTGAAAAGTGTGCGTCAGGAAGGGGAAAAGAATTTCTGCTCCAATTGACTCCGGACGGAGAGTGTCCGGATCATTTTTTTGATCTCGATGAAAAACATCGTATGAATTCCTCTCTCTATCCTTGCGTACATGAGGCGTTTTTGAGGAATATAAAGTGAAATACTCGGAGTGTACGAACTGATCAACGGGAAAGTGTGAAGAGTGTGGATGCCTCTAGAATATAAGAAAAGTAACCCTCACTTTTTACATTTCCTAGCTTATGACATACTGCGTTGCCCCGAAATATTTTCAACTCCCTAGTTCTACATTCGCTCAATTTGTTACCTTATAACAATTGAATTTTAGCAGTTTTGTTCTACTATTTTGCAAGCAAATGTTTTTAAAGAGGCAAGTTTATGCTTACTTTCACAAGTGAATCGGCCACATTTTTAATTTTCTGGGATCTTACTTTCGATTTCACTATGGGTGCTCCTTAACTGCAACCACAACTACAAAAGGATTTAGAGTCACGCTAAGAGTTCAGATGCGTCACATGGTGGAAGTCTTACTTTCATCAAATACTACACGAATTCATAACCCAGAGAGTTGGTTCCATACAGATCAAGAATTTTTCAAATGTACTATCGATTGATACAGCCAAAGAAACAAACTAATTCTCTTTTGTTTATTTAAATGAAGTTATTTTCGCTTGGGAGCACGGTAAAGACGAAAAAAGATGACGCTATTGACGCTATGATGATTGTGCTAAATTTTTTATCAAGGATTATTAAATATAACCGATTGTGACTTTGAGCGCAAACTTTGAGAAATACATTTCGATACCGTATCTTGCTTCTTAACGAAAAAAAATTAAATTAAGCAGTATCAGCGATTGCGATGCGGTCTGTGCAAGTAAAATATAACAGATTGATCGTTAATTAATGCTTCTCTCCTTCATTTGATATGGGAGAAGGAGAAGAGCTGTTAATATCCTGAAGCGCACGTTATTTTGGCCAACAAAAGCTTAGATCACTCCTTCAGCGGCAACCGCACAAAAGTGAGGAAAACTATTTTAATTTTCTCTCGTTCATCATTTTCTTGCTGCCTTAGGGAACAGAAACTCTTAAGGATTGGCGTCCCTTCCCTTTATCGCAAGAAGGTCGCGTTGGGATGCGAGAGGACAAATTACGTATCGCAAGATAAGGCAAGTGTAAAGGAGAGAGACAGTTGGTAGATAAAGGAGAAGAAGATGGAGAAATCGGCAGAATCAAGGAGAGCTTAATTTCAATGAGAAGAGAATAAAACGAAGAGCGAGACAAATCAAAATTTTTTAATGGAAGCGCACCCAGAATTAAATCGATACTGAGGTCTTTTGCTCTATTTATCGACTCATATCATCTTTATAGCATCATAGTAATTCCAGTATCTAATTTAGAGCAGTTGTAATATGCTTAAAATAAATATGTAATAGGATGCTAAAAGGAAATGTGTTTTAAAATAGATTAAAATATGAGGTTGATTAATAGATATAATTTAAAATAAACAGTCAAAAAGATACTTATAGTGATTAAAACACAAGGTAATACTAAAATCCCTGTCTTTGGCATATATTTAGTGATTTTGGGAATGTCCAGTTTTTCTGAAAAATGACGCATACTTGCTTAGATTGAGTGATCATTATATCCCAGTGTAGTGTCCCTTTTGCTTCTCAACGAGCTTCGAATCATATCCTATGTGTCACACTCCAGCAGGAGGTGTCGAATGTTGAGTGGGCTTTCTCATTTGTCACAGCGGGACCTTCTCTTGTGATAAGAGATCGACCAGTGTATCCGATCCTAAGGCATGTGACCGCCACCTCCTCTCATCGGTGACGTCCTTCAGAATAGCCACATCCACCGTGATCACCACAAGCGAGGTCTAATGTAAAAACATTAAACTCTTGAATCTTTCCTTCATCTTCGAGTTAAAATGTGACAACGGCAGACGCACACAAAGAGGGTTAAATCACAGATTGGGAGTCCAGTTCTTCCTTGTACCGGTTAAAATTATTACAATCCCACTGGAGAATAAAAGTCAAATAATAAAAACAACAAATAGGTAAATAGATAATGCACATGTGAGTAGCCTTTACGCCCAATTGAGTTAAAAAGATTTTCCTCATCATTTAATTTTTACTTTCCTCCCTTTCTCCCTCTTTACCTTTTGGAGATCTGTCTCTGACAGACTAAAGTCCTCCTTCATGAAGGATTCATGAGTCAAACTTGGGTGAGAGATGTTTGAAAGGTGTGCTGATTGAGGTGAGTTAGGTGGCAAAATATTCTTCGGCGGTCATATCATTGCTTTTACTCCTCCTTTCAAGTACCTTCCATCCCTGAACTTCTTTCTGCATTATTTTAGGCACTTCCATTCTGTGAGATATCTTTTGGTATTGCCAGCAAATTTTTTCCTGGTCTCCTTTCCGTTGCCTGCCGGAAGTTCTGTCTCGCAGTCCAAACTTTGTTTTTTAATAGAGCACTTACCGCTACTGCAAAAATTCTACAAATCTGGAGCAGATTAGGGCTCCGTAGTACATACTTTATATACCTTATGTATAGGACGGTCTTGCAAAGCCGAATACGGCGGCTAGGGAGTCGATGCACTGACTTCTTGTCATTCACTGTGAATGCCGCCTGGCCCTCTAACGGATGTCGTGCCAAGGATTCAACTCTTTTAAGTAATTCGAAAGTAAAATGAACAGTCACGATAGATCGATCGCTTTTCAATAATATCGATATATGGATCGTTATCGACTTTTAGGCTAAGCTGCGAATTTAATTACCAACATTTTTCTTTTGATAAATTAATTACTCGAAAGAGCGGGAATTCGTCGCGAAGTCTTTAATTAAATCTAAAGAAAAATTGTCAACTAATAATTCAGTTCAGCGAGTAAATCAAGGGCATATCATTGATCCACTGCGATCGACTAATAAGTCGAACCTATATATCGATTGCGATCGGGTGCTTAAATGAGTTTGAAGTAAAATGGCTGAAACATTCATTTACTTGTTATTGAGTATTCAATAGATATTCAGTGTAAAATAAATATTTTACGATAGCATCTTCCGCAAAGTCCTGACTTAAAGTAATAGAAAAGCTACGAAATTCATTCGCCGCAGTCTTATCCGCCTCGGAAGATTCCGCGACAGGTTTAACTATTCGAAGACAAATATACGTTGGTGGCTATAATCCAATGAATCGATTATTCTCCATTTTCTCCCCATCCGAGCGGGAGACCGCAATATGACACATCCGATTGAAACGTGAAGCTCTTTCCAACTCATTGTTTCAGAAATTTTCAGGCAACCTCCCATTAAATTGGAGCTCGGCGTATGTTCTCACTCCTCTTGTAGCCATTATCCTCTCAGACGGATGTGTTCCGTGTCAAAACCACCAACATAACCCCTTCTCCCACTTTTATTCCATTCTTTCTGCTCCATTTACTCAGAGTTATATATCTAAACGCTCTCCCTCCCCATCTTTATCCCACTTCATGTCCCCTTCCTTCCTTTTCTTGAGCCTATTATATCTCCTCCCTTCCCCCTTATGCATTACTTACTTCTCTTTTCCAAACATATCCTTCGCTTTTGTACCTCCTTCCGCTGCCTCCCGGTCACTCCACTCAATACCCAAAACTCGCCTATTTCATTCTCCAGAACACGTCCTACTAAATCACTCCATCCCTCCAGACCTATATCTCTCCCTTTGATATATTTATCTCTCTTCATCCTCAGGATGCTATCATTCCGTTCTTCGATACTTATAAAATTCCACCGAAAATATAAAACGAAAATCAATTTCAATTCATTGACTCAAAGTATTTAAAATTTATTAATTAATGAACCTTGAATTTTCAATTCTATTCCTTTCATTATTTAAAAAAGTAAAATCACGACCTAGAAATACAGTGTACTTATTAATAATTATTAAGTCTAATAAAGATTCGTATAATTTTTCAGTCTGATATAGATTCGTTTAAAATACTTAACCACATTTATATATTTCACTACATAATTTAAATATGTTTACTTCGAAATTAATCATAACATATTTAAAAATGTAAAAACATAAGTATAAAGCCATCCTCCGTTAACCATACTATCCCTAAATCACCTTTAATGTGAACTCTTCCATGATTGTATTTCGACTATTTCAGACGGTAGAAAGTTCTCCTAGAATATGCCTCAAATATAAAATACCCTTCCAGTAATACCATTGCGTTTACACCCGTGAATTACTCGGAGCGTTGGATATACTAATTAGGAAACCTCTCTCAACACAACAGTTTTCAGAGGAGTCAAAATGATAATTTACTTGAAGCATACTATACTCTAATAATTTAATAAAAACAGTCTTTTTCCATTAAGTAATGTTTTTCGTAAAATAACGTATTTAAGAAAATGATAGTATTTCTTAAACTGAGATTTTTAAATAAAATTCCTTATTAAATAATACTTCTATTATAATAATGAAACAATAATATGAAAAATTAATATTTGATATGAAGTAATGATTTCCATAAAATTATATTTCTTCTTAAAATAATATTTTTCGTAAAATAATTTTTTCATAGAAAATATTTTTTCAAAAACTAGTATTTTTTCAACAGTGCTTGAAGGTCACCATACTGTTTATAGGGGTTGCATGGAGAAATTCACGGTAAACGGTCTACGTAGAACGCTTAGGAGTATACCACACAAAATAATATTTAAAAGTGTGTATAGTTAACAAGATAAGCACTGTTATATGAAAAAATATTAATTCATGAATATCAATTATTTAAGAAAATAATACTTCATGAGAAAATCGTTATTTTAAGAATAAAATGTTATTTTATGTAAAAATAATATTTTATGAGAATATATTATCTTATCGAAAAACATATTTCTATGGCTAATTATTTATGTTATTTCAATGAGTGGCCAAAATACGTTGTTGTCATTGGAATATTATATACCTGGAGTTGCTTCCATCAATGGTATACGCGCTAATCACTACCCATTACCCGAAATGTCCAGCTTCTTCCTCTTCTTCATTCTTCATAGTTTTCCTTATACTATTTCATCATTCAATGCAGTTTAGTATCTACCACTTCTTTCGAGGGCAAACTCTCGCTAGAACGGTAGATGCAGTATTATGAATTATTTATAAATAATGCACTTATGTGCATGAAGAACTTGTTCGTAGAAGCTAATTTATATTAAATACTATATTTAGTCGATATTTTGACTTTCACAGAAACCTTTTTTCCCTTCCGTCCTAGATTTGATACGTTCTGAACATATCTAATCCAGAAACACTATCCAATTAGTTTCGGAACTTCTTCTGTAGATCTAGCTATTCCAAGTTTTTCCGAAAAAATACTCACCAACATTCTCACGCACATCTCTTTCGGATTCTCCGCTTTCAATTTCTGCGATAAACCTGTGATTAACTGCGATTCGTAGAGGAGATAAAGCGACCGAAGCCTTTTATTCACTCAATGACGTTAACCGCGAAGCACAGTGGCGTCTATGTGTGCACTATCCTTTGAAATAGCGAGGAATTTAGGAAGGAAGGGTCGTGGTTTCAATGAATTGGGCCGAGCAGAAAGATTGAAGCGACTCAGGGAGTCGAGGGAAACATAACTCATTCATTTATGGGAGACGTACGTTCGTTGCCAACTGCGGTTAGGGCGCATATTGACGCAATATCAAAGACGCGAACGAATGTACCCCTCTCTCTATCGCTGCATCTTCCTATCGTTATTTACATCTCCCTCCTGCCCATCCATCTCCTTCCTTCTCATTAGTATTACTTCCATTTCCTCCTTTAGCAATGTCTCCCTTCGTTCCCATAGGCGCAGCTCGCACATTCCCTTGTCCGGTGTGCTTTCCCATCGGAATCCCTTTTCCTGCTCCATTGCAACCTGCGCTTCCCCTGCACCTCACATCACACCTATACTTTACTCCAAATGATATTGTGACTAGTAATGTTTACCGTGCCTTTCCATGCGTATTTTATTGACGACATATACGAAAAATACAAATAGGTCGATCTAGGTTTTCTTGCGGAACTTAGTGGAATGCCATCTAATTTCAATTTTTAGATGTCTTTGCGACGTGTATTTATAATCATATAGCCTTTACTTTTCAAATTTATATTTCAACTTTAAATATTAAAATTAAGGTTTAGTAATATTCTAGGATTTTCATATATTTTTTGTTGAGCATAAATGTCTGTATTTACATAACTTATGTATTTAAACTCGAGTTTAACTGCTAAGAATAAACGTCTCTTTTTTCTGTGTAAATGCTTCAGCGGTAATTTTTATGGGAAGACCTGGGTTAGATTATGAGAGTAAGTTAATGATTATTGCTATGAATGATGAAGGAATAAAGGGCGGGGAAAGAATGGTTTATATAGCTTGCAACAAGGCAACCCTAACTTTTTACTCACGATGATGTACTGTTTAACTAACATATTTGACGATAGATGGAATTGCTACTCATTTTAGCCCTCTTCGTGGCATAATTTTTTTTGTCTCTAACCAGTCATCCGTCTCCGTATTCCTGGCTCTGTCTGAGCGTGTCTGTGTTTGGTTACCTCTTTCCTTCCTTCGTTTGCGTCCTCTCCCCTACGCAACCCTCGCTCTGCCCTTTCTCAAATTTCTTTTCCCCTTTCCATATCCCGCCTCGTAACAAGAAGTGTCTTCCTTTCCTACAGGCACACGTCTCTTTCCCTCGCATTCCCTCCGTACATCTCTCGTCTTCCCCTTCCGCCATGGATATACTAAGCTACTTTCCGTAACTGATTGTGACCGAATTCTTAACCTGTTTTGACACCACTTATTACCGTTGTAAAGGTAAATAAGATCTCTTTAAAGGTTTCATGTGACTGATATGAATTCCTACACGTACGTGTGTTTATACGTGTGTATATACAGGGCCTTAAAGAAAGCGGGGCAATGTGGCCAAGTGCCCTTTCGTTGAATTATAATTTCCACTTTGGAAGTTATAATTTGACGAAAAAGAAACGCGTTGTAGTCTCCTCGCCTCAGGTATTTTGTATATTTCACTGATCAATATTGATTTTTTTAAATTTTTACCTTTTTTAATATGAAGGAAGGTTTACGGTAACTCTATGAAACTCACTTCCTTATATAAGACTGATGAAAACAAACTTAAATTAATCGAAGAAATACGAAGTTTAAAACAACACCCCTCTTAGGTTAAGAGGCTAAATAGAGTAATTTTATAATTTGTACATGAATAAGTCGGTACCATTCTATTTTTAAACTACTTTTTTAAACCGCAAGTGTAATGTTGTTATAGACAATTCCGGAGCGTTAGTCTGTTATAACCAAGAAGATAAAAGTTGTCACTATATATGTATCTGCGTGTACAACAATATCACTCGGTAACCTTCGAGAGTTCCTTCTCCAATATCGTCATCTATATGCAATAGTATTCCATATACCCATATCTTCTTAAATTTCTTGCGCTTCAAATACTTTCGTGTGACTTTTCGTACACTACACTCATCACATATTATTCCTTGACTAGGTCCTTTTTCTCTATAATCGCGAATAAGATATTTTATGAGCAAAAGTTGTGTTTTAAATCTTAAATAATATTAGAACAGATTATGACTCAAATTTGTCCACACATTAGTAAAGTAGTAGTCAATGCATAGGCAGCTGAGATGATTTCGCTCATATAGGCCCCATCAGGAGACGAACCCGGAACCGCATTCACCAAGGTTGAATGCCCTGCTCACTTTACTATGGCGGAGTACTACACGCATCGGTAAAGTTTCAATCTGTCTAAAGTAATTGCTTTATTCTTGAAAGACCTATTATTCCACGCTGATCTCTAAGGCAGTGTATTACAAACAGCGCCGCAAGACAATATTAGTATGTGTACCGCAAAATGTAGTAATTGTGCTGTAAAAATTGACAGTAGTGTCAATCTGTAACTTAAAATGTTTGCGAAATGTTTGTAATATTTGCGCAATGAATTTGTGTGAAAATTAACAAGTTTACCTTATAATCGATTCTATGAATTGATATTCTTACTTGCAATTCACAAGCGTTTTGTACTATTGTTGATTATTCGGTTGGCAATCTATTTTAGAAGATGTATAAATTAAATACCTATTAGTAAAATAAAAAATTCCCTGTGTATGCGTATCTACTGGTGTGTCGTTCTCTTGGATTGTTGAGCAAATACGACATCATATTAAAATTTCTAGAGGATACCATTAACAAAATAACCTGGCAAATGTCAAAATTTTGAACATTTTATTTTACAATGATTCCAAAATTTAAAAAATACGTATACATTGCTTCATATGTAACAGAAAACTCAAAATTTTATTTCATTTGTACGACGCAGAAGAAATTTCCAATTCCGATTAGTGCACCATGGAGTAGAATAGTTTCGCAGAAACTGCTCTAGAGGAATAGACGTTAAACGGTAAATAATAGCAGTAAAACCCTAGGGATGAATCGGTGCTTACACCATGAAACGGCTTTCTCGAGAAACGACCTCAGCTCCTCAGTTTCTTATCCCTCGTTGGAGTACGTATGCCTAAATAGGAGTCAGTTAACCGCTTACGTTAATCCAATTCAGTGTTCAAGCGATGACCCCTTCACGACACAGCCCCACTCCTCTGTCTGCCCCTCCGCGAGGAAAAAACGAAAATCCCCTCTTGCCATCCTCTCCTTTACTCGTAAACCCATTTAGAGTCTTTTACATAACCTTGTATTCTCTTCAAGATGGCATCTTCTCTTAGCCCTCTGACACCCTCTTCTCGCCACACGCTAATCCTTTCCTTCGCTTCGTTACGTACATCACTCACTCGCACATACCGCTTCTTTTGATTCTCACCTTAACGAGTGACGGATTCGCGCCGTACTTCTCGAGACGCTCTGCCTAATTCTCATTTGAATCCAAACCACCGCGTGATTCGCCGCAATGTGCGCCCGAATCATTATTTCCAAGGAGAACTTCGTACAAGTAATTTGTCAAATTACTTCCTCCGTCTACATGACGAGCTTAGATGACTGTTCACCTCCTCGCACAGAATTCTCAGCGCGTGAAGCAGCGCCCTACCGGTAATAATACGTTAACAGCGAACATTATTGCCAAACATTCTGAATAATTACCGAGGAAGATTTTCACCTCACGCTTCTTTTCGACAAATTGAGATCTTTCATTTAAATTTTGATTTAGAGGTGATTTCTTACATGATCATAGAAGTCCTAGGAACGGTGTTTTGCAAAATATATAACTTCACACATGGATAAGATCACACTTTTAGGCTCCTGACAGCCATGTGGTGAGTGACAAAAATTCACTTGTATTTCGGTGGAGAAAATATCCTTTATTTACTGTTTTCTCGGTTTTCCTAAGGGTTGTGGCAAATACTGAGGTGTGAACGATACTCTTAAAGGTATTTTTTTAACATCCTGTTAATGAACGCTAGGAAATGGAATTCATAGGATTGTCTGCTGCACGTATATGGATGTATTCCATTTACAGTATTGCAACTGAGAAAAGGAAGGGAATGCTAACTCGTTCCTCATCTTGCCTTGTAAACCTCATTCTCTCTCCAAAGTATTGGTTAATAAAATGATATAGTAATTGAGATTCAAATTATCATTCTGTTTAATACTTTGTAGACGGAAATATTTTTATATTTCCTATTGTTGTTATTCAGCATTGTATTGGGTTAGTGATGGTTAATAAAATTAAAGATTTTCTAATATAGACGTGAATCCATTCATAATTTTATGTATTTATTCATTTTGGATTGAGGGCATAGCTAACTATGAATAAATCAGATAATGGAATTAATATATAAATGCGTATATAAATAAAATAAATTAATGAATCAGATAATATAATAAACCCCTTTCAAAAGGATTGCTTTTCAATAATGCGTAGGAACGAATACTAATAAAACCTCATGCTATGACTATGGGATGAAAAATGATCAGACTATTACAATTTGCCGATTCTTTTTTTGAAATGTTACGGGAAGTCACTGCTTATATTGGGGAACGGAAATGATGCTCAGATCGTTAAAAATATCCTTTGTACTTTTGATAAAAGAAGCTTAACGAATAAAATAATTTTCACGAGCTAAATTGTCGAAAAAATGTAATTTCGATCTTGATTGGGTCCATTTAATAGAAGTTCATATGAATAAAACTGCTTTCCTTTGTGGAATTTCAATCATTTCCATATTTGCAAAAATAATTTGGAAAACCTATTACCAACGAGCATATCTTTCTTCCCTCCGTCGATTAGAGTTCCATTGGGTAAAATTTGAGATTTGATTGATTGACCTTTTAAGTGAAACGAAGCATACACGCATTGCATAGTATCGCATGATTGAGGATTTACACGGGGTAAAAGGATTACAAATTCAATGGCCGTTGTCTCTTCTTGGAAGTTTCGTTAGAAAATATTGCGGTGGTAGCAACTGCACTGCTGTTTACTTTTTGGAATCAAACCGGTGAAGAGAGAGGGATCCTGTCATGTCTACATATCTCATTAAATCGATGGTATTACGGATAGATAAAAGTCATTACCTTCACATTTTTGTATATCACCCTCCGCGAGACCAGATGTTTATCCTGCACCTAAAACCCTAAAGTTACTTATAAACGGCATGCGTTTACGTCCACGATATTTTTCATTATTCTGAGTTAATTCCTATTATTTCTACCTTCATATTTTTCCTAAGTGATGCTTTTCAGATTACAGTGAAACCTTTCTTATCCATTGGGACTGCGATTTTTTTCCGGGTAAGACAGTTCCTAATTTCATACTATGTAGAAAAACTGATAATTGTTGAAGATATTCTACAGCGCATTAAACATATTTATGTTATATATACTAGTTTATGTTATAGTACTATATTTATGTCTTAAAGAAATGCTCTCGAGGAATTACTTTTCATGTGCTGAAATCGTTAGCTCGGTCTATTGGCTATTCGGCTACAGTTGTACGGATGATGATTTCAGATGAATCTGAATGTTTCATATTTCACTCAATGAAAAAACCCTTATGATACAGACTTCCCTGAAATAGTGTAGCATTTTCGATTTAGTGAATTATTGCAAGTATGTAGCCCTATGGAAAATACACTTAGTTATTAATTGATTGCGCAAAGTAAGTGATGATAGAGAGAGGTGGAAATAATAAGGCATTATTTACCTAGTTTCTCATTAGATGCATAATCACTCAGTAGAAGAGAATGTGAAATTGGAATCGGGATCGGAGAATCTCTTAGTGATATATATAGTACTCTAATAAACTAAATTGAGGAATATTTTAACATAATTCCTGTATATGAAAAGGAGATTTATCAAACAGATGATATTTTAAATTACGATGACTATAAGCGAGCTCTCTAAATTCACGCTTTATTTCAATGCTACTTTAGCTGGCGGATAAATATTAAAATTGTATTATTTTGGAGTGCTCTTCCCATCTTAACTTACCCTTCAAAATCCCATTCGAACAAAAAACGAAGGGCGTCCGTGATACATCACCTGTTTCATATAAATAGGGAAGTGGGAATGGGACTTTAAAAGATTTTTGCAAGGCAGCCCGTTAAGCATTCAGACTCAAATGTACGTTTCCCGCCCCTTTCCCTTCTTTGCACGTTGAAATCCTCTTTCCCCAAAACACATCCGACCGTAAAAGTGAAAACTTTCTTCTCTTCCTCGCTTCTTTCCTTTTACTACTCTCACCTCCCATAGCAACCCATTCTTTCCCCGTGCTTCTCTCCCCTCTATCGCCTAGCTCAAACCTCCATTGTTTTCAACTGTATCTATCTTACTCTTTAACTTTACATTGTTTTTAATATATGAAATAACTGCTAATTAATCTCCCAGAGACCTGCTAATTTATAATCGAATCGGACCTACTCTACGGCTGAGTCGAATCGAAGTGTTTAAATCGTATCGAAGTAATTGTTAGATAATAAATAAATCGATGCGGATTCCAATCAGAATTCGAATCGATCGTAATATCTGAATCGAATGAAATCGAAGCCAAAACGAAGTCGAATTGTTAATCGAATCGAATGGAATTCGATATTATATCGAACTGGAGTAATGAGTACAATTCGCATCCTGGTTCGAATCGAGTCGTGGATTTGGCCGATTATGCATTAACGCAATATAACATCGATATACTAATGCATACGTATTCTGCATCCATATTCATCTGTATATATTTCATTCAGGTGACATCTCTTAGACTTATAGCGTAAGATCAGCTACGACCGCATTCGTTTAATTTTATATACTACGACCGATAGATTAAGCCTTTCTGATTGCTCAAAATCTTCAAATCACTCTCCTGCGAACCCAATCTTCTTATCGTGCCGAGATCAAAATCTAATTTTAAATCTTTGAGTATCTCTACTGGGCATAGAGTAATTTTCTAGTTTGATCTAAACTAAATCTTAAATCCAGTTTCAATCGCATTGCCCTTGGGTGTGTCTCTATTAACTGTTTGTCCCCGCCCATCCGCTTCTATCCGATTCTTTAGAATCAACTTTCCTCGCTTTCATTGCATCCGCTGCTAAAATAAACTCCACACGCATCTTTCTCAACTTCTTTCATCGAGACACATTTTCTCCTTTCTCTCCTCTTCTCCTGATTTTTAATCACATATCTCCTTTTCCTACCCTCCTTCGCCCCTTTTTTTCATTTCCCCATTCTTTTCCATCTCTTTATCTTCCTACGCCTTCCCTCAGCTAAGCCTTTCTTTCTCTCCCTATGCACCTTTCATAGGCCCTATTCTCTCCCCCCTCAGCTGCGTCTCAACACGTCAACTTTTATTACCTTTCCATCTCTCTCTCTCTCCCTCTCTCCTATCCTTTTTCCCTTCCATCCATCTCCTTCTCCCAACACGTCTCCTATCTTTCTTTATCTTCCTTTCTATAGTAGTCCTTTCTCTTTTTCTCCCCTCATCACCGACACTATTTCTCTTTCGCTATCTACTTTAATCCATCACCCCTTCTCTAGCACTATTTTATTACGAGTCTCTTCCATTATTCCTTTTGCCCTCTTCCTGAAATCCCCTCTCTCACATTCGACTTCTCCTCCTTACTTCTTCGTGTGCTCCAACCTTATTCGTTTCGTAGGTAAATAATAATAATTTATTTCAAATCGTAATTTTTGCAATGTCCTCTCACAGTCTCACGCTACCGGTTACGCCTCTCAATAAAAGGAAAAGATATTATTTGATCAAATCTATAATAAATAAATTAAATACAATGTCAAAGAGCCTCTTCGCAGAATTATCCTGACTATCCTAACTGGTACACAATAACTTGTTTTTTCTCACCTTCCTATAGTATAAACCCCGTATTTAGTTATCCATGGATATTTTCATGAAATCTCAAAGATTCTGATTAGTTGATATCGATACTGAATAATTGTATATAAATGAGTATATGCCAATGCATTTATCAGTAGCTTACACCTAATGTGAGAGCTTTCTGAATTCTTTTAAGAATATACATCTTCACAATCATTGGCACCTATATTTTTATTTTCTTTACTGTAAACTTTATATTTATTATCCGGATTTTAATACTCACCAATGCAAATATAGATTATTCCTCGCCAAAAGTACCTGACCACTGAGTATTACAACTGAAACAACCGAAATGTGGTAGATTAACTAGAGCAAACTATGGGTTAACAATGACGGGAAATCGACAAAAATCATATACCGTTAAGTTTTGTTTTAATATACTCATATTTGTAGATTCATATTTTTCTCAAGAAAAAATAAGCAGAAGCTCGAAATTCGTTTCTTTTCTACTAATATTATTACACCATCTTATTTGTACCCTTATTTTACAATTTTGAATGTAAAAGTTGTTTTCATAAAGTTATAACAACAATTCTACTGAACTCAGACAAATTAATGAATTTCTATTTCGTATTGTATGTACATTAAAATTCCACTTAAACCATGTAAATCGAACATAATTACTGAAAAAGCTTATAAATGAAAGAGGAAACGCGCGTTAGAAGTGTAAATTTTTGGAGCATTAACAATTTTGTACTCAAGCACAATAAATTGAATTTTTCTGACATTAATGTAATATTCTCTCGTCACGTTGAATTGTTAGTTCGTGACCATGGAGAGGATTCCCTTACGTTTCTCACCCATTATTATACATATGGATTCTTTCCTAAAATATATTTCTTCGCAGTTCTCCCATTCCTTTACCTCCCTTCAAATATATTCCCCTGACCATTATGTTACCTTCCTTTTTCTCCTCCAAATTCTGCCACATCTCTCATATACGTCATCCTCTGCTGCTGTGTTATATCTTTTCATCCCCGTTTCCTTTCTTTCTCGTACTTTCCATTCCTTTATCGTTCCGTCTTCTTTTCTACTTCACGTGCTTTATACATCGCCGCCTCCTGAGCCTTTTTTTTGTTGTTTCTTGTCGTCCACCTCCGCCCCTACTTTAACTTTACGCTCCAAGCTCTTTTCCTCTCTCCCACACACAAACTCCCGTCTCTTCCTCGGCTTTATCCCTTCTCCAGCTCGTCCTTTTGCCCTTCCTCACGTTGGAGACTCACTCACGTGGAAGGTAGTCTTCCTCTTGGAGAGGAGAGTAAAACACCCCCCGACGAGAAGGAAGTGCGTCGTGACACCAAAAGATCCTAATACACTCGCCCTTTGTGGATATGCCGAGGTATCATAGACTGCGAACAAATGTATACGATCAAAGTTCAAAAGGGAGGGGATGAGGGAAAAATTGCCGATTGGGGTACCGAAGAAGGGGTACGCAGCATTAAGAACATATGGGAAGTATGTAATATATAGCGTAAGATATGTACAAGGATAGAAATATATGGATCAGTGCTCATAATAAACGAAGCGAATGTAGATCATGAAGCGATCAAAAGGAAGAAAACTAATACTAATGGCCGGTTAGATACGTTGATGGAGATGCGACTAGAGTTTATGGTTTAATCTTTCATTATTAGTTGAAGTGAACGAAAGGTAATCAAGAATTTGAATTAAAGTACGGTTTTAGCCAACCTCCTATAGCATGCAACCTTCTTACTTCATTAGGTCGGCTACTCTCGCTCAATTGAGAAGAATGCTTATTCTACTCTTGTTTAGCATATTTGTAAAAGAGCGTAAGTATGAAAATATGACAAAATTAATAGAAAAAAGGTAAAACCAAAATAGATGCATTGCATTTTGTTATTCATTTCTAATAAGAACAATCAAGTGAACGAATGATTAACTGTAAGAATAAAAAATATAAGAATTATTTGATGCCAAAATAATGAAATTTTAAGTTGATTAAGATTATGAGTTATAGGTGAGAATATAATGAAAATCTCCCTTAATTAATGAAATTTTTAAGCTGGACATATAGGTATCTGACATTTATGAAACATATATTGGGTGAGAAATTGGATAGAAAATGTATAGCATAAATATTTATACAGTATCAAAGATAAATGACGAGCATTTCCATGTGGTAATATGTAGGCCAGCTGTTTCTGTTACATATGAATCCCAATCAAACTGGTAACAGGTTTCTAATTCGCCGTTAGCTGAAAATGCGGAGTGACCCGCTTTTTCCGCCCGTTGCCTTCAACTGAACTGTAAGCGTCAAGTTTGACACGGGGCCGATTAGCTCGTATGGCTCAACCACGTAATCAAGATAATAGCGCTTTAGAGTGTTCCATCAAGCGTCTCAAGGTAGAGACACGAATCCGGACCGCGTGAATTCAACGCTAAGTATTGCAAATCCGAACGTTGCAAATGCAAAACGTCGTCGGATGGTAAAGCCGAATGACGCAAATGTGATGAAATACGGCGCAACGCTTCTATGTCACAACGAATAAACTCGTTGTCATCTGCAATGGAATAGTCAGATGTTGCTGATTATTAAGATTAATACTAACTC
Source organism: Pachydiplax longipennis (assembly GCA_036926295.1). NCBI lineage: Eukaryota > Metazoa > Arthropoda > Insecta > Odonata > Libellulidae > Pachydiplax > Pachydiplax longipennis. Next base: position 1,946,982 of record JAVFKF010000010.1, read on the forward strand.
ACACTTTATCCTAGTTGTAGGTAAATGTGCTATGCATAGTAAACCGGTTCAATTAATTAATTTAATTTCAATAAATAGTGGTATTGAATAAAATTAATTTTAGGTCGACCGGTTTAATTTATTCTGTGAAGGCATTCCACCAGTTGAAGGGTGTAACCGTCAAAATTATGTCACAGTAAAACTCACAACGTATGAATACACAACCAAAAGAAGGGAATTTCGTGGAAAGATGCAATCTGGAGGAATACGGGTAGCAACCTTAACACAGATTTTTTAACCTTGTAAAGTAATGAGAAGTAATTTTATCAATCGTTCGTACAATGAAAGGGTAAAGTGTACAAGTCGCTGATATTTACCGATATTTCGAAAACTATAACATATTCTTACACGTGCATAATTATGTGAGACTCAACAATTAAACGTAATACGAGTAGTAACTTTTCATGTCCATTTCTTATGTTTTATTTTTTCCAAAAGTTTTGGAAGTTGAATAACTTTAACAGTTTAGGTTAAATTTTTGTTCACTGAGAAAGTCAAGGAGTATGAAATCGCATAAATATGATATCTGAGGGGAAGTATGAAATCATCTTAAATACGGCGAACGTAATACTAAGGATTAACACTAAGGAAATTTTCAAAACTAGTGGAATATTCCAGAATTAGTAAAATGAGGGAATATTTTCGAACCTACTTTAAAATAAGATCAATTCCAATCTATTGATTTTAATCAGTATCAAATGTTAAATACAGCCACGTGCACAAGTAATATCCGCAAGTGCATCTACATCCAACTTCGAGTCTATTTACCGAAATTTTCAAATGTTTATTCCCGCACGCTTTTGATCCGCTCTTATTTCTCGAAATTCCACTTCAGTCGGAATTAAAATCGAAATTATTTCGTCTCAGATGAAACAAGCGTGCTTCGCCTCATAAAGAAGCTTTAGGGATCTCTATCAGTCGAGTGCAACGCTTCAAATAGTCACGCGCCATCTCTTCATTAAACTGAAATCTTGAAGAGATAGTAACGGCTTTATTTCCACCAAAAAATATGGTTTTCCGCATCTGAAAGGATTTTCGCCGTTCTCTAACTCCCACTCGCATCTCTCTCATATTTTATTTCAATTTATCTCCCATCTTTCTACTGTGCCTATTATCCTGTATCTTCCGGTTGAATGCCAAGCCCTCTCCACTTAACCCCGGCGCGTATGTTACTCAGAAACCCAGTGTGCATTGAGGTTGTGATATTTTAAGAGAGGGTCGAGGCTTGCGCTCATTCCGTGTTCGTATTGTTGAGGTATAAAGGGCGTGCACGGCAGGTGAACAGATTTTTCACTCTTTAGTTGCAGCTCGGTTGGGAGAGGGATAAAGGGGACGTAGAGAAATAAGGCACGGGAAGTTGGAGTGGATGGGAAAGGCGGGGATGAGTGAAGGTAGAGAAAAGATGAAGATAGGTGGAGAGAAGGGAATGAGTTAATGGGGAGAGAAGGCATTTATGAAGAGAGCCCTTTTGAGGAATGTACGAGGAGGATGGGAGATTGTCGAGCGTAGAAGCAATTCGCAAAGGAATGTGTAAATGAACTTGATAAGGGGCCTGGCTTGAAATAAACCGCCCGCCGTTTTCATTTTTCCGTCATATTTCGCCTCTTTTTTTCGAATCGTCCTTGAAAGGACGAACTGCTCTATTCGGTCTAATTTTTGTCCCCCCAGAAGGCTCATTTCCCTTCAAATGATTTGCCATACTTTTAATGGGTCCTTTGGAGCGTTCATTGTGAAAGGCCTTCAAATATCAATCGGAAGAGAAGAGTTTAGTTTTGTCATCGGGATGAAATGCGGAAGAAATGGAAGGAAACCTCGTTTAAAGACGACATGACATGCTGGTTTCTTTCTATTCCTATTCTTGTTCTACCTCGCAGATAATAATAATTTTACCCGCTCAATTGATGCGTTACTAGTTCAGAAATATCGCCCTACCTGTCTAATTTGGACTTTTTCATCGTCATACTATCTTCTTTTGAATATTCTTTTGATTTAGTGAATAAAATGTCACGGCAATGTTTGGTAAATACTTGGATGTTCTCTATTGGTGAGCATAAAGAATGACATATACGTTAATGCCATAGCTCATATTTTGTATAACATTTGATATTATAGTGTCAAATTTATGCGGCACTTCATCTAGAGTTTCCGATGATAAATTCTAAATTTCCGTTCTACACTTAATGATTTCTGCAACTATGCATTGATGGGACATCTGATTCCATGAATCTTAAGATTTAGTGCAGCATGTCTCAAATCTTATAGCGTCTCTGACCCATTTTTAGTTCTTGCATTGTATCCCTTTTCTGCATAACTTTGACAATTAGAAATAATAATTGAAATAATAATTGACTATCTCAAACTTAGAAACTGAATTTTAACTATTGTCCTGTAGAAGTTTGAGAAGGGCGGGAACATTCTTAGCGAATTAATCTATCCTTAGTTATATCTCTTCATAATAATTATACTGATGTAAATTCAATGGTGAAAGCCTTGAATTTGAGGAATTCCGTAATAGGAATTATGTTGAAATGAAAAGAATTAAGCAAATTCCACGGAAGATGTGTTATATATGATCAATTTCAAACAAAAATATATAGGCCTGATGACGAACTTTTTTGTTTGACATTGATCGCAACTAAAATATCTTCTTGGAGACTTATATTGTTATTTTTATTTTAATATGCTTCCTATACTGAGGTGGTCGAAGATCCTTACCTATAACCCACAGTCTTCTCTTGTCATCAGCTACGTCAATATAACCCTTTGATCTCCTGATTGTAAGGTATCACTAGTTGAGAAAAATTGTACTCCGTAATACATTGTTAGAGTGCAGAGGAGAAAAAGATGGATTGCAACTTCCTATGTGAGGATAAAAAGGAGTGAAAAATATCGACTTGAATCCACTAAGTAGAGTCATGATTTCAAGTTTCGATGAAATTTTTCACTTTTTTATTTGAAATAAATCAGAAAATTTTTTCACGAGGACACTATACCCTGTTTAACAACTTTTCAAAATACTACGGAATATGAACACTCTATAAAACTAGTTTTTAAATTTTTTTTCCTGTCTTAGAATATTATCAAGTTACTCGCAAATCTGTGAAATGTATACTTCTGTTTATCGTCAGGCTTCAAGGCGCACTAATAACCTCTATTCTGATCCTTGAGTATGGTGCGTAATATAATTATCGTGTGTTTAAAATTAACCTTAATGTATTACATTAAGGTTAAGCCCAAAGTACGGGAAAAAGTGGTTATTTAAAACGTCTCGCTAGAGTGGCAGAGGTTCTCACTTTTAGTTTCAGTGATAGAAAGAAGCAATTATACCAAGATTTTCATCAGAACTTCAAAAACCGTAACTTTAACAATAAAAAAGGATTTTTTTCCAATAGCTCTGCAGTACTAAAGGTAACATATTTAGTTAGATTTTTCAATAATTTTCCGGCTCTTTATGTCGCAATTACGAAACAATCAAAGATATGCTACATAACAGTGGAAGAATAAAATTAATTTGAAATGGTTATTGCGATATGAGCTAAAAACGGAATTGTCTCCTCTCAACTTGTTTTTAATCGGAGAGCTTGACAATTTGAACCGTCTTCGCCTATATATATATATATATATATATATATATATATATATATATATATATATATATATATATATATATATATATATATATATATATATAGGAGAGAAATATAGGATGCTCGATACGGGAGAAACCGTTCCTCAATTGTTTTCCTCCCAACATGGCTTCGAGGGTCGTAAAAATCCCCATCGTTCTTTTCCGTTCAGCTCTTTGTCGCCATGTTGCGTTTTTTTATTTTACTTCCGACCGTTGCGTCCTTTAATGCTTCGTCACAAACTCTTGTGGTACTTAAAAGTGTAGCCCTCTAGAGATTACGATGCTGTATATCTGCCGTCATAAACGACGGCCATATGTTTCATTTCGTTGTAATAATGTAGGACGATCATCCTCTGTCTCAGCCTCGCTGAAATATTAGCGCGACGTCCTTTTCTTACTGAGGAATAGCCACACATTTGCATTGCGTTCTCATCCATAACGAAACATAAGGAGGACTAAATAAAATAGAATAGGTCTTGAAGTAAGGATGAATTCTTGATAATCGCCAGGATTTTATCAGTAAAGATCTTGTCCTCATCATGTTAAAATTATTTCAGTTATCACATGCAGTTACATGGATAGATTTTCTCAAATAACAAGGCGAAAGAAGTCCATGCCGCAGGAAAATAAATTGGCGGAGAAGTCTCATTAATCTTCATACACAGGTAAATATGCATGGCGATTTAGATTGCTTTATACAACAGGATATGTTATTTTCTGAGTAATTCGCTAACAAAATGACATTACATTTACTATAATCCTTTCAATGATCGAAATTCACTCTTTTAGATGAGATTCATTACAGTTATCAACAGTTGACTTAAGTACCAGATGAACGCACAATACCACTTACAGGGTATCTTGCGTTCGTAGAAGATGTAGCCCATTTTATGTGCCCTCCTTGTTACATAAGCCAAATTGATTCTGAGAGGAAGATCAAAGAAAAAGATGCTAGAAGCAGTCGATTCAACAATCCATTGGCTCATTGTTTTGCTACAAATTTATCAGTAACTAAATATATACTTATATATGGGTGGTATGAAAAGTTTCCGAAATATTGCCATTTCTCGACATGTTTTCTGAAAAATTCTGAAAATTTTCTGAAGATTTCTGAAAAATCTGGGATCGAAAACTTTTCAGGCCACCCTCGTATATTTATCTGTCAGTTAACTTTCTTATTTTAAACTTAACTTTCAATTTTTACTTAACCCCTTTATGAGTAATCCCGCACTCAATTACCAATAAGTTGAATGCGCTGCCCACTTGGCTATCCGAGAACCTCGATTATCTATGCTGGGTACATTGATTCCATGCGTAACATTTCTTGAGATTAGTGAGAAATACAGGATGTCCGAATGAAAGCTATCCAAGATTAACTATTTATTTCTTATAGACTATTTATTATGTTATTTATTAGGTTATCATGTAACTTATTGACGGTCGTTACGATATTTAAGAAATAATTCGTAGTTATCAATATTATCTGCGAGCCAGCTTTCTGTGCCTATGATGAAATCTGTATCTTAACTGCAGATAAAATTCTCAAGATTGGCCATTTTATTTTTGATGTTACTCATTCATAACAGCAATTTATAAGTTATTTACGTTGGAAGAAACTAGAGTGGCGCATTGTAAATATATTCGCCTAGAACAGGACTTATAAAGCTTTACTACAAAACAGAATCCATGGAATAGATTATGTATTTTCTACATTTTTATTCACAGAATTTATTTCATCATATCAGGGGAATCTCCTTTGTAATTTCCAAATAATTTACGATGATTTTCAATTTTACATATCTGGTATGCTCAGAAGAACGATAGTTCATTTTCCTAAAACTAATCTAGTAAATCGTATATCTGATAATAGCGGTAAGGAATAGCTTATTCATCAACTGAGATCCAAGACGCACTAATAATTTGTAATCCAGAAAGATAAAAGCCCTCATAGAAGACTACAATTTCATCTAGAACAGCTCGCATTTTGAAGGGCGTTCTCTCGTTTCACCGCTAAGGAATGCACTCTATCATTTAGATTCCTCCTCACTTTATTGCAGAGTTATGTTGAACCCTATATAAATTTTGTAACACACTTCAGAGCTTCAACCTTGATGGTGGTACGGCATTCATGTGACCTAGTTTTAAGGCAGAATAGCCCTTGTTTCTGATGATTTCACACCAGGAAGAGCAAATTAAATTCGCTTCAGTTTAACCTTTTTAATTACTGGAATTAGTTCAATGTATGAGCGCATATTTACCGTCTCTCTCTTTGTGAAAACTGAAACTTTATTTTAAATAAAGAACGGAATGATGCCTTTTTCCTTGTTTTTCAAATTTATAACCGAACTCAGTAACTTCATCGGGTAAGATGATGGAAAAATGCATTATTTTCACCAAAAGAATAAAAACATCAAACTAGGACTGACTGTGATAACTTCGAAATAATTTTCGGCGTACAGGATTTTCGAGGAAATTTATTTGTCACATTACGAATTTCTACTGTTTTCTAAGTTCATTTTGAATAACTTCCTCTTTTGGGTTACCGTTTCTTTTATTGAAGCCTCGAGGAAATTCAAGTATGGAATCAATTGATAAGGATAGCTTAGTGGGTGAACAAGGGAAGGGGTCAGGGAGTACTTTTTGATCCATACACCGTGAGATGTGCTGAATAGACTCTCCTCAAAGTTAAATTTCATATAAAAAACCTAAATTCTAATGAGAATAGAGATTTCCAAATAGATATAATCGATATTCGAAATACATAACTTTTGATTCTCCTGATGAAAATTAATGGAGAGAACATAGTGAAAATCATAGAAGACAACCATGTATAACTAGACTACTATTGTATTTCCTTGTATTCTATTGTAATTGCTAATGAGGTTCCTGAAATCCCCATTCTTTAATCTCCTCATGCAAATCACTATATAATACGACGTATTTTCTTTTCCGAGGAAGATTCATCGAAATGTTCGATCACCAGTTTTCTCATTAAACTAATTACTTAAAATTAATTACTAAAACTAATTACTTAAAATAAAACAAATCAAAGAAAAGTATGTAATGTAAAGGCAAATTATTTATATTTACTTGGAACAACTTAAATACGGAGATGAATTCTCAAAATTCCAATAATTGGACACGAAAGAGATATGTATCGTTCGTTGTTTTATTGGAGAACCGCGAACGAAATCGCCGCTTAAATTCGGAAAAATCGAAAGTTCGGTTTTCCCCCGAATTTCATATGTGAGCGACATCTTTCTCTATATGAAATTCCTCCTTTCCTATTCATTCCTATGTTTTCCGCTGTTTTCCTTTACTGTCACTTTCTTATCTCTACGTCTTTTGACGCATATCACTTTCTCCGCATCCCAGCCTCTACATTCGTCCTTTTCGAATGACCAGAGTTTGCTATGAGACTTCTCATCCCATCATTTGTCTGCCTTGTCACTTTCCGAGTGCTAAAGAGCCTCTTTTCTTCCCAAGCTATTTGTCAATTCTCACATAACACTCCGTGTGTCCCTTTTCATCGCCGCTATCTCTTCACACGTCAAAAGGCAGTTCCAGCTGAGCCTTCAACAGAATGGTAGTTTCAAAAGAAGAATGATAGGGTGTACATTAAGAAAGTACTCGATACGTTACGCAAACTTTCTTGAAGTTTCAGCAGTAAAAAGCAAGACCATAGGTTTTATGTTATGCCCTCTGATATATTTTTATTGAGGAAAATCTAAAGTTTGGATAGAGCGGACCAGTTCAAAAGAAACTGTAACTCTCGTCTCAACTTTGTGTTAAGTATGAGGTGTTGCCTGTTAAGAACAAACTGCTGGGAAAAGAATACAATCTCCTCTAATGAGCAAATATTGGATATCGTATCTAGCTAGATACCTCATCATTCAATCAAAATATTTGAATTAAGTAAGATATAGGATGAGATAAATATTTAATTTTCTAGCCCGTCTGAGAGATATAGTTGAAGAAAGGTCTAATTTAATATCTTTGTGTATTTCAAATATGCAGCAATTATATAGGAACCTGAAACCCGCAAACTCGAGAAAGTGATGTCATATTTGATACGCTGGGATAAAAATGCTACGATGAGAAAGCAAGAAGATGCTCTCAGAGACAGATTGAGAACCCTCGAAAGAGAAGAGATTAGACGTTAGGTTACGATTGCTTGATCAATTCAGGGAAAATACGTTTGCAGAGGACGTAATCGATATGATGCGACCTTCTGCCAATTTCGTCGATCCGTCAATGAAGTAAGAGATAGAGATATTTCGATTGAAGGACTCAACTTTCCGCGAATAATGCGCGATAACGAGCTAAAGAAGCAGTTTGATTGCTCGGTGCCACACGCCGAAAGGCGGCTTGCTTGTGGAGAAGGTCTTGCCTGGAGATGTGTCTATTGGCTTTATTATATTATATAAGTATGAAGAAGTTCAAGTTAAAGAATTAAGTGAATACTTTATTGAATAAAAACCGGAGATGAAATTTTACCGATTTATAATATCACACATGGAATTTAAACAAACAATGAAAAGTTTAATAGTATAAGGAATCATTACATCTTTTTATTTTGAAACCAGAGGATACACAACACAATCCTACCGAGAATATACTTCCCCAAGATGTGAATAACTTTGGTCTAGTCGTGAAGGTTGTGTACAGAAGTTGGTTAAGTTATCAGATTTGTTTTGTTAAGTTATCAGGTAGCCTATCTGGTAATCTCTGGTAATAGATAGAGTAAAGAATATTCTTCATTTCCTTTGTGTCGGTCAATTTCAATGCTGCGATAGTATGAAAGCTATCGAAATATGAAATATGTTGAATGATTGCATAGCATTCTATCAGGAATGACGAAGATAATTGCAAACTGTTATTCACAAGGCCACTGTGCTTCAGTAATATTCCACTCATAGCATCATAACTTGGGAGGTAAGTAAGAGAAGGAATCTTCATATTGCCTAGTCACCTGGTTCCCTCTCTTTCATAGCTAATGATAGAGGAAATTGCCGTTGGACCTATGACTTCCCATTCTTAATGAAATAGAACGCTCAAGCTGTAAACAATAGTGGATATGAAAATTCTCATCATAACGACTTTTTAAAACTAACTCATTCTGTTTGATGATAAGAACTTAACATTTAATAATCGTCTATGCAGAAAAAATTTAAAAAACACTCAATGACTATTCTTCGTATTTTCCTCGGATTTTATCGCTCAAACGTTTAGTTCAATTGAAAGAAAGTGCAGTTTTACTGAGATAAAAGTGGTGATTTTTCTCTCAGTAGAGTCTCCGTGGGATGGTTCCTGTCTTTGAGGTGTTTCATTAAGTAGATGAAATGGCCATTTCGTCGGGCTTAAGCGACGACAAATTTACGTATCCATTGCTCCGCTGAACTGCCAGAGCTGAGTGCAATCATACGTTATATTAGTGGAATTGAAGCTTCCACGGAGCGTAAACTGGAATGACAGTTAAACCACACCGAACGGTAGCCTGCCTACCTAATTAATACCTACGGATGTGCACGATGAGGCATCTTCGATAGAAAATTCTAACTTTGGTGATATTTAATAATGAATGTATGTATATCGAAGATAGTTATCGAGGGTATCCTTAGCTTAACTTACTTATGCGTGGTATTAATCGCCAGTCCAGATAAAAAAATCCCCTTATTTTGGATTTGGCATCCTAATGTTAGATAACTGACTAACCATAAGAGCGGATGTGGGTGGCAGCCATACTATATCATCGACGTCACAGGACCTGAAAACTTTATTTTCCAGAAAAAATATTCTTTAAGCAGGATTAACTTTGGGAAATTTTTGGATACTTTGGAAACTAGAGCAGACGCTCAAAGAAATAGGTTATCAATCAGCAAAGAGGCTTGTTAATTGGGCTACTGCATGTGCCCACCAGATAATAACAGATTATATTACAGATACACTTACATTAATATCTTTTCCTCTCTCTTTCACTGAATCCTGAAATCATTTTTTTATGATTATGGTAATACTTTTCCTGTTCTATGTATTCTTGATAATAAAATATAGTTATTTATTTCGGCAATTTACTACTTCGTTTCATTAGGAACTTTAGACAGTCTCTCTACTCCAAGAAGAGAGAAGTTCTTTGAAAGAAAACTATTCAAGATTTAAACGTAAAGATTACTTACATAACCGACTAAAATTTATGATCATATGCATTAATTACGTAAATGTGTATAATGAATTCTAAATAAAATATCATATTTAGTATTACTTAAGAAGTAACATATCTAATTAGATATTCTAACAAGGAATTCACCTTAATGTTTCCTTATAAAAATCCCTGCTATTCATAACTGATGTCTTTGCTATCTAAAAGTTCCCATAAAGCATATTCATCAAAAGGAACCTTGTCTAACTCTTTCGAGAATCCCATAACATTACTATGCCTCGCGTCGCGTCCTCTTCTGTAAGAAATACGCCTCAAGATCCTTAAATCATCTCCGATTTTTCTTCCAGAAAATGTATTGACGCCATGCTAAAGCAACGAAATTATCGTTTGAGGAACGGCATCCCGCACGTGATGGGAATGTTTCCGAAATTACTTTGTCCGTTCCGAATATATTTTGCCCCCTAATGCTTCCATTCGCGAATACTCCAATTCCACACCTCTCACGCTTCTCTTCAGCGAGGAATGTAAAACGCCCACGAACTTTCTCTCGCAATTAGCTGTCGACAGCAAAAGTGAAACTACTGTGAAGCACTCAGGGAAAGCACAGAAGAGAGTGAAAAATGCGAAAGGAACGGTCCGAAGACGAGCGGTCTTGGGCTCATTCGCTTTAGTCACTTCCGGATATGTCGACAATAGGTTCCATTTGCCGTCCATATCGCAGGCGGAATTACCACTTTTCTGAGGTGTGTCGGTATTATGCGATGAAGAGAGAAAGTTGAGGGAAAAGAGACTGTTTCTGAAGAGAGATGAAGGTAGTAAGGCCTCCAATGACGTTCTCTTGTGGTGGCTATCCTCCAGAAAGCGATGGGATGCAAGTGGATTGAATATCAAAAATTAACGTAACGTGACCACTACGTGTGGGCAAAATTTCGGCTAAAGTAGGTTTGTAAAGGCTTATAATGTTACTGAACCGTAATATTTTTATTCCGTTTCATCGCCCCTATTCAATGAAAACGTCTAGTTATGGTTCAGCACAGGCAGCCGCCAACGAACCCATGGTGGAAAGACTGGGGATGTTTAATCTTTTCACTATGAAGTTAACCGATATATTTTCGCAAACATCCATGCGAATATGCACAAGTTAATGATACTCTAATTTTGGTGTATTCACGGTGTCGATAAGAGACCATGGTCTTTCGATCTGGGGTGTACGCTATCAGTAAGCTCTCTATATTATCTTTCTGAAGGGCATTAGACATTGAAAATTTTCATAAAATTTTATTAACTTAAATTTTGGAGAAAAATAATAAAGAAATCAACTAAATATTAATTCATTGGTTAAAATATAAAATTAGTAAATCCCCGTTACATATCAATAGTAAAATACTGTAACGGTGAATTATAACATTCTATATGAAAATCGAAGCAATGTAAATAATAGTTTCTGGGTTCAGAAAAAGTGACAAAATTCAAGTATTAATTCGGATCAACTTTAACGAAGTAAAAAATAATGATTATATCGGTTTCTGAAGTGCTTCCGGTTTTATGCCCGCCACAGATCAGAAGCACAGACCAAATTGCCTCGGTCCATGAACCCATGGGGATGATATTCCAATGAATTATGTTATTTCCTGATGCCTAATTTACTTCGAGTCTTTTTCCCTAATCCTATGCTCTTTTTGTATTTGAGCTATGTTTTGCATTTAACTTTGCAGCCACCGCTTCAAACAGCTGCACTAGCCGTTTCAGACTACGAAATCGCTACGATGAGAAAGCACTCAACACCTTTCTCTCTATCAATGGCTATAAATAAAACGTACCCGCTCTGTGTGAATGCGAGCCCTTGGGCTGGGTCGTGCCATCAGAGAGGAATGCCGAAATAGAAATATCTCAGGAGATCGGAAGAAGCAGTGGAAGAATCGAATACAAAAAGATAGCGAAGAAAATAAATGATACAAAAAGGGCATAATTGAATATGAAAGTAAACAAATTAGTCTACTGTGGTAGGGTAAGAAGAATCTTGTTCTCAATTTCTTCCGTCAAAAAAGGCTCAGCGACAGTATTGAGTGACGATAAAATATTCAAGGAGGGTAAATGTGGCCCTACGTTCAATATAACAGCAAAAGGAGGTCCTGCGAACGGAGCACAAATAGGAAGAGTTTTTGATCGAAGAGGCGGCTCAGCGGACGAAAGGAAAGGGAGAATGAAGAATAATGGTTCGTAGGCGGGACAATTGAGGCAAGGGTAAGAAGATAAAATGAATGGACGATTACAATAAGTGGAAAGAAAGGAAAGTGGGAGCGAGGGAATTAAAAGAGTGAAATATATTGTAGAGAAAGAAGAAATGATGGGAATTGATAAAAAGCCCTAATTCTGCAATGCAAAATCTCAGGGGTAGGCAAAGAGTGAAACAACTCGTGGGAGAAGTGGCCGAGTTTAAGGAATTTAAACCAAATCTGGAAAATCTGGAGGAATCTCATAAGAGGACAAATACATATTAAAATTTTTGTTAAGATTAGAATTTCTTTGCAGAAATCCTTTTCATTTGAATTGAAAATCTTTCGATGCTAATTTAGCTAACTTTATTATCAACTTAATTAGGATAGTTCATCGTTATGGTAACATCAACTGTTTACTATCCTCTCAATTCCGAGCTTCTCTTGGTTAAATTACTCCTACGCATTTTGATGATGTTCCTGTTTCATCGGTTCTTTGGTCTTCTTCTTGGACTCATTACATAACTTGGTGTCTAGTTGAGAACTGCTGATGTCATTTCTTCTCGCCATATGGCCTTTTCAAATCCATTTCTATGACTTTACTTTATCTGCGATGTGCGTTATTCCTTTATTCATCTTCACCAAGGTGTCTTCTGTCTCTTTTTTTGATTTCAAGAATACAACGTTCCATACTTCTTTGCGTCGACTGGAGTCGCTTGGTTATTGCTGCGTTTAACACCCGTGTTTCACGTCATAGGTTAACGCTGATAAAATGCCTTTTTTAGAAACCTTTCAGTAAAAAACCATTGGAATGTTTTACTTACGATTACTTGAATATGCAAATTCCTTCGGAAGACACTGCAGGCAAGTTCAATCCTTACAGGTAAAGATGGTTTAAGATTAGGAATATCCAGTGAATATTAATGTAGTGAAGAGAAATATAATCCAATGATAAGCCGCAATCCTATTAAGAGTGAACGGAATGCTCCCACGCCGTCACCTTCTGCAGATTATTAGCTAAAATGCCAACCAGTCTCTAATCTGCTACCTTTGATGGTAAATTAAAAAAAAATCATTTATCGCGAACCAGTGTAAAGAGCCCTCTAGAGCAAAAAAGGATACGGTTAAGGGTATATTCAATTCTCTATCACGCTAAACTGGTCTCCTCTCAAAATCGTGATTCCATCTGAGAACTTCTCCTTGTTAGTGTTGAAGCGATGAAAATATAGCTCTCGTATTACATAGTGGCGAGATAATAATCCTTCAGAAGATCAGAGTGTCTTATCTATCTTATCTAAGAGGAGTCTCAACTCAAAAATACGCCTTTCGAAATTTCCCTCGTAATTCGAGCATCGGGGAAAAATTAGGAATCCAAATACAAGGGGAGAAGGGAAGTAAAAAACGATGGAAGCGATCCATGCAAAATGAAGAGTCAAAGAGGCGGAGGGGAGGGGAAAAAGGGTGAAAATAAGAGGTAACCATTTCAGATGGAATTACATGATGAAAGAAGAGTATTAAGGAGACAGTGAAAAAGAGAATGGATAGAGAAAGAGGGGTGAGGAAGGAAAAATGAAGAGCCGAAGTACGGCTCAAATCAAAAGAACATGAGAAGAAATCAAAAGAAGAAGGAAGCAGACGGCGGTGAAGAGAAGATAAGGGAAAAGATGAAAATTAAATGTGCGAAGGGGAAAAGGAGTAAAAAGGAAGCAGAGGGAAGAATCTGAGTATGGGAAAGGTATAGAAAGTAGGTAAGAAAAGAGGATGGAAGGTGAAAAAAGAAATGGGCTCTCAAGTGAAGAGGATTTCCTTTCCTCCTAGCTGTTGGCAGTGCCATGAATTCTGAGTACCGAATATGTTTGTGTGTGAGAAAGATTCGGGGATAAGATGCAAGTTTAGTGTCGACGAGAGTGGTTGGAGGGATGGTTTAGTTGGTTAACGGTGAGATACGGCGAAAGTGGAGGCGTGGCTAAGAGAGGAAACGGATTCCATCACAATGACGCAGTGACGAATAAAATTACCTGACCTGTTTTCCGCACCCTTTCAAATCGGTACTTTTGAGAAAAAAATTCGGGTGAATGCATTTCCTCGTCGTTCCGAGCTAAAAAAAAACTGGTTATAAATCAGCGACGTTTTGAGCACCATTAAAGTAATTTTTATATCATGAGCCAACTCGTGTCGTTATAATAATACGAAAAAAAATTTTAGGAGAAATTATAAAAAGTAGGCTTGAGGATAATCTTGTACTTATGCTGACGGTGAGTTTGAAATTAATTAGATAGCGTTGAAAAACTTTATATGCATGAAAGCATTATCGTAATGTACGATAACTGTGCAGGATATATTTCATCTAATCATTCTCATTTTATTTACATTATTATATAAGATCCATTCAGAAGGAAAAAGTTAATTTAAAGTAAATTGACTTAAATGAGGTAAACGGGTTAATTACGTTTCACAAAAGGGTTTTTACATTAATTTTTATTGGCTTCATTAATATTATTCCGCTAAGGTTTAAAAGCAGAAAAACTTGTAAAATGTAGAATTTGTAAAATGATTGAAATGTATCCATTTCAGCCTTTCTTTCTAAAATCTCAAATACAGATATAAATTCTAAGCTGGTAACAGATATTTATCAATACTTTCGAGTTAAAAATCAAAATACATAAAATAATTATAGCTTAAGAAATCTCTGAGAAGTGGCTACAATTGTTTGTGGCGGAAAACAAGAACTCGCAAGTGTGAAAATATGATGTTTCCTTTTGAAAAAAGACCCATATTGAAAATTTGTGAAGAAAGGAATTGCTACTGATTTGCAAAAGAAGAAGGATTTGTTGTTGATTCTACCCTCATCACCGATATTAAGACCAAGCTTTTATTTCTTGCATCGAATTCCTATACCAGAGTCGAAAAGATTTGCTCAAAGAATGATAAAATATATCCGAGAATCTCGGCCATACATTTAAGTCTTTCAGAGGGAAAAAAAACTGAGTTCTGGTAGATTGAAACTATCGACAGATAAAGAAAATGGATGGCCTTGGAAGAGGAACAGGTTAAGGGGGAGAGAGTGAGTTCAAGAAGGAATAAGGAAACTTATAGTAATTACTTACTTACTGCGTTGTAATTCACCAAACACAAATTCAAGATAGAATGGACGCATCGAAAAAGCTAGAAGTAGTAGGTAAGGGAGATTTTTAATCACCCGTCAAAATAATTTTATACTTTTGCGCCGAAATGGTTTGCGATCTCTCTCTAGCTTCTTAAAGATTATCGCAATTAGTGTTAAAACACATTATATCCATTTTTTTTCGAGATAAGTAACGTAGGGTGTCCATATAGTCAAATCACTAAAGGGTATTAATTTTAAAGTATTCAAAAGAGAGGGAGAACAAAGCAATAGTGTTGAAGCGTTGCATTGAAGGATCTATAAGTAAAATCAGATCAAATGTGAAGGTTTCAATCTCAATTGCGAACGTTTTCTAATATGCGGAGGAGTTTTTGCGTTCATGTACGTGAATCAAATAAGTAATTGTAATTTATGTTGACTTTATATTAATGATTACACATAAAATTGGTGGAAAAGAAATAAGCCAGCTAGATTAGATGAGAGTTGAAGCGGTTGGCTCTTTCTTCCTTTTCTGAGCCAAAATGATAGCATGAGTTAAAATCTCCACAAGAATGCAGGGTAATGACCCTATGCAACTCTTTTCGTAGCATTCCGTAATTAATAACCGAAATGGATGTCATGGTGTAGCATTATTCACACCATTCAACTTCCTAGGATGGAGATAGAATTAAATGAATATGTATTTATCACTTAGAGAAAAATAAGTCTTTCATAAAATGGCTGAAGACTACCAGGTATATGACTATTTTTTCGGTAAATTTTATTTTATTTTCGTATTTGTTGGAGATGTACAATTAATTTTCATATATTTGAGTTCGTGAATGAGTGATACGGAGGTGAAAAGAATCTCCCATCACTTCTATCCATGACCGCTATAATCCATTGCTATTCTAAATCCTTAACTTCATCGACCCCCATTCGTTGACAGTAATTCTGGAAAATTTATATTATAAGAGTTGCGCTGAGTGTGGAATTGTACGGAGTGAGCATGTTAGTGAATATATTTATAGACGAGTTTATCTATCAAACTTGAAAATTCGTAAACTTTGCAAAGTAAGTCCGATTTTTTAGTTCTCACGATGAGTGCCCCGATTTACCCAAAATATAATTCCACGAGATCTGCGACCTCTCCTCTCCATTGGATTCTAATCAAAACCAATCATTTTGGCATAAATTTCCTGAATCGATTCCGCGAAAACGAGGCATAGGATTCCCATTCATTTGCTCGAATTGCGTTGGAATGACTTCCCGATTGTTTCGGAAGCGCGAAGTGGAAAATATTTTTGCACCATTTGGGAATCCATCAGCATTTTGAGTTCGTTATAGAAGTTGAATACTCCAGGCTTAAGTTTTGTTTTTTTTTAATTAAAAGTTAGTCTTGTGGGGCAGACTTAACGAATTTCCGTATATAATTGTTGTGACTGATACGAAAAAGTCAAGAGTTTCATTACTGAATTGTTTTAAAATAGATAACTAGTAAGTAAAAGTTTAAAGTGAATTTGCTGCAGAATTGAAGCGTGATCGAAATGATTTTTTCTTCGGGGAGAAAATGGTCAAGCAAAGGCTGTTCCCACATGGAGAAGTAATATACGTACGCATAAAACTTGCATTCCCTCACAAAAAAAAAAAAAAACAAAAATATTCGCCCTCCATAGGTTAGTAGTTAGAATCCTTAAATCCTGACATGCGCTACAGTATTTTTACGTAAAGGAGAAGTCTTTGAGAGCGAATCAAAATTCGCAAAATTTCGAGAAGAAATCAAAAGGTCCAAAAGTTTCAGAAGACCAAAATGAAAAGCAAATATGTTAAATCGAAATTCAAAAAAGTTTCTCCATTTCTGTAAATAAAAGATAAATTTGAGAGAAGAAAATTTTCCCAGGAGATATCGGAACCGATCCTGTGAAAATATGATCTCTACCTAATATTTCCTTATTGTGTTCCATTTGTATAGACTTCGACGAATAGTAACTCCCTTATTGAGGAAAACCATGGCGCTATCCCGATTCCTGGAATCGTGCAACATACGAGGAAAACGATGGCAATATAAGCCAACTTTAGTTGTTCAAAGAGATCTTCGATGGGTTGAAAGGGAAGAGGAGAAGGAAATGATAAAGCAATTTGGAGTCTTCTCAATCCGCTACTAAAGTCAAGAAGGCTCATCCGAAACTCTCGAATTCGTACACGTGCGCCAAAATAGTCATTTAATAATCATAGTAGCTATATTTAAGTCATATAGTGGTTGTTTTTGCTTCATACAATTAATAAAAGTGAGAGCATCGGAGATAATTTCAAACTTATAAATATCAAAATACTGTTATTCAATTTTCTTTCATAGCAAAGATAAAACAAGTGTCTACCAAAGTGAACGGATGAATCCAGTATTATTGATGCATGAAAATCGCTCATCAAAGCACATTATTTTTATTAACGGAATGGAAATTGAAAAGTTGGCAAAATTAGGGAGAAATTGTTCGAAAAAGATTAAACAATCAAGTAACCAAATCCATGGTAAGTGAAGTAATTATCCACAGAAATCTTTGAAAGTCTCTGAGCCAACCATAATTTTTGTCAAATGAACCACGCAAATGGCGAGCGATAAAAGTAATATTTTACGCATGCATTCACATACTAGCAGTGCTACCTTGAGATGATCTATTGATGGAACTGATCTTGATACAGACAAAAATAGATGGAATAACACCAACTTATTTTTCATGTAAATTGACGATGATTACTATCGTCTTTCTGGATGACTTCAAAGAGCAGTTTTGTTTTGGGATGATGACGAGCAAATCCGTAAAAATACACTTGTATTTAAACATGCGTTTATATACCAATATTCGTAAAATACCGTAAGAATGATGTAAAAGTTAGAGTGCACGTTAACATAGTAATTAGATTGAGATCTATTTGTGGATTTGTTGTTAATGATTGCTCTATTTTCCAATAATTATCAGTACCAGAAATAGCTTCCACAGGGGATATTTTAGATCATTTGAGCGAGAATAACCTCTTCAGAACATGCCAGTGCAAATTAACAAATTATGTAACATTAACTAAATATTTTACCCTCATGGTAACTTAAAACTGTATGCAATGTTACGTTCAATAAATAAAAATACATATATACTTTGAAAAACACTGAAGTAAATCGGTTTCCACCGTTTATCAGTTCAAAATCTGGCGTATAATGGTGGCTCATTAGCTTTGGATTCTACCTTGTTTTGACTGGATTTGTTACCCTTTTGAGAGACAGTTGGGGTTTGGCGGATTCGCATTGGAAGAGCGGTGAAGGTGAACCCGGCCAGGAAAACTTTTACGCAGCTAATTAAATCTTGGAAGGGTGAGGTAAATAAGATAGCATCTGGTATTGATACAATAAATCAAATTTATATGGTCTCTGAATGATTAAAACCCTTAACTTGGGAACTTCAAGTCATTTACATTAAGGACTGAGGATGCCGCGAAGACAATGTATGACTGCTAACACAAACTTGGTGAACTAATTCAGCTGTAGTAATTTATTATGCTTTCCTCAATGGATATCTCAATTTTACGATCGTAATTTACTCCTAAAACTGCGCTAACTGAATTCTTTATTACTGGGACTTAGCTTATGAAAAACGACAATAATTCAGGTCAGTGATTTCAAAAACTTTTCCTTTACTGCAGTGAATACTTTGATATTTTCTGCTTTAAATTAATGAAAACTTTCGTTAAACTGTCTCAATTTCAGCACTTTTATTTAAAAAGAAACCGGAATACTTACCTGTAACGAATAACATCAATTGATAAATATATTAAATTTATTTTTCACGATATTTCATAGAAGATAAAAGGTATACATATAAGAATACGTAGAAGATAATTTATATACAAAGATGAATAATATAATAAGGGACTTGACGTTGAGGAAATCAATAATAATTATTTTTTTCATTTTTATCAATATTCATCCGAACATTGTATATCATGAAAAATACGCTGTGAATCATCAATCAAGGTGAAAAATCAAACAAATGCTTTTCTAGCGAGAAAGAAATAACCTTGAAATAATTTCAAGTTCTCAGCGGATATATTTTCTTGCGAAAATTATAAATTGGGTAAAATCATATGAAAAAGCAAACTATTTATGTTAAGTTAAAAAGGTACTGGAAGGAGTGGAGAATTGTTCTTCTAGCTCGAAAGAATAATTTAAAAGAGTTTTTGGAATATTCCACGATCTAATAAGGAGGAATATCTCACGCAAAACTCATTTTTATTCACAGTCCTATTTCTGTTAGTGATTGCAAAAGGTGCGAGTATTGTTCAAAATAGTATACAGCCGCAACACATTTGAAATTTTCAATAGAGTGAATCTCTTTTAAATCAGTAGCATTGCTGATAGCAAACCCTCCGAGTTTAATAAACAGCAAATCATGCATAAATTGAGTCCAAGTCAAAAGATCTTAGAAACATCGTCTAAATAAATTCCTAGATTTAGTCCCAAAATGTTGTTCTTTAATAGCTGGGTAATGATCATCATTTGGGTTTCCCTGCGAGATTTTAGACAGCTTAAAAAGTTTCATTTATTTAAATTTACGCAATATTTTTCAACTTCAAAGTATATCGGTTATAATCCTATTGTAAATACTTCTGTTTCATATTTATAATAGCGGTAATAATTTAATTTGTCTTGGATGAAGTATGATGTCATAGTAATAAGAAAAGCCTGAAAAGATGAAATTCGCTGTCTCGATGCGAGTACATAAATATCAATGTTTCATAGATTTTTATAAAAAAGCAGCTTTTTACCTATTTTACATTGAAACTAGCGAATGCACGACGTTAAATGAATTCTCTACATCGCCAACGAACAATGATTTAACCCTAACGTACGGCCAACGCCTCGAACTTCCCAAAATGAACCATTTCCATTCATAATTTCCACCACGATATGTTCATAGCTACCTGGTGAATCCCCCGGCAAAAAATCCAAGATTTATTTTATTTAATTTGAAAGCAACTCCTCTTTACGACTTCCATTACTTTACCTCCTTGGGGCCGCAAAGCCCACCTTGGGCGGAAACGTATCTCACTTGAGTGTGAAATATTCCCCGCTGTCGGTGTAGATATGAAAGGGGGCAGGGCAACGATTGAAAAGTAGATCCGAGAGAGGGAAAGAAGAGAGAGCGCTGAGTGGAGGGTGGCGCCCCAACGACAAAGGAAAGAATGGAAAGCAGGGGGATTGATAGCATTAAAAGAGGAAGAAACACCGGTGAGAGAAAGATGGTGAAAGAGGAGAGGAGTTTGAAGGAGAGGGATTTACGAAAGGTGGGAGAGGGGGTTATGATTGAGGCATGGAAGGTGGAGAGATAAGATTATCAAGATATGTTTACACGATGGTAGAAGACGACATGTTGGAGGAGGGGTGGAACGCCAAATGGCTACGAAATGGAGATTCGCAAACATAAAAAAGATGGAAGGCGGAGAGATGAGAGGGGGAAAAGCGAAGGAGAAACGTAATAAAGATAGAGGGAAAACGTGTGTTGGAGGTAAAGGGAATCCGGTGGGAAGCAAAGTATTCGGAATGGAAATGTTTGAGAGGAGGGGAAACTATAGCTCGAGGAGGATTGAGCGATCGGGAGGAAAGGAAAAGCTGGAATTATATTGGCGGGCAGAAAAAATATACGAAGGAAATAAAATATTTCCTCTTTCTGTGGGGAAGCGAAGGGGATGGAAAAGGGGGATGTCGGGAAAGAAATCCACGAAACCTATAATCAAATGGAACGCTTCCTATAACAGAGTCGGCTTGATGTCGGCTAATGAATACCACAAAAGGAAAATCGCTTCCTACGATTTCATACGCACGTGGACTCGATTTAATCAAACGAATCGCATACCTATAATATCAAGTAGTTTCATCTTTCACTCTAAAAAATTAGGTAAATTAGGGCAGGCGATTTGAGGCTTATTTTCAACGAATCCGACGGAAACGTAAATCCGACCAAAGGTCAATCGAATCGCGCATTTTATTCGGTACGCAAGATACAAAGGCTTTCAATACTTCACTTTGTCCGAATCCCCTCACGTACGTCTATGTATAGAGAGAGTTGAATCGAGCAAAATGATATTGTTCTAAGCAAAAGGCGCTTACTACAGGTTTCTGCATTAGTGGTCTTTTCTATGTGATCAAACGAATGCTCGATAGCGTAACATTATTGTGAATTGAAGCAGTAATTGAAGATTTATTCTCATCTTCATGTTTTGAACTACTACGGATGCACTGTTTCTTTACACCCCCTATTTCCACAGTTTTCATCCGGTCTAGTAAAATTCTATGTAAAATTCAATGCGCTGACTTATAAAGCAATATTAATGAAATCAATACTTAATGTTGCATCGGTGAGACTTTTCATTTTAAACTACTAACAATTACTGAAAGTTGCCAAAATCCTTTGGTGGTAGAATGTGAATTTAAGCTGGAGCTTTTTACAAATTCTGTTTTCATCAAAACTAAAAGTTCGCAAATTAAGGTTTACTACGTTTACCCGAAATTGATCTTCTTTTTCATTAATTCGCGAATGATATTCTCCCATGTTGAAATTAGCAAATCAAGCAAAATATCGTCATAATGTAATTCGGTTCTTGTAGTCTCTAAAGTATATCTGGTTTAATTCACATATTTGTATATCTTATAGCATCTCATAAGTATCGGAAATAATGTGCACATACTCTTGTCAACGTAACTTATCAACACATGCACATAGATTGGGCATAAAAGCAAGACCTCGATCTCATACCACACTTACGCAAATGAAGAATTTGGAGAAAACAAAGGTTACTCTTATCATTTGCTAAGAAAATTTATTGAAACGTTCGGATACAAATTCTTCCGAATAATTTAAAATTCAAAGTGATATAGTATAGACGAGAATATGAAAAAGTTTTCAATTTAATTTCCCAAAGTTCTTATCCCTAAAAGAAAATGACAATGATAAAGCAGAGGGGATATTAGAAAAAGGATTATGGACAAGAGAATTCTATTATTATATACATTTATATAATTAACTTGTCTTCTAAATATTTCATAGAATGGGTTAGAGTAAAAAACTGTCCCATGACTTTGTAATTAGTGGATTTTTTCTATTGAATGTTATGAAATATATATATTTACAAGAAATACATGCAAAATAATGGGTACATATATTCGCCAGTGAAAAAAATCTTCAGATCGTTCGTCACAGGGGTGTACAAGCTTTGTGTGGGCCGCATGGACTCTATTTAAAGACTATAAGTGGGTATTAAATAATAATTCTTGCTGCAAACTTAATTCCTCAGAAATCTCTTATTAATTTTTCGGTACAGTGGTAATTAAATGAGAATAATTTTTAGAGTAAATTTCCAATAAATTATCTTTTATCAACTTCATTCTCAATCTCAGGGTGGAATAGACTCAAAATTCTCTGAAAAAAATGTGGATCTGCATTACGCAGCAAGTGTGACTGCTCTGCTTTAGAATTTAGTGTACGCATCGAAGATCGAGCGTATAAAATAATCAGCGCAATTTATTCTCCATTTTCGCGACCGACATCCTACGAACGATGATAATATTTTTGAAAATTGGGCCGCCGCTATTTGACGCACGTTTGATATTCTGAGATTTGTCTCCCAAAGCTCATTTACACTATGTATCGAATCTAACCCCAAACGGGAAAATTTGAACTGGGAATAGGTAGCAGGATTGGAGGAGACGTGACGATGCGGTTCATCTCCACTTTGCACCGGAAAAAAGATGCACGCGGGGATTACTCCCCACATCTATAACACGGAGGGTTCGTTAAAGCGACGCAACTACGAGGGCTAGATCTCCTTGAAAATAGACATCCCCACGCGACGCACGAGGTTAGCAAGTGCTACACGCGCCCTCAAATTCATGATTCAGGACGGATATGAAGATCTATACAGTTCGAAGCCATCCCCGTACTCCATTAGGCAAATTGCATTTGAGATGGTGAAAGGGAGAGGTCGCTGTGATCGAGTTCGTGATTTGAGTGCCAAGAATAGGAGCGATATATTGGCTCGAGAGATTAGATAGCTACGGGAATCGATTAAAAATCATATTTCTTCTTCATCGGAGCTGCAAATGGACATCTTTGTATTCGCGACCGCACTTGTCTGATGCATACTGTGACCATTACACGTTGTTTGGTCAAGGGCTTAATAATCAAAAACGTTTTGGGATATTCCAGTTATTGACAATTTAAATCAACGAAGCTTATGCCGTCCTCGTGGAATAAAATTCCATCGAACTTTTTATTAAAACTTTCTTTTCAATCATCAAATTCCTCCGTTCGATTACCGGTAGGAGCTCACGTACGGTCTTTTGGTGTAGGTTCGAAGAAAAAGTGATTTTTATTTTCTTTTGCCTCGGACTTACCAATGGCTGAGATAATATAAAAGTTAATGAGGTATGAGTGACGTTAAATAATGGCCATTTTAGTCGCTCCATATACTATAGAATGCTCTGAAGTGGGTTATTGTTGGGGTAATTGTGCTCTCCGCTTACAGCATTCTGAATCAGTGAGGAAATCAAGAACCTCATCTTGCCTAATCCCCTCATAATGGATGGGTAGGGAGTCTAATTAGCATTGAGGTGATGTCTGCGTAGACTGAAGCCATTTCTCAATCAATACCAAGCGACTACAATAAAAATTAGTAATAATTTTTGTATCATAGTCGAGCGATATTCCATCAATTTAATTTGCAGAGCCTATCCAAGCATTTCGGCGGAAATATGTTGCAAGTTATTTATTCGTAGAAAGTTGATTTTTCTAGTTACTTATCATATACAAAAATTTGTATATTATATGACATATTTAAAGTCCTCCAATGCTCCTCGATCCAATGAAAGAGTAAAACTTTTAAAAACTAGCTCTCTATATTTTTATGAAAAAATTTTTGGCATTGATATACTTTCTTTATTATTTCATACCACGAAATATTACTGAGTTAGGCAAACCTAATTACTATTTGCTGAAGATGATTGCGATATGTTGATCTTTAAAAAATACGAAAAATTATTTGATGAGCTTATAAAGATGGTAATAATATACTTTCTTAGATAATTATTAATCCCAAACACATCCTATATTACAGATAATGCGAGAATCATACTATTAGCATTTAAAGGACTGCGGGGAGTTAAATTTAACACTCTTATTCCCTTCGTTTTCTTGCATATTTCTCAATTATTTTCACTTTTCGTGTATATACCTATTTCTTCTCAATGTATGATTTGTAGGAAATTATCTCTTTGTTGTTTCCCTTTTTGTTTTCAAAAACTTAAATTACTGCATGGGGTCATTTTTACCTCGGTTGTCGGGTAATGAAACATTTTACCTACAATATCTGTTTCCTTTACATAATGTTAACTTAGTGACTTAGTAGAAAGAAAAATATTTGGGGACTATTTGACACTTTGCTGGTTACGTAACAATATAGGTTCGCTCTTTTTAAGGTTAATAAAATGAAGTTAAGTTCTGCTTCAGAGCTAATGCATTAAGTTACCGAACTACTGTCCCATTTCCGCACGAGTTTCCACTTATTGTTAGCTAAGTTTAGTTAAATGATGCAAAATGATGCTAGCTTGTTAGTTAGGTTATCCTTGAATAAATGTGACTACATTTAACTAATTTTTTATTAATCTGCACAATGATTGTCATTTATAGATAAATAACACTGGGAAAAAAATACGACTTCAACTCACTCTACGCAAAACAATTCAGCAAAATTTACAAACGTTCAACCTGATATCCGACCCAAAAACCATTGATTTCAACTCTCCTATGGAAGGAATATTTGAAATTAACGAATTTATGGCAGAGATTTCTAGAGAAAAAGCGTTAAATTCAAATGTGATGAGATGAGAAAGGTTTTAACTCACATCCAGAATTGGTATCAAGATACCAATACATCACAGAATATGGGCCTATTCGATTCCATCTGACCAAATATAGGGCTAGAAACATCCTCTCGATTTTGTCTATCTCCAATTGGTATGTTCTATTTCCTAAATCTCTTCTGCAGGCCACGATAGAGATATTTTGGGAATGCCACTTTGCGAGAAAAGTACTTTATCTTGCGGTCTCTATCCCAAATACTCTCACGGTCACTTCCTTCCCATAGCTTTTCGCGTATCTCCCGCAAGAATGCCTCACTCATGGTGACCTATAAATGCGGGAAATGTATATTCTTCCCAATCCTCCTATCTATTACATTTATATCCATTTTAGAGTCGCACTCAACTGCCGTAAAAATGGAATAAAGCTCGGGGAATCGCAAGCGAAAGTTGCTTGTCGACAGATAAATCTTTTACTCGTCCATCTCATTGCCGCTGGTATGGAAATGTAACTTATCCATAATAAGCCTTAATATTTCGTATATTTATTATTTCGTAAATTAATTTACTCAAACATTTTTGTTGCGTTTCTTCTTACAAGACAGCCACTTTCTCTTTATCAACTTCACCGAAAGTTGAGCTTCCATTTTTGTCAGATCTTATACAATATATAAAAATTTTGCGGTTGAATTGCTTCTATATCCAATTCTTTTCTCTCAGCAGTTCCGAGATATAATTTTCGCCGTTTTGTATTTTTCCAAAACCATACACGAAAATCGAGTTCTCTAAGGACAGCCTTATTTTATTTCTCTTCCTCTTTTACTAAGCAGCAGACTCAAGGCACAGGACATTAAAAAGGGATTTCTATAAATAATGATATTCTTATAGCGATGTATCCAGATGTTTGAAAAAATAAACTGTCATAATTGCCTCACTAACAGTTGATCTCCACTCATACACTGTGATCACCTAAATAACCCACTTACAACGGCTTACCGTGTCTCCTTCACCGCTTACTCTTCATAGATAAGAATCGCATCTTATTATTCAATTTGAAGATTCGCTTACATCTGTGAAACTACGAGCACAACATGGAATTTAAGAGAATGATCACATCCATATTTACAAATATCTACTCATATGTTTCAGGATTCGTTAGTTGAATTCATTTACCTAGCGTATTTCAAATGTGCTAGTTCTAAACAACCTTACATTACATCTTTTTCTCAATAAACTACTAAATACTAATACACTCTCGATTGTATAGTATTAGAACAGAGTTGGAAATGCTGCATGTTGGAGTTCAAAGTGATCTCATCTTCTTTTCAAGCATTAAAATCTCTCATTTCTTAGCCTCATCTATCACGCCGAATGAAAATTAAACAAAATATTTCAAATTGTAGTTTATTCAGCTGTTACTCTCCGGAGTGTAATTACTATTTTGAGATTTTTGAAGATGGGCAGCACTCAAATGCGCCCTTATGGTTTTTCGTGCACTTTATCTGCGGAAAAAGATTCTTCACCTCTGTTTTAGAATTAATTTTCTATTTCAACCATAACTACTTCATCAGGCCTAACGTGAAAAAAGTATTAAATTATCTTTTATGTGATTCCTTTTCTAATTGGTGCGGCTATATAAGAAACGCTCATTAGAAACTAGAAACGTATTTCGTAAGCTCATTTCTTCTTGCATTAATGTTTACGGAGTTGTTTAATTAGGGCTCAGTAATTAGTTAACCTTTTATATTTCCTTTTCAAGATGAGAGGGAGTGGGCATAACTTATATTAGGCTAATTTGGCCGAGCATAATGTACGAGTGATGTGATGAAGTGCACATACACCTATTCAAAGAATGTAAATAACTTTCTGTAGAAAATTTATATGAATAAGTTTTATTTCCTCTTTAAATATCTTTACGGCTATATTTTTTCCTATCACCATATGTTAACGAAAGGAATATTTTTTATACTTTTTGGTATAGAATTGAAAAATTGATCAATCATTTACTCTAGTCCCAATCTCGTTTATATACGTATGTGACAATTTAAGTGCTGCTATGTTATGAGTAACCATGAAAGACAGTATTCACCTCAGTTAATCCTTAGCGAATGCTATTTGAAGCACTCTTAGAGCAATTGCGTTGCGCTTACGTTTCCCATTCACAGCATTCTGGCTCAGTGTGGAAACAAACGCAAAATTCCGCTTTATCTTGCCTTTTGAGCATCAATACATCTTTTGAGCTTTCCATAGCTATAAATAAAAAGTAGAAACCGGTCTCTGATCTGAACAGACAAATGTCTCAGTGAAGGGACGTTAGGAATGTCATTGAACCCTTTCTCCTTTCATTTCAGGATTGGGCATCATCTTGGACAGCCAGGGGCCCATGTTCATCAATGAGCCCCGCGGCGTGGTGGAGTTTGGCAATGACACGGGTGCCGTGATCGCGTGCGGGGCACGCGGGAGTCCCACTCCCAAAGTGGAATGGGTGATGGCGGGAGACGGCTCACTCGCCGCTCCTGTCCCTCACATCAGAGAATCACTTCCCAACGGTTCTCTCTATTTCCCGCCATTTCCGGCCGAGGCATATCGTCACGACATCCATTCGGCCGTTTACAGATGTGAGGCGTCAAATTCAGCCGGCAGAATCCTTAGCCGGGAGGTGAATGTGAGAGCAGGTGAGATATGAGTTTCTATTTCGATCTCATTCAGGGATATCCTAAATGGGAACAGCAGTGAGTAAAAATGCGTTATCTGCTCTCCATCGTAATGGCTTCAACATAGAGATACACCCTGATTGCATTAGATAATTGGTAACATTCAACCCGTTATTCATCACGTATTGTATGGTTGCTGGCAATCTACGAGATTGACCTGAGAGCCCCATTGGATGCTTAATCAGCCAAGCGGGCCGGCCCTTTTACTGCTTCAATACTTCCTCACAACATTAACGGTCAAAGTATTCTACTGTGAAATTATTTTCATTAGTTTCTGCGCCAACAGCAATTAAGACAACCTAAAGGTATGATTCGAACTGTACATCTGAAACCCATATGAAACTCGCTAATTTTGACAAGCGGAAGTGAGGGAATGCACTGATAAATTTATTCGCCTTCCAAGCTCACGGTCGCATATTGTTTGTAAAAAAATAATTGAATTATGGAAGCATTTGGAATTTTGTCCTAAAATCTACCTGCTGGATTTTTTTCACAATTCATGATCAGTCTGTTTGGCAGGCTAGGCACATAATTAACATCTACAACGGCATTAAAGAATCAAAATCACTGAATTTATAGTGTACGTCAACTAAAGTCTTGATTTACTTTTTCAAACGAATCCTATCCTACGTTATAGAGTAACTAAATATCTGATTTCGCGATACGTAACAAAACGAACAGCCTTTTTGTTCTATTTCTATAAATCAAAATGATAAACAATGAATAAGAAACGCTTTTTTGAAATATTGATGAGCGATTTATCAGGAAATGGCTGCAGAAATTTTCATGAAAATATCAAATTTTCAGTTCAATAATCATTATGGTTTTAAATCTCGAGCCTTTAATGACATAAAATTTCTGAAGAGGGATTTTTTTGGAGTAGCATAAGAAAAAAGGGATACTATGTGGTCATCACATCGTCCCATCCCTATGTCATATTATTGAAAGACGTCACTGGTTCAACATCAATGTCTATTTTGTGATATCGTGACTCACATATCTTTCGGAGATGTCGGATTATTTGCTACCCATAAATTAATGGTGATTTTGTAAAATTTGTCCGTTTTCTATTGCTTTTGATATTAATTCGTAATCGTCTATAATAGACAGTTGTTATTTACACCAATCTTGAGCTTTCTCGATCGTTAATTTGTTTACGCTTGATTTTCAAGGACTCTCTTTATAATTTTGTAATGTTTTTCAGTTCCCTTACACATAATTGTTAATCTTTTGTTTGTATTAATTGTATGAACGTACATCATGCGAAGCGAATTTACGAAATCAAATTTTTTTACAATTCTGTAACTTACGTTGGCCTAAAAATTTTCAAAATTTGAAATTGTGTGTAGTTATTGGCAACTCTTGAATAAAGTATATTTATGCATTTTTTCGACAGCTCTCACTCTTTTATTCTTTATTTATTAGCTTAGTCATTTTTTGGCATTTCACTCTAGAGAAATAAATTAACGAAAGGTTAATATCAGAAATATTTAATCATAAAATTCATTCCAGAACCCTACCTATAAGAATCAGAAATCAGATGCGGATTTTAATTTCATGGAAGCGAGGTGTATACGAATTCATGATACGAGATTGATCGAGTTCTTGGGAGAGCTGCAGGTCAAGAAAGCGCTCGTTGAAATATAATTCAGATAATACATCTTTTCGAATACAAATGAAATGTTTCTTACACGAAATCCCGGGTTAATTGGCGGAGAAAGCTCTGAGTTTCTGGGAATTCATAAGGAAAACTTGATTGTAAAGTTTTTACGCGATCTGTACCCCCAGCGCTCTTTCCTCATAAAAATTATTTCCTTTGCAATTTTGTTTATAACGCTTCTGTTTCTCTTTGTTCTCAGAATCCGAAAGGAATAGAATTATGATTATTTTTCGACAGCGGCGAGTTTTTCCATTTTCCGGCTTTAGACCGAAAATTCTCTCGACTTGTGAAGATTTGTTAATATTCGTTTTCCTCTTTATGGTGGTGGTGTGATGTTAAATTTGGGGATGACAATGTATTAGTGTATGATTTACCACGATTGTTCTCGTGAACACTCGTGGCAAGTGAATTGTTATGAAATATTATCATCTGGTATTGAATGGTCTGCCAGATTACAGAAAATAATTTGTGATCTATTTTATCTTTGACGTGAAAAACTGACAACTTAACATGTCTTCTGTCAAAAAAGAATGTAAATATCTATTGTTGAGGTTCTGTATTGTTATGATATTTATATCTATCCCTTTTTTACAATGTAGATGCAAAGAATTCGTCTATTTCTTAAGTGACGAATTTATTGCATTGTAATGATAATCATAATTGTAGCATTCACTGGAGGTGATTCAGCATCTGCCTGAGGAGCAATACTTTCTTCCTAATGAGCTCTCCCTTTTTACGCACTCACTTCCTTTCGCTCAACTTTTCGATTCGAAGAGGAAATAATTCTTCATTTCGCTATTTAATTCTTTCCCCACCCAACTCGCTCCTTCACCAACTAACCTCCCACCGTTCCCCTTCCATCACATATATATTTCCTACATTTCTATTCTTATTTACCTGAAGATCTCAACGCGTTGGCGAAACACATCTAATTAAATATCTGTTGTGGAAGTTATGGGATGCTTTTCTTTTCAAGGTGGTTGCTTTAAAATCCCACGAAGTCACGACTGGTTGTAATAATTTTATCTCTCTACCCCATGACCACTTCTCATTTTGTTTCACTTCTTTCCATATTTTCACACCCAATGTCATTCCAAAGTATCTCAAACTCCCTTCCAATCACC
This sequence comes from Pachydiplax longipennis, assembly GCA_036926295.1. Lineage (NCBI taxonomy): Eukaryota > Metazoa > Arthropoda > Insecta > Odonata > Libellulidae > Pachydiplax > Pachydiplax longipennis. The sequence goes on from JAVFKF010000010.1 coordinate 1,977,527, forward strand.
CAACCCAACTTTTCCTTCATTTCTAACTCATAATTCTGCTTGCCTAATTTCCTTCATCAACTTCCAGTTAATCTCTTTATTTCCACTTAAAGATCAATTAAATGAATTTCATAACGTGAGGAAAAGATTCTCAATGGATGGAATTTTATCTTCATCACTGTGCATAATACACGATCATGAAAACCCACTTCTAATAGCTAAATCGATTACTATTACACTTATTATAGCTGATATCAGTAATAGAGCTTAAAATTGAAGTGTAATTTAGGTGGCTAGGTCGATCGATTCAAGTAGTATATGGCATGTTAACATAAAAATATTTCACAATTTACAATGATAAATCAGTTATTCCTAATTTTCTATCGAATGTATAACAGAAACACTCTTCATCAATTGGTGAGCCTTGCAGTGATTTCAACGTTGATAGCAGAGCTTACATACATACATGCAAGAAAATTATTTAAAAACGTCTAATGCAAAAAAATCACCGAAACTTTCCAAGAAATACAGTAAGTTGACAATTTAAAATACGCCGAGAGACCCATTCCGTACATTAATTCGCAACAGAGAAGCAACACTAAGTCCTGAGTAAAACAATTGATCCTAATCGCACTTAAGCCAGAAACGTGTAAACGACTTATGGAAAAAATTTTACGTCCGTTTTTCACTTCAGACTTCCATACGTCACCTCTTTTCAGTATCAAAACTTTAAGGTTAGGCTCTCGGATAGCACAACTTACTCGACTTCGATGAAAGCAGTACAGGGATCGATTTGCAGTGCGAAATCTGGTGTCGAATCACTTTTAAAAATACCACTACTAACTTTTGGATAGGTGGTTTTTGGTTTCCATAGTATGTATACATGTGCATTGTGTCTCGTTCACCATATTCCACCAGCTTCTACTCGGATTTCTCCTCCATTCTAAACCATTCGCATTTTTCTCGATGCCATTACAGTCATTTTTCTTGAGTTATAATTTTTTTAATGTTCGGATCAACGTGGAACAATAATTTCTTAGGGTAATAAAGATCACCTTCCTCTTAATTCATATAAAATATGAATATTACATAGTTTTCGTCCAGACTTGGGTTCATGAACATAGAGCGTTCATGAGCACTATGAAATGTACCCAATGCGTGTGCTTATCCATTGTTAAGTTACTCACCCTATGTATTTCATTCTATGTAAATTTCAATGCAAACATTCTTTTAAGATTTATGTCAAGTAATGACAAAGGTCACTTTGAAATCCCACGCTACTACAGAGCTGGTTTACATGCCATCCCACTCTGGATCCTTCATTTATTACGCGGTAACCTTGTAAGTTGGAAATGACAGCGTTCCACATTTTAGTACCAAGCATTGGCGTCGTAAACCCGAGAAGATATTTCTGGTTGAAATATACACTACTATGTTTCCATTTCCCGGTATTAAAAATTAGGAGAAAATCATCAGCTTCCTCATTCACTTGCTGACATACGGACATAACTAAAGGTTAAACAACATCTCACCTGGTATAGAGAGGAAGGTATTTCGTTTTAAAACGGCTGATAAAGTAAACCAAACCTTGCACACCAAAATTCACTATGCAAGGTTTTGATGTGCTATTTAACTATTACGGATCGTATAGCATCGGTTTCTATTTTATGCAATTTCGCTGCTAGATAGAAGCTTGATTTTATCGTACCAAGTTATCTATGCCATTCATTCAGAAATGCTTCATTTTGAATAATTTACCATAATAAATTATTATATATCTATTGATCTATACTTATAATAAATCTTTACAATGAAATAACTTTCAAAAAAGTGGTATATTTATTAATAAGGTGAGGTATTGAGTCCAAAACACCTAGTTTTAAAATTAAAGTCTGTCTGTCCGTCTGTTACATCATCACGCAGAAACTACCCAACGGATTTTGATGAAATTAAATAGGATGAGAGTGTACGTTCTAGAGTGACATTTAGAATGCCTTCCATCCCGATTAGTTGCATATTTCGATGCATATGAATGGTGCATTATGTTCAGTAATGCGCAGTGAGTGGAGGGGAAATGGAGAGGGGCTCTGTCGCTGGGGGAGATGGCAGCTCTTTTTTCCCAGAAATTCTACAACTACTCGTTGTCAAAAATTTATGATCAGCATATGATTCAATCTCTTCCCCGCGCAGATAGTAGGCTACTTTTAATACACATTTTAGTATTTGGTTCGATCCCAGAAGAATCAAATATTTCTCACGCAAAATTCGTGTAAAGTTCAACTGAATGCTATCTGGCTTAATTTCCTTTGCAGCATTAAAATAGGACTCATTTTACAAAGTTGAGATGAATATCATTAGAAAGTAACAATGTTAAAAGTGCTTCAAGAGCTAAGGTCATTTTGTGGGAAGCTGAACCTGGGACCGCTTCACAAATGTCAAACGCGCTGTCCATATAATCATCTGAAAGCAAATTCAAGTACGAAAGTTTCATAAATATTTCTCTTTTTGTCGTAAATCATAAATTTATGACCTAGGAAACACAAGTTTTGATAAATAAATGCTCAATTCATCAAAATTCATCACTTTTGAGTTATGAATTCTGGATTGCGAATTCACTTCATTTAATGAATTCTCAAATTCATGAATTCACGACTTAATTTATTCACAATTTTCATGAATATACATCATAGAAAAGTGCTGTTAAGAATGACTAATGAAGAATGGCTTTTTGTCTCAATAGACTAGAGAATTTTTAGCTTACTTTTCCCTTTTCCCAAAAAAGGATATCTTTGGAATATTATTTATAAGCTCATTTTATAAGCTTTCAGTTCATACCAGATTAATAATATGTACAGATACGATCGCGGTGAACTAGATTTGGCTTACTAAGATATGTTATGGAATAATATTAAAATAACTTATCTCTGTTTATCATGAAGGGATTAAAGGGATAGCTTCCACGTAAACCACATATGTATTTCATTCTAAAATTATGCTAAGATCAGAGATAGAAAATTGTCTTCTACAAAAATAAGACTACTGTAGAATGAATAGCATATTATGTACTTTTGCTTTATCTTTATCGTTGTAAGACAATAAGATGTTCTATATGACGGTTTTTCCATAGCAATTTATCTATCCTTTATACTTCCTCCTCCCCGAACTAGTGGGTAGAAACCATTAGAACAAAACGGTGATTTTTATATTCAATTCTATATTAAACAAAAAGATTTCGTCTCAAAATCTTGATTCATCCTGAGAACTTCGTGTCAGCAGAACTTCTTGATAGCAACCTAAAGAATAATTCAACGCGTGGTATCCATATCCGACAAAAACAAAGGCGGGCATTTAGAATGTAGCATTCTCCAAACAAATCATCCGTAGGAGCGAATAAAATGTACGAGGGCGTACTTCCATCGTTACTCCATCCTAATTAGATATCGTTTAGAATTTGTATACTGCACATGGACCACGCAGACAAATAATAATAATAATAATAATAATAATAATAAAACGTCTTTATTCGGGCGAGATTGAGACTGAAAACAAATTGACAACAAATGTTGTATTCTTGGATTGAATACTGTGAATGCAGATTTATAATTTACTACGAATTGCTGCAATGAATTGGTAAGAGCTACCTAGATGTTTCTTGAAGTATGAGGATGATATAGGAAATTGAAGTCCGTTTTATTCTGGTTCAAACAAAATTCTTGTTTTGCAAATCTTGACTGATCTGTAAAGAGAAAGTTTTCATATACTTGCTCTTCTCTTCGCTTACAATGAAGCCAACTCCTTTTCCAACCTTTTTCATGGCAATAAACATCTCCTTAACATTTCTTACTATCAGGGCTATGTCATCTATATGAGCAAAACCTTGTTCATATTTATGGACGATAGTTCTCAATTTTAGCTCCATCATTACTTTATGCAGTACCAAGTTGAATAAAAGAGCTAAGAGTACATTCAATCTTTTTGTCAAGACAAGACAAGCAATCCCCTTTTCTTAATCTTAAATTATTTGTTTACTCTGCCAAAAACAAAAAATTTACATTTGGATTCCTTTAAAGTCATTTCAACCATTCTAATCAGTTTTTCTAGAATACCATAAAATTTTCTTTTTTAAATTCCCTCCCATCCCTTTGCTGTCATTCTTTGTAAATATGAATTCCGTCCCGAAAGTAATATGATTTAGGGAACTTTCTGCCCAAAGAAAAGCTTAGTGAGCAGACATGACGTGACATGTCCTGCGACCCAACTCTTTTCACTTTTTAAATGTGTCCAGTCGTCGACGTGGTCGAGGTCAGATGGGTTTCCGGAAAAAAATAAACACTTCCAAAACAATTATTTACGAGCATTTTGTCACAATACTCGAGATATGCGTTTTAAAAACTGAGTTATTTCTAGAATATGCCTTCATAAACTACGATTTTTATGGGTATGAATTCATAAAACCCTAACAAAAATTATTAGCTTACAAGCTATGACATTCATCCATACGTAAAGTATTCAAATTCCAATTGAGATTAATAAATTAAAATTCTATTCGGGGATTTGAAACGAAATACGTTTGTGAAATGAATATCACTGAATGAAGCCTGCACTTCTTCTAATTGTCCGATCTGAGGTTTGATAACACACTGTTAATCGTCTGCAGCGACTTCCAGCCAAAAGAAGCTACTGCATAGGTCAGGATTACCGACTTCTCGGAATCACTTTCCAGTTCATTCTTGGTGCTTTTTGTAATTAAAAGTCGCTATTCCTACAGACGACCAACGGAGTGTTTTTAAGACTATTTCATTAACAGCCATGTTCCAATTTTCTTTTATTCTATCATTTATTATTTCCTTCTACATTACTATCCAATTTATTTGTGCATGGAGTGATATGCATAACATACGGGTGGATTAGAGTTGTATACAATATAACTATGTGCACTCTGATTTTGCTTAAGGACGGATATGACACGATTTATTTGTATACTTCTCCATTACTTCCGATAATCGAATCACCTAACAGAGCGTTTATATTTAAACATCCAGCTTCTAAAGAAAAGTTTATGAGGGTTTTAGAATTTTTCATTGAAATATTTCATCACATTAGTTTCGAAAAATTGTCAAAACTTCCCATCGCTCCCATAAAAGGAAAAAAGGTCGACAATTTTGAGGATGATGGCTTATTAAGAAAGAAAGAGGGTTTAGGAAATGAATATTCATTTGTGGGATACTTTTTTGAAAGCCTCCAAGCGTCAAGTTGCGGTCACTTTATTTGACAGCGGCCATTAACAAATAGATTACTGCACAGGCGAAAATAGAGTCGCTTTCTAGAAAATTTCATATTTTCCTATTTCTCCTCTCATGAACAGGGAATCTCATGAGAAGCCCCGGAATGGCTGCAATCCGCACAACTGTTGTGCGTAGTTATTGCTTTGAATCAGGCGACACTGAATACAAAATCCACACGTATTCTTGACTTGTGAGAGTGCGTTCACACTGGTGGGCGAGTGGCAAAATATTTTTTCTGACACACATTTAAATAATGGTCTTAAAACTGCTAGAGAGTGAGAAAACGAGCGAAAGAGCAATTTCGCTTTGTTGCCGCTCTAGCTTTAAAACACAAGCAATTCTAAAGCGAGAATCACTGCTGTTTACGCCCATTGAATCCCATCCCTAAGAACGTTTTCCCATTGCTTGCTACTTAAACCGAATGTCCTCCAGTCCTGTGTTCAATCCCTTTAGTATCATTTCATACACTTTTCATTCTTTTTTATCGTGGCACTAGCACCAGTGATGGTTATATATTAGGAAAAGATTAAACATTAAATTCAATGATTAAGTTCAATGATTGAAGAAAAAAAGATGTAAGGAATCAATGTTCAAATTTCGAAGTAAAAGGAGAACCAAATATAAATAAAGTAAACAAAGATACCAAAATTCAAGTATTCTTCCGAAAGAAGTGCTCTTATTATGATGAAGCAAGTATAAAAAGTCATACGAAAAAAAAATTTAATTTCAAAGATAGAACAAAAAGTAATCAAAAAGTTAGAGATAGGTAGAAATGACGACTAAAACAGATATCTTCTAGGTATTTTATACCCTAGTTCTGCAACATACAAATAAGTACTCCTTTTCGGTCAGGTACCCTTAGGTTCACTGGCTTGTACCTGACCGAAGGGATAAAACGGAAATACAAAAGAAAAAATAAATGTGTATTGTTTTAAACATTAATTGTTTTAAGAATAAAACTATAATGTAATAAACGTTATTGATTTAAGAATAAAATGAATTAAGGAACCATATTTTGAACTCCGAAAATTATGCTCCTTTGGTGAATACACTCAATGAAGCAACTTGCTCTAATCAATTAGTTTACATTAATTTAATTGATAGTTACTTAACGTCCTTAATCTATAAAATATTGTTTGTGGCCGTCGAACTTTAATAAATAAATTTTGACGTAAAGCTTGTCTTCTTTCGTCCACCGCTTCCCCTCTTTGAGATAGCGCAAGCTGCGGATTTTCCATTCACTTTCGTCCTTAAGGAAATGCATGCTGCATCGGAAATTAGCTTCGTTTGTAGATTATTCGTGCAGTGTTAAAAGGAATGGATTTATGGAAAGTTTGAAATATTTAAGCATTGATTCTAATTTATTCCAAGGCAAAAAATTCTGAGAAGAGCTAATTTTTTGTCAGAGGAGTTACGTGACTTTCTTCGAGTTACTGAATATTTTTTTCTAAATATAACTATTCATAAACAAATATACTCATATCATATATAAATTTAAATATCAATAGTGTATTAATCAATGTCCGAATATGTTTCCGAAGTATCTAATGATAGATAGAGAAATATCGTCCTGGAACTTTCAGTACTTATCTAAACAAATTTTTTCGGTCACCATTTATACATGCACAAAAACAATCTTTCGATTCGCATTCTTCGGTGACTTCTGTCCAAAATATCCCCGCCTGCGATTCTGTACTTCAGACAACTCAAATCGATTCGAACTTTCGTCCCAGAGGAATCATTCCAGATTCCCTTTTTTCCCTCAAAGAACATTCGAAACAATTTCCTCCGCCGATCCCTCATGCGCCGCTTACTGTCAATAGAGACTCTTCCAGCTATTACATATTCATTTTTCACTCACATAATCCCTGAGGGTGGCTGTAGAAGTCATCGCAGGTTGTGACGGAGTTCTGTTCCATTTCCACCGGCCACGAATTATTTACACGAAAGTGGATTTTGGAAGCCACTCAGTCCTATTGCAAGCACGCATATGAGAACGCATAGACACACATGCTCTCCATCGATTCATTTCCCCCATATCCACCGACACTGTCTGCAATAATAAGGGCTTCCCATCGATCTCATATCCGTTTCTCCATTGTTCTATTAAGCCCACTGCTTAGCGATGCTGTATTCCCCAGTTGATAACTCAGTCGGGTGTCGTACTGACCGTCTGTATTTCCACCACGATCGACGATTCCGATAATTCATTTTTAAATTCGATGGATGCTGCTCCATGACGAAGAGGCTCTTTCTGTCGTATTCGCGTGAATTCGAAACCGTTCTGTCGATGAAATGCGTAGGTATCGTTGCGGTCTCTTTGAACAAGTGATCTCTCTCGAGTGAATAAATGGTATCCTCTATAGGGTGAGATTGAGACTAAAAGGTCTCTAAGTTGGGTATCTAAAGGGTATCTAACCCATCGTCATTTTTTATATAATCCGTAACTGGCGATTGATGTCTGTAGAGTAAACAACTCTAAGGCTGATGGGATCCTCTTAGCCTCTACCAATGCAATAAAATAACAATACCGATAAAAATATCTGGAGAGGAAGTGATGAGGTACGAAGTATGTTAGAAAAGAGGACTTATCGGCATTAATAGCTTCAGAATCTGATATAAAGATTATTAAATACAAAAATTTTGATTGAAAACTTCAGGTGGAAGTATATATTTCAGTCAAAAAACCAGAAGTACCTCCCATCAAATAACATAACCTGCTAAATATCCTGGGCGTGCCTGCACAATTTTTTAATTTCACATCGACTTCGTGGAAATTTTGACTAATTTCTATATTTTGATTCTAACTATCTCCCTTCCTTTCTTTCCTCTCTATATATAAAATTTAACTTATGTATAAACGATTTAGTTTTCGTGGAAGAGAGGCAAACTTGGGCCTAACCTCGGCTTAATAAAGAGTTAACTCAATCACTCGTTCACCTTCCATCATATCGCTGATTCACCAAATATTCATTCGTATTCAAAATCTTGGCAGATTTCCTTTAGATCTATCTCTAAGATATACATACCGCGATAACCATCTTCTCATCATGAGATTCATTCTTTATATCTTCTTATTTTCAGTGGTCAAGCAGCATTATGAGGTCCAAGTCCATGATGTTTATGTGATGAACGGGAACACTGCCGTTCTCAAATGTGACATCCCAGCATTTGTCAAAGAGCATGTCAGCATCACATCGTGGGTTCAAGATTCTACGTTCAACATTTATCCAAGTCCAGATAGTGGTAATACATCTTATTATTTATTTCATTTGAAATAAGTCACGTGTAGAAATAATCATTGGTTTACAGTAGAACGCATGAGCCATAAGTGTGAGGAGGGAATATGATATATTCTACTCGTATTTATAGATAGGAAGTAAAATTTATTTGTAAAACCTTCCATCTTATTTTTAAGACCTGCGATAGTACATTTGTGACAGTTATTCCTTAAACTATAAATATACCCTAAATTTGTGAATTTATACATAGATCTCCATCAAAAAATAGATACTCGCTCTTTTTGGCCTTTCCTTAACTAACAGTTATGGTATTTTGGACCATTAAATCCATAATTTCCTTTGCGACTTAAAAGTAAAACTAAAATAAATTTTTGCATAAAGTATTGAAATAACGGAGAAACATAATTCTCGCTGCTAACGGTTAATTTCTGTAAATGTAAGATATCGACCATTTTTTCAAGCAACTGAAGAGTAACCGTTCAAAAATTGATATAGCCTCCAGATCCCGAGTGATCATATGAATACGTTTATGGGATAAGTAAAACCGTGAAAGATGAATTTACTCGATCTCGGACACTATCACTACGATGCTGTTAGAATACTTGAAATTTGAAAGCACGAATATCGGTCTCGCAAATATCAATTCAATTTAAACAAAATAAATAGCGAATGATTAGCATTTAAATTGATAAAAAATACCACTCTGCACTTTTGGGAATAGATTTGATGTTCTTAAAACCAAAAATCATAATAAAGTCTCGGTTTCTTTTATTCCCGATTCCATTTCACTTAAATCTTCAAAGGTTTCAAACTGAAGTAATAGTTACTACCAACAAATCCGAGGGAATTTCATTGGTTACTTATTAAAAATGAAAAACAATGATTTGCAACCTTTCATTTCAGAACTTTGTATGACGTAATGGGATATTTCGTGTTATATTAATTTATTATATTAGCAGCAACGGATCTCTCTTTCTATAGCTCATTAATAAAATTGATATTGCTTCAAAAAATATAAGGTTTAAAGGAAAGCATATATCGACGATTTTCTAAATGTAGTGCAAAACTTTCTCTATGAACAAACGCACTAATAATGATAAAGAGAAGAAATCACTTTCACGGGTGCATGGTAAATAAAAGGTCTTCGAAGTCTAAACGAAATGGAAAAAATTACACGAGTGTGCATAGAACCCTGATCTTTCACTCTCGGGTCAAAAATATGTCTTAAAAATCAGATATGAAAATTTCTTCCGCTTTGAGTCTTATTTTTGAGCATTTTTCCTTGTCACAGATGGGAAATATCACATGCTGCCATCTGGTGAGCTCCTAATCTACGGCGTCTCTCCATCGGACAGCCGTTCAACTTACAGGTGCCGTACCGTCCATCACGTCACAGGGAGAACGGTCGAAAGCTCTACTCAAGGCCATGTGTTTGTCACAGGTACGCACAAATGCCACTCCTACGTAAATAATGAGTCTGCAAGCTGTACCAACAGCCCTGGATTACCTTTTCATGGGAATGCATTCAATTCTCCAATTATTCGAATCATATCCATGAGTAAGATTTCCCTGGCACCTACTATTTTTTGCAAACGGTCGAACCTTTGAAATTTAAACTTAGACATCCTCCACCAGCTATATTTGATATTTTTTCAGTGTTTGCACGGATGATTCGCAAAGTTAATAGCTCTCAGATTTATCATAAACAAGATTTTTCATTGATCTTTCGCGAAATAATTTCCGGGAGAGACTTCTTTCTAATTAGAAGTTTTCTAGAATATAGAAAGATCTAAATAACTGACAGTAATTGCGGAATTCAAAATGCATCAGTCCAAACACTGTGCTAAGCTAAGAAAGATGGATTATTCCAAAATAAAACCTATTTCGTTGAATTCTAATATCGGTACACTGAGGTTATCACTGCAAACGCTTTATCTTTTAATCTAAGTTCTGAAATTTAATGATTTTCTAAAGTCGACATCCAATTCTACAATATTTTATGGAATTTCAAATTATTTTTTCACTGAAACAAAACGTAGATCCACGTACGTTTAAAGTGTGTTCATCTACTATTGTTGTTGTCATATCTTCACTATAAATTGGCGTCTCTCTGTATGTGAAGCATTAATAAAATAAAATAAATAAAAGAAACATTGAAATAGATGTAATATATGGAATATAGGTACCTCATAGGTAAAACCTGTTTCGGGGTTTCCATCAAACGATTTTAATAAAGGCGGGCGACTGGCGCAAACACATTTTCGGTTCCTTAATCATAGATATACTTTTTCATGGATATTATCATATTCCACATGTCGTCAACTCCAAATTCGATGCCACAAATATCCTTATTAGCATGGTATCATTTTTTGTCCATCTGTTGGACTAAATAGACTACAATACATCCTCAGCTTTTTTCAATATGTTCTCGATTGGGAATGTGAAGTGTGAGCTTAATGTCTGTGTTGAAGATAAAAGGAGCCAGTAATTTTTTAAATTAATCTTCATAAATTGGTAGTTACGTAAGTTGAAGATACATAAGTTGAGGATACATAAGTTGAGGATATATTCGCCAAAAGAAAAAGTAACATATTTAGGCAAAACTCTCCTAACTCTGGCAGATAATCCAACGAGTGTTTGATAGAAAAGACAAGATAGTATTTTTCGTACGATTTAAATATTTAAATTAAATAAGATCAATTTTTCCCTGTAATCTTTTTGTTTTTGTATAAAACGTGATGATTAAACTTTTGCTTGTGGTACATTCATCGTCCCGAGGTGCCGTTAGAGCATATGCAGCCAATGTTCATGGCTTGAATTCTCATTTTCACACGCTTGTGATGATTCACCAATAATTCCGTAATTTCTTATGAACTACACGACAGTCACTTTTTTAATCTGATTCCCCAAGTGATGAGCAACTATTTAACAATTCATTCGCACGTTATCACTTTTCATACTTCTGTTCGGTGTAAAGATACTAATATTGAGTAATTTAGTATAAATTATGTTCCTTATCTTTAATAATCTAATGCCTAATTCTATACTTTTCTAAATATCAATATAAAAGTTTCGCTCATATTTACATAAAATATTTGTGCGTGTATAAAACCTGACGTGAATGCCAATTCCGTGTTTATGTGCGTCCATATATTGAAATTTGAGAAATAGCCCAAAATTTTAAGCTTTGGCGAAAGCGGTCTCGGATTCGATTCCCAGTGGAAGCCAATATGCGAAGCGACCTCAGCTGCCGAAGCACTTTTGACGATACTCCTACTTTATTTCCTGATTTATACTCTATGATTAATCATTGACCCACTCAAACCATCTTAAATCAAAAAGAACGTGATAACTTCCTCGAGAGATTTTTCAGGTGTTCCTGAAAGTGTCAATACCTTGACGAAACCTGTCAAATTAAAAACCTGCCGTGGAAGTTTTCTAGTGTTTTTTTTAAGATGGTTGCAGTAAAACTTCACGAAGTCACGATTGAACAAATCAATTTTACAAACCCACTTTTTGAATTACACTCCCCTACATAATCAGAAGACCTCTTGTTCGAGAATGCATTGAAATGGAGATGGCGATCGTTTTTATAGATCAAATTCTCGCCGTTTATAGACTTCTAAATACTCCCATTCCGATATTTGTTATAAAACCATAAACTGCTTATCTTTTCTCTTACTCATGGGTTGTTCTGTGCTTGAGCAAGAAAACGCATAAGATCGTACATGATGTCCTATATGTGAGTGAATCTACAAGAATAAAAGAATCCGGTGGAGAGTTCGTCTCATCACAACCCATTTGTGCCTCTCGTGGATCTAAATTGAGGAGTTTAGGATCATTGTATACCGCCTGAGAGGAAGTGACATAAAAGAAAGCAGAGAGGAATGGATTGAGATTATTTTTAGTGGAGAGTTGAGAGAGTGGTACTTGTAAAAGAGAAAGTGACGGTCGAAAATTGGTGTGAGGAGCCGTCTTAACTTAAGACTTAACTGGAGTATCGGACGCCAAAGACAAAGAGGGACACTAATAGGAGAGAAAGGGGAAGAGAGATTGAATCGCCAGAGTTAGGACATAATTTACATTGGAAATTCTTTCGACGGAATACATCTTACTTCACGGCTCCAGTATTTGGGAAGACAAGTGGAGGGAGACAAAGTAGTTAATGTTACGATATTGTCTATACCAAAACTATCGCAATTACTTTAAAATTAGATTGCATATCCAAATGAGCAATACTTGGTTTAGTGCAACAAAGATATCATATTGTTACGTAGCCTAGACCTTGAACGCGTAAAGTCACAACGTCTAAACGTTGTCGCCTTTTCATATTGGAATATTAACAGTTTGCCGCGTATAAAAATTGGTATAGCTCGAGAGCGCATACGCATATACGAAATTTGCTGAGTGAGCTATCGTTTGAAAGAACTCGATATGTAATGCTAAATAATATACCAATAGTTTCAAAATCGATTGAAATTCAAATGCCAATATTTAATGTAATTATAATTATTACGATTCATACCTTTACTTTGTTTCTTCAGCAATACTAATCTACAAATCGAAGGTAAAACACAATTCCTAAATCCTTTCTATGAAACAAAAGTAAGTCTTAGAAAAGCTTGTACTTGCTTGCACTCTCCTATATTATTAAATTCAAAGAATTACATCCATATGGCAGGGAACATGCTCACATGAACAGAGAACGCTTTATTAAAATGCGACCATGTTATCAAGGATTCTCACCGTTTATAAGAAATACAAAATATTTGGATAGTTGGTCATGTTAAAAGTAAGAAATATAAATACAAACATTTAATTGCATGATTTATTTTCATTTCTTATTTTACTTCAGTGGCGCGTAAACGTTTTATAGGAGTCACCCCGAATCAAGTCGACTTAATAATTGCTTTTACCAAGTTGAAACAACAAAATCTTGAGAGACAAAGATTTAATTCTTTATTTGGTTTTCTTCTCTTGCAGAAAATCGAGGAATGGTCCCCCCTCGTTTCACGGACAGAGTAAATATCGGTCCAGTTAAAGAAGGGGACACGGCCGTTCTATCTTGCGTCTCACAAGGATACCTCCCGCCAAAATACTGGTATGTGAAAAATGGTTACCTTAACCTATGAGTTGGGGTTCGCTTTTAAGGCTTAGTTTGTTCTTATAATTAGTATATTCAATGGAATTTTTATTGTTTATTATGACAAACTGGCCAATAACAATAAATAATATTTATAGAAATATGTTTTCCTGAGAAGGCAAATATTGAATTGCTGTATTTTTCCGATTCCTGTAATGGTTAAATAATTATTCATATTTTTGTCTTTTTGTCTCGGTGATAATCTAATCATCTTGTAGATAACTTGTAGAATGGACAACTCGTAAAAAAAATAAGAAATTAACTATAATTATGAGATTTCAATTTCCATTCAGCATTTTTTTCTTAACAATGAGATATTTCAACTTCCAATACATTGTAATATTGACGCCGCATCATCCTCCAGCAATATACTATCGTATCGTTACTAACGAAAAGTTGAACATTTTTACTTAACTGTGATACATTGGCTAACTACTAGTAATGACGAACACTGCTAATTAACTTCTCGGCCAAAGGAGATTTTTGCTGTTTTTCGAATCCAGCTAACGATCAAGAATTTGGCGAACGAATGTTTTCGGGTACGCGCTGAGAATGTTCAGAAAATTTCAATAAAAACCAAATCACATGCGATATTTCCCCGCTCGTTCACCGTAGATATTTCTGTCAACTCGTAAAGAAGCGGGGTAGTTCTAGCAGCATTTACGCCTATCTTATGAATTGGAACCCCATGTAAAATCGGTTGACGAAGATTTCGGAATCGCCTATGATTCTGAAACAAATTATTTTCGTTAGTCGCGATATCAATGTATAATAGTTAAAAACATCTTCAATTCTTTCTTTTGCAGAAGATAGTCATAAATGAATATAGTTTTGGCGTGAAAATAAATGCCTAGTATAATATTACTCACAAAATCAATGAGCGTTCTTTTCGATGTACAGGTGGTTCAAGGAATCCCGTGGGCATCGAGGTGCTGCCGAACCCCTTCTACCTTCCGAGAGGGTGCACATCAGAGACGGCGTAGTGGTTATCCGCAGCGCCATGGCATCTGACGCCGGTCGCTATGCCTGCATAGCAAACAACAGTGCCGGAAGCGAGAGGGTAGAAGTAGAGCTTTCTGTGGCAGTGCCGCTATCCATTAGCCTTCATCCTCCGTCCTTGACTGTTGATGTTGGCGGGTCTGCAGAGCTGTCGTGCGTAGTATCCGGACTTCCTCGTCCAACTCTCACTTGGAGAAAGGACGGTTTACAACTCCGCCCAGGCGGAGCATCTGGTGCTGTTGGTAGTCGTTTTCGCCTACTGCCTTCCGGTGCTCAATTAATCTTTACTTCAGTTCAAAGAGAAGACAAAGGAATGTACCAATGTTTTGCTAAGAATGATCTAGAGACGGCACAGGCCACGGCAGAGTTACGACTAGGAGGTAAGTGTCTACCAGTTCTTGAATATTGGAGGTTCGGGTCTACCAGATTTTAGAGATGCACTGTATTCTTTTTACTGAGTAAAGAAATAAAATAGAATATCATCTCCCGTTGCACAATTTTTCACCAACTTACTCAAATTAGTTCATATCACTTAATTAATGAATTCATATCGTACTTTTTATTTAGAAACCTTATTTATTTACATAGTGCAACTGGTTTAATATCTAAGGAACTTCATTGAAGTTTAACCAATCAAGCCAGCAATTCTTCTTGATTGCTCAATTAGAAGTTAGATATATGCCTATTTATTTAAAGTTTTATTGAACAAAGGAATATTATTATTTTAAATTATTTTATTATTATCGAAACAGATGCTTATCCTCAACTTGTATATAAGTTCATCGAACAAACAATGCAACCAGGACCATCTGTTTCCTTGAAATGCATTGCAGCTGGAAATCCAACACCTCACTTCACCTGGACCTTAGATGGCTTTCCATTGCCTCAAAATGATCGGTAAGAATCACGGAAATGACTTGATTATGTATAGATTGGTTGTAATTTTTTCAAATATTGTTTAGAAAACCCTTATGAATTTTTTTAGAATCTTAGAATTAAGGAATTATAAGAATTTATCCCAGTGAAACAAATGAAAATATATTAATCTTTAATCAACCTTCCAAGGATGAGAAGAAAAATCCATCTCCAAAATTACTTGACTTTACAAAAATTGCAAGAAATACTTTAGTGAATTTAACCTTGTTAAAGCTCACACAAAACAAAGCCTTAAGACCCTTTATCTCAAATATATAAGAATATAATTTCATGACCCTCAAATTAGTGATAATCCTACTAAAGAATCAAGATGCATTCCCGTATCAGCATGTCAGTCCTTCAAGGGTTAAGTTCTTTCTCCTTCAATTTGTAAGATTTCATTGAACAAGAAAAAAATATGATTTTAATTACTAATTGTTACTATTATTGTTACAGTTAAATATTTTTAATCAAAAAACTTTGCGTATAATTTTTCAATTCTTAGAAAATATCCATATGTTATATTATACTGATTTAGGTTACAATATGGATAGTCATATAAAATGAAGTATTATTTACTTCATGTAATATTTCTTATGATTGGTATCAAAAGATAATTTTGTGAAAATTTCATTCATCATGAGATTTAGCTTTCAAATGTTTGTAAATATTGTTTGCTATGAATTAATTTGTTTTTTTTTATAGTCTTATGATTGGGCAATATGTAACTGTTCATGGAGATGTGATAAGTCATGTGAATGTGAGTGCTGTTCGAGTAGAGGATGGAGGAGAATATCGCTGCAATGCATCCAACCGTGTGGGCTCTGCTTCTCATTCAGCTAGACTAAACATTTATGGTATTTCAGATGTTTTTCATTTAAATACTGTTTATCTTGTTTAAATCTATCCATACATGGATAATATTTAAATCAATGAAAGATATTCTGCACCATGGTTGCAACTGTTAACTTTAATATTTATGAATTTCAAGATCCTTTTTATTCATGAGAAGAAAAATAATGAACTTATAATCATGATTTGCATTCTAATGGCTCAAAAACAGAGACATTTTTTCTAAAATTACCTCAGTTTGCATTGTATCAAATCCTTTATGTATCAAATGACTATGCTGATATATATTGATCTAAATTTGATCATATTATAATATATTCACTCCATATAAATGTATTAAAAAACAATACATTTGTAAATAGTGGGTGAGTGATTTCAGATGAAAAGATACAGATCTCTATTTAAAAGAGATGTATAACATTTATTCCAGAGACGATATAGCGAGAATTGCCATAAAATGATTATTTTGGCATTGTAGAAAAATTCTTCATTTATACATAACTTAAATTGTAGATTACAAAATTATGAAGTTAAAACTACCACTTATTATCCTTCTGCTGCTAGGTAACAGATACATTCACTCATTAACCTGCTATTAACATACTTTTTAATTATACTGCATAGGAAACCATATTTACTTTCTTCCATAATGTAACATAGTGTGTACATAAAACATTCACACTATAGCAAAAGAGTTTAAATGAAAACAGAATTATTGTTATCAATGAAAAGTTCTTAGGTATATTTGAAACATACTTGAATATCTGCCTCTGATAACTGATAGTTTAATGCATGAGCTTTCTCTGCAGATTGACTGTATGGAGTCACCTCTCAGTATACATTGCTTTGTTATAGAGTTCAATTGCTAAGTTTTGCCAGTGTTGCTTCTTCAGACACAGTGAAGAGAGTGGAAGTGAAAAAGCTGGGCCAAACATAGCAATTTTTAATTATGGATAGCCCCCAATTAACTCAAGTTCAGTTAATAGGAGTAGCTATTTGTGAAAATATTTACATAACATGAACAAATTTCCCGTTTTTAAACTAATTCAATGACATGATATATAAGGGTTTTATATATTCATTTACCATATCCATTTTGCAAGGCAGTTTTTCAGAACTAATCTCTCATATAAAGAAGAGAAAACCTGCATATAACATCAAAAGATTTCAGATGAAGACACCATGATGTTAAAATTTCCTAAATATTAATAGGAGGTATTGCAATATTTTATATTTTACAATATTAGTTGATACACTGGGATGTTTTCACTAAGAAAAATCCTTAATATTTTGAATGAACTATTATTTATTTAAGCAAAGAAATTCTGGATTACCTATAACTCCAATGATACAAAAATTTGAAATGTTCAAATAGCATTTCATTTCTTTTACTTCCTCTGGTTGCTTTTTTTCAATGCAACAAAATTTTCATTCATTTCTTCTTTTCCTTTAATTTCAGTATCTCTGATCAGAATAAAGCTAAGACAGACTGCAACAATGGATTCTGTTTTCATAATCACTATTTAAATGTTACCAAATTTATCATTAATGATTTATAAGATAATTATTATTTATAAGACAATGATTTTCATTTCATTATATTTTGTAAAAGCTGATTCCTCATTATTGTAGGTCTACCTCACATTCGCCCAATGCCAACAATTGGTGCTGTTGCTGGGAGAGACCTTATCCTAAAATGTCCTGTTGCTGGATTTCCTGTCAGTTTGATAACTTGGGAAAAAGGTAAGACTTGCCATCGTAATATTTTAACCCTTTTCACTTCTTTATATTGAAAGATGAACACTAATTTCATCTATGCCAAATGTCTCTGTGATTTCATTTAGATTTTTCAGCAGTATGTTATCCAAATCTCTTGAATTTGTTTTATTCTGTACTTTCATATGCATAGTGAAAATGGTTTTCATAAGTTACCATTATGTTAAAAAATGAAAATTGATATTCTCTTTTATATCTCTCCATTTTGTCTTAAACCAATGTTCATTTAATTTTTTATTCTCTTTTTACATTTTTATTTGTTGATCAAAACAATATCAAGAATCAATTACAACATGTCTAGGTTTTACAGATTAATTTTCATTTTCTATTTTCCAAATTATAGATAACCAATTCCTTCCTGTAAACTTAAGACAAGAAGTTGCACCAAATGGAACACTGATCATCCGTAAGGTAGACAGCAACTCCGACAAGGGTACCTATGCTTGTGTTGCCCGTAACAAGCAGGGCCACTCAGACCGCAAGACTGTAGAAATTGATGTCAAAGGTAAAGAAGCTATGGTTTTCTGATAACATTATATACAGATTTCCATAATAAAATGTCTAGATTGGACATTTTCCTCTTTGACCCTTAACCTTGTAATCAAATTAAAAGAAGATCCTGATCAATAACACAGGTCTACAAAAATTAACTTTTTTTAGCTGCATGGGTTTTTTAAACTGATTTTAATGCCTTGGGTTGTGCAGAGTTTGAAATTGACCTTGATTTATCCCCCATCATATACCATTTTCTTGCAAAATAAGGAAGTTTAATAGGCTGGTTTTTCAAAAAACACAATCTCTTGAACGTGACACACTTGAGAAATGCTCAGTTGTCCCTCTTTTGATCTGGAAAACCTTTTCTTCTTCTCTTTCATCTCTCTCCTTGTTTTGTTTTGGTTTCTGGTATTTCCCGTTCCCTAGTTAATCTTTCAGAGAGTAGTCAACCAATATACTCATATCCTTTCTTCCTTCATTACTTTCTCTCCATGTGCATTAAAAGTTTGTTATATATTTACCCTTGCTCCTTGCTTTATAAGTTGCCTGGAAATTAGTCTATATTTGAATGTAACGAATTGACCTCCAGATTCATGTTACAGCCTTGAGCTTTAAGTGCAATCAGTACACATTGAGCATTATTTTTGTGAGTAGCATCTTTGTAATTTCCAAACAAATTATGCTCCACATCTTTAAAAGTGACACCTGCTCCTCTATCAATTTTTAGTCCTGGAATTAAAAAAATAAGGTATCAAACAAATGTTTAAATATTTTCAGTCCTATCGAAACTCCCTCTATAAACTTTGCCTCAGGCAATTTGAGGAACTTTAAGCATAGGTATTTGAAGCATTTCCCATCTATTCATAGAGATTTCATGATTTGCCTCATAAGACAACATTTCAGTATGATGTGAAAAGGTGGAAACAGAAATTTTTCATGAGGTGGCAAGTTCTCATGGAGGACAATTTTTCACTTTGAGTATAATCTTCTTGAAGGGGCCAGTCAGTTTTTATCAAATGAACATTTTCTTTTCTACTATCCCATAAGCACAGGAATCAGGGATATTTTGTATAACCTGACTGACGTCTCACGATAGGGTTCATATTTGAAGTTCCCACAAACCATCCATCAATGATCTTCAAACTTGATTTTGTCAAAAATAACAACCAAATCATAGATTTCCTCCAGAAGCACTGAATGTCAAATGAAAGTGATACCAAGTCATTTCCCTTATGTCAGGATTACTGCTTTAGGGCTTGCTTTCGAACAGCCTATGCATAAGCGTTACTGGGAAGGTTGATATTCTCTTCCAAATTGTCTCATGAACCCAGGGACACTGCAGAACGTGAGATTTCCCTCTATAAAACAAGAAGATAGGAAGTGTCTCTTTACATACACCAATTTCATGAATATGGCATTCTAGGTGATGGAAAACTTTTATTCCTGAGATTTGAATGCAACAACGAGATGGTATATGATAACAGCCTTAAGTCTCTGAGAAGTCTCATACATTAGGAGTCTGCATCAATTCCCTGCTTAATCTGAGTCAATGAAACCCAATAAAAATACAGAAAGTTCACCAAAATTTGTGATTCTGTCATGTTTACACCATTGCAGAATAATGATCATGGGTCACAAACTATTCTTTAGTAAAATATTGGTTTATAGTCCTGAAGCAGGCTCCTCCTTTTTGAGATCTGTTCATACTTGATTTATCTCGAATAAGCATCTGAATTAAAAATTGCTTTCACTCTACAAATTTTAAACCATGGATATTTTTGTTATGAAATCTTTAAATAATTTACCAAATTTAAGAAGGGCAATTTTTTTTTCTAAATAATTTATGAGGGGAGATACAAGTGGTCTGTTATGATTACCTCACTCTGGCAAAATGTCATCTTCAAAACTGAACTTCCTCAATTTGCTAGAAAACCTGACATGATGGCATTTTTTGGGTACTTTTTCTGTATTTAGCATACAAAAATCTATAAGAATCAGTAAAAAATTCTCATGCAGTATTTAGGTTCCAAACCTGTGTGATATTAATGTGAAGAAAATCATGTGGAAACATGTTAATTGATGAAATTCTCTTCTGGCTGAATGCATATTGATTGATATCTTTGATTTTGGATTTAGCTTGGTTTGGTATATCTGAATTACAGGGTTAACGAGCTCATGCACAAGAATATTTAATTCCTATATTTCTTCATGAATCAAAAGCATAGGTCTGAATATCTTAAATCCAGTGGGTCTTGTAAAGATCACATGTTGCTGATTTATAATTCTTTGCAAATTACCATTTCAGAGCAAATTTATTTGCCAAGAGTATAAAGATCACTATCATTTATCCATACTCTAAATATCTTATGGTAACTCAATTTGATTTTTATGACATGAAGTAAAGTGTATAGGCTATCTACATGGAATGTATATTTTGGATTATATAGGAAACATTTTCTATTGCATAACATTCCCCAAGCCAAAACTTTTTAGACCCAATGACTACTAGACTAAAGAATTTTATCCTATATTTCCTTGGCAATTAGAATTGCTTAATTTTGCTACAAATTTCAGGGTAAGTTTTTTGAAATAGGAAAATAAATTAATTATGGGCCAGACTCAATGTAATGAGAATGTTTGGACAATATTTCTCACAAATATACATTTATCTAAATACATTATCATGATACATAATGAAGTGATGATCAAAATGAACTGTATATTCTTGCTAAAAATGCATGACTATCTGTCTTTAATGATTTAAGAAAAAAACTACTCAGAATCACAACTACAATAGGAGGTATGAGATATAAGGCTTGATCTCTTTCTAAATTATCATATTCTACTCAGATAACTGTATGAACAATCTTGAATAACTAATTTTTTAAAATTCAGTTAACCTATCGTATTGCAAAGATTCTATTGCTTACTTCTACCTCTAAAAACTTAATTTAGCATTGAATTAATTTGCTGAAAGTAAAAATTTGATAAGGTTATTCTGTCTTAATCACATACTTTTTAGTCTTATGATGGTACTTATATACATTCATATGATTAAGAGCTTTCAAAAGTGTACAGGTGACCTTGTGGGCTAGAATAAACTTCAAATTAGAGATAAATTTTTCCTTCAAGAATAGAGAACCAAATACACCATAAATGATATAGTAGTATGAACATGATCAATGAACTAAAATTATCACAAATAATGTTTCATCATTTTGATTAATTGATGTTGAATTGAAAAAATAAAAAATTTGTTTGAGCATATGTAAGTTGCAATAATTTTAGAAATGTAGAAATATTCTTTCAAACCTTAACTGAGAAAGACGGCAAAGAATATTTGAGCAAAATTTCCTGATAACATGATAAAATATAAGATACAATTGTATTTTCAATTATTTTCCAAATTAATTACCTCTGTAAAATTGCAGAAAAAAGAAACAGCTTAAGTTTGGTCTTTAATTTATATTACATATTCGATATGCATGATTGCTTATTTATTTGCAGTGTTCAACCTGAATGGAGGAGTAAATAATTATAGACACATAAATTTACCAACTACTATGAGTATATTTCAACTACTTTATTTGAAAATAAATGATTAGCAATATGTCTAAGTTACTTCTCTTTTTTTAAATCTATACTTTAAAAATCATTATTTTAAAATTAAATAATATTAAGACCATAGTGCTACATTATTTCTTTCAATTTTTGTAATCCTGGTCAGAGTTTCAAACTCAAAAATAATCTATAACAAGTATCTAATTTACACCCTACAAACTTAAATTTTAGAAATTAGCTAATGATATACTGGTACTCCTATTTTTATCAAAAAAATGCCACATAAGGAAAATTTACACATTGTGTTGTTAACATGATATGCATAATATTAAGACTGTTATTAACATGTTACTTTATCATGCAATAGACTATTATTAAAGTCAAAAATAAAAGGATAAATTTAGACTATATATTATAAAGTGCTATATCAGGATAACTCAGAACTTGAATTACAGGTGTATCAGTAATTGTGACAAGAAAAGTATGAATTGTAGAACTTGATGGTGAATGCATATTTTTATGTAACTCCTCCCCTGAGAGCATCTGATCACCTTTTCATTAACCCTTAGCTAAGGCTGCAGAAACACTTATCTTCTTTTATTCCAACCCTAAAGCCAATCTCTCTTTAGCTGCTTGATTGCCAGGAAAGGAGAGAGTATGTTCGTTATAAATTTTCCATAATCAGATAAATTTAACTCAACTGTCATCAATAAGCTATGATTTTAATTATGTCATTCGTTAAATTAAAGTAAATTCAAGTTTTAAGCAACATTAAAAATAAGAAATGGCAATGAAAAAGTAAGCAAAGATTTTCCTTAACATAAATGATTGCTTCTATGTTGGATTCTTAAAATAAAACTAATATCTATAGAATCATTTCTTAAAATTTGATGTAGTTTAAAAAATTTGAGTTTGAGGCATTTTGAACAAAATAAATTTAATTCATTAATAAAAATAACATTTATGCAGCTTTGCTTTATAACTTTTGTAAGCATTCAGTCAAAACTCACTCAATTTTTTACTGAACCAGTTTTAGCTGGCTGCCAATGAGGGATTGAAGTTACTGTTTCCTTACATCATGCTCCATTTATAGGAAAACTGTTGTCTTCCTCTTTCAGTCCCTCCTAAAATTGAGCCTTTCAGCTTTCCGGAAAACATACAGGCAGGCTCCCGTGTCCATGTCACCTGTGTTGTTAGCGAAGGTGACTCTCCCCTTCGAATAGAATGGACCAAGGATGGGCGGCCAGTGAGACCTGGCTCAGTGGGGGATATGGGTGGGATGGGACATGCACACATGGGAGCATCTACCCAGGATCCGGCTTCTTTGATGAGCACCTACCAGATCGGAGAGTTTGATCTGGCATTAAGAATAGTGAGCGTCTCACCAGCTCACAATGGCAACTACACGTGCAAGGCTGGGAATGAAGCAGCATCAACAGTTCGCTCTGCCCTATTACTCGTCCATGGTAAATGTTTATTCATTCTCACCAGGTTCATCGTCTTCTGTCCGAGCTGCGATCATCTGGCCTGATGTTTCCTGACCTCCTGAAAGCATAGAGACATCCAAATCACGAACCTACTTTGCAATATATTTAGTTAAAAAAGCGTCCCCTCTAAAGCAAATGGATTTCTTGATTTGGATGTCTCCATCTTTATTATTTTCCTCTTGTTGTTGGTCTGTCTCTCCTTTATTGTACTCTCTTCATTATAAGTTTATTCTTCCTCTGAATATAATTCTTACCATCTTATTATTTATTGGTTCTTCCAGTTCCACCTAGGATAGCTCCTTTTTCTTTTAACAAGGACCTCTCCGAAGGAGTTCGTGCTCAAGTGACTTGTGTTATTGAGAAAGGAGACCCTCCGTTTGCCATATCATGGTTGAAAGACTCTGAGCCCATCCCATCTTCATGGGGTTTAAAGATCATAGGCATAGATGCTCATTCTAGTACAATTGTTCTTGAAAGAGTCACCTCTAGCCATACAGGAAATTTTACCTGCCTAGCGAAGAATTCGGTAGCAGAAGTTTCGCATACTGCGGAATTAGTGGTTAGCGGTAAAGTAGGACTTTCCAAAATCTTGCATGATGTGCATGATAAATTTTATAGCATGCGCCTGTGAACTGCCTCTAAGCACCTCAGATTTCTATTTCACAGCTCTTTGTCCAGCGTTCATAATGAGTATTGTAACAACACCACGCGTAGACTTGAGAGTAGCATCACCTATCTATGTTCCGCAGAGGAGTGTATTCAAGACGTCTATACTCTAGCACATTATTCTCACTGCATAGGATTTCAGGAATGCTCGGTAAGGTATTGATCACCACGAGTTCATCCATGTCATAAGCCACTGATCACTAATCACTACTATGTATGAATGAGCTAAAGAAGTTGAAAGAGTATGGTGACCACTTCATCAGGCTTGCTAATTTGTTGCAAACACACATGCAAGCAAAATGAGCACATTCCTTCACCTGCCTTAAAGCCTTGCACCACAGCAATCACTTTCAATGATCCTTGAGAACCCAACCAATCTAGAACCTATCCTGATCCTGTTCCTTGCATGTGCGTTAATTTAAAATAGGAAGCAGACGCTGAAGATCGATGTTTGCTTCTGACTGAGCAGCTGCTTAATTGCACCAAAGTAAGGAGAAAGAAAATGCATATATTCCCTCATGTAAGGGAATCACTGAAAACTAGGGTTGCCACCCATTCGGTTTTCACCCGAACAAGCTGGGAATTATAAACATAGTATTAGGCATTAAATATTATCAAAGTAAATTACAGCTAACTCAAAGTTACAATTTATGGGGCTATGAAGGTAAATTAATTAGTTTCTGTTAGTTAATAATTTTAATTTTGATGACAAACAGATTGGATTGATTTCATTCTGTTAGTTTGTATCAGCAGTCATAACATGCTAACTCCCAAAGGCATTGACATACTATGAGTGGGAGAATATTATTATGATTAAATGGTTCGATCATGAACATTTAAAAATCATCAATTACTTAAAAATATACCTTACTCTGAATTGTGTTAATTAATTTTTTTATTCACAAGAGAACTTTCTGTTGCTTCTAAAAATTAGGAGAATTATATAAATATTTTGGATGAATAAAAATTCATAATACCAGATATATGCTTTACAGCGATTCAACTGGAATCTTTTAACAGTATTAGCGCTGAGAAAATGCTAAAGCTAAAATTATCATATGAAGGACTGAAGTAATTTTTAGTTTTATTTTTCATTTTCAATTGAAGGAAACACTTTATTGAAGCACTGAGGAAGCTGTTTGATAAATGTTCGGGAATTGTGCCATAAAAGGTGGTAACCCTACAGAAAGCACAAGCCCAAATGGATGTTAATAGATGTAATAATCACAAACTAAAGTTTGAATCACTTGTATGGCCCACAATCACAAGTAAATCTGTGTTTTCACTCACTGTAATGGAAATTATTTAGTTTATAATGGGGAGCAAATATTTATCTTTCCTTCAGATGTTAACTTTCAGTCACTTTCTACAATACTTTGTACACATGTATTTTATAGTTGACTGCACTTCATTTTTACTGACCATCAAAATTTTCTAATTAATTATTTGGATAAAATACAGTCCATGCTGAATTAATTGCTGAGCATGACAATAGGAAGGAAAGATATGGAAAAGAACATGAGAGAAATAATGAAATTTAGGTGAACTTCATTCACATCTCAAGTTCTTGACGTCTGGGGCTATATTCTGGCAATTAATTCCTGAAATTAACATACAAAAACTGAATTTTCTTATATTTAGTTCCTCCTCGGTGGGTGGTTGAGCCACAAGATGAAGCAGCTGCTGAAGGTATTCCTTTTGCCCTCCACTGCCAAGCAGAAGGATTCCCTCACCCAACAATCACTTGGAGGAAGGCAGTTGGTAAGAATGATGCATTAACAACATATGTATATTCTAAGTATGGTGAAGTTTTACCCACTGTCTTTGAGGAAAATTCATATACATTAAATCTAAAAATAATATCACAAATTATCACAAAAATTCCAAGATCCTCTTTAGTTTATGTGATGGTTTGTTTAGTCAGATGGGAATATGCAAATATGATCATTAGCTCTGAAACAGGAGGAATATTTTGTAAGAAAAGAGTGAACAAAGATCTCTTTAGGTGTTTTATTTGGTCTTTTATTCAGTATACATAGATTAAAAAAGAACAACCAGAGCTAAAAAGTACCAACACACCTATCTACCTAGTTACAAATTAATAAGAAGAAAATAAAATTATTAGATATCATTTATGATACCTTTCCTAATATTAAATAGATTTTTGTGGATAGAATCCTTTGATGCCCTTGTAAATCTCAGAACTCCATGGCTTGATGTTAGTAAGGGTTCCATCAGATTTTTCAAGTCCATATTTCCTTGGGAATTTTCCAAAGTTTACATAAAAGTAAAGGTAAAGTTGTCATTCTCCCTTTACCTTGCATTCACAAGAGCATCATGTGACATATTTTTCAAATTTTAATCAGCAGACAAGATCATTATTCCTAAAGTAGTAATTTTAGTGCCTAGAATTAAATATGAGTGTTTGCTTAGTCTTTCTAAGAAACCCCAAGGTTTTGAGAAGAAAAAGGCCTGAAAAATACCGATACAGTTCTTATGACAATCATATTCATTTTATTCTAAAATATCCCTAAAGGGAAATCATGGAAAGATGAGCCATCCTTAAAACTATGTTGCTGCACTGACAATTTCTTAATCTGCCACAGTCAGAATATGTTTTATTTTTCAATGTCTTAGGAAGGAGACCTGGAAACTACCGAGACTTAGTATCACAAGAACTGGGTGGAATACGAATTATACAATCCAATGGAACTCTGCTTCTTCCTCGCCTGAATGAAGACCATGAAGGCTATTACCTTTGTGAAGCTATTAATGGTATTGGAGCTGGACTGAGTAAAGTTATCTACTTAACTGTCAATGGTAATTATAAAATATTTTCCTTTAACATTTTCATTCATTATTATAACAACATTAGTATAGTAGGTGAGAGAATTTACGTCAATTTATAAAATTCTAATAGAGGAAATATATAAAAAAGGAGATATGTTATTTAAAATAAATAATTCTAACAATAGGTCATTTTCATTTTATTCTTTTTATAGAATTGATGAATTTTCTATTGAATTATTGTTTTACTCTGTAAATAAATTTTGACTGTCCAATTGATTTTATTATATAATTTGTTTTCATTTGTCCATAATAAAATAAATAGACAATGTATCATATAAGTAACTAGATAGTTTGATAAGTTATAATTTTGAATAATTTATTGTTAAATACTTTCCTGTGGAAGTAAATTAGATAAAATTGTTTTCTCCTCTTTTTGCTATTCAATGCACAATCATATAAATCATGATTTTAAATTTTGAAGTATTAAAATTGCTCTATTATACCTGAATAAATTTCTAAAAGTATAATATTCATTATCTTTTCTTTAAATATTTTTAATTGTTTTAGAAAGCTTTTTATGCTTTCTTAATCAAAATAAAGGTATTATATTTCCCCAAGGTAAAATGGATATGTGTTACAGGATTAAGATTTGAATTTTGATCTTCCACCTACTGGGCATGTATTAGCCCATAAAGCTATCTAACAGAACACCAATATGCCATTAAGGAGACATTGTAGGCAAGGGTATTTGACTTTTAATGACTATGTGGTATCATACTCAACCTTGACCTCATAGAGGTACTTTTACCTTTTAAGGGAGAAGTGAAAGATCCAGATTTGTGTCCCAGTTCTGTCAGATGCTTTTCATGTCCATTTTTCCTTAAGAATTTTGGCACATGCCTTTATGTGAAATGTCTCCTTCACCTTTTTGCCAGCATCAAGTTTTATGGTTGTTTCAAGTTTAATTTCATTCATATTTTAAGCTCCTCCACATTTCACAATGAGGCACAGCAATCAAACTACAAGACTAGGAACAGGAACTAGTTTGAGATGTGAGGTGCATGGGGATAAACCTATGAAACTTATTTGGAGGAAAGCTGGAAGTTCACTGGATCCAGCTACTGATTACAGGTACATAGTTCATTTACTCGTTTGAATAAGCTGAGACTTTTTCCTTCTTCAATCCTATCAAGATAGCAATATTCTCTTAAAAACATCTCCCAAACCCCTTTTAAGAACCTCTCAGTTGGGCTCTGTACCCTTTCCTAAGCCACTACAATCAAGGAAAAATTGTCTCTGGGTAATTCACCAACCCTTTTGCAGCAAAGGACTGCGGAAAACTAAATGTTACTTTATTTGTTTTGCCAAAGAGTCGCACTAATTATCAATATTACCTTAAAATGAAAAACTTTTTTCCTAATAATGTACAACTTAAAAACAAAATCCTACTCTTAATATTAACGTATTAAGTATGCTACTATAATCGCAATGACGTATCTTGGACTGCCTTAATATAAACAATAGAATTTTGTTTGAAAGTCGTACAAAATCAGCAAAATACAAGATTGTCATTTCCAAGTTAATATTAGCAATTACTGCTATAAATAATTCTTTGGCCAAACTACTGCAATATCATTTAGTTAGCCATGGCCACATGCTGTAAAAGGGGCTGTGAATCACCCCAGGGGCCTATTTTCCTCTTTGTGATGTAAATATCTAGTAAAGGGTCAGAATGGTTAGAATAATATACCCCAATCCTCTACATCTGCATCCACCCATGATTTATACCTGTGTTTCTATAGACAATAGTCATTCACCTGAGTATAAAAATCTCTATCATCTATAGACAACAACAGTCTTGAAAGGGTCAATTTCCTGCTAAGGAGATGGCACAATAACTTAAGCAATACTGAAGACAGTAGCAGGATACTTCAGTAACCTATACAAGAAGGAAGGAGAGGTGAACTGAGAAAGAAGCCAAAAATCATGAGATCCCTGTCTATTCTCTCAGAAGAAGTAATTGCAGCAAGCAAAGAGATGAAGAATGGAAAATCAGGAGGAGCAGATCGAGTATTGATAGAGTATCTAAACTTGGTGGAACAGAAATTAAGTAAATTTTAGCACAGTTATTCACTCTTTGCCTGAAACAAGGAAGAATCCCTAAGGACTGGAACCATGCAAAGTTTGTCCTCTCTCACTAGAAAGGAAGCAAAGAATATCTGAACATCAGTCTCCTTTCTGTAGTTCAAGACAACTCTAACATCTTCCCAGCCTAGAGAGCAAGCATGATTCCAGATGGGCTCAGCACTATGAAACACATTCACACATTACAAGAAATCATATTATCAGCAAAGCAAATGAACATGAGATTCCACTGCTTGGTGGACTATGCTTGGGCCTTTGAATCAGTAAGTATCTCTTTTACTCTAGCAGCTCTACAACTACAAGGCATAGAAGTAGAGTATGTCCATCTCTTATGCAGCATTTACAAAAATGTCACAACCTCTGTGATGCTACATAAAGAAATTGAAGAATTCAGCATTCAGGGGGAGTTAGACAAGGTAGTGGCCTTTCACCAATTATTTTTACAACCATTCTGGAGGAAGTTTTTAAAACTCTTGACAGAGAGGAGAAGGGTCTATGGGAGTACATCAGTCACTTGCATTTCACAGATGATATAATACTCTTTGCAATTATTGGAGAATATCTAACTTTGAGAGTTCAAGAGCTAAACATGGCAGGACAGAAAATAAGACTCAGGATAAACAAAACAAAGGTAATGAATAACACTTTTGCAACCAATCAAACTTGAAAAGTCACCTCTGGATGACTACAGAAAACACATATCCAGGGATACTGGTAATAACAGGAGAGCAGAACAGGATCATGAATTGAACCAAAGAATAACACTGGGCTGGAGTGTCTCTGGAAGTAAATCGCATATTCTGAAGTCAAAAATGCTAATGGCATTGAAGAAAGAAGTCTTCAATCAATGCATTTTACCAAGGTGATTTTATGAAGGTGAAACCTGGGAATTAAATGCAGCAATAACCTACTGACTCCACAAACACACAGAGAACAACAACAACACAAAGAAAAATGGAACGATGTATGCTTAGGACCACAAGAAAAGACAGTAAATGCAACAACACCTGGGTGAGAAAGATGACAGGAGTGGCAAACATCGAAGATAAAGTAAGATCGCTGAAATGACAACCATTGGACATCAGCAGTTTTCAACTGGACACCAAGAAATGCAAAGAGACCAAGAAGAAAAAAAATAGAACAGAGAGATCATCAAGTACTAGGTGACATGGAAGAGATAAGCCCAGTATAAAAAAAATTGAAAAACGCTTGGGGAGGCTTATATCCGACGTTGAATTGAAAGTAGTTATATTAGCTAGAATCGATGGCGCACTAGATTCGGATACAAATCTACTCGTGTACATGTCCCATAGAATACGACCTGTTGGATCTCTGCTCATCCTGGTTTCATGGAACTCGTCAAACGTTTCACCCATGCACTATTTATGTTTTGCCTGTAAGAGCCCCCGCAGACTCCAAACTAAACAGTCGGCCTTTAATTTTTAATTGGAAGGGAATCGTCAAGCCCAACAATTTTTTAAAATTTAAAATTGGTGAGAGTCGCACGAAGTAATATCTATGATATAATGAGTAGTATAAGTATTAATGCGATTCGCACAAGTAAATATTGGTTATTGTGCGCACTGAAGAATATTTATCCAATTCCTTTCTATAAATTCCCCATACAAGATAGAAGGTTCTGCATGGATGACTACTGGCTTCGAGGTGGGTATAAAATTCGCGGGCAAATGAAATTTTAATTTCCGACACTCGAATTTTGGGGTGCGCAGTACATTCGGTGGCGCGTTATTTTCGAGTACATACTTAAATGGAAATGCTATATAGGTAAGAAGCTACTGCGGCATATCAAAGTTCATAATTCCTTTTATTCTCAGGTACACTGTAAAGGAGATTAATGTTACAGAAGGAGTAGTTTCTGAGCTTGGGATTTCAACCACTACACGGGAAGACAGTGGAAGGTATTACTGCATTGCTACCAATGCTTTTGGCAGAGATGAGACTAGTATCCAGTTGTACATTCAAGGTAAATGACTTATGGTAATATGAGGAAGAAATGATAGTTTGTTCTATTAAAAAATTCAATTGATGATTGATATTTTGCCTACCAAATATAGTAAAAACCATGTTTTAGGCATATGTTTATGAAAGTTTAATTGAGAAAACATTTTAAATGCTATGGTTGTTAATGGATGCCTATATACTACATATTTTTAATCACTGCAGACGATAAAATTTGAAATTGATTGCTCCCGGATGGCCATGTGGGCAGCGCTTTCGACATCAGTGAAAGCGGTCACGGGTTCTATTCCCGTTTGGAACTCATGTGCTAAATGACCTCAGCTGTCGAAACACCTTTACAAATATTTGAATTTGATTTCTTTTACATGTGCAGAACCTCCTGACTTTCCTAGAAATTTGCGTGTAATTGAGAGAGGAAGTCGTTTTGTAAAGTTAGAATGGGTTCTAAGCCAAGACGGTAATAGTCCAATCACCAAATACACAGTGGAATACAAGACCTCCTCAGGTGAGAAGATTAAAAAGAGATGTTAATATGGTAAAAATATTGTCATAAATACTTGCTGCAATAAGGTCTCTGTAACTTATTATTTGCTCTTAAGTTTCTTGTGAAAATTAAATCCTAAAGAATGCATTTTTGCAATATTTCTTTTTGTTTTTATCAGCAATTTTCGTAAAAGCATCACTCAAATTATGTAAATTTACATTTGAACCTGAAGACTTAATATAATATTGTAACAAATTCTCTTGGAGTTATTCTTGATTCATGTGATATTAAGTACTGACATGAATATCTACATTCCAACAGAGGTCTGGCATGGCCACACTTCACAGCTGACTGTTCCAGGAAACCATGCCATTGCCCATGTTGGAGGACTACGCCCAGCTACTTTATATCACTTTAGATTGTTTGCTGAAAATGACTTAGGAAGGAGTCAAGCCAGTGATGTATGTAAAGCATATCATTGCAGGTGGCTTTATAATGAATGAAGTATATTTTCATTTATATTATACATCATTAAAATTCCTCATAGCTGTATATGATTACAATTAATTGTTAGAATACATCATCTATAAATATCATTGATATATTTTCAAGAGTAAAAGTTCTACTGGGCTTATTTTAGAAGAATTGCAGTCGAACAGTGAGATAAAAATAGAATTAATCCAATCATCAGTTATACCTATTTAACCATTTAAGAGTTTCGTTTTAACTTTGGAAGATTCATAGCAATGATTAAAAATTTTACGAACTAATATTTTACTAAAAGGTCCTTGATGTCAGTACTGATGGAGAGAAACCTGGAGGAGCACCAAAAAACATTCGTGTTGATGCTGTGAGTTCTACTGAACTTCATGTAATTTGGGATGCTCCAGACCGAGAGCTATGGAATGGAGAAACTTTGACATATCATGTTGGATATAAGGAGAAGAGGTAAAAAAATAGGAGCACCTTTCCTTTTCTGACTTGAAAGCTTTAGAAAATGTAAATACTAACATCAAATGCATGGGAAAATGTTTTAGAATGATTTCAGATCAATACCAGTATGAAACTGTTGCTATTCGGCAAAATCAAGCTGGTGGTGGAGAATGTATTCTTACAAATTTGAAAAAGTTCACAAGATACACCATTATAGTGGTTGCATCCAATAACCTTGGCTCTGGACCTGCATCGGAAGAGATCAATGCTTATACTTTAGAAGATGGTATGTACTGTATGAAAATGTGAAAATTACTCTTAAATCTAGTTTTCCTGTCACCAAAGATTTCCAGACCTCAGGAGGATATCTATCTGAAAATAGATATGATAACAGATGATTTTTTCATATGATTACTCATTTATAAATATTATGGGACATTCAAGACCAATGCTTGCATTTTGGAAGAGAAATAAATTATTCCAGATTACGATTTCAAATAAAAAAAGTTATCAGATCATAAAACTATTCAGTCATCAACATTATTTTTGGGATAAAATGTCAGCATATTGATAGGCAGAGGAGGCTTGAATGGAATATAACAAAATTCTATTTCATAGTAACATATTTTATCAAAAATATCTGTAAGATACACTTGGTTATCATAAAATAAGTTTCTGTGAAATTTGTTATAGGATTTTTTATTATGAATTGTTTTGATGAAAATTTATTGAAGAAATTTTTCTCTTGTCAATTAGTTCCAAGTGCATCCCCGCAAGATGTAAGATGCACAGCATTCACCTCTCAAAGTCTCCAAGTTAGCTGGGATCCTCCTCCTGATTCACAAATACATGGGCTTCTAAAAGGATACAAAGTTATCTGGGAAAGTGCCGAGGTTTTAGAAGGTATTGATATTTTTCATTAGAAGACATGCATAGATATGCTTCTAGTAATCCTTATTAATTTTCCTCCTAGTAATAGCATTTATTTATACCAAAAATCATTATTTCTCTTACCTTCCATTTCCATGCTGTAATCTCTCTGACTTTAGGACAGTCTCTGAGAAACTACATAGAAAAAATATATTGCAAAGGTAATGAAGTTTGATTTTATCTATCAGTGTTGCATTGTGTGTTGCCACTCATCAATCCAAAAATAAATAATAAATAACTGTAATACTATAATATATTAAAATAAATGCTGAATCAATTACATATAATTACATACTAGAGCAGACCCAGCTGTTAGTTATGCTTTAGAATAATGAAGTAGAATTTTATTTAAAATACTTTCTTTTAATTCATACTTTGTTTGCTCAAAATATATTTATTATGAAATTTTAGGATAATGAGTAAAATGTTTGCATGAATTTCATTTCATAATTGTTATGTGTTGGCAAATTTTATTTTTGAAATTGACTTAATTAACATTGATATATGCTGTATTTTCTGGTGACTTTTGGCATAGTTCAGATTAGATTATTCTTATATTATCATATATACCTTGGTATTTAATGATGTTAGGTCCAACTTCATTTCAACACTGTCTAAATTACCTAACTTGTGGAAGAACAAGCTAGTATTATGTTTTCTCACCAGCTTAAGGTATGTTTGAAATATTACTGCTCCTTAATAGTTTTAGTAACATTGTTTTTCACACACCAAAAAATACAGTATTTTTGTGGAGATAATCTTTCAACAGAGACAAATATGTACTTCCTATAGATTTTTTGTAATAAATAATTTACACGAATATTTCTTGCAGCTACACACAAACCTGAAACAAAAATTACCACAGCTTTATCTGTGGTTGTTCATGGGTTGGAGAAATATAGTAATTACAGTATCCAGGTTTTGGCATATACCAGAGTAGGTGATGGGGTGGCAAGCTCTCCCTTGTTTTGCATCACTGAAGAGGATGGTAAGAGTATAACTAAAATATGATCATAAAAGTACAAGTTTATTCATGATATGAAGAAGACTTAACCTATAACTTTATTTAAATAGTTCCAGATGCCCCAGCTGCAATAAAAGCTGTTATTAGCTCACCTACATCTATCATAGTGAGTTGGCTTCCTCCTGTCAAAGTTAATGGGATAATTACAACATATAATCTACATGTTCGTGCACTTGGAAATGTACCAGAAGTAAAAACCTATAAAAGAAGCTTGCCACCTCAACATACTAGCTATGAAGCTGAGGGTTTGCATAAGCGTGGGCAATATGAATTTAGTGTTACAGCTATGACGAAAGTTGGTGAAGGTCCTAGGTCGGAAACCATTACTTTATCACCATCTACAGAAGGTAATTATAATCTTAGCTTCATTATTATTTATCACTTAATTTTATGACTTATTGTAAGTGGTTATAGAGTACTTGCTAAATTGATCATTGCTGATAATTATAAAATGATTAGTCTCATTAACTCATCCACCCATCTAACTGGATTTGTGATTTCAGCACTGAATTTTCAGGAAAAAGTTAGCTTACAAGTAAAGGTAAACATTATAGACTAACCGCTGACAAGTTTTCATTTCCATTCTTTATATTTTAATGTTTAGGTAGTGTTGGCATTCTTGGTTTTATGATAAAGTCATTTCTCCAGTACAAAATTATATTTCATTCACATGGACAAAACCCTTATTTATCCAAAAGTTTGAATATTTTAATTTTACAAATTTTAACAATCATCTTAGATAACAAAAGTTATACTTTTGCACCCGTAGAATTCTACTGCTTCTGAATTTAAAATGTTTAAATGATTCTGAAAAATCTTGATTATGTTTTCTAAATCAGGCAATGATTTATTGTGGCAGTACTTTTCATCCAAACATCAAAACTGTTGCTTATTCCTAATTCAAACTTTCCTCTTATGATAACTAAGACTTCCTTATTACCTGCCTTTTACATTGTTTATGATATTCAATTATTCATTATTCAAACTCACCTTTTTTGTAGGATATTTAATTTATTTTTGATTCTCTATAATTACATAAATACATGATATATAAAGATTTTAATATGCTTCTTAGGGTAGTCATTAACATTTTCAAATTAGTTTTAATAAGAGCAGAGAAAGAGAACTTTAAATATTGAAGGAGAAATACTTGCCAAACATCTAACTGTTTCCTTCACTTAAAGGTCTTTTCAAGGTAAATCATAGCTCAGCTTCATGCTATAAGTATGCAAACAACCTTAAGAAAGTTGAACGTAGCTATTTAATACCCAAGGAAATTATCACTGAATTTGAATCTTAAGGTGAAGCTTAATCAGAATATATGTTTTAGTATTAAAAGAAGAATTAATTCTACCATTATATTTTATTACAGTTCGTGCAGCAATTTATTCTTTTGGACGGCATATTGTTGTGCCTTGGAAACAGGAAGCTCGTCTACCCTGTCAGCATGTGGGAAAACCAGAGCCTAATATTATTTGGAGGCAATGGGGACAACCTTTGAAAATAGCAGCAAGGTATATACTACATCTTTGCCTATTAAATCCTAACATGTTGTTCTCAATGAGGTCCTATATGAAATGATAACTGAAGCCTCTGAGTGTTCAACCTTAAATTATGTATGTAACTTGCTAAACACAGGAAAGCATGCACTGAGGAGCAGAATTCTTATTTGATGAAAAAGTTCTAGTGGTACTGAGTGAAAATAGGCAAAATGAGTAACGTCGAATATAAAGTCAAAATAAATCTGAGTGATGTATCCATCAAACTTACATAACAAGGATGTGTTTTGAAGAAATATTTAAAGAATTTTTCAAACTAAAGTTGCTATGGATTGAAATTAATAACACAGGATTAACCACTGAATTGGAGCAAAATTCTTACAAACAGTTTATCCTAGCAGTAGTCATGTGATCGTGCTATGGATATTACTGTAAAAGAAGACGTGTCAATGAATGGGAATTCTGCACTTGAATAACTCAGAAGATTGAAGATGAAGTGGGAGATAATGGAATGTTCGACAACCTATTTCAAAAGCTTTTTATATCCAGTATCAAGTCGTGTGAATATAAGATCATGAGATTATAAAATTTTCAATTGATCAGAGAATTAATGATAAATGTTGTTAATGTGAGGGAGAGTTTCCTCAAGAAACTTCAATTTGACATAACTTTTCTACTTCAAGAAATGAAGACAAATCAAGAGCCTGCAACTACATGTTTTATTTCAACTAAGCAGATCTGATTTCAATCCAAGTAAAGAATATCAATAGATGCAGTGAAGAATATGAGTATATTCAATGAGATGTATTCATCCATCCTTGTATTTATTTCCCTGAAATTTCATCGTGGCAATTAAATAAATTGCTCTATGAGTTTACAATAATTATTTGCTTATAAAAAGTCACCATACTAGGTGATATTTTTACCAGCATACAAGCAACATTTTCATCATAGAAAAAATCTTGAATGATTAACTTTTATTAACCAGCAATGACTTGAAAATGCTGGAGCTTGAAAAGTTTTTCACAATACCTGATTCCCTGCTACATGGAAAAGTTTGTGAGTTTACAAGGATTTTTTGGATGTTCAGCTACGTGTACGTATGAGTTTTGGGGAGACAAAAATATTCTGCAAGGATTATTTGGCAGCAAAATTTATGATTATGTCATCTAAGCTATACAAAGCTAAGAGTGTTTTAGTGATTTAGCAGTCCCACTTCACTGAAAATGTCTTCCGTAAAACTCTTCTGGAATTTTTACTTGAAATTGACTTAATACCTCAATTCCAACCACTTTAACTGATATTCAAGTAAAAAACAAGTCAAGCAGATGATGAAAAGAGTGAATGTGACAATATCAATTTGTGAGTGGTATGACAGTGTTTTAAGATTTTTTGATTGAATTTGAAGCATTGATGTTTTAAGATTTTTTCTCTTGGTGATTATTACAGCAGGAATGTTATTCATGTTGCCAACGCTATATATAAGGGAAATTGGACACACCAACAACCATTCTCAGAAAAAATCCCAGTTATTAGGGATTCAAATGATGGACCTTAGGGCTGGAGCACTAGCAATGCTAACCACTCTGCCACTGCAGCCATATGAAATAAGCTGAAAGCGATAAAGAGTGTAGTGTGATGATAACTAAATAATCAACCTAAAAATATGGACGAGAAAAGAATAAATATATAAAAATAAGTATGAAAGTAAACCGTCTTCAAATCAACAAAAAATATCAATTACATGGTATCCTAAGCACCTTTTTTGAAGACTGAAACATGGGGAAATAGATATGTCACTAATTAATAGCAAAAATGGAAATTATACAGAAAGAATTTCTACTCATACAAAATGATATGTGTGTGATTAAGAGCAATTAGTTTTTTTAGTGAGCAACTTTAAATTTTTAATCATACGCTTTGCTTCTTGAGCGAAAGATTTTTCGTACATACAGCTACATCAAGTTTTGCCCCTAAGATATAAAAATTGATTCGACGAAAGTGAGTGCATGGGTGAAACAATGAAAGTGATATAATTTATTTTATCAGTTATAAACACCATCTAAGATATTTTGTTTCATTGGACAAAATATTTATATATGTTCAAAGTGACAATGAAAACTGGTGAAATAGAATTTTGAAAAATATTCTCTCTGGTAAATCATCATATACTACTGTGATTAGAATACCAGAAAATAATGTGATGATATCATACAGTATAAGGATGGTGAGATTACTACACCCGCATTAAAATAAAAATCTGTATGTACATATTTTTATAAGAATTTCCCATTAATTACTGAAACTCCAGTTTGTCTCTTTGAATTACATATATAATGGAAGAAATTTCTGCAAAGTAAAAATCCATAGTGTTGATCATACTCACTAAGGAAATACTCAAAATATATACAGCAGATTAACTTCTTGTCATTTTGAATGGATTCTTCATGGGATGGTAGTAATATCACAAGGAATCAGCACTGCAACAAATCAGTAATAAAAGGATATGAAAAAACCTCCATAAATTCATTAAAAGAAGCTTAAAATCAAATTTGAAAATGATGAAATGAAACAAACAGCATATGGGGATTTCCACAATTGATCTCTTGTATTCAATATGCTGAAAACCAAAGGCTTATGAAACAGTAAAATAAAATAATTGGAGTGATGTCATAGAATGTGAAAAAATGAAAACCAATAAGGAATTGATCCTGTACCTTTGATGGATTTAATGAAACACAAGAAGCAATTTATGTCTTTTTCCTGGCTTCATGATTCATAAGAGGTAACACCTTTTTGATCTCATAAATTTGTAATTTAAATCTTAGAACTAGTTTTTTCAATACCTTTGGTATACTGATCCAATAATTTCTAACAAATGATGTTGATTTGCTTTATTTGTGACTATAGTCAATGATATTTTACTTCTTTTTATTTTCTTCTTGTGGAAAATATAAGATGAAAATTATTGTAATTATTCTCATGAGAGTTTTAGTCTTCATTGACATTTCCTTATAGCACTCTCAGGTATGGCTTTCAGAAGGATTTTAGTTTATCTTTCCATTGGCTGTTTGATTTATTTAATGTTAGAAAATGAGAACGAGAATAACCAAGAAAATTCTTCTCAAGGCATTTGTCGGCTTTTACAATATGAACTAATTTACTATCAACCTCGCTGGATTTTATTGCTTCACAATATGTAAGTTTATAAAATACTTCAGCAAGATTCCTGAGGATGATATTATAAACCATCTAGATAAGGGCAACTGACCTGTATAGCAGCAACAAATATGAGAAATAGAGGAACTGCAACTCTTGATATAATACCAAATATTTCTTGTTATGTATTCATGGAAAATACGAGGAAAATTTTAAGGATGTGAAGAGAATAAAGGAAGAAGAAAAACCAACAGGATTTTGTGAAAACACTAACTACATTTCATCTTAAGCAAAATTATGATATACATTTGGAGGAATTTTGACTAATATTTTGGAACAGTCAGAATAAGAAACCAAACTAAGACAAGAACAATGGCTAATGGCCATGAGTTTCGAGATTGGACAATCGACAACAAGATTGGATTGTGTAGGAAGAAGGAACAGTGAATGAGAGGCATGGTTTATTTCATCTGAATAGCTACCAGAAGGCAAAATGGTAAAAAAAATTGAAGAAATAAAAGGGATCATTGCTCTTTACCAGATTTTCTGTTTGTGCGTAAGAATGTCTTTAAGACTTTTTATTGATCTCAATTTGATGATTTTTACTATTTTCAGCTAAAAGTAAATTTATATATCCTTGGAAGAAAATTTTTGTCTTGTAATGAGATCATGGAATGCTTTAAAACATGCAGAAATTTTCCTCTTCTGAGCAATGCTAATTTTAACTTTTGATTAGAGGCACTTTTATGATACATTAATACCTTTCATTTGAATATTTAGATGGATTTAAATATTTCTAAAGGGGTTATGGACTACCTCATCTGCTCAGTTATCTAGCTTTGTTTTCATTCTAAGCTAAATGTACACCAGTGAATACATATATATTTTAGAGTGAAATTTTAAATAATGTATTTCTATTTGATTTTACAACATTTAATATTGTAGTGACTCTCCAAGATGTATCAAAAGAAGTGCTAAAATTAGGAAATAAGATTATGAATCAAAATATCTGTGATCCCATGACACTTCTATCACTAGATAAAAACAAGGGTAGCTGAAAGGTGTAATTGATTATCCACTCTCATCCACCTAGCAATCAACGAAAGGAAAACAAAAAAGGGACTCAGTCTTGTCCATTGAGTGGTTTAGTACATATTACAATAAACTGGACTGTAGGAAGAGATAAAGACATACTGGAAAATCATGAATCTGTAGACATGATTCAGCATATAAATTACATTCCTTTACTATTCCCAAATTGCTTTCTTCTCTTATGGTAATGTCCCTTAATTGTGATGTTGAAAAAAATTCATCATTTAATGTTCACCTAATAATTAAATTTTTATCTTCTTCGTTTTCGATATATACATTAATAAGACTGCATTACCTGATTAGACTCTGTAAAGCTGCAAGAAAATCAAATGAACAATAGATGTACTCAGCCTTGTCTTTTAGCCTCAACTTCTAGTGCTGGATTCACCATTCAGTCCAATGATGATTTGAAAAATACAACTCCAGACAACAGACATTGTTTTTTCGTCAAGTTAAAATCAAATAAAGAGGAAGTGAATATGTATTACATAGCATTACTTTATCTATCTCTACAATGAATCTTCAATTCTCAATGATACAAAATCTGCAATTATTTCATATCATATGCACTAAAGAGAAAAATTAAAAAATACTATATAACAATTTTAAGGCTTGGATGTGCAAAATATTGTTGAAGAAGAGAAGAATCTCGTAATTGATTAATGGAAGCTTACCTTACTCTCTTATCTTTTCCTAAAAAAAGAATAAATATGTCAGATGATATATTATAAGATGTGAATGAGATTAATCTTTTGGAACAGCTGTTGAATGTATGATTGGCAACAATATAATGCTCCATTGCTGAGATTTAATGCTTAAATAATTCTGAGACCATGGAAGTTAGTGAATAATATGTCATTATTGTGAATTAGACCAATTGCAATGTATCTGTTTTGAAATAAATATCTATTTTGCTTTAGTATTAAATTATATACAGTGATGAGTGTTTCCTTTGTATATTATTCTACTATTGTAGATTTAAGTATTTAAGATTGTTTGCTGATTATTCATATGGAAATTAGGAACATAAGATTCTATTTCTATTCTTTGATCATTGTACATAAGAATAACATTTCACTATTATTTTGATAAAAATGATAGTGGTATTAAAAGAAACTGCTCTGTGTTATGGAATTTGAGGTGACTGGATTTAAAATGGACACTAAATTATTTATTTGACATATTTCAACAATACTATTAATTAATACTGGAGTTATTATGTATTGGTTTCAATGAATAACCTTAAGCAGAATCAATTGTTTATTTTTGCAGTTTAGTGAAGGATAGTGCTATTCTCCAAAGATTTTCCTTGAGAATTTAGCTAAATTGGCATGTATAATACCTGTATTAAGCTAATAAAACCATTGTTTTCCTAAGGCTGAAGTTACTTGGTGATGGTTCTCTGCAAATAATGGATCTAAGGCATGATGATAGTGGTAACTACTCCTGTCACGTGGATAATAAACATGGTTCTGATCAAATTACCCATCGTCTAACTGTGCAAGGTATTTGATATTTTGTGAGCTGCATTTATCAATTTTCAGGTCAAAAAGAAAATTTTGATAGTTCCTCCATATTTCACTAACATAATAATGAAAAAGATATTAATTTCTTCATTTTTTATGAGTTTTCAATCCCTAGCACAGGCTGGGGTTATTATTTCCAAAAGTAATTAATACTAAGGTGTTCACAGACTTTCCATTTACCTTTTCTTAGCTTTACTCTCCTTGTTTCAAAATTGTATATATGTTCAAGGTTATGCAATATATAATTCATTAAAAATATTATGGAGGAAATGTAATAAATTTTTCTGTTTTTCAAGGGTTGTTTCTTATTTGAAGCAGGATTCATCTATTAAAAGAATTGTATATTACCATCATAAGTAGCTATTTGACACCACTACTTATCATTTATTCTTTTATAGAACCACCAGCTCCCCCACTACTCCATGCTACAAGTACATCAAGCAGCACTATTAACTTGCAATGGAAGCAAAGTGATGATGGTGGATCAGTGATACAGGGTTTTGTTTTACATTACAAAAGAGACTATGGAGAGTGGGAAGAAAGAAAAATAAGCCGCAAAGAAAGTAGTTACATTCTTAGTAAATTATGGTGTGGGACCACCTATCAGGCAAGTAGTTAGTAGTTTAACTTTACCTTGATCAAATCTCAAATACGAATATTCCTTCA
This sequence comes from Pachydiplax longipennis, assembly GCA_036926295.1. Taxonomy (NCBI): domain Eukaryota; kingdom Metazoa; phylum Arthropoda; class Insecta; order Odonata; family Libellulidae; genus Pachydiplax; species Pachydiplax longipennis. The sequence continues at coordinate 2,020,155 of JAVFKF010000010.1, forward strand.
CCAAGACTTAAGACATATTCATTCATAAATTCAGTGCATTTAGAAGAATATATTCAAGAGAAAGTATTGAAATATATGCTCAGCATCCTCATTTATCAACAATATTTGAAGACTTATTTTACTTCAAATTCAAAGATTTTTTGGAAGTATAAAATTAGCTGCAATCAACAATAGTGATAATGTATGGATGAAATGTAGGGGCATATATTTATTGTGAAAATTAAGTAAATAATTCATAGATAATTAGAAAATATTCCTTAACAAAAATTTGCTGATGTGTTACATATTATCAACAACAGTATCTACTATGATGTTGGATTGCCTATAGTAGTCCCATTTACCAATATTAAACAGTAATGATAGGCTAAAATTTAACCATGCTAAAGCAATAAAATATTTTTAGATGTACATCACCGCATACAACAAGATTGGAATGGGGCGTCAAAGTGAAGTGATTGTTGCAGCTACTGAGGGAGGAAAGCCAGGATTGATTCCATCTGAGAGATTTATATCTGTCAATTCTACTTCAGTCACTTTACATCTTGAGAATTGGAATGATGGTGGATGCCCCATTTTATACTTTGAATTGGAATATAGAAAGAAAGAGGATCCTCACTGGACATTGGGTATTTACATGAAATAAATCCCTAATTTGATATTTTGTGATGGAAATATTAAGAACCAAATTTATGATAATGACACACTTGTTGCCATCAAATAAAATACTTGATTTATAGATAGAATGAAAAATGAAATTTCAAATGTATTTTTCCAAAAATGAGTCCTTTATGAAAGTTTTAATTAATTTCCATCTTGAATGTTGATATAAGGTGAGCACTGACGTCACTCTTTACACTTTCTTGCCTCATTAGTATCTTTTAGTTATTAATGGAGTTTTTCTCGATGCTGATGAAACATTGTTGCCCAAATCAAAACTTAAACTATGCACCATTTTCACCAAATACAATGGTGGAAATAACTTGGCTACTCAAGGCCCTTCATTATAAATCTTTAAAAATTTATTTCTTACAGTTTCCAATAGCATTGAATATCAGACCAGCTTCACTATCAAGAGTTTGCAGCCAGCTACTCAATACTATCTCCGAATCAAGGCACATAACAATGCAGGATCAACTACTGCAGAGTATAGACTCATGACTCTAAGCAAACTGGGAGGTACATGATGATGAATATGTTTTAACTGTATTATATTTGAACTTCGTGTGGTGAAATTGATTAATTAATTTTATACATATTTACGTTGTAATGTTCAATCCCTTACATGTATGCATTATATTATAAAAAACATGTCTTCTATAGAAAAAAAGGCCTTTAAAAATTTAGTTTCATATTGCCTGAGATAAAATTGAATCTCAAGGTGGAAAACATAAAATTTTCTCATTGTGCATCATCTCTCAACAATCTCAATTAATTATTTCAGTGTACGTAGTGAATTTATGAATGTTTCCAATTTTTATCTAATAGCTGACATACATGCAATTACCAAAGCTAAAATAATTTAATTTTCTTTTGCATACATTAGTTCATACATTACTAATTTAAGCGATTTGACAAAATCAGATAATATAACCATAATTAAAGTTACCATATATCTAAGAAATCTTTTCATTTATTTGCTTAGGAACTGCTTCACCAAGTTTGAATCGTGTTGGAGGGACAATGGAAATTCCCTTTTACATGGATATTAAATTGATCATTCCATTAGTTATCTCAGCATGTGCAGTGATTATAGCTGTGGTGGGAGTTTACTACTGCCTCAAGAAGAGTAAGTTGATAAAAGTATAAAACATTTTGAATTGATCAATGAAATGAGATACTCATCAAATTCATTTCTTAAAAAGCATTTAATGTTCAGTTTTCCTTTGATACCTAGTATTTTCTGAAAGTTCTCTCCTGATTTCATTCTTCTCTGAAAATTTACCCTCAACATGCATCAACCATCCTACATATCTATGAATTAAGCTCTATTAATTTCCATAAAAAGGTCACATTTATTATTTTTGAAATTTTAAAATTTATATATTATGAATGTCTGATCAGATTATTACATTTACCTGTGTTAGTAAATGGCTGAAGATAATCTTTGATATGAAAGCAGCTGAAGAATAGTGAGATAAACATTCAGTGATGAAAGTGGCTGCAAAATGAATAACAGATTATGATTTTTTGATAAATGGAATGTTGGATGAAATATGTAAATGTTTTGTAACATAAAGATCTATGTATATATTATTATGTGGTTTTATAACAATATTTTTAAAATGAATTTACTTATGGAAGTGCCCGTGATTGATTGAGAGTGTGATAAATCTTTTGTCATGGCAATCATTCAGATTGCAAGAAATCATATTAATAATCACTTCTTCATTCAAAATTCTTCTCTAATTCAATAAACTGTATAGTTCTCAATATATTTTTCTTCTAGTATATACAGTTATGTAAATTGCAATCTTTATAGAGTTTGACAGAATTGGATAGTTTTACCCAGAAGGTTAGTCCCTTATTTTATGTAATTATTGACAATTGTTAATGATATATTTGACTAAGCCAACAAGATTTATGCTTTAATGGAAATGTAAATATGTAAATGTCTTTGAGCTAAAGATATCTAATGTACAATTGAAAATAATGTACATAAACAAAACATTACTTGAAATAAACAGTCATTGCCATTCCTAATTTTGAATCATTTTGGCTGTAGAATTTTTGAGGGATTCATTACCCCATGAAGTATGCAAGATAACTTTTAAGACGACATTAAACATGTCAATATATCTTCAATCTAATAAGATTAAGAAATTTTCTTGGCAAATATTCTGCTATTTAAGACAAGCTATGATGGAAGGGCATAAATTTCAGTGAAACTCACTCAAGTAGAAGATTCTTCAGCATTCATAATAAAAAAAGCTACCACCTCATTTTGAATAATTTTGCTTGTAAGTGAGAAAAACAAGAAACAAAGATTGATCCTACCACTCTAACTTAAATTCCTTTTAATATATTTAAAATGTTTAATATAATGAACTTCACAAAGCATATTATCAAAAATAGTAGGCAAAAGTTGAGTCCAAGGGTTAATTTTTGTTGTCTTTGTGATGTCCTCTGTATTATTCACGTATTTAGTATTTCAGTATATATTTTTTATGCATCATGATTGAAAGTTATGTATGAGTATAAGCAATAAATTAGTCTCCATTTGTACTTGTTTACAGAAATTTTTTGTTAGAAAATTCCTTTGTGAAAGTTCTGTTCATGTAAAGTAGAATATCATTTGATCAGTGAATTCTAATGAGCAAATAAATCTCCTTACAATGCTAAAGATATAAAAACTATTTTCTGTATATCATTAAATGTAAGAAAATATTGTTCTTGATTAACTGAACATCTCTTGAAATATTTTCTGAGATAATAAATGACTTCAAATAACTCTTAAACAGTGCTATTATGGTGAAAGCTTGAAAAGAACTTTGCCATGGAAAAATAATGATGGTTGGTAAAAACTAATATAACATAATCAAAACAGTTAGAGAAATGAAGGAGCTCTCTGTAAATTAGTTAGAATCTACAAATGCTCAAAATTGAGATACAAGTACATAAATATGACACATTATAGCTTGGAAATATACTCTACCAGTACTTAAACATACTCTTCTCACAAATTTAAGGAAACTTATTGTTAATATTTGAGTTGTTTTTGAACTTTCTTGATTCAGTCAGCTATGACACCTTGTAAATTTCAATACACTAGCAACTTCAACAATTTTAACGTATTTTTCAAGAATGTAAGATATGTATTAAATATAAAAGTCAACTAATATTACTATTTTTACTTGGTATTAGTTTGTTTATGTTGTTTCAAGATGGCTTTCATGGTAAGAGCTGAATGGTTGTTGATAGCACAATGTGCAAAGTCTAATAATATTTTAAACTATTTTTAGAAAAATACAAAATATCACCTTGTTGATGCCGCAAAGCATCAAAAATTGAAATCTTAGTATTAAAAATTGAATTTTTGTAAATGAATGTACTGTGAGCTTAGAATTCAGAATTTCTCTCCCAACATTTCTCCAGTAACAATCTTTAAAATAAAGTGAAGAAAATTCAGAGCAATGAAAATTTTACTTTTGTAATAAAATCCATCTTTCCAGTATCTTTTCACTGTTGAAAGACCTTGAAACTTAATTAATGTGATAAAAATTACCTCTTACAGAAAATTTAATTAAAATGCCAAATTTTTCATTAGCAAATATATTTTGTTTGCAAAACATAACCGAAAGTCATGTACTAGTATATGCAATAAATTAATCTCCATTTGTTCTTGTTAATGTTCTTGTTAAGGTAATTTTCTGCTAGAAAATTTCTTTGTGAAAGTTCTATTCAGGTAAAGAGGAATATCATTTAATCTGATTATGAATTTATTATGTCAATCAATGGAAACAAGCTATGTGCTTTCAGTCTTCCTTCATTGACTATACCATCAATGTTTCACAATATTTTCAAACCTTGCAACCTTCAACCTGCAAAACTGTATCTAATACAGTATTTTCCAGCTGATAAGATGCACGGGCATTGCAGATATTCTCATTAAAAATTCTGAGGTTTGCGCAGACAATATAAGACGGTGACTTTTTGGGTATTTCTTAGCAAAAAAATGCATCTATTAGCCAGAAAATACAGTATTTTTAGTAACATTTTCCTGTAATGAACTTATAGGTGATTCTATTACTCTAACACTCTTCATTGCCTTAATGTGCTTACTATAAGGATCTAAACACAACTATTTCACAGGAAAATTCTTCCTTGAATAAATCGCTCTCTCATCCATCATATTTGCTACATATTTTCTAAATACTTCTTCTCTTAGAGGTAAGCGTACTTTCGAAAATGTTCATCCTGTTTTAGTAGTAAATTTCTGGCATTAAAAAAACAGTTATAAGATTTTTAGGTATTTAATTATAATTTGTTCATAACATTTTTAACCATCATACCTTGATGACAGAAGAGTTCCTAGCCCATGTGCAATTCCAGGACACTTCTCAATAAAGATTATTTCTAGAAATATTCCTAATCTAAATTTTGGTATTCTGTAAATTTAATGCAGGTAGTGAATTAAAAATAGAAGCAATTTATTTATATAAGGATTGCTGTTAAAGCAGATAAAAATGTAACATCAAGGCTTTTCACCTTTAAAATTTGTAAATGTAGTTAATTAGGGTAATTTTGACTTTATCAATATCATGTTTGATTCTACTAAATATTTACCAAAATATATTTTATTTTAATGATTGTGTTCACCAAGGAATTGTAACCTTCAACTTTTAATTGTAATTTCATTAAGCTGACTAAGTTATTCTGTCTAAGTATTTCAAACTACAAAGCAAATCATGAGATTCAAAAATATTTTTCAAAAAATTATACTTCATTTAAGTTTAGCAAATGAGAGGGATTACACTGTTTCATCCAATTCTATTAAAAATATCTCATTGAGATCACCCAGCTTCTGTTAAAATGTGGATTATAAGAATGCAGGCTGTAAAATTCCTGAAAATAAATCAGTTTATCAACTTAAAGGTTAAGATTAACATTTGGGAAATGATTCATACATCTTATGAGATACTTTACCATTATGTTAAACTGAATAAAGTATTAGCAATTAACAATAATATTCAATGAATTTCTTAGGTCATTATTTTATTGCAATATTTTACTTTTGATTTTGATTCACAGCAGAGAAATTTTTCTTTGGACTAATCTTCTCTGATTGATCTAAATTTTTAGAATTCTTTTACTTTACTAACTTTAAATTCTCATGTGGAATATTTTTCATGCCTCCTCATTCTCTACTGTTTCAATAAAAGAGATTCATTAAAGATGTAAGCAATCAAGGTTTTTTATCAGTATTAATAATACATAAAAGAAACGTGTTAAAGTCTATAGATGGTTGACTTGAAGCAAACTGGAATGAATGTACAATAATTATAGCAACTAAATCATGTACTTATAACGGAAATTTTGGATTGATAGAGCCAACTCGTGGGGAAACAGCCAGCCTTCAGGATTCACAAAATGCAGCAGCATTAGACAACAAACAAAATATGGAACAAAGGGAGCAGTATTATGCCACTGTTAGGAAGCCACTGAGATCTCCAGTAAGAGATGTGACGACCCTCGAACGCATTCCAGGTAAGTTTAATAATAATAAGATAAGATTTTTACAGAAAAATCTATCAGTAGAATATCTTTTTATATGATAGTGTGAATGCATAAGTGTAGGAAAGATGGAAAACTAAAAGCGTCAGGGTAAAATATAGTTCATTTCAAATTTTTAGGGGAATTTGCATGTCATGTTCATGGTCTAAAGCAATTATTCCCAAAGTGGGCAGTACTGCCCGCATAGAAGGAATGGATCAGGGAGCTGAATGCTTGGGTACCTTATTCTGTTGGTGATCATCTTTCTTGTTTCATTGAATTTTTACAGGATTCAAGACAGCTAAAAATAACCTAAATATACCATTTTGCAATTTGGATACTTTTTAAATTGCAATTTATTTTGCATTTAATTATTCTCTGGATTTTTTTATATAATTTTAGATGACAGTAAGGGGTCAGTGGAATAAGGGGGTCATGGCATAAAAATGTTTAGAAAAACTAAAACAGAGAGGAAAGAGTTACTAGGATAAAAATATCATAAATTATACACAGGTATGATATATTAAATTTATACACAGATGACATTAATATTTTATCTGATTTTGTAATACTTGGGAACTGTGAATGACACATGAGGTGTTCCAGATGCATTTGTTGTGACTTAACTTTATTCCTTACAAAAGTAAATGTAGGTCTCTATTCAAATAAAAACTGTGTCATCACTTGTATGGACATAATATCTATATCCAAGACCCATTACCTAATGGAAAAAAGGTGATATTAGGCATTCTGCTGTTTGAATTTGCAAACAAGAAATTAAAATTGACTCCATTTCATTTCTGTTCCTTGTATTATGATATATACCTTAAATTACAACACGTGTGTATTGAAAAACATTTTTTCCTAGAATATTTAAGAAACGCATCACAAGAGTGTAAAAAATTTCATTGTTGTATCTTTCTAACCATAGCTAAGTATATCATAGAGCTAAAAAAATTTACAACAAGATTTTTGAGATTTAGCTAAGGAGATTTATCTAGACATGAAAATATTTCAATGATTTTCATAAGAAACTGTGGAAACATTTATTTTTAAACTTTCATCCAATAGGAATTGAAGTAGAAACTTCATCATTTATGAAGCATGAGAGATGCCATAAAGCATGGTATTTGATTTATTTTGTGTGTGTGTGTATAAATTTCTACCAAAACCCAATTACTTTGGGCAGAGCTTGCAAACTCATTCCTAACTTCACCCTAGTGTATTTCTAATGGGAAAATGTAAACCTGTCTGGTTGCATATTGGGAGAACTCTCTCTGTATTAAGTTATCAACTTGTCTCCACTAACTGTATTCAAAATTTTAAGTCAATATCACATCAGGAAGGTCCTCAAACATTGTTCAGTATTCCTAATTTGAAATGTATGGTAGAATGCAAATGGTGCTCCGGTGTTGAACCAAGAAGCATTAGGTAAATAATAAACTATATTTATAAATTATATGCATAACTCCTGTTCAGATGCTGGGCTATTGATTCCTATCTTCTTGGGAAGTGCGTCATAAAAAAATCCGAAAATACCCCTTGCTTTTTATAGAAAAATGTGAATGGCCTAGTGTTCTGGCCTTCAGAGAATGATCATTTCCATTATATATTGTACTTTTACCATACAAATTCAGCTTTGAAGACCAAACACAAGCCAGAATTTTGGATGATCATGGAAATTTATCTTCCATTAGCTTGTAGTATACAAGCAGCTTTTATTAAAGCTATTTGTATTTAATTTAATTTATTTCAAAGTTGTTGTGGTGTTAATGTAAAAAGTGCTTTAATAGCTGAGGTCATACTGTAACTATGAATAGATTAAATGGCAATTGTATGATATAATATTTACTTTTCTTAAGAGATTTCTGGGTTCATAGAGATAGAAAATCTTGTGATCTCTCTATTTGAGTTGGAATGAAAAGCTGCTTCATCTATTTGATAAATGATTCTGATTCTGCTTAGTGATATTTTCAGTTTTTTTGTATGTTTTCTCCTATACAATATCACTCTTAAAGCACTATTTTAAATGAAACATAAATAATCCAGAAAGTGCATTTTTTCTATACAGTCAAATGAGTTACAAAAAAAAAGACTATGACAAAAATAGAATGAAATATAATTGAGAAGTTTTGGATATTTGGTAATGATGTCTTACTTTTTCAACTCAATAAATGTAAAATTATGGCTTATAATGAGATTTTGAAAAGCTTTTTAGCTTATCTCCTATCTTAAATCCTAATCCTTTTGCATTTCAAAGTATCTGGAGAATACAATGCAACAAGCCATCATCTCATCTTTTCCTTGTTAATTGAACAATCATAATTGACATGTTGATTTAATAATTGAATTTATTCTCAGAGGTAAATATACTGGCATATGAGATGACAAAGAACTAAAAATATTAGAAGTAGCCCAACAAATTTTTCAGTACATCAAAACATATCAATTTTATTTATTTCACAAGAGTAATAAATGAATGAAATTTATAAAGGCCTAATTATATATAATGTCCAAATCCTTTTTAAATCTCAGATTCTCAGACACACACTTATTAATAATATTCAGCTAACAGTGAATTCTATACTCTAAATATTCTATTATTTACAGTATTTCTCTTTGTCAATACATTTTACATATTCTTTTCTTGGTTAGTCTTATACATTACTATACAATTTCCATGTGCAAATAAAATCATTGATATCATTATTCAAAATAAATATTCCCTAAAAATGGCAGAGAATATCTAAAAAAGGGTGGTGAAGTTTTCCTTTTGTTTCAGTAAATATCAATTGATATCATTCTTATGCGTATAACAGCGCACATGCATGTGTCAGCACTCTTACATTGTCTGCCATGACATTTCAGTTTTGGCTCAGGATAATGATTGGCTTTGAAATGTTGTTAACATTTAACGAAAGTGGTTTAATATGTTTATTATTTCATTATTCTTTAACTCTGAATGAAGTCACAGTTGTGATGCACTGCTTTTTCTATAATATATATCTACAATATTAATTATGTAAACATATAAATGCATCCATATGAATCTTACAGCATTTAAAATTTACTAAAACATGCATCAAAATATTGTTATCTGTAATTTATAGTCAAGGAAATGCAGTTTTTTGTAATATGGGACATTAATAATACTGAAATAATCAATGCTCAATGTACACTCTCCATACAATTTATACATTATTCACATAAATCATAAAGTTAGTAGACTGCATGTTATGAGAAAAACTCAATTCATAGAATAGGTTGTTCTTAAAGGTGGATAATACACATTATTTCTGTCAAGATGGAAATCATTTTCTTAGCAAATGGATTCAAAATTTCTTACAGTCTCCTTCTTATCCTTTTCTATGAAAAAATGAAGATTAGCTGACCTTGATCTTATTCCAATGGTCCTGATTAACCATATATGAATTAGCAAGTTGTTAACACAAAGTTATTTAGAAACATCCACAAGTTAAACTTCATCGATGGAAATCTCCTATTGAATTGGCGTATTGAATAAGCAACTGAAGGAGAAAAAGATACTTATTTATCTTGAAGATGATATTTTTTGTTATCAGATAATTCTTTTTCCAAAATGTTTCAGAAGTTGGCTAATGTAAATATGAGAAGAAGACAAGCTGGCAGAATCACATGGAGACCTTGTTTGTAATTAGACAAATTACTTTAAATTAATTAATTAAGTTAATTAGACAAAAAATTATGATAGAGTTGAGGATTTTCTAAAAAGTTATACCAAGATATTTGATAATTATAGAAAAAACTATATTTTGATAACTGTGGTAAAAATTGGAGAGTAAAATTTTAAAACTCTTGAGACATTTTAAATGGTCCTTGTTATAAGCCTAGTCTAATCTAACAATATACAGCAAGAAGAATATAGGTAGGCAAAGGAGTGAAAGAAAAAAGTATATAAGACGTAAAAATATAGCAACATATATGAGACCAACTGTAAATAAGAATATATATAATACAATTCCTGGTATATGTTTTGGGAATGAAGTGCACACTTTCATGAGATTTAAAATGAGTAAGGCAAGGGAGAGTATTACAGCTTGCACAATTTTCAGCAGAAGATTTTCTGCCTAGGCAGAAATATATGCTTGATAGAAGTTTTTGATGAACTTTGGTAATTTTCATTAAAATTTTGTTCATTTTTGGTCTCTAAAATACATTTTGTCATAAAACTTTCATTTTATTCATCATTTATTAAATCATTTTCTTATCACATTTACATCACAATCAGTAAGTGTAGTTGACCTGTGATATTTGGAACACACATCTAAATTCCTTTATCAGTGAAAATGTTACAGGGTTCATCAGGAAATTTCTTTTATTTCATTCCAGAGATTCACAGTCCAATATGCCTGACACTAGTTTATGCTGAAACCTAGAGGCATAATTGTTGAGATAAAGTGCCACTGAAAGCTGCTATGCTATTTAACACACAACTGCACACATTAAAGCAATGCAAATGTAATAGTTATATGTATATGAGAGTATTTTCTTTTCTATACCACTGTTCAATTAAGCCTAAGATGTAATGCACTTTCTAAATTTTGAAAAATTCTTTTCAGAATATTCTGAGGATATCTATCCCTATGCAACTTTTGAGCTGAGTGAGCCAGCTGTTGAATCTCGTTGCACCTCTGCTGCTCCTTTGCAAACATTTGTTTACCATGACCCTCACCTCACTGCTTCTGAGACACTCCAAGTCCGAGAGGTAAAAATTTCATTGCAATCATAGCAAATGAATGAAGCTTACTAATTTACAGTAGATTTTCAATGTGCAGTATAAAAGTGAAGCTTTTGTAAAATGACTTTGTACAGGCTTTTAATTGTAACAATAAATGCATTAAGTACCTTTAAGATTAACTGGAAGGGGAAAAATTTTAAATTGATTAAAAAGAAAACGGTATCTTTTGGGGTTTTTTTCAGGTAATACATAATTAATACTCAGAGTTATGAATTAGTACTCTCTTAATTCATAACTCTGATATGTATTCAATTTCTTGTAAAATTAATAAAACCAGAGTTAATATAATATACAACATAATTTTTGGCAGAATTTAAAGAATTGATGAAATATTATGACCTCTCTTTGCAGTCTGACTCCGACCACTACTCTAAGGTTCGACGAGCTAGAGGGAAATCCCGTTCATTCAAATCTGAAAGTGAGGAATATGATACCCTGGGCTCTGACAGTGACACCGAACAGGGAACATCCAGCCGCACTGAATCCTCAAATCATCTGGATGAATCAGGCGGCCAATGTAGTAAAGACAGGTCAGGATCCCAACCTCTTGCGTGCAGCCGTAGGTTTCATAGTAAGTGCTTCAGTCTAACATATAAGCAGAGATTTCTTACATAGAAGAAATTGAGTGCTTGAAAGTTTTCCACCATTAGATAACTGAGCTTTGACATTCTTAAAACACTTACATCACACTCTTTATCAATAACTTCCATGAGCAGCTATGAATTTCTTATCCTTCTATTTAAAAAGCACCAAATTTAAGTTAGCATGAGACTGTGCAGACTATAAATAATTTGAAATTATAATTTTTCTTTCAATTTGTTTAGAGAGTAATATCATTAATCATTCACACAGGATTATGAACATCAAGACTTGACTAGTTCGAGGAAATCCCATATTGAGAAGATAATGAGTGATCATTATTAGTAGATTCACAACTCATCATTAAATAAATTTTTCCTTTATTGTAGAGAGAAAATAATTTGCTCTTTATCCCTTGAATACAATGTTATTTAAAGTACTCCAGTACATGTGTCAATCCTGAAATGTTAATATATACATTATAGCTTGGATTCTATCTGTTTCCTGTTAACCGAATTTGCTGAAAAACTGCCTCGATCTTCATACTATCCAAAAAGAAATAGTTCACACAGTTTTTAATTTCTTTTTTCAATAGTTTCCCTGGTTCATTTTAACTTAAAATTTTACAATAGAAAACAAACTTTTATTTTCATCAACTTAGTGTACATTAATTTTTTCCAATATTATGAGAGGCATAATGTAATGGCATAAAAAAATTTATTTCAAAATAATAATCATCTACATTCTGACCTTCACGACTGAAATCTTATACTCCAAATCATATCTTTATCATGTTGTAACCAGAGTTTGCTAACCTTATTTTTTTATTTTACTTTTCATCATAGTCACAAATTATATTATTATAATTGCATCACATATCTCTATATTTCTGTTCATACATAGCCACTCTTAAATGTATGTCTGAGAAGAAAAAAATCATGCTTAACAGCTTCAGGTCGTGGAGGCTACAGATCATTCAGTTTGAGATTAATTCAGTTTTCAATGCATGAGCCTCATCATCAGGTCTGATGAAGAAACTTGCAAATATTGAAATCAAATATTTTCAGAAAATTTCATTCCTAAGTTTTCTCTGTACTGACTATAAAAAATCATACTACTTTCTTATTTGTCTTTCATCTTCATGCATGTTAAAGTATGCTTTATAATCCTAATGAGAATGCATGGAGTTGTCAAAAATATAAACGCATGCACCTCCATCTTAATAGATTTAACAGCACATCTGTATCATTAAATATAAATATCCTGCCAACTTTTACATTGATTTTTATATCATGAATTTTCCCAAGTTGTAATTCTTATCATTCATTGAACTGTTAATTAATTTTATTCTTAGATCTCAAATCATTCATTTCAAATCATCTAATTATCACTAATACATAGATTCATTCTTATTACGAAACACATGACTTTAAAGGTTGGCCTATGTACTGGATGTATGGGTCTTAAGAAAGCTTCCCATCATTTGATGACAACTTTTAAGACATTTGTTTGAAACCCCAACACAAATTCCATGATTTTATTATTGATAACTTTTCAACAAATGATACTGTTGCACAACAATAACTGGAATAAAAATGTCAAAGGCACAAAATTAGATAGATAGGGGAATAGTATGACTATAGTAAAATTTATTGAATTCGAACTTGCTCGGAGGCAGGAACAGTTTTTAGAGAATCAACCAACTGCTGCACATCTTGATGTCTAAATGTTAAGAATAGTAGTTTTGTTTTTGATGTGTTAAAATAAATTAGATTTAGAGACTCCACTCGGTAACAAATAGCATCTTTATTAGTGATTTTCAATCTCAAATCATGATATTAATCCTAATATTCTACCCTCTACTATTTGCTTGTTTTCCTCCTCACATTAATCAGACATAACGTGTTTAGGATCCAAGTTCAAGTAAAAAAAACATTATAAATCTATGTTATTGAAATAGATAAATTTTCAGATTGTGAATATCTTCAGTTTCAGGAACAATAATTTTTTCTTGTTCTGAACAGTTTTAAAATCCTATAGATGCAGCATTTTATATTATGTTGATAATGATGGAGAAAATTTGATATATATAAACTGATAAAATTGGTATTATAGGAAACTACAGTTGGCGCGTTATACCTTCGAGGCTCCTCGCTCCAGCTCCCGGGACTCTACCTTCTTCTTCCCCCCTAAACTGGAACCACCAACAGGATTCTCTGATGCAATTGAGCTGAGCGAAGCAGAATGTGACATTGACCCACGCAGTCTGCGAGGAACAGGGCCATCAATGGCAATCCCACACCGACCTATGCTGAGAGACCGGCGGCCTCACGACTTCACCATTGCTGTATGAACAATTTGACCATAAGTAACCATCAATGTTTTAAATGTTTCTGTTCTCAGTGTGCATTTAACCAAATGTCATTCAATGAAGGAATTCCAATCAACATTGGAAAAGCTTCAAATTAATCAATTGTATTTTCATAGAAGCAATGGATGTTGCTTTCTTAAACTGTAATAAATGTATTGCCTAAAGAAATGGGAACTGTGAACAAATTCTCTGACTAAAAATAGAAACTTATTACTGAAGATAAAGGGAAGTTTTACTGTCCTCAAATTTATAAATATATATATCTGAATCCAAATGATCCATTTTGGGTTATTTTGTCATACATTTTTAACTTTGCTTGTATTAAAAATCTTTACATTTCCAAGAATTTGATGACAAGTGCATCACTGCCACGTATGGAAAAGGAAACCCTCAACAGCTCTTGGTCGATCATTTCATTAGTTTAACAGTTAAAATAAGTCTAATTGCAAGGGACTAAATTTTTCAATGGCATGTCTAAATGAGATGATTACATCTTTTAAATTTGTCTTTTAGTTGAATGATTTTTCAGATAAATAGAAATGCAGAGGAATTTGTAAATCACAGCCCTGACATCTGTTTGCTACAATGTATTGATGTCTGCTGAAATCGTTTCTATGTATCCCTTATTTCTAATCCTCATACTTCAACTTTGATAAACTCTTTTCAAGCAAACTACCATCTGTACCTAAGAAATGAAAAGTATATCTGCAGCTCCTCACTTGTGAGAATATATCACCATTCATTTTGTCATTGCCTCTTCATTTACATAATACTTTCAATAATTAATCCTATTTCAATCATTGTTTCACTCAAGGATTTTGTGTTACAAGAGGAGATGAAGTCCTTTATTATGAATTTGAAATGCAATTTTAACATTCGTAACTATTATCTTTCACTTTGAAATGAATTTAGTGATTCTTTAAAAACCTTTGATAATTTTTCTAGTGTAAAATGTAATTATTTTAAGTCTTAAAATTCTTCCTATTTTGCCAAATTTCATTTTATGATCCATCTATCACCTTACTTATTTTATCATTATATTGATACTCAATATCTCCTTTATCTAAAAACGAAAACTGTAGTCCACTTGATTTTTTAAAATTATGGTTTCACCAAGTAATTGGCGTTTAAATTTCTTCAGCAGTTTTACTTATTGTGTGTCATTTAAAGGGTTTTTGTTATTGTTTTCCAGCATGCTGTTTTAAACTTGTTTGTCTTATCTCTATTACCTACAGAAAAGATCTTTGTTATGAAAACAGTTATTGACCTCCATCAAAGCATGTGTTATGTTTGGTATTATATTGAATAAATTTTATATAAAATATAATGACATTATAATAATATTATATATTTTGTTCATTTATTGTTTACATCCTTAACCTTACCTCACATACTTTCATTGCACATCACATATTGGTCCAATCATGCTTTTTAAATGTCCGTTTTGATCTAAACAGAAACAAAAACTGGAGCACACAAGGTATAAATGACTGCAGCAAATCTACCTGTAAATGCTCAATATTTTGTTTATTTTATAATATTTTTTCAGTGTTTGATATACCTTATAAATACAACTATTGAGAATAAATGTAGCAACTATTTAATGGCTTTATTCTCTATAAGAGTTCCAACTTCTTACAATGAGTGTTGACTTTCCGTACTTAAACACTATTTTGTGTTGTAACTAAGACATTTATGTCTGGCTTTTGAAAAGTGTGTGTTCAACGTTCAGATAATTGGATACTAGAATATATTAACTTTCTGATACTTAATTTCTCC
This sequence comes from Pachydiplax longipennis, assembly GCA_036926295.1. Taxonomy (NCBI): domain Eukaryota; kingdom Metazoa; phylum Arthropoda; class Insecta; order Odonata; family Libellulidae; genus Pachydiplax; species Pachydiplax longipennis. The sequence goes on from JAVFKF010000010.1 coordinate 2,035,871, forward strand.
CATAGACTTATTTGTTTTCATTATACAATAGTTACCTTTTAAGATTTTAGAATTTTATTGTTAAGTTGCCTTTGTAGAAAACTTTTTGATCACTCAAATTATTTTTCTATACAGTCTTGTTTTATAAGAATGTATTTAAAATCTACATGAATATTCAGTGTGAAATTAATTGTTAACCAGTAATTCAATGTGAATCTGTCACAACTACAATGAGCCGGAAGAAGGAACTAAAAGAGTGAGACTGATATTATACAAAGAGAAGAAAGATGTTTGATGTAGTATAGAATTTAATCCACAATGTCCAATAAAAGTTATCAAAATAATGCATTTTTTATTTTAAAAATTCCCTTACCACTATAAACCATAGTTGCATCTTCATATGAATTTACTGTTGGGTGCAAACTTTTACTGAAATTCAGGATTTCATTTCTCGTTGCTGTCACTTCAAAATATCTTACAAGGCAAATATTCACTTTAAATGTGCTACCCATACATATTTAAGTAGTAGTAGTGGAAGTACAATGCAGCGATAGTTAAATAAAAGGTGCACATAGTATTGAGAGGCTTACAAGTTAATGCAGGAGTGCTATAAAGAACACTGACATTTCAACATCCATCTCCATCGGTTTCATGATATAATACAATATTTAGTCCAGTGATTAAACTCGATCCTACAACATCAGGAAGATCACCTGTAACATAATTCTATCCTATCATATCTATTGCACAAGTAGTAGTATCCTAAACACTAATAGTATTAGCAATAATAATAATATAATAATATTTTATTTAATCCAAAGATCTTACAATTGAAGATATAGGACAGGTCAAAGTAATAGTAATAAAAACTAACCACATAAGTAGATGAAAATGAGCAAAAACAAATCAGAATACAAAAAAGAACAATTATTTGGTTAAAAATTTGATCAATGAAGGACCGAAGAAAAAATCTCTACCCAGGAAGAAGACTGTTTATCCATCTCTAAAATCATACGTAGGTAAACAATCAGCCAATATCCAGCACCGTCTTTGGTAATTTCGATGATAGCAGCATCGTTGCAAGTTATAAGGGTATACGAAACACAGCGATTATACTTGCGATCTACGTAACTTTATAGATTTCAAAATGTGGATATTGTGGTTTTAACTGCACGACGATGATTTCATTGGATCTATAAAGATTATGCCCCCATTCAAACGGTGGTTACTATGAAATCTATATAAATTTACTCAGAAAAATTTCCTGTTGAGACGATTAACGAAAATGTTCCATGTAATCATCATCAATTAATCAAAGATGAGCAGCATAAAGGAATAAAACAAATAACGAGAGCTATCTTCCAAGAACAATAGTACAACAAAAATACGCTACTTGTCTATTATGAACTTTATGAAAGCAACTTCTAAAGTGTACAACTCAAGAGACCTCTAGGAACCTCTATACCAATGCTTTTGTGAAATATGCGTTGTGGGAAACGGAGAACAGGAAACAGAGAAAATGGATGGTAATTGATGGTAATTCATTTTACACAGCCCTTGCTACACATTCAACTGTCCCTTCAAGACATAATTGTCACGTGACTAATTGCTTCCTTCATTTAGGCCAAATACTATGGTTGATAAGGAATGTTACACCTTCTACAAGCAGTTACGGGCTAATTAATCAGTCCACAGGGGTGTCAAGTGAACGATACGATAAAATTTTTATCCATAATGGCTACTGCAAATTACCAACTTCTTTAAATCCACATTCAGGTAATACAACCGTAGTATTCTCAATTTTCTTTATTTGTGTAGTGCTTTCATTCAGTGTGATGATGTATTATAAAGTTACCAATGGAATAACGAGGAAGCTATCATATTATTCCTGAGTATTAGTGATTAATTTTAACGGTTGGAAATAGCACGTAGAAATCACAACAAATCTTTTCCTTGAAGGAAATTTAAGTGTTTTATCATAAGCGTTGAATCATTTTTTGCTGTTAAGTGGAAAATATAGGTGTACTTCTGTACGTTTAAGTGAACAGTATGATTGTAGTATTAGTAGTTTTCTTTCACAAATCTTTCAGTTCACAGTAAGCGTAGCGTAGTAGAAAAACTTAATGCCTGCCTATGTATCCAAGGTTTTCAATTATAATTAATTTGGATTTGTGACGTAATATAATTGCAGTATTTAGCAGTATAATAAGTTCATAAATTTTCGTAAGCTTTCTCATTGTTTACATTCGAGGATTCATTCTGAGAATTCGCATAAATTCCTTACTTGCGTTTGACAATTTGTTATTTTTGGTGGTTGTTTTTATGTAATATAAAGGTTAAACCTTTCGTTCCAGCCGTTGACCCACCAGTGGAAACAGGACTGGCAGTGACTTTATGGGTAGTTGCCATAATATGCCTTCTCCTCATCATTTTCTTCTGTGTTATCGTCCTTGTTGGAATGACCGTCATGATATTCATTTCGTTTCATCAGCACATGTATGCTTTTTTAGTTACTAGTAAATGTATTTTTTCACGTTGTGACAAATAACTTAAATACGAAAGGGAAAGTTCCCAGTTAATACATTGCTACACATATGATGCAGGGAGGAGTAAATGAATGCATCATTAAGATGCTTGATTTCAAAAATAGAGATAATAAAAAATCTTATTGACATCTCTACTTCATCCGTGGAAAAATTATGATAAACCCTACTGTGGCAATCGTAACCATTGAAACTTTGTAAACTTTATCTGCTAACTGATTCTTGAAAACATTGTTTAATATTTTTATAAGTACTTATTTATACTAGTTTAATATATTTACTAATTACATGACAATTTTTTCAGTGCAAACCAGAATTTGCAACAGTTGCAAATCAAACTTTTGGTTACTTTAAGCAAGTCATTAAGGAGGAAAACATGCAGTCACTCCCAGAATGTTTGCAACAGAAAAAGATACCAGAATTCAAGATTAATGAGGAATACCATTCCTTTTCATCATCCCTCAAATGAAAACAATTTTTTCTCTCCTTCTGTGGCTAATTCAGCATTTCATCCAAGAAACAACACTCCTGTTTCAAGTAATTTCAATATGTCATTTTCTTCTCATGCGTCATTGTCCAATTCTGGACCTCCCTCTTTCTCATCAACACATCACTCTATCAGTGAGGATTCTTGGAGTGAAAGCTTGGGTTCATCTGGTTTAACTGTGGTCCATCCAATAAGAGAACACATCATGCAAAGGTTAAGTCTTTTAATTAATCTCACAACCATAAAAATGGAAATATCTTGCTACAGTCTGATCACATCTTATGCAGGCTTATTTTTCTTTGGAATTTTGGCATGCCAATGGATAATAATTATAATATGGTTGATTTTTATCAATTATTATTTAGTAAATAAATGTGATGCTCCTCACTTTGAAGCATCTATGATGTCAAATAATGCATGACAGTAAATTGGATATTTTTGTGAACCATGGTGGGCTGACAATCAAAATTTCCATGATATTGCATTTTACTTAACTACCAGAATATGACATTTTTCTACTTGCTCAATTTTATTTATTTGTTATAGCTTACACTCAAAACTTAAAAAGCTCAGGGTGTGTATGCATCAGTTTTATGGTATTAAATTTGTCTATTTAAGTGCAGTCTATGAAACCTTACTACTGTGTCAGATGCATTTAGACTGTTTATATTTTATTTTCAATTCTCACAGTTTTATCTGCTATTTTAGTGAAATCTGTAATTCTATGATGCAAGTAGAATGTTATAAATTGTTGTTTTAAATAGGACAAGAAGAGATGCAGCAGAGGAAGAAGATCGACATGAGAGAAAATGCATGGTTTATGATTTTAGGAGGAGAAAAGAGTTTCAACAACTACCCCATAATCGGCAAGAGCAGGGCTCTGATAAATACAAATGGTCAAGTGTTACATCTTCTGTACACATGAACCAAGCAGTGAATTCACCGAGGGAGTATTGGCTCTAGATTATACGAGTATTTATTTTGTTTGCTTAACAAGGAAGATGATTTTTGTTAGAAGTTTTTGAATTTATTTTATGCATTTGGATTTTATTAAGCTATATTTTTAAGTGTCTATCGGGCAATTCTAGGGTCGATTTTTCGTTTTTGTCTCAGAATGATGATATTCTTTCTGTATTTTGTGGTTAAATCTTAATGTGTTTGATTCTTTGAAATCTCAATGCTAAGAAGTTTGATTTACAGTAAATTACGTCTGATTAATTTAACATTTCAGAACTTGTGAACCCTTATGAACCCTAATTGTATTGCTTCTGTGAATAAAATAAGATTTTCATATTAGATGATGATATTCGTATCTTTTCCCTTCTCGTGACACTTTTTCATTCACTTAGCTATTATGATGTTTGAATTCATAATTTAGTTATTTATGAAAGGAGAAAATCGCCTTTTTAAATTTGTTATGAATATTATCATAGATAAAATATAAGCATCCTTATATGTCACTTGCGTAGCATCCGTTCATTAGCCCCACCTCCATTTCAGACACGGTTTGGTTTAGAGACAAACTACATTGCGTTTCTACAAGTTAGAAACCTTTTGGAAAACTATTCCTATAACTGAGAAGGCTCGAGTTCGAGCCCAACGTACATTTCCATGTGTCAGAATATGGCGTTATGCGACCATAAATTGTTTTTGGTTTGGTTGGTAATGTTCTTTTTTTATGTGTACGCAGCGGTCATGTTGGCATCAATAAAGACGGCAGTTCGCTATCAACACTTGAGCAGTTCGGACGTTATTTAAATCGATCCTCATCCACGTTGTTTTAAGTGCACTTCATGCATTCTTAACGACAATTTTTGTAACAGGTTATGGGCCCAGGTTACGTTGAGGTTTAAATTCGATAGGGAGTAATAACGCCAGTGGAGAATAACTGTTTATATTCGTTGTTGCGGACTCGTGGAGTTAAGCATGGAAGCGTCGTTCGAGCACGTGGGACGGGAGGAAGTCGTGAAATGTCCGTTATTGAACGGCGAAAATTATTATAAATGGGCGATTAGAATTAAGGCGTTGTGTCTTCGATCGGGATGCTGGGAGTCGATCAGTGGTTGGGATTCATCGGAAGCCGACACGAACGAGCTCAGAAAACGATCCAAGATGGACAACGTGGCCAAGGGAATTCTAATCTCCTATGTGAGTGACTCCTTTCTTGATGACATTGCAGACTGTGATACCGCCAAGGAAATGTGGGAGACCTTGGAGAGTATGTGCACAGACTACGGCCTTCTACAGCAAACGTTGTTTTTGAGGGAATTGGTGAACTTGCGGAAAACAGACGACATTAGTGTACAGGAGTATATTAATAAAATGCAAGACTTGAACAAGAAAATTAAGAAGTGTGGCTTAATTTTTTCCGATTCGATTTTGGCCGCATTTTTCTTAATGGGATTGCCGATGGACAAATATGAGGGGCTAATCCGTAGTTTGGAGAGGGAAATTGAAGGCGGCCTCACTACACACAAAGTGAAGGCGAAGCTTATGCTGGAAGAGAAGAGGATTAGGCTGGCGGACGAGCAGAACGGATTGGACCACCATGCCTTAAAAGCCTCAAGGAGACCCAGAAGCTTAAAGGAGGAACCGGAGCGGTGGAAACCGGAGCCAGAGCGGAGAAACCCGGAGCCAGAACGGAGGAAGCCTGAGCCAAGACGCCACAAAGATTTTTGGTGCTATGCCTGTGGGGAGAAAGGCCACATTTCCCGAAAGTGCCCGAAGGTTTGTAAGGAAAAGGACGAAGCAAACCATGAGATGAGGCAGGCAACAGCATCTGTGGTTACAAGAGAGTACAAAGCCCTGTGTCTGCGGAAAAAGGAGACCAACGAGGACCAGAGTGTTTGGCTGTTAGACTGTGGGGCCTCAGACCACATGACATACAGAAGGGACCTCATCAGGGACTTTGAAGCTATGGATGGAGAGGTCACGGTGGGTGATGGAACACCACTGAAAATTGAGGGAAAAGGTAGGGTGCTGTTGCACATTTCACAAGAATGTGGGGGATGGGACATAGATTTTAGTGAGGTTCTATATGTCCCTAATCTGCAGGACAATTTGATATCCCAAGGGGTTTTGGAAGAAAAAGGATTAAAAATTGTGTCGTTCAATGGGGAAGCAAAGATACTGGAGGGAGAGAAACAGCTATTTAAAGCCCACCGAGTAGGTAGGCTTTACTACCTCACAACTGAAGGTGGAATGGGAATAAGACTCTTAAAATCAGAATTCAAGGGACGCACAATGGCTTCAAGGGTGACTTTCTCAACGTGGCATGCACGTCTTGGACACCACAATGATGAAACCTTGAAAAAGATACCCTACATCAATGCCAGGGGAGTGATGCAAGGAAACTGTGATGCCTGTATCCAGGGGAAAATGAAGCGTGCCAAGTTTCCCAAGAGTTGTGAAGAAAGGGTGAATGGGGTTCTTGACAGAATTCATTCTGATGTTGTGGGTCCCATCTCTCCAGCTACCATTGGTGGATGTAAATATTTCCTTACATTTCTTGATGAGTATTCTCACTTTGTGGAAATAACACCAATAAAGAGGAAAGGGGAGGTGTTTGATGCCTTCAAAAGCTTCCAAGCTAAGGTGGAGCTAGAAAAGGGAAAAAGGATTAAAGAGTTCCAGTCTGATAATGGAGGAGAATATACAGGACATGAATTCCTGGACCATCTCAGGAGAAATGGGATTCTTCACCGTCGCTCTGTCCCTTATACACCACAGCAGAATGGCATGGCAGAGCGTTTGAACCAGACATTAATGAACACAACCAGGTGTCTACTGATTTACTCAGGTATGCCATATCATTTCTGGGGAGAAGCATTAAGGAATGCTTGCCATATCCATAATATGTGTCCATCATCAGCCATTGGAGACAAAATTCCACTTGAGGTTTGGAATGAGAGAGAGCTGAATACTGTTGATTTTGAGCACATAAGAGTGTTTGGCTGTCAAGCATGGGCATGGGTCCCTCTTAGGGAGGGGAAACTTAGTCCTCGTGCTAAGGAATGTGTGATGCTTGGATACCAACAAGGCATTAAGGGATACCGCTTATGGTGTCTGAAGGAGCAGAGGGTAGTAATCAGCCGGGATGTTGTCTTCCGAGAGGATGTTTTCCCTTACAAGATCAGGAGTGACCCAGAGAGACAATTGTTGAAGGAACACCTGAGAGTACAGACATCTGAATGGTCCCCACCAAGAGAGGAAAGTGAAAGAGAAGAGGAGCAACCAGTTCCAGGAGAGGAGGAGCTGCCAATGCCAGGAGAGGAGGGAGAACAGCAGCCTATTCCAGTAGGAGAGGATATTGTGGGATTGAGGAGATCCTCTAGACAAAGAATTCCACGAACATGTCCATGCTGCAATCTGGTAAATACCATGAGCAAGGGTGATGTGTCTATACCAGAGACTGCAAAGGAGGCTCTCAATGGTATGTTTGCATCTGAATGGAGAGCCGCAATGGAGGAAGAGGTGAGAAATATGAGGGAGCAACAGACATGGGAAGTTGTTAAGAGACCAAAGGAAATGAATGTTGTTGGATGCAAGTGGGTATTTACAGTGAAAAGAAACGACAAGGGGGAAATTGCAAAATTTAAAGCAAGATTAGTAGCTCAGGGGTTTGGACAAATTGAAGGAATTGATTATTTTGATACTTTCAGTCCTGTGATACAGAGGAAAACTTTGAGGATTTTAATGGCAATTGCAATAGAAAATGATTGGGAAATGGAACACTTGGATGTCGTTGGGGCATATATAAATTGTCCACTTGATGTCACTGTTTTTATGGAACAACCCCAATGCTTTTATGAAGAAGATCCTAAGTATTATGTTTGCAGATTAAATAAGAGTGTATATGGTCTCAAACAATCTGGAAGGAACTGGAATGGATTCCTCAATGAAAAATTGTTACAGTTAGGACTGATAAGGTGTGTGAGTGATCCATGTGTCTATAAGGGAGATGATTTAATTTTAGGTGTTTATGTTGATGACTTGTTGGCCATTGGTGAGAGAGAGAGAATCTTGGAATTAAAATGTGGACTGGCTAAGCATATGACAATAAAAGACCTTGGAGAGGTATCTAACTTATTATCTCTCAGAATAAGGAGGCCTACAAGGGGAGAATTATTTGTGAACCAGAAGGACTACATTCTGAGTGTCTTGGGCATGTTTAATATGCTAGAGTGCAGGGGTGTTGTCTCTCCTATGGAGGCAAAAGAACCTGAGAGGGGGCACAATAACTCTGAAGATCAGTTTGATTGCCACCTTTACCGCAAGGCCATTGGGTGTTTACTGTACTTGGCTTCTGGAACTAGATTTGATATCTCTAATGCTATCTGTAGGCTAAGCCAGCACTGTGAGAGACCAACTGTCAAAGACTGGAAGTGTGTAAAGCATGTATTCAGGTATCTCAAGAATACAATGGACTTTGAACTGTGTTATTCAAGGAGGGATAAGCCAATAGAGGTATTTGCTGACTCAGATTGGGCTAATGACAGGAGTGACGCAAAGTCAATTTCGGGTTATGTTGTGATTTTAGCTGGAGCAGCAGTGTCATGGAGAAGTAGGAAACAAGGTTGTGTAGCAACATCAACCACTCATGCGGAGTACATGAGCATGTATGAATCAGTGACAGAGACAATTTGGTTAAAAGAACTTCTATTTGAAATTGAGCAATGTAAATTTTTATCAACACCCTGCATTATTAATGTTGATAATAGAGGTGCAATGAGTATTGCTAATAACAACTCTGTTTCTGACAGAAGTAAACATATCAATGTTAAGTTTCACTATATAAGAGAACTTGTTGAGAAGGGTGAAATTGAGTTTCAATATGTTTCTTCAAATGATAATTGTGCTGATCTCTTAACTAAGCCATTATGTGGACCCAAGACCCGAGCATTGTCTCAGTTGTTGGGGTTGAGACCCTTCCAGTAAGGTAGTTATGAGAAATGAAAATAGTTTGACCTATAGAGTTTTTTTTTTATAATTTTTTGTTTGGTTGATGGTCTATAACGAGGAGAGGTGTCAGAATATGGCGTTATGCGACCATAAATTGTTTTTGGTTTGGTTGGTAATGTTCTTTTTTTATGTGTACGCAGCGGTCATGTTGGCATCAATAAAGACGGCAGTTCGCTATCAACACTTGAGCAGTTCGGACGTTATTTAAATCGATCCTCATCCACGTTGTTTTAAGTGCACTTCATGCATTCTTAACGACAATTTTTGTAACACCATGAGAGATGCGCGTAAACGTCACTGTTATCGGCCCAAGCCTTTCTTTTTTCTTTTGTGAAGTTAAATAAGAAATAACGTACGAAATCGAAATGAGCACCAAAAGAAGTGACATCAAATGAAGATTCTTATTTCTGTCGTGAAACATCGTTTTCGATTAGAAAATGTGAGAATTTTGAGAAATACGATGAAGATTTTGAGGCTATGAACAAGCCCGCTCCCAGTAACGACGAATGCAATCGTTGAACCCAAGCCATTCCTAGCATTTTCTCATTAGAACACATTGATAATTTAAGCCAGTATGAAAGACATATTTTTATAAATTTTTACATGTTTTTATGTGAAATAAAAGGGTTCTGGTATTGTTCTGATACCTGAAATCGCTTTAATGAATTCAAGAGGTATGTTGGCGTTTTTAATGTTATATGTACTTTAACTATAAATCATTTCTATTTTTTATCATTGTATATTTCCCCGTTGTCGAAACTGAATGAATCAATTAAGTGCGTTAACATCTTCTTTATTTGAGTGTTTGTTCTCTTTGAGGTTTTGGAAATCGAGTTTTCAAGAAGCAAAGAATTTTGTATACCTTACATCTGAATGAAAAGGTAAGGCGCTTATATATCTTGTACTTTGCAAAATAAAAATATTATGTATCCATAGAACATTATCTACAACTTTTTGTCACAATCTGTTATGCTACATAAAATTATGTACGTGTAAAACTGATTTGCTGACGTTAACAAAGCATATTTGTAATAGATACCGTGACTACACTATTTTATAAACGCTTAAATAAAATTGGTGGGCTATCAAAACGTTCTTTCAATTTTATGTGTCTTTAATAACAAAATTTGTAAATGGCAACGTAAATGTTTCACGATTTTTTTAAATACAGGGGGTTATTAGTGTGTTACGTGAAATTGCTTAGATAACCTGGCAATAGTCGGATGATTTTCATATTAGTAGTTTAACATAGAAATTAACTACCGGTGATAGCGACGATTTGAATTCTCGAGCTTCCTAATTCTATGATAATAGAGGAATAAAGTAATTATTTTTATTGAAAGACTGGAAGGTTGCTACTTGTTCAATTTATGTATTTTTGAAAACTATATTGCATTGTCTCACTTGTTTGCTAGTTATCATTACTTTTGTTTCTGAGGGGTTGATTTTCTTATTTTTAGCAGACATAACTTCATTCCATACCTTTATGTTATGCTGAAGGTCCTTTTCTAGCTAGAAATAAATAAAAATCATCATCAAAGGCAAGATCAAAAAAGTGTAAAAGAGGCTGCATCCTCTTGTTTCCAAGCCTGAATTTTTTGACATGATTTAATGATGACATTCATCAAGATAATAAACAGAAAAGCCTACAGGAAATCACCCTGTCTCACACCTGCTGAGGTTGGGAATTCACTTGTTGTAGCATTTGCTATTCTTATATAGTTCCTACATATTTTATAAAAGCTCTGAATTCATTTTCAGTTATGATATCAACATGGTTTGCCTCATGTATTTGCCACAAAATTTCCCACTGAACTTTATCAAATGCTTTCTCTAAATCCATTAAGGTTAGATATACTTCTTTTCTAGCCTCTTGGTTCTTTTCTGAAATTTCACTATGGCTGTAGATATGTTCTTGTGTGCTTTATTAGTCCTAAATCCTCTCTGACTCTTCTAGGTGCTTTTCGGGTTGTCCTCTTAAATGACTATTTTTGATTCTTGATTAGATCTCCCCTGGTATACTAAGAAGTGATACCCCTCTGTGGTTTTTGCACTCCTTACCATCTGCCGCCTTAAATATGGGTAGGATGACAACCACCTCCCAATATCCAGGTATTATCCTTTGTATCAAAGCCTTGTTTATTATTCTGTGAAGCCTTGCTGCCCATGGTCTTTATCACTTATGCTTTACTGCCCATGGTCTTTATCCTCTCTGGAGAAATGCCATTATGCTTTGCTGCTTTTCAATTTTTCACCTTTCTGATAGCGTCATTCACCTCTGTCTCATAGCCCTCTCTACTATCTTGACCTTCTTGCCTATTTCTTAGTGTGTATTACAGATTCTCACCTTCGAGAACTTCTTCCAGGAAGTATTCCTTCAATTTCTTCGTTACATGATCTTTATCTGTTATTAGATTCCCTTCTTTGTCTTTTATGAACTCAATAAAGCATTCCTTCCCACTCCTTAGATTCTTCAGGACCTGGAAAAAGAGTTTAGAATTATCTGCATAACTTCTTTCCATAATCAGTTCATATTCTTCCCAGCTTCTTCTTTCTAACATGGTTTCTTTCACTGTTCTTCTTTAAGCTTTATATACCTCATATTCTTGCCTCATATATACCTCATAGAATATACCCTAGTATGTATATACTTCTTCCATAGAAGTTTCTTTATAAGGATTATTTCTTTCACTATGTCTGACCACCATTATGGTCTTCCATCCATTATTTGGTGCCATTAACATAGCAAAATAGTATGGTGGTTTATAAGAGTCTACAATTCTGAGATAAAAAGCATTTGGTGGCTTGAAAGAATCTAAAATTCAGTATTTAGTCAGGCACCCCTCCCTTCTCCCTCCCTCCCCATGTTCATAGGACAGTAGTAAAAAACGTTCTCTTGAAGAATTTAAGTTTTATTGTCACTTAGAGCAGCATTTTGAGGTAATCTCTATCATTCTTATTGCTCACAAAGGGAATTTACTTCCTTAGGTAAGACTTATAGAGGCTTAAGGCTGGGACATAATCAACGTTTACGTAAGATGTGTAGGTTTAACATGAAACCTACAAAAGTTGACTGTGTATAAATGAACAGAATTGGACGCAATCCCCATGTATGTATGTATGTGTACTTAAGGAGATGGGCAACTTCCATCTCTACATGTTTCATGTACACGGACAACCAATCAGGATTCACCTTGCAATTGGTGCTCCATCTGAAGATAAATGCATGTACTTCTATTTAGTGTCTGCCATTACCCACACCACGCCACTACAGAATGAAGATTTGTAAATCTAACTTAACTTTGACTTTGGGAATGTAATTTCAGGTAACACCAATAGCTTTACTAAGAGATAAAGGTTCTCCAAGCGCCGAAAGCGGCGACCGTCTAAGGGCGATTCCCAGGAAACGGATAATCGTTTAGCGGTCCCAGTTCTTCAGAATCCCGATGTACATTTCGGAAACAATGCTTCCAACTTCATAGGGGGTCCAATGCTGAATGTTTCAGCATTGAACCTTTATCTCTTAGTTCATTGACTGCCGAGATCCTTTTTTCTCCTTTCTACCAATAGCTTTGCTTACAATCTCTAAGACCACTTAAGGTGCATAGCCTACCGTAGTGTCCACAAGTGTCGATTGTTCCCTAGAATTTTCTGAATGGCTGTGGTTTACATTCACATTTTGATTTTGTCTGCTAGTACACATATTCCATGATTCATGTACATGTGCCACGTCTCAAGTCTTGCATACACGTCAATTGTGTCCTTGCCCTTAGACTTATCTCAGAGGTAGGAATGAAAGAATTACTATTTTTGGGCACCATGATTTAGTGTGACAAAATCTTTAATCTATAGGTATGATACAATCTTACTCAGGGTTCAGCAGGACAAAAATAAGTTGCACTTGAAGAATTTACTATGTTTTTCAACATTTGTTAAAATCCCCTAATCTTACTTATAATAATTACTTCAACATGAAATAAGCAAGGTTTAGTTAATTACTATGGGTAATTTAGAATATTTCAATTGAATTATGATTATGAAAAATTATATTAAATAAATTTATGCTATAAATATCTTGCAGGCCAAATGAAAGTACATGGATGACTGGTTCTGCTCTGCAACCTGTACTTTGACACCTCTAATTAGTGGGAAAACTCTTAGTACTCATTCCTCTTGAATCCTTGCAAAGGGATTGCATATAGAATCTTCCTGTGCAAGTTCTCTACACCATTTGTTCGCATTTTTTCCAATCTTACGTTTAAAAGGGGTGAGAGAACCTTCTACTGCCTCACTCTCAACAGTGGTTGTACTATTCGTGGCTATATTGGTTACTTTGAGCAAGAGCAGCACTTCTTCAAAAAGCATAACCCCTTTTGTCAACCTTTTTAATTTTCTCACCTAGCATCTAGGTATTTATTTCTACATCTTTCTTCTCTATGTAAATCATTATTTCTGAAATTTATGTGATATCTCACTTAAAAACTATTCAATTTAAGATGATTGATTTTTGTGAATGTTTTGGCATGTATATAATGTTGATACAACATTTCTGGTTTAATTATATCCATAAAAATTGTCTTTTGGGTGCATCAACTGAGATTTTCAAATTTGTTTCTCTGATGATTTTGGTATTCAGTCAAATTCCCTATATTTCATCACCATACCAAAGTTAAATTTATTCCAGACAGCAAAGATCAAGATAGGCATCAAACCAATTGTTCTCAAGAAATCAATATTTATACTTGTGAGTTGTAATATTGTAAAAAGCAGCATCAACTGTCTCTGGGAAAAGTAATTTGTTTGAGCCCTGCACTTCTATACTATGAATTTGCTTTCTAGGAATGAAGTGCTACATTACAATTTACAATATCATATTTTGTTACACAATATAGAGTATTTAAATTAGCTCCTAGTTAAATTAAATTGCTTTCTACTGCCATGAGACAATGTTACCAGAGAAAAGAAATTCTTTTACAGCCTTCTCTACTGCAAGAACCTACCGAGATACCAAGTAGTAAGTTAGATGACATCACAGTATCTAAAGATAATTTTTTTTTTATTTGCAGTGGAAGGGATTATAATGCAAGAAATCTATGCTCTCCACCTTAATAAACACTCACTATTTAAGAATTAGGAAAAGTTTAATCTTTAATGGGAGCTAATGCATTCTTACTCCATGACTTTCTAGATTGAATTGCGGAATTGAAACAGTTGCCATTTTAACGACATTTGCCGTTAGTTCGAGAGGCTTTTTTCCTTACTTTAGAGACTATTATTCTGTTTTAGCGACTTCTTCCTCTCTATAAAGTATTCTATTACATCGATCCTCCGCTACGTACTTGTAACATAACATGTTTTAAAATTAAAATAGCAATTCATACTGTTGGCAAATGAATTAATGTTTATAGTTATTATCCTCTTAATTTGGGTTGTTTTTTGAACTGTTAGTCTATTTATAGTAACGAATTTAAGCTAGTTTTCAGATATTTTGTCCGATTTTAACGATTTTTATAGCGTCTTTTCAGGGTGATATTTTAATAAATATATTAGTATCTATGAACTCAATATCGTCGATGTATTGTACAGGGAGTCCGCCAACCTAGAAAACCGGGGAAACCTGGAAAACTCAGAGAATTTTTTCCTTGGAAACTAGGGGAAGTTTCGGTTAACTAGGGGAATTCTGAAATATTTTTGTATAAATACGTTTTATAATCTTTGCCAAAGATCTCTCTATGGCTATTATTTTAGAATACGTAGTATTTCAGCAAATATACTCCGAAAGGAAGGAAGATTTCGATTACAGTGTTGTTAACACCAAATTGAAGCTTATAAAACACAGTTGTGCTCTCTCTTTCGGCATCCGTTTTAACGAAATTGAAGTTAACGTAACAGCAATTCAGGATCTGAAAGAGTCACTGTTTCCTGGAGCATCTAATTTTTGTTTGGGTGATTTCAACAGCAGGTAGAGGATGATAACAATTTGTATTCCAATTAGAGATGGGCGTTTTCAACGAAAATATCGATCTCCCGAATCGGATTGAATCGTTTGCTTTGAATCGATTCAAGCTCGAGATCCTATTCGAAAGATCGATCGAATCGGATCGGATCGGATGAGATCGGTTATCGATATATATCTCTTTCTAGCTGTTTTGAATCGTTTACAACGACGTTTACAGCATCTGTGTCTGTAATATCTATCCTGTAGATATTACTTAAGTTGAACGTTACGTAAATAAAGTTTTCATTTAATGGATTTTAAGTTATTATCGTATTTTTTGTTAAAACAAAACTTTTGAACAATTTTTCTTAGTTATGCATAATTTGAGTATTGATAATAAGAAGATATTATAAAGTAGTTTTGTTAGGCATCTTCTATTACAACAGTAACAGTAAACGAAAATTCTCACAGTTATAAGACGATAAGAAGCTTTAGAATCAGTCCGTCAAAATATTGAAATTTGAAAAGACAATCACATTAATAAATATATATGATCTTAATGCAAATTTAAAAATATAATGATTGGATTAGTTCGTACATTATTATTTTAAAATATCATAAAAGTCGTAAACTTGCTGAAAATAGACCTCTATCGCGTACGTCCGAATCGATTCACATAGATCGGTTCATGGATCGGTTGGATGCATCGAATCGGATCGAAAGATCGGTTCTAAAAGATCGATTCAAAATAATCGAGAATCGGGTTAAAAGAATCGATCTCGAAGTAGATCGGATCGAATTCGCCCATCTCTAATTCCAATCAAGGATTTTGGTATTTAGTTGACTTCGTAGTTTGGACCTGGTTTTTTTCAGTTGACGTAAGGCATTGCGCTCCGTGACCCGACAACTGAGCGCGCGACGATTGAGCGCGTCCCAATTGAGCGCGGACAACTGAGCGCTAGGACAACTGAGCGCTAGGACAACTGAGCGCTACATAATGGCCAAAATTATGGCTGAGCCCATCTCTAATTCCAATCAAGGATTTTGGTATTTAGTTGACTTCGTAGTTTGGACCTGGTTTTTTTCAGTTGACGTAAGGCATTGCGCTCCGTGACCCGACAACTGAGCGCGCGACGATTGAGCGCGTCCCAATTGAGCGCGGACAACTGAGCGCTAGGACAACTGAGCGCTACATAATGGCCAAAATTATGGCTGAGCCCATCTCTAATTCCAATCAAGGATTTTGGTATTTAGTTGACTTCGTAGTTTGGACCTGGTTTTTTTCAGTTGACGTAAGGCATTGCGCTCCGTGACCCGACAACTGAGCGCGCGACGATTGAGCGCGTCCCAATTGAGCGCGGACAACTGAGCGCTAGGACAACTGAGCGCTACATAATGGCCAAAATTATGGCTGAGCCATAATTTTGGCCATTGCAACTTTACTATCAAGCAGTCTTTTTCTTATATAAAGTAAAAACAGACTGCTCTATGTAATGAGGGGATCAATTAGTTAAAGTATGTTGTAGTACATCAGGAAAATGGAGAAATCCGCGTCCAAAGCGAGAAACAGAACCTTTAAGCGGTATTTTTTACCATGGGTCTATATATAGGTTTCATGTAGAAGGGATCGGAAAGGGAGGAGCGGCTTTTCTAAGCAGAATAACGTCTAGAGAAGCGTCTTAGACGGGTTCTACTGCGGATATTGTATCTGTGCAGGAGGCGGTGTCTTTTTGAAGGATTTTACAAATAAAATTATCTACTAGTATTTGGTAATTCTGCTGATATGTGATTTCGTAAATCTAAAGACACTCGTGCGATTTCCTTAAGTAAATATTTATTTCCGCACCTGAATTACTACATTGCCTTGCAACTCGCACTTACTATACCATTCGTCTACTACATATTAATACCCCATTGAGAATAAACTTGAACCCTCCTACTTTCAAAAAGGTAACCCAGGCCTAATTCACATCGAAGAATAACCCGTATAATGAACAGAATTATAACAGAATCCTTATGATGTTTCCATAACATCCTAACTACTACCAGCACGCCTGTGTGCGGCTTAATAACATTGTACGATGATGACGAAAATACCTTAAGAATAATACCTGATAAGAATATATAATGCCAAGGCCAATCCTCTCGGATTCGATTTGATGGATATTTACTGATTCCCGGATCTAGGACATTGCAAGACGTTTAACCCAATTCATTGATATTTTATGAAAGAAGATGGATGGGAAGGAGTCAGCGTTCATTAGGATCATCGTGGCGGAGGGAGAATGCTGAGTAAGAATTGTTGTAAAAGGGCAAATCCATGATCTTTTCTTAGATGCAGGTGTTTATTTTCTCATAAATATATTTCGTAACATAATTTTACACTTTGTAATTCTGGTTCGATGGCGTAGTCAGGAAATCAATAGGGAGTGCACTTCTTGGGGACTGGTATGCTGATGGTCTTGGAGACCTGTTTGCGGCGGAAGTCGGGGTTGGCTCCGTTCTTTACCATCTGCACGTAGTGGCGAGAAGCTTCTGAGTTCTCTACGCAGTGTACGGGAACCTGGGAAGAAACGGAATAATGGTCGTAAGGATCGGGAGAGCTAGTCAGTGGTGATCGCACGGATGGAATTAGACGGGCACGACTCACCTTCTGGTCGGCCTTTCCTTCGGGACGGCATTTCTCTCCGCAAGTGGGTAGAGGGGTCATGGAGAAGCAGGTGGTGGAATCGTTCTCCCACACCTTGGTGCGGTACTGCGTGCATCCTGAGGAGGAAGTCTTCTTGTTGGCGTTCTTTGCGTTACTCCTGTTTGGACTGGAATAGGAATGATTATAATCTCGGTTCCCGATGGCTTCCCATTGGTCGTTGTTCGAGGAGTAGCAAGGAGCTGATGAAGCACGGTACTGCATTTGCTTGACTTCTGTATGGCAGGTTTGGTCCGCTATGGCATAGGATGCGACGAAGTCTGTGGCATTCTGCACGATGCAGGAGCGTGGCGTGGTGAAGTCACTGTAAAACTGGCCGTCGTATGTTCCGCAGAGACCGAGGATGTCGCCCCTGTAGGTGCTGTTGGCCTGGAAGAAGGATTAACGTGAGCAGGGCGTTGGAAGCGACGGAGGAGTATCATTCGCTATTTCTGAAGACGCACCATGAGGAGAGCGCCGTCGCCGTTGTATATGAGGGAAACTCCGTGCTGTGATCCGTGGAGGACGACTTCACCGCTCTTGAGTGCATAGGCGTAGGCAATGGTTAGGCCTTCCTCGTCGTAGATCTCGGTGACGTTTCGGTGGGATAGGTGGAGGGTATTCTGGTTGTAGACGAGGTATCCCTGGGCGGATGCAGAGGAGTCAGTAGGCCTGATTTTGACGGCCTTGTCTCCGAAGAGGACCATGATTTCCTGAGGAGGGAAGAGAAGAGTGGTGAGGAGGGGAAATTTGTCGTGGTTGCATTGCAACGAAGTAGGCATACCTTCTGTTTGTCGGCGAGTTCACGGGCGAGAACAGCAATGTCCTCGTAGTCGGCGGAGGATCCTTCGGGCCTGGTAACCATCATGGCGTGCCAGCAGTCACCGAGGCGCGCGGGGTAGGTTTTGTTGTCGAAGGTATTAATGGCCCTTCCGTCGAGGGAGCAAGAAGCTGTGGAGAGGAGGAGATGGACAGGGGGTTACTCGGTGCCGTGCGAAGGATTGAGAATAAGCGGTGGATGGAGCTGCGCGACGAACCTGAGTACTGAATCCTCGTAATCTTGTTGAGGTAGTCCTCGTGAGCGGGGACCGAGGGGTGCTGGACGAATAGGGATTGAATGAGACTGCTGACTCGAACGTTGGTCCAGTTGGTGTTTACTTGCGGTGCGGACAGTGATACGTTCACGGCTTCGAGATCCGGCGAAAATTTCACTTCTACCCTCACCTTTCCTTCCTCGTTTTGGACGTTGAGGGCATTCTCATCCACGTAGGCGAAACCGAGCCACCTAGCCCAGCTGTAAGCCTTGTAGGTATAGTTCTTGACGCTTTCTGAGAGCTGAGGAAAGAGAAGGAAGGAATTATCGTGTGAAGGGAATGTGGGAGACGCTAAGAAAAGGGAAGCTCGCTCCTTACATTCTCGTAGTAGATATCGTAGGATTTATGATCGAGCAGGTTTGCCCTGTACGTGACGTTGCGGCATGCAGGCAGGAGGTAGTTATCCTGTTTCATTTGGGCCATGCACTGCTGTGCCATGGGAGAATTTTGGAGGTACTCCTTCCTCTCGGTCGTCTGCTCGGCCTTAGCCTATTGGAGAGATGACGCGTTAGAAGAGCTTGCTGCATATCGAGTTGAGGTGTGTGGTGCCGCGGATACAGACCTTGATGGTGATTTTGGAATTTCTGCTCTGGCAATCCTCTCCGTAAGAGATGTCCACGTTGTCAAATGATGTGGGATCTGCTTTGAGTGCTTGGGCGTAGTTCATCAGAGGAACGTTGGGGTATTTTCCTTCGTAGGCGGCACACAGCTGAAAGAGGGAAAGCACGGGCTTAGTGACTGCCTGCATCGATGAGTGTAATGGGAGGGGTCGGGCTCCGTCTTACCTCGAATTGCTTAGAGAGAGAATGCTGGTAGTAGACGAGAAGGCGTGATTTCTCGTCGACTTCGCTGCCGCCCCAGGCGGCGGTGGCAACGTAAGAGTAGTTTGTTTCTCCTTGGAACACGGCGGCAAGATCGAGGACGGAGGATGTGCTGTCTGCATAAAGGTGAAGAGAGGATAAGTCGTGGTACGGGAATCGAAGGGAGACAATCGATGCAAGTTGGATACTCACTGCGAATTCCTGCGGATGCCTTCTTGAGGAATTCCTTCTGTCTCTTGTCGCTGATCGGTGCAGAGTTGGATGGCTTAGCCGTTCCGGCGTCGATTTTCTGTCCCTCGTATTCCCGAGACTCTTCGCTGTCAGAGTCGGCGGAAACGTCCAGGTCGTAGTCTGCGAGCGAGCCTGCAAGGCATAAGTAATTAACATCGGAAGGTTTTGCCATGTGGGACGTATACGTGCATGTTTATGTAAAGAATTCTTACTGAAGTCGGCCGTGAAGGTGGCGGAATCAGATGTGCTGTTGTGAGCATCCAGCCACAGGTTGATGTTGTTCATCTTGGTGGTCTTCTCCGCCCATGGGTAAAGGAGGAATGAGACGGCGTCGTGACGGTTAGCCTTCTCGAAGAGCCATTTGGTGTCGACGTACTTTTGCTCGGTGGTGTAGTTGAAGCGGAAAGCGAAACCGGTGGTGTCCTTTCCGAAGTAGCTCACCCACTGTGAGAAAGATGTAGAATAGGCGTATAGCAGACGCGGTCGTGCTGGGGGGTGGGGGGAGAACTCTAAAGGAGAGACGGCTTACCGTTTTCGCCTCACGAACGTGGACGATCTGGTGATCCTTTCCTTTACCGACGGGACTGAGGTCCAGGATGTCATGCTTGGCAGTATATGGCCATGTGCTGTAGTGGAAGAGGAGGGAGGAGGTTTGGTTGTGCAGCGGCTTCAAGGTGACGTTGACTCTCTGGTTGACGGCGTCGACGGAGAAGTTTACTCTGATGGGCATGTTGAACTGCATGTTCTTGTCGAGACCGGCAATGTATCGCTTCTGCGTCATAGGAGCGACGAAGCTGATCTTGGCGGACATTTTGGAGGAGTATCTGCGGGACGGAAGGAGAACGATATGAGTGATGTGGTAAAGAGTGTGGCATGATTTTCGATGCGAGGAGGCAAGGATGGATAACATACACGTATTGAAGGTTGGCAGTAGCGTTGAGGGTCTCCGGCATGGGGAGGGAAGAGTGGGTTTCAGAGGATGTATCCGGCTGCATCTTAGCAGTGATGTTACCACGGATGGATACGAAGGTGGGGCACTTGAGAGTGTAGACGAAAGGGAGACCAGTCTCGGTGGGGAAGGCGAGCGTGAGAGCGTACTGGTTGTAGAGCCTCGTGTAGTTGAAGGATTGGCCGTTGCGGAGAGCTTTGGCTGCTTGACTGACCACTGAAAGAAGATAGATGATGGTAAGCTCGGAAGGAGGAGACGGGGCTTGGCCGTGAGCGCACCGGGATTGAATTCGTACCATGGGGAATGCTATCGATGGAGTCGTTATCGAAGGTGTAAAACCTCTCGGCGCCCATAGCGCGGAGGAGGATGTTGCCCTCGACCTGCTCGGTCTCCGACGGCTGAATTTTGAGCATGTCCTGGATGTAGTCGGTGGTGTAATGGCCAGAGGAAGGCTTTCCCCTGTTGTGAGACCTGGAGTTCTTGGAGGAGTAGTAGTACTCGAACTTGTCGCTGACGGCGTTTGCGATGTCGTCGATGCTGGAGGTCATCAGGCCGATCTGAGGTGAGGAGTGGAAGAGTGAGTGATGCGAGTGAATAGGCAGCGATGAGCGAGGTGGTCGCAATGATACTCACGGCCATGTTTTGGCTCTTCAGTCCTCCGACGTTTTGGCGGGAAGTGAGGAACAAGCTGGATGGGGTGAGGCTGTCGGAACCTCCGATGTAGCTCCAGTCCTGCATGTATGCGAGTTTCATTTCCTTGACCACGTAGCTCCTGAGGTGGGAAGCGGAGTATTGTAATCCGAATTCCTTGGGGTTGAGGAGGTGAACGGCGGCGTTGGCGTTATTCCTCCTGGAAGAGGGGTTGGAGGAAGAAGCGAGTGAGTGTGGCGTTGTCAGGCAGAGAGCCTTGGTTGGTTTGCAATGTTGACTCACAGTTGGCGGTGGTGTGGCCCCTCGAGGGCTGCGGCGGATTGGATGGCCGTTTTCACGGCTGCACTGACATGTTTGCTCACGTCCTGGTGGGTGAACTCGGCCATTCGCTGGAGCATGAAGGCAGGTGGGGAGGTCTTCATGAGACCGAAAACGGCGGAGCATCGCACTTCATGTGCTTCTGCTGTGTTTTGGTAGACGTTGAAGAGCACGCGGCGGGCGACTTTGGGATGGGTTCGGGCGAGCTTGTTGAGGGAGGCAACCATGAGAGTTCTCTGGAAGGTGGAAATCTGTCGCTTGCCTTCCAGGTACGGTTCGTAAACACGGAGGATCATAGGGTGAGCCAGGTTTCCGAGGGCGTGGATGTAGACCTGGATGGCGTGGCTGTCGGCGCGCTTGACTGCGTTGTGGAGTTGCTTCTCCAGGTAAGGTATGTATCGCTGTGTGATGTTCTTGTGTCCGATGGGGGAGAAGCGACCGAAGGCGTGCACGCCGTAGTGATTGTGGGCGGTCACCTTGTTCACCTGAGCCTTGCGCACAAGGTGAGTGAAGGCGAAAAGTGCGGTGGTGTTAAGGTAAGCCTGTTTGGTGACCACCTCGGAGGTGACCAATTCCTGAAAAGAGGAACCTTTCGTTAGTGATTTGTGGCACTAATTCGGTACGGATCCGTAAAACGAGACACTCACGTAAAAGGTGGACATATATTCGGGTATCGGAGTCCTGGCGGATTGCGGCAGGGTGGCGAGGACTTCTGCGGCCTCCAGCCCCTGGATCTTCTTGGTCTTGATCCAGTCTCTGATGACGAGGAGTGCTGGCGCACTTCCGGAGGCGGCAACGGCGTCCCTCAGCACGGGCCTGAAAAGATGGAGAAATGCAGTGTAGGTTCGCGTCGGAGGAGACGAATGCTCGAGGCTCGAACGGTTAGGTGAGGGGCTCACCATGGGTTGGCTTCCTGGTTCTTTTGTTGTCCGTAGATGTCGTAGGCGACCTTGCGGATCTGCTCGTAGGTCATGGTGCGCAGGACGCGGACCACGATGGGGAACTTGGCGAGCGTTTGATTCTTGGGAATGGAGGACGCGTTCCTAAGTTCGTAAGCGATCTGATAGGTGAGCTTCTTCACAGCGGAGACGGCATCGAGGTTTTTGGTGGACTGGATCGAGTAACCGTCGAAACCGACGAAGTAGGGAAGGAGGGGAATATGAGGAGGCCATTCCATCGTAGGCTTGTCCTGATGCTCCTCGCTGGAGCTAGAGCTGGAGCTAGAGCTGGAGTCGGAGCTGGAGCTGGAGCTGGAGTCGGAGCTGGAGCTGGAGTCGGAGCTGGAGCTGGATGAGGAGCTAGAGCTGGATGAGGAGGAGGAGGAGGAGGAGCTGGAGGAACTGCTTTCCTCACTGCTGTCGCTGCTGCTGCTAGAGGAGGAGGAGCTTCCGGAATTGCTGCTGGAACTCTCGCTGCTTTCACTAGTGCTGCTGCTGCCTCCATTACTTACGCTGTCATCGCTGTCGTTTTCGCTGCTGCTTTTGCTGCTGCCGTTGCTGGCGTACTTTTGCTTGGGGGGGGATCGGCGAAACCTGGGGTGAGTGAGGCGAGTGTTTACCTCCTCGCTGGACTCGCTGGTGCTGGCTCCGCTCCTGTTTTCTCCGCTGCTGCTGTCGCTGCTGTCGTTGGAGCTGCTGCTTTCGCTCTCGCTGCTGGATCCTCGGCCCTTTGCATTTCCCTCGGTGGAGAAGGGTGTGTTGTACTCGTACACGAGGTCCTTGACTGTGCGTGGGTTAGGCACGGAGGGGTAGGAGCCAGAAGCGGTATTCACGGAGACGAGCGTGACGTTCATTCGACTTCCGACCATTCCCTTTTGTCCGCCGTACAGAGCGGGGTTGACGACGGTCTTTGCGGTCGTCACGGACGACTGGATTGTGTACTTCTCGGGGGTTCCAGAAATGACGATCCTGCTCACGGATGAGCGCTGCCGAGAAAAGAGAGTTCAGGTGAATGCCTCAAATCGAGAAATCACGCGTGTAGCCAGTTTTTATCGGGATATGCTTTTAGGGCACTCATCTCGGCTTTCAAAGGGAAAGGAGCTCGTAGTGGACGAAAGGATTTGAGCGTCTGAATGCCTTTCAGTTTCCTCTCGCATCTCCTCCCTCGGTGAGTGGGATGGGGATGTCAATTAACGGAGGCTTCGTGTTTATTGGGAGGTACCCCGTCGTCGAACGTACATAGGTGGCAACGGATCGTCTAGGATATCCGCGGTGCCCGAAAGCCAACTGCACATAGGTGAGTGCGAAGGAAGAAGGCACGTCCCCGTCCGTTATCCACGGGAATTCTCTTTCCATAAGTATACGAAACGTTGTGTTCATTAACGGTTTTCTACCCTCCGACGAATTAGTTTTGAAGCAAGGAGACCACCATAGGTTCAGCTTGGTGGTGTTTTCTCATGTCATTTACTTCGTGTACGAACGGCAGTTATGGAGCGTCCAAGAAGTGCCTCCTTCCGCGAGTCCACAGAGTGGTAATTCGTACGTGCTGCCCGACAGCGCGAGGAACGAAAGACTGTCTCTTTGTTAAGTTCGGCAATGCTTGTATGGATATGGGGAGTAGGAATAAGTAATTAATCTAATGACGAATCGTCCCGAGCATGGCGGCTCCTACACGAGTGGTCGATTTGGAGAAGCGTCGAGAAGGCATACTCACGTAGAGGAATTCGGCCATCTGGTTGTCGGCAGGCTCCAGTTCGGAGAGGCCGCTGAAGCCATAGTGGTAGGCCACTCTCCGGTCGCAGTTGCTGAAATTCTTGCTCTTGATGATGTCGTAGAATCGTCCCTCTCCGCGAAGCCTCCTCAGGGGAGCGAGAGCCGGCATGGACTGCAAGGCGTAGTCCGGCAGCGGCGCGAAGTTGTACTCTACCTCGCATTTACCGGTGACCGTGTCCTGTAAAGGGCGACACCAGTGAGTGAAGTGATCCGAGCGAGCGACGCGGCGCTGTTTCGGCACGGGCACCTCACCTCCATGGTGCGAAACACGGTGCGGTGCGCATCGAGCTCTGGAACTTGGCTGGATCTGTGCTTCCTGATCTCGTTGGTGCCGTTGATGTCCACTTGCAGTTGGCTCACCACGCTCTTGACGAGGTTCACCTCAGCCGTGGAGAGTTCCTTGGGCAGCACCAGCTGATCCACCTGTGGAATTGCGAAGGCGTTTAGAATGCGTCCACGCTTAGCCATGTCCGCGGCGTAGATTAGCAGAGGCACTCACCACTCCTTTCTTGTACTTGATCTCGAAGGGCTTGGTGGAGAACGGGAGGGGCTTCCAGCTCAGCCAATTTTCCGGGATGTTAGACGACCATCCTTCGGATAAGTTGGCGTGGACTTGGGAAAACCTCGGTTCGGAGATCTGAGGATAGAAAAGATGATGCATCGTCGCTCTTCCGAAGAGAGGCATCGTACGCAAACTTGAGCACTTACCCTCGCCCACACGACATCTTGGCTCTTCGGTGTGATCGTGAGAGTGGCAGCGCTCACGACGCCCACCCACTGGTCCGCGATATCATGCAGAGAGGCGAGAGTCTTTCCTTGGATTTTGTACTTGTACTCCTGTCCCTGTTTCCACGCTGCGAGGGAACGAATGCTCGTGAGAATAGGGAATGGCAGTCGGGGCGTACATAAAAGAGTATAAGTTGCACAGTAACTTACCATTTTCGGCTGTCGCCAGCCCAACTGAAAGGGAAAGAGGAGCGTAAGTAAGTTTCTAAATTGCGTTTACAAGTTTCGCGCTCGCCGTGGAGAACGACTCACAACGGGGACGATTTTCGAGTTCCCCTCTGGACGCGAGCTCTGCTCCATTGCGCAGTTTACGTCGCTTTCCAAATTAGCATTACAACTACGGCGTTCGAGAAAAGTATGCAGTTGATTTCACAGAGAGTACTCACCGACGAGGCAGAAAACGAGTGGAGTCCACATCTCGGCCCGGAGTGGAGATGAGACTCCTCTGACGGCTTATATAGAAGGGCCTTTCGGCAGATGTCAGCGATCTCGCACGCCGATTATCAATCGGCCTTTGATTTCTCAGCACGCGCCGCCATCTCCACGTGCCGTATTTCCCGTAGTTTGCGTCACCGGAGTATGTCAGTAAAGATGCGAAGTTAGGCGATATTTGTCGCGGTCAACGGCGAAATTCGCAACCGAATGCCGATGGGGGAGTGGCCCTACGCGGACACTTCCGCGAACACTACAATTCGCAGGCGATAACATATACGGGCTCATCGGTAGGAATGCGAAGGGAAACCGAATTCATTCAGTTTGACATGCGTTTTTTTTTTCGGTGGCGTCACGGCGAATGGGAGATGCTGCGGCTCCACTCGTTTATCCGTGTCGGCCGTACGAAATCTGCAATGGTAGAAATTTGTAAATATTCTTATCGTTTTATTTGTAAGAGTTTTTAACGAGTTTCTTTCCCTCTCTTATTTTCCGCATGTATCTCTTCTATATTTTATGATACTTTAAGGTCGATTTAGTCAAAAAATGTTTTCGCCAAATGCATCCTTGTCAGACGAAACGGCTTTGTAAATAACCGCTTCCGGGCCATAAATGATACCATCGTAGGAAAGTAAACTATGTGAAGAAATGCGTTGATTTGGTGACCCCTCTAATTACGATGCCCATCGTATTCTACCAGCGAATTTCGCTTGTTCCCCTCGTCATTTATATTCGGATACACCGACTCGGTGACAGGAGAGCCGCCTGATTGTTTCCTTCAACGTAGTCATAATTGAAGATCGAAGCATAAACTCTTATTGCTAAGAGATATGCAGATGAATAATGTTTTTCATTTTCATTATCATCCACTCACTCACTGGATTGCCAAAAATTTTATTGTGCTATGAAAACCCTCATTAAAAACTCAAATCAAATCTAGCTGCGAAATTCTTAGCTGAAGAAGTTCCGTGGTGAGTACTGAGTGATGAGTGATTTTTTAGCAAGTTTCACATTGAATCTTTTACAGCGGATATTTTGACCAAATATTACTCTGCGATCGGTTTTCGTGGTCTACTGTTTGTCAAGGGAGGCAACGCGGTACTACGTCTATCTCCGGGGACGATTTGAAATGAATAATTTATAATGCTCTGAAATATACAAGTATTCCATTATTGGGAGCCCTGAAACCACTGGAAAGATTGACTTTTATGTGAATGCTTGATGATTGCAAGATGAAAAGAGTCAGTTCGACAATAGACAGTTCGAAATCAAGAAAATAGTTCATTGGTAGTAAATTAATTGATTATTAATTTAAAAGTAGGCGTTACATTCAATAAATTTATAATTAATTCGAACCTAATGCAATTCATACTGGCGTATGTATATTAGTTTATTCTTCCTCGAAAGTGAAAAAGGAGTGCAAAGTGAAATGTACTATCCAATGCAATTGAAAGTGTGTTAACACCCACACGACGATGAAAACAATGTGTAATCAAATAAAATCGTACGCATGCTCTGCTTTTCTCCTTAAAATCCTCGGTATAAACTGGGGAATATTAACTAAGGAATGAGAACGACTGAAATAATATCCCCTTACGGTCTTTCGTAACATTAGATGTAAAATCATCAGTAGACTATCTATATCCCTGGATCTTCAAGTATGTACATTGCTAAGATTCGATGTAGGAAGAAAAGGTAAATATTTACCTTTGGTAATTTGTTATCTAATTTAACAATGCGCACTTACTGCCTTTCGTAGTTATGTTTTTATGGATTCGATCAATCTTCCTCAAGGGAAAACGGAATTCAACTGATATTTACTGAATGATTAAAAATACCCAGACCACAACGGAAATCAAATTATAATAAAAAAATCGTCGCAATCACCAACGTGGTCGTTGCATTCAATTGCTCAGGGAAGGAGGCATAAGATATTTACATCTACATGGAGAAAGGTACGTTATTTAGATTTCTCGGCAATATTAGGTGAATATCAACAAATTAACGAAAATTCACTGAGTACAAAGAGTTAATTCGTAATTGTGTGTCTGCATTCATTGATCTTGAACAAGAGAAAAAGGAGTGCAATCTTCCTCGGCGTAATATTTCTTCGTAATTTCGATCACCACAAACGTGGGGACCTAAAATCACCGTATATTCTTACGCAAATCCTCGGATTCAACAATCGCTTTCTTCGTCAAGGGGACTCGTTGTTTTAGTCTCAAATTTTCACAAAATTTCCTTTTATTTTAACCGAATTATCGCCATTCCGACCCGATAACGATATTTTGCGACCAAAATAAGAATCTTTATTCATTTCTCTCTCTTTTGGTGCTTATCTAGATTTCGTAAGGCTATCATTTTTACTTTAATTTTGCCAAAGAAATGTAGCCTGCAATCGATAAAACTGAGGTATACGAACATTTCTTATGAGAACGGTTTTTCTTGTCTGATTTCGAACTGGGGACATTGATGTGAATGAAAAGTAGCCTATTATCTGCGCAGGGAGTACATTTAACAATCGTCAAAGTTTTAAATTTGTGCCATTTATGGTTCTCGAGTTTTAGGCGAACACACATACGCACATACATACATACAACCACTCACCTTATTTTATTATATTAGATTACATAGCTGAACGAAATAGATACAAGTGCACAAAGGGGTGCTATTGATCGAAGATTCTTATTCAGTCGTGTAGTATTATTTCGAATCAAATTAAATAAAAGATGCAGTCCTTATTTCATTGTAGATCTCTTTGGGAATTGCGGAAAGGTTATTCTTTCGAATTAAGATAATTCGAACAAATGAGGTACAAAATAGATTTTGTCAAATTTCCTGACGATAAAATTTTTTTGACTCGATAAATGAGTTTGCAACAAGTGTTTAATGCGATCCAGCATTGCTTGCCGGTGGATAATATCAACTTTTTTTTATCACATTTCTTATGAGAACGGTTTTTTTTGTCTGGTTTCGAACTGGGGACATTTATGTGAATGAAAAGTAGCCTGTTATCTGCGCAGAAGGTAGATCTAGCAATCATGAAAATTTGAGAGTTGTGCCATTTATGATTCTCGAGTTTTAGGCGAACATACATACACACATACATACACACACAACACACCTTATTTTATTATATTAGATAGATAGTGGGACTACGTTGTCGGAAATTTAACTTTTCGCACACATTTTTTTCGAATGTTTCTTAGAAATTCGTCTCACGGACTTCTTTCAATATGCATATGTTAAAATGAGATATATTTCACCGTAACCAGTGTGCTTCTGCGATGTTATAAAATATATATATATCATCATCATCAGCCATTTTCAATCCGATGTCGGATGTAGGCCTCCCCAAGCGCTTTCCAATTCTCTCTATTCTGAGCTTCTCTTTGCCATGTCACACCTAAGTACTTAATGATGTCTCTGTTCCATCGGTCCTTTGGTCTTCTTCTTGGTCTCTTCACATCTCTTGGTGTCCAGTTCAGAACCGCTCTTGTCCAACGGTTGTCGTTTCTTCTCGCCACATGGCCTGCCCACATCCATTTCAGTGATCTTACTTTATCTATGATGTCTGTCACTCCGGTCTTTATCCTCACCCAGGTGTTGCGTTTCCTGTCTCTTCTTGTGATCCCAAGCATACACCTTTCCATACTTCTTTGCGTTGTCTGAAGTCGCTGGGTTATTGCTGCGTTTAACACCCAGGTTTCACTTCCATATGTCAACACTGGTAGAATGCATTGGTTGAAGACCTTTCTCTTCAAGACCATTGGCATTTGTGACTTTAGAATGTGTGCATTTCTTCCGAAGGCACTCCAGCCGAGTTTAATTCTTCTGTTTACTTCGTTAATCCTGTTGTTCTCTCCTGTGGTTACTAGTTGTCCTAGGTATGTGTATTCTGAGCAGACATCCAGAGGCGTCCCTTCAAATTTGATTGTTTCTTGTGCTGCAAAAGAGTTATACATTACCTTTGTTTTTGTTAAATTTATCCTGAGTCCTATCTTCTGTCCTGCTGTGTTCAGTTCATGAAGTCTTGAAGCTAGATCTTCTCCGTTGGTTGCGAAGAGTACTATATCATCTGCAAAGCGCAGATGACTGATGTGTTCCCCATTAATCCGCAGACCTTTCTGCTCCCAGTCCAAGGTTTTAAAAACTTCCTCCAGAACAGCTGTGAAAAGAATTGGGGAAAGGCAATCTCCTTGTCTAACTCCCTTCTCAATCTTGAATTCTTCAGTAACTTCGTGTAGCATTACTGAGGCTGTGGCATTTTTATAAATGTTGCGTAGGAGTCGGATGTACTCTGCATCTACTCCTTGTCTTTCCAGAGCTTCTAGTGTAGAGGAGGTACTTACTGAGTCGAAGGCCTGAGCATAGTCCACAAAGCATAGTACTAGTGGCATCTCATATTCATTCGTCCTGCTGATTATTTCTTGTAGTGTGTGGATGTGGTCCATAGTACTGAAGCCCTTCCGGAATCCTGCTTGTTCTCTAGGCTGGGCAGATGATAGAATAATCTTTATCCGTTCAGCTATTATCCTCATGAATGTTTTGTAAACAACAGGAAGGAGACTGATGGGGCGGTAATTCTTCAGCTCTTCCTTGCTTCCTTTCTTGTGCAAAAGGACTATTCTTGCATGATTCCAGTCCTGGGGGATTCTTCCTTGTTTCAGGCAAGTTGTGAATAACTGCGCTAAAACGTGTGCAACTTCTGTTCCACCAAGTTTTAAATATTCTGCTAACACTCCATCTATGCCTCCTGCTTTTCCGTTCTTCGTCTTCTTTATTGCTGCAGTTACTTCTCCTGGGAGAATAGAGAGGGGATCTCGTTGGTTTTGGCTTTCTTCTTGGTTTTCCTCTTCAGCATTTTCTTCCTTCTTGTATAGGATGCCAAAGTATTCTGCTACCGTCCTTAGTATTGCTTGTGTGTTGCAAGTTCTTGTACCATCTTCCTTCTGTATGGCTAAAATCTGTTTTCTTCCAATTGCTAGGCGTTGTCTGGTCTTCTTCATACTTTTGCTGTTTTCTATAGCCTCTTGCACAATTCTCTCATTGAATTTTCTCACGTCTTCCTTAATTGCCATCCTGATAGCCTTACTAAGCTCGGCGTATTCGATGTTATCCTTTTGTGTATCTGAATTCTTCAGTTCCTTACGTCGTTTCATCATTTGTCGGGTGCTGTCACTTAGCTTTCTATCTTTAGCTCTTCTTGGTGTGCTTGCTACTTCTTCTGCTGCTTCCTTAACAGCTTGCATGACTTTGGTTTCTAGTTCTTCTTCTTGAAGTGCTGAGAATCTATTTTTTAGCTCAAGCTGATATTTATTCTTGTTTTCCTCTAGTTTTTTGATGCTTATTTCATGTTTCTTGCATGAAATCAACTTCTTGCGTTCCATTTGGAGATTAATCTTCAATCTGCATCTTACGATCCTGTGGTCACTTCCAGTGCTAAAGTTATTCAAGACTTCACAGTCTGTCACTGTGTAGAGTTTATTAACCAATATGTAATCTATTTCATTTTTTGCTCCGTTGGGTCCTCTCCAAGTCCACTTCCTTTTTGGGTTCTTCTTGTAATATGTATTTGTTATGTACATATTGGTGCATTCAGCAAACTCTACCAGGCGGTGACCACGTTCGTTTCTCTGGCCCAGTCCGTATTGTCCTGCGACGGTGTCATCGGCTTCCTGTTGACCTACACGAGCGTTAAAATCGCCCATAATTATTTTATAGTAGTGGGCTTCCTTATCGTGCTCAGTGCCCAGAGTTTGGTAAAATTTTTCAATTTCTTCTTCGCTGCTTGCTGCTGTTGGTGCGTAGACTTGTATGATCTGAATAGAGTAACGCTCATTTATCTTGAGTATGAGCTTGCAAATTCTCTCAGATATACTTTCTATCTTCTGTACATTGTTTTTCCATCTCTTGTTGATCAGGAACCCGACACCTCCTAGTCTTCCATCCTTAGTACCCCTGTAATAAAATAAATTACCTTCCTTGAGTGTAATCAAGTCTTCTGATTTTCTTCTAACTTCGCTGAGTCCGATGACGTCCCAGTTTATCTTCTCTGCTTCATTCAGTAGTTCCAGTAGTCTGTCTTCACTCTTCAAGCTGCGGCAATTGTAAGTCGCAAAGTGGAGGGTGGTAGCTCTTTTCCTCATGATGGACCTCTGTAATGCCACCACCTCCCGGACATCCGAATGGGTGGTGCTTTTACGTCCGGATAAATTTCCATTACAGAAGCTCATCATGAAAATTGTAATTGCATTTGGGGGATGAAGGACATTAATTCACCAGGCTGTCCTACTGCCGGTTGGTGAATACCACTTTCACAATTTGGCCGGAGATATTGTTGAAGCCTTCTTAGCATGGTTGAACCTGGGCTATGCATCGCCTCCAACCTCCGTTAACACCCCTCCGCCCCGTTGAGGCAATGAACTGTGGCAGTGTGAGGAGAGGATATATATATATATATATAGCGTTCTACCTTTCGGTAGGTACATGTGCCCACACATTCCCTATTTAATTCTTTCTCCTTCAATTCCCGGTAACTTATCCCACCCCTTAATTCGTCTAATAACTTTTGTCTTTGTCTTCTCCTCTGTCTTTTCCCTAGCATTCTTCCCTCGATCACTTTCTTCAACAATCCCTCCCCTCTCAATATTTGACCCACCCATTTACTTTGCCTATTTCTAATTACCTCAATCATTACTCTTTTCTCCCCAACCATCTCTAGAACTTCCTCGTTCGTTTTTCTATCGACCCAACTTACTTTCTCCATTCTACGTCATACCAACATCTCAAAAGCCTCCAATCTTTTGACATCCTCCTATCTTAACGTCCACGTTTCTCACCCGTACAGCATTACACTCCACACCAAGGATTTTATCAATCTCTTCCTGATTCCTTTATCAAGTCCCTTTTTTCATCAGTTCCCTTCGTTTCATAAAAGCTTCTTTTGCAAATGCTATCCTTCTTCTAATTTCCGTCGAACATCTTCCATCCTTGGAAAGAAGGCTGCCCAAGTATGGAAATTGATCTACTTGCTCTAGTTTTTCCCCATCCACCCTTATTGTTAACTTAGCTTTCTTTCCCTTTGAAAACCTCATAATCTTAGTCTTTCTAACATTGATTTTCATCCCAAACTCCTTTGCTTTATCATTTAGTGCATTCACTAGGCTTTGCAAACCCTTTTCCGAATCGCACGCAATAGCTTTATCGTCTGCATATCTTACTGACTTCAATAGTTCCCCACCAACCTTTATTCCCTTATCTATTTCATCCCAAGCTTCTTTGATCATTTCTTCTGCATATAAGTTAAAAAGAGATGGTGATAAAGGACAGCCTTGCCTTACTCCCCTCCCTAACTCTGCCCATTCCGATTCCCCATTAGCAACTCTTACTCGTGCGGTCTGATTTAAATACAAATTTTGCACTAAACGCCTATGTTTCCAATCCAACCCAAGTTTCTTTAGTTTTGGCCATTGAACTCTATCGAAGGCCTTTTCAAAATCAACAAAACATACACAAACGTCCCTTTTAAATTCTAAGCTTCGTTCTACTAGAACCCTCATAACCCCAATTGCATACCTCGTCCCTTTCCCTCTCTGAAAACCGAACTGATCATTTCCTATAAATTCTTTAGTATTTCCTCGATTCTTCAATTCTTCAAGACCCTAAGTATAACTTTTGCCGCATGAGATATTAAGCTAATTGTTCGGTAGTCCCGGCATTCTAAGGCCTTATTCTTTTTCTGTAACGGAATCAGTATAGACTTGGTAAAATCCTTTGGCCACTTTCCTTCGTCGTAAATTTTCCTACATAATTCATAGAATTGAAGTTATAAAATAAAACTACAAAAATATATAAAATATATAACCTTACTGTTTATAAGTTATTGTCTACATAGTATTTTACGAGTAATAAACGTAAATTGTGGAGGGGAGAAATGAAGAAAATGCTAATTTTAATGAGAGTGAGAAACATCGAATAACAGTGAATATTTTTCCTCGTTCTTCCGGAAGATGGACGCTTCTACTTGTTGCTTTTTTACGAAGGTGATTATTTCTTTTTAACGTAGTTCTGAAAAAGAATGTTCTTAAAATACTTTTTCCTACAGCGAAAGGAAATTCTGTGGAATGTATTTTGAATTTTTGAGGCCTTGCATACATATCGAAGGAAACATGCTTAAAGTAGAAGTTCGGATTTTTTTATACGGTGCTTGTATCCTTTCAAATATACACATTCCATTGAATTCATTGTGCGACCACGCGTGTTATGCATTCTAATATTCTAATTTCATTCAGCGGTGGATATGATTGACAAACCTTTCGTAGAGGTCCTCATCTTCGACGGGGAATGCTGCGTTTGTCTCGAAAATGTGAGCATCTTGACGAAATGCGGAAAAAAATCGTTCGTGCTGAGGTCAAAACTTACTAATACTCATGGCGACAAATGAAGTATTCGAACAAAGCAGCAGCAGTAATATTTCTTAAGATAACATATTTCGACAATGTAGAGTCATGTATCGTTCTCCACGATGAATTATGCGAAGGATTAAAGATATAATTAGTTCGTCGAAAGAATAAATGAATATCTTGAGGGAATATGGGAAAGCTTAAGAAATAAATAGGTGTACGAAGAATGTATGAGGATCATTCTTTGGAGGGGTTACCGTGTGCATTCTTAATAATTTTAATGGTTCTTATCTCGATTCATTACTTTCTACTCTAATTTTAAATTGCTCCCTTATATTTTGTTGGATATAATGGAAACTAAACCTTCCTTCGTACATTACGCCTCGAAGAAACGGAGCATATTTATGTATTATTCTCGGATCAAATATTCATGTCCACATTTCCTTTGTTTCATTTTCCTAATTTCTCTTCTATTTACGAATGGAATGCAATTATGTAAATAAAGAATTGAGATTTCCTGGAGTCAGAGAAGGGAAAGAGGTGCCGCATCGCACTTTAAGCTCATAGTTTCAAAAATATTAGCTTTGTTTCGGGCATCTCAGGTGAAGAGGAAGTCTTTCCATTTTTAGCCGTTTTTAATGTTTCATCCGTACGTTATTAGACATCAATCCTGTTTTTCTTAAAATATTTAGTACATACGCGCAGTAATTTTAGAGATCCAGCCGTAACATAGGGCGCGTCGTGAAAGTAGCGCCCTCGGCACCTCCGCTCGAATTTTTGAAGTTCACCACCGAGTATTTCATCTTGCATTGAACTAATAGGTTAGGAAATGTAGGATTAATTCTGAAGTATTGGGAGTACTGTTGGAACTTTAACTAGATAAACATGTGTAAAACCATCCAAATTTATAAATGTAAGTCATAGGAAGTGTACTAATTTACTAAGATTTGTCATTATTTTCCAGAAGGCTGGGATTGGAAAGCGGAGAAAAAATATCTTTAAGACTGGTGATGAAGATTATTTGATTAAACAAAGCGACTGTTCTCGCGGGAACAGGTGAGTTTAAGAATCTTAAAATTCTTATAGAGTGCTACCGATGCGCATCTTCTCGAATTATTTTAGTCTTATTCATAGAGCTAATTATTAGTGACATCGAAGACGTTTTTGTAAAGCTTGAAACTTATGGTTTATTTGATGAATTTAGAACGTCGTTCACAGATTCCTCATATATATAAAATTCCTTATACAAATTTTTCAACTCTTGCAGCGTTCCAAATTTATATATACTTTAAACAAAAAAAATTATGTAAATTATATATATTACATAGCTGAACGAAATAGATACAAGTGCACAAAGGGATGCTATTGATCAAAGATTCTTATTCAGTCGTGCAGTATTATTTCGAATGAAATTAAATAAAAGTTACACTCCGTATTTCATTATAGATCTCTTTGGGAATTGCGGGAAGGTTTTTCTTTCGAATTAAGATAATTCGAACAAATGAGGTACAAAATAGATTTTGTCAAATTTCCTGACGATAAAATTTTTTTAACACGCTAAATGAGTTGCAACAAGTGTTTAATGCGATCCGGCATTGCTTGTCGGTGGATAATATCAACTTTTTTTTATCACGTAATTCTTATTTTCTAGACATTCAGAGTTATTTTTTCGCCGAAGCTTGGAGTAAAGTTAATGACGGAGAGAAAAAAAGTAGCGTCGATTTCGCACAATATTTCCTACATTGGTTTTCCGCTTAGTTCCGCAACGATGACCACCTAACGTGATTATATTACTCCGACAAAAGCACAGTATGTCACGCCAACACTGTTGTTTTTACTATTGTTCTCGTGCATCATGTGTTAAGAAAAATTATGTTCGGAACGAGGAATGGATCAGACAGTTGGGAAGTGCGAATAACAGTTTTCTCGGACGAGATTAACATTTTTCTTAAACGGACGTGTACGCTAAATGCTTTTATATCAAATGGTAAGCGCCTCAAGCCAGGAAGCTGCATGTAAAACGTTTTTTAAGAACATAAACATAAAAAAACATCTAAAGATTCCTTTTAATCCAGCATTTGATTAAGCGATGCCTACGTCTTATATAACTTAAATCTATCAAATTTACTCTAATACGTGCCTTAATACATTGATTGTTCATTTTTCCTGTGAATTTTCTTATCCGCCACTGGCTTGCTTACTTATGACGAGGCATCGAAAAGTAACGTCACTCTCGGATTTCTTACCTCTTCTACCGATTATTCTCTTGATGAATTTCGAATTCATGTTTTCTTGTCGATACGCAGGATGGGGGGTTAATCATGCATCATGATTCGTGAAAGTTTATAATAAATATTTTATTTTATCGGGTTTCTTACAAGAGAAATTCAAGAAGCAAAATCACTGAAAATAGGTTGATGTAGCACAACACAATTATGAACACAATTTTCTATGATATTGCCGGAGTATATTTAAGACTTGACGAGTTCTGCCATGTGCGCTGTAGTCTTCCTCTGTCAACTTTGCATTTCATGAATATCTATTCCATATATTCCTTTGGAGTATTTCAGAAGAATATAATTAATTCCTCAAAAGTAATGCTGCTCAACGAATTTGTGATTGCAGAGGCGCCGAGATTAAGGATTACTAACGTTAAGGAAAAAATGGTCTTTAATTTGTATGAAAGCGATTGCTAGCAATAGATTGCTATAGATATTTCTGCTCTTTGCATGCGTTAAAGGCTATCATCCGTTTTTTCGGCAGACAATTACAAGATATTTTGAAGCTTTTAAGAAAACAATAACTTCCTTATACGTAAGAAAATATTTTGCATTCGTTGGTATTGTAAAGGGTTTAAGTTTTTTACAAACTTTTTGATTTTCCGTCTCAACACCTATAATCTTATTCAAGAGAGCTCTAAATTTACTGCCTCATGGTCGCTATCTCCAAGTAAAATCATACAGGATCCTGAAAGAAATTTATCTTCTGTTAACATCGTTTTACAATCTGCTTAAAATCATCATCCCTAACGACCCAGAAGAAACCATCGATACCATCGATTTTCATATCAACTCACTTTTATCGAGCAATCAATTCTCTCATTTTGTGGTATCGACGGTTTTCGTATGGTCAACAACGCCTGCTACTTGTTTGCATTATGAAATGTTATTTTTTCTTTAAATCAATTCCGCAACCGATGGACGTCTGAATTACAATTTACTGATTCCCGGATCTAGGACATTGCAAGACGTTGTAACCCAATTCATTGAAATTTTATGAAAGAAGATGGATGGGAAGGAGTCAGCGTTCATTGGGATCATCGTGGCGGAGGGAGAATGCTGAGTAAGAATTGTTGTAAAGGACAAATGCATGATCTTTTCTTAGATGCAGGTGTTTATTTTCTCATAAATATATTTCGCAACATAATTTTACACTTTGTAATTCTGGTTCGTGGGCGTAGTCAGGAAATCAATAGGGAGTGCACTTCTTGGGGACTGGTGTGCTGATGGTCTTGGAGACATGTTTGCGGCTGAAGTCGGGGTTGGCTCCGTTCTTTACCATCTGCACGTAGTGGCGAGAAGCTTCTGAGTTCTCTACGCAGTGTACGGGAACCTGGGAAGAAACGGAATAATGGTCGTAAGGCTCGGGAGAGCTAGTCAGTGGTGATCGCACGGATGGAATTAGACGGGCACGACTCACCTTCTGGTCGGCCTTTCCTTCGGGACGGCATTTCTCTCCGCAAGTGGGTAGAGGGGTCATGGAGAAGCAGGTGGTGGAATCGTTCTCCCACACCTTGGTGCGGTACTGCGTGCATCCTGAGGAGGAAGTCTTCTTGTTGGCGTTCTTTGCGTTACTCCTGTTTGGACTGGAATAGGAATGATTATAATCTCGGTTCCCGATGGCTTCCCATTGGTCGTTGTTCGAGGAGTAGCAAGGAGCTGATGAAGCACGGTACTGCATTTGCTTGACTTCTGCATGGCAGGTTTGGTCCGCTATGGCATAGGATGCGACGAAGTCTGTGGCATTCTGCACGATGCAGGAGCGTGGCGTGGTGAAGTCACTGTAAAACTGGCCGTCGTATGTTCCGCAGAGACCGAGGATGTCGCCCCTGTAGGTGCTGTTGGCCTGGAAGAAGGATTAACGTGAGCAGGGCGTTGGAAGCGACGGAGGAGTATCATTCGCTATTTCTGAAGACGCACCATGAGGAGAGCGCCGTCGCCGTTGTATATGAGGGAAACTCCGTGCTGTGATCCGTGGAGGACGACTTCACCGCTCTTGAGTGCATAGGCGTAGGCAATGGTTAGGCCTTCCTCGTCGTAGATCTCGGTGACGTTTCGGTGGGATAGGTGGAGGGTATTCTGGTTGTAGACGAGGTATCCCTGGGCGGATGCAGAGGAGTCAGTAGGCCTGATTTTGACGGCCTTGTCTCCGAAGAGGACCATGATTTCCTGAGGAGGGAAGAGAAGAGTGGTGAGGAGGGGAAATTTGTCGTGGTTGCATTGCAACGAAGTAGGCATACCTTCTGTTTGTCGGCGAGTTCACGGGCGAGAACAGCAATGTCCTCGTAGTCGGCGGAGGATCCTTCGGGCCTGGTAACCATCATGGCGTGCCAGCAGTCACCGAGGCGCGCGGGGTAGGTTTTGTTGTCGAAGGTATTAATGGCCCTTCCGTCGAGGGAGCAAGAAGCTGTGGAGAGGAGGAGATGGACAGGGGGTTACTCGGTGCCGTGCGAAGGATTGAGAATAAGCGGTGGATGGAGCTGCGCGACGAACCTGAGTACTGAATCCTCGTAATCTTGTTGAGGTAGTCCTCGTGAGCGGGGACCGAGGGGTGCTGGACGAATAGGGATTGAATGAGACTGCTGACTCGAACGTTGGTCCAGTTGGTGTTTACTTGCGGTGCGGACAGTGATACGTTCACGGCTTCGAGATCCGGCGAAAATTTCACTTCTACCCTCACCTTTCCTTCCTCGTTTTGGACGTTGAGGGCATTCTCATCCACGTAGGCGAAACCGAGCCACCTAGCCCAGCTGTAAGCCTTGTAGGTATAGTTCTTGACGCTTTCTGAGAGCTGAGGAAAGAGAAGGAAGGAATTATCGTGTGAAGGGAATGTGGGAGACGCTAAGAAAAGGGAAGCTCGCTCCTTACATTCTCGTAGTAGATATCGTAGGATTTATGATCGAGCAGGTTTGCCCTGTACGTGACGTTGCGGCATGCAGGCAGGAGGTAGTTATCCTGTTTCATTTGGGCCATGCACTGCTGTGCCATGGGAGAGTTTTGGAGGTACTCCTTCCTCTCGGTCGTCTGCTCGGCCTTAGCCTATTGGAGAGATGACGCGTTAGAAGAGCTTGCTGCATATCGAGTTGAGGTGTGTGGTGCCGCGGATACAGACCTTGATGGTGATTTTGGAATTTCTGCTCTGGCAATCCTCTCCGTAAGAGATGTCCACGTTGTCAAATGATGTGGGATCTGCTTTGAGTGCTTGGGCGTAGTTCATCAGAGGAACGTTGGGGTATTTTCCTTCGTAGGCGGCACACAGCTGAAAGAGGGAAAGCACGGGCTTAGTGACTGCCTGCATCGATGAGTGTAATGGGAGGGGTCGGGCTCCGTCTTACCTCGAATTGCTTAGAGAGAGAATGCTGGTAGTAGACGAGAAGGCGTGATTTCTCGTCGACTTCGCTGCCGCCCCAGGCGGCGGTGGCAACGTAAGAGTAGTTTGTTTCTCCTTGGAACACGGCGGCAAGATCGAGGACGGAGGATGTGCTGTCTGCATAAAGGTGAAGAGAGGATAAGTCGTGGTACGGGAATCGAAGGGAGACAATCGATGCAAGTTGGATACTCACTGCGAATTCCTGCGGATGCCTTCTTGAGGAATTCCTTCTGTCTCTTGTCGCTGATCGGTGCAGAGTTGGATGGCTTAGCCGTTCCGGCGTCGATTTTCTGTCCCTCGTATTCCCGAGACTCTTCGCTGTCAGAGTCGGCGGAAACGTCCAGGTCGTAGTCTGCGAGCGAGCCTGCAAGGCATAAGTAATTAACATCGGAAGGTTTTGCCATGTGGGACGTATACGTGCATGTTTATGTAAAGAATTCTTACTGAAGTCGGCCGTGAAGGTGGCGGAATCAGATGTGCTGTTGTGAGCATCCAGCCACAGGTTGATGTTGTTCATCTTGGTGGTCTTCTCCGCCCATGGGTAAAGGAGGAATGAGACGGCGTCGTGACGGTTAGCCTTCTCGAAGAGCCATTTGGTGTCGACGTACTTTTGCTCGGTGGTGTAGTTGAAGCGGAAAGCGAAACCGGTGGTGTCCTTTCCGAAGTAGCTCACCCACTGTGAGAAAGATGTAGAATAGGCGTATAGCAGACGCGGTCGTGCTGGGGGGTGGGGGGAGAACTCTAAAGGAGAGACGGCTTACCGTTTTCGCCTCACGAACGTGGACGATCTGGTGATCCTTTCCTTTACCGACGGGACTGAGGTCCAGGATGTCATGCTTGGCAGTATATGGCCATGTGCTGTAGTGGAAGAGGAGGGAGGAGGTTTGGTTGTGCAGCGGCTTCAAGGTGACGTTGACTCTCTGGTTGACGGCGTCGACGGAGAAGTTTACTCTGATGGGCATGTTGAACTGCATGTTCTTGTCGAGACCGGCAATGTATCGCTTCTGCGTCATAGGAGCGACGAAGCTGATCTTGGCGGACATTTTGGAGGAGTATCTGCGGGACGGAAGGAGAACGATATGAGTGATGTGGTAAAGAGTGTGGCATGATTTTCGATGCGAGGAGGCAAGGATGGATAACATACACGTATTGAAGGTTGGCAGTAGCGTTGAGGGTCTCCGGCATGGGGAGGGAAGAGTGGGTTTCAGAGGATGTATCCGGCTGCATCTTAGCAGTGATGTTACCACGGATGGATACGAAGGTGGGGCACTTGAGAGTGTAGACGAAAGGGAGACCAGTCTCGGTGGGGAAGGCGAGCGTGAGAGCGTACTGGTTGTAGAGCCTCGTGTAGTTGAAGGATTGGCCGTTGCGGAGAGCTTTGGCTGCTTGACTGACCACTGAAAGAAGATAGATGATGGTAAGCTCGGAAGGAGGAGACGGGGCTTGGCCGTGAGCGCACCGGGATTGAATTCGTACCATGGGGAATGCTATCGATGGAGTCGTTATCGAAGGTGTAAAACCTCTCGGCGCCCATAGCGCGGAGGAGGATGTTGCCCTCGACCTGCTCGGTCTCCGACGGCTGAATTTTGAGCATGTCCTGGATGTAGTCGGTGGTGTAATGGCCAGAGGAAGGCTTTCCCCTGTTGTGAGACCTGGAGTTCTTGGAGGAGTAGTAGTACTCGAACTTGTCGCTGACGGCGTTTGCGATGTCGTCGATGCTGGAGGTCATCAGGCCGATCTGAGGTGAGGAGTGGAAGAGTGAGTGATGCGAGTGAATAGGCAGCGATGAGCGAGGTGGTCGCAATGATACTCACGGCCATGTTTTGGCTCTTCAGTCCTCCGACGTTTTGGCGGGAAGTGAGGAACAAGCTGGATGGGGTGAGGCTGTCGGAACCTCCGATGTAGCTCCAGTCCTGCATGTATGCGAGTTTCATTTCCTTGACCACGTAGCTCCTGAGGTGGGAAGCGGAGTATTGTAATCCGAATTCCTTGGGGTTGAGGAGGTGAACGGCGGCGTTGGCGTTATTCCTCCTGGAAGAGGGGTAGGAGGAAGAAGCGAGTGAGTGTGGCGTTGTCAGGCAGAGAGCCTTGGTTGGTTTGCAATGTTGACTCACAGTTGGCGGTGGTGTGGCCCCTCGAGGGCTGCGGCGGATTGGATGGCCGTTTTCACGGCTGCACTGACATGTTTGCTCACGTCCTGGTGGGTGAACTCGGCCATTCGCTGGAGCATGAAGGCAGGTGGGGAGGTCTTCATGAGACCGAAAACGGCGGAGCATCGCACTTCATGTGCTTCTGCTGTGTTTTGGTAGACGTTGAAGAGCACGCGGCGGGCGACTTTGGGATAGGTTCGGGCGAGCTTGTTGAGGGAGGCAACCATGAGAGTTCTCTGGAAGGTGGAAATCTGTCGCTTGCCTTCCAGGTACGGTTCGTAAACACGGAGGATCATAGGGTGAGCCAGGTTTCCGAGGGCGTGGATGTAGACCTGGATGGCGTGGCTGTCGGCGCGCTTGACTGCGTTGTGGAGTTGCTTCTCCAGGTAAGGTATGTATCGCTGTGTGATGTTCTTGTGTCCGATGGGGGAGAAGCGACCGAAGGCGTGCACGCCGTAGTGATTGTGGGCGGTCACCTTGTTCACCTGAGCCTTGCGCACAAGGTGAGTGAAGGCGAAAAGTGCGGTGGTGTTAAGGTAAGCCTGTTTGGTGACCACCTCGGAGGTGACCAATTCCTGAAAAGAGGAACCTTTCGTTAGTGATTTGTGGCACTAATTCGGTACGGATCCGTAAAACGAGACACTCACGTAAAAGGTGGACATATATTCGGGTATCGGAGTCCTGGCGGATTGCGGCAGGGTGGCGAGGACTTCTGCGGCCTCCAGCCCCTGGATCTTCTTGGTCTTGATCCAGTCTCTGATGACGAGGAGTGCTGGCGCACTTCCGGAGGCGGCAACGGCGTCCCTCAGCACGGGCCTGAAAAGATGGAGAAATGCAGTGTAGGTTCGCGTCGGAGGAGACGAATGCTCGAGGCTCGAACGGTTAGGTGAGGGGCTCACCATGGGTTGGCTTCCTGGTTCTTTTGTTGTCCGTAGATGTCGTAGGCGACCTTGCGGATCTGCTCGTAGGTCATGGTGCGCAGGACGCGGACCACGATGGGGAACTTGGCGAGCGTTTGATTCTTGGGAATGGAGGACGCGTTCCTAAGTTCGTAAGCGATCTGATAGGTGAGCTTCTTCACAGCGGAGACGGCATCGAGGTTTTTGGTGGACTGGATCGAGTAACCGTCGAAACCGACGAAGTAGGGAAGGAGGGGAATATGAGGAGGCCATTCCATCGTAGGCTTGTCCTGATGCTCCTCGCTGGAGCTAGAGCTGGAGCTAGAGCTGGAGTCGGAGCTGGAGCTGGAGCTGGAGTCGGAGCTGGAGCTGGAGTCGGAGCTGGAGCTGGATGAGGAGCTAGAGCTGGATGAGGAGGAGGAGGAGGAGGAGCTGGAGGAACTGCTTTCCTCACTGCTGTCGCTGCTGCTGCTAGAGGAGGAGGAGCTTCCGGAATTGCTGCTGGAACTCTCGCTGCTTTCACTAGTGCTGCTGCTGCCTCCATTACTTACGCTGTCATCGCTGTCGTTTTCGCTGCTGCTTTTGCTGCTGCCGTTGCTGGCGTACTTTTGCTTGGGGGGGGATCGGCGAAACCTGGGGTGAGTGAGGCGAGTGTTTACCTCCTCGCTGGACTCGCTGGTGCTGGCTCCGCTCCTGTTTTCTCCGCTGCTGCTGTCGCTGCTGTCGTTGGAGCTGCTGCTTTCGCTCTCGCTGCTGGATCCTCGGCCCTTTGCATTTCCCTCGGTGGAGAAGGGTGTGTTGTACTCGTACACGAGGTCCTTGACTGTGCGTGGGTTAGGCACGGAGGGGTAGGAGCCAGAAGCGGTATTCACGGAGACGAGCGTGACGTTCATTCGACTTCCGACCATTCCCTTTTGTCCGCCGTACAGAGCGGGGTTGACGACGGTCTTTGCGGTCGTCACGGACGACTGGATTGTGTACTTCTCGGGGGTTCCAGAAATGACGATCCTGCTCACGGATGAGCGCTGCCGAGAAAAGAGAGTTCAGGTGAATGCCTCAAATCGAGAAATCACGCGTGTAGCCAGTTTTTATCGGGATATGCTCTTAGGGCACTCATCTCGGCTTTCAAAGGGAAAGGAGCTCGTAGTGGACGAAAGGATTTGAGCGTCTGAATGCCTTTCAG
This sequence comes from Pachydiplax longipennis, assembly GCA_036926295.1. Lineage (NCBI taxonomy): Eukaryota > Metazoa > Arthropoda > Insecta > Odonata > Libellulidae > Pachydiplax > Pachydiplax longipennis. The sequence continues at coordinate 2,079,744 of JAVFKF010000010.1, forward strand.
TTTCCTCTCGCATCTCCTCCCTCGGTGAGTGGGATGGGGATGTCAATTAACGGAGGCTTCGTGTTTATTGGGAGGTACCCCGTCGTCGAACGTACATAGGTGGCAACGGATCGTCTAGGATATCCGCGGTGCCCGAAAGCCAACTGCACATAGGTGAGTGCGAAGGAAGAAGGCACGTCCCCGTCCGTTATCCACGGGAATTCTCTTTCCATAAGTATACGAAACGTTGTGTTCATTAACGGTTTTCTACCCTCCGACGAATTAGTTTTGAAGCAAGGAGACCACCATAGGTTCAGCTTGGTGGTGTTTTCTCATGTCATTTACTTCGTGTACGAACGGCAGTTATGGAGCGTCCAAGAAGTGCCTCCTTCCGCGAGTCCACAGAGTGGTAATTCGTACGTGCTGCCCGACAGCGCGAGGAACGAAAGACTGTCTCTTTGTTAAGTTCGGCAATGCTTGTATGGATATGGGGAGTAGGAATAAGTAATTAATCTAATGACGAATCGTCCCGAGCATGGCGGCTCCTACACGAGTGGTCGATTTGGAGAAGCGTCGAGAAGGCATACTCACGTAGAGGAATTCGGCCATCTGGTTGTCGGCAGGCTCCAGTTCGGAGAGGCCGCTGAAGCCATAGTGGTAGGCCACTCTCCGGTCGCAGTTGCTGAAATTCTTGCTCTTGATGATGTCGTAGAATCGTCCCTCTCCGCGAAGCCTCCTCAGGGGAGCGAGAGCCGGCATGGACTGCAAGGCGTAGTCCGGCAGCGGCGCGAAGTTGTACTCTACCTCGCATTTACCGGTGACCGTGTCCTGTAAAGGGCGACACCAGTGAGTGAAGTGATCCGAGCGAGCGACGCGGCGCTGTTTCGGCACGGGCACCTCACCTCCATGGTGCGAAACACGGTGCGGTGCGCATCGAGCTCTGGAACTTGGCTGGATCTGTGCTTCCTGATCTCGTTGGTGCCGTTGATGTCCACTTGCAGCTGGCTCACCACGCTCTTGACGAGGTTCACCTCAGCCGTGGAGAGTTCCTTGGGCAGCACCAGCTGATCCACCTGTGGAATTGCGAAGGCGTTTAGAATGCGTCCACGCTTAGCCATGTCCGCGGCGTAGATTAGCAGAGGCACTCACCACTCCTTTCTTGTACTTGATCTCGAAGGGCTTGGTGGAGAACGGGAGGGGCTTCCAGCTCAGCCAATTTTCCGGGATGTTAGACGACCATCCTTCGGATAAGTTGGCGTGGACTTGGGAAAACCTCGGTTCGGAGATCTGAGGATAGAAAAGATGATGCATCGTCGCTCTTCCGAAGAGAGGCATCGTACGCAAACTTGAGCACTTACCCTCGCCCACACGACATCTTGGCTCTTCGGTGTGATCGTGAGAGTGGCAGCGCTCACGACGCCCACCCACTGGTCCGCGATATCATGCAGAGAGGCGAGAGTCTTTCCTTGGATTTTGTACTTGTACTCCTGTCCCTGTTTCCACGCTGCGAGGGAACGAATGCTCGTGAGAATAGGGAATGGCAGTCGGGGCGTACATAAAAGAGTATAAGTTGCACAGTAACTTACCATTTTCGGCTGTCGCCAGCCCAACTGAAAGGGAAAGAGGAGCGTAAGTAAGTTTCTAAATTGCGTTTACAAGTTTCGCGCTCGCCGTGGAGAACGACTCACAACGGGGACGATTTTCGAGTTCCCCTCTGGACGCGAGCTCTGCTCCATTGCGCAGTTTACGTCGCCTTCCAAATAAGCATTACAACTACGGCGTTCGAGAAAAGTATGCAGTTGATTTCACAGAGAGTACTCACCGACGAGGCAGAAAACGAGTGGAGTCCACATCTCGGCCCGGAGTGGAGATGAGACTCCTCTGACGGCTTATATAGAAGGGCCTTTCGGCAGATGTCAGCGATCTCGCACGCCGATTATCAATCGGCCTTTGATTTCTCAGCACGCGCCGCCATCTCCACGTGCCGTATTTCCCGTAGTTTGCGTCACCGGAGTATGTCAGTAAAGATGCGAAGTTAGGCGATATTTGTCGCGGTCAACGGCGAAATTCGCAACCGAATGCCGATGGGGGAGTGGCCCTACGCGGACACTTCCGCGAACACTACAATTCGCAGGCGATAACATATACGGGCTCATCGGTAGGAATGCGAAGGGAAACCGAATTCATTCAGTTTGACATGCGTATCTTTTTCGGTGGCGTCACGGCGAATGGGAGATGCTGCGGCTCCACTCGTTTATCCGTGTCGGCCGTACGAAATCTGCAATGGTAGAAATTTGTAAATATTCTTATCGTTTTATTTGTAAGAGTTTTTAACGAGTTCCTTTCCCTCTCTTATTTTCCGCATGTATCTCTTCTATATTTTATGATACTTTAAGGACGATTTAGTCAAAAAATGTTTTCGCCAAATGCATCCTTGTCAGACGAAACGGCTTTGTAAATAACCGCTTCCGGGCCATAAATGATACCATCGTAGGAAAGTAAACTATGTGAAGAAATGCGTTGATTTGGTGACCCCTCTAATTACGATGCCCATCGTATTCTACCAGCGAATTTCGCTTGTTCCCCTCGTCATTTATATTCGGATACACCGACTCGGTGACAGGAGAGCCGCCTGATTGTTTCCTTCAACGTAGTCATAATTGAAGATCGAAGCATAAACTCTTATTGCTAAGAGATATGCAGATGAATAATGTTTTTCATTTTCATTATCATCCACTCACTCACTGGATTGCCAAAAATTTTATTGTGCTATGAAAACCCTCATTAAAAACTCAAATCAAATCTAGCTGCGAAATTCTTAGCTGAAGAAGTTCCGTGGTGAGTACTGAGTGATGAGTGATTTTTTAGCAAGTTTCACATTGAATCTTTTACAGCGGATATTTTGACCAAATATTACTCTGCGATCGGTTTTCGTGGTCTACTGTTTGTCAAGGGAGGCAACGCGGTACTACGTCTATCTCCGGGGACGATTTGAAATGAATAATTTATAATGCTCTGAAATATACAAGTATTCCATTATTGGGAGCCCTGAAACCACTGGAAAGATTGACTTTTATGTGAATGCTTGATGATTGCAAGATGAAAAGAGTCAGTTCGACAATAGACAGTTCGAAATCAAGAAAATAGTTCATTGGTAGTAAATTAATTGATTATTAATTTAAAAGTAGGCGTTACATTCAATAAATTTATAATTAATTCGAACCTAATGCAATTCATACTGGCGTATGTATATTAGTTTATTCTTCCTCGAAAGTGAAAAAGGAGTGCAAAGTGAAATGTACTATCCAATGCAATTGAAAGTGTGTTAACACCCACACGACGATGAAAACAATGTGTAATCAAATAAAATCGTACGCATGCTCTGCTTTTCTCCTTAAAATCCTCGGTATAAACTGGGGAATATTAACTAAGGAATGAGAACGACTGAAATAATATCCCCTTACGGTCTTTCGTAACATTAGATGTAAAATCATCAGTAGACTATCTATATCCCTGGATCTTCAAGTATGTACATTGCTAAGATTCGATGTAGGAAGAAAAGGTAAATATTTACCTTTGGTAATTTGTTATCTAATTTAACAATGCGCACTTACTGCCTTTCGTAGTTATGTTTTTATGGATTCGATCAATCTTCCTCAAGGGAAAACGGAATTCAACTGATATTTACTGAATGATTAAAAATACCCAGACCACAACGGAAATCAAATTATAATAAAAAAATCGTCGCAATCACCAACGTGGTCGTTGCATTCAATTGCTCAGGGAAGGAGGCATAAGATATTTACATCTACATGGAGAAAGGTACGTTATTTAGATTTCTCGGCAATATTAGGTGAATATCAACAAATTAACGAAAATTCACTGAGTACAAAGAGTTAATTCGTAATTGTGTGTCTGCATTCATTGATCTTGAACAAGAGAAAAAGGAGTGCAATCTTCCTCGGCGTAATATTTCTTCGTAATTTCGATCACCACAAACGTGGGGACCTAAAATCACCGTATATTCTTACGCAAATCCTCGGATTCAACAATCGCTTTCTTCGTCAAGGGGACTCGTTGTTTTAGTCTCAAATTTTCACAAAATTTCCTTTTATTTTAACCGAATTATCGCCATTCCGACCCGATAACGATATTTTGCGACCAAAATAAGAATCTTTATTCATTTCTCTCTCTTTTGGTGCTTATCTAGATTTCGTAAGGCTATCATTTTTACTTTAATTTTGCCAAAGAAATGTAGCCTGCAATCGATAAAACTGAGGTATACGAACATTTCTTATGAGAACGGTTTTTCTTGTCTGATTTCGAACTGGGGACATTGATGTGAATGAAAAGTAGCCTATTATCTGCGCAGGGAGTACATTTAACAATCGTCAAAGTTTTAAATTTGTGCCATTTATGGTTCTCGAGTTTTAGGCGAACACACATACGCACATACATACATACAACCACTCACCTTATTTTATTATATTAGATTACATAGCTGAACGAAATAGATACAAGTGCACAAAGGGGTGCTATTGATCGAAGATTCTTATTCAGTCGTGTAGTATTATTTCGAATCAAATTAAATAAAAGATGCAGTCCTTATTTCATTGTAGATCTCTTTGGGAATTGCGGAAAGGTTATTCTTTCGAATTAAGATAATTCGAACAAATGAGGTACAAAATAGATTTTGTCAAATTTCCTGACGATAAAATTTTTTTGACTCGATAAATGAGTTTGCAACAAGTGTTTAATGCGATCCAGCATTGCTTGCCGGTGGATAATATCAACTTTTTTTTATCACATTTCTTATGAGAACGGTTTTTTTTGTCTGGTTTCGAACTGGGGACATTTATGTGAATGAAAAGTAGCCTGTTATCTGCGCAGAAGGTAGATCTAGCAATCATGAAAATTTGAGAGTTGTGCCATTTATGATTCTCGAGTTTTAGGCGAACATACATACACACATACATACACACACAACACACCTTATTTTATTATATTAGATAGATAGTGGGACTACGTTGTCGGAAATTTAACTTTTCGCACACATTTTTTTCGAATGTTTCTTAGAAATTCGTCTCACGGACTTCTTTCAATATGCATATGTTAAAATGAGATATATTTCACCGTAACCAGTGTGCTTCTGCGATGTTATAAAATATATATATATCATCATCATCAGCCATTTTCAATCCGATGTCGGATGTAGGCCTCCCCAAGCGCTTTCCAATTCTCTCTATTCTGAGCTTCTCTTTGCCATGTCACACCTAAGTACTTAATGATGTCTCTGTTCCATCGGTCCTTTGGTCTTCTTCTTGGTCTCTTCACATCTCTTGGTGTCCAGTTCAGAACCGCTCTTGTCCAACGGTTGTCGTTTCTTCTCGCCACATGGCCTGCCCACATCCATTTCAGTGATCTTACTTTATCTATGATGTCTGTCACTCCGGTCTTTATCCTCACCCAGGTGTTGCGTTTCCTGTCTCTTCTTGTGATCCCAAGCATACACCTTTCCATACTTCTTTGCGTTGTCTGAAGTCGCTGGGTTATTGCTGCGTTTAACACCCAGGTTTCACTTCCATATGTCAACACTGGTAGAATGCATTGGTTGAAGACCTTTCTCTTCAAGACCATTGGCATTTGTGACTTTAGAATGTGTGCATTTCTTCCGAAGGCACTCCAGCCGAGTTTAATTCTTCTGTTTACTTCGTTAATCCTGTTGTTCTCTCCTGTGGTTACTAGTTGTCCTAGGTATGTGTATTCTGAGCAGACATCCAGAGGCGTCCCTTCAAATTTGATTGTTTCTTGTGCTGCAAAAGAGTTATACATTACCTTTGTTTTTGTTAAATTTATCCTGAGTCCTATCTTCTGTCCTGCTGTGTTCAGTTCATGAAGTCTTGAAGCTAGATCTTCTCCGTTGGTTGCGAAGAGTACTATATCATCTGCAAAGCGCAGATGACTGATGTGTTCCCCATTAATCCGCAGACCTTTCTGCTCCCAGTCCAAGGTTTTAAAAACTTCCTCCAGAACAGCTGTGAAAAGAATTGGGGAAAGGCAATCTCCTTGTCTAACTCCCTTCTCAATCTTGAATTCTTCAGTAACTTCGTGTAGCATTACTGAGGCTGTGGCATTTTTATAAATGTTGCGTAGGAGTCGGATGTACTCTGCATCTACTCCTTGTCTTTCCAGAGCTTCTAGTGTAGAGGAGGTACTTACTGAGTCGAAGGCCTGAGCATAGTCCACAAAGCATAGTACTAGTGGCATCTCATATTCATTCGTCCTGCTGATTATTTCTTGTAGTGTGTGGATGTGGTCCATAGTACTGAAGCCCTTCCGGAATCCTGCTTGTTCTCTAGGCTGGGCAGATGATAGAATAATCTTTATCCGTTCAGCTATTATCCTCATGAATGTTTTGTAAACAACAGGAAGGAGACTGATGGGGCGGTAATTCTTCAGCTCTTCCTTGCTTCCTTTCTTGTGCAAAAGGACTATTCTTGCATGATTCCAGTCCTGGGGGATTCTTCCTTGTTTCAGGCAAGTTGTGAATAACTGCGCTAAAACGTGTGCAACTTCTGTTCCACCAAGTTTTAAATATTCTGCTAACACTCCATCTATGCCTCCTGCTTTTCCGTTCTTCGTCTTCTTTATTGCTGCAGTTACTTCTCCTGGGAGAATAGAGAGGGGATCTCGTTGGTTTTGGCTTTCTTCTTGGTTTTCCTCTTCAGCATTTTCTTCCTTCTTGTATAGGATGCCAAAGTATTCTGCTACCGTCCTTAGTATTGCTTGTGTGTTGCAAGTTCTTGTACCATCTTCCTTCTGTATGGCTAAAATCTGTTTTCTTCCAATTGCTAGGCGTTGTCTGGTCTTCTTCATACTTTTGCTGTTTTCTATAGCCTCTTGCACAATTCTCTCATTGAATTTTCTCACGTCTTCCTTAATTGCCATCCTGATAGCCTTACTAAGCTCGGCGTATTCGATGTTATCCTTTTGTGTATCTGAATTCTTCAGTTCCTTACGTCGTTTCATCATTTGTCGGGTGCTGTCACTTAGCTTTCTATCTTTAGCTCTTCTTGGTGTGCTTGCTACTTCTTCTGCTGCTTCCTTAACAGCTTGCATGACTTTGGTTTCTAGTTCTTCTTCTTGAAGTGCTGAGAATCTATTTTTTAGCTCAAGCTGATATTTATTCTTGTTTTCCTCTAGTTTTTTGATGCTTATTTCATGTTTCTTGCATGAAATCAACTTCTTGCGTTCCATTTGGAGATTAATCTTCAATCTGCATCTTACGATCCTGTGGTCACTTCCAGTGCTAAAGTTATTCAAGACTTCACAGTCTGTCACTGTGTAGAGTTTATTAACCAATATGTAATCTATTTCATTTTTTGCTCCGTTGGGTCCTCTCCAAGTCCACTTCCTTTTTGGGTTCTTCTTGTAATATGTATTTGTTATGTACATATTGGTGCATTCAGCAAACTCTACCAGGCGGTGACCACGTTCGTTTCTCTGGCCCAGTCCGTATTGTCCTGCGACGGTGTCATCGGCTTCCTGTTGACCTACACGAGCGTTAAAATCGCCCATAATTATTTTATAGTAGTGGGCTTCCTTATCGTGCTCAGTGCCCAGAGTTTGGTAAAATTTTTCAATTTCTTCTTCGCTGCTTGCTGCTGTTGGTGCGTAGACTTGTATGATCTGAATAGAGTAACGCTCATTTATCTTGAGTATGAGCTTGCAAATTCTCTCAGATATACTTTCTATCTTCTGTACATTGTTTTTCCATCTCTTGTTGATCAGGAACCCGACACCTCCTAGTCTTCCATCCTTAGTACCCCTGTAATAAAATAAATTACCTTCCTTGAGTGTAATCAAGTCTTCTGATTTTCTTCTAACTTCGCTGAGTCCGATGACGTCCCAGTTTATCTTCTCTGCTTCATTCAGTAGTTCCAGTAGTCTGTCTTCACTCTTCAAGCTGCGGCAATTGTAAGTCGCAAAGTGGAGGGTGGTAGCTCTTTTCCTCATGATGGACCTCTGTAATGCCACCACCTCCCGGACATCCGAATGGGTGGTGCTTTTACGTCCGGATAAATTTCCATTACAGAAGCTCATCATGAAAATTGTAATTGCATTTGGGGGATGAAGGACATTAATTCACCAGGCTGTCCTACTGCCGGTTGGTGAATACCACTTTCACAATTTGGCCGGAGATATTGTTGAAGCCTTCTTAGCATGGTTGAACCTGGGCTATGCATCGCCTCCAACCTCCGTTAACACCCCTCCGCCCCGTTGAGGCAATGAACTGTGGCAGTGTGAGGAGAGGATATATATATATATATAGCGTTCTACCTTTCGGTAGGTACCTGTGCCCACACATTCCCTATTTAATTCTTTCTCCTTCAATTCCCGGTAACTTATCCCACCCCTTAATTCGTCTAATAACTTTTGTCTTTGTCTTCTCCTCTGTCTTTTCCCTAGCATTCTTCCCTCGATCACTTTCTTCAACAATCCCTCCCCTCTCAATATTTGACCCACCCATTTACTTTGCCTATTTCTAATTACCTCAATCATTACTCTTTTCTCCCCAACCATCTCTAGAACTTCCTCGTTCGTTTTTCTATCGACCCAACTTACTTTCTCCATTCTACGTCATACCAACATCTCAAAAGCCTCCAATCTTTTGACATCCTCCTTTCTTAACGTCCACGTTTCTCACCCGTACAGCATTACACTCCACACCAAGGATTTTATCAATCTCTTCCTGATTCCTTTATCAAGTCCCTTTTTTCATCAGTTCCCTTCGTTTCATAAAAGCTTCTTTTGCAAATGCTATCCTTCTTCTAATTTCCGTCGAACATCTTCCATCCTTGGAAAGAAGGCTGCCCAAGTATGGAAATTGATCTACTTGCTCTAGTTTTTCCCCATCCACCCTTATTGTTAACTTAGCTTTCTTTCCCTTTGAAAACCTCATAATCTTAGTCTTTCTAACATTGATTTTCATCCCAAACTCCTTTGCTTTATCATTTAGTGCATTCACTAGGCTTTGCAAACCCTTTTCCGAATCGCACGCAATAGCTTTATCGTCTGCATATCTTACTGACTTCAATAGTTCCCCACCAACCTTTATTCCCTTATCTATTTCATCCCAAGCTTCTTTGATCATTTCTTCTGCATATAAGTTAAAAAGAGATGGTGATAAAGGACAGCCTTGCCTTACTCCCCTCCCTAACTCTGCCCATTCCGATTCCCCATTAGCAACTCTTACTCGTGCGGTCTGATTTAAATACAAATTTTGCACTAAACGCCTATGTTTCCAATCCAACCCAAGTTTCTTTAGTTTTGGCCATTGAACTCTATCGAAGGCCTTTTCAAAATCAACAAAACATACACAAACGTCCCTTTTAAATTCTAAGCTTCGTTCTACTAGAACCCTCATAACCCCAATTGCATACCTCGTCCCTTTCCCTCTCTGAAAACCGAACTGATCATTTCCTATAAATTCTTTAGTATTTCCTCGATTCTTCAATTCTTCAAGACCCTAAGTATAACTTTTGCCGCATGAGATATTAAGCTAATTGTTCGGTAGTCCCGGCATTCTAAGGCCTTATTCTTTTTCTGTAACGGAATCAGTATAGACTTGGTAAAATCCTTTGGCCACTTTCCTTCGTCGTAAATTTTCCTACATAATTCATAGAATTGAAGTTATAAAATAAAACTACAAAAATATATAAAATATATAACCTTACTGTTTATAAGTTATTGTCTACATAGTATTTTACGAGTAATAAACGTAAATTGTGGAGGGGAGAAATGAAGAAAATGCTAATTTTAATGAGAGTGAGAAACATCGAATAACAGTGAATATTTTTCCTCGTTCTTCCGGAAGATGGACGCTTCTACTTGTTGCTTTTTTACGAAGGTGATTATTTCTTTTTAACGTAGTTCTGAAAAAGAATGTTCTTAAAATACTTTTTCCTACAGCGAAAGGAAATTCTGTGGAATGTATTTTGAATTTTTGAGGCCTTGCATACATATCGAAGGAAACATGCTTAAAGTAGAAGTTCGGATTTTTTTATACGGTGCTTGTATCCTTTCAAATATACACATTCCATTGAATTCATTGTGCGACCACGCGTGTTATGCATTCTAATATTCTAATTTCATTCAGCGGTGGATATGATTGACAAACCTTTCGTAGAGGTCCTCATCTTCGACGGGGAATGCTGCGTTTGTCTCGAAAATGTGAGCATCTTGACGAAATGCGGAAAAAAATCGTTCGTGCTGAGGTCAAAACTTACTAATACTCATGGCGACAAATGAAGTATTCGAACAAAGCAGCAGCAGTAATATTTCTTAAGATAACATATTTCGACAATGTAGAGTCATGTATCGTTCTCCACGATGAATTATGCGAAGGATTAAAGATATAATTAGTTCGTCGAAAGAATAAATGAATATCTTGAGGGAATATGGGAAAGCTTAAGAAATAAATAGGTGTACGAAGAATGTTTGAGGATCATTCTTTGGAGGGGTTACCGTGTGCATTCTTAATAATTTTAATGGTTCTTATCTCGTTTCATTACTTTCTACTCTAATTTTAAATTGCTCCCTTATATTTTGTTGGATATAATGGAAACTAAACCTTCCTTCGTACATTACGCCTCGAAGAAACGGAGCATATTTATGTATTATTCTCGGATCAAATATTCATGTCCACATTTCCTTTGTTTCATTTTCCTAATTTCTCTTCTATTTACGAATGGAATGCAATTATGTAAATAAAGAATTGAGATTTTCTGGAGTCAGAGAAGGGAAAGAGGTGCCGCATCGCACTTTAAGCTCATAGTTTCAAAAATATTGGCTTTGTTTCGGGCATCTCAGGTGAAGAGGAAGTCTTTCCATTTTTAGCCGTTTTTAATGTTTCATCCGTACGTTATTAGACATCAATCCTGTTTTTCTTAAAATATTTAGTACATACGCGCAGTAATTTTAGAGATCCAGCCGTAACATAGGGCGCGTCGTGAAAGTAGCGCCCTCGGCACCTCCGCTCGAATTTTTGAAGTTCACCACCGAGTATTTCATCTTGCATTGAACTAATAGGTTAGGAAATGTAGGATTAATTCTGAAGTATTGGGAGTACTGTTGGAACTTTAACTAGATAAACATGTGTAAAACCATCCAAATTTATAAATGTAAGTCATAGGAAGTGTACTAATTTACTAAGATTTGTCATTATTTTCCAGAAGGCTGGGATTGGAAAGCGGAGAAAAAATATCTTTAAGACTGGTGATGAAGATTATTTGATTAAACAAAGCGACTGTTCTCGCGGGAACAGGTGAGTTTAAGAATCTTAAAATTCTTATAGAGTGCTACCGATGCGCATCTTCTCGAATTATTTTAGTCTTATTCATAGAGCTAATTATTAGTGACATCGAAGACGTTTTTGTAAAGCTTGAAACTTATGGTTTATTTGATGAATTTAGAACGTCGTTCACAGATTCCTCATATATATAAAATTCCTTATACAAATTTTTCAACTCTTGCAGCGTTCCAAATTTATATATACTTTAAACAAAAAAAATTATGTAAATTATATATATTACATAGCTGAACGAAATAGATACAAGTGCACAAAGGGATGCTATTGATCAAAGATTCTTATTCAGTCGTGCAGTATTATTTCGAATGAAATTAAATAAAAGTTACACTCCGTATTTCATTATAGATCTCTTTGGGAATTGCGGGAAGGTTTTTCTTTCGAATTAAGATAATTCGAACAAATGAGGTACAAAATAGATTTTGTCAAATTTCCTGACGATAAAATTTTTTTAACACGCTAAATGAGTTGCAACAAGTGTTTAATGCGATCCGGCATTGCTTGTCGGTGGATAATATCAACTTTTTTTTATCACGTAATTCTTATTTTCTAGACATTCAGAGTTATTTTTTCGCCGAAGCTTGGAGTAAAGTTAATGACGGAGAGAAAAAAAGTAGCGTCGATTTCGCAGAATATTTCCTACATTGGTTTTCCGCTTAGTTCCGCAACGATGACCACCTAACGTGATTATATTACTCCGACAAAAGCATAGTATGTCACGCCAAACCTGTTGTTTTTACTATTGTTCTCGTGCATCATGTGTTAAGAAAAATTATGTTCGGAACGAGGAATGGATCAGACAGTTGGGAAGTGCGAATAACAGTTTTCTCGGACGAGATTAACATTTTTCTTAAACGGACGTGTACGCTAAATGCTTTTATATCAAATGGTAAGCGCCTCAAGCCAGGAAGCTGCATGTAAAACGTTTTTTAAGAACATAAATATAAAAAAACATCTAAAGATTCCTTTTAATCCAGCATTTGATTAAGCGATGCCTACGTCTTATATAACTTAAATCTATCAAATTTACTCTAATACGTGCCTTAATACATTGATTGTTCATTTTTCCTGTGAATTTTCTTATCCGCCACTGGCTTGCTTACTTATGACGAGGCATCGAAAAGTAACGTCACTCTCGGATTTCTTACCTCTTCTACTGATTATTCTCTTGATGAATTTCGAATTCATGTTTTCTTGTCGATACGCAGGATGGGGGGTTAATCATGCATCATGATTCGTGAAAGTTTATAATAAATATTTTATTTTATCGGGTTTCTTACAAGAGAAATTCAAGAAGCAAAATCACTGAAAATAGGTTGATGTAGCACAACACAATTATGAACACAATTTTCTATGATATTGCCGGAGTATATTTAAGACTTGACGAGTTCTGCCATGTGCGCTGTAGTCTTCCTCTGTCAACTTTGCATTTCATGAATATCTATTCCATATATTCCTTTGGAGTATTTCAGAAGAATATAATTAATTCCTCAAAAGTAATGCTGCTCAACGAATTTGTGATTGCAGAGGCGCCGAGATTAAGGATTACTAACGTTAAGGAAAAAATGGTCTTTAATTTGTATGAAAGCGATTGCTAGCAATAGATTGCTATAGATATTTCTGCTCTTTGCATGCGTTAAAGGCTATCATCCGTTTTTTCGGCAGACAATTACAAGATATTTTGAAGCTTTTAAGAAAACAATAACTTCCTTATACGTAAGAAAATATTTTGCATTCGTTGGTATTGTAAAGGGTTTAAGTTTTTTACAAACTTTTTGATTTTCCGTCTCAACACCTATAATCTTATTCAAGAGAGCTCTAAATTTACTGCCTCATGGTCGCTATCTCCAAGTAAAATCATACAGGATCCTGAAAGAAATTTATCTTCTGTTAACATCGTTTTACAATCTGCTTAAAATCATCATCCCTAACGACCCAGAAGAAACCATCGATACCATCGATTTTCATATCAACTCACTTTTATCGAGCAATCAATTCTCTCATTTTGTGGTATCGACGGTTTTCGTATGGTCAACAACGCCTGCTACTTGTTTGCATTATGAAATGTTATTTTTTCTTTAAATCAATTCCGCAACCGATGGACGTCTGAATTACAATTTACTGATTCCCGGATCTAGGACATTGCAAGACGTTGTAACCCAATTCATTGAAATTTTATGAAAGAAGATGGATGGGAAGGAGTCAGCGTTCATTGGGATCATCGTGGCGGAGGGAGAATGCTGAGTAAGAATTGTTGTAAAGGACAAATGCATGATCTTTTCTTAGATGCAGGTGTTTATTTTCTCATAAATATATTTCGCAACATAATTTTACACTTTGTAATTCTGGTTCGTGGGCGTAGTCAGGAAATCAATAGGGAGTGCACTTCTTGGGGACTGGTGTGCTGATGGTCTTGGAGACATGTTTGCGGCTGAAGTCGGGGTTGGCTCCGTTCTTTACCATCTGCACGTAGTGGCGAGAAGCTTCTGAGTTCTCTACGCAGTGTACGGGAACCTGGGAAGAAACGGAATAATGGTCGTAAGGCTCGGGAGAGCTAGTCAGTGGTGATCGCACGGATGGAATTAGACGGGCACGACTCACCTTCTGGTCGGCCTTTCCTTCGGGACGGCATTTCTCTCCGCAAGTGGGTAGAGGGGTCATGGAGAAGCAGGTGGTGGAATCGTTCTCCCACACCTTGGTGCGGTACTGCGTGCATCCTGAGGAGGAAGTCTTCTTGTTGGCGTTCTTTGCGTTACTCCTGTTTGGACTGGAATAGGAATGATTATAATCTCGGTTCCCGATGGCTTCCCATTGGTCGTTGTTCGAGGAGTAGCAAGGAGCTGATGAAGCACGGTACTGCATTTGCTTGACTTCTGCATGGCAGGTTTGGTCCGCTATGGCATAGGATGCGACGAAGTCTGTGGCATTCTGCACGATGCAGGAGCGTGGCGTGGTGAAGTCACTGTAAAACTGGCCGTCGTATGTTCCGCAGAGACCGAGGATGTCGCCCCTGTAGGTGCTGTTGGCCTGGAAGAAGGATTAACGTGAGCAGGGCGTTGGAAGCGACGGAGGAGTATCATTCGCTATTTCTGAAGACGCACCATGAGGAGAGCGCCGTCGCCGTTGTATATGAGGGAAACTCCGTGCTGTGATCCGTGGAGGACGACTTCACCGCTCTTGAGTGCATAGGCGTAGGCAATGGTTAGGCCTTCCTCGTCGTAGATCTCGGTGACGTTTCGGTGGGATAGGTGGAGGGTATTCTGGTTGTAGACGAGGTATCCCTGGGCGGATGCAGAGGAGTCAGTAGGCCTGATTTTGACGGCCTTGTCTCCGAAGAGGACCATGATTTCCTGAGGAGGGAAGAGAAGAGTGGTGAGGAGGGGAAATTTGTCGTGGTTGCATTGCAACGAAGTAGGCATACCTTCTGTTTGTCGGCGAGTTCACGGGCGAGAACAGCAATGTCCTCGTAGTCGGCGGAGGATCCTTCGGGCCTGGTAACCATCATGGCGTGCCAGCAGTCACCGAGGCGCGCGGGGTAGGTTTTGTTGTCGAAGGTATTAATGGCCCTTCCGTCGAGGGAGCAAGAAGCTGTGGAGAGGAGGAGATGGACAGGGGGTTACTCGGTGCCGTGCGAAGGATTGAGAATAAGCGGTGGATGGAGCTGCGCGACGAACCTGAGTACTGAATCCTCGTAATCTTGTTGAGGTAGTCCTCGTGAGCGGGGACCGAGGGGTGCTGGACGAATAGGGATTGAATGAGACTGCTGACTCGAACGTTGGTCCAGTTGGTGTTTACTTGCGGTGCGGACAGTGATACGTTCACGGCTTCGAGATCCGGCGAAAATTTCACTTCTACCCTCACCTTTCCTTCCTCGTTTTGGACGTTGAGGGCATTCTCATCCACGTAGGCGAAACCGAGCCACCTAGCCCAGCTGTAAGCCTTGTAGGTATAGTTCTTGACGCTTTCTGAGAGCTGAGGAAAGAGAAGGAAGGAATTATCGTGTGAAGGGAATGTGGGAGACGCTAAGAAAAGGGAAGCTCGCTCCTTACATTCTCGTAGTAGATATCGTAGGATTTATGATCGAGCAGGTTTGCCCTGTACGTGACGTTGCGGCATGCAGGCAGGAGGTAGTTATCCTGTTTCATTTGGGCCATGCACTGCTGTGCCATGGGAGAGTTTTGGAGGTACTCCTTCCTCTCGGTCGTCTGCTCGGCCTTAGCCTATTGGAGAGATGACGCGTTAGAAGAGCTTGCTGCATATCGAGTTGAGGTGTGTGGTGCCGCGGATACAGACCTTGATGGTGATTTTGGAATTTCTGCTCTGGCAATCCTCTCCGTAAGAGATGTCCACGTTGTCAAATGATGTGGGATCTGCTTTGAGTGCTTGGGCGTAGTTCATCAGAGGAACGTTGGGGTATTTTCCTTCGTAGGCGGCACACAGCTGAAAGAGGGAACGCACGGGCTTAGTGACTGCCTGCATCGATGAGTGTAATGGGAGGGGTCGGGCTCCGTCTTACCTCGAATTGCTTAGAGAGAGAATGCTGGTAGTAGACGAGAAGGCGTGATTTCTCGTCGACTTCGCTGCCGCCCCAGGCGGCGGTGGCAACGTAAGAGTAGTTTGTTTCTCCTTGGAACACGGCGGCAAGATCGAGGACGGAGGATGTGCTGTCTGCATAAAGGTGAAGAGAGGATAAGTCGTGGTACGGGAATCGAAGGGAGACAATCGATGCAAGTTGGATACTCACTGCGAATTCCTGCGGATGCCTTCTTGAGGAATTCCTTCTGTCTCTTGTCGCTGATCGGTGCAGAGTTGGATGGCTTAGCCGTTCCGGCGTCGATTTTCTGTCCCTCGTATTCCCGAGACTCTTCGCTGTCAGAGTCGGCGGAAACGTCCAGGTCGTAGTCTGCGAGCGAGCCTGCAAGGCATAAGTAATTAACATCGGAAGGTTTTGCCATGTGGGACGTAGACGTGCATGTTTATGTAAAGAATTCTTACTGAAGTCGGCCGTGAAGGTGGCGGAATCAGATGTGCTGTTGTGAGCATCCAGCCACAGGTTGATGTTGTTCATCTTGGTGGTCTTCTCCGCCCATGGGTAAAGGAGGAATGAGACGGCGTCGTGACGGTTAGCCTTCTCGAAGAGCCATTTGGTGTCGACGTACTTTTGCTCGGTGGTGTAGTTGAAGCGGAAAGCGAAACCGGTGGTGTCCTTTCCGAAGTAGCTCACCCACTGTGAGAAAGATGTAGAATAGGCGTATAGCAGACGCGGTCGTGCTGGGGAGTGGGGGGAGAACTCTAAAGGAGAGACGGCTTACCGTTTTCGCCTCACGAACGTGGACGATCTGGTGATCCTTTCCTTTACCGACGGGACTGAGGTCCAGGATGTCATGCTTGGCAGTATATGGCCATGTGCTGTAGTGGAAGAGGAGGGAGGAGGTTTGGTTGTGCAGCGGCTTCAAGGTGACGTTGACTCTCTGGTTGACGGCGTCGACGGAGAAGTTTACTCTGATGGGCATGTTGAACTGCATGTTCTTGTCGAGACCGGCAATGTATCGCTTCTGCGTCATAGGAGCGACGAAGCTGATCTTGGATTCTTGTGCAAAAGGACTATTCTTGCATGATTCCAGTCCTGGGGGATTCTTCCTTGTTTCAGGCAAGTTGTGAATAACTGCGCTAAAACGTGTGCAACTTCTGTTCCACCAAGTTTTAAATATTCTGCTAACACTCCATCTATGCCTCCTGCTTTTCCGTTCTTCGTCTTCTTTATTGCTGCAGTTACTTCTCCTGGGAGAATAGAGAGGGGATCTCGTTGGTTTTGGCTTTCTTCTTGGTTTTCCTCTTCAGCATTTTCTTCCTTCTTGTATAGGATGCCAAAGTATTCTGCTACCGTCCTTAGTATTGCTTGTGTGTTGCAAGTTCTTGTACCATCTTCCTTCTGTATGGCTAAAATCTGTTTTCTTCCAATTGCTAGGCGTTGTCTGGTCTTCTTCATACTTTTGCTGTTTTCTATAGCCTCTTGCACAATTCTCTCATTGAATTTTCTCACGTCTTCCTTAATTGCCATCCTGATAGCCTTACTAAGCTCGGCGTATTCGATGTTATCCTTTTGTGTATCTGAATTCTTCAGTTCCTTACGTCGTTTCATCATTTGTCGGGTGCTGTCACTTAGCTTTCTATCTTTAGCTCTTCTTGGTGTGCTTGCTACTTCTTCTGCTGCTTCCTTAACAGCTTGCATGACTTTGGTTTCTAGTTCTTCTTCTTGAAGTGCTGAGAATCTATTTTTTAGCTCAAGCTGATATTTATTCTTGTTTTCCTCTAGTTTTTTGATGCTTATTTCATGTTTCTTGCATGAAATCAACTTCTTGCGTTCCATTTGGAGATTAATCTTCAATCTGCATCTTACGATCCTGTGGTCACTTCCAGTGCTAAAGTTATTCAAGACTTCACAGTCTGTCACTGTGTAGAGTTTATTAACCAATATGTAATCTATTTCATTTTTTGCTCCGTTGGGTCCTCTCCAAGTCCACTTCCTTTTTGGGTTCTTCTTGTAATATGTATTTGTTATGTACATATTGGTGCATTCAGCAAACTCTACCAGGCGGTGACCACGTTCGTTTCTCTGGCCCAGTCCGTATTGTCCTGCGACGGTGTCATCGGCTTCCTGTTGACCTACACGAGCGTTAAAATCGCCCATAATTATTTTATAGTAGTGGGCTTCCTTATCGTGCTCAGTGCCCAGAGTTTGGTAAAATTTTTCAATTTCTTCTTCGCTGCTTGCTGCTGTTGGTGCGTAGACTTGTATGATCTGAATAGAGTAACGCTCATTTATCTTGAGTATGAGCTTGCAAATTCTCTCAGATATACTTTCTATCTTCTGTACATTGTTTTTCCATCTCTTGTTGATCAGGAACCCGACACCTCCTAGTCTTCCATCCTTAGTACCCCTGTAATAAAATAAATTACCTTCCTTGAGTGTAATCAAGTCTTCTGATTTTCTTCTAACTTCGCTGAGTCCGATGACGTCCCAGTTTATCTTCTCTGCTTCATTCAGTAGTTCCAGTAGTCTGTCTTCACTCTTCAAGCTGCGGCAATTGTAAGTCGCAAAGTGGAGGGTGGTAGCTCTTTTCCTCATGATGGACCTCTGTAATGCCACCACCTCCCGGACATCCGAATGGGTGGTGCTTTTACGTCCGGATAAATTTCCATTACAGAAGCTCATCATGAAAATTGTAATTGCATTTGGGGGATGAAGGACATTAATTCACCAGGCTGTCCTACTGCCGGTTGGTGAATACCACTTTCACAATTTGGCCGGAGATATTGTTGAAGCCTTCTTAGCATGGTTGAACCTGGGCTATGCATCGCCTCCAACCTCCGTTAACACCCCTCCGCCCCGTTGAGGCAATGAACTGTGGCAGTGTGAGGAGAGGATATATATATATATATAGCGTTCTACCTTTCGGTAGGTACCTGTGCCCACACATTCCCTATTTAATTCTTTCTCCTTCAATTCCCGGTAACTTATCCCACCCCTTAATTCGTCTAATAACTTTTGTCTTTGTCTTCTCCTCTGTCTTTTCCCTAGCATTCTTCCCTCGATCACTTTCTTCAACAATCCCTCCCCTCTCAATATTTGACCCACCCATTTACTTTGCCTATTTCTAATTACCTCAATCATTACTCTTTTCTCCCCAACCATCTCTAGAACTTCCTCGTTCGTTTTTCTATCGACCCAACTTACTTTCTCCATTCTACGTCATACCAACATCTCAAAAGCCTCCAATCTTTTGACATCCTCCTTTCTTAACGTCCACGTTTCTCACCCGTACAGCATTACACTCCACACCAAGGATTTTATCAATCTCTTCCTGATTCCTTTATCAAGTCCCTTTTTTCATCAGTTCCCTTCGTTTCATAAAAGCTTCTTTTGCAAATGCTATCCTTCTTCTAATTTCCGTCGAACATCTTCCATCCTTGGAAAGAAGGCTGCCCAAGTATGGAAATTGATCTACTTGCTCTAGTTTTTCCCCATCCACCCTTATTGTTAACTTAGCTTTCTTTCCCTTTGAAAACCTCATAATCTTAGTCTTTCTAACATTGATTTTCATCCCAAACTCCTTTGCTTTATCATTTAGTGCATTCACTAGGCTTTGCAAACCCTTTTCCGAATCGCACGCAATAGCTTTATCGTCTGCATATCTTACTGACTTCAATAGTTCCCCACCAACCTTTATTCCCTTATCTATTTCATCCCAAGCTTCTTTGATCATTTCTTCTGCATATAAGTTAAAAAGAGATGGTGATAAAGGACAGCCTTGCCTTACTCCCCTCCCTAACTCTGCCCATTCCGATTCCCCATTAGCAACTCTTACTCGTGCGGTCTGATTTAAATACAAATTTTGCACTAAACGCCTATGTTTCCAATCCAACCCAAGTTTCTTTAGTTTTGGCCATTGAACTCTATCGAAGGCCTTTTCAAAATCAACAAAACATACACAAACGTCCCTTTTAAATTCTAAGCTTCGTTCTACTAGAACCCTCATAACCCCAATTGCATACCTCGTCCCTTTCCCTCTCTGAAAACCGAACTGATCATTTCCTATAAATTCTTTAGTATTTCCTCGATTCTTCAATTCTTCAAGACCCTAAGTATAACTTTTGCCGCATGAGATATTAAGCTAATTGTTCGGTAGTCCCGGCATTCTAAGGCCTTATTCTTTTTCTGTAACGGAATCAGTATAGACTTGGTAAAATCCTTTGGCCACTTTCCTTCGTCGTAAATTTTCCTACATAATTCATAGAATTGAAGTTATAAAATAAAACTACAAAAATATATAAAATATATAACCTTACTGTTTATAAGTTATTGTCTACATAGTATTTTACGAGTAATAAACGTAAATTGTGGAGGGGAGAAATGAAGAAAATGCTAATTTTAATGAGAGTGAGAAACATCGAATAACAGTGAATATTTTTCCTCGTTCTTCCGGAAGATGGACGCTTCTACTTGTTGCTTTTTTACGAAGGTGATTATTTCTTTTTAACGTAGTTCTGAAAAAGAATGTTCTTAAAATACTTTTTCCTACAGCGAAAGGAAATTCTGTGGAATGTATTTTGAATTTTTGAGGCCTTGCATACATATCGAAGGAAACATGCTTAAAGTAGAAGTTCGGATTTTTTTATACGGTGCTTGTATCCTTTCAAATATACACATTCCATTGAATTCATTGTGCGACCACGCGTGTTATGCATTCTAATATTCTAATTTCATTCAGCGGTGGATATGATTGACAAACCTTTCGTAGAGGTCCTCATCTTCGACGGGGAATGCTGCGTTTGTCTCGAAAATGTGAGCATCTTGACGAAATGCGGAAAAAAATCGTTCGTGCTGAGGTCAAAACTTACTAATACTCATGGCGACAAATGAAGTATTCGAACAAAGCAGCAGCAGTAATATTTCTTAAGATAACATATTTCGACAATGTAGAGTCATGTATCGTTCTCCACGATGAATTATGCGAAGGATTAAAGATATAATTAGTTCGTCGAAAGAATAAATGAATATCTTGAGGGAATAT
Organism: Pachydiplax longipennis; assembly: GCA_036926295.1. Lineage (NCBI taxonomy): Eukaryota > Metazoa > Arthropoda > Insecta > Odonata > Libellulidae > Pachydiplax > Pachydiplax longipennis. The sequence continues at coordinate 2,100,666 of JAVFKF010000010.1, forward strand.
GGGAAAGCTTAAGAAATAAATAGGTGTACGAAGAATGTTTGAGGATCATTCTTTGGAGGGGTTACCGTGTGCATTCTTAATAATTTTAATGGTTCTTATCTCGTTTCATTACTTTCTACTCTAATTTTAAATTGCTCCCTTATATTTTGTTGGATATAATGGAAACTAAACCTTCCTTCGTACATTACGCCTCGAAGAAACGGAGCATATTTATGTATTATTCTCGGATCAAATATTCATGTCCACATTTCCTTTGTTTCATTTTCCTAATTTCTCTTCTATTTACGAATGGAATGCAATTATGTAAATAAAGAATTGAGATTTTCTGGAGTCAGAGAAGGGAAAGAGGTGCCGCATCGCACTTTAAGCTCATAGTTTCAAAAATATTGGCTTTGTTTCGGGCATCTCAGGTGAAGAGGAAGTCTTTCCATTTTTAGCCGTTTTTAATGTTTCATCCGTACGTTATTAGACATCAATCCTGTTTTTCTTAAAATATTTAGTACATACGCGCAGTAATTTTAGAGATCCAGCCGTAACATAGGGCGCGTCGTGAAAGTAGCGCCCTCGGCACCTCCGCTCGAATTTTTGAAGTTCACCACCGAGTATTTCATCTTGCATTGAACTAATAGGTTAGGAAATGTAGGATTAATTCTGAAGTATTGGGAGTACTGTTGGAACTTTAACTAGATAAACATGTGTAAAACCATCCAAATTTATAAATGTAAGTCATAGGAAGTGTACTAATTTACTAAGATTTGTCATTATTTTCCAGAAGGCTGGGATTGGAAAGCGGAGAAAAAATATCTTTAAGACTGGTGATGAAGATTATTTGATTAAACAAAGCGACTGTTCTCGCGGGAACAGGTGAGTTTAAGAATCTTAAAATTCTTATAGAGTGCTACCGATGCGCATCTTCTCGAATTATTTTAGTCTTATTCATAGAGCTAATTATTAGTGACATCGAAGACGTTTTTGTAAAGCTTGAAACTTATGGTTTATTTGATGAATTTAGAACGTCGTTCACAGATTCCTCATATATATAAAATTCCTTATACAAATTTTTCAACTCTTGCAGCGTTCCAAATTTATATATACTTTAAACAAAAAAAATTATGTAAATTATATATATTACATAGCTGAACGAAATAGATACAAGTGCACAAAGGGATGCTATTGATCAAAGATTCTTATTCAGTCGTGCAGTATTATTTCGAATGAAATTAAATAAAAGTTACACTCCGTATTTCATTATAGATCTCTTTGGGAATTGCGGGAAGGTTTTTCTTTCGAATTAAGATAATTCGAACAAATGAGGTACAAAATAGATTTTGTCAAATTTCCTGACGATAAAATTTTTTTAACACGCTAAATGAGTTGCAACAAGTGTTTAATGCGATCCGGCATTGCTTGTCGGTGGATAATATCAACTTTTTTTTATCACGTAATTCTTATTTTCTAGACATTCAGAGTTATTTTTTCGCCGAAGCTTGGAGTAAAGTTAATGACGGAGAGAAAAAAAGTAGCGTCGATTTCGCAGAATATTTCCTACATTGGTTTTCCGCTTAGTTCCGCAACGATGACCACCTAACGTGATTATATTACTCCGACAAAAGCATAGTATGTCACGCCAAACCTGTTGTTTTTACTATTGTTCTCGTGCATCATGTGTTAAGAAAAATTATGTTCGGAACGAGGAATGGATCAGACAGTTGGGAAGTGCGAATAACAGTTTTCTCGGACGAGATTAACATTTTTCTTAAACGGACGTGTACGCTAAATGCTTTTATATCAAATGGTAAGCGCCTCAAGCCAGGAAGCTGCATGTAAAACGTTTTTTAAGAACATAAATATAAAAAAACATCTAAAGATTCCTTTTAATCCAGCATTTGATTAAGCGATGCCTACGTCTTATATAACTTAAATCTATCAAATTTACTCTAATACGTGCCTTAATACATTGATTGTTCATTTTTCCTGTGAATTTTCTTATCCGCCACTGGCTTGCTTACTTATGACGAGGCATCGAAAAGTAACGTCACTCTCGGATTTCTTACCTCTTCTACTGATTATTCTCTTGATGAATTTCGAATTCATGTTTTCTTGTCGATACGCAGGATGGGGGGTTAATCATGCATCATGATTCGTGAAAGTTTATAATAAATATTTTATTTTATCGGGTTTCTTACAAGAGAAATTCAAGAAGCAAAATCACTGAAAATAGGTTGATGTAGCACAACACAATTATGAACACAATTTTCTATGATATTGCCGGAGTATATTTAAGACTTGACGAGTTCTGCCATGTGCGCTGTAGTCTTCCTCTGTCAACTTTGCATTTCATGAATATCTATTCCATATATTCCTTTGGAGTATTTCAGAAGAATATAATTAATTCCTCAAAAGTAATGCTGCTCAACGAATTTGTGATTGCAGAGGCGCCGAGATTAAGGATTACTAACGTTAAGGAAAAAATGGTCTTTAATTTGTATGAAAGCGATTGCTAGCAATAGATTGCTATAGATATTTCTGCTCTTTGCATGCGTTAAAGGCTATCATCCGTTTTTTCGGCAGACAATTACAAGATATTTTGAAGCTTTTAAGAAAACAATAACTTCCTTATACGTAAGAAAATATTTTGCATTCGTTGGTATTGTAAAGGGTTTAAGTTTTTTACAAACTTTTTGATTTTCCGTCTCAACACCTATAATCTTATTCAAGAGAGCTCTAAATTTACTGCCTCATGGTCGCTATCTCCAAGTAAAATCATACAGGATCCTGAAAGAAATTTATCTTCTGTTAACATCGTTTTACAATCTGCTTAAAATCATCATCCCTAACGACCCAGAAGAAACCATCGATACCATCGATTTTCATATCAACTCACTTTTATCGAGCAATCAATTCTCTCATTTTGTGGTATCGACGGTTTTCGTATGGTCAACAACGCCTGCTACTTGTTTGCATTATGAAATGTTATTTTTTCTTTAAATCAATTCCGCAACCGATGGACGTCTGAATTACAATTTACTGATTCCCGGATCTAGGACATTGCAAGACGTTGTAACCCAATTCATTGAAATTTTATGAAAGAAGATGGATGGGAAGGAGTCAGCGTTCATTGGGATCATCGTGGCGGAGGGAGAATGCTGAGTAAGAATTGTTGTAAAGGACAAATGCATGATCTTTTCTTAGATGCAGGTGTTTATTTTCTCATAAATATATTTCGCAACATAATTTTACACTTTGTAATTCTGGTTCGTGGGCGTAGTCAGGAAATCAATAGGGAGTGCACTTCTTGGGGACTGGTGTGCTGATGGTCTTGGAGACATGTTTGCGGCTGAAGTCGGGGTTGGCTCCGTTCTTTACCATCTGCACGTAGTGGCGAGAAGCTTCTGAGTTCTCTACGCAGTGTACGGGAACCTGGGAAGAAACGGAATAATGGTCGTAAGGCTCGGGAGAGCTAGTCAGTGGTGATCGCACGGATGGAATTAGACGGGCACGACTCACCTTCTGGTCGGCCTTTCCTTCGGGACGGCATTTCTCTCCGCAAGTGGGTAGAGGGGTCATGGAGAAGCAGGTGGTGGAATCGTTCTCCCACACCTTGGTGCGGTACTGCGTGCATCCTGAGGAGGAAGTCTTCTTGTTGGCGTTCTTTGCGTTACTCCTGTTTGGACTGGAATAGGAATGATTATAATCTCGGTTCCCGATGGCTTCCCATTGGTCGTTGTTCGAGGAGTAGCAAGGAGCTGATGAAGCACGGTACTGCATTTGCTTGACTTCTGCATGGCAGGTTTGGTCCGCTATGGCATAGGATGCGACGAAGTCTGTGGCATTCTGCACGATGCAGGAGCGTGGCGTGGTGAAGTCACTGTAAAACTGGCCGTCGTATGTTCCGCAGAGACCGAGGATGTCGCCCCTGTAGGTGCTGTTGGCCTGGAAGAAGGATTAACGTGAGCAGGGCGTTGGAAGCGACGGAGGAGTATCATTCGCTATTTCTGAAGACGCACCATGAGGAGAGCGCCGTCGCCGTTGTATATGAGGGAAACTCCGTGCTGTGATCCGTGGAGGACGACTTCACCGCTCTTGAGTGCATAGGCGTAGGCAATGGTTAGGCCTTCCTCGTCGTAGATCTCGGTGACGTTTCGGTGGGATAGGTGGAGGGTATTCTGGTTGTAGACGAGGTATCCCTGGGCGGATGCAGAGGAGTCAGTAGGCCTGATTTTGACGGCCTTGTCTCCGAAGAGGACCATGATTTCCTGAGGAGGGAAGAGAAGAGTGGTGAGGAGGGGAAATTTGTCGTGGTTGCATTGCAACGAAGTAGGCATACCTTCTGTTTGTCGGCGAGTTCACGGGCGAGAACAGCAATGTCCTCGTAGTCGGCGGAGGATCCTTCGGGCCTGGTAACCATCATGGCGTGCCAGCAGTCACCGAGGCGCGCGGGGTAGGTTTTGTTGTCGAAGGTATTAATGGCCCTTCCGTCGAGGGAGCAAGAAGCTGTGGAGAGGAGGAGATGGACAGGGGGTTACTCGGTGCCGTGCGAAGGATTGAGAATAAGCGGTGGATGGAGCTGCGCGACGAACCTGAGTACTGAATCCTCGTAATCTTGTTGAGGTAGTCCTCGTGAGCGGGGACCGAGGGGTGCTGGACGAATAGGGATTGAATGAGACTGCTGACTCGAACGTTGGTCCAGTTGGTGTTTACTTGCGGTGCGGACAGTGATACGTTCACGGCTTCGAGATCCGGCGAAAATTTCACTTCTACCCTCACCTTTCCTTCCTCGTTTTGGACGTTGAGGGCATTCTCATCCACGTAGGCGAAACCGAGCCACCTAGCCCAGCTGTAAGCCTTGTAGGTATAGTTCTTGACGCTTTCTGAGAGCTGAGGAAAGAGAAGGAAGGAATTATCGTGTGAAGGGAATGTGGGAGACGCTAAGAAAAGGGAAGCTCGCTCCTTACATTCTCGTAGTAGATATCGTAGGATTTATGATCGAGCAGGTTTGCCCTGTACGTGACGTTGCGGCATGCAGGCAGGAGGTAGTTATCCTGTTTCATTTGGGCCATGCACTGCTGTGCCATGGGAGAGTTTTGGAGGTACTCCTTCCTCTCGGTCGTCTGCTCGGCCTTAGCCTATTGGAGAGATGACGCGTTAGAAGAGCTTGCTGCATATCGAGTTGAGGTGTGTGGTGCCGCGGATACAGACCTTGATGGTGATTTTGGAATTTCTGCTCTGGCAATCCTCTCCGTAAGAGATGTCCACGTTGTCAAATGATGTGGGATCTGCTTTGAGTGCTTGGGCGTAGTTCATCAGAGGAACGTTGGGGTATTTTCCTTCGTAGGCGGCACACAGCTGAAAGAGGGAACGCACGGGCTTAGTGACTGCCTGCATCGATGAGTGTAATGGGAGGGGTCGGGCTCCGTCTTACCTCGAATTGCTTAGAGAGAGAATGCTGGTAGTAGACGAGAAGGCGTGATTTCTCGTCGACTTCGCTGCCGCCCCAGGCGGCGGTGGCAACGTAAGAGTAGTTTGTTTCTCCTTGGAACACGGCGGCAAGATCGAGGACGGAGGATGTGCTGTCTGCAGAAAGGTGAAGAGAGGATAAGTCGTGGTACGGGAATCGAAGGGAGACAATCGATGCAAGTTGGATACTCACTGCGAATTCCTGCGGATGCCTTCTTGAGGAATTCCTTCTGTCTCTTGTCGCTGATCGGTGCAGAGTTGGATGGCTTAGCCGTTCCGGCGTCGATTTTCTGTCCCTCGTATTCCCGAGACTCTTCGCTGTCAGAGTCGGCGGAAACGTCCAGGTCGTAGTCTGCGAGCGAGCCTGCAAGGCATAAGTAATTAACATCGGAAGGTTTTGCCATGTGGGACGTAGACGTGCATGTTTATGTAAAGAATTCTTACTGAAGTCGGCCGTGAAGGTGGCGGAATCAGATGTGCTGTTGTGAGCATCCAGCCACAGGTTGATGTTGTTCATCTTGGTGGTCTTCTCCGCCCATGGGTAAAGGAGGAATGAGACGGCGTCGTGACGGTTAGCCTTCTCGAAGAGCCATTTGGTGTCGACGTACTTTTGCTCGGTGGTGTAGTTGAAGCGGAAAGCGAAACCGGTGGTGTCCTTTCCGAAGTAGCTCACCCACTGTGAGAAAGATGTAGAATAGGCGTATAGCAGACGCGGTCGTGCTGGGGGGTGGGGGGAGAACTCTAAAGGAGAGACGGCTTACCGTTTTCGCCTCACGAACGTGGACGATCTGGTGATCCTTTCCTTTACCGACGGGACTGAGGTCCAGGATGTCATGCTTGGCAGTATATGGCCATGTGCTGTAGTGGAAGAGGAGGGAGGAGGTTTGGTTGTGCAGCGGCTTCAAGGTGACGTTGACTCTCTGGTTGACGGCGTCGACGGAGAAGTTTACTCTGATGGGCATGTTGAACTGCATGTTCTTGTCGAGACCGGCAATGTATCGCTTCTGCGTCATAGGAGCGACGAAGCTGATCTTGGCGGACATTTTGGAGGAGTATCTGCGGGACGGAAGGAGAACGATATGAGTGATGTGGTAAAGAGTGTGGCATGATTTTCGATGCGAGGAGGCAAGGATGGATAACATACACGTATTGAAGGTTGGCAGTAGCGTTGAGGGTCTCCGGCATGGGGAGGGAAGAGTGGGTTTCAGAGGATGTATCCGGCTGCATCTTAGCAGTGATGTTACCACGGATGGATACGAAGGTGGGGCACTTGAGAGTGTAGACGAAAGGGAGACCAGTCTCGGTGGGGAAGGCGAGCGTGAGAGCGTACTGGTTGTAGAGCCTCGTGTAGTTGAAGGATTGGCCGTTGCGGAGAGCTTTGGCTGCTTGACTGACCACTGAAAGAAGATAGATGATGGTAAGCTCGGAAGGAGGAGACGGGGCTTGGCCGTGAGCGCACCGAGATTGAATTCGTACCATGGGGAATGCTATCGATGGAGTCGTTATCGAAGGTGTAAAACCTCTCGGCGCCCATAGCGCGGAGGAGGATGTTGCCCTCGACCTGCTCGGTCTCCGTCGGCTGAATTTTGAGCATGTCCTGGATGTAGTCGGTGGTGTAATGGCCAGAGGAAGGCTTTCCCCTGTTGTGAGACCTGGAGTTCTTGGAGGAGTAGTAGTACTCGAACTTGTCGCTGACGGCGTTTGCGATGTCGTCGATGCTGGAGGTCATCAGGCCGATCTGAGGTGAGGAGTGGAAGAGTGAGTGATGCGAGTGAATAGGCAGCGATGAGCGAGGTGGTCGCAATGATACTCACGGCCATGTTTTGGCTCTTCAGTCCTCCGACGTTTTGGCGGGAAGTGAGGAACAAGCTGGATGGGGTGAGGCTGTCGGAACCTCCGATGTAGCTCCAGTCCTGCATGTATGCGAGTTTCATTTCCTTGACCACGTAGCTTCTGAGGTGGGAAGCGGAGTATTGTAATCCGAATTCCTTGGGGTTGAGGAGGTGAACGGCGGCGTTGGCGTTATTCCTCCTGGAAGAGGGGTAGGAGGAAGAAGCGAGTGAGTGTGGCGTTGTCAGGCAGAGAGCCTTGGTTGGTTTGCAATGTTGACTCACAGTTGGCGGTGGTGTGGCCCCTCGAGGGCTGCGGCGGATTGGATGGCCGTTTTCACGGCTGCACTGACATGTTTGCTCACGTCCTGGTGGGTGAACTCGGCCATTCGCTGGAGCATGAAGGCAGGTGGGGAGGTCTTCATGAGACCGAAAACGGCGGAGCATCGCACTTCATGTGCTTCTGCTGTGTTTTGGTAGACGTTGAAGAGCACGCGGCGGGCGACTTTGGGATAGGTTCGGGCGAGCTTGTTGAGGGAGGCAACCATGAGAGTTCTCTGGAAGGTGGAAATCTGTCGCTTGCCTTCCAGGTACGGTTCGTAAACACGGAGGATCATAGGGTGAGCCAGGTTTCCGAGGGCGTGGATGTAGACCTGGATGGCGTGGCTGTCGGCGCGCTTGACTGCGTTGTGGAGTTGCTTCTCCAGGTAAGGTATGTATCGCTGTGTGATGTTCTTGTGTCCGATGGGGGAGAAGCGACCGAAGGCGTGCACGCCGTAGTGATTGTGGGCGGTCACCTTGTTCACCTGAGCCTTGCGCACAAGGTGAGTGAAGGCGAAAAGTGCGGTGGTGTTAAGGTAAGCCTGTTTGGTGACCACCTCGGAGGTGACCAATTCCTGAAAAGAGGAACCTTTCGTTAGTGATTTGTGGCACTAATTCGGTACGGATCCGTAAAACGAGACACTCACGTAAAAGGTGGACATATATTCGGGTATCGGAGTCCTGGCGGATTGCGGCAGGGTGGCGAGGACTTCTGCGGCCTCCAGCCCCTGGATCTTCTTGGTCTTGATCCAGTCTCTGATGACGAGGAGTGCTGGCGCACTTCCGGAGGCGGCAACGGCGTCCCTCAGCACGGGCCTGAAAAGATGGAGAAATGCAGTGTAGGTTCGCGTCGGAGGAGACGAATGCTCGAGGCTCGAACGGTTAGGTGAGGGGCTCACCATGGGTTGGCTTCCTGGTTCTTTTGTTGTCCGTAGATGTCGTAGGCGACCTTGCGGATCTGCTCGTAGGTCATGGTGCGCAGGACGCGGACCACGATGGGGAACTTGGCGAGCGTTTGATTCTTGGGAATGGAGGACGCGTTCCTAAGTTCGTAAGCGATCTGATAGGTGAGCTTCTTCACAGCGGAGACGGCATCGAGGTTTTTGGTGGACTGGATCGAGTAACCGTCGAAACCGACGAAGTAGGGAAGGAGGGGAATATGAGGAGGCCATTCCATCGTAGGCTTGTCCTGATGCTCCTCGCTGGAGCTAGAGCTGGAGCTAGAGCTGGAGTCGGAGCTGGAGCTGGAGCTGGAGTCGGAGCTGGAGCTGGAGTCGGAGCTGGAGTCGGAGCTGGAGCTGGATGAGGAGCTAGAGCTGGATGAGGAGGAGGAGGAGGAGGAGCTGGAGGAACTGCTTTCCTCACTGCTGTCGCTGCTGCTGCTAGAGGAGGAGGAGCTTCCGGAATTGCTGCTGGAACTCTCGCTGCTTTCACTAGTGCTGCTGCTGCCTCCATTACTTACGCTGTCATCGCTGTCGTTTTCGCTGCTGCTTTTGCTGCTGCCGTTGCTGGCGTACTTTTGCTTGGGGGGGGATCGGCGAAACCTGGGGTGAGTGAGGCGAGTGTTTACCTCCTCGCTGGACTCGCTGGTGCTGGCTCCGCTCCTGTTTTCTCCGCTGCTGCTGTCGCTGCTGTCGTTGGAGCTGCTGCTTTCGCTCTCGCTGCTGGATCCTCGGCCCTTTGCATTTCCCTCGGTGGAGAAGGGTGTGTTGTACTCGTACACGAGGTCCTTGACTGTGCGTGGGTTAGGCACGGAGGGGTAGGAGCCAGAAGCGGTATTCACGGAGACGAGCGTGACGTTCATTCGACTTCCGACCATTCCCTTTTGTCCGCCGTACAGAGCGGGGTTGACGACGGTCTTTGCGGTCGTCACGGACGACTGGATTGTGTACTTCTCGGGGGTTCCAGAAATGACGATCCTGCTCACGGATGAGCGCTACCGAGAAAAGAGAGTTCAGGTGAATGCCTCAAATCGAGAAATCACGCGTGTAGCCAGTTTTTATCGGGATATGCTTTTAGGGCACTCATCTCGGCTTTCAAAGGGAAAGGAGCTCGTAGTGGACGAAAGGATTTGAGCGTCTGAATGCCTTTCAGTTTCCTCTCGCATCTCCTCCCTCGGTGAGTGGGATGGGGATGTCAATTAACGGAGGCTTCGTGTTTATTGGGAGGTACCCCGTCGTCGAACGTACATAGGTGGCAACGGATCGTCTAGGATATCCGCGGTGCCCGAAAGCCAACTGCACATAGGTGAGTGCGAAGGAAGAAGGCACGTCCCCGTCCGTTATCCACGGGAATTCTCTTTCCATAAGTATACGAAACGTTGTGTTCATTAACGGTTTTCTACCCTCCGACGAATTAGTTTTGAAGCAAGGAGACCACCATAGGTTCAGCTTAGTGGTGTTTTCTCATGTCATTTACTTCGTGTACGAACGGCAGTTATGGAGCGTCCAAGAAGTGCCTCCTTCCGCGAGTCCACAGAGTGGTAATTCGTACGTGCTGCCCGACAGCGCGAGGAACGAAAGACTGTCTCTTTGTTAAGTTCGGCAATGCTTGTATGGATATGGGGAGTAGGAATAAGTAATTAATCTAATGACGAATCGTCCCGAGCATGGCGGCTCCTACACGAGTGGTCGATTTGGAGAAGCGTCGAGAAGGCATACTCACGTAGAGGAATTCGGCCATCTGGTTGTCGGCAGGCTCCAATTCGGAGAGGCCGCTGAAGCCATAGTGGTAGGCCACTCTCCGGTCGCAGTTGCTGAAATTCTTGCTCTTGATGATGTCGTAGAATCGTCCCTCTCCGCGAAGCCTCCTCAGGGGAGCGAGAGCCGGCATGGACTGCAAGGCGTAGTCCGGCAGCGGCGCGAAGTTGTACTCTACCTCGCATTTACCGGTGACCGTGTCCTGTAAAGGGCGACACCAGTGAGTGAAGTGATCCGAGCGAGCGACGCGGCGCTGTTTCGGCACGGGCACCTCACCTCCATGGTGCGAAACACGGTGCGGTGCGCATCGAGCTCTGGAACTTGGCTGGATCTGTGCTTCCTGATCTCGTTGGTGCCGTTGATGTCCACTTGCAGCTGGCTCACCACGCTCTTGACGAGGTTCACCTCAGCCGTGGAGAGTTCCTTGGGCAGCACCAGCTGATCCACCTGTGGAATTGCGAAGGCGTTTAGAATGCGTCCACGCTTAGCCATGTCCGCGGCGTAGATTAGCAGAGGCACTCACCACTCCTTTCTTGTACTTGATCTCGAAGGGCTTGGTGGAGAACGGGAGGGGCTTCCAGCTCAGCCAATTTTCCGGGATGTTAGACGACCATCCTTCGGATAAGTTGGCGTGGACTTGGGAAAACCTCGGTTCGGAGATCTGAGGATAGAAAAGATCGTATGATGCATCGTCGCTCTTCCGAAGAGAGGCATCGTACGCAAACTTGAGCACTTACCCTCGCCCACACGACATCTTGGCTCTTCGGTGTGATCGTGAGAGTGGCAGCGCTCACGACGCCCACCCACTGGTCCGCGATATCATGCAGAGAGGCGAGAGTCTTTCCTTGGATTTTGTACTTGTACTCCTGTCCCTGTTTCCACGCTGCGAGGGAACGAATGCTCGTGAGAATAGGGAATGGCAGTCGGGGCGTACATAAAAGAGTATAAGTTGCACAGTAACTTACCATTTTCGGCTGTCGCCAGCCCAACTGAAAGGGAAAGAGGAGCGTAAGTAAGTTTCTAAATTGCGTTTACAAGTTTCGCGCTCGCCGTGGAGAACGACTCACAACGGGGACGATTTTCGAGTTCCCCTCTGGACGCGAGCTCTGCTCCATTGCGCAGTTTACGTCGCCTTCCAAATAAGCATTACAACTACGGCGTTCGAGAAAAGTATGCAGTTGATTTCACAGAGAGTACTCACCGACGAGGCAGAAAACGAGTGGAGTCCACATCTCGGCCCGGAGTGGAGATGAGACTCCTCTGACGGCTTATATAGAAGGGCCTTTCGGCAGATGTCAGCGATCTCGCACGCCGATTATCAATCGGCCTTTGATTTCTCAGCACGCGCCGCCATCTCCACGTGCCGTATTTCCCGTAGTTTGCGTCACCGGAGTATGTCAGTAAAGATGCGAAGTTAGGCGATATTTGTCGCGGTCAACGGCGAAATTCGCAACCGAATGCCGATGGGGGAGTGGCCCTACGCGGACACTTCCGCGAACACTACAATTCGCAGGCGATAACATATACGGGCTCATCGGTAGGAATGCGAAGGGAAACCGAATTCATTCAGTTTGACATGCGTATCTTTTTCGGTGGCGTCACGGCGAATGGGAGATGCTGCGGCTCCACTCGTTTATCCGTGTCGGCCGTACGAAATCTGCAATGGTAGAAATTTGTAAATATTCTTATCGTTTTATTTGTAAGAGTTTTTAACGAGTTCCTTTCCCTCTCTTATTTTCCGCATGTATCTCTTCTATATTTTATGATACTTTAAGGACGATTTAGTCAAAAAATGTTTTCGCCAAATGCATCCTTGTCAGACGAAACGGCTTTGTAAATAACCGCTTCCGGGCCATAAATGATACCATCGTAGGAAAGTAAACTATGTGAAGAAATGCGTTGATTTGGTGACCCCTCTAATTACGATGCCCATCGTATTCTACCAGCGAATTTCGCTTGTTCCCCTCGTCATTTATATTCGGATACACCGACTCGGTGACAGGAGAGCCGCCTGATTGTTTCCTTCAACGTAGTCATAATTGAAGATCGAAGCATAAACTCTTATTGCTAAGAGATATGCAGATGAATAATGTTTTTCATTTTCATTATCATCCACTCACTCACTGGATTGCCAAAAATTTTATTGTGCTATGAAAACCCTCATTAAAAACTCAAATCAAATCTAGCTGCGAAATTCTTAGCTGAAGAAGTTCCGTGGTGAGTACTGAGTGATGAGTGATTTTTTAGCAAGTTTCACATTGAATCTTTTACAGCGGATATTTTGACCAAATATTACTCTGCGATCGGTTTTCGTGGTCTACTGTTTGTCAAGGGAGGCAACGCGGTACTACGTCTATCTCCGGGGACGATTTGAAATGAATAATTTATAATGCTCTGAAATATACAAGTATTCCATTATTGGGAGCCCTGAAACCACTGGAAAGATTGACTTTTATGTGAATGCTTGATGATTGCAAGATGAAAAGAGTCAGTTCGACAATAGACAGTTCGAAATCAAGAAAATAGTTCATTGGTAGTAAATTAATTGATTATTAATTTAAAAGTAGGCGTTACATTCAATAAATTTATAATTAATTCGAACCTAATGCAATTCATACTGGCGTATGTATATTAGTTTATTCTTCCTCGAAAGTGAAAAAGGAGTGCAAAGTGAAATGTACTATCCAATGCAATTGAAAGTGTGTTAACACCCACACGACGATGAAAACAATGTGTAATCAAATAAAATCGTACGCATGCTCTGCTTTTCTCCTTAAAATCCTCGGTATAAACTGGGGAATATTAACTAAGGAATGAGAACGACTGAAATAATATCCCCTTACGGTCTTTCGTAACATTAGATGTAAAATCATCAGTAGACTATCTATATCCCTGGATCTTCAAGTATGTACATTGCTAAGATTCGATGTAGGAAGAAAAGGTAAATATTTACCTTTGGTAATTTGTTATCTAATTTAACAATGCGCACTTACTGCCTTTCGTAGTTATGTTTTTATGGATTCGATCAATCTTCCTCAAGGGAAAACGGAATTCAACTGATATTTACTGAATGATTAAAAATACCCAGACCACAACGGAAATCAAATTATAATAAAAAAATCGTCGCAATCACCAACGTGGTCGTTGCATTCAATTGCTCAGGGAAGGAGGCATAAGATATTTACATCTACATGGAGAAAGGTACGTTATTTAGATTTCTCGGCAATATTAGGTGAATATCAACAAATTAACGAAAATTCACTGAGTACAAAGAGTTAATTCGTAATTGTGTGTCTGCATTCATTGATCTTGAACAAGAGAAAAAGGAGTGCAATCTTCCTCGGCGTAATATTTCTTCGTAATTTCGATCACCACAAACGTGGGGACCTAAAATCACCGTATATTCTTACGCAAATCCTCGGATTCAACAATCGCTTTCTTCGTCAAGGGGACTCGTTGTTTTAGTCTCAAATTTTCACAAAATTTCCTTTTATTTTAACCGAATTATCGCCATTCCGACCCGATAACGATATTTTGCGACCAAAATAAGAATCTTTATTCATTTCTCTCTCTTTTGGTGCTTATCTAGATTTCGTAAGGCTATCATTTTTACTTTAATTTTGCCAAAGAAATGTAGCCTGCAATCGATAAAACTGAGGTATACGAACATTTCTTATGAGAACGGTTTTTCTTGTCTGATTTCGAACTGGGGACATTGATGTGAATGAAAAGTAGCCTATTATCTGCGCAGGGAGTACATTTAACAATCGTCAAAGTTTTAAATTTGTGCCATTTATGGTTCTCGAGTTTTAGGCGAACACACATACGCACATACATACATACAACCACTCACCTTATTTTATTATATTAGATTACATAGCTGAACGAAATAGATACAAGTGCACAAAGGGGTGCTATTGATCGAAGATTCTTATTCAGTCGTGTAGTATTATTTCGAATCAAATTAAATAAAAGATGCAGTCCTTATTTCATTGTAGATCTCTTTGGGAATTGCGGAAAGGTTATTCTTTCGAATTAAGATAATTCGAACAAATGAGGTACAAAATAGATTTTGTCAAATTTCCTGACGATAAAATTTTTTTGACTCGATAAATGAGTTTGCAACAAGTGTTTAATGCGATCCAGCATTGCTTGCCGGTGGATAATATCAACTTTTTTTTATCACATTTCTTATGAGAACGGTTTTTTTTGTCTGGTTTCGAACTGGGGACATTTATGTGAATGAAAAGTAGCCTGTTATCTGCGCAGAAGGTAGATCTAGCAATCATGAAAATTTGAGAGTTGTGCCATTTATGATTCTCGAGTTTTAGGCGAACATACATACACACATACATACACACACAACACACCTTATTTTATTATATTAGATAGATAGTGGGACTACGTTGTCGGAAATTTAACTTTTCGCACACATTTTTTTCGAATGTTTCTTAGAAATTCGTCTCACGGACTTCTTTCAATATGCATATGTTAAAATGAGATATATTTCACCGTAACCAGTGTGCTTCTGCGATGTTATAAAATATATATATATCATCATCATCAGCCATTTTCAATCCGATGTCGGATGTAGGCCTCCCCAAGCGCTTTCCAATTCTCTCTATTCTGAGCTTCTCTTTGCCATGTCACACCTAAGTACTTAATGATGTCTCTGTTCCATCGGTCCTTTGGTCTTCTTCTTGGTCTCTTCACATCTCTTGGTGTCCAGTTCAGAACCGCTCTTGTCCAACGGTTGTCGTTTCTTCTCGCCACATGGCCTGCCCACATCCATTTCAGTGATCTTACTTTATCTATGATGTCTGTCACTCCGGTCTTTATCCTCACCCAGGTGTTGCGTTTCCTGTCTCTTCTTGTGATCCCAAGCATACACCTTTCCATACTTCTTTGCGTTGTCTGAAGTCGCTGGGTTATTGCTGCGTTTAACACCCAGGTTTCACTTCCATATGTCAACACTGGTAGAATGCATTGGTTGAAGACCTTTCTCTTCAAGACCATTGGCATTTGTGACTTTAGAATGTGTGCATTTCTTCCGAAGGCACTCCAGCCGAGTTTAATTCTTCTGTTTACTTCGTTAATCCTGTTGTTCTCTCCTGTGGTTACTAGTTGTCCTAGGTATGTGTATTCTGAGCAGACATCCAGAGGCGTCCCTTCAAATTTGATTGTTTCTTGTGCTGCAAAAGAGTTATACATTACCTTTGTTTTTGTTAAATTTATCCTGAGTCCTATCTTCTGTCCTGCTGTGTTCAGTTCATGAAGTCTTGAAGCTAGATCTTCTCCGTTGGTTGCGAAGAGTACTATATCATCTGCAAAGCGCAGATGACTGATGTGTTCCCCATTAATCCGCAGACCTTTCTGCTCCCAGTCCAAGGTTTTAAAAACTTCCTCCAGAACAGCTGTGAAAAGAATTGGGGAAAGGCAATCTCCTTGTCTAACTCCCTTCTCAATCTTGAATTCTTCAGTAACTTCGTGTAGCATTACTGAGGCTGTGGCATTTTTATAAATGTTGCGTAGGAGTCGGATGTACTCTGCATCTACTCCTTGTCTTTCCAGAGCTTCTAGTGTAGAGGAGGTACTTACTGAGTCGAAGGCCTGAGCATAGTCCACAAAGCATAGTACTAGTGGCATCTCATATTCATTCGTCCTGCTGATTATTTCTTGTAGTGTGTGGATGTGGTCCATAGTACTGAAGCCCTTCCGGAATCCTGCTTGTTCTCTAGGCTGGGCAGATGATAGAATAATCTTTATCCGTTCAGCTATTATCCTCATGAATGTTTTGTAAACAACAGGAAGGAGACTGATGGGGCGGTAATTCTTCAGCTCTTCCTTGCTTCCTTTCTTGTGCAAAAGGACTATTCTTGCATGATTCCAGTCCTGGGGGATTCTTCCTTGTTTCAGGCAAGTTGTGAATAACTGCGCTAAAACGTGTGCAACTTCTGTTCCACCAAGTTTTAAATATTCTGCTAACACTCCATCTATGCCTCCTGCTTTTCCGTTCTTCGTCTTCTTTATTGCTGCAGTTACTTCTCCTGGGAGAATAGAGAGGGGATCTCGTTGGTTTTGGCTTTCTTCTTGGTTTTCCTCTTCAGCATTTTCTTCCTTCTTGTATAGGATGCCAAAGTATTCTGCTACCGTCCTTAGTATTGCTTGTGTGTTGCAAGTTCTTGTACCATCTTCCTTCTGTATGGCTAAAATCTGTTTTCTTCCAATTGCTAGGCGTTGTCTGGTCTTCTTCATACTTTTGCTGTTTTCTATAGCCTCTTGCACAATTCTCTCATTGAATTTTCTCACGTCTTCCTTAATTGCCATCCTGATAGCCTTACTAAGCTCGGCGTATTCGATGTTATCCTTTTGTGTATCTGAATTCTTCAGTTCCTTACGTCGTTTCATCATTTGTCGGGTGCTGTCACTTAGCTTTCTATCTTTAGCTCTTCTTGGTGTGCTTGCTACTTCTTCTGCTGCTTCCTTAACAGCTTGCATGACTTTGGTTTCTAGTTCTTCTTCTTGAAGTGCTGAGAATCTATTTTTTAGCTCAAGCTGATATTTATTCTTGTTTTCCTCTAGTTTTTTGATGCTTATTTCATGTTTCTTGCATGAAATCAACTTCTTGCGTTCCATTTGGAGATTAATCTTCAATCTGCATCTTACGATCCTGTGGTCACTTCCAGTGCTAAAGTTATTCAAGACTTCACAGTCTGTCACTGTGTAGAGTTTATTAACCAATATGTAATCTATTTCATTTTTTGCTCCGTTGGGTCCTCTCCAAGTCCACTTCCTTTTTGGGTTCTTCTTGTAATATGTATTTGTTATGTACATATTGGTGCATTCAGCAAACTCTACCAGGCGGTGACCACGTTCGTTTCTCTGGCCCAGTCCGTATTGTCCTGCGACGGTGTCATCGGCTTCCTGTTGACCTACACGAGCGTTAAAATCGCCCATAATTATTTTATAGTAGTGGGCTTCCTTATCGTGCTCAGTGCCCAGAGTTTGGTAAAATTTTTCAATTTCTTCTTCGCTGCTTGCTGCTGTTGGTGCGTAGACTTGTATGATCTGAATAGAGTAACGCTCATTTATCTTGAGTATGAGCTTGCAAATTCTCTCAGATATACTTTCTATCTTCTGTACATTGTTTTTCCATCTCTTGTTGATCAGGAACCCGACACCTCCTAGTCTTCCATCCTTAGTACCCCTGTAATAAAATAAATTACCTTCCTTGAGTGTAATCAAGTCTTCTGATTTTCTTCTAACTTCGCTGAGTCCGATGACGTCCCAGTTTATCTTCTCTGCTTCATTCAGTAGTTCCAGTAGTCTGTCTTCACTCTTCAAGCTGCGGCAATTGTAAGTCGCAAAGTGGAGGGTGGTAGCTCTTTTCCTCATGATGGACCTCTGTAATGCCACCACCTCCCGGACATCCGAATGGGTGGTGCTTTTACGTCCGGATAAATTTCCATTACAGAAGCTCATCATGAAAATTGTAATTGCATTTGGGGGATGAAGGACATTAATTCACCAGGCTGTCCTACTGCCGGTTGGTGAATACCACTTTCACAATTTGGCCGGAGATATTGTTGAAGCCTTCTTAGCATGGTTGAACCTGGGCTATGCATCGCCTCCAACCTCCGTTAACACCCCTCCGCCCCGTTGAGGCAATGAACTGTGGCAGTGTGAGGAGAGGATATATATATATATATATAGCGTTCTACCTTTCGGTAGGTACATGTGCCCACACATTCCCTATTTAATTCTTTCTCCTTCAATTCCCGGTAACTTATCCCACCCCTTAATTCGTCTAATAACTTTTGTCTTTGTCTTCTCCTCTGTCTTTTCCCTAGCATTCTTCCCTCGATCACTTTCTTCAACAATCCCTCCCCTCTCAATATTTGACCCACCCATTTACTTTGCCTATTTCTAATTACCTCAATCATTACTCTTTTCTCCCCAACCATCTCTAGAACTTCCTCGTTCGTTTTTCTATCGACCCAACTTACTTTCTCCATTCTACGTCATACCAACATCTCAAAAGCCTCCAATCTTTTGACATCCTCCTATCTTAACGTCCACGTTTCTCACCCGTACAGCATTACACTCCACACCAAGGATTTTATCAATCTCTTCCTGATTCCTTTATCAAGTCCCTTTTTTCATCAGTTCCCTTCGTTTCATAAAAGCTTCTTTTGCAAATGCTATCCTTCTTCTAATTTCCGTCGAACATCTTCCATCCTTGGAAAGAAGGCTGCCCAAGTATGGAAATTGATCTACTTGCTCTAGTTTTTCCCCATCCACCCTTATTGTTAACTTAGCTTTCTTTCCCTTTGAAAACCTCATAATCTTAGTCTTTCTAACATTGATTTTCATCCCAAACTCCTTTGCTTTATCATTTAGTGCATTCACTAGGCTTTGCAAACCCTTTTCCGAATCGCACGCAATAGCTTTATCGTCTGCATATCTTACTGACTTCAATAGTTCCCCACCAACCTTTATTCCCTTATCTATTTCATCCCAAGCTTCTTTGATCATTTCTTCTGCATATAAGTTAAAAAGAGATGGTGATAAAGGACAGCCTTGCCTTACTCCCCTCCCTAACTCTGCCCATTCCGATTCCCCATTAGCAACTCTTACTCGTGCGGTCTGATTTAAATACAAATTTTGCACTAAACGCCTATGTTTCCAATCCAACCCAAGTTTCTTTAGTTTTGGCCATTGAACTCTATCGAAGGCCTTTTCAAAATCAACAAAACATACACAAACGTCCCTTTTAAATTCTAAGCTTCGTTCTACTAGAACCCTCATAACCCCAATTGCATACCTCGTCCCTTTCCCTCTCTGAAAACCGAACTGATCATTTCCTATAAATTCTTTAGTATTTCCTCGATTCTTCAATTCTTCAAGACCCTAAGTATAACTTTTGCCGCATGAGATATTAAGCTAATTGTTCGGTAGTCCCGGCATTCTAAGGCCTTATTCTTTTTCTGTAACGGAATCAGTATAGACTTGGTAAAATCCTTTGGCCACTTTCCTTCGTCGTAAATTTTCCTACATAATTCATAGAATTGAAGTTATAAAATAAAACTACAAAAATATATAAAATATATAACCTTACTGTTTATAAGTTATTGTCTACA
Organism: Pachydiplax longipennis; assembly: GCA_036926295.1. Classification (NCBI taxonomy): domain Eukaryota; kingdom Metazoa; phylum Arthropoda; class Insecta; order Odonata; family Libellulidae; genus Pachydiplax; species Pachydiplax longipennis. The sequence continues at coordinate 2,120,112 of JAVFKF010000010.1, forward strand.
TAGTATTTTACGAGTAATAAACGTAAATTGTGGAGGGGAGAAATGAAGAAAATGCTAATTTTAATGAGAGTGAGAAACATCGAATAACAGTGAATATTTTTCCTCGTTCTTCCGGAAGATGGACGCTTCTACTTGTTGCTTTTTTACGAAGGTGATTATTTCTTTTTAACGTAGTTCTGAAAAAGAATGTTCTTAAAATACTTTTTCCTACAGCGAAAGGAAATTCTGTGGAATGTATTTTGAATTTTTGAGGCCTTGCATACATATCGAAGGAAACATGCTTAAAGTAGAAGTTCGGATTTTTTTATACGGTGCTTGTATCCTTTCAAATATACACATTCCATTGAATTCATTGTGCGACCACGCGTGTTATGCATTCTAATATTCTAATTTCATTCAGCGGTGGATATGATTGACAAACCTTTCGTAGAGGTCCTCATCTTCGACGGGGAATGCTGCGTTTGTCTCGAAAATGTGAGCATCTTGACGAAATGCGGAAAAAAATCGTTCGTGCTGAGGTCAAAACTTACTAATACTCATGGCGACAAATGAAGTATTCGAACAAAGCAGCAGCAGTAATATTTCTTAAGATAACATATTTCGACAATGTAGAGTCATGTATCGTTCTCCACGATGAATTATGCGAAGGATTAAAGATATAATTAGTTCGTCGAAAGAATAAATGAATATCTTGAGGGAATATGGGAAAGCTTAAGAAATAAATAGGTGTACGAAGAATGTTTGAGGATCATTCTTTGGAGGGGTTACCGTGTGCATTCTTAATAATTTTAATGGTTCTTATCTCGATACATTACTTTCTACTCTAATTTTAAATTGCTCCCTTATATTTTGTTGGATATAATGGAAACTAAACCTTCCTTCGTACATTACGCCTCGAAGAAACGGAGCATATTTATGTATTATTCTCGGATCAAATATTCATGTCCACATTTCCTTTGTTTCATTTTCCTAATTTCTCTTCTATTTACGAATGGAATGCAATTATGTAAATAAAGAATTGAGATTTCCTGGAGTCAGAGAAGGGAAAGAGGTGCCGCATCGCACTTTAAGCTCATAGTTTCAAAAATATTAGCTTTGTTTCGGGCATCTCAGGTGAAGAGGAAGTCTTTCCATTTTTAGCCGTTTTTAATGTTTCATCCGTACGTTATTAGACATCAATCCTGTTTTTCTTAAAATATTTAGTACATACGCGCAGTAATTTTAGAGATCCAGCCGTAACATAGGGCGCGTCGTGAAAGTAGCGCCCTCGGCACCTCCGCTCGAATTTTTGAAGTTCACCACCGAGTATTTCATCTTGCATTGAACTAATAGGTTAGGAAATGTAGGATTAATTCTGAAGTATTGGGAGTACTGTTGGAACTTTAACGAGATAAACATGTGTAAAACCATCCAAATTTATAAATGTAAGTCATAGGAAGTGTACTAATTTACTAAGATTTGTCATTATTTTCCAGAAGGCTGGGATTGGAAAGCGGAGAAAAAATATCTTTAAGACTGGTGATGAAGATTATTTGATTAAACAAAGCGACTGTTCTCGCGGGAACAGGTGAGTTTAAGAATCTTAAAATTCTTATAGAGTGCTACCGATGCGCATCTTCTCGAATTATTTTAGTCTTATTCATAGAGCTAATTATTAGTGACATCGAAGACGTTTTTGTAAAGCTTGTTCATTTGTTCGAATTAAGATAATTCGAACAAATGAGGTACAAAATAGATTTTGTCAAATTTCCTGACGATAAAATTTTTTTAACACGCTAAATGAGTTGCAACAAGTGTTTAATGCGATCCGGCATTGCTTGTCGGTGGATAATATCAACTTTTTTTATCACGTAATTCTTATTTTCTAGACATTCAGAGTTATTTTTTCGCCGAAGCTTGGAGTAAAGTTAATGACGGAGAGAAAAAAAGTAGCGTCGATTTCGCAGAATATTTCCTACATTGGTTTTCCGCTTAGTTCCGCAACGATGACCACCTAACGTGATTATATTACTCCGACAAAAGCATAGTATGTCACGCCAAACCTGTTGTTTTTACTATTGTTCTCGTGCATCATGTGTTAAGAAAAATTATGTTCGGAACGAGGAATGGATCAGACAGTTGGGAAGTGCGAATAACAGTTTTCTCGGACGAGATTAACATTTTTCTTAAACGGACGTGTACGCTAAATGCTTTTATATCAAATGGTAAGCGCCTCAAGCCAGGAAGCTGCATGTAAAACGTTTTTTAAGAACATAAATATAAAAAAACATCTAAAGATTCCTTTTAATCCAGCATTTGATTAAGCGATGCCTACGTCTTATATAACTTAAATCTATCAAATTTACTCTAATACGTGCCTTAATACATTGATTGTTCATTTTTCCTGTGAATTTTCTTATCCGCCACTGGCTTGCTTACTTATGACGAGGCATCGAAAAGTAACGTCACTCTCGGATTTCTTACCTCTTCTACCGATTATTCTCTTGATGAATTTCGAATTCATGTTTTCTTGTCGATACGCAGGATGGGGGGTTAATCATGCATCATGATTCGTGAAAGTTTATAATAAATATTTTATTTTATCGGGTTTCTTACAAGAGAAATTCAAGAAGCAAAATCACTGAAAATAGGTTGATGTAGCACAACACAATTATGAACACAATTTTCTATGATATTGCCGGAGTATATTTAAGACTTGACGAGTTCTGCCATGTGCGCTGTAGTCTTCCTCTGTCAACTTTGCATTTCATGAATATCTATTCCATATATTCCTTTGGAGTATTTCAGAAGAATATAATTAATTCCTCAAAAGTAATGCTGCTCAACGAATTTGTGATTGCAGAGGCGCCGAGATTAAGGATTACTAACGTTAAGGAAAAAATGGTCTTTAATTTGTATGAAAGCGATTGCTAGCAATAGATTGCTATAGATATTTCTGCTCTTTGCATGCGTTAAAGGCTATCATCCGTTTTTTCGGCAGACAATTACAAGATATTTTGAAGCTTTTAAGAAAACAATAACTTCCTTATACGTAAGAAAATATTTTGTATTCGTTGGTATTGTAAAGTGTTTAAGTTTTTTACAAACTTTTTGATTTTCCGTCTCAACACCTATAATCTTATTCAAGAGAGCTCTAAATTTACTGCCTCATGGTCACTATCTCCAAGTAAAATCATACAGGATCCTGAAAGAAATTTATCTTCTGTTAACATCGTTTTACAATCTGCTTAAAATCATCATCCTTAACGACCCAGAAGAAACCATCGATACCATCGATTTTCATATCAACTCACTTTTATCGAGCAATCAATTCTCTCATTTTGTGGTATCGACGGTTTTCGTATGGTCAACAACGCCTGCTACTTGTTTGCATTATGAAATGTTATTTTTTCTTTAAATCAATTCCGCAACCGATGGACGTCTGAATTACAATTTACTGATTCCCGGATCTAGGACATTGCAAGACGTTGTAACCCAATTCATTGAAATTTCATGAAAGAAGATGGATGGGAAGGAGTCAGCGTTCATTGGGATCATCGTGGCGGAGGGAGAATGCTGAGTAAGAATTGTTGTAAAGGACAAATGCATGATCTTTTCTTAGATGCAGGTGTTTATTTTCTCATAAATATATTTCGTAACATAATTTTACACTTTGTAATTCTGGTTCGTGGGCGTAGTCAGGAAATCAATAGGGAGTGCACTTCTTGGGGACTGGTGTGCTGATGGTCTTGGAGACATGTTTGCGGCTGAAGTCGGGGTTGGCTCCGTTCTTTACCATCTGCACGTAGTGGCGAGAAGCTTCTGAATTCTCTACGCAGTGTACGGGAACCTGGGAAGAAACGGAATAATGGTCGTAAGGCTCGGGAGAGCTAGTCAGTGGTGATCGCACGGATGGAATTAGACGGGCACGACTCACCTTCTGGTCGGCCTTTCCTTCGGGACGGCATTTCTCTCCGCAAGTGGGTAGAGGGGTCATGGAGAAGCAGGTGGTGGAATCGTTCTCCCACACCTTGGTGCGGTACTGCGTGCATCCTGAGGAGGAAGTCTTCTTGTTGGCGTTCTTTGCGTTACTCCTGTTTGGACTGGAATAGGAATGATTATAATCTCGGTTCCCGATGGCTTCCCATTGGTCGTTGTTCGAGGAGTAGCAAGGAGCTGATGAAGCACGGTACTGCATTTGCTTGACTTCTGCATGGCAGGTTTGGTCCGCTATGGCATAGGATGCGACGAAGTCTGTGGCATTCTGCACGATGCAGGAGCGTGGCGTGGTGAAGTCACTGTAAAACTGGCCGTCGTATGTTCCGCAGAGACCGAGGATGTCGCCCCTGTAGGTGCTGTTGGCCTGGAAGAAGGATTAACGTGAGCAGGGCGTTGGAATCGACGGAGGAGTATCATTCGCTATTTCTGAAGACGCACCATGAGGAGAGCGCCGCCACCGTTGTATATGAGGGAAACTCCGTGTTGTGGTCCGTGGAGGACGACTTCACCGCTCTTGAGTGCATAGGCGTAGGCAATGGTTAGGCCTTCCTCATCGTAGATCTCGGTGACGTTTCGGTGGGAGAGGTGGAGGGTATTCTGGTTGTAGACGAGGTATCCCTGGGCGGATGCAGAGGAGTCAGTAGGCCTGATTTTGACGGCCATGTCTCCGAAGAGGACCATGATTTCCTGAGGAGGGAAGAGAAGAGTGGTGAGGAGGGGAAATTTGTCGTGGTTGCATTGCAACGAAGTAGGCATACCTTCTGTTTGTCGGCGAGTTCACGGGCGAGAACAGCAATGTCCTCGTAGTCGGCGGAGGATCCTTCGGGCCTGGTAACCATCATGGCGTGCCAGCAGTCACCGAGGCGCGCGGGGTAGGTTTTGTTGTCGAAGGTATTAATGGCCCTTCCGTCGAGGGAGCAAGAAGCTGTGGAGAGGAGGAGATGGACAGGGGGTTACTCGGTGCCGTGCGAAGGATTGAGAATAAGCGGTGGATGGAGCTGCGCGACGAACCTGAGTACTGAATCCTCGTAATCTTGTTGAGGTAGTCCTCGTGAGCGGGGACCGAGGGGTGCTGGACGAATAGGGATTGAATGAGACTGCTGACTCGAACGTTGGTCCAGTTGGTGTTTACTTGCGGTGCGGACAGTGATACGTTCACGGCTTCGAGATCCGGCGAAAATTTCACTTCTACCCTCACCTTTCCTTCCTCGTTTTGGACGTTGAGGGCATTCTCATCCACGTAGGCGAAACCGAGCCACCTAGCCCAGCTGTAAGCCTTGTAGGTATAGTTCTTGACGCTTTCTGAGAGCTGAGGAAAGAGAAGGAAGGAATTATCGTGTGAAGGGAATGTGGGAGACGCTAAGAAAAGGGAAGCTCGCTCCTTACATTCTCGTAGTAGATATCGTAGGATTTATGATCGAGCAGGTTTGCCCTGTACGTGACGTTGCGGCATGCAGGCAGGAGGTAGTTATCCTGTTTCATTTGGGCCATGCACTGCTGTGCCATGGGAGAGTTTTGGAGGTACTCCTTCCTCTCGGTCGTCTGCTCGGCCTTAGCCTATTGGAGAGATGACGCGTTAGAAGAGCTTGCTGCATATCGAGTTGAGGTGTGTGGTGCCGCGGATACAGACCTTGATGGTGATTTTGGAATTTCTGCTCTGGCAATCCTCTCCGTAAGAGATGTCCACGTTGTCAAATGATGTGGGATCTGCTTTGAGTGCTTGGGCGTAGTTCATCAGAGGAACGTTGGGGTATTTTCCTTCGTAGGCGGCACACAGCTGAAAGAGGGAACGCACGGGCTTAGTGACTGCCTGCATCGATGAGTGTAATGGGAGGGGTCGGGCTCCGTCTTACCTCGAATTGCTTAGAGAGAGAATGCTGGTAGTAGACGAGAAGGCGTGATTTCTCGTCGACTTCGCTGCCGCCCCAGGCGGCGGTGGCAACGTAAGAGTAGTTTGTTTCTCCTTGGAACACGGCGGCAAGATCGAGGACGGAGGATGTGCTGTCTGCATAAAGGTGAAGAGAGGATAAGTCGTGGTACGGGAATCGAAGGGAGACAATCGATGCAAGTTGGATACTCACTGCGAATTCCTGCGGATGCCTTCTTGAGGAATTCCTTCTGTCTCTTGTCGCTGATCGGTGCAGAGTTGGATGGCTTAGCCGTTCCGGCGTCGATTTTCTGTCCCTCGTATTCCCGAGACTCTTCGCTGTCAGAGTCGGCGGAAACGTCCAGGTCGTAGTCTGCGAGCGAGCCTGCAAGGCATAAGTAATTAACATCGGAAGGTTTTGCCATGTGGGACGTAGACGTGCATGTTTATGTAAAGAATTCTTACTGAAGTCGGCCGTGAAGGTGGCGGAATCAGATGTGCTGTTGTGAGCATCCAGCCACAGGTTGATGTTGTTCATCTTGGTGGTCTTCTCCGCCCATGGGTAAAGGAGGAATGAGACGGCGTCGTGACGGTTAGCCTTCTCGAAGAGCCATTTGGTGTCGACGTACTTTTGCTCGGTGGTGTAGTTGAAGCGGAAAGCGAAACCGGTGGTGTCCTTTCCGAAGTAGCTCACCCACTGTGAGAAAGATGTAGAATAGGCGTATAGCAGACGCGGTCGTGCTGGGGAGTGGGGGGAGAACTCTAAAGGAGAGACGGCTTACCGTTTTCGCCTCACGAACGTGGACGATCTGGTGATCCTTTCCTTTACCGACGGGACTGAGGTCCAGGATGTCATGCTTGGCAGTATATGGCCATGTGCTGTAGTGGAAGAGGAGGGAGGAGGTTTGGTTGTGCAGCGGCTTCAAGGTGACGTTGACTCTCTGGTTGACGGCGTCGACGGAGAAGTTTACTCTGATGGGCATGTTGAACTGCATGTTCTTGTCGAGACCGGCAATGTATCGCTTCTGCGTCATAGGAGCGACGAAGCTGATCTTGGCGGACATTTTGGAGGAGTATCTGCGGGACGGAAGGAGAACGATATGAGTGATGTGGTAAAGAGTGTGGCATGATTTTCGATGCGAGGAGGCAAGGATGGATAACATACACGTATTGAAGGTTGGCAGTAGCGTTGAGGGTCTCCGGCATGGGGAGGGAAGAGTGGGTTTCAGAGGATGTATCCGGCTGCATCTTAGCAGTGATGTTACCACGGATGGATACGAAGGTGGGGCACTTGAGAGTATAGACGAAAGGGAGACCAGTCTCGGTGGGGAAGGCGAGCGTGAGAGCGTACTGGTTGTAGAGCCTCGTGTAGTTGAAGGATTGGCCGTTGCGGAGAGCTTTGGCTGCTTGACTGACCACTGAAAGAAGATAGATGATGGTAAGCTCGGAAGGAGGAGACGGGGCTTGGCCGTGAGCGCACCGGGATTGAATTCGTACCATGGGGAATGCTATCGATGGAGTCGTTATCGAAGGTGTAAAACCTCTCGGCGCCCATAGCGCGGAGGAGGATGTTGCCCTCGACCTGCTCGGTCTCCGACGGCTGAATTTTGAGCATGTCCTGGATGTAGTCGGTGGTGTAATGGCCAGAGGAAGGCTTTCCCCTGTTGTGAGACCTGGAGTTCTTGGAGGAGTAGTAGTATTCAAACTTGTCGCTGACGGCGTTTGCGATGTCGTCGATGCTGGAGGTCATCAGGCCGATCTGAGGTGAGGAGTGGAAGAGTGAGTGATGCGAGTGAATAGGCAGCGATGAGCGAGGTGGTCGCAATGATACTCACGGCCATGTTTTGGCTCTTCAGTCCTCCGACGTTTTGGCGGGAAGTGAGGAACAAGCTGGATGGGGTGAGGCTGTCGGAACCTCCGATGTAGCTCCAGTCCTGCATGTATGCGAGTTTCATTTCCTTGACCACGTAGCTCCTGAGGTGGGAAGCGGAGTATTGTAATCCGAATTCCTTGGGGTTGAGGAGGTGAACGGCGGCGTTGGCGTTATTCCTCCTGGAAGAGGGGTAGGAGGATGAAGCGAGTGAGTGTGGCGTTGTCAGGCAGAGAGCCTTGGTTGGTTTGCAATGTTGACTCACAGTTGGCGGTGGTGTGGCCCCTCGAGGGCTGCGGCGGATTGGATGGCCGTTTTCACGGCTGCGCTGACATGTTTGCTCACGTCCTGGTGGGTGAACTCGGCCATTCGCTGGAGCATGAAGGCAGGTGGGGAGGTCTTCATGAGACCGAAAACGGCGGAGCATCGCACTTCATGTGCTTCTGCTGTGTTTTGGTAGACGTTGAAGAGCACGCGGCGGGCGACTTTGGGATAGGTTCGGGCGAGCTTGTTGAGGGAGGCAACCATGAGAGTTCTCTGGAAGGTGGAAATCTGTCGCTTGCCTTCCAGGTACGGTTCGTAAACACGGAGGATCATAGGGTGAGCCAGGTTTCCGAGGGCGTGGATGTAGACCTGGATGGCGTGGCTGTCGGCGCGCTTGACTGCGTTGTGGAGTTGCTTCTCCAGGTAAGGTATGTATCGCTGTGTGATGTTCTTGTGTCCGATGGGGGAGAAGCGACCGAAGGCGTGCACGCCGTAGTGATTGTGGGCGGTCACCTTGTTCACCTGAGCCTTGCGCACAAGGTGAGTGAAGGCGAAAAGTGCGGTGGTGTTAAGGTAAGCCTGTTTGGTGACCACCTCGGAGGTGACCAATTCCTGAAAAGAGGAACCTTTCGTTAGTGATTTGTGGCACTAATTCGGTACGGATCCGTAAAACGAGACACTCACGTAAAAGGTGGACATATATTCGGGTATCGGAGTCCTGGCGGATTGCGGCAGGGTGGCGAGGACTTCTGCGGCCTCCAGCCCCTGGATCTTCTTGGTCTTGATCCAGTCTCTGATGACGAGGAGTGCTGGCGCACTTCCGGAGGCGGCAACGGCGTCCCTCAGCACGGGCCTGAAAAGATGGAGAAATGCAGTGTAGGTTCGCGTCGGAGGAGACGAATGCTCGAGGCTCGAACGGTTAGGTGAGGGGCTCACCATGGGTTGGCTTCCTGGTTCTTTTGTTGTCCGTAGATGTCGTAGGCGACCTTGCGGATCTGCTCGTAGGTCATGGTGCGCAGGACGCGGACCACGATGGGGAACTTGGCGAGCGTTTGATTCTTGGGAATGGAGGACGCGTTCCTAAGTTCGTAAGCGATCTGATAGGTGAGCTTCTTCACAGCGGAGACGGCATCGAGGTTTTTGGTGGACTGGATCGAGTAACCGTCGAAACCGACGAAGTAGGGAAGGAGGGGAATATGAGGAGGCCATTCCATCGTAGGCTTGTCCTGATGCTCCTCGCTGGAGCTAGAGCTGGAGCTAGAGCTGGAGTCGGAGCTGGAGCTGGAGCTGGAGTCGGAGCTGGAGCTGGAGTCGGAGCTGGAGTCGGAGCTGGAGCTGGATGAGGAGCTAGAGCTGGATGAGGAGGAGGAGGAGGAGGAGCTGGAGGAACTGCTTTCCTCACTGCTGTCGCTGCTGCTGCTAGAGGAGGAGGAGCTTCCGGAATTGCTGCTGGAACTCTCGCTGCTTTCACTAGTGCTGCTGCTGCCTCCATTACTTACGCTGTCATCGCTGTCGTTTTCGCTGCTGCTTTTGCTGCTGCCGTTGCTGGCGTACTTTTGCTTGGGGGGGGATCGGCGAAACCTGGGGTGAGTGAGGCGAGTGTTTACCTCCTCGCTGGACTCGCTGGTGCTGGCTCCGCTCCTGTTTTCTCCGCTGCTGCTGTCGCTGCTGTCGTTGGAGCTGCTGCTTTCGCTCTCGCTGCTGGATCCTCGGCCCTTTGCATTTCCCTCGGTGGAGAAGGGTGTGTTGTACTCGTACACGAGGTCCTTGACTGTGCGTGGGTTAGGCACGGAGGGGTAGGAGCCAGAAGCGGTATTCACGGAGACGAGCGTGACGTTCATTCGACTTCCGACCATTCCCTTTTGTCCGCCGTACAGAGCGGGGTTGACGACGGTCTTTGCGGTCGTCACGGACGACTGGATTGTGTACTTCTCGGGGGTTCCAGAAATGACGATCCTGCTCACGGATGAGCGCTGCCGAGAAAAGAGAGTTCAGGTGAATGCCTCAAATCGAGAAATCACGCGTGTAGCCAGTTTTTATCGGGATATGCTCTTAGGGCACTCATCTCGGCTTTCAAAGGGAAAGGAGCTCGTAGTGGACGAAAGGATTTGAGCGTCTGAATGCCTTTCAGTTTCCTCTCGCATCTCCTCCCTCGGTGAGTGGGATGGGGATGTCAATTAACGGAGGCTTCGTGTTTATTGGGAGGTACCCCGTCGTCGAACGTACATAGGTGGCAACGGATCGTCTAGGATATCCGCGGTGCCCGAAAGCCAACTGCACATAGGTGAGTGCGAAGGAAGAAGGCACGTCCCCGTCCGTTATCCACGGGAATTCTCTTTCCATAAGTATACGAAACGTTGTGTTCATTAACGGTTTTCTACCCTCCGACGAATTAGTTTTGAAGCAAGGAGACCACCATAGGTTCAGCTTGGTGGTGTTTTCTCATGTCATTTACTTCGTGTACGAACGGCAGTTATGGAGCGTCCAAGAAGTGCCTCCTTCCGCGAGTCCACAGAGTGGTAATTCGTACGTGCTGCCCGACAGCGCGAGGAACGAAAGACTGTCTCTTTGTTAAGTTCGGCAATGCTTGTATGGATATGGGGAGTAGGAATAAGTAATTAATCTAATGACGAATCGTCCCGAGCATGGCGGCTCCTACACGAGTGGTCGATTTGGAGAAGCGTCGAGAAGGCATACTCACGTAGAGGAATTCGGCCATCTGGTTGTCGGCAGGCTCCAGTTCGGAGAGGCCGCTGAAGCCATAGTGGTAGGCCACTCTCCGGTCGCAGTTGCTGAAATTCTTGCTCTTGATGATGTCGTAGAATCGTCCCTCTCCGCGAAGCCTCCTCAGGGGAGCGAGAGCCGGCATGGACTGCAAGGCGTAGTCCGGCAGCGGCGCGAAGTTGTACTCTACCTCGCATTTACCGGTGACCGTGTCCTGTAAAGGGCGACACCAGTGAGTGAAGTGATCCGAGCGAGCGACGCGGCGCTGTTTCGGCACGGGCACCTCACCTCCATGGTGCGAAACACGGTGCGGTGCGCATCGAGCTCTGGAACTTGGCTGGATCTGTGCTTCCTGATCTCGTTGGTGCCGTTGATGTCCACTTGCAGCTGGCTCACCACGCTCTTGACGAGGTTCACCTCAGCCGTGGAGAGTTCCTTGGGCAGCACCAGCTGATCCACCTGTGGAATTGCGAAGGCGTTTAGAATGCGTCCACGCTTAGCCATGTCCGCGGCGTAGATTAGCAGAGGCACTCACCACTCCTTTCTTGTACTTGATCTCGAAGGGCTTGGTGGAGAACGGGAGGGGCTTCCAGCTCAGCCAATTTTCCGGGATGTTAGACGACCATCCTTCGGATAAGTTGGCGTGGACTTGGGAAAACCTCGGTTCGGAGATCTGAGGATAGAAAAGATCGTATGATGCATCGTCGCTCTTCCGAAGAGAGGCATCGTACGCAAACTTGAGCACTTACCCTCGCCCACACGACATCTTGGCTCTTCGGTGTGATCGTGAGAGTGGCAGCGCTCACGACGCCCACCCACTGGTCCGCGATATCATGCAGAGAGGCGAGAGTCTTTCCTTGGATTTTGTACTTGTACTCCTGTCCCTGTTTCCACGCTGCGAGGGAACGAATGCTCGTGTGAATAGGGAATGGCAGTCGGGGCGTACATAAAAGAGTATAAGTTGCACAGTAACTTACCATTTTCGGCTGTCGCCAGCCCAACTGAAAGGGAAAGAGGAGCGTAAGTAAGTTTCTAAATTGCGTTTACAAGTTTCGCGCTCGCCGTGGAGAACGACTCACAACGGGGACGATTTTCGAGTTCCCCTCTGGACGCGAGCTCTGCTCCATTGCGCAGTTTACGTCGCCTTCCAAATAAGCATTACAACTACGGCGTTCGAGAAAAGTATGCAGTTGATTTCACAGAGAGTACTCACCGACGAGGCAGAAAACGAGTGGAGTCCACATCTCGGCCCGGAGTGGAGATGAGACTCCTCTGACGGCTTATATAGAAGGGCCTTTCGGCAGATGTCAGCGATCTCGCACGCCGATTATCAATCGGCCTTTGATTTCTCAGCACGCGCCGCCATCTCCACGTGCCGTATTTCCCGTAGTTTGCGTCACCGGAGTATGTCAGTAAAGATGCGAAGTTAGGCGATATTTGTCGCGGTCAACGGCGAAATTCGCAACCGAATGCCGATGGGGGAGTGGCCCTACGCGGACACTTCCGCGAACACTACAATTCGCAGGCGATAACATATACGGGCTCATCGGTAGGAATGCGAAGGGAAACCGAATTCATTCAGTTTGACATGCGTATCTTTTTCGGTGGCGTCACGGCGAATGGGAGATGCTGCGGCTCCACTCGTTTATCCGTGTCGGCCGTACGAAATCTGCAATGGTAGAAATTTGTAAATATTCTTATCGTTTTATTTGTAAGAGTTTTTAACGAGTTCCTTTCCCTCTCTTATTTTCCGCATGTATCTCTTCTATATTTTATGATACTTTAAGGACGATTTAGTCAAAAAATGTTTTCGCCAAATGCATCCTTGTCAGACGAAACGGCTTTGTAAATAACCGCTTCCGGGCCATAAATGATACCATCGTAGGAAAGTAAACTATGTGAAGAAATGCGTTGATTTGGTGACCCCTCTAATTACGATGCCCATCGTATTCTACCAGCGAATTTCGCTTGTTCCCCTCGTCATTTATATTCGGATACACCGACTCGGTGACAGGAGAGCCGCCTGATTGTTTCCTTCAACGTAGTCATAATTGAAGATCGAAGCATAAACTCTTATTGCTAAGAGATATGCAGATGAATAATGTTTTTCATTTTCATTATCATCCACTCACTCACTGGATTGCCAAAAATTTTATTGTGCTATGAAAACCCTCATTAAAAACTCAAATCAAATCTAGCTGCGAAATTCTTAGCTGAAGAAGTTCCGTGGTGAGTACTGAGTGATGAGTGATTTTTTAGCAAGTTTCACATTGAATCTTTTACAGCGGATATTTTGACCAAATATTACTCTGCGATCGGTTTTCGTGGTCTACTGTTTGTCAAGGGAGGCAACGCGGTACTACGTCTATCTCCGGGGACGATTTGAAATGAATAATTTATAATGCTCTGAAATATACAAGTATTCCATTATTGGGAGCCCTGAAACCACTGGAAAGATTGACTTTTATGTGAATGCTTGATGATTGCAAGATGAAAAGAGTCAGTTCGACAATAGACAGTTCGAAATCAAGAAAATAGTTCATTGGTAGTAAATTAATTGATTATTAATTTAAAAGTAGGCGTTACATTCAATAAATTTATAATTAATTCGAACCTAATGCAATTCATACTGGCGTATGTATATTAGTTTATTCTTCCTCGAAAGTGAAAAAGGAGTGCAAAGTGAAATGTACTATCCAATGCAATTGAAAGTGTGTTAACACCCACACGACGATGAAAACAATGTGTAATCAAATAAAATCGTACGCATGCTCTGCTTTTCTCCTTAAAATCCTCGGTATAAACTGGGGAATATTAACTAAGGAATGAGAACGACTGAAATAATATCCCCTTACGGTCTTTCGTAACATTAGATGTAAAATCATCAGTAGACTATCTATATCCCTGGATCTTCAAGTATGTACATTGCTAAGATTCGATGTAGGAAGAAAAGGTAAATATTTACCTTTGGTAATTTGTTATCTAATTTAACAATGCGCACTTACTGCCTTTCGTAGTTATGTTTTTATGGATTCGATCAATCTTCCTCAAGGGAAAACGGAATTCAACTGATATTTACTGAATGATTAAAAATACCCAGACCACAACGGAAATCAAATTATAATAAAAAAATCGTCGCAATCACCAACGTGGTCGTTGCATTCAATTGCTCAGGGAAGGAGGCATAAGATATTTACATCTACATGGAGAAAGGTACGTTATTTAGATTTCTCGGCAATATTAGGTGAATATCAACAAATTAACGAAAATTCACTGAGTACAAAGAGTTAATTCGTAATTGTGTGTCTGCATTCATTGATCTTGAACAAGAGAAAAAGGAGTGCAATCTTCCTCGGCGTAATATTTCTTCGTAATTTCGATCACCACAAACGTGGGGACCTAAAATCACCGTATATTCTTACGCAAATCCTCGGATTCAACAATCGCTTTCTTCGTCAAGGGGACTCGTTGTTTTAGTCTCAAATTTTCACAAAATTTCCTTTTATTTTAACCGAATTATCGCCATTCCGACCCGATAACGATATTTTGCGACCAAAATAAGAATCTTTATTCATTTCTCTCTCTTTTGGTGCTTATCTAGATTTCGTAAGGCTATCATTTTTACTTTAATTTTGCCAAAGAAATGTAGCCTGCAATCGATAAAACTGAGGTATACGAACATTTCTTATGAGAACGGTTTTTCTTGTCTGGTTTCGAACTGGGGACATTTATGTGAATGAAAAGTAGCCTATTATCTGCGCAGGGAGTACATTTAACAATCGTCAAAGTTTTAAATTTGTGCCATTTATGGTTCTCGAGTTTTAGGCGAACATACATACACACATACGCACATACATACTGAATGATTAAAAATACCCAGACCACAACGGAAATCAAATTATAATAAAAAAATCGTCGCAATCACCAACGTGGTTGTTGCATTCAATTGCTCAGGGAAGGAGGCATAAGATAATTACATCTACATGGAGAAAGGTACGTTATTTAGATTTCTCCGGAATATTAGGTGAATATCAATAAATTAGCGAAAATTGACTGAGTACAAAGAGTTAATTCGTAATTGTGTGTCTGCATTTATTGATCTTGTACAAGAGAAAAAGGGTGTACGTACCTACGAATATTCTTCGATCATTAAAAACGTCAACTGAGTAATGATATCGCTGGATTCTTCAAGGAATTAGCTAAGATTTATTTTTTGAACACAATGTAAGGCACGAAAATTATGTATTAGCAAGTGAGCAATGCGCACGTATTGTGTTTATACGTATGTGTGTGTTTAGTCGGTGTTTATTTCGCAAGAGAAGACGGGGTTCAAATGGTATTGTTCTCTTAGACTGAGTGATTAAAAATACTCAGACCAAACTGAAAATCAATGGAAAATAAAATTACAGTCGCACTTACCAACATATATTGTTGGTTGTTTATGTTAAGTGCTCGGGAAAGGAAGCATGTGAAACAATGCAGCAGGATCCTCTGAAATATTCTTCCTGTTTTATAAATAGCAATTTAGTAACAAAATCCTTTGTTTTTCTTTAAAATTCTCGGCAATATTAGAAGAATTCCGACTAAGAAACGGAAAAAAAACAATCCGACGAAGTAAAGCTCACTTACCTTCTATGTATGTGTGTGTTTGCATTCGTTGATAAGTTCGCAATGCGACGTACCTTAAATTATTACTCCGTAATTAAAAATTTAAAACAATATTGTAGATGTCGATCGGCATTATAATGTATGGTGGAGTGCAAAATGTAGCTCTGGCACCAAATCAAGAATAATTAGGGAAACGCTGAACAGCGTATATCGAAGGCACATTTAGCTTTTGTTCACATGCATGGCTCCACGTTTACGTGGCATCAACCTTCGAAAAAAGTACTTAAAATCGCCGCAATGTACTTTGAATATGAGAATTTCTCACCTACATGGCGTCGTTTGTTGCCATTTCATTGAAAATTGCCCAGTTCGTGAGAATCACACAAACGCACTGCTTTAAATCACTTCTGTTAAAGAATGTTTTGGTTAAAATGGCAACGCGTTATTTCGTCTATCTCTGGGGACGATTTGAAATGAATAATTTATAATGCTCTGTTATATACAAGTATTCCATTATTGGGAGTCCTGAAACCACTGTAAAGTTTGATTTTTATGTGAATGCTTGATGATTGTAAGATGAAAAGAGTCGGTTCTACAATATGCTTCAATTGATGGGCAATGAAACTATAGTTTTTGAACATCAGCCTTCATTTGAAATATTTCCTATTAATTTTTATTCCTACAGGCCATCTTCTCCACTTTATTCATTGTAAGCTTTCACAAACTATGGCCGACCTTAACTCCGTTCGTGATTTAGATTCGGAAGTGTAAATCTAAACTATATACATTCGCTTATGGATATTTTTATCGGAGGTTGTATCTTAAAAATATATCACTTACACGAATGCAAATTTTGTGTACACCAATCATTTTCATGTAGATGCTATATGATTGTAGGCCTACAAGGTTCATCAAATTTACCATCTTTACGCTCTATAGTTCAACAGGATTTGAGTCACTTCTTAGGCCGTCGTCGAGCCACCGAATCCATAATGCTGACAGCTGGTCTTAAATTTCGCAAAATGAATTAATAGTTGCGAATAGGATAGATATAATATTCATATGATCGTATTCACATTTATATATCTTCATTATTGAATTAGCGAGAAATAAGTAGAACTGTTTCTGTAATATACTTTTTTAAGTCGTTATGTTTTGGCTCCTCTTTTACCTCTAACTTCGATTTATTCTTTATGTGTATGTGAATAGCTGGACTACGTTTTTGGAAAAATAATATTTCGCACACATTTTTCTCCGTTTTTTCGGAGAATTTCATCTCACGAACCTCTTGAAATATCCATATGATAAAATGAGATATATTTCACTAATTAGGAAACCGTAAATAATATGTTACTGCGAGGTTGTAAAATAAAACTGCTGATAATAATTAACTTTACTCTTTAAAAGTTATTGTCTACTAGACTACATAGTATTTTACGAGTAATAAAAGTGAATTGTAGAAGGGAGAGATGAAGAAAATGCCAATTTAATGAGAGCCAGAAATATCCGATAATAGTGAATTATTCTCTTTGTTCTTCCGGAAGATGGACACTTCATCTTGTGTCTATTACGAGTTTGATTATTTCTTTTAAAAGTAGTTCTTAAATAAGTTCGTAAAAAGCTTATTGTTTACAATGAAAGAAAATTCTTTCGAACATACCTTGAATTTTTCAGTCCGTCCATAGATCTTGAAGAAAGCTTGCTTAAAGTAGTAGTTCGGATTTTTCTATATCGTGCTTTTATACTTTCAAACCTACCATGCGTATTTTGTACTCGAATTTTGTAATTTTACTCAGCAGTGCTAATTATTTACTAAATGTAGCATGATATTTCTCTCGATTATGTTCGACACTCTTCAAATTACAGTCGATCTCACCAGAAGAAATATTTTGATAAAAATGACGAGAATATAAATTCGTCTTTATTGTACGGTCCCTTAATGTGGGAAGTGGCATACGCATGCGTCATTGGTGAAATCGTACTCGGGTTCGATTCTCGTGAAGATTCACGAGCGAATTGACTTCAGTTGTCGAAGTAATTACTACTACATTACCTATCTTTTATCTTCTGTAATTCTTCATACAGTCATCGCGGTTGAATTAATATTTTCTTTTATTTATTAGAATTTACCATACTAATTCTATTTTTGGTTGTTTACTAGTATATGTTCCTTTATCAGTGTATGCTTACAAATTTTGCCTTTGTTACATCAAAACGTGTTTGAATCATAACTATGGTTAGATTGTTCTCAAAAGAAGGAAATTAGTCGAAAGTGACATAGATTGAGCCACAATCCTCTTTGAGGGAAATAAAATAAGTATCTGATGAGGAATGTTGAGATCTCACGCCAATGACATTTTAATCAATTGACCTCTGTTTGTAATTGATATCTTGTTTTCTCGATCGTCTAATCTAGTTCCCGTAGGAAATTTTTCTCATTTCTATCTACCAGAAGTAAGTAATTCACCAGAATGTGGAATGAATAATGTGAATTTCAAACTACCGGACTTAGAATAAACCCCTATTCATTTGTGGACAGCTTTTTCGAACCCCAAAAATTACTCATGCCACATGATTTCGTTCCACCATTTTGCGACTTGTCACCGAAGCGAAGTATGGATAGATATATGGAAGTATGGACACATTTGTCATATCTCCGGATACATTCGGTAAAAACTATGGTGTGCCTTATCCGCCAGTGAGTCTCCTAATCGGAAGATAAGGTACTCCAAAATGATTGCCAAACTGCTCCAAAATTATCGGAAGATGCGTGAATTTTAGAGAATGAAGATGGCAGAAGGTGAAGTAATTTGAAGACGAGAATGAAGAGAGTACGAAAAATTCATGCATGTTAGTGTCAAACCCTCCGTGGTGCATTTTCTCAGTAAGTTATCCGAATTTACGCCTGAATCTTATGCAGCCCACTCTACAAACAACCGTTCTATTGTGTACATTCACGGAAATTTTCATTCATTCGTGTCAAAGTGATTCGATTTATAACGCCGTAAATACTAATCAAAACATTTATGTGATAGGGTGTATAATCTGTGGTCAATGTTTTCCGTTTTCTTGAGATCTATTGGAAGCCAAATTAAGATCTCCTGACAGTGCTCTGTTTTCTTCTCGCTAATTTTTGATGCCACGTCGTCGTAATCATCTATGAGTGTTCCATCTCGTCACTTATATTCATTACAGGTCTATTTTATAGCATAGGTGCCTATGTACAGTCGAATAAACATTTTAAATTCACGAGTCATAACTGTTGCCTCGATAGGTTCATAAATAAGAAAATTGATAGACGAATTTATGTGAATTTTTAATTTTTCAAATTTTTGGCTCTTCGCTGGAATATCGTATTGTAAAGATTTTAACTCCATTGTTTTTCAACATAGACGTATTCTGAAATAGATAACTCTCGCATTCATTGATTTTTAATTGGATTCGGGGGAATTCTATTTTAACATAAACCTTGACAGTGACAAGAAAAAGCACCTGCAATTAGCATCAGATTTTTCTTTAAGTAACTGAATTTTAAAAATATATATTAAAATGATTTCTGTATCCAATTCACAGGTATCTCTCTAAAGCTTTTTATCGTGTAAGTAATCAACTCAAATTTATTTAGATAAAACATTTAAAATCAAACTCGTCGCATTTAATGCTAATAAGCAATTCCGCAGCTACAATTTATCACTCCCTCCCATTAAAGCAGTTTACAAACTTCATCTCTTACTATATTCTTATGCTCTGAGCTGGAAATTTTTGTCGGAAATTAAAGTACTAATTATTTTATACATTTTCCTTAGAAATGATATATTAAAGTTATAAGAGATTTTGAGGCCCTGGGCCAAATGGTATGTGCTAATATATTAATATTGATGTTAAAGTGCTTCGACAGCAGAGGTCATTTCGCAGGTGAGCCTCGGGAATCGTACCAGAGAGCGCTTCCGCCAATGTCGAATGCGATTCCCACTATTCATGAGCCTAAATGGTTCGTTTATCTACACACCAGTTGGGGCCAGTTGCTGTTTATCTCAGATCACCAAACACACAACATAATTGAAGTTATACTCCAAATATATTTCTGTTCTTTTCATGTTCATACGAGCATATCTGTCCCTAATATTCAGGAATAAATCAGCATCCTTCAAGACGACGGAAGTTATGAGTTTCATCAAACAATTTTGTTTCCCTCTTATTTTTTGCGAAAATATCACTATAAAATTTTCCAGGACCGAAAAAGTGAATTATGGAAATTGTTTTATCGCTCTTTTAAAATCCACCACTTACGCCTAATTCAATTTGGGATGGGACTGGACTCCCTCGATTGAGGGATATACTCGTTGAGAATTTCTAGTTTAAAATTCGAGGATGAACTCGATAATGAAATCCTTCTTCCATCTTTGGTCCTTAAGAACCATTTCCAAACCAGGTGCGTGTCTTTTTTTATTCAAAATCTGCTAGTCTACGGCGTGTGGCTGCTTAATCTCAGCTAGAATTTGGCTTCACGCCAGGCCGGGCTTTGCCTGGGGTCTGAATTCCTCCGATCGTGCCAAGTCCGGCCGGGAGTCTGAGTCTTTGAAATCGCGAATGGATCTGTCCCTCACTTATCCCTTTCCTCTTACCTCTCACTCGCAGCTAACTAACTCCACCGCTGGCCTAGGTCAGCAGATTTCCTCCCAAACAATAAGTGTGGAACTGTGGTTCGGCTAAAGGGCTTGTCCTTATTGCCTCTTATGACTCTAGTCAAAAGAACCTTCGTGTTATAACCGAAAATATCAATCTCCTCCATCATATGAGCATTCATAATTACATTTAGCTCACAGAAACATTGAGCGTCATTCAACTAGGAGTTTATTTTCAAGATTTAGGATTGATTCCTCTTGATTCTTGATGGTGGATGACTAAGTTAGTTCTTCTAAATTGTTCTGCTCTCTTCGACACACGTTTATATTAACGCTTAATATTTGCATCTCTGGAAATGCGTTTTTTAGCTTCCGTTGATGTTCACATTTACAAGGAAGCAAGTATAAAGATTGATTAATTAAAGTTTCACTTTTTATCAGTTTTTTAACAGCGTGAAGTCGAGCTATTCTTCCACTGTTGAAAAAGCGAGAATAAGCAAGTAAAATAATTAGAGTTGAAATAACTAAAAAGTATATTAAGTAAAATCTACTTTCATCACAACGAATTATGTGAAGTTTTGGAGAACTTTACTGTAACAATGGAAAACGGTAAAGTGTCTTGTAAATTTAGATGAAAGCGTAATGTGGCATTATAAACTACAGCACCTCTAAGAAATTGTGCGATTCATCGCAGCAGTGCGACAAATCAGTAACGAAGCGCGTTTTTATGAACCTGATATTACAGTAAATTTACGTAATGAGAAAATCTGTCTGTTTTTTCGGCTTGTTCATTTTTCTATCCTTTATATCTTCTTTAATGGGTCAATTTATAGGAGGCGTTGAGAGGTACATAAAGAGATAAAATAAGAAGTCAGATTTAATTACACATCGCAGGAGACATAAGTGAACGAAGAAAAGGCTTAAGTTCGTTTGAAATATAAGTTAACGTTTAAACTCTTATATTTATAGTATAGTTTCGAACTTTATGGATTTGATGATGATGAAAATTCATTCAGTTTGTACATTGAAAAAGTCAACAACAGCTTGTTGGGAAATTCGAGTGCACTGAATGAGAGTTCATTTCTATAGGCTAAAAGTAGTAAGCAAAAACAATAGAGTGATTTCTAAAATTAATTCTAATTCTAATTAGACTAAAATTTCTTATTAGACTAAAACGGAATTATGAGCTACGATTTGAAACATTATGAAAAATCGTCTAAGATGACCCATAACACCGAAAAGATGAGACATTTTATAGGATTCTTTTTTAAAAGGTTATATTTCCATGGAATAGATATAAAATGGAAACAAAGAGATTATATGTATTAGTTCTCCACTCATTTTTTCCAGCATTCTTAACACGTAGTTTCTACTTCTTAAATTCATAAGGTTTCTTAACATTCAGTCACAAATTTTGAGCATCATTACTTTGTTCATTTCGATTAAAATATTTCCTTAAACATTTTACTCTTGCCGCCTACCAATGTATGATGTCCGAAAAGAATAGGAACTGGACTTGGAGTGCACGAAAGATTTCCATCGTTTGCCGATGTTTAAGTTGGAAACTATTACAATCGTTTCGTTTTGATGAGAGATAACACTACTGAGTTCTCCAACCAGAAGGCTATTTAGCCCTTTCATCCAATTTTCCTTCATTATTAATTTCAGTTCAACAAGGAGAAACTTATGGAATAAATCCTGAGAACCATACCTTAGAATATCATCTGCCGGAATGTATTTGGTTTGATTGGCACTCGGCATATTATTCTTCGAGTAAATGATACGCGGTGTTGAGGGATGGGGCCGAACTGGATGAAGTGGGATGAAGATTGGTCGAGTGCTAAATAAATTCACGAGATGATTCGGTGTTTAGAAGAGAGAGTAAAGAGAGGGATTGAAGAGGTGAGCTCATTGTCAGCAAGGGGAGGCAGTGGCCGTTAATGAGAGATGGGTGGGGGCGTGGGTGAGAGAGCGTTAAAGCCGAAAGGGTGACTTGTTCTAATGGGGCAAACTAAAGGCATAAACTACACACTCGTCGCTTTTTTTTCCAATATATACATATTTATACACGTGATGCTTCTCGGTCAAACTGCTAGGTTTCGTCAGTTTCTTTCGACAACGACACCGGAAAGCAGTCACTCTCGAAGAAGCTACAACGGACTTAGCCGAAGTATGTTTTTATGCATATTTTCAATTGATTCCTGAGTTCACGGAGGAACTTCATTTCTAAATGCCTTTTTTTCTAGTTACCCCGAGAATTCCTTATGAAGAAGCAATTCGAACCGTGATGTAGCCATTTTCCACGCTAAATGAACTATTACCTTTAATATATGTGATTATTGACGAAGGAATAAATCTGCAGCGATAAAGATATTTACTAGGATGATTAAACATCGAATTCCTTTATGTGAAAGTTCTTTCATTTAGTGTTAAACTTAGCGCAAACTTACCTTTGATAAATGTTGTCGATCGTTTGGTTCGCTACCGTTTGATTGCCTTGTTCTTAGATAACGATTGGATTTCCACTAATCACCGAAGACAATCATTACATCAAAAAATGGGCTTACTATAGGCGAGAAAACTTAAACTATACCGAATAAACTTTTCATGTTTTCTTTAAAATTGTTGATCTTTCCCAACACTTAGATTCACTCAGAATATCGTATGTAATGGACGAAATGCCTCTATGTTGCAGAGAATTTTTTTAATTTGACCAACCGACATAATTTACCTTCGGATCACTGATTATAGATAGTTATCTAACTGAAGCGTAGTTAAATAGAATTAGGAAATGAAATAATTTTACCAAACCTTCATGAATATCTTTTCCAAGTCTATAAAAGTTCAACTGCTGTTCAGTAATCATAAGAAATTTATAGTTTATGGAGATTGAAAGAGCCAACTACTATTTTGAGGTACAAATTGTTTGGTTATTCCTTCGGCCTCATCTTTGGCATTTTTGAAGTAGAATCAAAGTTATTTGGATGCATACAAATCCAACAGGAATATAACTTATATCAGAGCTGAATCTGTCATTTCAAAGGGTATATTTTACCTTTCGGTGATACCCACGGGAAAATAATGCGATGAGAATTTTTTTGATTTACGATGATCGTAAATTGGTATTGCTAGCCAAGTTTGCATAGCATTGGCGAAACTTTTATTCACAATTACCTCTCCTGTTCGTTTAAGATAAATTTCTTGACATTTTTATTTCTTATTTATTCGCGATTTCGGAAAGCCAAACCGTCTTTTGTTAGACTAATCAATTCTGATAAGAGAAAATCATGAACGCACATAAAATGCATAAAATTTTACCATTGCATTGATTGTAGAATTTTTCGCGAGTAATTTGTTACCAGTATAAAGGATGGCGAACAAAATTTATCTTTTTTATGTCAGGATAACACGACACAGGTGATTTTATTCTAAAGAAAATTGCTCCAACGAAGAAGTGAGCATGGGATCTAAATTTGGATCAAAGATACTCAAATTTCAAGAGCGCCAGCCTAAAGACTCATTGTGCGAGAAAGAATAGCAATTTGCGTTGGCAGTTTTACATCATTAATGGGGAACCTCAAGTCATATGCTTCTAAGAAGCTCTCAGATATGTGATGGCTGTAGTTGAAGATCTCCTGGCTCTAAAATAAATTTTCGAACAAAATTAAACAATGATTTATGCTCTACTTATTAATAACTACTTTCATATTATTTTCTTGGATCGGCAATTAAGTAGCAGTTAATTAGAAAATTAATTTAGCTTGGCTTTGATATTGAAGCATGAAGATAAGTAATTAATACCAAGAAGTTTTCATAGATATATAAGTAGAATATCTGATAAAGGAATGAGGATCTTTCGTTGATAAATCTGGCCTAAGAGTTCTGTGATATTTTGAAGGGTTACCGCTGAAAGAAATGATATATCATCTTCAATGGTCCGTTCTTAAGCTGCTATCTGCTTTACTGCGTTTTATGCATGTTCTGCCACGTTAATCGAGAGCCTCGTTTAAAATCGATGCAAAGTGAATATCTTAACCTTCCATTTCCGTCGCTCAAATATATTTCTATATTTGCCTCCTTAAGTTTACGACCTTTACGTCGGCTTCAATCAAATCGCCTCTTCGGGAAACAAGTCTCTATTTAGCCACCAAAAAAGGTTGGGTCGCTGCAAAACGAAATGCTCTCATAATTTTATAAGTCCATAATTTTTACTTTCTGCCGGTGAAACGATGACGTGAATATTGTATCCTGAGATTGATACTTGCATCTCTTATTTTCCTAATTAGTGGAGAGGATGACTTCAAAGCTAAATTTTCCCTGTAAACGCTCGTGTATTCAGCTCAAGGGTAACATCATAAGAAATAGGTTTTGACGGACTACTGAATAGTACTGGAAAATAATATCTTTATATATATATATATAAAGTTTACGACCCCAGATTTTTCAGAAAGTTTTCAGAAAACATGTCGAGAAATGGTGATATGTCGGAAACTTTTCAGAACACCCATTTGTGTGTGTGTGTGTGTGTGTGTGTGTATATATATATATATATATATATATATATATATATATATATATATATATATATATATATATATATAAGCTTATATATCCATGTAAGCCTCCCTTCCTGCGAACTATTACATTATTCCTTCTCCGTTTTATATTTAATTTTACAATTGATTTTCGACCTTAGACAAACTACGTTGAAGATTCTCTTAATTTCATATGACGTTACCCACCTACACACACAACGTACTTCGTAAATGATCGATTCAAAGTTAACCTATAGAGAAGATAATGCTGAAACTAATTCTATAATTGCTAGACTATCAAAGGAGTTTAAGAAAAGCTTTGTATTTATTCCGCAAACGACTTAAAGGTCAGTCTCCAAAGACGCTAAAGTTGGATCGGCCCCACCAAAGGAAAGTTTTACAACTATTCTAGTGATTCTAGTATTCCCTCGCTATTTTCGATGATTTAAGAACGAAGAATGAATGCCGTTATAAATTTTCCTCTAACTGCTCACGTCCTTTGCCATGTGTGTGTAATTGTATCCTTTGTAAATCAGAATTGTCCGCTGGTAAATAGATCTCAGGTAAATATCTATATTTTGTTTGAGTTTGATATCTATATTTTTGTTTGAGTTGAATAAGAGACAGTCATTTTCACCTAATTAACTTACGAATTAACGATTAAGTTTCGTTAATTTGATCAGAGGTAAAGGCAAAGTAATAATGTCAGTATAATACATTTAACACATGTTGAATACAGCAACATGATAATTACATATTTCTTTCTAGAAAATCGCGAAGAGCAAATAACACATTCTACTATGATTATTTGCGTAGCAAAAACTTTATTACATTCTTTTAAAATTATCTCGTTTTATTACTATATTCGTTTCGTTTTATTTACCGACATTTATTTGAATGAGCTTAATAAGGATACCAGAATGAGCTTAATAAGGATAAGGTAAAAAGAAAAAAGTTTTAGCTGTGGGCTAACCACCAATTCATATTCTTAACCGACCCGATAAAACGCGCGAACTCTTAGAATCGCCGAACATATTCGCATCGATACCCGGTTTTTCCGAATTCGTATCTCTAAACGCTCGTCATTTATTAAGAAGGAAGACCTTCGCAATTCCGACCCAGAAAACTCAACGTCTTAATAGTCTGTATCCGTGTTTATTGTAAGACATAATGTGTCTACATTTAGAGCACGGGAGGAGTAGGCGCCTCAGGTAGGCGAGAGATGCAGAAAACACGATGAGGGGAGTCCCACGTGAGAGGAGGCAGGGAAAGATCCCACACCGCTCCCAGCCAAGCGTAAAAAAGAAAGCAAGTGGGCCGATGGGAGACCCTCGCTCACTCCACACGGGGGAAGTCAGGTCGAAGTAGGAGGGGCGCTTAATGGGGAAGAGTTGTCGATGAATAACAAAGGAAGCCCTTGTTTCCCCCCTCTCTCCCCCCTTTTCCCCCGTGGCTTGGCGGTGGCGAGCCTGGGGGCGGCGTCGACGTGGCCCTCGGGGTGGGGCGGGCACCCGACTCCCGGTACCCTTCCGTCTGCACCATTTGATCGAGTAGGGGGCTAAGGGGGGCGCCTTCGGAGCAACTTGCCGTGGGAGTCTTAGGTGGGATTACCCAGATGCTCGAAGCTTGTACGTGCGTGCACATGTTTTGTCTATACTGAGTGGAAGGTGATTGGTTCCTACCGATATTCTTTGCTTATTCAAGCGAAGGGAAGTCTTTCGTCCGTCTACTTCCACTGGGATGATCTGTAGCATGGCGAACGGTGTGGCACTGCGTCTCGGGTGAGTACCACCGCTCGCGATGTCGTTAATACGGGTAAGATTGTGTTTTGCGACGGCTCCGTCAACTCCCACGCCATCGTCCACTTTCGAAGGGAGTGTTTTGTCCCGAGAGGAAGACTAGAAAGCTTTCGCGGCTCAGGTGGGAAACGCTGCCGCTTCCGGGCCCGGGCGCCCATTGAAAATAGCAACTTGTCTCAGGCGTCCAAAATAAGTTCGGAGCGGCTGTCCACTGCACGGGTTTATTTTAAACCAAGAGCGGTGTACAAGTTCCTTCTCTTTTATCTCCCATGTTCTTCTTTCCACTTCAATTGGAGCGTAATTTCAATGAGTCACGTCCGACCTTTTTCTGGTCGGACGACACGAGAAAAAGGTTTGGGAGCGAGAAGTTTTGAAGGTTGGTGGTGACCGTTGCAAATAGTTGTGGGAGAAGTGGAAGCCGCGGGTGCACGACGTGATTCACTCCGTCTTCCGGAATCGCCAGCGGAAGCTAAACCGTCGAATTTCTGAGTGACATACGGCGTCCATGTCCCCCAACCGGAAAGAATGATGCCGTATGGGAGATGTCCTTTCACATTCTTTCCCGAGGAGAGAATATTGGCGACAGTGGCTAGTTTGAACTCTCTCAGACACTGCCAATTAAGTGTTCCGTGGGCCAATGAGGTTACGTTCAAATGCGGTAACGAAACGTTCGCCCAGTTGTTAAATAGGTCAGACGTCTTACCAGGGTTAAATATTCCCTGCTAATGTAATCGCCCTATCCTGCCCTATTAATTAAATCATTCGATCTGAAATTCGAGAGAGAATGAAGTGAAATTGTAGCAAAATAAAATGCGTCAAAATAATGCACTCTTTATTTCCATGTTATCTAGTAATAAAGTATTTGATGAAAAGAAAATTCCTTTTACAGTGTGTTACGAAGTAAAATAAATGATTAATACCGCATGCGATTATATTTTGATCAGCCCCATAGTTCGTTAAAATTTTACGCGGTCCTAATTTTGTACTTTCTGCGTAAACCTCTGAACTTTCAGTCTCTCTCTTTGTAGATAAAGTTTATTCATTGTGAGAAAGTTTTGAATCACATCAGTAAATTATTATGAAATAGCTTCGCTTTTGTACTTCGTTAATGTGACATAACTGATATATGTATTATTAAATACAATGTGCAATCTGATCCACCGATGTAACGTCCAAAAAGTCTGGTTCGACAGAGATGAGATAGTTAAAGTTAAAAAAACGAGATAATTATCAATATAATGACAACTGCGTGATAAATATTGTTGGTTCATTGACATAGATAATTTTAACCCTGCAAGTGAAAGAAGAACAATGACAGTAAAATACAATATAGTCCGCAACTTCCTCGGTATTGTGATAATAATTTTTCAAACATTTGACTATGTGGATTATTCTGTATGCTGGTATTTTTAAAAGGTTATCTTTTCGTAATATTTGCTTTTACACGAGGCAGCAGTCGTACATAAAATGGCAATACCAAACCTCTACTCCAATTTTTGCGGGAAGAATAGCAAAAGCTGAGCAGGATAGCTCCTCGTTCCTCCCGCTGAATTACCTTTACTAATTTAACTTAGGAAATATTTTTGCTCGATCTTTATTGATAAATATAGCTGCGATGATTAGAAGGGCCATTCGTCCAATTTATTGGGAATATTGCGGAGCATTTTTCTATTTTATCCGAGTGGTGTGGCAAATTCGTGCTTTCCATCTTCCAATGTGACATAGCGTGTAATCGAGATGACAGCAGCTCAAGTTTATTCGTGGTGAGGAATTTTTAAATCATATCAGGATATTATTATAAAAAAGCTTCGTTTTCGCTATTTTTTAATGTCACATTATCCAAACCGTATTCCCGGATAGATAAGTCAATATTTTACTGTCGGAGAAATGCTGTTCCGTAAACGTCTATGGAGGTGTTTTAAATGAGAGAACATCTTTTAAGGGGTATTACTGTCAGACCGGGAACATAGTTAAAATTCCGATTCTATGAAAAAATTGTTACTCTCTGCCTATGTTAACTTCATCTACGAATGCATCATATTTTTACATTCCTTACATCTGTATTATTTACGATGGATCTCATAAGAATTGCATACATCTGGTATCGCCGGTCGGTAAGCTGGCATTTTAAAACTTCACGTGGTTGACTTTTTGATCCTCTGTTTTTAAATCTTTGGATCGCTAGCTATTGAATAAAATGAATGAATACAAATTTTAGCATCGTTGACCTACAAGGGAGTTTTCATCATAGCAACACCTTGAGCGGATGTATCAACGATATAACAGACGCGTTCTACTTAAATGTCTTTCTTACATTTATAAATTTTTACGGCCACGTGTAAGCGCTATCCTTAACTTTTCATTGTCAATACCACAAAATGCAATTCTACGTTCATCTACCGGTTTAATATATAGATCTAATTGAGGCAACCCTGGTGACATTTAGCCTTTAAACTTTCTTTAACATTAATTCGAATAACTTATAGCAATGAACCATTTTCTTATGAATAATAGCTTTATTATTGAAAAATGTTTTGTATAAAACATCTAAAATATTTATTCGCCAAAATATTGTCACTCAGAATGGACTCCGTTAATATATGCTGTCAGAAACGGAATTGGACCCACGTTCTCTTTCATCGGTCCTTTATGGGTGTGATTCAATACAAATCTCAGATTACCAAAGTTTCTAAAGACTTTCATTTGATTTTTCAAAAGATTTCATTATTGTCCTTACTCCCGCAATCCAAAACATGAAAATCTGTACATCGAGAATATCTGTTATTATAATTGTTAATTTAAGCTTTTCTAGTTAGAATTTGGATAGAAAATAACTGGAGGGAATAAACTCACAATTATAAATATACGCTTGGGATATCCATAGTTTACCACCGAAGCAATAAGAGTTTGATTATATTAACTGAGTTTTGGAGATAAAATATCGATAAAAATTGCCTTAAGTGTTAATTATGAGCTATGCATATCTGAGGGAGAATAAAATATCGTCAATGAAGCTCTTAAAATTGCAGTTTCTATTCAGCATTTGATCATACGACCTTCATAAGATATAATTATTTGTTTACCATCTCTCAGTCGAACAATAGTTTATTTAAATGGTCGTACTGGAATGAAGAATATTTCCAATTTAAAGACGAGTTGAATTAAAATTTTCATAGAAAGCGGTAATTAAAACATGAAAATATTACATGCACATGTCGCTCTTTCTTCTCTGTTTAGCGTAAACTGTTCTGGCGTGGTAGTAGTAAATTCAAAGGCTGCAAAAGTAGTCTTCACTGGTTGTTTGTGAGAGAACCAAGAAAAATAATTTATTCTGTGAATTTTCAAATGGATTATACGTAATTTTTAGAATATCATTTGTGATTAGTAGATTGTTATTTGGGCAGAAACATAAAAAGAAGTTAAATTTAAACTAATGCCAAAGATAAATGACTCTTCGACTGCATAAAATTGCATTAAATTAAATAATTAGTATAAATTCAAATAGTATCTCTGCCAAATTTCCTCACTACCATTCCAAAACGAGTCTTCCTTGAAATGTCCTTAGCCAAGGAAGTATCGATGACCTAAATGTCAGGGATGTGTTTATCTTTAATTGTGACTAAAAGAGTTGTATTTTTATGTCAATGACTCAGATTCATCGTAATTGTCTTTGAAAATAGAATTCATGGTGAACAAATTTTCACTTCGTAATAGTTTTTAGCCAAATTTTCAATTTTAGACAAAGTTTTAAGCATTACCTCCCTTGATATCTACGTAATTACTGCAATTTATATAAGTAACTATAGTAACTAGTATATAACTTTATATAAATTGTCGTGTCGTTGAGCTCAATTCCTCAAGAATGGCATTTGTTGAGAGATACATTTAAATTTAAATGAGTGTCCGACAAAACAGATACCTCCACCAAGCCACCATTGGTGTAATTTCAATATTAAAGACTATGCCCAAAATAAAGTCGTATGCTTCAGTAAAAATTGAGACATAGTTTTCCCGTCTTACGTATGGCCCACAACTAAGAATGAAGAACAAGTAAAAAGAGAAATCATCGTTAAGAATAAAAATAAAAAGTATAAGGAAAAATTTGTATGCAATTGAGAAGAAAAAGCAAAAAGTTTTATGGATTTAAAAACAATCTATGAATATTTTGCACCGTTATACATATGAAAGGTAGGAAACATCCTAGAAGAAAAGTGGTAGAAGACATCTTCGTAATTGGACACAAAATGCAAACTTTCATAAAATATTGCACAGAAGATAAAGGTACAGTAAATAAAATGCAGCTGAATTGACTCATAGCAGGACGACGAAAATGTCATAGCTATGGAATGAGGAAGGAAATAATGGTAAAAATACTAGCAAGTTTTCCGGACCAAGTTGTCACGTACGAAAAAGTTAGTTCTTTATCAGGTTGGTTTGAAAAGAAGCACGGATTAACGAATCTCCAGTAACTGCGGTATCGGTATTTTAATCAGCCAAAATGTATATCCATAAAGCAATAGGCTCGTAAATATGAGGTTTTTTTCAGCGGAGTTCCCGGATAGCCATGTGTACATCGATTCCGGGAGGTCATGGGTTCAATTCCCTGTGGGAGCCCACACACCAATGACCTTAGCTGTCGAACAACACTACTACTATATTCCATCAACGGCTATTTGCAATTTGTTGCTTCTCTTATCGGAATTTGCAATATCGATATCTTCAGCTGGTTTTATGTGCTACTTCTTTCGGGAAATCGTGGAATTTTTTCTCGAAAGGTAGATGTGATTTGCGCAGATACGTGATTCATTGCTATATGTAATGTTACGCATATTCAGAAATGGTTATCAAACTTGAGCATCCGAAACCCTGTATCTAAATCTGAAACAAAACGGTATCTCGAATTCATTGATTTACTCTTTTATTAATTGCTTGACTGTTAGATAATTTATAATATTTTCTGTATGATAGAGAAAATAAATAGAGATAAATATTTTGTATACGTATAAACATACCCCCAGTCACGGAGGTTGGACAGCTCATGTCTCTTGTCGACGCTACATCGAAAGACGGGGAAAGGGAAGTCTTTTGTTGTCACAGATTGTTGAAATTCAGGCTTTCTGTAGTTTCAGCTCCTTTAGACACAGTTTCATTTGTGGTCTAATAGTTAGGCGATTTTTTATTTCACATTAGAGATATAAATTAAATTAAATTACGCAAATGTTTGTCATAGTTGCCACTAGGCTCACTGTAAGCCTCTTCAATATTAATAATAAGTAAATAATATAAATAATCAATAATTCTCAACACACCATACTTTCCTAGAACGTGGCGAAAATAATTCTTATTGCTTTCATGGTAATTTATTTGATAATTTAAATATTTTTTGATTAATTACCTAACCTTTTTCATTAAATCTATATTAAATGATCGGTTTTATCCATTTGCGTTAATTTTGTTTGATTTTCCGAAAATCATACAGTAATCTTTTCTGACTAATTTGAAATGTTTCTAGAGTTGTGATGAATTGAATATTGATGAATCGTATGTTTGATTTGAAGCAGTGAAAGAATAATGTTGTTCTCTTCCCGTTACGTTATCAGAAGAAATAAGGAAACGTCACCCAAGGCAGCAAGGAAAACAAATAACGTTGCCTAAAAATTTGTTTAGTTCTATTAATCTGTTAACCTATAAATAATAACTTTAGCTAATTTACTTGAAAAACTTTGTTACCAGGGCTAGCTCATCGTATTTTACCAATCATATGCCCATATTGCTTAATTTTATGCGCGAATGAGTTATTAATGGAAAAAAACATAATTTATAAATTTTTCTGCGAACCAAATTGCATGTGAAGGGAAACTTCGAAAGCGAGACGGATGAGGAGACAGAGAAGAAACATTTTAGAGGAATATAATTATAATTATTTTCCTTTTACTGAAGTAACAAAATCATCTATCATCGAAAGAGTATGAAGGTGAATTTTTATTAAACACAGTAGTTGGAACTCCCTTGCTCACTCTAAACATATCCATGGTCATTTTTTCAGTCATTTCAGTGATATTTTTGACAAATATTCTGGTAGAAAGAGTTCCTTTTTCCAATTCCATAATACCTCATAGTGAAATACATTTCATAAGCGGCCACTGTTGCATGGTTAGCACTCCATAGGAACTTTGTACGTCAGTGATGTAATGAATAAGATAAAAATAAATGGAAGTCTCGGAGAAACGAAAATCGTGCGGTCAGCATTGCTCCGATCTTCGTTTTTCATGATTACTTCATCGGCATCAATTAAAAACGAATGGAAAATTGCTCGAAAGATGAGAATTTTACAGAAAAAATACACCTGCATCCTCTCGATCTTAAAAAGAAGAAAAACAAATTTTCGATCGATCCTCGGTTATATGCATAAATCATTATCTCCGAGTAATGAAAAACAATATTTCGTCGTTTATGCAAACCGCGATGTCAAAAATTAATTAATAAAAATAATTATCTTTTACTATGCCAGCTTTGCGTGCACATTCTTTGCAGATTATATGAAATTGCTAAAGTAAACAGTCGAAAATAACATGGAATATATTATCATGTTTAGTCTCTGGATGATTTTGTAGATGTGTGGAGCAACGAACGATTGATATTCATTATTAAAGCTTCTAATTTATCTTTTTTCTCTAACTTTTTTCCAATTTTCTTTCACAAGAGGTAAACACAAGATTAATGGACCCTTAACTAACCCATCTGATTTCCCCGTATTGTGAGAACTTAAATTTACTGCCTACGGAACGAAACTAATCAAGGGAATCCTTTATTTAATTGTGGATTGCGGGTAGATCTTCGTCAGCATCTGTCTTCAGGATACCTTAAACGATTATTATGATCCGCTGTTTCTAAGCGACGATTCTTCCTCTTATTCCCTTTAGGAGATCCATTCTTATGTGCTTCTGTAATTGAAATTCTCCCTCGACGCAAACCAACTGAAAAAAATCATTAACGGATTCAATGTTGATTTAATTTACTGTATGAACTTTGTTATTCATCATATAGCTTAATAGTAGTAAATCTTGAAAGTGTAAATACTCTTATTCTGCCGCAATAGTGTGGTTTCTAGAAACAATTAGCTGAAATACAAATCATCTAAATTAACAAATCTCGGCCAGTATTTGCAATCAATGAGAATTTGGGAGCTAATAGCTGACCACTGCTTTAGCCAAAATCAAATCAACTGATGGGTTTTGTATTCATAGGCGCAGTCTTGAGTTTCTTTTTGCATTAGCAGACGAAGCTTCATCACTGCGTATTCATATTGCTGAGTGTACGTACTCCATTACTCAAAATACTCGTACCTTCATTTCAGTAAATATACACTGGATGCTGCATTCTGAAAATTTGTTCGTGTGAGTTATATTATGTAGCCGTTCTTAGAAAATAACTAATTTGATTTAATTGAATTTATTTAAAAATTGAATGAAAGGTAATATGTTTGGCTGTCCGTTTCCATCAGCCTAAAGATAAATCAATTATAGTTAGTACTAAATTTGTAACAATCTGTTCCACGCCTAAACAAATACAAGACCAATCATAAGGGTAATAAATGAATTCTGAGTAGATACGTTTGCGTTTTAGGTATTTGATTCGATTTGAGACCTAGACAGCCTCTATTAGATGAATTCCGAACTTTCTAGGTAGATGAATTTATCACGACCCTCCATAGTTCTTGAATGTTGTCTATAGTTGCCATGTAAATTCTACCGAAATTTCGATTTTTTCGATAAGAAAACAGCTAAAACGTACTAGCGATTTTGAGCTCCATATAAAGGATGATAGCATCTCTTAGTCTTTGGAAATTATTCCTCGAATGCATTAATTTAACAAAAAAATTTGAATATATTTCCCATGTAAATGCCATTTAAATTATACTTGTGAAACTTATTGTGATATGTGATATACCTCTGTTATATTATAATTTAAAATATCGCTAACATCAAGTGGGGATTCGAAAAGTCTCTTTTGAGTCATTTGTATAACTAGGCTCTTATCCCTGACGGATTGCGTCTTTTAGATTGCGACTTTTCGTCCGTCATCCGTTTCTATTTGTAATATTATCAATCTATCCTCTATTATACCTAACTTGCAACACTATCAACATAAGTGTTTACGAAGGAGGCCACATCTGATTAAGGATACATTTATGTTCATAACTCGTTAATATACGTTTGGAAGAAGATTTTTTACGGAACGAATTCGCCTTAAACGCAGGAGAAGTCACTCTTAAGTGTCGCGTTGTAAATATCGAAGCAAAAACGCAAGCAAAAGTACACGGCTTTCACGCGCAAAGGAATATTTTTCGAAAAGCGTAGATATGAAATGCCTCGCAAGTACTTTAAATACTATTTTTAGACACATTTGAAGTGTTACTCAGGGAATATTGATTTTTTCTATCTGATATGTGCAGCTTAGGATTCGTTCGAAATTTGGAGGACCAAGTGGTGTGTGAAAACTTTTCCCGCGGCAATAGAAAAGATAATAGAAACTCGAATAGATGTTGATAATAAAACATTTTCGTGGCGTTTTCTTAAGAGAAGATGATTAAAAAATCCACTAATTGAGATCTTAAGTGTTTTAATGGAATATTCTTATTAATTGCTGATTTCCGAACAACATTATTGAAGGCTTGTCTACCGGAGTCGGAAATGTGATGATAACAATGCTTTTCCAAAGGAAATAATGTTCACATTTCCATTGAGTAATTGTTAAAAATCGTACGTTTATTAAATAGAATAATAACATTTTTCTTATCTTGGCTTGTTTTTGTCCAAAGTATGTGGCAAATACAAAGTAGCTAATTTATTTATATTTCTCAGCAATATAAGTTATTTATAATTTTTACTTATTAAGTCTCATTAAGACCCGCTATTACTAGAAGAATCCTTCTTACTCATCCTCTAAGATAGGTAAAATTTAAATTTATGTTAATTGGAGAGTAATTATATTTGAAAGTAAGGACCTTCAACCGCTGAGACGCTAGTATAAAGGCTGTCACATCTTTGAAAGAAACTTAGATCATACCTGTAGTTGATTTCTTCCATGATCATCATTCTTTTTTAAAGAATGTTAGTTCAAAAAGGAATAGGCAGAAGTTCAAAATATTCCCACTGAATTTTGAAGAAAGCCTTTTTATTAATATAAGATCTACAAAGAAATAGATGTTTTTCTTTACTGCGACAGATGTTCCGAGATAAGTATTCAAAATAATAGAATTATTTCACAAAGCCATTAATGCCATGTGATCGAGGGAGATGTGAAAAATTTGTGCGTCCAACCATAAAAATTTAAAATTCTTGAATTTACTTCTAAGTGAATAAAAGATCTCTTCGGAATAAAAGATCTACTAAAAAGGAAGTCTTATGCCAATAGACGGCCGCTGTATGGTATGAATTAGGATACCAATTGAAGGAAAAATTAACATAGAGACTCAACTCTCTATGTCAGCTGCGTCATCAATGCGTATGAAATGAAGCTCTTATCTGATCGATGACATTTCAAGACTGCTCCAGTGACTGCTCGTGTCCAGTGATTTTTCACAGCCTCACGTTTACGAACTTATGTATTGAAAATGATTTCTGAGTGAAATTCAACTCCACCTTCAGAATCTGGTCAAATTTTTACAGTTAAATCAATACGGTTCAGTCAATAAAGTTAAATCAATATAGTACACATCAGTACAGTCAATTACAGTTAATCCAATAAATTGATGATGACAATCATTAGTGTTATTTCTGTTTCTTTTCTTTGAAGGTTTGTTTTGAAACGATTACTGAATAACACTATATGGTATGAAATGCATTATATAGGGTAAATTATTGTAGGCATAAATTTATCCTTTATGGATTACGGATTATCCTTTTCCATTTACATATAGATTCGTATGGAAATAGCGCTGCGTATATAATTTTCGCAAAATTCTGCCGGAATAATTTGTCCTAAACAGTAAAGTCAGGAGATGCAGAAAATTATATTCTGTGCCGCAAATATGTTTACCGCATGTATATTTTCAAATTTTGATTTCAACTAGAAATATTAATAGCAGTTGTTTCGTGACAAGGTATGAAAATCTTGGCACGAGATTCGTAAAATACAACTTTTGATTTTTGGGGGAATATTAAAAGATATAGATTAGGATCGCGACTTATTTTTACTCATAAAAGCTGGTTGAGGGAAAATGAGATATTTCATAACAAAAACCAATACAATCGTTACAAATTACTCAGGGATCGTATATACATACTATGATTTTAGCTGATTGCTTCCCGAAACAAACAGAATAGTTTTGGAGTTTTGAGAGTTATTTGGAATTATAAAAATACTTTAACATCAGCACAAATATTTGTTCAAAAAATAGCTTAATGTTTGCCTGAACAAAGACTTCTTCTCATTATTTAATCGACTTCCCTTATATGTATACGTATTATATGGCTAACCTTCTAAATAATTTTATGTTCTCATTATTCACTTCAAAAATTCCCTACTTAACGTCCCATTCTTTATTTACCGTCAACTCATTGTCAAGAAACGACAAATTCTTGCAATATTAAGTGCATATGATATATGTAATGAATTGAACGTTATGTTAGTTTTCGTTCGTTAAGTGTTGCCGGTGATGTACAATTTTTTCACATTGTATGACTTCCGTTATAATTTTGGCTTTGAATGAAGCAGTTATGCCGTTATAATTGAGTTGAGCTGATACGAGTGACTCTTGACCCGCACGACGTCGAGGTCGGATTGATAAGACGATCAAAGAAACATTGATGGAAATGCTCAAAGATGCATTCCCTCGGAAATAAGAATGTTACGTTTTTTCGGCCTCTTGAAATAGGTACTATAAACATGAAATAAGCAGTAAAATTGTGGAATTTCATATCACAAAAAGGTAATTGAGATATCAATCTTTTGCAAGGTAACTAGATCGTGTTTTGTGGATTTTATAGTGAACCTTCCAATAATATTAGACAGGAACTCGTTCTAGCGAAATATTGATTCCTGTCTTCCATTTTCATTTACAATCACGCTAACTTCATGTAAACAAAATTAGATTTTATGCGCATTATAAAAATAGTATTGGAGATTGGATGAGAAGAGAGTTGATAAGATTACTTACCAATACAGTGCTAAGATTGGTTTCAGCATTAATCATCTTGTATTCATGAATCAGAAAACTATAGCATGCAATAAAGAATACAGTGTTGATAATAAGTGTCAATTGTATCACTCTACTTGCAGCATATCCGTTTAATTTCAAAATTAACCCTGTAGCACTCGCACTATTACATGCAAATATTTCCTTTTCTTAATACCGGTTCCCATAGTGATGTAGACGTTGTGCCAGATAAGAAGACTTTTAATACCCCTTTAAGAGCCAATTAAGTTTTATTTCCCAAAAGAAGCGATATTGTATTTGTAGCTTTTATGTCATGTTTACGAAAGAAATATATAGTTATTATAGCATGCCAAACAAATCTCTTATGTTTACGACCCTTGTTAAAAAATAATTCTTATCGAACTATACTATTAAATCGTTTGAAATTTTCAGGGAGATTGGATTTTGCTATGGGAGATAGGTACACGGAGATACACGTCTTAGAGATTTAAGAAAACGATATAGCTGTAACTTCTGAAAAGTTTCCAGTAATGGAAATTGGCGATTTCGAATATTGTGCTTGACTGCAGTGAAATCATGAAATATATCCTTCAAACCAATGAAAATTGGACAGGAATAAACTTGCACGATGTGCACGCAACATGGATCGTTTCAACTTGCCTTCTATTTCTGGTGATGGCACACTTGAATGCTAGATATACGTGCTATATATACATGCTATATACACGATATATACACGATATATATAGCTGCTAGATTTGATGGAACTCTTTGCTCGTATTGCAAGTCTCAGTTGGATTTGAATCCCAATGACTGGTTCTATAGCATAAAGTACA
The DNA here is from genome assembly GCA_036926295.1 of Pachydiplax longipennis. Lineage (NCBI taxonomy): Eukaryota > Metazoa > Arthropoda > Insecta > Odonata > Libellulidae > Pachydiplax > Pachydiplax longipennis. The sequence goes on from JAVFKF010000010.1 coordinate 2,158,379, forward strand.
TTACCGTTAAATGTTTTGAAATTAAGGAACTTCCAAGTATCCCGATACCCTTCATCACAATTTCCACTTTGTATTTTGTATCTATCTTGTTACAAACATGGATCGCAAGAAGTAATATTTTATTTTATAGATCTTAATCATTCCCTGGTTAAAGTATTCCTCTTTTTCCTGATAACAAAAAACCGAGTTTCTGACTCCTAGTATATGATTTTTCAAATTTAATAAATAAAATTTTCTTCTTGCCTACTATCCACGAGCGTAATATTTTCTTGAATAAGACTGAGCAGCCTCTTCCCTATGGAAATCCCTATGAAAACACAAAATACATTGAGAGTCGACCCTTTTGAACGAACTGGAATACTAACATGCGTATTGTAAAATGAATAAATGCTTTCATATTTACTAACCGTAGGTGGAAAACTATGCGAAAATCCATCGAAATTTCAATATGATTAGATCACTAGTTAGCGCGAAGACCTTAACCTAGTGTAATACAAAGGTACTGATTATAATTTGCCAATTTTTGGTCCAGAGTGAGCTATGAGGAAGGATTCGGAAACTTAAATTATAGAAAAATATTCTAATAAAGCAATAATTCGAGTACTCAGACGTACATGTTTACGGGCAGAATTTGGTAGAGGATTTAAATTATCTAAACGAAATATTTTCCCTTAATTTCGTCCTCTTCCTTTTATTTATTTTTCCTTAATTGGAACATAATCAACCCCTTTGAAAAAGATCTCCAAGAGCCGAATTCCGTTGATCAATTAACGATTCCATGTACATTCCATGAGCGTATGGTGACTGAAAGTATCCTCCGATTTCTACAATTTATCAAAGGTGAATTAATCACCAGACATTTAGCAACACACGTTGATTATCGTGAAGTTTTGTGCGTACCGGTGCTTCTTACGTGCTCACAGGTATTTTAACTACATGGTCGTTAAATTAAAATTTGCGATTTGAAAGTTTTTTTAGTTGAATATAATTATGTTCTTAATTTCCAACAGATTTTTGATTTGTATTCAAGGTAAAAGGCTATAATTTCATTTAACGAGTATATCGCCTGACGCATCATTCGGATTGTAAAGTAGATGAGATTGATTCCAGCTTCCAGTGAATGGAAGTTGATTAGATGCTATGCGATACCTTTCGATGAAATTTGCTGCAATATGACATGACGCATCTGATTTTATTTTTCCCTCGGTTTGTCTATGAATGTAATTTAAGAGAAACAATTCAGTGGATTGCCGCTTCGGAAAATAATTTTCCGCGATAATACGCAATACTATAATAGTAAAAATGCATAGATAGTTGATTAACACTCCATGCAAAAAGCAAACTTAGAGTGTTTACGTTTGACCGGCTTCGATCTGATCTCTCCTCAGTGCTCTTCGCTTTCCAGTCTGTCAGTAACTTTCTCGCTTAAATTACAGTATCCTTTATTATTTAATGAAACTACTCTCTTAATTTCATATTTAATTAATTATTGGTATTTAATTCTTATTATTGCGTTCTTATACTTAGGCAGCTCTCTGAAGGCGTGGTCGTGTTTGGTGTAAGCGGTCCCGGATTCGATCCCCTTAAGGGAGCCCATAAGGGCGAAATTACCTCAGCTGCCGAAGGACTTTTAAAAATACTACATAAATTTAAGTGTCACTTATAAAATAGACGAGCTAAGAGTTTCTTCTAAACTCAAATGCATTAAATACGTTAGAAGTTGTTATAATATACATCTTATCATATACGTACTTCGGGGAAAATAAGTTCTGTATAAGTTGAATGTTCTTATAAATCGAAAGATAATATTATGATACTTATATGAGATATTTATCATTCGTTTTATATTAGATATTATTTATTATTTCGATATAAATATGATATATTTACAGTATATTATTCATGCTCTTCGTTTATCTCGGTTGATATATGTAGTTAGTAATTATAATAAATCCATAAATATTTTTCCGAAATCTTTCACTATAGCATTCATATATTACAATTGATTATTTTCCTATGAAAATAGCCGTATTCTGCAATTTATATTTTATTAAAATTTATAACAAAATTTTCATTGCGAAGAACATACTGCTGAGTTAACACTGGTCCGGTGCATTAGATAATGATTGAAGTTTCGAAAATTGGGATATTTTTCTTATATGATACTTATAATCAGGCTATAAATATTGCAGGTTCGATTCCTTAGCGAGTATTTTTTTCGAAATTCGAAACGATTCGAACAAACTATGAAACTAAGAAGAAGGAACTAAGAAGGCAAGAACAAAGGTTCTGCGAGTGTTACGATTTAAGATCTTTGGCTTCCTACAAAATTCAGGGCAACGCTCCAGTAAAAGTATGAAAATAAGAGCCCAAGTTATCTATTTTCATTTCAGAGTGATAAATATTGCATAACATAGTTACGATATCTTTTTATTCGTGCGGTAGCTATGCTTTCCATCCTTAAATTTGCGAATCGAAATATATTCTCCAGTGATTGAAAGCGAATTGTTTTTAAATGAATTGTTATTAAACTGATAGAATCCACGACGTGCAGCATCAATTGCTGATCACAGTTACCTTCTCGAGAAACGAAGATATAGGTTTGTTCTGACGGATGAGGAATGTTAAAAGCGGCATTTTATCGCACGGCAGCTATTCTAAGGTGGATTCTTCTTTTTCGTGTACCGCGGAAAGATTTTTCTAAAATAGAATTAGGTAATTCTATAAGGGTATCGAGGTTGCCTCTCTCTTCCCAACATTTGTTTTTCCTCCCCACTTCCCGCATATTTTCCCCAGAATTTTGGCTACTAATTTACAAGACAAGACTAGACACCTAAACAACAATGTGTAAAAGAATGCAAAACCTATATAGTAGAATATTGAAGAAAGGATAAATAGTTCCAAAATTCGCGTTCGTTCACACATTCCCTTTTGAGATGTGAGTTTTGTTTAACTTAGAGAAAGGATTACTGTACATATCCTAAATCTTATTACATTACAGGAAAATGTAAATTTTGGATAAAAAAACTTTTAAAGGGTTCCGGAAAGTAGGAATAAATTTGAGTTCAAAAGAATCCCAATCGTGACTATTTTCAGCTATATCTAGTCGAAAACAGATGAAACATTAACTTTTTAATTTGTTCGAGGCATGATGATATTGACAGAAGATAATTGAAGGTGTCATTTATTTTAATTAATTTAAGCGCAGTATATAAAGAAAGATATTTTTCTACCATCTATTCACATTTTCAATATTCCCTTAGGAAATGTTGCTTATTTTTCTCTCATATCAAATCAACAATTAAAACGAAAACGCATATTTTTCAAGTAATCCGGGATACATACAACTTATCGAGACATAACCTGATTCTTCCGATATTTACTCGTTAATGGGCATGAGGCGCAAAGTAGCCGTAAATTTTCGCCACCCCTTTTGATGAATTTGAAAGGTCTATCGCGTATAGTTAACGGAAGACGGCATCCGAAGAATAATTGGAGGGTGAAGAAAACTAATGTAGCGCACTGGGTTACGGGAGAGCAAAGTGTCTAAGTACAAGCGAGCTCGGGGTAATTGGAACGTTTGCTCTTGTGGGGGAGCCATGCGGCTGAAATAGAAGCGTTGCGGAGTAGAGGTTTGAGAGAAGCGTCATTGCTACTCGTTGGGAGTTCGCCTAAGGATCCATAGAGGACGGGCGCCTATCTGCTAATCAAGACCAAAAACTACGCCATCGGTAACAGGCTAAACTGCCGAGCAATCCCACCATTTCGCGCCAAATTGAAACCATCGTAACTCTCAATCCGATCCAATGAGAGCCTCTCTCACGCACCACAGTTTGGGAAAACATCCTGGATTCATCGATAAATTAATCAACTCCTATTTTTTCCCATCGTTTTTGCCCGGAATCCCACGTAATTTTTCGCATGGATATATACTTTAGATAACGTTTGAGCAACACGGCTATGGCGAATTGCTCTTCGGTAAGCTATCCGCGTTACCACATGAGAGAAGCATCTAGTTCTAAGGAATTTTCAATGTAATATGCTAAATCGTTACCTTCCTGAAATATTGGTGTGCATGACGATTTATTTGATGTTTTTCGTGTTTTTAACTGTTTTTTGTTTTGTCATTTCCATCTACTCTCCTATTGATTCCGTTCTTAGAAGGCTCAGTCTTTACTGAAAGGATAATTAACTCATTTACATTGAGGAAACATATTTCAAAGATATCACGTCGCTTTGCACGATTGCTTTTACACAATTGCCTTAAATCAGTAAGCACTCCGAATTGGAGCTTTCAACACAACATCGTTTCCAAAAATTGTCAAATAACTACAATGTCATTTGTTTTTATTTTATGCTGGTTAAGAGAACAGATTTAAATTGACTTTCCTAGTGATCTTAAGAGTAAAACTTTGCTGCTGCCGTTGTTAGAATTCCGTAAATGCTTTCTGCCTTCGTTTATTCGAGGGCTGCGAAACAGAACTTCTTGTTTCTCCCTAAATGATACGCGGAAGCACGAGATGCATGTGCTGCTAAACAAATCATAACTTTTGCAACGAAGATATGAACAAGCGCGTCATAATAAACTCAACGCGGGGTACATAGTTTACGAATAATTGAAATCCATGTCTCTCTTCCGATAAGGAACCTTGGAATCCCAAAGGAAGAGCCGATTTATCTATTCAGATATTTTCAGTTTTTGTATAAGGCAGTTTCCATGGGGTTTCTTCCTAGGAAAACCATACATATGAGATTAAATTGCTCTTTAAACCTACTGGATATTACGCTGGAGTTAGAGTTGCCCTAATAGCTAAGATAGAGTGAGAGGGAAGGTTTTAAAATATACAGGAATCCTTGAGTTGGTATCATTCGTCTCTCCTCTTCCTCACTTATCAAAACAAACAGTTTAACTCTCGGCATCGTTTCGATTAATCTTTTCTCGCCTCTTCCCACTTGAAACGGCTGAGCAGATGCGGATATATCCACGAGCGCTAGCGGGGAAAATCGTTTAAATAAAGATCTTGAACGGATTCTAAAAGAGGATTTAGGATTTATACGAGCATCAGTAATACTCCGTGCTCCCGGCCAGCGAGATTTGAAGAAATCCTAAAAATGTTTCAAATTTTCCTTGTTCCGCATATCTTCGAGGATAAATGGAAGAGAGACCCAACTTCACCAACAAAGAGTCTATCTATCTATCTGTCTATAATTCTCGAAGGATCTCTCCCGGAAAATGTTCACATTGTTCTGTATTTCCCCGCAAAGGTCAGGGGAAATTCAGGTAGGTCAGAAGTCCGACCTTTGCTCCAAGTACATCTCTCTCATTCTCTGTTCATCAGATTCCGTTAAGGAAAAGCCTTCAAAAATTATCCGATAAAATACGTACGCTATGTTGTATAAGCGTGATGTCTAATTACACATTTATATGGCTCAAAGAAGATAGAAATAATGCTTTCAAAATATTTTAAAGCAATCATTTAGTGGCCTAAAGTTGAGTTATTTTCTAATATTTTGACTCTTTTATAAAGAGAAATAAAGCCATCGTTAAATAGTATCGTTTACTCCCGAGTAACGTCGGAAGAGATTTTAACGGTAATTACTCTCGCAGAAAATCTTCATTTTTATTCCTTTGTCCATGTCTTGTCTCAGAATTTCCCGGTTAAGTTCCCGTGGTTTCAGACACACCTACGTTTCTTTTAGAATCATTTCATCGTATCCGTTTTTTCCTCCACTTGTGATATTTCATACCACATTTACTTGGCAGCTCAATATTACTTTTCAATGTTCGAGATACATCATCACTGCCATGAATTTCCGGATAAAATATCATTAATTCGTTTTCTTTGGAGATCCCTATACATAAATACATGTGTAATTAAATTCAACTCTTGCGTTTATTTCTTTGCGACTTATTAGATTATATTGTTAGCAAACTATGGTATTTAGAAAAATAACAAAATTTTCTTCTATGAAAAAACCTTGCATAAAAATGTATATACTGAATGACGCATAGTTGCCTATGTTCAAAATGTATCGTTGTTCTTATGTTATGATTATTAAATCTACGAATTGCGAAGATATTAGATAGATAGATGAAATAGTGAATGAGAATAAAATTTTCATTAATCAAAGTTCTTATTGTGCTGAAAAGCTAATTTAGAGAATTTATTTTCTTATGTGTACAGTATTGTAGTAACTGATAATTTCTCAGTGTATTTTAAGTAAGACGGTTTTTACTTTGCGGAAATTAGAGGCGCTAGAGTTTCTTCTCTGAGTAATTATCCACTCAGACTATGTTGATTATTTTCAAAGAGCGCTGAAGAGTTTTTAGGCTATTTCTGTCAAGTAAAATATATGATATTGCTTGCCGTTACTCCAGATAATTTTCACAACTTCATAAAATATCTACTTTATATTTTCGAGCTTCAAAATAATGATAACAAAGGGCAGTTTCATTCCCGTAACATTGCTAATTTAAGAGTCCTCATAAATAAAACGATAAAGACTGGAAAGTGAGCGAAAGTGATATAAAAAAGATGATTAAGCTCTCATATGGCGATCAAACTAACACATAGCGATGTTACGAGATCTAATTTTTCCCTCGGAAGCTCCCGTTCTCACTCCAACAGTTTTAACGTGAAATTTAAATTCGATTTACATTTATCGAACGACCTTTCGTTGCCTTATTTACGTCCACCAAATCAAGGAACGATGGATAGCAAGTGAGGCTAATAGGTCTACATTAAATTATGAATTTGCATCCTAGATTACATGACATAAACATACAAAATGTTCAAAATTATAACTAATGCAGTAGAGATTCTGAATATAATAGCACCTATATTTTCTTATTCCATAGAAATTGAATTTGTCTTTTATTATTGATGCTTATTTTATTTTCGTTTTATTATTATCGTTTATTGAATCATTAATGATGACCTTATCATGTATAAGACTTTTGTAGGTGATATTAATGGCGGTAATAAACCTATAATTAAAAATCGAGTTAAGATATATATTTTTTTATGCTAGTTATAGTCTTTTAGTCATTATCATCCCTACACTCCATCCGTTCGGTTTGAGCTGATTCCGATAGTGGAAATCATTTTTATCGCTGAATCATCAGTCACGTGCAAATGCTCGAAGTGCAATGGAAATACTGGCAGATTACATAGATCCGCAAAATGTATCTCTTGCGAATTTGTACTGATACATCTCTCAACTAACTGAACTGGTCGTTAATTTCCAGTAGGGAAATAAAAATAAAAAATATCATACTAATTGCGATTGATTCTAGTTTTCCCAAAAAATAGAGTGTCAGTGACACAAATGAGAAGCAAAAATAACTTTTTACTTAATGAAAAGCGCCTTTAATAGCTTCATAATTTCGAGATCGCGTTGATGGTTCACTCCCGAACATACATAAGGAATATGAAAAAGAAGAATTTCACGTTAATCATAAGAATTTTTATTCATTTCATTATTTGAGAAGCTCTTGATTTCATACTAATGTTATTTCTTATTTAATTTTGCGAAAGAAATATAGCGTAGAAATGATAAAATCGAATTCCACATTCATTTTTTATGGTCGCCGTTCTTAAGGGCTTAGAGATTTACTCGTTGCCGTTACATGCATCCGCACAGCGTTTTAGTCCGAGTCGCAAAATTTATCTTGCAAAATATGGTTGAAATCGATAGAATGATTTAAGAGGAATGGGTAATATATATTAATCTGAAGAACTTAGACTTCACATCATTACAGAAGGTGATATCTTAGGGCGTAAAATATAATACAAATTAGCCAGCATTCTTAATTACCGATAGCATTAAGTTGAAAACGATATAAGTGAAGGAAGGATCAATGTATTCATAAGTCTAAGATCATCCGCCACATCAACAATCTCCACGTAATGATTCAACCCAATAGAACAGAAACTCATCGAAATATTAATATATAGCCTTTCATAAAATAGTATTATGCCACTCTATAGAAAATAGAGTAATTTTATTTGTAGAATATTCCCAGAACATGCTTTATTTCGAAATGATTCTTGTTTGTATCCATCTAACTAGTAGGAAAGGAAAATAAAATTATACAGTTAACACACTGACTTCAATTTATTGGACTGTAAAGAAAAAATGGACCAACAATGTAAATAATCAGAGGGAAGAATAACTAAGAACTCAATAAAAAGCACATTGTGTCGATTCATTATTTTGAGATCGTGTCAGGGCATCGAACCAAAACCGAAATAAACATTTATTTCTGCCGGAGTGTAAACCAAACCCGAACCGAAAAAACAATTGTTAAACCTGAACTGAAATCCGCTATTACTCCCACTCCGATTTCCGGTTCATACACATTCTCTTTGCTGAGGAATTATTTTATCATACTGCACATGTATGTATGCAGCAGTCCAATTCTTACACCTTGTATACTGCGGGTAGCCCCTTCACCCCCATTCCACCCTTCTTTCACTGCATAGTATCAATTACTCCAAAATTCCTTCTTCTTTAGAATTACAAGTTTTGTTCCAATATTCAATTTAATTTCATAAAATTAAAAAGGTACGCATAATTTTTGAAATTCAGAAGGATTATAGTTTTTAATGGCCTTAGGGAATTAAGCCAAAATGGAATGTTTAATGATCGTCAGGAATCGAACCAGTTCGAATATGACTTACTTACAGCCGGAACTGAACCGAATTTTACGCTTTCATCGAAACGGAACGAAAATTACCTCGGAGCCATACCGTGAATCATGTTGAAAGAGATACGTTAATATATAATTTTATTATATAGGTGGAATATGCAAACGAAGGACTAAAATTATTTTTAGAGAAAAGGAACAGAAATGGACCAAGTGAACACCTTAAAAGAATGCAGATGTATTAAAATCCACATACTGTGTCAAGTCAAGAGCTGAATACATAACAAAATTTTCGTTGTTTATCTCATTTTTGCTGAATATGTCCTTCACTTCCCAAAACTTTTCTCTTTTCCATCCCTACAATGGTAAAATCCTTTATTCTTCGTCCTTTGATCGCGAGAAGGCTACATATAATTGCTCCACTGTCTGTGCACAAAATGGCTAGGTATAAAGCAGGCCTACATGGTCATAAATTTGACGAAGCGATTCTTCATCATATTTGGAAATTCTAAAACCCAAGCAAATTAACTTTTCTTCATATATATCATCATTAATTCTTAAAGTTTAGTCTCTTAAGATGTAACCCGAAGCTTAGCTCGCGCCCTAAAGCTAATGTCAAACAAACAGATGAAGAGGATATTAATATGAAATATATAAGCGATAAACGGAATTACTGAACATAAACGATGAGCACAGCCACTGTATCCTACGTAACGTATTTTTTTGTACTAATACCTGTCGCTGAACAAGTCAGCTATCTTTGGCAGAATGAAAATATCCTAGCGCACTCGACAATAAGATAAATATCAATGTAAAACAATATTAACGTGGTGCCAACAGGTTACGATGAAAATAAATGTTGGAAAAAATGAAATCACTAAATTACTCCTAAAGAATTTTCGCTAAGTCAATAGAATGGTTGATGATGGAAATTTCTTGAATAATAAGCCAAAATTTGATTGAAAATTTTTCAAACACAAAAATCACATATTTCCACGTTCAGGAATCAGGACTTACGCAATGCGTTTGCTATAAAGCAGTTGGAATACGATTACAAGGACGTAATCGTCGCTAAAGATCCGCAATCGCTTGAAGAAATCGACTCTTAATGAGTCCATGAAACACTCGAAATAACCGGCTACTTGCGAAAATAAAATGTAGAATTGTTTACTTACGTAAAATATGAACCTTATGAGAAACGATAGTGAATGTTTATATTACCCGTGTTTTCTGATTGCTCGTACAACCTCTCCCCATCATTACCCTAACAATCGAGAGTATTTCCAAATACTCGATATTCAGATCATGCCGAACATCCTTGATTAAAACACAAACTTTTCTTAACCAAAGAGTATTTATTAGAAAAATTATTTCTCCTTTCAGTAGATGTATACGTCATTCTCTTCCGTACCGAAAATGGCGAACTGCGCTGCTTTCGTTTCGTTTCACAATTCAGGACGACTTGACCTCATAACTTGTAAACATCAATGGCAAGTGCTGTAGCGCTTAATCATCAAATTTCTAAACCTCATAATAGATCATCATTAGTAGGGCTCAGAAGGCTTTTCTTCTAACTCAAGTTGACTTAGCTGCGATGCTTGACCTACCAAAAGCAAAACTCCAACAATGTTCAAGCAACAGGCAGACCCCTTCCCTTAAAAATGAATTCATAAAACACGATAGAACTACAGTCGTTGAAAGAGTTTCGAGGGATGCATAAATCTGAAAGTTGGATTAATAAAGAGCGATGTAGGAGGGACGGATTGGCTATCGGCCATTTATGAAAGTCATCAGCTAGAAAGAGGAGAAATTAATGTTCCACGGAAGATGCGTTGAAAGAAATTGGAAAAATAATGAGGATCACTGAGAGTAACTTTATTTAATTAAGACCGGACAGATTACTCCCTAGATTCTTAGGTATGAAGTAGAAAATCGGTTTCTGACCTGAGTAATGAGAAACCACGTGTATAAAAACGATGGCAATACAATAATTAAATATTTACACTGCTTTCCGATTATTTAGAAACATTATAATTTCTATAAAAACGTTAAAATATTGTAATGAAATATACTTAAGAATTTTAACTTTCGAGAATTTGAACGGAAAGCAGTAAGAAATAGAAAAATGCAAACATATTAATATTGATTCCACGTAAGTTACTAGATGGAGTGACTATGGAGTGACCAACATGATCAAACTTAAGTTCGGGAATCCTTATTGAAAATTCGTTAGCCGTGTGATTTTATTTATATTTCTTAGAACAATTTAATGTAAAAATATGGCACAGTGATAAACGTAAATATGTGGGTTACGTAACTCCAATTGAAGTCGAGGATTTTGTTTCCATTTGTATGACGAATCTTCTCTTTGGAAGTTTGGAAGGAAAAAAACGTCGTCATATACACACATATGTAGGAGTACTCATGTGCATATTTACGTATACATATGTATGCACATGTGCATATACATGCTTATTTGGCATCATTTTTGAAAAGAATGAAAAAGTGAGCCGAGGGGACAGACAGCAACGAACGTCATTCAGAGGTGATTTTGGGGCCAAATTGAGACCTACATTCAGTCATTGTCCATGAAAAGGTACCTCCTGATGCAAGTATATTTGGCAGCAAAATGGCAAGTGGTGGTGGATAAAGGAAAGAAGGGAAAGGAAGGAAGAGAAGATAATGGAGAGGAAATAGAGAGGGGAGAGAGAAAGGAAGAAGTGGGGAGAGAGAAAGGAAGAAGTGGGGAGAGAGGGAGAGGTAGTCTGTATAGGATCGATATGTGGTCCCTCAGCAGGCTAAAGCGGAGTTTGTCGAATGATAACTTGTCTGCGTTTCTCTCGCTTCACCACACCCCTAAACAAGAATCTGTGAGGAGTAAGTCGCCCGTGACTACGTACATCACTTCTTGTTGCTTCCTCCCACACACTGTGGCGGACGACTATGGGTGATCATTTTTCCTCCCTAAAAGGAGCCAGAAATTACGGGGGTTTTCGGGAACATGAGAGAAACGTCGGGGGAAAAAAGCCCAGGAATTTGTTTTAAATCGATTTTCCTCTATTGTAAAGTTGCGGCATCGCGCGTTCTCTCGCTGGGATAGCCTAGTTCCGTGATGGCCGAGAGCAGATGAAACGCTCTATGAAATTTCTCGCTCTCTCAGAGTCGTACGGAGAAACCTGCGAATTTCCCCTAATTAAAGTAACTGCTTCCGCGGCGATGTATTTCCAATTTTACTGTCACGAAGAGAGCGAGTAATTGTAAGGAAACGAATGTCACTGTTGTAGGGTAAACTTTATGGAAAATCGTTTCGGTCTCTATGATTAGATCTCGCCGCAGCTTCTTTTACCACGTGATTAATATTCTAATTTCATTAATTTTGAACTCTCATAATGAGATAAAAAGATCTTTTTCATTCCTTGCTAGATTGTATCCTAAAAGGATCAACTGCGCCGCGACTTCGTGGAAGGCTGTCATAAGGAAATCAGTAAAATTCAGACTTTTAGACTCCAAGAAGAATTTGCTGGACGACCAAGGTTTCGATTCATGGAGACATCCTCGTGTCTTTTTGTACCACCATACATTGTTCCTAAAAAGCATAATTTAATCAAACAAATCACCCTAGTTCCTTGATAAAGTTACCTTAATATTTTCTCCCTCGATGGAAAAGTCTCATTCTCTGATATTTTATAACCGACTTGCACATCTTATTTCTTACATTTCATCCTAAGTACAATTCTTTCTCATCATTTTTTTGAGGCATCGTTTTAGTTACTCAAATATGCCTTTTACTACTGCAAGTACGTCGGACAATATTCACTTATTCGTGTTAATTTGAAGGATAAGAATGAAACAGGTTCTAAATAGCTCTGAGGAATTGAGTTTCGAATTTACCATCTGTCTATATACATATATTATAATTCGGACACAAGGTGTTGATGGAGACCAGTACATCCGAGTTGAAGTTGATATTTCAGTTCTAACCCACGCTAACCAAAATTGAAGAGCTTGAGTTAGAAAGAAAAGCTCTTCATCGCATTATACTACCAATTATGCGAAGTCGCGATTGAAAGTTGAATGGATATGAACATTCTCGATTTGGAGTTTACAGTCAACTCATATATGGAAGTGCTTATACGACATTTTCACCTTTAAAATTATTATTTTCATATAAATAGACAAGAAGAACTTGTTCCAGTGGCTGTAAAGCTTCATTTCCTTGGTTAAAAAACTGGAAAGAAAAATGCTCTCTGGCTGAAATAATCTTCATTCGATGCAAGGGTCATTTGTACTCCAGTCCACATTTTAGCAATTCTGAAATCGTAAAACCTCTCTTAATTATTAACACGTAAAAATTCACATATTTCTTAAATGTGTTGATAATCTCACATTCTGGATCTAATAGATCGTCATAATGTAGCAAATTCTCCAGATGGGAAGACTTTCGACATTGATATTGCTTTTTGTTATCTTCATCTTTTTTCAATGCAACTTGTAAATCCTTTGATATTCAATGGTAACCGGAAGGTACTATCTTATACTCGATATATTATCGGTATACTAGGATATATCAAAGAGGATATTAATTGCGATATAAGGCTCTGCATTTCGGAATAGTTTCTGTAATTGTATGAGTAATGTATAATTATTTAGGTAATCTACAGAATAAATTGTCCGAAAAGTGATTGTATGAACTGGTTTCCGCATTTTTTTCTATGGGCGGAAACAGCACCTTGCTTTAACTGAAGTTTGGAACTATATTAACTTAAGTTTGAAAAGGAGGATATTTGTGCACCAATCACAAAGTACCAAGTAATCAACATAATCGTTCTAAAGACGCACTTGTGAGGATGTATGTTTTTCCAATCCTGTCTCTATATGATTACTATTTCTGAAAATTTAATTGTATGAGTTAACCGGAAGGTTAATTTTTGTTGAAACGAAGAAGTATAGCATTGCTGTTTTAACGAGCGAATTATTTTTTTTCCGTTCTGAAGTAAATATTTTAAACCAAGTTTAATGTATGTGTAATTTTATGTCAAAAATACGCTTAAATTATATTCATTGAGTATACTGAGCCTCTTCACTTTATATACTTGTGAAACAATTGAAAAAGTGCTTCAATAAAATTAAAATGCTATGCTGCAGTACACTGATATCGCTAGATTTGCAGCGTTTCTAATATCGACATTTGGATTTTATTTCAGCCAAAGGGATGGGCTTCATTGTAACTACCTTTATTATCTTCATGTGAATTTCCTTTGTTCGTAATGCCCTTGACTCCTCTTCTAGACCCTTACAACTGAGTCCATTCTTCTGCACTAACTACCCGACTTCTCGAATTTTCTCAATTATTCCACCATCCAAAACATCTTCCTTAAATCGCTGTGAGTCACGTTCGCCTCTGCATTACCTGAAGAAAGTAGGGTATGTTATCATCTTACACCGTCATCAAGTACCTTTCTCGTAATGAGAAAGAATATGTCAATGTCAAATATGATCGCCCCAAATAATAATGCTGCGCTCACGATCTAGAAAAATGCACTTTGAAAAACCATGTACCTAGAAATTTTGAAATACTGACTCGCATACTTCAAAACTAGCTGTAAAGGAAGTCAAGAATCAGCATTTCAAAAAATGAAGAGTTAAAAATATTTTTTAAAGTCGTAATAAGATCCACGAATATTTGTGGGAATAAAATTTCGTGTGTGAGAGGTACTGAACTCGTAATCAGTATTGTCACATTTATGTATAAAATCTATTTTTATTTACACTTAACAATATTTGTTATTTGATGTTTATGCCTTTGTTAAAAAAGTTGAATTTCTTGCCTGAATGCGTTATCATGTCTATAATAAAGAATTTATGATAAAATGCGTAAAAACAGATCTGCAAAATTTTTAAGTCGAGTATTCCTTCACCTGCTAAGACAGTTGCATCAGGAAGAGGCCATACGGCAATTAGTTACTTCTTTTGTATAATTTAATACCAATTTATAACACTGCATGCATAAAAATAATGATATGTACGCAGAACAAATATTTTCATAATCATCAGTATTGTTATATTTCGTCTTGATGAATCCGATTTTAACATCTACTATAAAAATCGGCATATTACACAAAAATTATGAGCATGCATATATATACAGCATTCTTATCACTACCTAACACAAAGGATAGTGCCTTTTTAATGAAATTCCCCAGGTTTAATATAATCAACTGACTCTTTCCAAACAGAAACTTAAAAGGACGAGGTAGTAAAGTGTAGAATATTTAATCCTCACTCGAACCTTTTCATTCTCCAACTACTCAGTGACTTCTTGTAGCTACTGGCTTCTTGTAGCTTCCTGGATTATCTCGAAGATCTTACAATAATGCATCATTCTAAATTTCCCATATTTTCATCCAATGTGCGATGAATTGTATAAACTGTTTCTCATGAAAAAAGCTAGTCAGTTAGATAGCGAGTTGATTAAACAGACGTATTTATAAGAAACCACAAGAATATAGCGTAGAAATGGCCCAGGTTTCGGTGTATGGCGTGCATGCTGCGTGGCATCATTATCAACTGATGATGGTGTCATCAAAACTCAGGTCGTTTCTTCGTTATATTTGTGTGGTTTCATATAAGTATAGCTGTTAATTCAACCCGCTTTGTATCATAGAATAGCATCAAGTTAAGACCTCCAATATCGATAGTAAATTGATCACAAGACCTTCAATTAGAATAAAGGAAAGGTTCCCAGCAGTGAAGACCGAAAAATGCATATATTAATTGCGAGACTTTCTACTCTCCAGAAACTGAACACTCCCAACTTTAATTTCGATAAACGACAAGCACAAAATCAGAAATCCGACAAAATTTTGAAATTTCCTACCAGAAAATACCAAATATAATATGAAGCTGAAAAAAACACTGCTTATTATTTACTGTAATACCATTCGTCCGAAAACTGATGTTGCAAATCATTTTGCAAATCTATAACATGCGAGAGCAAAGGAATACGTAGTTCAACTCGAATCCACGTAGAATTCAATTCATTTCCAATTTCTTCGCTAGATGGCAGTAGTGAGCTCATCTCTGACAATGTTTAATTAAGAATTAATCCATTTGTCGCCTTTGGATGCTGAAGAAACTGTTCTTCAGTGAAATTCTGTCTCTGAAAACTCGCCAAAACTTTGCAATTAGGATGTTTTGATGAACTGATATCTGAACGGATACTGAAGGTGTCATGAACGAGTGTGAATAATCAAGATATTAAACGAAAGCGTTTGCTCTCTTCATCTCCAAACTTTTAGAAATCATCTCTTTCTCTTTAAACTCTGATCGATATTATTATATTCTCTAGAATTAGTAGAATTACGAGGGGATCGTAGGAAAAAACTCCTGCATAACGGAATGGATGGTAAATTCTGCTTTTCTAGAGATATTTCAATTGATTTTTTCCTGAATAACCCACAGCATATATACTCTTTTTTTAATGGGCGAAGAATTCGTTGTCCCAAAATAAACGTTCTGTTTATTCTTCCCTGGTTATTCGACCTATTTTTCAAACTATACACCAACTTAAGACATTTCTTGTGCGCTCAGCTTTTAGTTACAAAGAATACTTGTATTCTGATACATGTTTTGTTCATTACATTTATAAATTTTACTGTGCACCGTGTTCTAATCTATCTCTTGATATCTATCATTTCTTTCCTTTAAAATTTCGCAGGTTTTTCACACCCACCTTCACTTCGTGGGTGTTTTCCCTTGATATATTACTTGTGATAAATATTATCACAGTTTTTTCTCCGCGAAGCCAATCTTTCTTTCCTTTTTCAGCATACGTTATTCTTTAAAATATAAATCCATTTTATGTACGAGGATCTGACAAGGATTAAATGGAATTGGGACTATCTAGTCTCAGATCCACTCAGAAAATACATATATATTATATTGTCCTACGTGAAAAATCCTTTCGGCGCATTGTTTGAAATAATAGACTCTTTTAAAGAGTAGAGTAGTTTATCTCCTTATTTTATCATATCATTCATGAGACACCGTCAGAAACAAAGATTGCGCAATGAGTTAAGATATTCATACGCATGTAAAATGTACTTATAATTACTGTATATACCCAAATAATAGTCGAGTTTTTCTGTATATTATTTTAAAGCTGAATTATAAAAATCAACTTTTACAGGGATACTGCTTCTTTAGGGACGAATTTCATGTCTAATATAGGTTGAAACTTTAATTAATGCAAACAGTATGGAAAATAAAAGAAAAGATAATAAAGCAAGTACAAATACGTTAATAAATACGAGAAGAGACGTGCTGTAAAATGTGCAATGATAAAACCTCTGATAATAATTACATGAAATAAGTGTGTGTGTTTCTAAAAGTTTTCTGTATTTCTTCCTGCTTTCTCAGAAATTGTTTAGAGGAAAGTGTCGGCAGTTTGCCCGCCAAAAAGTGTAGGTCAAGTTGTGCATGTAATGATATGCTATGATAGTTTTTGTCTGCACATATCTTAAGATCTAGGTATAATATTCTGGATTTTCTGGTTACAAATTAGGATGTCGAAATTAGTTTATTGAGGTCGAATTCTGCTTCATGTACAGTTCCTGCAAGACGCCTTTCAGCGTGTGGCAAGGGGTGCATGCGCCATGTCTCCATTTCCCTAAATGATTATTTTCGCGTACGATTCGCGGAAATAATGAATGAAATAATGAAGTCTTGAATCGATTTCTTCTAGCATCCATTTCTCTGATCTTCTTTGCACTATCAGAACGGCGTATGAAAAAGGTGTGTATAACAAAGCATAACATCTGCAATAATGTGCTTTCTCTGAATCCATTAAATAATTTAAGCCTTTGCATTAATCTTCTTTCTTATAATGATTCCCACCCCGCGTCCTGAAAAATCTGAATAACGCACACCGAATTATCGTGGGAATTATTTAAAAAAACATACTTCCTCTCATTAAACCTTTTCTTATTCCAGAAAAAAATCTTTGCCACAGGGTCCCATACCCTGCATGCACACCAATGGTGAGGCCTAACTTACGCAAAAAACTTAGCACGAGGATTTATTAATTCCTCCTTTCGACGAAGCTGATTTCCTTAACTTATGTATATATAAGACAATAAAATTCATTCACCGCGTGGCCGAGTGTTTAAAGTCATAACGCTATCATTCGGACTCTAAGGTCCAACCCCGGCTGGTCGTTTTATTGTCTAATTAGGGAATGATTGTGTGTGCTCGTCCACTGTAACTGATGCCTTTCTTAAGCACCTCCTCATGAGCTCTGTATTGCTCAGCGCTTAAGCAAATTTCAGTAGCAACAGCAGCAGAGCAGGAAAAAAGGAGTTTGACCTAATTTGATAAATCATTCACATGTGAAGGATTCAAGAAACATCCACTTGTTTAATTTCTCTGTTATGACCTTCCACAAGGAACCGCCTTCACATATATAGTGCACTCTTTTTTATTAACAAGACATTTATCAAAGTAAGGTCGCAAGCATTCGGGGAAGACCCTTTGATGGGGGCTCTCGTGACATGCATGATTTGCCAAATGATATAGGATTTGATCGAAAGCCAAAAATTATCAAAACGTACTTTATACTAGTGGTCGCCAACACTTTTTTTAATCTTTTACTCCCACCTATGTTCTCTCGTTAACGTTATAATTTCCCTACCACCCATCAATACCCCAATGACTTAATTGTGGAAATAACCATGCAAAAATGACTAGCCAAGTGGGCAGCGCGTTCAACCTTCGTGAAAGCGCTCCCGGCTTCGATTCCCGATGGGAACCTGCATGTTCGAAACATGAAATTGTTAATTGTGCGAAATGACCTTTTATTAAGTACTGTTGCTACTAATTATGCAAAAGGGATTTTTAATAATAATCTTTATCGACCCAATACAGCGAACTATAGATGTCTAAATCGGCGCCTCCTTCAAGCACAGTATAATTTTCAAATTATTTCAGATATATTTTCATCCATAAAATACGAGAGAAAGGTAAGTATGGTTTAAGATGATTACATTCTATAATTTTTAACATTCTTTATATCTCTATCCTTTGAAAAACCACCAATCTTAAAATAACACTCTTCTACCCGAATATTGTTCTATTGTTATTGTTATTCTACCTTTCGGAGTGCATTTAAATTTTCTTTATTAAGAATTAAAGTCATTTTCGGCCAAAAATTGTAACACATGGGATAAGCTGAGCGCCCAGCTGGCCTCTATTGGATATATACTATCCTTTTACCCTTACATATCAAATTGACAAGATGACAGTCGAAAAGGGAGAAAAGCAGAAGGATATCTCATACATTCATCATATTAAGGCAACGACCACATTCTTCTTACAGGTTCATTAGCCTCATTCCTTCCCCAGGGTTTTTGGTTGTCAATAGTCGGGGATACAATCAGTCTTCGGGCCGATGATTTTGTAGAGAGATCTGAATCATTCGCGGAACTCTCTATGTTAAGTATATAATCGTGTTGCAAGTAGCTCTAGGCTACTACGTTTGAAAATTTTTCGATAGTCATTGATTGCTTGTGTTGATTGCATTGATACCATTGGTTACTAATGTTGGTTAATTATGGAAATTGCGAGAACTTATAACGCAGTTATAGTGAAAAACCGCTCAGTTAATTATCCGGACTTATTTTTCCTAACACTGGATTACTTTCGTTAGTGTTAAAGGATATACAATATTGTTTCACGTCTTATGGAAATTTCCTTTGCCATCATTTCTCTTCCACGTAAATGAGCAAAGAATTTAGCCAATAAAAATACTAATAATAATAAAAATACTAATAATAATAATAATACTAATAGTAATAATATTGATATTAATAATCATAAAAATACTAATAATAATAAAATACTTATAATAATAAAAATACTAATAGAAAGCTTAGGAAGGAAATGACTGAAAGAGAACGACGGTTTCCTCGCAATACTGATAGCTACAAGAGTGCATCATATAAACCACGAAGTTGTGCTGGAAATAAGGCCACGCAGTTCTTTTTATAGTGTGACAATCACCATAATTTATAGATTCTTGTTCATTCAACGAATTAATCGCTTCAATAACTCAAACAAGAGAATCGAAAGAATGAAGAGTAGCAAATCAGTACCAATTTCTGTGGACCTTGACCCCTTCCAAAAGAGAACTTAAATTATGTGACCTGATGATGCATCAATACAGAAAACGTACATTTATATCTACTTCGTGAAAGGGCAAGGTTTAGTCAGTGTATTACGTCAAAAGAGCCAATTATGGAATAAAATATGATGAATATTCGATTCATACCCTCTAAATTGACAAATTTACATAGGGTAGTCACAAAATAATTGTGAGAAAAACCTAGGAGAACGAATTGTGAAGGATCTATAACTTTTTTATAAAAACAACGAACGAAGCATTGTTTTGGAGACCTTTCTTATCACACTTCCTTTAGCAAGATTAAGAGATACGATGTTACTGTATTGGAACTACATTTTGTTTGGAAATTATAACAGGATATAAGGTTTATATGGTAAGTAAGCCTCATATACCATGATAGATGCAAAATATTCCGGGGCTTCGTTTATGCAGATAATAATAATATTTTATAGTCCTATATACCCAAACTGAAAGAAAAAGTGGAACCGTTATCATCTATACACAATTCCAAAATGTATATAATCTAAAAATTAATTATAAATTATCGAGCATCTTAATTAAGTAGGCACCTACATCATACACAAAATTACACGTGAGTAGAGCGTCAAACGGATGTCCAATCGATGACGGATTGTGCTTTTCCAGAACATCGTTGATATATCCTGGTTGGCGGAGTACAGAATTTATGTTGAAAACAAGCCGCCGAAATACAAGAATAATGACCTCATGAGGTGATTTCTGAACGATCTATTGAGACAGATATCCATTCCGAGTCTCGTTCCAAATGTCCAAGGGTTTGCCAAAAGTTTGTTTGCAGTTCAAGTGTATGCTTGGAGGAAATTCCGAGCCTCGAGAGAAAGAACAACAGACTCATCAGCTCGCCTCAATTGTGCGAAAATGCTTGTTTTGCCGCTCTACAACAAGGAAACAAAGGAAAACAAGGACGATGTACTGCTCAGACACAAACCCTATTTCCGACGAGCATATTAGAAAAACAATTCTTTTCTTAATGATCCCAAGAGATTGTAAATATATAAATCGTATGAAATAAAATGAAATCACTAAGCTTTCTGATTGCGAAAATAAAGTTTTAAGATAAGAGAAAAATAAACTGGTTGTGTTAATGTCTTAAGAATTTTTAATAAATTATATTCGGCCTATTTATCCTTATTTACTCAATATTATTTGATTTGATCTCAATTTAGTAAATTATATTTTGCGTTGAATCTGCTGTAATAGTTTAAGTTGGAAATGGTGAAGTCCTGAAGCGTAAATTTAATATATCTACACATTTGTCCCCGCAGAAAATTTTCATTTAAAGGTCAGCAATGATGAAAAATATAAAATCTCCGTGATTGTAGAATCCAGGTGATATAAGCGTCAGTTTTAAAATGAAAACTCTATTTTCCATTTAATGAATCTTCAATCGACTCAGCAGAGACGCACTTAACTTTCTACTATTATTTAATGCAAAATTGTAACTTGTTTTGGATGAATAATATACGTCGAGTGGCACCAAGCCACTAGACTAGGCCATAATTTTATGATAATGTGCTTGCTATAATTTTAGTGCTTGCTTATGAAGCTATTCCAACTTAGCGGGTCTTTAGCGTCGCCAACAACTTGTCACCATCATTCTCGAACTTGCATCGTTTCTTTATTCATTCTTAACTTCTTCGGGGTTCTGCCTCCAGGAAGATTTCTTCTCTTTCTTTTCTCACTTAATATAGTCATCAATATTAAGTTACTTTCCTTTCAGCAGGGATGAGATACGCCGCTTAATTTAACTTTGCATTTGCCTTAAATGTAGAATTTCCATCTACATATATGGAAATAAAAGTTGGCGTTGTTTATATTTTTTGTCGTAGTGTAATTAATTCAATTTTTGTAATTATTACATGTATATAACTTCATTCCCTGTTGAAAGTATATTAATCAGATAGAAAAATCTACTACTCACCGCCGCATTACTTTTGGAGGAAATTTCTTTACTGCGACATCTGGATGACAATTCGTGAAATTCTAAGAGTGCTGGCGGACAGTTTCCTCAATTTTATATGCTAGAGACTCGTTTACTTTGTTATCTCTCGTGTGTTTCTCACAACTATCCGCTCCTCAATCTTTTCCTTCATTAATTTTAGATTCATCCCTTCAATATGGTTTAGTCTAAATTTTTTCGCCTCTTATTCTTTACCATATCAACTGCGGGAAAAGTTAGAGTTAATTATTTAATCACAAATACATCCCTTTAAACATATAACATCTTCATTAAATTGTTGATATTAAATAAAAATCCCATTTAAGAAGTATGTAGTATATAATTACTAGTTAGGGTGTAGGAAACTAATTAATACCCGTACATTAAATCTTACATTAAGGCCTTTTGCCATAAATTCGCATCTATTTCATATTCTCACTAGAATTTTTTACAGGATGTTAACATTTACTCTGTAATTATTCTTTTTGGAATGTGATTGAATATTACCATGCTTTAACGCCTTTTAGTAATTCAATTCAACGGTTCTTTCTTCGAAAAGGAAGACCGACATTTCATCGGCTAAGTCAGCTTACGGAGGTTTTTCAATCTCTTATGTCTACAACGATTCCCAATAAATTAAACCTGCCATTTAGGAATCGATTAAAACATTTAACACAAATTAATATGATTATGATTCTTATGTATGCTGAAATTTTTATAATCACTCACATAGCTAGAAATCAATACTTATTAAATTTCAATCACATGAAAATACTATCGACGAAACAATAATTTACAATGTAGTGATACTTCAACTTTCTCCGCTTTCAATGAAATGAATGGTTTATTTTGGCTTTCTTCACCGGTTTGTGCGTTTTGCACCAAATGCTGCCACCACCAGCCATGTCCTCTGGTTGATGATGCGATTGCTAAATAAATTCACTGACCATTCACAATTTAATGGAAGAAGCTATATGTACTATGTGACATCCCTTAAATATAGTTGAAAACAAAAGAAACGGGTTGATCGATTGGTGTCCATGCTCTCTTTCACAGGACCATGCAGGTTATCATTGTACATGTACAAATATCTTTATATAGTAGAGGTGTCGAAGCTTTTCCTTCATAGGTCTCATAAAAGCTTTGCAGACCGCAGAAAATGCACTCCGCTTTACTTTACAACCTGCCATGATTCGCCACAAACTTTTCTTTTCTGTGTGTGAAACACAATCACAATGATGTTTAAAATGAGTGTGGGGTATGTTCCAAAGAGTCTGAACCATACTTATGATGAGTCAACGTGGAAATCCACGAAATCTCAAAAAAGCACACACTACTCACAAAGTTAGTTTATTAACGAATATGAGTACTGCGAGACTCGAGCCAATTTTTCGGCGAAAATAGTCTCCTAAGTCCTTACCTATACACATGCCTCGCTAGGTAAATATTGATGGAGGAAAATTCGGGAATTGATCTTTACTGTCTTTGTAACGAATATTTTCCCATCGCTTCCACGAAAGAGATCTCGAAATAAGAGTTGTTTCTGATACCAAATCTTCTCGAGATACACGCGAGCATAAACTACGAAGCGATGTGCTCACCCCAACAAAAAATTATCGTTGTATTTTTCAACGCAGCAATCTTCTCATCAGATAAAACACGAGAGGGCAAAATCCCAAGATGCTAAGGGACTCCACCACGTGCTGCTTATGTCAGCGACCTTCCTTTTCACCACATCTCACACGCACTCTTCGCATGTTAACAAACCCATGGCGAGCGGAAAATACTACGCCATATTTAGAATTTCATTAGGACGCTGATGTAATTCATACGCATGAAACTATTTGCTTTCGTTAATGGTACGTCCTTCGAAATTTATTGATACTATAGTTGGTATGAATTGTCCGTATTAAATAAAATTACAATCTTGAAGTTTTCAAAAGAGCATTAATTCGTTTACACCGTTTTCGGCCTACGCGACGTTCGTCAACTGGTGAGTTTACCTCAGAAAATATTTTGTATTCAATGCAATGGTCGATTATAGAAATGCTTTGTTTTATTCGCAATCTCGCATTATGATGGCCAATTTCTAAGTCATAAAATAAAGTATTTTGATGTAAAGAGAAATTAAAAAGTTATATTTGTCAATATTTTATCCATCAATATTCTATCTACTAATAGCTTTCGTCTAAACTATAATCGAGGAATGGAACTCAATATAGACAAAAGTTCAGTTGTCAACTTTTTCGTATCCACATTTCATTAAATTGGAATTCAAGGGAACCTTCTCTTGATCATATTGTACATAGAAGTATACTCCCTTTTAATTCTCAGTTTTCACCTAATTTGAAATTTAGTTTATAGAAGTAGAACTTTGTAATTTGAGTAGATTCCATTCTTCCTCCCATTTTTGAGTTAAGGAGTACCAGGTTTTTTCTCTTCCCCTCATTGTCAGATCAATACCCGCAAAGACAAAATACTTTAACAAATAAAATATAATACTATAGTAAATAAGAATATAATAATACTATAGTAAATAAGAATATACTATTACTTTTTTTAGAGTAAAAATATACGTTACACATCCATAATATTGCTCTTTCGCATACGTACTAAGTACACTATTCGAAAGTATAGTACAATAGTATTCTACAGCATACAATCATCGTTTCCATTTGTGGTATATATTTTCAAATAACATTGGTTATCCGTAGAGAAATTTAAAATATCCGGTAATCATGAGCACAAAAGTTTATACGTAGTTGGGTATTGCGGGTATTATCACATAAAGCTCATTAGTAAGTTGGACACCTTTAAATATTATGTAGAAGATACGTAATACAACCATTCAATTAACTTATTATGTATCTTCTTGACCATGATTGAAGATTTTTAAAGGTTTTCGAGTCGACTTATTTATAAGCCAGTTATATGACGCCTCTGTTTCCTCAATACGGCTAGCTAGGAACATTAAATTAAATTTGATTTTATTTAGATTTTTTATGGTATTGAGTATCTGCTGAAGATAGTAATGTGGGAGTAATGAGAGTAGATAAAATAGTAACCATATTGTCTGCTGAAAAATGTTCGTCGCGTTATGAATGAAAAACACTCACTGAGGAATTCTGTTAGTTGTTCTTCTCCAGATTTTATGATAGTAAAATTTTATGCTATAATTTTAATAAAGTAAGCATCGCATAGCATTCATCTCCAATACATATTTTGGGGATATTATGAAAAGAAAGAAGCTTAGGATGAAATATTTGAACATCAGAATGCAGATCCTTTCAGTTCGTGTCTTGATCTTCTTACCAAATGGATTTATCTCTGATCTCAAAACTATGTACATAGAATTAATAAAATTTAGCCATATGTCGTAAAACTCGCGGGTTTTCAGGTTTTTATTTTGTTTTTATAAAAATTATGATTCCATTTCAGTATCGCATTATGTAACGGTACGCTTTATAATTATCATGTTGAAATGGATACTTCAAATGTTCTTTTAACCCGTTAATCATGTTTTTCTGTAAAAATTACAATTACATGATTACATTAATAATCATTAATTACATTAATAATTAATTATAACAGCAACTTGAACGTCTAACTTCATGCCAGCTAAAATATGATTAAGAGAGAGTACGTTGTTAGAATTAATAACTGAGAAGAACATATGTCGTCCAAATGTTTTATCTTAATTTAATCTAGAGTGTAGCTGATAAAGAAAACTCTTGGTTTCTCATTATATGCATGATGCATAACAGAAATTGTAGCTTGTAACTGAAAAATTATTAGGGATAGAGATCTTAATTGACACGATAGTTGAGAGTGTAGCTGAAATAGAAACCATTCTAATCATGCTAATCATAAATTTCAAGGCCAATATTTGTACTGTAGTACCGAAGGAAATTGTGTCTCTCTCTTAAGGAGAGGATTTTTACCTTCAAGATACGAGGAAAATCGTAGAGTATGACATCCAGGTGAGGAGATGCTTGGATGGAAATGGTTCGCAAAAAGCGAAGCGTTCCGTTCACTTGGAGTGGAGATAAAACGAACGAGAGTTCAGCGTGAGGTCGGCCTGATAAGAAAGCGGCGGATTTAGAATTCGGACCGATAACATGGTGAAATGTCACTTGAAAAAAGAGGTGCTTCTACCGCTATCAACCAAAGATGAAAGCCGTAAATACACCAGCTCCTCTATTTCTCTTCCACTTGATTATTATTGTTTCACTGAAGTGCAGTCAACGGATCACATCAAATTTTTCTATTGTACTTCGATAAATTTTTCGATTCGTGCGGTTCAGTTGAAAACATTCGTACAATGAGAAATAAAAAAAGTCTAAAAAGACAGACTTTGATATTGATTTTTTTTGTATCTGGAAAGCTACTCATTCAGTAATGCGTAACACCGGCAAAAATAATTTGAAAAGATTCCTAAAGCTGAAGAAAACACAAGAGACGGTAAGTACTATATTTAAATTAGAAAAAAATCTATTTATGAGAGCAGTTGATAAAGGTACAGATTAAAAGTTTTTGGACATATTGTTGTTTTTCCGCATCTCTTAATCTTATTTTATTTACAAATGTCAATCATAATTTATTCCACATCTTACAAACATTCTTGGAGACCTCTTATTTTATATACCCATGCTATTCTAATCTGCACAATTCTTATTTCTATGAAAATTTAGCGAAAACTATTCACCGAATTCATTTAGATGTATATGTACTGAGAATTAATCCAAAGCGTTTCTCTTACAAAATATTCTACTTCCTTCGATATTGGACCGCAATTCTTCGAGCCGTAATTTCAGAAGTGCTACATATAAACTAGTGCTAAATATAAATGTGTAATGATTAAACCCCTGACTGATAAGTGGTTCATTTGTCAAGTCAACATGGTTAAAATAGTCCTGGGTTCAATTCTTATTTGACTTTAATCCAAAGCTGCGAAATAGGTTTTATCGTGAAATATAAACATCCTAATTGAACTATTTTCCTCAAACTCTAATTCGTCATTATATTAACGTTTTGGTTGTGTAGACATGTTTTTATTCACGAGACGCATCAAAATTAGCTAACCTAAAAGATATCTTATATGATGAAAAATTCTATACAACTACCTCCATAAATCCGTGGTAGCCCATTCTTGAGCTGAATGATGATTTAATTTTCTATTTGAAAGAATAGAGGACTTACTTCCATTGGATCTATGCGCACGTTGCAACAATGAGAGAGAAGCAAAGAGACGTGGCTTACTCGTATTCAGTATCACAACTATGGAGAAGTATACTATCAAGATCCTCATTTAAATGTAATATCCACCGAAAGGTATTAAAAAGTTTAGTCCGTCAATATTTTTAATGTTTTAAAAATTATTCTCCATTAGTTTTTACCTTTAATTCTTCGAATTTCTCTTCATCGATGTTTCACCAAAACTTTTCCAAAATGTATCGAGTTCAATAGGAATAATCTATACAGAGTATTAGCATAATTGATTTAAAATTGAGTATAATCATTTCCGAAGCCAGCTTCATTTTTTCATTATATCATTTTATGCCTTACTTTTCATCGTCTAAATCAGGATTGTCCAACATACTTCACCCGTTTGACAAGGTTTATCGACAGCATTGGCCCCTGAGGCAACATCTTTTTCGTAAAAGCTTTTAACTATAATATAACTATGTTTACGATATCCATTCAGTCCAAAAGCGGTAATATTTGAAATCGAATTTAAAATATTTTTCTTCCTTATACATTTATTGATATGTATTATTATTATATTCAAATAACGAAGAGAATTCTCATATGTTGAGTACTGGTTTCGGACAAATCGCCATCTTCAGGTAATGTACCAGAAAATGTAAATACTTAAAATTGGCGATTTGGCCGTAGTAGGTCGTTCTTGCTATAAATTTAATCATATAAATTACAAAGCTTTTCTTTGCTTTCATATCTTCTACGAAGTCCGGCCAATGATGATGTATTGTATTATAAAAAAATGAAAATCATGCTCATTTAAAGACCATTGCAAAGACATGATTATATGACCGAATATCGATGGAATTAACAGTTGAAAATACTGCGAACTTTTCTGTGCTGGTCGTATAGTCTTTATAGTATTGTTTATAATCTTCTACGACAGCTGGGGTCACTTCGCGCGAGAACCTTTACCGGTAATCGAACCCGGGACCGCTTTCACCTAAGTCGAACGTGTTGCCCACTAGGCTATCCAAGGGACCCATTGTCTTAACGGAAACAAATGAAGTTCACTACAGGAAAAATATTTTGGGTACACTTGTTTCAGCCGATTTGTTTTAGTCAAAGCACACATAAGTTATTCGATAAAAGTTTCCATTTATTACTGAACTTGGGAAGACAGGTCGAAATCCCGGGAGGATTTCATTTCCGCGTTTATCCCGCGGCCTGCAACACCTATTTTTACCTTTTCCCCGTCAATTCAACCTTTTATCGTTCAACTTCTTCCTGATACACTGCAATTTCCCTTGAAGAATCGCACTACTTCTTGTGAGGCATTGCACAGGTAAAATAACCGAGGAAGAGAAATGTGTTTCCTCGCCGTTGGCAATTTCCCTGGGCCGTGAGTAACCTTGTTTTTCACGCCCAGAGAGTGAGTCACCTCATGGCAGGAAATTTTTCGTCAGTCTGAAGTAGTTTGGAGAGAAGCGAATCTTCTCTGTTGAAATTAAAGTGAACTCGTTATCAATCTGCTTTTAGAGTTTCATGGAAAATTAGGAACAAAGAGGTTTATATTGCGTTGTTTACCTCAACAAAACAGAGGAACAAGCTGAGAAGGACTTTTTCTATGAAGGATTTCTTTGAAGGTTTACAGAAAATATTGAAGTAAAGTGAGATTTAGGTCCAATTTTATTAGGCAATTGATTAGCCTCAGTTTAGCAAATCAAATTCAGTGTTAAAAAATTTAGATCATTGCGAAAATTTACGCACACGAGTACATTTTTATTAACGATCGATTCAACCGACAAACAATATTGTAAACATTAATTATAAATGTTTATACTGCTATTTTCGATTTCTCATGTACCATTAGCGAAGATTGTAATGTCGCAAAAGTAAAAATATCTTTCATAAGCATGACTCCACGAAGAATAATAATTTGTTTTGCTTTTGGAATATTTCGATTGTGTCGTTGGCATACTTTGGCCCCTGCGCCTATGAAACTTTATCCACGATTTAAATCTGAAAAGACAAATCAAATTCACATTAATGTGCTTTATCCTCAAAATGCATAAAATTATGTCATAATTCCGAGTAGTTTACTTGGAAATATTGGTACTTAAAGTATTACTATAATTGCAGATATAATGAACAAAGTTATGGCATAGTTAAAGCAATTCTTATAGGCGAGCTTAAATGTTATGTGAAATTCCTCTCCTATTTTTACTAACACAAGTTATTGTTTGTCAAAGAAGACAGTCTTATCAGACAGAAGATCGTCTTTATTCGATCCAATTGTAGTGGCATTAGCACTAGAAACTAAGAACTTCAATAATTCAAAGTAGATATAAAATTGAACAGAATATTGAAATATGTAGGCCATTTTTATCAAGCCAAATGATCACGTACTGTTTTCAACCTGTTATATTTCTAACGAGAATCGAGAACCATGAGATTCGCACAAAAAGATACTTATATTGTTTTATAGATAAAACATTTAAATCAAATAAGGAAACGCCACAGAGAGATTATTTTAATGTGAGTGATTTCTCTATTAACATTAATTTAACTCCGACACTGACATCCATTAGATCATACCTCTCTTTGTTATATCAATTCTTTGCAATCTCTGTGTATCTCTCAAACGTTTTTTTCCATTTAATAGCTGCTGAATATTTTATCCGGATGAAAATTAACATGCATTTCAGTTTGTTCCCTTTTCTAGGAATTTAAGTTCTTAGGAATTACATCGGTTATGCGCTGTACCCCCATTTTTAAGTTATTTTGCGCATAATATTTGTCAATATATTAAAGCAGCAGTTCCCAGATTGGGATAAGCGAAAATGCAATGGTATCGCATACTCTCGGCACAACTTCTCTCTTGACTGTTGTATTTGATTTAACAACATGATATAACGTAAGGCATATAATTATAAATATTTTTGCAGTAGAAGGGGCCGACGTTGAAGTAGATAGTTTGATACTCTCATTTATCGTTAAAAAACATTGCCTAAGAATACATTGCATGCTAAAAATGTCTGAACTTGATATATCTATTGAGTATTTTTCATTGCGAAAGACAGTATTTTCCTAATCACTATTCTCTGTTCTTGGATAAAATATTTTATTTAAATAGATAATTTAACGGAAAATTATCGTGCATTACAATGATGATGCAAGAGTAAACCTAAGAGTATTTTTGTAATCATTAAATCACACAAAATCATCCTATATAATTGTAATTTCTTTTTTAGCTAA
This sequence comes from Pachydiplax longipennis, assembly GCA_036926295.1. NCBI lineage: Eukaryota > Metazoa > Arthropoda > Insecta > Odonata > Libellulidae > Pachydiplax > Pachydiplax longipennis. Next base: position 2,188,640 of record JAVFKF010000010.1, read on the forward strand.
GGCCTACTAAGACCCGAAGCATTTCGCTCATTTACTGAGCAGGTAATCAAGATGAAACATATCACAATACTGCAATAAGTTTTTGTGTTATCATATTATAAAATTCGTAACACTCCTTCAATTTTAATCACATCCGAAAGATCCTCATTGATCCTTGCGTATAGTGTAGTCAGCTGATGTCAGCAGTGATTCAAGAGAGGGAAAATTCCGAAGCAGAGGAGTCAAAGAAATGCCGTTTAAAATGTTATGACGTTATAACTCTTTATTATCCATCGGTGGTCACACAGCATTGTGAGCATAACCAGTGATATATAACCGATACGTAACAAATATTTACGAGGCACTCATTCAAGCGGTTAAGGAAAAAGTTTTCTCCAGCAGGCGGGGAATGCGTAATGGAGGGAAATTTATGGGGAGGTGTCGTTGTTGTCTCTCTTCCATCTCGCTTGTATACCTCTAACAAATTTCCGGAAAATCGCTGTCATCGGCTCGTTACTCCATAGGATACGGAGTGGAAAAACATTCCTTCGCCTTCGCAACGCACACCCAATGACTTTCCCTTCGATATACTGTTGCAAAACTCTTTCGCATCTAATCCTTTTCCGATATTCGCCAATTCTGCATCCTGAAGTTTTATTCACGCATACCAAGGACTTCATACACTGCATAAGATATCAATGCATACATGTACGATAGAGACATGCGAATTCCGAATTTCGTTTCCAAACGAATCTCGAATATCATCTGGAATAGAATTGTCATCCGTCCTTTACGTTCCAATCGACAGGAACCGAGAAACGCTTTGACTGTGGACCTCGGATACAGATTTCACTCTTAAGATATCATATTCTTTGCCTCTCTATTGCAGAGTACGCTCTCCCTTCGCTCCTCCTATGCTTTTCATAATCGATTTTCTTTCATCGCTTTTCCGCACGTTCTACGGATGCGTATAGCCCAGTTACTCGCGGGATGTTCAACCGCATACATATATCTATTCAACCTTCTATACAAAATATTGCACTGGTAGTTCAAATGCATCTATTTTTGTAAATTCAACTACGGAGCTTTCAATTCCATAGATGGCTCCATTTTCCGCTTTTCACGCCGACGCACAATGGGCAAGAATTGATAAAAGCTGGCCAAAGATACGAAAGTGGTTTATTTGAATTCAGGCATGGAAAGTTCACAAAAATATTCTTTGGTAAATCCGCATACAACTATTCAAGCTATCTGCGTTGGTTCCTACGCATTAAAATTATACCGAGGGTCAATGTTGACTTAATTCTGTGAAAAATACCGGTATTCGAATTTTTGCGAAATTCTTCCACTCCATTGTTGATGCTAAATCCATATTAAGATCACCGGGTAAAATATAATGCCATGTTATAAATCTGTCCTTTATACTTCATAACATTCGATTTTATAGCGACTTATCTGACTTTAATTTTAGGATTTTATTTAATTTCACTGCCTTTTTTATAATAAAAATTGAATATTTTCATACCTTACTTGAAAATGAGGCAGACCCTTATTTTAGAGCGAATGTTTACGGAAAGTAAAGAAAACGGTAGAAGGAGACATCAATATATACAGGATAACTTATTCTACGAAATTCTTTAATGCTTTTGAAGATATTTTTTGTGAAAATCGAACCTTTTTCGTTTATAGCCTGTACTATGCATATTCAACGTATTAAGGATTCCTTCAGAAAATACGGTCTTCCTACCTTGAATTGTTCAGGTAATTCAAGAATGAGGAAACGTTGATAATAGATGAGTAGGGAAGGGATATAGGTCTTAACTCTTACTCGAATATATCTTGAAGCTTGAAGAACTTGAAGAGCTAGCAACATACTTCTCATTTTCCATCTCGTCATAAGCGATCTACATTAATGGTCGTTTCTTCTCTTGCCCCTGAATCAGTTTTATATATTGAAGACGACTTCTTCCTCTTCATCTCTTTCCCTCCGTCGTCCCCTCTAAAAATATATTAATATTCAATAAGATTATAAATAATACGTTTGCAACCAAAAATACCGAAAAATCTTTCTTACTACACAAAGAATAATTGGAATTATTTTGTGCAGAAATACTTTTTACGGTGAATAAATGTTCAGTGACATCGATAATCAGAGATATGATCGCAAAATTAACTTGTATTAAGTACACCATTTGGCGAATTCTCTGCTGTAAATTTTTTTGCAGTGGAAATGTCAGCCTTTTGTAAGGAATCTTACTAAACGCATCGCTATGTTTACATTCAGGCTTAATAAAGGTTGAAATCTATTGGGTATTATTTGTAAACGATGGAACCTCCGGTGAAGAGTGACCTCTAACTCGAACATTAATTATGAACACCTACACTGTGGCTCGCGAATTTACTATGGTCCACAAATCTTTGCTGCCTTTCCGTTCCTTTGACGCTTTCCAAATTCCCCTTGATTTTATGGCCGTCGGCAATCAGGATCATGAAATTGTAATTCACGTGGATTATTTGGAATTCCCGAGATGATCTCATCGATCATTATCCTTTGCTATACATATAAATTTATTTTTTCCCTTCTTTGAGATCATTTCTTTCATCTTTCCAGCACAGCTTATATAAATACACAATTTGTATAATAATCCTAAACACTGTCGTGACGAGTCTCAGCTCCTTACGCGAGGTTTACCTTATTCGGCAAAAGAGTCATTTTTCAAATTAAGAGATACGCATTGTGAGCGTTTTATCATTTATTTAGGGTAATGCAGCGAACATTTTTCTATTATCATTATACACAGCGGTATGACTTGCGTTTTGAACTTGAACACAGTTCATGTGGCAAGGTGTCATCAGTACATTAATGTATATCAACTTATTCACACTTGTATCAAATGCTGCCATTTTCTGTTCGATTACACATCCTGTAATAACTAAAAAGCTCACTTTTCATCTCACATCACGTGTTACTTTGTAGAGCACAGATAAGATCTCACATACGTAAAATATATTATTTTAATTTAATTGAGATAAATTTTGTTTCCATTTTCCATCGTTATTAATGTTTGAGGCTGCATACATTTCAAGCCAAACATCGACCTTGAAAACTGAAGTATCAAACCGTTTACACTATTTCTGTGACAAAACAGCTCGCGGTACCAAGTTATCGGATTTTTGGACTCGAGTAGTGAAATATTTTGTTCTCAGAATAGACGCCTCTTAACGCCGAGAGGATAATCCCTCACGTTTAAGAAAATCTCCTATTCAACTTCGCTAGAAAAGCGGCTGTCCGAATATAAAAAGAAAATCTTGTCATCTCATGTGTTCCTCTACTTTACGGCCCCCTCAAAAAAACTTGCCGCAGCTGTCGAGTCTGCTAGGAAGTCAAGCCGTCCATGGGCTTGCAAAAGTGTGGCTCACTGAACATAATCGAGGGATAAAGAAACAAATTCACCTGTACATATATGAAAGTGCGGGCTTTTAGTGAGAAAAATGCATCGGAACGGGAAGAAACAAACGAGACCGAGCTGATGGACAATAAATACTGTAAATAAAATGGACAATACGTACTGTTGTCTAATTTAAACCTTTTCTAATAATCGGTAAGTAAGTGCTACCACATTCATACTCTTCCCACCCACTTTTATTCATTACATATCGAAATAGAAAACTGCACTTGAAATGTGTATGTGTGAATTTAAGGGGTACTGTAACTCCTATCCAGGTATTAGAATTCGTCACATCAATGCACATCTAAACTAATTACGCCAGATTCATGCCCCAATGAAGGACTATCTTCATGGAAAACAATAACTGAGTGTATACACCTATATCTTTTGGAGTGAGGAAGCCAACCCAGAGCTCTTTTCTTTGAAACGTAAATGGAAAATTGAAGGAAATATCATTGAAGAAAATATAGCACGCAGCGAAGCACCGAAAATACCTGTCCGAAGAGATAAAAAGGAAATAAAAATTCTTAATTATGAGACAATTATGTGGTCATCAAACTAGACTTTACTAATATATCTAATATGTTTTCTTTCACAAAATCCTAGCAACCCTTTTCTCGCTATTTGCAATGTTTTCCTCCCAAAGCATAATGCCTCCTGCTGTTCCTAAATATATTAAATAGGCAATACATCAGTTAAAATGATTAATGAGGGCCAACTTAGGACGCTCACTATAATAATAAAGCTTTGAGGGGCCTTGAATTTTCCCTCCACACTAAGCCACTGGACTTTTGCACGACCTCCGGCTAACGGAGTTCATCTTCGGGCTCGTGCCAGGCCTTATCATGTCATTCCAACTATTATACACAATATAGGGCATAATTGATGCTTGAGAAACAAAGTCGAAATGAGATTATTAACCACTATTGTGGATCCTCGTACCATCTCCATGCTTCAAGTGAGTGTGTTTGTCAAAAGATTTTTCCATGAAGCATCCCTATCACTCACTCTTTCGCCTAAGTTTCCGTAAATAATACTTCTCAAGTGACGCCACAATCTTTTATTCAGTATATCTTGGTTTGATATCGTTGCGGCTTATTTCATTTTAATTATATTTTTGACTTATATATAAATTACTTGAGCGGGAAATTAAACTTCTCAATCGTTCTTCATTCACTCTTCAGGTACCCATAAAGGAAGTCACTTTTCGTTTTTTATTTGGGATTTATAATATCATTGCTATACGGATATTTTAATCTAATTATGTTTGTATTTAATTTAATTAATAAAAAAATTAATAAATGAAGAATGATTTTAGCGCCTTAAAATCTAACGTACACTAATGAAGCTGAATCTAGCCCAATTTGGTAAAAATCGAGTCCAACTATCCTAACTAGGATTTCCTACTGAATATAGACAATTTAAAAAATCATTTTTTTATAAATTTCCATTTCGATAAGTATTGAAGCAATTTGAATTGAAGCTAGCTAACATGATATCAATTAGCTTTCGCATAACCGAGCTTCACCTCCATTCCACATTCTGATTCGAAATCCGCTTAAGTAACGCACTTTAAAGCACTCAAACTACGGTTTTAAACAACGAGTTTTGAAAATCCTTCAAGTTCAATTCAAGTACTCCCAAAACTGTCTTCTTTCAAAATGCTCGTGAGTCTCTCGGAAGTTATTAACCATGTTACTGCGAACTTATGCTCTCATCTGCTAATTGTGTTTCAGCAGAAGTTTGCCATTCCGCCATAATGAAAATTCTCATGCTGGAGACGTCCTTTCGAATTCTTGCGGTGGATGGGAGAACCAAAGCTAATTATGCACTCTGAAAATTGAAACCTCACTGTGTAATTATCCCCACGAATGAGAATTCCAAATCATTAGGAGAAAAATTTAAAGAAGGGCAAGTTTGAACCAGCTGCACTCCAGTCAAGTATACTAGCGTAAAATGATAGTATGTTGAGGGACCGTGAATTATTTTTTTCCGAATGAACCAGTTCTCAACTCTCTTCGTTTAGATCATCTAAACTCTCGCGATCAATCATCTGCGCGCGTAAATGTGTTTCCAAGTTTGTGAAATATTTTGACTACCCTTTAATTTAATTTAACAGATTCTAATCAGATCTCTACAAACTATTTGAGACTGGAATTTTCAGTGCTGCCCAAGGAGACTTTAATTAAAATAGAAATAATTGGTGGTTTAGGAAAGGAAATTGCTCTTACTGTTATTATTTGATCATTTTCGTTCATTTTTCATGATTTACAATTTTTTTTGGAAAGATATTCTACACATTGTTAAAGCAATTAATACTCAGCCCGTCTTGCAGATTTTATGAGCTTGAATTTCCCAATTACCTATGCTAATATCATATAACCGGTTGAGCGAATTAATAATAAAATAAGTCGACAAAATCTGTGCAGTCCGCAATAAATTGTGTAATTTATTCGGATGGCACCGGTTTTGTTTCTTGTGCCTTTTTTGTGTATTTTACAGATTTCGTTTTACTTATTTTTTTAATTACACAATTAATTTCCACCAGATATTGCTCAGAAATGTTCTTTTCGAGCGTATGACAGTTATTATCGTGTATTGCATTTAGCATCTGCGTTGACATTTTTGATAAATGGAAAATGAAAGAAGCAAATATAACAATCACATCTTTCTCTCAGTAGCAACACGGTATTCGATATTCCTGTACTTTCATGTGCGGATTTCTGGAATAACTATGGCAAAGTCACAGGAGCATGTCTACTAGCGAATCAGAAGCGAGAAGCTCATGTTTCATTATTAACGTCTTCAGCGCTCAAGAGCACATCCTATACTATCCATCATTCCTTCTAATGCTGCTATCTTGATTCATTATGATTTTCTGAAAGTTAGCGCTCTGCATGCTAGATGGCAGCAGGGCGAAGCCAACTCCAATCGGTCACGTGTTTGCCTAAGTTTATGTCTATTTTAGTTGCCGAGGAATAGAAGCGGGCTCTTCAAAAATACCGGAGATGATTTTTTTCGAAAGGATATCCTTAACGTCAGGACTTGATAAATATCTAAAGAAGCCCTCGATTGTAAGATTAAGCTGAAACTGCCTAAATAAAATGGTATTCATAGCATGTAAGAAACATTATTCGTTTTTGGGGTTTGGACTTCATATCACAAATTAGATTCTCGATAAGTAAATTTATTTTATCAATATGGAGTAAAATAAAGCCTGGGCGATGGAAATAAAGGGAATTTTTCATTAAATATAGAAAATGTGAAAAGGGTGGACATTTGTAAAATTACAAATGTGATGTATGACGACGATTTTCCTAAATCTTCTGTCATTCTTTAAAATTATAGAGGGAATCTAAGAAATGAACTATGGATGTGTTCAGAGCGAAATGTGTATGAAAGGATATGAAATTATGTAGAAAGATTGGGAGAGACCGATATAGCGTGCTTTTCCGTGAGGTTGAAAGCGTTTAAGTTTTTTGATCAATGCACTATTTAGAAGAGGCTATTAATATAGAGGAGGAAATTTTTAGAAAGGTATTCCATTTCATTTCACTAATGGTTGGAAGTTCTAACATTTTCTTTGTTTCATTATTAAGAGTAATTTTAAGGAATCGATCTCAGAGATTGATGTTATAAATAATATCAAAAAATTTTTATTTCATTATTAATTACAAACAAAATTTCATGACTTATATGCAATCTCCAGGTCATAGTATTTAATTGAATCAATTTCTCCTTAATCTCACTAAAGCTCTATCTTGAAATAGAAAAATCCATTTTTCTTTTGTGGTCGTCTAATAACTACATGGAATGAACCACAGAAATCAAATATGTACAAATGCTGTTCGTTATTACATCTACCAAAAATTTTTCTTCTATACTTTAAATTTATCGATTTTCTTTAAGTAATTAACAAAATTTTGTGGATTCATTTTCTCTCATATTTTAAGATACATTCATTAGAGATGTCCAGGTGACATGTGACATGAATATTAATGGCAATTGGTGAACTCATTTATCTCCTCATTTTCAAACGATACTTGGAGTGTATCACCGTCTCTCCGTATTTTAGTTAGTCACTTTCGAGAGAAACAAAAGTCTATATTTTATTTGAAACCTATTCTTTAGTTTTAAATGAAGAAAATGTATTAATCCTATTTTGTAACACCTTGGTTAACCTATTTAGGTACCCTCCATAACTGATGGGAGATCTCTCTGGAGCATTAATTGCTGCGAAATAAATAAAAATTTTTATTCCGTCAATTTAGCTTAAATGCAAGACGCCGACGAATATCCTCTTCTGAGCTTTAGCAGAAATTCTTTTACCGAAAGTATAACCGAGTGAAATTCTAATTAAAACACCTCGTCCTTCAAATTGATACTCTCTCGACTTAGGTCATTAGTGCATTTATTTTTATTTTAATTCTTGCAGAATCATTATTTATCGACTTGACTGCAGTGAGATCATTGAGCTAAAGAAATATGACCTCATTATTATGCGAACCATAAGAACTTACTCAAAAAAAACTCTTCAAAAATGACGTTTTAAATGAGTCGCTTTTTTCGCAGCCATCTTTCTGCCATATTTGCGTGCTGCCGTATTCTTATTTTATTCAGTGTTGGTCTGTATTACAAAATATTTTATAGTCTCTTTCTGTTTTGTGCGAATTATGGAATTTTTGAGGTTGAGATCACGCGGCATATTTACTTGGTCTTGAGGAATACCTTAGTTGAGAATGTATAAATGACAAAGGCCATCAATAAAACTATTATTCGAGTTTATTTACAAGTTCGGACGAATGTGATTAAAACGTGACAAATATGTAGCTGAAAAGTTTATAATGTCACATTATCAAGATCAATATCTTCAAACACCTGAACGATTGATTTGGGTTAAGAATTATCTATCTTGTCACTGTATGTAAGTTACCTTTGATTTAACGATAACCAAAATAAATATAAAATTTCGAAATAATTTAGTTCGGACTCGAGATGTGAGTCAAAATATTTATGCGCTGAGGATTAAAGGATAACTTATTTCTCTAATTCTTCGTAGATATTACCACTCAACTACTGATAGAAATCTTAACGTTGTGAGAGATCATGGTTCCCATCCGTTAACGCTAATACAAGGCAATTTGAATTACATTTACTGCCACATTTACCATAGTCCCCTGGAGGCCTCGGTAGATGTGATAAATTTTCAAGTAATGATGCCTGTTGATGCAACTAAGCTTATGAGACCAGGCGGTAAGAAAAAGGTACTACTTACTTATTTACTACAATTTTCATTTATAAACCACTCTCGCTCATTGGAGTGATCCTAACCTAATTGGCCTATTTCAATTATTGAAAGTGTTACAACCGCAAGCTAAGTTATGCAATTATGTCGCAGTCTTCCATAAGTCTTGCCGAGTTTCATAATGATGAGCATGCGATACTAAAAAGTGCTGTACATGACGAAAGTAATGCTGAATATCAGAAGATGTTTTCTGGTATTTATAACTGCGATTGCATTTCTTCGTTTAAGCAATGTTAATGATTCACTTATATTTATGCCTCACTGATTACACAGGCCAACAAATTTTAAGTAATATGATAATATTATAAATGATAGTAATATCTGTTCTTAATCAATTTCGGATCGCTGATTTCAAATTGCCCCGCCAGGTTAGGTTTTTTTTATGACACCCTTACCTTTTCCCTTTTTCGTTATTTTTATTTCCATTTTTCTATATTGCCAATGTCAATTTAAACTAAATTTATTTTTACTTTTGGCTTTCGAATAGCCCAATTGTCAGCGCGTTCGATTTCAGCACAAGCGTTACCAGGTTTGATTCTCTGTAGAGGCCCATGTGAGTGCAAAAACGACAGCTATCGAAGGACTTTTAGCAATACTACCTACCCCAAGTGGAGATGGAGCTTCAGCGACATTTGATATACTAAATTCCTGTAATTTTCTACAACATTATCCACTAGTGTATAACTTGGCCTCCAACCGTTTTTCAAGACGATAAATATGAATGATTTCTTCGTTTTAAGTTCTTTCACGGAAATACTGGTTTCCAAACTTGGTATTTAGTGTTATTCTTATATCAGGGCAAATATTCCCTTCTAACTTCAAGTTTAGCATCACTGAGTCGTGCACGCTATCGTCGAGATATTTTGGTAGTTAATGCGTTGAACTCTATTGAAAGTTGTGATAAAGTATATAAAAGGTTTCATACGCCTAATTATATCGTACGCAGCTATAACAGACTAAAAATAAAGGAACGCGAACAGAGAACCGATATAAAGAAATATTCATTTAGTAATAGAAATATAAGAAAATGGTATGACTCACCTGGAGAACGTCCTGTTCCAATGTAGAAAAGTCTGAAATTTTCAAAATTAAGTTCAAAAGTTCTAAATCTAAATTTTATATTTAAGTGGTCCTCGTTTTGCCCATTTCATTAGGATCATTTTTTGCACCAAGAAAATTTGATACTGTATGCTGTATGTTGGGTATATTAATAATTGAATAGTTGGGTTTGCTTATAATTGCGTTGTTATGTAAAGTAGTCGAAATTGTAAATTGGATACGTTGCTGTATTAGCATAGCAATTTTTTGCATGACAAGCTGCCTTCGGTAGATCTTTGGAGAGATTTTCCTCCCGACTGGAGTGAATGCCAGGCAAGGGTTTTCATTTTGTTTTTCTACTTGCCCCTGAAATGACTACCACCTGGCTAGTGGCCTATTTTTACTCAAAAATATCAATAAATGAATATATGTCAGAAAAAGATGTTCTATCGAGGAGAAATTGTGGTATGAACCTAATTCCGACATACTTTAACTGTCTCTTCATAAAATAGTTTATGCTCAGCCTCCTATTAGGTGAATAATCAATGCTCTTCCGGGATGGTGAAAACATAATATTTTGACTTATTGCCTCGCAGCTATAAATCTATTGCACTGATGTTATACTATTTCAAATTTCGAACATATAATATTGAATGTTAATGATGAATTCTATGTGCGATTCAATCACGGTCAATTTTTATTTTTGGCAATAGAAATATAGTATTCCATTTATAGAAAAAAATATAATCTCTATTTTTAAGGCTTATTAAGTAATAATAACAAAAATATTGATTAAGCCAAGTGGGAAAAGTGAATAATGTAATGAAGGTGTTGTGACTTAGTTAACCGCCGAACAGTTTGGTTTGGCCTCCATAGTGTTACCAATCTACAAATGAACCTATAAATTCCTTTATTTCGTATTTATTACTGTCAAGACTAAGTAACTGAAACTTTTAACAGACAATAAATCAGTGCATAAAATGGAATAAGAAAATCTTGCCTCATTTTATCGAAATCTTGTTGCCCAGCGTTATACAGTAAATTTGGCTGTTTAACCTTTCAACAGGTCTATCGTAAAATCTTCTCTATGTAGTTAATTATATTATCTTCTCGTCCATCAGCACCAAAAAATTAAATGATTCACGTTTAATCGAAATAGATAAAGTTAATTAGGAGCACAGGAGGTAAATATTTTCCGATTTAACTAAAATAATGAGCGCATAATGTAATTATGGCGGGGATACGGGATGGAAATTAATGGTTTCAGCTTTCTGTACCACACAGAATATGACATTCATAAGCTATCAGGGATTAATATTGTTTCGGGTAATTGCAATTTTGGAATATTTTAAATTGACTTTGAAAATTGACTTGGCTGCGATGGGACCAAACGAAGAAGGTAGAAAACACATATATGGCTCAATTTTGAATCTGGTTGATGATTTTCATGGAAATGCAATTATTTGAATTGGGATAAAATGAAATGTCAAGCTTCTTCACTCGATATGTATGACGGCGAAGAACTTCACTTATTCATTAGATTTGTTCACATTGGCGACATTTAATTAATGACGGCTCAGTTTTTTACGCACTGAACTGGTGACTATGTTATAAATAATTAGTTGTTTTTTGTCGATAGGATATTTAATTACGGGCAATTAAAATATAATTCACAATCACAGGGATTTTGTTTGGTATTAATTGGCATTCCATGTGTACTTAATTTTCAGTACCAAAGAGTGCATTCCAATTGAAAATCATTCCATTTACTGAGAATCGTTATTAGAAATAATGCGTTATTTTATAACAAACTTTGAAATATTCCAGCTTAATTTCTCTTTTATCCAGATAGTATTTATCCAAATTATGTCAATAAATTCCGAACAACAATTTGCGATTAAATTTTCACCCAAAAAGAATCGTAATCAACTCGGTAAGAGCATGTCAGATAGTTGTATTTTAGCTTCATTTCCATCAAGTTAGTTGTGGTTTTTTAAAATCACCTTGGGCTAAATACGAGAGTAATACATCAGTGTCTTTATATGGATAAGCACAGTACGTCCGAGAAGTAATTATATACTATGTTTACAATAGAATATATTCTTATATAATATTCACCGATGTGTGTATATTTATTTATCCGATGTTAGTAAACTCCCATAAAAAATACATGGAAGAAATATTGGAACATTGATTTCATGCACTTCCCGTCATAGTACGATTATAAATTTTTGGCAGTCGTTAAAGGTTCAATGGAGTATCACATATTCATATTTGTCCGTCTAAAGTATCCTTGGTTCGACACTGATTGGTTCGAAAACACTCCCATAAGAAATGCACGTTAAGTTCATTTTTATCAATTGCAGACTTTTTTCTTTTGCAGAATTAAATCAGACGTAATGACCCTACGAAATCGAGATAAATATCAAAGGAAAGGCAATTAGAGATTCTTATTTAGTTCGTAAAATAACGTATTCTAGTAGTAATTGAGAGAATTCCGACAAAAATGACTAAGAAATTGTGGAATTTACGGGTATAAGCAAACCGTACATCTAGCGACAAAGACGATTGTTGCACTCAACTCTCATAGGAATATCTGAGAAGGATAGGCCCATATGAAAAGCATGGGAAAAGAGAGCCGACATTTCATGTCAAGGAAAGAATTAGTAAACTTTGAAGATCTAAATTCACCAACGTAATTTTTCAACTACTTTCTATATTGTAGGTAGTTAAAATTGCACGTTGTGAATAAAAGTTCAAATAATTAATGCCTTCGTTCTCAAATCTATACATAATTTTCGTCAAATGATTCTGAAGCTAACAATGAAAATAAAAGACGATTTTTTATAACTATATAGACAATACTCTCCACATCGACATTTTGTGTAGAAGCTATGCATTAACTGTACGGGGGGTAAAATGGAACATTTCAGAAGAAAACAGTTCGAATCTTCTTTCATTTACAATATAAAACCACCGTATTATAGAAGAGTAATTAATATGATTGTTTATTATTCAGAAGGAACAGATGTATGAGATAAAATTCGTACATTTTTCTATAAATCAAATTGATTTCCACTATTTTTGAGAGGAGAATTCACTATGCTACATAGAAAAATCCATCTTACATAAGCTAAAATAATATAGTGAGTAACGAGATACAGAAGTTAAAGATAGTCGGTTCTAAGATTAAATTTTTGAAGTCTATTAATGAAATAGAGTGAATGTACCCTCTGCCACACGCCCAAAAGACTTACTTATGTAGATATACGGATAATTAAGCAAGATAAAAGTACCCCATCAATTCATTTTTTAAGTAGGGAGAGGGGTTTGCTTTCTTATAAAAACACGCAAAGGCAACGTGTGATGTATAAAAAAATTAAATATAATGTAAAAGTTATACGCATTTTAGAGTACGAAATATTCGAAAATTATATATATAATTTTGCGTCATTAAAATAAACAATTGCGTAAGCAAGTAAAGAATTGTTTTATTAAAACACAAGTGGATTTAATTTAATTCCGGATGTAATACATTTTAGACTGCGAAATAAAGATTACCACTCGAAACCTATAGTAATACTTAAACGTTTTTACACATTATTAATATTAGTATAGTATACTAATTATAATTGTCATATGAGTATGATACCTCATTTACATGTAGGTATAAAAAGGTGTGTGTATATTTATATGAATTTTATAGTACGAAATAAAGGTAAATAATAAAAATACTATACCTTGAGATATCATAAATATATATGTGTTTTCGTGTATTCCAAATAAACAAACGCATAACCATGTAAATAATTTCTTTAATTAAACAAGTAATAATCGAAAACTTCTTACCTTCTTCTCATGAAGCTTCTAAGCAAAATTTAATTTTTTGGAGAAAAATTTTTTCCGTAAATAGAATTCGAACCACTGAGGATAAACTTTTGGATAAATCTTTGGAAATGTTGGAAAGTCGGAACCAGTCACTCTAACCACTCGGCCACTTTGATTATGATAATTTGGAAGGTTATAATTAAATAAAAATGCTGATTAACTTAAGTTAAACTGCATGCCAGATAATGACAGACAATATGACAGATACATTTAAATATTAATGAACCTTGGAAATCATAATCCAGCAATATATATTTACAAATAGTATATTCTATGCTCGAGATGCTTTAAATTTGTATTACTTGATTTAAATGTACTAAACAACCGTAATATATCTTTGTTACTAGACACTTTAGTATCTTAGGTAATTCTCATATATTAGTTTTAATAAAACTTCATCATGTTATTTTTAGGCGTTCCGTTCATATTTTTAGCTTCAGTTTCTATCATGATGGTTGTTCAAAATTTGAAAGGAATTATTTTCATTTTTGAAAATCAAGAAATACCAGATATTTATGCATATTTCATATGTTAAATTTAGTCCCGTTATTTTTGACTTGGGAATTCACTAGTATATAAATAAATAGCCTGATTAGTTTGTCCTAATTAATCATTACATAAACTAAGAAATCTTTTTCATGCATGTATATTAGTGAAGCTATCCCTTTTTTTGGCACGCACAAATCCAAAGCTATAAATGGAGAACCTGCAACCATGTAGCCTTTTTGGCGTCCATTGCGTTCTTTTATTTATTTAACATAAAAACGTTGCAATTTGGTCAGTGGATCAGGAGGCAACGGTGAAGGGGAACGAAAAAATAATGACGTCTGTCCGGCATTCACCCAAGGACGGGAGGGAAACCCCTCCAAAACCTCCCGTTGACAGCTAAATTCTTAACAATAAATTGATACACAATAATTTACAATCCAAAAATATTCCAATACACAATCCAGATACAATAAATTATAGCTAAAGTATTATATAATACGTTATACATAATAAAATGTAAAGTTCAGTAAAATGAGATGCGTTCGACTTTACAGGCTACATTATTTATAGATAAACATAATTTAAATATTATGAACTTTTAGTTTAGTTTTGAAAAGTTTTGCATCATTATTTAGCCATTTCTTGAAAGATACTCTAATATAAATAATTTTATTTTCCGTTCTTAATGCCACCAGAGAAAAAATATAGTTGAAAATGTCCTCTTCCAGTTTACTCAGCGAATGGAATGGTTCTCTCATACAAAATTTCGATGTTTTACTGTTTGAATGTAGGCAACTCGGGACTTGGGCTTGTGGTTTCACAACTTCTAATTAGACCGAATGCTAAATGTGGCCTTTCAATGAAAAAACGTTCCCCAACTCTGGTTTAATCTAATTAAACGCTCCATACTTTAGTGTATTTCTTACGCTTCTTTCACATCTACATCTACATTAAATCCCTGCAGGCCGCCTTTTGGCTTATGGCAGCGAGTGTACAAAAAAACACACTGTAAATACCGGGCGCTTCAGTTCCTTTTTTGTCTTTCTGCCTTTCTTGTCTTAGTATATATTTCTCAAGTACGCTGATTGTCGGATGTACCACGAAAGTCGCTCAATACCGATTACGTCTTCCGCAAACTGAATACTTACACTGAATTAATGAAGCGATCGTATTAAAAGTTCTCCGACAGCATATCATTAGACCCCCCCCCTGGGAATTGAACCCGGGGCCACTTTCACCAAAGTCGAATGCGTTTCCCACTTACATATCCGTTAGCTCTTATCAAGCAATCGAATCTTAGCTTCTCTTTATTTCAAGGATACCCAACCTACGTCTTAGAACATTTCCATTACGATTGCTTTTTATCTTAGTTAGCATTCTTCAACAAACCCCTTGCGCTGCACTTCCTGGAGTTCGTGGGTACACGTTTCATCCGCCATATACTTGCTGCATATTCCAGACGGGACCTGACCTAGGTGAAATAGTATATATCTCTCTAATTAAATGTTTTATCCAATATACGCTTCCACTTGGGGGACACACGCACACACACGCTTCTCCGGTTAGACGTACGTATATCTACATATACAGTGAAACCTGCTAAAGACGGTTTTCAGGGGAACGAGTGAAAATCGCATTTCCCATACGTTTTCCGGACAATATCCATATTCTGAAGCATCCATGAAGTTTAACTTCTCTTTTTCTCACTTCAATATCAGTCTCGATTTAGCTTTACAGGCGATGGATTTCCAAATCAAAGAGGTCCCAGGGGCAGGTTTGAATGAGTTTCTCTGATATTTATATCAGAAAGACTTATATCCAAAGATAAGAGCAATAAATACGGAGTGAAAATAATTAAATAAAGTTATCTTATGTGTAGCCACAGGTAAATTTAGGGAATATATGAAGGCTGAGAATTTTTATTGAATTGTATCTTTCATAGCATTCTATCTTAGTGAAGGTACTCCACGTTAGTTAATCTCATTCCATATCTTCTTTTATTATGGCGAGGGGAAGGAGTTCAAATTAGTTACATTCTTACAGAGAAGGATCGAGAATGCCATGCATTGAGTTCATCGAGTAGATCACAGAGCTTAAGTGGTTAAAGAGCTTTATAATAAAATGAATAGTTATATCAGCAATGCTTCTTTAGGAAACTGCATAATCGAACCGCTAAATATTCAAATACAGATACTCTACCGTAATATTTCCGATAATGAAGTCGTGCGAGTTCTCATCGACTGTGCATGCTATTGAGACAGCATGTCGTGTAAACAATATAAGTCGTACACGTAATTCGAATTTCCAGTCGTGCACTCGACCCCATGAGATCTCGGTTATGAATTTTCGCTCCCCCTTTTCTCTGGAGTCCGGAGCCACATTCGTTCTTTGCCGATAACAATAAATTTGGATTCCATTTTGGCGTTTCAAATAAATATTTATATTTTTAAACAGTAAATTTTATGAGCGTATCAAAGCCGTCGATTTGATGGCATACCGACTTTAGTTGGGTGCTTACGATCGCAAAGAATCCCTTTTCTATAAAATTAATTCTATTAAATTAAATTCCTTTGCATATCCGCTACCTCATTTGTCTGATGAAGAGGCTGAGGGATACTCGCCACGGGTCGCACGTTGATGGGTGTTGGAGTTAAAATTAATGGTATTAAAATTAATAAAAGGTTAGCTTTAAGATAAAATGTTTTCTAAGAGGTGTCGGAAAGTTTGTATTTTATCAATCGAACAAGAGAAAGTTGATAAGAATGATGAAACAAAAATTATCGATAAATTAAATTAAAGCCAGGAAAATTAATATTGAAATTTCATCAGTATTATTATTTTTCCAAAAATCTCAATAAAACCTTAACAGATAAACCAAAACATGTCTAAACATTTATAAACAAATATAAAATATCTACGTTTAAGGAAAATAACAATAACAGAAAGTGGAATAGTTAGCAGCCAAATGAGTAATTTCTTAAGTGGGCCCGGCGGGAATCTACTTGCGCAGGGCCCACGGACCCTAAGACATGGCTTTGCCCGTTACCGAGCTGTTTTATGCATGAACAAATTATTTTCGGAGCGATAGATCTTCGGAAAACATCACCTTCAGCCCAAGGGGTTCAAGGAGTCGGGAAAAAAAATTCGCGTCGGACTATTCCCCATCACCACCCAAGCCATTCATGTTATACGAAGAATGAATCGGGAAACACTCGGCATTTCATGGTCGCTTTGATAAGAATATTTCCCTCAATCGAATACAAAGAGTAAACGTTTCTGACTTGTACATATAACACGTCGTCCCATAACGAGACCATAACCCTGTTAGGGATCGATCTTCCGGTCACAGCGAAGAGGCTTCAATTAAAAATCGCGGGGGCAAAAATTCACTTTTCTCTCGATGAAGCGATCGGAGCACCCCGTCTGCTCTATCGGCATTCCATTGAAACAAAGGTCTTGACGAGCGGTTCTCTATCGCCGCACTACCGGCGCACGCCCGCCCTTTGGGTCGGCGTCTAGTGGCGCCGCCATACACAAGTGGAAGTCCGACGGTGGCGCCCTTTGCGACCAACTAAACTTGGGGGCGGGTTTTCGTGGGTGTGTCAGTCAGTGGCTCGAGCGCCGTGGCCCGAGAAGATGAGGTGCTGCAGTGACTTGGACTCGCGTGTGTTTGTTGTGTGTGTGTTGTGAGGCGAACATGGACACTACTACCTTGGGAGGCGCAGGTAACGAATAGAAAATATCGCGTTTTTTCCCCACCCCTAATGCTTCTTTCCTTTCCGGCCCCCGCTCGGAGGCCCCACACGTGAAATAGCGTAATTTTGGGCCGAAAAACATCAATTGTGGAGCGTCCGTCTCTTCCCCAAGGCGCTCGCTCATCAGCATCGCATTGTGCGGACGCCGTCATTCCGGCCGATAAAATAAATGCGAACGAGTGCGATTCGGCCGACTCGGGGGGTGTCTTTTTATTACGCCACTCCGCCGCTTATCTCACATCCTTAGGGCTTATCGAGGTCTCGATGTTTTTCCCACTTATCCTTCTAACGTATGGATGTCGAATCGATGGCCGTGGGGGAAGGTGCTAATAAGGAGTCGAGGAAGAGTCTTGTTATGAAGTGGACAGAAAATTTTCCGCTGCTAATCATCCATTATCGGGTCCATAAAACCGTCGGGGACTAATATCGCGAAAAAGGAGTTTCGGCGGCGTGGGCGGAATAGTAAGGAGCGGTCATCGAGCGACTGGGCTAGGAAGAAAGTCGCGGACCCCAACCAATTCGAGAAATATTAATAAACTAGACGCTCTCTGGAAGGGGAACGCCGTAAAACATGTTCATTGCGAGGGAAATCGTGTCGGAGTCCCACCGCGGCCATCGGACATTGGATCGGTCGCTAGGATATCCGGAGAACCCTCCCGGCACAACATGAGACCACCCAAGTAGGAACCGAAAAACCTTCTGTATTAGCTTCTGGTCGATGCCTTTGTGGCGTGTAAAGACTGCCGTGCTCATTCGGTAGTCATCGCTTTCGTTTCATTTTCTCCCATCGAAACGATGAGTTTTTTCGACCGCTTTGGATCGGTCCACGGTGACGGCGCGGCGCGGAGAGGTGATTTGACAAGAGGCTCTCGGAAGAAGCATCAGGCAGGTAGGGGTCGTCCCCAGTGGTGGGGGCAGAACGTCGGTGACCGCGGTGGGGGGCCGCGCCCTAATCGATAAGCAAGCGCCCGGGTCACGTGACATACCCCCCGATCGCGCTTGCGATGCCTCGATGGTCCGAGAAAAGATAATGATGAGGAAATGAGTTCGGTGGACGATATCCGCCAATGTAGTCGTCTGCGCTCCACCTCAGCCGTGAAATGCTCCGGCGAATCGCTTTACGCTGATCGGCTAGCGCTCGTACAGGCCGCGCCGTGCTAAAACGCGCCCGAAGAAAATCAATATGCCATAAGAATACGAGTAATAAAGTGTGCGACACGCGTCGCTCGCTTTTTCTTCGCATCCGGGTCGACCGTGGATGAAATTCAGGATCTGAGTGAAATTCTCCCAAGGGTTCATTCTTATCCGACGCGATTCCGTTTATTTACTGACCGCTAAATTTATGCCGGTGAATACCATCGTGCTCGATGCAAAAATTAAGATTATGCGGAAAATTACGAGAAATAAGATGGGTACCCTAAACCGCGCAACTAAGAGAATAGTGGCAATCCTGTTGTAATTTGTTTGAAATTCTCCGGAAGATTTGATTTTTTCCGATGTTAAATTGGCAGATGTAAATATCTGGGCCAAACGGACGTAAAATATTCATCTGCTCTCGGATGAACACCGACCACCACTCTGAAATTCACCTTCCAGTGGAAGATGTCCCTAATGAGCACTCGGTGTAAATCATCAAAACTGCGCTCTTTCCACATATTTAAGAAGGACTGACCTTCATGAGCCTCTAAATAATTGTCGAGAGCCCATTATGCACTAGGAGAAGGGCCACGGCTCAAATCTTTGTGATGGAGTCCTTTATACTACTATAAATACAGTAATTGAGAATAGTACGTTCTCATAGCATATTCTTTTGCATTCTGCCTTAAATTCTCTTTTAGTATCCCAGTTCTCTCTGATGCATACCGACCCTTTGCGGTAAGATATCGTATCTCTGGAATCTAGCATCCTATCCTTCTAATATTGTTATCTGGTTGAATCTGGATGTTTTAAAATGGCCCATTCTTTCCATTTTGTTAATTCTACCGTATTGGTACGGAATCGTGTTGATGAGATCTCTATACGATTGTTATTTATTTTTGTAAACGCAAATTACTGCATCCAATGCTATATTCAGTTTTTCCGAATTGAGAAGTAGGCTACTTTAATATCACATTGAAATTAGAATGATGAGCTCAGAAAAAAGCGAGATTCCTGAGACTCGTCTTAAGATCTTTTTCAATGGAAATCAAGCTGTGTTGAGATAAATTAGAACTGGAAAATATGATATTAGAAATATATAAGGATATATATAATGCGGACTTCGTGAGCAGACGTTACCAGTACTTAGGAGAAAAAATTGTAACTTTCTGCTTAATTCTATTAACGACCAGTACCGGCCAAATAGTCATCATTAAACTAAGCCCGATTAAACTGAATCGATGTTTATGACGTCACTTTTATTTTTGTGTAGGGAACTGTGAAAATAAAGAGGGAATTACGAAAGTCTGCCACAACAAAATCTTTTTAAAAACAAAAATAACGAAAATAGAATAATGTGAGTTTCAATGGTGAACGTCGTTTTGTAAGTACGTCGAAAATTGATGAATTTAATGAAAATTTTGATGCAATTCTCGTCAAAATCTCTATCAAAGAATTGCTGTCGCCTGAAAATAATCCGACGTAAGATCTCTATTGAGAGCAACACTCATCTCCATTCTGGTATAAGCCATTCTTTGTGTTTGATCATCGGATCGGGGCGGCGGGGTTCCCCTTTCAGGATCCTATTGCTACATGTACGCTCATCCATAGGTTACAAAAGAGAATAATGCCGATATTTATACATTCAATGAAAACATACTTAAATCTAACACAAAAGTAGTTATTGGTTGTATGATCATCTACGGAAGAAGCTACGAAGATGACGATGCGAGCTCATAACATCTACGCAGCTACTTCCTGATGGCTGAAACGGTCATAAAAATAGATTGAATGTGGATTCGAAAATCAAAAGCTAATTATTTCCAAGGATACGAGTGCCAAATGTTACAAAAATTATATCTCCAAAGTTGTTTGACGCATGACATAATCAAATTGTAAGGAATGATTTCAAATCTGCGATGGGAATAGATTTCGAAAGATTAGGTATCAGAGAGAAAGCTAATAGCGCATTTATTTCCCTTGATCTTAACCGTGTGGAATTCATCGGAACCTAAAGAGTTCCATCTTAACGTTTTACCAGGAATTACGGTCATAAATCACGTAAATCTAGCATGAAGACGACGAATGGAAAGCCCTCTGTTGGTACTTTTCTTGGAATCAAAAGTTGTTGTTTGCTGAACTGAGTCAGCTCTATTCTAAAGACAGAAAGCGAATATTCGCGAATGGTTTCAACTCTGTAATTTTGATAAATTAGTATCTTAGGCTTTCGGTTGTATCATTCAAATTCATTTCCCTCCCTTGATGTTTCATCACTTAGCTCAAGGTTCTCTAGCCCATTTTTGTGAGACGAAGCGTAACAATCAGAAGATTTCTCTCTGATTCGTTTACACTATTTTTCCTTTTTTGATCACCTATCTATTGAGAAGTTTATGGTTGATCATCGAATCCTCTCCAAATTTTGATATTGGGCACGAGAAAATGTTCCGTACGGTTGAAGCTAGGGATGGCATCTTTCCAGTAGGAAAACAAAAAATTGGGAAGTAACTAGGCAAAGAGATCTACTATGAACTAGCAAAAAGACAAGGGACTGTCAATTGTCATATTTAGAGTAGCAGCTGTTCCTCTCAAGAAGATTATTTATGTACTGGCTTCGTCTCCAAGTTTCTAAACCAAGCGAGACCGCTGAAACCATTCAAAGGGAAAAGTGATGCAGAAAAACAGCAGCTAAGCTTTAAAATCCGTAGAGGACGAAAACAAAGAAGTAAAACTCTAAAGAACAGCAAAATCAAGGAAGTTTTCATTTTTATCCTTTGTTCATTGTACTCAATGGCATACGATCACTTATGTAGTGTATTCAGGCAATTTCCAGTCCGAGCTTCGCACATTACTCTGATTAAATTTAAGTATCGGTACGGAACAATTTTGGAAATCAGACCAAAAATATTCTCGTAGTGAGATTTGGTTGTAAGAAGAAGGTGATCCAAGATTCACGGCAACGATTTTCTCAGGGATTTTGTCCTCAACCGTTTTAGCTCGCTCGGATTGAATTTTAGGCAAATGTTGCGGGGCAATATGAGTACAGCCGAGGAATCTTGGCGTTTCACGCTCGGCTTGGAGAAAATCCCTGAGGGAATAGAGCGATTCAAGTACCGCGACTTGACGCTTTGCTTCAGGCGCGACATGTTGTCGTCTGTTATTTTTCCGCAAATTAAAATCGCGAGCGAAGGACTGTCTTCCGTTGCCGTTTTTGGTCGTACGAAAAGAAAGCAATTTGATTCATAGAGAATATTATTAGTGAAGCTTGTTTTATTTTGGCCAACTGTATTCAACGTGCTGAACCCCCTGGAACGATTCCGAAAATACAATTTTACTATCTGGGCTGGCTGACCATACGTTTTGTCCTCCCGGAACAGTCCCGTTTCCGATTCCCGTTTCTATTTCATTTTCATCATAAAACATCATTATGCCCCTCTTTCCCGCTAAAATCCGAAATTTTCAAGTTATAGAAAAGGTATAATATTTTAATCGGAAATTCTTAGCCTGTGAAAAGACGAAAACTCTATTCATCTTCTGTTACACGGAATAAAAATTCAGGTTTTCAAAATATTATAGCAAGTACAAACCTTGTGACTAATACGATATATAATACAGACAACTTTATGGTTAATACAGTATATGATCTCCAGGCTAGATCCAAGGAGTAGAATATACAAAAATTGGAGCAATAAAATCCCAATCGAATTTTTAAGTCGATGCCAACGTTTCTCACGTCTACGGAGTGAAAATGTTAAGATATCATATCGGAATTAGGACTGCGAATACTTGACAACAAATAAACTAAAAATAGTGGATCATATATTCGTCATATAGTGTAGAAAGTTTACTGATGTGATAAAATATATATTTAAATTTAAAGGATACGATGACGGAATACGGAAATAGAAATAAGATGGAATTGTTTCTTTGAGTTTATATCCTAGAATTCTTTCTGAAGAAGATCTCCGTTAAGACGGAGAAACACGGTGCAGCATTACAAATCCTGTGTATAATGGATGAGGGGCTAATTCAATTAAGGTAGGATATTGACTGTTTAATTACAGTGAGAATCCACTTTGAGTGGGGAGAGATTAAATGAAGAGAGCCAATTCAGTGGAGAAGTACCTTTTTCCCGCCTCAACAGTATTCATTAGAAGTGCCATATACTTCAGAAAATCGCTTTGAGGTTATTTTTACCTGGAGGGAATGAACATTCTCCAGGGTTCTCTCGAATGTACGTGGCAACAGTTCAATTCTAACAATAAAATTTCCGCTGCTTTCATAATATGCAGAGTTCCAGCCTTAGTTCTTCTTTGTGGGTGTCTCCAGTATTCTAAGAAATCTTTTACCCCTGGATCGGGGAATATATTTTTAACGCTTTAAAGCTACCGCAAGAAGGTAGAGCTTTTATCCCACAAGCATTTATAATTTCCCTAGAAGAATTTTCACATCCTATAAATCTCACTATGCTCTACACGAAATATTCTATCTTACAAGTTTGGTGTGATTTTATATATTTATCTTAGAAGATTGATTGCTACCCCGAGGGCACATAATTTATTCTGAGCAAATTTACGAAGTGACGAGGAAACCGAGCGCCCTGATAGAGAAGTTCGAATTTGCTTTCTAGCATCAAAGTGAATCTTCGGCACGTGAAACACCAACTGTAAGAGAAGAGTAACTGTCTCGACAGAAGCGAAGCAATTTAGTTTGAGTGCTTGCTCGTGATTTTTTTAGCGACGTAAACTTTAGCTCTCGCACAATAATTAGAAGTGGCGTAGTAGAGAGAACAGAGAAATGCGATAGCGAAAATATAGCTAATTATCTTCGAAAGCTTTAAAGTGCTGAGAACGTTCTCATTAGAAAGTACATTTTGCCTCCGTGACATGTGATGGAAGTTGCTTGTTGGAGAGACTACGTTCTTCCCATCAATGTAATCGAGTTATGGTCACTGTAACGGGCTAAATGAATTACCTGTCGAGATACTGCAATAATCACTTTGTGTGGTGGTGGCTCTCGATCATTGGATTTGAAACTTACGTTAATGAGGATCAGGATTGTATTCCAAGCAAATTTACGAAGGAAATGGGTATCTATTCGAGAGGAGATACGAAGGTGGAGGACTGTTTCTTGGGATGAAATTCAATGCGGTTAAACACAGCAGATGCAAAAAGGAGTAAGAAAGATCTATTTTCGATTTTTTTCCGCTCTCATGATTCTTAAAACCCCCATTCTTCTCTGCTCTTTCATCTTACAACGAATCTTCTCCTTATCTTTAGTAATTCGTCTTAAGTAATATGTTTGACCACTTTTTTCTTGATACTCATTGTGTCTTTCGGATAGGTTTTTAGTCTTTATAATATTGACCGTGTGAATGGTAACTATTTTTGTAAGTACCTGACGCACTCTTTCACTCTATACCCTGTTTTCACTATCTATCGTTTACATATCCCTTATTTGTATTTACCTATGACCCTAATTAGCATAGTCTATCACTACATCTCCACCCTATCATTTTCCTTATAATGATATCTACATCTACATGAATATCCTGCAAGCCGCCTTTCGGCGTGTGGCAGGGGGAAATAATATAAATAAAACATTAAGTTCACTTAGGCATCTCTTATTTTATCATCACATTCATACCATCGAAGAATGGGAATATGATCTGTTTTTTTTAATGTCAGTGTTGAGGCTGTCATAAGCCGATGTGTGATAGTTGTGGTCAATGCAAATGATAGGAAATAATGGGAAGAGTAACATTTGGCACAGAATAGCAGCCCTCTGAAAGTGTACAATGGGACATTCGAAAAGGGGTCAAAAGGACAGTGACCTCCTCTAATGGTTAACTTGCTATTTTCAATCGATAAACGGTAGAAAATAGGTCACTTATTCGAGATTTGCGAAACAGGTACCTGCAATTAAAAGGGCCGTCTGCGTCGAAGTTTTCGCACGATGGGGTCGGTTGCTCGCCATTCTGTTACCTCACTAATATTGGCTCTTTTATTCCTTTACACATACATCGAGATAACTAGAAGCGCAATAAGCTGAAGTAGCATAATGGAGCACTAGCATCAATCGAACAAGTCCATTGAGAGTGGGATGCGGAATTGATGAAAGAGGATTTTCCTATGGGAAATAGCCGGCATTCGCGCATGGTCAGAGAAATGGGAATTACGTAGAGATCAAACCGAATGGATCGTTACGTTTTGATAGCGCATGAATACTCTGATTAGGAAGAATAGTGGTAATTAATAGAGAACTTTGTCGATCTGGAGCAATAAAATCTCCACCCAATTCGCCGGAATGTAATTAATCCAAAAGTGTTACGATTTAAATACTACTGCCTTCAACGAATCTGTTGTTTATTCCCATCCACAATAATTTATTCCTCTCCAGTTTCACAAGTTACGCACTTTATTTTCTCTTATTAGTTTGTATTCTCAAGCTTACATTCTAATAATTATGGTGAAAAGAGTATGGTAATTCACTTGCCTAGAATAATTGTCGTCTTCTCGCCTTACCTAAATTGCATAACTCAGCCGACAGTTCTTAAAATATTCGATATATATATTCTTTGTTGAAATGTATTATTTGTGGATTGTTTAAGTTAAATCACGATCTAAAGATATCGCAAGACCAGTATTTTTATGATTCACATTAAGGATACGTTACTTTCTCAGTAATTTTTCTAAGAAATGGTTATGATTCTCAACCTCTCCGGAGAAAAAAGATGAGTTACTAGTTAAATCTATTTCCTTATTCGCTTTTCTACAAAAAAAAGAAATAGAACGAAAAGAACCGTCTGTAATATCTGTGTACTCGAAACTTATATAAAAAAATTTTATAATACATATTTTCATAGCTGCATACACCTACCCCACCAACCCTTCTTCCGAACGTACAATATTCAATCGAAATCATGTATTCGTAGATCCTTAACTTCGCGAAAACGATTATTTTCTTGCGGGAATCGATGCCGTCGTAATGAGTCTGAAGAAAAATTTTACCGTACACTATACCTAACTGTATTACACATTTTCTAAAATAATTTAATTGACGTTAGATGCTGAGATGTTAAATGACTATCAACAACATAGGAATATAATATCGAAGCTACACCCCTTTTACAATGGATTTATTCAATAGAGTTTATTTCCAATCTAAAGTTTTCACATGGCTTTGCGAATAATACTCGGAGGAATTTCGGTAATGTTATTGGATTAGATGAGATTATTCTCCAAAATATGTTAAATTGAAAGTAAGTCTTTTCTTATCGTTATCTTTTGAATAGGCTTATAAATAATTTACCTTTTATCTTCCTGAAAAACTGGGTAGAGCGTGCGAATGAACTTCTGTTTTATAATAGTATAACCTAAAAGGAATTAAAGAATAGAGAAACATTTAAAATAGTCTCAGAACAAAAGGTGATTTAGCAGAACATGAAGAAGCCTTGGCTTTTCCAAAATTCCATCTATTAATTTTTGGATCAAAATTACTGTGCTTTTTAGGAAGTAAACGAAGCCAAAATATTGCTATCTTCGGTCTATTCGAGATTTACTGAGAATTTGCTACATTGCTGCAGTTTAGCCAATCAGTTACACGGTTATCTTTGTCAAAGTACACCATTAATACTTCTCACAATGAGTGAAAATTCACGGTGCATTCTTCACCTCCAATCTCATAGCAAGTCACTCGACTCTTGCGTGCACACGAAAGTTTGCTTTGATGTGAAAGTTCAGTGGAAAAAGGCAGCGTAATTCACTCGCTGTTAAACTCCGCTTGAATTCTAAATTACTATCGTCTATTTCAGATAGTGTCACGACCAGGATTTCGCTCTGCACGCAAAGATCATGCACTCAAATGGTACTAATATTTCATTTTTCCCAATCGACCGAGTAATTCTAGCGAGTTCAACGGAAAGTGAGTATCCGTGTACTTATCGGCTTTGGTGGTTAGCGTGCTAACCCAAAGTGTCCAATGGTTGTTTTATTCCTTCATTAAGGGTTAATTGTAGGAATGCTCTTGATTGACCAAATTCTCCAAATAAAAACATGATGCTTGGTAATTAATTAGAATATTATCAGCAGCGTAAATTTTATAATTTATTAATTGCAGCAGTATATTCAGATATTGCAATAACTCGATCATTTACTTCATTTTGCGATATTTCAATCTATAACTTAATTTTCACCTGAGGAAATATAGAAATGCCCTAAATTCTTTACTCGACTCTACATCCTGTTTTAAAAAATTCGACAGACCTAGTATCAAGGAAACGGATATCCCGCGGATTCTGCATGCGCCATCAAAAATATTTTGCGTATGCAGCGATTTTCGCTGCCCTTGTATTTTTATGCCTATCCTCTCCTTTGGAGGATTCCGAAAAAGAAAACCCGGTTGAGAGATCCAATATAATACGATGCACATGACGCATCTAACGTAAATATTGCGTTAATCCTTATAGTATTGGAAGACTTATTAATATTCCAGAAGATAAGGAAAAGGGTAAAAGAAACATAACACGTAAAGGCGTTTGCGTATAAAAAAAATCTTAAGAAAAACAGACATGAAAATGGTCTAACGGGACTCATTATTACTATAGATATTCAGGGTACCGTTCCTCTCAGACTTTTTTCGTGTCCGTTTTTTCTTGGAATTTCTCCTAGGTATACGCCTTTAAGGCCATTTCTTTCATACATTGTTTGAATTTTCACTTAATTTTCAATGTTTTCCGGAACAGTCCAAAAGTGATTCTAGAAAATGAACTTTTATGCTCATTTTACATCCAATTCCTGATATTTATAACTTATTACTAACAATATTTTAATATTCAGAGTGTTTATGTTTCCAAAAAAGTTTTATAACACATACGTATTTAAAGGCTTTCCATTTTCTTCAGTTTTGGTCTTTCGAAATTTCAAAAGTGCCTTCCTTGATTCATCATTTTTCTTAGCCTCCTCTTTGTATACCTTTCTCACTATGTTTGTTATATTTTTCTGTCTTCTTTTCATATCTTTCAATGTTACCAAAAATAGTTACTACAAATATAACAAGAGAGATCCTGTGAATTTGAACAGAATTCTAGAAATCATTTTAGTCAAGAACTAAATTGATGAAAATTCAAGCAAAAATGTGTGAATCCCACCACACAAAAATAGCAAACGGCAGGTGCACCTCTCAGAGGTATGCAAGCAACTGTTGAATAGTGGTATATCTCACCCTCATCTTGTCCCCAAAGCGCTAAAACGTTGATCTGTTGCCTTATGAAGGGAAGGCGTTGAGAGGGGTTCAAGCGCTTCGACGCAGGTATCGTTCTTTTCTGCTAAATATTCTTTTCTATTTGACATAAAATATTAAGATTTATCTGCTCATTTCTAATATATGAAAAATACACTAATGCCTACTTAAAATTTATTGTAGCGAATAATAACCATAGAAACAAATTACTATAAAATAAGCTGTATGGTCAACGTAAAATCGTTAAATGTGAAACAACAATACGCGATAGAATTTTTTCTCTAATTTTTCTATAATTCTCTCTTTTTCCCGTAATTTGCATCCAAAAACTATAACATTTACATTCAGTTAGATTTAAGTAAATATTTTCATTGCAGGCCGATGCAATATTTGATTGTGAGACCCTTTCCATACTTTAAATGAAACCTTCGTTTCTATAAAGAGTTAACAAATTTATTTAATTTATCTTCCATTGTTTTGTAAAATTTGATCCTTTTAAATCTTTCTCAGATTTTGTGATCCGATTTTACTTTTAATTTTCGTGATCATCGAGAAGTTATCTCTAAGGCACACCACTCGATTTTGAACACTTTATTTTACGTTTCATTATCATTTGCAATTTGTAAAATACATACCCTTTTTGGTTTAAAAATCTTCAATATACTATGTAGCTAAATGGTGTCTGGTAGCAGAATTAAGAGAAACGACAAAGCTCGAAAAAGCTGGACAAAAATTTGTTTCCTTGAAGTTAAACGACCGTTCCGGAGAAAAAAAGCATAAATAAGAAAATAATCCATTCATCAAGGCAGTTCACCGACTTTTTATACATCTCTTTCTTTTCATTACTTTTGAGTTGAATAGCATTATCTTCCGACGAAGTTACAAAATTGAAATTCTAAAATGAATTTTC
Organism: Pachydiplax longipennis; assembly: GCA_036926295.1. Classification (NCBI taxonomy): domain Eukaryota; kingdom Metazoa; phylum Arthropoda; class Insecta; order Odonata; family Libellulidae; genus Pachydiplax; species Pachydiplax longipennis. The sequence goes on from JAVFKF010000010.1 coordinate 2,217,827, forward strand.
TTTTGAGTGTTAAATCATCACCATTAATAAGGCTCGAGTTAAAAATGAGCAAAGTTTCGTCAGTATATGGCACATAAGTGAAAAATTGGGTTCGATTTTGCTTTTGAGTATCACTTGAGAAGAATTAGCGTTAGGATTCAGCTAGGTGTGGTTCGATAAGGGGCATAAAAACCCTTGGCGTCATCAGATGACGTAGAACATTCTTTCTTATTCCACGCACGCCCATTATCTCTTCTGAAATATTCATGTGGAGCGGAAAACATTATCTAGTATAGAAGTATTAATCGAATCCAGCATCATTAGGAAAAATGGGCCTTTGAGAAATGGCCGATTCGAGGAGATTATCATTAGGGAAAGTGCTAAAAGGATCCTCGTTTCCATAAGATATTCTCCCTCGGAAATACCAAATCCGCGGCTTCGTTAAGATATTTTCGGACTACATTATTTCAGTATAGTTGTATTCTGTTGAATTATATCCTGTAAAAGGAACATCGTTCCTATCTTAATAAATGGGATACTCTCCATTATTCTTTTCGCACAGGGTGAAGGGAAATAATTTCTTCATTATCCTGTCACAGTCTTGTGTATAGCTGTGATTATATGAAAGATTTTGGCTGATAAAGAATAATAATATTCTTCCTCGTCACTCACTCAATGCTACGATAAGTGGTACTCATGCAGTAATCTTGCTGCACTGCAGGTGGACTCGACCACTTTGGCTGAGCGAATGAAGGAAAACCTCATCTTGCTTATTCTGCCTTTTCTGAAGCTTATGTTAGCTAATAATGGAGGGATCGGGAATGCAATCAGCCTCCATGTTGATCACTTTGCAGTCAGAGCATATACTACTTAACATTCTTTTGAGAGTGTATTTCCGGACAAAATTTTACTAAATAATTAATTCTCATTTTATTCCGAGAATTTTTTTGTGCCTCAGTCAGATCTAACATGGTATACATATGCACTTTTTAGTTTGAAAATCCTAAATCACTAGTTAGCGAAAAGGTTGCTGGTAACAGAGATAAGAAAATCATTAAATCATCATGGTCGCTTATTTTATTCGTATGAGGAATTCTTTAAAACCCATCACATCTTTACTTATTAATCACATTTCTATATATCTACTTATCAAGCTTCACTAAGTTATGTATTCACTACGAATTAAATGCATATACTACTTTATGTTGAGCGAAGATCATTAGTGTACTCAGACCTGTTTTTTCTAGTCGACTATAATTAATTCCTGCTCCATAGCTCTCGAACCCCGTGAGATAACGGAGCGAATAAAAAGATCTTCCGGATAGCCAAGTGAGTAGCGCATCCCGAATTGATAAAAACGATCCCGGGTTCGATTCCTGGTGGAGACTTATACGTGCAAAATGACCACAGTTGTCCAAGCCCATTTAGCAGTAATATTATACTACGAATAAAATTTAATTCGATCCCGCCATTCACAGTGGCAATAAAGGAACGTCATAGAGTCGAATTAGCGGATGAATTTTAATAAATTATTTATTCTTGAGGATCGATGGATTGCGATTGCCATTCCGTACTGTGCAGAGAAAGGGAGTTTGAAAGCGGCGCCGTCGCCCACCGCACCTCCGTCGGCTCACCAGATGGCAGTGCTATACGTATGAATATAATTTTTATAGTGCACGTATTAAATTACAATATCTGCCAAATATGGTAAGAAATGCAAGAAAATAATATCATGACACGGATGAAAATTGAATTATGTACGTTATGATGAATATCATTCAGCGATACTTGATGGGATTTCATTATAGAGGAATCTTTAATGGCGACACTTGTACGAAATCCACAAGAATTTCTCGTGAATTTTTCACAAATGTCACTATTTTAGATTCTTCTGTGTACGTTATCAGTTTATTAAGATGAAAATGAATTGTAACATAAGGATGCTAATTTAAGCACTATCTCTGAAATTGGATCATGGGCAGCTCAAGAGCATCCTTTAAATTACATCTTTTAAGTGAAGTTTTAATAATTTTAGCTTGTAAAAAATTCAGTTTAACTGTGGCCGTCTCGGCACAGTTTCTTTCCCTAAATTTTAAATTTGCGTATTTAATCTGATTCTCTAAAGAAATCGCTTCATTTCTTGAAAAGTAGAAAAGAACATCCAAATGAACCCTCGAAGCAAGGAAGGAAGAATCGAAGGAAGGAAAATCAATCTGAAGGAAGGAGAGTAAAATGAACTGCAAAATCTAGAGTTTATCCTCATATTATATATTTTTATATCCTGCATGGCTTCGATGAATCTTTTGAAAAAATCATCCTTATTACTTGCGCTTGTATTGCATAGTTCAACGATTTCCGATGTCCTAGGTTCTGCAGACCCTAGTTTCCCAGTAATAATCTGAAGAGATCTGCGTATAACTGTTTGTCTCAATTAATGTAGCTTTCCACCTCACTATTTTCTGCAATATTGTTATATTTGACCGTTAATTCAATCGATTAATGCATTTAGTAACAAAATTTTCGTAAGCAGTTGTACCTAATTATAATTAGCAGTAGATGAATTGTAAGTTAATTCTCAATATATATGCGAAAGCACAAAATTTTGGGGATCCGCGAATAGTGAAAAAGGGTCCTCAGAAAACTAAAATTTAAGAATCGCTAGTGTGGAAGAAATATAAATAGATGTACGCAAAACACAACTCTGCCCCTGAAGCTTATGCAATCCATCAATTCCGACATGTATTGAGATTGCCTAAATTTCGGGCCACTTCACCATTTTGTTGAGTTACTCAATTTGATGGTAAGAACCCGGAACTTTGCAAGTAGAGAAAACCTTGCTTTAAACTAGTTTATATTTGCTCTAAGTGGGTGTAGCATCATTGCTTATTGACAATATTCGCTTCAATTATTTCTATCAATGGAATCTTTGTATTTTGCGTTGTATTCTTTCTCCGAGTTTTCCAATCAAAGCAGGAGAGTAGAAAAATTGACTGGGGCCATTCGCTAAATCGCAACGGTCCCGCTTAAAACGGGAATTAATTGGTAGGCCAATCAATTTGTTAAGATCATTTGGAGGTATATATTTCTAAATAAATTCAATACAATTGAGTGAAATATGCTCAAGTTCGACTTTGCAGAATGGAACCATAATTAACGATTAAAATAACTTTAATTTCCACGCGAATATGTTTATGCGACTAGTTTAATCTACATGTAGACATCATCAGGTAGCTTTACATCAGAAAATCTTTTTCAATGCTTGATGATGCCTACATGGACATGAAATTACTTATACATTATACCCTGAAAACCACCTTTCGGCTTGTGGCTGTAAACACCGAACGTTTGAGCTACTTATTTAGTTTTTTTATCATCGTGTATCATTCGCGGGAAGACAGAGTCCCTACAGCGACTTGTCTTAGCATCTATTTCTCTTATTTTACGCTCATTGTCGGATCGACTGTCGTCTAATACCTATTTCATCCTCTACTGTTTTCTCTGAATTTAACAAGTAATCGCAACCTACCTTCTACTCTCTTTAGTTTCAAGGATTCCCTAACTGCGTCTGAGAGCATCTGAAACTAGTTGCGCCAAATATATTCCTTCGAATATTATTAAGTTCTTTTATCACTTAAGTTCAATAACATCTGCTGTAGAAAAATTAAATAGATTTGAAACATTTTATCCATTATCGTTCAATAAAATGAGTATGTAATGTTTTCATCAGCAAGCTCAGATTTCATGCTGACAGTAGCTATTAGTGCTTTGGACCGAGTTTTCATTTTTCATCTCACCGTTTATCATGCATAGGAAAAAAATCTCCCTCAGCATTGGCATTCGTCCCAAATATACACATTGCAACTTCCAGCGAATTTTCAAGCTTCTGCTTTGGCACAAAACCAGTTTCCGTTTTTCCGGAAATTTGCATCCGTCCTTCAGCAGTCATCGATTCTTTGAATTTTTTCTTCGGAAAGACTCTTTGAATGATTAGCTCTCCGGAAGAAACGCTTACGTCAATGGTAGTGTTGATTCATCAATTTTCAAATAGTTCTCCTCTTTAAATACTTCATATGTATCATAGGATCCTTCTTAAAAAGAAAGTAAGAACTAAATGGACCCTTATTAGATAAGGTATACATTTAAATTGATATCACATCCATTTATATCATATCTTATAAAGCTGAATCACTCAGCTCTATCGAACCAAACATTCTTGACGTTATCTTTGTGTGTCTAATATGTACACAAACATATAACTCCACGGTATTTGTCCTGAAATTTACAAAATAGGTGTTACCGATAGTAATACCATTGATATATTCCAATATTTACATGAAACATACATGTATATCAAAAACCCTTCATTTTTTGAGCACAAACCGATGCCGATATCTAAATTTAGAAAAGAAATCTAGTAAGGGAAGAGCTAGCGATGCTTCGTAGAATATCGTATGTTAGAAGACACGTGGCATTTTGGGGCACGTGCATCCACGGGTGATGGCTAAAGGATTTCACCGTACGCGTTATAAAAATTCCTTCTTTTTAATCTTCATCCGGAGTGGTTAGAAATATCCCACTCACGTGTAAAAGACGTCGTAGATAAAGGAGTTTGCTTACGGGATTCCCTAATCGAAATGCATTTATTCTTTGGTTCTCCAGGAAACGTATGTTTTGTTATCGATCATTCAAGGGGCGTTGGAGTGATTTGTTTCTCCAAAGAGAGCATTACGACCTATCCTATTCAGGGATCATCCGAAGGAAGTATTGGGGATTATCGACGTTGAGGCAACGCCTCGAGCACTTCTCTTGTTCCGTATCAAACCGCAAGTGCCGACAGGAAATGGGGAAATACCGAAAATATCTTCAAACCAAGATGGTGCATGATTAGCTGGGAAGTCCCAGTCGAAGCGTCAGGAAAGGATTGAAATAAATTCCTCGCTATTCCGTTAAAGTCATCTATCTTTACATCACTCAGAATAATATCTTAAGATTCTCCACGGTAGATTCTGTTAATGCGATGATTGCTTACGTCATCCGTTTTTAATCAGCTGTATCTCGAACCCTTTGCTCTTTTTCCCTTCATTGCGTCCTGACGTCAGCGCTTCAACGATGCTTAGCGTGTCTGAATTCGAAAGATAGCGTGCTCGCTCTCCACCTTCGACAAGGCTCTATCGTAACAAAACCCTCAACTTCTTCCGCCACTTTTTCGAGTGTATATATAAGATGTGCACCTAAAATGGATCTTTCTTGCGATAGAAGGTACTCGAGCTCTCTTTCTTGTGGCTTCCAGCGCCTTTATCTACATCTACATACGTTCCCAGAAAGTCGCCTTTCGGCAGAGGATGCAGGCGCCATGTCTCCACTTCTTTGATGGAATATTTTCTGGTTCGCGGAAATAATGAATTCTTGAATCGACTTGTTCTATTACCCGACTCTATTTCTTTGATTTTCCTCGCAACATTAGAACAGCCTATGTAACAAGGAGGAGGCATTATATCGACTTCATCTTCTACTATAGTATTCTCTCTGTATATATTAAACAAATTAAGTCTGATTGAATTATCTTTCTTCTAATGATTCCCATCCTACCTCTTCATGCATCCGAGTAGTGCTCACCGTTTTATTTCACACCGATTTTAATTTGTCCTGGACAGGTTGCATTGAATCCTGAAATAAGCTTTTGAATTGTGGGTGGAATGCTTAATTAACACACAAGAACGCTATCACTATGACACATGTCAAGATTGACAGCATTCTTCTGGATAATTCTTCTTAGGCTCAAACAAATAAACAGATACGTAACCTCGCCAGAGGACGTTTCTCTGATAAAAATGAGTAACAACGTAAATCCTTTTTTTATCGAAAATCAAAGGAAATGAAAACATTTTCGTTGGATATTTTTAAAAATTTATCCTTCGGGAGTTGTTTTGAAAATATTGTGCCACTTCATATTCTATTATAACAGTAGCGTGTTAGCCGAATCATCTTCCAACAAGGTGACCATTGCATCTGCCCGTTTGTAGCATAAGATACTAACCGTTACTAGATAAAGTAATAGCTACGCTAACTAGACAAAAATCGCTAATCCTTGCAAATTCATTTATTGATGATAACCTGTTTGAATGAATGCCGTGAAAATTTATTTTTAATAATTAGTTCTACTCGGATTATTTGAAGCCTTTCTGTAATCAGTTTTTATAAAGAATAACCTGGCAGATCGGCGAAATCTTTCGGTGAATACTCAACTTTTACCTTTTATTTACTATAATTATCATAATTATTTATGATATATTATTTATCATTATTTATCATTATCATAATTATTGCTATTAATCTTGATAAGCAACGAAGGAACACATCCTTAAATTTCCGCATAAATTTCAGTGTAAATCTATGTAAATGTTGATAAACGCAAATTAGAATGACTATAATTCAGGAGGGTTAATTAGTACTAATTAATAATATAAAATCCTGAATTAGCATAATTTTTATTTCTGTGTGCGTACATATTTATGTGTGCATACGTACACTATTTACACGCAGATAATCTTTTATGATCACTCGTAATGATAATGGAAGAGCTTCAAGTGTCCGAAACTATTTATTCCGCTCTCGTGATGTACTCCGTCCCGGAGGTCATACAGCCGATTAAGGAGTTTTCCAGCCCTTTTCTCTTTAGAGGAGAAAAGAGCAACCCTCCAAGCGAGTTCCCTCAAATCGAGTTCCCTCAAATCGAGCTCTTCGCTGCGCGATTATTAAAATAGGAACTGGAATGCTCCGACCTCCCGCTCGCCTATATTTAACCACGGGCGTTCCACTTCTAAGGAAAGTGGGGAGTCTTCGACGGTGCTGCTGTCCGAACGGTGGTCGGCCTCACGGATATCTCCCTCGCGACGCCCACGTCACTTACAATGACCTCAGTTTCGCATCCTTTGGCCAATGAATCATTCGAAAGAAACAACTAAGAGCGGGACGGTTTTAAAAAGAGTTCTTTCCCTTTTACCTCCTTGGGTTGCAATGCTAGGCCGAGATCGTATTTCTCTCCCGGAGGAAGTGTCTCTACATCTTCCGCCAGACTTTTTGCGAATTATAAACCTGTTTTCCTTTAGAAGCGCAATTTTGTTTGAGGCCCTGATCGATGAAGGCAAGCCCTCTCAATATCGCTTGCCAAACGCGAATAAATTTTAAAAAGGAAAATTTTTCGTCCCCACGAGATTCATAACTCGAGACGAGAGCTTTGAGGGCTTATAGTCCACAGTGACAACATAAAAGATTTCAAATAAAAAGCTTTTCTTTTTTCCTCTCGCTCCTTTGTATTCGGATTTAGCATTCGCGCAACAGCTACGCTCTTAGGCAAGCGAAGTATAGAGAGGTACTAAGGAAGTAATGAGAACACCGAGGTTTTATGAATAATGGGATATTCTGGGAAAATAAGGCAACACCCTGGCGTTCACTTTAAAGATTTTAGTGGCGAGGAAAAAAACGTTCGTTACAAACCGAGATCAGTTCCACTCGAGATTCCTTGAGCTTCAACCTCAGCTCAAGGGTTTTTTACGTGAAGACCTTGCATTCTAATGCTAAGATATCGATCTACTTCTCAATGAATGTTGACTTGAAAGGGCAAAAATGATATACGTAGCGGGGAACAACATCGCTGAAAATAGTGGCAATTACTGGAAGGAAAAAGATCGTTCCAGAAATCGGTTCAATGGACAGTCTTCGTACAACGACGTTAGTCACGCATACAATTTTAGAGCACATGTCATAGATTCCCCCTTCGTATCCTTTGCTCCCGTTTCCCTCTATTTCTTGTTGCTCCATTCTTCGTGGGATATTAATCTTGTCCATAATAGTTATTTTTCCTGCAACCATAACTTAATACGTGGATTTATGCGTCTTTTTATACTGGATAGAGGAAAGGCATCTTTTCTTCACTTTTACCGTTGCTCTATCTTGTTCATTCTATGATAATATAAAAGCTACTGAGTCGTGACTAATGCAGATTAATGATGTTCATTTTGTTAACTCCTTATGGAATGCTATGGAAAATGTTATGTATAGGGTTATTGTATATATATTTTTATTACACTATACTTACATGGGCGTTTTCCATTTATAGCATTCTTGCTCAGTGAAGAAAGCAAAAATACACTACCTAATTCCTCATAGGGCGAATTCCCTCTCCAAGGAATTTGAATTTGACTGTAAATAGGTGAGGGGTTGATGTCCAACATTATAGACAAAAGAGACATGCTTCCTTTCTTTCGTCCGCGTGTCAGATTCAAATGATCACTCTTTCTCTTTAGCTTAAGATTATTTATTCTGCTCAATTCAGAGATAAAAAAGGAAATGAGCCGATTAAAGTTAAGCATTGGTAATTTTTAGTTTCAAGTTTCTTACCTGAGACTATTTTCGCATATAAACATGGTTTTGATTGGGTGAAGTATTTCCCTAGATTGTAAGCGATCAAGAAAGACAATATTTTAAGATAGTAAAAGAGGATAAAGAAAAATTGAAGTGATCACAATAAAAATTTCATAAAAAATCCACTAAGAACTCCCGAATCTTATAGATTGTAATATTCTCGATAAACTGACAAGATTTGACAACTGAAATTTTTCTTAAGTATTTTAAGTTTGTGGTTGATACCACGAAAACTGTATATTAGCCTCTTGTCTAAAAATACATTTCCCACGTCCTGTCTCTAACAAGTCTTATGTATTTGAGTTATCGGAGATAAGGAAATGTGGTACTGTTGAAATTTTCTACTATTGTTCCCATTCTTAAGACTGTTTGCCTTAAATTCTGCTAATCAGGAACGAAACGCGACAAAAACCAATTTGAAAAGTGGAGTAATAGTGCATAAACCACACAACAAAAGACGCTTCAAAGGGCCCAACTGATGCTCATAAAAATAGTCAGAATCTTCTCTCCATTGAACTAAATTACTCGTGTTAAACTGCCGGCTCAGTTGGGAGGTTCTCAACCCGCTCAGGCTCAAAATTTCCGTGAAACATATCGATAACACGTATTTTATATAAATTATATAATAGATCTCATGTATACCAACCAAAAGATCTCATTTATTCCAAGGAAAAGTTGGTTGATAACCAACAGGTTTTATCTTTTCCTCGTTAAAATGGATATCAATAGCCCTTATTTACTAATTTTTGGTAGCTGGTCTCAGATATATGAATAAAGCCTCACCATGTAGAGTTTTTTAAATATTTTTTGCTCATTCCTAATTTTAAATACATTTGCTCACATTGAAAATGTCATTTACGAGTAAGTTTATTCTCATTACTTCAATTTGACGTTAGATATCAGTTTTTATGTAAGATATATAGAGTTTGAATGTTGCTAAAATTTTATCATGGAATTTTATTTATAAATTCTATAAGAAAAAGAAAAGATCATAAAACACACAAACATAGCAAAAAATTTCAGTCTGCTAAAATGTTTTCTTATTCTAACATTCGTGTGATGTTTAGTCTTCCTTCATTTAAAACCAGCAATAATCTCCCGTCATCATTCCATCCTCTCTTCTCTGCTAGGGTTCTTCCATAACACGAATGTCCTGATGAAATCTTTCCCTGTTCGTCACTGATTTCACTCAAGTTCTGAGGGAATAAGTTCAGCAATGAATAAGGAAAATTCAGCGAACTTGGGATTCAAAAATTACTGTATTATCCAGAGGACCATGAGACAATAAGGATGATAGTGGTTCTACATACGCTTTTCAAGGAAACCTTTCCAGATGTATACGAAAGATTCCATTACTGAAGGTTCTGTTGCAGAAAGTCTGGCTTCAAAATTTCTTTTGTTCAGCAGTTCTTATTTCAGAACTGATAAAAATTACTTCATTAAGTTATTATTGAAACTTGTGGAAAAATTGTCCTTAGATACTTCAACCCTTCTTCTTTCCCATTGCTTTAACATAATTTTTCAATAGTGCTAGTTGAGTGGAGTCAAAAAAGCTCTTTCCTGTTCAATCAAAGGTTTTAACTTGATATTTCTCCGCCCAGAATGTCTGTAGTTTCGTTGTTCTCTTCCGTATCCTATCTGCTCCAGATAAATAAGCAATGGAATTTGATGAACACCCCTTAGAAGAAAAGTAGCAATACCATTAGTTTAGAATCAGCAAACTACTGTAATTTTCCTCTTACGATATCCTTGATGGGGTTCTTCTCCTACTTTCGATAGATTCTTCTAAATCTAGAGATCCCCCAATCGATGCTTTCTCATTTCCATTATGTAACAAAACGTCTTTCAAGCTGACCTTCAACGAACCCGCTAATAAGCGCCAATCATTTGAGTTGTGCGTGAATCCCAAGTCCTTCATTAAGGCACTAACATCTTTGCGATAATAAAGTAAATGTTCCTTACTAAACGGGGAAGTTATCATTTCATTTCTTTTTTTAAATACAGAGACTTTCTTATTTCTGGCCTTCAGATACTTTTCTTGAGGATGCTAAACTTTCAGCTTTTGTCTTTTAGACTTTGTGATAGACAAAGGCCTCAAAGAAGATCGTTCATCTTTCTCAGTTAGATGTCTAGGCGCTCTACGAACCTCAGAATTTTACGTAGGTGCGCATATTATGGATTCTAAATTCCCACCTTCAGAATTCTCGTCTATTAGAACGCATTCCATACCTATAATAAAAGATTTTCACCATTTGGAACTGGTGGAAGAGCTGAAGAGACATGTATATGTTCTGTTTTTACTTCTTCTTCTTAGAATAGCCCTCAATTTTGGTTCCATAAAAATAAGAACCCTCCAGATGACTTTCAGGTTTCTCTTCGGGTTGCCGAATCGCGTGTGCTTCTTCTTTCCTTTTGGCTACTAATTTCAATTAACATAGCACGTGATGCAAGCTATGTGAGGTGTATTTTGTCTTCCTAGACTTGATATCCATAACTCTATATATATCCGAACTAATAATAGTATGCAAGTTTGAATTTTTTCATAGAGAATAATTCCAAAACTTGATAACGAACGTTGCACATACACAAAAGAACTTATTCTGGAGACGGGATACATACTCAGAGAGGTGATATTTTTCATTTCTAGTGAAACACTAAACAATAACAAGACTTTACTGCTCAAACGCGCTCGGCGCTGTTAAGTGTGTCTATATTCTGATAATGCAGCGATCTCTATCGAAAAATTTCTTAAATTTAGGAGACATTAATAATGTACGCTGTTATCCCAAGATTCGAAAAGAGTAGCCTCTGCATTAGACTGGCTGAGATTTCATAGAAAGTTGAGATGTTTCATCTAAGAGACATTGTGGTATAAATTACTGGCCGACGACTGAACTTTCGTAAAATAGTGGCACTTCGGTTTTCCATCAGAACGGCACGTTTTTGCTCCGAGGTTGTGGAGACATGACGACATTTTGGCGGATTGGCATACAGCTATACATGTATTGCCTCGATACTATACTTTTTCAAATTTGGTAATAAATATAATATAAAATATTTATGATGAATTCAATGTGCGAGCATAACGCATTCAATTTTTGTTTATAGCTAATTAAGTATAATACTCCGCGTTTAGTTCCTCCTGAAATCATCCATCCCCTTTAACCTTATTAATTAACTTTATAATAAAGAATATAGCTCTCATTCACTGCATTCTTTTATTTTGAAATTTCTAGAAAATATTCGATTAATAACTGTGCCTTGTGCGAAAATTAAATAATCTATAAATATATCTGTTGAATGGGTATGAATAATTTTAATCACATAGCCACCATATTTGTATTCAATATTTGCTCGGTTTGGACGGAATTTACCTACTGGAAGCCTTATCCTTCCTCGAAATAATATGACTTTTTGTTGACCGTTACACATACTAATGACGCATAATTTGAGTGCAAACTCTTGTTCAAAATGAGAGTAGGCCCACAGAAAGGGACTGTTTTACCTGTCTTCAGTCTTTCGATTCTCATGTTTGTGCTGTCGAAGCGAAGAAATCGCTGAATAAATGGGAATCTACTGTTAGACATTATCGACCCATAAAGCGGATTTACATAAAATCCCAATAGTTCATCTACATCTTCCTAATTTGAATGGTGCTCCCCAACATTATTAAATATTCCGCTGAAACTGTCGAAATCTTTTAAGTTAAAAATATCTTTCATAAGTGAAATCTTCATATAGAATGTCTTATGCCAAGTTGTTATTCATGCGATGAGTTATAGTAATTTTATATTGTTAGTTTTATTAAAAGTATCAGAGATAGGCATAATGGCTTAGAAGTAGAGTTTAAGGAAAAGCATTACATGAAAAATTCCATAATAAGTACTTCATACATCCTTGCTGATTCAACTTCTCATAAATAAATAACCGGTAATCTACGAAAGATTGAATTCTACAAAACATTATATTGATTGGATTTGCTAAGGAATGGCACCAGATGCTAGTAATTCCACGAGAAAATCACGTTGAATTTTCTAAGATTAATATCTTCATATACCGAAGTATGGTATGAGAAGATGATAAAATCATTCAAATATTAACCTAAACGGAGTATACTACATACAATGGAAACTTCATGGATAATTGTCCATTTATCATGAATATTCCGCGAAGAGAATGTTTTTATTTGCATCATAGTAGCTTTTACGGAAAGACTCATTCAACACTAAGTTCTGAGCGTCCATAGGATTATAATTTTGTCTTTTCATTTACTCTTCAGTAGCTAGCATATCTAATTCATATGGAAATCACCTTACTTTTCCAATATTACTGTATGCATCAAATCGAGAACCTCTTGTCTGATTGGCATGCAATCTTGTTTAGTTAATTAGAAAGATTGAAAGAAAATTAGAAAATAAATTCAGATGATTCTACATTTTCGTCAGTCCTATTGGTAAAGAAAAGACCGCTTAAAATTTAAGGTAGTCCACTTAAGTGCAGAATTTTTTTACTTCCACAGTTATACAACAACTCGACGGTTGTCCTTAGTACTTTCCCAGCATTATTTGAACGCTTTCTGTTACATGACCGTTTTCTTTATTTTCCAAAAAATTATTCTAACCAGTATTATCGATTTTGCAGCCTTAAAATTTGCGCTCGTAATTTTCGGAGAAAATCTCAGGGAAATTAAGAAGTATGATGAAAATTTGTGCGATTTAATAAGTTTGGGAGACTGAAACGTTTTAGATTTTCAACCCAATCGTAAGAAGGACTGCATACTTGGTCGATCATTTCCTAATTTTATCTCGACTGTTGAATTTTTAAGGGGCTGATAGCAATTGCAACGTTTTAAAGCATTCAAAATAGTCCATAATTGTTTTAATGTATCGCACTTCCTTATCTTGCCGTTTGATTTTCATACTTTAAAACTGCCAGTTTACGATTACTCCCCTCTCTCCCTATTCAGTCTGAAAATCTGTTCTAACCCCTTCACCTTTGCGAGGCATTAGAGATGGGAAGGAATGAGAATAAATAGGGAGAGAGGTACTTTGCTGATGCTTTTCTGACTGAGCCAGAATGCTATGCAATGACTTAAACTTGCCATAATGTCTAATAAGGAAAGATCGTAATGAAATATATCTTTCGGCACCACTCAAATCTCAGGAATATTTAAATTATCTCAGCCATATGCAACACTGAGGCAGAAGTAAAAAAGACATTTTTACATCTCATGCTGAAAGACAAATGGAAAATAGTCTATTCATCAAGATTACGTACTGTTCCAAAGCGGGAACAATAAGATTACCATAATAAGTCAAAGTTATATAAAGAGTTGGAGATAAATATAATATTAATATTAAGAGTTTAGAGATGCACGTCAATACGGATATCATCATGAAGTTTGTATCATATTTTCATTTTTGCTTCAGAAGTTATAAAATTACCGATGTATTTACATACATATCGCTGCGTATTTTATATTACACGCGAATCATAATATTCTATTCTCGCAGTAATTATTTATCTTATAAATTTAACGAAAGTTGGAGAGAGATCATGTTGGTCCATAAGAAACCTATACTTCGATTTGAAGGTAAGCGAATCTAAGTAAGGTAAGGAGTAAAATTTGTATAAATTCAAACCGCTCTCGTGGATTTTCTCTCCGTTAAGTACTCCAAATTAGTCCCCTTTGAACGCTTTCGAATCGAGGCTAAATTAATAAATTGTTAATTCACGAAAAACAAAGCGCTCAGGAAGCTATTTTCACCTGTGCCTGAGTGGTGCTCTCCGATTTCTCAAAAGGAAAGAAAATTCATCCTCCGTTCGGTAATTGTCTCCATCCTAATGAAAGCATACAAGAGACATCTCTGCAAAGCTTAAAAAAGCGGAAATTTAATCGCGGAACTACCCCAGTTCTAAAAGCCTCTTGGAGAGCTCCAAAATCACATTTCCCTGTATTCACTCTCTCTCCGCCGTTCCCTTTACCACGGAAACGGAACACAGGAAGGCTCGTGTAAGAGCCCGTGCATTTCCCTAGGAAATCGATAAGAGCAGCCGCTTTCGATGAAGCAAATGGAAGTGGAAACGGAGACGGTCGTATGTGACGTTGTGCCTCTGAAAGAAATCGTCTCTGGAAATTTCCTCTAAAGCTGCGCTTTGAAACCAGTGAGCAAGGAACATAGTGCACCACGCACGCCTTCCTCACATGCTTGCTCTTAGCGTATAATTGATGAGAGTCACGCATTATGGCATGTTCATAAAGACGTTAAAACCGGCGTCGTAAAAATGAACCGCCAATAGCAATACCGTGAAAAGCTAATGCAAGCCTACAAGCAAGATAAAAAGAAGGATCTTTTGATTATAACAAGGCGATTCTTCACAACTCCTCCCGGAAGTCCAAAATTACGCTGCAATCGTACAATGAGTTACTTAGTCCTTCATCCATATGCAAACAGTCGGATATCCTCCTAATTTCAACTCCATTCATTCGATGAACAAGATATATTAAGCTCTACCATTTAGGCATCATCTAGTCATTTCTAGTCCTTGAATCTGTTTTTGATGAATTTTTCATTCAGAATTTCTTAATATGAAATCTTGATAAGGCATAAAGTGACATGCGGCAGTAAACGGTATAATCTAATGAAATTCACGGTCGAGGTGAAGTTTTTTGGGCATCGAGATAAAAACGGAATAAAAATCCTGATTTTGGCGTTTTTATCGCTTTAGAGGTAAAAATTCGGCTCTATAGATCAAAAGCTTTTTTCTTCAACAAAATGTTGTAGAATAAACCAAAAGAGTTGAGTGATGGTAAGAATTACTAATCAACTATATATCTCAGAAATATTCCTTTAGAATTCTTCAGGTACAGTCTTTGAGGTGTCTATTTCATCGCAATGTCAAAAAATTGAGAAAATGTATTTTGCGACATTGTACTTTTATACCCCACTGGCCCATTTGTATCGTAACTAAGTTTTCATCGCCTCAGAAATTGCCTCATTCTGTGGATGTGAGAGAAACCTAGCGCTTCAATTGTATTTATTATGTAATCTTCGGTTATATCCTCTTCCGTTCTGGCACAGCTTTTGCTGATTACAAGGAAATAGTCAAAGGGTTCTCGGCCAAGAGCGGGTGGGATTCCTTGTTTTTCACTCAACTCTTTCACTTGCTGCAGATATTGTTTCACCGACAAAGGAACGAGAATCTAAAAATAAAATTTAGTGCGACTGATTGGCATCAATTTAAGGAAGATTTATTTCGTTCGTGGAGTTGCAAGATGCTCATTTACGATTTTCTGAGCTGTGTTTCGTCTAATTCTGCCCTGCATGCAATGGATAAGTAAATATCCTTCATGTAGTCTCCATTTTCAAGTCAAGTCAAGTGGAAAGAATTTATCATAAATCCGCAAAATCAAAAATTGGGCAAATAACTACCTAATGAGTTCCGTTAAGATCTCAATTATTTCATCACGAATGATTTATAACTGTAATATTTGAATCTCGAGGAAAAGTAAAAGGAGACTGAGGAAAATATTTTGCAAACATCATCTTCCGTAGTGAGCTCTTTGTGAAGATGCATCTCTTCGCTTTGCGTGTATTCAAAGGGACGAAAAAAGGAAGCCGTATTGACATAAACACTTGGGAAAGTTGTCTCGCAGGATAAGACGGGCGAGAGGTTGAAGGAGAAGACTATCGAAGGAAATTTCCGAAAGGATTGTCTTCCTCGAGTGCTTCAGCTGACACAAGTTCATGGGATCGAGAAAAAAATGTCTTCCGTCTTAAGAGTAGCTGAATAATTCTCTGAAAGTGATTCAGTCGGACTTGGCGACGAATTTCATACAATCAGAGAAGGATTAATTGAAAGGCAATGGCTATTTCTAGGAAACTGCACTCAGTATCTATTTGCTTATACTGACTGTTCCAATAATATTTCATATTTTCCACCGTCTATTGTAACTTACTCATAGAAGGAAAATATGTATGAATACTCGTCCGTTCATCTAATATATAAACCTCTCCAATACCAAATTTGACTTTCGACTCTCAGCCTGAAGAGATGAAACGTCGCTTTCCCACCATCAAGCAACTCGGCTACCATCACGAGAACTGTTCCTGCAACAATAGATAGTTTTATATCAATACCACTCTTGGAGATTACCGATGGATTACCGCAATCAATTTCTTCCCCTTTAAAATCGTTGATTCAATGTAATTGTATATCATATTATTTTGATGTACAACAGATGGGAAAGCTGATATCTTTTTTATCCTTGGATCACCAAGTATTGGTGGATGAAAATATATCAAACCTTAACTCGGAACGTATTTTTCGTTTTTTACGCAAATTACGTAGTATTTTTGCGAAGTATTCCAGAGATTGATTCGGTTGACAATAATAGTAAATTTTTTATACTTTCCGATAAGTCTCGCTGGCTCATACTTCTTTTCGAATCTCACAAGGTGGCATTTTAAAGCATCCAGTTATTTTTTAATCAATCATGTGCCTGCAGAGCTATTTTTATTTCATCGAAAACTTTGCCTGTTTATTTTCCCTTATTCATTTGTATTATTCCTACGAGAATAATTATTTTGAAGGTTGTAAAATGTATAAATGTTGTAACTGAGACCATGTTATATATATATATATATATATATATATATATATATATATATATATATATATATATCTATTATATATATATATATATACGATAAACGAGAAAAATGAGATATACTCACAACGTAAGTGTCATTTGGATCTTTACCAATTCGTATGTTAAACTTTTACCCTGGGAGAGAGGCCAAGAATTTATGGTAGAGATGTCCTTCTTCCGTGCCTATTCTTACTTTACGCCAGTAAAAAAAATGATCAGAAAATAAATATTGTTTAATTTTTCTGCATTGAAAATATTAATGCCACATTTCAGAGTAGAGTGGACTCATTTAATGCGTAAGAAAATATTTAATTTCATCTAAACCGCCCTCTTACTTAGTTTAAATGCTTTTTTCTATTTATGGATCCATGATAATTCACGTGTCTGATGGAAACGATTTGGTTTCGCGCAGAATATATATTTTTCGATTTGATAATGTTTCAATTGCTTCCGTATTTCTTCCTTGTGCATTTTTCAGCTAACTAAAAGACCCTCTCAGATGTATGGAAACCGATAATAATATTGCCAAGGAAATTAAATGCTTCGCTGCTTCCAGAGAAGGCCTTTGTGATCCTCTTCGCTCTTTGATATCATCCATCATTGTGTAGCTTTTTATAGTTAACTCTCATTTTTTAATCGTCGAAAGAACTTTCTGAAGTGCCTTTTCGATTTTAATAACCTGTGCTTGCCATCCTTTTGTCCGCCATTCCAGTAAAAGTTTCCTGTTTTTCGCCGCGCTTTGATCCTCCTTTGATGCTTGCTTAGTAATATGTGTCTTCATTGAAAGGTGTCGCTGAAAAATAAACAGGGGGAGTTTTGTTGTTTGATTTGTTGTTTCTTGTTGCTTTCATCGGTGAGACTTAATTGCTGCGAGGAGAGGTAATCTTTCCTCGTAATTTTCCGAATTACCTCAAGAGAACAGTATGACCTCTTAGTGAGAGACACCGCCGCAAATCTTAGTTGGATTGTCACTGCGGCGAATTTTGACGGGTGTTTATTAATTAATTTCTTATACCCCAAAGCCCATATCAATATCCACTTAGTGGATACAATTACAGAGGGATACGTAAACAGTAACGATAGACACACACAGCCATTCCCCAACCAGAAAGATCCGAGTAGCCGGGACTCGAACCCGCGACCTAGTAGTTGGAGTGCTGTCATACTAACCTCTCCGCAGCCGCAAAATAAGTCAGGGACCCCGGAATTTTTGTTGTATTATTAATGTAAGTTATTAAAAGTGGAGCTTTTATGTGCACCGAAATTTTCTTGTAGAGAAATGAAATGCTCTTGTAGATGTAACAGTCCCCACTAGTAGAAGCTCTCCTATGTCTTGGATAGACAATCATCACGTTCATACAATAAATAAATTACATAAATTAATACGTCACATTTTACATAAAAAATTAATGCATCACATAATATATAGGACAATTAAGCATGCAATGAGATATTCATCAACATCTTCATAACATACGCTTCTTGGTTCATGGTTAAATAGTTTTTTACGAAATAAATTCATAATTAACGGAAAATAAATTGATGGAGTGCCTGTAATGGTTTTCAATTCCCATTTCAAACTCAATTACTGAGTTTTAATGACCTTCATATTAAAATTACATTGCCATTGTTGGATTGTAACTTTTCCAAGTTTAGCTTCAAACTCGGAAAAACATTTTTACCTCGAGGAGCGAGTGAAAAGGTCTCGGTATTCCCCAACGGACAACACTGAAAAACACCGCTTTAGACAATACGTCTGCCCTTCAGATCCTCTTTCCAGTTTGGCTTTTTTATCCTATTTCAGGCTGGCATTTATTTATTTTGGGAACTGCGAGCGAAGTGACAAATCTTTCTCAGGGTACAGTGTGAAATCTCGTTTCAAGATGCGAATCGTACGATTCTGTGAGGTATTAGCTGTGCTTGTGAACAAATTTAGCTTAGCAGGCCGAGTATATGCTAGTGTAGCAAAATGCGGTAGAAGATGACGACCAAAGCGGTCATCTCAACTCCGTGAGAATCCCATTGAGTCAGCAATGGCTGTGCGCGCGCTTCCCCCATCACCCTATTTTCGGTAGCTAAGATGTGGGGCTTGGGTGTCTGAGGGCGTAGGTTCACGTGCCAACATCCTCCATCATACTCCCACAACAAGTCCGCAAATCATTCTTCTTAACCAATTTTACTACCTTGGCCCTTCAACGGTTGCAAATTGCGCGCAACTTTTTCAGTTGTGGCTTAAAAGCTGATCTTGCCGGTAATCTCTCTTGGTTTTTGATAACGTTGGGCTGGTCCGGGACCCTATTGGATAAGTTTAAGTGATCCTCTTCGATGCTAATAATAGTCCTAGACGATAATTTTCCGTAATTAATATTCAGGCGACCTTCATTGTGGATTTTTCGGAACCACGAGCCCATTTACAACTGCTCTCAAAATCGTAATGGTAAAACACATTTCCTTTAACTCTTTAAGTTTTGATGGCAAAATTTGTCTACACCTGCCATATATTTTGTTTACACAGGTGGCACACTTTTTATATTGGTTCTTTTTGTTTCGTGTCTTGCCCTTTCGTTTGATTTTTATTCTGAGAGTATTTTACGGTACTTAGGATCTTTTCGGGTTCTGGTTTTGTTTGTAAGTTCCTTGGTGATTTAGGCTTTGAAAAGGAAGGGTTGAAGGAGAGGGGAAAAGATTTTGTTCCACCAAAATCTCTTACGAAGTGACGGCTTTAGGAGTCCCATTCGCACTTCCCGCAAGGGGTACCCAAGGTACCTGATCTGGAACAAATGGGGGGAAAATGCTATGAACGTTAGAAGATTAAGCCCTAACAACCTTAAGACCCGACGAAAGAGAAGAAATGATGTTATAATCCTCCGCAGAGGAGATTCGTTAAAAATGTCTTTTGATGAATTTTATTCAGTATATTTTATATGGCGTAGAGGATAACATCAATGAAAGAAAACAAATTCTTTTCAACGACGATTATTTTACGTGTTCAGTAGTTAATCTCACTTAATTCATAACAGAATTTTCAGCTGATCCCTTTTTGAACTTCATTACTGCCTTTCTAAAAATTGATATAATGATAAATATTTGAGAACTATAAAGTTGGACACAAAGGCGTGTTGTATTATGCAAAGAAAAATTACAGCGCAAATATCCCGAAATCATCTTCCGATTATATACATCATACTAAATTACAGATAACTATTATAACTACATTACAGGGGAAAACTGCAGTAATGTTTTCATGTAAATATCAGTCTTCCGAATATTTGACCGAAATGAGGGGAGAGTGGAAATAATTATGATGCGATGCCTAAGATGGCGATTTGTCCGCCTTGTTTTGACAATATCAATTTTTACCAAAGAAATATTCCCATATACCATATACTAACACGCGTACTTTATGGATCCTAAGGGCCTTCGAAATGTGCCGCTTAGGAAAACGGCAAAGGATCTCCTTATGCTTTGAACCACATTCAAAGCGATCCCATGGTGATCATTAATCGCCAATCTTTTCTTCACTGAGAAAAAAATAAGATCATCTTCATTACCTCACGAAGGCTCTCAGAAGGCCCTTTAGGTGCATTCAAAGAGCTAAATGTTATGTTCTAGTGGGTCTCAAATACAACAGTAGTAGTATTGTTAATAGTGCTTCGACATCTGAGGTCATTTCGCACGTATACTTCCACCGGCAATCGAACCCAGGACCTCAGAAACGCGCTGCCCACGTAGCTTATCGAGAGCCCACCCAAAACAGGAAACCATGAAAACTTAACACCTCTCCGTTATGAACCATTCTTTTCCGTATGGATATAAAATTCGCATCCGCAATGCAACGACATCTCACAAAATGGTTTTGGGCTCGACACAAGTAATTTTATCGTTGTAAATATGCTTAGGGAAATTGATAATGTTTTTGTAGCCGTTCATTTAGCCAAAGGTAATGGGGTATTATGGAAAATTATAACCCATTAGCTTGCAAGATGTAAGCAACTTGAGAGAAAGGGTGATAAATTTCCACCAATACTTAATTTCTTTGGGAATGGTTACAAATACATTTTCAATTTTACCTCAACGAGTGTCTAACGGAAAAAAAATTATCCGGCTTGGTTAACCGAACCCTGAAACATTTCGGAAGATGTCGTTGCTCATTACGTTTAGGAAGCGAAACTCTAACAGTAACCAGAATTTCAAGTCGATATCATAACAGTAAACTACAAAAATAAGGTTGCGTATTCCTCATACAAATTATATGGATTAATAGAAATCGCGCTGAGACGTCGAACCGAGGATCATTAAGGAAACGGTCGACTGAGTTTATAAAATATCACATATTGAGTCAAGGATTTCTGTGTTTTCGGTAAGAGCTCCAAATTCATATTCGCCTTTGCTTTTCCTATAACAAAGTTGTACCGTCCTGGCGTTCAGGAGCAGGAGCATATCTGGATTTTTCATTATACAGTGTAATGTATAATCCCAAGTCCTTTAACGAGAATCCGATTTTCAATTTTCTCTCATCCCGGAGTATTTGTGCCTCACGATATATTTCCAATGGGAGTACTATTTTAGACATAATTCCATTGAACCGATGATAGTTAGGATCGAATTCTCAATTTTCCTCGTGGTTATCCGGTAAGGTCTGTAAGTGGTAAATATTTCAAGTCAATTGGATTATTCGATCGATTCGAGTTCACCTTCAAACGCATGCAATTCAATTTGATCCTTCGCCAATTTTTATCCCTGTAACAAGAGTCTCGCCATTCACTCCTTTGAATCGCTTGTTAACGTTTTATTAACGGACTTTACGAACCAAATTCACGCATGGAAACTTCTTCCAGCAATGTTAAACAAAGCGTACTCGAATCGCGCAGTCGACCGAGAATCTCTCTCTTAAGCCGCCTTGCATCTACGATAACATCCGCCTTCCGCTGAGAATAAAGCTGAACGACGGTCGATTCTCTTCTATATTTGTTTTTTATGCCGTTATAAAAGTCATCCCGCGTCTGAAGTGTTTCAGTCTTCGAGCTTCTGTTTTATTGGGTAAAAGCCATCCAAATTCTTTCGGCTAATTATGACGGACCCATAAACGCGATAATCTTGTTCCTGCGTAGAATTGATCTGCCTTAGATTCTTTGGTATTCGTGTTACATGGCCTTTCTACTAAGCGATTAAAATTCTTTGTGTTTCTCTTTATATGGACGGAAAAAATTAATTTCGAAAAATTAACGACTTAATCACCAAGCGTTTGATACGTGTTGCATACCTTAGGCGCGTAATCACCCTTTCATTCGTTGAATTTAATTTAAGTCTATTGTTAATCCCTAATTAGCCATAGGTATAGCCATTTTATTCTTCAAGGTGCATTCTATTTGAAATAGTTATTTATAAGAAGTAATCTATTAATTTTCCACATTCATCGATCGACGCTTATTCAGCAATGTAACGCGTTAATTTTATGTCAACGAGGCAAAGTTTGTAGAAATTAAAAGAAATTGTTTGTATTCCGGGGAAATATTTCATTGCTATAATATAAAACTTGAATGGCCATATAATTTCACATTGTAGAAAATGTGTTAAGCACTAAGTAGTAGGAAAGATATCAATTTATATTTATATATAGTATACAACTTCTGGTTGAATAACGACTACGGTCTAGACGCATGGAGTCAATATTAATTGCAAAGTTGTTCACAACAAAATACATTGAGAACACTAACACGAGTACCAACTAGCAAGAAATTAAAATAATGGTGACCTTTAAAATCACGTGTTTTCAAAGAAAGATTCGTTTACTGAGAAAACAAAGTAAGGGTCGTGTTGAGCCTATAAGAATAATAACGGATCTCTTTCATTGAAAACAAACTTCAGCTGTCCCATGTCTGTTCACTTTCAATATATTTTTCCCAGATAACCGATTTTCACATTTTTCTGATATTTTTATTTTGAAAAATAAAGGATTTAATACTTTATTCGCGGCTTTGACGAAGGTAGCCTTGGAGTTTAGAAGTATATTTTTACCCGAGTTAATTGGGGTGCATAAGATTAGAAACTTAACGGAACGTTGAGTCTAGATATATGCACACCCTGTTATCGACTTTAATGATGTGGGTGGACGTAAAGATGAACCTTTTGTGCGCAAATCTTTCTTGGGAATCTCTCGGAAGAATTTACAGAGAGGCGGCACATCCGTCCGCTCTGAATCGGAGTAGTAGGTGTTCTAAGGAGAGCCAAAATCTTCTACGGCCGACTTTTTATGTCTATCAGAAACTTCATCAGTCAAAAATGGCTATGGAAATTTCGAAATTTCACTCAGATGTCTTCTATCACCATCATAGTAGGTGTATGGGTGTGTAGGAAAAAGTGGCTCTGGTGTCAGTACTCTACTTTCTGGACTAAGCTCAGTCTTTTGACTCTATTATTACTTGTTCTATTCTTGAAGATGTAGAAAAACATGAAGCGTATGCAGAGTACATTCATCTACCCAAAATTTACAACAATGCCATAGCTTCCGTAATGCTGCATGAAAAAGAATTCATGATCGAGAAACGAGTTAGAAAGAGCGACTGCCCCTCGCCACTCTTTGCAACCATTCTGGAGAAACTTTTTAAAACCATTGACTGGGAGGAGAAGGGCCTACTCATAAATGGGTAGTACATTATTCATTTGCGTTTCACAGGTGATGTAGTACTTTTCGCAATGAAAGGAGATCTAGCTTGGAGATTTAAGAACTAAACAGGATGAACTAAACGAAAACAATGTATTCTCTGCAGCCAACCAACCGAATTTTCAGGGACGCCTCTGGATGTCCGATTTTCATCCGAAATCGGACTGAAAATGGCTGATGATGATATATATTTACTATATGTAATATTTTCACGGGATTGAGCTATTTACAGGCAGTATCTCCACTGTGCTTATTATATAGTCATTCTTGAAGAGTGGGCATTAAAACTAATTCAATTACAGAAAGTCACCGTGTCATCTCATTACCATCCGAATGAAGACGTTTTATTGTTATTATTAAAATTATTATAAAGACCTCCTGCAATCTAAACGACGCTCTTTCGTTAGGGAGAGCCTGAAATTAACTTTCGGATGCAGAAAATCTCTCCGTACGCTGGTTATGGAGTTATCAAAATTCCATTATCGCATCAACTGTGTGAAATTGAAAATTTTCGTCGTCGTTTACCAATTAATAAGTAAATATTTCAATCCCTGCTTGGTTTCTCATTGCTCCGATCAAACAGCTAATGGTGCTGTGGGTGGTGAGTTAATGTTGTAGGAGGGAATGGTTAGTTTGTAACCTCTTATCTATACACATAAGCGAGGCTTTAGTTGTCGTATTTATTTGCCTGTGATATTCAATTCAACGGTCGGTGGAAAGGTTTCCCACCGTTTTCAGCTACATGAGCTGCTTAAGGAAAGAGGGGCTTCTCTTGTGGAAGTGCCCCTGCATTCAAGCAGCATAATGGATCGCGAGAGCATGCAACCGCAAATTGCATTTGTTTCTGATAATTTATCACATACCGGTTTCAACGTATTTACTTAATCATTCTTTAAGTTGCCATCTCTGTAAGGTAAGGAATACCAATCAGGATTTGCCTACTCTAGGATACGGAAACAAGGAAAACACGAATAGGTAGAAATCTTTATATTGAGTTCCTGTTTTTCCAGTCATTTTATTGTTGAAAAATGTAGTTGTAACCTTCTATCGCAAGCTACGAATCGTAATTTTAATCGTCAGATGGAGAAAACCTGGAATAAGGCTATTCTTGCAGTACTATAAAAAATACATCTGATTTTATTGCCATAAAATATATCATTACTGATTAGAAAATCTGGAACCCACAATGAAACAAGAGTTATAATGACCTCGGGATCAATTATGATAGCATATTTAGAATTTTAAAATGAGTTTCGTTGAATTTTTCCTAGTTTTCCTTGTTGAAAATGAGTGAAATTTCCAAATCTCCAAATGCTCAAAAATTGTTTTAACATCGAGAACTGTTGGTAAGGACATAACCTTCAAGGAGACATGAATACATTTTGTTACAATTATGATCGAATCTGAATCATCTGACGTCGGCAAATTACTCTAGGATTCACCCTAAATGTAATGATAGTTTTATTGGTAAGTTTTATTTGAAGTTTTATGGAATTCTTCGAGCAAGCAACCATGGATTCGTTGCCTGAAGTTTGAGAGATTTGCTAATGAACCCAATCAATTTTTCATAGGGTATTCTCGTAATCCTTTCCATTTAGGCACTTCTAAGATCATGAATTTTTGTGCATTATTGTGCTAGTAATATAACTTTACTCGCGTATTTTAATTAAGATTTGGTCTTTCACGGAAAGAAGAAAATAAGATTGGAATAGGGAAACACGACACTTTGAACAACTAAATTTCACCAAATTAAATGTACAAGACTCAGCTTGAATCGGTAACTATTTTCACCAATGCAGCTGAAAAGTACGTTCTTTGAAATTCTTTCAAGACCGAAACTAAGTAAAGTAAATGCATCTAATTTTCCGCTACAATGAATTCTATGAATGGAAGGAGGAGATGCAGAACAATGAGCAAGTCAGTCCTCGACGTCTGAGCTATTTATTTACATCTACAGCTTTGTTCTTTCCGAACCGTTGGGCCTCCATTGGGATTCGAACCTGATATCAATTATGTCATTGTTGCAAAGCTACTCATTTGTCTATTTGGAAGTCGCTTCTTCTTTAACTTGGACTCGTTCCAGAAGGCAGTGATTGAGAGTACGTGGCTATTGTTTTCTTCCTCTGAATGATGGCTAACGGAATGCTGTAGGCATGAAAAAGAGAGTGAAGTGCTTGAAGAGTGAGCTCGTATGAAAGGCTGATGGCCAGGTGAGAGGAACGCCGTCGTTTTCAAGTGAGGATTCAATTTTCTATTGACCGAAACCCCTCAATGTGGAATATACCGCCCAAAATATAAATGCTCGTAGTATATTGATCTTTTTCGTTTTTTGACTTCAAAGAATTAGTCTTTTCATTTGCTGACCATGCTTCGTAAAATGGTTTCGTTACTGGTATATTTAGTTTCAAAATTACCTTCTGTCAACAAAATTCTAGCTGTTTTTTCGTAACCCAAGGTAATATTTAAATAAAGCTCATTTATATTATTTACTATACAATCAAAATATGACCATATCCTGGAGGTCATTATAGCTAATGGAGAACAAACTAATATTGATGGTTTAGCAAATCAATTTCCATCAATATTTAATAAAGAAATAAATGACAAAAATGAATATAAGGGGTGTTCAAATGGAAAGGTACGAAACGACACTGTGGATATAATTGAATTCCTAATTATTCCTAGTTTTAAAATACTTCGATTCAAATTAGCTTCCTGATTTAAATAATGCATTTAAAACAGGAGGCTAATTTGATATTTAGTTGTTCTACTATTTTAAATCCATATTTTTATCTTTGAGATAAGTTTGATAATGGATTTCCAGGAAGAACCAGAATTGGCTTGTAGAATTCCCTTGATATATTCCTCCTTAAATAGTAATTTGATTCGTCCTTTTCCTTCTATTTCTATCTGTTCCAGATTTTTGTTTTCCAGTTCTCTCATATTTTGCATAGATATGAAGCCAGTTCTAAAGCTGCAAATTGGCAGCTTATGTGGGCTAATAATAATTTTGTTATAACTCCTAAAAAAATTTTATGAGTAAAAGTAAATTGTTTACAGCAATAATTGTCTATCAATTCAAAAATATTTCCAACCTGCAGTCCTTTTTATTATTTCTCTAACTTCTTTTGTAATTGGCTCCAGAGTTATTTAGAAAGTTTTGTTGCTCATATTTGCATACCATCCATAGTGAATCTTAGCTATGTTCCGTCCTCTTTGGCGATATATTTCTTCAGTATTTTACGATTTCATTTTCTTCCAAAGTTTTTATTTCCTCTACCTGGTTTTTGTTTGAATATACGTAGAAATAATTCTCATTCGTTTGAAATTTATAATTTTTTGATTTCTCTCCTTACTCCTTCTCCTCCTTTGAATCATTTGGCCAACGCAGAAAGTTTTTGTGTGAATGAGTCAAAAATGTCATTTTTCTTTCAGAATCTATATCTTCTGGATTTTAATTTTGATGTTTTTGTAGAGAAATAACGAAAAAATTATGAAACAGTTAGTGGTGGAAGCAGGATTAGCGCTGTGAGACAGGGATGTAGTTCGGAATACAAGAGAAATGGAAATATCTTACCTGCAAGCATTTCGTCGATATTCCGATATCTCTTTGCTATGCTACTTTCCCAAAACCAAAATGTCATTCACTTTCTCACAACCACACCTGTGACGAGGTATGGATTTCCCTTCCCTCCTTACATCTTTAATGGGGAAGGGTAAAGGTCATTTTGATTTGGACGTAATCTTCGTCGTGTCAATTAGACTTGTGTTCCGACTCACATATTTCTCTCTGCTAGCAACTTTATTCTTCTCAATTGTATATCGTAGCGTTCTCTTCTAATTTATTTAAATATCAATGGCTACAGCAGTAAATGATATTCTCATGATCATTAACTCCACCAAAACAGCTTGATGCTCCTTCGATTGACTAGAAAAACAATTGAAAATGTATTCTAAGTCGTAATTTTCGTTGCACTCGGAGCTGTATCGCTTTTCCGCACTATATATATCTTCAAATTGTTTACACGATCACAAATATTTCCAATTTGCGACCTTTTCAATTTTCAATTAACGGAACACACGGAATATGATTTTTCACCACATCATATTTCTGAGCTTTCTGTTTTTGTTTATACGTATGACGCAAAAATTAATAAGCTATAGGTTTCTTTATGAATATTTATAAGAATGCATTCTGAAGTATTATTTCCATAATAAGCGCGGTGTTCAATAGGATATTAAATCAGTTAATATAAATTATTTCCTAGTTGCATCAGATAATTTATAATTACTAATAAATGTAGCAATGAAGAAATAAACTTGTTAATTTTCCACACTATCTTTTATTTACATTTTTAAATTTACAAGTGTATTTCTTCATTACTTTAATGGCTTTCCACAAAGTAAAGCCTGAACATCTTGATTTCATACTTATAAATAATAATAAACAAATAATCAGGTAATGAAAAAAGCAATTTTACTCATAATAGTGATTCATGAAGATTTTCTAAGAATCCCAGTATTTTCTCTTCTTTAATTCAAAATTTGCGTTGAAAAGTAAATCTTTGACCTATTCCACAGAGACACCTTAGCTATTACAATTTCAATCATATCTAAATGTTTGGAGAAAAATCTTTCCGTGAATTGTTCTGGTTCCAAAGCTGGCCGAATTCACTATCACTGTAAATCAACAAAATAGTAAAGCTCTTATTTCTTGACGTATCCTAACGATTTGAAACGGGGGGGAAAATTCCCATGAATGAAAAGTTTTTTTTGAAAGAATTCTCACTCAGCTTATTGATGGACGTTTTTCCTTTAGAAGAGAAAGATTAAGCACCTCTAATTCTTTATCGCAATTGAGCTTAAAAATCATAGGGTAATAAATAAAAATTAAGGTAAAATATTGTCATTTTTGGAAGCTAACGTTTTTATCACAAATGTAAACTTACATATTTGTAAAAAATAATAAACCTTGTGATAATAAGATTTTCGATAAAAGGTCGAGTAATTGGTAGATTACAAGTTGATTATTAACTCGTTTTACTCTTTCATTGTATCATTACTCGAAAAGTTTAAAAAATGATATCTTCTTTTTAGAAGTTTAAATGGGAGGGAAAGTAAAAGCTATTTATAACACTGTTTCTAAATTAGGAACGGGGATCGTTCATTTAGATCGACTGGATTCAAACGGAGAAAAACTCCTCTCATTGTTGCTTTCCAGCTAAATTGCAGTTTTGTTTCCAAAGAGGAGAAGTTTTTGTTCCCAGCAGTTGCTTTTATTCCCTAAATCGATGCAATCCCAGCTGGCAATCGCTCTTTTGTGTCGTGTATCTGTTGCTTGCGTGTCTGCTGGATCTGAATGGTCGCTACAACAGGAGCACCTTATTTCATTCTTAAAATTGTTCGTGACGGCCGCTAATGGCAAAAACATAAGACAAATTGCTATTAAACGATTGTTTACTTTTTTACCAAGAAATAGGAGATATTTCTGTTCCGTACAAAAAGAGCTTGTCATTTGAATCGGCTCGAGAGGTACTTGAGACACGCGATGCAGCTGCCAAAAGAAAAATGGCCAATGGAGAAAACTCAGCCACGTATTTAACAGGTTGACGCGAAAGTAAAATCCTGCAGGTACTGATTAGCTGATAAACTGGTTATGACAACTTTCTTCCTGTCACGCTTCTATGTTAAGCATCGTAAATTCTCAAGATAGCGCTATACATATGTCTTTATTTCTGGAAATTGAGAAACTGAAAGTTAGCAATCTCTTCTTAAATTTAACTCATTACAAAGGGTATCGAATTATAGAGAAGACTATGTCAGGTATCTGGATTGTTGGAATTCAATCTACATTTACATAATTATAATTTATACGGCTCAATAAAAAAATTTACAGCAAAAGCAATAGGAATCATTGGATGGCTCTTTTTTACCTCGGCCATCACTCACCAGAAAATCGATCCTAGCTATCATGGGTTCGATCCTAGATGGCTTAAAAATGTCTATTTTGTCTCATTAGGATATATTGTGCGGATTTTTGAAAATTATTTTTTGTCCCTTACCGGAGAGATACTACCGGAGGTAGAATAAATACAGTTATCATAAGATCCTCTGTTGTGTACAGAAAAGACATCTCAGAAAATCATCGTGGATTTGGTGCCAGGTCGCTGTGAAATCCTCTCCTTAAAATAAATTGGTGCAATTTTAAATATTTTTAAGCATTCCTGAATAATAGAAATCTATAACCCGGAAGGTGAGCATACATCATAGTCACATAAGTCACAAATATATCATATAAATCCAGTCGACCATTTCCCTAAAGATCCTTAGTTTGACGCCAGAGCGCCATTTCTATTCTTCTGCACAATATTTATGGAGATAATACTGAACTATGTTTGTAAACCTTCCCGATATGTCCTCGACTTGAAATTATGGATATGGTTAGTTTCTCTTCCTTAACGTAATGTGTAACATCTCCCGATATGGTTCTGGATTCGACACCAGATCGGTTTGGTGGGTACATTTTCCCACAAAAAAGCGAATTTAAATGATTTTATGAAGAAATTCCCGAAAAAATCCATAAGCCGGCAGGAGTCATGGAAATGTTTCATACACGCAGGCGATCGTTTCGTTGACGAACCTCTACTACTTTATAAAAATTTTATAGGAAGTAAATAATTATGTTTTTAGGCCCTTCCCGATATAAATATAAATTTAAATTCTGTATATACTTACACGAGTTCTTTCTTTAAAGTGATTTACTACATCTTCTTTGGATTCGGAGGACCTATAAAGGAGGAATCATACTTCCACATCTTAATTTGTTAGAAAATAAAATTCTTATAGATGAAAATTGTCATTATTTATTATCTACATATATTAGAGAATCGGGATTATTTTCTTTTAGTCGTGTCGGAAATATAGAGAGTGGAATTATAATACCTTGTCCATCTCTTCCAAAATGTTTCATTTCATACGTGCCCTTAAAAAACAAAGCCATTTCGAAATCGGGTTTCAATCCTGGATAACCTCTATTGATTACCATGAGGAGGGCACAATCCACTAAATATTTTAACAATACGTTTGCCTAATCTACCTGTTTTTCTTCTTTTTCAACGAAACTTCCCGTGATAAGTGCCGATATAGCGAGACAGCAATAAAAGGAATGCTATATCGTTTTTCACATGAATTTCTTCTTTACGTAAACAATCCATTATCCTAGGATTTTTGATCGAGCTTCTCCTTCCGTTTATATTTCGAGAATATTTACTATTTATTTATGTTTATTTATAAACTCCTTTTTTCAGTCTTTTGGAGAAGAAATACTTCGAAAATGTCACTAATTCAACTACGCGTAATTTAACCGATAATATAACTCATGGCGCTACTTCTAAGATGACACTCAATAAGGACGCAACCAAAGATCTGTCGCAGAAGTAAATTTTGTTGCCCTTCCAACCCCGATAGAGAACTGTCAGCCATAGTGTACGGGCGACCGCTTTCCCTTGCCGCTCAATCCTACACACAATAGACCGCGAGAGCGAGCCTTCCTTCCCGGATCTGCGGACAGTTTCACGACACAAGGACCATCCTGCCTTTGCCCTGCGGTCACATAAGGACCGAACACGATTTCCAACCGCCAAAGCCAAGCGGGTCAACGAGTCGATGGACCTACCTGATTGCTCTCTCATGGTGCAAATCCTCTCTGCATTGCTTAAATAGAGGGCTTAACTTCCCTTCGGTGACTAAAAACAAATTGTTTCTCGACCTGATTCCTGCTCATTCCTCTAAGTATGTTATTTTTCATCAGTCAAAGATTTCTACGTATATTCTGCTACATCTTGATGAATGCGGTGTTTTTCATTCGTCTAATGGCACGTGGTGGAAAAAAGTATCTTTATCATGTTGTTTATGTTCATCCAAATTTTATAATTGGCTGTCATAATATTAAAGTTACTGTGAGTGATGCTAACAACATTCATATTTCTCATTGATTGCTATGTACGGTGTTGTTTATAGGATCATTGTATTGCACTTACGTTTTTTTAATGATGGTTCAACGAGGAATATTACGTTACTCCTGATCCCCCCAAAGATGCCTCATTCCCTTTGCTTTTGATAGCTAATGATTTAGGATCTAAACAGCCTTCATTATGAATCCGCAAATTCGAATTTACATACCTAGGTGAGGTTGAAAATAAACTCTGTATTTTTTGTGGGTAGTCTTTCATATCAATCTCACAAGTGAATTAGACATACTTCATAAGTTCATTTAAAGGAGAATCCTTTGGTTTTTTGTGTAAACACTACTTTATATGCGTGTACACTTCTTTTTAAAGAAGTTTTCTCTCGGTAACACTACATCAACTTCAACTTAGATTATATTTTGAATGGATAATAAAGCTTATTTATACAATCTTTGTAGAGTTAATACGAATCTTTCTTTGTAATTCCTTTTGAAGTCTCTTCAAATTTATATTTCTTGCTCAATAAATTCACAGTAAGAGGCGAGATGTTATGAAAATCCCATACTATTTTTCTTTACTAAACATGGTCAGTTTACGAAGAGTAATCATAACTGTCGTTGCCTCTGCATCTAGATATGTAACCTACAAGTCGCCTTTTGGCATGTGATAACTCTACTTTCCTAATTCATTTCTTTCGCGAATGGTTCGCCGAAATAATGAATTATTGAATCGACTGGTTTTAACATCTGTTTCACTGATCTTCCCCGCAGTATCAGAACGGCCTATGTAACCTGGAAGTCCAATTAAGTTCACCGATTTGTCATAGCTATTGTTTAAAAATTTACTTTAATTTCACCTTATCTAATTCGTGAATGCAATTTTTTTTCACTGCATTCATATTTATGGTTAGGACAGTCGAAAACTGGTCGTGTTTTATTAAAGAAAAGTAGGTTTTGTGGAAAAAGTACAACGCTTTTCTTCATTCCATTTCTTGTTTAAGTTTGGACTCTTGTTACAATACACATCTCCTGATTTATGAACTGATTAGTTTTATTTTGAGGAAGAGTTTTAAATTTTATTAATAACCACAGCCTTAAATATTCATCTCCAACTTGAGATCAACTAGGCTGTTAGGGTTTGCATTTAGAAATGAAAAACTTTCTGACTATTTTATCACTCATCCGGAAGAAGCCAAGTTTCTGAGTTGAAGTGCATCAGATACCACGAACATTTTGCCTATGAATATTAGAAAATTTGGCTTCAAATTAAACGAACTTCTGACTAATTTTGAATATCTATTTTCAGTCAACTTTGGACAAGAATAGCTTTTCTTAACCATGTTATTTCCTCCATGTCCTTCATCCTTTATGATGGTTTACCTTAAATAGGCTAGCACAAATAGCTAGCACATGTAACATATGGGTTATGTATAACAACCCGGAGAGAGGGGTGATATCCGTGAATTCTGAACCACTAATCAAAACTGCTAATCTAAAAACTTTATTATAATTGGAAGTGTTCATAAATTTATTGAGGTATTTAACTAAATGAAAAGTCAGGCTGATTAGATGAATGAAATATAATTATTTTCCGTAGAATTCACTACAAGAATATAAAAATTAGGACTAGAATTCATGATTTTAATGTAATTACACTGTTAATAATTATATCTGTTGGTTAAATTCGTATCGTGATTTGTTTGCAAGAACTTGAAACAAAGAATGAAGTCGGAACACTCGTTGTTAATGAATTAGAGATGTAAAATTGTCCCATTTGTCGGCATTCAAACCTGCATAGTGATCAAATGTTTCCATTCTTTGAAAAATAGGTCAG
Source organism: Pachydiplax longipennis (assembly GCA_036926295.1). Classification (NCBI taxonomy): domain Eukaryota; kingdom Metazoa; phylum Arthropoda; class Insecta; order Odonata; family Libellulidae; genus Pachydiplax; species Pachydiplax longipennis. Next base: position 2,251,347 of record JAVFKF010000010.1, read on the forward strand.
AAAGTTTTATTTAGTTCGAAACTTTTCTTGGAATCGCCTTGTATTCGCTTTACATATTACGTTTCTATGTCTTTTTCAAACTGGCGCTAGAGAATCAAACTTGAACTGCATCAGAAACTGAAATCGAACGTTATTTTTGCCTGAGTGAAATCCGAATCAAAAATATTGAAATCCTTGAGCCAGATACGAAACAGTTCTCCACGCTAATTCCAATCTAGTTTTAAAGTAGTTACGTTTACGATGCTTACGTAGCAAGTTACTATTGTGTAGTTATTCTCTTTTATGACTGGCGTCATCGACTTTAATATCAGAGTTTTATCCTAAAATTCAATAAACCTCATTGCTGTAAAAAGTTATGCACATTTAAAACGTTTCAGAAGTATAACGATATTTAACATTCGGAACAAAATAAGGACCGGTTAGACGGTGTCTGGCGCAGCCGTCACTGAACCGAAATTTGACGATTTCGTTGAACCGGAGCTAAAATAACTACGGTCCGATACCGGGTTAGGAATGTGCTGTAAATTTTGAGCCAACTGACGCGTGGTCGGAAGAAGGAGTTCAGATTATATAGAGTGTTATATATTGTTAACATTCTGCTATCCTCTTATAGCTCGGAAAGCAATTCACTCTCTCTAAATAAACACATTCACTCGATTAAATGATCACATCTTGTGTACTTGGTGGTTGAGACTTTGAGGAGAAAATATATAAGTAGATTGATAGTAAAGGTTCAAAAATATAAAATGCTTCCTCGTACATGTACATGAACATCCGCATACAGACTACATCCGGCCTGAGACGATCCTCTCTTCTCAGAAAACTATTCGTGGATACTGCAGTACCATCTGCTTCTCCCGCTGATTTACGTTGCGTTTACTGCTGGAGAGTCGTCTCTCTAAGCACAATGGGGAGGCTGAGGAATACCACGGGCATTTTTCTGCGGTCCGATGTCACAGGGTTCTGGCAAGCAACACCTAAGGATGACATACGACCAAACGCGACAGACACTTTTTTGCCGGAACTGAGACTGGTATCAGGTTACACGTGAAAGTTTTTGCTCATTCGAACACTTATATCCACGCAGGACTATTTTTGCCATCGAAATCGAAAATGAACGGAAATATATGAGTGTCCTAATATAAAATGATTACATTTTTCCGATATGATGTTCTTTCATCCATGGATATAATTATGGCTGCTATTATTATCACGTAACACGCTACAAATTTCTCTAAAGAACGGTGGCAGGGTATTATTGTAATCAATTCACATAGAACATACAAATCTATCTATATGTAAATGTAATGACATTACAAAAGGCACTATCTAGTATATAACTGTTTCATTTTACTTTGTAAACTTACATAAAGTTTTTCAAAATTAATAAAACTGTTTAATTCCATGTAACAGTTTACAAAAACCTAACATAGAGTCGCCTATCCTTAGTATTCCTTTGCTTTTCTTCGTGTTTAGAATGATAGTGACGTATTAATGGCGTATGTAAAAATAGGAAGATAGGCATCCCTGAATTTTGGATGTTTCCTGTTCTACGGAATGCAAGCCCTAAAGGATTGAAATAATTTTTTTATTATTCATTTATTATGTATTTTTATAATACTTTTGTCGATTTTTAACCTTAAAGTTAATCATTACCGGCCTTTCATAAGTTAATTCTTGCATTCCTCTATGATTCCTCCCAAAAAATTCCTTCCAACACTAGTTTTAATGTATCCGATTGATTTCTCTCTTCATTTCAACCAAACTCTCAACGTAATGCGTCAAAGAACTTCTTCAGTTACACACTCCGTCCATTTTAATCTCACCATTCTCCCGTAGAACAAATTTATATTATTTTATTGCACTGTTATTATCTCCTTTGAAAATTTTTAAGGTTCCTGACAGCCATTCACTTTTATCATATGGGTTTCGGAAAAATATCTATCGAAGATAATTGGGCAGTTTGAATTTTTAATCTCATTCTTAGTTAATTTATGCGAATAATTAAGTCGGAAATTGAGCTGAATAAGTCTAATGATAAGACATTAAATATATTTATATTATTAAAGATATTAAAATATATTTGTATTATTCCATCATTCATTTTTATACACAAATTCATCTCACATTTAAATTCATACCACACGTTATAAAATAACGAAATGTCAAGAAACGATGTAGATTCTTCAATATATTATCCTCAAATTATGTTTTCATTTCTGTTTGCTATCATTATCATAAGGTTTTAACGAATAAATTGTTTCTAAAATGAATTGTTCGAATCTACTAAAAGGGCAGATGTTTGAGATCACAGTTTTTGGGAAGGTAGATCTAAAATAGCATGAAATCGTTTCTGTCTTTGAGGTAATGCAGACTTTTCGACCACTCCATCCGAGACGAGTTTTCCGTTCAACTGAACGTTATTAACTAAAAGAAGATGTATTGCATAAAGATAGCTATCCTTCAGTTATGAAAGATTTTCACTTCTCCACAAACCGCTATTACGTATTTCATTCCTGCTTTAAATTTGTTTCTCGGAATACAGTGGCTAATACACATATTGACGAAATTTCTTAAGAGTTATTTGCTGTTTTAGGAAAAAATGAGAATTGCTGCTACTGCTTCATATACTCCTTTTAATAACTTCTTATCACTTTAGTCAGGGAATGATTTTAAAAGTTAAATTAACGTTTTATATTGTTTGAAAGTGTTGTTATCTGCACATTATTGACGTTAAGTATTGATGTATCCACCCTGCTTATTGGTCTACCTCTAACATAATACACGATAATAATAAATCATGAGACTTTTATCCATCTATGAACCTAAATAGAGCTTCCAGAATTGTCATTATATGAAGGAAACCTTTCGCACTAAACTAAATTTCGTTTAATTACTATTGAATTACATTATTACGTACACTTTTAAATCATATTTATTTTTTATAATTCGGTGTAGAAAAAGACAAACACGGCGGCGTGAAAGTCGATACGCTAACTACGTGGCACCACGGTGAATGCCAACTGGTGGTTTTCACTCTTTATTCCTCGTGATTTAATTGGAATTATTTAATTTTTAATTTACGTGATTGTCCAATGGAATTATAACGAAACGTTTATTTTCGATTGTATTTTTTTTACTTTTTAAATAATTTTAATTAATTTCCTTAGCGTGCAACAACTCATCACTTATATGATATGATTTGAATAAACCGTAAACTCTTACGAGAGCAGAAATGCAAGGCCGTTTATCACTGTATCAAGTTAGATAATACAAACTTTAAGTATCTCAAAAATTCTATCTTTTGTTTTGTGAAAAATTTTTCTGAGTTTTTTCAATAGCAATTTATTAATTAGCATTTGTAGAGAGCCTACTCTTTGGCATCGGAGTAATTACCATGGACGCTGGAGTCGGAGAGTTGCCAAGCTCCTGCGATTTACAGATTTACAGACTACATATTTTGTGCCATAAAACACATTGAAATTATTATGAACATCATCACGCATTGTTCATCACCTTTCCTTGTTCTTATCAAAACTATGTCAAAGAAATGGTGCGGCGTGTAGGACTTGCCAAGGACGCGAGAAGTACGCAACTAATTGGTATTCGTTTTAAACTGAATTAATTCATTCATTATGAAACAAGTCAACTAAAATATAGCTGAAAATTTAAATTAATATTGTCTGAAGTCGAAAAATTACTTTTATACCACACCAGTAGTCAACAAATAACAACGAAAAATCACCAAAATTACTGCTTTACATATTTCTCATAGCTACAGTTTTCTACTTTTATTAGAAGTGAAACCAATAATCTAGGAGATCATCTTAGGATGAATAATGTTCACCGCCGATCCACTAGGGCTGAAATTTTTTAAACAAATAGCGTAAAGTTTCATGTTTTGTAAACTTCTTTTCGATAGAACCTTTCAGATTGAACGTGCATCTGCAATATAAACTTAACTTATTAACTATAACTTTATAAACAAAATTATAATTATGAAATAGCTCCAATGGAATCACAGAGATTATAAAAAAGGACACATTGTAATGAAAATCAAACCAGCAATCATTATGAAAAATATTTTAGAACAGGATAATTCCCAGGGGGACTAAGAGATGGAAAATACAGGAGAGCTTCGGAAAATCTTTAAAAGCAAAACCAATCCTTGTAAAAAAAAAATATTCTTAGGCGCATATAAAGAACGATCCCGAAGGCCAAATCTCGTCCTATAACATTCCATTCCTGATAATAATAGATTATATCTGAGCAGCATATCCTGGACTTGGTCTCGGATACAAGATTAAAATTTACGGAGGTCGTAACTTCATGGGCTTTTACTAATCCACATTTCTTTTGATTAATAAAAGTGACTTTTATGCGTTGTTTAAAACCTGTAATTTATTTCAACTCAACATATTCAACAAGAACATGCACGGAGTCTCTTGTGATCGCGTGGAATCTGATTAAAACTTTGTGTAAAATGATCGATTGTAGATTTAGGTGATCGAAATGGAGGAATAAGATTTTCAATGTCTTGCTCAATGCCCAAATTTTAGATTAACTTCACAACATGCCTACCAAACCTAAGTTTGGCAATAAAAGTGTTTCACAATCGATGCACGTTTCTACTATCTCCTGAATGATTTTTAGCTCATTTTTGAACGCGAATTCGTTTTCTGAAGGTCGAGGAACCAAATCGTTGCTGCACAAATTTTCGGGTGAAAATTCGTTTTATATGAGTCAATTTGTAAATTCGGAGAAATAGAGAAAATTGTATGGAATTCCGCTATTGAGTGGCTTTTAAATTGTTTGAATTGACAAAACCTCAGAAAACAATTACTGGCACCTACCGCACAAAAGTCAATTGACTGATAAAATGGGTTCTTCAAAAATTACAAGGGGAATAAACAAAAGGAAATTAACAATCCGGCTTGCAAAGAGAGTGCCAAAAGTACCTAAAAGGTAACTCTTTTGCCTATCTAATATTTAAGTATGAAAACACGAATATCAGTCCCTAATAATGAATATCCCTATTTTATTCTGAAGATCAATATTTTGAAGGAGAAGATTGCGTTTGTGGAAGTCCTTTCCACTATAATCTTGAAGATCTTATTAATCAGGGATAAAGAAATGAGGACCGCCACATGCCCCGCAGGCCCGTTTTATATTCTTTAAGCGAAACGCTTAAATGATTAATATACATTTACTGTATTTATCATGCCATTTTTAGGCTCTTGAAGGCAAACTCACGTTGTAAAAGCTGCGCTTTCGCTGCGATCTTTGTTGGAACAGAACAGATTCAGCGATTTTCTCCCTCAAGATCTAGCAAATTTTCCTTCTCTTAGCTCCTTGTTTTGTCTATTTTAACTGCATCTTACTGTTTATATTTTGTTAGAAGAACGTGTACGTTTACTTAGTAAAACACTTTTTACTTAAATTAAATCAAAACACCATTAAGTTAACTTAATAGAAGTAATATTATCCTTTTAATACATATAATATCTGAATTAATATAATAATTATAAAACTAATTCACGACATAATAACTTTTAACTACTTTTTAGTGACTTCTTTTATGAGGTTAGTTTTAGCTCAGTTTACCTTTTAGGTCCTTTTTAATGTGCATCTAACGACATCACCAAAATTAAATTGGTATCTCTGGTCCCGGGTTCGAGTTCCGGATAATCGAGTTTTTCTTTGAATGAGTTCATCTATTATACTATTTACCTCCCTCCCGTAATTTTCCAATAAATAGATGTTTGTAAGTGCAACAGGGAAAATATATGAATAAAATATGATGAGGAGCGGACATTAGAAAATAACGCTTCAATGATTAACCCGTCCACTGCGGGAGCTGATTTCTGCTGCTCATTTTTCCTCCTACTGTATGCGGGAGAAAGTATTTTCCTTTTTGGGTAGCCCAATGTTAGCAGATATAGACCCTAATAATCCGGGTAGACCTTTCTCCAAAGGTTTCGATCATCGCTTATTATCGAGAAATTTAATTACTTGTGTATTGGACATGCCATTGCCGATTTTTATTTATTGTATAATAATTTTTGATTCAATATTCAGTTCAGAGTTGTTTTCTTAGAAGTTTGCTGATCATTTTGATACCAAAAAAATTGCATATATCTCGATTTTTAACAATAATAACTAATCATAAAGAAAGAAAAGTGAAGGCAGTCAAAACATGGAGAGTGGGTAAAGATGGAACCTGTTAAACTTGGATTTTTCCGGATAAGGGAAAGGTAAACTGACTAACAAAGGAGAGAGTGGAAAAAGGCAGTGTGCTTGAAACTACGACCAAAAGATAACTGTGATACCCGGAAAAAGTAAATGTTTCTATTTTGCCAGAGATACTCATTCTTTCATACAGTGCAATTTACCATTCTTCAGTGACACAAAAGATCTTAACTTTGCTATACTCTTATTCACTTCTATCTTCTGCGAAAAAATAGCCACAAAAATATTAGCAAGCGTATTCTATTTATACCTAAATACAGATCATTGTATGACAGATTATTTTGTCACTGGAATAAAATCACCTTGACTGAGTGTGAGTTAAAAACTAAAATTAATGGCAAAGCAAAAAAGCATAAAAATCTATATAACTACTCATCCGGATATACCTATATATTCATATATCTATAGGGGATACGAACTCTAACCATGTTTCACAAGTGCCGTGAAATTTTTACGACGTACTGATCCTACCCTGTAGTCACCAGAATAATTCAGACAAAGACGCTAGCTATCATGGGTTCGATACCAGAAGGTCCCAAATAACGGAATTTTCCCACAAGAATACATTGCGCGGATTTTTGAAAATTATTTTGAGGCACTTCTCGGCAAGACAAAGTAACCAAAATCTCTTATGCTGGAGATACCGTACTTTTCTATAGTACCAATGGAAGAAATGTTACCAAATGACCGTAAGTTCGACGCCAGGTGGGTGAGGGTAAGATTTTTTTGGATGCTTTCCCGATAAGCTTGAAAGATAAAACCCGCAATGGGAACAGAAGCCTTTGAAAATATTCTTTCACGAAATTTGCCGTTTCTCTAATCGTCCTTGGTTCAATGCCAGAGCGTCATTTCGATTCTACCATGCATTTCAAACGGAATCTTATTTTAGGACCTTCCCGATGAGAAATTGAATTGAAACTTTGGAACAGGTCAGAATGCCACTTATCTAACATTAACATGCAATTGCCTCTCACGAACGAGTCCTTAGTTCGACGCCAGGCGGTCTTGTGCGCGAAATTTTGAAAATTGTTTTGAGGCCTTTCTCGGTGCGATGGAGAAGTCAAAATCACGGAGTTTGCAGATGAAGTGGTCTTCTATAGTACCAGTGGAAGGAATGTTACGAAATGAGGGTTGCTTCAAAGCCTTGTTGGTGCTAAATTCTCCCTTTTAAATGTATTTCGGCGATTTTTAAGAATCGTTTGGAATGCTTTCGCGATAACATGGAAAGATAAAGTCTGGAATTTGAGCTGGGGTCATATACGAGTATAAGTACCGCAGAATAATTTGATATTTTGATAAATTTTCACCGATGAGCTTCCATTATGCAAGCAACTTTTACTCGTATAGTAAATAACAAACAAAGCAAAAAGCTATATAGTGATTGATTATACTATTTAAAATGACGTTACACTTTTTCGTATGTATTCGAAGAAAATATTGACAAAAATGGGAGTAATTATTTACGAAACTAAAATCAGAAAATGATTTATGTATTATGTAACATAATTTGTGGAGACTCTCGACCGGTCTCACTGGAGGAAATCCACGATATCAATTTGGATATGGATTATATTTTCTCAACGTAAAGTAAACAAACATTTTAATACTTACAGAACAATTTAATTTTCACTGCGACATCTATTTTTCATCTCCCTCCAAAATTAAAATTCTTCCATTAATTAATCGGAAAAATTAAGGAGAATTAGTGAAGTTACCAATACAGTTATGCAACGATACTTCATTCCTTATTTTTGCTTGATATTCACCGAAATTTATGGGTAGGAAATTTATTTTAGTGTTAGGAATTGAGAAATGTTGTTCCCGCTTTCCGGGAATGTAAGAACGCTAAAAATTCGCTATCTACAATTGTTCAGAAAGCTACACCTGATATTTGTCAAAATTCTCTAAAAGAATGTTATTAAGTTATATCCATCTGTGCCTTTACCGAATGCACAAGGTTGAAAGCAACGAAAGATCAAAAATATCTCTGTAATGTTCGGCTGAAAGAGGAACGGGTGGTACGAGTAGGCGGAAGGTGGAGAGGCGCAATATGGGGGAAAAAGAGACAGCGGGAAGTATTAAAGTTTTAGCAAGGGCTATGATCTCGTTTTATTAACTGCTTCCACATTATTCCTTGCGTATCGGAATCGGGATGGAATCCCAACAGGTAGTTTTTTAGCATAAAGAAATATTTCTGGCCTTTAGTTTAGTTATTATCAGCAATGAACGAGAAAACGTAGAAACTTTGCCAAGTTTCTATGGCATGTCACTATCCCTGCCGTTGAACTGTTCTGTGTAAGAAAATTAGAATCCAAAACAAAATATTTGAAATCCTATCTAAACACTAATTTAACTAGTCTGTTTGCACAAATATTATTTCAGATATGAGCATTTCTTATTCATTCTCCCAGATATCAAGGAAATTAACTTAATTAAATTTGGAGAAAATGATGTATATACATGTCTTGGTCTGTGTTTATGCTTATATCGTAATTTTTGATACTGGAATTATCATGAATATTTAATCAGTTTCAGGTCAGCATGAGGCTGGGCTTGGTTTGGTCAGCACTGCAAGTACAGCTGCTGAGAAGCCACTTTCCACAGCATGGCAAACTGCTCTTAGTGCTACAGCAATGACAGCCAATAAGAGGCGAGCCGTCCGCCGTGGAGGCAAGCCTCCACCAGACAGACCTCAGAGAGCACTCTTTTGTCTGCAGCTCAAAAATCCCCTTAGAAAACTTTGTATTGATGTCGTGGAATGGAAGTATCCTTTCTTAAATATTTTATACTCTAAATTTATACAATTTTCATTCAATTTAGTTCTAACTAAAAATTATATAAGCTGTTATTAAGCCTATGGTAAAATTTTAGTAATGGTGATACAGTATTATTTGATTGGCTTTTTCCTCTCCACATATGCAAATATTACTCACATTTTAATTTCTGATACAATTCTTTAGTTTATATAGTGCATGGATTTTATATTGAATGTGATACAAAGTTATATCTAAAAACCATGCATTGAATATTTTCTCAATTTCAATAGAGTTTTTATCAAAAATGCAGTTCGAATTTCTTCGTTAATTTAGGAGCATGATAAATTATGCTCCATTTATCATTGATTTAGGTCCTGCTTATGGAATAGTTTCCCCCCTTCCAATATATTTCAGGTTTCTTTTGCATCAATTACTTTTGATGCACAGTTGTCATTTGCAGCAGATGTACTTGTAAATCCCTTTGCAGACAAGCATATAATCATCTGTTTCCATAAACATTTCATTCATTGAATGTAAAACACATGTTAACTCTATATGAACTCACCCTTTGAATTTTTAAAACATGTCATCATTTAGCAAGGCTTTGAGTAGTTCATTGCAGTTTACCAAATTAAACTAAGTGAAAATCATTTTCATCAGTTTTTCTTAGTGTTCGTTCCTTTGAATATGGAAGAACCAAGTTTTCTTGGGTCTTACACTTGGGTTTTTTTTAATATTTCTTAAGCTTAAGTTTGGATAGGTTAGAATGCTTCTATGAGAATATCAATATCAAAAGTATCAGATTTAATCTCAATTTTGATGGAATTTGGGGAAATTATCCGTATAATATTTCACCTTTGATTTTCCATCTTAATCTTTGATTTACCATCTAAATTTTGTGTTGATTGTCCATTTTTCATAAGATATTTAAGCATCCATTTTGGAGAGAAATTATAGTATTCAATTAGCATTTAAGATCAGTATATGTAATAAAAATTATATTTAAAGTTAAAAATTATTACTGAAATATACTTATCAATTTATCCTTGTTTTAATTAGCTCTATACTGCAACTGATAAATTAATGGAATCATTAAGATAAATTGAAATATTCAACTCTATGATAATACTTTCTGATCTGTGATTAACATGATGATATTATTTTTGTGTGTGCAAAACATTCCTTCTTCTTTCATTTTTAGTTTTCAATGGCATTTGATATTAAGTTCTTATCTTCACCAATTCTGCAAAATCTAAAAAGCACTTAATTTGCATGCCCATTAACACATTACCCTCTGCATACACCAGAGAAATTAAAAGAGTCTTGGTGTCTTGTGAGCTACTGGAATATAATCATTGGGACTGGTAGCATCAGAGGAGTTACTGTTATTTTTAAATAGTTTAATAAACACCCTGAATATGAGCTTATGTGCTTTCGTATGGAGTATGCACCTGTGTCCTATTGGAACCAGATCTTTAAAATCAGTTTATAGAAACAATATTACTTCCCAAGTACAGAATGAAGGAACATTGAAAAGGGGATAGTGTCTGAATCAGTCTAAAATAGCTCACATTGAAAAATATTTTTAAATAAATAAGCAATAAAATTTTAATTAAACATTTTTATTTTCTGAGGATTGTGTATGAATAGAGCAAAAAATATATTTTGAGGATACAATCAAGTTGCTTTGATCCATCTTAGTTGGAAATACAACTAATACATAATATTTTAGTCACTTTCATTAAGCAGCTCATGGAGTATGGAAAGTATGGAAGAACCTCAATACATACACTCCCATGACTCCTATTACTTAAAATAAGGTATACTATACTTATTAAACTGTGATTCCCCAGAAATGGATAAGGTATCAAATTCAGCAAATAGAATGAAAGTTTTTATAAATATATTTCTTGGATGTCCAAAGACCTGAGGTTCACACTTCTGGTGTTAACATCATTCTGTAATAATTTCTTAAAGTAAAATATAGGAAGTGCCTAACTTCAACCTATTAATGTGAAGTTCCTATAATGAACAGTGACAAGAAGAAAGTTTGGAGGTCCAGAGAAGGACATGCAGATATGAAATTTATAATCACATTATCTCATGACCTATGTAAAAAATTAGAAATCATATAGGATGATTACAAAATGTAGGTCATAAGAGTAAATTGGGTTGAGTGAATATATCATATAATTTTTCTATGAGAAATGGCCATTAAAAAATAGTTTTTTCAGCACAGGTTTGGGTTTTTGCTTATTGTCATAGCAAATGTTTAAAATATCTGCCATTCAGATTTGAGTTCAAGAAAGCAAGCTTCCACTTGCTCTCGACTTAAGATACAGAAATTTGCCTCTAATATTTCCATATCTTAACCCTTGATCGATGAAAATAGAAATACCCAATGAAAACTTTAGTTTCAGCCATTAAGTGTTTGAAATGATGGTTTACGACTTAGTATTTTGGAATAGCTTGGGCTGGGTTGGGTTGAGTTCAGTTGGCTGGGGGATTTTATGTTGAATTGTATGTAAACTCAAACACACTATATTCCTGACACGTTCCCTAACATTGTCAAATTATAATAAGTGTGAATTAATTTTAAATTCCATTCATAATACAATACCCAGCACCCTACCCTACAGGACTCAACCCAACCCAACCAAAGATATTTTAAAAGTCACAAATCATTTGAATATTGCAAAAACTTGGGTTTTTCCATTTTCTTTTGGTGCTTGAAATGTTAACACTCTCTCCCTGTGGACTGCATGAAAGCAAATTTGCACTCAATGAAGTGAGTAAAAATTTCAGGCAATGCCCAAATTCAGCAATTGTGAATTACATACAATTTTGGTCTACAGTTGAGTGTAAATATATATACGTTATTGATGTACATCAAACTCCATTACTGTGCAAACACATTAATTCATCTTTGCAATAATAACTGTTGCTTGAACACAAATGGCTTACATTTTAATTTTTTTTAGTTTTTAAATCCTCTTACTCAAATGTTTCATAACTTTTCTGGTTCCCCATCTTTGCATTCCCAAAAGCATAGAAACTATTCTTTTCCATTCACCTCACACAATCCATGAGTGTGATTATGATCCACAGTTTAAATCAGGCTGTGTGTGTATGTCATTCATAGTTTTCTAATGAATGGAAGCAGGAAATTGATATTTTGAGAATTAACATCAAAGTAGAGAATCGAATTTTAAATTTGACAAATCAAAGATTTTATTAATTTCCATTACATTTATGCAACATATGCTAATGTGAGCAGCTTCTTCCTCATGAGAAGTACTTTGCTAAATTGATTTATAGAAAGCTGTTATCTTCCATCTGCTCACTCATGACTCCATAAACCTTAATCTCATGTTTTTATGACCTATAGACTCAGAATCCTTGGCCAACTATTCCCATACACACCATCCTTCTTGTGGCCAGGATTTATCTATAAATTAAGAAATAATTAATGAGGATGCATGTATTCTATATTCACAGTTTTTATTTCTATATTTTATTTTATGCATTCTGACTCATAATAGGGTTAACATTGGTCAAAAATTTTATAAAAAACAAGGGCCCCATGATAAATGAGTTCCTAAATAAACTCTCAGTAGTCATGGTTATGATTAACAAAATGGGTTGAACTCTATAATAAGTTAACATATTTTTTCATATATATGTACCACTTACCAATGAATACAATTCATCTTCATACCAAGAAAAATATATGAGTAAGAGAAATTTGAATTTCAAATACTGGAGAAATACGATTTTTCTGACTTAGGTTCTTTATAACATTTAATATATAAATGCAAACAACTTCAATTCCATAAATGCTAATTAAAATAATATTGATGAGAATCAATAAGGAAGAGATCAAATACACAATATTAGTCATTTTATTAAATCTATCTGAAATGGCAATGAATTTGAATTACACGTGTATAGAATTTAGCCCATTTTACAAATGTATGTAAAAGATTGGTTGATCATAGACAGTGTTAAATTTTTATTAGAAATTACACTACTGTGTTTTGAGAGTATTACCTATGATAATGCAGAAATTTTTCCCTTGCCAGAATATACTATTGTAATGTAATTACTGTACTGTACAATACTTGCTGGTCCTTTTTTATGACATCCTTGTGGTCTGAGTGATGCTATGGTGATAGTATTGTAATCTGAAATTTTGTGTATAAATCTGGTTATCAGAATAAAATTTCTCAGCGGTCATTCATTAATACATCAGCTGTAATTGCCTTGATCTGAGGTGCCAAAATTGTTTTTTTGTTTAATTTAGTTTTGAATAATAGTTTTTTAAATAATTTTAATTATTCTGTAATTTAATTCTTTGTTTAGTATATTGAAAAATCAAGTGCTAAGTATGCTATTTTACTGTGTAAACACCTAACAAAATTTCATCTAAATGATTTTCATGTAGTTCAGTATTTAATATTGTCACATTCATTAAATATTCAGATAAGAATTGAATTTTTGAGTGACTTTTTGTCTTTATTTTGTATTTTAAAATTGAGATGTTGAGTTTATGCTAAGGTATCGGTAAACATTATCAAATTATGTTGCACCTTAACCAATATGCAGACCTTTTGAGTACCTGATTCTATTGACCATCTTTGCCAACTGTGTTGCCTTGGCAGTTTACACTCCATATCCAAATAGTGATTCCAATACCACCAATGCATATTTGGTACGTATGATATATTTATTTAATACAATATTTTTGAGTAAACTTTGGCACTCTTATACAAAGAAGTAGAAAAACTATACTTTGCTATGCCATACATGCAAAATGTAAATGCATATTAATTAAAAATAATGTTGATATAAATATAAGAGCAAAAGCTTTGTTCCTTTCTCTGTTCACTGAACATATTATTGTAAAATTTATTTCTCATACTGTATTATATCCATGAGAATTGTGATTTTGCAATGAAAATTTAGTATTGGCAATCAGACATATCAGTCAAAGAAGTTAAGTCTGTATGCCTTTTACAAATTTTGTAAAAGCTAAGAGTTAATGCTCATATTTTTGTAATTGAAATGAGCTGAGCATGATTCTTTCCATTTCTACATACTGTCTTTCTTCAGCTATGTGATAAGAGACTATTTATTGTATATTCTTGCTTATCACAATGGTTCTCCTTAAATCATTGATTTCACAAGTATTATGTTTGTTTTAATGGATGTTTCTTCTCATTAAAAATTTTCATTTCAGGAAAAAATTGAATACATCTTTCTAGTAATATTCACAGTGGAGTGTGTAATGAAGATAATAGCGTATGGCTTTGTTGCCCATTCAGGGGCTTATCTAAGGAATGGCTGGAATATGCTTGATTTTAGTATAGTAGTTATTGGGTAAGTTCTTTTCAGGTATTCATGCTTTATTTAATCATCTAGCTCCTAATTCAACAATATACATGTGGCTATATTGATTTAATTGAATTAGTCGGATCGTTCATCAATACATCTCTAAACTTGATGAATCTCAAGTGTTTATTTATTTTCTCTTTTGCAAAATATTATTCCAATATCTTAAGTAGTAAAAATTAATAATGTGAAATATGGAATCATTTCCAGAGATTCAGAAAGTATGTGGAAACATTAATTTATGTATATCTATGTTTACTTATGCTTCTCTGGTGCTTTATGGCTTAGTTGTATTTATTATAGAAAATTAATGTACTAGGTAAAAATTCCTCATTTTTAAGGAGCATGCTATGGCTAAGATAAAGTTTCAAACTTGTATCCATCATCAAAGAGAAATTTTTCTATCACAAAGCTGTAGCAAAATGTAGTATAGGTATTAAAAATTGCAAGTTAACTATTTAAAATATTTATTATTTGTTAGTGAATTCATTAAAAAAATTTTAGTATTTTTTAGTAAATTAAAATGATGAAGAAAAAGAAATGAAGCCTTGATGAGCAATGAACCAAAATTTTTATCCAAGGCAAATCACCAGTTTAATCATATTCTCTTCCTTACCCTTCCAAAAAAGTTCTTGTGGCTCCCCCTTTTATGAGTCAAAGTCAACTTTTATGAGATAATATGCTATATGAACAGTTTAGCTTATTACATTTATCTAAAGTAGTATCAAATGCATGGAACATTGTATATATCAGTACAACGTTTCAGAACTTCTGGGATGGGTAAGGTGCACCCTGATGACTCAGAATCTTACAGCAATGCAGGGTCTGAAACTCTTTCCAGATGTGGTGGTTCACACAGAAACATCAGAATGCCACATTTATGATCTGTAGAACACTTTGCAAGATAACATCAGGTAAAGGAATTCTAGGTGTATGACCACCCAGTTGAAGTGCCTGGACAAGCTGAACGTAATGTGAATGCATTTTGTTTTCTTGGAGAATCCTCTAAATACTGGAAGGGGAATTACCAACTGCATGCAGTACACTTTGCATACTCTAACTTGGAGTCTCCCTTACCTGATGTATTCTATATTCTCTTTAATTTCCATGTTGATCATGACCAATTCATGGCAGCTCTTTGAAAGGAATCTGTTTCAGCTAACCTCTGATAGGGCCTTGCAAAAAATTTATGGTTGGTGTAAGATGACAATTCCCTACAAGAATGCTCAGAACCTCTACCATCTGATTTCTACCATTGCTGTGTTCACCACCATGTCAGTCGAGAAAACATTTCTGACCCTGAATTACTATATGATTCTGAGTTATTGGGGTGCAACCTACTCCTTACAGAAGTCCTGAAATGAGGTACTGAGACACTCTGTACATGGGATGACTTTGAAGAAAAATGAAATTAAGGATAATTATACAATGTAACCTCATTGTGTCATAATTCAAGGTTTGCAATAGGTGAGAAGTGCTAGAGAGCCTCTAGAGGTACCAATCAAAAAGAGGCCAAGTTTAGCATTTCTATTCTGCAAGTCTTGAAAGTACCAAGTCAAATCATCCAATTTTACTATAATTACTTATTGAATTCATAAATGTCATGAATTTGTCAGATCTTTTGTTAAAATACATGATGATGTGAAAACTATTGATGAACAGCATGTACTCAATATATTAAGTGAAAAACCTCTCAGTCTTTACTACTTCAAAAATGGTCTTTTAGAAATATCTTCCATTGAAATCATGTTTTTCATCCAGGTGTGATACACATGCATTTATAATAGAGATATGTACTTACAGTCATTATTTGATATCCTCTCACAACTTTATTATAAGCATAACTAGATATTTTGTTGTGTTATGCTAGTGAATGAAAGCTAATCAAAACCCTTGTTAAATGTACAAGATGAAAAGATTACAATCAGAGCAAAGATTTGTGTGAAATTTTATGAGAATTTATTTAACTAGTAGATATAAAACCTAGTGTATGAATGTTGTTATGCCTTTCTTGAAAGTGATCCCAGGTTCGATTTCTAGAGAGAGCTGTGATGAGGAAAAAAGAGGAAGTGGGTAAAAACTAAAAAAACATGATTCATGCAAATTAATTCAGCAAATGCATTTTATTCTGAAGAATCCAATTGTATGAGGATGGTGATATACTGATTACATTCACTCCATAAAATACTTTTTAGTTGAATTGTAGCCCCCCAGTCTGCTCTCTCCCTGCATTAAAATTTCTTAATCATGATCTGTATTTAGGTAACTTTTTGATTGCTCACTCATAATTGAACAGTGTAAAAGTCTACAAATTGATTTATTTAGTCTACAAAGTGATACATTAAGTGGATTTTCATGATATAAATTTTTCCAAGTGAAAGTCTGCTATAAACTACAATGTTTATTATTTTTTTACCCTCCTTAAGTATTAATTCAATCTCAGCTTTATGTATTTATGATGCTGCTGAGTTTTCAGAAGATTCTCATATTGATAAAGAATTTTGCTGTATTCAAAATGATGAGCAATGAAAACTATGAGATATTGTACTGATTTGGCTGTTTGCTAAAATACTCACTCTTTGGTTTTACAGGATAATTAGCACTGCATTGTCGAATTTAATGAAGGAGGGTTTTGATGTGAAAGCTCTGCGTGCATTTCGTGTTTTAAGACCTCTGCGTTTAGTATCTGGAGTGCCCAGTAAGTTTCAACATGAAGTTTTAATATTGAATTTATTATCAATAAATTTATTTTATGAAAAAAAATTTAAAAATAATAATTCTGTCAGTTTAATTTTACACAATTTATTCCTCATGTAATCCTGAAATTATTTTGCAAGGCTATACTTTTTACAGTAATTTGTTGTTAATTTTAGTCAGGTATTTGTAAAGAAACATATTGATGGAGGGTCAATAATAATTTATGCAGTTCCAGTATATCTCAAGTATGTCATAAGTAGCCCATTTCTTACTTTCTATCATAATTATATGATAAGTAATTGTGTTTGTGCTACATATAGCTAATATCATTCAAGATGAAAATATCAATATATATATATATATATATATATATATATATATATATATATATATATATATATATATATATATATATATATAATTTTATGTAAAGTAGTTGTAATATGAAATAACTTCTCTGATTGTAGTAATGAAAGTAAATGAATACTTTAATTCTCTGAATAGAAGTATTTGCACCTAAATATAGATTGACAGGAATAAATATTTTCTTGTAAAAAATTTTAAGGTTGAATAAAAATATTTCCCCTCCTGGATTCCTTTATCCATTGTTATAACTCTAAATATTCAAACTATCTTTGAAAATCCATTATCTCATTTTTGTTTCCAGGTCAAGCTCAATATTGTTCACTTGTCCAGAAATTCTTGTTCTTCTTTTTCTTAACTAAGATAACTACAGATAACTCAATATCTACGGTAAAACTTTGTTAAGATTCTTTTCAGAGGACCAAGTAAAAACACGTTAAGATGCATCCAATGATTCTTTTTAACTTAATATAGCAATAGAATTTGAAATGGAAAACATTAAAATGAACTTTAAATGCATTGTTTTAGAGCAGTCTTCCTCACATAAGGTTGAACTGAAGATCAAATATATACATTTGGGGAAGCAAGGTTTTGACTGTAAATAATGAGAATGTTTGCAAGTTTTGCAACTTCTGGTTCTCCAGTTTTAGGCCAGCATCCACAGCCATACTCAATATTATAATATAGAATAGTTGATCTGACCATCGGAAAGCAAAGTTTGATGATTACAATACTAATTACAACTCACTCAGCATCAACAAAAATAGTAGATAACTGTTGTAAAAAATGAGATATCGAATCACTTAATTATTTACTCAAATGCTACCATGGTTTATAAAATTAGCCAATAAGGGAGGAAAGTCATGGTTCATGCACCCCTTACCGCATGCCAATAGGGTGTTCCCAGAATACATTTGTAAATTTAAATTATTTTCAATGTGAAGTACAATTAGTAGCTTCTATATATAAAAATAGCATAGGCAAAGTCGTGCTTATTAAGAAAATTGCTAAATGGTCATACATTATTCCCTGAGTCAACACTACAAATTATTTTAAACCACATCTGCTGGAATTTATGATAATTTTCTCATATTGGTTGTCAGTTTTGTATGACTATGAGGAAGAAGAAAAGAAAGGAAGAAAAATTTGAAGCTTATAATCGATAAAAATGAATTTTACATTCATTTCTTATGAGAACACTTTATTTAGTCTGGGGTCGAACCAGGGATCATTTGGTAAATAAAAAGTAGCCTATAATATAAAGATATAATAACAGTCTTTAAAGTTAGAAACTGTGCAACTTCTTGTTCTCAAGTTTTAAGCAAACACACAAACTTTATACTTAATTTATAAGAAGATATCATAGCTGTAGATAGCTTTTGGACTAAAAACTTTCTTTGTACTTTATTTCAGTCCTTTTTCTCTCTACAGTGAAGCAATTTTTGTCAAATAAACAATTAATGAAGAATAATTAATTTTTTACAGCAATAAGATGATAGGGCATCACAGAGTACAATATCCCCAAAACTATGCTCAAGAGCCCACAAAAAGACATTGTTTTCTGTTTTTTATAAGCTTACTTCTCATGATTGCAGGAAAACAAAACACTACCAAGTGTCTTATTTAATTTAAAGTTCAGTCCTAACAAAAACTTATATAGAAGATCTGAATCTATTGCAGAGTTTGATCACCTATAATTGTGTGATAAAGATTGCTCTGCTTTGGGATTATTTGTTTTATTCTTACAAAATTAGTCATTCCATGAAAGAGACTCAAGAAGAACACTTTCAAAGACGAGATGAATCAGGAGAGTAGAGAGGAGGATGGTGGCACAGATAATGTAAAAAAATTTGGTCTATCATATAATATGACTGATTGCTGAAACAGATTGCAATGCATTTAGATAAGGGTAAAATCCATGCTTTAAGCAGGTAGAAGAGCATCTTAAGTAGTATTTTTATCAAGTGTTTTGTGTGGTAGGATCTAGTAAAAAAACCATGTATTAAGCAGTATATCATCTTAAACAGGTTTTACTGTACTGAACTTGTGTGAACTAAATATATTTTATAAATAGTTACTCAAAAATTTGAGATCCTCTGATTATAATTGCACATTTTCATTTTATAAACTAATTACTCAGCATTTACTGACTAAACTCCTCTACTCTTTAGGTCTTCAGGTCGTCTTGAACTCAATCCTCCGTGCCATGGTGCCTTTGTTACACATAGCTCTTTTGGTTTTATTTGTTATAATAATTTATGCCATCATTGGATTGGAGCTGTTCTCAGGAAAACTGCACAAAACATGCTTCAACAATATTACTGGTAAGAATGCTTATATTTGTCTCACCTTTGTCATTTTACTTATGCATAGCTGCATATGTTTGACATCTAATCTTCATTCCATTTTCAGAGGAGATGATGGATGACCCACATCCATGTGGAGAAGATGGTTTTCAGTGTGACATTAAGAAAAACTGGGTTTGTAGAAATTATTGGATTGGTCCAAATTTTGGGATCACAAACTTTGATAACTTTGGCCTTTCAATGCTCACAGTGTTCCAGTGTGTTACGTTAGAAGGGTGGACTGATGTTCTGTACAGTGTAAGTATTAGCTAATGATCAAATTCAACATCAAAAATTCTTTGAAATTGATTATGAATTGTACCATGAAAATTATAATTCTAATTGAGTTTGGAATGCACTGAAAGTATCATAAATATTCATCTTTATAATTACAAGATTGAGACTAATGTGCCTCTTCTCATGCTTAACCCATAAATTGGAATTATTTTGAGAAAAGATGTAGAATATTAACTTTAATTATAGCTGAGAAGATATTTAGGAAATCAATATTCTTAAGCAAAATGAATGTGGAAATGAGAGGATTCTTGTAAAAGAAATAGAGGGATGAAAATCCTTAAAGATTCAAAATTAGATCCTTTTGTCTAGCCAACTAGAGATAGAGAATGCTAGAAAGTAATTTCAGTTATACAGTAGACTCTTAATTATTTAGGGTCGGCTTATCTGGTATGGAAAAGAGATGCAGTAACATGAAATATAGACTGGTAATAACAAATTGGATACTGAAACAATATCATTCTTAATTATTATTTATATGTGTGTGCTTTTAATAATATACAATTCAGCTGAATTTATATTACCCTTTCTTTGCCTAACTACCTTTGATGGTGTATATGTCATGGATACTAGTTTATCCCAGGATTTATTTAACCAGAATTGGTTTCATCCCTACCTTCCCAATAGATCAAGAGTCTACTCTAGATGATTAAGTATTATGTTTATTGCTGAAATATATTTTACAGTATGTGGCTGAAAAAGGGCGTTATGAAAATATTCCTATAATTTCTTTTTTTAAAGCTATACAGATTTTCTTGTAAATTATTGAATTTTCTGGGAAATATTGACTAATTTCATTAATAATTTGGAAATTAATTAAATAGATCATTATAATTTAATCATTATTCCGTTTGCAAGAATTAGGCGATATTTTATTACCATATTTGATGTCATATAAGATGCAGTCCCAGTCAAGCAGATTCAAGAAGAATGTGTGTTAAAACTTAAATTTTAGTTCAGTATGACTTTTGAAGAAGTAATCTATGTTTTATTATAATCATATACTCAAATTGATACTCTAACATTCCCTACAAAAGCATTTTGGGGTCATTTCTTCTAGGAAAAAGTGCATCTTATAAACTGAAAAATATGCTAGTCTCGGAACTTATGGATATTGCATCACTGATGCTATGGTATTGCAATGTTATGATATGCTTTAGCAAGGTAACTTTAATATTTATATTTTTTTGTTTTCTATTTATTCAGATTGAAGATGCAATGGGAAACAGTTGGCAGTGGATCTACTTTATTTCTATGGTTATTCTTGGAGCATTTTTTGTTATGAATCTAATTCTTGGTGTTTTGAGTGGGTGAGTATTCTATATGAGATCTTAGTTTCAATACCTTATTCTTTATTTAAGCATTAATTATTTTATATTCTCAGTGATGATTATGTGTTGCACATAGACTTTGAGTAAGCTTTATGAAAGATTCTTGATTCATACACATGATGAAAGTAGAAATGAGAAACATGCTTGAAAATCAATCATGCAGTTTATCATCCATGAGATTTATAATTTAAACACAGCCTAAATGTATCTGAGAGTTACAGATTTTTCCTGCTAACAAAGGAAACTATAGTAATGAAAAATCACATTAGATCTGCGGTTACTTGTATGAACAGAAGAGGAAGGCATTGCAAATCATAAACTGGCTTTGACAGATGGAAAATTATGCTTACTTATGGAATTAATTGATTATAATAGGTGATTAAAATTTTTGAATAATAATAGGGTATAACTTAAAATGAGTTAAGAGAAAGAGTGTGATAAAATTTCAAGAAAGGAGGGTTATTTTGATGTACAGCTAGTTCCAAAAAAAACTTACCACCTAAGCCGCAACCCGCATAACAGGCAGTGAGTTTCCTGCAAGCGAGCCTTAAGAAGTGAGAGAGAGAGAGAGAGAGGGAAAACATGGAGGAGATAGTCTGCTTCTGTCCTGGCTCCGCTTGCAGAGTTGAAATGGATTTATTTGCATTATTGATATTGCAAATATTTATTAGTATCCTTAGTTTGGTGACATTGGCGTAGCAGAATAGTATTATAACAATATCGATGTTGTAATGCAAGAATTCAGTTATTATAAAATGGTTATTACAAATCAGTATATATTCTAGCTTTGCTTCTCGCACCGAGGGAAGCGTCGCACACGAGGTCCCGTTATTCCTAGGAAACCGAGGCAAACCCCCTTCCCCTCATAAAATTTGAGTCTGAGACGAAAGGCACAAGCAGGACGAAGGAAATTTTTGCAAAATCTGCCTCTGAGCCGCTCTGAGCTTATGTTTAGCACTGAGATGGGAGGAAGAAAATTTCCGCGCAGTTTGAATCAGTGTCGGACCCAAAATGTATAGACCTCGAATTCGACGCCTTCGCTTGTAAAACTCTGCGGTTATAAGGGGTCGTATTATATATTATAATAGTAGATAATATTATACATCGTTCAAGAGAAGAGTTATTAGCCTTTAAAATTATATACCTAAGGAGTCCATATCGATCACCTGTTTTATCACAGCCTGTGTGAATGCAATCTACAAAAGTAAAGTAAGGTGAACTCATGGCCATATCTAGGCTATTACTTTAAATACATAAAAAATCTATAAGTAAATATGTAGTATGAAGTCTTGAGGCATTCTCTGCGTATTTTAGATAAATTTTGTTTAATTTGATAAGCATCAAAATTAAAACTCGATCGGTAAAAAATCAGTAAATTTTATCATCTATGCAGTTGGTATTTTTAATATACCGTCCAAATCAATTGATAGAAAATGTGCTAGGATCGATTTTCCTGAATTAATAAAGATGACGGATACGAGACAACCATCTTTCACGTTGATTTTGAATCCGAAATGAATTTTTTTGGTGTCATTGAAGTGTGAATCGAATAAACGTGATTTCTTCTGTGGATTCCTCTTGCAATGGTTGCAGTCACAAACCATTACGTTCTTAAACGTTCTTCTCTCGTATTTATCAAGTTCTAAAATACACAAAAAGATAGAGCGAATGAGGTTTTGTCATAATGCTCATTGAATGCTACTGTAAGCTATGAATGTAAAATTTTCAATTAATTTTGAATGCATACAAAACTGCTTGCATTGTTTATATTTCAACTGTTTATTATCACGTTTACAATTATTATAATGTAGAAAACGTTAAAAATACGCGAAATAATAGGGACTTAGTGAAATAGTTTTAGGGCCTTTTTACCTGTAATTCCAACCCTGTAAGTATCACACGGGGATAAGAAGCGCATATGAGGCTCATGTTGAAATTTTTCTCCCCTCGGTTGATGGCTGGCCCTACGTAACTCTCATATTTTTTCGACAGAATTTTAATGATTGAGATGAATGGGCGGTGGTTTGGTATGAATAGTCTATCTACATATTTATCGCTCGGTGATATTGAAAATATTCCTTCGTATTTAAAATGTATGGCTATGAGAAACTTTTCATCTCTCCACATTCCATGACAAATTTGAAAAGCAAGATAGAGGAGTGATTGGAAGAAGTGGTTAAAGCAATGAATTCACCAGGACTTCAAGAGGGGGACTGTTTTGATAGATATAGGGAAGTGAGAAACGACGGAAACAGTAATACATACACTCACATGAATTTAACAACCGAAAGTGTAAGAGGTATGTTAATTCCAGATTTTTGGATAAATCACAATAGGTAATGGCATTTCTTGCGTTCCTCGTTGACCAATTGGTTACTTTGAGTAGGAGCAACGACCTCTTTTAAAAGTATAACCCACTCACTCACCTTCTCAATTTTCTCATCCAACATATATTTTTCCGTTTATGACAGCCTCCAGAGAAACTACTCATTTATCCAATTTAAGTAATATATTAGTCAAGAATGGTTAACATTCAAATATACAGGATATAACGCCCATGGCTTATCATACTTTCAGAAATTTCCTTCTGATACATCAGTAATTCCCAGGATCTCCGAAATTGTATGCAATAGCGATGTTCAATGTATCGTACCAATCTTTTAATTCTATAAGAAAGTTCGAGTAGTTTACTAAGCCAGAACCTAAACCATCTTCTTATCAGCAATTTATTTTGGAAAGAGAGTTCGGTTTTTTCAAACCGATAAAAATTGCTAACATTGGTATTACTATCTATGCAAGCCAATGGTTTATTCTAAATCTTACCTAACTTTAGAGATGTGATTTATCTGTAATCGGCGTATAAACTCTAAGTTTCTGCGACACTAAATATGCGGAGTATCTAAAATTCCATATTTACGTTTCAATTCATATTTTAGTGACATGATAATAGAAACTTTAGTCGATGTAGTAAGATCATCTTCAACGCTCTATCTATTTTGTATCATAGATGTTATAAGAGAAGTGAAACGATTTGGTTCTCGTAAGAGTAAGGAATAAATATTAGATGGCATTTCTCTAGTTCATTGTTCATTTCTCAAGTTATTCCGAACTACGAAATTTTTAGTTCAATGTAGGGACGAAATAAAGCATAAAAAACAATTTATATAAATAAAGTAAACAATCATTGACGAAGAGCTTGATTGATATAAATTGACGATAGGCAGCGTTACTTATTTTTTCATTTTTGTTGTTGAATTTGTTATTTAGTATAAGCTAATATAGTTTATACCATTCACTTTAAAAGCAGAATATAGAGATACTAATTCTGATATGATGCACCCAAACATTGTCAACTTTATGTTATCATTCAGATTTTCCGAAGGTCCTATTTTAACTGGAATGATCTTCCTTGCATTACTATTTAAAAATACTATGAAAAATTTAAAAAACATCTTCGCAAAGTTCGTAGAGAATTATGATGTGCCTAGGATGAGGGTGTTACGAAGGTCCTTGGAGTGAATGTTGGAGTAATGGATTACATATAGAACCAAGAATATTTTAACAGCTAAGGTATGAATCATGAGAATTAGAGGAATATTCTCATGTAAGTCCGGTTACCATCCGTTGGTTTCTATTTTTAACGTGTTCTTCCATGACTCCTTTTACCCATCATTCATAATTATTGATAGTGATTTTTCTTTTAATTATTATACATATTATGCACCATTCAAATAATTCGGGTTATATATCTTACTTGAGGCATTCAGAAACCGAAGCAGCAATCATTAATCATTAGTCTTATTAAACATTAGTCTAGCGTATAGTTCTGAAAATCATTTCAGTAACATTGGAAATCCTGTTGTGGTTGTTTTCACACCCTCTGACATAAGTCATACGGCGGCTCGCGGGGTATTAATGTAAATGTAAATAAACCAGGTGTTAACGTGTAAACCTGCAATATGCAAGTATAGGAAACCTGGAGTTTATATGCAATATGCAAATTAGTCTTAAGGTTTTGATTTGCCATACTAACTGTTGTTTCTTAACCATCTTAAAGTGTATTCCTTGCAAGAAGTCCTGAAAGGTCGTCTACCTCAAAAATAGAGTTGAATATCTTCATTCCCTAAGGGAATACCTGCGGCGAAGATTACAAATCGCGGATCCACCATTTCCCACCTTACTTGTGATCGGTCGCCGCCACCATACCCTAACCTTTGATACCTGCTCAGCAGGGGTGCGGTCAGGAATCCTCATTAGCGCTTTCAAATTCGCTACCCCGGATACATACGACCATCCACAATCTGCCGAAAAGGGGGTTTTTCTCCTCAGAGCGGAGTTCACCTTCACCCATCGGCCGTTTTATGGTTCCTTTGAGAAAATAGACAATACCTTTCGATGGACGCAACAAAAGAAAAAGAAACAACAAAGGAATGAATAGGGGATACTCCTAGGGCCAGGGTGGAGGAAAGGAAAGTTCTCCTTTCTCCATGGAAGAATTAGTAAAACCTCAGACGCGAATTTGTCAGAAACAGCCAAATCTCATCTCAAAATCATAATGCTTCATCTGATACCGTCACCACGAATGCCTGGTGGAAGTAAGAACAGAATGACATGTTGATGCATATATACTGAAATTCCTAATGCTCTGTTAATTGTCGTATCAAGCAAATTTTATACTTCTCTGTATTGCAGAATAATTCAACTGTGAAGAAATCGAGTCAAAATTTGCACCACGGGGCAAGAAAGAGATTTAGCATCAGATAAAAGTTGGGACAGCATAATATTGCAAGTAACATGAACTTGATTTAATTAAAGGGATAGTTTTTCTGGGACTGGCAATGAACAATATTTTCGGAAAAATGTTACGAGATGCTGGCGTTAATTTCGTGGTATATTAATTTTTAATTCGATACGTGAAAAAATTTTGTAGCCCTCAGTATTTAAATTGTGCTACTATTCTAATACCTATGTTATTTTCTAAAATATTAAATTAGCAATTTGAATTTTAAACAATTACCTTAGAAAATGATGATAGCACACCAATAAATATTTTACTTTCTATCATATGATTTGGCGGCATTTAAAATTTTTATAATATTTGATGTAATTATCTGATATAGTTTATCGTAATTTATTTGGTTTACTTTATTGTAATATGTTTTGGGTCTAATTTTCAGAGCTCTCTACCAGGTTGACTTAAAATGATTCTTTCTCGGTGTATTCGTCCAGATAAAGTTTCTTTTCATCTTTGCTTTCCTCAGTAGGTTTCGAAGTTTTTTCATACTCCCCTTCTCGATAGAATTTTTCTGCAACATAAATTAGTTGACATACAGTTGATTGTGTTCTTATTCCTAATTATTCTTTATCTCCTTGCTGAGTTTTCGTTCATCTTTCTATTTGAGTCACAGTCGTGAATTTCCTCTAAATAAATTTAAAAGTTCTTCCTGTAGGCGTCAAGAGCATAAAAAACGTAATAATATAATCCTTTTTAATCTTGCAATGACATAATTTTTCATTGGATAATTGAAGCAGCTAAAGTAAGTTTACCCGATGCCTCCAGAAAAAGGTGAATTACGCAGAAATTTCTGGCCGAAATAAGGAGATCCGATTCTCATTCATTTTTTAATACTATGCTGCTGACATAGTAAAAATTAACACTAAATTTAAACTAGATTTCGTGCTAATAAAGACGGTACAAATACGTTCAACGCGTTTCACAACGGTTTAAAAAGGCGCCTTCCTTCCAAGAGCCAATAGAATGCGTGGAAAACACTAGACTCGCTCTCATCGAGCTTCACGTCTGTTATGCGGGTTGCGGCTTAGGTGGTAAGTTTTTTTTGGAACTAGCTGTACTACTGAGGTTTTTCTGTAGATTGTTGTCGCAAAGATTGAAATTAAAGCTACTTCTAAGTAAATCAAGGGTATAGGCTTGCAAGGTATGTACGAACGAATCCTGCATTTCTACAATAATAAAGGTAAAATATTTTCAAATAAATTTTTGTATTGGTAAGATTATTTATCATTGATGACATGGAATGCTTCCTTAAGGAATAAAGGATAAAATAATTCTTTCAGAAAGAATTGGTTATTGGAAGGAAAGAATAAAAATCATAGTGAGAATTCAAGGAGATAGAGCTGTGCCAAATTATCTGATATTTGTCCCAAGCTATCAAAAGCCTATGCCTAACATCTGTGTTACAAGGAATATTTTGAAGTCTAAAATAGTCTTATGAAAAATTAACTTTTGAAATTTTACCTTGGCAAAATGGTCAGTGTTTAGTATTAATATGTTGTAGTTTATAATGTACAATTTCATACTCTGTAGATAAAATTTTTTGACCAGTTACTTAAATCTGGTGCCTCACTAGCATTAGTGTCGCTATGCTGTTGCCTAAGTTTTCCTAAGAATAGACTTGACCTGAGTATTAGTTACATTACCTGTTATGATTTAATGTTGTACAGAAAGAATGACAATTGAGTAGGTGAGATGAATTCAATGGGAATGGTTTAGTGATTTGGATGGAGGTCATCCTTCCCTCAGTAGATGAAAGAACTGAACGATTCTATGAAATTAAACTAAGTAAATAAATTTATTTGGAAGAAGAAGACTGATTTTATTGATAGGTTTGCTAAAAAAATGAACATATGAAGAATAAAGTAACATTATCTATTGAAGAAAACATGAAATAGAATTTAGCTTGAAGGAGTGTGATGAATAGAGTTATGAATGAATTCACAAAGAAAGTTTGATTAATTGTACTAGGTATAATACACACATCAGTTAGGTCTGATATTTTATTTACAATTAAAGGAGAAAATTTTTATTAATTTAATCCTCTAAAAACATGAGTAAATTGTCATTTTTAGAAAAAAAGGTTTTGATGTATTAAAGACCATTTAAAAAGCACTGTTTTTTAGATTTAATAACTTGTATTAGAAGCAAATTTTTTTATGGATTAGCTTACTTTGCTATCCATCATGTTGGGGGAGTGATAACTGTGGGTCAGACATCATAATGGATAACAGTAGGCTATGAATTCCAATTTTTTGAGTATCTTTTCTAACTTAGCAAAACTTTCCTTGTAATAGGCATCAAATGCTGATGTTTAGAATGACTTTGTTTTGTTGCCATTTTATGAAAACTTAAGTTCTAATTCCTTAGCCTTTATGGTGATTATTTTGGTAGTTATTGTATATTATTGGTAGTTGGCTTTATTTGATTTCATCCTAGTCTTCATGATGTCAAGATTGAATTTCTTCTTCCTCTATAACATTGATAATATTTGTTGATGTCTTTCCACAGAGAGTTTTCCAAAGAAAGAGAAAAGGCAAAGAACAGAGGAGAATTTCACAAATTGAAAGAAAAGCAGCAAATAGAAGATGATTTGAGAGGTTATTTAGATTGGATAACACAAGCTGAGGATATAGAGCCTGAGGGAGAGGATCGAAGTCAAGAAGGGAAAGGTGAGTATATATTGATATCTTCTAGTTACTGAGAGCAAATGCGAGAAAATGGTATATATAAGTCAGAATTAAAAGACTGTCAACTAGTGCCTTAGCATTATAAGAAAATGGTGAAATATTGTAGAAAATTTGTAAATTAGAACTCTAGAACTGTTGAACTGAACACCAGAACAAACAGTTATAATAAACAATACTATGTACAGACTAAAATTAACCACACTACAAAATTTTATTATAGTAAACTTAAATTTTAATAAAATAAGTACTTCAACAAGTGGTTATCCTAAATCACCTTACACAAAATGATTGGAAGAACAAACACTCTTAATTGATTCCAGAAAAATCAAGCATTAATTGAAACATGGCTATTAAGAACATCCATTTCCATAAGAAATATCAAAACTGTTTCAATTAATTCCCAAGATGTATTTCATGGAAGTGAAAATAGGTATGTACTACATGAAATTTTTCTTAGCTATTGAATTTACGCAGTATGTGCCCATGCATGCAAGGATGAAAGCAAATCATGGCAAAGCATTTTCAGTATTAAGGGTTACAATTTAATAATAAATCGACTGCATCTCTTATTATTTTACTTTGATAAAAAGTGAGTAAAACTTCTGGTATATCTATCTGTATTTTGGAGGGAATGAAGTTAGTTTTGCTTTCAAAAAACATTCCCTTAAATTCTGTTACTTTTATGCTCTCTTAAATATTTCAGAGCTTTGAGCTGTGCATCGATAACCTTACAAAGAATATATAATTTGAAATTGGCTCTCATCAGATATCTTTACTTTCTCAGGGACTGCATGGATTATTTTGCTTTATTTATTGTCTGACTTTTTTAATTTCTTAATGTGTAACTTCATTATCTTAAAACTGCTGTGTTACTGAAACCTGTCATATTTTCATTTTAATAATTGAAATGGAATTTTCTTTGAGAGTAGCTATTTTTGATGGATATATTTTTATAGTAAACTTAATTGAAAAATTTTAAATTAAAATTTTATAAACAGGAATTTTTATAATTGTCTATGAAAGAAGCAGCTTTTGCAGAAAATGATTTTATTACCTAACTGTCATCCCTGCATAATTAGCCTTAGTTAGTTAAGACTTGCATGATATGAAAGTAGTCAACAATTAGGTTTTTTAAGTAAAATATATTGCAGTAAAATTTATGTAGTTTGGACTAAGAAACATTTTTCAACATTGTCCCAGTAGCATCGAGCTTCTTGAAAAGTTACTATATCCAAGTGTCTCCTGTTTTGAAATTCTTTTCATGTGCATATCCAGATCTGTCTTGATTATTATGAAACATCTTCTTATATGGTGGCAGTATTACAGGAAACTGAAGATCTGTGTTAGTGAAAATTAGAGAATGACTTGGAAACCATGAATATTGCTCTCTAATTCTATTTTATCCTTGGAGACATACATAATAGTAAAATAGCAAGTC
Source organism: Pachydiplax longipennis (assembly GCA_036926295.1). Taxonomy (NCBI): domain Eukaryota; kingdom Metazoa; phylum Arthropoda; class Insecta; order Odonata; family Libellulidae; genus Pachydiplax; species Pachydiplax longipennis. The sequence continues at coordinate 2,281,693 of JAVFKF010000010.1, forward strand.
ATCCTTTGGTTAAATAAGTCACTCCAGTGAAACAATATTTGCATACTAGGATAGATTAGATTTTTGTGTCCATGGGCACATAGAAGTCAAAATTTTCATTTGTTAACTCTTGGATGAAACTTAATTCTGCTGGAAATTATGGGGAATGAGCTGGATCAGAACTGAGTTATTAAATAAAATAATTGTTTTATGAAAGTATACATGTATCTCTGATATCTATTGACAGATTTTTTAATTCTGATTTGTATCACTTATCATAATCAATCATTAGCTTTAATTATGATCACTAGAAATAGTTAATATGATACAAGTGTCATATAAGGAAAATATCTATTGTAAATGAAATAGTGTCTAGGTTATTTCTATCAAGCTCATGCTTCTATAACTCCTTGCCATTATATTTGCTTCCAACATTCTTATTATTTAGTATGATTGAATCTGCATTGACTTCATGGCCTATTTCAACACATACTTTGTAAAAATAAGGCGTGCAATTCTAATTCCATAATTTTCTTTATTGTTAGATTTTATTACACAAAATTTATAGATGAATTTCATATTGATTTCATTGTCTGAATGATAATAAAAATGTGATACTTCATTGTTACAGAATGTTTCAAAATTGATAGAACTTCAAATGATATAGAGCAATACAATTAGGAGAGACAAAGGTTCTCCCAGCGCCAACAGCGGCAACCGTCTAGGGCAATTCCTCGGAAAAAGATAATCGCCCAGGTAGCCACCAGTTATTCAGGAATCCCAATGTGCATTTCAGGAGCTAAGCTTCCATCATCAGCATTTGACCCCCGTGATCATGGAAGCTTAGCTTCCGAAATGCACATTGGGATTTCTGAATAACTGGTGGCCGCCTGGGTGATTATCTTTTTCCGAGGAATCGCCCTCGACAGTTGCTGCTGTCAGGGGCGATTTGCCAAAAAGGAGTCTATTTGAGCGTAACATTTTTATGTACAAATGTAAGAAATACAGAAGTATAAGTAGAGAAATTTTTCAGAAATAGTGAAATCAGACATGAAATGTTATAAGGATAGAGTAATGTGATGGAAGTTTTAATTTTTAGTAAAGTCACTGTAATGACAACTCATCCCAAAAGAAACCCTTCAACCATTTTTCAATTTCATCGAAAGTATAAATATATAAATGGTTGATAATTTATTACTTAAGCTTCTCTTTCCTTTAATGAAGTCACACTCTAAATATCAGTCATAAACAGACATTATTTGATTTATTAAACTTGTGCTTAATACTCTGGTATCAGAGTAGTTGTGTATTTTAAGTAACAGAAGGAATTAGTTATCCCCAACCTATGAATCATGAATCTATCTTGAATCTTTAGTTGCTTTCAGAATTTTCAGAATGTACAATTTGGTCTTACATACAATATTATTAGCTGTAATATAAGGTTTAACTTTGAATTTATTTCATGGTAAATTAAAATATATCTAAATTCTGAAAAAAACAAACAATCCCTTTAGAGATTTAGAACACAACAATACCTTGAAAACATAAATCCATGATATTTTTATTCTCTAGTAACTTTGTTGTGATCCTTATAGTCTGGCTCCATAATTAGATATGCTATTAAAATTTTCTCAATAAAGTAAGATGCAATCATTATAGCTAGTATAACATCATTATAGATTGTATGACATTAACATGATTAGAGTTTAATAAAGTAGAATATTTATTAAAGGTAAATTCCCTTCAACTTATTGTTGTAACCTTTGTTGAAGAATATGTGTGCATATGAAGCATTACATTTGGTTGACTTAGACATTCCATGAAGTTTGCTAATCTTGTAGTAATGCTTGAAAAATAATGAATTCACAATTTTACTTGTGATTTCTTTACTATCTTTATTAGATGTTCTATCAAAATTTCATTCCAAGCATAATCATCCCTTTAGATTGTTATAATTATTTATCATTCACTCAGCAAGGATGGACCGAGTCTTATACTCTTGGGAATATTCCCTTGTTGTGCCATATACCATGAATTAAAATTTATGAATAAAATGGAGTAATAATTTTTACCAGCTCATAAGTCTGTCTTTTATGTAAACCTTTGAAATTCTTTGGTTTAATGGAAGCTAAGGTATCTTTGATACATTAGTCAAACTGATTTTGGAAAGGTATTTTCAACCTTGAATATTGACTTATACATATGTGCCGACTACTTCTGGCATATTTGTTGATTATGTTAAGAAATTTAATGCAAACAGTAAAATAGAATGATACAGATAAAGTCAAATAAAGTAGGGTAAAGTCAGTGAAGTATTTAGTGATCACAACTAATATTTGGAAAAACTGATGAAATTTGCCAATAATTTAATAATTGTGAATCTTGAAAAATAATTATTGCTCATTGGTAATTCAGAGGTTAAAAATAAAATTACATTAATCTGTGTAAACATTTTTTTGCTGAGCATAAAACATTTTCCTACTAAATATCGACCATCTAAAAACATCCTATTCATCCACTAAATTATTTTCAAATACTTTTGTTTACTAAAACTTAACATTTTCCTGGTAATTGATTTGGAGAAAATCTTCCCAGGTTGTCAGTCAGGTAAGGGAAAGCAAAATTCGTTTTGGTAGGAGTGAGTCTAGTCTGATGGAGTGAGTGATCTAAGAATTGAGGAAATTGTAACTTTCCAATCTCCAATCCCTGAAGATGAATACCAAGTTGGCAACTAAAACATTGTTTTCTCAAGAACATACCTGGCTGACAACATGAGAGGAATATTAAATACCAACAACTGCCAAAGATCACCTGTTTAGTTACCATTATTGTATACTTTCTACTAAAGAGTTATCTTTTTTACTAATACTATTGTTCCAATACTAAAGATGTTATCCTTACATAGTGTCCCATAGTTTTTTAATTGACTCAAGTCTTATTGCTGTCATAAGGTAAGGTATAATTGGGAGATGCTTTATTAATGCAAATAAGGGTAGACATGATTTAAGGTGTGTTAGAGCTAATAATGATTATTCCATAAATGATTGGAAGAATAGGTAGTAAAAAGATACAAAGTTGAGGGAAATTAAAATTAAAATTTCATTACACCAAAAAATTGAAAATTTTTTCCTAGTTCTTCAAATTACAAGGCACTCTGCACATTGTGAAATGAGAAGGAGCCATCCAGGGGCTTGGATGGATGTATTAATGTAAAAATTGCAGCTATGAGTTACAATTATTGTGATAATTTATGCTGTTTCATTGCTACCTCTTAAAAAGTATTGATTTCAAGCAAGTTCTATAATGATAATGTTTTGCTAATGGTCTAGCAATTGTGCTTTTCAGATTTATCAGTACATTAAAATTTAATATTTATCAATATTGTTTTATGAAAGTTCTGTAATAATAATGTTTTGCTAATAGACTAGCAAGGGTGCTTTTCAGATTTATCAATTCACAGTAAAATTTAAGATTTTATATGTATCAACATTGATTATGTGGTTTAAGAGCAGAACATGTTATACATTGAATCATTGATATGAATGGACATTTCTATTATTTCATTAATAAAAATCCTTTCTGATCTTAGCCATTTTTTATTTTCCCTATTCTTGAATACTACCTCTCTGCTTGATGCATTGGAAATTAAATCTTCAACCTGAGAAAGTTCTAAAAATATGTGAATGCGCCGTAATTTTCATAAATGCATCATTTGATTATGTGAACTCCTACTAACATACATCTAAATGAAACTTGATTAGTAAATCACCATTAAAAAAGTATTGATGGATTTCAATGTAATTTTTAAATTATAATTTGTTAATTTAATTATTTTATTTCATATTACTAAAGGAATAGTTTACGACAGAGTTACTTAGCATTGTTGTTAGCTAGTATTTTGAGAGACTAATTATTTCAGGTTTACTCACAAAATAATTATAATTTTAGCAGTTACTCATTTTACCATTCAATTACCATATTTATCTGAATATAACTGACTTTTATTCCTAAAATTTATGCCTTAAATTCTACCTGCGTATTATATATGTGTGTGCTACATTTTTATTATTTATATTTCATTATAAAGGCAAATATAGGAACTATTTCATTTAATTCACTCATTTTTACCTTTCCTATCATATTTTGTTTCAGTATATCAAGTTATTAAGAAAAGTTTGTCCAAAAGTTCTAATACTTTTATTTTAAATTTAACTTTTTTACCAAAATTTGCTTCTTAAAATTATGGTGCATATTATAAGCCAATGTGTGGTATACAACAATAGATACAGTACATCTCATAAGGGTATAAGATTAATTCAGGACAACATGATTATTTATTGTTTCAGTATTTGAAAGATTATTCATTAAGTCTAATAACCGATATCATAAAATTTAAATAAATATCATACACATAAGTTTAAATTATGGTAGAAAAAAATTCAAAAAACTAAAGTATTCTTATAGGAGAAAACTCTGTTCACTAAAACTGCACTGCTTGGTCTTGTTCAATATTTGAGAACTCAAAAAGTTAAACATTCCTATTTTCTCTAATAATTGCTATTCAGCTCATTTCTTTAACATATGTTATTATAATAATTAAGCAATCTGAAATTAATCTGTGGTTACAAGAGCTAACCAGTTAAAACATTATCAAGACCTGGCAATAGAATGATGTTATTTGGGAGGAATTCCAATACTCCAAATTATTCTTATTCATGGTGTCACTACAGCATAATTTTTGCCATCTCCAGTTTCTTCTCTCACAAGAAAAGAAAGATTTTATCTACTAATGGCTAACAAGTGAGTTAGAAGAAGAATTATCATGGAAGATAAGATTATAAGTAATGAAGCAAGAATAGCTTAAGGATTATGATGTCAATGAGAGGAATGAGTAATTTTATTACTGCAAATTACAGTCAGTATTCGTCTTAAACTAATTAAAATATAACCACAAGTTGAATATGCCTAGCACTTTAAGCCTGTTATCTGTAGGTCTCAGGAGAGTTATTTATATTTTAAAGAAAGAGAAAAAACTTTTATGCTTAATATTCATCTTAGAATGGAGAAATTTTATCATAATCAACTGATACTTTTATTAAAATAGATATTTTAATACTTAAAATGTTAATTACTGAATATATGAAGTATCTATCTATAATTTTTGACATCCTCATTCCTAATAATCAAATTTTGAGTAGCTTGCTTGGTTGAAACAGACACCTGCCCCTATATTAAAAATGCATGTGCATTCATGCATGTCTACATATTATTGTATGTGATAGTTGGTGCCTTTGAAAGCATTTTGTAGGAGTAATTAAAGGTTGGCTATCCAGATATATTATTGACTAAATTAATTTTGTATTAATATTTGATTTTGATACTGTAAGATCCTTGATCACTTAAGTTGTACATTAGGGATGTACCTCATTGGGTATGCATAATATCAATGTAATTTTTGTTAACAGTTATCATGAACTTGGTAATTTGACAATTAATAAATGTATTAACAAGTTATGGTTGGATTTATGCTCAAAACCTTATTTCTGAATGGTAACTAGTTGTAAGTAGTCGGTATGAACATTTTATTTCTGATAAGGTAGACATGTAGTGAAATAATTGGTAGAATGTTGATTAAGATGCAAGATTTTAAAAGATTAATCATAATATATTAATCTCTTCTAGTACTCATGAAATAATAAAAAGAACAAACATTTAAAAAGGAATATTAAAGTGAACAAAAATGTTCACATCTTTATAAGAATCGGTACTCTTTAATTTGCCAGTTTCCTCTAGAGTCTTTAATTAGTTAAGAATAATTTATTATTGATGCTTTGAAATATTGTAACAGTAGATCAAAACACCAATTGTTGCCATTTGATACACTGATTATGATTGCTAATGTCTCATTACTGAATATAGTAATAAATAAATAAATGCCTTAGTAGAAAGTAACCATATTATGCAACCCATACTTGGCTCCTTTTTTAACTTAATACATCATGAGTGATTTTCAGATTTAATGGCTGTATTTATTAAGTATATTGGGTGTCATTCAATTTGCATTTATAATTATAAAATGAAAATATAAATGTATACATACTTCAAAAATGCTATAATACTGTAAATTTTTCTTATCATATTATAGCCAAAATGAACAATGAGATGGAATCAGCTGACAGGATTGATGATAATGAAGGTGAAGTTCAACAAGAGTCATGGTTTAAGAAGAAGAAGAAAGATTTTGACAGGTATGTGGAGCATATTAACATTTGTTCATTTGAGATGGTGACTGGTGTCAGAATATTAATGAAAACTCACACGTACCAATTCTGACTAACAAGATCACAAGTAGTTTTATTTTTTCATAAACCAATGAAAAGCTTGTGAATATAAATTTTTTCAAGCAAAACAAAACAAAGAGGAAATATCTAGATGTCCATAAGATTCATATTTACAGTGCTTCTCCATAATCTGATGATATTCCTTTCAACATTGTAGTTGAAAGTTGCAACAATTTTTGATCCCTCCCAAGGGCTTAGTCAGAATACCTTTTGGTATCTAATCTCTTTGCATATAACTTAAGAAAATTCACCATTTCAAATACATGTTCCAAGAAATTGCTTTTCCACTCCAAAATGTTTACTACTGAGCCTGTAAAAGCTCTATAGACTGATTGTGTGGAGGAGAGAAAAATTGATTTCTGCTTTTTTCCCCACGATATTAGAGTATTGTCTAATATATAAGCAAAACCAGTATTAGATGCATAATCTATCACTACTCCTGCCCTTGCCGCCTCTGTATGTCCCTCAAATTTCATACATACATAACTATGTTTGGTAAATTTTAAGCCTAATTGTGAGGTTATAGTAGGGTATGATACGTGGCATCCTCTTTGCCAGAACATCCTTTACAGCATGAATTATACCAACTTAGTTTCTTAACAACATAAGCTATTTCTGGTCTAGTATAAGTAGTAAAAGAAATCTCTTATAGTTTACCAAATTAAATTCAGACATTGTGAATTGAATATATTGCTCTTCACTAAGTATATGTGTTCCAGATGATCAGTCTCTTTCTATCTCCAAATCATAAGACTATTTCCTTTCTTAATGTTCATGCAGTGTTCGTCAGGAATATTTCTAAAACTCAACTTCTTTGGTTGACATCTTTGTATTATTATTACCTTGGTATCTAATAAAGGGTCTGTTCACAATAATTAGAATGTACTACTATGAAGAAATGTACTCATCTTGGTGAATTTTATTTCAACAACTCTTTAAATCAAAATATTTATCTTGATAACAGGTGGAGGCTTCTTCCACTTTGAAGACATCCATGTGTTATGTTACTTTTTTATAATTTCAGTTTTAAAAATAAAGAACTGTTAATATAGGACATTTTATTGGGAAAAAAGTGAAGCTTTGAATGAAGTATTGAAGAACGAGATATATTATCTCACAAAAAGAAAACATCTATTTGATGTTAGCAATTATAAATTTACACAGATTTTCTGGATTAATTACTCTGCTGCAAAATATATACTACTTAGCTAGCAAAAACTTATGAGTAGAATTAATGATAGGCTAGTGAAAATGTTTTATGGATTGATTAAATTATGAAATCTGTACTTTTTAGAATAAATCGGAGGATGAGGAGAGCATGTAGGAAAGCGGTGAAATCACAAGCCTTTTACTGGCTTATAATCATATTAGTGTTCCTCAATACGGGTGTCTTAGCCACTGAACATTATAAACAACCTGTGTGGCTGGATCATTTTCAAGGTATTGTTCTCTCCTTTAAAACTACTTATATATAGCGTCAAGTCATATATACTTATATATATATATATATACCTTGTAATCTTCTACACAATTATTTGCTGCAATTTTATTATAGTGGATTTAATTTAGAAGCATTGTTTAACTGTTACTCTAAATAAATAGGCATTAATATAGTAATAAAATGAAAATTTATTGTGGAATATTTATATAATAGTAGTGAACATATTTTCATTTTGATTATTTAAGTTTTCTGAATGAATTGAATTTTGGAGTAATATTATTCATTTATTTTTTCACAGAAGTTACAAATCTCTTCTTTGTGGCATTATTTTCAATGGAGATGTTGTTAAAAATGTACAGTTTAGGATTTCAGGTAAGTCATACTTTATAGGTAAAATATTGTATTTCATAGAAGTTCATTGATGTGAGGTCAAAACATCGCCTTTAAAATGACTGTATCTTCTAATAAAATATTCCAGTCTAAAAAATCTGCTTAGCTATAAAATAACTAAAAAATGTTTTATAAATTAGCTGAAATTTTTAACCTGTTGGACATTTGCCATTAATGAACTACTATGCTAACTCAAGCAAAAAATCATTCCAAGTTTGAGAAAATCCCCTCATAATGCTTTTCATAAAATGTATTTCAGCAATGAAAACTCCTATTTTGGAACATGTAATGTTTTGGCCTAAATATGAAATATTTTATCTTAATTCAGGAATTTAGAATTTTTGAAGAACTTTATCATTTATAAGAGATGCTTTCTTGTAAAACTTTACCTTAAGTGACGCTTCTAAAGAATGAAAATACTTTGCTATTATGAATTCTGTTATTTTAGAATCAAGTAAAAGTAATTATTTTACATAAATTTCATTAAATCATTGCCAAGTATTGAAGCAATTTTCGGCTTTACTGCAACTTGGAATAAATGTTTTTTGCTGTTCCAACATTTGATTTTTAAACTCATCACACACTTGAATCTCTGGCATTATATGTTACACTTCTGTTTGTGAAAATTACAAAACACCTAAATAAAAAGAAACTTGGAGGATGTGTTCAACCGTGTACCAAAGATTGGTAATTCAGATTGTAGGGTGATGACATACACTTAGGCTTGGTACAGCCTTCTCTTATGTGACCAGAAACATCAGTGCTATGCCAAGCTAAGTCAGTGAAGAGCCATCATAGAAAGAGAAAATGTGAAAGCAAGTGCTAGTATGCCTCATCAATGTGATATTGTACAGTATTAGCATATGAGTGAGTTTGAAGAATGGAGTGAGTAGAATTTGGGAAACAGGTGCAGGGACCCCCTGCATAACTGATCCCCTGAATTTAATTTTTTTAATTTGCTTTGTCATGAGTTGCTGTTTGTAAACATATTCACATAATAGCAAATAAAGTTCCTGTTTTAATACAAATTTGTATCATAATCCTATGTCAGGATATAAAAGGATTTTTAATATTTGTTTAACACGATTTTGTTTTTCAAAGATTTTTGTCAGAATGTATCTCTTATGTTAAGCAGAGAAAAACTATATGTCATACTGCGATATCTTTGCTCGTAAAGGGCATGTTGCTATGGTAGTGAGTGGAGCTCATTGGTGCAAAAAACAATACTACTCTAGTATTGAAAACTCTGGGATTATAACCTGTCATTACCATGAATTTACTGGAACATCTGGGACAATGTTTGTGTTCAGTCATTCTACAAGTTAGGGACAATGAAATACTTCTAATGAGCTCCTTGCCTTTCTCTGTTAGTGCTAACATAAAGTGAGTTTAAATTTAATTTAATTTAATGAAATTTGTGTTAATTTTATTGCAAAGCAACTAAGTACTTAACATATTATATTTATACATATCAAGAAGTTGAAAATATAGTCATACAAACAGTGAAACTGAAGAGACAAAGTATAAATTATACAATGTAAAATTCTATGAGTGCTGCAGATAAATAAATATCCTCATGTCAATACTGGTGGCTGTGATCTAACTACAATGTATATAGTGATGTTACTTTTTGTAAACTGTACAGAGTAGGCAGTTACATTTTACCATGCAACATGCCCATCAAACATAAAAATGCTTAAAAAAATCCTTTTATAAGTTTATATTTAGGTTAAATTCTCCTATTTCATGATGCAATGAGTCATGCTAGAGCTCACATCATGTTTATCAATGAAAACACAGTTCAGAAAAAAATGCCTCAGTTGATTGATCAATGCTGAAAATAATTTGATCAGTAAATTCCAAAAATAACTGGAACATATGGGCATCCTGTGAATGTTTTCTGGGGCAGGTGATTAAAAATCAGGATAAATCATAGATAACTATGTCATCTGGACACCTTAGTCATATGCAACAACAAGCAGGTACTGGACCACACAATTTAACCACAGCACGGGATGACCAGCATCTTGTCTGTAATGGACCAAACAGCTTCGTCCACTGAGTTGGATTGAGACTGGAGTACTGTAACAGGTGTGCACCTGTCTGTATCTCTGGTTCAACGCTGTCTGCTGCAGGCTGAGCTGTTGGCATGCATGCCATTGCATCCGCTTCCATTGTCCAGAAACCACAAACACCTCGAGTAGCAATGGGCACATGAATGCAGTCACTGGTGTTCTGTATGGCAAAATATTGTGTTGTCCCGCTTCAAATTGTCCTACGGTGATAGCCACATATGTGTTAGACACTACTGTGGTGAATACAGTCTAGCAGCCTGCATTGTTGACAGAAATAGTGGACAAATGCAAAGTGTGATGGTTTGGGACTCCATTGGATATAGCATGTGATCTCAACTCCTATGTATTGAAGGCAATCTATGTATAGAAATTGCTTTTAAGGGAAGTTTTAGAGCCCAAAGTACTGCTGCTACTTCAGGCAACGCTGCATTCCACATTTCAGCGGGACAATGCTTGGTCATATGAATGCAGGAAAGTGCAAGCAAAAGCAATGTGTACCACTGTTTCCCTGGCCTGCATGCTTGCCTGACATGTTGTCCATTGAGTATGTCTGAGATGTGGTTGGTTGGTAATTTGTACATCATGATCCTCCAGAAACCAGTGTTGATGCTTTATGAAAATGCACACAAACTGCATGGAGGGAGATTCCCAACAACTTATCCAGGCCATCTTTGATTCCATGCCACAAATTCTAGAGGCTCTGATTGCAGCATGTGTGGGCTTCATAATATACCAAATTCTCAAGGTCATAGACCATGTACAGTTCTGTAATCCTAATCATCCATGTATTGCCATGTACCTACTCTGTGATATAAATTTCATTTCAATTATATGTATCCTTGGCATTGCAATTTTCACAAACGTTAGTGTAGAGTTACCAATCTTATCTGGCTTCTTTTCCTTTCAGGGATATTTTGTGTCCCTTTTCAACAGATTTGACTGCTTTGTTGTGATAGGAAGTATTGGAGAATTGATTTTAACGCACACTGATGTTATGCCTCCCTTGGGAGTTTCAGTGCTTAGGTGTGTTCGTCTGTTACGGGTGTTCAAAGTCACAAAGTAAGTTGTATGGTCTATATGTTGTGCAACAGTTAATTTTATGAATCTATTGACAGTGTTTTGTGTTCTAGAAATGTTAAGTTTCTCACCATGTCACTTTAACTTACATACATAATATGTCAACAAATTGAAGATCTTAATGATCAGATTTTATTGTGATATAAATTATGTAGGTACCTATTTTGATCTGCTTATCTTGATATTAAATTAAATATCTTTGTATATGTTCTTCGTTTGTAGTTTTATATCCTCTATGTTCATCCTTAGTTTGTTATTAGTATTTTTGATAACCTGAAATCAAGTTATTTGATGGTATATTTTCAATTCATTTTATCTCTTAATATAAATTTTCACTTTTTAAGGCTTCTAATTCTATCCTTTTTATTAATGAATGCATATATGGCTTGTTAAATTTTGTTTAAGTTTTATTTTCATCAAATTGATATTTCATTGCCTAGCATCTTACTTCTTGCAGGCTATTCTTTAGTTCTTTTAATTTTAATTACCAAATCTAGAGTAGTTGCCTCATTTAGTGATGTATTTGTAATGTTTATGTCATTTTAAATGTATGATACATTATGATTTCAGATACTGGAGGTCACTTTCCAATCTAGTGGCATCTTTACTGAACTCCATCCAGTCAATTGCTTCCTTGTTGCTTCTTCTCTTTTTGTTTATTGTTATATTTGCTCTACTGGGTATGCAAGTTTTTGGTGGCAAGTTCAACTTTGATAATACCTCAGATAAACCTCGAAGCAACTTCGACAGCTTCTGGCAAAGTTTACTGACTGTATTTCAGGTGAGTTTAAAATTATTTGATTGTGATTATTCAAGAATAAATGCAAAAGAGTGAATTGGCTCTGTTAATAAGTAAATGGACTAAAATGTAAAATTTGTTTTATTCTTGAGGTATATTTGACAAATTAAATAAAATAAAAAGAATTTAAGTGAAGTATTCATTATGTACCCTGTTCAATCTAGGAAAAGGTGAACATGGCTAATATTTTCCCCTCTTTTGTAAAATGTACACAGGTTATCATAAACCTAATTGATGAATCAGGTTTATGATAACCTGTGTAGATTTTCAAATAGTTGATACATGTATGTCATATTTTGTATGGCTCACTTAATTGATTTATTCCAATAAAAATATTAGAAGTATATAAATGATAAAGATTATATAAACATTAGAGTATATTCCTTCAATAGCTTGGGCCCAGTAACACCCAAAAACTTTTTTTTGAAATATTTGGTATGTAAAGATTCGCAATTTCATTTTCAATAATTATTATAGATGCAATTACTGAATTACTTTTCTTTTATTTGATAATCAGATCTATAAATTTCTTTTTAGATTCTTACGGGTGAAGATTGGAATGCTGTCATGTATGATGGTATCCAGGCTTATGGAGGTGTCTCATCAATTGGAGTGTTGGCTTGCGTCTATTTTATAATTCTTTTCATCTGTGGTAATTGTATCCTTTCAGAATGAGCTGTTAATATCAAAGTAAGAGGAAAACCATCAATGATGCATCATAGAATGATGCTGCATTGTTTAAACTGAGTTTTTATTAAAAATTGCTTATCATTTACAGATTAAAAACTTACTTAAAATTTCATTCATTGATATTAAATAAAAAATATTTCATGATTATTTTGCAAAATATTTTTACCAAATGCTGCTTGTTATTATTTTCGATTTCCTCTTCTTTCTTCTTTGGTTTTTAGCCCTCAAGCTGGTTAGCAGTATTGCTCTTCTGCCTTCTTTTCTCTTCTGTATCTTTTAATGCAGTATGGGATGTGCAACTGACATCTATTATCAGTTCAATATACTTCATTCTGGGTTGACCCCCACAATTTTTTCCAGGATTGTTACCTCTATTATGGTTCTAAGCCTGATTTTCTATTTAGCCAATTCTTTATTTATTGATCCATAAAAGTATATTAGGTAGATGATTCAAAAAAATTTCCTTTTGATTGAATATTTGATAGATAAATTAATGTGTACAGTAATGATGCATGTATGCAAAAATGCAGCTATGTATTCAAACATCCAAAAGTAAGGCTGACTGTTAATCTGTAAATTTTATTAAGGGTTTCTTTATCCTTAGAGTCCAAATATGATAATGTTTGCCTTATTAATATTTGCATTTGACTTGACTGCCAAATCTTCAGACATCCTGCTAAATGTCTTCTTGGCTATCGCTGTTGATAACCTGGCTGATGCTGAATCACTAACAGCAATAGAAAAGGAAGCCGAGGAAGAGGTATTTCTTTATCTTTATCAATTTTTTGGTAGTCTATATGCAAATAGCGATCTCCTTTTTAATTAAGACTTCAAGTACTAATCATCTTTATATTTTATTTTCAAAGAATCTGTATGTCTCTTCCTCCCCCCTCTCTATTTAAAAAATGGCTTGATATAGAGGTATGAGATAGACTGCATTATGTTTCTATGAAAGTCCTAGAGCAGCAGAGTGGGGAACATGCTGCCATATAAACCCTTTCTGGTGTTCATAATGGTCTTTTTGTCACTGCCTCAAAGAAATCCTCTATTTAAATAATTTCTAACCGAAGTGCCATTGATACTCAGTAAGGAAATACAATTTGATAAACATTATACTATGACTTACAATGATTATGAAGTATGACTTATTGGACTATCAAGGTGACAATAGATCAATAATACAAATGAATAATAGATATAACTATTTACTCAATGAAAAGAAAATAGTCAGTTAACCATTTTCAGATCATAAAGAAGATTCTTTTCCAAATGTAAATAAGGGGTATGTAAATTAATAATTCAAGCTGAGATTAGGAAAGAAAGCACACAGAAATTTACCAAACAAAGACCTTTCAAAAGGATACTGATGAAAATAAATCTGGATATCCAATAAACACCCAAAAAATTTGCGAACCAAAGATCATTAGGGAAATGGTCCACTGCCCATGTAAAATGTAATCATGACTTCTATTCACTTTCCAGGTTATATATTTCCATGTTTTTGGGAAGGGCTTCAAAAAATATTTAGAATTACTCCAATGTGTTTGAAATGGAAGAATATCGCTCCTGTTTGGCATCAAACTCATAGTCAACTTGTAAAAATCCTTTGATTATTTCTGTAGAAGACAGTTTAAGCTCAGAGCTCCATGATTTTTAACCCACTATCTTCTCAGGGAATGCCTCTAAACATTTTTCAAATATTCCTACAATCTATCCTTATAAAAATATCTGATTTTGGAGGTCTTCTAGGGGTTTCTACATCATAGTAACACAATCCAATATCTATATACCTCTATATCAAACCCTTTCTGAAATAGCAAGTGGATGGACAAACAAACACTGCACCAATTATATATAAGGATTTCCTCATGTTGCTTATGATACCACGAGATAAACATAAAGGAAAATTTACATTTTGGTTTACTTAGAGAATGAATAAATTTTATCTTATAAAATTTTGATAATTAAATATTAGAATATAGCAAAATACATGAGAGTGTCCTTATACTTTCACATGCTGCCTTTCTTATGAGACAGAATCCCAAATGTTGTGTTCCGATGGGAAAAGGATCACCACGTCTGCCCTTGGAAAGCTATTCTTATTGTTGAGAAGGCTTGTGTTTAAACCCAGATGCCCATAGTATGTTCCCATAGATTACGTGCAATTTTCCAATTTATAAAGTGTAAGGCTCTTTTCTTTCATTCGTTAAAATTCATAAATGTGATAGAATATCCATCACACTTGCTTCATTCAATGACAAAAACTATAACCTTTTCTATTCTTGCAATGTTTAATAATTTGTGATCAATTGGATCGTAAATTTGTGAATTGAATCTAAAAATCTAAATTTCTAGGATGATTATTTCTCTTTGGTAATCACCTAGGCAATTGTCACTTTTGTCTCGAACTCAGTTTCTACCAAATAAACTCTAAAGGAGGGTGAGAGTTTTTTTTTACTTTTCATTTCTTTTTTAAATATTGTCACTTCAGCACAATTTTATAGATATTATTTAAGTTTTCTTGAAACATATTATGGCAGAAATTTCACTAATATCGAAATTTCTCCATTGCAATAAGTTCATGATTCTAATATTTTTTTAAAATAACTGTTGTAAAAATTGCAGTGCCTGTTTGACAGTCATGGATAACTTTTGTAATTGAGTGATTTTTACTCATGACTTAACTAGGTGTGAAGAGTGAATTAGATAATAATGTAACATTTCTATCAGCAAAAATCTTCTCACTTTACTAAGTAATTATTTACTCCAAACCAAAGTTATTTAACCTGACTTAAAAGAGCTCTTGTTTAAGAAATTATCTCTTTTAGGCAGAAAAACAGAAATCTCACAGTGGTTCTCCTGCTCGTGAAGAAGGAGAAGCAGAGGGAGAAGAAGGTGATAATCAAGCTGAAGGCTCTGAAGTGTATGTATCAAATTCAAATCATATCACTATCTCTTCTGCTATACTATTTTCTGTGAAGTTGAAGTAGATAATGTTTGTATACAAATCTGGATATTTTTATTTTGACATTGGTAATAATGTAAACATCTCTTGTAGATTTTTTTGCATACAGAGTTGATCAACTGTGATTTCTCAACATTTTACACAAGAGAGTTTTCCAGCATTACAATTTTCCAGCATACAATTTGATTATAAGTCATCCATTTTTATCTGTATATGAGCACACTGAAATTTTTCTGACTGAGGAGTACATATTCTTGTTAGATTGATATCTCAACATCCTCTGCTCTTGAAAATTTATGGTATTACCTGCAATAAGCATACAGTTAAATGTTTCAAAAACTGAAAGAGTTATTTTCATCCTTGGCTGGCATCATAGGTAAGGCTTTTATCTTTGTTAAAAGCATTATAAGGTTCAACTCCCAATTCAATCCATGTTGTTTACTCTGAGTGGGGTGTTTGAACAGACAGTTCAGGATTTTGGCACCTGCCCAGGATGATTTTGATCATTTGCAGGGACCAATTTGTGATGACTAGATTACTTATTAGTTACTAAGGTCCCTTTGCTATAAGAATACAGGAGTAACTGTCAGAATTCGGTTCGAAGCGTCCACAAACTGCCAAACAAAATCATCATGTGTACGTGCTTCAGTGAGAACTGATATGCTGGCCACTTTTTTGCCATTCAAATGTAATTTCTCTCTAGCTTTGGAGTGGATTAAAATTATTATAAATTTATTTCAAATCTGTAAATTATACTGAAATCATAGAAGTATTACTGGAAAGTTTTAAATGACTATTTGAGGAAATGTATCTAGAACCTATAGTGTTTAATTTTATTTTTTGAAATTTATTGTATTAAGTAGCATAAAATTCCAAGACAAAACAACCTCATATAAAATTATGTATCATTAAAGCACCATGATTTTTCAAAAATAGAGAAAAATTCAATTGAAAAGGCTGTTTGATATTGAATTAACTTAGAATGAAGCAGTCTGAATGAAACAGTGATTGCAAATTTCACCTTTCAAAAAATTATTAGAAATGTATCTGTAGTCAATGTGAAGACAATGGTACATAAGGCTGTACATATATTGTATTCATACAGCTCACAAATGCAATAGTGTATTTATCTAATAATCTAGCAATCACCTATGGTCATTCAAAACTTTTTTTGTTAAAATCCATGAATATTTCTCACATAATGCATTTGTGACATAGTATTCCTCTCATGGGGTCTAATAATTTCCTTTTTTATGACAACCTGAAAAAGTATGAAATATATTTTGATTTCAGGACTGAAAAAGATGAAGAAACAGCTAGCCACTCGAAAGTGAGGTTGGAGGAAGATGGAGAAGAATATGGCTATGATGAAACCAATGAGAACCAGGGTGAGACAAAACTTCATCATTTTATGGAAAATTTTAAAATTGTCCTTTAAAGCTACAAATGTAGCCAATTTTGAAACATAATTCCCCAAAATTGAGCAGCTTCACTTTGATAAGAATTTTTAGAACCATTTTTCTTCACCATTTAACTTGATGTAAATCTTTCAGTTATCTGGGATTGAGGTTGATTATAAATTAACTTCAAATATATTTCTTCTTTGTCATTTGTCAATCCCTTTTCTTTTGAGCCTTTAGTAAGGATTATAGTTTGCAAATTTTCAGAAGAGGGTGTACACAGTGATAATAGTAGTGAAGAAATGGATAAAGAAAGTAAATTGGAAACTGCTCGGCCGAGACGTATGACCGAAATAAGCCTTAAAACAACAGTTCATCCACTTCCCATTGGTACCAGCTTCTTTATATTTTCCCATAAAAACAGGTAGGTTTAATAGTATCATTCACTATGTTTAGCTATATTTCAATTGCCTCTTTTACCTCTTTCTTTTTTGCATACACGAAGATATGGATGAAACAGTGGGTGAAGATGGCCAGATATCATCTCGGCCTAGGCGCCTTTCTGAGCTGAATATGTCAAATCAGAAGCAACCTATACCCCAGTCATCATCTTTCTTCATTTTTTCTCATTCAAACAGGTGATGCCGAATCGGCTCCTTTCATCGTTGTCAAATAACTGTCTGAATTTTCTTTTGCCCATTTGAACCTTTAAATTTAGCATAGTCTATGATCCGGTGTGCACCAGAGTGTATTTGCAGATCTGCTCTTGTTTTTCTAGGTAGAATATGATTATATTTTGCCTTGCTTTTTAGAATATGCCTATTTATGCATTCTGCTACTAATAAGTGCTGTGTCAATCAATGAGGAAAATAATTAATTTTCAACTGATTTATCGGTAAGCCTATCATGGGTTTATTTTTAATATAAATGTTATGCTGAGACTGGATTTTTTGAGTTTGTTTGGAAGGAAAATGTCATTTTTACATGAAACTTTGTCTTTAGGTCAATTAATTTTGAGTTTTCTATTCCAGAGATAGATTTCTATATAAATCCATATTTATACATACAAGCATATACATATACAGAGACATGTTTTATGACACGTATATGTATACATATTATACTCATCTTTATGTAAGTCTAGGTAGCTCTATTAAACTATTTTTCAGCTATAGACTATTTTCATAGCATTAGTATCTTTCATATTTTCTATTAGTCATAATATTGTAAGTGTTTTATAGTATTTCCAGGTATTTTAAATGGATAATAGCTTTCGTTTTCCTCATTGAAAATGCTTTTTTAATAATTCCCCTTGCTTGTTTAAAGATTGAGCATGTGGTCGATATGCCATAGATAGATTCATCATGTATTAGAAAAATGTTAGAAAGTTGATTAAGGCATTTAAATTAGAGATACTTATCCTATTTGGAGCTCTTACTGAGTATGTGTTTTACATGATTGTAGTTCCGCAAGTTTAATAATTAATGTCACAAATGCACAGCTTCTAAATGCCAGCCTTGCCATAAGCTTTCAATTACTTTTCTCAGAATTCCTTTGCACTATAGGTTCTCTATATTATCATATTCTTTCAGCTTTTACATATGTATACTAGTAAGAAATTATGCCAGTTCTATTGTCTAATTCGTGTTAGTATGTTTTCATGATCACTATTTATACTAAGATTCAAGTTATGAATTCAACAAAAGATCTTAATTGTAAAATTCAAACTAAGAATTTTTCTTTTGAAGAATATAACTGTATTTTTCATTTGGGTAAAATATTTCTGACTGAAAAATTACCTATGTATTGATTTTCTATGAATAATGACTTGATGGTCTTCCAAAAAAATTTAGTGGTTAATTTAAAATTCTCTCTCTGATTTAGAAGTGAATATTATTTATTTCAAAATAAGAGAAGTTTAGACTTTGATTTAATTTCTGAAAAATTTTACATGTTAACCCTTAAGTGCGCATTGGGATAATAATTTCCCATCCCCTCTGTATAGAAAAGGATTTCCTGCCTCATGTTTTATTGTACTAGGGCAGTATCCATAAACTTTTTCTCATAGCTCACTTTTAAAGAACTTCTTAATGCCTAAAATAGGTTTTTTATTTAATGCTCAATGGGTTGCATAACACCTGAATTTCTAAAAGATCTTTTTATTTCTTCTATGGCAATAAATAACCCAAAGACTCACTCATTATGGCAGTTGGTGTAAATTTATGGTATATTAAGCTTTCTCCTTCCAATATTCTACTATAGATACAGAGGAGATAAGTAAAAACAATGATTCTTATAGTACATGAATTTTAGTATAATATCTTATAAGTTTTTCTTTTTTATGATGAGTTCATTTTATGTGCATAAATAATTATTATTCAATAAGGTAAGAGTAGGAAACACAATATAAATTGTCTTTTCTATCAATTGTTGCATTGAAATTGAGGGAAATTCCCCAAACTTAGGCCCTTTCATGTCTTTCAGCTGTTCAAGTGACTTATCTTTTTATGACTGTCAAAAATATTATATATATTTCATATAGAGGGCCCATCATGCAAGATTACAGAAAATTCCTAACATGAGAGTACTCTTTCTTTACTTTCTATTTACATGGATCTGAAACAAAATATGGTCTCTATGGTCAAAATGAGCCTTTGTTATATTTTTGAAAAATTATGTATTTACATTTTATTTTGGTGCAACAGGGAAGAATGGAGAGGGAAAAGTTATCAGATAAAGGATATCCCTACACAGAGCACTCTATAGTGTCATCCATTCAAATTCTATCAAGAAACAGCAATGTCTCCCCAATCCCCTTTGATAAATTTGATTTAATCCTTCTTTTACTCAACAGACAAACATGCATACAAACCCTAAAAATCGGAAGCTCCAAACCTACTAAAAGGTTACCAAAATAAATTTAAATTCTTGATCATTGTAATAAATTTTGATTTCTTATGTAGTAAATCTTATTTACTAACACAAATTTAAATATTTACTCTCTAAACTCAGTAAGTTTCCAGAAATATCGGAACTAGAAGCCCCTTGAGGGTTGGCTATAGGAAAATTTTAATTGCATTGTTTTTGATGCAGATGAAAATGAATTTATGATTGTGAAGATGCCTGAAATAAAAATATGAAATCTAAATAATTGGGTTTCGAAATATAGTAATTTTTTTACATCATTCTACCAGCTTTAAAAATGAATAAAAGTGACTGAAATTCCAAAATTGTTAATGTGAAAACGAACCATCTAAAAAACTGCGGAACCTAAGTCAAACCAAATTAGCAAAACCAATTTTTTTGTAAAACTATAACTTACTATTACATTTGGAAACTTTCAAGGGATTCTTCAGTCTTTTGCGCATTTAAGGGTTAAGACATGGATTAATGTCATTGAGGTTTTTACGTAAATTATTGATCCCTAAATTTCTCATCTTAACCCTACCATTCAGAATTGGCATTTGAAAATTAAGTGAACATTCTCTTTCGATGATGTGAATGCTATAAAATTGTTGCAAATATGAAAAAATTTTTGGCCATTAAAATAGAAATTATATCTCCTCAGAGTAGTTTAGTGGTAGTTAAGTTTTTATTTCCAAAATTTCGATGTTTTGTGAAGTGGGTATATTTCTGTACATAGTAAAAAAAAGCTATTTATGAATCAATTGAATGATTCTATAAAATATTGGTGATTTGTATCTAGACTAAAATTTCAATTTCGTAAAGATATTGTTTTCTTTCTTATAAAATATAATAGGATTTCTTTTCTATCCTAATTTAACTCTTCTTGAATCTAAAAAACAGTGTTATTATAGGAGAAAGTTATAGAGCAAATTCTTCTATGTCCCATGCATGAAATTGTGCATTCTGTCAGACTATTATACACATCTATGGTTATATCAAATATTGTCTAAGAAGATTCTATGAAGCATTAGATTATCAAGCATAGTTTGTTTTCAAGCCACTCCACCTTTTCTGTTTCTAAACACTTATTATTTGATTCTTACAAAATTTCTTGGCATGGCTGCTGTTAAGAGCTGTCATGTGTGAAATGAGAACTTTATAGACAAGTAATGTATTTATTCCTCATGTTTGATCATTAGGTACACTTAGAAATTTAGATCAGTGCTGATACTATTTTATGTTTGCTTCCTACAGAATTTAGAAAATAAAGTATTAGGAAGTGCTGTTGGAAAAAATTCACACTGTCCCACGTCTTCATGGCAATAAGTGCTATTTTAATGGAATTTTTTGTAATTAATTAAAATCAGTATCAGTAGTGTGTGGACAGAAAGACTTTTTTTGTGCAAAGTATTTTTTGAATTTTTCATGGGCAGGTGTAGTGCTGTTGATTTACAGCTTTGCTAACTTTTCTCAGTAGTAGTTTTAGTGATATTAGACACTTCTTGATGGGAGTATGTTTTTAATTCCATTAGAGACAACAAACAAAATACTACTCTACCAGAATTCTTATTATAATAATTTTTTTCTTCCTTGAATAAACACTGAGGAACACTTATATTGTTATTACTGTCTATTTGAATTAACAAAGAGTCATGTTGTTAGTATCATATGATAAATTTGATCCTACATCTCTTAAATGTAAACCTTAATGATATATGATTGAAAGTTAACATGCTACCAGATAATCAGCCTAATGAAAACTTGATAAATACAATTCAGTTTGATTTTATTGTAAAGTAATTGTAGGAAAGGAACTTATTGTTATAATTTTGTGCAAAAATTAACATGACTGCAAAGATAGTTTTGCTGTTAGTGGATCCTACCTACATGCATAAATATATCTACATTTGTATACATAATGCCAAGAATAGATATCTTTGTTATTTGCTATATCAGATGTTTGAAATTTGGCCCAGATTCAATAATTTACTTTATTAATCTTCAAAATTTCAAAACAAGCCTCAAATCCTGGAAATATTTTTTAAATGCATGAGGAGTACGAATCTTGCAAAGGTCAATTCGGGGATGCTTTGGTTAATTCAATAAATTTTATGCATGATAGCTGTAATAGCAACATGCCTACATGATGATTTCCTAGGAGAATTGCTATGCACTTATTGTAAGCTTACCAACATTATGCACGATACCCATGCTATATCTTTCCGTAATATACATACATAAATCTCAAATATAGTGAAAATATGATTACTACCTTATGAATTAAATTTTAGAATGGAATTTTGTTCAAGTTACCACTTGCATAGCATGAAAGTTATCACTTAAATGAAAGAATGCAGCAATAATTACAAATTATTTTTATACCTGCTCACAGAATGTAATAGTTTCATTTTAAATTTAGGCATTGAACCCAGGATTTATTGCTGTCAATTTAAAATTGCTCACCTATCAATGTTTCCTATACTTTGCAGTTTAGTCAGGGTAACTAGTTATTTCTAGATTCAGTCATAGATACACAAATGTCAGAACAAATTTTATTTTCATGTGAACATTAAAATTCTGTGCCATTTTTGAATATTTGAATGAATGTATCCAACTCTGCATTAATTATGTATATTTATCACTCAATGACATTTTGCAAAACCTGTGTTTGCACATCAATTCTATGTTTATTGTTGATATTGATCTCTGTGGACATTTAAGCTTTTATTTCATAAGAAACATAAAAACATAAGGTCAAAATAACAAAATTTTCATTGAAAGGAAAATCTGAAAGAAATCTCTCAGACCTTCATTCATTAAATGTCAAATTTGGCTACTAGTAAGGAAGAAAAAGCTCTTTTACTTCCATCCCTCATGACATTTCATCTCTCACAAATAGTTACATAGTAATTGAGCTGTAATACCTTTGTTTTCCTGATTACATTATACCTTAACCTGATTGATCACAATACACTGTTTTCCCCATAAGAAATAGATAAGGACAAATAATAAAACATAGTATAAAGAGAACCTTTTCGAAAAATACAAAATCATATGAAAATGATCATATAATCATATGAATTTTAGATTTTTGCAGATAAATTTGTACTCTCAGAAGTATTCCATGCTTCATTTTTAGTAATATTAACATTTATTCAATGCTGTGAGAATTTTTAGCTATGGCAACTTGGTAATCATATTGTTCTTTCGTACACAATTATATCCATTCCTCATTATGGACAGTGAAATAATTGTTTAGCGTATAATTTAATATTCCTGTGCTCATTGGAAAGTAAGAGATAAAGGTTCTCCAAGCGCCGAATAGCGGCGACCGTCTAAGGGCGATTACCGGGAAACGGATAATCATTTAGCGGTCCCAGTTCTTCAGAATCCCGATGTACATTTCGGAAACAATGCTTCCATCTTCATAGGGGGTCCAATGCTGAATTCCAATGCTGAATGTCCATTCAGCATTGGACCCCCTATGAAGATGGAAGCATTGTTTCCGAAATGTACGTCGGGATTCTGAAGAACTGGGACCGCTAAACAATTATCCCTTTCCCGGTAATCGCCCTTAGGCGGTCGCCGCTATTCGGCGCTTGGAGAACCTTTATCTCTTAGTTCATTGACCGCCGACTTCCTTTTTTCTCCTTCTCATTGGAAAGTGTTTATACATTATAGTTGTAGCATTGTCAAAGGTACTTTGACAGCTGAGGTCATTTTTCACATATGGGCTCCCACTAGGATTTGAACCTGGGACTGCTTACACCTAAGGTAAACATGCTACCCAGTTGGCTATCTGGGAGCCCATGTGCTATGTATATTATATGGGTATAATTCATTGTTGAGAAACGGAGTTGAACATAAAATTTGCACAGTTATCTTCCCTGAACATAGTTACTAGGATTCTACCATTATTAGGAACAGAATGACTAGGATTTCTACCACTATAGGAGTAAGAAAATGTTAATTGTGTGTTTGAAATAAGTTTTTATGTTGTAAATATCATTCTCTCCAATACCTCTAAAAGAATTACATAATTTATTCTGATGTTTCTGATTATAAAGTATGTTTTTGCACAATTTTGGCTTTACATTTTAAAGATCTCGATGAAAATATCTATATTTGAATTTCTGTATCTTAGCATCAAATATTCACATCAAGACATGAATGCCTTTAAAGTAATCTCTATTGTATAATGCTCACTTAAATGTATTTGAGTCTGAGTATTTATCTGAGTCCACTGTGCCATAATTTTGTTTCAACTATTTAAAGCAAATTATTTCATGTAAAAATATCAAAATCTTTCAACTTCATTCAATTTATAGATCTTAATTAAACTCCAACTGCCCATAGTTTGAGAACACCAAGAAGGACTGATGCCCCTGTCATATCACGTCATTATTGTCATTAAAAATGAGGAAGAGTATAAAATTCCTGTTATCCTTGGGAAGGCTCATTGATTTTAGAATAATAACTTACCTACTGCCGTAGGTTACATGATTACTTTTTATGCCTTAGCTCACTGAGAATCGATGATATCTTCATCTTCAAGAAAACTTTTTCTTTAAACCATATATGAATAGAAGGTATTTATTGCTATATGCATTCATTTGAAATATCCTAGTTCTTTGAAAATAAAGAGGTGAGATGCATATTGTAAGCATTGCACTCTATTTTCTGGAGAACTAAATTACTATGAAGGATGCAGAATGTAATGGCTTTTTCAGCAGGATATTTTTTTATTATGAGGAATTTTAATCCTATTTTTAAATACAGACTTTATTTATATCTGCATTTTATAAAATATTACTGCATTGAACATTACCAGTTTTTTAAATTCTTTAAAATTGTCTATGATATTTGTTTTGTTGTAACTCCTTAAGAGTTATCCATTCTCATTAAGATGTACTTTTTCAATTACAATTGAATGTAATCAAGTATATCAGCCATGGATATAGCTGCAGTTACCAAAATTAGAGAGAAGGGGTTATTTCCTAATTATAATTTAGTAAGTTATGTTATTTAAAGTTTGAGATTGCATGAAAAGGGTGATTTGAAATTTTTGAAAATGTCAATGCAACTTTGTTTCTTGCAATGCCATCAAGAGAAAGGAGTTGCTGTAAGTAGGCAAATGTTGCATTATTTTCCATAATAGCATAATTTAGTTGTTTTTATCTTCAAACTGAATAATAATATTGTAAGTATGATAGAACCAAATTGAAAAAATCAGAGAAATATGAAACAAAGAAAATATGCTAAAAATAAGAAAAGCTTTAAGGAAATATTTCAATTGAAAGTGTACGTATGAACCATTATCTATCATGGCAACCATTTTAGTGGTGAATGCATTCATTTCAGATCTGTTGCTACCTAGTTCATAATTAGAGCAGCTTACTCTTATAACTTATGTATTTTTAGTATATCTGTCATTGAAAACCATTAGGAAATAAATAGCAATAATGTTAAGAATCATAGCCGGATGATATAGATGAATTTAGTGCATATTTTGTTGTATTTTTTTGCTAAAGATTTTCTTTATTTTTATGTCTGTTCTGGTAGGTTTCCCTTTTGTGGCTGCTGAAATTTTCTATTCATTTTCTTACTAATTTAGACAAAACAAACATATTACTTTAGAAATTTTATCCAATGAAAATTCATACCCTCTGGTATAAAATTTTATATTATGATTGTATTTCTTGAATTGGAGAATGTTGACTTTAAAGTTGAAATGAAATACTTAAAATATAGCTATTACCAACTGAAATATTAATAAATTATACTCTATGTGATTTACAAACTTTAAAATATGTGATACCAAAGAAGTTACAAATTCTGAACTATTTCACAATATGTGTCATGTCTTAATCTTTTGCAATCAAAATTTTTATTTTACAAAATCCTCTCTGCAGACTGCATTCTGCTGTTATTGGGAAAAATGTCTAAATCTCCATGTTCCCAATTCGTTTTTCCCAAATGTATGAACTAACTGAAAAGCATTTCTCTAACAGTACACCCACTTATCCTATGAAATTGTGAGAACATTTTAGCATTCATAAATCACTCAAATTATTAGAAGTCAGAAACGTCTGAAATGAAAATGTATAGTTTTTTCACATAAAATTATATAATACTCTGTCATAGTTTAGTTGTTGAGCAATATCATAGTTAGAAAACTTTTGATTTACACGTTGATCTTGCAATTTCTATGCTTCCAAGTTTATCCTTTTTGAGGAGAGAAAACAACCTGGATTATTTAGTTCTATAATTACTTATTTTATAAACTCAAATAATATAGTACAAGCTAGTAAAATTAGGCAATGATACATCTTATAAACAAAATATCTCTAGAAATCTTAAAATAAAAGCTGGCTCACTCTCAGTAGCATTTTGCACTTTGGTGGGCATGTTCTTGGATTCAATCTTTGGAGTAATTTTTCTGATGCAGGTTGGATTGAGGAAAAGTGTTTGGCTATAAATTAGGTGCCAAAATTTTTATCTAAACCAAGAATCATTATCATATCAAGAATCGTCATTTTAGCCAACCTCTTGAATAAATTGTACAAAGGTTGTGAGCGAAAATTAATGAGTGCCCCGAGCAGTAGTTTGTTTTCAAATAATGCAGGTGTGTGAAAACCAGTGATGCACCTTTTGCATGTTTTAGCTAAATACCAAATGGCCGAATTTTAAAACCTGGATGTGACTGAAGTTGAATCATACTCCCATTTTGTTCCTTCAAGTCATTTTGCTCTCAGGGGAATAGTGACATTAACAGCCTTTTGTTAGATAGGGATATCAGAGTACACATACCCCCTGCCATAAGCTACCTATGCCTTGTGGGATAGTTATATTAGTCAATGTCCTCAGTCTTGCTGCGATTCCTATGTGAACATCAAAAATTTAGTATCATGTACTGCACAAGCAAAGTTTCAGATAACACTAATTTTTTTCATTGTAACAAAAATTTTTCAACTTTTCAAATGATTTTAGGTATGATATTACAGAATATTTTTATAATGAAAGCATTCAGTTAACTTTGTGAAATATTCATAAAATTTTTACTTTATCTGAAAGTGGTTTCACTAGGGAGCAAAGTAATGAGAAATGAAATCCGAGTCATATTAGCAGAGAGGGAAAATGTGAAACACACTCATTCAGTATTCATTTAAATTTTTTTCAGTTTTTAAATGATTTACATTTATATGTAAATTTATGTATATGTTTATTTTTCATAAAATGGCATATTTTTCTTCTTATATCCAAACTTGCCAACTTACCTCGATGTCAACAAATAAATTCAGAAAGAAATTACTAGCATGATAGACTATCCCTTCATACATACCTTAGGGATATCAATTGATGGCTTAAAGATGTCTAAATATATGACAAGGGCATAGAAAGTGTAGAAACATATGAAACATGCAAAACTTTTTTGGAAAGAGTAAGTGTAAGCATTTTTCTTTGTCCTTGAACTTAAGAAAGACAAATTAAGCTCGGAAGAAAAGTGATCTTCATACATTAAATTCAGGAAATTGTAAAGATAGTTTAAATCAGACAAACAGCTTTATTTTAAAATCTATTACAAGTAAATTTTAGAATAAAAATAAAGATTATTTGTCATTCAATTCATCACATCATACATTTCATCACATTCAATCACTCTATTCCCTCTTTTTTAATAACAGAATCTCTAACTCTCAAACTCAAAGGCAATTACTGTGACCTGAACTCCAGATGAGTGTGGATGGATGTCACAGTTAAAGCCATTGATAATGATGAAGATAATTCTGAATGAATGAACTTGATAAATACATATATTACACATTTTACCATTGTCATTGTAAAGTTATATAGCTATTAAGCCACTCCATGCAGAACATCAATTTATTTTGTAAATGACTCTCCCAAGTTTTTCTGATAGGCATGAGTTTCCTTGACTAAAAATGTACAATTTACTTAAGCAACTCTTTTACAAATTTTAACGCAGAATTATTTTATTACATTTTAAGTGGTCACTTTAAAAATACTGTTTAAAATCTTAAAAATTTAAAAAGTCTTCAGCCTTTTCACTGATTCATATTGATTTCCTTAGCTGACTTACTAAGCAATGCCAATCAATTAAATATTTGCTATTTCTCTTGATGTCTTAGATGTCAATATGAAATGGTTGAGATCAATTTCTTAGAACTGAAACCTAACTTAAGCTGCATAGAAGATAATATACGAGATTTCTTAGCTTGAAGCTCCAGTTGAATCAGTACACTGTAAAATTCAGCAATCTCAATCAGGGTAAACTGCATAGCCCATTTTAAATTTAGCTCTTTAGTGACTCAGTATATTAACATTATTGTTCCTTGAGAATTATTTGAACTAACTCACTAGTTTTTTTATCTCTGCCCTACTATCAAGCTATAACTTTCTTCTTAATTTCTTCCTGAATTTTCCATATTTTACATTCCGTTGAATATATATATATATATATATATATATATATATATATATATATATATATATATATAAAGAAGCATACTTAAACCTTACCTGATTTATTTATTGATATGTAGGGAATAAAATCGCCTTAGATAAAGTCAGTGGTATGCTTTTGAGTGTTATAATTTGTCCCTTCCTCATCTAAGTAAATTTAGTTATAATACCTCTATAATCTCAGTGCTATAGAATGAATTTGAGCCCTATTTCAAAAGACTAATAGTGAATAGATAAATTACTAAATTTTCTGTTATTTTCTCTGCTTAGTATACTTTATGACATTCAGCAACAAGCAATTGTAATAGTTATGGAAAACTGAGATTGAATTGAAAATTATTCTATGTAAAAAAGTATAATGGTATTTATAAATGAACTCAGAATAATTATATCAAAATGTTGAAAATGTAATAAGATTTCTCCACCATAAGATAGATTAGGAAAAGTATAGTCTAGGGGATTAGTTTAGGGAATTGTACACAATCATCATCAGACTATGTTCACTTAGTAAGAACTTCATAGCTATATTAATGATTTTTCATAATACAGAATTACATTAGTAAAACATTCTGTTAATAGTTATTATAGAAAAATTAAAAGTACAGTGTGGAAGTGAATTCTAATGAGATATTTTAGCATATTACTGTTAATTATGCAAATATAATTTCTGTTAGCAGCAGAGAGTATTAAATTCTTCCATCACTGAAGATGGAAAATGCATGAAAAAGATAAAGTTCGATTGAATAAGCTCTATATTTATTTTTTAATCAGTTGCCCTAATTTTGAGTAAATAATATGTGGCTACTTGATATCACCAATTATAAATATGTTGTTACACTGAAGATTGTAAAGTTAACACCCATTTTAAAAACTACTACTATAATTTCACTTATATTCCCATATAATATGATGAAAATTATTAACTGGAGTGGATGCAATTGGTAGAACTGCCACTAAACATTGTTATAATCATATAAACAAGGAAAAATGAGTTTGACTGGGAGAAAAGGAATTTATAATCTTTTGCATTAGAAGCAATCCAAGTAATGAATTACAAAAAAGAAAACGCTGAGAATTCATTTTCTTAGAAGGCATCAACTGCTCATTCCTGAGAAATGAAATCACTTAATTGAAATTATTTTTTCAGTTCACTTTGAATGTTTTTATGCATATTGATGAGGTTCAAGAATACTAGAAGTTGTCATGTCGCATTTTATCCTGTGTATGCTAATCACTGGTTATCTTTTCTTCATGATCGATCAGTCCTTTGTGACTTTCATAATTCAGTTAAATAGCAGGTACTAATGCAAACAACTGACCATGGTAAAAATATGTGATATGTAGACAAAAAGATAAATATTCAGTGTGATAGTGTCATTTATTTATCTATGTCAATCAGCAGTTATCATTCATGAATTATGCTTGGAAATCTTGCCTATATAGCTCTCAAAAAAACAAAAAAAAACACTACAGTAGAGATAAACATTTACTTGATTTGTTCATAGCATAATAAAATGTTTTAGTTATCAGATATATATAGTTAGTGCTAATTTCACAGACTAATCACACATTTATAGGTATCAAACCAATCACACACACATTAGGGTCATCATGATTTGGAGTTCATCAAAGAGGCCTTTAATTCATGCCAGCATACTCTTATGCAGCTTCAGCTTTCAGTTTTGCATCTTATGCTATCTATTTGTTTATATTTCACTTTTATTTCTTTAAAAGGTCTTCTGTGAGTTCACAGAAAATTGAACTTCTTTCTTGAGAACAATGTTCTTTGTTATTAAAAACCATTTTAGTAGGAACATCTTTAATCTCATGTTTTTGGAAATCGTCCTTAGCATTCAAGTAAATTAAATTGAATAAATTCTGTTGACTGTGGATAATTGTGTGTGAGACTTAAAATCAGATTTAAGATTATATTTCCAGCAACAAAATTATCATGCTCTGAAAATGTTTACCAAGAAAAGTATCAAATGGATTCACTTGTATGAAAATTATTTTGTTTTATTTAATATCAATATGGTGTCTGTGATTAGTTTTTTTAATATTTCTCTATCATTTTGGATTGAATCAATAACATGATAAATGTAAACTTTCTAGAGAATAATGAAAATTCATCTTTAAATTCTTCATTTTATTTATTCTAAAGAGATTCAGCTGGGATATTTGAGTAAATCAATTTCTTGAGCCAATGTTTTTGATTATAATTATAATTTTTTTTATCCAAGAAAGATATATTTTGCTGAGATAACCAAAACAAAATGTTTTGTTAACAGTTTCTCTCATGGTAGCAATACTACCTTAGATACTTTAGATTTTATTTTCAAATGCTCAGTTTGCTATTGAAAAAGAAATAAATGTCAACATTGGCATGGGCAAGGATGAAACACTATTCTATTAAAATAACAGTTGAAAGAAGTTCTTTGTTCTGAGAACATTCCTCCTTAGTCTAGTATTTTAATCGTATTAATACAGCAATAACCAGTATTTTTAGTTTTAATTCAGTCATTCCCTTTTATTTGTTATTTTTCTAATGCATATTTGTATTTTTCTAATTTATATGTAGTGTAAGCTTTTAGTGATGGTTAGAGGGCTGAAATTGTGTTTTGTATGTTTTTATCTATAGTACTCTATGATTACACTGTCTAGTCAAATACCATGGCTGATACTATCAATTTCAAAGTTTCCTCAAAAGTGATATTTTGAAATGGACTTATCATGAAATAAATGTTGTTTTAAAGATCTAAAATTTATATGCTCTATGTTTCTATTATTCTAGCCAAAAAATTTCATTTTGTTTTTCATGTAGAATGATTTTAAATTCAATGGATGGTTACCTTCTTTGGAACCCTGACATTAAATGATTTATGAAAACTGTTGTGATTATATTTATAATTTCATTAGCTGTGATGTATCATAATAAACTTATCCTGGCAATTTTAATTTTTATGCAGCCATATTTTATTAAGTCATCATTTAATAAAGGTTTGAATTAAAATTTTTATCTTTCATGTGTTCTATAGAGTTATGTTAACATGAATTTTTGAAACATTCATACTTTCTGATTACAGTTCATGGTGAACTTGAGTATTTGAAATCAGTAATATGTTCGTGATAGCACTAACAAATGTGAAATTTGTATCACAGTTTGAATGTATTTGTAAAGATATTATTTTCCCCAGTAGAATAATGAATTTAATCGTCAATTTGCATGTGTATAGATAGAAAAATATATTGATTTTTGTGGTTTTCCTATGCCATAAGCCATTTGTGGTACAAATTACTCTGTATTATTAACATTTCAGTCTTTTGTAAGCTAAGAATAGTTTGTAGGAATAGATAATTTAACTAAAGTTAACTTAGAAGTTCATTGAAATACACTACAAATACTCATTTTTCCATAGAAAAATGTAATGTTTGCTATTTCAAAATGTGCAAATATACTGAATGTTATTTAAATTTTTAATTAGGTTTCGGGTTACCTGCCACTGGTTATGTAATCATAGCTATTTTGGAAATATCATCTTGGTATGCATTATGATATCATCAGCAATGTTAGCTGCTGAAGATCCACTGAATGCATCTTCTGAAAGAAATCAGGTAAACAATTAATTCCATTTTTATTAATATACATACAATAATTCAAAATAAGGTTCATAGAAAGCTATTTCTTTATTCCTCCAATAGGAATTAATTACCTAACCTATAATATCTTCATTATTTTTCTTTTATCTACTCATTTTCGATGTGAGCCGGGTGCTTCTTTGTTTAGAACAGTTCACAAAAGAGATTCAGAAGTGTGTATATAATCTATGCACAGAGAACTCTCAATTATTCAGGCTAGTAATGATGAGAAAATGAATCAGGAAACACTGATGAACAAAACCTTCACTTTTATTTTTTATAATGTTCATAATTCATTTAAATAATTAATTATTATATGTGCTAATATTGCATTATTTTCAATTGTTTCATTAATATTTTGTGTCATATTCCTACTGCTTTGGTCCTGCTGGTATTAGAGTGAGAAAATGAAAGTTCTTGTGTATGAAGTTTAAGGCTGTAGCAAATATTCAGAAAGAGTAAAAACATCATGCATAGATAATCCTCCAAACTGATAATTGGGAATTTGCAGTATATTGTATGTTATATATTTTCTCTCCTTATTTTCTTGAATTTTTTTAGACCTTAGAAACTTCTGTAAATATAAACATTATAACTTTAACAACAATATGTATTTTTAGTGGTTTCTTGTCATGTCTATCGCCACTTCCCCTTTCCCCTTCATTTCATTTACCTCCTTTAAGGTAAATCATCTCAGAAAAATTTACAACATATTTTCATTCAAGCACCCCTAAGATCAAATTTGTTTTGATCCTCACTTAAAAACAGTTAACCTAATCAATGCAAATTCAGGGTTAATCTTGTGGTAACTACTAATGTAAAAATCTTTCAAGATTGAAAAGTACTTAATTAATCAAACAAAGATTTTAATCTTGGGAGTTATTTTCACAGTCCACCCATTTTTTTGTTGATACTCTTTTCAATTTTTAAGCAGTACTGTAAACTGAGTAGTAATAAAATTCATACCTTAAAGAGAAATAAATTACTTTTTTATTTTGACCAGCTTTACAGAATAAACATTTCTTTTAAAAATCTTATTAAATTTTCCAGGTTAGTCAAGTTATAGAAATATTTTTTTTCCTTCTTTTAAAAATCAAATCAGGATTCTGTTAGTCTTGTCTTTCTTTATCCACCCACAGTTTATTATCTTTCCTACCAAGGGAGGCAGTTTCCCTGACCTATTTCTGTATCTACCAGTTGAATGATAGGGCTTTTAGGAAATAGTTTTTAATATACTGAATTCCTTCTCTCACTTTTTGCCTTGCCTTGGCTCCTGTCTCCTCCTTGGTAAC
Organism: Pachydiplax longipennis; assembly: GCA_036926295.1. Lineage (NCBI taxonomy): Eukaryota > Metazoa > Arthropoda > Insecta > Odonata > Libellulidae > Pachydiplax > Pachydiplax longipennis. Next base: position 2,315,169 of record JAVFKF010000010.1, read on the forward strand.
TTTATGGCTTTTTATAATTTGACTTTTAATAATATTCCTAGGATCTGACAACCAGCTTAAATTTACGTTTATACTAAACAGAAATTTTTAATTCTTTCCAATGATTGATTTTTTGTTGTTGAGCTTGTTTTTGTATTCAGAGAAATGGATAAATTGAAGAAAAGTAAGAAAAAAAATTTACTTTGATTTTTAATATTTAAATTTAGACATTGACCATCATTTAAAATCCAGCCAAAAGTTCATGCTACCAACTTGGCTTTCCAGAAGCTCAGGAAAATTTCTCCCGTCCCCCTCTCCTCTTGGTAAGTATGACTCCCTGCCAAGTTTCCAGATCCTCCTTTGAAGTGAAATTTTTATCATCATGTTAATTAATAATGTTTTCTATTATGGAGATATAGAGTTTTAAAAGCTAAACCTGTTGATCAAACACAATGATGTCAAATCTACCTTTGGCAAAGAGCTAGCTGAAGATGAGAATGAATTTTCTTCCTCTTATCTCTTAAATAAAACCTAATTAAAAGGTACATGAAATTTTGTTCTATCAAAGGGTTATATATACTAACTCAATAGCTACTTGTTTTTAGATATTCTTTGATCCCTTGAAATATCGAATTTCATCTTACATCCAGCAGCACACCTTATAATTTACTGATGTTGAATTCCAAAACGAAACCATATCACCGACTTCATGAAATTATGCATTATTCTTATTTTCAACAATTTGTGGTACATATTTAGTAGCAAAATAATCCAAACCCTTTGTCTATTACATGGAAAAGAGGGTAGAGATTACCTCCAAATTAACAATGGAACACAGTCTCACTAGAATTCATACAATAAAATGAACTACTAATTACAAGGTAAATTTCTTTTTGCTACACAAACAGGTGAAAATAATTATAACCGTAACCATCTTGGATGAAAGTTAAGAACTGTGTCTTATCATATCTTCCTAAACTTATTATTTGCACTGTTGTATCAATATGTCACAATGCTTTTTTAGTTCTAGAAATTTTTTCCATGTTGCTCTCTCTTCATTGAAAGACTTACAGTTTTGGAGCCTTTGGTAGAATACTTCAAGTTCATTATTCAATCTTTTCAAATATCAGATTTGTTGATCAAAAATGTGGTATGGATATGCTCTCTTAAACCAGACACCTCTGATTTGTTTTCAGATAGATTTTTATGATATTCTTTTGGAAAAAATCACTCCATACGGGTAGTGCACACACTCTTATGACATACAAGGTTGACTATTAGAGGCAGATTGTCCCTAATAGTCAACTTTGTAATGTAGGAATGCTTTTTATTACACTCCTGATCAAACCACATATTCATCTAGGAATCCAAATTTTCTGTGTTTTAAAAAATTATTTCTGCAACTTGGCTGCTCCTAATTTAAAAAGAGAAATAAAAATTTCAATATAATAAAAACTTTTCTTGGAGTATTTACAATATGAGCACATATATATGTTTGTTTGTATTAGAAATAAGTTTTCAGATTGAAAATCCGATAAACCTTTTACAAATGAGAATTATGGTAAATTTGGCTGATTTTAGTAAAGCCAAATTGGAGATATGATTAGAACTATTTCAGTCTCTATTCACCTTAACCACCTTACTTTCAACTTAACTTACCCTAAAATTACCTACCCTTTGCCATTTTGAATTATTTCAGTTTCAGTTCAGGTCACTTTGCTCTCTGAGTACTTCTTGGGTTTGATCTTTGTTATCGGAGTCACATTTTCCAATTATCACCTTTCATTCTTATCAAAGGTCCCCAACATTTCAATTTCTACCTTCCTAGGATGAATTGTTCAAACTTTCAAACCAAGTATATGGTGTTACTTGCTCTCTCCTACTATCTTTGAATAACCCTGCTCTTATTTTGTAATTCTTCATTCAATTCTGATTAGATTTATGGAATTGGAAATTTATTAGAATCAGAATAGATTCTTACCAATGGAAATTCTCATTCCCTACCCAGAAAACAGATTTAGTTTAAGGATAAACATACTAAAATAATCTAAGAAGATGCAAGTTTAAGTAGTTATCAGAAAATGCCTAAGTTTTCAAAATTTTATTTCTTTATGATATTAGTGTTTTGGATAGATACTGTGATAAAGTTTTGTATCTGCAATGTATTTGATAGTGTAGAAATTTACTGTATGTAGAGGACTGTAAAATGCCCAGTTTATATAAAATTATGTTTTCATGTTTATGTTTGTAAAGAATATTATAAGTTGCTACCTAGTTTTTGCCTATTGGTAACTCATACACAATTACAATTATGATTTTTAGTGAGAAAGTGAGCATTACTCAGGTAATCACTATGTTAAGGACCACATTTATCATTAAGTGCAAACTTCATCTTGAATCTTATTCAAAGGTATCAAATTCTTTGTTTAACAACATGATTGTATCTAATGCTTCAAAATAAAAAGTTTTCAAATCAAAATACTCCATAGTAACACAAGAATTTGCTTTTAAAAATATTTATTGTACTATTTATTGAATTTATTATAGTTAATGAGAAAAACTCTAGCTTTTGGAGAGAAAATAGAAGGAAATTGAAATCTGCATATAGATTTTTAAATACATCAAAATGTGCCTACTATAAGCTCTCTATTGTTGATATAAAATCATATTTTTGTACATTAACAGGTCATTAAGATTCAGTTATTCTCAATATTCTGATCACATTAAATTTTATAATGTCTGATCAATAATAATTCATTTTATTTTTACAATGATTGAATTAAACTTAACAGTATATTATACTTACTGCTAAAATCTTACTTACTGCTTATTTATTCTGTGAATAGCTACTGAATATCCTATTTTAATTCATTTCAGATTCTCAATTACTTTGATTACTTCTTCACCACAGTGTTTACAGTTGAAATATGTCTCAAGATGATATCCTATGGCTTTGTACTTCACGAAGGTGCCTTTTGCCGTTCTGCATTCAATCTCCTAGATTTGTTGGTTGTGTGCGTCTCTCTTATCTCAATGTTTTTCAGGTAAGTGTATTTTAAATTTTTACATTCCTTCTATATTTATTATTTTAATTGTGTACTTAGTACATGTTATTTCCATAGTCCCTGTTTCAAAAAATATTTCAAGGCTGAAAAATAATATTTTTGATAATCATATAATTTCTTTTTTCTAATTTCCCATTTTGTCTTTGATTCACCATACTAATTTTCCATTGCAGCTCGGGTGCTATATCTGTTGTTAAAATTCTCAGAGTTTTGAGGGTCCTAAGGCCTTTGCGTGCCATCAATAGAGCCAAGGGTCTTAAGGTAAGCAAGGTTTTCAGAATTATTTCAAAATTGTTATTAAATCTGATTTACTTACTTACTTAAACAATATTTCAGCTATTCTTCTTTCTGTATATGGGTAATCATTGATTCTAATCATAACCACAATAATTAGTGTGTTTGAACAGGGGAAGGAATTCAGGTAAAAGAATCTATTCTAATTCAGTTCTAATTTATTGATAACCCTCTTAAGCATTAATTTCTTATGATGTTCATACAGTGGGATACATTCATATATAAGATGGAACAGCTGACTAAAAAGAGAAGCAGAAATGCTGGAAGAATTAAACTGTGAATCGCTTTTTAGTAATCATTATTCATATTTTCTTATATTTCGGAATAAACAGTGGTTCATTTCATGTGAATAAACTGAATTGTAATTTATGATATTATTGATATGAGCTCTTTAATTTTGGTACAGTAAATTTAACCGTTTATCTTTGTAATACCTTATCAGATGACTGAGTTCACATAGAAGATGATGGATATTTTTCCACCTCAGCATTAACTATTAAAAGTTGACCTTTTTCCTTTCTCTCATACTGTATTTTGAAATCTGTTAGCAAATCCTTTAAATTTAAGAATTTCTTGTGCAAATTCCTTTGTAATGAAATATAAGCTGAAAATCAGAGCTCATCTGTTAGATTAAAACTGAAACTGGATAAATTATAAAATATTTCCTTGATAAAAAATATTCTTTATATTTCTTTTATTTGAGGTTTTATTTTTATCTTTCTTCAAGAGGTATTGGAATATCATATTTACTTTAATTTACCTGTGGAACCTATATGATATGTAGATCAGTATAATAATCCTGGCTGTCAGGAAGTCAATTCCATTTGATTCCAGTATTTTCTATCATATGGTATGAAAGTAAATTGGATTGAAAAATTAAGAATTATTCATGCAAGGAATTGCACAAGAGACTTAATAATGAGAATAGTTTAACACATTTCATCATATTTTGATGCAAATATTAATATTTTCTCTACCAGTCAAATTGTATACTTATGTGATTTCTAATATTCATGTTGTTTTCTTGTTGATCTTGCTCTTTATCTTAATTCTTCTTTAGCAAGTTTCAAGATTTAGGATAAAATCAAAGCTACAAAAATTACATTCTAGGAAGGATGGAATTTTGAAACTCATTATACTGGAATGTCAAAATACTATTACGATGTTTAATAATGATTGTAAAATGTTGCAATTATTTTTTACCCAGTGATATATAGATTTTAGTTGTTAATTTTAGATTAGGGTTGATTACATTCCAAATTCCAAACCTTTTGCTAAGTCTGTGTTCTATACAATGAATAAAGGTGTGGTTTTTCTTTTAAGATGAAAATACTCTCCTAAAAACTGCTTATAGATTATTTATAATAAAAAATCTGTTTCATTGTTGCAGTATATCCTGTGAGCAGATAGCTTGATCTTCCATTATGAATCAATCAAAATTCAAACCTACTTATTTTTACAAATTGTTTACTTTGAAATGAATATTATATTTCTGGCTGTCAGATCACAAATATTTCAAAATTATCTATTTTTATCTTATAGGAAATAACCCAAGGAATTTATTGATATATTTTTTGCAACCTTACATGTATATATAGTCCTTCCAGTCATTATATGCTTTAAAGTTTGGGTGTCTAGAGTATATTAATCTTTATATTTTTTTTAGGATTTAAAAAATTTTGTGTACTCATGGGATTTTGAGAAGCTCCAGAGAAGTTGGAACATCTGGGTTGTCTTTTCAACCAGCTGACACTAAAAACTGTTTTTTTATATTTAACTGACTCCATGATCTTTTTATCTTTAGTATTACATACTTGAACCTGCCTTGCCAGAAATTCATTCATTATTTACTTTGATAATCTCATCATTTAGACAATCAGGTGATTTATGGTCTCTTTTTATGTTGAATTTTATTTCTAGCACAAATAACTTCTTATCCATGAAGGATGCTCTCTTTTAAACGTAACTTTTTTGTGAAGGTGACTGCTGAGGAAGATTTTATTTTCAGGAAGATGACTAAGTTTTATAAATTTGCAGTTTCAGATTTAAGTGAAAGAAGTGCAATGAAGGTCAATAAATGCAATTTGTTCATTATCTCTGTAGCACGTAGTCCAGTGTGTGATTGTTGCTGTTAAGACTATCGGCAACATTGTGCTGGTTACCTGCCTACTGCAGTTCATGTTTGCTGTTATTGGAGTCCAGTTGTTTAAGGTAGGACTTTGTATGTGCTATTGCTGCAAATGCACCTATGAGTAAAGATTATCCATTAATTAATTTTTGTATCATTTAATTTTTTTCTGTGTTTCTGTGTGGTTTCTGTTTCAATGTTTTCTGCATTAACTTATCATTGGTATTATTTTTTTGAGTAATAGGAAATCATCCAGCAGTATTTTTTGTTATCTGAGCTGTGTGCCATTAATGACCATGCTATTTTTGCATGTCAATGTGACTAGTTAACTGTATTGTATATGTTAAATGTTTTCCCTTCAGAAAATTATGTACCAGCTTAATGTGAGTTTGCATTTTGTACATCAGCTTTGCTACCAGGCCATTGATAGTTTAAAGTAAACCTACCTAAATTTCTGTGTTATTTTCAAGGTAATAGGTTACATGTGGATATATTGTGGCAGTTAGGGTACCGCTATCAGTCAGCTCAGAAAAGATTCTTCTAGGTAGACAAAATATAAGAGAAAGGAGATGTCAATGTTAATAGGCCAATGTTGGTTAATTAAGAGGTGAGTTAGTTAGTCTTGGTTAGTATTTTATTAAGAGGTAAACATTTGCAAATTTTCAGACAGAGAGAGAGAGAGAGCTGTATCATTTCTTAGAATTGCTAACGATTGGGAAGAATTTACATTCATTTAACTTTTTAATAGTCATATTTTGCTGACCTTTTCTCATGTTTACTTACAAGGTTAATTTTGTTCAGTTTTCATAGGGTAGAAGATGTTAGCCAAGAGTCATTTCAGTTCATCTATAATCTTCTCTTAGGTGCATTTGACAAATAAAGAGGGATTCTTCCCTATTTGAACCTACTGACATTTGACTCTCTCTCCACTAGTATGTAGTGAAATGCGTGATTGTAGCCATTAAGACGATCGGCAATATCATGCTGGTAACCTACCTTCTCCAGTTCATGTTCGCTGTTATAGGAGTCCAACTGTTCAAGGTAACGCTTTCCCTTGTTGATTTGTATAAGCTTGTATCTGCACTATTCATGAAAGCTGTCACCAAAATATCCACATCTCAGATATGATTGCATGAAAATCACTCTTCATGTCAAAGATCCATATCCTGCTCATTATTGTTTTGCAATTAACAAGTTTGAATTTTTAGTTTTTAATGTAAAAATCATGTTTTCATTTTGCTTGTATTTAATTTTTCGTATTATTTTGCACCTGGTATCCACAAATTAGCAGTTTTATACATATATAATGTATGTGTGTGTGATTTTTAGAATATCTTGTAAAAAGTTTTGTGTATCAGTTTAGTTTTGCTTTAAAAAAGTCTCTATCATAAAAAATTTAAATATGTGAGTAAAAAAGCTACCAAGGTTTTAAGCTCAATAGATGAAAATAAGAATTGACTGAATGATTAATTGTCAGGATTTCCCTTAATGTCAGTGGAGAAAACATAAAGGTATATTAACAGGTAATATTTATCTAGTGTTTGTTTGTTCAAAAAAAATATTAAGCTTTTTGTCTTCAATTCAATGTTATATAGACTTAAGTTTGTTATTTACCGAGTTTTTTAAATTGGTTTTTGAATATTTTCGAATTTCACAATCCAACTCTTCTTTACATCAATCAGAATTGACAATTTCATTTTTATATTTCTTTTTCAATTCAGATTTCCTATCTTCTATGCTTCTTTGAAATGTATTCTTATTATTTGTCAGAGATGAAATTGGAATATCTCCATTCATTTTACTCATGTGTATTCAGGATAATGACATTTTGTTAACCTGGAATGTACAATTATTTGTATTCCCATGGATGGCGGGTGGTCTTGGTGATTCAGAGAGCTTTTAAAGCAAAGCCCACTTGGAAAATAGGGTTTTATTCTATGTCCCAAAATGTGGAATTATTTTATCACAGGTAAACTGAAAATCAGTAAAACCTGAGTACTTTGACTTGTAAGCAGAGCATTGCTATTAAAATATTTCATTAATATGTCATCTGAATTCCTATCATTAAAGTACTTACAGAAGTATACCATTGCTCTAAATTTTTAATATTGCATCACTAAATGATATGAATCTAAAAGATTGTTTTGGAATAAAACATTCAAATCAGAAATACTGATTAGTTTCCTTTATTCTTTTTCTGTACTCATTATCATTTCAATCTGTAAATATATGTAAAAAAATGTCCTTACCTTCAATATGCATTAAATAACTGCATTAGGTATTCATCTAATCTGGTTTCTTTTTCAGGAAATGATTATTTGATATTTTAGGAGTGAAGATTGCTTTACAACTAAAAATGATTTCAAACCTATTCTTTTTTTGAAGCCAAATGTAATATTTATATTTATGTAGTATATAATTATCATGCAATGATCATATAAATTCAGACGATTAGATAACTAATTCAAAAACTTTATCATGAAGATTCAGATTTTGCTAGGAATTTATTTAGGTACAAAACAATATATTTTGCTCTCTCTCAAAAGGATATGTTTTTCCTTGAGTTTTAAGGTAATAGCTTTAGTTTTAAGTGTCAGGAAAAGGCATTTCTAATTTACTGAGATAGAAATTTACGTTTTACCATTCCTGCTTTTTCAATTGGAAACTCGAGAATTAGTTTTTATTTCCATTATTTTTAGTTGTGAAAGGTATTTTTTATAGCTTCTCTAACATTCATTTGCAGAAGCAGATTTAATCCTATAAATTTATTTCCATTTTTAGAATTTCTTAGAGACAACTTTTACTTAATTATTAGGGCTCTAGTCCAAGAAAGAGTGTTTAGAAAAGAAGTTTCAATTGGACCAAATTGCAGAATTTTTATTTAAGCCAGATAATATATCAAGCATCATGGCATGACAGAATTAAGACAGTCAGATTTGAATCTATGTCAGATTATCTGTGCCAATATTTTCTCTTTTGAAAAATCCATATTTTGGATACTTTCTACATCAGTACATAGAATAAAAATACTATCCTTACTGTTCCAAATAATTGTAAATAAGGATAGGAATCCTTTGACCCCATTCATCTATTTCTCATCGCATTCAAATATTTTTTCTTCAGTTTTATTGAAACAATCTCTCTCTCTCTCCTGCTCTGATTTTTGCCCAAAAGTCAGAATTTCCATTTTTTTCTACAAGAACTGCAACCATTGTTTCAAAAAAATTATCAAATGTGTTAATACTTCTATTAATTCTCAAATACTAGAACATAACTGTAATTTTTGACAAATATTCCGATGTTTAATTAGAAGTTATATTATCAAAGAGAGAATTTTCAGTGATTCATCTTACCTTTGGAAGATGAAATGATATGTGAGACATTTTCTTTTATCCTTTTACATAATTTCTTTATTAATTGTTAAGACAATTTTAAGGCTGTTATTTCTTGGTAGTTTTACTTATCAATTCTGAAGACCATCCTGTTGAAAAATATTATCTCCAATGGATAAAATATTTGCACGCAAAAGCACTTTCAATCCCCTTCAACCCTTGACTATGCACTTTGCATTACGTTAGAATACTTATGTAAAATAAGCTGTGAGTAAAATAATTTAGCTTTTCAAAGAGGTATATCTTGAAGAGTAGTGCTCATGATGCAATAAATACCCATAGGCAATACTGACTTAGTGGCAATAATGTAGACTGATCTGACAGTATCAAGTTAAGTGATCGCTGAATGTTCTAACTTTTTAGAGAAAATATGGGAAATGCAATTGGAGGGAGGAGCTGTTAGGAATTGCCAAGCATATCAACTTACCTTGATTAAGTATTCCTCTTATCCAAAATAACTACCCCAACTTTGATTTATAAGTCTAAAATACAAGAAATCTCTCAAGGGTATTAATTATTGAGTGGAATGAAAAGGCTAAAACAGGCATTAAATATTATGTCTAACTTTATTTCATGATTATAGTTTAGTAGAAAACCAAAAGGTTTCAATATTAATTAATTAATTACCTGAACTATATTAGAATTTCTTGCAAAATCGTTTTCCCACAGCCATAAGTAAATTTTGAGTTTTCAGACTTCATCTTACTTTTCTAAGGTATTAGAACTCTTTTTTTATGTTTTTCATTTATTGATATTTGTGATGGTAAAAATAATAATACTTCTATTGCACCAAGGATCATTATAGGATATAGGATAAGTTAAACCAAGTATCACCAGAAGAAATACATAGTTCTCACAATATTATGACATCGCTGTCAATTGTAGAAGATTAGAAGTACTTCTATGGAAAATCTTAAATATACAAATTCAGCAAAAGTACTTCTATTTTTAACAAATTTATGGCCGTACAAGTCATAGATGAAATACAAATTAAGTGTTAACTAAAATTTAAACATTAACTAACTCATACAGAATAAAACAGAATAATAACACTGAGATAAAAGATGAGTAAACTATTTTTGGTGTCCTGAATTTAGTTAACATTTCTTAGAAAATTGGGTGAATAGTTATATAGTTGATAGACATTGAAATAGAACATTTTAAAGACATAGAAAAACAGAAGATTGAACATATATAAATTATTAAAAATTCTGGTATCATAGAATGAAAGGCATTGTTTTTCAAGAATTTATGATATAAAGTATACAGGGTATGATCATAAACTATGTTTTCTTTTTTCATTATTATGGCCTTCCATGAAGTAATGTCATCCCAAATGGAGGATTTTGTCTAGTATATTATGCTATTTTATGAATTCCCCCTTATTGAAAGAATTACCGCATCCAAATATCAGCAACTATAAGTGATAATGAAAGACTACTTGAAAGTACCATGATGCTAGAGAAAAGATAAGTGACTGGCAAAATACTTTATTTCTACGAAGGAAAAATTGACTTCAGTTGCAAATCAATTCTTTTCTTAACAGGTACTTCATGTTTCATGTAAAATCTTCTGATGCAGTAATTCACTCTGTATGTTATTGTTAATTCCCAAAATTAAGTATTAATTTTATGAGTTTGGAAGGAGAAAGTCTTTCTTGAAATGGTGTTTGTAATTAAATAATTTTCACCATAAGTATTCATCATCGTTGTAATTTATTCCAAATAAATTAAGTTACAGGCCTTTTTGCCTTACTATTACAGCCTGTTTGCCTTAGACCTATTTAAAATTTATTAGTAGTATGTATCCAAAGACCTTCATTTGTTCTAAGGTATGTAATCTTCAAATCAGAATATAAGAATGTGATTCATGTTCTTATAACTTTACCAAGCTATTTTGAATGATGTATGCAAATCATTGAACTGATATAAGTGAAATTGAAAGTAATATTTAGGACTCCTTTTTGAAGGTAAAGTGATAGTAGATGAGGCAAATAAAAAAGAGGCTGCAATAGGTTACATTGATGTGAGATGTATGTTACAGGAAGGAATAAATAAGGTACACAAATAGTGAGCTATTTCAGCTGTTAACTCAACCAATTTTTCTAATGGTTAGGAAATATGGGCATTGGAAAAGAGAAGAATATGATGATTAAGGAAAATAAAGGAGCCTAGCATTAAAATATTGGAAAATATGGGAAAGAAAGTTGCCATTGATAGAGAAGTAAAAACAAAAGGGTTGGAGTGACAAGGAAGAACATGGAGTGAAAAGGAGATGACATTAACAGTGTTGGTACTAAAGAATACTGAGGAATGAAGAAGAAGGTTAAAAAATATATTGGAAAGTGATTGTTCTGAATCCCTCCAAAAATAAGAAAATAGATGCTCGGAGAAGACCAAATTATTGAAACATTTACAAATCTATCATTTGATGCATTAAACTGACTTTGATAATGGACCATCAATGTTTCTAATTATGTAGGAAAAGGAATACGATCATCTACCCATAGATATTGCATGATTTCTTGAACAGATGATTGAAAAGATGTTTTCGAACTTGAATCATCAATTCAAATTAGATTTTGGCTTTCAATATCTGATTTCAGCAATCATGATGACTTGTTTTCACTGTAAAGAAAATTGGAGGGGGCATGCTCACAGTAAAAATTGGATACTGTTCATCACATTGTATAGATTAAAGTATACTGGTAAGCATGGGCACCTATATTTAAGCTGTTCATGTCACTTTTCACCTATACAAACCAATGCCTCCAATATCATTCAAGTAAAGCACAGTTAGACGAAGTTGGATAAGAATTGCTTGGAACAGAGAGAAGTGCATACATTTTTAAATAATCTTATGAGTTTTCTTGACTTTGTGGAATATATCATGTAATTTATTTTAGAATTATATAATGCTTTCTTTGATCTTGTTTACTGTAACTTTTTCATAATATTTGATGAAGTGACTCACACAATAGCAAAACACTCACAAAATCTTGTTCTCCAAATACAGATACTTCTAGCCTCTTATTTTGTGCTTTAATTGTATGTCAGAATTCTGTTGTAAATACAGATGAAAATTTTTCACTTTTTAATTAAATATCATTATGATTCATGAACTGAATTTGGTGCCTATTTAATAAAATTTTAGATTTTGGGTGACAATTAAATTGAAGTATGACTTTAGTGAATGAATGTTAAACAGATCTTTGATGTCTAATGCACTTAAATCACATCATAAGAGTAAGATGTTACAAATTATGGATGAATTTTGCACTAGCACATAAATATTGTATTCTCATAATTTTAAAAGTGATTACTCTTTTGCTACAGTTAGTTAATGTAATTTTCAGGGGAAGTTCTTCTCTTGCACGGATGGTTCCAAAATGACAGAGGAAGAATGTAGGTAAGTTTATTGTTATAATTATATCAGCCTATATAAGTAAAAATCTTTGACTGATTACTAGATATTTTCTGTATAGTTTAAATTTTTATGTTTCAGAACTAATTAAATATATAATTTAATAATAATTAAATCATTTCTTAAGTTATCTAGTTACATCAGCTCTGTCTTTGTATCACATTAATAAAATTGAGTACATTAAGTACTAAATCAAGCTATGGAACTTAAATTTTATGATTTAGCTGAAAACAATGGATTACTAGTTTCAAAGCTCCAGTTTTTTACAACCAAAAAGAGCTATGAATACCATTTATGATTATGAGCAATAATCTTAGGAAATTGATGGAAATTTATCATCCATTAGCTTGCAGCATGCAAGTAATGTTTACTCATATGTATCTCCCAAGCATCTCTGCTCTGTGATGGCTTCTTACCTCCACGGGTAAAAACTTTGTATTCCTCCCTAATTGCCTATTTGATAAAAATACTTCATTGCTGAATGAAAATTGTACAAATTTAATTAGCAAAGGAAGATGTTCTTTTTGTCTAAGAAGTAGATCAATCGTAAAAGTTATGACATTAAGGCAATCAGCATTACACAACAAAAGTTTGCAGACTTTCTAGATATCTTCAGCTTTGGCAAATAGAGCAAACAAAAGAATTTTCATTTTTGTTTTAAAGGTGTGAGCCATTTATTGAAACATTAAAGAGCAAAAATAAAAATGAAAATTCTTTCATTTGCTTTCAAAGCTCTATTTGGTTGGAAAAAGTAGGATATAGGAACAAAAATTACCCCCTTGAAAAAATGATTTTAAGTTATGAGTACTATCTTTTGTGTCTTCTTGCTCTTAAAAACTCTTATTCATTACAGACATAAATAGTTTCCTCTCATATCACACCAAGGAATAAAATAGTGAATGATGTTAGTAAGGAACTATTCCTCTTTGCTGTTAGCTAGATATTTTCCATAACATCGAAGCATACTGTCATCTATCTATAATTCCTTAATTTTTCACTACTACATACTTAATTCAGAAATGTGTGTTCTTAGGGGAACTGCATGTTTTCATAATTTATTATAGCAACCTTAGGTCATTTAATTTAAATTTAACTCTTCCATGTGAATATTCACTTCTAAATGTGATAACATTTCCCCTTTCAGAGGAACTTATTTAGTCTTTGAAAAGGGTGATATCGACCGACCAACTGTAAAAAACAGAACCTGGGCAAGAAATGATTTTCATTTTGATGATGTTGCCAAAGCCATGTTAACCCTTTTTACTGTTTCTACATTTGAAGGATGGCCAGGGTAAGTTATGTAGGAACATAGAAAAATTTTAACTAATTTTTTCAACTAAATCTTGAACCCTCATCTAGGTTAACTAAACCAACAGCAGTCTTTTCTACAAATGTACTTTAGGTAGAAAAAAGAGCAATGTTAGGAACTTAAGTTGGAAGGACAAATAAAATTTTCTCCATATTATTCAAACCTTACCATGAAACATTTCACTAAATCTTGTTATATTTCATCCACTGATTGGAAATTCATGTAAAGGCCTCTGAAATTAGACTTACATATTCTAAGGAATTTAATTTTTAATTTTTTTGCAGCCCAGCATCTCCTAAATGTATTTTAGTAGCAAGAGAATCCCGTTATTTTCTTTCTTGATCATACGTTCAGTTCTTGTTATTCTATTGTTCAAATTCTTGTTGCACAATTTATGTCTTACACAAATGCTATACATTCACTTCTTATAATAATCTTACAAAACTCATCAGTTGTTTTATCAATTGATGATGTTTTTTATAGAGATGGTTGACTCAGATTATTATTACCAAAAGTTTCTGAAAGATTATTAGGATTAAATCAGCTCAGAATTTCAGTTTTATAGAATTTGATGAAGCAACAGTATTTAGGAATTAAACAAATGCTATTTTTATGATAGTATAATTTTTATCTATTTAACACTTACGTATGAACAGGTAATGATGCATTTCCATTTTTCTGCCAGTGTTTTGTTCCTATCTTCAAAGTTTATCATGAGAATGGATGAATGAATCAAAATGTAGCAGCAATTTTTTAAGTTTAAGTAGCTGTATTATCTGAATTACTATTCGTATATTCCTACATGTATTTTCTTCTACTGCTCCACAACCCATTCAAATTAGAATGCAATAATAGTAATAGTGAATGAGAATGACTGGTGAAAAGTACATCTGTATGAAGAGAAGTGGAAAGATTGCCTCATTCTTCATGTAAAGGCCTTATACTTATACAATTAAATTCCAAAAAATTTGTGAATATCAGTTGAAAAACTTGAGGATTGTGTATATGTTTTAGCACTAGGTGATTGTATGGATAAAAATGGAATGTGTAAGCTTTTGCTGTTGAATGATGATCTCTTTAATTTAAATTGCAAGTCAAAAATATATTAAATGCTGTTGCAATTATAGTGAAATACTCAAATCAAATATTATTTAGAAAATTTTCTTTCATATAAAAAAGTTATAAAATTTATACTAACAGCTCAAGTATACAGGCTAAAAAGAAAATTTAGGGCTGAAAATGGGATTCTCTTTACCCTTTCCCAATTACAGCACATAAAACTGGGCTTCCTATTATTTACACTCCATAAATCATTGCACTTGACTTGGTAACATGCTATTTTCCATGTCTCTGAGCCTATAATACAACAAAATATTATTATTTTTCCATTATTAACAGTTCAAAAGAACAGAGACCCCCATATATTTGTAAAGACTTGGTAGAAAATAGGTCACAAGTTTGGCAGAAACTTTTTGTAGTTGTCAGCTCAGTTTCTGAAGAAAAATTGTGGAATTTAGGCTTTAATTAGACTGGAAATTTTCACGAGTAAAAAATGGAAAAGGCATAAGATATTTTATAGAATCAAAAATTAATATTATACAGATTTTCAGTCAATTAGTACTTTCTGTAATTTGTTTAGGAAATATTTGTGTCTTGTGTGAGAATTGATTAATGATGTGCTGGGAGACTGCTTTGACATACTGCTCAAATACTTCTCCATCTGAGTGCTGTTTGTATACATTTGCATGAATGAATATGT
This sequence comes from Pachydiplax longipennis, assembly GCA_036926295.1. Lineage (NCBI taxonomy): Eukaryota > Metazoa > Arthropoda > Insecta > Odonata > Libellulidae > Pachydiplax > Pachydiplax longipennis. Next base: position 2,330,518 of record JAVFKF010000010.1, read on the forward strand.
TTCAAATTTCATATGTGTATATCAATGTTTGTAATCCTATCTATTTTTCCTTAGGCTCCTTTATGTTTCCATTGACTCACATGCGGAAGACTATGGACCAATACACAACTTTAGACCTATTGTTGCTGCCTTTTATATAATTTATATCATCATTATTGCATTCTTTATGGTCAATATATTTGTAGGTTTTGTTATTGTAACCTTTCAGAATGAAGGTGAGCAAGAGTATAAAAACTGTGAATTGGATAAAAACCAAGTAAGTACAGATTTCTGTAAATTATTTCTTATCTTGTTCAATTTTTTACTAATTGTTTCTGAGCTCTTCTTATTTGATGCTCTATTTTCAGCGTAATTGTATTGAATTTGCTCTAAAAGCAAAGCCTATCCGCCGATACATTCCAAAACACCGGATTCAGTACAAAGTTTGGTGGTTTGTTACATCACAGCCCTTTGAATATACTATATTCATTCTCATCATGATAAATACCATCACTCTTGCAATGAAGTTTCATAGACAGCCTCAAATCTACACAAATGCTCTGGATGTTTTGAACATGATTTTTACTGCTGTATTTGCTCTGGAATTTGTCTTCAAATTAGCAGCATTCCGTTTCAAGGTGAGTTCATTACAAATATTACTATGAACAAAGGTCATCTTGCAGGACTGAAAAATTTTTATGCATCATATTCTGTTCACATGGAAGAAATATTTTAGAAATGGCTGAATGTGTCAGTTTCAGTTTATGTGATATATTGGTGACTAGAATGAAACTTTCATCTTCAGCATGATCTGGCTTAGGTATCCAGAAAACTTTGTACTTTATTCAGAATCTTTGTTAGCAGACAAATATTTTAGCAGGGTCACTAAATAGCTAAGGTATGGCTGAATCTATATACAGTAGAACCTAGTTAAGACATTTTTGAGGGGACCAAGTAACAACTGCTTCTTAAACAGGGTTGCATCATAACCGGATTATGTAATGCTGTTACCTTACATCATATTTTTTAAGAAGACTCTGCTTTTTACACAAAGAGAACATATATTTTCTTAATTTTGGTTAGTTTTCAATCCAAAATGAAGCAGTTTTCTCCTGATAGACAATTATGGAAGAACAACAACTATTTTAATGGCAGTGGTGAGAGGATAGCACAGAGTATGATCTCTCCAAAACTGCACTCAACAGCTGACAATCCTTGCACCCCATTTCTGGTTTATTTGATATATTATTCTACTTGTGATTGTGACAAAAGGAAACACCCCAAGCAAATTTTTAATCTATCTTTGATCTTGTGACAAAAGTAATAAAAAGAAAATCTCATTCTATATCAAAATTCATATCAGCTCAAGGAGGGGGGATGTTCTCCTTCACATATTCTCATTATTCCTCCAAATTAGTCATTGCAAAGGAAAATTCACAAAGAACCATCATATTCAATTATAATAATATTGATTATAATAATGTTCTATTAATAATATTTTTTTAGAATTACAAGAATGCTACTTTTCTAGTGATGGAAAATTAAATCATCATTGAGTGCCAATGGTATTCTGCTACTTTTAGTACCTTCTGCTACTATTTAAATTAAAATTATCAGCTTCAGTATGGCCAGAATTGGGCTTAAAGAGTACTCTTTGTCTTATGCTATTGCTGATTTCAATTTCATCTGAAATATCATTTTTGTTGCATTGTGTTAACTTATCTCAACCATGCCATATCTTTGCTTTACTTTTCATAATATTTTCTATTGGAATTTTTAAGTTCTCTCCATGGAACCTGCATAGCATAGTAGGGTTACATATTTTACCTCTACTGAAAATGGTCTAGAATTTAATTCTTGGTTAGGGTTATGTAATAGTCCCAGCATCATGCAAAAATTGGGAATTTATGAATATTAATTATTTTTTGAGAATTAGTAAATCCATTGATTCTGGGTGCGAATTATCACAGTCTGTGGACCAGATCTTTTTAAGCTGTGCTTTTAACATTCAAGTACCCCTTATGTCTAATTGCCTCAATTGCAAATGTACACCTTAACCTCAATTAGTACAGTACTTAATTAGCATGGTTTCAGTTTTCTATGGTAAACAAATTGCAGCTAAGTATTGTTTTATACAGTAATAAAGTTTTCATAAAGTCTGATTTAAAGCAAACATATTAAAAAACAAAAATATTTTATGATTGTTAGTACCTGGTGAACTACTCTTATATAAAAAATCTCTGAAGATTATATGCAGATGATGCCCAGCTGGTGAACTAACATATCGGTAGCAAACTCAGTCATAAACCTTCAGATCAGAGGTGTTGAGTGACTCAACAAAAAGATTCAACTCAATAATTTTCCACTCTCTTATCATTTTGTGGCACTAGCAGAAAATTAACTTAAAAAATTATTCATGTCAAAGTAAACAGTAGTAACAGCGATGACAATATTGAAATTAAAAAGGAAATTCTGTCTTTAACAGCAAAGGATGAAGATACAAAGTAAACTGAGATTATCATTTTCAGTAATGCTCTTTTTTTCACGTTGTATCCCTTTCCCAATATTTCATGATGTATTCTTTTTTGAATTTTAATATATTACTAGTACTATTAATAATTATTGAGTACTATGTTCTGTGATACAAGATATAAGAACATTAAAGTGTAGCAATAGAAGGACCAATTAAATTTAAATTTATCAGATTTAAGTTTTGAAAACATAGCAAAATAGTAGGAAATACCCAATATTTGCCCAATATAATTATTTTATATTATAAAACTGCATTGTAGTCCTGGTGTATATTGACCCTTAACATGTTTTTTCAATGTTTATTACAGAATTACTTTGGTGATGCATGGAATGTGTTTGATTTTATCATTGTCCTGGGCAGCTTTATTGATATTGTCTACTCTGAAGTCAATGTAAGTTTTTATGCCAATTTTAGTTTAAATTATTAGAAATCTATAATGAATTTCTTGTGTTTAAATAAGTTTATTAATTTTCATGGTTTGAAGTCATGTATTAAAATGCTGGTGAAGCAGATATATCCAACTAAGAAATGTCTTCCAGTATTTTCATGGTGCCCTTGTTGTATCCCCCAATTTTTTCCCCAAGAAGAACAAAGCAACGTTGATAGAGATTCCACTATCCAGGCATTCATATTCAAGGAAATTATGGCTTCAAAACTAAAATATATTTAAGCTCTTTGGTGTTGTAAGAATGGTAGTAATGTTGATGAAATTATGACCTAAGAAATAATTGAAACTATAAGACCTTATACTATATACCTTTGATTTAGTGAGCTATAAGTATAGGTGTTAAATTTCGTAAATTTTAGATATATACTGATACTTAAAATTGCTTTTGCCCTAAAAATTTGAATTTAGTGAGACTACTTTAATTGAATCATTCCAACAGAAATAATTCATAAACATTTGCTTTCCATGAAGAACTTTTTACTGTCATAAAAATGCTCAGCAATATCAAAATCACTGTATTTTCCTAAATGCTATCCAGGTTTATATTAAGGTAGACTTCTAGTCAACTAAAGCAGGTATACAATTATGACTAAATCTGGGCTTGAATCTCTCAGAATAATGTAATAATTAGTCTCATGAAGAAACTGTCAATAGCAAAGGCTTTTTTTTTCTTTGTGAAATGTATCATGGCCAGGGTGTCTACACCATAGAACGACCAAAAAAATGTGGTTTGATGCAGTCCAATGGCTTCCAAATAGCATAATATTTCCATTGTAATCCTAAATATTTAAATTATTTTTCTCCTTTTTATTTTTATGTATTTTACTAATGAAAATTCCTTGGATTTTTCCTTTCTTGTTTAGGCATATATACTTTTACAAATATGTGGCAGTTGCTGCATTATTTACAAACTGCCAAGTATTTTTGTGGAACCCTTGGATTATATGAAAATGAGATACTCAGAGAAACATAAAGGGTATTTAACGTAATTCAAGAATTAATTTATGTATATTTTCAATAGTGAATTCATGAAAATTATGGTTTTAGGCACCAAACAAATTCACAATTAATGGTTGGAATCATTGAAAAATAGGCTATTATAGATGTACAGAACTTGATTTATTGTGTGTATAGCATAGATTTTAAATCATATATTTTTACTCATATTAATATGTTATATAATAATACATGTTAATACCTACTTTAAGTGGAGGACCTGCTCTTCTAAATGCAAAGTATTTGTTCAAATTTTATAAGTTCAGCAAATACTTTTATAATCCAAGTTACCTATATTCATGAAGTCAATGTTGGTTAATTTTCATCTAAGAAGTAATATTATTAAGTTATTTGATAATATGAGCAAAATTATCTGAGAATTTTGCAACTACTTAAATGGGTTTTGTATGTGATTTGATGAAGTCTAAGGATCTAATGTAACCTATTTCTGAGTTAACTCAGAAAATTTTGTTACTTTTTATTGGTGTTGGTGTAATTTAGTTATACTTTCACCAGCTATTTAATGATTTTTAATTTTATTTTTTAGTTTGATTGCCTTTTCTAAATATAAGTATGCAATATTGCTAAAATTTAATCAATAGAATAGTTATTTTATATTTCAGTAGTAAAGAGAGTTTCAAGAGGCAACCATTCATTGAAGAGAATGTTTATTTTTTCAACGTATATTCTAGAATATATGCATTCCAAGATATTTATTCCTTTTCTTAGTTGTTTGTAAATATATTCATTATTTTGTTTTCAGCTCTATACTGTTGAGGAGTATAAATTCCTAACTGAATGTTTGTTTTTTATTTATCCTCTAGGTATATCTTTTGGTTGGTTAACCTCTCTTAGAAATATTCATAGGTAAATGCTCACTTAGTGGTAAAAATTACTTATAATTTTAATATGATTTGAATCAGCAGATTCAGAAGCAACTTATACTGGCCGAGACGTCTGAGAAATGAAATTATATATTTTTAGATTGTGAGTCCAGAATCATTTTATTCCATAGATTACACTCAAAGATATTTAAGTAGTAATTTTTTTAGTATTAAGTGTTATATATAATCTGTGCTTGGCAGTTTCCTTTACGGTAACATATCTGCCTTAGAAGGTGATCATTTCTCTCCTTGCATCAATGCTAATTGTTTGGAACAAGTGGTACAATGGATACATACACACTGAAAACTTAGGTGTCTCTTAAATAGAGGAACTATATTTAGTATGCTATTTTTTGTTATTGGTAGATGTCTTTAGTATTAGTGCTAATTTTATTTAGTAATTATATTCTTACCATTTCCCATCCTTTTTTAATGCTTTTCAAAATTTGAGTACTGAAAAATGCACTTCTTGCTACAGAAAGCATAATTTTATTATCCTTACCATTATTCCATTACAAAAATATTAACTCTTCCATTTAGACAATAGCCTCGGTCAGAAGTTTTCTTTATTTTAAATAGCCACCAACATTAATCTGATTTTATTTAATGAATTTTTAATCACTAAAGTTTAGAATAAGGTTCTAGCTGTCTAGGTGACACATGAGCAAAAATTATGATAATGGGTATGATGAAGGTTGCAAAAAGATCAATGAAATCTTCTGAATAAAATTCTAAGTCAGTCTCAAAATTATATAAATTTATGGGAATAACCTTAAAATATTTTTCCAGTGTATAATTTTCTTAATTTATCTAGTGATATCATCATCTTCTATAAGTAGCTCCAGCTAACTGAAAAGTAATGCTTTACTTAATATTTAATTAGCATTAAAATAACTTTCATTTTTTAAAAATGAAAGTATTTTTGAGCACCTATAAACAATGATGAAAATTACCTCCCCATTAGTTGCAATAGTGTTGCCAGGGCAAAGAATATTATTGAAAATTTTCCTCTTGTATAAAGAGCAATTTTTGCTTTAATATATTATATCAAGGTGTGATGGATTGATTGGAAAGTTATTTTCAGATTCTTCAATCAATCTTAGTAGTAGTATTGTCAAAAGTGCTTTGACAGTTAAGGTCATTCCACATGTGGGCTCCCACCAGGAACCAAATATGTGACCGCTTTCACAGAAGTCATACGTGCTGCCCAAATGGCTAACTGGGAGCCCCTAAATCACTCATTCCAGATTAACTTGTATTTATTGAATCTCAGTCCTTTTGTTTTACAATAAAATGGAAAAATATACCTCTTAAGTAATAAAAAAATATTTTCCTTATTATCGTTGACCTGCTTTTTAGTGATGGTCCATATTTTAACTACTTAAAGTGTATTAAAATATCTGTATGAATGAAAAGAATTTATACTGTTGTTCCTTGTAATAGCTTTATGGCCATATAATTTAGGAAAAATTAAAGTTACTTATATAATATAAATAATAATATAAACATATTCATACAAGACATATATATATATATAATGTATGTATGTCTTGTATGAATATGTTTATATTATTATTTATATTTTTTATATGCTGCTGCTTGTCAGATTTTTATACTAAAAACCCAGAAATTCATTGAGGTGGTACACATCAAATTCAAATTTCATATTGCCTCCATAATATTTTAGGATTTGTTTTGACTATATATTTCATCATGTGAGGTTTATAAATAATAGTTTTTAAATATACCTTCAAACAAAACTAATTTATTGTGCCTCTTTCTTTAGTTTTCAGGAACTGGCTTTTGGCATATGTAATCCCATTTATTTTTTACTCTACTTTTAGTACCTTTATACGTAGTTTAAGTTTATTAAATTATTTTATGGTCATTAATTCTTTGGTTAAGAACTCCTCACATTGTAAATTTTGCTACTATGTTAGTTTAGTCATGTATGAAGATGATAATAATACTTCCCAGTTATTTAATCAAAAAGAGCATTCAAGAATTACTATTCTATCATTAATTCATTGTATTGGTTAATACTGTGATGACTATTCTTGCAAAGTCACATTAGTATGTTTGAAAGTGGGTGTCTCACCTAAAATATTGATTAACACAAATTATTCTCAAAAGTAGACTATTATAAGGTTTTTATATTATATAAATTTTAAAGTTTAAAGTTTCAAGGACATCGAAAATTCTTCTTCGATTTCTTGAGATACAATTCTTAAGAAGTGGTTCTTTACTTCTTTATAGAGAAGTCAAGAAACACTGCTATATCACAACCAATGAGTATGCCCCATTCCACCCTCTCAATCTTGTCTTGCAGATATTCATTTACTTTGAAAAATTAAAATACCCTTCATTTTCTGAAATTGCATTCAATCTGAAGAAGAACATGGTACTTGCTTTTGAATGTATTGGATTAAAAGAAGTAATAAACATTTTACAGATTACATGTAATCTAAAGGGCATCTTCTTTTTCTGAATTGTGTTCCCTATTTTCCTCCAGTTCCCAATAATCTCTTGTTATTAATTAAGTTTCCAAAAAAAATTCCCTTTTGGTCAAGATCCCCTGTTCCAATGGTAGCACATTTGAACAGAAAATGTCTTGCATGTTTGTGATGTTTTTTTTCATGTTTTGGTGGTATTAACATAAATCAATCTGTATTAGATTATTATAAGAATATTATACACATAAGGATCATATGATGATAAGGATCATATACATGTATTCCCATTCAATTGGACCATGGTTTTATCTCTTGTAATTCTTTGTTTTTACAGATTTTTATATTTTACAAATCTCTCCCTCATCTCCCCTTCAGAGCTTACCTTTATAAAAATATATTTGACAGATATACTATATCTCAATATCTTTTCAATTTTCAAATTATTATCTATCAGAGAGAATGTAATAGGAAATAAAATCATGAGTTTTGTATGAGACAATGTTTAATCAATTCAAATTTAACTGTGAACAGCTTCAGAAGTTACCAGTTTAAAATCTTCTATTTCCTGCTAGTAATATTGGTAATAATACGAAAATGTGTTGTAGTTTAATTTCTGTTAAAATATGATTATTTCAAAATTATTTGTTTGTGCTGTAGATTGGGAATTCATAAGATTAATTAAGAAGTGGTAATATTAGGCATATCTATCTAATAATGCTACCGGTATAATTTAAAATGGATTTGCTATAAATTTCAAAGCTACATAGGATTTCTGGAATAGTCATGTTTCTGCATTGCATTAAGTTAATACCATCTATTCTCTGAATTTCTGTGTGTAGCTATTTGTAGGTATGTGCCCAGTATTTCAAAATTCAAACTTTATATCATTTTTTAATGAAAGGTTATCTCTAAAATTAGGTGCTTAAGACATTAAATAAATTTTAGAAACTATAGATTAAATTCATATTATATAATTTTGGTTATGATCAAAATCCTTAAGATATCCCTGTATAATCTTATGAAATGACACCACCTAGTTAAATCAATAACCAGAGATTTAGGTATATCTTAAATTTAAAAGCTGGAATATGGATAATGAATATGGTGTTGTGTGTGGATGATTATCTTTATATTTTATTGAAAATATCAATCCAACAACTGATAACTCTGTATCATTAGTTTTCATGAAAATTATTTCATAATGAATTTCATCATAATGAATTATTGTAAATTATCGAAAATAAACTGTAAATTTGTTCTCTTGGTGCATTTTCTTCAGATGTTTTACATTGAGCAATTAATAATTTAAAGAATAATTTAAGATTTCCATTTTATTAATTAATATTAAGATAATTGATTCTAAATAAAACTAAGAAAAGCTTTAATTTAATGGAGCAGATAGAGTTTCAAGAAAGAAATAGCATTTGCAGTTTGAATGGCCTTTTTGGCAGTTTTATTTTTTGTTATTAAGTAATGAAGATCATAATTACTTCTTAGGAAAATTAATACATAAATGGAGCTCTTAACTTAACTCTATTATGTTAGTAAATTTAAAATTTTCAAATGAATGAAAGTTAAGAAGATGATAGCCTTCTTAACTTTACCAAGGACTAAATACTCGGATCAGTGATTTCTGATCCAACTTCTGATTTTGGCTCACTTTTTAATGTTGTTTATCTGTGTTGAAAGTATCATTTTAATCCTTTTAACTCTATTATTAATCTAAGTTTGAAATAATCAGCTATTGTTAATGTAATACAGCTAATGTAAAATATTGGTGGCTTATGTAACTTATAATACCATGTTAGGCCAGTTCATTTTAATAGTTTTGAAAATAACCTTAATTCAGTGAAAACAGATTTTAGTCAACATTGTGTCTGTTTACATTTACTTTAAGATAAATAGTATGGTCATAATGTATTTTGATCTATTGATATTATCATTCGCTATTCTAATCTTCGTCTCTTAAGCACATGATTTGTCACTGCTGTTTTACTAATTACTAAGGTCTTTCATTCCATGCCTCAACTTTCCAGACACCTGCAAGGTTTAAGGTTTGTGTTTAAGTAACTAATATAATAAATGTTCTATCACTGTGACCTTTTATTTAAATAGTTAAATACATTGTTTACCGCATGCATCATTGTCAAGACTAAATAAAACAGTTCAAAGAAAATCACTCGCTACCATAGTAATATTGCATTCATAGAGCTATTGATGTTAACTTTAAGATGGACTTACCCAACTGGATTAAAATTCTGCATGACTAGGTTTCACCTGTTGTGTAAATAGTAAACTCATTAGCTTTCATCAGCTTAAGTTTAAGTTAATATTTGAGATTATTATGAATCAGAGAAAATGTCATTAAAGGTATATGTGGTATATTAATTCCTAACATGAATGCATACATCTGTTTAGATTTCAGAATCAGTTCCTTAAACTTCTTGATTTACCTTCAGATGAGCTTATGGTGATGAATATGTGGGAGAAGGATTTATAAAAATGATTTCAATGCACTCAGTCACTTGAAGCTACTAATAAATGTTACTGCTTGTATGTCTGTGTGCAGTATGCTTTTAATATTATGTGCTCTAATGTAAATTACTTATGTAGATGCATGTTTTTATTTCTGTCTAACAAAGCATTAGCAAATAGTTGTACATAATGTCAACCTTCTCATAGTATTAGTTCAAATATTTTGAGTTCATAGCAGAATTAGGATGTATTTAGGCTATTTATTGTTATTGAGGCAAATTTTACATTAAAGCTATCTCAATTTTCAAAATTTCAGAACGCATGAATTACTTAAATTAATGAAGAAGAAACTCGTCTTTGATAGAATAAACATTTAACTTTGATTTGATTATGGAATAATGAGATCATATTCTGAATTTAAAATATATATGAATGAATTCTTTGGATGATCCATATTTCTTTACCTGCTTAATATTCGAAGTTAAATGAACTTTTTAGTTTATCATAATAAATTTTTCTGTTTAGCAAGATTACCTTTTTCTACCCTCAGAGTCATAATAATGTAACTATTATGATGATTTCCAGGCAAGAAAATGTATAATTCTCTCAATATTACTTACAGAAGAAACCGATTTTGATATTAGCGGAATCCAGATCTTCCAATTTCTAGGATTTAACCAAACAAGACTACCTCTAAAATCAGCCTTGTCCTGTTTTTAGGATGTTTTCTTATGCTAAAGTTACCCATCAGTATTACTTAAGTAAATAAAATGAGAGATTCTCTGTTTCATTTCGATTATTCATCATTCATTTACTTTCCCTTGCGTTTATTGTTATATTCAATTCTATTGATAGATACTTAACATTTTAGAAATATATAGTACAGTAGTAATTTGCAAGTTATAGATAGTTGATTGCATAAAACTGTTATATTGAATATTTAGCTCAAAGAAACGTGGATAGAGAAGAATTTGAAAGAAGAAATCAACTTTGACTTCTAGCAACCTGTTTTTCCTAGAAATATTACCATAATCTTTTTTCATTACTTTAATAATGGCTTAATATTTTGTTTTTAATTTAATATTTTTATTCATTTTATATCATTAGTATACTTCTCATTAAGTCTTCTAAAATTTAATTTTTATTATTGTCACATTCTGCTTCAAGGTGCTGAATTGAATTCAATATACATACCATAATTTTTTATTTCAATGACTTCTCAAATTTTAGAAGTATTTCAATATCAATGGAGAAAAACATATATGTTGCTGCAGAACCTAGAATTATTTTATTCATGTTTTTTTCCTTTTTATAATTTTCAATTGTATCATTTAATTTCATCCTCAAAATCTAATAACCAACACATAATTGGAACCATTTACTTTTATCGGAATTCAAATTTATAAATATTTTTTAATTTTCCATTCTAGTCTATAAAATTTCAATCATTAAATCTTAGAAAAAAACTTGAACTTTCTCTGTTGTATTTTTATTAGATTTGTATTTCTTGATTATCAATAATTTTTTTAGTAGGATTGTGTGATTTCCTTGCTACATGTGTAAGATCAAGTGATTCATCAGAAATAATTCTACTACTTCTAATATCCCTACTAATCTCTAATCTTTTGTCTTCCTCTTTTTGCATCTTCTAATCACTGTGTATATTTGGGGCTTTTAGAATCTCTGTTTAGCTGCTTATTATAAAACTAGAGAATTAGGGAAAAATTTTCTTGAAATAACCAGAAATATCTGATATCTTAAATCTGGTATTTTGGTATTCTTGATCAAAAAAATATAAGTGAATGATGGTCTACCCTTCCTTCAAAAATTATGAATGCTAATTGAATATAACTTGATGAAACCATTTCTTCACTTGTAAAGTCAGTCAAAATGTTTGAAATTTGATTGATCTATTTGACTTTAAGGAAGAGAATACAGCAGCACAAGTAAATGAAAATCATGGTATAAAAATTTTTATTCTAGTGTTTATTGTTCTATTAGGGCTTTGATATTTAATCATCTGCAATTTTTGTATAGAGAAGCTTTATTCAGATTTTTCAAATGAAATATGAGATTTACTTTTAATAATAGGATTATGGAGTAGGTTTGGCTATGTTTTACATACATTAGCAAATGTTATCGAGAATTACCAATCTTTTAGTGCTGATCAAACCATACAGTAATGTTGGAAATAATTTTATGTTGAATAAAGATTCTAGTCTTTAAAAATATCATGTAATATAAATAGTGAAATAATGTTCCAATACTTGTATTGTATCCATTTTCTGTTATTTTTAAGAATGATAATTATCAAAAGGTTACACTCCATATTAAATTTAGCTTTCTTCTGTGAAATCAAATTTTGCCTAGTGAAATTTTAGTCACTTATCATTTGTATCAATTAAAAAATCATTGAAATTCATTTAACAAGGTAGGGAATTTTAAATTTGTTTAACTGATGGTAAAATTCTGCATTTTTATTTTAATAATATATCATTTTACAGGTTTTCTATGAGTAAACGCTAGTTGAAATTAAAATTAGCTACCATTCAAAAAGTAAGAAATTGTTAAATTTATGGTGACTAGCCTAGTAGTAATACATGTTCTTCATTTCAAAGGAATCTTCATATGAAGGAAATAGATATATGTGCAGTGTCTTTATTCCATATTTATTTAAATGTTAATATTTTGTATTTTGAATAATTGAATTCAATTTTTAAAACTAATCCATTTAATTTTGTGTCATCATTTACTGTGTCACATTTAAAAGATATCAGTTCAAAGGATTTGATTCCAGGGAAAAACTTTGTTTTTACCAATTTCCCCAACGAAGATAATTACAGCCTTCTGTAGGACTCATGATGCTATGATTAAAAATCATATAACAGGAGTGTAGACATGTTATCTGTTTGAATGCCATCTTGAAGTTTGATGGAGTCAGTGTTCTGCAATTACCATAATATTTCATCTGGAATATTTCAGATTATGTACTTATAGCACTTAGAAAATTAGTTTACATTTTCGTAGGTTTTCTTCATCATTTATAAAATAGTTAATTATTCCATGTTCTGTTTTTAACTTCAACAAGATTTGAATAATCAGAATGTTGATAGTTTTACTTCACCACATCTAATGATGATTATGCAGTAATGATGAGTATGCAGTAATATTTCATTTGATATAATGTATGAATTGAATATACTTAGGAACAAGGTCATCAAAAATATTTGTTTAAAAAAGATATCAAATCAGTTATTTATCTATCAAATATTTTTCTATAAATCTGTATAATTTATAAAATTTTACTATTGCTTAAATATTGCTGTTTTTACTAATTTTAAGATAATAAAATTAGCTATACATGCATTTTGTGATGTGCTACTGTTTTCATGTGAAAAAGAAGACTAATAACCAGTATTTTATGTGGGAAATTAATTTTCAATTGAGTCTTAACAGCCAAAAAAACCTTACCAATGTTCATATTTTCACTCTGGTTTACATTATTCTTCTCTCAACATCGTTTTATTCATCTTCATTATGCAATTGAAAATTTGATATCTCCTGTAATCTTCTCTTTTGATTTAAAGACTTGATGAAAGATTTTGATGGGATATTACCAACATTGCTGTTTTTAGATTGATTCCATAGCAATTTTTAACCCAGGTATCTCTAATCTTGAGCCATTACTAAACAGTTTTAAGGATTTGTTAGTTTAACTTGACAGAATGGTTCAACATATAATCATAAAGAAATATTATCACTGCAAAGAATAGACTCTGTTTTATAATATGTAAAGTTCCTATCCATTGCAATTTTACTTGTTAACTTGCATTTTTTATATGAACCTTATGTTGATTGAATCTACCAAATCCTACTTTAAATCACATCATACTCAAGTATGTTAATGGAAGTCCCCCATGAGGTCAAATAATCAGATTTTTATTTTTTTAATAGTTTTTAATAAATTTTTATTTCTAGTGAGTAATTTGTAGATATTTGGATACAAATGGTCATGTCTTTCATTTATATTATTTGGTGCTATGTATCTCAAACACGGACCATAGGAACAATCATATACTTACTGTGTTATGCCCACAAACAGATGACTTTGCATAAATTTTGCTCAATGTCTTGAACATCCCAACCACATTTTATGAATTAATTTTCTTCATTGTAGATACTTGTGAAGTATAATACATAAAGTATGTGCTCTTAGCATAGTTTAATTAATTTTAATCATGAACAATAATTTTCATAGCTGTAACTTTAATTTTCATCAAGTTTATAGAAAAGTTACCCAGTTTTTCTCTTTTTGAATGCTCTTTTTTAATTATAATTTTAAGGTTTTCTTAGACTTACATAATTTTGTGCCAAATATCAGAGACATTATAAAAGGATGAACAATTTTAATACTTAAAAATGACTATATGATAAGATTTTCCATGAAGAATAACTGCCATCCATAATTAACTGGAGTAAGTTATAGCCGTTTTCCTTTATTTTGACACTTTTTTCCTTGATTAGCTTAAATTTGACTTATTTTTTCTTTTACTTAGTAAATCATGTCAATAGATTAATTATTAATTGTGGTTTAAGGATAAATAACTGGGCATGGTATTAAATATGTTTTTAAATATTGTTTAAGTTTGTAGAAGGCTCTTTCTAATTTAGTTCAAATAATCACCTTAACTCATTAGATAAAACCATACATTTATTAAACCCTTATTAATGGACACTGTGTCATATTTTCTTGCTTCTAAGAAATATTTGGCTGATTGTTGATTGTTAAAAGATAGATTTTTTGTTTCGAAAGGCAGTGAGTAATTTAAGGATTGATTTCTGCATTTTTATTGGCCTTACTTGATTGTTCTGTTGAAAAATTACGTTTCAGTAATAAACTGTCAAAAAGATAGGAGAATCAAGTGTAAAAATACATTATTTATGTGTTAGAATGGTCTTGGTAATCAGTGTCCACTATTACATCTTTTTGATTTATTATATTTTCCAACCCATAAGATACCCAAATTTTGCTGATAAAAATGTGCAGATCTAAGAAATATCTGTAGCAAGAATTATGAATACCTCAAAATGATAATTTTTCCTTATCTTCAAGCTGATACTGTATAATTTTGCAATGAAAATTGAAGATCATTCTGTACTAAGGCAAATCATTAATTCAATGATATTTAAAATAAATCTGTGAAAACAACTGATACTCAAGAATTTTTTATCAATTCCAGAATTGAAAATAGTAACTAGAAAGAATGATATTGTGAACATGAGGATACTTTAGTCGAGGTATCATTAATCAGTGGCTACACGGATAAAATGAAAATCATCACCCTTCTTGGGTCAGAATGAAGCTTAAATTTCAGTTACTTTCATGTTTCTTAAATGCTTTAATTGACATAACTGAAGAAAATTTCTTCATTTTAGATCCAACTTTTAAAATCATAGAAGAAACTTACATTTACAAGCCTCTCTGTGAATATTTGAATCTAATCAACCAGCTTTATTGGTTGTGCTAAACTAAGTTCACCAGATAATTTTTTTTTATTGCTCATCCTCTAGTTAAACCCAGTCATGACCAAATGTCATTATCTTATGTTATATTTTGTACCTTTTGATTCCTCAATGTACCCTGTTTTGGGTCTTTGGGGTGATTATTTATATTAACCTTTAACAAAAGCAAATATAACTACTCCATCACTGTTTCTTCTTCCTTTCTCCATATTTTGGAAAAGTGAAAATTTCATCATATAAGGAGTAGATACAAAAATTGTTCATTATTCTTTCTTGATTTCAATACAACTCCCTTTTCATGTTCAGTCACACTACTTCATGTTTATATTGGTCATCCCCAATTTTCTTATGGGTCGAGAGATGTAATAAATCATTATATAATATACTGCACCAGTTTTTCATAACATTTTAGGATATTTTATTCAGAATTGAGAAAATTGCATCATCCATAACCCTAAAAATGCTTGTCCTAAATAGAATATTAGACAAAAAGTAATCAAGCAACCGTAATAATTTATTTTGATACTAGCAATCATTTAGTGACTTATTCTATGTGAATGTCATTGGTAAATGTTTTACCTCAAAAGTAATGATTATATGTTTGTATTTGTAGCCAGGTTCAAACATCATATCAATAAACTTCTTTCGGCTCTTTCGTGTGATGAGGCTTGTAAAACTGTTAAGCAGAGGAGAAGGAATTAGGACATTGCTGTGGACATTTATCAAATCTTTTCAAGCACTTCCATATGTTGCCCTCCTTATAGTGATGTTATTTTTCATCTATGCTGTCATTGGAATGCAGGTAAATATATTACCTACTTTGTGTTAATCAGCTTCATACTCTAATATATCTTGTTATATAGATATCGAATATGTATGTATGTATGTACTGGGACATACTGATATACAGTATGTGCCAACACTGAATTCAATAAGCCAATACTGTCTTGAATGAAAACCTTTATCCTGTGCAACTTGCTTAAGAAATCAACTGTATTTCCCAGCCTACACTAACATTTTCTTACTGTTGAATCTGAATATAATAATATATAGAGAAGGAAAATGTTTAAGGATTGATAATAGGAGAGGTATATTGAAGATGTTTTGATAGAATCCAAGAATTTTCCACCAGTGCTTCTAGCGTCAGATCAGTTACTCTTACAAGAAGGATTAATGGCTAGTGCAAAATTGCAAAATATTTCAGTGTAATTTGGGCAATTTTTTATAACATTTACAAGGAGGAAAGTTTGTCTCATTCTCCATGAAACATGGTGCTTATAAACAATCAAATGAAAATACTTGCTATTATTTTAAAATGTTTATATCTCCATAAATTTATCATATATAAAATTAGTTCTTCAAGGTAGAACTCAGTCCTAACTTGTAAAAATATTTGTTGGAAGTGCATTATAGAAGAAGTAGAGACTAATCTCTGAGACATTTTTCTTGTGACTTTTAAGTAAAATATGCTTTCATTAATGTAGTGAAAGAACTTCATTATGTTTATATTTTTAATATAGGTTCAAATAGTTCATTAGGAGCTTTTAAAGATTTTGTTCATAAGAATGTTGAGGATTTTTACTCTGTAGTATGTCTGCAGGTTACAATGAAAGTTATTTTAATTTTGTGTAGCTCATCATTTAATCATATATTTTTAAACTTAGTGATGTAACTAAGACATATTTAGTCGTATGCATATTATTAACAATACCAGATTATTAATTGAATTGTAAATTATTATTCATTGTATGTTTACAGTGTATTTATTCTTGGTACATGTAATAGCAAATTGTGCTAGATAGTGTTTCAATTCCAAACTTTCAGTAAATAATGTGAACTTTTATTTTTTAGGTGTTTGGAAAGATTGCTCTTGATTCAGACACAGCAATCCATCGGAATAATAATTTTCAAACATTTCCTCAGGCAGTTCTTGTTTTGTTTCGTTCTGCCACAGGTAAGTTTTTGCAAGCTCTTTCAGGTAAATTCTTGTGTCATTTTTGCACATTATTGTTATTAACCATGATGAATTTTTAGTACAATTTCATTATTTCCTAAAATATAAATGTATTTAAATTTTTGTTTCTTTGGAATTGTGAGAATAGAAAGAAATCATTATTATATTTTGGATTCTCTTAAAAGTCCTATAAGTGATTTTTCAGCAAATCTGTTGAATTTTTTTATGCCAGTATTAATGGTAGCTAAACTATAAGTTTGAGTGTGAACTATTCATGCAATTGCCCTTAATTGTTCGAAGACTGAATAAATATTCTGCATTCCCTGTTACAGATTTTTTCCTGCAGCTTAAAAATGTTTATGTCATATTTTATTTTTGTTTTGTATTTTTAGGTGAAGCCTGGCAAGAAATAATGTTGGATTGCTCATCAAGACCAGGAGAAGTAAAGTGTGACTCAAATGCTAAAGACATTGAACCTGCATCAGACTGTGGCTCTGACTTTGCATTTCCATATTTTATTTCATTTTATGTTTTATGTTCATTTTTAGTAAGTGTAATCCTGTCTCTATCTTTGTATTTTATAGCTCTTAAATTCTTTGTCTCATTTTTATATCACAATATTTTCATAACATTTCAGATCATCAACTTGTTTGTTGCCGTCATTATGGACAATTTTGATTACTTAACAAGAGATTGGTCTATTCTGGGTCCGCATCATTTAGATGAATTTGTTCGTCTTTGGAGTGAATATGATCCAGATGCTAAAGGGCGAATAAAGCATTTGGATGTTGTTACTTTGCTCAGGAAGATATCTCCTCCCCTTGGTTTTGGAAAATTGTGTCCTCATAGAGTTGCTTGCAAGGTATCAAGAAGAGATCATATTTTACTGTTAATTTTAATTCAGAAATTAGTTTGTATTGACTATAATAGTTAGGCTGAAAGCAGTCAAAAATGTGCTTGAATATTTAGAAATAAAAATCATTTACTATGGGTTATGAGATCCTATTACCCATTACTAAAATAGAAAAATATATAATATGATTAAATACATATGAATATAGCAGTTACATAAACTTATTATGAACAACATAAAGATATGTAATATACAAATTATAAAAAAAATCTGAAGATAAGCTGTTATGTATGATATTCAAAGTATAAATGGAAGAGTTAAAATCTTATAAATCTTTATATTGGTAAAAAATAAGAAAATTTATTTTAATAATATGGCAAATAAAAAGGATATCTATTTTTTACACTATGTTGAGGAGCATTAATGTTAATTAATGAGAGTGATCCTGATGAATCAAGTTCATTACTCAAAATTTTTATAAGAAAATTATTCTGAAGTTTCTTTTCCTAATTTCTAGAGTTTTCATATTTATTAATGCCAGTCTTTCTTTTAATTAAGAAGTGAGAGTTTTAAATGATGAGATAAAAAATCTAAATAACTTATTGCTGGACTTCTTCTAAAAGTTGCATATGATCTTTATAAGAAGGAGACCAAACACAGCACCCATATTCAAGAATTGATCTAATAAGAATGCAATATAGTTGACTTATACAATTATTCTTCAGAAAATCTCTATTAAATTTACAAATATAACCCAACATTCTCAAGTTTTAGATTTTATCATGAAATGATGCATTTTGAAATCTAATTTGGAAACAAAAATTATCCTCAAGCCCCTAAGTAATTAATGATCCTTATTATGATCAACTTTTATTTAAGATTTATCTCTCAAAAATCCCTTTGCTCCACAAGTTCCATAATGAATTTCTTTAGTGGTAAAATATTTGTGCTGGATTAAGTCGGTAATATTTTTAATAATGATGATAATTTTTTATCTATGAGGCTCTCAAGTAATTTGGCAAAATGGGATTGGATATTTTCCGTATGGTAATTTCTTATATCATTCATGGTACCATTTTTAAGGGTAAGAATGACACATGAAAGTAAATTTGTAATCTTTCTGCTCAGATATTTGGTCATTTTGCATTGTCGAGACTAATGAATCATAATATATCCTAAATAGTCAAGGAATTACAGTTAAATTATAAAAATTTAACTAAGGCTCTCTAAGGATGATGGTAAAAATCTCTGAAAGGATTCATTTTTGGTTTTGCTATCAATAAATTAATTTTTCTTTCAGAGACTTGTGTCAATGAACATGCCGCTCAATAGTGATGGAACAGTTTTATTCAATGCAACTCTTTTTGCTGTTGTTAGAACATCATTAAGAATAAAAACAGAGGGTAATATTGATGATGCTAATGCTGAATTGCGTGCTGTTATAAAGAAAATTTGGAAGAGAACAAGTCCAAAATTATTGGATCAGGTTGTCCCACCCCCTGGAGGTGAGATTTAACACATTTTATCTGATTTTAATTACATAGAGCACACTCCTTTTATGAAGTAAATATCATGTTTTCCATTTTTACTTACTAAAATCCTATTTGAATTTTGGTCAAAGTTTGTTTCTTACTTAGTTATTCCTAAACTCATCTTTCTTCTTTTAGTTGATGATGAAGTCACCGTGGGGAAGTTTTATGCAACATTCCTAATCCAAGATTATTTCCGCCGGTTTAAGAAGAGGAAAGAGCAAGAACAGAAAGAGGGGGATAAAGAATCTCAAAATACAGTTACTTTACAAGTAAGTTATTAAATATATACCAGAAGAACAATGAAAATAAAAAACAATCATTCATATGATTGCTTTATAAATGAACAGGAAAAAGCATCAGTCAAAGCATTAAAGTTTATGAAGCCCCAATTAAAATTTTTTTCCAACAGATTCTTGTTATTTTTATTGTTTCACTTAATTCACTCTCCTTGTCAGGCCATTCACATTGTCATTCTGGGGAGAGATGTTGTTAGAAACATTGTAATGTTGTGAAATTGCACAATGGCTTTAACCTTCTGAGGATGCATTTTCTTTAACATTTTCATCCACTGCTGTTTGAGAATTTCGTTTAGCTATAAATTAATTACCCATTTATTTACTTATTTCTCTCTTTCTGTAGTTCAACTCCCTATTTTCTTTCTTCTCTATTCATTTCAATTCTCTTTCATTCTTCTAAATATAAATAAGATTAAGTTGCACAAAAAGTTGACTGAATTTCTTATAATTGGAATGAAAAATTGTATTATTTACCTACTTGAAATGGTATATTTTTTGTACCATAAAATTCTTCAGTTCATTTATCAATGGAAAAGTTCTTTATTTTTATATTTGACAAAAGTTTTCTGCTCATTTTAAACATTTTCTGTGATAATTACTTTAATTAAAAATTGGTGGAATGCAGATCAATAGTAAATGTACTTATAAGCATTTTAATGGTATGTAATCTCTCACAGGCTGGTTTGAGGACGCTTCATGATGCTGGTCCAGAACTAAAGAGAGCTATTTCTGGAAATCTAGAAGAGCTTATAGATGACAATCCAGAGCCAATGCACAGGGTAAGGGAACAAAACCCTAGATTCATTAGTATGGCCTGTAAATATGTGAGACAGCTGTAAGCATTGTAGGTATGCACAGATTTTCCACCTAATGTGATAATTCAAGCAAGCAGAACAAAGATATGATGAAAAGCCATACTTTCAAACATTAAGTTTTAAAAAATGATGAAAGAGTGGTTGAAAATCAGGAATACTGACATTCTAAAGTAGTAATTAAACAATTGGAAGTATATTATAATGTAAAAGTGGTTTACAGTTATTCCTTTTATAAGCATGAGCTGTTACATATTTATGTAAACTTATTCAATGATGGAATTTAGGGCACAATATGAATATTTTTGGAAAGAAAAGTATCTGATGCAAAAAGTAGAAGCTGCTTTCTGCAACATATAGAAAGTGGCAGTTTCTTTCCTTGAGTGTTGGAATTAGGTATTATATCATGAAAAATTGCTGAGCAACTCTGCAATAAATCCCTTTTAAATTAATTTGTATCATATTTCATTAAAATTCAGAGTTTTCATTTTTAATTAATGAAAAGAGGCATTATAGATAAGCATTTATCATCTAGAGCACATTTCATAGGAATCCTCCTTAGGTCCTTATGCTCTATAGGACGTTCATTAACTCAATATTGTAATTTTGATCAAGAGATGATTCTGAGTGGGATAAGAAGAAGAAGGCAGTGATGTCATAGTTAATATTATTTTATAAAAGAGAATCTAACATCATTCATCTTAAATATGGAAAAAATATAGAAAATGATAAATTTTATTCTTTTCAAATTTCTCCTAATTTTGATGGAAATCAAAAGTAATAATAAGAATAAATAAATATTTTTATGGAATCTTCTCAAATATGTAAGATGATCCTTATTAATTAAAGTATTCAACTGCTACAGAACCTACAAATTATTGAAATTAAATTTATGCTAATTTTATTGGGAATTCTTGCCTCATCTGGGGTCAAACCAGAGATCAAATGTATGCATCAAAAGAAGCAGGACATCAACTTTTAATGAGTTTACAAGTTTTGTAACTTTTGATTCTGGAGCTTTTATGCAAACATAGACAGTCACACTCAAAATTATACCCATTGGGAAGCAAAATTTGATTATTGCAATACAACTTGTTATTTACTCAACTCTCAAGAAAAAAAAATATAGCTAGTGTAATAAATGGAATTATGTTATTATTTACAGGAAATGCTAGTGTGATATGTGGTATCAACCAATTAGGGAAGTAGACCCTATGTAGACATACACCCTTGCCATATTCCGGAAGGCAACTCGCAGGATACAATTTTAAAATATTTCAATGTAAAGCATGCTTAGTAGCTTCATCAAATTGAAGTGCTGTTGGCAGGGTCTAGCTGATTAAGAAACTTTACCTATATGAGGCTCCCAGATAGCCATGTGAGCAGCATATTTGCCTTCATTGAAAGCAGTCCTGGGTTCCATTCCCGGAGGGAGCCCATATGCGGAATGACCTTACATATCAAATCACTTTTAACAGTGCTACTACTTTCTCTAATGGTTGTACAGTGTTCCCTGAGAATCAACTTAGCACATTGTTCTTAACTCCAAATGCTAAGATTTCAGAAAATCGACTCCTGTTCACATAGTTTGTCATTTATTCATAACATTATTTTTACTGGGTCTTAATTCTTCATGTATTATTACAGGAAAATGTTTGAGCTCAACTTAAACAATAGCATTGGTTGTTAAGGAGACTGGTTATAGTCACAAAATTCTAAAAAATGTTCGTTGATTTCATCAAAATTCTCAAAATTAGGACTCAATAACAATACTCCACAACTAAAATAAGACACTTAATTCAATTTCCTTTCTTTTGGCGCTTGTCTTGATTATGTAGAACTATTGTTTCTAATTTAATTAACAGATGAAAGAAAACATGTAATTGATAAAGGTGAAGTTTTAGTTTTATTTCAGATTATTTTTATAAAATTTTTATTTTGGATTATTTCAGATTTATTATATATAGACAAAGTTTTTTTCTTGTTAAGAGTTTGTAAGTGGATAATCTGCTCCTCTCACAGAAGTTGATATTTAAGATGCAAAGGTCAGAAGATACATGTACAAATTGAACTCACCCACACAAATACATGCATCCATACACTATACTTAGAAACAAAGTATAATTTCCATAAATAACCTAGAGAATATAAGTAAAGTTAAGTCCATAGCATGACATCCCTATGTGAGATACAGCCCAAGCCAGCAGTACTCACCATAGGTGACACATGGTCAGCGCATCGACTCCCAAACAAGTTGGCTTTTTCTAGACCTGGACCTGCAACCTCTTAAATTAGGTAGCTTCCCAATTGTTTTGATTAGGGGTAAACATTTTTGTCCCCACTGAGGTTTGAACCCAGGACCGCTTCTTCCTAAAGTGAATGCATTACCCACATGGCTACCAGAGGCATATATCAGAGAATAAGATTCAGTTTTATATAATTTCTCAACTAATTATCAAAAACGTTGTGTAATGTATTATCTTTTATCTTACAGAGGAATCATTCATTATTTGGAAGTGTTTGGTCTTCAATGAGGAGGGGGCATAGTGGATTCCATAGAGCTCGCTCTCTCAAAGTCAATACCACCCAAGCAAAGGTAAGATTTTACTTAGAGTTTGTATTCTTTCTATCAATAATTTCAATGATAGTCAGCCAGTTGCTCTTTAAGTTTATGATTTATAATAATCATTATAGCATAAGTTAGCTATTGAATTACTTTGGAGAAAAGAAGTGTCTACTTTATGATTGCTGTGTAGATGATAGTATATGTCAAAGCATGTCTTCTGGTTCACAAACTTTCAAGGAAACTAACTTGCACTTTAGCTCTCATAACTTTCATTTTTAGTGTGTGTTTTTAATAAATGTTTGTGTGTATATATATGTTTATATACACATGTACATATACAATAATTCATCTATTATCCTACCTCTTGTTGAGTAAAACAGTAAAAGTGAGCCATGAGAAAAATGAAATATAAAGTTATCAGTTCAAAATCTGTTAGGTAGCAGATTTATTTTCAGTTGAGACATCTCAACAGTATCTTTTGATTTTAGCTCAAGATGAAACTATTTAAGCAGTAAAAATTGGTGAACTTTAAGGAAAGAAAATAAAAATTATACTATTAAACATTTGGTCATACAGCCAAATTTTGAGGTATCAACCTCTATCAACAATTAGATGTCTTATATTGCATCAAATATCATGAGTACAACTTGCTTGAATCCACTCCTTCATATGAATGAGTTCTTTAGTTCTCTGCAACTATGTGTCAGATTCATTTTTTCTGTGACACCTTTGTATATAGTTAAGGTTCAGATCACTTTTCTTATATTCTAAAGCAAAAATACAACATTAATTAAAAAATATATAAATCTAATACTCTGAAAATAACAAACTTCTTAACCAGATTCCTTATAATCTTCCTCAATATTTAGCTGAGAGGATGTTGATGGATGTCTTCAAATATATGATCTATATATAATACAACAGTATACATATGAAATGAAATGAAAAAATGAATGAAAGTCCTCCAGTCTTGTTGATACAATTATATGCAGCTTTTCAAATTATGTCATCATGGACCTTTAAATATATTGCTCCTCATCCAAGTTCCATCTCAGTTTTCTTATAGCAATGATTGTAATGCCTTATTTAACAGAGATACACATTAAAACCTTGGTTCATGAATATATTTCCCCTGGAAGCATAATCAAAATTTTCATAAACCAAGTCTGTTATAAGAATCAACATTACACAGATTAATACATTCCTGTACCCTAAATCATTATTTATTTTGACATTTACATGACTAATTTGTGCCCATGATCATAGAGTAATTTATTAAGCTTCTTTATTTTACAACTGATGACACTGGACATAGTCATTTACAACTGATGACAAAACATAGGTAGACATTGTGTAATAAATCTCAGTGGGTTATTATTATTATTTCAAACAAATAAGTTACCAATTGGTGCTCTATTACCAGAACTCAAGCCTTGCTGATAACCAAAGATTCCTTTGTAAATGTAATTTTGGGATATAAGATAGTGTAACATGATAATTCACCCAATGCATATGTTCTGTTTGGGCTTGAAAACATAAGTATACTAATGAATCTTTGCTCTAATACCATACTCTTTCCTCATGTTTTTCAAGTATATATGCAGTAGAAGTCCATTGTAGCAAGAGCTGACAGAAATAGAAAAGTGCTTGTTATAAAGCATACTCATTATAGCCAATTTCTAATACTAAATGTCTGTCCTCTAGAATCCAAGGGCAGTTTTTTATTCTTATGCAAATGTTTCAGAATGCATAAAACAGTACATTCAACTCCAGAATATTATTTCATTGATTCATAAACCATAATCAAGTCGAGAGACAATGGGGAGATTGAAACTTGTTAGAAGTCTGTAATAAAACCTCCCTGAAGCATTTTTTCCAAGGAAAGATGAGGCAAGTTGTAGTAACCAAATGCATAAATTAGGTGGCAATAAATTTTGCATCTATTTCATTACTGCTCTTTGAAATGCATCTCAGATTACCATTCGGTTGTCAGACTTAGTCTCTCAATTAAGGATTCCAAGATATGTCTCCGGCAAGACAAATATAGAAATGCAGCACTCATTATACCAATACTCCTGCAATAACTACTCATTATAATGGACATATTTCTATCCATTTTATTGTGAGACAAACAATTGCCAAAAAATCACTCGCTATAACCCAGCCTTCGTTATACCCCGTGCTCATTACAACAGACTTCTACTGTATGTGTATATATGTATCTATTCAAATTTTCTATTTCCACCTTATGATCTTATGTACAAAATCTTCTTTCTTCTTCATTCCAATTTAAGTCATTCACTAGCATTGTGTTGACATTTGTTATTGCTCTCCCTCTATATAATAGGTTTGCCATTGGTGTCACATGTAATATTTCTGATTATCCTAAAGCAACTGAAAATCTATTTTATTATACTTAAATATCTTCTGTGTATTTTCTTCTTCCAAGGTAGAACTCATCTCAAATTGAATGTTTAAGAGTTACTTATTACTCATAAGAACTATTTAATTCCTTTACTTTTTCTGATTTCTATTTTACTGACTTCTGTGTTTGTAGCTAAGAAGATAGCTAACGTTTTCATGTTTATGATAACTTTGTCTGAACTCAACTCAAAAAAATTTTGTGACTACAAACTAGTCACTCTACATACATTTATAAAATAAAATTTTTTGAATGACTTTCATACCTCTTAGCTGCATCTCTTTCTTTCTTCTTCAAGCTTTTGCTGATAAATATTTTTGAAAAAAGAAATATGTATATGTACTTTACTTCAATTGAACAATTATTACTAACCATGTTTTTGTTAAGTGTTCTATATTTATGCATTTGTGTCTTATATTTTCCCCAGGAATTGATTAATTCTCCAAAGTCCATTCGTTAATATAATCGATTAAAATTTTGGAAGGAGAAATATTACTAAGTATGAGGCACGTCACCATTTTTCAAAATGAAAAGTTTAATGAAAATGAAATTTACTGAAGAATATTTAAGATTATAATCTTACAGGCTTGAAGCAGGTTCAATACCAAATAAGAGTGATATTTTAATTCATAAACATGTTTTGATTTCTCTTATCATATATTTGAGATTGGTTGGTATAAATTCCTAGTCTTTGGTATTTTAGAACAGAAAATAAAAAATTTGAAACTATAATCTATGTATTTATGATATCCACAAGGCTGGATTATAGATGAATCTCTGTATATTAATGTCTTCTGCATGATTACAAAAGTATGAAACTATCCATCCCTTGTCTTTTCTCTATTCTGATTGAAATATTTGAAACTTCACTTTCTATATTGTACATATTACAAATTAAAGTCATTTTCAGACAATATTATTCATGTCACTTTAATTTTAGAATACTATTTCTCTCATCAATCATAAGATGTCATTTTCATATTCCATGTTCTTGTAGAAGATATGATTGCTTTTTTACAGATGAATCACTTGGATCTCCCTGGAAGAAATCTTAGAAAGGTATACTAGGTGTTCTAGGCATGAATTAGTAGCATGTCCGACTTTTCTTCCATTATTATACATTTCAAGCATTCATTTACATTATTTCCAGGTAAATGGTTAAGTATGATGTTGTGCCTGTGGTTTTCAATTTACATAAGATGATATACTTAATACATAGATAACATGGATACTAGTGAATTAGGATTAATTCTTAAAATGCATTGATTTTTCCTTCCCTTTGATCTTTCAACACTCTTCCAATCCAAAATTTCAGTGAAGCATAAATATCTATAAAAGGTTGTTTTCATTGATGAAATTTTCCTTTTCTTTCTTTCTCACATTCATCTTAGATACATATTTTCAGGCACATATTCATACTATTAACCAACACTTAATCAGTTGTATTTCAAGTATGCACTGCAGTTTACTTTTATGTAGAAGAGCTTACTTATCATTTTACAATATTCAGTGATATAGTTTCCAATTATATTCAGGTTGGTTAGGCTTTGATGTGTTTATTACATTTTGCTAACCCTTGTATTTTATATATGTCTAATGTAAATATTTTTCAGGTATGAAGTTGATTTAAAAACTATAAGAGGCTTGCGGTCATGGCAAAAACTGCATGAAATGATTCGTAGCTGTGTTAGTTTCAGCTTTCAAGCTATTAATACTGATCAAGTTTCAGCAAATGCAAGAAAACTTTTATTAATTACAAATGAAATCAAATCCGCATGGTATAGTGATGTATTCTATCTTTGAATTATATCAGATTACTTACCATATATAAGCAATAGTTGAGCTTATCCATCATGCAATCGCAACTACTTATTGCTGAAAATATTAATCATATTTAGTACATTAAGAAATTTGGTCAATTATTACTCTTAGAGATAAGAATGTATGACATCTTTATTTCTAAATTGGAAAACTTAAGCTAAAGAAATAGCAAAAGGTTTCATCTTTCACTTACAGTTTAATAGCCATTGTAAGCTATAATACTTTTTAGTCTCTCAATCATAATACTAGGTATTGTAGTCTAGATTGTTTGAGGGCACCTCAGTTAATAAATAAATCAAAGGTATCAAATATTCTGTAGGTAGTTCAAAGTTTACTCTCAGTAAATTCCATATTCGATTGGATGACTTCTAATACCAAAATATTAGTTGCACACCTTCAGAGTCTCAGGAATTGAATGGAAAGTTGGCCCAAAAAGTTTCATATTCAAATGTACATGAAGGAAAATGTTCTTAAAGAGACTTCAATCATCTGCTGCACATCTAACATGGAAGAGAGAGAAATTTCAAATAAAAAATCACAGCAATTAAGGTGATCTCAACATGTCTACTCACATGTATTCCTATATAATTTTTTAATTATTCTGAATTACTTAAATATTTACTTACCATTTCCTTTATATAACTGTAATAAACATTTGACAGACTGCATAATATGTATATTCTTATATCTGCAAATACTGTCTTTCTCTTAATTTCTTCATTGATTAGCATTCTTTCTTTCATTTCCCAATGTTTTCTGGAAGAAACATGTAGAAATCTTGATACAGCCTTTATAAAACCCTTTATTAATTTTTTTTATAATTAAAAGCATGATTTATTTACCTCAAAATGTGGGAAATTAAATAGTACCTGCTAGAAGGAAGGTATAAGTGCTTCAATTACAAAATAAGCAATTATCTTACTCAATTTGCCCATTAATCCCTCATTTACTGCACAATGACTGAATAATCTTGAAGAGATTGGATTGAATATTATTGAAGTAAAAAAAGGTATATTGAATTGATAAACACATTCCTAATTAAAGATTATTAGATGAAACTGTGAACTCATGATTATTCATCTATATATATTTTTACATCAGAGTTACATCTCTTCTGCCCTTAAGGTATTCATAATGACTTCTTTTCAAATTTATATTAAGCCCAAGAATCTTCGCAGAACAATTTCAGTCATACTTTATCATAAATAACAGTAAATTGCTTAGCTAGGATAGTAAGCTTATAAGATCTGAAGCTTGATCTTTACCCACTTATTAACAGATATAAATCTACTATAAAAATAGTATCAGCTAGCCATTAATGAAGAAATGAATACTACTATATATTTTATGAAACATTTTCTAATGCTGTGGAAAGTTTCCTTGTGATGAATTTACTTATTTTCATGACAGATTAAAATATTTATAAAATTTATTTGTTTCTCACTCGTAATATACTGTCTAGCATAAAATCAATTGATGAAGCCGTGACTTTGTGGAATTCCATCCTAGGTAAGGAGACAAATGACTTCGCAAAATTCCACAGCAGGTGGACCCTACTGTGGAATTTTGCGAAGTCATTTCTCTCCTTAACTGTCTAGCATACTTATTTTATCATTTACCATATCATCTTTGTGACATTGCCATATCAATTTTCCTCTGATATGTACTCAAAGTGGACAAGATCACCATTGACCATTCCCTCAATATTTGCAATGATATTCTCTCATCCAATGACTCCAACATTTGACATTTCAACTCTAGGTGTAAATTCAATTCATATCACACATAAAAAAACTCTGCTTATTCAAACGTTTTTAATTAAATGAATGACCTACAATCCAAATTAAAAGTAGGATAAATTATTGAGATCCTTTAAAATTCATCAATCACTTACTCAGATATTTTCTTGTTTGCAGTAACATTCCTGATTTTTGTCAAAACTAGTCACCATATTGTATCAAATTGCAATGAATCATGTTTCTAATGCATTGAGCTAGGAGGATGAATAACTAACACTTTAGGAAAATGAATGGTTATTAGTTGAGGTATCAAACTGGATATTTACTTTAGTCATTGTTACTTTACATTCTAACTGATAGATGTTGCTACTTTTATTTCAATATGATTCACATAATATCTCAAGAAGGTTTTTAGTCTTAAATAATTTTCCTTGATTTGTGCAGCATAAGTAAGATAGGATTAATCTTAACTAAAGTGGAAGTCATTACCCTTAGATAAATGTTTGTAGCTAATGTGTTACCTATGTCTCCTGATAGAAACCAAATAGTGTCAGAGAATCTCATGATACTGCCCCATACCATGCTTAAATTTCTAAAGCTTGTAAAATATATATATATATATATATATATATATATATATATATATATATATATATATATATATATATATAATAGAGAGAGATACACACACAAACACTCTTATCTATCTTCCTATTAGGAAGGTAGATTTTGAATGAATAGTTCCTAAAATTTAAATTATACTCAAAATCTTACTCATGCTCTTTTTGAGTGAGCTTTATGAGTTCTGTATCTTTATATGTATTTTAACATTTTCCTATATTGAATCCAAATATGATCTTTTAAGTCACATCTACTATGAAATAATATAAATTCTTCCAGTTGCAGTGAAATTTGCTATCCAAATTGACCAAATATATCCTCCGCAGATTATTAAAATTCATTGCTTTTCTTTGATTTTTCACTCTGCGAGCATGTATCGTGCACATGCATGCCTTTCTTGCACTCAAGCATATCCAGTTATTCATTTATGAGAAAGTTTCATGATTTTAAACTATTTTATCCTTGATAAAATTCAACAATTCCATTTTTCAACTCAGTTTTACAATTTGACTGTGAAGATGTATATAGCTAAATGAATACTATCCCATTTCAAGGTATAGCTTCTGAATCATTAATTTTCTTTACCATTCTGTGAAATATCACTTTTGTTAGAAAGTGAGATAAACTGTGAGCATCCAAAACTTCTGATACACAGTTTTCTTTAAGATCTTGCTAATTGACCTATCTTTAGCTCAGATAAATAGCTTTTGATATTATTTTTTTATGTAATCCTTGCTGGTGGTTAAAACTAGTTTTGACTCTTTACAGAGTGACTTCATTCATCATAAAATGGGATCCTGATACTTTTTGTGAACTAGATTGAAAAGCCATCATTAATAATTATTATAGTGTCAGGGGTTGCCGTTGGCAACCATATACTAAAACTTGACAGTGAGACATGTAATATATTTAATACTCTCTTGAGTCTCAGAAAGGATTATAACTAGATGTGCTTTAGGATACTTGCATTAGCCAATGAAAATCATGTAGCACAAGGCTGTTGGTTCTTGAGCCAAAATTATCCTAATCTATAAATTGGATTACTCTGGTCTACCAGGATGCAAAGCAACAGCAGTCATACTCATGGGCACCACAGACATATTGCATGAGTACAAAATAAATATAGACCAGCAGCCTGATGGGGTAGGAAGTAAGAAAATCTGATGGAAGTATGGCCCCCTTTTAGCTATGCTACTGATAATAAATCTAAGTATAATCTAAATCTGATGTCAAGGTTCAGTAGCAATCAGTAGAAAACTCTCTTTTGAATAAAATTTTTATAAATTAAAGATATATCTTTTTTAAAGATTATCTTTCTTTTCCTTCTCATTCACATAATCCTACTGGGACAAGTATTTCATTCACCATTGCATTGATTCTCAAAACATATTCTCATTGAATTTCAGTTGAATATGAAGTATAGTTTAACAGGCTATTTTAAAAATTTAAAATGTTTTACTTATAAAAGCAATGATAATTTAATATGCTATCTGACAAGTTTGTAGCGATTAAAAATTTCAGCAAGTAAAGTATCTTATAATCCCTTACTTCTATTTAAAAATCCCCTGCATTCACGAAACAGAAATATTATTAAAAATAAACAAATATGTTTTGAATAATAACTGAATTTATGAAAAACATAGTGATCATTTCTGCACTCTGTTACTATCTTTTATTCCTTGATCTCATTCATAACATGTAAATTATCTAAATTCATATCCATTATTTCAGATTTTTCAAGTAAAACCAGAAACTTATCTTTGTATCCTATGTAGTCACTTGCTTACATTTACTAAAATCTCATATACATTACTTTTCCAATATCCAAGAGGGTTACATTCCACAGAAAAGTTCAAATACTGAATCATATGTTTGCATTATACAAGCTGGGATAGGGTCTGCTTTATGGTTTGAGCCATGCAAGAAGAACAGATTTAACATTTTGTATTATTTAGGCTTATATTTACATTTATCATTCTTGATAAATAATCTTTTTGAATTTGAAGAACATTTTACCAGTTCAAATCATTTCAGTTTGTTTCAAGTAAGGTTGGATCCTTATTAAGGACAAAATTAAAGGAGACCTAATAGATAAAGAGAGAAGAAGTGTGTTTCAAAATAAAAGGCAAGTTCAGTATTATCAACATGTAATGTGAATAAGAATATAGAAAAGACAACGTATATTACAAACTTACAGAGGTTATACATTTATTGCTTACAAAAAATAAATCTGAGAAAAATTAAATCTAGTTTAAGTAAAGTTTGTGTACAATAGTAAGTAAAACATAATGAAGCCCTCATCGTATACCATAAATTTGTAGCAAAAATATCTAATTTACATTTAACTTTACAAAATATCTTGACTACTGTCCACTCACTGCCTAAACACTATTTCATTCATAAAATCACTACTAACAATTGAAATTTGAATGACCAAATAGGTGGTTTAGCAATTAAAATACATTAATGATTACTAAGGAATGAAATGGAAAGAAGGAATGAAAAAATAAGAGATTCAGAGGTATTATGAAAATTAAAAGATTCGAATTCTTTAATTGTTGATATACAATACTTCTAGAACTATTCATCTACATTCCCAAAAAGATTAAAAAGCTTCTATGCATTTTTGAGCATCATCTTCTTTTCCTTATCATCCAACTATATTATGGAACGCGACTGTTCCAAAGGCAGCTCTTTATTGTCAATGAATGAAAGACTTTCGTACACTTCCACTGCAGCCTGGATAGCCTGATGATGCTAGGACACTAGCAAAACATGTTGCCAGAATAAAAATTGCTGTGGAAGTGTACAAAACGGTCTTTCATTCATTGTAATGGCCTTCCACGAGGTAACACCTTACTACATTGACCTTATTGTCGATTTCCAATAACTCTTGGATCACTTTCCTGATTATTTGAAACCCCTCCCCTCCAATTTTTCTACCAAGGCTCATAACTTCCTCAATTTCTGTTGGTTAATATTTTCATGAGATATTTGTTAACACCAAAATATGCATGGGCCACATATTTTTCCAAGCTGTATTCGTTGTCATTTACTTCACATTCTCCTATATTCAGTTGTTTTTTATGGCATTCCTTACTCTGACTTTTCACTAAAAGGTCCTGTGTTTTGTCATTTTTCTCATATATATTTTCAATAACTTCCTTCAACTAGTGATGGAGGTAATGAAGCTTGAAAATGGATATGATACCCTGATCAATAGGCTGAATTAGAATATGGTATTAGGTTTCAGGTTATATTTCAAATAACCCTTAATACCTCAAAAACTAGAGAGACTATATCTTTAGACTTCTTGTATTGAGAAAATACTTTCTCTGCCTTAGAAGTTATCAAGTTTTGTTTCAGCATATGTTTCATCTGCATTATTTATTTCTTTATTTTGCAAAACCTCCACAAATCCATTTACTGGATAATTATATTGTGAGACATAAACAGTAACTATGGGTAAAAACATTCAATCATTCCATATCTAGAGAAATCTGATGAACAAATACTTGAATTTGAGTGGTTCAAACCCCAGCATGCGTATTCAGCCACTGCAGCCAGTTACATCAAATATTCCTCTCAGTACATGTGTTAATACTTGAAAGTCATTTTGAAACTATATGGCAAAAGCTCAACTCACCTTTGAATGTAATGTTATAAAATTTAATTCTGCTAAACCATCCAAATCTCCAAAATCTTCATAGCAACCAAATATTTTATAAGATATTCAAATATTCTGATTGATATTATTTGCTCTGAGTATAGAATCCATTCTGATAAGCTTTTGGTTATTCACTCTTATAGTATTCATTCTAATAGTACTTTTTCCATTCCTTCCTAATTTGTCTTTCTGGTTGTTCTCATCTTCTGTGCAGACACAATATTGAATTTTGAATAGCTTTTCTTTATGATTCTTATCATTCTCTTATCTTATATACAGTTGATTCATTAATTTCATGATGCCGCCCAACGGTAGAAGCCATCTCCATCCTTCTGATCATATCTATTTTGTTTTCAAAATTGAGAACTTTTTATTCTTCTATCTAAAATTTTTTCTCACTGGAGAAATATTAAAATTCAGTAAAGATAATCTCAAGCAACATTCAGTTATTTAGTATCCAGCACCACAGAAACCTACACAGGAATGTTCAGTAAAGATATTTTGTGGTAAGAGTTAGTAGAACAAATGCAGTAAAATTATTATACAATCATATTTATTTTAATTTAAAAAGTGAAAATCATTTGTCTTTATTACTTATTTTTACTTATCAATTTCTTACATAAAAACATAATAAACAACCTTAAGACCTCCATTTCTACTCATTTATCACAACTAAACCTATTGTTCATAAATGACTCAGTTCTAAATGAAGTTAAAGAGTCCAGTAATTTGCAGATATATGAGACTCTGGCCACAATTACTGGGCAATGGAAGATAAAGGATTCATGGATAACAGGGGAGTAGTGTACTTAATGAACACCTCTGTTGTAAATTTTAATGTACTTGTGTATGTTTACATTTTAATGTAATTTTTATTCCTTTTGCTCCAAGACAAGTTCTTGTAACTATATATTTAAGCTGCAAAAATGCATGGAGCCTTCTCTATGAAACGCTTGATACTGTAGCATGATTGATGAATCAGGAAAGCATTTGACTTTTCCTAGGTTCAGCAGAGCTAATAATAATTTGTAAGACCAAGAGTGTTTGTTGTATAAGTAGATACCTGTAGACTTAGAATTCATGTAGGATATTCTTGTATAATTAAAAGCTATACAGTTGGTCGAGAATTATTAGTGTCAGCTTTGATAGAGAATATTTCATTAAATCCATGATCTTGTGTTTAGAGTCATGACATAGGCCATTTTAGAGGTTATACAAAGAATTTTTGTATCACTTGCAGTAGTTAGCTTTTGCTTCAAGTGCAAGAAATAACAAATTGTCATATGATTACTTTCATTCAGGAATGTCACAAATTAATAGAAGAAGGCTTCATCTGTAAATGAAATATTCAGAACTGAAATTTATCGTTTGACAATATAAGACTTGGCAGAATCAGAGAGAGTGATTATTGTTGCAGTTTGTTGTTCTTTATTTCTCTTTGCACTAAGAATGCACCCTTGAAGAATGCTACAGGTACATTTGTTTTATGAAAAATGTCTTCAGAATGAAGATGAGCCAATAACATATTATGTTTAAACATTAAAATAGGATATTAGTCTTCGATGAATTTCTTACCAATTCCTTTTAAATTGCAATAAAAATTTCAGTTATTTGTAATCTGAAGTGAGATGATTACTCATGTATAACCTGTAATATAGTTTTTATACTTCCTAGAGTTTTACTACTTTAACCAGAAAATTGTGACTGATAGAAGAACAATCATCTTATTCATAAAAAGATGTGATCTAAAATTAATATTTGAGTTTTGCAATTCAGTTGGCAGGAGAAGCACAAAGTATTAATTGTTATACATACTAAATATGATAAAAATTTTCCACTTAGTTTATTTCAGATTTTTAATGAAAAGTTAAAAAGAATATGAATTTTCAAAAACATGAGAAGACTTTATCCACCTCTGAATATAGTAAACTCAAAGTAATCAGTTTGCAAGTGTACTTCCCAAAAATGAGAAATACAGATGATAAAAATGGAGAAGCAGCTGCTTGCACTCAGATTTTACTATGAGAGATCATATAGTTGATATTTTGTCTACAGAATTTTCAAAACCTTTGATTGGAATAATCTTGTTAAATGGCAGTCCTGTTTGATTTGGCTATCTACTTTGTAGAGAATTTTCATTGTATTCATTTAACCTAGTAGAGTTTGAATTATTGATGAATATCATATAAATTCAAATTGTTTGTTGAGGACCATATTTTGAGTTTTAAGCCACCTAATGGGCAATGTACATTGTGGAATTCTATACCAAATTTTACTGTCATGATGATAGCCTATATATTCCATTTATTTCAGAAAAAGGTGCATTTTTTCATCAGTTTTTGCCTTTACTCAGCATACACCAAAGTGTCTGAGTACTTTCAGCTAAATTTAAATTTAGTGTAACTTACCATTATGTATCTTTTTAAATTATAATCATTGGGTATTTTAGAGAATTTAGATTCAAGAAAGTTCCTCGTATAACCTAAGATCAATACTGGATATTTGTGATTTTGCATTCACTGTATTCATTTTTGATTCATATTTCATTAGATAATAGATCATTTAACCACAATTGCAAATGGCAGTGGCGATAGAAAATAACCGCTTTGCTTGTAATAGCATCATAAGCAAAGGCCTATAGATTATCAGTTGATTTATTCTTTTCTGTTGAAAATTGTATGTTTGCTTTGGGTGTAGTTTGAAAAAAGCTTGTCAAATTTGACTTTTCATGCCTCAATGATCCTTTTTTCTCATTCCTTAAGGTATCACCTACAAATTCCATTGACTACTTACCTTACAACTCAAGCCAAAAAGTAGTTGATGGTATGAATCACTATGGAAACATGAAAAATGCTATAGTACCTCAAATTGGAAGGTAAGCTGTAATCAATGTTCCGTTTCATGATGACTATTTCATAATTTTTGTTGAAACCATATACTTTCTCTCTGTGGTAAATGAAAAAATCCTTTCTATCATTTTACGGCTGCTATGAATGCTTCTCAAATTTGAAATTGAAGAAATATATTCTGAAGAAAATTTTAATTTGAGAAAATACCTAATTTCCACTTTTTTGTTTGTTATTTTACGTTCTTTGAGGTTAATGGAAGATTCTCACAAGGTTGCCTTTAAATTCTCATTTCATAATCTTGATGGTAACCATGCTCACAGTGAAATTTCCCTAATTATAAGTTTCATTTTAATTTATCTTAAAAGTGAGGAAAGTAACCCTTTAATAGCAACACTTGTCTATGAACAAGAAAACAATAATTTACTGAAAAATTAGAACTCATAGGCTACAAAAATAATCTTCTGTAGCTCAGAAATAGGAAGAATTAGGTTTTCAACTTTCTAACCTTATGATGTATCCATCTTTGTTGGTCTTATTTATAATTTATTTAGAATTTTTTCTTCTTTCTAGAAAGAAATTTTGGAATAAGTTTTAGATAATGATAACTATTTTCTGTTTTTAGCTCTATTTTTAAAAAGAAATAGTAATCTGCAAGTGTGAAGTAAATCATAATTGCTCATAGAAGCTCTGAAATACAGAAGTGAAGATAACATGGCTTGGTGGTTCTGTGGTTAGAATTCCTGCCCAGAAAGTGGGAGATGTGGGTTTGAGTCCCAGTCAAGTCACTATTTTTCACTTCTCTCACAACCTTATGAAATAAATACTTGAATCGATAAGTAACTGATCACATAAAGAAATTGTCTCTCTAACAATTTCTCTTAACTCATTTGCTAAGCTGGGATACATTTTGCTTACCTCAAAGTCAAAAATTTTTGAGTATTTGTTTTGTATATTATATGCAGTATCAATGATAGTTTTTTGAATCTCTAAATGCTGTGATATTGATGCGTAAATTCTGCACCATTTACATCATGTAGCAAGCATGTAAATATCACTGTGATTGATAAGACCATAATGAATTCTTGCTCAAATGTAATTATTAATTCCTTTGTGTGACTCCAGTAAAATATTTCTGAAGATTATTATTTTTTAGGAAGAATATAGAGGAATTTGTCATAACCTTTATAGATTCATAAATCTTTATATTTTTGAAATATTTCATAGCTTTCAGAAGTGTTCTTGAGTGATGGCTCACCAAATAATTTAGCTTAACTTATTAAACTTGGTGTATATATAATCTAGCTCCTCTTATTCATCGATATGGTTCACTTTTTCTTCTATACTTTGTCCCACATCATGAAGAGACCAATCTTAAGGCCTTGGATGTTACTTACTGGAATATTACAAGAGCTCTAGCAATTTTTGCATAAATAAAGAAATTGGCAATAATTGATTTTAAATACCTTATGCATAGAGTAAAATCGATTTCTGATAGAATACTATGAGCAAAGTATGCCATTCTCTTGTAAGGAATACATGGTGCCATAAGATTAATAGGTTCCCTTTTTTTCA
This sequence comes from Pachydiplax longipennis, assembly GCA_036926295.1. NCBI lineage: Eukaryota > Metazoa > Arthropoda > Insecta > Odonata > Libellulidae > Pachydiplax > Pachydiplax longipennis. The sequence continues at coordinate 2,368,513 of JAVFKF010000010.1, forward strand.
TTGGTCTCATCTTCATCTTCATGATGTAGGACTAGGTATGCTTCCCAAATATTTTTCAAATCTCAGGATACCATCCTTTACCATAATTGTCTGTTTTATCTCAAATATTATTCAAAGTGACAATGTTTTGTTTATAAGTTCAATAACTCAAAATGGTGCCTTTCATGATGGTGAAGATGCTATTGTGGTATAGATCCCAAATTTGGTCTATGAAAAATTTACGAAAAAAATTGCTTCGGAAACAAAAACTTGAAAACATTGGTATTTCTTCAGTCTTTAAAGAAACAAATGTGTACTTCAATCCAATGACTGCTTTTCATTTCCTTAAGTTTTATGTTGAAGAATCCCTACTCAATTTAAGAAAGTATTTTAAAAAGTATCGGTACAAAATATTATTACCTTTAAACACATTAAAAATTCTTAGATCACATTAATAATAATTTAACGGATGTCGAATCTTATTGTTAGTCTTGAAGCTAGGAGTCACGAGAATAGTTTATGGTTCATTCTCATTTTTAAAAGAATACTTGCTTAAATATTTTCAATTTTTTTAAAATTATATTTAATTTTGGACATTTCAGTGTAATATCCGTTAAAGATGCATCTGCCATCAAGGAGGAGGAGGCTATTCCACTTCGCCCTTTACGTGTTTCCAACGGAGACCCTGAGAAATCTTATAGCCCTTATCAAATAATAGAGTAAGTATAGTATTTATTTTCACCATTCAGTAAGACTTTCTTTGATAAATTACATCATCTCACTCAATTTTCTATCTTTACCTACATTCTTTTCAATTTTATTGAAGACCTAACCTACACAAGACATATAATGGTTCTACTTGGTTCTTTATGATAAACAAATAAATTTTAATCTCAACAAATCACTACATTTACCAATTAGTTTGTGTAAACCAGTTGCCATTTTTCTTTTCATACAAGGACTTGACATACATATTTTTCTTTACTTGTATCTCAAATATTACTTTAGTTTTTTTGTGTAAATTTCAGAAAATCTGATGGGCAGTTTCTTCACCCAAATTATGGTAAGAGTGACATCTTTAAATTTTCACATTCACTAAACAGCATGAGGGTTAAACTACCATGCACTAATTCCCCAAACTTAATCTTGTGTTTCACCAACAGCCTTAATCTGCATGTCTTACTAAACTGTAACCTACTAATGATTCCCCACATCCCATATTACAGCCCCCCAGATGAGTATGGGCCCGAACTTACCCCACCAACACCTCCACCTCGACGAATGCCTCAAACCGGAGGCTCCTTCCGCCTAGGCTGTATTGGTTGGCAAGGAGGCTCCAGGGCACAGGCATCAAGTTCTTCCTCAAGAAGTTTCAGCCGAATTGCGGGTGGTCTCAAGTTGGCCCAGGCACAGGCTATGGCTGTGGCTGGCTTTTTGCCAGATGGTGACCCCCAAGACTGGAGATTATCCTTACGTCAATCACCTATTTCTCATAGGGCATCCTTTCATGGGAGAGGTCAGCTCAGATTCACTTCCTCATAAAATATGCCAGGCCATCCATGATCATAGTTTTATAAAATGTCTAATATGTGAATGTTCACAGAACAAGAATGAATTTTAAGGCTTATGAATTTTATTTGGCCTTGTGCGATCATAGTCTTTTTTTCATCATCTTTAGATCTAAGCTTTGCATATTGCTTGAGATTAGAATTAAAATTTGAATATTTTCCTGTTATTAATGGCAATGATCTCTTAAATAATGGGTTACATAATGAAATCTTTTTTGGATACAAGTAGTAATATATCGTTGATATATGAATAAGAAATTTTACTTTTCTCAACAGAGAACTTTGCTAGTAAGTGAAGATTTGAGGATTATTCAATGGTATTACCTCATATATTGCAGATGGTGAAAATTTTTTATTACTAAAGAACTTAAATTTTTAAGTTGCCCCCTATAAATGTATGAAAAATAAGTCATAAATATTTGTTTGCTTTCTTTGAATCAACTGGGTTAAGTGCAGGAATAAATTACCTTTTCGATAGGTATTTGTCAACAAATATTCATTCTTTCTCCAGATGTTCTAAAGGGCAAAGAAGAAAGTTCTCTAAAAGTTATGGTAACTGTGAATAATATAAAAGGAAAATATTCACTTAGTCAAGAATGCAAAATAAATTCTAAGAACTTTCTAAAACTTAGGTTTAACGTTTTTCTGTTTCCTGTGATGCCTTAATAATGATCTATGCCCATCACCTGTACCAATTTCTACAGTATCTGCCTTAACTCCCTAACAGAAATATAATTTCATAACAAGCCACTTGAAATTTATTGATGAGTTACTTCAACTGAATTTTATTTGTTATTATGAGCTTTCTTTTTATTATTTAAGTTTTTCTTAAACTAATATTTATCCATAAGATATTAATTACATTACTCCTTTCCTTCCTATTTTCGATTTATCTTATAAATGAAAAAATATCATTGATAAATTTTAATCAGTGATGATCATAATTTGACATAAATGTGATAATTCCATTTTAAATTAATCTTGCCAATTTAGCAAATATCAGTAAAATAATGTCTTGAGAAAAAATATAATTTGCATATTGAGTAATTCATGTCCAACTAAGCTGATAATTTTACAGGAAAATAATAGAGATGACTGATTAATCAAATATAAATAATCTTAGGTAATTTTGAATTAATCATTGCTCACTGCCTTGTTTTTAACCCCTGATGCAAACTAAGCTGAGTTACGATACAGATTTAATTAACTGTATACTAATATATTTTTGGAAAACAATGAAACTGTTCAAACCTTATCAAAATAATGCTCTGTATTTATTTTATGATCATATTGAGGTATAGCTGAGTGGTTTCTCTTTCAATCAAGTTTGGCAATTTGATACCATCAACTCTTGCCAGATTTTGTAGACATATATTTTACAAAGTATTCATGTTTTATACTTAAAAAAGAGCAATAAGTTTAAATATTATGGTAATTTTTAAGCAGCTATTGTTTTCCCTTAAAATTTCAAAAGTTGATCATCTTATGCCATTATTTTAATCATTTATACTTTATAGGTATATTTGTCTCATACTAACTAACAGTTAAGTGTACAAAGTCTTCACTGTATTCCAATATTTCCAGTGGTATCGTTAGCATATAAGGGAATAAAAACCTATGTATTCCTCCTTGTGGTGCAAATGTCAGGTCGCCTTTGTATATAATTCTACAGTCGGACAAATAATTTTATGACTCTTAGTTTACATACCTAGATTTCAACTGCATTCAACAATACTGGCTAGAAAAACTGGAGCACTTTATAGAATATAGAGTAAAAGCAAATTAGATGCTCTACATTCTAAATTGAAAATTCTGAAAATTCATATTACTTATAAACAATTTATAATTATCAGTTATATATCTACCTCTTTCTTTTTAACAGAGTCCCGTCCTGGGGAATCGAATGGAAGTTTAGCTACGGAACGTTTATCTCACTCACTTCCAGGAAGCCCAGCAGATCACCGTCCCAATCTTCCAGAAGTGGTTGGCTCTGCTGAAAGTCTTGTAGGCAGGGTAAGTATAGTTAAATTGTAACTCTTTTCTCTTTCTTTGATATTCCATAGTGTATACTTATTTTTCAATTTTCTCAATTTCGGATCCACCTAAAATGTTTATGTTCAGGTAATGCAATAATAAAAAGCAGCATTTCCTAAGCAAAAATTAAAATAGAATTAATAAAAGATCAAGATACTTTAATGATAGATGTAGCAGTCTACATCACATAGTATATTTTTTAATGCAGGAAAATTACTCTGAAATATAATGAAACTTACAAAGACCCTTCTTATAACTGAAATTATACATTGTAATACATTCTTGTTGTATCATTTACTGTAAATTAATAGAGTTGCTTGTTATGTAACCCAGAAAAATGTTAGTGTGGGTTTGTTTGCCAAATATGCTCATCTTACCTAAGAACTAATCTTATAGTGAAATAAAGTTAGTGTTATGTATTTACCCATTTCTCAGGTAAGTTATTGAAAAGTCATGCAGGAGTTGTCTATATATCCATCTTTCTACACTAGTAATGAATGAAAACATAAGCACTCCTAATTCTTTTGCAAACCTGATGCTTTACTTACCCTGCTGACTTCCAACAGTTAGCCCCTAATATGTCCTAATTATTTTATGGATATTCATTCATTTTTGTGCCCTGGTTTTGTGACCCCCTAAACATTGGTTCAACTATTTTATTTCAGGTTCTGGTGGAACAGGGTCTGGGAAAATACTGTGATCCTGATTTTGTTCGTTATACATCAAGAGAAATGCAGGAAGCTTTAGATATGACGCAAGAAGAAATGGATCGAGCGGCACATCGACTTCTGTTACAGGAGCGACAGGGCAGGCCATTATCTTTTCATGGTCCCCATGGGGGTGTAACGCCAATGAGAATAGCAGGTCGTGATTTAGAAGTGCAAGATGATCCAGGTCCTCATTTATAGCAGGAACCTATTTGGTGCAAAAGTACTCAAATCTACATTTCGGCTGTTTGCATCATATCCAAGATGTCATTGTCTCCACATTGGAGAGTCAGTTCTTGGAATAGTCCATCAGTTGAAATATGTGTCAGACTGCAGTATTTCATAGAAATGTGCCTATGTCCTGCAGGATTTGTTCATTGATGATGGAATTTTCCTGTAGGAATACTGCAGTTAACAAAAATCAAGTCATGCCATCAGTGGACTTAAATAAATTGAAGATGATGTGACTGAAGCTTTAATGACCATAGTCTCATTTGAATATAGTAAAACTGCTTCATGTTTTCAATACTGTGTGAACCAAGTGCCTCATTGCTGTGAAATACAGTAATCTTCCCTTCTGGTCCAAGAAGAGATGGTAAATCTTGTGATGCCTTGTTTTATTAAATTTCCCTATAAATGTACTAAATGGATTGTTTTCTCTATCCAGTTAAAAATTTAATATCATACTTACATGAATTCTATGAGAAAAATTGTTGGATTTCAGGATTTTCTCTGGATGTTGAACTATTATGTCTTTAAGAGTGAAAATCAAGAATACTAAATATTGCCATACCTAGATTCCATTGGCAATGGCAAAGTATTTCTAGATGAGACATAATCAGATACAACTGGGACCTTTTATATCATAAGGAAATCTTTCTAGCACATTTTATGAGTGCTTTCCTATCTTTCTTTAGATATGTATGTCAGGTATATTTGATTTGTCATTCTTCATTTTTAATAAATTTATTTCCATTCTTTCTCTAGATACCTGCAGTAGAATCATGACTTATGTCACCCTCTAATTTTCATTTCTAAGAAATTCATTTTATTTCTTGATTTGTTTACATAGATAAAATATCTAAAAACTTAACTTAGAGCAGAATAGGCAATCTTTTATAATAAAACTTATGTTGAATTCAGTCCTTGCTTATCTCGAATTTTCAATTTGTTGGTTCTGATTGAAGTAAAACGGTTTATTGCCATTAAAGTTGATAATGATTTGTTATTATTTCAATAGTTTCATCTATAAAATTAAATTTGAAAAAGACTGATATATTCATCGTAAGATATCTCTACTACAAGAAAACATTGAATTGAAAATGTTTACATTGTATGGATAAATCTGGTTAGGTAGAACTAGTTATTTACAAACAGAAGTGGTGTAGCTAATTTTGTTTGTTACATTTGTGGTATTCATGTTTCCATGAATGAAATATTTTGAAAAAATGTTCCATTTTTTGTGAAACTATGTTGATTGTTAGGCTCTCCCTAATCATCAATATTTGACAAAGAGTATATTAAGGAATAATTTATACTTAAATTTTATTTTGAATTATCTACTTCTCTCTTGTAATTACTAAAGATTGTTAGTTAATTGTGATAAACTCATTCTTTTATGAGAGACCTTCAAAAAATACATAGAGAATGAGGAACTCATTGAAGATATCCAAAATGATTGATGATATTGTGGCAGCCAACACGATGTAGTGCCATCACTGTCCAAAGAATAAAAATTGCCTTAGCGTAGGATATATTGGCACTTTGTCTCACCTTTTAATTCAAACCTTCAGTGGTTTTACAGGTGTTTCATATTAATTTATTTTGACGCATATGAAAAATCCTTTGTTTTATTCATTTGAAGTTTGCTCATAAAATGGCCAAAATTTCAATCATTTGTAATTTATAAATTTTACATCTTATACTAATTGATTACTTTATTGAAAGTTATGGAAGGAAGCTGCAATTAAGTATTAGAATTTTTCAATGTGGCCTTGACCTTCAAATGACCAGTAAACTAGAAAATTTTTTAAAATTGTTCATTCATAAGAAACACCTTTAATTTTAGGGAAGGGTTATTTTGTAATAAATGCTAAAAATTTTTAACATTTGAAACAGGGACTTTCTGGAAATTTTACTGTCATTTGCTTGCATCACCTCTCAAAATCTAAATAAATTTTCTATTAGAAAAATTGTTATAAGGTTATTATCACAGATGAAGCTATAATTTAGAGTTCCAAGTACCTATTAATTTATGGAGTATTATTATCTATTTTTAAAAGTTTGATGCAAAGTTTATAGTATGAAGTCTTTCTTACAAAATAATCAGAATTTAACTGAATCCTTATTTTATTTCAAATATGATCTCAATGTATGATAGACTCTAGTCTATGAATGATGAAAAACTCTGAATAAGTTAGTTTACCTCTACTTTGTTAACTTTCCTTAATTTTTCTGGAAGTATATAGTATTTTGTCTTGGTAGTATTTGTGAGTCAAAAAGCTTGAACTCGCCTATTTACTCTCTGTATTAAATTTCTTGTTACCTTAGGAAAAAATAAAAATATATTTCATAAATATTCAACAGAACGCTAAGAGTGGTGATTGTTTTACAGAACTGTTTCTTTATGGAAGGCTCAACAGTGATACGAGTTTAGTGGATTTTTTCACATTCATACTCCATTCTATCCATTTAATGCTAAATCATGTACACAGGGCCAGCCAAGAAGGGGGCCTCCAGTCTTAAGGGGCCCCATTTTGGAAAGGTATCTTCATTATTTTGCAGTGAGCGAACAATATATAAGTAAGGAATGTTGCTCTGCCAAATATCATCCTTTTTTATTAAATTTTATTTATCATGTGGGTAGAGGAGAGAGATATGGGGGGCCCATGGAAATTTGCACCCTTTGGGGCCTCCTTTGGTAGATGGCTGGTCCTGCTTGTACACACACTGCCATTATATTTTTTCACATTCTCTCTCTCAGTGGCATGTAGTTAGATCCTAGGAATTTTCTTATTAAACTGTAAATCCATTCAAGAATCGCCATAAAGTATTCCTTGCTCTGGTAGTTGATTTATTTAATGAAATTTTACAAAGTTACAGTTTGATATACATGAATTAGAAATAATTTTAGTACATTTTCTTATGCATTAAATTATTTCTTGTTATTACTCAGTCATACGGCACTTTTATTAGAAGAGATAATGTCAAATGATATTTATTTTTACATTATGTGTAACCGTAATCCATAAATAATCTGTATTTATTTTAACTCTTAAAATTTTCCAATTGTACAGTTTACAGATTGTTTACTTATTTATCCTTTAGTTGTATGGAATTGAGGAGAAATAACTAAATTTATGATTTATAAAATGTGGGAAAGTAATTTGTTTTGATATCCATATTTTAATGGAATATCCAATTAATTTTTAGGCTTACATATTCAGAATAAAGTTTTATTAAAATAAAATACAATATTTCATCAAGTCTCCCCTTATTCAAACAAAATCATGAGTAAGATTTTTAAAAAATATCTACCACCCTGTCATTGCCTTTAGTGAATTATGTTTCTAATTAACATATTTTTGAAAATTTATTTTAGTAACTTGTTGACCATAATACATATAATACTGGTACATTGAGCCTGAAATTTGCTGAATATTTACCCTCATTGATGTAGAGATGGATTTATTATTAAAATTTTGCCAACATTGAGGTCTTGTATTACAATTTTAATAGACTGCAGAAATAAAAATATTTGAGTAATAAAAGTCTTATTTCATTTTAAGGTAAATGGGATTTATGAATAAAAACCACTGGTTTTGTATTTGTTATGAATGTTTCTTGCATGATCTTATAGATATGTAGAGATAGTATAGGATCTTGTACAATACCAATCATTTGGTAAGCCAAACCCCTATATGCTCTACTTCATTCAGCCTATGAAAAGTAATAAGATTCTTTGCAAAGCTCCAATAATTTAAAATGCTGTTTTTATTATATGATCTCATCAGTTGACCAGACTCGATTTAGTTTTTTTTCAATACGATCCATGCAGCAGCATAGATGCTGGTTTTTTATACCTTAAAAAAGTATTTGACCTTGTCAACCATTATAAATTACTTGAAAACTTAACTTTTATGGTATTCAAGATTTAGCATATTATTGGTTTAAATCCTACTTATGCCACCGTTTCCTAAAAGCAATCATCAATCAGCAGCTCACCCAAAAAATTTTTATGTGAGGGGGGCTCTGCCCAATCTTTTCATAAAAATGTAATCAAAATGTTATTTTAATAAGTATATTTTAAATTTTATAGAAAATGTAAAAGAATCTTTCTTTTATCGTTCGTCTAGTCAATCTCAAGTAAAATTATGTAACACGTATTTCCTGTATGTCCAATTTCTCTCATCATGTGACTGTGACTGGCCAATTAAAGATTAATTTGGGTTTTATATAGAGTTAATGGGAAGCCAAACCCCCCTTGCCCTAATCACCATAGGTGTACCACTGTTTTATCTACGGGTATATACAGTAAGTTAATAATGCAGTAGCTTAGGGTCCCACTCTCTTGGGGATTCCCGAAAATTTAAGGGGAAATGCTGGACGTTTGTCAGGTGAAAATGACTTTAGATGCACAATAGGTCCATGAATTGCCATACAACATATCGTCAAAATAAAAAGCAGTTACAATTCGTTACTGACAAAGGACAGCTGGACCTGTAAAGAACCCCATTACCTTCGATAGGGCCATATCAAACAGTAATTCGATTATTGTTAAAGCTAGGGGACATACTGTTGGTAAAACTTCGGATACTTCCAATTTACATGATCGCTATATTCGACGCATTTACTTTTTATCAAATATGAGTAAATTCTGCACTTCATAAGAAAAGAAAGATTTTAATAGCGTTATTTAGCGTTCATATACAGTTGTCTATCTTTAACTCTCCGTTGGCTGCAATACTCCCTGAAACATCGCTGGTCGCAATTTATCTGTTGAATTTTTTGTAGGTTATCTTTACCATCTATTTGTATTGCATTTCATATATTATCATTTTTTAATTCAGTAAGAATAAGCGGTGATAAAAAATCATTTCTATGTGATTAAGAGTGGATGAAAATAATGATTACTGAACATCTTTTTTCAAAGATAATCTGCTTAATGTGGCCTTTATGGATTATCGAAGTTGATAACAATCCGTAAAGGACTCAGATTGTAGAAAAATAACTTTATTTTTCCCGGTGAGAATCACAATTCGTTGTTATACTGTTTCACACAGAGCTCATGGTGGCGCGTGGTGTAGATCGGTCTCCTCAGGTAAATTGTGAATCACTTATGTTATAATGGAAATGTCTTTCCTTTTAGGAAATATTCCTTTAATTCTTAGTACTTAAACTTCCCATTGATTGTGGAAAAGGTTATCAAGAGTTGATGAAATAATGATAATATCAGGAATACCTTTCTTATGTCTTATTGCAAGATTATCTTGCCGTTGGATGTATATAATATTTTGAATACCTGATTATCGTCATCGTAATAAAGTTCCCTGTTAATATTATTTCTATTAATGCTATTCCCCTGATAAAGCCAGAGAAAGATATTTTTACCACGATCCTGCGTACCTTAAGGCGTGTGCCACGTGACCATTTTAAAAAACTTTTCCGTCAAATGAGACAGCAGTCGTGAAAATTTTCTTGAAACTTATGAAGCCGTTGTTTGACCGTGTTTCAATAGATTTAACGTGTCTAGTCAACCTATACTAGACTTTCTTTAGTAAGTTGTTAAGGTTTGTTTAAATTGACATGATAGATGTAATCGACCCATTCATCAACTGTATTTAAAGAAAGTAGAGCTTTTGGAAATCAACTATAGATATGTGGTTAATTCATTGTTATAAGAAGCTATTGCCTTTGATTGTTATTTATGTGACATTAAATGATTTATTTTTCATTTTCTCGCAGTGTATCCACTTGGAAAAGGACGCTGTTATTCATCTTATTCAAGGTAGCTTAGTATCTAATCTATCTTGTGTTAACTTCAGTTACCTAAAGATCAAGAGTAAGATTTGTGCTCGAGGAAGATGAAGTGTTTAGAGCTGTAGGAGCAGAGGATTTCTGAATAACCTGTGGTGATAATATTTGGATTACGTCGTCCCACTTAATTTGGTGAATGTGTGCATAGCAAGGAAAAATAGTTGGTGATCTCTGCCTGCCGCATAAGAAGAACCCCTTCAGTAAGCTGTCGCTCTATGCAAGTAATAATTTTGGGAACAATTAGTTTCTCTGTTTTTCATTATTATATTTAGTTATAAAACCACTTTTTACATATATCATGTTAGTGGTACCTTCCACTCGATTACTTTTTGCAGAGAGATGATAGGTTCAGTCCCTTTCTCTTGCATCTTTGACTCACTGCATATGATCCCTCTGCTTTAAAAAAGTCCTATATTAACATCATAATGAAAGCGAGTGCCTGTCTCTGGATTATAATTATTAAAAACTTATTTAATTATTATTATGTATCACTTATTGTGATTTATTTGATCATAATCTTAATTCCAACATTGCCGTTGATGTATGTTCTTTAATTTTTTATGTAGCGAATTGCCACTATACCTCTAATTCTAATCTTTCATTTCATATCAAGTATTTTTTAGTGCAGTATTCCTAATGATTTGATTATCATGGCCTCATTCTTAAATTTAAAAATTCTGATAGGTTCTTATAGTTTATTATGAAATTAGTTCTTGATTCTCCTTGCGTTTTTAGAGCCCATTCTCTATGGTCTAGGATTGTCTTGAAATTTGGATAGTTTTGGCTTAATGTCAACTTATTCTTACATCTTATGATTGGTAATGACACCATCACACATTAATGTCATGAAACTCATTTATTTCATAAGATTACTTTTTTTAGTTTAGTTCAACTGATAATAATTGCATTCTATACTATGTGTTTCAATTAACAATGAATTTTAGTGATAATATTTTTTTACTTGGATATCATAGCATTTTTTCTTAACTGATTGTTCATTAGTTCATTTTCCTTATGTCTGGTTATTTCCCTCTTGTCTTCAGCATGCATATTTAAATTCAAAGTAATGGAACTTCTAAGAAAGTGTGTGAATAATTTATAGGCCCACTCTGTGGCAGAGGAAAAACGTTTGTGTTTGTTTCATTATCTGTGTTTTAATTTTAAAATTCAAGGCCCTTCATTGGATAACAGATTCCTTTAACACGTAGATTCACTGCAAAACAATCCTTACATTTTGTAGGAAGTGTTCTTGGGTTTCCAATCTGGTGGCATCTCTCTATGCTGTCATTTGTCTGGAATCATCATAGTTGAACATGCTGCCTACATGATTATCTGGTATCCCTTATGCATTATTTTCCTTCTATATAAATAATCTTATGACTCAATTATTTATAATTTCTATATTACTTTCATATTCATGCACAATATAAGGAAGCTTCTTAAGTGTGATTAGGAATATCTTATATTGAATTCATTTAATAAAAGAACTTTCTCTGAATCTCATTTTGTCTTTGATTTTAAAATATCAGTTTCGATGAGATTTTGCATAGTTGGAACTCTAGTGAAGCAAATGACCTTGAGAACTTGGAGGAAGTTTTGTATACAGACATTAGATCCTACTTTTTTATTCAATGTTTGAAAACATTATATCTATGACCTCTGATCAGTTTTTGATAAACCACTTATTTGAAATTGGAACCATTTCTTAGAAAGCTGTTTGTACTTTTTCTTAGTTGTTTAAGTATACTATTCCTTAGTTCCTCAGTCTTATTTTGAATTTTATTTTCAACTCTTTGATTCTAAATTATATTTTTTATTTGGGAGGTATAAGAAAGTTAAAAATGTTTCTTTTAAGGTAGGTAATTTGTGATATTCCATGAAAGCGCAAAATTCCTACATATATACAAAAATATGATCAATTGAGTCTTTGCAGAATTAAGTGACCATGAAAAATTTCAGTATGTCTGTCTCAAAGATCATGATGAATGTTTTCTTCTTTACATGTAGTAGTTAGCTGAATATCTTTATTTATTTTCAACAGATATCTTGATAGTTTCTTTTAACTTTGTATCCTAATTTTTTTAATTTTCTTGAACATTGTCTCAGTTTGTCATGTCATGAAAGTATTTCTGTGAATGGTAGGCCCATTAAGCTCGAGAAGAAAGAGATATTTCTGCATTGAGAAAACTCATTTTGTAGTGATTGACATTTTAATTTTAAACTTTAAGGCCATTTCATCATAAAGATTCATGTATTTGTGATCAGGATTCTTAGATGCATTCATGTAACACTAGTTAACTTCATTTAATTATTGCAGAATGCTTTAAATTCCAGTTATATAGGATGGGTATTTTTGAAAATGATTTCATCACTTTCTTACATGATTTAATGATAAGCTGCATTTCTAAAACATTTCTTCTAGCTACTGCGCATTCTGTGAACAATTTTAAGTGCAGGGCATTCATATTCATTTCCCTTAGGCAAATATTTCCCACTAGTGCAAGCAGTTGGAAAAAAAAATCTAACAAGCATAATGTTAGATTTGGTGCTTAAGAAATGAATGACCTTGAGAACATTGAATAAAGTTAGCTTGTAATGGTGATGCATATTCTGTTTTCCTCTTTTCTTGGGACATTTATCCCAATTAAATCATACTTCCCATACATTTCATCATAGTCTCAACCATTTTTGCCTTTGTTTGTAAAAGTTAAATTTTCATTTTCTTGAATTTTCTTGCAACTTGCCAATCATGTTCATTGCTACAAAGCTATTAGGAAAACATTTTGGGCCTGTTTATCTAGAAAAAAGTTTTTTTCATTGTGAATTTTTATTTTTTTAACTTTTCCATCATTACTGATTTTTTAACCACAAATTCAAGGCCATTCATTCTGTACAACTAATGCCTGTGTTTCAGATTGCCAGGTATTGATTGATTCATGTTCCACTATTTGATTTTAGTTTTGTTAAAAAGATTATTTTTTTGAGTTAAATTTACTCTTTTTAGAAAGCTTTTATTTCCTGTATATTTATGTAAATTTTAAGAAAACGATTTGATAGTCTATAATAAATCTTGTTTGTATTGATTTTATGTGACTTTTTAATGACTTACTTTTCAAAAAACAATTTAGTTTATTATTATGTCGCAAATAGCTCAAAGCACAGTGTGTCAGTGTTTGACTCCTAATGAAAATTTTTTCATCAGTACAAGTGATTGTTTAAGCTATAAGATTTGAGTAACTGAAACTGTAAAGAAATGAATCATCACTAGAACATTGAATAATTAATGCCTGTAGATCATGATTCATATTCAAGTTTCTTCTTTCATAAAGGTTTTGTAGGCTCTAATACATATTTCCATGTACCTCACGTAGTTCAGAGTTTTCTTCTTACAAGGAGACTACACACCGTCGGATGCGATTTAAGTGGTAAGACTCGGTAATTTGATAGATATCGAGTCAAGATAGATGAATCACCCCCAAGGTTGGGTTTTATGAGCGATAGTTTTCACGGAAAATGAAGTTAAAGTTTACGAAAAATTGTCAGGTAGGCTATAAAGCTAAGCGTAGTGACCTTTGCCATTCGAACGCTTGGTGCAGTGGTATGGTATCCGCTTCCAACGTCCTTTTGGTCGGGTTCGAGCTCTCATGCGGGAAAATTTCTTTTCTCTTTTTTTCTTTTACGTACTCTGTCATAATCTTAATCTATATCTGTTTTAGATTAAAATTATGTATATTTGTTTTAGATCTGATAGTGTTACTTCATTTTATTTTTGTGAAATAGATTATTTTATGGATTAACTTTATTATTTTCTTTTTTCTAGAATACCTTTATTTCCTGTGTAAGTTATATATAGTTTAGGAAGATAATTTGAGTTTTTTAACATATCTCTTCACATTAACTTTTAGGTGACTTTTAATGACTCAAAAATTATGACTTAGATTCAAAAAACAACGTATTTTATTATGAATTATGCATTTTATAAGCAGCTTAATGCACAATATGTCAGTGTTAGTATCCAAATGCAAAATTTTCCGTGAGCACTAGTGACTGCTTAAGTAATAAGATTTATGTAACTGAAACTGTAAAGAAATGAATCATCACTAGAAAATTAAATAATTAATGCTTGTTGATCATGATTCACTTTCAATGATTTCTTCCTTTGCTATGTTTTGTAGACTGTACACATATATAATATACATTGTATATGAATGTATACATACTTGAATGTATACATACTTCCATATACATCATGGAGTTCAGAATTTTCCTCTTAGTTGGATAACATTTTATTTCCCCATCCTAAAATTTGAAACTATTATCTTTTCACATAGTAATTGCATTATCTAATGAATATTTTTCCTCTTATTTAACTGTTTTGTGAGTTGGTCAGTTTATTGAGCAGCATTCAAATGTTATAAATAGTCCAAGAATCTGAATGCTTAAAATCATCTTGTTCAATAGGTCCAAGTATAAAAGTCACATAAACAAAGAGAGATGAATGACATCTTAATTGTTGAATTATTGAATTACTTAATGAAAGCTTAATACTTTATAAATTTAAGGCAGTTACATATTACACTTAGGCAATCAGTGCAAATTATATTTAAATAACTTTTAAGCTTCATTTTTATTCCTTATACTTTGTGTTTATTCATACTGTTATTCTTTTGTTATAAAATTATGACTTTCTTGTATGTTGAGTTGTTGAATAAAGAAATTGATGTTAATTAATATGGAATTGGAGAGCAATATGAATGATTTTGATACTTTCTCAAAGCTAGCAAGCAGTCTTGCGCAGTATTGACCACGTATGGGTTTTAAGCTAAGTGATAGGAGACTTTGAATACATATGAATCTTTATTGTTTTGTGTGCAATACAAGATTGAATTTAAATTCAAATGCAAAACCTTTTTTGAATTCATTAAAAATATTAGGACATCTATGCTATTTAAAATTTAAACCATCAAATACTGATCATAATATTTGTAAACATTTGCTACAACCTCAGAAATAGAGATTTTTTTGAGATATTTTCATAAGTGGGTTGTAAATACTCTTCATTTGATCAGAATTTTTATTAGCATAGCCAGTTGGTCTTAAATATGTTGTTGTTACTTGTTCTTTAATTGAACCTGAGGATTATTTTGATTATTGCAGTTAGATTGTACAGTATCATAGAAGGAATGATGTGATGCATTCCTTGGGTATGAATGCAAAATATTTTGACTTGTTAGTTGTTCTACAGCTTCAGCCTTACTTAAAATTTGAGAGTATTATAAAAGATGTGTCAGTGGAAGAAGCAATGACAAAATAGCAATCGATAATGTAGTTAAAAGCTTTCGTTTTGCCAATGCATTGATAGGATTGGATTTGTAAGGGTTGTGTTTGCTAAAATCTCAGTGTAGAGTCAAATCACGACTGTTTTGATGGTAAAAGTGGTAGCAATATTTTGGAGATCTAATATTTTTTAATTAATTGCTGAGAAACGGAATTGCTTAGCTAATTCAAAGAAACTTTTACGTAGTAGGATTATCCAAAAAAAATAAGATTCTCAGAAATTTCAGTAAGACATAAGATTTTTGCCAGGTTTCATCCATCTCTATCTTATTACAGTAAATAAGTAACTCAATTTCTAAGTTAAATGTTAATTATAATTGCAAAGTTTGTCTTATAATTTTTCATTTACAGGACTGATGTAAACTATAGAAAAGCAGCTCTATGAAAGACAAAGTACCTGAATGTGAAGTGTCAACTTGTAGCAGACCTAAGTTATAGCAAGTTAACCACCTTCCCATGGAAAAACATGGTGTTTCTTCATATAAAGTTTGAAAAGGTATTTAAATTCTTTTGATAAAACATTTTTTATTCATTGATTTTATTTAATTAGTAAATTTTTTATTTAAATGTAATTATGCAGATGTGAATGGTAATTTTATTTTGAAGCAAATTTTTGAAGTTAAACCATCCAAAATTTTAAGTTTGCATATAAAGTTTAAAATATATTTAAATTCTTTTGATGAAATTTTTTTATCCAATAATTAATTGTTGTAAAATATTTTATTTCAATTGAATATAATTTTATTTCAATGTATGCAAATGTGAATGTAATTTTATTTTTAGGCTAAGTTTCAAATTTTAATTCATTGTTATTGAATTGACAAATGCATAAATGTTTTAAATAAAGTATTTATTTATGTACAAATGTACAATGTTTTATTTCAGCATGCAGAAGTTCAAGTCCAGCATCTCGGAAAATTTTCAAAGTCCAGCTTGAGAACACTGCACAATATTCCAAGTCCAGAACAGAAGTTTTACTCTGTTCTGGACTTGGAATATTGTGCAGTGTTCTCAAGTTGGACTTTGAAAATTTTCCAAGATGCTGGACTCCTGCAAGACGCAACTCCTGCATGCAGATGAAAATCCCTGGAAAAATCCTAAGTCCAAGTTAGACCTTGAAAAACTTTTCTATCTCGAACAGTCAAGGGAAAGACTTTCGAGATAGTCTCCGCCCTGATAAGCCTTCTTTTTCCATGAAGAATTTGAATCCACAAAATATTTTGGTAAAAATCCTTTATTCACTTTTTCAATTTACACATCAAAATTACATAGATTGGTTTAGAAATACAAAATTCACAAAATAGTTACATTTCAGTTTACAAAATCACATGGTTCAAATCAGAATACAAATTTCAGTTTACAGATCAGAGAAATGATACAAATTCAGTAATTATACAGTAATGGAATAAATCAGGGTATTTTGAACACAATATTCACTTTTTGCCCAAAAGAAAAAATATGAAATTAGCAAAAATACAGCAAATCAAAGAGATTGAAAAGCATATGATTTTAAAGTAAAAATATATATATTAAATATATCTATAAAAATCAAAAACTGCTATTTAATTAGAAATTATTAAATTTTTTTGGTGCAAAATTTAGCTATCTCCAAGTAAAAGAAACAATATGCTTTTCATGCAGAAAACAAATTTAAGCAAAAAATCTTATTTGATCATTTCTAATTTTCTTATTTTCTCAAATTTTTTAGCATTGATAAAATTGAGTGACGATTGCAAGTTGAAGAATGAAAAATGCAGAAGTAAAAAAATTAGCAAATGGGAGATTTGCATATGATTATATGATTGATCTATAATTGGCTAGAAAAATCTATAGAAATGCAGCTTCAACTCTTATAAAAATATTTAAAACCATTCTTGATTTGACAAAGATTGCATTTGCTTATTTGATGCAAATGCATTAAAAATCAGCTTTTCTAATGATGAAAATGACATGATCTGCTGGATGAAAAATGTAAAAAAAGAGCTTACCTTTAAGTTATCTAGACATCTGTTACATGCTGATGAGAGACTGGCAACATTCTTATATTACAGTATTGCAAAGAGGCATTTTCCAATTTTAAAGCATTTTATTGATACATCAGAAATTTCACAGTATAAAAACATGAAATACTTGTCATTCTTATTTCACAATACCTTAAAGATACCCACAAATCAAAATTACCAAATTTAAAAATCTTATTCTTAAAGACAATGCCAAAAATCCAAAAACAAAAAAAAATAAAATTACGAAAGTAGCTACAAAGATTAGAAAAAAATTTATTACTCACCGGCACAGAAGAGCTGCTGGATGAATTTAAATGTCATTTTTCTGAAATAAAGTTTACCATCGCTTAAAGTGCTCTAGACATATGCTGCTCAGAGACCAGTAACAATCTTAAAAGAATTTTAAGAAATAAAAAGACGTTCCAATAATAAGGTATTTTATTGACCCATTAGAAATAAATCCACTACAAAAACATGAAGTACTTTTTTTGATCACATTGAATAATACCTTAGAAACATTGACACAGTTTAATGTAACTCATACTTTTGAGAATTGCAGTTTCAAGAGTGACAGCCTGAAATACAAATACTTCATGCATATAGATACCCAGAAATGGGATTAAAGGTAATAATACCTATTCAAGTTCAGCATACCTTCACAACGAAATAAACGTGTCCAATTCAATGGTATCAGTTAACAGAAACTAGATAATTCTACGGATAACCAAATTGATGCATCTTAAATAGGCAATAGGGGAAAAATTAATATTTCAATCGATTCCCCGAGAAAACATCTAATTGACTCAATAGTAGAAAATTGTCATCTTTAAACACCGCTCCTTCAACACTATGGATGTTAACAACAGGTAAGGATATATACGTGCGGCAAGAGGAGATAAGCAGCCTTCTTGGTAAGGACAACGGAAAGCTACGCAATCACCTAAAAAAAAAAATCTACAAATCCGATAAGTATTACGCTATGGAATTAGATCTTCAGGAAGGAAGGAAGGAACCCATTTCGCAATCAGCAAGAGTCCAATTTTTTTATAGTAGCTTTGGCTTTTAGCCACATTGCCTACCTAAATGGCACGAAAGGTTTGTTAGCAGCATTTTTTTCTTTAAAGGAATGCGCGTCCAAAATATAGTACGTCCCGTCATCGTAATGGACAGGAAAATTTCTGCTTTGTTAACGATAACCAACCGAACTATTAGATAAATTGGGAAAAACAAACTCTTTAGTAGCGAATATACAATTCGCTATAAAATGAACTTATGAATAATGAAACGTATGAATACTCTGCACTTAGTTACATCTAGTTTACTTTCTTTAAAATATTCGCATATACGCAAGGCGAAGTGGGAAATTAAATATAAAATAAGTCTTTGCCCTCTTGAAAAAAAAGATTTAGACCACCAAATAATAGCCCTGCTATACAACGCAATACTATTGACGGCTAAAAAGATTCTACCGGGTTTCCAGACAGCCAAGTGGGTCGCATTATCCGATACAATTCTAATGACAGAATTTCCTTTGCTTAAAGCGGTTCCGGACGAAATTTACGAGAATGAAGTAGGTATCGCAAATTCTTAATCTTATACAAGCGACAACAAATCAAATTAAGATTATTCCGTTTTTAAAGTTGCCGATCATTCAATAGTCTCACGAAAGGCAAAAATCTCTGAATAATATCATTATACTTCTTCCTAAGGATAAAATTACGAGTCAACAATTTATGGAAACTACAAGTTCCATTTAAACTCTAGAAAATGAAATTGGGTTTAAAGTTAGTTTTCGCCCTCTTGGAAAAATTATTTCGGCCACCGAAAGATATCCCTTCTATACGTTGCAACACTAGCATTGATGATGCTTACTCTCCAATAGCCAAATGAGCACTTTCTTCGCCTTTCTTTCGAAACTCAGCAGTATAAAGATTGATAAAGATAATATAGTAGCTATGATTAACGATATAATTTTCCCTCCTAGAAATGACTTTCTGAAATAGTTTCCTCGAGAACAAATAAGCGAAATTTTAACATCTATACATGCCAAAAACTAAAATATTCACGAATTTAAGATAAGTTTTGAAAGAATCAAATGATACAATAGTCTTACGAAAGGTAAAGCCGTCGACTAATAATTACATCACTTTCTACAGATAAAAGGAAGAGGCAACTTCATGGCAATAGCGAGTTTAATCACGGTTTATTTAATTCGAGAATTGAAATTTTAGTCTACAGAAATTAATTCTTAATACGAAATTTGAAATGAGATCCGAGACTAAATTCAGCTTTTGCCTCCTTCGAAATCTTTTGATAATCAGTACATAGCCGGGGTATATTAATCGGTAGCCGAAATATTTTTCTATCAAATTATGCGAAAAATATCACCGATATTTTTATTGCAGTATTTCTGAAATTAAAAATTTTAAAATACTTTTCTCCATTCAAATTTATTTAGAAACGAGCGAGAAGTCAACGTATCTGACATTTTCAGCTATCTTAGGTGTTTTTTTTATCAACAATCAACTCTTCAGGAGAAAGATTTCAAATAAAGCGAAATATCTCGAGAGAATGCATACGGATATTAAACCCGCACTACGAATTTGTTTGAAAATTAAAGTTTCCTCCATTAATTATCAACGGAAGGTCTTAGCTTTCGAAATTTATCTGGTTGATATTATTATTATAAGAATCTGCAATGGTTAAGTACGCAGTTTATAAAAGTACTGTTGACAAAATTTTCCCATGGTAAAATACATTGTGATGAAATTTTAATTTTATTCGACCACAGTAACTTTGCGCCTATTTACGTAGGATTAAATTTCTTGAAAGAATACGAAATGGTACAGATTATACGAAAAGTAGTGCTGCCGACAATTGCGAGCAAATTTCCGAGAATCAGCTTTACCAATTTAACCAATTCCATTGAAGATATGATTAATAAGGATGTCTATCGTCACTGTCCCAGCGAAAATTAAAATAGTAACAATCTATTTCCACGGAGTTTATTTTACCAAATCCATCTAAAATATTGGATCATAATTTAACAGAGCAGAAATTTTCCGAGTCTCATGCGAGGATAAATTTGGACGCCCATTTAAACCTTTAAAAAGAAAAAATATTGTTTACGACAAAGAAACATTACGGGGATGTCGATTTGGGATTCAACAGGTTCTTAGCCAAAGCTACTTTCAAATCGACTCTTTAATAACGAAATGGGTGTTTCCCCAATCCAAGGGTTTATTTATCACCACCGAGCCTACTTTATTTTAATGGACTTTCGAAAGCAAATTTTAAAACTCTGTTTAATCGCTAGTTTTCCAAACTAAAAATACAACCTTTTCAGAGAACAGCATCGTTTATTAGATTATCGTCAAAAAAATATTCGATTCCACCACAACTTCTCGTTAATTTACGAAATATTTCAGGTTTTTAACGAAACTGATACAAAAAGTACCGCTGATGACGGTGTAGAAATTATAAGACTTAGGTAAATCAGCCAGTCGTGGCTTGACAATTTTAACTATTCCATTTAAGATATAATTAATAAGAAAGAGCCTAGAGTCACTGTCCTATCGAAAGTAACAAATTCATCGAGTATACTTTACGTTAATAGATTTTCGAAAGAAAATTCAGAAACGCAATTTCACGAAAGTTTTCCCTCACGCAAAATAGGTAACTTTTGGAGAATAAAATCACTTGCGAGAAAAACGATAAAGAAATCTAGCCTACCTTTGCTGTCTTCTGCAATGCTGACGTGGTGCTGGCATCTTCTAATGATGATCCATTTTGAATGAGGAGAGACTTTGCTGTGCCGAGAAGGTCCAAGTCCGGTGA
Organism: Pachydiplax longipennis; assembly: GCA_036926295.1. Taxonomy (NCBI): domain Eukaryota; kingdom Metazoa; phylum Arthropoda; class Insecta; order Odonata; family Libellulidae; genus Pachydiplax; species Pachydiplax longipennis. Next base: position 2,390,014 of record JAVFKF010000010.1, read on the forward strand.
TGCACCGAGAGAGCGGCGAAGTCGTGTGATGCACGGAGAGGTCTAAGTGGGGTGATGCACGGAGAGAAGGTCCGAGTCGGGTGATGCACTGAGAAGGTCCAAGTCGTGTGATGCACGGATGGAAGGTCCAAGTGGGGTGATGCACAAAGAGAAGTTCTAAGTCCGGTGATGCACAGAGAGCGGCGAAGTAGAAAGATGCACGGAGAAGTCTAAGTAGAGTGATGCACGGAGAGAGTCAAAGTCTGGTGCTGAATCCCAGGTTACACTTGCGAGAACAGAGGATGTAATCGAATCTCATTCGGCTTCCTTCCACATGAGTCCCGGATGTCATTCGACGAATCAGCTGAACGAAGAATTGATAAAGTTATTCCCAGCGGACAATGAGATGTTCAAAGTATCTGGACCATGGAGAATGCTTAAGAGAGAATCTCTCAAAGAGTTTCGTTGTCCTATTGGCAGGAATACGCAGCAGACTGAAAATTATAACAAAGTATTAGCATTAGTATAAAAAAATCATATGGTCACAGATTTGACAAAAATATTAAAATATTACCTACTACTAACTACTGTTCTCGGCGGGCAAAGACGTTCAAAGTATCTGGACCCTTGAGAAGCTTCTGGAATTCAGGAATTTCGATGCATGCTGAAAATTGACAATATGTTAGCTTTCTTGTAAAAATATTATGATCAGATTTTCTATAAAATACCTAAAAATATCAGTATTCTTAAACAGACGTGCTTTGGTTTAATTTAATTTAATATTCACATTTAAAATTTAATTAGCAACGTTAACATTCAATTCGCAATAAATACCATTTCGGAATGGCAGGAACTCCTCCTGGGAATAGCTCCAGCTCTTAAAAATCTTGCCACCAAGTCTTGTGGAATAGAGATCTGAAAGCACCCCCCAAACTAATCTCTCGGATAAAAGTTCTGAAATGAATTCTTCAAAATTTCAAACGAAATATCTTTAAAAAATTTTAGCCAATCTCCACAAACTATCACTAATCCTTAAGAATGGTAATCACAATTCCAATGGAAGAAAAAATTAAACATTAAAGAGCTTCAAGTATCAAGAAATCTCACTTAGCTTTAACTTTAATAACTTACAATCGGATCTGCAAGAATTCGTCGGAGAGTACATATCTGCTGGTTTTTGCCGGATGATCTTCCTAACAGCAGCATGACGGTCTCGCTGTGAATGATTTGCCTCCTGTCGGGCCTCGGCTTTTATTCACTATTGCCCCCTCAAACAAACTGCTTTTCTCCCCTCCATGCCCCCACCCTCTTCCCGAAAGGAATAGGAATGACGAGGAGAAAGGGTAAAGATGGATATCGTGACTATTCTCCTATTTTCTACCCTCCCCCCTCAAGTGGCTAACATTCACGAGGTTATGTTATGCAACAGCGGCCACGGTCGTCGACGAATTTCAAGCTGAATTCAAAAAGAATTATGGTTGCATTGGCATTAGTCTTAAGTAAGAACAATGCATTCGCGTTGTGTGAGATTAATTTTTGGAACTTTCGTGGTTTAATTTACTAATACGCCAAAAACATCGAGGGACTTATGATTAAATTCTTAGATACTTCGTCCTGTTATCCCTCACTTCACCACCTTGTCAAATGGATTCAGATCAGAGTGCACGTTGTAAGTTCTCCAGTCTTTTTTCATAGTTTCTTGTACTTCAATTATAAGCAAAGTAACTTCGGTAATATTTTTCTCTGCGATTTACTTACGGATTTTCTTAATATGGGTATTTTTAGATTCTCTCCTTTAGAATAACTACGACCACTGATGGCAAAAAATAAAGTAGCAAAACGTGCGTTTCGGTGGTGTAAGATGTAAAATTTTAATCCTATATTCTCTCCTTTAACTGAATTCGGAGATATCTCAGAGTTGATGTAACATTAATTTAATTTATCCCAGAGTTAATGAGGTACTTTCGTGGTACGTTCCATTTGCTGCATTATACTTCATCTCCAATAACCTAAAACTTCATAACCAATTGCCTAAACTTTCTTCTTCTATCCCTCTGATATTACTCCTTATTTACAAGAAGAATCCCTTCGCGAACCTTACCTGAATTGCTGTTGGTTGTTCATCGGTTATTTCATCTTAGGTGTCGAAATTAATATCATTTTCAGAAGTTAAAGGGTCACGTATCCATAGTGGTTATTAAATTTCTGTGGACGATTCTTAACGAAGTCATAGGCCCTACACTAGTATATTTTGTAATGGTAGTGGTAGTAATGTTAAAATTTTGCATATCATTGCATATTGCAATCTTTTGCATATCGATATATGTCCCAATTATAGCGAAAAGAACATTTACCAAAGTCAGCCACTGATTTGTATCCATAATTTCCCGGAATATATTTGATATTTCCTCCAAATTCTTGCATTTGGTTGTAAGGAGTGGTGTAATATTATATGGATGTAAGCTTGACACCACTATAAACTTGTCGTGGATGACAAGGATCATTGAGGGGGAATAAACATGACGCGAGAGTCGTCTTCGAGTAATATTTGCGTATTATTATCGTGGAAATGGTAATTTTTAACAAATATTTCTCTTAGAGAATATGGTTGCATCAACAAGGCCAATTCTACTTCATTTTTTTGCTCCCCCTTTCGTATGTCATGACTTCATTTCGTATGTATAGTAATAGCTAAAAATTCCATTATCTCACAGTCATTCTTCCTCACCGTATCCCCACCGTTGCCAACTCCTGATATCTTAAGTCAAAATGCCTCTGTTCGTTGTTAGTTTCCTCGCCTCAAGTGCGTCGTTCATCCCGCAAGCAATGGGTATTTCCGATGATTGAGCCAAATTGCGTAAAATCATTATGAACTGGGTCAATCTAATGCATTATATGAAAGACTACCTTATCGATTCAATTCCCCTCCTCAGGCGATACCGAAAATTTAGGAATTGTCAAATTACTTTTCATTGCAGACTTTTGCACTCTAAGAAATCAAAGCAATGTATTTAACTTATATTTGAATGTTAGGAGAAAATCTTCCATGTTTATGTAACTTATTGTAACTTTTAGGTTTTGATCTAAACTTGATCAGTTCTTTGAGTTGATTCATCAGAAGGAAGGCGACCAAGGTAATTGATGATGCACCCATGTATTCCTTGAGAAATTGAAGGTTAACGGAAGGAGTATAAGTAATTTTCTTAATACATCAGATATGCTATACATCATGAACATCATTTGGATGTATCCAAATCCGAAAAGTTCCGTTTTTCCAATGTTCCCATTACCTATTCATCCTTATTGCCATGTCATTCATGATTTTTGAGAATAATGGGAGAACTACATATGAGTTTATGCGGAATATAAAGAAGCAAATTTGCACCTGAGCACACACATTAATCATTAAATTTCATTATTAGTTGCCATACTTATCTCATAAAGGAAACAATACAAAAAGTAAGATGGTAACGCCTAAACTATGTGTGTGCTATGATCACACCTACTTCCAAAACTTATAGTCATGCGAAATTTACACCTTATCGACAATTAGATAAAGAAAGAATAAAGAAGACTTTCTCACGAAGACTGTTACTCGCATTCTGATGCACTCATATTGTCATACTCGAAAGCTTAGCTAAACGTGATAGTGATTGAAAAATGCACCGGTAAGCTTGCTTGGTAAATAAATAGGAATTTTTACCAGAGGTGCTTATGCAAGTACATATATACTACAACAATAATCGCATTCAGGCTGCACCCAAGTTTTTCGGGTGCTAATCAAGATCTTTCGCATAAAAGCGTATTAGAAGGTTATTGTACTAATTATATTTTCAATTTTATAGCACAGATAAATAAGCCCTTCGTATATCTTAGTTATTGTCGTCTTAAAGGAATATGATGTAATACGATATTCGTGTCTGCTGTCACCATGCGATCATAATTTGCCATTGAAAGATTAATTAGTGTTCTGCATAGAGGGGACAGAGGTCCGTTATACGTGGTTGTGCCATTGGTCTGGATTCTAAAATTGTTTGTTTTCAGAATCCATTAATGCAACTGTGTATTTGTGAGCTGAAATGACATAAAACTGAAATCATTGCAGCCGAAAAAGTAATCTGATTAAATTGTCGCTATGAAATGGTTTTGCCGCCTGACACACGGATTCGAGGACTGGTGTGCGGGTATAGGGAACTCGCAGCTGGAATTCTTATTCTCCGAACTTGTGACGAGAGAAAAATTCCGGTGGGGAAACCGGCCCTTTAATCCTAAAGGGGTTTAAGAACGGATTCGAACCCGAGTAAGCAGCGTCGCAACTAATTGCCTCCACCCACTACGCCAGCCTGTCGACCTGTAGAGTGATTCAAATTTTATGCTGGTTTCTCCAACGATTTTCCTCATTCCTTTTGATATTCCATTGTTACCTTTATTACTCTTAATATTTAGAAATTCATCTCTCATTCACCTCATGTTTGACCTATAATGTAGGGCCCTTACCCGTTTGCCCCTAGCAATAATTTTACTCTTGAACTTATTGTTAGTAATTTCAGAAGATTTTAGTTGTAGGATGTAATTCTTGTAATTTTATTGTGTTATCAATAAACCCAGCGCTAAACTTCATGATAATATTTTCAACTAACTTCGTGATATGTCCCTGATCCGGCAAAAGGCCAGCTATCATCTTAGTTCGACTTGTTTGTAAAGGCAGATCTTTCCTTTCACAGAGTGAGTCCCTGATGATTCCGTGGAATCACAAAGGAGAAGATTTTTATTAATGGAATGGGAAATTATGGTAGCTATAGCGGAACGAAGTCGAATGTATGTATACATTGGGGAGAGCTGAAAACAGATTAATTGTTTCAAGCACTGCTCCACTATGGGAATCTAAAACGTGAAGATATAAAAATTAACGTCATTTACCCTTACCAGTAAACGCAATAAAACGCCTAAGTTGCGCGGGAAATAATTTCTTTTCCTTGGCGTTCTGAAAACAGCGAATAACACATCAGGCGGTTATTGTTGGACGAGAATTTTAATGAGATGAATTAAACGATATCAAATTTTACTGCCGTTTCTTATTAACATAGACAAAATATAGTCTAATTATAAATACACAATCGATTAGCTCGGAAGGGGATTACTTCGCTTTTAACACAAAAATCAACTCGATAAAACAGTGATGTAAAAGTGACTGATTCCGGAGATCGATCCAAGAAAAGTAAGATAATTAGGAAAATATGGAAAAGTTATCTCATGGTGAATTTATAATTTCATTCACTTTTCTCATGTGAAAAAAATTTTCAAACTTTCGAAATAATGTAATATATAATTTCTTTTGTTATAAAAGAAGAATGATAGGCATAATTTATCCATTTGTACTTTGATATGTTCTGAAGTATGGTCTGAAGAATAAGCAGCGAGTGTAAACTGGGGGAGGAATACGCGGACAGGGAGACTTCTACTAGTATAGATGAGATCACCTTCAAAACACCCTGTTTCGCTGGTAAGAAATTCCTTCGTTCGGCTTCGTTCTCATTAGTTTTGACCAACAAATAACCCTATTTTACAGTGAGTATTAGAGGTAGCTTTGTTAGGCGTACGAAGTTACTACGTATGTACTGTGGCATTCCTTTGAAGCTTGAATGAGAGCTAAATGGAAGGGGATTATTTTTTCGTCGCCGTTGGCTTAAATTTCTTTAAAAAGATAGTAAACGGCAGATAATTAATCATACATAATGATAAAATTAAAATATTTTCTTTAATTAAAAATTAACTAAAACAGTTGTGTTTATTTATTCCTAATTTTCCCGTTTCGAAATTACTTTAATGACGAAAGTCACTTTATTGCATATAGAACTCAAAATAAAAAAGAAATCGAGAAAAAAGATGGACTATTAATATGATAAGGAACCAAGAGGTAAGGAAAGTTGATTTTTCACGGCTCAAAAAGTATTTGCAAGCCACAAGAAGGGATGGAGAATAGACATTGTTTCCGATTTCAACCACTGATTATCAACTTTACTAGGGTAAAAGAAGTACATCGCAGACACTCGCTCTTATATGCTAAGAAAACTTTTTTCTTACGCTCACAAGGGAATGGCTACAGGAAAATGGCAAATATAGTGATACTGAGCTTTTCAACAATTCTTTTTATCTAAAGTAGCATGAATAACTCGATAATATTAAAAATAAACTGAAATACGACCGCTCACAAGTGCTTATAGCTGGGGAGCATCGTCGTATTTATCATATGTTTGTGATATAAATTCATTTTGTCTGAGAATTCCCGTACCTGATTTTTAATGGTCAAAGAATAAAATCTTAATAAATGGATTAAATCAAGTTGAAAGCGCCCTTTATAATTAAACTTTTTACGTCCCGACCCAACGGTATCGAAATAAGAAAGAGTTTCACTTTAAACATAAGTTTGGTGGTATGCTATACGGGTATTAGTCATGGAACTTAGGGGAGATACGGAAATATGCTGACGATTAGATAGGCGGAGAGAGTGACGAGTGTGGAGGTTCTGCGAAGGATAAACCTCAATAACTTTGGTAACCTTGCTTCTCATGGCTCAACTCAAAGCACTGATCAAGTTTAGGTCATAACCTAATAGTTACAATAAGTTACATAAACATGGAAAATTTAACCGGGGAATCATGGTGTTTATTTCCGAAGGTGACTGGCTAGTCAGAGATTCCTCTCTGACCGCATAGACCTCCCCTAGTTTCTACCTGTCCCTTCTCTCTATGCTTTAACGAGAGCTGGGGAACGTGCGGACACATCTGCCTTCCTTAAGCTTGGTAGCGGCCTTTTTTCAGTTACTTAAAAAAGTTAAGCAAGTTGTCGCTATTGAATAAATGACCAAAAATTAAATAAATGAAAACCACACTGATCCTTACTTATTTGAGAATTTATTTCATATCATTCCGTGAGCATCCTATGTTTCGAACCCAGCATAACGTATTGAATGTTACATTTGACGCTAAGAAATATTTTTTTAGTCGCATATTTTGACGGATATTCTGGATTTTATACTGTTCCATTCGAGGTTGGTAAATGAGTTACAGTCTGTATCTCAAGATATCAAATGTCATCGTCGGATAAATTAAATAAGCTATCTTAGTATATCGCAGCCAAATCATTTTAATAGTTTCACGGTACACACCGTGTTCACATTATAATTTTTCATTACACCTTTTTTGAAAAACTAATTCATGTGAACAAAATTTTCAAGCTGAATAAGTTTATGACTCAAAAAAATCTCTCATCGCACTCAATTGCACACATAAAGCTCCCTTACGCGGAAAGCTCTCATCAGAACAATGAAAACAATACGTTATTTTTATAAAATCATCAGATGAATTAACAGATTTTCGGTGACGAAGAATTGTCATATTGGCATTTGATAAGATGTAACCTTTGTTGCAACAATTTTTGAGCTTTGCCAATGCTTTGTACTTCTTGCACTAATCCACTACGTGAACATTGTTATTTGTCTGCTTCTATCGGTCAGTCCATTTGTTTTTCTTCTCCTTTAGTTTCTTTGCTTGGGAAGATGTGACTACGGATGCTATAACGCATGATTTGACGTCTTTATGTACCTACGATTTTCTATCTTCTACGCTTCCAAATATTTTATAATAATTTAGCTCTTTAAACTGAAAAACTAGTGTAGTTTCCCAATCATCGACCAGGAGAGAAACGGAATATAGCGCGAAAAAAGGGAGAAGCACCTCTCATTATCTGCCACCGTTTTATCCCTCACTGACCCTCGGTCCATCTTAGTTGTCTTATATATTCAGCTGCACTTCACAACCTAACAACACTTTTCCACGAGAAATCTCCTATTTCATCCTCTTCCCCTCCCCTTTCGGGAAAATATTCTCACACTCATTTAGACTCGTTTATGTTCTGCTTGTACGAAGTGGAGGCTAAATATTAAATGCTACATTCCGTGTAGCATTCTTTGAAGAAAGTATCATCCTTCCCATTATCCGCCCTAGACTTCTCTCTAGTCAATACTCTTGCAATTAAAATGCGCAAATAATAGATGATTAAAAGTATTAATGGTAGCTATAAGATGAAGAGATGTTTATTTCCGATCAATATAAATTAACATGAATTTGTGAAGATTCTTTGGTTCAAGTTTCTTAAAATGTGATATCAGCAATATGTGTAATAATAATACTGTGGGATATTAGAAACAAGCTTGATGATATAACGAGTAATTACTTCTTTTTCTGACAATTGTGAGAATTCTGTTCAAATAAAATAAAAGCAAACAAATTAGCTCAATTTATTATTGCATTCCGAAACTTTTATTTAATTTTATCCTTATGTATTATTGCACATGGCCACATGAGGAATAGAGTCACCTATTAGGATAAGTGTTATTGTTGGCATCAGATAATTTAAAGCCCAAGTGATGAGGATTAGAGGTAGCTTTGTTAGGCGTACGAAGTTACTACGTATGTACAGAGGCATTCCTCTGAATTTTTGATGAGAGCTAAATGGAAGGGGATTATTTTTTCGTCGCCGTTGGCTTAAATTTTTTTAAAAAAGATAATAAACGGCAGATAATTAATCATACATAACGATAAAATTAAAATATTTTCTTTATTATAAATAACAGATAAACAGTTGTGTATATGTATTCCTAGTTTTCCGTTTTGTAATTACTTTAATGACGAAAATCACTTTATTGCATATAGAACTCAAAAAATACTATAGACATTCCCTCTCATCCTCTGTACCTTAATTATTCCTTCCAATATTGCTATCAGAAATCCAGAGAGCGTCGTAGTATTTATCATATGTTTGTGATATAAACTCATTTTGTCTGAGAATGCCCGTACCTGAATTTTAATGGTCAAAGAATAAAATCTTAATAAATGGATTAACTCAAGTTGAAACCGCCCTTCATAATTAAACTTTTTACGTCCCGAGCCAACGGCATCGAAATAAGAAAGAGGTTCCTATAAATCTAAGTCTAGTGGTATGCTATACGGGTATGAGACGTGGACCGTAGAGAGTCATAGAAATACGCTGAGGAATGCATGGGCGTAGAGGGTTACGAAAGAGGAGGTCCTGCGAAGGATAGAGTAAAACGTATCTTAAGAAAAACAATACTTCAGAGACGTGTTCGACTCGCTTGGCACGAACTGTGAATAGTTCAGGTAAAAAGAAAGAAAGGTCATGTCTATAATATTGAGTCAAATAATTAACAACATTGTATGTAAAGTTACACACGAATGAAAAGGAAGGCAGGTCAACGAGAGGAATAGCGAGTTGATAAAAAATCAATCAATACATGCAGAGAAGAAGAAAACTAATAAATATTATTCAAATTTATATTGTGCTACAGGCTGTTATGAAGCACTTTAAAAATACCTTTTCTATAGCTGATGACATCGCAGCACAATCTAATAAGCATATGACACACAAATCTTTAAGAAATGTACATACGTACTTAATAGTACTTCGACCTTACTCGTTTAATTTATTGCATTTCATTGCAGATAGAAAAATTATAAGTTTTCTCCTAACATTCAAATATAAGTTAAATACATTGCTTTGATTTCTTAGGGTGCAAAAGTCTGCAATGAAAAGTAATTTGACAATTCCTAAATTTTCGGTATCGCCTGGGGAAGGGAATTGAATCGATAAGGTAGTCTTTCATAAAATGCATTAGATTGACCCAGTTCATAATGATTGTACGCAATTTGGCTCAATCATCAGAAATACCCATTGCTTGCGGGATGAACGACGCACTTGAGGCGAGGAAACTAACAACGAACAGAGGCATTTTGACTTAAGATATCAGGAGTTGGCAACGGTGGGGATACGGTGAGGAAGAATGACTGTGAGATAATGGAATTTTTAGCTATTACTATACATACGAAATGAAGTCATGACATGCGAAAGAGGGAGCAAAAAAATGAAGTAGAATTGGCCTTGTTGATGCAACCATATTCTCTAAGAGAAATATTTGTTAAAAATTACCATTTCCACGATAATAATACGCAAATATTACTCGAAGACGACTCTCGCCTCATGTTTATTGCACCTCAATGATCCGAGTCATCTACGACAAGTTTAACCTAGTGTCAAAAAAATATTCATAGAATATTATTCTACTTCTTACTACTAAGTGCAAGATTTTGTAGGAAATATCAAATATATTCCGGGAAATTATGGATTTAAATCAGTGACTGACTTTTTTCACTTAAAGTGTTCCTTTCGTTATAAATAGGACATATATCGATATGAAAAATATCGCAAGTCCTCAGATAAATAAAAGGTGAATAGATTACATATGATATTGTCTTCATATAATATTGAGACGGAGGTACAAATATCTATCTTTGTAGGGAATAAAGTTAATAGAAATAGCTCACCAAGCAAATTTTTTTTCTCATTAAAAAAAAATGTATTGTTTGCATTTCAGACAATTGACGCATTAATTTGTAATAAAAATTAATAATCGAAAGGCACACATGTCAATTTACTTTCACACAAAGGTTTCCCAGAGAGCCGTGTTGTCAAATCGTCTAGGTTGATAGCAGTCCTGCGTTCGATCCCCGGTGGGAGACCAAGCACGAAAGTCCAAAGCGATTAAAGCGAGTATAACATTGCTACCACTACGATTACAAAATATACAAGTGTAGGGCCTATGACTTCGTTAAGAATCGTCCCCAGAAATTTAATAATATCTACAGATACGTACCCCTTTAACTTCTGATAATGAAATTATTTTCGACACCAACGATGAAATAACCGGAGAATAAATAACAACAATTCAATTTCGGTTTGCAAGCGGTTTTTTCTAGCAAATAAGGAGTAATAGTAGATGGATAGACTACTACAAAATTTTAGGCAAATGGCAATGATTTTCTTATCTTAATTTAAAGGTTTTAAGGAGATGAATTAGCTTTTCAAATTTGATCTAATGAAAAATTATAATGCGAACACGGTGTGTACCGTGAAACTATTAAAATGGTTTGGCTGCGATTTACTACGATCGCTTATATAATTTATCCGACGATGACATTTGATATCTTGAGTCTCAGACTCATTTACCAACCTCGAAGGGAACAGTACAAAATCCAGAATATCCGTCAAAATATGCGAAAAAAATATTTCCTAGCGTCAAATGTAACATTCAATGCGTTATTCTGGGTTCGAAACATAGGATGCTCACGGAGTGATATGAAATAAATTCTCAAATAAGTAAGGAAAAGTGTGGTTTTCATTTATTTAATTTTTGGTCATTTATTCAATAGCGACAACTTGCTTAACTCTTTTAAGTAAATGAAATAGGCCGCTACCAAGCTTAAGGAAGGCAGATGTGTCCGCACGTTCCCCAGCTCTCGTTAAAGCATAGAGAAAAGGAACAGGTAGAAACTAGGGGAGGTCTATGCGGTCAGAGAGGAATCTCTGACTAGCCAGTCACCTTCGGAAATAAACACCATGATTCCCCGGTTAAATCTTCCATATTTATGTAACTTATTGTAAGTATTACGTTTTGACCTAAACTTGATCAGTGCTTTGAGTTGAGCCATGAGAAGCAAGGTGACCAAAGTTATTGAGGTTTATCCTTCGCAGAACCTCCACACTCGTCACTCTCTCCGCCTATGTAATCGTCTGCATATTTCCGTATCTCCCCTAAGGTCCATGACTAATACCCGTATAGCATACCACCAGACTTAGGTTTAAAGGAAACTCTTTCTTATTTCGATACCGTTGGCTCGGGACGTAAAAAGTTTAATTATAAAGGGCGCTTTCAACTTGATTTAATCCATTTATTAAGATTTTATTCTTTGACCATTAAAAATCAGGTACGGGAATTCTCAGACAAAATGAATTTATATCACAAACATATGATAAATACGACGACGCTCCCCAGCTATAAGCACTTGTGAGCGGTCGTATTTCAGTTTATTTTCAACAGTATCGAGTTATTCATGCTACTTTAGATAAAAAGAATTGTTGAAAAGCTCAGTATCACTATATTTGCCATTTTCCTGTAGCCATTCCCTTGTGAGCGTAACAAAACAAGTTTTCCTAGCATTTCAGAACGAGTGTCTGCGATGTACTTCTTTTACCCTAGTAAAGTTGATAATCAGTGGTTGAAATCGGAAACAATGTCTATTCTCCATCCCTTCTTGTGGCGTGCGAATACTTTTTCTGCCGTGAAAAATCAATTTTCCTTACCTCTTGGTTCCTTATCATATTAAAAGTCCATCTTTTTTCTCGATTTCGTTTTTATTTTGAGTTTTATATGCAATAAAGTGATTTTCGTCATTAAAGTAGTTTCAAAACGGAAAACTTGGAAAACATATACACAACTGTTTATCAGTTAATTTTTAATTAAAGAAAATATTTTAATTTTATCATTATGTATGATTAATTATCTGCCGTTTATTATTATTCTTTTTTTTTAATTTAAGCCAACGGCGACGAAAAAATAATCCCTTTTCATTTAGCTCTCATTCAATCTTCAAAGGAATGCCACTGTACATACGTAAAAACTTCGTACGCCTAACAAAGCTACCTCTAAAACTCACTGTAAAATAGGGTTATTTGTTGGTCAAAACTAATGAGAACGAAGCCGAACGAAGGAATTTCTTACCAGCGAAACAGGGTGTTTTGAAGGTGATCTCATCTATAGTAGAAGTCTCCCTGTCCGCCTATTCCTCCCCCAGTTTACACTTACTCCAGTTAATGCCATGAATATTCTGGAAATATTTTAAGAGAAAGATTTCTTCCGCCTGACCATACCTCAGAACATATCAGAACACAAATGGATAAATTAAGCCAATCATTCTTCTTTTATCACTGAAGAAATTTATATTGTCATTACTACTCCAAGAAATAAATCTTTATCCTATCCATAACTTTGATAAAAATTAACAATCAGTTCCCTCTGCCTTCATTTTAGTGTTACTACAGAAGCAAGAATCAATTCTATAGTATTCTATTTCTCATTGTATACAAATTGTTAGCTATTACAAGTTCTGCATTTTGTCGTAAATAAACAATACAGTTTTTTATAATATGTTCAGTATGTTATTTTGTTATGAGCGATCCTATAATTCGTATAAAATGTGTATTTAAACAAATACATTATCAAAAAAATTAAGATATACCACAGAAAAGATGAATTACAAAACAATAAAGCTTTTTGGTAGGAAAATAAGAAATTAAAATCTTCAACGCAGATTTTTCTATACCTTCGAAACATAATCACCAAAAATTTTAGTAAATTATACCTAAATATACGCTTGCCATTGTACTACAGGTGAAAGGAATCTCCTGCGGTTTGTCGCCAGTCAGGTTTAAAACATCATGGTTGATTATGTTGAAGGCTCATAGGCGAAGGGAATAGAGGAGTGCATTTTTATAATATAAATGAATCTAAACTGGTTATTACTAAAAGTTCATGATTATAATAGCACTGGCGTATTATATACATTCGTTCATCCTAATGATTCTACTTCATTTTTCCTAATGTGACGGGAATTTCATCATCCAGCTCTGAAACCATATCCTAATTGAAACGAGGGTATTCTGGTACTTCTAAGCATGAAGTTCCACTATTCTCATATCGGAGAAATTCAGGAAGATGTTTCGTAAAATCGTAAAATTGTAAGAATGAAATGAATAAATGGGCTCATCACTTGGGCTTTAAATTATCTGACGCCACAAGTACACTTATCCTTATAGGTGACTCTATTCCTCATGTGGCCATGTGCAATAATACATAAATATAAAATGAAATAAAAAGTTTCGGAATGCAATTATAAATTTAGCTGATTTGTTTGTTTTTATTTTATTTGAACAGAATTCTCACAATTGTCAGAATAAGTTTAATTACTCGTTATTTCATCAAGCTTGTTTATAATATCCCACAGTATTATTATTACGTATATTATTATAATATATAGTATATTATTGATATCGAATTTTAAAAAACTTGAACCAAAGAATCTTCACAAATTCATGTTAATTTATATTGATCGGAAATAAACATCTCTTCATCTTATAGCTACCATTAATATAGTATATTAATACTGTTAATCATCTATTATTTGCGCATTTTAATTGCAAGAGCATTGACTAGAGAGAAGTCTAGGGCGGATAATGGGAAGGATGATACTTTCTTCAAAGAATGCTACACGGAATGTAGTATTTAATATTTAGCCTCCACTTCGGACAAGTAGAACGTAAACGAGTCTAAATGAGTGTGAGAATATTTTCCCGAAAGGGGAGGGGAAGAGGATGAAATAGGAGATTTCTCGTGGAAAAGTGTTGTTAGATTGTGAAGTGCAGCTGAATATATAAGACAACTAAGATGGACCGAGGGTCAGTGAGGGATAAAACGGTGGCAGATAATGAGAGGTGCTTCTCCCTTTTTTCGCGCTATATTCCGTTTCTCTCCTGGTCGATGATTGGGAAGCTACACTAGTTTTTCAGTTTAAAGAGCTAAATTATTATAAAATATTTGGAAGCGTGGAAGATAGAAAATCGTAGGTACATAAAGACGTCAAATCATGCGTTATAGCATCCGTATTCACATCTTCCCAAGGAAAGAAACTAAAGGAGAAGAAAAACAAATGGACTGACCGATAGAAGCAGACAAATAACAATGTTCACGTAGTGGATTAGTGCAAGAAGTACAAAGCATTGGCGAAGCTCACAAATTGTTGCAACAAAGGTTACATCTTATCAAATGCCAATATGACAATTCTTCGTCACCGAAAATCTGTTAATTCATCTGATGATTTTATAAAAATAACGTATTGTTTTCATTGTTCTGATGAGAGCTTTCCACGTAAGGGAGCTTTATGTGTGCAATTGAGTGCGATGAGAGATTTTTTTGAGTCATAAACTTATTCGGTTTGAAAATTTTGTTCACATGAGAAAATTGAATGAAATTATAAATTCACCATGAGATAACTTTTCCATATTTACCTAATTATGTTATTTTTCTTGGATCGATCTCCGGAATTCGTCACTTTTACATCACTGTTTTATCGAGTTGATTTTTGTGTTAAAAGCGAAGTAATACCCTTCCGAGCTAATCGATTGTGTATTTATAATTAGACTATATTTTGTCTATATTAATAAGAAACGGCAGTAAAATTTGATATCGTTTAATTCATCTCATTAAAATTCTCGTCCAACAATAACCGCCTGATGTGTTATTCGCTGTTTTCAGAACGCCAAGGAAAAGAAATTATTTCCCGCGCAACTTAGGCGTTTTATTGCGTTTACTGGTAAGGGTAAATGACGTTAATTTTTATATCTTCACGTTTTAGATTCCCATAGTGGAGCAGTGCTTGAAACAATTAATCTGTTTTCAGCTCTCCCCAATGTATACATACATTCGACTTCGTTCCGCTATAGCTACCATAATTTCCCATTCCATTAATAAAAATCTTCTCCTTTGTGATTCCACGGAATCATCAGGGACTCACTCCGTGAAAGGAAAGATCTGCCTTTACAAACAAGTCGAACTAAGATGATAGCTGGCCTGTTGCCGGATCAGGGACATATCACGAAGTTAGTTGAAAATATTATCATGAAGTTTAGCGCTGGGTTTATTGATAACACAATAAAATTACAAGAATTACATCCTACAACTAAAATCTTCTGAAATTACTAACAATAAGTTCAAGAGTAAAATTATTGGTAGGGGCAAACGGGTAAGGGCCCTACTTTATAGGTCAAACATGAGGTGAATGAGAGATGAATTTCTAAATATTAAGAGTAATAAAGGTAACAATGGAATATCAAAAGGAATGAGCAAAATCGTTGGAGAAACCAGCATAAAATTTGAATCACTCTACAGGTCGACAGGCTGGCGTAGTGGGTGGAGGCAATTAGTTGCGACGCTGCTTACTCGGGTTCGAATCCGTTCTTAAACCCCTTTAGGATTAAAGGGCCGGTTTCCCCACCGGAATTTTTCTCTCGTCACAAGTTCGGAGAATAAGAATTCCAGCTGCGAGTTCCCTATACCCGCACACCAGTCCTCGAATCCGTGTGTCAGGCGGCAAAACCATTTCATAGCGACAATTGAATCAGATTACTTTTTCGGCTGCAATGATTTCAGTTTACAAATGCACAATTGCGCTAATGGATTCTGAAATCAAACAATTTAAGAATCTAGACCATTGGCACAACCACGTAAAATGGACCTCTGTCCTTTCTATGCAGAACAGTAATTAATCCTTCAATGGCAAATTATGATCGCATGGTGACAGCAGACACGAATATCGTGTAATATCATTTTACTTGAGATCAACGATACCTATGGTATATGAAGTGCTCTTTTCTCTGTTCCATACAATTGAAATATAATTATTAAAATAAACTTTTATGCGAAAGATCTTGATTAGCACCCGAAGAAACTTGGGTGCAGCCTGAATGCAATTATTGTTGCAGTATATATGTATGTACTTGCATAAGCACCTCCAATAAAAATTCCTATTTATTTATCGGCAAGCTTACCGGTGCATTTTTCAATTACTATCACGTTTAGCTAAGCTTTTGAGTATGACAATATGAGTGCATCAGAATGCGAGTAACAGTCTTCGTGAGAAAGTCTTCTTTATTCTTTCTTTATCTTATTGTCGATAAGGTGTAAATTTCGCATGACTATAAGTTTTGGAAGTAGGTGTGATCATAGCACACACATAGTTTAGGCGTTACCATCTTACTTTTTGTATTGTTTCCTTTATGAGATAAGAATGGCAACTAATAATGAAAGTTGATGATTAATTTGTGTGCTCACGTGAAAATTTGCTTCTTTATATTCCGCATAAACTCGTACGTAGTTTTCCCATTTTTTCTCAAAAATCATATATGACATTACAATAAGGATGAAAAGGTAATGCTTTGAAAAACGGAACTTATCGGATTTACATACATCCTTAATTGCTAACGATCATGATGTAATAATTGATCGAATAATAAAATTACTTATACTCCTTCCGTTACCCTTCAATTTTTCAAAGAATACATTGGTGCATTCTCAATAACCTTGGTCGCCTTCCTTCTGATGATACAACTCAAAGCACTGATCAAGTTAGGGTCAAAACGTAATACTTACAATAAGTTACATAAACATGGAAGATTTAACCGGGGAATCATGGTGTTTATTTCCGAAGGTGACTGGCTAGTCAGAGATTCCTCTCTGACCGCATAGACCTCCCCTAGTTTCTACCTGTCCCTTCTCTCTATGCTTTAACGAGAGCTGGGGAACGTGCGGACACATCTACCTTCCTTAAGCTTGATAGCGGCCTTTTTTCAGTTACTTAAAAAAGTTAAGCAAGTTGTCGCTATTGAATAATTCAAATACAATACATATGTATATCTTATCATTGAATAAATCCCAGCAAAGAACAAAATCACTTTTTAGGTTGTGAAAAAGTGTAGCAATGATTTCTTTCATTAGCCAACACCGGTAAAAAGAAAATTCCAAGTATTGTTCATTTTTATCAGTGACATATTGAATTACTTGCTGTGTAACTTTGTTTTCTCTCTCTTAGTTTTAAATATACTTTTCGCAGGAGTTATTTTGATGCAAAATCATCAGTTAAAACTATAAAGTTGTTTGAGATTCTTAGAAAAAATGATTTTTGAGATTAAGAATGAGTTTTAATCCTGAACAATGCTTAAAAATTCCTAATTCCATTGGTTGTCTATTTAATCTTGGTAATAATTGAAAACTACAATCTTCTACTTGTTTTCTCCAAGTCATTATCTCATGGACATTTTTCAAGTCCCCCAAAGGTTTAGGCATTATTGTTCATGTATGAAACCTAAAAATCTGAGAGATTGAAAAATATTTTATTTTTTGTACTCCATGGAAGTTGGTATTTTCAGAATCAATTACATTGAATGTGGTCAGCATATACCTTGATGTTGCATGGTGTTTACTTTCTCGTTTTTCTATTAAATTGTGAAAGATGAAGAAAGTTCAAAGTATGGAAATTGATCTACTTGTTCGAGTTTTTCCATGGGGGTCACATGCATTGAAAATTGACGTAGAAGGCTGAATTTGGGTAAATCAAACTAAATTGAGAATATATCTCAAATAAAAATCTTCTAAAGTAGAGCAGAGCTGACAATGACTTGAATATGTCATTCGCACCATTCATGAATGCTTATGTAGAATTCTATAATTACATTTTCCAGAACTATATCTTGTTTTGTTACAAAATATTTACGTCTTATACAGAATGTTTTAACACTAAAGCTAGTTTCGGTTAGTAATAGCTATTAGAGGGTATAGCAAATTCCAAAAAAATGTTACTACGTTGGATACAGGATAACCTGCTCAACGGGAAAGACACTCGCCGTCGGCTAGTTCATGCGAATTTCGAATTTGAGCGCGTCATTTGTGTTTCTTTTGCTAGAGACATTTTGAAGGTTTTTTCAGGTTATTATTATCACAAGTATTTGCCACAAATTAAGGTATTAAGAATTAAAGAGGGTAAATGTCAGGTGTTCGCTAAAGGGAATGATGATGACGAAATACATTATTCAATATTAATTTGCTTAACTTGGCATTTATGAACAAAGGATGAACAAAAATTGGCTTCATGTTTCTAGTTAAAAAAAAACGCATTTTTGGTTGCTTGACTATCAAATTACAAAATACGCAACACAATTTTTGATAATATATGTACTCATCAAGCATTGCGAAAAGAGTTGCGTCGTATCGCATTCTATATGTTTTGTTTACTTTGTAAGGAAAATTTTACAGGTTACCCTTGGTTTTATTACCGAGCCAGAATGTAATCATGGGAAAACCCACATAATGGTTTATAATAACTGAAAAAATAACAGTTTCATACAATTCGTATCTAAGAAGGACCACCATGATAATGGCCATCCTTTTACAACACTCACATATTTGTTGCCTTTCTTTTAGCTTGAAATGAACAAGCTAGAGATAAATGAAAAAGAAAGATGCGTTATACTCTTTTCTATTCCAAAAGGCAACTTCCTCTTCTGTACATTATACAATAATATAGTTACATTGGTTCTTTTAACAGTAATATTTGCAAAACGCTAGAAGACATTCAATGCCATGAAATTAGCTTTGTTATATGAGAAAATATATTTCACAGCCAAGTCAGCATTATCCCTAGGCACCAATTCCTGATGAATTAAATATTTGAAGTTTATGTTAAACAGCATAAATAAATATATATCTTTCATCCTTTCATCTGAGCTATTTTTATGTTGGCTTTAGTATGAAAAACAGGAGCATGAGTTATGCTAGAATTTCTTTATTGAATACCATGAAAAGAATATCTTTGGTTACATGTTTCTTCTCCACTCTTAGAATTCCTTAGCAAGGAAATAATGGAGTATTACCTCACTTTGACTTGTCAGCATCATCCCCATTAAAAGCTTTATGCTGGTAATTACAGAAGAGTGGGCCTAACAAGCCTTCAGACTGATGACTTTATATATGGACGAAAAAATGGAAAGTATTAGAATTCAAGTGGTAGGAAGTAGAAACGCATGTTAATGTATGGGTTAGGAATATTCAGAGATTTGTATTCAATTTTGTCTTCTATAAAATCTTTCTTGGCTAAAATTTGCATAGCATAGCATAGCCAAAGCTTTCAAATAAATTTAATGCTTCGCCAGGACATTACTAGCTGCATACAGAGCCATATAAAGTACATCTTTTGCAAATAATACGGAAGAAGTGTAGTCTCGTTAGTCAAATTTATAATAAATCTATGTAAAAATCCTCTAACCTTACATCTCCTTGTCAAACAATGATGAACATCCAAGAATATCCCATCCCGTAATACTGCTATCTTACATACTCTAGGAACACCGACGTTCAGTGATAATATGTGTGAAGAAATTCCATTTCATTATCCCCCAAAGAGAAGTTGATCCATCGTACACCGTTGCTTCGGGATTTGGTGATTCTTGAGATACTTATTTTGAATTTGGCAGACAGGGTAACAATTCCTACCACCTTTGCCCCTACATGTACTCCGAGATTCAGAACATTGAAGGCGATTCGTAGCACTATTCTCACTGATAGTCTTCACACTTTTAAAAGTTATAACTGGAATAAATGCTGTGCTACTTATGCTGGTGGACTACTTTTCACAAATATTTATCCAAAAATACACTCGCTCAAAATACCAACTGCCAATTCAGATACACGATATACAACTTTCCTGAGTTCTTATAAACAACTTCTGCACATATATTAAAAAGTATCATTTGAATTTCAAAGTAACACCGGATTCTTCATCAATAAGATTACGAAAGTCATGGGAAATTTACCATTACAGTAATCCGCGCTTTAAAAGACAGCGGATTATGGTATAGAATTTTTGACAATCGAAACTTGTACTTCCTGTCATTTGTATTCTCGAATTCCGTAGTTCTTAGGTCGGTCTTTCGTTTCCCTTCATGGATCTCCGAGTTCGACGTGTTCTGATTATGAAAGAGCTTTCGGTGGTTTCTAATCAGTGGATATGGCAATATGCTACGAGTGGCTTGAAGGTGGTTGACAGTATATATACGTACAGTGAGTTTTAAATCGTTTGAAAAGTGTATCAGTGATAAAAATGTATGATAGTGTTTGTCTATTGTCCCAAGGTTGGAGACCGTAATGTAATGGCTGTGGAAAAGTGGAATTCTTCTCTCTCCGCTAGCATTAAATCTACGAGAATATTAGGGGAGTGAAGGAATAGTTCAAGGTAAGATACTTAACTAACGTACTTAACGAGGTAACTTCCCTGACGACAATTAGATGGAATAGGGTCTGTGCTACATTCTAAGGAACAAAACGTTTACTGATCGGAAAGAAAACAATTACTACATTTCATCCGGATATTCTCTGAAGCTCAATCATAAAGGTTTTTGTAATTTCAAATAATGAGCTATATCTAATGATAACGAAAAGATAACATTTATTAATTTTTCTCTAGGTGCCATGTCGAAATAAATCTCGCGTAGTAAGGTATGGAAATATCTGTTAAGGCATGGAGGTAAATGGCACAGGACGAATAAAGGTACACAATTTTAGTAATTATTATCATATATTATTGGTTAAAATATAAAAGTTATATTTAAATGCGTAAACCCCTAGTAGCATTCATTTGTTCATGGACAACCATACTTCGTTGAAGCCACGATAACGACTCAAAATATAAACAAACAATATTTTCAAATTTTTAATATCCCGAAAATATTCTATCTATATTTCAATGCTAATTTACGAAATTTAATTTTAATTCTATGTCTAGGAAAGTTTTTTCAAAACAAAAAAATTATGCGACTGACCAATAGGGTAAAAATGTACTGTTCAACCGTCGCTTCGACCAATCGGAAGCCAGTATTTTTTTACGTAACATTATTTTGGCGGTTAAAATTTAGTTCCTGGAGA
Organism: Pachydiplax longipennis; assembly: GCA_036926295.1. Taxonomy (NCBI): domain Eukaryota; kingdom Metazoa; phylum Arthropoda; class Insecta; order Odonata; family Libellulidae; genus Pachydiplax; species Pachydiplax longipennis. Next base: position 2,411,432 of record JAVFKF010000010.1, read on the forward strand.
TCCTCCGTTGGATGCAGACGTCGTGTAGCTGAATCTTCTAGAAAATGTCTTTAAAATTTGAATATGTTAAAGTTCGATAGATTCAAAACACTTTATCTTATAAAGGATATAATATTGTCAGTCTTACGTAGATTTCATTAATTTTTTTATCATTCCTAATACAACATTAGTTAAATTCGGAGAGAGAAAAGTTATCTTGCCGTCGAGATGATCGCGGTCATCATGGAGGAATTTCCAATTTTGGTAAGTGGACTGAAATAATTTAACTGTAACTTGGTAAAACTATGGAAAGTGTCGATTTTAATAAAATAATTGATGTAATGTGATGTGGAAGTTTCGATACACACATTTTCCTTCGTTTCATTATTATATTGTTAAGTTTCAACAATATCCGTGATTCGATCGGTTTTGTTTAGTATTAATTACTTCTAATCTTCCGTTTTTATTAGAAATTTCTATTAATTGGCCGCTGTTCGGTTCATATTTTAATTTTGAGGATTCCGGTTTTAGTTTAGCGATTGCTTGCGAAGATATATTAAGAGAGAGTAAGTTCGAACGTTCTGGAAGGGGATTCGAACCCATTTTTCAATATTGCATTCCAATTTTTATTTTTTTCTGAACGATCTTGCGTTGTGATATTCACAATATAGGATCTGAATATTTAATCGCTCTTAAGCATGAATTCTGTATGTTTCGTTTTATAAAATTTAAAGATTTATTGTTAATTTATGGGCGTGTTAGTAGATCGCGCATCGACTGCATACAAAGATTGATACATGTAAATCGTGATTAAAGTATTCAATTTTAATTATATTTTAGACACTTTATTATTTTTTATAATAAATATTATATATTTATATTTTCGATGTCAGTTAAAAATTTCGTCAACCGATATCTTAACGGAAATCAAAATTCGATTTTCAGATTCCGAAATCCAAGACAACTTAAGTTGATGGCATCTTAACTATACAGCCACTTGCTATGCAACGTTAGATTCTTATGTATTAGGAATCGATTTTGTTTAACGATTTTGAGTTTCATGCTATTCACGAAATGGAATATGTCCGTTATAGATGTATTTTTGCAAGAGGTCTTAATGATTTAACTATCTGATATTGAATTAAGTCATGAGATCGAATTCAAATTTAGTTTACTGTTAATATCACGAAAGTTTTAATAGTTGATACTATCAACGGAAATCGTAAGAGATCAAAAGAGAATTTACTCTCTTTTTGACCTGAATTTTTGGATGTTGCCCTTGGTTGTATTATTAGTATCTTAATGAATTTCTCCGGTTTATATATTTAAAGAACGTGTGTTATGTCTCCCTCCGGCTTTTCCTTTGTCTTGACTTGTGAAAGTGAAGGGGTTTGAAGGCCGTCATCGCTGGTAGAAGGATTTCGGAGGCCCACACTCGGTAAGTCGATTGATTATTATTTTTGTTATTAACGTTTGCCTACGTTTTATTGGTAAGTTTTGAGCCTTTAAATGTCCCTCGTATCCTTTTTTTATTTCTCTTTCCTTTAAGCATATCAATTATCATATATTTCTTTGTAGCCACTCCACATACTTTTTTTTCGAATCGTTTAAATAAATGTATTCTACGAAATCCTGAGTGGAGTTAAGAGGAAGTGTTAATCAACAACATGAATGTCATTAACAGCCGCAATCATAAAGTTACGTTCAATTAAAAACCAATAATGGGAGGGGAAATGGAGATAGCAAAATTAATCTTTTTAATGAATAGCGACGTTAATGACAATAGTAATACCTTTCGCTTGTCCTGTTCTCTGTCCCCGAATCCGTTCGAATGTTTATATTTTCATTTATGCTCAGATTTATCTTGGACGGATTGCTCTTATAGCTGAGAAGTTTACTATCCACGTTTACCTGTACCTCATAAATTGAGAATATACGTTTCAATCGTAATTTAATCTATTATACATTAAAATTGTAATTTAGTTGATATTGTCGTTACCATATAAAGAGCTACCTTATTGAGTTTACTTACCTATCTTATATGTGTGAAGACTATACGTTAACGCGACTTAAAAATTGAATTAGTTCCAGATAAATTCAACCGATACGGCCTTCATCATGTAGACGTCTATCGTGACTTCGTATAGTTAGAATATTCAATCAAATCAAGTTATTACTTGTACAATTTCTTAATATGACTTCGTGTATCTTTGTCAAATGGATTGGAGTATCTAGATACTGCGGTACTAATGTTACCCTGAAAATAGTAGCGTGATTTTTCACTGAAACCTGAGAAAACAGACTTGAAAAAGACGATTGTATCGCATTCCAAATTACACATACTTCAACTAATCTATCTTTAATCTTTTTCGAAATCGCAGTGTTTTTTAATACATATAACTAATGAACGGCCATCAGCTTACAGTCTGAAAATTTCTATCTAGAAGAAAGAGTGCATTTTATGGGTAGTGTAAAGGGGAGTTTCGATTTCATTCTGACGTGGCCCTTGAACTTAGTATAAAGGTTCTATCCCTCGTAAAGTCAGTTATAATGACCACATCTTTCTGGAATTGATCGCCTACGGTGTTTTCAACCAATGAAACTTTTGGCAGCGTTCAAGCTGGGATCTGTTGTTCGATGCATTTTCCTTTCCGCTTCTTGAATATTATCTTTGCTGCCATCTTCCAAATATTTTCAATTTTATTCAGAAACGTGAGCCTTCCATTTCTATGTTGTTGATGTCTAGATAGCCGTTAAGTGAGAGAAAGAAAATTAAGCTGTGGAATATCCTCGAGGCCGATTGATATTTTGCTAGACCTACCGTAACTTTCTCTGTAAAGTTTATCTTAGTAGAGGTAGCCAACGTTTCATACTGAAAAGACATATCATTTTTCTGAAGTTCAAGGCTCCTATTTTATCTTTCGTAATCAAACTCTGGAATCTAAATAATGTTCAATATTAACCGTGTTTACTACATTTGAGGATAAGGACGAAATATTTCATCTTCTATTACAAGCGTATAATCAATTTTTCTCTTCACAGTACGATGATCAGCTCTTCAAAAATGCTCATGAAAACAATTTTATGTTCCTCATAAAACCTTTCGGAGAAGAAAAGAGTCCTCAATCCTGGTTTTGTAGTCAATAGGGGATTTTGAGAAATTTTAGACCTTATGTAAATATCTGCTTATCATTAGTAATACCTCTGCATATAATTTACAGTCCACACATTGGTTTTGGTTACTCGTGAATAAGTTTTCCATTCGTTCATGTATTAGCTATCTTGTAAACTAATCGCTATTTTTATATATATATTTATCTGTCCAACATATGTAACTCTCTGGTAGGAACGTATTGATGCTGTGTTTAAAAATTAATTTCAACCTCTTATTCAAGAGATAGAGATATGAAATTTAGTAATTTCATAGTGGGTTAAGGTAGTATTACATACTGATATTTTGCCAAAAGTTTCATGGGTTCGGTTTCAAAATACTCTCATAAGGAATACACGTAGAGTTATTTTTGCCATTTGCAGGTTTCATTTTATACACGGTATTATATTAATAATATTATTAGTTTTATAATAATTGTAGAAGCAATAGTCTTACAAAATACAGGTAAAAACCAAAAGAAGAGAAATTGAATTAGTGTCATTGTTTGATTGTGAAATATCATTTTAGGTCCAAATTCATGAAAATTTGGGTATTGAAAGAGAGGAAAATTTTGACAGATCTTCTGATTGTAAACAGCCTTCCCCCATTACGACTAAGAAGATTCTTGAATTCAAGTACATGCATTCCATAGTAGCAAAAATATACAGGGAATTCAGGCCCATCTTCTAATATGTTAAAGTAAGTCACGTGCATGAATCCAACAAATTGCTCTCTTAATCTCGGAATACTAATGTCATAAGCTCTTTTCCTTCGGGTAAGGTTTTCACGTTTTATAACTTTATTTGTTCATTTGGTTTAACTTTTCTCTAGAAAGGAAAGCACACTCTGATTAATTAAGACAATTTGAGGAAATAATTTAATACTAGCCGCGCGCATGCACCCTCTGGGTGCAGGTATTTGGTCTGGACCAGACATCTGGACTATGAACATGAACTATCATTCATTTTTAATCATTACTTTCATATGGACATATCAATCACAGTGTATTCTTATGGAAAAACGCAGTACCTCGGTTTCAACAATCGCATTCGTCGTCAAGGGGACTCGTTGTTTATAGCCTCAAAATTTCACGAAATTTCCGTTTATTTTGACCGAATTCTCTCCATTTCGACCCGATAACGATATTTTACGACCAAAATAAGAATCTTTTTTCATTTCTCTTTCTTTTGGTGCTTATCTCGATTTCGTAAGCCCATTGTTTCTAATTTAAATTTGCAAAAGAAATGTAGCCTGCAACCGATAAAAGTGTCTTTACGTGCATTTCTTATGAGAATAGTGTATTCTTATGGGAAAACGCAATACCTCGGTTTCAACAATCGTTTCCGTCGTCAAGGGGATTGGTTGTTTTCAGCCCCAAATTTTCACGAAATTTCCGTTTATTTTAAACCGAATTCTCACCATTTCGACCCGATAACGATATTTCACGACCAAAATAAGAATCTTTATTAATTTCTCTTTCTTTTGGTGCTTATCTAGATATCGTAAGCCTATTATTTCTAATTTAATTTTGCAGAAGAAATGTAGCCTGCAACCGATGAAAGTCAGGTTTACGTGTATTTCTTATGAGAACGGTTTTTCTTCTCTGGGTTCGAACTGGGGGCCGTTCAGGTAAAAAAAATTGACCACATTGTAGTGTGCAGCATTCTATATCGAAAGCACGTTTCAGCATCACTCTAGCTCTTGTCCATGGCAAGAAAAACGCTTTTTGTAGACAGACGGACAGACAGACACCGTTACGTTTTTAATATATATAGATACTGGTTTTTGAGATACCTTGAATTAGAGGATATTTTCATGTTAGAATTGGTCCCAGTGGTGGATTTTTTTTATCTATTGAATGAGATATTTGTTAGGGGATTGTTATAAGTGGTGTTACATGTAGAACTGCTAGTGGCTTTTCTTTTCCCTGAGTAAATTATTGATGGGAATCTTAACCTCTTTAATTGTGAGGATTTTTCCCATACACGATATTTTTAAAGGAGTAGTCTATTCTAGAAAAAACAATCACAAGTAAAGTGAATTTCAACTGCTGATGAGAGAAGGCATTCAATTTAGGTGTTTAAGAGGGTGGAGGTCATTCCTCATTTGTGCCTCATTCCTCATCTCACATTTACTTATGATTGTATGATTTTTATCAGGCTTACTTACTTTTTACTTACACTTATATTTTTACTCCTACACTCTTTGACAATTCCTGTACAAGTTGGTAATCCTTTTCTTTTGTAGCAATTAGAATTTTCCTTTTTATTGGTTTCATTTGCTGATCAGTTATTATTTTTCACTTACAGATTCATTTATCTAATTCAGCTGTTGCAACCAAAGAGGTGTAGTGATGGACATACTGAAATAAAATGGTAGGTGATGTGAATATAAACTTAATGGTGTTTTCTTATAAATTACTTTGGAAATATTGGCAGAGCTTTAGATATATTCTCAAATACTAAGGTCAAAATAGAATTTTCTCAGAACTTTACCTCTACTAAGATATCTAGAGGAAAACATACTGAGAATCTCAAAAATCACATAGTTACATTGTTTCTTTATATTATCAAAATTAAGTAATGTTTATTTTCAATCATTTATCAACACTTTCTGTCTTACTGCAGTGGAAGTTTGTTAATTATTAAATAAATATTGCCTGGAATATATAGATTATATATAAACTCATCCATTTTTTATAAGTTTCTTGCAAATGGTACAGGTGCCAGTAATGATTATACTTATTTTCAAACTTTTTGTTTATTGTTAATTGTATATATTTTAAAGTAAAATTTTAAGTAAAAGTTGCTTGCATACTGCTAGCTATCAGTTGAATGCAGTATCGTACCAAGTAATGCTTAAAAAAAATTTTGAAAATTTTTTGCAAAAGACCGCCTGGTGTCGAACTAAGGACCCGATCGTGCGACACAATTGCATATTAATATTAGATAAGTGCCATTAACCTGTTCCAAAGTTTCAATTCAATATCTTATCGGGAAGGTCCTAAAAAAAGATTACGCTATCCCCCTTTGAAATACATGGAATAGAAACGATGCTCTTTGTCATTTCTTCACTTGTTAATATAGAAGACTACTTCAACTTCAACCTCCGAGATTTTGGTTCCTGTATCTTACCGATAAGTACCTCAAGATAATTTTCAAAACCACGCAATGCATTTATATATATATATATGTATATATATATCCGGAGAGTAAGCTATATATAATAGATTTTCTGGAGGACTTGCACTTAAAAGTAGCCTACTTATAGTGAATCATTATGATAATTTGCTGCCCATTCCCCTGAAAATATGTAACAGGAATTTATCCAGTCTACATTCTTACAAGCCAATTTCGAAATTTAGAAAGATGTATGGAACTGTTGATGTTCAATTTCCTTTTCTGCCATCTTAAATTTATTCAATGGCAGATTAGTACTAATAAAATAATAGTATATATTATAAAAATAATAGTAAATAGTAATATATTATAAAAAATAATAGTAATATATTATATAAAAATAATAATAATATTTACTCAATAGTCTTGGCCGTGATGTGGTGGAAATAACTAATTGAAAGCTGATGTTTACTTTTCCACATAATGTTTTATTTGCGAACTACCGGTTTCGGTGTATAACCATCATCAGGTTCGAACAGACTCCATTTAGAATAGAACAGATGTAATTTAGTCTGTTCGAACCTGATGATGGTTTTACACTGAAACCGGTAGTTCGCAAATAAAACATTATGTGGAAAAGTAAACATCAGCTTTCAAATAATAATATTATTTTCAAGAAAATTTATGGAATCTAAGTTAAATTCAGTATTCTCTTTGATATCCATATGCTAGAAAATTTTAACAGACAGAAATATCCAACCATTCTATTTGATTAATATTTTTTTCTATTTGATTAATTATTTTTCAGAACTGAAAGTTGAAAATCAAGGGCAAAATGTCAACAGGAGGAAGATACATAAAAGAGGAAGCATATGGTGTGCATGTACCTCATATCTCATGTGATCCCATACAGTGGAATGTAAAACACAAGGATATGCAATAGGAGGTTAGGGATTGAGAATGGAGCAATAACCTACGTAGATGAAGAACTAGATGGTGTTCAAATGGAAAGGCATACCTCACTGAAAATCATTGAAAATGATAAAATATATATAACAATTCTGTTGATTTCTCTTGAATCCAACACCTGATTCTTTTTTCATTTGTATTTTTATTATTTTCAGGTATGGAAAATATAAAACTAATTATTTTTATTGATTGTAAATACATGTGAATTTTTTTAACTCATTGTAGAGCCAATATGATGTAATTATTATGATGAAGTATTATTTTTGGCATTAAAGTAAATAGAAATTAAAATATTACCCTGCTATAACTTACCTCCAAGATCAAAATTATATTTTAATTAATGTATAAACATGCATAAGAATTTTTAATATTTGATGTTATGTATTGTGATCAATAATAATATCATTTATTATATTTAGAATTGCATCCTAGGCCATAAAACAAACTTGAAATGACTGTATAGACTCAAAGATTTGTAAGCCTAGGACAAAGTATCCTTATTGATCATTGTATAATCATTTTCCAATGAATTCCCTAATAAACTTCAGCCTATGGGGAGGATAGAATGGGGAAGGGTAGTTATTCAGAAGGGAGAGAGGGAACAAAAAGAAAAATAAAGGTGCAGAGGGAAGGAATGTAGCATAAAAAAATGATTGGTGATGTAAATATAAACTTAATGGTGTTTTCTTATAAAATGGTTTGGAAATATTGGCAGAGCTTTAGATATATTCTCAAATACTAAGCATAAAAAAGAATATTTTCAGAACTTTACTAAGATAACTAGAGGAAAACAAACTGAGAATCTCAAAAATCACATAGCTACATTCTGTTTCTTTATATTATAAAAATTAAGTAATGTTTATTTTCAAGTATTTACCAACACATTCTGTCTTAGAGTCTTATTTGGGAACGAAAGGGGTAGAGGGAATGGGCAGAGGAGAAGTACTTGGCAGGGGTTACAGAAAGTCCAGAGTATAGAGAGATTGGAAGAATGGGGAAGCTTAATGGTAGATATGGGCTGAGGGGATAGAAGGGGCAGTAGCAGAATGTAAGCATTGGGCAGTGGGATTGGGAAGAGTTAGGTAGACAAAAAGTGGAAGTTGGGGGTGGGCTTAGGAAACGAGCAAAGAGAAAGGAGAGGAAAGAGCGGAGGTCAGGGTGCTGGTAGAGGAGAGGGGTTAGGGATGTGGCAGAGAGGAGGAAGGTATAGTGGTAGATGGGAAGAAAGGAGGGAGAAAAAGAGGTGGGTGGAGGCAGAGTGGAAGTAGGGGACAGACAGGAGGAAGGGAAAGAGGGGGGTGGGGAAGTGGTAGGGTAAGGGAATGGGAAAAGAGGAGGGAAGAACAGAGGTAGGTGGGGGGCGGAGGGGTAGAGGGGGCAGGGGGAGAGGTAGGTTGGGGAGGAGGGACAGAGGTGGCAGGGAGAGAGGTAGGTTGGGGAGGAGGGACAGAGGGGGCAGGGTGAGAGGTAGGTTGGGGAGGAGGGACAGAGGGGGCAGGGAGAGAGGTAGGTTGGGGAGGAGGGACGGAGGGGGCAGGGAGAGAGGTAGGTTGGGGAGGAGGGACTGAGGGGGCAGGGGGAGAGGTAGGTTGGGGAGGAGGGACTGAGGGGGCAGGGGGAGAGGTAGGTTGGGGAGGAGGGACGGAGGGGGCAGGGAGAGAGGTAGGTTGGGGAGGAGGGACTGAGGGGGCAGGGAGAGAGGTAGGTCGGGGAGGATGGACGGAGGAGGCAGGGTGAGAGGTAGGTCGGGGAGGATGGACGGAGGAGGCAGGGTGAGAGGTAGGTTGGGGAGGAGGGACAGAGTGGGGAGGGAGGGAGGTAGGTTGGAGAGGAGGGACTGAGGGGGCAGTGGCAGAGGTAGGTTGGGGAGGAGGGATGGAGGTGGCAGGGAGAGAGGTAGGTTGGGGAGGAGGGACAGAGGGGGCCGGGAGAGAGGTAGGTTGGGGAGGAGGGACAGAGGGGGTAGGGAGAGAGTTAGGTTGGGAAGGAGGGACTGAGGGGGCAGGGAGAGATATAGGTTAGGGAGGATGGACGGAGGAGGCAGGGTGAGAGGTAGGTTGGGGAGGAGGGACGGAGGGGGCAGGAAGAGAGGTAGGTTGGGGAGGAGGGACGGAGGGGGTAGGGAGAGAGTTAGGTTGGGGATGTGGGATGGAGGATTCACGATGGGGAATTAAAAGTTTCTATGTTCCATATTGATTGTGTCTTGGGTGTAGGTTGTCTCTATGACTCACATTTAAATTTTGAAGATTAATATACTCTCTCGATGAATTCCTCAATGTAAAATAGCAAATTTTGTCTCTTGAATATTTCATCTCATTTCATCTATATGTATTTGGTCAATGATGTAAGAGGTAAAGTTTTTCAATCGTTACTCTGGACTTCGTTATCGTTATCGTTACCGCAAACCTCACTTTTATCGGTTGCAGATGTCATTTCCTTTGCAAAATTAAATTAGAAATAATAGTCGTTCGAAATCGAAACTAGCACCAAAAGAAATGAAATATGTTAATAGGAGCCATTAAAAATCGGAAATTTTAACATTTGCAGTTACGAACAATTTGCAGGATCGGTTTACAGGTGATTGCAAGGAACGACTTTTTATTAGTTTCTTAATCAGCTCGACTTTGTGTACGCTATTTAGATATAATTTATTTATTTGTAATATTGGTCCCCGTTTCGATCCCAGGTGGGCCAAAGAGTAATCTAACGTAATAAAAGCAAATGGACTACATTCTAATAGTTTTGGCTATATTTCTATAGAAAATTATTATTTAAAAGAATCATCCTACAAGTTTGATAAAAGTTTATTAAAAAGTATATTTAATCAAGACTCATCGTTATTGTCGGTTTCATAATTATCTCGGTTGAGAGTTAAGAGTAATTCAATTAAAAATGTTTAAAATATTTATCTTGCGACTAATTTTTCAGACAAATATCGCATTAACATTAAGTTATAAAACATATTTGTAATATTTAATGATACATTTGGAGTAAATAGAAGATATTTTTAGCGAAATTTAATTGAGTTTAGTTGGTTATAAACTGCATTCTTGTTAAGATATTTAAAAATTATTTTCAGAAAGCTGTGCATTAATTTATCAAATTCAATTGAAGCTGTGCATTAATTTATCATATTCAAATATCAAATTGAAGTCCAGAGTAACGATTGAAAAACTTTACCTCCTACATCATAGACCAAATACATATAGATGAAATGAGATGAAATATTCAAGAGACGAAATTTGCTATTTTACATTGAGGAATTCATCGAGAGAGTATATTAATCTTCAAAATTTAAATGTGAGTCATAGAGACAACCTACACCCAAGACACAATCAAAATGAAACATAGAAACTTTTAATTCCCCGTCGTGAATCCTCCATCCCTCATCCCCAACCTAACTCTCTCCCTACCCCCTCCGTCCCTCCTCCCCAACCTACCTCTCTCCCTACCCCCTCTGTCCCTCCTCCCCAACCTACCTCTCTCCCTGCCACCTCCATCCCTCCTCCCCAACCTACCTCTCTCCCTGCCCCCTCCGTCCCTCCTCCCCAACCTACCTCTCTCCCGGCCCCCTCTGTCCCTCCTCCCCAACCTACCTCTCTCCCTGCCACCTCCATCCCTCCTCCCCAACCTACCTCTCTCCCTGCCCCCTCCGTCCCTCCTCCCCAACCTACCTCTCACCCTGCCTCCTCCGTCCATCCTCCCCAACCTACCTCTCTCCCTGCCCCCTCAGTCCCTCCTCCCCAACCTACCTCTCTCCCTGCCCCCTCTGTCCCTCCTCCCCAACCTACCTCTCTCCCTGCCCCCTCCGTCCCTCCTCCCCAACCTACCTCTCCCCCTGCCCCCTCAGTCCCTCCTCCCCAACCTACCTCTCTCCCTGCCCCCTCTGTCCCTCCTCCCCAACCTACCTCTCACCCTGCCCCCTCCGTCCCTCCTCCCCAACCTACCTCTCTCCCTGCCCCCTCTGTCCCTCCTCCCCAACCTACCTCTCACCCTGCCACCTCTGTCCCTCCTCCCCAACCTACCTCTCCCCCTGCCCCCTCTACCCCTCCGCCCCCAACCTACCTCTGTTCTTCCCTCCTCTTTTCCCATTCCCTTACCCTACCACTTCCCCACCCCCCTCTTTCCCTTCCTCCTGTCTGTCCCCTACTTCCACTCTGCCTCCACCCACCTCTTTTTCTCCCTCCTTTCTTCCCATCTACCACTATACCTTCCTCCTCTCTGCCACATCCCTAACCCCTCTCCTCTACCAGCACCCTGACCTCCGCTCTTTCCTCTCCTTTCTCTTTGCTCGTTTCCTAAGCCCACCCCCAACTTCCACTTTTTGTCTACCTAACTCTTCCCAATCCCACTGCCCAATGCTTACATTCTGCTACTGCCCCTTCTATCCCCTCAGCCCATATCTACCATTAAGCTTCCCCATTCTTCCAATCTCTCTATACTCTGGACTTTCTGTAACCCCTGCCAAGTACTTCTCCTCTGCCCATTCCCTCTACCCCTTTCGTTCCCAAATAAGACTCTAAGACAGAATGTGTTGGTAAATACTTGAAAATAAACATTACTTAATTTTTATAATATAAAGAAACAGAATGTAGCTATGTGATTTTTGAGATTCTCAGTTTGTTTTCCTCTAGTTATCTTAGTAAAGTTCTGAAAATATTCTTTTTTATGCTTAGTATTTGAGAATATATCTAAAGCTCTGCCAATATTTCCAAACCATTTTATAAGAAAACACCATTAAGTTTATATTTACATCACCAATCATTTTTTTATGCTACATTCCTTCCCTCTGCACCTTTATTTTTCTTTTTGTTCCCTCTCTCCCTTCTGAATAACTACCCTTCCCCATTCTATCCTCCCCATAGGCTGAAGTTTATTAGGGAATTCATTGGAAAATGATTATACAATGATCAATAAGGATACTTTGTCCTAGGCTTACAAATCTTTGAGTCTATACAGTCATTTCAAGTTTGTTTTATGGCCTAGGATGCAATTCTAAATATAATAAATGATATTATTATTGATCACAATACATAACATCAAATATTAAAAATTCTTATGCATGTTTATACATTAATTAAAATATAATTTTGATCTTGGAGGTAAGTTATAGCAGGGTAATATTTTAATTTCTATTTACTTTAATGCCAAAAATAATACTTCATCATAATAATTACATCATATTGGCTCTACAATGAGTTAAAAAAATTCACATGTATTTACAATCAATAAAAATAATTAGTTTTATATTTTCCATACCTGAAAATAATAAAAATACAAATGAAAAAAGAATCAGGTGTTGGATTCAAGAGAAATCAACAGAATTGTTATATATATTTTATCATTTTCAATGATTTTCAGTGAGGTATGCCTTTCCATTTGAACACCATCTAGTTCTTCATCTACGTAGGTTATTGCTCCATTCTCAATCCCTAACCTCCTATTGCATATCCTTGTGTTTTACATTCCACTGTATGGGATCACATGAGATATGAGGTACATGCACACCATATGCTTCCTCTTTTATGTATCTTCCTCCTGTTGACATTTTGCCCTTGATTTTCAACTTTCAGTTCTGAAAAATAATTAATCAAATAGAAAAAAATATTAATCAAATAGAATGGTTGGATATTTCTGTCTGTTAAAATTTTCTAGCATATGGATATCAAAGAGAATACTGAATTTAACTTAGATTCCATAAATTTTCTTGAAAATAATATTATTATTTGAAAGCTGATGTTTACTTTTCCACATAATGTTTTATTTGCGAACTACCGGTTTCAGTGTAAAACCATCATCAGGTTCGAACAGACTAAATTACATCTGTTCTATTCTAAATGGAGTCTGTTCGAACCTGATGATGGTTATACACCGAAACCGGTAGTTCGCAAATAAAACATTATGTGGAAAAGTAAACATCAGCTTTCAATTAGTTATTTCCACCACATCACGGCCAAGACTATTGAGTAAATATTATTATTATTTTTATATAATATATTACTATTATTTTTTATAATATATTACTATTTACTATTATTTTTATAATATATACTATTATTTTATTAGTACTAATCTGCCATTGAATAAATTTAAGATGGCAGAAAAGGAAATTGAACATCAACAGTTCCATACATCTTTCTAAATTTCGAAATTGGCTTGTAAGAATGTAGACTGGATAAATTCCTGTTACATATTTTCAGGGGAATGGGCAGCAAATTATCATAATGATTCACTATAAGTAGGCTACTTTTAAGTGCAAGTCCTCCAGAAAATCTATTATATATAGCTTACTCTCCGGATATATATATACATATATATATATATAAATGCATTGCGTGGTTTTGAAAATTATCTTGAGGTACTTATCGGTAAGATACAGGAACCAAAATCTCGGAGGTTGAAGTTGAAGTAGTCTTCTATATTAACAAGTGAAGAAATGACAAAGAGCATCGTTTCTATTCCATGTATTTCAAAGGGGGATAGCGTAATCTTTTTTTAGGACCTTCCCGATAAGATATTGAATTGAAACTTTGGAACAGGTTAATGGCACTTATCTAATATTAATATGCAATTGTGTCGCACGATCGGGTCCTTAGTTCGACACCAGGCGGTCTTTTGCAAAAAATTTTCAAAATTTTTTTTAAGCATTACTTGGTACGATACTGCATTCAACTGATAGCTAGCAGTATGCAAGCAACTTTTACTTAAAATTTTACTTTAAAATATATTCAATTAACAATAAACAAAAAGTTTGAAAATAAGTATAATCATTACTGGCACCTGTACCATTTGCAAGAAACTTATAAAAAATGGATGAGTTTATATATAATCTATATATTCCAGGCAATATTTATTTAATAATTAACAAACTTCCACTGCAGTAAGACAGAAAGTGTTGATAAATGATTGAAAATAAACATTACTTAATTTTGATAATATAAAGAAACAATGTAACTATGTGATTTTTGAGATTCTCAGTATGTTTTCCTCTAGATATCTTAGTAGAGGTAAAGTTCTGAGAAAATTCTATTTTGACCTTAGTATTTGAGAATATATCTAAAGCTCTGCCAATATTTCCAAAGTAATTTATAAGAAAACACCATTAAGTTTATATTCACATCACCTACCATTTTATTTCAGTATGTCCATCACTACACCTCTTTGGTTGCAACAGCTGAATTAGATAAATGAATCTGTAAGTGAAAAATAATAACTGATCAGCAAATGAAACCAATAAAAAGGAAAATTCTAATTGCTACAAAAGAAAAGGATTACCAACTTGTACAGGAATTGTCAAAGAGTGTAGGAGTAAAAATATAAGTGTAAGTAAAAAGTAAGTAAGCCTGATAAAAATCATACAATCATAAGTAAATGTGAGATGAGGAATGAGGCACAAATGAGGAATGACCTCCACCCTCTTAAACACCTAAATTGAATGCCTTCTCTCATCAGCAGTTGAAATTCACTTTACTTGTGATTGTTTTTTCTAGAATAGACTACTCCTTTAAAAATATCGTGTATGGGAAAAATCCTCACAATTAAAGAGGTTAAGATTCCCATCAATAATTTACTCAGGGAAAAGAAAAGCCACTAGCAGTTCTACATGTAACACCACTTATAACAATCCCCTAACAAATATCTCATTCAATAGATAAAAAAAATCCACCACTGGGACCAATTCTAACATGAAAATATCCTCTAATTCAAGGTATCTCAAAAACCAGTATCTATATATATTAAAAACGTAACGGTGTCTGTCTGTCCGTCTGTCTACAAAAAGCGTTTTTCTTGCCATGGACAAGAGCTAGAGTGATGCTGAAACGTGCTTTCGATATAGAATGCTGCACACTACAATGTGGTCAATTTTTTTTACCTGAACGGCCCCCAGTTCGAACCCAGAGAAGAAAAACCGTTCTCATAAGAAATACACGTAAACCTGACTTTCATCGGTTGCAGGCTACATTTCTTCTGCAAAATTAAATTAGAAATAATAGGCTTACGATATCTAGATAAGCACCAAAAGAAAGAGAAATTAATAAAGATTCTTATTTTGGTCGTGAAATATCGTTATCGGGTCGAAATGGTGAGAATTCGGTTTAAAATAAACGGAAATTTCGTGAAAATTTGGGGCTGAAAACAACCAATCCCCTTGACGACGGAAACGATTGTTGAAACCGAGGTATTGCGTTTTCCCATAAGAATACACTATTCTCATAAGAAATGCACGTAAAGACACTTTTATCGGTTGCAGGCTACATTTCTTTTGCAAATTTAAATTAGAAACAATGGGCTTACGAAATCGAGATAAGCACCAAAAGAAAGAGAAATGAAAAAAGATTCTTATTTTGGTCGTAAAATATCGTTATCGGGTCGAAATGGAGAGAATTCGGTCAAAATAAACGGAAATTTCGTGAAATTTTGAGGCTATAAACAACGAGTCCCCTTGACGACGAATGCGATTGTTGAAACCGAGGTACTGCGTTTTTCCATAAGAATACACTGTGATTGATATGTCCATATGAAAGTAATGATTAAAAATGAATGATAGTTCATGTTCATAGTCCAGATGTCTGGTCCAGACCAAATACCTGCACCCAGAGGGTGCATGCGCGCGGCTAGTATTAAATTATTTCCTCAAATTGTCTTAATTAATCAGAGTGTGCTTTCCTTTCTAGAGAAAAGTTAAACCAAATGAACAAATAAAGTTATAAAACGTGAAAACCTTACCCGAAGGAAAAGAGCTTATGACATTAGTATTCCGAGATTAAGAGAGCAATTTGTTGGATTCATGCACGTGACTTACTTTAACATATTAGAAGATGGGCCTGAATTCCCTGTATATTTTTGCTACTATGGAATGCATGTACTTGAATTCAAGAATCTTCTTAGTCGTAATGGGGGAAGGCTGTTTACAATCAGAAGATCTGTCAAAATTTTCCTCTCTTTCAATACCCAAATTTTCATGAATTTGGACCTAAAATGATATTTCACAATCAAACAATGACACTAATTCAATTTCTCTTCTTTTGGTTTTTACCTGTATTTTGTAAGACTATTGCTTCTACAATTATTATAAAACTAATAATATTATTAATATAATACCGTGTATAAAATGAAACCTGCAAATGGCAAAAATAACTCTACGTGTATTCCTTATGAGAGTATTTTGAAACCGAACCCATGAAACTTTTGGCAAAATATCAGTATGTAATACTACCTTAACCCACTATGAAATTACTAAATTTCATATCTCTATCTCTTGAATAAGAGGTTGAAATTAATTTTTAAACACAGCATCAATACGTTCCTACCAGAGAGTTACATATGTTGGACAGATAAATATATATATAAAAATAGCGATTAGTTTACAAGATAGCTAATACATGAACGAATGGAAAACTTATTCACGAGTAACCAAAACCAATGTGTGGACTGTAAATTATATGCAGAGGTATTACTAATGATAAGCAGATATTTACATAAGGTCTAAAATTTCTCAAAATCCCCTATTGACTACAAAACCAGGATTGAGGACTCTTTTCTTCTCCGAAAGGTTTTATGAGGAACATAAAATTGTTTTCATGAGCATTTTTGAAGAGCTGATCATCGTACTGTGAAGAGAAAAATTGATTATACGCTTGTAATAGAAGATGAAATATTTCGTCCTTATCCTCAAATGTAGTAAACACGGTTAATATTGAACATTATTTAGATTCCAGAGTTTGATTACGAAAGATAAAATAGGAGCCTTGAACTTCAGAAAAATGATATGTCTTTTCAGTATGAAACGTTGGCTACCTCTACTAAGATAAACTTTACAGAGAAAGTTACGGT
Organism: Pachydiplax longipennis; assembly: GCA_036926295.1. Lineage (NCBI taxonomy): Eukaryota > Metazoa > Arthropoda > Insecta > Odonata > Libellulidae > Pachydiplax > Pachydiplax longipennis. The sequence continues at coordinate 2,428,484 of JAVFKF010000010.1, forward strand.
AGGTCTAGCAAAATATCAATCGGCCTCGAGGATATTCCACAGCTTAATTTTCTTTCTCTCACTTAACGGCTATCTAGACATCAACAACATAGAAATGGAAGGCTCACGTTTCTGAATAAAATTGAAAATATTTGGAAGATGGCAGCAAAGATAATATTCAAGAAGCGGAAAGGAAAATGCATCGAACAACAGATCCCAGCTTGAACGCTGCCAAAAGTTTCATTGGTTGAAAACACCGTAGGCGATCAATTCCAGAAAGATGTGGTCATTATAACTGACTTTACGAGGGATAGAACCTTTATACTAAGTTCAAGGGCCACGTCAGAATGAAATCGAAACTCCCCTTTACACTACCCATAAAATGCACTCTTTCTTCTAGATAGAAATTTTCAGACTGTAAGCTGATGGCCGTTCATTAGTTATATGTATTAAAAAACACTGCGATTTCGAAAAAGATTAAAGATAGATTAGTTGAAGTATGTGTAATTTGGAATGCGATACAATCGTCTTTTTCAAGTCTGTTTTCTCAGGTTTCAGTGAAAAATCACGCTACTATTTTCAGGGTAACATTAGTACCGCAGTATCTAGATACTCCAATCCATTTGACAAAGATACACGAAGTCATATTAAGAAATTGTACAAGTAATAACTTGATTTGATTGAATATTCTAACTATACGAAGTCACGATAGACGTCTACATGATGAAGGCCGTATCGGTTGAATTTATCTGGAACTAATTCAATTTTTAAGTCGCGTTAACGTATAGTCTTCACACATATAAGATAGGTAAGTAAACTCAATAAGGTAGCTCTTTATATGGTAACGACAATATCAACTAAATTACAATTTTAATGTATAATAGATTAAATTACGATTGAAACGTATATTCTCAATTTATGAGGTACAGGTAAACGTGGATAGTAAACTTCTCAGCTATAAGAGCAATCCGTCCAAGATAAATCTGAGCATAAATGAAAATATAAACATTCGAACGGATTCGGGGACAGAGAACAGGACAAGCGAAAGGTATTACTATTGTCATTAACGTCGCTATTCATTAAAAAGATTAATTTTGCTATCTCCATTTCCCCTCCCATTATTGGTTTTTAATTGAACGTAACTTTATGATTGCGGCTGTTAATGACATTCATGTTGTTGATTAACACTTCCTCTTAACTCCACTCAGGATTTCGTAGAATACATTTATTTAAACGATTCGAAAAAAAAGTATGTGGAGTGGCTACAAAGAAATATATGATAATTGATATGCTTAAAGGAAAGAGAAATAAAAAAAGGATACGAGGGACATTTAAAGGCTCAAAACTTACCAATAAAACGTAGGCAAACGTTAATAACAAAAATAATAATCAATCGACTTACCGAGTGTGGGCCTCCGAAATCCTTCTACCAGCGATGACGGCCTTCAAACCCCTTCACTTTCACAAGTCAAGACAAAGGAAAAGCCGGAGGGAGACATAACACACGTTCTTTAAATATATAAACCGGAGAAATTCATTAAGATACTAATAATACAACCAAGGGCAACATCCAAAAATTCAGGTCAAAAAGAGAGTAAATTCTCTTTTGATCTCTTACGATTTCCGTTGATAGTATCAACTATTAAAACTTTCGTGATATTAACAGTAAACTAAATTTGAATTCGATCTCATGACTTAATTCAATATCAGATAGTTAAATCATTAAGACCTCTTGCAAAAATACATCTATAACGGACATATTCCATTTCGTGAATAGCATGAAACTCAAAATCGTTAAACAAAATCGATTCCTAATACATAAGAATCTAACGTTGCATAGCAAGTGGCTGTATAGTTAAGATGCCATCAACTTAAGTTGTCTTGGATTTCGGAATCTGAAAATCGAATTTTGATTTCCGTTAAGATATCGGTTGACGAAATTTTTAACTGACATCGAAAATATAAATATATAATATTTATTATAAAAAATAATAAAGTGTCTAAAATATAATTAAAATTGAATACTTTAATCACGATTTACATGTATCAATCTTTGTATGCAGTCGATGCGCGATCTACTAACACGCCCATAAATTAACAATAAATCTTTAAATTTTATAAAACGAAACATACAGAATTCATGCTTAAGAGCGATTAAATATTCAGATCCTATATTGTGAATATCACAACGCAAGATCGTTCAGAAAAAAATAAAAATTGGAATGCAATATTGAAAAATGGGTTCGAATCCCCTTCCAGAACGTTCGAACTTACTCTCTCTTAATATATCTTCGCAAGCAATCGCTAAACTAAAACCGGAATCCTCAAAATTAAAATATGAACCGAACAGCGGCCAATTAATAGAAATTTCTAATAAAAACGGAAGATTAGAAGTAATTAATACTAAACAAAACCGATCGAATCACGGATATTGTTGAAACTTAACAATATAATAATGAAACGAAGGAAAACGTGTGTATCGAAACTTCCACATCACATTACATCAATTATTTTATTAAAATCGACACTTTCCATAGTTTTACCAAGTTACAGTTAAATTATTTCAGTCCACTTACCAAAATTGGAAATTCCTCCATGATGACCGCGATCATCTCGACGGCAAGATAACTTTTCTCTCTCCGAATTTAACTAATGTTGTATTAGGAATGATAAAAAAATTAATGAAATCTACGTAAGACTGACAATATTATATCCTTTATAAGATAAAGTGTTTTGAATCTATCGAACTTTAACATATTCAAATTTTAAAGACATTTTCTAGAAGATTCAGCTACACGACGTCTGCATCCAACGGAGGATCTCCAGGAACTAAATTTTAACCGCCAAAATAATGTTACGTAAAAAAATACTGGCTTCCGATTGGTCGAAGCGACGGTTGAACAGTACATTTTTACCGTATTGGTCAGTCGCATAATTTTTTTGTTTTAGAAAAAACTTTCCTAGACATAGAATTAAAATTAAATTTCGTAAATTAGCATTGAAATATAGATAGAATATTTTCGGGATATTAAAAATTTGAAAATATTGTTTGTTTATATTTTGAGTCGTTATCGTGGCTTCAACGAAGTATGGTTGTCCATGAACAAATGAATGCTACTAGGGGTTTACGCATTTAAATATAACTTTTATATTTTAACCAATAATATATGATAATAATTACTAAAATTGTGTACCTTTATTCGTCCTGTGCCATTTACCTCCATGCCTTAACAGATATTTCCATACCTTACTACGCGAGATTTATTTCGACATGGCACCTAGAGAAAAATTAATAAATGTTATCTTTTCGTTATCATTAGATATAGCTCATTATTTGAAATTACAAAAACCTTTATGATTGAGCTTCAGAGAATATCCGGATGAAATGTAGTAATTGTTTTCTTTCCGATCAGTAAACGTTTTGTTCCTTAGAATGTAGCACAGACCCTATTCCATCTAATTGTCGTCAGGGAAGTTACCTCGTTAAGTACGTTAGTTAAGTATCTTACCTTGAACTATTCCTTCACTCCCCTAATATTCTCGTAGATATAATGCTAGCGGAGAGAGAAGAATTCCACTTTTCCACAGCCATTACATTACGGTCTCCAACCTTGGGACAATAGACAAACACTATCATACATTTTTATCACTGATACACTTTTCAAACGATTTAAAACTCACTGTACGTATATATACTGTCAACCACCTTCAAGCCACTCGTAGCATATTGCCATATCCACTGATTAGAAACCACCGAAAGCTCTTTCATAATCAGAACACGTCGAACTCGGAGATCCATGAAGGGAAACGAAAGACCGACCTAAGAACTACGGAATTCGAGAATACAAATGACAGGAAGTACAAGTTTCGATTGTCAAAAATTCTATACCATAATCCGCTGTCTTTTAAAGCGCGGATTACTGTAATGGTAAATTTCCCATGACTTTCGTAATCTTATTGATGAAGAATCCGGTGTTACTTTGAAATTCAAATGATACTTTTTAATATATGTGCAGAAGTTGTTTATAAGAACTCAGGAAAGTTGTATATCGTGTATCTGAATTGGCAGTTGGTATTTTGAGCGAGTGTATTTTTGGATAAATATTTGTGAAAAGTAGTCCACCAGCATAAGTAGCACAGCATTTTTTCCAGTTATAACTTTTAAAAGTGTGAAGACTATCAGTGAGAATAGTGCTACGAATCGCCTTCAATGTTCTGAATCTCGGAGTACATGTAGGGGCAAAGGTGGTAGGAATTGTTACCCTGTCTGCCAAATTCAAAATAAGTATCTCAAGAATCACCAAATCCCGAAGCAACGGTGTACGATGGATCAACTTCTCTTTGGGGGATAATGAAATGGAATTTCTTCACACATATTATCACTGAACGTCGGTGTTCCTAGAGTATGTAAGATAGCAGTATTACGGGATGGGATATTCTTGGATGTTCATCATTGTTTGACAAGGAGATGTAAGGTTAGAGGATTTTTACATAGATTTATTATAAATTTGACTAACGAGACTACACTTCTTCCGTATTATTTGCAAAAGATGTACTTTATATGGCTCTGTATGCAGCTAGTAATGTCCTGGCGAAGCATTAAATTTATTTGAAAGCTTTGGCTATGCTATGCTATGCAAATTTTAGCCAAGAAAGATTTTATAGAAGACAAAATTGAATACAAATCTCTGAATATTCCTAACCCATACATTAACATGCGTTTCTACTTCCTACCACTTGAATTCTAATACTTTCCATTTTTTCGTCCATATATAAAGTCATCAGTCTGAAGGCTTGTTAGGCCCACTCTTCTGTAATTACCAGCATAAAGCTTTTAATGGGGATGATGCTGACAAGTCAAAGTGAGGTAATACTCCATTATTTCCTTGCTAAGGAATTCTAAGAGTGGAGAAGAAACATGTAACCAAAGATATTCTTTTCATGGTATTCAATAAAGAAATTCTAGCATAACTCATGCTCCTGTTTTTCATACTAAAGCCAACATAAAAATAGCTCAGATGAAAGGATGAAAGATATATATTTATTTATGCTGTTTAACATAAACTTCAAATATTTAATTCATCAGGAATTGGTGCCTAGGGATAATGCTGACTTGGCTGTGAAATATATTTTCTCATATAACAAAGCTAATTTCATGGCATTGAATGTCTTCTAGCGTTTTGCAAATATTACTGTTAAAAGAACCAATGTAACTATATTATTGTATAATGTACAGAAGAGGAAGTTGCCTTTTGGAATAGAAAAGAGTATAACGCATCTTTCTTTTTCATTTATCTCTAGCTTGTTCATTTCAAGCTAAAAGAAAGGCAACAAATATGTGAGTGTTGTAAAAGGATGGCCATTATCATGGTGGTCCTTCTTAGATACGAATTGTATGAAACTGTTATTTTTTCAGTTATTATAAACCATTATGTGGGTTTTCCCATGATTACATTCTGGCTCGGTAATAAAACCAAGGGTAACCTGTAAAATTTTCCTTACAAAGTAAACAAAACATATAGAATGCGATACGACGCAACTCTTTTCGCAATGCTTGATGAGTACATATATTATCAAAAATTGTGTTGCGTATTTTGTAATTTGATAGTCAAGCAACCAAAAATGCGTTTTTTTTTAACTAGAAACATGAAGCCAATTTTTGTTCATCCTTTGTTCATAAATGCCAAGTTAAGCAAATTAATATTGAATAATGTATTTCGTCATCATCATTCCCTTTAGCGAACACCTGACATTTACCCTCTCTAATTCTTAATACCTTAATTTGTGGCAAATACTTGTGATAATAATAACCTGAAAAAAACCTTCAAAATGTCTCTAGCAAAAGAAACACAAATGACGCGCTCAAATTCGAAATTCGCATGAACTAGCCGACGGCGAGTGTCTTTCCCGTTGAGCAGGTTATCCTGTATCCAACGTAGTAACATTTTTTTTTGGAATTTGCTATACCTTATAATAGCTATTACTAACCGAAACTAGCTTTAGTGTTAAAACATTCTGTATAAGACGTAAATATTTTGTAACAAAACAAGATATAGTTCTGGAAAATGTAATTATAGAATTCTACATAAGAATTCATGAATGGTGCGAATGACATATTCAAGTCATTGTCAGCTCTGCTCTACTTTAGAAGATTTTTATTTGAGATATATTCTCAATTTAGTTTGATTTACCCAAATTCAGCCTTCTACGTCAATTTTCAATGCATGTGACCCCCATGGAAAAACTCGAACAAGTAGATCAATTTCCGTACTTTGAACTTTCTTCATCTTTCACAATTTAATAGAAAAACGAGAAAGTAAACACCATGCAACATCAAGGTATATGCTGACCACATTCAATGTAATTGATTCTGAAAATACCAACTTTCATGGAGTACAAAAAATAAAATATTTTTCAATCTCTCAGATTTTTAGGTTTCATACATGAACAATAATGCCTAAACCTTTGGGGGACTTGAAAATGTCCATGAGATAATGACTTGGAGAAAACAAGTAGAAGATTGTAGTTATCAATTATTACCAAGATTAAATAGACAACCAATGGAATTAGGAATTTTTAAGCATTGTTCAGGATTAAAACTCATTCTTAATCTCAAAAATCATTTTTTCTAAGAATCTCAAACAACTTTAAAGTTTTAACTGATGATTTTGCATCAAAATAACTCCTGCGAAAAGTATATTTAAAACTAAGAGAGAGAAAACAAAGTTACACAGCAAGTAATTCAATATGTCACTGATAAAAATGAACAATACTTGGAATTTTCTTTTTACCGGTGTTGGCTAATGAAAGAAATAATTGATACACTTTTTCACAACCTAAAAAGTGATTTTGTTCTTTGCTGGGATTTAGTCAATGATAAGATATACATATGTATTGTATTTGAATTCTTCGGCATTACAAAAACTGTAGCTTTATAGAAAGTAAAATATCTTGTATACTCCTAAGCTGGTTTATTCAGTGCTGTAAATATTAAAATGTTCCAAATCTAAGTCATAGAACCAGTGGTCCATGGAACATTATAAGCATTTGTCTTAATCATCAAAAGATATTTTTTTTTAAATTAACAAAAATAGCAAAATGACTGGGACTTGTACCAAGGTCTCCCATTTTCTGGGCAGGTATTATATGTAAAATGGGAGACTTTGGTTTATGTGCCAGTCATGTCGCTATTTTTCACTATTGTTTATCCTTTGGATGTAAGGTGTCCAACTCCTTGGGCAGAACTTGGGAAGAACCAAACAGAAACACCATCTCATCTTCTTAAGATATTTTCTCATATCAGCAATAAGAAATTTTTTGATAACTTTCCTAGCAACATTCAAAACAAAATATTCTTCATTTTTCATTTCCATATATACAGCATATCATTTTCCAGCACTTCAGTTAGGGCTAGCATTAAAAAATTTAATGCAATAAATGTCATAGCTCCTTCACTCTTTGACATACATAATCTAAATCATCTCTCCTAAGCCATGGAAAAATTCCATGAATTCCCATAAAAATCCTATCTTAATTGCAGCATAACACAACATAGAATAACATGTAACATAAAAGTTGTATACGATACATTATATAAAATAATCTTTATATATAGATAAATAGACAAACCACAATCATGAGCAGTGTAAATGATAAATTAGCTTCCAAACCATTAATTTGCAACAAATAAATTTAAAAAAAGATTTATGACCATACATAAGCCATATCCAACTTTCATAGTGATATTGAGCCAGGATCCGAGTTATCAAGCCATGTTTTTCAGGTAAGCCCTTTGACTTGTTTAGCAGGGATATCGGTGAAATGCTTGGTGAATTTGCAGAATTTAAAATCGAAAGAAATTTCTGTCTTGGATAAGCTTCCATTTTCAAATTCATGTGCAATGATCCACTTTCATACTATACTTCTGGGAAATTTCCTATCTTTAAAAACTTTCCTGTTAACTACTCACTACATTAGTTCAAATTTCCTCCATTAGCTCTGTGTGAAAAGTTAAATACATATGGATGGTATTAAAGATAAATTTGCAGAATTCCACTATCTTAGCTATTTCTTACTGAGTGTAATGGCAACTTAGTGGCAGCATTAGACAAATGCATTGTGACTTGGATTAAGCGAAATTCATATTATACCAACATATGTCCTGTTGCAACTAAAGATGATTTCCTCCAGAGAGCTTTCTTTGAATAATGTGGGTAAAAATCAAAAAGTAAAATGGAAGGATGGAAAAAGTTTTGATAAAAAGCCAAAATCAAGATCAAGATGAAAGTTGAAGAAACAGCAAGCAACATTAAATGTTCCATAGAGGGGTGTGTTGAGAAATGTGCAGTGGAGGTGCATTCCTTCCACAAAAGGTATGATTCTGTTTTCTAGCAAGATTATGAAGACAATGTCAACTTAATGACAATAATTCATTAGGAATAACTGATAAGATAATATATATACCTGGAAATTTTTAAAATGGTATCTGCAGTATAAACGTATTCATCCTTCTGCCTCTATTTCACTCACCCAAATAATTCCTCACACTATTTGAAAATACTCAAACCTATTCCCTGAAACTCATCTATAAATTCATTCTGTACATTCCTTAACTGAGATTGACCCCCTCATTCCATCTATTAATACCGGATAAACTTAATCCTTATATACTTATGATGATATGTGTTTGTCACATGTACACTGATGTGAATGTTGGCAATTTGGGAATAATTACAACCCCACCCAAGAGAATCTATTTTGATGACCAATACTTATTATACATTGTGCCCTTATCATGTGTTAATATGAATCAACAAAATTAATCCATTACAAAATATCAAATTGATGCTTGAGTACATATCTCTTCAACATTCCTATTAAATAAACTATTACTCTCACTCTGAACATTTAATGAAAAAGGTAAATTAGGTGTTTACTCCCTTGGATCAAGTAAATTAAAGTGAATTAGAATAAAAGAGTTCATCATAGTTATTTTCTTCATAATATCATTTCAAGCAATATAATGGAAAAAATATCATATTCTGTTGGAATTAACGTGTAATTCCAACATTGGAAGTGTGTTGAAGGTCCATAGAATTTCATTTGCATGATAGTGTGATAACTCAAAACTTGAGTTCTACAATGAAATGTAAAAATATATAATTATTCTGCATAGAAAATTTGAAATTATTCTCCCTTTAACAAATTGTCAACTTTTCAAACTGCCATGCGTAGCACCTTAAGACTTATCTTACACACCTTTCAACTAAAGATAAATTTCTGTAGCTTCATCATACTGTGTTTTTAACATGTAGTAAAAATTCTAACCCCAAACTTTTTTATATTCAAAATTCTTTAAGAAAAGATTTATTTACAATTATAACTTTTTTTCATTTCTCCTAAACATTTCCATGCATTAAATAAGAAAGTAACTATGTGCAGATATGAAAATAATGCATAAAACTTCCATTATCATCCCCCGCCCATCAAGATTAAATGGTGTGTCACTAGTGAAAGTCAAGTTGCAATTAACAACTTATCTGAGAAAATTGATGCAAGATGTATCTCAATTTCTGGATGCTTGTGGTAGCTGACCGCAAAAATAAGGAGAACTCCTAGCAAACAGAAAATTCATGCTTATCATTGATAGATACTAGTTAATGATGATAATACCAGAGATAAGAAGTGAAAATTAATATGTGCAAGTACTAACATTATAAATTCAAGTTCATTATGACATATGGACTTTCTTAATGGAATTTATACCAATTTATTCCTTATTCTTTCAATAGAAGAAATGACTGCTTGGTGATATGCTTATAATTCTCTATATATACTATAATAAGCCATTTGGCATTTCATATCAACTTTTTCTAGGAAAGGATCAAAATTTACCCAACTACCTTTTTAATTAGAATCAAATGGATACTGCACAATCAAAACTTTTACATGTGATAGGAAATTTAAAACTTGCAATGGAATTTATAACAATGTCCACAATTTATTAATACTGAAGTGCATTTAAAATTGCAGCATACTAAAAAAACAAACATCATAAATATGAACCTAACAATATTAAAATCAGTATAGAATGCTGCAAATGTTGCCTTAACAATTTCAGTTTCTATTAATATAATATATAATGACAGCTTATAATGAGTCAAGATTGTAAAATTTGTATCCTGCGTCTTCAAAGCACTGATTGTAACATAGTGATAAAATAATTTTAAAATTTTCAAACTATTTTAAATGAAAATGTCATACTTGGCAAAAAAAACTCATATTTACCATTAATAATAACTGTTCAATTTTTCAAATATAATGGAAAAAGGAAACCAGGAATGGTTAATATAGAGATGATATAATGGTGATATTCACCCCCAGAAGAAGGGATGCTTTGAAACAGAAAAGGTTGTTTGCATTCAAAATTCACCCATATATTAACTGTGTTAATATTTTAAAAAAGGAGCTGAAACTTAAAATTTTCAGATATGTTTAACTTAGAAGACTATCAAAAGCTGTAACAAAGTAGGTAACTTGAACTTTTTAAGAACTCAATGATCCTGGGTATTCCTTAAAAGAAAAAGGAAGGAAATAAGCAAATTTGAGGGGAAGGGGGCACCTGCCATATCTTTTGCAAAGGAGTGTAATCAAAATGTTTTTTAATAAGCATAATTTAAATGTTATAGCACAGATAAGAGAGCCTTCCCACTATCTATGGCCAAGTGACATTCATGTGAATGAGGTAACATGTTTTCAATTGAGCATGCAGCCTTCCAATGAGAAAAAAGTTTTCACCTCTGATATAGCATTTGGTTTGATATCATTGTGACAGGCATGAGAAATATATATCTATCATAAAATGTTTGCACAAAGGCATGTTTTTGCCTTGCACTGGCATTTTTATGATATGAGTGCCCAAAAAGCATTTTATCGATAGTATTTATAATCTAAATGAATTAATGAAGACTTTCTCCTGAATATAATAAAACATATCTATCTTCTTACTTTCTTAGATATTTATATACTTTCCACTTAAAAGACAAAGTATGCAAATATTGACATAATTCTTATTTTCGAAGGCGAAATAAGGCGTGAAATGGTATAAAATACACATTAACTAGTCAGTCAAAATATTTGACATTCTAAATTTATTACACACATAAAATCTTTGGAAGGAATGTATCTACGCAATTGATTTTCTTCAGAGTGGGATTTCAAAACGACCGCTGCCATAAGAGATGAGAGTCGTATTGCAAAGCACCAACGAAATGGTGAATGTGTTTGTTGTTGGATATCCGAAAGTCTATTCGGTTTTAGCAAGAGTGTAAGAGGGTAATTATTCAAACTAGCCCGGAAAGATTTTCACAGAAGAATAGTTATAGAGGTTATATAAATTATTCAATTTTGAAAAAATGGTGACTTGCTGCGTGCCATCATGTAAAAATACTCTGAGAAAAAACGGTGAAATAAGTTTTCATCAGTTTCCTAAGGATAAAAAAACGCGGGACGCGTGGATATCTGTAATATTTAGCCACGAGACTGAAAAGGAGACAGGATGGGTCCCTCCTCCCAGAGCTATGGTATGCGGAAAACATTTTGCTCCAGAATGCTTCAACTTAGCTGCTACTAGAAGAACTCTGCTACCTAGATCGGTGCCAACCATTTTTGGCGAACCCAGTCGAAAACGGAGGCAGACACGTAGAAAGAGTAATAAGAAAAAAAGGAGACGTATAGATGACGACTATAATTCTGCTGAAAACTGTGATTCCGGCTGTGTCATTCAACAAGAATGCGATTCTACTTCGGTCTTGTCCACCTCCAAAGACGTAGCCGTTCAAGTAAATACGCTTCCTGTGAAACCTTCCAAGAAGAAAACTATCATTATCAAAATTGGCCTAATTAAACGGCAGAGAAAAACAATCACAAAACTCAAAGCTCATATCAGTGCGCTGAAAGATGCTTTGAAAGCCCACGGAACGAACGTGTAAGAGACAGGGACCAACGGGCCGAATGTGGGAAGGAATTGAAATATAAAAGCTGTTTACTAAGAATATTCTGATAGAACTCGGGAAGAAGAATATAAATTACCTTTAAATATTTTGAGGATTCAAGCAACATTTTTAAAAGCTGTCTGCCTAGAAAAGGTTTCAATGGCACTGTTCTGGCTCTTTCTAATATTGAAAGATCACTGATCTTCGACTTGTGGTAGAAAAGACTATTTATAAATTTCATTGTAATAAATGTGTTTGTTTTGATAAGAACAGTGGCTGCTGAAGGGCTATGGCTCGACTTAAAGCTCTTATTGTAAAACTAATTCCTTATGGTAACTCTAAATAGTAACTGTGGCACAAGATGTCTGACACCACTTCTATTAGGTAATGTATTTTGAGATTAATGCATTTTATATGAAGTATTCGAAGTCAGTGGTTAATTGTATACTTTCTGTCTTACAGCGTAAATACCTTCTGAGGAAGAATGAATGATCGTACCTGGAAACAGAAAATGAAACCGTCCCCAGCAGTTCGAATGGCCGTGAACTTCAAATTATCCACCAGTTCTATTTTGGGATAGTAGAAAATGAAACCAATACCAATATAGTAAGAAATTTGCCCTTCCTCAGTGTTGAGAATATGTTGTAATTTGATTCTTCTTCCCATTCCTCTGTGATTCATGTTCGGGCACGGCACATTTAATGATAAACATCTGGTTCATAATTTTGATATATCTGGTGCATAACAGTATCATTTACTGATAAAGTCATCTGGGAATGATAAAATGGAAACCCTATATGGTAAGCTTTAGTGAGGGAGAATTTTCCATAAAAATTTGAATATTTCTCAGGGATATTTAACTGCTGTCAGTAGTCTTCTGAGGAAACTTACTTTTAGCAAAAATTACCACAGACGATATTTTATTATATCATTAAAACTTTTTTAATACTGGTATTTGTGTAAAACAAGTAAAATAATTATCAAGAGTAGAAGGCTGTCTCAATTGGTTGTATATCATGAAACCATTTTCCAATAGCGATTATTTAGTTAAATGAAAGAAAATTAAGATTTTTGCCTTCTGTGGGAAAGAAAAGTCTCTCCTTAAAACCATAGGGTTTTCAGAAAGAAAAGTCATATCAGACAGTTTTTCTTTAGAAATTATGCATTTGCAGTCAAACTGAAAATTCTTTCTCTTATATTGCACATTGATTTCTCATATATGAGAGTTCCTTTCACTTTAATTTACTCTTTTCACAAATTTTCTATTTCATATATGTTTGTAGGAGCCTATTCCTCAGATGCCATTCATCCATTCACACCTACAGACGTTCTAAAAATTTCCTGTTTTTAAAAGCATTAACCTAGATATTGATCAATCAAAGCTAAGGGAAAAGAATCATAAATCATGCTTGCTACTATCTTGGGGGATTGTCAGCCACTATGAGTTAATCATGACAAGGATTATGAGTACTCTGACACAAGTTATTATGATATCTCATAATTCTCAAAGGATATTGTCAAGGGAATCTCATTTATGTTCTTAAATTTTCCTTGCCGTAAATGCTGGCTGGATTATTTTTCCATGTGCCATTTTCCCAAATTAGTATATACAAGTATTAAAAGTGTATCTTGGGAACTGTGATGATAAAAGTAGAAGAAGAATATATTGATATATGTTCTAGGAATGGATATGAATTCCTGCATGTGAAATGTACAGTTTTACTATTCTGAGCTTAATTTGTAGATTATTATTTGGATTAATGTTGAAGTTGACATTTATTTATGGAAATATCTATATGTTTGTTGATGTTGTTGGTAATAGAAATGTCGTAACTCTGTTAAGGCAGCTATTTCAAATGTAGGTTAGAGAAATGTTTGGCTATTAGCTGGAAATCTTGTACTCTGAGGAATGAATGGTATCTTAAAATTTAGACAGTTTTGATATATATATATTATCAAAAGTTTAAGTTTAACTCGTGAAATTTTGAGGTTAATCGGCAATTAGAATATTTTCATGATTATAGTTTCTCATGGCACATTTTCTAGAAAATATAAACCTTTATGTTCTCCGTTGTGATTTCTTGCATATTTAGTGGATTCATATTTATTCTAATCATGGAAAAGATGATATTTTTTGAGGAATTTAATTGTACAAGCTCAATTGCACACTTTTACTGAATATTTTTGGTCTGATGTCACTATATATTGGCAAAATTTGAATAAGGTTGTAAACTTTGTTTTCATATTTTACAGAAATAATAGTTCTCTAATACTATTATTTTTCATGTTCTGATCTTATTATTATAAGGCCTGATTATAGTATTATTCCATGAAATAGCTACTTTTGTTAAGGAATATCTTTTTTCAAGTTTATCTTTTTCAGTTTTATACATTGCTTGAATTCCTATCATGGTATTTGTTATAGCACAGTTTGATGTGGGGGAATATATTCTATCAGCATTCTTCTAGAATGCTTTCATGTTCTTTTTTTAATCTGAGTTAAATATAAGAAGCATGCATGATTATCTAACCTGAATAAACCAAAGTAGTGTTCAGTAGTTTGAAAACATGATTTTGATGTAGCATTTGATTGAATATCATTATAGAATTATTTAAGTTAATCACATATTTTCTTTTTGAATTCTCGTACTGTAAAGATATCAAGCATTGAAGATTGATGTGAAATGTAATACCACTTGATGTGTATTTATTCCAGATAGAATAGAAAATTATTTACCCAAGATCTCAGTGTTACTGATTTAGATAAAATTTGGTTTTTTAACTTATCTTTCTCCAAAGATATCGTTTTAGAGAATTGTAGGGAATTATTACTCTTATTTGATTTAATGTTTCCATAGACAATTTAATTTTTCAAAAAGTTTATATTTTGAATTTCCCATCATGCCAAAAGTACTGAGAAGGACATGAAACTTCTAAAATGCTTCCAAAAGATGATTTTCTAAAATAAAACTTGAATAAAAGTAAGGATATTAAAAAATGGTTCTTTGCAATGTGTGTAATACTGTCTCATCAATGTTGTCCTCCATTTTCTCATTTATTTATTCATGTTCTCATCCTGGAATAACTTAAGGGTAACTAAACATGATGCATGAAGTAAATATTCATTTTGTTAATGAACTCATTCTTTAACTGTTGTCTGTTCTCCTGCTATCATCTGAAAAGTTTCAGTAATATTCTCAAAGCACAATCTGTAGCCATAAATGTTTCACTGTTATGGAAAGAAATACATTGATGTATTGGGTGATGTTAATTTAAACTGAAACTTGATGTAATAGTGAAATGGTATGACACCAATATGGTGTTACTCAAACCTTCTGAAAACATAGTTATATTTGTGTAAATATACATCTCAGCTAAAAAGATTCATGTTGAAATAATTCTAAATATGGTCTAAATGGTTTAATGGACCAAATGAAAATAAAAATTCTTTGTTTTTGCGTGCTTTGGTAGAAATGATCACATTGTGTTTAGCTGTCAAAAATTTAATATTTTAGTTATTATTGCATGCATTATGAAAATATCATTCATTTTGCAAACACTGATAACAGTTATTAGACAGCAGGACACTAATTTTCAATTGTTCAAACTTTAATTAGCATTTGTAGTTAGAAGGAATTTTTATTACTCATTTGAAAACATTGTTTCAAAGGTAGTCAGTTTTATATAGTGTTTTGAATGCCAAGGTGTAATTATGTATTCATATAACTGGGTATTATCAAAACTGAAATTAAAGATGGTTCTTATAGGATAACTGATATGAGACAGTTGAGTTTTACTCATCCAAAATTTTGTGTATGAAATAAATGTGAAACTTGAATTAGAAGATATATTTTAATGGTGAACTGTTGTGAGGTCTTCAATATGAAAGGAATCGACCAAAGTTACTGTTGATTAGCTACATATACTTTGCTGCCTTGTTAATTTCAATAAAATATAAATCTTTACGTTACATATAGGTGTCAATAAGAATGCCTTTGTTTTGGATATTGTATGGAAAAATCCTTGAGTTGTATATTCATTGATGCAATTTATCAACTGAAAAGTAATTCTTCGCCTTTCCTGGAAAATTTCTCAATCATCATCTTGTAAATCTGTGCTGTAAGAGTGAAGGATAACACCTTGAAGAAGGAGATTAGTGAAAAAAATGTTGAAATCATACACAGCTGAAAATTCTAGATTTATGTGTGCTCATATATAATTTACTATCTGATATTTCTCTATTTATTCATGGAGCCTTTCTGCATAAAATTGTGCTGATTTTTAAGCAATACTATTTCTGATGCATTTGCAGTGAAGGAGGTCAAAGTTCTGTCATGATGAGTTGGTTGTGCAAAGGAATTTTGTCAATCTTTTTATGGAATAATCATTAGCCTGTTCCACATTGAAGACTATTAGATTTTAGTGTGTAGCTAACAAACCAAAGAGACTGGTGATACTATCAAGATACTTTGATGTATATGTGAACTTCAATAAATTACTGCACTTGTATATAAATTATATTCATTTGATAAGTGGAGAGATTTTCCCTCCTAAAATATGCATTCTACCATTTAAAAATGAAATATTGATCATTTCTTTCCTGTTCAGAGAGAAAAAATGGTCATGTACATCTCAAACATTGCTATATTATAATAAATGTATAAATATTATGGGAAATGTTACTTCTTTGAGTTTTCCATAAAAATGGTTAAGGAGAAACTGGATCTCTCTCCAGCAGTCTTTTACTTTTAAAAACTTAAATGGAAGCACTAATTAGATAGCTAACGATGCTAATTTACAAAAGAAGCAGAGGAATTAAGACCATCAAATGAAAATTTGTTTAATAAATAATCAGCTCTACTGAACAAATCGAGAAGAGCTGATTAATATATCATATAGAATTTAATATTAATATGCAGGTAAATTTTATGATGATCAAATAATTAATTACTAATATTTTGGCATGTCAGCCTTTACCCATGATCTGCAGCTAATTAATAGAGAAATCGTCCAGACTGAATGAATAAGTTTGTTGGATATTTTAATTTAAAGGATGATTGTAGACATTGGAACCCAAGAAAATGACCTAGCAGCAGTAAAGAGAGATGTAATTGCACATAGCACTGCTAGAAAAAGTTGAGAATTTCATGAAACTTGGGGTATTGCATATAACATAACTGGTGGAGGAGTTGGTTTGCTATTATTTATATTGGTGTCATAATTGTTTCTATTATTATGTTAGCTGTACATTCTGCTTGTAAGGATGGCATAATGTAGTCCGTTCCGAAATTCATGTCGGTATAATCTTATGGGCAAGACAAAAACCCTAGTTCCTTTATGCTGAACCTAATTGTTGAAAAGACAAAACTAAGATTTTTAGTGTACAATGATAGATTTCATCATCTGATCTGATAAATTTTGGATGAGAATGACTCCATCAACACAGTGCGAAGGTTTCTTTGCAACGACAACAAAGCCTAAAGCCAAAATGGAATGTAAGTCTGCATTTTCGATAGCTAATATTTTTTAAACTACCATTATTCTCTTCAAATTCCATTGAAAATGCAATTCAATTTCTTCCTTCCTCAATTGCTCTTTGGATCATTAGCATGCATAAAAGTGACATTCGATTAACTTCTGAGCGAGATAAACTCAAAAATTATTTAAGTGGAGCGTAGCTATAGAAATATTCGGTCGTGCAGTCCAAATTATAAATCGCCTGAAACCTGCTGAAACCACCTGGAAAGTTTTTATTTCTCACGTTACCAGAGGCGGATTCAACGGCGGGCGCACTCCCTGACCTCTGATGGGCTCATCAAAACCCAAACATAACACTTTTTTTGAATCACAACTAGGAAAGTGGTCATCAACTGGTGATTCGCGGACTCGAGGTACCGGTCCGATAGAAGCTTTCGGTCTTTCATGAAAAAATGGCTATTCTTTGTGTATCAAACCCATTTATCTCATTTTGAATCCTATTTGTCCTGCTCACACAGTCAAGCGACAACATTCATCCCATGTAAATCAAATAGAACGTTTATGATGGTTATTTTATGTTTGCTTATTCCGCTAAAAACTAAATTTATGCTATGATGGATTTAAAACATCAAGGCCGCATCGGATAGTTTCTTTTAGAAATATATTCGTAGATATTATACTAGAAATGTTAGCAATGCTTTCCATTAATTGCTTACTGATTACTCCATTCCTCCAATTTTATGGTGATTTCAAATTTGTAATGTTTGTGATGTTGTTAGAAACTCTGTAGTGTTGGTGTGGCTGTAATCGAATACTTCGCTCGAACGTTACGTTGGTAGGGTCGATAGTTTTGATTTCTCGAGAGAATCGTAACACGCGTTATTCTTTTGTCCACAAGATGTTGTTTTCCGATACGGTTTACAGAAAATAACAGTCAATGGTGCCAGTTTGCGCAGAAATTTGATTTTAAGGTACGTCTGTTCTGTAAAAAATATTTACATATGTTTAGGAATAGAATTTGAGTAACTATTGAGACATAATTACAACATTTTCTCTTACAATTCATACTCAGTGTCTTGTGTTCCTCATTGCTGTAGTAAGTTTAAATAATTGTAGAAGCATACCGTTTCTATCATTAATCTCTAGAATATTAAGTCTAATTTATCGTAAACAAAAATTTTCGGTAGCTTTCAGTGATTGCTTAGTAGATGTTATATCTATCGTTAATCATTTGTATTGTCGTTTGTGAACTGAGTAGGTTAGTTGTGTTTGTGTCCAATTTTTAAAGAATTTGACAGTGATTGTCAAAAGAAAAATTTATTATCACGTACGTCAAAATCTACCACAGTGTATTTCGGACGTACCTCATTCTTTATATTATAGTATTCCTGATTACGGGGTAAATTGTTTTAGCATTTAATATGCTTGTAGTATTTTAAATGAAAAACTTTGATATATATGTGGTATGCTGTTTCAAAACTACCGATAAGTTTTCTGTCTTGATAGTGTTAATGTAAACTTATCTTTGAATTGACATTACTCATCCGAAAGTAAATAATTCGCTTGCCCAATTGATGTTTCATTGTTCCCAAGCCATCATATCTCCTCATCAAACATCGCTGTCGGCTCGCTATCAAGTGTTTTTATAACTTGGAATTTAAAATTTAATTCCGCTTTTCAGTAGAACTTTGAAAGAAGCAAGTTAAATCTGTTAATAATTATTAGAAAGCTAGTTATTGACATCGGCTTCGATAACATAAACCTTTCAGTTGTTGGTTTAAAGTATAATTTTATATCGGTTATTTTAATGTTTAAATTTTTAATATCTTTAGAAATTATGTGCGGCATTTTATTATACATTGTAATTATGCAAGTTATTATGCTTTCTCAGCCTTAAAGATTTTGTTTATATTTAGAATTTCGTTACCTGGCTTTAAATATTTTCTAACGTCAATCAATTAAATCCCTGTAATTAGTTAATACATACATACATTTTTGTTGGGAATACTTATGACTAGGATTAGGGTTTTATTGAAAATAATTCTTAAGGCATATATAAAAAAACAAATTCATCAGTAGCTATATCTTGTACACATAGTAATTATTTTAAAGTAAAGCTATTCAGATGTTCTGTTGCATCTTATACAAACATTTTTGTGAATGAGTTTGATATATACATAGTTAATCTACTCATTAAACCTGAGCATTATCCTCCTACCCATTTTCCTTTGTGTTTATTATAATCTTGTATGTAAAATGCAATTCAGATGTAAAATTGAGACCAAGTATAGTTCATATTAGGAAGCAGTATTTTATAATACTACAAATATGTGTGTGTGTATCATCATCATCAGCTATTTCAATACCATGTAGGATATAAGCTTCCCCAAATGCTTTCCAATTCTCCCTATTCTGAGCTTCTCTTTGCCAAGTATTTGATGATGCCTTAGTTCCATCTGTTCCTTGGTCTCATTTTTTGGTGTCCAGTTGAGAATGCTTATTTCCAACAGTTTTAATTTCCATATCAGTGATCTTCCTTTATCTACATATGTCTCTCCTGTCATCGTCCTACCCTGGTGTTGCATTTCCCATCTCTTCTCATGATCCTTAAGATAGAGCATTACAAACTTCTTTGCATTGTCTGGAGTTGCTGGTGTGTGTAGACGTTTGTGTGTGTGTATTAAGTTATTTCTTTATTTATTTATGGTTCCATAAATTTCCTAGTTTAATTTATTTTATTTTGTTTTGTTTTCTTTTATGATTTCAATTTCAATTCTATTCAATAACAATTTCAGATGGCTGGTCTTTTTCTACATCACTGAAGTTTGTGGCATGATCTCAGTTTTATTTCTTTTCAATCTTGGTCCATAAAATTGTGGACCAGAAGAAATGGGTTAGTATGAATTACTATTGGAAGCCACTTTTTCCTTTTATTTTTTTAATATCTTGATTGATTTTTGTAATAGTAGTGAGTTTGTATGAGATTTTGTAACTTGATTCTGCATTCCATATGTATATTAATGTGGACATTCATTCAGAAACAGACGTGAGTGAAGCGGCTAGTCATGACAAGAATAATGTTGCTCTTCTGGAAGCACGGAAGAAAGATTTGGAGGCTGCACTGCAAGCGAAAACGGAAGAGTTGAGAAGATTGTGTGTGGCAGAAGCAGAATTAACTGGAGAACTCCCACCTGAAACACCCCTAGGACCAGGGGAAGAACCACCAGTATTTAGAAGAAGAGTGCACACTGCCTTTACCCTTCCAAATAACTTAATTGATAAGATTCACTCCACCCAGGTTAGTCATCAGTTGTAATAATATTATTAGTGGTGTAGCATAGTGATTGCCTATGTATTAGTCATAGAAAATGCATTTGTTCAACTTGATGATGTTAACTGTTGTTGATATCACAGGAAGAATCTTTGCTTGGGCTGGAGTTGGAGTATGAGATACAGAGTCGTATAACATCAGCTGCTCTGCATTTGGCCAATGACTGCTCTGCAAAGAAAGCTGTTAGGCGTCAGAGAAGACTGATACATCAACAAAGTCAGCGACGTTTACTCGAGCTAGAAGCCCGTTTAAACATGGTGCAGCAGAATATGAGTCATAAATCTCAGAAGCCAAGAAAAAAGCCTCGCCCACCGTTAGATATAGGTAAATTAGACATGCTGTTAATGTCACGTTGTTTGACCAGAATTTAGAATTTGTATTAATTACATAGATACGTAAGTAGATATGATTTTTTGTGGGTGTTTGACATTGATTATCATCAAGAGAGCTTCTTATTTTATTAATTTTTTATTTGGATTATTACTTTTTTATATTGAATTATATAATTTATATTATATCATATCAATTATTATTTTCCTTCCACTAAACTCATTTGAATCTCTGATAATGAGATTGAGAATACATTGTTATACAGAGCATCTCAAATGAGAAGAAAAATTAAAAGATTGAATGCTATGAATAAGCTCTAATGTTCCTTAAAAAATTGTGAGAATTAAATTCTCAATTTTAGACTATCGTAGCATTTGATATGTTTTCTTGGCAGAATGCTGATGGTAGTTAAGTCTCAAGCAAAGAATTATTAGGGAATGAATCTGTTAACCTTCCTCCATAATATGTTTGGTGGTGGGAAGGTGAAGTTGCTGATGAATGGGTTTTCTATTTCAAACATGATAACACTCAAAATATTAAGTCTGTTAATAGGAAACCTTTCCAATCAAAGCAACTGGCTCTTTATCATTAAGTCTCTCTTGGAGCTTAAAATTTTTTAAATTGATTTCTCACACCCAAATAGATTTAATTTTTTCTATAAGGGAAAGAGTTAATATGACTTAGCATATAAAAGTTTGCACCTTATAAATATACCAAGGAGTCTTGGTATGAAAAATAGTCTGACAGGTCAGAAAACTGGTCCCATCAGACTCAACTTTATGTGCTTAGTCACTTTTCCTGATATATTTCTCTCAAGAGAGATTTCCTCTCCATCATTCTCTATTGTGGGTGCCTCTGTAAGGCAGTGAACAGTACCACAGAAAAAACCACAAGCTCCTGCAAAGTCTTCTGAACAGCATGGAAAAACGTTCTGACTGGACAGGTCATAGGCTAGAACAACCCCTCTGGCTATTGGGATATCTGGTTTTGAGTCCCAGTCCTGTTATGCTTTTTTCATGTCCATGATTTTTACTACTATGGTAATAAAACACTTTGCAATTGTGCATTTGTGAAAACCATATTGTGAATAAATGAAACTATAAATACAAAAGAACTAAAAAATTTCCTAGCCACAACATTTCATAAAAAGGTTGAGTAAATGATGAATGACAACAAATTTTGATCATGTTAGAAAAATTATGGAAAATAATTGATTGGGAGTTAAATAAACCTTGCACTCTCAAATTATGTTCATAATTGACTGACTTCCATTATTCTTACGCGTATGCAACAGCTACTTCATTTTAACACAGTTAATTCTTTGCTCTTGGAACTAACTTTGAGCTTTATTTCAAATAATTTGTTTGTGAACTCAATGTTTATGATTTTAACTACTCCAGATATGTTTATATACCAATAAAAGACTTTCACTCAATGATATATAGAAGATATTGCTTTTTAGTAAGGTCTCAGGTAATTGAATTAAACATTGCATTTTGCTATTGTAAAGTCACTGAGAACCTCTTTGTTTCCTTATCCAAATCATAATCTAGTTATCTGTTTGGACCTTTCTGTAGAAGGTAGCCTTTAAACAACAGACCATCCTAGAGGTTTTCAAGCTGCTTTCAGTTTCTCATAATGCAACTGATTCATAATGGTGTGACCTCATACTTTTGACTTATCAGTTTTGAAAAGTCATTTTATATGTTGGAAATGTATCCATTTCATATACGAATTTTTAAATACAAGTTCATTGAAACTGATCAAGGGGAGCAATTCTTCTATGAATAGCATTCTCTTAATTCTATAAGACATTACGAAATATCATAGAAACATGAAATGAAATTCAGTTATTTTCCAGCAAAGATCTCATAAGCAGTTATTTTTCAATTTCCCTCTAACAGGTTTCTCTAAAGACAATAGTCCAGACATGGATGGTGACCCAATATTTCAAGATGATGGAGTCAGTCTCTCACCTCTGGGAGTTCAGTTAGAGAGCCAAAATTCACCTTCAATACATTCCAACTCATCCGATTCTCATTGGCAGCAGCACAGCCAGGAAGTAGGACATTGTAAAAGTGATTCTAGGAATCAGCCATTGCTCCTTCTGCTTCATTCTCCACCTCACCAGCAGCGTAGGGGTCCTCCTCATTATGCTCATTCTCAGCAGAGCCACATTATGGAGCAGGGAAATCCACATGGGCATAGGTATATAAACATATTCAGTGTCGCTGCTAATTGATAACATTTGAGTCCGGGAAGCATTTTCAAGTAATTATATTTGTCGTTTTGTGAATGATCATTATCTATTCAGAAGATAGAAAAGTTGTAAAAATTGCCATTTGTGGTATTTTAGCTTGTAGAGTTATAAACATGAATTATCAAAGAAGAGCAGCTTTTTATTTTCTTTTTCTGTTCTGAAATGCTCACCCTATAGTTTTTATGCATGTTTTAACTAGTTACGTCAGTATAATGTCATGCATTCTAAGATTAATCATATTTTTCCTTCTTGCTGGCATTAATGAAGTGACAAGTGATTTTTTTGTTGAACTTCTTTTAGTTTATTATTTTTCTGATTTTTTTAGGTTAAGTCACAACATGGGATATTATTATGTGGACAATTATTCTCATGGTCCTCCATCCCAGCACTATTCTGATCCAAGTTTCAATGAAAGAATGGGATATGGTGAGTGTGGCATTTTATTTATATCTGCCATAACGTGAAACTGAATATTATTCACAAATTTCTATTAATAAGTGCATGGTCTTCTGCTTGATATTTAGTTCTAAACCCATTTAAAAAATGATTCCTATTTTGTTAAATTATCATATAATTCATTGAATTAACCTCAGGTTAAATTTTACCACAATTTCATGCCTTTACACTTATAGGCCTTGCTAGAACACCTCAATGGACTAGTGCCGAAAATGATAATGATTGTATATCGGCTTGTATGATGAAAGGAGTAAGTAAGTACAACAATAATAGCCAAAATTTTCATTCTCTGGATAAAGTAAGGGCAGAATCTGGACCAAACTCTCGACCAACCAGCTTAGGTAGCCGTTCATTTAGACGTCATAGAGATAGGTAAGTTAATTAAGTTTGATCTATGTTAGCCCATTGTCACCTCTGGAGTATAGATTTGTAAATGAGTTTTTTTGTGTGCCTTTTTTAGGTTTGGAAGCCTGGATCGTCAGAAACATGCTGCATATAATGGTAGCTGCATGGAGTCACGAAGTGTAGACGATCTGGATGCTCTACAAGTTGGCTTAGAGGGAACTCCTAATCAAGCTCCAAATACTGTCTCTTCATCAGAAGAAAGTTCAGAAATGCATGCAGCAGTAAAGGCTGCTGGTTGCAATGAAGAAAGAGTTGAATTAGAGCAAGGTGGATTCTCTTCAAAAGAAAGTACCCCTGAAGAAAGTCATCCAATGAACAAGAACTCTGCTGTATACAATATGCATCTGCCATCAAAAACCCGACCAGCTGGAGCTGCAGTGCCTATGGAGGCTTTGCTTCCAGGTCAAACTTACCCTGAACATAGTTTAGGACATTTAGCTTCAGTGTCAAATGATAGGTTGTTGCTTAGAACTCAATCACTTGGTAGTGTGGAATCAAGTAATGTGAATGCTCGAGGTGGTGTTGATGTACCTGATATGCGACAAGTAAGTCAACTAAATTTTCAGGATCCGTCACTAAGGAAGTTGAAAGAGAAGGAATGGTATGAGACTTCATTAGATACACCAGCATCGCAGCTTTCCCATCAAGTTTCTAATAGAGGTTCTTGGAAACCTATGAGCAACGTGAAACCAGAGGCTATGGGGAATCCCAAAGTGCATGCTGAACTTTCTCGAACATTGTCAAACAACAACAGTATTGATATGCCTGATGGTAAATGTATTAACAATAACTCCAAGAGTGATCTATCATCAGAGGCGTATTTTCAGCAGCTGAAGACTGGCTCTGAGGTGGAGGGCTTTGATACTGTTGTGCCTATTGAGCTGCCCAAGAATCATATGGTGATAGAAGAAGGAAAAATGCAGCCATATTGGGAAGAGACTAAGCCATTTGAAATGTCTGACTTCTATAAATATAGCACAAAATTCCGCAAGAGTCATGTCATTAATCCCAGTAATGATGCCAAAACGTCCAAAAGCCCACAATCAGTGAAAGGTAACAGTCCAGTGCCTGGTTCCTGTCAGCCCTCTGTTTGTATGACTAACAGTTCTCATCAAACGGGAGTTGTTTGGGAGCAACCTAAGGTAGCTCAAGAATGTGGCTCAGTTATGCAGTCATCAGCCAAGTCTCCTCAGCAGAAAGGAGTTTACATGCCATTGCAACCTCTAACATGTCACCCATTAGAGCCTATACAACAGATGCCGGTGAATGTGAGAAGAGGGATTTCTGTATCACCTGTGAATTCCAATCAGCAGTGGTAAGGTCCCTTCATATTGATTCCATAAATTTTGTTTTACTTCTAAAATATTTTTAAATATCAAAAGGCCGTCACAGATTGAAAATTTTCAGTAAATTCTACAGGAATTATGCATCATTGCACAATCATGTAAATAATCAAATGAAAGTGATTCTTGCATTTGCTAATTGCTAAACTTCTGGCCTAAAAGAACATACTAATAGTATAGCATGTACTCCTATGCTTCTTGGTGCTTTGAAGTTTTTCTTTATTATTTTTGTAGAAATGGTGCTTCAAATTTTGAGATAAAATAGTATCTTTGCTAATGTGGGTTACTGATAAAAATCAGTAAACTTGTTAGAATTATATTTAGTTCACGAATTTAATGTTGTCCAAAAAGGAAGTTGAAGAATGTAGTGTTTTTGTGAAATATACATACAGAACATATGCAATGGTGAATATTATGCTGTCTTTTGTTTGTCCTTGGAAAGATTTTATGATTAATTTAATATTATTAAAAATTTATACATTAGTTAACTTTCCTTTCTTTTCAAATTGGTCTCGTCTTTTTTCTTGAATACATTAAGGGCAGTAAGTCTGATGATTAGCTTTGTGCCCTTTAAGAACTCTCTAGAAAATCTCTGTGTACCCTATGCTGTGAATCTGCCTGCCCAAAAAATTAACTAGAAAAGAGAGAATGAAATAGAGAAAATCACCCAGAAAAGCCACATTTTCATGGCTGTCCTAAGTTAACTACTTTACTTTTTCAGTAGTACTTGATAGAGAAATTTTCACACCTTAAGGTAACTTACTCCATTTAATACTTTCTTTCCGGTATTTAATATTGAATAATTAATAACTTAACTGCTTTGTTTGAAATAAATCAATTTGTAAAGCGAGAATTGCCTATAAATAAGATAATGTGAACACTTATCTGTGCAGTTAGCTGACTATATTATTAATTGAAGGGTATCAAAAAATTGACAGATTTTGTTACTTAGTAAATTTAAAAGCTCATATCCCTGCCATATGGAAATATACCAGCATATCATCAGCAATTCCAATCTGATCTAAAACATGATTTGCTTACATGTTAGATGAGATCGGATGTAAAGCTAAATTGTATTATGTGCCTTAGATACACTATCTGCTTCTCTTTAGAATCTACATGTAGTTTCTTCCTCCTTTGAAGAATACTCAGTGGGGTAAAATTATCAGTCTATCTGATACAAGCTTCTTCTAACACACAAATTTTGTTTGCCAATTAGTCATTAATTTCTCTTTTGATCTTATAAAGTTATTTAAATGCAGTATGAGGTATATTAAGTATAGTCATCTCATCTTTCAATACAACCAATAAAACAAAAATATGCTGTCTGTACATACATAATAGCTATGAGAGCTTATAAAACAGATGGTACGTAAAAAATAATTGCTCTAGATATGTTTCTAAAATTATTTTATGTCAATGATCCTCTATTTTTGAGAGGCTAAATTATGAAAAATGCTCATCTTATATTTGGGTAAATGGTAAAATGGTACTTCATTGGTATTTAGATAGAATATTACAATAATTAGAAAGGGTATTTCTGTTGGCCATTTTTAATTTTGGCACAAATATGTGCTACTAGTGTACAATATTTAGCATTTTACCTCAATACTTGCGCATGCAAAAGATTATTTTGGAATTCACTTAATTAATTATCATTCTTCTTACAGGACTCATTCCTTAGCATCGCCTTTGCCCAACGATATCCATGCTAAAGGAGGTGGTTTACATGCTAAGGATGGAGTTTTGTCTGCAGAAATGATTGCATGGCATCAAGACCAAAACGTTTCCCATTCTGCTACTCTTGTTTAAAAATTAGTATTATCGATACTAAAAAATTACCTCCGATGTTCTTTATTTCTGAAGTTTTCTTTAGCAATTATTGAGTAAAAATTTGAAGATGAGATGCTGGAGTGGTCACTACTTACAAAGTAAAGATTATTCCTGTTATTTTTTAAACTTGCACTATCTGTCATAAGATGCAAATAAAATTAGAGAATGTATTTTTTTATTTTGTTTAAAATCTCATGTAAATATTATCAATATTGATGTATTTCCTCGAGGTATTTCTTAGATATGTTTATTTACAGGGGAAACTTTTGAATGAATTAATTTTATATGCTCTCTTAACAATTTTATAAAATTAATGTTGTGAGATTTTGAAAATTTTAATATGTAAATATCTTTTAATGTTATATCATGGTAATTAAAGCAAATGATATTTCTTTAACAAGTGTAATAGTTTGGTGTAGCAGAAAGTTTACTCAAGATCAGGGGAAACTGAGCTTATTTTTTACAGTGACAATTCCAAATGAGATTCAGATACTTCAGACAGTAATTTGTAAATTAAGACTGATAATTCTTATTGGATGCATTTTATCCATTACTGCTCACTGATATTGTCTGCAGCTATAAAATACTATAAGTTTTGTATGGAAATTTATTATGATAAATATAAATGTATTCTTTATAAGATTTTATTTCTATTATCTATTTCTAATGTAGTACGCACTGATTTCAAATAATGGTCATCAAATAATATTATTTAATAAATTATATAGTAATTAATTACTATGTATGATTGACTAAGAAACCAAATTCTGGTTGTAAAACAGAATTATACAGATCAGCATGTTTAATAATGAAGTGATTGTTGGGTCTCAGAAATCTAATTTCAGTATTATAATTACAGCATTGGTAGATTTTACAACTTCAATTGACCTGCTAAAAATTATCTCTGCACAAGAACAGGACATATTATTCTAGTTTTTCAATGTTAAGTGTCTATTTTCAGTATCCTCTTAGACATCACCAATCAATTTCTTGAACATTGGCTATCAGAATAAAACCTATCCCCTGAATTATAAAAGAAATATACTTTCTTAATCAAAAACTGTATTTACCAAAATTTCCTCCAAATCATAGGAATTTTCAACAAAGAAAGAAATGAGAATGCAATGAATTGCAACCTCCCCCATTTCCTCTCAAATATATGCATGAGATATTTTCAGAAAAACTGCATCTGACAAAGTGGACTAATTGCTATTGAAGTGCAAGAGTGTTTGTTTTACATCGTCAAGTTCTGGAATTAAAACTAGTCTAAGTTGTATCTCTTTTTTTTTCATTTATATCATTTACAGTGTTATCTGCTGAGATTTTCTAGGACTATCTTCCAAGTCAGAGTTTGCCCCCTGGGTTGTAATTACATACATTATCAAGACAAAATGTGCATCTGAAATGGTCACAAAATCCAAAAAGGTATTTAAAACATGCAAATAAAACAGAGGGTAACTCATCCGCATTCACTTACTTTGGCCAAAGAGATGTTTTGAGGGATTCCTAAGTTTTATTGTTGTTTTCTTCCTTTCTGCCAAATGAAAATTTCTGGTCTTTCCATAATTTTAATAAAAAATTGACTTTTAAATAGTTACAATCTGTTAATGAATTCATACTTTAGAGTTAAAGCTTGCTATCTACATGTAAATGAAAGTAGAAGATATCCTTCATTGAAATTCTAATATCATTTCAGACTATATGATTCCCTTGCTTTCTATATATAGCCGATTTTAATAATAAATATGAGCATTGAAAGAAACATAGACAAGGAAATTATAATATTATTTATTGTTATATATTATAATACTATAATAGTGAAGAAAAGGAAACATCACATTTCATTAAATTCAGTTAGCATAGCAAAGGAATGAATATGCTTTTCTTGAACAGTCCTGTATTTCTTACAAGGTGTCACCTTTTTGAGGTACGAAAATATTGCTCGGAGGTATTATTTTAAAAATTCAAAGGCAGTACTCAATGCTTGGATTTCACTCTTTAAATTGAAAATAAAGGGACAAAAGAAAGAGATTTTTATTGCAATGGATATCTCAAAAGAACTATGAATGAAAGCAAAACAAATTGAGTTAAATTGAAACGGAAAAGAGTAAACCACCAGTATCTATTCGTAAATGCCCAATTAATTATGTCAGCCGACCTGAGCATAGTTGTTTCGATTGGTCATCGGTAACAGAATGATTAAGAGAATCTGACTTTGATAACTCTGGGAAAGTTTATCAACGTATGTGGATCTAAGCTTTATGCAAATTATTCGGGTTTAAGATTAGTTCAGTCTCACTCTGGGATGTTCTCTTAACGTATATGCCCAACTTGGACAATGACTTGCAAACGATATGCAACTTGAGATTGTACTCCGAGTCTTACAGTTTTTTCTATACCTTCATGAAAAGAACTAGCACTAGTTTTCTCAAAATGTGGACCGCAAAAACTAAAATGGTGAATTACCTTTGACCCCTAAATTAAATCATAGTATCATTCTCAATCCTACCAACCTTTGGGAAGAGAGCAGGAACTAATTACTTCCCCAGTGAATGTGAATCTTGAATTAATTGCAATTCTTAAATAAACTTTCTATCAAGGGCCAAGGAAATTAAAATAGCACCTGCATATTGTTCCTCTCTTTATTTCATCTCTAACTACCTATTATTGAAAGGATTTGAAATTCTTCCAATTCATTTCCATTAGACTAATAGAGATGACATAAAATTGAAGACTGAATATCATGATTTGTTACAGTGAATTATTGAAATTGGCTCCCATCCCCAAGTAACTTAAGGAATAGTCAAGATGACCTATACCCTCAAACTATTTAATTGAATGCCTTCTCTCATCAGCAGTTGAAATTTAAGCTCACCCAAGATTACCTTTGGTAGAACTTCTTCAAAGAATTGAATGGGAAACATCCTCACAAATATTGATGGTGGCCCCATTTCGATTTGCTTTAATTGTTACTCATATTTCTGATAATGAAGCCTCTACTCATTCTTCAAGAGAAACCTACTCCTGAATAAAATATCCCTCTAGCAGTAACCCAACATAGATTTACTTCAACATGATAAACTCACCACTGTGACTGATATCAACATAAACATCCTCCAGTTGAGGGCATTGCAGAAGTGTCCTAATACTTTCTTTGGCTGAAATTCACAGCAACAGTACCTCATATCTTACTATATGTATCCTTAGACAATCATTAAGTAATGCATTATACAAATGGCAGGTGTGGATGCCATTGAAGCAAATTCACCTCCCTTAGCAGAAAATATATGATGCCACCAATGTTGACAAATATAACCTATCCCTCAATTTGAAAATCGCCCCGTTTAAATAAAACAACTCATTCATTTGCACTGACTGACTGCCTGGGGAATGTTTCAGAGTTGTCAAATAGATTACTTTAAGCAGGAGAAGACACCCAAATAGATATGAGTATCAACAAAAATGTGAGATGAGCAATTGATCATCAAATAAGCAATTCGATTAAAGTAGATTACATAATCTTCTACAAATCAGGTCTTAATCAGGGTAAATAACCAAACTTTAAGAAACGTCAACAATTGAGCAATAATTCATCACATAATGCATTTTCCGCATATGGCATAAAGGTTAACATAATCTATCCACAAATATAGAGTAAATATCACTCACTTAACTAGTACACAAACGAAGGACTAAGGACTGGCAGTTGAGAAAATCCAAAGTCTGACATCAGCATAGCAAGTTTAAGAACGCAACTTGATGGATTCATGTCTGACGTTGTGAATTCAAAAGAATATGAAAATGTCTTACTACTGATGTTTATACCTAATACCCAACTCTTGCATTGTAAAGAAGTGGACGTTTCCTGAGAGTGACAACAGCTACGCAATTTTTTCAGTTATGGAAATAAGTACTCACGGAATAAGAGCAGCTAATGTATTGAAGTAAGACCACGATCATCCATGAGATACTTTGGGAGCTTTTTTATTTATTGATCAAGTAGTGTAAGCAATACATGTGTTATCAATCCCTCCCCAACAACTGCTTCCCATTGGATGAGATTCCCTTTATGTCTCACGGATGCTCACTGGATCACAAATGGTGAGAAAATAGGAAAGTAGCATTCTCCCTATTTTAGGAAATCATATTTACTGACCAGTTAAATGGAAATCACAAACACACATACCATTTTATTATTTGGCTTTGCTACTTTCCTAGTTTGAAGGGGATTATTTATACAATTAATTTCGTTATTAATCAGTACACTGATGTTCAAAGATACTATTCAAAATATTAATCAATATATTGAGTGGAGTTGGTGAGTAGCCAGCAGAGATATCCTGCATTGGATAATCAATGTTGTTTAATGCATATGTGACATGAAGATACTCCAGGAAAGAAAGTTAGGTGGACAAAAAATTTCATCTTGGGAAAATAAGGGCTGCAGGAAATATTAAAACTCGATCAATAATCACTCTCACAGATAGACAGCAGGGATATTCTAAGCCACCTAATTATACCTAATCATGAATTTTTAAGTTTATAATTGAGGTACAATAAATTAGTTCAAGCCTTTAGCTTTAGTGTATATGATAACAACTACAGATAGACTGATTGTATATGCGAATTTCATTACTTTGATCAAGAGGAATGATATTTGTGGATCATCTGGCAATAGACTTGAATTTCAAGGATAATCATGAAAGGTTGGCTGGATCGCAAAGGGGGCTTTTATTAAGTGAATTATTAGATTACCTTCTCTACCTTCCATAGAATCACCCATAACAAATTTGGTTATAGGTGATATATTATATTATATAGTTAAGTATATTACATAGGAAGAGGAATTTATATTTTTGTATTGTAACATAAATGAGGTTAAGTAACAATGAATGTGTAAATAAAAAAGGAATATGTCACTTTAAAAGTCACCATGAAATAGTAACTCCTTAGGTTGTAATTAATTGGTTAATGCTTCAGGCCTAATGAAATGGAAGAATTATTAATAGTTACCACGAAATTAATTTCCCAAAAAAATTATCTAAAATGATATATGGAAATCTGAATGTGGTATTATTATTTTTTTACAGCAA
The DNA here is from genome assembly GCA_036926295.1 of Pachydiplax longipennis. Taxonomy (NCBI): domain Eukaryota; kingdom Metazoa; phylum Arthropoda; class Insecta; order Odonata; family Libellulidae; genus Pachydiplax; species Pachydiplax longipennis. The sequence goes on from JAVFKF010000010.1 coordinate 2,460,985, forward strand.
CAGATCAGCTTATAGGAAAAGATCACTTGTAAATTATTTCTTTCACCTACCCTTTGATGAGGATACTCCTGGATGACCTCAGGCGAGTCCAAAGGATGTTAAACTGCATCTGTAAGTGGGGAAGAAAAATATAATTATTAAAAATATTGAGTCTTCTTCAGGGAAGAAAGAAGAAGAAACATCTTCAGGGAAGAAGTCACTTCTTCCCTGAAGATGGCTGCAGAGATAACATCCGAAACGTCGGAACTGTTCCTGAATACGACCCGGCTGGGAAACCCGAGAAATCTTCCTACAGCACCTTCGCCGGGAAAGCACCAAATCTTTCTTAACAAAATTCAACTTTTGACGAGAAACTTTTCAAAGAAGGAAAAATTTCTCAGCCTTAATATTTTTTGAGCTGTTACGCTATATGTTATAGTTACTTTTCATAAAGTATTATTGTTGGCAAGATTACCGTTTAAAAAATATTCTTTTTTAAAAACACATTTTTGAATTTTTTTTTCAAATTTCCACTTCCTGCCAATTGGCAGTGAGAGTGGTGTGCTCGCAGAAATTAATCCTAATTGTAATACATATCGATACCACGTATAACCCAGCGCCTTGGTGGAAAGCCCGAGATGCATTCAAAGCTTATCTCTTCGAACTACTTGTCAGCATTTTCGATTGTGGGACCTTGTTTTTATTAAAAATTTTATTAAAAAGAGTCCCACGCCGCCGCCGATTAATTTTCTGGTGGCGGCGCGGCGCCCGCCTCTACTTTAACGTTAATAAACTGTTTACTATTAACTGCACTGGGAGGATATTCATTATGGTTTGAAAGCTGCGCATCTTTTAATTCTCAAATTTTAGGTGAACCTATATGCACACACGCTTTTCTTTATCATATTAGAAGATGGGACTGAATTTCCAGTAAATTCTTGCTGAAAAATGCAAGGCAATTGCGATTGCAATTGATGATGCAAAATGCAATTTCGCAATCATCTAGTCTTCATGGGGACGAGTTGCTTACGATCAGAAAATCTAACAAAATTTTCGTATATTTTATCACAACTCTCACGAATTCTGATCGAAAACGATATTCTACGATTAAATAAGGAAAATAATTCAACTTTCCGTTTCTATCTAGATTTCGTAGGACCATTACTTCTATAATCATTATAATAGTAATAATATTCTTATTATAACGCTGTGAATAAAACGTAGTCTGGATACGTTCAAAAAGATTTTACGTGCATGAGAGAATTTTCGCGTTTAGCAAAATAATTCGATTTGTAATAGTAAATTGACCCTCTAATGAATGCCTAAATTTTAGATTTCTATCTCTTCGGGAAGCGGTTGAAATATTTTTCAAATATTCCTTCAGAATATTCGTTACGGAGGGTTGCTGACCTCGGATGTATCAATAAATACACCTTAGTGATCATTGTAAAGGATAAGAAAAGTGTCAAGGAATCTAGTTTGACACTAGTTCTCGAGTAGACGAAACGACTGTGCAGACAGTGAATTATAAGCAGAAAAATTACAAATTATAGACGGATATTTACTTCTGAAATCCTAAAATCCTCTATTGGCTACAAAACCTGGATTGGGATTAATTCCTCCGGAGGCTTCTATGCGGAATGTAAAAACTGCTACTGCACGTCAAGGGTGGATTTTAAGACATTATACCTTACCTACCTTATCTAAAAGAAAAGATATGACATAAGCGCGGAAAATCGCCGATGAGTAGAAAATGCTTTGCATGGCATAGTGAGGATCCTCGTAATTTCAAGCGGTGGGTATCTTATTGTTAGAGCCATAGGGTTTCAAGACCCATGCTCTCATACGAGTCCAGAGAAGGAAAAGGAAGGCAAGGACGAACGTTTTGCGATCGAAGATTACCATCGCCAACCTTTTGTTTCAGATTTGGTCATCGAGGAAAGTAGGATAAATGAAGAAAAATTTTTACATTTAAGCGAAATAAAAATTATGGAATGTTTAAAGATGTACTCTTTATCTGTCCGAAACAAGTAATCCAGCGTATCAAAATGTCACCATGAGGTATATTTTTAATATTAAAAAAGCCAATAATTTCATAATCCTGCGCTAAATTGCATTGATTAAGGTTAGGCTCGCGGAGAAAGAAATATATTCTCGCAACTATTTACTGAACCTTATATGCAAAGTTTCCGCAAAATATTTTTAATGTTTTGTTTCGGTCGATAAAATACGAGTACATATTACCAAAACCAATGGTACCGAGAAACTCCTATTCCTCAACTCACAAGAGAGTATTTAGTGTATTTTATTAGGAATCAATCCATCATTATTATTCAAAATAAGTTGAAGTCTTCTCGGTAGAGATTCGACAACTCTTTAACACAATTTATTACTTATGTTTCAATGGCGTTCTATAGTTCTTTTGCGTCTCTTGGCCGTGCATTACTCTTGTGGACCTCTTTTGCCATTACAGCCCACACATTTTCAATGGGTTTCAAATCTGGACTTCTTCCCGGCAACTGAAGTATATTGAATTCTCTATTGCTGAATTTCTAGAATTGTAAGAATGACTAGTAAAGATAAAGAGCTAATTGAACCAGGATAAGAGGATTTGGATAGCAGGTAGTTAGTCACTTGGAGAGTCGCAAGCGACCCTGTTAAATGCCCCAGGAAACCTTTGATTTGAAGATGAGAGGGCGATTTTTAGCGTATCGGATTCTTAGAATAACGGAAACCCTCCTAAAGCCGACTGTATTTACACTCTCCAAATGTAAATAGAGTCGGCCCTGCAAATCGCGATTGATCAGTTCCACTATCTACCGCGATAAGTGAATTGCCGTGAAGTAAGATTCTTTACTTACAAATCGAATATTTTCGTATGAGCGTAGAAAACCTATTTACGACCTATATACATTTTTTAATATTGGAGTTTCTAGACACGAAATAACACCTTTTAGTCACCATTACCCAATACAAGCTCGTATTACCCAATATATTAGACTAAATAAGAAAAGAGACACATTTGACGATAGAAATATCCAAATATCATAACTTAATAATGAATATACATATTTTAAAAAGCCACGATAGAGTAAAGCTGCGAAAATCGAAGCGCGAAGTGGCAAGGGATAACTGTATATTTTCTTCATAGACTCTTCTTTTCTCAAAGACCAAATCTTAAATAAAATGCGATTATCTTCGATCGGTGTCGCAATTAGTTAGTCCTTGCCGTAATTAACCTTCTCCGGACTCGTATGAGAGATACCCACCGCTCGAAATTACGAGGATCCTCACTATGCCATGCAAAGTATTTTCTATTCATCGGCGATTTTCCGTGCTTATGTTATATCTTCCAATGGCTCGTTTTAAAGGAAGCCCTTGTCAGGTAAACACAACTGACCGCTGTTGCCATTCAAAGTTTGTGCAAGAAATACATTTGGTGGTCGCTCTCGATCGCTAGGAAGTGCTGCGTTAATTTCTGCCAGGACTGTCATTTCTTCAACTATTAACGGAAATCTAGACATCGTAATCGTACGTGTCAGAATAAAAAGGAAAGTATTTGGAAGGTTGCCTCAGAGATAATGCCTAAGAAACGAAAAGGAAAATGGATCTATCTGCAGATGCCAACTTAACAATGAACACTGAGATGTATTTATTAATACATCCGAGGTCAGGAACTCTCCGTAACGAATATTCTGAAGGAAAATCATTTTCCATCGGTCAGTAACGCAAGACCGAAGTTCTCAAAATTTATACTCGACGAACATCAATCGAAATCAGAATCAGAAATAAATTAATGGTCACGTAATCGCAATTTCCAGTGCAAGCAAGCGATTAGAGGTAATTTATTTTAAATAACCGATCGTACCGTTGATATCGTAGAACTTTGGCCTTAATGAAGTTATGCGGCGACGGAAGATATAGATACCGGAACTTTCAAAACACTACATTCATCATTTATTAAAATTGACACTTTCCAATATTTAACTTGGATAAGTTTTCTGTCGTTTCAATCAACGTAAGAAATTGGTTAAGGATTTCCATTGCTATCAGTGAAGTTTTGGTTCCTTTTAATGAAGTTCCGAACTATTTCAGCGAATTCACGTCAGTGAAGTGAAAATGTTTCGTTGAACTTAAACACGAAGCTTACCTCCTCGAACTATTCTCTGATTCCTTTGCTGCTCGCTTAAATTTCGATTGTGTCGAAGAAAGAAAAAATCCGTTTTTCCTCGACCATTACTAGCACTCCAATTTCGGGAACCTTTATTAACAGACACTGTCACATACACTTATTCACACACTTTTCAAACGTTTTAGAATACAATGAACGTGTATCGAAGTATATTTGTTGACCACTTCCATTTCACTTGTAACAATTTCATATCTACAGAGAAGAAACCACAGACATCGCTTTTATAATATGAACACGTGGACTTAGGATATCCATTAGAGGAAACAAAACTGGCCTGAAGAGAATGGTACCCTTGAAATCACATGACAGGGAGTAGTACAAGTTTCGACTGTCAGAAAATCTAGACCATGATCCTCTTCCTACGTAAGGGAAACGCGGTATTATGTATAGTATTATGTATAGTAAATGGCTCATGGCTTTTCTAAACGTTAACTCTTAAAAGATAATTACTGTGTTTCCTGCGCATTGATGAAAAATGCATGATAACTTCAGATAATTCAAGACAATGCAAGAAAAATCGTATTGAAAAGTAGTCCAGTCCATATCAAATGTCAAAGCAAGACGCAAAAGCGGGATTAATCTCTGATATTTTTAAGAAGTGTCGATCAGAACACAGCTGGTTGGAAAAGTTTATAATTTAAGTATGCAAGTATGATATAGACAAAAATAAAGTCAGGGAATTTAAGCTGCATTTTGCTCCATAGAGTGCTGTACATTCTTTAAAGTAAGGAAGAAGAGATTAATAATTAAGGTACTTAAAATCGTTGAAGCGGCAAAACGTTATATGGAGTATCGCTCTCAATATATAGATCCTAGATGAAACTAAATAGTATTATATATAATATTCTTAGCGAATTATTTGAATCTGTGGAAATACCAAAGGTGCAGTGCTCTCCGATGCGTTTTGTACAATATTTTACGATAACAAGGCAAGCGTAATGAATAGTCTACTTAACGCTGGTCAGAAAACTATTGTAAAGAAATATTGGGAGCGTAGGTTGCGATTGCAAAAAACAAATTTAGGGAGAGTACAATTATGGGAAACGGATCAGGAAGTACGCGACCTCCGTGTTATGTCATACAGTCCTACACCATGGAGTCATCCTCTGCTTAAATTTACTTTGGATTTCAGAAATTATTGAAACCACGAAATTAAATTACATGATTTGAGTGGAGTACTTTTATTATAGGATACCGGTAAAAATTCATACCATAAATCCATAAGTCATTAAATATCAAAAATGCGATAAGGGAGGGATATTAATCATTGAAAATTGATCATGGAGTCATCCTCTGCTCAATGTTTTTTCTGACAAATCCGTAGCAATTACTTAGAGTGCGGGATGTATTCAATGTAACACTTCACTCTAAACATCGATCTTCATTTAAATCATTAAGTGATTATTTTTTCCGCTCCAATATAAAATAATCCAATAACAAAATACTTCATAGTTGATTATTTCTTAGTAATTTTTCCTTCGGACTCAATGGATTTTGTTTTGAAGAAAAGTCTTCAGTTGTGAGAATTAGTGGAGGTATCCTTTATTATAAGTCTTTTAAATTTACTTTGGATCGCAGAAATTATTGAGACCGCGAAATTAAATTACATGATTTGAGTGGAGTACTTTTATTATAGGATACCGCTAAAAATTCATACCATAAATCCATAAGTCATTAAATATCAAAAATGCGATAAGGGAGGGATATTAATCATTGAAAATTGACCATTCCAACAAATGAAAACTTACTGCAAAACGATTACATTGAATTTAGAATATTTCGAACTGTAAGAAATTTAACGTTTAACCTTGTTTCGTGAAGATTAAGTAATACAACTATTTCATCTGCTCCCAACGAAGTATCTTCAGTAACTAAATTTTTAGGCGCCAAAATAACGATACAACAAGAATACCTGCTTCCTATTGGTGGAAGTAACGGTTGAAAAACTGGCTTTCTATTGGTTACTCGTATCGTTTTAGCAATAACTTTCGAACAACATGAAATTAAAATTTAATTTAATTAAGTATGATTAAAATAAATTCCCAATTATATTGGAACATTAATTTCGCTTTAACGTTTTTTATTTATCCTCCGCGTAAATTTCGTAAGCTTGCTTAGACCTGCTCATTGTCATGCATGCATGGCACGGGATTGATTTTTTTTAGAACAAGCTGGAAATATCTTCCTCTTTAAATAAGCTTAAATATTTTTAAACTGTTTATCATTTTTTACTTAATAATGTTGTAGTTATCAGTAATGCAACTAGAAATCTCAAGTATGTTTTAGTGAAGATTACTCGCTAGCCATTAACCGACCTCCTACATTAATTAATGGAGATGAGGCCTTCAGCATATATTTCCAATGGCGATTCCTTCGTTGCACATAAAATGTTCAAGTACTTTTCCTTATGTTCAAGCAGTAAGTATTACTTAAGAGATAGTGGAAAAATACTTTGCATTAATAAGCTAAAGATAATATTTGCTGTTCAAAATTTCATCGAGGTTTTTCTTGAATAAAGTTGCTGTTACTTCAAGTTTACGGTTCGCACGTTCTTTAGCATGGAGAGTAGAGAACCCTTTCATTATTGCTTATTTCCTATAACAGGATTCTAAGATAAATTAAGCAGTTTACATCGATCTTCCAGCGCAAGTTATTGGTATCCATGCTTTTGCTATATTGCGGCAAATTAACAATAATATGTCCATTCTAAAAGCCAGCAGCCAGCCGAGATTTCTAAGTTTTCTTCCGGGGATTTTGAGGAAACTATTTGTGGTGGCTCAGGAAGTGTAGTGGTTTCGTCTGAATGGGCCTTAGTTTCCCTGCAATAATTAATTGAAAATTTATAATAGGAGTATAGTCAACCCGCAATACACGGCCGTGATATCCGAGTATGTAGGAAAGAACGCGTTGTTCTCCGGTATATTTTTATCTTATTTTTATTCGTTATTTTTCCTTTCTTTCTTACTAATCGACTTATTAATAATGATAATTAGTATTCTCAATTGATAATCCCGTTAAGGGGTTAATTACTCTCTCGGCCGGATTTACAGCGTTTATTTTTACATTTTGAGGCAAATACTTTTCTATTAGAGAGAAAGGTTTTTTTCAGATGATGTTTATATGCATATTATGCATTGTATAGAAATATAATACCTTTTGAAACGTTAACTTGAAAGTAAGTATAACGGATGAAAATTTATGTCCGAAAGAAAACACTTCTCTGCTTGACATGATTCCTACTATATACGATGTTTAACTATAAAAAATTCTCACAATATTTATGAACTTGTGATTATCGTCCGATGAGGCTGATTTTTAAAATAAAATATTATCATTCTGTGAGTTGTTTAAACAAAAAATCGTGATGTTATTTGAAAAAATATATTTTTCAATGCACTTAGTAATTTTAGTGATATGAAAAATCGTTCTCGTCAGACGATAGTCGATTTACTTTTACATATTTGAAATAAGTTTCGTTACAATAGGTACAGTGGTTCTTAAAATATAATATCATCCGATTTCCAATGTGCTGTCTTTATATTTATGCAAAAAGAAACGAACAGTCGATTTTCTTGACGTTGAGAAAGTTATGTAACCACTTACATAAACTTCCTAAACAATATTATTCCATTTTAAGAATTTCAATATTATCCTAAGAAGGGAAAAGAAACTTGCATTCGAATTACTTAGGACTAACCATAAATAGCGATTGTCTTTTAAAGTCTTATATAATAATCACCGTGATTTATATATTTACTTATCCAATTTCACTATCTTCACTAAGAAACAACAAAATAGCTATTTTTATTCAATTTCCTTCCTCATAGTAGTAGTCATTAGTCAAGATCATTACTTCTGGCAGGGCTTATTCCATTGCAGTATTTGACTTTCGGAATTCGCGCTCATTAGTGAGTGGAATCACGACGCATATTAATTAAGAGTTAATAACTATATAATTGTCAAAAAAAACTGACAATAACCTGATCTTTCCTGGAGTGAATCCCAGCTCGTACTGGGTTATGATTACTTAATCAGCTCATACTGAGTTATGATTACTTAATCATAACTAGAACATTGGTGCCGATCCAAAATTCTTCACTAAGAAATTGAGCAGGTATTTGAAAAGGCACATGTTATCTCGTTTGCACAACCTCTTAGATATTCTAAGATATCGCATAAGAGAAATAAGATTGTTTCAACATTAAAAAAGTGATCTTTGCATTCCACTACCTTTCCTTTTGCATTAACCTTGTGTTGCCCAAACTAAAAATTACTTCCAAGTTAACTTAAAAGTATTATGGTGGAGCACAAAAGAAACCTGAAGAATATTCTTTAGTTGCATTTAATTACAAATTTTCTTTTAATTTAAGTTTTAAGGTTCTTGTGTTTCTCATTAATATTAAGAATTGCTGAAAAGGAAATTTAAAGCCACAGAGCAATTTCAAAGAAATGCACGTTAAATTTGAGTTTCTTTTATACCTTTTAAGAGAAAAATGTTTTAAATTCTCCAACAGTAATCAAGGTATTGCTAATTTGTGTTTAGAGGTATATAGATAAGTTAAAATAAAACTTAAGATACTGCAAAAAATCTTTGAAAGGATATTCTTATTTTCTTCTTTTTTCTTGCAGAACAGTGTAGCTTCTTTTTAATTTCAACACTTCTGATACCGACACCAATTTTTGAGTCCTAAGCAAAGCTAAATCATATTAATGAATCTTTTAAGTTTATGAATACAAGGCCAACCAACCGTTTCCATTACAGGAATTTATTTTCTCCTAACAATACTTCACTTAACAAACCTGATTCTGAACTGACTCAATTCCTTTGGAATATGGAGATTATATTTTAACCTATCCATGATGTTAGCTCAAGGACATTTCACAGAATCTATTACTGATACACTACTTTCTCTGAAGCTGTGCTAAAGTTTATCATCAAGCAGTTTTTTATGATGAATATGTTTCTCCAGAACAATTTTCAACATTAAGCTTTATAATCTTAGGCACCTTTATTGTTCTCAAAACCCATTAAATGAAATTTCAAAAAAATATATAAATCATTTTACACAGTGTTTTGAATTGAGTTGTGCTTTTAATCTCAGATGGACATAGGTGGTAAGCATTGATAATCTATTGGTGAACAATAAAACAGTTTGATGGATCAATCAATGCATTTAAAAAGGAATTGATGGATGTTTGGAACATGGAGGTACACCAGTTCTAGTAAATAATTAAAATTCACTTTGTTCCTCATTAGTTAAGCAGAATAATCCACCCAGCCTGCGTTGTTCATGACTTCAGAGTTTTGATTTTCAACACCAACCTCATCTTATCATAGTTTATATTGCAAGGCAATTACACTGCTTAAATTTGTATGCTATGGAGCGTATCTTGAATTTTTTAATGGCATGAATTTCCTCATTGTAATATAGAAACTAGATTAAAGAGCAGTATCTTAAAATTGGGTGAATAAGGGTTGAATATTGCATTTTTATAAAGTTAATTTTCCTTAAATCCTTGCTTAAATGAAACCTGATGTCTTATAGACTTTCAGAGTTTTTTCCTTCATCTGTGTTTTAAACTCTGATTTTGTATCAATGGTAATTCCTGCAACAGAAATGCCATGCAAAATGCCAGGCAGAAGCATATCTTCCTTAGAGAGAGAAATACTAATATTTGAAGAAATTTCATGGAAGATTTCTCTTTGATATAAACCTGATTCTGTAATCCTCAAAGGAGGCAGTAATTTCTTGCCTTATATTCATTCATTGTACACAATTTTCCTTGATTGTGCAGTGACAGAATTACGATCAATTTTTATTCTCCAAGTAGGTTAGAAACAGAAACTTCCATTGTCAGGTAATAAAAATGAACTCAATTTTTCCAGCTATTGTTCAGCAATCCAATGCTGTTCGTTATAGTATGAATGTTTGTCATTTAACATAAAATGTATAACAATAACTGAGTATTGATACAAGGATAATCACTCAAAATACATACACACATGCCCAAAATACAACTCACCATTGAATTAGAAGAAAAATAATACTGGGCTATTATCCAACATCTTAATTTTTATAAAGTATATATATGTATATATATATATATATATATATATATATATATATATATATATATATATATATATGTTTCCCAAACTTAAGCAACCTCGTCCCATGGTTTTATAAAATGAAGACTCTAAGCCCTTAACTTTCCATCTCCCATTGACTCGTTCAGTACCCAAAGAAGTCTAAATCAAACATAAGTCAATCTTATAAAATGCAAAGGTCTGAATGAGGAATGTGTACAACAAATTTCATTAAAATTACACCAACTTAATAGCAGTGAGCAGTTTACGTTGGAGTAGAGTTTACCTTTGATTTGTATGTCTACATGTATGTCTTCTTTTTCCCCAAAAAAGAAGGAGTAGCATCATGGGAATTATCTAACTCTAATCAAGGGCAGTGTGCAGTGCTAATATTTCCAAGTAAAGAAACGATATTTTTTTTTCAAGAATCTTCTTAATGTTCTCCATCGTTGATTAATTCAAGAGACATAGTTCGTCTCTGCACAGGTGGTGGAAGAAATGGGAGCACACCTCCCTCCATTATTGCTTGGATTTCATAGTCCATCCAGTCATCCGGAGTTTGTGGAAGGCTACTTATGGATCTCTGGCTTTTTTCTTTAGCATTAGGTGGGACGTTGCAACCCTCTTTGGTGGAACATTGTTCGTTCGGCTGATCGACCGCCTCCTCTTCATCCAGCTCTAGTATTGGGGTCAGTTGACGCCTCAGTCTTCGTTTAGGCGTCACACTCGTGTTTGGCTCTGCACCATTTTCAAGCTCTGAATTCAATTCAGGCATCGGAATATATTCAGTTTCCGAAAAATATTCAGTTTGCGAAATATATTCTGTTTTCATAATATATCCTTCTTCTGTGGTGTTTTCAGAGTTCGGACGACTTTTAGAATTCAGACAACTTTCAGCTTCCGAAGTTTGCTCGGGTAGAGAAATTGAGTCGAAGTTGTCCTCAAAATCATCCTGAATATCTAGTGGTGAACGAGTTGAATGTTGGAAGGTAAAAGAGCTCGACGCTTCAGATCTGCGAGTATAACTAAAGCGAGAGCGCAAAATAGGGGGCCTGGATTCCATCCTCATCTGCTCGAGAGAAGTTGAATTGACTTCATCCTCTTCAGATTTTCTGCAGCAACAAAGGAAGAATTTCCACATGACGACAGTTATTCGATCTGTGAGGGAGAGAAGCACTGTTAGTTACTTTATAATCGCTCAGTAAGCGGTTTGTTATACAGTATATCAGCGGCGCATCAGCAATTACAACACAGATGATTCTACTCCGCCCTTATTTTTTGGAATTGACACTCAGAGATGCCTTTAGAGAATAGTCTTACATATATCAAAGTGGCATCGAGTCTCTATTTAAATTGCGTCCGCTATCTAGAAAATAAAGCTTCATGCGTCCAGCAATGCAACGACTTGTTTATGGACGGTAGTTGAAAATTTCGTAGGTATATAATTTTTTTAATGAAAAATTATATCGCCCGGCGACTAAAATCTGTCCACATCTAAAAGTTTTGCCACCAACTCATAAAAAGATTTCATGGTAAAATAAATGGAGAGACTGCAATCAATGACGTTCTTTGAAATTTTCTAAAATCTAGGAATTTATAAATAAAAAAATAAATTTTTAATCAAAATTGAAGTTCAATATGATATACATTATTATTATGCAAGTTGATGAGCAAGACTGATTGCAGGAGAAGAAAATAAATGGTGCATAGTGTGTTAGAATCGAAAAACGTAACTAATATGCCAAAATACCTTTTGATCTCTCAGCCACTTTATAGAGTCACTGATAAAAGTTTGAAGGAATAGAAATCGGAACTCTGCTTTTAATAAATAATAAATTCGAAAAACTCTCCAATCGTCAAATATGCTGGTGACCATCAGACCAATTCTTCGAAACGGGAAAGGAAATAATGGTAGTAAATTTGAATTTTTTTATGCCTTTTGGCGGCATAGTCGCCGAAATCCGCATTGAATGTTTCCCAGAAGGTCGGTTATCCGCAGCTTCCTTTCCGATTCGAAGAATGAGCCCGACGGTCACAGGCATATTCGGCGATTGGAGAGTTTTTCGAAACTCTTACGTAATTTGACGAAATATCAAGGTTGAAACCTGAGCCGACCCCTAAATCTAGTAATGATTGGTTTTCAAAAATCAACGCGACAAATGTGCAAAATTGAAAGCAACGAAAACTAAACTATTACACACGCAATGAAAACTTAATTTTTGCAAAAACAATAATCATATCACAAAATCATTTCCAATGCCCTCACTTCTTAAATTTAGCTTGAATTTATAAATTGAATTAGTCAAATTAGTAAATTCCAGCAATTTGGTCCCTCTGCCGCAGCGATTTCAGTTGTGAGGCGAGAGCATATTTCTTCATGATCCTTAAAATAAACTGAGTGAGTACATACAGAGCGTGTATTGATGAAATTAGTATTTTGTGTATCTTTTCTATTTAGAAATATAACCTCACAGAGAGAACGAAGAATCATAAAAGCGTAACACTTACAGAAATTCGTACATATAACCTTAATCAATTGAGTTTTTCGAAAATTTGCGACAAAAATTTTGGCACAGTGGAACAGAGATGTAAAAACGAAAAGTAGCGAGATAGCGATCTAGCAATATACTGATCTTATGGTAAGAAATTGAATGAATACTTCCTCACTCGACTGAAAAATCAGTTATTGAAAGAATAGAATTATTTGGAAAAAATGTATCTTTACCTGCTATCTGAGCTAAATGACGCGCAGAAGGTGGCAGTTGTCGTTGTTTGTACGTCCTTCGCTCTTTGTGCTCTGTAATTAAACAAAGTATAATCAGAATTTCATTAGGTATTGAACATTTCCTACTTGAATTAGAAGATGACGGATATCCAAAAATAAATAATTATTGAGGAACTCTTCTTAAGGTTCTAAATTATGCAATTATGCTTTCAGTGTCAAACTGAATGTGGATGTTGTTTCAGAATGAAGGGTAAATACGTCTGTCAAGGATATTGAGAACCATTTCGTTTATGAATAATAAATTAATTTACTGGGCTGTTACATTTTCTTAGTTCTTGCAGGTAATGCTATTTTCTTATATTCAAACAAATCTCGGTATAAACCTACGTTTTAGGCTGTCTTTATGATATTATTGTGTTCTTAGTACTTAAATATCAATGAAAATCGAGCGAGATAAGTGATTATAGAATATGAAAATAACTAGAATAGATATGAATATGTTAAGGAATGGTTTCTGATGATAATCGCCGACTACCTTAAGAAATGAGTCTCTGAAATTTTAGCATGTACTTTGCTCTATATTAATAAAACGCAAAGCGATCATAAATATTCCACCGATTTCTTTTTGGAAGGCTAACTAAAGTCATACTTTTGAAGAGCAATGAGTCGACTTAATGTAACCCTTGATCAAACCTGAGAAATCAAGGAATTTTGTCACCGGTGAAATAATTCGGTCGTCTCCATCAATATCTTCAAAATACAAATAAATTCACTCGATTCATCATTCAAGAGATACATAGATATCTTACCTACTTTCATAGAGCTATTTACTAATGAATTCTGCCAGCAGAGTTTAAATAGCCTCACTTGAAACAACGAATCGAAAGAACGCTATTATTTTAGTATTATTTGTATATTTATAACATAATTTTCTGATTATGATATTGTAGGCTAGAAATATTTTCTTTTCAGAGACATTCGAAAAATTGTACATGCTTATTCCCTTGAGATATACATTAATTATAACTTAGATCGAATTTTCGTAACCGATTTTGATCATGCTTTTAATGGATTATATCTTTTTATATGTACCAACAACCCTTTCATTCAATATTAAAATCATCACCAAATTAAGCAGCGGCGTTTCTTGGACCTCTTTCAAGGCGATCTTTTCTTATTAAATATGTGTATTTTTTCTTATTAAGTAGGTGTATTTATTCGAAGTAGCCGTGAGATTCTGAATAATTTTATGTAATTAATACTTTTTAAGCTTAATTCCGTAGATTTTATAAATAGCAAATGAACACCTTATAAAATTGGGATGTCTTCCTGTTATCGTCCCATTGCAAATTCTACGCAACTTATGAGTGATTAAGTGTGAATTTAGTGCGGCTTAGAGGGGATAAAATTAGATAAGGATTACTTAGCAAGTAAAAGTATTTATTTAAATTCATACGTACATACAAACTCAACGTGTAATTGACTACTCTTTAAGGAAGCTGATGTTAATCATGCCTAAAGGACATATACGTTACCAAAAATACGCAAACCATGATAAAATTCAGTAAAACCCGAAGGAATTCGTAAAGAAATGTTTTATAATTAGTGTCTAAGAAATACTTCTGTCTTTCTATGAAAAATGGAAGCGAAATATGAGAATCACACAAGTGTATTGTGTTATACTTTAGTCATACATAAGATTTGTAACTGAGAAGAAAACTCATAAAAATACTGGCTTCGGAATAGACGATTTAAGAAACGTAATCTCACCTTATTAATTTTTACTTTTTCATTTACAGACAATATCTTTGTACATTTGACGAAAATCAATCGCAGCTTAAGGAAATTTAGAATTAAATTTATTTTAACTTAATGATTTCATTGCTTTTATTTTGCTTCAAAGTATAAACAGTCCTTCTTATTTGGTTCAAAAATCAAGAAATTGCGAAGAAGTGAATTTTTCTAAGGGAACGAAATGCTGATTTCCTAAAAATACAATCATAATTGTAGAAACCACATGCCAGTTAATCAAAACAAACTTTCCGCGCGCTCAGAGCTTTGGGCAAATTTTATTTGAAACCTATCATGATATCTGATGTAAAAACTTTCTTACTTTACTATGTACGAATTTTTGTTTCAAAGATATTAAAAATATTGTATTTTTAACGGAAATTGACCATTATCCAAAATTATAACTAAATACCTTACTTCATTTCCTTGCTCATTTTACCGTATTCGTGATTCCGTAATTATTCTGTAAAGATATCAGCAGACATGGTAGTTTATAGTAAGAATATTTTTCTCCAAAAGAGCGGTGATGTTTCTCCGATTTTCTATGTCTAATTTTAGACATATCGATACCCTCATGAGTTTTTAAATGATACAAGACAAAAAAGCAAATGAGTCCTTCATAAAATTGAGTTAACTTCCTAATCTTGTCCGATTGCATTTTCACAACATTTACGAGTATACGGTTCGTATATTATTATTATATAATATTACTGATAAAGTAAGGACCATTCAATTTGCTTCAGAGATGAAAATGAAATCTTAGAAAGGAAGTGTATTTATTAAATATAATTCCTAGAAACCCCTGATGACATGGACAATACCTTGAAGTAGCTGGCGTTATCACTTATCAGAACGACATATACGATAACAGATTACAATAAACTCACGAGAATAGAATTGATGGGGTGAACCGTGAATAACGAAGAAGTTTTTCTATTGTCTTTCCAGGAAATAATAAATTGAACTATGCGAACTGCCTTGCTTTAATGCGTCAGACTTTTGACGTAAAACTTATCAAGTAGCGAAACTGATAACAGAAAGACAATGGCGACGTCGGAATATGGTCACGTAATGTTCTCCGCTATTTCTTCTTTATTTGCTGACAAAGTGCTTCAATATCCGACGAAAATCTATAGTTTGATAAAGGAATGATATTTATTCGTCCGTCACGACTTTTATGCTTATAGCGCACTTTAAAATTTACGCAGTCTTCTTTGATTGATTCGGGAATCTAGAGTTTACGAAATAATGTGAAATTTTCTAACCATATTTAATATTTAGTTCTCAACAATAGAATCAGATTTGTCGGAGGTAAATGCTAGCATATAAAAATCGCTGATATTTAACTTTCCTCAAAATTTATCCCAAAACTACCTTAGCTTTAGTATCTAATCAACAGCGTTGGTGTTAATCGACATAAAGAAGAGGACTCATATCGGAAATTATCCCCACAGATTCAGTCTGAAGAAGAGGAGTGAAAATAATGGAGAGATGTTAATCTTCTTTTTACGAACGAGAATTAAAGGCTCCCGGATACTCAAGTGGGTAGCGCGTTTGCCTTTTGGAGAAAGCGGTCCCGGTTTCAATTCACGGTGGAGGCCTCAATGTGCGAAATGACCTTAGATATTGAAGCTCTTTTTACAACACAACAACAACGCGAATAAAAATTAAAAAACACTCAGTTCCGATCGAATTTATCAGTACTCTGATTTCACTGATTCAAATATACGAGTGAACCTTTTTCATTACGCAGGGGTTTCGGAAGAGAGGAAAGAGCAGCAAGGATCATAAGCTGCTAAATTTTTTCAAAAAGACCTTAAAAACAGAATATCATAGAAAGAAAAATGAATAAAAATAAGTATACCTTAAGCTGAGCGTAAGCAGTGTTGTGCAGTGTGAACGTCGTCCGCTTGGCTTCTCTTCTAAATCTGCTCAAGTGGCAGTGCAATAATTCTCTTAGCCCATCCCACTTCCCTCCCCTTGCCTTCCTTCTTATTGGATCTTTCTTCTATAACATTTCTCCTACCGCTACTCCATTGGCTGCTTATCCCCTCTCTTTCCCTACCTCATGCGTGTTTCCGCGCTCAGAAAACGATAAAAAAATTACGCGACTCAGCAGAAAAAATATCGCACAGAGGAAACGCCATTACGGGAAGACACCAAAACACAACGGAATAACATAACCTAATCCGCTTTTAAACCTTCGTTTTCTGATAAAATTCCTTTAAGTTTGTCGAAAATCGATAAGGCAAATTAATTCTGATTGAAATTTATTGGAGCGTTAAGTTTTTTATATATATACGAGTAGTATGCTGTGCAATTGAAAATATCTTTCCCAGAGAAAAATTAAGGTGACTTAAGATGACTAAGGTAAAACTTCTTTCAGCTCCTAGACTAACCAAGATATTTCATTTTAGAGGCGGATGCTCAAGCCGATTATATTATTTAGGCAGAACTATGACGCAAGCCATTTTGGGGCTCTGCAGAGCAAAGTGGTTCGTCCGAATAACCGGCATTGTTAACGACCAACGTAGGCGGTTATTTTCGTACAGTATATAAACTAGATTCTTCCGAATGATTCTGTCTTAAAAATCTTGGATTGCAGTTAAGTAAAGCAATCTTAGCCGATAGCCAAGTGGGCAAGGCGTTCAACTTCGGTGAAGGCGGTCCCGGTTCGATTCCCAGTGAGAGGCGAAATGTGCGAAATAACCTCAGCTGTCGAAGCACTTTCGAAACTACAACTACAACTACTTGCAATCCTTATTTCGGACTTAATTAATCACTCCTTAGCTGACCCCCAGATTGTCTGCAAGGAATTGCTTACTTTTCGCGTCTATGTTAATAAAATTATTACAATTGAACAGAAATATTTATAGTTTCAAAGAAGCTGCTCGGTCATCGAAGTATAGGAAATCGTAAACCAAACCGTAAATATTTACAGTTATATATTCGTTTTCGATAAAATGCACTTTTTCATTATCGAAATATTTATATAAATGATGCGAAAACGACAATATTTGTTTATAAAAGTGATGAAAGAAGTTTGAATGAGCAAACTTCACAGTGATGTACATTTTCTGTCGATTTGCTCCAGTTGGTTTATGTATGAAATTTTCTACCATTTTAGTAGTATTTTAAATACTAGTGTTGTTTAATGCTCTGATTAAAAAAGTCAGCCTCTTGATAACAACCCACTATAGATACAATTACATCGGCAAAGTTTATGTCTCTATCTTCATCGCAGTTAGGACAACAATGTGCCCTGGATTGCAGGCAAATTTTTGTTTACTTCGTGGCTCTAAAACCCCCGTTTGCAATCCTTCCTACGTAACAGAACAAAATTAATAATATTATTTTAAAATTGAATTCACCCTGCTTTTACAGATGATTCCCTGTATAAATTTTGTACAACTGTACAACGAAATTCGGAAGAAAATCATAGGTGAGTTGGATAAATTATTTTAATTTCCATTTGATTGACCTTAAAATTTTAATCAAGTGAGTCTATACTTAAAGTTTCTTTTACTAAGAATTCATTAGAGAAATACCCTCTACAAAATAAAGAACTTTTAACATTGCTTAGGAGTATGCAGGTTTTAAAGATGTTATGAATCTCGGCAGAATAATGCTAATATATTTCCTGTTGGAGGCGAAAAAATGTATCCAACGAGAGACTGGGATTTCGAAAATTTGACCGCTGAGAGTTTCTCCACAAATCTTACAGACAAGCATGATAATCGAAATAGATTTGCAGCGAAAAACAGTACTTTTGCTATGTAATGAACTATTAAACTTTTATCTTATCTTCACGACGTGGTGTGGAATCCGGAAAAGAAAGACGATTAAAACTCAGGCTAAATTTACTCAGGAATATCAGATATATCAAGTTCATGTTCAAATAAATACCATACGTGTACTTCGCTTTATAGACTTACCAAAAGACTTGACATAAGAAAATTTCTTTTCCATAAACTAAACACGACAGTGACCGAATGGACTGTAAATATCGTGTAATTCTCAACACCCGGCGGAAGGCGGCGAGTTGCATTCCTTATAAATGGATTAATAATAATGTTTTGTAGATGTAGATTATTGATAGTGTAGGAAGATGAATGCAAGGAGAGCATTTGTATAGGAACAAGTGTAACGTTGCGAAACCCAATGAATGAGAGAAGGAAATTAAATTTACACTTTGTAGGTGAAAATACAGTATAAGCCAATAGGGTAAATGGAAGGAAAAACTATTCAAAAACGAAAATGGATCAAACGATATCCAAAGTTGTGGTCGGATCTTTTTAGCAATTGGCGGCCGATAAACAAATAGTTAAACTCGGTGAGAATTGTAGTATAAGAATTAAGTAATTAAGAATAGTTGAAGTCGTCGATTATGCTTCGCAGACACATTTGTGGCGCCGCTGCGTCGGATAGAAGCTATTCGAGAGCAGACGAGGACGTTTTCTTTTTATGGGAAGTCAAAGCAACAACAATCGGTAGGCGGGGAAAAAAGGCTGCTCTCATTTTAGGGAACAAAAGAGCGCTAAGAAACGAAGTGGACCTTCTCGAATACCACAGTCGCGACGTGTTTCCCTTCCTAGCCCAAAATGATTTACTCGTTCGCGTAAATGTCACGGTTTGCACGGTTGCACGTGTACACGAATCCTTTTAGGTCATCTGCGGACACTCAAGTGGTATATAGTCTTCAGTCATTCTCAGTTTTGTCTAATTCTATAAGCTGTCGTGACGATACTCAATCACATGATTTTGATGAATATTTCCGGAATAATAAGAACAAGTTAACGAATTGCGCCTTAAGGATAATCTTTACTCAAGCAAATACGGAAGTATGAACGCAAATTTCGCTGCAAAATCATACTTGGAAACTTTACCGCATAAAATAATATCCACTTAAACATTACTCTCGGAAACCTAACATTATTTGCAGCTTTTGTCGTTATCTTGATATAAATATTTATAGCTTTACACGAAATTTACGAGAGTGGTGTAGATAAAACATCCCAAGAAGGATAACAAACAGCAATAATCTATAGTTCAGATAACCTTCAAAATAAATTTCTGTGCCATTTGCTTCTTATTTTTAGACTTGAGTCACTTTATTCTGTATCCCAACGACGAGTTAACACACATTTTCCTTGATTTACCAAGATGAATGGATTTTTGAATTAGAAATGGATTAGTATACTTTATTTAGTTCGTTAAGTTTCGAATCCGAGAAGCTATACGAATGAATGATGATGAAATTTAAAAACTGTGCACGTGAAAAAAACGAAGGATTTTCGCGGCAATATTTACTTAGCATTAGAAATATAAAACACTCAATATTCTCTAATGTAGTTTATCAAAGCTGTTGCTATCGTAAGAACGCGTCAACAGAAAATCAGTCGAGGTCAGTGTTTCTAAGGAATTTGGCGTGTGCAATCACAATAGGGAATACGTCAAAACGACAGCTTTGTCTCTTTCCACGAAACAATCGATTCTATGCACACTACTAATCATTTGTGCATAGTGAGTCATAATTTAGGCAAAAATAATCTCACGAAAACAGAAAAATTATTTCTTTTAATAATGGCTTCGATAGAGAGGTAGAGTAACTATATCCGCTATCTATTCTTCATTAGCTATCAAAATCCCTATAAACTGGCAAGGAATGAACTAATAACAACGAAATTAAGAATTAATGATTAACTTCTCACTAACCAATTAAAGTTGAAGGAAAGTATGAATATTCTATCCCATGAATTCCAATCTGCAAGCAGTGTCACACCACCTTTGAATAGAAGTATGACGTTCCTCATTTGTAATTTCTCTATGTATAACCGAGTCATCCGCAAATACCTTCACATTACTATGTAATTCGTGGCCCAAGTTAAACATTGTAGAGATAATCCCTGGTGTATTATGAATTTTTCCAGAATATGTCTATGATTCCAAACTATCCAATAAAAATTAATAGTCGTATTGTGAAACGTGCTTCTACAGTTGAGGTCATTTCGCACGCGGGCTCCCACCGGGAATCGAACCCGGGACCGCTTTCATTGAAGTCGAACGCGCTGCTCACCCGGCTATCCAAGAGCCCAATAATTAATATGCCATGCCCAAACATACCTCAACATACATAACTATATATTAGAGTTTATTTGAGCATTGGTATCAGTTTGTTAACAAATCAATGTAATGATGAGATACCAAACAATCTTGTTTGATTCCAGAGAATATTGCGGTACATATAGTTGCCTACTTTACATATGTCTCTCGACTTCTTAACAAATGATATGCGCTAACAATTCTCTTCACAGAAGACCAAATATTAATCGCAAACGAGGTAAGTACTCTCCACTTCTGAGGACGGAAAATGAATACAGTGTTGAGAGCTCGACGGTAGAGATCAAAGTAATGATTCTTAAAGCCCATGAATCAGTTAGAACGAAAATAATATGAAACGATCAAAGTATGGAACAACTCACGTCTTATAACTTTCTTGTAACGAACTTATCTGAAAATATATCTAGAGGCAAGATTGAAATAGACGTAAATATAAATCACCAAATTCATCTACGTAAAGAGCACCAAACAGCAAATTTAAGACAATTATGTAAAAAAGATACCATAATAAAGCTAGATTAAACTAGGTCAATTTCTTATGGAATTCCGAATTGGATAGTTTAAAAGCGGATAGAGAAAGACGGCAAACATCCGAAATGAAATTTTTAAGGAACTTGCAATACAAAACTGAACAGGAAAAGAAATACGGACATAAGGCAAAAACTCTATCTTTATTCTTGGTCTAAATTGAAGCTAATTTGAAGTAATCGATTACCCAAAAGACAGCTTATATTTTTGTATTCTTCGCATATTTCTAGTATAACTCTGAGAATTTCAGTGCCCTAGATTACTCCTAAGGACCGTATTTTTATACCCGATTTAGAGGATTACTCACTTTAATAAACATATAATTCTTTATATGGTTGTATAAAATAGGACGACCGTAACATTAAGAACAGCTGCAGCCAATGCATTCGATACTACAAGTGTAAAATCTTTTAGAAATAATTTAGAACTTTAGTATGTAAATGTGTAAAAATGTATTCCTAAGAAAGGTAAGACATAAAATAAGACTCCAATTTTATAATAAATTATATTATCCATTTGTAATCCATTACAGAACGGCTTCACTTTCGTAATCAGCGTCAAAGAAATATTACTTGTCTTTCCATGAAACAATCAAATGAACTATGCGAATTATGCGAGTGCATTGTGTCAAACCTTATGCATAAAAATAATCACACGAAATCAAAGTCGCAATTAAAATTAAATTAAAGTCGCAAAATTATCGGCTTCAATAGAGCTGTAGAAATGAAAACCCCTAGTTATCCAGTTTTTCTTCTACACTCGCTAACAAAATGAACGTACATTTAAAGAGTCGCGGAACGATGGCAAACAAATTGAGAGTTTAGGCAATAGAAAGTTAGGATCTTCTTGCATACGATACAATTTAAAATTAGGACAATCCTCTCGAATCGTACGGAATGAAGGCTATTAATCCCCTGAATCTTATATAACCAGCAGTACTTTAATTGCAGCCGAGTTTTAATTGAAAACCGAGCGCGTTTGAAATGCCTTATGCGAAGCACATGGCCCTTGTTCAAAATGGCATGTTCAAAAACAAAAGCTTTTAATCGATTTCTCCAATTGGAAGCGTTCGGACCTCTGATATGCCGCTATCAAAAGTTGCAAGGAAATAATTGCTGAAGAGTTCTCTTTCAATAATTAAACGGAAAAATTAAGAAACTTCGATGGGTTCATGGCTTTCATTTAGAGAGAATTAATTTCGGAGAGTTATGTAAGTTGTACAGAGAGACATTGTCCAAAAAATTTTATGAATACTCGCTAATGAAGATTAATACTTTTGACATTCGTCTAAAGAAACTGGAGTCTCACCATTGAGGTATAGGATCCAACAACAGCGAAATGTTATCTTCAGAACAATGGCTACTGGTAGCGGACGATTAAGATACCTTTTGTTTGCTTTATTTCATTAAGACGCTGTATCTCAAGATATACGCTTATCGATCACCAATGGCATTTATGAGCTGAACTTAAAATCAGATCAAAACAATATAAATCTGAAAAGTAGTAGATGATAAATAAGAAACACTTGTGACTCAAGTAGTCTCATTTTATAGATTCAATATTTAAAAATTCTTAAAATTATTAAATCATCTGTAGTTCATTCTTATATGCTCGTGAGTTTTAAATATTCATTCTGCTGTGAATTTGTTGGCTGAGTTTCCATAAAATTTTCTGAATGGTACTTTTCTCTTAATGACACCTGCGGTGGTTGCTTGACATTCGCTACTTCTGAAACTGAAATCTTCCTCCACTTCTTCCAAAATCAGCTGATGCCGCAATACTTTACCTTACCATATGTAAGGAATGCGCTGTTTGTCATTTTATTTTCCATCTTATTTTCATTAAAATTTGTTGTATTATTTTCTTGTATCTCGTAGATAGATTTAGAACGTAAACTATAGATTTTCTTTTTAGGGTAGGATTTAAATAGAGCTCGCAACTTATTAGCTAAAGATAAGACTTGAATAGCAAAATATCAACCCTTAATATCATTGAAACTTAAACCGAATAATACGGAAAATACAAACACTTCTCTTCCTTGCTTACGTTTGTATTTGGTATTTCAACAAATATTTCACCATTAAAGAAAACATCAAAGAATCACCACAGTTTCGTGTGAAAATTATTGACATCGGAGAAGGTAACTCCTGGAATTAAATATCTCTTTGGTGGAATGGTATAAATAATTGCATAATGAAGATAAGTAAATAACTACTCAACTACAGAACATGATATCGTTTACTCTTTACCGCCTAAATGCTTCTTGAATTTCAAGTTGAATGGTGACTAAGTTTACGATAACATATCTAAAATCCTGAATTTTCTTCTTCATTGCTGCAAAGATTCTTAACAAATATTTTCATCTCAAATTTTCAAATTCCTAAATATCTCATTCTTTCTCAATCTCCGGAAATTACTTTCAGCTACCTTCGCCTTCACTCATAGTTCCACCACATACATGAATTTATTAACACAGTAGTATGAAGGTAGCGCATAAATGAAAATCACGACCTTGAGTCTATATACGATTTGAGAATTGGAGGCATTCAAAAGTTAAAGTGAGAATATTGTGCCCGTATTTCACTCATATTGAGTAGATAAAATTTAATTTTGCGGAAATGAGAAAGAAGAGACAAATATTTGCTGGTTCGTTCAAAATAGCGAAGTATTAAGGATTTCCAGAAGAAGGCGGCAGGGAGAAATCATCTCACTGATTGTATGAGCGAAATATTAATGAATAATTAAGTCATTAAATGAAAAGCCAATTTCAGTTATCCATGACGGACTAAAAGACAGTAATTTAATGGCTTTCCTAATATGGTAAATGGTTTACGTACCGTGGTTTTTCTTAAGATATTTTTTATTATTATATACCAAAGTTTTTCTTGACCTTTCCTGCGCTCCTCAGTTTTTAAAACGACAATTGCATTGATTTTATTCATGCCAAAATAATTTAGCCTTGCAGTTTCTTTTCTTAACTGATTTTATGATGTTTTTCATAGGATCCTGTCACCAAAACTGAAGGCGGGATTTTTTTTGCTTCTTGTAAATGAGTTAATGCTGACGATTTTTTCTTCGTATTTTGCTGATTGAGCTCCTTAAGACCATCCCAAGAGGTTATAGAGTAAAAAATGGTTATAGGAATGTTCCAGAAAACATTTTTTTTAATATTGTAGGGTTGTAATAAGAAAAATATAGAATAATAACAGAAGTAATATAGAATAATCCTCATGAATAGCTTTATTGAAGGCAAAGAACAAATTTCTCAAAATTTCATCACACAAAATATGATGCGTATGAACACAAATATACAAATCAAAACGAACGATAGTACATTATCTCATCTAGTTTGGACATGTACTCTCATCTAGTTTGGACATGTATAATAGAGGTAAGAGAGAAGATGCTTGACATCTAAGAAAATAAGTATGACTTTTAACATATCTGACTTAACCGATAAGTACTATCAAAATCTTAGAATTTAGAACAACCAAATTTCATAAAAATAGTAATAAAAAAAGAACTTAAATGCTATAGAATTATTTGATAATCCTAAAAAATCAGCAAGAAAAAGCATCATCAGCAGTTAACAAAAGAGTAATCACCCTTTTTATCAATGATGCTAGCATAATCTATATTTTCTCGGAAGGTGCATTTTTATTGGGAAGAAAATTGATCAGGACGCAAACGATCTTCCGAAATATTGCTATTGTGTAAACTTTTAAGGATATCAGCATAGTCTCTCTTGCTAATTAGTCATCGGTAATTCTGAGAAATCTTGTGTGTGATATTTGCTATATCTAATTGGTCTCCGTAAGCAAAGCTTTCTAATTATAAGCTAAATTATTAAGTAAATATAAGTCATGATCTTCAGTAACATTGAAACCAATGCCCAGAATTGTTTAAGTTAATGATTTAAGGCTTTCATTACAAATGAGAGATTTGAAAAATCTCATAATGATAATCAAACACTCAGCAATCAATGTAAAATATTTGTGATAAATATTTTGTTTAGAACAGACTAATCAACATAAGATTTACAGAGACGTAGAAAAAAATAATGATAGTCGAAGATTGACTGGAGAGGGTGAACTATTAGGATAACGATATCATATCACACAAGTTTTAAATGAAATACAAAAGAGGATTATAATTTCACAAATGGAATTTCAGTGAATGGGCAGCGTTGGTGTAGATCCCATCTTTGATTGAAGAAACAGAAATAAAAAGGAAATTCTGATCAGAAGAGTCTCTTCTATTTCAGGAACGGCGAACCTTGTTGAAAGGGATAGTCAAATCCGTTTGAGTTCCTCGAGAAGTCATAATTGGCTCAATTGAGGCATTGCCTTTGTCCTGGATTGGTAGTTTGACGACAAATCTCTCATGGCTTTTCATATCATCTGGTGGGCTACGAGGATCCACTGGTGTGTTTTCTTTATCTTCAGAATCAAAGCTATCCGTAAGACTATCACTTTGGGAGATAGATGGAGTTTGGGAGCTCGCTGGACTTCGGGTGCTCACTGGACTCGGTGGTGGAGCTTTGAGTCCTTCAAAGCGTACGACACGGTAAGTGCAGGGCACCGAATCGGATGCAACTCGTTCGGGAGAGTATGAACCCTCTTCACCTTTTCTGCAGCAAGACCAGAAGAATTTCATCATGGTGATCGCTACACAATCTGTGAGTGAGAAGATGGAAACGTATTGAGATACTATAGGCCTCACGCGATTCTGATATCTAAATACTTTTTCGTTCAGGAATGTAAAGAAATAGATAACATTTATATTCGGTGGAGTTGGAGGCTAAAGAGCCTCCTATGGCAGGCCTCTGCCCTGGAAGAGAACTCCAGACTCCAGATACTTAATTAATTTAATTTTCTCTTCCTAGCTTCTAAATTGAATAAATATTTCGCCGAATTGGTCAAGTCAATGTCCTAGGGTTTTCGGCGCTCGGGGGACAAAGTCATTTTTTGTGCCCAGAGGTGGGTTAAAAATCTTAGTAAGTGATATGCTGAAGTTATTGACCTATTATTTACTTGTGCGAAAGGCTATTTCTCTATCACCTTAACGATGTTTCCGACCGCATGTCCTTATGCATGGCATCCATGATATTTACTTACGAATATACGAACGCCATATTTTAAAGAATGGAGCTAGAAGTCACAACGTAAGCGAATTTAAGAGGAAGAACATCCTATTCTAAAATCCATACGTTATTACGTAAGATCATTTTGGTGACCCCCATATACCAGGATCAACCCCCTCTAGCTACGTCACCGGCCAAGAGGACTGCAGAATGTTAAGATAGAGGAGCCAAATATCTTCGAAAGAATTAAATACGTATTCTAGAGCCACAGACATTTTTTCAAGGGAGAAAAAATTATAGTGTAAAAAGTTCTCTAGGAACTATAAAGCGTGTTTACTGCTTCGATAGAAATCGACAATTCGGTCATTCGTTCCGCTGTTCCATCTTCAGGGCGAAAAGGGCTCACGTTGGGGTTTATATAGTGAGATTCACTTTTCCTATTGGCAAATTGCTCTTAGGTGGAGGCCAACTCGTATTCATAAAGCCCACTTAATCCGGAAGATGGCTCCAGAGGGAACGTCGTGTTGTGATGTACATCACACAATTTGAGTGTTATACACAATCGAGCCCTCAGCGATTCAAAATATCATTTTCTTATTTTTCTACAATTAACAGAGGTGTTAAAGAATAATTATTTGAAGGATCAAACAAATGGAATTCCATACACTTGCATCTCAGATTACGATAAAATTTGGCTGCTCGATAATAATCTTTTCTCAATAATTACCCCTTTTTGGGAGTTTTCACGGTCTCAAGTTTATGTATAAATGACACTTTTATTCTTGTCAATAGTTACGGCTGAAAAAGCTCTGCCGGCTCAAAATAAGAGAACTGATTGGCAAAATATTCCAAAAGGCGTAAAAGTTTTAATTTTGTATTGATATTAACTTAACGAGCAAAAATAAACGGAATTGAAAACAAAATGGGATCGTTTGGAAGATTAATTAGGCTAAGATTAGTTGGAGGATTTTAATGACAGATTATTATGTTTGATCCCTTTAGCTTTCGGTGTTTCCCAGCGTCGAATAAAAATTACAATTAAGTTTTTTATCCGCCTTAAAAGCATTTTGTCAATTACTTCTCTGCCGTAATACGTCCCTCAAATAGGAAAAAGTGAGATTTCCTTTGTAAATAAATCTAAAGTTCGGTTCCAGTCGATTTTGCGCAGAAAGCAGCAAAGAGATTCAAGTTCATTTTCCTAATTGATCGTGAAATTATGTTGCACGAGTCAATTTTTAAAATAAATATTTATCCTATCTTTCTAGTTTTAAGGGGAAAAAGATCCTTATAAACGATAAAAGAGGGTCAATATCATAGCTACATGAGATTGCGAATGCATATTTAGATAAAACTTATGTTCATCCTAAATTAAACTAATTGCACAATAGAAAAGACGAGTAAAAATTGACAGGAATGGATTTACTTTC
The DNA here is from genome assembly GCA_036926295.1 of Pachydiplax longipennis. Lineage (NCBI taxonomy): Eukaryota > Metazoa > Arthropoda > Insecta > Odonata > Libellulidae > Pachydiplax > Pachydiplax longipennis. The sequence continues at coordinate 2,488,918 of JAVFKF010000010.1, forward strand.
AAACAATACTTACTGTCATCGTAAAAAAATATCGAATGTCTTTTTCGTCGTACGACTGAACTACAAGTTATCGAGAATTAGGATCAGTGAAAAAAATCTATAATTACCTGAAAATTACTTGATTGAGAAGCAAGGGACGTCCTCGATGGTCCGCTCTGTAGCCAACTTTAAACTCCTGTAACAAAACAAAGGATTGATAGCTTAGATTCACAGCATATTTCGAAGTAGCAACAAAAACGAAGTAAAAAATGGATTCTGGCTCAAATTGAGCGCCTTAAAAGTTATATCACCATCATTTAGCGAGATTTTCACGAATTCAGTTTGGATTTCGAAAAAGGAAACCGTATAATATGAAATTCAAAAAGTAATGGACTCAAGTTCAAACAAAACATCGACGCAACAAATAATATATCTTACCTCAGTCAAAAAGTAATTGTTTGGATTGGCGGGAGATGAAGTATCGGTCCAATATTCTCAATGTCTGGAAAGGAATGACGAACTCCAGCTCAAAGTAATGGTAGGGAGAGTCCCCCCACCCCTACCCAATGGCTCTCAATTCTCATTGGTCCTCCCTCCCCATTGGCTACTCACTCCCTTCCCTCCTCTGCAACGAGAGCGTATCCTTCACGCTATTATGATACAGTGGCTGCTCGATTACGTCACCATTGAAAACTCTTTCAGCTATCGCAATGGATTGTTTTCAAGCAGGATGGCGACTTAGGATAAATGTACTTCGATTCTGAGGAGTTCTATAACCAAATGAAATAGTAATGTGGGCATTTTCCTACGTCTAAGTTGATGTCAATCCACTTTTGCAGTTGCTCTAAGTGATCGTTTCTATTAATGTATGACACAGTATTATTAATTACTTGGCACTCATATTATTAATCACTTGGCCTAATTGTTTAATCGTTTACATTGAGAGTCTAAATAAAAGTACTTCACCGTTGATTGTAAAATCTTTCTTCCTAACTTATAATTAAATGTACGCAGATAAAGTTAGATCACTGAAATGGATGTGGGCAGGCCATGTGGCGAGAAGAAACGACAACTGTTTGACAAGAGCGGTTCTGAATTGGACACCAAGAGGTGTGAAGAGATCAAGAAGAAGACCAAAGAACCGATGGAACAGATACATCATTGAGTACTTAGGGGTGACATGGCAAAGAGAAGCTCAATGCAGAGAGAGAATGGGAAAACGCTTAGGGAGGCCTACATCCGACATCGTATTGAAAATGGCTGATGATGATGATGATCTGTATATTATACTCTGTAATATTTACTTGGATGTAATTTTTACATAGTTGCAAGCATATTATATTCTTTCCTGGTTTCTGGAAATATTAATCCCACTTTGTAAACAATAAATGTTCCGAATTCTCGCTCCACGAAATGTAAGTTTCGATAATTTGAAGTCGAACATATTTTTTTAATTGTTCCACTTGTTTCATCAATGTGCAGTACCACAAAAGATATTCCTAATTTTTTCTAGCAGATGCTAAAAAAAGCTACCATTTCCTCTCAAAACTTTCGAATTTAATATTTATTTTAAATAATAACATTAAACCACCGTAAAACTTAGCTAGCGATTGTTGAAACGCCTTTAAGATAAGGGTATGATAATTTTCTGGTAAAAGGTAAATGAAATATTCTTTTCATCGAGGTATGGATGAGGAACAATAGTACCTATCGTAGAATGTCAGCAAAACATAAATGACGTAAGTTTAATATGGATCTTTCCGCTCTTTTCCCAATATTGAGAACTGCTCTTAATGAAACTCCAATGAATTAAATTCGACTATGCTCTTCACAACCTTGATGTTTTAGCTCATCCGTACGATACGCAAAAAATGATGGGATTCAGCATAAATTAGGAAATTGAGAAACTCACTTGAATTTTACCAGCAGTATTTGCGTTTAGGAAAATTCTGCCATCTCATACTTTTAGAATTAGGTCCAAACTGGGACCCGAATAAGCTTTCATCAAAGACGTATGGGTTAATCACTTGGCTATCCGGCAGCCTATGGGGAAGGATTTTGTAACTGAAAGATATATCATAGATCAAATTTAGGGAAACCATAGTTCTGGAGATTTCAACTAGCCGCGTAGTCGAGTAATTGTTTGGCGAAGAAATTTCAGGGTTCGGTTAATTTGCAGCTGATGGTCCGACGCCGAACGATGACATCATCCTCAGGGTCATTTCAGAACAGAAAGAAATAGAACGCCATGTCATACAGAAGGAAAGTTTTAGATCCCACTTCCACTAGCTGTATCTTATATATCCGATTACCTAGGAACCCAGTTTCTAGAAAATATACTTTATATAACTCAAGAATATCCCATTGAATTTCCGTAATTATTTACATCATGAAAGGCATAACACTAAATGTTTCCAATTATGAATGCATTAAGAATATTATTTTTAAAATTCAAGGCCATTCAATGTCTTTCTGCTGAGTTTCTTCGTATGACAGTAATTAAGTTGGAATAAAATGAAAATACTCCTTTGCGACAAATATTGCCGAAAATCTTTCACTCCACTTAGATTTTGGAAACAATAAAATCTACTGAATTAATTATTAATTAATGAATAAACAAACATTTTACCATTAATTTATATCCTTCTGCGATATTTCTCTAAAACAGTGTTTTTCGTATTAACAATATTTTAACAAGTGCGCCTCTGTTTAAAGAAAACATTTCACTCCGCTACACATTAAACGTAACAAATCAAAGGTTGAATATACAATGAATTGCTAACAAAACACTGCTTTCAGAGAGAATGTTAAAGAGAAAAAGGATGAACGCCTATTAATGACTTACGCAAAAGCTTGTTCATCTTCGTGCGATGACATTTTTCTTTGAAGAATGCGGATGTCGATTTCCGGTACTCGATTCTTGCTCTAAATCTCCGAAAATCGGAAAATAATGCAAAATGTCGCGTACTCGTCACTCGTCGTTGGTTTCTCTAATCTCAGTTCTGGCACTCCATTCAATTGGAATGGATTAATTTACTTGGAAACAGTAGCGCGCCTAAAATCTTTTATGGGGTAATCTGCCCGATTTAATAATTATATTTTCAATTTTATAGCACATATATAGATAAAAGAGCCATTCTTTTATCTTTGGTCTAGTCACACTCAAGTAAAATGATATCACACGTTTCTCCTATTTGCAAATTCTGTCATCATGTGACTGTGACCAATTAAAGATTAATTTGGGTTTTGCATAGAGTTAAGGGTAGAAACGCCCCTTTGCCCCCACTGTGGGTGCATCACTGCATGGAAATACAACCATTGAAACTAAACTGGGAGGAATAAGAAAAGCAATAGTGCTCAGCAAAATAGCGGATTGCAGCACAAATATCTATCCTTTCAAACAACCTGGGGATATGTTACGTAGGTAATTTGGAAGCGGTAAAATAAGTCCTTGGTTGAGTTGGGGTAGGGGATTTGGGATAAGCGTCCGGATTCATACGATTGTTATGGATAATTGAGAAGTCATTATGATCAAGCGCAGTAGGATTTGAATTTTTCTGATGGTTAAATAAACTTAACGATAAAAATTTAAAAATGTGAAGTTGCTACATCATAAAAAATAAAGAAATTGTGTGAGTTCTGTCAAATTTCCGTCATACATTTCCGTTTCAACTACATTTCATTTCACGAACGGCGATAAACCTTAATAAAAAACAGAAGACTCTCTCTCTAGCAACACTTCCTTCTGGAAATTGAAACTTAACTGTGCAAAAACTGCGTACTTTATCTGGCCTAACATCGACTTTCGTAATTATGATTAGTGCACGTGACTTAGAATAAATCTATAGGATTTATGGTCGTAAATATAACCGGGAATCGAAGCATGTAATTTCCCACTTTCCTCAAGTATCTTCATTCCACTTTTGTAATGATAAAGTGCTAAGTGATTATCGCTGCGACCGCATAGATTTTTACATCGGAGTTTCCTTGAAATTGGACGTAATATGTTCTACGAAATACTTCGATCGGTATAAATTCACGGGAAATCTGTAGGTCCGTGTTTTGGTTCCCAGTATTCACTTTCATCTGTACTTCGAGGAAGAACAGAAATAAACATGGACGTTGGTAATAATGATGAGGGTTGCGCCTCTTATCTACGGTGCACCTGCGTCGGAGAAAAGCGTGGTCGTTCGACGCCCATTTTCTTTTTATGGGAATTCAAGCGTGAGAAACGGGGAAGGGGATTCCTCTTTTGCTAGAAAACAAAGACGCCCTAAACCTGGCAAAAATCACGCACGCAGTGGAACTTATCTCAGTCGTACTCGTTTCCTTTAATGGACTCATATATTCATCCGCGTAAATGCGAGTAAAAACGCTTCTCCTCTCGCTAAACCTTTTCTTAGACATGGGCGACCACCTGCCTGATTCTAAAGTCCTCCGCAGTCATGCAATGTTTTGTCTAAATCATAAGAGCCCCAACTTATGGGCCTGTTTACCCCTTACGCCCCTTTAGCAAATGTCATCGACCCTGTGATCGTTAAATTTGAATTCTTCTTCTGTTTCAACCCTTGAGTTGGTTGGCATTCATCTCTTTTCTCAGCATTCCGTTTCAGTTCGTAGTATGTTCGGCATGGCATATCTTTCTTGATTTGGCTCACAATAATCCAGATAGAGTCTTCCTCTACAATTCGTACTCTCAAATTTTCCTTCCATTATTCATTTAACTTGACTATCGTGTCGTATTAAATTTCCAATAAGTTTACCTCTCCGTTCTTTAATGATTCTTATTATACTTCTTTCTTCTTCTTGAGCTTATTATTTAAAATATTAGCTTATTCCCAGATAGATATTACATACTTCCCAGTAATTCTTTCACTTATTGAAGGGTAACATTTGCCAATTTTACATTCGCTCTAATGTTTTCGCTTTTATCGCATTTAAATATAAATTATTTATTCAAATATCTAATGACTAAAATCAGATGGCAGCATTAACCCCTTTTACATTTGCTCTAAAAAATTTACAAAATAATACAAAATATTTACTAATGCCGTAACTACAATTTGCGTCGCTTCTATTTTTCCTAGCGTTAACTTTGATCAGGTCTCGCGGTATCCAGAAGTGTTCGATGAGTAATGAGTGGAGTTATTAAATTTAACGCTAGGAAAAATAAGGTCGCAAATCCTACATTATCGGTGGGAGAGATTTCCAGTCGGAAGTACTGGAATGGGAAGGTACTTGAGAAGGGGTGGAGGTGAGGTAGTCACTGTAAGATAAGATAATCGCCGTTCGCTTTGAGTTATAAAATGGCAGATAGGAAACGAAATGAAGGCGAGATTTTATGCGTAGCCTTCAGAGGGAAAACAAGCTCAAACAATACTTAAGTGCTCGAAGTGGAAATAAAGATAAAGATAATTTTTTTAAAAAACATGGGACTTAGCATACGAGCATATTTTAACTTGTGCAAAACGTGTACGCATACAACTTCACGATGATAATTATTATTATCATTACTGATGATTACTCATGCCATGATTACTCATGCCATGATTACTCATTCCATGATTACTCATTTACTATCATCCCATTTTTCATAATTTTTAAGTAAGGTTATCCTTTAACTCTTATCTCTGACAAATTATTTCAATAAACGTACATCAAATATAGGTGATAGCGAATCCGAAGCACGTGTCCTGTCATGTTCCCCACGAAATAAGGCTAAAGCTGAATTTCTTTTGGTTCTTTAAATGTATTATATCCAATCCAAAGTTGTTTAGTGTTATAAATTTACTGTTAATAGTTTAGTTATACGAGGGTGGTCTGAAAAGTTTCCGACCCCAGATTTTTCAGAAATCTTCAGAAAACATGGCGAGAAATGTCGAAATGACAGAAACTTTTCAGACCACCCATGTATTAATACCGCAAACCCGCAATTAATCCGACCAGAACTACGGGGCGTTTCGGGTCTGCTCGGATTCAGTATAATAATAATAATAATAAAACGTCTTTATTCGGGCGAGATTGAGACTGAATAGTCTCTTCTTACATCTAACCCTTCGTCAATTTGTAAGAAAGAGATAGCAGAAAAAAAGTGCAAGGAAGAAATTTATATTGTGTGCTTAAAAACCTAGGATAGGAAAAATAGCCCACAGCAGGAAAACACCCCAGAAGAGGGTGTGAAAAACCTGCGAAACCTACAGATAGATAAGAAACTGAAATTAATAGAAAAGGCTGGAATCAAAAAGCAAGGAACATATTTACACTTCAAACTGATGAAATGATCCATAAAAGAATAACTAGTATGAATACAGAATGAAAATGGCAAAAAACTAGTAAGAATACAGAAAAAAGAAAAAAATAATAATAATAAATAAAATAAAAATAATAATAAAAAATTCACTATCATTTAACAACTTCGTCAATGTTCTTTCGAAGAGAAAAAATGAAAACCATATACTCATAATAAGATACCCGACACCATGAAAAATAATAAAAAGTAAGAAATAATGAGATGAAACATGTATGAATAAATAAAATATCATCACCTATCAGAGTGAGGCTCGACAGATAATATATTACAATAATACATAAAAGAGGAACAACAGCATGAAAAAAGCTACTTCGTACTTATATATACATATTCAACATGAAATGGGGGACAAAACCGTTATATAGGGCTAGCCGGCTGAAAGGTAATTTTAAAAGGTAATAGCACTTGGATCGTGAAATTTATGGGAATTACTTGTCGGGTATATGCCCAGTCAATTCATAACTCCAGTGGAGAATATATTCGCATATTTACGAAATGTGCAAGTTTGAGGGGAGGGATTTAGTATGTGACGAACAGCAAATTTCTTAATATAATAAATCTACTAATTCGGTTTGAAAAATAGCATAGAATACTCTAAATTCCCTAATTCTAAATTCTGTTGTTGCCTTTGCAGCAATAAACTGAAGTTATGATAATTGGTTGGATGACAATTAGGGTTTCCAAATTCCAATCATTTTAAATGCCCCGGGAATTGGGTATAGATATTCCTGTTTCCCGAGAATCCTTAGAAATTCCTGAAGTAATTTTAAAAAGTAATATTCAATTTATTCTGTAATAAATGCCACAGCAGTCGATGCTGAATAAGGGTGCACGGTATAAAATGCGCTACCGGACTTCGTGACCCGATGTAGTATTTTTAAAAGTTGAACGCTGACACAGCACAAAAGTAATGAAATTTCTTCATTAATAGGTAAAGATTTTGTTACTGGCTAGTAATTAAAAAATACTTAACTACTCACTTCATTAAAAAATAGCATGCTTTTATTTAAGAAAACCTTAAGAAACATAGAACACGAATTCCACGATATGTCAATCATTCCTTTGTTCTACACCAAACATATTCGAAGTAAATAAATTTCTTTAATTTTCCATTGATGCTGTTTAAAATGCGCCTTACATTATATTCACGTTTAGAGTGAAAATGCTTATAAGCTACATTCGTAATTTGGAAAAGCATATATTTTAGTTGCATGCAGATCCCTATTTTCATTACCGAATAGATTTTGCTATATAAAAGAATTTTTTGCAGGAAAACATTCCAATATTTTCGAATTCTCCGAATGCTGCTGACAAAAGAAGATTTGACACCTAGTAAATCATGTAGTAGAGTACCTAGTAAATCACCTAGTAGAGAACACCATGTAACTGAGATTTACTGTTATTATCTTTGTCTAATCAACTATTTGGCGTGAAGACTTTTGTTACAGCTTCATGTAGTACATGATTGTGCAATAATGCCGGATGTTCTGTGATCATTTTCCGTAATACCTGAATCGTCACATAATATTGCAGCCGTATCACTTCTAAATTTTAACGAAAATTTTCTATAATTTCCTTTAAGGAATATAACACCCTCCTTTGGACTGTTTTCTCTGCATGATCAAGTGATCTCGTGTAAGATTGTAAAATCATTTAACTTTAAGTTGCAATGAATAGGGAAAATATATAGAAGGTGAATACGAGGTGCGAGCGAGGTTACATACCCCTAATTATATCGGACCACGAGTTAAAAATTAAGGAACGCGAACAGAAATACGATGTAGCGAAATATTCATTTATTAATAGAGGCATAAGGGAATGGAATGCATTACCTGGAGAACTTCTCACTCCTATGCCTTAAACACTAAAATTTTTAAAAAGAAGCTTAAACGCTTGTAAAGTTTGGTTGTATCTATATTTCTTACTCATTCTGTAATTTAATAATCCTTTATTCTAATCTACTCATTTTGAAATTAACTTCCTGCCCTCATGAATGTGACTATGTGTAATGTACAGCATTGTGGGTGTTTCATAGAATTCTATTCCATTCTGTATTCTATTCTGTATATGTACTATATACTGTGTGTGTACTTTGTGTGTAATGTATTCTATATATGTACTGTATACTGTGTTTATTTATAGTGTCTGCGGGAGGTTTTTGGAGGATATTTCCACCCATCTAAGGGCGAATGCAGGACAGTTATGTCACTGTAATTCCTTGCTTTCCATGGTGGGTGTTGTAGGGTTCTGAGAGTCAATTTTCTCGACTAAATGATTGTCTCGTGATTCGGGAACGGAAAATCAAAAATCCCGACTGTGGGAGGGAAGGAATACCTGTTCGGAAGCCCTGATTATAATTTAATTTCTTCGTAGTGGTCGTTTCGGATATTTTTTGCTTGCAAAAATTACTTGCATTGTCTGTGTACATGAGCTTTACTTACGGGTGAGGCCGGATAATTAGTTCTTGGGGATCGGATTTGGATAAATAGTCCGCGGATATTGGTCGGATAATGCGATTTCTCGCACACATGCGTTTCCAAAAAGATTCCTAATTCTTCACTGTGCCCTCGAGTATGAAGATTTATTCCCAACAGCCCATGCTTTTCCTGTTAAATATGAATAGTTTCAGCATTTTCCACAATTTTCCTTTCGTCATCGAGTTTAGTTTTATATGGATATATTTAAATCGCATATTTATTACATTACTCTATTAATAATGGAGAATGATCATGATAGTTCTGACTCTGAGTGTAAAGAAATTGACAAATTAAAATCTGAATCCAGATTCACGGAAAAAATTGAGTACTGAGAATGGAAACTTAAATTAGCCATAGGATGCGTACGTCGAAAATTTCTCTCTGAATGTATTCATTCTGCTGCATTCCTATATTTTTTCTTTATAGGAAAAAGATCGAAGAGGTTTAAAATTATTCGTGATAGTACTCTTTTGATGCAGATGTATTAGAATGCATTAAGATGAGTCTATTCGCTAAGCTATGAAACAAATCGCTACCCAATAAAAACCACTGGATGTTCAATGAAAAACTTTGAAATCATAAAAATAGCCCGATACCGAAATGATAAGAAAAAAGATCCCTGTGAAGCATATGAACGACTGATAAATTCGCCCAGCTGTATTTTAAGGTGATTACAAGCTTGACAAAATTTTATACTATCCATGACACCCTTCCAGACAGACTACTCCGATCTTGGCGCCGTAGTCGAGAGTTGGAAGCCATTAACTATAATGAAATCTACTCACTCTCCTCCAGAGCTGTGAGAAGCGGGAAGACGAAATATTGCTTCACATGCTTCACAATATCTTTGATTATTTAAATTTTATAATCCCTAGGTAAACTTTGTCCGACATCATAAAGAAACCACATTAAATCTTACTGCACCGTGTATTTCCCAAGGAAGAATGGCGCGCGTTTTTCGTACTGATCTATCACAAAAAACGGTACTTTTTGCTATTAACGGCTACTTCGCAATACAAAAGATTCAATCGCAAACAAACGACGTAACTTACGGCAATGCGAATTCATCCTAAGCTGCATGTAAGCTGTGTCCCTGTGATGAGATTTTTTTTTTAATTTCCGAATATTTAAAATTGTTGGTGAACGATTAAAAGCTATCCAAGCCTAGAGTTTTGGTCCAGGGAGAAATTTTATTACATCTTAATACGATACACCTGTATTATAAATATCGTTTAATTTTTTTCTCCGATCCGAAATTTCTAAAGTAAGCCTTATTTCAAATTCTACATAAACTAAATAAAGCGACGCTCCCAAGCGTGCTTCGATTACAATTTGATTTTGTTGTGAAAAATTACGCCACATCCAGCTAATACGATGAATTACTAACTTTCACGGTGTACTAAACTCAACTGTTTAAAGGTATTACAATTGTCAACATGTTATTATGTAGGTAAAAGTCGACAATTTACTACGGAAAATAGATATTGCGAAGTTTGTAGTATGAGGGTTTTACGAGCATCTTTAAATTATTTTTCAGAAGTAATAAATTACTTGAAATATTCCATTCTGTGAACAGTAATGAGGAATCTCCGCCGTTAGTACGTCGCTCGCTGCTGAAAAGTGATGTGGCAACGTTGCCGCTTCTTCCACTACCACAATTTAGTCTTTTACAAATTAGACTCACTTGCTAGAAAAATTACGCATATTCTTATCATAGAAAAAATTTAAACAAAATTCATAATTCAATGGTGTAATAAAATTTCTCCCAGGACAAAAACTAAGCCTGGATAGCTTTGAACTTTTATGCCGATTCCGCAAATAGTAACAAAAGCCGTTTTTTGGATACCATGGTTTAAATATTACTTCGTAGAATTCAGCTCTCTATCTTCGCCAGCGAAAAAATTCAACTAAAAGAATATAGAATTACCTTCAATTTCGTGTAAGATTTATTCCTATGCGTTGTGTGCTAAGCTTGAAATAAATTCACAAAAACCAAGGGTATATAATTAAAAATCCGATAGTAGGAGTTAGCGAGAGGTTTTTTTCCATTCCTGCGAACGTCTAATTATCACAACAGTGAAAATGAACATTTAATACGTAAAATCACCATATTTTTCTCTTTAATGGTTAAATAACCCTAAAATTCAATGCGGGAGTTCCTAGATACATGCTTTATGCATATCATGGTGAAAAAATTATACTTTCACTAATAGCATACCACCATGGCTAGCTAAATGTTAACGCTCTGAAAAAGGGTTATAGTATCCAACCCTCTTAAACAAAACGTCAACGCGATACTCATCAAAAAGCATTTCTTTTTTTAGTCCCCAATTTAGTTCGGCCAAAGCCAAAAGATAATCGCAAATCAGAATCGAAAGCAATAGGATCCTAAATTATCTACTGGGGCCCGAGGAAGAGGTGAGTTTTTGACGTTGCTGATGTCAGTGTTTACGGAATCTGAGTCATTGACTTTCGACCATCCTTCTGCGACTGCGGCGTACGAAAATTTTGGGAGGAGGTAAGGCTGAGGGTTTGGAAACGGAGAAACATTGACTGTCAGGCATTTCGGAAGTGTTTGCTATCGGTTGGAAAGCAAGGGAAGAAAGAATAGCATCGAGGACATTGTAATGTATGTCGCGGATGGGATTGCGACGAACGGCTTTTGTTCGAAGGGGCGGATTATGGCTATTAGGTCGGTTTGGGGGATAAGATTGAATGCTTCCCTACCTGTTGCTGCGTTGACTGCAGATGATGTGGTTAGGTGCACTTTTCTCCCTCCTCAATTCGGTTGATGGCGAGTTGGATGGAGAGTTTCATCTTCCATGGGAATGAAAACGTTGCGAATGAACATCTCTTGCAGCTCCTGGCTTGGTAGGTGACGATGATGATGATGAGGAAGACGATGGAGATGACATTACACTTGAAAAGTCGCTTTTCGGAACTCGTATCCATTGTAAAGAACTTGCTGCATCCGATCTGACACGAGGAGCAGGACTTGACGTGGCACTATGGCGACGGATCACGGAATCGATTAAAAAAACGTGAAATAACGGAGTAAAAACGAACGATTCTTCTCTCAAATAATACACAAGAAGGGTCTCGCTATATTGCACCCTTAAGCAAGAAGGTAAATGGCAACACAGCGTTTTAAACACACGAAAACACGATAAACCAGGAGCTGGTCGAAAGCACGCACGGATTTTTCCCGCCCCAAGATGCACTGCGGCCTACTATAGCTATCCCTCTAGCTTCTGTTCGCCTCACTCAATAGACCAAGAAGTTTTTTCGTTATCTGTGTCGCCGCTTCTCTCCTATCCTTGTCCCTAAAGGGATTCCTCGCGAGGATTATCTTTTGAATGACAAATTTATTAGAATAAATTAACCTGTTATGAAAACGAAATAAAGTTCAGTGTGTTCCAAAATTTCTCCGCGAACAAAATTTTTACAACAAAATTATTATTTAAAATAATCTATGACAAATATTGCGAGTGACAAAACTGCTTTGAAAGCCAAATGTTTATAGAGAAATAATTCGCAAAAAATATAGTATATAGCGAAACTATTTAGTAATCAACAAGCTCTGTAAGGAAACTGCTATGTGACGAAAATGCTGAGAAGTGAAAATGCTCTGTAACGGAATTGAAGTGTAATAGAAAAAGCAAAAACTAGTAACGCAAACATCCGTAACGAATAGCCGTCTTTACCGAGTCCTAGACTCCAATTTGAAATATAATAGATAAATAATAAATTCTTTGGCTCGTGGTATTAGATTTCAGAGTGAATAAAAAGCAAATCAATAACTCACAAAATTGAAAAATTCTGCCAGATTGCATTTTATAAATTGTTTCTTTGTAAATGGGCTTCCAGATAGCTGTGTAGCGATTATGCCTTTGATGAAAGTCTTGGGTTCGATTCCTGGAAGAATCCCATGTATTATTTCGCTTACGAGAGATTCCTCCAGGAATCTCATGTTTGTGTAACGACCTCGGGTGTAAAAGCACTTAAAATAATGTATCTACTACTATTTGACGACAAATTTGAAATTGTAGAGAAGTATAAATTTAAAACATTTAATTATATAAATTCTATGAACTGTTCTAAGGAAGAAAAAGTATTTATTAAGAATAATAAGTAGAAATCCTTGATGATATTGAAAGATCTCCATTATCACATATTTGAAGGTAAAAAACAAAAATACGTTAGTTCTCCCAATAAATTAAGTAATAAACTAGGACAAAGAAATGGTTTTCATAATCAGCGTTCAAGATATTTCTCGATTGTCTTCCCATTAAACAAAGTAAGTTCACTTGTGTGCGTCAAAAAAAATTACGCCAAACTTTTTGCAATGAAAATTATTAACTAAAATAAAAATGGAAAGCACTTGCTTAAATTGAGACGTAGAACCTCGAGTTGTCCTGTGATTCCCCTACACTTGGTAACAAAATAAATGTACATACATTAAAAAAAACGGAACGAATTCAGAATTAAATTATTGCAACCTTAAGTTCACTGTGCAATTGTATGTTTAAATTTCCCAATCAATTAGACAATTCTCTTTAGCCAGTTCCGAAAACGAAAATCTAGGAAGGAAAGTGAAATTTCCAAACGAACTTATACTGAGAGAATTCTACACTCCATTACCGGCAGACCAACACACGCCGAAATTGAGGTCATTCACAGAAAACAAAAACAAGACAAGGGTGCGCTTTTCAATTATGTGAGATTGTTATGGCTCCACGCTCCTTCTCTAGAAGCGTGGCAGTAAAAAATTTTAACGGCTTCAGTATCGCGCCGAGGGAGGCAACGAGAAACGGGTGTATTTTCCCATGTTCAGCAGTTTATTTTGGAGCCCAACGATTACCTCTCCGCTAATGTGAAATAATCTTTCGTTTGTACGGACTGCGCTCACTCATAGCGTCACTGTACAGTGCTTCTTACCGAAGGTATCAATCACTCATCATTACTCAGTTTTCTAAATTATGAGTTACAATTTACCTGAACACGAAGAACTTCACAACTCTTCTAATTCTCCGCAATTCAAACATCTCATTCAATAATCACAGTTGGTAACTACCGTAAGAAATACATGAGGGAAACTAAAGGGTGAATAAACGGGGAAGGTATAAAGTGGGTGTTTTACAAGGACGTATCATCGAGGTAAATTCGAGTGTTAAGGAATTATGCAAGTAAAAGGTCAAGAATGATAATGAATATGATTGACTTTGATTAAAATTTTAAATGAATGTAACGATATTAATTTTTACCAATCATTGAACATTTTGGCTTTGATAGAGGGATTGTAATTATTTTGAGTTTTGAGCTATGGTTGGTTGGAGAGATGGAGGTAGGGAGGCTAGATGAGGTAGAAATTGAGTTTAGAATTGCGAAGGAATTGAAACTTGGTATTGGGATAGGAGAATAGATAGAAGTGTATTCGTTTGGAACGGATGGGTTGGAATTAAAAGTCGGAATTACTTTTTAAAGTAGATGGAATTGGGAGGGGAGGGGGACCCGTCTGACTCACCGAGATGACTTGGGTCCAATCCAAATTCGCGAATTGCTGTTGATCTTTGGTGCAGAAGAATCCTAACCATGGTTTGGCCCAGCAGTTGGGCAGGGATTTGAAGGTTGTAATTAATTTCTTGTTGATAGTCATCGGTAAAGTCGCCAGCGGAGTTGCTGGCTTCTTCGTCCGTATCAGAGATTTCGCTCCAATGGGAATAATTCCCTTTGAGCGACTTGAAAACACAAAATTAGAAAAACATGAAGTAGTTCATTGATCTCACAATCTATTATGACCGGAAAAACGGCCCCTTTCATGGCTAGGCGTTGCGGCGGTCAAATTTGAGTTGATGAAAACTGCGTGATGATGCGTTGGAATGATGATAAAATGATGAAGTTTGATGAGTTCGGAGATAATTAGGTTGCAGATCGAATATTGCGATCTCTCGGGCAGTAGAAAACCTCGAAAATAGGTCTGAAGAGCACCCTTTGTGAGAAACTTACAATTTACTTTCATCCAATTTTACTCCAAAGTACGCGTAAAACTTATTTCCTGCAATATCATTTATATGTCTCTGTGTTTTTTTAAAATTACTACAAATATAATTAAAAAGGAATCTGGTGAATATTAAGTACCTCTTGATACGATTTTAAAACCTAAGAGATATGAAAATTCCAAGATAGTTCTGTAATATCAAAACACTACAAGCAATTGAAAAGTGTAACTAAACTGGTTCACTATAATTGCAGCAGCACTGAATAAATGTAATGATGTAGCGGAAAGAAAGAGAGGGGTTGGAGTGCGACTCGTGGTAGGATAGGTCAGGAGAAAGGGCTGCTTCTTCACTAACATCTGTGGCTCTCCATCGGAGCGTGGCTGCTCGCCTCTCATTATCTTTTTATGGGAAGTCAACGTTCCTCATCGGGAGACAAAACTAACCCTTCTCAGAGCCAAAGAATTCCTACGATACAGAGAGAAAATCACGCACGAGTAGGAGCCAGGAAAATAGCTTAGTCGTCCACCGTGAAAAGCAACTGAAATTTTTACGATCACGTAGAGTGAGACGATAAAATTAATTGATTCATTTAGTGGCACCACTTACACCATTCACATTTTTTCTTGGGTGTATGATCTAATGACGAACCGCTTATTAAGGTCATGGGGATAAATACAGTACAGAAATCTATTGCACGAATTACGATTTTTTCAACTCACCCATTGATAATTCGTTTAGACAATACGCTTCGTTGAAAATCCGTCACACTAGCACTGAACTATAACATTACATATTAACTCTAACGAACCCAGTTTTATCTTTAGGATACTCAAGAACATACTATATAGTATTGATACATCAATGACTTTCCAGAATCGGACTAATAACTAAACCGCATAAAAATAAATTAGTCTTTTAAGGGATTCTTTAATGAATTAAAATACGGAAGAGAAGAAACAGAGCCTGCAAATCGTAAAACTATAACAGCTCAACCGCAGAGTCATCGTTCACGAAAACCTAGCATTTATGTGTCTTCTGTAACTATTATCTTTGTATGGTTTATAGTAGACAGAAGCATTCTTCGCATCGCATGTATGCTGACAGAATATACAGATCTTTCAGGTAACCATCGACAAAAGAGAGGTTTTTCAAAATATTGAGTTCCCATTTCTAGACCTGATTGGTTTTTTTTATTTCTGAAGCAGATTTTAGTCAAAGCACGAGTATGTGGGAATGAATAATTATAACTTAGAAATTAAAAATAATAGAAAAATGATACATTATACACTTATTTAAACATTATATAACTCTTCCAATAATCTGGTAATTTGTAGAAAATTAATATTCTACCAGGGGAAGAATATTTAATGGTCTATTTGATCAACAATTTTAAGTAGGGGAGAGTCGGGTAATATCGGAAAAGCGGTATTTCGTTTTTTTTTTGCATGTGTAGAAGACCCTGACGCATTACTATTACGAGGAATTAATATAAGAAAGCAGATGCAATATTAGTTCTCATTGTACCAGCCAGTGAAAGTAGGAGATTATTGTTTGGGGAGTGTTTTTTGAGCAATACAATAAAAAAATCAATTTTTTGAGATAATTTTTTGAGTGCTGTATCCTATATGAACTAGAGAAGAATCATTCCTTGTATTTATTCGTAGCAACTAATCATTTTTCGTATGTTTCATGCTTTAAATCTGATCATGCCGAATGGAATAGCAGGTAGTTTACCTGCCTTAACCCTATGGTAGCAATAGCACATTTCGGACGGGATCTGGTATTCTTATATAATTAACACCGATATATGTATATTTATGTATCCGGTGTCAGTAAACTCCCGTAAGAAATACTTGGGAGATATCTTTGGAAATTAATTTCACGCACTTTCCGACGTCACATGATAAATATTTTTGAGAATTGTTAAAGGGGCCTGGAGAGTTTACATATCGATATTTATATCGATATCTTTCCAAAATTATCTTTGGTTCGACTCTGGACGACCCGAAAACATTTCCATAAGAAATGCACGTAAAGTTATCTTTATAGAATTCTTTTCAATTGAAATTCCATTGAGCTTCACTATTGTGTTAAATTAGTTATTTCGTTAGCATAGTCTAATTTTGCATATGATACAATTGAGTTATTCATGCTAACTAAAAGTGTTGCTCAGAAATGGAATCACGTAGCTGAGTTTAATCATAGCAATGAGGTTGTTATCAGCCGAGATGCTTTACGCGTATAGTGAATGGAGGAAGCATTCGAACTTGAGACAGGAAACGATAATTTACGCCAAGACAACTGCTCTTCTTCCTTACGATCAACTGAACAATCGTTTGATTGTATTGCTCCAAACTTTATGTCTAAAGATGATCTTAAATATAAAAAGAAATAAGGAAAAAGTACTTCCTTTGATAGAGTGAAGATTAAAGTAACCTAATTTTATCTACTTCTAGTTCCCCATTTCATCCCACGCATATTAACCAGCGAAATTACAGATATCAGAAAATATGTGAGCTGACTTCAGCAATATAAATGGGAACCGATCACAGGGACTTGAGAAAAAAGTGAACAGGGTTTGAACAAAACACTTTTATGTATAGTTTGACCCAGAAAATATAAAAATCGAAGAATTTTTCGATACCGAACTGAAAACTGAAAGCATTTGCTCTTCACAATAAATAATGCAATTTTAATTCCACATAACATAGCTTATCAAACAACATAGTTTAGTCAATTTGTAGAAATCATTTGAATCAGAGGGAGAGACTTTTCATTTAAAAATTTCATCATTTACAGCAAATTCGGAAGCGAAGGTAAAAGAAATTCGTTTTAAGACAATACTTAATGAACTCTCAGCAGCAACTCAACTGTAAGATGTATAGATTGTTCTTTATTTTCCAACTAAATGCATCTATTTTTCCAGTTTCCAGTCAAGAAGTAACGTATTTTAAGCTAAAATCTGACAAAGATCAAATATTATGCATAACTCCTGCATAAAACGAATCTCCATAGCAAATCTAAATATTTTAATGAGCACTTACTATCATTAATCGAGGATCATCTTTGAATTTTTTATTTTAGCGAAATATTTTAGGCTTGGTACGATGAAAATTTAATGAAAGAAAAGAGGTTAAATGAACACTTTTATTTGAAAACGGTAGTTACAACAAGCGAATACAAGTAATATTATAAATGCAACATTTTAAATACAACCGATGAACCGTCATAAGAACATCATCGACGGCCATCAACTAGATGAAATAAAGAAGGAAAAAAAGTACAAACTTTACTCAATAGCACACATCAGCTATCTTTGGACGCTTAGCGTCATTAACAGGTGTAACAGATTATTTTTGATTTTATACCTCTATATATTACAGAGAGTGAAGGCCAAGGTAGTGGATTTTGATGAAATGAACATTATTGTTATAACAATATATGACAATAAATTTTGATTTAAATGCATGTTTTGACTGTAAAAGCACGGTAGCTTATGATGGGCTCAGGTACCAATACAAAGCTGATAGCGCGCAGTAATATAAGAATAATTTCTTATTTAATTTATGGTTTTTCGAAAAATTATATATAATAATATTTCGAACCAATTTCAAAAATTGTCTCTAATTCTATATTGATGATGATTTTTAACGAAAAATTGGTGCTGCCGTGCAATCAAACATAACATGAAACAGCCATTTGAAAAATTATGCAAATGAAAAATGACCTGTATTTAATTCGCTGTTGAATCCAGATTTGCTTCCCTGGGAAAAAACTATTTCAATCGCTGTGATGCCACTCGAACCCCATAATAAAGCTAATTCATATTTTCTCATCCCTCCAAAGAGAGAAGTCGATACAACCTGGATACTTGGAGAATTTCTCCAAGTAACTACCGAGAATTCAACTATGATCTAACTTAATTTGAAAATATATCACCGATTTACAGACGGCGATATATTGCAAAACTATCATCTTTGTGGATGATTATGGAATGATTTGAAAAGAAAAATGTGATCCTCTCTCGCTAACCCGAGTGACAAAAGAGATTCGATTGTAATACAATATTGTAACTAACAAGTATAATATAAATTGGATGAACACATAAAGATATCTCTGGCCCTCTCTAAAAAACCTATGTAGTGAAGGCACGGTTTTACACATTCCCATTCGAATAACGGTTCCCGGAAATGAAGAGTATAGCAATTCAATAAAGCTATGAAATTTAGAGAAGAAAACGATTAAAATTTTAGCAACTCAATTAGAGTCTCCGCACAACTTTTTTTTGAGTACACACTGGATTTAATGAAGAAGAAGAGAATACAAATATTGGCTAACATATAATGAACTTTCTCCTGCGAATAGAGGGCCTGTAGTGCTGATTCCTAACTTACATCATGGACGGTGAACCTGATTTAATATTTCTAAGGAAAAAACCGAAATCTCTAATGCCTTGGGTAGCGATCAAGTGTATAAATAACCTAAGAATAAAGTAATACAAATTCTTTCCAGAATATCCGAGGCAGCATTTCTGGTGCATGTGTTCCGTAGAACAACCTCATTTTACTCAAATGGGCAAACGTTGGGAGGAAGGAAGAATTCCGATGGATTTTCGGGAGTAAACACATGTGCCTCAATGGTGGCATTGCCATGATATGCAATCCAATCCTTGCCCGGGTTTGGTAGCTCGATGACAACTCTCTTGGTGCCTTCAGCTGGTGGAGTACGTGGATCCCTCGGTGGATTCTTGGACCCTTCTCCTTTCAATGCAGACTTCAAAGGGGAAGGTTCAACCTTATGGACATTGGCAACCTTACGTTGGGGGGTCGGGCTCATGGGGCAATCAGGTATGTCCGGGACGGCATTCGGAGGGTACCATTCCAAGGACTGATCATCTTCAACTTTCCCACAACAGCATTCAATGAACTTTCGCATCATACACGATTCAACCTTGAGGAAACGATGTAATCAAGTCATTAGCGGCCTATTAAGGCTATTGTAAGAAAATTAAAATACATATGTAGTTTTCGGGCTAAATTCTTGCGCGTATTTCTCGTAATTCTATCACAGTATTTTATATCAAGTTCATGCAAAAATTAATGGACTTCAGATTCTTCTATTTCTCTAACCTTAAAATAACAATATAGAGTTTAGGTTAAACTCATCCATACAGGCTGAAATTACATACTATTTTCTTATTTATTCAATAAAACAAAATCTTCAACAAACTATACTAGTGTAATTGCTTTAATCTAACTCAAATGCACTCTTAAATAAATTCTTACATAGAATTAATAATCACGCCGATAGAAACAAATATCGATGGAGCATATACTTAACTCACATACAATTTACATATTTATTAAACCAATCAAGAGCAACAGGTCTCCAATTTCCGGATTCCACCGCGATGATACTTGTTGCTGACGACAATTCCGCCGATTATCCATCGGTCGTGATTATGTTCGACTTTTGACCCGATCACGACCGTAAGATAGTGGCCGAAATTATCGTCAGCAAGAAGTATGAACGAGGTAGTCCCCGAAAATTGGTAATGCCAGCAAGCGGCGCCGTAAAAACATTGGTAGAATCAAAAAATAAAGATAAAATATTGTTTCAACTTATTTAATTCTAACACAGCCCTCACAATCTCCAAAGAAAAAACTATAAAAGCGAAACGAGCAATCTCCAGAAATCACCATTCCTCGGGAAAGTAGAGACAAAATCAACACACAAATTCGGAGAATTAAGAAGAAAATGATAAATAATGAAATAAAGCACATTGAAATTCCCAATAAACATAATTAATTCACAAAATAAATCTAAAATTGGAAATTAATTCACTTTCAGAATAGGGATTCACTAATATGATTAACAAATGAAGAAATAAAAACAAAGAAAATAACATAAAAGGAGTGCTGTTAAACCTTCGCAGTATCAATATCAAATAGAGTTAAAATATTCTATCGACTTATTTCATAATAATAATCGCCTAACACTTTCCAGAGAAAAACTTTTAAGCGCAATGAAACTAACAATCTCGAGATATTGAGGAAAGTAGAGTCCTGATGTTAGCACCCCTTGCCACACAGCGGCTTGCAGGGTACGTATGTACATGTATCACCATTCTTTAGGAAGGCAGAGACAAAATAAATGACAACACGGACTATTCTGAAGATAAAGATAGTCAAAGGATTAAGCCACTTTAAAATTCCCAATGAAAATAATTAATTAACAAAACATATTTTAAATTAGGAAATGATTAATTTTGTAAATAAGAAATCACTGATATGATGATAAAATACTGCCAAAACACAGCAAAGTCTGTAACGTAAAAGCAACGCCGATATAACCTTCGCAGTATCGAGTACAAATTAAGTTAAAGTATTCTTTCAACTAATTTAATTTCAACACACGTATCATAAACTACATAGAAAACTACAAGTGCTGCAAAACAAACAATTTCGAGGTATCACTATCATTCGTGAACGTAAAGACGAAATCAACACACAAACTCGGACGATTGTGAAGACAAAGATAGTCAATGAAATAAAGCACATTAAAATTCCCAATAAACATAATTAATTCACAAAATAAATCTATTATTGGAAAGTAATTCACTTACAGAATAGGAATTCACTGATATTATTAACAAATGAAGAAATAAAAACAAAGAAAATAACATAAAAGGAGCGCCGTGAAAACCTTCGCAGTATTGAGAACAGATTGAGTTAAAGTATTCTTTCATTTAATTTAATTTCAACACACGTCTCACAACCTGCAGAGAA
Organism: Pachydiplax longipennis; assembly: GCA_036926295.1. Classification (NCBI taxonomy): domain Eukaryota; kingdom Metazoa; phylum Arthropoda; class Insecta; order Odonata; family Libellulidae; genus Pachydiplax; species Pachydiplax longipennis. The sequence goes on from JAVFKF010000010.1 coordinate 2,510,471, forward strand.
AACTACAAGTGCTACAAAACAAACAATTTCGAAGGATCACCATTATTCGTGAACGTAAAGACGAAATCAACACACAAACTCGGGGAATTATAATGGTAAAGATACATAAAGAAATAAGGCACATAACAATAGCCAACGAAACTAATTATTTAGCAAAAATCAAGTAATCAATTATCCGAAAAGGAATTCACGGTCATATTGATAGAGCGGAAACAAATGCTGTAACTTACCAGTAGATAAAAGGTGGTAAAGAAGAGAGCGTAGCGAATGAAGGTGAAGGATGCAATTCCAAAGGGCGTATCCTGGCGAATGCTGTGCAGATGCAGACGGTCCGCTGGGCTGTGCAGTTCTGTCTCTCCTCCACCCTCACTTACCCCTCTTATAGCAATTCTCTCCCTTCGCAACTCATCCCACCTCTTGCCCTCCCCTTCTTTCCTCCATTATTCTAGCTCCTTAAGCGGAGACCGTTGGTCCGTTGTTATATGATTATGAATGTCCTCCTCCACATTATCATCATTCTGTGGAACTTAAAATTACGATAGCCAATCGATAAAAATCTTTGAGATGCGAACTTAATTCCTGTATCATTTTATACGAGGATGTTAACTAGAATCTAAGTACTCATATGGACCAGAGACGATGTATGTACGAACAACTAGAAGAGATATATTTCAGAATATTTGATGACAAATGAGTAACGACTACATCCATAGAAACAAAAACGAATACGATCGTCAATAAAATAAGATTCTCATTTCGCAGTCTTAGAAATCGGGATAGCGAAAGTTTGCTAACTGTAGAAGTAAAGTTTCATTTTGAATATTTCTTTTCCTTGTTTTTGTCTCGATTGACTAAATCCCTTACGTTTTTATGGGAGCAAAATTAAATGTTTATTATATTTATCTTAGCCAAAGGATTGAAATTTTGTAAAATAGTTATGTTAATAGGGAATGAATGGGATTAAGAGAGTTTTGGAAATTATTTAGATAATTAAATACTAATAGAGGTGTTTGTTGAAATATAACGAAGAAAATAGAGGATCGTTAATTCATTTATCCTCTCCAAAGATTTCAGCAGTTAATAATGGAGGCGTGGCAGCACTCATTATCGCATTGACGCGAATAAAACACATAATTATATAATTATCAAAGTCATATTATTAAACGTGAAGTTAATTTCCAAAATATGCAGCGATGTTCCGTAGTTCTATTTGCCAGCAATGAAGTAATGTAAATTAAATCCCTTTACGAGATATACGAATATTTTCAACGTAGTCATGAGTGTGAGAATGAGGTGCATAAATATGATTTTCTCTCAAATATTTTTGTTAAAGATAACAGCGTATGAACCCTTGATAAAACTCTCTTTTATTCCTCATTTGATATCCGACTAGCATGAGTCATAAGCATAACTTTAATACGCGTAACAAGTGATTTAAACTGAACGAGGAGTGCTTAGGAAACAAACGCAATAAAGATAAGAAGGGATGGAGTAAGTGAGAGAGTTGCGATAAGCCCCGAAGAAAATAGAACGGCATTGAAAAGTTTTCACGTGACTCTAATTGAGCTCAGATTTTCTGAAAATATTTCATAAGACACTTTCAAGCCGAAATCTTTTCAAAGGATTTTTATTAGTTTATATTAGGATGTTTTAGATTTAGACAGCTCAAAATATAGAGGACAAAAGAATGCGGATATAAAGGTTCCTCTGTGTTACGGTGTCAGAGAGGTCGAAGATTTAGAGAATATTTTCGAGATAAAATTTTGAACGAATTAAATAGGCGATAGAAGGTAATTTAAAAATGCATTCCATATTTGGTACCCTTACCTTACAATATTGACTATTTGTATCCTCATTAAGTATGGTATTAAGTCCTGAGTGCATACTTCAAAAGTATTATGACCTAATAGTTATGATATATTGATATAAATAGAAGATATAGATAGAATGCAAAACATCCTATCAAAAGCTTTGGCTTTAGAAAAGACATTATATATTACTAATAATAATATATTAAGCTGATTCAAAAGCATCCCGATTATCTTTCTTTTGCTTGGAAAATTACTTGATATGAGAAGTAACAGTATAATAATAGAAAATGTGTAAGACACTAAGTGAGAGAATGGCACTGAAGGGTTAGGTCATTCACCGTGGACGCCGCTTAGCGCATCGACACCCACGTTGCCGTATAGAGCGTTTTCTGTATTTGCTACCCGTTAATTCAGACAGCTTCCCAAATTTTTTCACCACGCTGGGTCAACTTTTTCGCCCCCCTTCTTGTGTTGGTGTTTTCCCACATCCTGGGTTTTTTCTCTATCAACCTTCAGTTGTGGAGATTTTTTCCCACAAATCAAATCTTTCCTTTCCGTATTTTTCCTCTTCCTTTTTCTTAGCTTTATTTTATTTTCCCCTTTAATAATTAAAATGTAAGATCTTCATACGAGGTTAGATGGAAGAGAGGCTCACTCGGGCCTAACCTCGCCAAATAAATGGTCGCATAGTAATAATAATAACATCATAGTTCCTACGGGAAATCAAACCTGAGACCACTTTTTCCGAAAACGGACTCTTTTCCTATTATATTATTCGGTATAAACGAGTTTGACACGAGGAATAATTTTTCTTATTTACCTAAAAAGTGTTTACCATTAGGTGCTTCATAAATTAACGAAATATATCTGGTATTCTTAAGTTACTATATAAATAAAAGGTATAAATATATGATTTATATGGAAGAAGTTGATATAAATTCCTAAAATTTGTAAAAAAGATATAACAGAAATTTCAGCTGAGATATCACGGATAACTTTGATATCATCTACTGTTTTCCTTCTCTTTTGCCTTACTGGTAGTTGATTGTATATAGTCACCTCAGTGCAGTTAACATTGTTCTTGGTCACGATTGTTATTAATAATATTGATAATGCAAAATGTTAATAATCATTGAGTATCTTCTTAGTTCGATTTTTGAGCCTAAGCTGCAACATTTCTTTTATACCTCATAGAAAATAGGTTAAATAAAATTGTAAAAATAAGCGATTATGACGATTATTTAATTAAATAATCGGTGTTCAGTGATGGCATCGTGATGGAAATTGGTAGATATTTATTTAAAGAGGTCCGGTCTCGAAATGGCGAATCCAGCGGCTAACCCATCGTCTCCTACGCTGAATGTCACTTGCCAATAGGTCCTTCCATTCATCTTACTTTACTTTATTTTTAAAATTGTTTAAATGTTCCATCGAATATTTCGGCTGAATAAACATTAATATGAGAAATGTTTAAATTTGAATTAAATAAATTTTCAAAATCTTTCCTTCGAAAAAGAGGAATAAATTATGAATAATTACAACGACACGTAACAGCGAACTTGTAATGTTTCGCGAAAAATCTACGACTGCGAACATTCGTCATGTTTGACGCCCCGTAACTTATTATCGCATACAAACAACAAGAATATAAACGTGAAAACTTGAAATAGGAAAGGTGAAATTGAATACTTTCTGAATTTTTATGCGAAATTTAAATTCTCATACCTCCCCATCCTTACGAATAAATCTGCATCAAATATTACGTAGAGCATCATCGTTACTCGTTTCCTCTTACATTTTTAAATAAATTTATTCAAGTACATACAAAACGCAATACTTTTGTTATTATTCTGCCACGATAGATTCCAGTATGAAATATAAACACAGATGGGAAACTCAAATTAATAACGGATGAATACACCGTGGCAGTGACTCATAAGAAGGCCGTCAATCACCTCCTAATCATAATAGATTCTAAAGATTTAAATTCAAGGAACATAAACTTGCCCATAGGAGATGATTAATCATTCAATGCACTACAATCGATTAACCGCGAGTGAAATCCCTTCTTTGCTACCGAATTTATAAAACTACGAAATAATTTTTCGGACTCAGAGAGCTGAATGAGCGGCATGAGAGTGAGTGCGGTGGTCATGTGTTAACCACGGTCATTGCCGCCTGCCGAGGGGCCCTCTAAGCGCCGTGGACTTATGCTTTTACGAAATCATTCCTGAGAGTTTTCCTAAAGGAAACGTTAAATTAGGTTCTCAAATCCCAACTTAATATACATAGAACATATCGAAATAATCCAATACGTCATGTCACAAACGTGGATATACATAACAGAAATCATTAATTTATAAGAATTCTACGTGTATTCTCTTATTGTTGCCGAATATAAATTTTCCGTCACTTATAGACGAGATAGTTTTGACTAAACTGAACACGTTTCTTGCATTTATTTTGAGTGTGATTCTACATTAAGATCCTTCACCCAAAAATTTAATTACCTTAAGTGTACAGATTCCTACAAATTCTTTATCCTCTTTGTCTAATTACCTGCGGAGATCTCGAATGGATACACAGAATCTGCAGTCTCTCACAAATTTCGAAAGTACAGAGTGGTACTTAGGATTTATCGATTGATATTGACGCAAAATTTTAAATTCACTATCTTAAAGTTGTGAGTACTTACTTTGAGTATGCTTCTTGGCTATTTCCCTAATTTTATTAGGTTCCCTCTAAAATGAAGTATGTATGTGCACGGATTAATTATACTACAAACAGCAGAGATAAGTGAAAGGCAATTTACTGATGATTAGGAGGCATGATGCTTAGTGCCGAAGATATAACAGAAGTGAAAAAAGGGACATGGTGCTATTCATATCATGTCACTATTTTTCACTTCAGTTATTTCTTCAGATCCACGTCTTCTCGTGCTAATTAATACAGCTCTTCTTTATCCTCGTTCGTTTCCTTTGGGGGATTTATTTGTTGAGGAGCGCAAATAACCTTTGAGGTTGACTCGCCTCAAATCTAATACTGCTACTACTTGGTTGACGACCCCAGGCCTTTATGTGGAGTGCCGACCGCTCCGCTTTCACTGTACCTATTAGCAGAGGTGCAATCGATATTGCATGGTAGTTTAGTGATAAGAATACCTGCCCAGAAAGTTGAAGATCTAGGTTTTAGTCCCAGTCGCTAGTTTTCACTCGTGTTATATCCTCGGCTATGATTTACAGACTTCAATAACCCTTTGGCTCTTTGCTTACTCTTTTATCGTTCCTACTCTATGTTACTGCTCCCAAATCTAGTATATGTTCTCTGCAACTTATCCTTCCTCATTATACAGAATTACTTACTTCTTTCTCATAATTGTGAACGCTAGAGTTCCCTCCTTCCACCAATCCTCTAACAATTCTATCTTATCTTCTCTATCGTTGGACTCTTTTTCTGTCACTCAAACGAAACATGATTTATTTTTCATATAATAAATACTAAATTCCCTTTCTGTCTGTCCTCCATTAACTACCCTTCTCCATCATCGTGCTCCCAACAGGTCACCCGTTTGACATCTTCACCTCACCATATTACTCCTACACTTTCATTTATGTAGAGCTCTCTAATATTTTGCCATCCTTCTCTGCTGAACTCAATTCCTCCTTCTGTTTATCCTATTTCCCTGTCTCATATCTTCACCGTAAATTGATGTGTCAGATGAATACATAAAATAATATTTATGACCCTGCAAACTGGCCATTTAGGTGAGGAATCGGCTATCTCATCAAGCACCACCGGATGCATAAGATTCAGGGGTTTACTTTCATCAATTTCATCTACGTTTCTTAGAATAATTAATCGAATTATAAAATATTTAAGTTTTTTATAAGGCTATAATAATGTTGATAACCTTACTTCCGATTTCTAAATTCATATTTAGCGACAACCTTAATCCCACCACAGAAAATGTATTATTTCTTCTTTTACCTGAACCTAATTGGAAATGAATGAATATTATGGTGTAAAAGATGCTGTACTTCTCACGAGGATCCTCAATATTCACAATGACGCGTTACACTCCTTGGAACATCGAAACGTACAATACGTTTTAACCTTAAGTCCTTGTAGTATTGAAAATAATTTGAGAACACCATGAGAAATACGAAGTGACGTAATGATGAATCAGGATTTGATGTTGCGAATTTCATTGATAGTTGCAATTTCTTTATATATTAATATAGGAATTAAAAATGTATATTGTTTAATCGATTAATTTGTAGTTACTAAGGCAATGACAAAGTAATATGTATTCTCCTCCCCGCCTCATTCTCTCTACTACCTTTCCACAGTAGATTGTTGGGGATTCGGTATCCAAGCTCACTTTGGGTTAAATGCGTTACATTATGTACAAGACTACACGGATAGAGATTTTCGAAACTGCACCTGATATTCGCCTATATTCGCAGGCTACATATCCGAACTGCATCTGCAAAAGATTCTAAAATTTCCGACCCGCAAGAAATAGTTATCTGATCCGACTGAAACCGCTAGCAGAACTCATATGTGCATGTAATACAAGTCATATCTGCAAAATCTTGGGATAAAATAAAAAATAATCATATAATGATAATGAATTAATAAGAAATCGTTTTCTTCGACGTCTACGAAGAATTAAATAGATCATTAACTATGATAGATCTATATCTACGAAGAATTAAATAGAACATTATATCTTTAATGTGGCGTGGCACATATACAAAAACCACGACAATGTATGTAACAAAAAAGATAATCGAAGTTAGGAGCAAACTTTATTACATTTTTATTAAGCTGTGCAACTAGCATGGGAATTTATTCATTCATTCCAATTGGCGGGGCTTTCATCTGCGTCAAAGGAGGACGTCTGATTTTACGGAAATATGATAACTAGAAGTAGTTTCCACTCTTAATTAACTATCTAATTGCTGAAGTATAGTTTGTGTCGCTAAAATGTCTTTATGTTATTTAAAAGTTATGAAAAAGTTGCTAAAAATTTGCTGAAAAAGAATGTATTATTCGTCAAGAGAAAAATATCTATCTCCTCGATCCAAATAAATCCACTATTGCGAATTCAACTAATATAACTAATTAAAGATTTTAAGCAAACTTATAGTTCCAGAGGGCAGTTCCAATAAATTAATTTTTAATTCACTTCTTTTTTCGAAGACCCTTGCCTAATGAATAAGTTATTTAAAATTGGAAATCAGTATGTAAATCTTACCAGAAGATTTGCTTCCTTTCGTTATACAATAAGGTAATCAAAGTATAAAAGAGCTGACGCACTTTCAGTTTTCAGTCAGTAAGCATAAACTCACAAACTAATCAAAATGGTTTGTTTGAGAATTATTTTTTTAAACTTATACTAATGTAAAATCTGTTAACAAAAAAGTTAAATATCCTACAGTTTTGGTTAAATTGAATCTGATGATATCCAAAATCACTGCAAAGGCAATACGCAAGAGACTAATTTATTAGATTTTATGGTAATACTTCACCCTAAAGAAATACGGATTACGGAAATACGGAAGTATGACTTCTTTAACTTCTTACCATAAAATTTTCACAATAAACGAGAGCGATCCAAAACACAAGTGGACTACGTGAGGGACTAAATTAGATGATTATCTCATCTCTTGCGAATGAACGTCTCATCTTGAGAGAGATCTCGCCTTATTTGGCTATGCGAAAGACGAACAATCAGCAAAACCAAACATTAGTCGGGAACTAATGAGAATTCTACTCTTGGTGTTAATGAAGGAGGAAGCAGTAAAGACGATTTATATGGTTGAGTGAGCATAAAATTTAAGAAGTCATTATTCGATACGAGCACTTATAAATGATTATTAAGTCGAGGGTCTAGACGAGAAAAAAGACAATCTGACCAAGGATGAACTGGAATAAATTGACCATATCTTACCATCTGCTTTCTCATATACGCCTTAGCACTTTTAACACGAATACAAACTGCTATACACGCACTCAACCCGAGTGAGTGTTTTCTGAGGATTCATATCCGCAAATGATTATACGACCCTCAAGAGCAATTTCTCTGAACCGACCCTCAACTTTTCGTGCGGTCGGCTCGGATAAATTGCGGGTTTGCAGATCTCTAATGCTTGCCAAATTATTCGTCCTAAAGCACTTAGTGTGGTACTTTTCCTCCCCAATAATCCACACTAATAAATATTCACACAAGCAAATGAATCTAAATAGGGTATAGAGTCGGGTAATATTGGATGGCGGATTATGTAGGAAAAGTGGTGTTTCGGGTTTTTGCAGGTGCAGAATACACTGTCATGTTACTAACACTTATGAGAAACTAGTACATGAACGAACTCGCAAAATTAGATCTCATTGTTCCTGCGAGTCAAGTTTATTTTCCATTATTCGGAGTATATTTTGTGCACATAGATACGTTTGGAGTGTTAAGTCCTATTTGAATGTAAGTAAAATCACTTTTCGTGTGTATTGGTAAAAATAAGCAGTCTTTATTAGTATGTTTTATGCTATAACTCTGAACATACATTAATAGAAGATAGTTAATAGCCAAGTATACATATTTTAGCAGCTGGCTTATATCGGACAGGATCTTAGAAGGTTATAACGAGCAATGATTTTGCATAAATAAAATCGAATTTTAACGAAATTTTTCGTTTCACTTGCAAATCGAGGAGTTGAATTAGGCAAGAGAAATATGAAAATGGTTAAGGTAATAGTTACATTGAGAAATACGTCAATGAAGTTTATTATAAATTCATTTTAATAATGAGAAGAAAATATGAACCGACTTTCAAATATATATTGAGATTTCGGAGACTCCAAAAGGTGGCGTCGCAAGATGGGGATTTTTAAACTATAAGCATTAATAAGCAAAAATAAATACCATGACATCTTTTTACATGAAACTGACAATGTTATTAAGATAAAGATTTCAAACCGTTACGGTTACTCGATACATCTAAATATCTATTATCAGCTAATATCAGAATATCCTAAACTTTTCATCTAATGTGCGCGTGATATACGCACTGATATTGAGGAATGAGATCTTATACCGTTAAATTTGAAAAGGAAACTTTAATACATAATGAAGATTAAATCAAGCCTTCTTTACACTAGATCGCTCGAAACGATTCTTAAATTTATCAGAAAATTTAGTGGTAGAACAATATAATTACAGGAGCTACAGTCCGCCCGTTACAAGGAGAACTTTAATATAAACTTTGGCTCATAAAATATTTCATCCTTATTTCATCTTCAAGTTTAATTAAGAAGATTTTAAATTAGAGTTATAAAGGAAATGTATTCAAGGCTATTAGATACGCCGTAGCGGGATGAGAACCCCTCCCTAAAATTTTAGTCACCCCCTCATCGGCTCTATTCGGTAAAACACCACTTACGTCACTCTCCCAAGCTTAAAAATGGAAGGAAATTTAAGAAAAAAATGTACCTTTTTATAATCGTGGAATTTGTATATGTTAGGGTTCCGTTACTAATGATTAAGCAGTTCCGTTGTCGATATCGTATTATTGTTCCAGGTAACTCGATAGGTGAGGTCATATTGAAAATATAGGCTACTCACTTGGATATCTGGGAACCCCAGTACATTTTATATTACTGTTTTAAAGCAATTCAATTCAATTTTCATTTAGCGTTTATCTCTGAAAATTCGATTCTGTTGTTTCATATTCGATCTGATGGAAGATCAACCTAAAAAATGGATATTTCGGGAGTTTACGTCGTCTTTTCTGGATAGATAAAAGATGTTTTTTTTTGTGTATTTTCTTTTCCTTCTAGTCGATTCGCGTATTTTTATCATACATATCATCTTTTTTTATACACTGAAGATAAATTTTGAAATTAAAATAATTTAAATTCATGAAATTTAATTTGCCGATTTAATATAAGGGGTAGGCGCACTAACGTTAATTAAATTCCACAGGTTGGCATTAATCGGAACAACGAAGAAATTGGATTATTCGACACAACTGCGGAGAACTAGAGAACCAGAAAATTGGTCGTAAAAGAGGAAGGATTTGGCAAGAATAGAAGTGTTTTCACAGTGACATTTACGCGATTTATAAATCATCTTGTGGCCGTGAAGAAATGGCGTCCAGACTGCGAGAGGGTCCGCTGAGTACGTGTTTTTAAGCAGCTTTGTTAGGCGTCTTTGTTCTCTGGAATGAGAGCAGTCTCCCCTCGTCTCATGATGAGGTACGTTGACTCCCCATGAAAAGAAAATGGGCGCCGAGTCTCCCTCCGAAGGAGTGCTATAGACACAACTCCGGAAACATAACCCATTGCAAATCATAATAAAAAACGTCTTGGGGTTTATATTTATTTCTATCCTTTCTCAAAGTATAATTGAAAGTGAATTCAGAGGCTAAGAATAAAACCACGGATCTACCACTTGCCGTGAATTTACACCGATCGAGGTAATTCGGAGAACATTTTGCGCCCAATTTCAAGGAAACTCCGATGTAAAAATCTATGCGGTCGCAGCGATAATTACTTAGCACTTAACCATTACAAAAGTGGTAAAAAGATACTTGAAGAAAGGGGGAAATTACGTGCTTCGATTCCCGGTTATATTTACGACCATTTATCCTATAGATTTTTTATAAGTCACGCGCACTAATTATAATTACGAAAGTCGATGTTAGGCCAGATAAAGTACGCAGGTTTTGCACAGTTAACTTTCAATTTCCAGAAGGAAGTGTTGCTAGAGAGAGAGTCTTCTGTTTTTTTTTAAGGTTTATCGCCGTTCGTGAAATGAAATGCATGGGTAGTTTTCATATCAAAATAAAAATGAAACGCTCGGGATGCCCCCTGAAATACAGTGCACTGGGCAGTTGCCCTAGTAGCTCTGTCCGGTACTCAATGCAATTCAATTCAGTTTGGTAGATATCAAAATTGTCCTATAGACTCATTCTATACAGCAGCATACAGAACCTTTTATTTTGTTCCTCACGAAGTACACATCTCTTCTACGGGATCTTGACTTTTACTTCGTTGATTCCACTTTTCTAATTAAGATTCTCCTCTATTTCCATTGGCAAAAATAAGCTAATGATTAAATAATTGCCATTTTCATTCACAGTTTCAATGACTTCATGTAGGAGAGGCTTGAAAATAATATCCCTTATGTATGCATTCTTTCGCATATCTATTCATTTTATCAACTATAATTTTTATGCATTATTCATCTTAAAACAGTCAGAAAGCCTTAATAATATCTGACGAATTATCTGCATGCTTTGTGCTTTACACTTTGAAAAAAATTTCTGGTCGTCTTCGAAAAAATTCCAGTCTCCCAAAGAAAACATTATAAATGATGAATTTATTACCGGATGAAAAGTGCTATGAAAAGGGAGAATTCAAAATTTCATCAATTTAACGCTTATAGAAGAAAAATTATGATTTTCAGAAGACAGCACTTAAAAAATCTGCAGCGCCACACGAGAATCAGCCGACCGGCCATTCAAATCACCCGCATCGCTAACGGGTTAAGGTTCTGAATTCTGCTTTATTTGTGCCGAAAAAGGAAAATAATCAATACTTAGCGCTTTGCTTTTCGGCTAATTTTCCAATTTTATGAAAAATTGCCCGATTCTGAGGATGACAGAGTAAATGTGTTCCTTCACTGCAAAACTGGATCTCTGGGTGAGAGATTGGGTAATTAATTATGTGTAAATAGTTCAAGTTCCCCTGTAATTGATAGTAAAACATTCACGCATTTCTCAGTTTGAAAAACGTGGAAGCAAGTAATTTAATCAATTTACGATATCCTGCGTTTACAAATTTTAAATCGGACGATTAACCCTTCTCTTGGTCCGAAGTGAATTTTCTCTGGATCTAAATCAGTGGAAGGCAATATGAAAAAAGCTTAGGCTAGCATCTCATAATACGCGATCATTCTGCTTGGTAACTGTAGGAAAAGAACCTCAATCTGATTTTGCATAAAAATAAACTGCCATTAAATAATCGAGAATCACCATTGAAATATTAATTGTTGACGCTAAAATATTAATTAGATCGGTTGGATAGATAATCGTACTTTTTCCAGTAAGGTAAGTGTTTATTTAATAAATTTATTTTATTTGATCTACTAAAAAGAAACAGAAAGGGCTTAAATACACTTCTTTATTTTAACACAGTTATTATAATAGCGAAAATTTGATCAAAGCCAAAGATTAATTCATTTAATAAATACAAGCATTTAAGTTGTTAGTATCGCTGAAGTATGGAATGCTCAAGAGAAACGAACATTATTAGGAGATAAGTATAATAGATTCATTGAAAACCACTTTTCTTTGGTAAATTAGCTTTTATTGTCTTTAAAAAATTCCTTGTATTTGACAAACACGATTGATACTCGAACCAAGCTTTCTCACAAGTCACAATCACAGTTAGTAATAACTTTTTTAAGACGAGAGCATTCGTCGTATATGCAGCACAATTGTCAAAATGATGTTCCACCACTTTATTTTTAATTTGAATTCTCACTAATGGTACGATATTTTAATTCTATCATCAACATTGTGCTTTGAATACTTCGTTCAGCTATCCTCACTATGATTAGGGAATCCGCTTCTTCGGTACTCTTCACAAAAAGATGTTCGATGGACGCATACATTGTTTTCGATTATTTTTTTACATATATATTATATAATAAAATATTATTTCTCAACGACAAATGCTTGATTCTGTTCAATCAAATAACAAAATATAAAATATTCAGTCTTAAAATTCAAATTATGATTAATCAAATGGAAAGTTATATTTTTATTCTAAAGATACACTCAAGAATTAAGAACATACAGTTGGAATATAATAGCCTTGTAAGATGGAAATAAGGTATAAGATACAAAAAGTAAGATTGAAAATCTGAGATAGAAACACAAAGAAAAATAAGGCCATCTCAACTCAGCCCAAGCAACAAAAAAACGATAACCAGTCAAAATAACCATTAGTAAACAAAATGCCACGCCACAATCTTATCGTAGAAATTGCTCCGTCAGGTCTTAGCCTGTTGCTGACATGACAACTGTTTCTACTAACAACTTCAGATGAGCTGAAGATCTTTACACTAACCAATGATCTAATATCTTTATCTGCAGAATGTTTTTTGGTTTCAAGTTGGTACTGATAGAGAGGGGTTTAGTCACTGCCCCATGGCTCTATAAAATAAACAATGCCGCCAAGATTCCATATCCGCATCGACCTAAGGTACAAGGAGACGTTGAAATCAAGAATACATCAATAATAGGACGAAATGGTTCGACAAATAAAACAGAATCTATCCTTGTTCTCTTTTTGATGGTAGAAGGGGCAGTAGCGCTGATTTTGAGGATCTCCTTACAACATCGAGGACCATGTGCCTGACTAATATTTCTAAGAAATGAATCGAATGCTCCAATAAATTTCGAATTCTTCGGATAGCAATTAAATTTTGTAAACAGCCTAAGTTAATAAGATACTATAGCCAACGATATCCGAATCACATTTGTAAGATCCTTCTTTCTCTATATTCAAGTACACAAAATAAGCTGGGAGTGTTGGAGTCGTGTTGGACCTCAATCGTGGCCTTTCTTCGAATCCTTCGGTAGAGTAGTGACAGTTCTCTCGGTGCGTTTCTTATCATCTGGAAGGCGACGTGATCTCTCCGATGCCATCTGTCTTTCTTCTTCCTCTATTCTCATTCCAGGGAGAACGTCCATAGATCTATGAGGGTTTTCTGGAATCGGTGGCAGAGGTCTGCCTATAAAACAGATCTGAGGTTGCGTGATGCGGTAATTGGAGGGCACAGAATCGGATCTTGTTGTTTCCGGTTGTGGATCGTGTTGGAAAGTGTATGAGCCCACTTCTTTTTTGTGGCAGCAACAAAGGATGAATTTCCTCATAGTGATCGGTTAATAATCTGTCAGTAAGAAGAAGCAACAGACGTAAGTTATTACTGGCGTATTACGACGCAGGCTAAGAAAATGAAGACAATATAATACTCTTTTAGGTTATATATATCGTATTCCTCATAATGCTATTACAATATTAAACTGCATATTAAAGCTATGATAAATTTACTTCGGATTCTTCGATTCTCTCAACCTTGATGTAGTAATGAATTGAAATTTATCTCAATTTTTTCCATACAGACAGAAAACAGTTGTTCATTTTGCCATGTATTCGTTAAACCGTGAGACTTAATTTTAAAAATTTCTACTGTCATCGTTTGAAATAACGTGAGTAAACGTTACGTAATATAGCAATAATGCACTCTTAAATTAATTATGGCGTCGATTCAATGCTCACACAAAAGATGGAAAGACAGATAGAGTACACAATATTTAAATGAGACGGAAAACAATTATCCCCTGAAATTTTTACACCTGACTTAAAACCCTTACGAAGAAATAGTGTTAGCCTGAATTTTCAATTTAATTTATTTTGTTCGGAAGTAGGCCTAACATTCTTCAGATAATTTTAGGTCAAATCATCCAAAGAATGTTGCGGTTATGATATTCTAGCGATAACAAGTCAATTTGTTTTTAAGAAAAATAAAAGTTTACCATTATAATCGCAAACTCGATTTAGGGCCATAAAATAACTCTGAGGCAATCAAGTAACAAAATGGACTTATCTACAAATATACGTCTTTAACAAGAAAACTGCCTTATGCTACACATGCACCACTAGATCGTCTTGGAATCCGTTTTAATTTCAAAAACAGAGCAATGGAGTTGATGTTTCTGAAGTGAATCTATTACAGGAGTAATATTCATAGCACAAAAGTAAAGGGTATACCTTAACGGAAGCCAAACTGTTGCTTGTGCGAGGTCTCAAATTTCTCTTGATTATAACGAATCTATTACGAGTCTTATGAATCTCTTGCCGAGCTTCCTCTGAACTTCCTCCTTGTGTCTCTTGCTTTAGAGAAATTCTCTAACTGCCGTATCGTCATTTCACTATCTGCTCACCCCTCCCCTCCCTACTGCATTTTTATTGCTCCTTCAGCAGAAAATACGAATACCATTCCGCCTTTCTCATTATTATATTCCGTTTACGACTGATATGATACAGTGGCAGTTTATATCGCAATCGCCGTGACAAATCTTTGCTGTAACAATTACATTAAATCATCAGCCATAAACTTCATTTGGGCTCCATTTTATATCGGTATGTATTCACGATAAGCGTAAATCTATTACTCAGAGAACCATTAACAAATATTTATCTTGATAAACGTAAAATTGTATCCATATTCGTACGCATAATTGGTGGGATCACAATTCTTGGAAATGGAGTAATACGTTGAAATACGGGAGCTGCGATAATAAACTGAGTAAAATCCAAAGAAAGTCACGAAGAACGATTTAAGTTTCGGAATCAGCGTAAAAATAATATTACTTATCTTTCCACGAAACAATTAAATGAACTATGCGAATTATAGACAACAGAAACGAAGAAGAGAAAAACATCGAATTATTCGGCTTTTCTTCTACATTCGCTGACAAAATGCGCGTAGATTTAAAGAAATACCAAAATGTTTAAAGATAATAAAAATTATATATAAGAGGACGTTAAGATATTCACCATTAAAAATACTTTAATTAAAACGATTCTTAATGGATATGAAAATATAGAATCAACCAAACGAAGACATTTTTTGGTGCAATTCAATGGCAAGGTTATAACATTAGCATCAACTTAGATCTTCAGGTGTAACATCAAATACGATTCCGTACGAAGCAAATACTCGATGAATAATACAGTGGACGGCAGTGTAAGGAAAATTTAGGTGAACCACACATGTGAGACCAAATAAAATTACGAATTCATGACAAAGTTCCACAACTTCATAAAAAAACACTTCAAAACGATTCCCAGCCCATAACTAGGTTCAGTTGAGAGGAACTATACACATAAGATTGAGGCATCAGCCTGCTTTATTATGATTACAGATGGAGGGAGTCCAAACAGTCAGTATAGTAACAAGCTATAAATGCAACCGTGATAAAATATTTACTTTAACCGCTGTGTTATTATAAATCAATAACGATACTACTAAATAAAAATACTACTGAGGAAATCCTCAGATTGATTGACAATTCGTTGATTACTAAGGTTTTTTCGGAGTTGAAGTTTTGTTGACGCTGTCGAATATTTACTTGAACCGCTTCAGTACTATGTCAAGGTAAGTCAACCGCCAAATTCTTTTACCGAGGTTCTCCAACTCACGGGAGTTTTACAGCAATGACGACATCCGCCCCAGTAAATACAGTAAACAATAATAATAAATATAGTAAATTATGTAGCAAATACAGAGATCGGCATCGGAACCTCCGGGAATCGAAACTTGGATCGCTACCACCAAAGACGCGTTTCCCAGACGCCTATCAGGGAGCAGCATATTGTTAAGCGCTCATGCAATGGGTAGTAGTTGTAAATTACTTATTACATTAAAGCAATTTAAATTATAAAATAGCATACTTTGTAAACTATAGTCGTTAATGTATTATTTTTGTGTTAGTTGTTCAATGTAGCGTATGTTAGCGTCAACACCTGTCCTAGCGACGGCTTTATTTTAATAATAAATAAATACACACACACAGTGATGACGGTTAACTTTCACTATAACAAACCTCTCTACCGTTTGATTATAGAATTTAATCGTTTTAAACATACTTCTTACAGCAATAAGATAAGACTAGCCGCGTGCATGCACCCTCTGGGTGCAGTTGTTTGGTCTGGACCAGACATCTGGACTATGAAAATGTACTATCATTCTTTTTTAATCATTACTTTCATATGGACATATCAATCATAGTGTATTCTTATGGGAAAACGCAATACCTCGGTTTCAACAATCGTTTCGGCCGTCAAGGGGATTGGTTGTTTACAGCCTCAAATTTTCACGAAATTTCCGTTTATTTTAACCGAATTCTCGCCATTTCGACCCGATAACGATATTTGGCGACCAAAATAAGAATCTTTAATCATTTCTCTTTCTTTTGGTGCTTATCTCGATTGCGTAAACCTATTGTTTCTAATTTAATTTTGCAAAAGAAATGTAGCCTGCAACCGATAAAAGTGAGGTTTACGTGTATTTCTTATGAGGATAGTGTATTCCTATGGGAAAACGCAATACCTCGGTTTCAACAATCGCATTTGTCGTCAAGGGGATTTGTTGTTTACAGCCTCAAATTTTCACGAAATTTCCGTGTATTTTAACCGAATTCTCGCCATTTCGACCCGATAACGATATTTGGCGACCAAAATAAGAATCTTTAATCATTTCTCTTTCTTTTGGTGCTTATCTCGATTGCGTAAACCTATTGTTTCTAATTTAATTTTGCAAAAGAAATGTAGCCTGCAACCGATAAAAGTGAGGTTTACGTGTATTTCTTATGAGAACGGTTTTTCTTCTCTGGGTTCGAACTGGGGCCGTTCAGGTAAAAGAAAATTTTGCCACATTGTAGGGTGCAGCAGTCTACATCGAATGCACGTTTCAGCATTGCTCTAGCTCTTGGCATTGGCGAGAAAAACGCTTTTTTTAGACAGACAGACAGACAGACACCGTTACGTTTTTAATATATATAGATAGGTGCCGTAACATAACATAAAATAAATGTCACATATGCGGGCGAGTCTGAAAATTCACAGCAAGATGAGGAATTTTGAGGAAATGATAAGAAATCTTAAGTCATTTACAAAATTATATTTACTCATCAAAAGCTCAGAAAATGAACGCATATAAATTTTTTAAAGTTCTTAAAAAGTATTAAAATTCTTTGTCGATTTTAATCTTTATTTGTAGAAGAAGTCTTGCAACCTTCTGGGATGTATACATGTCACGAAAAATACTTTTACCGAAATTTAACTCCATCCAAATATTAGAATTTCATATCAAATAGGCGACCGTACTTGCTTAGCACAAGTTATAATGTAATGCTAGCATATATTTTACAAAACTACACATTTCCGATGTTGCACAGAAATCATCGCTCTTCGTCAATAAGTAATAACTTACTAAGTCCACAAGTCTACCGAATAGCTTGAGAGAATGTTCCGGCGAGATAGCTCAACGGACAGAGCACCCGACCAGCAATCGGGAGACCCGAGTTAGTTAGTTCCGCCGAAACCGATAAATTAGGACATTTTTCTTCAGTTTCTAATCTCCAAGAACGTAATTAGCCTCAAATCAGAAAAATCACGAATTTAAGATAAAACTTAATCAGCCCACTGAGTAATTCTAGATAAATACTTCTAGTTTTTCAAGGGCATTGACATCCTAAGGACGAGACCCCACATAACTAGAGAGCGTGGGATCGGTGCGTGACCCAAAGGGTTCTAGGGAAGGCTTCTCAAATGCACCATGACATTTACGCGGAAGGATAAATCATCTTGGGGGAAAGGCGTCGCTACCAATGCATGGGTGGTTCTCTTAGGCTCCTTTGTTCCCACCAAATGAGAATTTCTCGGGATGAGTGCATTGAAATTGATACGGGTGCACTTGAGCTGACCGAAGGGATCTCACAGACGTGAGTTTCTACGAATCCTACAATTAGGATTCCCAAGAATCTTACAATAAGTGATTGAAATCGGATAATCAGCCGGTTGGGTAGGCAGACAATCCGACGAGGTGTTTTTTTGCCTTATTTTCATTAACAATATTAATGTAATGAGGTAAAATGATTTAATTAAATTTTAGACTAAAAGATTCTTCGAAACACTGCAACCGCGTTGACTTAAAAAGTCATCGTTCCATTCCATTCTAAAGCACTCGCAATTACGAGGAATATATTTTATAATAATAACCATCATTCATAAGCAGCGCATACATATACTATAATTAATTTCCTGATATTTTCTCCATTTATTTATTATACTAATCATGGCATGATCTTTGTACGAATATAAGAGAAAACTAGCAACTATATCGAAAGAAATAATTGAACGATAAACTTTTAAGTGGGAAATGAAGATTAAGAGAGCTGAAATTCCTGAGAAATGGTTATAGGAAGCGTGAAAAAATTTGGAAAGAAAAATATGTCGAATAATAATTTGCAATATTACGGTATAACCATCATCTATTCCAATATAATAATGTAAAGTGTGTGTGTATGTGTGCGGGTATGTATGTATTTATGCTCGCCTAAAACTCGAAAACCATAAATTGCAGAACTTTCAAACATTCAAGATTGTTAAATGTACTCCATGCGCAGATGGATTAAATGTACTCCATCTACTTTTTATTTATCTAAACGTCCACAGTTCGACTCAAGACAAGAAAAAGAGTTCTCAGAAGAAATGCACGTAAACTTCACTTGAAGTTGCAAGTTGTTGCAGGATACATTTCTTTTGCAAAATAAAATTATAAATAATAATCGTACGAAATTGAGATGTACGTTTAAGGAAAGAAAAATGCATAAATAGTCTTAGATTGCTCGTGAAATATCGATGTCGATCCCAAGTTCTGAGAATTTTGATAAAATACACGAAAATTTTGTGAAATTTTGAGGCTGTAAACAAGCAATTCCTTTGACGACCGATGCAATTGTTGAAACCGAGCTAATGCGTTTTCCCGTAAGAATAATAGAGAAGTTTTGGTCCAAGTTAAAGTAAAGGTTAGAATGAAAGATGAAATATGTGAATAATTATGAAATTTTAGCATTTGCAGTTTCGAGAAATTTACAGTGTCGATTGGTAGCGATTTGCAGAGAACGAACATTTAGCAGTTTTTCTTAATCGACTCGACTTTACCAATGGTATTTCAATATAAGGAAGCAACTCAGTATGCCTTTTGTTGGGTGTATCAATAACTCAATATGTATCTTGCAAGTCGTCTTTCTGCTTATGGCAGGGGGTGTACGTACCCTACTTCACTCATTGGATAATGTTTCATATCGTAGTAATTTATCGAGTGAACACTTTCTCAATCCTTCGTCTCATCTTTTCATTAGCTATCTACTGTTTTCGTAAGGGTATATTAATTCAAACTGGTATGGTAATTTTCAACATTTACTTCTCATTGATAATCAACGGGCAGTTGGGCTATTCTACATTGTAATTTTAGTGCTGGCGTGGGATTATCTTCACTTAACTCGAGAATTAGAAATTGTAAAACTTAAAAATGTGATTATTATGAATATTCGTCTCCTTAGAACGAGTAGAATTTGATATCTCTCTCCGATTACATCCCAGGCGAGTCAAAGCGTAACGTAACGAAAAAAACGCAAGCAAAGTACATTTTCATCGTTTTCAGGTTATATTTTTATAGGACATTTAATTCAAAGGAATCGTCGTACGAACTTGAGACAAGTTTATGAGAAAAATATTAAATCAAGACTCAAGAATCAAGATGCCCTTATCGTTGGTTTTATAATTTCTCGGTTGAGAGTTTATGGGCATTTCAGATAAACTGGGAAACTGGGAGGAATTTTAATAAACGCGCATAAGAGCTAAGAAACTCATTTGTTCAGATAATTGGAAGCTTTCATTCCGCCACCCATCTCATGGAACATAAACATAATGCTTCATCCTCCCCCGTAATTCTAAACATTATTCCTAAATGTAAAAAAATTGACTATTACGGATGTACCACCATCTTAATCACTCCATAGATTTAGCAAATGAACACATTTTTGCGGACAATATCCCTAGCCTACTTAATTCCCTCCTTAATACTTCCCCCTACCCCTCACAACCCCTAACATAGACCCTTTTGCAATATTGGGATTAGAAAATTAAAAAAAAGGTTGTTACCCTCAAATCAAAGCTGTCCTTTATGAACTTGGGATGAATTTAAATCAAAAATTTTTTTACAGAAATCTTTCGGCTGCGCATTCTTCGAATTTTCTTTTAACCAACATTTTTTATTCCTTTCCTTCCCCCTTTTCACTAACTGCCGCAATTTCAACCCTCATTGACCCTCGGACCGTTAAAGTTGTCGTCACATAACCTTTCTGACACCCACCTTCCACCCCTTAGAAATACTTCTCATAATTCCTCCTTTTCCCTTCTCTCCCCTCTCGGGGAAAATTTTCAGAGCCTCATTTGGGGAAAATGTCTCATTGATGGCCTGAAGAAGAGTCAGCGAAGAGTTACCTCGAAAGCGTTAATAGTGAATAAATTAACAGTGGAATCAGTTAAGTCTTGTGTTTCATTTCATTTAAAAAGTACGATTTCGATATTATACTATTGATATGTATTGAATACGCAATTTAAGGTTTCAAATGTGACCTAATTTTATAATAATGTAGATGCGACTGAAAATCCCACCGCTGCTGTGTACACTGGAAATAGACACACTTCTCTCAATACCACCTTCTTTTATTTCCCCGAGATTGTTGCAGTCAGAGGCTAACACTTCCTTAGCTTTTTGCGTGGGAGCTGAACAATAATTCATATTTATACAGCTACATGTTTATATCTCTACTTGCTGAAGTACCCGTTGATTCTCAGCGATGAAAATAGAAATAGGTAGTAACAGTTTAACAATACTGTTGAAACAGAGAATATAACATCTCCCACGTTCCATCAATTCAATGAGACAGGTCATCAAAAATGAAAATTCGAATCTTTTCAAATCTCTCATAATTTGGAACCGAAATCTGAGATCGGCTGTGCGAATATGAAACTATAAAGAACTTCCCTCTACTTCAAATTTGGCTCATACACCTCCGATCATTGTCGTCTTTTCGATAGAAATCGAGCATTTAAAGGATTAAAATGAACTTTTAATGCATTTTTTGGGGACCCTTTGCCTCGTCTGGGGTAGGATTGATCTACTTTAATGAATGTATTTGATTTAGGGAGATCAAATACATTCATTAAAGTAGGAGAGTCGTCGAATTTTAATAATGTGCAAGTTTTTCAACTAATGATTTCCGAGTTTTAAGCGAAGACAGACATCCACACTCAGTATTATAATATCGAATAGCTGAACTGGCCGTTGACGTTCCAATTCTTACAGCGACATAGTCGATTCTCACAAAAACAAAAGGAAGCCCGTGTAAAAAATGAGACGTTGAATTACGTTATTATTTACTCGAAATACCACTGTGATTCGCGGTATTATACAATTAGGGAAGTAGTAGTATTGTGTTTCAAGCATCCCTTGCCGCACACTGAAAGGCAGCAGGCACGTAGGATATATATGTAAATTTAAATTCTTTCAACATGAAAAACAACATTCGTACCTTCATCATATTGCGTTTGGCAAAGTCGAGCGTAAGAAATTTGCCCTAAATGATCGCATATTGTCCATACGAATCGGCGCTGCAAATTTTTCACAACTGCATGTCCTAAAATCTCTGAATATTGCCTTGTATTCATATATCCTATCATTTATTCATACCAATACTTTTAAATGGTCCAAAATTTCTGTGTATTCTTATTTGAAAACGCATCATCTCGGCATCAACAATCAAAGTTAAAGCCAAGGAGACCGGTTGTTCAAATCAACAATAACCAAATCAACAACAAACCAAAACAACAATAGCCTCAAGATTCTCAAATTTTCAACCCTATAACGATATTTCAGGACTAAAATAAGAATCTACATTTGATTTCCTTTCTTTTGGTGCTAGTTTCGATATCATACGACCATTATTTCTAATATAATCATACGAATGAAAAAATGACTAAAACCAATAAAGTGTGGACCTTCGTTGTGATCTTAAGAATTGATATTCGATTGTCTGAGGAAGTATTCAGTCTAGAAGAAAAATCATGCCTATTAGGAAGTTTTCCGATGAAATTTTGTATTATTAATTTCGAATGAAAATTTATAAGAATTAATGAATTTCTATCACTAATAATAAAAATGCGAATGTTATGATTAATTACTGAAGGAATGCAACTTTCTCGAAAAACTTCAGTAGTGATTCTTCGTGCAGTGAAAAGCCTTCATATCATATTTATTCTTATTGCAGCATAGAATCAACCTCGGTATGATTTTCTTCGTGCAATAACTTGCCCTAAGAAACTAAGGATCACCGTCGAACATTCATTTTTAACGATTACGGCGATCAATCGCTAAAACCTAGTCGTGCGTTTCTTATTAAAATTATTCTGTGGAATAAGTACAATGATTATCTTCTTTTAACGAAATATTTTAGGTTTTATCCGATAAAAGATAAAACAAAGCGAAATGGTTCATGTTAAGTCTTTTATTTGAACACAGGCAATACAATGAATGATTAAAAATAATGAAAAAATACAAAAAAATGAGTACAATAAGTAAACAGACATGAGTACATTAGCTATGGCCAACAAGCTATTTAAACACAAATTTAATGACCAAAGTTGATCAATTAAAAATCGTGCTTTAACCATAATGGCACAAGAGCTTAAGGTGCAAATACAAAAAAAAATGCACTCTCACTTAAAGAAACTATACTTAAGTAAAACAGGCATAATTACGATACCTCTAAACTTATATCATGAGTTAACCTCAAAACTTATATCTAAATCTCTAAACTTATATCATGAGAAAATAATCTCAACTTAACCTATACATAAGCGTATTTTTCCCCTCAAAACTTCCTTATGAGTGAAACTCATGGAAGTGTTTAAAGAAATTGAGTGACGTGGAATAATCAAGATAAAATTATCACTACATTACCTATCTAATAATAATCTACATTAGAATCAAGGAAAATCTCTATCAGCCTCACGATAGGATGAATTTAGTTCCATCTTGGACACTTCATGCTTTTAAAACTCAGTTAAATCATGCAAAAATTTTATGACCAGTTCGCCGTGCCTGTCTACGCTACACTTCAGGATTTTGGATGATTCCCTTCTTTCTCTGCAAAGCATACATTCATCACTAACATATGAATGCTGTAGTTCAATCAAACATTATTATATGAAAATATTTCCAAATGTGATTCAAGATGCTTAACACTGTGTGCCCTGTTTTCCAACCAAAACTTGAGTATATGTTCCCATCACCATTCTTAATTAAAAATTCTACCATCAAAAAAGTATATTATAGTATATTAATTAACTAAAACTAGAAAATAATTCTATGATGAATTCAGAGGTAAAACTCATCAACTTCATCATAGGTACAATTCAAAAAAATATGAGGATCTCTCTGTCTGTCTTGAGCTTTATAAAATGCATTTGGAATATAATAACATTATCACATGTTGTATAAATATAAGACCTAAAAGAAAATCTGGCCCTGGGAAAATCTCAAATATCCTTTCGATGTAAGAATTAAAATTGATAATACTTTAATACCTTTAATCTATCATTGAAATCAGTGTAGTGCATAAGAATATATAATTGGGCCTTTTCTGCATTTAAGAGGTTGAATGAATCTTACTGGCTCATTCACCATCAAAATAATACAATTGTAAAAAATTTCAACGCTTCCTGGACTTCCTGAAAAATATTCACTATTATATCAGATTTATCACAATAATGAACTTCCGCTTCCCATTTCTAGAATTCATTGAATATGTGCTGGTTAAATCTGCTATATGCATCAATCTATTACATGCTAAAAGGACAATCAGTTAAAATATCTGTATTCCATACTATTCAAAGAATAAAACTAAATAAAACTAAAATTAAAGTAAGCCAATCTCTTGTCTAACATCTTTTATGGAGAGAATTTTTAGTACTGATACAGTGATTCCCAAACTTCAGTGTCCACTGCCCCTGGACTTAATGAAATAAATAACCAATGCATCCTGGCTTCTGCCAGTACTCGAAAACGTTGAAATCAAGAGGATATCAATTTAAAGGAATGCGATATAAATGATAGAAATAAATAAAGTTTCACCAACAGAGACCGGGCAGCGTTTGTGAAGAGCCAACTTTAGACTTAACGAAATATATGAAATAGAATATTGCCCGATGTATTGAGTCCTAACTTCTCTTTCTTGACAAGAGACTGTAGAATAGATGCTCGTTCTGAGAATCGCCTAGGATCTAAGACTAATTTTACTAAGAAAAAAAACCAATCTACAATTATTCAGAGAGAACATTCATTGACGCCCATGGACTTAAGTCGCATTATTTTTTGTTAGAAAAAATTCGAAACAAACTCCCAATATGTTTCTCAAAGTTAGATTCTTTTTCCTTAAACGAGGCAACTGCGTTCTGAGGACAAAAGCAATTTGTTGAAGCTCCTGGGGAAGACATTTCAACATTCATGTTGTTATCTGGATAGGTGATGCATCCCACGTTTGGCTTTGGCGATGTTATGGGCATCCTCTGGCATAGTTTTTTCTCACCAGGTGGGCGACATAAATCCTCCGCTCTCATCCCTTTCATTCCTACTTCTTCATTCAGTCGACGCTTTAAATTACTTTGGAAACTTGGATCTTTGGTCGGACTCGGTGGCGGGGCTTTGTATCCATTATCGAAGTGAGACTGACTCTCAGATTGAGGCGGATCTCGATCGAAAGAGTTATGAACGCTGTCAACGGTGCACAGATTCCTTAACTCGCTCCACTTTAGATATAATCCCATCCTTTGGAGAGGTAAAAGGAACCAAGAATAAAAAACATAAGATTATGAAGACGTAACAACTGAATGAAGTAATTCAAGAAAATTCCAATAATACGATCACTTGATTAGGAAAGATATGTAGAAATGGAGGGCATGAAATTTCTGAATAGGAAAACACTGTTCTTAGCATAAAATATAAATGATATTTCGTGATATGAGCGAAGTGAAGTGAAGATGGAGACATGTATAATTACCTGTGTCTGTGTTGAACGACCTTTGGGATCTTCTTTTTGATGCTCTCCAGGGATCTAAACAAAGTACGGTCAAATGATAGAATTCATCATCAATATTTAGCGTAAAGATTGGAAGATGAAAACTGTCTATGAATAAATAAAAATTCTGCAACTGACAGTATTTTACTTCAATTATATTGAGAATCTTACAAAAAGATCGTATATACCTCTGCTATGGCCAAAACCGTCGTAAGTGTATAGCAGTATATCTGGAATCGCAGGAATGCTATAAAAGTTCGTGGAATCCAGCAGAATGCACCTCGTATAAGGAGATTGCCTTTTCCTCTCCGTTATCACAACTCAGTTTAGAAACGAACACAGCAGCGGCTAAAACGAAGTAATAAATGGATGTGAAGTCACAAACATGCTCAGTATTCGCATTCCTCAAAAGAACACTAGATCACTTGTCAATAATTAGAAACTAATGAAATACCCAGTCGAAAGTCACGGGACTAAATTTAAGTCATAAAAAATACCCTCCAATTTTAAAGATCTATCATGACAGAAGCGATGAACATAAACATAAGGCGAAAAAACCTATAAAATTAGTCATACCTAACGCAATACATGGGAATTACCTGTACTCGCACCACAAAATCTTCCTATTAAAATATAAATGACTCATTTTTGCTAAATATCAACCAAAAGTTTCCCAAAATTGATTATGTTTATATTGCTACCTTAGATACAATTTAGACGGGAAATTTTCTCATATTTTTAGAGCGAAAACATTAATATATGAAGTTTTATGAACAACAAAGTACGATTTACACCATATGCAGTGTAGATGTTTATGCACATGTACAAATATTTAACTGGATTTCGATTTTCTACGTGTACTAATGCTTTCCTTGTCATGAAATATCTTTCCTCATGCATTTCATTCGGGCCTATATTTCCCATAAATTCGTATGATAGTCGAGACAATCGCTTTTAATCGTCAGGGACAGGAGGGTCAGGAGAGAGGTTGTATATAACCACAAAATTGTACAAATTTTTCGTAGCTTTTGTCTGAATTCTAGTAATGTCGAATACATATTACGAAATTTCATGACCAAGGA
This sequence comes from Pachydiplax longipennis, assembly GCA_036926295.1. NCBI lineage: Eukaryota > Metazoa > Arthropoda > Insecta > Odonata > Libellulidae > Pachydiplax > Pachydiplax longipennis. Next base: position 2,537,144 of record JAVFKF010000010.1, read on the forward strand.
AAGACCTTTTTCAATTTCCTTTCTTTGGTTACCTGTCGCGATTTTGTAGGATCATTACTTCTAATTTAATTCTGCAAATTTTGCAAATTCTGTTTGAAATTGATCAAAATGAATTTAACGTGCATTTCTGACTGGTTGTTTACAACCAAAAACACAAAATAATATCGCCTTTTATCCCTAATACTCGCAAACTCGAATCCAAAGCGAAACTACACAACCAAAATGAGAATCTTTACTCGATTTCCTTCCCTTCGACTCTTGTTTCGATTTAGTAGGACAGTTAATTCGGCAAAAGAAAAAAGTCCTCTATTGATGAAAATGATCTTGACGAAATATATCTTATGAGAATATTTTCGAGTCGTGCCAAGTCGAACAAAGGATGCTTGTGGTAGAAAATATCGATATGTGACAGGTCTCCGATCCTCAAATGAATCCCCAAATTTTAAATGTCTATCTCGTCGGCATGTAGATGAAATAAATGTTCGAAAAATGTTCCCATGTATTACTTACGGGACATCGGATTGATAAATATATAAAGATGTAAATATATACACAACAGTGATTATAAGATAAGATCATAGCCAAAGAAAGTACTCCAATTATTCGCCAATCCTCCGAGCTGAGAAATTGCTACACATTATGTGACCAAATTGCTAAGTACAGTGCTAGTCACATTAACTGATAAGAAAATTGCAATAATAACAACAATAATAATTAAATTTACAAACTATCATATTGATATCAATAGGTATTTTAGAGTGAGAAATAAAAAAAAGCTGACTGTACATTTGCGACTGATTGCATGCATTTTCTGTAAATTGTTAATCGGGTTAATTGTTAAATCTGATAAACTTAAATGAAATAAACTAAATTATTACTGTCGTTATGCTACTTATGTATCACCAACATGGCTGAATAGTATTAGACTCGGTTTGAAATTAATAAACAGAAATCCGTAACGAATTGAATAATGTTGCTCCAAACACGTGCAAAGTAGTTGAAAAAATGAAGGATTTACCTTTAGGTGAGTGTTTTATGGTAGGAATGTGATGAAACAGTAGCACGGATCCAACGGACTTGTCGCTTGCGCACTGACTCCCTCTGCAAAGTCACGTCGGTAGCAACCCCCTCCCCCATCGCTCTCATTGGCTATTCCCTTATACAGCAACCCTCCAAATAGCCAATCTCCCCTCCATTCCCCTCCATGCTACTGCGAATACGAGCATATTTCACAAATAAAATGGTTTAAAACCTTGTCTGGCGATGTGTTTAAAATGGCGAATTTGTTGATGAGTTTTTTTTAAAATACGTCCTTTGCGTTCTAATTATGCAGTGGTGGTAATCATTACAAACTGGCTGAAGTGTCCGTTGATTTTCAACGGGGAAATGAAGATTTATATCTGCCATACCAATTACGCCTCGGATGTTCTTATATTTAATAAATTCAAAAATAATCGCTTTCAACTAGAGTATGCACTCTATAGGAATTCTTCTACGTAATAAAAGGAATATCGACAAGTCGCATTTTTATTTTAATCCCTCCCAATGATTTAGTCTACGCCATATAAGAAAAAGATTATCAATCTCTAATGCGGTACTCGATTCTCTTAAAGGAACCAGAGGAGCTGCATAATCTTTTATTTACTTTATAAGATTGATATATTAAAGCATAACGTTGTGAAAAATATGACCACACATCTTTAAAAAAGGTGAATTTAAAACTATATACACTTAATAAATTTAACAAACAAAAACTAAGAGTCTTAAAACGATGAAAATGAAAATGAATTTTTCGTGCGTTTATTGCGGGAACGCTTTGACTCGTCTGGAATTCAACCGGGGACTTTCTATACTACACATGAAAATAAGATTATTCATTGCAGTGTGTCGACGAAGGAGACTAGTTTTTTACAACCGAAAACTCACAAAAATTTCGCCTATTTTCCCTAATACTCGCAATCTCGAATCTAGAGCGAAACTAAGCGACCAAAAGAAGAATCTTCATTCAATGGGCACAATACCTCAGGACCCGATTGTCATTTTAACCACTGTATTTGTTAGAGAACATCGAGGAAACCTTAATAGCGAAGTATTTATTGCGAAAAAAGCGCACAATGGGAGAAATTAAATGTCAAAGTTCGGCAAAATATTTGGATTCTCTCAAGAAATGAAAACGCTCGATGATTGGTTGACCAAAGTGACGTCACGCTTCTGCTGCGGGTCGAGCGGAGTGAAAAAAACAACACGTAAACAGAAACTTTGTCTGGTGAATTCGTCGATATTTTATTGCAAAGTGGGACGATACACAATTTTTAATTTTAAAAGTCTGCCACCATCATCGTATCGACGATGGGAAGATTTCCTGTAGTTGCTTTTGCAAATCCACTGTCCATCTCACCGTTATTTTGCACTGTGCTACCTTCTCTGTGACAAACACTGAACAAATTTAAGCTGTTTCTTGCGTCCGTGTCGTTTTGTCGCTCCGCTCGACATCAGAAGAAGCGTGACGTCACAACATGGCGACGATATGGTTCGGGAGCGGCATTTCGGCGCGAAAATTCAACCTTCGATGATGAGCGTAAAAATTAAAATTTCATCTTAAGAAATGCATCGAAATGATCCATTAAAGGAGTAAATCGCAATGACATTGACATTTTAAAAGTTTGGTATTGTGCCCACTTCCTTTCTTCCGATCTTTGTCTCGTAGGACAATGATTTCGGTAAAAGAAAAGAGTCTATTGATCAAAATGAACTTTACGTGCATTTCTTATTGTAACATTTTCGGGTCGTCCAAAGTCGAACTAAGGATACTTTTAGAAGAAATATATTGATATGTGTGAAATGTAAAATTTCACGAGGTAGAAACGCATTTTTCCTACAATGGACCCCGTGGGCGTCTAACATGAACGTGGAATTATGGTAAAAGCTTCTTAAGATATACGCCTGGAAAGGTGCACTTAACGGGTATAAAACATGGACATTAAGAGTCCACGGGAAAAGATGAATTGAGGTGTTAAATGTGGTGCTAGAGGCATATGTTGAAGGAACTGACTGATAGGGTGACCAATGAAGAGCGTGCAGGGAGTTGGAGAAAGGAACATTCTGGGAAGACAGAAGAAGAGGAGGGATTGGAGACATCCTGTGCTTTAAAGGATTGATTAACACAATCATTGAAGGAATGATAGTAGGCAATATACTGAGGAGGAGGACTGAAATCGGAATTTCTCATCTTAGATTAGTTCAATGGGAGAGGTTATCGAAAATTATAATATTCAATCTTCAAATATATAATAAACGATGATTATCAGAATCTAAAAAGATTTTATTTCTTGTAAAATCTTCTCGAGTACAGTAAACCCTCACATAGCGTGAAGATACGTTCCTTCAAATCACCGCGTAATGTGAAATCGAGCCATATGAAACGAGTACATTACGGGAAATATCGTGTTTCTTTCCTTAATCTGGAAAAATCTGTCTATCAGATCGAAATATTTTGTCCACAATGCAGACGCGCGGTTAAGAAAATTATTTCGTAGTCGTATTTAAATTCTAAATAAAAACTGACACAGACTAGCGACACTAATAAAGTTTACTCACTCGGAAAACCGCATACGTAGCGAACGAAAAAAATACACAAACTATACTGCCGCCAAATAGCCTATAATGGATCTTTCGTCCTCCAACTGGTCTGAGACATACTAACGTCTATTTCCAACTGAGATCGCATAAGTTGAAGCCGCTTCTTTTCGGCAAATTATCATCTATTTTCTGTCGCATTTCTTTACCCTCAAGTGGTAGGCGTCGGCTGGCTATTACATAGTTAAAACGTAGCGAATAATGATCGGACGGGACTCCAAATTTGTTCCGATTGTGACTTTTGAAACCGCGTCTTTCCGAGAAGAGCTGTGAAATCGGCTCAAACTTTGACCACGTCTAAACGAAATCGCTTTATGCGAGTCCGCGCTATGTGAGGGTTTACCATATGTAGGATTATTCATTAAATTGTGATTGAATAAATCATTCAACTGCTACAGAACCTGAAATCGATTAAAATTAAATTAATGCTATTTTTTGGGAATGTTTGCCTCGTCTGAGGTGAAACCAGAGATCAAATATATAGTACATTAAAAGAAGCGGGGCACGAGACAAACACAGACACACTTAAAACTGGGTCCTTTGATTCCCATTGGGGAGCAAAATTTGAATAGTGCTATTTTCGAGTTACTCGACCCCTATAAAGACAAAAAATAGCCTTTATAAGAAATGCGACATTGAATTATCGTATTATTTACAGGAATTTCTCGTACGATATGCGGAATAAGCCATTTACGGAACCAGAATAATGGTTCATGCACCCCCTACCACACGCCAAAAGGCGGCTAAATTTAAAATATTTTAACGTAAAGCATACATTTTTATCGTTGGTCAATTGGTCGTGAAGAAAACTAGTTGTTTACAGCCGCAAAATTATACAAAATATTCGTTTATTTCAGCAAAATTCTCAAAATTAAGACTAGATAACAATATTCAGCATTTCTCAATCCGATGTCAGTTTTAGCCCTCCCCTAGCGCTTTTCATCTCTCTATGCTTCTCTTTGCTTAGTAACTTCTAAGAACTTTGTGATCTCTCTATTCCATCGGTCCTTTGGTCTTCTTCTTGGTCTCTTTACCTCTCTTGGTGTCCAATTCTGAACCGCTCTTGTCCAATGGTTTTCATTTCTTCTAACCACATGGCCTGCCTACATCCATTTCAGTGATCTTACTTTATCTACGATGCCATTAACTCCTGTCATCATCCTCACCCAGATTTTGCGTTTTCCGTCTCTTCTTGTGATCCCAATATATATATTCATGTCTTTGTTTCATATTTGGTTTAATTCCATACCAGCAATTGAAAACGATAATAATTAGTACTTTCCAAAATATTTTATTCCAAGAACGAACGGCCAGATTTTTGGCTATATGGATATGGCAGGGTTCTTCTATTTAGGTAGAGTTCAATTAGAATTTATATGCAAAATTTTTACGCAATAACATGAAATAATCTTCATTAAATCATCACTTGTCACGAGAAATATATTTCTTCGCCGCTGACTACCTTGCTACGTTCCTAGGCTACTACTCAATTTATGACCATAGTTCGATGGAGTGTGAAACGTTCATCTGTGTGTTAAATTCGCGTATATTTTCATAAATATTGTTTTACAATGACTTTTTAATAAACCTTAATATAATATAATTTTTCATCTATTCCGTAATCTATATATATAAAAATGAATGTGTGTCTGTCTGTACTCGATAGATTCAAAAACCATACATCCAATCGTCGTGAAAATTTGGGAAATTATTAGGTATATCCCCGGAAAGGTTTTTGAAATTTTTTTTTTTTGATCGGAGTATTCAGTTCGACTCCAGAAGGGAAAAACTGTTCCCATAAGAAATACATATAAACTTCCATTTTATCACTGGCATGCTTCTTTTCTTTTGCAAAATTAAATTAGAAATAACCAACGTATGGATTTAAAAGTAGCACCAGAAGGAGGGAAATTGAATTAAGTTTCTTATTTTGGTCATAAAATATAGTTTACGATCAGAAATTACGAGACTTTGGATAAATTAGATGATAATTTTGATGAATTTTGAGGCTATAAACAAACTATTTCTCAGTTACGACGAATGCGATTGTTGAATTTTCTCATAAGAACACATTGAGAATTTATTTCAGTATTCAAATGATGTTTGTTTATAGCAACGTAAATATTAACGTATATTATCGTGGATTAAACTGTTTTTGATATTTAATGAAAATGATATTTTGATAAATTCAAGAGATTGTATGTACTGCACAACTTGGTGAGTTGATGACGTTACCGACTTTGATTACGAATGTCATCTATTTTCAACATTTCAATTTATTTTGTGCCTTTGACGAGACTGAATTTCATTTTTAGGTCTTCTTCAGTTGAATATGTGTTCTCTTTGAGATTTGCGAGATGCGAAGTGTAGAGTAACACATAATTTAGCATATCTTACTCCGAACTGAAAAGGTACTGTGATAATATATTTTCTTATACACCGAATGAAAGTAATGTAGATAGTATATATGATTTCATTATAATAGCCTTGCAACGCGAATAGCTGCCTGCCATTCAAATTGCGAATGGATTTTCTACGGGAAAAATAGAAGTACGATACATAAATTGATCCAATTTGTGCAGAATTTATATTTTTCAATTATTGTTTAAATATTACAAAATATATTAAAATTTAAAATATTTTAAATACATAAATTGTATTTCTTTTAAGATTTCAACAAATTAATTTAAATTACAAAAAAGAACATTAATGTATTTGACGTTCGATTTTTCGCCAGCAAATTCTAATAAATACAAAAATGCAGTCAAAAAAATTTTGCAATTATTATAATAATAATAATAATAATAATAATAAAAAGACTTTATTTAGGGCGAGATTGAGACTATAAAGTTATATATATATATATATATATATATATATATATATATATATATATATATATATATATATATATATATATATATATATATAAATTATTAATGAGAAATTAGAACCACGAATATTAGAATAAGGGATAATTTTATTGTTAATTTTCATTTTGATGTATTGTATAAATTTGATCATTAATAAATTATGTTTGAGATATCAAAACTGCCTTTTTGTTCAAACACAACAACGTGTGAACGGGTACAGCTAGTCTATACTATATAATAAATCTGTGGCTTTCTCTGTCTGTCTGTCTGAAACAGCATCACTCAAAAACTACACGACTAATTTTGATGAAATTAGACAGGAAGATGGTCTGAGACCTCAAGTGACATAAAAGATACTTACGATGATAAGTATATGATACCCCGGTTCGATCCCAGGCGAGGAAAACATTTCTCATAAGAGATTTACAAGTAAAGTTCACTTTACCGCAGGCTTTATTTCTTTTGCATGATTAAATTAGAAATAATAATTGTATGAAATCGAGAAAAGCACAAAAAGAAATTAAATTAAATAAAAATTCTTATTTTTGTCACTAAATAGGGTTTCACCAATTTTGTCACTAATTTGGGTCGAACCTTCGAGAATTTCGAAGAAATAAACAAAGATATTGGGAAAATTTTGAGGCTATAAACATCCCTTGACGACAAATTGTATACTTGAAAACGAGCTCACGCATTTTTCCGTAAGAATATACGACGAATCTACGCTAAGTTAAATGTATTGGTATAAATGAATGGTAGGATATATGAATAAAAGGCAATATTCAGAAATTTTAGCGTTTGCAGTTATGAACAATGTGCAGCGTCGATTCGCACGGAACAACGTACCAATATTTAGAGAAGGTTTCTGAATCCGCTCGACTTTGCCAATATTATTTCAATATTACGAAGCAATTAATTGCGCTTTACGATGAAAATATTTAAAATTACATATGTATCCAACAAGCCGCCTTTCGGCGTGAGGCAGTAGGTGGACGAATCACAGCTCTACTTTCCTAATTGACTTATTCCGCATGTCATAGTAGCATTTCGAATAAATAGAAACGTGATTCAACGTCTCATTTTTCCAAGAGCTATCCTTTGTTTTCGAGAGAATCGATTATGTCGCAATTAGAAAAAAGAAGTCCAAGGGCAGTTCTATTCTATATTAAACGATTGACTGTGGCTGTTTATGTTCGCTTAAAACTAGAGAAGGATTAGTTGAAAAACTTGCAGGTTATTGAAATTGAAATTTAAAAGGTTATTGAAATGACGACTTGCCTACTTTAATGTATATATTTAATCTCAGATGCAACCGCAGATGAGACAAAGCGTTACCTGAAAACGAAATATTAAGTTCATTTTTATCCTTTGCAAGTTCTATTTCTATCGCAAAATTGAAAAAAAACTTATTGGACGAACTTGAGCCAAGTTCTAAGAGGGAAATTCTATACAGTTTCATATTCTTATCCTCGATATATGACTTCCATTCAATATAATGAGAAATTGATTCAAAATTCAAATAGCCATTTGGATAGTGTCACATTGAATCAAGGAAACGTGAAAGATGTTTGATTCACTTACTTAAAAATATTTTTAAACTATTACTGCACATTTCTATATTCCCCGTTGATACTCAAGGGGCAGTTTATCTATAATAATCTATATCTAAATACAGAGTAACCCGGTTAAGAGGATTTTCAAGGAATCAAGCGAATATCGTGTGATAAGAATAATAACCAAGTTGTCTAAAGCTGGTTGCCTTAGATAATATATTTTTGAACAATGGCCTGGTTTTCACACAAAGAGAGTCTAAGTTACTAATTTTCGCCATTGTCAATTTACAATCAAGCAGTGCTTATCATATGGACAATAAGGTAAGAATGACAATTTTTTTAACAGCACTGGTGTGAGTGCATCACGATCTCTCCCAGACTACGCTCATTATCACACGAAACACTCCTTTACTGGTATTTACGACATGCTTACTTCTTAAGATTGTGCTGAAAGGACAACACTGATGATGAAATCGAAATAAGCGAGCGAATGGTTAAAGCGGCTTGTAGTGCATCTGGGAAAAGGAATAATTCGCATCTTATGCGAGAAGCAGGGCGTTTTAAGCTGTATTTTTACCATGTATTTCCTGTGAAAGGGACCGGAAACGTGAGAAAACCCGATATTAAGCGGAATAACGTCTAGAGAAGCGTCTTAGACTAGTTTCACTGCGTATAATAAATCTTTATAAGAGACCGTGTCTTTTTGAAGGATTTTCAAATAAAATGATACGCAAGTATTTGGTAATTAATATATGTATATGTGATTTCTAAATTATGAAGAAACCTTGCGTTTTCTTAAAATAAATGCTTATTTCTGCATCTTAATTGCTATACTGCCCTGCAAGTCGCACATAAACTATATTAATCGTCTATTTTTAATTTCCTGTTGAAAATCAACGGGTAGCCCCGCTGATTATTATTTATAATTATGTAGCTCGTGATAGATGTATAGTATGACGCTCCCACCTGATACCAGTCATACAGCAGCATTATTGCGATAATAATAATTTAAGGGGACAAATAAATCATCTTGGTTTCGATAGAAAGATTTTCGCCACCTTCGTTAGGAGTTTTTTAATTGCCAGAATGAGAATAACCCTATTTTAAGGTTTTACGAGGAAATTAATCGAATCACCATCCAAAAGCAAAACGTGCGTACACGTGTGTAAAGCCCACGCTTCCTCTGACGCAGGGCAGTCAGTTGAGTGAATGTTTTGCAATATCCTGTGTTCTTACCTTTCCTCTCTCCTTAGTTTCATATTTGAATACCTAGGAACGATGCATTCTTAACATTTCTATCGATTCAACGATGAAACTAATATTTTTCTATATAGTTTCCATTGCTTTACGCTAAATCCAAGGTTTTTACAATGGATTAAATTTCACCGGACTTCTGAATCATTGCTTTGACATCCTTCAAATTCTCTCTGATACATCTTCGGATGACTCTTATGGTTTCAACTATGGCCTTACTCGTAGTTCATCGCGAAAGAAAGTTAATCGCAAATTTATTTCAGAAAGGGAAACAGACAAAAGTTCCAAAACGGAATATTGCAAAAAATTGGCTAAACGACAGCGAAAAATATTCGACGGCTACCCAAGCTCCCACTTATTTACTGCTGTTTAAGCTAGTTTTATGGATTGCTACACAGAAACCTAGGAAAATTTTCAAAGATGGCATTTATTACCATTGATCCCTACATAACCACTAGCATCATCGCCAGCTCAAATGACTAAAAATACATCTGTGTAAATAACCAGGACATGAAATGTTAAGCCGAAAAACAAGATTAATCACCAAAACTACACCTCTCCCTTAGACGTCAATATCATTCTAAACAGCTACCGTCGCAGAGTGAGCTAGAATCGAAAAAAAACTTGCCAAAAATACGAAAGTGTTTTTTTTTTTAGTTAGGATTTTGAAACTTCGCATGGCCATTTTTGAATGAATTCTGCATTCAACCGCTGCTAAACCCATACGAAGAATACTATCGGGTAAACTATAATGTCATGTTGTAAAACTATTCTTTATCTTTGATACTGGTCGATTTTAATGGTCACAGTTGAATATTTGCATACGTTGCATAACAAAATAGCGCACCTCTATTTTAGAGCAAATTTTTGCCTAAAGTGAGGAAAATAGTAAAAATAGAGCACATCTTGCTTGTTAACTATAAAAAATGCATTTGTAAAGCTTGTTGATTTGTATTTCTTCTCAAAAGCGAGAGCGTCATGGAGAGCGTCAGGGAGGCTGAGGGCCTTGCAGCGGTTTCGAAAAGTTGGTTTATTTATCGGCGTCGCAAAAGTTATCTTCAGATTGCTCTTCAGAAAACATCACAGAATATTATTGTATAAGTTAGTCCGTGTCCAACGATGTCCATTCTTACTATTTTACTCTCTTTAGGTAAAAATTTGCTCTAAAATAGGGGTCCACCATTTTGTTATGCAACGTATGCAAATATTCAACTGTGACCATTAAAATCAACCAGTATGAAATATAAAGGATAGGTTTACAACATGACATTATAGTTAACCCGAAAGTTTTCTTCGTATGGATTCAACACCGGCTTAAAGTTGAAGAATTTCGCAAAATATCGAAGACCCTTTCGCGTGTTTTTCGCTAAATTTGGTCAACTTTGACCCCCTGTATAATTTAAATTCGCAAGAATCATCGTAAATGATTTGCTTAGTTGATTGCAGAATTTATTCAAGAATGGCCACGCGAAGTTCCAAAATCATAACTCAAAAAAACAACTTTCTTCGTATTTTTGGCCAGCTTTTTTCGATTCTAGCCCACTGTGCGTCGTGATATTTATACGTATAAGCAGAATTCAGGCGAAAATACAGAGATTATAATTTCAAGCGCTATTCTTTTGGTAATCCGAGAAAAAATCACGACAGTTGGTAGTAGCACACCCACGGGCTTGCCCCCCTCTTAACTCTATGCAGAACCCAAATTAAACATTAATTAGCAAGTCATAGCCATTTGGTGACAGCAGATGGAAATAAGTAGAAACATGTTGCATCGTTTTATTTGGGTGTGACTTGATGAAAGAGAAAAAAGGCTCTTTTACCTGTGCTATCACATTGAAAATATAGTTATTAAAATAACATTTTGGTTACACTTTTACGCTAAAGATAAGGCATATCTCCCCCATAAAATTTTTTGAGTGCGCCATTGACTGTTAGTGAGTTGACAAGTAGAACCTTTTGGCTAACGCTACTGTATGACGTGGAAATTTGATAGAAAAGTTTTCTAATGACATATGATGTTATAAAAACCGCCTGTTACGATAAAGATTTCACCGAGACGCGTATCAAGAGGGCAAAGAAGCGTTGCTTCCCCAGACGGTGAACTGGGCGTTGCGGTGACCCTTTTCTAAAAAGTGTAATTCCTTCGGACGGTTTTCAGCGTGTTCGAATTTGGGCCACGGCAAGGCCAACGACATCGTTTAAGAAAAGGAGACAGGCGTTCGGCAATCGTCTATAAAATTAAAAACGAAATAAAATAAAACGAAATGGAAGAAAGGGATTATTACCGATGACTGTTAGCCAGTAAAGCTGGATGAGTTCCGAGCAGGAGTCAAATACGTGAGTGAAGGACAACATGCAACAATTTTTCAACCACTAATATGCCTTCAACCTCGCCAGCACTAAAGTTTTCTCTCATGAAAGTGTCGAAAACTATTTCACTTTTCACAATGCGCAACCTAAATCTAACATTCATTTTTTCAAACTGAAAATATCTTGCGGATGCTCCTTTTTACAAGAAGATCATTGTAAATTCGTTAACCACCTAATACTTCCATTCCCTAAAATTCGGCCTATCTCGGGTCAAGCAGATCCAAGCGTTTTATCTATTTATCATAGATTTCAGCGCACATTCAACCAGGATAGATAGGATAAATCGACAAAATCATGAAAATTTTGTTTTTAAGATATTCTTGTTCCGTCAGAATGAAAAATTACAATAGAATACTTCTGCCTTCGATCTTTTTATTGAGCTTGATACGATTTTCGTACTTTTAGGTAACTCTCACGCTGCAAGACATATCTAAGAGCGTGTACATGTGGAGGGAGAGAAGGCGTGAGGGAGTGCGGGTGTATGGGAAAGAACCTTTCAAAACTCCAAACGTCCAGCCTCCTACCGGTTCGGTAGAAGGGGAAAAGAGGCTGGACGTTTCACAGCTGCGGAAAGGATCGTGGAAAGAAAGAGGAAAATGTTGTTACGCTACATTTCATTGCGTTAGTGCACCTCTGTTAGCTCTTGAAGCACGTAATACCTCCATTTCGTGGAATTCTGCCTCTCACAGGCCAAGTAGAGAAATACTACTACTACTACTACTACTAGTACGTAAGTGGATAGTGACATGTAAAAATTCTTTCACTACCGTAATATTACGGGACGTGTGTACATTTTACAAGCAAACGCGACTTTCAATTGAAATTAAAAATGTAGAAAACTGACTGAACCTTTCCATAAAAGTTTAATGATTTACTGCGAAACTGTTGTCACCTCAGGGCTTATAACGAGCGCTTTAACCGATGATGGACAAAAGTAGGAATCAAGTTAAGAACAGCATTGAATCGCTATTAGTGGAAGCCGATCATTCAGAAAATTATTTTAGCGTAAAAATTTCTCTTATTCTTACATGAAATTTACGAATGAGTTGGGTATATCGTGTCAAATTTATTGCACAAATATGAATCCTATAGAGCCAAAGTCATTAAAGAAAACTACTGGATTCGAGTAAGACGTAGAATAGAATACGCAAACGGCTCTCACTTCTCCGTTTTCTAACCAAAAAGTCTATTTACCCGACGAGAATCGAAAGAAAAACGATGGAATTCAGAAGTTCATAAAATTTATGAATGCGTGATGTTAAAGTTAAAATGAATTTTGTAATGAGCGATATGAATCTCGTGAATGAATTCAATGAATTAAATTTTAACTAACTCCTCGATCAACTTGATATTCATTACGCGGATAATTCTTTCGATTCCTGTCTACATAAGCTACAAATGATATTGCGCCGACTCAGGATCACCGTAATATTTAAAATTGACTTTACAGACATCGTCTGTAAAGTCAATTTTAAATATTAAAATTAGTCTGTATTGGCTGCTAATTTAAATATTAAATAAGTCTGTATTGGCTGCTCAACATTTCATTTTATTTCCCGCCTAATCGGGGCATATTTTCGAATATAGAGTACAGTAAATCAGGTGGTGTAATAATGCTGAACTTAAAAAGCAATGAGCATGTTTCAACGGGCGTTCTTCCCCTCACTCTTCATTTCTTAACAATTTATTTAATATCATATAATATTATTTATAGAATAAATGTTAGATTAAGAATAAAAGAATGAATTAAAGAAATTGAAAATCGGCCCTTTGTTCTGCAGAGTCTCGCTGTGACCGTTTTGGAAATTTTGAAGGAAAACAAAGGAAAGAAGAAAATTCGTTGAGTGTATCTCAAGTTCTTGACTATCATCTTAATCCATCTTCAGTCTTAATCCATCCATTTGGACTTCCTAGATCAGAAGACCGCATAAGAAAGTGCACGCGGAACACTGCTATTGTCTACGTTCAAATTGCTTAATATCGATACTGTGTAAGAGAACGAATTTATTCGCTGAGTAAACTACAAGAGAGCATTGTCCGCTTAATTTTCACAGATTTATTCCAGAAAGTTATGAATATGCCGCACGAGGCCCGAAGTCAGTTACAGCCCTGCTCTATCAGAAGATCTATATCGCACAAAACTTAATTATGAACTTACCCAAATAGGAGAATAAATGCAGAAAACTACGATCAAAATTCCTTCATCTTCCCCATTCTGCCTTCGCTGTGAATCTGAGAAATATTATTCCTAGATAAAGAGTGAGTGCGAAACAGCGTTTGGCGCGACGGTATTCTTCGCAGAGGGAGGAAGTCATCAAGTCTTAGACACAAGTAATCATTAACGCTTTCCTCATCCTCCCTTTCTCTTTCAGAGAAGAGAAGTCACGTTCGCGACACCACTTTTCATTTATGCATCCGCACAAAATCCCATTTCGGTCAACCTTTTCTTATGACCTTCCCGCCGTTTACGATCTCCTCGAAACGAACGCATTTGGAGGCGTGTGTTTTTTCCTCGCTGCTTAGATTTCAGTTAGAGGTCATTTCGAGGGAGAATAGCCTCGCAGTCGCTCCGGTTTCGGATGAGCAAAAAATTTTTAAGAAATCCAGCGAAAGAAAGGGCTAGATACTGAAATATACTGCAAATACCTCGAAAATTTCGCTTGCGGGTATGACTCGTAGTGACGGTCTTATGAGTTCATATCATGTCATTAGAAGAAAACTATGGAGAAGAAATAATTTTTTGACTGGGCGGCGCCAGGTATTTCAGCTAGTAATACAATTCAAGATGATTTTTGTGAAATTTCGTTTGATTTGATTCACCATAGCCTCATCTATTATCTTTATTACAAGATGGATGTAAAAAATACTAAATCTTTGATTACAAAATGTTTTTCGGAGCATGTAATAGCTGCTAACGCAGCCGTTGTTGGTTGAGCTCGCTATTTAAATTTTCTATATGAGAGAAACAAAAAAATTGGCTTCTTTCGGTGTTTACTCACTCCGCGGAGTGCGTAAAAGTAAATTCGCCTTCTGTAAGTGAAAAAGTATTCTGGGCGATGCCCGAATTCGAAAAAATAATACATACATAAAGTATCTAGTAATCTTCTTTTGTTTCCTTATTAGGGAATCTTTTTCATTGGAAGACATATGTGCGAAGCATTACAAATACTTTAAAATTGAAACTGTTCAAAGAAAAGCGAAGTCAGTCGCCAAGTAAACTTAGATATAATCTCTTACATTTTATATAAAGTAGAAATTGCGTGTGCTTGTTTGTCTTAGACTGGAGTCCATATCATTGTCTCGATCTGTGCCAAACTTCGCATACGTGACCCCTTAGACCAGGAAGGCATTTTTATTCGCAAATTTCACTGGATTAGAACCCAGAGAGCTCAGATTAATTTTCATTAAGAATACATGCAAACTTCGTTTTTTTCCTTAAGAATACATGTAAACAGTAGTACGAAATCGACACAAGCACCAGACACTCCCTGCCACACGCCGGCTCGCGGGATCTTACTGTTATGTAAAAGTAAGATGGGAAATAAGCTTATTCAGGTCGTGGAAAATTGCATTCAATTTGAAATGGTGAGAATTCTGGCAAATTACACGAAAATTTTGCGAAATTTTGAGGTTGTAAGCAACCGGTCCCCTTGACGACAATTTCGATTGTTGTAATCTAGCTGATGCATTTTCACGTAAGGATACAAATGAAAATAGGCACATTAAAAATTATTGGAATGAACTAATGAGAAACTATAGGAATAAGAATCAATTTTCAAATTTTAGTATTTGCAGTTACGTTCAATTTGCAGTGTCGATTCGCAGGGAGCATCGTACGACTATTTAGGGAAAGATTCTTTATCAGCTCACTATTACAATTTGATGAAGCTACTGAGTGTATTTTGTTGAAAAAAGTATATATGTATACCGTGTGCCGCATTTCGACGTGTGGCAGGGGTTGCATGAGCCATAACTATTCATCTCTAAACGGCTAACACCACGTATCATAGAAGAATTTCGAGTAAACAATAACGTAAATCATCGTCTCTTTTCTCACTGGCTATCTTTTGTTTTCGTGAGATTCGAGTATGTCGCAATTAGCATCGTATACTATCACGTTATCACAAGTCTACGCCCCGCTTCTTTTAATGTATATATTTGATCTCCTGTTCAACGAGGCAAATCGCTTCCAAAAATGCATATAGATATAATTTTAAACGTTCTCAAGTTCTATTACTACCGCAAAATTTACTTAAAAAGGATCATCGGAGGAACTTTAGCAAAGTTCAAAATAATACGAAATTCTGTAAAGTTTAATATACTTATTATCAATCTTAGATTTCGGTACTTAATCATGAGAACTTTGAAGAGATTCAAATTTTCGTCCTGGGTAACCTGTCGCACTGACATAAACTAATATGAGAGATGTTAGATTTTCTTATTTAAAAATGTTATTAAATAAAGTACCACTGCCTACTTTTATCTTCCCCGTTGAGAATCAACGGCACTTCAGCTAGTATATTACGAAAATAATCCTGTTAAATTTTATGAATTTTAAAAGTAGAAAACTACTCGAATTGCATTCGAGAAATCGACCTCCATTTTGGTTTTGAAAAAGTATGGTTAATATTACGTTTAGGAATTTTAAAATGCTTATTATTTAGCTTTATCGGGAATTTCGAACGATTGAAAGTCAAGAAAATAACGCCAAGATGACTTTCCTGGCTCAGAATGGAATTATCATAAAATAATTAGCCAATGGCACCGGTAAATTGCGCTAAATCACTGTAAATTTTTCATGAATTTGAATCGATTCACGTGAAAGCCTATCGTTCAAAGGGATGTACTTAACTATTAATAGATGTGATGTAACTCTCTTCGCTGGTGAACTAAGAGTTAAGAAACAAACGAGTCCTGCGTGCGTGATTTGAGCTTTCCTACTCCTAGATTTATTTTGCTTTTAGTGCGATATGGAGGTCAGATAGTCGTAAAAATGAGAGAGTGTTTGGGTTTGCGAGAAGAATGGGTGTCGGCGTACCGTCTTGAATGAGGCAAAAGCGGAAATTACTGAGACGGCCATTTTACGATCGAAGAGACCAAGGCTAAAGCGAGGAAATCTTTTCCTGAGAAGAATGACTCTTCCGTCCAAGTGTGCGAAGGCCCTTCCCAAAAAAATTGAATGCTCTGTGCACAATAAAATCTTTTGTCATTTTGTCGAATTCCGAGTATTGCGTTTCAACTCAGTTTTTTTTCAGGAAGCATGTTGAATTACTAAGACAAGTCCTACGAGAAATATTTTATTGCTACATGTTTCGAACTATTCAGTTCATCATCGGGCAGTAAATAATACACCAGTAAGTACTTATATACTAAGAAAGGAAGGAAAGCAAATAGCAAAAATCAATCAACAAAGGATAAGGGAATAACAATTAGTTTATGTGGGATTCGAGGGAGGGAGAGGTAGCAGGTTGGCAATTGACAGTAAGAGGAGTGGTTGGGGAAGAGGTGATTGTTGGTGAGTGTGTAATGGTATCCATCGTGTTGAATTATCTCCATAATTTCAAAATTATCTCACTTACGGCTGTTATTTCAATGTTGTTATGTGGTTATTTCAATGTGGCTATTACTACTTTCTATAACGGATGTCCACTAAGTTAAGGTGTCTACGATCTAATAATATATAGTCTACTACTAATATATATATATATATATATATATATATATATATACGATCGTCTATATATTATTTCTAAAGATATATTTTCGGCGACCGAGACTTTTCTCCCTTCACCCTCCATGAAAACATATAAACGACTGACCATTCGAAAGAGAAAGTTTCCCGGTCCCTGCTCTTAATAGTCCGACAAATAAAAAAATCCACCATTTGGTAAAAAAAATCTTAATTCTCTATTTTCTTTACTGGATGTGTAGATATCGGCGTTGTCATGCTTGGAGATTATTGTTTACTTGGTTACGTAAATTGAGGTAAATAAATAGTTTTTCTCATCGAACGAAGACATTCATTCTCCGTCTTAAAATGATTGAAGCAGTTTTCCCAAGAAATATTATAGTCTCCATAAACGAAGACCTCAACGTCGTACACGACCATAACATTTTAATAAACCGGCATAAACTTGCATCTTTAGGGAGCAGAACTTCAACCACAGAAATATGAGCATTGCCGAAAATGAAGGTTTGTGTCACGCTTTAAGACAGCTTGAATTGTCCTTTCATTAAAAATACCGCTTTCTTTTAATTGAATCGCATGCATCCCAATAACCGTTTGTACGAAATTTTCGCACGGGACTAGTTGATTTTTTCATCGCCAGAGCAATATTTTGTGCTTTTTTTTGAATCAATGTATGAATAGCGTCTACTATTCAGCAATTTCATCACTGAAGGTGCTATGTATCGGAACCTAATTCATTTATGCAAGTCCACGTAATGTCACGCTGAAAATGCCGCCCCAGGATGTGCACCATCTGAGGCGGTCGCCTCGCCACCTCACCCCTCGCGCTGGCACTGGGATTTTTCTAAACCATTGGAAAATGTCCATATGGTCGGAATATTTATAACTTAACTTAAGTCAGCCTATACAGTACCGATTGAAATTACCATCTATATTTTAGATTTTAATGTCAAGCTGTATTTTTTAGGCCATGGGGTGGCGTAACGGCAAGCGGACGGCGCTATCCTACTCATGTATTCTTCACAAATGAGATAAAGCTTCAAAATAAATAACACCGGTCTACGGCCAGAAATATGCACGAGAATTTTTCACTGAATATAATAGATTTTTATGCTGAATGCAGCAAAAATACCAAAGAATGCCATCACGCCAAGTTTTCCTGCAAATCGAGGGAAGTCAGTTTCGACGATGACAGTTCGATAAAAAGACGTCATTATAATTGAGCCCTCGTGTCTCTCCTCCCAGTGCATTTAGAAATAACCACCCATGCTATTTTTTAAATTATTTAAATAGTGAAGAGTAAATACGTAGTTTACAATATGTAGAGTGAAATCGATTTTCAATTCAAACGCTTATTCAAGGTAAATCAATTAAGATCTGATCTCAAAAATGCGGAGCACACTTCAAGAATGTATACCACACTTTTGCTTGCAAAGATTGCATTTTCCGTGACTCATGTCTGGTATTCCAAAATGGTGTAAACATGACAGAATCATAAATTTTCGCGAATTCACCGTGTTATTCTTGAATGAACACACACTTAGATTAAGCGAGGAATCGATATTAACTCCTAATTTATATCATTTTATAGGTAAAGAACTGCTTTTTCGAACGATTTATAACAATCTCCATCATAATCGTAGATCATCATATGAGAAAGCGTCGAAAATATAGGGTTTTCGTCAGTAATAAACTCCTACGCTCATCATTGATGCAATAAGATACAAAATGTCAAAATCTCACTTTTTCTCATCACAAAATTAAGAGACACAGGTATCTCCAAGCGCAGAAACGGCAAACCGTCGGGGGCAATTCCTCAGAAAAGATAATCACCCACGTGGTCGCCAGTTTTCAGAAGTACCCGATACGCATTTCGGAAGCTATGCTCCTATCGTCAAGGGGGTCAACCCCGCCGGTTTGCCGCTTCGGCGCTTGGAGATTCCTTTGTCTCTTAATCATTGGACGCCGAGTTCCTTTTCTTTTCTTTCATCACAAAAGTACTCAAGTCATTCTTTTTACCAAATATGGCACTCATACGAATAAACGTTCACCATTCCTGCTATTAGCATCCCAGAGAAATTTTTAACGGATACAAATTTGGTAGTGGTTGACAAATATAAAAATATCGCAAAACCTATTGTACGACATAGTATTTGAGCGTCAAGTTGAAGTTATACCATTCTGGGGCTCCCGAATGACGAAGTGTAGCGCGTCCGCTTTTTCTGAACGGGGATGGTTCGTTTCCCATCGGTATCCTACGAAATGAAGCCGAAGAAGCACTTTTAAAAACCACTGAGGACATTTACGATGCATTAAGTAAAGCTACATTTGTTATTTTATTACTAAGAGATCTCTGCGAGATAATTAATTCCGACGGTTTTCAGCGCGCTCGAATTTGGGCCATGACAAGGCCAATGACATCGTTTAAGGAAAACACCCAGACGTTCGGCATTCGTTGAAACGACATAGGAGAAAGGAATTATAATTAACTAGTGAATTCTCCCGTCAAAAGTGACGGAACTAAATTAAACTTATGAAATATGCATAGATATCATGTCCTTCTTGAATTTCAAAAATTAAAATAATCCCTCTCAAATTTTAAATAACTATCGTGATAAAAATTGAAACTATAAATATGAACAGAACGTCTAAAAATAACTTGATAAAATTTTATTAAACATCATATATAAGAATTTCCTAAAAAAACTAAAGAATCATGTAACCAAGAAATATTATTGCTATTTAGTACATTTAAAATCAAATAATACAAATTTAAAGTAACTAGAGCATAGGTTATAGTATTTTTAAATATATCTTGCTCAATTATGACTTTGAAAGTTTAGTAATATTTACATGTATCTGTTATATTGTCTGTCAATATCTCGCATACAGTTTACATAACTTAATCAGCCTTTTGTTACTCCATAACCTCGCTCTTCCACCATTATCGAAATGGTCGAGTGGTGTCCGGTTGAAGTTACAAAAATTCCAACATATCCAAAAATTTAATCCAAAACTTTATCCTCAGCGGTTAGAACCCCGTTTACAGAATTATTTTCGGAAAATTAAGTTTCAGGTTTGCTAAGAAGCTTCATAAGAAGCTAAAAAATTCCACAGCTTGCTTGTTTTAATAAAGCAATTATTTGCAAGTTAAGCAATTTGTTTATTTTAATACGCGAAAATACATTTATATTCATAATATCTCAATATATTTCCAATTCTAACCTTTATTTCTGAATCAATTCTGCAATCGATCAAAATGTAATTTACGTGCATTTCATATAGGTGTATTTTCGGATCGTCCAGACTCGAACTAAGGATACTTTGGACAAAGACAAATATCAGTATTTAGTACTCCATTGGGCCTTTAACAGCTCCAAAAAAATTACAATTCTATCACGTCGGGAAGTGCGTGAAATTAATTTCCAAAGATTTCTCCCATGCATTTCTTACGGCAGTACACTGACACCGGATAAATAAATATACACACACCGGTGATTATTATATAAGATGATATTTCGTGCGTAAACTTCAGCGTAGAAGTCAAATACGTGAGTGAATGACAATACATAACAATTTTCAACCACTAATATGCCTTCAGCCTCGCTAGCACTAAAGTTTTCTCTCAAGAAAGTGGCGAAACCTATTTCACTTTTCACAATGCGCAACATAAATCTAACATTCATTCTTTTTAAAGTGAAAATATCTTGCGGATGCTCCTTTTTACAAGAAATATCTTTCGTTGACCACCTAATACTTCCATTCCCTAAAATATGGCCTCTCTCAGGTCAAGTAGATCCAAGTATTTTGTCAATGTATCATAGATTCAACCGGGATAGAACATTCAACCGGGATAAAAAGGATAAATCGACAAAATCATGAATATTTCAATTTTAAGATATTCTTGTTCCGTCAGGATGAAAAATTATAACACTTCTGCCATCGATGTTTTTATTGAGGTTGATACTATTTTCGAACTTTTAGGTAACTCTCACTCTACGAGACATATCTGAGAGCGTGTACATGTGCGTGGGGAAAGAATAGAAGGCGTGAAGGAGTGATGGTCTATGGAAAGGTTCGGTAGAGGGGGAAAAGAGGCTGGACTTTCACAGCTGCGGAGAGGATCGGGGAAGGGAAAATGTTGTTACGCTACACTTCATTACGTTATTGCATCTCTGTTAACTCTTGAACCACGTAATTTCATGGAATTCTACCTCTCTCGGGCCTAATGAAATACGTTAGTAAAAGACGACATAACAATTTTCGAAAAACTTTACTACCGTAATATTAAGAGACACGAGTATTTCATACATGCATTTCGCAAGCAAACGAGACTATCACTAGAAATTCAAAAGGTAGGAAGGTGACTCAACCTCTCCATAAAATGTATTCTTATTTACAGCAAATATGTTGCCATCTCAGACGAACGCATTAACGGATGACAGACAAAAGTAATGGTAAAACAAATGTAGTAATAAGTAAAACAAATGTAGGAATCACGAGAGGAACAGCACATGCATTGCTCTTCGTGGAAGCATTCGCCGATCATTCAGAAAATTCTTATTCATAGAATTAACGAATGAATTGAAAGTATCGCGGCAAAATTCATTTAAGGTTGTCATTAATGGTATGGGTGTTAGGGCAAGAAAGAAATTTTTAAAATTTCAAGTTTCTCAAAGGAATTCAAAGAAAACGCTCACTTTTGAAAATGCAGATATTTCATATTCCAGTGATTCCAATGATATCGAGAGGATGGTTCGCCATTTGGGATGCATCCAGGTATTGGTTCCGAAAGGCAGCCTGGTGTTCCTAAAGTGGACCTCCTTCCAGTTTGCCTCGTGTACTCCCATGGGGAGTCATTGCTGCTTTGTTCGTAGACGCCGGTCCTCTTAGAAGGCTTGACCTTATCTTTCCCAGGTCTTCAATTTTCATAGGTCTTAATGCTAACTTCAGTCTCTCCCTGGGAAAGTCTCGCGATATCTGTAGTCTTCTTCGGCAGAAAGCTAAAAGAGCAGTAACGGCTCAATATCCTTGCTCCGGTAGATAAGTTCGCAGTATTTATCTTTTGCTTGGCGATGAGTCAGTCATCAACTAATGTTGCGGGAAAACTATCGGTAGAGGCAATATGCTTAATTGTGGCTTTCATTCGAATAATTCCCGGAGTATAGTGGTATTACAAGGAGTCTATGTAAGAGGGAGTGTAAGGGGAGTTTATGGAAGGGGTGGTGACGTGAGTCCACAGGAAAAGAATGATCCGTGTATGTATCCTTTCTAAAATTGCAAACTTAAGGTGATTTCTCTCCATGCTGATTACTAAGTCCAAAACGT
Source organism: Pachydiplax longipennis (assembly GCA_036926295.1). Taxonomy (NCBI): domain Eukaryota; kingdom Metazoa; phylum Arthropoda; class Insecta; order Odonata; family Libellulidae; genus Pachydiplax; species Pachydiplax longipennis. Next base: position 2,559,847 of record JAVFKF010000010.1, read on the forward strand.
TTAACTTCCTTCCTTACTGGTTTCTAAAATTAAATTAAATTTTCGGGTGCACTTCATTGAAAGTTATATTTTAGGAAATTATTTTTTTACTTCCCTTCTTTCGTTTTCACTTCTCAAAGGAAACAGTCTGCAATGTCCCGGTTGATTTTTTTGTAAGTTGACATCACTAGTAAATTCGAAACACTTCCTATCATAATCGCACTAGATAGCAGCGCGTTCGACTTCTGCGGAAGCGGTCTCGGGTTCAATTCCCGGTGAGAGCCCACGTGCGAAATGACCTCAGCTGTCGAAGCACATTTAAGAATACTACTACTACTAAAACACTTGCAGAGAGTTTCGTAGAGATGAGGCCATAGAGTGATTCTTTCTGCTGCCTTCTCAAGCCAGCGCAGCGTTGCAATCCACGGCGAAGTTTTGAAGGTCTTTTTGCGTTATGGGAAGATTGGGTGCGAATTTAAAACCCTTTTCTATGAGAGAAGGTTCTACGTCACTGAAGGGGTAGTGGTAGAAGTTTAGGATTCTTGAATGGAAGGAATGGGCTTCATTTGGTTCTTCACGGATCACTTCGGTGTTCACTAGATCAAGTAAACTGTCCATGCTTTCAGAGCTTTCTTCGGACACTTGCCTGTTTTTTTAAACGCTTCACTAGCACGTTGTCGCACTAAATCGTCCAAGAAGTTCCACTCAGTAATATGCAAGTCATTCAGGAGTTCTGTATGTAAAAGGCAGGAGTAATGGAAAAGATTGTCACTCATTGCTGAGAGTATGTCTTGTAGACTGAGGATGACCAGAAAGTTGAAAACATGTTAGCTCGATAAAAATATCGGCGGTAAAGGTAGAAATGTTCTCTTATCATTTTTCATTAAAATGGCGACCCACTACAAAGTCGAGGCCAAATTAATCCATTCTATTTTAGTTCCGAAAAAGAGATTTCTCATCCCTATGAAAGGCTCTTTCTGTTTACTACGAAGATGTCCACTCCACGTTAATTTTTCAGCAGACTGCGTGACTCAACTAATGAACTTATTTGATAGCTTGACTAAAATTGGAACTATGAATTATATCTAGATTCATAGTCGAACTCTAATTATGTTAATTACAAATTAATAGTAAACAACTCTGTAAGTAAACACAAGGAAAATTTACTACAATATACAAAGAAAATCACTTTCTCCAACCCTAAGAATCATCTTCAGAAGTTAAACAAAAATATAAGATTTATCTATATATAACCAAATCAGCAAAAACAATACATTTCTCTAGCTAGGATAAATATTCCGGAAAAAGATTTGATTAAAAACAGCAAGGTTGGCAGTAAATGAGCGCGCTCTCACCATTTAGAAACCGCCCAATAGGGGGATAGCTATATGGATGGCGATTTCACCACGGAGACAGAGATTCTAACTTTGATTCCCGGTGGAAGGCCGGATGTGCAAAATCTTCTCAAGTCGAACTACATTCAAATTTACTAACGCTATAATTTTCCTCGATAGCAAAAAATATTGGTAATTCTTAATATTCTTCAAAAAGATATTGATTAAATCTTTTCAATATTAGCAGAAAATTACACCTAGTAATTGAAAATATTTCAGAAAATGACACTCCAAGGTTTCAATGCCCCCACTCAGCCAAGCAACATAGGTTCAAGCACCTTCCTTGGATCCACCTACGGTTCTCATGCACCTTCACTCTTTTCATTTAATCAGCTTGATTTAATCTATGAATGTGAACTTTGAAAAATGAATACTGCAAAAATCCAGAAGATAAGACAAATAATCATGGAGATGCATGCAAAATATGTTGTAGACAAGGAAAATTATACATAGCAAAGAGGGAAATGGAGCCTGTAACAGCTGAGATATGCTATTTAAGAAAACACTAGACAAGAAATAGTGGTGGAACAAAGTACAGTATTGCAAGCTAAGTCCAGTGTTGTTAAGGGTGATTTGCACAAGCATATGACTGGATTAATTCCTTCTCTTTCTTCAATTCTTTCAGTAACTGAAAGTAATTGAAGAAAAAACTGTGGAAAAGTATGTACTGTTTCCCAACTGCTGTTGGTGCAGTGGACTGTACTTGTGTAGGCATTGAGAAACCTAGGCTGCAAGGAGACGAGTCTTTATGTCTTTTAATTTGCTTAGGAGTTTGTAAGAGTGAAAAAGAGATCAGACATCCAAAAATTCACCACCTTGTACAAGGCTGAGACTCAAGTATCTGGGATTTGGATGCCTTTCAACACGTCCCCCTATCTTGCTCATCTTTCTCAAAGAAAATATAATGGAGATAACATTTATTATTTTAATGAAGAAAGATTAGCTAATGTCTCCAGCATATTTCATCAGGTGTTTCACACAGAGGCACTTTTCGCTCGTACTATCTTAAGGGGGATGGCAGAAAAGGTTAATTACATGGAAGGAGAAAGACTAATTAAATTTGTAAGCATAAAAAATTTACTTGTGTGTTTATTTAGCCCTCATCACCTTAGATATTTTCATTTAATCCCATTTGCTTTTGATCCGGTTTTCAAACTACTACAGTTGACAAAAAGTGCCCCCAGGGGCAATCCACCCTCATTACACTATCGATAATATGATATAAAATAACTTAATCATAGCTGTAATTTCTAATCATACAGAAAAATAATTTTAAATTCACTGTTTCCAATACTGATTTATTAAACACAATAAATCACATCAGCATAAAATGAAAAGTTATATCAATAGAATTGACAATTTTAATCTTTGCAAAAGTCAGTCTCAATTTTAAATTCCCATTTGTAAGAAGACAATGATTTCTGGCATATAATTTTTAGGCTATGAGCCTACACTTCAATTAATAGAACTGTTTCACAGTATATTAATTTCACAAGCACCGATTAGTAAAATTTTATATTAATACTTTCCAGGAAAACTTTAATACACCTCCAGTGAACATGTCAATACCTCTTCTTAAGTTTAAAATTGGTATACAAAGAAAGATATTACACAATACCATTGGTTACAATTTAAATCACCACAAATGAATCGGAAATAAACATTTGTGAATAAATTTCAGAAGTAATTTCCATTTTGCAAATGACCCAAAACCAAACTTCATATTTACATACATACTAATATAATAGCATAAAATAAAAAATTATTAAATGTTGCTTTCAATTAGAATAGACTGTGCTTTCAACAATTAACAGAATGAATTTCAAATAATATTCATTGAATATGTGTAACCGTAAAGTACTTTCATTTCCCTTAAATCATCACAATGCTACATTTAAAGAATAATCTACTCCTACAATGAAATCAGCTTTGATTTATTTCAAAATGGTTAAAACAAAAATCTTTGCCTATAAATTACTCTGAGAAGTCAACAATTAAATTCAAACAGCTTCAATGCATTTCCAGCACTACTGAATGATTTACAGCAGCAAAAACTGAGTCACTCAGTCTCATAAAAGGAAATTAAGGCTAAAGTTAGACTTAAATCATCTCTTACCACTGAATTAATATTGCATATCTGATAGGATTACACAAATATGACATTTTCATAGCTGCGTAAGACACATTGGGAATTCTTTGCCAGCCTTAAGGTAAAGTCAATGGAAAGTATACTTTCTTAGTATATGATTTTTAGTAAACAAAATGTCATATCTCCAGGTAATTGTCACTTAACTACATCAAAAAATGATATTATGATGCTATTAAAATTCACCCAAAATAATTTACATCATAAGATCAATTACAAGAAATAGCCATTCAATAAGCTGATTATTATCATACAATCATCATGATGCATCATAAAGATGCTGATGATTTGATTATACATCGAATAAATGAGCCTTTTAAAAATAAAATTTATCATTTAGATATACAAAATACAAGAGGCATGGTAACCTCTGCTAACGTAACAGTTATTTGTAAAATATTGACAATTTTACATTTTAAAATATTTCAATGCAAAAAATGAGTCCTTTCCCACTTTCCAGATCAGAAACCCTTTCACAACAGCAAGAATACAAGAGCTAAAATATGTATAAAACTATTTTTCAATTTGCATATACAAGGTAATGGACTTGATAAAATCTTCTTGGTTACATCTTTAAATAGTATATAAATTTATATCACATGTATTTTATTTATTTAAAGAATCTGTCAGTAGAAATATCTAATTAAAATATAACTCACTGGTTTATCCTTTAGGATGGAAGATCATATTAATTGCATGAGCTGAAATGAAGTATAAATGAGTCAATATGAATTTCAATAATGAAGAACAATTCAAATCTATGATGCAGAATACTATAGTAATTTAACATGCATTATTTGACAAAAAAATACCAGCTGAAAAGTATTCAGCGTATTCTGACTTTCAAAATTTTAATACTGAGGACTTTCTATTTCTGAAGTGGCTGAAAACAGACTAACTTTTGAAAACTAAGTTACTTCATTTTCTCCATACATTTATTAGAAACATATGCAGAACTTTCAGAGAGTAAAAAGAACACCAAGAAGAATAGAATTCATGCTTGAATGTTACATGATGAATAAATTAAATATGAAATGCTGCATAAAGCAATTTTCTGTAATAGATAATTCCATTTCAAAACACTAGCTCAGCTTTCCTTTGGTTGACTGATTCTGATCTCTAACTCCAATTTCTTCAAAAGTTTATGCTACCATTACGAAACAGTTCTCAAATAAAATATTATATGAGAGAATTCTCTCTGAAGTAATACTATGAAACAAAATTAATGTAAAATGTGATCACTGAGAAAGAAAGGATATTCTAACAATTGCACAAGTGTATACTTTAATACGGCTTTTGTCACTCTTTTCATTATTAGCATAATATTTTCCTTAATGAAATGATAACTTTCAGCATCAATACTATACTTTTTAAATGAGGGATATTATATCCCATCTCATATAACAGAACAAACATATCTCTTGACTGGCCTGATTCACCGAGAGAAATACTGCAACTGGCAAATCTATTCAAATTAATGATTTTCCTAAGATAAGAATTAAGCCCCAAGAAGATACATAAAATCTCTTGACATATTCAAATATGATAATATAAACTTTTTTGACTACTACTCGTAAATATATTTGGAGGCTCTTTCATTAGCCTTCTGCTTGATAATGTGAAGCAGAGATTTTGGCAAATATGATATGTAATTTTGAACAAAACTTATGATAATTTTTCAAAATCCAAGAAAATGGGAGATGCTGTTTAATATTGGGCAATACAAAAATTAAATAACACTAATGTATTTTTCAATGGGATTCTTTTTTTTGGTCTAATTAGTTTGTATTAAGTGGCCCTGTAAACTTCACTACTAGCATAAAATTTATCACAAGAGCCAAAACAATTTACTTTACAGGAAAAAGTACCCCTGAAACAAATAAATCTGTTCCAAATCATACATTACATAGATTGTGGTAATAATATTGAAATCAATTGAACTTTCACTGCAGGATTCAAAACTGAAATACAGGAAGTATATAGCAAAGAAGCCAGGATAACACTGGTATCTGTTAGGTATACAACATCACATCCAGATACAGACATACTTGCAACCTTGTAAGATTAAAATTTTTCTAAATAAACAAAAACATCAACAAACATCAAATAAAATTTAAAAAATTCAGTATATTACAAAAGTTCTAACCAAAGAAGACAGAAAACGTGGCCAATATTGAAAGAAACATCAATAATAAGCCTATCTGAAAATAACGAATATAATGAGCCAAAATGTAAAACAAACAACATTTCATTACCTCCAAAAACCATTCATAAATGTTAAAATGCTAAATGATTCAAATATTCTCACTCAATAACTTTTTATATGAAACTAGAACTCTTCAGCTAAAAAGTAAATGCAAAGGTTTCTAATGAGAGATTTGTTTAATTAGGCCCTGAATAAATGATAAAGAAGTCTGGCATAAAATACCAAAACTGTTGATGATTTGAAAGCAATACTCTGAAATTCATTACAGAACCTGAGAAACTTCTACATCAAAATTTTATACAGAAATGTCTTATATGATAAAATGACTGAATTCAACAATCATTTGAATGGAATATCACAGATGGGTTGACAGTTTTTACATGTTCTAATGAATGGAAGATGTAAAATCACCTAAAAAGAATTTAGTTTGGTAATTAAGGCATCAACTCACTCACTCACTTAGCAAATATGAGATAAAAGAATGAACTACATAGAAATATAAGAATATAGGGGGAGGGAGGGAGAATATAGGGAGGGAAACAGCAACAACCTGAGCAAAATGAATGAATAAATTTGTAGAGGATAGAATATAAGTAACACAATTCAAAATAAAAAGAATAGAGCAAAAGATAAAACTGAATAAAAGATACAACTGTGCATAAAAGCAAAGGGCGATTCTTCAGATGAGTTTTAAATGGCAAGCTAAAGGTACTTAACTTTTGATATAATTATTTTTTAAGGTAAATGTTAAGAGGAGATTAACTCCTAAATATTACCTACACCTTAATGCAATACCTAACAAACTAAATTCGATAAAAATTATTGAAATAAAAATATCTGCAGCTACTTTAAAGGTACATAATTGTGTTATAGTATCTGTTGTTTTCATATGATGAAATAGATCTAAAAACTTTGTTATGAGGAAAAGACCTAAAAGGTAAACAGCAGAAAAATCTGAAATTCCATTTCTTTGGAGTATCCCTTTCCCTACAGCATGTATGGCATAATAAAACATCACCTTTTAGCTCATATGATTTTCAGAATAAAACATGAAATGGTTTTCATTTTGTTTACAATTGTGGTCTTCTTTCATGAATTTAGCACCATTTGAAATAGAAAATATTATCAATCAATTTTACAATAATAGAAGCTACCTGTACAAAACTATTTAAATAAATATCTTGATACTGGACATGGTAACATGTAAAAGTAGTATCATTCCAAAGTAACTACAAAAGCTGATAGATTTAACATTGAAATAACTTTTTCATATAAATCCGGGAACATTGGCAAATGAACAAAAATAATTTTCAAAAGCTACTGAGATCTTCAAAAATCTTTAAAATACACTTACAGTAAAATAATTACCTTCAGCACACATATTCAGAGGTAATGATCAATAGCAGCACCTTCTACAAATGTGGTTATGTTCTTTAATTCATAAACTCAAGCATACTATGCTTTTTTCAGTCTATTCTTTGTGATGTTTAGTGATACTACCCAAAGGCTGATATAAAATAAAGAACTAGCTCAAAAAGATATACATTTTTGTGTAAGAAAACTTTAGATGCAAGAGAGATTAGGAACAAAATATAAATGCTTTACGATATTCACAGTCTTAATTTTACGGATACACTCCAAGGCAAAAATATATGTACCAAGATACACAAAGTAAACGCTAAATCTAAAAACACTATGAACAGAAGAGTTACCAATATCATGTATAATAAGCCTGATATTTGACATCAATAGTAAAGCATAATGTATAAATGAAACTTATACCAATGAGCTATATAAAACAGAAAAACAAAATATGATGAAACTTATCACAAAACTGGAATGCATATAACATTGCTGTTCTTTTTTAGCAGTCTACCTCAAGCAAAATTAAATCAGAGAGTTGTGTGAGAGTAAAAAAGCCACAACAGTGTTCCAGCTCATTCTGGGCAAAAATGCAGAACTCTAAAAAATATTCAATCAGTTAAGATTTTTCAACATGGTAAACTTGTAAGCAGCAACAAACAACTTTAAAATATTAAATGAATGTAATTAGAATTGAACAATGTTAGCTGTTTCGGAGCTCTTTCAGCATATTGCACTGTGGTGGGATTCAAAAATTTTGGGAAAAAGTTATTAATCCTACAGAGTGCAATTTTCACTGCATCCTTGACTAAAATTTACTATATTATTCTAATTCAAAAGTTTGTTGGTATTACCTAATACACAGAAAGTGTGAAATATTTCACTACCCAATATTAAAATTATATTGTCATTAGGAAGAGTGGATACCTCAGTGTAAGTAGTTCTACTACAATGATATCAGATATATCAGCCGGTTCAGCTAACTTTGGAAATTCCAAGAATTGTTTCATGGAATCCATGTGAACTCGCTGAATCCCACCACTCAACTTACAAGTTATAATGATTTAAATCTCATGACCAGTTGAAACATGTATCTTGCTTGTTAGCAGTCTATGGCCCATGATAGAAAAATAGATCCTACAAAAATGTAAATAAACAAAAAAATTAAGACAAATGTATGACAGTGAAATCCATGCCTACAAATGTGCCTATTCTGCCCAAATACATGCCATTTATTACACTCTAAATGAAATAATGCAGTGCAGAAGAGGGAAAATAAATTAGGATGATGTTTCATGATCATAGATAAACAATTACAAAGAAAATACTATAGCAGAATCAGACTATAACTATGAAAGTCCAACCGAAAGAAGTGTTCTGAACAATAAAGCAGCAAGCTAACTTGAGCAATGCTTAAGTTTCTTTAATATTTAATATTGAATGAGCATATAGATTAAGCTTAAACTGACTAAAATGTAATCAATGCTCACTGAATATTATGTTAATGAAAATGATTAACAGAGTGGGAACTTTTGCTTACAATAGAAAATATGAGTATCAATTCTAATTGAAGATTTTGTCTACACGAAGAAGGCAACTACTTAGAAATGGCAAAAACGTATTAAAGTACAGGGCAAAGTGATTCATGTTATCAATAATGAAGCTATATTTTTTCCATGGAGTAAAGCTAGATTTATAGACTTGAGATTTAATAAAAATATATATGTCCACATATGGCTTCAATTTGGGCTAACGAGGAATAAATGAAGTAATTACAAATGAATAAATACAAAATTTAGCAAGCTCCTTAATTAGCTAGATGGCTACATTCAAACTAATGTAACAGAGTAATGATAACTATTTGGTAACTCATCATGAAAATGTTTGCGAATAGCAACCAAGAACAAATAAATGCCACTTTATGCAAACAAATATCAATTAAATAGCGGTGACATTTTACCAGGTGCAGTAACAAAATGTAAAATATTGCATCTCTAAAAACAATCACCATGTTACAAATTTAGTGGCCAAAATGAGCAGAATTTACACAACTCTCCTATAGTTAAAATATTGATTTAAGAAACAGCTTTTAAGGATACTTTCAAATACCAATACTCAATTCGAATTAGAGTATAGCAGATTAAGAACTAACAAATTTTAGCTGATCATCACTGCAACTTTAACAGAAAAAGCATTTTTGTAAAGTCACAGCAAAATATTTTCACTTTTGGATGTATTTTTGAAATCATAATAATATTAATGGATCCTCAAGAGGATGAGGAAGAAACGATTTTTTAACTGCCAAGATGCTCATCACAAACTATTCTGATCTTGTTTGGAAAGATGAATAATAACTCTATCAACTGAGGTTGCTTCTCTCTTACAAAAAGACAACAACGAAAAACTTTATGAAACTGCAAAATCTTGTCTCATTCATCAACAATATTAAACTCTCATAATCTTAAGCGATGGATGATAATAATAATAAAAATTGTGTTTCTTTATCACTGCTGCCTTGATATCATCATGTGAACAACGCTGCCTGTTTGTGTAAGGATACTGACAGCTTGGTCATGTTCCAGTTTTGTGAAATCAATGCCATCAACCTCTAAAATTTTGTCCCCAGGTTGAAGAGCTGCACTGGCTGGGCCATTGGGGTGTATTTTAGTTATGTAAATTCCCTGAAAAGTACACAGATAATCATTTATCTTGGTAAGAAATTTGAAGAAATAAACATGAATTAGTATCAGTAAATACACATCAGGGAGAAAGAAATCATATTTCACTAATAGCAGTGAGGTCTCCATAATATCATGGGTGCAAGAGCAAATGGGATCCATACAAGCATTACCATCAGCATCATTACCAACATCAGGAGCATATAGGTCTCTCATACACCCATTTTTCCATGGATTTTCATCACAACATTTTTGATATTTGGTAAAATAACATTATGTAATGTTTGAGAGCATTTAATATTTAAAATATTACAATGATAACTGGTGTAATCAGTATTACATAATAATTTTTGCAATAATTTAATCTTCTTATAGTACAAAACATATTAAATGAGAATTCACATACAGTAAAACCCATTTAAGACACTATCCCACTTAAAATAGTTTTCTCAAGGTCCCCAGTTTCTTTCATATAAAACACATGCTATAATTACCACTTAATACACCCTGATTCCCACTTAAACCTTGGATTTTGCCTTCTAAGATGCACTGCAGCCCACTTTCGCCAATTGTGTCTCTTTAGAGTTAAAAATGAGCAAAATCAAGAAACCAAGATGTTTTAACAACTATCAAAGGGTCGATAAACCTCTTCTATCCACTGGTGGTGAATAGAAGTACTTACACAACTTAGTGGTGAATAGTGAACATCAATCAATTTTTCCAAACCAATTTGATTTAAACAGAAAAATCACTTTCTAAATTTTCTGAATAGCAGTAATTATTAAACTATTAAAATGCAATGATGTTATATTACTTTTCATGTCCATATCATGAAGCATTTTGATTTTAGATCTAAGGAACAAATGCTCTAAGGAATTCCCAAGATACATTTTCAACTTTTGATGCAGTTTCAGAGCACACAAAAATATACTATTATTAATTTACTAATTATGCTACTATTTTTAAATTTCAAACAAATTCATGAGTTTGGGCAGCAATATTTCTTTATAAAAATCAAACATTTTCTAAAATGCTCATTTTATGATCACATTGTATTAGTTCCAACCATTTTACTTATCAAGAATCTCTACAAACAAAATGGCAAAATTGTTCTCCATAACTTCTACAGAGATGCCACCATTAATATTCTACAATCAATTATTTCACTGACTTTTGACTAAGACGGCCAATTGAGAAGTTCAAATTAGTTAATAGATCCAAATCCAGGAAATGTGAAATTTCCAAATCTTTGGTTTCAACTAAATTCCACTAAACTAATTAAACTAAATTTCAAATTTCAACCAATGTAACCAAGTGAATTTTTCAGAAAATCGTAAGTAAATTCCAAACAATACCAGCTAAGTAAAATAAGATCTAAGTCAACTAAGTTTAGCTACTTTACTATATTATTTTCTACTACTACTATATTATTCTACTATATACTTTGAATGGAAATAATGAAATCTAATTATAGTACCTTCTTGATATGATATAGACTTAAAACTTTCGATTTACTTATCGTTATTATCCCTAGCAGTTTGTAATATGCTTTCACATTTTATAAAAGAGCCCTTTGGAGTTAATAAAAGAAAATTATATATAAGTTATAGGGAAATTAAAATGTGTCATGAAACAGCTTTGACAAATAAAAGAACAAGTTTTAGCAAGAAGTGTTAATTTGAGTGATACATAAGAAAAATGTCCTCTTACAGAATCTTGCTTGTCAGGTGATGCATTCTGTTGAGCTCCTCCTGCTATGCTGAAGCCTAATCCTGGATTTTTATGTATGCTCACAGGAAACTGAAATTTAAAAAATACATTATTGAAAAAAATTGCAGACACAGATAAAAAATGGTTAAAACCAAAATCAATACATACAACCAATGCATTTTTATGGAGACCAAACATCCATGTCTTTACTGTTCTACTCTGAGGACTGATCGGAATTCTGCTTCTACCAACAGCATCAGCTGCAGTTGGTGTTTCTGACCAAGCAGGACTTGCCAAGGTAGGAATCTTAGATGGTGACACAACATTTTTAGGAGACTTTTCCCTAGGCTCTGATCCTTTTACAGGAATTCTGCCACTACTTGTTGAAGGTATGTTATTTTGTCCTGAAAGCTGTGGTATTTTCGAAAGTGGCGAGGTTGATGGTATACTTTTAGGTATCCCACTTTCAACTCCATGGACTGGAGATGACACCTCTTGCCTACTGTTTGCAGGCATAGGCAAGTTTGTATTGCTCCTCTTTGCTAAAGCAAAGCCAGGCTGTGGAACTTTGGAAGTAAAATACTGGGGAGAGCTATTTTGCTGCCAATTAGGAGACGTTTTAGGGGATGGTATTCCACTCACAGAAGGAATCCTAGTTGAAGCAGCTCTGGAAAAGATGAATATAGAATAAGTGTAGAACAAGAATACGGAATAACAACATTTTATACAAGAAATTTAATTTCAAAATAAGACATACGGATTGCTCTCAGGCTTGTTATTTCCTGAATAAGAATCATTGACTGGAGAGGCACTTTTCCTCCCTCCTTCAAAGCTGCTACTTAAAATAGTATTGGCTCTCTGAGGTGTTGGTGCGATAAGATGAGTGCCAGCAGAGGGTTTATCTTGAGTGAAATTTGGTGGTTTCCCCAATGACATTTCCCTAATTTCTTCATTTGCAAGCCGTCCAATGGGTTTAATCCTTGATACGGGTATTCTAGACCCTACTTTTTGAGAATCTTTGACTAAATCAGGCGTCTCATGTCTCTTTTCAGGAGAAAATTCTCCAGATTTGCTTGGAGAGATCATTTCCATAGCTTGAACATCAGATGCAAAGGAACACTCTGCAGGTGAAGAATTGAAGACACTGGAGGAATTCTCACAAGATGATTGGTCATCTTCTATCATGCTGTTTTTAGAAAGACTTGCGTGATCAATCAGAGAAGGCTCAGATTTTTGTATAAAATCCTCTGATGTGATTCCTGATGGCTGGACTGTTGCCACACTAGAAGGATACATTTCACTTGAAAGATGGTTGACGGAAGAAATTTTTGAAGTGATGCTGGGAGATTCCAATGGTGGCGGTGGTTCCGTGCTAGACACACTACTAATATTTTGGTATGTACTCATGCATGAGTCAGTTGTATCTGTCTTTGGACTTGGAGAAGTCCTCAGCTGCTTCTCTTGTAAAGACAGGCTTGCCTTATAGCTGCTAATCTGTTCTTCTATATTATTTGATTCATTTAAACTACTTCTAATGGGTTCGTTCAAATCTTGGGCTTCCATGATCTTTGATTGACTTTCTTCAAGTTCTGAAGGAAAAACATCATATAAGCCACTGATAGCCAATAAAAAAAATTATATGCTAATGAGACTCACAATATTTACCATGGTTCTGTGAAGCAGTAAAATTAGGATCCTTAACAGTTAAACCTTTCATCATAGGAGGAAGATCATACTTTGAAGAGGCAGCACTTGATGGCCTGGTTACATCCTTCATTTCTGAAAGAGGGGTAAGTCTACCACCAAGTAAATTTATAGGAGGTAATGAACTCACAGAGCTTCTAGATTGAACATCAGAATTAAAGAAAGCTGCCTTTTTAGAATAAGCAGCTGCAATGTGATAAGGTGGAGGATGAGATGGCACAGAAGAAGAAGTTGGAGAAAATCTAACACTTTCTTCCTGCTCTTCTTTCACCTCCTTTGAGAGTATGCTGGATTTGTCACTGTAAGAGAAAACCACTACAATATATATTTTGAACTGTAAAATTAGAGAGATTTAACTGGCACAATTTTTTAAGTACAATAAAAAAAATCAAACCATGGACCCTGCAATATTTGTTCACTTTCCATAGAAGGAAGTTTTTGGTGTTTAGAAAATTAATGTTGCTGCATATTATTAAAAGTATGATTTTTTTTAAAGCTTACATTATGAAATCATCTCTGAAACTTTTCATCTTTTCAAATCTGTCTTGTGTGTGCAAAAATTCTAAAAATATCGAATACTGATGCACATTATTTTGTATGTCAGAAAATATTGCAATGGGAATAATATATTGGCCTACAAGAGGGTAATTATTACAGTTGGGACAAAGCCAAAATTTTTACTAATTCCAAAACAATTGCCAATTAACTCCAATTCCTATATAGTTCCTTAAACCTATGATTATTAAAATTTATTATTTCTACATTACTATTACTAGTAAAATTTAATACTAAAGCTTATGTTTTTACTGAAAAACTCTGTTGAATGTCTCAATAATAAATAAAGCAATTTCTTTGTTTACATCACCCAAGTACCAAGCTATTTGTAAGTGATAAAATTTTTAAAATATAATGTGAAAACAGAATTATGCCTCCAGCCAATTTCTTTTTGTTATGTTAATGATAACTCCAAAACAAAACAACTGTTTACATTCAACCAAATAGAGGGGTGCTGAAAGATGGCTAAAAAACCATGATGAGAAGTTCATCTTTATTTTAATTCTACCATAATATATTATTTTCATCACTGGTTGTAATTTTAATAACACAGTTTTCAATTTCAAGTTTCAATAAGTGTTTTTTTAGTTTACTTCTTTGTTCTGTATTGTCACTGGCATTTACTCTCCTTTTTTAACCACATTTCTATCTCCTTTCATTCTGAGAGGAATTTCACAAAACTGAAATTTAATTTTCCACCATCACCAATTTTCAGACATCCATTTAAGTAAAAAATATTCTGTGCCTTTGCCTTTCTCTTCATTTGTTTTAAGATTCCCCTGATCTAACATTCAGGGCACCTTATATCTATTTATAGCAAAATTCTTAACTTCTAGTGCACAAAACTGTTATGATTACAAAGTAAAATCACAAGTAAATCACACAGATTATAATCACAGGTAAAATAATAAATTGAATCAAATTGCAGCAATAATAAAATACAAAAATAATACCTGACATGTGATACTTCTGCTGAAGTTATGACTGACTGATCTACTGTTTTTTGAGCATTATCTTCTTTATACTGAGGGACACCATCCTTGTCATTTACATCAGCTGTATATTTTTCATCATAAACTTCATTAGATGACTCTATTGGTACGTAGTCATCACATTTTCCCTTTCCAAGATCTGAACTCCTCAAATCCTCAACTTTGTCAACATTTGTTTCAATTGTTTCAGCCCCTTGTGGCTGATTTGATTCAATTTCAATTGCAGTTTTCACAGATGTTTGATCAGGATGCTGGGTATTATGATTCTGTGAAAGTATTTAAAAAATGTAGTTATAGATCATAAAAAATCATAATATTTGCTTCATTGTGACCTAATGTTAATGAAACTATGTACTACAGCAAAACTTAAAAAACTGATAAGATTTTGAAATTGTGACTAGTTCTGATCAAATACCTCTTTAATTGTGTAGAATACTTGTGAAACTCTAAATGCAAGTTAGATATTAAATTTAACATAAGTTGCTACAAAAGACACAGCATTCTCTAACCATGAATGATTTAGTTTGATACTGCTATGCTTAAAATGCAGACTAATATGTAACATGGCCAAGAACGGAAACAATTATTCAATACAAGAATATAATTCACCATCTTTAATTTATTAATCATCAAATATGTTAGAACGACTAGGCAAAAAATAAATTACAGACAAATGACAATGGACAAACTTATAATTCAAACACAAGGAGTGTTAAAGTGAAGTGCAGGTTGGATCAAACTACATATTGTAAATAACAAACAAAACACTAAAACAGAAATGGAGAATTCGGTGAACCATATGAAGAATAGATATTGTGAAAGCATAACATAACAGACTGCTTCATTCCAAGGAAAATAACTAATGTCTCGAAAAAGGCATAAGTTATAACATCTTGTATAATTTAGTATGTGCACCTGGTGTATATTGTGAGTTTATACAGTTAAGGTTAATCCTTCCACATACATAAAGCAATTGTAATAAGCCTGAAATACAAGTACTAAATTTCTTTAACAACCTTACATCTTCATTTTTCTTCCAGACTGCTAGTGGCTTAATGAACTCTATGTGATCCTTTCTGAAAAATTAATGCAGTACAGAGGACAGGATATGAACTGACACCATGTCACTGTCATAAATAAAAATAAATGCAAATTCAACAAGTGTTTTACTCACATTTTTGGAAAATGACCTGCAATGTCAGATGACAGTTTCATGAGAAAGTAAGAAAATTTGATGGCCAGAATTTACAGGTCATAAATGAAAATGCTGAGCACTTAGATTGTATATCCAAATATTTTGAAAAAGTGAGTCATATACACGTAATTTAGGTAAATAAATAACAGTTTGATATTCCAGAAGGAACCCTTCACAATTAAAAATAGAATATGTGAAGGATTGAAAAGAAAAGTCAACCTTTAACTTTTTGAATTGATCACAAAGAAGCCACAACATAGTCCTTTGGCATTTCACTGCCATAAAATATAAAGAAATCCATTCATCAATGGGGTACAATCAATTTATTATACATTCAAATCAAAAAGGGGAGTTATGATTTTCAGCATATAACATATAAATAAAATCAAAGAGATACTGTTCTCAAGTAATACTGGAGTAAAAATGGCCTACAAGTGTCTTTATTGTACTATGGCCTGCAAAGCTCAGACTTTTCAAAATACTCTAATGCACCATTATCTACGAGAGACTGAAGTCGATTACAATAAGTTGGCATCAAGATGATAAATCACAGTGTTTACTCCAAACCAATCAGTCAATCTTCATAAATTAAAGAAATATACAAAGGATGTATTTCCATAGCCCTTTCTTCAGATAAAAAATGCTCCACAAGAAGAGAAAACAATGCACAAAAATAGGATATTTTTCTTCAGTTCCACACAGAAAAGTGGCAATAAGGTTCACTTCATAGATACAGAGAAAGACAACTACTTCATAGGAAATTTTTATTTAGATTATATCTTCACAAAGCAGAAAAACTAAATTTGCTCCCCAAATATTTATGATTGTATGAATTTCTTACCTAATTACATTAAAAATCAATGGATCAATCAGTCATCAAATCAATCAATTTTTGACACATTGACAACTTGTTATGAATTTAATAAATGACTACTTTATAATCAATTATAATTACCCCTTTGTTCTCTGAAAAATATTTTCATATGAAACATGAATGACACAACTAGATGTACAATTTACTTGACTGTAAAAATGAAAATAATATGCATTTATAACAAAATACTCAAACATTCTCATAAGAAGAATATTACTAGAAAACTTACAATCCATTACCTGAGTTCTCCTAAATAATTTATCTAACAAATACTTGTACAAATCTATACTTCCTGGGAGAGAAAGAAACCATTTTTCTTCTTCCCATATGTTCAGGTCAATGGAAAGAGTATAAAACTGAAAATCACTATTCACCTAGAAGATTAAGTGCAACTATAAACTGAGGAGAATGTATGTGAAAATGTTTCTTCCAAAATGTTTATTTTAGAGGGCAAAGATATAATGAAGCCTGACACACCGTATATGCTGCAATACAAATAAATCAAGAATACAGGCTGACCCGAGGTATAATTCAAGTTTATGCCTATATTTCCCAGTAGAGATGATCCCTCAAAAATAAATCAGCTCTAGGACTTTGTAGAAATCTCCATTGCAAAAAATTCACCATAGAAATGCAATGGGCTCCACAAATCAATCTATGCATTCAAAAACCCACAAGTTTTACATTGAGAAAATAAACCAAAGAGATAAAATAACAGAAAATGAGCCAACTGAAATCCTTAGAATGTAGATGAGTGCTCCTGATGAGATTGCTGTTTTTTGACATTGTCACTAGCACATACAATGGGGAATACTTGAAATTTCAAATTTGAGCATTAGAATTAGTATTTAACAGAAAAGAGTATTTTCTTTTTTCCTTTTTGCATATGCCACAGGTAATTTCTTTTCCAAACAACTGCAAAATCAATAAATGCTTTGATACCTTTATCAATATCAATGGAAAAAGAGAAAAGAGACACATCTATTAAAATAATGTCAAAATATAGCTGAACTCCTTCCGCCATAAAATTCAAGGGTAAGAGAGAGAAGTTACCTTTGGTGTAGTTCCTCTGCTGCTGTTGAGTTGGACTCAAAATCAACTACTGAAGATGAGAAAATAGTTCTTGAAATAGTGTATACTTATACACCAAACCATATGCGGCAGATGAACTACACCAAAGATAAGTTCTCTCTCTTACCCTTGAATTTTATGGCTTAAGGAGTTATTCTATTTTTTGGCATTCTTTATCATAGAAAAGAAAAGGAACTTGGCTTTCAATGAATAAGAGAGACATGAATTCTCTAAGCACCAAATATCAGTAACCGTTGGGGATTATCACTCGGGCAGCCACCTAGGTGATAATCCTTTTCTGAGGAATTGCCCCAGACGATTACCAATATTCGGTGCTTGGAGATTTCCTGTCTCTCTTATTCTATATCATTGTTTCTGGGAAAATGGCTGACACCCAAAGGGTTAAAAGTACATTGAGAAAATACTATGTGATATAACATTACATAATTAATACATAAACAAAGAGATGTTATTTAATAGTTCTATTAAAAAGGGTTTCTACATAAAGCCCTTTCTCATAAACAATATTTCTTTCCAGACAATTTTTACCTGGAATAACATGCACTGTTTTAATAAACCTATAAACTTAATATTGGATGAGATGCCCATGAGTACCCAGAAAAGAGACTGTTCAGGTATAGAAAACTTCTTCAAAGTTTTTCATCGGCATACTTGACCTCACAAATCTTTTGCACCCTCATATAGTCATGGGCCCCTACTTTTGTAATGAATATGCTATTGGCAGTAACATTGGTTTTCATACCTAGAGTTAGGTGACTGAATTCAAATTTCTATCAAGTAGCACTTTGGGAAGTGGGCATTTATACTATATTCTTAGTTAATTTGTTAAAAAGAAATGTATTTTGGATATTTGAGATTGTAGCCTATATTAGCACTTAAGTATACCATATTGACCTATAGAGGCCTGTAACTGACTAGAAATTTTTATTATTCAGAAACATGATACTACTAAATCTTTGATAAGCCTAATAACCTCGTTGGATCATCCTTTGAGCCAACTGAGGCCAATTTAAAATCATCACATATTATGATTTAAGAGGAAATTGCATCCCTATGCCCTCACAAGGGGAATATAGGAACCCAAATCCCTAATTAGTGAGCTGACTTTGGAAATCAATACATTTCCATTTTTGAATTTAAATAATAGATAAAAAAGCATTCAAAGTTTTTCATATTAGTCCTTTAAGAATCTTTTCATACTCATTTACCACATGTAAATTGAATAGTAAATTTAATACTCTTAGGGCTGAGAAATTCTACGTAGTGTAACTTGGAGGAGACATACAGCATGAATTCCAAAGCTTTCCTTATATACCCAGCTCTAAAATCCTCAATGTCTTTTGGGAACTCAACTTTTATCTTTCCCATACTAAGATACCCTAAGATTTGTACTGCCACAAGACATTTTAGAGTACCTAATTGATTTCGAAGTCTAATTACATTACTGCAATCTCAAAGAACCTTCAAAATATTTGCTGCTCAGGAGCATCCCAGCACAAAATTATGGAAATGGTCATCTGTAGTGTTGAATGTATCAGAGATAAACACAAATTATAGCTAACTTCTGATAAGCCATTCATTTAAATGATGATTCTTCAGAATTTTAACTATCTTTGGAACTTCTCACTAAACCTGCATATAAATAATGAGGATCTCCATACACTTACCTAACAAATATTATTTTGAGATTCAAAGAAAATTTTTGACATCTGAAACAGTTTCAAACACCATGACTTTCTAAAACATCCATATTTACTATGGTATACATCCTAAAACCAGAGATGTAAGTATACAGAATAAAAGAGATGTAAGTACACAAGGAATAAACCCAGAATCCATCATCATCAATGTCCTGTCAAACACAACACATAAAGATACATATGAAATACAAGAAAACTAAAACAACATATACCTCTTGTGATTATAAAAAGCACAACTAAAACATTTTCTATAATTTAATTCAATAACTGCAGTACAAATTAAAGGAAAACTATTCCTTACAAATAACAGAGAATCAACATATCACTACTTTTGACTACAAATTATATCAAGCAAGGATAGTGTATTTATATGTTGACAGACTTACAAAAAGATATGAAACAACACTGGATCTAGATGGAAACTCATTTTCAAGCATCAATCAATGATTTCATAGAAATAGAGCATATTGCTCATTCCACCATATACAATCAAAATCTATTTCCTACATCATGGTATAATTCATAAATGGCATCCATAAATAAATGTATTGAAAAATGAAAGGGTTTCAATATATATTCTTACAATCATGATCTTAAACACAATAACTTGTGGAATTTGAAAAGCAAATATTTTAATATAAAACTTGTTAAATAAAAAAATTGATTAAGTATCTTATATTTGATTAATGTCTGGTTTACTATGGATATTATTCTGACGTCAAATTTTATTGAGAAATAAAATACAATTTTAATTACCTGAAAATGCTCAGTGCTCAATGCTTCTTATGACTCAAATAGAATAAAGATTTGTCAATTATACAGTTATTTAGACATTATAGTATGTCATAAAGAAATGAAAGTAGCTAAAAATCAAATATGAACTTGTACGAGGGTGGTCTGAAAAGTTTCCAACCCCAGATTTTTCAGAAAATATTCAGAAAACATGTCAAGAAATGGCAAAATGTCGGAAAATTTTGAGACCACCCATGTACATCAATAATATCAATAAGAGATTTGCATTGGCTAATCGGAACCATTCCTGGTCCCATTGGATTTTTTTAAAGTCCTTGGGTATATAGGTCAAAACTACACTTCTGTCGATCTCTAATATCAATCTCACTAATAAAAATTATTAAAAGATCTGCTCTGAAATAAGTGTTTAGAAGTGTGCTTTGAAAACATTGAGCTGCTAAAGCTGCATTCAGGGAAACTAAAACTTTGTGGATGCCATTTTCCACATATAGGAGCCATTCCTTAACTTTACTTACTATACTTTAAGATTATTCTGAAAATTCACAGACTATGTCAACTATTTCTTTAGACAAATATAAATTACGATAGATATTTAGATTGTTTTCTACTCAAACAATTGAGGAATCTTGAAAATGATGAATACTGCTGCAACTAAGACATTTTCTCCTAAATATTAGCAAATCACTAATGGCAACACAAATTAAAAGAGTTCAACACAGAACACATTTCACAATATATGCTTATAAATATTTAACATATAATTAAATAATGCACAAAGAATGACTAATTGAGTTATAATATCAATCATAATACTGAAAGCATTAAAAGAAATAATATCAGCATGTAATCAAGTACATGGTTCAGCTCAGTAATTGGCAATTATTTTAACTGATGAGTTTCTAAACATGTCCTAAGACTATAATCACTACAAGATAGATCAAGCCCATTTTTCAGTTTAAGAATGGTGCTTATTAAATACACAATGAAAAACTGAATATGAGGTATTTATATTAATTTCATCATTATATATTTAGAAACCATTTTGTATATTAAAATAGTAGTCAACATCAAAGCAATCTTTTAAAACTGGAGACTCAACATAAATAAGTTAATTTTCTGAAATTCTAGAAATGCTGTTCCAAGATTCGCAATAACAGCAACATAATATGAGCTACTGGAATATGTTTACACATATACTTAAAGAATGACTAGGTAAATAAAATATGTCATGTAATACTTTCTTGCAGCACTATGCAAATATATAACTATTTAAATTCAACATCAAGCTGAAAATTTTTAATTATTTATAGATAAAACATTAGAATAATGATAAAGGAGCAAATAACTCCGAAGTCATAAACAAAAATGAATGAAAAACAAGTTCCCTGCACAAAAGAGAAAATATGGCATTTTTAGTACATACTTCAAAAAGGCATAAATGAAACAATTATAATCAACACAGCCACTAGTTACTGATGAGAATTCATCAAATTTTAAGGTTAAATTAACATCTTCCATTGATTTCTCACCATTCCTGAATCATGCACTTCAGTCATTATGATTGGAGAAGTTTGAGACTTGGTCACTTTAGCTTCCTTAATTTTAATTTCCTGCATTCCTGATGAAATCCAATCCACAATAACTGGGGTGGCACTTTCCCCCTATAAGTAAGTTAAATTTTTTATGATACATGGATTGACAGGATTTGGGTGGCTAAAGCTATTCCTATTCTAACACAAGAAAAAATGCATTTGATTGGAGAAAACTAAAAGGTGGTGAAAATAATTTTAGCATTGACAGTCCAAAAAAAGATAGATGGAGCATTTATCGGCAAGGTCCATGAAGGCCTATACTCCACATAGTTTCATACATTATTATAATATTTGTAAAGATTAATAAATAACTGAGAAAGACTAAGATCTAGGAAATAATCTTTGTAGCAGAAGACTAACAAAGAAAAATGCTGCAGGAAAACAATTAAAATGTAAGGGGATGAAAATAACCTCCTTCATCACATTAAAAATATAAAGAGAAAATACAAAAGTGAATATCACACTTTTAAACATAAAAATTACACAAAAAGGTGAGTAAGGATAAGATAGCAAAGTGATTACCAGGTATGTTTCAGTAAAACATTGCAGAGGAAAGTAAATGTCTCTGA
The DNA here is from genome assembly GCA_036926295.1 of Pachydiplax longipennis. Classification (NCBI taxonomy): domain Eukaryota; kingdom Metazoa; phylum Arthropoda; class Insecta; order Odonata; family Libellulidae; genus Pachydiplax; species Pachydiplax longipennis. The sequence goes on from JAVFKF010000010.1 coordinate 2,582,348, forward strand.
CAGGCATAAACTCTTTTCATTGCCAATTATAGAGTAGCACACATTTAAACATACATGCAAACATAAAAGCTGCAATTTGATAGGATAGGATAAGTTTTAAAAAAAAGAACTAGCCTATCCTCCCACCCAACTTCCATTACCCCTCATGCATTCACTTTCTTATAGGACTCTTCCATATTTATAGGACAATTCTAATTTTTATGCAAGAGGAATAAACATACAGACTATTGATAATTGATACTGAGGAATTATCTCCAGTAATTTCAACCTACGGTTGTCCGTCTTGTCACAAATTAATTTTTGTAAATCTTGGAATGCTTTATCAGAGTTCACATGTATTCGAACAAAAATTGCACATCAACTATTGGAATAAGAACATACATTCTCTCCCCTTATCAATAACATTTCTAATTAAATTTTGCAAATGAAAAATGTCTACATGCAATAAAAAATAAGTTTGTAAGAATTTATTCAGAAGGTTGATAATAAGATCAACAATTGGAAAATCTGGGTTCAAGTCCCACTCTTCTTAGAATTTTTACTCTCCCATTTTTATAAGGGTTTCTAAAAATGATGTACGCAATGAAAACTTAGAAGAATAAAATGGAAAATCAATCTCAGGATGCTAAGTTAGAAATCAAATACAGTAAACAAAATTTATTAAATTGAAATTTTTTAGAATCAGGTATAAACATTAGTGTGCAGAGGTCTGATGATGTCCAAGTGGTTCTCTACACTTTTGGGGTAGGCAACCCTTCTGATACCGAAGATAGTACCTTTTCATGACTTACCATATTTTCTGGCTTATAAGACATCTTTCTTTTATCCAAATAAATGTATGTAAAATCATCGTGCATCTATCATTGTATATGTGAATGACAGAATTTGCCATATCACTGTCGGCAATGCATTCATTATGCCGAAAAAAAACAAATTCCAATCAATGTATTTAAGAAAATTCTTTGTTACTTTGTACTCTAAAATAATAATATAAAAGGACTATATTTTTAAATTTGATTAAATACTGTAATAGTCTAAAAGAAAATAGTCCAAGATATAAACAACTGCAAATTTTGCTCAAGTGATTAGTGTACATGATTGAGTCATTGCATCTGATACAAAGCAATTCAATTGATTCAAATGGAAACCATCATAAGCAAAATATCATTTCCACTCCAAGCAATCTTCTTTTGGTCCTGATATTCTTATTATGCACAGTAAGAAAAGGAATCCTATAAATGTGTGAATTTTTTCTTCATAATTTCCATTGAATAGAAAATTACCCTGATCATTCCCATGTTTCTCTGTACCATTCCACATGCTGCCAACCCTCAATTAATTTTGTCACTAAATCAAGAATTCAGAAATAACTTTTATGAATTACATAAAATTTACTCACAACTCATTAGAAATTATGATAGCATCAAAACAAAATAAATATCTTTCCTCATATTTGGAATCCTAAAATCTTTGGAAATGTAGCAGGGCAGGGATGGCCAACTTTTGGCGCATCTGCCAAAGAGGTACACCTACCAAAAGTGGCGCCCTACAAGATTATAAGTAATATACTGAAGTCAGAGAAAAATTAAAGTAAATATCTTCCACAATTTACATATACAAAAACACATACTAACTTAAATAACTTTACCTACCACTGAATTCCAGAAAGGGTTTTATAATACATAGTTTATGGTAAATTATAATGGTTAGTGTGGCAAATCTGTAATCAAAACTAAAATAACGGATGCAAGAACTATTAAATGTTGGTAATCCCTGTTTTAAGGGGTTGGACTTGAGTCTTGATTCAAAGAGCAAGTCATCCTCATTGTTACACATTCCTACGTGCAAATCAAGCTTCCAATCTTTGCACCATTTAGAAATTAAGTCTAGGTCACCCTCTAATATGGATTTCACATTTTGAATTTTCCTGTATAAATGGGTAACATCTGCATAGAATCTCACAACAATAGAGTGAACAAAAATTCATTTATCATGTCTATATATCATATAACTAACCAAATCTCTATCTTATTTCTCACTCTGTTAACTGTTCACTCTGCGTTCAACATGCCTTCTGTATACCATTGGATAGAAATCTATCATTACACTGGTACAGGCAATATATTTTATAGAGAGACCTTAAATGAAGATTAAGCTAAAGGCCAATCCCATCTAAACTTAATATCAATAATAGTTCAGCCATAGGAAGAAAAAAATCACAGTGCACAAAATACAGTAGAAACAACTACATGCCTCATTTTTATAATCTCAATCTTTCTTAATAATTCTCTTTCACTACAAATAATTCATGTCCCAAATATAGTATTAGTGCAGGAAAAATAGCTCAATAAGTGGAATTTTTAAGTTTATCATTCATTTTTTACTCAAAAGTTAAAAAAAAATCAACTTTCATAAATTTCCAATCCTCCCCAAATCATCATTTTAACTATACTAAAAATTCCCAACATTATTATAATTTAAATTTACCTTACCCATGATTCATCTGAAAACTAACTTTAACAAAAAAGGACTACAACTTATCTACATACAAATTTTCATGAGATTATATGTTACTAAATGCACAGTATCTTAAAGGTCTGTGTTATCAACACATTTTCACAAGTACTACAATGTGGAAGGTGAGCAGTATACATAAGATGCAAGTTATCGATGGGAAAATAAGGTTATTAAATTTTCTACATTTTAAGTGGCAAATTCAAGGTGATCAAAATACATGAGATGTTCAAATATCACTTATGTGCATGATTCAAAATTTTTTCTTATTGTGAACTATGCAGATTGACTATTTATATTAGAATGACATTCATTCTTTATTTCTGTCATACAAAGCTCTATCATCATTACAGAATTAAGCTTTGAAATTTTTCAGCTATAATCATTTGTTAGGTCATAGCTAGCATAATCTAACAGCACCCTTACAGATAAATTTAAAACAATGTTTTAATCCTTCTTACAACCTGCTGAATTAAGAAAATGCACTTTTTGGGATGTAAGAATAGAAACAAAGCTCTCTTCATAAATAAAGAGTAGGGAAATAAATGCTAGGATTATTCTTTTAAAATTTCATATTTCCAAGAGTGATAGATACCAGTAGGATAGACTGTATTGTGCATGCACACTTCCACACATACACAGGCAAGTAAATATAGAATTTGAGAAAAAATTAATCAAAGGGCTTAAGATTTTTCCAGAAAAAAACTATAATTAATATCCACTTTTATTATATACATGTAAATTTTGTATTAAAATAGTCATTTTAAAGAAGTTGGGACTATGTAACACAAATGACTTTGAAGAGGTAATTATACTGCACTCATACACAGAAACTGCAAATGAGAAATACAGCTCACTAGGATTATCCTAGACCTGAACTCCCCAAAATATTTAGTGTAAGTAAAAATCTAGTATAAGACAAGATCCTTGATGGGTCATTCTCAAAAAAAGGCATATAATATACTTTCCAAATCTTTTACATATCATGCAAGGAAAATAATAAGTGGGGAAGACTATACTAGATAATAATATGAAAATTAGTATGATTAACTTTAACATGATTAAAAAGAATGATTTTATCATCATTACATATGAATAATAACTCTGGTAGACTCTCAATCAACCACAATCGGATTAAGCGGGATGGAAAAAAATGAGGCATGAAATTTAGAATTGTATGGGCACAATTGAAAGAAAAAGAAATTACATAGCAGCAGAATTAAATCATGGGTGTGTTGTAGTCAAAGAAAGAAGATGCATCACCTAGTATACAACTAGACATCTACATTGTTTCTCCTATTCTAAGTAAAATAGTGATAACAGTGATAATTGATACCTTGATAATTGCATCAGAAAATATCGAGTGGCAGCTTCATTTTTGTAACATTTATGAGTCATTTTGTTTTTATGAATTAAGAATTCAAGAATCCCTAATTGAATCTTGTTAAAATACAACAGAGTTGTTACTACTAAATACCAAAAACTCAATGTAATTTGAAAACTTGAAAAAGGTGCAACTGTGAAATTGTTGATGAACAAATATGGCGTAGGCGAGTTGTGAAAAACAAAAATAGGGTAATTGTATTTGGTGAAATTTATGATTGGGTAAATGACATGTCCAGGCAAAAGAAAACAAAGCCATCAACCAACAATGATTTGGGCAAAGGAATCTTTTGTAGTTTAACCTACAAAGAGCAGAGAAGACCAGTTTCAGGAATTTAGTGAGCAGAGAAAGCAAAGCATATTTTGATGAACTAAAACTGAAACAGACTTCAATGCATCCAGTGGGTAATTGATAAGATTTAAGCAAATGCATGGGATCCATCAGTCTAATATCACAGGTGAAATATTTAGCAGTGACGGAAAAGCAACTGAGGAATTTCAGTCATAGTTTCAATAGTCAAAACTGAATTATTCTATAGAAAACAAATTTAAAACACAGATTAGACCAGTTTGTACTAGAAATGTCTCCTGTAAAAAAACTAAGCTCATAAGAAGGAAAAGGTCCTGCAGGACTTCAGAAATAATGCCTAACAGTTCTGTTGGGTAGTGTCTCAGGATCTCATCTTTTAAAACCATGTATATGCAAAGAAATCTAGAGCTCAAAAGTTAAAAATTTATCTAATTTACCGGTCAAATACCAGTTATAAGTCAGCATGGATGGAGAGATGGAGGTGTTACCATTCAGATCTGCTGCTTTACTCTAAGATACTGCACTCAGTCACCACACTTTGAAGTCCAAAGATGGAAATATATTTTTAGAGAACTTACCTCCAAATGTAAAAACTCTGATTCCATCTATGGATCAAGAAGTGATACAAAACTTAAAATAAATATATCAAAGAACCTTACTTCTGAAGCTCATTAAGAAAGACAGCGATGAAATCCTGCTGTTTTAGAAAGTTATCTTTTGTTTAGCATATGGCAGCCCTAAACCAGAACTAATGTCACGGGTGTCTATAATCCTTGATATTAACTTTACATAAATATGAATCAATACACATATATACAAGGAATAAATAAAAAAATTAATTCAAACATGCCAACAACTAACTGTATTGGAAGTTATCTATGAAATTCCTGATGCTTGAAAATCAAACAAAGGCACATCTTTAAATATTTTTGTTAAAAACGTAGTTTCAAAAGTATGGTGCCCAAACTACCACATAATTTAAAGTGAATTAGCAGCTAAGATGATGCTGATGAGGAAACAGAGTACCAATGGTTAAATGGAGGTAAAATTTAGATAGCAAAGTAGTTCTAAGGGATAAAAAAGAAACTGTGGAATAGATAAATATTGTGTAGATGATGCAATGGAGATCAGTGACATGAAGACGAGAGCCTTACACTAGAGGAAAAATTCAGTCACAGTGCTGCCGTAACACTTAAGCTCTGCTGGATTATTTTGAGGGACAAATTTGGAAACTGATGAGAAGAAATCTGGAATTTCCAAATGATTAACTAAGAAAACTACTCAACACTATTTGCCAAATGGTGAATAAAAAGGCAAACTTCTATACTAAGTAAGTATATATTTATCATTCCATTAATTTTTTTTTCAATGATCGTCTTTTTTCCACAATAATATCAGACACTCGGAAATATGGCATGAGTACTTTTAATCACAGCAGTTTACTACTTTTGTAACATGCCAATTGGCATCATCCATATCCTATTTTGGCAGCAGAATGACATTACGTGCATTTTTAATAAAACATATTAATAGCAAAATAACACTTCCTCAAGATAGGAAAGTCAACAAAATTCCAGTTTGGTCCAATGTCTTAAATTTTGTAAACAGTCGCTCAATCCATTTTGTTTAGACAGTAAAGGGCTGATGGAAGTGATATTGGTAACTTTGTGTTTTTCATTAAGTTCATGCAGGTTAGAAAAAAATCTATTCAAACAAAGTTGTTTAATTTCAGCGTGAAAGAAATCATTTGAGCTGGCCCTCAATAGCTTAGTTTATTCTTCATCATCCCAGATAACTGAGAGTCTACTGTATTTTGTTCCAAATTAAACCCTTTTACAGGGCAGATTGAGCTCATGATTATCTAAGATTGAGGACCCCAATCTGAGATGATAAAAAAGCAAAAGCAGTAGAGAATATTAGGCACTTATAAACTTCAAAAAATCTGCTACAAATATTTTCAAGTCTAATATTAATTTGATAAAATACATGCCATGAAATAAAGCTTCCTATTCACAACAAATATTTTGGTATCATCTTACCTATTCATTGCTGATTTTTCCGCATTCATGTTTACTAAAAACTTCATAATTGAAGTCTTCACGCACGATTAATTGAAGTCACAAATAGTCTAGGTGCCACATCAAATACTGCACTTCAGTAGAGTTGATACTATGATTTTTGGAACAAAGAAAGCATGCAATGTCATTGGCCTCACTTCCCTAACATACAGGAAGTGCTTCTTATACAATGGCACTAAGTGTCGTTCAATTACTAATATTTCAATTTATCAATGAGGATATTGTTCATCTGGATTTTACAAAAGGGTACATGCAACAACTTTTATAAATATAAATTTTACTGCTAAACCATATAATCCAGAAATCAGTAATCACAGACTTTCACAGAGATAACAGTTAAGTAAAGAAATATTTACCTCATTTGACTTTGATGAGTATGACCCTTGAACTAATGGAGATGTGCTACTAACTGGACCATTGGCAGATTGGCTAGCCCTTTGCAAACTCCTAGCATGTCTTGCTAAAGCCCTTAATTCCTTAGGATAGGGTGTAGGTGCCCTGAGGAGACGACCTCCTGCATCTAACTCTGAATCTGCCGCAAACCGAATATGTCTTCGTCTAATCCTTTCTTCTTCAATTCTTGCTTCTGTCATTTGAAAAACAATACAATCATTCCAAAATGGAAACAAAAACAAAATGATTTAACACTTCTCAAGAGAAACAGTTTATTAAACACCTGAATTATGTGAAAGGGAGATGTATAACAGCAATATAACAGATCATTTTTATTGATATCCAATAGCAAGCCACTTTAAAATCATCATAATGTGTCTATGCAATATTTAACTAAAATTATCAAAGCATTCCAAAATACAAAAGATTTGAATGTAGAAAAAATATCTTTACATAAATATTGAAATAATATAATTTAACAAAAAAATAGAAAGTAACTTAGAAATCTGATGAAAAGGTAATAAAAATTGATACATTATTCTCCAGAAGTCTAAAGAAAAGAAATTTAATCAAGTAAAATAAATTATGTTACTGGAGCATATAACTTAAGGAAGCAAAATAATTTCTTAATGCAGATATCCACAATCGCTAATGGGATGTACATACTTCTTGTATATTTTTCAGGTGGAATTACAAAAAGAAACAAACTAAAGTAGAAGCTCTATGGGAGGGGAAATAAAAATAAGTCAACGAATCTCCTATAAATTTCTCCAACAAAGAAAGCAAAATGAAAGCATTACTTCATAATTGAACAAAATTTATAGGTAAACTAAAAGAATAGTTTGTGTAATACAAAGCATACCTGTTTCAGCATCACTTGCTCCCAAATGCTCAAATCCAGGGGATAGAGGAGCAGGAGGATGAACTTCTGCTGGTGCACTCGTTGTCTGTGGTAACATGAAGCATGTGAGAATGCGCTGACCTGTGATTGGATCTAAATCTGATTGAAGTGGAACTAAAGGTTGAGCTTGATTGTCCGAAAGCCATAATGCTGCTAGAGAGCACAGGCTAAGTAGTGATACAGGCAAATTATTGATGCGATTTCCACTAAGGTTTATCACTTTTAGGTTTGACAAATGTCCTATTTCACCAGGAATTTGTACTAAGCGGTTTCTAGCCACACTCAGAATGCGAAGATTACAGCAACTTCCAATTTCTACACAGGAAGAAAAGGAAAAAGATCAACTTAAAACCATACATAAAGATGGATAGCAAAAAGCTAACAACAATACCAAATATAATGAAGGTTATAAATGAAGAATTTTCATTAGCCTAGCTCATATATCATTCTAGTTCTATTCTGACACATAGAAATTCGAAGGCACTCAACCAAATCTCGTTTTCATTAGGAAATCTCATTATTTCATTAGAGAAGAATTTTGCTAGCACATAGTAATTAATGCACCACTAAAATGAAACTGAGTGGTGGAATTTACTGAATAGCACCTATGGATAAAACAGAGTCCTAGCCACAGAAATCAGTTGATTGCTTCAATTCCAATTTCAAACCCAACCCCAGCCCATGAAGATATGGATAATTTCCAAAAAAAATGGATCTCACCACTATTCTCTTTACATTTTTGGACATTCACATCAGCATAGAATCATTTTAAACTCATTGTCACTCTCCAATTATCATGTATGAGAAGTTTTTCTTTTATTATAAATATTATAACTTTGAAGAGAAGGCAAGGATTATTGATCTAAAAACAAGTCCCATTTTCTGGGCTCCCATTGCAAGGAACTTTTGATTGACTGCCATCTCCTTCTCTTCACTTGTATCCTGCTATTTATCTTCCTAAAAACTTATTCTTCCTTTCCTTCTTCCTAATTCTATCTTATACTCAACTTTTAATAACATGATTAATGTTATTTTAGTATATTTGTATTGTATTGAATTACATTTTTGTTCTTGATTTGCAATTTGTTTCTAACCTTCCACTAAACTGTTGTATTCTATTTTAATATTTAACTCCTTAGTAATAATTAAATGTAAAGGGGGTTGATAAGTCTCAATGTCACCCTAAATACAAATGTATATGAATGCACTTTTGTACACATATAAATATATGAACTGTAGCCATGTTAACAAAAATTGTCTGATCTTACCAAATTACAATCATTTCTGTAATAGAAATCAATGAGGAAAATAAATGCTTATCTCTGAGAATCATTATATTAACAATGATCAACATTATTAACTGATGATGAATTATTGACTTTCAAAGTCTTACTGGGAAAATATAAACTCTTAGACAATTAACATAAAGGTGATGTTGTTCGCAATTTTCATTTCCATGCTCAGGCTCCAGATAGCCAAGCAGATAACACATTCAGCTCTGGTCCAGAGTTTGATTCTTGATGGAGGCTCACCAGTGCAAAATGATTATATTGTCATAGCACCTTCATAAAAAAGTACATTATGACCTTTCATTATAATTTACATTTAAACCCTGAAAACCACCACTGGCACATGGCAGGGGGTGTAAAACACCAAAAATCCTATCTACCCTTGACTGCTGTTGGCTTGTCTAATACTTAGCGGAAAAAATGACCAGATATAACTATTTTTCCAGGCAATTATTTCCCTGTAATGCTTCATCGTTTTGAAGATCACATATGCTACTCACTGGTATGACAATACCAACTACATCCTCCCTGAGATCCACAGTGATAAATTTATTAAAAAGCTTCATATGGTAATCAAGTCTTCTATCAATAAGGGAATCCTCACCCAGGGATTCTATCATAGCTGAAACACTGCAGTTAAATCTTAAATCTCCCTCAACAAATCTAGCTGCCCTACATTGAACCATCTCAAGGCTGGAAGTTAATCCTACTTAGTGTAGATCCCAAATTGCACAGCAGTACTCAAGGAGACTTTGCATCCCATTCGCTTTACCTACTACGTTTTGAATATGCTCATTGAAGGAAAAACTACTACGCAGTGTAATACCTAGATATTTATGATGCCTCACGAACTGCAACAAATATCCTGAAATATTATAGGGTACACGGGTACCATTAGTTGAACATGTAAAATTCATAGCTACGCATTTCTTTACATTCAAGTCTAACTGCCAATCACTGCACCAACCTGAAATAACGTTCAGATCAATCTGTAAGCAAACAATGTCATCTGGACTGGAATCTTTCTATAAATAACACTATCATCTGTAGGACCTAATACACTACCCTGTGGAACACTGGATGTGATGCAAACATCATCAGATAAAATTCCGTCCAACACAACTGATTGCGATCTGTTTCCTAGAAAATATTTTATCCATTCAACAACTTGCTGATTAATCCCATAAGCCATCAATTTATAAATTATGTTTACATGTGACACTCTATCAAAAGCTTGCTAAAATCTAAAAATACGGCATCTGTGCTAATACCCTTATCAGCTGCCTTAACTAATGTAAGTTATACACAAAAAGGGCTAACTAGGTATCACATGACCTACCCTTACAAAAACCATGTTGACATTCACTAATTGCCCCCTTATGATCTAGAAAATGCATAATTGAACTGGCAATAATACATTCAATTATCTTACAAAAAATTGACGTTAAGGATATGGGACAATAGTCTTCCAATTTCAAGGAAAGCCCTTTCTTAGGAATTGGGGTGATATGCACTCTTCTCCATGAAATTGGTACAACACCTTCATCCAAAGTTTACCTATAAAATATGAAAAGAAAGGGAGAAAGCTCATCCGCCAGTGTTTTAATAACGAGCGGTGGTATACCTTCCAGCCCAGGCGCTTTCTTCTTGTCACCTGTCGCATCAGCTTTCCTATTCCATCCGCTGACAACATGATTGGCCCCATCTTTGAATCAACCCTCAGAGAAAAATCCTTCGTGCATCCATTGTCTAAAGTAAAGCTTACCTGGTATTTTCAATTAAGTAAGTTTGCTTTACCTACCAAATCACTAACTGTTAGTTCCTCGTCATTAACAAGGCTAAATACTGAAGACTGACCTCCTCAAGATTCTTGGACGTATGACCAAAACTCCTCATCACTTCCTAAAGACTCTAAAAGGGTTTTAGATCTATATTCCTGAAACTCAATCTGTGGTTTCTCCTTAACCAATTTTTGTACCTCTGCATATTTCTGTCGCTCAATTTCAAAGTCTACTCCTCTTCATCCGTGCATGTAAAAAAAGCCTTTGCCTCCTATGCAAAGGTTTAGGTTTCATCCAATGTATTTCCTTAAGCTCTCTCATGATTTTAGTTGGGACGAACCTCGCTAAGCCTTCTTTAAGTATATGAAGGGACTCTATCCAGCTATCCTCAACGCTATTACTACTCACAAAATTATAAAAGTTGTACCTGTTTACGTTGATATAATCCGTGAATTCCGAAAAATTCGCCTTACGAAACATAAACCTGCCGAGGCAACTTGATTGATTTCACTACATCCATTTCAATTACTGCAGCAATAAATAGAATGACTCATTATACGTTATGAATATAAAATGAGCTAATTGATTATGAAAGTAAAATGAGCTGATTGATTCAAGAAAGGTCAGATAAAGTTTCTTTGTTCATTAACATTGAAGTGTACACAACATCACTCAGCTTCCAATACAGGAGTTTTTTTACCTCTATAAAAAATAAAATTGCCTCTATCTACCAACTTCACTAGGATAAAATAAAAAAGACCTACAAATTAAAAGCAATTTCTTGGATGTCAAGCTTAATGCATTCATAACTTTCATATAATTTTCATCCAGAAAGACTAGCCAATGAAATTGGTCTTAAATAAAATTTTCTTCATTGACTAGAAGGACACATACAAAATAGTATTTGTACTCTCATATAACACACAAATTACCATTTTGTTGCTTCTATATATTTATATATATATGTCAAATTTCAAACCATACAGTTTGTAAGCTTAGCATATCCCTCTTGAATTTTTTTATAAAATAAACATCACCTAATTAACAACTGGAAAATTCCAAAATGATGATTGAATTTTAAAAATAATAGCAAAAATCTTCAAAAACATACCTGGAGGTAGATCTTCTAGCATGTTTTCATCAACATTGATAATGTGAAGTTTCCTTAATAATCCTATAGAGGATGGTAATGTCTCAAAATCATTTTGACTAAGAATCAGCTCTTCCAAGTTTGATAATCTTCCTAAAGTATCAGGAAGCACAGCCAATTGATTATCATCTAATTTAAGAGTCATCAAGCTACTCAAATTCCCAATAGTATCTGGTACATCCTAAAATTAAAACAAAGAAACATGGATATTCCTGCAATATTCATTAATCTGGTATGAAGGCTTTTGCTGCATGAGGATTCTATTATGTGATGAATTTTGGGAATACACAGCAGTTGTCAACACAAATGACAATGTTTATCCAATGATACAGAAGAGGCTTCTTCAGCTCTATATATATTGGGAGTAACACACATATATAGGACCAATAATTATAATAGCAAAACTTCAAACATACAATCTTCATTAATCTTTAAAATCAAGTAATGGATGATTAGCTTATTAGAGTTTAAAATGGATTACCACCAGATATCACTTGATTAATTTTGTTCCAATCTTAAGACTGGTGTATGCTATGCCTGAAACTCCTTTTTCACACTATTGTCATTTAAATTGCTATGTTGGCATGCAAATCAATAAAATATTTTTGTTTCCACCATTCAATGCTTGGAGGATGAAGCAAAACATCTTAATGTCCCATTTTAAAATTATTATTTACAAACCATATCGTAGAAAATAATCAGAAAAAAATTGAAGAAATTGACCATTTTCAATATAGTGGCATATAGTGGATAAAGAGGATTCCAAAATTTATTTGTGGTCTGCAGTGTAGTTTTATCCTTTACCTATTAATTCAGACACTTTTCAAGTCTGTAAGTTTTATAAAATTCCTATAACTGTGCAAAGCAAGCAAAATCCACAGCATTTTTCATAACAAGAATTGAAAAACTTGTCAAGTAACTGGTGCTACTTCCCATCATTTTCCCTCAAACTCCCTCTTTCTGATGTAGAAATATAGTCAAGTAAGGTGACTGCTAGCAGATTGGAGCATAGGAAAATAGCATGCTAGCTCCCAATAATGCCTCAGCTCAACTCGAAAAATGTATAATTTACTGGAAAATAGGGATAAATGGTTTGGTACAATAGGCTTGATTTGGATGCTTCAAAACAAAAGGCAAGTATCTTATTATACAATGTATAGGAGAATACACCACCTCTAGTTTTCCTTCCCATTTCATCACTTAAAGGGGAAGGAACTATCCCGCCAAATGGTGGAAGTTTTACAAACTACCTTAGTCAACCATTAATTTATATCCTGTTTCGAGCCATGCAACCACCTTAATTATTATGAGAATGATGAAAGAAAACAAAAAACTAAAACATGCTTTTCATGAAAGGTGCACTTTCTGTTGTAACACTTACTTTAGTAACTTTATCCAATTAAAGAAGTATTTAGGGGGGAGGTAATAGAGTATCAGTATCCACTTGATATATCTCATTTTTATCAATAGATAAGGATATAATTAACCATATCCAGTGGTGCCTGGTTGAACTTATCCATGTTTATATGAAATGAAATGTCAAGTCTTGTTATGTATTTAATTTAAAATTAAAATATAGAAATTTACATGTCCAGTAATGGATCTCTAAGGTCAAATTCAAATTTTAACTCAATTTTTTTGACCAAATAAAGCATTTTTCATTTGTTGGTCCAGTTTTAGCAGGAAGCAGAAAACTTTCTCTATAAAATGGTATGTCATTTATATGCTTTGATACAGTGTGAAGGAAGAAAATCAGTGGTCACTGAAAACGGATGTTTAGAAATAATATATAAGGATTGAATATTTATCTATACCAAAGAAGAAACAGGATAGATTACTTTGATGGAGCCCTAAGTCTCATTCAAGATTTTTGAAAACCCAAAGAAAGATAGAATTTACTTCACAGATTTTCATAAATGAGACCTAATAATACAAAAATTTCAGAATTTATATACCCCAATCTGTTATCTGTGTTTGATAAAACACAATCTAGAAGCATAGGACAATTTGCAAAAGGAATAGCTTGTAATCAGTATTATACATGTTTTACTATTACAAAAGCTACATCTTCTTAAATAAGAGAAATTACTGCTTCATTGAACTTCACACCCAACTCAGGTGTTGAATTTAAATTATTCCTATTAACTAACGATCAGGTAGTAAGAGGGAGATAATGGGAGCGCAACATAGTTTATTAAAATGCAAAAGAAGAATTTTGTTATACTCCACTGTCAAATTGACATTTATCATTTAAGAAATTAACTGAAAATAGCTGATAAATGGGGCAAATTATAGCAAAGAGAGATAATCAGTCAGAAAATAATTTAGTGCTTCCAAAATTAATAGTACATACTGATTAAATTACAGTATATGTGCACCAATAAATAGTATGTGTGTAACAATCAAGTTTTCTATCAAGTATACCATCACCTTACAAAGTATTTAAGAGTAAAAATAACATTAGTTTACCGATTTGAAGAAATTTTAAACATTAATACTAGAGTTTAAATGAAATTTCAAAAATAAATACCCCTTAAAACTTACCTTATCAACCTGGTAGAATAACATGAAGCATGACAATTTTACAGATATTTCAAAAATATGAGTCAACTTTCATTAAAATAATTTACAATATATTTTGGTGGAGATTATGAGCAATCCTTCTATGTAGACCACTCACCTGAATTTCATTTCCAGAGAGAGTCAAATCACTCAATTTTGTGCAATTCTGAATTGCTGGATCAATCCAATTTATATTGTTGTTACTGGCATCCAAGTGAACTAATTTTTTTAAGTTACCCACAAACTGCAAAAAAATAAGATGCAATATTTCTTATAAAAGAAAATTTATACAGCAAATATGTAAAAACCACACCACTGAAGAATTATTACAAGTAATAGATCTATCATAAAGTAGACTGACCTGTGGAATGCTTCTGATTCTATTGAAATCACACCATAGCTCTGTAATATTTGGTAGCTGACCAACCACTTCTGGCTGCAAGAAATATTCTAGATGTATACTCAGTTATTAATTACTTGATACTTACGTCAACATTCACAATCACTACAGAATAGATGAGCCAAAGTAAACCACAGATATTGGAAGCAGAAAAATCATTCTCAAAAACACAGAACATATTTTTACATATAAAACACAGATCCAAAGCCAAAACTGACCATCAGCCAAACTGACAACATCACTGCACAATTTTTATATGTACTCTACACATACTTCAAAATAAGGAATTCTTTTCTATAACAGCAGAAACAAGAACTAATATGGTCTAAAGTCAAGCTTTACTTCTAACAAATAAAATTAAATAATATAAGCCACAGAAGAAACATTAACATAAAAAATTCCTAAATAATGAAATTATAACTATCATATTTATCAGCATATTGCACTTGATGTTGGTGATGGTGCACTTGATCCACAATGCACTTTTTCCTATACTTTAAGGCTGAAATCCTACCTGAATATTGTATGCATATAATAGCGTTGCAGATTGTTGTAGTCATAGTACTCTGTTCAGCATCCATATTGGTTGCGACTATTCAGAAGCTCATTTCATTGCAATTCTTACTTTTTATTTACTTCTATATAGATGGAATTCCCATTAAATAATTCAATTCAGTTCTTTATCTTAACTTTCAATTCTTTATTTTTTCTTTCCTTTAATAGTCCTCTACTTATTTTTTCTTCATTGTGTTGATTTCATTAGTGTTTATAGTTTTGTTAAATTGTTGTATTATAATTTTTTATAATAGAAGATTTATGCCATTCTTGTTAGTAGTATAGTTGTTTTAATATTTAAAATTTAACATTGATATTTTCTAGATTAGTTTTATTTAATTTAAATTTGGATATTTCTTGGGTAATTGAGATTATCCAATTTAAATTTTTATTTATAATTTTGTTTAATGTCACAAATTGTAAAATTGTTTCAATCTACTTAAATTCATTTTGTTAAAATGATCGAATGGGTAAATGACTCAAAGGGAGAGGAAGAAGCAAGTCCTCAACAGTCAGGACTGACATATGGTTTTCAATCTTAGATCATTTTTTGAGAAGGAGAAAAGAGTTATGTACCACTTTTACCACTGAAGAAAGTAACTGATAGCAGTGCTGCAGCATAAAAGGGTAAACATAACACTTTATAACTGTTGATTTCTGCCAGTTCATTAATGTAGTAACTCCTGGATGAGTCTTTAAGCACTGGTACATACTGTAACAATTCTTTCTTAGTCATTTCTTCCTTCCACAGCCAAACTATTTTCTTTCAACCACTCGCATAAAACTTCCTAATGATTCGTTTGCATAGGGTTCCTATTAATCTGAGTGGAATGGCAATACGCACAGTCCATAACAAAAATGGAATTTTTCTCAATATTAGGTTCTAAAGTTGTTTCTCAAATCATTCTGTAAACAACATGAATCTCTCCCTCTCTCTCTCTCTCCCTATCACACTTTTTTCATGAAATGAATTGAAGTATATTTTTAAAAAATTGACAATTTGTGAGACCAAACAAGTTTTCTTCACACAATGTCCACCTAATACTGCATAATTATTCACTATCTATATTATGTTGATGTAATTTGTTTGATTTTAACATACAACAAAAAAACCATAGCACAGTCTGCATTTTTTCTTGGCTAATGTATAATTATATGAATTAATTTTAAATGTGAATATAGAATAGTTTAAGTGATAATTTATAGTAATCACAAAAGTGATTTAAATTTAAAACATGCTATTCAATACTGAGAATATTTAAGCAGATCTAAAGTACAGTATAAGAATCCAGAGGTTCCGTCCCAGAGCTCATGAGATGTATATACAAACAACTGTAAGTCGAAAGTAAGATATTGAAATGAAACTTTCACTAAAAATATAGTGCATATCTATTTAAAATGTCCGCAAAGTCTGGCGGTATATCTATAATGTAATGTATGTAATTCAGTCAAATACTACTTTTTTTGTAAGGTCAACCAAAGAATTTTTCTTCCAATGAGGTAAAATATTTTTATCACTTAAACAAATTCATACAATCATTAATAGTTAGAAAGTTAAGAAAATTAGAACTTTGTTAGAAAGCTATGAATATATGATGATATTAAGTTTTCCACATCAATCGTGGCACCGTATCTCCAAATTGGCCTGAGGACAATAACAAAAAATTTTAGGAAAATTGAATAAAATATTATTTGAACAATAACTATAAGCATTATGAAAAAATATTCCATGGCTCATTCTGTGTTAATTTGAAATGTACTGGATAATTTCTGTTTTGTTATTGTCCTCACACCTTACTTTTGAAACCTTTCTGCCAACTATTTAATATCAAAATTTTGAGTCAACAAGAAAGTTGAGCTTTCCATTCCACTGATTCAGAGGAATAAATGATAGATTACAGTAAAAAGTACTTATTTAATTAAAAGGTTAAAACTTCCTTAAACGAAGTATCTGTGATGGTAACGTAATACAATGAACATAATTATACACTGCGTAAAACTACTGAGACTTCTAAAAGTTATAACAGAAATGTTAACGTAAAGTTTTAAAAAAATTTTACTCATGTTACTCAACTGGTCCAATCTATATAATAATATTTAACTAGTTTATTTTTGATGAAATATAAATAAGCAATGTTGAAATACACTGAACAAGATATAAAATTTTATTTGAATAAAGAAATGATATTATGAAAATATAAAAATGAAAAATATATCTTGGAAATTTAAATTTAAGAACCTTAGATGCTCATCGGTGAATGAAATGGATTTCTTTGTATCACTTAAATGAGTTAATTATAATATTGTAGAAATAAATATTCTTAAGAATTAGAATATTCTTTTCTACTATTTAATTCACTCTTCTACTAAAACAGCTGATTGATATATTAACCAATCTTTGAAAACTCCTTTCTAGAAAAGTTGTAGTCAACTAATGGATGAATCATGAGATCGCGAATTCATGAGATTATTACTTTTCAAACACTGCTGATCAGAAAAATAGTTTGCTCCTATATTTTTCAAAATATGAAACTGTAAGCTAAACTAAGCAGTAAAACCACAATGAGAGAATTGAATTGACCCATTTTTACTATTGAGTAAGTAATAGTGTAACAGAGGAAATAGAGCATTAGGTATTCATCTAAAGCAGTGGTAACAATTCTTTGGCCCCTTGCAGTAGGTCCTTCACACCCCTTCCTATAACAAATGCATGCAAGTTTGTTTCCCAATATTGTTCATTACTTCAAAAGAAAATATCATAGCAAAAATTTTACCAACAACTGCTTGACAATTAAATCCATCAATATGACACCTGAGATAAACTACTTGACTGTAGGCAATACAAAGCTCAAGTGTGACCTGATGATTTAATATTCAGCCAAATGGTTCCCAAATCTGATCAAGACAAATCTAATACCAAATAAGAAATGCTTCATTCAATACAAAACCAGACAAATTCTGATCTTGCCAACCATAGAAATTTAAAGTTAATATATTTGCTAAGGTATTTTTAGACAATTTTCAACTGATATGCCTAATAAATTAAAAACTAAGTAATAAACTTTTAATGGTGAAATAAAGAAAAAATATAAAATTTAAACTAATGTAATATCAACTTCTTTAGTGATTCTTAGAGCCGTAGTAATGTCTTAGAGCAAGAAATTTGCCTAGCTAATGACGAGACATCCATACAAATACTGATAAAGAATAACTAATTTTGCGAATCATTTTATGTAATCAGCATGAAGAAAAGGTATTTATAGGTATGATGCACAGGATTAAAAATACACATTTTTAGGATTATGCTGACATTGAGAACATCATGTAATTCTGAACAATAACATTGAAGGCGTTATATTGCTGCTATGACACTACTCTTACTTAAGATGAGAATAAAAATATAGCATCCATATCTCCCAAATAACCATATTCGTATTTATCCCACTGTTATGATTCCACATTGAGACTAAAGAAAAACTATGAATTACATAAAAAAAAGATACATGATTCCAAATTAAAGCAGTTCTTGTCAATCTATTTCTAGATTTGGGTAGATTTTCTTTTAACTAAAGAAGCATCATATTAAAGGTAAAGGGAAAACATACATGGAATTGATAATCATGCATTTCAGCCTAAGATAACCCAATTCACCCAATATAAACAGTATGAAACAGAGAATTCCTGAAAACCTACACAGCAAACAAATTAGGAGGCAAAAGTGAAACTTACTCAAAACCTTTCCTTGGCAGCTGGTAAAAATAATAATAATAAAAACTCATATACATTTTCATAACTAATAAAGGAATAAAAAATTGAGTAAGAACTACTATTATCAAAATCATTTCCATTATTTTTAAAGGATTTTTTGATATTTCTTAATTACTTGTGAATTTGGAAATTATCCAAGAATTAGACAATCCATGTTATTCAAGAATTAGAAAGATTAAATAAATATATGGCTTTAATTTATACTTTCGCATAATTTTACACTCATTAGCCTATTTTCAGCTGCCTCAGCGTTTATGATTAGAATAAAATCTGACTAATCTCCATAAATGAAACACTTAAACTTAAATTTCCATGATACTTCTAAATACTTACTAAGTCTGAAAACTCATTTTGTCCAATATCCAGTCTCTGAAGATTTACAAGTCTAGCAATTGACTTTGGTAAAGTATTTAAGTGGTTCTCACGTAGTTCAAGTATTCTTAGCTTCAGAAGACGACCAAAATTGGCAGGCAAGAATTCCAAATATGCATCATTCAAATAGAGTTCCTCAAGGGCAAGTAACTGCATAAACCCTTCAGGTAATTTTTCCAAAGGGTTTACACTGGCATCCACCACTCTCAACAGCTTACATCCTTTTATGTTATCTGGAATATCTGAAATTCCTAAAAGAAAATACATTCTTTCAGATTATTACACAATTTAAACCCACAGATGAGACATACAAATAAGTTATTATTTTCAATGGAATAACTATTTTATAGTCAACTCTTAAATATAAAGGGAATTTATAAGATCAAAATGAGACTTTTCAAGGAGAAGTAAAAAAATCCCACAGATGCAACATGCTCACAAAATGAGGGTAAATGTAAAACCTGAATATTAAAACCTAAATTCAGGAAAAATATCATTTCCATAAAATTCCTCATTATGGTGCAATGCAACATAATGCAACAAAAAGCCATTTCAAACTGAAGTTATAACTTAACAGTATTTGATACTCTGAAGCGAATTTATGTTTTACAATGCAGTCAGGGTCATTGGATGGATAAGACAAACCTTAGTGCAATATTTTATACAAGCATCTCCAAAATTTAAAAATAAAACTGAATTTCCATGAAAAGGGTACATTAAAGAAAGCATGGGACTAAGCAACCTTCCATTACTACCAAATTCCTTTAGTAAAAATCTAAAATGTTCTTTATTTTCTGCTTTATTCAAGTAAAAACATGAACTCTGGTCCTTTTCATTGGAGTCTACAATAAAACCATCAAGAAGATGAAAAACCCTCCTCTATTGCCACCATGTCCCTTCTTAGGGGCAGGAATCTTGCCTATAATGATAACTGAAATTATAACTTTGTCCATAAAAATGAAATTATGTTACTAAAATCCCTTATTGAGAAATCATAAGTACTAAATTTACCATACATAAATGCAGAGCTTTAAGAGAAGAAAAAAGAAGTATCTAAGAAGTTTCCCACTGATCAAATTACTGCTACAACATAGATAAAATTCCAACAAATGCCAAAAATATTTGCTATCTTGTAACGGTTTGCATCAAGCAGAACATGAAACTAGTCAGAATATAAACTCTCACCATTTTTACTGATGTCCAGGTGTTCCAAATTAACCAAAGATGAAATAGCTGCAGGAATATTTTGGATCTCATTATCACTAAGTCCTAGGTGCCTCAACCCATGGCAATGGAACAGTGGTCTAGGAAGATCTTTTATCTAGGAAATATGCAAACAGATAACAATACAAAAAACAAAATAATGAACAAAAAGGTTTTTTGTATTAAATTCCTAAATAAAAACTATCAAATCATTATTTTTAAACAAATTCACTTTTTCAAATTTTTTCCTAACTGTGAAATCTATGACACTTTCATGATTTGGATGTTTGTCAAAATATTTTAAGGATAATACCTTTTAACTTCATATAATATAGTAGTTTTTAAGACAGAAGATACTTTTACAAGAACAAAACCGAACTATAACACCAGAAACATGTTCTGTACCATTTTATTGAGCAAAAAGTTACTTAAACTAAATTACCTGCACACAATAACACTTTACCTTCGAAAATATACCTAAATATACCTGGGAATATACCTAAAATCAATACAATTTTTAATAATTACTTTCGTTGTGTATAAATTCTTGGGTATAAATGCATCGTACGATGCGATATACTGCTACTGAAATAGGGTTATATTCTTTAACTATAATATCAGTTGCCATTTCATTTGAAACAACAAAAACATCATATGAAAACGAAAATCTTCCAACTTCCTTAGTTTCACATTGACGTATGTCTATTGGGTGATTTGTTCACAAACATTCATTGAAAGGTTTATATATATATTATTTTACCCGATTAGCATCTAGATATAACTCCTCAAGAGTCCTCTCGAACGCAAATACTTCAGGTGGTACATCTGTGAGAGAATAGTGGCGATAGTCGAGCCTTACAATATCCTCTGTGTCCGATTTTATACAAGAAAAACATTTCCAAGGCATCTCTTAAGATGGGATTCTGAAAAATTGTAAAACATAGCCAGTTAGTTCAAAAACAAACTTCTCTTAAAAGTAATGATAAACAACACGACTTACCATATATATCATGAGGAGAAAACTGTCAGATGAACTAATGAAATTCGCAACTAATGATCACATTAGAAAATACCGATATTCCTCTTCGTAGATATCATTGACGATACCATCATGTGGACTCCTAAAAACAAGAAATGTTGTTTTTATTAACATAAAAATAATTAGGTAACTGTTTCGTTACGATCACGGGAACATTGTTCAGTCATTCACAAAATTCTTCTCCAGTAGAATTCTGTCCTCATTCATGACCACTGAATTAGCACCTTTTAAATGGCATCATTCTTTATCGAGGTTGCCTCAAATCATAGCTCAAACTTGTCAATAAATATGATTGTTTCCTTCACTGAACTTTTTTAATAGAGAAAAGGGCAACTTAGTTTACTTTACAGAAAGATGACTAAAGTTCATTTTGAAAGCAATGGAACAAAACAATCTAACAAGCATGACATATACATCGTGGGCGTGGATTTAATGACACACCCAAAGAGAACTTAAATACTTCTCGATAAGATGAATATGATAAGGTCAAGAAAGAATCAAAGAGGAATAGCATATAAGTTTAAGCTTAGAAAGTCAATTGCATTCAAAGTGAACAAAAATTTCACTTACCGCGCCTCTGAACAATAACAGCTGAACAGTACACTAGCAATTTAAGCAGACCGGTTACAATAGATAAAGATATCATTCACAGAATTAAAGAGATATGACTACGCCTTTCTTACTTGTTTCTTCCATATTTGGATTCTTTCTAAGAACTGATCTCACGAGACATATTGGAAGAAGAGTTACATTAACATAACATATCCGTAGAGCGTACCAGAAAGACGAGTGGTCCAGCGCAGTCAATTCTGTTGATGAGTCGATGTAGAATCGCACAATAATTTTCGTTGACGTAAAACTGAATGAATTAAAATTATTTGGTATTGTTCACTATCTCACAATGTTTGAGCTGAAATCGTTAGTACGTGGAAAAGGACTTAATGAAATATAGAATAAATCCACAGTTTTGTGGAATCTCTATGTAACGGTAAACGCCTCAGCGTATCGGACATTAACCGAGATAAAAATTTCATGTGACACAGAGTAAAATAAAGTTGAATTCACTTAACCTCTTCCTTTAAACAGGCTTTCTTTCGAGCGTTGAGTAGATGTTGAAGAAACGAATCCAATTTCAGTAGGCTAACAAGCAAATAGTAAATTTTAGCGCAGATCATAAATCCTAAATAATTACATAGTTTCCTTTTGACAAAACATTTGGTTTTGGAAAGTATGTCATGCCTAAAATGTAAGGTGACCTCTCATACGACTATCAATGGTAAATGTCTTACGCTAGAAATTTCCAACTGTTTCGCTGTGAGGTTTGCTAAAACTGGTAGGTATCATAGAGTATTTGATGCGGAAAATAACGTAAATTACGGTTTTTTCGAAACTGTAAATTTTATTCCGAACTTTGAAATTCTACTTCCATTTTTAAATGAAAATTTCCGTAAGGGTACCTCGCGAAATTCCAGCTAACTAAACATGCTATTCACTGCTAAATGATTATTGTTATAAATAGCTCCTCTTTTTATTTTAGCCCTCAAACGAACCCGCCTATTCGTATTTTGCTTCGATGCAATCCAATTAACCATCACATTACGCGCATAATAACAAATTATGAGAGAATTCAAGCCATCGCTGTGGTAGGATGCTACCAAAGAGCTAATGTCTGTTATTTAAATTTGAATACATGAACAAATGACATAAAACTAACAAATACTACTGTGATTAAACGGAGGTACATAATTTTGTTTCCATTATTGCGAGAAATTCCATTTTAAGATCGAATTTCTGACAACTGCCTTTAAAGCAGTAAAGATCACTGACACAGTAAAAATATTACTGCTATTCAGGGGCGGTTAGGACCCTTCCACTGAGTTTTGCTATAAGGTAGTTTTGCAACAAGTAGCGTTTACCTGTGACGCTATTGATTACTTATAGAATTCAATCGCTGTAACTAAACGAGACAGCTTATCGTCTGTGGTCAACGATCTATCTTTTACACCGCTATATGAAGCAATTATCTCCAAAATGACCCAAGTACTACTGACAACCCCTAATTCGACTTCATTTCATTGGAGCTTATTTCGAATGGATGACGGAGTGACTTAATGCTTTTAATGCTCAAATCGCGAAAGTAAACATTTATCCTATACCCGTAATCTGAAACTAATACGTATGTAAATTTCAATGTAAGGAAAATAATCCAAGAAAGCACAGAAGCAAGCAATTCCCAGCGATGATGTCTTTCCAAAGGATATATTTAGATACAAGGAAAAATTCTCCTTTGATATTTAAGCATCAATGCAATCATTTCCCCATGTACGGAAGTGCCTCTCATGTTAGCCAGTGCAACGCAAGATTTCTCTCTGCTCAGAGGTGAATTATTTTTCAGATTACCGCATTCTGTTTCCCCACCATCCTTAAGAATTTATGTATCATTTCTATTCTTTTGTTATTTCATTTAACTTTTCAAACCTTTTGATAACCTCTACTTCTCTGTTGCATGTGATTGCTATTCAATATGGAAACTTTAAATTTTCATCCTTCCCAAGCATTTTGTCTATTTGGACTGCTGATACAATAATTCAGCTACTACACGATATCTGCTATAATTGCTAACCATTTTCTTACTTTATAATGAACTTTCATGCGACACTTTTCTCCAAGAATATATTTCTGCCACTAATACTACCTACCATTTTATCACATATCTTGGGTTCATTACTTTTAAAGGTGACTGAGCACTCATTCATGTTTTATAAAAATGTATGACTAGAAATATCTATTCTTACCCAGATCTTATTGTTTCCCTTATCAGTTTCTGTATTGGGGACAGTAGGTCTGCCTTACATTTGGAACTAGTGTCTTGTTTTTCATTTGGCCTCCTCTGCTTTCAATTTTCAGATTCCTTGAAGTAACCTTGCAGTACCAGGATCACCTCAACTTTGTTCTTAATTTCTTTCTCAAATAACACTCAATTTTTATGCTTGTTTCTCCTTCATTTAAAATAAGTCACACCATATCACCTTACATGACAGTATTCCCTCACAAGCTGAATCTAAAAAGATCTTGTTGCATTTATACTTACTTTTTTATTATTATTTGTACTTGTATAAACTTACATCTGTATTAATATTAGCATGTATTTGTGCTTCCCCTCTCATAACCACTTTTGAAGTTCTTCTGTCATGGCTTATTCTATTTACCTTTTTTGGAGTATTCATTTTGGGGCCCCTCTCCTGTTGGAATATTTTAATTACAGAGACATTCTGAGAATATAAGCTAATGCAAGACATGATTTATCCAGTATTTCACTTTTTAAACACTTTAAATTACTGCCTCTTCCACTTGTTTTTATACACTGTAATTCATACAACTAATGATTGGAAGCTTTTCACTACAAACGCTTGTGTTCATTTTCATTAAACTCACCGTTGTCTACACATATCAAATGCAGAAATTAACATTAGTTACCTTGGGCCAAGACATGGTTGGTTCTTAGCAGCAAAATTTCTTCTGAACAAGAGACATAAGTGAATGTGTTCCTTTGAAAATAATGAAAAATTGTTCTTACTCTCCAAAATGTTCTATATCATACATGAACATCATGCTTGTTGCCAATATTGTTATTGCTCCATCATAAATAGTCCTACTTCAGTTGTATGATTGTAAATATTTCTGTATCCTATTTTGTGACAAAGCTTATATCCTGTATTGGATCCTTAGTTATTAAATCTTTTTATTGCTGCACAGAAAATTCCACAGATCCAATATTCACAACTGTATCCAGCTACTTGCATCTTATTTCACAGACGCAGCACAAATTACCAAATTTTACTTCTTCATTCCATTCTCAGAATCTTTATATCGCATTCCCTTTATTACTTCCCTACATCTACCTTTCAGCCTTATTTCAGATCTCATGCAAGAACTCTGGGTAGGACTGCCTTTTTACATTTCATTATAACCTTGTTCCAACTGAAAGTCCATTAAATAATTATGAAATCCATAAAAATAATGAAAAACTTCACATAACTATTTTGGGGATAAAGATCCATAATTATATCAAAGACTATTTTCTGTAATACTTAGCCAACTCTTATCAATTATTGTACATCTGTGACTACACATATCAATAGTACTGCAGGTTGACGATTCACTAGCTTTATCTACCTCATAAATTATTGATGTTTATAAAAACATCTCATCTGCAAAGTAGTCACTGATCATGTCACTTTTTGAACCTAAATTTCACATGACATGAGATTTCAAAATTGGAATGCAAATAAAATAAGTGAAGGAGTCATAGTGTTAGGAAGACTTGAGTTACATAAATATTTTGTAGGAATTACTATACTGATATTCCAAATGATGAAGCACAATTGAAAAATTTCAAATGCATGCCTTATTTTGAGTAGTTTTTCATACATAGGATAATTTTGGATTTTGATGGAAGCAGACCTAGTCTGCTAAACTTGATTTGATAAGTTATCAAAGCATGCATAATGAAAATATATTAATTTACATACAAACTAATCCACGTAGATTGAGAAAAATTCATCTTGAAAGATATGTTTTGAAGAGAGAATGTACTTTGTTACCTGCAAGCACACTAGCTTGCTTACAAAATTTTATTCATCTCCTTTTACATTAAAGAATTTGTATTTGACAGTAACAGTATGACAAAAATTGAATGAAAATTAAAAATGGAAGTAATATAAAAATAGAATACAGCTCATACAACATAAATATAGCTTCATTTGACTGTATTGAAAATAAAACTTGACCTGGTAATGGTACCTTCCCATTGAATTCTTTAACAAATAACCTGAAGCTAAAATCTCCAAAAGGTTTATGTATTACTGCTACCTGATAAATACTCTATGGCAATTATGAAAGAAGATAAAATATAAACAATCATGAACAAAAGAAATAATTTGTTCACACACTGAAGTCTTTTTCATAGGCTTTAAACAAAGTCCGTGATGTAATTCCCAAAATTTCAGGACTTATCATTAATGTCTGTTAATAATTAATAAAAAAAATGAACATACAATTTTCCTTTATTTTCCACATCGATTATACTGAATAACAAAAACTTTTTTCCTTTAAAAAGAATCTTATCATGATCACCTGCTTCGGAGTTGGTCCATACTTTTTCCTTTACTTGTCTCTTTTTTATGTTTCACTTCCTCTTGAGAAGACTCGCTCTCAGATTCTCCACTAGAATCCGAGCTTTCACTCTGGTAATAATAATTTCTTTTCCTCTTTTTCTTGGATGACACGACTGAGTTTCCTTTCTTGCCCTTGTGTTTCATGAGTTTATTCCTTTTAGCCCTTACTTTTTTCTTTGCTGTAACTCCTTTCTTTAACTTCTTCCTCTTAGCAGCATTCACTTTCTTATGAGCATAAGAGTTAACTGATGACGACGATGATGGTGATGAAGAAGAAGATTCTTCTGAGCTTGACTCAGAGCTCTCACTCTTTCTTTTCAGACTCTTCTTCCTTTTCTTCTTCACTTTTTTACTTCGACTTTGTGGCTTTTGCTCTGATGATGAGCTATCATCTGCCTTCCTTTTCCTATGTTTGCGCTTCACCTTTTGCTCTTCATCAAATGACTTTGTTGAACTTTCGGAGGATGTTCTATGCCTCCTCTTGTGTCCACTTTTACGCCCCTTATTTTTCTTTGTTTCTGCATGGACTTTCTTTTTATTTTTCTTCCTTTTGGCTGAAACCTTTCTGTCAGGAGAGGAGCTAGAACTGCTAGATGATTCACTGTAGTCAGAGTTTGATTCATCATCACTGTCATCACTATCACTACTGCTGCTACAGCAACTACTTACACAACTACAACTACTATCACTACAGCATGAGCTGGAAGAAGAATACTTTTTTCTTTTTTGGGAAGCTTTCCTTCCCTCATTTGCAGAGGTCATCTTCCTTTTCATTTTCTCAGAAGACCAAGACTGCCTCGTGCCATCACTGGAGCTACGTTTCAAAGTCTTTTTCTCTGGTCCTTTCTTACCTTTTAAGTCTTGACTGTGTTTTGATGAATGTTTAACAGATTGCTGCATTTCATACTTATTTGAAGTATCAGTATCATTACCATCTACACTGTTCCTGCGATCAATCATCTTCCCCTTGTTTGCCACTTCCCTCACAGAAACCTTGCTGCTGCTCTGATCATCAGAATTATTTTTTACATGACGAACAGATCGGCTTTCATCACTTCTGTTAGATTGACTACTTTTCCGACTATTCTCACTGCTGATCACTCGTTCCTTTTCATTTTCTGTCCTCCTCTTTCTGCCACGTGATGTACTCCTTCCTTCATTTTCTGAACTCACATCTGGACCCCCTCTGTTACCTTCTTGCTCCACTCTATCCTTTCTGCCCCTAGATGAATCCTTGTGCTCACCTTTCCTTTCATCATATCTAGAGCTTTCACCATGCATCTTCCTGCTTTCTGAATCATCCTTATTACCTCTTTCACCTCTCGAACTCAGTCGTTCCAAGTCTTCCATTCGTTTATCCACCTTTGAATACCTTTCCTTTGAAGTTCTGTATTTTTCATCGGCATCTCCATCTCGTTTTTCACTTCTTTCAAAATCACGATGTCTCTTCTCTCTACTTCTGGAGCTTTCCATTTCCATTCTCTCCATTGCATAGCTCCTTCCATGATGGTTATAATCCTTCCCATCAAACCTTCCCCTACCATCCCATTTGTAGCTATAGTCATTATTCCAATCTTTGCCTCGTTCGCTATTCCGTTGTCCTCGTGATTCAACACCCTTGGATCTGTCATCATAACTTCTGATCCTCCCATTACTTGAGTCTTTAGATTTTCTATAGTGTCTTGAAGATGAATCCCTATGTTTATCCTTTCGCTCATACTTTTCCCAGTTTTCTGAATTTCTATCTTCTTGATTCTTCTGGCTATGGGGTGACCTACTTCTACTCCTCCTATCTTTCCTTTCCTTTTGCTCCATTCTGGAAAAATCACTATCCTGCAGGGAATCAAATTCCGTATTTTAATGTCAAGGAAGATACTTTTAATGTATTTGTTTATTTCTATCAAATAAGTCTATATACAACCTTATAGATCCTTGACTGAGAATCTCTCTGGGAAGCATCAGGAAAATAATCAACTCCTTTACCTTATTAAGAAAAAAATAAATTATAAGTCTTGCCAAGGTTTTAAATTACAAAAATTTTTAAACAAATTAAACCACAACATTATGATGTTCCTCACCTTTTCCCCTCCATCTAATTTTAGCAACACTTTGGCTGAAATCCACATGTATTCTCCTGTCATCAATCAGTACGTTATCCATCTTAAAATATGCATTCTCACATGCCTTTTTATCTTCAAACTCAATAAAGGCATACTGCAACGAATCCCCAGTACTTTTATCTCTGATAACTTCACAACTGTCAATGGAGAAAAAGTATAAGAAAAAGATTAATTTATCCAGGAGATAAATACTATAATCTATAAATCTATATCATATAAAAGACAAACTACGTCCATATAAATTGGCTTAGAAATATAATTCCATCAGGAAATAACTTTGTTAGTAGTAATGGAAATTACCTTAGTCTTGAATTAATAAAGAGCCATTATCTTAAACAAAGAACTACAGATACTCCCCAACTTATGACCAACATTCTTTGCATTGTGCCATTTCCAACTACTATTGAAGTATGATAAAAATTTTACTTTAAACAACTACTATTGTGGGGCACAAAGTATTGGGCAACATTGTAAATTTTTGTGACACATGTTTACCTCCATTTCTTATCTTTACAGCTAATTTCATACACTAAATTTGTTCGTTGTTAAATGTCTTCATCTTCTAGCCATTGCTACTTCTGACTGGTTCTATCAGTAATATCTATTTAATGTTTAACACGTTCTGATATTAAAAAAGGACACATTCGTATCTTTTTCACATTTTTTATCCTTTTTAGGATAAATTTTAATAATTTTATTTGAAAACCCTCTATAGTTGAAATAATTTCGATCTTTACATTGTTTAAATCTATCTCTATCTTTTGTAATTGAAGTACGATATTATTTAATTTTGAAGATAACAAGAATAATAACATGTCACCTAAGGGAAAACATAATAGCAATGGTAATTAAATAAAGAAAAAAGCAGTATAGACTCAGGGGTCTAGACCTTTTGATTGGACCTTTTCTCAGCATTTGGTTGTTTCTTTTCTTAATATATCAGGAAGTCATCAACAGCATTTATACAACTCTTTAAAGAAATAGACGGAACACTTCAAAATATTTTTTACTCCATTTCCAAAGATCAAGTACATTAGTGAAGTAAGGGGTTGATAATTTTGGTTTAGGCATGGGAAAAGCTAATTGAAGGGAATCCTTTCTTGTATACTGTTTCTTTGCAAATTTTCACTTGATTATCGATTACGATAAACTTCTTTTCCATTTGAAACATCCTTTCTAAAGTCGAAGAGTGAAGTGATCTCTAGGACTAGTCTGGAGGCTCCAGACTATCCTCTACTATTATATCTATTCGTTATAATAAAATCAAAGCATGTACACAAACCCTTGACCATATGACATTAGAGTACTTTTGTATTCACCAAAGAAAACAGTGGCCTTATCAATAGTTTATCAACTGGCTTGATGTGACTGAAGGCAACAGCACAGTAATGTTTAAGTACAACAGCAAAAAAAGCAATGTAGTTTTAGAATGAGAAGAAAAATGTATGAAGTTCTAACAGTTGTAGAGAGTAATAATTAGAGCTATCAACTCTTTATATGAAACAAATACAGCACTAGCTGTACTAAATCTCAATCTTTTTACGTAAGGAGCCATGGAAATGTGTGAAATTCAAAAGAAGAGAGCAGCAATTGATTATGAAGATCTAATGAAGAAAAATAAAAGGTATACCATATCTAGCAGGAAGCATGACTAAAAGTCTAATAAAGATACATGTAATGTAGTCATTTCATATCCGACTACTATAGCAGAAAACGTTGATTGTGTGATGAAAGTATTGACAAAGGAACATTACATTGTGTAACATTGATTTGGTAAATGGCTCACTGTAGTTATATCATTAGAAATTATGTTTTATAGTAAAATACATAACTTTATTTAATCATAGACTTTACCAAAAAGACTACTGATCAAAAATATATATATAAATATCTTGTTTCATAACCTAATTTGTAATAACAAAAGATACCAAAATGGGATGAATTATTAAAAATTCCTTTACCAATAATCAAAATATGAGAAGATAAAGGAAATGGTAACTCAGTGACCTATTAAGAAGAAAAAATATTTGGAGAAAATTTGATAAATATTACTAGATGTTTAACTACTTAGGCTTGCCCATTAAAAGGTTAATAGAAAATGCAGATAAAGGTGCAGATGTGGCAATATCTACACTGTACTTGATACTAATCAGTTCCACCTACTCAGTATCAATTCCTAATTCCTACTTCCATTTATCTAAAACTAATAAAACAAAAATTGAAGTTTTACTGTAATGTATACAATATCTCTCAGCTTACCTCTTTATTGTACCAAAACGGCCAAAAATGATCTCCAGGTCTTCATCAGTCGTTACTGGATTCAACTTACACACAAATAATACATTTTCAGGAGGTGCTACATCTGCATCAGGAATATCACCTACAATTTCCAGAATGGTAGCTCTTGCTTGGGCTTCTCTTTTCTGTACCATTTCTTCAACTTCTTCCATTGTTTTTCCCTTTGTATCATCAACCTCTTCATCTGGAGCAATGCGTCCATTCTGAAAATTGACTCCATTTTTGTAAGGTTCTTTGTATTGGTGACTAAAAGATGAAAATACAAAAATGTGGTTTCTTTGATAGTGAGCATAAAAACGTCCTTTACTGTAAAAGCAACTCCTGTTACAACTTAAGCATAATTATAACAAAAAATCAAGTGAAGCAACTCACTATAAACAAAATTTATTATTTATAGCTCTTGAGTTTTAACCACTTTTTTCACTGTTACATTTAAGGTGCGATTTCTTAAGTCATAAAAATAAGAACTTTAGCAAGTTAACCTCACTATCTCAATTATCATCTGAGAGACATCTAAGCAGTATTCCACTTTGTGGAAATGAGAGCACCCTCCATAGAAAAATAATCTAGAAGAAGAGTTGAATAATCAAAAAGTCCCTCATTGACACAACTTGCGTTTCTTCAGATGCTTTTCATCATAATATTGTTGATATCAAATATCCAAACTTTTCAAAGTTTGAAAGACTAAATAAAGTTCACAAGGCTAAGAAAAAGTTGCTAACATTTTAGAAATCACCCTTAGACTAATGTAAAATCGAAGACCTCCAACCCTAAATCCAACCAACTCTATTATTTGTAAATAATAAACTAACTTAGGTTGTATTGCAATCTTACATAAAAAGTTTTTATTTTCCTTCCAACTATATGCAAGCCTAAGAACTAATCAAAACTTATGAGCGATAAGTGACTGCTACCCAAAATCCTTGAATGATAGGCATAAATTTATCTCTAAGGTTATTGTATTTGATGGCATACAAGATGCACTCTCAATTATGTGGGGTACGAATAAAAAACAAAAATGTTTTAACAGTCTATACCAAAGTATAGCACCGTTAGATGAGCACACACTGTTTTATTATGATTAGTTATGATCAAATACAATCAAGTTCATATGATGTGCCACTTGCAACTCCTCCTAAGTTGCAGAAGCAAGAAAAATGACGTCTCTTAGCAATGATAATAATTTAAAAACAATAAAAATAATAATAATGCAGGTTAACTTGTGGAGGTTAAACATTCCCTGAGCTTTGTGAATGCTCATGATATGATGATTTAATGTAAAACTTTTCATACTTTTCCAATCATAATTGAAAGTACTATATAGGATTTCAGCTAACTTACCAATCAAAAATCTTTTCAAAGGCTTGCATATATTTCTCCATTTTCTAAGCTTAATGATGGGTAATTATTTAAAACTTTGCATTAAAATTATTCACAATTCTTCTTTACAATTCATTTAGACGCAGGCATGCAAATCCAGTTTTAACCTACTTAAGTGTGTAATCAATCATTCAAATATTGCAAGTGAAAACCTATACCTGTTTTTATTAAAAATTCAAATGTTTGCCTTACAACTAATTGAAATAGTATCGCATGCCTTTGAACAATGTACGTACATCAACTTCTGAACATGAAAATTGTACTCTTCCACTCTGACTTCCATTCACCCCAAACTTACGCTTACCAATTCTAGTCT
Organism: Pachydiplax longipennis; assembly: GCA_036926295.1. Taxonomy (NCBI): domain Eukaryota; kingdom Metazoa; phylum Arthropoda; class Insecta; order Odonata; family Libellulidae; genus Pachydiplax; species Pachydiplax longipennis. Next base: position 2,615,337 of record JAVFKF010000010.1, read on the forward strand.
GAATGGAACAATTTTTACATTTTGTTTTTATGATGTTCATTTACATTAAAGAGTTGGTTGGTTAGCATAACTTTGGGGTGAGAGGAAAGCACTCAACTTAGAACATTTCAGGACTAGAAAAAACACCACACATAAGGAATTATGTGTGGTGAATTAGAAAATCCTAAAGGAGAATTTTAGCTGATAGGCATCAGGTGCAAATGAATCTATTGAATGAAGGAAAATGCTTAACGAAGGGTATTTTTGGAGAAATATCTACAAGATTATTCTAGCAAGATCCATGATACATTGATAAGCAAGAGTGGGGTAACATCACAAAAAATGAGGTACTGGGAATGAACGGTTTTCTTCAATATTAAACTTTAATGATTACAATAATAACAAAACCCATGGATACTGAAGTGATTCAATTGTATGTATTATACATTAATATTATATGAAGATTCAGACATAAATGATAATAGAGGTGAAGAAAGATTGATTATTATGGGGATTAGAATGAAGAAAAGGAAGGTTTTATAATGGGAAGACTTTTGCAGTATCTGATACAGAAAAAGTATTTCTTCATAGCTGGTAAAAGAAAAGTAACTTTCACCAAAGATGATATAATTGCAGCACTTACCATAAGCCTTTCCTTGGTTGGCTCTGGAGAGCGATCTGGAAATACTAGGTTGGGTGGATCATCAAAGGGGTCTTCTAAGACAACAGTGTGTGTAATCCTATAAATATGGGAAATAAATATGTCAAAAGCTAATAAAATTTCTATATATCATGTTATGTACACATAGATCATTGAAGAATGACACACTAAGTTAAAATTTATAATTCACTTACCTTGTAACATACAATAAATTTGATCATAATAGCTTAGGTACATTACAAAATAAGATACCAAAGACAAGGATAAGAGAGAATATTCAGGAAAAAATAAAAACAATACCAGTCCAGCACATTCAAAAATGACTGCAGGACATAAGAAGTAGAGCAGATATAATATAAAAAATGTATTGGTAGAGAGGACAAGTTTCTCAATTAAAAAGAGCTGAAAATATCTCTGAGCGAAAAGGATACCTTTTATTTTTATGATAGAGACTTAGAGGAATTGATTTAAAGGGAAATTTCCTTTTATATAACATGACACAAAAAAATTAAATTGAACAGACAAAGGGATTGCAGAAAACAACAGCAGGTTAAATAAGAAATGAGGTTTTCCTGGTGGATCAATAGTTGGATGACTGTTTCACAGATTGCAACTGGGTGACTTCACATAGTGAGGCCGACATTTTGGCTGCTGTCTTTGCAGCTATCTTCAGGGTGAAACTTGAAGATGGCTGCAGAGATGGCAGCCAAAACATCAGCCTCACTAAGTGAAGTCACCTGGTTGAAATCTGTGAAACACTCCTCCAACAACAGCAGTTTAGCTTTAAGCTTATTTTTCAATGTTCATACAAATGTCTGTCTGTAAAATCTGAATTCTCAAGGTTCAGCTTTGGAGAGATAGTGAGACAAGAGACATGTGAAGGTGAGGCAATCCTTCATCATGGAAACATAATGACTTTTAAGTTCAGAAAAAAGCAGCACCATGACCCTAGATCAGATTCTTAAAAGAATCTAAGGGAAGATAAAAACATGGGCATACTATCTGCATAGTATCCTCTTGTTTCCTACACTTAAAAACTTGACAATACTGAGTTATAGCTAACAAGAAACATTTTAGAGTCATTAGAGGTGAAATGGCTATGGTTTTCAATGTTAAATTAAATTGTTTCATTTTCATAGTCTTCCTGATTTTGTCCTTCCTACGGGATAACTTGGAGAATTAGTATTCAAAGATATAAATGAGAGCAAAACTGTTTAGGAGTATATGACAGAGTGCACTGCATACCTTCTGCTTCCTCAAAGATTTGAGTATACCTTCTACTCTTTTGCATAAAGCAAACTTTTAGAATGCTTCACAGGCTACACATCCTAAGTAGATAGTTTGAACATTTATGTACCCAAATAATCCATTTGTTCTCCTATATTTCTATTGAAAGACTCTTTCATGTATTTTTCTTCCAAAGGTTCTAATATAAATGTAGTTATTAACAGATTTCTTTGATTAAAATAACATAACAGTAGATGCAAGATCTACACAATACAGAGCTGTGAAGTCAGCAAAGTATACCTCTTACAAAGTTTATTACACAATAGGGTGTAAGACTAGAGAATCCAGGTGTCAGTAACTTAAATAGTTCTGGAAAACACCAGATTAAAGATCACCAATCTTATAAATACAACATAGGGTTAACTTACTATAAGACAAAGATTGCATTGCTATTAAGTTGTATGGTTTCAACACTTGTTTTCCAACAAATATCTAAAATACATGGACCATAATTTACTTCCATGTACAGCAACAAAATAGTCTATTTATTTCACACTACATTAAATGATGCCAACTTTGTCATGTGGTACTCTAAGAGAATTTACCCCTAGATGTCATTGGCTCTGATATCTATAATTAGAGAGATCACAGTAATAAATGTAGAAATTTTATAGCACTTAATCAATAAATTGGATAAAAATGATGGATAGGATGGATACCATAGAATACATATAGCAGAAGTAATGATTTAATTACCTAATATCCCTAAATGGATGGTGCTTTTCATCACATATGACTTCATTGAGCTGAATAAGAACTTCGGTCCCTTCTGTCACCTCACCAAACACACAATGTTCGCCGTCCAGCGAATGCAAATCTGCTCCAAGGGTGAAGAAAAATTGAGACCCGAGCCTAAAATGAAAATTTAGGGGCCACAACCAAATATGAATATAGGGGTGAAATTTAGTTGACATAACCAAAAATAAATTTGTTACTGTGTAAAAATATAAATAAGAATTGATAATCACAGCTATTAGTCCTAATAAACAAACATACTTACATGTTGTTGCCACAGTTAACCATTGAAATAAGTCCTGCTCGGGCATGTTTGATTTTGGGCATAGCTTCTGCTTCATAATACTTCGCTTCTTCCCCATGAATCATTCTAGAATTAAGGAATAAATGCATTGATACACAAACGACACCCATTACCTCCAGATTGTTAGTCAACCATGCCTGATAGAAACAAATTTTCGTGTTTTCGCCATAGAGACTGTGAATATTAACCTTTATCAATAAATTTTATGAATCACGGTGAAATAGCTCGATGACTGTAGAATCTTGTTCAATACCAGCAGGATAAAATATACACTTACCCAAAAATACTCTCTCCTCCGTTGCCGGTGCCGGTGGGATCCCCTGTTTGCGCTATAAAATTGCTTTGAACGCAGTGAAATAAGCTGAAATTGTAGTACTTCATTTTACAAAGTTTTAGAAAGTTGTTACAGGCTAAAAAGAAAGACGAAAACAGAGTTAGTTTTATATGCACTATCAACAAAACAAAATGCACAATGACAATACAAAATTTCTCACTTATTGGCCTCTCTTTAACATAGAGATCCACTGTTAAGCATCCCATCGTGGTCTCTATAACCACAGCCATTGCTTATATTTAGGGCAACCAAAGGACACCGATAAAAGTAACTGTAGTAGCAACACTCGTAAGCTATGAACAAAACTTCAACGTAACCTACGGTCATAACGTAAAAGCATGGACGTATTTGTTGCTTGTAAAGATACACGCACGTATTATAATCTTGAAATTCTCTTACACAGGCCTGCAAATAACACCGTTTCACTGGCGTTGAACATATGGATTATGCTACTGAAGCTAACGGCATAATTTGGAAAACATGACAAGGTATAGTTCTAACTAATGAAAGTAAGCGAAACGCTTCCGTGTTTTACGGAGAGTATCGAACACAATCGCAATATTTCCAGGCTGAATGGGGCTAGGTTCAACGAATCTGTCACGTCAACACAAACAACGATCGCAAATGCCTCCGACAGCGAACCCTCCAGAGGTAAAATTCAGAAGTCTGGTTTTATTTTGATTTTTAACGAAGACCTAAGGATGACTTGGACACCTACCGATGTGTTCATAGCCCGTCATATTTTTTGATTTCACCGTGAGGGGCAGCACTTCATAGCTTGTCTCATATTAATATGAATATTGTTATATATATATATATCATGATAATATTAGTAGCAACGAAAAAATTCAGTCATAGTAGGAACATTAAAACTATAAGTGAAGAAATTATTCTTATACCAGCAACCTTATTCACTGTATTATAAAATTATTATGGATTTATAAATGACTTCTGTAGAGAATCTAGCCTAAGACAGCATATGCTATTCCCAATTTCTTTACTAGATAACTATCACAGGAGTGTCTTTGCACAGTTACTATTGCACAGAAAGAATTTTCAAACTAAAAGAAATACTTAAAACGTTCATGATTCTTCTAATGTTACACAAAATTATATCCATACTTTTAATTAGAGAAAGATAGCAGTTTTTAGAGTATTGGCTCTAAGCACTTCTCCGGAGCTTTGGCTATGCTAAAGCCAAGTTATGCTATAGCTTTGGCTATGCACTCATTACTGAAATCTTTCCTAAAGTACAGTAGCTATTTCGATGAAGTAGGGATTTTTCTGGAAGATGCTGGCCAAATATATATTTTTTCCCTACCAAAAGGGCAGAGCTAGTGCTGGACCTGTTGTGTTAAGTAAGTGTAAGTTATATAGAAAAATAACTGTCCCTTGCAGGCATTAGGTGGCTCAATTGGTGTAAGACAAACTTGAGAAATTGACCTCTTCAGCTTCATGTCATCCACTGGAAATAGATGTTTCTTGCAGTTGAGTTCAAAGCACTGAAAAATACCAGGAGATCCATGTCTTCTTCAATAATGATTACACAATCAAAATTGGAAAATGCTGAGATAATTATATCCCAATCACTGTCTTCTTTGGTTACTTTTGCTACAACATCCTGCTGCTCAAATGTATTGTAAAGCAGTGCTATCAGGCATCTCTTGTCATTATCATTGGCCAAAAGCTTATCTTGAGGTTGTTGGACAGTAATAGAATCCTCAAAAAGTGTATCTCTGCAGAAGTGAGCAGCACCGTATGGCATTTTTTCAGTGCTTCTGATATTTTTGTTGGCTACCCTTTCAGGGGAAGCTCTCAAAAGCAATCATTACATTGCTACCAAAGTGGCTGTTTACATAATAAAAGCATAAACAGAATATCTACTCTCTCTCGCAGAAATAAGAGATCTCTCTTACGAAATTTTTGCAGAGCCAGACAGCTTGAGCGGAAAAGGTAGCCACCATCACAAACAACTAACATATTTGTGTTACTGACCTTTTTCCAGAGAATGGAGTGAAAGCAGAGTAGGTTATAGTTTGCTCTTCTGGTCTAAAAAACTCTATTAACATGAAAATATAAGAAGAGTAAAATATAGAAACTAGATCTAGATATTTAATGAAATGCAGGTTTTATTGTATTTCAAATTATTACTCTACATACTTTATATACTCTTGGTAATTCAAGCTATATTATATATAACCCTACTTCATACTTTGAAAATAACACAAATATACACTAACAATATTTTCAATGATGCAGAAGTGATGTCTTATTGTTAGATAAAATGGATTATAATTTTCACATTCTATTTTTCTAGGTAAGGTTCAGAGTCTAGCATTACTTTAAAGAATTTGAACAAGCATGTTGTGCCCATCTCAACAAGAAGAGTTAGCCTGGTTATGTTTACTTTATTTTGCTTTGATTGTTAGAATTGTGACATATTCAGCTTTGAGAAGGAAACTGTCACTTCCTACCATTAAGAAAGAAAAATATCATCATGTCTTGTGCAATATAAATGTCCAAAAATATATCCATATTATCAATCATCTCCATTTTTACCTCCCTTTTTCTTTTCTTTAATAGAGAGCATTTCAATAGTGTCTAAAAATTTCTGTTTTTTCCTTGCCAAAGGGCATTTAGAGAACCACTGCATAAATGAATCTTCCTCCTCCCTGAAAACGAAAGCATATGTGTTTAATTGTTTTCAATGACCTATCTAAAGTAGTTGATTTCAAAGTTAAACTCACCAATAAACAGGATCATGTGAACTGAGTAGTTTGAAGAATTCAATATGCTTCAAAGGGCGTACTTTCAATGTCAACAGACGTTTACAGGTTAAAACCTAATATATAAGTAATTTTGAATTACAATCCATATGCCATATAATGAGAATACAAATACCTATTACAAGGTTGTAACATACGTATTGTTATTTCCATTTATTTTCATGTTTTATTCTGTTTGGAATAAGTACATACATTCATGAAATATTTTATGAGGAATGGCAATTTTTACACTAATCAATAGAAATTAGCATATCTTCTGAGTTGAAAGGAAAGTAATTTTCTCAGTTAAATGTTCAGTTATTTGATACCTACTTGATACCTTCATTCATAATTTTTTATATTTACAATTTGAAAAATTATTTTTTATCATCCATCTTACTGGAGAGCAGGAAAATAAGTATGTATTATGAAAAATGATTTTAAAATATATGACTACGTACCTCTCTTATAATTTTTATGACTACTCCAATGGTGAAGCCATCACACATCCTAGCCATTGCCATACAGTCAAATTTATGATTTAGGGCATTGTATGAATATAGAATATTATTCCATACTAAGGACAGTGTTGCGTAATCAGGTCTAGGTATGATAATCATTTTATTATAGGCAGAAGCTAAACCCTGCAATGAAAAGAGTTTGCTAAATTCAATTTTTCCAACTATGAGGGTGGTCTGAAAAGTTTCCGACCCCAGATTTTTCAGTAATCTTCAGAAAATTTTCAGAAAGCATGTCGAGAAATGGCAAAATGTTGGAAACTTTTCAGACCACCCATGTATTTCATACTACCAATATAATATAATCTAATGAAATTATCAGAAATGAATATAAATGAACAGTATAGGATATTAGATGCAACAATCATAGTAAAAGATAAAATATCAAGTAAACATTCTCAATTTTCTCATTTCAACTTTATATTACTCATTTTACTGGAAATTAATTTGTAATTCACAATCCATAAAATTCCCAAAGTATCTTATCATTATTTAATTATTTTTCTACAAATATCTCTATAAACTGCCTGAAGGTATCTGGCAGACATACAGAAACACTATTTAGAAATAGTAATTTTGACAATATTGATCTAGTGAGATAAAGTGGCTGCAACCTTGAAACGAGATTAGCAAAAGGGGGAGTGAGGTCCACTGCATCCTTCATTATGAGGCCTAAGCAAAGTATGGGAAAATGAAGTTGATGAAGGTGCAATTATTTCAACAGCTTGCTTTGTAATTTACCTGATATCTTATATATAATCACTCCAACTTTGATTAGCAAATAAAATAATGAAAGATCAACAACAAATGTTTTGCACAAAAGCTAGGGACACATTAACCACTAATTAGTAATTACATGCATAGGGCACCAGGGCAAAACAGGTAACTAGGACAAAACAGATCACCACAAAGTGAGCAAAAATTTGAAATATGATGTGAAGAGTTTAGAAAAATGATGAAAATAGAGTAAACTGATCACAATGTTCTGTTACTTGATGATAGTGCACCCTATAAGATAATCTTTCCAGGTGTACCATGAGGATAACTGGTAATGCAGTGCATCCTGACTTCTTTTGATCAGTAATTTAAATGCTGCAATATTTTCAACATTATTGGTCAACAAAGAGGTTTTATCATTGATTTAGCTCAAATGAAATGTAGAAAAATGGATTTGGATAACATATATTGGAAATTTGGTACGTTAAACTAGTGAAATGCAAAAATAGATGTTCTATTGCATTTTCGCAGAAGTTAATACAGTCCAAGCTTGGCTTACTATACTAAGTACAACGTAAATAAATTTTTGTACTGTGACAACCTGAACTGTATATCTGTTCTGACAGGTCAACAACTAAAATGGATTGGGTGAGTTTGGAAAGGGGGAACACCAAAATTGATCAGAGATAAGCCCAATAGTGAGCCTTAATCCACCTTTGACCAAGGTCTACATAAACACTGGATCTCCACAAAAATTAGCCGAACTGAATGTAATCAAGATGGCATCTGCACCTACATGAAATAGGTAGCTGAAAACTTTTCTGTTCCCAGAAGATTAAATTTTGGAGTTTATATTTAAAATATAGGATTTTCTACCAGCTCACCTTCTGATCACTTTCCCAAGGGCAGCTAGATATTCCAATGACCATTATCTGATCTTCGGGTCCAATACCTTTTACAAGTTTTGGAAGCTCCTTTTTCAACCTTTTAGGATCTGTCAAGTCATTTTTTGGAACTCGTTTTAAAAATGTCTTCTCTGCATTCTCAACAAATATAATCGAGGGCTGCAGCAGCCTTGACACCTAATTGTAAAAGTTATTTGACTAATAATAATAGTAGACTTCTTGTTTCAAGTTGTGAAGATTTTATATTTCATCAACTAACCTTATTCACCAAATGTATAAGCATTGTTAGCCCAGTCTTTCCTGGGTATTTGTCGGCAATATTTACATTTGATATATCAAAAAGATAAGCACCTAATTCTGTGCAAATAGCATGAAGTAACATGTGCTTCCCACTTCCATGAGGCCCTGCTATGAGTAACGATCTTACAAATGGAGCATTGTTGTGTACATATGCTGAACCTTCCAAAAAGAAAAAACAGTTAATTTCTTCCTTTATCTAAACTCATACATGTAACACTTCATAGCCTTAAATTTATTTAGAAATGTTAAAAATTAAAATCAAACAAAGCAAAAAATAATTAGTAGTTGTTTCCTTGTAAATGAGATTTGAAGATTCGATTGTTAGTATATACATTTCTTAAATGTTCAACTGCTTTAACTTGAAAGATTACCTAGACCAGATTAGGAAAAACTGTAGTTATATTTTTTTTATTTTCATTGATTTCCTTGCTGCAGTTACCATCAAAGTTCACTTCCTTAGTTGTAACTTCCAGGAAAAATAAACATTTAATCACTGCCATTATCCTAACAGTGATCCAATTACGGTAAAATATTCTGACATCAGAAATTGTAAGATATAAAACATCTAAACAATTGAATTTAATTTGCTAAAATACAATCAGACTTAGAACAAAAATTTCAGGGAATACCTTTAGAAATAGGTAATAGTACATAACATTCTATTTTATATTTACCAGAAAATAATTAAATTTAACTGACTTATATTTAGGCTGTATTCTGTCCATATTTTTTGTATGATAATAGCCAATCACAGCCTAATATCTTTCCATTGTATTTGTAGTTAAAATAATAGTCAAATAAAAGTAGTAGGCTCTCATTTTTTATTAACTCTGAAGCATCAGGAGATATACTTCTTGATCTTTAAATAGGATAAATTAATGACAATGGTTGATATGCAGGTGGATAGCATATTCCCTTTGGTGAAAGTGTTCCTTTGGAGACCTATATATATACAAAATGACTGCACACTGTTGAAACACTTTTAAAAATACTACTACTATAATAGCTTAATTAGTCAATTTCTTAAATACTACAATAAAAATAAAATACAGCAGCATTGACCTATCAAAAGATATCTCTACAGAATATCTCCGAATATCCCAAATGGCCATCCTCTCACTGCAGCAAACTCATAAATTATTTTTGGAGTATGTATTTAAAATATAGGATTTTCTACCAGCTCACAGTCCCTTACAAAAAAAAGTTACCACTTCCAAGGAGCAACTCTTCCAACAGACCCCACGTTTCGGGCGAGCGAGCCTACAGAAGAGAGAGAGCGAAAATACAGATGAAGGACGTTGTCAGAAATGCAGGTCCACGTTGAGCGTTTGGAGGGATTTGTTTTCGTTATTGTTATTAAAATCACTTCATTACTTCGATTTTTAATGGCATTAACATGGCAGAATAACATTATAGCGAAACGGAGGTCGGAATGCATTAATTCGGTGGTTTAAAAGTTGTTTCCTAGATATAGTTTTACTATACATTTTTCTCCCTTTAGTATTGCAATTATGGACATATTCTAAGCAAAAAAATTCAGAAAAGAGATATTCCGCAGTTTGTGCTTGCAAGACCCTGAAACCTGGCGTTACAAAATGAATTCTTTGACGATATTCTAGGTTAATCCAAGATATTTTCTTAAACGTATCAGAAGTATGGTCATACTTTTTCAAGTCAAACATAAACCGAGCAGACGCATTCTGGGCACGTTGCGTCTTGCTAGCTAGTTCTTGCGATAAATCATGGATTGAATTTACCAATTGCATTTTAATGTAAGGCGTTAGGAAACTTCCTAAGCATCTGAGGATATGGACTAATTAATGGAATTACTGGACTATAGTAAAGCCTTCGATTCTGAAGACGCGGATATATATTAAAAATTACATTATATTAAATATTGTAAGCATCATTTAAAGGCTGATGATCTGCAGATATATCTCGATTCTACAGTTGTCTGCTTCCCTGACTGAGTTCGGTATGTGAACCATGACCTCCAGCAAATGCACAATTGTTGCAAGGACAATATTCGGAAGATGAATCCATTAAAAGTGCAAGCCATTGTCATCGGGTAACCACAGTTATTAAAACGAATTATTGGAGATATTAATGCAAAGCTTATCTTGAAAATACTGAGATCCTATTCTGTGACTCACTTAATAATATCGGTGTTTGCATAAACATCCGAGGGGATGAATGGAAAAGTAAACATTTCACAAATTTTCACGACGTGTTCCGAAGCCGTGCCAAGCATTTCAGGGAAAAATGGAGTGGGTAGTAAAAGACGGGAAAGGTCTCTCCCCCTCCCCCACATCTGGGGGAGGAAAACAGCAATAAAGTTGAGGGCTGTTTATGACCTCCAGAAACTTTCGAAGTCTTGCATGAACTTCTCTGGTAGAATCGCTTACATATTTTACCACAGCCAGAAGGAGATACTGCGGGCCGGGGGTTCCCCTGGGCAACGATGACAAGAGGGGGCAAGGCCCGGAAAGTAAGTAAAATTTTTAAGGGGATGTGGCAAGCTTTGAGATTCTATATATATAAACAAACCCGTTGAAAGGCACTTGCGAAGATAATCAGCTGTATAAACGAGTGCCAAGATAACGCAGATATCCATATGTATATAATAATTTAAAATTTCATTGCTAATGATATGTTGTAGAATAACAGAAAATTATATTTTTAAGGAATTTTCCGGGAAACATATTTAAAGTGAAAATCTTGCAATAATTACGATTAGTGCACTTACTGAATCAGAAAAATAATGCTTGCCACTTTAGTGCAAATGCAATATATTTCATTAGATTTTAATACCATATTCATATGAGTAATGAGCTATTATAACTTGTTACATGTTATTTGGATTGAAAAGGACTTTTGTAAAGGTTATTCTTCGAAAATTAAAGATAAAAATCCGAGCAGTGGTGCACGAAGAAAAGTATTCAATCCGTGTATTGTAAGGAGGGTAGAAGAAAATGATCGCGGATAGAATAACGAGCTAGACAGAAATTACGCGATAAGGAAGAACTACTCAGTGTCCTATACCTTCGGTCACACCGTAAGAAGAGGTATTTACTAGTAATCTATATCTATGAGTAAAAGAATGAGAAATCGATATATAATAGTTTAGTATACAAACAAGATATATTTTTAAAATTGACATTTTCCAGCCTAACTTTGTGGAATGGTGTCATCATGCAAAGAAAAAAACACACTTTATAAATTCCACAGAAATAAATTAATCGGCAACTAGTTTCGTCTGTCAGACATCATCTCATCTCCCTTCAGCAAACCCACCTATTCTGACCTCACCATCCCCTCTCATTCCTACCATCCTTTTTCCCAGAAGTTACCCGCTTTCCACAGTATGATCCATCCACATCCCGATGTCAACGACCAATTCCCTTAAAGAAGTTTTAACCATCAAACGGATTGCTATAAATAACGGATACAGCCCAGATATGGTGGATAAACTCCTGAGGAGAAAACAAAATATCCTCTCGTGCCGTAAAATCACTCCTTCCCTCTAATAATCCTCCACAACCCCTTCCTCATGTCGGAGAATTTCCTTCCTCGGAAATCTCTCCTATAGATTGGGACACATGCTTCCTAATGACCTGAGAGCGGCTTTCTATGTCCCCTGGAATCTACGGAGAGCCATCGGCCACCACAAAGATAGAAGACCCAGTGACTCCTCAGCGGGGTGTACGGTAAAGGTATATTAGGTAAAGTATATTATAAATTACTTAATATTTAAAGTGCATTGAGGGTTGATTAAGTTGGAGGCAATCAGTTATCTGGATCAGGAAAATATATAATAATTATCTCGATTTCTTTTACAATTATAGATAATTGGGATCCGCAAGAGAGGGAATTGAGTTCATATTCGCTGAGAAATATTTCATTTACATTTACTATACTGATTTAACATATCTTAAATTTGATAACAAGGTCATACTATGTTTCGACCTAAAATTATTATAAAATACGTCATCGCTTACTGGAAAGCATGCATATGAAAATGATAGCATTAAGTAAGAAAAAAAGATCATGAGAAAAGATGGAGTTGTTGATTATAGCAACAATGTAGACAGAATGGCAACGATGTAGACAGATATAGTAAGGGTTCGAAAAAGAGCAAATAATATTCAAAAGAAAAAATAACATGAAAACTGATTCGTCAATATTCAACGCGATTATATAAATTATAAAATTATGTGTACAAATTTCACATTTTTAGTGAATAATACTTTTGGGAAAGTTTAGACCATTTTTTTCCTCTCCGATATTACTCATCCATATTCTGTGCCACGCCATTGGTAGAGAGTATCCCCAAACCATGACTTAGTTCCTCCCCCCACTTAACTTCATAGATTCCTTCCTCCTTCTCATTTCTGGACTTCAATGCTTCAACGCCAGTCATCTTCCCATCGTAAGCTCTTCTGGTGAAGAATATGAGGTAAAGTAAAGATTTCGATACCTACGTTACTTAACTCTGCGTCTATCCTCTTTATTATCTTCAGATTCTTCATGGCTTATAAATACGTAATTTACGACATTCTAGTAGTTTAAATACCTTACAATCTTCTAAATTTCAGGAAAGCGTTTCTCAAATTGGAAAATGTATTGGATGTGTGGCTTGTCTTCGGAATTCTTCTACTGCCAACCATGTGCTCTGCCATGCCGAAGGACTGCGCCGAGGGATGAATGAGACTTAGAAGTTAAGTGATTTCGAATATTTCTTTCAGACTTCTTCCAGTCATGAATTCTAAAGCGTGTCATCCCTTCTTATTTCCAAGTAATTTTATCCAGGTTTTCCTCGGTAAATCCGTCATTTTCATGGTGAATCGCACCACATTTTGGAAAATAAGGCATCTCTTAGAAATTGCGATCTGAATCGTTGGCGTTTGACGAAATGGTTGGACCGGCGTTGAGCCATTCGAACTCTTTCGAAGGTTTCGGCGTGCTTAGTAAATTCAATTTTCCTATCCCGTAATTTGTCGATGAATGTAAAATCTCATAATTTTTGCCAAGGTTTCTTCATTCTGGAGTAAGTTCTCGGGTATGCTGCTCGGTTGAAAGTTAATGACCCACGTGGGAAAGATTTCCCTCAGTCGCTCCATTTGATAGAGAATTTATTTCTAGTCAATAATCACCTACGACGGGATGCTTGTTGCTCGCCATAAACCCTAGGGAATACTTCTACTACGTCGAAGTATCAGTGGGATTTAAGGATTGTCGAAATATCTCCATGCTAGGAAAGTCGAAAGTCTTTCCACATTCCTCCGAAATTAAATTCAGTCACGAAGAATAGTCGATCAGGGATATCTTTGGTGAGCATGAGATGTGTAAAATCACACAGGATAGGAGATTTCGAGTAGGTCTCTGCTCATATTCTCCTTAGATCAATATGCCCCATCAGATTTCAGTTACTCTATCGCGTCGAACACTCGGATAGCAGAGTGTAATACTTAGGTGATAACGTTCCCGGGTTCGATTCTCCTTGGTATGTCATATGCGCGAAATTACCTCTGCTTTTAAACCCATTAAGCCATACAACTGATATTAAATATGCTAATTTGGTTGATCCGACAAAGCCATTAGTATCGCCCACATTATGTGGGTATGTACTTAGGAGAATTGTAAGAGACTTAAAAGCTTGAAAATCAAGACCTCAAAGCTGTCGGCGCTTCTTAGATTTAATTTTATCCTTGATTCGATACAGACGTAAATCATAAATGTTACCATTTTTAAATCTATATTTTGTTTTTCGTGCATTTTTATTCCATGAATAAGTAATCCGTTGCTATGAATTTTGGAATGGATCACTAAATCCTTTCATTCAGTCATATTCAAATTTTCAAATATGGTAAAATTTCCAAAATGAGTGAATAGAAATATTTTCATTGAAGCAAAGCGAGGATTGTTTGACTTAAAACGACTTGTTTCTATATATTCATTTAAGTTGGATTTTCATTTTCATTAATTTTGAGAGTGGATGCATTTGGTTTTGGTACTATGTTTGTCTGCTCAGTGAGAATGGAGTGTGTGGTGATGTGACTGGAGGTGTTCTCTTTTGTGTATTTGGTGATGGATTTATGGTATTAGCAATCGTAGTTCCATGGTATCTAACATATAATCGGTGTGCATTCTGAGGGATCCCGTGAGAATGATCGCAAAAGTATAGTTCGAAGGAATGGTATTTTTTGGGGAGGGTTTATGAAATAAGGTAGCGGTTTAGAAAGGTTAAAATCCTCGGCATGCAATCGCTAGAGAGCTGGAGGAGAGTGGGCTAGGTTGTTTATCAGTTTTAGATCCATCGTTACTAATGGCTATTCATTTCATGTATGTGGTGTGGTATAACAATGAAGATGAAAATCCAATTTGCATATTCGAACAAATTTAAGGTCTTCTGATGTATTTTTAAAGAAAACTGCGACAGTAATTAAACCATCCTTTGCTTTGCTTCAAATCCACTAATCGCGGAAGATTTTGACAGATGCTTTTAAATATCGATGTAAATAGATATTCTAGTATGTAATGAATTTTTAAGGTGCTTTGGCTGGAATATTTTGAACAATCCTCCCGTTTGAGCAAGTTTATTATTTCTTTCAATGTGAACAGCTTTGCGCATGTGATTTTCAGACTTTAGCTTTAAGTTATTTATATTGGCTAATTTTCATCAAATATAATTTGGATATTTGGTTGTTTTTACGGTCGTATAGAGAATTTTTCTCGATTCATTTCAGTCAATTTAGTCTATATTCTAATGCATTAAATAAGGCATACTTTAAGAAATCTTGAATCTGTTTGTAGACTTGCTTTTTTGTTCTAGATTTCTATGTACCGCTTTTATTCTCCTATACAAACTGTATTGTAATTTTAAGACTCTCCTTTTTGCCTTTTCGGAGCTTCAATTCATCCGGTACCTGTTAGATTAGAATATGGTAGTATTTTTGGTTTAAGTGCTTAGACAGCTGAGATCATTTTGCACGTGGTTTCCCACCGGAATCGAACCCGTGACTGTTTTCTCCAATGTAGAACGCGTGGCACACATGGCTATCTGGAGCTGTCTTGAATTAGAGTGCTTCTTAACTTCAACGAAAACGTAACTATAAAGCCCCCTTAAGTTTTTTGCGCAATTAGTACTTCTAATATTTTTTTCCATTTGGTCAGGGTACTACTACTGAGTTATTTCAAGTTAATTTCCGTATATTTAAATACGTTTACATTTAATCACTTTCTCGGATAATTGCGTTGCTTGAGTACCCCCAATTATGATGTAACCTTAATTCGATCACCTTAAAGCAGTAGATATATTTTTAACGGAAAATATCTATAACGATTATTAAAGTTAATCAAATTTTTGGAGGGGATATGCTTAACATCTTTTGCAGATGCTGTGTTGATTAATTTAACAGTTGTAGTAATTCAGCAAACTTTCCAAAATCATCTTCATAGATAACGTAAGGCTAGCAGCTTAGAACAAAACACGTATTGAATTTTTTAAATCTTGTGTTATACACTTTCAGTAAAATTACTGGAGTGGATGTCATTGGAAGACTCAAGGGAATTGGTGGTATTTCCAAAGGTTTCTTCCCCCACATCAGGCAAGCAAACTGAGCAATTAAAAGTTCAAGGAATAAATGAAGCAGTTGGGGGCCGGAAGAGGTAAGGTTTTCCTCTTATTAAATTGTATCATTTGTTTGTGTAATGGAATTAGTGAGTTTTGCAATGCTTGTTAAGACTGTTGTGCTGCTGGCTTGAACAGTAACTCCACTCGTATTGTACACTCACCAGAAGTAACACTTATAAGAAAAAAGAGCTTCAAGCCAATATATTTAAAGATTTTGATAAGATAATATAGGGGCATAGCTTTGCTTGGTAGAATTAAATAGCAATAATATTGTACCTTAAGTTTCATTTGTGATACTTATAAATCGTTTGCTTTATGAAAGTTTAAAAAGTGTATTCACCGAAAGGTTATAGCCTTTAATTAGAAAAGGTGTCGTTTCGACAATGATTATAGTTAGTCCATAGATGGGGAGCCTGCAACCTGTAAGACCTTTCTGTCATTCAGTACCAGCTTTTCTTCTCTTCCTGAATTTTACATGGTTTTATGCAAGACTTTTCACACAATGCTTCAATTAGATTCGGTGAAAATGGAATGGAAAATGTATTAACTGTATTTATAAAACATTTCAGGTAGGCTATATGTCAGAAGCCTTTTGAATGTTATTAATATGACAAAGACAAAAATAAAATAGAGAAAATGAACGCTGATAAGGCGTTTTTGGGTGTTTTAGTATTTCTGTATTAGTTCGTAGATATCGGAGTGTTTGTTTATAAACATTTGGGTGGGGAAAAGAATCAGTTTGTCTGAGAATTTTTTAAATGTGTAAACTAATAGTTGTATAGATTCAGATTTCATGATCCTGCACATTATGTGTATTTAATTAATTTACCTTGCACATTATGCGTATTTAAGGATAACGTACTTGTTCTGAACTTCTGCAAGATATTTCATACATAGCTGTTTCTATTTTTACTGTATTGTTACTTTGTTACTCCATTTATGAAATTCATTTTATTTACCCTCTCAACCTGCTTTTACTGAGTTTATTATAGATTGCAACATATTCATCGCATTTGCTTGCAGAACCTGAGGTTGTAGCCTGCATATGACGCCTTTGGAAAGAGGATAAGGAACTGAAAAGGCTATTAAAGGAGACAAACCTTGGAACACTGAATTCAAGCAGCAAATGCAGATCCCTACAGCAGCACCCATTAGAAGCAGAAAGTTGTGCTAGAAGACTCCATGTACTGCATGGATGCATTGGACTTTAATATTGCTAACTTTTATAATAGAGTAGATTGGACACTAGAATTAAATTACAAATCTGTAATTTCAATATGTTTCGGTATTTTGTTTAGATGTTATGCATTTGTAAGATTGTCTGTCTTTTGTGATCCGTCTGAAAAGTGTCGGGAAGGCAGTCGAATGTATTAGGTGCGGAGGGAGGCTGTGCAGGGACCTGAGGAAGGAGCTTTCACGTCAACGTAGAGAAGATTCTTCGAGCAGAGGAAGCGGAGCCGAAGAATCGAGCCGATTGTGCGAGCCTAGCTGTGTGAGCGAGGCCTGCACGCGCGGCTTTCGTGTCGATCCTTGAGGCCGTACGCGTGAGGTGTGCCAGTGTGGAATGCCTGCGTGTTTGTCGTCCGTAGGTGGTGCCGAGAGTTACGCCACTGCAGGTTGAGCCTCGCAGCGGTGGCCGCAGGTCGAGCCCGAATGCAGTGCAGAGAGAAGAGAAAGAAGAGCCTGCAAAAAGCAGGCGAAACCAAGCAACGAAGATAGCCTGCGACGAACGTCGCTCACGAATCCGAATTGCAACGGCAACAGTTCGTCTCTACAAATATTTCTCGAAACAAAGCGTCCACAATACGTCTAAAAAGTCCGTTTTAACGCTGCATTCACGTAATGCGATTGAACACTGCGAATATGACACAGCGAACATATCGTTTTTTAACTCTGCGTTTTTGAAGACGGCGATTTTAAACAATGTTTTCGAACGCTGCGCTATCACAATTACTGGATTATCTTATTATCATCAGACGTCATTCGTACGACAACTGTGTCAACGTCACCAGTTACTGCAGCCGATGCTGTCTCAATACTACGTAATGTTTCCTCGTATGGCGTCTGCAGTCGACCTAAGTGTATAACGACTTTATATGTCTTAGCCTGTTAGATGTTGCGATTGGTTGTTTGCGAACTATGTTAATAGCCATGTACTTAGTGTGAATTATCTTGCTGCATTTCGGTGTCCTTCCTACGTATAATATTACATGTCGTCTCATCCCTAAGGCTATATTTTATGATGGAGTTAAAGTTTTTATATGAAGTCGTTAAGCTTAAGGAAGTTGTTTGAATTAGTGTTTACTTGGTATGTTATTACTGATATGATTTTATTTTCATGAATTGCTTCGTGGACTGGTATAATTTGTGAATCGTTCTTATTGCATCTTACGCAAGTTGTTTTTATATTCTAATATTTTGTGGTATTCGCATTTGGATGATGTCCCCCTTTTTATAGGAAGTTATTAACTTACAAAGTTCTTTTACTTCGTGATATGTCCTTGTCTGTTATTATTAGTAGGGTGTTATTTTCGGGATCGCACGATCGCAGGTCGAGCCCGAATACAGTGCAGAGGGAAGAGAAAGAAGAGCCTGCAAAAAGCAGGCGAAGCCAAACAACGAAGATAGCCTGCGACGAACGTCGCCCACGAATACGAATTGCAGCGGCAACACTTCGTCTCTACAAATATTTCTCGAAACAAAGCGTCCACAATACGTCTAAAAAGTCCGTTTTAACGCTGCATTCACGTAATGCGATTGAACACTGCGAATATGACACAGCGAACATATCGTTTTTTAACTCTGCGTTTTTGAAGACTGCGATTTTAAACAATGTTTTTCGAACGCTGCGTTACAATTACTAGATTATCATATCATCACCTTGCGTCGACGTCATGCGTACGACAACTGTGTCAACGTCACCAGTTACTTCAGCCGATGCTGTCTCAATACTACGTAATGTTTCCTCGTACGGCGTCTGCAGTCGACCTATGTGTATAACGACTTTATATGTCTTAGCCTGTTAGATGTTGCGATTGGTTGTTTGCGAACTTTGTTAATAGCCATGTACTTAGTGTGAATGATCCTGCTGTATTTCGGTGTCCTTCCTACGTATATTACATGTCGCCTCATCCTTAAGGTTATTTTTTATGATGGAGTATGTTTTTACATGAAGTCTTTAAGCTTAAAGAAGTTGTTTGAATTAGTGTTTACTTGGTATGTTATTACTGATATGATTTTATTTTCATGAATTGCTACATGGACTGGTATAATTTGTTCATCGTTCTTGTCACATGTGGTTTACGCACGAATCCGAATTTCAGCGGCAACACTTCGTCTCTACGTATCCCACGAAACGAAACCTCCACGATGCGTCTGATAAGTTTAAACGCTGCATTCACCTAATGCGATTGATTACTGCGTTTTTTTAACATAGTTTTTTTTATCTCTGCGTTCTCCCAATTACTGGATCATCATACTATATCATCACCTTGTCTCGACGTGATGCCTATGATCACCGTCGCCGTCAACTGTAGTTGGCTGTAGCCGTCGGATGTAGCCGATGTTCGCACTATACTATGGAAGTTTTTTTTTGCGTACGATGTCCGCAGTCGACTTAACTATATAACGCCTGTATACGACTTAGCCTTTGTTTTTGCAATTGGTTTTTACGAATTTAGTTATTATTCATGAACTTACTGCGAAAGATCCTGCTGCATTTGTCCTATATTTAATATTGCCTGTCGCCTTATCCTTAAGGCAACTTTTTCTGCTAGATTATAAGTTTTTATATCACTTTCATACTAAATACAATTTTCTTATCGGATGTCAGTATGGTTATTGAGGGTTTTAGTATGTCTTATCTTATGTTATTACTTACGATTTTATTTTCATTTACATTTATTCATTAAGTTTTACATGGTGTTATAATTTATTATTTTCTTATTGTGAGAATTTGAGTGTCATATGTTGCATTAAATTATATTTTTTGTCGTTATCCATATGGTTAATTTTCCCTTTTTACAGGAAGTCTTCAACATTTTAAGGAATTTCTTTGAATTCGTGATTTCTCATTATCTGTAATTACTGATGAGATGTATTTTTCTTGAAATTTTACAGGCTAGGTTGTAAAGTGTATCGTTCCTTTCCTTTCCGTACGTGTTCACATATCAATGTTTGCATTAAATATCTAATCTTTTTTTCCAGTCTTCGCATATGACTATTTTTTTTTTTTTTTGAAAGGTCCTTTTGGTTTATTTTCTGTTCCGTGTAATTTGCTCAGAATTTCTAGGTCCAGCCTCTTATTTAGCCACAATTTTCATTTGCTGGTGGAATTTTAGTGGAGAAGGTGCTGTTTGAGCCGTTTTAGATGCCCATAGATAGGATAGCCTTGGTCTGCCTGATTCTTGGTCTCTGGCTGCCAATTGAACGACAGATATGCTGAGGTTGTGGAGGAGTTTCTTCGAGTCCATCAGATTACAACCCTTTGGTTCAGTGTCAGGAATCCTACGGACAGAAGTGATGCTGCAGCATATTTCATCCACGGTCATCTTCCAGAGGGGCGCCCGTAATGGACATCAAATCACTTGTGTGCATTAAGTGACTTTTGACGTGTGGCAAGTTCAGATACATTTGCAGAGCATTTACTTGAACTATAGTCTCTTCCACCAGTGAAGCCACACTTCAACTTAGCGTGCTGAAGTGCTTATTAACTCATGTTCTCGGAAAGAGCTGACCGAATTTTTATGTTGTTTTAACCCTGTACTATTCATTGTTCATGGAGCAATTAATCTATTTTGTGAAATTAATGTTGTGGCTTATGGTGCTATACCTAATCGAAGTTCAGGAGAAGTGAGTGATGAATAATACAATAGGTTACCAGATCCAGTGAAGAACTAGATTTTATCAAGTTTTCTATTCATGTAAATGTTTTATCACATACTTTAATTATTACCTGTTCTCTATATATGTACAAATATTTCTGCCTACTTTTGGAATCTTGTCAGCTTTCAGCTTGCATTGCCAGATAATGTATTAACATTACGGTTTGATGGAATCAAACATGGTTTTTCGATATTGTAAAAGTATCTGACGAATCGCTTGTAATTAAATAATTCGTTTGCAAATCACTGAATTTGAGATGTTTTGCTGTTTAACTTCTGTGGTTTTTAACTTGGTGGTCGGCCTTTGGGAGGTTTTTTCGGAGGGGTTTTCCTTCCAACTTTGGGCGAATGCCAGGCAGACTTGTTCTTCCCCTCCGTTATTCCTTGTGATGTCTGTTTTACTGTTTTGTTATTTGGTTTTGTCTGATGTAATCACAGGGAGATTTAAGCGAAATAAAAGTTAATATTGAGATCTACCTGTTCCGATTCTTAGTGGCATTTTATTCCTACAATCGAACTAAAAGGAAAAGCAACCATGCATTTTCACAGTTCAATCTAAAATTAACTACTGCTTATAAGGACGATAATGCCTACTATCCTGCGATATGAAAGGCAAAAATGCTTCAGCTTGGGTGTATTAAAAGGCCCTTAAAATTCGTTTTAATAGTTTTATTTAGAGGCGAGGGAGCCTCCAGAATAGAGAGAAATTAAAGATGGACATTGTCTGCTATTCAGGTCTACGTTCAGCGTTTGGAGGGATTTGTTTTCGTTATTATTATTAAAATCACTTCATTACTTCGATTTTTAATGGCATTAACATGGCAGAATAACATTATAGCGAAACGGTGGTCGGAATGCATTAATTCGGTGGTTTAAAAGTTGTTTCCTATATATAGTTTTACTATACATTTTTCTCCCTTTAGTATTGCAATTATGGACATATTCTAAGCTTGTTAGCAAATTCAGAAAAGACATGTTCCGCAGTTCGTGCTCGCGAGTCGCTGAAACCTGGCGTTACAACATGAATTCTTTGACGATTTTAGAGTTAAATCCAAGATATTTTCTTAAATGTATCGGAAACATGGTCCTTACTTTTTCAAGTTAAACATAAACCGAGCAGACGCATTCTGGGCACGTTGCGTCTTGCTAGCTAGTTCTTGCGATAAATCCTGGATTGAATTTAGCAATTGCATTTGAATATAAGGCGTTAGGGAACTTCCTAAGCATGTGAGGGAATGAACTAATTAATAGAATTACTGAGCTTTAGTGAAACCTTCGATTCTGTAGACGCGGATATATATTAAAAATTATATTAAATTCTGTAAACATCATTTATACGCTGATGACCTGTAAATATATCTCGATTCTACAACTGCCTGCTTCCCTGAATGCGATCAGTATGCGAACTATGACTTCCAGCAAGTCAATTTTAGCAAGGACAATTTTTTGAAGATAATCTATTAAAATTACTAGCCATTGTCATCGGATATCTCAAGTTATTAAAACGAATTATTGGAAATATTAATGCAAACCTCTTGAACAATTTTGAGATCCCATTCTGTAACGCTCTTAATAATATCGGTGTTTGCATAAACATCTGAGGGGATGGATTGAAGAATAAACGTTTTCACAAATTTTCACGACCGTGCTTCGACGTCCTACCGAGCATTTCAGGGAAAAATGGAGTGGGTAGTGAAGGACTGGAAAGGACTCCTCCTCCTCCCCCACATCTGGGTAAGAAAAGAGCAATCAAGTTGAAAGAAAGGAGCAATAAAGTTTCCTTTTTCTTGTATGAAATTCTCTGGTAGAATCGCTTACACATCTGAACATGGCCAAGAGACACTGCGAGACGGGCGGTGGCCCAGGGCAACGATGATAAGGGAGGGCAAAAGTGCGGAAAGTAAATCGAATATTTACTGGAAAGTGGCAAGCTTTGAGATTCTATATATATAAACAAACCCGTTGAAAGGCACTTGCGAAGATAATCAGCTGTATAAACGAGTCCCAGGATAACGCAGATATCCATATGTATATAATAATTTAAAATTTCATTGCTAATGATATGTTTTAGAATAACAGAAAATTATATTTTTAAGGAATTTTCCGGGAAACATATTTAAAGTGAAAATCTTGCAACAATTATGATAATTGCACTTATTGAATCAGAAAAAATAATGCTTGCCACTTCAGTGCAAATCTTTCATTAGATTTTAATACCATATTCATAAGAGTAATGAGCAATTATAACGATTATAACTTGTTGCATGTTATTTGGATTGAAAAGGAATTTTGTAAAAGTTATTCTTCGAAAATAAAAATCCGAGGAATGGTGTGCAAAGAAACCTAATTGAATTCGCGCATGGTAAGGAAGCTATTAGAAAATAATCTGGAATAGAGCTAGACAGAAATTGAGCAATAAGGAAGAACTCCGCAGTGTCCTATGCCCTGAGTAATACCGTAAGAAGAGGCATTTACAAGTAATCTATATTTATGAGAATAAGAGAGAGAAATTGACATATATTAGTATGGTATACAAACAAAATATGTTTTAATATAAGTGAAATGTGTTTGCAATGCACGAGTGAAGATCTCAGCGTTTCTGAGATTCTATCGATTAGAATAGACAAAATTAATGGAGTGGAAAACCCAGATGCTTTTGGGAGAGGGTTCTCGACAATTCATATTCATTGATTACTCCCTAGAAATACTACGTTCTAAAATGCACCTTCACGACTGTCATCCGTCGTATCCCATTGACCACATCTCTTCTCCTGCTGTTTACTCCTTAGACCTCGCTATTCTTTCCGAGCATACGCGGAATTCAGTGAGCCCTCTCGCCTACCTGCTACTCCCTAACCATTCCATTATCTGTAAATTTTTCTCCTCTTAGTCCCACACGTGATTCCGGGCGCATTCTTGGAAAACATTTTCACCAAAACTACCACAGACAATTTCAGCGCCAGCGCTCACCCTCACCTCACTCACTATATACACGAAATAATTAAAAATATATAAATCACGGTTTGACTAATCTAACTTAGAAATATTAGCCAGCTGAGAAATTACGCATAGAACGTCTTATTCATCCGATGTGTTCGCTATTACGCATATGCCAAACGAGATCATCATAGTAAAGGTGGATTTTGAAGGGTTAACATATTCTTTCATTGTTACTCCATTTCTATTTTCGTTACTTTTTCTCTAATTTCCCCTTCTTTTGACCTTATTCATAGTAGTGCATTTTCTCTTATTTGTCATATGTTTAAGCTATATTATTTATTACGTTTTACGGAGAAGTTTGTCCTGCGAGCATGTGGAGCATGAAGCAAGATAACGAAGACCGTTTTAGACCTCCATTGATGGGACTTTATACGTAAGGAGAAAATATGGGCAACCAAAGTATTTCTTGTCCGATCTTTTCGAAGAAGAATGGATTACGCAGAGATATGAGCCGATTTAAGAAAAATCTGAATTCCTTCATAATACAATATTACGTAAATAGCATCCAAATGAATTTATTTTAGCTGGTATTTAAAAAAATAACGTCAAAGCATCAAAACGTGCGTAAGGAGGAAGACGAAACGCGCGCTAAAAGCAAAGACGCTCATAGACTCGCTCTCATCGAGCTCCTCGTCTGTTAAGCGGGTTGCATTCTTGCAGTGGTAACTTTTTTTGCAAGTGACTACATTTCTTGCTTACCTAAGGGAAGGATGCAGTACTCCTTGATAAGTTTCCGGACATCTCCAATAGTATGCTTTGGTTTTTTCTCTGCATTTAGCTGTTTGTTTACCACAAAAGATGTGTGACCCAGAAAGGAAGACAATGGTGCTTCTGGATAATTTTTGATAATACCATTGGCTACCAATTCTTCAAACAAAGAATCAAGAGTCCTATCTGGAGTCAGATCTTTCTCTTTTTTCCTTCTGACTTTTTTTCCACTTTTCCAGCCTCGATGACCCTTTGATGAGCCTCCACCCCTACCTTTTCCTCCTTTCTTTTTCGAACCTTTCCTTCGTCTTTGCGCTCGGTCTCTCTCAACTGCCTTTTGAAAGATTCATTCAAGCAGAAATTGTTTCACATTATCCTCACTGCAAACCACTCTAACAAGGAGACTACACACCGTCGGACGCGATTTAAGTGGTAAGACTCGGTAATTTGATAGATATCGAGTCAAGATTGACGAATCACCCCCAAAGTTGGGTTTTATGAGCGATAGTTTTCACGGAAAATGAACTTAAAGTTTACGAAAAATTGTCAGGTAGGCTATAAAGCTAAGCGTAGCGACCTTCGTCATTCGAACGTTTGGCGCAGTGGTATGGTATCCGCTTCCAAAGTCCTTTTGGTCGGGTTCGAGCCCTCATGCGGGAATATTTCTTTTCTCTTTTTTTCTTTTACGTACTCTGTCATAATCTTAATCTATATCTGTTTTCTTCTTTATTAAGGAATGAATTCTGAATGCGCGAAATAAAAATCTTTACTTTACTCAAACAGTTGTCGGCTTCTATATTTAAACCAATGTGTTCAGAGTTCAGAATTGGTAAATGTAAGTCGGGTATTGCAATAAAAGTTGCCGTTAGAGCGAGCAGCTGGATGTAGGAGAGATTTGAAATAGTCCTCTGCGTTACCTCTCTAGTATTGTAGTTTTCAGATAATAAATGCGGACATAAGTATTTGCGCATAATTTGAAGAAACGGGTGACTCACAGCGGAAAAATACTCTAACTTTTGGAAAATAAGTTCAAAATCCACCAAAAGAAGAAAACAGATATAGATTAAGATTATGACAGAGTACGTAAAAGAAAAAAAGAGAAAAGAAATTTTCCCGCATGAGGGCTCGAATCCGACCAACAGGGCTTTGGAAGCGGATTCCATACCACTGCGCCAAACGTTCGAATGACGAAGGTTGCTACGCTTAGCTTTATAGCCTACCTGACAATTTTTCGTAAACTTTAGGTTTATTTTCCGTGAAAACTATCGCTCATAAAACCCAACTTTGGGGGTGATTCGTCAATCTTGACTCGATATCTATCAAATTACCGAGTCTTACCACTTAAATCGCGTCCGACGGTGTGTAGTCTCCTTGTAAGAATAGATTCCTTCAGAATCGATTCATTACATATACAGTATATAATAAGGCAATAATAAATTTAATTTGGTCTATTTTACATCCTGTACATTCAACATCAACAGCATAACACAGTTTTCATATCTGATGGATTTAGTGTGATTAAAAAGAATGAATTATGTTCGGTGAATTTAGGGTCTCTTTAACCATAATGAAGTCCTGATATGGGATGAGCTGTTGATGGGTATTAAAAAAGAGCAAGTTGGTAGACAAGAGAAGAATGGAATAAAGGACTGCTTAAATGGCAAATAACAGTTAAGTGCAGAAACAAAAACCAGGAGGGCTAAAGAATTCCAAATTTGTTTACATACTCATACTTCAAAATGAAATCTAGCTCATCCAGACACTGTTATGTGAGCTATGGAGAAAATGGGCCAGTATGGAGCCAAAAGAGATGTTGACATAATTGAGAAAAAAAATAGAAGTAAAAAAAATTTAGATGCTATCCTTAAGATCTTCCTTGGTTCCAATGAGAAAGTAATTTACTTACTGCTTTGAGTCGATTCAATTCTAGTCGCATTAGACTGTCAACATTTGTTCTGATTTCCATCTTGACAATTTTCAATTTATCTCTGGTAATCAATTGCATATCATGAGATTGCTCAAAATTTGAAGATTCATCTTTGTCCATCCAAACTCCTAGTAATATATAAGAAAAATACTAATAATCAATTATGTTTCAATAAAAATGATGAAAGTTTAATTGAAGGCATAGTTGAATGGTGTCATAGAAAAAAAAGTATTTTGCTCATGCAACTGTGACAGTTAGTTACTGTTAGATCGTTTTACATTTCTAGCAATTATGAAAGAATAGATTAGGTAGAGTGATTCTGTGAAAATGCATAGTGTGTGAAAGAATGTTTGCATGAATGAAGAAAGAATGTTCAATGCATGTTAGGTACATGGGCTACCATAGGCAGATGAGGAACATACCTTCTCTATAAACAATTATAACTCATAATTAAAATAAATGACTATTTAAAAGAGATTACAGAAATGTGAGAGAAAATTAGGAGCAAGTATATGAGCAGTAAAGAATAAGGGTAGTGAGTATAATGAAGATAAATATAATTTCTATGCAAAGAATGCTTATGCTTAATAAAAAAATACATTTACTCTTACTTACTTTGAAATTCTGAGATACCAGATACAATCTCACTGCGAAAACGACTAGGTTTTAATTTCACTCCAGCTGTATCTGTTTCTTTCCCTTTTTCTTTTGATTTAGCCTTTTTACCTTTCTCCTTTTTTCCTTTCACTGTCTTGGAAGATTTAGCTGATGAAATTTTCTTTTGTTTTATGCCAAATAGGACAGCTGAACCACCTTTTTCCTTAGAGGGTATATCTGGAAACTTCTTTTTCTCCTTTCTTAATTTCATGGGAACATTTTTATGAATATATCAGTTAATAAAAAGGTATGAGCAGTGCCAATATTTATATAAAAAGTATTATTAAAGTACACTGTAAATTCATACTATATTAAATATTATGAGAAAGTTATATAGGAAGCATACCTTTCATTATTATACCAATCTCTTATTTGGGTTGTGTATTTCTTTTTCAGCATCCTTCCCTTTCTCAAATGAAGCAGTACCTTTTCTCCCGGAACTACTTGATTATATCTTGCATCATGATAGCTTTGTATTTGATGTCTAAGTTTGCTAATTTCTTCACTTCTCTTTTGAGCTGCATCTTGATAAACAGATGGGGGAATCTGGAATTATCATCATTCAGAGTGATGATAATTGAGAATAGATTAAATTCTTGTAGGGCAGAGAATACAAATAAATTTCTCTAGAAAGCTTCACAAATCTCAGCCATTCGTGGTAATACAATAGCATTGATAATTTTTCATTTTCAAAGAACAGGTCAAGCTTTCTATTAATTATATCTATGTACATAATGTGGAAATTCTGTAGGTTTGTTTGCCTTAAATTGGAGCCCACTCCATTTGCATGATTTGTGTCTAACTTTGCATATGTGAAATAGAAGGAAAGAAGTACTATCACATTTTTATTTGCCAATTTTTCTGGGCTTGAAACAAGATCACTCAGGTAGGATTCCATAAATTATACATGTAAACTTTGTTTTTATCAGTTGCAGGCTTCATTTCTAAAGCAAATTAAAATTAGAAGGAATGGTCTTCTGAAATCAAGACAAGATTCAAAATATAATTGAATAGTTTTTTATTTTTGTGGTGGCATATTGCTTTTGAATTCGAACATACAGAGCTTTCAGTAAATCACATTTAAATTACTTTTCTTAATAAAAATGTATGCCAAGTATTCAATTCATTATTTCTTTATGAAGACCATTAAAATTTCATTAAGTGAGCTAACGAATGGCAAAAGAGTTCAATAATTCACTTGATTGCATAAAAATGTATCTCTTTGAAGCTACAGCATTCTTACAACTAACATAAGAGTGTATTGTATAGATTTAACCGAATAATAAAACACCTGACACAAATGTGTGAAAATAAAGCATAAAAAATAAATGAAAAGCAGCCTTGAGTGGAAAACATAATTTTTACAGGGTTCCAATTTTAAAATTTATCAGTATATGATGCAAATACTATCAAAAATTTCTTTAAAAACTAGGATCCAGTTACCACAGTTGGAAAAGTGCATGGACAATGGTGGATTTGATGACATTTCAAATAAAACATTGTCTCATTTAAGTCTAATAAAAACTATGCTTACCATGCCTATTAACATCATTTCCTTTATTTTTCTCTTGTTGAATAGTTTTCTACACCAGTAGCCACGCCAAATCTTCTGAATTGTAACAGCTGCTGCACTCATTGTAGTTTTATCATCACTCACAACAGCAGGCTGTTTCCCCTTTTCTCTCAACTTCCTTATCTCATTCATGAACTCAAATCTCAGCCTTCCTTGTCTAGCTCTTTCGTGAGTTTGAATTATCAATACTGCTTGGCTGTAAGTCATTGGCTTGGAAAGTTTTTCCTAAAACAGTTTATTAATAAGTAATGAAATGGAAAGCCTAAAAATATCTTAACATATTCAATTACAATTTCTATACCTCAGAATAGCAGCCTAATTTCAGCAACACTTTCTTCAAATTAGCCTTTCGTTGTGCAATGTCATACATTCTCTCTTTTACATAATATCTTGGAATATTTGTTTCTCCTCCGTAAAGTAACACTTGATCACTTTCATCGCTCATATCTAGGTAATTGAAGTCAGCCATGTCTAAATCCACAATGTTATGCTGTAAATGATGGTACAAATTCTGCATCACATTGAATTAGTTATATTTTAAAAGGCATAGAAGACATTAAATATAATACCCCTCTTATCTGCTATATCCAAACTTTCTTTGAACTCTTAATAACTCTTTGGCTAATACTAATTGTTTTTTAGGTTGGTAGATTGAAATTTTGACCTCTAAATAGAATGTCTTGAATGAAAATCCTCACCTAGATTATATTGAAAAATATGCATCTCCAGCAAAAAGATGCAATAATCTTAAATGGCTGAATACTTAACAGAATTACCTCATATATTTAACAAAGTCCAAGTTAAAAGGGCTAAATATATTCTTTAAGCTTAAAAGCTCTGTTTTGAAACAAAAGAAAACATTTTCATCCCCTCAGTATAGAGATTTGAACAAATAATTATTTATTTGACAAGTAATACTTATAAAGAAATGCAAATGAAGATAAACAATGAAACAAAAATGTCTTGAGAATCTATTTGTAAATCTTTCCATACATGCATTTGTTGATAGGTATTTTCTCACTTTGTTAGACTGAAGAATGAGGAATTTGTAAAACAAAATTAATTTAATCCTCATTTAATCCTAATCATTCTCAACTGTTAAAATTCAACAATATGAAGTAATAAAATCAATCCAATGCCAAGTCCCAATAAAACTAAAGTAATAGGTATATGGTTGTAAATTCAATACAAATCAATGAGCTCATGAATTCTCAGGGATTCACTGCATGGAAATTAATCCAATGATTAAAAATGGAAAGCAATTTATTGCTTTTTTGACGTAATCTATTTCAGAGAACTCCACCTCATTAAGATAAGTAAAAAATGTGTATGTCATTTACTAAAAACAGCTCGTTAACTAATCAAGCTGCATGACAGCTGAGGCAAACATACTGCCCATTTCAACAATTGCCCCAACTGAATCTCTGACAGGACTCATGATATTAGGAAAATATCATGAAAATATTGAATAGCAGCCTGGATAACAGAGGTTATTCATCATGGTCTAGAATCCATTGATGGTAGAATGGAATTCAACGTCATAGCAGTGCCTCTCAAATGGTACCTGACTGTCTCTCCCGTAATGGTCATGGAATCACTATTATGTCATTGTTAATGATGAAACATATGGTAAATATGTCTAATACATAAAGTAAAGCACTTAAAAAAAGTAAAAATATCCCAAGGCTTTCAGTGATAAGGTATCCTCAATGCAGGAGATTTTATTTTAAATGAAGAACAAACCTACTTGTTGCAATTTTATTTTCTGCAGTACACTTATCAACTCAAAATTTGCAGCTCTCAATAGCTCAATAGCTTTTAAGTTAGCTGCAGTAGGACTTAAACTGAAAAAGACATGCGAAGAAAGGAAAGTATGAACATTTTCTATATAAAATTTCATTTGGAAAATATCTCAGAAAATAAAGTGCCAAATTGATGTAAATTATAAGGATTAGGTAATCTTGGATGTGGCCCATGCTAAGCTGAAGTATGAGTATACAGCCAAACAGCTGTTGAGAAGCCATAGGTGATTTTAGGTTCATATTTTCCAAAATAATTTTTGAAGATGTTTTTGATGATAAACTAGAAGATACTGGTTAATTATGGGAATAATTCCATTCCTAACTTCACTATAATTGGGAATGTATAATCCATGAAATTCTGCATATTATTAGAAAAATATTGTAACCCAAATTTTTATACCCTGTAGGAATGAGATCTAGGTTATAGTTGTATGGACTTTACCTTAAGTTCTAATATTCTGCAATGGCAGGCATCCATTACTTTGCGAATCAGAAGTCGTTTTTGAGGGTGAACCATCTGGTCATAACATTCATCCAAGTTATTAACAGCTTTTACATACTTAAGATAAAGACC
Source organism: Pachydiplax longipennis (assembly GCA_036926295.1). Taxonomy (NCBI): domain Eukaryota; kingdom Metazoa; phylum Arthropoda; class Insecta; order Odonata; family Libellulidae; genus Pachydiplax; species Pachydiplax longipennis. Next base: position 2,646,599 of record JAVFKF010000010.1, read on the forward strand.
TTGTAGTGCTTTCAAGGCAGTATCTCTATCCTAAAACGAAAATGAATGTAATTCTCAGGATTTAAATACTATGGTTCTTATCTATAGCGAATAAACAGACTCTACTAGAATATCTAACCTTTTGGGCTTTTTCCTTGAGTAATATAGATTCATTCTTTGTAATCCCTTTCAGTTCAAATTGAGATATTTCCCATAATTTATGGTATTCTTTTCCATAAAAGAAGCTTTTCTCAATATCCATATCAATCTGAGGAACTCCTTCAGCCTAACGTTCCCTAATCTTACAAAAATATCGCATGTACTTCGTTGGGCCACGTTACCTAGGCAATCATGTATTCGCGGGTAACATAAGAAGGGCGCTCAGTTGCAGTGTTTGCAGTTTGTGGAGCTGGTGACCGCTTTCAGATGCCGCCATTGTTGCATTACCATTACAGGTCCTGTTGAAGTTGAGAGCTGATATATTAGTCTTTGGGAAACTAATATCTATCAGTTTCATTTTGATTGAATACAGCAACTAAAAGGTAAGATGTGTGCACGTGATTTCATTATTCGTGTGCACTGTCAATGAAATTATACTCTTACAATGTTTTTGTAAAAATGGCTTCAATTTTCTCACGATTTTTTAGATGCCGGCCATTATCTTGCATTTATTTAATTTTCTTACTATATTCGATAATTTTATTAAGATTGTTTTAAATTGCCGAGCTTGTGTTTCTAAACGCAATATCTTCAAATTTTGTTGAACTTAAATTTTATCAATAACAAGAATGCCCATTTATGACGAAAACGATTAAACAATTCTCGTTTTTGGTGAAAGGGTGTCATTTAGGGTATTACACTCTCAGCATTCAGAAAGGATTACCAGAATTCATATCCTTACATCAGTTATTTCTTTCATGCTTTAACCTCGCATGATGAAATATTTGATTATGTTATCATAATATAGCAATCGTCAAGAAATCGTAATGTATTTTCAGCCAAGGAATTGTGCTTTTTACTGAAGCAGAAGCAAAGTAATCACCGACTAACTGCTCTATGTGCATATATGATTGGTATTGATGTTGGAAGTACACATCAATGTGTAAATATATGGGTATCATTCGTGTGGTTTTCTGGTTATTGATATCTGTGAATCATTTCGGCCGTCTTTATTTCGGCCTCTGTATGCATGTCATTCACCCGTTGAAGCTGCTGAATCAGCTATAAAATTTCAACGTGTACGTGTTTAAGCATTATATTAATGAGAATTTCATTGGACTTGGACTTATTATCGTATATATAAATGTATTGTAGTTAACATTTTTACAGCATCAAGATTTGAAACTTATTCGAAGTATTTCTTTTTCAGCGTAAAGATGTCTATACAGTGGACAATCGTTTGTGGTATTTTATTCGCCGAACTCGGGGTAGTTGCAGCTCTGCTCTGCCCCTTCATCCATCCTTCCAGGTTTGAAGATAAATCACTTTATTAATATTTTTACGAATATATACATTATTTACATTATTTGTGATCTTTATTTGCTGTATGCATTTCAAGCTATTGTAATAGAAAATTTAATCATCAGAAGAAACATATCAGGAATTATTAAAGAATATAGTTATGTACAAAGTAGAGTTCTAGTGACCATAGGATGAGCCTGACCTTTTTGTGTTCCCACACATTGGGGCACATCCATCCCAAGCGCGAGCAATCTATCAGAAATGGCCCAGAGGAAATACCTTTGCGTTTTTATAGTTTCCTTAGTTTGAAATACATGTATGATTGGTTGTTGCTGATATTTAATGGAATGGGGAATTAATAAATGTATTGAATAAGGTAATATCACACTGTGTTGGAGAATGGAAGAGCCCTCTTATTTTGTTAGAATTTCACCATTAATTTCATTTTGGTTTCATCCAAAGAATGCCTTTTCCATTTGAAATCTTCCAACAATTATGTATTTCCAATGTTTCTTGTGATGAAATTAATATTGCAAGAAGGACAACTTTATCCATCCTGACTGTCCTTTGTTTTTCATTTTTGAGCTAAAATCTTAAACCTTTCAAGGTAGATATTATTGTAGGTATATAAAGTATAGTGTTGGTATATCATCTTGTGGGATATCCTTGTTATTTCACCCAGTTCACATTAGGCATTGCAAATTTGATCGTTATCTAATATCTAATCTTTTCCTCTGTTCGTGAAAAAGAAAGTTCTTCTGACACATTTGAAAGAATATAATGAGAGTGAAATGGATTTGTCAAAGATTCATTTCTTTTTATTAAAATTATAATACTTTAGTTCATTTGAATGTACTATCAGGATAAGGATTCCACTGAGGTGAAATGAATCAACTTAAAGGTCTGTTAAAAAAATTCAGTAACCCCTCAATTCAGTCTGAGGTATGCAAATACTTACCTTGGCCTAAATGTATGAGCTCAAATGCCAGCTTGAGAGGTTAAAAATTTACTTTCACCTTTATAATCTTCAAAAGATCATTTTTAAAAGAGAAAGTAGATTTTAATTTTTAAATGCAGTGAAAACTTGGAGGTTTGTGAAAGTGAATGTGGGCCTTGATAAATTTAATGCAGCTGATGATATGAATGTAATTGTTGTCAAGATGAATCTTAATTTTGGGTTTACTTGGAATATATTATATTGCATTAAATATATTTTACTTTTGAAAAGCTTTATTCAAAGCATTGATTTTTTCTAATGGAATTTCCATGATATATTTCAGATGGCATAAACTATTAAAATCTAGGTTCGTAGAAAGCCTCAAGGTGAAAGCCTATGTTCTGTTTGGAGTTCAGTTTGTAACACTGGTTATATTTTTTTGTGGTAAGTTTCTTTGTTTTTACCTTAACATAGCTTATGTTTGTATATATTCTCAAGTGTCTTTCAATTAGAGGTTGACACTCTAGACATTCCCTGAGGTTGTGATGATGAATTTTGGTCCACACTTGAGAAATAGAAGGGGACATATTCAATGGTATTAACAGTTCATGTGAGGAGTCAACCTAAGCAATCTTTTTGGAAGTATATGATTACACATATTTCACAATCTTTATATAAAGTGTATAGATTATCTGGGATATTAAGGTAGATGATGAAAGTATACTAATATCATTATCATCAAAGTAATTGATGGTTGGATTTGAATTGTACATACATCTGAACTTGGAAACACCTAATACAGATGGAACAAGTTCAACTCTATAGTGTGTGCAGGTTTTCATTTCGAAAAAAAATTTGCTCTGATTAGAGAAACCTAAATATGTATCTTGCAAGTTGGGCATATTTGAAAACATCCTACAAGTTAATATTTATCGCATGTCTTAGCTTTTTGCATTATGCTTAGAGTTTGGGAGGGAACATGCATTAAAATATATTATTGAAATGCATTTGCTTTTGCCATAAAGGATATTTTGCTCAGTTTAATACATCAATCATCCTATTTTATTTTAAGAGATTTCTCTCTTGAATGAATAATTGAATCATGTGATGAGAAATTTGCATTAAATTTAATTTATTATAATTGTAAATATCTCAAGGAAGCTAATAGCATCGTATTACATGTTCATTTGGATAGAGTGTACATTAATCCCATATCATCCTTCATGTTTGCTGTTTGCCATTAATCATTAAATATACATATTTGTAGTTGATTTTAGTTCCTGATAAAAAAATAATTGCAATAATTTTATGCTTAGGTTTCACATATGTTGTAAAATCTTCTCTTTGTATTCAAGAGAGAATATACTTTTGCTGTCTTCATTTTAACATAGATTATTTAAACCAGTTCTATAGGATGTAATATTCATGTTCTTGTGTATCGTAAAACTTTGACTAAAATCACTAGGTGATGTTAAAATTCTGTCCTATCCATTTTTTGAAATAGGTAGACTTTCTTAGGACAATGTATTAATATCAAAATGAAATGATCACTTCTTAGTGTTTTACACAGTATTTGTCACCATTAGTTTTCAGCATTGTGTTTGAGTATAATTAGAAAATAATACATTATCTGAGATGACTTTTGATTTCATGTGTGAAAGATGTGTCTCTATGTGTAGACAAGTATCTGTAAATTGATGCAATTTAAATTGAAGGTCATGCATTAAAATTTATAACAGTCTAGTCATTATTTTTCTTGAAGTTAATTGAAGCACATGTCAGCGAATAAAATTTTTGCTGATAAAATGATAACTTTTAATTTTGTGCTGGATCAAGAAGGAAACCTTTCACTATTCACAGAAATGCACCAAGTTAATGTTCTGGAAAAATACAGTTATCTACTCTTTATCTTTAATTATATCTCAACTATAATGCTCTGTGTATTCCCTGGTTGACTAATGTTTTCAAGTTAGCAAATATTGCCAATATCATTTCCTGGTTGGCAATGATGCAATAACTTGTTATTCTGGCTTTTTTATCAGATTGTGTGATTTTTGCTAAGTTATCTATGTATAGTAAAATTGTTATGTATTACATTCAAGATTAAGTTAATTTGGTGTATCTTTATCTCTCTGCTGGAGGAAAAATTCCATTAGTTTAAGTTATAAAGTTTTTACCTTTTAGCTTTTGAACTCTTTCATCCTATACTGTTCATATACACATACGTATTTTATGCATTACATTCTTGCATTCTTCTTTGTTGAAAAGCATGGGTTTGTTGAGATCTAAGGCGACTGCTTTTTGAATGCCTTTTATGGGGTGTGTTGAAAAATATCTCAGATGAAATGGGAGATGACTGTTAACATGGAAGTAGGTAGTTCTGATAGGGTGTATACTAGCTCACTTGGGTATTGAGTTGAAGAAATTACTAGCGCAATATTGGAGTTATGAAGGGAAATAATTATTTGACTCATGGCTCTTAATTATTGTTTGTAAAGCAAAATGGAACAGATGTGAACAGTATGTGTTGAGCTGGTAAATTTATTTGGCTCAATCTTTTATGAAGAGGTATTATGTAATTTCCCTAATAAGTGATTTTGGTATTAAATATGAGTTTTCTTTCAAGTATCAATGGTATAACTGTGTTCTTGTCCAAATCAAAATTAATAGAAACCTAGAAAGACAATTCCATGAGAAGTAAAATATTTCCATCTTTGAGTCCATGTGTATGTCGGTGACTCACTGTTAGTTAACTTGCTAAATGTGTACAATTATACTGTCTTACTTTAAGGATCAGATTCAAGTAAGGCTGTGTTTGAAGTATGATTTTGATTCTCTTGAGATAATATAATGGTTCAGAAAAATGATTTAAACATTTATTCGAGGAATGCCCTTTTTTATCCAAAAGATATTTCATTTTTTGGAAACTTACTCTGCATCAATGCATAAAAAGTGTTTCTTACGGTAAACTAAATACTTCATATTTAACAAAGAGAGTATTTTTATCAATTTTAGATTCCGTTAGAGAAATGAGGAAGTACTCGGTGAAAATGTCTGGTATAACTGAACATCTTCATGTGGCTGATGAAGAACATGCTTCTATGAGACTTTTCAGAGCACAGAGGAATTTTTACATCTCAGGATTTGCTCTCTTCTTCATGTGGTAAGCTTAATTTGTTAATGCATAGTTTTATTTTAAACTTAAAATAGTTAACTATAACAAATTGATAAGAAATAAATAAGTAAAGTAAGTTTCCCTCTTTTGTCTCCATTTGGAGAAGATCTAAACCTAAAAAAAATAAACGTGTATTTTCTTTATTTTTCGTCAGTATCAATTAAATTTTTATTATTTAATGTGTATATTATTGTCTCATAATATTAAGGATTAACTCATAATTCCTCTCTTAGTTTTATTTAAACATATTTAGGCAAGATTCTGGAGAAATTCAGTCATCTCTATCTCTTTATTAACACTTGTTGCTTAATAGTTTTCTTTATATTTAAAAGTAGATTTATGCTTCCAAAGTTAAGTTTTAGCTATCAGTGATGCTTGCTACAATTTTTATTAGCCAGTTGAAAGACCTTGGATAAATTTGAATCTTATAGGGAGTTGAAGTAGCAAAGGTATTTTAAGAAAAATTATAAATTTGATTTTTAGCAGCATTGATATGGAAATATATTGTGTACTCTGGGATAACTTTATTTAAAGGTACATTTACATTCCATTATAAAAATTTACAAAAAATTAGAAGACAGCTGCTTAAAGATACAATTTTGACAATGATTTTACAGGATACTTTGAACTCAGTTTTCAGATTCACTGATGCAGGTTTCAGGGTGCTAGCCTAGCAAAACTGTAGTTTCAGGTTCAAATTCTTGGTAGTGTAGAGTTGATTGTGTTGTTAGAGGTTAATTATTAAAAATTTTTCATTAAACTAAAATTTTCCTAATAATTGCCTCACCAATAAATATTTATAATTCATTTGCCCCTATTATGTTTGATTTTAATTTTGCAATGCAACTGCATAAATGATGTTTCTTTGCAGGGTAATTCGCCGATTGATCACTATGATTGCTGCTCATGCTGTTGTAATGGCTGAAAGTGTAGCTATATTGCGTCAGGCAGAATCTGCATCTTCTCAAGCTCGCACTCTCCTCAATCTGCAGAGCAATGGTGCTCCTTCTGGTGAAGCTCATCAAAATGTCACAAATGAAGCTCATGATCTTGAACTGAAGGAATTCAAAAAGAAAGTGGATGCTTTGGAGCTTGGTAATAATTTTTTGTATTTCCCATTACGGTTAGGTAGCCTTAGTGGAGAAGGCTTCGGTTCCATTTCAGTTCAGCGGGCAGCTGTGTTCGTTTGGTCATTTTTATTAGGATATGAGGCTACATGTTGACTAAACCTTTGATTGCATACTAGGTTTAATGAGTAACAATAGGGAATTACATTTGCTCACATGGCCAAATGTTAAGCAGCCTTAAATCTTTAGAAAGATAATTCAATGGCCCATTCAATGAAAGCTTCATAATGTAGTTGATCCAGCTAAGCCTACTTGTGTACTTTGCTCTTGAAATGTGTATAGGTTTTGGTCTGACGTTGGATCATTAAATGCAACTCATATGTGGACTTTTCTTCAATAAGCTCTAGAGATATTTGCAACAGCTATTTCCAAAAAAATGAATGGTATAAAATGTGGTGCATAAGATCAAGGCAGCTAGTATTTTGAGAATGCCCTTTCAGTAATTGCTACCACTGCTTTGTGGCAACACTGCACGGTGTGCCAGTGGTCAAGGATCACAACATGATCTTTGTCCCTCTTCCAGATTAGGATGGCTGTTTACTCAATGTCTGAAGTAAGACTATTTGAGTGTTTGACAGGCATTTTTCAATAGTTAGGAAGGTTTCATATTTGGAAAGGATGGCAGGTATAGTTTTGTAAATAAATCTTTCTTTATTCATTTGAAAACCTTCTTTGTATAATTTTTGCATCCCTTGCCTATTTAGGACTAGAAAATTCATTAAATGATATTGATTATTAAAGTAAAGGTAAGGAATAAAGATTTTAATTCTAGGTTTTCTCTTTGTCCCTGTCCCTTTCACCATGTAAAATTCAACAAAGATTGTTGACTTTCCTGATATTCTCAAAAGATAACCTAGTAACCAAGAATGAGTCTTAATCTTACTAAGGATAAAAATAAGATTTACCAATCCTTAATTAAGGAAATGATTCTTCTTTGAATTTATAGCCACTTCTTTGCTTGTAATAATTTAATTTATTGTAACATGAAAATAATATGATACTGTACTCCATACTGTAGTTTAAATTTCTCTGTATTTGATGCAACTTTTCTAATTTACAAGGCATGGGAAGTATTTTTATCAGTGGCACACTTAATCACACACAATGCAAATTTGAGTCAGTTCAGAAATATGCATGTGGCATCTAAGAACAAGATACTAGGGTGACTATTAGTGAAGTCACAATTTTGGCTAGCAAATGTCAGCATAGGGTGGGTATAAGTGAGAGTAAAAGAGGCCTCTGCAATCATTGATCATTGGCACAGCTTGCAGTGTTGTCACAAGGGAGTGGAAGTAATTGTGGAATGGGTATTCTCAAAATACTAGCTGTCTTGATCTTATGAACCATGCCTTATGTTATTTGAATCTTTTGAAAAGTTGCTGAATCTACTGAGGACCTGCTCTGACTTGATGATTATGACGTTTCCTACAATTCTCGTACCTGTTGTTCATGCTGTGTTTGTGGTGGCTATATCATTGCCAATTTTTTGTTTATACTTTTGGGTTTCTTCTCTTCATGATAAAAGTAATTCTAATACCAATGTTACTAATTATGCTTTTAATTATTTTATAGAGAAATTCCCTCATCAGAATGTAGCGTAATTCAGTGCATGACTTTCTGTAAACAATGATGCTTCACTTAGCAAACTTCCTTGAATTGAAGTAATTTGTGCATCAAACATTATCTCTTTTGAGTCCTTTTTTCTAATATTTGTTGTAACTAAAGGAGAAAATTAAACCTTTTTTAATTTTACTAGTGAGGACTTAAAATCCTTTACCATGGGGTATAGCATTTATTACACATTGAATGATAGGTATACAGAGACGTGGAAGACAAGGTTACTAGTCATACTAAAGACTCTTGACATTTTACTGTAAAATCATTGAAATCGTGTTCAGTAGAATTATCATACATCAAAATATCCCATGAGTGTGGATTTGACTCCCATTAGAACAAAGGGCATATAAAGTGAAGGACCAAAATATGGATCAGCTCTGAAAGGGTTAATTGTGCCTTGTGTAGTCAAGTTAGAATCTAGGATAAGCTGAATGTGTTTAAGTAATTTTTTCCTCTTCTTCCATAGAATTGTTGAAGGAAAGAAAGGAAAAGGAGCGTCACCAACTGCAATCCTCCTCTTTGGCTGAGGAATTTGACAAACTAATGAAGGAACATGCCAAACTTCAAGCAACTGTTGAAAAAAGTGAAGAGAAAAAGGATGCTTAATTTTATTTAAGACTTTCTATCTCTTTGTCTAACTCAGTGTTAACATTTGATGAGTTTTAAAATTTATAATTTTCATAAGGGAGGCGAGACTCTAAAACATTGTTCAAATGAGTATTTGAGGTTGAGGTTTTTACATGCTTGTATTTATTTCTGGCAGAGTTTGCTTGCTTTCATTTACTTTTACATAATTTGTGTTTATTAATGTTTTTATATCTCATATAAAATCTTTGTTATTTCTGTTAACATTTGATTGGTACTATCGTCATAAGTTTGACTTATTGCTAATGGTAAAAGATAAAATTATTGCTATATAAAGCAGCTGCTGTGTTTTTAGTAATGAATTTGCATCTGCTTGTATGGGTTGTGGTCTAAAATTTGACTGTGAAGAGCCATGTCATAGAAAACAACCTTAAAAGTTTCTGTGATAGATTGATGTTTGTGGAGAAGCCAGTGTTTTTATATAACCCATCATTATGACACAATGTTATTTTCTTAGTTTCATCATGTGGCATTTGAACTCTAGTTGCCACAATTGTTTACATTTTGCATTACAATATGCATCTTTTCTTTGACTGTATACTTTGTATTTTTTAATATCCAGTAAAGTTAAAATGTGAAATATTTCTAAGTACTTAATTTTATAATTTCCCATCTTTGATTTGTAGAAATATTATGTTTAAAGTTTAGGTTCATTCAGATAAGCACAAAGACTTTTAATCACCAGATGTATTACTAAATGGTTGATTGGTTTTTGTGAATTTGGATAACAATTATCGATTTCATTGCAGTTAAAGCTTTAGATTTTTGTGACATTTATGATTGTTTCAGATAGTCAACTGGGTCTTATTGGGAAAAATTCTTATTAGTATAACTAGTCAATTCATCAAGAAAGTGTTCAGGTTTGCTTTCCAGAAAGATATAGGGATTCATTTCTTTTTTCTCTTATAGTTCTTATACTCCTAAATATGTTCTCTTAACTATTGATTTCATTTCTGAGAATTGTAATATTGTATATGTACAGCCTTTGGCTGACATGAAAAAATGTTGGAACTGTAACGCCCATTATTGCAATTTTGCTATGGAAAATATTTACCCTACCAAATAAGTAGGCAAATGATTATTAATTCAATCAAATTATATGCTTACATCAGACCATTTCTTATCATTGAATTCTTTAAAATGAAATTTATATTCTTATGATAATTAGAAAATTGTATTATTCCTGGCATGAGAATGATGAAAATTTTTTCCATTGTACTACCTTGCCTATATCTCATACTTTGCTTATTTTCAGTGAAATATTAAACATGACCAATAATGTTGTTAGAATTCAGAACACTAGTTATGAAAGTATTAAATTTCTTATTGTATATGGTAATAATCATTGAATTTGTATCTTTCAAATTTAAAATGAGAATGGCTCAAACCAAAATGAGCAACTGATACAAAGCTTAACAGGTGAGGAAATTTAAGTCTAATATGAAACATTTCATTTCCCTTGAAAATTGCTTTCTGCTTTATTGAATTTTTTAAGCTGCTGTTTCTTTGGTGTTAAATATATGTTGGCTAACATTGTAAAGGTGTATATTTTAATTCCATAAGTGCACACCCATTTGCTTAGTAAAACACCATTCTTGTTCCTCATGGTAAGATTTGAGCATCATAAGGAGAGGAAAGAGGTCTAATTTACCATAGCCTTTTAGCCATCAAAGGTAATAAGTTTCAAATTTTGATTTCAAATAATAAGCTGCAGGTTAAGAACCTCAACATCTGCATAAAATTATTTCTGTTAGGATTCAATGTTTCTCTTTCAAATGTTTTTATTTTGCAAGTGCTATCTTTGGCTGTTATAGTTGAAAATCATTTTATTCTTTACTAGTACTGAGTGTTATTCTCTGCAAAGTATCAACTATTTTTGGTTAAATTTAAATATTACAGATGTTAGAATATTACTTATTGATGATTAATTACAAATTCCTAACAACTGCAATTACTTTCTGAACATCACATGTGCTTGACCACAGTCTAATTCAAGGCATTCGGATTCTGTGATAGCCTTTGTTGGAAATTATATATATACATATTTAAAGAGTTTATATTTGTACTTGATATATTATTTTTTGAAAAACTGTTACATTATTTTGACTACATAACTGAATGGATATAGTAAATGAGATCACCTGAAAGTTAAGCTTGAACATGACTGATCGGATGCTATTTTTTATTGATTCATTTGATAATGCAGTTTATTATTTTTGGTAATTTTATTATCACAGCATATTTGCTAAATAGAGGGCATTGTTTGATTTAATAATTTTTGTCGATAACGAATCTTTGAGCTCACAATTTCTTTGAATTTATTTGTTTTTAGTTAACACTTGCTTTACTACTGTATTATGAAATTCCATACATCCACATATATGTACATTTATTTTATTTTTTTGGAATGAGATCTAAAGAATCATGCTTTAAGGTGTGCGTGCATAGGAATATCTATAGAAAATAGAAAGAATGGGGTAAACCTTAGTTCACTTAAAAAATATTCTCTTTGGTAAATGGGATGAAATGAAACCTCCATGATTGATCAATGTAGAAAGGTGTCTAATTCAATACTTATTTTTTTTATTATTTCATCACCCATAAATGCTTCAAATAATTGATGTAAATGTATGAAAATAGTGTGTTATTCTCATACAGCCAAAGGTGTATGCCTTAAAAATTGCATATTGTGTTTATAATTACACTGAATAAATTATATTTGAGAAGGTACACCATCTTAAAGAAGGAAGTTATTATGTATGTTTGGATAGATAATCTTAAAACATGTAAATGTAAAATAAATATGTAAATATACAGATATGGTGATTTATCTATTCTCAATGGAGCCATTGGAACATAGTAAAGTTAATCTCCTTTCCTGGGAGATAGGCGGTCCCTTCCTCCATTAGCCAATGGTTTTCATTATTGCTCGTCTACCACTTGGAATTCAGGATTACCCCTTCAACAGAAATAAGGCCGTAATGGCATTTCTTATTTCCTCCAGTAATTTTGATGAAACAAAATGATATCTGTTGCATTCGGAGTTGCACAGCAATGAAGTTGTCAACAAGTACATTACTGGAATGATTACGTTAAAGTGAATATACAAAAAATCAGAACTTAAAAACTTTCTTTTCCAATATCAGTAGACAGATCAGAAAAATGTATAGGAGAAACTGAAATTAATTTATTCTTTAGCCTCGCTCTATTTCTCATTACATCTGTCTTGCGTCTTTAACTCTTGTACAATTGCTACCAGGGCTGGAATTCCAATTAAGATTCGAATCCCTCTCCAAAACCATACGCAATTTATATTCAAATATGAAGTAATAGCTAATAGATCGCCAAGACCGTAGAAACCTACCACATTGTTTTCACCTTTGTCTTACCCCTGCAGTATAATATAGAGAATGTTTAATATGTGAAATGGTACGATAAGCCTGTAAGAGATTTAAAAGTTGGGGATGTAAAATTCAAAAATACAAAATGTTTATTTGTATGTACTTAAATGGACCGCTGAAACGGAAGGTATGCTAACGTCGCGATGCGTGATTCACATGTCTCAAGGGACCGGGTCTAAACGTATTTTGCATGTGTTGTTTCCCACTTTTGATTTGGGAATAATTTTGCGTTTATGTTATTTCTATTAATAAAAGTGTAAGAACGACAATTATATAAGCGTTGAGATTTGACACAGAGTACATTAATTTACATCAAGATTTGTTTAAATAACTACATATATTCCTAGAATAAATTTACTAATTTTAAAATTTTTAGGTTATTAATTTTCCGCATAATAACAAAGGAATAAATGCATCGGGTCATGCATGCTACTCAACGTGTGAAGCAAGCATGTGGTTCGAATGCCGTGAAAAACTCTGGGAAATACGGAGGATATTTGAATCAGTCTTACAATTTTTTCTTAGTGTTAGATTTTGAAGCAACTTGTGAGTGGAATGTCAAGTTGGATCCGCAAGTAGATATATATTATATATATTTTTTCAGAAAACGAATATGAAATTTACATCCCAGCTTCTAATTATCGGTATTTTTTCAGGAAATCATTGAATTTCCGTGTCTCAAGATTAATGGTAGAACGATGATGGAAGAAGGAGCATTTCACAGATACGTTAAGCCTAAATACAGGCCTGTCTTAACCCCGTTTTGTGTGGAGCTAACGGGCATCCTTCAGGTATATGCATAATCAAAAGAGGGAATGAAAATTTGGGACTAATAGACTCATAGTATTTTAATAGTTTTTCTAACAACTGAGGATGTCATTTCTTTGATATTACATTCATTATTATTGATAAGTGTGTAAGATATGCTGTTGGAGCAATTGCTTGGGTTAGAAACTGAGAAAATATATTTAATTATAATGGAACTGAAGGTATGTACTAATGAATTTGTAACATTTTCATGTATACCTTTATTTCTATTTAGGAAATGGTAGATGATCAGCCACATTTTGAGGAATGCTTTGTGGAATTTAAATCCTGGTTAAAACAGGAAAAATTGTTTGATTCTAACTTTGTTTTTGTCACATGTGGTGACTGGGATTTAAAAGTCATGCTTCCATCTCAATGCAAAATGTTGGGACTGGAGGTACCTCCGTACATGAAGCAATGGATAAATATCAAGAAGGTAACTAAGATTCATGTAAATATTAATTTTACAATTAATATAGCTGAGAGTGAAAATGGCTGAGAGTGCTAAGATTTAAAAATGATATTTTAATGCATAGTCCATATATTTCAAATAAATGAATCATCTTGCTCATGAACACATGATGTATCTTTGCCACGAATCTTAAAAATTTTATTTACTTACTTTTACTTTCAGGCATATTTATTATGAAAAATGTTTCATTTTCAGCAGAGCTAGTCTTTTTTTCTCATTATTTTAATACTTCTCAGTAAAAATTATTCTCATACTTTCAAGTCATTATTAAAAAATCAGAAGAAGAGAACGCATATTCTGCAAAATCTGAAGCTTATTTTGGACATTTGGAAGCAGTTTCAGGGCCATTTAATCACCCCTGTAATTTAAGATAAGAAACTAAATTATGTGCAAATTTTAACATCCTATTCAGAAAGCGGTTTAGAAAAAAGCATGCATAAACAAGGATTTTAAATTTATGAGGTTATATTGGACATTTTTCTGTTATTATGTTGATATTGTGGTGGTGGTACTTTTATTCTTGATCATGCTCACAGTTGATTCTTGGAAGAAAATAGATCATTTTTAGCATTTAAGTTATTCATAGCTGATTTTTTCTGATGCTCACCTGACCATTGGGTTGCTTGTCCACCGGAGTTAACTACATACAACTTATAGGTGTTCCATATTGACTATACTTACCAGATTTTTTTAAATAGAAAACAGTATTGATCTTTTTTTAATTTTGTGTCTTCTTCTCCTATTATAAAATGAATGTACTTGAGGTGTATTTAATATATCATTCTAGTGGTCAAGGAGGGTGTGGGGTAGATGTTTCTGAACTTGCTTGAAAAAAAGGATAGGAATCCAAGTTTCACTGACTTTTAGTTCTTTGTTTTGATTAAAATTGTTTTATATTTTCTTATTTCTCGTTAAGCAGGCTTTAAAGCAGTTGACTCTGTATATGACTTACTTGACATATGTAGTTGTAGTATTGTTAAAAGTGCTTTGACAGCTGAGGTTATTTTGCTCATGGGCTCCCACCAGGAATCAACTCTGGGACCACCTTTAAGGTGGTAGGGAAAAGGCCAAATGGTCAGCTCATTTGATTTTAGCAATAAATCGTTTATGGCTTGACAGCTTTCATTGAATAATTATTAACTCATAATTAATAGCCTTTACATGATCTCTGGATTGTATTTTCTTTAGAATATCCAATTTTTCTCATTTTATATTTGTAGACTTTTGCCGAAGCAACTGGATCATATGGACAAGGTTTGAAGTCCATGCTACGGAGACTGGGCATTGAACATCAAGGCCGGCTGCATAGTGGTATTGGTATGGATGTGATTTTTATGTCATTCTTGGTTTTTAATTCTAAAGATATTGATAATAGTTAACAAAAGGTGCAAATGTGTCCGAAATTTCTTTGATCTTGTTTCAAAGAAGTTGGCAAACATTTTATTCATTTTGCTTTTTCTGTTTCATTCTTGTCATAGACCTATTTTTCTTCCTTTATGAGGCATTTTAATTCATGTTCTATGATATCTTTCCCTCTGCTTCATACATGAAATCATATTTCTTATAACAGGGCTTAGATAAAACCCTTGGTTTATCCTCCATCAAGGACATTTATATTCATTCAGATTCATGAAATACCTTTTCCAAGACTCTTGCTTTGAAATTTTCTAGAGACTGTATTTGGAGTTCATAGTTAAAGCATTGTTAAATGTAAGTAGTAGGAGTAAGCAGAAAGTATTGCACGTAGGGACCAGGGACCCTCTTTGTCATGTAAATTTTATCATTCTTATGATAAGACAGTAAAAAGCAGGTGAAAGCTCTTTTAGCAATTTTGATACACTTGGTTGTCCTTAAAATCTAGATGTCTAAATTTTCCGTTACCTCATGGAGATTCAACTATTTAATTAATTTTCTTTCTTACTTTCATCTTAAATGGAAAATTAGATATAATATATTACACATTTTGGACAAAACTTTGAAAATATAAATTGTAAAACTTATTATCATTATTCAATTTTCATTTAAATCACCTTGGTCTTATGTATTGTCCCTGGAAATGCATTTTATAAATCAAGCATCAGAACCGAATTGAAACCAGTAAGATTTGTATTCATATAATTAATGCTGACTTTTATGAATACTTCATGGTGTACAGTTATTTTTTGCTTTGCAGTTCTTTTTAATACTCTTCTATTATAACATCATTAAGTTTTGCCAGGCTGGGCCACTTGGGTAGCTGTAGCTCTTGCATGGAAACAATATTTATTTCTCAGGGTAACTTCAATATAGTGATGTCTGTCTTTCTCATCTCTCCTCTAGGTTTACAAATGTTTAATTTTATAGCACGTGAATCATAATTCTTCCATATATTATGTAATTTTAAGAGATTTTAATTATTTGATTTGTTAAGGAAATTTTATTGTCTACTCAAAATTTTCCTTGGGGCAATAACAAATTGAGTTACAACTTTTAAAAATAACAGTTATGGTTTAAATTATAATAATGATAAAATGAATTTCATAATCTTGATAGTGAGACTGATAAGTTAACATATAGCCCTTTTTCCTATTAAATTTAACATAAAGAGATAGCTTGAAACAATTGCATGGAAAAACTACTTCAAAGGCGTGAAAATCTAAGTTCTATGAAAACATCTGCAAAGTGTGTGTAAAAACCTGCAAAACCTATAGAGAGTTTACTTATTTTGATGGAGAAAGCAGGTTAAGACATCTGAAAGGTGCATAAATAGTACAGATACTCTCTCAAATAGAAAAATTTCTAGGTAAAGCAAAAAACATTACCCTCAATTTCTGAAAAATAACTTTATGATTTCATGGGCAGCTTAATATAGGGTTTCTATTCTTCGTGTTGTGATAATGCTGGATGAAATGTCAGCTGTCTATGCAAAACTTTTGTAGAGTACTTTTTTTGTTCAGATTGAAGTTCATATGATGCTGAAAATGTCTGCTTAAGTTAATCAAGAAATGGTACATGAATATATGATTCAGATTGTCCTGATTAGGCTTAGATATAAAATTATCTTCCATGAATGAGTTTTCAATAACATATCAATCTTTTTTTGCAGATGATTGCAAAAACATAGCCTCTATTTTAAGGAAATTGGCTGAGAGACACCAGTTGAGAGTA
Organism: Pachydiplax longipennis; assembly: GCA_036926295.1. NCBI lineage: Eukaryota > Metazoa > Arthropoda > Insecta > Odonata > Libellulidae > Pachydiplax > Pachydiplax longipennis. The sequence goes on from JAVFKF010000010.1 coordinate 2,663,367, forward strand.
AATGCACAAATATCTTCTCATTGAATATATGTATACACAAATTATTTTTGTCAAAATTTAAAGCTTTTTATACTAGTGATGTTTTGTTAATATTTGTGATAATATTCCAAGCCAAAGATTTTATATGTTTCTATAAATAAATGGTTGTATTTTTTAAACAATTTTGGAGATACATCCTTCTATGAGCATGACGAAGATTTAGTATAACTACCAGATTTCTTTGAGGTTTTATGATTATAAAATATGTGATGATGCACAATATTGGCTTCTCTTGCCAGTGGAATATGTTGCTTTGTAACATCCTTGGTGAAAAGAATCAAAAACTAGTCATTAGACTGAAGAGAGATTTAGTGTAGTAGTAACACTGATTTCACATCAATATTTTTTGAAAGAAATCTACCCCCTTTACCTCAGTTTTGCTTTCAAGAGGTACTTCCTTAAAATTCTTTGAATATGAATCGATAACAAGTAGATTAAATTAATTAATAACAAGTAGATTAAAGTAATTAATAATGAAAGTTTCATAGAAATAGTAACATAACATTTATTCAATCATATGCAAATATCATGCCTAGGATTTAACATGGTATAGATAACGATTCTTTTAAGGCACATTCAAAAATATCATTTTGAAAATGACTGCAGACAGAATATGGTGGACATATCTTTTCTTACTTTTGTCACACAAATATTCCTTAAAAGTAAACATGGAATGTACTTTTTCTTGTAATTAAAAACTTCATAAGTGCCAATAATCTTAAATGTGGAAACAAATATATATTCGCAGAAATGGAATATGTCATAAAATGAAGCCTTTTAAATGTCAAATTTTGAGTGCAAGTATATACATATAGTTGCACTTTATATTTAAAATTTGAGAGACTTCATTAATATACCTATGATTAGCTCTGAACATCAGTTCCTTATAGAATTACTTATTTTGAGAAATATACCTTTAAAATAAATAAAGGACTTTAAGATTTACTGAATATCTAATCATGACACTGTCATATAACACTTATTCATAAAATAAAGCTGTCAAAAACTAACGTGGATGAAAAGAGCAAAGAAAATTAAAAATTTTTACTAGTGCAAAACTTCTGTTTGCCCAATGTTTTGAGGAATATCTTTTATTAGGTTTACTTTTAAAGTAATTGAAATCCTGCTTTGGAAGGCTTTTCCATGAGTTACAAAAATAGTATCTTAGATATTAAAATATATTTTGGCACATTGTGCTGTAGACTGATCAAACCCTAATGTTTGTGTTCATTAAAACAGTGACTATATAAATAGTTATCATTCTAGCAACTGGAAATACACAACTGAAGTATTCTATAAGTCAGGCAAATATGCTACCAAATTTTGCCAACATTCCTTGAAAAAACTTAATAGTTACAGTTCAAATTAACACCCAAAATATATTCTAAAATTTAAATCCAAATTGCTCAACTACAACTTTTGAATAATCTCATATTTCTTCCTTGTGTCCATCGTTTCTTTTTTAGGATCATACTTTTTCTTAGCTTTTAAATAATTCTGATAATCCTTGGCTGACATGTTAAGATTTAGTGTTACATTTTGCTCATTTCGCTTCATTGTTGAATCGCCACTTCCAGGTTGTGACGAGACAGCAGACTGCTGAAAATAAAATATTATAGTAAGTAAATGTTCGAAAAATTTCAGTTAAAAAGAAGGGAGAAAAAAGATATTCTGTAAAATGTATCTCAATAAAGTAGTAAGTAAATAATATTATGAATGAATGATAAGAGTTTGGCACTAAAAGATATAACTGTAAATAGAAATTAATGAAAGACAAATATACCATAAATTATTACACAAATCACATGATATAAATTCATTAAATTGACAACTACAAGCAAAATTTTTCTCCATACTTTCCAAATAATTATGAGAAAAGACTATGGCAATAAAAAGTATAACATCAACAGTAACAATAAAAATTTTTAATTTATAAGTGAAGCAAACATGGTACAATGTCTCCATGATTATATTCTGGATAGTTTCAACCATAATGGTTCTCCAAATGACAACTAGAAATGAATTTTATTCTTCTTTTTATATGCATTAAATTATATGTGAATTACCACATTCACTCAATCAGATTAATATTAAATGGATAGATCAATGAATGTAAACAGACATTTCCTCTCACAAACACTGGGTACTGCCATCTATCATGAAATGAAATTCTCTCCTTGCATTCCCAAGTCATTTTCTTTTAATATATTTGATAAAGAGTGTGTGTGTGTGCATTAGCCAATTCCCTGCTGTAATTTATTATTTTTACCAAGTGAAATATTCAGCATTAAAATACTGAATATTTTTTGTCACACTATATGGCCTTGTCATCCTTTTTTGTGTGGATATATTATTGGGGCCAAATTTATTTTGTTTTGCTAAACTTAATAATACCTCTTCAGAGGATTCAGGATTTGAGTCAATGCTGCCTTCCTTTTCACTTGCTGCCGCTGAAGATGGCCGATCATTTTTGACACTTTTCGATGCTTCTACCTGTAATGAATGAAAAATCAGATCCTTAGAATTACAAAGGAGATCACATCTCTTAAATGTTTCTTGTTATGTTAATTTCTCACCATGGCCACCTGATTTAACCTGATCTTGTACAAGAGCAGATGCTGTTTGATGAAACTGCATATAAAGCATCTATCAATATGTATAGAATTTATCATTGTGATTAAAATCATTTATTTCCCTTTCTGTCATTTAACTCATCATTACAGTTGATACTGTTAATAAATTATGAACAGAATTCATGCTCTCAGAGCCATTTATCAGTATAGAAAAATTTTGGCTTTGACTGTTGGTAAGAGAAGTTTTCAAAGAGAAGATAATGATTGGGTTCTTTCCATTGATGACAGGGTTACAACTTGAGCCAATGAGTTAGGATGGAAATGTTAATGATAAACATCTCCCATTACAGTTTTATTTAATTAATATAATTAATTAACACATGTATACATGTGATTGTGAAAAGTATGCTTCATAATATTCAGTTGCAGATTGAGAAGAGCAACGATTTATAGTGATAAAATGCCATTAAACATTTGTCACTACAAGATTCTCAAAAATGGAACAAAAACTTCCAGAACTTTCAAATCTTCCTTTTGATTTTCATAAGGGCTGAGAAGGTTTGCTGCAAGTTGTAAGCTCCTCTCACATTTCCTTCTAAGCTTTATCTATAATGGAAAATTCCAAAACTGATAATTTTGAATGTATCGAAACTTGAAAGTCTGACAGGAAGTCTGAAGGAAGGAAGTTCTTAATGTGTATTATCCATTGTACCCCTATCTGAAAAATATTTTGATAACTTGTGTATTTTTTACAGGAGATAAAATATATTTTATCATCTGGTGTTACTTTGGGTATGGTTATCAATATGGATAGTGTGAATGAATCCTTTCATAAATAGCTGAAGTAATGAACAATGACATCTCTCTTTGTACACCAACTGAATAGTTTGGCAAAAGTAAATTTCCAGGTTTACACTTAATCATCTCATTACCATACACACAAAAAAGTCAGTTATATAGATAATAAAAATCCATTTCTAACAATATTTATCCAGAGATTTGTACTGCATGTAAGAATACAAAGAAAGAAATGGAGCATTTTATGAAGGTTATTATATTCAAATATTAAAAACTTCAATTTCTCACAGTATAAAATATTTCCGGGACCTATGTTAATACGAATTTTTATTAAAGTATTGTTCTTATATTCTTTCAGCTCCTCTAGCTTCTACTGGAAATTATCCCTGAGGTTTCTCTGGGTGACTTTAATTTGTCTTGATTTTGTTATTATATTTCATTATTTGATCGATTTCTACTACTGAAGGTTATGTTAATGGAAATAGATTAATCCCGTAGGAATGAAATACATCCAAATTAAATGATAATTACATTGGCGACCATTACACCGAGATTTTTAAGCCTTCTCGTAACTGTCGGAGGAGCGTAAGCTCAACCAATCTAATCTGAAAAAAGTATGCCGAACGAATTCCCTAATTATATCGTGTAGTAGCGCAAGAATGCTTCTATGAATGCTCTCCGGCCGTATATCACGATAAAAGGGTGATTGCTCATTTATCCTCTTTCATTTACGTAGTTTTATAAGTCTTCGCGACGGCTGAATTCATTACGTTCAAAGAAAGTCGGAATGAAGGATATATGGAAGGGTAAATGTACATAATCGAAGTTGTTACCTTCATCAATGATTCCCATCCCGGAGAAATAATGTCAAAGATAACATGAATGAGCACGCTTACACAAATCGTGATTCCAGACAATTACCCTGAGAACAGTGACGACCTAAGCGAGGATGGGATATGAATATCGTAACCTCCAAATAAAACCTTCTATTATCGTATTTTTGCCTTACTTATGCGACGAATAGATAAAAATGGGAGAATACGTAGTCTCGTCCGATTCGTCGCTCCACGCTTGCTGCTTGCGTGATCAATAAAGTTCGCAAATACATTGCGCCAGTGTAAAGGTGATAACTTTGCAACCGTCGTACGTTACTCGATGGTCTCGACGATAGAGAATTGCGTTTCAAAAACCCGCATGTGCGGCTTTTATGAGTTGGAGCAGATAGGAAAGTAGAGGAATTGATAGAATGAATCCGTAATTACGGAAAATTTCCGTCGAGTTCCGCTAGAAATCCAGACCTTAGAAACCAACTACGACAAAGAAACAAGAATGAATTTCTCAGCTGAAGTAAATGCAGAAATAAAGTATAAAACATTTTCAACTGAGAAAAATATATAAAGATTCTCAAACAAATATTCTTGTTTAGAGCGATTCGAACGGGCTTAGAGAGTAGCCAAAAGGTAGCCTTTTCGGACCTGTAATGTTACCATCACTTCCTGATACAGATGCACGTATTTCAGTGACTTTAGTTCCCATCTCGTTAAGTGAACTAAAATAAAAATGCAATACATAATTTTTATCGGATAAATTCGTTTTCATTCGCGTAGCTTAGATGCAAAATGTTTTGAATATAAATCGTGAGTAAATTTAAGTTTGCATCAAGGCGCGCTCGAGTGCTGCTTGGTTTCATACGCGGTCTTCCGACGAAAAAAGGTTCCCAAGTGTAACCTCAAGGTCGGCCTCAAGCATCCTCGAGTTGGGTACACATGGCTGCTCATCGGAGATAAAAACAGATATGAGGAGATAACGAAAGTTGATCGTTCTAAGATCGATACCCTCTTAGTAAAATCCTAGATTTTTCCACCTTATATCCAATCCTAAACGCAAAAAAACTACACGAAAAGGACGTAATTCTTAACAAACATACTGAAGACGTCCTTAACGGTTCAAGGTAGAGTGGTGTGCCGCTTCACTTCTGAGAGTATGTGTTTTACAGATCTAAATTATCGCTGCGAATGAATCTCAAAATCAGGATCACGAAGGTCCGAAATCGAAAAAAACGGAAGCTGCCAACTTCACGGAAAATTACGTTCTATTCAAGATATTGTCCAGAAAAAAATGGAAAATGAAATTTTAACAAATCGATTTTTCTTACGGCTGATTCTTCGTCAGGAGAGAAGTTTATGGGGAAGAATAAATTGGACGGCACGTTCAAATTTTCTTACAGTTACGTTCCGCTTAAATAATTTTTACCAAGTTTTGATTGCTCGAAAATGAATCTTACGTTACTTTTATGCGTGCTAGTGATACAAAGTGCAAATGAGGATAAAACGCTATTTTGAAGTGCAATGGTAGAAAGAAATGGAAGTTTTAAATAGCGGGTGAAAGATGAACTTTCATTCAATTTTCGGTTAAAGCTTTGTATGCAATAATAGCATGAAATCTTCGCCACTAAGTTGATAAAATCATTCTCATTCAAATATTATCAGAACTGAAATTGAAATTAACCTATATAAACTAAAAATCTTAGTTTTATCCTCTTGAAAGTGAAGACCCAGAGCTTCCTTCCCCGCTTATGGGAGAATGCTTGGTGTTATTCGCCCATAAGCTTCCATAGGAAGTAGAATCCCTTATTATGGGATTCCATAATCAACTACGGCAAATAAAGGAAACTACAGATTCCTTTCCGTTTAATAGTGTAAAGCACTTATTTAAGTATTCAGGAGCCAAAACATCCTTCCCTTTTTTCCAACGTAAAAGAAATATTAATTTATCATGACGCGGTTATAATGCTATTCCGCTTTAATTTTCGGTTTTCACTCCGTCCTCTGAGAAGCTAATCAAGCAGGTTTTACAGTATTTCATACATTAAGGATAAAGCACAAGTATTGGAGAATTCACTCTACAAACAAGTTCATTATGTATTAACATCATAAATGCTAACTATCCATGCATCAAATTTATCTTCATTCAGATAGCACGAAATAACTGTTATTTCCATGCACTTGCTTGCTTATTTCATGCGTAAGATGGAGTGCTTTCGTGGAAAACAAATATTTACGAAGAGACGAATGGATTTTTCCGCGGCGGCAGTGGAGCTGCTAAATATAACACTTTCACTTCGGAACTAAGTTTTGCGTACCTGAACTCGTAGCCACAGTTCAGGATGAAGGAAAGGAAAAGGAGTATACCGTTTCTCAATCAACAACGGTATTTACGCATCTTAAAGAGATAGAAATAGATGGAATAGGTCGATGGAGGAGGAGTGAGGTTTAGTTAGACTCGATTCTAATAATGCGTTTATCCTCCAGAAATTGGATTTGGAAAGGGATTTAGCTCGAGGGACGGTAAGCATAATTGATGGAAACTGCTTTCACGTTAATAGAAATTCAAATCATAGGACACTGACTTCCAGACGAGGATGATTCACACTTTCTCTGTCAATGAGATTCGGAAGAAATCGATTCGGTAAACGTTGATGTACAGAGTGGTTATAAATTATTAAGCACCACTCATGTGTGAGCATTAAAAAGAGTGAAGTACTAACTAGCAGCGTACTTTTTTGCACGCAATTTCAGATATTTTTGTTTACAAATATTTAACTTAAATTCGAAGGACACGAGCGATGTGGAGCATCTCGGAAATTATTTCATTAATTAAGTACTAATTCATTAATTCATAGATAAATCACTTGGTAAACGTCACGTTATAGTTAGTAAAATCTGTACAGATAAAAACTGGATTAGCTACGTTTCATGTTCTCACTGCAGGACCAGTTGATTTACGATCAGCCTACGTGTGCTCACATCAATACCAAACCAACAGGTGCTCCAACGTGAAAGCAGTTCTTTTGATTCTGCCGCTCTTCAACGAGAACTATATATATATATATATATATATATATATATTACGATTAAGAAAACTAATGCATAGAAAGAATATAAATATACCAATATTTGATAAGAATATTATTAAACCTTCACCATTAGAATAAGCCTATCTTACTTCCTAATTAACTATAAACCTACCTTCACATTTTCATAGTTTTGGCAAAATTTATAACTTTATTCTTCACGAATGAAGGGATTATGAAACTGTTTCCCTGAAAGCCTACTAGATTTACTTTTCGCCAATACTCTTCCTGATCCGGTAAACCTCCAGCTAAATTTCGCAATTCTCAAGTTCTCTCATTTATGTTCGAATTTAGAATCTAATACGCTTAATTTTACACCAGCATATTTTATTTATTTATTTTCCAAATCCCCCATAAACATTCATAGCTGGACAGTTACAGTGGGATCTTCACTGTTAATAACAAATGAATTATAAAGAGATTTGACTATACGAAATTTTAATCATTAATTAAGGCATTTACTAACTTTAAGTAATTTTCTAGATACTTAAAATAAAAGGAAATCTCTGATGTCAGTAGAACAGAACCAATTTCATAAGGGTGAGGAATGGTTGTTACAATATTTGTCCGAATGAACTCAATGCGTCTAAAGAAAAGCGATTAAATGAGTTGGTATCGATAAAAAACAACTGAATAAAGTTTAAAAATATTGCTGAGCAAATTGGGATTTTTATGGCAGCTGGAAAGATCTAATGGTGTGCAATGCAATCTTATGAGTGCCCTAGAGGAAAAAGAAATATGGGGAAGAAAACAGTCGAATTCCACCATAACTAACGAAGAAATCTTCCAACCAGGCAAAACGCACTCAAGAAAAAGAAAATTAATGAAGTCTCGTAATAGACATACTTTAAAGTGTATTCAGCGAGGGCATTCATGTAAATAGCAAACTTCACTTTTCTGGTTCATAAAACGGACGAAAAACTTCTGGCAAATATGACGCGAGCTTCTTGGTTATGGAGGCCAACATACGGTAGTCATTCGAGTGATATCGCAATTCATATCAAGTCCTACTGATTCCTCGAACCATATCTTCACGTCTCTTACTCCACCTCGCCCTATAGCTACATATGGGGCGGCCCATATCAAAAGGAAAGCAGATGCTATGAATGAATTTCGAAGCATGACAATCGTGAGTTGCGTAAGTACGACCTGAGGCCAACTACAGTTACCTAACAATCACCGATGAGGTTTTTGGTACATGCAAACAACGTCGTAATATGTTATCAGTCATTAAATCCCACGAAATTTTTATATTATAACGACTAAGAGAGCACAGCTGAATTTCCGACAAAGTTGTCATTAATCGCGGTGAAGAACATAGAAAATGATATGGATAACAAATAAACGAAACTTACGCCAGCCAAACCACATTAATAAGTTTTCCCTTCAATTTCATCGGTGAAAGTGTGGGTGAGACAAGACTTCCAAGTAGACGTTGCTGCCTCTAGAAAGATACCGGTTTTCAAGAAAATCCGGTTTTGGAATTGCGGGAAAAAGGTCCGAGTGTATTGTAAAACATCGGGAGTCTAACACACTATACGAAGTCTTCCATGTCTCTAATGAAGGAATATTAAGAGCAAAATCAGGCTCCACGAGCTACAACGATTATTTGAATACAAGAATCAACTAAGTACACAGTGGATTGGACGTATCCACGGAGAATCTTAAGATCTCGCATTTCTTTTTTCTTTACTTTCCATTAAAAGGAAAAGGAATGTCTTTAAGCGTCGGAGAAGGAAAACTGGAATTTCCTACCGTTGCATCATTCGGTCACGCTAACTTTCTATCCTTTCGTGTTTATCCTTACCGGGAATCAATCGTAAGAGTCGATTCTAAGTAATTTACCTTGATTTTAACAGGAAAATTGTGAAAATTCCCTTAAATAGGTAAATTTCCCAAAAAGGAGAGAGTACGTAATCCAAAGAAAGAAAACCAACATATAACAAAACGAGCAGAGTTGGAAGAAATGTCCATCACACCCCTTTCTTTAAAAAAAACAATACAAATTTACGTGCTTTTCAATTTTACGTGACAAGAAATAATTTAAGACTTGAAAAACTTTATAATTATTTACACCATTTCTATATTAGCAAGAATGTGCGAGATTATTACAAATGCCATAGTCCAAGAATTCTAAATGGAGTTTCTCGATATAATTAACTCTGCATTGACTATTTCTGATACATATTACGCGATTAACGATCATTAACTCACTTTCCACAGATAAGAAATAACAGAGTAAAATTTAGTCAGCAAAAGACTAATCTTCGAGGTAGACTGAGATTTTGGCCAATAGTAAATATAATCTATCTGATCGATTTCGTTTCTCTTCTTAATGAAATCTTGCCAAAAGTTAAAATTTACCATTCATCGAACTTACACCAGTTTCTTCATTATTTAAATTTTTTCGGACTAAAGGACTTTTTGAGAACTAAAACCACCTACTACAACATCAAATTTTACTAAAAATATCTTTGGTAATAATACCTGAAAATAGACAATTTAATTGATGTAAGATATTACTTACTATACGAAGAGATACTGTTAAAAACTAATTACATCTCTTACTAAACGAGTGCATTCGACAACTTGAAGTCAAAGGTATTACGCCGGTGAACTGAAATTTATAAGTGCCTTATAAAACATTGATGACGACAATCAATTCGAATTAAAATATTCGTTCGAAAGCCAAGCCAGAGATGAGGTAAGGATTAAAACTTAATAGTTTTTACCATCCAGAGCGCCAATGGACTGGCCAAGCTGCAGAAGGACTCTCAGGGCTGTTGAAATACCAATCAGGTCGCCCATGTATGCGTTTTGGAATTTTATGCGATAGAGTTGAAAATTAATGAGGTGAAAAATCATTTTCTCCGCTTATCCACCATTCCTAATCCGAGTTAATGCGCTACCATTTCGTAAAATTAAAATGTTAAATGGACTTTCCTTCGACGATAGAGTCAATAACTTCTATGGAATAAACGAATCGCAAGCCTCCACGTTTCTTTGGCACAATGAAGTACACAGATTTCATATTTCGCAACGATTCCAAAACGGCCTGAATGATACACGCCATAAGGATAATTATTTAACTGTGTCATGTTTCGACTACTCTAAGAACACGAGATTAGTTTCCACAGAACGTTCCCTACGTCTCCGTCTATCAAAAGTTTAATTATCTGGAAAAAGCACTAGCGAAAGAGCGTTAATCGGCTCTCTTCTGATATTCGCAATCTAGATCACCTCAAGCCACTAAGTTAACATCGTTTATGTGGCATCATGCACGGCTTTATAATTGCCATTGGGGTGCCGAGCACAATTTATTATGGAACTCTAAATTCTCTCTGATACAAAGCGCCAATTTAAACAAAGGCGTTATTTAGAGATTTTAATGCTCTTTGAGGTTTTTAAAACGGCTTTACTTTACAAGGATGTGTTCGCCGTATTCAATAAAAGCGACGATTATGAAAGAATGCTGCAAAGCCAATGAAATTGAAAGTAAAAATGATTACGGAATAGACGAGGATTTCTTCATTTCTTCAACTCGCCATGCAAATAAACGTCGAAGATTGAGGAAAACAAGTATTACAGGAGTAGATGATTTTTAGGAGGTAATGAGGAAAAGAGACAACTGTGAATACAGGGGAAAATAATACTATTCAGTTCCAAAGCTCCCAGAATAGAAAGTAACGGCCGCTATATTATAAAAACTGAAAAAATATAAAACTTCGGGGAGAGAAATGCTCCAGGCAGTATCCTCTTTTAAAGCGAAAGTCGAAACTTATCCAGCACGTGAAAATGTTGTTTGGAAATATATTTCCATCGTAATATTCAACTTTTTGTGGAGGGAAAATTTTCGAACGATGAGAGGACTTATCTCTATGAAATTCTAGGGCGCTAAATAGGTGGAAATAAAAATATCATCGTCTTCTTTCCGACGACAGCTATCCATAAATCTTAAGGAAAGCAAAAAAATCAAACCTTGGAAAGCATTAACTTCATTCTTCGCTTCGTAACCAGCATTCTATTTGATGATGCGTTAATTCAAAGAAATGGATGCCCTTGATAGATGAATAATTGCCCCTATTTCGAAATTACACCACTCCTCAAGGGCAATTACTCTAGTTGGCTAGCCTAAAATTTATGCCGCGCTATGACTCTATCTGCACTGCTTGTCACCAGGAACCTTCAATCTGGGAACTGAATAACCTGTTCTTACTTCACAAGTGACGTACATGATTACTCATTGCAACGAATCTTAAGTCGTTGATTTTATTATTAGCCAGCTTCAAATTCGTAAGATGGAATTGATTCCATTATTCACTGAAAACGATTATATATTGAAACTGAAATTATTTCCGATATCTCGATGGTGACTTCTATACTTTCATTCGTTTTCTTGTTACGATTTTAAGCACATTCATCTATGAATTCTGATAAAGAAGAGAAATGGCTGAGCATGCTGTGGTATATGGACATATCCGCTTCCCTCATCTCTAGGTTTTTAATTTTAAGCGGAAAATATTTCAATTCGTCATTTTAGAAACGATATTGCGATTGCCTACTTAACCAGCCACGATAAGTATGCATGTTTGAAGAGTTGGGAAAATATTCCCTTAACTTGATTTTTCAAAACATTAAGAAAGAGAAAATAAACTACTCTTTCCTTCGACAGCAAAATCCTCGAAAGGAGACCGGTTCTCAACACTTCGAAATTTAACTATTATTATCGACAAATAGGAGCAACTCACTACAGTAGATACATAAGGCGCATTCGAAGATGGGACTTTTAATACTAAAAAATAAAAATGTTGATCTGTCATCTCTGTTTCTGGAAATCAGGTGCTATTCTGTGTATTTATCTTCACATAAGTGAAAGTAGAACAAGTGATATTAAGGACAGGTGGTTATTGTAGGAATAACATCCCGCAAACAAAGCAAGGCTAGAAGTATTTGTCGCTGAGAAATTTAATATTATATTATTTGCATAGCCCGTCTGGCGTCTTGGAAGTTTTAAACCATGTCATAAAGTGAAGGTTAAAAGATTACGCCGTAAGATTTCAAGAATTACTGACGCGTCCGTTTTCACCGGCCTTGGGATTTGCTTCGGATAAAGAGCTTGAACATCGGGAAAAATTGTCGGCTATTCTTCTAGAAACTCGCCGAATCTTTACGACTTCGCCGTATTGCCATTGAAAATAATCATGTAAAAATTTCCTTCCTGGTATAAATTGCAGGAATGAAAATTGTTTCTCTAGGGTATGGTATTCTTTTATCACTTGTGATATCTAACTCCAGAAAAGGCAAGTACTTGGAAATACCGAAACATGCATTGGCAAAATTATGCGACGACCACCCGACCAAACGCCCACAAAACATAAAATGGACAACTTTTACTTCTCGATAATTACACGAGTGCAGAAACATCGCAGTAGGTCAAACACGCAAACCGTAAACTTTCCCACTCAAGAGGTCGAGCGATAAGTATAATAAATCGAGATGGAACTGCTATTATAGCCACACATCTGTTCATAAAAATCTAGAGGAAAAACGTAAACGCAATTTTATGCATATGCGCGATGATTTTCAACGTAACTGCACTCAGAAGAATTATATATATTTATTTACTTATTTTACCCTTCGAAGATTGAGCGTCAACTTCACAATGGTTCTCTGGAGAAACAATTTCGCCGGCAGCAATTTTTCCGAGCAGCCGCCGAACCGTCCTTATTTTTCGAGAATTCTTAATGGGGTTTCGAGAGAAAGCCATGACCAAAATAAATGCGCAAAACCACCCCCCGTTTCCGTCAATTCCTGCGGCTTTACGTGCGACGCTCATTACGTTACGAGTACGCAGCTTGGATATACGCATTTATCGCACCTTCGGTAACATGCTTCTCCAAACCGGTTATCGCGCGCTGGAGGAAATTCCAGGAGTTGGAGGTGGGCGAAGGTGGTCGCGGAACACTCATCGATTTCATTTCTTAGCTGCGGATGAATGCGACGACGCATCGAAAATCCCCACGATTCCGAAATCATGCGAAGATGAGATGATGATGATGTGGCAACGCAGTGACCTTGCTGTCCCTTTCTCCGATGAAATCGCCAACGGCTGCGATGTATGTTAATCTGCACAAATTTCGTCAATAGCAACAAAATCTACGAGAGATTTGAAGCAATTTGAAGGGGGTCGCGATAGAGAAGCTGAGACGGATTCGAGTCGAGTAACGTATCCTTCTCACCGATCGAAATATCTCAATTAACGACGATTACCGATAAATTTCCAAGTACTTCAATGTGGCGCATTTATTTTTAAGCATGAAACGATACTCCGTCTGCGATATTCTAATTGTGATAAGAGCTGAAAGCGATGGACATAAACGTCTTGAGAAGGACTCGGGATGAGCACCGTCACTAATGACGCGCCAAGTGATGCCTTATTAGGTAAAATTGTCGCTTATGTCAAGGAAAGGTTACGCACAAATGTGAATCAGGCCGCCAAGCAAACACGTTCTTTTGCTCTTTTTGTTATAGTAATTCTTATGCTTCGAACGGCTATTTAAGTTATTCTATATTATAATACTACTATACTTGATCTCACCTATATTTTCCCCGATGAGAATCAACGGGAACTTGAGCTATTCATCTTTAAATTTATCTTCATGGCTGAGGAGGAGGAGCAAGAAAAATGACGTCTTTTATGGCCCGGGGAAGACCAATCAAAGATGAATAGATTTAAGAGAATTATCTTAACTCGGAGACGCTCATTACTTCCCTCGGGTTGCATGAGAAATGAGTTTCTCAACTCTTTGCTGTAACACGCAATATTCTGCTTTTATTAATACATTAATGTATTCCAGGAGTCTAAATAATATTGTTGGTGGTCGATTGAATTCTGAAGTCCTTTGGAGGTCGAAGCGGGCGTGAAAATTCAAATGTTTTTTACAGTACTTAAGAAAGAAAAGAAGCAATAGCTTAAAAGTGACAACACGCTTGTGAGAGATTTGATTTCATTTGAAATTCAAGGCAGATAATGAGCGTCTCCGAATTTGCAGTGGCAATGCAGTGTTTTTGAGCCGTTGAGGGCAGTCTTGGAAAGATCGTGCTTTGTAATCACCGCTACAGTTAAAAAAAATTCTTTATTCTTCCCTAATCGTCAACCTGGTAAAAACAGAAAACTGAAAGTAGATTTACGATAGAGAAAAATAAAGTGATGAAATAAAGTTCTGCCTTTGTTCGTAAAGCTACCATTCTTTAAAAAAAAGTATAACGAGAAGGCAACGTATATTACACCAAAAAATCCATGGATTCTCCAGAAAAATTGCTCTATAAATAACTGTGGCAAATAAGGCAAACTAGCCCACAAAACAGCGCACTGCCACGCTGGTTTATTCGGTATTATATTCGGGCTATACACCTTGAAATTTATCTTTTCGGCTGAGGATGAACAAGAAGTACCCATTCATTTTAATGTTTAAAGCATTCACTTAAATAATTAAACAGTCAAATAACATTCCCTTTTGTTTTCCAAAGGCAATAATTAGAAATTTAAAATTACCGTCTTACTACTGAAGTCTGAAATTAATTCTAGCTATCATGGGTTCGATCCCAGATGATTCCAAAATCTCGATTTTTCTCCCATGGACACATTACCTTAAGGTAAAGGGAAGGCCGGTTACATTTTCCCATTCTTGAGAATATATGTATGTGTGGTTGTATATATACACGTTATTCAAATTCTATGACTAGTGCATTGCCATCCATCGGATAGTGTATTTAAGATTTATTTAATAGAATCTCACGCAAACTATAATGGAAATACCTGTTGATGTTACTAAAATGGCACACTAGAATCATTATTTGCATTAGTTTATTTAACAAAATTCAAAATGAAATACTCACACCCAATCGGACGCAACCCAAAAAAGCCGAAGTTATTCTAAAATACTGAATCGAAAACGATTCGAGAACTGCGGTAATGGAAATGCCCACTCCGCGGAATGAGTATTTCATTTCGGGCTATGCTATGCCCAAATTCTGCTGTTGCGGATTATATATCTGTATATATGTGCTTATATACTGCAAGCTAATGTGATAATTTTCACTACTCCGCATTACTCCTGGCATCCTCACAAATTTGAAAGCACCAAACACCTTTTTGCATCAATTATCACGGTTCACAGGTCACGTCACTTCTCGGGAGCGGTGTCCCCGATTTCTAGGTCTGTCGCCTAGTTTCATTGGACCTATATCCGCCTGTGCTTTAGGAAATTTTTCTTCTCCAACTGTAATAAATTCCTTCTACGGTACAGTTAGGCCGTCCAACGGCCAGAGTCGGACATGCGTACAAATTAAACTAAATAAATAGAAATCCGGAGCGATGAGATTCAACTGCAACTGAATCGTTCCCTGTAATGCAGCTATGACACAGAAACAAGCATGAGATATTGTCCTTCAAATTGATGTAACCTTATTGAGGTAATTGATTTAGTTTTATATCTATTGTAGACGCTTCGTGGATATATATCTTTTATACACAGCTACTTATCCGGATGGAATACATACACAGAATACAAATTCTAACCACGTTCCTCAAGGCCAAGGGCATTATGCAAGAATCTTTAACTCGTATGTATACACACATATATATATATATATATATATATATATATATAGAGAGAGAATAAAATTCACAGTCTAAACTACAGGTGCATAGTAATAATAGAAAAATGTCTCCAAATGAGCGTGAGTTCGACGCCAGGTTGGTGCAAAGTTCTCCCGTTAAGATATACATTGCGGCCTTTTCAAAGACTTTTTTGAAGCCCTTGCCGAGAAAATATAAATGAATAACCTGGCAGATGAGCACAGGTAATATGTTTTATCTACACAGTCGACCTTTTTCCAATAATACTTGGTGCTATACTAAAGCGGTATTTTCATTTTACCATACACTTGAAATAAGGGATCTTAGTTTAGGGCCTTGCCGATATGATATCAACTTGCTATACATATGTGTGAATAAGTATGTACGTAAATAAATATTTTGTAGTTTTGTTAAGGATTTAATCAACGTGAAAAAGTTATGTTAGCACGCCGAAGGTGAACGATTCACAACTTCAGAGCTGATTCTTTCAAGGTTAAGTTTCTTTTGGTGTTAATTCGTTTCGATACATTATTTCGTAACATATTTTTTATAATAGTCCATATGTAATGATAAAAAATGATTTCGTAGCGACTTATTCGAAGGGCGACTGTTTCCTCCTTCATTCACGTCAGTCTACTATGGAAACACTCGAACGAATTAAATATTTTTAAAATATAGGAGGGATAATTCCACAAAATGACCAGAAATTCCGAATTATTTCCATTTAAATGTCATTTAAAGTAATAAAATATCTAATTTTCAAATGCGAGCTTTAATGCACGCTTTGATAGCAAACTCTTGACTGTAAGTCTTATCGTGGTCAATTATTACCAAATTAGCAAGACTTGGCTAATTGTGATTTGAAATGTCTTCGCGATACATCACAGTCACACGAATTTCATCGCAATTTTGCAATAGGAAACCGGCGTTTCGTTGACAATTTATCGTGCCAGCGACAATAATTTCATCGACATTTCAAGTCACGGATAAACTCAAAAGCTATTAAAGACGATAAAAAAAGCATTTTAATACTTTTCCTCGAAGAACACATTCTAAATCTTCCTCGACGTGGCTTCATCAGCCACATGATTGCACAGCCTCGGAATTTCCTCTAAACGGTTTACCACGTGCATCTAATAAGGAAAAGGTAAAAGGAGTCCTCCCAGGTGTTCGAGGAAGTAATGTATTTTCGGCCATGTTAGAACTTATGGAACTAAAATGGAGAGTTTAGACGTGGACGTGCACGCTCAATTGGCCGTGGATTGTCAATAATTATTATTATTGGCAATAATTATATTAAAAAAATCACGAATATTCGTGAGAGTATCTTTTAGATAGCGGCGGTATCGTGATAACTAAGGTAAAGGACTGTAAGTCTTGATAAGTGAGATTCAGACATTTATTTTTCCTGAGTGAGACAGGTTTGATGCGACGATGAGTTCTTATCAGATAAGATTGGGTACAAAGGCGACAGCTCTCCTCTAAAAAGACGCCTTAGACGCCATTTGTTAACCAAATACAAAAAAATTGCTCGATTAGTTTTCGATCTCGAAGCTGCTAAATGTATTTTAATCGCTTCTAAATATTTTATCGACATCGCGTCACTACGAAGATCGCATACAGCTGTTCAATGTGTTTGACTTCCTCCATCACCCACGTTAGCTTTATTATTTGGGTTAGAGACGATTAATAGAAAGACAAACAGATCAATGGAAATATTAGTTGCCTTTGGAATTATGTTCCTTAAATTCGTTTGAACAGTAGATTGGATACTCCTTCGACTTAATACTTCATTGTATCCTCCCACTGATTTGTGTATCCACACAGATACATTCTTATACACACGTACATACACATTCACACAGATACATACATAATTATACATATAGTGCCTATGCAATTGCAGTAGTTAATCTTACTGCTTTCACCAAGGCGTGAAACACACTCTTACAAAGTTAATGAGGTATCCTAGCCTCACGAAATTCATTATAACTTATTAGTTTCTCAAAAATATCGAAACTACTGAAGTTAAATAATTTTTATAGTTCGATATGAATATTCACTTACTGAGCTGAGAGAGAGAGAGATAATTTTTAATCCAGCTTTCAAAACGATTCGTTTCTCTCCAAGCGCTTCACCAAGTTCTTACGCAATATGGAATCTGAAAATCTGACATGCAAGCCGAGAAAACTTTAATTCCTATAGTCTCGGTTTGTTTGCACGACTATATTTAGCGCAACAATCCGCCAAGCACCGAGGCTCTCAGAATATATTTTCTTTTACAATCCGTACTGATCACAGAAAAGATACACCCCAATGCAAAATCGCACACATATTCGTATGAGTACACAATATATCAGAGAATACATAATCTCTCGAGCCAAAAATCTTGCTTTGGTTGCGCTTTTTATGAAAATATATTCTATCTTCTTTGTGAACGAAATATTAATGATTCCAACGAAACTTACTGACGTGATGGCGAAAGATGCTCATAAAAAGGGAAACTCAACGAGGTTGGGTATCACTTGAGAAGATTACCACGTATCATAGGAAGAGATTACAATTCGTACGTAGAAGAAAATTCTCCTTTATCCATTAAGATTTTTAACATATTGAAAACAACTAATATTTAACTGACTATAAGAAATTTTTAATTTATACACACATGACGGAAAGAATTTAACCTTCATTTACTTTTTCTAGATCTCGTTCAAGACTATGATTATACGAAGGCTACCAAGGTATGAACGATCCTGATATATTGCTCACTCTCCCTAGAATGCTACGGAACCCATAGGATCATCATAGCAAAGGCAAACTACCTCATCTAATCTTCATTCCTGCTCAAGAGCCGCCAAGGGTGGAGGATCAGTGTAGCCAAATAAACATGTATACGAGTTCACGTTATGCTTATAAAAGGATCAAAAATATCGCGTAAGAAGAAAAAATCATCATTTCGGAAATATTTAGACATCAAGGAAGTGCATTCCTCAGAAATAGCCTCAATTATAGCGATGGAATAAAGCAATTGCCAAAGCAGGCGAAATGAACAAGCGGAGCAAGTTGGTAAAAGAAATCCGCGCTGTCAAATAGTGCTGGATATCAACCCCACAGACATTTTCGAAAATGAAGGCCTTCGAAATATTTTCTCTAAAAGAGAAATCAGAGACCGCTTCACTATTCCACTTGCTTAAATATAAACGAAAAACTATGTCAGGAGACGACCCGAGCAGAAGGACAAGTGGATTCAAGAAAGTAAAGGACAACAATGCATACTGATTCACAATAATGCATTAGCGGGGCAGATGCCCTGACACGAGGCAAAAAGCCAGAACGATTTCTCTTCCGTTTCTGTTTTAAAGGCATGTTACGAAGGTTAACTCCTGCGATGGAATGTTTCCTTCAAATGCAACGAGGCCACTCACTAAACAGCAGAGCTCTTGCTGAAAAACTAAAACAAGAAACGACTTTCTTTTGTTATTATAAATTCAACGAAATGCGTCGGATTAATTCCTCCCTTTTGCCCTCCATCGGGGTCAAATTCAGGCGATAAGCAAGGTCGGGGTGGTTAGAACAACACACCCTTCTCGCCGATATAAAACAGCAAAATATGCGCTTCACAGGGATACGTTCGAGAAAAAAGTAATGTTTAGAAGACACCTAGGGTGAGATTCTCCATTCTTCCAACAGATTAAATCCAGAAAAATCGAAAATTTCCGTGCATTGCTTGTGGAAAATAAGTTAATAAGAAAATGAGGGAGAATTAATTATCAAAAGCTGAAATTTTATAATAAACTTAATAAAGAAAAATTAATAATCTTTTATTGAAATATAAAATAATTTTTTGGGGTTCCTTTATTTTTTTTACCATAATTTGCCAATTGGCCAAAAATCTCAGGGCGGCTCGAAGTCCGAACTTGCCCTATTATCAACAAATTGAAATCTCGTCGTCTTTATTTAGAAAAATGACCTAGCTGAACAATTGAGAAAAATAGGTAAACTCTTAAAGCATCACCTTAGATGTGAATAAGAATCAAAATTATGGAACTACTGCAAAGTTTTACAGTAAAAAGTAAATTATTGGGCGTTTTATCGCTTTTTTTCCGTGAATCTCGCGGATTCCATCAGTAATTCTGTTCTACTATCTAGCACTTCTTTCGCAAATTGATAAAAACAAATATTTTGAACGCAGATAACAAAAAGACAAAGGAAAATATCTTACACGAAGATCTTCGTTGACATAGCAGGCGTTTCTTAACTTGTGCGATAAATAAGCATTCATGATGACGCGAACAGATTTCGGAATTGCCTTTTGTATCAGGAGAAAAAACGTTCGGGAAATCCAAAATATATTTAGAATTAGCACATATATTTTGGTGCTTATCCATCCTAGACCGACAAACTTGCTTCTACCGCTGCCAACAAAGACGGCCCTTTGACGACTTCGGCTTCATTCAGAATAACTTCCCTTAGCTTTTCGAAAAATAAACACCACCGGACCATTCGCGTCACACCGAACTAGATGGCCGACTCCCCTTATTCTTCAACGGATATATTATTCACATTCTATTTTGGATATCGAGTCACAGTGTTTTTTCTCACCGGATCGCCAAGAATTTCGCAGTGTCGAATTGAAATGAAGGAAAAAAGACACTAAAAGTTTCTACTTTGGTGTTAGAAGACGTTAGAAAGAAAGATAGGTCGACATATTATTCATATTTATTCCCTGCGAAGTAATTATATTCCTATACTAAAATATTCCTCGAACAAATATAATGTAATTAAAATCTTATCTTATTTTTTCCTATAAACAACTTTTAAATTTAAGCAATCTAGTACAACAGAAAATGTAAGAAAATCGATAATAAAAATATCGAAAGAACGATCAAGTAAATTTCAGCAGCTTCACTGCTAACGATTGATATGATTCATATTTTCGACAGCAATTCAAAGATAAAAATACTGATAAAATGCAAATAAATTAAATTACGTCCATTCAAAAACTGGGCTTATCGCAATCTTACGCAGTGATGATAATATTTAGCGCTTACGAAAACTGCCTCATTATCGTTATCGAAGTTTAAACCCTAAAATACCGGGAAAATAAGTTTGGAAACCGAAAATCAATATTGCAATGAATTTTAATTTTAAATCTTAAATGAATTTTCCGAAGCTTTTCTCAATTTTGTGGACTTAAAAGTTTGGACGATAAAGATAACCCAATAGCTGAAAATTTATTCCTAAGATCATCGTATGTATTTCGTTATGGTACCACTTCTTTTTGGATGATGGTGGTTAATAAGATTAAATATTATTTGACGGTGAAAGCTGTTTCGACTAAATGGACAAACCCGCATCTGAATCGCGAGAAACAAGGTGAAACCGCAGCTGCGAAAATACTGGAACTAGATAATGAAACGTCTAAGACTCGCATCTAAAAATATTCTCTAATCACTTCATTGCTCGAGAGTTATCTGAGAGGGGTATTACGCAAGTAAAGGCAAACCCAGGGGTGGGTTTCTCTTTCATCTTTTTTCATAGGAAGGCCACAATAGCTACATTAGATGTGGAACCATCTTGGGTAGTGTTTCCTACATTCTAATAGTTAAACCTCGCAAATTTATAAAAGAAATTGAATTAATTTGCTGAGTGGACTAAATGAGAATATTTCAAATTTGTTTTCACTTGGAGGCATAAACAAGACTGGGAAACAAAATTATTCTAAAAACGGCCTTTATTTCAGAAAGTGACCATACGGCAGTGAAGGACCAAAAAGGCCGAATCAGACCCGAAATTATCTTATGGTCATTGATGCTTTAACAATTAGTCACTTTATATTCGAATTGGTCAGTGCTGGATGAAAGGATAATTTGCGGCTAATGATAAATCCATATCATAATAATCCCGGATAAACCCAATTAATAATACGTATCGGAACAATCAGCGACTAATCACTCAGATTTTTATACTCAAATGTAGACAGGTTCTCACCTTTTTGACCGGAATCAGTATACAATCCGATTAATATAATTCAATAAGATAATTTAAGAATTTCTCGGATTTTGAAGGGATTTAAATTCTTTAGCTACTCCAATAGTCCAATAGAACAGACCTTTTTAATTATAAATTATTCACTACGTATATCTTTACATATTCTCGAAACAATGTGTAGATTTACATACCTGCGACTCATTAGACTCGACTTGATCACTTACTATAATAATTTAGAACCAGCTATAAAGAAGTTCTTTATCCGAGATCCTAAGGGATGTCATCAAGCCCGAATTCCTCGGGCCCAGATGATACTGTTGGCAACGAATTCTTCCCACCGCCTCCTCCGATTAATTTTTAAGCATCCTACGTAGTCGAGTACAATACGACTGTCTAAGAGTTCAATTTAAGTAGCGTCCACGCCCAAGAAACGGCTGACTGAACTCCAGGCCCATACTGCAATCTGGAGATGGACTACTTGACTGGGAATCGAAGCCGCCACCGTCTCGTTCACAGCCCATCCCGGTCACGCCTCGTCCCCCTGCGCAGGGAACTTATTCTCATTGAGTACTTTTCTAAAAGGGTTCCCAGAGGAGCTTTGCTGTTATTTCTCCATTAACTTGCCTCTTCAGCCCTTCCACAGCCGCTTTCCATTCGTTATTGGTGGCTTTCTCGGTACCAAAAAATATATTTCCTACCTAATATTAGAAAGCTGCGTTCCTTTCTACTTTCCTTGTTCTTTTAGAAATTTTAAATAGAGAGAAAACACGTTTATTAAACAATTTCGTGTTTATTACAATAGCGATCCATAAAAAATAGGGGAATCTGATGAAACTACTAACTAAAGAAGGGTCAAAATTTTACTTGATCAAGCAGGCATCGTCTAAATCAAGCGAAACACAGGATTTTAATTATTGAGAGGCTACCGGTGGAATCCCTCGGTATGAAACAGTTTCATGCGAAGCAAGAGAGGATAAAAAGCGAAATCTATCTGGGGACATGAACGTATAATCGAAAGTCGAGGTAATTTTCAAAGTCTCCAAAGCTCATTTTTAACCACCATAAGGTGGGATAAAGTAACGGATTCGAAAAATTTGTTATGAAATCCTGTCGTAATTTCTTTCTTTTAGGAGATAAGAAATATAAAGATTCAATTCGTTTAGATGATTTTTATATCGAGAATATCATCTCTAGATGGATTTCAAATGATTCTTCAAATTAAGTTTTGCATCGTTTCTATCTGTTTCACTTGGGCATCCGTTAAACGATATGAAATAGCAATGGCAAAACTAAATTTAGGTCCGCTAATTAAAATTTCGAAAAGTATCAGCTGAATGCATTTGGAACAACCGGAACACAATTTGAGTCCAATCAATCACTTATTCCCAAACTGTGTTGTCCATCCTTGCATATCCGCTTATCGAAGAAAATGGTAATCGCGTGAATTTCATTAAGAGGATAATGTGAGCTCAACTTCGAAATATGTTTGCATATGATCAGCCCATTCTTAATCGCGATAATAGAACGGTAACACGATAGATAATCTTTGTAATACTCTTGAGAACCAAAAGGAATATTTTATATCATACGCTCACACAAATGATGGATACGATATTTTTATACGGTAACGCTTTTCTTTCATGTCAATACGCGATACTTCTATTAGATGTGCCAACTTTCTTTCAGCTGAAGAGCAAAAAATCTAATAACAGGTAACCAATCATTGAATATAAGAACACCTCCGGAATAATACGATACTTTCCAAGGAAAATTATTTTTCATTCTGAACAGTGATTTTCATAGGAAAATTTTTCTGGGAATAAACTGAAGTATCTAATACTGCAACAATACATATTATTCTTTAAATTGCACTCGATTTTTAAGCAAGAAATCAGACGGAAATCATACTCTACATGAAAACCTTTTTTACCGCGGACCACCGATATACACAGGAAAATTAGTTATAATTATATTATAAACTTTTTGGACCAATAGCTTTCATGAATTGTAATTTTATATTTCGGCCCACATCGCCTGAAGTACCAAAGGAACAATTATGGTTATTTTTTTTAAGTGTACCGCTTACTGCTGACTTTTCAAAAGTGTGTTGCATGAAAAGAGATAAGTTATAGTCATTACGTAACCCACCATAGCCGACTAATGAGTTTGTGGTAGAGCAAGGAAATCATCGTTGAGTAAAAAGGATGGTCGCAGGATGCTAGGAATGCGGCAGGTACAACGGGCTAAAGTGGGCATTAGTCAATAAAAAAAACCTAGAACAGAAGAGTAGCGTGGTTCAGGAGCAGATGTAGCATCGCTTACATTTACGCGATTACGATCTCACTGTATAGACCCGTACATTAGATGAATCTCAATTTACACTAACAATAAGAAAATTTTGTAAATGCCCGCTTTACTAGCGGTTGACTTTGGTACATACTGAAAAACTTATCTCTGGTTAAGAAGGTATATTTTTTTAACATTTCTCTAGCATTAATTCAAAGCGCTCATTAAACTACAAAAAAAAGAAAAAATGCATTCACTGACAACTTCAGAAGAGTGAACTTTTTTTTAAGCTCAGCGTGTAAAACATTAAATTTATTTTCCTGGGCGTAAGTTCTAACTCTTGTAAAGTTATAAATTAACTTTCTTACCAATTCATTTATTCGAACGGATTACGTAGCAAGACAAGCCCGCTAAATTCTAAAAACCCCTTAGTTAAGTTTAATTTACGGCATCGTTCGGCTATGCTTAAAAGTTCTCCCAACAGTGAACTTTTCCTTGCATTACGGCAGTGAGATATGAGATGAAACTCCAAAGTAAAACTATTTCCTTTTTTCTTCATCGAGATTATTGAAAATGAACGAGATACGGATTTCTGTCGCTATGTATAACGTGTTACTTAACACAATATAACAACAAAAATAAATAAGAGTATGTTTACCCGTCAATGATTACATTCTACATGCAGTAAAGGCTTTTGAAGATTTTAAAGCAGCAAAAAAATCAAGTGATTAATTTGAGATGACATTTGTTTTCCTATACTGAATAATACCGAAAAGAATAAAAATAAATTTTTTTCAGAAAATTAATAACTGTAATATTTGTTATTACCTCCATTTCTCCTGTAGCAGCACTGCCTTCTGAAACTTGGGAACGGTTGTCTGGGGCATCTTCGTTGCCATTATCCTTTGCACACGGAGTTTTCAAATACAATATTTCTGGTAATATTCCTTTGATGATTATATTTTTTGACTTGTAATATTTGTCAGTAGCAGCGTCTACCACTAATAGCTTGGTTTCATTTGGTACAGCTTTAATCCTTTGAACAACAGCTTTGTGACTTTCTGTAGTTATGTTCACACCGTTAACTTCAACAATCCTATCACCTTGTTTCAGTCCTGTTGCCTCAGCGGGGGAACCCTGATCCACTTTACCAATGTATTGCCCTGGAACTCCTTTTTCTGCGTGTAAATTAAACCCATACCCATCAAAATGATCCCATTTCACTATGTGACATAATCTGGGAACAAGTCTGTCGGTCGTTGGCGACTTGCTCGACATCTTCCACAGTATCAGGCGAAATCCACTCCAGCCGCCACGACTGTCTTCAGTGTAAACACGTTAGGTCCAACAAGTGTAAGCGTATACCAACTCGATTTCAACATGGCGTAGCTCATGTGATAGTTTTGGGCGGAGTTACGGTCCTCAAATACCGATTAAGTGGTTTCTTATTTTCGCAAAAGATGATATTTAAAAATAAAAATCGTTTATAGAGTATATA
Organism: Pachydiplax longipennis; assembly: GCA_036926295.1. Lineage (NCBI taxonomy): Eukaryota > Metazoa > Arthropoda > Insecta > Odonata > Libellulidae > Pachydiplax > Pachydiplax longipennis. The sequence continues at coordinate 2,689,106 of JAVFKF010000010.1, forward strand.
TAAAAGTAACTAAGTAAACATAACCCGTTTGAAAACTCTGCAGTGCTTGTGAGATATTTCACCAAGAGAGGCGGCTTGTTTAAACGTCAGTAACTGAGTAGTATCATTCGCTCCGCTTTCACGAATTATAAAACACTGTACCATTGTAGCAAAATTTCTCTGAATTTGTATGTTATTAAAATATTTCAATACTCTGTATCATACAACAAAATTTTCCTCAGCACGAATTGTTAATGCTTAAACTGAGTGCAACTTGAAAAACGAGATGCTTCATTAAATTAGGGTCGTTTTCATACTTAAGTTTAGATATATTTTACGGAGAAAATATAGCGAAACATGATTAACAGAAATTGATTAACGTCTAGTAGTTCTTATTCTTCTAAAATACGGCTATCAAATCAATTTTCATAATCAGAATGATTTTTTTATCAAGCTCCGCTCGCGGGTTCCCGTAGTTATTTCTACATTTAATATCACAATAAATATAAATAATAGCGATGGTCCACTTCTCTGAAAACGTTTCTCAATAACATATATTATTTATAATGACTCAAATACTATCTCTATAAAATTTGCAAAGAAATTGAGCGGTTTAAAGTTACCTCCGTTCATTATATTTAAAATTCGACATGGTTAATACTTTCATGAGAAGTTTCCAACATGAAATAAATATTCTGTTCTAAAGTATGCTTTCCTTTTGCAATAGGATTAAGTTTTAAAGAGGCAATGCAGCCTTCATACAGTTTGATTTGGCTTAGAAAATTTGGTGAACCATCGAGTTTATTCATTTAATTAATCTAAATCATCTTAAAAATTCAACTTTCACATCATTTAGTAAGCGGTATTTTAAGCATTTCCGTGATATTTGAGAATTCAAATCTGTTATTCTGCGCAGTTTTAAAAAGACATCTACGTCAAGTGTTTGTAGAAAATCCATTGAAAGCTACGAAATCTACTAACGCGATTACTCCATATTATTAATATTAAAATCACAGTAAATCTTCATTAACCATCAAAATTTGTAGAAATAATACTACGTTTTAGGGCTTGAGAATTTATTGAAAGATAAGAAACTTCGGAAATATTTATGACAGAAAACCTGTACGTTTCATAAATGCATACTCGAGGGAGCTTTTTATTCAGGAAATTTAGAAATGGTTACTACCGTTACAACATAAAACAGAATTACATTTTGAATGAAGTTGATGTGAACAGGCATTTCTTTTCTTGTGTATAAAGTTCCATTCTGCCGTGGAAGAAGTTTACATCTTTTCCGGTAGGTGACAGACTAGGCCGTGCGAAGGGCATGCTTCAATGTCCTGTACCTTCTGTAGCAGTGCCCTCTGTTACGTAAAATCTCAAATTAGTAAACATAAATAGAGGTGACTGCTTTATGTTGCATTGTAGACATTGGAGATGTCATCGGGTGTTTTGTGTACGATTTATTATTGTAGGTGTATTAAGGCGTGATGATATACGTAGTCAGGCTTCAGTGTAATCGTCGGATTTGATCGAAATGTATTCATCATCTGGTTGCAATGGATAAGATTAAAGTCTTGACATAGCAGGTGTCTGTTATCGGTTTTCGTATATCATTCGATTGTGAGTTTTTAACTGTCCGTTTTAAAGTCGTGTACATAGCTATGGATGATAGCTCAAGTTCCACCGAAATTGAAGAGTATGATTTTAAACCATCTGGAGAAAGATGGGCTCCTCTGGGAGCCAACGATGCTGACGAAGATAGCACACTTTTCGTGACAGCTGACTACGAGCAGCATGCCGAATCGAATCTGTAAAATATCAACGCTTACTTATTTTGACTAGTGTTAAGAAATTATGCTATGATACTAAAATAAATTATTTTTATTCCTTCGACATAGTATTTGATGTCATGTTGATTGATTTATCGGTGATCATGTTTCAGTTATAGCAACGATGCAAGCCGGCTGAAAGAGCTCGAAGAACAACTGGAAACATTAAATTCGTCACTTATTGCCTTAACCTCCCATTTCGCCCAGGTGAGCTGTAAAGCATACATATTGCAAACATATTTCAGATAACTGTTATCACTTTCGGAATGTTTGAAGGTAACTGAATATTTTTTTACATTATATTTTTGCATCAGGTGCAATTCCGGCTGAAACAGATTGTGGATGCACCATTGGATGAAAAAGAAAAGCTGTTGAAAGATTTGGAAGCGTACGCTTTTCGTGGTGTCCCAGAAATTACGATTGTTGAAAAAACTGGACCTCTTTCACCTCGGGTATAAATTATTACAGTAGTCTTAGCGAATAGATCATGAATAAAAAAAATAGTTTCAGTGAGGATAGTACTTCTCTTTAATTTTACTTGCACTATCCTCATGTTTGTATTATATGCGAACCATCTGTCAACTCGACATTAGTTAGTATTAGTAACGCCAATCTTATATGGAATAATTGGAGATTTTTACCTTGATTCGTTCTCTCCATTTGAAGTATAAGCCTCTTCGAAATTGTTTCCTATATAATTCCGGGGAATACTTGAAAATTATTTTTGACCGTTTTCCATTTTAGCATTCATCTTTTTCATAATTTTTGTGGGAATCATAAAATCTTGTTTTGTTTGAAATGATTTACTTCAGTTTTATGTGGGGCTATCATAATATTTCTTGAAAAAATTTGAAATGCTTTTCTTTTAGCATGATCCCGGTTTGGAAGAAAAGGTTATGGCTCAGAGAGCTAAACAGAAAAAACTTATATCTCAATTGAAATCTCAACTTGAAGATCTTGAACATTATGCATATGAAACTGGAGAGGCAGGTTTACCCCAAAGTGTACTTATAGAGCGGCAAAAGGTGATAATTGGTAAGTAAATTGCACTTATATTATTATCTAGTAGCAGCAAGGTTACCTAAAAGTATATTTTATTTTGTAAAGCAGTTACACAAGCTATTATAATTGGATTTATTTAATGTTCTTGAATCTACATCAATATTATATCTAAACTGCTGTTCTGAGGATTTGAAAATTTTTTCTTGAAACAGTTTATATTTGGCTGAAGTTTGAGTTGTTGAGGGAAAACTGCCGTATAATTTTTACATGGAGTAATAACATAAAAATCAATGAATGTGATTGTAAAGATTAATTACATTTTTAAAAAAGGGACATAAAAAATTGTCACTTGACAGGTATTGGTTCTGAAATCATTATTCTTCAATTGCAACAGTAATAATAATAACTAATTATAAAAAATAATTAAGAGAATGCTTTTATACTGACTTCAAGTGTAAATATTTTGCAGTTTCAGATTCTTAAAAGCAATAAAGGTTTGAACAATGAATTCATCGTATTATTGAAGTGAATTATGCTTTAAATAAATATTGTTTTATAATCATTTAATTTTTTGCTTTGATGAATTAAGGAAAGAAGGAAGATGGATTGGGTCTCATGTACTTTTCATTTACCAAAGCTTTAATTAAAATTGATGAAAATGAATGCTTACCAAATCGTGTCAGGAAATATTACAGTTATAAAACTTGCAGAACTTAACTTGAAATAAAATGCTATGAGATGAGAAAAACAAAAAGGTTATCAAAATGGATGATTTGGTAAAGAATTAACTATAAATCTACTTCTATTGTAGAAAGATTTGAAATGTATGTTCTCTGAAATTTTGAATATTTCACTGTGGATATCTTGGGATTTCAGCTGCATTATATTGGACTGAATCCCAGGCAATCTTTATCATTATAGGATTCTTCCAAAATATTTTAGTATTCCTACTCTTGTGTGAAGTAATGCATGAATTCAATTTTTACTTCAAAAAGGATTTCCTTGCTAGTAATACATATGCATGTAAAAGAGCCTAAACTTGTAAGTCCTTTTGGATGGATCTCAGCAATTATTTTCAAGAGGCCTATTATATTTCTGTTATTTTGTATCATAAATTAAAATTTTAATAGATTAAAATATCATTGATTATGTTCACAGATCAGTTGAAAGGAAAATTGAATCTCAATGTCGATGATATGGATCGACTGACAGAAGATGATCTCAAAAGTCAAGTTGATTGTGCTATCAGTCAGGTAAGTTACTAATTTGGAGATGAATAGAATAAGACATATCATTCTGTATACACAAATAGAGTGCTTGCTGGCTTCAACTCAAGTGTGGTGAATTAAGATTTTTGTCACCACATTTGTTATTGAACAGGGTATCCAATGAAAAATCCCATAAGTCTAATTTCTTAGAAGTAGGAAATAATAACAAACTTATGTAAAAGATCATACCACATGCATTAATTTTTGTGGATCTTGAAACCTTTCATGTATAAAACTTTATGTTTGAAAAGAAATCCTAAGGTGAATTTATTAAACGGAAAACGAAATAATTAAATAGCAATAATATGGCTTAGGTAAGGGGTTCCCAAGCTGGTGTATACATACCCTCCTGGGGCACACCAACATGGGGATACTGTGGTTAGTTCTTTAGCTTATTAAATTGTCTATTAAAGTAATGCAAAACTTGTTTTGGGCACATTTATGAACTATTCTTTGTTTGCACTCGTAAGCAAAATTTACCGTGCTTTTCCATGCTGGTATCGTGATTAAATGTAAAAATTTATTTCTTATTGTGGAAAATAAGTGGTTTGGGATATCTCACCTAAAAGATAATTGGGGTATGAGATTAAAAAGGTTGGAAATCCCTGCTGAGGCTAATAGAGAATAAATCAAAGTTGTTGCTTTTATGATATTATTTTAGGCCCCACATTTATGTGTAAAATTTCTGTTTCCTTTTTCTGCCATTTACAGTTTAGGTTTGTAATTAAGGTTTGTATTTATTGGCATATATCATTATTTATATATAATCGTCGACTATCATCCACCATAATTTTAAGGATGAAATTTTAGATTGAAATATTAAATTTAATATAAAAGGATTGGAGCTTCAAGATTTTTTTGATAACTCAATTTGCAAATTTGACAATATTTATTATAGAATCTATGCAACTTTTAAAAAGTAGGTTAAATTTAAAATACTGAAGCTAAATTCAAAAATAGGTAAAATGAATAAGATTAGTTGTCTAAAATTAAGAATGATTAATGTAATAGTAATAATCGTCTTTATTCAGACGAGATACAAGGATGCTGTTTACATTTTAGATTAAGCAAGAGTCAAGTGCATAATGCATTCTATTAATAGCATTTATTGGAAGTAAATATCTCATCATCTTGATGCCTTATTTTACTTGGACAAATTAAGAAATTTGCTCTATCTTAATCAAGTGCTGCAGAACTTCAGGATATCTCTGTGTATTTCACATAAATGTCCATTTTGAAGAACATGGTAGAATGAAACAAGTAGAGTATGATAAGTAACATCTCTTTGTTTGATTTCTATTAAAACTCCAGAGAATCAATCCTTTTCAGTTAAGTGACATTATGTATTATAATAAAAGAAAATTCATTCATAGAAATATACTATTTCTTAGATGCAGGGGTACGCGTGAATAATACCAGGGATTGATAGAGAAGAAAAGTAAACAGAAGGCATTTTGTATTATTACTAAAAAGTCAATCTTATGAGGATAAGATTTACCAAATAATATAAATACTTTAAAACACAATAACAGTAAAAGTAGCCTGAAGAAATGGAAACTAAGAGCTTAAATCCATACTCCATCTTTTTAGTTCAGAACTTGTACATTTTAAACTTCAATTTTAATAAATTAATGATGCATTTCATTAACTTTGATCTCCATGGCCCTCTTTTATATTACGGCAAATAAAAAAACTTGGTGACCAAAAGATATTAGTTTAACAGTGTCTTAGATCTTAAAATGTATACTTAATTTATAGAATGACAAAAACAGTTTTCATTTTGCCTTACTGTTGGTTTCCCCAACTGGCTTTAATTTTCTAAATATTTCTTACAAATGTGTAATGATTCATTTGGTGATTGATATTGAGATTTTGTTTAATGTTTGTTACCATTTGATAAATTCATATTGTCCCTAATAATTTTTCCATTAGATATTTTTTCTCATCCAAGGTAATTTTCTTTTATTTCAGCTTGTTAACCCTTTGAAAATGAAGGAGCAACTTGTAATCCAGTTGAAAACCCAGATCTCAGATTTGGAACGATTTATAGAATTTCTGCAAGGTTCGTACAGGTTTTGTTTGTAAAGATCATTTTTTCTGTGGCTGTTTAAGAATTATTGTGTATGATGATGATGATATATTGGTTGTAGGGGAAACAGAGGATGAAATAAGGCAAAGAGAATGTACATGCAACTGTCCTGTTCATGGGCAAAACACTGCTGGTATCTCAGCTCATGCTCATTGTCATGCTTCTTTTTCTGGCCACAGAGTAAACATGGGTAGTGATGAGGAGGTGAGAATTTTGAACATATTTTAATAGACTAACCTAATGTAGTATTTTATTTTTGGTATTTTGAGATTATATTGTTGATTAATTATGAGCCATATTAAAGTAATATTATAATTGATATATATTCTACTTTCAGTTGCATAAAATAGCTAATGAAGCTCCAGGTTAATTAAAAAATAAGTGCCTGGAAGTGCCATGAGTTTATTAATGGCCAAATTAATCATTTTGTATGCATATATATTTTTATAATTATGACTTATTTTGTTTGTTCCAAAAAATTTCTGGTGCTGATTTACTGTTAAGTTTGATTTGTTTGTGCGTGATTCATTTGAAGTTGGATGGTGATTTTGTTTTTCAGATTCGTGCCAAAACCTACAGTATCATCAAAAAGCTTGCTGAGTTGTTACACATGTTTACTGTGGCCCAATTTGGATGTGGTAGTGATAATTTCAGGAAAAATGCATTGAAGAAAACAATGAAAGCTAATCACTGGGGGTTAGTAATTGAACAATGTAGATCTTAAAGTTTTTCTAGTTCTAGTGATAAAATAATAAAGTTTTTCTGAATAATTCATAAAATTTGATTTATTCCTTTCCAGAGATTTGAGAGCACGACTTGAACTTGCTGTTGAGTATATCATACAGCTTTGTACTAATCAAGATATTCCTGTGGACAGTGATTATACCTCAGATTCTGAAGATGCTCCTGTTGTTTTGTGTAATGAAAAACTTACCTCTGCTGTCCGTAAAAATTTAGCAATGAGTATTAGGGATCTGATGCAGCATGGACTCATGCCTGTAAGTGTGTAGCCCATGAATATTTATTAGAAGTAGTTTAATATCCTCTCATTCTATTCTTTGCTAACTCTTTATGATTTTGGTTTTTCTCGTCTACACTGTTAATGAGCTGTAGATTGACTCTTGCATGGTGGTTTTGTTCTCCTCAACTCAATGATCTGCTCAGAATTTCCTATGGATATAGTTGCTCTGCTAAAGTGTCTCACTCTAAATATATGTATTGGAGAACTTTCTCTTTGTTTTTTTACTCACATTAACTTACTGTCAGGTATTTGTGATCAATTACAGTGCAGCAATGCTTAACACTTTGGTGCTGATATTTCAATCTGTGAGTGTTGCTTTTCAAGGTTTGATTAACTCTGTATCTTCTTTTGATATAATGTTTTATGAATGTCTTATTCATTTACTTTTGAATTGGTTGCAATAAATTTTTAAATATTAATATATTTATGTACATTTTGATATTAGTTGCCATGTATATTTGAAACTGAATGAAGCTATTATTTTAGTGTAATGAAGGCAATAATTTCAGGTTGGTCAAAGTGCAAGTTTAGTTCCATTTATTGGGTGTTTTCCTACTAGAAGTAGCTCAGTGAACACTAACATGCATGCCTGGGAATTAATCTTAAAATACTACCATAAGAAAAATGGTGAAAAGTACAACTCTACACCTGCCCGAAAGTTATCTCTAAGCTTTAATTTGGATATAAATGGAGGAACTGCAATCTCAAATAAACAGGTGCGCTTGGTTTCATTCCTAATGCTTATGTAAATAACTATGCATGACAATTCTTGATACCAAGCTATCTTTCAACGTTCAACTCTTTTTCAGAATTTACTCAGTGTTATTGGAAACATCTTGCATTCACATTCCAAGTATAAAAGGAGTTATGATTCACACTTCAAAGCATTTGTTTGTGCTGGGCTTAAGTAAGTGTTTCATTTTGCTTTTGTTAAATTTATTTAATAAGAAATAGAAATGAAAGTATGAGTGTGTATGCATGATTGATATCATTTGTAGAAATTTCCTTATGCTGGCTCAAAAAGATTCCTAGTTACTGTTGAATTCTTCGTGATATGAAAATGAGTCAATGGAAACATGTAATATAATTTAAATGTAAATTCACTGAAATCATGTTACTTTTCTGCGCAGAAAATTTTCTTGAGTTTTGAAACAGACAGTTTTGAATTTAATTTTTTCTCAAATGTATGCATTTCTACGACTGCCATTATTAATGAAATATCACAACAAGAAACTGCAGCTAGAATAGGATTAAGTGGATACTATGAAATACATTTTATTTTATTAATTTGAATTGTGTATAGTGAAAATCAATTGAAAAATCCAGCTATGCATCTTGTTAGCATATGCTTCTCATTTTTTCTCTTGATTTGTTTGGTTATTCTATTTCCCATTTTTTGTTGCATGACCTTTGATGGAATATAAGTCATTTAGAATTTAATGTCAGATTTTCTGAATATCATTTTCCTGAATTCTTCTATTTTGATTTATGAAATAAAATTAAATATCATGAGATACTGTAATAATGTAATTTTTAGGTAGCATTTCTGTGACAAAAATGAGCTGATATTGTACCGCATTAGTTGTTGCAGTGCCATATAATATGGTGTGTTTTAACAATATGAAATTAAAAATCATGGTCATAAGAATGAATGTTTTGCACCTTGTAAATATTTATGAATTTTTATGCAAATACTTGTATTGTTTTATGATTTTAGATTTCTTAAAACACCATTTTTTTATAGTTCCAAAAAGCTGGTGCCTTGGATGAGACTTATTTTCCGATGCCAGCCTCTCATTGATCAGTATTACCAATCATGGAGCTATGTTGCAAAAACTGGTAAAATCTTTTCATTTACATATTGTGTAGCAAACGTTGCTAATCTAATGATTTTTATTTATTGGCTACTTAAAAAATAAAGTAAAATACTGTAAAACCCATTTAAGATGCTCTTGCTTAAGACATTACTTGCTTGATACGTGGTTTCCCCCCAGTCCCTTTCACATGAAACACATGGTAATAATACCACTTAAGACACCCTGCTTCCGACTGTGATTTGATGTGGATTTTTCCCATCCCCAGATGCACTACAACCTGCTTAAGCCAATCTTTTGCCTCATTAAAGAGACCAGATTTTTTCTGCATCATCTGTGCCATCCTAACTCATGGTAGTGCGTCAAATTAAAATTTTGCTTGGTGGTGCTTCATTTCATAGCCATCTCAAGTTGTAAACATATTGAGTACACCAGAAGGATAGTGCAGTATTTTATGAGAGTAGTATTGGAGAGATGATGTGTGAGGGTGATGCCTTCTCAACACAATTAAGAAATTCATTATTCTTCCCTACTTGTCTATCTGGTAAAAATTATTTCATTGTAGAAAGAAAATGACAAAAATTAGGTAACTATAATGCACTCTTTGCACAATAGGAAGACCATTCATCAAAACTATGATGTAAGCCAACCAGTATTAAAAAACCCAGTTGTAACACTATCCTGGTTAAGACATGGTTTCCACTTGGTCCCCTGAAAAGCATCTTAACTGAATTTTACAGTATTAGCTAATTCTTTTTGAAGGTCTTTAGGGGTTGCCCATGGTCAAATAGACCAGGTTATTCAACATTAACAATTTGAATCAGTATGATACTTTGTAATTTTTTGTACCTTATTGCATAAATATTTTATATAATATGACAAAGTATAAGAATGGTTTGAACTGTGTTTCTTTTTCCAACACATTGTAATTGGGAGATGCATGTGCATAAGTAGACTGGGATCACATATTGCTCTTAGAAATCCTATTTCATGCACAGAACTATTTACTATGTGTGCTATTGTTGTACTGTACTGTTCTGCAAGAGGCATTGCCTGGCTCAAAGCTTATTTCTTAGGGGAAATGTTCACAAGTTGTGTAAATTACTCTCTTGTAGAGTTGATCAATCAAACAGATAACTATATAAAACCTATGTGTAAAAATTCTTCACAAATACTGCGTGAAGATAATGTTGTCCTTTGATGCACTTGAATTCGGATCTCAGGGAGGAGGTAGTTGATATTGTCATACCAGTTTGTAGCATACGTGATCTTCGAGACAAAACGACGAAGCGTTACAGGGAAATAGTTGCCAGGACAGATAGTTATTTCTGGTCATTTTTTCCGCGAAGTATTAGAGAAGCCAACAGCAGTCAAAGGTAGATAGTTTTTCAGTGTTTCACACCCCCTGCCATGCGCCAGTGGCGGTTAGCAGGGTCCTTATGTAAATGTAAATGTAAATTCTTTTCCTCTGTTATGTTTAATTTAGTTGTTCACCTTAGAAATGCTTGCTGTAATAAGAAGCATTTACAGAAGCTAGTTTTTATAAATATTATAACTAAATATTCCTGTTATAAAGATATTCTGCTGAGATTTAGAATTAGCTTGTATGGGAGTTTTTATAAGTATTTGCTTTTATAAGTATGCTGTTTTTAACTTTATTTATTATTGCATAATTATACTTAAAGAATCAGTAAATTAATTTTTAAATTGGGATCCCATCATTTCAATAGAATTTAATGCTAAACAATCTCAGGTTTAATTAAGTATGGTTTGGAATTTTCAATTCTCTTTCTTATTTGTTATTAGTTTGATTAAAGTATGTTCTTGGTTGAATTAAAAATTACTGAGCCTAATGTTTGTGACAGGTTACTCTGAAAACTCTTTGTTCTGATTTATTATTTATTTTACAGGATTTGAAGATGGATTTCAATCTCTAGAAAAGATTATGCAGTTCAACTTTGACTTGCCAGTTGATCTAGCTGTCCGCCAATTCCAGAACATAAAAGATGCATTTTAGTATGAACCATTCTAAGAATTGTTTTGTTTTAGAGTTTATCATGAATATGTTACTTTCTTAAATATTGTTGTGTATACCTATTATGTTGGAATATGTTATCTTACGACACCAAAGACTGCATTTTGAATGCAAAGTTGATTAATATTGAAGATATAGTCAGTTTTCTTTGTAAGAAGAATGGTTATCTTGTTATCTCTTGTCAGTACATGTGCATTATATTGGAACATTAAGTCAGATGCTATGGCTTACATTTCCTAAATAAGGTACTGAAAGTAATGCACTAAATTGTTAACCAAATGAATGTATAATTTAAACTATGTTGATTTTCATATTTTGTTTTTAATGTTTCAGTCTTATTCGTCTTAACTCAAGTATAGTTTACTATTCCAGTTTCCTACACCCAGTTTTTAATTTTTGTACACATTGAAGTACTAACTGACAGTAAATTTGATATCAGTACATATAATGAGTTCCTGTTATTGTTTTCCGATGTTCAATTTTTGTCTCATAGGGTTTGCTTTTCATAATATTCTTGAGGAAATGTATACTTCATCATGCAGGAAGCATTCCAAAAACCTAGTCAATATCAGCAACATTTCTGATAAAATATTGTTCCAAAAAACTGTTGATTGTGATTAATGTAAGCAATCCATGATGGAATTTTTTTGCGTTTACTTTCATTATGAATTCCAACTTCTATTGTGTCTTGATTTTTATTTCTTCTTTAGAAAATTAACATTATTGTGTTGGCTTTAATCATTATCTGATCACATAATATCAGGATTAAAAAATAAACTTTTTAAGCTTCTAGTCAATGGAATCATGTGGCAGAAGAAATTGTGTATAGTTTTCATCTGTGACCTGTGGATTTGTTGTTTCGTTAAAATTAGATATGTTTTTAAAATAAATTTTTATATTTATATGAATTAAATGTGTATAGCCTCTTAAAGAATGCAAAGAATCATTGTGGAAAGTGATAACAAAAAGGACAATGAGTAGAAATTCAGTGGGTCTTTTAGAATAAACACTTCTCTTATTATGTTGAAATGAAGTGAAAATGGTTCTTTTATACAAATAATTGAAGGTTTGAGGCTAATGTCAATGTTCACTAAACTGCTCTTAGCAAATACTGCATTTTGAAGTAATGATATTATCATTGGAACTAATTTGAAAATTTTTGTTTCCTTTACCTAAAAATCTCATGTAGCAAAGAATGTTGTTAAGACTTTAAGTTTGTTGAATGTGTTATTCTTAACAAATGTGCATCACTGCCACTTAGAGTAAGGTCACTATGTCACCTGTATCAAAAATGCATTATTTATGCTATTGGGTATGTCTTAATGACTGTATTAATGAAAATAAGAATTTTCATCACCATAGTACATCTATAACAAGAGGCAAATTTATCAAAATAACTACTTACCTGAAATAAAGTACGCAAAACATTATAATAACAAGATATTCTCAATGCAATATGTATACACAATTAAAAAGTTTTATCGTTGAAAATGGCCTTGAAGAAAGTAAAACTAAAGAGGCTTCATGTGGCTCTTTTGCTGATATTGTTTAAAGATTTACCTCATCTGGTTGCAAGTATTCCACAAATTATTACTTGTAATGCAGCAGAAAAATTTGCAGCTGTTTCCAATTTTGAGGAGTGTGTTTAATTTATGAACACTATTGCTTGATATTGACCTGTATAAAAAAAGTATTATAAAAATGCTTCTGGAGAAAATTATTTTTTATTATGGAATCATAACTTCAAGTTGATCATAGTTAACCCTTCTTCATCAGCCTATTTCATCATATTTTATTATTTTTATCTTTAAAAGGGATGTTGAGATTTTAATTTAATATTGGACTTAATTTACATCCATTTTTGAATGATTATGAACCTCTTATTTCCATAAACTTCATAGACGTGGAAAACTGTAGATACTGAGTTTTGATAAACTGCTGGTAATGAATTATTTACTACTCTAGTAATAAAAGAAAATCGTCTTTCTGATATAATTTACAAATGTGTAATAATACCACTGCCAGGTAATACTTGTGATCAGAAATTAAATAGAGATTTAATTGAAAATCAAAAATGCATTCTAAGCATTACATAACATTTCTTAACTAGCCATATAGGATGGCTTCTTATGAAATGTATGGATGAAAATAATGCTGAGAAAGTATAATTCATCTGAAAGATTTCGTCATTCTCACAAAGAACATATGTAGTTAAGATATTGAGGGTTCAAATTTTTAAATTGGTATATTCTTTCAAGTTCAAAAACTGCTCTTCTCATTTTTCCAGTAGTTTATAATGGCTAAATATCCTTGGGCATAGTGATAATTGTGAGAGTTCATTTCTTGGGATAGAAAGTATGGATGACTTGTTCAAGATTTTAGACAATTTTCATTAAGATTTTGTTTCATATTCTTTCTTTTCTATCATGTATGAAGTTATGGTGTGCAGACAGGAGCAGCTTGTATAATTTCAACATGGGAATTTAGAGGGGTTTATCCCTATAAGAAACATTTAAAATTGCTATACATTTCTTGAGTTGTGCATTAGTTTAACTGTATTTAGCTTTCTAAAAGTGCCTTATAAAATCACCTTGTCAACAAATGTATGAATAAAAATATTGTGCCGGAATCATTCAAGAGGATATCAAGATTAAAATAATTCAAAGAATGCTGATCATTTATAGGAAAAAGAAACTGGTAAGAATACAGGATATTGGTAAAAAGAAATTGGTAGGAATGACTGTGAAAAATGAAATCTTTGGAGTTTTCCTTTTTATTTTACTAAAATAAAAATGAACACTTTTTACCCATTATTAAATACAATTGTAGAATACAAAATTTAGGGATAAATGATAAACTGAAACAATAATTTCAGATGCAATTGCCATTGAGGCCATGAATCTATAAGTTAAAATATCTATACCGCTACACTTTTTATTTTTGTGTTTCATAGCGTTTATAGGTTGGTATAGGCCATGTCTATGTTCTTCAACAAGAAAAATAAGTTTTTGTTATTAATTAATAATTATAGATATGAAAATTAAGCTTGCTTAGTAAACTTGAGGCATCTTATTGTGATGACAACTTGTTATGGAGAGCAATCTCTATGTAATTCCAAAGTTGAAACTCCTAAATAGGTTGAAGAAAATAAGTATAATTATGAGTTTGGTACAGTTTATGTGATTTGAAAGCAATTATGTTAATAAATTTATGCTGTACTTTCTCAATGCAATTAATGTAAGTATAATAAATCTTATAACTAAAGAAAATTCCAAATTACTAATGCATAGTATAAAATTTTGATTATACACCCAATTGTTAGCGAATTTATGAGTGTCTTTGTTAAAAAAGTCTAACATTCTTAGTGTCTTATTTTCTCATACATAAATTCTTGAAAGGGAACAACAAAGTAAAATTACTTCAACTCCAGAAAACGCTCACTCACAAATTTAATATAGTGCAAATTCAATATCTTTTGAATTAACCACCTAAACAAAAGAATCATTGACTGTCGGAAAGCGCGGAAAGTACAGATCACTTTTGTTGTGCAATTGGTGCTAATCAGTGGGCTTCTTATCTTCCTATATATACACGTCTTTTCAGTGAATACCTGTTAGAGCTTCCTGTTATCTCTTAAATGAGGACTTACGTAACAAAAATCTTACTGAAACGTTCGTTGTATGTAGCGAAGGAAAATCATTGTAAAAGGATGAGTTCGATAGCTGTTTGCCAGATTACCGCTACTGCTGACAAAGAGCAAAACTTCAAAGTCTGTTCGAAATTAATCAGAGAAGCATCCGAAAAAAAAGCAAAAGTGAGAACGTTTTTCATAGTGTGCTTAATTTCATACTTATCTTGTATGATCTCAGAGTACTGAATTTGGAATTATTTATAAGGCTTAGGAATAATTAACCGTACATATTGGTTTAGAGTATAAAAATACAAAGTAAACAAAACAGTTTCCTCTCTTCATAGCTTTTATTAACTTACGCTACCGCACGTTTGTTACCTACTTCTTAGTAGCCGACTGCTCAACTCACCTGCGTTGAATGATATGAAGATTTCGTTTCAGAACTCCTTAGTTATGTAGAAGTCTACTTATAATTTAACTACTGGTTGAAGCATGAAGCATTTCTTTCTCAACTTTTGTTGTAATTATTATGGTTTTCAACATCTTTTAGTTGCAAATAGTCATGATGTTTAGTTTATAAAAATTTTCTTTGATTAGGTACCTTACAATGTTTTCATGGTCGAAGTGTACGCAGTTAGCCAACATTTGACATAAATGACAAAATGAAATTATTTTTAGATGTTATACTTTATTTCAAAGAAATGATGATGATTCAGGGGCAAGAAAAGAAACGGTGCATAAACTGAATGTTTAATTACTGTGACTGATAAAATTTGCTATTAAATTCTATGACGTAATAAGAAATAAATCTTTGATTTTTCCAACAAGATCCTGCTTTTATATCCCACAAATGCATCGTTGCCAATAACTAATGCATGTGGCCATTTTACAGCCATGAAGTCTTTTGAATCAAGACTGCAATATATACCTACCGTGATATATCTTCGGAATGTTGCAGTGTTGGTTGGGCGTCGTATGTAATGAGGTATTTCATTGCAGTACTGGAAAAGGTTGGACACAAGCTGTTTCACTCCAAAAATCAACAAATTATTCATTACATGTTTCAGAAAAAGAATACTGAAACAATTTTCTCTAACGCTGATCTTGCAAATCAGTCTGGAAGTAGAATAAAAGTCTCCAAATAAATCTATTAATACATTTATAAAGTATTAATATGGGACACTTAAGTTTTAAAGTACTGATATTTTATGAAGAAAGATTTAATTTGAAGATTAGAATGAATTTGAGAGAAGGTAGCTTTTTCTAAGCATTTTTTTCTTTAATAATTCTCATTCAAGGTTCATTTTTTACCCTCTGATATGCTTTATAGCAATAATATATGCAATATTACTTCAGTATGAGCCAAAAAATATAAATTCAGAGGATAAATGAGTTGCTACTCAAACAAATGAAGCTAACCTTATGTATAGAAGCATGCATTAAATGCAATAGTATCCAATACAGTGATTATTTTGTAGAACCCAGAGAATTTATTCAGCTAACAGTGAAGGAGTAGCTGCCATGTGTTGCTGGTTGGCAAGGATTGATATTGGAGTCAGCGTCGTTCATTCGGGGATTGAATGATAACTTGACACAATGGTCATGAGTAGTCATAGTAATTTTTATAATTATAAAGAACTTTATTAATTAAATAAATTATTTGACAGCATTATTATAGACTCCAAGACTCAGGGAATGTTGCTAGAAATTTTAGTTAATTTAGTTTAATTTGTTTAAGAAATAACTGATGTTGAATTTTATCTTTCTATTTTTATTTCAGCTAGAGTATAGGGAGGTATATTTAGTTTATTTTTGGAAAGCAGTTACATAAATGTTCTGCTTGAAATTATGTGGTAAAAAATATTAACAGCATGATACAAATCCAATGTTTATATGTCCACTTTAGTTAGTTAATTACATTTGCTTGACAAAATTTTCAAAAGACTTTTAAGCTTCATTATGCTTCCATGTTAATAATGACAAACTTCTTCAGGCAGCTCTGATTAATAAGTATCAGTAAAAGTCCACAGATATGTTTTTGTTATGTTCACATTCATAATGATAGAATCAAAGTGAGATTTTTTACTTTAACCATAAGGCTTTATTTAACATTTTTAGATGTATAACTTTTATGATTGTTCTTTTCATCTGAGATTATGTAGATATAGACATCTGAAAATTTATATAGTTCACATAATTTTCCTCAAAACACTCTTGTAAATACTCTCTATATGAATGTTACCATTTATGGTTTTTTATTTTTGTATGCATTCTTAATTTCATGGCAAGATTCATCTATTGCATTGCATTTTGTTATATATTTGTTGGACGATTGTGCTAATGTTAATCTGATCTGGAATTCAATTTCTTTTATAGGTGGTGTTTTTACCCGAAGCATGTGACTATATGGGTAGAAATGTAAAAGAAATTTTATCTATGGCAGAACCTTTAGATGGTCCAATAACCACAAGGTACAAAAATTTGGCAAAAGATCTTCAAATATGGTTATCATTGGGTGGAATACATGAAAAGGTAAATACATTAATCTCTGTAATTGATTATTGATACAAATCTAATTTTGTTTTTTATTTTATCGTTTTATCACAATTTAGACTTCTAGTGAGAAGGTTTCCAACAGCCACATTATAATAAATGACAATGGAGAAATAGTTGCAGTATATCGCAAAGTACATCTATTTGATGTTGAAATTCCAGAAAGGAACTTGAATTTAAAAGAATCCAAGTATGTGCAGAAAGGTTATCAAATAGGCCCTCCTGTGGATTCACCAGTTGGAAAGATTGGCTTAGGCATTGTATCCTTTACATGTTATTTGGAGATTTTCTCGTTTGGAATTTGATTTGAATAGTATTTATACAGCTATTGGATCCATCCATACCATGGGAACTTTTTCTGTTGAATTAAATAGGTGTACTAAATATTCACTCATGTTATCATCCACTTATCATTTGCTCTTATTAATGAATGTCCGTTTTTTCCATATTTGTTTATAATGAATAAGCATTGATATTTTAATTCAGTGTTTATTATTTTGCATAAATTTTCTGATACTCATTCATAATTAAAATCATTCTTGTACTATTAAGTCAGTCGAGCAACAAAATCATTTTTATTGATGTAAGTGCAAAGATGAAGGTTGCACAAATTTAATATTCATTATGGTAGTGATGAAGATTTCATAATATCAAATAGTGATAAAAAAGCAGATGTTATTAGCTTATAACATCAGAGTTATTTTTCACTTATACTCTCTTCTGAGTTAATTTGTTTAGTATATATGACTGTATTGCAATGGAAAAAGTATCTTTAACTCCATAAAGTGTTACGATTTAAGATTTCCTGCATTTTCTCAAAGGCTCATGAAAATGGGGTCTCAAATAATAACGTATCCTTCAGCATTCACGACAACTACTGGTCCTGATCATTGGGAAATCCTTTTGAGATCCAGAGCTATTGAAACTCAGTGCTTTGTAGTTGCTGCTGCACAAGTTGGAAAACATTTTGAAGGACGATCATCATATGGCCATGGTATGGTAGGTAATGCAATTATTAGGAATAATTATCTTTAACATTTCTGTAGTTGGCATTGCAAGTGAAATATCATAGCAATCTTATATTTTTTTGGCAAAAATTTATCATCTAATTCCTGTCGAAGGTACATAAAATCTATCGAGTTCAGAATAATTGATGAAATTTTAACCTTTAAAAGCTTATGCATTCAGAATAATAGAGTCACTACATTATTAATTCTTGTTTTTATCACAGATTGTTGATCCTTGGGGTAAATTGTTAGCTGAATTCACCAATGATGATGAGGGTATAATCATGGCAGAATTGGACTTGAAGAAACTGGCAAATATTCGGCGAAACATGCCTGTAGCTGAGCATCAAAGAGAGGATATATATTATTTGAAGAGGAATATGCTTTCATCTATTAACGAAAAGCCATGTTACAAATTTGGGGAGGTGACATTAAAAAATTCAGTTTTATTTTACAAAACTTCCCTCACGATGGCTTTTGTTAACAAGAGAAATGTTCTTCCAGGACGTATCCTTTACAAGACTTGATTGTAGTTGAAGTGCTTGCAGGGCCAGAGGTTTGAAGTATCATTGTAACTCTCTTTTATATCTATCTTATGTTCATGTCCATTGATTTTTATTTCATGACCACAAGTTTTAGAGACTGCACAAAGCAATAAAATATATACTTAGCAATAAAAGTAATTTTAAAATAAAAAAGAATAGCTCTCAATACATCCATAGTATTTAAGTTAAATGCATCTTGAATCTAATCAATATTGATTTTTTTGTAAAATTAGTGGTAGTGAAATAAGTTATAGTTCTCATATTTGTTGATTTCATTGAATATTTCTGTAATAATTTTTGATTTCTTACAGACAGTCACTAACATCAACACAAAACTTGAGATGTTAAATTAATCTGTTGATGATTATTCTTATATTTTCTTATACAGTTTATATTTTTATACTATTCATATGAAATCCATTCAAATAAAATCTTATTAATTACATTTTGCTGAATGTGGTAAACATTTTGGTAAATATAGCCTCATTCACAGTACAGAAGTCACAGTAGAGAAATTATTTACTATAATGATTAAAAGTTTAAATGCTTTGCTTTCTTGGTAATTTTTTGGCATGAAATAAGATCTCTCAGAATCTTTTGTTGACCTGGAAGCCGAGTTGCAAGAATAGCATAGTAATGAAAAATTAAGAAATTGAATCTTTAGATGTAATGAAAGCTGGAGTGGGTAAATTTAGGAAATACTTTACTTTATCAATCATTAGCTAGTCATTACTTCTTAATTGAGAGCATAGATGTTCTTGTGGCACCTTTAAGAGCAGCTAAGAGACTCTGTGATCTCAGTGCAGAGGAAAACGAAGATTTCTTTGATGTTGTAAGAATAGTGCAGCGTGGTATGGAAGAGGTTCACCAAGCTTCTTCGTCTACTATTTCCATTCAAGATGGACCAGATGCTGGACAAACTATTCAGGTGATTTTTTGTCAATTAGCTGTATTATGATCAACTTGGCTCCTGTTATTATTAGCTGTATTTAATTATTTTATTTTGCTGATGGCATTTTTATCAATTTATACTTATTATTTGATTTGGGTGGGTTTGTAGAATAGATACTTTTCTAATTTTTGTGGAAAGGATTTTCAGTCAGTGCATTTAAATGTTGTTTTTAATTATAGCATATGCATGCCCACATAATTCCAAGGAAGAAGAATGATCTTCAGGAAAATGATGAAATCTATGCTCGATTGCAAAATCATGAGCAAGACACCAATGTCAGGATTAGAACTGAAGAGGAAATGGAGGCAGAAGCTGCTCTGTTACGACAGCATTTTAAAAATTGAGTTCTGCATTACCTCAGAGCTAGATGTGATATTGGCAATATTAAAACGATTTCCTCTCATATTATTCGCATTGTAACCTATAGATGTATAATTCATTCATTTTAGATGCAGTGAAGTACTTTATGGGTTAAATTCAAAGGTTAGCAATCTATAGATACACTTCTTCCAAAATTGATAAATGATTTTCGGATAAATGAATCAACAAAAATATTTTCATTAGTCATTAGTCAGTAGTCATCTTTGA
This sequence comes from Pachydiplax longipennis, assembly GCA_036926295.1. Classification (NCBI taxonomy): domain Eukaryota; kingdom Metazoa; phylum Arthropoda; class Insecta; order Odonata; family Libellulidae; genus Pachydiplax; species Pachydiplax longipennis. The sequence goes on from JAVFKF010000010.1 coordinate 2,709,422, forward strand.
GTTATCATAATCAGAAATTTTTGTTTAAACCCTATTTTTGCCAACATTTATATATATATTTTACTAGGAATAAAAGAGATATTAATAGCTGTTGTAATTAATCCTATCTTATCAGCTATAACTGGTCAGAAGAGAAACTGCCAGAAGAGAAAACCAACAATGTAATAAAATTAACTTAAGAATGAAGTTAATTTTATATTTCTCTTCAATTTACTGGCTATGGTCTTTGTGATTCTTCTCTTTCTTCAGTTGTAATGTCTAAAAATGTACCTGTAGGTTATTTCTGCATATAAAAGGTGTTTGATGTCAACACATTTAGCATCTCATTTCAGGCAGAAGAATCCTTTGTCATGTAATACCTTAGCATTTTAAAATCATTTGGAGTCACACTTAGCCTAACCAATAATGTATGAGTACATCAATGAGGTGTAGATACATGAATGAGTATATCAATCTGGCAATGGATGATAATGATATGGCTAAGAAAATCATTTAGCCATTAACTGCAGCCTTATGTTATTGGCAATAGATTAAACTAAAACTAATTGACTAAAATTTCCTGGGGAATATTTGAATAAATGAGTCATATCGTTCAAATTTGGATAGCTTTGCTATCTACTGCCAAAAAAATGGAAATATATTTTAATCACTCAAATTTTATTCAAGGGTAAAACTATTATCAAGAGTTGGTATAGAAGATCAGAATTATATCAAATTTGCAGGATAAAAGTGCATTTTCCTGGCTAAGTAAAAGCAGTGTAAGACATTAGAAAATACAAATATTAGAAATGAGATGGCTTTGAATGGCAGAAGAGGTAAGATTGTACATTTACATTGTATTGTATTGGAATTGATCAACATCTATACAAGAATTTATTAAATGATAAAAGGTAATGAAATTCCAAATTACACGAAGAAGAGAGAAAAGTGAAAATCAGGCTTAGCCATGATGAATGGCATGAGAGGAGTCTTATTAAAGGAAATATTTTGAGTGGAGATATTCAATGACCGGAATAGATGGACTCAGCTGTAACACAGATCAGAATAACAAACAGACCAGAAAATAGGAAAGGAATTGATCAACATCTAGGAATCATAAACCTTTTTCCTATTGTACATCTAAAGTAAAGACCATGATGTGACATACCAGTGAGGGATAAGGCCTAGCTAGCCAGGCAGCATCACCATGGGTGACATGGTCAGCACATTGACTCCCGCACTGGCATATTTTGCTTTCTGAGCTCTTTTTCTCAATTTGTTTAGTTAATCATATTCATCATGATGTTGGATACATGTTGGCCCTAACTGGAAATGGAAATGAAAGGCCGAGATCATTTCCACTTAAGGTAAACACCTTCTATGCTATCTTGGGCATTGTACATATAAAGTAATTCTTATACTATTTCATGTGCAGACAACTCTATGTATTTTGTACATTCCAGGTCCTTCAACAGTGAAGAGATGAGAGAAGCTATTCTCAGCTTATATTTGTAAATAAGAAGAAAATACAGAGAGGTCTATTAACGTTCATTGCCTCGTTTGATGTAGAGAAAGGTTTAGGCTGCAACAAAATATTTTATATCCTGAAATAAATTGTTATAAATCAGTGACAAATAAAATTGATTCATTCAAACATTTGCACAAATGAAACCCATTATATGAATATAATCATTACACTTAATCTGTAATGATTATATTCCTTTCCCTCTAAAATGCAAAACTTGCCTCAACAGCTATGCCAGTTAATATTTACCACTTCAATTCTATTTTGAACCCTTAAAATTTATAGTAGCATGAGCAACTTAACTAATAATATGATAATATAGTGTTTATCTTCTTCTTCTGTCATTGAATTTTTGTTGACATGTGTGGTTGCATTATTTTACCGATAGGATTTAGTCATCTACTTCCTTGGCTGCAACCCTCCAAGCCTGTTAAACAACTCTCTCTCATTTGATTCTATTACTTGCTACTTCTATCCAATTAATTATAACCATGCTTCATAGATCTTGTGTGACATTCTCCATCTTCTTGGGTCTTCCTCTATGTCTAACTATATCCAGTGTCCACTCCAAAAGTCTTTGTTTTCCTAAAATCTATTATGTATCCGATATGGCCCAACCATCAGATTCCTTGTGATTGTTTAAGTGTCCTATAGACTCTTCTTATTTAACCCCACATTTAGTTCTGTATATATATATATATATATATATACGAGTAAAAGTTGCTTGCATACTGCAAGCTATCCGTTGAATACAGTATCATACCAAGTACTGCCTCAGTTCAAATTTAAAACTTCGCGCCAAAGACCGCCTGGCGACGAACTAAGAACCCGATCGTGAGAGAAGACAGCAAAATAATATTAGATAAGTGCCATCCTTACTTGTTCCAAAGTTTCGATTCAATATCTTATCGGGAAGGTCCCACGCCTCTGTCACCATTCCGGGTCTTAACTTTCCAGCTTATCGGGAGGCATTTAAAAAAATCGTCCAATGCATTTCTTATGGAAGAATTTTGCATCCACCTGGCGTCAAACTCACTGTCATTTGGCTACATTTTTTCCATGAGAAGCATAGAAGACTACCTCAACTTCAACCTCCGAAATTTTGGTTACTCTATCTTAACGATAAGTGCCTCAATATAATTTTCAAAAATCCGCGCATTGCATTCTTTTGGGAAAATTGCGATTTTTGGGAATTTCTGGCATCGAACCCATGATAGCTAGCGTCGAAGTCTGCATTATTCTGGCATCTAGAGTGTAGGGCCAGTACCTCGAAAAAATCTGACGTCTATGGCGCTCGTGGAACATGGTCAGAATTCGTATCCCCTATATATATCTATATATATATATATAGGTATATCCGGAGAGTTAGCTATATATAATATATATATATATATATATATATATATATATATATATATATATATATATATATATATATATTGATATATTTTGGTTATCCATAAAATTCCGTCCTGTGTTGGTCCTAAAAGTCTTTTAAAATATTTCCTGTTTTTCTAAGTTTTGCTTTGTCAACATTCATGCCTCCTTTCTCTAGTGTGACTGCTATTTTATAAATTTTTAGTTTTCATTGCTTATGTAGAATAATTGAGATTTTAAGTTTCTTTAGAATGCATTGACACCAGTTATATGCAGACATTCCTCCTGGTATTTCATTTGAAATGATATTTTTGCTCAAGGTTTACCCAAGACATTTAAAAGCACTCACATTCTAATTAAATATTATTTAATTTTAGTTAATCTCTATTTTTCTCCTGATCCATTGCTAAAAACATGTATTTTATTTTCTTCATCATTTACGTTTAAACCTGTTACAGTTTTATTTTTAAAAATTTATAAATTAATAATCTGTAAATTCTTTCTTAATCATTCTTTCACATCTCTCTACAATGATCATGTCATTGGCATTGGTTTCTATTTGGAATGTTCTATACATAAGTTATGTTTACTGTTGAGCAACAACAGCCTCCAGTACTAGATTAAACAGCAATAAATAAATAATAATTCTTTAAACTTGTCACGAGGTCTTACTTGAACCTTTCATCCCTCAATTGGTAATGATTCAGCTCAGATTGGTCAGATTCAGCAAATGGTGCTTCAGCTATCAAAAACTATTTAAACAGTATGAAGTAAGAGAAGTGCAATAATTGGAATAAAAATGGTGCTTCAGCACAACAAACTTAGTTTGTTGTGCTGAAGCACCATTTTTATTCCAATTATTGCACTTCTCTTACTTCATACTGTTTAAATAGTTTTTGATGAAAAAATGAAAAGTATGAAACAGAAAGTGTGGTCCTTGATAGTTAATCTCTGATAAAGAAGTCATCATTTGGCTAGATTCAAAATTTTATGGTTTCTTGATGTTAAGAATTCATACCTCTTTCGTTAGTTTACCATAAGTTGTTGATTCTGTAGTAAATGGCTGCTATTGGATCTTGTTATACAGATTATGCATAAACGTATACAAAATTACTACCCCTCACAGGTATCTCCATCTTGAAGTGATGAAGGAGCTTGCATGTCTAAGTGGTCCTAAGGCATTTGGTATCTGTTTCGTTAATTTCTCTCAAGCTATCAGTGCTTTGGACATTAGCATTTTGAAAAAGAAAATTACCCTGTATTAAGTTTTGCTAGACTTCATTGAATGAACTTAAAAATTTTCATCATCTTTTACGTTAAATTTTCCTTGTCAATTTTCATATTTCAAATGATTTAGTTTATATATTCTTTTATATTTTTACATATTTATTATGATTTAATCGTTCTATAAGGTGTTGAAATCCGTATCACTTTCTATATTAATATTAATTCTTCAATTATCTCATTGCCAATAACTATCTTCAATTTTTACAAGTCCAATGATGTACATAAATATTGAATTCTAATTGCTTTTGCTGTTATTGTTAGCTCATCACTGTAGAGGAAATATCCTCAATATTGAGGGTCATCCCAATCCTTATTTAGCCTCTTCTTGCCAACAACATCTTTTCGAGAAATTCAACACAACAATTTTTACAATATCTACCTCTTTCTATTCCTAAAAATCCTTAAATTAAGGCGATGCTGTCATCGCACTCTGTTACTATGTGTGATGCCTCGCTGAAACGGTATTGTACCATTTGTTTATAAATTCCATTTATAACTTGCTTCTTCCTCCGCTAAAAGTTACACGGAGACTTAACGCTTTTCGAGAACTTCCTCGAAACTGTTTCGAAAGACCTATTTAACACTCTTTCAGTATAAATGGGGGCTGATTCCAACGTCTTAACAATCTTCAGCTTATAAAAAGAAATCATTAAAAACATGATTCTTCAGGGAGTAAAATAACGATTTCAATTTTCGATTACTACAAGAAACATGCTCTTCTCAAAGGATGAATCTCTCGAACGTTTTCGCCTCTGATCTCCATTCGACGAAGAACTCGATAATTCGGATGGCTAACTGGATTCCAAATCCTTCTGAACTTCTGATCCGCAGAAAAGTTCCTCATCGAAGATCCTTCATTCTATCTCATCAATCCTAGAGCAAATATTTTGAAATAACACATTTCTAATTGCCTCCGATTCGAAGAAAGTCTTACCGGATTCCCGGTCCATTGAGACCTTTTTCAAGTCCGAAATGTTAGGACCGGGCAGAACTGGCATAGACTAACTGGGAGCATATTAGTCCCTCTCGAGTTTGGAAATCCTCGGAAGAATTAGACAAGCTGTATAAATCTTTCCATAAAATTAGAACGTTTCAGAATGCATGTATTCTGTCAAACATTTATAGACTGTCAAACTGAATAGACTGATTCCCTAAGTATTGCAGAATTTCTTAGGAAAATCATGTATTAATACATATATATTTGAATTCTATTATTTCCGCCCTTCAAGTATGACATAACTTACATTTTATAAACCAGTTTCTAAGACGTTAACCAGCATATATACCCGAAAAAAATTCTGACTAGATAGCAAGTAAAACAGAGTGGACTAATTAACACTACCATATACTCATCGATAGAGACGGAATACCATTATGTACTCTGCAAGTGATTCCACCCAAAACAAGGGTTTCAGTATGGGACGATATTTGAAAGACTGTAATACACAGCCAATTAAAATAATTGTTATTGTGTTTGCCTTGATATTATTTCAGTAATTTTTAAATAGCATTTTGAACAGTAATTTTACGTGATGGTGATGCGTAATACATTGCCAGCTACTATCCATAGTAAACCTCAGCCTTCACCTGACGTACTCTGATTCAACAAATGAGGCTATGACTAACAGTTATGCTTGTATGAATAATTTACTATCAGGGTGATATTATGGCGGAATTTTGAAGAAAAGCCTGCGATTGCATTAAGGTCCAATTTCCGTGGATTAATCGGGCATTAGTAGGACTAATATCGACAAAAATACGTGGTAATAGTACAGATTGATTAGACTTAGATTGGTTTAAAATGTGACGGAATTTGTTTGATGACTCCTTTTCTACTCCCTCCAAAGCTAGGTAAGAGAGGGTCTAAGACATATGGCACATACCATTGTAAGTTATTTCGTTTTATTTATGCATTTAATTTCCGTATTAACTTTCCTACGAAAAATCGCTAATATTATCTTAATTCTTTTCGTTAATCTAGATTTACATCCAATAAACACAATCTCCGGAGGATGATGTAATTTTCTGACCAAAATTAGTAAAATTCACCTAAAATGCTTGAGAAAGGTTTGCAAACTAACAAAATTATAGGATATAGTTAGTCCAAATTTGTTACTTTGATAGTTATTTACAAAAGCTTCCAGTTTAAGAAGAAATCGTTCTCGAATTAAGGCCTTTTCCAATATTTAGGTATTTCTCATAAAACAAATCATAGGGTTGATGTACCCCTACGCTCATTAGCCCTTTTCACGAAATTCCCATTCTACGCAGATACATTACAAGTTCAACTCTTCTATGAAGTTTCAACATTTATCTCAGAAGGAGCTCTTTTTTGTTACTATCGAAGTAAATACACCTCTTTTTCCTTCTCTCAATTATTCGCGATGAGTAGCATGTTTTGATAACACTGAGTAAGGTTAGCACATGATTCTCTGCTGTTTAATACGAGCTATTCGCTATTTCAAGGCAAAGATGAGTTTTAATAATCAAAAGTAAATTAAAAGTGATAGGGAGCGTGAACCTCAAATTCGTGAATATTTTAGATCTATACTGATACCCTGAAAGCCAGATACGTAATTAAAAAGATCCCTATAAACTCGAATGTAATATTCTTTGCTGAAATATATTCGTGATTTGAGAATCGTCTCGGAATTTTATGTGTTACTAACGATCATGTTCCGCAGTTGGCTTCTTACTTCTATCAACATTGGAGTACACCTCGATCATATTCCATTTATAAGTATTTTACGTTGCCTCTAAAGCTATCCACGTGTGTGGCGAGCTTTGAAGCATATTTTCTGGTCTAGAAATATGTTATGCTTTCCCAGTGATTGCTATGTAGGAACATTTCTCGGGTTTCCAACCGGGCACACTTTCTGGTGCTTAGGAGCGTTGAGGTAATCATAGATTGCATTTCTATCGAGATATTAATCGCATATCGTAAATTTGTATCGTATCGTACGTTTTATTATTATTATTATTATTATGTACATTGTTGCAGATAGACTGCTAGTCTGGTGGCAACATTACAATCAACTACGGTAACTTTCACAAACATATTTAAACAACCCAGAACAAATTATATAAAACCCTTACAAGATTAAACACTTACATACAACTACTTTACATGATACAAAACACCAATATAACACAAATCCCAACTCCATTGCTATTTCCCTTGAAAAAAAAAAATAATGTTCTACTACTACTGCAACACTAATTCTCTGAAAACACAGACACTCCCACAGAAACAATAGACATTCAGTAACAAGCAACATTAATTAACCCCTGCCCCACCCAAACATACACCCTCAATCGAACTGGTTTTTTCAGGGTTCCTGGTAGGCCTTCACGGCTACCGTAGCGGTCCCGGGGACAGGTCCCCACCGTACATCACCCTACCAGGCAATCCCCTACTCCACCTGCAGATCCTTACTAGCAATCTCCCTTTATCTACTAAATCTTTCTTATAAACATTTTATGATTTTTGGGAAAAGGCTCGAAGACTCCTGCAGGCAAATTATTCCATTCTACAAGAGTTCTATTTAAAAATGAGAATTTACTTGTATTTGTTCGTTGTTTCAACAATTGAACTTTATATCTATGGTCTTTTCTACCGAAAAATGTTGCTCCCTTTATTTCTGCTGCTAATTCCTCAAACGACGCAAGCCCCGTGTATATCTTGAAAAATAGTCCTAACCTTTTCTTCGCTCTCCTCTCCTCTAAACTTTCCCAACCTAATTCTTTTATCATTTTCGTGACACTATCGAGTCTTTCGTACCTTCCTAAAACGAATCTTGCTGCCTTTCTCTGAACCTTTTCTATTTTCCGCTTTAGACCTACTTCATGCGGGTCCCATAAGCATTCCCCGTATTCTAAGATTGGCCTAACGTAAGATTTATATGCAGCCTCTTTAACTTTCTTATTGGATCGCCTTAGGGTACGCATTATAAAATTTAGGGTTTTATTAGCTTTCAAAATTGTACGCTCTACATGCTCATTCCATTTTAAATCCCTGCTGAACGTTACTCCTAAGTATTTCACTGTCTCCTCACTAGGTAAAACTTTCCCACCTAGGCGATAGGTATATTGGTTTTTGTTTCTATTAAAACTTATAACTTTGCATTTACTCGCATTAATTTCCAATTTATTAGACGATACCCATTCGTACAAGGTAACTAAATCTCCTTGAAGATCCCTACAATCATTTACACTTTTTACGTTCCTATAGATGATGCAATCGTCTGCGAATAAACGTATTTTTGACTTAATTCCCTCCGGTAAATCATTAATAAAGATTAAAAATAATAAGGGCCCCAATACACTTCCTTGAGCAACACCTGACGATACTGCAATTTCCGCGGATAATTTATCCCCAATTTTTATTCTTTGCTTCCTACCTTTAATGAAAGACTCCAACCATCTTAGTATTCTTGGATCTAAACCCATCCTGTTTACTTTCTGCAGCAAAATATCATGGTCAACAACGTCAAATGCTTTCGCTAAATCTATCACCACTGCATCAACCTGTTCTCCAATGTCCTGAGCCTTTACTAAGTCATGCTGTAAGCCTAGCATCTGTGATTCACACGAGTACCCCTTTCTAAAACCATGCTGGTATTCGTTAAGCCATCTCTCTTTCTCCCAGTAATCTTTTAGGTAGATTGCCACCATTCTCTCAAACATTTTACAAACCACGCTTGTCAAACTAATTGGTCGGTAATTCTTAATCAATCGTTTGTTGCCCTTTTTATGTATCGGAACTATTGTTGCCGTCTTCCAGTCCGCTGGAATTTGACCGTTATTTATACTTACGTTAAATATTCTTCTTAAATAAGGTACTAATTCATGCCCACCTAATTTAATGGCTTCGCTGCGTATTCCGTCCGGTCCCTGCGATTTATTATTTTTCAATTTGGAAATTTCTTTTAATATGTCTTTAGAAGTTATGCTAAACACCGGAAAATCCCCCTCAATACTATTTATTACCTCATTATTGCTTTCGACCGAGTTTTTGTAAGTACTCGAGAAATAAGAACCAAATTCGTTAGCTATTTGCGTACTATCAGTTAAAATTTTGCCATTCGTGCTTTCTATCTTATCTATCACATTTTCCCTTTTCCTTCGACGCTTTATGTATTTAAAAAAGTTTTTGCTCCTATCCTGCGTAATCAAATTCTCTAAGAACTTATTTTCAGCTTGCTTCTTTTTAGTATTCAACAACGAAGTAACTTCCTTGTATTTAACTCGGTTATGAGGGTTAGAGTTCCTTTTTTTGTACAATGCTCTTGATTTACGTTTTAACAACCTAATTTCAGTATTATAATATTCCGGATCCGCGTTATCTTTCAATTTTTTAGTGGGTACGTACTTTTCTATACCGACCTGTAAAATACGTTTGAAATTATACCAAATCTCCTCGATATTAGCCCCTTCGTTAATCCACATTTTGTATTCATCTCTAAGGTAATCGCGGAAACCTTTTGCCTTCGCCTTATGGTAGCTATAAACCTTTTTATTTTTTGTGTTTAATACATTTCTTTGGCTCCAATTGACCTCTAAATATATCGCCTCATGATCACTGATTCCCGGTATTACCTCGCAAATGTTTAGCAATTCTATTGGTTTCACAAGAAAAACATCTATTAAATTCAAATTACGGGTTGGCTTGTTTACTACCTGCTCAAAACCACCATCGCCTACAATGACATTTATCAGTTCCTGAGCCCTCCCACTTGACCCATTCTTCCCTGACCAGTCTACCTGCGGGAGGTTTAAGTCGCCTGCAATTATAACGGATTTGTTTATGTCCCTAATGTTGCAGGTCATTTCAACGAACTTCTCTAATACCCCTAGATCCCCCCCAGGGGGTCGGTACGCCCCAACTACCTGCACTTTATGATGAGTAACTCTATCTTCAACTTCAACACTAAGGATTTCACAATCACTATCTTTTGAGATCATAATACTTGAGTAATTTTTTGAAACGCATATGAATACACCTCCACCTTTTCCCTCTCTGTCTCTTCTATATACTTCGAAAGAATTAGGAAATATTTCTAGCGAGTTAATTTCTTCACTAAGCCAGGACTCCGTACCTATGACTATGTCCGCTTTACATGAATCTATTAATGTACTAAACTCATGAATTTTATTTTTAATGCTACGACAGTTTACCTGCAAGAGCCTTAGAAACCCTTCCTTTTTCTCAAATACCACCACAGAATTTTCATTTACTTTCACAGCATTTTTTGCCTTAGTCACACAAGCCCCCAAAAGATCTTCACAATTTTTTCCGCTATTTAGTTTTTTGGATGTGCTTCCTTTAAATGACTTATGACCCTACAGAATAACTGGCCCAACTTGTAATTGCCCCTCCGGTTTAAGTGCAGACCATCCCTACCAAGATCGTTTACATTTAACCAGCAGTTAGGATCCACAAATGTCAAACCCTTTGCCTTACATGCCCATTCTATCCCATTGTTGATATAGTCTATCGTTGTATCCGGCACATCTTTTCTTCTAATTATTCCACTCACTGCTATCTTTGCCTTCACAAACTTCTCCTTCGCTGTTTCACACAAATCCCACAGATACCCAATTACATGTTCTTCACTTTCCGCCTTCTTCACATCATTGGTACCCACATGAATCAAAACTACCTTTTCACGTTCGTTCTTGCCCCTCTTCTCGATCTTCTGCTCTAACTGGTCTGCCCTTATACCCGGATAGCACTCCACCATCGCTCCCTGTTTTCGGCAAACGTCGCCGCTGTATCTTACTAAAGAATCTCCCATCACCAGTACATCAGGATCTTCCTGAATTCTCGTCTTTTTCCTCTCCACTTTGGTCCATCCTTCACCTTCACAGCTTTCCTTCTTCAATTCCTTATTCTCCATTTCAAGGCAGAATCTTCAAGGCAGAATTTTCTCGAAAAGATTCGACCACTTTAATAATTATCACTGTCCACACATAGCCTTTTTACTGTCATCACTCAGATCGGCTGAAGGTGAATTTGGTCTACTCTTCCTACCGCCAACCAGAAAATTTAGGCTGCCAGCGGGATTGAGCCTGGAATCACTTCCACCTAAGACGGAAGCGCTACCAATTAGCCTTCGTGGAAGCTTAACATCTTACAGGATATATAAGTTATTATGGAATTATTATCATTGACTTAATAACAATTTTTCATGTCAATTTCATCATCTGCTCCAGGGACTTCTTGAAAGTTGAGCTTATTGCTTGCACAAACTTGCCGATCTGATAGGAAAAAATTCGATGTAACCCTTGATTTAATTCTTTAGGCAAACCAATATATACTTCCAGTATATATAGCAGTTTTAAGCTGCCCTCTTTAAAAATATAAATCATTACATTACTCAAATTTTTCCGAAATAGTTTTCGTCGTATGAGCCCATGGTTATCTTCCATTGTCGAAATGTCTTGGCTAATGGGCGATCGTCGTCAACGAAATTCTTACTGTGAAGATATTTTTTAGTTTTTTCTCCCAACTAATAAATACAGATCCGGATTACAAATGTTTTTGGGGGATCCTCGCTCACGTTCTCAGGCACACAGCTTCAAGGTCGTTAATGCTTCTTTGTACACGCAAGTGGTTGTGTTTACTACGTATTTTACGATTTGGCTCTTTTTTCTCATAAGTCACCTAAAGATTCAAAGCTGATCTTTTAGTGTCGAAAAATGGGATTCATTGATTCCAAATACATAATTTTCAGTATTTAGAAACTCTGGCTTTAGGCCACATAGAGAGGTTACGCAATATACTGTGCTTCTGCAATTTATTGAACTAATTGAAATATTCAAGTAAAAGACTTCAAAATTGATGCAAATTCCTTTAAGTTAAATTTACCTCCTAAAATCGCTATATTCGTATTATTTTTCTATGATTTTTAATGGACTAATCTAAATCTTCGGAAATCTTCCAGAGATTTCGTGAAAATTTTTCCATTTTTTTACAGTAGAATTTAAAATTGTAGAGTTTTTACCTAAAGCGGTGACAATAATGAGGTAACTCATACTGAAGGCGTATGATTAACCCGTAGGGTATTTTACCCGTGAAAGAACTGGAAAACTGTTATTTGAACACCGATAAACTTTGGCCCTTACCGGGAGTAGAACCCGGTACCGCTTTCACCCAGATGGTTATCCGGGGCCCCTTTGCCTAAAACGGTAGCCGAAGAGCGTGTAAAAGTACGCCCGGGGCAATTTATGAAGCGACAATGAAGCGGGGCGTTTGATAGATGCGCAAGTGGGTGTAAGGATCATTGGGTGGAGAATCTGCCACATCCCAGTGTGGGTGGCGGGGAGCCAATGGGCGTGGCTAAGTTTTATCTCTGTCTCACCCATTGGGTGGGGGCGGGAATCCAAGCCCCGGGGCGAGGGTGGGGCACCGCCCACGCTTACCCCTAGCGGGAAACCTGCCGCACAGAGAGACAAGTTTTCCGCAACTTATTCCATTACAGCTCCTCTTCATCTCTGAAACGTGGGTAGACCAGAGACTTGTCTCTACCTCCGCCTCAAATCCCAGAATAACTTCCGGTAAATCTCCAGCTTCTCCGAAGATTTTGCAGTTCGCCATACGTGCAAATTCTTGGTATTTGGCTATCAAATGGTAGAAGGAGTAGATTTTTGGCTGCATTTTTGCGGAAACCAATGAGGCAGTAACGTATGGGTTAAATATGATTTTCTAAAAATTCAACGTGATGATTTCTCCTTATTGTAAATTTAACAAAACTCGCCGAAGAGGTGGTAGAACTAAAAGCTCATAATGATATGATGATAAAAAGATGAAATGTTTTCACAGAAGATGGGAAGCTCCAGAATTCATTCCTTTAGCAACCTCCTCAGCGTAATGCTTGTTTCGTGCCTAATTTCGACGTATTTTCGTCACCAGGGAGGTAGAAAGCGGAAGTTTTTCGCCAAGTTTCCTCAGTAAATAATTCACGAGTTTATTTTTCGAGAATTGAATTTTCAAAAAATATTTATTTTGAAAATTTTATTTTCCATTTTTAAATCCAATTTTTTAAATTATTTTAGAGCAGGAGCTTACCTAAAAATCAGGATTAGACTCTATTTGTCTTCCTTTAACAAATGCTTCCATGAGATGTATGTGATAATATTAAACTGCGTGTTTGGATCAATTTGTGCCAGAGACACGACGATTGGATACGAAAAGTATATAATGGATTCTAAAAAATACTCGTTTTGTTTTTAAATACGTTGAAAAAATTAAAACTTAATCTTCGCATATTATCAGGAAAGAACGTAATACAAAATAAAGTAGATATTCTATCAGTATATCATTATTATTGATAGAATATTGCACTAAACATGTATCTGAGTTATGAATAGAATAGAAGAAGGCTTGATTTAGGGCGAGATCGAAACTATTTTATATGAGTTTCTAGCTTTCGGTAGGTTCATGTGCCCTCACCTTCCCTATACAGTGCCCTTTCCTTCACTTCTTGGTAATTCATTCCACGCTTTAAGTCATCTAACATGTTTTGTCTTTGTCTTCCTCGCTGTTTTTTCCCTAGCATTGTTCCCTATATCATTTTTCTTAGCAATCCCTCTCCTCTCAATATTCGACACGTCCATTTCTTCTGTCGATCTTTAATTTCTTCGATTAAAACTCTCCCAACTTTTCCCAACTATCTCTAGCACATTCTCGTTTTTTATCAAATATCGAAATTATATTCTCTCCTTTAACCTTTTGCCATTTTTGAAGAAGGTAAAGATAAAGGAAACAGAGTGATAAAAAGAGAAAAGAAGATAGAAATTGCTGAGTAGATTTTGAAAAGAAAAAGGAAAAAATACCCAAGTCCCGTAAACACCCGCAAGAAAAACCTGTGAAAAGTAATAGCTAAATTACCTATTACCAATAATAATAGATAAATTATTACTACTACTTAGTAATAGCTAAATTTTAAACATAGTTATGTGACGTTATCTTAACATTTTACTTAGTATGACACTAATGATAGACAATTCTTGCTCAAAATACATGCACACAAGTTATTTAAAATACCCAAGGAATCAACCTACCTGAGATGCAATCCTGCATCTTAAAGGAGCTAGCGAAGTTTTCTTCGCATTTGTTAAACTTTATTTACCGCTTTTTAGAAATCTTTAAATTAATTACCAGGCCCTCCATAGGACAAGGTTTTCTATAGGACTCACTCTTACGGTGAAAATTACAGGTCGACTTCCAAGTTGAAGGAACTGATTTCTATGCTTTGCGGTGGCCCGATCGACACTAATGGCAATTTTTTCTACTAACAGTCTCCACCAATTGCAAGTATTGACGACATTTAGTTTTCTTCTGCCAAACACATCCTTTTGCAAACAGTTGTTTTGCTTACCTATCGGTTAATTTGAAATAAACTGTTTATTTCACAGTTACGTACTCTAGGAACTTATTGTAAGACTTGCATGATATATATTTATGAAACTCTTTCTTGGAAAATATGCCCTTTTCACATTTATATTGTTGTCTTTTGTCGTAATTAAAAATATGTGCTCTTTGATTTTTAATAAATTACTGATCGGGTATTATATATTCGAACTCCAATAAAAATATTCGTAACAAACTGTTTGCAAACTGCATGGTTGACCGTAATACCATTTTATGCACTACAAATTGCAAACGTGACAATTAAATCGGTTAATGTGAATGTTGTATGCAGAAAGAGTTATGAATGAATGTGTTTATAGTGTTTGCTATTATCTGTTTCATAATGGAAATGTGGTGATGGGACGTTAGCGTATTTTGTATGATCATGATGTGTTACGTGCGTCATATATTCCTACAATAAACAGTATATATTAAATTTATATAAATCATTTTAACTTCATCCTTCAGAGATTTTCCTTACTACTTTTGAAATATAGCTAAGTTCGAAGGTCTCGTATGGAAATTTTAAGGTGAAAATTGAACAAGCTGAGGGTAGGAAAATTCATGGGATTGGTCGCCACAAGTGTTTAAATGTCTTCCTTTTCTGGTTGAACTATTTCTTGCTCGAACGAGAAATTTCTAAAGGTTTAGAAACCTTTGTGATGCGCCTTTTTGTAGTTGCCAAGGAAAGGTCAACGAGGAAGAGTTTCTCCAAAACATCTTAAAATATGAACCTGTTTTCTAGAGCCCCTTTCTACAGGTTGCTATAACCAAAGGACACCAGCGAAAGTAAGGGCATCATCTTCGAAGGGTAAAGTCCTTGGAGAATAAGATAAAAATAACATTGCGACTTTAGGAAGATAGTAAAGCCGCAGTTTTCTTTGCCTTTAGGGGACATCGTGCGAAAGAAAATGTATTATCTTGTTACCAGCAGTTGCGTTAAGGTATCATCGATGAAGATTTTTCTAGAAAATATAATAGAGGAAAACCCTTGGTCAAAACCCATCTTATATTTATCGAGCTTATATTTTGCCGCATGGGCTTAATGGTCGACTGAAAGTAGCCTTTCAATCTTCATTTTATTTGCCGTAATACAAATTTTATTGTCAAAAACGTCAAGAACAAATGATTGTAAAAGTTTCCACAAGAATTTATTTATATTAACAGCATGATTCAGCGCACAAGTGTAATCTTCAGATCAATGGTAATAACTTTAAAATATTTTGTTATTGTTAAATATTTATACTAAAAGTAATTTATAAGAAGGAAAAAATGGTACAATTCAGTTCTCTATTATAAATAACAATCATAGCTCGGTTATTTGAATTCCCTCCCTTTCCTTGCTGTTTTAAATGTTTTTTCTTTTATTTTTTAATTTAATTGTTCTCCTATTTCTTATAGTATATAGTACAATGTAGGTTGCCAGTCATGACTGTTGTTGGATCTGATAATAAAAAATAAGTATATAACTTAAAATATTTGATTTGTTCAAAGTAGGAGGAAAGGAAAGGAGTGCTAGTAGTTTGACCCAAGTAAGAAATGATGTTTACAAAAGAAATTTTTAGAGAAAATATTCGTTTCGATTCCTAGTTTTTGGAGGATTATTGAAATAATAATTGTGAATTATTCTTACAATTATAATCCCGCTACACCCACCGATACACTGGAAGAGCGCCGAGGATGCGATAAAAAATTTTCAATAAGAAAAACTTCACTCTCCTTGGTGTAAATTCGCGTGTATATGAATAGAGAGTGAGCCGAATCTGCTTGTGAGTCGGAACTGTTGAGACCCGGATACCCGATGAGTAGGACAAATTTTGAGTTCGATGAAGTTAAGGACAACAATGGAAGCAGGAAAAAGGGTTGCGGATCTCCGGTTTGAGATACTGCCATTGTCTTAAATAATCACGTCAGCAACTTGAATTCCCTTCCTACTATCACTACTTATTTGCTGTATTACTTAAAAGTTAATTTAGAAAAGAGCGCATAATACCCTCATACCGCTAAGAATACTCTATATTGAAGATTAGGTGGATGAGAGGCCTCGAAAGAGTATAATAATGCTCTTATTAATGTTGCAATATGTACGAGGGTGGTCTGAAAAGTTTCCGACCCCAGATTTTTCAGAAATCTTCAGAAAATTTTCAGAAAACTTGCCGAGAAATGGCGAAATGTCGGAAACTTTTCAGACCACCCATGTAAATCTATTATTAATAATAATGCTATTATTCGCTTATCATATGAATCATACTCACCGATAAAATACTGAATAATTATTTATGACTCTTAAATATGAACATAATTGGAGATCTTTATATTCATTTAAATATCCATGACAATTTGGCCTTCTGACCAAGTGGCAACGCTGGATATATCAATTTCATTTTAAAATTACCTGGAATTCGTCCAAAATCGGGAAGGAAACTCCTTCAAAAACCTCCCGAAGCCGATAAAAATTACGCAATGCATAAAAACATAATGTCATACAGAAATGTACATAAATGATTTCTCTAAAATACATGGAAGATCCATATAGTTATATACATTACAGATAATTCAATAATGGATTATACCAAACACTATAGTATTACTCGTTAAATTTTATTTTATAAATAGTTTTATTTAGAGAAATGAAAAAATTTCATTAAGTTCTTACAAGGTAGAAACCCCAAGGAAAACTATTGACGTCACTAAAAAAGCCCAGTTCCCAAAGGGCCCAAAAAATCCGATCTTTCCTATAAGAATGCATTGCTCTCGGATTTTCGAAAATAATTTTTGAGGCGCTTATCGGTAAGATAGAGAACTAAAAATTACGAACTCCGAGAAGACACAATCTTTTATAGTAAAAAACTATGATGCCACTAATTGATCGTGGGTTCGACGCCAGGTCGATACGAAATTCTATTTCTACCATATCTACGATACATTTTAATGCCAATGCATGTCCGCCATATTGTTTTAACCGCAAGGCATTATGGATGTGTTTACAACCGTGATGCACTGCGAGTAAACATCCTTGTAAGTTTATTGCTCTGGCGATCTGTGAATTACGTCAATCAAGATTGTAAACACCGCGAAAGGCTTGAATATGGATAAAAATACGGTGAGTTAAAGTTAAAGATAATCAGTAAGCTATATATTAAATGTAAAATACCAGTAAATGTAAAACCAGGCTTTAGTATGTTGCTTGAAATTGATTTTCCCAATTCTAGCGACTTTACCGGCATATTGTGAAAAAATAAAGCAGCAGTGAATCTTGCTCACCACATCCTTGACTCAAAAGGTAAACATATGCAAGTTTCTTTATTTACATTATTATTACAAAGAATTAATAGTGGCATAATAGTAATAATTGTTATGGCATTCTATTACGTCCGGAAATCGTGCACATAAAAGGACTTAATTCTATATGTAAACAGTGTTGTCTCAAAAGATGCTATAACCATCTTTTATAGGCATGTGTATAAATTGTTTAGACGGGGAAAAAACAAGTTTTTCCTATTTCTGTTAAGATTCTGTGGCAATCAGAATTTCATTTTAGCAACGTAACTATACGTACCTTTTTCTATATGAGAATGTTGGTATTAGTCCCGGTTATTTAATACCTGTTCACATCAGATTTTCAACTTTCGTGAATAATAAGCGAAAATTATATTTTTCAGCGGTACGTATTATAAAATTATTTACTCCAACGTTTTTATACTAGCCAGAAAGATGCGACTCCTTACTGAGAGTTAATTTTATACCTGTTTTGTGACATGTTTTGAACATTGGCGCGTTAAATTACTGTCAAATTAGTACTGTCTTCTTGAAAAATGTTTAAATATCAATATTCATATAATAAAGGAATATTTGACATTTTTCATTTTCTTCATATATGTACACTATAGTACATTATCATTAAAACTTAGAAAAAGTTTAGTAAAAGTTAGTTTCAAATTGTAGAACACATTTTATTGTTTTTTGTTTTTTTTTCTAAATTTACATTTAATGTAATGTACATGAAGTTACTAGAAATAATATAAAATATTTCAAGACGGTTATTACAATGATCCGAGGAAACTGAACGGTCCTAACCGGTTCGAAGTTGGCAGTGGCCAGCCAGAACTGAACCGAAGTTCGACTTTTTAGGTGAATCTGAACGAAAACCGGAACGGAACGGAAAATTTTCCGGTGAAATACTCTGGTTATTGTTACGTAGTCCGCGATGATGCGGCCAGTTCCATAGAATAGCATCTGTTTCCTTTGATTTTCTGCTAATAGGCCTAAGTAACGGAGTTGACGCATAACTTTTCTACTAAATCTTCGAAGGAACTACCTTTGCATATGCATACTTAATGAAGTGGTTTAAACTACGATATATTTACATATTTACCCCGCCTTTCGACATGTGCTAGAGAGACTCATGATCTACTTCTACAAATCATGACTCTACTTCCCATTCCTAATCGGTTATTGTCGCGTATCGTTTACAGAGAAAATTAATTCTTGAAACGACTTTTTCTAGGATATATTTCTTTGATAATTTGCATATTTTACAGAATCAGAAAGGTTTCTTTAAAAGCGAAAATGGCGTCCAAATCGTTTCTTTTTGAGTAAATTTTAAAATTATGGAGGGCTCCCGGATGGTCAAGTTGGTAGCGCGTTCGCCTTTGGCGAAAGCGGTTCTCGGTTCGATTCTTGGCGGAATCTCATGTTTAGCGTAGCATTTTGATCTCCTCTTTTTACTGACGATTCCTATCCTCTGTAAAGCAGCATAACATGGGAATAAGAAATATCTAGCCATTCTATATTATTAAAAGCATTTCAATTATGAATATGAAGACGTTACTCGGAACATCCTCTTCTGAAATGGCAATACAGTAATAAACGAATATTCCTATAAATTATTTCCAATTTACTTTTAAATTTATTCCAAAATGAAGTAGTTTCACGTGAAGGATAAGGTTACTGAAGTTCCGATAGAAATGAAATGGAAACGTGAAGGAGAGCTCCATTTCTTGGAAGGACTCGAACCGAGTAAGGTCTTTCATGATAAAGCGTAGCAGACATCCGCCACCAAGGATTTGATAAGACGTGAACGGTAGGAAGGAACCAACTGATCCGGATCTTGGGAGTTCAAGAGTATAAGAGCCCAGTGTTTACTTCCAGTTCATTTTGGAGCGCATTGTTTAGTGGCACGCCCTGCATACCTCACTACACAAGGTCGCCTCCGACTCTTTCGTCCAATGATCACAAGCGGATACTTTTGCGGAACAGCCACTCTATTTTTCATTCGTCTTTTTTCGCTCTTTTCATTCGTCTTCATGGATGTTTCCTTGCCTAACATTTAAAACAGGCTTGGAGACAGTGTTTCCTTAAAGCTGGGCAGGCGGATCTAAGGCGAGGCGGATCTACTGTACCAAATCTTCCGCATCTGTGGGAGAAGGGTTGGAAGTTATGCAGCTTCCGTTATGTTCCACAAAGCGAAGATGATTACTCCTATTTGCTCAGAATTAGCGACGAATTAAGCGGAAATAATCGCTTTCAATTAATGAGATGTGTTATCAAAACATATGCAATAATTATTTTATATCATTATATTTTGCTGGTTAGAAGTGTAAATAAGAGACCGAAAAGATACAAAATAAGAGTATCATTAACGTTACTTCAATCTAAAATGCTTAAATGTTCCCTTTGTCAGTAATATAATTATAATAATTTTCTTTGAGAATAATATAAATATAATAATATAGGAATCCTGACATTCATATAGATTTTATAATGTCGAATTGACATACCTTGGTTCCTTCGAGATTAATCTTTTAAAAAATCTTTAACATACTTGCATTGTTTTACTATTAAGAAGCCAGCAGTATTATCTTACTTTTAGAGATTTCCTTTACCAGTCTAATGCTTTTTACGTCAGTATCGGGCGTTATACATCTGAAAATTTTCACAAATTTTGCATATCGATGTCCCGGTATCCTGAAATCTCAGAGCCGAGAACCTGGGTTAAATACCGGTATAATTTTTCGATTTCGGAAATTATGAAGCTTCTGGATACAAGACGATGATACGTCATTCCTCGAGTCTATATGCCTTAAAATGTCTTCTAAATGCTAATCAGAGATGTAAAATATCCTTTTTCTATCGGTATTAGTAATTTATTCTCAACATTTTATTATCTTACATTATTATTGCGTATTTACGAAATTTTAAAATTATCATTCTCGCTCCTAAAATGTTAACAAATTCCAGTATTTGTGAACATCTAAAGTTTCGAAAATCCTCGCATATGTTCCAAGGACGTAGGAATATTGTTCAGGAAAGATCCAATCCCATATCACCCATCGAATTTTATCGATGGAGAAAGGGCCGAATCAAGTGGGATCCGCCCTCAGCAGCGCTGCGATGGATTTGTGTCAGTGTCCGGCTTAACAAGGTGAGTAGCACCTTGACAATATCCTCTCAGCGCCCACGATAGATGCTCTTCTCTCCGGACACATCCATCAAGTTGCGAGAATGGTTTGAAGGCGAGCGAGATGCAGCCATTTGATGAGTCCCACACTCAAGGACGGTGGACCAAAATGCCAGAGGTGGGAGAGGTTGGAGAGCGAGGTCCTCGTCGCATAAATTTAACCTTTCTCGATGAGGTGGCATTCGTCCGCTCGCCAATAGCTGTGTTTTGCTCTCGCTTGCCTCTAATTGCTCATGCATGCACAAGTGCAACGAAAAGTCGATGGATTAAAACTGAGGTCGAATTTCCTGTGCGCTACGGATAACTTATTCCGCAGATTGTTGGAAATTATGAAAGGAGGAGAGACTTCGGTATTTTGAGTAATGTATTCCCGTAATGAAGTGAACTATTCTAGAAACCTTACAGCAATATATACGCGACTTGCTGCTCCGCTCCTGTGACCTATTTTTTCAACGTTGTCATTACCCCAATTTGCTGTGTTGAGTATTTAATATCGTTTATGCCCGAATGTTTTACATTGAAATAAACCCTATCGCCGAATATTTATTATTCCCATCTATAAGAGTTCTATAGGAATTTTTCTCTTACTGTTTCAAGTATCACCTTTATTCATTGAACATTGGAAATGATCTAGAATTGTACGATGATAAAAACCTCCTAGAATTTAATCAGGATACAATAAAAGACGATAATCTAACATTGGTTTCAATTTCATAAATTTAAATTTTTTGAACAGCATTCATGAATACATTTGTGTAGCAAATAACGTCTTCGTTGATTTTTTTATGTCGTGAAATTTGTTAGGGCCTATTGCGGTTTTGCATTTCCAATCTTTCCTCCATAAAGAAATTTCACTCATTATTTTCAGAATCTATCGCGATACTTAACTTTTGATTGAGTTTAATTATGATTTATGTCCATTTTTAACGTATTTATTCATCTACAGCGGTGTATTAAAATATATGTGCCTCTGTACTAAGGTGTGCCGCCAGCAGTATTAAATAAGACGCGAAAACATTGACTTTAGTATCGATGTGAAGCTTTGAGTATTTGCGAGGTTTTTATAAATTTTCCTGCGCCGTAAGTTTGTACAAATATGAATAAAGTCTATCACAGAACAATTTCACTTAAAATTTCTCTATTAAAAATATTATTGATCACTCGATGGGTGAGCTGTTTTAATATGTGGAATAAATTTATATGTGGAATGAGTAGAATAAAATACTCATAGACTATGTAGTAATATTCCGGCATTTGCTTGTTTTTCGATCATTTGGATATTTGACGAATAAATCTTAACTTTTGCCAAGTTTCCAATATCTTCGCGAGTGTGGAAATTCTAAGGATGAACATTTTACTAAGATTGAAATTTCAAAATTTAACGTTTAACGTACACATTGCATCACTGTTGTTTAACAGTAAAACTAAAATTATACTTCGTTGATGTACCGTAAAACAAATTCCTGACGCCCAGTGAGCCGTGGGGCTTGGTAGATGCTATACTTACATTCGTCTTTATTTTGAAATGCTTGATAAGGCTATTTGACGAGTTAAAACGGCCTAATTTGTAATATTTCTTCATTTCAAATTTTGACCCATATCATACCACTGAGAGTGAGGAACAACTCCATTCCCCAATGTAACCTTAAACAACCACTTGTTTTCCTTTCATTTCAGTCCCATAAAGATGAGAACTTCCATCCGAAATAAAAACAGTGTGTGGGAATTTTCCCGCCCATTACATTCAACACAGTTACGTAAAAGAATTCAATTGTGAGGATTCCCTCATCTTCCTGGGAACAGAGCAGTTTGTTAACCGACCCAAATGTGCTTTTAGAGTCGAGACGTTCGCATATTTTTCACGGATTGCATCGCTCTCCTCAATATTTATGAGGTCGTCTAAATTACAGAATGTTTTCGCTCAAATAAAATAAAATTGGTGTGGGGAGAACAAATTGCAGTCTTCCTTAGTAAAGGAAATTTCACTTTAGTGAAAGCAATCTTGAAAACAAGGCAGTACTTATTGTGGGAATAAATGTTGCTTTCAGAGAAACACGATGAGATGCAAATAAATCTCATACATTTCAAGACTATTTAGGAATGTCTAATATAGATTCTAATTGCTCCGTTTTTCTAATTTCATATAAATTTTAACGTGCGCATTCGTGGGATTGTTAGCAAGTAGCTGATCAAGTAGCAGTTGCTTTTTAAAAGTGCGTATACGAGGTTTAGTAATTGCATATCGTCGGGAACTTTAACTATCTTCAGTTGTGACTTTGATTTCGATGATCAGGATTTTTCAGATAACTATGTAAAAGAGAAGATTTAAGCTAAATTTTTTCGGTCGTAATCCTTTCGGAATATAAGAAAAACTTTACTCTTGCTCTGCTGACATATCCTGGATCTACACATTCCTCGCATTTTAGGTCAATGACGTGATAAACATTTGCTGTAAAGTTATATGTAGCTAAATAGTAAAATTTTATGATTTTAATTTAATGTTCAGTTAACTCATACATTGAATGATTTAACAACTTGGTGTGATTGACCTTGGTACAATATTTCAGCACGATCGGTCTAAGATGCCTATGATTCTTTAATTGAGAGGGAGAATCTCTTAAACTTAACTTTTAAAGTCAAGCGGTACAGATAATTTTATATTAAATCAGAACAAAACTGAGAGAATAAATATTTCGAAGTATTTTAAACCAGAGGAGGAGAAAATGCGGTCCTTTACTGTTTTTGTTCTAAGCGACATCATCTTCCCCTTTCTAAACAAACTTGCACGTTCAAATTGTTATGTTTGTCACTCTTATTCCCCTCGTACAATGAAAACTGAATGCAAAACATTCTCTCGCAGTTTAGTTAGAGATTGAATCTGTATTCCTGCGATAATTCTTTATATTAGGCTTTTCGAATATCGGTAGTATGCATGTAAGTGCGGCCCAATCTCTACTCATGCATCTTTACGGTTTTACATGCTCTTTTCCAACGAAAAATATATCCAATCTAATAATAAAATTTTGGACGTTTCATTCAAATGTTGATTTCTTATATTTATTTCTCGCATTTTGACGTGACAGAATATTGCGTATTTGTTTCCCAAAGATCTGGGAAAAAATGTAAACATTGTGGTTAGTTTCAATGTATGGGAAGCGCTGAGCGACAATTTTTTTCTGTTGCGTGAGCGCTCCGATTCGGTGATCCTCGTCAACCCTTCTTTTCTCTTTCATGCGCGTGGGAAGACTTCTTTGGGAGGTCTCGGGATCCTCTCTAATCGTGATATGGAAACTTGTGGAATTTCTGGGGCAGATGATGCGAATTTCTCATCCTAAGTAACGTCTTCCTCCCCGCTTCTAAGGTTGGCTCATCCTCACACTGAATTTCACCAAAGCACGAGTGCTTATATTTGTAATTTTTAATATGAATTTTTGGCAATCTCCGTGGATATCCGAAGCACGGAATTTTGTAGCGAAAAATGGATTCAACGTCGTTATTTTCGATTCCTCGTAAGTTAAAAATAACGGATATCTGTCACCATAAGAGTATGAAATCACAGATTTTTAGCGAAATTCCTTTGTCAATTCGTGGATGGTGATCGTTTGGTGGAATCTTTACTAGATTTCCAGCAAGAGTAATTTCCGCGAGTATTGTATAATCTATTAAATGCATAAAAAAACAGATCGATTCGATTCTAAAATAAGATACGCACGCAAATAAGTTCTTGGGTGTCATTCCGAAAGAGGTTTGCAATTTACAGTCAGTTCATTGCGTGATAAATCTAATCAATTGGGATAAATAGAAAGGGTCAGAAAACATAAGTTGTGAGAACTACTGAGAGAAGTAAAGTCAGCTATTAAAGTAGGCGGAGAATAAGAACAGGTATTCTTCGTTTGCTTTTTTGATGAGAGGGTGTGAAACGTCGACCCTTTAATAAAAGAACTTTAAGAGATTGGAAGCTTTTGGGATGTAAGTATTGAATGAAATAGGAAAATGTTGAAAGGGAAAGAGGGAGGAAAGGGTAGGAAAAGAAAATAAGCTTTTGATAGAAGTAATGAAAGAGATGCGGATGTGCTGGGTGGATAAGTATTGAGAGGTGATGAATCACTAAGGAAAGCTACTGAAAATTGGTTGCTGGAGAGCGAAAGACAAAGACAAAATTTTGGGGATGATATAAAACAGCACTTCCTCAAACTTTACCGGGGACATAATCTAAGAAACATCGGTATAAATGTAGAGACATTTAAGGATAGTATACAATACAGTATTTTATATATGGTACACAATGTAGTATTTTCGGGCATACGACTTTTTAAATCTGACAGTGCGTAGAGCGCATGAGCATTCAATATATTCTGTTTACCAATGATCAAACCAGCGCTTTGAACCAAGTTCAAAGTTTTAAGTTTACATTGAAAATAAATCGACAAAACAAGGAAAGAACGCACGAGTTTCCTGTCTAAAGAAAGTGTGCTGTTCAAAGTTTGGAAATATAGAATGTGTTTTGAAGTACGTTTGTAACGAAGGTCACTGATAAAGATCATGAAATTGTTTCCGCGAAGACCCTGCCCCAGTGATATAAGCCGAAGGTTATGATCAAAGGTAAAAGGATGAAGAAGGAAATGAAGTAGGAGAAAATCCATAGTGAAACAATGGAGAGAGAACTTGAAAAATTGACATCGGTCATCGTGCTATTCATCTAACGGTGTATCCAAGTAGCGGACAATGCCGATCTTCGGGAAGATTCGAACAACGATCTTTTCAACACATCACCGTCTACATCTATATCTACACATTCGATGCAAACTTTCTTCCAGCGAGGCGTTTGTTGTAATGTTTTGGCACCGTTCAATCAAAATATGAATATGATAATATGAATTTTTGAGACATAATAGAATCTTACCCTCTGCATTTTCGCCGCTTCTAGTTTGCTCTCATAACAAGTTGGACGTGTAACATACTCGCTGTCTTTCGAGAAGCTGTTATCTCTCGTCTTGTCAATTAATCTGTCCATAAAAAAGTAGCTTCCATATTTGGGGGGAAATTGCTCATCCGGCGTGGACAACTTCCGATTCTACCGCCATTATCTAAGGGTCATGAACGCCTTGTGCATCAACGATTTTCCAAATTTCTATCTGAAGACAAGCTCTTCGATCCCATCCAGTCTGATTTTAGGCTTCACCACAGCACCTCCACTGCATTTACACTTTTTTTTGCACTAAAGTCACCGTTGACATTATGATCTCAAGAGACAGCAAGAAATCGCCATTCCCTTTGTAATTGATCTCAGTAGAGCCATTGCTTTGGTAAAATTCAATTAATGTTTTGCTAAACTGAAAATTTTGTCCTCTATTGTTCAACTTCATCATGGTTTTCGCTTTATCACGTCGGTAGAACCTAAACATGCTTCATTAAAGTTAAATATTCTGCTGTAATAGTTCATGATCATGGAATTCCGCAGGGCTCCGCTATTGGGATTTTACTCTTCTTTATTATCTTCAAAATCTAACTTTGCAATTGAAACACGCTTGCTAGCATTATTACACCGGTGTTGTACGGATATGCTCATCGACTAAACCACGAATTTCTCCTAAAGCCATCCACCTCATGAGTAAGGATATCTTTCTTTTACATTCTCGGCAAAATTCTTTGGTGCTCAAAATCGATTAAATCTCAAGCTATGTATCCAGTAAATTTCAAGCCATAAAATTTGGTTATTCAAAGGCTCTCAAAATCAAAAACACGCTTATGCTATCTAAATAATACTTTACGTCACTGAAACCGAGTTCAATTCATCTGTAACGAATGTAGGTGTACATTTTGATCAGTCCTTTACTTGTATTCATCTCGTAGCGACCGTCTGCAAAACTTCAACTCTTCAAAGTATGAAAGACTTGAAGTATGTATGTATTACTATTTCAGCTAAAATTGCTTGTTCAAGCATTTATTTTTATGTTATTTCTCTTATTTACTCTTGCCATTATCTTTTAATACTGCCTCACACTTATGAATTGAGTAAATAAAACCGTTAAGTTAGCTAGGGCTTTTAATAACGCCGTTAAATTTATCTTCAATGCTAAAAAATCGGATCACGTAATCCCACCCCTTAAAGAATTGAAGCGCCTTCGACTTCACTCAAAACAAAAACTTTACACTCTCAATCTTTTACTCCAAGTTCTCAATCAGTGTTGTCCCAACTACTTTATCTAGTCTTTTTGACATATCTTTAACAACTCACACGTTCTAGGAACTTATCCCTCAGACAAATTTAGGATAACAGACCATAGAAATATAGTTTTCAGGAATACCTTTCTTATATTGGAAGAAAAACTACCAGAATTCGTACCGAATGAATGCAGTCATCCTTTTCTTCTTTTAAGCGCAAGTTCTTTGAAAGACTCCTTAGATGAGAGCATAAATCAATTTGTTCTCTTTCTTTAGATCGTTACTTATGACGAATCTTTATAAATATATCTTATATTCAAGCTTCTCTCACTGACGAATGCGGAAGAGTGCAATGGGTAAGATTTCTGAAATTAATACTAATTATTTAACAAATGTCTCTGCCTGCAATGATTATGATTGGTCATTTGTAATCATATTGAATTTGAAATTATAATGTTATTTGGTTTATGTTTATATTACTATTTTCATTTTACGGTGTGTAATTTTATGTTGTTTGTAAATTTTTCTGTCTCCTTTATTCAAGCATATATTTTTCTCGTGCTCTGTATTTGTCCTTATCTACTTGTATATTTTGAATTATCTTTTTCATTCCATTTGATTTTCTATATTTTTAGTGTAATTTAGTATTACTTACTGCCTTATTATCTCTAACTGTACTATCATCCCCCTTCTTTGTGGGTGTTTTCTTTGCCAATCTTCAAACACTTCTATCCATATTGCACGCTTTCCTTCATTTTTTAATCTATTTATGAAAATATCGTAACAGCAAATGAGATGGAAGTAAGGCCAACATAGGCTCTACATATCGATCATTCTATATTGTCCACTAAGTTTAGTCAAGCTTTAATGTTATTCTACGAACATATCTAAAAATATCTCGGTTGGATGGGCCCATTTATTGATCGAATCATCCAAAAAAATAGATGATTAATAATTTCCGAATTTTTGCTATATATAACTCAATCTGCGTTTATTTTGAGGTTCCTACACCATAAATGAATAGTCCTCTATACAGCCATTTCATAACCAGTATAAGTTTCGATTTTTGCTTCATAACGTTATTCAACTTAAGAGGGAAATCATTGGATGGTATAAAAAATTCTTCGACAATTATGCATTAATTTAATATCTTGTAACAGTCGACGGCAGTGAGCAGTTGTAAATTGTCGATGTTCTGTTGGAAGCCTTTATTCGTTCACTTTCCGAAATATTAGTATTGACGATACTTTCCTTATTGCTAAATGCCGGGTCTATATGCCGATCCGTGATTATCCTCTTTTTACCCGCAGTCTAACATCCATTAACCGGTGTTCCATTCTATTAAAGACAGTCTGTCATGAATACAATGCCGATTTTAGTATGATTAATTTGAAATTCATATTGATGAAGCTCTCTGACGGCTCCTGGAAAATTGATTAAACGCCTTAAAAAATCAAATGAAAGATAAATACGTCGATGCATTACAGAAGCTACTTATCATACGTTCCCGTAAGACGTGTTTTCGTGCATGGCTCGCTGTGATTGAAATTCGTGGGTGAAGCTGAAATTTTTTTTCTCGTGCATTCCGGCGAGTATTCGAAAGTGACGGGGAATCGTGATCTTCTCCCCCTGGACCGCCTATTGGTTAAGGCCTCGATTTATCTTTCCCCAAAAAAGGTTAGATTGCCTTATGATGCAAACTATTAGCGAACGGGAATCAAGGTCAAGGAATCTGGTAGAAATCACTCTTTCGAATAAAAGAATAAAGATAACAAGGTTACGAAGAAAGGGTGATCGGTAAACGGGAAAGGAGTGCCCGCCAAATGCAACCAGTAGTTGTCGATCCAAATTGGTTTTCTGTTATTTTTGGGGGATATTTGAAATAGAAGAGTCTGATCATCCCGCCTTTAAATTCAGAAAATTACTCTTTATGATATTTTGTGAGTTAAAGGAAAAATGTCTGCTTGTTATGTACGTTAGTGTGTTATATTATAATGTATGTATACGGACAAATCGTTTCTGGGAGAAACTTGGTAACTTTTAGAAGCTCTTATACCTTCTCAACCTTCAACATAGCACCTACACGTTTCCTTCGTTAATATATAATATGATTTGAATATATTGTTATATATAATATTGATATATATTGTTATATTATATATAATATTGATTATTGATATTGATATATATTGTTATATATAATATTGATTTGAAAGTTGAATAAAAGGGAAACGGAAAGTGATAGAAATGCGCCGATTGTTACATTCTGCTAGGGAAAATTTTTGGAAACACAAATTTAAAATTAGTTTCCATTTCCATAGTTCTCTTAGTTTAGCTCGCCAAAAGATAAACTCGTGTTATGAACAAGATGTAGTTTCCGAAAACTAAATTGCTATATTTTCAAAATATTCTCCGTTTGCAACAACAACCTAGCGTAGTCTATGAACGAATTCACAGAAGCCCAGCGTTACTACATATGAAAGCATTCCGGCATTTATTATTTTCTTCCTCCTCCTTTAGCCAATCCTTGTCTCTATTCCTTGTGACTCTATTCTTTGGAACGAATGATTTTGTGAGAATAAAATGAAGATATCACTAAGCAGAGCAACCTCTTTCTCACTGTCGAAGAACATTAGATTTAAAAGACGCTTGGTAGGGTTTCCCCTAGTCGCAGTCTCAAGAAGTACATATATATAAAACAGAAAAGTAGTTTTTATTGGGAATTCGAGAGTGTTCTAGGAGAGATCGTGATCTGTGATGGCCTCTCACGTCTGCTGTTAAAAATTTGTTATTCTTCCTCAGTTGTCTGTCTGTCGTAAATTGCTTTATTATTGAGTGAAGAAGGAGCAAAATAAAGCTATAAGGATGCTCTTTGTCCATAAAGCAGCTCATTCATCAAAAAGGAGACGAGAAGGCAACCAGTATTGCACATTGATAGTTAACGGACGGTATAAATACGCTATCTGTAGTTGTGGTACATTAAGTAAAGCAAACTACAGGAGATTTCTTTCCGTTTCAGGGTGAAAATTACATATTTAAAAATCAGAGAGCCAAAACACCTTATCTTTTTTACCAATTTAAAAGAAGTATAAAGTTATCAGAACCCGGCTAAAACGCTATCCCGCTTATGACGTGGTTTTCCTTTTCTCCCATATAAAGCGTCTTAACCAGGTTTTGCTGAATATATATTATTTTTATCAAATAAATAAATATTTATTTAATGAATATAAATGCCGGAAGTGTTCAATTTCAGAAATTTTAAGACTTTCTGTATCAGATATGCATGTTATTTAGACATTAAGTAAATACTAACTAAATCATTTCCATTCATCAGTAATTAGCGAAGAATCATTATTGAATACGCCCATGTTTGTGAAATTGCGTTAAAGATAAAGAGGACCACATGCGGCACGCGAGTCGCAATTTTGCCACATCTTTATTTATTAGAAAGTTCATTACAAAAGGACGGCTAATTAAAGTGAAAGTTGGGGAATTCAATCTCAGATCAATAAATAAATCTATCTCGGATTAACAACAAATTAATGATAATAGTAGCAATTGGAGGACAAATGATTTAGTTACGCAGCTTGTAGTATAATAATTCCTAAGAGGAAGGCAACAAAGAAAACGTGTAGGATCCGTGTTTGATTTATGAGGTAAGAAAGAAGCGGCTACATGTTTGAGAGCGTTTCTTCCCAAAACTGGACCAAAGAAGAAATACCGGTCCATGACAGCTGTTCGCTGCGCTGCAATAAACAGGGGATTTTTTGCGAAATATATCTACTCCTCGATAACGTCCGCCCAGCGAAGTTTCTCCAAATTTATGACTCCAAATATATTTAAAGTTATTACAAATACGGCGTGTAATTTTGAGAATCTGCATTAGGGAACTATGGCAACTTCTAGTTTCCTAAGACATCCGCTATATCGCAACTCTGTATCACTAACCTTTTGGCGATACGCGGTATTTTCGAGAGCTTCCAGTTCTTTCAATGCTTCATTACATATATATTTATTTTTGTTAGACATTTTGTCGCTTAAATAGTTTTGCTTAATAACGTTGTATCTGTATAGCCATCGGCTGGAAACTTTTTCGAAATATCCTCAAATCTTTCATCATAACCGTACGTAAATAAAAAATTGAGGTTTGGTGAGGAACCACTAAATTTGAGATGTTCGTCATTATACTATATTGTGGAAATAGTTGAATTGGAGCGATTGATTTGTTAGCTACCTTAGAATTATTCAGACCCGACATTTTTGACTTCATATTGGCTTTGTTGTTAGTTTTTTTGACTTTGAATTGTTTAAGTATTTGTGGACTTGTAAGGGAAATTTTCCTCGATTGTTCTGCTACAGAGCAGAGTTACTTTGGAAAATATACATATATAAAACACCTTTATACCGTGCGATATAGACCCCGTAAGCTCCAGCTGATGTATGAATGTATTATAGACACAGGAAGCTTCCAGATTCGATTAGATTTAGAATCAACCTAAGGATTCGAAATCCATTCGGTGTGAGGAAAATCTAGAAGAACATTCGTAGAATAAGCCGTTTATTCTTGAATAGGTGGTTAAACGAAACGTGCATTTACAAGGCCGCGCGACGATCATCTCTACCGCTACTTGAAAATGCTATCATAATATCAACGTTCGAGTATAAAAGTATCAGCTTCATTTTATGTACTGTTTTAAAATAATTAACTCCATTTCATTTTCAGCCACGAAATTAATACATTTAGTATGTTTACAACAAGAAGGCATGAAGATTTGTAATAAAGTAGACGTAAATTTAAAGAAAGACCGATGTATTTTGGTCGAGAGACTACAAATTCGACCATAAGGCAGTCGATTTGATTCAGAAAAAATAATCGATTGATATAAGTTGGTTTATGGATATTTAATTCCGATTTGCAAGGAAAAACTAGCAGCCAAGAGCAGACTCTTCATGGAATTTTCCGAAACCATTTTACCTCAGATCTGAGATTCGCAAGTCATTGCGGTAAGTCAAAGGCGCACGGGCAACATCGGTTCATCTGTTATAACTCCGATAGAATTCATGGACACCATTTACAAATCTAAATCGTTTGCGATACGTTAAGAAAAGTGAAGATGGCGCATAAAATGTTTACGGAAGAAAAAAAGCTGCAGAAACGTTGGGTAAAACGGCACTTAGGGGTGGAGGGGTGTGAAGGGTGGAAGGGAAAGGGAGGGATGGGTGTGGTAAGCATGGGAGGAGAGCAAAAGAGAGAGGCGGGCGAGGGAAGGTATTTTGAAACGAAGGCAAAGGGAGTGAGGGAATGTAAGTGCGGATGTGAGAGGAGGGTTTTTTGGAGTGAATGTATTGGGAAACGGGGAGTTAACGGGAATCGGGAAGAGGGGTATTGAGATGTAGCGAATGAAGGCATTGTAACGTCTGAAGGGAGTGACGAAGGGCGTACGAGGATCGGACGTTCTCTTACACCGAATTCTTTCACTTTCATCTACACCTTTCCAGTTTTCCTACCTCTGTATACCTTATAAAATCGTGCAGTAGATGATGCACGAAACACATAGATGCAACTATATCTTACTTTTTATCTTATTTCTGCAATTGAAGTAGTCTTCCGGTTGGGATCGCCATTAGCTATAAAAAGAGGGAATGAGGCGTGGTGAGGAGTGAGGGAATTTGCTCTTGCCTTCCTCTCCTAGTGATGTGTGGGTGTGGAGCAAGTTCATGTAAGCATAACACAATGAATAACACTCTGTATTCTATATCGGATATATTGACCCTTCTCAAAATTACCGATACACAGATGATATTTCCATCTTCCGTCTCATTCTTGTCCATGACTTTCATACCCAGGAGAGTGGGGCAAGAGTGAGACGAAATTAAATGAAACATACATTACTATCGATACTGTATCAATATCAAAAAACAAATGGAGAATATTTTATTCAAGATATGCTAGCAAGAACTCACCACTTCCATGAGCTGAATAAATTCATATTCACCTTAATTCGATCCTTGCTTCAATTGATACCAAGGATAAATGAATATATTATCCTCTGCAGCGGTAAGCTCCTTGCGCGCTATCACTATAAATGTAGATATTATAAGTCCGTAACCATGAAACATACTGATTGCTTTGATGGAAATATTTAGTCGTACCGGGCAAGTCTAACGTGATGAAACGTTCCATAACTTTTAGGAATACACTTTAATAGTTTTTGGTATCTGTTACGTATGATAATTGTTGCTGGTGTAAAGGTATTAATAATTAATCAGAAATCAAATAAAGCAATCAAAATAATGAGAAGCTTCTTCTCTACTTCCTATCATTACTAATATTACTATTTATTTGCGAATAATGCGATACTTATAATTCTTTTCTCCTTTCTTTTTTTGTTTCCCTTTGGATTAACATTAATTAATAATGGCTTGAATGATAGATACACGACTAAGGAAGATATATATCTATGGATCGTTCAGATTCAGGAGCACTCAGATGCTGTCACCGTCAACAAATCTGATTCCACCTCCCATCTGGATCTCTCTTTAGTGACTCAAGGGAAATTAAGAGATACATTCTCCTTCTAGAGCGCTCTGTGCCCTGGAAAAGGTATTCATTCATTTCGCTCATTGGATGCATTATATTTCTATTTTGGCATAAACATTAGAATGAAGAAATTAAATTGGTCGCGTCATTCGGATCCATTAGGTTTCATTTTGATGAATACTCACGCATATAACTACATTTATCATTAAAGATCGTCTGTAAATTATTGTTATTACTTGAAAAATGAAATGAACATTTTCACTTTCACCGTATGAAAGTTTTATTATGAACCGTCCTATCACCTTTGCGAATGATTTAATGTTATTTAAAAATTTCGATTTAGATAAGTAAATTAGAATCAAGTTTAAAGTTAACTTTAACTAATCACAACCAAACGGTCATTTTCCATTTTTCATCCTAGAAAATATGGCATAATGTAATGTAGTTAACATTGATGACGTATTCGATAATTGTATAGCTTTGCAACTCTTTGCCTCAACCCCGCAAATCAGATTAATTCCGATAAATTGGTATCGGAGCATCTAGCCTCACCTAACCAAAGCATTCCGTGTTAAGATGTTAGGAATCGCGAGCGTAAATAAAGTAGTTTGGGAAGTGCGTAGAACGCTGAGGAGAAAGGAAGGTCTCGCCGCTGTGGTATTTGGAATCGGAAGGGGGTTCGATTGAGAAGGACGAGTTGTGGAATGGTTTTGGAAAATGTGAGGGAGCACGTTGTCGGGGAGAAGGGCGGAGGGTGCAAAGAAAGAAATTTCCCCGTTGTAGATGAGTGGGCGTTGGGGCGAAGGCATTCTCGAACGATTGATAGGGAAACAATAGGAAGGGGAATGTGTAGAAAGAAGAGGAGTAGTAGTTTAGAGGGAATGGAGGGGAAAGTGGTGAGTGATTTGGTGGGTGTGGTGAAGGTAAAGGGCTGGGATGGGAGAGGATGGTTTTAGAGGGGAATGCTCACCTCCGAGGTGTTCGCACAAGGTTTTACAAGCGCCGCGCACTATATTTTAATCCTCGAACCTCATTAGGCTCGTACCGTTTAGGAGATGATTCTAGTATTTTCAGTTTTAACGGTATTCGTATTTAAGCAGTTTGTCTTATGCGATGCTATCTGACGCGAAACGCGAGAACTGGTGTCGCATCCTTGAAATCTTAAGATTCCATCCATCTTATCGACGCCTTATAAGAACACGCTGAGGAGATAAGTATTAACGATGATTCTTCCGAGATATATCAGCGATTTTCCTTGTAAGGATCTGTGAATTGCAATTTATTTTCGAAACGATTCCAAAACGGCCCTGCGGCTAATTCAGAATCTACGAATTGGTCTCAGTCACACAGATCTCATTTTCTCTTATTTTGAATCAAGCATTCTCTTTAAGCTTTGCTGATTTTCAATATCTAAATTTATCTCAGACATTCATTTCTCTGCATGAGTCCTTTGACTTTTATTTTACGTAGAGAAACAATGATGATTGATGTGACCACAAAAGCAAGTAATCTGTATCTAGGGTTGTAAACATCCGGAAGTCTGTCAAAGTGATGATGCTTGGGTGCGAGATATCATAACGCTAATGTCTATCCATCAAACCGGTGCTCGGCATGTCGTCGATTAGCCAAGAAAACGTATTCCTAAAAAAGGGTAGGAAATCAGGCAGAGTTCTAACTTTCTACTTGCTCGCAGAAAAAGAGGATGTAAAAAATCGGGATGGAGTGGGAAAAGGAAGAATGGGGAAGAGAAGTGTAATATCAGAAGAAAAGCGATTGCGAAGGGTTGGGAATTTAAAAAGGAGTCGCAAAAATCATTTCAACCCGTAGATAAGAATTATAGAAAAATTAAGGAAAATTTTAATGTCGTTGGATACTATTTATCCAAGCATAAGAACACGAATAAAAATTGATATGATTTCTTTCATTTTACGGCCATTTAAAATTTGGAATGAAATGAAATACAATAATTCTGAAATTTTCCAAAATTCATCGAGGATTCCCGCTGATATATCGTAATGAACGGATTATTTTCGTCAGTCTTTTGTGCAGTGTGTAATTAACGTTCCATTAATTCATTTTAATCTAATTTTTTTACACGGCTGTGGTGAAACAACATCAACTCGCGAATGAGCGATGCAGAGTAATGGTATTCATTTTGGTCAGTTCCAATCGAATGCTATAAAAAGTGTAATAGTGAGATCGTGCTGTACTGATATGGACTTTGCTCTCATAGCATTCTAACCCAGTGAGGACAAACTCCTCATCTTGCCTAGTCGCTGAATTTCCTTTCTAGAGCTTCATCTTGTGTAATTGTGGAGGGTTTCATGTTCGAACTGGCCTCCAAGCTGAGTAGTGCTCAGACAGACAGTCAAAGCTGTAGGTCTGTAAGTTGTGCAGGGCTGCCGTGCAAGCTTTGGGGATTAGGTTGCTTTCGGACGGAGTCGATTTGATGGGAGGAAGGTTATGGGGAGGATAGGAGCATTTTGGGAGGCTGCAAGGATGTTGAGAATGTAGAAATGTTGATGAGCGCGAAAGGGAATGTATGGAGCGGGGGAGCAGCGAGTCGCCTCAGCGGACTCCACCCCATCTGCCCCACCCGTCCTGCTCGGGGCCAGATTGTGAAAGTTCATGCGACCACGCCGCTCTGGAATCGAGGTCAGCGGAAGAGTGGATGAGACTCTCATCACCAGTAGGGCGAATCATTCGGCGATGTTGCCACACCAAACGGTGGGCAAAGGCGGCGGCTGTGCGTCGTGGGGCGGGGTGCGGGGGTGGGAGTTTGCGAACATTTCTATCGACTTGTTGTCGCTGTTAGGGACGCTGTTAGATCGTCATATGTCTTGCCTCTTTCCACCTTCACTTTCATTTTCTCTCTTTCTTCGAAAGCGGGACGTGATCGGAGAATTGCAGCTTTTGGCATCCAGAAATGCTCCATTTTTGCAATAAGTGAGATTTTCGAGCATGACGGAGATGCTGGATTGTTGTTGCCATATGAATGCTGAAGAGATATTTCCAACGACTGTCTCGATACAGTTGGATCAGTTTTGGTATAATTTGTCGTGGAGGATGTAAACCTTTAACGTGAGCTAAATTTGACTAAACAAAAAGGAACGCAAAAATTCACTTAAGTGTAAAATATACATCTTGCGTGAGTTCAATTCAGAAATGTTACAATCTTAGAGATTTTTTGCAATTTCACTTGCTTAAAAGTACTGATCGATTTATAAAATGTATTTTCTAAAATAAATTTGTATAATTATCGGAATTACATTTACCTGAAGAAAGGTATACAATCTTAAGGTATGATAATTATGGTATCATTTAGAATATAAATACAGAAAAAGGATAGCGCTGCAGTATCTAAAGCGTATGAACTAAAATAGTTGTCTTGAAAGCGAATATGCTTCACGTTTCTGGAATCAGAGGACTTTTCTACAATTCTCTTGCAATAAAGTTCATGAAATTAATACCAGCTTTTGTTGCTGCTTCCATATCGTGGTGAATAGAATAGTTTTCATTTATTTTGTGGTACAAGATCGACGACACTTAGTCTTTTATTTACTTCCGTCTCATTCTAGTTCCTAGCTGTGGTGATATGCTACTGAGGTATGTGTTAAATAATGGCATTGCTATGATGTTAAATAATGCCATTCATTTTGGGCACTCCTAATTGAATGCTACGAAAACAATTATTTATAGGATGATTGGGCAACACTTACATTGACTGTTTGGCTTACTGTATTGTGAACATGCAATGACAATCTACCTCTACCTCTACCTCCTCATCTTTGCCAGTCACCTCAATCCGTATCTAAAGCTTTCGGGCAGATAGCGGTAGTGTCAGAAATATTAACTTTGACATTTTCGGTACAGGATTGAATAGCCAAAATAAAGCATGTGATTCGAACGATTAAGACTGAGTGATTCCTTCTGAGGATGGCTGCTTTGATGAGCAGCGAATCGATTGCGAGAATGTGCGGCACACGTAAGGAGTGTGTTCAGCTGCACTGGAAATAGTGAAGGACGGACAACTGTTGTCTCCGTTCTCCCACTACCGCCAAAATAGCGGAAATCCATTCCTTCCTCCGTTACGATACTAATGTTTTCTTAGCCTTGCATGAGACAATCATCTGCTTATACTCAAGTCTCCATTTCCATCTTCTTCACTTCTTCTTATCAGCCGATTCTCTTCTGAGTCACATTTTCCCCTCTAATATTACCCTAATAATTTATTTATTGTAAAAGCTTCGTTCTTACATTCGTCGATTTCTAATTAAGTGGTCCGTATATCCAGCAAATAGATTTCGTTGACGCGACATGACAGAACCTCATGTGATCCTGGGCCATGATTTTAGATCGTTATAATAAATCTAAAATAATTCGAAAAATAATGAATTCGACGACTTGGAGCCCTTCTATTTGACCTTCACTGGGCTGCATTGGATTGCATTTGAGAACACTTCACTGCCTCTGCTATGGATTTCGCTAGTTCAGCGATGAAATTAAAAATGGCAATTTCATACAGATTTTCTTTATTTAGCGCATTGCAGTTGCATTTGGAATAAGATTATTGTTCCAATATGACCTATGGATAAGTTTCGATTGGTTTACTTTCTTCCATTCTATTACAACGTGCTCAGATTAGGATTAAATAGATTCATAAAATATTAATAGAAGAAAGATATTTTATCGAGTGTAGTGACACATGTGGAGCGTCATACTTAAAATTAACACTAACATTCATTAGGATTTTACAACTTTTCTATCCAAAGTTACGTAAGTTGAATATGCTCCAAATCTTTCAAAAATTTTAACCTGCCTTTTTACTTCATAAACTCCCCAATTAAAGACCAATTATGAATCTACATTGCTTTTCTTTGGACCAGATATTAATAATTATTAAGTACATTGTTGTAACCAGACTGCTAGTCTGGTTGCAACATTACAAACAACTACATTAATTTTTACAAGCATAATTAAAAAACTTAGAAAAACTATACAATACCCTCACAAGATTAAATACTTAAATACAATTACTTTACAAGATACAAAACTCCAATATAACACAATTCCCAACTCCATTACTAATTCCCTCTAAAAAAAGTTCTACTACTACAACACTTGTTCTCTGAAAACACAGACACTCCCACAGAAACAATACACATTCAATCACAAGCATCATTAATTACAATAAACTTGTAAAAATTGTAAACCTTTATTTCCCCCTATCCCTCCCTTTTTATCGTTTATATGATATTAACTTGAACCTGATGATGTTATCACCCAACCATGTTCCTCAACCTGTGAACATACAAAATTCTTAGTGCATTTTCGTATAAGGAGAAAGGATTGGGTAAGAGATGCAAATGGGGCTGGCGAGTTCCAGAGATCGCGAGATGGAAAGAATAGATAAGAAGAAGTGATAAGCGGGATAATAAATTGACAAAAATGTATCTAATACATTAAATTCCTTATTAAAAAAAGTTTCACTTTCCTGAGAAATTTTCAGCCCTTATCGCGCTTCTAATTCTCTTTAATTTATTTTCAAGCGCTTGAATCACGGTCCATCTTTGTTTTATAGTACTGAAACAGAAAAAAAACGACTTAAGAGTAGGAAATCTGTCGACGCGTAAAATCAGCGAATTTCTCGAAGTTACTGTTTCGGTGAGTAACATTTCCGAGGAACTTATTCACTATTCATGAAAACATATGGAATAACGGGAAAAGGTTCTATGGTAGCAAGATTTATAACGAGGAAGGAGCGATTCCAGTGGAAGAAGTGCTTTTTACGTACCCACACATAAAGTACCCAATTAAAAATCATCCACTTCTGTTGCAGAATAACAATATAAGCAGACGCGTTACAGTGTTTGAAGTAGATATTGTATGCAAGGAACGTATGGGGAAGAACATAGAAGGATTCAGTATGAAACGAGCCTTTTAATGAGCTCACCTCAGCCTGATTGTTGTACGTGCGTAAGTTGATACGTATTTTTACTTTGTAGAACCTCCCTTTTATATATGTTCTGCTCATAAATTACCTTTTTAGCCGAATGATATTTATTTCTGTTGATTGAATTATAATAAATCTGTTAATTCACTATAATCTGCCCTTTTTGGACCATTATTTATCTCCGATGTATTCATTTTATTCATTTCTCCTTACCTAAATAATGCTATAGTACAGCAATCTTCTTTTTATACTTTTATCTTCTTTGAAATCACGAAAAAGTTTTTCACTGGGGTATATTTTCATTCCTTATCATATTCACAATTCCATTGCCATGAGCATCTAAACTTTATCTTCTATTTCCTTACAAATGTTTGATAATCGTTCATTGCATTCTTTCCTCTTCGTCAGCTTTAGGTATTTCATATCTACGTAAAAGTTTGAAATATGAAACAGATATTTTTCATAGTTCTTATTCCAGAGATATCTCAGTCGGTTATTCCTGATTGATTTCCGTCCCTTCTTTGGCATTGACATAACTTCTTCATTCATATCGTTCGCAAATTCATAATAAAGATATTATGTATGTGTTTCTACATTATATTAGCACTGTCCTCTGTATTTCAGAGTTAATCTCTGGACTCGGGTAAAGTTCTTGACTTTTATTTTTGATTCTTCCGCAAATATCAAAAGCGTTCACATTTTTCGAACATTTGATAAAATAGCCATTAATCTTTGGACCATTGAGACGTGTGATGAACGGAATGTAAAGAACCAAGTCTTATGCGAGTGACAATGGTCTGTTATCAAAATGTATGTCACATATATTATAAACGTTATTTAAAAAACTTTAACGGCAGCTGTATATTTGCCGACGATAATAATTAATATTAACCTAGAATTGATCCAAGAGCTACAATTAAGGCCATTCGATAAAGGATCATAAAACTTAATTGAGTTACGTAACATAGTGGCATGCATCATTTTCAGCGGTTAATTCAGCAGCAGACTTTTTTGTAGCTATCATTTTGGGCAAGTTTACGTTTTCAGAACCTATTACTAAACCATTATATTTTAAATGGAGGAATATGACATCTATCAACTAGAGATAGATTTTTATTGCTTTAGGTATGACAGACATAACTTTTTCTTAATTTGGCTCGAAGCGGCAAACTGAGCGATATTTAATTAACTTCCTCGTTTAGGTAAGAAATTCTATGAAATGTAATGAAATGAAAATCGAAGGTAAATGGGTTGATAGAAAATTAATTCAGCTCCTTTTTATTCATTCGGATGAGGTAAATGGGTTGACAGAAAATTCATTCAGCACCTTTTCATTCATTCGGATCTTTATTGGTTTAAAGTAACCCATTTAAACACTCCCATTTTTGCATAAACATTTGCTCTGCGGTCCGGGAAGAAAGTTTAACTCCTGACCGAGATCAGATAGGGACAGTTTTCTTGTCATCTTTCCGCATTCGTCTGCGAGAGTTCTAATTCCTTCATTTTATATAGGGATCCCGCTTGTTAAACCTGGCGGAAGCATTGAATTTTTATGAGAGACTTCAACGGCCGACGGGCCGGTTGAATTGCATATTCGTCTGTCATTCTAATTACCAGGGCTGAAGATGAAAGCGACCCCCTCGCTCGTTTCGTTTATCTCGGCCATTCCGTGGCCGCATCGCTCATTACAATGTACCACACCTCCCGTTCCGATTTCCGATCCCTTCGTTCCTTGCTCGAAGACTTCTTTCCTCGCTGATGAGGTAACACCCACGTGACCTGACCCAATTCCGCCATCGGGGCACACAGACAACAATAGTAGCGAACGGAATCGCAACCCAAAGATGAAGAGGAAAGATAATCCTCGCTTTCCTTATTTCATCCTCTACATGGGCCGGAAGATTTCTGCCTATCCCGAGATATTAATTTGCGTTTAAAATTAGTCTCAAAGATTCGTTGGTTATTCCAAAGCTTACCTGATGGACGCGTAAAAAGGAGAACGGAAGGCATGCATCATTTATGTAGAAAATATGCACCGATCGATTAAAATTTCTCAAATTTTTATTGAGGGAAAGACCCCATTATTTCGATCTGCGGGTGACAATGAGACAGGAGAAATGGGCGCCTTCGTTTTGAATTGCCTTCGATTTCGGCTGATAGATAGGCCGCCTCTCAGTCGGAGACTTGCTCATATTCGGCATAATTGCTTTTGAATTTCCCTTTTGATTGGAAGGGTGCGGAAGACATCGATTTAAGTTTATATATATTGGCCAACAGTGGTACGTAAAAACAAATTGGGATTTGCGTCATTAACAGAATCGCATTTCTTTAATGCCAAATGAGATGAACATTTCTCATATTTTCCTCACCCCTCCGACTAACCCTGAAATGCAGACGATGATTTGGAGTGGAAAGATGAGAATTTCCTGACATGTCTATTGGTTTTAAATTAATGATGAGATCCCTCAGAAGCCAAAATTAAGCCAAGTAAAATCAAATGGAACCTTTTCCATAATTTTCTCCGTGGTTACTCGCGTACTTTTACAAACAGAGATTTCGTGAATTGTTCGTGAAAGTCGCAGGTAATCACGGTTGTCTATAAATAAAATTCAATATATTTGATATTCGCCCTCATAAAGTTTTAAAGTAGGGATTCATTTTACTTGTCATAACTAAAATTTTATTTTATTCTTAATGATTTCCGCTTCGATAGAATAATGAAATACTTCTTTGATAAAATAGAGATAACGCGTACTCTGAGTAACGTCAAGTTAGATCTTCAAACACTTCTTAATTTACCCAGAACAGAGTTTGAATAAGCAAAGACTTTGTCTATGAATTTTAGTGTTTATTTTATATACTATATGTATGAGTACATGTAATTTGAAGTTTTAACGAAGTAATCTTATTTAATTTACCTCATTCTTCTCAAAACCCAGTTTAGATGTTTTATCTCGCATTCTATTGATTGTTATCAAGGTTAATAAGAAAACATGGATCTGTAATCATACTTTTTACCCTTTCAATTACCTATTTGCCGTTTTCATTCATCTTGGAAAGAGTAAATTTCATACATGACAGTTAAATTTTATAATGACGATTTATTTTTCAAGAGAAGCACTATTTGGGTGATAATATTGACAGGGGAAGAAATTTGGGAGAACTTTATCCATTCTTTCTTTTTCAAGCTATTATTTTCAATTACCTACGAAGTTGTTTACGTTTGAAACTTTTCGTGCAGTCCCTTTAATTTTTTCTTTCTGAATTTCC
Organism: Pachydiplax longipennis; assembly: GCA_036926295.1. Lineage (NCBI taxonomy): Eukaryota > Metazoa > Arthropoda > Insecta > Odonata > Libellulidae > Pachydiplax > Pachydiplax longipennis. The sequence goes on from JAVFKF010000010.1 coordinate 2,752,393, forward strand.
TTGAATTGCATTAAAAGATACTTAAGTTCATGTTATAGGTTACCTCATATTTGAGAACGTATGGCAATTCATCAGAAGCGTAGTGGTGATGATGCTGAGTTACACTTTCCCTCTCACAATCATGACAAGGGGCTACGCTGTACCAGCCTCAAACTTTAACTGCGGCAATTAGGGAAGAGGGAAACATCTCAATCAACAATAATACTATCTCTTTTAGTATTATTTTTTTGCTTACTGTTCCTCGACGATTTTTTTGTTAATATTATTACCACCTTACCGTCAATAATTCACTCAATTTAGTAGCTGAGAGATGAAGTGACAGTAAGAAATTGTATAAAAATGATTTATTAGAAACTAGATGGAGTATATAAGCTATACAAAGCGATGAAATGAAGGCTCCAATACAATAGGTTCAAACCTTTAGACAAGCCTTATATTTGATTTTATAATAAGAGCTAAAGTAAGAATTCGATTCGGTTTGAAGAAGACCTATGCATAGATTTATAAGTAACCTTGAGGATTTATACTAACGTTATAATCAAGATTATAATACAAAGAGAGATATTTATAATCTACGTAGAATTTAGTAAGTAGCTGGTATCATCATATCTTCAGTTTGATCCGTACACCGATTCGTATTGGAACGTATTTGAATCTTCCATCCAACGGGAGATCCAATTAAATATTCGATTCGACGTTCGATCTGGAATTCGATCAGGCATCCGATTCGTTATTCCAATGATATTCCGTTCGATATATTATGCGATATCTCATTAGATATTCTTTGACGATATATTATTCAATATTCTTTGCCTCACACGATAACTTATTCGCTACACTACTCGAGATTGGACCGAAAGAAATTCTTCCGATTATAAATCTTTGTTGATTCGCGTGCACCTTTTCATTCGAAATAATAATGGAGCGAAAATTAAGGTAAATGAAATTTTGATGAAACTTCCGCTGGTATGGTCGGTGGTCAATCATGTTATTAGGGGGAAACGATGGATGAAACTCGGGTGATATCTTTTGACATCCTCCTCCAAATCTTCGGTCGACTCGAATCTCTAGTCCGCGGAGTGCAGCGCGTTGCTCAACATCTCAATGATCAGGGATCACGGAGGTGGGCGTGGTCGGGCGGAAAGGCGAAGCAAAGTGAGAGGATGCAAAAGGGATGGCGTGTGGGGGAAGAGATGTAGATTGATCGAGAGAAGATAGTAGGGGTGAGAGAAGTGAAGGGGCTCACCTGGGGCAAAAGCGCGTAGGAACGGAGAGAGGAGTGAGACGGTGCCGATAGAGAATGTTGCGAAGTAGGTCATGCGACTGCCCCACCCAAGCTCTGCTCCCGCCCTGCCAATCCTGCTCATCCCCTCCATTCCCTTTCTTATATTTTGTGATCACACGTCGTCCACCACTGCTCAGCTCCTCATTGCATCTCTTCCAACCTAATTTTTCCATCTCTTGCCTATTTATCCGAGAATCTTCTTCCAGAATATAATCTCCGTTGGGTTGACGTAAAATCTTTTGTTTACGTGAGCGGGGAATTTTCGCGTGCCGGGCTCGTTCTGAATTTGATGAAGTTGGTTGTTAATATTTATACGTGCCTGATGACGAAATGAGGTGTCCTCATCTACGTGTCGATCCCACACGTAGAATTACTCTTGTCTGCGAAAGATATTGACTAGTTTTCCGCAAGGGTTGATTGGTTGAGCGTAAATTTACCTCGTGTAAATGAAATATCGAAATTTCGATTTCCGACTATTTTTATTAACCTTTTAGGATCTTTTACTCTATAGTTACATATATGTAAGAGTAATATGTATGTATATTTTTCTCGCGGGTAGGAAAAATCTTCAAAGACACTAAGGAGCTCGTTCTCTGTCATATATGGAATTTCTATCCGCTGAAAACCCCTCTTTGGTAGCAGCAACCCACCGCGGAACCGCTGTAAAGAATTACTTTACGGGGAGCCTAACTCCTGTATTTAGTCTAGTTAGGATGCTTTCTCATGATGTATTATTTCAACTTCTCATCTCACGTTCTTCGTTCCTCAGTCATTTTAGAATGGGGATGCATTGTTCGCAACTGCTACCCATTGGTTTTCTGAGCCGATCATCTGGTCAAAGTCGGTCTCCAGAGTAAGCGACTGATTTCGTATCAGATGTAGCCTGAAAGCCCGGGCAGTCGGTGAAGAAAAAGTGCTCCACATCTTCTGCCTCCGAAGGACATGGAGGGCATGTATGGATATTGTCGAGTTTGAATCGCCGTTGACATTCTCTGGAATATCCATGGCCTGTCAGGAACTTGGTTAGGTATTAGTCAACCTCTCCGTTTCTGCATCCGATCCACTTGCTCGCATTCTGAATGATGCGATGCGTCTACCTGCAGATGTATGCTTTATTTTGTCCATCTTGGTGGACTGTTGACCATGGTATATATACTATATCCAGCCAACCTACTCTCGATAGTATATTTTCAGCTTCCATAGAGTAGTACGCCTCATCATAAACTTCTTGATTAGTCTCCTTCCGCCTTATTACTTAATAGTTTATGATGTACTGTTTTATTGCGTATGTAATTTCCTAGAACAAGAAATGATCCTTAGAATTTGGATTTCCCATACCTAAGTTAGCTATTCCCTTGTTGTTTTAATGAAGGTTTGGTCTTGTAGAAAGGCGCTGTCCATTCTCCAATAAGGCGAACGTCTAAAACCTTTTTCCACCTTAGTTTCCACGGCCCTATGATCGGAGAAGGACAGTATTATCCGACTTTCTGCACTTCTTCCTATAGATTTTCAGATACGTAGGTCATGTCAATTCTAGAAATTACTCAAACCGAATTCTGCTGCTGCGAACGTATGTTCTTCTTCATCTGGTCCTAATGATCTCCTCTTATCTTGTAGGTGTTACTCTTCCATTAAAATTTTCAAGGGTTTCGCAGGCATTGTAAATGATTTGGATCGCCACATTGTATCCTGAGATTCAAAAATCACATGGAAATCTCTTGCTATGATTTTTGTGCAGTTGATGGCGGAGGGTATTGACTTTATTTTCTCGCTAATGACTTCTATGTAACCAATTACTGTTTGATGACATCTTGAGCCGTTCATGTTAAAGACGTGCAGTGCAAAGTGCAAAAGCCAATAAATCACTTCTGAAATTTTTACGATGATTTCATTTCTCTTTCTGACTGCTTCGGCCATGCCTGGCTGAGGTGTGACGGAATTAATGAAATGTTGAAAATTGAAATAAAAATCATATTCGCTCGAATTCTCAAACGCCTGTTCTCCTGTATTGGTTTCTTGCATTTACGGGATGACTGCTTTCCACGTCTGAACGAAGGCCATTAATTTAGCCATTATCTGTTTACTTTGACGGAATTTACGCTGAGCATTATTTTATCTCTATTCTCCATCGCTGATATAACTTTAGTAACTTTCTGGGTTTGAAAGCTTCATCCGTTGTCTGTTGAATCTTATGTTAAGCGCGTATCTTTGATCACTTTGTGCCGTATCAATTAATCAATGGTACTGCAGGATTGAAGTTGCTCTTGACTTGATTTAATTTTTGAAATATTTTTTCGTAAGGCATTACGAATAATTCTGGTTGCTTTTACTCGAATCGTTTTATTTGTTTTAGCCCTTCGTACCCTGGTTCCCTCTCCATTATTTCATCTTCACGATCCTATTCTTTGATTGGAAATGGCTTAAATTCCCTTGCTTACGCTCCTTTTTTTCTGGTCGGCGATGGATTTTCCTTATTTTGTTCCCTCTCCCCTGACTGATTTATTTTGATTGTATGGGGTTTTCCCTCTTGTCGCACCTGTTGAGAATTATCAATTACCATCCCTGTAGGAGATGCTGAGGTCGTCTGCATGAGTTTCAGTCGTCTCCCACTATCTGCAGCGGTGAAAACGTCTCTAGTACACTGCTCGTTTTCCGAGGTTACGATCAAAATTTAGGGATTTAAATCTCCTTCTGTGGCTAGAGAGTTTATATTTATCTATTATATATAAACGCTTCTCCGGATGTACGTATGATACAAATTCACAACCCATACCACAGAGACCCCAGAATTGACTATGAGACCCGAAGAAAAAGGAAAATCGTTTCTAGCGTCCATGGGTTCGATACTAGAAGGCCCCAAAAAATCCGGTTTTTCCCATAAGGGTACTTTTCGTGGGTTTTTAATTTTTCAGGCACTTTCCAGTAAGATAAAGAGTTAAAAATCACGGAGCTTTGAGAAGACAAGATGCAATTTTCTACAGTATTAAGAAAGGACTCAAACAAAATAAGCGTGGGTTCGACGCTAGGCCGGTGCAAAATACGTTGTGGCGTTACATTTAAATATATTTTTAGTAGAATAATTTATGTAAACAACAACAAAATTTGATTAATTTAATTTGAATAAGGACAGTAAACTTAATTGCAAATATTGTGGCATTGAAACTGAAATAAGCTTGGACTAAACTTTGTTCGGAAGATAAGTATGTTTAATGCTAAAATACGTTTAGCCATATAAGCTACAGAATTTAGCTCCAGGCCTCATTTGTGCAGCACATTTGACTACGTTTTAGAGGATTACTTCCGAAGATTCCGTAATAAAATATGACGTGAGCCGAGATGGAAACTCCTTATGCTCCTTACCTCTTGAAAACCACTTATACTATTTTAACATCGTATTGTCAAAAGTTATTAAGAATGCCAGTTTTGGCCAACGTCTTCCTGGAACTATTTTACGTAATGAACCGATTCACATATGAGAAAGTTGTTGCAATTCGATTAGCATAATTTATTTCGCTCCCCTTTTAGATCGGCACTACAACAAGCGCACTTCCTTCACCGAATCGCCGCTCACTTTTTTTATTTCGCGGAGCATCGCGAAGGAACGTTAATGATTTTTCATACTCTCGCTTTTCTTAATTTCCCCTTTTGGCAATGACGAGAGCGACGCATTGTATTTAGGTCAGCAATTTAAATGTCGGTGACAGGAGGAGAAGGATGAGGCGTCCGGTAGAGGCGGAGAGAAAGGATGGAGAGCAACGTAGGGGAAGAAGGCTATGAATTTAGTGGAACTTGGGTGTGTCGAAAGGAGTGGTCCAAGGAAGATTTCTTCGAGCCGTAGTGAAGGGTGGTCGAAGAAGAGAGTCGAAGATTCCAAATCTGAGCGAATGCAACGCAATACGAACCATCTGTAGATGAACGTGCTCGCAGCATGGAACATGTAATTGGGTATCGGTCCATTCCTCTGCTATGATGATCGGCTAGATATAAAGCGTATTTCTATGGAATTGTAATATTCTATTCTTAAGAAGATGTTAGATTCTTGATATATGTTCCAGATTATTTTCTTATCAAAAGTTAACATCCGAGAGTTCATTTTCTTATGTGATCAGAAGGGGTTTAAAAAGGTGTGCCGACCCAGGTGTTGAACGGGCTGAACAAGCACGAATCTCCACCTCGAAGGTGGAGATTCATCGCCATCTCGCATTCTTAGGGATCCATAGCAATATAATATATATATGTTGCAGATTTGCTATCATCCGAAAATTTCCCGGTTACTCGAATCCTTGGATCATCAAGTGTAAAAACAATTCGGTCGATACACTTTAAATATCTTGAGGCTTCAATCTGTATTTATCTAGTCGATTTATGGATCTGTTTATTTACTAGTCTAGCTATCATGGGTTCAAATACCCACAAAGATACATTGTGCGGATTTTCGAAAAATATTTTGAAGGGTTTCCTTGTAAGTTAGAGAATTAAAAGTCACGTATCCCCAAAAAGGTAAAGGCTTCTACATATGTGGATGAAAATATAGATTTAGTTAGAAGAAACAGGTCCGTAACGCAATATAGACAGGCATCCCAATATGATGCTGGGTTCGACATGAGGCCAGTCCGCCGTTTTTCTGTTTGAAATAAACTTTGATGAATATGGGAATGTTTTTGAAGCACTTCCCAAAGCAATGTTGTTAATACGGAAATTTATTACCCATTAGGAAGCAGTATGCAAGCTACTTTAACTCATAAATATTATATGTACGCTGAGGTATTATGACCCCTTATTACCTTATGTAATAGTCACCGTTGTGTATATATATTTATTTATCCGATGTCAGTAACTCCCGAAAGAAATGCATGGTAGAAATATTGAAACATTAATTTCACGCACATTCCGTTGAGATGGAAATATGAAATTTGAAGATTTTTATGAAGATCCATTAGATCCAAGGATCAGTGACATATTGGTATGTTTCTACAAATAGTATCCTTGGTTCGACTCTGGACGACTCGAAAATGCTCTCATAAGGAATCCACGTGAAGTTCATTTTGATCGATTAGAGATTTTTTCTTTTTCAAAATTAAATTAGAAGAAATGGTCCTAGGAAATTGAGATATTTCCTAAAGAATGGAAATTAAATAAATATTCTTATTTTTGCCGTGCATTATTGCATTTGATTCCAAATTGCAGGAATTTCGATAAAATAAACGAAAATTTACGCAAGATTTTGTGGTTGTACATAACCAGTCCTTTGACGACGAATGCGATTGTTGAATCCCGGCTTATACATTATTCGTATATATGCAAAAAAATCCATGTTAGATTGGCCAAAATGATATAATGAGTAGAAGGAAATAGACGCTGAAAGCAATATGGTCCTAAGATTAATTTTTGAAAGTCCATTAATGAAATAGAGTGCGTGCACTTCCTGCCATACGTACAAAAGGATTACATATGGTTAAATATGTAGACATACGGATAATTAAATAAGATAAAAGTACCCCATTAATTCATTTAATAAGTAGAGGAGCGGTATTGTTTTTTTGAATTCTACAAGCTGTGGCAACGCGTGATGTTTGAAGAAACGAGACGAAATGAGAACTAAAGTAAACGTTATATGCATTTTAGAGTACGAAATATACAAAAGTTATAAAGTTCTTATGAATAAATATACATCTATGTAATTGTGCTTCACTATAATAAACAATTTCGTAGCCCCTGTAAAGAATTACTTTATTAAATCAAGCAAGCTATCAAGCGAGGAAAAAACTTGCTTTGAATCTTCTAAGAGAAACTTTAACTTAGTTTTCCGGAAAATTTTTCCACGAAAAGGATTCGAACCCCTGAGGATAAACTTTAGGAACAAGTTCTGGAAAACTTTGATGATTAGATCAAAGCACTCTAACCATTCGGCCACTTGGATGTTTATAATCGAAGCAGGTTATGAATAGTTTTGTTAAGTAGATTACTACATGCCTGATAATGGCAGAAACTTAGATATGACAGATACATTTAAATTAATTTTTGACGGGGTATTTTGATATACATCAGATTTATGGGATATTAGTAATTTATTTTCCTATTTTCTATCCGTCATTTTGCCGGGGAAATCCACTAGTCAATAATAATAATCGTTAATAATATAATATAAGTAGCGTTCTAGAAACACATATTTTTCATTTGACTGATTCAACAATGTTTTTTATCTAGAATGAAAGCCTGGTGGTCATTAAAAAATACGAAATACTTTTCTTCAAGTACTCAGTGGAAATAAAGCCTTTCGCTGAGAATTTTAATGCGGAGATTTGACGGAAACTTAGATTTCCCCATTTTTATCAAAAAGTATGCAAATAACGTCAATAGGTAAAATTTCATTTACCTTGCATTTCACCTAGCATACCCTTAGTTGCAGCGGCCCAAATGATTCAATTCAATATCATCTTGCTCGATCTCCCGATATCGCTCATCTAAATACCTGAGATGGTCGCGAAGCAATGTGAGAGTGATTAAAATAAAGGATATTTTATTGCTCATTATCAGCCACACTCTCGAAGAATATTAGTGAGTTTCAATATAAGAAGAAGAAAAAAAGGAATGAAGCAATAAAAAGCTAAAGCTGCTTTCCAGCTAGCATAAAAGAGCACAGCGAATCAATGAAACGACAACTGACCATACATACTTAAAATTGACTTTGTTTCAACGTTTCTGCGATAGTTAAAGAGGATCTGTTTCATCATCACTTCCCCTCACAATGGAAGTCATGAGCAACGCTTGTTCTGCGCGGATTCAGGTAATAGAAGAAAAATAGCGCAACTTAAACGTTCTCTAGCCTCGTCGGAAAGGCATCGCGAGATGAACGAAAGAGAAAGAAAAAAATCACTCGGGGTAAATATCGTCGCTTCCCTTTTAAGTGGCCGCCTTATGGCGCTCGTACAGCTTTGCGGGAGCGATGTTTCGATTCCAAACGGGCCCGTGGTATCGTGAACGAGGTCAGTCAGCTCCATATCTGATGCGCTCTACGGAGGCGTTGTCCTTCAGCCACGAAACAATTTTTCCGCGGGGATTTTTGTTTTTCCACTCGGGAGTCGTCCTTATGTCGCGCCGCTCTTTAAATACCCTCCGAAAAAAGTCCCCGGAGACGGTTGGATTCTCACGAGACCCACCGACGGTTGCGAGGTTAACGCACCAGCGTGCGCAGACTTCGTTGCGGTTTGGGAATTCAGCCCGACTACCACCGGCGCCATCCAAATGAAGTCCTCTACCGCCGATGTCCTGCGTGTATGTCGCCGGCTATAAGCTTTCCCGCGAATATTTATAACTAGCACCTCCGTCTCATCCCGTCCATTCCCAACCTCCGAAGCGTTTCCCATGGACGGATCTTCCCACTGCGGCCCTTAACCCTCGCACGCCTACCTCGCGAACCCTTTGCCCGATATATTCCCATGCAACGCTACTAAAAAACGCACAAGACATATTCCCACTTGCTCAATGAAGAGGAGGAGGCGGGTAATACGAGACTAGGAGTCGGTGGAACAGCTGCGTCTCGGATAATGGGAAGACTAAAACCAATTTGAGGTTAAAAAGTGCTAAGGTAATAGGTGTTGGTGGTGCAGATGAGAAAAATGTAAGGATGACAAAAGGAAGAGAGAATTAAAATGAGAGCAAAAGTGGGAGTGGATTGAGGGGACGAGAATGAAGGGAGCACACGGTCGTTGAGATTTATCGCTAATGAAAGGAGCCCTAACCACTGAAGACAATGCGCCACTTCGTTGTGGCTATTCTAAGGATTCCTACGATTTTTATAGCTAATTATTTATTGATTTTCTACTAGTCCATCTCTGCATCTACCTATTCTCTGTGAGTGCAGAGGGTTCATTCGACGTTCGGTTTATTTGCCAAGTATATTCCTCTCTCGCACTTCCTCTATATATAACAAATCATTTAATCTTCTGCTCTAAGTATCTATTTCCTTGAATATCATCGCGGTATCTGACCTGCTTAAGTAATAGAGTAAATAATACATAATATCTATCACGTCGTCGGACAACATTTTTTCTAAATTTATTGAAGAATTTTTACCTATAATTTCATCTAATTTTTTCCATCGATTTCATTCGTATTTCAAGAAATATTTGGGAGCGCTTATAGAATTTTAATAGCAGTTTTCAAAAAAATTACGGCTCTACGCTGGGCCTTTTCTAGAAATGGTTCATCTCATTATATGAAAGGGATTAGGTTATTTAAAAAAAGAAATTTGTGAAAATATAGCGTTTTTATTCCTGAAACGGGTACTCGTTGATTCATCCTCGTAATTCACAAATGGAACTCCTAAGCGGCAAGTGCCGTCGCATACATAGGGTCTTACGATTGCAGAGTAGCAGCTGATCGCTGAGATATTCCAAGATTTGTATTCTGTGATCCTACGACTTCATAACAGCTTACACCCTTTCTCAACCACCTTTCCTATTGAACGTTAGTCTGTTCTCACTTTAGTATTTTTATTTGGTGAATATCGAACGCATGTAAAATCGTATCAGATTTTCATATACCCATTCGATTTTAAATTTAAATCTTAGATTAGTTAACTTGCCATCAAGCATACGTATTTAAGATTTTTACTTTCTAAAAAATTACATACATACAAGGATAGAAGAAGGTATCGATAAAAAAAGCACGATAAGCGATGCATTTTAATTCGGTTCCTGAGTGTTCCTATCTTAGCATCATCATTTAAATCCGACAACCACTCCATAAGGTGAGAGATAACCTCCTTGTGAAACACATCCTATATGCGTTTTCATAGATTGAAACACTTAATTTACGGCCACATCTTCATTGTTGTTCTTTTCCTAGATGAAAATTTAAGAATTCTTGAATCACTACGTTAATAATCAATATCATTTTTCTCCCCAGTCTCTTCATCAAGTTCATACACATCATCATCCTGACTGTTGCCATCATTTAAACCTGAAAATAATATCGTAATGTTTAGCTACTTATTACTCTCAAATTATAGAAATTCTAGAGCACGTTGGAATCTAATGAAAACTTTTAGGGGATGTATTTTTTGCAGATAAAGAACGAGCGATCAGAGATAAAGATTGCCCACAATTGCCTAAACAGGGATATCCTTCTTTGCATTGCAGTACTGACGGAAAACAAATACACATTATCGCACTTGAAGAAAGAGAAAGCGTATGTTTCAACTATAAGAGAATGCACAGCGTTGTGTCGATGGCTGTTGCAGATTATTACCACGTCATACACACAGATGTTGCTTGCAAGGATCGTATTTTGTACGGTGGTTTTTTCCAACACTGATTAAATTATGAAAAAAATGTAATAGCGAACGTTGCAGTTGCACGATGCCGCCGTCAAGAGGCAAGCCTGTTTCTTTCCTTCTTGTAGTTGATATATTTGCTAAATCAGAATATGTATGACTAAACCTAATCCAGGACAGAAATCGCTGGAACTACAGATTAAGTCGAGCAAGAACAATACTATAATTGAGAATATTTTTAGCATTTCGTTTGAATAATTGAAAACGCTTTGGCATTATTAGTGCTAAATTTAGGAATTTTCCTTAAAGGATTTCATTTGCATTGCATTGAATTTGCAGTCTGAAAAGTTGATTGGTATCGAGATCAAAGTACTGAGTATAATATTAAAAAGGAGCACAGGCAGCGTAGGTTCATTTAAGTGAAGTCGCGAATACTATGCTTCATAGAGGAAGTGAAAGAAATTATTACGTAAAAAATTCCATATTCAAAGAGAAAACTGGAAGAAAGTTTGAGAAAAATTCAGCATTTTCCGAACCATAAATGAAGAGGGAGGGAGCATTTCAAATAAGCATTAATAATACACGAAATGCAAAAGTATTTAGGTTAATTACATCTTTTGAGGCGAAATCAATGAACTTGAGAAAAAAACGTGAACAATCAGTGCATCCGCTCCGATAGAGAAGAACTCAAATGAATGAGAGTAAGGTTTTTTTTACGTTTTCTGGCATTCTGAATAAAATCTTGAAACCCTATCAAGCTGAGACTTGGAAGATTTGAATATCGGGAGATTTTAATGCTTGAATAGGCATTTATTTATTTTATGCAAAGCAATGCACTAGATACTCGGCAAGTATTTATATATAAAGTAAGGTACAAGGTAATAAAAAAGGCTCTTGGTAGTCAGTCATACGACTCGTTTCTTACTTATAATGAGTTAAGTACAGTATTTTACTTACATAGAAATATATGATTTTGATTTAGACCGGATTAAGCTCTTGAAAATGAATTTTTATATGGAGATAATGCATGAGTGTCGGAAGTATACGGCGAAGGTAGAAATCTCCGTCAGATAACTTGGAATTTCAATGATGACGGGGGTATGTTGTAAGACATTGGCGTGAGTAAATACATATGCAGAATAAGAAAATATTGTTTTATTTACATCAGATAAATGGCTCCGTAGTTTCGAAGGGTTTAATTGAACACGAAAGAAGTTAATTAGTGGAACATAGACATTTGGAGCAATCGGAAGTTGAATCGAAAAGTTGTCATATTTTAGGAATGAATGTTCACGATTGATATTTAGCGGCTTCATATATAGACAACAGGCAGTTTCTTGCAATACACGGATTTACTTCATTGTTCCCATTCACTTTCTCTCTGATATTCGAAATAAATAATCTTTAATGCTCAATTTTTCTTCTTTTTTCGTTAATGTTATTTCAAAAATATTCACTTTGCAATGGATATCACTTTCTTAAGTTTTCCATGCTTTGGGAAGTAATTGCAGTAAAACAGGAGGATTGAGTTGACTGGAAGTGACAGTATATCAGAACCAGTGCGGCTGGTCTATACAAGTAGAAAGCAATTGATGGAATGATAATTAATCCGGAACACGTAAATCGAGAATGCAAAAATATCCCTTTCAACGAGGCGTGAAAGAGAGAGGTGTAAATATAGATAAAAAATTTGTCGATTCGTTCTCAAGATGCATTGCTTCTCTTTATTGAACGTGAAAGCTTATTTTTTTATAAAAACGATGATTTACCTTATCCGAGGTTTGTAAAAGTCTTTATATTCAGAATATCATTCTAATTACTCTCCCAGCACTATGCTGTCTTAACAATAACAGCTTGTCAAACCCATTAAATCTGTCTTCATTTGTTGCTAGTTCTCCATAACAGAAGTATAAATGCACAATCTTTACTCGATTACACACATTACCTAAGTTTTGACGCCATCATCGATTACGTAGTACCGAAGACCACAGAATTTATTGAAAAACAAACTAGGTTTTGCGCAAAAATTGTGACTTTTCCCTCTTATAATAACAGCTTGCATATTTTCTTCATGATTTTCTTTGGCGCATAATAACGCCCGGAATATTCAAGAGAAAAAATATACTTTTAATGCTAATTGCACTTCGATAGATTGAAAAATACTTTTGTAAATCGTAAATTATTATTAAAACTATTTACAAAATCGAAAGATTTTCGAGGGAGGTACTACTGTTCGTTATTGTTAAATTTTATTTATAAGTAAAAACAGAATCGAATAAGTTCTGAAATTGTGCATAGTTTATCTCTTTCGTATTTATTGTCATTCGAATGAACGACTGAGAACAATTTTCATATTTTTATTGCTTTAATGTTATGTTTTTCGTTTTAATCAAGCGTAAATAATACTTGCCGATGGAAAGCTAGAAGAGGCTAACATTTGTCATAATATTAAATGATAGTATTATTTAGAAGGCTAGATTAATCACAATAACACAATGTATAATAAATTCAGCAATTATTCTAGAAACTACTTTATCTCCTAATAATTACAATTTATAATTCTTTGGCCGTGAATACTTATAGGCCGTAATTGTAAATCGCGCATCTATTTAGATTTCTTAAGGGCATAATTTAAAGTTGAATTTTTGCCAACTATTTTTGTATATTCCCAATTCAACGTGTGAAATATGGAAGTAATTTCTTAATTTTCTTATAATTAACACGCATGATAGGCAAATAAGTGATAGAGTAGAACCGAAGATCGATATTTAAAATGCCCTATGAAATGCACTCTTCTGTGTGAATTTGTTAAGGAGAGACGCGAGTTCTCCACGGATTGCTCATCTGTGATCAGATGCTTTAATTTTCACTACTTTCATGTGATATATCAACCGGAACTAATGGATTTTATGCTTTTCAATTTCAATTATGATTTCTACGCAGGAGATGTTTATAAGTGAGTGAAAGAGGAGTAATAAAAGAATCTTATTGTGATTTCACTTTAATCCATTCAGCCTTTTTATTAATATTTTTCAAAATTACTGGATATTGGAACAGTTGGTGCAGCTCAGTGAGCAAAGCAATGGGTACATTTTGCTTTGAAATGCCGCTTTAACAATTAAAAATTTGGCAAATTCAATTTCACAGTAGTTAATCCGAATGCCGGTTTGAACCTATCAATAGCTTGGAGAAGAGGGAATTAGGATTAGCTAAGATGAGGAGTGAGGTAGTTTGCTTTTGCTTTCCTCAATGAATCAGAATGCTATAGATGGATTACGAGAGGCAGCAAAATAAACTTCATCAGAACATTCGATAGGGAGAGGATAAAATGAATACCATCACTCAAAAGCAGACATACTACAGCTATGAGCAAAAAATTATGATGATTTAATTAAGATAAATTTTCCTTCGTTCTGCTAAAAGGGTAATTAATAATATTTCCCTCTAGATATAACAGGGAGAATATTGTTAGAATAATTTTTAGAATTATTAATAATTATAATAATAATAATAATAAAAAATTTTCGCATTTTTTAAACTTTCATTGAAAATAATCATATTATTCATCCCTTCCCAGGGAATCCTACAATTGTGTCGTTGCTTATTCTTGGATGCGATGATTATAAAATATCAGAGACTTGTCCTCTAAATATATTGGTGCAACTCATCTGTACCCATTTCCGTACATGGAATCTTCCAACTGGATTCTAATCCGTTTATCTTTCTATTTTTTAACGCTTATGAATTAGGACAAATTAAAAATTACTCGAGAATATAACGAGCAAGCGTTAATCCTTTTGCGAATTACATGAAGAAGTGAAAGAAATTAAATAACGGAGGAATAAGATAATTCAAAAAGAGCAATCTGATTTTCTTTATTGTATTTATCGATTTTTGTCCGACTGAATAACCATTCGACAACAGTAATCTAATATCAAGGATGGTTTCGGAAAATCTTCCGAAAGTCTTCATGTTTAAATTTTCAAAATATCTAAATTAAAGATATTATAAACGTGCTCGCCGCATTCAGGTGTTAAATCAAATTGAATCACTGCCAATCATATTATCCGTCAAGGAGAAACTTTTCGTAATGAAACTTTTACCGATCACCTCCATGGTACGTTTTTTACGTTATCGAAAACGAATTATACGAAGACACTCAAGAATATCGAAGGAAAAGTCCAGTGATTTCTCCAGAAAGTGAATTCGGTAATACAAACGGAAATGGTGACGTTGAAAACGGAAGTGATTTTCCCATGCTGAGACTTTCTACTCAAAACTCTACTATTAGATAATATATCAAGGTAGTTAGTACGGTATAATTGCTTAAGTACTTGTTCCGCATACAAAGAAATATCTTAAGAAAATAATCATGTCGCGAAAAAGCACCGTTCCAAGTGAGCGGTATTTTTCCACATGAGTTGAAAATCCGTTTTTCCTCTCTATTCACCTGGGATCAGTGTTGAGATTATTGTTCTATTATGTAAAGAGCTCGATTCCAAATCAGAATTCGAAAAATTTCACTACCTTACATCGTTCCTTGGACTATATTAAGATAAGATTAATACTAGGAGAATTTTGTAGAGCTAAAAATTATAAGATGTCAAATTTGATATAAAATTGACGTGGTCAAAATGCGGCCCAGGAACTGTTAATGGCTCTTAATAATCTTAAAATAGCGCCAGAGCAAACCAGAGAAATATTATTCGTCAACGAATTCAACAAATTATTTGAGAAAATGGAGGTAATTACTTTTGTAAAAATAGTAGCGAGGTTTAAAATCTATCTTTTCCAAAATATTCAAATGATGAAAATATTATTGAAAAAAATGAAATTTAAATCTCATTATTTTAATAAGTATGAAGTTCCACCATATTTCATTATCGAAGATTGTTTCGACTGATTCAGTCCTATTCTCAAAAAATGAGATTTTATCAGTATTTTGCAACTTTATTTATTATTTTAGTAACTTTATTTTGTTAAAGAAGATGATTTCGGTGATTCATATTTGAAGTATTGAAACTGTACACTGCAGTCGTATATGTTTTCCAACGTGCTGCCGTATTTTGAATACTGAGCATATTCAACATTTTCGCAGATACTCTTGGTAGGTTTTTAGTTGGTGGGAGTCATATAACTCCTGATTACATATCTTTCTAACTTCTCAATCTCATTTTCTAAGTATGGCATCCACGTGGCATGTATAGTGAGCTTATACAGAGAACTTCCGTTTTATAAGCCATTTAGACTGATTCCATGCCATTAGTATTAAGCTATATGAATTTCTTATGTAACGTGAACAGTACCTGATATATTCGTTATAGAGCGTTTATTTCACTTTTAGTCTCAGTAATATCCTGAGAGCATATAAGATCTCAAAACTGTAGGGGAAAATAAAACTGTTGTAACATCTAAGGATAAATACAAGGATAAATAATTGATAATAGATAAGTCATTACTTAAATCTTTTATTTATAGAAGTTTTCAAATACAACAATACCTCATTGTCACTCAAAATTCCCAAATATTGAACTATCTAAGCAAATGTTAAAAATTTTTGAAACCACAAAAATGGACGGAAAGAGAAACCCATATCTTATGGGATGTAAATAATCTACCGGGCCTGATATCACAAGAAAGGAATTATGAATTCTATATCATTAAACTGGAAAGATTTCCTCCACTGAATAACAATTTCAGCAGTGCAATGTCTTCCAATTTTAAATATTGTCATTTATCTATACTATGATGAAAGTAGAAGAAAATTATACATGTTCTTTTGAAAACTATACAATGTAAATATAACCATATAGTACAATTCTTTCACGTAGGTTTCGTATGTATAAGCATATACATCTTAACCTACAAAAAATACACATATTTACATGCATACATGTATGCATATCTCGTATTTCCTTCTGTTTTATTTTATTCACAAATTTGGTTTATCTCCAGTCAGGATGGCGACTTTAATTGTGAATACCAGAAATCTTACACGTCATATATCTAGCAGATAATTACGGTTATATAAAATTGCACTGCATAGGAACACATGTCACAAATTATATTGAACATGACAGGTAACATTCTGCAATCGCACCACACATAGATATCCACTAGGAAACTTCGATTCTCAACAGGAAATTTCAGGTTTACAGCACAATTAAAAGAGGTAATTTCAAGTATATTTTTCAAGGTAACTCTCCACACGACGCAGCTATAAAATTTACAATGCTTCTAAAGATTTGTATATTCACAATAGGACCAAAAATATTACATATATCGCTAAAATTTAAAATGGCCCGTCAGAGGAGACTAATTTAAGTGTGGAGAGGTAGTTCAAGTGCTCACAATTAACGTTGGTAACTCTTAAAATGGTAATTCGCGAAGGCAGGTTTTATTCCTAAAATTCTCCCACTCCTCACCAGTTGCGACGCATTGAGTACTTCATGAATCCGCAAACTATGAAGTTCGAGCCACATTTTAAAGCTCTATTTAAAAATCAGGTACAAGCAATGTGGTGATAAAAAATAATTCATCACTTAAATATAATTAAACTTTCATCTTGTAACATGTTTAATTACAATACTCTGCTACAGCTTTCCTACTGGAAGGAAACATATTTCTTAGAGCAGAGACTTAGCTCACTCATAATCGAGAATTCGTAATCATCATTGAGTCATAAGGAGGCTATTCTCATTCTGAAATGCAGAGGTAAGGGTTTAGTCTATTAATGGCCGACATGCAGTGGCAAGAAAATAAAACATAAATTACGATGTAGATACAGCATAACCTGCAGGATATGGAAAATGGCGTTCCCAGTAATATGTCCTTAAAGTGGAAAAGCGACTTATTTCAGGGAAGCAGGTTGTCAACCGATTATTCAACTTTTCAAAATTTTCCAGTTGAGTAAATTTTCGTCTTTCGCTGGTTATAGGATTGCATTTGAGCGACAGACTTAGCTACTCCTAATAATCTGCATCGGATGAATTTAGTCCCGTATTTCCTTTTCCTTCCGCGAAAGTAGAAATTACGAGACATTCTTCGGTGAGCTAGACTAAACTATGGTAAGAAACGGCGAATCGCGATTGCGGAAAGGCTATGATAGCACCGCAGCCATTATTTCAGCGGAAGACTGCTCTCACTCACGTAGCATTCAATTTTTTATCGCCCTCTCATCTCGAGTAATTTTATTTTCTTGCCACGGGATCGTCCTACACCTCGTCCACCGGATGGCTGCGTGGCCATCCTTGCCTTCGAGAGCTTGGGTGTGGTCTTCCCGTACCTCACGCCGACTCGCACGCTCTCACCTTGTAAAGTGACTTGCCCTAGTTTTACGGAAGTCGACAGTCTTGTCCTCGGGCAGATAGGAAAAGGGAGGGGCGATCAAGAGAAGGGAGAGAGACGGCCAAGGGGAGAGGAGTCATGTCCGTCGATAGCAACGCCGACCCGAGAAGTAAATGTGGTTCTAAAGAAGGGCCTCTATCTCTTCCATACTCTGCCGACACAAAATGCATGCTTTCATTTCTCCCCGAGGCACTTTCGGGGATATTGCCGACAATATACGCCGAATTATTTTTTCCCACTCCATCCGGCGGTTGTCATTATGTCCGCCGCTTGCTTGGTCACCATGTAAGTCTTTAACTTTCACTACATTCGATTCGTGGCGAGGGAGTGAGATGAGATGCTAGGTAGCAAGGATCGAAAGCGTTCGAAGGCAACAGGGATTGCGGCTGCTGAGGCCATCGTGGAGGAGTCGAGTTGGTATTCTTGCGAGGAACGACGCCAATGGATGCACCCCGCAATCTGTCAGCCTTACAAGGATGACGTAATCTATCACCCCCGCGGGAAATCACATCTAGGGCATTTTCTCGGGCCAGCCAGTAACGGTCTCCTGAAAGTTGCCACTACTAACACATGACTCCTTTTGACTAGTACCTTCTTTTGCAACAACTCGAGCAGTCTATCGACATGCAGAATTATTTGGAGCTCCTCCCTGCTCGCCCGGGGCGTCTTATTTAGGGGCGTCCTTGGCATCCCATTTCTCACTGCTTGGCGGGCGAAGATGCCGGAGATGGGCGCGATTCGTCGGCACTCGATCCCCTTTCCTCGTTCATATCCACGTCTTCTTGCGGTGTGGGAGGAGAAGAGGCGGCCGAGGAAGAGGCCGTCGAGAAAGAAGCGACCCTTTCGTCCTTGGGGGGCGAAGAGGCGGCGATGGGCGAGGCTACGCTAGAAGCGGAAGAGTGGTGCTCACTCCCCTCTCCTGTCTCCTTCGTCTCCACCTCATCGTCCTCATCCTCTTCTATATCGGGCGATGCGTTGCCGCTCCCCGCTCTCTTTCTGTAAGCTTCCGCGAAATTGTTTGCTCCGTGGATCGCGGGCCGCAGGTAGAGGGGGATGTCGTGGCGGTGGGAAAGATGATGCTGCCCGTGGTAAGGGTGGGCCATCTTCTCCCCCGCGTCGGTGATCTTCCCCATGAAGGAGCGGATTTCGTCGAAGTAGGTGGCGGATTCGTCGTCTGGGTGATGCGACGAAAGGTCCCTGCCGCGGACCGAATGAGGCCCTCCGTCTCTCGCAGGGTTTCCGCATCCTCTGACGTCACTGTCGAGAATCGTGGGGCCGTCCGCTTCGTGTTTCTTCAGGTGACGGTCCAAGTTGGTCTGCTGTCCGAAGCAGCGGTCGCACAGCGGGCACTTGAAGGGCTTTTCCTTGTTATGTATGTTTCGGACGTGTCGCTGTAGGTTGGAGGAGATGGAAAAGGACCGCTCGCAGTATTTACACTTGTACGGCTGCTCGCCCGTGTGGGTTCGTAGGTGACGCGTCAAATTTGCCGATCGGGGAAACACTTTGCCGCAGAATCTGCACGAGTAGCGGTCTCCGCGAGCCTTGGCCCCACCTCCGCCCCTCGGACCTCCGCTTCTTCCGCCGCCCACGCTGCCCACTCCCTTGCCTCCGTCTGAACCGCCCACGGACAACGAGTCCGATAGACGACTACTGACGCTGCCATTTGCCAGCAACGAGGGCGGTCCGGAAGATGTGGGACTATCATAGGATTTAGAATTGAGTGGGTTGGGACGCAGCACTTCGTAGGAGTGTGGTGCTGCGGGATTGACCGGTGGTGCGTTTAGGAGGGGATTCAGGAACGGAAATGGTCTTGCTGCTGCTGCAGCCGCTGCAGCCGCTGCGGCCGCTGCTGGTGAGGTGGAGAAAGGAAGTCTGACGACGCCTTTCTCTCTGTACATGGCTTCCAATACGAGGGGATGCAAAGGCTGGGCATAAATCAGAGGGTAATGGTGATTTATGTCGGTAGGTGTAGATCTTTCGCGTCTGGCGGATGTTGGAGACATTCCTTGAGAGGTGTTGTCGTCCGCCGGTGTACCGGGTGATGGGCTGCGTACGATTACATTTTTATTCTCGTCTTCGTCCACACGCTGTCTTCTGGTGGACTTCTTATGGTCCATCCGGAGGTCCAAGGGTTGGTCTTCCGTGGTGAAGGGTCGTCCCGCTGGGGACATGCGAGGCTGAGACGCGGAGGTCTCGGCAGTGGATGAGTCGGTTCCATGACGGGCAGACCCTACAGCGGTCGATGCTATCGAAGGAGCAGAAGTTCCGCTGCGGGATAGGTCAAAGGGCATCATCATGGCAGATTCATGATCTGGTCCATCATCGTCTCTCGCTTGTTCTTGATGCGCCACCACACGAAGAGACAGATGCTGCGCTACATCTCTGGCGTCTGGGTACACTGCTGCTTGCTTGGGTGATCCGCCTTCCCTCAGAGCCACGAGTGGCCCCGAGGAGGCACTATAATGGTCGAGATGGGGGTGGTGTACGTGGAGGGAGGAGTTGTGATGCGGGTGGTGGAGGTGCTGTCCGGCATGTGAAGAGCCGAGACCGATCATCTTGCGGGGGCTCGAGTCCTTCTCGCGCATTTTCCCTGAAGCGTTGGTCAGAGCACCTGCGCTGGGGATTTGGTCTTCCCGCTCCGCATGCTCAGCCTCGGCACACCGGGAGCGGGGAGAGGTTTCGGTAAATGGATGCGGTCGCGCTGATTCCGCGCTACCGAACCTGGGGTTGGGCTGGCGGGGGCAGAGGGCGTAATCGAAGGGGGCACAGGAGGCGGCGGCGGCGACCCGCGGGCTCTGGTGGTAGTAGAAGTACCACGGAGAGAGGATGGGAGAATCTGCCACACTCATCTGGAGGCGGCGAACTGGAGCCACTTAGCGCTCCCTGCCCCTCTCTCTCGGATCCTCTGTGCTAAGCGACCTCTCGGTCTTATCCTGCAAAAGAAACAAATTGTTAGAATACTCTGCTCTGAATTAATCGCAACATACGAATGATTTAAGTCAATTCTAAGCATCTTGATCATCTGAGGCTATGAATATTTTCACACATTCGTATGGATATCAAGTTTTATAGTTAATTTCAATTTGACTTCGTAGGTATAAGTCAGAACTTATAAACAGTCGGGATGCGACACAAAAGGGATCCATTTATAAGATTGTGGGGCGCTTATTCCTGGAAATTCGAGATATATCATTATTTATTGTTTCTTTTAACGATTAAAATTTCCGGAATATTATATTTTTAAAATAGAGATAGAATGGCCACTTTAATTGCCACTTTATGCACAGTACTTCCATTAGAAATCTAAATTCAGAGTAAAATCATCTGTAGGTTCGCTTTGATTTCTACAAAATATAACAAAGAAAAAGTTCCAGAAGCTTTGAAGTACGCGGATAAAGATAGAAGATAAACTGGGATAAAGATTAGAAAGATTCGGAGATCCCGGATAGCCAAGGTAGTTACGCGTTCGCCTTCAAGGGAAGTGGTCCTGGGTTCGATTCCTTGTGAGGGCCATATGTCTGAGTTATCTCAGCTGTCGATGCACTTTTACCAATGCTACTACTACTTATGTTATGAAAGTGATGCAATGGAAATTATGTTATAATCTAATAAATCGTTCATTTTTCATCAACAAGGCATATCATAGCCTAAAAACTCCTGATTTGAGAATGCAGTTTTTCGGAACAAATCTCAGGAATGGACCAAAATGAATCGAAAAATTTCAATACCGGCTTTATATTTCTTGCTTTGACAAGAAATGTGAAGCTCTTCTTAACGATTCATCTTATGGATTTTATTTTTATGTCAGATTTCCGGATATCTGGCTGAAAACAACTCTCAACTTATTATTGCTAATTAAAAAATAGATTATGTATATCAAACAATTTTTAAGAAATTGGCTCCCTAGTTATAGGAAATGTTACTAAAAAGCTATTCGGACACTACAAAAACTTACAATTCACTGACAAAACCAAACTGTCTTCTCTTGATCATCTCGCAAACTAAAGTTCAGCATTTGTTATATTTTACATTATCTCACACTTTCTACATAAAAACTTACATACACACAATCACAGTGGTGTATATATATATATATATTTATATATATACACACCACTGTGTGTATATAATAATATTTCATTGCTAAATTCGATATATATATATATATATATATATATATATATATATATATATATATATATATATATATATATATATATCGAATTTAGCAATGAATATCATCATCATCATCATCATCAACAGCCATTTTCAATCCGATGTCGGATGTAGGCCTCCCCAAGCGCTTTCCAATTCTCTCTATTCTGAGCTTCTCTTTGCCATGTCACCCCTAAGTACTTAATGATGTCTCTGTTCCATCGGTCCTTTGGTCTTCTTCTTGGTCTCTTTACATCTCTTGGTGTCCAGTTCAGAACCGCAATGCAATGCAAAGCAATGCAAAGCAATGAATATATCGAATATGATATATATCGAATTTAGCAATGAAATATTATTTACGTGTATTGTATCGCTAAATTAAATACTATTATATTTATCACAATATTGCGCCGTAGTATTTTTACTCTACAATGACAAATTCTTGCAAATCATCATCGAAGTATTCATTTAATTTCTATTTAACAGAAATTAGAACTGCTTCCTTCATAAACATCCTTACTAATTTATTTCACCTAGCACTAGTTTAATAATCAGATTCGAATTCGATTTAGTTTGAGAGAAATGAGTTTTCGAGAATTCGTCATAACGTGATTGGGAAAACATGATATGCAAGTACAAAATTGATCCGGTTAAACATGCAGTTCCATGAGAAAAATTAATCTAAAATGATTTGATGGTGCGTCGAGACATCCTATTGTTCATCCTACACGAATCGATGGATGCTTTAGAAAGTGATTTTTTTGTAAATGGGCGAAAGTTTTTGGACTCCCTTCAACGACTTTCTGTTGCCCATGGGGCGGAACAGTTTTTGAGGCCTCGAAATCAATTTCTTGTCATAACGGTTGGCATGATGGAATCCCAAACAAAAACGGCACAAAGGAAAACTGTCGTAAGAAGAGAACTGTAGTAAGAATGATGCGCACGGTTTCACCATCTATTATAGTGAAAATTCCAGCGCTCTCAAATGCTAAACTGTTCAATTCATCGCCTTTCATTTTCTTCCAGGGCTTCAGTCTCAGTATATATAATCTTATTGTATCGTGACAAAGTTATCGGTTTTTGCAAATATTGATATTAACATCAGTTAGTCCAAAGGAAACCAATACTTGGTCTTAAAATTTTACCCAATCTGTATTATCTTTTCCAATTAGAGTCGGATTACTGGTTAAAGATAAAGTTTAACGAAAAATTTAATGCGATCGAGGATTAAGGAAGATGAAATTTGTGCTTAAAATCAAGCAATTATATTCTATGAACTTACATGTATGCGGTTATATTAAACGGTTTTCCAAATCTCTGAAGTAATTACTATAATATTATATGTCAGTGAATGAAAGATTTCGATTATTTAGCACATTTTTTAACGCTTACTCTTTGAGTATTTAACGTGACGGAAAAGGAATTACTACACTGATTAGTTTGTTTCTGTAGCGTTGGCGTGTTTTCCAATTTTCATCCTTAATGACTCCATGAGTGGAAAGTGGTTTTGAAATTATAGCATCATTGATAAACTCGCCAATAAAATGCGTGAGGGTCGGCGCGATGAGGTTTGCTTTTGACGTCATCAATATGAAAAAAGACGTACTTACGTAGTGTCAACTTCAATGTCGAGACGATTCTTTTAATATGCTAATGAGGCGACTTAAGGAAGCCAATTCACCCTCCAGATTGGACTTTTGGTCGTTCGAATCACCTTCTTCAATTCAGCATATTTTCCTTATAGCATAATGCGGAATATTTTCCTCATTGCGGTGAGTCAACCGTCATCTATAAAAATTATTATCCGACCGACCAAAACCAGAGTACGGTAACAAGGAAAAATAAAAACTGCAAAGATAGTAACGTCAACTAAGTCTCTACATGGCAATTTTCTGACGTTTTTTGCTGCTTAGAGTCTAGCAAAATTCAATTGAGAAAAAAAGATATATGGCGATTGGATGAAATCTTTTAGCGACGAAAGGGGGAGTTTGTTTACCGTACCTCTTGTTGATAAATACTAAAATCATAGAAACCGCTTCGAATTACAATAAAAATAATGCAAATGTTGTCATATTATTAAGTAAACAAACCTATCTCTTCATCGGGGATGCTATTAATCTCTATCGTTTTCTGGGAAAAAGAAACACCGATTTGGTGATGCAGATTGAGCTGTTGCATCACATAGGAACAAAAGAAAATTACTCTGCCAAGAAGATTATCGAATGCAAAATCGATCGTTTTGATTGATAATTGAGTGTTATATATCGAAATGTGTCGTCGAATACCGGGATAAAAGCGTTTTGTACATCATAGAAATCTTTGCCGATAACCTAAGAAATTAGTGAAAGAACGCGTTCAGCTGGGAATGTTAAGTTTATGTTTTTCTTTCTATCATGTTTGATCATCGCAGGATTTGGCCGAAAGCTAAATTTGAATAATGGCTTCAGAGAAGGTGGTCTGCTTTTCATCGATCTCTTTTGGGTGCCGACGATTAACTTCGGTGAGCGGAAGACACCGTCCTTTCTCCTCGTCATTCCCTTTTAAAAAATCCGGACGAGAAAGTTAATCCGTGGCCACTCTTCCGATTAATAAGTGTAACAGGTCCGAAGGAATTGGATGAGAGGGGAGCTTCCTAACTGAGGTAAGAGCAGTTTGGCGCAGCGTCCTCCACCACCACATTTGATATTTTCACTTTTCTTAACGACCGACCAGACATTGTGTTCCAGTTTGCTCCGACGAAGATGCTTTCCAAGCGATTTTTTACCTTTCATGCGAAAATATGCCTTTTCCATACGGAAGATTCATAAATAATTTAATCACTTTCCACTTAATGGCCTTAAATTTACTTTCTCTCGTGCCTAGTTTAGGCGCCCTTGAATGCAATTCAATTTCTCTATATACTACCTACACCTGCTGACTCTCTTTGGACTTCAATCAAAGGAACAATTGCTTCTTGCGTTATTTTTCCTCTTAAGAGAAAAAAGTCATGTAATTTCCGTGTTTCTTAATCTACTGCCTTTTCTATGCAAAGTGTAGTCACGAACCCTTTTAATCTTGTCGCAGTGACTAGATTTGAAAATAAAGACAGAGTTCTCCAATATAGTTACAGTTATACATATACAGCTTTAGGATCCTCGGAGATTTCCTTGTATATTTTGTATATCTCGCTCTTATTCATTTAGATTTCGTCTTCAAAAGGATTGCTAAATACCTTTCAAACAATCGGTATGTCACGATTTTTTTCGAATTTCATTAAAATTATTCTAACTCGTTTCATAATTTTGACGTTTTTATGCATGTCATTAAGAGTCGAATATATTTACCGAGGTCAGCTAGCGGAGTATTGGGAAGTAAGAGTTCTTAGTGGAAGTATAAACTTCGAATAACTGCAGACTTAATCGTTTTGCAGTTTTCTCTTCTTTCTTTCGCTTCTCGCTTTTATTTAGGTATTAAGTATTTTTATATTTATATTAAGTATTTTTAGTATCCAAACGGGCTAAAATAAACAGATTATAAGGCTAAGCATCGATTGTTGTCTCTCGAATTTGGGGCCAAGGCATTCCTCACGCAGGACGATCTGTCGTTTTGGAACACCGGTTTATCTGCATCTTCGCAAACCGAACCACTTTCCATTTAATAACGCCCATTTCTTTCGTTTCCACCGGTAAGATGACTTCGGACGTCGCAGCGGATTGCTTACATTGCGACGAGATATAATGACACGCAGCTCTCATAATCCAATGAGCGCAATATGCCGCTCTACAACTGTTCTTTCCTCATTATCCATTATGCGACACTTCCACCTCACTCCACCCATCTCCGCACTTTCACTGAAACTTTCCCTCGGACGGACGAAGACGCCGCATCTTGTCCGCGCCCGTGGCTCGCCCCCTCAGGGCTGTGGGTTGGGTCGGGCGGAGTGGGCGGGGATCAGGCGGAGGCCCGTAATATGGGCCTCTTCCCCATCCCCTTTTCACAATTGAGTTCGTGAAAAAACCGGTTTGGGGGCAGACTAGAACTCCCGCTGCCACAGCTTTTTAAGCATCCTTTCTCCGTTATTCGAGAGCAGCATCTCTCGCGCTCAAACTGTTTTCGTATTCGCCGCGAAATTCGCTTGGTAATTTAAAATTATGGACTGCGGGTGCAGCTGTCTCTTCCTTATTAAATCTCAACAACTGGAGGTTTTTTACTTTTGGCATCGAGAGGCGAGATCGCCGAATTTGATAAGGATTCTCTCGAAAATATCAATGGTTGGAATTTCCATATTTATATTTATGTGATGCGAAGAGTCGAATTTCAACAGATAGTGATTGGGAAATTTATTCTCTATTTAATTCTTATTTTTGCGATTTCTCATAGCCAAACCCATAGTGGTGGTCATATAGTCGGAGATTTCGAACTGTTGATGTTTGACGCCTTAAAATATCTTCTTTTAAAATACTTAGTAAGTTGTAAAATGAGCGTTTTCATTGGAATGAAAATTATAGTTATACTTTTTAAATATTAATATGCTTCGCTTCTTGCTAAGATTTGGAATTTCATGAGCTCCATAAATCCGTGTCGGGTTTTGTGTCAACGCTTTTCAGAAGTCGAATACTAAACCAAATTCCGTTTGCCTACAGGATTAGTATACGCAAACTAGTGAATGGCATTTACGCACGATTTCGTTGACGATCGGACTTCAATGAACGAGTTATAAAGATATTACTGAACCGAATCATAGAATTCTTAAATTAATTGTGATTGTAAGTTTTCTGCTAATGATCAATACATCCCGGGTTTGAAACATTGAAAAACTGGAAAATCATTTAATGATATCTATCGGTATTAAAGGTAAATTTGGAAAATTGTCGTTGTATTTAGATTGGATGAAATCGTGAATTTTGTGCTTATCGTTTATAGGAGTTGATCTTTATACCAAGAAAAAAGCCAAAATTACTTCCTCTTTGTCGGTGTCAACAGTTTGAGGACGAGATACTAAGTGCGATCTCAAGTAGAATATTATAACAGAATTTAAGAGCACGTTATTAAATTAATTCGCACTGATTATATTTATAACCATACTATTATTCAGAGTCCTTTACACCATACTAGACGATTAAAGAGTATGTATGCTGGTATGTAAAATAATATGAATGTTCTTAATATTTAAGATATTTTCCTCAGCCAATGTAAAACGCTTCGATTGAAACTGGTTAAGAATTACGAACTTTAAAAAAATTATGAGATCTAGGCTCGATTTTTTTATTCAAGTAAACGTAATGAAATTGTAAAATCCAGGCTCGATGTATCAAGAAGAACACTGTCTATCAGAAACGTTTAGAATTGCTTGTGGAGTGCTATATTTATTGTGAGTGGAGCATTTGCTATCAATATATTTCGATATCGGGTGTTATTCTCCCAAAGCTGTATCCAATTCTTCCTATTTTAAGCTTTTAGATGTAAGATTATGCCAAGGTAATCGATAACGCCTCTATTCTATCCGTCCTTTGGTCTTCTTTTGTTGCTATTGCTCGAAGCTTATCTTTTCTTCTCTCCTCATGATTTCCATTTCAATGATCTTATTTTCAGGTGGTGATATGCGAAGTCGTGCGGGAACTGCCTTTTCTCTCTCTCCGTAAAATGACTAATATATTGCTTAGTCGTGTCGCATTTCCCCTGGTGTGATGTAGCCTATAAGTATCTTCTGTAATTAGTATCCTCTAGCATTCAAACTGAGACTTATGGAAAAAATCGCGCTCAAGTTTAATTTTGAAACTTGAAGAAATATGATCGCCTTTCGTAGTTTTAATCTAAGCTATTTTAACAAACAATAGGAGTAGAATTGCCTCGGAAGCAACATTTTCTATAATTCTTATTCACATGTCTCCTCGATATATTTATTCCTTATTTGAGTCACTAGATGACATTCACAACTGCAATACGAGAGGCTATTAGAAACGCCTGTTTCCCAAGCATTGAACAGAAATATTTCACTAATCAATGACAGTCACAGCCAATGACCATTTGAGTTCACCTCACACAGGCATGAAAAACTTGTCCTCCATGTATAGCTTTAAGAGCAAGTGCCACAATCATCTAATCCAACAAAGCAGAACTGGTTCAAAATCGCACTCCTTCATCCCGCTATCGTTGTGCCTTGTCCCACTAAATTTGCATCCTATTTGTTAGAAGAACCCTTTTGTGTCCTCTACCTCTATGTCCAATTTTGGTCCACCGTCTCATGCTATCATGAAAGTTATTGTAGTGTAACATTAATTTTGTTGTACTCATTGGCGATCCTTCATCTGGATAGGTAAAACTGTGTATATATTCATGTAATATTGCACTTTCGTATAAATTTTACGTTTTTACTTTAGTATAAAGTATATTTAGTATATTTTTTCTTTCATAAATCCAAGCTTGGCTTTTTAAATCCATAAAGCAGTGTTCTACTGTGCACCTCTATTTCTTTGTTTTTAATTTTATATGACGAAGGATGAATGTTAGAAGAGTCTCATTAGCCCATATCTTGCCCTAATAAAGTTAATTTATTATCATTATTTTATCTATGATATCCATCACCCCTTATATCCTCATGCAGTTCTTCCGTTTCGAGTCTTCTTGAGATTAACAGCGTGCCATACTTCTTTTGGAATTGCTACGTTTAACGCCAAACGTTTCCTTCCGTAAATCACCGCTGGCTTCTCATCTTCTCTCATATCGCTACAGGTAGTTTGCTTATATAGATTTTGAACAATTATCTAGGGGTGTTTGTTGACGTTGGAGTGGCGCTTTTGTATTAATATGGAGATACACCTAACTCTCGTTTCTGCTAAGTTTATCCTAAGTCATAGTTTTCATTCCGTTTTATACTCGTTGAATGAATATGTAGACAATTCTATGACGCATTTGCACCTATATAGCGCAATCGGTGTTAAACAGCGTAGGCAATCATTTAACATCCGTTAAATTCAATTGCTTGTCCGACATAGCAGATTTAACGAGAGTTTATTGGAAGAACAGTTTAGCAATAAGATGAAATTTAATGCACTGATGAATTGTTATTGTATCAACTTTGTTTTCAATTCAACCGGAGAGGTTCCACGAAAAGTCGCTAACTCATATGCCACCAAGGTTAGAAAATATTTTGTGTTTAGCAATTATTAATAATATTTCTTATGTGAATGACATTTTTTGCAGGAACGTCAGTTAAATATTATCTTGCATTTAATATATTCAGCAAAACTATTTTCACCAGCCGAATGATTATTTTACTTGAATGTTACAGAAAGCGTAGAGAAGCAATTCTCTCAGAAAGAAGATGCTAAGCCTAGTCAATTCTCCAAATCATTTTACTTTTCCTTAACGTTTATTGATGATAATGAAATAGGAATAACATAAATGTATATAAAAAATTTGTTTTACTTCGCCTGGAAACGTTAAAAAAATGCGGGTTGTCCACATTTAAGAAGCCAGCTCCGATGAATTAAATTATGAATAAAGTTCTGCAATCGAGTTATGTGGACATCTCAAGATCCGAAAAATATTAGTTTTAGGAGAATAAAGGCGAGGCTAAAAGGTATCGGAACACGCAATTAGCTCATTTTCTATCAAAGAAAACCATAAATATGTATTTTTTATGAACCTTAGTGCAAATATTTGCAATTTAAGGGAAAATAGCATAATAGAAGAAATGGAAAGGAAATGGAGCCGTTTTGTGTAAATCTCGAGTAGCAGCTTGCACTAAAATCGAATGAAACGGAAACAAATGTAAGATATGTCTTCATGTGCCTCGAAATTTGCTGAACTGTTAATGATTTTAATGATTGTACTTCATTTCTAATTCATCACAGAAAGATGGTAGTTCACATAGCAATTATGATGTATTCGAGTCAGAGTGTAGAGGAAACAAGGGATGATAAACGAAATAGAGTAATTAATTATGTAGAATGGGAGGTGTACAAGGAGAAAGGAACGGAAGGATGCTTAGAAATTTGGAATGGAAGGGGAACTAGGAATAGGAGAAAGGAACGGCTTAGATGACGAGGGAATGTGAAAGTCCGAGGCGTCAATAGGGCTCGGACCGTGTCTCTTTGAAATATCCATTCTTCATCTGCAGAGCACACGAGCGCCTCCGGCTATGGAGCAGTATCCACGCTTCATGAGATCAGGAAAGGGTCGGAAGAGGGAAATGATAGCCGCCAAATAACGGCTTAGCAATCCGATTTCACAAAAGGCCAATCGTGACGCGTTTCAACGGTTTTGGCGATGGCTCCATGATTTCTTAGTGACGCAATGGACATACTCATTGGTACTCGGCTTTCTTTATTTCGTACCATTGCTCATGAATATCCGCCGCACCCCGATATCCTAAAATATAAATTTGGCCAGGACGGATAAAACTAATTTCCGCTGAGAAATGGATCCTTATGGGAGTCGCTAGAGGTAGCGTTCTTTTGTGTTCTGTTCTGTTGTGTTTTCCTTGAACTTCGGCTCTCTTAGTTTTACGTTAGTGAATTAGTAAGGGGATCTATATGAAGAAACGCCAACATATCAAAATACAAATAAAATTGCCTAAGAACTCGAGGGATGAGATAAAATAATTCATTTGATGACGAACAGTTGAACACGCGATTTCTTCGACACAGCTCCTTCTGGAACAGTAGCTGGGGTTGTGAAGAGGGATGATAATATTCGTGTTGATTCTGAACATTGGAGACAACAGATTTAAAATCTGTGGAAAAATAAATTTTCTGGAATGCATCGTAGCAATTTACGTGTAAATATGGAATTAGAATCGTATCGCGACCAGGCTTAGAACCTGAATTATTCATTTCAGAAAAATAAGGAAGAGAAGTTCAAGTTGGGCTAGTACAATGAACCTCTTTTTCTTTTATATCTCATTAAATTTTCCAAAGATTATCGGAAGAAATTGCGGAGAAAAAAAAAGAAGAATCAACCAAACGAATATAAAGTCGAAAAAATAACATACACATTGAAATTGAAACTTCTAGTCAGGAAGC
Source organism: Pachydiplax longipennis (assembly GCA_036926295.1). Lineage (NCBI taxonomy): Eukaryota > Metazoa > Arthropoda > Insecta > Odonata > Libellulidae > Pachydiplax > Pachydiplax longipennis. Next base: position 2,783,462 of record JAVFKF010000010.1, read on the forward strand.
TAAGCTTAAAATAGAAGCAAAGAAGGAATGTTGGTTATTTTTAACGTTTATTCAGTAGCATTAGCGGCATTTACTATCTTTGAAACACGCTACCCAAAGTATTTTGCCTTTACAGACCGACTATTCACTTTCGTTTCCCTCCTCGTTTGGAGCTCTCAGCGGCAAAGTCAAGGGATATTATTACTTCCGTCTTCGCTGAAATAGCCTGAAAATAAATTACGCGCGACATCCAGGCTCAGAGCTCAAAAAATGCGCCAATCGGGAATTCTTCTCGCTGCCGGTTTCATTGTCGCAATTTTAGCAGTCGACGTTTTATTCAGGATGTCACGCTGTTTTGCAGAGAGCTATAGGCGGAGCTCAGAGAAAGCGAGTGCGGTGAATACGGACAAAAAATATCTCGGCGTACGTAGTACATGCGGTCGCACGCGGTTTAGCGGTTCCTGGGTTTCTTTAAGAACGCAACTCTATTGAACGGAGCATTATGCAGGTAACGTGATCATCACACGAGATTTTTACCATAGAGGATACGCTTTAGGTAAGGTAATTGCTTCCCTCTCGTATCTCTCATATCCAAGCTTCATAATGAACGAGAGCATTAGGAAATTAAAGTCAATACCTAAAGAATGAGTTTCTTTTCGATATGCATCTTCAATTTAACTCGTCAATTATTATTTAAGAATTCGAATGGAAGGGTTGGGAACGGTGATACGTTCGCTTTCTAGAAGTAAACTGAAAAATACCCAGAAGCATGTTCCCTATGTATTCGACCCCTTAAGGGTCGTAATTAATTTATCTCTCACTCTAGGGGACTGGGCATCAGTGACACCGTATCTCATATGCTATATAACACCATGGGACACTTTCTGACAGAGGGTGGTTCAGAAATCCTAATTATCCGTTGACATCATTTAAGCACAGACCCTAAAGTAATTAAGCAATTATTCGTCTAGATAATGAATACATGCGGGAATTCAGTGAAAGTGACGTGCGGTACAAGAAGAATACGTTGCCCGGAAGGGCGGGCGATTTTTGAGGCGATTACGTAATATCTTTTTAAAGTGTTTCGACAGCTGAAGTCATGTCGCACCTATGGAATCCCCCCGGGAATCGAGCCCGTGGCTACTTTGAGACCATTTTCTTGAATGAGACGTTTAAATTTATAAAATCAGTTGAATGAGATACATTTGTAACCGCACCTGGTAAATGATTGTTATGAACATTTAAGACGCAATTCTCGATGAGATTTTGGTACGAAAGTTTACGTTATCTTTTAGATGGGAAACATGCAAAGCTTAACCTACTTCCAGATTATTAAACAACATTGTTCGATGTACTGCAAGAACTAGATTTCAAGTTAGTTGTGCACGAATGGAAGTATTCCATATTAAGAGTCGCAAAATTTCGTAAGCTCATCTGGTAGAATGCGGCAGATAGATTGAAATCATCTGCAGCAGGTGCATTCATCGGAAGAAAGAACATCTGTTCGAAAAGAACAGGGGACCGGATTATCGAATCTTGCGTGGTATACCATAAAATAGAATTTCATCATTGCCTTTATGGACATACGTAAGAAAAGGAGATGATGTTACTATCTAACGAAATGATAGTGATTTCTTACAAATTAGAAATATTTTCACATCTGATTCATGAACTACATACATAAAGTTACAAAAGGAACGGTTTTTTATTAATATAATTTTGGAAAATAATTCAAATGTTACTCGCAAGTAATTATCTATGAAAGTTATCTTAGAAAATGTAAAGTAAAGTCCATGGCGCATCATCCCTTTTTAGGGATAAAGCCTAGCCAGGCGGCATTCACCGTGGGTGACACGTGGTCAGCGCATCGACTCCCACGCCGTCGTATTTAGCTTTCCGTGACCGGACCCGCTATCTCATTAAACAGATAGATATTTATCACGATAATGGGTAACACAGATGATTTTTGATCCTCACCGGGAATCGAATCCGGGATCGCTTCCGTCGAAGGCGAATGCGTTGTCCACAAACCTAAGCGGGGGCACCGGCGTAATGAGTGGGAAAAATGTGTTGCTCGATCATTTCTATGACTTTGGATAACAACGAAACAATTGTATAAAACGATAATTTTCGAAACGTGGATTTAAGTGATTTTCTTCCTCTTTTTAAATGAAACATATCTTTTCATCGTATGTTGCATTAATATAGTTATTAACATTTTATTGAGAGAATATTTAGGATCATTCCTTGGGAATCACATCCTTAAAAACGCCAGCAATATTCCCAAGAAATAATGGATATGAAAAAAGGCTGACAGGAACGGGACAGCCTTTATTCCTTGGGAATTTTTTTAGGCACACGCCTTTACGTGCAAATCTCTTTAACCCTTTTCCTGCCACGAATACATTAAAAATTTGACGGCAAATCATATTTGAGAGGAACCGTTCGTCGATGGAATTTTGACGCCTCCCAGAGAGGCTCCTCTCAACAAAAAATCCTCATCGTTATAATGAATCTCTCCATGGCTTCCACTACATTTCCCGTTACGTAAATCTGAAATAATTCCCTCGTTCCGTTAGTGCGTTACGTTAAGTGTTATGTTTTACCATCACTGCTCCTGACAATGCATCTCTCGCTATGGAAGGGGAAACAGCTCGCATCCGATCTTCTTTCTCGCATCCACATTCCAGCTCTCTTCCCTTTCCTTTCTCTCCCCACACCCCACAACGCTTTCACTTCTTTAATACTCTTCACGCTGAGACATTTTGCATTTGTGACATAACTAGAGCAAGCCATCGTTTCGCCCTTCTTTTCTAAGATATTCGCCGGTGAACGGACTGCGTTGACCACTCTCTCCTGCTATTGCTTCCTCTACCGCTCACTCTCTCCTTCGTTCATTTTATTCTTAAAACGCCTTCCTTATACTCGTTCGAGTAGAGTCATTAAAACTGGCGCAAAATAAGTTATGTGTCACACTTCTAAAAGTGAGTGGCAATTAGAGTGCCGCTTTACCTTCTACGCCATCTTCTACAACTTTCTGGATTGTTATGCTGAACCCTTAAAAGCCGCCCTTTTCCACTGAGGATGGTAATTTATTCACCTTCCTTTGCACTTGATGTTTCGCCTTACCGAAATATCCAGTCTTTTGCGAATATTGTGAGATCTTATTCTCTTCCTCTTTTTAAATCCTTCGACACGTATTGTGGTATATCTCCTTGGGTTTTCCTAGGTGATAAAATAATTTACTTGCTTTCAGCCCAGGTTTAGACTGCATAAGGCAAACGTTTTTGCAAGAAGAATACAAAAATTCATGTTTGTTCATTGTCTATGGAGAATCAAGAGAATAAGACTCGCTTTTGAAGATTAAATTGTACTTTTTTTCCTAAAGTTTCCTCAAGTGACGTCTTCTTACCCAAACACTGAAGATTCAACGTAAATTTTGTGGAAACATCCTTAGGAATTTTTTCTCGGTTTTGAGCCATTATTTAGCTCCAGATGCAACGGAAAATGTTATACAATCAATCTGAACATAAAAACTGAGTACCACAAAATTTTTCAGCGAAGGTAACATGCCTTTAATTTACAATTTACGTCCTGTCAGTAGTCACTGTATAAAATACAAAACTGTTACAAATAGTGGTGAAATATAATTATATATGGATGAATATATTTTAGTTGTATTAACGAGATGTAATTTTTTCTTTTTTGTCGCGTCAATAAACGTATGATCCTTCTTTGAGTGTGCTTCGCGACCGAAAGTCTTTCCTACTAACCATCACATGAGAGAGAAGTTTCAAGTCTCGTATGCAAGCAAACCATCTATGGAGTATACTTTTTTGGATATCATCCCACCGTGTGAACCACCCTCGTCTTTATCTGCACATCTCTGTTCCACTCTCTCCAAAAACTTGGTTTCGAGAGCCTCAAGCCTCCCGAAAAAAGAGAAACGCTTTTTAAATTATCCCTGCGGAATGGAACACTTGACACATCTTCACTTTCTCCGAATGTTACCCTTTTATCAAATCCGCGAAGATGGCCTGCTTCCTCCTTCGCCACTTCCCTCCCTCAGCATCCCGCCCTGCCGCCCCTCACCCCTCCGCTCCACCTTTCACTGCCTTATTTCCTATGTGGACGCTATAATCCCCACGCCCATTCTCACATTATTCGAGAGCAATCTTCATTCACCAGCGTGCTTTCTAAGGGGATTAGTTGAGCGGCTCCAAAGAAAGCAAACGCGCTACTTATTACGAAACGTATTCACTTAGCGTAATTTTACCTATTAATTTTCACTCGACGTTGCTACCATCAATCAGACCTTCCCAATGTTGTCTACGGAAATCCCCTCCAACATGCAGAAAATCCTTGGAAGGAAGTCACTTTTCGTTTCTTCATTACCGAATCATCTCTTCTAACTTTTATAGCCTCAATGAATTCCACAAACATACTCTATCATTAATATTTTTCAAGATATAAAATGTTTTTAAATAAGTCTATGATCTTTATTTCAGTTATATCGAGGTCAATTGCAGAAGTATAACGTCCTGAAGGGGTCGATGGACTGGCAAGTTTCAGGAACTTAAAATGTTTGTAAAGGGAAGAGTGATATCAGTTGATTAGGTGAACAAGGAATCAAGTATATCTCGTACTTCACAAATATCTGTCGGAAGTAATAATTATTGCCAAAAATAGTATTACGATAGTTGAGCTCATTATTGTCAATTTATTGCATCTATCTCGATACGGTTTTCGCTCGAATGATTTACAGATAAAACAATGGGAAAATATTTATAATAATTTATGAATATTTATTTATCAAATAAATATTAAAATAATTGATTTAATAATATAATTATTACAATAATTTATTTCGGATGATAAAATAATTTTGTTACATTTAAAATTTTCTGTAATTCTTTTGTATAAAGTTTTCACAGTGTCAAGATCATTGGTACGAAATGGAATGAATAGTGAACCATGATTTATGTAAATATTCACATCTAGCCAACACTTATACGTGAATGTAATTTTGCTGTAAGTACTTAACTAGTAATAGTAAAATAAGGATGTTTAGATGCATTGATTACGATTTGCTTTGAGGGAAGTGATATAAAGATAAGGTCAGTTACACCTTCGATCGTTGAAATCTCCGAATTTAAATTCATTGAATTTAGTCCTAGGTGAAACTACAATTCTATTAATTCTTTGCTTCGTTTGATGGATCGATGGAGTACATTTGGAAGCATTTTTTGACCGTCAATATGCGTCACAAAGCAAATCACCGTCTTTATCGTATGATGATTCCCGGATCATTTATGTGATCGAATACATCAACATCACTGTCCAAATTATGCAAATTCATCATTCTTAAATCTAGGTCGTAAAGTCAATGGTTCGTCTGAGGCGACAGTGCGTTTGTCAGCCCGTTTGTTCTTTATCGGAGAGAAGGGAGGGAGCGATGAGAGATAGCTCGTCCCAAGTACCAATGCTCTCCATAGCGATTGAACGATCGATTGCACCGATGAGGCAATGGGACTCCATCGATTGAGGGTTTCCCCTATCAGGATATAGGTTGTGAAGAGCGATAGCTTGGGTGGACGTTGAAATGCGGGGGTGAGGAAAGGCGTGGTGGGGAAGGAGGGGCGTATTGCTTGATCGATCACAACTCACGCACCAATGGGAGAGGCATGCGAAAAGGTGGGGGACACAATCTGGATGACGTGTGACGTAAGAGTGAACGGAGGACATGTTGGCGTTGGAATATATGAAGAAGATAGAAAAATGGATGAGTGCGGTGAAGGGATATCGGCGACAGGGCGTGTGATTAATGCGAATTTTCCCTGCGCTCAATTCCGATGATCGCCCGAGTTACGGGACCTGGAACGGAAGGAATTGCGCGTAATCGCTGAGATTCGGATCATTCCGTTTTTGCGAACGAATTCTTCGTATCCTTGATATGCAGGTGGAAAGGAAAAGTGCGATGTAATGGGAGTATTCTATAGATCGGCCATGCCCTCGCAGCTGTTCCTCTAAGGTATATCATACGTGCCAAGTCGTGAGTAGTTTTATAAACATAAATAACTTCATCGGTAGATTCAAATAGATGACTGCAGTCTTTTTCCTTTTGGAGATGTGAGATGAAATAGCAAGGATTCAATTTCAGGGATAAAGAATTTATTTTAGACATCTGTAGATATTTAAATTCATATGAGCGGGACGTTGGAGATTAAAAAGATGTACTTTTTCTATAAAACATGTGATCTCTATTGATTATCATTTTCGTTGACTGTGCAGAAACACCCGATTCATTCATGATTATTTTGAGAATAGTTCAAGCATCCTGGCCTTTTGTTTCATTTTTATTTTAAATCCTTACTTTAAAGGGAGTTTAAAGAATTCGAAACTTAATATCCTAAATCGTTATATAGATTACCCTTTTAATCCTTCCCCTCTACCCTCTTTGACAAATGTGCACACGACCTCAACGACGAAATTTCTTTCTCTTTACATCAAATCTTACGACCGACATTCAGTTGTACTATATTTTATCTTGTACATTTATGATCAGTTACCATGATGACGACTTTCACGATCTTGACATCCACACTTAAGGTTTATATATTTACATACTATGAATGAATTTACAGAAATTACTTTGCCGAATCTTATGTTATTTACCGCGCTCATTATTGCACTGGAATTATAAGGCTGTGAAGTTCTCAGTTCTATGATGATAAAGTATAAAGGTTCTCATTATACCTTATAGTAAAAAGTAGCGCTATATCAGAAATTATCAATGTCGACGTACAAATTTGAGATTCCTCACTCTATTGTAAAGCAGGAAAATAGATTTTCTCAAGAGATGTCACGAATACTTTCCCTCCTCGATATTATTGTAAAGGTGCTAAAAAATTATTCCTATGATTATCACGATAGGTAGAAAAAATGCTAACTTATCCAACACTTCGACTCTAGTGCTATATGAAAACTAAACCGATTATTTATACTTCGACGTGCGTGTGAGGTGCATGGCCAATTAATATTTCCATTGCTCCCTCACGACTCCGCACGTTGAAGTCACCAGCCTACTCCTAAGCACGAAAACAAGGAGAAGTTGTATGATAAGACCGGAAGAGAAAATAAATACGACCGCTGCAGAAAGCGACGGTGAAATTGCGATTCAGCACTCAAATAGTAATTAAAATAGAACCGAACTTGTCCGATTGTGAGATTTTTGTCAAACGGTCCAATGTGTTCATCCGTTTATAATTTAATCCGTATAATTGTCAACTAGCGACTTGTAGTTAGCAAACAAATTCACCTCGATAGCGTCAAGAAGTCGGTCGTTCAAAGTAATGAATCTCTCACCGTCGCTCTTCTGTTTTCGCGCTCGAATTCTAACTGGCAGACGGCAACAGTAAACACAACCCACCGGCGCCTTTGTTTCAGCACGGACAGTCACCGTCTTTGCTTTTCTCTCGATTCCGCACAACTCTTTCGCCCTATCACCTCATTCGGCAGCAATTTCGGGGATGGTGACACACATATACACAAGTGACAACGAGAGGGAAGAGTGGGAAAATGCAGTGGCAACAATCACTTACTTCACAATCCAAACATTTAGTTCTCGGGGGCGTCGACGGCGTCCAAACAATATCTTCCGTTCCTCAAGATGGAAAGATTAAAGCACTGGTCCGCATGCCAAACATTCGCTTCGGTCCAAATAAGAATCACCCAAGTTCTCCTTTAAAAACACGGAAGGTTCACGGCACGGTCGGATTTTTGTTTCTTTTCACTTCACAAACGTCTTGGCGCATAGGCTCCGCACCGGAAGATCACGTTTGTTTGAAATTTTCCCTTCCAACCACGTGCTCTACTATAGGGTCTTTCCAGAGTCGTTCTGCTCAGAACACTGTTACCATCTCCACAAAGATGAGAATGAGGCAGTGTTGGCCTCCGATGTCCGAGTGTATCGGGAGGGGTGGGAGGTGGGGGAGGCGGGAGCGGGTGCGGGGGCGTCTCGGGAGAGCGGTTCGGAGGAGCGGATCTCTTGTCCGATGAGGTGCGTACGCGAGAGGCGCCTTCGGAGCGTGCCCCTCCCCGTGCAGAGGAAGCCCCGCCCGCCGATGGAGGGAGACCCACTGCCGGAGGCCTTGGGCCAGAGGGGTGGCAGATTCCGGGGGAGAGGAGGATCGCCATAACCACGGCTTCCACGCCCTCGCGAACGCCACCCTCCCCTTCCGCCCCACTCCGCCGATCCCGACCCCAACAATACTTTTCCTCTTCTCCGCTTTCCTCCAGATTCGCTTCCCCTCTTTCCTTTCGTTTACCGGAGACCCACTTTCTCTACTCTTCGCCGCCCCGTGCGTCCACCCTTCATCCCGAGTGCCCTAAGTGCGCGAAATGTTGCATCGGCAATTATAGCATCACCGGATAATGCGCGTTTCAACCGCCCTCCTTCCATTCAGATAAAAACTCTCACGTATTTACGGTACTTGGAGTATCGGTGGTAGTAGAAAATTTTGTTTACGAGTTGCGGTCATTTGGCATCCCCGGGAATCGAAAACATAATCACTCACTTCTGACACTGAAGAATTTCTCGCTTGGCGATCGAGGATGCCTTAGTAACATCAGAAGACGCCCAAAAACATCGGAAAGCTTGATATTTTTCTAACATCTTAATAAAATCTTTTCCATGTCGTGACTTTACGCGTTCTGATATCTTTATATCTTTACGTGATTGATAAGTAATATTTTTGAGCAAATATAAATGGTGCTCTTGATATAGTAATCGACGAAAAACGTAATAGCACTCCCAAAGTATAGACCTAGATTGTATATCGATGTTAAATATATTTTAGAATTAATTGTTTTACTGTTTCTATGTGAAGATTTATGTATGCCGTGTTACGCAAGTTAGAACATTAGCACTCCTAGTTAGGTATCAAAATAATTTCAGATACATTGTTAGTAAGGGACAAATGTACACTCCTAACGTCCAAACCTAACCTAATGTTGAGAATCCTCAGCTTAACCAATTCTTTTTCCTTGATTATATCTCGCCAAGTATCGCTGAGGCGGAAAAACCCATTTATACATTCATTTCATCCCACAACCTGGTAATGTTCCTCCTTGGTAATGGAAGATGATCGAAAAATTCAGCCAACGGAGCGAAAAACACACTTTTTCAGTAGCGTGGGTTTCCGTGGGAATGACGTGCATTTTTCCTCGAGCGGGCCTCTTCCTTAGAAGTGAGTAGACGGAGCAGGAAAGCGAAGGAAATAAATTCCCCGCTCGGAGATTTGTATGCCCGTGTAAAGATTAAACGAGAATGTTTCTCTCTCGATCCATTTACCTATGCGAAAATGCTCACTCGGAATGAGTGCCTTCCACCGCTGGATTCCATCGGGAGGAAGAAAGGGTGGTCTAGCGTGAAGACGACTCACTTTTCCTTTCTGACTGACCTTTATCGAGGAACGGATGGAGAGCGAGAGGTGCCTTGAAAATGATAGGCGGTGCAGAGGGAGTGGCTTAGGGAGTGAGAGGCTCGCCAACATACGCTCTCGATCGAGAAAACGCGGAAATATCCCATACTAGTCCGTTTTTTGCGAGCAATAATGGGTGCACAACTCGGGATGGCAGCTTTATTCGCGTTTTACGATTTATGAAAATTCGTCCTCGTTATATAAGGCTCGCTGATTTCCGCGGATTTGTGTTTTCTCGCGATGGTCCCGCTCTAATCGCTCCTTTTCCGGAAGTGTTCAATTAGAAAACATTTACCTGTTTTATAGTTGAATGAGAGAAGATATCCACAGATGTCCATTACTTTCGACGGAAGTAATGAATTAATGGTGAATCGTGGTTGTCGATCTGTGGGAATTTCTTGCGGAGTATTGTATTCCCACGTTTTGACGAGTGGTACTGTTTCCTCGCTAATAACTCGTGAAAAATGACCTGTAGCACCGTACAAGTTATTTGTAACTCATATTCCCTAACTACTTATTCTAAAGTTATCTAGAAGAATATGTAAAACTTCCTTTTGTTCTAACGTTTCCACGTAGCATATAGAAAAGATGTGTCATCATTTGTCTGAATGCTATGAACGTTTTTTTATATCTTACGTCGAGATTTCTAGGTACCAACTATACCGCCAACTTTTTATGCAATATTTTTCATGGGGCCAATCCATACTGACTTCTTTTGCATGAAAACCTGAGGTGTAGATTTGGAGACATTCATATTTAAATAGCTGGAGAGCGAATCGTCTTAAATTCATGCCTTATTTACTTGTTTTCGACCGTTCAAAGGATAGCGCTACGCCGTGCTATAGTCTGTGTTACAGATTCTTGGAATTTTCTCGTCGGAAGAAATCTATATCTTGATTTATATATATCAGATGAACAATTTATCGGCTGGATTCAACAACTACGCTTCGAAAAGCGTAAAAGAAACCAACCCTCTCGGCCAGATCACGTATGCGTTTCCGACTGCTAGTGCATCCTGAATTAAATTCTCCAACCCAGGAAACGATGACGAATCAGCCATTAAAGTGACCGCAATGATGACTTCCTGTTATGCAAACGTTCCTTTCCCAGATTCGGAAACCGAAATATTGTTACGTCTTCCTCCCCCTTTCCCATGTTATTGTTTCTCAGTCAAGGACATAATGTAACGCCAAATGATAGGTAGGCCATGGTTTAGAAATTTTACAGCTGCTCTCTCTTCTTTGGATTTTGCCCACAAATCACTCTCATTAACCACTCGTGCACTCGTGTTCCTTTCACTACTCACCTTCTATAGGAGCAGCCCCTCTCTGCCTTCCTTCCCCTTCCCTCTTCCGCCTTCCTCCCGACTGCCCCACTTCTTCCAATCGCCACTTGTCATTCCTCCAAACAAATACGAGAGCGAGCCGATTAACTTGGAAGCGGGACGTCGATGGGGAAAATGCTGATTTAGGACTGGATAAATTAAAGAAGGAATTCAGCGCTCGCCGCAAAACGCTTCTCTGTTCGCGGGAGTTGCCAGGGTCCCGAGGCCTCTCTCTAGGGTCCGAAAGCGCAATCTAAACAGATTAAATGGATTTTGTTCTGCGGATGAAGATCGCTTTGTTGATGAAATGCAAAGCGTAAAAAGGATATTATCCTCGTTTTATGACTAAGGTTAACTGCTCACTTTGTACGATCTAGGTCAGATTATACGCGTTTCATTCAAGATATTTTCAGTTCTAGTTTTCGTATGTGAGGAGAGAGTTTATTATTTTTAAGGCGAACGTAAACAACTGTATACAGACGTCTTATCCCCATATTATAATCTAGAACGTCAGCTGTTCGATCAACAGAACTTTTACACATCTATGACAGCTTACTCGTACTCGTAAACAGGATTCATACATCAAATGATAGATATTATTATTGATCTTGTAGATATATGCGCAATAATTATATCTGATTTAAACGATGATTTTCTTTTTGTTTCATTAAAATTAAAAAGCATTCATTTCATTCTAAGTCATTCCATTCTTATAAGTAACTCACAAGATCTTAAGCGTAAAAATATTTATTTACAGAAGATAATAATATATCTACTTAAAGATTTGAATTAACGTTTAGAAATATATACCGAAAGGTTTTCAGATAACGGTTTTCGCCCGATTTTTTACTGAATAGAAAAATGTTTCGCGGTCTTGACTAAGACAATTCTGGCAACACTTATTCTAAAGAAATTTCAAGGTCGAACATTCAGTACAGTGAAATTGCTTTCATTGATGTGTTGTGATTTTATTTCTGCGAATCAAAGGGTGTACAAAGGTGTATAAATCGATTTATTAAGTAATATAAAATAAAATAATAGAAATAGAATGAATTTCAATTTCGCATCAATAGGCGTAATATGATCTTCTACATTTCCATATGAAAACTGCAAGCCGCTTTCCGGGATGTGGTAAATGGTGCATGCACCTCAACCGTCTAGCATCACAATAAGTGTGTTTTCCTAATCGGTCATTAACGCGTTACTTTTGCGAAATATTTTTAAAGGACTGATTAGTTTTAACAACTATTTCCATAATATTTCTCGCAGTACCAGATCGGTCTAGGGATGAAGCATACACTACGTCTTTCAAGAACGTGCGTGCAACTTACTAATGAATAGAGTAAATTAAGTCTTAGATTAAATGTTTTTCTCTAAGAATTCCCGTTCAACGTCTGAATAACCTGGGTAGGGATTCTCGATATAGCAATTCTTCATACTCGAGTAACATTAACTTCCCAGTGACATTAATGACACAGGAATTAACTTTGAAGCAAGACAAGTGTGATGATAAGCGTTTTTAAAATAGTTAATCTATGCGGTGTTTAGACTTCCGATTTGATTTTACGGAGGAGGAAATGTATCATTCAAAGATGCATTAGCAACTATGCGCATCGGAGATTCGCAACTCTTTCTTATCGAAATGTTTTCGTGTCTTTTTGTAATGAGTGTGATGCTAACAAAAGGAAAGAAGAGATTGACGAGTGCAAGTTGAGGTAATGAAGAGGAGTGGAGTTTATATTTCAGAAATATTTCACTTTCGCTGTGAGGGAGTCGAAGTAGATCGTCAAGATGAGAGGAAGATGAGGGAAGAGAAAGTGGTGGGACAAGTGGAAAGGAGCAAGCAGCTGATCGCTCACTTCATCATCCACTAATTTCCCTAATGTTCCGCTCAAAACTTTCGATTCGAGATGGATATTCGGACGATGCCCTAATTAGGCGTTACGTTGGCCGGATGGGGACTCTTTCCTCCCCGCAATCACCGTTACTCCAATTTCCGTGGCTTTTGCGAATTTGGAATTTCTGAAGAAGCGTTCCAGGTCGTCCTCGTGGTCGAGCACAGCTGTTAAGAGTGCATTTAAAGTTGCGCTTTAGACTAAAGTAACGATGACGGAGGTACGCGGACCGGAAGCAAACGAAAACAAAGCTACCGAGGCCGAATGAAATTGATTTTTAATTTCTTTGTATCCGAGGAAATCTTTTTATTTTATTCCTGATTTTTTAGTTTTTAAACTTCATGCTTCAAATTTATAAAAATGTTTTTAAACTTCAAATCTTCGTTAATGTGTTTCTTTCATTTTCATTAGGTACAGGGTAGAGAAAATAAATCTTTCGTTTAATTTTTCATGTTCCTGTTCATGGCTTTGACGTAATAAAAGTAGCCGAATTATATTGATGTTGAATAATGCCATTCATCCTGGTAACAACTCACAGAAATCGATGTATGTGCATCTCAAATTTATATGCGAATTTTAAATACTATGTATAATTGGATTTTCAGAAGGATTATATGAGTCTCTTTTTTTAAATTAACGATACTGTATTTATTTACTTATCTTGTGTTATTACTTATATGTGCGTAATCTTATTATTAAGGTTTTATTCTTTGTAATTTTAGGAAGTTGCACATTTAATATTACTTTTTGCATGGAAGATAAATATGGAGCAGTCGCTAGAATAACTTAACAAGGTTTTATGATCTTTTCAAGGCCTTTTACTGTTAATTATTATTATTTTTAGCGACATATGAAATTTTGGACCAATGTTTTTTAATTACCGAGTATAAATATAATGACCACCTAGTCTTAATCACAAATAAAATGCGAACTTTATGGAGCATCTTTCGATCATTTCCATTAAATATTTTATATAATTATACTTTTACTATCTCCAGTTTTATAAATCGAAATAACTTACTTTAGTAAGTTTCCATTAACAAGTACGGCACTTGTCCACCTCCTTGAGCCGTGCCAGACTACAAAATTTTGAAGTCTAGCACGGCTAATAAATAAAGGTCTCACGCTTACGGAAGCGTGTCTTGTTTTCGAGGCTGAAAAGAGCTTCTCACGATGTAATAAGACATTCGGCTCCTTAGAATCGATTCATAATATAAACAATCTCTACGGGTCTTCCGTACGAAACCTTCCGCAACATAATGTATGTACACTCTAAAAGCAGGAGTTTGCACAACATGTTCTGTTTCCTCGGAAAATTGAAGAGAAGATGAGCTGTTGGAAGCATCTTAATTGGCGTATTCAGACATCTTCAGAACCTCCTAATTCTATAATAACTGCTTAACCGAGATTAAATCATCCGGTAAGGTGATGAAGGCGTTCTCTGTTGCGGCGGGTCGTTAGGCTTGTTAATTAATTATTAAGGCTTATTAGACTCTCATTACTGGCTTTTAGTTTTCAGTTATTCTTTTTAAGATTTTTCACCCATCGTTTGCATAATAAACGAAACACAGACAACATAAAGAGACCAAGGATTGCATTGGTGATCTTATAAAGCCATAACTGCTTTTCATAAAAATTAATATTCATTGAAAAATCAACGCTCTCGTAAATATATATTCCACTTTCCTGTTTCTTTCTTTCCCTGACATTAATAATTTAATACCATCCATAGTGATTCTCTTTAACATCCAATCATGCTATAATCATGCCCACAAGTATTTGTTAATTTCGTGCATGTAACTTCTCTTTACCCATACATCTTAACAAGCTACTTTTCTCTTCATGGTCATCAGGTATGATCACGGAAAAGTATATCACCGACAAAAAATGCCTCCCTATTATGCTGCCCAAGCATAACATAAGGTGTCCCAAACATCCTCGAATTTCGAATGCATCGTGGTTTTTCGGTGAAATATCTTACACCCATTTCTTCACGTGAAGAATTCAAAACTTTCATTGGATTATGTTAACCCATCTTAGCTCAAGTAAGCGATAAAATTGCGATAAAAGATACGCAGCAGATAAAAATTTTATATGTAGGATATTCACTTGCATGGAATGTTTAAATAATCATTAAATCTTTGATAGGGATCGATCTTTCTATAGAATCAAGGCACCTGCAACACGATCTATAACCTTCAGCGAATGACTCGCTCGGGAAGAAGTTGAATCGTCTTTTCATTCGAAATGAACGTGATCATCGCATGTTAAAGCCCTTTTAGCGTGGCTGATACTAGCGTTGGATTCTTGCGGTGTGAGATGTGAATCAGTCGTTGGCAATAAGAGCCACTGATGCGGTGAATATTTCTCAGGCATTTCAAAGAAAGACATCGCGTCGAATGGCTTGATAATCAGAACAACGTTGAATTCTTGCAAGATGTGTAAGCTCGCAGAGTCACAGTTATTTCCTTAATAATTAAAGAAGATTCGAATCTCGATTTGCAAAAACATGACTTATAAGAGAGGAGTAAAACACGATGTTACTCTTCACTCAGGTCCAAAGTATTTTTTCTTTACAGGGAAGAGTTCCTTAAATTTGCCTTTTATTATTCCAAATCAAATGAGAATTAAAATGAATTCCCGCCAAATATCAGTTAATACTTTTAACTTTGTTTTATTCTTCCTTTATCACGGAGAGATTATGTATTTCTAGAGAGAAAAATTGATTTACTTGATTGAGAGTAGTTTGATGAATTCAACGGCACCTACATAGCTATTTCCGTACCTAAGATCTGCTTCATAAACTTTTTTATTATTATTCTAATCTTTCAAATTTATTTAATACCCAATGCGTATTAGACGAATTCAATTTAATATTTATTCGAAAAAATTGGTAGTAAGAAAGATTGTCTTAAAGCAGAGCGTAAGATTGAAAGTTCATTGTTCCTTACGTTGCAATCTTAAGTTGAAACATCGACTACGCTGGTTTTAGCGTAGTCTTTGAGATATCGCGCTCTATGATTGCCTATTACCACTGCCGTTAAAAAATTCGTTATTTCGACATAATTGTCTATCTGGTAAAAATTGCTTCACTGCAAAATTGAAAAAATATATGAAGTAACGAAGGAAGACGTTCTCTTTCTCCGATTAACAAACCATTCTTAAAAAAATATGAGGACAAGACAACCAGTAATACGCAAGAATAGTTCACGGACTAAATAGGTATCTATAAGGTCTATAAGGACTTTATTAAGGCGAGATTGAGACCGAAAAGTCTCTTCTTCCATCTAACCTTTCGTCAATAATATTACATACATAAAAGATATGTGTATGTGAATAGCGGAATAGAGAGGAAAAATTTAGAAGGAGTGGATCAAAAAAAACCTAAGGTGATATCTTAGGAAAAAATATCCACTGCAGGAAAACACCCGCAAAGAAGGGGGGTGTGAAAAACCTGCGCAAACCTACTGATAGTACAAGCTAAAAGTTATGAAAGAAAACTTTGTAAGAATAGAAAATTAGAAAAGCAGTACTATAAAGAAATTACAGAAACAACTATAGCTGTACCAAGTAAAGCACACTAAATGGTTTTCGTTTTGTTTTTAAGCGTTTTAGTTTAAGGCATTTATATAAAAATTAAGGAGCTAAAAAATCCTTGAATTTTGTTTCCTGACGTAAAGGAAATAGAAATTTGTAATATCTCGGTTATAAAGCGGTTTTCGTTCGGTTCCCCGAAAAGCATCTTAACTTTGTTTTACTGCATTTATCCCCTTAAGCCTTCTTTCTTAATCACGTTTATTCTCCTGAAGATGAAAGTGACTCGCCACTTACATTTTCCCACATTTATTAGCCCTTTCTTTGGAAAAGTAATTTTCTCAAGGGCGATTCAGGAACTTCGATGTATGTTTATTCACCTTGCGACTTATTGGAGTTGATAACCGCAACTTGTGTGATTCTTTTCCTATTTATCTCCACCCTTTCACGACGTAAACTGAAACGGTGACTTAGGAATGGACAAATACTTAGTAAATGAAATCTTAGTAAATGAAAATTTATCTTTTTACAGGTTCTTTCTACCCCACTCATCTTTGGTCTTGAAGCTGCAAATTATGGAGAGAATTATTTTGCCCCGCTGAAAGCCACAGAACCTTGACAAGAATGTATAAATATTAATGTAAGTAAATATGTGTATCCATTTCCTTCCTTCCTAAATCAAGATTCTCTAATATAAAGAAATTGGACATATTATGACTAAGACAGGACCTAATGTTTCTTCCTACAAACATAACTTCTGCGTTTAACCATAATTCTGAGTGCATGTTTATTGAGAATTCGGTTTAAGGCGAATCGTGCCTGATTTAGTTCCAAGAAAATCTCCCACGTGGCAGCACCAAAATGAGCCAAATTTATTTTCCTTCTTATTCGTGAATGGTTCGTTCAATTTTTAATCAAAAAGTGGATTTTAACTGTAAATAACCATAGAAATCGAGGATACCCAAGAAGAAATTTATTCTTTTGAAATTGCGATTTTTATTAACAATTTTTTTCTTGGAAGGAGAAAAAAGGAACTCGGCGGTCAATGAACTAAGAGATAAAGGTTCTCCAAGCGCCGAAATAGCGGCGACCGTCTAAGGGCGATTACCGGGAAACGGATAATCGTATTAGCGGTCCCAGTTCTTTAGAATCATTCAGCATTGGACCCCCTATGAAGATGGAAGCATTGTTTCCGAAATGTACATCGGGATTCTAAAGAACTGGGACCGCTAATACGATTATCCGTTTCCCGGTAATCGCCCTTAGACGGTCGCCGCTATTTCGGCGCTTGGAGAACCTTTATCTCTTAGTTAATTTTTTTCTTATCAAAACTTTTTTCAAAAATTAGCGGTAGTCAAAGTGTAGAGCATTTTTTAAAAAACACATTGCAATTTTTATATTAATAAATTAATATATCGTTTGTTCAGGAGAGTGTTTTAAAGAAGTACTAGAAAACAATTCTACGTTGCAACGCTGTCTCTGGAAGTGCATTTGACGGGAGCGCGCGCTAAACCCCTCTCATTCGAATTCGTTTCTCCCAAGAGGATAATATGAACTTCTAAACGAAAACGAATCAGAGGTGTCTGGTTTCTGAGAACATATGCGTTTTCACGTTTAACATCACGTTTTCGACCACCTAACCTAGTCTGAAGAATTTTCGGTAATGAGCTCGAGATATTCTACCAAAGGCTCCAAAATTCTCCGTATGTCAGCGAAGAAAAAGCGACGTAGAGGAATAATTACGAAATTAAAAAATGCAAGGTAACATATTAATATATTAATGTAAATAAGAAGTGTAGAGCGGTCATATAATAGACAGTTCTGAAATATTATCTAGCGATAATGATTGACAGTTTTAATTATTTTGACATTTAGGCGCCGTAGAAAGAAATTTATATCTAAATTTGCATTCATTCTTTCAAGACCGTGTTCCATAGTTTTTTATATTTTTTGTTTCCAAGTTAGCAGATGAAGTTATTATTTAGCTGCCACAAATTATTCATAAAGTCAGTGAAAAGGTTTAATCGAATGAAACATCAGTTGCGAATTCTTCGATTTGTCGCATTTCGTAAAACAACATTTAAAATTTCAAGAAATTAAGCATTTTAATTTTTACTTTACATTATTTACTACATTTTAATTTGGCAGAATTTTTCAGCTATCGGTAACGACCTGTACGTTTGATAGAACAATATTTAATGTATCTTACAACTTCTTTTTTGACAGATGTGAGGAGGAAAATCCGTCCTTACTTTGAATTCCTTAATGTTAATTGAGCAAGAAAATTTATTTGCATTACATATAGTTAATATATTTATGGAAAGTACATTTCAATTAAGCGAATTGGCACAATTTTCATTGCAGGCAAGATGAAAATCTTATTGTTAAATCCGACGGTAGGTATACCGAGAAAGATTTCGATGATATTGTAGGAGATCATTACAAATTTAATTCTACAAGAAATATCTGCAATCGATCAAAATGAAATTTACGTGCATTGTGATACGTGATAATGATATATTTGTGCGTTCAAAGTTCCAGCGAAGAGTTTCAATTTCTGTAATTATTCTATAATATAAAAAATATTCCCCTCTCAATACTCAGCACATTTTAGGGTGCCTGAGGAAAACATCCAAGCACAATATACCAAAGCTTCCGAGGGAAGACCCCGGTGGCAAAGGACGGTTATCAGTTAACATGAGATTACGCAGGTATCGCATGGCATTTAACTCTGCTTACCCTCACATCCAGAGAGTCCGTATTTTTAGGCGGTGTGCTGCGGCATTGCCGTTTTACAATTTTCTTTAATGCATGCTAATGCAAGAACTATACATCCAATTTTAGAAATAAAAGTTGCTACGTGTTTTAAAAAATTAGCTCCTCAGACTGACTACACCAAAAAAATTTATTACACCTTTATAAGAACCTTTCTTGTCAAAAAGATGGTTAAAAAAGGAATGTAAATTTTGATTTTTGGTCTGCGTATATTTTATTATTATTTAGTTTATTTAACCGTTCACTAAACGAAAATCGGGTTAACCGTTATCAAATGAGAAGGAAAACAAATTTGACGCTAGCGGTGCTGCCATCTCTTGAAATTAAATCGTAACTTTTTCTGGGATGATTCGCCTTAATGAAATCGGAAGGAAATAGAATCGCTTTTGGAAAAACGTCACTGTTCGTGTTTCAATTGAAGCACAACGTTGCAGAAAGTAATGAAAAGAAAGTACATTAAAAGGAATTTAAATGCGGTGGTTTGTCACGCATTCGATTCATTCGTTTTTCCTAAATATTCACGAATACTTTCTCTAAGTTGTCCTTTCTGAAATTAAAAACTTTTCTGAAAGCATATTTCTGCTAATATATTATTATGATTTTAGATTCTGTTGAAAATTATTGGATTTACGACACAATTGACCCAAATGAAATGGGAATGGATTTCAAAGGAGAGAGCAATTTTCTGGTGATATTTTGTATTATATGAAAAGTCCAACACTATAGCATAGACACGATTTGAAGACAAGCGAAATCGCTTTCTAATTATTTGAAATTCCTCAATTTATTTAGGCTCTTTTTGGCTTTAAGTTTGTCCCTCAGAGTTCAACATTATCTCTATTCTTTGTATTACCATTTAATATATCACGCTTGGAAAGGTTTGTTACGCTGTTAGCAACTTAGTCACAAACTTTAATGTTTACATGATTAATCAATGAGAATTCTTGAGTGAGTTTCCTTTGACGAGTGAAAAGAAATAGAAAGAACCACATTTACGGTATGACAATAGTGAATAACTCAGGAAATAATAGGTAGTATATGTGTAATAATTGCCATATTAGGCATCCCTAAGATTTGCTTAAGATCACTCTGTAATCGCTCATTAGTGGTGGACAGAAAATTTTCGGTCGATTTTGAATGAATCTAATCGAGATTTGGACTCTTTTTCTTAGTTACTTCGTTGTCGAATAAGAAGCAAATTATTGCGTGTGAGATTTTGCAAAACGAAGAAGTAACATCTAAATACAATTCTAGATTAGGCTTCGTTATTCAGTGTACTCAGTGTTGATGGTTTTAGCGATGTTGTTTCGTTCTTTTCTTATATTTGCAGTGTTATAGTATCGAAGTTTGGTTTAATATTCTATTGCATTTGATGAGAATTAAGGTAATGTTGGCATTCGAGTAATATTAACTCTGACCTTAATTGAATTGTGACATTAATCGAGTAATTAATAGATGTGTTATATTCGGAATAAGTGAATGGACAACCACATACCGAAGATAACCATCAAATCTAAATCGAGCAACATTTCCCAAGTACGATCAACCAAAAAGTTCACGAAATATTTATTATAAAATCAGAACTGAAGTTAAAGTCACTTAAAATGTACAAAACTTGCTGTTGTTTGTGCTACTGGGCCTACGAGGCTCGTCAAAAAATGCGACTCTTTGCATAGTGAAGAATATGTAAGGAAAGTTTTCACCTTGCCCTTCGGGAGTTTTTGAAAGCTATACAAGTCCATGCGCAGGAGAGATTTTAATGAGAATGTAAGTTGCGTACACATGGGCCTCTCAGACTCCGCTGCACGAGATGATAACGGCCTCTGCTGGGTCTCACAACCTTTTCCAATCTCTTACACAGTCGATCGGACACCGCGAGAGAATTCACCTTTAATCGCTTTAAAATTTCTTTTCTCCGCGCTACAGTAACAATCTATGGATATTGTGATAATTTAGACCCTCCGTCGCACGCCAAATGATGGCTTAGAGCATTTATACGTAAATGTTAATGAAAACGTTAAGCGTGCGATGTGTCCCCACTTAGCGGGAACCATGATTAGGTTACCTTTAATCTTCACGATTCGCAAAACATATCCACCAATACTTGACAGCCAGCGAAAAAATCATCGACATAATTCTACAACCCATACCGTTAGGCATCCCGTTAAATGATTCCGCCCGCAAAGAAGCCCAGATCAAGGGTTGGCAACCCCTGACCTCATCCAGGAAGGAACGTACTTCCTTGCCTCATCGGGTCACTCGGCGAAGGCACCCTTGTCCGCGACAGGGAAAGCGATTAAGGCCATTGACGTGCCTCACCTCTTCCTCCCTTATTGTTAGCGGCGGGGCGATTGTTATGAGAAAGAAAATGGAGCGTGGGGGAATGAGGCAACTTGGTGCGCGTCGACAATGGCGTTCCCATGCTGCTCCCCGACCATCGGCAGCATGCACTTCATTCTTGAGCTGACGTCATGTTCCCATGGCAGAGCGGGAGATATGATAAGAGCGATTTTAATTCGCCCCTTTGTTCTACCGTCGCCTGCGTCATTATGAGAGAAACTCGGGATTTATCCACCGAGAAGAAATGAGGGAGGAGATGTCTTAAAATTCCTTTTTGTTCTCATAGGGCGGCTGGAAATTTAGCGACGGACTCATTTTCTGCTTTCTTTGCATTATGAAGCCCACTTACGTAAGAGGAAGAGATATGGGGTTAAGTAACATCGCGGGGAAATTCTTCTTTGAAAGGGAAATCATTGTCCACGTCGCGGACTGTGTTATTTGAAAAATGCCCTCGCTGACGACTAAATAGGACGACGGATGTAAAACTTTCCAGAGAATTGATGAGTACATGTCGAAAAATTGAAATGAATCAGGTTTCAATGTTTACGGAGCAGTGCGGCGCGGCAAACTGTTGTGAAATATTTGAATGTAGAGGCGAAAATTTTGATCGTAGTTTAGTTTCTCAGATGTGTGTAAGATCTTCTGCGTCTTATGTAATTTGCAAATGCCAAATAAATCACCGCAAAACTATCAGTGGATATCACTTGAAGTAAAATTGATCACCGTTAGATGGTCAAATTTACGATAAAATCATAAGATTTAAACTTAATTAATGAAAAAATACATTGACGAGACTAATCGCCTTAAAAATATGTCTATGAAAGTTACTAATTGTGTATTGTGTTATTTATTATGGCGCCGTCCACAAAGTCGAGCTTGATCATATCAGATTTATTTGAAAGGTTAAAACTTAATAGATTTGCATAACATGAGTGTACCGTTTAAATACCTCTGTGGTTTCTTAGAAGATGATCGTGTAAATGAATTGATTCCACGGCTAATGATGATTGTTCTAAATTCATATTCGCTAGCTGAAATCTTCCTTTACCGAAAGGAAATTTTCCATCTGTTCCTAAATACAAAATTAAACTCACAAAAGCAGCAAATATCTACACAATCATTTATGTATAAGCAAGGGTGAATGGATTTATTTCGTTCAGTTCATTTGCGGGTTTTCCACGCACGACCATTTAGGCAAGTATTCTCCGGAACATTGGTTAGACAAAGCCTTCGCCGGATCCAAAAATAAAGAAACATATCATCATCGGCAGAGTTTTGCTTAGCACACGAATCAGCGAAATTTAATTTGTATTTTTATTTTCGTTGCGTTTCTATCTCATACCCCTTTTCACAGATTCCAATTTCATTTACAAATTTATAACTTTGCAGTTTTATACCCCTACAGCAAGATATAAACTTCACGAGATATCACATTATTATACCGCGAAACGTACTTTCGAAATGGATTTGATCCTTGAATAGATTTTTGCGAAGGATGAGTTAGTGCGTGGGAAAATATTCGCACCTGAATAAAAGATTCTCTCGGCAGGAACCGGTTTTTACTTTCATCACGTGCGTGGGAGTACGTTCACGTTATTTCAGATTATTCATAAATAATTCCATGCGTAACTCCCTCCGCAACTTCAAACAGAAATTTCTTGGGGAATGCCTAGACCTTAATGCCTTCTGGTGTTACGTTAGAGAGTTATAGGGAAAGAATCAAACGGTAAATTCATTAAGTGATAGCGATGGAAATTAAACAAGCGATTCGAGGAGTAAGGCCAACATTCTAAAGGACTTCTATCAAAGCCTATTCGAGCCCGATTGTAGCAAAGATACCCTACCGGTGATTAATACCTCCGTTTCAATGTCAAGTATATGTTTCACTGAAGATGGAATCATTAAACTCTTGCGCAAACTTTAGCCGAGTAAATCGCCGTGTCCAGAAGGTATTCAGGCTATAGTGTTAAAAGAACTAGCTGTGAGCGTCTCCTCATATCTCAAAATTATATTTTTTAGTCTATAAACGAAGATAATGTCCCAATCAATTGGAAGTTAGCGAATGTCACATCTCTTTGTAACGGTAGATTAAAAGAGGACCCAGGAAATTGAAGACCCATCCCAGTAACTTCGATCTCCAGACACGTAATGGAGCTTATCGTTGTCAGCTCACTCATGAGGTTTTTAGGTAACAGTAGTTTGCTCATTAAAAACAAACATGGCTTTAGAAAATAACTATCATGCGAGACTAAACTTACGCTATTCGTTCACGACATCTTTAAGTCCGCCGAGAGTAAAAAGCAAGTGGACGCAATTTTCCTTGATTTCAGAAAGGCTTTCGAATGAGTCCCTCGTTACAAATAAATTTAAAAAATTAAAGTTAGAGTTAGTAGGTGAAAGAGCGATGTTATTTCACACTGGTCAAGCTCAATCATGAATTTGCGGCAATTATATGGATCCAATGTATAAAACGGGTACAGCGCAAAGCGATACATTTTGTTTAAAAATACTACATTGTAAAGGCAAGTATAACGAAGATGCTCTCAGTCCATGGTGGGGAATCTTTGAAAGAAAGGAGACTAGAAGCTATGTTGTGATTGCTTGATAGTGAAAGCACGAAATCGGAATTATGCTACCCTCCTGCTACTTCGACCGATCTGACAATGAGCGTCAATAAAAAATTAGTAGCTAGAACATTTTTTTAAGGACTCATTATAACGATACAGAATAACAACAAACTAAAGAAGTAACACAAACGTTCGGTGTTTACCCCTTCCCAAACTACGAAAGGCGGCTTGTAAGGTATCTATGTAGATGTAGATGAAGAATTCACGTATAGATGGAACAATGGATGGACGGTGGCTAACTTAAATGTATAACGTCTGTACATTTCCCTTTTACCTTTTTCTTAAGTCCGACATAAAAGTAAAGGTGACATGCGTTCGGAAATGATCTCGGTGAGGAGTTCAAGAACGAGTCACCATTTACTCTCAAGACGCATCCACTATATAGGTGTCGGTCATCTGTAAAAACCCGTTCGGAACTAGAACGCATAAAATATAGATCCGCGATAGAATACATGTGTAAATATTACATTGCCTACGTTTTTCCACAGTTGACCGTTGAAAATAGTACGAAACAAAACCGATCAATATTTTTGCGACCTTTCTTTTTCTTTGAGGCAACATATTTAGTTGAAAAATATCGATATTTTCGATGTATGAGAGAAAGTAAGGAGTACGTATATTCCAAATACAACACGAAGCTTATGAACGAACCGTAATTCAATTGAAAGACGATTGAATGATGTTTCATAACATTCATCTACGTGGTACAATCATGTTTAATAGATAAGATGTTGAATGATGTTATGAAACATTATTCAACATCTTATCTATTAAACATGATTGTGCCACGTAGATGGATTTACTAGTACATTCATCCTGATCTAAATTATTGTCATTTTACGCTTAAATAAATATTATAGCAATGTAATAAGTAATTAAGAAGATTAATTAAAGAATGACTGCGGCGCGTAGCTTTAACCCTCTACTGAGGTATATACAGAATTACAAAGCAAAAGTTTATCCATAAGAAAAATCTTGCTCCAGAATCGGTTGATATTCCTGAAGTATCTAGGCAATATTTGTAATAATTAGAATTAAATCGAACAGCAGACTGTATTTATGTAACACTCGTATAAGCTTATTTGTTAATTTGACGGTGAATTTATGCAATCAATTTCTTTTATTTACCTCACTTAATTGAGTAACCCTCTAAAGTAAAATCCAGGGATGACACCATTTAAACATATGGGATTAACTTCCATTATTACATAAAACTACATCTTCCTGATTTTCACTTCTCTACTTCTAAAAACTGCTCGTTTATGAATGAAGCACGTAACAGGAGTTACTACATACGAATGTGTTTTGAAGTAAAATATTTGTTAATGATATAGTCTTTAGCCGTAGATACACAAAAAAGAAATTTCTTCGGCTTACGTTTTATCGATCAACTACTCTTTTATCAAAAGAATGAAGTCGAAGAAAATATTGGTATTTATCGATCAGTTCCCTGTAGTGATATTTCCTTCACGAACTATGGAGTTGTATTGTTGTTTTGAGATACGTATAGCAGCGGAACATGTAATACATTCCGTCTCGCCGTTAAAGAGAATCTCAGGAAAGAGTCTAGAATTGAAGGAAAACAAGTTTCCCTTTACCTACATTTGACGATGGGAAAGAGAAGAAGATATGGAGCTAACAGTCGCACAGGAAATGACCAAGACTCGTGTTGCTGGAATGTGGCAACCAAAACATATTATGTAGGATTTCAATGAAAGCATAGCAAGTTTCGTTGATGAAGGACATAGTAAGTTCATAAAATCAACGCACTCAAGGATTCGCTAGTATTTTATCATCGGTGAAATTTAATGATATCTCTGTGAACTACACTTTACCTCGGATGAATATCCAATAATTTCTGATATGGTTTGATTTTTCATAATTAAGACAATACATGAAACTTTAATTTGTAGGTAAATATTTTCTGACGATAGTAAGATTGATGTTGACGTAAGATATGAAGATGCTCTTTTTAATCGTAAGAACGTATAAACAACAACTTGAAGATGGTTTTATGTCAGAAGTAATGGTGTTACACGTAACGTTATTTAGTAAATTAGCGATTTAATCTTCCGCGTAATGCCTGTTACATCAGTTACACGATATCGTTAAATGCTGTCTTTAATCGTTAATCTCAACAATTAATCAACCTTCGACCAAGAAGCGCATTCAAAAATCATTTCTGCAGCGATGCAGCGATCCAACATTTCCAGAAGTTTCTTAGGTTTTGCCAGACCGTTTTTAATAAGTCAGTCATTAGGACGGGTTTCCCGAGCGACGCCGGACAGCTCAGCCGGGAAAACGCATAATTCCCGCGGAGACATTCGCTGGTCATCCCGTCGCATTGGAAAAATCGCGTAAGTGCTTTTAATCGCAGTGGCGGGATTTCCTTCGCTTAAGTGGAACACGGCAACACTCAGTCATGGTCCGGCATTGGAGTGACATCGTTCACCCACGCAGCAGATCTCGTTCATTCCCTCGCACTCCCTCTCCTCTGTGATCCTAGGGACGCGTCGAAGGACGCAAACCATATGAGCTGATACCAGCCGACCTCTCTCCCTCTGTTCCAATTGGACTTTTCGCACGCCGCGGCGATCCGAAGGCGATCCCATAAGGAGCAGTGCGTTTTCCGTGGACTTGCAGTATCGTGAGAAGAATTCCGATTCGGCCTCTCTCTAATATCCTTGGTCTATCCCAGCCGACGATCCGTGACTACAGCTCGCTTGCCATGGGACATACGCTACGTACGATCCGAACCCTTCCGGTCGTTATTTTTATATCCGATTTAAGCGGGTGCGGAATCGAAGCGGACTATTTTTGTGAATTGAGAGCTAAAACGATGTCGATCTTTGAGACAGAAACATGGTGTTATGGTTTCGGGGCATCATACGTAATTTTTTGGAGGGATTTATTTGTTCGCTTTTGAGGTATTCATTATCGGTCGAACATAACATAATAATACAATATAGATATCTTACGAAGATCTGCATAAGTACGACGAAGTGTATTATACTTACTGAATCCTCCAAATACGAGAATAATATCTCCTCAAATATTATCTTAATTTTATTAGTTTGCAGTCCACATAACCTTAATTTACTAGAAAAATATTAAAATAAATTTTGTAATCATATTTTCTTTGCAAATTCCCGTTGACCTACGGGAGTTTCGAACCCTCCGACTACTACTAATACAAACACTATGAGAAAATTGAAAATTAAGTTTCTGTTGTAAAACATAAATTATTTCTTACGTTATTCTTTAAAATATTATTTTGACACTCAGAAAATAATATTTAAAGACATCTCAGATGATATTTGGAAAAAGCTTAACACAAAACCAAGGAGTAAGTATCTTACTCTATGCACAAAACACATGTTCCGTATGGATGTCATACTGACTTCTAGCTGATTTTAGCTGCATTTTATATCGAGTTAGCTGAAGTTGAGCTATTCCTCTCGTTAACTCTAATTTTGCGTTTGCCGCTGCGGATTTCTTTTTCAAAATACAAGAATTATTAATTTTTACATACAATTGTGGTTTTAATGCTTTTGCCTCTTTCCTCCTTTATTTAAAATTTGGAAGGACGATCCTACATCAGACTGTAAAATTTATCATTTGTTTCTAGCTTCTCATCGTCCAAAATGTGCAAAATCCTCAGTATTTGAATGAATTGGTCTCTCCTCATTGCTCAACTAACCAACTCATTGCGATCATCTTTCTTTAATAATATATCTTCCTTGGGAGAACGCTGTTACTCTATCCGCTGTGCGCAATTAAAATCCAATTGGAAGTTCTCATTTCTTTTAGCGTTATTTGAGGACCAGTGTAGTTGAAAAGAAACATGTGTACTCCTCAATTTCCATTATTAGGCAATGGATTAACTCGTCACCAATGAATCAACGCAGCTAAGATTAAAGGAAGCTGAGATTTTCAATGAAGAACATTTACCGCATAATCCATAATATTAAATACACATTATCCATCCTACTGGATAGATTTCCTTGCTCCATCATCTTCTGTACTATAAATTCTTTTATTGGACAACCGACTTTTAGCTTCTGCCTTTATTTATTTCGTTGCAATTTGGTCTATATACCAGGTGGCAAGGGTCAGGGGAAAAGATACCTGTCCGGCATTCGGCCAAGGACAGGAGGACAGTGTGATGAGCCCGATGAGCGTTCTAGAAAACAGAGCTGCAGCCCGTTCCCATATGGGCGCGTCGGTCCTTCCAGAGTTAAGATTGCATTTTGACAAAATATCAACCTGTGGCTTGTTTCCTTCCTATATAATCTTTAAATTAGATTTTATGCGCTTTATAGCGTTAGAATTTTTATCTCTTAGTATTTACATTAGAGGTGACGAGGCTTAGATAGCCGACTGGTTAGAGTGCCTGATATAATTTCCAAATTTCTCTAAGTATATTCCTCAATTCTTCAAATCCTGTTCGTAGAAAAATTTTCGTGGTGCATTTGAGCTATTTCCTCCCTGAGTGCTCACCTTCAACGTAAATGGTAAGAAAATAATGTTCACTGGGAAAATTAAGATAGGGTCAGAGGGAGGTTTTCTGAAGGGTTTCCCTCCCTTCTTCGGCAAATGCCTGACAGTCATCGTATTGATCATAACAGCGCGATGCAGGTAAAATCGAAGAATCGTCTTTCCATAGGTACATGTGAGGAAATAATTTTATTTAAAAAGTCATAGTCAATTAAATCCACCATTCAATGCATCGATTATTTATAGATCAGGAGTGATTTTTTTAAATCAACGAATTGATTTTTTTGGCAACAATTGGCAACAATTGGCAACAATATCTCGCTCCTAACGGTGAAATATACAGGAAACGAATTTACGAAAGAATGGATACAGTCAACTATGCATGGAATGTTGAATCGGAAAGGCATGTGAGAGAATATGAAGCGGAAGTGGGGATCACCATTCGTCTTTATTCGTTTTTATCAATGATAATTCTTCCATTAGCATCTAAGTTAGTTTTCTGTATGAATTTCTTTAATTAGAACTTGTCTATGACAATTTTCCGTTTGTGTTTCTGTGAATGTTGTGCGACACTTGATTTGTTAATTTAATTGTTTGGAGTGAGCTGAGTCTGTTAAATCTGTTTTTTTAATTTTTGCTTTGTTTGGACGATGTCTTTTTCTGCCAGTCTTGATAGAATATTTCAATATATTTTTGATATAGAAGGGGTGATAGCCCTTGCCTTCTTATTAAATTGTTTCACCTCACAACAGTCAAATGAGAAATATATAATGAGATGGTGGTTTCAGTTCAGACAGCGGATTATGCTCGAGATTATCATTGCAAGTCTCCACATAATTTGGTTGTTACGCCTTCTCATCACGGAAGGAAAAATAACACACTGCTCCTCCGCTTCCAAATCCAAATCAAGAATAGTTTTAATATTCCGAAACTCTCTTCGTAATTTTTTGACGGATGCTCACCATCTGAGAATCGTAAGTTATCAGGGGATTTTCATAGTTAATTGTTCGTTTTTCATCTCAAAAATCAGTTTCCATTTTGAGCGTGGGCACAAGTTCTCCCGGTTTTAAACTACTTGGACTCGTTCTAGCGGCTATTAGTTCAGAAAGCATTTCAAATAATTTATGGATTCGTTTATTTTATTCACTATAGTTTCTTTGTTTATGCCCTATATATCCCAGGTCTCCCACATTTTTCACTTCTGTTTAACCTTTAAAGGCGCCCGCTTCCTCGTGCAAAGTTAAACATCTTATCTCATCCTTTCCTTTGGGGAATACCTCTAAGTCAGCTTTGTGAGCCGGCTCAATGCCAGATATATGCCCTTGAGCCGGCTTATATGTGAATACATGGGTATCTCGATGAGGACCTCTGGCAGTGGTACGAACCACTATGTGCAGTGTCACTTGCCTTCCTCACTAAGAGAGAGAGTGGAATCAGTCCGCTGTTTTAAGTTTGTGGTTGATAAATCTACTCTGAAAGCGGGTTTCCGATATCCTGATATCGAAGCTAGAATTATCTCAGTTGGGCATTAACTGAGAATATAAAGGGCGGCTATGTGTAAACTCACATTTGGGTTGGAAAAGCAGAATCTATTCAATAGATTCATAATTCAGCTGCAGTTTCGCTCCGCTTACTATTTTGAAATTCAGAATATGAAGGTGAAACCTCAAAGAGGAAATACACAGTCTGTCTACAAAAGTGAATCAGTATGAAAGAACTGAATATCTAAAGGTATTTGAAAAGATATAGTAACTGGAGCGTATTATGTAATGAAATAAAACTAAAGAAGCAAATTAGTTGAAAGGAAAATGAATGTCCATTGCCTGCTATCGGATATTTTGTCTTTTAACAGGCACCTCAATTAATGGGTGTTATTAATTATTATTCGCAGTGATATGTGCAGTATTCTATTAAAAGTTCCACGATGATTCGGTAAACAAGGAGAAGATGTTTTCTGAATTAGGATAGATTTTATCATGGGAACAAAAAGGGTTAAAGCAAAGGTTAAAACATAAATTTAGGCAAAACAAGTTTTCAGAAGACGCAGTAGATGCTATTCGTCCATCAAAGGCTGCTTGGATCGGTCCGCGAGAATAATCAATTAGGGATGAATCAGATATAGATGGAAGTAGGTCAAGAGAACACTTAAGCTGTATGAGTATTTGATTCAAAATCTTTTTTGTTCTTCAGGCATTGAGTGACAAAAGGACAGATTAGGAAACATTTTTACATGAACCTCTGCAGTACACCGAAGAGCATAGAGAGGATTTCCTCCATTCCGGTTAATATTTAAGCAATTTATATTTATTATTATTTAATAAATTGCTCTAAAATGCGAATCACTTTTACTTGTCCGTAAAACGAGGTCTTCAAAATAGTTAATTTATCATGAAATAGACAGTCACAATAAGGAATCATATATACAAAGGTGAGGAATAACGTATACTGCCTCGTATTCGGGAGGATAGTCCTCTGAAAACCTACCACAGACATTGAACAATAACTGCCAAATCACTGCAATCATGCATACAACTTTCATATAATTGCATAGCGTGAAAATAATTTTAATACAGATGAAGAATCGTATTTAATCGGAAGAGTGATAACATTATATAACCTCCATTAGGAAAATTCACACATATAGTAATAGCTTGATACTGCATAACGCAGTGTTTTCGAGTAAAAAATCTTTCTTAAGGAAATGGAACTCTACCACTATTCAGAGAGGAAGATATGTGCATGCCTTTCATCCGTTACGGAGAAGGAAGCGAATCGTATTAGAAATCGTATCTTCCCTTTTTAAGTAACCCATTGCCAAGTATCAGTAGGATATGACTCTGTACATTAGCGTAATTAGTACAAACTTAAGTTAAAGTTCCTTTGGAAATGAATTCAAAAACGAAGAGAAAATTTGATCGTGTTTAGACTGATTAAGATGTTTTATGGAGTAGATGAAAACTTAAGTGAAACTAATACGAGTTATTATTTTTAATGGTTTTTACGTATTAGAAGGGTATGTTATCGTGAAAACTGGCTTTGATGATTGATTTACTTTCTAAAATATCCCGAAAAATACAACAAAAGTGACGAATCTCCGTTTTGCTATACAAAACTCCGACTTTTAGCGCGTTTTCTGTTTTTATGTTTAAAATTTTTATCTTTCATACTAGCAGAACATGTTGGAGTATCTTTGGAAATCTCATATTTAACTCCAATGAATTATGGGATGATGGCAGAGATGTTAACTTTTCACTATTACGGTGGGGTCTGAGAGACCAATAATATGTTAATAACTTAAAGTGCCCTTAGATTACACTGGTACACCGATAAATGTTATTAAATTACGCCGTAAGTTCACAGATAGAGTGAGATATAAATCATTACTTTTTATCTATGAAACTATTTAGTAAGTCATGGTTATAATATAGGACCTTGACCTCGCACCAAGGGCACAAACCCTGATGTCTTATAAAAAGGAGTAGAAAACATTCCTCTTGTCATATCTATTTTTTCTTTCCTTCGACGTCAAGTGAGCGTTCATGTATAGTAGCCAGAAATACTCTCCCGGTCATTCCCCGTGTTATCAAAATTGTAGCTTTAATATAAGGAATGTTTCAGTTATAAATATTTCCTATGTTGCTTCACGGTAACTTTTGAGCATGCTAATCAAAATTTTTGTGAAATTTAGATCACTGTATTTTCTTTCGGAGAAACCTTATGATTTCCAAGAACAAGCCTCTCGTATTTTAATTTTTGTGCCTCTCTGCAAACATTAAATGTTACATAAATATGAAAAATACATAAATCCGCGATGAATCGACAATTTCCAGTAAGAAATAGAATTCAGATTGTGAAATTTGTAATATGAATGGTCCAGCCACACTAACAAAGTCATGATAAGCTTGTGCACTGAGGGAGGATTACTGAATTAATTCCTCTTTACAAATTGAAAAATGTGCCGAGTTTAAGCGCCTTTCGGACTATGAGATGATATGGTAAAGAATGATTGTTTTCACCTGGCGCCACGACTCGCCATCTGGCTCAATTCGGTTTCATACCTCGTTGTCTGAGCTATTCAATATGAACAATGGCCAAGAGATGGCAA
Organism: Pachydiplax longipennis; assembly: GCA_036926295.1. Taxonomy (NCBI): domain Eukaryota; kingdom Metazoa; phylum Arthropoda; class Insecta; order Odonata; family Libellulidae; genus Pachydiplax; species Pachydiplax longipennis. The sequence goes on from JAVFKF010000010.1 coordinate 2,816,020, forward strand.
AAACCCTCATATACAGATGAGAAGACACCGGTGAGTTAAAATTGCATTGGTCCCAACAAGGCTCGCGTGCTACGGTATCAACCTTGGAGGCAGGTGGCGACAGTAACCCACAAGGTGGGACGAATGCTTAGAATGCGATAGCGTTGAGGCCTAACATCAAGGATACTTCTCATCCCACCGATGGGAGACGTACTTCACCTGCCGGACACTTAATCGAATTCTCTCTGCCTTCATGCTTTTGTCACTTGCCATCCGAAGATTATTCTCGCATATGAGTATCTCATAAATTAAAAACCGCGAGCCTTCCATAAATCAGAATGTGTACAGTTGGTCATACGTTTCTCACAAAGAGATATCCCCACTAAAATTTAAGTAATGCTTTAGACACTTCGAGTCCTAAGTTCTAGTTCAGGTGATGCTAAAGGTTTATTGAATTAATTTATTTTAATGAACTTACACGCAAACTCAGCTTCCCATTGATCCATAGCCACATTGAATAGAAATTATTGAAATTTAATAGTATTTGCTCTCGTATGTTCATTAGATATATTCTATAACGAGTGATCGAGGATTTATTGCTCCAGTGCGGTTATTCTTGATTCTGCGCTAGTTAAATTTACCATTTTATCGATTCTCATCCGACTACTAGTATATTATGGACCCCTTGCACATTTCGATCAACTATTCAGGGTCTATATTAATCATTTTGCCAACCCCTGCCCTGAGTTTCTCGCATTTCATAAAGGTTCCATATGCCGTAATTCATTTCATATTTCTAACATCAGTAAGCAAAGTAATTTGATGATATATGCTCTAAATAAATTAAAGGAATTTTGGAAGTTCTGCATATTTAGAAAATTATATCTGGATTGTGGATGTGAAACTGGGGCATTGGGAAATTTGAAGTCTAAATTATAAACGTCTAAATTGGAAGCAATGGAAATGTAGATTTAGAGGAGGACGAGGAGGAATAAGGATAACGAGGACAAGATGGACAAACAAGTAAAGAAACTGAATTTTTGATAGATATTACATGGGAAAGGAATTTAATGATTGAGGAAAGGAAAATTAAATTTATTGGACATATTCTGTAGCATAAAAATTCCTAGAAAATATAACCGAGGGAAAATTACTTGGGAAGAAGGAGGAAAGCCAACAAAGAAACTGTTGATATCAAAATGTATGTTCATGGGAGTCACAACATATAATCAAATGAACAGTATTGGAGAGAGACATATGGCTCCAAAGACAAAAAACCTTCAGAATCCGAATTATAGAAAGAGACTTTTCAGCATATCGAATTTAAAAAGGAAGCCCTGTTTTGAAATATATCAACACTGGAAGGCTTTTTCGGCCCTTATTTTTGTTTTATATATTAGAATTTCCTTGGGAGAGAAAGAAAAGAAAATTATTGAATCGAAAGTCCATCCATTAACCAGACACGAGTAATATGTTAAAAGGATAGCTCGGTTGAATTAGATAGTGAAGGAAGATATACAAGAATATCATAGAAATATGATATTTAAATGGTAAAAGAAAATAGTTTGGTAGAATGAAATAACTGTGATATCCTAATAGAGAACAAAAGAATTTATTTCAAGGAAATATCGAAGAATAAGAGAAAAGTATGTACAATCAAAACCGTTAAAGACATTTTCTCTTAAGATGCTATCCCGGTTAATACGCAGTTTACTTCTGGTCTCTTCATACGACTCTCTTGTTTGGAATGATTAATTCAGTGAGAATAAAATGAAGAGATCACGAAGTAAAACAATTTTAATCCCAGTGTAAGAACCAATACAAACTCTAAGATAGAGTAAGATCTTCTTTATTAGTCTCGTCTCATGGCATAATGTAAGATTGAAAGTGCGCTGTTCTTTTCATCGCAAGTTGTAAATATTTCGAATAATACAGAATATTAGTGCAATATCGATGTTGAGCGTAGGCTTAGAGTAATCGTGTTGCTCTCACCACTGCTGTTGAGAAAAATTCGTTTTTCTGCCATAATTGTCTATGGTAAAAATTGCTTAATTGCAGAAAGAAAACGGACAAATTTAAAGTAACAAAATATGACGTTCTCAATGCTCGAAAAGCAAATTATCCTAAAATAATATTACGACAAGGCATCTAGTATTATACAAGAATAGTTCACGGACTCTCTAGATATCTACAGTTTGGCGCAAGAAAGGCAAACAAAATAGACAACTTTTCGTTTCAAAGATGTAAGGCACTTTCCTTAAATTTTAAGAGCCAAAGAACTCTTGCATTTCGTTTCCTAACGTAAAAGAAATAGAAATTTGCTATACACTAGTTATAACGCTATCCCACTTATGACGCCGTTTTCGCTCTGTTTCCTGAAAAGCATCTCAACTAAGTGTTAGTGTTCATTGTAAAATAAATAACACATTGGTTTTGGGAAAACAGTATAAAATATAAAAAAGGAGCTAAAGATTGGACTTACTTATAAATGAGAACAGTTAAAAGTTTACTAAATTTACTTCTTTGATGCGACTTTAAAGTCAAAGCCTTGGTAAGGAAGTCTTTGAGAAGCACTAACAAATCATAGTAGTGGGGTTAATGAGATATCTAGTCCGTTTCCAAAGTATCCATTTTCAAGGTATGTGTAATCTTTTGCTTAAGTTCATTTTAAAAATAAGTAAGGACGGTAAAAGGTTTCACCAGAAAAGGCATAAAAATTTTACGAAACATATTAAACCTGATCTCAGTGATTCATATATTTATCAGAGCAAAGTCTACAGACTAAATTAGCCAGCAAAGCTTATTAGCAAAGTCTACAGACTAAATTACGCCCGAAAAAACTGCCGTAAGCGAGAATTTTTCTCAAATATCTTAAGAGTAATGCAGGAATAAATAAAGTTTCCCACAGACCGACGTTAGAAGAAGTTATTAATTGAGAATGTTTGGATATGCAATAAGCAGCGAAAAAAGGCATGGAGAGAAAAGAGAGAATGAATTAAATTTGCTGAAAAAGCAGTCTCCGCAAGCATTTAACGTCCATTCGCATTCCCTCTTGTCTTGGACGTAATGATGACCATGGAATGTGAGCTTTACTGGAAGTGCATCTGCGGTCGAAGGCAGAAGGTCAAGCGTGTTATTGGTGTAAAGGGAGCGACGGAAAAGGCGTGTTCAGGGAAAGAGGGGAGTCCTTTCAGGAAATGATCGGTGTCCTGCGCGAAGGACGGCTCGTTCTCAATTAGGGACTGCTAATGACGTAAACTGAGATGTCTTTTGATGTAGTTAAAGAGGTAACGATCGCATCCGAGACTATATTTTTGCATGTCTTTGGATGAGAATACGCGAACGATACAAGTTTGAGATATATAAAATGATACCGCTCTTGCTATCAAATCCTGACGGAAAATTTTGGGTTGTCTTTAGTACAACATAAAGAAAGATTCATCTTTCATTTACTCTTATCTCATTCAAGATCACGGCTGTGATAGTGCGAAAGTTACTAAGGTATGAGTGAATTAGGGTTATGACATTAGTTCCGATAAATCCTCATCGAGAAGTGTAGATCATAGGGATATCCTGCTGCCCTTATGTTTTAACTCAGTGTATTGTGGCTTAATGAGGAAAACGGAGAATATTACTTCACTCCTCATCTTGCCTAGTAAGCGTCACTTTCTCTCTAGGATTTGTTACTGGTGGTGGAGGATCCAGCCAGTCTTTGGGGTTTAATGCTCTACAGATAAAGAGAAAAAACCTCTACTAACGCTACGTTCTAATCTAATCGAACGATTTTTCAGGAAAAAGGGATTTTTTCCTTGTTTCCTAGTATTAGCTAACGAATACGGGTAAAGATGCACTCACCTAAATCTGAAAAATAGTCTACAAATTTCGTCTCATCCGTGCTTAGGCAATCGGAAATCGCGCCTTTAAGAGGAAAATTGCACTTTGGAAGACTTAGGTAATTCTGGAGTATTTTTTCCGTTTAGAGGTATCTCTCTAGTTAACAGGGCATATTTTTGGGCATAATCTGGCTAATATGAATATTACAATGATTTTTTTTTGCAGAATTCAGTAAAACTGTGAATAAAGAAACCCTATCCTTTAGGCATCTTCGAATTGTATAGGAAACCTACAAATAACGCATTATCCACGTCAAAAACAAGTTATCGAATGCGGAACAAGTCCAGATGCTACATATTTTATATGCGAGTTTCTTACATCCGTAACACATACGTGCTAATTGTATACTCGAGGCGGAGTGACACAATTGATGACCGAAATATTTCAGCTTACTCGTAAGTATTTAAGGGGCCTAGTTTCGTCACTCATGACACACGTCTTTTAGTTGCCTTTAGGGATAGGAAAATGTAGGATAGGAAAATGTGTGAATTTGGGAACCTGTGGAAGTCCTTTTATTTGAAATTGAAGCATTTCAGTGAATTTATATCGCAAATGCAGCTCCTACTAAGTACACTTACTTTCATTAAGTTAAAATTATATTGGATTACCCTCCCTGTTATTGAAACCCCATATTACAATTTTTCTGAAATTCTTAAACACAGAATGTTATTTGTTGCTCGTAAAATTTCAATTATATTATAAGACTGGAATTGAATTTCCAAAACATTATTTGGTCAAAATTTCTTTGATGGGCTATTACAAGCTGTTAACTAATAACTTCGATTATCGATTAAGGAAATGAAAACTTTGTAATCTTCCAAAGAATGTATAAAATGGCGACTAGTTTCGTCAGCGAGCTAACATTTTCAAGCACCTTGCAAATGTCAGTTGTTAGATAACGAAACTAGTCGCTATTAAATACATTCTGTGGAAGATTACAAAGTTTCCATTTCATTAATTATGGCCTTCCACGAGGTTACGACTTACTATATTCAATATACCTATAATTGATTGCTTATGGTGCTTTTGCATCAAATAATAATATCATAGTTTGAATGGCTGTACTCCGTATGGTATGAGTACATCAAAGTATATTTTACTTCTAATTTATGTCACATTCATTTCCCTTCTCTATTTTATCGGAAACTATCATCTTACGTAAGTGGCATTTATGATGTTATTCCACTTCTCCGATTCTTAACTTCTTCGTAAACTGTAATTGATATTTCTCCCTCTCGAACTAAATTAAAGAAAATGTTGACTCGGTTTATGAAAAATCAGTTCTGTTCAACTTACGGCCACAATTCAGCCCATCGAAGATTTTAATCCTACCAGCTTACCTTATTAAGTTTGCTACATAAATTTCCACCTGAGAAACTTGTATGCACGCATTAGAAAGGATCATTTACCCAATCACTTTTCTAGGAATATTTTCATAATTTAAAATGGGAATATATGATATGGCCATATGCTCCACATTTCGAAAATATCCTTAGATTTTCAGCCATAAACAGCAAAGCATTTCTTCTGTATAATGCTTGTTTTCATAGGTCACCGAATTCAATTGTCATACTTTATTGCATAAAAGAGGAATAATTTTGCACTTGTCTCTCTAGCAGTTGAGAAATTAGTTAATAGGTTTTAATCAATGGATTCTAGTTATTAACCAATTTTCTCGATAGGTCATAAATATTTTTACTACCCAAATGAGGGTTTGCTACACAATAGATAAAAGCAACAAAACTTTCCTTAAGCTGTAGTTCTATGCCCCTACTCATCAGCTAATTTCTGAAGTCGCCGATACATTTTTATCTCTGTGGCACTCCACTAGCAAACTTTCCACTTTTAACCCCTTAAAAATCGAAGAATTAGAACTTTTTCGGACAATTGTTTTCGTTATTCAGAACCTAACATATTTCATATGGCTCGGCAAAATACATGTACAGTAATGCGGTTCATTGCCCTTTTATTCCCTATTTAGTGCAACGAGGTCCTTTGGCGTATCCTTTGGCGTAGCAGGGTAAGCGATGCCTATTTCATCAGTGTCGTAGATGTCATTTGCTCGGAATTATTTGAGATTAAAATAACTTTTGTTCTTTTCCCATAGTACCCCGCGCTGACTCTATCCGCTTAGCCGTTTTTACCCAGTACTTAATAAAATTTGGTTATATATCTATCTTTACATCGAGACAACCAACTATCAGTTATTTTTAAATTGTTGTGGCTAAATTTTTAAGAAATATGTTTTGACTTCACCTTCAGCACTGGGCCACTCATGCCTACGCCTCACCTTCGAACTGTAGAAACCCACTGATTTTGAAAGTGTCCGAAATCTCTGGGCACTTTTCATTGCGTTTCTTTTTAGATATTTCTTCGTCCTTCCTATAATTCCCTTTCTTACCACAGTTGATTTTCTTACAAACGGCTGCTTACAAACAAAAGGCTGCATATTACTGTCCAATCATATTTTAAACTTTTCCTTCGTTAATTCACCGAGCAATCACGGAGAGAAGAGCTTGCGAGGGTTATAGTAAAAAATACTGCTATTAGCGGTGTGCTCTAAAACTTTTGTTTGTGCTCGAAATGTTTTGATTTTTAAATGGAAGGGGGGAATTTCAACATAGTATTCCTATAATATATTAAACTATATTACTAATTTGCATCTAATTTCTATTAATACTCAATAATCTATTGTTAATTCCGATTAAAAATTACGTTTTGAACGTAAAATTGGTAAAATCATTAAAATTTCATTATTTTTTAATCGAGGGTAACCGATGCATTAGTTCACATTAAGTGATAAAATAGTCATGCGTTTTAGGATTATGGAAATATCATTTATATTTACGTATTGTATATGATTAATCTATATTACAAATGTTCTAAATGATTGTCTTTACTAATTGAATTGAATTTTATATTATTTTTCAAATAACTGTAATTCATAGGCATTTTTAAGCTACTCTTTTAATGCACCTGCTATTCCTTATTAGGACTTAGTAAAGATTACTCTAATCTGAAATAACATGTTGGACAACATTTTTCTAATAGCTTAAAAAATATGTATTTCATCTATGAATTTCTTTCGTGGTACTATATCCGAGTTGTCAAAGATTTAGAGAGTATTTTGACAGTTCTGAACAAATTAAATAAGCAATATTAAAAAAATTATGATTAAAATTAATTTAATAATTTTCTCATTTAATTTTTATAAAATACAATAATTAAATAGACAAGAAAAGGTATTTTCAAAACGTATACCATTATTGGTATCCTTACTCTATATATAAATATTCTGGTTTTCACTGTTGATTAAAATGTTCGTTTCTTATGTATTATCAAGAAATGCTCTTAATTCGTATTAGGAAGCACTTTTCCAGAATGGAATGAGAGAAAATTCTCTCAGTGTCTATCACCCTTTGCATCTTTTTACCTTTTTCCGTAAATGTGATCAACTTCCTTTCAAATTTCATCGACGCAAGAAAGAAAATCCAAACTTGTGAGTGACATAGATAGAAAGGCAACTCGAGAACGTGAAATTGTAAATCGCCTTCAGCATGAATTTGCCTCTAAATCTACTTTCCGTAAATAAATCTCCCCTTTTTACGAGCCTCGGTCAATTAGAGCAGGTTTTTGTCGAGATATCATCTCGAGAAAAAATGTTTAAATCTAAACAGAGATGTATAATTAATTCTTAAGGGACTTTAATATTATTTTTCATAATCAGAGCCTTTTAGAGGATCTTATATTTTGACGTGCAAAAATCTATAATTATTCATGGAAAAAATTGTATTATGATTCAACAAAGATCTACGTATAGTCAAGTAAAGTCTTCATTTATCTCAACACAACAGTTTTCAAGAGAAGGGCGTATACTTTGGCTTATGTAAAGCATACTGTAAAATTAAGTTGGGCTTATTTTCCCGTTTAAGCTGCCATATAGATAAGTGGGCAGCGTGTTCTACTTTGGCGAAAGCGGTTCCGTGTTCGATCCCCGGTGGGAGCACACTTGCGAATAACCTCAACTGTCCAAGTAGTTTTAACAATACTACTACTACAACTATTTTCGGATTATATCTCATTTCTGAGGCAGCACGATATATTCATATGTAATTAATGTGAAAATGATATTATTCTGTATTATCTATGTACAGTCAATCATAAGATAAAAACCTAAATATCTCACATTTTTACTTCTTAAGTTGTAATTATGAACTTGTTGGGCTTTACGAAAATTTTATATATATTTTTTAGGACTCCGAATCCCATTTCTTACAAAGTAAAGCGACCGTTAGAACAGCTCAATGTATAGGTAAACCTCTGCCATTCCTTCTTTCTTTAACTTCCGACATTTTTCCTTCACTTCCCGTATCGTAATTTGAAAACTTGTCCTATTAGAGGTACGTACATACATTTACAACAGGTTATCCGGAGATGTTCAAAGCAAGGTGGAACACATAAAGGAGGCCCAAAGGGAGTTCTCAAAAAAAGGGAGCGAAAGGAATGTAGATCGTAATAAATGGCGCGGTAACAGGAGATGAAAATGGCAAGACCCAGCCCAAGCGTATTATCCGCAGGTGACGTAAGCTCTGGGCGATGCTGCTCGCAGCAATTGAAATCGAGGACTCCCTGTATTTGTGTGCTGCTCGTCTGAGGAAAGTGGCAGCCCGAAGGAGACGGATTTTTTTCGGACCATAACGGAGAATCGGCAAGTCCTTGATGAAGGCGTGCCTAATAGGAAAGGGGGGCGGGGCAGAGGATATTGCGAAGGAGTGAGAGAAGGGTATTGGAAAGTTGGAATCGGAAAAAAGAGACGGACGAAAAAACACCGCGGAAAGCGAAATGATAGGAGGAAATAAATTGTTTTATAGACGGGAGAAAATGCTCCGAGGTTTCGGGAGACGAGTGTTTCGACATCGCGGAGTATTTATTGATTTCATCTAATGCTTCTGCCGCACCACGGAAGGATTACTCACAAAAACTTATCCAAGGTTATGTTTAAAAAATGAGTTGGTAACTGATGGAATTGTTTCCGCGCTCGGTTCGGATGAACTTTATTTTGTTGTGTTTCGTGGATAATTCCATGGCTGCATCGAATTGTGCAAACCATTATCCGCTAAATTAAGGTCTTATACTTCTTTATATAGACCAGATTGTGGCTGAAAAGTCTCTTCTTCCATCCATCCTGTCGTCAAATATATTAATAAAAACATATATAATGCAGGGTTAAATAGATAAAGGAAAGAAAAACTTTAAAAGGAGTTATGAATGTAAGAAACTTAAGGTATTATCTAAAGAAAAAGAGCCACAGCAGGAAAATATCCGCAAAGAACGGATGTGTAAAAAACCTGCGCAAACCTACTGAGAGCACAAACTCAAAGATGTAAGTGAAATCTACGAGAGACGTTGGAAATCACAAACAGCAAAAGTGACACGTAACACGAGTCAAAAATATCCAAAAATATCAAATAAAAAATATAAATATTCGATTAAAAGGTTCTTATGAAGAATTAAGCTAATTAAAAAAATTGAAAGGAACGTATAATAATATTCAACGTTATAATAAAATAATTAATATAAACAATTAAGCCTCATTCTTACTTTTTTCTTTCATCTCTTATTTGATTAGCCAAAAATGAAAATATCAATTCTATTTACTCTTGCCCTGTAATTACAGCGACCATCTTTCATTTGATTCGAAATTTTTCTTGTTGTAAGTTTTAAACGGTAAGAGTATTCGGAAAAATTTCATTCCGACATGGGCGAAATCATCATACTCGTGATTTCTTTAGTTAACCCAACGGTTAGCCCGTGGAAGGACATAATAAAACAATTTGAAACCTTCCAAATAAAATTTAATGCTACGACATGTTCCGCTAGCGATCTAGCATCATCCGGCAAAAATGTATTTCCAGTACATTAATCTATACAAAGAAAGAAAAGATGTGAGGGTCAGGGTGCGAGTTTGTTTGTTTTCGAAAAAGAGTTTGTTAGGAAAGGAAAGAAGGGACGAAGAGTTGGGAAATCATTTGTCAATCTCATTATAAAGAAACTATTTCCATTTCTAGAATTGATAAAGTGGGAACAATGACTCGCTTACAAAATGTATAGTAGCATCACTTTTGAAATAAAACAGTAATGCTAATTTAGTAACCCTATTGTATCACTTTTACTGTGGAAGTGTAAGAAGAGTTGTTTGCCCATAGCGTACTTTCCTATTCGAGCTTGATGAACGAGTATACCACCAGGTGCGGCTTGCAAGTGTAAATGGATTGGTACAAGCCAAAAGCGTTAGCGCCGAGTTGGTAGCTGTCTTTTTTCGATGTAGTATAAAGGAATGTTACATATGTCCCGGTCAAAGAATAACACCAATCTCTATTTAGTTTCCTATCAAGAAGTTTATTATCTCTGGGATCTTGTTCTTCTACTAGGATTGAAGGGATGATACAAGGAATTAATATCCGATTTCTCCGTAACACTCAGAATTATGGCTTTAGACTTTCAGCCGATATCTGCTATGTTTACTCTATCTAATGCTCGCTTTTCTCGAATCACTCATTCAATTTCATTTTTAAGATTTTCACTTGATGCTTGCCGATAATTAATTATAACTATTAAGAATTAATATTGCCTGATTAAATCAATAATTTTAACTTATTTATGAAAATAACACCAGTAATATCGATGGTAAATGTTATATATTTTTTATTATTACATTACTAAAATTATCTTACTAGTAATTATTAAATTATCATAAATGTTATCGATGGTAAATTGTGCAAATCGATGGAAAGAGTCAAATCTATCCTCGATTGTGTTGTAAAATCACTTTCATTCCTTTTCTTCTACCTTGCAAAGCTTGAAAGACACTATTCGATTCTCTGATAATAATAATCATGTCTTTATTAGCCAAATTTTAGAGTGATGAGACCGCTATTAGGATTAAGCTTTTAAAGACGAATACAATCACGAATACCCTAATCACGATTTGAATCCGGGACCTGGGCGTTAATTAGCTAGCACAGCTATTAACTTGCATTACGAACCTATCCCTTTTGTTGGGGATAAGCGCCTTTCGTATCATTGTATATTATTATATAGCATAAATAGTATATATTATACACAAACATTATATACTATATATATATATATATACAATATAAATAGTATATTGCCGCCTTATAAGTATTGGATAATTATTAGATAATATGAAGTTCCTATTTTTCGTATATTTTGCTATGAGATTGAAATAGATTAGGTGTAACGAAAATTAAGTCACGCATAGGATTTACCCTTCTGGTGTGCGCCCCGAAGCGAACGCCTCACTTGTTCACCGTCTCAAGCCGGCCCTGACGTTGAGTCAGATCTCACTTCTCTTGAGTAAATGGTTCATGAAAAACCACAGTTTCACGCTCCTCTTCCTCATAGTTTACCCCCCTGATTATTGCTGTTATGTTGGTTATGACGGAGATCATCTTAGAATCCTAGGATACATCTTGGCTGTGAAAGTCGGAGACTGGTAATAAGACGAGTCCAACAAGGAGATACCATAATTCCAAAAGCAACTTTTTCCTTTCTCCTTTCCTCCATCGGGTTTTGTCTAACATACTTTTGTTTTATGCCTTCTAAATCCTCACTTCCTTCAATCACCCCTTGCTTTCCTCTACTTCTCCCTTTCAAATGTTATTGCCACCTACCGCTTCTCTACTTCACGCCTGGATTTTAAATCTCTTATCCTTTGCCGTCCTCCCATTGGTTCGTGCCCAAGCGGTACAAGAAAAGCACACTTTTTTCCCATCCTTCCGGAATTTTCAACAATGTTCAAATGTTTTCTCCTTCGCTTCGTTGGAGTGTGGCGTGGTCTGTCACGAAGGACGAAATCATGGCATCTCTGGATGAAGCAAGTCATTTATCCTTGGGATATTGAGGGTGGACTCTGCTCATAACATCCGAGTGATCGTGCTTGCTCACCTTCGATTGAGCACACTTTCCTACCGAACGCACTTCACTTCACTTCGTCTACAATGTTTCGTTTCAGTGGACGTATACGACTGTAACGAAAATTAGTAGCTGACTACATTTTTCGGTGCGTTTTCCTGAAAAATCTTGGCATTCTCTTCGATATTTTCAGGACATTTGTTTCCAGAACTTTTTATAGGAAAATTAATTATATCAACTGCAAGGACATAAAACAGCAGTTTTGATGCCAAAACTTTTTTGTAACGAGAGAAGAAAAAACACGAATACAACAAAATCGCCGCTGATTCCCAAATTTTATTAAAAAATAATTCTTTTTCATTTTCTGTATTGAGTATGGTAAGCATAATTAAATTTCACTCTACAGTGTGAAATTACTCTTTCTCAGTGTAAAATTATTTGAAAATCAGTTTCGGCTAACTTTTTTGGATGCATTTATTGCTACTGATTTTTCTTTTAGACATGAGGCCATTTGAGAAACTTTGTGCCTCAATAACCATGTACTTATTCACACTGAAATATAAATTATTATCGTGAATAATTTGAAGAAATATTATCGCTCTAAGTAAGTATTTAAAAGGGTTAGAATTTAAAGTTGAGTTGAATATAAGTTAGATTTATTCCTAAAGGAATTAAAGCATTTTCATCTTTCTTATCCATTTTGACACATCTTCCGAAATTTCATATTTTAGTATTGCTTCGTTTGTGAAAATTCTGTCTAATGTTTATCCTTTAAGTAATATTATTGATATCAAAATTATAGATTCCAGTTTTAAAAATGCTTTAAAGTTTTAGGAATTGCCTCGACCTGTATGGATTCATTTGCATCAGCAAGTTTTCTGTATCCGTACCTAAGTTTAAGTAATTCTCAGTATGCTTATATTTAGATTTACTTATAGACCCGGCCAGCTGAAAATTATCTGGGCACAGAATGGGTCTAATTGCTATAATTTTATATTGCCTCTAGATGTTGCAATGATTCTGTTCGTAAATTACATGTTATTCAATCTAATAGGATGTTGATATTTAAAGTTAACCTTAAATGGAAACCTCTTTCATTTTTGTGAAAAGTCTTACTAATTCATTATACGATGAGTTTTAGTTACAGAATCACTGAGTTTTTGATTTGAATGTGATTCGAATATGATTTGACATCATCATAGTCGAATTCACGTAATCTCAACATATCATTAAGAGAACGAATACTTCGTAAATTGTAGTTATTGGCGGGAAGTAATTTACGTATGCTTGCGTCGTAGTAAAATGCCATGAAGTATAGATCAGTTTTGGTAATTCTCGTGGAATTCGTGTTCTATAAATTATTTAAAGCTATACTTTGATGCTTGTAAAATTCAATTGGACAGCTAAGTCTTAATTCCTTTGATATTCAGTCACATATTTATATGCTAATACTTCATACTATATAAAAGAATATAAAATCCTTAAGATGCAATATTGTGAACCGCCTTCATGAATTTTTTTACAAAACGATATCTTTATTCCAAGGCCAATAGCTGCGCAGCTTTCTAGCTATATCTAAACTTCGACACTCCGCAGACAATATACCACCTCAAGTTTCTCCCGACCGAGACCATACATTTTAACTTCCGTTAGATGTGCACTCACTTTATTTTTATTGCTTGCAGTCATGTTTTCCTCGTTAAGTCGAACTAGAAATTACAGTATTTTAAAATCGAGATGAGTGTCAAAGAAAAACGAAATCAGTGTAGTATTTTGTATTTGCTACCGAATAGTTCTTGATCCGAGATCGCGATGATTTACATAAGATAATCTAGAATATCCCTAAATTGAACTTGATTAGTAAAGCTCCCTTGCCAACCCTTCTAATATTTGGAGAATCTCACGAGGCTCTAAAGGAGCCAACGTAGAATGAAAGAGTAAAGGAATACAATTATTTGAAACTATTTCGTTGCAGGATAAAGAAGATGAAGATATTAGGCGGTTTGTGAATCTGTGACATCAGCGATCCAACGCCAGTGAAGGGAGTATTATTTCATTCTAACGAAGGATAGCGCATCACATATCGAGCCACAGCTTGAAATGATTTTCAGTTGGTCCAGGAAATGATCAGGTAAGCAGCGATGATGAGGCTTAAGTCCACTTCCTTTTGAATATTCTCCACCTCTAAGAATTTTATTTGTCCAAGTTATACATCCAAGGGATTTCTTTTCCCTCCAGGTCGGTATTGATCAAGGGTGTCTGCATTGATCAACTGTGTCTGTATTGTTTAACTGTGTCTGACCAAATTAAAATATCTTCTTCGAGGTCCCTTAACTGCTCTCTATTCTGGAAGGCCCATAGCCAAGAATCGTTTAATCATTTTCTCTGATACTTTTAAAACCACTAATTCTGCCCGTCGTTATCAGTTTTTCTTCTGCATTTCACACTTCTTTCTCCAAAATTATAATATTCACACGATGTCCAGTTGGTGTGTAAAACACCATAGGCTATTCTGAGAGCGTGCACCTCCTAAATAGGCGTGCCAAGGGCCGTGCCCAGGGGCGTGCCCAGCCATTCTGCCGCCTCAAGCGACACACAATATGGCGTCCCTCGTTTATTTGCCACTAACTCATTTTTCCCAATATTCTTAAAAATAACACCGTTTACCAGGAATCTCTCAATTTAAATATATAGTAGTTTGTAAGATAAACGTTCAACGACAAATTACATTGTGAAAACAAATTAAATACGATTACAAAGATATTAACTTTCATAACTCACCTCAGCTACACATATTTTTTGTGATTACAATGCTATTGTACATTGATGCACAAACTCCGGCCCGCAGGATAATCTACCCCAGTGCGCAGTAGAGTTTACATTGCTCCCTATTCATATTTGTCCATCGAAGAAGTCATTTTGGTATCATACGGCCCATAAAAGCAGCAATGTATGAAGTGTGGCTCATAAGCCAAAATATTTTTGCACACACTCTATAACATGATACCTTCTTAAGCACTCAGTAGATAAATGACCAAAAGTAACCATCTGGCTTAGCTATTATTTCCTATGGAAGCTTAATTGAGCTGTCCCGGATTTCCAGCTCGTTACTAGCTAGATATTTCTACATCTATGTATGAACCCCGAAGTTATTCACCTCATAGATAATATCTAGGCTGAGGGCTGAACTTTTTGCCGCTCAAAATCCATACCAGTAAATATCATGCTATAAAATTTGGTTATCCAAAGATTCTTAAAAACGACAACATGCTCTCTCTTTTCCTCTCGGACACCGACGAGAGATGGACTAGGAATAATGTAATGAAACGCTATGATAAAAATGTGTTTATTCAGCTTTTGATTGAACTTATTCAACGAAAGGGTCTAGCTGATACATTGATCACCAGTTATTCCATAATATTAATTTATGAGAGTTACTCAAGATCCTTACATTAATTTAACCTAAGTTTGATCTATTTAAATTATTACTTTATTTTATTTTATTCCAATTCATTTTAAATAAAACCTCCAATACGGGGAACCGAATTTGGAATCGAGTAACGGTTTTCATTCTGTTTTGAGAATCCAATGATTTTCGGTTTGGGTTCGATTTTTACTCCGGTGAAAATAATTTTTTTAGTTTAGTTTCGATTCGTTTCCGGTTTAATGCCCTGGTTGTATGCTACAAAAGTTTATTCGAATCATAACAGTTTATGCATTAGGAATTTCAAAATAGAATATCGAGTAACATCACAATTAAAATTTCAGTTTAGCAAGTTCTAAACAGTATTTTTGATATCAAACATCAAATATAAATTTCTTTTCCGTACAGATTGTTGTTGATTTAGATAACTGCTAAATTTTTTTGGTCGATATGACGTTCTGGTATAAAAATAACTAATGCTAAAATTACAGAATCGTAATCTGTGTGTTATCCCAATGTAAGAAATAAGATAAGAAATGGATCTTCGCGAATGAATGAAAAGAAAACGATGCTAAAATATTCACATTCTATAATTTATTCTAGATCTAGTAACTTGTGAGAAGGATGTAAATTTACACAGATTTCTTATATCAATGTAACAGTATCTTTAAATGTAATATAAACCAATGGGGACGATCGGCCACACTCCTGGGTGACTTGATAGAGTTAACAATAGGATTTATGTGAGATATGAGAATAAACTCATTATTTATTTTCACTTTAACTTGATAAAAATTTAAATGATGATTTTCCGACATTTACTCCCTATTTATGGCACTTATCACTACAAAACGCAGTTGACTTATGGTGGGAAATTTGAAGAAGATAATTAACGTTTCTTGATCCCCCGTATTAAAACTTAATGTAAATGGAGACAAAATTCCTTGAGTTAAATTAATTAATTTTGCATTAAATATGAATATAGATGTTCCTAGGAGCCAGTGGCGGTTTAGGGGTTCGAACTCCCACCCCTCCAAGAGGGTTAAATTCTTCAAGGAATATATCTACCGGCCCCTTAACGATAGGCATTTTTTCGTTCTCTATAAGGTCTTGAACTGAACCCCACCGTAGACAAATCCTGGCTGCGCCCCTACCAGGAGTGGTTATAGACACTAGTACGCCCTGATGCCCCTTCGTAGGCGGCCTTATGTATATCTTTCCGTAAAAATAGCAGAGGAAATCATACTCAAGGGACTTTTAATTCCCGAACACCCGAATGCTTCCCTTACCTCGCCTACTGCCTAGAATCGGCCCTGGTTGCTCCCTCATACAAGCGTAAGAGGTGTAAGTTGAAGAGTAGGTTCTTTTCTGCTCACAAGATACTTACTTCCTGGACGAGCACCCCTGTTTAAATGACAAGTATTTCAGCTAGAATGACAACAGAAACATGGCAAGAGCCTAGGGAGAACAAAATATTTGAACCCGCAGCAACGTTCGGAATTTTTTTTTGGAAAAATTCTATTGATATAGATCCTACGAAGCTCTAGATTAGGATTATGGAAGATGATATACTTGTTCTCTAGTACGGCTGCATTATAGTTTCGATGGGAGGAAGGCTGCTGAGAGATAGTCGTTCTCCAATCCGACTCGTTGGACTTTCCATAGAGTCTCATCTTCAGCGAAGACAACACCCAGATTGAAACGAAGGCCATCTGACCATTTTATATATAAGATGTAAGAAGAGACTATTTAGTATCAACCTCGCCCAAATAAAGACGCTTTATTATTATCATTATTGTGGCTGTAAGGGGCGGTTGCCTCGGCACGGCCCTGGGCGTAGGTGCACGGAAGGCGATACAGAAAGGGAAAGGCGACGTTGCATCCACTGCTCCATACGTGAATCATTACAAACAGCAGCAGTCTCAAGTAATCCTCAAAGAGGTCGTCACAATGCATAAAGAAAACTTGACGGAACATTTACAATGACGACGGCGAAAAATGGCTCCATGATAGGTACTCAAATATCGAAGAATTGCTGTAGTATTCAACTTGCGGTCAGCATGCTCTTCCGATCGCAGATTGAAATTTTCTTGAGCGTTTCATACACGTTTCGCCCTTAACGCTTCATAGCTGGAACGGAACAAAAACAAGCATAACAGGCTGCTGCGTACCATTCATGTTTGAAAATATTCCCTGACTGAAATGTCACAGTATTATGACGAAACCAGTAGATTTGGTTTGGGCGAATCAAAATGGATCGCATCAGTTATTTTATTATGATAGCTATAAGGATCCGAAATATTATGTAAGGAAGTAAATTGCCTGAATATGTGAACCATTCATTCTGGAGACCTATTTTAACGCAAAACCCTTAAACAATACCCCTGAAAAGCTTTGGGGATAGAATTAGGCTTATTGAGTAAGATTAAGAACAAGTTGGTTTGCTTTCCTCTTTCATACAGGATGCTACGAGCGGAAAACTTCCAAGTAGGCCCAGCGCAATGACCCTATGAATAAACACATTCCATCGCGTCGAATTAAATTACGATGGAAAGGAAAAGCATCGGTCAGCATCATGCAAGCATCATACATGCAATGCATCATCATCATACATGATCAGCTTTCGTATTATAACTTACACGAATAAGATAAGAAAAGGCAAATTAAATATACGTATATCTTCATCGTGTACCAAAACACAAACTGGAAATAATCCTTTCGTCAAAACGTGGTACCAGGAACAAAGGGTGCGTATTTCCAACGTAATACATTACACCGAAGCGGATCGAGATCAAGTTGGAGAATTAAGACGCACGTAACGAACGGTAAATTTTAGGAAGGGGTGGCGGATAGCGAAAAAGGCGCGATAGAAATGTGCTTAACATCGCCCTTCTCTCCACCGACGGAATCAAATAATATACGAGAGCAGCCGTAAATCATCTTTTTCAAAGCAAGTTTCCCGGTCCGCGAACGGCTTCATGATTTCCATCCGATGTAAGAGAATGGCGATCTGGAGTTCCCCTCCGTCGGATGGAAAGAGACACGCCCCAAGCGCCTCATCCCACGCTGCTCTTCCAATAGTGGCCTCCGCACTGAGTATGGGGGCAGTGAAGGGGTGCGGTTGGCGGTGGGTGGGCGGGGGTGAGAAGTGGGCGGCGGCAGGGGAACGCCAAGAAGTGAAAGTGTCGATAAAACACCCTATTTCGGTCGCTGCTTTATATCGTTTGCCACTGCTATTCTTCCCTACGTTCATCGCATGACACGAATGTGGAGCTGTGGTGTGCCCCTCCTCTCCTTGCGAAATGCCTCTCTCTTCCCTAAAGGATTGCATCCCCTCGCCCCCACCCACCTCCGCTGTCCTTTTCTCTTGGTGTCACTGCCCCTCTCTTCTATTCTAGCTACTGCTGCTACTGTGCCTCTTTCAGCCTCTAATCAATAACTCCGTGGAATGTATTCTAAACGATCGCCACAGATTAAATATCCTCCTTTCGATCGACGTCTTCGCTATTTCCATTCAATAGTGGCTATCCGGTAGTTTTTTCATCCGACCGAACCTCAGATCGAAAAGATATGTATTCCAGTCGTGACTCGAATTGTATTTTATAGTAAATCATTCAAATATGTTAAAAATGTGCAAATTTTTCGCATAACATGGCAATAAAAGTAGCCATTGTCGTCGTCAGCAAAATCACACAAGACGAAAATTATAAAATTATTATGAAAACCTATATACCTATGTAATTATGCGACATTAAAACAAACACTTGCGCAACCAGGTAAAGAATTACTTTATTGAAAGCAATTAAGCTATGGAAACTTCTTAGCTTCTTCTCATGAAGCTTCTAAGAAACCCTGAAACTTAATTAACAGGAAAAAATTTTCCTAAGCATGATTCGGACCACTGAGGATAAATTTATGGATTGAAGTTTGAAATCAGATACTCTAAACCACTCGGCCATTTTGATGATGATAAATGAGATCATTTATAATAACAGAGATTTTGGTTCAGTAGACAACTGCAGATTAAATATAAACTTAGCTGACCAAGATTAAAGATTATAATACTTTGCACATGTATGCGTGAATCTGAAAATCAGCAGATAATCAGGAGTGAAAAATATAGACTTAACTTGGATTCGAATCCAGAACTTCCACATTCCGGGCAAATGTTCCTTTGAAGACTTTTCACTTTCTTTAGGCTGGTTGAAATTCGATGAAATAAATAGTAAGTCAGTCAGCGATTCAAACAGTTTTCTTACGTACAATTTCGATGTTTGTTAAAAAAATTGTAAAAGGTGACTCACGTGCGCTCTGCTGCTTTCTGGTACCTTTGCGAAGGAAGATCGTCCCCAAACGATATTAGGACCTACGCCACATGATGAAGCTTTATCAACCTTACTGTCTGAGTGAGATGCATCTCTTTCCATATTCCGATGTTGCTATTTTACAACAATTTTCCATATTTCTAAACAATTCTGCCTTTCCACAAGAAAGATTTCCTTGGTTAAAAAGGCTGATTCCATTCAAGATCACCTCTGTTGGCAAACTCGAGATTTCACATTATACCAAATTGTGAAAGACACAAAACCAGCGATAAAAACTGCCGAAGTCCTTCGCCAGTGAGTGTCTTATGGCCATTTTTGTTTATTTGTATTCGCCCACTTCGGTGAGCATTCACCAAAACAATCGTTTTCCAAATACGTATTCGTTAGCTAAGTTCAAGAAATCAGCTCATAAATCTTCGTTAGCCGGAAACTTGTCTGGTAAGATTACTTTTTAGCCGAAGCACTTAATCTCTGATTGCTCTATTTTATTTAGATTGATTCAGCAACATCTTTAGGTCAATCTGTGCCTCTTTCCTTTTTACCCTCCGTGCATCATTTAGAAGTCAATGCCCCTCCCTTCTTTGGAAATACGGCTAGTCCACTTTTTTCACTACCCTTCTTGGTGCTGACACATCTGTTTTCTTCTTACTGCTTCCTCTGCACTTTAATTTTTCCACTACCATTCCAAGCTTAGTGCAGTGCCTCTGGCGTCTTGGTGCTACTGGTACTGCCGTCTCTAGGCCGCCGGAACCAAGGTCCTTCACGTTTTCCTCATCGCCGACGATTTCATAAGGAAGGAGAAAGTGTACACTGGTCTCTCTATCGCCTGCTATATTTTTCCTTCTTTTGTCGTTTCATCCCCTGACTGATCAAGAACCATTCCTTCTGTAACAATTACGCAATCGCAGATAAGGACGTTGTCATTGTTGATATTTTTGGCAGATAGACTTTCGTTTTGCTCGTTTTACGGCCGGGATTAAAATATTCTGCGACGATAAAACCGTGCACGTTAACATCGACTTCCTTATAATAAGTATAATCTGTGTCAATCGTATATCGAAACAGGCATTTATTTAGTCCGAGATGAAAATCTTTAAATATAATATTCAATTTATGCGAATTGCTGAGATTACTTAATATAAATCCAAAAAACAATCCAATACGAACATTTCCGCAGTTTTATTCTCTTTAGTAATTTAAGATGACTTATCATGTGATTTCAAATTAGTTTTACTGTTGCATTTCGAATTGAATCATAGCTGTGTCATTAGACTCCAGGCTCTACTTATTTAAAGTTAATCACATTTATTATCTTTCATATTTTATATGAAAAATTGATAAACACGTTGTATTTACGATAGTTTACCTACAGTTTATTATTTGATTATTTATTATTACAGATGTATAATTGGCAGATATGTACTCACGATATTGTACAAATCAAACTGCTAATAAGCTCCAAGTGGTTCTGTGACAAATAGCTTGTTGTATGCATAATATTATTCGGACTTTGAGGTTTTGAAAATAATTCAATTTCGCTAATGAGTAATCACAGCTTCTTCCTTCAAATTCTGCAGGTTGTATTGCACTAGATTTGTTTTACCTTTTACCCATTTTCATAGTTCTTTGCGAATTCTATCGTCAATCTATCAGCAATTCAAGAAATAATTTGGAAATGATTGGGAAAATAAATCCTAATGATTTAGCAACCGAAACTTATGGAAGGATTGCTTAGCAAGGTATGATAATTTTAATCAAAATCGTTTTATTGTTTTCGAGAAATATTTAAAAATTAAGAACAAAATATATTAGGTTAAATGGGTTGCGTACAATGTCTGTATTTCGGCGTTGTGGAAGAAAAATTTTTCTCATTCCAACTGAAGTATTTTAGTTTGAGATTTTACTAAAGAGTTGAACGGAAAATAAATTAAAGTCCTCCAAATAGAACGTCTTTGGTAGCTTCCTTTCAAGGTGAAAATTTCGATCAATTACGAATGAACATTACAAAATTATCAATGTTACATTTATAGAAAAAATTTCATATAAAAAGCTAACTCTTAAATACACATAAAATCAGATAGCATTTCTCTCAGTTCTTATGTCTCGTAGATCCCGATGTATTTTTTAATAATTCTTATACTTTATATTGGTGAAATAGATTCAATTCCGTTTTGAAGTAGGTTTTGGATACCACGAGCTGACAACGACAAATAAAGATTTACTATCATTAAAAAGACTTGCAAAAAGTAGTTTTCTCCATGTTATTATTATTGTTGTATTCTTTTGGCGAATGTAGGGCAGAATGGCCTCTTTTTTACTTAAGCCTTTACAGATATTGCATGAAAATATACTAAATTAATTCAAATTAATTAAAACGAATATCTGCAATTAATTTTTATCTGGAGAAAACAAGACACGCAAAAAATAACGTGTAAAATCTAATATATAAAAAGAATAGATAAGTAAAAAGCAAACTTGTAGTTTCCAACATGATCTAAATGCAATTAAATATAGAAAGAGTTGGGATGTGAGAAAAAACTCCTCAACTGAAGGTCTACGAAGAAAAACCCACGGTGCAGGAGAACGTACACTCAAAAAATGGGGCAAAAAACCGCGAAAACACGGAAGAGATAAAAAGACACAGATTTTTATGAAAAGTCAAGAGGTGTACTATATAAATATACTGCTATAAATTAATATAAACTAATAAAAAATTAAAACGATGTGTTTGAAAGAAGGGAATGTTAATCTCGTACAATACAGAATAGAAGATCAATCCAAATATCTTGCTTCCAGAACCTACAATGAATAAGAACACGTATCTCTTCTATGCGTTAATATAATAAGTTTACCTGATGAGCGTGTAAATATGTTGTGGTTACCATTATTATATTTGAAATAATAGAGAAAAGATAGGTTAGGTAATTATGGCTAAGAATTTTGTGTTCTAGATTAAGTTTGCGGAACTTACGTCTGGAATCAAACCGTGGCTATTTTAATTCTTTAGAAATGGGGTAACATGGTCAGTTCTCTTAGAATAAAAGATGGATATTATTAATTGATTGTATGGGCGGTCGAATTTCCCGCTAACTCAGTGAGAAATTTCATTTATAATTATGTCACAATAGCCAAATGACGTCAGAATTCGAGCTTCAACATTATTATTGAGTCGAATAGGTAATATATTTTTCACGTACTTAAGATTATGTAGGTTAGAGTAAGTTTTCCCAGTTACAGTTACATGACTAGTCCATGTATACGCCAAGATTCTTTACAGATAACAGTATCCAGTCACTGTGTCATCTATCTTGACTTTCTGTACTTTAATTTGGTTTGATTCCTCAATTATATTAATATACCAGGTAATTCTGAATAATATATTTTGTGATTACTGTGGGATGATGCGAAGAGTTAATGACTTAAACCATGGCTGCAATTTAAAGATGTCAATATTCCTGTTCTCATTAGTTCTGGAAATGTTTCAGTTGCTCGATAGATATATTTATTCATAATCAGCGAAAAAATCTTAAGAGAGTTTTACATAGATTATGAAGACATTGATAGAAATACATGGGAGCTAATATGGATTCTTGCTCTACCCAATGATCAATAAGATGCAATATGACGAATAATGACCATTGACGAAGCAAGAAAGTTTTTACTTCACTCTTGAAATGTTTTAGTACTCGAGGGATAACGACAGTTTATATCATGGCAAATTTAATGTAAAATCCTCTATAGGAATAACTGCTAATACACATAGCACTTTCAGTGTTATATTTACTATGAGTGCTTTTATATTCAGTACTTTAATCTATTTTTCATTGTCGCAAAAATCAGAGAAATTATCATTTTTAAATAAAAGTATCTTAGTTTTTGTGCAGAAAATAAGAGGAAAAGACACTCTTTTGTAAATATTTTCTTTCTCATTGCGATGAAATAAACCATTACCACGTTTAACCTTCTTAAGTACTCTTAAATTACCGTACTACTGCGGGCTAATGGTATTTCTACTGAATTACTTTTACTAGTAGTTCAACTGAATAATATCACTGATATATAATCAGCATAAATAATAATTATATCGGAAAGGCCGTGAAATAAAATATTAAAAAGGGGCAAGGTAATTTAAATAGCATTAAACTGTTGACAAATAAGGATGTTTATGTCGCATATCAACGCTTTTTAAGGTAGAAGATCTCTTCCATGGCTATCTATAAATTTTATCTGAATAAATTAAGGATAAGATTTCTGCTTGAAATTCGGGATAAATTTAAAGCATCCATTTCCTTAATGTAGTGTAGAATGCTACCTCCCAAAAAGGGTTTTGGTTGAACCCCAGGCAGGTTAAGTTTCCTTCTTTTAAAAGCATAAGGGAAATTGGAAATATTTTTAAGAGCATTGGGATCCATTACACTGCATGCGAATAGAAATGATGAATGTATTTAATAAATCCAGTATACCTTTCCCTAATGGTCCATGATTCGACGAGAGCCACGGCTATAATGCCATTTGTTTTCTTCTATAAGATTTTAAATACGTATGGGATATTTTCAATAGCAAATAAATTTTAAAATATTATCTTGATTAATTACCTAAACTGCAAAGTGCGTTGCTAAATCTAAATAGTAACAGTAATTTAGTTTGCATGTTAAGTTTTACCTTCATACGGCTTCAAATAAATAGTTATAGCTACCAAATAGTTATGAAAAACAATTTAAACAAATATGAATATTCAATCATTTGCTCAACATAGTTACGATACATTAACAGTGCGATTGTTTAACATTTTCTCAATGTACCACGAAATAATAATAGATATGATTCTTAGGAATCTCAAAATGGTATTTGCTACATAAAACGATGCCCTAAATGTGTTACAGCTCCATGCAAATTTTCAAGAATCAAAATTTGTAGATTTGTTTAATTGATACCTAACAAACTCAATTTGTCCGCTGAAGAATTCCTCCGCCGTGGGTACGCTGCGTTAATATTACCGCCTGGTTAACATAATCATATTTAGAGTACGACCTTCCGTTACTATCAAAACATTATCTAATTACTCGATCCATAGACATTTATCTTCACGCGATCGCTAGTTGATTGGCTGCATCGACCCGATTTCGCGCGCTTTCTAAAACAATTCCTCATTTTACCCCCAATTACACTAAAGAGTCTCTTACCGAACTTGTAGGATTACCGCTTACAGATGTTTAGAAGCGAACGCATTCCAAACCGTATCACGATCGTAAATAAATCGTAACGGTAAAAGCATAACATCTTTTTATTCTCATAATTCGCGGAATCGTTACGCAGCGGCGTAAAGTAGAACGGTCTTTTCCATTCCTTCGAGGATGATTTGGTTCGAAAAACACGGCCGAGAGGCAACCTTCGACTCCATCAGCAGGAAGGATTGCACCTTTTTAAGTTTTCCTCTTTCCCAACATTTCTCGTCGACAGATGGATACCAATCACACCTGTCGCGGCTTCTGATTCACTCGTCAGATGAAACAATCGCCGTGGATTCTTTGCACGCGGAACGGTGAATTGGTGCGCTTGGAGGAGAGCGGACGGACGCAATAAATAGTGATCACTTTCACTGATCCGCTGAGAGGGGCGGGGTCGCATAACGGAGATCAGCCTCCCCTCTTCCTTCCCCACATTCACCGGAGAAACTTGCTTCACATCCCCTTAACCGCTCTTTTCAACTTCCCGACCGATCGAGCTTTGTCACAATTCAACAGCCGCTGCTTTTTTTAAGGTGTGAAGGAGAAGGTACATTTATACTTACATATTTAGCCTGCAGGAGGCGTGTGGCAGGGGCTGTGCTACATCTCAACCGATAAGAGGTTCGAAGACGTCGGGCCGCTTCCCCTAATGGAGGAAGGAAACCGCGGATTACCGATATTCCAGGAAACACGCAATGTGCATTTCGGTAGCTATGCTACTATTCTCAAGGGGGAAACGCAGAATGAATGTTAAGTGAATGGGGAGTTGGAAGTGGCCCGACATTCACTGACGTATTCGACTATCGGAGAGATTAACAGCCAAGCTCCAATTTCTTTTTTCATCCAAACTGATGTTAATTAGGAGGCAATCGGGGAACTTTCGGCCAGTATAGTGTCTAAGGATGCATATGACTGTTCCTTCGCGCGCTATCTTAGAGCCCTCCAACGGCCAGAAGTACGTGCGACCCGGGCAACCGCCCAGGGCGCTGAATCTTAGGCGGCGCCATCCTGAATGATTCATTCTTAATTTTATGAGACATTACCCAATTATTTCACAATTTCCGTCTCGAAAAGAGAGAACCTCTAATAGAACGATTACAAAAAATATCTAATATATGTTCCTTCTGAAAACTGAAAAATAACAGTTCGAAAAAGGTGTAATGCAGTTCATCTGACTCTGGGAGAGAGGGATTATTACGAGTTTCGAAGATTGTGGCTTCACAATATTGGGGTAATTTCAATAGAAAATGAATACTTGTTAAAGTTTGTTTGACAGGAATAACCAATAAATTTGAAAGTTGACATATATCTAGAAATTAAATCTTAAAATATTGGCATTTTGCTTGGATCTGTCAATTGGGTTTTCGTCATAAGTAATTCAAAATAGGGATTTATGCCATAATGTATGGATATATTTCGATAAATTTTAATATTCGTTTCTTGTGTAAGTTATTTGGTATTTATTTGTATGATATGCTTAGGGATTGTAAGATTTTTAATTGAATATCGATCTGTAGAACCCGTATTGTAGATGATTTTTTGTTTGGTGTATATACTTTATCGTTTGGTTACAGATCAGTAAATTGATATATTTTGGATGCATAAAACATTGAAAAGTGCTTGCGCATTTTTCTTAGATTGACGAGAGCGCATCAACATCTTTCCATCTTGGGTAGGCCCAACTTACGGCCTTCCGAGCCGTTTAATACGAGCAATTAATAGGATTTTTATCTTCTCCAAATGCGAATGCACATGTTCGTATTGTTTTCTTATATATTGGAGCGCATCCTCTGATCGCTGGTACCCTACCAGTGCGAGCATGTATCCTTTCCAAATCTCGTTCACTAGACAATGTGAAATTAAAATGGAAAATATTCTTCCTACGTTTACTTGGCGAACGAAGTAGTTTTTCTTCACACACCTTCGATGAAGAGATATCTGAATGTAGGCAATGAGCCACTCGTGATGTCGGCTGATTTCATATGCGGCCTAATGGTTTTTCATGAGGTCGTACGGTACACGCGGCCTTCTGATGCAAAAAGGCTTTCCCCTCCAGGACTAGGATAATCACAGCATCAGGAAACGAGCCCGAGATATGGGGTTCTTATTTCCTATGCTTCGATGACGAAGAATTTCTTATGCTAGTTGATAAAGCCGCCAGCTGGAGATAAATAAGGACCTGCGCCGTATTCCGACATGGGATTAATTCCGACACCCGAGAGTATTGCTAAATGCACTGAAATTGGCCGAAGGGTTTCAGCAAATATCGCATCTATCAGAGAGGAGCGACAAATACTTTTATAGTCAAAGGCGTGGCTCTATCAGGCCACATGCATGCGCATATATTATAGGGCGTCAGGCGTGGGTTTTGTGGTAAGTGATATTTTAACCAAATTTTGACGTTTAACTTTTAGACAGTGATGTATATTGTATACTGCTTTAAAGAATTGTTGCTCTATAGTGCAGCATAAATAATTTTTAAATATATATGATAGAAAATGAGCATCTGAAGAATTTGTTGGAAAGATCGTACCTAATTTCGACTGTTGTCAAAATAAGTTACTAATAGAATTCCCTAATTTCTTTTTATCTTTCTAAATTTTATGTTTACAGATTTTATTCATACTATTATCATAGTGAAAAAGATAACAAGCGCATTTCGAATATTGCCCAAATCTAATTCAAACTTTCATAAAAATTGAACATTTTATGACCAACATTTTTCTCGATTTTAATCATGAAATCTTAGCGTGTCAAAAAATGGATAAGATAGCTATGGATTAGATCTTCAATCTCCCGATAGGTTTATTTGCGCTTTGATTTTATACTCAACTCCCAGATATTAATCATGCAAACCCCTTTTCTTGGAAATATAACTTTTACCTCCCTCATTCCTCTGCCTTTCAGTTAATTTCTTTCGAGGTCCATCTGTTATCTCTTAATATTTGACCCCTCATTCACTTAGTAGCCTTTCAATTTATATGTACACATAGTTTTTGTCTTTAGTGGGGTGAGGTAGGTTAGCAGTGGAGTATGAACACCAAGTTCCCTTCCAGCTCAAAATTCTCTCTGCTTTTTAAATATTCTACAGAAAACATGGCTTAATTATTCGATCCAATGATTAGTTCTTTTTAAAACTGTCGGCTTATAACAATGTTCGCGATCGTTGCTGACTTAAATCACCCCAAAATACGATCTCTCTATGACTACTTCCAACATTCCACCAAGCGTTTCACAAGTACTTACTTTAAGCTTATCCTACTTACCTACAGTATTAAGAAAATTTTCCTACCAATTTTTGATTTTTATGAGAATTATATTCTATTTTAATAGATCTTTATCTAATTTTGATTAAATTTTTATTGGGTTTTTTAAAATTTTTATTTAATATGTACAAAATTCTTATTATATTTGATAAAAAATTGTTATTTGAAATTAATTGAATATATATTCAAGCTTTATTTGTTTTTTTTTGATCGACTGTTTTTCAACTTTTGTTGCTTGTTATCTAATTTTTATTTAAATTTTAATTTAAGACATTTTAATGTTTCTTATTCGATTCATATTCGATTCATATTTGACTTTTATTCGATCATTATTCGACTTTTAATTATTATGATTACTACACGATGACAATTCAATTCTTTTTATAAGATTTGCATTACATTTTTATTCGATTTTTTATTTCATTTTTATTTAATTTTAATTTCAATTTCATTTCATTTTTTTCATATTTACTTAATCCATATTTGATTGAATTTTTATTTTTATTTAAGTTTTAATATTTTATTCAACTTTCTTTCATCCTTTGTTTAATTATACTCTAATTCTTATGTTACTTTTAATTTGCGACTTTTCGTTGAATCTTATACGCTTTTATTTCAATTATTCCCTACCTGCGTCTGAGAGCATCTTCGTAACGTTTACCCTTTTCTCGTGGCATTTTTTATAAAAGATATCGCTTTTCGCTGCACTTTCCTGAGCTCACGGGTACCCGTTTCATCCGCTGGATCCCATATACTTGCCGCGTGTTCAAGATGGGGCCTGAAAAAGGTGAAATAACATCTCTCTCTAACCTCCTCATCGCATCAACCGACGACACGCTTTATACGGCTATTTTCTTGCTTTACCGCAGATGTTTCGGATGTGAGTGGTCCATTTTTAAGAGTTATTCCAAGATGTTCAACTGATTCGATAACATTTCTGTTTATTCCATTTATTATGTAAGGTTAATTCTGACGGAACTATTACTTTCGAAGAAATTAATTACGGAGAATTTACTCATGTTGAGCTCTAGTTTCCGTATTTCGCACCACCTTCGAATAGTGACTAAGTAAATCGTTTTATAGAGAAACAGGTCGTCTTCTTTAGATGTTTCTCTGATCGAGTTATCCGCAAGTATACATTGCTATTCACCTCTCTGCTCGTTAATGTATATCAGGAATAGAGGCCAAATTCCGCTGCCCTGGGGTACGCCTGAGGAAACTTTGGCACTGTTCTAAATAACGCCATCAAGTACTACTTTTTATTTCTGTTCGTAAAGAAATTCTTGTTCCAGTCAATTACTTATTTATTAATTCTAAATTAATTTGTAAATAAATTTATATTGAGGGACTCCGACGTAAGCCTCCTTGAAATCAAGGAAAAAAGAGTATTTCTTGAAGCAGGATTTGGACCACTGAGGATACTTTGGAAACTGAAAATTTTGGATGTTGCACCAAACACTCTAACCACTCGACCATAATGATGTTCGAGTCTCAGCACCCAATTTTAATAGTTTAAAGTTTTGATGCCATGATAACGATCGAGTTTACGATAGCTTTAATATATAAATAAATAAATATCAGGTTTTGATTGGTTCAATTGTTCTTTGAAGGGTTTGTAACTGATTTTTTTAACTAATATTAAAGTTCCACATTTCTCCGGGTACGTTTTCATCCCAAAATCTTTGAATTCCATTCTAATATGAATCGGCTTTACATCATTATACGATGTCACCTCCACCGCCATTCATACTATACTGTTCAATATCAAAATCCACTGTTTCCGCCTTAACGTTGTGGTTGCTCTCTTGCGAAGATTAAATTTCTGTGGTAACGTGTAAAGTTGTGTTTTCATTCTTCTCTCAACTGTTAAATAACATTCTCGTTTCTAAGAGTCATACGCAGAATTTAATTTTGCGTTCAAATTAAAATTGTTCTTTGCATTATTTAATTTTGAAGTTATATATCATCGTTTCATAAAATTAATTTTTACTCTTTAAATATATTTATATATAGATATATATTTGAAGAAATTTATTTTATCATTTCCTTTAGTTCTTTTTGATTTACGTAGACTGAATTTTTCGTCACATACTTTTATTCAAGTTAATACATCATTAAGATTATGAGCTGTTATAGAGTTTGTTTGAAAATAAAATATATACGTGTATAATGAATAGGTTAAGAATGAAACCGTCCGCAGGGGAACTCACACGAAAAAAATTGCTTTCGAATCTCAGATTGGAGTAAAGACCGCCGTAAAAAATTTAAAGGGAAAGAGGATTTGTAAAGTACTTGAAGAGATATTTCACGGAGTTGGGCAGTTAGCGTCGGTGGCGGTATCGCATGATCAACTCTGCCCTTACTTGGACCGTAGACGAGCGTTTAGTATGCAGTCGACGTTGCACGGCTACCGATTTACAAAAAGGATTAATTACCGCGATTTTCTTACCCACAATCAACACCTCTTTTAGTCTGACCCGGATTTTTTCGCGTTTTTCGACGCATTTTCGGTAAGATCAAAAAACTCTTAGCCAATATGTTTTCTTTTTTTCGAAACTGTAGCGATTTAGCTTTTTAGTTTCTTAACGAGAATAACGATCTCTTCCCTAAATGGGAGTGTCACGTACTCCATCTGGGGTAATGACGCTTAGTCTTTACGCTGTATTCTGGGTTGCGTAACTATGTTTCGCTTTTGAGGGATCTTCACTACGGCTATCCATTTGAAAAAGTTGATTCTGTTGTGGCTAAAGAATGAACGGATGAGAAATTTTCCTCAGAAACTTTTAACCGTTCGAAATCCGGGGGCCGCTCAGTGAAATTCAAAATATCTCTCTCTTGCGGTTATACTGTTGCGGCGTATCAATCACGCTATCCCCTTGCTAAGCTAATTGCTTTTACCATCCTTCCCTTATCTCTTCGTCTTTACATCACTCTTTCCTTTCTAACACATCAATGCATTGTTTTATGTATCACATTCTATTTCTCCAGCTTATCTCCTTTCACTTAAATAGTCTCATCCGACACACACACTTATTTTTCATGTCTTTCGTTTTCTCTTTTACTATCATTTTGGTTCATCCACGCCTTTTAACCACTCTCTCCACCTTTCCAAAGTGTTTCAGTATTACACTGTCATGCAAACCTTCGTTTTATCCATTAGCCATCTGAGATGTATACACCTCTTCCACACTGTATACGTCCGCGGTGTAAATGAATAATGCGCATATTTTTTTATAAATTGCAAAGTATTTAAATCACAAAAATGAAACATCTAAGAATTTCCGAACTCCGAATGCAATTCCGATGGGTAAGTTTCTCATTCAAATCCTTGGACAGGGTTTTTGCTTCGGAGAAACTCTATGGATGCTATATTTTTCGTACAACTTTCTTTACGTTTAAATGGAAAGAAAAAGAAACACATTTTGATTGAAAGGTACGACGTAAGACCAAACGTCTTCCAAAACTAGTTTGATATCATTAAGAATTTATTAGACCCAGAAGCCACTACTAAATTCTATCATATGTGTTATTTTTTAGGTATATCATGATTTTTACAATTTTTAGTAAATATCAATTGATTATAAGTGAATAAGCCGATTCATATGTTGATGGCAAGGAGCCGTACCAAAGAACCGAAAGGTGGCCTTGAGATGAGTTTACCTAGAATAAGCATAAACTGTTAATTCTGTCATAAATTTCTGATTGTAACTAATAGCGCTGTAAAGGTTTATTATGACTTGCCAAATTAAGATATGCTATAAATCGCCTGCTCTTTGCGATGACAATCGATTTTTTACCGTGGACCACTGCAGCTGTAAACTTGGGATACGACGTGATTGAGCTCCGAGAACGGTACGCCACGGCACAGCAGTTAGAAAGCGCAGCTCTAATCCCTTTCCTTCAGCTTAAAACCCCACCTAATTCCGAAAGCTCACTCTTTAAACGCATCAACCTTCGAGCGGGAAAGGACTCGATCGTACATTTTTTCGCCCCAAAAGAAATGAAAAAGCATTTTCTTATCCCGGCGCTCATTTAGAAGAATAGCGGATGCGAGGGCGTGGCATGTTATTAGAAGGTGGACGAGATATCCTCTTCCACTCCTACTCTTTCCACCCCACACCCACAAGCCATGGTCACCTTGACACCCACCCCTTTTCCCCCGAAGACGAACAACACTCCTCTCACTCATCTCTGTAGGAGCGACGCTTCGGCGCCCGAGCCATCCAACGCCGCACCCCGCCCAACCGACCTCACCTTTCACGCACGCAACGGTGACCACTGGCATCGAAGGCCTCTTCTTTTACCGTGATTTCGCCTCGTGACGAGGCTGGGCGGTGCTGCTTTGGGCCACATTCCGGGGAAAGGCCTTCGGAGAGGCGAGCTGGATGGTGGCGATGGGCTGCACCGGAGGAAATGACATAAGGATCGAAGAATAACCGTTAATTCCGTATTTTGGGCCAAAGATCAAGACTCGATGAAGTACCTTTTTGTGGGTCTGGGATGCGCATGTCAAATCCTTGGCTCCGAGGGGCTTTTACTCTATGGATCCTCACAAAAGTAAGACGTTTCGTGAGACTGAATAGGGTGTGACTCAGCAGGAAGCTGAGAAATGAGAGCTTCACGCCTCCAAAAAATTTCATCTATGAATGCGCTGAGATGTCTCCATAAGAAGGATGTGTTTCCGAGAATTTCATCCGCTAACAAAAGAAAGGAAAGAGCTCTTTCTCCAGACCCTGAAAACGATTGCGTTTTCTGAAAACATTAAGTTTTTGGTCAGTAAATGTGGTTATAGAAATGTTTTGCAATGATTTTTAATATTCTTCTTAGATGATTAGGGTTGCACGACTGTCGTACGCAGGGAGTTTGTAGGAAAATTTTATGACACCATGTTACACTATTTCATAAGGAATTATTTAAGAATACAGGATGAATTGACCTCGCTGTATACAACGACGTGGGAGTCGATGCACTGACCACGTGTCACCCACGGTGAATGCCGCCTAGATAGTCCTTATCCCTCCAATGGATGACTCGTCATGGACGTTAATTTACATATAAATAATTTTTTATTTATCGATAGAGGTGTCTATGCTGTGTAGTATAGGACGCTGCGTCTTATTAGGATCTCTTGATTTTTAATTCTCTACCAATCCGGAAAGTGACTCAAATATATTTTCAAAAATTCATGCAATATATCCTTTTAGGAAATTTCGGGGGCTTTTGGGATCGAACCCATGGTAACTACGATGAAAGTCAAGATAATTGTGATGCTTAGGGTCGTGTGCTAATATGTTATAAATTTCCACGCTAATGGGTGAAAAATTTTCGCCCGAAATGATTTCCAATATTGGGCCTTTATTTGGTTGGCAAAAATAGGATTTTGGAAAAAAATCCCTTCTTGGTAAGTCATTTTAATTGTGTGAGGACCCAATCTAGGTACCTCCAACATAGATCGCATAGGAAAAGAAGGCTTTAGATCGCATTCGGAACGATCCAAGAGCCATAATTTCTATTAATGTCCAATCTTTCCCTCGTACAATTACTTAAAAAGATCATAATAATGTCTCTATCTGATTCTGATATCTGTATCATCTGGGAAACGCAGATAAATGATGTAGACACCATTAATCCATTGATCCTTCTACCAGTGTAGGGTTTAAAAAATTTCTCCAGAACGGCTATAATAGAAAATTGGCGAAAGGCATATTGCATATTCATCTTGTCTAACTCCCTTTCAAATGGTATCAACGCATCCAGTTGAAGAATGAATGTTCTAATGTTTGTCTAATGTAACAAAAATCTAATCATACCAATGAATCTCATCAACCCAAGTTAATTGTAAAGAAATTATAAGAAATGTAAATGTTTATATAAATGCAGATGACCCGAGTGCAGAAGCTTTTCTCTAGTACTTTTTCCAACATAGCATTTTGGTGGCTGTATGCACCTAACGGTGACAATCTATTACTATTTTTCTTTGAAATTGAGACCTAACGAGCGTCCAACCTCTGATCTTTGTAGCCTACAAGCTTTATATTTTAGTATTTACTGTAGATCATTTATCTTTATTCTTTTACTATAGATCAGTATGTTGTTGCATCATGGTATTTCCCAAGGATTTCAAACAGAATTAATGTTTTAAGGATGCAGTGTGTGTTATTGCTGCAACGGTTCTTATAATTTGCACAATCACAACATCCTCGTCACGATTTCGCGTCATCTACGAAAATATAATCTCAGCAGTCCGCGGAGTTGTTCGTGATAGATGCAGTCATGTAGGCCGAGAAGTTCAGGGATGTAGGTTAAAAGTATGTTTTGAAAATGACGGAAATGGAGATAAAAAATTACGGAAGGCCTTCCGCGATTGTCCGTCGTTTTTTGCCCCTTTCTTTCGTCTCGAGCGACCACGCAATTTCCTTCAAACGAAAGGGTTAGCCTTCTGCCTCCGGAGATAATGAGCTCGTGATAAAGGAAGGAGCTTATCTGAGATTTTTCTTCACTCGGATTACGTAAATACCCCGTTTCAAAAGCATCGCTGATTCATTTTTGCCAAGAGGCCTTTCCACTTCGGACAGCATATATTTATTATACACGTACTCTTTAGTGGATATCAGAGCTATGCAGTAGTGTAGATTAGCGGTACAAGTAGGGAGTCCGAGTACCCCACTTTTTGAATCATTTCCGAACTCTCCACTCGGGGAATTTTTCCGAGTATTGAGTGTCGAAAATCGAGTTGCATATTCATTAGTGAATAATTAATTCACACTCTGGGAGCGAAGATGAGCTCATTTACGTAATGATTTCAGCAGGTTTTCATTCTTTCTCCCATGAATTCTTCTCTCTCTTTCTGAGAGCTTTGTTCCATTTGCAATTTATTGACCATCAGACAGTGTTTTCTCAGAATCGAATGTTGGAAAAGAATTAAATTAATATGTATGTTTTACAAGTCGTATTTTTCTTCTACATATCTCGATGGATAGAATGTTTTTATTTTTCTTTCTTTATTGGATAAAGAAAAATTCATTCGATCTCATTTATGGCTACATGCAAAAATGAGGTTCGCCTGATACTGAATGATAGAATTTATTTTTGTTGTTCATAATCGAATTCCATAAAAATAGCCATGGATGGCCATTATTGGAACTATACTGGCTACAAATAATCATGCAAGTCTCAATCGATTCTCTGTTTCTCTCCTTTTACTCTTGTACTATATTTTGTAATTTTAATTCATTTATATATAAAAAGTTTATTTTATTTATAAATCTTATTTTATTTTCTATAATTTTCCTCATTATTGTAAAGCGAAATTTTTAGCTCTCGGTTTTTAGGCGGTTGTTTAATTCCGTGAGTTGAGGTGACTGCCTTGAAATCTGCGATATAACTAGGAAGCGATGTTGTAAAATTTACATAATGAATTGAGATATTCTTATCTTAATGTTGAAAAAATGAGTTAATTGCATGAGGTGAAGTAAGTTAAGCAACAGCTATCAAATGAGTGGTGCTCATTTTATCTTATCGTTAAATCAGAATGCAAATTAATTCATAGAAAAGAATATCCTGTATTTGTGTGTATTTTCACGATTCGTTTAAATAGAAATTGTGGGGAGAAACGTTTATAAATAGGTAGTAAACATCACATAGTGGGATCAATAAAGGATCCGAAAAAAGAATTAAGCATTAGTTGACCCATCACGTGTGAGGATGAATGATGAATGTAATCACCCAAAGCCAGTAAATCTGTGCCTTAACGACTTGCGCGGGAGAAAAGAAATATTTCAATTCTTTTTATGAAAAGGAGTAGTGCTAAATCCAGTAATAATTCCTGGCAATAGCCTTAATATGACTGTTACAGGAGTGTTAACGGCACCCATGTTCATATACTCACGCCGAACGACGTTGAACAAGCCCCTAATCGGATTCTCGAGTCATTTTATTACGGAGAGTGGATAATGACTGTCTTATGTAATATTTCTCAGGTATGCATTCTTTATATTCAGCCACAGACATGGTCACAAAATTGGCGCATTAGGGTATGTTATTGATGGAATATGAAGCTACATATTCTGCCGACCACGGTGGCGGAATGGTTAGCACGCTATCTTTCTAACATTTAAGATCCTGGGTTCGAGTCCCGGCTAACCGGATTTTTCCGGTCTAGGGCATGGGTATGATGCATCTGTGTGTGTGTGTGTACCTAAATATATTAAAACAGATATATGGAGAGACAAATTTCAGAAACGGTTTGAAATGAAGGTTACATACGAACTGCATCGTGATCCCACGATACAGAAAGCTCCAAGAAAACTACTGTCGTCAGTAAGAATACCTGAGTTTGGAAAACAGACTCCGATTTTTTAATGAGGATATATTGTGCGGATATTCGAAAAACTTTTGCGGAACTTCCCGGTAAGATAGAGAATGAAAAGCATGAGGTTCCGAGAAGCAGGTTTCTACAGTAATAACCAAGGAACTGCCATAAAATGAGCTTGGGTTCGATGCCAGTCCAGTGTGAAAATATCCCGTTTAATATATACATATTGCATACAACTTTTACCGTAACACGTAAATTATTAGCAAATAATATTTAAGTGGTTCGGCTAAACATTGTTACCTGTTCACTTCTTCATTTCATTGAGCTCTACCACAAAGTTATAGTCAAGAAGTGTCTCTTACAATATCCAAATGCATTAAATGACAGAAGGAAGATGAAAGGAAAAGCAATTTTACGCATTATAAAAACCAATTGCTTTGTTTTCTGATAAATGAGATGAACGAACTTCGTATTTTCCACAAGATATTTTTTATTAGTCTACCGGATTTGTCGAACTGTCATCAGGTAATTCTCAACCAAATGAATCGGTAATTAACTATATCTCTGTCGCATGAGGTCTTTTATGCGTGTAATTCAAGAGACTAGCGAATGTATCGGCTGACGCTGAGTTTACAAATATCCGTCATTGGTCGGAATGAGAAAAATTTATATGAGACTACTTGGCAAGGATGTAAGCGCGATCGAGGAAAATAATAATAAAATACATTTCGTTACCTATTTCCAAATGCTAGTAAGATCTTTGATGACTGAATTTTTCGATGCTACATTTATACATCATTTTAAGATAGAAAATCATCGTAAAATTTATTCGCAGACAGTGATACATAGCAGTCAATGTTTCGTCTACCGATCTTTCTCATCGGAAACCAACAAACATGGCCATTAAATTGTCACTTTTCAGCTATCTAGCTTTATATTTCGTTAGTTGTCTAATAGTTAGTATGATGAAAACAGTGAGTTATTGGCAAAGAACTTTATTATTAAAAATGTTCAGAATTGCCCTGTCAGAGGTGAATGGCTTCTTTAGAAATACTCCCAACTGTGATGATTTATCTAATTTATATCGAAAGAGAATACTTCTTTTCCCCACTCCAAAATCGATACGTCGGACATTCGCTTATTCTAGAGTGTTATAGTTCATCTTCCTGTCTATGACAAACAAATAAACGCAAATTCTATTTCTTTGATATATTTATGAAATTAGGAAAATATATCATATATGTTCTTCTTTCAAAAATGAAAACGATGCAATGGATTAGAGAGAGTAGCGGTGCATCAAGAGTTTACTTGCGTCACAGAGATCGTGAATCTCAAGAGTTCATTGAGAGATGGGGAAAAGACGTTTCTGGCGTTTCGCGATGCCGATTTAACTTCTTGAAATTTTTACATTTATTTATCACGTAAATCGATAATCAAATATCTAAAATAACTCCGAAATATTCTCCATCCGCTGGGTAAACAGTTAAATTCGTAGGAGTGATTAAAATTGTTAAGCAATGGCGGATCCAGGGAGGTGTGAAGAATTGACTTTGTGGTATATATTTCCTAACAATTGACAAGGATTTTTTAATTAAAATCAGATTTTGAAGTTTTTACACGGTAGCTGTACAGTTACTACATTCATCACGACAAAAAGGCATTTAAAGTTTTTGGACATGAGTTCAAAGGTAATTTGTCTCAAATCGCCCCCCGCCTTGGCAGGTTCCACCCCCTTTGGCATACTCATAGATCCGCCCATATCGTAAAGTGGCTATTAAATAGGTCTCTCCTTAGCAAGATTTGGTAAAAATTTCACCAAAGAGCTATTCAGTGTCTTAGTATGTTTCATTTTCATAACAAGTTTTATTATTTCAATATTTTATTTTATTATCTTTTTGTGATATTTATTAATTTTTCATAGTGTATACCTACAACTTTGTTTTGATTTGATTTTATTATTGTTGTAGTTTCATTTGAATTTTTTATCTTATTTTTTGTCATATTTATTATTTCTTCATTGTTTACTATTGCAAATTTCCTTTTTCTGACTTTAATTTATTATTGTTTTTGTAATTCCGTTATAGTATTGTTTTTGTAATTTCCAAGTCATACACAGTTTTCTTTTATACCTTTTGGCTTGTACTATCAGTAGGTTTGCGCAGGTTTTTCACACCCCCTTCTTTGCGGGTGTTTTCCTGCAGTGGATCTTTTTTCTTAAGATATCTCCTTAGGTTTTTTTACATCCACTCCTAAACTTTTCCTCTCTCTTCTATCCACCTACACAAAACTTTTTATGTATATAATATCATTGACGAAAGGTTAGATGGAAGAAGAGACTTTCCAGTCTCAATCTCGCCTTAATAAAGACCTTATAATACCTTAAACAATACGCTTGATTTTAGATAAGCAAAAGGAAAAGTATCTCTTCTGCCACTGTGGCATTCATTCTGGAAGTAATACGAGCATAGCTTGAAATGATTATGCAAAAAATTAATTCAGATAATTTCGATTTCGACTCTTATAGAGATTTAGATGTCTTACTTACATACCAGACAATCAAATTTAACCACCGTAATCTATTTGCCGCCGCATATCGAGTTTAGAAAATTACCCTCGGAGAATTCCTCCTCACCTTTATTTATATAATTTCACACTATTTGAAATGCGGTTCTGTGAATCGCGATATGTCTTTCCGATCAAAGTTCAAACAAAATTGGCTGTTAAAATCAAGGAATAATAAGAATTCCAATTCAATTTCAAATGCATTCGGCTGTTACAACCAAGGAAGAATAAGGATTCCAATCGTATCGAATAAATTATGTGAATGGTGTCTAAATTATTACAAATACGTTGAATTTTTCTTTTTATGGCTCATTTATTAATATTATTATTATATATACTTAAGTTACAAGTAGGAATAAGGTGGTAGCATGTTACACCAATTCTATCCTGACGTATACATTATTATATAAAATTGTCCCGATACAACAACACTTCACGTACAGAACATCTCATTATCGACTATCATTTTCGTTATAATTATGTCCAAAACCTGATTTACTTAAACATTTTTCAAGTATTACTAAAGTAAATTTCTCTTAAAGCTAAATTTGTTTCGCAGGACAGGGCCGATATTTTCCATTGATTAGGCCAATTCCAATTAATACCCATTCTGAGTTTGAGAAAACTGAGAGTGAGAAAATTTACTCAAATTTTTTCTGAGACCCTTAGTTCTGAATGAATTTTATAATAATTTTTCCTCATAAAACAAGGATGCATTATCCTGTCTTGTAGTTCATTCCAGAGTGGCTCACCAGTGCATAGTACGCTAGTCTTTTCATTTCTCTACTCTCACTAAGCACTTCCCAATTTAGTGCTTTCAACATTTCCATTACTCTCTCTTCCGTCCTATATTTATGTTCTATTCCTTCACTATTTATTATTTAATTATTTATCTGAAATGAAAAAGCCGTGGCAACGCGTGATGTATGACGAAATGAGAGCTAAAGAAAACGTTATATACATTTTAGAGTACGAAATATACGAAAACTATAAAGTGTTTACGTTAGTTACTTATACAAATATGTAATTGTGCGTCGTTAAAATAAAAAGTTGCGTAACTAAGTAAATAATTGCTTTATAAAAACAAGCAAGCTCTGGAAACTTTGTGTCTTCTTCTGATGAAGTTCCCTAGCAAACCTAGAATTTAATTTTCCCGAAAAAATTTTCCCAAACTAGGATTCGAACTACTGAGGATAACCTTTTGGATTAATTTTTGGAAACTTTGGAGATATTGGAACCAGACACTCTGACCACTCGGCCATTATGGCAATTATGTTTTCCGAGGTTATAATTAATAATATATTTAATCGATGACGTTTTTGACGGGGTAATTTGATATACGTCAGATGTGTGCGACTATAGTAGTACATTTTGCGATGAATAAAATTAAATTCTGTCATTTTTGACGGGGGAATGAACTAGTTACATAGTAATGGCAAAATATCATATAAGACAGCCGAAAAGTAGCGCTATTGAATTCGATATGTCCGCAGCGATCAGCTGGACCATGCCACGCTTCAGAAACACTCATCGCATTCCCTGAGTAGCAAGAGAATACAGAAACTATTTCTTCACATCCTATATTCAATAATCTCAAAAATTGGCATTATATAAGAGACCTGATGGTTTTTCGCGTGTATTCTATTTATTTTCTTTCCTTTGTATAAAAATTAGGCGGAAAATGTATCCGCCATTTCTTTACGTAAATCGAGCAAAGAGTTATCTTAGAGCATGGAAACTATTACTGATAAAAAGAGAAGCAATCATAGTTGAATATTACATCGTCTTTTTTCCAATTGTTCCCAGCGATTGGTTCTACTTAACAGCAATATTCAATGTTTTTCCGAAACATCCGAGACTACTCTTTTCTGTGAAATTTGGTCAAGTATGACCCCCTTAATTTTTTAACGTGCACTTTTAACGAAAAATAACAAAAGAAAGCGAAAAATTCAATCTTTTTGTGAAGTTTTAAGTTCAATACCAAAAGTAACATTTTTGACCTCTTGCACAGATTTTTTCGATTCTAGCACACGGTGCATTGGTTACATAATTTTTAATTTCGGTGATCTAAACTCGCATATCCTCGGTGGATGTACAATTCTTATGAAACAACGCTACATATATTATAAGAGAAGTTACCTAATTGAATGGTATCGAAAGCTGAGTATATCATGAGTAATGAGAATGGATTCTATCTAATCCTGCCTCTCATTGTATAGGTTGTAGTTTCATTGGTCAAAGACATTCATTGGGAGCTCCATAATGCGCTCTCACATTACGCCCTAATTTTCCTTTCCTCTGCCGCAATTTCACTCAACATTCGCTAACTTTCCATTTCATTCATAAGAGTAGCGAAAACAAGTTTGAATCTATTGGAGGAAGTCCTCTTCGAAGTTACTTAAAATTGTTAGAAATGGATTTTTAATATATTTATTATTTATTTTCATTTGTCTTTGGTACAGGAAGAAAAAAACATCTTTCGTTTACTTTATTTCTCAGGCTTGCTCACGGCTAGGATAATATACAATATAATAGGAAGCTACGCAGGTATTAGTAATGCTGAAAAATTACATTCATATGTGATCCGTCACATATTTATTGATGCAGTATTTGTGCTATATTTTTATAGATTTTTTCAATCGTAGCATTCTGGCTCGGTGAGGGAAGTAAGGACTAACTTCTCATCTTGCCTTAATCCTTCACCAGAACCTTTGATAGCTGATGGTGGATGATCCAACCAGGTTGATGACATAACAGAAACGCGTTATTGGATATAGGACAGTAGGATGGAAAATGGAATGGCTATTGGAAGTATTTTCACTCTCTGAACTTACATACGTTTGAATCGGAACTTTATCGTCTTCATGAATTCATCCATGAAAGAATTAGAGGGTTTTTCAGCAAAATTGTTCAATAATTTCTATATCGGCACGGTTTACAGTACAAATCGATCAGTACAGTACAATTAGTTAAATAAAACAAAATTTAAAAACAAATGAACTAAATCTGAGATAATTAGATAGAAATTCTCTTCTTCTGACCTCTGCTGAGATGAGTATGGTTATAATTCTTTACCGAAGGTCGTCATTCTTGCTAGAAAAAAAATCCCGTAAGATGTACACATGGACATGCATCCAGCGGATTCCCATTTAAATGAAGATCGTACCGACTTGGAGAGAAAAAACTGGTTCTGAGTCAGAGAGCCATATTGTCAAAATGTGGAGAGCGATGCTGATATCACTTGCTCGGATTCATGGTCATTTCTGAGAAGGAAAATTCTTTACATTCTTGGAGGCGATTTTTTTCGCCTCCGTTACTTTAATCTGCGCTGCCCTTCAGCAAGAATAAATGAAAGGTTGAGGTTTAAATTTTCATCCATAGAGATACCGGGAATATGTTCTGTATATTCAAAACCACATCACTTTTACTTTTGGAAGTCATTCTATGAATGTGTTCATAAAAAGCTCGTCATTTTTTACGACCAGTGTCTTTCATTCCAAGGTAATTATCGAGTAGAAAGATGAATACAGATGTAGATAGCTGTATGTTTTATTGGTTATATGAGGTAAGGGCCATGTACAACTTTAATCCTTCTAGCCTCGTAGGTCAGTTTAATATTTACGGAGAGTAGAGGAGAATACGATGTGGAGGAAAAAAATTTGCAAATTCAGGTTGACAAAAAGAAATTCCACGCTACGGGAAGGAATAACAGAGACGGTAACCTGCGAAAATACGAAGACATTACAAAACTCAAAAAAAGTGAAAATAAACCATATTTTAGTAGTTATAAAAGCTCGAAATACAGGTTGAGAATGCACAAAAACACAAGAATATTAGTCGAAGAGAAGAAAATAAATATGTTCATTATTGCAGTAAACACCTTACAACCAACTAAAGGCAATAATTAGTATTCTCTATATTTATTTTAAGACTAGATGACGTTCCATAATGTTCAGTCAGACCGCATGGAATCAATAGTAATTTTAAAAGAGGTTCAGCAGCCGAGGTAATTTCGCACGGGAGCTTTATTATCACGAGTTCCGTTCTCATGCTTTTAGCATTTGAAGAAAATTGATTAACAATTTTTGAGATATTTCTTAAAGTCGCAGAGGTGACAGTTATTAATTAAATTTATATTCGAGAAATTACTTTAATAACTCATGCGCTCGTAAAACTAGAATCAAGTCAAAGTATAGCTCTATGCGTCATGATGAGCATTAGCCCTCTTTTAGATTTTCTAAGAACGAGAGCGCACGTGCTGAATTTGCAAGATAATAATATTTGTTTTACGATTTTTAGTGACATTGCAGTACTATGTAGTACTATTCCAATAATTCAATGATATTTTAATGATGATGATTAATGAAAGAGGCTTTCAGTTAACTATCAATAACAGATTTCAGAACAGGTATTCTTAGTCATTGAACTTTTCGATTCCTTGTCAGTGAGAAAAGATGTCTGAAAAACCGGAACCCAAAAAAATATTTTGCCTGAATAAAAATCGGGCCCACGCCGAAAAATAAACATTCATGAGCCAGAACCGTAACTTTTTCTGTTCCGATATTTTGTTCCCAAGAATACCATTTTACTTCAGGTGTAAATACTTCACTATATATTTATAACAGAGACTAGAAATGATTGCTTGGCACTTATCTTTTCAGTTAGTATGATAATTACTCGTTTAATATTGATTGTATCAAAAAATCTAAAAATTTAATGCAATGTAAAGTAAATGAGATAGTTGAACATAGTATAAATGTTTCGGAAGTATTTTGAAGGCCGGAGCGGTAAAAAAAAGATTTGAACCGGTTAGCCGTGAATAGAAAGCGAAACCGGAGCGGAACCGAAATTCGTTATCCACTGAACCGAAACGAAAAATATTACGACTCAATGGCTTGCTGTAAATGCCTAATGGCTATACCAGGGCCCAGATGTTGCTCCTTGGACTATCAATTTTACTCTATGGCGATGTATTATTTTTTTATCTTTATTGGTTTTTTATGCGATTACTTATTCTCAATCACCGTTGAAGTCGCATTAAGTTTCAATGAGAATGGATAATCATGGTTTCCTTGTATATGGAACCGTTTTATGCAACACACGCAATTTTTGTCGCCGAATTCATGTAATTGGGCTTAAAATTGAGATCCTTGAATCGAGAGGATTACTACGAAGAGATGTAAAAACCGAGTAATTACATCATGATTAAAAATAATTTTGAGGAAATCTTGGATCATATTGAATTCACATAAATAATTCATGGCTTAGATATCCGGCGAAACTAAGAAAACGGGTATAAATTTGTAAAATCTGTTATCCCTATAGCAGGATGCATAGCCTTGTGTCGCTGCTTCGTGAGATATTTCTTATTTCTCCATTAATCTGTAATCCAAGGATATACTTTCCGAACCAACACGTAAATGAATGAAAAACCTGAGCTTCTATTCTCCTTGGAATATGGAGCGATCGTCTGAACGCATACTTGGCTTCGAATCGTTTTGCTCCGAGCTACAGAAAGAATTTGATGAAATCTCGGCCTCAGTTGCTGTGCAACTATAGATTTTGAAATAGTTTTTATGATAAATCGCCGTATCTGGTCTACGGAACCGTAAACCGTGTGAATAGTTTGTAAATTAATCAATAGCCGTTCATTTCCTTTCCACTTTTTATTCACAACGGAACTTGTAGTAATGAAAGTAACTGTGTCGTTATTTTTCCTCTTCGGTGATTATTTTAAACTTTTTATTCTGAGAAAGATAAAATGTTGGCAGACGAACGTTTCAATCTGTACGTGAAGGAACTGCTGTGAGCTTTGTAACATTAGTGCTATGTTTCTACATTTTCTCGAGTCTCATTTC
Source organism: Pachydiplax longipennis (assembly GCA_036926295.1). Classification (NCBI taxonomy): domain Eukaryota; kingdom Metazoa; phylum Arthropoda; class Insecta; order Odonata; family Libellulidae; genus Pachydiplax; species Pachydiplax longipennis. The sequence goes on from JAVFKF010000010.1 coordinate 2,860,808, forward strand.
GATGAAAGTGATAATATGTATATGTTACTCTTATACAAGGGTGCCAAAACTTTTTTATACAGGGAGCAAGCATGTACATGGAAACGTTAGAAAGGCGAGATCTAAACCTAAGAAATTTTATGTGTCATACATAGAGAAGAATTTACGTTAAGAATAAAATAAATAAGCAAATATATCCCTTATATTAGGCTTATAATATGTCCCTTGTTTTATGTATGTGTATGTATTTGTTTTCGGAAGGAAGAATCTTGGGGAAATTTCCCTATAAATGTAGAAATTGGTAGTGAGGGAACGAATTTGTGAGAGGAAGGGAAATGGAAGTTATAATGAACCAAAATTTGGTCAGGACATATCCTCATCTTTGACAACATTGTAAATTTACAATATTAATACATTGGTCCATGAGATTATATTTTAAACTTCTAGTTTGACTTTCATCTTAAGAAAAAGGATGTATTGTTTAAACTCTAAAACCTACTGATATATTAGGGCTTGTTTAGGACGAATGAAAGGAACTCAGATGGAATGTTTTACTACACTATGTGATTTTCGTTTCGGTCAAATAGCAGTCAATTTGCGATGATCGTTCCATCTATATCCATGCTCCACTTACTCCCATCTCCCTCTGTAAGTCTAGATTAATAACTGTAAAAATATTTCCAAAATCCTCTATTTATCATAGAAGTAGAAATTGTGTATTCTTGAAAGTGTTGGGAAAACATTAGAGATCTACTCAATGTAAAGAAAACATCTCAAGTCTTTCCTTGTATAATGAATTTATAAACACACAATTTTCTAGCATTCGCCACACCAATTTCAATCTAAAGGCATTTTCAAGTAATCAGAAATCCTCTAGATTATCTTCCTATCTTTTGGCACTCATGAAAATTTCGGAGGACCATCTTCAAGCATGTAAATAGTATTCTTTCCTTTGAATTCCATAAGTGTCTTGAATGCGAAATCGAAGCCTCCAAGTCACAGTTAGTAATAAACAAAGAAAATAATTAAATGTGAAAAATGAGAAAATGTGGAAAGCTATCAGAATAATTCTTATTTCATTTTAGTATCCTCCTAACTGCCTATATCCCCGTTGAGAATCAACGGGCGCCTCAGCTAGTAGTACATAAAGTAGTTAGATAATCTAAGCAAAGAGGTGAAGGTAATTCCGAAGAAATAAATTAATCATATAGCTTATCATAGAGATGTATAGCGCATCCATCGTTGAACACAGAGCAGCTATTTTATCGTTGGTCAACAATGTATTCATTTGCGTAGAGGGGGTAAAATGACGCAAGTTTTCGAGATCGGCAGATGTAAACTCGTTACACTTTCAAGATGTTCGAGAAGAGGAAAAAATTCTCACCGTTTTGTACATTTTGAAAGACGAAGGTTAACGAGGCATTCCTCTTTCTTTATTGCACCTGGTCTCAACTACTGTGTCCTTCACTCCAAAGAAGCTCTATGAAAACGTTTTCGAGGAGACCAATCACGTTATGAAACAGACACGCAATGATTTCAGTTGCGGTTTCCCATGAGTCATCTCCTTGATTCTTTCGTTACGTGCATTTTAGAGAAAGAGTAAAGTTGTGTGCGCATTTACTGAGAGAAAGGAAGTTCGCAATTTTAACTCACCGCCGATCTATCTATGAGCCCCGTCTTAGCGAAAGAAAGTTCCAATTTCTTCTTTTAAACCAATTTTCCCACATTTGCTCCGGTAGCTACTTCCTTGGGAAAATACCAATGAAATGTCATATTATGATGGATTGCACAATTTATATCGTCACTTTATTGTATTTCTTTAATATTTTCTAGTGTTCATCTCTGAAGCCATTATGAATACAAGGGGTTGAAGTAGAGTTACGACAATTAACATTAATACAGACCGATATAGTGCGAACGAACTTATATGGACGAAACAGGTACTATGAAATTATCTGAGCGAATTATCGGAATGAGTGTCCATCGTTTATTGTCAAATTAATCTTACAAAATATTAAACACCGTAGTTTTGGAACACAAATCTACGCTTCACAAAATATTAAATCCGAAGCTGAGACTCAAACCATCAGGTAATTAGATTAGTTAACAGTTCTGGAGGGGATATATTGGGTTAGATGAGGAGTGATGTAGTTTGCCTTTCATTTCCCCACTGAGCTGAGATAGAAACGTGCGCAACATTTCATTCGATTAATCCAAGTAAATTCAATAGCAATCATGTCTTGGTAAACTTCATTATATCGTTTTTATTAAACAAGAAAGAGAAAATGCAACTGAAGGATGCATTTTACGCCTTCCTTTACCATAAATATGGAAACAATTCTATTCATCACCCCAATAACTTTCACATTTCTTTTATTATTCAATCATTCACAATATTACTAATAGTTTACCATATTTAAATAAGAGATTACAGAAATTAATTGATGAGAATGAGAGTTAGTCTCTGTTACATCTGGACCCTATATTGACTAGTTCCTAAATTTAACTTATTCATAACTGTTCTACTAGCCATTACATTCACTATTTGATCCATTGCCTTGATGCCAATCCAATGTTCCTAACGATTTGGTATAAATTTCTTTTGTATTACTACAAATAACATAATAAACATACTCTAAAATTTTATATTACTTTATCACGTTATATTTTCCACATCACATATATCCGCTTTCTTCATTAAAAATGCTACATTGATAGGACTCCATCGCTGCTTTCTATCCCAATCCACTCCTTAAGACTCACTCAAGCGAAAAATATTCCCTTTAACAGAACATCGATTACCAAACACCCATGTATTTCTTCCGCGCCTCCCCGTGTCTGCGCGAATTATGGTACGGTTTAAATAGTGATTCCGTAAGGAAACTCGCAATGCTCTTTTTTCTGGAAATACCTTTCATTGTGCGAGGCAGTGCGCTTCGCTTCTCAACTGTTTGGAATGCGTACGTCGATGACGGCCAAAGCGATGAAAAAATTACGCCGCCGCTCCCCGTCTCAGTCGAGCGATTTTGAAAGTGAGTTGCATTCGCCTCAAAATAAAACTTGTTGGGATTAATGAACATTTTCATCGATTTCTCGGAGCGATAGTCACCGTCGAGTAAAGAAATCTTTCATATTCGAGATAAGTGATAAACTATCTGGATTTAACGTCTTCGAGAATCCTGATACAATCGAAACTTGAAGTCTTCCTTATGAAGTTGAAACGAATTTGCCGCTCTTGAGCTAAGATTTTAATACAAAATTAGCGTATTTGCGTATATTATTGTTGACATAGTCTTTTGTGGTACGAAAAATGGATTATATACATCAGTTACCAAGCAGAAAAACCGGGGAGTGTTTTACAGATCAGTATATCCTATAAAATGAAAATTATGATTATTAGCCCTTAAGGTTGGTTTTCATATAGTTTATACATGCCATTTCCTTGAGGCAACAATGAACAACATCATAGAGGAATAGAAAAAGATTTTAATTACGTGTGGCATAGAAATAATAACAGTTTTGTAAATGTGAAAAATAAAGAGAAACGTCATTTATGGCGGAAAAGAATTATAAGTAAAAAATGAAATAAAATTATATATATGAAGATTTAAATTCTTCCTCGGTAGCTCGAGCCCGGAACCTTAAGTCTGAGAAAAATTGATTTTCTTATTTGGGAATGGTTATAATGATAGAATAGAAATAATGATTAAAAAGAAGAAAATTTAAATTAAATTAAATTCTTCGTCTTTCTACTAAAGATATTATTATTATTACATCGTGCCTCAGTAGTAAAGATTCTTAAGGAAAGACTCAAAAGAAAGTATATTTATAAATGAATTAAGCTACTTAATTTCTTAAAGGCTCCTATATAGTGAAATTATGAAGCATTTAAATGAATACCATTCAAGATATATTAGTAAATATTACAGCTCACGGCATTCTTTATACTCGATCAGCTCTCACCCCTTAACAAGGCAATCTCATCAACATTACTGCTAAACAGGAATTCATAAAATTCTTCAATGACCGCCCTTTGCTTCACTCCTGGAGAATTACCGCACTCTTTTTATTATCCAATAACTTTTACATCTTCTTCCACAGTCTTTTTGCCTATTTGGGGGCCCTATTTGACGAGTCGCCGATAGTTAGGAAGGTTATCCACGTATTTTGTGCGCTGATTTCGGAGTATGTGGTTGCTTTGAGCGCCGTGGGGCAAAACGTTAAATGCTGGTCGGTCCCAATACTTTTTTTTCATTGCGCTACAAACTGAGCTCCATATTGCGGGAAGATTGCATTGGAAGTTGTCGTGCCGTCTTGACGCAATTTACGCAACTTCGTCTCTCAACGAATGCAGACCCAAGTGAAACAGGAACTAACTAAGTGGACGAAGTTACATTTACGAACAGGTATTTCTACATGCTGAAGATAAATTAATCAAAATATAGAAATCAGCTGACAGATGAAAATATAAACTCAATTCTAACGATGAGTAAAACTAACTTCTCACCGGACATGAAACGTTTAGTGATACTACAGAAAATGATGATACAGAAAAACCATAGAGCATTAAATATGTGACGTAGATGACGTGATGTGACTTAAGTTTATAAGAAATGTTTCCTTGTTTTATCTTGGTTGTATTTGTTTAACACGTAGCTATAAGTGAGAAATCGGTGATCATATGAAAAGTATATGGTAGCAAACGAAAAGGACCATGTCAATCGAATGACAGAATTTACGAATAACAAGTTAGGGTGCTTTAGTCTAGTCTAGCTTTACATCTAGTCTAAGATTATTATACGATAAATGCATTGCGTCAATTAAGTTATTTGATGAATGATTATTTATCTATATTTATCTACATTCTATATTTCTTTGATATTTTATGCAGCTGAAGGTGTCTATACTCTTGATTAGTTCTCAATTTCATTCGTGACGTTCCCCAGTAAGTCATGATGTCGATTTAAGAGCTGTTTAGATCTTATACTAAGACAGCATAGTCCTGGCTACTAAATTTGTTAAGTCAGATTTCAATAAAATAATTATCCATGATTGATTCCATGATTGGAAATGTTCTTCGCAAATTCCATATTTGGAGAATATGTTAAATTATTCAATGACCAAGGGTTCACCGAGCTCCCTGTTACATAATGTATGACAAGTGGGAAATTGTGCCGGAACTATTGATGCAAGCTTGTTTGTTTTCATTTCGGAATCACATTTTTAGATATAAACATACCTTTATTCTTGGTAGACAAAGAACTCCTATATTCATTCTTTGCAAGTATTTTACGACGATTTCTAACGAAAGCTTGATTTTAGTTCGCTGTGAGAAAAAGAAACTGGATATGTAACGTGAAATTGTCCTCGGAAAGTCGCTCGCTCTAAATTAATATCTTCTCATTTAACTAGGATTATAAAGATTTCAGCGTATACCAGAGTTAGTTGAAAATTAAAATGTAATAGAAATTCTGATGAGACTTACTTTTTCGCAGAGCGGAATGAAAGTGACTGTGCTCTAACATTGCTGCTTTTTTCATAAGAATGTGGAAAGGGTGCAAAGAAAGTTTTGCCTTTTCCTGTGAAATTATTCCAATTCAGTTTTCCACTGGTAGGGTGAATGTCCTCAGAGGAAAATCGCGGATTAAGGAAGGGAAAGGTAAACAGTAAATCCCTTTTTTAAGGGATTGCTAGAGTGCCTAAATTACGATCAGATCGTCTTTTGGAGCAGTAGTATTGTTAAACATTCTTCGACAGCTGAAATACTTTCGCACGTGGGCTCCGCCTGGTATCGAACCTAGGACCGCTTTCGCCAAAGTCGACCGCGCTGCCCACACGGTTATCCAGAAGCCGTAGATAGTCTGTTTCGAATCTTTATGTTAACTCTTTCCTTTTGAGAGTATCCCGCTAAGATGAGAGGGCCCCTCAATTAGGAAAAACAAGTCCTAAACTCCTGTAGATCACCTGACGTGCACCTAATCATAAATCCTTCCTTGAATCTACGACTGTGTCCGTAGATCAAGGGAGTCAGGATGCACAACGCATAAGCACACTTTATCCCAGTAGTTGTTATCAATAGGGGAACCTTAGGCGTGCTACTTGCTCTCTTAAAGGGGGACGAGGTATTTAGATGAAATTTTATAGTTACTGCGTAATTGCGGAGACCAGCAATAAATTATGTTTGTTGTAATGATATTTGAAGTTACATTGTCTTAATATGGAAGAATAATTTATATCCAATTTGTATCGCACTTCTAAATGTCTTGGTCCACAAGAATGAACATGTTATAAATATATATAAGTTAATACTGAAACTATTAGAAGATGCATCAGTTTAGTTTGATCATTCTCGGATTAAAAACTGCTGAATTTTTTTTTATGTAGCAATTTTCAATTAACATCGTCGATAAAAATTTGAGTTTCTGCAAACGGGCGCGAGAACAATGTGAGAATGGAAGAGGATCCAGAAACCAAAGAGGATAACAGTCACTTCTTTTCATGCGAAGGATTCGCAATACTTTTTGAAATTACATCAATGGCGGAAAGGTGTAAGGGTCCAGGTGGATCGACTCCAATGAGTACAGACGCTCGCCACAAATTCCCTCCGTAACCAATTCTTACGAAATTTCTCTGGGATCGCAATCGTAAGTTGTCAGTGGGGTGAGACCGGAACATTGGCGGGGTCAGAGAGTGGGGCCGAGTGCATTGCATCCATGGAGAGGCCACTCTTCAGCTATGGGAACGCGGCTTTGGGAAGTGAGGAAGAGAGTGACGCAAGAGACGTTCTAGCGATGGCCATTCGACACCGTGTCCTTAATAAGGCATCGGCAGGTTTCCTTACGGGGGTGTGCAGATTCCGAGGGGAGGTTGCCACTACATTTGAGTAGATGGGGAAGCGCCGCAGGTGCTCGCTATGTCCCCGAAACCATAAGGACGGAAGCCGCGGTGCAGTCGTATGGGAGAGGTCATCCTTGGGGAGACTATCTGACACGCGTTCGTTTAGTGCTATCAGGGTTTTGATGGAATACGGAAGATTCCTGAAAAGCACGCTCAAGGGTGCAAGAAACAGCTGTATTTAGCTGGATGTCGAGAGTTGGTTGGCCTTACCGTGTGTTGTGATTCTGCCGCCAAAGGAATTTTCCTAATTCTGTTCTTGTCTTCATCGACAAGGCTGAGTTTCCGTCTATTTTTATACGTTTGTTTTTTTTTCTTGGACGTTTAATCTCAAAACCTTCCAGATCTCTATTTCCTGTCTTTAATCCTGTCAATAATGATTGAAGCGGAGTCTTCTTTAGTTCCATAGTACTGCATCATAGAAATCAATTGTATGAAGGATTACTCAGGTAGTTGAGCGTAAATTACGCAGAAATTGGTAATAGAGATCAATTGGCATTAATAAAATCGGAAAGTTATCTGCAATTGAAACTTAACGCTCTTTTCTAGCCTACATCAGTTAAGAAATGATATATAATAATTATTAAATTTTTCCGAATAAAAATTTTCTTAGAATGTCTACTTGGAAATAGACTGCATATTTGAATACTGGAAAATCTATTCTCGATATTGGGTAATTACTGTCGAGATTAATAAATTTTTGATAGTTATAGAATGTAATCGGGTGCCATATGTACCATATGCAATCACTTGCAGGATGGGGTGAAATTAAATCTCATATATACCATAAATATAATAAATATGTGAATTAGGATGATGAATTTCAATTATTGATGGCTAAAATAATACACATGATCCATTAAAAATTAAAAAATGAGTAAATAAAAACAAACGTATTAAATGAATGCATACCAGGGCAAAGTTTATAGAATACCAAAATTTGGGTGATAAACAACCCAGATAAAAGTATATCAATAACATACATAAAATTATCTTTTATAAACGATTTTCTATAATTTTTGGAGTGTGTTATATTAATTGTTTTTATTTTGAGGTGATTGATTGAAGGGAAGCGGATCCTATTTCTTGTTAGATTGAAGGACGAATAATTATCCTTAGTACAACAGCAAGTGTTGTTCCAAACAGCGGAAATAAAAAGAAGTGGTAGAAGGTCTTATAATTAAGAACGTGAAAGAAATAAGAGAGAGATCTTCATCAATAATACATAAAGGTTCTTTTGAGGGCGGAAAAATCGGAGAAAACGAGATCGAGGGTAAGGAATATCAGAATTCCGTTTATAGAAGATCGCATCGAATAATCGTACAATCTTTTGTTTGTTCACATGTTCTGTGGTCTTTACACAATGTCTGCCCGCCTCACGCCAATGGTGGCTCGCAGGGTTAGTGTCTAATTATAAATATATAAGAAATTGCAAGGTAATTCCTTACTTCGCTGAAATTCATCATTTGTGTTTCAGTCTTAGTACTCCCAGCTATCAAGTCACTGCAGATAAATCTCTTCATTTATGTTTGGTAAACATTGAGGATATTGTTTCCTTACTAGACAGTTACAGAAAATACATCGAGAAAGAATTCAATAGAATTTGGAAAAGCACTGCTGGAATTTCAGCAGTTTCAGTTAGAATTTACAAAGCTCAGGTTTGGACGAATAAACCGATAGCGGTTCTGCGACCGCTGAATATTATCGGCGTAATATATTTATTCCAATGATTGGCATCTGAAACATATAGTGAGTAATTCACCGGATTTCCTAGATTTCGGTGCGTCCAGGAGATTATTCGAAGCGAACCTGTCACTGCGAATCACGTACTCGGAAATAAAAATCAAAAACTAAAGTTTCATTCAAGATATCATCCCGAAACAAATTCCAAATGAAAATTTTCAACAAACAAACAACAACAAACAACTTTTTCTTGGGAAAATTTTTCGTCGCGTGAGTAGGTAAAGATTTTCAGGCGCCCTTTACATTGGACTGTAAGACCACATTTTTCTAATGTTGCGTTCCACTTAAATAATTTTTTCCAAGTTTTGGTTTATCGAAAACTTATCTCACGTATTTTTGTGCGTGCTGATGAAACAAAGAGTAAATAAAAAAACAGCATTTTATATTGGTTTCAAAGAGAGTAAAGGCAGTTTTAAAAATACTCGCGGCAAAATAGGACTGATCATTCAATTCTCGCTTTAAGCTTCATTTTGATTGCCATAAAAGCATAATATCTTCGCCTTTGTGTTGATAAAGTCATTCACGTTTACTATCAATCTGAAATTATTCCGTTCGAACCCACGACCCGGCGTGAGGGGGAGAATGCATTCCCCCCTAAGCTGACTGGAACGGCTGAAACGGACAACAGATTTTCGCGTCGCCCCGATTTCCGAGCGCCGTGAGGAGGGGAAAGGTGGAATGTGGGTCCGATCGCACGAGTGCACTCGATGCAGACAAAGTTTTGCCTTTCGCCCTCAAAAAAGCTCTGCACATACTCCTTTTTACTCATATTTTATGAAAATATCGTATTTGAATAGTATCTAAATTCAAATTTACAAAATACATATATGCCTCAAGCTGAAGTTGATTTCGCTGTCGTATCTCATAACCAAGTAGCTCTCCAGCGAAAATGATCAATATTTCGGTATGTTTACTAATTTTTTTCACATGCGATTGACAATATTTATTCTTGGAGACATAGGTTTTGTAGCTACATATTTCAAGCGTCGAATATTGAAAACAGAACTCTTTTATCTAATAGTTGGTCGTAATGGTGAGGGCATTGCCAAGAGCCAGAAACTGCTTTTTCTGTAAGGTAAAATAGCCTTAAGTGTTGTGATAGAATGTATAAGTAAAGAATTATCTGAATGAGCATCTATCTATCCTCTTCAGCGTATAAGTAATAACAAAAGAATCCTCTGCAGAAATAAATTACAAATTGTTAGAATATTATATAGTTCAATGATGATGGCCATGGCCTGTTATTATTATTATTTGAATTCCTTGTATATTGACCACAACCCAAATAGCAAGATCTTATTAACTTAACTGCATAAGCAAAAATATCCGATATTATACATACAAAACATACAGTAATATCGTTACAATACTCGTTCACAACACTCAAAATGAAATTTATATCCATTCATAGATCAGATTCGTTCCGCTTTCAATTTCGACGTTGATTCATATATCTCAATATAGTATTCCAGTCTAGTACAATGCATCATACATACATACAGTAGTAAAGCTCTCAATGTATATGATATTTTACGGTTTTGTGAATTTTTCCAACCATTATCCCCGTTGTCGTAAAATAAACATTCGATATTTAGCATATGCATAAACAGATTGATGTATAAATCCACATACCTCTTAATGCATAAATCTGCAACAGAATACTTATCAAATACCATATTATTATCGTAATCTGTTGTCAGTCATTCAATATTAAAATGCAATAAAGTGATCGGAAATAGCTAGAGGAGCTTGTTTTTTTACGTGGTGTTAATCTGTAAGAATGAATGTTCCGTTTGATAACAGGAAAGGACTATCAGGGTAAAAAATGTTGAAGGAGTAAGCCGAAATAAACGGAACAAGTGGAAGTCTGGGAATGGATATGTTAGATAGAATTGCGTAATACACTTTCATACAAAATTTTTAGATCTCTAATATCATGTTACTGTTCATATTTATAATTCTTAATAATCGAAGTGAAATGAAAAGTAGTAAGGAAATCCCAAAAATCCCAAAGAAATCGAAATGTATAAGGGACAAAATAAACAGGAATAGCGAAAATAGGGTTCACCATTCACATATACACATAACTCTTTCGGCACGCTATTTGCCTCTGTAATTCATAATACGATATTTTTATTCTATCCTTGCATACGTGTTTTACTTCGGGCATATCTTTGCCTGCATTCTCTATTGTTTACCAGCTTCATATATACCATTTATTCAGCATCTTATTCGTCACATTCAGAAATCGCTCTCTTTCCCTTAAGAACCACTCAGATTCTCCTAATACTATATATCATTCTGCTTCCATCAATCATTAACAAACATTCTAACCAGCGTTGAAATCAAGTTTTACAATGTAAACATTGATAAATATGAAATATCGTTGGTTAATATTCTGGATGTTCGCTAACCGCAAAGTAAACTCCGCATATTTGTTCCTTTACTCCGTGTTTCTATACTTTACTTCGTTTTTTATTTGCATTTCTTTATCTAATTTTAAATATATTAAAGATAGCACCTCGTTGAATTCCCGCAAGGTCTGTTTTTCTTCGTCAACTTTAAGTTGCAAAGACATTTTCTCACACCGTAATTTTATTTTTATTCATTCATCTTTTAAAATATGGGATGGATATGCATGTGGGAGAGAAGTACACTCGGATTTTACCTTCCCAAAGAAAGTGTCGATCTACAATAATCTTTCGCGAGAACGATTTCTCACTGGATCCAGATGAGTGGCTCCTTAGGCGGCAGTTGCCGCTGACACAGTTTTAAACTTTTTTCTTTTTCTGAAACATTTCAACATTTTCGGCTTCCCACGGTCCTTAGTTTGGAGTGCTCTGGTATAATTCATCGTCAGTTACTTCCCCTAAGCCCAGCAATTGTCCTTCCGTAAAAGCATTGAACGAGTCTTTACATCGCAATGACGTCTTCGCCGCTAAGATGGTCGCGGTTCTTTCTGGAGCGACGTACAGGAAAAAAGCGCGATTTTCAAATGAGAGGCACTCCTCCATTTAATGACATTCCAGTTCCCTCGATAAAGTCATAGAGCTCCGACCTCGCCCCTAACGGACTGCTACAATTCATTGCCGTCGTATGGATCCTTCTCCGGCGACCACTTGGGCGAGCCACGCCCATCCAAGTGAACGCTTTCTAGTAGAAGGCTGAGGAATAAAGAGAAGAGAGAGATATGTTTGGGTGGTGGAGACTGGAGGAGTGACGGATGGTTGAATAGAGCTCGGGGACGCTAACAAAAGAAGAGAGTATGGGGATGCAGCGAACGAAGACATGTACTTACCTTATTTCGTTACCTCATCCTAAGTGGAATAAAATAATGCGTGGAATAAGAACGCACCCCGTCGATTGATAAGGGGGATGCATCACGAATTATGGAAATCACTCCAAGTGAACTCATGGTTCATATTATGTATTGCGTATTCAAAAGTTATTAAGCACGTCACAGAAGAAGAATTTTATTGGTATTTTGGTATAGGATGAAAGAAAATTTATCATTCATTTACCTTCCCTAAACTATGTAGTTGTAATCAGTTAGCTAATTACTTTCTAGCAGTGCGCGAAGTACAAACAGGTGCCTTGTTGTAGCTCAGGCAATGGAAAATTTGGAGTAGTTAGTCTCTGAAAATTAATGAAAGGTGTTTGGAAAAAAGTGTGAAAGGAAAAATATTGTTCATAGTGTTAACTTCTTAATATTTTCCGTAGTAAATTTCTGACTGTTTTTCTGACAAAATAACACATTGACAATTTTATTACATAGCAACAGATGAGTTAGACTGTATATAAGGAAAGTTATTTATCGCATAAATTTCGATTTAGATACTTTTAGAAAATTTTCGAAACCTGGAAATCCGCGATTTCTTCCATAATCACCTTATCTTTCATTTCCCATGCTTGTTCTTGAGCAAATCTCACACGATCAGTAATTATGTAGTTACAAGCAATGGCATCATTACTGATCATTCCTCGTCATTACTTGCATCACTACATTTTATCGCGTACGACTCTTTATTCTGTCATTATTTTTCATCAGCACAGCTGTTTTTCACCAGTAAATAACAGTATTTGCACATCGTCTTGTTGCATGAAATCAGTATGACGGAGGAAGAAGATTAAAAACTATTTTCGTATGCCTGAAAGTACATTTAATGATATACTGAAAAGGATTCAACCATTTTAATAAAGAAGGATGCAAGCATGAGAAATAATTTACTCGTTGAAGAAAGACGGGCTGTTACCTTGAGGTATCTAGGTACAGGAAGAAACTTCGGAGCCTCAAGTTTTCTGCGTTCATTTCACCAGCTTCAAACGACTGCAGTCACTGAAACTTGTGATGCGCTCATATATGTCCTGAAGGATTTCATTGTTACAATTTCCATTACATATGGGTAATCATTTATACAAAATTACATACATTTTACCTTTTTAGTCATTACCTAAATTAATAGATTTAGTGTGACTCAAAAATAAAGCTAATACTAATTAAGTGATTAGAGGAGTAATTTCAGTTATTTTAAAGGCAAGATAAGTAATTAATACATGGAGATAGGAAAAGTAATACTGCAATAAACAGATATTAAAATATCAGCCATTAAAATTTCTGAAAAAGTGAGTCAAAAGGCATCACTCCTCAGTGAATGTTCTGTCTCAGCAAGAGAAGGATAAACTAATATTCCTCCGAATGAATCAAGTGATGGACTTTCATTGTTCATTCTTACAGAATGCCTACGTAGAGTACCTTGACTAATCTCAAAAAGTGTATCATTGAATGCTTTTCTAGCAGTCTATACTTAGAGCGTAAAGTTTCTAGTTTTTCAGGCTTTGGCAAAAACCAGAATCTTTTGCTAGGGTTTCGTCGAAACTTAAGTTCTTACAAGTTCTTTTCAAGTAGAACAAGCTTTTTTTCAAGCATTCTTCCGAGAAATTGTCCCTAATACTCATACCTTCTTAGCCGTTGGATGAATATATGACATGCAGCGTATGACAGGGTTAGAGAAAACATCAAACTTTAACATATAGCCACGTTCCAAAAGTTGTGTTGATATTATTAAGATTGAAATTTTTGACGTTTGTTTTTATTGTAAATGATTTATTATGTGCCGCATGGGGTGTGCTTTCTGTACCCACACATGTATCCTGCGAGCCGCCCATCGGCCTGTGACAGTTGAAGGATTTCTCAAAGAAATCCCGACTTTCCCTTTTCGAGGATTACAATTCCCAGCAGTAGTTAGAACACAAAGCGGCAGGATCTCAGACCGAATGATAAAACTGCATCTCCAAGGAATTTTTACGCCGTCGAGTAAAGTGGAATATTTCGGTTTCTTTCAGCGTCAAGGAAGTGAAATGGAAATGTGCGTTATTCATCAAAACACTTGCTCAGTGTTGTCGCGGGTCACTGCATTGTGTACCGCAGCAGGGCGTGGTGTGCCATTCTAGTGTAGCTTGACGCCCACGCGGAAACGTGCAGGGAGTGGAGAGAGGCGAAGGATGCGATTAGTTAAGGATGGTGCGAGTTGACACTAAATTAAGAGCGGCGGACGGCCGCCACGCCCTTGGACTTGCCATACGCCCTTCCATTGCTAGAGCTTCATTTTTTGCAGCTCACAGGAGTGGGCGAGGAATCTACTGCTCTCTCCGGAGACCTTCCTCCATCCTCGTACCACGCGTTTAAGTCTCCTAAGTTTTTTCCTGCCTTAAGTCTTCATACTGATTGTAATCCTCAACGTGGAGCAAAACATGGGAGCCATAATGTCTACCTCACCGCTGCACTGACTTTGTGCCTCTTTTTGGAGGTTTTAAAATTGTCGATAAAATTGGTAAAGAAAAACATATAGAGAAGAATAAGTCTTTGAAAAGACTGAGACAAGCGAGCAGGAAGTCGGTGGTTGGAGATGCTTAGCGCAAGATGTACGAGGTTTCTGTGGTGCATACATACCTGGTTATAAAGTTTTGTACAGTGCGGAGAAATGCGTCGGTGAGATAGCGCTCCCATCGAGTGGGCGCCAGGGTGCAGAGCCTAGGACAGGAGAGGCTTTGGGAGGTGCGGCTCTGGAAGGTTAATAGCCAACTTCCTATGCAGAGATCACAACTGCGAAGTCTACCAAGAAGATTTCCTGTTTCCTCAGAAGTCTCATGCCTCGGAGGGTAATAAGAATTTTTCAGCTCGGTCTTCCTGATGACCAAAAAGGGCTACACATTCGCCTTTGATGAATGGGGTCCCGGGTTCAATTCCCGGTGGAGAACACGTGGGCTAAATGACCTTAGATGTCGAAGCGCTTGAAAATACTACTGTTACAAAAATTCAGCAGTTTCGACTGGACTTAAAAATCCACTGAAGCCAAAGAGAAGTTTAAAATAAAAATATAAACAACGAAAGCTCATATCTACTTAACTGTTAAACATCCAGGTTTTGACACCTTGTGGCTTAGAAAGTTTTGCGTATAAAAAAGGGAAGAAGTGGTGACTTATTTTTCGTGCTCAATATATTTAAAATTGTCTGCCGTTGAATTTATACTAAAAAAATGAATTTATCTGATTCAAAGAAGAGACAAATTTTTGAGCCACTTTTTCTGATAACTATGGGACGAAATAATGCGCAAATTTGAATCCTTTTAGAGAATGGATAGAAGTACTCAGAGTATTGTGAACGGCTGCCGTAGTATGTAAAGAAAACACTTTTATATTAGACTAACTTTCAAAGAATCTACCTGTGGATATGGTTCTTGAAAAGTCCGAGGTGTATATAATATCGGACTTCTTCTCAGAGGAAACGAATAAAGACTACTTTGAAGTTTAACTGCATCATTCGATTAAGTGAGCTAGCCTAAACAAGAGAAAATGCACAGTAGGAGAAAACTTCTTATTAAAAATTTGTGCAGTAAATATGAAAATTTGATCTATTCGTACATCTATCTTGTCTTGTCGTACACCCATCCTATTGTCCTCCGAATTCTCAACTCCACGTAGGAATGGTTGAAAATAAAGCTAGAAATCTACTTTAAATGTAAGAAAATCCTAATTTATAAAAAAGTGAAAACATAAATTGATTAAAGTGTAATATATAATTATGAGAATTGATAGGAGGCTACTTCGTTATCAGAAATTTTGTGCAAATGCCTTTTCGGTATCAACATTAGGGATGTCGGAATCTTTCGAACTCCCCAATTAGCTATCTGATTTGTGTACCACAATACTGTTTGGAAAGAGAGGCCAGTAATATCTATCCCTTCTCGCTACACACAATCTCGCGAAATCTCTTTCACGTCTGGCCTCGAAAATTGCGTTCGCTGAATACGAGAATCACGATGTCGTTTATTTCATCATGTAAATCACTACCTTAAAAATTCCCGAATAGCTCATGCCTGTACTCTTTTCTTCTATTCTCAGAAGATTCCCAGCCGAGGCTTTTGATCATCTAAGTTACACTGCTGTCGAACCTATAGTCTCCCTCTACGAAACGAGCCTCTCCATGTTGTTGGAGCTCTAGCTCTAAGATCAAACTCTTCTAGTGCAGATTTCACAACACGCAGCAGTACTCAAGCATCGGAAGAACTAACAAAAAGTAAGTCACCTCTTTGACACTCGAATGACGCCTGAAAACGCCGTTACAAGGCCTCTGAGTCCTATCGGTAGACCCCACTATATCTCGAATCGTTCGGGTATTAATAACAACTAAAAAGGACACCGAAATATTTGCATTGACTTGCGAATTCTAGTGGTATGGAGTTTGGCTTAAGTTTTGATACGAGGAGAGGGAGAGAGAATTACAAGATAAAGAGGTTAAAAAAGAGTCACCAGTATCTGTCGGCTTTTTATACAAATTATAGCGCTATCACGATATTTGAAAGTTTCCTTCTGGAGATTTAATCGATTTAAGCGCTAAAATTTGAAATTATGCTGGTCTACCCAGCTATTTAACTTAGCTTTAAGTCTATTGTAAACATCTCACCAACAATTTTTCGGTAAAATGAATTTCTTCGTTTTCATCAATGTGACTGATTTAGCAAAGGCTTAGGTAATGGAGAAATTTTGTTCTTTCGATATCTGCTCATACTAAGTTTTTCTTAAGGATTCACAATGTATTTCCACAAAAATTTGAATCAAGGAATGATGAATATTTATATAGGGTGTCCTCTTAATATTTTAATGCCAAGCATTTGCCCAATCCTGCCAAATTTACTCAAAATTCTACAGATTTAAATACTATATCGAATGAATATCTTGTGTAAATAGCATTATTCAGAAGTAGTAATTTTGTGGATATCAATTTTTAAGTACGAATTTTTGACTCGTTAAATACTTAATTAAGAAAGTTATTCCGTTACCTTTCATATCCCCAGGCACCATAAATTAGTATATCTTATGATAGTTTATATTAACGGTTGAGATACATCGATTAAATATGTTGCTATGAATTTGTAACAGTTTTAAGAAAGAATGTTACTTCTTCAATGGGGATATTTAACATACAATGGATGTGTAAGAAAGGTGAATTACATCTCAGAATTAGGAAAATTAGGTATCTCTGAAAATTACTGTAAGAATATTAATCTTCGACAAATACGTCTTACATAGAATACAACAAAAGTAATATTCATCCTTGGAAAAACTTATGAGGAGAAAGATATGAAGTCCTAGAAATATGATTTAGTTTACAAACGGAAATAATTATTCACATTAATAGTCTATGGGTAAAGAGGAGTCTATCAACAAATCCTTTGACTAATTTTCACTAACATGAAGATAAAAGTCATTATAATTATTTTCTATGAAATGAATTCCTGTAATTATTATCTACATCTATGGTTATTATGAATTCTTACCAATTTTTGATTTTGATTGCATTTTTAAATCAAATTATTATGTAATTATTTATACGCATTGAATCGAAGTTTTGGCTTGCTATACGACCTAATGAGTCCCAATAGATTACACACTTTCTGTTTGCTTCGATAGAAGATGTTCATCTTAAAATTGAATTTACATTTCTATTCTTTAAAAAATGCGTACCTTTAAAATGTAGCACCACTGTATCAGTTGGTTTTTATGCCTCCAATGCTATCTTGAAGGAAACATACATTTTGGTGCTTGTTAAGCTATCTAGAAGTATGAGTAAGTAAAAATATGGGTAATTTGAATGATAGTCTACAAATTCCGACGCTCTCTGAGGATAGAGATTGCATATTCAGTGTTGCGAGATAGCACCCGTGCGTGCCATCAAGACGACAGGGGGATTTACGGTGAGATTTGAAAATAGAGAACTATCGCTATGAGGACGAGATCCTCTAGTAAGAGGCATAAAGTCAGATAGATCCCCTAGATACACTGCATAATATACTTCCAAATGAAAACGTATCTATGCATTACATTCTAGAGGCGAGAAAACTGTTGAACCTCGGCTAGCGATACATCGCGTGTGCGTACATATATGTATATGTGTTATATGACATAAATACAATTACATAAATAAAATCAATCATCGTATATACAAAGCTTTAATTAATTTCTATTATAAAGGTACAGCTCTTCGTGTATCTAGCGACGAGTGGGACAATAGATTAAGAATTCTAAGAAAAGAATCGCTAAGACAGACGGTTACTTCTGGTCGTTTATTTGTTGAGTATTGAAGAAGGTATCATTTTATAGAGTGTATGAACAAATATTCGGCACAATGCGGGCACTTGTGGGGTGATTCACGAATTATTACTTTTGTTGGCCGTATGGTAACGAAATGACTTCTTCGACGGACAAATATGAATAAAAAGCAATGAAAAGAAATGAAAATTCTACTGCTTACAGGGGTGGATTGTCCCAAAGGCCGGAATTTGTGCATCAATGCTCGATAGAAAAGTAATCACCCAAAAATGTTTCACCTACGTATTATAATGAAAACAAATATATTGACCCTACTAAATTGTAATTACTATGTAATTTATCGTTGAACTTACAATATATTATTTATTTCAATTAAGAGATTCCTGCTATTTGTTGTTATTTTTTACGAATATTAGGGAAACTGATTTTGTGACGAATGAAAAAGTTCACCATATTGTATATCGCCTCAATATTTCTGGGCAAGGCCATGTGTATATTAAATATTCATGAGAAATAATGAAGAATGGCATAATAAAAGCTGTAAGGATGATCGACCGCGAAATTTTGCATTCCAACGCAGTACTTGGTTCACTTTTATTGTTAGCCGGGCCATGGTTTTTTCTCTTCATTTGTCCAAACTCACATAACGTACTTACTGATTGCATAAACAATGTTTCTTTCTTTATTGATTATTAAACCAGGCATTGCTTACTCTATTTACGTAGTTTTTCTTTTCACGTTCTACTCCTACAGTCTATTTATCACATGGAATACTATGCCAGTCTGTATCGTATTTAGCCCAGACAAAAGTTTGAACTCTAATTCTCTAGCATTAGCAATTATAAAGGCTCAAAATTCAGTTAGTTTTACTAGGCTGGATGGGTATTTTCATCTTTATTGATTCTCATATCTCCTTTTGCCAGAATACTTTGAGTCAACAAACTTCACATTTATACAGTAGCTGCGTTCTATAGATGCGCATGATTGTGCCTCTGTTTTCGCCTACGACGAGTCCATCTTTCGCTGGATGCAGAAATAGGGTGGTGGATAGGGAAGAGGGATATGCAGTTAACAGCCCTCAGATCTCCCCTTCATCAAACCCTTCCACTTCCCCTAACTTGTGCGAATTTGCGTGCTTTCTTTGAACACAACCACAATACATAATAAATCTACGATTTACACTTTGAATAGCGTGCGATAAAGGAAAATTATTAGATGAAAAGATCGCCTAAATGATGATACCTCGGTAGTTTTCTTATAACAGCCATGGGAAAGACAGGCAATAAAACAATGTAAACAAAGGATGCATTTTCCTCTACCTTGTACCTATTGACAAATGAAAATACACCGTACAACAAGATATGGCAGCAGGAGAACACGGAATTGAAAGTGACATATAATTCAAAACAAATGGGTTAAGGTCATCCCCTTTGTTTTTCCGGAAACATTCGCAGAGCTATGGAAGATAACAACTTGAACATCGCTTCGTGGATATTTTAATCATCGAAAATATCTAAGGACGGAATTAGGCGCACCGGCATCATTTCTCATCTATATCTGTTATCCTTTCATTGCCTTGTCCTTAGTTTTTGTTTGTTTGTGCCTCCTCCCATTAAGGCAGCAAAAAGGGAAGGGTACTCGAAGCAATCGGCCGAAGATGAAGGTGAGCTGAGAAAGGAGCTATGGAGCGGAAAAAGAGTGAAAGATGATGTATTTCAAATGACCTTCCCAGCCAAATATAATTCGAGAGAGTGGAAGAGATCGGTCGAGATTTATTTCCTAACTCAAAACAGACTCAAAGTGTGCGCCTTTTAAATGAACCGTTCGCTAAACGTGTTTCCTTTTTTCGCTCCCGACTGCGAAACTTTCGATGGAATCTGCTCATTTGACCTGTTTTGCTCGACTCAAGCACGTTATCCTTTGTTCCCTAAAATGTGCTACCTTAGAAATCGCGCACAATGAACGCATTTCGTATCAAATCACAGCTCGGATAATTTTTTTATATGAACGGGAATCGGAGATGCGTCAAACTCGAAGAAAATGTATTACAATTTGTTGCTAGTCGTAGGGTAATTTTATGAAACTGTGTTATTTGTGTATGTTGTGTATTTGAGTTGGGTTCAGAGTTGCTTATTGTTTTATTTTTAGTTTATGTTTGTGTTTCCTCAGAACGTTATTAAAAATGCCTTGATCGTGTACGTTTTATTGTGCGATATTTCTGATGGGGTTTATTCTTTCTAGAAGCCTTTTTGTAATAGCGAGATTTCTTCATTTTCCAATAGTGATATTTTCTTCACTATTAACACCTATTCTATATTACTCGACTATCTCATAATACCCTCCAAATTCCTTTTTAATATTTTTTGCGTGGGATAAAATCTCGTAAAATAATTTTTGATTATAAATAACTAATCACAGTTAGTTCAAATTCGATATCGCATTCAGTTTTGAGTTATAAAACATGTCTGGTTGTGGTACTGCCTCAAATATAAATGGTATTCTATAATTCCCGAAGTTCTTTTATACAATTTACAATTATCTAGGAGTTGTACATTTTTATATTTTCACCGCTCATTTTTCTAATTTCTGACCCGAATTCGGACGAGAAACCCCGAATTCTGCAATTGCGAATGACTTATATAAGATGACAGGTTAATATATCGCTTGGGTGTATCCAGTATATAGGTGAAATATCGCTTGGTTGATATATCCTTTGGTTGAAATATCCCTTGGGTGAATTGACTCTTTGGTGAAAAGTCTCTGGCGGAATGTCCTGGGTGAAAGATTAATGCAGTAGAAACCCACCCTCCCCCACAGCTGTGCTCTTACAGCGAAGTATTTTGCAATTTTAAACATGATATAGTTTCCTCGAGAAAAATTTTCCCGATTTTTTATTTTTCATAGAGATTCAATATTGAGAAAATAGCTCTTTTAATAACCGCATACTAAAATTTTAATTGAAAGGTGATCAAAATTAAAGAAAATTGATTTCAATCCGGATGAATACGCTTATGAAATACAAACGAATGCGTTTTATAACACCGTCCGTCGATTTGCTCTCATAAGGATATTTAATCACTCCGAGATTGACATGGACTGAAGTTTGCGCAGAGCTCGGCAAACCGGAACCCGCCCCCGAATAATCGCTAATACGAAGTCTTTCCTGGGCTGCACCACGTATGATCTGCAGCATTTGGAAGGTGTGTGCTCGTTGGATGACTCGGGGTCGATGTTTATCGCACACAGCCACGAACGGGGCCTTGGGCAAGGGTGGGGCAGCGAGACTGCCTCGGGGGGGCACTGGGGAGTGGCTCGCACCATCGCCTCGCTAACCTCCACCCGTCCACTCCCCTCTCACATACCAGCGCGCCTTTCACTACCAACAGATGCCCCGCGCAAGTAGTCGGAGGGGTAGAAAAGAAGAGTGAGGGAGGATGGATGTAGTTAACGACACGAGTCAGAGATGGATAGTGTATTGTTTGAATTGCAATTGGCCCGAGGCAGGCAGCGTCGTGCTCTTAGGGTGAGGGAGGTGAAGGGTCCAGGATAAGGCATAAGAGAGGCTGTGAGAAGGAGCGAAAGTTAAGATGCTGAGATGGATGGAAGAGAGGCGGAAGGCAGAAATAGGGAATGCAACAGTGATGCTGAAACAGATGGAGAGGCTAAGATGAGTCCAAAAGGAAACCGAAAATGAATGGCAGGAAGGGGTACAATGGGCACTCTAAGTTTCCCTTCCAATAAACCTCTCTAGAGTTAATAAATTCCAAATGGAGTTAATTTATGCAAAGATAGAGTGAGAAGTATTAGGAGGGTTTGAATGGTGTGTATATACGGAATATACAAGAGGAGGATATGCAGGAAGAGAATTTAACACAGGTAAACGATGTGAGATTCGTCACTGAAAAGGGAACAATATATTTACTAGAAAAGATTTTAATGAGTCTTCTGTAATGAAACTGTTCTCATGTATTAATTTTGATTTTTTCTATTATTAGCCCAAATACACAATAAAAACGAATTATTAGCTATTGGGTTCTAGCGATAGATTAGTGCAATCAAAACATGAAAACGTGCTAGAGGGCAAGAGAAAATTCCATCAGTAGAAGGGTAGGACATCACCCATCACAGAAATAAATACAAACATCACAGGAAACAGGATAACATCACAGGGAATAAATGCAAATAGTGAAGTACTTATAAAATGTACACAATTTGATTTTAGCATCCATAATTATTTATGATTGTACTGATGAGTTATTTAATGGAATTTTATTCGAGAAATTAATTCTATTAATAATTCGTAAACTAAGCTATCCGATGCGTCGCAAAATGGGTCTCTGGCCAATGATAGTCAATCATTGGAGATCCTCACATCATATGAATGATGAAACTGAAACTCATAAACTGAAAACGAGTTCATACAAACTATATACAGATTGCATATAACCTTTGTGCCAAATGGGCGGAAGGATACGTAGAGGATAGGTTTTTCTGAGCTTGAGGCTTGTATTTCAAAGATTGCGGAATTCATTTCGTGCTTCTGATCATCCATAACCTTAATGGATACATAAATAAATTAGAAAAGTTTTTCTTTTTTATTTTCTAGTTCTTTGTTCCGTTTAGTTCTCTTGGCATTTTTTCTTTTCGTATAAATAAATCAGTCTCTTCAACTTGTTTTGTACCACGGAATAGCATCAAGTTAAGGACTACAACATCGATATTTATAGAAACCTTTTGGTCCATGGATGGGACGCCGTGTAGGGCCAATTGTGGCTCGCACTCCATATATACTTATGTCCAATAATAATTACCGTATTGAAATAAGAGAAAGAGTATGTGAAACGAAGAAAGAGCATGATGGAGTGGAGAGGAATATTGAGATAGAAGGGGAGAAATTCAGAAGAGAAAGATGGTGAAGTGAAGGACGAGAGGGGGCACGTGAGGGATCAGAGCGATCTTTCGTCGTGCAGCGGTTCACATTCTACTTGGACTGGAGCATTGCCCATCCCGATTGCTTTCGAGGAAGCGGTGGCTGTGGTGGTGCAGGGGAAAGGAACGTTGTGCTTCCGCACGCGCCCACGCTCTCAAATCAACTCGATATGCTTCAACACTTTCGCATTATATTCGACGCCTACAAATTAGTTTCCTTAGAATGCATTTTTACCACGAAGCACATGTTCAATTTATTTGCAAACCTTCGAGAAATATCGTCGATAAGTTGTGGAGTCATGCGCGCAATCAAATATTACTTCTGAAAGTTCGTATCTAATGCTAGAATAATGGAAAGCCAACGATGTTTTTCTTCGATCGGGAAAATTCATATTATGATTCATCAGCTTTTACGTATAAGACAATTAACTCGCTCCGCGATGTTTTATCGTATTAGGAATTAAACGAGGAAAGCTTACTATCTCTTTTGATATGTATTCATGTAAATAAACATGTATATATTCAGCATCTTCTGCAAATTGAGCGTAGGAACTAATATTTTGCAAGCTTAATTCACGATAATGAATTTTTCAGTGACGCAAAGTCATTTTAAGATTACTTTACGTTTATTACGTGAAATCCGCTATATCTCTGTTTATGAATTGATTTTAAAATTGCAAATTATTAATAACTATAATAATTATAATTAAATAATAAAAATATACTAATTTATTCCATCGTTGCAATGAAAAAGGGAAAATTACCTTTCATATATGCGTTATTGTACCTCAGGTCATTTAAAGACTACAATATATAAAAAAGTCTCATTAATACAAGTGCTTGATAATAATAAAGTAAGAGGTATATATTTTTATTTTCACTACGAAAGCTGTTCTCTCACTTTCAGATTAATTTCATAAGCAGTGGTAATAAATTAATTTTGAAGGAAAGGATTATTGTCGTATAAGTTTCAAATCGGAGAAATCACGGAAGAATCTGGGGATCAGCTTATTGATTTCTCTATTTCGTTCGGTAGCCGTTGATAGAATTCTCGAGGGCAGAGGTCAAAGTAATTCCGCGAGACTATAGCGAGAACGGATAGTCATTTCCGATCTCTCTTTCCATACAGTATTAGGTACAAAAATCAGAAAGCTGATTAGTGAGTTGTTGTTTTCACACCTCCTGCCATACGCCAGATGGCAACTCGGGGGGTATTAATGTAAATGTAAAATGTAAATAGAATTGTGTCGACGCTACTGCTGCCTTGGTCTTGAGCTTGTTTCTCGCTTACGGCAATGATGCCGTTTTCAAATGCAGCAAACAGTAGATAAAGCGACTACACAGGCCCATTCTTCATCCTAGACAGAAGACGAGTCTCGAGAATTCTGTATATTAAAATCGCATCTTCTATTCTCTCTCTTACTCATTAGATAATCGAACTTCCTTGTCAGTGCAAAGCGATGGAGGTTGTTGGAAAAGGAAATAAAGCTCGAATACACGCATACTAATTGTCAGCCGATTGATCATCACCGCTACGGCCGATTATTCATGTACCGTTGCCCATGTCTAACGGGAGGATACTGGCCCTCCCAAGTTGAACTAGTTGTAGCGTACATACATCAGAGTTGCGCAAAACAGAGCAAGTTTCCGCTCAATAGCATCTTGCACTTTATTAATTTTCCGCGCTCAAGTACACGCTGTGCACATTCATGTGAGAAGGAACAGCGCTATTGTGCAACAATGGATGAACGGGACGGAAAAATCTGAGACGCATGCTTTTATAGCCCCTTAAGTTCCTATTGAGGCTTAAGTTCTGGAATGATATACTCATTAGTAGTGGATGGAATTTTCTCCTGATTAGTCGTTCGATGCTGATGTATTCGTCTTAAATTTACTTCGATTGATCGATAACGTATTTAAAGAAGAAATTTAGAGTAAGGACTGGTCTTACTACAGTCATCTACAAATACGGAGGGTTGGAAGAAAGAAATTTCGATAAGTGTTTAGATATATAAAAATGAGTAAATTTATTGCATTGAAGTTTTTTTATGGATACTCCAGGTCTATAAATTTCATAGTAAATTTACTCTAAAAACATTTCCATTTGATAAAACTTTGATCCTTTGATACTAAGAAGCTTTAACGAAGGTAATTGGTTCCTGAACCACCTTCGTAATCCAGAACCTTGATTTGGTGAATTAGTATTTGAGATAAGTTGTCGAATCCTAGAATACGAATTAGAATAGCTTAGGAATTACTACTTTCATTGTATCATGGTATGCATCCTCCCTATGTGTATGCATCAATCATAGTTAAAAAATAGCACGCAAACGCTAATTGTTATCTAGTGCACTAAATTCATTTAAATAGTTGTAGAGTGAAAAAAATTTTTGAGTGGTGTTTTATAAATTAAGTTATTACTAAATACCTGGACCAAAATTAACTACATAACAAGAATACCAATTTATACTTGGTCAACACTCGTGAAGTGAACTCCGTATGCATTGTATTTTTTACGGGATAAATGCTCCCGCTGCTGCAACACAAGCACACAAAGAAAATTATCCAGAACTATGATAATAATAATTATAATTTGAAAAGCTTCAATTATAAAGCAAACATGATTTTGGATAGTGCATAAATAGCACACGTATGTGGCATCGTACTTTACCCATAGTTTTCCCCAAAATCTACTATATTTAAACGGTAATAAAGAATAACCACCAATATTTCATTATGCTATTTTGTTTTTGACCCTTTAGGTCATCATTAGGCCATCAGTTTTTACCCTAAAATGAAGACCCACCACAAAGTCGAGGCCGAATTAAAGGATTCTAGTGTAAAATATTTCTGTCATCCATCACCTTTCCTTCATTCCTGTTCATGGCTGATATGATGTGAAAACTACTAAGGTATGTTTAGTTTTAATATTCATCTTGGTAACTCTTTAGTGAAAATTGAAGATAAGATTCATAGGGTAATTGTGCGGATATTGCTTGGAATTGTTCCATTTATATCATTTTAACTCAGTAAGGAAAGTAAACAAGCTCACTCCTCAACTTTTCTTGTGGATTTCACTGTCTCTTCTAATCTTTTGACTGCAGATTGTTAGACATTGTGTCCGACCGCAATTGGCGTTAAATTTGTTACATCCGTGTGTATGTAATTTTTTTTTTTTCTTTTCGGATTTTTTTTTTCATTTTTTTTTCACACCTTTTCGGACCATGTAAAAGTTATGCACATACATAACTTTTACATGGTCCGAAAAGGAAACTGCAATGGGCACATATTCAACAATATTTCTTATTTCCCCTCCCTCGTTTTGATTTTTTGAGGAAAGAAATAAATTTTTGGAAAAATTTCCAATCGCAGTTTCCTTTTCCGTGATAGATTTTTACAACACCTTGCCTGATGCTGTTTAGTTCATTAAATCTCTTTGTCCATCAAAAAATATAAATCGAATCTTAATAAGATATTGAGTGTTTGGGCTCTAAAGATGCTCTAATGCTCTAAAGATTATCGTCGCAAAGTACAACCCTTTAGAGAAGGAATTTTTAAACCTCTTTCTATTTATGTAAGTAAATAAGTAAAATTAATTGCAATAAAACCTCTTTCACGTATTTGATAACAGCAATGTTACTAAATTAGAGTTTTCGAACTACTATGGTTACTCGATATTAAATAACACTTAATATCATCGAAATATCACGAGAATTATTTATGCATAATTTACTCGCTATTATTTCTTGAAAGAAGCCTTAGCCGATTTTTACAATTTACTCATGGCTGTTTTATTCCCATTTCACGCTTTTTACCGTTGTAAGCGAACTTTTTCTTGATAGCTTCTTGCCTCTGCATGCGTATAAGGCCTTCATTGAGACATTATAATCTTTCTTAAGTGACTCTATGAATTGGACATTTGCAGTAAGTATGGGTCTTGGAATGTTCCGAATGCGGTTTAAAGCCGACTCTTCCGTATTAGTAAGCGGTCTTTGTTGATGGTCCCATGATTGGATCCCCTTAGATTCAAATGGCCTACTAAGTAGGATTATTCTGTTCCTCTATCCTAAAGCCTAATGCTTCGTAGGCCCAATTATGGGAATCATTCCGGGTGGAAATCTCACACCCATTAGCTTGGAAATCACACATTTTTCACCCATAGCTTGACTTCGATCCTAGTTATCATGAGTTCTTTCCCAACAAACTCCTAATTCTCGAATTTTCCCATAAGGATACATAGTAAGAATTTCGAAAATTTGAGTCACTTCCCGGATTGATGGTGAATTACAAATTCGGGTATCCTAAGAAGATGTAATCTTTAAAAAGAAACAGTAAAGACATCTCTATTAATGAAATTTAATATATTTCTATGTAAAGTAACATTTTATAACATTTTATTGATAACATTTTTCACATTTGATTCACCCACAACATAAATTAAGTTACCCTAGGAATTGTTTTTTCAATAACTTTGGAAAATAAATCAAAGGTTTACTCGCAGTTAAGTATCTAAAAGCGGTTTCTTAGACAATTCAAGTCCTTGGTGCGATATACTTAGGCGGCATTCACCATTGGTGACACGTGGTCAGCGCATCGAATCCCACGCCGCCGTATTCTGTCTTCCAACCATCTCACCCAATAACTTAGAAATTTATTATAATTAGCATCATTTCCAAACCGGAAAACCAACAGGAAAATCGAGGATTAGATCCTAGTTATCATCAGTTCGATGGCAGAAGTCCCCAGAATCTCGAATTTCCCCATAAGGATATATCGCGCGAATTTTCGAAATTTTATTAGAATCACTTCCCGGATTGAATTAAAAATCCAGTTATCCTAAGAAGATTTGGTCTTGTGTACTAATCAGCATTGGGGTACATCATAAAACAAAGGTGTATGCGGGAGAGTTTCCCTGGGGCAGTTCGGGAGACGCCCATGCCTTGGGCAGCGATGGCCGAGCGAGAGTGAGAGTTGAGTGCTCCAATTTCAGAGAAGGCGAGAGGAAGGCTCGCAGGGTGTGGCAATAGCAGTCGGCTTTTAGGAGAGGTACGGCGCGGAACTGAGCCGCAAACGCGGATGTCTTTGATTGGGTTGTCGGACGTGTAACTTACGGGAGAAGCTGATTTTCTGCTCCGCCTGCCGTCGTTTATGTATCTTTCGATTTGACAAAAAAGACGCAAATTCTCAAGAGGGAACAACTTTCCCTTTATTATAACTCTGATGCGAGCGCTCCTTTGGCCGTTGATGACAGCGAGGCCTGATTCGAGGGAATCGAATAAATCCGCTTTACATAATCTTATACCTTTCCAAGTCTCCATCGATAGTAGTTTCTGCTCGCGAAATATCTGTTGGCGAAGCGGGAAATAAGACACATCTAGTGTAGGAAGATTCGTTACGTGTATTACGCACATCTTTCTCTCTTATTTACTGTTATTTAATTACTGCTGTCGCCTGTCGATACCATCGACTCAGTCATACTCCTCTCCGTCCTTTCGTTTATTTCCCATGAAATTAAACATCGAGAAAACTCTTTCTTAAAACTTCTTGTTTTAATACGCTATTTCCTGGATTTTCACACTTTTTATTGGAGAATAGGGAATATCGTGTATCCTTCATGATAACATTTCAAGTTCGATTTTCGGAGAGAGTCTAAAAGTTTGAAAAAATCTTACTAGTAATTTACCTAAGTTAAAGTATAAATCACATTTTAATATTCTATACATACATTTATGCATTAATTATAGACATTTACTCAAGTGAACTCCCGTCAAATAAAAGAGGTGAAAGTAAATGTTTGCCAGAATGAATATAAGCTCTTTTTTCTAGCATATAAAATACAAAGATGACAGTTATGTAGTATAAGTTGAAATCACATGAATGACTCGAGACATAAATGAGAACCGTTTTCTCATTAATATCAAGTTATACACTCCCATTCTAAATCATTAGATCAACATAAATTACCGTGCCTATTCAGACACTGAAATTTTAATACGACAATCGTTATAAAATCCTCCACTAAATCCTATAAAAAGGACAACTTTGAATATCAGTGCTAGTCAGTGATAGTCTAGCTGTTTTCCTAGAAAGTGACGACATGTGTATATCTCTTAATAACATTTTACATTCCTTGTGAGATGGAAATTACCTCTTTAAATTCAGTAGAATACATCGTAATAATGATAACTAATTAGATGGCTTAAATAATTGGGAAACTAAACGAGATAAGTGGAAGAAATGCTACTATATTTCATATTTTTGATATACCGGAGGTCATAAACCTGTTCTCCTGCAGTTCGGGGATTTCTTCACCCTTTTTCATTGCCCTGCGATGGTAGAAAATTTAATGAGCATCATTCATTGCTAACGGTGATTTAGGTATCTACTCGCTCCAAAACGTACGAACGGCCAAATTGCAGGCATCCTGCGAATCTTCAGACGTTCGAGAGCCATAAAATAATAAAACAAATCTCTGTGAAACGTCCCATGTATGCGTGGAGAGGCACGCGCTGGCCATTGGGCGTGCTCGAGAATGCAGCCGCGTTGCATAAGTTAAGTGGCTACTGCACCTATGTTAATGGCAACCATCTCACAGCGGAACAATGCCTTATATCGAAAAGGTCCTCCCTTTTATCACTAGGAGAGGTCAAGGCGTTTATATAACAGCTGACCTCTTCACTTCCCCACAGCACGGTGAGCCCGTCCGCCGCCAGACCCTATAAAAAAACACGATCCCCGATCTCTTCTCTACCACCACCCACTCCTCTGGTACAAAGTTCCTCGTGCATCTCGGGCTGCATTACTTTGCAATCGCAATAGCCAACCCACCACGCAAACTCCTTTCCCTCGACTCCCTCCCAGTCCACGCCCATGGAACCTGTCCCGCCGCCCCCACACCTTCAACCGCTTCCGCTCGCATCCTTCCTTATACGGAACACCGCCATCCTGCGCGTGGGATGAACTAGCTCGCACTAGATTTGAGCGTTTTTGCATACGTCTCAAAGAGGCTGAGATTGGAGGGTTCGTCGACTATACCGGGAACTCCGATGCATCCCATATTTTCCCCTAACCTTTTCACCTTTTGCAGAAGTGGCGTTTGAAGCAAAAATAATCGCGAAGGTTATTGCCTCTAGCGTTTTACCGGGTTTTCTAATTTTTGAATATTTGGCATCAGAGCATAGGATATCGAGTTTTATAATACGTTTACTAATGAAGCAAAAGTGATGAATATTTTAACACAACTTATCAACGGGTTACTTCCTAATATATACAAGACGATCGCATTAGAAGCGGCTGTCAGGCTCCAAAGAACGTTTTTAAAACCCAAAACGCGAAAAATCGAAACTGCGAATGGCGAATTTCTCTCAATGTATTTCAGTATTCGATTGATCTTTAATAATGAGCACTACGATTACTTTTTCTATTACAGCATTTATCAAGGAAGACTTCAATTTGGGTAAACTGTGGATCAAAATTGAAACGTCGACTATTAATACGTTTACAGTTTTCATAAAGATGGGTGTTTTTTCTCAAGGTTATCCTGAGTCTTATCTTCTGCCCCGCCGTGTTTAGTTCTTGACGCCAGATATTTCCCGTTCGATGCGAAGAGTACTATATCATCTGATGAATGACTTATATACTTCCACTTTATCCTTAGACCCTTCTCCTCCCAGCGTAAGGTTTTTAAAAAAGGCCTCCAAAACGATTTGGTGAATGTAAAAAGATTTGGTGAGAGACAGTTGCCTTGGAACTCAACTTCATCTTCCTTATTTCCTTTCTTATGTATAGGGGCTATCCTTGCGTGGTTCCAGTCCTTGGGGATTCTTTCTTGTATCAGGTAATTAGTGAAATCTCTTCAACCTCTGATCCATCAAAATTAAGATATTCCGCAAATGATCCATCTACTCCTCCTGCTTTTCCGTTCTTCATTTGCTTGATTGCTGCTATTACTTCATCTGAAAGAACAGACGGGTGATCTCGTGAGTTTTGGCTTGCTTCTTGGTTCTCATCTTTACCATTTTCTTCTATCCTGTATTGGTTTCCGGAATATTCTGATACTGTCCTTAGTATTGCTTGTTTGTTGCAAGTTCTCGTTCCATCTCTGGATTTTTATGGCTAAAATCTGTTTCTTCCCCATTGTTAGATATTCTTTGGCCTTCTACATGCTCTTGTTGTTTTCTATAGCCCCTTGAATGACTTTTTCGTTGAAATTCCTCACATTTTCCTTAATCACCATTCTGATAGACTTACAAAGATAGGCGCAATTGATATCATTTCTTGGTGTGTCTGGCTTCCTCCATTTCTTTCGTTTTTCTATCATTTGCTGGGTTTTATTGCTGAACTTTCTATCCGTTGGCTTACTTGGTGCACTTGCCACTTCTTCTGGCGCTTTTTTCACGGCTTCCATGACTTTTGCTTCCAATTGTTCATCTTTAAGTGCTGAGACTCTATTTCTTAGTCCCGGCTGGAACTATTTCTAGGTTCTTTCCAGTTTATCGATGTTTATTTCATGTTTTTGCATGAAACCAACTTCTTGCACTCCGTTTGAAGGTTAATCATCATTCTGAATCTAGCAATTCTGCGGGCATTTACGGTGAAGTTGTTCAAAACTCCTCAGTTTGTTACTGTGTAGAGTTTGTTTGCCAATATGTAATCTGTTTCATGTTTTATTCCACTGGGACCTTTTCAAGTCCACTTCCTTTAAGTAGTCTTCTTGAATTTGTGTTTGTGATGTACAGTGGCGAAAGAAATTAATGCAAAGGTTTTTGGCTTTTGAATACGTCGTGCAGCTACTTCAACAAATGATTCCCACTTTGGGATGCAACCCGCATAACAGCAGTTTCAGGCGGACGAGCCTTTGCTTGAGAAGGGAGAAAGAGAGAGAGGTGATAGTCTGCTACAGAGACTCACTTGGAGTTTTGGGATACGTGTTCGTCGTTATTTTTATAACAGGCACTTACTACAATCCATTTCATTAATATCATTATAATTTATATAGTAGAATGGTATTATAAGGTCGGAACACGCGAATTCGGTAGATTAAAAGTGATTTCTAGAAATTGGAGGTTCGTAAGGCACCCCTCTCCCTTTCAATTCCGCACGGCGGAGGCGAATGACCTTTTATTGGAGAATTTGAATTTAGCAATGGCTAGAACAGCATTTTAAGGGAATCCCTCCATCCTCACTTTCCACAAATCTACCTCATTACTGGTGTATCTTATTATTTTATCTTAACATCCGGAAGACGGAAATGTAAGAAATAAACTCGTAGCGTGTTATGATTTAGCGCAGTGGTGCCCAAAATATTTACTCTATGAGTATGATAACACCTTACTAGGGGGTTGGAGAGACAAAAATATGAATGATAACTTCGAGAGTATACTATATTATTCGATTTTTTAACATTATTTAGTCTCACTAATAATAAATACTTTTTCGTGAAATAAGCAGGAGCTAGTTAATTACTATAGAAAATCCGCATTATCCCTATTGTTTTGTCCCGCGGCCTATCGTTTTTTGCACCATTAAACTAGTGGAAGTAATTCTGGTACTCGAAATGCGAATCCTTGGAAAGCGATTGCTGATTTTGCCTTCCCTTGCAATTTCTCTATTTGAAACCGTTTTTTTATCATTCTTATATCAAAAAGAGTTTCACATGAGAACCGTAGAATTTCCTGAATGTTTACGCGCGTTTGCTTTAAAAATTCACGTCTCTCAGGCCTACTTTCTGTATGAGTTTTTAAGGAGGATAAGCTATAGAAAATAGTTTCATAGAATTCACTCCTTCACTAAATTCTCATAACACATGCTATCAAAGTGGAAGTTATAATTATCAAAGGAAATAGGAGATGAGTTCATAAAGGAAAATGTTAAATCGCTCTTCTCTTGGCAAATTTCTAGATCCATTATTGCATAACAATAGATGTAAGTTTACTGGATGAGATAAATAGGGAGATTGTTTCGTATGGACAAGGTCTGTACAAATTAATTTCTAGGAGATATAAAAAAAGATTCTTCAGACTTAAAACGCGTTTGCTTAGTAATCGGCATTTTTCAATTTTAATGTCTCAATATTGAAGAAAATTCCAATGTTTCTTAAAAATTTAGGACTTATTTTTTGGGTCGAACCTCGAGATTTTTGATTACTTGCTGTTAGCATGATTTCCTCAGTTCATCGCAAGACTAACTTCCGAAATCGTAATAAATTATGTAATAATATTTACCATATTTTCAATTGTGTGATCCATTTAAAAATATTTTTCTCGATTGATACTTGAGAAATTATAGAACAAATTATTATTACTCAGGAACTTATATTGCTTTTTTTCTTCAGGATTTTATCTATCTAAAAGAAAAAATTTGTTCGTGATCCAAATAGTTATGGATGAAATTTCATTCAAATACGTTCCGCTCGGGGGAGATGGTGACGAATAAGATATTGTTTGATGGAAGAACATCAAACATTAAAATTAAAATTTTGAGGTATTACCTTGCGAATGTTCATTTAAATTCTAGAAACTTGATGGAAAAGTATTCTCGCAAAGAGTATTACCTTAACTAATCTACATTATGGGGCCTAAAGCTTTTCCTCCGCATCTTCCTCAACATCAATGCCTGAACATTTTCTACGTGGTTGAGGTCTGAACTCAGTGCATCTGGGCTACATGATTTGGCTGAAACTACCTTGAAAATTTTGGCATGGGTGAAATCGTGAATTGTTTTGGTTTTGGACGAAAAATCAATTTAATAACTATATGAAGACCAATAGTTTTTAAGAAAGCTTAGCTATATTTTATATATAAGTGAGAAATCGGATTTTTCTCGATTAATCAGTAAATTAAAGTACATTAATGTACCGATAGATGAAAATTGCCCAACATATTGATAAGAATGATAGTAGCATGACATTATTCAATATTTGGACTTATTTGTCGCTTTTCATATCTTCTATATCCATCCTCCTCGGGCCATCGATATAATTCCATGCTCAGACGTGCACCGAAAATCGGCCACTCCTGGTCCGTTTCCACATGTATCTGGGAGAGAAACGGGAGTTATATGATTGATTAGGGGTTTACTGAATAGCCATGAGGGCAGCGTAATCGACTTTGATGAAATCGGCCCTGGGTTCGATTCTCGGTGGGGGCCCACGTGAAATGACCTCAGCTGTTGAAGAACTTTTAATACTACTACTACTACTACTTGACCGATAAGCCACTACGGGCTCCATAGAGGAAGAAGAGAATGTTTTCTCATCGGAAAATACAAGGGTGGTCTGAAAAGTTTCAGACCCCAGATTTTTCAGAAATCTTTAGAAAATTCTCAGAAATTTTCTGAAAACATGTCGAGAAATGGCGAAATTTCGGAAACTTTTCAGACTACCCATGTATAACTCGGCGCCACAATTCTTCATCTTCTTCAGAATTAGCATGATGAACATGAATATTAGTGAAAGCATTGTGTGCTGCACCGTGCACTGGAGTTAACACCTTGCTGCTGCGCGCCTTAGTTGGGGATTGTCTTCCTAAAGAGGCCTTTTTGCAGTTCTGTAGGTCACGGGGAAGTTCGTCTCTATGTGAACCACTGTTGCTGCGATGAAATAGGTTTCTCTGATGTTCTGTACTAGCCGCTCATCATCTTCGAGTCGTGGTGACTCGACCTTTCTTGGCCTTCCCTCTTCTCAACGATATGATCCGTCTTCCATCTGTCCTTCATATGGGGAACAGTCGAAGGTTCAGTACCTAATCGTCAGGAAATTTCTCTACAAGAGATGATTGTCAGTCTGCTAACATCCACACCACAAGTTTCCTCCTTCTGAGAGGATGATAGGGCATACTGAAAAGCCAGTGTGGTCGTTTAAAGAGACTAACTAAGATATGGGCAGGCTGGGCAGTCACCGAGGTGCTGAGGTTTGGGGGCGCAAAACTTATGAAGTGTGTCGATGGTTTGGTGGATAATAAATATTTTCTCAAGAGGTGCATACTGGTTTAGTTTTGCTTCCCATTAGTAATAATTTCCTTATATTTTGTCCAATATACTAGTACATATGCTAACAATATCGCATTTTCAAATAAAACCCGTTTCCCCGACTTTTGCGGGGAATATTCGCTTTGCAGCTAAATCCCATGATGAAATTTTTCTTATGACTTTAAAGTTGTAAACGAAAGTAATCCTACATTCATAAATAACATCGCACATCGGTTTCCTGATAGCCAAGTAGGTAGCGCGCTCGACTTCCTTGAAAGAGGTCGCATGTTCGATTCATAGTGAGGGGCGAATAATACGAGGAATTGACTAGAAAAACTTGCTGATATGATTAAGAATATTTTGTCTGTATGTACATCCCTATTACTACTTCAGATGACTTCTTTGCTACAAAGATATTTTTGCTGGATAACATTCCAGTATTTTATTCATTCTTTGTATGCTGATGATGATCTAAGGCAACACAACTATTTATTCATAGATCCAGTAGGGGAAACACCATCTAACTCAGAATTCCTGTTATCATCTTTGACTAATTCGGAATCTGTATTGGTTTTTTCAACACCGTTACAAGTCATAGATGCTCCATCTTTCAACTTTTTGACGTCAAAACCTTTGTTATCACTACATTTGTTGCACATGGTTATGCAAAACTGCTGAATAGTCTGTAGTTTTTCCCCGAATTTTTCCTTAACAGCTGAATCGTTGCATATAATTGCTGGCGTATCACTTCCAAATTTTAACAGAAAGATTTTTATTCTATTTCCTAAAAGGAGGGCAACACTTTCCGTAAGACTGTTTCCTCTAAAATTTAGAGTCTAAATGATCAAACGTGTAATATTGTAATACTAAGTAACCTTCGATAGCAACAATTAGGGAAAATATCCAAAAAGTTAATTGTTATCTGTAGGTATATTCCCATTTTAGGTACTACTGAGATCTGAGAGCCAATTTTACTATTCGAGAGATACTGAGATTTTTACACAGATGCATTTACAATAAGATTCCTCATTTCTCATAGTACTCTCGAGAGTGGAAATTTATTCTCATCAGCACATGCCTTTACTATTAAATATAATTAGTTTTTACGTTTTACATAATTTACCTCTCGTCAGCGATTTTAGTTTCATACATAAATATTGCATCGCATGTTTGTTACTTTACTCCATCAACAATCGAGAATGGCTATGATTATGGTAATCCTGATTCAGAGTGAAAGAAAACTGGCATATGGATCTGTATCCAGTTTCGCAGAAGATATTGGTTCCCAGTCTGAAAACTTAAATTATCCAAAGAAGGCTGAATTCATGAATTTCCCTCTGAATGTATTATTTATGATGCAGCCAAAGATTTATTAAATCGGAAAAAGGTCAAAAATTTAGAAATTACTCATAATAGTACACATTTGATTCTGATCTATTAGGATGTATTACGATAAAACTAATCACTACTGAGAAATGACGCTCCGTTAGGAAGCTAATCGCTACACATTACGAACCATACTTGCTTCATGGAAGGATTTCAGAAAATGACCCAAAAAAATGTTTTGGATCAAATCCAAACCGATCACTGCTTGAAGCACTCGGCTGCTTCACTTTGCTGGGGTTGAGTAAGAATAGATGCCGTCAGCTGTATATCGCCAGGAAAGTCAAGAGGAAGCCACTTTTTTCACTTATATACGGTCTTCTATCAAGGATAGTTTGTGCGTCAGTCACATTCTGAAAATAATGTATGTTCATGGTCGTGTGCAAAATCTCTAC
This sequence comes from Pachydiplax longipennis, assembly GCA_036926295.1. Taxonomy (NCBI): domain Eukaryota; kingdom Metazoa; phylum Arthropoda; class Insecta; order Odonata; family Libellulidae; genus Pachydiplax; species Pachydiplax longipennis. The sequence goes on from JAVFKF010000010.1 coordinate 2,897,707, forward strand.
AGTTCGTTGTCTCCTGTGTGTGTGGATCAACGAAAGACTTCCTCTTCACGACGCTGGTTCGCATTCTCTGGTGAGCGATATAGCCGCCGCTGCACCGCCTGATAATATCGGGGATTGTTAGTGCTTTAGAAAAATCTACAACGAGGAGAAAGAGTTCCGTGGTCTCCGTTTGGTTGCAGTCGATGTAGTTCGCCGTGGGTGGGCCGACGTAAGGCCTCTCTACGGAAGGCCTCTTCATATATATTAAGCTCTCGCCGCGTGCATTCCGCAGGCCACGCTCACGGCTATCCACGGAGAAGACCAAACATTTAGCGAAGGACGAGGCTATATCTCAGACTCCCGCTGCTACCAGAAAAACTGCAGCTTCTAGGCTCGACCACGAAGCCACCTTCTCTCTGCATGCATAGTACCCCATTCCCATTCTGATCCGAGGCACGCCTTCCTATTTGCCCATTCTTATCCATTGCCTTCCTTCTGATCCTCACTTTCGCTCACCTCTCTTTCCCTCTTCTTCTTTATATTCATCATTATTCTCGTATCTGGTTTCTTCTCAGTTATGTCAAGCGTGTTCTCCCAATCGGTGTTCTTTTTTGCACAATGGTAATATTTTATATCTGTAGGCTCTCGTTCATCACCTTTCATCATCATCACTAAAGGTGAGAACTCTCTCATCATCAGCTGAGCACGGTCATACAATTAGCTAAGGCCCTCATGAATTGCACATCCTATATATTCGGTGAGATGCGTTAAATAAATTATATAAAACTCTAGGCTTGTTAGTAATCCTCTTATTATTCTAACTTTTTCGAAGTTGCTTCTTCAGTTCGATTTTCAAAAACATTATCGAAGTAAAATAGAGTTAATCTACAGAAAAATACCAAATTCATCCTATAATAAACTTATACAGACGAGACAGTCATGATAAATACTGTAAATTCTTTTGTAAAAAATCGTTACCACGTATTGATGAGCGTTTCCATGAAGGTTTTTCTTCCATTAATGGCCAGAATTTTTTTTTCGAGCTGAATGGTAGTGGAAAATCTAATAAATTCATCCTAAAATTAACTTAATTGAAACTTCTTGATAAAGTTCTGTTTTTAAAGCAGCGATCAAAATAAATCAGAGAGAATTTCCAAGATACTTCCTTACGTAGATTAGGACCCTTTGGATTGTTAAAACTCAGACAGAAATTGCGTCGTACCATTACTTTCTTAGAACATGCGCGGAATGTAACGTAAAGATGCATGTCAATCGTTGGATTAATTTACTGTTTCCCCAAACGTTGAGATCCAATCACCCTAAAGTCCTTATTGAGATCTCAATATTGTTGAGTAGAAAAAATTATATGTGATTCTGTGCTCCCATTTGCTCCTCAGCATCCCTCTTAGCTCACTCAGCCGTCGTCCAAGGTTCTTCACCGCTATCCTCCGTCATCGCATTTCATAACTATAGAAAATATCCCAAAATCGTACATTTGTTCCCTAAATGTCTCTCCCCTTCCTCTCCTGTTAGATAGCCTCGCTCTAGAATTCATTTTTTCCATCTTCAACGGTCGCCTCAGATCTTCAGAAATTCTCTCTTTCCTCTTTTCTCGTCCCTTCACGTATCATTCGGAACTCCTTCAACTTCCGTCTATCTCCCAAACATCTATATTCTTCCGCTTACCGCACACATTTAACAATTTTAGTCATAACTACCTTCCATTAACAATTTTTCGCCTAAGTCTTAATTAATTTCTATCATACACAACATCCATAGCTCGATTTTTAAAGTTCTCCTCCTTAATCTTGTAAATCTAAATGTACTTGTTTTCTCATTTGTTTGTAATTTAATTGTTCTCCTGTTTGTTATGCTATCCTATGAAAATTGCACACCATGACTGTTGTTAGATTAGATAGAGGTAATTAAATAAATAACAGAAGTAAATTTTAATAAAAAGATTGAAATAAATTGAATGAGGGATGAAGCAACCGGGGGAGTTAAAGATGGCTTATGAGGAAAATTTGTAAAAGGAGCGGAGGAGTGTAAAAGAGTGAGAATTGAATGCCAAAGTGGAAGGACGCACATGCCGATACCCAAATATGTATGAATCATTGTATGGATGCAAAGGACGTGCGCAAGGAGAGGGAAAGCAAAAAAAACCAAAAGACGGCTACCCAGAAAGATAATGTTACGAATGATAAGTATTATTTTGCCTCCGTTTTTCTTCTAGATTAATTTTGAAATTTTCATTTGATCATAATATAAACTAGCCTTAAGTGGCAATCAAACTCTTCAAAATCAATCAAACTGATGCTCTTCAGTAAATCCCAGCCCTTCCTGTCTGTACATTCATTAGCTTGAATGCTGATTGGATCCTCATTCCTCTAAGCCAATTTATTTCACACGAGAGAATATTTTTACGCGGAATTCTTACGGTTCTACCGTTTTGAGTTATTCTACTCTTATAAAAGAAGCCAAAGATTAATGAATGCGGATTTTGCTTATTAGTGATGATAGTTAATAATGATTTTCTTAAATTACGACACCTTAATCTCGTAGTTTACCTAATCAAATAGATAATAACAGCACATTTCTCTATGGTTCAGAGAGAAAAACTATTGAGCATATTCAGCTCTATGGTTTGGTACTCAAGTTCTTCATATGTACCAATATATGGCACTGTAGCAACAAAAGGCACTCTTACCTCTGCTCTAAGCTAACAAAAACTTCGGAAAGGGTATTAAGCATAGCAGGCAACGTGAGTGCCCTTGCTTTCTCCCTGAGCCAGAATACTTGGAGCGGAAAACATCCTTGTAAGTCCAGCGCAATGAGCCCAAGAAGAACAATGAAAAATGAAGGAGAGATACATTTAGCTCCACCCTGTATCAAACAACCATGAAAAATGACTTATTGATGATCATTCAGAATTCGAAACCTGAGTCGAGCTGCTGGTTGCCTTTCTGGTTTTATATAAAGTTATTTTTAGTTAAATTCCCGTTTTTATAATGACAATATTAGAAATATATTTCATTCGCCAGTGTATGGTAGCAGGAACAATCTTTTTCTGAATCCCTTCAACACAGAAAGGCGCTTCAAATGGAGTATTTGGCGAGAATATCACGAGTAATTTCCTCGATCAAATCGAATGACATCCACTCACTTCGTCGAGGAAATGACCCTCCCAACCGGTCACACGACCAATCGACTCGAAACCGCTATCTTCGCGCAGCTTCCCTCCGGATCGCTAGGAATCACGACGTCCTAAACGGAGTTGCCTAAGTTGCAGGAGTGTGAGGGGAAAAGAGGGGAACAGACTGCAGCGCCAATTCCTTTTTCGACTGCGGAAAGCACTGGACATCTCGTTCGCTTTACAAGATTATAGAAACACTTATGTACTTTAAAAGTGACTAGATTTGAAGATAAAGGGTTAATCTAATCATTTAGTTAAACCACATTTTTCTATCACATCTTTTAGCCGAGTTCCACAAAAAGGAAAATTATCAATTTTTAATATATTTTAAATTTTTTTCTCTTTTATGGCTTGCATGATATACACGTAGAGTAAATGTATCAAAGCAACGTATTTTAAGCGTCGAATGGTGAAAAGAAAATTTATTTATCGAATTGTATGTCACGCTGGCGATGTAATTGCCAACGTTCTGAACACAGGGTTTTCCAGCGAGCTAACCTTAAGTGTGGCCATTACATGCATGGTGAAATACATCCATGTAGCGAAAGGGTTCTAAATAATCTGCTACGGATCCTCTTCGAACTAATAAGTGAGTGCGTCTTTTGAAAGAGCGAGGCGTGGCGTGCGCCTCAACAGGGTGTGGTGATAGCCGTGGGGTGGGACTGTCCGAGTGAAAGGGATATGATGGGCTCCATCATCTCCGGGAGAACGTGAAATGTGGGTCATGCGGCTCTGATGCTGATTATCAGTCACCGCCATTGGACCCCGCCGTTTCGCAACCGCTTCTGGACGCCTCACACCACCGCTCATCTTTATTTCATCTCTGGCTATTGTTGTACTCGTGAGCCGCGCCTATTCGTGGTGCAGTGGGCGCGCTGCACCCGGGTGCCAACTAGAAACGGACACCATATTTCTTTTTTAAGCACGAGAAACTTAGGCCAGGTTAATGACTTGCGTTTAAAATTGGTTTGAGTTATCAAAATAACCAAAATGGCTAATGGTTACGAATTATGAAAACGGGTTTTGGAAGATCTTTGTAGGAGATTATATCTATTTATTATGACCCGTATTCGATATGTTTTCGATACCATTCATATATAAATATGTGCGTTGGGTTGGTTAAAAAGGTTATGATTCGATAATATCGATATTCCCTATAGTAGATAGTGTATACTCTCCTGTATAGATCAACCCCGAAATTCAAAATTTCGGAATAAAAAAAAGTGGCTCTATGTAGGGTTGTTCTGAATTGCACTTTAATTAATCTGCAGTAATTAATGTGATTTACTGTCAAACAGATCACTGGAATGAAATATATCGCTTATATATGACATGTAAAATTACATATCTGATCCGGCTAACTTCCGGGCACCTACATCATGCAAATATATTGTTGTAATGTCACGGATCCTCTCATTTAGTTAAGTAAGTTCTTTTAACTAGAAAGGTTCAAAACACTGGACTCATTTCTTTCTTGAAAATGTACTCTTATAAAAGTTTAGAAATTAAAATAAGCTACTGAAATTGGCTTAGAAACATAGCTAGGTCGGTTAAATTAATAGTATTTTCAGCGCATTAATTTTTAATTTACCTAAGGTGAAATTAATTATAAGGTAAATTAAAAGGGCATTAAACGTAAATAGGAATTGCATAGAAAACATACCAGCGGTAAAATAGGCTGCCAAAATCGGGCAATTATGAATATGACCGAGAAGAGCAAGTTTCGAGCGAAAATCAAAGCAGCAAATAGTTTGCTGTAAAAGTATAATAGCATGCAGCTGACGCAATCAATGGCGAATATGTTGGATCCAGGGTTTTAACTACAAATAGAAAAGTACCAAAACAATTACCGTAAGAAAATAGTTTATATCAGAGCACAAAGTGACAAACTCCTGTGGCCAAATTTTATAGTGGAAATATTAGTTGATAATTTATTTTTGCAATTCTCCCTTGATTTAGGGGAATTTAGATTCCTAGAAAAACTCTATATTTAATATTGCAACCTTTGATGGGGGCTGTTGTTTTGGTTTCCAACACAAATTCTTTTTAAGCAACGGTCTCACACAACTACTTTTGCAGCGAAGCAATTTTGGTTGCGACGAAATGAGTTGCGCTCTTCGTTCACACGCACAGAAATAGCGCGAGACGCGAAATTTCTGAGCAGAGCAACTTCTAACGGTACAAAGCTGCGACAGAAAGCTGCAACGCTGTTCACACGCAACTTGCTGCTTTTCTTTCTGTCCCTCAAGCGGCGGACGCTCAGTTCTCGGTGGTCCGCAGTCAGTTCGCACGCCCGTTTTTGGCTGATGATTTTCGACGACGTCGATTGAAACTGCTGTAGTTGATAATGAGAAATTACTCAAAATGAAAATAAGAAGACTCCGAACAGAAAATCTTTGGTGATAGTGGAAGCCGTAAAGAGAGTTTTGAGAAATAATGGATAATTTGCTTTTGGAATACCTGAATCTGAAAGTGTGATAGTGGAGAGAAATAGCTAACCGGATTTTTTAAAAATGGAAAAAAGTATATATTATTTATATTCATTATTTTATAAATTGAAAATAAAAATGCCTTATCGATCTGGTCACTACTCGATAAAGAAAGTAGAATTAAAAGAATAAAAGGTATAATAAGTAGAATAATTGTTAAGACAATATGAATGATATAAAATGTGAGAATGATGGGCATACTCTTTCTTCACCTCACCCTGTAATGATGATGATGAAACTTAACCGTCGAAACTAGTGGTAAATTATTTATTTGTTACTTTTAGATAAGGATCGTTGTTTCTCTTCTGAAGATTTATGCCATTGTTTTACTCATTTGGTATAGCGTGAATCACAGTACATCTCTCGAGTTATTTTAATTCTATCTGAGTTTTTTGATACCCATCACTATGCCTATTCTTGTATATCACTATATTCTTATATATTCACTATACTTCATAAACTATTTTCATTTTTCTCTCAAGAGATCTTAATATAAGTAACTATTGGGAGAATTACAGCTACGCAACGTCATCGCCCACAAATTGTCTTCCGTCTATCAATTTTCCCGAGGATTTCGATATAAACAATTTCCTTTTAGCATTTCCGATTTGTCAATTTAAATCTCTGTGCTTATTTGTGTTTTTACTCTACCCTTTGCATTTATAATCTATTTTGATTTCTCCTCATCGATATTTACCTCTGAAATACCTTTCATCTAACTAACAGTATCCTCTACATATAAATGACTTAAAACTAAATTTAAACGATACTTTTGACATTCTTCACGGTCGAAAAACTGGTTCTCTCCCTTATTGCAACTTCCGATTCGGGTAGTGTATATTTCAAGTTGATTGTGTAAATAAGAATAAATACTACGAAAATTACTACATTCTATAAGTGAAAAACAGTAACGATTGATATATAAAAAAATAATCTTTCTCCAATAGCCAACTTGCCGTGGGAAAAAATCACCGGCTGCTTCATTGTTTCTGATGTTAAAAACGCGTCCTCTGCCTCTAGGAAGTTTCAGCAGAGCATAACCGATCCTCAAAGCAACCACATAAGGAAATTACTATCAACACGGTGCTTCTTCAAAACCGCGCGTTATTGTTAAGAGTTTAAGGAAACCGTTTTCAAGGACGCTGCAGAGCAGCTTTGCCGTGCATAAGGAAAAGCAGCTTTTTGAGCTGCAACAAAAGTTGCTCTTAAGATCAGATATAACCGCATATATATTATGCGAAAACATCTTAATCAGGCTAGACTTTTTGTGCCTTTTAGCACTTTATGTTCATAGGAATGTGTTTGTGTCGATATATATTTGCAGACCATTAAATTTGAATAAAAAATAATCATGGGCATAAAACACTATTAATTTTATATACTTAAACTTGGACAAAAATTCGCTATTTCGCTTTTCCTGTGTAAATAAATACAAACTTTGTGCGAATATATTACGTGAATATATCTATATAAAAAGGGATTTTTAGACGAACAGATTTTAAGGAACTTATAGTTGATTAACCCCTAAGACCAACAGTTCTCCAGACAAACGAATTTAATGAGAAAGGATTCATCACCAAAGGTGGGAACATGATTTTGTGCAATATCAAAGGTTTATCGTGCTATTACTCTTAATAACTTGTTCTAGTTCCCAATGAAAGACTGCTATGAATATTCGATAGAAAATTATAGATACTCATGTATGCACATGTTCGTATTATATACAAGAGATTTATTCTTAGGAAAGAGATGTAGTAAATTATTTGTAATGTAGTATTTGAATGAGGTTGACATAGAAGAAAAGCGAATTATTGAAGGCGGAAGTTCTTTCAAACGCGGAAACTTGTTCGAATCCGCGGCAATTCTACCTTTCACAGATTTTATTTTGATTACGGCGAGCAAAATATTATGCTTTGCGTCGAGTTTTTTTTAAGTGGAATGTAATGGATAGTTTACCGTGTGAAAGATTTTCGATAATGAAAACAAATAACGAAATCTCTCGAGAAACGATTTGTTTATCCGAAGGTACGCATTCAATATTTTATCCTGATAAATTTATAATATCAGTTTCGTAAGATATTTATTATATATTTGCTAGGGTCGGAGTTTTAATCAGTGGGTAAGATTCTTACATATTGTAATTAAAATGTGAAGACCATCTTCATGCTCTTTTCGAAGATGAAAGAGCGCTAACCTTCCCGTGTATCTTAATAATTTTCATTGTAAAAGATCTAAATATATATATTTTAAACGTTTGAATCTTTTTAAGCTTTTTAGAAAAAATCATTAAAGTCTAATCACGTACGTAACTAATAATAGTTGCTAAAAACGCGCTAATACATAATTAATTTATCTTTAAAGAAATGTATATATAACCATTTTCCAATTAGTTTATACAAGGATGAACTATTTTCCTACGATAATTAGGATGGGATGGCTTTAGTTTAATCAAGTTTGATTTGGGAGACTACCTTAATCCCTTCTCTGAAGCATATTAATAAGAATTTTGAACATAACTTGAAAGTTTGGTCGAAAATGCAAACATAGAGGACAATTTCACTATGTAATAAATATTTACAACTTTATTCGGAAATTACGAATTTTTCTCATATAAGTACTTTCTGCTTACATTGATAACCTACACGAAGATATTTACGCACTATTTAAGGAAAAGTGAATGTTCTTTTCCTAACAAAGAAATCACGATCTAAAAAAAAATTATTCGAGTAATTAATTCGAAATTACTCGAATGTAAAGGCTAAACGAAAGTAATATTTGATAGGACGAGTTAATTCATTTCATTTCACGAGTTTTAATTTAACCTCCCGTTACGGCAATTTCACGTAGACTTTTCGGTGTTTCGGTTATGCGTAAACATGTACGCTATACATCCAGCTTAACTAAGAAAATTAATATTACAAACTCGCGAGATACGATGATTTTTCTAACTATTAAAAAAGATAGGGAGCTATTGACGTTCGTATGAGTGTGCGAAGAAAATTTATTTTGATTTTCAGGATTTATAAATTAGCTCAGGAGCGTTCCAAGCCGGAGATGGCTTTATCACCTGTGGGCTGCATTATTATCTCTGAAAACATCGCGGGCCGCTTTTAAATTCTTTGCCCTATATTATATTAAATCTGCCATCTAAGTCGTTTGTTTAAAGATTTTACTTCAGTGCCATTCAAAGTGAATTTTAAGTGCCATTTAAAGCGAATAAAGTGAATATTCACTTTGTTAAGTTGATTCGAATCAAAATTTTCCTTATGAATTTCAGTTCATCTACATATTCCAATGCGACTCTCTTTTCGGAAAATGGAAATGCATACATTAATCTCTCTCCTTAATGAGTCACAACGCGGAGCTCCCGGATAGCGAAGTGGGCAGCGTGCTCGCCTTTTGTGAAAGTGGTCCCGAGTTTGATTCCTCCTCGGTGGGAGGCTAAATGTGCCCAATCATCTTAGCTCTCGAAACATTTTTAACAATACTATTTCTTCTATTTACATTCGCGTATCGTTTACGGATAAAAATAAAACTTTAAATTGGCTAGTTTTACTATGACCCTAGTTTCTCAAGCAGAACCAGAATGGCGCAACCATAATATCCACAACGTTTTCCTCGTATATATCTTTCACTTAATTGATTTTTTTAAATGAAGTTTCACATCAAATTTAATCTTCTGAGCTGTAAAGATTCCCATCCTATTTCAAGGAGCATCTTGGTTACGCTTATCGATCTGTCGTACCAATTATTAACGAAACGCACGAAGGAGTCACGAATGTAACCATTATCTACATGGTCCTATATTCATCAACTTCGAGAATAGAAAATTGTAGGAAACTTTCGGAACGTGATAAGCCAGTAATTTTTCGGACTGAGCTGCGGGATGAATTCTGAACTTCTAGAAAAATTGAAAGCGTTCTAAATCGGAATTTCTATGCCTCAACGTCACATCCGTCGTATTCGAAGGCAGACTAAAACGAAAGACTCCATCCAAGGATATACAGTAAAACCCATCTAAGACGGTCCCGGTCCTTACCACAAGCATTACACAGTAAAAATGCCATTTACCATTACCATCTCCAGATGCACTGCAACTCGCTTTATCTGTAAAATTGGCTGCTTTGTAAGATCGACCAAAACTTTTATACATTATTTGTGTCGTAGTCCTCCCCTCTCCTCTCATCAAGTTGTCTCTAAAAGGGTTCATTGTGAGTCTCTTGTTTGGAATGACTAATTTGGTGAGAATAAGATGAATATATCACAACGCAGAGCAATCTTTATCCCTCTGTCTGAGTCGATACGAACTCTTTGATAATGTGTGGTCATTCCCATCAGTTTTTTCTCAGAATAAAACGTTAGATTCGCTTCGTCGCTTGGCGTTGTTTCCTTTTGCCGCAATCTCAAGTTGTAAACACATCTAAAAATATAAGTGACAATGCAGTTTTGAGAGTAATCATGGAGAGATCTTGTGATAGCTTCTCAGTATAAGTGTTAAAAATTAATCATTCTTCCCCAATTATCTCTTATAAATACTGATCCATTGTAGACTGAAAACGGGACGAAGATGAAGTATTAAGGAAAGTCTTTGCCCGATAAGCTTCATAAACGAGATAAAGATATATCGATAATGCAACTAATATCAAGCAGCAAAATTTTGCGGACCATCTTGAAATTTACATCTGTGGCAAACAAAGCAAACTAAAGATGTACCCCTTCGGTTTTAAGGCCTAAAACACAAAATTTAAAATTAAAGAGCTAAGAAAACTCTCCTTTTTTGTTTTCCAAGTTAAAAGAAACATTAAGTTATCTTAACCTGGTGATAACGGCATTCCACTTGTAACGCAGTTTCACTCGGTCTACTGGAAAGCATCTTAAGCGAGACTTTTGTAGTTACATAGACATCAATGTGTCAAAGGAGATTTCAACGACCGTCACCGAATAAGAAATGGTTGCGAAACGCATTGCTCAAGATCAATTATTACAGTAACGCCGAGTAAAATCCCTCCATTTTCACTCATCCACCTGTCACATCAGCTTTCGATGGAGAGCACTTTTGACGAAACTCATCCAAGTGGTGCGTTTTGTGGCACGCTCGAAAGAAATCGTGGTCTGTGCAGGGGGATTCAACGATGCGAGAAGTCCCTTTCTCCTTAGAGCATCATCTTCATTATTCCCCTTTCTCCACGGCACCCCGTCGGAGGCCGTGCCTCTCAGAGACTGCTGCGTGCGGCCAGGCACGGCCTCCGTCGGGGCGGGGAAGCGCTCCTTGCGGAAGTGTGATCACACCGCAAGGGATTTCGTACGCGCCTGCTCCTCCGAACGGAACGCTTTCCTCCAAAATGTAACGCTTTCGAAGGATGTACGTAATCAATGGCTATGTTGATGAGACATGAAGATTTTTGACGTCTAAAAAAAACCTCCTTCGACTTTTTAAGATGCTGCTCGATTTTGCGGCATTATTGTGACAAATTCCTCAGATATTGCGTGACTGTTTGTGCCACTGTCTTGATAATATTTTCTTTTTTTTCGTTTTAATAATGTCATAATGTCTTTCATTTAATTCTGTCCCACTCTTACGCATGGCTACATGTGGTAATACCATAACTGCTGAGAAATGAATGATACTGAATAATGGCATTCTATTACTTAATATCTAAGAGCCTTGTACCTTATCATCTTTAATATGAATCCTTTCGCACAGAAATTAGATAAAAGTCGATCCTTTAAGGCATAAATAAGCAGGCGACGAACAATTCCTTGAAGACTCAGTTTAGGACGTTTATTCCTTCCATAAGTCAGTGGACTCTTTCAGAGTACAGCTGTTGAATGCTAAAAGTTTATACCATGAAAGAAAATCTTCGGACTGGTTACACACAGTTTCTGACAATCCCTATATTAGAAATAATTTAATCCACAAATAATCGTGAAAGATCTGTAAATCCCAAGGAGAAACAAATGTGCGAAATATCGACGTGACAGAGACGTGAACGCAAGTCCCCCACTTTACGGGCGGTTATTCTCACTACTCAACTACCATAGCGACTCAATTCCAGCTCGTTAACGGTATGCTGTGTTAATGCTTCATTACTGCTTCTCCTTGGGGTTTCCTACCGTTCGGCTATCGTGAAAATACCATCCCATCATGCTCTTTATAACTACAAATGTTAGTACATCCTTCCTTACCTCTTCTAAAGCAATATTTCCATGATTAGCCTTCTTTTCTTGATTCAGATAATTTTTGATGATCTCCTTATCGAGGATTCATCGGAAATATATTGGGGGTGGCTGTATAGCTACACGCAATTGTATTCCATATGTTCACTTTCATGGCTAAATTAGTTCTTGCAGTAAAAATATCTCAGAGTTATTTTCAGCTTACTCCCAACCGACAATCCAAATAAGAGCGTAATTTTCCCTAGATAATAATTAATGAAATCTAATTTCTGCAATTTGTGGCGAAACTATTCTGAAATTAGGAGAATAATTTCCGACCACCAAGTGGTCGCGAGGCATAGCAGCCAAAAATTATTCTAGCCACTCAACTATCACATCTGCTGTTAAGCACTAATGTAGGTAGAATTGGAGAGAGAGATTCTTAGGGAAGTTTTGGAGGATTATCTTAAAAAAAGTTCAATTGTTAAACGGCATCAGTCACCATTCTGTTGCTTCTATTTAGGCTCTGAGCAACTCTTATCAAATGTTTCAGAAATCTTCCTTTCTCCACCATTAATCACAACAATTTCCTGTTAGCAGGATCGCATTTGCATGATTTGTTCTAAAAACTTTGTCAATATAAGATCTTCCTTTCCTGAATCCAGCTCGTCCTTTTAATGAAATATTATCAGAGATAGTTTACAGCTCAGTAATGACGATTTTACTATACATTTTGCATTCTGTATTTGGAATATATATAACTCTACAGTTCTCTCGGTTACTTCTTTATTCCTATATAAACAGCGAAACGACTCTAGTAACTCTCCATTTATCTGGTATTTCATGTATCTATCATTATTTTTATCTATTACGTGCTAACCAAATGTATTTAGGGTTCTTTTTTTCTTAGTTCTTCTATACTTCATCAGGCTTGAATCAATTTTATTTATCCCAGCGGCTTTCTCATTTTCTTTGTTTTATTCAAAGCATATTCAAGTTCTTCCGGATCAATAGCATCTACTCCTATTTTTTTATTCCGGAGTATCATCCTTATCAAGTATTTCATTTGCTGCTGGATCATACCGTAATCTCTTATAGTTTATTATCCATTTTTCCTTTGGTGTAAAATTTAATCGAATTCTATCTTCCTCTACTTTATTGAGAGGTTTCATTCGTTTATATTGTATGTATGCCATGTATCCCTATCAATGTCAGGATTTGGTTATTCCCGATGATGGCATTTACGTTACCAGCTAGGATTTATATGATCTCTGTTGTTTAATTTTTCAATTTTTTTAAAATACGTACCATTACTAAAAATTGTGAAATATCAAATATATCTTACTTTCGTAATTTATAGACTATTGGGATCTGACAGCAACGCAGTGCGAGAATATGGATAAGCAAGGAAATCCGTGACCTTAAAAAAATTGATAAATCGGAAAAATCTTTCCATAAAAAACGTTTCCTTCAATATTTCATGGGCTTTTCAAATACAATGGAATCATGAAAGAAAAGGCGAAGAAGAGACGACGCCGGTGATGTCATCATCAAGGATATTTCACACCTATTTCTGATCAACAAGCAATTTAAAATCGCCTGAATGCTCTCGACACGGTGTTTTCTTCTCACGTCATTGGTGTGGAGAGAGAGTGGGGATAAGTTGGGGGTGGGAAGGGAAGGGTGGGTGTGGGATGGGGGAGGGTGGGTGTGGGATGGGGATGAAATGGGAAAGGCTTGGGGATGAGATGGAGGAGGCTGGAGATGAGATGGGGAATGGGATGGGAGGAGGAAGGAGGCCAAGGAGAAGGAGGCTTAGAGTCCTTTTACGGAAAAAATTTGATCGAAGGTCTTCGTGAAATGGCTCCCTCTACCATCGGATATTGGTTTATTTTCTATTGTCACCAACGTCAAGATCGGACCCAACCTATTTCTCGAAATGTCTATAATCCTGGATGATTTCTTTTGTATTTTCCAGTGCCGTGGCGTAAGCGCTAACACGACAAATGCCCAAACGACAAAGGCTCAGACGACAGAATTCCACATAATAAGAGAATAAGAATACCAGGAAAATGGCATGATTATATTTTATAGGCGTGATAGCACTGCAAAAGTATTATACAAATTTTCTAATACGGCGCGAGCAAGCATATATCCATAGTCGGTCTAATGTTATACCGCATCCCGGGAAAGTAGTCATTCAGGCACACCTTCACGCAGATTTTTAAAGAAGTTAATTTTTAACAAAAAGAAGAAAGGTCAGACTTACCGGCCGATCAATATAAAATATCTGGAGGAAATTAAGATTTTCTCATTCATTTATCGGTACATCTTTAGTGATCTTTTTCCTTGTAATGCTTAAAAAATATCGATTTGTAATAGTCGGTCCTCTGACGAATTTCTAAATTTCATAATTCGATCTCGTCAGGAAGTACGTGAAATTGATTTTAAAATTTCTTCCACGTATTTCTTGCTGAATTAATATCGGATATGGATATTATTAAGAATTATTCCATTAAGATATATCAATTTTTTCAATGTATATAATTCAAAAAAATCTTTGAAATACATATTTTAACGATGCTAAGTTAAAGACTAGTAAATCTCGCGAAGTGTTTGCGATTCTAGCTTCAATGCCTGCTTTATACTCGTACTTTCCAGTTATTATGGGTATAGGGATTAACGATAAGGAGGGACTAATATCAGTTTTCTACGTTATAAATATCTGTGTATTACGAACGTAATCTTTGGCGAAGAACTTTGAAATCGACCAATAACATAATACTTTGATGGATCGCAATCAGTTACGCGTACATCGAATGCCGTATCACAAATTACACCGTATATAAGCTCCAGTTGCAGAAAATGGAATAAGTTTTCATAATTTACTTCCATTAGCCTTATCAGTAACGGTGAGATATAAAAACCGTTCATTTTAATTAATAAACTTATGCCAATGATTTTGGAAAATTCAGCACGAAAAAATGGAGCTGTTAGCAACTCTTTTGGTGTTAGTTATGGATAGGTACTTGCGCGTACGAAATGTGGAAGGAATCAAATGTTAATATTTACTGATACCGTTATCGAGAATTGGAGTGATAATCTAGAGATAGATTTGGAATTTGTACACCATGTATAATATTCCTTTATTTTAATAACTTTCAATGGAAGTAATGCTTGTGCAAAATCTGGAAATTTAAAAAAGTTAAATGGAGTTGTTAATTAGGCATTTTCCATTCGAATTCTCAAGATATTGATAGAATATTAATGTAGTTAATTACTTTGCTTCTTAGCATCGTCTTTATTTTAACGGTAAATTTGACCCTTTGAAAGCTTTTATCACTTTTAGAACTACTAATTTCAGGAAATAAGAAGATTGAGAAGGATTATTTAACATCATTGTCAAGGATTAAAATAGTTAAAAACGATATTTATGTCATTTACAATAATTAGTGTGGAAACAAGAGAAAATTACGATCATCGATAAAATTAATCACAGGATGTATGTATGTTTGTCTCTCACCTCATAAAAACACTTTAAAGACATAAATCATATGAGGAAAATAACGAATACGATATAGCATTGCCAATTATTTTTCAATGGCCATGGCTAATTTGAAGCATAATTGGCCAGTTGGGAGTTTTCCGACATGGGCAATTTACCATGTGATGCTTTATCGATGTTGGGTTTTTGAAATGTGGCTTTTTTCGTTATTGGCTTTTGTCAAAGTGAATTTTCGTCAGTGTGCGGTTTTTTCTTATGGGCATTTATGTCCGTGCAGTTTCCTCGTGTGAGCTTCTGTAATATGGGTTCTTGTCGTGTGGGCTTTTGTCGTGTGAGACTTTGTCGTGTAGGTTATCGTCATGTGTGGTTTTGTCCGGCCATGGTTATTTCCATTTACACTAAATATCATCAACCTTTTCTTCGATATAATTCGAAGCAAAGAAGCATTAACGGAGTTGACTTAGTAAAGTATGTTTATCCCAATATGTAACGTTAGTTGAAATAAAAAATAGTATCCCAATTATAAATATCGCAAATAATAAGTATTGTACTATAAGTGATACTCTTTGATTATTAACTTACCACAGTACTATTATTTGAATTAAAAAGTACTTATATGCATTTTACATTAATGTGAAAGAATTTACGATTTTTGTGGATGGTAAATAAGGGAAAGGAGAATAGAAAAATTAATAGAGCGGGTGGACACGAACTGTCTCCATAAAGATACTTATCGCCGATTTTCAAATCATCAGGTATTGTCGGAGATTTCAAAAATTAGCTCATCCCGATAACATAGAAATCCATAGTCAGGCATGTGAATCGAAGTCATGAATATACCTTACCGGTTTTAAACGGTAGACCGCATTTACCGTTTAGCTAATGATCCTTGGTTTCGCTCTAGGGCACCATTTGCATTCTGTCATAATTTTAAATGGGGAATAAATTTTGAGGAACTTTCCGATCATTCTTCATCGCGTCTTGAAGTTATGAATACGGATAGAGAGGTCGCTACCGTAAAGCGACATCTTCTGAAACGGTTCCAGGTTCGACAGCAGGCCGTTTACATTCTCTCGTTTAAAATCCACTAAGGTGAGCTTGGTAATGTTTTTTAAACACTTCCCAAAATAATCTTGTATCATTGAAAAAATATCGCCCATTAACTTGCAGTATGCAAGCAACTTTTACTCCTGTAGATGTACACGTGCATCAGGAGAAGCGTCTATTATATTAGATAGTTGGTCCTTTGTTATGGTCCTTCCACTTTCTCCACCCACCCCAAAAGCCTTCCTTCTTCCCGGGCCTTGCAGATGGTCAGCGCGCGCCAATCGTGTTCTGGGACGTGTGGAACAAGTGAAACGGGCGCCCAAGCGGCCAATCACTCTTTTATTGTGTCTGGTGTTAACGTTGTCTTTCCCTTCATCCTTTCACTCTCCGAGCGAGGCCCTTTTTTCCTTCTTTTGCTTCAGCATTTTAGTGGGTGTGGCGTCCCAATGACACGTGACTGCATAGCTCTCCTTTCTCCCGGTCTATCCGAGACCTGCTCTACATTCGCCCACTCGCCTCCCCGCACTTCCTCACGCCCATTCACCTCTCTCTCCACAATCATTTACTTCTCTACCGTTATTAAGAGCGAGCTATTTCCTCCACCGTTGGAGCTCTTCCTAAATTATCCCATTTGTGGACTGTTTTGGAAATGGAAACGGTCGCATCATCCACTGCCCGGATTTCCCCCTCTTTAAACTCCTTTCCCTTTTTTTGGTTAATCCGTGAGGAAACGTGCTTACGAAAGACGATGCTCATGGGACGGCACAAATCTGGCTTTTTGTGCGGCCGAAGAACGAACAGTTGTGAAAAAAGCAGAATTCAGGAAACGGAAAATCCTTGAAAAGTTGCTTTTAATCCGAAATAAAATTCGTATCGGACTTAAAGTGAAAGCGTTAACTTTGGGAATAGGACGAAAATCGCCATTTTTTCACGGCCTTATTCCGATCCCATGGGCATCGCCGGGCGAACTAAATAACGAATCACGCGTTTAAGGATTCGTCCTTCGTTTTACAATTCTTACCTAACGTGATGTTTACGTAAGCATTAGTATAACGAGAAATTGAAGTTTAGAGCTCATAGCAGTGGAGATAGTGAACGTATTACGACTATCCAATATTCCCGTAAACACGATTCAATAAAACCGTTATTTAATGATGCATAGTGTGGCTTTTCGAGTCATACTGATCCTGAAAATGCCCTCCTGCATCTGAAATACAACCGAGTGTTACTGGACAAGTAAAGCGACTAGACTCACATTTTGATCCCTCAATATTGGTAACTAGGATGTCTTATCCTAGTTATCTATGTTATCCTATAGAGACTTGATTACTTTTGCAAAACTAATGAAGGTTAAAAGATGGTTTAAAAAGTAAAACTCTCATGTCAAGAACTGGAGAAGGAACATCTACGAAGTCTTGCATAAACAAAATAGTGAAAGTTGTCTGGAAAGAATCAGTAACAAATGAAGATATGAAAGACAGCACGAGGAGGATTAATCATGTTTGACAGAAAAATAGAAAACTTAATGGTGTAAGAAAGTTCAGATAAAAATGATAATAGTAGGGAAATGTACCGAGATTACTTTGTATGTACAAGAGGGTACGGTAAATACAGATCAGCACCTATTGGATGCATGGCGCCCTGGTACGCTGCAGTTTTATGATGCTTCATTTTTAAGGAGATATTAGTTAGGAAGGACTTCGGCGAGCGAGTCTAGTCCCTATCTAGTAGGGCCTCCTGATAGCCAAGTGGATAGCGCGTTCGTCTTCGGTGAAAGCTTCCCGGGTTCTACTCCCGGTGGGAGCCCACGTGAGAAATGACCTCAGTTGTCGAACCACTTTTAAAAATACTCCTACTAACATATTATGAATTTATTTCTTATTGCCTTCTTTTTATATATTGTTGATATCACTAATATGATGATATTTGGAATGTTTTAATGTAATATTTCGAAAAAATTAACACACAACCCCGCATAGCACTTTTTGCACATTGTTCTCTCTCGACTTGCACATTCTTCTCTCTCGACTTGCACATTCTTCATACGCAGCTTCTCTTACTATCTGGTGTTTCTCCCATAAGCTTCCTTTATCTGTTTCGCTCTTCTGAGCCAGTTTTGAAGTAGATGCCATGCTGAGCCGTCCGCCAGGCGACTTTAGCTGCGTAACGAGTAGCTAAGCGTAGCTTGTAACGAGTTAGATAAACGAGATATTTAGGCTCTAATTTTTTCTTTGACTATGAAGATTTCATTTCAAAATTCCAAGCATCATTAATGCTTACATATAACAGGCAAGTAAATATTGGCCACCGCTATTTAAGCTTTATTATAGCTTAAATTTTGAAAAATAAATAATTTATTTGAGGCAGTTATTCTTCAGTAATGTGAATTAGAATGAAGTAATTCCTATAAAACAGTTTCTTATCTTTGTGAAGTAAATTAACACCTTCGTCCATCCTGTTAGTGCCACTCATTTGTAATGAAGGGAACCCCAATATTATATCGGTATATGATGTGGAGTTGAAGAGCCTGGATGGTAATTTTTTTGCTTCCTATAATATCTTTCTCAGTTCACTAACGGCGTAAACCCGTACACCGTTGAATCTACCGTCACTATCAAATTTTTCAGTCACTTATTGATGGCTATTCCTTCCCTTTTAGACAAGGTTGTAGGGCCTTCTCGTCTTTCCTCCTCCAATTTTAGATTTTTGAGGTAGGACGATTCTATGTCGGACTTTGTAAAGTACGTCCCTTGTTTCTAGGTTTGTGTTTCAACAACGTACAAACTCTTTATTGCATGAATGAGGATGATCTGATGATATTCATATTCGTGATAAAGTTAACAAAATTGGAAAAGGACTTGAAATTATAACCAAACAAATATTTGTTTTCTTTATTACAATCAAAGTTTAGGATTTCTGAGATTAAGTTCCCAAAAAATACGTGTAAATCGCCATCTTCCTATTATTAGCACTAATAACAAAATATTTTTAGAAGGTCTCGTAGAAGTAGTAATAATAATAATACGTCTTTATTCGGTCGGGATTGAGACTTAATAGTCTATTCTTACATCTAAGCCATAAGTAGTGGAAAGGACTGATGCCTATATGGGAACGCTGTGATAAACAACGCGATAGCGACCACGATTGACCTTGAACTCTGCACCATTTCATTTTTATGCGAGATAAATACATTAATCTAAAACTATATCAGCCAAAGTTTGCTTAAATTGTAAAAATGCAAAACTTAGTACATTTACGGGAAAGAAGAATCCATCTCCAAAATTCCCCAACATTTGAAAAATCGCAAGAACTTCAATGAACTTAATCGCACCAAATTGCAAACAAAATCAAGCCCTAGAACCTTTACCTTCGGAAATTATATGATCATTTCAAGACTCTCAAATCATTTTTTAACCAACTGGAATATGGAGGTGTAACCCGTTCTCATATGGGCTCGTCAGTCCTTCGAGAGTTAAAACGATGTCCTCTTCATATTTATACCAACACATTCCTATCTCTTCGTGCTAGTCTGTATAAGCTTCAGCCAAGAAGCATTCATCCTGTACAGGCCGTTGCTCGGTCTCCCACCATAAAAGACAAATTCAACAAGAAGTTGTCGAGTTGCTAAACCTTTCTCAACTGTTCTTTATCCATTTCCCTATTTCCTCCTAACTCCTTCCAACCATGCGGAAAGTCCGCCGCTCTGTCCTTGTTTACAAATGTTACATCATTAAACCATATTACGTTAGAGACCTATCTTCTTTTCTTGACCTTGGGTTTATTCGGTGGGTTTGTGGATGCCAGTTGCAGTCCCGTTAACATATCGACCACGCCTTCCACTACCCGCTCAATCCCCCTCTTTCGCACCACACCTCCTTTCACTTCCTTTCACCACGCGCCACTCTCCCCTCCCTCTTTTCTGGAACCATTCACTCCGATACGGAGATTGGTATCACTCTGGGGCTATTCCTAATCGTCTCGGAGGAAAGCGGAAGGCTATAAATTCTCATTTAAGGCTTTGTTCACGGCACGTGCTTAGGCTGCTGCCGGGCAACGAGCGAAACACTGGACTTCATGACTACTGCCTTCATCTACCGATTTCTGGAACAACTGTAATGTTCTACGTGCTTTATAATGTATACAAAGGTGATCGAGACAGTTTATGTAATACTAATTGAAGGTAAATTCAACGAGGTTGCAACAAAGTTATCTCTTTATTCGTAACTAATATTCTGATGCGTGATATTTCTGTATATCAGTGATGGCGGACGATGGTAAACTCAAATGAGTAGGTGTCACGTCTTGGAAGGCCATAACAATGAAATAAAACTTCTCGTACACCAGCGCGAAGAAAAGAACAATGGTGACTTAGTAAATGGTAGATTAGTTGATTTAAGACATTGACTTCGTGGTTAGATGTCATCAAGAGAAATGAAAATTTCAACTTAACAACAGATGTTTACTTTCTGCTCGTTTCAAAAATTACTTCATCATCAAGTAAATATTTAGAGGAAGCAAGTGGATTTTTAGACTGTTGGTAGTATATTGTTTTAGCTACGGTAGATTATTAACGGTCAAGCAAATGAATTACTTAATTGGAAGAAGTCAGTGATAACGAACAGATCAGGAACATCTGGTACAGTTAAGTAGTAGCAAAAAATATAATCATTATATCAAACAATTTCTT
The DNA here is from genome assembly GCA_036926295.1 of Pachydiplax longipennis. NCBI lineage: Eukaryota > Metazoa > Arthropoda > Insecta > Odonata > Libellulidae > Pachydiplax > Pachydiplax longipennis. The sequence continues at coordinate 2,918,763 of JAVFKF010000010.1, forward strand.
ATAAACTGATAGACTGAAAAAATGGGAGAACATTAATGCATTTATCTTCATCAAAGGCGTTAGCAACTTATAATGGTAGTTTTGAGGATCGTAACACCCTTCAGGTTGATCATTTCGGAAAGCTTCTCTTCTAGGAAAATGGAGTGAAAGGAATCCTCGTATATAATTTTCCTCGTTCATAATGTATATAATTTGCAAGAATTTATAACTGCAAATTGCAACTTCTGACTCACTTTCAGTAAACTTAATGATATGCTTACAATAGGAAGAAATTTGTATTCCTCTTCTGATGTTTTTCTCACCGAACATTGTATTATACATTATGAATGTATAACAATTTTAATCTTTTTGAATTTTCCGTATTTTAAATATGCAGTGTAAATATTCTAATTACAGAAAAGAAACCTACATTCACATATTGAATATGACTGCATTAAACAGGTCGTTAATTATCCTTTAGAGTTTACGTCGTTATCCATAACGTTTTGACGACTAAAATAATCTATTCGAAGCTGAAAGTATAGACTGAACTAATGCTATTATGATTCACTTTTATTTACTAACCAAACAACTTTACAAATTAAATAATACTATGTACAATTTCTCTCATTATTCTACAGATATCTTTAAATATGCCTTCACATACTCTTATTTCATAAAGCCATCCATAAGCATTTACGCTGATATAAATAAAACACAGTTACTACAGATACTTAAACAAATTTTAAAAAACACTAAATCCTCGTACTTCTTTCTAGAGTTTATATAGGAATAACAGAATACGAGACAACGATGACAGTCAACCCTGTAATCAACTAAAAGAGAAAAAAAAATCCTATAAATCTAAATGGTGACATTATGATAAAACAACTTAAAACCATTAAAAATTACAACAGTAAGATAGACAACAATTTTAGTAGTAGAATGAAACAAACATGATGGAAATTCAATCATGTTCACGTATCTAAATGAAAGAAGGAATTAAAATATGCAGTCTGGAAAATATTATCATATGGAAACGTAATATGAGCTCCTGGGTTCGAACCAGTGAGTTATAAGTGATGAGAAAGTTTTCCTGTGGCTTCCCACCTTGTAGGATCACAAAGAAGTTTATTTCATATCTTTACATGAAATCGTTTCCGAAATTGGGGGGTAACGGACGGACTCTTTTAAAGGTATATATAATAAATATAACAAATACAGGAAGGAATGGAGACCAGTTGCTCTAGCTTAATGAAAATAAAACGCCTCTTCCGTCGATACTAAGCCAATGTCTGATTCAGAGATTATATGTATGAACAGCTACTTCAAAAAAAAGGTACTACCTCGGATGCAACCCGCATAACAAAATCTCAACGAAACCGAGTCTAAGCGAATTTCTGATTTGATCGCGTAATTTGTCCTTCTCATTTGCTTGGGACATTTTGGAGGTTTTAGTGATACTATTATTAATAAACACATACTACAAATTATTGTCTTCTGACGTTTGCATAATTGTCACTAGTAGTAGTATAGTAATGTAAAAGAATGAAAGTCGGATTTCTTAAAAATCGAACGGAATCTAAAGCGTCATTTATTCCTCTTGAAAATTACCGAAAAAGAATTGCACCGTTGTCCAATCTATCCCCTTCTATAAGAATTTCTATCATTGGAAGGTTGAAGAAAACTTTCCTTTATTTCCCTCTGAGTTCGCTGGACGAACCCTTTTACCGTGATGATATGTGTAGTGATCGCGCATAAAATATGTTGATTAAGAGAAAACCCTCTACCAAGATTGAGTTACAAGATGATAGTAGAAAACGTATTAAGAACATTATTGGAAGAATTAGTTGAAATAAAAATATATAAGAATCATAGAAGATAACCAACTTTGAATGAAAAATTGATAATACTGTAATTGTTTATACTATATTTTAACTTTTACTTTTCAGGTGCCTTACTAAAATTTTATTTCGAGAATATTCTTTCGCCGAGATTTTTAAAGCGATATTGAATTGTAACTGTAAATTTAATTGTAAATTGTAATGTCCTCAGGCTTCTAACTAGGTTAGCTCGTCACAATTTCTAGGTTTTATATTTGATTCTTTTAAAACTTATCCTATGTTAGGTAATGTTTAACCTAGGTAGACATCTTGGAATAGGTTGAGGAACATGAGTGTAAAGACGATTTCTGGATTATGGAAATAAAAATAACATTTCTCTTAACGTGTAAGTGTGGAATTGAAAATGTTCTGCGAATCATTCTAAATAAGGATGAATTATCGATTGCTATGGATGCTTATCGAAAATATCGCACTTTATTTGCGTAAACGAGGCTGGAAACAAAATGCCCTTTTGCCTAAGCTTTTATTGTGAAGTGCTTCATTTTCTACGGCATCGAGACGACGTTTTCGAGAAAGGTAGAGTCGAAGCTAAGACTTTTTTACTTTTAGAAAAAACTATTGACTTTAAATAGCCCGTTAGAACTCTAATGAATCCCCAAATTCCATACATCTATCACGTCAGAAAGTGTGTGAAATTAATTTTCTAAAATTTTTCGACGTATTTCTTACTGAAGTTACTGACATCGGATAAATAATTATATAAATATAGAGACAATGGGTATCATATAAGATAAGCTGATGCTAGGCGTGCAGCCAAATAAGAACGCCAATTGAACTTGATCCCAAACGATTTTCTTAGAACAGTTATCGTTTCCTATATATTACATTAGAAAGAGTTTTCTGGAGAGAATGTAGAACAAGACAATGGCAGTGAGAAATTTTCCGTATACAGAAAAAGGGTAAACTACATTACAATCTATGGATCATTGCAGTTAGTTTGTTAATTGAACAGAGAGAGAAAACAGATCAAATGAGCTGTACCGAATCTTTTCTTTATAGCTCTTTCCAAATCATTTAGGATAGTGAACCTGCATTTCTATCTTGGTTCTAAACCTAAACGTGGAACGTGATGTACAAAAGCCCGTTTCCAGGCACCCCCGTGTTAACCTAAATTTATCGTTCATTTCTTAGATTTAAAGCAAGAAGAGTCAAACCCACTGCCACACGCCGAAAGGCGGCTTGCAGGGTACGTATGTAAATGTAGAAACCAAGCGTTTGGAACGTAAACACTATCCTGCGTTTTCCCCCGGTTCCTTTAACACAAAATACATGGTAAATATACCGCATAAACGCTCTGCTAACCGCTTATAAGGCAGTTTTACCAGGATAAACTGCAACCCGCTAAGGTCAACCCTTCACAACGAACGAATCAGAATGAATCCGATTCGTGATCTAAATGTCTTCACACCAACTGATTCAAACCGAGTTAATTGAGCGATCACAGCATATGCTCGAAAGGGCGCCATATATATCTGCCGTAATTTTCGATTCAGTGCCTTCATTCACGGGACGTAATTTTCTAATTTTACCGTTCAGTCTTCCTTAGTGATTTTCTTTTGTTTTGGCGATTTAAAATTAGTAACTATGTTAAAGATAATGTTTAAAATAATAAAGATTTAATAATTTATAATATTATTAATTTACCCGAAATGCTACATTTGTCGTCAATTACCCTCCACACACTGAAAATGTTATGATCTCGTGTCATAAATCGCGCTTTTCTCCGTTCACAATTAAAAGATCCATCGTTAAGTTAATAATAATTAAAAATCCTGCTTAACACACCGTATTAATTCGTCCGCGCCGCGACTCCCGACTCTTTCGTTTCTGGATATTAGTTAAGATATATTTTAATAAGTTTCTTTGGGTATTTTATATCTTAAGGTATTTTATCTTTTCTTAAGAATATTTTATTTGTAGGGATGAAAATCCCTTATCCTACAAAATCTACTTTTGTATACTATAAATAGTTTGTGCATCAGAGATGATCATAACCCTCGGCTGGGAATCTCCGTAGAGTAGAAGAAACGATTATAGGCATAAGCTATTCGATAAATTTATGAGTAGTGATTTACACGATGAAATACGTGACATCGTGATTCCCGTACTCTGCGAACGCAATTTTCGAGGCCAGACGTGAAATAGATTTCTCGATATTATAGCGAGAACGGATTACTGGTTTCTCTTTCCAGACAGTATTAGGTACACAAATCAGATAACTAATTAGGGAGTTCGGTGTTTTCTCATCCCCTACCATACGCCATATAGTGGCTCGCGGAGTATTGATTCATATGTATATAAAATCCTCCACGTTTCACATAGTCTTCAATTGGGTTTAATTTCTTAAATCTATATAATCGATGTACGGTTTATTTGAAGGTATTCTGGCGTGAGAATGAAGAAAAAGGAAGGAAGAAGGAAAGAGAAAGGAAAGAGATTGTGAATAGGTCGTGAAGAAGTAACGAAGAGAAATGGCAGAATGGCTTGAAATGGAGGAAACTGATTGGTTGTGAGTGAGAATTGTGAGAGAGGTGGGAAAGATGTTTGGAACATTGTAAAGATAAACGATAAGGAAATTATCCAAGCTGCATGTGATACTTTTGTAGGAGCAGCAACTTTTACTATTCCTAATGTCCAATAATCATTTTCTCTTCGAGCTAAATTACGGAAAATCTGAAAGTGAAAAGATCGTGGGCTAAAGATTGAGCTTCCTTTCATCCAGCATACTAACGCTACTGTTAAATAAAATAAATCTTCGACGGCGAGACGTTATTGAAATCCATCGATCGAAAAAGATGAATTTACTTTTTACCTGTAGTCTTTCTTGCTGTTTTTTTCCTTGTTTTGGTGAAAAGTAAATTGCTAGCGTCACTTAGACAACGAAGTTGCCCTATGCAAGCCAAGGCAGAAGATAATTGTCAAATTTTCAATGATTTTCGAAGGAATTACAATTTATAGAATTTTTAATAGAACAACCGGTTGCATACATGATGCAACATTAGGACCCAGAAAATCCACACACTTCCAGTCTCATTCCTTCAATATGGATTTCCACTATAAAAATTTGTAAATTTAAATTTACTACGAAAAACTCAATTGAACTTCGCACTTTCTACAGTATAAATTATTAATTCCCAATTGCAAGTTGGTTTCCTTTGACAGAAAAGATTTATTCACTTATATTCCGGTCGACGTGACTTTACGCATCATCAGAGCTATGTTGAACAGGAGTAATTGGGATTTATGAAAAATCCACAATATGTGAGTGCTGTCATTTTAGTGATTTTCGATTTACATTGGGTCTGAAACCAAAAGTGGTCCCTATGGTCAGAATGGGCCTTTTTTCAATAGCTTTTGTTTATACACGTGTTTTTGGTGCGAGAGGGAAGAAAGGAAAGGGAAAATCATTGCAAACTAGTGTGTAGTACTAAAGGATAACATTCAAGCATGTAATAAAATTATGGCCTCATATATGGTAATAAGTAAATTTGTGGAGGCTGAAGACGTCACTGGTGGTTCCGCTTCAGCAAACAGGTGGGCACATCGGAACTATCCCTTCCAAATCAAGATTTCTGAAAACCCTAAATAAAATTTCTCTTCCACATGATTCCAATTACAAACACTTCCTCCTCCCTTTCTCTCTCCATTACACTCTCCCTCTTTCTCTTCAGCGGAAATATAAAGAGATAGCAAGAGGTATCAGAGTGCAGCCTCCGGGTGTGTGCCATCAAGTTGGAAAGTGGCAGGAAATCAGCGGAGATGCATTAAGAGGGTGTGATGAGGGAGGGCTGGTGAGAGGGAGTAGCTAACGGAGTTACTCATGCACAAATTGAGAGAGTAATAAGATAAACGTAAAACCTTTCCACTAGTACGCGAATATCCCCGGTTTGTTACGTAAACTGCTTTATATAACGTTTTGCTGATATTTTTCGGAAAGATTAGTTGGCATTTTGGGATGTTGACTGAATGCATAAATTAAGATACTATACTTACTCTATGCCGCTGTTGCTGTTTAATTAATTATTCTACTAGGGTTAGCAATGAAAAACCTCGATTAAAGAAAATAATTCGTTCCGGAATATTTTTCGTAAACTGAAAACTTTATAGGACGAAATACTATTTCCTATTAATTAAAAAATCCTAAGATGATACTTCAGGTCACCAAAAATCTTAGAATTTATTTTATCAACAAGCAAGATCAGCTATTATTCTTTGGTTATTTCTGAATGTAGAAGACGTTGGCAGCTTGATCACAGCAAAAGAGGACGGCGGTCATCCCTTGATGACTTCATATTAATTGCCTTCCACCTAGGATGTGACAAGGAACTTCAATTAAAATCAGATTGTGAAGTTATTCCACGGTAAATATTTATCGCGACTACCATATTTATCGCACTTAGATAGCATTTTAAAAGCTGTTTGGAGGAGAGTTGATAAGGAAATTGTCTTAGATCCTTTTCCCACATGGCAAATTCCGCTGCTGTCTGGAAGCACTCTCACGAGCATCTAAATTAAACTCTAAATGAATCTTCTTCTAAAAGAGTCCGAATAACATGGGAAAAGTGTTCGATAGCTGAAAATTTGTTAGTGACAGTCGAGGTAACACTCATCGTAATTCCTCGCTATAATGAAAATTTTTATCGTAAGTAGTAATGCACGCAATATTTGATGCATTACGCCATATAATCGTCATTGAAGTTTTATTTCTGGAATTGAGCAGTTGCCGATAAAAAATAAAGGATGGTATCCGAGAGTTCACTGTGCTTAAATGAGACGAAACACGGAAGAGCACTGTGCATAAAAATACAACAATAGATTTCAATGATGAAACCCCGGAGTCGATATGTTGTACTATTTTGCGAGATGGATATTTATTTTATTTTAAAAAGTTGTTCTTTGAGTTATAACATTCAGTTTAGATATAAATCTCTCTTCCGCTGTAATTTTTGGATTAATTCGCTATTTTTATTTGTTTCACACACTTGTATAATTTGAAACGACCTTGTACAACAATTCTTCACGCTTTCAGAATTTATTTCTAGGTACAGCATTTATATCATCCAAGTCATAATAATGAGAATCAAAAACTGTCATCCTTTAATGTCATCAATCGTTCTTCTATTTCACGATTGTGAAATATAAGAACGTTTTCCTTGCATTTTTATACCTCACCTTGATGATTGGCTAATTTTATTTTCCAAATCAGAAGTGTCCAATGACCTAGTGTATTATTTATTGTCTTTATATTATATATATATACCTTATGTCTTATAGGACGACTTAGATCTCTAGCTTTACCTTGATAAGTGCATTGAAAATCCGTGTACGAAACTATCGTACTTAGGAGTTGTAGACTTGGAAAATATAACGATTGCATTGAGGCCTCGGATGAGAGAAAGAATAATAGAGTTTAAAGAATTTAAGAACTTAATTTACAGAAAAATTTACCACTATTATCGCATATACCCGATGTATGTAATAATACGCCATGAAAAATGTCAAGGATTAATTTAAATGTATCTGTCATATTATCTGGCATGCAGTAGGCTACTTAAACACTGTATTTCTTGAATTATAAACTACTTCATTCGTCCAAATCAAAATGGCCGAGTGGTTAGTATCTGGCCCAAATTTCCGACATTTCCATTTCCAGAATTTCATAAGGTTAATTCAAAAGTTTATCCTCAACGTTTAGGGAAATCTTTGTCCGGAAAATTTTGTTCAGTTTTGCTTCAGGAAGTTTCAGGTTTGCTAAGAAGCTAAAAAGTTTTCATAGCTTGCTTGTTTTAATAAAGCAACTCTAGATTACGCAACTGTTTATTTTAGAACAATTACATAGATGTATAGGTATTGATAATGAATTTATAATTTTCGTATATTTAGTTCTAGAAAATGCAGTTCTCATTTCTTCACACATCACGGGTCTTGTTTATTCCTACAAAGCAGTCCCCACTCCTACTTATTAAATGAATTCATCGGGTACTTTTATCTTTTATTTGTTAGGTCACTGATCCTTGGATCTAATGGGTCTTCGAATTTCGTGTTGTTATCTCATCGGGAAGCGCGGGAAAATAATGTTTCAATATTTCGCGTATGTATTTCTTACGGAAGTTATTGGCATCGGATCAATAAATATATACATAGCGGGAATTATTATATAATATTCTAGATTTATTAATGATTCTTGTATCTCCACGCAGATAAAATCTGAAAACAATGCTTTCAGTAACGTTTCAGTAACAGTAACGTTCAGTTCAGTAATGTTTCAATGACAAACTATTATTTTTTCAGAGCTGATGTGCTTTAGAAAGAAATGTTTTTTCACATCACATCAGCCCTAAGGATATGATATATGCTTTTGCCTCATTTACTACGACTGATTGCAGAGTGAGGGAATCACATTATTTCCAAGGATATCTCGAGAATGTGTTGACGTTAAATGTGTGTCTATTCCTGCAACGCGTAGACATATCGCTATTCTTATGGATTATATATTTCCAGTTTAAATTGGCTTTCTTAGTGTTGTCGGAGGAAGAGTTATTTCAGTTAATTTCCGCGGACGCCACATTCTGACGCCAAAAACCAACGCTAAGTTGATTGCTTCCGCCACTGCGCATATTATGGAAAATAGAATTTCACGCGAATTAAGTGCTATTGCCTTCGAAATCCTTGAGACGATCTTCGTCGGTGGGTGCAATCACTCTGAACTGACCATATTATCGGATATTTATTTTTAGAGAGATCGCCAATGTCAGCCCCACCGAAAGTAAAAACTTTCTTCATGCTATAAGTGGCTGACAGGAAGCCAATTGTCCCTGATCCACTTACAGTAAACGACTTCTTAGTTCGTCCGTTTGTCCCCCAAACAAACCTTTCCTTGGAAAAAGAGCTAACACTTTCTCTCCTCCACTTGAACGCTCAACAACATGGTGCTCGATTAGATCACTTGATTAGTGATTGTTGAACCGTGTTATTGCGTGATCTAGCTTTGAATCTTGAGCATTGTTTACGACCTAATCTCCCATGGTATCCCCGCTTCCAGAATGAAGGAGGCACCGAGTATTACGGGAAACGGTGCTGTAATCCTCTTGCTATGCTATGACCTTTTTCAGTGTCACGTAAGTTAACAGCTCAATCGACTTATTCCTTAAACCAACTTTATAATAATAGATGTCAGCGTTGAATATTGCTTTGAGAGAAAAACGAGAGGCACTTAAATTCTTCATAACGCAAGTTGGTAATCCTTGGAATAAATTAGATTAGGAGATAAGTTGAAGTAATCAAATAACTTTAGAAAATTACGCTCTCGGAAGACGTAACAGAAATTGCACGGTTACCATACTACCACGGCCGATACGTTAATGAAATGCGTAAATAAATTGTTTAGGAACCTCCTATCGCGCGTATGCATGATAACTATGAAGAATACAAATAAATTGGTCAGTCGGAGTTCACATTTCTATCACGTACTAAGCAGAAAGCGACATATATGCAAATGCATGAACATGTAAACCAAACATAAATAATAATTTTCTCCATGTATCTACATCATGCATATAAGATACAAATAATATGAGTCATAAAGAAATGTCATATGATTGCATGGCAGGCTAACTCGAATGCGTATTTCGAAGTTTTCGGCCCATAAGAATTGAATCTCTTTACAAATTTGAGGTAAATACAAAATATTCGGTCGTAAATGAAACAACACAAGATATTGAGGTTTTTCTAGCTTTTTGGCTCTATTTTGATTGAAAAAATGAAATCTTATAGCAGATATTTGCATGGAGAGTGAGAAAAGAGAACTTTCTTTCCATCACGTTGACTAAAAAAGGCTCGTAAAAGAAAGATTAGACATCAAGTATTCGATAAATAATAAGAGCTTCAGATAGATGCAAATTTTAACAGAGGCCGTCACTTAGAGGTCCCACCAAGCGATTATTCACTTTCAAACGTCCTTTCATTGGGACCCTTGACGCCCTCAGCTTGAACTTTAGCGAGCATAATTGTAAAATGTTCCTTCTTTCTTAAAAACCTGCCTTCAAACATTTCAAAGTACGAATTATGATCCTTTTATTTTTACTTCCAAGATAATATTTACAAATTTTCCATTTTAGTAGGATAAATGTTTTTGAATAAAATATTAGATTTAAAAGGAAGAAGCCAGACTAAGTTTTCATCCAAGTGTTACATATAGTACAGCTCAAACCATGATCGAACGTAATCGGTTGTTGCTTATTCCTCTCCGATTCTCTCTGAGCAGAAGGCCAAGATTTGTTCAGTATGAAATCAAGGTTTTGTTTTATGTACTGAAAAAATATATACTTTAACATCTTTTAATATCATTTTGTAACTAATAACTATTTGCTCTTTTTGGATTGCAAATCATAATTCATTATTTAGCAATTATCTTTTATCACTGCGTAATTAAAACGGTTGATGTTAATCATAACTATTGACAAGCGTTTAGCTTATGCTATTTAACCAATACCGAGTCTACCATACTTGAAGTAAGTAATTCCGTTTTACCCAATCAGAACCTCATTCAGGCCATGAATCTACTATTTACTATATGTTCTTACAGTAGGTATTCTCGCTATCGAAAAATAAATTTGTGATTATATATTTCAGATTTAAATCATTTTATAAAAATGCAAACGGAGATTAAGATATGTTAACTCATTGAATATATATTTAGTGTGCTCGTTTGAGCTATTTTTAGCCTGAAGGAGCTCATTTGGAAATTAATAAAAATCTTGATTTTGAATTCTGAAAAACTGGAAACCGGTTTCACTAGACTTCATCATAAATCCTTTGCATTTCTTATTTTGACAACCGAAGAAATTTAAAATAAAATGAATTTCTGTTTTTGATCACTCTAGGCTCGATTACAAGCTATTATTTTTTTTCATTATTCAATTATTTAATTTTATTATTTTAAGAGAAACAATATAACAGTTTGATATAACAGCAAATAAGTCTATGTAAAGTAATATATATCCTTTTTGGTCCGTTATCAATAAAAAGGTACACAATGTTAATTAAAATTACCGAATTCAGCATCATCTATACCTCAGTACTTTCAATTATTGCAGCAACATTTATTAAGTAGAACAGCATTGTAGTTTCCGCAGTATTGAAAGCAAATCTGACAGTGTAACAAAGTGCAATTCCGCCGGGGTTCGATTGAATGAGCTTTTGTTTCACTGCAATAATAAAAATGGAAATTCGAATTATGGGAAAGCCGCAAAGAAACCGTTGTGCTAGTCAACGAATGGGATTACTCGCAATTTGAAACATCGCTTTCCATTTTCTAGTTCTCATTGTAAGCCACTAGTAGGCGCAAAGGTTCTACCTTAATTCGGGCGAATAATGTAATAGAATAGAGTAACATAAGGAATAGATAAAATAAGCGATCGAACAAACTTCTTCTCTCACTACTCAGAACATGTCGAGGAATTTACGATGGGAAAAAGAAATGTTAAGACGAGGAAAATATATCAACTGCCAATTCACATTCAAAGAGAATTGAAAAATCGTAATTGCCAATGATTTCTTTTCTACATATTTTTTAAATGTTTTGCAATAATGTATTCTTATATTTGATATGGAATTGTGTTGTTATGAGTGTCTCTTGCGTTTTTTTGGCTGCATGAGTTTAATCTCTGTCAAACTATAATTGTAGAGATTTTTTCCACAATCAAATCTCTCCTGATATTTTTTCTCCTAACGCATTAATGTTATGTTGTTATGCCGAATACATTCAGGAAGATTATTTCTTGTTTTTACTCGATAATAATTTTATTTGTATACTAGCTGAGGCGCCCGTTGATTCTCAACGGGGATATATAAATAAACAGTAGATAATATCTTAGGTAATAATTTGTGCAGAGGAGAATCTAACATCTCTCAATTAGCTTGGATCAATGAAAATGTTATCCTAAACGATGATGTATTTGCATATTTTATAATATATAATAATTGTAATATTTTCAAACTTATTATAATTTGAATCCAAATCTATAATCCAGAATAACAAAAGGAATCATCTTAGATTTTTTTCCTCAAATTTGTAAGATGATTCTTCCTTGGGATATTTTCCTGGGTGCACGTCATTTCGTTCAATAATCACCCATTCCCTTATGTTTTAAATTTATATAACGATAACGATATTTCTCGACCAAAATAAGAATCTTTATTCATTTCTCCTTCTTTTGGTGCTTATCTCGATTTCGTAAGCCAATTATTTCTAATTAAATTTTGCAAAAGAAATGTAGCCTGCAACCGATAAAACTGAGGTTTACGTGCACTTCTTATGAGAACGGTTTTTCTTGTCTGGGTTCGAACTCGGGACATTTATGTAAATGAAAAGTAGCCTATTATCTGTCTATTATTAATGATAATGAGAGAGGGGGGGAGAGAAAGATTCAAGAAAACATAGTATCCTAGCACTCAGGAAGATTCTTTCGCCGCTTTGCGTCATAATAAATATTTGCATTAAAATCGGCGGACAAGGGTGACAGTCTCTCCTTGCAAACGCGACAAACGAGACAAAAACGCGGATGAAAGACATATTTTTCATCCTTTACCCAAAAGCAAATGAAAATTTCCGCATTTATAAAGATACCTCTTAATCCTTGCAAGATCAAAGGGATAAAAGAAGAGTTTATTCCCCCGTCCATCACAAAGATTGAGATAAGCGACTTCCCTCGCGTTTGCATTAGTCGTGGGAATGACGCTCTTCACTTTGAATCTCACGGTCCGGTGAATAGCGGTGGAGCCAAGGTCCGAGAGATTCGCCTATTTCATGCAAATAGGCCGAAATAACGGGAATAAAGGAATTAGTTGCCACGAAACGGAGGATGTGGACGATCTGGCGTTAGATATGAGGATGTGTATAGAAACGAGGGATTTTCATAGTGGATGTTGCGGCTATGGGAAAAGAGATGTTATGTCATCAGTTGGGAAACAGGGTGTTGAAAAGCAGACGATCATATCTTCATTAACGCTTTGAGGACGCACTGCCTAAAAGAACGGTAAGAGCTCATTTTGTCCCATTGAGTTTTCTTACCATTAAAGGGTCTCTTTAATTCCGTTACATAATTTTTTCCTCAAATGCGATTAAAAAGATTTTATCCACAAATACTCAACAACTATCGTTATTCTGCATTAATGATTTAATTTATGATTTTCTGCGAACCCCGTTAAAGTCGAGTATGCTCAAGCACCACAGGTATGGAAATAAAAAGATGCCTGTCAGAGAATTCCATATTTTGCAATATCCTTTTATTTTTTAAATTATAGTATTGTAAAAGTATTTTGTAATGGCAAATATTTATGAATAACACATCCACAAAAATATGTACTTGTATTTGGAAAGAGGAAAATCACTTTTTTACAAAACGTATAATTTTTCTGAGTTTTCTGAGTTTCTTCACAAGCATTCTCTTACAATAAGGATACATTGTTTTGCGTTTTCTCAAATTCTGGCATATTTTATATTCTAGTCCTTTGTTGTAGTAAGAGGGCGTTCCTAGGGAAGAGGATACTTTCATCTTAATCCCCATCACTTCTTTCAATTACTTCTTTCCAAGAATTTCCAATTCGCTGCTTCTTTGAACAACACTCAGCTGTCTGTGGATCAAATACATCACTTGGATAATTTGCGTGCCCAAGAATCTGAAATAAATATATTCCAAGCCACAGAAGTCTTTTATTATATTTCAGATGCGTTCTCTAGGTACCGTGTTCGAGAAAATATGCGATCAAGGGTTTTATACCAACAACTTTTTATTAGAGAATACTGATACCTTAATATACCATAAATCAGTAAATTTCCCCCTCGGATAGGAACTGGCGATAAGAAAGTTGTATGAGTGTAATTCTGGTGAGAGAGCAAAACAATTTGGCGAGCGGTGGATTATTGTTTGTCTCCGTCGCGCCGGTGGCCGCTGAAACCCCTTATTGTCGGAATGCGACTGCACATTCCTACGCATCAAGCTGCCTTTTTTGTGCACTATACTTTAGACACATATAAAATTAATGTATGTAACGATAGGATGTAATTGGCCAACTAGTAATCCTATTCCATTTCTGAATATAATTTTCAGTCGTCAAACAAAATTTGGATTGAAAGTTTCCCCTCATTTGTTAAGGCACAATCATGAACACAATCAACCATCGATAAATAATTGTGTGATTCATAAGATTGTGTGAATTTGCGTAGTTGTGATTTAAAGGAGAAGTTGTTGATCAATGCTAATGAAAAATTTTTACACACTTTATGCAGCCGTAAGAGCAGTATTCACGACGGAATCGACGGGGCAATCATTCAATGGAAATGTCTTGCGATGGGACGCGTGTCTAAAGTAGGTCGATGGACATAATGCTCTTCCTGCTCCTCGACGTCCATTTTTTATCATGCGAAATGCCTAATCGAGATTCAAATTTGGTTTTGAAGAAAACGATTTAGCTGTCCATGTATATTGCAAAGATAGCGCTGCCGAAATATTGAACTGACGTTGGCAATCAGTTCAACATGATCACCTGGATTAAAAAACACGTCTTCCGCGAATGAATCATCTTTATTAATTCGCGTTACTTTCACTCCCTTAGACTCAGTTCTATTTTCCATAATAATATTTTGATGCCATTTACATTTCAATAACATGAAATCCTCGAAATTCCATCTGCTTTCGTTAGTATAATACTTATATTTTTATTGATCAAAAAGTTATCTTACAGTATAGTAGAATTCGATGAACAGGAAGCTGTAAATTATAAATGGGAAACATGTCTAAAAATTCTGGGATATATTAATCTCTTCAGTTTTAACTTTCACAGCTGCAAACTTAAGGACTTATTAATAGTTTTAAAATCGAGCCTACTAAAAATAGCGTGAAATATCCAACTTTCCATATTTCTTCCCTAAATAGTTGTGGAGATTACACTATCATTTTCCCTTTTAAAAGTGCACATAGAAATGATTTACATATGAAAATTGATCTTCACATATCTATTCACGAATGTCTTTAAACATAAATAATTAACACACTCAATCATCGTAGACTGGATTTCGTGGAACTACATTGTAATGTAGAAGCACTTTAAGGTTGATACAATCATTAATACATTTTATTCAGCATGATGAAGAATTTCTTAATATTTAAAATAAATAAAACGCTCCATCATCAATCACATCATAATTTTCAGGATTACAATCAAATTACTACGCAGGATTTAATGCTGTATTTAAGATGTTTAGAATTACCAATCCAGCAATCGCAGATTACAGCCGAACGACTACCAAAAATAAGCAAAAAGAAAGTAACGTCCGAGTAAGCAATCCACTCCCTTTAGATATGTATGAAATTCGCTCGTTTAAAATGGAGCATATCTAACCAGTGGCTTGTTCCGGACTTGGCTGTCCCACTGGCGAACATACAGAAGATCAACTTTCGATTTCGCTCCACACATCAATTTGGTTTTATAAAAAGCGTCCCCTTCTCCGTTTAGCTCTTCCGACGGTAAGGCGAAGGAAGTAGGTCGTTGTCATTGGCTCCCTCCATACCTGGCACAGATATGAGAGAAAAAAATTTTTGCCGGAGAGGAAGTGTGTGAGGGAGATTGGACTCTCGTTTCATTTTGTTTTATTAGCGAAGGAATCGTTCGATGGAGAAATCTATTATAATTGAAAATCGGTTTTGGGAAAGTTATATGGCCGAAGAAAAAGTAACTCGCTCGTTTTACTTTTGCTTGTCATATCCTTCGATGCGTAGACTTGAAAAAATAAGCAGTCGGGCTTGTTTTACATCTACATATGTACCCCGCGAGCCGCCTTCCGACGTATGGCAGGGGATGCATGCACCATTTCCTAATCGATTACTTTCACGTATCGTTCTAGGAAAAATATGAACTCTTGAATCGACTGGTTCTAACATCTATTTCTCTGATTTTCCTTGAAGTATCACAATGGTCTGCGTACCAAGGAGGGCGCATAACATCAACTACATCTTCTGCAAACACCCTGAATATATTAAGTTAATAGTCTTTGATTGAGTCTTATTATGTTCTAAAACTTCCTATCCTGCCTCCTGAGGCATCCGAGATTCACTGATTTGTCATAGAAGTTATTTACTAAATGCCTTTTGTTTTACGTTATCCAATTCGCGAATTTTATATATCTTGGTCCATCGACGATTTAGAAAACAAACAATTTCATTCTAATATGTTCCTATGTTGAAGTAATTCATTGCAGTTATGTAACACTTTTTATTGTATACCCTTGGGAGAAAATACGGTGATAATTTTTTTCTTAGTGATATAAAAGATGATAAGATAAATAACGAGAAGCAAAAGGTACGTGATGGAATTAATAATTCATATTTTCAATGAATCTGCTGATGATTTAAGAAAAAATCATCCTTCTTCCTTTTGTCACTATCTCACTTCTGCGAGAAAATCCCTAGCTCTCCTGCGTTTTGCATAAGACCGTGTTTAAAAAATAGGCCATTGTTTAAGGTGTTACGATATGAGTGTCACTTTCACGTTGAATACCATCCTTTTCACCATCGACGTTTATAGAATGAGACCAGAAAAAATGAATGAAAGCAATGATAAATATTAGAATTGAATTATCGTATGGTGTTACCTATACAATGATCATAGTATATTTATATGTGACGTATAATCCACATCAATAGAGTGAAAGAAGCCTAAGAGAATTTGATATCTCTTTTCCATTATTTCCAATTCATCCTCTCGATTATTCTATTTCCTATTGGAAAATATTTATTATTCAGTATGTGCCGATATAAATTTTATAGTATATGGTCGGATTTCATCATCTGGCTCGGAATATCTTGCAATTAGTGATACGAAATATCATGAGGAAACTAAATGGATAATACCGAAAGACCCTCCCTCCCCTCCCAGAGAAAGATCCCTAAGGAAAGCGGTAACGTAATAGACATATTATAATAGAGATAATATTCGTTATCCAAAATTGAATATAACTTAGCAATTATTCTGAATGGCTGTAATTAGACTTTTTGTGATGGCTTGAGTTCATGATACTGGAGTAACTTGATCATCAAAACATCTACTGAAGACATACTATAGTCTTCTAATGTAGATTTACTGGGCTCTTATTTTATATTAATTGTAACTCTGTCATCCTATTTTTTGTCGGTACAATGTGTTGAAATTAGCTCAAAATAACTCAAGCATACTATACCTCTGAATTTTGACATTCAAAAAAATTTAGTTGTGACGCGGTTCATGAGAGCAGAATAAAGTACGATATTTTTTCATCATGCGTCAGCTCCTCGAAATGCTCTCTGGATCTAAACTAATTTTTGGCATACAAATTTGACATATATATCCATGTAGTTGGGGACTCATAGACACCAAAATTTCTGCTTTATATAATACAGTTGTTAAAATAAATCACCAAAGAAAAATGACACAACAAATTAACAATTTCTTTTGCTGTACATTGTTCCGAGGTCAAAAGATAAGATAAGATACTTTCAAGAGATTATGAAATTAGAAAATTCGCAAATTGAGAACACAAATCCCTGAAATGGTTTTTTCCGATTAAAAACGGAGAGTTTGGGAAGTCAGTGGAATCTTATTTAATAATCCCTGTTGAGTATATATTTATCTATCAGATGAGAGTAACTTCCGTAAGTAATACATAGGAGAAATATTGGAACATAAATTTCACGCACTCACCTACGAGATAAAATTATGAAACTTGAAGATTCATTAGAGGATCAGTGACGTAACATATATCGATATTTTTCTATTAATAGCATCCTTGGTTCGACTCTGGACGACTCGAAAATAATCTCACAAGGAATGCACGTCAAGTTCATTTTGATCTATCGGAGATTTTTTTCTTTGGCAAAATTAAAGTAGAAGAAATGGTCCTACGAAATCAAGATATTACCAAAAGAATGGAAATTAAATAAAGATTCTTATTTTTGCCATTAATTGTTGTATTGTATTCTAAATTACGAGAATATTGATAAAATAAACGAAAATTTGCGGTTGTAAATAACCAGTCCCCACGAGGACCAATGCGATTGTTGAATTCGAGCTTATGAATTCCTAGAATAAACACGTAGAAAAATCCATGTTACATAAGCCGAAACGATGAGTGAGTAAAGGGAAATAGATGCTAAAGCAAGTTGGTTCTAGGATTAATTTTTTAGTCTATTAATTAAATAAAGTGCGCGCACTTCCTGCCATGCGCCGAAAAGAATTACGTATGTGATATACGGATAATTAAATAAGATAAAAGTGCCCGATGAATTCATTTAATAAGTAGGAGTGGGGACTGCTTTGTTAGTATAAACAAGCCAAAGAAACCCGTGATGTGTGAAGAAATTAGAACTAAAGTAAGCGTTATATGCATTTTCTAGTACGAAATATACGAAGATTATAAAGTCATAATGAATACCTATGCATCTATGTAATTGACCTGAAATAAACAGATGCGTAATCTAGAATTACATTATTCGTTAAAATTAAACTAAAAAATCGTTTTTCCATAAGAGAATTTTACTGATATATTCGGCTAGGTTTCTCAAGATTATAGAGTAAAAAATTAAAGCGTCACAATAGTGCATAAATGATGATGAATTACCAATTTGTTTCTGCCTCTTTATAAGTTTAGTGATTCGTTTCTTTACCTTTTCACGATCTAATGTATATTTTCCATCGAATTAATAATTCACAACCATAAAGTATCAAATTAATTGGTACTTTTAGCCTCTATACGAGCTGCATGAATTATCAACTTTAATGGAGGAGTTAGTGTTTTATATTCATTTCATGTTGCTAATGAACTCTGAAATTTCTTGGAATATGTGCAATTGAAACTATATCCACATGTTACACAACATTACTTAGCGAAATTCCTAGATATTCCATTTTTGGCTGTGGCAAATAAAGCAAACTTTAGAAGTACCGATTCCGTATTAAGGTGTTTATTTCTGGGGATTTCGTGGGACGCTGTAATCTTTTAGGAGTAAATTCGATGCGGAGGCAAAGAAACTTAGAGAATTTCGCTTCTATTTTGAATCTTCATCGCAAATCCATGATGTTTCCAAATGTTAATTTTTGAAGTCCTCTTTGATTGAGATTAAAACTTTGGCATGTGTTAATCCAGAACCTTATCTATTTAAGTTATATTTAATTGGTTTCACGAAACTAATGTGCTTAATACTGATGGGGAATTTTCCGTCCATCTCACAGCTTTTAAATGTTCTAATAGCTAAATTGCTCTTTGAACGGCGCCGACTATTTCGAGTGGAGCGCATCCAAACGTAGCGGACGACAAATATGCATCCAAGTTTTCACTCAAACGGAGAGAGCATATGCGGCCTCCTTCAGAATTATGATATTTAAAAGATTTTAGCGAAAGAAAGGCGGTCTCATCTCTGTAAGATAAATGTCACCATTTATATTTTAGTGACTTCGAGTAAATTTTGGAGGAACTATTACAGATTTTTTCCGAAATTTGAAAAATAAATCTGACCCTAAGATTCTCTAATATTTAGATAAATTTAAATTTCATGACTAAAAGGCCTTGATTTGCATAAGAAACATGAATCATTTGCAAAGACGAATTTCCAAAAAATCACATGACTTGATATACATCTCTTAATAAGGAAGTTATTCTTTTGATTTTCTATTTTGCTATTTAAAAGTTTTTTGTAATTTTTGATCTGTTTTCAGCATATTTTGAAGAGTATATAAAATTATATTAAATCACCTATACTATATATAATTAAATTAATTTAAGCAATATTCAAACATTAAATTACTAAGTAATAGCTAGTTTAACATATGTAATTAAACAGCTCTCAAAATAAATTAGACTACATGGGGATCTGAAGGAGAAGATATATAAATTTAAATAGAAAGATAAGACCACAATGTGTAGAATTACGAAGAAATTATAAATGAAAGTTACAATTTAGAATTTTAAATTATGTGAGTGAAAATCAGTAAAAGCAGTGTAATGAACATTTAGGATAAATAGAAAGGGAAATAGAGTTAGGCAACAGGCTGGGAGAAAACTGTAGAAAGAGCCATAAAACATGCAGAGAAAGATAATTAAGTAGTATTTACTACATATAAGTGAACACTTATGAAAGGAATATGTTTTCCTCTTACAATATATTAATATTACAAAATAAAAATTTCCATATTTATTCAACTTTTTGACAGAGATCTAAGCATGCTCATGGTACATGAAAATAAAAGCTTGATATCTCTCCTTATTTATATCTATTTTTCATTGATTACATTTCTTTATTTTTATTTTCAAGATTGATTACATATTGTCTGCAATCTTAATCATCATTAGCTGAACAAGAAACTGACACAGATTGCATGACAAGATTCAATTTATATACTCACTAGAAAATCTATTTTTCAAGCAATAATGGATGAATTTTATTTTAATAGCACAATATGGAAAAATTGAAAGAATTAAGCTTCTATAATACATTTTTATTATCTCCTTCTGGGGTTAGGTATGCAGAGAGTCAAAAATCAATGATATGCTTTCAACAAGATATTTACAACACCCAGCTGAATTTGAAGATATGATAACTAAATATAGTTTATAAATATATTCATCATATGATATTTTTTACAGTTCTAGTAATAAGCACAATAAACGATTTAATCTGTTTAAACAGCATGCACAAATTGTTCTATTGAGGAAACGTATACATTTTAAGGCTTCATTATTATTCTCAAATACTTTGTTCCATGGCAAGGTAGGGTAATTGTACCAAAACAAAGATAGATCCAGCTCTTTTTTACAACTACAATAGAGATGTATATGACATGAAATATCAAATTCATGTGCATAACATTAATGAAAATTCATTATGGTTAGATAGACAGTAAATGTCATCTCTCCTTTAGAACCCTATCAGTAAATAATATTAGGGTTGCTGTTAAATTCTTTATTTAAGCTAAAATTATGAATAGATTGTAAACATGGGGTAGTTTTTGTGAAGAATATAAAAATTTTTGAAAATTCTAGTGTGAGCCAAAAGAAAGGCTTTAATAATATTGACAACTCGATGAAAGTAAGAGTGAATGCTATAAATGCTTTCAAATGTAGATACAAAATAGAATTAAGCCATCTCAAGACACTGGAGACTATGGAGCATCATTTTATAGTATCAAAAGATTAATTTGTAACACACTAATACATGACATGCAATTCGATACTCCCTAAGTCTGGGCATCAGATATTAAACTGAACATCTTCCTTCACTCAATGGATCCTAAATTATCATTTAAATAAAAACAATTTACCTCAGTGTTTTTGACTTAGGGCCCAAGGTTTGAGTTCCTCATTATTCATTTACATTCCTTTATTATCCAAGGACATTCAGATACATGTATAGGATTCGCCAAAGATACAAATAAATATACAAAAAAGAGAAGATAGATCAAGTACAGAATGACAATAATTTTCTTAACATAATTACTTTACAGCCATGATTCTTGTATTTAGCTCTTCATGTTTTATTTCACCAGAACTGGAATAATGATAAACCAAAGGCTTTTTATTATAGTAATATTACCTAACACTGAATATGTTTTCTTCCATTCCTGCAACTTAAGTTCTAAGAGGTCAGCATTTTTCATTAATTCTTATCATAAATATTTGTTCTTTTATAATGCTGCTTTTCATTGAAAACCGAAAACATCAACTTAAGTATAATAAAAGACTAGTTAATGATAAAGCACACTAATTCTCAATTATATGATGGTACTGTCTAATTTTAATAGCACTCTAAGCTCATGCTGCATCTAAAGCAATGAATAAACATTATAGAAAATTTCTCAATAATACAAAGTTGTGCTAAATCAATTGCAGAATCAATAATGCTAATAACAACTCAAAATAAATCTAGAATATAATTAATAGATCCAGAAAAATCACACAAGCTCTAAAACTTAATGAACCCTACGGAAAAGATACCACAAAACTGTATACCATTTGCATGAGGCAGTCAAATTTAATGAATATGTTATTATACCTACCTTTGTCTCCAGAGTTTTTAATGTATACTCAATGCCAGTTTTTCCAAATCTCATTCAAATGTCATTCATAACCTTGGTTATAAAGTTAGCTCAGGCTCTGATGAATTACCAAATTCCTTACCTGTTATCTTTTATGAACTTATCAGCTCCCCATTCTTTTGTCTTCTATTTGTCCATTCAATTCATTCATTTTATTTTTCAGAGCCACTTAACTTTCAAAAGTTTTACCCATAAGAAACATGCAAAAGAGCAAAGTTCTGTAAATTTCTAAAAGAAGTTCTGTAAAGTTCTATAGCCTTCCTTAATTCTTTTGGCAATATATTTAAAAATATTTTATACTTGAACTCTGAAGTATTTAGAATGGTATGACAGAAGTACTATTTTTAAAAAAGTACTTGGACATCTAAGTTCATTCCGCACATAAAGGCACCTAATGGCTATTGGGATCAGGACTGCTTTCACAAGTTTAAAACACTTCCCACTTGTATTCAGGCACAATAGAACAACCATGACTACCCACTTTCAAATAATATTTCTTATATTATTAGCACTTGAAAACAAAAATAAGGCATTAGCAATGTTTTATGGCTTTTCCAAAGTATTTGGTAACGCTGAATATTGTCCAATCTGAAAAACTCAGTTCTATTGATATCTGTGACCACATATGATTGGATTCTTTCTTATTTTACTAATAAAAGTCAACAAGTTCTTACCAATAACATGAGAAACAAAAATATATCATTCCTCTAAAATTGATTACTCAAGGTGTCCCTCAGATCTCTGTTTTAGGTTCTATTCGTATAATTTTTGGATTACATTGTTGATCTTCCCAAACATGTCACATTTCAAATAAAATTCAGTTTCAGGCATTGTCTTGTGGAAATATTCCATAATTAGTAAGAAAACTTTTGTACTTTTTCCACAAATTAAATTTCATTAGTATCAATTCCATATGCTATCAATAAATACTGGGATGCTCCAATCTAAATATCAATTATATGCTGGCAATACCAACTTTGTTCTTACATCCTCCAATTTTGAACTACTCTTTAGTAATGGAAACTGCAATGGAAGCTCTCAATAGTTGGTGCTTTGATAACTTTCTGAAGGTGACTGTAACCACACTAACTTTATTTTATTAATATAAGCAAACCCCAAAGAATTCATCCATTATAGTTAATGGTAAAACTATTTTCCAGGTGCACAATGCAAAATTCCTAAACCTCCATATTGAATGTAATCTTTCACAGGCAAATTGTATTAATATCTAGACTAATACATTAAGCTCCATCTGTTTCCTTATCTTGACCATTCCCTGTACAGCATCAATTAATATCATCAATATTCTTCTTAACATTTGTTAGGGGCTGCATTTCTTATCATTTAGGGTACTCTATTTTGGGATTTTTCCACCAATTCATTGAAAACTTTAAGAATTCAAAAGAAAGAAATATGTCTGGTTGCTCTCTGTAAAATCCTTTTAAATAAATCAAAAACCCTGCAACTAACTTGCAATCAAGTTTTGACAGTTATTTGAATTTAAAAAAATTTATTTAGTGAATATACTCTCAACATTGGTGTGCAAAATTACTTAACTATGCATTCCAAGAATTTTCATCTAATATGCCTAAGTAGAAAAAATCTGCCACTGGTCCCAAACATATGGGTCTACTTTTATTTAATAAACTACTCATCTATATTAATAAGATTAAATCTCCCCGTGAATTAAAATGTAAAGTAAGGTCTCTACTAATAAGTAAAATTTTCTCCTTTATATGAATTTTAAATGGTAAATTTTGATTTTTTAGACAAGTATGTTTTATATTTCATTTCTTATACATTTTAAATTGTATCTGTATGAATGAACATTTACGCAATAATGACATTTTACATTAATTTTTTATGTTATTGGATTTTTCATTGCACATTATTTATCTTGATGCACCTTATATCTTGTTCAAACATTATATTTGTATCATGATCCTTGGGCAAATTAATATTATTTTTTATGATTAAATTGGTATGTCCTTATCCATGAGATGTATTCCATCACTCACAACAGTTTTAAGTCTAGAATAGCTAAGTGGACATTACGTTCCACTAACATAAGATGAAAATGTGTCCAGCCTCAAATCCTGGTGGGAGCCCACTTGTGCAATGTGACCCCAGCTGTCAAATCACTTTTAGCATTACTATTAAATATATACATTTTCCCTTATTGTCCAAATTTAAAATTGGTAAGACACTATAAGATGAAATAATAATGAAATATTTCATGATTCAACATTGAAATCGAACTCTTCTTATTTTGAGTGACTTGAAATAAATCTCTACCCACATAACAGCAACACATCACAGAGACTGGTATGAGACATTTCAAACATCTTACAATATGTCTCTGAGAGGTTCCAAGATAACTCTATTGAGTAATGAGATATCTAAAATATGACTCTGAGAGAGATTTATGTCTTCCCCTTATAACATCCCAGAGATGTCTCTTGAGAGGTCTTTAAAATTCTCTATAACCTTCTTTGAGACCTCTCATTTATAGAATTTGAAGTCATTGTTTACTAGAGTGAAACATTCCAAACCCAAACAATTTAAATCACTTGAAGCTTTCACATGCTATGAGAACCAGAAAATGGGAATGAATTTATGAACGATTATATTCATTGCTGCAAGATTAGCTACTTTGGAGAGAGGGATACATCTTAGGTTTCCCAAAAGTTAAAACATGATTAGGAATGGATCTTATTCCTTACACCTCAGATGTGCTAGTATTGCATTTCTGAGTAAAATGACATGAGAAGCTGATCTCATATGACTGTACATATTATCATTGAATTTAAATTGCCAAGGAACATTTTGTGATTTAGTTGATTGAAACCTGTTTCATTATTTAATTCTCTTCATAACATAGAAGATGAAATCTGTTAAACCACATGCCCAATTGTGCAGCACACACATGAATTAACACTTCATTATTTACATTTAAATCTTTTAAATCATAACCTTTTAAGTGTCGAATTGAAAGAAGCTGCAAGGCTCAAAACTTAGCCTATAAGAAGAGTATTTTGCAAATTTACCAGCCAAATCTCAGCAATCAATTTTACTACTCTGCACATAGCATGTGAAGAAAGACATGTTGTCGAATAATAGAAAATCAGTTATACCGAAAAACTACTTATTCAATCCTCTGAATGAGAGCATTGTAAAAATAAGAGCACTAGATAAAGTTACTCAATCTGGGACGCTGTTGAAGAAGATGCCAGAATTCTCGAATGGTAGCATTTACTTATTCCTCACCCTTCAATGTTGAATTATACAGGTTTGACAGTCAAGTGATGAAGTGATAAGAATATTTTTCTCAACACACAATGATATGAAACGATGTAAACAAGCTGTACTCTGGAGCAAAGTACTAATCAGATTTTCATTATTTAGCGCAAGCAGCCACTGACAGCTTCCGCCGATAAAAATCCTTAATTTCCTGTATACAAATTTTCGTTAGAAAACAAATTTGACGATTTTACAGTCATTCATTTACATAAGTCGGAGAAAACTTTACGCTTTCTTGAAGTTTCAGTTCGTAATAGGCGCTTCTTCCAGCTTCAATCGACCTGAAACTGCTGATAATACACACTCGAAGCAGCGGATCAGATGATATTCTTCAGTACATATGATTTCAAATTATTAATGCAAGTAATGTCTGAGTATCCAGAAAATTATTGATCTTTAAAATTCTAAAGAATAAAGACAAATTCAAATACTTTAGTATTCCACAATGCTCCATGTCAATTATTTAAGTGGTGAAAGTATTGGCGAAGTTCAAAAGTTATTTTCTATTTAAAATATTCAAAAGTGTTTAATTCATCATTTACGCCAACACTTGAAGTAGTAATAAGTGAAAACAATTTCGTTCGCAAGGTCTAAGTGGTCTACGCTATATCTTCTGTCGACAGATGAATCAAGGTCGTGTTTCTGCACTTTGGAGTTGATTGAATCAGTTACGTATCAACACACCCTTGGATTGAATTTATTTTTGTTGAGCGGTGTTTACTGTCACTTACTTAGTTGACTTTGGTGCTATAGTGGAAATTCAGTTTTTACCTGGATTTTAAGTGTAAAATACTGTGCTTTGTATCAACATGGTATCATTACGTTTGTCTGTCTCTAAGTGCTCCAAACAACTTAATTGCAACTCACTTCTACGATTATCTACCCTAACATTGTGCCGTATCCTTTCCATAATATTATATTTCTGTCATCGAATCGTAAGATACTACGAATATGACGATGGAACGAGTGTCTTTACTTAGTTAATATGTTGTCTTCAATGAAATAGTAAAAATTTTGTTAAGAATATGGTCATTCGGACATTAAGAATATGGTTCGTAACGTACGGATTTGTTTTCATTATTTGTGTAACCGTATCCATAAAATGTTTTCAGTTAAGTATTTTTATTTTATATTTCACATTACGTAAGTTAGTGCATTGAAGCAGTCGTGAATTATATTTGGCCTTAACAAATTATAAGGGCATGCATCTTCACAGCCAGCTGTTAAGCATAAAACTCCAAAAGGTAAATATCTTATGTCACAAGTGAAATAAGATATTCATGTTAGAGTATTATATTTCAGAATACATGCGAATCTTTCACATTCTTTCCAAAGCACAATTTTCATGGGAGGATCCATTGAACTTGGAGTCTCAGTTAACTCAGGATGAAATTATTGTTCGCGACTCATTTAGAACATATTGCCAGGAAAAATTGATGCCTAGAGTACTGAAAGCCAACAGAGATGAAGGTAATTCTAAATTTTGAATTAAAAAGGAAATATATGTGAATAAAATCTAAGCCATTAACACCACCTTGTAAAAAATATTATTTCCAGTATTTCACAGGGAAATTATGTCAGAAATGGGATCGTTGGGAGTTTTAGGTTGTACAATACCTAGCTATGGATGTGCTGGGGTGTCATCAGTGGCATATGGATTATTAGCTCGTGAAGTGGAGCGTGTGGATAGTGGATATCGTTCTGCGATGAGTGTACAATCCTCACTTGTCATGCATCCAATTTATGCTTATGGAACAGAGGAACAGAAACAGAGGTTCCTTCCCAAACTTGGTAAGTTTCTAGAAATGATTTTTGCTGAAATTATGCAGTCAACATCTATTCATATGAGTAAAGTATAATTAGTTTCACTATCGATGTCATTTTGTTATTTACTCGTTAAATTATGACAATGTTTGTGGACTTGCTTGAGAAGGTTGATTTGCATTCCCTCTCGAAACACATGACATATCACAACTCTAATAGAATGTGACCTGTTTCAAAAGCGACAAGTTTTGTTTGGCCTTCATTGCCTCCTACATTTTTCATTTTATATTTTTCATATTGAAATTCTTCTGAATTAAAGTGAATATCATGGAATATTAAAGTTTTGTTAGTAACATGGAATTATTAATTTCATGTATGTACCCCATTGTATATACCAAATATATACCAATATACCATATCCAAACTGTGAATTTTTTCAGAAATTTCAAATCACTGCCAACAACTGTTAGTAATAATGAGCTGATAATAATAATAATATTTATTTGTCAAGGATTGTGTACATAATATATACTTCATCACTCAAGTAATAAAAAAACATGAAATTAGGATGAAAAGTGTTCATCGGTGTTGTAGTACATATTTTCATCCAGAAAAGATTTACATCTGCTTTTAAAAGATTCATCAGACCTCATAGACTTGAAGTACTCGGGTAGCTTGTTGTAGAGAACAAGTCCCATCTGTTGAGGCCCCAAAAGAGTGGAATTTATGCATACATATGGGACATTTGAATTATTGGCAATTTGGGTCCCATGGTTGTGGACTTCAGCATTGGTCCTGTATTTTTTGAGATTTTTCTTGTTTAGATAAAAAGAGGATAATTAATGGAAGGGATAAGATTTTGAGATATTTGAAAAGAGGCAAACTAGGTGCATCAAACATAGACTTAATCGTAATCCATATTAGCTCCTTTTGAAGTTTGAAAACTTTGATAGCATGGGGGAGGATCCCTAAAACATAATACTGAGAGAGATTAAAACATAATGGCATGAAAGTGAAATAAACCATAATAAATGGAAAGCACAACATCAATGGAAACAGTATAGCAGGTGTTATGAATGAGAAAACAGAGAGGACTAAGTTTTCATGAAAGCATAGGAGCTGAATTTTCAGTATAGTAAATAGTAAGTAAGCAAATAGTGAGTAAATATTGGTATAATGTAAAAATTTCCATTAATACTTAGTAATATTGTAAGAAACTACCAACGTAATTTTATTACTTTATAAACTGTATATTAATAATAGTATTTATTAATTATAATCAATGATATTGAAGAGATAAATTGTGATAATTATAAAGTTAAAGGTTTCTGTCACTTGAATTTCCCACTGAGGTAACATATGGATCATTAGAAGGTGGCAGTGTGATGTATCATACTTGTATCAATTCATATAATACATTCGTTCTATATTTATTGAAAAAGGTACATAGAATATTAAGGACGTGAAACATTTTTGCATGAATTGAAATGTGTTCACTAGTGTTTATAACAACGTGATATTAAATGATTATTTTTAATTATGCTCATTCTAGTGTCAAATGACATATGATGATTATTCATCCTCTATTGGAAAGATTAATCAATATCAAGAATTAATAGGCTTAGAAAAATAAAATACTGGAGAGGATCTAAAAATGTTGATGAAGGAATTTATAAAATACAACCAGAAAATCAGTGTTCTCAGGTGATACTTTGTGGAATTCCATATTTTCAATTCAGTAATGAATGAAAAGACTTGTACAATTCCAATAAAATATTTGCTTGGGCTTGAGTTTTTGAACATTTTGTTCATCTTTGTATTTATATGTATGAGATGAAAAATAGGGGAGGAAGGGTCATGAAAGACATGTGATTGCCATGAGTGGAAGTGTAGGGAAGGGGATAGTTAAAGTTAAGAAGGAGGAGATGATGAGGGAAAGAGGCAGGTTTGAAGGATTTTTGGTCGTAAAGCGTATATATTTAGTGCAATTGTATCAGTGTCTCCATTCATTTCTACATTGACAACGAGAAAATTATTTTCATTATATCTCTTGTAAAATAAAGATTTGGCTTATGTTTGCCCAAAAGGTGTTTCAAGATTAAACGCTATTTTTTTCTTTTTTTAAATATTCTTGTTAAATTATTCAACTAATGAGACTAGTAATTAAAAGATGTTTCTGCTTTGCAGCTAAAGGTGAGCTGGTTGGCTGTTTTGGGTTAACAGAGCCTAATCATGGTAGTGACCCAGGAGGAATGGAAACCAGGGCAAAATATGATGCTGGATCTAAGAGTTACCTTCTTTCAGGGAGTAAAACATGGTATTTTCATTTTACCCTGAAGCTATTCCATAATACAAAATTTTCTTTAATTTAATATGCCAGGCTATAAAGTTTCTGAAAATTAAGAATTTAACCTGGCGATTAAATTTAAGTGACATTCTTAATTAATGTTGTTCATCCAAATAATTAATTAATACAAAAGATGATCATTTATTAAATTTTTGTGCTGTACTTAAGTAATATGTATGATGAAATCTCAAGTGCGTGCACAAAATACTTATGTCTCCTTATAGAACTAATTCATTGAATAAGAAACATGATAGTATGGATAAATCCAAATTATATGATCAAAATCAAGGATGCCACATAAATAGTAAATGAAACTTATCTGTTTAATGTGATGTAATTTTAGGATCACAAATTCTCCCATTGCTGACCTTTGCGTTGTTTGGGCCAAATGTGATGATGGCAAAATTAGAGGTTTCATTGTTGAGAGATCTTTTAAAGGTCTGAGTACTCCAAAAATAGAGGGAAAGTTCTCACTCAGGGCTTCAGTAACAGGAATGATCCTAATGGATGAAGTCCCTGTTCCAGAAGAGAATATATTGCCAAATGTTGAAGGATTAAAGGTAAGTGATATGTGTTTCTTTTTATAACATGAAACTGATCCACTTCCACCTTCATTTTGTAGAACATTATTCATGACAAAATGAAAAACAGAGCTTATGGGTTTCACTACTATTACACCCTCACATTTGAAAGTCTTTTAATCATAAACACATTTAAAAAATTAAATGTTTTCACAGTTTGATTTGTGAGAATTCAAACCCTGTAAAAAGAGCCAGAAATATTTGAAAATTATAAGAAAAGAATATGCTTGCATGGAAACTTGGTTTACTGTTCCTTCTGAGCTAGTGAAAAAATAAATATTATCTTTCACTGCTTGTTAAAAGAAAAGGAAAAGCACATGAATGTTTATTGTTTATTTGAAAATGCAGGGAAAAAACAATAATTTGTGTTCGTTTGTAGGCTTGCATAGCATTGATCAGATTCTGTGTACTGTGTGCAATTTGCAAAGTTTCATTGTAAAAATATCTTCAGCTATAAATACTTTCACCACCACATTCAGTAACTTACATTAATTATGTTCAATGCTTTCATAATTTTCATGTTGATAAATGAACAATCAATTATTTGATTTTAAGTAAATTAGTCAATGTCAATAAAAATCTCAAATTCTTAGGAATGACATCTATAATAATATTGATTTGCTTCCCATACAGGGCCCCTTTGGTTGTCTGAACAATGCTCGTTATGGCATAGGATGGGGTGCATTAGGAGCTGCTGAGTTTTGTTTAGCTGCAGCAAGGCAATATACTTTAGAAAGAAAGCAGTTTAAACGTCCATTAGCAGCTAATCAGCTTATTCAGAAGAAGATGGCTGACATGATGACAGAAATAGCTATCGGCCTGCAAGCTTGCCTTCAAGTTGGCCGCCTCAAGGATGAAAATAAGTGAGTGTACCACAGTGTGTACAACTTAATCTCAAAGTAAAAACGCTTGTACTCTAAGATAGATGTTGTATCTTTTTCTTAGACTATTGAATTGATAAGTTGTATAGACTTAGCTCTCCTAGCAAACTGTTTAGTTTATCTTATTGGTGAAAATTCTTAAACATTCAATATAATTTTATTGAAGCTTAATTCATTCCAAAAAAGATCGAACCATTCAATTCATGATCCAATAATTGTTGCTAAGCATTATTATTATTATTATTGTAAGTAGCAAAAAGTCAGTGAAATAAAGAATAAATGTTAATGTTTCAATCTTTTGCAGGGCAACACCAGAGATGATTTCTTTGATCAAAAGAAATTCTTGTGGCAAGGCTCTGGAAATAGCCAGGAATGCCAGAGATATGTTGGGAGGAAATGGTATCTCTGATGAGTATCATATTATTAGGCATGTTATGAATTTGGAATCTGTAAACACTTACGAAGGTTAGTTAAAGTTATCATGATGAATATACATTCCTACTACGATTTTTGACACATTTTGGAACTCAAAAGATACTTAAGATGTTATTTGATCAACCCCCTATGTATGATCCAGTTAATATCTGTTACTCTCTCTCTATTTTCAGGGACTCATGATATCCATGCTCTCATATTAGGCAGAGCCATTACTGGACTACAAGCATTCTCATAATGGAAGTATTCCTGTACAGCGCTCCTCAAAATTGATCTGGGGAAACTCATTTTTTATTGCCATTGAATATTTTAAAGGAAGAGCGTAATCTATATTTTGACCAATTATATTTACAAACTCAAATGTTATAAAAGTGCATTCGTATAAAATATATAGGAATAAATAGTTTGATTATATTTTTAGAAATTTTTATCTATTGTAAGAGTTGATACTTAAATGTGAATATATGCTTCCAAAATAGCTTATTGGTTGATCTGACAAAAATTGATTTTCATTCCCTTTGTTAAAAATTCTAAATTTCTTAGATACCTAAACCATAGTGTCTATGTATTTTTTTAAATAAATTCTTTTCTGATGTTTTCATTCGGGGTATGTTTAAAATAAGTTAATGTCTACAAAAGTGATGATTATTTAGTGCTTGACACTGGTGATTCCCCATATCATGGTAACATTTCAAGTAAATAATGACATAATTCAAAATCTCATTTTTCAAAATCAATGGCCATCTTTCATTTTCCTGAAGGCTAAGAAAGTTCCAAGTAGTATTTTGTTCATCAAATTTTGCTCCCAATAGGGAATCAATGGGGTATGCTCAGCTATTCTATATTGTAGTATTGAAAATGACTCTGTATCATCACCTAAAAGTTAAGAACCAGAAATTGCAAACTTAAATCTTATTATGCCCTACTTCTTTTCATATACATGTTTGATCTTCTGTTTGACCACAAACAAGGCGAGCGTTACCAAAAAATATAATGTAATATCAACTTTAATCATTTTCAGGTTATATTGAAAATAAATAATTAAATTAAAAAGAATCATCTTACATACTTGAGAAGTTTTCATGGTGAATATATCTATGGTGATAAATATTCTTACTGTCAGTTATAGATTTAGATCCAAGTTATAAGAATTTTGAAAAGATTTAATATTTTCATCCTCAATAACCTGTTCCATTGAACATCTTTCATTCTCAGTGGCGACTTGGTTTTTCTAGAGTTGGTGGAGTATTCTTCTGTCATTGTAGTTGATTCCTTTGTTTTCCAGTATTTGAAACGACTTGATCCACTCCACATTGTCAAAGGCCTTCTCCAAGTCTACGAAAGTCACATACACTGGCTTGTTGACATGTATAATTTTTTCTATTATTCTCCTTAGCCATAATATGGCCTCTCTGGTTCCTGTGCTTTTCCTGAATCCAAATTGGTTTTCTGATAAGTTGGCTTCAATTATTCCTTCTATCCTCCTGCGTAATATTCTTGTGAGTGATGCATGTGAGAGCAGACTCAATGTTTGGTACTCCTCACACTTCTCGGCTCTTGTTTTATTTGGTATTTTGACCAATACACTCTTCCCAAAGTCCTCTGGTAGTCTTCCAATTTTTTAGCTGTCCTTGATAATTTCAAACGGTATCTTTCGCACTCCTTTCAATTGCTTTGATAATCTCTCCATTTATTTTATCTGCTCCAGGTGCCTTGTTTATTTTCATGTGCTTCACTCCTCTCTCAAATTCACTTCTCATTATCTTTGGGCCTCGCTCATCTTCATCCACATCGCTCTCATTCATTGATATATCTTCAAGAGGTTTTGGTCCTTGATATAATGTTTCAATATAGTCCTTCCATCTCTTTCCTATACCTTCATTTTCTATCAGCATATTTCCATTCACATCTCTGATGTATAATTTGGAAATTGGATGATGTATTTGGAAATAAAGAACTAGCTGACAAAACCCAAATATTCTAGTGGAACTGAAGAGTGACTAAACTGCCAGAAGAAAAGAGAAAGTTGTGGATCATTTACCATTATGTACTCTTTTCTCACAATGTGGTAGGAGCCATCTCTGGAGATCACAAACTAACCTGCCTACAGGGATAGTCTGTAGAGAGTGGGTTAAGACAGGATCTGAAGGTTTCCAGATAAATAAAGGATTACCAGGTCAAGGATATAGATGATTATGTTTTATATGAGCTAAGGTTTTAAGCAAGACGTTTGTTGTCAAAAATTTTTCTGGAGGAGTTCAACACTTGCGATAATAATTGCAACAGACATTCAAAGTTTTATATTAAACTTGAATTTGTTCAAAGTTTGTTTCATAATCGCATATTCCCGCTTCCATTTCAAAATGCATAACATATAAGTATGAATGAGTAAAAATGTTATCTTTTCTTTATTAATCAGTGTACCATTAATTTTCTCTCGCTCGTAATCTTTTTAAATTATAAAAACCATCAAAATCATTTAATTATATCCCAAATAATTTTGTATTCGGGAATAAATATACAGAATATAGATCACAAATCTTGAAAGGGCTCCACCCAATAAGTACCGACCTAGAATTGAATGATTCGATTTTGTCATTGTAATAGAGAATAGGCGATAGTCATTTATATTTGAAAAGTAAAATTTGAGAAAATTATGAGTTGATGGATACTTTTGATGAACTTTTGGCTTAATTGACCTTGCTAATCAAGGACGTCCCTTGAAGCCTACTTCGTGTATCGCGCGTTATAATACAAATTATCGTTGCGTTACTGTCTCGCTGAAGATGCACTGCCGCGAATCCTTGTGGCTTGCGAACATGTCAATGTGTAGGATTGGTGTTGCTGTATGTATTGCATGTATTACTCGGGAATAGTCTGCAAGTCTTCATGATTTTTAAAATCATTATATGTTTTAGAACTCGCTGTTTACGTCCCGTTAGTACAGTTACGTTTCACAAGTTTTCCTTCGTGTTTTGAAGCATAAAGGTTATGTTGTGTTTTGATATGGTGGAGTATTAGTTTTGATGGTGCAAGGTCGTAAGTGATATTAAGTTTATTTCTTCGGAAGCCCTGACTCAGAGGAGAAATCTCACGCGTAATCCGCTGCTCTCCGTATGTTAAGCAATAATTATAAGATTTTCTTTGCTCCAGACTAATCTGCTCCTTTTTTCTTGAAAAACACATCTTATGAGGCTGCTACTAACAATGTGGAAATTCCATCACAGGTCATTTTGTTTTATGATTTACTTTTTCTCTTTGTACTTTCGTTCAAAACAGTCGCGTTGTAACCATGTTGACACATTGAACGGTATTGCAATGTTTAATATTTCTAAGAAAGGCTTTATTTTTATTTCATTATTGTTTATCAACTAGTGTCTCTTCTGTTTTCTGAAAGCCAGTGACATTACTATACTTAATCCTGGAATACTATGCTGGTACCTAAAGTAAAGTTTTTAGGAAGAATTGTTGAGCAAGATTTTATCTTGAATCAGGCTCTTGGTGGTATATACCCTATGTTAAATTTCAGTTTTACTTTCCTTGGATTAGTAAACAATCTGAAGATCAAAATCAAGTCTTTTGCTTCATTCTTCTGTTATTCTATGGCTTTAGAACTTTTTATTCTTTTTAGACTAAGAAATATTTTTGTGAAACGGCAATTACAGTAAATATTTTTTGCTACAGTTTTAAGTTAATACTGTAAAATCTCTTATTACCAATTCATTAGCTTAATATATTTTCTTGTTCATTTCACTTCTGAGTGACTGGAGAAGAAGATAGCTATAATTAGCAAAATAAATACAGCAGAATCTTTGCTTTCATAATTCCTTGTTCTGTGTAGAAATTTTTATTGCCTGTTGTAATGCTAAAGCATAAGGATCGATATTCTTCATCAAAATGAAATTGTTGGCATCCAGTTTCTCACCATACTTTTATTTAATTGTAGTTTATTACTTTTGAGGTTTTGTTGACACATTGTTAGAATAAATATCTTACAGTTCAATTTATTATTGCTTGGTGAGAAGATCAGTATTGCATTTTCAATTTATTTTGAGAAATCATTTTCGTTTAAAAGGAAGGTTTTACTCTGCAATGAACTCTCAATTTAATCTTTTACCAAAATTGTAGAATTCCAATTTTGTAAATTTGGTATATCTTTCTTGCATTTAAATTTGTTCTATTGAAGTACATTGGAGAGTTCATTGAAATTTTAATGTGTATTACATAACAATTTCTTGCTATCTTCAATTATCTTAAATTTGATGCAAATTTTTGGTAAACATTAATAGTTTATGTTACATATCTGGAGAATTCCTTTGTTTACAGAATGATTTTCATTTTTAAAGTAAATGAATCAGTTTACAAGGCCTTTCTTTAACTTAATAGAAGCAAATATTTTATTTTAATGATACAATGATCAAAATCTCCATATCGCATCATAAATTTCAATTATTTGAGTCAGTTTTAGAGTCTTATGTTAACTTGTTGAACTACTAAATGCTTTATATTTTTGTTGAAAGATTCATCGGTTTCTTTAATGTCTTCTTTAGATATTTAATTGAATTGTTAAATTTTAAAATGCTAGTATAATTCCCTCCTGTTACATTGTAATTTCATACATTTTCTGAATTGATTTCAAAATTTCAACTTCCGGTATATGATTGTCGAGCGTTAGTTTATTTCCTTGTTTGTATTTTGCCTAATTGTTTTTCTTTTGCAGAGTTGATTCCAGTCTGCCAAATTATATCACAATCCATTCAGAAATCAGAAATACACCAAGTTCTTCATGCAACCTCAAGTCAGTCCTGCTCAATGAGTTCAAGTGTAGCAGAGGAACGAACAAAAGGTGCAATGTGAGTCTTCAAATTTTACAAATGCTATAACTAACAAATATTAAACTTAGGGGGATACTTTTGAAATTGCACAACCTGTACAAGGTGCAGTGACCTTGAGAACTTTAGAGGAAGATTTGTATGCAGATTAATCCAAGTAGAATTTTTCTAAACCCATTACATTTTAATGTATGTTTTTCATCCTGGGTCAGTTTTCCTATTAATGACTTGTTTTGGAATCTGATTGGTATTTTAAAGAAATTTTTCATAAGCATATCTGATCCTAGGTATTTTCATTTTGGGTTTTCTAAATACATTTTCTTTTACACTTCTTCAAGTGCATTTTCACCATTTTCTGGTATATGCATCAGAAAAAATTATAATGAAATTTAGTGAGGTATTTAATTGAATATCATTACATGAAGTAAGGTATGCCTATCTCATTTATTGTGAAATCAAATGACCTTGGGGGCTTAAAGGAAGTTAGTTTTGCAGAACTTGTGATGAATAAATTATGGAACATTCATTTTGGTTATCATATTTATTTCTTTCCTGCAGATTTTTAATAGATTCTTTTACGTCTGTTTGCTTAACTTTTAAATAAAATTTATTCAAATGGAAAACAATTTGCTGTTCAAGTTTGCTGCTGCTGTTAAGTTGGAGAGTGCTTAAACTTATTCTAAACCCATTGAGTTCCTTAAGACAGGTTTTTCTTCTTGGCGTCATTAACTATCACTGTAGTGCTTATCTTGACTGTGTTATTTGAATTTTAATTATAAAATAGCCCTTTATTTATAAGTGTTTGCTTTTGGGTGTTAGGTATTTATTGGTCTAAAAGTTTTATTTGTTTTAGGTAAAACATTATTTAACTCCATCAGTTTATGAAGATTATTTTAAATTCACTTAACATATGATGACCTTTGAGCGAAAAGCTTTCAAAAAATTTAAGGAATTTTTAGATTGATTACTTTATCATAATAATTTGCATCTCTTTTCATTATCCTGCATTTTGTGAAGTGGTTTAAGTGGTAATTTTGATATCTAAGTGCAAACTTTTGCTTGGAGATTTTGGTGGCTTAAACTGTATGACCTTGAAAACATTGTAATTTTGTTGCAAATCATGATGCATGTTTCATAGTTTCTTTTCTGCTTACCTTTTTGTAGAATTCGTTGTTTATTTCCAGCAACATAATAGATCTCAAATTTTCCTCTTTGATTTTGCTCCTATTGCATTTCATATATTGTATTTTCCATGATATCTTTTGCAATTTAGGTGATGATGTAATGATTATTCTTTGGTGTTATCGCGTTATTATGGAGATAAGGAATAATTTTATTCTTTGTATAATTTTTCTTTATATGTCAAGTTATTTTTTAACTGCATTCAAATCTTAATTATAATCCAGAATATGACTTTCATCTCAATCAAATTTTGTCAATTCTGCTCAAGTATACCGGCCAAATAAATCAGAAGAGATAAGTGGCTACTTAATTAACTGTTTGTTAAAGATTCATAGCTCAAAATTTAATATTACTTGCATCTTTTACCAAGATATTGGAAGATATTTAACAACTTATGTTATTGTTGACATATTTTTACTACATCTTTGTCATGTTATTCAGATGTTGTAAAATTGATGTTTCTAAACATCAAGTTTTGGAATGAAGAATTTGATATTAATAATAGGTAATAGTATTAATCAATGAGATAATTGCCAAGGCTGGGTTAAAGACCAGTGCTAAGTTATGTATTTATGGGTTCAAGGTGGGTGTTTGGAAATTTTGAGTTATATCCTCAGCCATTAAGGCTTTTTAACATTGAATTCAACTTTAAAATTAAATCAGATCTTCAGTGTTTAGTTGTTGATTAATAAAAATTAGGACGTTTCTACTTTGAATTTTAGTAAACTTGGACATCGTCAGAAATTGAGATTTTAGATTAGGGGATTGCAAAAACTGTGAGCATCATAAACTGGTTGCAAGCTGTTGTAAAAGAGCAAGTAAGAAGAATACCATAACTTTCATTGAAGCAGTTATAGTTGAAAGAGGCTGAGAATTATAAGAATAAGAGTGTGTCATAATTATTGATTATATTTTTCATTAAATTTTTACTTCACTTTTATATTTCATGTTATATATCATATAAGTGAAATGCTTGTTTTTATTTTTCATGCAGAGGACTGATGAAACATTGAAAGAGCTGCGAAAAAGTGAACTTAGATTTGTGGATGTATAACGAGACCAGTGACAATCCAGGGAAGAACATGCTGATTTATTTGAAAGTTAAGAGTAAAATTTGTAGGTATATTGCCATTAATACCACTTAGTCATTTGATCAATTTTCATAGAATATTCAATCATGCATAGATGATTTGTTTATGCAAAGGTGAATGCTTGCGAGTTTTAATAGTTAAAATAATTTTGCAATGAGCATTGCCTTGTTTTTAAAGGTATTCATTGTCTTTACTTTCTTGCAGATGAAAATTTACTTTGAAAAAACTTAAGTTCTTTAGTTAAAAGTTTTAAAATTTAACTGAAATAATTTATTTATAGAGTTGAATTTCGAATTATTGCAATTGCCATTCTTTTTCAAAGTTTCAATTTATTATGATTAATTATATTATTATATTTAATTTATTATTAAGAGACAATTTATTCATATTGGAGTTGAATTCATAATTAATGTCAATTACTGTAATAGTTAAAATAATTTTGTATTGATCATCCCATTGATTTTAAGATATTCAACATCCT
This sequence comes from Pachydiplax longipennis, assembly GCA_036926295.1. NCBI lineage: Eukaryota > Metazoa > Arthropoda > Insecta > Odonata > Libellulidae > Pachydiplax > Pachydiplax longipennis. The sequence continues at coordinate 2,957,661 of JAVFKF010000010.1, forward strand.
TATTTTCTTGTATTTGAAAATTTACTTTGAAAAACTAAAGTTCTTTAGTTAAAAGTTTTAAAAAATTGAAAAATTTATTTATATAGTTGATTATAATTTGTCAATTGCTGTTCTTTCATAAAGTTTAACTGCAACATCTTATTCATATTAATAGCTGAATTCTAAGTTATGTGGATTACTATTCTTTTTTAAAAGCTTAACTGATACAATGTATTCATATTAGAGTTGAATTTTATAATTTGTCAATTAATTGTTCTTTTAAAGATAACAAGAAACAAATCATTTATATTATAGTTGAATTCTAAGTTATGTCACTTGCTATCCTTTTTTAAAGTTCAACTATAACCAATTATTTGTATTAGAGTTGAATTGCACGATTTGTCAATTGCTCTGCTTTTTTAGTTTAACTGAAACAAATTATTTATAGTTTAATTCCAAATTATGTCAACTGCTGCTCCTTTTTATCATTTAACTGCAACAATGCATTTGGAGTTAAATTTCATAATTCAATTGCTGTCCTTTTTTAAACTTTAACCAAGACAAATTATTTATAGTTTAATTTCATAATTTTTCAGTTGTCATTCTTTTTTAAAGTGCATCTTCAATTAGCAGTTAATTAGAAGAAGATAAATGATTTTTAATAAAGTAATTATTATTCAATTGTTCAATTTATTCCAGCTTCCAGTGTAGAGCAGAAAGTTCAAGTACAGCATCTCGAAATATTTCTTCAAGTTTTAAACTCGAGTGTTCGGTAAAATATTCCAAGTCCTAAACACAAAGTAAGTGAGTGTAAGATTTGGAATATTTTACCACATTCAAGTTTAAAACTTGAAGAAATATTTCAAGTTGCTGCACTTGAACTTTCTGCTCTACCTTGGAGAAAAATCCGAAGTCCAAATTGTGCAAAAAAATTTTGGCTACCTTGAAATTTTGACCTTGAGAATGACCTTGAAAATTTCAGGTGACCTTGAAATTGATTTTTCTATCTCCAAGAAAATCTTGGAGATGGGCTCTGGCCCAGTGACCACTCCTTTTCCATGAGCAAATTGAATTATATATATAACTAAATTAAGTTCTTCCCTGGATCTGGTAGCCTATTTTATTGTTCATCACTCACTTCTCCCGAACTTCGATTAGGTATGGCACCATAGGCCACAACATTAAGTTCACAAAATAGATTAATTGCTCCATTAAGAATGAATAGTACAGGGTTAAAACAACTGTTAAAAATGCGGTCAGCTCTTTCCGAGAACATGGATTAATAAGCACTTCAGCACGTCAAGTGTGGCTTCACTGGTGGAAGAGACTATAGTTCAAGTAAATACTCTGCAAATGTATCTAAACTTGGCACACGTCATAAGTCACTTAACAATGCACACAAGTGAATTGAAGTCCATTACGGGCGCCCCTCTGGAAGATGACCGTAGATGAAATATGCTGCAGCATCACACTTCTGTCTGTAGGATTCCTAGTACTGAACCAAAGGGTTGTAATCTGATGAACTCAAAGAAACTCCTCCAGAACCTCAGCATATCTGTCGTTCAATTGGCAGCAAGAGTCCATGAATCAAGCAGATCCTTTCTTTGGGTACCTAAAACGGCTCAAACAGCACCTTCTCCACTAAAATTCCACCAGCAAATGAAAATTGTGACTAAATACGAGGCTGGACCTGGAAATTCTGAGCAAATTACACTAAACCGAAAATACACCAAAGAGAACCTTAAAGAAAAATGGTCGTATGCGAAGACTGGAAAAATGATTAGATATTTAATGCAAACATTGATATGCGAACACGTACGGAAAGGAAAGGAACGATACACCATACAAAACAGCCTGTAAAATTTCAAGAAAAATACATCTCATCAGTAATTACAGATAATGAGAAATCACGAATTCAAAGAAATTTCTTAAAATAAAATGACTTCCTGTAAAAAAGAGAAAATTAACCATTTGGATTACCGCAAAATATTAGAAATTTTATGCAACATATGATACTCAAATTCTCACAATAGGGAAAAAAAATTATAACACCATGTAACACTCGATGAAAATAAAATCATCAGTAATAAAATTACAAGAAAAGACATACTAAAACCGACGATAACTTTATTGACATCCAATAAGGAAATTGGGTATAGTAGGAAAGGGATATAAAAACAACTTATAATCTAGCAGAAAATGTTTCCTTAAGGATAGGGCGACAGGTAGTATTAAATGAAGGATAAATACAGCAGGATCTTTCGCAGTAAGTTCATGAATAATAACTAAAGTCGTAAAAACCAATTGCAAAAACAAAAAGACTAAGTCATATATAGGCGTTATATTGGTAATTCGACTGCGAACACCGTACGCAAAAAAAACTTTCATAATATAGTGCGAAGATCGGCTACAGCCGATGGTGACGGCGACGGTGATCGTAGGCATCACGTCGACACAAGATATAGTATGATTATCCAGTAATTGGGAGAACGAAGAGATAAAAAAACTATGTTGAAAAACGCAGTAATCAATCGCATTAGGTGGATGCAGCGTCTAAACGTACTTATCAGACGCATCGTGGACGTTTCGTTTCGTGGGATATGTGGAGACGAAGTGTTGCCGCTGAAATTCGGATTCGTGTGTGAAAATCGTCGCAGGCTATCTTCGATGCTTGGCTTCGAACGCCCATGCACGAATTATACCAGTCCATGAAGCAATTCATGAAAATAAAATCGGTAAAAAAATACCAAGTAAACTCTAATTCAAACAACTTCCTTAAGCTTAACGACTTCATATAAAAACATACTCCATCATAAAAAATAGCCTTAAGGATGAGGCGACATACGTAATTCTTTTAATAACAGACGGCCGAGAAGGCGGCGTCAGGAGAGACATCTTGCGCACGCTTGTCCATACTGATACCAGTTTTAAATATTCGGCCAAATAGTTGGAATATTGCGCGAGGGTTTCTTCCGAGATTTTTTAATATTTCGTATCACTTCATGATAAAATTAATTTATACTCGGTCGAGATTTGGAAGTGTAACAGAGAGGTCCTGACATGTGGTAATATTGCGCGAGGTTTCCGTCCCAATACATCTTGTTCTCTTGTCGCAAACACACCATAGGTTATTATTCCAATACATGAGACTGCTTCTACGGTGGACATATTAGGGTAAAAGATTTCTGCATATTACATGGACGTAATTCGAGGTACATCTTTCATAATTTTCCTTGAAAAAAGAACGGATTGTCAAATATGTGAAAGGAAGAATGGAGTGCCAACCTTAGAACTACCCGCTTTGGGAATGGTTGATTCCGTTAAAAATTGCAAGCGTCAGCCGATTGAAACATGCGACGTTTACTGAATTACGCTCGGAAGTAGGTAATATTCAAGCACATCCATTAATAATCCTAATCTCTGGTGCCTACCCGAGGGGAGAATGCTAAATCTCTAAACAATTAAATTCCTATAACCAAAGCAAGAGACATTTGTTCGTTGGCGTTCATAATTAACCCTAAAAAACCGCGCAATACAAATAAATACTCAAGAGGTACAAATAATTCTAATAATACCCGACAACAATGTACTCAAAACAATTTTCATAAACGCTTTGGCTAAACAGAGTATACTATACGAGGTCTGTTCAAAAAGTTCCCGAACTTTTTTTATAGTGTGCCTCCAGTTGGTTATTTTTTAATCTGCCTGTAGGCGTTGTATCCGCGAAAGCTTTCCAAATAACCACCTTCAATCACTTTGTCGATATCTTGATTTGTTCATTAGTTACGGATGTTTATGTGAACAGATGATCGTAGAGTGCGGCGAAAAATCGGGTCCGCGGAAATGAGCTCTTTGAAGGAGCAGCGTTCTTCTGTAAAATTCTGCGTGAAACTGGGCAAATCTTTCACGGAAACTTTTCAGTTGATTACCAAGGCTATTGGTGAGCATCCTATGAAACGTACCGCGTGTTATGAGTGGTTTATACGGTTCAAAGACGGGCGAAGACGACGAGTGTTCCGGAAGACCATCAACGTCCACAGATGACCCCCACATCGGAAAAGTGAACGATATCGTTAGTGCAAATTGACGTTTGACTGTCAGGGAGCTTGCAGAAGAGCGCGGCATTCCGATTGGTTCTGCTACGAAATCCTAACTAAAAAAATTGAGGATGCATCGAGTCGAGGACAAATTCATGCCTCGCCTGATGACAGCAGACCAGGAGCAACACGAGCAACTCGTGACTTTTTAGCCAAAAACAAGACCACTGTGCTTCTTCAACCACCCTATTCACCAAGCCTGGCTCCATGTGACATTTTCCTATTTCCTAAGCTAAAAACACCGCTCAAAGGAAAAAGATTTGCCACCATTCGAGAAATAAAGAAAAATTCGACGGAGGAGCTTATGAACAGTCCGAAAGAAGCGTCCCAAGACTGTTTTAAATAGTGGAAATACCATTTGGATAAGTGTATACGTTGGGATGGGGAGTGCTTTTAAGGTAACTCAGAGCAATAATTTGTAAGTGAAATATTTGTACTGTAATAAATAAAGTTCGGGAACTTTTTGAACAGCCCTCGTAAATTCTAAATTTGACTATTTTTTCATTTTTTATTACTGATAACCTATATGTAGATCTTAATTAACTATTATTATATTACTGACGGCAGCACTCTTACCAATCATTCCAGTAATATTTGGTACATATTACAGAATTTTTCCAATATTATTCTGAGTATGCCGACGCAATCCGGCGTGTTTCAATTAAGCCGTGGCAAAATTTTCTTTCCTTACCGCGAACATTCGAGCACTATAATTTCTCCATCGCCCACTGAAGCCCTAAGATAATTTACTCGGTATTTAAGGAATTACTAATACGAAAGGGGATATGAAAGACTGTGTTTAGGGAAGAAGAACATTAACATAATACAACAAATATGCATGTGTAAGCTGTTTACTTCGTCACGTTTACTACACAGTTGAAATATATTTTTCTGGAACACTTAAGTCCTCCTTTAGGTATTATCGTAATCAATCTCTGTCTGAAGGTTTTCGATATCCCGCGATGAAGTAATTCTCAGCCTCTACCGGAGTAATATATGTTGGTATCAGAAAATCTATCTTCCGCTGCTAGCGGTGGCATTTTAAAATTTAAAAATTCTGTAGCCTGTCGGGCAGCACGACCTGCCAAACACCCAGAAGGAACTAATTATTCCTTTCCTTTCTTTGATTTCACTTTCTTTTCTTTTCTGGTTGAGCCAGATCCTTCACTGACCAAAACGCGACAACGCCAGTGCGGCTCCTGAAAAATCTGGGGGGTAGGTAAATCCGTGATTCAGCAGTAGCCCTTAATTCAGGACGCAACTAAGTTTTCGCGCAAAGGATCGTTGCGGATGGACGGCATTGGCCTAATAGTTTCACGAAACTGTTATTTTTTCCCATAGCTTCTTCAGAAAATTATGTCAAAATCCAGCGGCCTATCTTGCGGCAAGATGAGCGACATCTTGCGTACACTTGAGCAAACCTGTTCGAATTTGAATTCTTCCGCCAAAATATTGGAATTCTGCGGGAACGTTGAAGTAGCATATAGTGTGCAGTGAGGCGACGCGACGTTTTCAGGAGGGAGGCGAGTAATTTTCGGAAGATAAATACAACATTCGACTTCGAAACGTTAGGAAATTCACAAATCATGAAATTCAAATGAACTCCAAAGTTATCAAAATGAAAGCCGTTTCTGGCAGAGAAGTTATCTTGACATTTAGGATATTTACGAATGGGATAAATATATTCCTGTTATCATGCGCGCACATGTATGTTTTGATCAGTTAGTAAACGACAATACATTTAAGCTATGATTCGATTGTAGATGAGAAAATAAATACAGGTACCTCGATGTTACTTTGAGGAAAGAAGGCTTTAGTAGAAGGTAATAACCCCTATGTTCCACTCCATAAGCTTACGAGTGTCACTGGCAGCTCATCGAGTGCTCTGCATTGCTCAAGTAAAACTACTGTAGCTCAGCTAATTATTATAATGTGAAATACTACTTCGTCTGAATATTTTTAAGATTGATTCTTTACATTCATGCAAAGAAACGAAAATTTGAATTTTTTCAAGTTGAGAAAGGTATGTAACCCCTTAAATAACTTTCGTAAGCAATTTTACTCCATTTTAAGTATTTCACTACTATCTTTAGAATGAAAAAGGAATTTGCGTTCGAATTACATAGGATTTTCAGCCATATATAGCGATTGCCTTTCATATTCTTATTTAACAATCACTACGATTTATATATCTATTTCAGTATATCTGGTACAACATACATGACAAGCAACGACAAAATAACTGTCTATATTCTGTTTCCGTTCTTTTTGTACTAATAAGGATTTCGTAGGACCATTATTCCTGATTTCAGTGTACTAAAGAAAAAGTCTGTAATCGATTAACGATGATGAAAATGGTCTTTTTCTTTTCTTTCTTAACTTTTATTATAAGGACGTTTTCGAGTCATCTGGAATCGAACCAAGGATTTACTGCGCAAAAACTATCGATATTTAATACACAATTATGCATGTATTTCTTGAATTTCTATCTCGTCAGGAAGTAGTGAAATTGATTACCGAGAAATGGCTTACATTCATTTCTTTCGATAAATGCTGAAATCGGATACATAAATTAATTAATATAAAGACAATTGTGTTTATTATATAAAATTTTAGAAAGCAATCGCTATTTATGATTGTGAAATCCTAAATTACTTGAATGCAAGCTTCTTTTACGTTCTTAGGATAGTCGTTAACTACCTTCAATGGAAAATATCGCTTACGAAGGTTACTTAACGGGATTATAAATTGAACATACTATTTATTATTATTAATAAGTCAAGGAAAGAATTTAACGAACGAAAAGAAAAATTTAATGACAAATATACCAGAGAATGTCGCGTTCTTTCATGCATACTCGGCTAGCATGGGCGTGTATTGCGGGGTTGCCTATACTCCGGCTATCAATTTTCAATTATTTATTGCAGCGAAACTAAGGCCCATTCAGACGAACGCCGTCACACTTTTTCATTACTCTACTTACTGCAACACTGCAGAAAGTTTCATCAAAATCCCCGGACAAAAGTGGGAGTCTCTCCTTGTGAGTAAGATTTTGGAAGCTTTTGACTCGTCGATTCTTCATTTTTCGATGTGTTATTAGTATAAAAAAAATCAAAATGAAAATCGTACAATTTTCGTATCGTACAGTCATCAAGAAAAATGACTCTCATTCATTTGCTTGAGTTTTTCTCTCCCGGGCGTTAAGGCTTTGTCTTATATCACATTGAAAACTTTGGTTTGAAAATGACTTCTTTATTTTCTTCCAATAATTTGCTCTTAATATTATTAAAATGCCTTCACCGGGAATAATGATTCTTAGATGGGATCCTGGGACCCCGTTATCTCCGTATTACTTATGAAGAATGTAATCAAGTTATCCCGGGTATCTACTGAATTTCCCGGGAAAAATAGTCGTAGATTTTTTTCAAGAATTACAACATAAGTAACCTTTAATTTTCTGTCCCTTTTCTTAAACCTATATTTTTCTTTGTTTTCTATTAATTTGTGGAATATTCCTATTCTACGTTTTATTTTATTTATATTTTCGCTGCGTAACTCTATGCTAACTTTGCATTCTACCAGAGCGTTCTCTCGTTTTTTAGCCGTTCACCATATGGTTGATATTCAGCAAATTGTGTTTTTTCTTTGTCGACTTAAGTGTGAGCCATATAATTCATTTGTTATTTTTAAATTATAGCCAAAATAGAAAAAGTAAAACCATCATTTAGTTAGGTTTTAGGAAGGATGATTTTTCTTTTCGGAAAGTCGTGATTTAGCTTTCCATTTTTATTTTGTTTCGTGGCAGATTCAGGTTTATGCCGCATGGGGGATACAGAAAACTCGTTCCAGTAGTTCATTTCGTAGGTGAGGTTGGACCGTGCCGAATGCTCCTTGCAGGTATGAGTTTTTGCAGCATTGAATCCAGGTGTTTCTGAAACGGAGTGGCTCGTCGCAGACATGGGAAAAAGGTTAGCTTCCCAATATAATTACTATTACCATTGATTATCGCAAATACTAAACTGAGAATTCTTTAAAATATAATGTCCGCGTTAAACCCAGTTTGACTCCTTGTGCCACGCGATTTTAGTTTGTTAAACGTTCATTCCTATTCCTTTGTTACGTGAATAGTCATGTTTTTGATTAAATAAACACATAATGCGAATCCTTTCTCTTCCACTTTCAATGAGTACGATCCTGTCCAAAAGAACCCCTGTCGTAGCTGTTTCGCCTTGCGCTGGAGTTGTGCATTTGACCTGATGTTTCCAACAAGCTTAGCCACTGGAGCATCTCATCTTAAACGGTGCGCATCAATGGATTATTTTGGACCACAGGCTTTTAATCTGAGGTTAAGGAGTTCCAGTTAAGGAGAAAACTTTTTATTTGGCAAATTCAAAAAATATATCTGTGAGAAATTTCGTCCCGCATGATTCATTATTCATGATTATTTTTTTTAAGGACGGAGTAAGCAGAGGAAGAAGACCGATGGAGATTTGTATCTGGGCTTTCTTTGGTAGATGGCTGGAGTTCTTTTTATTTGTTACGTCCACCACCTCTGAATTCCGATGCAAGATGCGGTAAGTGTTTTCAAATGCTGAAGTGAGTTCTATGTATTCTTAAGTTCCTAATTCATCTTTACATGAATGTTTTCTCGTAATGGTAAAATTCCAACCCATAACTTGTTATCGTTTCAGTGAAATGACTTTAGCCTTGCAGCCGAGAATGTGTCAGAGCCTTCCGAAGGAGTGAAGGTGGGGCGACCCACGCCGTTGGCGGTCCGGCACCTCAGGTAGTCGATGCATTTTGAGACTCTCGAGTGAAAGTTTACCTATTATTGTTTATAATATTTATTTATTATTACATTTATTTATTAATATTATTATCATTATTATTACTATATTCATTCTTATTTATCACTTTATTTATACTTACCACAGTCTATATTGCTATTAACGTCACGAAATTTAATGCTAGTTAAGTAGAGTATTTAGCTTGAAAGCCTTATTAAAATATAATTAAAGAAGCAGCACTATAAAGAAATTACAAAACAATAATAAAATCAGAAAAAATGCAATTATGCATTTCGATCTTCTTTTTTTTTGTCTCCCTCTAACGGTGAGTGTTTGTATGTTTTCAGTTTCTCAGACACTCAAGTTGTCTCAGCTAATCTCAGAACACACTCAGACGCTCTCATAGGATGTCAAACACTTCCATTTAAGAACTAATGAAATAATCCTAGTTTTCAAATGTATATCCCACTTGTAAATCATCTAGAAAGCATGTCAACTGAGTACGTACATAAACCAATTTAATCTAATAAGATGATAATATAATATTACCTTAAGTAGCAGCCAGCTCCTTCCTTCGTCTTCGACTTTCAGGTCTTCCTCTTCAAGATATGAGACAGCCATCTGAAGGCGGGAAGGGGAGTCACCCACTCCGTTGGCTGTCAGGCACCCCTGGAGTTGCATTTGCGACTCTCGAGAGGAAATTGACCTAGAAATTATCTCGGAAGAAATGAAGGGGTAAGAAGTGAGGAATGTCCTATTCAAGCTTGAAATTTAACCATCTTTTTTGTTGGTGCCCCCCCGGCTAACCATCTCTTCCCGGTCCCGCGGATCCTTGAGTCGTCAATGATATGATTGCGTTTTCTAAATATATTCTTAATATATATATAGATTTTAGCACGATTAGTAATGAACTTTCTTACATTGGCATTCATAATCTTTTAGTAGTTTGATATTTGTATCCTGATTGCCTTAACGGCATTTCGCTTATTAAGATGTCTCTAAATTGTTATTGAAATATTCGTTTAATTTCCAAATTTTGAAATTAATTTTTTTAGATTCATCTATTAGAGCAATTTCTTCCGTAGAGTTTTTATATTTAGGCATTAATATCAATCAGTATATCAGATTTTTCCAAGCTTTGTTATCAGAGTTTTCTCGCGGAGTGATCAACTCTTACTGTTCGAGAGATATTTTAAAAGCAAATAGTTTCTTCCTCTCATTTTATTTTCTGAATTTAGATATTGTCTATTGTGTATATAATATGATGAAGTGTCTATATAATTGCAGACTTACGTTTGAATCGCTACATGTTAAAGACGTTATTTTATATAATATATACCTTACCTTGGTCAGGGGTCACTAATGATTTTGAAAGGCGGGCCGCGTAAGTAACTCACACACACAAACTAAACTGTCTGGATCTAAATAATCATTTCATAACTAAAATATTATAATTACTGAAGAAAAGGAATGCTGCATATTTAGGAAAGGTGGAGTAATTTCCTAATTATTTGAGCAGAACTTAGCTTTTTTATTAAAAAACAATTTAGTTGTAGGTGCTTAATTTTTGGTTTTACTACCACATGGTTGTTTTTACCTGTAATAATTGGCACTTGAAATCTGTAGTGTCATAATTGAAGTTTCATAGAGGAAGACAATATCAGAAGAGAATTGTGAAGCTTGGATGCGATCGATTTCTAATGTGATTAATTTATATAGCCAAAAAAAATGAAGATATCGTACTACTACTAGTATCTTTTTGTTACATTGTATTTCTTTCTACATCATCTTATCGGTTTAGCTTAATATATAAAAGCTCATTTCTGTAAATTATCAAATCTGTAAGTTGAAATGGAAAGTAACGTTTCAGGCAAAACTATGTTAGGTTATCCTATTAAATTTGTTTATTAAAGGCCTCATTCCAAACTATGGTTATACAACACACCGTGTTTATTGCATTTTATATACGTGAATCTATACACTACGAGGAATTCATATATTTAAAAATATATTTATTTTATATAGTTTATTTCAATTCATTATATGGTTTGCTAATCTGTTTCTTGAAATAGAAATGTACGTTGATGCAACTATAAGGGGAATAGCACTTATCGATAGTGCAGTTTGCACTGACAAGTACTGCGGCGGTTATGTTTTAACATAAAAAAGAGAGTTGAGAATATAAAAAATAATTTACACAGGTTTTCTTTCGGTGGTTTGTTAGTGTTATATTCAAAATTAGAATTTATTACAATTTATCACCATGATGAAGAATAAAGCAGAATTCTTGTTTGACTTGCAAGAAGTTTAACCATCATAACTATTTTATATTTTTAGGAAAGCCGTATTTTGTTTACTTGATTGAAAGAGAGGACGTCGAATCCTTATGGACATCTGAAGTAGGCATAGTGAAATCAACGGAGCTCAGGACATCATAGCGCCGTACACCTGACCAGATGGAGAAGTGAGCGCCATCCTCTAAAAACGAAGAGTTACCACATAATAGAAGCGGAATAAGTTAGTATGTGTAATAAGCCTTCAAAAGCATAGTCACGCTAAGATAACGATTGCAGTAGTCTTAATTCTTACTATTTCGAATTGTGCATCAAAAGTTTTGTCCTAAACCATTATTTTGTAAAACTGCTTTCGTCGCAAACTCCCTGTTTTAAATGTTTATGGTTTTAACTTCCTTAATTTGAAAGCCTCGACGTTACGCAATGCTAAAGTTGGTTGTGAATTGTAAATTCATTCAACGCGTTTACAACATTAGTTCTAGATATTTCTAATCGTAGATAGATCGGAAAGTTTGTTTTAATTTAGCGCGTGTATTTCAATTCGCGATAAATTCTTAAAATTTCCTTTTCGAAATTTCGAAACCTTCGGATGATATGTCGATGATTAGATGTGAATGCTTATTTTTACTTGCGCGCTCTGAGACGGTTGCCTCTCTCATACTTACTTTTTGACGCCTGCTCATGGTGATGAGTAAGCATTGAAGGTTTTCGATAATTGAAGCATGGAATGGATCATACTTTGGAGTTGCTATGCTATCGATTCACCGTAATTCGGTAAATTTAATATTGAAATAATTCTCTCCCGTTGGGGAAATTGAGGATATCAATTGTTGGGGTAAGATCACTCTTTATTCCGGTGATTTCAACGCACCGCGTGTCACGATGAGGAAGTTAGTAATAACTGGCGCTCAAAGATATGTTAGGGCAATAATGTACTATTATGGTTATGACGTTTTCTATTTGTCACTTTATTTTCCAGGTACTCAGATGTCACGGTGCTCTCTTGTTCCGGCTACTAATAGAAGACGTCTGAGATGGAAATCATCTGAATGCTGCAGCACAACTGAGTGCGAAAGGACCAACGTAGCGCATGAGGACATGAAAATTACTATCATCTTGATGCTATTATTACTTGATGATTATGCATACTTGTTATTATTATAATTAAAATTGTATCAAAAAAGCAATTTAATGTTTCTCAACATGTTTCCTGTGTACTAGCTAAGAAATAAATCCCGAACTTTATTTATAAGACAATTATTGTGTGGATTGATTAAATATCCTCTTTTTTAAATGAATACTGGAGGATCCAGTATTTTACGAAGAATTGCATTTAATTTAGTATTTTTTAGATTTAAATCGACACTAGTAATGAGGTAACGATATTATATAAACTATGAAAATTACGGAATGACGGCCTGAAATTCATTTCTGGTAAAAATTAGATAGAGAAAAAAAAGTCTTACGCAGAGTAAAACGATAGTACTTTTGCAATTTTACAAGTTAACTACTTAAAAGTACTTAAAATGGGTGAATTTTCAAGAAATATCTAAATTATCAATTTCTTAATTTGAAATTTGCGCCAAGTCAACACTAAATGCATCTTGGGTGTAAAATAATATTTACGATAGTCATTTTAATAGTGAAAATGGAGGCTATAAGAGAAAGGAATGATAAATTCAAAATGGCTAAATTTCGGAGAATAGAATTCTGAAATAAAATACAAAATTTGGAATTTTTGAATCGGCGCCCAAACCGCAACGTCATGACGTGACGTCATGATAGAGACGTCATGAACTTTCGCTTTCCTGCCAAGGTTATTGGGCCCAAAGGGTTAAACTCGGAGAGCTTACTCGTAAATTTCGGAAAAAGGGTTAAAATTGCTGGTTTTGCCCTTGAATGACCTCTAAATTCTGAATTCGTCCTTCAAAAAACGCCGGGAAATTCCGCAAGGTTCTGAGGGCGCTGCATGTACTCTGCAGTAAGTAATTCATAAGGTATATTATCACTCGAATTGTAGCAAATGAGGTCTTGGTGTAGTGGATAACTTTCTGTTTCTCACGCAGAAAGTTAGGGTTCAAATCCTACAGAAGTAAATATTTTTTTCTTAAGATTCTATCATTTTTATTTACCGATTTATATCTATATTTCTCTATGATTGCGTGATCTTTTTGTCTTGTAAACTTTCACAATTCAAACTTAACGAGCAATCTAATCAAGTTATTTCCTCCGCTAACCAATTTTTCAATGCATGACTGTTTAAAATTAAATTGGATAATACTAACCCTTATATTCTCCTTTTAATTAAATCACTTTTTGATCGCCGGTTCATTCTAAGGCGATTATCTTACATTACTTTGGTTAATGATAAATCGAAAGTATTGGAAACAAAAGATTAAGGTCGTCTTAATTTTTATTGATATTAATAATAATACATAAGTAACACATCAGACTAATAAGCAAGATACATTGTGTTTGTAAAAGTAATATGTCAAATAATTCTCATAGATCATTTTCAGAGTTATAGGTGACAGGATCATTTTTACTAATTCATTTCGATTATTCCAGTCGCTGATAATACTCGTATATATCTGTAAAGAAGGTTGAAATTAAAATGAGTAACAAATATTAGATGTTCACACAATATAGTTCAGGAAAATTCTATTATGATATTTAAACATGAATGCAGGCAGAATAATGGCTAATGAGATCCTTCATAAAAAATTGAATTCGAAGTATAATATTATCTTCTTTTACATATTTATAAAGTCTTGTTAAAAAGAAGCTTTACGAATCATATAATGTGCTCATTACGCATAGTTTTCCACTTATTATTATTTAAGTTTCTAGGTATTTCATCAAAACTCTCCAAAATCATGTAAATAATAATATGGCCAAGATGTTTTTCTTTTTTATAGCAAAGGTTAAATTCATATCGTACATATACAAACCAAATGTGTTAAATCAAAAAATTCCGTATCTACTCCCATCTATGACTAAAGTGCAAAATAGCGTAAAAGTAATTTATCTAAAGAATTTCCATCGTTAATAACTTCTAAACGATACAAATTATTTCAACCCTACTATATACCACGTTTATAAACTTACCCATATGTTGCAGATGAGTTTAAATTCTTAGAGAAATATATATATATATATATATATATATATATATATATATATATATATATATATATATATATATACTGCAAATTATCATAACATTATTCAAATATTTTCCTATAGAAAAACACGTAGAAATGAGAGGAACTCAGTACTATGTATTTTCATGTACCGCTAATTTAAAATTAGGAATCACGAATAAATTGCAGTGGAAAGAACGTGGAAATTATAACTTTCATCACTAGCACGCACAAACATCACATTTTGAAAGATTGATTTGAATAATCATAGAGTTTGAAAAGAGACATAGGATGGATATTTTATACTGCGACATTTATCTAAAAAATTTATTTTAAAATTCTTCTCAATATCGAATAAAATCGGCAGCTTGTTTAACTCTTGCCCCTCTCCAATCCTTACTTTTAACACAGTATATTGAAGCCAACCAATGCCTTATTTATTTGTCTTTCTGATACTTTCTATACTATAAAGTATTAGATAAATATGATCATATCAGAGAAATATCTTAATTGTAAACGCACTGAGTAAGTCTTCGATTTTCCACCAAGTATTTCCCTCGTTAATGCTTTTAATACAAAGAAAAATATTCAATTACAACTTTGTAAAAAAACTTCCCAATTGAAATAAGCATATCTTTTGAAGTAAATAGAAAGTTTCAATTTATTAGCCTGGTGAAAGTTTTATCATTCCAGTTCTTAAAAATTGCTCTTCTTGAAATTAGCTGGAGGTAAGTCTTTGTTCCGTCTAGCATGAATCAGCCGCTCAGTAATTTAATTCCATATCATCGAGTTACTAAAAGTACTAAGAACATTACATTTAATAGTTGCTGATTGGAAGCCTTCGTATTATGAGATTATTGAAAAATAATACTTATCTTTATCTCCGGACATCCCATGGTAACATACCAAATCCTTTATATTTTCTTCATTAAGAACTCCTCCTTAACTTTAATTTAACTTTCACAATCAAAATTAACATTAAATAATTTAATTTCAGTAAAGAAAAACAATAAAACAATTTTAAATATTTAAAACTTTATTATCTTAATCGAACATGGAACATTATATCGTTCAGCTAAGAATACATTACATTTATTGTTCAAATGAGAACAGTATTCGTAGGTCCCCAGAAATGGAGAAGTCGGATACGTTTGACAAATTATAACGAAGTTGCAGCACAATGTAAAGGTTAAAAATCTAGGAGATTATATTGAAACCTATGGAGAGTGAATGAGTATGTGTGCGTCTGCGTTATCCTGAGACTCGTTTATATAGCTGATTATCTTCGCAAGTGCTTTTCAATGGGTTTGCTAATAAATAGTTCTCGAAGCTTGCCACTTTCCAGCAAACATTCGACTTACTTTCCGCACTTTTGCCCTCCCTTATCATCGTTGCCCTGGGCCACCGCCAGACTCGCAGTGTCTCTTGGCTATGTTCAGTTGTGTAAGAGATTCTACCAGAGAATTTCATACAAGAAAAAGGAAAGAGACTTCGAAAATTTCGGGAGGTCATAACAGCCCTCAACTTTATTTCTCTTTTCTTAACCAGATGTGAGGGAGGGGGAGATTCCTTTCCCGTCCTTCACTACCTACTCCATTTTTCACTGAAATGCTCGGAACGGCGTCGGAGCACGGTCGTGAAAATTTGTGAAAACGTTTATTCTTCCATCCATCCCCTCAGATGTATATGCAAACACCGATATTATTAAAAGCGTTACAGAATGGGATCTAAAAATTGTTCAAGAGGTTTGCATTAATATTTCCAATAATTCTTTTTAATAACTAGGGATATCCTATGACAATGGCTTGTAATTTTAATAGATTTATCTTCAAAAAATTATCCTAGCTACATTCTTTGACTTTGCTGGAAGTCATGGTACGCATACTAAACACATTCAGAGAATCAGGCAGCTGTAGAATCGAGATATATCTACAGGTCATCAGCGTATAAATGATGTTTACAGAATTTAATATAATTTAATTTTTAATATATATCCGCGTCAACAGAATCGAAGGTTTCACTAAAGTTCAGTAATTCCATTAATTAGTCCATACCCTCAGATGCTTAGGAAGTTTCCTAACGCCTTATTTTAAAACACAATTGGTAAATTCAGTCCATGATTTATCGCAAGAACTTGCTTGCAAGAACACGTGCCCAGAATTCGTCTGCTCTGTTTATATTTAACTTGAAAAGGTATGACCACATTTCCGATACAAATAAGAAAATATCTTGGATTTAACTCTAAAATAGTCAAAGAATTCGTGTTTAACGCCAGCTTTCAGCGACTCGCGAGCACAAAGTGCGGAACATGTCTTTTCTAAATTGGCGAACAAGCTTAGAATCTGTCCATTACAGCAATACTAGTTAGACCTTCGTTTCGCTAAAATATTATTCTGCCATGTAAATGCCATTAAAAATCGAAATAATGAAGTGATTCTAATAACAATAACGAAAACAAATCCTTCTAGACGCTGAACGTAGACCTGCATAGCAGACAATGTCCATCTTTAATTTCTCTCTTTCTATTCTGGAGGCTCCCTCGCCTTTAAATAAAACTATTAAAACGAATTTTAAGGGCCTATTAATACGCCCAAGCCTAAGCATTTTTGCTTTTCATATCGCAGGATAGTAGGTATTTTCGTCCTTATAAGCAGTAGTTAATTTTAGATTGAACTGTGAAAACACATGGTTGCTTTTCCTTTTATTTAGGTTGTAGGAACAAAATGCCTCTAAAAATCAGAACAGGCAATTCTCAATATTAACTTTTATTTCACTTAAATCTCCCTGTGATTACATCAGACAAAACTAACCAAATAGCAATACAACAGTAAAACAGACATCACAAGGAAGACCGGAGGGGGAGAACAAGTCTGCCTGGCATTCGCCCGAAGTTGGAAGGAAAACCCCTCCGAAAAAACCTCCCAAAGGCAGCCAAAACCACAGAAGTTAATCAGGAAAACATCTCAAATTCAATGATTTACAAACGAATTATTTAACTAGAAGCGATTCCGCGGTTACTTTTACAATAACAAAAATCCATGTTTGATTCCATCAAAGCGTAACGTAAATATATTATCTGGCAATGCATGCTGAAAGCTGACAAGATTTCCAAAGTAGGCAAAAATATTTGTACATATATAGAGAACACGTAGTAATTAAAGTATGTGATAAAACATTTACATGAATAGAAAACTTGGTAAAATTATGTTCTTCACTGGTTCTGGTAGCCTATTGTAATATTCATCACTTACTTCTCCTGTACTTCGATTACGTATAGCACCATCGGCCACAACATTAGATTCACAAAATTGATTAATTGCTCCATGAACAATGAATAGTACAGGGTTAAAACAGTTAAAAATGCGGTCAGCTCTTTACGAGAATATGGATTAATACGCACTTCAGCACGTTAAGTTAAATTGTGGCTTCACTGGTGGAAGAGAAGTAGTAGTGGATAGTTCAAGTAAATACTCTGCAAATATATCTGAACTTGCCACACGTCAAAAGTCACTTAATGCACACAAGTGATTTGGTGTCCATTACGGGCGCCCCTCTGGAAGATAACCGTGGATGAAATATGCTGCAGCATCACACTTCTGTCTGTAGGATTCCTAATACTGAACCAAAGGGTTGTAATCTGATGAACTCGAAGAAACTCCTACAGAACCTCAGCATATCTGTCGTTCATAGGCAGCAAGAGACCAAGAATCAGGCAGACCAAGGCCATCCCATCTTTGGGCACCTAAAACGGCTCAAACAGCACCTTCTCCACTAAAATTCCACCAGCAAATGAAAATTGTGGCTAAATACGAGGCTGGACCTGGAAATTCTGAGCAAATTACACGGAGCAGAAAATACACCAAACAGACCTTTCAAAAACAAAAATACTCTTACGTGAAGACTGGAAAAAAGATATTTAATTCAACCATTGATATGCGAACACGTACGGAAAGGAAAGGAACGATACACCTTACAACACAGCTCGTAAAATTTCAAGAAAAATATATCTTATCAGCAATTACAGATGAGAAACCACGAATTCAAAGAAAATCCTTAAAATGTTGAAGACTTCCTGTAAAAAAGGGATAATTAACCATTTGGACTACCACAAAATATTAGAAATTTTATGCAACATATGATACTCAAATTCTCACAATAGGGAAAAAACAAATTATAACACCATGTAACACTCGATGAAAATAAAATCATCAATAATAATATAACAAGAAATGACATACTAAAACCGACGATAACTTTATCGACATCCAATAAGGAAATTGGGTATAGTAGGAATGGGATATAAAAACAACTTTAATCTAGCAGAAAAAGTTTCCGTAAGTATAAGGCGACAGGTAATATTAAATAAAGGACATATACAGCAGGATCTTTCGCAGTAAGTTCATGAATGATAACTGAAGTCGTAAAAACCTATTGCAAAAACCAAAAGGCTAAGTCATATATTAGCGTTATATAGATAAGTCGACTGCGAACACCGTACGCAAAAAAGACTTTCATAGTATAGTGCGAACATCGGCTACAGCCGATGGTGGCGGCGACGCAGCGACGTTTAGAATCAACTGCAGTTTTGCTATTCTATAATCAGAATCGAGTGTGGTGTTAAGTACATCAACGGAAGAGAAAGTTATGGTTCCCATCTCCTTTTATAGAGTCAACCTTAAAAATTTAAAGGAGGAATGGAATGTCATTATTGATCCGATACTTAAAATGTAAATAAGTGAAAGAAATCCATCAGGACATCCACGAATCCCACTAAGAGATATTTACCGTCGAGTCAATAGAACTGTGCACTTTTTATAAGCAATAAAAACGACCATCCATCAAAACGTAACACTAATGAAATTTCATGTCTTTTGGTATCAACATTGTGTGGATCCTATGACTTTTCTTATATAATTTCGCAGTTGAAATAGTACTGTGCCATCGATAAACGCGAAGGGTGTGTTTTCTTTATAAAGTAGGATTATTCATTGGTTACGATCGGGGTAAAATGAAGGTAAATAAAATGTAAACATCTATCTGCACAAGGAGTACATTTTTAGACATCTAAATTAGGGCAGATCTTGGTCTTGGAATAAAAGCGATCGTGCACTCATTCTCGCACATCCTGCTTTTTCATATTTATCATGCATTTATTTGTGTCCACTCACTGGAGACCTGAGCATTGCATTGACGTCGATATTCCTAATATCGAAATAATTGATTTAAACAAAAGCATTGTATTGAAAGGGCGACATAATTCAAATTATGATTTTTGAAATTGTTCATTATGTAATCAGAAATCATTTAAAATTTAATGAAATAAGTTTTTATTTTGACCGATAGGTACAGCTAGTTCCAAAAAAAACTTACCACCTAAGCCGCAACCCGCATAACAGGCAGTGAATTTCCTCCGAGCGAGCCTTAAAGGCCTGAACCCACCGGTGCGGCGACGCAGCCGCATGCGTTTTTATGATGGTACCTGGTCCTTCCTCTGCGTTCGTCACGTACTCAAATTCAATGGTTTCTTATGGGGCCGACCCCACCGACGCGGAAAGCGCCGTCCGGCGGATTAGTTCAAGGGATTAGTGCAGCGTTTTCGCGCCGGCAAATACGCCGCTCGGCTACGAACTCTGCATGCACAATTTTTCGATTTGCCGCAGCCCGTTTGCAATCAAATATTGTCGTTATTTTGATAAATTTCCTCAAAAGGATGCTTGTACACGATACCTTAACAATATCTGTACACCGTGATAAGTTTTCAGAACAATCAAAGCGATAGTACTCCGTAGAATCTCGTCCCCGTAAAATACTGCAAAAATGATACGTACGATGTGTTTTCGGCATACAAGCGACTGTTTTCAGCCAAGAGTTCTATAGTTTTGATAAGTTTTGACGGAAGACGTTCAAAATTATCAATAAAAATTCTTGCGACAGAATGTTTAATTTATTTATGTCAAGCGTATTTACTTCACTTAATTGTATGTTTCCTCAATCTAATATATGCGGCAATTAAAGTAACAGGTGTGTGTTATATACAGATTACATTCCCTTTGCAAAATTAAATTAGAAATAATAGTCGTTCGAAATCGAAACTAGCACCAAAAGAAATAAAATATGTTAATAGGAGCCATTAATAATCTGAAATTTTAACATTTGCAGTTACGAAAAATTTGCAGGATCGGTTTACAGGTGATTGCAGGGAGCGACTATTTATTAGTTCCTTAATCAGCTCGACTTTGTGTACGCTATTTCGATATATTTTTTTCATTTGTAATATTGGTCCCCGTTTCGATCCCAGGCGGGCCAAAGAGTAATCTAACGTAATAAAAGCAAATGGACTACATTCTAGTAGTTTTCAGGCTATATTTCTATAGAAAATTATTATTTAAAAGAATCATCGTACAAGTTTGATAAAAGTTTATTAAAAAGTATATTTAATCAAGACTCATCATTATTGTCGGTTTCATAATTATCTCGGTTGAAAGTTAAGAGAAATTCAATTAGAAATGTTTAAAATATTAATCTTTCTACTCTAATGTTTAAAATATTTATCTTGCGACTATTTTTTCAGACAAATATCGCATTAACATTGAGTTATAAAACATATTTGTAAAATTTAATGATACATTTGGAGTAACTTGAAGATATTTTTAGCGAAATTTAATTGAGTTTAGTTGGTTATAAATTGCATTCTTGTGAAGATATTTCAAAATTATTTTCAGAAAGCCATGCATTAATTTATCAAATTCAGAAAATAACAAATAGAAGACGTTTCTGTTTCTAACTCCACTTAAAAAATATCAAATTGAAGTTCAGAGTAACGATTGAAAAACTTTACCTCCTACATCGTAGATAAATACATATAGATGAAATGAGATGAAATATTCAAGAGACGAAATTCGCTATTTTACATAGAGGAATTCATTGAGAGAGTATATTAATCTTCAAAATTTAAATGTGAGTCATAGAGACAACCTACACCCAAGACATAATCAATATGGAACATTGAAATTTTTAATTCCCCGTTGTGAATCAACGGGCTTTTCAGCCAGTGTACATTTAAAATTAAATGTTATGTACAGTCCTGGTCAAAACATTCGCAAGTTTTTGACAGCGCCTAGTGCGGCCGCCAGTAGAACTATGACCAGAGAGAAAGAATTGCAACGTCGGCCTGAAAGGACGATGGCGACTAAATGTCTGGCACTGTATGTTTAGTCTTTCCACCATAAGGCGAACAAAAAGGGTCTCGGCAAGGATCGGTCGGTTTTGGGAGAGGACAGAAAATAATATGATACCGTTAGATTGGCGTGCGTAGGGAGGATCCTCACAGTTTCGCATGATGGGCATCTTCGAGTCATAGAGTTTCAAATGCTAGTTAGTATACGATGCGAGGGTGAGGATTATGACAGGGGCCATGAATATTCGGCTGCGGCACCGATCGAATATGTAAGATTTTCATAATAAAGCAATTATGCAAGACGTGGTCATTGGAAAAAGACGGGCCATTTTAATGGTAGAATGCAGTTCATGTTTTGAAAACAAGCAATATTTCTTCCATTGTTTTCCCTCTCTTGCCTGCCCCTCATATTTGAGCTTCATGTATTACCATAGGCTATACGTAAATACAGACACTTGAAGTGCCGTAAAAAAACGGACGGAAACGGAGTTCGCATTTAGAAGATAAACATGAAAATTTACCATACCCTGCTGAGAGACTCCTCAGCTGGCACTAGTTTCTTCTCTCGCTTTTAATGTAATGCTTCTTTACAACCAGCTGAATATGAAAGACTATAAATTAATGTATTGTAACAAAATCGTGCAAACTTCGTTTTAATATCTTAATTTAACTTTAACTGAGGTTAACATGACCTTGCAATATTCCCCCCCCCTCCTAAAGATTTCATTTACACAAATTACTCAAGTAACGCGATGCATGAAACATACGTTTATCATTTACCTTCGAAATTCATATTTACCAGAGAATTAATTGATGAGATGGGGATCTATGATTCGAAGCGCGAAGCGGATTACGCTCTTTAATATAAAAGTCAAAACCTAAAGTGCTATTCAAGATATCGCATCGAAACAAACTGCAAATGAAAATTACAACGTTTATCTCGATTTCTCTCGAGACAAGTTCATCCTCACGTGAGAAACCAAAAAGTTTTAGGCGACGTATAAATTTGACTGCACGACGAATTTTTTTCTCAAGTTACGTTACTAAATAATTTTTTACTAAGAAGTGGTTGCTCTAAAATTAATCTTATATACCTTTTATGCATTCAGATGATACAGTGAGCAATTGAAGAAAAAATCAGCATTTTGTTTGGGATGGTAAGAGGTTAATGGCAGTTTCAAAAATGTTCACGGGTGAAAACTCGGCAATTCATTCAATTTTCGCTTTTAACTTTAAAATTTTCGCTGTTGGGTTGATAAAGTTATTTTCCTTCAGGTTTCATCAAAACTGAAGTTGGAATCGATAAAATTCAGCGTTCAAACTTGGGTGATATTGATGGGCGTAATTTCGTAAATTTTTTCCCCATGCTATTCGTAAAGATAAGACCTTAAGCGCTTATTAGCTTGAATTATAAAGGCACTGGCATACGAGATAATTTAAACAATACTGCAATCGTCCATGATCATATGTATTTCAGACCTCTTTTAAGAATCAGAAAGATCTCGGATTACGTAAGACATGAAAAATATTTCTTAAGTTGTAGAAGACTGGGTAACTCCACGGAGTGTGCAGCGGAGAATGAGTGGAAGATTTTGCTGCTTATTTAATCTTGACTAGTATTATGCACCTGAGATACTGCCAGAGATAGATCATATATGTATGTATAAGTGTGTGTATATTTAATTATCAAAACCATTTTTAATTATCAAAAGGGTCATATTAAGATTTACTAAGGATATAGGGTTGCGAGGTAATAATAAGATTTTTTGAATGGTAAAACAAAGGTTTTTCAAAGAAAAGCTTCACGGGATGCTAACCAGGTCGCTTCATCCACCAGGAAACTCTGAAGTCTTGTTTTAAGTTTTTCGTATTGTGATTAATGCTAGCCAAGTGAGTTTGATTATAAGGTAATGTTTAATGTGTATTTAGTCGGAAATTATTGAAATATCATGCTTAGACTTCGTGGCAAAGCTCCTTCAGAGAAATCTGAACACTAACTTCTACTCCTTACCATAATTTCATTTCCCATGCAACCAGCCTTTAAGAAGGAGTATAAAGAAAGGAATAATGGTGAAGGAAAAGCCCTTTGTGAAGTCTTCATAGAATTATCCTCAGATTCGTCGTCAAAAATTATCCAGTAATAGTTTACAGTCTAGCATAACTGAACGTAAAGAAACCAAGAAGCGTGATTCTGATACAATAATAAAATACTTTCAATTTTTAATCGTTCATAATTGAATCCCATATGCAGCCTTTCTCTCTAGTTTGAAACTATAAGTAGTTAATTATAAATATTAAGTAATTTTGATATTGGGCTCTTGTAGCTGGTAGCACGTCTCCCTTTGGTGAAGGCGATTCGGGGTTTAACGCGCGCAAGAGCCGAGCTCACTAAGGTGAAGAATAAATGAACCTTTGCTTTCTTCTTCTCCGGGAAGACAATGGATGTATAAAGTTCTTAGAAGCACACAATTAAATAGGGAATCCCAGAGTTTCCCTGTGGTCAGTATTGGAATATTCGGCTGTGCGGCGACCTTTCTTTATTGCACCTCCCGTGGCTCCTTAAAATGTTCTTTTGAATCCCTGCACGCCGGATTGGTGGACGTGGCGGATTACCGCCAGGTAGGGTTACAGAGATTTCTGTATTTTGATAATTCTGAGAATGTCTTTAAAGTAAAATTTCACTC
Source organism: Pachydiplax longipennis (assembly GCA_036926295.1). NCBI lineage: Eukaryota > Metazoa > Arthropoda > Insecta > Odonata > Libellulidae > Pachydiplax > Pachydiplax longipennis. The sequence continues at coordinate 2,981,822 of JAVFKF010000010.1, forward strand.
TCTCTGTGAATAATTAAAGCCAAATAATGATTAGAGAGCACAACTTTAATACTGATCCAAGCGGGTTGAAGGAAACTGCAGCTGCAAATGTCTTGAGCGAAACGAATAGTATTGTGCTTTTCAAATGGAGAGTCATTATCAACCACATGTAACATTATCATTCCGTCATTGACTCCATAGCTACAGGCTGAACAAAATAGTCACAAAAATATTATCCCACGATAACTAAGAGATAACGAAGAGATGGTGTTTTTAGAGGTGTTCTTGAAGCGTTTGTGCTGATATTAATTTCGGTTAATTAACTCATTGATATGCTATATAAACTGACTAATATTTCTCCAGATACGCTGTGGAGATAAAAGAAAATAATATCGAGCTTTATACCGTACAACATGCTCAAAGCAAAGAAAAATTTTGCAGAACCAATAAACTCGAAGTCAGGATACAGAAACCTCGACCGCGAATTCTTGCGGAGACCCTTTGGTACGGCCCAAACCCAAACAAGAGAAACCCTTTCCACCAAATCTTCGTCTTTCAAAACCAATGTTGCCATTCTTTTTCTCTCGTCGTAGTTCTACCGGCGACCGCACTGAAGCGCCATCGAGCCTTGCAAATGCTTTGACCAGGACTGTACTATGCACGACGCAGACTGGAAAATGAGAAAATTTCGCGAGTCACCATTTCATCGGCGTAATTTATTGGAAATTGTTAAGTTAAATTCATTGAGTACTTGTTTTCGTTTCGGTAATTATTTAAATTATCTCTTATTCCTATGACAGTGGTATTTGAAATTGTCAATTTCATAGCCGTTGGAAAGAAAATATTAAGAAATGTCATCTTACGGCTATCAGTTTCTTTCAGCACCTGCTGCTAACGCGTGAGAAATGTGGAACCTAACAGACGAGCTCCTAAATCACGACTGGTGGTCGTTCTTGCCGCAGCCGCGCCGGTGGGGCCTACCATGCGGACAGGGTGCATTTCTACGTCACCTAACGGGACTTTGGCCCCCCTCCCAAGTGTCATAAAAACGCATGCGGCTGCGTCGCCGCACCGGTGGGTTCAGGCCTTAAGAAGTGAGAGAGAGAGAGAGAGAGAGAGAGAGAGAGAGAGAGAGGGAAAACATGGAGGAGATGGTCTGCTTCTGTCCTGGCTCCGCTTGCAGAGTTGAAATGGATTTATTTGCATTATTGATATTGCAAAGATTTATTAGTATCCTTAGTTTGGTGGCATTGGCGTAGCAGAATAGTATTATAACAATATGGATGTTGTAATGCAAGAATTCAGTTATTATAAAATGGTTATTACAAATCAGTATATATTCTAGCTTTGCTTCTCGCACCGAGGGAACCGGCGCACACGAGGTCCCGTTATTCCTAGGAAACCGAGGCAAACCCCCGTCCCCTCATAAAATTTGAGTCTGAGACGAAAGGCACAAGCAGGACGAAGGAAATTTTTGCAAAATCTGCCTCTGAGCCGCTCTGAGCTTATGTTTAGGACTGAGATGGGAGGAAGAAAATTTCCGCGCAGTTTGAATCAGTGTCGGACCCAAAATGTATAGACCTCGAATTCGACGCCTTCGCTTGCAAAACTCTGCGGTTATAATGGGTCGTATTATATATCATAATAGTAGATAATATTATACATCGTTCAAGAGAAGAGTTATTAGCCTTTAAATTATATACCTAAGGAGTCCATATCGATCACCTGTTTTATCACAGCCTGTGTGAATGCAATCTACAAAAGTTAAAGTAAGGCGAACTCATGGCCATATCTACGCTATTACTTTAAATATATAAAAAATCTATAAGTAAATATGTAGTATGAAGTCTTGAGGCATTCTCTGCGTATTTTAGATAAATTATGTTTCATTTGATAAGCATCGAAATTAAAATTCGATCGGTAAAAAATCAGTAAATTTTATCATCTATGCAGTTGGAATTTTTACTATACCGTACAAATCAATTGAGAGAAAATGTGCTAGGATCGATTGTCCTGAATGAATAAAGATGACGGATACGAGACTACCATCTTTCACATTAATTTTGAATTCATCAATTAATTATTTTCGGTGTCATTGAAGTGTGAATCGAATAAACTTGATTTCTTCTGTGGATTCCTCTTGAAATGGTTGCAGTCACAAATCATTACGTTCTTAAACATTCTTCTCGCTATATTTATCACCTTTAAAAGTTCTAAAATACACAAAAAGATAGTGCGAATGAGGTTTGGTCATAATGCTCATTGAATGCTACTGTTAGCTATGAATGTAAAATTTTCAATTAATTTTGAATGTATACAAAACTACCTACATTATTTATATTTCAATTGTTTATTATAAGGTTTACAATTATTATAATGTAGAAAACGTTAAAAATACGCAAAATAATAGGGACTTGGTGAAATAATTTTTCCCAGGGCATTTTTACCTGTAATTCCAACCCTGTAATATCACATGGGGAAGCGTATATGAGGCTCATGTTGAAATTTTGCTCCCCTGCGTAACTCTCATATTTTTCGACAGAATTTTAATGATTGAGATGAATGGGCGGTGGTTTGGTATGAATAGTCTATCTACATATTTATCGCTCGGTGATATTGAAAATATTCCTTCGTATGTAAAATGTATGGCTATGAGAAACTTTTCATTTCTCCACATTCCATGACAAATTTGAAAAGCAAGATACAGGAGCGATTGGAAGAATTGAATAAAGCAATGAATTCACCAGGAATTCAAGAGGGGGACTGTTTTGATAGAGAAGTGAGAAGCGACGGCAACAGTAATACATACACTAACATTAATTTAACAACCGAAAGATGTATGTTAATTCCAGATTTTTGGATGAATCACAATAGGTAGGCGCATTTCTTGCTTTCCTAGTCGACCAATTGTTTACTTTGAGTAGGAGCAACGACCTCTTTTAAAAGTATAACGCACTCACTCACCTCAATTTTCTCATCCAACACATATTTTTTTCGTTTATGACAGCCTCCAGAGAAACTACTCATTTATTCAATTTAAGTAATATCTTAGTCATACATGGTTAACATTCAAATATACAGAATATAACGTCGATGGCATACCATACTTTTAGAAATTTCCTTCTGATGCATGTTCATTCCCAGGATTCCGAAATTGTATACAATAGCGATGTTCAATGTTTTGTAGCAACCTTCTTTTAATTCTATAAGAAAGTTCGAGTAGTTCACTAAGCCAGTACCTAAATCATCTTCTTATCAGCAATTTATTTTGGAAAGAGATTCCGAGGTCTATTCAAACCGATAGAAATTGCTAACATTAGTATTACTATCTATGCAAGCCAATGGTTTATTCTAAATAACTTTAGAGATATAATTTATCGGTAATTGGCGTATAAACTTCAAGTTTACTGCGACGTTGAATATGCGGAGTGTCTACAATTCCGTATTTACGTTTCAATTCATATTTTAGTGACATTATAATAGAAACTTTAGTCGATCTAGTAAGATCATCTTCAACGCTCTATCAACTTTGTATTATAGATGTTGTAAGAGAAGTTAAACGATTTGGTTCTCGTAAGCGTAAGGAATAAATATTAGATGGCATTTCTCTAGTTCATTGTTCATTTCTCAAGTTATTTCAAACTACGAAATTTTGAGCTCAATATAGAGACAAAATAAAGCATAAAAAACAATATTTATAAATAAACAATCATTGACGAGGAGCTTGATTCATATAAATTGACGATAGGCAGCATTACTTATTTTTTCATTTTTGTTGTTGAATTAGTTATTTAGTATTAGCTAATACAGTTTATGCCATTCACTTTAAAAGCAGAATATAGAGATACTATAATTCTGATATGATAAACCCAAACGTTGTCAACTTTATGTTATCGTTCAGATTTTCCGAAGGTCCTATTTCAACTAGAATGATCTTCCTTGCATTACTATTTTTAAAAATTCGAAAAATCTTCGCAAAGTTCGTAGAGAATTATGTGCCTAGGATGAAGGATGTTACGGAGCTCCTTGGAGTGAATGTTGGAGCAATGGATTACATATGGAACCAAGAATATTTTAACAGCTAAGGTATGAATCATGAGAATTAGAGGAATATTCTCATGTAAGTCTGTTTACAATCCGTTGGTTTCTATTTTTAACGTATTCTTCCATGACTCATATTACTCATCATTCATAATTATTGGCGGTGATTTTTCTTTTAATCATTATACATATTATGCACCATTCAAACAATTCGGGTTATATAGTTTACTTGAGGCATTCAGAAACCGAAGCAGCGATCATTAATCATTAGTCTCACTTTCACCTAGCGCATAGTTCTGAAAATCATTTTAGTATAACAATGGAAATCGTGTTGTGAGTGTTTTCACACCCCCTGACATATGTCATACGGCGGCTCGCGGGGTATTAATGAAAATGTAAATAAACCAGGTGTTAACATGTAAACCTGCAATATGCAAGTATAGAAAACCTGGAATTTATATGCAATATGCAAATCAGTCTTAAGGTTCTGATTTTCCATACTAACTGTTGTTTCTTAACCATCTTAAACTGTATTCCTTGCAAGAAGTCCTGAAAGGTCGTCTACCTCAAAAATAGAGTTGAATATCTTCATTCCCTAAGGGAATACCCGCGGCGAAGATTTGCAAATCGCGGATCCACCATTTCCCACCTTACTTGTGATCGGTCGCCGCCACCATACCCTAACCTTAGATACCTGCTCAGCAGGGGTGCGGTCGGGAATCCTCATTAGCGCTTTCAAATTCGCTACCCCGCATACATACGACCATCCACAATATGCCGAAAAGGGGGTTTTTCTTCTCAGAGCGGAGTTCACCTTCACCCATCGGCCGTTTTATGGTTCCTTTGAGAAAATAGACAATACCTTCCGAAGGACGAAACAAAAGAGAAAGAAACAACAAAGGAATGAATAGGGGATACTCCTAGGGCCAGGGTGGAGGGCCTCCCCTCTCTCTGAAAGACTTACTAAAACCTCATACGCGAATTTGTCAGAAACAGCCAAATCTCATCGCAAAATCATAATGCTTCATCTGATACAGTCATAACGAATGCCTGGTGGAGGAACAGAATGACGTGTTGACACATATATTCTGAAATACCTAATGCTCCGTTATTTGTCGTATCAAGCAAATTTTATACTTCTCTGTATTGCAGAATAATTTAACCGCAAAGAAATCGAGTCAAAATTTGCACCACGGGACAAGAAAGACATTTAGCATCAGATAAAGTTGGGACAGCATAATTTTGCAAGGAACATGAACTTGATTTAATTAAAGGGATAGTTTTTCTGGGACTGGCAATGAACAATATTTTCGGAAAAGTGTTACGAGATGCTGGCGTTAATTTCGTCGTAAACAATTTTTTTTATTCTATACGTGAAAAAATTTTGTAGTTCTCAGTATTTAAATTAAGAGTGCTACTATTCTAATATCTATGTTATTTTCTAAAATACTAAATTAGAAGGTTGAATTTTAAACAATTGCCTTAGAAAATGATGATAGCACACCAATTGATATTTTACTTTCTATCAGTTGATTTGGTGGTATTTAAAACTTTTATGATATTCGATGTAATTATCTGATTTAGTTGATCGTAATTTACTTGGTTTACTTTATTGTAATAAGTTTTGGGTCTAATTTTCAGAGCTATTTACCAGGTCGACTTAAAATTATTCTTTCTCAGTGTATTCGCCCAGATAAAGTTTCTTTTCATCTTTGCTTTCCTTAGTAGGTTTCGCAGTTTTTTCATGCTCCCCTTCTCGATAGCATTTTTCTGCAACATAAATTAGTTGACATACAGTTGATTGTGTTCTTATTCCTAATTATTCTTTATCTCCTTGCAGAGTTTTCGTTCATCTTTCTATTTGAGTCATAGTCGTGAATTTCCTCAAAATAAATTTAAAAGTTCTTCCTGTAGGCGTCAAGAGCATAAAAAACGTAATAATATAATCCTTTTTAATCTTGCAATGACATAATTTTTTATTGGATAATAGAAGCAGCTAAAGTATGTTTACCCGATGCCTCCAGAAAAAGGTGAATTACGCAGAAATTTCAAGCAGAAATAAGGAGATCCGATTTTCAATCATTTTTTAATACTATGCTGCTGACATAGTAAAAATTAACACTAAATTTATACTAGATTTCATGCTAATAAAGACGGTACAAACACGTTGAACGCGTTTCACAACGGTTTAAAAAGGCGCCGTCAGAATGCTCCTCCTTCCAAGAGCCAATAGAATGCGTGGAAATCTCTAGACTCGCTCTCATCGAGCTCCACGTCTGTTATGCGGGTTGCGGCTTAGGTGGTAAGTTTTTTTTGGAACTAGCTGTACATAGAAAATTTGCAACAGACGGAGTTTTACTAAAATTTATTTGAATACTCGGAAAACGAAGACCTAATTATTTTGATCGGTATTGGGTAGTACTATGACTCATAATTAAAATCTCATTTTTTTCTATGAATACTGCAAAATCTAATCATGATACCCCAAATCGAATTTTTTATTTAGTCGAACTTAAATTAAAATGACTGGGAAGTGTAACGATGCAACGTTGCTCAAACATACCACACAATACTACCGTGACATAAACCCTCATATTCGGCAATGCTCATATTTCTGTGGTTGTCGTTCTGAAAGATGCAAGGTGGCCGGATTGTTAAACTGTTATGGTTGCGTACGACGTCGAGGTCATCGTTTATGGAGACTATATATTACTTCCGAAAATGTTTCGATCATTTTAAGACCGAAAATATATGTCACTGTCCGGTGATAAAAATTATTTACAAACGTAACCACGCAAACAACAAATTCCGTACATAGCAAAGCCGATATTCGGGACAAAAATCGATGATTCAAACATTAACTCGAATTTTTGACCTAATGGTACATACATACATACATTTTTCATTTTCTGATCAATTTTTAGCAGAAAAATTTCTCTTTCGAGTTATTTATATGCAGGCCGAAAATACATGTTTAGAAATAATATATAGAGGATATTGAGGTTGTTAACAACGAGTCTTTTTGACGAAAAATGAGATTATTGAATCCGAGCTCAACGTATTTACCCGCGATACACGAACATTTAAGAGAGTTTCTTAATCAGATCCATATTGCATGTTCCAAAGGGGACAGGTATATGTTGTTTTGTCACGATTAAGTATACAAAAAATAAAATTTCTGTTTTTTCAGCAGAAAAGGGATAACTATTGGGAGACTTAAAAACATTTTTAGCGAAAATGATGCGTACAAGGAAAATTTCGTTACGCGTTCAACGCTAGGGTGTGTATTTACATCTTTTCTGAAGATTTATTTTTGAGTAATTTAACTTAATTTGATCAATTTCTGTTCCTTTGTTTTCTACTCTAAATCTAAATCCCTCCTTGTCATGTTCCACACATTCAAATGTTTAAGTTTGTCAGTTAACGTGATCACCAAATGGTAAAGGAACAAAATATGCTTTTCGTTGAGTAGTTATCTATCCTTCCATCTCATTAATTAAATTAACTATCTAATGTTGTATTGAGAGTCCATTATGACATAATAGTATTGTATTCGTTAAGAATCAACGGGAATTTCTACTAGTTATCTATGAAAGTAAGCAAAGATATTTCGTCATGGGAGACAGAATCCGAAGATTTTACCTAAAGCACGTACCGTTTTCAGGTTGCTATCACTCTTTTGAGGAGTAACGTGAAGTAAATTTATGAAGATGACTTGAATAAAGTTACTTTCCTATCTTTGCCAAAATATTTCCTGCAAATTATACTAACTATTTGAGACTACGGGAATACTTATAGTTTCGCCAGCTCATTATTATACCTTTCATGTTCAATTTCTAATTATATTCATTTATGTGAAGCAGCAAGCAATAAGTAAAAGTAATAATAATAAATACTAGCCGCGTGCATGCACCCTCTGGGTGCAGTTGTTTGGTCTGGACCAGACATCTGGACTATGAGCATGTACTATCATTCATTTATAATCATTACTTTATTATTTATGGGAATATCAATCATAGTGTATTCTTATGGGAAAACGCAATACCTCGGTTTCAACAATCGCATCCGTCGTCAAGGGGACTCGTTCTTTATAGCCTCAAAATTTAACGAAATTTCCGTTTATTTTAACCGAATTCTCGCCATTACGACCCGATAACGATATTTTACGACCAAAATAAGAATCTTTGTTCATTTCTCTTTCTTTTGGTGCTTATCTCGAGTTCGTTAGACTATGGTTTCTAATTTAATTTTGCAAAAGAAATGTAGCCTGCAACCGATAAAAGTGAGGTTTACGTACATTTATTATGAGAACGGTTTTTCTTATGGGAAAACGCAATACCTCGGTTTCAACAATCGTATCCGTCGTCAAGGGGATTGGTTGTTTACAGCCTCAAAATTTAACGAAATTTCCGTTTATTTTAACCGAATTCTCGCCATTTCGACACGATAACGATATTTTACGACCAAAATAAGAATCTTTATTCATTTCTCTTTCTTTTGGTGCTTTTCTCGAGTTCGTAAGACTATGGTTTCTAATTTAATTTTGCAAAAGAAATGTAGCCTGCAACCGATAAAAGTGAGGTTTACGTGCATTTCTTATGGGAACGGTTTTTCTTCTCTGGGTTCGAACTGGGGCCGTTCAGGTAAAAGAAAATTTTGCCACATTGTAGGGTGCAGCAGTCTACATCGAATGCACGTTTCAGAATCGCTCTAGCTCTTGGCATTGGCGAGAAAAACGCTTTTTTTAGACAGACGGACAGACACCGTTACGTTTTTAATATATATAGATATTTTAATAACAAATCTAAATCATCCGAAAAGCGGAATTTGTAATTTATGTACACAGGTATGTACGTAACATTATTGGCTCGCTACTTTTATCGTTTTTCATCATACGTATGTCAACTATGAATGTAACTTGTGTAAAGAAACGTTCTCAAGATTCCTGTGAAAAGTCACAAAAGCTTATCCATGGAAAATGGCTATTTCTCAATGACCATTCTCCGGAATAATTTATTACCACTCAGTTATTTTTACATGAGTGGAAGTGCACTGTACATTTCAATAGCAGTCATTTCGCGTAAGAGAGATGAAAAACTACGCATACGAGGGAAACAATCATTGAGGAAAACATAAAGGATCGTTTGCAGAGGAAAGATTGGATATTCACAGAATACGCGCTCACTCTACAGCTTTTTCGAAAGAAAATCCTTTGCCAATCATAGTTCATATAGCCTTCGAGGGAAAACATTATCTACTGTCGATTCGGTAAAATATCTCGGAATAATCCTCACGGATAACTTAACTTGGAGTACCCACATCCATAATATATGTGGGCGAGCTCTTAAGAAATTAGGCTTCGTCAAAAGAATAGTCGGTAAAAGCGAAGAAAAAGTCCGCGAGCGATGTTACTTTGCGCTAGTTAGGCCTCACCTCGAGTACGCATGCAGTGTATGGGACCCTGCTGAAAAGTGTTGTATTCGCGAGATAGAAAAGATACAACGAAAGACAATACGTTTTGTAAAAAATTGCTATGATAAATCGGTAAGTGTTACTCACATGCTTCAGGAGGCAGGAAGGGAATATTTAGAAGAAGGATGGCTCAATCAGAGATTTAAATTACTAGATAAATTCAGACAGAGTACGTTCATAGAAGATGTAGCCGTTATTATGCGCCCTCCTTGATATAGGCCGTACTGATACCGCGAAAAAGAGAAATAGATGCTAAAACCAGTCGATTCAAGAATTCATTTTTTCCGAGAACGATACGCGAAAATAATCGACTAGTAAGCAGAGTCATTGTGCTTGCACCCCCTGCCACACGCCGAAACGCGGCTGACAGGGTACATATGTAGATGTACCACATCTCCCACCAATCTCTATCCTAGTTTACTCAATATATTGAATTGTGGTTATGATATAAGAAAATTAAGAAATGTCTTTGCTTTAATTCGCCGCTCAGGTTCAATAAGTAAACACCCCTTTACATCACTTAACTAAGTGCTCAGCCCCGCGTATTCTGAAAGCCTTTGCGGGAAGAAAAGCCACGGCATAATGCAAACAACCGATAACTTTCCTCAGGTAACGGGAAGAATTCAGTGTTGTGAAACATACCTTTGACAGCCGCGGGTACCGGTTCTGCCTGCTCTTCCGTCGACCGAAAAAGCTCAGCCAAATCGTTCTGCGCCATAGTGTATAGAGAGAGCTGTGTATAAGGGAGAGCACAAAAATCCAGTTGACGAGAAGCACCTCTCGAAGGCAAGTGGCAGCGGCCGTATGCCTCCGTGGACCTTAAAACGGCTTGGGATGGGTCAAGAAGAGTTTGGGGGAGGGGAGAGGAATGGAGTTTGAACGAGGAAAGTGATGACGAGAAGAGCCAGCGTGTCATGAAGATGAAGGCAAAGGGAAGAGGAAATGACGTTGTTTTCTTGGGGTGTAATAAGGAAGTCAGGTAGGATGAACCGGTTTGAAAGAAGTTTGGACTAGGAGTGATCTCAAGGATGATTCTTAGTTTAAGAGATGTTGGACAAGCCAGCGACTGTTACACAGACGCGAATATTTTTTTCAAACAGATAAGCACATCCGAAGTATCTTTTTACACTGACAAGGCGCGCAGTTAGCAGAGTTAGGTGAAAATCTGATGGGACAGAGCGCGCAGATTCTTTCCTGCGTCGTAGGACTTTCTAAAAGATAGACAATCTATATGCAAGTTATGAACCGCATCCCAGTGATCATTATTAATAAATGGGAGAATGCGTATATTCGAATGTATTTTCATTCAAAACTCCGAATATTTGATGAGTTCAAAATTTGAATTTTGTATCAATATACCCTCCAAGTCTAAAATACTATACTGTTTGAATTCACTTTGTTTTCCTATTCTCCTTTCGCTGGTTTTTATTTTACGCTTGTCTCAATTGTGTAGTATCTGGTTTAAATTCTCCAGTAGTTTACTACCTTCCTATGTTCCTCATCAATTTGAGAGCATTCCTATAAAATTATTTTTAAATTTACATTTATGCAAGATACTTCCATAATATACAAATTTTAATCGTAAAAAAGCATCGCTCTCTAGGCAATTAAATTTATTCTTCTATTTATGGATAATTCACTTATGGTATGATTTACTTATTTAACAAATTCAAGTATATTTATGTAATTATATTTATGAATGATTTCAGAGCGCCTTTCTAAAGGAATGCCTATTATACCATCGTAACTCTCATACTACTTAACTAAGAATGAATAAATAACTTCGAAAAATTCTATGCATTCATGACGATATTAAAAGTTCATTTGCATTTACGTAGCATCAAAAATTTACCTACATCATTATTAGTACGAGTCTTCAATTTTTCAGACCAAATTGAACTCAGTCAATTACTTCGTAGTAATATATGCATAAAATACTAAGGAGGAATTTTTACATTGTTTGGAGATAGCAATTGATACATAAGAGATGTTCTGTAATTTAATAAAAAGTATTGGATAAACTGTGACTTACTTTTACATATATCCTCGATGATATGTAATGTCATTTATAGGAAAGGCTACGTCGCGACGTTCATAAGATAATATATTCGGTCTCTAAAGATCTGAGTTATGTTTATCTCGATTTTTTTTCTCCCGGAGTATTGGCAAGAAAAGTAATAATCATACACATGACCAGTTATGCAGAATCTATTCTCTTGAAATATGATACATGATGAGTTTCACCTTTGTAAAGAATAATTATTTCCTAAACATTTCTTGCTCATCGACTCTCTACACATTCTTCAATGAATAGTGGACCGTGATAAATAGAAATCAGTATAGTATGAGACTTTTTTCTCTTATATTGGAAATTAATTGTTAAGGGTAAGATATGCAGGAATTAGTCTACATATTTCCAAGAATGCCCTACTCGTTTTCACTGCGCTAAATCATTGATAATTTGAGCGTTCCTCTTGGAAGGCATGTGAAGATTGCATTGGAATTTTTAATATATTGAAATTAATGGAGACGGAAGTTGCAGTGCAGTGAAAAGTTGAAAAAAGGAAATTTTTATTGTGCCGCAGACAGGTTGATCAAGAAATTAATTTACATGAGTGCTTCTTTTGGTGTATCCATTGATCTGTCGCAATCCATTGTCTTATCTCATTGTAATCAACCCATTGAATGGAAATTGCGTTTTTGAACAAGGAGGTCGAATGCTAAAATGTTAAAAGGTGTCATGTCGCAGTTTGAAAAAGTCTTACTGAATATGTTCGAGCATTTTATCTTGTATCTATTCAGATAAGTGAAAATAAACCACTAAAATTGATTTAATGTATAGTATTAAGTAGTTTTTACCGGCATTTCTACATAAAATCGAGCAAGTTTCGGAATGCACCACTAGGTCGCCTCCACGAGTTCAACGTAAATTTTCTTTATAAACGACTAAATGACTTTTTCATTTTGGAATCACTTTCTCTGCCTTGAGTCGAATTGCGTTGGGAAACATAAATGAATTAACGAGTCAAGGCAAAATAGATCTGAAAGGGATTCGTAGGCATTTTGAGTACAGTTTTAAATTACTCTCTTTGTCAGCCAAATGGTCTTGGATGAGTGAAGGCTGGAACGAGTAATATGATAATTATATATACAGTGATACCTCGAGATACGAGTTTAATTCGTTCCGTAACCTTGCTCGTATGTCAAATTGCTCGTATCTCAAAGCAATTTTCCCCATTGAAATTAATTGAAATGGCATTAATTCGTTCCAGGCCCCGAAATGCCGCCCCAGTTGTTATTGTTACGTGTTTTTGAATTGGAAAAATGTATTTATAAATGACAAATATTGTACAAAAACATAATGAAACATAACTTAAAGAAATAAACTGGCTTTATAAAGTGTATTTGTATTTTGGTCACTAAAATGCAACTTACACAAAACTTAAATGCTGCTGTATGCTTAATTTTAGTTACTGCTTTTTTCTTCACTGGTCTTTGCCTTTTTTTGCCGGATTAAAAAAATAATAAGTCCAAGGAGGATTGTTCCTTCTTCCCTTTCAGAATGTTGCGGGAATGAGTTTGGCGATTAATCTTATCCTCTGTCGTTATGTAAGTCCTATTCGGCATCTTCTTCCAGCAAAGCTCCGTCTCGTCACAGTTGAAGACTTGCTGGGGGATGTGTCCTTTGGCTTCTATCGGTTCGGAAAAAGTTTTGAGATAATCCTCAGCTGCCTTCAGATCCGAACTTGCAGCTTCACCGTGCCTGACAACGTAGTAAATGCCGGTCCTTTTCCTAAAGTTGTCAAATTTGCCTCGACTGGCTTAAACGAGTCTTACGATACCTCGTCCGTGGAAGTGCGCGGGGTCTAATTCAGCAAATCACCGTAAATTGCTCGTGCTTTCTCGCATATGATGCCCTGTGTTAAATTATCGTCTTTAAGCTGCTACTCCGTAACTCAAACAATCAGCAGTTTCTCCATCTTTTCACGGAGAGAGCTCCGGAGCTTAGAAATTATTGTAACGCCCTTAGCTGGCGTTATACCCTTTATTGACTCCTTCTGTTTAAGCACACTACATATCGTTGAAGTACTACGCCCGTACTACCTCGCCAAATCAGCTACTCGCACATCTCACTCATTTTTTCTATGATTTCACGCTTTAATTCAATATACATCATCTTCTTCTGAGCATTGACCTGTATATATATATATATATATATATATATATATATATATATATATATATATATACTATATATATATATATATATATACTGTATATATATATATATATATATATATGTATAGATATATATGTATAGATGTATATATATGTATAGATATAGATATATATATATATATATATATATATATATATATATATATATATAGATATAGATATATATTTACATACAGACCCTGCAAACCACCACTGGCGCATGGCAGGGGGTGTGAAACGCCGAAAACCATATCTACCTTTGACTGCTGTTCGCTTCTCAAATACTTCACGGAAAAAAATGACCAGAAATGAGAACTATTGTCCAGGCAACTATTTCCCTGTAACGCTTCATCGTTTTGTCTCGAAGATCACGTACGCTACTAACTGGTATAACAATATCAACTATCTCCTCCCCGAGATCCGTAGTGATAATATATACATATATACACACACGCATGGGTGGTCTAAAAAATTTCCGACATTTCGGCATTTCTCGACATGTTTTCTGGAAATTTTCTGAAGATGTCTGAAAAATCTGGGGTCGGAAACATTTCCAATCCGCTTTCCAATTCTCTCTATTCTGAGCTTCTCTTTTCCATGTCAAACTTAAGTACTTAATGATGTCTCTGTTCCATCGGTCCTTTGGTCTTCATATATATATATATATATATATATATATATATATATATATATATATATATACGGGTACGGGTTCACTTGCCGGTTTATTTTGGTCACTTTTCGGACATTTGGACACCTTAGTCGATCCCTCGGACTAGCATAAGAATGTACCCGAGGTGTGACACGTTGAAAAGTCTCTGTCTCCGAAATGGTGGTGTCGCGGGGCCGGGTTCCACGACATTATTGAGGCATCTTACAATGACTAATGAAATGATAATTAGGAATTCTGGTTCACTCGTCTTTATATTTATACGAGTAAAAGTTGCTTGCATACTGCAAGCTATCAGTTGAATGCAGTATCATACCAAGTAATGCCTCAAATCAATGGAAAACTTCGCGCAAAAGACCGCCTGGCGACGAACTAAGGACCCGATGGTGCGACACAATTGCATATTAATGTAAGATAAGTGCCATTCTGACCTGTTCCAAAGTTTCAATTCAATGTCTTATAAAGAAGGTCCTATAATAAGAATACGCCATCCCCCTTTGAAATACACGATAGAATAGAAATGACGCTCAGGCATCGAACCAAGAACCGTCAGAGGATCGGCGAACAGCGTATATGAAACATATGAATTGCCTCTATGTACAGCTAGTTCCAAAAAAAACTTACCACCTAAGCCGCAACCCGCATAACAGGCAGTGAATTTCCTCCGAGCGAGCCTTAAGAAGTGAGAGAGAGAGAGAGAGGGAAAACATGGAGGAGATAGTCTGCTTCTGTCCTGGCTCCGCTTGCAGAGTTGAAATGGATTTATTTGCATTATTGATATCGCAAAGATTTATTAGTATCCTTAGTTTGGTGGCATTGGCGTAGCAGAATAGTATTATAACAATAATGGATGTTGTAATGCAAGAATTCAGTTATTATAAAATGGTTATTACAAATCAGTATATATTCTAGCTTTGCTTCTTGCACCGAGGGAACCGGCGCACACGAGGTCCCGTTATTCCTAGGAAACCGAGGCAAACCCCCGTCCCCTCATAAAATTTGAGTCTGAGACGAAAGGCAGAAGCAGGACGAAGGAAATTTTTGCAAAATCTGCCTCTGAGCCGCTCTGAGCTTATGTTGAGGACTGAGATGGGAGGAAGAAAATTTCCGCGCAGTTTGAATCAGGCTCGGACCCAAAATGTATAGACCTCGAATTCGACGCCTTCGTTTGCAAAACTCTGCGGTTTTAATGGGTCGTATTATATATTATAATAGTAGATAATATTATACATCGTTCAAGAGAAGAGTTATTAGCCTTTAAATTATATACCTAAGGAGTCCATATCGATCACCTGTTTTATCACAACCTGTGTGAATGCAATCTACAAAAGTTAAAGTAAGGCGAACTCATGGCCATATCTACGCTATTACTTTAAATATATAAAAAATCTATAAGTAAATATGTAGTATGAAGTCTTGAGGCATTCTCTGCGTATTTTAGATAAATTTTGTTTCATTTGATAAGCATCAAAATTAAAACTCGATCGGTAAAAAATCAGTAAATTTTATCATCTATGCAGTTGGTATTTTTAATATACCGTCCAAATCAATTGAGAGAAAATGTGCTAGGATCGATTTTCCTGAATTAATAAAGATGACGGATACGAGACAACCATCTTTCACATTAATTTTGAATCCAAAATGAATTTTTTTGGTGTCATTGAAGTGTGAATCGAATAAACGTGATTTCTTCTGTGGATTCCTCTTGAAATGGTTGCAGTCACAAACCATTACGTTCTTAAACGTTCTTCTCTCGTATTTATCAAGTTCTAAAATACACAAAAAGATATGGCGAATGAGGTTTTGTCATAATGCTCATTGAATGCTACTGTAAGCTATGAATGTGAAATTTTCAATTAATTTTGAATGCATACAAAACTACTTGCATTGTTTATATTTCAACTGTTTATTATCACGTTTACAATTATTATAATGTAGAAAACGTTAAAAATACGCGAAATAATAGGGACTTAGTGAAATAGTTTTAGGGCCTTTTTACCTGTAATTCCAACCCTGTAAGTATCACACGGGGATAAGAAGCGCATATGAGGCTCATGTTGAAATTTTGCTCCCCTCGGTTGATGGCTGGCCCTACGTAACTCTCATATTTTTCGACAGAATTTTAATGATTGAGATGAATGGGCGGTGGTGTGGTATGAATAGTCTATCTACATATTTATCGCTCGGTGATATTGAAAATATTCCTTCGTATTTAAAATGTATGGCTATGAGAAACTTTTCATCTCTCCACATTCCATGACAAATTTGAAAAGCAAGATAGAGGAGTGATTGGAAGAAGTGGTTAAAGCAATGAATTCACCAGGACTTCAATAGGGGGACTGTTTTGATAGATATAGGGAAGTGAGAAACGACGGCAACAGTAATACATACACTCACATGAATTTAACAACCGAAAGGGTAACAGGTATGTTAATTCCAGATTTTTGGATAAATCACAATAGGTAATGGCATTTCTTGCGTTCCTCGTTGACCAATTGGTTACTTTGAGTAGGAACAACGACCTCTTTTAAAAGTATAACCCACTCACTCACCTTCTCAATTTTCTCACCCAACATATATTTCTTCCGTTTATGACAGCCTCCAGAGAAACTACTCATTTATCCAATTTAAGTAATATCTTAGTCAAACATGGTTAACATTCAAATATACAGGATATAACGCCCATGGCTTATCATACTTTCAGAAATTTCCTTCTGATGCATCAGTGATTCCCAGGATCTCCGAAATTGTATACAATAGTGATGTTCAATGTATCGTACCAACCTTTTAATTCTATAAGAAAGTTCGAGTAGTTTACTAAGCCAGAACCTAAACCATCTTCTTATCAGCAATTTATTTTGGAAAGAGAGTTCGGTTTTTTCAAACCGATAAAAATTGCTAACATTGATATTACTATCTATGCAAGCCAATGGTTTATTCTAAATCTTACCTAACTTTAGAGATGTAATTTATCTGTAATCGGCGTATAAACTTCAAGTTTCTGCGACACTAAATATGCGGAGTATCTAAAATTCCATATTTACGTTTCAATTCATATTTTAGTGACATGATAATAGAAACTTTAGTCGATGTAGTAAGATCATCTTCAACGCTCTATCTATTTTGTATCATAGATGTTATAAGAGAAGTGAAACGATTTGGTTCTCGTAAGCGTAAGGAATAAATATTAGATGGCATTTCTCTAGTTCATTGTTCATTTCTCAAGTTATTTCAAACTACGAAATTTTTAGCTCAATGTAGGGACAAAATAAAGCATAGAAACAATTTATATAAATAAAGTAAACAATCATTGACGAGGAGCTTGATTGATATACATTGACGATAGGCAGCATTACTTATTTTTTCATTTTTGTTGTTGAATTAGTTATTTAGTATAAGCTAATACAGTTTATACCATTCACTTTAAAAGCAGAATATAGAGATACTAAT
Source organism: Pachydiplax longipennis (assembly GCA_036926295.1). Taxonomy (NCBI): domain Eukaryota; kingdom Metazoa; phylum Arthropoda; class Insecta; order Odonata; family Libellulidae; genus Pachydiplax; species Pachydiplax longipennis. The sequence goes on from JAVFKF010000010.1 coordinate 2,999,652, forward strand.
TCTGATATGATGCACCCAAACATTGTCAACTTTATGTTATCGTTCAGATTTTCCGAAGGTCCTATTTTAACTGGAATGATCTTCCTTGCATTACTACTGGTCCTTGGAGTGAATGTTGGAGTAATAGATTACATATAGAATCAAGAATATTTTAACAGCTAGCGTATGAATCATGAGAATTAGAGGAATATTGTCATGTAACTATTTTTAATGTGTTCTTCCATGACTCCTTTTACCCATCAGTCATAATTATTGACGGTGATTTTTCTTTTAATTATTATACATATTATGCACCATTCAAACAATTTGGGTTATATAGTTCACTTGAGGCATTCAGAAACCGAAGCAGCGATCATTAATCATTAGTCTCACTTTCACCTAGCGCATAGTTCTGAAAATCATTTCAGTATAACAATGGAAATCGTGTTGTGGTTGTTTTCACACCCCCTGACATACGTCATACGGCGGCTCGCGGGGTATTGATGTAAATGTAAATAAACCAGGTGTTAACGTGTAAACCTGCAATATGCAAGTATAGGAAACCTGGAGTATATATGCAATATGCAAATCAGTCTTAAGGTTCTGATTTGCCATACTAACTGTTGTTTCTTAACCATCCTAAATTGTATTCCTTGCAAGAAGTCCTGAAAGGTCGTCTACCTCAAAAATAGAGTTGAATATCTTCATTCCCTAAGGGAATACCCGTGGCGAAGATTACAAATCGCGGATCCACCATTTCCCACCTTACTTGTGATCGGTCGCCGCCACCATACCCTAACCTTTGATACCTGCTCAGCAGGGGTGCGGTCAGGAATCCTCATTAGCGCTTTCAAATTCGCTACCCCGGATACATACGACCATCCACAATCTGCCGAAAAGGGGGTTTTTCTTCTCAGAGCGGTGTTCACCTTCACCCATTAGCCGTTTTATGGTTCCTTTGAGAAAATAGACAATACCTTTCGATGGACGCAACAAAAGAAAAAGAAGCAACAAAGGAATGAATAGGGGATACTCCTAGGGCCAGGGTGGAGGGAAGGAAAGACCTCCTATTCTATGGAAGAATTAGTGAAACCTCAGACGCGAATTCGTCAGAAACAGCAAAATCTCATCTCAAAATCATAATGCTTCATCTGATACCGTCACCACGAATGCCTGGTGGAAGTAAGAACAGAATGACATGTTGATGCATATATTCTGAAATACCTAATGCTCTGTTGTCGTATCAAGCAAATTTTATACTTCTCTGTATTGCAGAATAATTCAACTGCGAAAAAATCGAGTCAAAATTTGCACCACGGTCAAAATTTGCATTTAGCATCAGATAAAAGTTGGGACAGCATAATTTTGCAAGTAACATGAACTTGATTTAATTAAAGGGATAGTTTTTCTGGGACTGGCAATGAACAATATTTTCGGAAAAATGTTACGAGATGCTGGCGTTAATTTCGTAGTAAATAAATTTTTTATTCGATACGTGAAAAAATTTTCTAGCCCTCAGTATTTAAATTGTGCTACTATTCTAATATCTATGTTATTTTCTAAAATATTAAATTAGCAATTTGAATTTTAAACAATTACCTTAGAAAATGATGAAAACACACCAATAAATATTTTACTTTCTATCATATGATTTGGTGGTATTTAAAATTTTTATAACATTTGATGTAATTATCTGATGTAGTTGATCGTAATTTACTTGGTTTACTTTATTGTAATATGTTTTGGGTCTAATTTTCAGAGCTCTCTTGAGGTTGACCAGGTTGACTTAAAATGATTCTTTCTCGGTGCATTCGTCCAGATAAAGTTTCTTTTCATCTTTGCTTTCCTCAGTAGGTTTCGAAGTTTTTTCATACTCCCCTTCTCGATAGCATTTTTCTGCAACATAAATTAGTTGACATACAGTTGATTGTGTTCTTATTCCTAATTATTCTTTATCTCCTTGCAGAGTTTTCGTTCATCTTTCTATTTGAGTCATAGTCGTGAATTTCCTCTAAATAAATTTAAAAGTTCGTCCTGTAGGCGACAAGAGCATAAAAAACGTAATAATATAATCCTTTTTAATCTTGCAATGACATAATTTTTTATTGGATAATTGAAGCGGCTAAAGTAAGTTTACCCGACGCCTCCAGAGAAAGGTGAATTACGCAGAAATCTCTGGCCGAAATAAGGAAATCCGATTTTCATTCATTTTTTAATACTATGCTGCTGACATAGTAAAAAGTAACACTAAATCTAGTTTAACTAGATGCTAATAAAGACGGTACAAATACGTTCAACGCGTTTCACAACGGTTTAAAAAGGCGCCTTCCTTCCAAGAGCCAATAGAATGCGTGGAAAACTCTAGACTCGCTCTCATCGAGCTTCACGTCTGTTATGCGGGTTGCGGCTTAGGTGGTAAGTTTTTTTTGGAACTAGCTGTACAATCCATTTTTTATCATTCCCGGTAGTTGGATACGCATTCAAAATAATTGTAAAAATTGACCGCCATGCATTTTATACTGGAGAATTTTGCACCCATTTGGCGTCGAACTCACGGTCATTTGGTAGCATTTCTTCCTTTCGTACTATGGAAGACCATCTCATCTCCAACCTCCGTGAATTTCACTGTTCTACGGCTCGGAGGAAGGACTGAAAACAATTTTCGAAAATTCGCGCAAAAAACCGCCTAGCGTCGAACTCAGGACTTTCTGTGAGAGAAAATAGCGAATTAAAATTAGATAAGTGCCATTATGACTTGTTCCAAAGTTTCGATCTAATATCTTATCGGGAAGGTCCTAAAATAAGATTCCGTTATTCCCGCTTCAAATGCATGGTAGAATCGGAATGACGCTCTTGCATCGAACCAAGGACGACTGCAGAAATGCCGAACCTCAGGAAAGAATGCTCTCAAACGTCTCTGTCACCATTCAGGGATTTATCTTTCCAGCTTATCGGGAAGGCATTTAAAAAAATCGTCCAAGATTTCAGTAATGCATTTCTTACGGAAACATTTCGAACCCACCTGGCGTCGAACACACGGCCATTTGGTAACATTTCTTCCATTCTTAATGTATAACACTACCTCAACTTCAATCTCAGAGATTTTGGTTCATCTATCTTACCGATAAGTGCCTCAAAAAAAACCATATCATCTGCAAACAACATGATTTTGATTGCTCTATCGCATCGAGAACGGCCTCAAAACAGATTGCAAAAATTCGCGCAAAAGACCGCCTAGCGTCGAACTCAGGACCCTTCCGTGACAGAAAATAGCAAATTAATATTAGAAAAGTGCCATCCTTACTTGTTTCAAAGTTTCGATTCAACACCTTATCAAGAAGGTCCCAAAATAAGATTCCGTTTTCCCCGTTTGAAATGCATGGTGGAATCGGAATGACCCTCTTGCATCGAACCAAGGACCACTAGACGAACGGTAAAATTCATGAAAGAATGCTTTCAAACGCCTCCGTCGCCACACCGAGTTTTATCTTTCCAGCTTATCGGGAAGACATTGAAAAAAATTTTCAAAAATTCCAGCAATGCATTTCTTATGGAAGAATTTCGGACCCACCTGGAGTCGAACTCACGGTCATTTGGCAACATTTGTTCCATTCGTAATATAGAAGACTACCTCAAATTCAACCTCTGAGATTTTGGTTTCTCTATCTTACTGATAAGTGCCTCAAAAAAAATTTCAAAAATCCGCGCAATGCATTCTTATGGGAAAATTGCGATTTTTGGGACATTATAGTATCGAACTCATGACACCTAGCGTCGATGTCTGCATTATTCTGGCATCTACAGGGTGGGGCCAGTACGTCGTAAAAACCTGACGTCGACGGCGCTTGTGGAACATGGTCAGAATTCGTATCCCCTATATATATCAATATATCTTATATATATAGGTATATCCGGAGAGATAGCTATATATATATACGAGTAAAAGTTGCTTGCATACTGCAAGCTAATTGGTGAAAATTTACAATAAGTTTCCCTTACGGGTATCATTTTCGAAACTTATCCAGCAAAAATCTTAAAAATTGCCGTAATGCATTTCGAACGTGAGAATTTTTCATCCATCTGGCATCGAACTCACGGTCATATGTAAGCTTTCTTCCACTGGTTCTATAGGAAACTACTTCAAACGCAAAGGCTGTGATTTTGAATAGTCTCCTGCATTGAGAAAGCCTCGAAACAATTTTTAAAAATTTGCGTAAATGACCGCCTGGCGTCGAACACAGGACCCATTTGTGAAAGACAATGGCATACGAATAATAGATAAGTGCCATTTTCACGTGTTTCAAAGTTTCAACTCAGTATCTTATCGGGAAGGTCCTAAAATGAGATTCTGTTCTTCCCGCTTGAAATGCATGGTAGAATCGGAATAACGCTCTAGCATCGAACCAAGGACCACCAGGGAATCAGTTTATATATATATATATATATAGTATATATTATAAGTTATATTATAGTTTATATATATATATATATAGTGTATATATATATATCTATTATATATAGCTAACTCTCCGGATATACCTATATATATAGATATATATATATAGGGGATACGAATTCTGACAATGTTCCACAAGCGCCATCGACTTCAGATTTTTTCGACGTACTGGCCCTACACTCTAGATGCCAGAATAATGCAGACATCGACGCTAGCTATCATGAGTTCGATGCCAGAAATTCCCAAAAATCGCAATTTTCCCATAAGAATGCATTGCGCGGATTTTTGAAAATTATTTTGAGGCACTTATCGTTAAGATAGAGTAACCAAAATTTCGGAGGTTGAAGTTGAGGTAGTCTTCTATGCTTCTCATGGAAAAAATGTAGCCAAATGACAGTGAGTTCGACGCCAGGTGGATGCAAAATTCTTCCATAAGAAATGCATTGCGGAAATCTTTTTAAATGGCTCCCCGATAAGCTGGAAAGATAAGACCCGGAATGGTGACAGAGGCGTGGGACCTTCCCGATAAGATATTGAATCGAAACTTTGGAAAAAGTAAGGATGGCACTTATCTAATATTATTTTGCTGTCTTCTCTCACGATCGGGTTCTTAGTTCGTCGCCAGGCGGTCTTTGGCGCGAAGTTTTAAATTTGAACTGAGGCAGTACTTGGTATGATACTGTATTCAACGGATAGCTTGCAGTATGCAAGCAACTTTTACTCGTATATATATATATATACGAGTAAAAGTTGCTTGCATGCTGCAAGCTAATTGATGAAAATTTACAATAAGTTTCCCTTACGGGTATCATTTTCGAAGCTTATCCAGCAAAAATCTTAAAAATTGCCGCAATGCATTTCGAACGTGAGAATTTTTCATCCATCTGGCATCGAACTCACGGTCATATGTAACCTTTCTTCCACTGGTTCTATAGGAAACTACTTCAAACGCAAAGGCTGTGATTTTGAATAGTCTCCTGCATTGAGAAAGGCCTCGAAACAATTTTTAAATATTTGCGTAAATGACCGCCTGGCGTCGAACACAGGACCCATTTGTAAGAGACAATGGCATACGAATAATAGATAAGCGCCACTCTGACGTGTTTCAAAGTTTCAATTCAGTATCTTATCGGGAAGGTCATAAAATAAGATTCCGTTATTCCCGTTTGAAATGCATGGTAGAATCGGAATGACACTCTTACATCGAACCAAGGACCACTGCAGAAACGGCGAATAACATGGAAGAATGTTCTCACACGCCTCGGTCACCATTCCGGGTTTTATCTTTCCAGCTTATCGGGAAGGATTTAAAAAGAATCATCCAAGATTTCACCAATGCATTTCTTACGGAAGCATTTCGAACCCACCTGGCGTCGAACACACGGTCATTTGCTAACATTTCTTCCTATGATACTATGGAAGACCATCTCATCTGCAAACACCGTAATTTTGATTGCTCTATCGCATCGAGAACGGTCTCAAAACAGATTGCAAATATTCGCGCTAATGACCGCCTAGCGTCGAACTCAGGACCTTTCTGTGAGAGAAAATAGCGAATTAATATTTGGTAAGTGCCATTATGACTTATTCCAAAGTCTCGATTCAATACCTTATCGGGAAGGTCCTAAAATAAGATTCCGTTTTCCCCGTTTGAAATGCATGGTGGAATCGGAATGACCCACTTGCATCGAACCAAGGACCACTAGACGAACTGTGAAATTCATGAAAGAAAGTTTTCAAACGCCTCTCTCAACATTCCGGGTTTTATCCTACCAGCTTATCGGGAAGACAATGAAAAAAATTTTCAAAAATTGCAGCAATGCATTTCTTATGGAAGAATTTCGCACCCACCAGGAGTCGAACTCACGGTCATTTTGTAACATTTCTTCCATTCGTATTATAGAAGACTGCATCAACTTCAACCTCCGAGATTTTGGTTCCTCTATCTTACCGATAAGTGCCTCAAAAAAATTTTCAAAAATCCGCACAATGCATTCTTATGGGAAAATTGCGATTTTTGGGACCTTCTGGCATCGAACCCATGACACCTAGCGTCGATGTCTGCATTATTCTATCATCTAGAGTGTGGGGCCAGTACGTCGTAAAAATCTGACTTCGATGGCTCTTGTGGAACATGGTCAGAATTCGTATCCCCTATATCTATATATATATATATATATATATATATATATATATATATCTATATAGGTATATCCGGAGAGTTAGCTATATATAATAGATAGATATATATATATATATATATATATATATAGATATAGGGGATACGAATTCTGACCATGTTCCACAAGCGCCATCGACGTCAGATTTTTTCGACGTACTGGCCCTACGCTCTAGACGCCAGAATAATGCAGACATCGACGCTAGCTATCATGAGTTCGATACCAGAAATTCCCAAAAATCGCAATTTTCCCATAAGAATGCATTGCGCGGATTTTTGAAAATTATTTTGAGGCACTTATCGTTAAGATAGAGGAACCATAATCTCGGAGGTTGAAGTTGAGGTAGTCTTCTATATTACGAATGGAAGAAATGTTATAAAATGACCGTGAGTTCGACGCCAGGTGGATGCAAAATTCTTCCATAAGAAATGCATTGCTGAAATCTTTGAAGATTTTTTTTAAATGCCTTCCCGATAAGCTGAAAAGATAAAACCCTGATTGGTGACAGAAGCGTTTGAAAACTTTCTTCCATGAATATCATCGTTCGTCTAGTGGTCCTTGGTTCGATGCAAGAGGGTCATTCCGATTCCTCCATGTATTTCAAATGGGGAAAGCGGAATCTCATTTTGGGACCTTCCCGATAAGATATTGAATCGAAACTTTGGAACAAGTAAGGGTGGCACTTATCTAATATTATTTTGCTATCTTCTCTCACGGAAGAGTCCTGAGTTCGACGCTAGGCGGTCTTTTGCGCGAATTTTTTCAATCTGTTTTGAGGCCGTTCTCGATGCGATAGAGCAATCAAAATCTCGGTGTTTACAGATGAGATGGTCTTCCATCGTACCAAACGAAGAAATGTTACCAAATGTCCGTGTGTTCGACGCCAGGTGGGTCCGAAATGCCTCCGTAAGAAATGCATTGCTGATATCAGGGACGATTTTTTAAACTGCCTTCCCGATAAACTGGAAAGATAAAACCCGGAATGGTGACAGAGGCGTTTGAGAAGATTCCTTCATGACGTCCACTGCTTCTCTAGAGGTCCTTGGTTCGATGCTAGAGCCTCATTCCGATTCTACCATGCATTTCAAATGGGAAGAACGGATCTTATTTTAGGACCTTCCCGATAAGATACTGAATTGAAACTTTGAAACACGTCAGAGTAGCACTTCTCTAACATTCATATGCCATTGTCTCTCACGAACGGGTCCTGTGTTCGACGCCAGGCGGTCATTTACGCAATTTTTTAAAAATTGTTTTGAGGCCTTTCTTTATGCAGGAGCCTATTCAAAATCACAGCGTTTGCGTTTGATTTAGTTTTCTATAGAACCAGTGGAAGAAAGGTTGCATATGACCGTGAGTTCGATGCCAGATGGATGAAAATTTCTAACGTAAGAAATGTATTGCGGCAATTTTAAAAATTTTGCTGGATAAGCTTCGAAGATGACACCCGTAAGGGGAACTTATTGTAAATTTTTACCAATTAGCTTGCAGTATGCAAGCAACTTTTACTCGTATAATATATATATATATACACACACACACAACACACACACACACACACACGATAAAACCTGGAATATATATTTGCGAGATTTTGGTTCCTCTATCTTACCGATAAGTGCCTCAAAATAATTTTTAAAAATCCGCGCAATGCATTCCTATGGGAAATCTCCGATTTTTGGGACATTCTGGTATCGAACCCATTATACATTAGTTAGGGTCGTAAAGTAAGTCATTTTTAGCTCGATTTAAAAAAAAATCATCCAAATTCAATCAAAAGCGCCCGAAAGAGTCGTTTTGAGTTCTATTTTATAAAAACTTACTTACTGAACACGAGTTTTAAAAAAATCGTCGAATATCACGCGATAAAAGGCGTTTTTGAGCTCTATTTTAAGGAAGCCTCAGAATTTACGCTCAACCGCCCAAAAAAAATCGTTTTTGATCATCATTTTAGTAGAAAATCGTTTAAATTGAGGTGAATCGCCAGAAAATAAGTCTCTTTTAGCTCAATTTTCGAATAAAGTCGTCCAAAATCACGTAAAATCACCCGAGAAAATCGTATCTTCGGTGTATTTTGGAAAATATCGTCGAAATTGAGATGATACATCCAAAAATAAGTCCTATTTAACTTGATTTTGGAAAAAGTCGTTCGAATTCACTCAAAATCGCCCGAAAAATTCGTTTTTCAGCTTAATTCTGTGAAAAATGTGGAAATCGAAACGAAAGGTGCAAAAAAATAAGTAATTTCTTGCTCGATTTTGGAAAATTCGTCCACATTCACGCGAAACTCTTTTGGGTCTCCATTTAATGAAAAATCGTCGAAAGTTAGGTAAAACGTCTAAAATTAAGCCATTTTTAGCTCGATTTTAGAAAAAAATCATCCAATTTCATGCAAATTGGTCCGAAAAAGTCGTTTTTGAAAAACATTTTGAGAAAAATCGTCGAAAATCACGCGGAAACGTTCGTAAAAGGCGTTTTTGTATCTTTATAAAATATTTTCAATTGACAAGGAGAGGCCCAAAATATTTTATTTTTTGTCGTATTTAAAAAAGCTTCCGAACTATCAGAAAATCGCCCAAGAAAGAAATATTTGAGCTCATTTTTGGAATAAATCGTTGAAATGTAGGTAAAACGTCTAAAAATAAGTCCTTTTAAAGTCAATTTTGGAGAAAATCGTCCAAATGCACTCAAAATCGGCCGAAAAATTCTGGGAAAAATTATCGAAATTCACGCAAGATCATCCGAAAAAGTCGTTTTTGAGCTCCATTTTGGGAAAGATCGTCGAAATTGATGTGAAACGCGTAATATTACGTATATATTTTGGAAGTTCATCGCTTACTAGAAAAGACATTGGCCAAGGTAAGACGGAGTTGAAAAAAATCCGACTCTACCGGGATTGATTCCCGGTACTTACCCGCGACGTTCACAATCCGGTAGGTTGATTTAAGGGCGTCGGCCTCCCAAACGGGTGCGAAAAATGGCACTATTTCGCAAATAGATTCTAGAGAATCTATCCAACCAAATCGTTTGAATTTTTGTATGGTATTAATTCATTAAGTTTTAGCTCAGTATCTATAATTTTGTTCAAATATAGCGATAAACTTCAGGGCTATGGTCCAAGGAATAAACCTCTAAAATTTTTGTTCAGGTTGTGCCGATTTTTTGATAATCTCGTGCCGATCGTGACGTGAGTGACTTTTGTGACTTACAAAAATTCTGCGTGCACTTTTTGAATTCGCGGAAATACAGCCGGTGTTGGATAGAATTGGCCCGACCGCCAGCCGAGTTCAGCTCTTCTCTCAGCGCTCCGACGACGAGGTGTAGTGCGAGTCTCAAATAGTCACGTGATTGTGAGTGCAGGCCGCGGAAGACAATGAGAGAGACATGTGTTCGTGTTGTGATAACGAGAATTTGGCTATTGCCGAGTAGACGTGCCAACTTTCTATGAGCAGATCAATTTTCCTTTGGTGATCTATTGGTTGAATTTCATTTTGTGTTTAATGAATAATATTAGTTATTTTGCCTATTTTTGAGAGTTATTTTGTAATTGCGCCTTATTGTCGATATCCTTAGCTAAGTGCTTTTCAAAGGGTTTTTTTTAAGTCGGCAAATGGTTTCCGACACCCTTTTAAGTTTTGGAGCCTAGTTCGGCTCAATTGGTAGCAGAGCGTGATTAATTCACAACTTTGTTGTGGCAAACTGGTGTCTAGCGACAAATTTATGGCCAATGTTCGTGAACGACTCTTTCTTGATTGTTTCAGCATAAGTAGTCTTGTATTTTTTGTAATTTTGCTGTTCGTGAGTTTTCTAAGTGATGGTGCCACTGTAATCTCTAGTGTTAATGCCTCCACCGAATCCCTACGCAAAAAGTTATCTAACTTCGGCAAAGGATCGTCGTAATCGAGGTGTATCTCGTAAGATTGGCAAGATGAATACGATTGGAACACAAGTGCCATTAAAAGGGTTATCCGGTAATTATGCTGGATTCTGTCAAATTGCTCATTTTGCAAATACCGCCACTAGCCGATGTTGACTCGAAGTAGTTGTTTAATGTTTTGAGTTCCGTCGTTCAGGTCTCTGACTTAGCCCTGATACCGTTCAAATCCCTAATGATATATCTTATACCCAAATTACCGGCTAACTTCCGGACCTTTTGGTTTTCGGCGATTCAGAGGCAACTTTCGTTTGATTTGCTGGTTGGAGAAATTTGGCATGAATTCGTAACTTCTAGAGAATATGAACATTTAATCGTGGCCAAAATTATATGTTATTAAATGCCTACAGAGCCTCCCTTGGAATTTTTAAATGCAGTCACTGTTTTGGCAAAAGTTTTGGGGCTATCTTTGTCCGAGAGTGAACTTGTGCCCATTGTTCTCGATGGGGTTAGTCCACTTACACGAAGTACATTCAATTTTCAAAGTAAACCCGGAAGTGTGTCGGAGTTGAAAGATTTGTCTCCTTATGCATCTAAGCAGCTAATGGATTTTGCCAATTAAAGGCCTGAACCCACCGGCGCGGCGCGGCGGCCGCAAGCGTTTTTATGATGGTACCTGGTCCTTCCTCTGCGTTCGTCACGTACTCAAATTCAATGGTTTCTTATGGGGCCGACCCCACCGACGCGGAAAGCGCCGTCCGGCGGATTAGTTCAAGGGATTAGTGCAGCGTTTTCGCTCCGGCAAATACGCCGCTCGGCTACGAACTCTGCATGCACAATTTTTCGATTTGCCGCAGCCCGTTTGCAATCAAATATTGTCGTTATTTTGATAAATTTCCTCAAAAGGATGCTTGTACACGATACCTTAACAATATCTGTACACCGTGATAAGTTTTCAGAACAATCAAAGCGATAGTACTCAGTAGAATCTCGTCCCCGTGAAGTACTGCAAAAATGATACGTACGATGTGTTTTCGGCATACAAGTGACTGTTTTCGGCCAAGAGTTGTATAGTTTTGATAATTTTTGTCGGAAGACGTTCAAAATTATCAATAAAAATTCTTGCGACAGAATGTTTAATTTATTTATGTCAAGCATATTTACTTTACTTAATTGTATGTTTCCTCAATGTAATATATGCGGCAATTAAAATAAAGTAACAGGTGTGTGTTATATATACTCCCTGCGCATATAATAGGCTACTTTGTATTTACCTAAAGGTCCCCAGTTCGAACCCAGACAATAAAAACCGTTCTCGTAATAAATGCACGCAAACCTCACTTTTATCGGGTGCAGATTACATTTCCTTTGCAAAATTAAATTAGAAATAATAGTCGTTCGAAATCAAAACTAGCACCAAAAGAAATAAAATATGTTAATAGGAGTCATTAATATTCTGAAATTTTAACATTTGCAGTTACGAACAATTTGCAGGATCGATTTATTTACAGGGGACGATCATTTGGTTATCAGCTCGGGGTTTGTGTTCATTTTTACTTAAAACTCAAGAACAAGAATTAGTGAAACCTTAAAAAATGCGTATTATGAAAATCCATCCCCTAAGAATGAATAAAAGTTTTTCGTCTGTGATATTGGTTCTCGTTTCGATCCCAGGCGGATCCAAGCGTAATCGACCGTAATAGAAACTGATGGAGTTCATTTTAAGTTTTTCCTAATACTAATGATAGACAAGAACATGTGTTCACGACTGGTGGTCGTTCTTGCCGCAGCCGCGCCGGTGGGGCCTACTACGCGGCCAGGGTGCATTTCTACGTCACCTAAGGGACTTTTGGCCCCCCTCCCAAGTGTCATAAAAACGCGTTGCGGCCGCCGCGCCGCACCGGTGGGTTCAGGCCTTTATTCTGCTACGTTCAACTCCGAGTCGCCACGCGCGATCAGCTGTAATCATTGTAATAATCGAGGTCATACGACTGACAATTGTTGTCAAAGGAGACGAAATACCTGTTCCAATTCGATTCGGCCGGCTATTTCAATGTTTAACACAACGTATTCCCCGTCTCCTGTTTTGCCAATCGTTAATCTGTCAATTGCGAATTATTCCCTCGAAGCATTGATTGACTCTGGTTCTACTTACTCGCTAATCGATGTAAAAACTTGTAACAATTTACGATTACATTCTGTTAAAACACTTCCGGCTCCACTTCATATTCGTGGCATTGGTGGAAACACGTTTATTTTGACTCAGCAAATTAAGGCTAAGGTGAAGGTTAAAACGTTTTCCTGGTGCCATTATTTCTACCTAGCAAACCTGCCGTTTACGTTGCTGATTGGTAGGGATTTTATGTTAAAAACTAAAATGTTATTAGGCCCTAATTATTTCGCTTTTGAATCTAACGCCAATCAAATTTTCCTGTTCATTCATCAGCAGTTCGAAAACAGTTCACCTGATAGTGATCTACTGGTTGTCAGCCCTTTAGTCAAAAGGGGAGCCTCTGTCCTACCTGTAGGTGTGGGGTCAAATAAGCAGGTAGTTTCAGGCAAAGATACTACTTATCCTGATATTCCACAGGAAGTGATGCAACTTATTAAAGAATTTCCAGACGTAGTTACTTCAAAACTGGGATCCACCAATCTTTTGGCCTACGAAATCCAGCTGACAGACTCCACTCCTGTGAGATCACATCCATTTTCTCTGCCTCCAGCCAAAGGCAATATCCTGTAAGACTCTGTATCCTCTTTGATTCAGCAAGGTGTGGTTGAGGCATCCACATCACAATGGGCATCGCCAGCTTTTCTCATCCCAAAAAGAGACAAGGGTTGGAGATTAGTGGTTGACTATCTAAAGTTGAATGTGAAGGTAGAAGTTGACCCTTATCGCACGCCTTCTGTGGAACATGCTTTCCAATATTTGTCTGATGCCAAAAAATATTTTCTATTCTTGATCTTAATTCTGCCTTTAATCAGATCCTTTTGAGTGAATCTTCTAAGAAATATACTGCTTTTGTTACTCCATTTGGTTTATTTCAGTACACAAGATTACCTTTTGGTTTTGTTAATTCCCCGCAAGTTTTCACTCGACTAATGTACTCCGCTTTGCACTGTCCACCTATTGTACACATACTCATAAAATCTGGGATGAATTTTTGGGTGATTTAACATTTGCATTTAATGCTGCCATCCATGAAAATACTTTGTATTTTCCTGCTAAGCTGTTCCTGAAAAGACAAATACCACACCCCCTAAACAATGTTTGGGACCTGCCTGATTGCGTCCTTGATCTTTCTTGCTCTGAACACGATCATAGGCAACACTGGACGAAGGCAGTTCAAAATTTAAACAAGGCTCACAAACGATATGTTGCCTCTAATAAAAAGTTACATTCTGTTCCACCTTTTTAAAATAGGGGACTTAGTACTGGCTCAAAACCATTCAGTAAGCTCAAAACTTAAGAATCGGATGTCTAAGTTAGAACCTCTATGGTCTGGACCCTGTAAAATTATAAAATTTCTTACTCCTGTTACTGTGGTGTTGGAACTTGTGCCTAATAAGGAGAAAATATCTCATGTTTCTCAATTAAAAGCTCATCATTAAGGGAGTTTTGTTGGTCCAATCTTTTGATACTGGCACTATTGGGTGATTTGGCGTTGAGGTTGGGAACTTATCGCCCAGAGGGAATTTCCCTCAGCAACTACCATCTAACTTCATGTTAGAAATTTACACTTATAATCTAAAGATGGTACACCACCGATGTTTACCATTGTTTCCGGTACCCTACACAGCCGAATTGGGTACGCGGGCCACGTGAGTCTCTTCCCTGGCCTAATTAAATAAACCTGTGTTCTTTTCTTCTGGCATTTGCCATTTTTTTAAAAATATTGAAAAGGAAGAGAAGAGACTCTATTTCCAAAGATACAGTCCCATTTTCTTTTGGCTTAATATGGGTTTCTACACCCCTTAGGGAAATTGGTTGTTTTTTCTAAAATTTTGTTAGTTATTGTATTGTTTCAATTATAGGTAAGGGATGAAAAGGCAACAAACTCACGAACAGCAGAAGGCAACATACATCATCAATTAATTAATTATACAATACTATATTAAGCATTAACTACTATTAATTAAAATTATCATTATTATTTACTCACTACTTACTGATAATTATATGGAGGATTTGGCATTTAAATAATTTAAGTTTTGACTGCTCATTTATTCTTGTTCAAAGGCACCTCTAATTACCATCTGTTACTCTTATGATATAAACTTATGATATTTATAATTAAAAACTAATCCTCTGTTTTCCAAGGCATCATTTTCTAAAATTTGTTGGTTGTATTTCATTTTGTGTTCAATGAATAATACAGTGGTACCTCGAGATACGAGTGCCCTAACATACGAGATATTTGAGATACGAGCCGTCGAGCGAGCGAAGTTTTGCTTTGAAATACGAGCAACTGTTGAGATACGAGGAACGGCCGGCTGCACACGACCCAACAGTTTACTGTGCCTCGTGCATCTCGCATTATCCCACGCATCCCCCCAGTATGCTTGTTTACCTCGCTGTCGAAGCATCTTTGATAAGTTATTCTAGGGCTTTGGGCATTTAAAATTTTATCACATTTCTTTTTATACCCTTGGGTCCGAAGAAAGTGAGTGGAAAGGTCAATGCTCAGAAGAAGATGATGTATATTGAATTAAAGCGTGAAATCATAGAAAAAATGAGTGAGATGTGCGAGTAGCTGATTTGGCGAGGTAGTACGGGCGTAGTACTTCAACGATATGTAGTGTGCTTAAACAGAAGGAGTCAATAAAGGGTATAACGCCAGCTAAGGGCGTTACAATAATTTCTAAGCTCCGGAGCTCTCTCCGTGAAAAGATGGAGAAACTGCTGATTGTTTGAGTTACGGAGTAGCAGCTTAAAGACGATAATTTAACACAGGGCATCATATGCGAGAAAGCACGAGCAATTTACGGTGATTTGCTGAATTAGACCCCGCGCACTTCCACGGACGAGGCATCGTAAGACTCGTTTAAGCCAGTCGAGGCAAATTTGACAACTTTAGGAAAAGGACCGGCATTTACTACGTTGTCAGGCACGGTGAAGCTGCAAGTTCGGATCTGAAGGCAGCTGAGGATTATCTCAAAACTTTTTCCGAACCGATAGAAGCCAAAGGACACATCCCCCAGCAAGTCTTCAACTGTGACGAGACGGAGCTTTGCTGGAATAAGATGCCCAATAGGACTTACATAACGACAGAGGATAAGATTAATCGCCAAACTCATTCCCGCAACATTCTGAAAGGGAAGAAGGAACAATCCTCCTTGGACTTATTTTTTTTTAATCCGGCAAAAAAAGGCAAAGACCAGTGAAGAAAAAAGCAGTAACTAAAATTAAGCATACAGCAGCATTTAAGTTTTGTGTAAGTTGCATTTTAGTGACCAAAATACAAATACACTTTATAAAGCCAGTTTATTTCTTTAAGTTATGTTTTATTATGTTTTTGTACAATATTTGTCATTTATAAATACATTTTTCCAATTCAAAAACACGTAACAATAACAACTGGGGCGGCATTTCGGGGCCTGGAACGAATTAATGCCATTTCAATTAATTTCAATGGGGAAAATTGCTTTGAGATACGAGCAATTTGACATACGAGCAAGGTTACGGAACGGATTAAACTCGTATCTCGAGGTATCACTGTATTAGTTATTATGCCTATTTTTCAGAGTTATTTTGTAATTGCGCCTTATTGTCGATATCCTTAGCTAAGTGCTTTTCAAAGGGTTTTTTTTAAGTCGGCAAATGCTTTCCGACACCTGTTTAAGGGGGATCGATACCTCGAGAAAAATCCTGAAGCCCCACCTCCAAAAATAAGTTCCACTTTTTGCTTTTAGAAATTATTTATAGAGGATAATGTTTTCAGCTTGCAAATCGAAAGAACCTCAGGACATAATTTACCGTACAAAAGCAATTGTAATGAACGAAATTTCTGAACTTCTGAAGGAAGATAATACATTTGTTGAGCGTATTTACCCCAATTACATTATTACTCAGGGATATCGTCTCTCCTCAGAGTCGAGCCTTTCCGAGTATTATCTCAAGGAAGATAAGCTATCTTGGAGATCTCCTAAAACTCCATTGAACTCCTGAAAATTTATCTCACGTAGTTGATGCAGAAAATAGCTCATAAGTAGCTTCTCTATATTATTTCTAGAAAATTATTTAAATCTATATAGGTACCTTTTCTAAAGATATTCTAGTCTAACTATCGTAAAGCCATCATTAAGGGGGGTCGGGTATTACCTCGAGGTTGGAATTAGTTTGATTTACGACGGGAAGTGTCTTCCCCTAGCAAAAGGTGGAGTGGGTAAGTATAGTAAAGAGGGGAAAGTGGTTGGGGTTACTCAACCAAGCGACCAGGGGTTCGGTTATCAATGCGATAAGAAGATCTCCCATGCTTTTGTTTCTGCTATTTCTCCGTTATAGAATGATGGGCATTGAGGGCGAGAGGAACGAAAGCAAGATTTGATGTGCCTCAGAAGGAAAGCAGGAATACTAGTTGCCTGAGATGCAACATGGAAGTTTGCCTATGAAACTATGCAATGTTATTCATTTACTAGTGAATCACGCCTTCAAAAATGACAAGGGCTAAATTAAACTTATAAAACATGCATAAATATCTGTTCTTCTTTATTAAAAAAAAACATTTCTCTCAAATTTTAAATAAAAATAATGAACTTTCCGCTTTCATAGATAGACTAAAACTGAAACTACAAAAATATTTTCCCTTTTTCTAACAATCCAAAAGGCACTCGCTGAATAACCTTAGCCAATGAGCGGATGCGCATGTGTGTTTGTGAGGCGCGGGAGTGCCATAAACCGTACATACATTACTCCAAACCCTGACGCAAGGGTCGGTAAAAATTTCCAGATGTGAAGATTTCACAAAGTAACTTCTGTCAACCGTATTTTCCACCATTATGGAGAGTGAAAACATCACTATAATTTTTTCTCGGTTAAAATTAAAATGTAGACACATTTTAACTGAATGATAAACTTTCCTTAATTCTACGTCCTTTGAGTAAAGTAGAGGTAAAAAATTCCTTTCTTACACTGCCTTCAAATATGTTTTGAGAATAATTAGCCAGAATTTAACGAGAAAGAGGCCAATCTTGAGACTTGATATCACCACAAAGACAGCGAAACTATTCCGAGATTCCATGGCGGTGAGTCGGACGGCGCCACGGTTACGAAAAATCGACTTCCCAAGTTGGCACCTGAATTGAAAATGTTTCTTCGGATTCCACATCTAGATACTTCTGAATATGACGTGGTATAAGAGACTCGACGCACAAAAGCAGTTTTACTATTTATTTTCCTTACTTTATCTAGAAAATTGTCCGAAAAAAGGGTCCGCCATTTTGTTACTTTAAATGAGCACAATATCATTTTTGAAAACGATAATTGCAACCAGTCAAAAGATAAAGAATTGTTGTACAACATTGTTGTGGCATCGTAGTTTTTTCCAAAAGTATTTTTTAAACCCTCCACATGGCAGCAAACTTGACTGTTTATCCTAGAAATCCATTTCTGTAAAAATTGTTCACGTTCACGTTTTCAAAATTTCTCTTTTCATTGCCTCAATCGTATCATAATTTTGATGGGTAATCAATAATAGACACTAAGCTTATCTATCTGGCTGTTGATTTAACCACTGTTCCCAGGCCTCTGTTTTCTTTGATCAGAAAAGTTCATGAAAGAGTTAATCTGTACCTCATAATTTTTCATTCCCTCAAATCCAACCCGTTACATCTCATTTCAGATTTATATCTCTTGTAGATTTAATATGCTTTGTCGTTGATTAAAAAGCAAGAATTATTTCCTTTCATCTTACAGTCAACACAAACGATAATCAGTTAAAATCCCAGACCACGTGCGCTCGACTCTACGAACTTCTTTTTCACAAGATTTACAGACAACTTATTCACTCCTTGTAGAGAAGGTAGCAATACATGCAATATTCTAAAGCTGTGATAAAACAACAATAATGTCGATGACCTTACTTTTAACTTAGGCTCAGAAGTTGCCATTTAATTTTCCGCATTCTGTCTTTTTATGATATCTTTTTCTCGTTCTGAAGGCATGTATTGTGGTATTCCTTCTGCATTGTCATCAAAGAGCATTCCAATTTAATATTTATTAATTTAACAGTTCACTGTAATAAAAACACTTTTCAACTGCCTTACGTGTAGCTAAGGTTTATTATATCTTCGTGCTTGTAGCTTGCGATCGTCTTTATTTTCTTCATGAGATGAGCGAATTATCTCTTTCCCATTGAAAAGTGATATTTTTCATATTCGCACCAGATGTATTGAGTATTTTGAGTACCTTATCTCTGATATGAAAGAGACTCCCAAACGTTCTACAATGACAACGAAACATTCCTCAGCGTTATTCGAGCATCGAAGGCGAATAAATAAATTAATCAATAGATATTTAAGTATGCGTGCGATAAATTTTACTAAACAATGCATTGAATAAAATAAAATGTCTGTAAAAAAATTTGAAGTTAACGAAGACCCATTTAAAGTCCGAGTAAGCTGATACGTTCACGTTTATCGAGAACGCCCCTCCAGCTGGAGTGCAAAATAAGCTGTACGTGGAATATTTACATCGGATCAAAAGCAGTACATAGCTAAAAGTTTATACTATATTTTAAAACAATAAAAAATTTCCGATTTTTTGAAAATGTCAACTCCATTAACCAACTTGGCTATCCGGATAGAGAAATTTAAGGTGTTTAGAAAACATCTTTCGAATAGCTTAGTTGAGTAATAAAACGTGCAAGTATGAACAAGATTACTAGTTCTATTCCCAGTACTGTCATATTTCTTTCTAGCCCTTTTTCGTTCGGATTTATCCTGTGTAGAAACCGTTACGTGCAATTTCCGTACAACGTTTCCTAGTGGTTAGATTTTTACCACATATTAAAACAGTATTAATAACCGAGTGGATAGGTACAGTACGGAAAAACGTTTCGTTTTATCGAAATATGCAGACAGTAGCTATTTGGAGCGAATTTCGCCTTAATCTTGAAGATGTCCCATATATTTTGCTATTTTTTTGGAATTTCACCTTAATTTGGAATATTTTTAAAATATCAGACAAAATAAGCCGTTCTTCGATCGAATAAAGGGGAAATTCGCACCAAGAAGGTCCTACTTTGCCAGATATTTGAAGTCTTCCAAATTAAAGCGAAATTCCTTCCAAAAATGGCTTATTTTCCAGATATTTGAAAAATCTAAGAAATGAAGATTAAATTCGAAAAAAACTGTTTTTTGATATATTAGAAGGACAAACAGGTGATTCGTTGAAAGAAGGCCTATATTGCCAGATGCTTTAATTGCGAACTGAGGCGACATTCACTCCAAAAACGAACAATTTTTCCAGATATTTGAAAAGTTAAGGGTGAATTCGCTTTAGATACACACTTTTTGCCAGATAAATCTGCCAGATTAAGGCGAAATTCGCTCCAAATACGGCTTAGTTTGCAAGATTTTTGAAGGGCTTGCAAAGTAAGGGAAAATTCCTTCCATTATATTGCGAACTGAGGCGAAATTCACCTTAAGATGGCATATTCTGGGAGGTTTTTGAAAAATCCTCCAAATAAAGGCAAAATTGCTTAAGAGAACGTCTTCATTTGCCAGATATTTGTAAAATGTTCCAAATTAAGTTTCCGCGTCGTTTAGGTAGAATTTAAAAAATCGAGCTGAATATGGCGATTTTCCAGTTGATGAAAAAGTTTTCAAAAAACAAGCTTAAAACGATATTTTCGGTCAATTTCGATCGATATTTAAGAAGAACAAGTAGTAAATTTTAATGTCTATTTCGCGTCAATTTTGAAGATTAAAAAAAATTGAGTTAGACACTACTTTTTAAAGCCATGTGCGTCAACTCACAATATTTTTCCAAATCGAGATAATTATAAAGTTTTGGCCGAATGCTAGAAATTTTTGCAGAATTTTCAAAAGTCAAGCTAAGACGCCTTTTTGGGCGATTACGCGTCATTTATGAAAAATTTACAAAAAAACGAGCTAAGAACGAGTTCTTTGTCCCATTTTGCATTAATTTGGTAGATTTCTCAAAAATTGTTTTAAAAACAAATATTTCGGAAGTATTTTGGAAAAATCGAGCCTAAAGGACATTTTCGTTCTGCTTATCGTTGATTTTGAAATTTTTTTCATAATCTAGCGCAGAATTGCTTCATCGGTTGATTTCGCGTTCATTTGAATGAATTTTGAAAAATCGAGCAAAAAGAACTATTGCGGGCTATTTCAGGTCAATTCGCCTAATTCGCCTTATTTTGGGAGAATTAGAAATATTTAACAAAAAACGACTTTTTCGGGAGATTTCTCGTTAATTGGCAGATTTTATAAAAATCGATCTAATAACGACTTTTTGGGCGACTTCGCATTATTTTTGAAGAATTTTTTAGAATTTAGGTAAGAAATACTGTTTAGCGTTATTCTAGAAGAATTTGTAAAAATCTACCAAAAAACGAATTTTTCTGGTATTTCCTGTCAATTTTGAAGATTTTTCGAAAATCGAGCCAAACGGGACTTTTTCGGAAAAATTGGCATTGATCTTGATGATTTTTTCAAGGAGCAAGCAAAAAACTACTTTTTCATCCTATTTCGCGTTGATATCGAAGGAGTTTCAAAAATCGAGCTAAAAACGTCTTTTCGGGCGATTCCGTATTGATATGGGAGATTTTTTAGAAATCAAACTAAAAGCGACTGTTTGGTGTGATATAGCATGAATTTTCAGGATAATTTATAATTTGAGCTAAAAACGACTTAAATGGGCGATTTTGCGTTGGCTTTTGAAGATTTTTCAAATATCGAGCAAAAATCGATTTTTCAGCATGATTCGGGAGATTTCCAGAGATCGAAGTTTTCAACTCCTTTCTTTCTTCTTAAGGACTTTTTCGGCCGATTTCGCAATTATATGGAAGATTTTGTAAAAACAGAGCGATAAACTAGTTTTTCGGCTAATTTCGCGTCAATGTTGAAGAATTTTCAAAAATTGAGCAAAAAACGACTTTTTCGGCTGATTTCGCATCAGTTTGAAGAATTTGTAAAAATCGACCAAAAGAACTTAAACTGCTGATTCCGATGATATCTTAAAGATTGGGAAAAATACGAGTTTTTTGGGCGATTACAGGTCAATTTACTGGAATTTTCAGAAATCAAACTAAAAAGGAATTTTGCGAGCGATTCCTCTTTAATTGAAGATTTTTATGAGATCAAACTTAAAACTACATCTTCAGCTTATTTCGCGCTGATTTTTGAAAATTTTCAAAAATCGTGCAAAAATAAATATATCAGCCGATTCGAGTTGATTAGGAATTATTTTTAAAGATTGAGCTAAAAACGACTTTTAAGTTTTTTAGACTTTTCATAAATAGAGCTAAAAATTACTTTTTCGATTACTTCGGAATCCTGCAGAGATCGACTTCTACGAGTGACGTCGCGTATATTAGGAATAATTTGTAGAAATCGATCTGAGAGCGACTTTTACGGTTGATTGGAAGATTTTTTCAAAAATCGGGCATAAACGAATACTTCGGGTAATGCAATCAACCCAAAATCGGCCGAAGATGTCGTTTTTACCCTGATCAAAAAATTCATCAAAATCAAACGCTAATTGGCCAAAGTATTCGTTTATGCTCGATTTTCGGGCCATTTGGCATCAATATTAATGTATTTTCAGAAACTGCGCTTAAAACGACTATTTCGGACGATTCCGCCTTGATTTGGAAGATATTGCAAAAGTCAAGCTAATGACGACTTTTTCGGACGATTTTGGGCGATTTTAGAGGAATTTGGAAAAACCGAGCAAAATGCGATTTCGGGCGATTCCCCGTTGATCTGGAAAAGTTTTTAGCGATGAAACTAAAAACAATTTCTTCGGCCGATTTCGCGTTGATCTGGAATATTTTTAAAATATCGAGCAAAAATGAATACTCCGGCTGATTTGCGTTGATTAGGAAGATTTTTTTAAATGTAGAAAAAAAGACCTTAAGATGAATTTCGAATTATTTTCGAAGTTTTTCACTTTGGTTTTTTTAAAACGAGCTAATAAGAACATTATCGGGAGATTTCGAGTAGATTTTGAAGAATATTCGAATAACAAACTAAACACGACTCTTTCGGCCGATTTAGAGTTGATATGGAAGATTTTGTAAAAATCAGCCTAAAAACGACTTTTCGGCCGAATTGGCGTTGATTTTGAAGATTTTTTTCAAAATCAAGCTAAAAAAGATTTTTGGCCGATTTCGCATTTCTTGGTAAGACTTTTTAAATGGATCAGGGAACGACTATTTCAGGCAATTTCTCGTCAATTTACTGGCCTTTTAGAAACCGAGCTTAATGAAACGTTTTCGGTCGATATCGCAGTTATTTGAAAGATATTTTTAAAAATCAAGAAAAAACGACTTTATTGCGGTTTTCTCTCAGGAAGAATTTTTTAAAGGACGGCCTAATAACAACATTTTCTGACGTTTCGAATCGAATTGGAAGATATTTCAAATAGCGAGTAAAGAAAGAAATTTGTCGATGCGGAACTATTTTAAGGTTCAACTACTTTCCGGCTCATAGATATTTACTCTTCCGCAAATACTCCTTTTGACCGCTTGATCTTTCAGTTGCTTCGTCTCACACCAGACAACTTGACTGCTTGCATTGTATGTACATACTATCCTCTGCTTGATTTTCGTAACATCCCCGAGTTTTGGGCCATTTAGTAGGAGGGTCACGGTATTATCTTGTATACAGAAAATCAAATATTTTTATAAAAATCACCATGGAAGAGGGTTAGGATACCTTGTATTCAGTATGACTCCTTGGGCTATGTGGTGCATATTTCAAATTATTTCTTCTACTCTGTTATTGTCGTAAGTCGGTACTTACGACGAGTCCCTCGGCATTTTTCCCACGATCGCGAGTCGTCCCGGTACAAAAGCGCCAAAGAATTTCCCAAAAATTCAGGAGGCAAGGGTGCGGCCAACAACGGCAGGGCAAGGATGGGCCAACAATGGCAAAAAACTTTATTGAGAAAGACCAAAGGCCAAGCGCGGATGAAAGGGTTACACCCCCGCACTTGTGCCATAGAAACTCTCGGCTCCTATCGCCAGGAGGGTAGGTGACGCCATCCTTGCAGCTGCACCAGGCCGTATAAATAGGCTGCGTTTTCGGGGCAAAGGGGGAACAAAAGTTCACTTGCGGATTGACCAGCTCATCTGTAAGTGAGAACCCCTTGGCTGAGCGAGTCGACTTCGGCCATCTCCCCGCACCGGCTGAGAGAGTCGTTCGACCACTCCCCCGAACTCCTGCCCCACAGCGCCGGCTTACAGTCGCCACCAGCTGAATCGAGTCGCCAGATATAATAAGGTAATAAAGCTAACATTTCCATTTACCGGTGTCATTTCGTTCATTTTTCCTAATGTCACTACGACATACGCCGGGAATGGGCACAACGTCATTATCTTAGCAACTTTTTTGTTGCTTTTTTAAAATACGTATTTTCTCATTTACTTTCTGGCTAAACAACTAGCCTACCTTCCCCAAATATTTCTCTTACTACATAAAGCGTTTCTGTATCTAGCCTATGATAGCCTTTGATAAGACATAGTTTAATGCGATTATCATATTTTTTCTTTTTATATTATACCAGACTTGATTCTGTTATCACTTATAGTTAGAATTATTTCCAAATTGGTCATCAATTCTATTGGGATTATGTTGAAGTTGTATTGGAGTGTCATCCATCCCAGCGGGTTTTACTATAACCTGAAAACTACTTCTAAATCATACAAAAAAGGATTTTATCTTCTTTGTTCTTTGTGAATGGCCACTCTAGAGAAAATGAATCTGATATTAAGTAATTACGAGGGTAAATTATTTTTTCCATTTACATGGAGAGAGGTTTAGAATATACATAATTTCTGATATTAGCTGCAACAGTAGGTATTAACACATGCAGAAGTGGTTCCAAGTGTGTTAATGTTAATGAACTAAGACATCACATTACAAATTATGTAATGATGTGATATGTATGTTCAGAATGTAATATTCATATGGACTACAAGTTTTACCTCCTCTGACAGTTAGACCTCTCAAGAAATATCATTAATAAGCTAGAGCAAAGTAAAGCCATCAGAATCAGAAGTTCAGAATGTGATATTCATATGGACTACAAGTTTTACCTCCACTCAAAGTTAGACCTCTCAAGAAATATCATTAATAAGCTAGAGTAAAGTAAAGCCATCACTTTCTGAATCAGAGAATAGAATTTAACTATTCACTTGGTAAATCACACACAAGTCTGAAATTTAATCTATTCTAAACTAAACAAAATTTTTAATTTCACATTGACGCTCAGTTAAACAAAATACAGTGCCAACACTAAATGGAAGCAGATCATTCTTCATGAAAAGAATTGCGATCAGATTGAAATAAATATCTTATCTTCCCTTGCTTAGGGAAGAGCTGAGGAGAACGTAATTCCAATGATATATCAGTTCTCAGTCCATCATCATCACATCAGTCCATTTTAGGTAAAGGATAAATGCATCAGCTAATGTAAAATTCTGCTTACATATCACAGATATAGAATTACAACGAAATGTTGTCTTAGGGAGATGCAGATTCTTATGAAGAAAATTGTTAACCCAGAGTATTCATTTGTGCTATCTTACAAATTTAACACAACTTTTGGTAACTGTAGATATCTAAATATAGTACCTATGGGAACAAAATTTGTTATTATAAATCTACCTCAACAATGTAAAAACTTGTTGTGAAAGGCACAGATTTACTGCACCTTAATTGTAGATAAATTTCAATGCAGAAGAGTTATTCACTAGTCTTGCAAAGGTCAATCTCAATTCAAGAATGATGTGGAGTCTTGCAAGTATATTTGGATTCCCAAAGGGAACCCTTCCCTTAATTTAGAGGTTAAATGTTTAAATTTTATTAAAATTAAATAATGTTGATTATATATATTGCTTCTCCAAATTTAATTTAATTTAATTTAATAGACCCTTTATTAGGCGAGGTTAGGCCCGAGTGGGCCTCTCTTCCACCTAACCTCGTATGAAGTTACATCGCTATAAAGATTCAAAATTATAATAAGAGAATAAAAAAGAAAGAGAAAGGAGGAAAAAAAAGATGACTCATGAAAAATAATAAACTATTAAGTAAAATCTTAAATGAATGTGGCTTGGACTACTTTCTTTTGTATAAAATTATACTTTCTTAAAAGAGAAAAGTCAGTTATGTTCTCAATAGTTATTTAGATTCTGAATGATATAATTATATAGCTTTACAACCATTTAGATGAATAAATGAGAAGATAATGAAAATTTCTTTTCATTACTAATGGTAAGAATGAATGATTTGGTGTCATAAAGTGAGACCAGAGGACCTGCATACTCTAGAAATGGTATTTGTTGGTAAAATAACCAGTTTTAATTCTTCAAAGCAAAATGTACACAAAATGCAACAATTAGCAGTATAAATTAGCAAATATTCTTACTAAGAGATATTTAATGTAGATAGGACATAAATTTTCTTTATAGAGAGATAGTGCCAACCAAAATTATCATTTATATTTGGTGTTATCAATAAAGATTTAAATTTATCTCATGAGACAAAATGACATCATGTTTCATGGGTATTTTCTACAGAAGTCTTCTGTTCAAAAGCCTTAGTTTACCTCAGATTTACTGATAGTCAAACTTTTAATTAAATCATCTTTAGAATATGATAATATTATTTACAAATATTCTATCAATTAAACATGATACACTTCAAAGATCCAGGTAATAATCATAAAATACCAAAAAAGTATTCCTTTTATTATAGTATACATGAATAAATGTGTCTCTACTATTGAGTAATTGTTTTTAACTTTAATTTTCCTAATTTAGACTGATCTAAGAAAGTTTTATTCAGTTGAACTAGATGTTGCGAGTTCACTCACAGTAAAAGCTGAACTGCTGAAGGCTTTAGCTAAATTCTTTCTTCTGATTTAATTTCTGGAGTGTAACTAATATTATAAAGATACTTCCTTCTCTGTTTGGCAATGCAGTTGATGGTTACCTTTATCAGTATATGCATATGACTTTTCTTTGATTCATACCCTATATGGTATAATCTTCTAAGTAGACATTACATTCGTGCAATTTACCGATAGAGAAATTATTTTAGCTAATGCATCCCTCCACTCTTCTCTGCTCCATATACTCTGCACCTCCCCTGCCCTATTCTCAACTCTCTTCCCTTCCGACTCCCACATCTCTCCTACCATCTGTCCCTTTTTCACTTTATCTTATTCTCCGCGTCTCTCCTCTACTTAGCGTCCAGCCAAACCCTCCAACCGCCCCCTACTACCTAACCTTCTGCCCATCCTTATCACCTCCCCACTTTCCCCTCTGCCTCCTCCTACCTCTTCCTCTGCCCCTCTTTCCCCTCCTACCTCCTCTCTGCCCCAACCCTCCCACTACCCCCCTTTCCCCTCTTCCTCCTCCTACCTGACCCTTTGCCCCATCCTTCCCACCTCACCACTTACCCCCTCTGCCTCCTCCTACCTCCTCTCTGCCCCAACCCTCCCACTGCCCCCCTTTCCCCTCCTACCTCTCCCTCTGCCCCAACCCTCCTACTGCTTCCCATTCCCCTCCTACCTTCTCTCTGCCCCATCCTTCCCACTTCCCCACTTACCCCCTCTGCCTCCTCCTACCTTACCCTCTGCCCCATCCTTCCCACCTCCCCACTTACCCCCTCTGCCTCCTCCTACCTCCTCTCTGCCCCAACCCTCCCACTACCCTCCTTTCCCCTCTGCTGCTCCTACCCAAACCTCTGCCCATCCTTCCTAATATCCCACTACCCCTTTCTGCCCCTAACCTTTCCTCTGCCCCAATTCTTCCCCTCTGTCTCCCCCAGCCCATGTCTTTCTTTTGCCCCACACCCCTTCTCTACCCTTTCCTCACTGCCTCCCTATTCCCACTTCCCTTCCCTCTCTTTACCCCTTGACCAATTCCTTTTCCAAGTCCCCTTATTATAGTCCCCCCCATTTATTATAGGCATCCCAATATGGAGAACTTTATTTAAGGGAATACAAAGGCAAATGATTATACATTGCTCACTGATTATACATTTTCCTGGCCTTACAATTTTGAGAGACTATACAGTTGTCAATATTTTTTTGTGGCCTAGGATGCAAAGGTTATCAATGATACATTATATACAATTTTTTAAAATTGTATTAGTAGATCCACAAGACAAATCTTTTTGATGCATAATATGCAAAAATTGATTAAACAAATCATATATTTCAGCAAGTCTTCACAAGAAGCATACATAATTTTTAATATTTTAAATGCCTGAGTGTAATAATTATACAAACCAGAATCAGAAATTGAGAGAATTTTATCATCTTTAATTTTTTACATTAAGGTATGTACATCTAATATCCTTTGGTAGGTCACTATCTAGTTATTCATCGGCTTTTGTTATTGCTCTATCCTGAAACGCTGACTCTTCCTGTATTCAATATCACAGAGTTATGCCCTTCCACCATACTGCAGTATGTCCATCTGTACAGCTTTTGGTTGCTTCAGCAAACACTGATAAATGATACTGAATGAGAAGAGTAATACCTAATCACTAAAATAAATCAGTAAGTAGGAATATGCAAAAGAAATTCCATGAAAAAATAACGAATTATAAAGGAACTATCGAAAATTGTGTTAATGCCTGACAACAGTCAGCATTATCACAGTCAGCTGAATTAATCAGGAATTTTGACTTTCAAAAAAAATTTTATCAACAAAGTCACGTCAAAGGAGCCTCAATAAAATCTAAAGAAAACTGTGAAAATCACCAACTAACAGACTAATTGAAGACTTCAATTGTAACAGAAATATTTCAACAAAGACTAAGTATATTATTCTGCTTGAATACAATAAATCGGCCAGGCAAGCAAATGCCATGGAGATCTAAGAACTTTCTCTCAATTCCAGAACTCAAGCAATGGATATATTTGCTGAGCTTGCATATTATATATGACACAAAGAGCAGGTGACATACAAAAATTACAACCTTAACAAGCTGTCTGAATAGTTCAGGCCCTTTCACCACCATCGGATATTAATTATCAATTTTAAAACTTAATTTTCAAAAATCATTTATTATGATATTGAATTTATCCTTCTTAGCAATTCATGATAACTAACAGGTACCCATGAAGAAAAAATTGGTTGATATAACATCTGAAGGACTGCGTTATTCTTTATTCCATCATCAGCAAGAATATCCTGCCATATTAACTTGCTGTATTTAGTAAGAAATGAGAATCATACCTCCCGAGTTTGGTGCAAAGCCAGCATTTATATCCTAACTTGAAAGTAATAATAGTGTGCATACTTTGGGTGCATTGGGATGCCAAAGGGTGCACAGTATTGGGGAAACAGAAGCTATTAAACATCAGAATTGGAGCAAGATACAAGGGGAAGAAACTCCCGATATCGAAGAATATATACGAGCTACCACATTGTAGTCGACTTGCTAGCCAAGGTCAGAGGAAACCACAGATCTGAATCACTCCCTGATTCTCAAGACAAGTTTAAGCAATTAAAGCAACAACAAAATATTTTCATTAAGGGTCCATGAACGCAGACATTAAGTTGGATTTCCATCATTACCTTCCAAAGAATCACACAATGTACTAGTTCTACAACATCTAACTACACACAAAACTATGATAAAACAGTACCTACCCACCACCAAGTCAGTAATAGTTAGTCAAGCAAATAACTATATAAAATATTAAAACAGCTGCTAATAAATGTTCACTAATCATTCACTCGGGAGTATACTCCACAAACACACACACTCAAACAACAAACACTCAAAAAGTAAAGATGGAAATCCAACATTTTCAATTGGTGTCTGATTAAAAATGCAATAGTAATTGAGTTTCTGACAAACATCAACTCACCACCGTAATTTAAACAGCAAGGAAGGGAATCCCTGAAGCTCTCTCTGCTCCTAATTTAGTGCAAGTTCTTAAATCAACTAAGGAATTGAATGTACCATGAAATGCTTGAAGTTAACATTTGTTTTTGCAAAGGGAACCAATATTTTAAAGGAATTTTTACACTGGCTTTGCTCCAATATGTAAATTACCAAGCATTACAAAACCCAACAGTTAAAATTCATGTTAATAAATTTTAAGGAACCCCAACAACCTTTGATATTCAATTTTATTCCCACAGAAGGAAAAAATGTATATACAGTAATGACAGGGTAAAGTAGCCTCGCATCAAATTTTCCCAACCAATATGCAATGAAAATTCCCACATTTTGTGAAAAATTTTGTTGGCCAAGTGAATGTCACCAGCTCTTCACATTCTATACTGATTCTCTCTCATTAGGGTTGGCAAGGTACAAATTACAAATTACAGTGTAGTAATGGAATTAACTACATACTACTCGTAATATATCAATAGAATACGATCTCACTTCAGGGCAACTTTAATTAAAAATGAGAGTCAAACTCCTGATCAACAGGCAATCGGGATCAATCAACATCAATGGAAGGTATTGCTAAACAATGCAAAACCTCTGTACATGGTATTTTACTATTCACTGAGGAAGGCAACCTCAGAAAGTCTACAGTTTTTACAGTCTACAAGTTTTTAGTTAATTTCAAAGAATATTAAAATCATTCAACAGTGCATTATGGTTTTCAAATCCAATTAACTATTTCATATCTATGCCAGATGCCTACAGAAAAGTCCAAAGGGAGAAGGATTCAATTGTTTCCCCAGATGCTTGTACATCAATGAAATTAAATTTATCTGACTGGCTCCATTCATTCTGAGAAATGACATTATGTGATTCTAAGAATTGTCTATATTAGAGATCTCAAATTATGCAGTATACCAAATAAACATGCAACAAAAACTTTGGGTGTCAAATTCCTTACGATGAAATAACAGTTGTGCAGATTTGGAAGGAGATGAGAATCCACTGACAGGCGCTGATTCTTTTATAAGTCATTAAAATAATTTATCAAAATATGAAATTTAAGATTTTCACTAAAACGTCCAGGACTAACATTAGTGGTATGCTATTATGCATTGATCCTGGTCCTCACTTTCAAGCTTATCATACAGGAGACCCAGGATTGCGTCTCTACCATGACACCAAATAGTTTTGATTGAATTTAACAACAAGAAAGGAACATGAGGATGATAAGCAAAGATATTCTATTCACTACCTCCCTCCAAGCATAAAAAAGGGTTTTTTTTAGTGATATCTATTGCAAATGGAAAGATTGTAAGTAGAGCCTTAAGATTGGATTTTCATTTTACCCTATTCACATACACCCATCAACACTAGGCAATGCCCCAACCCAACCCAACCCAACCCCTCCCTCCAATCACACAAGTGTTTATTCCATACACACAGTTATCCATTTGTGAGTGCGCACTCCATTCAAACTTTCACACACCATACAAACAAGGGTAAAATCAAAAATCCAATCCTTTGATTTAGGTTATGAAAGAGAGGGGCTTCATATCCAAAAGTTAAGAAAGCTACTGCATCCATATTATCGTAATTGCATGAAAAGTTTCCTTGAGGAACTGACAGAGACTATGACATTGAACTATCACCATGATTAATATGCTTTCTTTCCTCAAACGTAGCTGAGGTTTTACTGAAATTCATGGAAGTATAATTTTAAATGTGAGTTTTAATAGGGGGCCTCCTACAATACCTAAACAATTCTTGCCAATCTGCAAGTCTATGTAAGTGCTGTTAAAATGAATGACCAAAGAAAAATTCAAAGTGCATAGGCATTAATGATAAACTAACTTGTGCTAAAAATCAGGATTCCTTCTCCTTCCAGTTAAGTCTATAATTTAGCTATGAAAACATGTCTATATAACAAATGCAGAATGAGAAATTAAAAATATCGAAAATAACCAAATATAATTTTGCTCCGCATAGCTCCTTGCAATTATTACCAAACAATGAAACTGATATATAAACAAATAATGAGTAGTAATTTATCTCTTGGGCCATGGTTTTATATATATTACAAATCCTATATCCCATTCTCTGTCCACAAACCCAATCTCCCTATCATGATTTTAGCAACAAGGTTTTAAACAATTAATCATAGTTTCATGATCACTACATCTACTCATATAAAATTATCATGAGTAATTTACAAGAAAAAAGAACTAACAGATAAATTGCAAACACTTAACTTTTTTTCAGCTACCTCCATCAGCTCCTCAAATGGTTTTGCAGCAACGGGTGATGAAGGGACCTGTAAGCTAAAGAAAAGCATACATATTAATCGAGTCTAAAAATAAACAAGATGCCAAAATAGGAGTATGAGCTAATTTAATGCTTTATACGGTATTACTACTGGGGTATGGAGACTGTTAAGGCAAACGTTAAATATATCCCTTTGTACTCTCCACTAGATGAAAGCTGCAAATAATATAGTACATGGTATTCCTTATCCACACAATCCAGATATTTGAAACACAAAAATTTATTCAGGTACCCATTTAATGCATTAGAAATCAAGAAAGTAACTCTCGATCATCTTTTTCTTTTATTATCAGTAGGTGCCTGAAAAGAGCTGCAAAATCTTTGAATAATCAAATTCTAAAGAAAAATTTCTAAGACTGATTCATTCATGTCAAATCACCAATGGAAAATGTGCTACGATCTTTTATAGAGACTGGGTCTAAGAATGACTTCGATGTCCTCAATATTCCACTGCAAATTAATTATTGGGATTGCTGGGATTAATTTTTTGTTAGTGATTCCTTACAAGCAAATAACTAAAATGAACTATACGATGAACTCATATATGATGCACTTTTGAAGTCTTGATCAGTAAATCTTAGTTATTCCCTAACCGACTTAACATTCGAGGGTTATAAAATAAAAGGACCTTAATAAGGGATATTTATGGGCAGTTGCTGAGAATGCCAACAGAGCTATAGGATTGGATACTCATTTACCTTCCAAACATACATAAAGCTGGGCACCCAATCCCCATACACCCCAAAGCCTCTGAGCTGAGAAAAATCTAGAGCAACACTATCGTACTACACCTGAAAAATATTGAACAAGAATTTATTGCACACACAGTCACTTCCCAGTCATACATACGTGAGTGCCCAATCAATCAGTAAGTCGTTTCACAATCATTCAAAGGCAAAATTGAATGACCAATCTTTAATTTTTTATTTTGAAACAGGAAGCATTATACCTTGCTAGGACATTAGTGCTAAGCTGCTATATTAAGTTGAGGGAATTCTGATTTACTAGCAGGACACATTACGGTTCCTTTTTTTGCAAGGGATCTTACTATGATATTCACAAGCCTACAATTTTATGCAAATTAGTCTAAAAACAATGACCCAAGTCAAATTATACCTCCATAGGCAGTAATGATAATTTACTATGTGCAAAATGGTCTAATTACTCCCTGTAAGAGGTAAACAAATACCACCATTATTTACAAATTAAAATTACAGAATACCAAGCCTAATACATCAGCCTGTGAATGTATGTATTGGTCCCATAGTTTATTTAATGCCTCTCTTACTTATATGTTAACTACAGGATGAAATCCTGCAAGGTCCAGCTACATTCGAAAAGGAATCATTTCAGGTACTTTATAACTATGATATGGAGAAAAGGACATAAAGAGCTCAAATTCAACTGCTATTTGCTCCCAAATTAAATTTCTTATCAAAACTCAACAACAATGAAGCTTAGACAGATGAATTTCATCAATTCCTTACATGGGATGCACATATACCTATTGCGCTGAAGTTTACTTGATGATTTATAATTTCTAAGGCTCATTTAATGATTTATTCTTAATAAGTGTATTGTTCTACATGTACGCAATAAATTGGCCAGGAAATCATATGCCATGGAAACCTAAGAACTTTCTCGATTCCAGAACTCAAGCAATGGCAATCAGATGAGTTTACACATTATAGATGACACAAAGAGCAGGTGACATACAAAAATTATAAGCTTAAAAAGCTGTCAGAATAGTTCATACCCTTTAACTACCATCAGTTAATGAATTATCCATGTTAAAATTTGTTTCAATTATTTATTCAGATAATCAATTTACCCTTCTTAGCATTCCATGATATGTATCAGGAACCCAAAAGGTAAAAATCAAATCGAACATCTGAAGGATTCGTTATTCTTATTACAGAATCAGTAAGAATATCCTGCCATATAACTGTGCTGTATTGAGTAAGAAATAAGAATCATACCACCCAAGTTTCGTGCAAAGCCAGCATTTGTATCCTAACATGAAAGTAAAATCTAGTCTGCATCCTTTTGATGCACTGGAATGCCAAGGGTGCACAGTTAAGAGGAAACAAAATATATTAAACATCAGAGGTGGTGCAAGATATAAAGGGAACAAACTCCTGATATCCAAGAATACAAGCCCTTTCTCAAGAAAAGTTAAAACAATTTAAGCAACAACAAAATATTTTCATTAAGGGTCCAAGAACGCAGACATGAAGTTGGATTTCCATCATTACCTTCCAAAGATTGACACAATGTTCTAGTTCTAGGACCACTAACTACACCCAAAACTATGATGAAACACTACCTACCCACCACCAAGTCAGTAGTAGTTAGTCAACCAAGTTAGTAACTACAAAATATGAAAAAAGCTGCTAATCTATGTTCACTAATCATTCACTCAGGAGTATACTCCACAAACACACACACTCGAACAACACACACTCAAAAAGTAAAGATGGAAATCCAACACTTTCATTTGCAACCCGATTGTAAGTTTGATACTAATTGAGTTACTGACAAACTTTAATTCACTACCGTAAGTGAGACAGTGAGGAAGGGAACCGCTGAAGCTTAGTCTCAGTATAGCATCAAATGTTTCATTGGAAGTCACAAGAACTGCTCAGGTCAATGAATGCTTGAAAGGCAAAATTTTCTTAGCTCTCTCTCTTCCTCATTGAATGCAAGTTCTTAATTCAAATAAAGAATTGAATGTACCATGAAACGCTGGAAGTTAATGTTTGATTTTGCCAAGGGACCTATATTTTAAAGGAATGTTTTACATTGGCTTTGCTCGAACATCTAAATCACCAAACATTGCAAAACCCAGCAGTTAACATTCATGTTAATAAATCTTAATGAACCTCCCCGCAATGTTTGGAAATGAATTAAATTACCATAGCAGTAAAAAATTCAGATGTTAAACTGACTGTGTAAAGCAACCTCACATCAAATTTTCCCACCAATAAGCAATAAAAATCCTCACATTATTGAACAATTTTGTTTGAAAGTGAATGTCACCAGCTCTTCGTGTTCTATACTGATTGTCTCTCATAAGCTATGGCAACGTACAAATTACCAGTATACTAACGACATGCTACTCGAAATATCAATAAATACCATTTCATTTAAGGGCAACTTCAATTAAAAATGAGAGTCATACTCCTGCTCAACAGGCAATTGCAATCAATCAGCATCAATGAAAGGTATTAGTACACACAAGAAGATGCCTGAAGATGTAAGAAGCTCTTACGAAACCGGTTGCCAATATTAAAGAAAATACGTGGAAAATTACAAAGTTGTATAATTTATTATGGCTTTCCACCAAGTAACGCCAGAACGTATTGATTTCAGTATTAGTACAGAATTCAAAACATGACATTTTTTTAATGTGAGTTATAAAAGGGGGCCTCCTACAATACCTAAATAATTCTTGCCAATCCACAATTCTATGCAAAGACTGTTATAATTAATGACCAAAGAGAAATTCAAAGTGTATAGGCAGTAAAGATAAACTAACTTGTGCTGAAAACCATGCTTCCTTTACCTTCTAGATTATTGTATAATTGTGCTATGAATGCATGACTGCATAACAAATGCAAAGTAAATTCAAGTATAGAAAATAGCACAATATAATTTTCCCTTGTATAACTCTGTCTTATTATTACATGACAATAAGAGAGATATTTAAGCAATAAATGAGTTGTAATTGATTTCTTGGGCTATGGATTTATATATCACAAATATTATCTCCCATTCTTAGTCCACAAACTCACTCTCCCTATCCTGTTTTCAGCGACATGGTTTTAAATTTGTAATCATAGTTTTCTGATCACCACATCTGCTCATTTAAGATTAACGTAATTTACAAGAGAAAAGAAGTAACATATGAATTGCGAACACTTAACTTTATTTCAGCTACCTCCATCAGCTCCTCTTATGGTTTTGTAGCAATGGGTGATGAAGGGACCTATAAAGTAAAAAAAGCCCAGTTACTTATCCAGTCTTATAACCAGCAATGTACAAAAGCAGCTGTATGAACAAAGTCAATGGTTTATATAGCATTATTTAGAAATGATAACCTTTTGGGCACCCATAATAAATACCACTTAATTAATATTTATGTTTAGATATATATATAACCTTATAGAATAACCTTTAAATTTTTCACACCTTATATCAAATAATTCTCATCAACATAAAACGAAAACATGTAAATAGTCATTTTCCTTCCAAGCGACTTGCGTACCTCACTTGTGGACAGATGATCAGAATGTACTTTAGAAAGTCAAATTTGTATACGCCTTTGTTAAAAATTTAAAATTATAAAATGTTAAAAATCATATTTCCTTTAAAATATTGGTGGTCATAATTCTAAACGAAGCAGGGAAAGAATATGATTTAGGTAATTTCGGGATTCAACGCTACTGTATTGCCAACAAGGTAACGTTTAATTCGTAAGCGAAGACGAAACGTAATTCCTCAATCCCAATAAGATTTAAGAAAAATAGTAAAGATAAAAAATTTCAATTCTGATGTTTATAGAAGGATACAAGAATGTAAATATAATTGGAATAAATTCAGAAAATACATATTCTAAGAAAAAGTTTAG
The DNA here is from genome assembly GCA_036926295.1 of Pachydiplax longipennis. Classification (NCBI taxonomy): domain Eukaryota; kingdom Metazoa; phylum Arthropoda; class Insecta; order Odonata; family Libellulidae; genus Pachydiplax; species Pachydiplax longipennis. The sequence goes on from JAVFKF010000010.1 coordinate 3,036,203, forward strand.
TTTAAAATCAACAAATGACGATCGATGATCCGTTAAATTTTCCGTTAAAATTTTAAACCTTATTTTCGAAATTTTTTCCGACAAATCATAAACGTCTAATTAAAACCGGATTCCCTATTAATGATTTCAGGCCATATTAGAAATTAAAGCCATATATATTATAATTAAGATAAATCAGGGTTTCAATTCTAGTTTTATACTATCATGGCAAATAATTTTTAAGTCTTAAGTTCCTCTTACTGAAATTTATTCCAAAATGAGATGAAAAAATTGCGCAATTCTAAACAGGATAAATTAAGATAATAAGTTAAAAAATGAATAATATTTATTAAACTCCTATGATTGAAGAAGGATATGATACTATTGACGTGAATTTAAAAAACGATCAGTTTCCAATTAAAAGATGACGATCGGAGTTTCCAATCCCAATCCCAATAAAATTAAAGAAAAATGGTAAAGAAATTAAAAACAAGAAATTAAACTGAAATGTTTAAAGAAGAATAGAATAATTTACATATAATTAGAATAAATTCTGAAAATAGATATTCTAAGAAAAAATTCAGTTTAAAATTAACAAATGCCGATCGGAGATCAGTTGAAGTTTCCGTTAAAAATTTAAATTTTTTTCCGACAAATCACAAACGGCTAATTAATATCGGATTCCCTATTAATAATTCCAGGGCATATTTGAAATTAAATCCTGATATATTATAATTAAGATAAATCACGGTTTCAATTCTAGTTTTACACTAACATGGCAAATAATTCTTAAGTTCCTCTTACTGAAATTTATTGTAAAATACGGTGAAAAGATGACGAAATTCCAAAAACAGGATAAATTAAGATAATTGTTAAAGAAATTAAACAATATTAATTTAACTCCCATGATTGAAGAAGAATATAATGATATTGACATGAATTTGAAAATAGATCAGTTTATAATTAAAAGATGACGATCGGAGTATCGTTAAAATATCCGTCGAAATATTCACCTATTTTTCGAAGTTTACCCGGAAAATCGTGAAGGACATAGCTAACATTAAAATACTTGAATAAAAAGTAAAGTATAGAAAATATTTTCCATAATTGAAAAAGAAAAACGTAATTTTAAAAGCTCAAATTTCCAGTATTATATCTTTCCGTCCAGTAGTGTAAACGAGTGATGGCTTGGGAGAAACGATTATCCGATTCCGAATATCCGCTACGTTGACAGCCGATAGTTTTTACGAATATCTTAGTAAAAGTCGTCTTTTATTACCAGCTAATTAAATCACGCTAATATATTTGATAGAGTGAAATACAAATTCGGTTCGGGGCCGCATACATGATGCGTCCAAAACGTTCGTAATCGATTCAAAAGTTGAAAAACTATATATTGCATTACCATAGCGTATGGCTTAAGCTGAACATTATTTCGGATAAAACAAAGGATAATATCGTTGACAGAAAAAACTGGTTGGGACCGACATTTTGAATTCAAATCTTAATTTCCCTTACAAAACTATGCATGAAATAATCATCTCGTATCGGGAATCTAACCGAAAAACACTTAAGATGCTTCGATAACACTAATTGTAATATATTCTAGCATATTCTGAATATTTAAAGAGCAGTATATATAATCGCAGATTCTTAAAAATACGCCAGCCTCAGAATCGATTAAAACGTCGAAACACACAGACTTCATTACGCTTTCCTTCGCTACGAGTTGGAAATACCTTAAGCGATACTTATGCGTGCTAAATTGCAATGATGCATTGACTTTTATAAGACAAATATATAATCATAAATAGATATGACATCGAATTCTCTCTGCATGTACCACTAAGCCTTTCGAAATTAAAAGGACGAAAAATTAGCAATAAAAATTCACGGATAAATACTAGCAAAATGTAAATCACAATATTAAACGTTCTCAGCAATGCTAATTTTCGTATCCTAGGTAAGATTAAAATGATTTATGAGACTTACCAACGAATCGAAGTCCTCTGCCTCGCCCACTAACCTCCCGCAGTTATTGGCCTAATTTGATAGAAAATTCAAATCGCGAAAAATAAAAATTATTACATAATTACATTAAACTCCAAACATGGACAACATTTAAAGCACTTTCAAGGTATCTCAATTTTTAAATTTCAAATTTTAACGGATTCTCAGAAGATGATCCAGCGTGAGCGTAACGGTCCGTCCTCCAGAAGAGCGCCAAAACAACTAAATTTTACGCGGGAGAGTTACTGGATAAACAAAATGGAGGGATCTGATTGGCTGGTCCAGATGGACCATCGCCACCATCCAATCAGATTGCACCACGTGGTTCGAAATCTGGGAATTTTCCATTCCAGTAATGATCAAAATAGATTTCATAAATTTATAACGATTAAAATAAGCGTTAAATTATTGAAAAATTATCCAAATAAAATTCAAATGTTTTTCGTAAAATTAACATGTCTTTAAATTTCTTTTCTTATGCTCAGCGTAATTTCGTTGCTCCCCAGCGTATGTTTCGTAACAAATAAAGGGTCGATTTCACGATTACATGATTATTAACGTCATTAAATAAATAAAACTCTCTCTCTAATAAAAATGAATATTATTTTAGAAAGTATTTTATTAAATATCATAAAGTAACCTTAACAATCCTTACATAGAGGAAAGGGACGAAGAAGATTCAACAAAGCAATCAAAGTTGTAAACTTAATAAGCCTCTTTCAATCGAATTTAAAAGAACTATTATTATTATATTAAAGTCAAACACCAATCCTCTTTATTAGTTACGAAGTCTTATGACGTTAAACTCATCTTGAGACAATAATTTATGTTAGTATGATTCAATGAATTTAGTGTCCTGTTCTTTCAAAAACTCAAAATCTTTATTACCAAAGCATACAAAGTGCGAAGATGATGGGAAAAGAGAGATTCTTTTTCATGGTATAAACGGAAAAGATCACAGCAGTGGTTGAATTATAAACGGAATGAGGCTTGAACATTCAATCATTCTAAAAATGCAAACGGAAAGATCGAGGCAAAAGACGTTACAAGAGTGATTATCAATAGACATGAACAAAGGGATTTTCGGTACTTTACTTACATCAACTAATCTGAAAGAATCCATAAAAGAGTGAAATCATTTCGACGTTTAACACTTCAACAAACATCAGCTGTCTTTCTTAATTACCTGCATTCCAGTTTAAATTACAATTTAATCAGAAGCACATCGAATTTTTCCCTTTGATTCGTCACGTAAATGCACGATATCTCCTTCAAATACATGAACATAGCTTACTTACCATCGCATCTTGTAAAGCATACGTTACTAGACACAGGAAAAGAAAGGAATTTCTTCAATCTTCGACTGATGGTATACATCTTACCACTAGTAACATTCTCTATTATCCTCGCACTTTTAGATGGTTGCGGAGGGAATAATTTTACCATTGCCAATATAAGGACTCCAAACTCGTCAACAGTAACTAGAATCAAGACTTCATACGTCCTTATCATAAACACACTTTTCACACTGCTTTAAACAAATCACTCTTTGTAATCACTGTATCCACTGTAGTTAATTCCACTCAATTCGTAGCACAATTTCACTTCCACAGGAAAATACAAAAGTGACCATCACCACACGAACAAATGTAACTAAGGGTGCCATTAAGTGACTTTAGAAGAACGGAAGTAGCAAAATCACATGACGAAAAGAACACGTTTCGTTTCTCATGATTTTCAATACCATGATCCACGCTTTCCGAAAACACAGCGAAGCGCTTCTTAATGCCCTTTGGACTTTCGTGGACGAGTAAAACAAAAATACAAATGGCAGAGCGAATTATCGTCTGTGATAGTTATTTACTATCGAAGTAGAGAAATACTGCTTTAAATATTCAGTATAGTATTTTCTTGCGAAACTGCAATGGAAATGATTCTTTTATTACGTGATCTTCATTAATTAAAGTAATGCGTTGGAGTTTATATAGAACTAATAAGGTTTTCCATAAGATTTGTTAATAACTTTCAGTGAACAGTGTCATGGTGTTTCCATAGTTGAATAGTTTGCCTGAAAGTAGGAATATTCACGAAAGACACACGAATCTATACTCAAAGACGTGCTTAATTTAAACTCAAGTGTAATTCCAGAGTATTGTCTCAACACTTATGAATCCACTTTTACCTTCTCATTTACATTTACAATACGGATTCTTAGCCCTATCATTATTCCCTATCGGAGTCTTCAATATACTTTGCAGAGGTAAGATAAGGAGTGAGGTAGTTTGTCATTTCTTCCCTCCCTGAGCCTGAATCCTATAAATGGAAAATATTCCTGTGATTGCAGTACTATTACTAGACAACAAATATCTATTTACACAGTATTAGATAAAGGAGGAGCAAGATTAATTCCAATATCCTTCATCATTCATGCCTCAGTAGCTTTGATACTATCATAACCATGAAAAATACTGAGACAGAAATGTTAGATACATATTTCTCTGCTGCACCAATACTGTACCATAAGATCAGCGACAATTTTTTCATTTGGTAGAATATAGGGATAAAAATATACATAGTAACATAAAAGTATACAATTTTTTGAGAAGTAAACAAATTCCAGGATATGACTGCATGCTTTACTGCCCATCCGAATTGCAAATTGGTTTTACTCAGCAGATATTAATTTATTTAATGTTCATACTTTTAATTAAGAGGTATTCATGACTAGATTGGATGAAAAAGTATTCATTTGTGAAGGAAAGTGAGGAACACGTTGCATTTATATGCATTTTCTAGTATTGATAATTGAGTTAAGAGTGATGCTAAATTGATTCTGGCCACTCCTCATCGAATGCTGGGTTTTCATTTAGGGACTGTGCTGAACTAACTTGGAAATTTTCCACTTAAGCATTCAACTTCAGCTAAATAAACCAAGCAAAAGTTACCATTATTTGTCATGTAGCTTGAATACTAAAATTCCCTCCAGAGCACTTTCTATAGCTGATAACAGTAATGATTGAAAACATAGATGAAAAACTTACCGTTGGAAAGTAATTGTTACCTCCATCAGATAAGGAGGGAATTAGGATTAAAACTCATTGTCAATAATAATCAGGAAAAAACGAAATAGTCAATGTAATTGGATAAAAGGCAGTTCTCGACCTATCCTTATCTCTAATCCTTGCTTGAATCATAGGAAATCTCCCATAGGTCGGGGAAGATACGAATTTTATACTGAGTATAAAAAAGACGGAGGGAATTTTTCCCTTATTATTATTAAATAATATTTCCATTAATTAAATTTTAATGTAACACCGCTCTAATTTTTTGTAATATATTCCGAGGCATTACTTGAACAGAAGCTGAGGTAGAACAAGAGTAGAGCGGCGATCCAGATAAGCCACAGTCATAACAAAGGTCTTCCAGAGGTTAACTATGATTAAAAATTTCACCGTTGAGAAAAATTCTTTTATGTATTGTATTTTCCGGAGTATAAGAACACTTTGTAGCCCAGAAAAATCTGCTCAAAAGTCAATAGTCGTCTTATACGCCGGGTGTCGACTTCTATGGTTGGTGATGAAATTTCCGAGGGGGACTGGAGAATCTGCGGTCGCCGCTTATGGTGGGGGAGCTGAATAAAGGCCGTGGCCGCATCCCCGGCGTATGAAAGCAGTCGAATCAAAATTACCTTATTGAAATCAAATCCGAAAGAATAAAATTCTTTTTGCTCTTTGGAAGAGGGGGAAGTCTTACACGCCGGAAAATACGGTACATAAAAGCATTTATCTCAACGTTGAAATTTTTAATTATTTATTTGCTTGCGTACGCATTAAGGACGATTTAGGTTTTACTTAGTAAAAAATTGCAGAAGAGCTTGACTGCTCGATATTACCAGACTCTCCCCTACATTTTTATGCCGGATTTTTGTATCGGAGGGGTAAGAATTTTACCGCAGTATATACCAGGGGGAAACTTTTTTTTTCTCTATTTCATTTTTTGGCCATATTTTCCGAGCGCGTCAGTAGATACTGTCAGCAGTGATAATAACGGAAACCAATTTCCAATGAGACTTTATAATCGGTTTCCCTCACCGTCATTTAGAATTTAATCATTATAATATAAAAATATAGCCTGAATCTATTTTTTAATTAATTTAAGATACGTGATGGACACGAAAGAGTAATTTAAAGGCCTCTGCTCCTGATGGGTTACATCGAATAGGGAAGGACTGGGTAAGAAGGAAGCCCAAGGGAAGAAGAATTAACTTTATTTAAACAAGCTTCACAATCGATTAAATTTTGTGAATGATTAATTCTTATACACTTGTGATAAAAATCTTAAACCTTGATTTGTGTACCTTCTGTAACATCTGGTATTTATCTTGACTTTGACATATGTATGATATCATGTTACAATTGTCCCAACGTTTGTTAACTGTTTAAATTTATAGCAATTTTAAGACTTGATTTAATAGTTAATGATCACCGTAGATAATGTTTATCTGTTTATCTCTCCTGCCCATTTGTAGAGTTAAATATTTTTTTCCATTTACTAAATTAAAATATTGTTCATTAAAAACGAAATGCATATAGTGATATTTAAATCTTTCATTTCATACTTCTTTATCAATTTTAAACTATATCTAAACCTTTGTAAAGGGCAGTAAAGGGGGTAAAGGGTAAAGAGGAATATTTTAAAGCACTCAATATTGGATGAGTAAAACAAGAGATCAGCTCATCACCCAGGAAATCAAATTGAATAATGAAAAGCAACTCCAAACAAAATAGGTCACCTGTAGTTTAGTTGGTGTACAATCATCATCAAAAAGGTAGGAAAGTAAGAAGCATGGAATTTCCATCAAAGATAAACAGGGAGTTGGAAGATTATAGTAGATGAATAGAACTAAGAAACCAATAGAAGGAAAAGATTCAAGTGCAAGTAAAGGGACCAATTTGAGGTGAAGGAAATAAGGAAGCACTATGGTAGTTAATACTTAGTGGAGAAATTGAGAGGATAATCAGGTTTGTATTTAAAAAGCTAAAAACCCAAATGATTCACAAGTGATGCTGTAACAATGTAATTTGTTCTTCAAACACTGACTGGCACTTCAATCAATTGTTATTGTGTTAATGATATGATAAGCATGAAGAATTCAATATTCCGTGAGCCAAAAGTAAATGACAAAAGAAGACAAGACAACTTTCAAATATTTCGGTCAATTCACAGCATTAAAATTGATATTAGGAAAACTTAAATGGCTTGTCAGACTGAAACTGCTTTTTTACAACTCATAATATTGATAAGACTGAATTGCCTTATGTTGTGCCATTTCTTTGTGTTTTAATGTCATAGATTGCAAAGATACCACAACAGCAGAAAGTTCAAATTCAATATGAAAGAAACAATTTGTCTTCGTCCACAAATTTTATTTGAAAAAACACGACCGGTTTCGAGGTTTTCAAATAAAATTTGTGGACAAAGACAAATTGTTTCTTTCATATTGAATATGGAAATGTTCCACCAAGTATCGTCAGAAAGCATCAACTACAGCAGAAAGTGTTGGTATTTGGGTAGCTTGACTAATTATTTCACAACACTCATTTAAGGTTGTAAACTGTCTACAAAATATAAGAAGTATCTGTCATTTCATTTAAGAGCAAGGAAAATTTGCTGTATACAAAGCAATAGGGAAATTAGCAAATTCCAGAGGGTGTTACTAAAATCCATAATTGCCTTCAAATAAAGTACGAAGGTAAGATATGAGAAAATAAGATAAATCATGCATTAGATTAGATTAACTGAATCTAGGAAAACAATGTTAACTTTCCGCATCCTCAAACAATTCATTGAATAAATAAAGACATACTTCTGAGTTTTAAGGATTTTAGTAAAGGTAGGATGCTTTGATGATACTTCAATTCAGACAAAAGCTGTTGAAGTATATTACTCAAAAGAAAGTGATAAACTCCAAATAGCAGATCAGTTCCTAATTATGGACAGAAGAATTGACTTTTCTTCTTAGCACTCTTATCATGAAATAAAACTGCAAAAAAAATATTCTTGATTGGCTGACTTACACAGATTTTAGCTCAGGATGCACTATCCATCTGACAACTTCTGTACTTTCATATGAAAATAAATTATGGTTCTGCTCAACCAAAAGCAGGGGAATTACCATATAAACAAATGCCAATACCATATATCATATCCAGAAAGAATGTAACTGTATCCAATGTTCGTTGATTAATTGGCCTCATGCATTAGATAAGTCACTGGAGGCTGAACGAAAACTGAGAGCTATTCTAATTATAATATTCTCATTTCAACATCATTCACCAACTTTTTGCCATGCAGAGGTTTAAATCTAAATGTGAGCAAGAAAACACATTCATAGCAAAATCAAGAAAGGGAAATCAAATCAACTCACTCTTCTGCTGCCTTATTTTTAAAGCCCAGTTGAATCGTGTCTTATGTCCTGCAGATTGCAGCTGGAGACTATAGCGTTGTTCCCGCTCGGCTTCCATCAAAAGGTCTCTTTCTTGTTCCGGAAATTTGTGAGCGTGAGAACCGGGGCTAGATTGAAGCAAAAAGTTTTACTTTCATGAGAAAATATATGTCGAGTATCATCCTACACATGCAGCTTAACATCTACCTCTGCTTTTAATCGATGTCTTTTGAGAAATCGTAAGAATTTCCGAGTGTGCTTTTAAGTTTTCACTGGCAAGGGATTCCGTAAGTAACAAAACAAGTTGGTTGATGTATAAGCGTCACATTGTTTCTGAAGTTCTAATATGTTTTATATACCTTATCGTTACAAACGGAATTGATCGTTATGCAATTAAAGAATCTTTATATTTTTCATTGAAGAAGTAACATTATTAAATAAAACTCAGGTCAAGGAGCTATCACTAATAAGTATCATGAACTGATATATGCATTCTTCATTGTCTATGGTCTAGCTTACTAATATTTAATGTCTATTTTGTGGCGAAACTCTTTGAATACATTTCGTAAACAGCAAAACACTCCTTTCCGTTTCCTTCGGTTTAACTTATTTTAAAAAGAGAACTATCGTTTTCATTGTTTTCATACTGCGTATTGGAAAGCGCAATGGTGCAATGAGTGCAATTATTTAAGACATGAGGTTTAGCAGGGAATATGAAAGCGACTGTCCTATAAATCTCAGGAAATTTTGGACAGTAACTAAGCATAATTTATGAGGGGATATTTGAGTTTTGTCGTTAAAGAAAATAAAACAGATCTCCAGCAGGAAGGACGTACATGTACCTCACGAACGAAGATTTTGTAAGTGTTTGATAATTAGTTGTAGGGTTGGGAGGTGAGGATCTTCCCGTTAAAAATATGTGTACAATGTAGTAGTGGTCTGAAAAGTTTCCGACCCCAGATTTTTCAGAAAGCATGTCGAGAAATGGCGAAATGTCGGAAACTTTTCAGACTACCCATATAAATATATGTGCTACTATTCATTCATGAAGTGTGCTACTTAATTCATTCTTGCAAATCTCCAACCTTTCGGTTGGAAGATATTCGTGATAATCTTTTAGACAATGTGAATGATAAGAAGCAATAACGATAGCAATAAAATAGCTTCGACGATTTTAGAGTTTTAGAGGTTCAGCGTTTTACCTAAATTAATGTTTTTCAAATCTGTCGGTTTTCTTATTGAGTTCTGTGTAATAACTTACCAAACATCTACGCTCATCAGGGACTTTTAAATGACTTAAAGTTAGTATGCAATCAAGTGTCATGAATGTGCGGATTTCTTGGCTATTTTTCTGCCTTGTGTTAGCAGATACTTATTTTGTAACACCGACGAATTTTTTGGGGATGCTTTTCATAGCTTGTAAGACTTGAATAGTCTAAAGTAAATTTTGAATGTAAAAACAAATCTGCTTATCAAAAACATCTAAAGTTACTATAAACTTGATTGACTTTCATTCTAACCGATTTCATGTGCGGTGATTCTTTATTTCTCAAATATAACGTAAGTTCGACGTTAGAAGTTAATGAGTTTTTCATATTTAAAGTCGGAAATATTTGAAAAGACTGCAATAAAATACGCTTTTGATATATTTTTTTAATAAAATCGAATTGATGAGTTTAGTTTCAACGCATTTTCAATTGTGTGTAGCCTATTAAGGTGCTCTATGATATTGTGGATTATGTACATATCCTGATCCCTTCAAGTTGTTTAAATGATGCTTTAAGAATTAAAGTGATGTAATTAATAATTAGAATTTAAGCTAAGAAAAGACCAATGTTGAGGTACAGATATATTTTTTTTATTTGAGATATCAAATTATTATTTACAAACTCTTGGCTCGAACCATTAGAAACAGGTTGTTCTTAAAATGAAGTCTGCAGTTAGAAATTGCAGAAATTAAGTAAAATGTCTGAAAGGTTTCATACAATTTGAGTAAAAATAATCAATGATATTGCATTAAGAAGTAGAGATGGAGTTTCTACTCACAGTTTCACATTTTTGCACAAATAACTAATTTAAGAATATAGCATGAGTTTGTTTGCATATGAGTTAGACCGCTGTATTATTTCATCTTATTTTTCTTGTTATAAGTAAAGAAAGTGTTCTGACAAGCATTTTTTTCAACATAAATAGTTTATTGACAGTGACATGAACACTGCCATTAAATTGTTTGCTCACCACCTCTTGCAGCACATTATTGGGCCACAGCTTTCAGTTGGCATGATGCTCTAAACAATTGTGCTACCATAACAGAGCAATCTCTGTAGTAGTGGGTTATTATAAAGTTAAGGATCAGGTATTCATTGCAATAGAGTACACATGCACTGCAATGTATCACATTCCCTTTCCATCAATGTTCTAATTTATTATATCTATAATTAGTCATCAAAACATTAAGATGAAGTATTTCACTATCAAACTTTTAAATCTTACTCTTGTTGCAATGTGCATATTTTAGTACCTCTTATTATACCATTCTACTTCTTTTATAACAGCCAGAATTAAGAAGGGGCTCTGCAAAATCAGGAAATCCTGAGAACAGGTTTGCAGAATCTAGTGCAGTACAGCTGAATTCCACCATTGAATCGCTCCCTCGAGATCCCTAGCCTCCAACAGATCATCCAGCTCTCCTCTCTTTTGGGCTTACTCAATTTGCAAGTGACAGAGCAAGACATTTCCAGATGAATGGGAAAGAGACTGATTCAGGTAATATATAAAGAAGAGCTCTTTTACAGGAAGCAACATTGTGGAAAACATTCTGTTGTAATGACTTGGCAAATTTAGTAATGGATTTCATATGGTTATATTTGAACTATGTACTTTTTGAACTTTGTGCTATTTGAACTTTGTATTTATGCATGAAAAGATTACCATGATAAACTACTCTATTTCTTTACCTGATCTGTAGGACTGTGATGTTACCTGTATTTGTATATTATAAGAATTCATTATCATTGCAATTTCTGCATTAATGAAGTTCCTCCTGGGGTAATGGGTAATTAAGCCTAACAAAATGTTGCAGTAAAGTTTTTAGCAGTTTTGATCTACGTCAACACTAGGGTAAGCATTGGGTGGCAAATATTTTTCTAATGGGCACAGAAAATCCATTAGTCATAACACTTGAAGTTAATAAAAAAAAACATCAAAAATGTCTCTTTTTTGAAAATTTGGAGCCAATTGACAGATAGGCAGCAGCTAAAATTTATGTCATCACAATTTTGATTCTGTTGATGTTTCCATTTCTTGAACCATAATTTATATTTCATATGAAAGTACAGAAGATGGCTAGTACATCATGAGCTAAAATATCGGTTATCTTTCAAGGTAAGAGTACTGAGAAGAAAAATCAATTTGTCTATCCATTATTAGGAACTGATTTGCTATTTGATGTTTATCACTTTCTTTGGAGTAATATCCTTCAACAGCTCTCTGAATTGAATAATCATCAAAGCATCGTAAGTTCTTAATGGGAAATCACATTATACTGAAATCCTTAAAACTCAGCAGTATGGCTTTATTTATTCTTATTATAAATAAGTTATTGTTTGGGGATGCCTAATGTTAACATCTTTTTCCTAGATTTAGTTTATCTAATCTAATGCATCATTATCTTGTTCTCTCCTATCTTACCCTCATCCAGTTTACAACCTTAAATGAATGTTGTGAAATAATTGAGTCAAGCTATCCAAATACCAACACATTATGCTGTTGTGGTTTATTTGCAATCCATGACATTAGATCACAAATAAATGGCACAACTTAAGGCAACTCAGTCTGATCAATATTATGAGTTGTAAAAAAGCTATTTCAGTCTGACAAGCCATTTAAGTTTTCCTAATATCAATTATTATGCTGTGAATTGACCGAAATATTTGAAAGCTGTTTTGTCTTCTTTTGTCATTTACTTTCGGCTTACGGAATATTGAATTCTCCTTGCTTATCTTATCATTAAAATTCTATCTTCTGGCAACAAGTACTTATTAATTTTTAGTGCTCTCTATTGATTGAAGTGTCAGTCAGTGTTTGAAGAACAAATTACATTGTTACAGCATCACTTGTTAGTCCTTTGGGTTTTTCACTTTTTAAATACAAACCTTATGACTCTCTCAAGTTATCTACTAAGAATTAACGACCATAGTGCGTCCTTATTTCCTTCACCTTAAATGGGTACTTTTACCTGTTATTGAATCCTTTCCATCTGGTTTCTCAGTTCTATTCATTTAGTATAATTTTCCAACTCCCTGCCTAACTTTGCTGGAAATTCCATGCTTCTTACTATCCTTTCAATATTATGATGATGGTTCACCAACTAAATTAGAGGTGTCCTATTTTGTTTGGAGTTTCTTTTTGTTATTAATTTAATTTCCCTGGTGATGAGCTCTATTCCATCTGTTGTTTTACATATTTGATAGTGAGTGCTTATGATATGCTTCTTGACTGAACAGCAATTTTAATCTATAACCAGTGGGGAAAATAGTTAATGACCTGCATGCCTGAGGATCAAACATATGAAGATGTCAATAAAGAATCATAATTTTTGCAATGAAACGTAACTTTCAGGTAGAAACAAAGAAAAATATTACATGCATTGGCAACTTCAGAGCTTCAGATTACCATGATAAACAACTGTTTCTTTATCTGATCTATAGGACTCTGATGTTACCTGTATTTTTATATTATAAGAATTAATTATCATTGCAATTTCTGCAATAATGAAGTTCCTACTGGGGTAATGGTTAATTAAGCCTAACAAAAAGTTGCAGTAAATTTTTTAGCGGTTTTGATCTAGGTCTTCACTAGGGTAAGCATTGGGTGGCAAATAGTTTTCTACTGGACACACAAAATACATTAGTCAAAACACTTGAAGTTAATACAAAAACCATCAAAATTGTCTCTTTTTTTGAAAATTTGGAGCCAATTGACAGATTCGGGGCAGCTAAAATTTATGTCTTCATAATTTTGATTTTGTTGATATTTTCATAGGTCATGGAAAACATACTATCTGGGAAATAACAGCTGAATCCTTTTTTTGCAATGAAAGCTAGGTGGATTCATGATATTGTTCTTGACTGATGACAAGTGATACCAAAAGCAGGTAAATATCATAAAATAATGGAATTTCATTCTATTCATGTTATGGACCAGTTTCTCCCTACCAGGGTGCCATGAATGTGACTCTTGATATCTAAGGGTAAAATAAACATAATTAGAATATTTTTGAAGTAGTGCATTACCTTTGTGATTTATTTCTGAGGATTATTTCTCTTAGTGTAAGTCCATAATTGAACACTAAAATATTTTATTGTACATATACTCGTATTTGTCTCCTTTTTAAACTTTAATTTGGAATTAAACTATTTTATATATGATTTATGTTGCCAGAATCATAAGTCACCATGTATGTGTGCCATGGGTGACTAAAGGTTGAGAAGCACATCTCAGGAGGAAGATATTGTTAAACGTTTGGCGTAGAAGTATCAGCCATCTTTCCTCTGTGTTTCACACCATATGGTAAATCTGCAGGACATAGGAAACATTTCAACTGTGCTTTAAAAATAAGGCAGCACAAGAGTGAGTAGATTTGATTTCCTTTCCTTGATTATGCTATGGTATTACCTTGCTCACATTCAGAATTCAAATTGCATAGATAGCTAGGGAACAATGTTGCAATGCGAGAGTTAGAATTGGAAGAGCTCACAGTTTTCAGTCAGCCACTGGTGACTTATCTAATGCTTGGGGTCAATTAATCATAGAACTTTGGATACAGTTACATTCATTTTTCACATGATATATGGTATTTGCATTTGTTTGTATGGTACTTTGCCTTATTTTGGCTGAACAGAACCATAATTTATATTTCATATGAAAGTACAGAAGATGGCTAGTACATCCTGAGCTAAAATATGTGTAAGTCAGCCAATCAAGAATATTTTTCTACAGTTATCTTTCAAGGTAAGAGGGCTGGGAAGAAAAGTCAATTTGTCTATCCATTAGTAGGAACTGATCTGCTATTTGATGTTTATTTCTTTTGAGTAACATACTTCAACAGCTCTTGCCTGAATTGAATTATCATCAAAGCATCATATTTTTAAGCGAAAAATCTCATTATACTGAATTCCTTAAAACTCAGTAGTATGGCTTTATTTATTCAATGAATTGTTTGAGGATGCCTAAAGTTAACATTGTTTTCCTAGATTTAGCTTATCTAATCTAATGCATGATTTTCTCCTATCTTACCTTCGTAATTTATTTGAAGGCAGTTATGGATAGAACACCCTCTGGAATTTATTTCCCTAATGCTTTGTACACAGCACATTTTCATTGCTCTTAAGTGAAATGACAGATACTTCTTATATCACATTTGGAATAGATGATGTGGTGGAATAATTAAGTCAAGCTATCCAAATACCAACACATTTTGCTATTGTGGTATCTTTGCAATCTATGACTTCAGATCATAAAGAAATGGCACAACTTAAGGCAACTCAGTCTTGTCAATATTATGAGTTGTAAAAAAGCAATTTCAGTCTGACAAGCCATTTAAGTTTTCCTAATATCAATTATTATGCTGTGAATTGACTGAAATATTTGAAAGCTGTCTTGTCTTTTTTTGTCATTTACTTTTGGTTTACAGAATATTGAATTCTCCATGCTTATCTTATAATTAAAATTCTATCTTCTGGCAACAGGTACTTTTCAATTGTTAGTGTTCTCAATTGATTGAAGTGCCAGTCAGTGTTTGAAGAACAAATTACATTGTTACAGCATCACTTGTTAATCCTTTGGGTTTAAATACAAACCTTATTAGCCACCCAAATTCTCCACTATGAATGCACTTACATAGTGCTTCCTTCTCCTTGAATGGGTCCCTTTACATGTAATTGAATCCTTTCTTCCAACTGGTTTCTCAATTCTATTCATTTAGTATAATTTTCCAACTCCCTGCCTAACTGCTGGAAATTCGATGCTTCTTACTTTCCTTTCAATATTATGATGATTGTTCACCAACTAAATTAGAGGTGTCCTATTTTGTTTGGAGTTTCTTTTTGTTATTAATTTAATTTCCCTGGTGATGAGCTCTATTCCATCTGTTGTTTTACATATTTGATAGTGAGTGCTTATGATATGCTTCTTGACTGAACAGCAATTTTAATCTATAACCAGTGGGGAAAATAGTTAATGACCTGCATGCCTGAGGATCAAACATATGAAGATGTCAATAAAGAATCATAATTTTTGCAATGAAACGTAACTTTCAGGTGGAAACCAAGATAAATATTACATGCATTGACAACTTCAGAGCTTTAAGAAAGTTTCATTTTAATTACACTTGACATTTAAAAAAATTCTGTAGCATAAGTGAAAAGAAGTAGCAGTTTATGGCCTATTTTGAGTGAATTTGGATTTACATATCCCAATACTTCCAGAATATTATATTAAAGATTATGAATGTTTGTTAACCCATTGGGAGTGGAGGCTGCTGATCTGGTGCTTAGCCAATGGAACCTAGAAGCAGAGGATATCTATGGACAGCCTCCACTTAAGGGATTATTTACCATCCTCCTCTGCCACAGATTTCGTTGAGAGAGCTCAGATTACATGTAGCTTCTCAGTGCAGTTTGTGTAACTAAGGAGTGAAGCCATTTCTGTTTTTCTCACTCTTTTCCTTTGCTTTTTGTAGCAGTTGGAAGTGAAATTTTGAATTGATGTCAGTATGCTTTCCCCAGGATCTAGGTAATGATTTTTAATAATTGGTTGTATGCATTACACAATCTTAATATTTTCAATCATTAGGGAATGAAAAGCGGCATTTTTTCATTAACATTGGCAGTAGCCAATTTTTAAATCATTGTCTAATTGTTCAATTGGTTGTTATTCAGTATAAAGTACCAAAGTGTACTAGAAAACAGAAAAATTAGATTCTGTTTCTGACTTAAGTATTAAAATTGCTAGCATATCTCAATGGGTTAAATTGTTTTAGTAAGATTGTTGCATAGTACAGTGGGGGAATAAATTATCGCAACACTTTGCGAGCGCTTCAGTCGGAATTCTCAGAAACTACTTGGAAAACTACTTAACACGACTGACTGGCAACATTGAGAAAAGCCTCGAAAAGCGGTAATATTTGAGTCAGAGCCTATAAAGTACTCAAAATTTCTCTCTTTCGATCTCTTCTTAAATCCTTCGCGCGATCTCTCCTTGAATTCGTCGTGTTTATCTCGGCATTTCTCTTTCACAGATATTTATCATATTTATAGAAGGAGAGTTTAAAGATATATTAATTACTATTTCAATCTTACATCCTCAAAAATATTTGGATAATAATTGGGACTTTATTTGTAAATAATGTTCGGTTGAAACGTAGAAATAAGAACGAATTAGGTTAGAGTGAGAAAACGCGACGTCGTGATTCTTATCTTTAGCGAACGAGATATTTTCGATCTGGAGAGTAAAATATATATTTTACCAAATTATAGCGAGAACAGATGGACTCTATTAGTCTCTTTTTCTGGATAAATTAAGGTGCGCTAATAAGACAGTTATCTAGGTAGTTTGGTTTTTCACACGGCCTCACGTCTTACTGCTGCTCACTGTATATTAATGTAAATGTTAATCTTCCTATGTCCAGTTCAAACATTGGATATTCATTTACTGAGATCGACTTTCCGAGGCAATTTTTTATTACACGTCTTAAGTTTTTCATTCAACGATTTGAAATCGTTAAGTCGTCAGAGTAATTACTGAGATGGCACATAGGCACAAAGTAAAATTTGTATTTTGTCAATGGAGTATAATTTTTCCATAATTTAGTCCTGCACTCGAAGGAAATTCTTAATAGAAATTTATTTACACCATTCGTTTCCTAGAATACGTGAAATCTTTGTATGTCCGGAATTGAGAGGAAAAATACCAATTCCAAAGTTAAAACAAACAGGATTGCATAAAAACCGAATATATTTTGCGCATATATCGGACTTTTCTTACATTTTGCATCAGCGAGATCGGTGCCCTCGGTCATTGCGTCATTTGTTTTCTAGTAGAAATGCATTCAGTTTTCGTTGCTTCGCGAGGAAAGTCTTTGACCATATATTGAGCACTTCAAAGAATTGCAGGCGCGTAGCTTTCCCTTTCGTGCTTCTATCAGCTGGACTAAGGACACTCCCGTTTACAGTCACCCAGTGGAAACTATCCTGTGCCTAATTCAAAGCTCCTTCCTAACCACGGGGCTAAGGAAATTAGATGTTATTGCACTCGTAAAAAATATTCCCAAATAATATTATGATTTTAGCGTATTTTAGTCAGTGAGGACATTCTAACAGACGACCCAATTATTTAATACAGAAACGTATTTTATAAACGTCTGACTGCATTAGCCGTATTATACTGCCATAATAAAATAATAAACTGCTAAAATGGACTTCTCAGTTTGTTGGAAAATGTCATAATTATAACCCATTCCTAATTAAGAGTTCATTATGTAGCTGCTTGACGCATCTTATTGGAGTATGAAGGGCACGAGTTCGAATTCCGCTCAAATTAAATATGCATGTCAACTTAATCTTCTCTTGTTAGAGAAATGAACAAATGTAACATATGGTTGCCAAATATATTTATGCACCCCTGTGATGAATATATATATATCTATTATATATAGCTAACTCTCCGGATATACCTATATAGATATATAGATATACGAGTAAAAGTTGCTTGCATACTGCAAGCTAATTGGTAAAAATTTACAATAAGTTCCCCTTACGGGTATCATCTTCAATGCTTATCTAGCAAAATTCTTAAAAATTTCTGCAATGCATTTCTTACGTGAGAAATTTTCATCAATGTGGCATCAAACTCACGGTCATATGCAACCTTTCTTCCACTGGTTCTATGGAAAACTGTGATTTTGAATAGTCTCCAGCATAGAGAAAGGCCTCAAAACAATTTTTAAAAAATTAGTGTAAATGACCGCCTGGCGTCGAACACAGGACCCGTTCCTGAGAGACAATGGCATATGAATGTTAGAGAAGTGCCACTCTCACGTGTTTCAAAGTTTCAATTCAGTATCTTATCCGGAAGGTCCTAAAATGAGATTCCGTTCTTCCCGTTTGAAATGCATGGTAGAATCGGAATGACGCTCTAGCATCGAACCAAGGACCACTAGAGAATCAGTGGACGTCAAGAAAGAATGTTCTCAAATGCCTCTGTCACCATTCCGGGGTTTTATCTTTCCAGCTTATCGGGAAGGCTTTTAAAAAAAATCGTCCAAGATTTCACCAATGCATTTCTTATGGAAGGATTTCGAACCCACCTGGCGTCGAACACACGGTCATTTGTTAACGTTTCTTTCTTTGGTACAATGGAAGACCATCTCATCTGTAAACACCGAGATTTTGGTTGCTCTATCGCATCGAGAACGGCCTCAAAACAGATTGAAAAAATTCGCGCAAAAGACCGCCTAGCGTCGAACTCAGGACTCTTCCGTGAGAGAGGATAGCAAAATAATATTTGATGAGTGCCATTCTCACTAATTCCAAAGTTTCGATTCAATATCTTATCGGGAATGTCCCAAAATAAGATTCCGTTTTCCCCATTTGAAATACATGGAGGAATCGGAATGACCGTCTTGCATCGACCAAGGACCACTAGAGAAACGGTAAACCTGATGATAGAATTTTTTCAAACGTCTCTGTCACCATTTCGGGTTTTATCTTTCCAGCTTATCAGGAAGGCATTTAAAAAAATCGTCAAAGATTTCAGCAATGCATTTCTTATGGAAGAATTTTGCATCCACCTGGCGTCGAACTCACGGTCTTTTTGTAACATTTCTTCCATTCGTAATACAGAAGACTACCTCAACTTCAACCTCCGAGATTTTGGTTCCACTATCTTACCGATAAATGCCTCAAAAAAAATTTCAAAAATCCGCGCAATGCATTCTTATGGGAAAATTGCGATTTTTGGGACATTCTAGTATCGAACCCATGCCACCTAGCGTCGATGTCTGCATTATTCTGGCATCTACAGGGTTGGGCCAGTACGTCGTAAAAATCTGACGTGGACGGCGTTTGTGGAACATGGTCAGAATTCGTATCCCCTATATCTATATATATATACGAGTAAAAGTTGCTTGCATACTGCAAGCTAATTGGTAAAAATTTACAATAAGTTCCCCTTACGGGTATCATCTTCGGAGCATATCCAGCAAAATTCTTAAAAATTTCCGCAATGCAGTTCTTACGTGAGAAATTTTCATCCATCTGGTATCGAACTCACGGTCAAATGTAACCTTTCTTCCACTGGTTCTATAGAAAACTACTTCAAACGCAAACGCTATAATTCTCGAGAATAAGATTAACCATTTAAGAAAACAAATACAGAAATCACCAGGATATGTCCTATTCTTACATTTGTATTTTCTCTCCAGCAGTGTAGTTTTCCACGGCATAAGATAGAAAATATATCCTTTCGATAAAATCTAATCTGTTTGTTGAGGGAGTTTATTCTTTCTTAGTGCTCCTTAGCAATTAACGTATTGACAGGAATTAGTATCACTATTATTAGCTTTTAGGTGGTGGAAACGGTAATCAACATTTTTCAGCTCCATCAGGCTGTACGTAAATGAGATTATGTAATAATTCGTAATAGGAAATAATATTCACGATTAATTTCAACATATTATAAAAGATAGTTACAGTAAGTTAATTGATGAGGATTAATGCAATCGAAAGTAGTTTCATAATGTCTCTTCAATCGTTCAGAATACGTAAAACAAATTATAGTAGATGCTTAGACTGAGTGATAAATACTCATTAGCATAATTTTAATTCATATCTGAAAAATGCACGACTCTACTACTATACTGTAGCAAGAATCATTTACTAGATATGAGTCGGATGAATATGGTCATCATATGCAAAAAGTTTTTAAGAGACCGGGATTTATTTTTCTTATTTCTCCATAGCGATGACTAATATTTTCGCTTCCAATTTGATAGATCTCGCTTTCTCTACGCTTAAATATTTTCCAAGGCTATTTTCATACTTATATTAAGCGTCAAACGCAACTTTTATTCTATACTTTAATAAACTTAGTATCCACTTTACGGACTGTTCCGGAAAATTCCCGCCCCCCTTTCCCTTCACGAGGACCGACCACGAAGTTATAGTGTCGTTTACCACGTAATTTAGCGGTTTAAATGAGAGCGAATTAACGTAGAAAAAGGTCTTTTGTAATTCAACAGTAAGAATAGTTACAAACACCCACGTAAATAGGCAAAATGGTATGCATGAGGTTACTTCCAAAAAAATAGAAACAATTGCAACGGTGAAAAGCAATTTCACTTAAAAAAGGATAAGTTTATTCCAAATTTAGGATTTAATGTGCGAACTGAGAAATCTAATAATAATTGTTGTGAATTCCAAGATCTTACGTAATTAAAAAGAAGGCATTCTTTAACATTACGACGAGCACATGCGGGAGAATCATACAAGACAAAAGTTAGTTAGGCGAAGATATTGCTTTAAGCGAGACATTTAAAAGATCCAATCATTGCCGTAGGAGGAGATTTTGACATAACGCATCTTAATTGGGATTATCTAAAATCTCTAGCTGCTGCTCCAACACTAGCAGAGAGAAAAAATTTCACAAAAATTAATTCATACTTTTTTGTAGCATGCTATAGATAATGTAAATATGATGAAAACTAGAACGACTCGTGCGGGTCAAGCAAACATTTTAGATTAACTATCCACTATTAACTATAACTACTCTTGATATAGTTAACGATATTTCAGACCATGGTATTATAATGATAGGGATGAAAGTAGTTACGGTTAAATCTCTTTAGCCATAGAGGCAAGTATATTTAATTTGCAAAGCAAATCTTTCAGAGTTAAGGGTTATATTAACGAGTGCAAGGATGATTTTTTCTCTTTGCGGATGTAA
Organism: Pachydiplax longipennis; assembly: GCA_036926295.1. Taxonomy (NCBI): domain Eukaryota; kingdom Metazoa; phylum Arthropoda; class Insecta; order Odonata; family Libellulidae; genus Pachydiplax; species Pachydiplax longipennis. The sequence continues at coordinate 3,057,639 of JAVFKF010000010.1, forward strand.
ATTCAGTAAGTGATAGTTGGATAGAGTTCCTTCGGAAAATCAAAGAAGGTTTAATTAAATACGTTTCGACTAAAAGCGTGTGTAAAGAGCCACGAAGGACGAAGACTAAGCATTGCATATGAAGAAGAGAGTTCACTGGCGATTAAGAAAACTCAAAACATGCGGAGATAACCATGAGCTCGAAGACAAAATTATAGAGAAGTGCGAAAGCTAGTTAAGGAAGAAGCGTGAAGAGAATATCAGGAATATAGATCTCAAACCCTGTTAGAATAATTAGGAGGTGATCAGAAAGAATTTTCGTCATACGTGCGTGAGACTCGTGGAGGTCAGTTTTCTGTGCCTAGCCTCATAGCGATGAGGGAATTAACGTAAATAAATCGGAAGATAAGGCTGACTTAATTAATCGGCACTATCAGAAATTGTTCAATGTAGAAAATGGCCAAGCTAACGATTTCTTCTTGCGTATTATTCAGAGATGTGTCCCATAGAGATATAAGTTGATGAAAATGAAAATTTTTTGCAACAGATTGATAGGAAAAAGACGCTCGGTACAGAAGGTATTCCCGCTGTTTTCATAAAAACCTTATGAGATGAGCTTTCTCCTCTTCTCAAGAAATTCTATCGGAAAATAATTAATGAGGGTACGGTCCCAATGTCGTGGAAAAAAGCAAACGTCATTCCGGCGCTTAAGAGTGACCAGATGATTATAGATCAATTTCATAGACTTTGTTATTTTGCAAAATAATGGAGCATATTATAGCAAGCTTTTTTATGCACTTTCTTACAAAAAGGTAGCAATCAATCAGATTCAGTACAGATTCAATAAAGGTAGACCTTGTGGGACGCAACTAGCAATTTTTATGAATGACGTATCTAAAGCGTTAGTGCGTTAGCTATCATCCACAAACGTTAATTCCTCACAGTAGGATTTTCTCAACCTAAAAATACAAAACTTCTGTCTTTGCTAGCACTGTATATATTCGTTGTCTATCGACGTGAACCTCTATGAAGTAATACTCACCAATAAGCACGTGAAAAGCTACCATTCGTTAGAACAGGTTTGTGAATGGCGAATGGGTTTCCGAAAACCCGCTGCACTGAAAGAAAAGCCTCATCGTGCTTCGAGAAATCAGGAGTCCCTGTCAAATGCATGTGGTTTTAAAATATAAGCCAAAAGCCACTTCTTTCCAGTGAATGACTGAGCCTTGAATCCTTGGAAGACGAGGTATTAGCTGAGGCGCAGAAAGCACATTCTTGACAGACGATAGCGAGAGTCAGATCCGAATCCTTCAAGCCAAATGATTTTTTTCGTATTGAATTTCATCCCTATGATAAATCTATATACTCAGAAAAGAATTACATTATGGTATGTAGCAATCATATCTTACATTCGCTCATTTTGGAAATTAAAAAAATAGCATAAAAACTCATTTAATGGAAGGAACAAGCGGAAATGGAACTGGAACCCTTCTTTTACCGATCAGACACGTCTGGCAATTGCACAACCAATTCTTACATAGTAGTTAGCTACATTTATGATATTTTCCCACAAATTGAAAACTCAATATTAATTTTTTATTACTAGCTTATATTATTAGGTCAGTAAATCCTCGGCTTATACATTTTATAAAGTCAGAGATCAATAAAATACTTCTCCCTTTTAGAAATTGAGCTTTTTTTCAGATAAACTTCTTAGACTGAAACGATCCCAATAAATAATGACAAATTATTATTATTTGGGAATCTTTTTTCGAACCATCTACTTTTTTTCACCTTTTCGCGCCTGTTGTAGTTTTCCCCGGCGGAGAGTATCCCACAAAAACAAACATATGACCTTTATGGACGCGATAGTTTTCCTCACCCAAAAGAATTACTGAACATGATGTGGTATAATGTTTGTTGAAAGGAGGAGCCGGGCCTCTAGGTTAACTACTTTATCCTTTTTGGCCGATAACTGCGGGACTTAAAAACGTTTTTCAGCTTTTGGTTGAGAAAAGCCTAAACTAAATCGAAGACCTTCACGCAAATCTAAATATTATTGCAGTCGATTTGCTAAAGAATCATTTTTTGAACGAAGTGTCAATATGACCATGGAAACGAAAACCTTCTTCGCCTAAAACCTTCTAAATTAACGCTCTTATCATACTTATGTAATGTAGATTCATTTTCTAGAATGTTCTTTACAAATTATAATTAGCATTAACGACCTAGCATTTAATGTAAGGAGCAAGATTGGTTTATTTGCCGAATCGATTTAAAAATAAATAAATGCGTTGCTATGAGTTTCACGGGTTCCAAAAACGTTATTCTGGCACAGTACCAAATTTCGGAACATCCAGTAGAGTTAGTGCATGACAACAAATACATGGAAGTCAGTTTAGCAGTAACTTATCTTTTAATGAATATATTCGAAACGCGAGAGGAAGTGAGAATAGAGTGCAAAGATCGTAGATAGCTGAGAGAATTTAAGGGAATAATAAGCTATTTCTGTTACACCCATCGAGTTTCAAAGAAATAGCTTATTTTTCTTTTACTCGACCGAGTCTGGAATACTGTTCTGCGTTTTGGAACCGATATTTAGTAGGTTTAGTCTCAGATTTAGAGATGGTCCAGCGTAGAGTTGCTCGTTTCGCTGGAGAAGATTTCAGGTTCGACTGCAGCGTTACGGCTTTACTAGAGTCCCTCGGTTGGAATTCGCTCCAGGTGAGAAGATATAATAACTGACGGAAGCTCTTCAAAAGCTTCTTCGGTTTACAACTTAAAGATGAAGTAAATGAAATTTTAGTACCAGTAACAACCATTGAAAAATCGTTACAGTAATCACAAAGACAGATAATTACTAATAGAGTAGAATAAGTGATGATGGTGTTATTACACCTCCTACCTCACGCATATGGTAGCTTTCGGGATATACATCTAAATCTAATATCTAAATCTATATTATCCGTATGGAATCACCGCTGAGAACATTGGAAATTGTGAACTCGCGAATTGACCTTGTTGTAGGCGAACAATGATTAATACAACAATGATTAATAAACAAAAGAATGTCAATAGTTCTCAATACTTCTGTTTAAAGTTTAAAAATGAAAAAGATTCACTTGAGCTGTTGGCTGTCTGTCTCTTGACGTGAAGACATCAATGATGTGATAGTAATAACAAGCCTGAGTGAAGCTCCTTGCCTTGCCAAATTACCAGTTTGTTTTTGTGAGTGACGCATAGGCTTTCGAAAACCCGCTGCACTAGAAGCGAAAAGTTCATCGTGCTTCGAGAAATCAGAAAGCCATGTTCATTTACTGTCTGATATTCCACCATCAAATACTCTTGTTGTCATTATCCCTCAGCGTACTATAATGACATTCTAGATAACTATTTTGATCACGACTAGCTTTGAATGACAAATAGCAAAAAATAAAGGCAATGAGGTAAAGCCAATATTAGGAAATTTCGCAAAGGTGATCGTAAAAGTTTGAATATTGCCGGTTTTTACTAGCTCGATTTAGAGTTGCCGAATTGTCAGCGGTAGAGTGTTTTCAGTTAGTTCCCGCGTAATCCGCGCTCTGACGCCAATTGGTGTTGCGATAATTGTTTCCCCCACTGTACATGTTTGGATGGGAAGTAAGGAATCGTATGAAAGTGTGACCTTGGAAATATGAATCAGCTTTTTCACATTCTTGCTCCAAAGGGAAATTAGTTGATTTGAAGTGTAAAGTAATTTAAGAGTGTTACGTTTGAGGTGGTAAAAGATTTTGTCTATGATAATCATAAGGAAAGTCTGCACTCGAGTTCTCAGTATTTGCATTTATAGTGTAGCATTTCTACTATACTATGCTGCTACTAATATACCACCTCACTTTGTTTTAGTGGTTGATGTATATGCCATAATTTCAGTAATCTCTGAAATCAATGGTGAATTATGGTAATTGATCGAAATTTCACCTCTATTAACAGGGAATGGGGCAACTCGCTGAGGCCGAATCACTGCCACCGACTCGCCGTGGGGCCAACTTGCCACGGGCTCAACTAGCCGCAAGGACAACTTGCCACAGGCATATTTTAATTACATTTAGAACTACCTGAAATTACTTGTTCTTCGCAAGGGTTTTAATTATACAATATCATAGAAAGAAGAAATCCTTTATTTAGTATTGTGGGCTCAATATGACCTTTTTTGCAAAATTAATTTAAATAATTATATAATAAGCATCTTATTTACTTTTAAGTGGTGATCTACGAAGTAATTCAGCAGTAAATACCAGGTGCAAAATGAAAAGTAATATTTGGGAGCTAACATATAACCAGAATTTTGCTATACAATGATATAACAAACCAATTTTGTTGATTTAACCAATGAAGTGCATAACATTTTGGCAGTGTTACGAAATTAACAAAAATAAATGTAAATAATCATACAATTAAAGATCATGGTTTTTAAGTGCCCTTATATTAAGTTATTCATTAGTAAGTACCATGTTAAGAATAAAAATCAGATCATGCATACCAACTGATAATTACATACATATCAAATTTTCATAAAAAGATATCCTTTCCTTGCTGATTTTTATATAATACAGTAAACGTAATTAACCCTTAATTGTTCTATTGGGGTGAACCCAGGTGGTGTATTTCCCTCCTTTAAACAAGAACTAATCAAGATATTTTAACCAAATTTTTGTTTTGTAAAGATTTTTACCTTCTTACGATCATCTGAAAATTTAGTTAATTTTAAACAATTAAAGGTATTCAATTTTTGCAGTTTTACCAGATTTTCAAAATTAAATTTAAATAATTTTTAAACAATATTTCAATACCTTTTAAGTGCCTATACATAAAGTAACTCATTGCTAAGTACCTTTTCCTGTATAAAGAGTTTCCACTTTATTTGATAATAGATAATTAAAACCCTTGCGAAGAACGAGTAATTTCAGGTATTTCCAAAGGTACAGTCCTCCAAGAAAAAATCGAACGGTGTATTCCGTGGTGCATAAGATTGAGGGGTTTCAAATTTCAGTCTTTACTCCTTCCACCCGCCTTTCTATTACATTTTGGCAACACCGGAAGAGTCCGAAGCCTTCCCTTCTATCTGACCGTGGGCCTTGCAGCGAGCGGAAGGGAGGAAACAATAGGTTTTATGGTGACTTCTAGCTAAGCGCACAGTGTACTGGAGTTTCCATGGCCAAGAAAAGATTTCCAAAATGTTTTTGTAAGGACTTACTGGTGTAGAAGAGACAAGTCCATTTGGATCGAAAATGGACATTTTTCCTCTTTGATAATTTTTGCAGAAAAATTTGGGGATCAAACCTGAATGATATTGATGGGCGTAATTTTGTAAAATGTTTCCCCATATTCGCTCTAATGATTTCCTCAGTATAATTGCTTTATTTGCTACGAAAGTTATTTGAAAGCATTAACGTATTCTTTAACTATGTTAAAAAACAGTATGTCACTGCATTACTTCCAATTCACAGTAAATGAAAAAGATTTTGATTGATTTGAATATTTATTAACAAGAGGATAACAAAGAATCAGCTACGGTTCTGTTAGTTACTCGACGATTTGTAACATTGCTACGCCAACAGCTGTGCGCGCCAGATTGGTGGTTGCAGGTATAAACAATGAAATCTTAGGCAATTTTCAAATCCATCATCCTCTTTCTCAAACTAACATAGAAACTTCTTCATTACATATCTAGTTAACAGAGAGGCTTTTTTATTGCTAATATATTGCTTAATTGCTCAAAACATTTACTAGTGAATTGAGGACAGTAGTTTTGTAGCTTTCAGTGAACTAAATCATAATATTTCTACATAAACTAGCTGAAGTGTCACATACAAATTAGTCATACAAAACACCCCGTCCCGGGGTCGAAGGGCACCTTAGACACATGTGTCCATACTAAGAAAGGTAATGCTGCAATTCACAAAAAAATAGAGACAAAGATTTGTTCGGTCATCTGTAGTTACCATGCACCATGTTTTTTTCCGAAACAATTACTTACCTCTAAACAGTGTTTTCGGAAATGTGAAAGTGAAATTTCTGAGAAGATGAATTTCGCCAAAATATACTGAAAATCATTTTGAAAGCTTTCACTAACGGCTGCTTGTGGAAGACATTAAGAAACACCCGAAATCACGTGTGGGACTAAGGAGAGGAAGATATGCAGATAATACAATAGGTAGGGGGGTAGCTTAGTTAGGTAGCTGGCATAGAAAAGAGGTTCACTGAATTCCGCGTATAGTGAGAGTTATGAATAGGGAGGAAAATGAGTGAATAGAACTGAAGGATCTTGGAAAGAATAGAAAGGTCTAAAGAGATACGAAGTAAACAGTGGGGGATGCGACGGATGCCAGTCGTGGAAGTGCTTTTTAAATCGCCTTCCCTTCCTAGGAAGTTCTTCCTTATCGCTCATTTTCTGTATACCACTATTCCAGATGAATAGTATCCTTACCATACGCAGATTGAATATTTTTCTCTGTGCTCCACAGCTCAGATTCTTTCTTTTATTTTCGAGGAATAATCTTCAAAAATCCCTTCTCAATCCAAATAACATGTGACAAAATAAAATCGTTATTATTAATCATATAATATCGAAGCGGAAAGCACTATTCGTTATGATTCAATAAGTGCACTAAACACAGTTGATGCAAGATTTTCAATTAAGAATATGATAACCAGAAAATTCCCTAAAACTTTTGATTCTACATCATTCCATTAGCAATGAAATTTAAAAAAGAATATTATATATATATATATATATATATATATATATATATATATATATATTATATAATACTATATATAGCGTCTGGCTCGCTGTCTGATTTGTTAGGAATTCTACAAGAAAATTTCATGCAATATGGCAGAAAGACTGCTTTGAAATGGAAAGACTACTTATCTCCCCATAATTGACACCAAAAATCCCCACCCCAAAACCCCTCTCGCACGACAAACAGTTACATATACCTCAATCTCCACACTTTCTTTTCATTATGCATTTAACCCCCCTTGATGAGAAAGGCATTTTCTCCAAAATGCGCATTAGGTGTTTCTGAAAACTGGCCGCCGCACCTGGGGTTAATCCTTTTCTTAGGAATTGCGCCCGATGGTTCCCGGCATACAGCAATTGAAGAGTTCTTGAATCTCCCATTCCCCAAAATACTTTTCCTCTTTTACCTTATCCCGATGATTATCAGCGTTTCAATCATGAAAGGAATAATTTCGCTCATTTACTGAGGGATACCGATATCCTAAAGAACATTCTAACCCTTTACCGTTTCGAGTGATATTTCTCTTTCTCTACCACTATAATTTCCGTCTCTAATCAATTCTCTATATCGTCCCGTTTTGGATGGATAACTCCGACGAAGTGAAATATATGTGACTGAAATAAGTAGAAGACTGAATGTAATCGATATCGTGATGCTTAAGCTACTTACACCTTATTAATTAAATAAGCTACTAGTAGGTCTTAAATGATAGATTTTCCGAAATTCGTTTCCCGGTATCTTTTCAAAAGTAAGTAACCCTACATACATAAAAACACTATGTAAAAAGACTGATGCATGGGATATTCGACCTCAAGTTATAGTTAAAAACACAGTATATAAAAATAAGTATGGTTTAAAAGGAAGCATAAAAATAGGGTTATTCGTACTGACCGTTTGAAAACGTTTGAAATCAAATAAATAGTAGTTAAAAGCTACGGTAATTCGTAAACAATTTAAGACCCTAATGAAAATTTTATTTTTAGGCATAGCAGCATTTCGACTGAAATAAGAGCTCTAAATAAAGTCCCAGAGATGTGTTATGATTATACATATGAAGTGATACATAATGAAGGATAAAATCAACTGTATCTAATGGCAAATGGTTCATGATTTAAATGAATTAAACGAAATAAGCATCAGGAAAAGGAGAGACTGTTGGAAGGGAGTTAAAGTGTTTAAGGGGATTCATCTACAGAACTCGGATAAGAAAAATAAAGTAAAAACATGTATTATCAAAAGAATTTTTCCAAGATTCATTTATGAGATCGCCCATACGGTCTCGATAAGGTAAACCACTTGTGGTTAAAAATAACTTAAATCAAGGCATGAAAAGGTTTGTGTGAGTTAAGCTCGAAGATGAAAATAAATTATTGCGGAAGATATGTTACCAACTTGGATATTTATTGTAATGATTGGGCCAGTCAGAGCGGAGCACTCGAGGGCTTTTAATGCCAAAATAAAAGAGAGGCTTCTGGATAGTCATACTAGCAGCGCGTTCTACTTGGATGAAAGCGGTCCCGGGTTCGATTCCCCGGTGGGAGACCATGTGCGAAATGACCTCCGCAGAAATAATGAACGTTTAGTTATCGATATTACTTGCTTGATTGTGATTTCTTAGGATAATCGTAGAATAAATATTTTACTGCATTTGTTTGTGTAAATATGGTTTCAGCAAGCTCATAGTCCTCATGCATTTTATGATATTGTCTTTTAACTACGACGAACGACATTGTAAAAATGATGGGTTCCAACAGATTGAACGTCTATGGCTGCTTTTATCAATTCTGTCAAATTTAACGCGATTTAAATATGACATTTCAGGATTCTCTTCCTGCTATTTGAAAGCCTGAGTCAGGACATCCAAGGGCAATTTGTTCGAATCAGAATCTTAATTCCTTTTCTTCGATTTAACGATTAATATTTTTATATAAATTAGTTGTAGTCCTCAATATTCAAGGGAGCTGGAAATTATGTCAGGGTGGAAAATATTGGTTCTCGTAAAGTATAAAGAGGAATCTGTTTCTAACTTAAGGCCATTGCCCTTTTAAAATATAATTCCTTACGGTCTACCAAAAAATTCCCAGCAATCGCTGTTACTGCTTTCCTTTAGACCTCGCGATAGCAGCCCTCCTCATCGGACGAAGCGTAGGCACATGGGTACGCACTGGCCAAGCCACGGCAAAGGCAAAATTCCAGTGTTGCCAAAATGTAATAGAAGGGCGGGTGGAAGGGGTAAAGAGTGAAATTTGAAACCCCTCAATCTTATGCACCACGGAATACACCGTTCGATTTTTTCTTGGACGACTGTACTTAAAACATGCCCACGGCAAGGTGTACCCATGGCAAGTTGGGCCTGCGGCGAGTTGTACCCACAGCGAGCTGGCAGTGGCGAGTTGTCATAGACCCCTCCTAACAACCACACCTGAGTTTTCTCATCAATAGAAAATCAATCCCATTCAAAACAATCAATCAAAATCCATTATCATCACAGCTGACAGTATCTACTTGGCATGCTTGGAAAATATGGCCATTAAATCATATTGAGAAAAAACCTAACTTACAGAGTGTGACTTATCCTTTGATATATGCTACGGTGTAATTCCTACTCCTCCCACGCAAAAATCTGGTATAAAAATGTAGGAGTGAGTTGAGTAATATTGGGCAGTCAAGCTCTTCTGCTATATTTTATTATGTAAATGATGTAAATCATCCATAGTAAGTATGTAAGCATATATGTATGTATGCTTACGGTTTGCCATCCAGCCTTAGTTGTGACCACGGCTACCTGCTTTTCAAATAGATCTCCTCTCTATGTTCATTCTAACTTCTGTTAGAACAGAAATAGAGTGGTGTGAATTGAAATAGTCTGAGTAAAATTAAAGGAATATTAAATTAGACTGTAATATATGGAAATATTATTTAAATAATATTATGGAAAAATATTTCTTATAAATCTCCTTCTTATTCTCACAATCAGCCTAAATTTGGTTTCTTCCCTGAAGTAGGAAAGACTTACATTCAAAGAAAAAAATTACAAGGGAAAAAAAATCCTTATTACATGTCTTCTAAAGTAAACAAATGGAAAATAGAAATGGATTATTGTTATATTTATAGTAACATTGTCTTCGACAATCTTTAAACAAAATATTGGGAATAAGGATTTGTGTCTTAAATAATATATTTTTCTCTATCATATTTAATGTATGATGTAAGCATAGTTAAAACCATTTCACCAAAGATTGCAAGTGACCGATATTTAATATAAGAAATTATTCTTATTTTCATTTTGGAAATTCTAGAAAATAAAATTATCTAAATTGTTTCATGATTTACAGGTTTTAATGGGTGACATCATCATTATAGTAATTGTGATTTTCAAGGCAAGACCTAAAGGTGATTTCCCATGATTTAAGTTAGTATTTTAAGAGTGAGAATTACCTTGTACCAAATTCACATTGATAGTTTGTTTTTATTGTTACTGGATAGTTTAAACTATGAATGTGATTGAATAATCCTGATTCCCTCATTATCTAATGAAGGGAACAATTACTTTCCAACAGTCAGTTTTTTAGCAATGATTTTTCTTTTAAATGCTCATCTACTGTCTCATATTCAGTCCTTGGGTTATTTTTAACGTTAACACCTTAGACATCAGTTATAGAGTTATACAGTTATATACCTCTTAATTAAAGGCATGAATATTCAATAAATTAATTTCTGCTGAGAAAACCAATTTGCAATTCGGATGGGCAGTAAGGTATGCAGTCGTATCATAGAATTTGTTTATTTCTCAAAAAATTGTATCTTTTTATGTTACTATGTATTTTTTTATCCCTATATTCTACCAAATGAAAAAATTGTCCCTGATCTTATGGTACAGTATTGGTGCAGTAGAGAAATATGTATCTAACATTTTTGTCTCGGTATTTTTAATGGTTATGATAATATCAAAGCTACTGCGCCATGGGTGATGAAGGATATTGGAATTAATCTTGCTCCTCCTTTATCAAATACTGCGAAAATAAATATTTGTTCTCTTATAGTACTGCAATCACAGGAATATTTTCCATTTATAGGATTCGGGCTCAGGGATGAAAGAAATGACAAACTACCTTACTCCTTATCTTACCTCTGCAAAGAATATTGAAGGCTCCGATAGAGAATAATGATAGGGATAAGAATCTGTATTGTAAAGGTATATGAGAAGGTAGAAATGGATAAGTAATAATATATAAAGATATGTAGTGTTAAGGCAATACAACTCTTGAGTTTTAAAGTTAGCACATCCCTTTGAGTATAAATCCGTTTCTGTTTCGTCTCTTTCGTGAGTATTCCAACTTTTAGGAAAACATTTCAACTTTGAATGCAACGTGAGACTGTTCACTGAAAGATTTCCATGTATCCTATGGAAAAAATTACTGATTGTGTATAAATTCCAGCGCATTACTTTAATTAATGAAGATCACGTTATAAAAGAATGATTTCCATTGCAGTTTTGCAAGAAAACACTATACTGGTTACTTAAAGCAGTATTTCTCTACTGCGATAATAAATAACTATCTGAGACGATAATTCGCTCTGCCATTGGTATTTTTGTTTTATTCGTCCACGAAAGTTCAAAGGGCATTAAGAAGCGCTTCACCGCGTTTTTCGGAAGCGTGGATCATGGTATTGAAAATTATGAGAAACGAAACGTGTTCTTTTCGTCATGTGATTTAGCTACTTCCGTTCTTCTAAAGTCACTTAATGGCTCTCTTAGTTACATTTGTTCGTGTGGTGATGGTGACTTTTGTATTCTCCCGTGGAAGTGAAATTGTGCTACGAATTGAGTGGAATTAACTACAGTGGATACAGTGATTACAAAGAGTGATTTGTTTAAAGCAGTAAGAAAAGTGTGTGAATGAGAACAACGCGTATAAGTGTTGATTCTATTACTGTTGACGAGTTTAGACTCCTTATATTGGCAATTGTAGAATTTTTCCCTCCGCCACCATCTAAAAGTGCGAGGATAATAGAGAAGTTCGATAATGTTGCCAGTGGTAAGATGTACACCATCAGTCGAAGATAGAAGAAAGAGATAACTTCTCCTGTGTCTAGTAACGTAGGCTTTACAAGTTGCGATGGTAAGTAAGCTATATTCCTGTATTTGAATGAGATATCATGCATTTACGTGACGAATCAAAGGGAAAAATTCGATGTGCTTCCTATTTAATTGTAATTTAAACTGGAATGCAGGAAATTAAGAAAGACAGCTGATGTTTGGTGAAGTGTTAAGCGTCTAAATGATCTCACTGTTTTATGGATTCTTTCAGATTAGATGATGTAAGTAAAGTACCGGAAACTCGTTAGTTCATATATATCAATAATCACTCTTGTAACGTCTTTTGCCTCGATCTTTTCGTTTGCATTTTTAGAGTGATTGAATGTTCAAGCCTCATTCCGTTTTTAATTCAACCACTACTGTGATCTTTTCCGTTTATATCATGAAAAAGAATCTCTCATTTCCCATCATCTCCGCACTTTGTATGCTTTGGTAATTAAGATTTTGAGTTTTTGAAAGAACAGGACACTAAATTCATGGAATCATACTAACATAAATTATTGTCTCAAGATGAGTTTAACGTCATAAGACTTCGTAACTAATAAAGAGGATTGGTGTTTGACTTTAATATAATAATTGTTCTTTTAAATTCGATTGAAAGAGGCATATTAAGTTTACAACTTTGATGAAATATGATCGGTTGCTTTATTGAATCTTCTTCGTCCCTTTCCTCTAAGTAAGGATTGCTGTTACTTTATGATATTATGCATAATACTATATAAAATAATATTCATTTTTATTAGAGAGAGAGTTTTATTTATTAAATGATGTACTCGTGAAATCGAACATTGCATTTGTTACGAAACATACGCTGGAGAGTTACGAAATTACGCTGAGCATAAGAAAAGAAATTTAAAGACATGTTAATTTTACGAAAAACATTTGAATTTTATTTGGATAATTTTTCAATAATTAAACGCTTATTTTAATCGTAATAAATTTATGAAATCTATTTTGATCATTAATGGAATGGAAAATTCCCAGATTTCGAACCACGTGGTGCAATCTGATTGGATGGTAGCCGTGGTCCATCTGGACCAGCCAATCAGATCCCTCCATTTTGTTTAATCCAGTAACTCTCCCGCGTAAAATTTAGTTGTTTTGGCGCTCTTCTGGAGGACGGACCGTTACGCTCACGCTGGATCATCTTCTGAGAATCCGTTAAAATTTGAAATTTAAAAATTGAGATACCTTGAAAGTGCTTTAAATGTTGTCCATGTTTGGAGTTTAATGTAATTATGTACTAATTTTTATTTTTCGCGATTTGAATTTTCTATCAAATTAGGCCAATAACTGCGGGAGGTTAGTGGGCGAGGGAGAGGACTTCGATTCGTTGGTAAGTCTCATAAATCATTTTAATCCTCTCTAGGATACGAAAATCAGCATTTCTGAGAACGTTTAATATTGTGATCCTTTGCTTTATCCGAAATCATTTTCAGCTTAAGCCAGATACGCTATGGTAATGCAATATATAGTTTTTCAACTTATGAATCTATTACGAACGTTTTAGACGCTTCATGAATGCGGCCCCGAACCGAATTTCTATATCACACCTTCAAATATATTAGCGTGATTTAATTAGCTGGTAATAAAAGACGACTTTTACGAAGATTTTCGTAAAAACTATCGGCTGTTAACGTAGCGGATATTCGGAATCGGATAATCGTTTCTCCCAAGGCATCACTCGTTTACACTACTGGACTTACAGTTTTAATTATGGAAAATATTTTCTGATACTTAGTTTTTATTCAAATATTTCAATGTTAGCTATGTCCTTCACGATTTTCCGGGTAAACTTCGAAAAATAGGTTAATATTTCGACGGAAATTTTAACGGTACTCCGATCGTCATCTTTTAATTATAAACTGATCGTTTTTCAAATTCATGTCAATATCATAATATCCTTCTTCAGTCATGGGAGTTAAATTAATATTGTTTAATTTCTTTACCAATTATCTTAATTTATCCTGTTTTTAGAATTTCGTCATCTTTTCATCTTATTTTCGAATAAATTTCAGTAAGAGGCACTTAAGACTTAAGAATTATTTGCCATTTTAGTGTAAAACTATCCCTGGTTGAAATCCTGATTCATCTTAATTATAATACATCAGGCTTTAATTTCAAATATGCCCTGGAATTATTAATAGGGAATCCGATGTTAATTAGCCGTTTGTGATTTGTCGGAAAAAAATTTAAATTTTTAACGGAAGCTTCAACCGATCTCCGATCGTCATTTGTTAATTTTAAACTGAATTTTTTCTTAGAATATGTATTTTCTGAATTTATTACAATTATATGTACATTATTCTATTCTTCTTTAAACATTTCAGTTGAATTTCTTGTTTTTAATTTCCATTTTTCTTTAATCTTATTGGGATTGCAAACTCCGATCGACATCTTTTAATTGGAAACTGATCGTTTTTTAAATTCACGTCAATAGCATCATATCCCTCTTCAATCATAGGAGTTAAATAAATATTATTAATTTTTTTAACTAATTATCTTAATTTATCCTGTTTAGAATTGCGCAATTTTTTCATCTCATTTTGGAATAAATTTCAGTAAGAGGAACTTAAGACATAAAAATTATTTGCCATGATAGTGTAATACTAGAATTGAAACCCTGATTTATGTTAATTATAATATATATGGCTTTAATTTCTTTCTAATATGGCCTGAAATCATTAATAGGGAATCTGGTTTTAATTAGATGTTTATGATTTGTCAGAAAAAAATTCGAAAATAAGGTTTAAAATTTTAACGGAAAATTTAACGGATAATCGATCGTCATTTGTTAATTTTAAACTAATTTTTTTCTAATTATATGTATTTTATAAATTTATTCCAATTATATTTACATTCTTGTATCCTTCTATAAACATCAGAATTGAATTTTTTTATCTTTACTATTTTTCTTAAATCTTATTGGGATTGAGGAATTACGTTCCGGCTTCGCTTACGAATTAAACGTTACCTTGTTGGCATTACGGTAGCGTTGAATCCCGAAATTACCTAAATCATATTCTTTCACTGCTTTGTTTGGAATTATGACCACCAATATTTTAAAGGAAATATGATTTTTACCATTTTATAATTTTAAATTTTTAACAAAGGCTTATACAAATTTGACTTTCTAAAGTACATTCTGATCATCTGTCCACAAGGTACTCAAGTCGCTTGGAAGGATAATGACTATTTACATGTTTTCGTTTCTTGTTGAAGAAAATTATTGGATATAAGCTGTGAAAAATTTAAGTTATTTTATATATATCTAAACATAGATATTATTTTACTTACCATTTACATATGACTAACTAGCAAGCAGTAGTTTTTCTAAATAGTGCACTCATGTATTAAATATAATAATACAAAATAAACCATTAATTTTTAACTTTCAAGATGGATCTGTCCAGTTCCTTGTATGCTAAACATAGGGATATTTTAGGATAAATAAAATGGCGTTATCTTTTATCTTTGAATCATATTCTTTACTTTATGGCTTTTAAGCAGTTGGTTATCAATTCTTATTCTTGTTCCCCATATAATAAGAAACAACCTGTGTTTTCAAAGTACACTTTGCTATGTAGATAATTCAATTCAGTCTCCTTTAAGTGGTATTTTTTATGGGTGCCCAACAGTTTATCATATCTAAATAATGCTATATAAACCATTGACTTTGTTCATACAGCTGCTTTTGTATATTGCTGGTTATAAGACTGGATAAGTAACTGGGCTTTTTTTACCTTACAGGTCCCTTCATCACCCATTGCTGCAAAACCATAAGAGGAGCTGATGGAGGTAGCTGAAATAAAGTTAAGTGTTCGCAATTCATCTGTTACTTCTTTTCTCTTGTAAATTACTCACGTTAATCTTAAATGAGCAGATGTGGTGATCAGAAAACTATGATTACAAATTTAAAACCATGTCGCTAAAAACAGGATAGGGAGAGTGAGTTCGTGGACAGAGAATGGGAGATAATATTTGTGATATATAAATCCATAGCCCGAAAGATCAATTACAACTCATTTATTGCTTAAATATCTCTCTTATTGTCATGTAATAATAAGACAGAGTTATACAAGGGAAAATAATATTGTGCTATTTTCTATACTTGAATTTACTTTGCATTTGTTTTGCAGTCATGCATTCATAGCAAAATTATAAAATAATCTAGAAGGTGAAGGAGGCATGATTTTTAGCACAAGTTAGCTTATCATTACTGCCTATGCACTTTGAATTTCTCTTTGGTTTAATTATAACAGCCTTTACATAGATTGGCAAGAATTATTTTGGTATTGTAGGAGGCACCCTTTTAAAACTCACATTAAAAATTATTTTTTACGTGGGATTATTAACATATAAAATGAATCTGCAGCTTGAAGTTTGTGGTTGATATTAGTTATAATAGAATTTGAAGACCATAGTGTAGTGTATTAGGATTATAAGTAACCTTTAAAATTAAATGAGAACATTAAATTTGATTTAATTGTAGACTTGTCGAGGTTGCATTCCCTTGTGAGTAGTATTCCTCATAAAATGTCATGTTTTGAATTGTGTACTAATACCTTTCATTGATGCTGATTGATTGCAATTGCCTGTTGAGCAGGAGTTTGACTCTTATTTTTAATTGAAGTTGCCCTTAAATGAAATGGTATTTATTGATATTTTGAGTAGCATGTCGTTAGTATACTGGTATTTTGTACATTGCCATAGCTTATGAGAGACAATCAGTATAGAATACGAAGAGCTGGTGACATTCACTTTCAAGCAAAATTGTTCAATAATGTGGGGATTTTTATTGCTTATGAGGTTTTCAAAGGGAAAGAAAGCTAAGTTAACAATAAGGGTGGATGGGGAAAAACTAGAGCAAGTAGATCAATTCCCATACTTGGGCAGCCTTCTTTCTAAGGATGGAAGATGTTCGACAGAAATTAGAAAAAGGATAGCATTGGCAAAGGAAGCTTTCATGAAAAGAAGGGAACTGATGACAAAGGGACTTGATAAAGGAATCAGGAAGAGATTGGTAAAATCCTTGGTGTGGAGTGTAATGTTGTACGGGTGTGAAACGTGGACGTTGAGAAAAGAGGATGTCAAAAGATTGGAGGCTTTTGAGATGTGGGTATGGCGTAGAATGGAGAAAGTTAGTTGGGTCGATAGAAAAACGAACGAGGAGGTTCTAGAGATGGTTGGGGAGAAAAGAGTAATGATTGAAGTAATTAAAAATAGACAAAAGAAATGGGTGGGTCAAATATTAAGAGGGGAGGGATTGTTGAAGAAGGCAATTGAGGGAAGAATGCTAGGGAAAAGACAGAGGGGAAGACAAAGACAGAAGTTATTAGACGAATTGAGGGGTGGGATAAGTTACCAGGAATTGAAGGAGAGGGAATTAAATAAGAATGTGGGGGCACATGAACCTACCGAAAAGTAGAACACTTTATATATATTGGTGGGAAAATTTGATGTGAGGTTGCTTTACACAGTCAGTTTAACATCTGAATTTTTTACTGCTATGGTAATTTAATTAATTTCCAAACATTGCGGGGAGGTTCATTAAGATTTATTAACATGAATGTTAACTGCTGGGTTTTGCAATGTTTGGTGATTTAGGTGTTCGAGCAAAGCCAATGTAAAACATTCCTTTAAAATATAGGTCCCTTGGCAAAATCAAACATTAACTTCCAGCGTTTCATGGTACATTCAATTCTTTATTTGAATTAAGAACTTGCATTCAATGAGGAAGAGAGAGAGCTAAGAAAATTTTGCCTTTCAAGCATTCATTGACCTGAGCAGTTCTTGTGACTTCCAATGAAACATTTGATGCTATACTGAGACTAAGCTTCAGCGGTTCCCTTCCTCACTATCTCACTTACGGTAGTGAATTAAAGTTTGTCAGTAACTCAATTAGTATCAAATTTACAATCGGGTTGCAAATGAAAGTGTTGGATTTCCATCTTTACTTTTTGAGTGTGTGTTGTTCGAGTGTGTGTGTTTGTGGAGTATACTCCTGAGTGAATGATTAGTGAACATAGATTAGCAGCTTTTTTCATATTTTGTAGTTACTAACTTGGTTGACTAACTACTACTGACTTGGTGGTGGGTAGGTAGTGTTTCATCATAGTTTTGGGTGTAGTTAGTGGTTCTAGAACTAGAACATTGTGTCAATCTTTGGAAGGTAATGATGGAAATCCAACTTCATGTCTGTCTTCTTCGATCCATAATAAAAATATTTTGTTGTTGCATAAATTGTTTTAACTTTTCTTGAGAAAGGGCTTGTATTCTTGGATATCAGGAGTTTGTTCCCTTTATATCTTGCACCACCTCTGATGTTTAATATATTTTGTTTCCTCTTAACTGTGCACCCTTGGCATTCCAATGCATCAAAAGGATGCAGACTAGATTTTACTTTCATGTTAGGATACAAATGCTGGCTTTGCACGAAACTTGGGTGGTATGATTCTTATTTCTTACTCAAAACAGCACAGTTATATGGCAGGATATTCTCACTGATTCTGTAATAAGAATAACGAATCCTTCAGATGTTCGATTTGATTATTACCTTATTGGTTCCTGATACATATCATGGAATGCTAAGAAGGGTAAATTGATTATCTGAATAAATAATTGAAACAAATTTTAACATGGATAATTCATTAACTGATGATAGTTAAAGGGTATGAACTATTCTGACAGCTTTTTAAGCTTATAATTATTGTAAGTAAGAGAGGCATTAAATAAACTATGGGACCAATACATACATTCACAGGCTGATGTATTAGGCTTGGTATTCTGTAATGTTAATTTGTAAATAATGGTGGTATTTGTTTACCTCTTACAGGGAGTAATTAGACCATTTTGCACATAGTAAATTATCATTACTGCCTATGGAGGTATAATTTGACTTGGGTCATTGTTTTTAGACTAATTTGCATAAAATTGTAGGCTTGTGAATATCATAGTAAGATCCCTTGCAAAAAAAGGAACCGTAATATGTCCTTCTAGTAAATCAGAATTCCCTCAACTTAATATAGCAGTTTAGCACTAATGTCCTAGCAAAGTATAATGCTTCCTGTTTCAAAATAAAAAATTAAAGATTGGTCATTCAATTTGGCCTTTGAATGATTGTGAAACGACTTACTGATTGATTGGGCACTCACGTATGTATGACTGGGAAGTGACTGTGTGTGCAATAAATTCTTGTTCAATATTTTTCAGGTGTAGTACGATAGTGTTGCTCTAGATTTTTCTCAGCTCAGAGGCTTTGGGGTGTATGGGGATTGGGTGCCCAGCTTTATGTATGTTTGGAAGGTAAATGAGTATCCAATCCTATAGCTCTGTTGGCATTCTCAGCAACTGCCCATAAATATCCCTTATTAAGGTCCTTTTATTTTATAACCCTCGAATGTTAAGTCGGTTAGGGAATAACTAAGATTTACTGAACAAGACTTCAAAAGTGCATCATATATGAGTGCATCGTATAGTTCATTTTAGTTAGTTGCTTGTAAGGAATCACTAACAAAAAATTAATCCCAGCTATCCCAATAATTAATTTGCAGTGGAATATTGAGGACATCGAAGTCATTCTTAGACCCAGTCTCTATAAAAGATCGTAGCACATTTTCCATTGGTGATTTGACATGAATGAATCAGTCTTAGAAATTTTTCTTTAGAATTTGATTATTCAAAGATTTTGCAGCTCTTTCCAGGCACCT
The DNA here is from genome assembly GCA_036926295.1 of Pachydiplax longipennis. Lineage (NCBI taxonomy): Eukaryota > Metazoa > Arthropoda > Insecta > Odonata > Libellulidae > Pachydiplax > Pachydiplax longipennis. Next base: position 3,077,216 of record JAVFKF010000010.1, read on the forward strand.
ACTGATAATAAAAGAAAAAGATGATCGAGAGTTACTTTCTTGATTTCTAATGCATTAAATGGGTACCTGAATAAATTTTTGTGTTTCAAATATCTGGATTGTGTGGATAAGGAATACCATGTACAAAATTATTTGCAGCTTTCACCTAGTGGAGAGTATAAAGTGATATATTTTACGTTTGCCTTAACAGTCTCCATACCCCAGTAGTAATACCGTATAAAGCAATAAATTAGCTCATACTCCTATTTTGGCATCTTGTATATTTGTAGACTCGATTAATATGTATGCTTTTCTTTAGCTTACAGGTCCCTTCATCACCCGTTGCTGCAAAACCATTTGAGGAGCTGATGGAGGTAGCTGAAAAAAAGTTAAGTGTTTGCAATTTATCTGTTAGTTCTTTTTTCTTGTAAATTGCTCATGATAATTTTCTATGAATAGATGTAGTGATCATGAAACTATGATTAATTGTTTAAAACCTTGTTGCTAAAATCATGATAGGGAGATTGGGTTTGTGGACAGAGAATGGGATATAGGATTTGTAATATATATAAAACCATGGCCCAAGAGATTAATTACTACTCATTATTTGTTTATATATCAGTTTCATTGTCTGGTAATAATTGCAAGGAGCTATGCGGAGCAAAATTATATTTGGTTATTTTCGATATTTTTAATTTCTCATTCTGCATTTGTTATATAGACATGTTTTCATAGCTAAATTATAGACTTAACTGGAAGGAGAAGGAATCCTGATTTTTAGCACAAGTTAGTTTATCATTAATGCCTATGCACTTTGAATTTTTCTTTGGTCATTCATTTTAACAGCACTTACATAGACTTGCAGATTGGCAAGAATTATTTAGGTATTGTAGGAGGCCCCCTATTAAAACTCACATTTAAAATTATACTTCTATGAATTTCAGTAAAACCTCAGCTACGTTTGAGGAAAGAAAGCATATTAATCATGGTGATAGTTCAATGTCATAGTCTCTGTCAGTTCCTCAAGGAAACTTTTCATGCAATTACGATAATATGGATGCAGTAGCTTTCTTAACTTTTGGATATGAAGCCCCTCTCTTTCATAACCTAAATCAAAGGATTGGATTTTTGATTTTACCCTTGTTTGTATGGTGTGTGAAAGTTAGAATGGAGTGCGCACTCACAAATGGATAACTGTGTGTATGGAATAAACACTGGCGTGATTGGAGGGAGGGGTTGGGTTGGGTTGGGTTGGGGCATTGCCTAGTGTTGATGAGTGTATGTGAATAGGGTAAAATGAAAATCCAATCTTAAAGCTCTACTTACAATCTTTCCATTTGCAATAGATATCACTAAAAAAAACCCTTTTTTATGCTTGGAGGGAGGTAGTGAATAGAATATCTTTGCTTATCATCCTCATGTTCCTTTCTTGTTGTTAAATTCAATCAAAACTATCTGGTGTCATGGTAGAGACGCAATCCTGGGTCTCCTGTATGATAAGCTTGAAAGTGAGGACCAGGATCAATGCATAATAGCATACCACTAATGTTAGTCCTGGACGTTTTAGTGAAAATCTTAAATTTCATATTTTGATAAATTATTTTAATGACTTATAAAAGAATCAGCGCCTGTCAGTGGATTCTCATCTCCTTCCAAATCTGCACAACTGTTATTTCATCGTAAGGAATTTGACACCCAAAGTTTTTGTTGCATGTTTATTTGGTATACTGCATAATTTGAGATCTCTAATATAGACAATTCTTAGAATCACATAATGTCATTTCTCAGAATGAATGGAGCCAGTCAGATAAATTTAATTTCATTGATGTACAAGCATCTGGGGAAACAATTGAATCCTTCTCCCTTTGGACTTTTCTGTAGGCATCTGGCATAGATATGAAATAGTTAATTGGATTTGAAAACCATAATGCACTGTTGAATGATTTTAATATTCTTTGAAATTAACTAAAAACTTGTAGACTGTAAAAACTGTAGACTTTCTGAGGTTGCCTTCCTCAGTGAATAGTAAAATACCATGTACAGAGGTTTTGCATTGTTTAGCAATACCTTCCATTGATGTTGATTGATCCCGATTGCCTGTTGATCAGGAGTTTGACTCTCATTTTTAATTAAAGTTGCCCTGAAGTGAGATCGTATTCTATTGATATATTACGAGTAGTATGTAGTTAATTCCATTACTACACTGTAATTTGTAATTTGTACCTTGCCAACCCTAATGAGAGAGAATCAGTATAGAATGTGAAGAGCTGGTGACATTCACTTGGCCAACAAAATTTTTCACAAAATGTGGGAATTTTCATTGCATATTGGTTGGGAAAATTTGATGCGAGGCTACTTTACCCTGTCATTACTGTATATACATTTTTTCCTTCTGTGGGAATAAAATTGAATATCAAAGGTTGTTGGGGTTCCTTAAAATTTATTAACATGAATTTTAACTGTTGGGTTTTGTAATGCTTGGTATTTTACATATTGGAGCAAAGCCAGTGTAAAAATTCCTTTAAAATATTGGTTCCCTTTGCAAAAACAAATGTTAACTTCAAGCATTTCATGGTACATTCAATTCCTTAGTTGATTTAAGAACTTGCACTAAATTAGGAGCAGAGAGAGCTTCAGGGATTCCCTTCCTTGCTGTTTAAATTACGGTGGTGAGTTGATGTTTGTCAGAAACTCAATTACTATTGCATTTTTAATCAGAGACCAATTGAAAATGTTGGATTTCCATCTTTACTTTTTGAGTGTTTGTTGTTTGAGTGTGTGTGTTTGTGGAGTATACTCCCGAGTGAATGATTAGTGAACATTTATTAGCAGCTGTTTTAATATTTTATATAGTTATTTGCTTGACTAACTATTACTGACTTGGTGGTGGGTAGGTAGTGTTTTATCATAGTTTTGTGTGTAGTTAGATGTTGTAGAACGAGTACATTGTGTGATTCTTTGGAAGGTAATGATGGAAATCCAACTTCATGTCTGCGTTCATGGACCCTTAATGAAAATATTTTGTTGTTGCTTTAATTGCTTAAACTTGTCTTGAGAATCAGGGAGTGATTCGGATCTGTGGTTTCCTCTGACCTTGGCTAGCAAGTCGACTACAATGTGGTAGCTCGTATATATTCTTCGATATCGGGAGTTTCTTCCCCTTGTATCTTGCTCCAATTCTGATGTTTAATAGCTTCTGTTTCCCCATAACTGTGCACCCTTTGGCATCCCAATGCACCCAAAGTATGCACACTATTATTACTTTCAAGTTAGGATACAAATGCTGGCTTTGCACCAAACTCGGGAGGTATGATTCTCATTTCTTACTAAATACAGCAAGTTAATATGGCAGGATATTCTTGCTGATGATGGAATAAAGAATAACCCAGTCCTTCAGATGTTATAGCAACCAATTTTTTCTTCATGGGTACCTGTTAGTTATCATGAATTGCTAAGAAGGATAAATTCAATATCATAATAAATGATTTTTGAAAATTAAGTTTTAATATTGATAATTAATATCTGATGGTGGTGAAAGGGCCTGAACTATTCAGACAGCTTGTTAAGGTTGTAATTTTTGTATGTCACCTGCTCTTTGTGTCATATATAATATGCAAGCTCAGCAAATATATCCATTGCTTGAGTTCTGGAATTGAGAGAAAGTTCTTAGATTTCCATGGCATATGCTTGCCTGGCCAATTTATTGTATTCAAGCAAAATAATATACTTAGTCTTTGTTGAAATATTTCTGTTACAATTGAAGTCTTCAATTAGTCTGTTAGTTGGTGATTTTCACAGTTATCTTTAGATTTTATTGAGGCTCCTTTGACGTGACTTTGTTGATAAATTTTTTTTTGAAAGTCAAAATTCCTGATTAATTCAGCTGACTGTGATAATGCTGACTGTTGTCAGGCATTAACACAATTTTCGATAGTTCCTTTATAATTCGTTATTTTTTCATGGAATTTCTTTTGCATATTCCTACTTATTGATTTATTTTAGTGATTAGGTATTACTCTTCTCTTTCAGTATCATTTATCAGTGTTTGCTGAAGCAACCAAAAGCTGTACAGATGGACATACTGCAGTATGGTGGAATGGCATAACTCTGTGATATTGAATACAGGAAGAGTCAGCGTTCCAGGATAGAGCAATAACAAAAGCCGATGAATAACTAGATAGTGACCTACCAAAGGATATTAGATGTACATACCTTAATGTAAAAAATTAAAGATGATAAAATTCTCTCAATTTCTGATTCTGGTTTGTATAATTATTACACTCAGGCATTTAAAATATTAAAAATTATGTATGCTTCTTGTGAAGACTTGCTGAAATATATGATTTGTTTAATCAATTTTTGCATATTATGCATCAAAAAGATTTGTCTTGTGGATCTACTAATACAATTTTAAAAAATTGTATATAATGTATCATTGATAACCTTTGCATCCTAGGCCACAAAAAATATTGACAACTGTATAGTCTCTCAAAATTGTAAGGCCAGGAAAATGTATAATCAGTGAGCAATGTATAATCATTTGCCTTTGTATTCCCTTAAATAAAGTTCTCCATATTGGGATGCCTATAATAAATGGGGGGGACTATAATAAGGGGACTTGGAAAAGGAATTGGTCAAGGGGTAAAGAGAGGGAAGGGAAGTGGGAATAGGGAGGCAGTGACGAAAGGGTAGAGAAGGGGTGTGGGGCAAAAGAAAGACATGGGCTGGGGGAGACAGAGGGGAAGAATTGGGGCAGAGGAAAGGTTAGGGGCAGAAAGGGGTAGTGGGATATTAGGAAAGATGGGCAGAGGTTTGGGTAGGAGCGGCAGAGTGGAAAGGGGCGTAGTGGGAGGGTTGGGGCAGAGGGAGAGGTAGCAGGGGCCAGGGGGAAAGGGGGGCAGTGGGAGGGTTGGGGCAGAGAGGAGGTAGGAGGAGGCAGAGGGGGTAAGTGGGGAGGTGGGAAGGATGGGGCAGAGGGTAAGGTAGGAGGAGGCAGAGGGGGTAAGTGGGGAAGTGGGAAGGATGGGGCAGAGAGAAGCTAGGAGGGGAATGGGGGGCAGTAGGAGGGTTGGGGCAGAGGGAGAGGTAGGAGGGGCCGGGGGAAAGGGGGGCAGTGCGAGGGTTGGGGCAGAGTAGACGTAGGAGGAGGCAGAGAGGGTAAGCGGGGAGACGGGAAGGATGGGGCAGAGGGAGAGGTATGTGGAGGCAGGGGGGGTAAGGGGGGAGGTGGGAAGGATGGGGCAGCGAGAAGGTAGGAGGGGAGAGAGAAGCTAGGAGGAGCAGAGGTGAAAGGCGGGCAGGGGCAGTTGGGGCAGAGAGGAAGTAGGAGGGTCCGGGGGGAAAGGGGGGGCAGTGGGAGGGTTGCGGCTGAGGGTGAGGTAGAAGGAGGCAGAGGGGGTAAGTGGGAAGGTGGGAAGAATGGGGCAGAGGGTTAGGTAGTAAGGGGCGGTTGGAGGTTTGGGCTGGACGCTAAGTAGAGGAGAGACGCGGAGAATTAGATAAAGTGAAAAAGGGATAGATGGTAGGAGAGATGTGGTAGTCGGAAGGGAAGAGAGTCGAGAATAGGGCAGGGGAGGTGCAGAGTATATGGAGCAGAGAAGAGTGGAGAGATGCATTAGCTAAAATAATTTTTGTATCGGTCAATTGCAGGAATGTAAGGTTTACTTAGAAGATTTCTTTACAACCCAAATAAATATATATGTCTAATCCATTTATGCTTATTTCGAAAATTACTCATTTGTATTTAGAGAGTAACTATCGAAAACCCTAATGTATTATTTTCGAAGATTTTTAATGATCATAACCATATCTGAATAAAATTAAGCAAGTAAAATATGTCGAAACTTTGAACTCTGCAATAAGTCGGATATATTTATGTTTCGAAGGACTGCTCTTTCCTAACAAAGGTCATCCTCGGGTGTAACACTGTAATAAGTGAGATAAGAATTATAATTGATACGGTTATGTTATTAAGACATGTTACACTAATTTTTTTAAATATCACAGAATTTTCAGTTTTATTTTAATTTGCATTCATGTCTTTAGTTGCCTATATTTGACATACCTCGAGTTACTCACTCAATGTCATCAAATACTTTTCATTTCTGCATTCTTGCCAATTAGAAACTTAAAGAATAAAGTAAAATAACTTCCTTTTTGACGTTCACTCCTAAATGCACCCACTCACAAACAATCCAACTACTTTGGCGCCCATACTATAAGTTGCTTTTTATGATTATGAAATTCTTTCCGTGAATTTTTTTATTCGTTTAAAAATTAGGACTTCTTCGCGATCGCCAAGTTGCTGGCATACGTGTAGACATGTAGATTTCAACTTTTATATGATGATAAATAGTTTAATTGCGTATAATTGATTAGTGTGCTCCCTAGTATCCAAGGGGGCAGCGTGCTCGCCTTTGGTGAAAGAGTTCCCGGGTTCGATTCCCTATGGGGGCCCATATGTGCGAAACGACCATAGATGTCGAAGCACTTTTAACAATATTACTAGAATCAGACTATAATTAAATACCAGCCTTTCGTTTTCTTAAAATGCTCCAGAATGGACTTCTTCCACACCTCAAACTTGTGGGAATGTTGGCTCTTATTTCCATCGATTTATTAGTTTTTTTGCATATTATGTTGTGTGCGGGGTTTAGCATTTTAATAATAATTATGCTGTAAGGAATTGAAAGTCTAACGATTCTGATGAATGTAACTGAAATGTAATCCCTACGTATTGTGGAAGGGCTATCCCTTTCCATGACTTCGCCAATAGCATCATCTACTTCTAAGCCTGATGTTTATTCTGTACTCAATGCATTATTGATTTCGTCCCTTGATACTCACCAGCGAAAGCAAACCAACCTAATTACTGCAATTATAGCATTCAATTTACTATTCACTCAATTATTCACTTCAGTTTATTCGCCTTTCTTCTATCTACTGTATAATCGTAAACTTTAAAATTTTCGTAACCATGTTATTCATCCTAACTTTAAATTCGTAAGGATTTTTGAATTCTTGTTTATGTTAAACTTTTCAAAACCTCCTGTATTCCTTTCCATTTCATCAATTACGTTACTTGAACCCTTATTAGTTTTCCAATCCTTCAATCTAAAATTTAACGAGTTATGTAATTTAAACTTGTAAATTTTGTTTCGCCGGAATACGAAATTTTAAGAATCGGTTGCAGCTATCTGCTGAAATGTCATAAGGTTATAATAACTTCCGAAGGCGAGATTAACCCAATTAGGGGATAGCTAAATATAAGATCTTTATAGTAAAAATCTAAACTTTATAACCTTTGCTAGAGACCATCCAAATTCAATCCAACCATTAAGTCAAAGTTTCAATATTTTAATACAAAGGAAGCTACTGATGAATACTAGTTGCACCTCAAATTATATGATTCGTTTGCAATAGGCAAAGTTTCCAATATTTGGTAGCACTGTTTTAATTACATTTTTTAAAGCTTATGGGATAAAAACTTAATTTTAATTTACTTCAGTATGAAAATTTTAAATTAAATTTCCGAAAATTTTTTTTATGATTTACCATTCATTTAGTATGAAACTTGATTTTTCACCACCTTAGAAATTTGAAAAAATGACAACGATTCATGGTTGTAAATGAAAATTGTCTTATGTTTTTAAATACAAAATTTAACAGTGATTTGCAGAATTTCATTGAATTTTTCATCCTTTCATTGAATTTTATCAAGTATGAAAGTAAAATCAACTTTTCAAAAGTAGTTTTTGTAATGTAGTGTTCATTCCTCATGGATATTTTTTTCACAGCAGGAGGCGAAATGATTACTTGAAGCTATTCCTTTTACATGTTCCGTTCTGAGACGGTCGATGGCACCCTTCATCTAAATCCCGAAAGTAATCTGGTTGCATCGCATGGCATTTAGGTAAGGATTAATACATTTTACTTCCCAAATTTTATTCAGATATAGATATGATCATTAAAAATCTTCGAAAATAATACAATAGGGTTTTCGATAGTTACTCTTTAAATAAAAATGAGTAATTTTCGAAATAAAGCATAAATGGATTAGACATATATATTTATTTTGGTTGTAAGAAAATCTTCTAAGTAGACATTACATTCGTGCAATTTACCGATAGAGAAATTATTTTAGCTAATGCATCCCTCCACTCTTCTCTGCTCCATATACTCTGCACCTCCCCTGCCCTATTCTCAACTCTCATCCCTTCCGACTCCCACATCTCTCCTACCATCTGTCCCTTTTTCACTTTATCTTATTCTCCGCGTCTCTCCTCTACTTAGCGTCCAGCCAAACCCTCCAACCGCCCCCTACTACCTAACCTTCTGCCCATCCTTATCACCTCCCCACTTTCCCCTCAGCCTCCTCCTACCTCTTCCTCTACCCCTCTTTCCCCTCCTACCTTCTCTCTGCCCCATTCTTCCCTCCTCCCCCACTTACCACCTCTGCAACCTCCTACCTCTCCCTCTGCCCCAAACCTCCGACTGCCCTACTTTTGCCTCTGCCGCTCCTACCTTCTCTTTGCCCCATCCTTTCCACCTCACCACTTACCCCCTCTGCCTCCTCCTACCTCCTCTCTGCCCCAACCCTCCCACTGCCCCCCTTTCCCCCCGGCCCCTCCTACCTCTCCCTCTGCCCCAACCCTCATACTGCCCCCCATTCCCCTCCTACCTTCTCTCTGCCCCATCCTTCCCACTTCCCCACTTACCCCCTCTGCCTCCTCCTACCTTACCCTCTGCCCCATCCTTCCCACCTCCCCACTTACCCCCTCTGCCTCCTCCTACCTCCTCTCTGCCCCAACCCTCCCAATGCCCCCCTTTCCCCCCAGCCCCTCCTACCTCTCCCTCTGCCCCAACCCTCCTACTGCCCCCCATTCCCCTCCTACCTTCTCTCTGCCCCATCCTTCCCACTTCCCCACTTACCCCCTCTGCCTCCTCCTACCTTACCCTCTGCCCCATCCTTCCCACCTCCCCACTTACCCCCTCTGCCTCCTCCTACCTCCTCTCTGCCCCAACCCTCCCACTGCCCCCCTTTCCCCCTGGCCCCTGCTACCTTTCCCTCTGCCCCAACCCTCCCACTACGCCCCTTTCCACTCTGCCGCTCCTACCCAAACCTCTGCCCATCTTTCCTAATATCCCACTACCCCTTTCTGCCCCTAACCTTTCCTCTGCCCCAATTCTTCCCCTCTGTCTCCCCCAGCCCATGTCTTTCTTTTGCCCCACACCCCTTCTCTACCCTTTCGTCACTGCCTCCCTATTCCCACTTCCCTTCCCTCTCTTAACCCCTTGACCAATTCCTTTTCCAAGTCCCCTTATTATAGTCCCCCCCATTTATTATAGGCATCCCAATATGGAGAACTTTATTTAAGGGAATACAAAGGCAAATGATTATACATTGCTCACTGATTATACATTTTCCTGGCCTTACAATTTTGAGAGACTATACAGTTGTCAATATTTTTTTGTGGCCTAGGATGCAAAGGTTATCAATGATACATTATATACAATTTTTAAAAATTGTATTAGTAGATCCACAAGACAAATCTTTTTGATGCATAATATGCAAAAATTGATTAAACAAATCATATATTTCAGCAAGTCTTCACAAGAAGCATACATAATTTTTAATATTTTAAATGCCTGAGTGTAATAATTATACAAACCAGAATCAGAAATTGAGGGAATTTTATCATCTTTAATTTCTTACATTAAGGTATTTACATCTAATATCCGATGGTAGGTCACTATCTAGTTATTCATCGGCTTTTTTTATTGCTCTATCCTGAAACGCTGACTCTTCCTGTATTCAATATCACAGAGTTATGCCCTTCCACCATACTGCAGTATCTCCATCTGTACAGCTTTTGGTTGCTTCAGCAAACACTGATAAATGATACTGAAAGAGAAGAGTAATACCTAATCACTAAAATAAATCAGTAAGTAGGAATATGCAAAAGAAATTCCATGAAAAAAAAACGAATTATAAAGGAACTATCAAAAATTGTGTTAATGCCTGACAACGGTCAGCATTATCACAGTCAGCTGAATTAATCAGGAATTTTGATTCTCAAAAAAAATTTTATCAACAAAGTCACGTCAAAGGAGCCTCAATAAAATCTAAAGAAAACTGTGAAAATCACCAACTAACAGACTAATTGAAGACTTCAATTGTAACAGAAATATTTCAACAAAGACTAAGTATATTATTCTGCTTGAATACAATAAATCGGCCAGGCAAGAAAATGCCATGGAGATCTAAGAACTTTCTCTCAATTCCAGAACTCAAGCAATGGATATATTTGCTGAGCTTGCATATTATATATGACACAAAGAGCAGGTGACATACAAAAATTACAACCTTAACAAGCTGTCTGAATAGTTCAGGCCCTTTCACCACCATCAGATATTAATTATCAATATTAAAACTTAATTTTCAAAAATCATTTATTATGATATTGAATTTATCCTTCTTAGCAATTCATGATAACTAACAGGTACCCATTAAGAAAAAATTGGTTGCTATAACATCTGAAGGACTGGGTTATTCTTTATTCCATCATCAGCAAGAATATCCTGCCATATTAACTTGCTGTATTTAGTAAGAAATGAGAATCATACCTCCCGAGTTTGGTGCAAAGCCAGCATTTATATCCTAACTTGAAAGTAATAATAGTGTGCATACTTTGGGTGCATTGGGATGCCAAAGGGTGCACAGTTATGGGGAAACAGAAGCTATTAAACATCAGAATTGGAGCAAGATACAAGGGGAAGAAACTCCCGATATCGAAGAATATATACGAGCTACCACATTGTAGTCGACTTGCTAGCCAAGGTCAGAGGAAACCACAGATCTGAATCACTCCCTGATTCTCAAGACAAGTTTAAGCAATTAAAGCAACAACAAAATATTTTCATTAAGGGTCCATGAACGCAGACATGAAGTTGGATTTCCATCATTACCTTCCAAAGAATCACACAATGTACTAGTTCTACAACATCTAACTACACACAAAACTATGATAAAACACTACCTACCCACCACCAAGTCAGTAATAGTTAGTCAAGCAAATAACTATATAAAATATTAAAACAGCTGCTAATAAATGTTCACTAATCATTCACTCGGGAGTATACTCCACAAACACACACACTCAAACAACAAACACTCAAAAAGTAAAGATGGAAATCCAACATTTTCAATTGGTGTCTGATTAAAAATGCAATAGTAATTGAGTTTCTGACAAACATCAACTCACCACCGTAATTTAAACAGCAAGGAAGGGAATCCCTGAAGCTCTCTCTGCTCCTAATTTAGTGCAAGTTCTTAAATCAACTAAGGAATTGAATGTACCATGAAATGCTTGAAGTTAACATTTGTTTTTGCAAAGGGAACCAATATTTTAAAGGAATTTTTACACTGGCTTTGCTCCAATATGTAAAATACCAAGCATTACAAAACCCAACAGTTAAAATTCATGTTAATAAATTTTAAGGAACCCCAACAACCTTTGATATTCAATTTTATTCCCACAGAAGGAAAAAATGTATATACTGTAATGACAGGGTAAAGTAGCCTCGCATCAAATTTGTCTATATTAGAATTGTCTATATTAGAGATCTCAAATTATGCAGTATACCAAATAAACATTCAACAAAAACTTTGGGTGTCAAATTCCTTACGATGAAATAACAGTTGTGCAGATTTGGAAGGAGATGAGAATCCACTGACAGGCGCTGATTCTTTTATAAGTCATTAAAATAATTTATCAAAATATGAAATTTAAGATTTTCACTAAAACGTCCAGGACTAACATTAGTGGTATGCTATTATGCATTGATCCTGGTCCTCACTTTCAAGCTTATCATACAGGAGACCCAGGATTGCGTCTCTACCATGACACCAGATAGTTTTGATTGAATTTAACAACAAGAAAGGAACATGAGGATGATAAGCAAAGATATTCTATTCACTACCTCCCTCCAAGCATAAAAAAGGGTTTTTTTTAGTGATATCTATTGCAAATGGAAAGATTGTAAGTAGAGCTTTAAGATTGGATTTTCATTTTACCCTATTCACATACACTCATCAACACTAGGCAATGCCCCAACCCAACCCAACCCAACCCCTCCCTCCAATCACGCCAGTGTTTATTCCATACACACAGTTATCCATTTGTGAGTGCGCACTCCATTCTAACTTTCACACACCATACAAACAAGGGTAAAATCAAAAATCCAATCCTTTGATTTAGGTTATGAAAGAGAGGGGCTTCATATCCAAAAGTTAAGAAAGCTACTGCATCCATATTATCGTAATTGCATGAAAAGTTTCCTTGAGGAACTGACAGAGACTATGACATTGAACTATCACCATGATTAATATGCTTTCTTTCCTCAAACGTAGCTGAGGTTTTACTGAAATTCATAGAAGTATAATTTTAAATGTGAGTTTTAATAGGGGGCCTCCTACAATACCTAAATAATTCTTGCCAATCTGCAAGTCTATGTAAGTGCTGTTAAAATGAATGACCAAAGAAAAATTCAAAGTGCATAGGCATTAATGATAAACTAACTTGTGCTAAAAATCAGGATTCCTTCTCCTTCCAGTTAAGTCTATAATTTAGCTATGAAAACATGTCTATATAACAAATGCAGAATGAGAAATTAAAAATATCGAAAATAACCAAATATAATTTTGCTCCGCATAGCTCCTTGCAATTATTACCAGACAATGAAACTGATATATAAACAAATAATGAGTAGTAATTAATCTCTTGGGCCATGGTTTTATATATATTACAAATCCTATATCCCATTCTCTGTCCACAAACCCAATCTCCCTATCATGATTTTAGCAACAAGGTTTTAAACAATTAATCATAGTTTCATGATCACTACATCTACTCATATAAAATTATCATGAGTAATTTACAAGAAAAAAGAACTAACAGATAAATTGCAAACCCTTAACTTTTTTTCAGCTACCTCCATCAGCTCCTCAAGTGGTTTTGCAGCAACGGGTGATGAAGGGACCTGTAAGCTAAAGAAAAGCATACATATTAATCGAGTCTACAAATATACAAGATGCCAAAATAGGAGTATGAGCTAATTTAATGCTTTATACGGTATTACTACTGGGGTATGGAGACTGTTAAGGCAAACGCTAAATATATCCCTTTGTACTCTCCACTAGATGAAAGCTGCAAATAATTTAGTACATGGTATTCCTTATCCACACAATCCAGATATTTGAAGCACAAAAATTTATTCAGGTACCCATTTAATGCATTAGAAATCAAGAAATTAACTCTCGATCATCTTTTTCTTTTATTATCAGTAGGTGCCTGGAAAGAGCTGCAAAATCTTTGAATAATCAAATTCTAAAGAAAAATTTCTAAGACTGATTCATTCATGTCAAATCACCAATGGAAAATGTGCTACGATCTTTTATAGAGACTGGGTCTAAGAATGACTTCGAATTCCTCAATATTCCACTGCAAATTAATTATTGGGATTGCTGGGATTAATTTTTTGTTAGTGATTCCTTACAAGCAACTAACTAAAATGAACTATACGATGAACTCATATATGATGCACTTTTGAAGTCTTGATCAGTAAATCTTAGTTATTCCCTAACCGACTTAACATTCGAGGGTTATAAAATAAAAGGACCTTAATAAGGGATATTTATGGGCAGTTGCTGAGAATGCCAACAGAGCTATAGGATTGGATACTCATTTACCTTCCAAACATACATAAAGCTGGGCACCCAATCCCCATACACCCCAAAGCCTCTGAGCTGAGAAAAATCTAGAGCAACACTATCGTACTACACCTGAAAAATATTGAACAAGAATTTATTGCACACACAGTCACTTCCCAGTCATACATACGTGAGTGCCCAATCAATCAGTAAGTCGTTTCACAATCATTCAAAGGCAAAATTGAATGACCAATCTTTAATTTTTTATTTTGAAACAGGAAGCATTATACTTTGCTAGGACATTAGTGCTAAACTGCTATATTAAGTTGAGGGAATTCTGATTTACTAGCAGGACACATTACGGTTCCTTTTTTTGCAAGGGATCTTACTATGATATTCACAAGCCTACAATTTTCTGCAAATTAGTCTAAAAACAATGACCCAAGTCAAATTATACCTCCATAGGCAGTAATGATAATTTACTATGTGCAAAATGGTCTAATTACTCCCTGTAAGAGGTAAACAAATACCACCATTATTTACAAATTAACATTACAGAATACCAAGCCTAATACATCAGCCTGTGAATGTATGTATTGGTCCCATAGTTTATTTAATGCCTCTCTTACTTATATGTTAACTACAGGATGAAATCCTGCAAGGTCCAGCTACATTCGAAAAGGAATCATTTCAGGTACTTTATAACTATGATATGGAGAAAAGGACATAAAGAGCTCAAATTCAACTGCTATTTGCTCCCAAATTAAATTTCTTATCAAAACTCAACAACAATGAAGCTTAGACAGATGAATTTCATCAATTCCTTACATGGGATGCACATATACCTATTGCGCTGAAGTTTACTTGATGATTTATAATTTCTAAGGCTCATTTAATGATTTATTCTTAATAAGTGTATTGTTCTACATGTACGCAATAAATTGGCCAGGCAATCATATGCCATGGAAACCTAAGAACTTTCTCGATTCCAGAACTCAAGCAATGGCAATCAGATGAGTTTACACATTATAGATGACACAAAGAGCAGGTGACATACAAAAATTATAAGCTTAAAAAGCTGTCAGAATAGTTCATACCCTTTAACTACCATCAGTTAATGAATTATCCATGTTAAAATTTGTTTCAATTATTTATTCAGATAATCAATTTACCCTTCTTAGCATTCCATGATATGTATCAGGAACCCAAAAGGTAAAAATCAAATCGAACATCTGAAGGATTCGTTATTCTTATTACAGAATCAGTAAGAATATCCTGCCATATAACTGTGCTGTATTGAGTAAGAAATAAGAATCATACCACCCAAGTTTCGTGCAAAGCCAGCATTTGTATCCTAACATGAAAGTAAAATCTAGTCTGCATCCTTTTGATGCACTGGAATGCCAAGGGTGCACAGTTAAGAGGAAACAAAATATATTAAACATCAGAGGTGGTGCAAGATATAAAGGGAACAAACTCCTGATATCCAAGAATACAAGCCCTTTCTCAAGAAAAGTTAAAACAATTTAAGCAACAACAAAATATTTTCATTAAGGGTCCAAGAACGCAGACATGAAGTTGGATTTCCATCATTACCTTCCAAAGAT
The DNA here is from genome assembly GCA_036926295.1 of Pachydiplax longipennis. NCBI lineage: Eukaryota > Metazoa > Arthropoda > Insecta > Odonata > Libellulidae > Pachydiplax > Pachydiplax longipennis. Next base: position 3,092,513 of record JAVFKF010000010.1, read on the forward strand.
TGACACAATGTTCTAGTTCTAGGACCACTAACTACACCCAAAACTATGATGAAACACTACCTACCTACCACCAAGTCAGTAGTTGTTAGTCAACCTACTACAAAACTTGTTTAACTACAAAATATGAAAAAAGCTGCTAATCTATGTTCACTAATCATTCACTCAGGAGTATACTCCACAAACTCACACACTCGAACAACACACACTCAAAAAGTAAAGATGGAAATCCAACACTTTCATTTGCAACCCGATTGTAAGTTTGATACTAATTTAGTTACTGACAAACTTTAATTCACTACCGTAAGTGAGACAGTGAGGAAGGGAACCTCTGAAGCTTAGTCTCAGTATAGCATCAAATGTTTCATTGGAAGTCACAAGAACTGCTCAGGTCAATGAATGCTTGAAAGGCAAAATTTTCTTAGCTCTCTCTCTTCCTCATTGAATGCAAGTTCTTAATTCAAATAAAGAATTGAATGTACCATGAAACGCTGGAAGTTAATGTTTGATTTTGCCAAGGGACCTATATTTTAAAGGAATGTTTTACATTGGCTTTGCTCGAACATCTAAATCACCAAACATTGCAAAACCCAGCAGTTAACATTCATGTTAATAAATCTTAATGAACCTCCCCGCAATGTTTGGAAATGAATTAAATTACCATAGCAGTAAAAAATTCAGATGTTAAACTGACTGTGTAAAGCAACCTCACATCAAATTTTCCCACCAATAAGCAATAAAAATCCTCACATTATTGAACAATTTTGTTTGAAAGTGAATGTCACCAGCTCTTCGTGTTCTATACTGATTGTCTCTCATAAGCTATGGCAACGTACAAATTACCAGTATACTAACGACATGCTACTCGAAATATCAATAAATACCATTTCATTTAAGGGCAACTTCAATTAAAAATGAGAGTCATACTCCTGCTCAACAGGCAATTGCAATCAATCAGCATCAATGAAAGGTATTAGTACACACAAGAAGATGCCTGAAGATGTAAGAAGCTCTTACGAAACCGGTTGCCAATATTAAAGAAAATACGTGGAAAATTACAAAGTTGTATAATTTATTATGGCTTTCCACCAAGTAACGCCAGAACGTATTGATTTCAGTATTAGTACAGAATTCAAAACATGACATTTTTTTAATGTGAGTTATAAAAGGGGGCCTCCTACAATACCTAAATAATTCTTGCCAATCCACAATTCTATGCAAAGACTGTTATAATTAATGACCAAAGAGAAATTCAAAGTGTATAGGCAGTAAAGATAAACTAACTTGTGCTGAAAACCATGCTTCCTTTACCTTCTAGATTATTGTATAATTGTGCTATGAATGCATGACTGCATAACAAATGCAAAGTAAATTCAAGTATAGAAAATAGCACAATATAATTTTCCCTTGTATAACTCTGTCTTATTATTACATGACAATAAGAGAGATATTTAAGCAATAAATGAGTTGTAATTGATTTCTTGGGCTATGGATTTATATATCACAAATATTATCTCCCATTCTTAGTCCACAAACTCACTCTCCCTATCCTGTTTTCAGCGACATGGTTTTAAATTTGTAATCATAGTTTTCTGATCACCACATCTGCTCATTTAAGATTAACGTAATTTACAAGAGAAAAGAAGTAACATATGAATTGCGAACACTTAACTTTATTTCAGCTACCTCCATCAGCTCCTCTTATGGTTTTGTAGCAATGGGTGATGAAGGGACCTATAAAGTAAAAAAAGCCCAGTTACTTATCCAGTCTTATAACCAGCAATGTACAAAAGCAGCTGTATGAACAAAGTCAATGGTTTATATAGCATTATTTAGAAATGATAACCTTTTGGGCACCCATAATAAATACCACTTAATTAATATTTATGTTTAGATATATATATAACCTTATAGAATAACCTTTAAATTTTTCACACCTTATATCAAATAATTCTCATCAACATAAAACGAAAACATGTAAATAGTCATTTTCCTTCCAAGCGACTTGCGTACCTCACTTGTGGACAGATGATCAGAATGTACTTTAGAAAGTCAAATTTGTATACGCCTTTGTTAAAAATTTAAAATTATAAAATGTTAAAAATCATATTTCCTTTAAAATATTGGTGGTCATAATTCTAAACGAAGCAGGGAAAGAATATGATTTAGGTAATTTCGGGATTCAACGCTACTGTATTGCCAACAAGGTAACGTTTAATTCGTAAGCGAAGACGAAACGTAATTCCTCAATCCCAATAAGATTTAAGAAAAATAGTAAAGATAAAAAATTTCAATTCTGATGTTTATAGAAGGATACAAGAATGTAAATATAATTGGAATAAATTCAGAAAATACATATTCTAAGAAAAAGTTTAGTTTAAAATCAACAAATGACGATCGATGATCCGTTAAATTTTCCGTTAAAATTTTAAACCTTATTTTCGAAATTTTTTCCGACAAATCATAAACGTCTAATTAAAACCGGATTCCCTATTAATGATTTCAGGCCATATTAGAAATTAAAGCCATATATATTATAATTAAGATAAATCAGGGTTTCAATTCTAGTTTTATACTATCATGGCAAATAATTTTTAAGTCTTAAGTTCCTCTTACTGAAATTTATTCCAAAATGAGATGAAAAAATTGCGCAATTCTAAACAGGATAAATTAAGATAATAAGTTAAAAAATGAATAATATTTATTAAACTCCTATGATTGAAGAAGGATATGATACTATTGACGTGAATTTAAAAAACGATCAGTTTCCAATTAAAAGATGACGATCGGAGTTTCCAATCCCAATCCCAATAAAATTAAAGAAAAATGGTAAAGAAATTAAAAACAAGAAATTAAACTGAAATGTTTAAAGAAGAATAGAATAATTTACATATAATTAGAATAAATTCTGAAAATAGATATTCTAAGAAAAAATTCAGTTTAAAATTAACAAATGCCGATCGGACATCAGTTGAAGTTTCCGTTAAAAATTTAAATTTTTTTCCGACAAATCACAAACGGCTAATTAATATCGGATTCCCTATTAATAATTCCAGGGCATATTTGAAATTAAATCCTGATATATTATAATTAAGATAAATCACGGTTTCAATTCTAGTTTTACACTAACATGGCAAATAATTCTTAAGTTCCTCTTACTGAAATTTATTGTAAAATACGGTGAAAAGATGACGAAATTCCAAAAACAGGATAAATTAAGATAATTGTTAAAGAAATTAAACAATATTAATTTAACTCCCATGATTGAAGAAGAATATAATGATATTGACATGAATTTGAAAATAGATCAGTTTATAATTAAAAGATGACGATCGGAGTATCGTTAAAATATCCGTCGAAATATTCACCTATTTTTCGAAGTTTACCCGGAAAATCGTGAAGGACATAGCTAACATTAAAATACTTGAATAAAAAGTAAAGTATAGAAAATATTTTCCATAATTGAAAAAGAAAAACGTAATTTTAAAAGCTCAAATTTCCAGTATTATATCTTTCCGTCCAGTAGTGTAAACGAGTGATGGCTTGGGAGAAACGATTATCCGATTCCGAATATCCGCTACGTTGACAGCCGATAGTTTTTACGAATATCTTAGTAAAAGTCGTCTTTTATTACCAGCTAATTAAATCACGCTAATATATTTGATAGAGTGAAATACAAATTCGGTTCGGGGCCGCATACATGATGCGTCCAAAACGTTCGTAATCGATTCAAAAGTTGAAAAACTATATATTGCATTACCATAGCGTATGGCTTAAGCTGAACATTATTTCGGATAAAACAAAGGATAATATCGTTGACAGAAAAAACTGGTTGGGACCGACATTTTGAATTCAAATCTTAATTTCCCTTACAAAACTATGCATGAAATAATCATCTCGTATCGGGAATCTAACCGAAAAACACTTAAGATGCTTCGATAACACTAATTGTAATATATTCTAGCATATTCTGAATATTTAAAGAGCAGTATATATAATCGCAGATTCTTAAAAATACGCCAGCCTCAGAATCGATTAAAACGTCGAAACACACAGACTTCATTACGCTTTCCTTCGCTACGAGTTGGAAATACCTTAAGCGATACTTATGCGTGCTAAATTGCAATGATGCATTGACTTTTATAAGACAAATATATAATCATAAATAGATATGACATCGAATTCTCTCTGCATGTACCACTAAGCCTTTCGAAATTAAAAGGACGAAAAATTAGCAATAAAAATTCACGGATAAATACTAGCAAAATGTAAATCACAATATTAAACGTTCTCAGCAATGCTAATTTTCGTATCCTAGGTAAGATTAAAATGATTTATGAGACTTACCAACGAATCGAAGTCCTCTGCCTCGCCCACTAACCTCCCGCAGTTATTGGCCTAATTTGATAGAAAATTCAAATCGCGAAAAATAAAAATTATTACATAATTACATTAAACTCCAAACATGGACAACATTTAAAGCACTTTCAAGGTATCTCAATTTTTAAATTTCAAATTTTAACGGATTCTCAGAAGATGATCCAGCGTGAGCGTAACGGTCCGTCCTCCAGAAGAGCGCCAAAACAACTAAATTTTACGCGGGAGAGTTACTGGATAAACAAAATGGAGGGATCTGATTGGCTGGTCCAGATGGACCATCGCCACCATCCAATCAGATTGCACCACGTGGTTCGAAATCTGGGAATTTTCCATTCCAGTAATGATCAAAATAGATTTCATAAATTTATAACGATTAAAATAAGCGTTAAATTATTGAAAAATTATCCAAATAAAATTCAAATGTTTTTCGTAAAATTAACATGTCTTTAAATTTCTTTTCTTATGCTCAGCGTAATTTCGTTGCTCCCCAGCGTATGTTTCGTAACAAATAAAGGGTCGATTTCACGATTACATGATTATTAACGTCATTAAATAAATAAAACTCTCTCTCTAATAAAAATGAATATTATTTTAGAAAGTATTTTATTAAATATCATAAAGTAACCTTAACAATCCTTACATAGAGGAAAGGGACGAAGAAGATTCAACAAAGCAATCAAAGTTGTAAACTTAATAAGCCTCTTTCAATCGAATTTAAAAGAACTATTATTATTATATTAAAGTCAAACACCAATCCTCTTTATTAGTTACGAAGTCTTATGACGTTAAACTCATCTTGAGACAATAATTTATGTTAGTATGATTCAATGAATTTAGTGTCCTGTTCTTTCAAAAACTCAAAATCTTTATTACCAAAGCATACAAAGTGCGAAGATGATGGGAAAAGAGAGATTCTTTTTCATGGTATAAACGGAAAAGATCACAGCAGTGGTTGAATTATAAACGGAATGAGGCTTGAACATTCAATCATTCTAAAAATGCAAACGGAAAGATCGAGGCAAAAGACGTTACAAGAGTGATTATCAATAGACATGAACAAAGGGATTTTCGGTACTTTACTTACATCAACTAATCTGAAAGAATCCATAAAAGAGTGAAATCATTTCGACGTTTAACACTTCAACAAACATCAGCTGTCTTTCTTAATTACCTGCATTCCAGTTTAAATTACAATTTAATCAGAAGCACATCGAATTTTTCCCTTTGATTCGTCACGTAAATGCACGATATCTCCTTCAAATACATGAACATAGCTTACTTACCATCGCATCTTGTAAAGCATACGTTACTAGACACAGGAAAAGAAAGGAATTTCTTCAATCTTCGACTGATGGTATACATCTTACCACTAGTAACATTCTCTATTATCCTCGCACTTTTAGATGGTTGCGGAGGGAATAATTTTACCATTGCCAATATAAGGACTCCAAACTCGTCAACAGTAACTAGAATCAAGACTTCATACGTCCTTATCATAAACACACTTTTCACACTGCTTTAAACAAATCACTCTTTGTAATCACTGTATCCACTGTAGTTAATTCCACTCAATTCGTAGCACAATTTCACTTCCACAGGAAAATACAAAAGTGACCATCACCACACGAACAAATGTAACTAAGGGTGCCATTAAGTGACTTTAGAAGAACGGAAGTAGCAAAATCACATGACGAAAAGAACACGTTTCGTTTCTCATGATTTTCAATACCATGATCCACGCTTTCCGAAAACACAGCGAAGCGCTTCTTAATGCCCTTTGGACTTTCGTGGACGAGTAAAACAAAAATACAAATGGCAGAGCGAATTATCGTCTGTGATAGTTATTTACTATCGAAGTAGAGAAATACTGCTTTAAATATTCAGTATAGTATTTTCTTGCGAAACTGCAATGGAAATGATTCTTTTATTACGTGATCTTCATTAATTAAAGTAATGCGTTGGAGTTTATATAGAACTAATAAGGTTTTCCATAAGATTTGTTAATAACTTTCAGTGAACAGTGTCATGGTGTTTCCATAGTTGAATAGTTTGCCTGAAAGTAGGAATATTCACGAAAGACACACGAATCTATACTCAAAGACGTGCTTAATTTAAACTCAAGTGTAATTCCAGAGTATTGTCTCAACACTTATGAATCCACTTTTACCTTCTCATTTACATTTACAATACGGATTCTTAGCCCTATCATTATTCCCTATCGGAGTCTTCAATATACTTTGCAGAGGTAAGATAAGGAGTGAGGTAGTTTGTCATTTCTTCCCTCCCTGAGCCTGAATCCTATAAATGGAAAATATTCCTGTGATTGCAGTACTATTACTAGACAACAAATATCTATTTACACAGTATTAGATAAAGGAGGAGCAAGATTAATTCCAATATCCTTCATCATTCATGCCTCAGTAGCTTTGATACTATCATAACCATGAAAAATACTGAGACAGAAATGTTAGATACATATTTCTCTGCTGCACCAATACTGTACCATAAGATCAGCGACAATTTTTTCATTTGGTAGAATATAGGGATAAAAATATACATAGTAACATAAAAGTATACAATTTTTTGAGAAGTAAACAAATTCCAGGATATGACTGCATGCTTTACTGCCCATCCGAATTGCAAATTGGTTTTACTCAGCAGATATTAATTTATTTAATGTTCATACTTTTAATTAAGAGGTATTCATGACTAGATTGGATGAAAAAGTATTCATTTGTGAAGGAAAGTGAGGAACACGTTGCATTTATATGCATTTTCTAGTATTGATAATTGAGTTAAGAGTGATGCTAAATTGATTCTGGCCACTCCTCATCGAATGCTGGGTTTTCATTTAGGGACTGTGCTGAACTAACTTGGAAATTTTCCACTTAAGCATTCAACTTCAGCTAAATAAACCAAGCAAAAGTTACCATTATTTGTCATGTAGCTTGAATACTTAAATTCCCTCCAGAGCACTTTCTATAGCTGATAACAGTAATGATTGAAAACATAGATGAAAAACTTACCGTTGGAAAGTAATTGTTACCTCCATCAGATAAGGAGGGAATTAGGATTAAAACTCATTGTCAATAATAATCAGGAAAAAACGAAATAGTCAATGTAATTGGATAAAAGGCAGTTCTCGACCTATCCTTATCTCTAATCCTTGCTTGAATCATAGGAAATCTCCCATAGGTCGGGGAAGATACGAATTTTATACTGAGTATAAAAAAGACGGAGGGAATTTTTCCCTTATTATTATTAAATAATATTTCCATTAATTAAATTTTAATGTAACACCGCTCTAATTTTTTGTAATATATTCCGAGGCATTACTTGAACAGAAGCTGAGGTAGAACAAGAGTAGAGCGGCGATCCAGATAAGCCACAGTCATAACAAAGGTCTTCCAGAGGTTAACTATGATTAAAAATTTCACCGTTGAGAAAAATTCTTTTATGTATTGTATTTTCCGGAGTATAAGAACACTTTGTAGCCCAGAAAAATCTGCTCAAAAGTCAATAGTCGTCTTATACGCCGGGTGTCGACTTCTATGGTTGGTGATGAAATTTCCGAGGGGGACTGGAGAATCTGCGGTCGCCGCTTATGGTGGGGGAGCTGAATAAAGGCCGTGGCCGCATCCCCGGCGTATGAAAGCAGTCGAATCAAAATTACCTTATTGAAATCAAATCCGAAAGAATAAAATTCTTTTTGCTCTTTGGAAGAGGGGGAAGTCTTACACGCCGGAAAATACGGTACATAAAAGCATTTATCTCAACGTTGAAATTTTTAATTATTTATTTGCTTGCGTACGCATTAAGGACGATTTAGGTTTTACTTAGTAAAAAATTGCAGAAGAGCTTGACTGCTCGATATTACCAGACTCTCCCCTACATTTTTATGCCGGATTTTTGTATCGGAGGGGTAAGAATTTTACCGCAGTATATACCAGGGGGAAACTTTTTTTTTCTCTATTTCATTTTTTGGCCATATTTTCCGAGCGCGTCAGTAGATACTGTCAGCAGTGATAATAACGGAAACCAATTTCCAATGAGACTTTATAATCGGTTTCCCTCACCGTCATTTAGAATTTAATCATTATAATATAAAAATATAGCCTGAATCTATTTTTTAATTAATTTAAGATACGTGATGGACACGAAAGAGTAATTTAAAGGCCTCTGCTCCTGATGGGTTACATCGAATAGGGAAGGACTGGGTAAGAAGGAAGCCCAAGGGAAGAAGAATTAACTTTATTTAAACAAGCTTCACAATCGATTAAATTTTGTGAATGATTAATTCTTATACACTTGTGATAAAAATCTTAAACCTTGATTTGTGTACCTTCTGTAACATCTGGTATTTATCTTGACTTTGACATATGTATGATATCATGTTACAATTGTCCCAACGTTTGTTAACTGTTTAAATTTATAGCAATTTTAAGACTTGATTTAATAGTTAATGATCACCGTAGATAATGTTTATCTGTTTATCTCTCCTGCCCATTTGTAGAGTTAAATATTTTTTTCCATTTACTAAATTAAAATATTGTTCATTAAAAACGAAATGCATATAGTGATATTTAAATCTTTCATTTCATACTTCTTTATCAATTTTAAACTATATCTAAACCTTTGTAAAGGGCAGTAAAGGGGGTAAAGGGTAAAGAGGAATATTTTAAAGCACTCAATATTGGATGAGTAAAACAAGAGATCAGCTCATCACCCAGGAAATCAAATTGAATAATGAAAAGCAACTCCAAACAAAATAGGTCACCTGTAGTTTAGTTGGTGTACAATCATCATCAAAAAGGTAGGAAAGTAAGAAGCATGGAATTTCCATCAAAGATAAACAGGGAGTTGGAAGATTATAGTAGATGAATAGAACTAAGAAACCAATAGAAGGAAAAGATTCAAGTGCAAGTAAAGGGACCAATTTGAGGTGAAGGAAATAAGGAAGCACTATGGTAGTTAATACTTAGTGGAGAAATTGAGAGGATAATCAGGTTTGTATTTAAAAAGCTAAAAACCCAAATGATTCACAAGTGATGCTGTAACAATGTAATTTGTTCTTCAAACACTGACTGGCACTTCAATCAATTGTTATTGTGTTAATGATATGATAAGCATGAAGAATTCAATATTCCGTGAGCCAAAAGTAAATGACAAAAGAAGACAAGACAACTTTCAAATATTTCGGTCAATTCACAGCATTAAAATTGATATTGGGAAAACTTAAATGGCTTGTCAGACTGAAACTGCTTTTTTACAACTCATAATATTGATAAGACTGAATTGCCTTATGTTGTGCCATTTCTTTGTGTTTTAATGTCATAGATTGCAAAGATACCACAACAGCAGAAAGTTCAAATTCAATATGAAAGAAACAATTTGTCTTCGTCCACAAATTTTATTTGAAAAAACACGACCGGTTTCGAGGTTTTCAAATAAAATTTGTGGACAAAGACAAATTGTTTCTTTCATATTGAATATGGAAATGTTCCACCAAGTATCGTCAGAAAGCATCAACTACAGCAGAAAGTGTTGGTATTTGGGTAGCTTGACTAATTATTTCACAACACTCATTTAAGGTTGTAAACTGTCTACAAAATATAAGAAGTATCTGTCATTTCATTTAAGAGCAAGGAAAATTTGCTGTATACAAAGCAATAGGGAAATTAGCAAATTCCAGAGGGTGTTACTAAAATCCATAATTGCCTTCAAATAAAGTACGAAGGTAAGATATGAGAAAATAAGATAAATCATGCATTAGATTAGATTAACTGAATCTAGGAAAACAATGTTAACTTTCCGCATCCTCAAACAATTCATTGAATAAATAAAGACATACTTCTGAGTTTTAAGGATTTTAGTAAAGGTAGGATGCTTTGATGATACTTCAATTCAGACAAAAGCTGTTGAAGTATATTACTCAAAAGAAAGTGATAAACTCCAAATAGCAGATCAGTTCCTAATTATGGACAGAAGAATTGACTTTTCTTCTTAGCACTCTTATCATGAAATAAAACTGCAAAAAAAATATTCTTGATTGGCTGACTTACACAGATTTTAGCTCAGGATGCACTATCCATCTGACAACTTCTGTACTTTCATATGAAAATAAATTATGGTTCTGCTCAACCAAAAGCAGGGGAATTACCATATAAACAAATGCCAATACCATATATCATATCCAGAAAGAATGTAACTGTATCCAATGTTCGTTGATTAATTGGCCTCATGCATTAGATAAGTCACTGGAGGCTGAACGAAAACTGAGAGCTATTCTAATTATAATATTCTCATTTCAACATCATTCACCAACTTTTTGCCATGCAGAGGTTTAAATCTAAATGTGAGCAAGAAAACACATTCATAGCAAAATCAAGAAAGGGAAATCAAATCAACTCACTCTTCTGCTGCCTTATTTTTAAAGCCCAGTTGAATCGTGTCTTATGTCCTGCAGATTGCAGCTGGAGACTATAGCGTTGTTCCCGCTCGGCTTCCATCAAAAGGTCTCTTTCTTGTTCCGGAAATTTGTGAGCGTGAGAACTGGGGCTAGATTGAAGCAAAAAGTTTTACTTTCATGAGAAAATATATGTCGAGTATCATCCTACACATGCAGCTTAACATCTACCTCTGCTTTTAATCGATGTCTTTTGAGAAATCGTAAGAATTTCCGAGTGTGCTTTTAAGTTTTCACTGGCAAGGGATTCCGTAAGTAACAAAACAAGTTGGTTGATGTATAAGCGTCACATTGTTTCTGAAGTTCTAATATGTTTTATATACCTTATCGTTACAAACGGAATTGATCGTTATGCAATTAAAGAATCTTTATATTTTTCATTGAAGAAGTAACATTATTAAATAAAACTCAGGTCAAGGAGCTATCACTAATAAGTATCATGAACTGATATATGCATTCTTCATTGTCTATGGTCTAGCTTACTAATATTTAATGTCTATTTTGTGGCGAAACTCTTTGAATACATTTCGTAAACAGCAAAACACTCCTTTCCGTTTCCTTCGGTTTAACTTATTTTAAAAAGAGAACTATCGTTTTCATTGTTTTCATACTGCGTATTGGAAAGCGCAATGGTGCAATGAGTGCAATTATTTAAGACATGAGGTTTAGCAGGGAATATGAAAGCGACTGTCCTATAAATCTCAGGAAATTTTGGACAGTAACTAAGCATAATTTATGAGGGGATATTTGAGTTTTGTCGTTAAAGAAAATAAAACAGATCTCCAGCAGGAAGGACGTACATGTACCTCACGAACGAAGATTTTGTAAGTGTTTGATAATTAGTTGTAGGGTTGGGAGGTGAGGATCTTCCCGTTAAAAATATGTGTACAATGTAGTAGTGGTCTGAAAAGTTTCCGACCCCAGATTTTTCAGAAAGCATGTCGAGAAATGGCGAAATGTCGGAAACTTTTCAGACTACCCATATAAATATATGTGCTACTATTCATTCATGAAGTGTGCTACTTAATTCATTCTTGCAAATCTCCAACCTTTCGGTTGGAAGATATTCGTGATAATCTTTTAGACAATGTGAATGATAAGAAGCAATAACGATAGCAATAAAATAGCTTCGACGATTTTAGAGTTTTAGAGGTTCAGCGTTTTACCTAAATTAATGTTTTTCAAATCTGTCGGTTTTCTTATTGAGTTCTGTGTAATAACTTACCAAACATCTACGCTCATCAGGGACTTTTAAATGACTTAAAGTTAGTATGCAATCAAGTGTCATGAATGTGCGGATTTCTTGGCTATTTTTCTGCCTTGTGTTAGCAGATACTTATTTTGTAACACCGACGAATTTTTTGGGGATGCTTTTCATAGCTTGTAAGACTTGAATAGTCTAAAGTAAATTTTGAATGTAAAAACAAATCTGCTTATCAAAAACATCTAAAGTTACTATAAACTTGATTGACTTTCATTCTAACCGATTTCATGTGCGGTGATTCTTTATTTCTCAAATATAACGTAAGTTCGACGTTAGAAGTTAATGAGTTTTTCATATTTAAAGTCGGAAATATTTGAAAAGACTGCAATAAAATACGCTTTTGATATATTTTTTTAATAAAATCGAATTGATGAGTTTAGTTTCAACGCATTTTCAATTGTGTGTAGCCTATTAAGGTGCTCTATGATATTGTGGATTATGTACATATCCTGATCCCTTCAAGTTGTTTAAATGATGCTTTAAGAATTAAAGTGATGTAATTAATAATTAGAATTTAAGCTAAGAAAAGACCAATGTTGAGGTACAGATATATTTTTTTTATTTGAGATATCAAATTATTATTTACAAACTCTTGGCTCGAACCATTAGAAACAGGTTGTTCTTAAAATGAAGTCTGCAGTTAGAAATTGCAGAAATTAAGTAAAATGTCTGAAAGGTTTCATACAATTTGAGTAAAAATAATCAATGATATTGCATTAAGAAGTAGAGATGGAGTTTCTACTCACAGTTTCACATTTTTGCACAAATAACTAATTTAAGAATATAGCATGAGTTTGTTTGCATATGAGTTAGACCGCTGTATTATTTCATCTTATTTTTCTTGTTATAAGTAAAGAAAGTGTTCTGACAAGCATTTTTTTCAACATAAATAGTTTATTGACAGTGACATGAACACTGCCATTAAATTGTTTGCTCACCACCTCTTGCAGCACATTATTGGGCCACAGCTTTCAGTTGGCATGATGCTCTAAACAATTGTGCTACCATAACAGAGCAATCTCTGTAGTAGTGGGTTATTATAAAGTTAAGGATCAGGTATTCATTGCAATAGAGTACACATGCACTGCAATGTATCACATTCCCTTTCCATCAATGTTCTAATTTATTATATCTATAATTAGTCATCAAAACATTAAGATGAAGTATTTCACTATCAAACTTTTAAATCTTACTCTTGTTGCAATGTGCATATTTTAGTACCTCTTATTATACCATTCTACTTCTTTTATAACAGCCAGAATTAAGAAGGGGCTCTGCAAAATCAGGAAATCCTGAGAACAGGTTTGCAGAATCTAGTGCAGTACAGCTGAATTCCACCATTGAATCGCTCCCTCGAGATCCCTAGCCTCCAACAGATCATCCAGCTCTCCTCTCTTTTGGGCTTACTCAATTTGCAAGTGACAGAGCAAGACATTTCCAGATGAATGGGAAAGAGACTGATTCAGGTAATATATAAAGAAGAGCTCTTTTACAGGAAGCAACATTGTGGAAAACATTCTGTTGTAATGACTTGGCAAATTTAGTAATGGATTTCATATGGTTATATTTGAACTATGTACTTTTTGAACTTTGTGCTATTTGAACTTTGTATTTATGCATGAAAAGATTACCATGATAAACTACTCTGTTTCTTTACCTGATCTGTAGGACTGTGATGTTACCTGTATTTGTATATTATAAGAATTCATTATCATTGCAATTTCTGCATTAATGAAGTTCCTCCTGGGGTAATGGGTAATTAAGCCTAACAAAATGTTGCAGTAAAGTTTTTAGCAGTTTTGATCTACGTCAACACTAGGGTAAGCATTGGGTGGCAAATATTTTTCTAATGGGCACAGAAAATCCATTAGTCATAACACTTGAAGTTAATAAAAAAAAAACATCAAAAATGTCTCTTTTTTGAAAATTTGGAGCCAATTGACAGATAGGCAGCAGCTAAAATTTATGTCATCACAATTTTGATTCTGTTGATGTTTCCATTTCTTGAACCATAATTTATATTTCATATGAAAGTACAGAAGATGGCTAGTACATCATGAGCTAAAATATCGGTTATCTTTCAAGGTAAGAGTGCTGAGAAGAAAAATCAATTTGTCTATCCATTATTAGGAACTGATTTGCTATTTGATGTTTATCACTTTCTTTGGAGTAATATCCTTCAACAGCTCTCTGAATTGAATAATCATCAAAGCATCGTAAGTTCTTAATGGGAAATCACATTATACTGAAATCCTTAAAACTCAGCAGTATGGCTTTATTTATTCTTATTATAAATAAGTTATTGTTTGGGGATGCCTAATGTTAACATCTTTTTCCTAGATTTAGTTTATCTAATCTAATGCATCATTATCTTGTTCTCTCCTATCTTACCCTCATCCAGTTTACAACCTTAAATGAATGTTGTGAAATAATTGAGTCAAGCTATCCAAATACCAACACATTATGCTGTTGTGGTTTATTTGCAATCCATAACATTAGATCACAAATAAATGGCACAACTTAAGGCAACTCAGTCTGATCAATATTATGAGTTGTAAAAAAGCTATTTCAGTCTGACAAGCCATTTAAGTTTTCCTAATATCAATTATTATGCTGTGAATTGACCGAAATATTTGAAAGCTGTTTTGTCTTCTTTTGTCATTTACTTTCGGCTCACGGAATATTGAATTCTCCTTGCTTATCTTATCATTAAAATTCTATCTTCTGGCAACAAGTACTTATTAATTTTTAGTGCTCTCTATTGATTGAAGTGTCAGTCAGTGTTTGAAGAACAAATTACATTGTTACAGCATCACTTGTTAGTCCTTTGGGTTTTTCACTTTTTAAATACAAACCTTATGACTCTCTCAAGTTATCTACTAAGAATTAACGACCATAGTGCGTCCTTATTTCCTTCACCTTAAATGGGTACTTTTACCTGTTATTGAATCCTTTCCATCTGGTTTCTCAGTTCTATTCATTTAGTATAATTTTCCAACTCCCTGCCTAACTTTGCTGGAAATTCCATGCTTCTTACTATCCTTTCAATATTATGATGATGGTTCACCAACTAAATTAGAGGTGTCCTATTTTGTTTGGAGTTTCTTTTTGTCATTAATTTAATTTCCCTGGTGATGAGCTCTATTCCATCTGTTGTTTTACATATTTGATAGTGAGTGCTTATGATATGCTTCTTGACTGAACAGCAATTTTAATCTATTTCCAGTGGGGAAAATAGTTAATAACTTAATGACCTGCATGCCTGAGGATCAAACATATGAAGATGTCAATAAAGAATCATAATTTTTGCAATGAAACGTAACTTTCAGGTAGAAACAAAGAAAAATATTACATGCATTGGCAACTTCAGAGCTTCAGATTACCATGATAAACAACTCTGTTTCTTTATCTGATCTATAGGACTCTGATGTTACCTGTATTTTTATATTATAAGAATTAATTATCATTGCAATTTCTGCAATAATGAAGTTCCTACTGGGGTAATGGTTAATTAAGCCTAACAAAAAGTTGCAGTAAATTTTTTAGCGGTTTTGATCTAGGTCTTCACTAGGGTAAGCATTGGGTGGCAAATAGTTTTCTACTGGACACACAAAATACATTAGTCAAAACACTTGAAGTTAATACAAAAACCATCAAAATTGTCTCTTTTTTTGAAAATTTGGAGCCAATTGACAGATTCGGGGCAGCTAAAATTTATGTCTTCATAATTTTGATTTTGTTGATATTTTCATAGGTCATGGAAAACATACTATCTGGGAAATAACAGCTGAATCCTTTTTTTGCAATGAAAGCTAGGTGGATTCATGATATTGTTCTTGACTGATGACAAGTGATACCAAAAGCAGGTAAATATCATAAAATAATGGAATTTCATTCTATTCATGTTATGGACCAGTTTCTCCCTACCAGGGTGCCATGAATGTGACTCTTGATATCTAAGGGTAAAATAAACATAATTAGAATATTTTTGAAGTAGTGCATTACCTTTGTGATTTATTTCTGAGGATTATTTCTCTTAGTGTAAGTCCATAATTGAACACTAAAATATTTTATTGTACATATACTCGTATTTGTCTCCTTTTTAAACTTTAATTTGGAATTAAACTATTTTATATATGATTTATGTTGCCAGAATCATAAGTCACCATGTATGTGTGCCATGGGTGACTAAAGGTTGAGAAGCACATCTCAGGAGGAAGATATTGTTAAACGTTTGGCGTAGAAGTATCAGCCATCTTTCCTCTGTGTTTCACACCATATGGTAAATCTGCAGGACATAGGAAACATTTCAACTGTGCTTTAAAAATAAGGCAGCACAAGAGTGAGTAGATTTGATTTCCTTTCCTTGATTATGCTATGGTATTACCTTGCTCACATTCAGAATTCAAATTGCATAGATAGCTAGGGAACAATGTTGCAATGCGAGAGTTAGAATTGGAAGAGCTCACAGTTTTCAGTCAGCCACTGGTGACTTATCTAATGCTTGGGGTCAATTAATCATAGAACTTTGGATACAGTTACATTCATTTTTCACATGATATATGGTATTTGCATTTGTTTGTATGGTACTTTGCCTTATTTTGGCTGAACAGAACCATAATTTATATTTCATATGAAAGTACAGAAGATGGCTAGTACATCATGAGCTAAAATATGTGTAAGTCAGCCAATCAAGAATATTTTTCTACAGTTATCTTTCAAGGTAAGAGGGCTGGGAAGAAAAGTCAATTTGTCTATCCATTAGTAGGAACTGATCTGCTATTTGATGTTTATTTCTTTTGAGTAACATACTTCAACAGCTGTTGCCTGAATTGAATTATCATCAAAGCATCATATTTTTAAGCGAAAAATCTCATTATACTGAATTCCTTAAAACTCAGTAGTATGGCTTTATTTATTCAATGAATTGTTTGAGGATGCCTAAAGTTAACATTGTTTTCCTAGATTTAGCTTATCTAATCTAATGCATGATTTTCTCCTATCTTACCTTCGTAATTTATTTGAAGGCAGTTATGGATAGAACACCCTCTGGAATTTATTTCCCTAATGCTTTGTACACAGCACATTTTCATTGCTCTTAAATGAAATGACAGATACTTCTTATATCACATTTGGAATAGATGATGTTGTGGAATAATTAAGTCAAGCTATCCAAATACCAACACATTTTGCTATTGTGGTATCTTTGCAATCTATGACTTCAGATCATAAAGAAATGGCACAACTTAAGGCAACTCAGTCTTGTCAATATTATGAGTTGTAAAAAAGCAATTTCAGTCTGACAAGCCATTTAAGTTTTCCTAATATCAATTATTATGCTGTGAATTGACTGAAATATTTGAAAGCTGTCTTGTCTTTTTTTGTCATTTACTTTTGGTTTACGGAATATTGAATTCTCCATGCTTATCTATATATATTAAAAACGTAACGGTGTCTGTCTGTCTGTCGGTCCGTCTGTCTACAAAAAGCGTTTTTCTCGGTAATGCCAAGAGCTAGAGCGATGCTGAAACGTGCATTCGATGTAGAATGCTGCACCCTACAATGTGACAAAATTTTCTTTTACCTGAACGGCCCCAGTTCGAACCCAGAGAAGAAAAACAGTTTCCATAAGAAATGCACGTAAACCTCACTTTTATCGGTTGCAGACTACATTTCTTTTGCAAATTTAAATTAGAAACAATAGGCTTACGAAATCGAGAAAAGCACCAAAAGAAAGAGAAATGAATAAAGATTCTTATTTTGGTCATGAAATATCGTTATCGGGTCGAAATGGCGAGAATTCGGTTAAAATAAACGGAAATTTCGTTAAATTTTGAGGCTGTAAACAACCAATCCCCTTGACGACCGAAACTATTGTTGAAACCGAGGTTTTGCGTTTTTCCATAGGAATACACTATCCTCATAAGAAATACACGTAAACCTCACTTTTATCGGTTGCAGGCTACATTTCTTTTGCAAAATTAAATTAGAAACAATAGGCTTACGAAATCTAGATAAGCACCAAAAGAAAGAGAAATGAATAAAGATTCTTATTTTGGTCGCCAAATATCGTTATCGGGTCGAAATGGCGAGAATTCGGTTAAAATAAACAGAAATTTCGTGAAATTTTGAGGCTATAAACAACGAGTCCCCTTGATGACGAATGCGATTGTTGAAACCGAGGTATTGCGTTTTCCCATAAGAATACACTATGATTGATATTTCCATATGAAAGTAATGATTAAAAATGAATGATAGTACATGCTCATAGTCCAGATGTCTGGTCCAGACCAAACAACTGCACCCAGAGGGTGCATGCACGCGGCTAGTCTTATAATTAAAATTCTATCTTCTGGCAACAGGTACTTTTCAATTGTTAGTGTTCTCAATTGATTGAAGCGCCAGTCAGTGTTTGAAGAACAAATTACATTGTTACAGCATCACTTGTTAATCCTTTGGGTTTAAATACAAACCTTATTAGCCACCCAAATTCTCCACTATGAATGCACTAACATAGTGCTTCCTTCTCCTTGAATGGGTCCCTTTACATGTAATTGAATCCTTTCTTCCAACTGGTTTCTCAATTCTATTCATTTAGTATAATTTTCCAACTCCCTGCCTAACTGCTGGAAATTCGATGCTTCTTACTTTCCTTTCAATATTATGATGATTGTTCACCAACTAAATTAGAGGTGTCCTATTTTGTTTGGAGTTTCTTTTCGTTATTAATTTAATTTCCCTGGGGATGAGCTCTATTCCATCTGTTGTTTTACATATTTGATAGTGAGTGCTTATGATATGCTTCTTGACTGAACAGCAATTTTAATCTATTTCCAGTGGGGAAAATAGTTAATAACTTAATGACCTGCATGCCTGAGGATCAAACATATGAAGATGTCAATAAAGAATCATAATTTTTGCAATGAAATGTAACTTTCAGGTGGAAACCAAGATAAATATTACATGCATTGGCAACTTCAGAGCTTTAAGAAAGCTTCATTTTAATTACACTTGACATTTAAAAAAATTCTGTAGCAGAAGTGAAAAGAAGTAGCAGTTTATGGCCTATTTTGAGTGAATTTGGATTTACATATCCCAATATTTCCAGAATATTATATTAAAGATTATGAATGTTTGTTAACCCATTGGGAGTGGAGGCTGCTGATCTGGTGCTTAGCCAATGGAACCTAGAAGCAGAGGATATCTATGGACAGCCTCCACTTAAGGGATTATTTACCATCCTCCTCTGCCACAGATTTCGTTGAGAGAGCTCAGATTACATGTAGCTTCTCAGTGCAGTTTGTGTAACTAAGGAGTGAAGCCATTTCTGTTTTTCTCACTCTTTTCCTTTGCTTTTTGTAGCAGTTGGAAGTGAAATTTTGAATTGAGTCAGTATGCTTTCCCCAGGATCTAGGTAATGATTTTTAATAATTGGTTGTATGCATTACACAATCTTAATATTTTCAATCATTAGGGAATGAAAAGCGGCATTTTTTCATTAACATTGGCAGTAGCCAATTTTTAAATCATTGTCTAATTGTTCAATTGGTTGTTATTCAGTATAAAGTACCAAAGTGTACCAGAAAACAGAAAAATTAGATTCTGTTTCTGACTTAAGTATTAAAATTGCTAGCATATCTCAATGGGTTAAATTGTTTTAGTAAGATTGTTGCATAGAACATGTTTGGATGGAAAGTAAGGAGTTTTATGAAAGTGTGACCTTGGAAAGATGAATCAGCTCAATCAGTAATTTAAAAGTGTTACGTTTGAGGTGGTAAAAGATTTTGTCTATGATAATCATAAGGAAAGTCTGCACTCGAGTTATCAGTACTTGCATTTATAGGATAGCATTTCTACTATACTATGCTGCTACTAATACACCATCTCTGTTTATTTGAGTGGATGATGTATGTGCCATAATTTCAGTAATTTCTGAAATCAATGTTGAATTATGGTAATTTCACCTCTCCTAACAGGGAATGGGGCAACTCACTGAGGCTGAATCACTGCCGCCGACTCGCCGTGGACCCAACTTGCAGTGGAGTCAACTCACCGCAGGCCCAACTAGCCATGAGGACAACTTGCAGCAGGTATATTTTAATTACATTTAGAACTAACTATCTAAAATTACTGGTTCTTCGCAAGGGTTTTAATTATACAATATCATAGAAAGAAGAAATCCTTTATTTAATCTTGTGGGCTTAATATGACCTTTTTTTACAAAATTAATTATATAATAAGCATCTTATTTAATTTTAAGCGGTGATCTACGAAGTAATTCAACAGTAAGGTGCAAAATGAAAAATAATATTTGGGAGCTAACATATAACCAGAATTTTGCTATATGATGATATGACAAACCAATTTTGTTGATTTAACCGATAAAGTGCATTACATTTTAGCAGTGATACCAAATTTACAAAAATAAATGTAAATAATCATATAATTAACAGATCATGGTTTTTAAGTGCCTTTATATTAAGTAATTCATTAGTAAGTACAGTCGTCCAAGAAAAAATCGAACGGTGTATTCCGTGGTGCATAAGATTGAGGGGTTTCAAATTTTACTCTTTACCCCTTCCACCCGCCCTTCCATTACATTTTGGCAACACCGGAATTATGCCTTTGCCGCGGCTAGGCCGGTGCGTACCCATGTGCCTACGCTCCGTCCGATGAGGAGGGCTGCTATCGCGAGGTCTAAAGGAAAGCGGTACCAGCGATTGCTGGGAAATTTTCGGTAGACCGTAAGGAATTACATTTTGAAAGGGCAATGGCCTTAAGTTAGGAAGAGATTCCTCTTTATTCTTTACGAGAACCAATATCTTCCACCCTGACATAATTTCCAGCTCCCTTGAATATTGAGGACTACAACTGATTTATATAATAATATTAATTGTTAAATCGAAGAAAAGGAATTAAGATTCTGATTCGAACAAATTGCCCTTGGATGTCCTAACTCAGGCTTTCAAATATCAGGAAGAGAATCCTGAAATGTCATATTTAAATCGCGTTAAATTTGACAGAATTGATAAAAGCAGCCATAAAGGTTCATTTTGTTGGAACCCATCATTTTTACAATGTCGTTCGTCGTAGTTAAAAGACAATATCATAAAATGCATGAGGACTATGAGCTTGCTGAAACCATATTTACACAAACAAATGCAGTAAAATATTTATTCTACGATTATCCTAAAAAATCACAATCAAGCAAGTAATATCGATAACTAAACGTTCATTATTTCTCGCTTTTATGAGTTGTATTTTTAAAAGGCATTCGACTGCGGAGGTCATTCCGCACATGGTCTCCCACCGGGAATCGAACCCGGGACCGCTTTCATCCAAGTAGAACACGCTGCTAATATGACTATCCGGAAGCCTCTGTTTTATTTTGGCATTAAAAGCCCTCGAGTGCTCCGATCTGACTGGCCCAATCATTACAACAAATATCCAAGTTGGTAACATGTCTTCCGCAATAATTTATGTTCATCTTCGAGCTTTTCTCACACAAACCTTTTCATGCCTTGATTTAAGTTATTTTTAACCACAAGTGGTTTACCTCATCGAGACCGTATGGGCGATCTCATAAATGAATCTTGGAAAAATTCTTTTTATAATACATGTTTTTACTTTATTCTTCTTATTCCAGTTCTGTAGATGAATCCCCTGAAACACTTTAACTCCCTTCCGACAGTCTCTCCTTTTCCCGATGCTTATTTCGTTTAAGTCATTTAAATTATGAACCATTTGCCATTAGATACGGTTGACTTTATCCTTCATTATGTATCACTTCCTATGCATAATCATAACACATCTCTGGAACTTTATTTAGAGCTCTTATTTCAGTCGAAATGCCGCTATGCCTAAAAATAAAATTTTCATTAGGGTCTTAAATTGTTTACGAATTACCGTAGCATTTAGCTACTATTTATTTGATGCCATACGTTTTTCAAACGTTCATTACGAATAACCCTATTTTTATGCTTCCTTTTAAACCATACTTATTTTTATATACTGTGTTTTTAACTATAACTTGAGGTCAAATATCCCATGCATCAGTCTTTTTACATAGTGTTTTTATGTATGTAGGGTTACTTACTTTAGAAAAGATACCGGGAAACGAATTTCGGAAAATCTATCATTTAAGACCTACTAGTAGCTTATTTAATTAATAAGGTGTAAGTAGCTTAAGCATCACGATATCGATTACATTCAGTCTTCTACTTATTTCAGTCACATATATTTCACTTCGTCGGAGTTATCCATCCAAAACGGGACAATATAGAGAATTGATTAGAGACGGAAATTATAGTGGTAGAGAAAGAGAAATATCACTCGAAACGGTAAAGGGTTAGAATGTTCTTTAGGATATCGGTAACCCTCAGTAAATGAGCGAAATTATTCCTTTCATGATTGGAACGCTGATAATCATCGGGATAAGGTAAAAGAGGAAAAGTATTTTGGGGAATGGGAGATTCACGAACTCTTCAATCGCTGTATGCCTGGAACCATCGGGCGCAATTCCTAAGAAAAGGATTAACCCCAGGTGCGGCGGCCAGTTTTCAGAAACACCTAATGTGCATTTTGGAGACAATGCCTTTCTCATCAAGGGGGGTTAAATGCATAATGAAAAGAAAGTGTGGAGATTGAGGTATATGTAACTGTTTGTCGTGCGAGAGGGGTTTTGGGGTGGGGTTTTTTGGTTTCACTTATGGGAAGAAGGTAGTGAACGGGGATTCCAGGATTAACTCCTTTAAGGAAGCGGTGTCCTGAAAAGACTGTAATGAAGAAGTTGGTTTGGGACCATTTCAAAGCTTTCTGCCATATTGTATAAAATTTTCTAGTAGAATTCCTAACAAATCAGACAGCGAGCCGGACGCTATATATAGTATTATATATAATATATATATTTATAATATTCTTTTTTAAATTTCATTGCTAGCGAGCGAGTTATGGATAGAACACCCTCTGGAATTTATTTCCCTAATGCTTTGTTCACAGCACATTTTCATTGCTCTTAAATGAAATGACAGATACTTCTTATATCACATTTGTAATAGATGATGTGGTGGAATAATTAAGTCAAGCTATCCAAATACCAACACATTTTGCTATTGTGGTATCTTTGCAATCTATGACTTCAGATCATAAAGAAATGGCACAACTTAAGGCAACTCAGTCTTGTCAATATTATGAGTTGTAAAAAAGCAATTTCAGTCTGACAAGCCATTTAAGTTTTCCTAATATCAATTATTATGCTGTGAATTGACTGAAATATTTGAAAGCTGTCTTGTCTTTTTTTGTCATTTACTTTTGGTTTACGGAAAATTGAATTCTCCATGCTTATCTTATAATTAAAATTCTATCTTCTGGCAACAGGTACTTTTCAATTGTTAGTGTTCTCAATTGATTGAAGTGCCAGTCAGTGTTTGAAGAACAAATTACATTGTTACAGCATCACTTGTTAATCCTTTGGGTTTAAATACAAACCTTATTAGCCACCCAAATTCTCCACTATGAATGCACTAACATAGTGCTTCCTTCTCCTTGAATGGGTCCCTTTACATGTAATTGAATCCTTTCTTCCAACTGGTTTCTCAATTCTATTCATTTAGTATAATTTTCCAACTCCCTGCCTAACTGCTGGAAATTAGATGCTTCTTACTTTCCTTTCAATATTATGATGATTGTTCACCAACTAAATTAGAGGTGTCCTATTTTGTTTGGAGTTTCTTTTTGTTATTAATTTAATTTCCCTGGGGATGAGCTCTATTCCATCTGTTGTTTTACATATTTGATAGTGAGTGCTTATGATATGCTTCTTGACTGAACAGCAATTTTAATCTATTTCCAGTGGGGAAAATAGTTAATAACTTAATGACCTGCATGCCTGAGGATCAAACATATGAAGATGTCAATAAAGAATCATAATTTTTGCAATGAAACGTAACTTTCAGGTGGAAACCAAGATAAATATTACATGCATTGGCAACTTCAGAGCTTTAAGAAAGCTTCATTTTAATTACACTTGACATTTAAAAAAATTCTGTAGCAGAAGTGAAAAGAAGTAGCAGTTTATGGCCTATTTTGAGTGAATTTGGATTTACATATCCCAATATTTCCAGAATATTATATTAAAGATTATGAATGTTTGTTAACCCATTGGGAGTGGAGGCTGCTGATCTGGTGCTTAGCCAATGGAACCTAGAAGCAGAGGATATCTATGGACAGCCTCCACTTAAGGGATTATTTACCATCCTCCTCTGCCACAGATTTCGTTGAGAGAGCTCAGATTACATGTAGCTTCTCAGTGCAGTTTGTGTAACTAAGGAGTGAAGCCATTTCTGTTTTTCTCACTCTTTTCCTTTGCTTTTTGTAGCAGTTGGAAGTGAAATTTTGAATTGAGTCAGTATGCTTTCCCCAGGATCTAGGTAATGATTTTTAATAATTGGTTGTATGCATTACACAATCTTAATATTTTCAATCATTAGGGAATGAAAAGCGGCATTTTTTCATTAACATTGGCAGTAGCCAATTTTTAAATCATTGTCTAATTGTTCAATTTGTTGTTATTCACTATAAAGTACCAAAGTGTACTAGAAAACAGAAAAATTAGATTCTGTTTCTGACTTAAGTATTAAAATTGCTAGCATATCTCAATGGGTTAAATTGTTTTAGTAAGATTGTTGCATAGAACATGTTTGGATGGAAAGTAAGGAGTTTTATGAAAGTGTGACCTTGGAAAGATGAATCAGCTCAATCAGTAATTTAAAAGTGTTACGTTTGAGGTGGTAAAAGATTTTGTCTATGATAATCATAAGGAAAGTCTGCACTCGAGTTATCAGTACTTGCATTTATAGGATAGCATTTCTACTATACTATGCTGCTACTAATACACCATCTCTGTTTATTTGAGTGGATGATGTATGTGCCATAATTTCAGTAATTTCTGAAATCAATGTTGAATTATGGTAATTTCACCTCTCCTAACAGGGAATGGGGCAACTCACTGAGGCTGAATCACTGCCGCCGACTCGCCGTGGACCCAACTTGCAGTGGAGTCAACTCACCGCAGGCCCAACTAGCCATGAGGACAACTTGCAGCAGGTATATTTTAATTACATTTAGAACTAACTATCTAAAATTACTGGTTCTTCGCAAGGGTTTTAATTATACAATATCATAGAAAGAAGAAATCCTTTATTTAATCTTGTGGGCTTAATATGACCTTTTTTTACAAAATTAATTATATAATAAGCATCTTATTTAATTTTAAGCGGTGATCTACGAAGTAATTCAACAGTAAGGTGCAAAATGAAAAATAATATTTGGGAGCTAACATATAACCAGAATTTTGCTATATGATGATATGACAAACCAATTTTGTTGATTTAACCGATAAAGTGCATTACATTTTAGCAGTGATACCAAATTTACAAAAATAAATGTAAATAATCATATAATTAACAGATCATGGTTTTTAAGTGCCTTTATATTAAGTAATTCATTAGTAAGTACAGTCGTCCAAGAAAAAATCGAACGGTGTATTCCGTGGTGCATAAGATTGAGGGGTTTCAAATTTTACTCTTTACCCCTTCCACCCGCCCTTCCATTACATTTTGGCAACACCGGAATTTTGCCTTTGCCGCGGCTAGGCCGGTGCGTACCCATGTGCCTACGCTCCGTCCGATGAGGAGGGCTGCTATCGCGAGGTCTAAAGGAAAGCGGTACCAGCGATTGCTGGGAAATTTTCGGTAGACCGTAAGGAATTATATTTTGAAAGGGCAATGGCCTTAAGTTAGAAAGAGATTCCTCTTTATTCTTTACGAGAACCAATATCTTCCACCCTGACATAATTTCCAGCTCCCTTGAATATTGAGGACTACAACTGATTTATATAATAATATTAATTGTTAAATCGAAGAAAAGGAATTAAGATTCTGATTCGAACAAATTGCCCTTGGATGTCCTATCTCAGGCTTTCAAATAGCGGTAATATTTGAGTCAGAGCCTATAAAGTACTCAAAATTTCTCTCTTTCGATCTCTTCTTAAATCCTTCGCGCGATCTCTCCTTGAATTCGTCGTGTTTATCTCGGCATTTCTCTTTCACAGATATTTATCATATTTTTAGAAGGAGAGTTTAAAGATATATTAATTACTATTTCAATCTTACATCTTCAAAAATATTTGGATAATAATTGGGACTTTATTTGTAAATAATGTTCGGTTGAAACGTAGAAATAAGAACGAATTAGGTTAGAGTGGGAAAACGCGACGTCGTGATTCTTATCTTTAGCGAACGAGATATTTTCGATCTGGAGAGTAAAATATATATTTTACCAAATTATAGCGAGAACAGATGGACTCTATTAGTCTCTTTTTCTGGATAAATTAAGGTGCGCTAATAAGACAGTTATCTAGGTAGTTTGGTTTTTCACACGGCCTCACGTCTTACTGCTGCTCACTGTATATTAATGTAAATGTTAATCTTCCTATGTCCAGTTCAAACATTGGATATTCATTTACTGAGATCGACTTTCCGAGGGCAATTTTTTATTACACGTCTTAAGTTTTTCATTCAACGATTTGAAATCGTTAAGTCGTCAGAGTAATTACTGAGATGGCACATAGGCACAAA
Source organism: Pachydiplax longipennis (assembly GCA_036926295.1). NCBI lineage: Eukaryota > Metazoa > Arthropoda > Insecta > Odonata > Libellulidae > Pachydiplax > Pachydiplax longipennis. The sequence goes on from JAVFKF010000010.1 coordinate 3,119,256, forward strand.
GTAAAATTTGTATTTTGTCAATGGAGTATAATTTTTCCATAATTTAGTCCTGCACTCGAAGGAAATTCTTAATAGAAATTTATTTACACCATTCGTTTCCTAGAATACGTGAAATCTTTGTATGTCCGGAATTGAGAGAAAAAATACCAATTCCAAAGTTAAAACAAACAGGATTGCATAAAAACCGAATATATTTTGCGCATATATCGGACTTTTCTTACATTTTGCATCAGCGAGATCGGTGCCCTCGGTCATTGCGTCATTTGTTTTCTAGTAGAAATGCATTCAGTTTTCGTTGCTTCGCGAGGAAAGTCTTTGACCACATATTGAGCACTTCAAAGAATTGCAGGCGCGTAGCTTTCCCTTTCGTGCTTCTATCAGCTGGACTAAGGAAACTCCCGTTTACAGTCACCCAGTGGAAACTATCCTGTGCCTAATTCAAAGCTCCTTCCTAACCACGGGGCTAAGGAAATTAGATGTTATTGCACTCGTAAAAAATATTCCCAAATAATATTATGATTTTAGCGTATTTTAGTCAGTGAGGACATTCTAACAGACGACCCAATTATTTAATACAGAAACGTATTTTATAAACGTCTGACTGCATTAGCCGTATTATACTGCCATAATAAAATAATAAACTGCTAAAATGGACTTCTCAGTTTGTTGGAAAATGTCATAATTATAACCCATTCCTAATTAAGAGTTCATTATGTAGCTGCTTGACGCATCTTATTGGAGTATGAAGGGCACGAGTTCGAATTCCGCTCAAATTAAATATGCATGTCAACTTAATCTTCTCTTGTTAGAGAAATGAACAAATGTAACATATGGTTGCCAAATATATTTATGCACCCCTGTGATGAATATATAAATATCTATTATATATAGCTAACTCTCCGGATATACCTATATAGATATATAGATATACGAGTAAAAGTTGCTTGCATACTGCAAGCTAATTGGTAAAAATTTACAATAAGTTCCCCTTACGGGTATCATCTTCAATGCTTATCTAGCAAAATTCTTAAAAATTTCTGCAATGCATTTCTTACGTGAGAAATTTTCATCAATGTGGCATCAAACTCACGGTCATATGCAACCTTTCTTCCACTGGTTCTATGGAAAACTGTGATTTTGAATAGTCTCCTGCATAGAGAAAGGCCTCAAAACAATTTTTAAAAAATTAGTGTAAATGACCGCCTGGCGTCGAACACAGGACCCGTTCCTGAGAGACAATGGCATATGAATGTTAGAGAAGTGCCACTCTCACGTGTTTCAAAGTTTCAATTCAGTATCTTATCCGGAAGGTCCTAAAATGAGATTCCGTTCTTCCCGTTTGAAATGCATGGTAGAATCGGAATGACGCTCTAGCATCGAACCAAGGACCACTAGAGAATCAGTGGACGTCAAGAAAGAATGTTCTCAAATGCCTCTGTCACCATTCCGGGGTTTTATCTTTCCAGCTTATCGGGAAGGCTTTTAAAAAAAATCGTCCAAGATTTCACCAATGCATTTCTTATGGAAGGATTTCGAACCCACCTGGCGTCGAACACACGGTCATTTGTTAACGTTTCTTTCTTTGGTACAATGGAAGACCATCTCATCTGTAAACACCGAGATTTTGGTTGCTCTATCGCATCGAGAACGGCCTCAAAACAGATTGAAAAAATTCGCGCAAAAGACAGCCTAGCGTCGAACTCAGGACTCTTCCGTGAGAGAGGATAGCAAAATAATATTTGATGAGTGCCATTCTCACTAATTCCAAAGTTTCGATTCAATATCTTATCGGGAATGTCCCAAAATAAGATTCCGTTTTCCCCATTTGAAATACATGGAGGAATCGGAATGACCGTCTTGCATCGACCAAGGACCACTAGAGAAACGGTAAACCTGATGATAGAATGTTTTCAAACGCCTCTGTCACCATTTCGGGTTTTATCTTTCCAGCTTATCAGGAAGGCATTTAAAAAAATCGTCAAAGATTTCAGCAATGCATTTCTTATGGAAGAATTTTGCATCCACCTGGCGTCAAACTCACGGTCTTTTTGTAACATTTCTTCCATTCATAATACAGAAGACTACCTCAACTTCAACCTCCGAGATTTTGGTTCCACTATCTTACCGATAAATGCCTCAAAAAAATTTCAAAAATCCGCGCAATGCATTCTTATGGGAAAATTGCGATTTTTGGGACATTCTAGTATCGAACCCATGCCACCTAGCGTCGATGTCTGCATTATTCTGGCATCTACAGGGTGGGGCCAGTACGTCGTAAAAATCTGACGTGGACGGCGCTTGTGGAACATGGTCAGAATTCGTATCCCCTATATCTATATATATATACGAGTAAAAGTTGCTTGCATACTGCAAGCTAATTGGTAAAAATTTACAATAAGTTCCCCTTACGGGTATCATCTTCGGAGCATATCCAGCAAAATTCTTAAAAATTTCCGCAATGCAGTTCTCACGGTCAAATGTAACCTTTTTTCCACTGGTTCTATAGAAAACTACTTCAAACGCAAACGCTATAATTCTCGAGAATAAGATTAACCATTTAAGAAAACAAATATGGAAATCACCAGGATATGTCCTATTCTTACATTTGTATTTTCTCTCCAGCAGTGTAGTTTTCCACGGCATAAGATAGAAAATATATCCTTTCGATAAAATCTAATCTGTTTGTTGAGGGAGTTTATTCTTTCTTAGTGCTCCTTAGCAATTAACGTATTGACAGGAATTAGTATCACTATTATTAGCTTTTAGGTGGTGGAAACGGTAATCAACATTTTTCAGCTCCATCAGGCTGTACGTAAATGAGATTATGTAATAATTCGTAATAGGAAATAATATTCACGATTAATTTCAACATATTATAAAAGATAGTTACAGTAAGTTAATTGATGAGGATTAATGCAATCGAAAGTAGTTTCATAATGTCTCTTCAATCGTTCAGAATACGTAAAACAAATTATAGTAGATGATTAGACTGAGTGATAAATACTCATTAGCATAATTTTAATTCATATCTGAAAAATGCACGACTCTACTACTATACTGTAGCAAGAATCATTTACTAGATATGAGTCGGATGAATATGGTCATCATATGCAAAAAGTTTTTAGGAGACCGGGATTTATTTTTCTTATTTCTCCATAGCGATGACTAATATTTTCGCTTCCAATTTGATAGATCTCGCTTTCTCTACGCTTAAATATTTTCCAAGGCTATTTTCATACTTATATTAAGCGTCAAACGCAACTTTTATTCTATACTTTAATAAACTTAGTATCCACTTTACGGACTGTTCCGGAAAATTCCCGCCCCCCTTTCCCTTCACGAGGACCGACCACGTAGTTATAGTGTCGTTTACCACGTAATTTAGCGGTTTAAATGAGAGCGAATTAACGTAGAAAAAGGTCTTTTGTAATTCAACAGTAAGAATAGTTACAAACACCCACGTAAATAGGCAAAATGGTATGCATGAGGTTACTTCCAAAAAAATAGAAACAATTGCAACGGTGAAAAGCAATTTCACTTAAAAAAGGATAAGTTTATTCCAAATTTAGGATTTAATGTGCGAACTGAGAAATCTAATAATAATTGTTGTGAATTCCAAGATCTTACGTAATTAAAAAGAAGGCATTCATTAACATTACAACGAGCACATGCGGGAGAATCATACAAGACAAAAGTTAGTTAGGCGAAGATATTGCTTTAAGCGAGACATTTAAAAGATCCAATCATTGCCGTAGGAGGAGATTTTGACATAACGCATCTTAATTGGGATTATCTAAAATCTCTAGCTGCTGCTCCAACACTAGCAGAGAGAAAAAATTTCACAAAAATTAATTCATACTTTTTTGTAGCATGCTATAGATAATGTAAATATGATGAAAACTAGAACGACTCGTGCGGGTCAAGCAAACATTTTAGATTAACTATCCACTATTAACTATAACTACTCTTGATATAGTTAACGATATTTCAGACCATGGTATTATAATGATAGGGATGAAAGTAGTTACGGTTAAATCTCTTTAGCCATAGAGGCAAGTATATTTAATTTGCAAAGCAAATCTTTCAGAGTTAAGGGTTATATTAACGAGTGCAAGGATGATTTTTTCTCTTTGCGGATGTAAATTCAGTAAGTGATAGTTGGATAGAGTTCCTTCGGAAAATCAAAGAAGGTTTAATTAAATACGTTTCGACTAAAAGCGTGTGTAAAGAGCCACGAAGGACGAAGACTAAGCATTGCATATGAAGAAGAGAGTTCACTGGCGATTAAGAAAACTCAAAACATGCGGAGATAACCATGAGCTCGAAGACAAAATTATAGAGAAGTGCGAAAGCTAGTTAAGGAAGAAGCGTGAAGAGAATACCAGGAATATAGATCTCAAACCCTGTTAGAATAATTAGGAGGTGATCAGAAAGAATTTTCGTCATACGTGCGTGAGACTCGTGGAGGTCAGTTTTCTGTGCCTAGCCTCATAGCGATGAGGGAATTAACGTAAATAAATCGGAAGATAAGGCTGACTTAATTAATCGGCACTATCAGAAATTGTTCAATGTAGAAAATGGCCAAGCTAACGATTTCTTCTTGCGTATTATTCAGAGATGTGTCCCATAGAGATATAAGTTGATGAAAATGAAAATTTTTTGCAACAGATTGATAGGAAAAAGACGCTCGGTACAGAAGGTATTCCCGCTGTTTTCATAAAAACCTTATGAGATGAGCTTTCTCCTCTTCTCAAGAAATTCTATCGGAAAATAATTAATGAGGGTACGGTCCCAATGTCGTGGAAAAAAGCAAACGTCATTCCGGCGCTTAAGAGTGACCAGATGATTATAGATCAATTTCATAGACTTTGTTATTTTGCAAAATAATGGAGCATATTATAGCAAGCTTTTTTATGCACTTTCTTACAAAAAGGTAGCAATCAATCAGATTCAGTACAGATTCAATAAAGGTAGACCTTGTGGGACGCAACTAGCAATTTTTATGAATGACGTATCTAAAGCGTTAGTGCGTTAGCTATCATCCACAAACGTTAATTCCTCACAGTAGGATTTTCTCAACCTAAAAATACAAAACTTCTGTCTTTGCTAGCACTGTATATATTCGTTGTCTATCGACGTGAACCTCTATGAAGTAATACTCACCAATAAGCACGTGAAAAGCTACCATTCGTTAGAACAGGTTTGTGAATGGCGAATGGGTTTCCGAAAACCCGCTGCACTGAAAGAAAAGCCTCATCGTGCTTCGAGAAATCAGGAGTCCCTGTCAAATGCATGTGGTTTTAAAATATAAGCCAAAAGCCACTTCTTTCCAGTGAATGACTGAGCCTTGAATCCTTGGAAGACGAGGTATTAGCTGAGGCGCAGAAAGCACTTTCTTGACAGACGATAGCGAGAGTCAGATCCGAATCCTTCAAGCCAAATGATTTTTTTCGTATTGAATTTCATCCCTATGATAAATCTATATACTCAGAAAAGAATTACATTATGGTATGTAGCAATCATATCTTACATTCGCTCATTTTGGAAATTAAAAAAATAGCATAAAAACTCATTTAATGGAAGGAACAAGCGGAAATGGAACTGGAACCCTTCTTTTACCGATCAGACACGTCTGGCAATTGCACAACCAATTCTTACATAGTAGTTAGCTACATTTATGATATTTTCCCACAAATTGAAAACTCAATATTAATTTTTTATTACTAGCTTATATTATTAGGTCAGTAAATCCTCGGCTTATACATTTTATAAAGTCAGAGATCAATAAAATACTTCTCCCTTTTAGAAATTGAGCTTTTTTTCAGATAAACTTCTTAGACTGAAACGATCCCAATAAATAATGACAAATTATTATTATTTGGGAATCTTTTTTCGAACCATCTACTTTTTTTCACCTTTTCGCGCCTGTTGTAGTTTTCCCCGGCGGAGAGTATCCCACAAAAACAAACATATGACCTTTATGGACGCGATAGTTTTCCTCACCCAAAAGAATTACTGAACATGATGTGGTATAATGTTTGTTGAAAGGAGGAGCCGGGCCTCTAGGTTAACTACTTTATCCTTTTTGGCCGATAACTGCGGGACTTAAAAACGTTTTTCAGCTTTTGGTTGAGAAAAGCCTAAACTAAATCGAAGACCTTCACGCAAATCTAAATATTATTGCAGTCGATTTGCTAAAGAATCATTTTTTGAACGAAGTGTCAATATGACCATGGAAACGAAAACCTTCTTCGCCTAAAACCTTCTAAATTAACGCTCTTATCATACTTATGTAATGTAGATTCATTTTCTAGAATGTTCTTTACAAATTATAATTAGCATTAACGACCTAGCATTTAATGTAAGGAGCAAGATTGGTTTATTTGCCGAATCGATTTAAAAATAAATAAATGCGTTGCTATGAGTTTCACGGGTTCCAAAAACGTTATTCTGGCACAGTACCAAATTTCGGAACATCCAGTAGAGTTAGTGCATGACAACAAATACATGGAAGTCAGTTTAGCAGTAACTTATCTTTTAATGAATATATTCGAAACGCGAGAGGAAGTGAGAATAGAGTGCAAAGATCGTAGATAGCTGAGAGAATTTAAGGGAATAATAAGCTATTTCTGTTACACCCATCGAGTTTCAAAGAAATAGCTTATTTTTCTTTTACTCGACCGAGTCTGGAATACTGTTCTGCGTTTTGGAACCGATATTTAGTAGGTTTAGTCTCAGATTTAGAGATGGTCCAGCGTAGAGTTGCTCGTTTCGCTGGAGAAGATTTCAGGTTCGACTGCAGCGTTACGGCTTTACTAGAGTCCCTCGGTTGGAATTCGCTCCAGGTGAGAAGATATAATAACTGACGGAAGCTCTTCAAAAGCTTCTTCGGTTTACAACTTAAAGATGAAGTAAATGAAATTTTAGTACCAGTAACAACCATTGAAAAATCGTTACAGTAATCACAAAGACAGATAATTACTAATAGAGTAGAATAAGTGATGATGGTGTTATTACACCTCCTACCTCACGCATATGGTAGCTTTCGGGATATACATCTAAATCTAATATCTAAATCTATATTATCCGTATGGAATCACCGCTGAGAACATTGGAAATTGTGAACTCGCGAATTGACCTTGTTGTAGGCGAACAATGATTAATACAACAATGATTAATAAACAAAAGAATGTCAATAGTTCTCAATACTTCTGTTTAAAGTTTAAAAATGAAAAAGATTCACTTGAGCTGTTGGCTGTCTGTCTCTTGACGTGAAGACATCAATGATGTGATAGTAATAACAAGCCTGAGTGAAGCTCCTTGCCTTGCCAAATTACCAGTTTGTTTTTGTGAGTGACGCATAGGCTTTCGAAAACCCGCTGCACTAGAAGCGAAAAGTTCATCGTGCTTCGAGAAATCAGAAAGCCATGTTCATTTACTGTCTGATATTCCACCATCAAATACTCTTGTTGTCATTATCCCTCAGCGTACTATAATGACATTCTAGATAACTATTTTGATCACGACTAGCTTTGAATGACAAATAGCAAAAAATAAAGGCAATGAGGCAAAGCCAATATTAGGAAATTTCGCAAAGGTGATCGTAAAAGTTTGAATATTGCCGGTTTTTACTGGCTCGATTCAGAGTTGCCGAATTGTCAGCGGTAGAGTGTTTTCAGTTAGTTCCCGCGTAATCCGCGCTCTGACGCCAATTGGTGTTGCGATAATTGTTTCCCCCACTGTACATGTTTGGATGGGAAGTAAGGAATCGTATGAAAGTGTGACCTTGGAAATATGAATCAGCTTTTTCACATTCTTGCTCCAAAGGGAAATTAGTTGATTTGAAGTGTAAAGTAATTTAAGAGTGTTACGTTTGAGGTGGTAAAAGATTTTGTCTATGATAATCATAAGGAAAGTCTGCACTCGAGTTCTCAGTATTTGCATTTATAGTGTAGCATTTCTACTATACTATGCTGCTACTAATATACCACCTCACTTTGTTTTAGTGGTTGATGTATATGCCATAATTTCAGTAATCTCTGAAATCAATGGTGAATTATGGTAATTGATCGAAATTTCACCTCTATTAACAGGGAATGGGGCAACTCGCTGAGGCCGAATCACTGCCACCGACTCGCCGTGGGGCCAACTTGCCACGGGCTCAACTAGCCGCAAGGACAACTTGCCACAGGCATATTTTAATTACATTTAGAACTACCTGAAATTACTTGTTCTTCGCAAGGGTTTTAATTATACAATATCATAGAAAGAAGAAATCCTTTATTTAGTATTGTGGGCTCAATATGACCTTTTTTGCAAAATTAATTTAAATAATTATATAATAAGCATCTTATTTACTTTTAAGTGGTGATCTATGAAGTAATTCAGCAGTAAATACCAGGTGCAAAATGAAAAGTAATATTTGGGAGTTAACATATAACCAGAATTTTGCTATACAATGATATAACAAACCAATTTTGTTGTTTTAACCAATGAAGTGCATAACATTTTGGCAGTGTTACGAAATTAACAAAAATAAATGTAAATAATCATACAATTAAAGATCATGGTTTTTAAGTGCCCTTATATTAAGTTATTCATTAGTAAGTACCATGTTAAGAATAAAAATCAGATCATGCATACCAACTGATAATTACATACATATCAAATTTTCATAAAAAGATATCCTTTCCTTGCTGATTTTTATATAATACAGTAAACGTAATTAACCCTTAATTGTTCTATTGGGGTGAACCCAGGTGGTGTATTTCCCTCCTTTAAACAAGAACTAATCAAGATATTTTAACCAAATTTTTGTTTTGTAAAGATTTTTACCTTCTTACGATCATCTGAAAATTTAGTTAATTTTAAACAATTAAAGGTATTCAATTTTTGCTGTTTTACCAGATTTTCAAAATTAAATTTAAATAATTTTTAAACAATATTTCAATACCTTTTAAGTGCCTATACATAAAGTAACTCATTGCTAAGTACCTTTTCCTGTATAAAGAGTTTCCACTTTATTTGATAATAGATAATTAAAACCCTTGCGAAGAACGAGTAATTTCAGGTATTTCCAAAGGTACAGTCCTCCAAGAAAAAATCGAACGGTGTATTCCGTGGTGCATAAGATTGAGGGGTTTCAAATTTCAGTCTTTACTCCTTCCACCCGCCTTTCTATTACATTTTGGCAACACCGGAAGAGTCCGAAGCCTTCCCTTCTATCTGACCGTGGGCCTTGCAGCGAGCGGAAGGGAGGAAACAATAGGTTTTATGGTGAGGTCTAGCTAAGCACACAGTGTACTGGAGTTTCCATGGCCAAGAAAAGATTTCCAAAATGTTTTTGTAAGGACTTACTGGTGTAGAAGAGACAAGTCCATTTGGATCGAAAATGGACATTTTTCCTCTTTGATAATTTTTGCAGAAAAATTTGGGGATCAAACCTGAATGATATTGATGGGTGTAATTTTGTAAAATGTTTCCCCATATTCGCTCTAAAGATTTCCTCAGTATAATTGCTTTATTTGCTACGAAATTTATTTGAAAGCATTAACGTATTCTTTAACTATGTTAAAAAACAGTATGTCACTGCATTACTTCCAATTCACAGTAAATGAAAAAGATTTTGATTGATTTGAATATTTATTAACAAGAGAATAACAAAGAATCAGCTGCGGTTCTGTTAGTTACTCGACGATTTGTAACATTGCTACGCCAACAGCTGTGCGCGCCAGATTGGTGGTTGCAGGTATAAACAATGAAATCTTAGGCAATTTTCAAATCCATCATCCTCTTTCTCAAACTAACATAGAAACTTCTTCATTACATATCTAGTTAACAGAGAGGCTTTTTTATTGCTAATATATTGCTTAATTGCTCAAAACATTTACTAGTGAATTGAGGACAGTAGTTTTGTAGCTTTCAGTGAACTAAATCATAATATTTCTACATAAACTAGCTGAAGTGTCACATACAAATTAGTCATACAAAACACCCCGTCCCGGGGTCGAAGGGAACCTTAGACACATGTGTCCATACTAAGAAAGTTAATGCTGCAATTCACAAAAAAATAGAGACAAAGATTTGTTCGGTCATCTGTAGTTACCATGCACCATGTTTTTTTCCGAAACAATTACTTACCTCTAAACAGTGTTTTCGGAAATGTGAAAGTGAAATTTCTGAGAAGATGAATTTCGCCAAAATATACTGAAAATCATTTTGAAAGCTTTCACTAACGGCTGCTTGTGGAAGACATTAAGAAACACCCGAAATCACGTGTGGGACTAAGGAGAGGAAGATATGCAGATAATACAATAGGTAGGGGGGTAGCTTAGTTAGGTAGCTGGCATAGAAAAGAGGTTCACTGAATTCCGCGTATAGTGAGAGTTATGAATAGGGAGGAAAATGAGTGAATAGAACTGAAGGATCTTGGAAAGAATAGAAAGGTCTAAAGAGATACGAAGTAAACAGCGGGGGATGCGACGGATGCCAGTCGTGGAAGTGCTTTTTAAATCGCCTTCCCTTCCTAGGAAGTTCTTCCTTATCGCTCATTTTCTGTATACCACTATTCCAGATGAATAGTATCCTTACCATACGCAGATTGAATATTTTTCTCTGTGCTCACCAACTCAGATTCTTTCTTTTATTTTCGAGGAATAATCTTCAAAAATCCCTTCTCAATCCAAATAACATGTGACAAAATAAAATCGTTATTATTAATCATATAATATCGAAGCGGAAAGCACTATTCGTTATGATTCAATAAGTGCACTAAACACAGTTGATGCAAGATTTTCAATTAAGAATATGATAACCAGAAAATTCCCTAAAACTTTTGATTCTACATCATTCCATTAGCAATGAAATTTAAAAAAGAATATTATATATATATATATATATATATATATATATATATATATATATATATTATATAATACTATATATAGCGTCTGGCTCGCTGTCTGATTTGTTAGGAATTCTACAAGAAAATTTCATGCAATATGGCAGAAAGACTGCTTTGAAATGGAAAGACTACTTATCTCCCCATAATTGACACCAAAAATCCCCACCCCAAAACCCCTCTCGCACGACAAACAGTTACATATACCTCAATCTCCACACTTTCTTTTCATTATGCATTTAACCCCCCTTGATGAGAAAGGCATTTTCTCCAAAATGCGCATTAGGTGTTTCTGAAAACTGGCCGCCGCACCTGGGGTTAATCCTTTTCTTAGGAATTGCGCCCGATGGTTCCCGGCATACAGCAATTGAAGAGTTCTTGAATCTCCCATTCCCCAAAATACTTTTCCTCTTTTACCTTATCCTGATGATTATCAGCGTTTCAATCATGAAAGGAATAATTTCGCTCATTTACTGAGGGATACCGATATCCTAAAGAACATTCTAACCCTTTACCGTTTCGAGTGATATTTCTCTTTCTCTACCACTATAATTTCCGTCTCTAATCAATTCTCTATATCGTCCCGTTTTGGATGGATAACTCCGACGAAGTGAAATATATGTGACTGAAATAAGTAGAAGACTGAATGTAATCGATATCGTGATGCTTAAGCTACTTACACCTTATTAATTAAATAAGCTACTAGTAGGTCTTAAATGATAGATTTTCCGAAATTCGTTTCCCGGTATCTTTTCAAAAGTAAGTAACCCTACATACATAAAAACACTATGTAAAAAGACTGATGCATGGGATATTCGACCTCAAGTTATAGTTAAAAACACAGTATATAAAAATAAGTATGGTTTAAAAGGAAGCATAAAAATAGGGTTATTCGTACTGACCGTTTGAAAACGTTTGAAATCAAATAAATAGTAGTTAAAAGCTACGGTAATTCGTAAACAATTTAAGACCCTAATGAAAATTTTATTTTTAGGCATAGCAGCATTTCGACTGAAATAAGAGCTCTAAATAAAGTCCCAGAGATGTGTTATGATTATACATATGAAGTGATACATAATGAAGGATAAAATCAACTGTATCTAATGGCAAATGGTTCATGATTTAAATGAATTAAACGAAATAAGCATCAGGAAAAGGAGAGACTGTTGGAAGGGAGTTAAAGTGTTTAAGGGGATTCATCTACAGAACTCGGATAAGAAAAATAAAGTAAAAACATGTATTATCAAAAGAATTTTTCCAAGATTCATTTATGAGATCGCCCATACGGTCTCGATAAGGTAAACCACTTGTGGTTAAAAATAACTTAAATCAAGGCATGAAAAGGTTTGTGTGAGTTAAGCTCGAAGATGAAAATAAATTATTGCGGAAGATATGTTACCAACTTGGATATTTATTGTAATGATTGGGCCAGTCAGATCGGAGCACTCGAGGGCTTTTAATGCCAAAATAAAAGAGAGGCTTCTGGATAGTCATACTAGCAGCGCGTTCTACTTGGATGAAAGCGGTCCCGGGTTCGATTCCCCGGTGGGAGACCATGTGCGAAATGACCTCCGCAGTTGAATGCCTTTTAAAAATACAACTCATAAAAGCGAGAAATAATGAACGTTTAGTTATCGATATTACTTGCTTGATTGTGATTTCTTAGGATAATCGTAGCATAAATATTTTACTTCATTTGTTTATGTAAATATGGTCTCAGGAAGCTCATAGTACTCATGCATTTTACGATATTGTCTTTTAACTACGACGAACGACATTGTAAAAATGATGGGTTCCAACAGATTGAACGTCTATGGCTGCTTTTATCAATTCTGTCAAATTTAACGTGATTTAAATATGACATTTCAGGATTCTCTTCCTGCTATTTGAAAGCCTGAGTCAGGACATCCAAGGGCAATTTGTTCGAATCAGAATCTTAATTCCTTTTCTTCGATTTAACGATTAATATTTTTATATAAATTAGTTGTAGTCCTCAATATTCAAGGGAGCTGGAAATTATGTCAGGGTGGAAAATATTGGTTCTCGTAAAGTATAAAGAGGAATCTGTTTCTAACTTAAGGCCATTGCCCTTTTAAAATATAATTCCTTACGGTCTACCAAAAAATTCCCAGCAATCGCTGTTACTGCTTTCCTTTAGACCTCGCGATAGCAGCCCTCCTCATCGGACGAAGCGTAGGCACATGGGTACGCACTGGGCAAGCCACGGCAAAGGCAAAATTCCAGTGTTGCCAAAATGTAATAGAAGGGCAGGTGGAAGGGGTAAAGAGTGAAATTTGAAACCCCTCAATCTTATGCACCACGGAATACACCGTTCGATTTTTTCTTGGACGACTGTACTTAAAACATGCCCACGGCAAGGTGTACCCATGGCAAGTTGGGCCTGCGGCGAGTTGTACCCACAGCGAGCTGGCAGTGGCGAGTTGTCATAGACCCCTCCTAACAACCACACCTGAATTTTCTCATCAATAGAAAATCAATCCCATTCAAAACAATCAATCAAAATCCATTATCATCACAGCTGACAGTATCTACTTGGCATGCTTGGAAAATATGGCCATTAAATCATATTGAGAAAAAACCTAACTTACAGAGTGTGACTTATCCTTTGATATATGCTACGGTGTAATTCCTACTCCTCCCACGCAAAAATCTGGTATAAAAATGTAGGAGTGAGTTGAGTAATATTGGGCAGTCAAGCTCTTCTGCTATATTTTATTATGTAAATGATGTAAATCATCCATAGTAAGTATGTAAGCATATATGTATGTATGCTTACGGTTTGCCATCCAGCCTTAGTTGTGACCACGGCTACCTGCTTTTCAAATAGATCTCCTCTCTATGTTCATTCTAACTTCTGTTAGAACAGAAATAGAGTGGTGTGAATTGAAATAGTCTGAGTAAAATTAAAGGAATATTAAATTAGACTGTAATATATGGAAATATTATTTAAATAATATTATGGAAAAATATTTCTTATAAATCTCCTTCTTATTCTCACAATCAGCCTAAATTTGGTTTCTTCCCTGAAGTAGGAAAGACTTACATTCAAAGAAAAAAATTACAAGGGAAAAAAAACCCTTATTACATGTCTTCTAAAGTAAACAAATGGAAAATAGAAATGGATTATTGTTATATTTATAGTAACATTGTCTTCGACAATCTTTAAACAAAATATTGGGAATAAGGATTTGTGTCTTAAATAATATATTTTTCTCTATCATATTTAATGTATGATGTAAGCATAGTTAAAACCATTTCACCAAAGATTGCAAGTGACCGATATTTAATATAAGAAATTATTCTTATTTTCATTTTGGAAATTCTAGAAAATAAAATTATCTAAATTGTTTCATGATTTACAGGTTTTAATGGGTGACATCATCATTATAGTAATTGTGATTTTCAAGGCAAGACCTAAAGGTGATTTCCCATGATTTAAGTTAGTATTTTAAGAGTGAGAATTACCTTGTACCAAATTCACATTGATAGTTTGTTTTTAATGTTACTGGATAGTTTAAACTATGAATGTGATTGAATAATCCTGATTCCCTCATTATCTAATGAAGGGAACAATTACTTTCCAACAGTCAGTTTTTTAGCAATGATTTTTCTTTTAAATGCTCATCTACTGTCTCATATTCAGTCCTTGGGTTATTTTTAACGTTAACACCTTAGACATCAGTTATAGAGTTATACAGTTATATACCTCTTAATTAAAGGCATGAATATTCAATAAATTAATTTCTGCTGAGAAAACCAATTTGCAATTCGGATGGGCAGTAAGGTATGCAGTCGTATCATAGAATTTGTTTATTTCTCAAAAAATTGTATCTTTTTATGTTACTATGTATTTTTTTATCCCTATATTCTACCAAATGAAAAAATTGTCCCTGATCTTATGGTACAGTATTGGTGCAGTAGAGAAATATGTATCTAACATTTTTGTCTCGGTATTTTTAATGGTTATGATAATATCAAAGCTACTGCGCCATGGGTGATGAAGGATATTGGAATTAATCTTGCTCCTCCTTTATCAAATACTGCGAAAATAAATATTTGTTCTCTTATAGTACTGCAATCACAGGAATATTTTCCATTTATAGGATTCGGGCTCAGGGATGAAAGAAATGACAAACTACCTTACTCCTTATCTTACCTCTGCAAAGAATATTGAAGGCTCCGATAGAGAATAATGATAGGGATAAGAATCTGTATTGTAAAGGTATATGAGAAGGTAGAAATGGATAAGTAATAATATATAAAGATATGGAGTGTTAAGGCAATACAACTCTTGAGTTTTAAAGTTAGCACATCCCTTTGAGTATAAATCCGTTTCTGTTTCGTCTCTTTCGTGAGTATTCCAACTTTTAGGAAAACATTTCAACTTTGAATGCAACGTGAGACTGTTCACTGAAAGATTTCCATGTATCCTATGGAAAAAATTACTGATTGTGTATAAATTCCAGCGCATTACTTTAATTAATGAAGATCACGTTATAAAAGAATGATTTCCATTGCAGTTTTGCAAGAAAACACTATACTGGTTACTTAAAGCAGTATTTCTCTACTGCGATAATAAATAACTATCTGAGACGATAATTCGCTCTGCCATTGGTATTTTTGTTTTATTCGTCCACGAAAGTTCAAAGGGCATTAAGAAGCGCTTCACCGCGTTTTTCGGAAGCGTGGATCATGGTATTGAAAATTATGAGAAACGAAACGTGTTCTTTTCGTCATGTGATTTAGCTACTTCCGTTCTTCTAAAGTCACTTAATGGCTCTCTTAGTTACATTTGTTCGTGTGGTGATGGTGACTTTTGTATTCTCCCGTGGAAGTGAAATTGTGCTACGAATTGAGTGGAATTAACTACAGTGGATACAGTGATTACAAAGAGTGATTTGTTTAAAGCAGTAAGAAAAGTGTGTGAATGAGAACAACGCGTATAAGTGTTGATTCTATTACTGTTGACGAGTTTAGACTCCTTATATTGGCAATTGTAGAATTTTTCCCTCCGCCACCATCTAAAAGTGCGAGGATAATAGAGAAGTTCGATAATGTTGCCAGTGGTAAGATGTACACCATCAGTCGAAGATAGAAGAAAGAGATAACTTCTCCTGTGTCTAGTAACGTAGGCTTTACAAGTTGCGATGGTAAGTAAGCTATATTCCTGTATTTGAATGAGATATCGTGCATTTACGTGACGAATCAAAGGGAAAAATTCGATGTGCTTCCTATTTAATTGTAATTTAAACTGGAATGCAGGAAATTAAGAAAGACAGCTGATGTTTGGTGAAGTGTTAAGCGTCTAAATGATCTCACTGTTTTATGGATTCTTTCAGATTAGATGATGTAAGTAAAGTACCGGAAACTCGTTAGTTCATATATATCAATAATCACTCTTGTAACGTCTTTTGCCTCGATCTTTTCGTTTGCATTTTTAGAGTGATTGAATGTTCAAGCCTCATTCCGTTTTTAATTCAACCACTACTGTGATCTTTTCCGTTTATATCATGAAAAAGAATCTCTCATTTCCCATCATCTCCGCACTTTGTATGCTTTGGTAATTAAGATTTTGAGTTTTTGAAAGAACAGGACACTAAATTCATGGAATCATACTAACATAAATTATTGTCTCAAGATGAGTTTAACGTCATAAGACTTCGTAACTAATAAAGAGGATTGGTGTTTGACTTTAATATAATAATTGTTCTTTTAAATTCGATTGAAAGAGGCATATTAAGTTTACAACTTTGATGAAATATGATCGGTTGCTTTATTGAATCTTCTTCGTCCCTTTCCTCTAAGTAAGGATTGCTGTTACTTTATGATATTATGCATAATACTATATAAAATAATATTCATTTTTATTAGAGAGAGAGTTTTATTTATTAAATGATGTACTCGTGAAATCGAACATTGCATTTGTTACGAAATATACGCTGGGGAGCAACGAAATTACGCTGAGCATAAGAAAAGAAATTTAAAGACATGTTAATTTTACGAAAAACATTTGAATTTTATTTGGATAATTTTTCAATAATTTAACGCTTATTTTAATCGTTATAAATTTATGAAATCTATTTTGATCATTACTGGAATGGAAAATTCCCAGATTTCGAACCACGTGGTGCAATCTGATTGGATGGTGGCGATGGTCCATCTGGACCAGCCAATCAGATCCCTCCATTTTGTTTATCCAGTAACTCTCCCGCGTAAAATTTAGTTGTTTTGGCGCTCTTCTGGAGGACGGACCGTTACGCTCACGCTGGATCATCTTCTGAGAATCCGTTAAAATTTGAAATTTAAAAATTGAGATACCTTGAAAGTGCTTTAAATGTTGTCCATGTTTGGAGTTTAATGTAATTATGTACTAATTTTTATTTTTCGCGATTTGAATTTTCTATCAAATTAGGCCAATAACTGCGGGAGGTTAGTGGGCGAGGGAGAGGACTTCGATTCGTTGGTAAGTCTCATAAATCATTTTAATCCTCTCTAGGATACGAAAATCAGCATTTCTGAGAACGTTTAATATTGTGATCCTTTGTTTTATCCGAAATCATTTTCAGCTTAAGCCAGATACGCTATGGTAATGCAATATATAGTTTTTCAACTTATGAATCTATTACGAACGTTTTAGACGCTTCATGAATGCGGCCCCGAACCGAATTTCTATATCACACCTTCAAATATATTAGCGTGATTTAATTAGCTGGTAATAAAAGACGACTTTTACGAAGATTTTCGTAAAAACTATCGGCTGTTAACGTAGCGGATATTCGGAATCGGATAATCGTTTCTCCCAAGGCATCACTCGTTTACACTACTGGACTTACAGTTTTAATTATGGAAAATATTTTCTGATACTCAGTTTTTATTCAAATATTTCAATGTTAGCTATGTCCTTCACGATTTTCCGGGTAAACTTCGAAAAATAGGTTAATATTTCGACGGAAATTTTAACGGTACTCCGATCGTCATCTTTTAATTATAAACTGATCGTTTTTCAAATTCATGTCAATATCATAATATCCTTCTTCAGTCATGGGAGTTAAATTAATATTGTTTAATTTCTTTACCAATTATCTTAATTTATCCTGTTTTTAGAATTTCGTCATCTTTTCATCTTATTTTCGAATAAATTTCAGTAAGAGGTACTTAAGACTTAAGAATTATTTGCCATTTTAGTGTAAAACTATCCCTGGTTGAAATCCTGATTCATCTTAATTATAATACATCAGGCTTTAATTTCAAATATGCCCTGGAATTATTAATAGGGAATCCGATGTTAATTAGCCGTTTGTGATTTGTCGGAAAAAAATTTAAATTTTTAACGGAAGCTTCAACCGATCTCCGATCGTCATTTGTTAATTTTAAACTGAATTTTTTCTTAGAATATGTATTTTCTGAATTTATTACAATTATATGTACATTATTCTATTCTTCTTTAAACATTTCAGTTGAATTTCTTGTTTTTAATTTCCATTTTTCTTTAATCTTATTGGGATTGCAAACTCCGATCGACATCTTTTAATTGGAAACTGATCTTTTTTTAAATTCACGTCAATAGCATCATATCCCTCTTCAATCATAGGAGTTAAATAAATATTATTAATTTTTTTAACTAATTATCTTAATTTATCCTGTTTAGAATTGCGCAATTTTTTCATCTCATTTTGGAATAAATTTCAGTAAGAGGAACTTAGGACTTAAAAATTATTTGCCATGATAGTGTAATACTAGAATTGAAACCCAGATTTATGTTAATTATAATATATATGGCTTTAATTTCTTTCTAATATGGCCTGAAATCATTAATAGGGAATCTGGTTTTAATTAGATGTTTATGATTTGTCAGAAAAAAATTCGAAAGTAAGGTTTAAAATTTTAACGGAAAATTTAACGGATAATCGATCGTCATTTGTTAATTTTAAACTAATTTTTTTCTAATTATATGTATTTTATAAATTTATTCCAATTATATTTACATTCTTGTATCCTTCTATAAACATCAGAATTGAATTTTTTTATCTTTACTATTTTTCTTAAATCTTATTGGGATTGAGGAATTACGTTCCGGCTTCGCTTACGAATTAAACGTTACCTTGTTGGCATTACGGTAGCGTTGAATCCCGAAATTACCTAAATCATATTCTTTCACTGCTTCGTTTGGAATTATGACCACCAATATTTTAAAGGAAATATGATTTTTAACATTTTATAATTTTAAATTTTTAACAAAGGCTTATACAAATTTGACTTTCTAAAGTACATTATGATCATCTGTCCACAAGGTACTCAAGTCGCTTGGAAGGATAATGACTATTTACATGTTTTCGTTTCTTGTTGAAGAAAATTATTGGATATAAGCTGTGAAAAATTTAAGTTATTTTATATATATCTAAACATAGATATTATTTTACTTACCATTTACATATGACTAACTAGCAAGCAGTAGTTTTTCTAAATAGTGCACTCATGTATTAAATATAATAATACAAAATAAACCATTAATTTTTAACTTTCAAGATGGATCTGTCCAGTTCCTTGTATGCTAAACATAGGGATATTTTAGGATAAATAAAATGGCATTATCTTTTATCTTTGAGTCATATTCTTTACTTTATGGCTTTTAAGCAGTTGGTTATCAATTCTTATTCTTGTTCCCCATATAATAAGAAACAACCTGTGTTTTCAAAGTACACTTTGCTATGTAGATAATTCAATTCAGTCTCCTTTAAGTGGTATTTTTTATGGGTGCCCAACAGTTTATCATATCTAAATAATGCTATATAAACCATTGACTTTGTTCATACAGCTGCTTTTGTATATTGCTGGTTATAAGACTGGATAAGTAACTGGGCTTTTTTTACCTTACAGGTCCCTTCATCACCCATTGCTGCAAAACCATAAGAGGAGCTGATGGAGGTAGCTGAAATAAAGTTAAGTGTTCGTAATTCATCTGTTACTTCTTTTCTCTTGTAAATTACTCACGTTAATCTTAAATGAGCAGATGTGGTGATCAGAAAACTATGATTACAAATTTAAAACCATGTCGCTAAAAACAGAATAGGGAGAGTGAGTTTGTGGACAGAGAATGGGAGATAATATTTGTGATATATAAATCCATAGCCGGAAAGATCAATTACAACTCATTTATTGCTTAAATATCTCTCTTATTGTCATGTAATAATAAGACAGAGTTATACAAGGGAAAATAATATTGTGCTATTTTCTATACTTGAATTTACTTTGCATTTGTTTTGCAGTCATGCATTCATAGCAAAATTATAAAATAATCTAGAAGGTGAAGGAGGCATGATTTTTAGCACAAGTTAGCTTATCATTACTGCCTATGCACTTTGAATTTCTCTTTGGTTTAATTATAACAGCCTTTACATAGATTGGCAAGAATTATTTTGGTATTGTAGGAGGCACCCTTTTAAAACTCACATTAAAAATTATTTTTTTACGTGGGATTATTAACATATAAAATGAATCTGCAGCTTGAAGTTTGTGGTTGATATTAGTTATAATAGAATTTGAAGACCATAGTGTAGTGTATTAGGATTATAAGTAACCTTTAAAATTAAATGAGAACATTAAATTTGATTTAATTGTAGACTTGTCGAGGTTGCATTCCCTTGTGAGTAGTATTCCTCATAAAATGTCATGTTTTGAATTGTGTACTAATACCTTTCATTGATGCTGATTGATTGCAATTGCCTGTTGAGCAGGAGTTTGACTCTTATTTTTAATTGAAGTTGCCCTTAAATGAAATGGTATTTATTGATATTT
Organism: Pachydiplax longipennis; assembly: GCA_036926295.1. NCBI lineage: Eukaryota > Metazoa > Arthropoda > Insecta > Odonata > Libellulidae > Pachydiplax > Pachydiplax longipennis. The sequence continues at coordinate 3,139,972 of JAVFKF010000010.1, forward strand.
TGAGTAGCATGTCGTTAGTATACTGGTATTTTGTACATTGCCATAGCTTATGAGAGACAATCAGTATAGAATACAAAGAGCTGGTGACATTCACTTTCAAGCAAAATTGTTCAATAATGTGGGGATTTTTATTGCTTATGAGGTTTTCAAAGGGAAAGAAAGCTAAGTTAACAATAAGGGTGGATGGGGAAAAACTAGAGCAAGTAGATCAATTCCCATACTTGGGCAGCCTTCTTTCTAAGGATGGAAGATGTTCGACAGAAATTAGAAAAAGGATAGCATTGGCAAAGGAAGCTTTCATGAAAAGAAGGGAACTGATGACAAAGGGACTTGATAAAGGAATCAGGAAGAGATTGGTAAAATCCTTGGTGTGGAGTGTAATGTTGTACGGGTGTGAAACGTGGACGTTGAGAAAAGAGGATGTCAAAGATTGGAGGCTTTTGAGATGTGGGTATGGCGTAGAATGGAGAAAGTTAGTTGGGTCGATAGAAAAACGAACGAGGAGGTTCTAGAGATGGTTGGGGAGAAAAGAGTAATGATTGAAGTAATTAAAAATAGACAAAAGAAATGGGTAGGTCAAATATTAAGAGGGGAGGGATTGTTGAAGAAGGCAATTGAGGGAAGAATGCTAGGGAAAAGACAGAGGGGAAGACAAAGACAGAAGTTATTAGACGAATTGAGGGGTGGGATAAGTTACCAGGAATTGAAGGAGAGGGAATTAAATAAGAATGTGGGGGCACATGAACCTACCGAAAAGTAGAACACTTTATATATATTGGTGGGAAAATTTGATGTGAGGTTGCTTTACACAGTCAGTTTAACATCTGAATTTTTTACTGCTATGGTAATTTAATTAATTTCCAAACATTGCGGGGAGGTTCATTAAGATTTATTAACATGAATGTTAACTGCTGGGTTTTGCAATGTTTGGTGATTTAGGTGTTCGAGCAAAGCCAATGTAAAACATTCCTTTAAAATATAGGTCCCTTGGCAAAATCAAACATTAACTTCCAGCGTTTCATGGTACATTCAATTCTTTATTTGAATTAAGAACTTGCATTCAATGAGGAAGAGAGAGAGCTAAGAAAATTTTGCCTTTCAAGCATTCATTGACCTGAGCAGTTCTTGTGACTTCCAATGAAACATTTGATGCTATACTGAGACTAAGCTTCAGCGGTTCCCTTCCTCACTGTCTCACTTACGGTAGTGAATTAAAGTTTGTCAGTAACTCAATTAGTATCAAATTTACAATCGGGTTGCAAATGAAAGTGTTGGATTTCCATCTTTACTTTTTGAGTGTGTGTTGTTCGAGTGTGTGTGTTTGTGGAGTATACTCCTGAGTGAATGATTAGTGAACATAGATTAGCAGCTTTTTTCATATTTTGTAGTTACTAACTTGGTTGACTAACTACTACTGACTTGGTGGTGGGTAGGTAGTGTTTCATCATAGTTTTGGGTGTAGTTAGTGGTTCTAGAACTAGAACATTGTGTCAGTCTTTGGAAGGTAATGATGGAAATCCAACTTCATGTCTGCCTTCTTCGATCCATAATGAAAATATTTTGTTGTTGCATAAATTGTTTTAACTTTTCTTGAGAAAGGGCTTGTATTCTTGGATATCAGGAGTTTGTTCCCTTTATATCTTGCACCACCTCTGATGTTTAATATATTTTGTTTCCTCTTAACTGTGCACCCTTGGCATTCCAATGCATCAAAAGGATGCAGACTAGATTTTACTTTCATGTTAGGATACAAATGCTGGCTTTGCATGAAACTTGGGTGGTATGATTCTTATTTCTTACTCAATACAGCACAGTTATATGGCAGGATATTCTCACTGATTCTGTAATAAGAATAACGAATCCTTCAGATGTTCGATTTGATTTTTACCTTATGGGTTCCTGATACATATCATGGAATGCTAAGAAGGGTAAATTGATTATCTGAATAAATAATTGAAACAAATTTTAACATGGATAATTCATTAACTGATGGTAGTTAAAGGGTATGAACTATTCTGACAGCTTTTTAAGCTTATAATTATTGTAAGTAAGAGAGGCATTAAATAAACTATGGGACCAATACATACATTCACAGGCTGATGTATTAGGCTTGGTATTCTGTAATGTTAATTTGTAAATAATGGTGGTATTTGTTTACCTCTTACAGGGAGTAATTAGACCATTTTGCACATAGTAAATTATCATTACTGCCTATGGAGGTATAATTTGACTTGGGTCATTGTTTTTAGACTAATTTGCATAAAATTGTAGGCTTGTGAATATCATAGTAAGATCCCTTGCAAAAAAAGGAACCGTAAAATGTCCTCCTAGTAAATCAGAATTCCCTCAACTTAATATAGCAGTTTAGCACTAATGTCCTAGCAAAGTATAATGCTTCCTGTTTCAAAATAAAAAATTAAAGATTGGTCATTCAATTTTGCCTTTGAATGATTGTGAAACGACTTACTGATTGATTGGGCACTCACGTATGTATGACTGGGAAGTGACTGTGTGTGCAATAAATTCTTGTTCAATATTTTTCAGGTGTAGTACGATAGTGTTGCTCTAGATTTTTCTCAGCTCAGAGGCTTTGGGGTGTATGGGGATTGGGTGCCCAGCTTTATGTATGTTTGGAAGGTAAATGAGTATCCAATCCTATAGCTCTGTTGGCATTCTCAGCAACTGCCCATAAATATCCCTTATTAAGGTCCTTTTATTTTATAACCCTCGAATGTTAAGTCGGTTAGGGAATAACTAAGATTTACTTATCAAGACTTCAAAAGTGCATCATATATGAGTGCATCGTATAGTTCATTTTAGTTAGTTGCTTGTAAGGAATCACTAACAAAAAATTAATCCCAGCAATCCCAATAATTAATTTGCAGTGGAATATTGAGGACATCGAAGTCATTCTTAGACCCAGTCTCTATAAAAGATCGTAGCACATTTTCCATTGGTGATTTGACATGAATGAATCAGTCTTAGAAATTTTTCTTTAGAATTTGATTATTCAAAGATTTTGCAGCTCTTTCCAGGCACCTACTGATAATAAAAGAAAAAGATGATCGAGAGTTACTTTCTTGATTTCTAATGCATTAAATGGGTACCTGAATAAATTTTTGTGTTTCAAATATCTGGATTGTGTGGATAAGGAATACCATGTACTAAATTATTTGCAGCTTTCACCTAGTGGAGAGTATAAAGTGATATATTTTACGTTTGCCTTAACAGTCTCCATACCCCAGTAGTAATACCGTATAAAGCAATAAATTAGCTCATACTCCTATTTTGGCATCTTGTATATTTGTAGACTCGATTAATATGTATGCTTTTCTTTAGCTTACAGGTCCCTTCATCACCCGTTGCTGCAAAACCATTTGAGGAGCTGATGGAGGTAGCTGAAAAAAAGTTAAGTGTTTGCAATTTATCTGTTAGTTCTTTTTTCTTGTAAATTACTCATGATAATTTTATATGAGTAGATGTAGTGATCATGAAACTATGATTAATTGTTTAAAACCTTGTTGCTAAAATCATGATAGGGAGATTGGGTTTGTGGACAGAGAATGGGATATAGGATTTGTAATATATATAAAACCATGGCCCAAGAGATTAATTACTACTCATTATTTGTTTATATATCAGTTTCATTGTCTGGTAATAATTGCAAGGAGCTATGCGGAGCAAAATTATATTTGGTTATTTTCGATATTTTTAATTTCTCATTCTGCATTTGTTATATAGACATGTTTTCATAGCTAAATTATAGACTTAACTGGAAGGAGAAGGAATCCTGATTTTTAGCACAAGTTAGTTTATCATTAATGCCTATGCACTTTGAATTTTTCTTTGGTCATTCATTTTAACAGCACTTACATAGACTTGCAGATTGGCAAGAATTATTTAGGTATTGTAGGAGGCCCCCTATTAAAACTCACATTTAAAATTATACTTCTATGAATTTCAGTAAAACCTCAGCTACGTTTGAGGAAAGAAAGCATATTAATCATGGTGATAGTTCAATTTCATAGTCTCTGTCTCATAGTCATAGTTCCTCAAGGAAACTTTTCATGCAATTACGATAATATGGATGCAGTAGCTTTCTTAACTTTTGGATATGAAGCCCCTCTCTTTCATAACCTAAATCAAAGGATTGGATTTTTGATTTTACCCTTGTTTGTATGGTGTGTGAAAGTTTGAATGGAGTGCGCACTCACAAATGGATAACTGTGTGTATGGAATAAACACTGGCGTGATTGGAGGGAGGGGTTGGGTTGTGTTGGGTTGGGGCATTGCCTAGTGTTGATGAGTGTATGTGAATAGGGTAAAATGAAAATCCAATCTTAAAGCTCTACTTACAATCTTTCCATTTGCAATAGATATCACTAAAAAAAACCCTTTTTTATGCTTGGAGGGAGGTAGTGAATAGAATATCTTTGCTTATCATCCTCATGTTCCTTTCTTGTTGTTAAATTCAATCAAAACTATCTGGTGTCATGGTAGAGACGCAATCCTGGGTCTCCTGTATGATAAGCTTGAAAGTGAGGACCAGGATCAATGCATAATAGCATACCACTAATGTTAGTCCTGGACGTTTTAGTGAAAATCTTAAATTTCATATTTTGATAAATTATTTTAATGACTTATAAAAGAATCAGCGCCTGTCAGTGGATTCTCATCTCCTTCCAAATCTGCACAACTGTTATTTCATCGTAAGGAATTTGACACCCAAAGTTTTTGTTGCATGTTTATTTGGTATACTGCATAATTTGAGATCTCTAATATAGACAATTCTTAGAATCACATAATGTCATTTCTCAGAATGAATGGAGCCAGTCAGATAAATTTTATTTCATTGATGTACAAGCATCTGGGGAAACAATTGAATCCTTCTCCCTTTGGACTTTTCTGTAGGCATCTGGCATAGATATGAAATAGTTAATTGGATTTGAAAACCGAAATGCACTGTTGAATGATTTTAATATTCTTTGAAATTAACTAAAAACTTGTAGACTGTAAAAACTGTAGACTTTCTGAGGTTGCCTTCCTCAGTGAATAGTAAAATACCATGTACAGAGGTTTTGCATTGTTTAGCAATACCTTCCATTGATGTTGATTGATCCCGATTGCCTGTTGATCAGGAGTTTGACTCTCATTTTTAATTAAAGTTGCCCTGAAGTGAGATCGTATTCTATTGATATATTACGAGTAGTATGTAGTTAATTCCATTACTACACTGTAATTTGTAATTTGTACCTTGCCAACCCTAATGAGAGAGAATCAGTATAGAATGTGAAGAGCTGGTGACATTCACTTGGCCAACAAAATTTTTCACAAAATGTGGGAATTTTCATTGCATATTGGTTGGGAAAATTTGATGCGAGGCTACTTTACCCTGTCATTACAGTATATACATTTTTTCCTTCTGTGGGAATAAAATTGAATATCAAAGGTTGTTGGGGTTCCTTAAAATTTATTAACATGAATTTTAACTGTTGGGTTTTGTAATGCTTGGTAATTTACATATTGGAGCAAAGCCAGTGTAAAAATTCCTTTAAAATATTGGTTCCCTTTGCAAAAACAAATGTTAACTTCAAGCATTTCATGGTACATTCAATTCCTTAGTTGATTTAAGAACTTGCACTAAATTAGGAGCAGAGAGAGCTTCAGGGATTCCCTTCCTTGCTGTTTAAATTACGGTGGTGAGTTGATGTTTGTCAGAAACTCAATTACTATTGCATTTTTAATCAGAGACCAATTGAAAATGTTGGATTTCCATCTTTACTTTTTGAGTGTTTGTTGTTTGAGTGTGTGTGTTTGTGGAGTATACTCCCGAGTGAATGATTAGTGAACATTTATTAGCAGCTGTTTTAATATTTTATATAGTTATTTGCTTGACTAACTATTACTGACTTGGTGGTGGGTAGGTAGTGTTTTATCATAGTTTTGTGTGTAGTTAGATGTTGTAGAACTAGTACATTGTGTGATTCTTTGGAAGGTAATGATGGAAATCCAACTTCATGTCTGCGTTCATGGACCCTTAATGAAAATATTTTGTTGTTGCTTTAATTGCTTAAACTTGTCTTGAGAATCAGGGAGTGATTCAGATCTGTGGTTTCCTCTGACCTTGGCTAGCAAGTCGACTACAATGTGGTAGCTCGTATATATTCTTCGATATCGGGAGTTTCTTCCCCTTGTATCTTGCTCCAATTCTGATGTTTAATAGCTTCTGTTTCCCCATAACTGGTGCACCCTTTGGCATCCCAATGCACCAAAAGTATGCACACTATTATTACTTTCAAGTTAGGATACAAATGCTGGCTTTGCACCAAACTCGGGAGGTATGATTCTCATTTCTTACTAAATACAGCAAGTTAATATGGCAGGATATTCTTGCTGATGATGGAATAAAGAATAACGCAGTTCTTCAGATGTTATAGCAACCAATTTTTTCTTCATGGGTACCTGTTAGTTATCATGAATTGCTAAGAAGGATAAATTCAATATCATAATAAATGATTTTTGAAAATTAAGTTTTAATATTGACAATTAATATCTGATGGTGGTGAAAGGGCCTGAACTATTCAGACAGCTTGTTAAGGTTGTAATTTTTGTATGTCACCTGCTCTTTGTGTCATATATAATATGCAAGCTCAGCAAATATATCCATTGCTTGAGTTCTGGAATTGAGAGAAAGTTCTTAGATCTCCATGGCATTTGCTTGCCTGGCCGATTTATTGTATTCAAGCAGAATAATATACTTAGTCTTTGTTGAAATATTTCTGTTACAATCGAAGTCTTCAATTAGTCTGTTAGTTGGTGATTTTCACAGTTTTCTTTAGATTTTATTGAGGCTCCTTTGACGTGACTTTGTTGATAAATTTTTTTTTTGAAAGTCAAAATTCCTGATTAATTCAGCTGACTGTGATAATGCTGACTGTTGTCAGGCATTAACACAATTTTCGATAGTTCCTTTATAATTCGTTATTTTTTCATGGAATTTCTTTTGCATATTCCTACTTATTGATTTATTTTAGTGATTAGGTATTACTCTTCTCTTTCAGTATCATTTATCAGTGTTTGCTGAAGCAACCAAAAGCTGTACAGATGGACATACTGCAGTATGGTGGAATGGCGTAACTCTGTGATATTGAATACAGGAAGAGTCAGCGTTCCAGGATAGAGCAATAACAAAAGCCGATGAATAACTAGATAGTGACCTACCAAAGGATATTAGATGTACATACCTTAATGTAAAAAATTAAAGATGATAAAATTCTCTCAATTTCTCATTCTGGTTTGTATAATTATTACACTCAGGCATTTAAAATATTAAAAATTATGTATGCTTCTTGTGAAGACTTGCTGAAATATATGATTTGTTTAATCAATTTTTGCATATTATGCATCAAAAAGATTTGTCTTGTGGATCTACTAATACAATTTTAAAAAATTGTATATAATGTATCATTGATAACCTTTGCATCCTAGGCCACAAAAAAATATTGACAACTGTATAGTCTCTCAAAATTGTAAGGCCAGGAAAATGTATAATCAGTGAGCAATGTATAATCATTTGCCTTTGTATTCCCTTAAATAAAGTTCTCCATATTGGGATGCCTATAATAAATGGGGGGACTATAATAAGGGGACTTGGAAAAGGAATTGGTCAAGGGGTAAAGAGAGGGAAGGGAAGTGGGAATAGGGAGGCAGTGAGGAAGGGGTGTGGGGCAAAAAAAGACATGGGCTGGGGGAGACAGAGGGGAAGAATTGGGGCAGAGGAAAGGTTAGGGGCAGAAAGGGGTAGTGGGATATTAGGAAGGATGGGCAGAGGTTTGGGTAGGAGCGGCAGAGGGGAAAGGGGGGTAGTGGGAGGGTTGGGGCAGAGGGAGAGGTAGCAGGGGCCAGGGGAATAGGGGGTAGTGGGAGGGTTGGGGCAGAGAGGAGGTAGGAGGAGGCAGAGGGGGTAAGTGGGGAAGTGGGAAGGATGGGGCAGAGAGAAGGTAGGAGGGGAATGGGGGGCAGTAGGAGGGTTGGGGCAGAGAGGAGGTAGGAGGAGGCAGAGGGGGTAAGTGGTGAGGTGGGAAGGATGGGGCAAAGGGTCAGGTAGGAGGAGGAAGAGGGGAAAGGGGGGTAGTGGGAGGGTTGGGGCAGAGAGGAGGTAGGAGGGGGCAGAGGGTGTAAGTGGGAAGGATGGGGCATAGGGTTAGGTAGGAGGAGGCAGAGGGAGGGGTAAGAGGGGCCGGGGGAAAGGGGGGCAGTGCGAGGGTTGGGACAGAGTAGACGTAGGAGGAGGCAGAGAGGGTAAGCGGGGAGACGGGAAGGATGGGGCAGAGGGAGAGGTATGTGGAGGCAGGGGGGGTAAGGGGGGAGGTGGGAAGGATGGGGCAGCGAGAAGGTAGGAGGGGCAGAGAGAAGCTAGGAGGAGCAGAGGTGAAAGGCGGGCAGGGGCAGTTGGGGCAGAGAGGAAGTAGGAGGGTCCGGGGGGAAAGGGGGGGCAGTGGGAGGGTTGCGGCTGAGGGTGAGGTAGAAGGAGGCAGAGGGGGTAAGTGGGGAGGTGGGAAGAATGGGGCAGAGGGTTAGGTAGTAAGGGGCGGTTGGAGGTTTGGGCTGGACGCTAAGTAGAGGAGAGACGCGGAGAATCAGATAAAGTGAAAAAGGGATAGATGGTAGGAGAGATGTGGTAGTCGGAAGGGAAGAGAGTCGAGAATAGGGCAGGGGAGGTGCAGAGTATATGGAGCAGAGAAGAGTGGAGAGATGCATTAGCTAAAATAATTTTTGTATCGGTCAATTGCAGGAATGTAAGGTTTACTTAGAAGATTTCTTTACAACCCAAATAAATATATATGTCTAATCCATTTATGCTTATTTCGAAAATTACTCATTTGTATTTAGAGAGTAACTATCGAAAACCCTAATGTATTATTTTCGAAGATTTTTAATGATCATAACCATATCTGAATAAAATTAAGCAAGTAAAATATGTCGAAACTTTGAACTCTGCAATAAGTCGGATATATTTATGTTTCGAAGGACTGCTGTTTCCTAACAAAGGTCATCCTCGGGTGTAACACTGTAATAAGTGAGATAAGAATTATAATTGATACGGTTATGTTATTAAGACATGTTACACTAATTTTTTTAAATATCACAGAATTTTCAGTTTTATTTTAATTTGCATTCATGTCTTTAGTTGCCTATATTTGACATACCTCGAGTAACTCACTCAATGCCATCAAATACTTTTGATTTCTGCATTCTTGCCAATTAGAAACTTAAAGAATAAAGTAAAATAACCTCATTTTTGACGTTCACTCCTAAAGGCACCCACTCACAAACAATCCAACTACTTTGGCGCCCATACTATAAGTTGCTTTTTATGATTATGAAATTCTTTCCGTGAATTTTTTTATTCGTTTAAAAATTAGGACTTCTTCGCGATCGCCAAGTTGCTGGCATACGTGTAGACATGTAGATTTCAACTTTTATATGATGATAAATAGTTTAATTGCGTATAATTGATTAGTGTGCTCCCTAGTATCCAAGGGGGCAGCGTGCTCGCCTTTGGTGAAAGAGTTCCCGGGTTCGATTCGCTATGGGGGCCCATATGTGCGAAACGACCATAGATGTCGAAGCACTTTTAACAATATTACTAGAATCAGACTATAATTAAATACCAGCCTTTCGTTTTCTTAAAATGCTCCAGAATGGACTTCTTCCACACCTCAAACTTGTGGGAATGTTGGCTCTTATTTCCATCGATTTATAAGTTTTTTTGCATATTATGTTGTGTGTGGGGTTTAGCATTTTAATAATAATTATGCTGTAAGGAATTGAAAGTCTAACGATTCTGATGAATGTAACTGAAATGTAATCCCTACGTATTGTGGAAGGGCTATCCCTTTCCATGACTTCGCCAATAGCATCATCTACTTCTAAGCCTGATGTTTATTCTGTACTCAATGCATTATTGATTTCGTCCCTTGATACTCACCAGCGAATGCAAACCAACCTAATTACTGCATTTATAGCATTCAATTTACTATTCACTCAATTATTCACTTCAGTTTATTCGCCTTTCTTCTATCTACTGTATAATCGTAAACTTTAAAATTTTCGTAACCATGTTATTCATCCTAACTTTAAATTCGTAAGGATTTTTGAATTCTTGTTTATGTTAAACTTTTCAAAACCTCCTGTATTCCTTTCCATTTCATCAATTACGTTACTTGAACCCTTATTAGTTTTCCAATCCTTCAATCTAAAATTTAACGAGTTATGTAATTTAAACTTGTAAATTTTGTTTCGCCGGAATACGAAATTTTAAGAATCGGTTGCAGCTATCTGCTGAAATGTCATAAGGTTATAATAACTTCCGAAGGCGAGATTAACCCAATTAGGGGATAGCTAAATATAAGATCTTTATAGTAAAAATCTAAACTTTATAACCTTTGCTAGAGACCATCCAAATTCAATCCAACCATTAAGTCAAAGTTTCAATATTTTAATACAAAGGAAGCTACTGATGAATACTAGTTGCACCTCAAATTATATGATTCGTTTGCAATAGGCAAAGTTTCCAATATTTGGTAGCACTGTTTTAATTACATTTTTTAAAGCTTATGGGATAAAAACTTAATTTTAATTTACTTCAGTATGAAAATTTTAAATTAAATTTCCGAAAATTTTTTTTATGATTTACCATTCATTTAGTATGAAACTTGATTTTTCACCAACTTAGAAATTTGAAAAAATGACAACGATTCATGGTTGTAAATGAAAATTGTCTTATGTTTTTAAATACAAAATTTAACAGTGATTTGCAGAATTTCATTGAATTTTTCATCCTTTCATTGAATTTTATCAAGTATGAAAGTAAAATCAACTTTTCAAAAGTAGTTTTTGTAATGTAGTGTTCATTCCTCATGGATATTTTTTTCACAGCAGGAGGCGAAATGATTACTTGAAGCTATTCCTTTTACATGTTCCGTTCTGAGACGGTCGATGGCACCCTTCATCTAAATCCCGAAAGTAATCTGGTTGCATCGCATGGCATTTAGGTAAGGATTAATACATTTTACTTCCTAAATTTTATTCAGATATAGATATGATCATTAAAAATCTTCGAAAATAATACAATAGGGTTTTCGATAGTTACTCTTTAAATAAAAATGAGTAATTTTCGAAATAAAGCATAAATGGATTAGACATATATATTTATTTTGGTTGTAAGAAAATCTTCTAAGTAGACATTACATTCGTGCAATTTACCGATAGAGAAATTATTTTAGCTAATGCATCCCTCCACTCTTCTCTGCTCCATATACTCTGCACCTCCCCTGCCCTATTCTCAACTCTCATCCCTTCCGACTCCCACATCTCTCCTACCATCTGTCCCTTTTTCACTTTATCTTATTCTCCGCGTCTCTCCTCTACTTAGCGTCCAGCCAAACCCTCCAACCGCCCCCTACTACCTAACCTTCTGCCCATCCTTATCACCTCCCCACTTTCCCCTCTGCCTCCTCCTACCTCTTCCTCTGCCCCTCTTTCCCCTCCTACCTTCTCTCTGCCCCATTCTTCCCTCCTCCCCCACTTACCACCTCTGCAACCTCCTACCTCTCCCTCTGCCCCAAACCTCCGACTGCCCTACTTTTGCCTCTGCCGCTCCTACCTTCTCTTTGCCCTATTCTTCCCACCTCCCCACTTACCCCCTCTGCCCCCTCCTACCTCCTCTCTGCCCCAAACCTCCCACTGCCCCCCTTTCCCCTCGGCCCCTCCTACCTCTCCCTCTGCCCCAACCCTCCTACTGCCCCCCATTCCCCTCCTACCTTCTCTCTGCCCCATCCTTCCCACTTCCCCACTTACCCCCTCTGCCTCCTCCTACCTTACCCTCTGCCCCATCCTTCCCACCTCCCCACTTACCCCCTCTGCCTCCTCCTACCTCCTCTCTGCCCCAACCCTCCCACTGCCCCCCTTTCCCCCTGGCCCCTGCTACCTCTCCCTCTGCCCCAACCCTCCCACTACCCTCCTTTCCCCTCTGCCGCTCCTACCCAAACCTCTGCCCATCCTTCCTAATATCCCACTACCCCTTTCTGCCCCTAACCTTTCCTCTGCCCCAATTCTTCCCCTCTGTCTCCCCCAGCCCATGTCTTTCTTTTGCCCCACTCCCCTTCCTCACTGCCTCCCTATTCCCACTTCCCTTCCCTCTCTTTACCCCTTGACCAATTCCGTTTCCAAGTCCCCTTATTATAGTCCCCCCCATTTATTATAGGCATCCCAATATGGAGAACTTTATTTAAGGGAATACAAAGGCAAATGATTATACATTGCTCACTGATTATACATTTTCCTGGCCTTACAATTTTGAGAGACTATACAGTTGTCAATATTTTTTTGTGGCCTAGGATGCAAAGGTTATCGATGATACATTATATACAATTTTTTAAAATTGTATTAGTAGATCCACAAGACAAATCTTTTTGATGCATAATATGCAAAAATTGATTAAACAAATCATATATTTCAGCAAGTCTTCACAAGAAGCATACATAATTTTTAATATTTTAAATGTCTGAGTGTAATAATTATACAAACCAGAATCAGAAATTGAGGGAATTTTATCATCTTTAATTTTTTACATTAAGGTATTTACATCTAATATCCTTTGGTAGGTCACTATCTAGTTATTCATCGGCTTTTGTTATTGCTCTATCCTGAAAGGCTGACTCTTCCTGTATTCAATATCACAGAGTTATGCCATTCCACCATACTGCAGTATGTCCATCTGTACAGCTTTTGGTTGCTTCAGCAAACACTGATAAATGATACTGAAAGAGAAGAGTAATACCTATTCACTAAAATAAATCAATAAGTAGGAATATGCAAAAGAAATTCCAAGAAAAAATAACGAATTATAAAGGAACTATCGAAAATTGTGTTAATGCCTGACAACAGTCAGCATTATCACAGTCAGCTGAATTAATCAGGAATTTTGATTCTCAAAAAAAATTTTATCAACAAAGTCACGTCAAAGGAGCCTCAATAAAATCTAAAGAAAACTGTGAAAATCACCAACTAACAGACTAATTGAAGACTTCAATTGTAACAGAAATATTTCAACAAAGACTAAGTATATTATTCTGCTTGAATACAATAAATCGGCCAGGCAAGCAAATGCCATGGAGATCTAAGAACTTTCTCTCAATTCCAGAACTCAAGCAATGGATATATTTGCTGAGCTTGCATATTATATATGACACAAAGAGCAGGTGACATACAAAAATTACAACCTTAACAAGCTGTCTGAATAGTTCAGGCCCTTTCACCACCATCAGATATTAATTGTCAATATTAAAACTTAATTTTCAAAAATCATTTATTATGATATTGAATTTATCCTTCTTAGCAATTCATGATAACTAACAGGTACCCATGAAGAAAAAATTGGTTGCTATAACATCTGAAGAACTGCGTTATTCTTTATTCCATCATCAGCAAGAATATCCTGCCATATTAACTTGCTGTATTTAGTAAGAAATGAGAATCATACCTCCCGAGTTTGGTGCAAAGCCAGCATTTGTATCCTAACTTGAAAGTAATAATAGTGTGCATACTTTTGGTGCATTGGGATGCCAAAGGGTGCACCAGTTATGGGGAAACAGAAGCTATTAAACATCAGAATTGGAGCAAGATACAAGGGGAAGAAACTCCCGATATCGAAGAATATATACGAGCTACCACATTGTAGTCGACTTGCTAGCCAAGGTCAGAGGAAACCACAGATCTGAATCACTCCCTGATTCTCAAGACAAGTTTAAGCAATTAAAGCAACAACAAAATATTTTCATTAAGGGTCCATGAACGCAGACATGAAGTTGGATTTCCATCATTACCTTCCAAAGAATCACACAATGTACTAGTTCTACAACATCTAACTACACACAAAACTATGATAAAACACTACCTACCCACCACCAAGTCAGTAATAGTTAGTCAAGCAAATAACTATATAAAATATTAAAACAGCTGCTAATAAATGTTCACTAATCATTCACTCGGGAGTATACTCCACAAACACACACACTCAAACAACAAACACTCAAAAAGTAAAGATGGAAATCCAACATTTTCAATTGGTCTCTGATTAAAAATGCAATAGTAATTGAGTTTCTGACAAACATCAACTCACCACCGTAATTTAAACAGCAAGGAAGGGAATCCCTGAAGCTCTCTCTGCTCCTAATTTAGTGCAAGTTCTTAAATCAACTAAGGAATTGAATGTACCATGAAATGCTTGAAGTTAACATTTGTTTTTGCAAAGGGAACCAATATTTTAAAGGAATGTTTACACTGGCTTTGCTCCAATATGTAAAATACCAAGCATTACAAAACCCAACAGTTAAAATTCATGTTAATAAATTTTAAGGAACCCCAACAACCTTTGATATTCAATTTTATTCCCACAGAAGGAAAAAATGTATATACTGTAATGACAGGGTAAAGTAGCCTCGCATCAAATTAGTCTATATTAGAATTGTCTATATTAGAGATCTCAAATTATGCAGTATACCAAATAAACATGCAACAAAAACTTTGGGTGTCAAATTCCTTACGATGAAATAACAGTTGTGCAGATTTGGAAGGAGATGAGAATCCACTGACAGGCGCTGATTCTTTTATAAGTCATTAAAATAATTTATCAAAATATGAAATTTAAGATTTTCACTAAAACGTCCAGGACTAACATTAGTGGTATGCTATTATGAATTGATCCTGGTCCTCACTTTCAAGCTTATCATACAGGAGACCCAGGATTGCGTCTCTACCATGACACCAGATAGTTTTGATTGAATTTAACAACAAGAAAGGAACATGAGGATGATAAGCAAAGATATTCTATTCACTACCTCCCTCCAAGCATAAAAAAGGGTTTTTTTAGTGATATCTATTGCAAATGGAAAGATTGTAAGTAGAGCTTTAAGATTGGATTTTCATTTTACCCTATTCACATACACTCATCAACACTAGGCAATGCCCCAACCCAACCCAACCCAACCCCTCCCTCCAATCACGCCAGTGTTTATTCCATACACACAGTTATCCATTTGTGAGTGCGCACTCCATTCAAACTTTCACACACCATACAAACAAGGGTAAAATCAAAAATCCAATCCTTTGATTTAGGTTATGAAAGAGAGGGGCTTCATATCCAAAAGTTAAGAAAGCTACTGCATCCATATTATCGTAATTGCATGAAAAGTTTCCTTGAGGAACTATGACTATGAGACAGAGACTATGAAATTGAACTATCACCATGATTAATATGCTTTCTTTCCTCAAACGTAGCTGAGGTTTTACTGAAATTCATAGAAGTATAATTTTAAATGTGAGTTTTAATAGGGGGCCTCCTACAATACCTAAATAATTCTTGCCAATCTGCAAGTCTATGTAAGTGCTGTTAAAATGAATGACCAAAGAAAAATTCAAAGTGCATAGGCATTAATGATAAACTAACTTGTGCTAAAAATCAGGATTCCTTCTCCTTCCAGTTAAGTCTATAATTTAGCTATGAAAACATGTCTATATAACAAATGCAGAATGAGAAATTAAAAATATCGAAAATAACCAAATATAATTTTGCTCCGCATAGCTCCTTGCAATTATTACCAGACAATGAAACTGATATATAAACAAATAATGAGTAGTAATTAATCTCTTGGGCCATGGTTTTATATATATTACAAATCCTATATCCCATTCTCTGTCCACAAACCCAATCTCCCTATCATGATTTTAGCAACAAGGTTTTAAACAATTAATCATAGTTTCATGATCACTACATCTACTCATATAAAATTATCATGAGTAATTTACAAGAAAAAAGAACTAACAGATAAATTGCAAACACTTAACTTTTTTTCAGCTACCTCCATCAGCTCCTCAAATGGTTTTGCAGCAACGGGTGATGAAGGGACCTGTAAGCTAAAGAAAAGCATACATATTAATCGAGTCTACAAATATACAAGATGCCAAAATAGGAGTATGAGCTAATTTATTGCTTTATACGGTATTACTACTGGGGTATGGAGACTGTTAAGGCAAACGTAAAATATATCACTTTATACTCTCCACTAGGTGAAAGCTGCAAATAATTTTGTACATGGTATTCCTTATCCACACAATCCAGATATTTGAAACACAAAAATTTATTCAGGTACCCATTTAATGCATTAGAAATCAAGAAAGTAACTCTCGATCATCTTTTTCTTTTATTATCAGTAGGTGCCTGGAAAGAGCTGCAAAATCTTTGAATAATCAAATTCTAAAGAAAAATTTCTAAGACTGATTCATTCATGTCAAATCACCAATGGAAAATGTGCTACGATCTTTTATAGAGACTGGGTCTAAGAATGACTTCGATGTCCTCAATATTCCACTGCAAATTAATTATTGGGATTGCTGGGATTAATTTTTTGTTAGTGATTCCTTACAAGCAACTAACTAAAATGAACTATACGATGAACTCATATATGATGCACTTTTGAAGTCTTGATCAGTAAATCTTAGTTATTCCCTAACCGACTTAACATTCGAGTGTTATAAAATAAAAGGACCTTAATAAGGGATATTTATGGGCAGTTGCTGAGAATGCCAACAGAGCTATAGGATTGGATACTCATTTACCTTCCAAACATACATAAAGCTGGGCACCCAATCCCCATACACCCCAAAGCCTCTGAGCTGAGAAAAATCTAGAGCAACACTATCGTACTACACCTGAAAAATATTGAACAAGAATTTATTGCACACACAGTCACTTCCCAGTCATACATACGTGAGTGCCCAATCAATCAGTAAGTTGTTTCACAATCATTCAAAGGCGAAATTGAATGACCAATCTTTAATTTTTTATTTTGAAACAGGAAGCATTATACTTTGCTAGGACATTAGTGCTAAGCTGCTATATTAAGTTGAGGGAATTCTGATTTACTAGTAGGACACATTACGGTTCCTTTTTTTGCAAGGGATCTTACTATGATATTCACAAGCCTACAATTTTATGCAAATTAGTCTAAAAACAATGACCCAAGTCAAATTATACCTCCATAGGCAGTAATGATAATTTACTATGTGCAAAATGGTCTAATTACTCCCTGTAAGAGGTAAACAAATACCACCATTATTTACAAATTAACATTACAGAATACCAAGCCTAATACATCAGCCTGTGAATGTATGTATTGGTCCCATAGTTTATTTAATGCCTCTCTTACTTATATGTTAACTACAGGATGAAATCCTGCAAGGTCCAGCTACATTCGAAAAGGAATCATTTCAGGTACTTTATAACTATGATATGGAGAAAAGGACATAAAGAGCTCATAATGATATTGAGCTTAACATAAACAGTGCAAGACTAATCTAATTCATATCCTTCTGCCGTAGTCACCATTTCCTTCTCAATGGCAATTTCAGGAGCATCTGATGAAGACAATAAAACAGACAATCTCAAAAGGCAATAGAACAATTAAAGAGCGCAAGAAAAGCTAACTTGCACTGGACAGTGATGTCAGCAGAAGCATGACCGGGCTTTCTAATTCTCATCTGAGCATTCGTAAGTGCCGTTTTGTCTCGTCACCTAACAAAATGTTATGGATTTTCCGCTGGGAATATGCTTTTCCTTGTAAAAAAAACATTACAATGTTAGAGAAATTGGAGCAATTCATAAATGGCAGAGGCTCACAACTACATATACTGAAATTTAAACACAATTTAGAAAAACAATTCCATCAAACCAATGCACATCAGATCTAACTGCCATGATGACAGGAACAGGACAATCGTCAATGGACATTCGGTCGATTGGAATGATTTCCTATCTTTTAAGTAATTTTCATGACTTCGTATAAAAATCTATGTACAAGGAAATAAACCATTATGTTCCAAAAATTTTTAAAAAATGCAAAAAAAGCCTATGAGACGCGCAAATACTACTGATGATGATTCTTGCTTCGACAAATGGCATATTTTTCGCATATTCGCAGTCGATTGCGGTCGAGAGAATTGTATCAAAATCGACCGCAGCAGACGATAAGTTAGCAAACTCTGGTATGTGATTTTTCACTGTTGTGAATGCATTGAGCATAATTAGTACTCCAACTACTGTCCGTACTCCCAAGATTAACACACGCATGGTTACACGGACTTGATGAGCTGAGATGCCGCTTGCGTCGCCTGGAGAGATCTGCGCTAGCCACAGGTCGGGGCATGGGCTTTGGCTCTCCTCCTTCCCGAAGCCCGATGGGCAGTCGTCGGCCGCCCCGGCAGTTGCGAGGGGTTCGGCCGGGGAATCCGCCTGGAGAGCCTCGGACTCCGGACGCGCCGAGATTCGGAGGCTAACTGTGCGCCCTGCGTCGGCCGCAGAAGGTCCGCGGGCGGCTCGAGCCCTTCGGCCGGACGAGGTCTACAAAAGTCGGACGGCGTTTGCGGCCAGGCCGAGCGTGGGCCCTCCGGGAGGGCCTCGAAGCCCGAGGGCTGCCTTAAGGGGTTCTTAGCTGCACCCGCCCTGGGGCACCCCACATTTTATATATATATATATATCCTATATTTTTCTTTGTTTTCTATTAATTCATGGAATATTCCTATTTTAAGTTTTGTTTTATTTATATTTTCGCTGCGTAACTGTATGCTAACTATGCATTCTACCAGAGCGTTCTCTCGTTTTTTAGCCGTTCACCATATGGTTGATATTCAGCAAAGTGTGTTTTTTCTTTGTCAACATAAGTGTGAGCCATATAATTCATTTGTTATTTTTAAATTATAGCCAAAATAGAAAAAGTAAAACTATCATTTAGTTAGGTTTTAGGAAGGATGATTTTTCTTTTCGGAAAATCGTGATTTAGCTTTCCATTTGTATTTTGTTTCGTGGCAGATTCAGGTTTATGCCACATGGGGGATACAGAAAACTCGTTCCAGTAGTTCATTTCGTAGGTGAGGTTGGACTGTGCCGAATGCTCCTTGCAGGTAAGAGTTTTTGCAGCATTGAATCCAGGTGTTTCTGAAACGGAGTGGCTCGTCGCAGACATGGGAAAAAGGTTTGTATCCTAATATAATTACTATTACAATTGATTCTCGCAAATACTAAACTGAGAATTCTTTAAAATATAATGTCCGCGTTAATCCCAGTTTGACCGCTTGTGCCACGCGATTTTAGTTTGTTAAACGTTCATTCCTATTCCTTTGTTCCGTGAATAGTCATGTTTTTGATTAAATAAACACATAATGCGAATCCTTTCTCTTCCACTTTCAATGAGTACGATCCTGTCCAAAAGAACCCCTGTCGTAGCTGTTTCACCTTGCGCTGGAGTTTTGCATTTGACCTGACGTTTCCAACAAGCTTAGGCACTGGAGAATCTCATCTTAAACGGTGCGCATCAGAGGATTATTTTGGACCACAGGCTTTTAATATGAGGTTAAAGAGTTCCAGTTAAGGAGAAAACTTTTTATTTGGCAAATTCAAAAAATATACCTGTAAGAAATTTTGTCATGATTCATTATTCATGATTATTTATTTGAAGGACGGAGTAAGCAGAGGAAGGAGACCGATGGAGATTTGTATCTGGGCTTTCTTTGGATGGTGGCTGGAGTTCTTTTTATTTGTTACGTCCACCACCTCTGAATTCCGATGCAAGATGCGGTGTTTTGAAATGCTGAAGTGAGTTCTGTGTGTTCTTAAGTTCCTAATTCATCTTTACATGAATGTTTTCTCGTAATGGTAAAATTCCAGCCCATAACTTGTTATCGTTTCAGTGAAATGACTTTAGCCTTGCAGCCGAGGATATGTGTCAGAGCCTTCCGAAGGAGTGAAGGTGACCCACGCCGTTGGCGGTCCGGCACCTCTGGTAGTCGATGCATTTTGAGACTCGCGAGTTGACCTATTATTGTTTATAATATTTATTTATTATTACATTTATTTATTATTGTTATCATTATTATTACTATATTCATTCTTATTTATCACTTTATTTATTCATACTTACTACAGTCTATATTGCTATTAACGTCACGAAATTTAATGCTAGTTAAGTAAGTAGAGTATTTAGCTCGAAAGACTAATTAAAATATAATTAAAGAAGCAGTTCTATAAAGAAATTACAAAAACAATAATAAAATCAGAAAAAATGCAATTATGCATTTCGATCTTTTTTTGTCTCCCTCTAACGGTGTGTGTTTGTATGTTTTCAGTTTCTCAGACACTCAAGTTGTCTCAGCTAATCTCCGAACACTCCCAGACGCTGTCATAGGATGTCAAACACTTCCATTTAAGAACTAATGAAATAATCCTAGATTTCAAATGTATTTCCCACTTGTAAGTCATTTAGAAAGCATGTCAACTGAGTACGTACATAACCCAGTTTAATCTTAAGATGATAATATAATATTACCTTAAGTAGCAGCCAGCTCCTTTCTTCGTCTTTCAGGTCTTCCTCTACACGATATGAGCCAGCCGTTTAAAGTCGGGAAGGAGAGTCAACCATGCCGTTGGCGGTCCGGCTCCCTTGGAGTTGCATTTGCGACTCTCGAGTGGAAATTGACCTAGAAATTATGTCAGAAGAAATGAAGGGGTAAGACGTGAGGATTGTCCTATTCAAGCTTGAAATTAAACGAGATCTTTTGTGTTGGTGCCCCCCCGGCTAACCCTCTATTCCTGGGAACCGCGGATTGTCATCGAGTCGTCGCTGATATGATTGCGTTTTCTAAAAATATTCTTAATATATATAGATTTTAGAACGATTAGTAATGAACTTTCTTACATGGCATTCATAATCTTTCAGTAGTTTGATATTTGTATCTCGATTGCCTTAACGGCATTTCGCTTATTAAGATGTCTCTAAATTGTTATTGAAATACTCGTTTAATTTCCAAATTTTGAAATTAATTTTTTTAGATTCATCTATTAGAGCAATTTCTTTTCTTCCGTAGAGTTCTTATATTTAGGCATTAATATCAATCAGTATATCAGATTTTTCCAAGCTTTGTTATCTGAGTTTTCTCGCGGAGTGATCAACTCTTACTGTTCGAGAGATATTTTAAAAGCAAATAGTTTCTTCCTCTCATTTTATTTTCTGAATTTAGATACCTGTCTATTGTGTATATAATATGACTAAGTGTCTGTATAATTGCAGACTTACGTTTGAATCTCAACATGTTAAAGACGTCATTTTATATAATATATACCTTTCCTTGGTCAGGGGTCACGAATGATTTTGAAAGGCGGGCCGCGTAAGTTACTCACACACACAAACTAAACTGTCTGGATCTAAATAATCATTTCATAAGTAAAATATTATAATTACCGAAGAAAAGGAATGCTTCATATTTAGGAAACGTGGAGGAATTTCATAATTAATTGAGCAGAACTTAGCTTTTTTATTTAAAAAAAATATAGTTGTAGGTGCTTAATTTTTGGTTTTACTACCACATGGTTGTATTTACCTGTAATAATTGGCACTTGAAATCTGTAGTGTCATAATAGAAGTTTCATAGAGGAAGACAATTTCAGAAGAGAATTGTGAAGCTTGGATGCGATCGATTTCTAATGTGATTAATTAATATAGCCAAAAAATTGAAGATATCGTACTACTACTAGTTTCCTTTTGTTACATTGTACTTCTTTCTACATCATCTTATCGGTTTAGTTTAATATATTAAAGCTCGTTTCTGTGAATTATCAAATCTGTAAGTTGAAATGGAAAGTAACGTTTCAGGCAAAACCTTGTTAGGTTATCCTATTAAACTTGTTTCTTAAAGGCCTCATTCCAAACTACGGTTATACAAAACACCGTGTTTATTGCATTTTATATACGTGAATCTAGACACTATGAGGAATTCATATATTTTAAAATATTTACATTATATAGTTTATTTCAATTCATTATATGGTTTGATAATCTGTTTCTTGAAATAGAAATGTACGTTGATGCAACTATAAGGGGAATAGCACTTATCGATAGTGCAGTTTGCACTGACAAGTACTGCGGTGGTTTTTGTTTTAACATAAAAAAGAGAGTTGAGAATATAAAAAAATATACACGGGTTCTTTCGGTGGTTTGTTAGTGTTATATTCAAAGTAAGAATTTATTACAATTTATCACCATGATGAAGAATAAAGCAGAATTCTTGTTTGACTTGCAAGAAGTTTAACCATCATAACTATTTTATATTTTTAGGAAAGCCGTATTTTGTTTACTTGATTGAAAGAGAGGACGTCGAATCCTTATGGACATCTGAAGTAGGCATAGTGAAATCAATTGAGCTCAGGACATCATAGCGCCTTACACCTGACCAGATGGAGAAGTGAGCGCCATCCTCTAAAAACGAAAAGTTATCACATAATAGAAGCGGAATAGGTTAGTATGTGTAATAAAGCCTTCAACAGCATAGTCATGCTAAGATAATGATTGCAGTAGTCTTAATTCTTACTATTTCGAGTTGCGCATCAAAAATTTTGTCCTAAACCATTATTTTGTAAAACTGCTTTCGTCGCAAACTCCCTGTTTTAAATGTTTATTGTTTTAACTCCCTTAATTTGAAATCCTCGACGATACGTATTACTAATGTTGTTTGTGAATTACGAATACATTCAACGCGTTTACAACATTAGTTCTAGATATTTCTAATCGTAGATAGATCGGAAAGTTTATTTTAATTTAGCGCGTGTATTTCAATTCGCGATAAATTCTTAAAATTTCCTTTTCGAAATTTCGAAACCTTCGGATGATATGTCGATGATTAGATGTGAATGCTTATTTTTACTTGCGCGCTCTGAGACGGTTGCCTCTCTCATACTTACCTTTTGACGCCTGCTCATGGTGATGAGTAAGCATTGAAGGTTTTCGATAATTGAAGCATGGAATGGATCATACTTTGGAGTTGCTATGCTATCGATTCACCGTAATTCGGTAAATTTAATATTGAAATAATTCTCTCCCGTTGGGGAAATTGAGGATATCAATTGTTGGGGTAAGATCACTCTTTATTCCGGTGATTTCAACGCACCGCGTGTCACGATGAGGAAGTTAGTAATAACTGGCGCTCAAAGATATGTTAGGGCAATAATGTACTATTATGGTTATGAAGTTTTCTATTTGTCACTTTATTTTCCAGGTACTCAGATGTCACGGTGCTCTCTTGCTCCGGCTTCTAGAAGACGTCTGAGATTGAAATCATCTGAATGCTGCAGCACAACTGAGTGCGAAAGGACCAACGTAGCGCATGAGGACATGAAAATTACTATCATCTTGATGCTATTATTACTTGATAATTAAGCATACTTGTTATTATTATAATTAAAATTTTATCTAAAAAGCAATTTAATGTTTCTCAACATGTTCCCTATCCTAGCTAAGAAATAAATTCCGAAATTTATTTATAAAAGAATTATTGTATAGATTGATTAAATATCCTCTTTTCTTAAATTAATACTAGAATATCCAGGATTTTACGAAGAATTGTATTTGAGTATTTTTCAGATTTAAATTGACAGTAGTAATAAGGTACCGAAATTATATAAACTATGAAAATTACGGAATGACGGCCTCAAATTCAATTCTGGTAAAAATTAGATAGAGAATAAAAGAAAAAAGTTTATGCAATGTAAAAAGATAGTAATTTGCAATTTTACAAGTTAACTACTTGAAGGTACTTAAAATGGACGACTTTTCAAGAAATATATAAATTATCAATTTTTTAATTTGAAATTTTCGCCTAGACAACACAAAATGCATCTTGGGTGTAAATTTATATTTACGATAGTCATTTTAATAGTGACAATGGAGACTATAAGAGGAAGTAATAACAAATTCAAAATGGCTAAATTTCGAAGAATAGAATTCTGAAATAAAATACAAAATTTGGAAATTTTAAATCCGCGCCCAAACCGCAACGTCATGACGTGACGACATGATAGAGACGTCATGAACTTTCGCTTTCATGCCAAGGTTATTGGGCCCAAAGGGTTAAACTCGGAGAGCTTATTCGTAAATTTCGGAAAAAGGGTTGAAATTGCTGGTTTTGCCCTTGAATGACCTCTAAATTCTGAATTCGTCCTTCAAAAAACGCCGGGAAATTCCGCAAGTTTATGAGGGCGCTGCATGTTCTCTGCAGTAAGTAATTCATAACGTATATTATCACTCGCATTACTGCAAATGAGGTCTTGGTGTAGTGGATAACTTTCTGTTTCTCACGAAGGAAGTCAGGGTTCAAATCCTACAGATGCAAATATTTTTTTCTTACGATTCTATCATTTATATTTACCGGTTTTTCTATCATTTTCCTATGATTGCGTGATTTTTTTCTCTTGTAAACTTTCACAATTCAAACATAAGGAGCAATATAATCAAGTTATTTCCTCCGCTACCCAATTTTTCAATGCATGACTGTTTAAACTGAAATTGGTTAATACTTATATTCTCCTTTTAATTAAATCACTTTTCGATTGCCGGTTAATTCTATGGCGATTATCTTGCACTACTTTGGTTAATGATAAGGTATTAGAAATTATATCGAGGGTATTAGAAACAAAAAATTAAGGTCTTCTTAATTTTTATTGATATTAATAACAATACATAAGTAACACATCAGACTAATAAGCAAGATACATTGTGTTTGTAAACGTAATATGTCAATAATTGTCATAGATCATTTTCAGAGCTCTAGGTGACAGGATCATTTTTACTAATTCATTTCTATTATTCCATTCGCTGATAATGCTCGTGTATGTCTGTAAAGAGGGTTGAAATTAAAATGAGTAACAAATATTATATGTTCATACAATATAGTTGAGCAAAATTCCATTAGTATATTTAAACATGAACGCAGGCAGAATAATGGCTTATGAGAACCTTCATAAATATTGAATTCCAAGTATAATTTTAATTTATCCTCTGTTACATATTTATAAAGTCTTGTTAAAAAGAAGCTTTACGAATCATATTAAGTGCTCATAACACACAAAATTTCCACGTATTATTATTTGAGTTTCTAGGTATTTCATGAAAACTCTCCAAAATCATGTAAATAATACTATGGCCAAGATGTATTTCTTTATTATAGGCAAGATTAAATTCATATCGTACATATACAAACACGAATTAGTTAAATCAAAAAATTCCGTATCTACTCACATATATGACTAAAGTGCAAAATAGCGTAAAAGTAATTTATCTAAAAAATTTCCCTCGTTAATAACTTCTAAACGGTTCAAGTTATCTCAACCCGTCCGTATACCACGTTTATTAACTTACCCATATGTTGCAGATGAGTTTAAATTCTTAGAGAAATACATGTACTGCAAATTATCATAACATTATTCAAATATTTTCCCACAGAAAAACACGTAAAAATCAGAGCAACTCAGTACTATGTATCTTCATGTACCGCTAATTTAAAATTATGAATCACGAATAAATTGCCGTGGAATGAACGTGGAAATTATAGTATTCATCACTAGCACGCACTAACATTACATTTTGAAAGATTGATTTGTACATTGGATGGATATTTTATACTGTGACATTTATCTAAAAAATTTCTTTTAAAATTCTTCTCAATATCGAATAAAATCGGCAGCTTGTTAAACTCTTACCCCTCTCCAATCCTTACTTTTAACACAGTATATTGTAGCCAACCAATGCCTTATTTATTTGCCTTTCTGATACTTTCTATACTATAAAGTATTAGATAAATATGATCATATCAGAGAAATATCTTAATCGTAAACGCACTGAATAAGTTTCCGATTTTCCACCAAGTATTTCCCTCGTTAATGCATTTAATACAAAGAAAAATATTCAATTACAACTTTGTAGAAAAACTGCCCAATTGAAATAAGCATATATTTTGAAGTAAATACAAAGTTTCAATTTATTAGCCTAGTGAAAGTTTCATCATTCCAATTCTTAAAAATTGCACTTCTTAAAATTTGCTGGAGGTAAGTCTTTGTTCCGTCTAGCATGAATCAGCCGCTCAGTAATTTAATTCCATATGATCGAGTTACTAAAAGTAGTAAGAACATTACATTTAATAGTTGCTGATTGGAAGCCTTCGTATTATGAGATTATTGAAAAATCATACTTATCTTTATCTCCGGACATCCCATGATAACATACCAAATCCTTCATATTTTCTTCATTAAAAACTCCTCCTTAACTTTAATTTAACTTTCTCAATCAAAATTTACATTAAATAATTTAATTTCAGTGAGGAAAAATAATAAAACAATTTTAAATATTCAAAACTTTATTATCTTAATCGAACATGGAACATTATATCGTTCAGCTAAGAATACATTACATTTATTGTTCAAATGAGAACAGTATTCATAAGTCCCCAGAAATGGAGAAGTCGGATCCGTTTGACAAATTATAACGAAGTTGCAGCACAATATAAAGGTTAAAAATCTAGGAGATTATATTGAAACCTATGGAGAGTGAATTAGGATGTGTGCGTCTGCGTTATCCTGAGACTCGTTTATATAGCTGATTATCTTCGCAAGTGCTTTTCAATGGGTTTGCTAATAAATAGATTCTCGAAGCTTGCCACTTTCCAGTAAACATTCGACTTGCTTTCCGCACTTTTGCCCTCCCTTATCATCGTTGCCCTGGGCCACCGCCCGACTCGCAGTGTCTCTTGGCTATGCTCAGATGTGTAAGCGATTCTACCAGAAAATTTCATACAATTAAAAGGAAAGAGTCTTCGAAAATTTCTGGAGGTCATAACAGCCCTAAACTTTATTGCTCTTTTCTTACCCAGATGTGGGGGAGTAGGGAAGTACTTCCCGTCCTTCACTACCTACTCCATTTTTCACAGAAATACTCGGTACGGCGTCGGACCACAGTCGTAAAAATTTGTGAAAACTTTTATTCTTCCATCCATCCCCTCAGATGTTTATGCAAACACCGACATTATTAAGAGCGTTACAGAATGGGATCTCAAAATTGTTCAAGAGGTTTGCTTATATTTCCAATAATTCTTTTTAATAACTTGGGATATCCGATGACAATGGCTTGTAATTTTAATAGATTTATCTTCAAAAAATTGTCCTAGCTACATTTTTTGACTTTGCTGGAAGTCATGGTTCGCATACTGAACACATTCAGAGAATCAGGCAGCTGTAGAATCGAGATATATCTACAGGTCATCAGCGTATAAATGATGTTTACAGAATTTAATATAATTTAATTTTTAATATATATCCGCGTCAACAGAATCGAAGGTTTCACTAAAGTTCAGTAATTCCATTAATTAGTCCATACCCTCAGATGCTTAGGAAGTTTCATAACGCCTTATTTTAAAATACAATTGGTAAATTCAGTCCATGATTTATCGCAAGAACTTGCTAGCAAGAACACGTGCCCAGAATTCGTCTGCTCTGTTTATATTTAACTTGAAAAGGTATGACCACATTTCCGATAGACATAAGAAAATATCTTGGATTTAACTTTAAAATAGTCAAAGAATTCGTGTTCTAACGCCAGCTTCCAGCGACTCGCGAGCACAAAGTGCGGAACATTTTTTTTCTGAAATGGCTAATAAGCATAGAATCTGTCCATAACTGCAATACTAGTTAGACCTCCATTTCGCTATAATATTATTCTGCCATGTAAATGCCATTAAAAATCGAAATAATGAAGTGATTTTAATAACAATAACGAAAACAAATCCTTCTAAAAGCTGAACGTAGACATGCATAGCAGACAATCTCCATCTTTAATTTCTCTCTCTCTCTATTCTGGAGGCCCCCCTTGCCTTTAAATAAAACTATTAAAACGAATTTTAAGGGCCTATTAATACACCCAAGCCTAAGCATTTTTGCTTTTCATATCGCAGGATAGTAGGTATTTTCGTCCTTATAAGCAGTAGTTAATTTTTGATTGAACTGTGAAAATACATTGTTGCTTTTCCTTTTATTTAGGTTGTAGGAACAAAATGCCTCTAAAAATCAGAACAGGCAATTCTCAATATTAACTTTTATTTCACTTAAATCTCCCTGTGATTACATCAGACAAAACTAACCAAATAGCAATACAACAGTAAAACAGACATCACAAGGAAGACCGGAGGGGAAGAACAAGTCTGCCTGGCATTCGCCCGAATTTGGAAGGAAAACCCCTCCGTAAAAGAAACCTCCCAAAGGCAGCCAAAACCACAGAAGTTAATCAGGAAAACATCTCAAATTCAATGATTTACAAACGAATTATTTCACTACAAGCGATTCCTCGGTTACTTTTACAATAACAAAAAAACATGTTTGATTCCATCAAAGCGTAACGTAAATATATTATCTGGCAATGCATGCTGAAAGCTGACAAGATTTCCAAAGTAGGCAAAAATATTTGTACATATATAGAGAACACGTAGTAATTAAAGTATGTGATAAAACATTTACATGAATAGAAAACTTGGTAAAATTATGTTCTTCACTGGTTCTGGTAGCCTATTGTATTATTCATCACTTACTTCTCCTGTACTTCGATTACGTATAGCACCATCGGCCACAACATTAGATTCACAAAATTGATTAATTGCTCCATGAACAATGAATAGTACAGGGTTAAAACAGTTAAAAATGCGGTCAGCTCTTTACGAGAATATGGATTAATAAGCACTTCAGCACGTTAAGTTAAATTGTGGCTTCACTGGTGGAAGAGAAGTAGTAGTGGATAGTTCAAGTAAATACTCTGCAAATATATCTGAACTTGCCACACGTCAAAAGTCACTTAATGCACACAAGTGATTTGGTGTCCATTACGGGCGCCCCTCTGGAAGATAACCGTGGATGAAATATGCTGCAGCATCACACTTCTGTCTGTAGGATTCCTAATACTGAACCAAAGGGTTGTAATCTGATGAACTCGAAGAAACTCCTACAGAACCTCAGCATATCTGTCGTTCATAGGCAGCAAGAGACCAAGAATCAGGCAGACCAAGGCCATCCCATCTTTGGGCACCTAAAACGGCTCAAACAGCACCTTCTCTACTAAAATTCCACCAGCAAATGAAAATTGTGGCTAAATACGAGGCTGGACCTGGAAATTCTGAGCAAATTACACGGAGCAGAAAATACACCAAACAGACCTTTCAAAAACAAAAATACTCTTACGTGAAGACTGGAAAAAAGATATTTAATTCAACCATTGATATGCGAACACGTACGGAAAGGAAAGGAACGATACACCTTACAACACAGCTCGTAAAATTTCAAGAAAAATATATCTTATCAGCAATTACAGATGAGAAACCACGAATTCAAAGAAAATCCTTAAAATGTTGAAGACTTCCTGTAAAAAAGGGATAATTAACCATTTGGACTACCACAAAATATTAGAAATTTTATGCAACATATGATACTCAAATTCTCACAATAGGGAAAAAACAAATTATAACACCATGTAACACTCGATGAAAATAAAATCATCAATAATAATATAACAAGAAATGACATACTAAAACCGACGATAACTTTATCGACATCCAATAAGGAAATTGGGTATAGTAGGAATGGGATATAAAAACAACTTATAATCTAGCAGAAAAAGTTTCCGTAAGTATAAGGCGACAGGTAATATTAAATAAAGGACATATACAGCAGGATCTTTCGCAGTAAGTTCATGAATGATAACTGAAGTCGTAAAAACCTATTGCAAAAACCAAAAGGCTAAGTCATATATTAGCGTTATATAGATAAGTCGACTGCGAACACCGTACGCAAAAAAGACTTTCATAGTATAGTGCGAACATCGGCTACAGCCGATGGTGGCGAAAACGCAGCGACGTTTAGAATCAACTGCAGTTTTGCTATTCTATAATCAGAATCGAGTGTGGTGTTAAGTACATCAACGGAAGAGAAAGTTATGGTTCCCATCTCCTTTTATAGAGTCAACCTTAAAAATTTAAAGGAGGAATGAAATGTCATTATTGATCCGATACTTAAAATGTAAATAAGTGAAAGAAATCCATCAGGACATCCACGAATCCCACTAAGAGATATTTACCGTCGAGTCAATAGAACTGTGCACATTTTATAAGCAATAAAAACGACCATACATCAAAACGTAACACTAATGAAATTTCATGTCTTTTGGTATCAACATTGTGTGAATCCTATGACTTTTCTAATATAATTTCTCAGTTGAAATAGTACTGTGCCATCGATAAACGCGAGGGTGTGTTTTCTTTATAAAGTAGGATTATTCATTGGTTACGATCGGGGTAACATGAAGGTAAATAAAATGAAAACTTCTATCTGCACAAGGAGTACATTTTTAGACATCTAAATTAGGGCAGATCTTGGTCTTGGAATAAAAGCGATCGTGCACTCATTCTCGCACATCCTGCTTTTTCATATTTATCATGCATTTATTTGTGTCCACTCACTGGAGACCTGAGCATTGCATTGACGTCGATATTCCTAATATCGAAATAATTGATTTAAACAAAAGCATTGTATTGAAAGGGCGACATAATTCATATTATGATTTTTGAAATTGTTCATTATGTAATCAGAAATCATTTAAAATTTAATGAAATAAGTTTTTATTTTGACGGATAGGTACTACTAGAGTCAAAGTCGGGCGGAAATCTATTTTCATAGTTTTATATTCAAGTGTTACATTCGATATTATTACGCTAGAAAATCTAGTTACATTAAAATAACATCACTAAAATAGTCCATCGGCGGCTCCGAATTAATATTAAATATAACAAGTATTTAATCGACTTCCGGTCCGGACCGAGCCAAGTATCTTCGGAAAGCTAATCAGAATCCTTCCGATATAAAAGATATCATGGGAACCTATGTATTCCTTAAGATGCTCCTTAAGAATAAAAAAATTGAGAAATAGATTTTAATTCGGTAGTATATGGCAGCAAGCTGAAATGCCACTCGATACTCTATGGGGAATTAATTTTCGAATGGTCTATTATACGCGTCGTGAAGTTTCTAATTCTTACTTATGTCCTTCAATAGATCCTAGGAATGGAGTTGGAAACTGAAACGCTCTCTATATAATATTTTATCAATTATATAATTAAAGCATACCGTTATGATAATAATTTTTAAGCATCCTCAGCCGATAACCGACCGAACTTTATTTGCAACATGTAGAACATATTACTTATACTTAGAAATAATTAGCTATGGTTGTGAACACATTTTATGTTACTATATGTACATTTAATTTGCATTTCAAATGGACTCCGAACTTAAGAGGTTAAACATGACAATGCCCCTAACGTCTAACAACAGTTTTCCGCCAATGCTAAGTTTAAAATACAAGGCTTGATTGAATGATCAAGTCGAATTTTCATACGAGGCATCGGTTAAATCAAAATCTGCCGTGCGAATGAAGCTTCGAGGCTATAAGAAAGAGATCTAACTGCGTTTAGAATGGTTCGTTACGGCCTGAGTCGCCAAGAATCGATCCGAGGACACTTTTCAAACGAAATCTTATATTCTTTGAAATTGGGTTAATTTCTATAATGTTAACATCTGATGATTGTATCACGTGTTCTTCGATCTTTATCAGAAAATTAACCAAAACTCTTTTCCGGTATAGAATTCTTGAACTGCCCGTTCATCATGATTGTTAATAAATCATTGATGTTTACATTCCAGTATCCAAATACTCCTCCCCTTACGAAAACACCAAATAGCTGATGTAACTAAAAAAAGAGAAGTGTAACTGATTACCTCTTTAATAAAGATGTGGAATAAACCGAATGCCACTACCTTTGAAGCGACTCTCATACTATTAAGTTATAGTTTTACCAAACGTAAAGTGCACTTTGAACTTGCAGTTCATTAAATCAGCGTTGGAAAAGTCGAAGTGATTATGAGCTTAAGTGTCCTAACCTACGATTTGACGACCAATTTATTTCCTAACTGTTACAGATCCGAACATTGAATTCTCTCATTTTTTCCCACGAATGATTCTAAGGATTCAGCTGAATTTCTTGCATATTCTTTTGTAACAGAGACTTCGACTATCGCAACGTTCGTCAAGGGTGTGTTGTTGTTCATAGCCTCAGAAAATAATCCTATATCTCGCTGGAATTTCCCAATCATTTCGAATTATTTTGCAGAATATGAACAAAGATACCACCGATACATGAGAAATACGCGTATATTACTTATGAGAACGGTCAATTTTATCAATGATCGAACTGGGGACATTGCGGTAGCCTAAAAGATCATTGGTCCAGGAAGAGGATTAGTAAGTCTTGAATGTTAGAAGTCGTGCAATTAATGTATTCTTGGGGGCAAAGTACAAGCACCATACTTTGTGAAATTAGAGTAGTTCAACCACAAGTATATTACGAATAGAGGAAACGAAGAAAAGGTTATTATAGCTGTCCTTTTGATCCAGAAATGGATCTAGCTTCTCATACTTTAGCTTAGTTCAAAGAGGGACAATTTACAAGAAAAATATTCAGCAGAAACCACACTGCCGGTCGAAGTACTACTAATTTCAAGGCTATCAACCTCAAAGATATCAATCTAAAACACTTTCTTTCACATGGATTTTTGCTCTGAAATGCGCGCGATGATTTCTAATGTTATTTGGCTATGCCAATGGAGTTCAAAGGCGATCAAAATGAACATTAATCCTCTGAGCATGCGTGAAAATCGTTTTCTTTCTGGAATCTTTCCGAGGAGAATTTTGCCTCAAATCGAATACTTCAAATGCATGTACATTATCGTATCAACTTTGCGGCTGAATATTTTCTACTTATAGTCGATCGATCGTTAAAGACACATTCTGTTAATGGTTCTTTGTTGGAATGGACGAAAGTACCCTCACATTCTCTGCGAAAAAGAGGTAGGAGTATCATAATGCAATGATGGGAAAATTTGAGTCTTTTGAAGGACAACTTTTTGTGGAAACGCATCCCAATTTTAATCGCTTTCAGCTTTTTTATAGAGAAAATTGAATATAAGTTACTCTTCGGTGGATTTTAGACAAGTTTCATGTTGATGATATTAAATTATGATTCATATGCAACCCGTGAGCTTTATTCTTTGGTCAGTTGTGAAGTGAGATAATACTCGAATCATTAGATTAACATTAACCGGTTTCCTAAATCAGATTTCCATAAAAGGGCTGAATGCAATCAAACACTTATGTGACAATCGTTCCAAGCTTTTTGTAATGTATGGGAATAAAACCATGTAATTCCGGAATTGAATGCATTTGCTGATGGATGTTAAATGTTTTTCCAAATACTATGTTTAATTATTAAATTAAGTACATCAACGGAAGAGAAAGTTATGGTTTCCATCTCCTTTTATAGAGTCAACTTTAAAAATTTAAAAGAGGAATGAAATGTCATTATTGATCCGAAACTTAAAATGTAAATAAGTGAAAGAAATCCATCAGGACATCCACGAATCCCACTAAGAGGTATTTACCGTTGAGTCAATAGAACTGTGCACTTTTTAAAAGCAATAAAAACGACCATCCATCAAAACGTAACACTAATGAAATTTAATGTCTTTTGATATCAACATTGTGTGACTCCTATGACTTTTCTAATATAATTTCTCAGGTGAAATTGTACTGTGCCATCGATAAACGCGAGGGTGTGTTTTCTTTATAAAGTAGGATTATTCATTGGTTACGATCGGGGTAACATGAAGGTAAATAAAATGTTAACTTTTATCTGCACAAGGAGTACATTTTTAGACATCTAAATTAGGGCAGATCTTGGTCTTGGAATAAAAGCGATCGTGCACTCATTCTCGCACATCCTGCTTA
Source organism: Pachydiplax longipennis (assembly GCA_036926295.1). Taxonomy (NCBI): domain Eukaryota; kingdom Metazoa; phylum Arthropoda; class Insecta; order Odonata; family Libellulidae; genus Pachydiplax; species Pachydiplax longipennis. Next base: position 3,173,784 of record JAVFKF010000010.1, read on the forward strand.
TTCATATTTATTATGCATTTATTTGAGTCCGCTCACTGGAGACGTGAGCATTGCATTGACGTCGATATTCCTAATATCGAAATAATTGATTTAAACAAAAGCATTGTATTGAAAGGGAGACATAATTCAAATTATGATTTTTGAAATTGTTCATTATGTAATCAGAAATCATTTAAAATTTAATGAAATAAGTTTTTATTTTGACGGATAGGTACTACTAGAGTCAAAGTCGGGCGGAAATTTATTTTCATAGTTTTATATTCAAGTGTTACATTCGATATTATTACGCTAGAAAATCTAGTTACATTAAAATAACATCACTAAAATAGTCCATCGGCCGCTCCGAATTAATATTAAATATAACAAGTATTTAATCGACTTCCGGTCCGGACCGAGCCAAGTATCTTCGGAAAGCTAATCAGAATCCTTTAGATATAAAAGATATAATGGGAACCTATGTATTCGTTAAGATGTTGCTTAAGAATAAAAAAATTGAGAAATAGATTTTAATTCGGTAGTATATGGCAGCAAGCTGAAATGCCACTCGATACTCTATGGGGAATTAATTTTCGAATGGTCTATTATACACGTCGTGAAGTTTCTAATTCTTACTTATATCCTTCAATAGATCATGGGAATGGAGTTAGAAACTGAGACGCTGTCTTTATAATATAAGTAGTTATGTTGCGTTTAGGATCAATGGCAATTCTATAATTTGATTCGAGTGTGGAGTTAATTACACAGAAAAAAAGTATCCGAGTATGCAATACAAAAACTCACGGAAATTGTGAATCGTCGTCTCCCAAGGTAGTTAGGAATTTCCTTTATTGTTATAATGGGTCTCAGTCAATACAAGATTTATCTCAGCGGAACGCAACGTGTTAAAGAAAATTTATTGCAATAATCTTCAGTGATTCTATCATAGAATATAACCTCAGATTGGGTAATGTAATATTTTTGTATCTCCTTCCGCACTCTGTCTAAGTCAAAGTTTTTCGGATAATAAACTTCACCTAATGAATTATTTAAATCGTCTGATGGCTGCCGTAAGCATGGAAAATTTGATGAATGACATACTAATTGTGACTTACTCGACCATAATTACACCCAAGTAATGCGAGAGTAAGCTTTGATACCTAAATTTATGATGTTAGTCACTGAAAACACCTCTATGATAGTGCGGCCGTATGAAATTAAATTGTAGCAGAAGCATAATTAAGGCACGATTCAAATATTAAGTATTCAATATGACGAAAAGTTTTTTAAAAGATTTCAAATTGTTTTAATCTATGATTCTAACATCTCTTACGGATGTGTTAAGAGTAGGACATGTAAATTATGTGAATCCTCCGTTCCTTTTAATCGGTAAAGCAAATCTAGTTTCAGTAAGGTAATCGGAAATCATCTTCAGCTAAAAGCAATGCCTTAAGCTTTTAAAGGGTGAACCTACAAATACTATTATCTCTAATCGCGTTGTCTAACAGGAAAAATGTAGCATGATTAGGAATAGCCCCTTCCCCCTTTGAAAAGTTTCAATCCAACCCTTGCACCAGGTGGTAAACAGGAAAAGAAAAATGAGAGGAGCTCACGACCTCGGGACAAGTATTTGAGTCTTTCTAACGGTAGGTGCATAAAGAGGTATATGGGATACCATACTCTAACACTGTAGAGAGGTCTTAAAAACTACCACTGCTTATAGAAAGACCTATGATGCCTATCACTTTATAATATGAGGATGTAAAGAAAGAATATTAACTTACCTTCCAATGAGTATTTCATGACGAGCAGTGTTCACGTATAACACCGAATATTAAACACACTTAACACTGAAAACTGCACATATTTCCAATCATAGTTCACTCACTTTTCCACTCACACAGCACTCACTACACACAAATATCACTCCCTTATTCTGGCTCTTCGCGGTCACCTGAAGGTAAGGAGGCCGAATTGTGCCGGGTCGTTCTTCACAAGCACCTTCTCGCCCTGGAGAGGAACTCCCCGCTGCAGGACCTCTGGTCAAATTGCAACGACGAATCCAAAGGCCAACTCCTGAAATCCTTCCTCCAGCTTTGGAATCCCATCCCAGCGGTCGAAGTCGCCCTTCAGCCAAGGTTTATGTCTTCGTGATACTCGTAGGCCTCTGAGATAAATTGAGAAAGGAATGCATTGAAATCTTGCTAAGTAAGATCTTATGAAAAGAGCTCAAAACAACGTAACTTCCCTGAATTTATATTTTTGAAGCCACACTCAACAATTAAAATTGCTCTATGGCTCTCAATTAAAATTTACATAGCCATCAAACATTGTCAAATGTTGTAACAAAAAGAAATGAATTTGGTGAGAAAGGCATTATATTCTGGAGTTATATACATTTTGTACTCTGCTTATAGAAAATTAAAATGAAACTATACTCAGTAATAACGAGAGGAGGTCTTTATTTAATGAAAATGTATTACGAGATATGCACAAGCATAATCATTTCTATTTTCTAAGTTAATCAAAAGCCTCTCATGAAGCTTCTAAAAGGCGTCATTCTATCATTTTACTACTTTTGTGGAACGACATGCTAATTTGAAAGAAAAAGAAATTTGTATATTTCAATCTTAATGGATTTTATCAATTATTCATTACTCTAAAGCAGCTTTGAGCGTTGGGTAAGAAGAGGGTAAGAGTTTAGAAATGTGCACTCATTGGTAAGATTTTCGCAGGAGAAACCTCCATCATTTCTAAGACGTCGAGCTTCCTCCCTTTCGATTCCGGTGGAGAAGTTTCGCCAAAAAGGAACTCTGCTTTCCGCTGTCCAGTAGGTGGGCGCCACAGCCATGTTTTATGAACCTGGTTTTGGATGAAGATTGTCTATGATTTTGAATCATATTTATTATTTCTCTTAATCAATACAGTACCCAAATTATAGACGCAATAACATAGGTCTCATACTTCTTAATTCTACATTACGAAGAAGGACGGCTAAGAGTTTGTGGGAAAAAATCCTCGAAGCTGAAGGCTTTTGAAGGAAAAACCCACGTATCGGGAAAACAACCGCACAAGAAGCGGGATGAAAAAACCCGCGAAACACAGGAAATGCATAATAAACAAAAAATTGAATTAAATCTAACACTTAAAATTCTAAAACTACCTAAGCCTAATCTATAGAATTCAACGTTAACACAGATGAAAAATTAAATATCTAGCTCTAAGAATACAACAACAATCAGGCAAAATAGTTAATAATTGTTTCTATGTGGCTGGTTTCTTGGGCCCCGCTATTCTCCTCTGAAAGCCACCTTAAAGTATAATTCTTTCAAATCTAAGGATAAGTTACAGATAATAGTAAATTAACAAAGAACGTATTTCAGAAGTGAATTTAAAGTATGAGTATGTTTGACATGATTGTGAAAATCTACCTCGAATTAGTGATGAGTGTTTGCCGTCGTTCACTCAGTGTCACAGGGATTAATGATATGTAAGGAAATAAATAAAAGTAATGTAAAATTATAATATGCTATAATATCTTGATAATGTATTTCATAATACATTAAGCTATATATTAGCTCTATTCATACTTAAAATCCTGGTAAATACAACAAATACCTCAGTAACCGATCCATCCTCCATAGTTCCTAATTACCATGCCAAGAGGCTCTGCCATTCATTGCACCACGCGGAGACACACTGATGGCCCTATGTTCTCCCACGCGTCCTCAATAGTTTCAAGTAATTTGCTCCTGTCTTGAGGGCGGTCTTGCTTTTGAAGATTTTTTGCCATAATACCCCATATATTTTCAATGGGATTAAGGTCCGGGCTCCTTGCTGGCCAGCTTAATTTCTTACGTTGTGTTTCCTCTGGTAAACAAAATTTGTTATTGCCAAGTGTGTGTTCTTTCTCCACAAGCATTAACCTTCCTCTGCGAGTTCTCTTTCGGAAGCACTTCAATCCAAGATAAGTCATTAAGCAACTTCTTCTCCTTTCTCAGCAGTTATCACGGGAATATCCCAATTGAGCAACAAAACATAGGGATGATTATGTCACTTCTGTATGATAGAACTAAGTATCGCCATAAAATAGAAAACACCCAAATAAAATATATTATAAACCATCATTGAGATGCTTGACACCAAGCTAAACCTTCTCAAGTAAACTGAATCACTTAAAATTTACTGAACGAATCTCGATCATTTTTAAATATCTAAACCGTTTGCATATACATTTTCTATTTCAAGAAACAAAGTAGCCATTCACTGATAAGAGAACTATTTGGTTGAAACCGAACATATCAATTAATTCGGTCTGGATCGTTACACGCCAAGGTATTTATACATGATTGTATATTTGTATTAGTTTATTGATGTTAAAAATCTATGAATCGGTAAACGTTATTTCTTAGTCTTCATTTTCAGAGAAGATTCGCATCTTCTACTGTTTGCTACACTACAAGGGGCAAACTGTAAAGAACGTACCCATCTTCCGAGAAAAAGAGCGCTGACAGCCCTCTGAAACTTCAACGTCCGTCGACTTCGCCATGCAACATAGAGGAGAATTATCCTGTAGTGCAGGCGAGTAGCGCACTGCAAACTGCCACACACGTTTCCTGCCGCTCAGAGACGAAGTTATCAGGACACTAGGAAGGAAATAAGGCATTGTAAACCCTAAGAGTAACATAAAATCATCGAATCGGAAGATCGTTGCAATCCCGAAGAGTCATCCGTAAGATATAACACGGATAAATATTGAAAAACTAGATGTATAGACTTCTCAAAAGTTCTTACATTGCTAAGGAGTTCAACGTTGAGAGACTACAGAAGAGATAGATCCGCTCCGTTCAAATGCTCCGACTGCTATGAGTCAATTGCAGGAAAGCGACCGCACCAATTCCGCCAAAATTGAACACTCATACCAACGCTACGAATTCAGGATGGAGAAGGGCGGTATAGGATTTCTCTTGTTCCATTACAGCCAAGCGTGGATAAATATGTCTGGGAGTGTAGGGATACGGTTTCATCATTCGAATGCATATTGTATTTTCATAAAAGACTTTTATGTGATTTATCAGTAATTATGTAAACTTCTCCAATTCTTTTATCATTGAATTTATAGTGTTTGCGGGGGTCCTGGATAGCCGTGTGGACAGTGAATTCGACTTCGATGAAAGTGGTTCATAGTACAGATGTTTCCAGCAAATTTATTACATTTATGCATCTCATGATTTAAAATTTTACATTTTCTGAATATCTCCAACTGCATTTATTATGTAGAAGAATATTTAAATTTATTGAATTATTTTGTTCTTACCCTCATCAACTAATTTCATTTTATTTATTGTTGAGGGTGATTGAATGTTTTTGTTACAAGAAGATATCAAGTCTCCTAAACTCTGAATAAATAACCTCATCAATTATATGCATTGGTTTCGTTGATTCCCAAAGAGAATGCCATCTATATGGGGACCATGTCTTTAAGTTCTAATTTCATGTCTAACACCTTTATTTACTAATTTTGTAAGTCAAGAGGAGGCCATGATAGATGTATACAATCTAGCTGCTTGACAGCAAACATCTTGATCCGTTTTCTTTGATGTGAAATAAGCAGTGATTTCAGAGTATGCAATTGTGGCCATCAATCAACAAGGCATTATCAGTCCTTAGTCAAAGGTAAAGTAGGTGTTGTTTTATTCTGAAAATCAGTTACAGCTTTTTAGGAGGCCCTAAAAATTCTCTTGTCATGGGAATCTTCTCAAATCTTGACTATAAAGTTTTAAAAATGTATGCCATACATTATTTTTAAGAGAAATGGGAAGGTCTGCCATAACATTTTCTTCCATATTTGGGGATAAATAAAAGTCAAGAAAAGGATTCAGGAATTTAATACATGTTCATAAGTTTACAGAGAGAGATATTTTAGAATATTTTCATGATTACAAAGTCTGATAATATTTTAATTTATTTCAGATACCTTGGATAAGCTACACTATTATATCAGTAAAGCTCTTTCTCTGCTCAAGGTGCATAAAATCCAAAACTCCAGTTTCAATGATCTTGATAACTTTACAGACTGACATCATCATCTATTGTCTGTATTCAGTAAAAAACAACAGCTTAAATACATTAAAATATGTAACATTTCTAAGGAATGATCACGATTCTTGTATATACACTTGGGATCAATAACTAATACAATAAATATCAAGACTTCAATTTATAAATGTTTAAGGACCTGCTCATGAAATGAGAAACATCTAATTAAAGATAGATGTAAAAATTGTGGAAATTGCAAGGAGTATTAAGAAAATTTCAAAATTTCATTTAAGAAAACTAAAGGTAAATATCTCTCTATTGTAATATTATTGAGGATAGTCAAATTCTTCATCATTCATTGAAGATGCAAAATATGGAAGATAATTTGCAGGACTCTTTGATTGCTATCTGAAGAAGAGCAGGGGGGGTGTTTCTGAGTCTCCACAGATTGGTGGCAACAGATTCAATCCGAGTTAATCATAAAGTAATCCATCTACCAACTTCTGTGCGTTTCACACTTCCAAGCGGAAAGAAATCCATCTTGGGTATGACGTCATCCTCATCCCAGTTGAGAAACGATGAAACATCATAAGAAATAACACATTCCTAAGAGACAAGTGAGCAGAGAAAAACAGCTTTCCAATAAACAGTATTTTTTGTAAATTAATTTCCTGCATTTGAGCATTTGAAACAAATGTGTGGTAATATTTTACACAATTGTGTTCGTTTATACTTCGAATAATCGCAATCTATGTACCCATTTTGAATCATATTGTATGATTGTAAATTATCACTAAATTTGCTGAGGTATTTATCAATGCCTTGATCAAAACATTCTAAGTACATTTACATTGCTGCTGGAAATAATCAATAATTTTTAATATTGCATTTAAAAGCTCTTAGCATGAGGGTATCTAGCCAGCAGAGGGAAGTGGTTGCTTACACATCTCATGATGTCTAGTTCCAGTGAGAGTGCACCTCATTGTGAGGTGTAGGCAACATCTTCCTCTACTCTGCCACCTTTGAAAGGTTTACACAAAAAGGTTAATTGCTCCACTAAAATGGAATTGCATTCTATGCTTTCTTACTACAGATGACTTAATAAAAGCAATTCTTTTTAAGATGAGTTTTGATAAGGGTTTATAAATTTTCCTATGTGAAGATTGGAGATGAACCCTATACCTTCATGTTAACTTAACTATTCGGGAAAATAGATTGCAAATGAACTTTGTTTGGAATGATATGATAATATCTAAGGATAGTAGAACATTATCTATGGCTTAGAAGGAAAGGAAATTTATAAATATCCTTGTTCAATTCCATTCTGTTTTTATTTACCATTACAGCCATTTCTACATACACTGGGACACACAGATATACTCAGGAAGGTCCTACATACAAAATAATACATGGATATAATATAAATACTTATTTACAATAAAAAATGTATAGATAGAAACATACTCTACATATATAAGCTTTAAAATCATGATCTTAGCTGTCATACCATACATTGGACATAAGGTACAATATTTTGCACTATTTTGTATAATCTTTTCAGATTAAGGAACATCTGGAAATAAGTGTACATATGTATCTTTTATTTGGATATTCTATGGTTGATTTGTTTTCTATTGTTATTTATTTTTAAGGTAGCAGCTTTTTTATATAAAATTATTTATTACTATGAAGCAGAAGCCATTTCTTAAGTTTTACATATTTATTTTGAAGCAGTCTCTTTTTTGTCATTAAGTTGAGATATATTTTATCATTTTAGGGCCCATTTCCATTTCATTCATCTATTTCATTTATCACTTTATGTAACAGGTATTTCTATTTTATAGCTTGTGCTAATTCATTTTTATTCATATTAGTGTTTTTTATTTTCATGTGATACATTTTTCTTTAGTGCAGAGGACTGTACTGTATGTGATAATTATTTAATTTCCTTTGAATAAATTTATCTAAAGGGTATGAATATATATATTGCAATGTACCTACCAGAGGGGATGAAAATGAATTAATTACCTATAGCATGCAAGAGACATACTTTTCAATGTATTTTCTCCTTTCTAAGGGACTGTTAGGGATTACAATCTACCTTCTTATTACAGCCAGTATGTTCAGGGTATTGATCACCTCCTCTACAGGGCCTGACACTGGCATGCCTGAGGCTGACATTAGCACTGCTTCCCAATGACTTTTGGTATCAGCCTTCCGCATAAAAATGCAATGCACAGAGGACCGAGGTGCCCAATGAAATTTTTCCAGTTATTAATACCATATATATTAGGTGATATCTAGGTGCTACAATAATTATTTCATTCATTAATCAGCATTCATTATTTTATTTCTAACACAGAAATGATTTATCTTCCATCATAATTAAATTATTTCACAATTTCCTTAAGATATGGCAACTTTAGAATGTGCTCTCCACAAGTTGATGAGCTATAAAGCACAAAAGAGTAGCATCACCTACATTGATGTAAATTACATACATCTCCAACATTTGAGTTGAGATTTACTAAAATTAAGAGAAGCAGAAGTAGACGTTTTGATTTTGCACAAAATTATTAGCAATTTTGGAATAACGAGGTTATGTATTTTTGGATGTGGGTTATACATTCTATCATTCATATTTTAAGTTAGGAAAGTTCCTGTATCAGATGTAGCCTAAAAATATGCTATTATTATTCAAGAGTTTTCTACTTTTGTAAATAGGATATTTCTCTTGTATAAATTAAATACAATACCACATACCTTCATTTCAATAGCTAATGTTGTGGTATGCTGCCCAGTGTTTAAGAATGGTCAATCTTTCACTATTAAAGCCCTTGCCATGCATTTATTATGATGATACAAGCCCTGGAAAATCATCATCTGTGACAATGAAGGGGTTTGAGTTATCCATAAGTGCCTCAGACCTTGTCTTCTCAAAACTTGCAGCCTTCTCTCTCCTCTGAAAAACATCAGGTTCCTTAATGATCTACATTGTGTAGGTTATTAACAATGAACATAATTATAGTAGCCAAATTCAGCATCTTTTTGGATTCATCAGGAATTAAAGTGAAACAAACTCAATACAATTGACATCCATTATCTTCTACAATTACTGACATCTATATTATTCCTAGGTTCTATCATTTTGCCAAAAAAGGCCTGAATCCTGGGTCATCGTTCTTTGGAGGAAATACATTCAGTTGATGGACCAAGCCCATTTCTTGAAAACTAGGAAAATTTTGAAAGACACATAGCCACAAATTACTATGTAATTGGTTGAAATAAACTCAAGAAGAATATCATTCCAGAAATTCCTCACCAGGTAAGCCTCAGTTACATGTGAAATAAATTTCAGAATAAGAAGAGCTCCTAAGAGAATGTATTAATTACCTGTTAACATAAGGTCCATTAACAATTACAACATCAAAATATGGTCATTTCAGGAAAATTTATTGCTCTTACATCTTTTATCTCATGAAACCTTCTCTAAAAGATATTGAAAATATATTTTCAGTATAGAACAAATGCATTTAAATGAGCTTATGTTGGATCTATATACTTAAAGCAGCACTGGGGAGTGAATCTTATATTTCTTTTTGACCCAAACATCTAATATTATATAAATTTATGAATCAGTTTTTTTATAAGTTAACCAGATCTCAGCAAATTGTAACCATTAGAAATACATTCTGCTAGAAAATACCTCAACAAAATGATTGCTACAGCTAAAAGATATTTAAGTGAAGATTCTCTCACCCCACAGTCAGTTGTAGTAACTTATGCAACGATATTTTGCATATTAAGGTAATTAGGGTCACGATGTACACAATATTTCATATGCAGACATACACCAACAGCTTAAACTTTTCTCCCATTATAATCATAATTTATTTACTGCTTTAATATTTTTTACAAAATACTTAACAATAAAATATATTGTCCATGAATTTTAGAACATAGGGAACTTCATTTAGTATCTCATATCACTAGAAACCGACTTATTTGCAATAGCAAAGGATGAGAATTGAATACATTATACACATCAGAAAATTATACATTCATCACCAGAGAGCTACGCTTTGCACTCTAATTCATTATAACCATGAAGGAATGAAGATGATCAGTAATGCTCAACTCTGAACTGCTTAGTTTTATTTACTTTTTCAATTTCCTTTTTATAGTAGTTGTACTATGCCTTTTTAAGTAGTTATACTATGCAATAAACATGCCATATGAATGAAAGAAAATTTTCAGCCATGTAAGGCTTTAAGGTGCAAAGTTAATCCTTTGAATGAAATGAAAATTAGAAGGAGTGTTATTAGGTTATATTATTATTTCTGACGCAACTGCCGGGGCGGCCGACGTCTGCCCATCGGGCTTCGGGAAGGAGGAGATCCAAAGCCCATGCCCCGACCTGTGGCTAGCGTGGTGAGAACTATTGAGGCTATTGGTGAGAAACGGTCTTACTTTTGAAACAATCGACACCTGCGTTTGGTCTAAAGTGCTTTTATAAGCGAAAGAATACCGGTAGTCTAGTGATGGCTTACTTATGTTTGTACCATCATAGTTTTACAAATTCCGTCATCTGACTTACTATCGTTACCTCAAATAAGGATTCTACCCTGTCATTACCTTAGTTTTCCTTTAGGTATTACCTTTAGCAATCCCAGTCACAGGGTGTAGGATATCCTGCTATGAAAAAATTCTCAAGCTCTACCGAAGCGATGTTTATTATTATCCAAAAATCCATGTCTCGCTTTCAGCGATGGCAATTCTTCCAAAAACTTCTTCTTAAAATTCGGTAGCCCGTCGGGCAACACGGCCTGCCAAACACCCAGAAGGAGCTAGTTATTCCCCTCTTTTCTTTAATTTCTTTTTCTTTTCTTTTCTGGTTGTGCCAGATACTTCACTGACCAAAACGCGACAACGCCAGCGCGGCTCCTGAATAATCTGTTGGGGGAGGTACATGCGTAATTAAAATATAGTCGTTTCTTTAGGACGCAACTAAATTTCCGCGCAAAGGATCGTTGCGGATGGAGGACATTTGTCTAATTGTTAAACAAATTAGATGTTGTTCCCATAGCTCATCCACAAACTACTTTTAATAACAGACGGCCGAGAAGGCGGCGTCAGGAGAGACATCTTGCGCACGCTTGTCCATACTGATACCAGTTTTAAATATTCGGCCAAATATTTGGAATATTGCGCGAGGGTTCCTTCCGAGATTTTTTAATATTTCGTATCACTTCATGAAAAATTGATTTATACTCGGTCGAGATTTGGAAGTGTAACAGAGAGGTCCTGACATGTGGTAATATTGCGCGAGGTTTTCGTTCCAATACATCTTGTTCTCTTGTCGCAAACACACCATAGGTTATTATTCCAATACATGAGACTGCTTCTACGGTGGACATATTAGGGTAAAAGATTTCTGTATATTACATGGACGTAATTCGAGGTACATCTTTCATAATTTTCCTTGAAAAAAGAACGGATTGTCAAATATGTGAAAGGAAGAATGGAGTGCCAACCTTAGAACTACCCGCTTTGGGAATGGTTGATTCCGTTAAAAATTGCAAGCGTCAGCCGATTGAAACATGCGACGTTTACTGAATTACGCTCGGAAGTAGGTAATATTCAAGCATATCCATTAATAATCCTAATCTCTGGTGCCTACCCGAGGGGAGAATGCTAAATCTCTAAACAATTAAATTCCTATAACCAAAGCAAGAGACATTTGTTCGTTGGCGTTCATAATTAACCCTAAAAAACCGCGCAATACAAATAAATACTCAAGAGGTACAAATAATACTAATAATAACCGACAACAATGTACTCAAAACAATTTTCATAAACGCTTTGGCTAAACAGAGTATACTATAAATTCTGAATTTGACTATTTTTTCATTTTTTATTACTGATAACCTATATGTAGATCTTAATTAACTATTATTATATTACTAACGGCAGCACTCTTACCAATCATTCCAGTAATATTTTGTACATATTACAGCATTTTCCAATATTATTCTGAGTATGCCGACGCAATCCGGCGTGTTTCAATTAAGCCGTCGCAATTTCTTTCCTTACCGCGAACATTCGAGCGCTATAATTTCTCCATCGCCCACTGAAGCCCTAAGATAATTTACTCGGTATTTAAGGAATTACTAATACGAAAGGGGATATGAAAGACTGTGTTTAGGGAAGAAGAACATTTACATAATACAACAAATATGCATGTGTAAGCTGTTGACTTCGTCACGTTTACTACACAGTTGAAATATATTTTTCTGGAACACTTAAGTCCTCCTTTAGGTATTATCGTAATCAATCTCTGTCTGATGGTTTTCGATATCCCGCGATGAAGTAATTCTCAGCTACTACCGGAGTAATATATGTTGGTATCAGAAAATCTATCTTCCGCTGCTAGCGGTGGCATTTTAAAATTTAAAAATTCTGAAGCCTGTCGGGCAGCACGACGTGCCAAACATTCAGAAGGAACTAATTATTCCTTTCTTTTCTTTGATTTCACTTTCTTTTCTTTTCTGGTTGTGCCAGATCCTTCACTGACCAAAACGCGACAACGCCAGTGCGGCTCCTGAAAAATCTGGGGGGGAGGTAAATCCGTGATTCAGCAGTAGCCCTTAATTCAGGACGCAACTAAGTTTTCGCGCAAAGGATCGTTGCGGATGGACGGCATTGGCCAAATCGTTTCACGAAACTGTTGTTTTTTCCCATAGCTTCTTCAGAAAATAATGTCAAAATCCAGCGGCCTATCTTGCGGCAAGATGAGCGACATCTTGCGTACACTTGAGCAAACCGGTTCGAATTTGAATTCTTCCGCCAAAATATTGGAATTCTGCGGGAGCGTTGAAGTAGCATATAGTGTGCAGTGAGGCGACGCGACGTTTTCAGGAGGTAGGCGAGTAATGTTCGGAAGATAAATACAACATTCGACTTCGAAACGTTAGGAAATTCACAAATCATGAAATTCAAATGAACTCCAAAGTTATCAAAATGAAAGCCGTTTCTGGCAGAGAAGTTATCCTGACATGTAGGATATTTACGAATGGGGTAAATATATTCCTGTTATCATGCGCGCACATGTATGTTTTGATCAGTTAGTAAACGACAATACATTTAAGCTATGATTCGATTGTAGATGAGAAAATAAATACAGGTACCTCGATGTTACTTTGAGGAAAGAAGGCTTTAGTAGAAGGTAATAACCCCTATGTTCCACTCCATAAGCTTACGAGTGTCACTGGAAGCTCATCGAGTGCTCTGAATTGCTCAAGTAAAACTACTGTAGCTCAGCTAATTATTATAATGTGAAATACTACTTCGTCTGAATATTTTAAGGTTGATTCTTTACATTCATGCAAAGAAACGAATATTTGAATTTTTTCAAGTTGAGAAAGGTATGTAACCCCTTTAATAACTTTCGTAAGCAATTTTACTCCATTTTAAGTATTTCACTACTATCCTTAGAATGAAAAAGGAATTTGCGTTCGAATTACATAGGATTTTCAGCCATATATAGCGATTGCCTTTCATATTCTTATTTAACAATCACTATGATTTCTTTATCTATTTCAGTATATCTGGTACAACATACATGACAAGCAACGACAAAATAACTGTCTATATTCAGTTTCCGTTCTTTTTGTACTAATAAGGATTTCGTAGGACCTTTATTCCTGATTTCAGTGTACTAAAGAAAAAGTCTGTAATCGATTAACGATGATGAAAATGGTCTTTTTCTTTTCTTTCTTAACATTTATTATAAGGACGTTTTCGAGTCATCTGGAATCGAACCAAGGATTTACTGCGCAAAAACTATCGATATTTAATACACAATTATGCATGTATTTCTTGAATTTCTATCTCGTCAGGAAGTAGAGAAATTGATTACCGAGAAATGGCTTACATTCATTTCTTTCGATAAATGCTGAAATCGGATACATAAATTAATTAATATAAAGACAATGGTGTTTATTATATAAAATTTTAGAAAGCAATCGCTATTTATGATTGTGAAATCCTAAATTACTTGAATGCATGCTTCTTTTACGTTCTTAGGATAGTCGTTTACTACCTTCAATGGAAAATATCGCTTACGAAGGTTACTTAACGGGATTATAAATTGAACATACTATTTATTATTAATAATAAGTCAAGGAAAGAATTCAACGAACGAAAAGAAAAATTTAATGACAAATATACCAGAGAACATCGCGCTCTTAAATGCATACTCGGCTAGAATGGGCGTGCATTGCGGGGTTGCCTATACTCCGGTTATAAATTTTCAATTATTTACTGCGGCGAAACTAAGGCCCATTCAGACGAACGCCGTCACACTTTTTCATTATTCTACTTACTGCAACACTGCAGAAAGTTTCACCAAAATCCCCGGACAAAAGTGGGAGTCTCTCCTTGTAAGATGCCTCTTGCGTCGCCTGGAGAGATCCGCGCTAGCCACAGGTCGGGGCATGGGCTTTGGCTCTCCTCCTTCCCGAAGCCCGATGAGCAGACGTCGGCCGCCGCGGCAGTTGCGGGGGGTTCGGCCGAGGACTCCTCCGGGAGAGCCTCGGACTAGATGCCTCTTGCGTCGCCTGGAGAGATCCGCGCTAGCCACAGGTCGGGGCATGGGCTTTTGCTCTCCTCCTTCCCGAAGCCCGATGGGCAGACGGCAGACGAAGATTTTGGAAGCTTTTAAGTCGTCGATTCTTCATTTTTCGATGTGTTATTAGTATAAAAAAAATCAAAATGAAAATCGTACAATTTTCGTATCGTACAGTCATCAAGAAAAATGACTCTCATTCATTTACTTGAGTTTTTCTCTCCCGGGCGTTAAGGCTTTGTCTTATATCACATTGAAAACTTTGGTTTGAAAATGACTGCTTTATTTTCTTGCAATAATTTGCTCTTAATATTATTAAAATGCCTTCACCGGGAATAATAATTCTTAGATGGGATCCTGGGACCCCGTTATCTCCGTATTCCTTATGAAGAATGTAATCAAGTTATCCCGGGTATCTACTGAATTTCCCGGGAAAAATAGTCGTAGATTTTTTTTCAAGAATTACAACGTAAGTAACCTTTAATTTTCTGTCCCTTTTCTTAAACCTATATTTTTCTTTGTTTTCAATTAATTTATGGAATATTCCTATTCTACGTATTATTTTATTTATATTTTCGCTGCGTAACTGTATGCTAACTTAGCATTCTACCAGAGCGTTCTCTTGTTTTTTAGCCGTTCACCATATGGTTGATATTCAGTAAAGTGTGTTTTTTCTTTGTCGATTAAGTGTGAGCCATATAATTCATTTGTTATTTTTAAATTATAGCCAAAATAGAAAAAGTAAAACCATCATTTAGTAAGGTTTTAGGAAGGATGATTGTTCTTTTCGGAAAGTCGTGATTTAGCTTTCCATTTGTATTTTGTTTCGTGGCAGATTCAGGTTTATGCCGCATGGGGGATACAGAAAACTCGTTCCAGTAGTTCATTTCGTAGGTGAGGTTGGACCGTGCCGAATGCTCCTTGCAGGTAAGAGTTTTTGCAGCATTGAATCCAGGTGTTTCTGAAACGGAGTGGGTCGTCGCAGACATGGGAAAAAGGTTTGCTTCCTAATATAATTACTATTACAATTGATTCTCGCAAATACTAAACTGAGAATTCTTTAAAATATAATGTCCGCGTTAAACCCAGTTTGACCTCTTGTGCCACGCGATTTTAGTTTGTTAAACGTTCATTCCTGTTCCTTTGTTACGTGAATAGTCATGTTTTTGATTAAATAAACACATAATGCGAATACTTTCTCTTGCAGTTTCAATGAGTACGATGCTGTCCAAAAGAACCCCTGTCGTAGCTGTTTCGCCTTGCGCTGGAGTTGTGCATTTGACCTGACGTTTGCAACAAGCTTAGGCACTGGAGCATCTCATCTTAAACGGTGCGCATCAGAGGATTATTTTGAACCACAGGATTTTAATATGAGGTAACTCCAGTTCAGGAGAAAACGTTTTATTTGGCAAATTCAAAAAATATATCTGTGAGAAATTTTGTCATGCATGATTCATTATTGATTATTATTTATTTTAAGGACGGAGTAAGCAGAGGAAGATGACCGATGGAGATTTGTATCTGGTCTTTCTTTGGTAGGTGGCTGGAGTTCTTTTTATTTGTTACGTCCACCACCTCTGAATTCCTATGCAAGATACGGTAAGTGTTTTCAAATGCTGAAGTGAGTTCTATGTGTCCTTAAGTTCCTACTTCATCTTTACATGAATGTTTTCTCGTAATGGTAAAATTCCAACCCATAACTTGTTATCGTTTCAGTGAAATGACTTTAGCCTTGTAGCCGAGGATATGTGTCAGAGCCTTCCGAAGGAGTGAAGGTGACCCACGCCGCTGGCGGTCCGGCACCCTTGGAGTTGCATTTGCGACTCTCGTGTGGAAATTGACCTAGAAATTATCTCAGAAGAAATGAAGGGGTAAGAAGTGAGGATTGTCCCACTCAAGCTTGAAATTAAACGAGATCTTTTGTGTTGGTGCCCCCCCGGCTAATCCTCTCTTCCCGGGAACCGCGGATCCTTGAGTGGTCACTGATATGATTGCGTTTACTCAATATTTTTTTAATATATGTAGATTTTAGCACGATTAGTAATCAACTTTCTTACATTGGCATTCATTATCTTTTAGTAGTTTGATTATTGTATCTTGATTGCCTTAACGGCATTTCGCTTATTAAGGTTTCTCTAAATTGCTATTAAAATATTCGTTTAATATCCTAATTTTGAAATTAATTTTTTTTAAGATTCATCTATTAGAGCAATCTTTTCCGTAGAGTTTTTATATTTAGGCATTAATATCAATCAGTATGTCAGATTTTTCCAAGCTTTGTTATCAAGAGTTTTCTCGCTGAGTGATCAACTCCTACTGTTCGAGAGATTTTTTAAAAGCAAATAGTTTCTTCCCCTCATTTTTTTTTCTGAATTTAGATATTCTCTATTGTGTATATAATATTATGAAGTGTCTGTATAATTGCAGACTTACGTTTGAATCGCTCTATGTTAAAGACGTTATTTTATATAATATATACCTTGCCTTGGTCAGGGGTCACTAATGACTTTGAAAGGCGAGCCGCGTTAGTTACTCGCACACAGAAACTAAACTGTCTGAATCTAAATAATCATTTCATAAATATTATAATTACTGAAGAAAAGGAATGCTGCATATTTAGGAAAGGTGGAGTAATTTCCTGATTAATTGAGCAGAACGTAGCTTTTTTATTTTAAAAAATTAGTTGTAGGTGCTTAATTTTCGGTTTTACTACCACATGGTTGTATTTACCTGTAATAATTGGCACTTGAAATCTGTAGTGTCATAAATGATGTTTCGAAGAGGAAGATAATATCAGAAGAGAATTGTGAAGCTTGCATGCGATCGATTTCTAATGTGATTAATTAATATAGCCAAAATAATGGAAGATATCGTACTACTACTAGTTTCCTTATATTACATTGTACTTCTTTCTACATCATCTTATCGGTTTAGTTTAATGTATTTTAGCTCATTTCTGTAAATTATCAAATCTGTAAGTTGAAATGGAAAGTAACGTTTCAGGCAAAACTATGTAAGATTATATTATTAAATTGGTTTATTAAAGGCCTCATTCCAAACTATGGTTATACAACGCACCGTGTTTATTGGATTTTATATACGTGAATCTAGACGCTACAAGGAATTCATATATTTTAAAATATATTTATTTTATATAGTTTATTTAAATTCATTATATGGTTTGCTAATCTGTTTCTTGAAATAGAAATGTACGTTGATGCAACTATAAGGGGAATAGCACTTATCGATAGTGCAGTTTGCACTGATAAGTACTGCGGCGGTTTTTGTTTGAACATAAAAAAGTCAGTTGAGAAAATAAAAAATAATGCACACAGGTTTTCTTTCAGTGGTTTGTTAGTGTTATATTCGAAGTCAGAATTTATTACAATTTATCACCATGATGAAAAGTAAAGCAGAATTCTTGTTTGACTTGCAAGAAGTTTAACCATCATAACTATTTTATTTTTTTAGGAAAGCCGTATCTTGTTTACTTGATTGAAAGAGAGGACGTCGAATCCTTATGGACATCTGAAGTAGGCATAGTGAATTCAACTGAGCTCAGGACATCATAGCGCCGTTCACCTGATCAGATGGAGAAGTGAGCGCCATCCTCTAAAAACGAAAAGTTATCACATAATAGAAGTGTAATAGGTTAGTACGTTTGATAAAGCCTTCAACAGCATAGTCACGCTAAGTTAACGATTGCAGTAGTCTTAATTCTTACTATTTCGAATTGCGCATGAAAAGTTTTGTCCTAAAGCATTATTTTGTAAAACTGCTTTCGTCGCAAACTACCTGTTTTAAATGTTTATGGTTTTAATTCCCTTAATTTGATAGCCTCGACGTTACGCAATACTAAAGTTGTTTGTGAATTGTAAATTCATTCAACGCGTTTACAACATTAGTTGTAGATATTTCTAATCGTAGATAGATCGGAAAGTTTAGTTTAATTTAGCGCGTTTATTTCAATTCGTGACAAATTTTTAAAATTTCCTTTATGAAATTTCGAAACCTTCGGATGACATGTCGATGATTAGATGTGAATGCTTATTTTTACTTGCGCGCTCTGAGACGTTTGCCTCTCTCTTATTTACATTTTGACGCCTGCTCATGGTGATGAGTAAGCATTGAAGGTTTTTGATAAGCATGGAATGAGTCATATCTTGGAGTTACTATTCTATCGATTTACCATAAACCGGCGAATGTAATATTGAAATTATTCTCTCCCGTTGGGGAAATTCAGGATATCAATTGTTGGGGTAAGATTGCTCTTTATTCCGGTGATTTCAACGCACCGCGTGTCACGATGAGGAGGTTAGTAATAATTGTCGCTCAAAGGTATGCTAGGGCAATAATTTATTAAGGTTATGACGTTTTCTACTTGTCACTATATTTTACAGGTACTCAGATGTCACGGTGCTCTAGTTCCGGCTACTACTAGAAGATTTCTGAGATGGAAATCATCTGAATGCTGCAGCACAACTGAGTGCGAAAGGACCAACGTAGCACATGAGGACATGAAAATTACTATCATCTTGATGCTATTATTACTTGATAATTATGCATACTTGTTATGATTATAATTAAAATTGTATCAAAAAAGCAATTTAATGTTTCTGAACGTGTTTCCTGTGTACTAGCTAAGAAATAAATCCCGAGATTTGTTATTTATAAAAGAATTATTGTATGAATTGATTAAATAACCTCTTTTTTTATATTAATACTGGAAGATCCAGTATTTTACGAAGAATTGCATTTAATTTAGTATTTTTCAGATTTAAATAGACAGTACCGATATTATATAAACTATGAAAATTACGGAATGACGGCCTTAAATTCAATTCTGGTAAAAATTAGATGGAGAATAAAACTAAAAAGTCTTATGCAGTAAAGCGATAGTAATTTTGCAATTTTACAAGTTAACCACTTAAAAGTACTTAAAATGGACGAATTTTCAAGCAATATCTAAATTATCAATTTCTTAATTTGAAATTTGCACCTAGTCAACACAAAATGCATCTTGGGTGTAAAATTTTATTTACGATAGTCATTTTAATAGTGACAATAGAGGCTATAAGAGAAAGGAATGATAAATTCAAAATGGCTAAATTTCGAAGAATAGAATTCTGAAATAAAATACAAAATTTGGAAATTTTGAATCGGCGCCCAAACCGCAACGTCATGGCGTGACGACATGATAGTGACGTCATGAACTTTCGCTTTCCTGCCAAGGTTATTGGGCTCAAAGGGTTAAACTCGGAGAGCTTATTCGCAAATTTCGAAAAAAGGGTTGAAATTGCTGGTTTTGACCTTGAATGACCTCTAAATTCTGAATTCGTCCTTCAAAAAACGCCGGGAAATTCCGCAAGGTTATGAGGGCGCTGCATGTACTCTGCAGTAAGTAATTCATAAGGTATATTATCTCTCGCTATACAGCAATTGAGGTCTTTGTGTAGAGGATAACTTTCTGTTTCTCACGCAGAAAGTTAGGGTTCAAATCCTACAGAAGTAAATATTTTTTTCTTAAGATTCTATCATTTTTATTTACCGATTTATATCTATATTTCTCTATGATTGCGTGATCTTTTTGTCTTGTAAACTTTCACAATTCAAACTTAACGAGCAATATAATCAAGTTATTTCCTCCGCTACCCAATTTTTCAATGCATGACTGTTTGAAATGAAATTGGATAATACTAACCCTTATATTCACCTGTTAATTAAATCACTTTTAGATCGCCGGTTCATTCTAAGGCGATTATCTTGCATTACTTTGGTTAATGATAAATCGAGGGCATTGGAAACAAAAAATTAAGGTCTTCTTAATTTTTATTGATATTAATAATAATACATAAGTAACACATCAGATTAATAAGCTAGATACATTGTGTTTGTAAAAGTAATATGTCAAATAATTCTCATAGATCATTTTCAGAGTTCTAGGTGACAGGATCATTTTTACTAATTCATTTCGATTATTCCTTTCGCTGATAATACTCGTATATATCTGTAAAGAAAGTTGAAATTAAAATGAGTAACAAACATTATATGTTCACACAATATAATTCAGCAAAATTCCATTAGGATATTAAAACATGATCGCAGGCAGAATAATGGCTAATGAGAACCTTCATAAAAAATTGGATTCCAAGTATAATATTCATCTTCTGTCACATATTTATAAAGTCTTGTTAAAAAGAAGCTTTACGAATCATATTTAGTGCTCATAACACAAAATTTCCACGTATTATTATTTAAGTTTCAAGGTATTTCATCACAACTCTCCAAAATCCTCTCCATAATAATATGGCCAAGACGTTTTTCTTTTTTATAGACAAGATTAAATTCATATCGTACATACATAATCGCAAATGAGTTAAATCAAAAAATTCCGTATCTACTCTCATCTATGACTAAAGTGCAAGATAGCGTAAAAGTAATTTATCTAAAAAATTTCCCTCGTTAATAACTTCCAAACGATTCAAATTATTTCAACCCGACACTACATAATACACTATGATTGATATGTCCACATGAAAGTTATGATTAAAAATGAATGATAGTACATGTTCATAGTCCAGATGTCTGGTCCAGACCAAACAACTGCACCCAGAGGGTGCATGCGCGCGGCTAATCTAAACGATTCAAATTATTTCAAACCGACCATACACCACGTTTATTAACTTACCCATATGTTGCAGATGAGTTTATATTCTTAGAGAAATACATGTACTGCAAATTATCATAACATAATTCAAATATTTTCCCATAGAAAAACATGGAGAAATCAGAGCAACTCAGTACTACGTATTTTCATGTACCGCTAATTTAAAATTAGGAATCACGAATAAATTGCAATGGAAAGAACGTGGAAATTATAATTTTCATCACTAGCACGCACTAACATTACATTTTGAAAGATTGATTTGTACATTGGATGGATATTTTATACTGTGACATTTATCTAAAAAATTTCTTTTAAAATTCTTCTCAATATCGAATAAAATCGGCAGCTTGTTAAACTCTTACCCCTCTCCAATCCTTACTTTTAACACAGTATATTGTAGCCAACCAATGCCTTATTTATTTGCCTTTCTGATACTTTCTATACTATAAAGTATTAGATAAATATGATCATATCAGAGAAATATCTTAATTGAAATAAGCATATCTTTTGAAGTAAATACAAAGTTTGAATTTATTAGCCTGGTGAAAGTTTTATCATTCCAATTTATCATCCAATACTAAAAGTACTAAGAACATTACATCTAACAGTTGCTGATTGGAAGCCATTGTATGATGAGATTTTTGAAAAATTAATACTTATCTTTATCTCCGGACATTCGATGATAAGATACCAAATCATTTATATTTTCTTCATTAAAAACTCCTCCTTAACTTTAATTTAACTTTCTCAATCAAAATTTACACTACATAATTTCATTTCAGTAAAGAAAAATAATAAAATAAATTTAAATATTTAAAACTTTATTATCTTGATCGAACATGGACCATTATATCGTTCAGCTAAGAATACATTACATTTATAGTTCAACTGAAAACAGTATTCATATGTCCCCAGAAATGGAGAAGTCGGATCCGTTTGACAAATTATAACGAAGTTGCAGCACAATATAAAGGTTTAAAATCTAGGAGATTATATTGAAACCTATGGAGAGTGAATGAGGATTACAGTCAGAAATATTAGAAAGACGAGAAACGGACCTGAAATCTATATATAATCTATATCAGATATTTGAGTTATACTTCGGTGCAACGGTGCTCCGGAATATGCGCGTTAGCTTCTTGTTTTTTGAGTTAAATTTTGGAAGTTTACAATTCGCCGATCCTTGTTTTTCACAATATTTCTAAGTAAGATTAGTCAAACCGTGATTTATATATTTTTAATTATTTCGTGTATATAGTGAGTGAGGTGAGGGTGAGCGCTGGCGTTTAAGTTGTTAGCGGTAGTTTTGGTGAAAATGTTTTCCTAGAAATTGCGACCGGAATCACGTGTGGGACTAAGAGGAGAAAAATTTACAGATAATGGAATGGTTAGGGAGTAGCAGGTAGGCGAAGGGGGCCCACTGAATTCCGCGTATGCTGATCTCTGAAAGAATAGCGAGGTCTAAGGTGTAAACAGCGGGAGAAGAGATATGGTCAATGGCATACGACAGATGCCAGTCGTGAAGCTGCATTTTAGAACGTAGTATTTCTAGGAAGAAATCAATGAATATGAATTGTCGAGAACCCTCTCCCAATAGCATCTAGGTTTTCCACTCCATTCATTTTGTCTATTCTAATCGATGGAATCTCAGAAACGCTGAGTTCTTCACTCGAAAGGAGCATTGCAAACACATTCCACTTATACTAAAACATATTTTGTTTGTATACCATACTAATATATGTCAATTTCTCACTCTAATTCTCATAAATATAGATTACTTGTAAATTCCTCTTCTTACGGTATTACTGAGGGCATAGGACACTGCGGAGTTCTAACTTATCGTTCAATTTCTGTCTAGCTCTATTCCAGATTATTTTCTAATAGCTTCCCTACCATGCGCGAATTCAATTAGGTTTCTTTGCGCGCCATTCCTCGGATTTTCATTTTCGAAGTATAACCTTTATAAAATTCTTTTTCAATCCAAATAAAATGTAACGAGTTATAATCGTTGTCATTACTCATATTACTATGAATATGATATTAAAATCTAATGAATTAGATTGCCTTTGCACTGGAGTGGCAAGGACTACTTGTTGTGATTCAATAAGTGCACCAATCATAGTTGATGCAAGATTTTCACTTTGAAATTTATTTACCGGAAGATTCCTAAAAAATATCATTTTCTGTGAATCTACGACATATCATTAGCAATGAGAATTTAAAATATTATACACTTACGGGTGTGTGCGACTGCGTTATCCTGAGACTCCTTTATATAGCTGATCATCTTCGCAAGTGCTTTTCTATGGGTTTGCTAATAAATAGATTCTCGAAGCTTGCCACTTTCCAGTAAACATTCGACTTACTTTCCGCACTTTTTCCCTATCTTATCATCGCTGCCCTGGGCCACCGCACGACTCGCAGTGACTCTTGGCTATATTCAGATGTGTAAGCGATTCTACCAGAGAATTTCGTACAAGAAAAAGGAAAGAAAATATCTGGAGGTCATAACAGCCCTCAACTTAATTGCTCTTTTCTTACCCAGATGTAGGGGAGGAGGAGAGTCCTTTCCCGTTCTTCACTACCTACTCCATTTTTCCCTGAAATGCTCGGTACGGCGTCGGACCACGGTCGTGAAAATTTGTGAAAACGTTTATTATTCCATCCATCCCCTCAGATGTTTATGCAAACACCGATATTATTAAGAGCGTTACAGAATGGGATCTCAAAATTGTTCAAAAGGTTTGCATTAATATTTCCAATTATTTTTTTTAATATCTTGGGATATCCGATAACAATGACTTGTAATTTTAATAGATTTATCTTCAAAAAATTGTCCTAGCTACATTCCTGACTTTGCTGGAAGTCATGGTTCGCATACTGAACACATTCAGGGAAGCAGGCAGCTGTAGAATCGAGATGTATCTACAGGTCATCAGCGTATAAATGATGTTTACAGAATTTAATATAATTTAATTTTTAATATATATCCGCGTCAACAAAATCGAAGGTTTCACTAAAGTTCAGTAATTCCATTAATTAGTCCATACCCTCAGATGCTTAGGAAGTTTCCTAACGCCTTGTATTAAAATGCAATTGGTAAATTCAATCCACGATTTATCCCAAGAACTTGCTAGCAAGACGCAACGTGCCCAGAATTCGTCTGCTCTGTATATATTTAACTTGAAAAGGTATGACCACATTTCCGATAGACATAAGAAAATATCTTGGATTTAACTTTAAAATAGTCAAAGAATTCGTGTTCTAACGCCAGCTTCCAGCGACTCGCGAGCACAAAGTGCGGAACATTTTTTTTCTGAAATGGCTAATAAGCATAGAATCTGTCCATTACTGCAATACTAGTTAGACCTCCGTTTCGCTATAATATTATTCTGCCATGTAAATGCCATTAAAAATCGAAAATAATGAAGTGATTTTAAGAACAATAACGAAAACAAATCCCTCTAAAAGCTGAACGTAGACCTGCATAGCAGACAATGTCCATCTTTAATTTCTCTCTCTCTCTCTATTCTGGAGGCCCCCCTTGCCTTTAAATAAAACTATTAAAACGAATTTTAAGGGCCAATTAATACACCCAAGCCTAAGCATTTTTGCTTTTCATATCGCAGGATAGTAGGTATTTTCGTCCTTATAAGCAGTAGTTAATTTTTGATTGAACTGTGAAAATACATTGTTGCTTTTTCTTTTATTTAGGTTGTAGGAACTAAATGCCACTAAGAATCAGAACAGGAAATTCTCAATATTAACTTTTATTTCACTTAAATCTCCCTGTGATTACATCAGACAAAACTAACCAAATAGCAATACAATAGTAAAACAGATTTCACAAGGAAGACCGGAGGGGAAGAACAAGTCTGCCTGGCATTCGCCCGAATTTGGAAGGAAAACCCCTCCGTAAAAAACCTCCCAAAGGCATCCAAAACCACAGAAGTTAATCAGCAAAACATCTCAAATTCAATGATTTACAAACGAATTATTTCACTACAAGCGATTCCTCGGATACTTTTACAATAAACAAAAAACCATGTTTGATGCCATCAAAGCGTAACGTAAATATATTATCTGGCAATGCATGCTGAAAGCTGACAAGATTTCCAAAGTAGGCAAAAATATTTGTACATATATAGAGAACACGTAGTAATTAAAGTATGTGATAAAACATTTACATGAATAGAAAACTTGGTAAAATTATGTTCTTCACTGGATCTGGTAGCCTATTGTATTATTCATCACTCACTTCTCCTGAACTTCGATTAGGTATGGCACCATCGGCCACAACATTAAATTTACAAAGTATATTAATTGCTCCATGAAGAATGAATAGTACAGAGTTAAAACAGTTAAAAATGCGGTCAGCTCTTTACATAAGCATGGATTAATAAGCACGTTAAGTTAAAGTGTGGCTTCACTGGTGGAAGAGACTATAGTTCAAGTAAATACTCTGCAAATGTATCTGAACTTGCCACACGTCAAAAGTCACTTAATGCACGCAAGTGATTTGGTGTCCATTACGGGCGCCCCTCTGGAAGATGACCGTGGATGAAATATGCTGCAGCATCACACTTCTGTCTGTAGGATTCCTAATACTGAACCAAAGGGTTGTAATCTGATGAACTCGAAGAAACTCCTCCAGAATCACAGCATATCTGTCGTTCAATTGGCAGCAAGAGAACAAGAATCGGGCAGACCAAGGCTATCCTATCTTTGGGCACCTTAAACGGCTCAAACAGAACCTTCTCCACTAAAATTCCACCAGCAAATAAAAATTTTGGCTAAATTCGAGGCTGAAATTGAGCAAATTACGCGGAACAGAAAATACACCAAACAGACAAATCAAAAAAAAATAGTCATATGCGAAGAATGGAAAGAAAGATTAAATATATAATGCTAACATTGATATGCGAACACGTACAGAAAGGAAAGGAACGATACACCTTAAAACACAGCCCGTAAAATTTCTAGAAAAATACATCTTATCAGTAATTACAGATAATGATAAATCACGAATTCAAAGAAATTCCTCAAAATGTTGAAGACTTCCTGTAAAAAAGGGAAAATTAACCATACGGATTACCACAGAAAATACTAGAAATTTAATGCAACATATGATACTGAAATTCTCACAATAGGGAAAAAACAAATTATAACACCATGTAACACTTAATGAAAATAAAATCATCAGTAATAACATAAGAAAAGATATACTAAAACCCTCAATAACCTTACTGTCATCCAATAAGAAAATTGGGTATAGTATCAAAGGGATATAAAAACAATTTATAATCTAGCAGAAAAAGTTGCCTTAAGGATAAGGCGACATGTAATATTAAATGAAGACAAATACAGCAGGATCTTTCGCAGTAAGTTCATGAATAATAAGTAAATTCGTAAAACCAATTGCAAAAACAAAAAGGCTAAGTCATATACAGGCGTTAGGTCAGTCGAGGCAAGTCGACTGCGAACACCGTACGCAAAAAAAACTTTCATAGTAAAGTGCGAACATTGGCTACAGCCGATGGTGACGGCGACGGTGATCGTAGGCATCACGTCGACACAAGGTGATGATATAGTATGATGATCCAGTAATTGGGAGAACGCAGAGATAAAAAAACTGTTGAAAAAGGCAGTAATCAATCGCATTAGGTGGATGCAGCGTTTAAACGTACTTATCAGACGCATCGTGGACGTTTAGTTTCGTGGGATATGTAGAGACGAAGTGTTGCCGCTGAAATTCGGATTCGTGTGTGAAAATCTTCGTAGGCTATCTTCGTTGCTTGGCTTCGAACGCCCATGCACGAATTATACCAGTCCATGAAGCAATTCATGAAAATAAAATCATCAGTAAAAACATACCAAGTAAACACTAATTCAAACAACTTCCTTAAGCTTAACGACTTCAAATAAAGCATACACCATCATAAAAAATAACCTTAAGGATGAGGCGACATATGTAATATTATACGTAGGAAGGAAAACGAAATGCAGCAGAATCATTCACACTAAGTACATGGCTATTAACAAAGTTCGCAAACAACCAATCACAACATCTAACAGGCTAAGACATATAAAGGCGTTATACATATAGGTCGACTGCAGACGCCGTACGAGGAAACATTACGTAGTATTGAGGGAGCATCGTCCGAAGCAACTGGTGACGTTGACACAGTTGTCGTACGCATGACGTCGACGCAAGGTGATGATAATATGATAATCCAGTAATAGTGATAACGGAGCGTTCGAAAACAGTTTAAAATCGCAGTCTTCAAAAACGCAGAGTTAAAATAGAATATGTTCGCTATGTCATGTTCGCAGTGTTCAAGCGCAGTACGTGAATGCAGCGTTAAAACGGACTTTTTAGACGTATTGTGGACGCTTCGTTTCGAGAAATATTTGTAGAGACGAAGTGTTGCCGCTGTATATTCGGATCGGTGTGTGAAGTTCGTCGCAGGCTATCTTCGTAGTTTGGCTTCGCCTGCTTTTTGCAGGCTCTTCTTTGTCTTCCCTCTGCACTGCATTCGGGCTCGACCTGCGGCCTCCGCTGTGAGGCTCAACCTGCAGTGGCGTAACTCTCGGCACCACCTACGGACGACAGACACGCAGGCATTACTTACTTGCACACCTCACGCGTACGGCCTCAAGGATCGGCACGAAAGCCTCGCGTGCAGGCCTTGCTCACACAGCTAGGCTCGCAGAATCGTCTCGATGCTTCGGCTCCCTGACCGCTTCATCTGCTCGCAGTATCTTCTCTGCGTTGACGTGAAAGCTCCTTCCTCAGGTTCCTGCACAGCCTCTCTCCGCACCTAATACATTCGACACTTTTGAAACGCATCACAAAAAACAGAGTTAATCTTGTAAATGCATAACATCTAAACAAAATACCGAAACACTGAAATTACAGATTTGTATTTAAATTCTAGTGTCCAATCTAGTTTATTATAAAAGTTAGCAATATTAAAGTCCAATGCATCCAGCCTCCATGAAGTACATCGTGTCTTCTAGCACAACTTTCTGCTTCTAATGGGTGCTGCTGTAGGGATCCGCATTTGCTGCTTGAATTCAGTGTTCCATGGTTTGTCTCCTTTAATAGCCTTGTCAGTTCCTTTTGGAGGGAATATTCACTTTATCCTCTTTCCAAAGACGTTATATGGAGGCTACAACCTCAGGTTCTGCAAGCAAATACGATGAATATGTTACAATCTATAATAAACTCAGTAAAAGCAGGTTGAGAGGGTAAATAAAATGAATTTCATAAATGAAGCAAAGTAAAAATACAGTAAAAATAGAAATCGCTATGTATTAAATATCTTGCAGAAGTTCAGAGCAACTACGTTGTAATCCTTAAATACGCATGATGTGCAAGGTAAATTAATTAAATACGCATAATGTGTAGAGTCATGAAATCTGAATCTATAAAACTGTTAGTTTACACATTCAAAAATATCCCAGACAAACTGATATTCTTTACCCCACCCAAATGTTTTTTAGCAAACACTCCGATAACTACGAACTAATACAGAAATACTAAAAGACTCAAAAACGCCTTATCCTGTATCAGTGTTCATTTTCTCTACTTTATTTATGTCTTTGCCATGTCATGCATAAAACCATGTAAAATTTAGGAAGAGAAGAAAAGCTGGTACTGAATGACAGAAAGGTCACAAAAACAAACGTGGCACAAAGGTTGCAGGCTCCTCATCCATGGGCTATGTAACTATAATCATTGTCGAAACGACACCTTTTCTAATTAAAAGCTATAACCTTCTTCTGGTGAATACACTTTTCAAACTTGCATAAAGGAAACGATTTAAAAGTACCACAAATAAAAGGTACAATATTATTGCTATTTAATTCTACCATGTAAAGCTATGCTCCTATATTATCTAATCAAAATCTTGAAATATATTGGCTTGAAACTTTTTTGTTATAAGCGTTACATCTGGTGAGTGTACAATATGAAAGGGCTTGAGTTACTGATCAAGCCAGCAGCACCGCTGTCTTAAAAAGCATTGCAAAACTCACTTTAATTCCACTACACAAACTGAAATGATACAATTTAATAAGAGGAAAACCTTACCCCTTCCGGCCCCCAACTGCTTCCTTTATTCCTTGATCTTTTAACTGCTCAGTATGCTTGCCTGATGTGGGGGAAGAAACCTTTGGAAACGCCACTAATTCCCTTGAGTCTTCCAATGACATCCACTCGAGTAATTTTACTGAAAGTGTATAACACAAGATTTAAAAATATACTCAATAGTGTTCTGTAGAGTTTGGCCTTGGTAAACATCAGCTTTCAATTCAAAAATATTTAAAAAGTTCAATTTGTGTTTTGATCTAAGCTTTAAGCCCTACGTTATCTATAAAGATGATTTTGGAAAGTTTGCTAAATTACTACAACTCAAATTAATAAACACAGCATATGCAGAAGATGTTAAGCATATCCCCTCGAGAAATTTGATTAACTTTTAATCATTATCGATATTTTCCGTTAAAAATATATCTACTGCTTTAAGGGGATCGAATAAAGGTTACATCATAATTGAGGGTATTCAAGGAATGTAATTCTCCGTGAAAGTGATTAAATTTAAACGTATTAAAATATACGGAAATTACCTTGAAATAACTCCTTAGTAGTAGTACCCTGAACAAATGGAAATAATTATTAAAAGTACTAATTCCGGAAAAAACTAAAGGGGGCTTAATATAGTTGATGCTTTCTGACGATACTTGGTGGAACATTTCCATACTCAATATGAAAGAAACAATTTGTCTTCGTCCACAAATTTTATTTAAAAACACGATGGTGATCCACCTGAAGATGAGTTAACCTCGAAACCGGTCGTGTTTTTTAAATAAAATTTGTGGACGAAGACAAATTGTTTCTTTCATATTGAGATTGAGGGGGGCTTAATATTTTATTACGTTTGCGTTGAAGTTAAGAAGCACTCGAATTTAAGACTACTCCAGATAGCTATGAGTGCCGCGCGTTCTACATTGGAGAAAACAGTCACGGGTTCGATTCCGGTGGGAGACCACGTGCAAAATGATCTCAGCTGTCGAAGCACTTGACCCTAAAATACTACCATATTCTAATCTAACAGGTACCGGATGAATTGAAGCTCCGAAAAGGCAAAAAGGAGAGTCATAAAATTACAATACAATATGTATATGAAAATAAAAGCGGTACATAGAAAACAGATCAAATCTAGAACAAAAAAGCATGTCTACAAACAGATTCAAAATTTCTTAAAGTATGCCTTATTTATCGAATTGGATTATAGACCTAATTGACTGAAATGAACCGAGAAAAATACTCTATACGACCATAAAAACCACCAAATATCCAAATTATATTTTATGAAAATTAGCCAATATAAATAACTTAGAAAGGCTGAAAAGTCTGAAAATCACATGCTGTTCAAAGCTGTTCACTTGGAAAGCAATAATAAACTTGCTTAAACGGGAGAAATGTTCAAAGCTATTCCAGCCGAAGCACATTAAAATTCATTACACACTGGAATATCTATTTAGATCGATATTTAAAAGCATCTCAAAATCTTCCGCGATAAGTGGATTTGAAGCAAAGCAAAGGATGGTTTAATTACTGTCTCAGTTTTCTTTAAAAATAAATCAGAAGACCTTAAATTTGTTCGAATATGCAAACTGGATTTTCATCTTCATTGTTATACCACACCACATACATGAAATGAATAGCCATTAGTAATAATAGTAATTGCTAATACCATAATCCATCACCAAATACACAAAAGAGAACACTTCCAGTCACATCACCAGACACTCCATTCTCACTGAGCAGACAAACTTAATACCAAAACCAAATCCACGCACTCTCAAAATTGATGAAAATGAAAATCCAACTTAAATGAATATAGAGAAACAAGTCGTTTTAAGTCAAACAATCCTCGCTTTGCTTCAAGAAAAATATTTCTATTCACTCACTATTGAAATTTTACCATTTTTGAAAATTTGAATATGACTGAATGAAAGGATTTAGCGATTCATTCCCAAATTCATAGCAACGGATTACTTTCCATTCATGGAATAAAATGCACGAAAAACAAAATAAGGATTTAAAAAGGGTAAATTTATGATTTACGTCTGTATCGAATCATGGACAAAATTAAATCTAAGAAGCGCCAACAGCTTTGAGGTCTTGATTTACAAGATTGTAAGTCTCGTACTATTCTCCAAAGTACCTACCCACATAATGTGGGTGATATTAATGGCTTAGTCGGATCAACCAAAGTAACATATTTAATACCAGTCGTATGGTTCATTTTGTTTAAAAGCAGAGGTAATTTCGCGCAGATGACATACCAAGGAGAATCGAACCCGGGAACGTTATCACCTAAGTATTACACTCGGCTATCCGACGCGATAAAGATCTAAGGAGAATATGAGCATAGACCTACTCGCAATCTTCTATTCTGTGTGATTTTACTCATCTTATGCTCGCCAAAGATATCCCTGATCGACTATTCTTCGTGACAATTCAATATCGGGGGAATGTGGTAAGACTTTAGACTTTCCTAGCAATGAGATATTACGACAAACCTTAAATCCCACTGATACTTCGACGTAGTAGAAGTATTCCCTAGGGTTTCTGGCGAGCAAATCTACGAAAGCACATGTTAACCCTGACAAGAATCCCGTCGTAGGTGATTATTGAGTAGAAATGAATTCTCTATCAAATGGAGCGACTGTGGGAAATTTTCAACCGAACAGCATACCCGAGAACATACTTCAGACGGAAGAAACCTTGGAAAAAATTACGAGATTTTACATTCAATGACAAATTACGGTATAGGAAAATGAATTTACTAAGCACGCCGAAACCTTCGAAAGAGTTCAAATGGCTTAACGTCGGTCCAACCATTTCGTCAAACGCCAAAAATTCAGATCGCAATTTCTAAGGGATGCCTGACATTCGAAAATGTGGTGCGATTCACCATGAAAATGACGGATTTACAGAGGAAAAACTAGATAAAATTACTTGGAAATAAGAAGGGATGATACGCTTTAGAAATCATGACTGGAAGAAGTCTGGAAGAAATGTTCGAAATCACTTAACTTCTAAGACACATTGAAGCTTCCCTCGCAATCCCTCGGCATGGCAGAGCACATGGTTGGCAGGATAAGACTTCCGAAGACAAGCCACACATCAAATACATTTTCCAATTTAAGAAACGATTTCCTGAAATAAAGAAGATTGTAAGGAATTTAAATTACTAGAACGTCGTAAATTACGTATTTATAAGCCATGAAGAATCTGAAGATAATAAAGATAAAAGACGCGAAGTAACGTAGGTTTTGAAATCTTTACTTTACCTAATATTCTTTACCGGAGGAGCTCACGATGTGAAGACGACTGGCGTTGAAGCGTTGAAGTCCAGAAATGAGGAGGAAGGAATCTATGAAGGTTAAGTGGGGGAGGATCTAAGTAATGGTTTGGGGATACTCTCTACCAATGGCGTAGCACAGAATATGGATGAGTAATGTCGGAGAGGAAAAAAATGGTTTAAACTTTCCCAAAAATATAATTCACTACAAATGTGGAATTTGTACACATAATTTTATAATTTATATAATCGCGTTGAATATTGACGAATCAGTTTTCATGTTATTTTTTCTTTTGAATATTCTTTGCTCTTTTTCGAACCCTTACTATATCTGCCTACATCGTTGCCATTCTGTTTACATAGTTGCTATATTCAACAACTCCATCTTTTCTCATGATCTTGTTTTCTTACATAATGCTATCATTTTCATATGCATTCTTTCTAGTAAGCGATGACGTATTTTATAATAATTTTAGGTCGAAACATAGTATGACCTTGTTATCAACTTTAAGATATGTTAAATCAGTATAATAAATGTAAAAGAAATATTTCTCAGCGAATATGAACTCCGTTCCCTCTCGTGCGGATCCCAATTATCTATAATCGAAAAAGAAATCGAGATAATTATTATATATTTTCCTGATCCAGATACCTGATTGCCTCCAACTTAATCAACCCTTAATGTACTTTATTTATTAAGTAATTTATAATATACTTTACCTAATATACCTTTACTATACACCCCGCTGAGGGAGTCGCTGGGTCTTCTGTCTTTGTGTAGGCCGATGGCTCTCCGTAGGTTCCAGGGGACATAGAAAGCCGCTATCAGGTCATTATGAAGCATGCGTCCCAATCTGTAGGAGAGACTTCCGAGGAAGGGGATTCTCCGCCATGAGGAAGGAGTTGTGGAGGATTATTAGAGGGAAGGAGTGATTTTACGGCATGAGAGGATATTTGGTTTTCTCCTCAAGAGTTTATCCACCATACCTGGGCTTTATCCGTTATTTATAGCAATCTGTTTGATGATTAAAACTTCTTTAGTCTAAAGGGAATTGGCCGGCGAGATCGGGATGTGGATGGATCATACTGTGAAAAGCGGGTTACTTCTGCGAAAAAGGATGGGAAGAATGAGAGGGGATGGTGAGGTCAGAATAGGTGGGTTTGCTGGAGGGAGTTGAGATAA
The DNA here is from genome assembly GCA_036926295.1 of Pachydiplax longipennis. Classification (NCBI taxonomy): domain Eukaryota; kingdom Metazoa; phylum Arthropoda; class Insecta; order Odonata; family Libellulidae; genus Pachydiplax; species Pachydiplax longipennis. Next base: position 3,207,653 of record JAVFKF010000010.1, read on the forward strand.
TGTCTGACAGACAAAACTAGTTGCCGATTAATTTATTTCTGTGGAATTTACAAAGTGTGTTTTTATCTTTGCATGATGGCACCATTTCACAAAGTTAGGCTGAATAATGTCAATTTTAAAAATATATCTTGTTTGTATACCAAACTATTATATGTCGATTTCTCATTCTCTTACTCATAGATATAAATTACTCGTAAATGCCTTTTCTTACGGTGTGACCGGGGGTATAGGACACTGCGGAGTTCTTCCTTATTGCTTAATTGCTGTCTAGCTCTATTCCCGATCATTTTCTAATACCCTCCTTACCATACACGGATTGAATACTTTTCTTTGTGCACCACTGCTCGGATTTTAATTTTTAATTTTCAAAGAATAACCTTTGCAAAATTCCTTTTTAAACATATTACTATGAATATAGTAATATGAGTAATGATAACGAACTTGGTTATTAAATAATTGAAGAGCTCATGTACTTAAAGCGATTATAATTGAAGTAGATGTGATAATTTCACTCTGTGACCTGCCTGGAAATCATACAAATTCGCTTTATTAGAGAGTTCTATTACGAAGCGCTTTCATGGTAAAGGATAACGTACAAAGCACATGTTCGCCGATTGCTTTCGCAGGTTGAAAGGCGAATACAATGTCGAAGCCATAGCGAGTTAAGTGGAAAAGTCACTATTACGGATTTGAAGGTAATTCTTACCCGGATAGAGAACTATCCGTAGCTGCGTTTGTTTCTATCTATCTAATCTGGAAATTTAATCTCGTATCTACGTATCCTTCCGTGGATATCAGAATGAATTTGCGCATAAGGTCTATGCTGGACGATAGGAATTAGAAGATTAAAATCTGTTAATACTGTGATCTCATGAACGTATAGCACGTTCCTTTGATGGCAATGCTATTCTAACCTAAATGAATGTATTCCCCTTCTTTCATCTTCCTCCGTCAATTGATTTTACTGGTAGTTTCTCGACTACTGAAAACCCTCTTAAGTCTCCCCTTCCTCCTGTCATTTTTTGTAAAAATATATTTGAGAATTTCGGGATTGAATGTTTGGGCGGCGCCCGATAGTACCGTACCCATTTTCAGGAATAGAATTTCCGAGAGAAAACGATAAAAATTCTTTCGTGAGGAACTAAACGCGAAAGAAATTTTGCGAGGATCAATCGTGAACTAGTGATTATGAAAAATCGCGCATAAGAAAGACGGGGACAAAAGCATGGCACTCAAAATATATTGATCAAAAATTTACGTAAGGCCGGTGCGCATACGTTGAAAAACCATGCGTCACTCGATAAACAGAATGAAACTGAAAATAGTATCGTAGGTAAGATCGCTGTGGAACACAGTGGTCGAGAAACCATGCGTCTCGTTATTAGAACATTTCGAGCTAAGACTCGCTGAAAACGAAACCCTTCGAGTTTTCCGTTAAGGTGGAAATTCTCTAAGAGACATCTTATCATTTTCTTCTTCTTCAAAGAATCGCAAAGTTCCTCACCTGATTATTTCCTCTTGATCCTAAGAACGATGAATAAAGCACTGTGATACATTACGACGAAGACAGCAGATCTCATCCGAAACCAAAATTATGCATCGTCGGATTATGCATCGGTGGTCTCTTATGCCCGAGTGTGAATTGTATGACATATGTTCGGTCAAAAACGGTGGCGCAGTTAATAGCCGCTGTAATCTCAGATACGAATACCAGAAGCAAGATGAATGCTTAGATAAATCACTGGTGTTACCTTTGTAAGCTCCAGAAATGAAATTCGCCTAGAGCAAATATGCGTAATAAAAAACTTTAGCGTTCGATTAACCTTTAATTTCAAACTGAATCGAATTCATTCACTCTTTTTGCATTTACATACTGACTATAAAAGACGATCAGAAAGAAAGAACTATACATGAGAAATGAACGTCGATTTTGCTAATTTATTTATATTAGTTGTTAAGGTATACCCCAATCATAAGAGCCAATATAGTACTTCCAGTGAAATGGCCGCAATTTGTCAAACTCTTGCCCTCTATGAGAATGTACTCCATTGACTACGTCAAATGCTCATGAACATTTGAGTTAATGAAGAAATTCAAAATCTTCGCGGTACTTAAATTTCTAATGCATGAAACATAAATTAGATTTAACTTCTTAACGACTGAAAATACGCTACCTGAATTCAGTCTTTTCCGCGACGATTCAATTCCAAATTGATTATATTGCCTGAATAACAAGACATTTGAGTCGATTTTGCAGCATTATTTCCATCGGCACAAATTTAAATTTCAAAATTTAGCTGCAGAGAATGATTTTTAAAAAAGATTAACAATCCCACTATTTTCCGCGAACAAATTCCCAATGGTGATCTCGTCGACAGCGTACATTCGCCCTTACGATTATCAGTTTGAAGTTATTTACAAAAGCAGACAAAGTGAAGAATTTAATTGTGATCGATCAAATGAACTTTCCAAACTCTTTCGGCAGCTACGGATTGGTACGTTATCAACAATATCATTCACAGAATGAATCACGGTTCTCAGGAAAAAAATGCAGATTTCTGACATAGCGCATACCACTGAAACTGCGAATTAAAATGTACGACGTTCGCTGATCGGATAACATATTTGCGAAGGAAAAATGAGCGAGGATATGTAAATCAAAAGTAAGACATCCATTTTCATAACTTTATTCAAATTATTAACTTACATCAGAATGTATTTCATGACATGGATCTTTATCATATTGACAAGAGAAAAGCCAACTACTGCAAAATATAATGCTTCGCGAAGGACGATCCTCATTCCTCGTCTGCTAACAGGCCACCGACCCAAAGCCCAGGCCCATGCCAAGATTCCCTCTGCCGCCGAGCGAACCTCCGTTGAATGACGCCTACCATCCTTCAGTACCCTCTGCAGAAAGCTGCAGCAACGAGGAATAGGCGACCCAGCCGATGTTCCATTCTTATCGAATCCTAGTCAAATTCTGGATGTAGTCTAATCCTCAACGACTGAGACAGGGATTCCCTCATTGGGACGGAAGTGAGCACCTGTTACAGGAAGGACAGACAGTTTGTTGAAAACCCTCAAAAGTGATGATGCTGCGAATAAGCAAGTAAAATTTTTTAGAGTTAAAAGATCTTCTCAACTAATTAATAGAAAATGTTATGATTATAATATACAATTATGAACATTAAAAATAAATTTCTACTTGCTGCTTCCGGTGACCTGTGATCCCTAGCAATAAGTCAGAAGAAGATTGTGCCCTAAATAATATAAAGTGGAATACCTCCTGTTTTGGCCGGGAAAACTTACCAAACACTAGACGTCTTAGTTTTCTCGTTACACCCCCTCGCCACGGTGAGGCAACAGGAAGGATTTGAGGGGGGGCATGCACTACTCTACCACGCCGTTACTGCAAAATGACATGTTAAATGGGGAAGTGCAAGGGAATCCAACATTAGTTAATGAAACTACATCTAACTACATTCTAAGTATTAAATTTGTTAATCAATTACTAATCTTCTGATCTACTAGCTGATGGTAGAAGCTGAAAAGAAAAGAACACATGGAAATGCGCTGCACTTTCGCGGCAAGAATATTCGTGAGCCGGCGAACAACTAAACGCGGCCCTCGAAACTTTTTCGAAGTAATCTTCTGAAAAAAGCCTCGAAGGCTCAGCTTTTACGCAAACTCTCCGAAAACTATTTCCGGAAACCGTTATATCGCGCTAAAATCAAGATGAACCTGAAAGAGAAACATCGGCAAGACAAAAATCACTCAAAAAACAGCAGAGAAATTTAGCACTCAATATATAAAGACATAGAACACGCAAAAAAATCAGCACTTTTACGCTCAGTCGAGAAACCAAGCGTAATTCGATGAAATAGACAATAATACCCTTCAAAATCAATGAAACAGATAACTAACATCGCAATTGGACGCATTGGTCGAGAAACCATGCGTCACGTCGTTCGAATATTTCGACCTAAGATTCGCTCTAAAAGAAACCCTTCGCGTTTTCCACTGAGGAAAAAATTCGCTTAGAGAAAGCTTCCCTGGGAAGCTCCGGCAATAATCGGCTAAGAGAAATCACTCTTAGAATCAGCCCCAGCTCTAAATGAAGCTAAAGATGAAGTGTGGGTGTTGGTGTGTGTGATACAGACAGGCTCTCGATACAGAGCATTTACAAAATTAATAAATTTCACTTTTCCAGTCCATTTCTAGTCCAGTTAGGCTTCACTGATATTAAGGAAATCTTATGTGTGATATTACAAATTTAGTGTGTTTCAAAATCTGCTAGTTAGGTTGGGTGACCTGGAAAAGATACAAAAATTGATTAAAGGAAGGTAAAACTTAAGCGCACTATTTAATCTATTCATGTAATACGCTCTGTTTGAGATTGATTTGAAATTTACTAAAGTAATTGCAACAAATAATGAACTAATACATTAGGGATACCAATAAGAAGAAAGAGTTTCGATTTGAGCTGGGATTCCAGAATCGCTAAGGTCAAGGAACGGCACTCTTACCTGGTCACCGTGTGTGCTTCACGCTGGCTGAAAGAGAAGTGGTCGAGACCGTCCTCAATTCGGTCGGCCTAAGAAGAGAAGCAGCGCAGCCTTACGGTAGTTGTGTGGTCAAGGAGAAATGAAGCTCGTTTGGCGAAAATTTATTTTCTTTGAATGAAATATATTTAATTAATAACCCCACACATGCACTTAAAATAAAATCAGGTTACTTCTGAAGGGTCGTTAACGGACTCAATTCAGAGAATTCAATTTCCGCTCAAATACTTTTAAATAAATAATTCTTAAATTTAAATCATTTTTATCTATTTCATTTTTCCGTAGACTGCATTTTCTTCATCAACGATCATATTGCCTCTGTTAACATCCAATGTGGAATATTCGAGTCGGAAATCCGTGATAATCAGACCCATGTGGCATTTTTCAAATTATTTTACGAATTGAATTTTTAATTATCGATGTAATTGATATTCAAGACCGCCCTTCCAGAAGTGGGTCGTAATAGGATGTTATCATTCGATCGATCAATCTTCTATGTTGAAAAAATTCCTTTGGTACGTGATAACCTAACAAAACAATTCTTAATCAGAAGTATTCTTCTACTAAAATGAAACTTAAAAACAGTTATAGTTCGCATATTTATTTACCTGAATATTTCCTTCCGTTTCTAAGAACTATGAATAAAGCACTGTCGTTCAACCAACTTGGTATTTCCATTCCCAAAATCCATAGCTGCTCGTTCTTAACTTAGAATATGTTATGCTGACGAATACCACAATGGCAAATAACATCCAAAACCAAAGTAAAGCGCGGTCGGCTTGTGCATCGGTGATTTATTGCCTGTGGTCTGGGTGTGATTTGTAAAACATCTTCTTCGCAAAGGAGGCGAAATAACTACCCACTACATTCCCCGATACGAATAAAGAAGGAAAATGAATGCTTGGATATTGCTCTTCCGATTAACTTTTAATTTCATTCTGAATCGGATTCATTTACTCTGATTTCATTTACTCTCTGCATTTTCACCCCATAAAGAACTACATCAGGAGGTAGGTGAGATATGATTTCGAATCTGTTGACGTCGAAAGCAGAAAAAACGCCGGAATTCAGTGAAGGCGTTTATAATCAAGTATTGACCTCTTTCAACAAAAACTAGACCCAAGTATTCCTTTTATTTCGTCATCCATTGAAACTTGAAGGTGAAAGATTGTCTTTTTTCTACGCAAATGGTAAAGCATGAGGGACCGTTCTTACTCTAAACAGAAAACGTAAGGTCTCTATCTAACATGCCATATAGTATATTATGATTTGTTTATTCGAGGAGTTATGTCTCCACAGTTTTATCCGATTTCAAGGAAATCAAAGAGGAAGGAACTGGATAGCACTGTTAAATGAATATAAGAACAGATCCATATGTAATTGAGCTAAGAAAATCTTTTTTTTAGTTGCTAAGGGGGAGTTACACCCCTATCATTAGAGACAATATAGTACCTGGAGTGATATGACCGCAATTTGGCAACCTCTTGCGCTCTATGAGAAGATACTCCGTTGTTTGCGTGGAGTACTCATGAACTCTCGAGTTACGAAAGAATTGCAAATGGTAACTTAATAATATATAAATTATTCTAGATTTACCTTCTTAAGAACGGAAAATACGTTACCCGAATTCTTTTTCCGTATTGATTCAATTCCTAATTGATTATTTTCTCTGAATAACCAGACATTCGAATCAATTTGGCAGCTATATTTCCATCGTCACATTAATTTATATTTCAAAATTGAGCTGCAGAAAATTATCAAAAAATTAATTTAATTAAGAATGCTATTCTTCCACGAACAAAATCCTATTAGCGATCACGTGGACAGAGTACATTCGCCATCCCTTACGGTTATCAGATTGAATTTACAGAAGCAGACAAAATAAAAAAATGTTCATTGCGATCGATCAATTGAACTTCCCAAACGCTTCCGGCAGCTACGGATCGGTACGCTTACAACAATATTATTCGCGAGATAAATCACGGTTCTCACGATAAAAAATGAAAATCTCTGACACAGCGCATACCATTAAAACCGCGAATAAAAATGTGCGACGTTTGCTGATTTGATGCGAAGAATGAACATATATGCGAAGGAAAACTAAGAAAGGATGTGCAACTCTAAAGATATACATTTCCATTATTTATTCAAATTATTAAGTTACATAAGAATAATGTATTACATGCAAAGGATCTTGACCATATAGCCACCAGAAAAGAAAAACTACTACAAAATATTATGCTTCGTGAAGGACGATCCTCATACCTCGTCTGCTAACAGGCCACCGACACAAGCTCATGGAATGTTTCCCTCCGCCGCCGAACTAACATCCGTTGAATGACGCAACCCAGCCTTCAGTATCCTCCGAAGAAAACTGCAACAACGGGGAATAGCCGACCAAGCCGATACAGAATATTCCACTCTTCTTGAGTCAAAGTCAAAGCCTGAATGTAGTTAGATCATCCATAGTAGAACATCGGCGACTGAGTTAGGGACAGGTTCAGAGGGACTAAAGTGAGCACCTGCTACCTCGAGGACGGACCACTTATTACACAATCCTCAAAACTAATGAAGCTGTGAATAAGAACCAAGTGATTCGAAGTTGAAAATTCCTAACATCGAATTAATTAAAACAATGTTAAGAATATATATTTTTATGCACATTAAGGAAGACATTCCTACTTACTTTTTCCGGTGACCTGTAGTCTCTAGCAAAACCTCAGGAGAGTCTGTCCCATTAATGAAATAAACTGAAGTACCTTCTGTTTTGCCGAGAAAACTATACGCTGTAGCTTAGTTTACCCGTTTCACCCCCTCGCCACGATGAGGCACCAGGAAGGATTTGAGGGGGACATGCACTACTCTTCCATGCTGTTACTACAAAAGTACATGTTAAAAGGCAAGTGCAAGGGAATCCAAAATTAGTTAATTAAACAACAGCTAACTACATTCTACGGATTAAATTTAATAATTAACTAATTACTAATCTCCTGATCTTCCATACGATTTTGTATGGAAGTTTGTAACAGAATAAGAAGTTTGTAAAAGCACAATTTTTCTTATCTTATACCAAAAGACATGAAAATATTACATTTACCCAGATATGATAGCAGGAATGGCTTTTACCTGTACCAGAACTTTAACTTCACAAAACAATCCGCTTTTCTGTTTGTGTGGAAGCCTCGTTGAAACCCGGGGCGCAGAAGAGTCCTGGAGAACAAATATGAACGGTTCCTTGTGCCACTTCCAGGCTGGAGGACATAAGGAGCGTTAGTACTTTTCATATAAGACTTTGAATTCTTGTAATAATATCGAACACTCACCATGTGCTTAGCTTGCAGGGATCGCCAAGTGACTCAGCGTCGATCCAAGGAAAAACAGTTAAGACAAAGGTTGTTTGGACACCAGCAGATAGTCTACTTTGAAGCTGGTGGAGAAAAATTTGCGTTACGAGATTAGTCATATCGAAAACATTGCAAAATTTTGCATAGGAAACAAATAGTAACGTTTCACAAATCAAGCGTTAATCAAACCAAGTAGGCCATGAGAAGCAATCAAAACCTGATTAAACGCGGCTGTTATACTATAAATTGTTATCATATCATTTGCTATAATCAATAATGGTCATATTAGGCAACTCACTTCTATCCAATGGAGAACTAGCCAATCCATTTCAGAAACAAGTGGAAAGAATGCAGCAAGGCTCTCACCAGCAGCGGTCACATAGCACATTCCAACTTCTCCCTAGGATACGGTTTACTGGAATGCCACGTATCTACTGTTTACCCCAAGCGGCGCAAACTTGAACATTCCACGGGAACAAAATAGGAATCGACAGCACATTTCCGAACGTACTTCAAATATTCCTGAAAATGAAAACTTGAAATAGAAACAACTTCCTTAGGGTAATTCTATGTAATTGCCTTTGCTATGAATTAAAAAAATATTCAAGAATTACATGATTTACATTTTTCTTGAGAATGAAAAGCACATGTGTATTCTATGCATGATATTTGAGTTATGCCCTGATCATCATTAATGACAGCAGGGAGAGCTCCAGAATATGCGCATGAGCTTCTTGAGCATGAGCTATATAGAGAATTTGATACTTATGTAGTACCATCTGGTTTTGTCGGTGCTTCCACATCTGTTGCTTGCATATGCATAGGCCTAAGAAACGCATCCCAGCTGAATTCGCCTGCCTATTTCTGCATTTCTGTCTTCTTTCTGAAGACTCGAGGTTCTTGTTGGTCATCAACATCTAGCTCTCCATGGTGCAAGGGTTGAGAATCCAAATATACTCAAAAACATGACTCATTTTTCGTTAGTGTTCATAAGACCCGGTGGAATAAAGAAAAAATTAATATTATATTTATTCTGGACCACCATTTCAATTATCTGGGTGATTTACTTTTGAGATTTATGATAGTTATTTAGTTGTTCAAAGGGAGCTAAAGTTAAGAATTTTCCTAGAAGTATATGAAGAGAATAAATAGGGAGAGATGAGTTATTTCTCCCTTCAGTTGACAAAACCTAATGAGTTACAGAGGCAACTTATCAAGGAATTTAATACATCTAAGCTAGTCTCCCTTAATATAGATTGTCTAGATTGATATGTTTCTTAGACTTTCTTCAAATTAAAGTGTGAGATTCAAACTTCTAAATGCAGGATATTTCCTATAATTCTGTTAGGCTTTGCATGAGTTTTCCTTTTCTTGGTAGATATTCTGATTTAGCTCCAAGTCTTTCATTATATTTTCATCAATGATTTTTCATCATAATCAAACTCTTAATATTTGAATTATTGGGTACTCCTAGTAAATATTTCAAAAAGTTATATATGATGACAAACTATTATGTATGTAAGAGAGGGAAGATAAGTTAGTCATGTACCACAAGAGAACATGTATAGAGAATATGTACTTTGCATCTAAGATTCAATACCAATTGGCAAAATGTTTGTACTCCATCAAACTCAGCAAGGCTTAAAACCAATGCTCCCAATTGATCTTAAACATCTCATTTCTAAGCCTTGAACTAAAAAGTGAGCTTCTGTTATTTCAAGAATAGTTGGTACTTAATAGAGCCCAAAATAGCTGTGCGAGGAAGAAGATGCCTATAAAATGATATTAATCAGTTATTTTAATTTGAAGACGTTGATTTTGGTGATTGCACCAAAATGAATCCTAAAAAGAAAAAGAAATAACATAAATTTATTCATCTGTATCTTTTGTCAAACATCTAATTCCACTCAAATATTTTACCTAGCATATGCAAATAGTGATCCAATCTAGAAAAGTAAATGCTTTGTGATATATGTCACCAAGTAACATGAGAAGTGATACATGGAATAGCCATATTAATGGAATGATAGTTATAAAGATTTATCAGGTTAACTAAGAAGGATGAAAACTGACCTACATTAAACGATTCTCTTGTTAATAAGTACTGCTTGAAAACTATCAGCTTATGATGTGCTTCTTTAGATGACTTTCAGGCAATCTTATAATAGAGGAATTAGATGGATTTTTCCTCTTTATTGTGGACCAACAAACAATGAAAAACCGCATTCCAATGTATCCCTTATGACTTAACCTCTGATCATGATTCACTATCTAAAGCCCTGATTATCCTCAAACTGTCTCTCAAATACCTGTCTCTAAGTCTGTATTTTCCTCTGATATACCTATCTACTTGGATTTCCTCTTACTAAACATAACTATCCTTCAAATATTTATTAATAAATACTGAAAGTAAATGAAGCTAGATAAACAACAGAATAAAACCTTGAAGTATGAGTTAATGTAAACCAACATCAACCAAAAGCATGCATGTGTGCAACACTACGTTACCAATAACAACAACACCACCAGATAAATTAGTTCTACAAATAAATAATATCATAGGCAAGCAATAAAGAGGAAAATCCATTTCTGATGGATTTGGATGATTTGGTATTAAGAAACTCTATATCGGAATTCATCAACTACTCATCATATCGGAACACATTCTTTCTAATGTTGATTGATCATCTTAAATATGTAAAACTAAAAAGGTAATTTCTCCTGGAGGAAGGCTGAGTTTTCGTTATATCATATTTTAAAACGAATATTTAATTATACAACCCTAGAAAGATATCGCTGACACATATCAATGATTCTACTTGATTTTAAATACGGCTTATGAAAAACGGGATATTTACGAGAGAATTTGGGAGTATCCATTTATGATATCTTTCTGACAGAGAACAGTCCCTCAGAAATTTAAAACAATATTCCCAAATTTTAATTTATATAAACTCCAAAACATAATAATAAGTTAAATATTTTTGTGATTTGAAGTTAAATGACGTTTTCTTGCTCGATCATTCTTACTAATTTAATTGGAATTAAATAAAAAATAATAAATTCAACTTGCTCATGAAACCAACTAATTTTCCACAATAACTTTCAAATGAATGAAATAATATCATTTCTTTCAATTATATATAACTCATGCTCACTGGGCTAATTCCATACAGGACAGATGAACTTAGCCAATTCTTTAAAACAAAAGACTATGAATGATGCAAGTCGAACAGTTTCATGGAGATTATAGATCTTAATTCGTATATGCTACTTAGCAGAAAATAACTCAGCTGTCATCAACTACTGTGCGAATCTTAGGCTAGTTATTTAATTTCATTTTAGAAGTATCGAAAGTTTACATATTACACAATCGAATTAAGGTAAATTATTAATGGACAAATTATTCTAGAAATGACAAAAGTGTAATCTAAGTAATTTTGAATTGACTCACAACAATCGGTCCCAGAACATAGACGAAAGGCCTCTCTTTAGAATAAACCCCACATTTGGGAAGTATTTCTTTTACATTGCGGAGAGTAACTACAAGAAATTCATAACTTCATAATTACTTATCGCGTGAGCACAGGAATCAGAAAAAAGAGACCCCTTCGCACCACTTTCAGATATTGTCGGCTGTGCACGTGAATCAAAAACTTATGTGACAATCGTTCGAAGCTTCTTGTTATGTATGAGAAAAAACAAACCATGTCATTGTGGAATTGAATGCATTTCCTGATAGAAGTTAAATATTTTTCCGAATATTATGTTTAATTATTTAATTAAGTACATCAACGGAAGAGAAAGTTATGGTTCCCATCTCCTTTTATAGAGTCAACTTTAGAAATTTAAAGGAGGAATGAAATGTCATTATTGATCCGATACTTAAAATGTAAATAAGTGAAAAAAATCCATCAGGACATACACGAATCCCACTAAGAGATATTTACCGTCGAGTCAATAGAACTGTGCACTTTTTATAATCAATAAAAACGACCATCCATCAAAACGTAACACTAATGAAATTTCATGTCTTTTGGTATCAACATTGTGTGAATCCTATGACTTTTCTAATATAACTTCTCTGTTGAAATAGTACTGTGCCATCCATAAACGCGAGAGTGTGTTTTCTTTATAAAGAAGGATTATACATTGGTTACGATCGGGGTAACATGAAGGTAAAGAAAATGTAAACTTCCTTCTGCAGAAGGAGTACATTTTTAGACATCTAAATTAGGGCAGATCTTGGTCTTGGAATAAAATCGATCGTGCACTCATTCTCGCACATCCTGCTTTTTCATATTTATCATGTATTTATTTGTGTCCACTCACTGGAGACCTGAGCATTGCATTGACGTCGATATTCCTAATATCGAAATAATTGATTTAAACAAAAGCATTGTATTGAAAGGGCGACATAATTCATATTATGATTTTTGAAATTGTTCATTATGTAATCAGAAATCATTTAAAATTTAATGAAATAAGTTTTTATTTTGACGGATAGGTACTACTAGAGTCAAAGTCGGGCGGAAATCTATTTTCATAGTTTTATATTCAAGTGTTACATTCGATATTATTACGCTAGAAAATCTAGTTACATTAAAATAACATCACAAAAATAGTCCATCGGCCGCTCCGGATTAATATTAAATATAACAAATATTTAATCGACTTCCGGTCCGGACCGGGCCAAGTATCTTCGGAAAGCTAATCAGAATCCTTCCGATATAAAAGATATAATGGGAACCTATGTATTCGTTAAGATGCTGCTTAAGAATAAAAAAATTGAGAAATAAATTTTAATTCGGCAGTATATGGCAGCAAGCTGAAATGCCACTCGATACTCTATGGGGAATTAATTTTCGAATGGTCTATTATACGCGTCGTGAAGTTTCTAATTCTTACTTATGTCCTTCAATAGATCCTAGGAATGGAGTTGGAAACTGAAACGCTCTCTATATAATATTTTATCAATTATATAATTAAAGCATACCGTTATGATAATAATTTTTAAGCATCCTCAGCCGATAACCGACCGAACTTTATTTGCAACATGTAGAACATATTACTTATACTTAGAAATAATTAGCTATGGTTGTGAACACATTTTATGTTACTATATGTACAGCTAGTTCCAAAAAAAACTTACCACCTAAGCCGCAACCCGCATAACAGACGTGAAGCTCGATGAGAGCGAGTCTAGAGTTTTCCACGCATTCTATTGGCTCTTGGAAGGAGGAGCATTCTGACGGCGACTTTTTAAACCGTTGTGAAACGCGTTGAACGTATTTGTACCGTCTTTATTAGCACGAAATCTAGTTTAAATTTAGTGTTAATTTTTACTATGTCAGCAGCATAGTATTAAAAAATGAATGAGAATCGGATCTCCTTATTTCGGCCAGAAATTTCTGCGTAATTCACCTTTTTCTGGACGCATCGGGTAAACTTACTTTAGCTGCTTCAATTATCCAATGAAAAATTATGTCATTGCAAGATTAAAAAGGATTATATTATTACGTTTTTTATGCTCTTGACGCCTACAGGAAGAACTTTTAAATTTATTTAGAGGAAATTCACGACTATGACTCAAATAGAAAGATGAACGAAAACTCAGCAAGGAGATAAAGAATAATTAGGAATAAGAACACAATCAACTGCATGTCAACTAATTTATGTTGCAGAAAAATTCTATCGAGAAGGGGAGTATGAAAAATCTTCGAAACCTACTGAGGAAAGCAAAGATGAAAAGAAACTTTATCTGGACGAATACACCGAGAAAGAATCATTTTAAGTCAACCTGGTAGAGAGCTCTGAAAATTAGACCCAAAACATATTACAATAAAGTAAACCAAATAAATTACGATCAACTACATCAGATAATTACATCAAATATTATAAAAATTTTAAATGCCACCAAATCATATGATAGAAAGTAAAATATTTATTGGTGTGCTATCATCATTTTCTAAGGTAATTGTTTAAAATTCAAATTGCTAATTTAATATTTTAAAAAATAACATAGGTATTAGAATAGTAGCACAATTTAAATACTGAGGGCTACAAAATGTTTTCACGTATCGAATTAAAAATTAATTTAACACGAAATTAACGCCAGCATCTCGTAACATTTTTCCGAAAATATTGTTCATTGCCAGTCCCAGAAAAACTATCCCTTTAATTAAATCAAGTTCATGTTACTTGCAAAATTATGCTGTCCCATCTTTTATCTGATGCTAAATCTCTTTCTTGCCCCGTGGTGCAAATTTTGACTCGATTTCATCACAGTTGAATTATTCTGCAATACAGAGAAGTATAAAATTTGCTTGATACGACAATTAACAGAGCATTAGGAATTTCAGTATATATGCATGAACATGCCACTCTGTTCTTACTTCCACCAGGCATTCGTGGTGACGGTATCAGATGAAGCATTATGATTTTGAGATGAGATTTGGCTGTTTCTGACAAATTCGCGTCTGAGGTTTTACTAATTCTTCCATGGAGAAAGGAGAACTTTCCTTCCCTCCACCCTGGCCCTAGGAGTATCCCCTATTCATTCCTTTGTTGTTTCTTTTTCTTTTGTTGCGTCCATCGAAAGGTATTGTCTATTTTCTCAAAGAAACCATAAAACGGCCGATGGGTGAAGGTGAACTCCGCTCTGAGAAGAAAAACCCCCTTTTCGGCAGATTGTGGATGGTCGCATGTATCCGGGGTAGCGAATTTGAAAGCGCTAATGAGGATTCCTGACCGCACCCCTGCTGAGTAGGTATCAAAGGTTAGGGTATGGTGGCGGCGACCGATCACAAGTAAGGTGGGAAATGGTGGATCCGCGATTTGTAATCTTCGCCGCGGGTATTCCCTTAGGGAATGAAGATATTCAACTCTATTTTTGAGGTAGACGACCTTTCAGGACTTCTTGCAAGGAATACAGTTTAAGATGGTTAAGAAACAACAGTTAGTATGGCAAATCAGAACCTTAAGACTGATTTGCATATTGCATATAAACTCCAGGCTTCCTATACTTGCATATTGCAGGTTTACACGTTAACATCTGGTTTATTTACATTTACATTAATACCCCGCGAGCCGCCGTATGACTTATGTCAGGGGGTGTGAAAACAACCACAACAGGATTTCCAATGTTACTGAAATTATTTTCAGAACTATACGCTAGACTAATGTTTGATAAGACTAATGATTAATGATTGCTGCTTCGGTTTCTGAATGCCTCAAGTAAGCTATATAACCCGAATTGTTTGAATGGTGCATAATATGTATAATAATTAAAAGAAAAATCACTATCAATAATTATGAATGATGGGTAAAAGGAGTCATAGAAGAACACGTTAAAAATAGAAACCAACGGATGGTAACCGGACTTACATGAGAATATTCCTGTAATTCTCATGATTCATACGTTAGCTGTTAAAATATTCTTGGTTCTATATGTAATCCATTACTCCAACATTCACTCCAAAGACCTTCGTAACATCCTTCATCCTAGGCACATCATAATTCTCTACGAACTTTGCGAAGATGTTTTTTTAAATTTTTTCATAGTATTTTTAAATAGTAATGCAAGGAAGATCATTCCAGTTAAAATAGGACCTTCGGAAAATCTGAATTATAACAAAGTTGACAATGTTTGGGTGCATCATATCAGAATTAGTATCTCTATATTCTGCTTTTAAAGTGAATGGTATAAACTGTATTAGCTTATACTAAATAATTAATTTAACAAAAAAAATGAAAAAATAAGTAATGCTGCCTACCGTCAATTTATATCAATCAAGCTCTTCGTCAATGATTGTTTACTTTATTTATATAAATTGTTTTTTATGCTTTATTTCGTCCCTTCATTGAGCTAAAAATTTCGTAGTTTGGAATAACTTGAGAAATGAACAATGAACTAGAGAAATGCCATCTAATATTTATTCCTTACGCTTACGAGAACCAAATCTTCTCTTATAACATCTATGATACAAAATAGATAGAGCGTTGAAGATGATCTTACTACATCGACTAAAGTTTCTATTATCATGTCACTAAAATATGAATTGAAACGTAAATATGGAATTTTAGATACTCCACATATTCAGTGTCGCAGAAACTTAGAGTTTATACGCCGATTACAGATAAATCACATCTCTAAAGTTAGGTAAGATTTAGAATAAACCATTGGCTTGCATAGATAGTAATACCAATGTTAGCAATTTTTATCGGTTTGAAAAAACCGAACTCTCTTTCCAAAATAAATTGCTGATAAGAAGATGGTTTAGGTTCTGGCTTAGTAAACTACTCGAACTTTCTTATAGAATTAAAAGATTGTTACGATACATTGAACATCGCTATTGTATACAATTTCGGAGATCCTGGGAATTACTGATGCATCAGAAGGAAATTTCTGAAAGTATGATAAGCCATGGGCGTTATATCCTGTATATTTGAATGTTAACCATTCTTGACTAATATATTACTTAAATTGGATAAATGAGTAGTTTCTCTGGAGGCTGTCATAAACGGAAAAAATATATGTTGGATGAGAAAATTGAGAAGGTGAGTGAGTGGGTTATACTTTTAAAAGAGGTCGTTGCTCCTACTCAAAGTAACCAATTGGTCAACGAGGAACGCAAGAAATGCCATTACCTATTGTGATTTATCCAAAAATCTGGAATTAACATACCTCTTACACTTTCGGTTGTTAAATTCATGTGAGTGTATGTATTACTGTTGCCGTCGTTTCTCACTTTCCTATCTCTATCAAAACAGTCCCCCTCTTGAAGTCCTGGTGAATTCATTGCTTTAACCACTTCTTCCAATCACTCCTCTATCTTGCTTTTCAAATTTGTCATGGAATGTGGAGAGATGAAAAGTTTCTCATAGCCATACATTTTAAATACGAAGGAATATTTTCAATATCACCGAGCGATAAATATGTAGATAGACTATTCATACCAAACCACCGCCCATTCATCTCAATCATTAAAATTCTGTCGAAAAAATATGAGAGTTACGTAGGGCCAGCCATCAACCGAGGGGAGAAAAATTTCAACATGAGCCTCATATGCGCTTCTTATCCCCGTGTGATACTTACAGGGTTGGAATTACAGGTAAAAAGGCCCTAAAACTATTTCACTAAGTCCCTATTATTTCGCGTATTTTTAACGTTTTCTACATTATAATAATTGTAAAAGTGATAATAAACAGTTGAAATATAAACAATGCAAGTAGTTTTGTATGCATTCAAAATTAATTGAAAATTTTACATTCATAGCTTACAGTAGCATTCAATGAGCATTATGACAAAACCTCATTCGCTCTATCTTTTTGTGTATTTTAGAACTTGATAAATACGAGAGAAGAACGTTTAAGAACGTAATGGTTTGTGACTGCAACCATTTCAAGAGGAATCCACAGAAGAAATCACGTTTATTCGATTCACACTTCAATGACACCAAAAAAAATTCATTTTGGATTCAAAATCAACGTGAAAGATGGTTGTCTCGTATCCGTCATCTTTATTAATTCAGGAAAATCGATCCTAGCACATTTTCTATCAATTGATTTGGACGGTATATTAAAAATACCAACTGCATAGATGATAAAATTTACTGATTTTTTACCGATCGAGTTTCAATTTTGATGCTTATCAAATTAAACAAAATTTATCTAAAATACGCAGAGAATGCCTCAAGACTTCATACTACATATTTACTTATAGATTTTTATGTATTTAAAGTAATAGCCTAGATATGGCCATGAGTTCACCTTACTTTACTTTTGTAGATTGCATTCACACAGGCTGTGATAAAACAGGTGATCGATATGGACTCCTTAGGTATATAATTTTAAAGGCTAATAACTCTTCTCTTGAACGATGTATAATATTATCTACTATTATAATATATAATACGACCCATTATTACCGCAGAGTTTTACAAGCGAAGGCGTCGAATTCGAGGTCTATACATTTTGGGTCCGACACTGATTTAAACTGCGCGGAAATTTTCTTCCTCCCATCTCAGTCCTAAACATAAGCTCAGAGCGGCTCAGAGGCAGATTTTGCAAAAATTTCCTTCGTCCTGCTTGTGCCTTTCGTCTCAGACTCAAATTTTATGAGGGGAAGGGGGTTTGCCTCGGTTTCCTAGGAATAACGGGACCTCGTGTGCGACGCTTCCCTCGGTGCGAGAAGCAAAGCTAGAATATATACTGATTTGTAATAACCATTTTATAATAACTGAATTCTTGCATTACAACATCCATATTGTTATAATACTATTCTGCTACGCCAATGTCACCAAACTAAGGATACTAATAAATCTTTGCAAAATCAATAATGCAAATAAATCCATTTCAACTCTGCAGGCGGAGCCAGGACAGAAGCAGACTATCTCCTCCATGTTTTCCCTCTCTCTCTCTCTCTCACTTCTTAAGGCTCGCTTGCAGGAAACTCACTGCCTGTTATGCGGGTTGCGGCTTAGGTGGTAAGTTTTTTTTGGAACTAGCTGTACATTTAATTTGCATTTCAAATGGACTCCGAACTTAAGAGGTTAAACATGACAATGCCCCTAACGTCTAACAACAGTTTTCCGCCAATGCTAAGTTTAAAATACAAGGCTTGATTGAATGATCAAGTCGAATTTTCATACGAGGCATCGGTTAAATCAAAATCTGCCGTGCGAATGAAGCTTCGAGGCTATAAGAAAGAGATCTAACTGCGTTTAGAATGGTTCGTTACGGCCTGAGTCGCCACGAATCGATCCGAGGACACTTTTCAAACGAAATGCTTATATTCTTTGAAATTCTGTTAATTTCTATAATGTTAACATCTGATGATTGTATCACGTGTTCTTCGATCTTTATGAGATAATTAACCAAAACTCTTTTCCGGTATAGAATTCTTGAACTGCCCGTTCATCATGATTGTTAATCAATCATTGATGTTTACATTCCAGTTTCGAAATTCTCCTCCCCTTACGAAAACACCAAATAGTTGATGTAACTACAAAGAGAAGTGTAACTGATTACCTATTTAATAAAGATGTGGAATAAACCGAATGCCACTACCTTTGAAGCGATTCTCATACTATTAAGTTATAGTTTTACCAAACGTAAAGTGCACTTTGAACTTGCAGTTCATTAAATCAGCTTTGGAAAAGTCGAAGTGATTATGAGCGTAAGTGTCCTAACCTACGATTTGACGAAGAATTTATTTCCTAACTGCTACAGATCCGAACATTGAATTCTCTCATTTTTTCCTACGAATGATTCTAAGGATTCAGCTGAATTTCTTGCATATTCTTATATAACAGAGGCTTCGACTATCGCAACGTTCGTCAAGGGGACTGGTTATTCATAGCCTCTGAAAATAATCCTATATCTCGGTGGAATTTCCAATCATTTCGAATTATTTTGCAGAAGATACCACCGATACATGAGAAGTACGCGTATATTACTTATGAGAACGGTCAATTTTATCAACGATCGAACTGGGGACATTTTGGTAGCTGAAAAGATTATTGGTCCAGGAAGAGGATTCAAAAGTCATGAATGTTAGAAGTCGTGCAATGAATGTATTCTTGGTGGTAATCTACAAGCACCTTACTTTGGGAAATTAGAGTAGTTCATCCGCAAGTATATTACGAGTAGAGGAAATAAACAAGAGGTTATTATAGCTCTACTTTTGATCCAGAAATGGATCTAGCTTCTCATACCTTAGCATAGTTCAAAGAGGGACTATTTACAAAAAAAAATCCAGCAGAAACCACACTGCCGATTGAAGTAGTACTTATTTCAAGGCTATCAACCATAAAGCTATCAATCTAAAACACTTTCTTGCACATAGATTTTTGCTCTGAAATGCGTACGATGATTTCAAAATGTTATTTGGCTATGCCAATGGAGTTCAAAGGCGATCAAAATGAACATTAATCCTCTGAGCATGCGTGAAAATCGTTTTCTTTCTGGAATCTTTCTGAGGAGAATTTTGCCTCAAATCGAATACTTTAAATGCATGTACATTTTCGTATCAACTTTGCGGCTGAATATTTTCTACTTATAGTCAATCGATCGTTAAAGACACATTCTGTTCATGGTTCTTTGTTGGAATGGACGAAAGTACCCTCACATTCTCTGCGAAAAAGAGGTAGGAGTATCATAATGCAATAATGGGAAAATTTGAATCTTTTGAAGGACAACTTTTTGTGGAAACGCATCCCAAGACCGAAGATGATGAAATGAAACTTGCAAGCATAGCTCTCTCTTTTACGGTCTTCACTACAGCTCGTGCGAAGATTTATTCTAACTTTAGCTTTCCGTAGATATAGAATTCGAAATCGAATAGAATGAAATTCGAAAGTTCCGGCTATAAGTCGTAGTATTACGACGTTTAGAATCAACTGCAGTTTTGCTATTCTATAATGTGAATCGAGTGTGGTGTTAAATACACGGAAAAAAATCCGAACATTCAATACATAACATTCACGCAAATTGTGAAACGTCGTCTCCCACGACAGAAAGGAATTATCTTTATTGTGATAATGGGCCTCGATCGATCCAAGACCAGTCATAGCGCAACACAACGTGTTAAAGAAGTATAGATAATTTTAATCTCTTTCAGCTTATTTATAGAGAAAATTGAATATAAGTTAATCTTCGGTGGAATTTTAGACAAGCTTCATCTTGATGATATTATATTATAATTCAAACGCAACCCGTAGGCTTTATTCTTTGATCCGTTGTGAAGTGAGAGGCTCCTGAGATAATTCTCGAATCATTAGATTAACATTAACCGGTTTCCTAAACATCGGATTACCATAAAAGGGCTGAATGCAATCAAAAACTTAGGTGATAATCGTTCGAAGCTTTTTGTTATGTATGAGAAAAACAAACAATGTCAATGTGTTATTGAAGGCATTAACTGATGGATGGTGAATGTTTTTCCAAATATTATGTTTAATTATTAAATTAAGTACATCAACGGAAGAGAAAGTTATGATACCCATCTCCTTTTATAGAGTCAACCTTAACAATTTAAAGGAGGAATGAAATGTCATTACTGATCCGAAACTTTAAAATGTAAATAAGTGAAAGAAATCCATCAGGACATCCACGAATCCCACTAAGAGATATTTACCGTTGAGTCAATAGAACTGTGCACTTTTTATAAGCAATAAAAACGACCATCCATCAAAACGTAACACTAATGAAATTTAATGTCTGTTGGTATCAACATTGTGTGAATCCTATGACTTTTCTAATATAATTTCTCAGTTGAAATAGTACTGTGCCATCGATAAACGCGAGGGTGTGCTTTCTTTATAAAGTAGGATTATTCATTGGTTACGATCGGGGTAAAATGAAGGTAAATAAAATGTAAACATCCATCTGCACAAGGAGTACATTTTTAGACATCTAAATTAGGGCAGATCTTGGTCTTGGAATAAAAGCGATCGTGCACTCATTCTCGCACATCCTGCTTTTTCATATTTATCATGTATTTATTTGTGTCCACTCACTGGAGACCTGAGCATTGCATTGACGTCGATATTCCTAATATCGAAATAATTGATTTAAACAAAAGCATTGTATTGAAAGGGCGACATAATTCAAATTATCATTTTTGAAATTGTTCATTATGTAATCCGAAATCATTTAAAATTTAATGAAATAAGTTTTTATTTTGACCGATAGTTACTACTAGAGTCAAAGTCGGGCGGAAATCTATTTTCATAGCTTTATATTCAAGTGTTACTTTCGATATTATTACTCTAGAAAATCTAGTTACATTAAAATAACATCACTAAAATAGTCCATCGGCCGCTCCGAATTAATATTAAATATAACAAGTATTTAATCGACTTCCGGTCCGGACCGAGCCAAGTATCTTCCGAAAGCTAATCAGAATCCTTCCGATGTAAAAGATATAATGGGAACCTATGTATTCCTTAAGATGCTGCTTAAGAATAAAAAAATTGAGAAATAGATTTTAATTCGGTAGTATATGGCAGCAAGCTGAAATGCCACTCGATACTCTATGGGGAATTAATTTTCGAATGGTCTATTATACGCGTCGTGAAGTTTCTAATTCTTACTTATGTCTTTCAATAGATCCTAGGAATGGAGTTGGAAACTGAAACGCTCTCTATATAATATTTTATCAATTATTTATTTAAGGCATACCGTTATGATAAGAATTTTTAAGCATCCTCAAGTAAATCCTGCCGATAACCGACCGAACTTTATTTGCAACATGTAGAACATATTACTTATACTTAGAAATAATTAGCTATGGTTGTGAACACATTTTAAGTTACTATATGTACATTTAATTTGCCATTCAAATGGACTCCGAACTTAAGAGGTTAAACATGACAATGCCCCTAACGTCTAACAACAGTTTTCCGCCAATGCTAAGATTAAAATACAAGGCTTGATTGAATGATCAAGTCGAATTTTCATACGAGGCATCGGTTAAATCAAAATCTGCCGTGCGAATGAAGCTTCGAGGCTATAAGAAAGAGATCTAACTGCGTTTAGAATGGTTCGTTACGGCCTGAGTCGCCACGAGTCGATCCGAGGACACTTTTCAAACGAAACGCTTAAATTCTTTCAAATTGGGTTAATTTCTATAATGTTAACATTTGATGATTGTATCACGTGTTATTCGTTCTTTATGAGAAAATTAACCAAAACTCTTTTCCGGTATAGAATTCTTGAACTGCCCGTTCATCATGATTGTCAATAAATCATTCATGTTTACTATCCAGTTTCGAAATGCTCTCCCCCTTACGAACACACCAAATAGCTGATGTAACTAAAAAAGAAAAGTGTAATTGATTAGCCATTTAATCAAGATGTGGAATAAACCGAATTCCACAACCTTTGAAGCGACTCTCATACTATTAGGTTATAGATTTACCAAACGTAAAGTGCACTTTGAACTTGCAGTTCATTAAATCTGCGTCGGAATAGTCGAAGTGATTATGAGCTTAAGTGTCTTAACCTACGATTTGACGAAGAATTTATTTCCTAACTGCTACAGATCCGAACATTGAATTCTCTCATTTTTTCCCACGAATGATTCTAAGGATTCAGCTGAATTTCTTGCATATTCTTTTGTAACAGAGACTTCGACTATCGCAACGTTCGTCAAGGGTGTGTTGTTGTTCATAGCCTCAGAAAATAATCCTATATCTCGCTGGAATTTCCCAATCATTTCGAATTATTTTGCAGAATATGAACAAAGATACCACCGATACATGAGAAATACGCGTATATTACTTATGAGAACGGTCAATTTTATCAGTGATCGAACTGGGGACATTGCGGTAGCTGAAAAGATCATTGGTCCAGGAAGAGGATTAAAAAGTCTTGAATGTTAGAAGTCGTGCAATTAATGTATTCTTGGGGGCAAAGTACAAGCACCATACTTTGTGAAATTAGAGTAGTTCAACCACAAGTATATTACGAATAGAGGAAACGAAGAAAAGGTTATTATAGCTGTCCTTTTGATCCAGAAATGGATCTAGCTTCTCATACTTTAGCTTAGTTCAAAGAGGGACAATTTACAAGAAAAATATTCAGCAGAAACCACACTGCCGGTCGAAGTACTACTAATTTCAAGGCTATCAACCTCAAAGATATCAATCTAAAACACTTTCTTTCACATGGATTTTTGCTCTGAAATGCGCACGATGATTTCTAATGTTATTTGGCTATGCCAATGGAGTTCAAAGGCGATCAAAATGAACATTAATCCTCTGAGCATGCGTGAAAATCGTTTTCTTTCTGAGATCTTTCCGAGGAGAATTTTGCCTCAAATCGAATACTTTAAATGCATGTACATTATCGTATCAACTTTGCGGCTGAATATATTCTACTTATAGTCGATCGATCGTTAAAGACACATTCTGTTAATGGTTCTTTGTTGGAATGGACGAAAGTACCCTCACATTCTCTGCGAAAAAGAGGTACGAGTATCATAATGCAATGATGGGAAAATTTGAGTCTTTTGAAGGACAACTTTTTGTGGAAACGCATCCCAATTTTAATCGCTTTCAGCTTTTTTATAGAGAAAATTGAATATAAGTTACTCTTCGGTGGATTTTAGACAAGTTTCATGTTGATGATATTAAATTATGATTCATATGCAACCCGTGAGCTTTATTCTTTGGTCAGTTGTGAAGTGACATAATACTCGAATCATTAGATTAACATTAACCGGTTTCCTATATCAGATTTCCATAAAAGGGCTGAATGCAATCAAACACTTATGTGACAATCGTTCCAAGCTTTTTGTAATGTATGGGAATAAAACCATGTAATTCCGGAATTGAATGCATTTGCTGATGGATGTTAAATGTTTTTCCAAATACTATGTTTAATTATTAAATTAAGTACATCAACGGAAGAGAAAGTTATGGTTTCCATCTCCTTTTATAGAGTCAACTTTAAAAATTTAAAAGAGGAATGAAATGTCATTATTGATCCGAAACTTTAAATGTAAATAAGTGAAAGAAATCCATCAGGACATCCACGAATCCCACTAAGAGGTATTTACCGTTGAGTCAATAGAACTGTGCACTTTTTAAAAGCAATAATAACGACCATCCATCAAAACGTAACACTAATGAAATTTCATGTCTTTTGGTATCAACATTGTGTGAATCCTATGACTATTCTAATATAATTTCTCTGTTGAAATAGTACTGTGCCATCGATAAACGCGAAGGGTGTGTTTTTTTTATAAAGTAGGATTATTCATTGGTTACGATCGGGGTAACATGAAGGTAAATAAAATGTTAACTTTTATCTGCACAAGGAGTACATTTTTAGACATCTAAATTAGGGCAGATCTTGGTCTTGGAATAAAAGCGATCGTGCACTCATTCTCGCACATCCTGCTTATTCATATTTATTATGCATTTATTTGGGTCCACTCACTGGAGACCTGAGCATTGCATTGACGTCGATATTCCTAATATCGAAATAATTGATTTAAACAAAAGCATTGTATTGAAAGGGCGACATAATTCAAATTATGATTTTTGAAATTGTTCATTATGTAATCAGAAATCATTTAAAATTTAATGAAATAAGTTTTTATTTTGACGGATAGGTACTACTAGAGTCAAAGTCGGGAGGAAATCTATTTTCATAGTTTTATATTCAAGTGTTACATTCGATATTATTACGCTAGAAAATCTAGTTACATTAAAATAACATCACTAAAATAGTCCATCGGCCGCTCCGAATTAATTTTAAATATAGCAAGTATTTAATTGACTTCCGGTCCGGACCGAGCCAAGTATCTTCGGAAGGCTAATCAGAATCCTTTAGATATAAAAGATATAATGGGAACCTATGTATTCGTTAAGATGTTGCTTAAGAATAAAAAAATTGAGAAATAGATTTTAATTCGGTAGTATATGGCAGCAAGCTGAAATGCCACTCGATACTCTATGGGGAATTAATTTTCGAATGGTCTATTATACACGTCGTGAAGTTTCTAATTCTTACTTATATCCTTCAATAAATCATGGGAATGGAGTTAGAAACTGAGACGCTGTCTTTATAATATAAGTAGTTATGTTGCGTTTAGGATCAATGGCAATTCTATAATTTGATTCGAGTGTGGAGTTAATTACACAGAAAAAAAGTATCCGAGTATGCAATACATAAAACTCACGGAAATTGTGAATCGTCGTCTCCCAAGGTAGTTAGGAATTTCCTTTATTGTTATAATGGGTCTCAGTCAATACAAGATTTATCTCAGCGGAACGCAACGTGTTAAAGAAAATTTATTGCAATAATCTTCAGTGATTCTATCATAGAATATAACCTCAGATTGGGTAATGTAATATTTTTGTATCTCCTTCCGCACTCTCTCTAAGTCAAAGTTTTTCGGATAATAAACTTCACCTAATGAATTATTTAAATCGTCTGATGGCTGCCGTAAGCATGGAAAATTTGATGAATGACATACTAATTGTGACTTACTCGACCATAATTACACCCAAGTAATGCGAGAGTAAGCTTTGATACCTAAATTTATGATGTTAGTCACTGAAAACACCTCTATGATAGTGCGGCCGTATGAAATTAAATTGTAGCAGAAGCATAGTTAAGGCACGATTCAAATATTAAGTATTCAATATGACGAAAAGTTTTTTAAAAGATTTCAAATTGTTTTAATCTATGATTCTAACATCTCTTACGGATGTGTTAAGAGTAGGACATGTAAATTATGTGAATCCTCCGTTCCTTTTAATCGGTAAAGCAAATCTAGTTTCAGTAAGGTAATCGGAAATCATCTTCAGCTAAAAGCAATGCCTTAAGCTATTTAAGGGTGAACCTACAAATACTATTATCTCTAATCGCGTTGTCTAACAGGAAAAATGTAGCATGATTAGGAATAGCCCCTTCCCCCTTTGAAAAGTTTCAATCCAACCCTTGCACCAGGTGGTAAACAGGAAAAGAAAAATGAGAGGAGCTCACGACCTCGGGACAAGTATTTGAGTCTTTCTAACGGTAGGTGCATAAAGAGGTATATGGGATACCATACTCTAACACTGTAGAGAGGTCTTAAAAACTACCACTGCTTATAGAAAGACCTATGATGCCTATCACTTTATAATATGAGGATGTAAAGAAAGAATATTAACTTACCTTCCAATGAGTATTTCATGATGAGCAGTGTTCACGTATAACACCGAATATTAAACACACTAAACACTGAAAACTGCACATATTTCCAATCATAGTTCACTCACTTTTCCACTCACACAGCACTCACTACACACAAATATCACTCCCTTATTCTGGCTCTTCGCGGTCACCTGAAGGTAAGGAGGCCGAATTGTGCCGGGTCGTTCTTCACAAGCACCTTCTCGCCCTGGAGAGGAACTCCCCGCTGCAGGACCTCTGGTCAAATTGCAACGACGAATCCAAAGGCCAACTCCTGAAATCCTTCCTCCAGCTGTGGAATCCCATCCCAGCGGTCGAAGTCGCCCTTCAGCCAAGGTTTATGTCTTTGTGATACTCGTAGGCCTCTGAGATAAATTGAGAAAGGAATGCATTGAAATCTTGCTAAGTAAGATCTTATGAAAAGAGCTCAAAACAACGTAACTTCCCTGAATTTATATTTTTGAAGCCACACTCAACAATTAAAATTGCTCTATGGCTCTCAATTAAAATTTACATAGCCATCAAACATTGTCAAATGTTGTAACAAAAAGAAATGAATTTGGTGAGAAAGGCATTATATTCTGGAGTTATATACATTTTGTACTCTGCTTATAGAAAATTAAAATGAAACTATACTCAGTAATAACGAGAGGAGGTCTTTATGTAATGAAAATGTATTACGAGATATGCACATGCATAATCATTTCTATTTTCTAAGTTAATCAAAAGCCTCTCATGAAGCTTCTAAAAGAAGTCATTCTATCATTTTACTACTTTTGTGGAACGACATGCTAATTTGAAAGAAAAAGAAATTTGTATATTTCAACGTTAATGGATTTTATCAATTATTCATTACTCTAAAGCAGCTTTGAGCGTTGGGTAAGAAGAGGGTAAGGGTTTAGAAATGTGTACTCATTGGTAAGATTTTCGCCAGAAGAAACCTCCATCATTTCTAGGACGTCGAGCTTCCTCCCTTTCGATTCCCGGTGGAGAAGTTTCGCCAAAAAGGAACTCTGCTTTCCGCTGTCCAGTAGGTGTGCGCCACAGCCATGTTTTATGAACCTGGTTTTGGATGAAGATTGTCTATGATTTTGAATCATATTTATTATTTCTCTTAATCAATACAGTACCCAAATTATAGACGCAATAACATAGGTCTCATACTTCTTAATTCTACATTACGAAGAAGGACGGCTAAGAGTTTGTGGGAAAAAATCCTCGAAGCTGAAGGCTTTTGAAGGAAAAACCCACGTATCGGGAAAACAACCGCACAAGAAGCGGGATGAAAAAACCCGCGAAACACAGGAAATGCATAATAAACAAAAAATTGAATTAAATCTAACACTTAAAATTCTAAAACTACCTAAGCCTAATCTATTGAATTCAACGTTAACACAGATGAAAAATTAAATATCTAGCTCTAAGAATACAACAACAATCAGGCAAAATAGTTAATAATTGTTTCTATGTGGCTGGTTTCTTGGGCCCCGCTATTCTCCTCTGAAAGCCACCTTAAAGTATAATTCTTTCAAATCTAAGGATAAGTTACAGATAATAGTAAATTAACAAAGAACGTATTTCAGAAGTGAATTTAAAGTATGAGTATGTTTGACATGATTGTGAAAATCTACCTCGAATTAGTGATGAGTGTTTGCCGTCGTTCACTCAGTGTCACAGGGATTAATGATATGTAAGGAAATAAATAAAAGTAATGTAAAATTATAATATGCTATAATATCTTGATAATGTATTTCATAATACATTAAGCTATATATTAGCTCTATTCATACTTAAAATCCTGGTAAATACAACAAATACCTCAGTAACCGATCCATCCTCCATAGTTCCTAATTACCATGCCAAGAGGCTCTGCCATTCATTGCACCACGCGGAGACACACTGATGGCCCTATGTTCTCCCACGCGTCCTCAATAGTTTCAAGTAATTTGCTCCTGTCTTGAGGGCGGTCTTGCTTTTGAAGATTTTTTGCCATAATACCCCATATATTTTCAATGGGATTAAGGTCCGGGCTCCTTGCTGGCCAGCTTAATTTCTTACGTTGTGTTTCCTCTGGTAAACAAAATTTGTTATTGCCAAGTGTGTGTTCTTTCTCCACAAGCATTAACCTTCCTCTGCGAGTTCTCTTTCGGAAGCACTTCAATCCAAGATAAGTCATTAAGCAACTTCTTCTCCTTTCTCAGCAGTTATCACGGGAATATCCCAATTGAGCAACAAAACATAGGGATGATTATGTCACTTCTGTATGATAGAACTAAGTATCGCCATAAAATAGAAAACACCCAAATAAAATATATTATAAACCATCATTGAGATGCTTGACACCAAGCTAAACCTTCTCAAGTAAACTGAATCACTTAAAATTTACTGAACGAATCTCGATCATTTTTAAATATCTAAACCGTTTGCATATACATTTTCTATTTCAAGAAACAAAGTAGCCATTCACTGATAAGAGAACTATTTGGTTGAAACCGAACATATCAATTAATTCGGTCTGGATCGTTACACGCCAAGGTATTTATACATGATTGTATATTTGTATTAGTTTATTGATGTTAAAAATCTATGAATCGGTAAACGTTATTTCTTAGTCTTCATTTTCAGAGAAGATTCGCATCTTCTACTGTTTGCTACACTACAAGGGGCAAACTGTAAAGAACGTACCCATCTTCCGAGAAAAAGAGCGCTGACAGCCCTCTGAAACGTCAACGTCCGTCGACTTCGCCATGCAACATAGAGGAGAATTATCCTGTAGTGCAGGCGAGTAGCGCACTGCAAACTGCCACACACGTTTCCTGCCGCTCAGAGACGAAGTTATCAGGACACTAGGAAGGAAATAAGGCATTGTAAACCCTAAGAGTAACATAAAATCATCGAATCGGAAGATCGTTGCAATCCCGAAGAGTCATCCGTAAGATATAACACGGATAAATATTGAAAAACTAGATGTATAGACTTCTCAAAAGTTCTTACATTGCTAAGGAGTTCAACGTTGAGAGACTACAGAAGAGATAGATCCGCTCCGTTCAAATGCTCCGACTGCTATGAGTCAATTGCAGGAAAGCGACCGCACCAATTCCGCCAAAATTGAACACTCATACCAACGCTACGAATTCAGGATGGAGAAGGGCGGTATAGGATTTCTCTTGTTCCATTACAGCCAAGCGTGGATAAATATGTCTGGGAGTGTAGGGATACGGTTTCATCATTCGAATGCATATTGTATTTTCATAAAAGACTTTTATGTGATTTATCAGTAATTATGTAAACTTCTCCAATTCTTTTATCATTGAATTTATAGTGTTTGCGGGGGTCCTGGATAGCCGTGTGGACAGTGAATTCGACTTCGATGAAAGTGGTTCATAGTACAGATGTTTCCAGCAAATTTATTACATTTATGCATCTCATGATTTAAAATTTTACATTTTCTGAATATCTCCAACTGCATTTATTATGTAGAAGAATATTTAAATTTATTGAATTATTTTGTTCTTACCCTCATCAACTAATTTCATTTTATTTATTGTTGAGGGTGATTGAATGTTTTTGTTACAAGAAGATATCAAGTCTCCTAAACTCTGAATAAATAACCTCATCAATTATATGCATTGGTTTCGTTGATTCCCAAAGAGAATGCCATCTATATGGGGACCATGTCTTTAAGTTCTAATTTCATGTCTAACACCTTTATTTACTAATTTTGTAAGTCAAGAGGAGGCCATGATAGATGTATACAATCTAGCTGCTTGACAGCAAACATCTTGATCCGTTTTCTTTGATGTGAAATAAGCAGTGATTTCAGAGTATGCAATTGTGGCCATCAATCAACAAGGCATTATCAGTCCTTAGTCAAAGGTAAAGTAGGTGTTGTTTTATTCTGAAAATCAGTTACAGCTTTTTAGGAGGCCCTAAAAATTCTCTTGTCATGGGAATCTTCTCAAATCTTGACTATAAAGTTTTAAAAATGTATGCCATACATTATTTTTAAGAGAAATGGGAAGGTCTGCCATAACATTTTCTTCCATATTTGGGGATAAATAAAAGTCAAGAAAAGGATTCAGGAATTTAATACATGTTCATAAGTTTACAGAGAGAGATATTTTAGAATATTTTCATGATTACAAAGTCTGATAATATTTTAATTTATTTCAGATACCTTGGATAAGCTACACTATTATATCAGTAAAGCTCTTTCTCTGCTCAAGGTGCATAAAATCCAAAACTCCAGTTTCAATGATCTTGATAACTTTACAGACTGACATCATCATCTATTGTCTGTATTCAGTAAAAAACAACAGCTTAAATACATTAAAATATGTAACATTTCTAAGGAATGATCACGATTCTTGTATATACACTTGGGATCAATAACTACTACAATAAATATCAAGACTTCAATTTATAAATGTTTAAGGACCTGCTCATGAAATGAGAAACATCTAATTAAAGATAGATGTAAAAATTGTGGAAATTGCAAGGAGTATTAAGAAAATTTCAAAATTTCATTTAAGAAAACTAAAGGTAAATATCTCTCTATTGTAATATTATTGAGGATAGTCAAATTCTTCATCATTCATTGAAGATGGAAAATATGGAAGATAATTTGCAGGACTCTTTGATTGCTATCTGAAGAAGAGCAGGGGGGGTGTTTCTGAGTCTCCACAGATTGGTGGCAACAGATTCAATCCGAGTTAATCATAAAGTAATCCATTTACCAACTTCTGTGCGTTTCACACTTCCAAGCAGAAAGAAATCCATCTTGGGTATGACGTCACTCCTCATCCCAGTTGAGAAACGATGAAACATCATAAGAAATAACACATTCCTAAGAGACAAGTGAGCAGAGAAAAACAGCTTTCCAATAAACAGTATTTTTTGTAAATTAATTTCCTGCATTTGAGCATTTGAAACAAATGTGTGGTAATATTTTACACAATTGTGTTCGTTTATACTTCGAATAATCGCAATCTATGTACCCATTTTGAATCATATTGTATGATTGTAAATTATCACTAAATTTGCTGAGGTATTTATCAATGCCTTGATCAAAACATTCTAAGTACATTTACATTGCTGCTGGAAATAATCAATAATTTTTAATATTGCATTTAAAAGCTCTTAGCATGAGGGTATCTAGCCAGCAGAGGGAAGTGGTTGCTTACACATCTCATGATGTCTAGTTCCAGTGAGAGTGCACCTCATTGTGAGGTGTAGGCAACATCTTCCTCTACTCTGCCACCTTTGAAAGGTTTACACAAAAAGGTTAATTGCTCCACTAAAATGGAATTGCATTCTATGCTTTCTTACTACAGATGACTTAATAAAAGCAATTCTTTTTAAGATGAGTTTTGATAAGGGTTTATAAATTTTCCTATGTGAAGATTGGAGATGAACCCTATACCTTCATGTTAACTTAACTATTCGGGAAAATAGATTGCAAATGAACTTTGTTTGGAATGATATGATAATATCTAAGGATAGTAGAACATTATCTATGGCTTAGAAGGAAAGGAAATTTATAAATATCCTTGTTCAATTCCATTCTGTTTTTATTTACCATTACAGCCATTTCTACATACACTGGGACACACAGATATACTCAGGAAGGTCCTACATACAAAATAATACATGGATATAATATAAATACTTATTTACAATAAAAAATGTATAGATAGAAACATACTCTACATATATAAGCTTTAAAATCATGATCTTAGCTGTCATACCATACATTGGACATAAGGTACAATATTTTGCACTATTTTGTATAATCTTTTCAGATTAAGGAACATCTGGAAATAAGTGTACATACATATCTTTTATTTGGATATTCTATGGTTGATTTGTTTTCTATTGTTATTTATTTTTAAGGTAGCAGCTTTTTTATATAAAATTATTTATTACTATGAAGCAGAAGCCATTTCTTAAGTTTTACATTTTTATTTTGAAGCAGTCTCTTTTTTGTCATTAAGTTGAGATATATTTTATCATTTTAGGGCCCATTTCCATTTCATTCATCTATTTCATTTATCACTTTATGTAACAGGTTATTTATTTTATAGCTTGTGCTAATTCATTTTTATTCATATTAGTGTTTTTTATTTTCATGTGATACATTTTTCTTTAGTGCAGAGGACTGTACTGTATGTGATAATTATTTAATTTCCTTTGAATAAATTTGTCTAAAGGGTATGAATATATATATATTGCAATGTACCTACCAGAGGGGATGAAAATGAATTAATTACCTATAGCATGCAAGAGACATACTTTTCAATGTATTTTCTCCTTTCTAAGGGACTGTTAGGGATTACAATCTACCTTCTTATTACAGCCAGTATGTTCAGGGTATTGATCACCTCCTCTACAGGGCCTGACACTGGCATGCCTGAGGCTGACATTAGCACTGCTTCCCAATGACTTTTGGTATCAGCCTTCCGCATAAAAATGCAATGCACAGAGGACCGAGGTGCCCAATGAAATTTTTCCAGTTATTAATACCGTATATATTAGGTGATATCTAGGTGCTACAATAATTATTTCATTCATTAATCAGCATTCATTATTTTATTTCTAACACAGAAATGATTTATCTTCCATCATAATTAAATTATTTCACAATTTCCTTAAGATATGGCAACTTTAGAATGTGCTCTCCACAAGTTGATGAGCTATAAAGCACAAAAGAGTAGCATCACCTACATTGATGTAAATTACATACATCTCCAACATTTGAGTTGAGATTTACTAAAATTAAGAGAAGCAGAAGTAGACGTTTTGATTTTGCACAAAATTATCAGCAATTTTGGAATAACGAGGTTATGTATTTTTGGATGTGGGTTATACATTCTATCATTCACATTTTAAGTTAGGAAAGTTCCTGTATCAGATGTAGCCTAAAAATATGCTATTATTATTCAAGAGTTTTCTACTTTTGTAAATAGGATATTTCTCTTGTATAAATTAAATACAATACCACATACCTTCATTTCAATAGCTAATGTTGTGGTATGCTGCCCAGTGTTTAAGAATGGTCAATCTTTCACTATTAAAGCCCTTGCCATGCATTTATTATGATGATACAAGCCCTGGAAAATCATCATCTGTGACAATGAAGGGGTTTGAGTTATCCATAAGTGCCTCAGACCTTGTCTTCTCAAAACTTGCAGCCTTCTCTCTCCTCTGAAAAACATCAGGTTCCTTAATGATCTACATTGTGTAGGTTATTAACAATGAACATAATTATAGTAGCCAAATTCAGCATCTTTTTGGATTCATCAGGAATTAAAGTGAAACAAACTCAATACAATTGACATCCATTATCTTCTACAATTACTGACATCTATATTATTCCTAGGTTCTATCATTTTGCCAAAAAAGGCCTGAATCCTGGGTCATCGTTCTTTGGAGGAAATACATTCAGTTGATGGACCAAGCCCATTTCTTGAAAACTAGGAAAATTTTGAAAGACACATAGCCACAAATTACTATGTAATTGGTTGAAATAAACTCAAGAAGAATATCATTCCAGAAATTCCTCACCAGGTAAGCCTCAGTTATATGTGAAATAAATTTCAGAATAAGAAGAGCTCCTAAGAGAATGTATTAATTACCTGTTAACATAAGGTCCATTAACAATTACAACATCAAAATATGGTCATTTCAGGAAAATTTATTGCTCTTACATCTTTTATCTCATGAAACCTTCTCTAAAAGATATTGAAAATATATTTTCAGTATAGAACAAATGCATTTAAATGAGCTTATGTTGGATCTATATACGTAAGCAGCACTGGGGAGTGAATCTTATATTTCTTCTTGACCCAAACATCTAATATTATATAAATTTATGAATCAGTTTTTTTATAAGTTAACCAGATGTCAGCAAATTGTAACCATTAGAAATACATTCTGCTAGAAAATACCTCAACAAAATGATTGCTACAGCTAAAAGATATTAAAGTGAAGATTCTCTCACCCCACAGTCAGTTGTAGTAACTTATGCAACGATATTTTGCATATTAAGGTAATTAGGGTCACGATGTACACAATATTTCATATGCAGACATACACCAACAGCTTAAAGTTTTCTCCCATTATAATCATAATTTATTTACTGCTTTAATATTTTTTACAAAATACTTAACAATAAAATATATTGTCCATGAATTTTAGAACATAGGGAACTTCATTTAGTATCTCATATCACTAGAAACCGACTTATTTGCAATAGCAAAGGATGAGAATTGAATACATTATACACATCAGAAAATTATACATTCATCACCAGAGAGCTACGCTTTGCACTCTAATTCATTATAACCATGAAGGAATGAAGATGATCAGTAATGCTCAACTCTGAACTGCTTAGTTTTATTTACTTTTTCAATTTCCTTTTTATAGTAGTTGTACTATGCCTTTTTAAGTAGTTATACTATGCAATAAACATGCCATATGAATGAAAGAAAATTTTCAGCCATGTAAGGCTTTAAGGTGCAAAGTTAATCCTTTGAATGAAATGAAAATTAGAAGGAGTGTTATTAGGTTATATTATTATTTCTGACGCAACTGCCGGGGCGGCCGACGTCTGCCCATCGGGCTTCGGGAAGGAGGAGATCCAAAGCCCATGCCCCGACCTGTGGCTAGCGCGGTGAGAACTATTGAGGCTATTGGTGAGAAACGGTCTTACTTTTGAAACAATCGACACCTGCGTTTGGTCTAAAGTGCTTTTATAAGCGAAAGAATACCGGTAGTCTAGTGATGGCTTACTTATGTTTGTGCCATCATAGTTTTACAAATTTCGTCATCTGACTTACTATCGTTACCTCAAATAAGGATTCTACCCTGTCATTACCTTAGTTTTCCTTTAGGTATTACCTTTAGCAATCCCAGTCACAGGGTGTAGGATATCCTGCTATGAAAAAATTCTCAAGCTCTACCGAAGCGATGTTTATTATTATCCAAAAATCCATGTCTCGCTTTCAGCGATGGCAATTCTTCCAAAAACTTCTTCTAAAAATTCGGTAGCCCGTCGGGCAACACGGCCTGCCAAACACCCAGAAGGAGCTAGTTATTCCCTTTTTTTCTTTAATTTCTTTTTCTTTTCTTTTCTGGTTGTGCCAGATACTTCACTGACCAAAACGCGACAACGCCAGCGCGGCTCCTGAATAATCTGGTGGGGGAGGTACATGCGTAATTAAAATATAGTCGTTTCTTTAGGACGCAACTAAATTTCCGCGCAAAGGATCGTTGCGGATGGAGGACATTTGTCTAATTGTTAAACAAATTAGATGTTGTTCCCATAGCTCATCCACAAACTACTTTTAATAACAGACGGCCGAGAAGGCGGCTTCAGGAGAGACATCTTGCGCACGCTTGTCCATACTGATACCAGTTTTAAATATTCGGCCAAATATTTGGAATATTGCGCGAGGGTTCCTTCCGAGATTTTTTAATATTTGGTATCACTTCATGAAAAATTGATTTATACTCGGTCGAGATTTGGAAGTGTAACAGAGAGG
Source organism: Pachydiplax longipennis (assembly GCA_036926295.1). Taxonomy (NCBI): domain Eukaryota; kingdom Metazoa; phylum Arthropoda; class Insecta; order Odonata; family Libellulidae; genus Pachydiplax; species Pachydiplax longipennis. The sequence goes on from JAVFKF010000010.1 coordinate 3,243,794, forward strand.
TCCTGACATGTGGTAATATTGCGCGAGGTTTTCGTTCCAATACATCTTGTTCTCTTGTCGCAAACACACCATAGGTTATTATTCCAATACATGAGACTGCTTCTACGGTGGACATATTAGGGTAAAAGATTTCTGTATATTACATGGACGTAATTCGAGGTACATCTTTCATAATTTTCCTTGAAAAAAGAACGGATTGTCAAATATGTGAAAGGAAGAATGGAGTGCCAACCTTAGAACTACCCGCTTTGGGAATGGTTGATTCCGTTAAAAATTGCAAGCGTCAGCCGATTGAAACATGCGACGTTTACTGAATTACGCTCGGAAGTAGGTAATATTCAAGCATATCCATTAATAATCCTAATCTCTGGTGCCTACCCGAGGGGAGAATGCTAAATCTCTAAACAATTAAATTCCTATAACCAAAGCAAGAGACATTTGTTCGTTGGCGTTCATAATTAACCCTAAAAAACCGCGCAATACAAATAAATACTCAAGAGGTACAAATAATACTAATAATAACCGACAACAATGTACTCAAAACAATTTTCATAAACGCTTTGGCTAAACAGAGTATACTATAAATTCTGAATTTGACTATTTTTTCATTTTTTATTACTGATAACCTATATGTAGATCTTAATTAACTATTATTATATTACTAACGGCAGCACTCTTACCAATCATTCCAGTAATATTTTGTACATATTACAGCATTTTCCAATATTATTCTGAGTATGCCGACGCAATCCGGCGTGTTTCAATTAAGCCGTCGCAATTTCTTTCCTTACCGCGAACATTCGAGCGCTATAATTTCTCCATCGCCCACTGAAGCCCTAAGATAATTTACTCGGTATTTAAGGAATTACTAATACGAAAGGGGATATGAAAGACTGTGTTTAGGGAAGAAGAACATTTACATAATACAACAAATATGCATGTGTAAGCTGTTGACTTCGTCACGTTTACTACACAGTTGAAATATATTTTTCTGGAACACTTAAGTCCTCCTTTAGGTATTATCGTAATCAATCTCTGTCTGATGGTTTTCGATATCCCGCGATGAAGTAATTCTCAGCTACTACCGGAGTAATATATGTTGGTATCAGAAAATCCATCTTCCGCTGCTAGCGGTGGCATTTTAAAATTTAAAAATTCTGAAGCCTGTCGGGCAGCACGACGTGCCAAATTTCCAGAAGGAACTAATTATTCCTTTCTTTTCTTTGATTTCACTTTCTTTTCTTTTCTGGTTGTGCCAGATCCTTCACTGACCAAAACGCGACAACGCCAGTGCGGCTCCTGAAAAATCTGGGGGGGAGGTAAATCCGTGATTCAGCAGTAGCCCTTAATTCAGGACGCAACTAAGTTTTCGCGCAAAGGATCGTTGCGGATGGACGGCATTGGCCAAATCGTTTCACGAAACTGTTGTTTTTTCCCATAGCTTCTTCAGAAAATAATGTCAAAATCCAGCGGCCTATCTTGCGGCAAGATGAGCGACATCTTGCGTACACTTGAGCAAACCGGTTCGAATTTGAATTCTTCCGCCAAAATATTGGAATTCTGCGGGAGCGTTGAAGTAGCATATAGTGTGCAGTGAGGCGACGCGACGTTTTCAGGAGGTAGGCGAGTAATGTTCGGAAGATAAATACAACATTCGACTTCGAAACGTTAGGAAATTCACAAATCATGAAATTCAAATGAACTCCAAAGTTATCAAAATGAAAGCCGTTTCTGGCAGAGAAGTTATCCTGACATGTAGGATATTTACGAATGGGGTAAATATATTCCTGTTATCATGCGCGCACATGTATGTTTTGATCAGTTAGTAAACGACAATACATTTAAGCTATGATTCGATTGTAGATGAGAAAATAAATACAGGTACCTCGATGTTACTTTGAGGAAAGAAGGCTTTAGTAGAAGGTAATAACCCCTATGTTCCACTCCATAAGCTTACGAGTGTCACTGGAAGCTCATCGAGTGCTCTGAATTGCTCAAGTAAAACTACTGTAGCTCAGCTAATTATTATAATGTGAAATACTACTTCGTCTGAATATTTTAAGGTTGATTCTTTACATTCAAGCAAAGAAACGAATATTTGAATTTTTTCAAGTTGAGAAAGGTATGTAACCCCTTTAATAACTTTCGTAAGCAATTTTACTCCATTTTAAGTATTTCACTACTATCCTTAGAATGAAAAAGGAATTTGCGTTCGAATTACATAGGATTTTCAGCCATATATAGCGATTGCCTTTCATATTCTTATTTAACAATCACTATGATTTCTTTATCTATTTCAGTATATCTGGTACAACATACATGACAAGCAACGACAAAATAACTGTCTATATTCAGTTTCCGTTCTTTTTGTACTAATAAGGATTTCGTAGGACCTTTATTCCTGATTTCAGTGTACTAAAGAAAAAGTCTGTAATCGATTAACGATGATGAAAATGGTCTTTTTCTTTTCTTTCTTAACATTTATTATAAGGACGTTTTCGAGTCATCTGGAATCGAACCAAGGATTTACTGCGCAAAAACTATCGATATTTAATACACAATTATGCATGTATTTCTTGAATTTCTATCTCGTCAGGAAGTAGAGAAATTGATTACCGAGAAATGGCTTACATTCATTTCTTTCGATAAATGCTGAAATCGGATACATAAATTAATTAATATAAAGACAATGGTGTTTATTATATAAAATTTTAGAAAGCAATCGCTATTTATGATTGTGAAATCCTAAATTACTTGAATGCATGCTTCTTTTACGTTCTTAGGATAGTCGTTTACTACCTTCAATGGAAAATATCGCTTACGAAGGTTACTTAACGGGATTATAAATTGAACATACTATTTATTATTAATAATAAGTCAAGGAAAGAATTCAACGAACGAAAAGAAAAATTTAATGACAAATATACCAGAGAACATCGCGCTCTTAAATGCATACTCGGCTAGAATGGGCGTGCATTGCGGGGTTGCCTATACTCCGGTTATAAATTTTCAATTATTTACTGCGGCGAAACTAAGGCCCATTCAGACGAACGCCGTCACACTTTTTCATTATTCTACTTACTGCAACACTGCAGAAAGTTTCACCAAAATCCCCGGACAAAAGTGGGAGTCTCTCCTTGTAAGATGCCTCTTGCGTCGCCTGGAGAGATCCGCGCTAGCCACAGGTCGGGGCATGGGCTTTGGCTCTCCTCCTTCCCGAAGCCCGATGAGCAGACGTCGGCCGCCGCGGCAGTTGCGGGGGGTTCGGCCGAGGACTCCTCCGGGAGAGCCTCGGACTAGATGCCTCTTGCGTCGCCTGGAGAGATCCGCGCTAGCCACAGGTCGGGGCATGGGCTTTTGCTCTCCTCCTTCCCGAAGCCCGATGGGCAGACGGCAGACGAAGATTTTGGAAGCTTTTAAGTCGTCGATTCTTCATTTTTCGATGTGTTATTAGTATAAAAAAAATCAAAATGAAAATCGTACAATTTTCGTATCGTACAGTCATCAAGAAAAATGACTCTCATTCATTTACTTGAGTTTTTCTCTCCCGGGCGTTAAGGCTTTGTCTTATATCACATTGAAAACTTTGGTTTGAAAATGACTGCTTTATTTTCTTGCAATAATTTGCTCTTAATATTATTAAAATGCCTTCACCGGGAATAATAATTCTTAGATGGGATCCTGGGACCCCGTTATCTCCGTATTCCTTATGAAGAATGTAATCAAGTTATCCCGGGTATCTACTGAATTTCCCGGGAAAAATAGTCGTAGATTTTTTTTCAAGAATTACAACGTAAGTAACCTTTAATTTTCTGTCCCTTTTCTTAAACCTATATTTTTCTTTGTTTTCAATTAATTTATGGAATATTCCTATTCTACGTATTATTTTATTTATATTTTCGCTGCGTAACTGTATGCTAACTTAGCATTCTACCAGAGCGTTCTCTTGTTTTTTAGCCGTTCACCATATGGTTGATATTCAGTAAAGTGTGTTTTTTCTTTGTCGATTAAGTGTGAGCCATATAATTCATTTGTTATTTTTAAATTATAGCCAAAATAGAAAAAGTAAAACCATCATTTAGTTAGGTTTTAGGAAGGATGATTGTTCTTTTCGGAAAGTCGTGATTTAGCTTTCCATTTTTATTTTGTTTCGTGGCAGATTCAGGTTTATGCCGCATGGGGGATACAGAAAACTCGTTCCAGTAGTTCATTTCGTAGGTGAGGTTGGACCGTGCCGAATGCTCCTTGCAGGTAAGAGTTTTTGCAGCATTGAATCCAGGTGTTTCTGAAACGGAGTGGGTCGTCGCAGACATGGGAAAAAGGTTTGCTTCCTAATATAATTACTATTACAATTGATTCTCGCAAATACTAAACTGAGAATTCTTTAAAATATAATGTCCGCGTTAAACCCAGTTTGACCTCTTGTGCCACGCGATTTTAGTTTGTTAAACGTTCATTCCTATTCCTTTGTTACGTGAATAGTCATGTTTTTGATTAATTCAACACATAATGCGAATACTTTCTCTTGCAGTTTCAATGAGTACGATGCTGTCCAAAAGAACCCCTTCGTAGCTGTTTCGCCTTGCGCTGGAGTTGTGCATTTGACCTGACGTTTGCAACAAGCTTAGGCACTGGAGCATCTCATCTTAAACGGTGCGCATCAGAGGATTATTTTGGACCACAGGATTTTAATATGAGGTAACTCCAGTTCAGGAGAAAACTTTTTATTTGGCAAATTCAAAAAATATATCTGTGAGAAATTTTGTCATGCATGATTCATTATTGATTATTATTTATTTTAAGGACGGAGTAAGCAGAGGAAGATGACCGATGGAGATTTGTATCTGGTCTTTCTTTGGTAGGTGGCTGGAGTTCTTCTTATTTGTTACGTCCACCACCTCTGAATTCCTATGCAAGATACGGTAAGTGTTTTCAAATGCTGAAGTGAGTTCTATGTGTCCTTAAGTTCCTACTTCATCTTTACATGAATGTTTTCTCGTAATGGTAAAATTCCAACCCATAACTTGTTATCGTTTCAGTGAAATGACTTTAGCCTTGTAGCCGAGGATATGTGTCAGAGCCTTCCGAAGGAGTGAAGGTGACCCACGCCGCTGGCGGTCCGGCACCCTTGGAGTTGCATTTGCGACTCTCGAGTGGAAATTGACCTAGAAATTATCTCCGAAAAAATGAATGGGTAAGACGTGAGGATTGTCCCACTCAAGCTTGAAATTAAACGAGATCTTTTGTGTTGGTGCCCCCCCGGCTAATCCTCTCTTCCCGGGAACCGCGGATCCTTGAGTGGTCACTGATATGATTGCGTTTACTCAATATTTTTTTAATATATGTAGATTTTAGCACGATTAGTAATCAACTTTCTTACATTGGCATTCATTATCTTTTAGTAGTTTGATTATTGTATCTTGATTGCCTTAACGGCATTTCGCTTATTAAGGTTTCTCTAAATTGCTATTAAAATATTCGTTTAATATCCTAATTTTGAAATTAATTTTTTTTATGATTCATCTATTAGAGCAATCTTTTCCGTAGAGTTTTTATATTTAGGCATTAATATCAATCAGTATGTCAGATTTTTCCAAGCTTTGTTATCAAGAGTTTTCTCGCTGAGTGATCAACTCCTACTGTTCGAGAGATTTTTTAAAAGCAAATAGTTTCTTCCCCTCATTTTTTTTTCTGAATTTAGATATTCTCTATTGTGTATATAATATTATGAAGTGTCTGTATAATTGCAGACTTACGTTTGAATCGCTCTATGTTAAAGACGTTATTTTATATAATATATACCTTGCCTTGGTCAGGGGTCACTAATGACTTTGAAAGGCGAGCCGCGTTAGTTACTCGCACACAGAAACTAAACTGTCTGGATCTAAATAATCATTTCATAAATATTATAATTACTGAAGAAAAGGAATGCTGCATATTTAGGAAAGGTGGAGTAATATCCTAATTAATTGAGCAGAACGTAGCTTTTTTTATTTAAAAAAATTAGTTGTAGGTGCTTAATTTTCGGTTTTACTACCACATGGTTGTATTTACCTGTAATAATTGGCACTTGAAATCTGTAGTGTCATAAATGATGTTTCGAAGAGGAAGATAATATCAGAAGAGAATTGTGAAGCTTGCATGCGATCGATTTCTAATGTGATTAATTAATATAGCCAAAATAATGGAAGATATCGTACTACTACTAGTTTCCTTATATTACATTGTACTTCTTTCTACATCATCTTATCGGTTTAGTTTAATGTATTTTAGCTCATTTCTGTAAATTATCAAATCTGTAAGTTGAAATGGAAAGTAACGTTTCAGGCAATACTATGTAAGATTATATTATTAAATTGGTTTATTAAAGGCCTCATTCCAAACTATGGTTATACAACGCACCGTGTTTATTGGATTTTATATACGTGAATCTAGACGCTACAAGGAATTCATATATTTTAAAATATATTTATTTTATATAGTTTATTTAAATTCATTATATGGTTTGCTAATCTGTTTCTTGAAATAGAAATGTACGTTGATGCAACTATAAGGGGAATAGCACTTATCGATAGTGCAGTTTGCACTGATAAGTACTGCGGCGGTTTTTGTTTGAACATAAAAAAGTCAGTTGAGAAAATAAAAAATAATGTACACAGGTTTTCTTTCAGTGGTTTGTTAGTGTTATATTCGAAGTCAGAATTTATTACAATTTATCACCATGATGAAAAGTAAAGCAGAATTCTTGTTTGACTTGCAAGAAGTTTAACCATCATAACTATTTTATTTTTTTAGGAAAGCCGTATCTTGTTTACTTGATTGAAAGAGAGGACGTCGAATCCTTATGGACATCTGAAGTAGGCATAGTGAAATCAATTGAGCTCAGGACATCATAGCGCCTTACACCTGACCAGATGGAGAAGTGAGCGCCATCCTCTAAAAACGAAAAGTTATCACATAATAGAAGCGGAATAGGTTAGTATGTGTAATAAAGCCTTCAACAGCATAGTCATGCTAAGATAACGATTGCAGTAGTCTTAATTCTTACTATTTCGAATTGCGCATGAAAAGTTTTGTCCTAAAGCTTTATTTTGTAAAACTGCTTTCGTCGCAAACTACCTGTTTTAAATGTTTATGGTTTTAATTCCCTTAATTTGATAGCCTCGACGTTGCGCAATACTAAAGTTGTTTGTGAATTGTAAATTCATTCAACGCGTTTACAACATTAGTTGTAGATATTTCTAATCGTAGATAGATCGGAAAGTTTAGTTTAATTTAGCGCGTTTATTTCAATTCGTGACAAATTTTTAAAATTTCCTTTATGAAATTTCGAAACCTTCGGATGACATGTCGATGATTAGATGTGAATGCTTATTTTTACTTGCGCGCTCTGAGACGTTTGCCTCTCTCTTATTTACATTTTGACGCCTGCTCATGGTGATGAGTAAGCATTGAAGGTTTTTGATAAGCATGGAATGAGTCATATCTTGGAGTTACTATTCTATCGATTTACCATAAACCGGCGAATGTAATATTGAAATTATTCTCTCCCGTTGGGGAAATTCAGGATATCAATTGTTGGGGTAAGATTGCTCTTTATTCCGGTGATTTCAACGCACCGCGTGTCACGATGAGGAGGTTAGTAATAATTGTCGCTCAAAGGTATGCTAGGGCAATAATTTATTAAGGTTATGACGTTTTCTACTTGTCACTATATTTTACAGGTACTCAGATGTCACGGTGCTCTAGTTCCGGCTACTACTAGAAGACTTCTGAGATGGAAATCATCTGAATGCTGCAGCACAACTGAGTGCGAAAGGACCAACGTAGCACATGAGGACATGAAAATTACTATCATCTTGATGCTATTATTACTTGATAATTATGCATACTTGTTATGATTATAATTAAAATTGTATCAAAAAAGCAATTTAATGTTTCTGAACGTGTTTCCTGTGTACTAGCTAAGAAATAAATCCCGAGATTTGTTATTTATAAAAGAATTATTGTATGAATTGATTAAATAACCTCTTTTTTTATATTAATACTGGAAGATCCAGTATTTTACGAAGAATTGCATTTAATTTAGTATTTTTCAGATTTAAATAGACAGTACCGATATTATATAAACTATGAAAATTACGGAATGACGGCCTTAAATTCAATTCTGGTAAAAATTAGATGGAGAATAAAACTAAAAAGTCTTATGCAGTAAAGCGATAGTAATTTTGCAATTTTACAAGTTAACCACTTAAAAGTACTTAAAATGGACGAATTTTCAAGCAATATCTAAATTATCAATTTCTTAATTTGAAATTTGCACCTAGTCAACACAAAATGCATCTTGGGTGTAAAATTTTATTTACGATAGTCATTTTAATAGTGACAATAGAGGCTATAAGAGAAAGGAATGATAAATTCAAAATGGCTAAATTTCGAAGAATAGAATTCTGAAATAAAATACAAAATTTGGAAATTTTGAATCGGCGCCCAAACCGCAACGTCATGGCGTGACGACATGATAGTGACGTCATGAACTTTCGCTTTCCTGCCAAGGTTATTGGGCTCAAAGGGTTAAACTCGGAGAGCTTATTCGCAAATTTCGAAAAAAGGGTTGAAATTGCTGGTTTTGACCTTGAATGACCTCTAAATTCTGAATTCGTCCTTCAAAAAACGCCGGGAAATTCCGCAAGGTTATGAGGGCGCTGCATGTACTCTGCAGTAAGTAATTCATAAGGTATATTATCACTCGCTATACAGCAATTGAGGTCTTGGTGTAGTGGATAACTTTCTGTTTCTCACGCAGAAAGTTAGGGTTCAAATCCTACAGAAGTAAATATTTTTTTCTTAAGATTCTATCATTTTTATTTACCGATTTATATCTATATTTCTCTATGATTGCGTGATCTTTTTGTCTTGTAAACTTTCACAATTCAAACTTAACGAGCAATATAATCAAGTTATTTCCTCCGCTACCCAATTTTTCAATGCATGACTGTTTGAAATGAAATTGGATAATACTAACCCTTATATTCACCTGTTAATTAAATCACTTTTAGATCGCCGGTTCATTCTAAGGCGATTATCTTGCATTACTTTGGTTAATGATGAATCGAGGGCATTGGAAACAAAAAATTAAGGTCTTCTTAATTTTTATTGATATTAATAATAATACATAAGTAACACATCAGATTAATAAGCTAGATACATTGTGTTTGTAAAAGTAATATGTCAAATAATTCTCATAGATCATTTTCAGAGTTCTAGGTGACAGGATCATTTTTACTAATTCATTTCGATTATTCCTTTCGCTGATAATACTCGTATATATCTGTAAAGAAAGTTGAAATTAAAATGAGTAACAAACATTATATGTTCACACAATATAATTCAGCAAAATTCCATTAGGATATTAAAACATGATCGCAGGCAGAATAATGGCTAATGAGAACCTTCATAAAAAATTGGATTCCAAGTATAATATTCATCTTCTGTCACATATTTATAAAGTCTTGTTAAAAAGAAGCTTTACGAATCATATTTAGTGCTCATAACACAAAATTTCCACGTATTATTATTTAAGTTTCAAGGTATTTCATCACAACTCTCCAAAATCCTCTCCATAATAATATGGCCAAGATGTTTTTCTTTTTTATAGACAAGATTAAATTCATATCGTACATACATAATCGCAAATGAGTTAAATCAAAAAATTCCGTATCTACTCTCATCTATGACTAAAGTGCAAGATAGCGTAAAAGTAATTTATCTAAAAAATTTCCCTCGTTAATAACTTCCAAACGATTCAAATTATTTCAACCCGACCAAATACCACGTTTATTAACTTACCCATATGTTGCAGATGAGTTTAAATTCTTAGAGAAATACATGTACTGCAAATTATCATAACATTATTCAAATATTTTCCCATAGAAAAACATGGAGAAATCAGAGCAACTCAGTACTACGTATTTTCATGTACCGCTAATTTAAAATTAGGAATCACGAATAAATTGCAATAGAAAGAACGTGGAAATTATAATTTTCATCACTAGCACGCACTAACATTACATTTTGAAAGATTGATTTGAATAATCATAGAGTTTGAAAAGAGACATAGGATGGATATTTTATACTGCGACATTTATCTAAAAAATTTATTTTAAAATTCTTCTCAATATCGAATAAAATCGGCAGCTTGTTAAACTCTTACCCCTCTCCAATCCTTACTTTTAACACAGTATATTGTAGCCAACCAATGCCTTATTTATTTGCCTTTTTGATACTTTCTATACTATAAAGTATTAGATAAATATGATCATATCAGAGAAATATCTTAATTGTAAACGCACTGAATAAGTTTTCGATTTTCCACCAAGTATTTCCCTCGTTAATGCTTTTAATACAAAGAAAAATATTCAATTACAACTTTGTAAAAAAACTGCCCAATTGAAATAAGCATATCTTTTGAAGTAAATACAAAGTTTGAATTTATTAGCCTGGTGAAAGTTTTATCATTCCAATTTATCATCCAATACTAAAAGTACTAAGAACATTACATCTAACAGTTGCTGATTGGAAGCCATTGTATGATGAGATTTTTGAAAAATTAATACTTATCTTTATCTCCGGACATTCGATGATAAGATACCAAATCATTTATATTTTCTTCATTAAAAACTCCTCCTTAACTTTAATTTAACTTTCTCAATCAAAATTTACACTACATAATTTCATTTCAGTAAAGAAAAATAATAAAATAAATTTAAATATTTAAAACTTTATTATCTTGATCGAACATGGAACATTATATCGTTCAGCTAAGAATACATTACATTTATAGTTCAACTGAAAACAGTATTCATATGTCCCCAGAAATGGAGAAGTCGGATCCGTTTGACAAATTATAACGAAGTTGCAGCACAATATAAAGGTTTAAAATCTAGGAGATTATATTGAAACCTATGGAGAATGAATGAGGATTACAGTCAGAAATATTAGAAAGACGAGAAACGGACCTGAAATCTATATATAATCTATATCAGATATTTGAGTTATACTTCGGTGCAACGGTGCTCCGGAATATGCGCGTTAGCTTCTTGTTTTTTGAGTTAAATTTTGGAAGTTTACAATTCGCCGATCCTTCTTTTTCACAATATTTCTAAGTAAGATTAGTCAAACCGTGATTTATATATTTTTAATTATTTCGTGTATATAGTGAGTGAGGTGAGGGTGAGCGCTGGCGCTTAAGTTGTTAGCGGTAGTTTTGGTGAAAATGTTTTCCTAGAAATTGCGACCGGAATCACGTGTGGGACTAAGAGGAGAAAAATTTACAGATAATGGAATGGTTAGGGAGTAGCAGGTAGGCGAAGGGGGCCCACTGAATTCCGCGTATGCTGATCTCTGAAAGAATAGCGAGGTCTAAGGAGTAAACAGCGGGAGAAGAGATATGGTCAATGGCATACGACAGATGCCAGTCGTGAAGCTGCATTTTAGAACGTAGTATTTCTAGGAAGAAATCAATGAATATGAATTGTCGAGAACCCTCTCCCAATAGCATCTAGGTTTTCCACTCCATTCATTTTGTCTATTCTAATCGATGGAATCTCAGAAACGCTGAGTTCTTCACTCGAAAGGAGCATTGCAAACACATTCCACTTATACTAAAACATATTTTGTTTGTATACCATACTAATATATGTCAATTTCTCACTCTAATTCTCATAAATATAGATTACTTGTAAATTCCTCTTCTTACGGTATTACTGAGGGCATAGGACACTGCGGAGTTCTAACTTATCGTTCAATTTCTGTCTAGCTCTATTCCAGATTATTTTCTAATAGCTTCCCTACCATGCGCGAATTCAATTAGGTTTCTTTGCGCGCCATTCCTCGGATTTTCATTTTCGAAGTATAACCTTTATAAAATTCTTTTTCAATCCAAATAAAATGTAACGAGTTATAATCGTTGTCATTACTCATATTACTATGAATATGATATTAAAATCTAATGAATTAGATTGCCTTTGCACTGGAGTGGCAAGGACTACTTGTTGTGATTCAATAAGTGCACCAATCATAGTTGATGCAAGATTTTCACTTTGAAATTTATTTACCGGAAGATTCCTAAAAAATATCATTTTCTGTGAATCTACGACATATCATTAGCAATGAGAATTTAAAATATTATACACTTACGGGTGTGTGCGACTGCGTTATCCTGAGACTCCTTTATATAGCTGATCATCTTCGCAAGTGCTTTTCTATGGGTTTGCTAATAAATAGATTCTCGAAGCTTGCCACTATCCAGTAAACATTCGACTTACTTTCCGCACTTTTTCCCTATCTTATCATCGCTGCCCTGGGCCACCGCACGACTCGCAGTGACTCTTGGCTATATTCAGATGTGTAAGCGATTCTACCAGAGAATTTCGTACAAGAAAAAGGAAAGAAAATATCTGGAGGTCATAAAAGCCCTCAACTTAATTGCTCTTTTCTTACCCAGATGTGGGGGAGGAGGAGAGTCCTTTCCCGTTCTTCACTACCTACTCCATTTTTCCCTGAAATGCTCGGTACGGCGTCGGACCACGGTCGTGAAAATTTGTGAAAACGTTTATTCTTCCATCCATCCCCTCAGATGTTTATGCAAACACCGATATTATTAAGAGCGTTACAGAATGGGATCTCAAAATTGTTCAAAAGGTTTGCATTAATATTTCCAATTATTTTTTTAATATCTTGGGATATCCGATAACAATGACTTGTAATTTTAATAGATTTATCTTTAAAAAATTGTCCTAGCTACATTTCTGACTTTGCTGGAAGTCATGGTTCGCATACTGAACACATTCAGGGAAGCAGGCAGCTGTAGAATCGAGATGTATCTACAGGTCATCAGCGTATAAATGATGTTTACAGAATTTAATATAATTTAATTTTTAATATATATCCGCGTCAACAAAATCGAAGGTTTCACTAAAGTTCAGTAATTCCATTAATTAGTCCATACCCTCAGATGCTTAGGAAGTTTCCTAACGCCTTGTATTAAAATGCAATTGGTAAATTCAATCCACGATTTATCCCAAGAACTTGCTAGCAAGACGCAACGTGCCCAGAATTCGTCTGCTCTGTATATATTTAACTTGAAAAGGTATGACCACATTTCCGATAGACATAAGAAAATATCTTGGATTTAACTTTAAAATAGTCAAAGAATTCGTGTTCTAACGCCAGCTTCCAGCGACTCGCGAGCACAAAGTGCGGAACATTTTTTTTCTGAAATGGCTAATAAGCATAGAATCTGTCCATTACTGCAATACTAGTTAGACCTCCGTTTCGCTATAATATTATTCTGCCATGTAAATGCCATTAAAAATCGAAAATAATGAAGTGATTTTAAGAACAATAACGAAAACAAATCCCTCTAAAAGCTGAACGTAGACCTGCATAGCAGACAATGTCCATCTTTAATTTCTCTCTCTCTCTATTCTGGAGGCCCCTCTTGCCTTTAAATAAAACTATTAAAAACGAATTTTAAGGGCCTATTAATACACCCAAGCCTAAGCATTTTTGCTTTTCATATCGCAGGATAGTAGGTATTTTCGTCCTTATAAGCAGTAGTTAATTTTTGATTGAACTGTGAAAATACATTGTTGCTTTTTCTTTTATTTAGGTTGTAGGAACTAAATGCCACTAAGAATCAGAACAGGAAATTCTCAATATTAACTTTTATTTCACTTAAATCTCCCTGTGATTACATCAGACAAAACTAACCAAATAGCAATACAATAGTAAAACAGATTTCACAAGGAAGACCGGAGGGGAAGAACAAGTCTGCCTGGCATTCGCCCGAATTTTGAAGGAAAACCCCTCCGTAAAAAACCTCCCAAAGGCAGCCAAAACCACAGAAGTTAATCAGCAAAACATCTCAAATTCAATGATTTACAAACGAATTATTTCACTACAAGCGATTCCTCGGATACTTTTACAATAAACAAAAAAACCATGTTTGATGCCATCAAAGCGTAACGTAAATATATTATCTGGCAATGCATGCTGAAAGCTGACAAGATTTCCAAAGTAGGCAAAAATATTTGTACATACATAGAGAACACGTAGTAATTAAAGTATGTGATAAAACATTTACATGAATAGAAAACTTGGTAAAATTATGTTCTTCACTGGATCTGGTAGCCTATTGTATTATTCATCACTCACTTCTCCTGAACTTCGATTAGGTATGGCACCATCGGCCACAACATTAAATTTACAAAGTATATTAATTGCTCCATGAAGAATGAATAGTACAGAGTTAAAACAGTTAAAAATGCGGTCAGCTCTTTACATAAGCATGGATTAATAAGCACGTTAAGTTAAAGTGTGGCTTCACTGGTGGAAGAGACTATAGTTCAAGTAAATACTCTGCAAATGTATCTGAACTTGCCACACGTCAAAAGTCACTTAATGCACGCAAGTGATTTGGTGTCCATTACGGGCGCCCCTCTGGAAGATGACCGTGGATGAAATATGCTGCAGCATCACACTTCTGTCTGTAGGATTCCTAATACTGAACCAAAGGGTTGTAATCTGATGAACTCGAAGAAACTCCTCCAGAATCACAGCATATCTGTCGTTCAATTGGCAGCAAGAGAACAAGAATCGGGCAGACCAAGGCTATCCTATCTTTGGGCACCTAAAACGGCTCAAACAGAACCTTCTCCACTACAATTCCACCAGCAAATAAAAATTTTGGCTAAATTCGAGGCTGAAATTGAGCAAATTACGCGGAACAGAAAATACACCAAACAGACAAATCAAAAAAAAATAGTCATATGCGAAGAATGGAAAGAAAGATTAAATATATAATGCTAACATTGATATGCGAACACGTACAGAAAGGAAAGGAACGATACACCTTAAAACACAGCCCGTAAAATTTCTAGAAAAATACATCTTATCAGTAATTACAGATAATGATAAATCACGAATTCAAAGAAATTCCTCAAAATGTTGAAGACTTCCTGTAAAAAAGGGAAAATTAACCATACGGATTACCACAGAAAATACTAGAAATTTAATGCAACATATGATACTGAAATTCTCACAATAGGGAAAAAACAAATTATAACACCATGTAACACTTAATGAAAATAAAATCATCAGTAATAACATAAGAAAAGATATACTAAAACCCTCAATAACCTTACTGTCATCCAATAAGAAAATTGGGTATAGTATCAAAGGGATATAAAAACAATTTATAATCTAGCAGAAAAAGTTGCCTTAAGGATAAGGCGACATGTAATATTAAATGAAGACAAATACAGCAGGATCTTTCGCAGTAAGTTCATGAATAATAAGTAAATTCGTAAAACCAATTGCAAAAACAAAAAGGCTAAGTCATATACAGGCGTTAGGTCAGTCGAGGCAAGTCGACTGCGAACACCGTACGCAAAAAAAACTTTCATAGTAAAGTGCGAACATTGGCTACAGCCGATGGTGACGGCGACGGTGATCTTAGGCATCACGTCGACACAAGGTGATGATATAGTATGATGATCCAGTAATTGGGAGAACGCAGAGATAAAAAAACTGTTGAAAAAGGCAGTAATCAATCGCATTAGGTGGATGCAGCGTTTAAACGTACTTATCAGACGCATCGTGGACGTTTAGTTTCGTGGGATATGTAGAGACGAAGTGTTGCCGCTGAAATTCGGATTCGTGTGTGAAAATCTTCGTAGGCTATCTTCGTTGCTTGGCTTCGAACGCCCATGCACGAATTATACCAGTCCATGAAGCAATTCATGAAAATAAAATCATCAGTAAAAACATACCAAGTAAACACTAATTCAAACAACTTCCTTAAACTTAACGACTTCAAATAAAGCATACACCATCATAAGAAATAACCTTAAGGATGAGGCGACATATGTAATATTATACGTAGGAAGGAAAACGAAATGCAGCAGAATCATTCACACTAAGTACATGGCTATTAACAAAGTTCGCAAACAACCAATCACAACATCTAACAGGCTAAGACATATAAAGGCGTTATACATATAGGTCGACTGCAGACGCCGTACGAGGAAACATTACGTAGTATTGAGGGAGCATCGTCCGAAGCAACTGGTGACGTTGACACAGTTGTCGTACGCATGACGTCGACGCAAGGTGATGATAATATGATAATCCAGTAATAGTGATAACGGAGCGTTCGAAAACAGTTTAAAATCGCAGTCTTCAAAAACGCAGAGTTAAAATAGAATATGTTCGCTATGTCATGTTCGCAGTGTTCAAGCGCAGTACGTGAATGCAGCGTTAAAACGGACTTTTTAGACGTATTGTGGACGCTTCGTTTCGAGAAATATTTGTAGAGACGAAGTGTTGCCGCTGTATATTCGGATCGGTGTGTGAAGTTCGTCGCAGGCTATCTTCGTAGTTTGGCTTCGCCTGCTTTTTGCAGGCTCTTCTTTGTCTTCCCTCTGCACTGCATTCGGGCTCGACCTGCGGCCTCCGCTGTGAGGCTCAACCTGCAGTGGCGTAACTCTCGGCACCTCCTACGGACGACAGACACGCAGGCATTACTTACTTGCACACCTCACGCGTACGGCCTCAAGGATCGGCACGAAAGCCTCGCGTGCAGGCCTTGCTCACACAGCTAGGCTCGCAGAATCGTCTCGATGCTTCGGCTCCCTGACCGCTTCATCTGCTCGCAGTATCTTCTCTGCGTTGACGTGAAAGCTCCTTCCTCAGGTTCCTGCACAGCCTCTCTCCGCACCTAATACATTCGACACTTTTGAAACGCATCACAAAAAACAGAGTTAATCTTGTAAATGCATAACATCTAAACAAAATACCGAAACACTGAAATTACAGATTTGTATTTAAATTCTAGTGTCCAATCTAGTTTATTATAAAAGTTAGCAATATTAAAGTCCAATGCATCCAGCCTCCATGAAGTACATCGTGTCTTCTAGCACAACTTTCTGCTTCTAATGGGTGCTGCTGTAGGGATCCGCATTTGCTGCTTGAATTCAGTGTTCCATGGTTTGTCTCCTTTAATAGCCTTGTCAGTTCCTTTTGGAGGGAATATTCACTTTATCCTCTTTCCAAAGACGTTATATGGAGGCTACAACCTCAGGTTCTGCAAGCAAATACGATGAATATGTTACAATCTATAATAAACTCAGTAAAAGCAGGTTGAGAGGGTAAATAAAATGAATTTCATAAATGAAGCAAAGTAAAAATACAGTAAAAATAGAAATCGCTATGTATTAAATATCTTGCAGAAGTTCAGAGCAACTACGTTGTAATCCTTAAATACGCATGATGTGCAAGGTAAATTAATTAAATACGCATAATGTGTAGAGTCATGAAATCTGAATCTATAAAACTGTTAGTTTACACATTCAAAAATATCCCAGACAAACTGATATTCTTTACCCCACCCAAATGTTTTTTAGCAAACACTCCGATAACTACGAACTAATACAGAAATACTAAAAGACTCAAAAACGCCTTATCCTGTATCAGTGTTCATTTTCTCTACTTTATTTATGTCTTTGCCATGTCATGCATAAAACCATGTAAAATTTAGGAAGAGAAGAAAAGCTGGTACTGAATGACAGAAAGGTCACAAAAACAAACGTGGCACAAAGGTTGCAGGCTCCTCATCCATGGGCTATGTAACTATAATCATTGTCGAAACGACACCTTTTCTAATTAAAAGCTATAACCTTCTTCTGGTGAATACACTTTTCAAACTTGCATAAAGGAAACGATTTAAAAGTACCACAAATAAAAGGTACAATATTATTGCTATTTAATTCTACCATGTAAAGCTATGCTCCTATATTATCTAATCAAAATCTTGAAATATATTGGCTTGAAACTTTTTTGTTATAAGCGTTACATCTGGTGAGTGTACAATATGAAAGGGCTTGAGTTACTGATCAAGCCAGCAGCACCGCTGTCTTAAAAAGCATTGCAAAACTCACTTTAATTCCACTACACAAACTGAAATGATACAATTTAATAAGAGGAAAACCTTACCCCTTCCGGCCCCCAACTGCTTCCTTTATTCCTTGATCTTTTAACTGCTCAGTATGCTTGCCTGATGTGGGGGAAGAAACCTTTGGAAACGCCACTAATTCCCTTGAGTCTTCCAATGACATCCACTCGAGTAATTTTACTGAAAGTGTATAACACAAGATTTAAAAATATACTCAATAGTGTTCTGTAGAGTTTGGCCTTGGTAAACATCAGCTTTCAATTCAAAAATATTTAAAAAGTTCAATTTGTGTTTTGATCTAAGCTTTAAGCCCTACGTTATCTATAAAGATGATTTTGGAAAGTTTGCTAAATTACTACAACTCAAATTAATAAACACAGCATATGCAGAAGATGTTAAGCATATCCCCTCGAGAAATTTGATTAACTTTTAATCATTATCGATATTTTCCGTTAAAAATATATCTACTGCTTTAAGGGGATCGAATAAAGGTTACATCATAATTGAGGGTATTCAAGGAATGTAATTCTCCGTGAAAGTGATTAAATTTAAACGTATTAAAATATACGGAAATTACCTTGAAATAACTCCTTAGTAGTAGTACCCTGAACAAATGGAAATAATTATTAAAAGTACTAATTCCGGAAAAAACTAAAGGGGGCTTAATATAGTTGATGCTTTCTGACGATACTTGGTGGAACATTTCCATACTCAATATGAAAGAAACAATTTGTCTTCGTCCACAAATTTTATTTAAAAACACGATGGTGATCCACCTGAAGATGAGTTAACCTCGAAACCGGTCGTGTTTTTTAAATAAAATTTGTGGACGAAGACAAATTGTTTCTTTCATATTGAGATTGAGGGGGGCTTAATATTTTATTACGTTTGCGTTGAAGTTAAGAAGCACTCGAATTTAAGACTACTCCAGATAGCTATGAGTGCCGCGCGTTCTACATTGGAGAAAACAGTCACGGGTTCGATTCCGGTGGGAGACCACGTGCAAAATGATCTCAGCTGTCGAAGCACTTGACCCTAAAATACTACCATATTCTAATCTAACAGGTACCGGATGAATTGAAGCTCCGAAAAGGCAAAAAGGAGAGTCATAAAATTACAATACAATATGTATATGAAAATAAAAGCGGTACATAGAAAACAGATCAAATCTAGAACAAAAAAGCATGTCTACAAACAGATTCAAAATTTCTTAAAGTATGCCTTATTTATCGAATTGGATTATAGACTAAATTGACTGAAAGGAATCGAGAAAAATACTCTATACGACCATAAAAACCACCAAATATCCAAATTATATTTTATGAAAATTAGCCAATATAAATAACTTAGAAAGGCTGAAAAGTCTGAAAATCACATGCTGTTCAAAGCTGTTCACTTGGAAAGCAATAATAAACTTGCTTAAACGGGAGAAATGTTCAAAGCTATTCCAGCCGAAGCACATTAAAATTCATTACACACTGGAATATCTATTTAGATCGATATTTAAAAGCATCTCAAAATCTTCCGCGATAAGTGGATTTGAAGCAAAGCAAAGGATGGTTTAATTACTGTCTCAGTTTTCTTTAAAAATAAATCAGAAGACCTTAAATTTGTTCGAATATGCAAACTGGATTTTCATCTTCATTGTTATACCACACCACATACATGAAATGAATAGCCCTTAGTAATAATAGTAATTGCTAATACCATAATCCATCACCAAATACACAAAAGAGAACACTTCCAGTCACATCACCAGACACTCCATTCTCACTGAGCAGACAAACTTAATACCAAAACCAAATCCACGCACTCTCAAAATTAATGAAAATGAAAATCCAACTTAAATGAATATAGAGAAACAAGTCGTTTTAAGTCAAACAATCCTCGCTTTGCTTCAAGAAAAATATTTCTATTCACTCACTATGGAAATTTTACCATTTTTGAAAATTTGAATATGACTGAATGAAAGGATTTAGCGATTCATTCCCAAATTCATAGCAACGGATTACTTTCCATTCATGGAATAAAATGCACGAAAAACAAAATATGGATTTAAAAAGGGTAAATTTATGATTTACGTCTGTATCGAATCATGGACAAAATTAAATCTAAGAAGCGCCAACAGCTTTGAGGTCTTGATTTACAAGATTGTAAGTCTCGTACTATTCTCCAAAGTACCTACCCACATAATGTGGGTGATATTAATGGCTTAGTCGGATCAACCAAAGTAACATATTTAATACCAGTTGTATGGTTCATTTTGTTTAAAAGCAGAGGTAATTTCGCGCAGATGACATACCAAGGAGAATCGAACCCGGGAACGTTATCACCTAAGTATTACACTCGGCTATCCGACGCGATAAAGATCTAAGGAGAATATGAGCATAGACCTACTCGCAATCTTCTATTCTGTGTGATTTTACTCATCTTATGCTCGCCAAAGATATCCCTGATCGACTATTCTTCGTGACAATTCAATATCGGGGGAATGTGGTAAGACTTTAGACTTTCCTAGCAATGAGATATTACGACAAACCTTAAATCCCACTGATACTTCGACGTAGTAGAAGTATTCCCTAGGGTTTCTGGCGAGCAAATCTACGAAAGCACATGTTAACCCTGACAAGAATCCCGTCGTAGGTGATTATTGAGTAGAAATGAATTCTCTATCAAATGGAGCGACTGTGGGAAATTTTCAACCGAACAGCATACCCGAGAACATACTTCAGACGGAAGAAACCTTGGAAAAAATTACGAGATTTTACATTCAATGACAAATTACGGTATAGGAAAATGAATTTACTAAGCACGCCGAAACCTTCGAAAGAGTTCGAATGGCTTAACGTCGGTCCAACCATTTCGTCAAACGCCAAAAATTCAGATCGCAATTTCTAAGGGATGCCTGACATTCGAAAACGTGGTGCGATTCACCATGAAAATGACGGATTTACAGAGGAAAAACTAGATAAAATTACTTGGAAATAAGAAGGGATGATACGCTTTAGAAATCATGACTGGAAGAAGTCTGGAAGAAATGTTCGAAATCACTTAACTTCTAAGACACATTGAAGCTTCCCTCGCAGTCCCTCGGCATGGCAGAGCACATGGTTGGCAGGATAAGACTTCCGAAGACAAGTCACACATCAAATACATTTTCCAATTTAAGAAACGATTTCCTGAAATTAAGAAGATTGTAAGGAATTTAAATTACTAGAACGTCGTAAATTACGTATTTATAAGCCATGAAGAATCTGAAGATAATAAAGATAAAAGACGCAAAGTAACGTAGGTTTTGAAATCTTTACTTTACCTAATATTCTTTACCGGAGGAGCTCACGATGTGAAGACGACTGGCGTTGAAGCGTTGAAGTCCAGAAATGAGGAGGAAGGAATCTATGAAGGTTAAGTGGGGGAGGATCTAAGTAATGGTTTGGGGATACTCTCTACCAATGGCGTAGCACAGAATATGGATGAGTAATGTCGGAGAGGAAAAAAATGGTTTAAACTTTCCCAAAAATATAATTCACTACAAATGTGGAATTTGTACACATAATTTTATAATTTATATAATCGCGTTGAATATTGACGAATCAGTTTTCATGTTATTTTTTCTTTTGAATATTCTTTGCTCTTTTTCGAACCCTTACTATATCTGCCTACATCGTTGCCATTCTGTTTACATAGTTGCTATATTCAACAACTCCATCTTTTCTCATGATCTTGTTTTCTTACATAATGCTATCATTTTCATATGCATTCTTTCTAGTAAGCGATGACGTATTTTATAATAATTTTAGGTCGAAACATAGTATGACCTTGTTATCAACTTTAAGATATGTTAAATCAGTATAATAAATGTAAAAGAAATATTTCTCAGCGAATATGAACTCCGTTCCCTCTCGTGCGGATCCCAATTATCTATAATCGAAAAAGAAATCGAGATAATTATTATATATTTTCCTGATCCAGATACCTGATTGCCTCCAACTTAATCAACCCTTAATGTACTTTATTTATTAAGTAATTTATAATATACTTTACCTAATATACCTTTACTATACACCCCGCTGAGGGAGTCGCTGGGTCTTCTGTCTTTGTGTAGGCCGATGGCTCTCCGTAGGTTCCAGGGGACATAGAAAGCCGCTATCAGGTCATTATGAAGCATGCGTCCCAATCTGTAGGAGAGACTTCCGAGGAAGGGGATTCTCCGCCATGAGGAAGGAGTTGTGGAGGATTATTAGAGGGAAGGAGTGATTTTACGGCATGAGAGGATATTTGGTTTTCTCCTCAAGAGTTTATCCACCATACCTGGGCTTTATCCGTTATTTATAGCAATCTGTTTGGTGATTAAAACTTCTTTAGTCTAAAGGGAATTGGCCGGCGAGATCGGGATGTGGATGGATCATACTGTGAAAAGCGGGTTACTTCTGCGAAAAAGGATGGGAAGAATGAGAGGGGATTGTGAGGTCAGAATAGGTGGGTTTGCTGGAGGGAGTTGAGATAATGTCTGACAGACAAAACTAGTTGCCGATTAATTTATTTCTGTGGAATTTACAAAGTGTGTTTTTATCTTTGCATGATGGCACCATTTCACAAAGTTAGGCTGAATAATGTCAATTTTAAAAATATATCTTGTTTGTATACCAAACTATTATATGTCGATTTCTCATTCTCTTACTCATAGATATAAATTACTCGTAAATGCCTTTTCTTACGGTGTGACCGGGGGTATAGGACACTGCGGAGTTCTTCCTTATTGCTTAATTGCTGTCTAGCTCTATTCCCGATCATTTTCTAATACCCTCCTTACCATACACGGATTGAATACTTTTCTTTGTGCACCACTGCTCGGATTTTAATTTTTAATTTTCAAAGAATAACCTTTGCAAAATTCCTTTTTAAACATATTACTATGAATATAGTAATATGAGTAATGATAACGAACTTGGTTATTAAATAATTGAAGAGCTCATGTACTTAAAGCGATTATAATTGAAGTAGATGTGATAATTTCACTCTGTGACCTGCCTGGAAATCATACAAATTCGCTTTATTAGAGAGTTCTATTACGAAGCGCTTTCATGGTAAAGGATAACGTACAAAGCACATGTTCGCCGATTGCTTTCGCAGGTTGAAAGGCGAATACAATGTCGAAGCCATAGCGAGTTAAGTGGAAAAGTCACTATTACGGATTTGAAGGTAATTCTTACCCGGATAGAGAACTATCCGTAGCTGCGTTTGTTTCTATCTATCTAATCTGGAAATTTAATCTCGTATCTACGTATCCTTCCGTGGATATCAGAATGAATTTGCGCATAAGGTCTATGCTGGACGATAGGAATTAGAAGATTAAAATCTGTTAATACTGTGATCTCATGAACGTATAGCACGTTCCTTTGATGGCAATGCTATTCTAACCTAAATGAATGTATTCCCCTTCTTTCATCTTCCTCCGTCAATTGATTTTACTGGTAGTTTCTCGACTACTGAAAACCCTCTTAAGTCTCCCCTTCCTCCTGTCATTTTTTGTAAAAATATATTTGAGAATTTCGGGATTGAATGTTTGGGCGGCGCCCGATAGTACCGTACCCATTTTCAGGAATAGAATTTCCGAGAGAAAACGATAAAAATTCTTTCGTGAGGAACTAAACGCGAAAGAAATTTTGCGAGGATCAATCGTGAACTAGTGATTATGAAAAATCGCGCATAAGAAAGACGGGGACAAAAGCATGGCACTCAAAATATATTGATCAAAAATTTACGTAAGGCCGGTGCGCATACGTTGAAAAACCATGCGTCACTCGATAAACAGAATGAAACTGAAAATAGTATCGTAGGTAAGATCGCTGTGGAACACAGTGGTCGAGAAACCATGCGTCTCGTTATTAGAACATTTCGAGCTAAGACTCGCTGAAAACGAAACCCTTCGAGTTTTCCGTTAAGGTGGAAATTCTCTAAGAGACATCTTATCATTTTCTTCTTCTTCAAAGAATCGCAAAGTTCCTCACCTGATTATTTCCTCTTGATCCTAAGAACGATGAATAAAGCACTGTGATACATTACGACGAAGACAGCAGATCTCATCCGAAACCAAAATTATGCATCGTCGGATTATGCATCGGTGGTCTCTTATGCCCGAGTGTGAATTGTATGACAT
This sequence comes from Pachydiplax longipennis, assembly GCA_036926295.1. Lineage (NCBI taxonomy): Eukaryota > Metazoa > Arthropoda > Insecta > Odonata > Libellulidae > Pachydiplax > Pachydiplax longipennis. Next base: position 3,267,967 of record JAVFKF010000010.1, read on the forward strand.
ATGTTCGGTCAAAAACGGTGGCGCAGTTAATAGCCGCTGTAATCTCAGATACGAATACCAGAAGCAAGATGAATGCTTAGATAAATCACTGGTGTTACCTTTGTAAGCTCCAGAAATGAAATTCGCCTAGAGCAAATATGCGTAATAAAAAACTTTAGCGTTCGATTAACCTTTAATTTCAAACTGAATCGAATTCATTCACTCTTTTTGCATTTACATACTGACTATAAAAGACGATCAGAAAGAAAGAACTATACATGAGAAATGAACGTCGATTTTGCTAATTTATTTATATTAGTTGTTAAGGTATACCCCAATCATAAGAGCCAATATAGTACTTCCAGTGAAATGGCCGCAATTTGTCAAACTCTTGCCCTCTATGAGAATGTACTCCATTGACTACGTCAAATGCTCATGAACATTTGAGTTAATGAAGAAATTCAAAATCTTCGCGGTACTTAAATTTCTAATGCATGAAACATAAATTAGATTTAACTTCTTAACGACTGAAAATACGCTACCTGAATTCAGTCTTTTCCGCGACGATTCAATTCCAAATTGATTATATTGCCTGAATAACAAGACATTTGAGTCGATTTTGCAGCATTATTTCCATCGGCACAAATTTAAATTTCAAAATTTAGCTGCAGAGAATGATTTTTAAAAAAGATTAACAATCCCACTATTTTCCGCGAACAAATTCCCAATGGTGATCTCGTCGACAGCGTACATTCGCCCTTACGATTATCAGTTTGAAGTTATTTACAAAAGCAGACAAAGTGAAGAATTTAATTGTGATCGATCAAATGAACTTTCCAAACTCTTTCGGCAGCTACGGATTGGTACGTTATCAACAATATCATTCACAGAATGAATCACGGTTCTCAGGAAAAAAATGCAGATTTCTGACATAGCGCATACCACTGAAACTGCGAATTAAAATGTACGACGTTCGCTGATCGGATAACATATTTGCGAAGGAAAAATGAGCGAGGATATGTAAATCAAAAGTAAGACATCCATTTTCATAACTTTATTCAAATTATTAACTTACATCAGAATGTATTTCATGACATGGATCTTTATCATATTGACAAGAGAAAAGCCAACTACTGCAAAATATAATGCTTCGCGAAGGACGATCCTCATTCCTCGTCTGCTAACAGGCCACCGACCCAAAGCCCAGGCCCATGCCAAGATTCCCTCTGCCGCCGAGCGAACCTCGTTGAATGACGCCTACCATCCTTCAGTACCCTCTGCAGAAAGCTGCAGCAACGAGGAATAGGCGACCCAGCCGATGTTCCATTCTTATCGAATCCTAGTCAAATTCTGGATGTAGTCTAATCCTCAACGACTGAGACAGGGATTCCCTCATTGGGACGGAAGTGAGCACCTGTTACAGGAAGGACAGACAGTTTGTTGAAAACCCTCAAAAGTGATGATGCTGCGAATAAGCAAGTAAAATTTTTTAGAGTTAAAAGATCTTCTCAACTAATTAATAGAAAATGTTATGATTATAATATACAATTATGAACATTAAAAATAAATTTCTACTTGCTGCTTCCGGTGACCTGTGATCCCTAGCAATAAGTCAGAAGAAGATTGTGCCCTAAATAATATAAAGTGGAATACCTCCTGTTTTGGCCGGGAAAACTTACCAAACACTAGACGTCTTAGTTTTCTCGTTACACCCCCTCGCCACGGTGAGGCAACAGGAAGGATTTGAGGGGGGGCATGCACTACTCTACCACGCCGTTACTGCAAAATGACATGTTAAATGGGGAAGTGCAAGGGAATCCAACATTAGTTAATGAAACTACATCTAACTACATTCTAAGTATTAAATTTGTTAATCAATTACTAATCTTCTGATCTACTAGCTGATGGTAGAAGCTGAAAAGAAAAGAACACATGGAAATGCGCTGCACTTTCGCGGCAAGAATATTCGTGAGCCGGCGAACAACTAAACGCGGCCCCCGAAACTTTTTCGAAGTAATCTTCTGAAAAAAGCCTCGAAGGCTCAGCTTTTACGCAAACTCTCCGAAAACTATTTCCGGAAACCGTTATATCGCGCTAAAATCAAGATGAACCTGAAAGAGAAACATCGGCAAGACAAAAATCACTCAAAAAACAGCAGAGAAATTTAGCACTCAATATATAAAGACATAGAACACGCAAAAAAATCAACACTTTTACGCTCAATCGAGAAACCAAGCGTAATTCGATGAAATAGACAATAATACCCTTCAAAATCAATGAAACAGATAACTAACATCGCAATTGGACGCATTGGTCGAGAAACCATGCGTCACGTCGTTCGAATATTTCGACCTAAGATTCGCTCTAAAAGAAACCCTTCGCGTTTTCCACTGAGGAAAAAATTCGCTTAGAGAAAGCTTCCCTGGGAAGCTCCGGCAATAATCGGCTAAGAGAAATCACTCTTAGAATCAGCCCCAGCTCTAAATGAAGCTAAAGATGAAGTGTGGGTGTTGGTGTGTGTGATACAGACAGGCTCTCGATACAGAGCATTTACAAAATTAATAAATTTCACTTTTCCAGTCCATTTCTAGTCCAGTTAGGCTTCACTGATATTAAGGAAATCTTATGTGTGATATTACAAATTTAGTGTGTTTCAAAATCTGCTAGTTAGGTTGGGTGACCTGGAAAAGATACAAAAATTGATTAAAGGAAGGTAAAACTTAAGCGCACTATTTAATCTATTCATGTAATACGCTCTGTTTGAGATTGATTTGAAATTTACTAAAGTAATTGCAACAAATAATGAACTAATACATTAGGGATACCAATAAGAAGAAAGAGTTTCGATTTGAGCTGGGATTCCAGAATCGCTAAGGTCAAGGAACGGCACTCTTACCTGGTCACCGTGTGTGCTTCACGCTGGCTGAAAGAGAAGTGGTCGAGACCGTCCTCAATTCGGTCGGCCTAAGAAGAGAAGCAGCGCAGCCTTACGGTAGTTGTGTGGTCAAGGAGAAATGAAGCTCGTTTGGCGAAAATTTATTTTCTTTGAATGAAATATATTTAATTAATAACCCCACACATGCACTTAAAATAAAATCAGGTTACTTCTGAAGGGTCGTTAACGGACTCAATTCAGAGAATTCAATTTCCGCTCAAATACTTTTAAATAAATAATTCTTAAATTTAAATCATTTTTATCTATTTCATTTTTCCGTAGACTGCATTTTCTTCATCAACGATCATATTGCCTCTGTTAACATCCAATGTGGAATATTCGAGTCGGAAATCCGTGATAATCAGACCCATGTGGCATTTTTCAAATTATTTTACGAATTGAATTTTTAATTATCGATGTAATTGATATTCAAGACCGCCCTTCCAGAAGTGGGTCGTAATAGGATGTTATCATTCGATCGATCAATCTTCTATGTTGAAAAAATTCCTTTGGTACGTGATAACCTAACAAAACAATTCTTAATCAGAAGTATTCTTCTACTAAAATGAAACTTAAAAACAGTTATAGTTCGCATATTTATTTACCTGAATATTTCCTTCCGTTTCTAAGAACTATGAATAAAGCACTGTCGTTCAACCAACTTGGTATTTCCATTCCCAAAATCCATAGCTGCTCGTTCTTAACTTAGAATATGTTATGCTGACGAATACCACAATGGCAAATAACATCCAAAACCAAAGTAAAGCGCGGTCGGCTTGTGCATCGGTGATTTATTGCCTGTGGTCTGGGTGTGATTTGTAAAACATCTTCTTCGCAAAGGAGGCGAAATAACTACCCACTACATTCCCCGATACGAATAAAGAAGGAAAATGAATGCTTGGATATTGCTCTTCCGATTAACTTTTAATTTCATTCTGAATCGGATTCATTTACTCTGATTTCATTTACTCTCTGCATTTTCACCCCATAAAGAACTACATCAGGAGGTAGGTGAGATATGATTTCGAATCTGTTGACGTCGAAAGCAGAAAAAACGCCGGAATTCAGTGAAGGCGTTTATAACCTCTTTCAACAAAAACTAGACCCAAGTATTCCTTTTATTTCGTCATCCATTGAAACTTGAAGGTGAAAGATTGTCTTTTTTCTACGCAAATGGTAAAGCATGAGGGACCGTTCTTACTCTAAACAGAAAACGTAAGGTCTCTATCTAACATGCCATATAGTATATTATGATTTGTTTATTCGAGGAGTTATGTCTCCACAGTTTTATCCGATTTCAAGGAAATCAAAGAGGAAGGAACTGGATAGCACTGTTAAATGAATATAAGAACAGATCCATATGTAATTGAGCTAAGAAAATCTTTTTTTTAGTTGCTAAGGGGGAGTTACACCCCTATCATTAGAGACAATATAGTACCTGGAGTGATATGACCGCAATTTGGCAACCTCTTGCGCTCTATGAGAAGATACTCCGTTGTTTGCGTGGAGTACTCATGAACTCTCGAGTTACGAAAGAATTGCAAATGGTAACTTAATAATATATAAATTATTCTAGATTTACCTTCTTAAGAACGGAAAATACGTTACCCGAATTCTTTTTCCGTATTGATTCAATTCCTAATTGATTATTTTCTCTGAATAACCAGACATTCGAATCAATTTGGCAGCTATATTTCCATCGTCACATTAATTTATATTTCAAAATTGAGCTGCAGAAAATTATCAAAAAATTAATTTAATTAAGAATGCTATTCTTCCACGAACAAAATCCTATTAGCGATCACGTGGACAGAGTACATTCGCCATCCCTTACGGTTATCAGATTGAATTTACAGAAGCAGACAAAATAAAAAAATGTTCATTGCGATCGATCAATTGAACTTCCCAAACGCTTCCGGCAGCTACGGATCGGTACGCTTACAACAATATTATTCGCGAGATAAATCACGGTTCTCACGATAAAAAATGAAAATCTCTGACACAGCGCATACCATTAAAACCGCGAATAAAAATGTGCGACGTTTGCTGATTTGATGCGAAGAATGAACATATATGCGAAGGAAAACTAAGAAAGGATGTGCAACTCTAAAGATATACATTTCCATTATTTATTCAAATTATTAAGTTACATAAGAATAATGTATTACATGCAAAGGATCTTGACCATATAGCCACCAGAAAAGAAAAACTACTACAAAATATTATGCTTCGTGAAGGACGATCCTCATACCTCGTCTGCTAACAGGCCACCGACACAAGCTCATGGAATGTTTCCCTCCGCCGCCGAACTAACATCCGTTGAATGACGCAACCCAGCCTTCAGTATCCTCCGAAGAAAACTGCAACAACGGGGAATAGCCGACCAAGCCGATACAGAATATTCCACTCTTCTTGAGTCAAAGTCAAAGCCTGAATGTAGTTAGATCATCCATAGTAGAACATCGGCGACTGAGTCAGGGACAGGTTCAGAGGGACTAAAGTGAGCACCTGCTACCTCGAGGACGGACCACTTGTTACACAATCCTCAAAACTAATGAAGCTGTGAATAAGAACCAAGTGATTCGAAGTTGAAAATTCCTAACATCGAATTAATTAAAACAATGTTAAGAATATATATTTTTATGCACATTAAGGAAGACATTCCTACTTACTTTTTCCGGTGACCTGTAGTCTCTAGCAAAACCTCAGGAGAGTCTGTCCCATTAATGAAATAAACTGAAGTACCTTCTGTTTTGCCGAGAAAACTATACGCTGTAGCTTAGTTTACCCGTTTCACCCCCTCGCCACGATGAGGCACCAGGAAGGATTTGAGGGGGACATGCACTACTCTTCCATGCTGTTACTACAAAAGTACATGTTAAAAGGCAAGTGCAAGGGAATCCAAAATTAGTTAATTAAACAACAGCTAACTACATTCTACGGATTAAATTTAATAATTAACTAATTACTAATCTCCTGATCTTCCATACGATTTTGTATGGAAGTTTGTAACAGAATAAGAAGTTTGTAAAAGCACAATTTTTCTTATCTTATACCAAAAGACATGAAAATATTACATTTACCCAGATATGATAGCAGGAATGGCTTTTACCTGTACCAGAACTTTAACTTCACAAAACAATCCGCTTTTCTGTTTGTGTGGAAGCCTCGTTGAAACCCGGGGCGCAGAAGAGTCCTGGAGAACAAATATGAACGGTTCCTTGTGCCACTTCCAGGCTGGAGGACATAAGGAGCGTTAGTACTTTTCATATAAGACTTTGAATTCTTGTAATAATATCGAACACTCACCATGTGCTTAGCTTGCAGGGATCGCCAAGTGACTCAGCGTCGATCCAAGGAAAAACAGTTAAGACAAAGGTTGTTTGGACACCAGCAGATAGTCTACTTTGAAGCTGGTGGAGAAAAATTTGCGTTACGAGATTAGTCATATCGAAAACATTGCAAAATTTTGCATAGGAAACAAATAGTAACGTTTCACAAATCAAGCGTTAATCAAACCAAGTAGGCCATGAGAAGCAATCAAAACCTGATTAAACGCGGCTGTTATACTATAAATTGTTATCATATCATTTGCTATAATCAATAATGGTCATATTAGGCAACTCACTTCTATCCAATGGAGAACTAGCCAATCCATTTCAGAAACAAGTGGAAAGAATGCAGCAAGGCTCTCACCAGCAGCGGTCACATAGCACATTCCAACTTCTCCCTAGGATACGGTTTACTGGAATGCCACGTATCTACTGTTTACCCCAAGCGGCGCAAACTTGAACATTCCACGGGAACAAAATAGGAATCGACAGCACATTTCCGAACGTACTTCAAATATTCCTGAAAATGAAAACTTGAAATAGAAACAACTTCCTTAGGGTAATTCTATGTAATTGCCTTTGCTATGAATTAAAAAAATATTCAAGAATTACATGATTTACATTTTTCTTGAGAATGAAAAGCACATGTGTATTCTATGCATGATATTTGAGTTATGCCCTGATCATCATTAATGACAGCAGGGAGAGCTCCAGAATATGCGCATGAGCTTCTTGAGCATGAGCTATATAGAGAATTTGATACTTATGTAGTACCATCTGGTTTTGTCGGTGCTTCCACATCTGTTGCTTGCATATGCATAGGCCTAAGAAACGCATCCCAGCTGAATTCGCCTGCCTATTTCTGCATTTCTGTCTTCTTTCTGAAGACTCGAGGTTCTTGTTGGTCATCAACATCTAGCTCTCCATGGTGCAAGGGTTGAGAATCCAAATATACTCAAAAACATGACTCATTTTTCGTTAGTGTTCATAAGACCCGGTGGAATAAAGAAAAAATTAATATTATATTTATTCTGGACCACCATTTCAATTATCTGGGTGATTTACTTTTGAGATTTATGATAGTTATTTAGTTGTTCAAAGGGAGCTAAAGTTAAGAATTTTCCTAGAAGTATATGAAGAGAATAAATAGGGAGAGATGAGTTATTTCTCCCTTCAGTTGACAAAACCTAATGAGTTACAGAGGCAACTTATCAAGGAATTTAATACATCTAAGCTAGTCTCCCTTAATATAGATTGTCTAGATTGATATGTTTCTTAGACTTTCTTCAAATTAAAGTGTGAGATTCAAACTTCTAAATGCAGGATATTTCCTATAATTCTGTTAGGCTTTGCATGAGTTTTCCTTTTCTTGGTAGATATTCTGATTTAGCTCCAAGTCTTTCATTATATTTTCATCAATGATTTTTCATCATAATCAAACTCTTAATATTTGAATTATTGGGTACTCCTAGTAAATATTTCAAAAAGTTATATATGATGACAAACTATTATGTATGTAAGAGAGGGAAGATAAGTTAGTCATGTACCACAAGAGAACATGTATAGAGAATATGTACTTTGCATCTAAGATTCAATACCAATTGGCAAAATGTTTGTACTCCATCAAACTCAGCAAGGCTTAAAACCAATGCTCCCAATTGATCTTAAACATCTCATTTCTAAGCCTTGAACTAAAAAGTGAGCTTCTGTTATTTCAAGAATAGTTGGTACTTAATAGAGCCCAAAATAGCTGTGCGAGGAAGAAGATGCCTATAAAATGATATTAATCAGTTATTTTAATTTGAAGACGTTGATTTTGGTGATTGCACCAAAATGAATCCTAAAAAGAAAAAGAAATAACATAAATTTATTCATCTGTATCTTTTGTCAAACATCTAATTCCACTCAAATATTTTACCTAGCATATGCAAATAGTGATCCAATCTAGAAAAGTAAATGCTTTGTGATATATGTCACCAAGTAACATGAGAAGTGATACATGGAATAGCCATATTAATGGAATGATAGTTATAAAGATTTATCAGGTTAACTAAGAAGGATGAAAACTGACCTACATTAAACGATTCTCTTGTTAATAAGTACTGCTTGAAAACTATCAGCTTATGATGTGCTTCTTTAGATGACTTTCAGGCAATCTTATAATAGAGGAATTAGATGGATTTTTCCTCTTTATTGTGGACCAACAAACAATGAAAAACCGCATTCCAATGTATCCCTTATGACTTAACCTCTGATCATGATTCACTATCTAAAGCCCTGATTATCCTCAAACTGTCTCTCAAATACCTGTCTCTAAGTCTGTATTTTCCTCTGATATACCTATCTACTTGGATTTCCTCTTACTAAACATAACTATCCTTCAAATATTTATTAATAAATACTGAAAGTAAATGAAGCTAGATAAACAACAGAATAAAACCTTGAAGTATGAGTTAATGTAAACCAACATCAACCAAAAGCATGCATGTGTGCAACACTACGTTACCAATAACAACAACACCACCAGATAAATTAGTTCTACAAATAAATAATATCATAGGCAAGCAATAAAGAGGAAAATCCATTTCTGATGGATTTGGATGATTTGGTATTAAGAAACTCTATATCGGAAATCATCAACTACTCATCATATCGGAACACATTCTTTCTAATGTTGATTGATCATCTTAAATATGTAAAACTAAAAAGGTAATTTCTCCTGGAGGAAGGCTGAGTTTTCGTTATATCATATTTTAAAACGAATATTTAATTATACAACCCTAGAAAGATATCGCTGACACATATCAATGATTCTACTTGATTTTAAATACGGCTTATGAAAAACGGGATATTTACGAGAGAATTTGGGAGTATCCATTTATGATATCTTTCTGACAGAGAACAGTCCCTCAGAAATTTAAAACAATATTCCCAAATTTTAATTTATATAAACTCCAAAACATAATAATAAGTTAAATATTTTTGTGATTTGAAGTTAAATGACGTTTTCTTGCTCGATCATTCTTACTAATTTAATTGGAATTAAATAAAAAATAATAAATTCAACTTGCTCATGAAACCAACTAATTTTCCACAATAACTTTCAAATGAATGAAATAATATCATTTCTTTCAATTATATATAACTCATGCTCACTGGGCTAATTCCATACAGGACAGATGAACTTAGCCAATTCTTTAAAACAAAAGACTATGAATGATGCAAGTCGAACAGTTTCATGGAGATTATAGATCCTAACTCGTATATGCTACTTAGCAGAAAATAACTCAGCTGTCATCAACTACTGTGCGAATCTTAGGCTAGTTATTTAATTTCATTTTAGAAGTATCGAAAGTTTACATATTACACAATCGAATTAAGGTAAATTATTAATGGACAAATTATTCTAGAAATGACAAAAGTGTAATCTAAGTAATTTTGAATTGACTCACAACAATCGGTCCCAGAACATAGACGAAAGGCCTCTCTTTAGAATAAACCCCACATTTGGGAAGTATTTCTTTTACATTGCGGAGAGTAACTACAAGAAATTCATAACTTCATAATTACTTATCGCGTGAGCACAGGAATCAGAAAAAAGAGACCCCTTCGCACCACTTTCAGATATTGTCGGCTGTGCACGCGAATCAAAAACTTATGTGACAATCGTTCGAAGCTTCTTGTTATGTATGAGAAAAAACAAACCATGTCATTGTGGAATTGAATGCATTTCCTGATGGAAGATAAATATTTTTCCAAATATTATGTTTAATTATTTAATTAAGTACATCAACGGAAGAGAAAGTTATGGTTTTCATCTCCTTTTATAGCATCAACTTTAAAAACTTACAGGAGGAATGAAATGTCATTATTGATCCGAAACATAAAATGTAAAAAAGTGAAAGAAATCCATCAGGAAATCCACGAATCCCACTTAGAGATATATACCGTTGATTCAATAGAACAATAGAACTGTACACTTTTTAGAAGCAATAAATACGACCATACATCAAAACGTAACACTAATGAAATTTCATGTCTTTTGGTATCAACATTGTGTGGTTCCTATGACTTCTCTAATATAATTTCTCACTTGAATTAGTACTGTGCCATAGATAAACGCGAAGGGTGTGTTTTCTAAATAAAGTAGGATTATTCACTGGGTACGATCGGGGTAACATGAAGGTAAATAAAATGTAAACTTCTATCTGCACAAGGAGTACATTTTTAGACATCTAAATTAGGGCAGATCTTGTTCTTGGAATAAAAGCGAACGTGCACTCATTTTCGCACATCCTGCTTATTCATATTTATCATGCATTTATTTGTGTCCACTCACTGGAGACTTAAGCATTGCATTGACGTCGATATTCCTAATATCGAAATAATTAATTTATACAAAAGCATCGTATTGGTACGGCGACATAATTCAAATTATGATTTTTGAAATTGTTCATTATGTAATCAGAAAGAATTTAAAATTTAATGAAATAAGTTTTTATTTTGACCGATAGCTACTACTAGAGTCAAAGTCGGGCGGAAATCTATTTTCATAGCTTTATATTCAGGTGTTACTTTCGATATTATTACTCTAGAAAATCTAGTTACATTAAAATAACATCACTAAAATAGTCCATCGGCCGCTCCGAATTAATATTAAATAAAACAAGTATTTAATCGACTTCCGGTCCGTACCGAGCCAAGTATCTTCCGAAAGCTAATCAGAATCCTTCCGATATAAAAGATATAATGGGAACCTATGTATTCGTTACGATGCTGCTTAAGAATAAAAAAATTGAGAAATAGATTTTAATTCGGTAGTATATGGCAGCAAGCTGAAATGCCACTCGACACTCTATGGGGAATTAATTTTCGAATGGTCTATTATACGCGTCGTAAAGTTTCTCATTCTTACTTATGTCCTTCAATAGATCCTAGGAATGGAGTTGGAAACTGAAACGCTCTCTATATAATATTTTATCAATTATTTATTTAAGGCATACCGTTATGATAAGAATTTTTAAGCATCCTCAAGTAAATCCTGCCGATAACCGACCGAACTTTATTTGCACCATGTAGAACATATTACTTATACTTAGAAATAATTAGCTAACGCTGTGAACACATTTTAAGTTACTATATGTACATTTAATTTGCCCTTTAAATGGACTCCGAACTTAAGAGGTTAAACATGACAATGCTCTAACGTCTAACAACAGTTTACCGCCAATGCTAAGATTAAAATACAAGGCTTGATTGAATGATCAAGTCGAATTTTCATACGAGGCATCGATTAAATCAAAATCTGCCGTGCGAATGAAGCTGCGAGGCTATAAGAAAGAGATCTAACTGCGTTTAGAATGGTTCGTTACGGCCTGAGTCGCAACGAATCGATCCGAGGACACTTTTCAAACGAAATGCTTATATTCTTTGAAATTCTGTTAATTTCTATAATGTTAACATCTGATGATTGTATCACGTGTTCTTCGATCTTTATGGGAAAATTAACCAAAACTCTTTTCCGGTATAGAATTCTTGAACTGCCCGTTCATCATGATTGTTAATAAATCATTGATGTTTACATTCCAGTTTCGAAATACTCCACCCCTTACGAAAACATCAAATAGCTGATGTAACTTAAAAAGAGAAGTGTAATTTATTACCTATTTAATAAAGATGTGGAATAAACCGAATGAGGAGAATTTTGCCTCAAATCGAATACTTTAAATGCATGTCCATTTTTGTATCAACTTTGCGGCTGAATATTTTCTACTTATACTCAATCGATCGTTAAAGACACATTCTGTTCATGGTTCTTTGTTGGAATGGACGGATGTGCCCTCACATTCTCAGCGAAAAAGAGGTAGGAGTATCATAATGCAATAATGGGAAAATTTGAATCTTTTGAAGGACAACTTTTTGTGGAAACGCATCCCAAGACCGAAGATGATAAAATGAAACTTGCAAGCATAGCTCTCTTTTACGGTCTTCACTTCAGCTCGTGCGAAGATTTATGCTAACTTTAGCTTTCCGTAGATATAGAATTCGAAATCGAATAGAATGAAATTCGAAAGTTCCGGCTATAAGTCGTAGTATTACGATGTTTAGAATCAACTGCAGTTTTGCTATTCTATAATGTGAATCGAGTGTGGTGTTAAATACACGGAAAAAAAATCCGAACATTCAATACATAACATTCACGCAAATTGGGAAACGTCGTCTCCCACGAAAGAAAGGAATTTTCTTTATTGTGATAATGGGCCTCGATCAATCCGACTAGTCATAGCGTAAAACAACGTGTTAAAGAAGTATAGATAATTTTAATCGCTTTCAGCTTCTTTTTAGAGAAAATTGAATATAAGTTCATCTCCGATGGAATTTTAGACAAGTTTCAAGTTGACGATATTAAATTATGATGCATACGCTACCCGTGGGCTTTATTCTTTGGTCAGTTGTGAAGTGAGAGGTTCCTGAGATAATACTCGAATCATTAGATTAACATTAACCGGTTTCCTAAACATCGGATTACCATAAAAGGGCTGAATGCAATCAAAAACTTAGGTGATAATCGTTCGAAGCTTTTTGTTATGTATGAGAAAAACAAACAATGTCAATGTGTTATTGAAGGCATTAACTGATGGATGGTGAATGTGTTTCCAAATATTATGTTTAATTATTAAATTAAGTACATCAACGGAAGAGAAAGTTATGGTTCCCATCTCCTTTTATAGAGTCAACTTTAGAAATTTAAAGGAGGAATGAAATGTCATTATTGATCCGATACTTAAAATGTAAATAAGTGAAAGAAATCCATCAGGACATCCACGAATCCCACTAAGAGATATTTACCGTCGAGTCAATAGCACTGTGCACTTTTTATAAGCAATAAAAACGACCATCCATCAAAACGTAACACTAATGAAATTTCATGTCTTTTGGTATCAACATTGTGTGAATCCTATGACTTTTCTAATATAACTTCTCTATTGAAATAGTACTGTGCCATCCATAAACGCGAGGGTGTGTTTTCTTTATAAAGAAGGATTATACATTGGTTACGATCGGGGTAACATGAAGGTAATGAAAATGTAAACTTCCTTCTGCAGAAGGAGTACATTTTTAGACATCTAAATTAGGGCAGATCTTGCACTTGGAATAAAAGCGATCGTGCACTCATTCTCGCACATCCTGCTTTTTCATATTTATCATGCATTTATTTGTGTCCACTCACTGGAGACCTGAGCATTGCATTGACGTCGATATTCCTAATATCGAAATAATTGATTTAAACAAAAGCATTGTATTGAAAGGGCGACATAATTCAAATTATGATTTTTGAAATTGTTCATTATGTAATCAGAAATCATTTAAAATTTAATGAAATAAGTTTTTATTTTGACCGATAGTTACTACTAGAGTCAAAGTCGGGCGGAAATCTATTTTCATAGCTTTATATTCAAGTGTTACTTTCGATATTATTACTCTAGAAAATCTAGTTACATTAAAATAACATCACTAAAATAGTCCATCGGCCGCTCCGAATTAATATTAAATATAACAAGTATTTAATCGACTTCCGGTCCGGACCGAGCCAAGTATCTTCCGAAAGCTAATCAGAATCCTTCCGATGTAAAAGATATAATGGGAACCTATGTATTCGTTACGATGCTGCTTAAGAATAAAAAAATTGAGAAATAGATTTTAATTCGGTAGTATATGGCAGCAAGCTGAAATGCCACTCGACACTCTATGGGGAATTAATTTTCGAATGGTCTATTATACGCGTCGTGAAGTTTCTCATTCTTACTTATGTCCTTCAATAGATCCTAGGAATGGAGTTGGAAACTGAAACGCTCTCTATATAATATTTTATCAATTATATAATTAAAGCATACCGTTATGATAAGAATTTTTAAGCATCCTCAAGTAAATCCTGCCGATAACCGACCGAACTTTATTTGCACCATGTAGAACATATTACTTATACTTAGAAATAATTAGCTAACGCTGTGAACACATTTTAAGTTACTATATGTACATTTAATTTGCCCTTCAAATGGACTCCGAACTTAAGAGGTTAAACATGACAATGCTCTAACGTCTAACAACAGTTTTCCGCCAATGCTAAGATTAAAATACAAGGCTTGATTGAATGATCAAGTCGAATTTTCATACGAGGCATCGATTAAATCATTAATCTGCCGTGCGAATGAAGCTTCGAGGCTATAAGAAAGAGATCTAACTGCGTTTAGAATGGTTCGTTACGGCCTGAGTCACGACGAATCGATCCGAGGACACTTTTCAAACGAAATGCTTATATTCTTTGAAATTGGGTTAATTTCTATAATGTTAACATCTGATGATTGTATCACGTGTTCTTCGATCTTTATCAGAAAATTAACCAAAACTCTTTTCCGGTATAGAATTCTTGAACTGCCCGTTCATCATGATTGTTAATCAATCATTGATGTTTACATTCCAGTTTCGAAATACTCCTCCCCTTACGAAAACACCAAACAGTTGATGTAACTACAAAGAGAAGTGTAACTGATTACCTATTTAATAAAGATGTGGAATAAACCGAATGCCACTACCTTTGAAGCGATTCTCATACTATTAAGTTATAGTTTTACCAAACGTAAAGTGCACTTTGAACTTGCAGTTCATTAAATCAGCTTTGGAAAAGTCGAAGTGATTATGAGCTTAAGTGTCCTAACCTACGATTTGACGAAGAATTTATTTCCTAACTGCTACAGATCCGAACATTGAATTCTCTCATTTTTTCCTACGAATGATTCTAAGGATTCAGCTGAATTTCTTGCATATTCTTATATAACAGAGGCTTCGACTATCGCAACGTTCGTCAAGGGGACTGGTTGTTCATAGCCTCTGAAAATAATCCTATATCTCGGTGGAATTTCCAATCATTTCGAATTATTTTGCAGAAGATACCACCGATACATGAGAAGTACGCGTATATTACTTATGAGAACGGTCAATTTTATCAACGATCGAACTGGGGACATTTTGGTAGCTGAAAAGATTATTTGTCCAGGAAGAGGATTCAAAAGTCATGAATGTTAGAAGTCGTGCAATTAATGTATTCTTGGTGGTAATCCAGAAGCACCTTACTTTGGGAAATTAGAGTAGTTCATCCGCAAGTATATTACGAGTAGAGGAAATGAACAAGAGGTTATTATAGCTCTACTTTTGATCCAGAAATGGATCTAGCTTCTAATACCTTAGCATAGTTCAAAGTGGGACTTTTTACAAAAAAAATATCCAGCAGAAACCACACTGCCGATTGAAGTAGTACTTATTTCAAGGCTATCAACCATAAAGCTATCAATCTAAAACACTTTCTTGCACATAGATTTTTGCTCTGAAATGCGTACGATGATTTCAAAATGTTATTTGGCTATGCCAATGGAGTTCAAAGGCGATCAAAATGAACATTAATCCTCTGAGCATGCGTGAAAATCGTTTTCTTTCTGGAATCTTTCTGAGGAGAATTTTGCCTCAAATCGAATACTTTAAATGCATGTACATTTTCGTATCAACTTTGCGGCTGAATATTTTCTACTTATAGTCAATCGATCGTTAAAGACACATTCTGTTCATGGTTCTTTGTTGGAATGGACGAAAGTACCCCCACATTCTCTGCGAAAAAGAGGTAGGAGTATCATAATGCAATAATGGGAAAATTTAAATCTTTTGAAGGACAACTATTTGTGGAAACGCATCCCAAGACCGAAGATGATGAAATGAAACTTGCAAGCATAGCTCTCTCTTTTACGGTCTTCACTACAGCTCGTGCGAAGATTTATTCTAACTTTAGCTTTCCGTATATATAGAATTCGAAATCGAATAGAATGAAATTCGAAAGTTCGAGCTATAAGTCGTAGTATTACGACGTTAAGAATCGACTGCAGTTTTGCTATTCTATAATGTGAATCGAGTGTGATGTTAAATACACGGAAAAAAATCCGAACATTCAATTCATAACATTCACGCAAATTGTGAAACGTCGTCTCCCACGAAAGAAAGGAATTTTCTATATTGTGATAATGGGCTTCGATCGATCCGACTAGTCATAGCAAAACACAACGTGTTAAAGAAGTATAGATAATTTTAATCGCTTTCAGCTTTTTTATAGAGGAAATTGAATATAAGTTAATCTTCGGTGGAATTTTAGAGAAGTTTCATTTAGTGATATTAAATTATGATTCATATTCAACCCGTGGGCTTTATTCTTTGGTCAGTTGTGAAGTGAGAGGCTCCTGAGATAATACTCGAATCATTAGATTAACAATAACCGGTTTCCTAAACATCGGATTACCATAAAAGGGCTGAGTGCAATCAAACACTTAGGTGATAATCGTTCGAAGCTTTTTGTTATGTATGAGAAAAACAAACAATGGCAATGTGTTATTGAAGGCATTTACTGATGGATGGTGAATGTTTTTCCAAATATTATGTTTAATTATTAAATTAAGTACATCAACGGAAGAGAAAATTATGGTTCTCATCTCCTTTTATAGAGTCAACTTTAAAAATTTAAAGGAGGAATGAAATGTCATTATTGATCCGATACTTAAAATGTAAATAAGTGAAAAAAATCCATCAGGACATCCACGAATCCCACTAAGAGATATTTACCGTCGAGTCAATAGAACTGTGCACTTTTTATAAGCAATAAAAACGACCATCCATCAAAACGTAACTCTAATGAAATTTCATGTCTTTTGGTATCAACATTGTGTGGTTCCTATGACTTTTCTAACATAATTTCTCAGTTGAAATAGTACTGTGCCTTCGATAAACACGAAGAGTGTGTGTTGTCTTTATAAAGTAGGATTATTCACTGGGTACCTTCGGGGTAACATGAAGGTAAATAAAATGTAAACTTCTATCTGCACAAGGAGTACATTTTTAGACATCTAAATTAGGGCAGATCTTGCACTTGGAATAAAAGCGATCGTGCACTCATTCTCGCACATCCTGCTTTTTCGTATTTATCATGCATTTATTTGTGTCCACTCACTGGAGACCTGAGCATTGCATTGACGTCGATATTCGTAATATCGAAATAATTGATTTAAACAAAAGCATTGTATTGAAAGGGCGACATAATTCAAATTATGATTTTTGAAATTGTTCATTATGTAATCAGAAATCATTTAAAATTTAATGAAATAAGTTTTTGTTTTGACTGATAGGTACTACTAGAGTCAAAGTCGGGCGGAATTCTTTTTTCATAGTTTTATATTCAAGTGTTACATTCGATATTATTACGCTAGAAATCTAGTTACATTAAAATAACATCACTAAAATAGTCCATCAGCCGCTCCGAATTAATTTTAAATATAACAAGTATTTAATCGACTTCCGGTCCGGACCGAGCCAAGTATCTTCGGAAAGCTAATCAGAATCCTTCAGATATAAAAGATGTAATGGAAACCTATGTATTCATTAAGATGCTGCTTAAGAATAAAAAAATTGAGAAATAGATTTTAATTCGGTAGTATATGGCAGCAAGCTGAAATGCCACTCGATACTCTATGGGGAATTAATTTTTGAATGGTCTATTATACGCGTCGTGAAGTTTCTAATTCTTACTTATATCCTTCAATAGATCCTGGGAATGGAGTTAGAAACTGAAACGCTGTCTTTATAATATAAGTAGTTATGTTACGTTTAGGATCAATGGCAATTATATAATTTGATTCGAGTGTGGAGTTAATTACACAGGAATAAAGAATCCGAGTATGCAATACATAAAATTCACGGAAATTGTGAATCCTCGTCTCCCAAGGTAGACAGGAATTTCCTTTTTTGTTATAATGGGTCTCAGTCAATACAAGATTAATGTCAGCGGAACGCAACGTGTTAAAGAAGTAAGGAAAATTTATTACAATAATCTTCAGTGATTCTATCATAGAATAGAACTTCAGATTGGGTAATGTAATATTTTTGTATCTCCTTCCGCACACCGTCTAAGTCAAAGTTTATCGGATAATAAACTTCACCTAATGAATTATTTAAATTGTCTGATGGTTGCCGTCAGCATGGAAAATTTGATGAATGACATACTAATTGTGACTTACTCGACCATAATTACACCCAAGTAATGCAAGAGTAAGCATAGATACCTAAATTTATGATGTTAGTCACTAAAAACACCTCTATGATAGTGCGGCCCCATGAAATTAAAATGTAGCAGAAGCATAGTTAAGGCACGATTCATATATTAGGTATTCATTATGACGAAAAGTTTTTTAAAAGATTTCAAATTGTTTTAATCTATGATTCTAACATCTCTTACGGATGTGTTAAGAGTAGGACATGTAAATTATGTGAATCCTCCGTTCCTTTTAATCGGTAAAGCAAGTCTAGTTTCAGTAAGGTAATCTTCAGCTAAAAGCAATGCCTTAAGCTTTTTAAGGTCGATCCTACAAACACTATTATCTCTAATCGCGTTGTCTAACAGGAAAAATGTAGCATGATTAGGAATAGCCCCTTCCCCCTTATAAAAGTTTCAATCCAACCCTTGCACCAGGTGGTAAACAGGAAAAGAAAAATGAGAGGAGCTCACGACCTCGGGACAAGTATTTGAGTATTTCTAACGGTAGGTGCATAAAGAGGTATATGGGATACCATACTCTAACATTGTAAAGACGTCTTAAAAACTACCACTGCTTATAGAAAGACCTATGATGCCTATCACTTTATAATATGAGGATGTAAAGAAAGAATATTAACTTACCTTCCAATGAGTATTTCATGATGAGCAGTGTTCACGTATAACACCGAATACTAAACACACTAAACACTGAAAACTGCACATATTTCCAATCACAGTTCACTCACTTTTCCACTCACACAGCACTCACTACACACAAATATCACTCCCTTATTCTGGCTCTTCGCGGTCACCTGAAGGTGAGGAGGCCGAATTGTGCCGGGTCGTTCTTCACAAGCACCTTCTCGCCCTGGAGAGGAACTCCCCGCTGCAGGACCTCTGGTCAAATTGCAACGAGGAATCCAAAGGCCAACTACTGAAATCCTTCCTCCAGCTGTGGAGTCCCATCTCAGCGGTCGAAGACGCCCTTCAGCCAAGGTTTATGTCTTTGTGATACTCGTAGGCCTCTGAGATAAATTGAGAAAGGAATGCATTGAAATCTTGTTACGTAAGATCTTATGAAAAGAGCTCAAAACAACGTAACTTCCCTGAATTTATATGTTTGAAGCCACACTCAACAATTAAAATTGCTCTATGGCTCTCAATTAAAATTTACATAGCCATCAAACATTGTCAAATGTTGTAACAAAAAGAAATGAATTTGGTGAGAAAGGCTTTATATTCTGGAGTTATATACATTTTGTACTCTGCTTATAGGAAATTATAATGAAACTATACTCAGTAATAACGAGAGGAGGTCTTTATGTAATGAAAATGTATTACGAGATATGCACATGCATAATCATTTCTATTTTCTAAGTTAATCGAAAGCCTCTCATGAAGCTTCTAAAAGGCGTCATTCTATCATTTTACTACTTTTGTGGAGCGACATGCTAATTTGAAAGAAAAAGAAATTTGTATATTTCAACGTTAATGGATTTTATCAATTATTCATTACTCTAAAGCAGCTTTGAGCGTTGGGTAAGAAGAGGGTAAGGGTTTAGAAAGGTGCACTCATTGGTAAGATTTTCGCCAGAAGAAACCTCCATCATTTCTAGGACGTCGAGCTTCCTCCCTTTCGATTCCCGGTGGAGAAGTTTCGCCAAAAAGGAACTCTGCTTTCCGCTGTCCAGTAGGTGGGCGCCACAGCCATGTTTTATGAACCTGGTTTTGGATGAAGATTGTCTATGATTTTGAATCATATTTATTATTTCTCTTAATCAATACAGTACCCAAATTATAGACGCAATAACATAGGTCTCATACTTCTTAATTCTACATTACGAAGAAGGACGGCTAAGAGTTTGTGGGAAAAAATCCTCAAAGCTGAAGGCTTTTGAAGGAAAAACCCACGTATCGGGAAAACAACCGCACAAGAAGCGGGATGAAAAAACCCGCGAAACACAGTAAATGCATAATAAACAAAAAATTGAATTAAATCTAAGACTTAAAGTTCTAAAACTACCTAAGCCTAATCTATAGAATTCAACGTTAACACAGATGAAAAATTAAATTTCTAGCTCTAAGAATACAACAACAATCAGGCAAAATATTTAATAATTGTTTCTATGTGGCTGGTTTCTTGGGCCCCGCTATTCTCCTCTGAAAGCCACCTTAAAGTATAATTCTTTCAAATCTAAGGATAAGTTACTGATAATAGTAAAATTAACAAAGAACGTATTTCAGAAGTGAATTTAAAGTATGAGTATGTTTGACATGATTGTCAAAATCTACCTCGAATTAGTGATGAGTGTTTGCCGTCGTTCACTCAGTGTCACAGGGATTAATGATATGTAAGGAAATAAATAAAAGTAATGTAAAATTATAATATGCTATAATATCTTGATAATGTATTTCACAATACATTAAGCTATATATTAGCTCTATTCATACATAAAATCCTGGTATATACAACAAATACCTCAGTAACCGATCCATCCTCCATAGTTCCTAATTACCATGACAAGAGGCTCTGCCATTCACTGCACCACGCGGAGACACACTGATGGCCCTATGTTCTCCCACGCGTCCTCAATAGTTTCAAGTAATTTGCTCCTGTCTTGAGGGCGGTCTTGCTTTTGAAGATTTTTTGCCATAATACCCCATATATTTTCAATGGGATTAAGGTCCGGGCTCCTTGCTGGCCAGCTTAATTTCTTACGTTGTGTTTCCTCTGGTAAACAAAAGTTGTTATTGCCAAGTGTGTGTTCTTTCTCCACAAGCATTAACCTTCCTCTGCGAGTTCTCTTTCGGCAGCACTTCAATCCAAGATAAGTCATTAAGCAAATTCTTCTCCTTTCTCAGCAGTTATCACGGGAATATCCTAATTGAGCAACAAAACATAGGGATGATTATGTCACTTCTATATGATAGAACTAAGTATCGCCATAAAATAGAAAACACGCAAATGAAATATATTTTAAACCATCATTGAGATGCTTGACCCCAAGCTAAACCTTCTCAAGTAAACTGAATCACTTAAAATTTACTGAACGAATCTCGATCATTTTTTAAATATCTAAACCGTTTGCATATACATTTTCTATTTCCAGAAACAAAGTAGCCATTCACTGATAAGAGAACTATTAGGTTGAAACCGAACATATCAATTAATTCGGTCTGGATCGCCAAGGTATTTATACATGATTGTATATTTGTATTAGTTTATTGATGTTAAAAATCTATGAATCGGTAAACGTTATTTCTTAGTCTTCATTTTCAGAGAAGATTCGCATCTTCTACTGTTTGCTACACTACAAGGGGCAAACTGTAAAGAACGTACCCATCTTCCAAGAAAAAGAGCGCTGACAGCCCTCTGAAACTTCAACGTCCGTCGACTTCGCCATGCAACATAGAGGAGAATTATCCTGTAGTGCAGGCGAGTAGCGCACTGCAAACTGCCACACACGTTTCCTGCCGCTCAGAGACGAAGTTATCAGGACACTAGGAAGGAAATAAGGCATTGTAAACCCTAAGAGTAACATAAAATCATCGAATCGGAAGATCGTTGCAATCCCGAAGAGTCATCCGTAAGATATAACACGGATAAATATTGAAAAACTAGATGTATAGACTTCTCAAAAGTTCTTACATTGCTAAGGAGTTCAACGTTGAGAGACTACAGAAGAGATAGATCCGCTCCGTTCAAATGCTCCGACTGCTATGAGTCAATTGCAGGAAAGCGACCGCACCAATTCCGCCAAAATTGAACACTCATACCAACGCTACGAATTCAGGATGGAGAAGGGCGGTATAGGATTTCTCTTGTTCCATTACAGCCAAGCGTGGATAAATATGTCTGGGAGTGTAGGGATACGGTTTCATCATTCGAATGCATATTGTATTTTCATAAAAGACTTTTATGTGATTTATCAGTAATTATGTAAACTTCTCCAATTCTTTAATCATTGAATTTTTAGTGTTTGCGGGGGTCCTGGACAGCGAG
Source organism: Pachydiplax longipennis (assembly GCA_036926295.1). NCBI lineage: Eukaryota > Metazoa > Arthropoda > Insecta > Odonata > Libellulidae > Pachydiplax > Pachydiplax longipennis. The sequence goes on from JAVFKF010000010.1 coordinate 3,290,340, forward strand.
TTCGACTTCGATGAAAGTGGTTCATAGTACAGATGTTTCCAGCAAATTTATTACATTTATGCATCTCATGATTTAAAATTTTACATTTTCTGAATATCTCCAACTGCATTTATTATGTAGAAGAATATTTAAATTTATTGAATTATTTTGTTCTTACCCTCATCAACTAATTTCATTTTATTTATTGTTGAGGGTGATTGAATGTTTTTGTTACAAGAAGAAATCAAGTCTCCTAAACTCTGAATAAATAACCTCATCAATTATATGCATTGCTTTCGTTGATTCCCAAAGAGAATGCCATCTATATGGGGACCATGTCTTTAAGTTCTAATTTCATGTCTAACACCTTTATTTACTAATTTTGTAAGTCAAGAGGAGGCCATGATAGATGTATACAATCTATCTGCTTGACAGCAAACATCTTGATCCGTTTTCTTTGATGTGAAATAAGCAGTGATTTCAGAGTATGCAATTGTGGCCATCAATCAACAAGGCATTATCAGTCCTTAGTCAAAGGTAAAGAAGGTGTTGTTTTATTCTGAAAATCAGTTACAGCTTTTTAGGAGGCCCTAAAAATTCTCTTGTCATGGGAATCTTCTCAAATCTTGACTATAAAGTTTTAAAAATGTATGCCATACATTATTTTTAAGAGAAATGGGAAGGTCTGCCATAACATTTTCTTCCATATTTGGGGATAAATAAAAGTCAAGAAAAGGATTCAGGAATTTAATACATGTTTATAAGTTTACAGAGAGAGAGAGATATTTTAGAATATTTTCATGATTACAAAGTCTGATAATATTTTAATTTATTTCAGATACCTTGGATAAGCTACACTATTATATCAGTAAAGCTCTTTCTCTGCTCAAGGTGCATAAAATCCAAAACTCCAGTTTCAATGATCTTGATAACTTTACAGACTGACATCATCATCTATTGTCTGTATTCAGTAAAAAACAACAGCTTAAATACATTGAAATATGTAACATTTCTAAGGAATGATCACGATTCTTGTATATACACTTGGGATCAATAACTAATACAATAGATATCCAGACTTCAATTTATAAATGTTTAAGGACCTGCTCATGAAATGAGAAACATCTAATTAAAGATAGATGTAAAAATTGTGGAAATTGCAAGGAGTATTAAGAAAATTTCAAAATTTCATTTAAGAAAAATAAAGGTAAATATTTCTCTATTGTAATATTATTGAGGATAGTCAAATTCTTCATCATTCATTGAAGATGCAAAATATGGAAGATAATTTGCAGGACTCTTTGATTGCTATCTGAAGAAGAGCAGGGGGGTGTTTCTGAGTCTCCACAGATTGGTGGCAACAGATTCAATCCGAGTTAATCGTAAAGTAATCCATCTACCAACTTCTGTGCGTTTCACACTTCCAAGCGGAAAGAAATCCATCTTGGGTATGACGTCACTCCTCATCCCAGTTGAGAAACGATGAAACATCATAAGAAATCACACATTCCTAAGAGACAAGTGAGCAGAGAAAAACAGCTTTCCAATAAACAGTAATTTTTGTAAATTAATTTCCTGCATTTGAGCATTTGAAACAAATGTGTGGTAATATTTTACACAATTGTGTTCGTTTATACTTCGAATAATCGCAATCTATGTACCCATTTTGAATCATATTGTATGATTGTAAATTATCACTAAATTTGCTGAGGTATTTATCAATGCCTTGATCAAAACATTCTAAGTACATTTACATTGCTGCTGGAAATAATCAATAATTTTTAATATTGCATTTAAAAGCTCTTAGCATGAGGGTATCTAGCCAGCAGAAGGAAGTGGTTGCTTACACATCTCATGATGTGTCTAGTTCCAGTGAGAGTGCACCTCATTGTGAGGTGTAGGCAACATCTTCCTCTACTCTGCCACCTTTGAAAGGTTTACACAAAAAGGTTAATTGCTCCACTAAAATGGAATTGCATTCTATGCTTTATTACTACAGATGACTTGATAACAGCAATTCTTTTTAAGATGAGTTTTGATAAGGTTTTATAAATTTTCCTATGTGAAGATTGGAGATGAACACTATACCTTCATGTTAAATTAACTATTCGGGAAAATAGATTGCAAGTGAACTTTGTTTGGAATGATATGATAATATCTAAGGATATTAGAACATTATCTAAGGCTTAGAAGGAAAGGAAATTTATAAATATCCTTGTTCAATTCCATTCTGTTTTTATTTACCATTACAGCCATTTCTACATATACTGGGACAGACAGATATATTTAGGAAGGTCATACATACAAAATAATACATGGATATAATATAAATACTTATTTACAATAAAGAATGTATAGATAGAAACATACTCTACATATATAAGCTTTAAATCATGATCTTAGCTGTCATACCATACATTGGACATAAGGTACAATATTTTGTACTATTTTGTATAATCTTTTCAGATTAAGGAACCTCTGGAAATAAGTGTACATATGTATCTTTTATTTGAATATTCTATGGTTGTTTTGTTTTCTATTGTTATTTATTTTTAAAGTAGCAGCTTTTTTATATAAAATTATTTATTATTATGAAGCAGAAGCCATTTCTTAAGTTTTACATTTTTATTTTGAAGCAGTCTCTTTTTTGTCATTAAGTTGAGATATATTTTATCATTTTAGGGCCCATTTCCATTTCATTCATCTTTTTCATTTATCACTTTATGTAACAGGTTATTTATTTTTATTTTATAGCTTGTGCTAATTCATTTTTATTCATATTAGTGTTTTTTATTTTCATGTGATACATTTTTCTTTAGTGCAGAGGACTGTACTGTATGTGATAATTATTTAATTTCCTTTGAATAAATTTATCTAAAGGGTATGAATATGTATATTGCAATGTACCTACCAGAGGGGATGAAAATGAATTAATTACCTATAGCATGCAAGAGACATACTTTTCAATGTATTTTCTCCTTTCTAAGGGACTGTTAGGGATTACAATCTACCTTCTTATTACAGCCAGTATGTTCAGGGTATTGATCACCTCCTCTACAGGGCCTGACACTGGCATGCCAGAGGATGACATTAGCACTGCTTCCCAATGACTTTTGGTATCAGCCTTCCGCATAAAAATGCAATGCACAGAGGACCGAGGTGCCCAATGAAATTTTTCCAGTTATTAATACCATATATATTAGGTGATATCTAGGTGCTACAATAATTATTTCATTCATTAATCAGCATTCATTATTTTATTTCTAACACAGAAATGATTTATCTTCTATCATAATTAAATTATTTCACAATTTCCTTAAGATATGGGAACTTTAGAATGTGCTCTCCACAAGTTGATGAGCTATAAAGCACAAAAGAGTAGCATCACCTACATTGATATAAATTACATACATCTCCAACATTTGAGTTGAGATTTACTAAAATTAAGAGAAGCAGAAGTGGACCAAATATTACATACACTTCATATTATCATATTGTATGATTGTAAATTATCACTAAATTTGCTGAGGTATTTATCAATGCCTTGATCAAAACATTCTAAGTACATTTACATTGCTGCTGGAAATAATCAATAATTTTTAATATTGCATTTAAAAGCTCTTAGCATGAGGGTATCTAGCCAGCAGAGGGAAGTGTATGTAATATTTGGTCATCTCTTGTGTTTACTGGTACATTAAAATCCTTTCTCTAAGTTTCTCTCTTTCATCATTTGTTTAATGTTAAGAGAAAGAGTTTGCTATTCAGGTGCCATCATCTTCATGTTTCAGCAGTGAAAGAAAACATACTCAGGGTTCCCCTCACCTATTAGGAACCTGATCCTTTTTGCTCTCAACCCTGAGATAACCTTGATAATAACAGATTTACTGCTACTCAGGTAATGAATGCAGGGATAATATTTAACTTAATTTGCATTTAAATGGTTTACCGTCACCTCATCCAATATTATGATGTAATAATGGAGGAATTATGGATATTCATGACTGAATTTTTAAAAACTTTATATGAAACTCTGAATTAGCTACTCAAGTCATATTCAGCGAGGGAATTCAGGTCCAAATATTCTTTAGGGCATTTTAATAATGTATTAATCCATTCCTCTTTGGTATATTTCTGAATCCGCCATGCAGGGTTTTTGATTCATTACAGGAGGTGTAGCAGAAAATATTTCAATATATAAGAGAAGAGGAGTGTAGTTAAGGTAGAAGAGGCCCTAAGTACTGGCCCCCATGTGAAAAATATTGAACCAAGAACATTAGGAAGTTTGTACCAAAGATTTAGTAAAACTAATAAATACATAGAGAAGTGGAGTACTGAGACCAACTGCAATGAGCCAACTCTTGGCTGAATATTTTTAAGATAAAAAGAAGTGAAAACTACAATCTTTATTATTTACATCATGATAAGCAAATTTGATAGTTAAACACCTTTTTTAACAAAAAATATTTGCTAGATCCATAAGTATGTGCCTGACCTACTTAAAAAAGGTCATTGACATGCATCAGCTGATTGCCCCTTCATCACTTGCAAGCTAGCATAGCTTTCATGCATATGGAGGTTGCCCAATCCAAAGGATAGCAATATTACCTTTGATACTGCAGCACATACAGGTAATGAAGAAACTAAGGGGAAGGATGAGAGAAGAGCAGTGAATGACAATGAATTACGTAACATCAAATGATGAATTTTAATTTTAAAAATGATATTCTGCATCACATGACTTTTTAGAAATAATTATATAACCTAATAACACTCCTTCTAATTTTCATTTCATTCAAAGGATTAACTTTGCACCTTAAAGCCTTACATGGCTGAAAATTTTCTTTCATTCATATGGCATGTTTATTGCATAGTATAACTACTTAAAAAGGCATAGTACAACTACTATAAAAAGGAAATTGAAAAAGTAAATAAAACTAAGCAGTTCAGAGTTGAGCATTACTGATCATCTTCATTCCTTCATGGTTATAATGAATTAGAGTGCAAAGTGTAGCTCTCTGGTGATGAATGTATAATTTTCTGATGTGTATAATGTATTCAATTCTCATCCTTTGCTATTGCAAATAAGTAGGTTTCTAGTGATATGAGATACTAAATGAAGTTCCCTATGTTCTAAAATTCATGGACAATATATTTTATTGTTAAGTATTTTGTAAAAATATTAAAGCAGTAAATAAATTATGATTATAATGGGAGAATAGTTTAAGCTGTTGGTGTATGTCTGCATATGAAATATTGTGTACATCGTGACCCTAATTATCTTAATATGCAAAATATCGTTGCATAAGTTACTACAACTGACTGTGGGGTGAGAGAATCTTCACTTTAATATCTTTTAGCTGTAGCAATCATTTTGTTGAGGTATTTTCTAGCAGAATGTATTTCTAATGGTTACAATTTGCTGACATCTGGTTAACTTATAAAAAAACTGATTCATAAATTTATATAATATTAGATGTTTGGGTCAAGAAGAAATATAAGATTCACTCCCCAGTGCTGCTTTAAGTATATAGATCCAACATAAGCTCATTTAAATGCATTTGTTCTATACTGAAAATATATTTTCAATATCTTTTAGAGAAGGTTTCATGAGATAAAAGATGTAAGAGCAATAAATTTTCCTGAAATGACCATATTTTGACGTTGTAATTGTTAATGGACCTTATGTTAACAGGTAATTAATACATTCTCTTAGGAGCTCTTCTTATTCTGAAATTTATTTCACATGTAACTGAGGCTTACCTGGTGAGGAATTTCTGGAATGATATTCTTCTTGAGTTTATTTCAACCAATTACATAGTAATTTGTGGCTATGTGTCTTTCAAAATTTTCCTAGTTTTCAAGAAATGGGCTTGGTCCATCAATTGAATGTATTTCCTCCAAAGAACGATGACCCAGGATTCAGGCCTTATTTGGCAAAATGATAGAACCTAGGAATAATATAGATGTCAGTAATTGTAGAAGATAATGGATGTCAATTGTATTGAGTTTGTTTCACTTTAATTCCTGATGAATCCAAAAAGATGCTGAATTTGACTACTATAATTATGTTCAATGTTAATAACCTACACAATGGAGATCATTAAGGAACCTGATGTTTTTCAGAGGAGAGAGAAGGCTGCAAGTTTTGAGAAGACAAGGTCTGAGGCACTTATGGATAACTTAAACCCCTTCATTGTCACAGATGATGATTTTCCAGGGCTTGTATCATCATAATAAATGCATGGCAATGGCTTTAATAGTGAAAGATTGACCATTCTTACACACTGGACAGCATACCACAACATTAGCTATTGAAATGAAGGTATGTGGTATTGTATTTAATTTATACAAGAGAAATATCCTATTTACAAAAGTAGAAAACTCTTAATAATAGCATATTTTTAGGCTACATCTGATACAGGAACTTTCCTAACTTAAAATATGAATGATAGAATGTATAACCCACATCCAAAAATACATAACCTCGTTATTCCAAAATTGCTAATAATTTTGAGCAAAATCAAAACGTCTATTTCTGCTTCTCTTAATTTTAGTAAATCTCAACTCAAATGTTGGAGATGTATGTAATTTATATCAATGTAGGTGATGCTACTCTTTTGTGCTTTATAGCTCATCAACTTGTGGAGAGCACATTCTAAAGTTCCCATATCTTAAGGAAATTGTGAAATAATTTAATTATGATAGAAGATAAATCATTTCTGTGTTAGAAATAAAATAATGAATGCTGATTAATGAATGAAATAATTATTGTAGCACCTAGATATCACCTAATATATATGGTATTAATAACTGGAAAAATTTCATTGGGCACCTCGGTCCTCTGTGCATTGCATTTTTATGCGGAAGGCTGATACCAAAAGTCATTGGGAAGCAGTGCTAATGTCATCCTCTGGCATGCCAGTGTCAGGCCCTGTAGAGGAGGTGATCAATACCCTGAACATACTGGCTGTAATAAGAAGGTAGATTGTAATCCCTAACAGTCCCTTAGAAAGGAGAAAATACATTAAAAAGTATGTCTCTTGCATACTATAGGTAATTAATTCATATTCATCCCCTCTGGTAGGTATATTGCAATATACATATTCATACCCTTTAGATAAATTTATTCAAAGGAAATTAAATAATTATCACATACAGTACAGTCCTCTGCACTAAAGAAAAATGTATCACATGAAAATAAAAAACTCTAATATGAATAAAAATGAATTAGCACAAGCTATAAAATAAAAATAAATAACCTGTTACATAAAGTGATAAATGAAATAGATGAATGGAATGGAAATGGGCCCTAAAATGATAAAATATATCTCAACTTAATGACAAAAAAGAGACTGCTTCAAAATAAAAATGTAAAACTTAAGAAATGGCTTCTGCTTCATAGTAATAAATAATTTTATATAAAAAGCTGCTACTTTAAAAATAAATAACAATAGAAAACAAATCAACCATAGAATATCCAAATAAAAGATATGTATGTACACTTATTTCCAGAGGTTCCTTAATCTGAAAAGATTATACAAAATAGTACAAAATATTGTACCTTATGTCCAATGTATGGTATGACAGCTAAGATCATGATTTTAAAGCTTATATATGTAGAGTATGTTTCTATCTATACATTTTTTATTGTAAATAAGTATTTATATTATATCCATGTATTATTTTGTATGTATGACCTTCCTGAGTATATCTGTGTGTCCCAGTATATGTAGAAATGGCTGTAATGGTAAATAAAAACAGAATGGAATTGAACAAGGATATTTATAAATTTCCTTTCCTTCTAAGCCTTAGATAATGTTCTACTATCCTTAGATATTATCATATCATTCCAAACAAAGTTCACTTGCAATCTATTTTCCCGAATAGTTAAGTTAACATAAAGGTATAGGGTTCATCTCCAATATTCACATAGGAAAATTTATAAAACCTTATCAAAACTCATCTTAAAAAGAATTGCTGTTATCAAGTCATCTGTAGTAATAAAGCATAGAATGCAATTCCATTTTAGTGGAGCAATTAACCTATTTGTGTAAACCTTTCAAAGGTGGCGGAGTAGAGGAAGATGTTGCCTACACCTCACAATGAGGTGCACTCTCACTGGAACTAGTCACATCATGAGATGTGTAAGCAACCACTTCCCTCTGCTGGCTAGATACCCTCATGCTAAGAGCTTTTAAATGCAATATTAAAAATTTTTGATTATTTCCAGCAGCAATGTAAATGTACTTAGAATGTTTTGATCAAGGCATTGATAAATACCTCAGCAAATTTAGTGATAATTTACAATCATACAATATGATTCAAAATGGGTACATAGATTGCGATTATTTGAAGTATAAACGAACACAATTGTGTAAAATATTACCACACATTTGTTTCAAATGCTCAAATGCAGGAAATTAATTTACAAAAATTACTGTTTATTGGAAAGCTGTTTTTCTCTGCTCACTTGTCTCTTAGGAATGTGTGATTTCTTATGATGTTTCATCGTTTCTCAACTGGGATGAGGAGTGACGTCATACCCAAGATGGATTTCTTTCCGCTTGGAAGTGTGAAACGCACAGAAGTTGGTAGATGGATTACTTTACGATTAACTCGGATTGAATCTGTTGCCACCAATCTGTGGAGACTCAGAAACACCCCCCTGCTCTTCTTCAGATAGCAATCAAAGAGTCCTGCAAATTATCTTCCATATTTTGCATCTTCAATGAATGATGAAGAATTTGACTATCCTCAATAATATTACAATAGAGAAATATTTACCTTTATTTTTCTTAAATGAAATTTTGAAATTTTCTTAATACTCCTTGCAATTTCCACAATTTTTACATCTATCTTTAATTAGATGTTTCTCATTTCATGAGCAGGTCCTTAAACATTTATAAATTGAAGTCTGGATATCTATTGTATTAGTTATTGATCCCAAGTGTATATACAAGAATCGTGATCATTCCTTAGAAATGTTACATATTTCAATGTATTTAAGCTGTTGTTTTTTACTGAATACAGACAATAGATGATGATGTCAGTCTGTAAAGTTATCAAGATCATTGAAACTGGAGTTTTGGATTTTATGCACCTTGAGCAGAGAAAGAGCTTTACTGATATAATAGTGTAGCTTATCCAAGGTATCTGAAATAAATTAAAATATTATTAGACTTTGTAATCATGAAAATATTCTAAAATATCTCTCTCTCTGTAAACTTATGAACATGTATTAAATTCCTGAATCCTTTTCTTGACTTTTATTTATCCCCAAATATGGAAGAAAATGTTATGGCAGACCTTCCCATTTCTCTAAAAAATAATGTATGGCATACATTTTTAAAACTTTATAGTCAAGATTTGAGAAGATTCCCATGACAAGAGAATTTTTAGGGCCTCCTAAAAAGCTGTAACTGATTTTCAGAATAAAACAACACCTTCTTTACCTTTGACTAAGGACTGATAATGCCTTGTTGATTGATGGCCACAATTGCATACTCTGAAATCACTGCTTATTTCACATCAAAGAAAACGGATCAAGATGTTTGCTGTCAAGCAGATAGATTGTATACATCTATCATGGCCTCCTCTTGACTTACAAAATTAGTAAATAAAGGTGTTAGACATGAAATTAGAACTTAAAGACATGGTCCCCATATAGATGGAATTCTCTTTGGGAATCAACGAAAGCAATGCATATAATTGATGAGGTTATTTATTCAGAGTTTAGGAGACTTGATTTCTTCTTGTAACAAAAACATTCAATCACCCTCAACAATAAATAAAATGAAATTAGTTGATGAGGGTAAGAACAAAATAATTCAATAAATTTAAATATTCTTCTACATAATAAATGCAGTTGGGGATATTCAGAAAATGTAAAATTTTAAATCATGAGATGCATAAATGTAATAAATTTGCTGGAAACATCTGTACTATGAACCACTTTCATCGAAGTCGAACTCGCTAAACTAAACTAAAAGTCTTTTATGAAAATACAATATGCATTCGAATGATGAAACCGTATCCCTACACTCCCAGACATATTTATCCACGCTTGGCTGTAATGGAACAAGAGAAATCCTATACCGCCCTTCTCCATCCTGAATTCGTAGCGTTGGTATGAGTGTTCAATTTTGGCGGAATTGGTGCGGTCGCTTTCCTGCAATTGACTCATAGCAGTCGGAGCATTTGAACGGAGCGGATCTATCTCTTCTGTAGTCTCTCAACGTTGAACTCTTTAGCAATGTAAGAACTTTTGAGAAGTCTATACATCTAGTTTTTCAATATTTATCGGTGTTATATCTTACGGATGACTCTTCGGGATTGCAACGATCTTCCGATTCGATGATTTTATGTTACTCTTAGGGTTTACAATGCCTTATTTCCTTTCTAGTGTCCTGATAACTTCGTCTCTGAGCGGCAGGAAACGTGTGTGGCAGTTTGCACTGCGCTACTCGCCTGCACTGCAGGATAATTCTCCTCTCGACGGACGTTGAAGTTTCAGAGGTCTGTCAGCGCTCTTTTTCTCGGAAGATGGGTACGTTCTTTACAGTTTGCCCCTTGTAGTGTAGCAAACAGTAGAAGATGCGAATCTTCTCTGAAAATGAAGACTAAGAAATAACGTTTACCGATTCATAGATTTTTAACATCAATAAACTAATACAAATATACAATCATGTATAAATACCTTGGCGATCCAGACCGAATTAATTGATATGTTCGGTTTCAACCTAATAGTTTTCTTATCAGTGAATGGCTACTCTGTTTCTTGAAATAGAAAATGTATATGCAAACGGTTTAGATATTTAAAAATGATCGAGATTCGTTCAGTAAATTTTAAGTGATTCAGTTTACTTGAGAAAGTTTAGCTTGGTGTCAAGCATCTCAATGATGGTTTAAAATATATTTTATTTGGGTGTTTTCTATTTTATGGCGATACATAGTTCTATCATATAGAAGTGACATAATCATCCCTATGTTTTGTTGCTCAATTGGGATATTCCCGTGATAACTGCTGAGAAAGGAGAAGAATTTGCTTAATGACTTATCTTGGATTGAAGTGCTTCCGAAAGAGAACTCGCAGAGGAAGGTTAATGCTTGTGGAGAAAGAACACACACTTGGCAATAACAACTTTTGTTTACCAGAGGAAACGCAACGTAAGAAATTAAGCTGGCCAGCAAGGAGCCCGGACCTTAATCCCATTGAAAATATATGGGGTATTATGGCAAAAAATCTTCAAAAGCAAGACCGCCCTCAAGACAGGAGCAAATTACTTGAAACTATTGAGGACGCGTGGGAGAACATAGGGCCATCAGTGTGTCTCCGCGTGGTGCAATGAATGGCAGAGCCTCTTGGCATGGTAATTAGGTACCATGGAGGATGGATCGGTTACTGAGGTATTTGTTGTATTTACCAGGATTTTAAGTATGAATAGAGCTAATATATAGCTTAATGTATTGTGAAATACATTATCAAGATATTATAGCATATTATAATTTTACATTACTTTTATTTGTTTCCTTACATATCATTAATCCCTGTGACACTGAGTGAACGACGGCAAACACTCATCACTAATTCGAGGTAGATTTTGACAATCATGTCAAACATACTCATACTTTAAATTCACTTCTGAAATACGTTCTTTGTTAATTTTACTATTATCTGTAACTTATCCTTAGATTTGAAAGAATTATACTTTAAGGTGGCTTTCAGAGGAGAATAGCGGGGCCCAAGAAACCAGCCACATAGAAACAATTATTAACTCTTTTGCCTGATTGTTGTTGTATTCTTAGAGCTAGATATTTAATTTTTCATCTGTGTTAACGTTGAATTCTATAGATTAGGCTTAGGTAGTTTTAGAATTTTAAGTGTTAGATTTAATTCAATTTTTTGTTTATTATGCATTTCCTGTGTTTCGCGGGTTTTTTCATCCCGCTTCTTGTGCGGTTGTTTTCCCGATACGTGGGTTTTTCCTTCAAAAGCCTTCAGTTTCGAGGATTTTTTCCCACAAACTCTTAGCCGTCCTTCTTCGTAATGTAGAATTAAGAAGTATGAGACCTATGTTATTGCGTCTATAATTTGGGTACTGTATTGATTAAGAGAAATAATAAATATGATTCAAAATCATAGACAATCTTTATCCAAAAACAGGTTCATAAAACATGGCTGTGGCGCCCACCTACTGGACAGCGGAAAACAGAGTTCCTTTTTGGCGAAACTTCTCCACCGGGAATCGAAAGGGAGGAAGCTCGACGTCTTAGAAATGATGGAGGTTTCTTCTGGCGAAAATCTTACCAATGAGTGCACATTTCTAAACCCTTACCCTCTTCTTACCCAACGCTCAAAGCTGCTTTAGAGTAATGAATAATTGATAAAATCCATTAACGTTGAAATATACAAATTTCTTTTTCTTTCAAATTAGCATGTCGCTCCACAAAAGTAGTAAAATGATAGAATGACGCCTTTCAGAAGCTTCATGAGAGGCTCTTGATTAACTTAGAAAATAGAAATGATCATGCTTGTGCATATCTCGTAATACATTTTCATTACATAAAGACCTCCTCTCGTTAATACTGAGTATAGTTTCATTTTAATTTTCTATAAGCAGAGTACAAAATATATATAACTCCAGAATATAAAGCCTTTCTCGCCAAATTCATTTCTTTTTGTTACAACATTTGACAATGTTTGATGGCTATGTAAATTTTAATTGAGAGCCATAGAGCAATTTTAATTGTTGAGTGTGGCTTCAAAAATATAAATTCAGGGAAGTTACGTTGTTTTGAGCTCTTTTCATAAGATCTTACGTAGCAAGATTTCAATGCATTCCTTTCTCAATTTATCTCAGAGGCCTACGAGTATCACAAAGACATAAACCTTGGCTGAAGGGCGACTTCGACCGCTGGGATGGGATTCCACAGCTGGAGGAAGGATTTCAGGAGTTGGCCTTTGGATTCCTCGTTGCAATTTGACCAGAGGTCCTGCAGCGGGGAGTTCCTCTCCAGGGCGAGAAGGTGCTTATGAAGAACGACCCGGCACAATTCGGCCTCCTCACCTTCAGGTGACCGCGAAGAGCCAGAATAAGGGAGTGATATTTGTGTGTAGTGAGTGCTGTGTGAGTGGAAAAGTGAGTGAACTGTGATTGGAAATATGTGCAGTTTTCAGTGTTTAGTGTGTTTAGTATTCGGTGTTATACGTGAACACTGCTCATCATGAAATACTCATTGGAAGGTAAGGTAATATTCTTTCTTTACATCCTCATATTATAAAGTGATAGGCATCATAGGTCTTTCTATATAGCAGTGGTAGTTTTTAAGACGTCTCTACAATGTTAGAGTATGGTATGCCATATACCTCTTTATGCACCTACCGTTAGAAATACTCAAATACCTCCTGAGGTCGTGAGCTCCTCTCATTTTTCTTTTCCTGTTTACCACCTGGTGCAAGGGTTGGATTGAAACTTTTATAAGGGGGAAGGGGCTATTCCTAATCATGCTACATTTTTCCTGTTAGACAACGCGATTAGAGATAATAGTGTTTGTAGGATCGACCTTAAAAAGCTTAAGGCATTGCTTTTAGCTGAAGATTAGCCTACTGAAACTAGATTTGCTTTACCGATTAAAAGGAACGGAGGATTCACATAATTTACATGTCCTACTCTTAACACATCCGTAAGAGATGTTAGAATCATAGATTAAAACAATTTGAAATCTTTTAAAAAACTTTTCGTCATAATGAATACCTAATATATGAATCGTGCCTTAACTATGCTTCTGCTACATTTTAATTTCATAGGGCCGCACTATCATAGAGGTGTTTTCAGTGACTAACATCATATATTTAGGTATCAAAGCTTACTCTTGCATTACATGGGTGTAATTATGGTCAAGTAAGTCACAATTAGTATGTCATTCATCAAATTTTCCATGCTGACGGCAACCAACAGACAATTTAAATAATTCAGTAGGTGAAGTTTATTATTCGAAAAACTTTGACTTAGACAGTGTGCGGAAGGAGATACAAAAATATTACATTACCCAATCTGAAGTTCTATTCTATGATAGAATCAATGAAGATTATTGTAATAAATTTTCTTTCCTTCTTTAACACGTTGCGTTCCGCTGAGATTAATCTTGTATTGACTGAGACCCATTATAGCAATAAATGAAATTCCTGTCTATTCGATTTGAGACAAAATTGTCCTCAGAAAGATTCCACAAAGAAAACGATTTTCACGTATGCTCAGAGGATTAATGTTCATTTTGATCGCATTTGATCTCCATTGGCATAGCCAAATAACATTTTGAAATCATCGTACGCATTTCAGATCAAAAATCAATGTGCAAGAAAGTGTTTTAGATTGATAGCTTTATCGTTGATAGCCTTGAAATTAGTACTACTTCGACCGGCAGTGTGGTTTCTGCTGAATATTTTTTCTTGTAAATTCTCCCACTTTGAACTATGCTAAGGTATGAGAAGTTAGATCCATTTCTGGATCAAAAGTAGAGCTATAATAACCTTTTGTTCATGTCCTCTACTCGTAATATACTTGTGGATGAACTACTCTAATTTCCCAAAGTATGGTGCTTGTAGTTTGCCCCCAAGAATACATTAATTGCACGACTTCTATCATTCAAGACTTTTTAATCCTCCTCCTGGACCAATGATCTTTTAGGCTACCGCAATGGTCCCAGTTCGATCATTGATAAAATCGACCGTTCTCATAAGTAATATACGCGTACTTCTCTTGTATCGGTGGTATCTTCAGCAAAATAATTCGAAATGATTGGGAAATTCCATCGAGATATAGGATTATTTTCTGAGGCTACGAACAACCAGTCCCCTTGACGAACGTTGCGATAGTCGAGGCCTCTGTTACATAAGAATATGCAAGAAATTCTGCTGAATCCTTAGAATCATTCGTGGGAAAAATGAGAGAATTCAATGTTCGGATCTGTAGCAGTTAGGAAATAAATTCTTCGTCAAATCGTAGGTTAGGACACATAAGCTCATAATCACTTCGACTTTTCCAACGCTGATTTAATGAACTGCAAGTTCAAAGTGCACTTTACGTTTGGTAAATCTATAACTTAATAGTATGAGAGTCGCCTCTAAGGTAGTGGCATTCGGTTTATTCCACATCTTTATTAAATAGGTAATCAGTTACACTTCTCTTTTTTAGTTACATCAGCTATTTGGTGTTTTCGTAAGTAGAGGAGTATTTGGAAACTGGAATGTAAACATCAATGATTTATTAACAATCATGATGAACGGGCAGTTCAAGAATTCTATACCGGAAAAGAGTTTTGGTTAATTTTCTCATAAAGATCGAAGAACACGTGATACAATCATCAGATGTTAACATTATAGAAATTAACCCAATTTCAAAGAATATAAATATTTCGTTTGAAGAGTGTCCTCGGATCGATTCGTGGCGACTCAGGCCGTAACGAACCATTCTAAACGCAGTTAGATCTCTTTCTTATAGCCTCGAAGCTTAATTCGCACGACAGATTTTGATTTAATCGATGCCTCGTATGAAAATTCGAATTGATCATTCAATCAAGACTTGTATTTTAATCTTAGCATTGGCGGAAGACTGTTGTTAGACGTTAGGGGCATTGTCATGTTTAACCTCTTAGGTACGGAGTCCATTTGAAGGGCAAATTAAATGTACATATAGTAACTTAAAATGTGTTCAAAGCTTTAGCTAATTATTTCTAAGTATAGGTAATATGTTCTACATGTTGCAAATAAAGTTCGGTCGGTTATCGGCAGGATTTACTTGAGGATGCTTAAAAATTATTATCATAACGGTATGCTTTAATTATATAATTGATAAAATATTATATAGAGAGCGTTTCAGTTTCCAACTCCATTCCTAGGATCTGTTGAAGGGCATAAGTAAGAATTAGAAACTTCACGACGCGTATAATAGACCATTCGAAAATTAATTCCCCATAGAGTGTCGAGTGGCATTTCAGCTTGCTGCCATATACTACCGAATTAAAATCTATTTCTCAATTTTTTTATTCTTAAGCAGCATCGTAACGAATACATAGGTTCCCATTATATCTTTTACATCGGAAGGATTCTGATTAGCTTTCGGAAGATACTTGGCTCGGTCCGGACCGGAAGTCGATTAAATACTTGTTATATTTAATATTAATTCGGAGCGGCCGATGGACTATATTAGTGATGTTATTTTAATGTAACTAGATTTTCTAGAGTAATAATATCGAAAGTAACACTTGAATATAAAGCTATGAAAATAGATTTCCGCCCGACTTTGACTCTAGAGGTAACTATCGGTCAAAATAAAAACTTATTTCATTAAATTTTAAATGATTTCTGATTACATAATGAACAATTTCAAAAATCATAATTTGAATTATGTCGCCCTTTCAATACAATGCTTTTGTTTAAATCAATTATTTCGATATTAGGAATATCGACGTCAATGCAATGCTCAGGCCTCCAGTGAGTGGACACAAATAAATGCATGATAAATATGAATAAGCAGGATGTGCGAGAATGAGGGCACGATCGCTTTTATTCCAAGACCAAGATCTGCCCTAATTTAGATGTCTAAAAATGTACTCCTTGTGCAGATAGAAGTTTACATTTTATTTACATTCATGTTACCCCGATCGTAACCAATGTATAATCCTTCTTTATAAAGAAAACACACCCTTTGCGTTTATCGATGGCACAGTACTATTTCAACAGAGAAATTATATTAGAATAGTCATAGGATTCACACAATGTTGATACCAAAAGACATGAAATTTCATTAGTGTTACGTGTTGATGGATGGTCGTTTTTATTGCTTATAAAAAGTGCACAGTTCTATTGACTCGACGGTAAATATCTCTCAGTGGGATTCGTGGATGTCCTGATGGATTTCATTCACTAATTTTGATTTTAAGTATCGGATCAATAATGACATTTCATTCCTCCTTTAAATTTTTAAAGTTGACTCTATAAAAGGAGATGGGAACCATAACATTCTCTTCCGTTGATGTACTTAATTTAATAATTAATCATAATATTTGGAAAAACATTTAACATCCATCAGCAAAAGCATTGAATTCCGGAATGACATGGTATTTTTCTCATTCATAAGAAAAAGCTTGGAACGATTGTCACATAAGTGTTTGATTGCATTCAGCCCTTTTATGGTAATTCCGATGTTTAGGAAACCGGTTAATGTTAATCTAATGATTCGAGTATTATCTCAGGAGCCTCTCACTTCAAAACTGACCAAAGAATAAAGCCCACGGGTTGAATATGAATCATAATTTAATATCATCAACATGAAACTTGTCTAAAATTCCACCGAAGATTAACTTATATTCAATTTTCTCTATAAAAAACCTGAAAGCGATTAAAATTATCTATACTTCTTTAACACGTTGTGTTACACTATGACCAGTCGGATCGATCGAGGCCCATTATCACAATAAAGAAAATTCCTTTCTGTCACGGGAGATGACGTTTCACAATTTGCGTGAATTTTATGTATTGAATGTTCGGATTTTTTTCCGTGTATTTAACACCACACTCGATTCACATTATAGAATAGCAAAACTGCAGTCGATTCTAAACGTCGTAATACTACGACTTATAGCTCGAACTTTCGAATTTCATTCTAATCGATTTCGAATTCTATATCTACGGAAATCTAAAGTTAGAATAAATCTTCGAACGAGCTGTAGTGAAGACCGTAAAAGAGAGCTATGCTTGCAAGTTTCATTTTATCATCTTCGGTCTTGGGATGCGTTTCCACAAAAAGTTGTCCTTCAAAAGATTCAAGTTTTCCCATTGTTGCATTGTGATACTCCTACCTCTTTTTCGCAGAGAATGTGAGGGTACTTTCGTCCATTCCAACAAAGGACCATGAACATAATGTGTCTTTAACGATCGATCGACTATAAGTAGAAAATATTCAGCCGCAAAGTTGATACGAAAATGTGCATGCATTTAAAGTATTCGATTTGAGGCAAAATTCTCCTCAGAAAGATTCCAGAAAGAAAACGATTTTCACGCATGCTCAGAGGATTAATGTTCATTTTGATCGCATTTGAACTCCATTGGCATAACCAAATAACATTAGAAATCATCCTGCGCATTTCAGAGCAAAAATCCATGTGAAAGAAAGTGTTTTTTGATTGATATCTTAATGGTTGATAGCCTTGAAATTAGTACTACTTCGACCGGCAGTGTGGTTTCTGCTGAATATTTTTTCTTGTAAATTGTCCCTCTTTGAACTATGCTAAGGTATGAGAAGAATCAATGTATGTATTAATTAATTTGCTCTTTTAATTAACTTCTAAATTTCTCATGTGTCATTTTCGCATGTTTTTATTTTTACTATTGTTTTATTCTACTATTTTATGTGATATATATTATTTTCTCACGTATTACTGCAACTTCCTCTTTTTGATTTAATTTTATGATTTTAATTATTACTTTTGTATTTTAGCTAGAATGTTTTTTAAGTTTTTATCGTATTTTTTATTTACTGTGTTTACTATCTCATTTTTTTTCTTTTTCTGATTTTATTTTATGATTGTTTCTGTAATTTCTTTATAGTACTGCTTTTCTAATTTTCTATTCTTACACAGTTTTCTATTATATCTTTTAGCATGTACTTTCAGTAGGTTTGCGCAGGTTTTTCACACCCCCCTTCTTTGCGGGTGTTTTCCTGCAGTGGATATTTTTTCCTAAGATATCACCTTAGGTTTTTTTTTTGATCCACTCCTTCTAAATTTTTCCTCTCTATTTCGCTATTCACATACACATATCTTTTATGTATGTAATATTATTAACGAAAGGTTAGATGGAAGAAGAGACTTTTCAGTCTCAATCTCGCCTTAATAAAGACCTAAAGACCTAAAGACCTAAAGAAGCTAGATCCATTTCTGGATCAAAAGGACAGCTATAATAACCTTTTGTTCATTTCCTCTATTCGTAATATACTTGTGGTTGAACTACTCTAATTTCACAAAGTATGGTGCTTGTACTTTGCCCCAAGAATACATTAATTGCACGACTTCTAACATTCAAGACTTTTTAATCCTCTTCCTGGACCAATGATCTTTTAGGCTACCGCAATGTCCCCAGTTCGATCATTGATAAAATTAACCGTTCTCATAAGTAATGTACGCGTACTTATCATGTATCGGTGGTATCTTCTGCAAAATAATTCGAAATGATTGGGAAGACAATATACAAATATGCAATCATGTATAAATACCTTGGCGTTTAACGATCCAGACCGAATTAATTGATATGTTTGGTTTCAACCTAATAGTTCTCTTATCAGTGAATGGCTACTTTGTTTCTTGAAATAGAAAATGTATATGCAAACGGTTTAGATATTTAAAAATGATCGAGATTCGTTCAGTGAATTTTAAGTGATTCAGTTTACTTGAGAAGGTTTAGCATGGTGTCAAGCATCTCAATGATGGTTTAAAATATATTTTATTTGGGTGTTTTCTATTTTATGGCGATACTTAGTTCTATCATACAGAAGTGACATAATCATCCCTATGTTTTGTTGCTCAATTGGGATATTCCCGTGATAACTGCTGAGAAAGGAGAAGAATTTGCTTAATGACTTATCTTGGATTGAAGTGCTTCCGAAAGAGAACTCGCAGAGGAAGGTTAATGCTTGTGGAGAAAGAACACACACTTGGCAATAACAACTTTTGTTTACCAGAGGAAACACAACGTAAGAAATTAAGCTGGCCAGCAAGGAGCCCGGACCTTAATCCCATTGAAAATATATGGGGTATTATGGCAAAAAATCTTCAAAAGCAAGACCGCCCTCAAGACAGGAGCAAATTACTTGAAACTATTGAGGACGCGTGGGAGAACATAGGGCCATCAGTGTGTCTCCGCGTGGTGCAATGAATGGCAGAGCCTCTTGGCATGGTAATTAGGTACCATGGAGGATGGATCGGTTACTGAGGTATTTGTTGTATTTACCAGGATTTTAAGTATGAATAGAGCTAATATATAGCTTAATGTATTGTGAAATACATTATCAAGATATAATAGCATATTATAATTTTACATTACTTTTATATATTTCCTTACATATCATTAATCCCTGTGACACTGAGTGAACGACGGCAAACACTCATCACTAATTCGAGGTAGATTTTGACAATCATGTCAAACATACTCATTCTTTAAATTCACTTCTGAAATACGTTCTTTGTTAATTTTACTATTATCTGTAACTTATCCTTAGATTTGAAAGAATTATACTTTAAGGTGGCTTTCAGAGGAGAATAGCGGGGCCCAAGAAACCAGCCACATAGAAACAATTATTAACTATTTTGCCTGATTGTTGTTGTATTCTTAGAGCTAGATATTTAATTTTTGATCTGTGTTAACGTTGAATTCTATAGATTAGGCTT
The DNA here is from genome assembly GCA_036926295.1 of Pachydiplax longipennis. NCBI lineage: Eukaryota > Metazoa > Arthropoda > Insecta > Odonata > Libellulidae > Pachydiplax > Pachydiplax longipennis. The sequence goes on from JAVFKF010000010.1 coordinate 3,310,761, forward strand.
AGGTAGTTTTAGAATTTTAAGTGTTAGATTTAATTCAATTTTTTGTTTATTATGCATTTCCTGTGTTTCGCGGGTTTTTTCATCCCGCTTCTTGTGCGGTTGTTTTCCCGATACGTGGGTTTTTCCTTCAAAAGCCTTCAGTTTCGAGGATTTTTTCCCACAAACTCTTAGCCGTCCTTCTTCGTAATGTAGAATTAAGAAGTATGAGACCTATGTTAATGCGTCTATAATTTGGGTACTGTATTGATTAAGAGAAATAATAAATATGATTCAAAATCATAGACAATCTTCATCCAAAAACAGGTTCATAAAACATGGCTGTGGCGCCCACCTACTGGACAGCGGAAAGCAGAGTTCCTTTTTGGCGAAACTTCTCCACCGGGAATCGAAAGGGAGGAAGCTCGACGTCTTAGAAATGATGGAGGTTTCTTCTGGCGAAAATCTTACCAATGAGTGCACATTTCTAAACCCTTACCCTCTTCTTACCCAACGCTCAAAGCTGCTTTAGTGTTATGAATAATTGATAAAATCCATTAACGTTGAAATATACAAATTTCTTTTTCTTTCAAATTAGCATGTCGCTCCACAAAAGTAGTAAAATGATAGAATGACGCCTTTCAGAAGCTTCATGAGAGGCTCTTGATTAACTTAGAAAATAGAAATGATTATGCTTGTGCATATCTCGTAATACATTTTCATTACATAAAGACCTCCTCTCGTTATTACTGAGTATAGTTTCATTTTAATTTTCTATAAGTAGAGTACAAAATATATATAACTCCAGAATATAAAGCCTTTCTCGCCAAATTCATTTCTTTTTGTTACAACATTTGACAATGTTTGATGGCTATGTAAATTTTAATTGAGAGCCATAGAGCAATTTTAATTGTTGAGTGTGGCTTCAAAAATATAAATTCAGGGAAGTTACGTTGTTTATAGCTCTTTTCATAAGATCTTACGTAGCAAGATTTCAATGCATTCCTTTCTCAATTTATCTCAGAGGCCTACGAGTATCACAAAGACATAAACCTTGGCTGAAGGGCGACTTCGACCGCTGGGATGGGATTCCACAGCTGGAGGAAGGATTTCAGGAGTTGGCCTTTGGATTCGTCGTTGCAATTTAACCAGAGGTCCTGCAGCGGGGAGTTCCTCTCCAGGGCGAGAAGGTGCTTGTGAAGAACGACCCGGCACAATTCGGCCTCCTTAACTTCAGGTGACCGCGAAGAGCAGGAATAATGGAGTGATATTTGTGTGTAGTGAGTTCTGTGTGAGTGGAAAAGTGAGTGGACTGTGATTGGAAATATGTGCAGTTTTCAGTGTTTAGTGTGTTTAGTATTCGGTGTTATACGTGAACACTGCTCATCATGAAATACTCATTGGAAGGTAAGTTAATATTCTTTCTTTACATCCTCATATTATAAAGTGATAGGCATCATAGGTCTTTCTATAAGCAGTGGTAGTTTTTAAGACGTCTCTACAATGTTAGAGCATGGTATCCCATATACCTCTTTATGCACCTACCGTTAGAAATACTCAAATACTTGTCCCGAGGTCGTGAGCTCCTCTCATTTTTCTTTTCCTGTTTACCACCTGGTGCAAGGGTTGGATTGAAACTTTTATAAGGGGGAAGGGGCTATTCCTAATCATGCTACGTTTTTCCTGTTAGACAACGCGATCAGATATAATAGTGTTTGTAGGATCGACCTTAAAAAGCTTAAGGCATTGCTTTTAGCTAAAGATGATTTCCGATTACCTTACTGAAACTAGATTTGCTTTACCGATTAAAAGGAACGGAGGATTCACATAATTTACATGTCCTACTCTTAACACATCCGTAAGAGATGTTAGAATCATAGATTAAAACAATTTGAAATCTTTTAAAAAACTTTTCGTCATAATGAATACCTAATATATGAATCGTGCCTTAACTATGCTACTGCTACATTTTAATTTATAGGGCCGCACTATCATAGAGGTGTTTTCAGTGACTAACATCATAAATTTAGGTATCAAAGCTTACTCTCGCATTACTTGGGTGTAATTATGGTCGAGTAAGTCACAATTAGTATGTCATTCATCAAATTTTCCAAGCTTACGGCAGCCATCAGACGATTTAAATAATTCATTAGGTGAAGTTTATTATCCGAAAAACTTTGACTTAGACAGAGTGCGGAAGGAGATACAAAAATATTACATTACCCAATCTGAGGTTATATTCTATGATAGAATCACTGAAGATTATTGCAATAAATTTTCTTTAACACGTTGCGTTCCGCTGAGATAAATCTTGTATTGACTGAGACCCATTATAACAATAAAGGAAATTCCTAACTACCTTGGGAGACGACGATTCACAATTTCCGTGAGTTTTATGTATTGCATACTCGGATACTTTTTTTCTGTGTAATTAACTCCACACTCGAATCAAATTATAGAATTGCCATTGATCCTAAACGCAACATAACTACTTATATTATAAAGACAGCGTCTCAGTTTCTAACTCCATTCCCATGATCTATTGAAGGATATAAGTAAGAATTAGAAACTTCACGACGTGTATAATAGACCATTCGAAAATTAATTCCCCATAGAGTATCGAGTGGCATTTCAGCTTGCTGCCATATACTACCGAATTAAAATCTATTTCTCAATTTTTTTATTCTTAAGCAACATCTTAACGAATACATAGGTTCCCATTATATCTTTTATATCTAAAGGATTCTGATTAGCTTTCCGAAGATACTTGGCTTCGTCCGGACCGGAAGTCAATTTAATACTTGCTATATTTAAAATTAATACGGAGCGGCCGATGGACTATTTTAGTGACGTTATTTTAATGTAACTAGATTTTCTAGCGTAATAATATCGAATGTAACACTTGAATATAAAACTATGAAAATAGATTTCCGCCCGACTTTGACTCTAGTAGTACCTATCCGTCAAAATAAAAACTCATTTCATTAAATTTTAAAAGATTTCTGATTACATAATGAACAATTTCAAAAATCATAATTTGAATTATGTCGCCCTTTCAATACAATGCTTTTGTTTAAATCAATTATTTCGATATTAGGAACATCGACGTCAATGCAATGCTCAGGTCTCCAGTGAGTGGACACAAATAAATGCATGATAAATATGAAAATTCAGGATGTGCGAGAATGAGTGCACGATCGCTTTTATTCCAAGACCAAGATCTGCCCTAATTTAGATGTCTAAAAATGTACTCCTTGTGCAGATAAAGGTTAACATTTTATTTACCTTCATGTTACCCCGATCGTAACCAATGAATAATCCTACTTTATAAAGAAAACACACCCTACGCGTTTATCGATGGCACAGTACTATTTCAACAGAGAAGTTATATTAGAAAAGTCATAGGATTCACACAATGTTGATACCAAAAGACATGAAATTTCATTAGTGTTACGTTTTGATGGATGGACTTATTTACATTTTAAGTTTCGGATCAATAATGACATTTCATTCCTCTTTTAAATTTTTAAAGTTGACTCTATAAAAGGAGATGGAAACCATAACTTTCTCTTCCGTTGATGTACTTAATTTAATAATTAAACATAGTTTTTGGAAAAACATTTAACATCCATCAGCAAATGCATTCAATTCCGGAATGACATGGTTTTATTCCCATACATTACAAAGAGCTTGGAACGATTGTCACATAAGTGTTTGATTGCATTCAGCCCTTTTATGGAAATCTGATTTAGGAAACCGGTTAGTGTTAATCTAATGATTCGAGTATTATCTCACTTCACAACTGACCAAAGAATAAAGCTCACGGGTTGCATATGAATCATAATTTAATATCATCAACATGAAACTTGTCTAAAATCCACCGAAGAGTAACTTATATTCAATTTTCTCTATAAAAAAGCTGAAAGCGATTAAAATTGGGATGCGTTTCCACAAAAAGTTGTCCTTCAAAAGACTCAAATTTTCCCATCATTGCATTATGATACTCCTACCTCTTTTTCGCAGAGAATGTGAGGGTACTTTCGTCCATTCCAACAAAGAACCATTAACAGAATGTGTCTTTAACGATCGATCGACTATAAGTAGAAAATATTCAGCCGCAAAGTTGATACGATAATGTACATGCATTTAAAGTATTCGATTTGAGGCAAAATTCTCCTCGGAAAGATTCCAGAAAGAAAACGATTTTCACGCATGCTCAGAGGATTAATGTTCATTTTTATCGCCTTTGAACTCCATTGGCATAGCCAAATAACATTAGAAATCATCGTGCGCATTTCAGAGCAAAAATCCATGTGAAAGAAAGTGTTTTAGATTGATATCTTTGAGGTTGATAGCCTTGAAATTAGTAGTACTTCGACCGGCAGTGTGGTTTCTGCTGAATATTTTTCTTGTAAATTGTCCCTCTTTGAACTAAGCTAAAGTATGAGAAGCTAGATCCATTTCTGGATCAAAAGGACAGCTATAATAACCTTTTCTTCGTTTCCTCTATTCGTAATATACTTGTGGTTGAACTACCCTAACTTCCCAAAGTATGGTGCTTGTAGTTTGCCCCCAAGAATACATTAATTGCACGACTTCTAACATTCAAGACTTTTTAATCCTCTTCATGGACCAATGATCTTTTAGGCTACCGCAATGTCCCCAGTTCGATCATTGATAAAATTGACCGTTCTCATAAGTAATATACGCGTATTTCTCATGTATCGGTGGTATCTTTGTTCATATTCTGCAAAATAATTCGAAATGATTGGGAAATTCCAGCGAGATATAGGATTATTTTCTGAGGCTATGAACAACAACACACCCTTGACGAACGTTGCGATAGTCGAAGTCTCTGTTACAAAAGAATATGCAAGAAATTCAGCTGAATCCTTAGAATCATTCGTGGGAAAAAATGAGAGAATTTAATGTTCGGATCTGTAACAGTTAGGAAATAAATTGGTCGTCAAATCGTAGGTTAGGACACTTAAGCTCATAATCACTTCGACTTTTCCAACGCTGATTTAATGAACTGCAAGTTCAAAGTGCACTTAACGTTTGGTAAATCTATAACTTAATAGTATGAGAGTCGCTTCAAAGGTAGTGGCATTCGGTTTATTCCACATCTTTATTAAATAGGTAATCAGTTACACTTCTCTTTTTTAGTTACATCAGCTATTTGGTGTTTTCGTAAGGGGAGGAGTATTTCGAAACTGGAATGTAAACATCAATGATTGATTAACAATCATGATGAACGGGCAGTTCAAGAATTCTATACCGGAAAAGAGTTTTGCTTAATTTTCTCATAAATATCGAAGAACACGTGTTGAATCATCAAATGTTAACATTATAGAAATTAACCCAATTTCAAAGAATATAAGCATTTCGCTTGAAACATGTCCTCGGATCGATTCGTGGCGACTCAGGCCGTAACGAGCCATTCTAAACGCAGTTAGATCTTTTTCTTATAGCCTCGAAGCTTCATTCGCACGGCAGATTTTGATTTAACCGATGCCTCGTATGAAAATTCGACTTGATCATTCAATCAAGCCTTGTATTTTAAACTCAGCATTGGCGGAAAACTGTTGTTAGACGTTAGGGGCATTGTCATGTTTAACCTCTTAAGTTCGGAGTCCATTTGAAATGCAAATTAAATGTACATATAGTAACATAAAATGTGTTCACAACCATAGCTAATTATTTCTAAGTATAAGTAATATGTTCTACATGTTGCAAATAAAGTTCGGTCGGTTATCGGCAGGATTTACTTGAGGATGCTTAAAAATTCTTATCATTACGGTATGCTTTAATTATATAATTGATAAAATATTATATAGAGAGCGTTTCAGTTTCCAACTCCATTCCTAGGATCTGTTGAAGGGCATAAGTAAGAATTAGAAACTTCACGACGCGTATAATAGACCATTCGAAAATTAATTCCCCATAGAGTATCGAGTGGCATTTCAGCTTGCTGCCATATACTACCGAATTAAAATCTATTTCTCAATTTTTTTATTCTTAAGCAGCATCTTAACGAATACATAGGTTCCCATGATATCTTTTATATCGGAAGGATTCTGATTAGCTTTCCGAAGATACTTGGCTCGGTCCGGACCGGAAGTCGATTAAATACTTGTGAAGTTTAATATAAATCCGGAGCGGCCGATGGACTATTTTAGTGATGTTATTTTAATGTTACTAGATTTTCTAGCGTAATAATATCGAATGTAACACTTGAATATAAAACAATGAAAATAGATTTCCGCCCGACTTTGACTCTAGTAGTACCTATCGGTCAAAATAAAAACTTATTTCATTAAATTTTAAATGATTTCTGATTACATAATGAACAATTTCAAAAATCATAATTTGAATTATGTCGCCCTTTCAATAAAATGCTTTTGTTTAAATCAATTATTTCGATATTAGGAATATCGACGTCAATGCAATGCTCAGGTCTCCAGTGAGTGGACACAAATAAATGCATGATAAATATGAAAAAGCAGGATGTGCGAGAATGAGTGCACGATCGCTTTTATTCCAAGACCAAGATCTGCCCTAATTTAGATGTCTAAAAATGTACTCCTTGTGCAGATAGAAGTTTACATTTTATTTACCTTCATGTTACCCCGATCGTAACCAATGAATAATCCTACTTTATAAAGAAAGCACACCCTCGCGTTTATCGATGGCACAGTACTATTTCAACTGAGAAATTATGTTAGAAAAGTCATAGGAACCACACAATGTTGATACCAAAAGACATGAAATTTCATTAGAGTTACGTTTTGATGGATGGTCGTTTTTATTGCTTATAAAAAGTGCACAGTTCTATTGACTCGACGGTAAATATCTCTTAGTGGGATTCGTGGATGTCCTGATGGATTTTTTTCACTTATTTACATTTTAAGTATCGGATCAATAATGACATTTCATTCCTCCTTTAAATTTTTAAAGTTGACTCTATAAAAGGAGATGGGAACCATAATTTTCTCTTCCGTTGATGTACTTAATTTAATAATTAAACATACTATTTGGAAAAACATTCACCATCCATCAGTCAATGTCTTCAATAACACATTGACATTGTTTGTTCTTCTCATACATAACCAAAAGCTTCGAACGATTATCACCTAAGTGTTTGATTGCACTCAGCCCTTTTATGGTAATCCGATGTTTAGGAAACCGGTTATTGTTAATCTAATGATTCGAGTATTATCTCAGGAGCCTCTCACTTCACAACTGACCAAAGAATAAAGCCCACGGGTTGAATATGAATCATAATTTAATATCACTAAATGAAACTTCTCTAAAATTCCACCGAAGATTAACTTATATTCAATTTCCTCTATAAAAAAGCTGAAAGCGATTAAAATTATCTATACTTCTTTAACACGTTGTGTTACGCTATGACCAGTCGGATCGATCGAGGCCCATTATCACAATATAGAAAATTCCTTTCTTTCGTGGGAGACGACGTTTCACAATTTGCGTGAATGTTATGTATTGAATGTTCGGATTTTTTCCGTGTATTTAACATCACACTCGATTCACATTATAGAATAGCAAAACTGTAGTCGATTCTTAACGTCGTAATACTACGACTTGTAGCTCGAACTTTCGAATTTCATTCTATTCGATTTCGAATTCTATATATACGGAAAGCTAAAGTTAGAATAATTCTTCGCACGAGCTGTAGTGAAGACCGTAAAAGAGAGAGCTATGCTTGCAAGTTTCATTTTATCATCTTCGGTCTTGGGATGCGTTTCCACAAAAAGTTGTCCTTCAAAAGATTCAAATTTTCCCATTATTGCATTATGATACTCCTACCTCTTTTTCGCAGAGAATGTGAGGGTACAATCGTCCATTCCAACAAAGAACCATGAACAGAATGTGTCTTTAACGATCGATTGACTATAAGTAGAATATATTCAGCCGCAAAGTTGATACGAAAATGTACATGCATTTAAAGTATTCGATTTGAGGCAAAATTCTCCTCAGAAAGATTCCATAAAGAAAACGATTTTCACGCGTACTCAGAGGATTAATGTTCATTTTGATCGCCTTTGAACTCCATTGGCATAGCCAAATAACATTAGAAATCATCGTACGCATTTCAGAGCAAAAATCCATGTGAAAGAAAGTGTTTTAGTTTGATATCTTTGAGGTTGATAGCCTTGAAATTAGTAGTACTTCGACCGGCAGTGTGGTTTCTGCTGAATATTTTTTCTTGTAAATTGTCCCTCTTTGAACTAAGCTAAATTATGAGAAGCTAGATCCATTTCTGGATCAAAAGGACAGATATAATAACCTTTTGTTCATATCCTCTATTCGTAATATACTTGTGGTTGAACTACTCTAATATCCCAAAGTATGGTGCTTGTAGTTTGCCCCCAAGAATACATTAATTGCACGACTTCTAACATTCAAGACATTTTAATCCTCTTCCTGGACCAATGTTCTTTTAGGCTACCGCAATGTCCCCAGTTCGATCATTGATAAAATTGACCGTTCTCATAAGAAATATACGCGTACTTCTCATGTATCGGTGGTATCTTTGTTCATATTCTGCAAAACATTTCGAAATGATTGGGAAATTCCATCGAGATATAGGATTATTTTCTGAAGCTATGAACAACAACACACCCTTGACGAACGTTGCGATAGTCGAAGCCTGTGTTACATAAGAAAATGCAATAAATTCAGCTGAATCCTTAGAATCATTCGTGGGAAAAAATGAGAGAATTCAACGTTCGGATCTGTAGCAGTTAGGAAATAAATTCTTCGTCAAATCGTAGGTTAGGACACTTAAGCTCATAATCACTTTGACTATTCCGACGCAGATTTAATGAATTGCAAGTTCAAAGTGCACTTTACGTTTGGTAAATCTATAACCTAATAGTATGAGAGTCGCTTCAAAGATGGTGGCATTCGGTTTATTCCACATCTTGATTAAATGGCTAATCAATTACACTTTTCTTTTTTAGTTACATCAGCTATTTGGTGTGTTCGTAAGGGGGAGAGCATTTCGAAACTGGATAGTAAACATGAATGATTTATTAACAATCATGATGAACGGGCAGTTCAAGAATTCTATACCGGAAAAGAGTTGTGGTTAATTTTCTCATAAAGAACGAATAACACGTGATACAATCATCAAATGTTAACATTATAGAAATTAACCCAATTTGAAAGAATTTAAGCGTTTCGTTTGAAAAGTGTCCTCGGATCGACTCGTGGCGACTCAGGCCGTAACGAACCATTCTAAACGCAGTTAGATCTCTTTCTTATAGCCTCGAAGCTTCATTCCCACGGCAGATTTTGATTTAACCGATGCCTCGTATGAAAATTCGACTTGATCATTCAATCAAGCCTTGTATTTTAATCTTAGCATTGGCGGAAAACTATTGTTAGACGTTAGGGGCATTGTCATGTTTAACCTCTTAAGTTCGGAGTCCATTTGAATGGCAAATTAAATGTACATATAGTAACTTAAAATGTGTTCACAACCATAGCTAATTATTTCTAAGTATAAGTAATATGTCCTACATGTTGCAAATAAAGTTCGGTCGGTTATCGGCAGGATTTACTTGAGGATGCTTAAAAATTCTTATCATAACGGTATGCTTTAATTATATAATTGATAAAATATTATATAGAGAGCGTTTCAGTTTCCAACTCCATTCCTAGGATCTATTGAAAGACATAAGTAAGAATTAGAAACTTCACGACGCGTATAATAGACCATTCGAAAATTAATTCCCCATAGAGTATCGAGTGGCATTTCAGCTTGCTGCCATATACTACCGAATTAAAATCTATTTCTCAATTTTTTTATTCTTAAGCAGCATCGTAACGAATACATAGGTTCCCATTATATCTTTTATATCGGAAGGATTCTGATTAGCTTTCGGAAGATACTTGGCTCGGTACGGACCGGAAGTCGATTAAATACTTGTTTTATTTAATATTAATTCGGAGCGGCCGATGGACTATTTTAGTGATGTTATTTTAATGTAACTAGATTTTCTAGAGTAATAATATCGAAAGTAACACTTGAATATAAAGCTATGAAAATAGATTTCCGCCCGACTTTGACTCTAGTAGTAGCTATCGGTCAAAATAAAAACTTATTTCATTAAATTTTAAATTCTTTCTGATTACATAATGAACAATTTCAAAAATCATAATTTGAATTATGTCGCCGTACCAATACGATGCTTTTGTATAAATTAATTATTTCGATATTAGGAATATCGACGTCAATGCAATGCTTAAGTCTCCAGTGAGTGGACACAAATAAATGCATGATAAATATGAATAAGCAGGATGTGCGAAAATGAGTGCACGTTCGCTTTTATTCCAAGAACAAGATCTGCCCTAATTTAGATGTCTAAAAATGTACTCCTTGTGCAGATAGAAGTTTACATTTTATTTACCTTCATGTTACCCCGATCTTACCCAGTGAATAATCCTACTTTATTTAGAAAACACACCCTTCGCGTTTATCTATGGCACAGTACTAATTCAAGTGAGAAATTATATTAGAGAAGTCATAGGAACCACACAATGTTGATACCAAAAGACATGAAATTTCATTAGTGTTACGTTTTGATATATGGTCGTATTTATTGCTTCTAAAAAGTGTACAGTTCTATTGTTCTATTGAATCAACGGTATATATCTCTAAGTGGGATTCGTGGATTTCCTGATGGATTTCTTTCACTTTTTTACATTTTATGTTTCGGATCAATAATGACATTTCATTCCTCCTGTAAATTTTTAAAGTTGATGCTATAAAAGGAGATGAAAACCATAACTTTCTCTTCCGTTGATGTACTTAATTAAATAATTAAACATAATATTTGGAAAAATATTTAACTTCCATCAGGAAATGCATTCAATTCCACAATGACATGGTTTGTTTTTTCTCATACATAACAAGAAGCTTCGAACGATTGTCACATAAGTTTTTGATTCGCGTGCACAGCCGACAATATCTGAAAGTGGTGCGAAGGGGTCTCTTTTTTCTGATTCCTGTGCTCACGCGATAAGTAATTATGAAGTTATGAATTTCTTGTAGTTACTCTCCGCAATGTAAAAGAAATACCTCCCAAATGTGGGGTTTATTCTAAAGAGAGGCCTTTCGTCTATGTTCTGGGACCGATTGTTGTGAGTCAATTCAAAATTACTTAGATTACACTTTTGTCATTTCTAGAATAATTTGTCCATTAATAATTTACCTTAATTCGATTGTGTAATATGTAAACTTTCGATACTTCTAAAATGAAATTAGATAACTAGCCTAAGATTCGCACAGTAGTTGATGACAGCTGAGTTATTTTCTGCTAAGTAGCATATACGAGTTAGGATCTATAATCTCCATGAAACTGTTCGACTTGCATCATTCATAGTCTTTTGTTTTAAAGAATTGGCTAAGTTCATCTGTCCTGTATGGAATTAGCCCAGTGAGCATGAGTTATATATAATTGAAAGAAATGATATTATTTCATTCATTTGAAAGTTATTGTGGAAAATTAGTTGGTTTCATGAGCAAGTTGAATTTATTATTTTTTATTTAATTCCAATTAAATTAGTAAGAATGATCGAGCAAGAAAACGTCATTTAACTTCAAATCACAAAAATATTTAACTTATTATTATGTTTTGGAGTTTATATAAATTAAAATTTGGGAATATTGTTTTAAATTTCTGAGGGACTGTTCTCTGTCAGAAAGATATCATAAATGGATACTCCCAAATTCTCTCGTAAATATCCCGTTTTTCATAAGCCGTATTTAAAATCAAGTAGAATCATTGATATGTGTCAGCGATATCTTTCTAGGGTTGTATAATTAAATATTCGTTTTAAAATATGATATAACGAAAACTCAGCCTTCCTCCAGGAGAAATTACCTTTTTAGTTTTACATATTTAAGATGATCAATCAACATTAGAAAGAATGTGTTCCGATATGATGAGTAGTTGATGAATTCCGATATAGAGTTTCTTAATACCAAATCATCCAAATCCATCAGAAATGGATTTTCCTCTTTATTGCTTGCCTATGATATTATTTATTTGTAGAACTAATTTATCTGGTGGTGTTGTTGTTATTGGTAACGTAGTGTTGCACACATGCATGCTTTTGGTTGATGTTGGTTTACATTAACTCATACTTCAAGGTTTTATTCTGTTGTTTATCTAGCTTCATTTACTTTCAGTATTTATTAATAAATATTTGAAGGATAGTTATGTTTAGTAAGAGGAAATCCAAGTAGATAGGTATATCAGAGGAAAATACAGACTTAGAGACAGGTATTTGAGAGACAGTTTGAGGATAATCAGGGCTTTAGATAGTGAATCATGATCAGAGGTTAAGTCATAAGGGATACATTGGAATGCGGTTTTTCATTGTTTGTTGGTCCACAATAAAGAGGAAAAATCCATCTAATTCCTCTATTATAAGATTGCCTGAAAGTCATCTAAAGAAGCACATCATAAGCTGATAGTTTTCAAGCAGTACTTATTAACAAGAGAATCGTTTAATGTAGGTCAGTTTTCATCCTTCTTAGTTAACCTGATAAATCTTTATAACTATCATTCCATTAATATGGCTATTCCATGTATCACTTCTCATGTTACTTGGTGACATATATCACAAAGCATTTACTTTTCTAGATTGGATCACTATTTGCATATGCTAGGTAAAATATTTGAGTGGAATTAGATGTTTGACAAAAGATACAGATGAATAAATTTATGTTATTTCTTTTTCTTTTTAGGATTCATTTTGGTGCAATCACCAAAATCAACGTCTTCAAATTAAAATAACTGATTAATATCATTTTATAGGCATCTTCTTCCTCGCACAGCTATTTTGGGCTCTATTAAGTACCAACTATTCTTGAAATAACAGAAGCTCACTTTTTAGTTCAAGGCTTAGAAATGAGATGTTTAAGATCAATTGGGAGCATTGGTTTTAAGCCTTGCTGAGTTTGATGGAGTACAAACATTTTGCCAATTGGTATTGAATCTTAGATGCAAAGTACATATTCTCTATACATGTTCTCTTGTGGTACATGACTAACTTATCTTCCCTCTCTTACATACATAATAGTTTGTCATCATATATAACTTTTTGAAATATTTACTAGGAGTACCCAATAATTCAAATATTAAGAGTTTGATTATGATGAAAAATCATTGATGAAAATATAATGAAAGACTTGGAGCTAAATCAGAATATCTACCAAGAAAAGGAAAACTCATGCAAAGCCTAACAGAATTATAGGAAATATCCTGCATTTAGAAGTTTGAATCTCACACTTTAATTTGAAGAAAGTCTAAGAAACATATCAATCTAGACAATCTATATTAAGGGAGACTAGCTTAGATGTATTAAATTCCTTGATAAGTTGCCTCTGTAACTCATTAGGTTTTGTCAACTGAAGGGAGAAATAACTCATCTCTCCCTATTTATTCTCTTCATATACTTCTAGGAAAATTCTTAACTTTAGCTCCCTTTGAACAACTAAATAACTATCATAAATCTCAAAAGTAAATCACCCAGATAATTGAAATGGTGGTCCAGAATAAATATAATATTAATTTTTTCTTTATTCCACCGGGTCTTATGAACACTAACGAAAAATGAGTCATGTTTTTGAGTATATTTGGATTCTCAACCCTTGCACCATGGAGAGCTAGATGTTGATGACCAACAAGAACCTCGAGTCTTCAGAAAGAAGACAGAAATGCAGAAATAGGCAGGCGAATTCAGCTGGGATGCGTTTCTTAGGCCTATGCATATGCAAGCAACAGATGTGGAAGCACCGACAAAACCAGATGGTACTACATTAGTATCAAATTCTCTATATAGCTCATGCTCAAGAAGCTCATGCGCATATTCTGGAGCTCTCCCTGCTGTCATTAATGATGATCAGGGCATAACTCAAAATCATGCATAGAATACACATGTGCTTTTCATTCTCAAGAAAAATGTAAATCATGTAATTCTTGAATATTTTTTTTATTCATAGCAAAGGCAATTACATAGAATTACCCTAAGGAAGTTGTTTCTATTTCAAGTTTTCATTTTCAGGAATATTTGAAGTACGTTCGGAAATGTGCTGTCGATTCCTATTTTGTTCCCGTGGAATGTTCAAGTTTGCGCCGCTTGGGGTAAACAGTAGATACGTGGCATTCCAGTAAACCGTATCCTAGGGAGAAGTTGGAATGTGCTATGTGACCGCTGCTGGTGAGAGCCTTGCTGCATTCTTTCCACTTGTTTCTGAAATGGATTGGCTAGTTCTCCATTGGATAGAAGTGAGTTGCCTAATATGACCATTATTGATTATAGCAAATGATATGATAACAATTTATAGTATAACAGCCGCGTTTAATCAGGTTTTGATTGCTTCTCATGGCCTACTTGGTTTGATTAACGCTTGATTTGTGAAACGTTACTATTTGTTTCCTATGCAAAATTTTGCAATGTTTTCGATATGACTAATCTCGTAACGCAAATTTTTCTCCACCAGCTTCAAAGTAGACTATCTGCTGGTGTCCAAACAACCTTTGTCTTAACTGTTTTTCCTTGGATCGACGCTGAGTCACTTGGCGATCCCTGCAAGCTAAGCACATGGTGAGTGTTCGATATTATTACAAGAATTCAAAGTCTTATATGAAAAGTACTAACGCTCCTTATGTCCTCCAGCCTGGAAGTGGCACAAGGAACCGTTCATATTTGTTCTCCAGGACTCTTCTGCGCCCCGGGTTTCAACGAGGCTTCCACACAAACAGAAAAGCGGATTGTTTTGTAAAGTTAAAGTTCTGGTACAGGTAAAAGCCATTCCTGCTATCATATCTGGGTAAATGTAATATTTTCATGTCTTTTGGTATAAGATAAGAAAAATTGTGCTTTTACAAACTTCTTATTCTGTTACAAACTTCCATACAAAATCGTATGGAAGATCAGGAGATTAGTAATTAGTTAATTATTAAATTTAATCCGTAGAATGTAGTTAGCTGTTGTTTAATTAACTAATTTTGGATTCCCTTGCACTTGCCTTTTAACATGTACTTTTGTAGTAACAGCATGGAAGAGTAGTGCATGTCCCCCTCAAATCCTTCCTGGTGCCTCATCGTGGCGAGGGGGTGAAACGGGTAAACTAAGCTACAGCGTATAGTTTTCTCGGCAAAACAGAAGGTACTTCAGTTTATTTCATTAATGGGACAGACTCTCCTGAGGTTTTGCTAGAGACTACAGGTCACCGGAAAAAGTAAGTAGGAATGTCTTCCTTAATGTGCATAAAAATATATATTCTTAACATTGTTTTAATTAATTCGATGTTAGGAATTTTCAACTTCGAATCACTTGGTTCTTATTCACAGCTTCATTAGTTTTGAGGATTGTGTAACAAGTGGTCCGTCCTCGAGGTAGCAGGTGCTCACTTTAGTCCCTCTGAACCTGTCCCTGACTCAGTCGCCGATGTTCTACTATGGATGATCTAACTACATTCAGGCTTTGACTTTGACTCAAGAAGAGTGGAATATTCTGTATCGGCTTGGTCGGCTATTCCCCGTTGTTGCAGTTTTCTTCGGAGGATACTGAAGGCTGGGTTGCGTCATTCAACGGATGTTAGTTCGGCGGCGGAGGGAAACATTCCATGAGCTTGTGTCGGTGGCCTGTTAGCAGACGAGGTATGAGGATCGTCCTTCACGAAGCATAATATTTTGTAGTAGTTTTTCTTTTCTGGTGGCTATATGGTCAAGATCCTTTGCATGTAATACATTATTCTTATGTAACTTAATAATTTGAATAAATAATGGAAATGTATATCTTTAGAGTTGCACATCCTTTCTTAGTTTTCCTTCGCATATATGTTCATTCTTCGCATCAAATCAGCAAACGTCGCACATTTTTATTCGCGGTTTTAATGGTATGCGCTGTGTCAGAGATTTTCATTTTTTATCGTGAGAACCGTGATTTATCTCGCGAATAATATTGTTGTAAGCGTACCGATCCGTAGCTGCCGGAAGCGTTTGGGAAGTTCAATTGATCGATCGCAATGAACATTTTTTTATTTTGTCTGCTTCTGTAAATTCAATCTGATAACCGTAAGGGATGGCGAATGTACTCTGTCCACGTGATCGCTAATAGGATTTTGTTCGTGGAAGAATAGCATTCTTAATTAAATTAATTTTTTGATAATTTTCTGCAGCTCAATTTTGAAATATAAATTAATGTGACGATGGAAATATAGCTGCCAAATTGATTCAAATGTCTGGTTATTCAGAGAAAATAATCAATTAGGAATTGAATCAATACGGAAAAAGAATTCGGGTAACGTATTTTCCGTTCTTAAGAAGGTAAATCTAGAATAATTTATATATTATTAAGTTACCATTTGCAATTCTTTCGTAACTCGAGAGTTCATGAGTACTCCACGCAAACAACGGAGTATCTTCTCATAGAGCGCAAGAGGTTGCCAAATTGCGGTCATATCACTCCAGGTACTATATTGTCTCTAATGATAGGGGTGTAACTCCCCCTTAGCAACTAAAAAAAAGATTTTCTTAGCTCAATTACATATGGATCTGTTCTTATATTCATTTAACAGTGCTATCCAGTTCCTTCCTCTTTGATTTCCTTGAAATCGGATAAAACTGTGGAGACATAACTCCTCGAATAAACAAATCATAATATATTATATGGCATGTTAGATAGAGACCTTACGTTTTCTGTTTAGAGTAAGAACGGTCCCTCATGCTTTACCATTTGCGTAGAAAAAAGACAATCTTTCACCTTCAAGTTTCAATGGATGACGAAATAAAAGGAATACTTGGGTCTAGTTTTTGTTGAAAGAGGTTATAAACGCCTTCACTGAATTCCGGCGTTTTTTCTGCTTTCGACGTCAACAGATTCGAAATCATATCTCACCTACCTCCTGATGTAGTTCTTTATGGGGTGAAAATGCAGAGAGTAAATGAAATCAGAGTAAATGAATCCGATTCAGAATGAAATTAAAAGTTAATCGGAAGAGCAATATCCAAGCATTCATTTTCCTTCTTTATTCGTATCGGGGAATGTAGTGGGTAGTTATTTCGCCTCCTTTGCGAAGAAGATGTTTTACAAATCACACCCAGACCACAGGCAATAAATCACCGATGCACAAGCCGACCGCGCTTTACTTTGGTTTTGGATGTTATTTGCCATTGTGGTATTCGTCAGCATAACATATTCTAAGTTAAGAACGAGCAGCTATGGATTTTGGGAATGGAAATACCAAGTTGGTTGAACGACAGTGCTTTATTCATAGTTCTTAGAAACGGAAGGAAATATTCAGGTAAATAAATATGCGAACTATAACTGTTTTTAAGTTTCATTTTAGTAGAAGAATACTTCTGATTAAGAATTGTTTTGTTAGGTTATCACGTACCAAAGGAATTTTTTCAACATAGAAGATTGATCGATCGAATGATAACATCCTATTACGACCCACTTCTGGAAGGGCGGTCTTGAATATCAATTACATCGATAATTAAAAATTCAATTCGTAAAATAATTTGAAAAATGCCACATGGGTCTGATTATCACGGATTTCCGACTCGAATATTCCACATTGGATGTTAACAGAGGCAATATGATCGTTGATGAAGAAAATGCAGTCTACGGAAAAATGAAATAGATAAAAATGATTTAAATTTAAGAATTATTTATTTAAAAGTATTTGAGCGGAAATTGAATTCTCTGAATTGAGTCCGTTAACGACCCTTCAGAAGTAACCTGATTTTATTTTAAGTGCATGTGTGGGGTTATTAATTAAATATATTTCATTCAAAGAAAATAAATAATTAGAATGTTCGGCGCATCCGTTAGAAAGAATGAATAACTGACAAAATCACCGCCCCTCAAATATATGGTAGTAAGTAAAATTTTATCGAAAGAGTACGATTTTCGCCAAACGATCTTCATTTCTCCTTGACCACACAACTACCGTAAGGCTGCGCTGCTTCTCTTCTTAGGCCGACCGAATTGAGGACGGTCTCGACCACTTCTCTTTCAGCCAGCGTGAAGCACACACGGTGACCAGGTAAGAGTGCCGTTCCTTAACCTTAGCGATTCTGGAATCCCAGCTCAAATCGAAACTCTTTCTTCTTATTGGTATCCCTAATGTATTAGTTCATTATTTGTTGCAATTACTTTAGTAAATTTCAAATCAATCTCAAACAGAGCGTATTACATGAATAGATTAAATAGTGCGCTTAAGTTTTACCTTCCTTTAATCAATTTTTGTATCTTTTCCAGGTCACCCAACCTAACTAGCAGATTTTGAAACACACTAAATTTGTAATATCACACATAAGATTTCCTTAATATCAGTGAAGCCTAACTGGACTAGAAATGGACTGGAAAAGTGAAATTTATTAATTTTGTAAATGCTCTGTATCGAGAGCCTGTCTGTATCACACACACCAACACCCACACTTCATCTTTAGCTTCATTTAGAGCTGGGGCTGATTCTAAGAGTGATTTCTCTTAGCCGATTATTGCCGGAGCTTCCCAGGGAAGCTTTCTCTAAGCGAATTTTTTCCTCAGTGGAAAACGCGAAGGGTTTCTTTTAGAGCGAATCTTAGGTCGAAATATTCGAACGACGTGACGCATGGTTTCTCGACCAATGCGTCCAATTGCGATGTTAGTTATCTGTTTCATTGATTTTGAAGGGTATTATTGTCTATTTCATCGAATTACGCTTGGTTTCTCGACTGAGCGTAAAAGTGCTGATTTTTTTGCGTGTTCTATGTCTTTATATATTGAGTGCTAAATTTCTCTGCTGTTTTTTGAGTGATTTTTGTCTTGCCGATGTTTCTCTTTCAGGTTCATCTTGATTTTAGCGCGATATAACGGTTTCCGGAAATAGTTTTCGGAGAGTTTGCGTAAAAGCTGAGCCTTCGAGGCTTTTTTCAGAAGATTACTTCGAAAAAGTTTCGAGGGCCGCGTTTAGTTGTTCGCCGGCTCACGAATATTCTTGCCGCGAAAGTGCAGCGCATTTCCATGTGTTCTTTTCTTTTCAGCTTCTACCATCAGCTAGTAGATCAGAAGATTAGTAATTGATTAACAAATTTAATACTTAGAATGTAGTTAGATGTAGTTTCATTAACTAATGTTGGATCCCCTTGCACTTCCCCATTTAACATGTCATTTTGCAGTAACGGCGTGGTAGAGTAGTGCATGCCCCCCCTCAAATCCTTCCTGTTGCCTCACCGTGGCGAGGGGGTGTAACGAGAAAACTAAGACGTCTAGTGTTTGGTAAGTTTTCCCGGCCAAAACAGGAGGTATTCCACTTTATATTATTTAGGGCACAATCTTCTTCTGACTTATTGCTAGGGATCACAGGTCACCGGAAGCAGCAAGTAGAAACTTATTTTTAATGTTCATAATTGTATATTATAATCATAAAATTTTCTATTAATTAGTTGAGAAGATCTTTTAACTCTAAAAAATTTTACTTGCTTATTCGCAGCATCATCACTTTTGAGGGTTTTCAACAAACTGTCTGTCCTTCCTGTAACAGGTGCTCACTTCCGTCCCAATGAGGGAATCCCTGTCTCAGTCGTTGAGGATTAGACTACATCCAGAATTTGACTAGGATTCGATAAGAATGGAACATCGGCTGGGTCGCCTATTCCTCGTTGCTGCAGCTTTCTGCAGAGGGTACTGAAGGATGGTAGGCGTCATTCAACGGAGGTTCGCTCGGCGGCAGAGGGAATCTTGGCATGGGCCTGGGCTTTGGGTCGGTGGCCTGTTAGCAGACGAGGAATGAGGATCGTCCTTCGCGAAGCATTATATTTTGCAGTAGTTGGCTTTTCTCTTGTCAATATGATAAAGATCCATGTCATGAAATACATTCTGATGTAAGTTAATAATTTGAATAAAGTTATGAAAATGGATGTCTTACTTTTGATTTACATATCCTCGCTCATTTTTCCTTCGCAAATATGTTATCCGATCAGCGAACGTCGTACATTTTAATTCGCAGTTTCAGTGGTATGCGCTATGTCAGAAATCTGCATTTTTTTCCTGAGAACCGTGATTCATTCTGTGAATGATATTGTTGATAACGTACCAATCCGTAGCTGCCGAAAGAGTTTGGAAAGTTCATTTGATCGATCACAATTAAATTCTTCACTTTGTCTGCTTTTGTAAATAACTTCAAACTGATAATCGTAAGGGCGAATGTACGCTGTCGACGAGATCACCATTGGGAATTTGTTCGCGGAAAATAGTGGGATTGTTAATCTTTTTTAAAAATCATTCTCTGCAGCTCAATTTTGAAATTTAAATTTGTGCCGATGGAAATAATGCTGCAAAATCGACTCAAATGTCTTGTTATTCAGGCAATATAATCAATTTGGAATTGAATCGTCGCGGAAAAGACTGAATTCAGGTAGCGTATTTTCAGTCGTTAAGAAGTTAAATCTAATTTATGTTTCATGCATTAGAAATTTAAGTACCGCGAAGATTTTGAATTTCTTCATTAACTCAAATGTTCATGAGCATTTGACGTAGTCAATGGAGTACATTCTCATAGAGGGCAAGAGTTTGACAAATTGCGGCCATTTCACTGGAAGTACTATATTGGCTCTTATGATTGGGGTATACCTTAACAACTAATATAAATAAATTAGCAAAATCGACGTTCATTTCTCATGTATAGTTCTTTCTTTCTGATTGTCTTTTATAGTCAGTATGTAAATGCAAAAAGAGTGAATGAATTCGATTCAGTTTGAAATTAAAGGTTAATCGAACGCTAAAGTTTTTTATTACGCATATTTGCTCTAGGCGAATTTCATTTCTGGAGCTTACAAAGGTAACACCAGTGATTTATCTAAGCATTCATCTTGCTTCTGGTATTCGTATCTGAGATTACAGCGGCTATTAACTGCGCCACCGTTTTTGACCGAACATATGTCATACAATTCACACTCGGGCATAAGAGACCACCGATGCATAATCCGACGATGCATAATTTTGGTTTCGGATGAGATCTGCTGTCTTCGTCGTAATGTATCACAGTGCTTTATTCATCGTTCTTAGGATCAAGAGGAAATAATCAGGTAAGGAACTTTGCGATTCTTTGAAGAAGAAGAAAATGATAAGATGTCTCTTTGAGAATTTCCACCTTAACGGAAAACTCGAAGGGTTTCGTTTTCAGCGAGTCTTAGCTCGAAATGTTCTAATAACGAGACGCATGGTTTCTCGACCACTGTGTTCCACAGCGATCTTACCTACGATACTATTTTCAGTTTCATTCTGTTTATCGAGTGACGCATGGTTTTTCAACGTATGCGCACCGGCCTTACGTAAATTTTTGATCAATATATTTTGAGTGCCATGCTTTTGTCCCCGTCTTTCTTATGCGCGATTTTTCATAATCACTAGTTCACGATTGATCCTCGCAAAATTTCTTTCGCGTTTAGTTCCTCACGAAAGAATTTTTATCGTTTTCTCTCGGAAATTCTATTCCTGAAAATGGGTACGGTACTATCGGGCGCCGCCCAAACATTCAATCCCGAAATTCTCAAATATATTTTTACAAAAAATGACAGGAGGAAGGGGAGACTTAAGAGGGTTTTCAGTAGTCGAGAAACTACCAGTAAAATCAATTGACGGAGGAAGATGAAAGAAGGGGAATACATTCATTTAGGTTAGAATAGCATTGCCATCAAAGGAACGTGCTATACGTTCATGAGATCACAGTATTAACAGATTTTAATCTTCTAATTCCTATCGTCCAGCATAGACCTTATGCGCAAATTCATTCTGATATCCACGGAAGGATACGTAGATACGAGATTAAATTTCCAGATTAGATAGATAGAAACAAACGCAGCTACGGATAGTTCTCTATCCGGGTAAGAATTACCTTCAAATCCGTAATAGTGACTTTTCCACTTAACTCGCTATGGCTTCGACATTGTATTCGCCTTTCAACCTGCGAAAGCAATCGGCGAACATGTGCTTTGTACGTTATCCTTTACCATGAAAGCGCTTCGTAATAGAACTCTCTAATAAAGCGAATTTGTATGATTTCCAGGCAGGTCACAGAGTGAAATTATCACATCTACTTCAATTATAATCGCTTTAAGTACATGAGCTCTTCAATTATTTAATAACCAAGTTCGTTATCATTACTCATATTACTATATTCATAGTAATATGTTTAAAAAGGAATTTTGCAAAGGTTATTCTTTGAAAATTAAAAATTAAAATCCGAGCGGTGGTGCACAAAGAAAAGTATTCAATCCGTGTATGGTAAGGAGGGTATTAGAAAATGATCGGGAATAGAGCTAGACAGCAATTAAGCAATAAGGAAGAACTCCGCAGTGTCCTATACCCCCGGTCACACCGTAAGAAAAGGCATTTACGAGTAATTTATATCTATGAGTAAGAGAATGAGAAATCGACATATAATAGTTTGGTATACAAACAAGATATATTTTTAAAATTGACATTATTCAGCCTAACTTTGTGAAATGGTGCCATCATGCAAAGATAAAAACACACTTTGTAAATTCCACAGAAATAAATTAATCGGCAACTAGTTTTGTCTGTCAGACATTATCTCAACTCCCTCCAGCAAACCCACCTATTCTGACCTCACAATCCCCTCTCATTCTTCCCATCCTTTTTCGCAGAAGTAACCCGCTTTTCACAGTATGATCCATCCACATCCCGATCTCGCCGGCCAATTCCCTTTAGACTAAAGAAGTTTTAATCACCAAACAGATTGCTATAAATAACGGATAAAGCCCAGGTATGGTGGATAAACTCTTGAGGAGAAAACCAAATATCCTCTCATGCCGTAAAATCACTCCTTCCCTCTAATAATCCTCCACAACTCCTTCCTCATGGCGGAGAATCCCCTTCCTCGGAAGTCTCTCCTACAGATTGGGACGCATGCTTCATAATGACCTGATAGCGGCTTTCTATGTCCCCTGGAACCTACGGAGAGCCATCGGCCTACACAAAGACAGAAGACCCAGCGACTCCCTCAGCGGGGTGTATAGTAAAGGTATATTAGGTAAAGTATATTATAAATTACTTAATAAATAAAGTACATTAAGGGTTGATTAAGTTGGAGGCAATCAGGTATCTGGATCAGGAAAATATATAATAATTATCTCGATTTCTTTTTCGATTATAGATAATTGGGATCCGCACGAGAGGGAACGGAGTTCATATTCGCTGAGAAATATTTCTTTTACATTTATTATACTGATTTAACATATCTTAAAGTTGATAACAAGGTCATACTATGTTTCGACCTAAAATTATTATAAAATACGTCATCGCTTACTAGAAAGAATGCATATGAAAATGATAGCATTATGTAAGAAAACAAGATCATGAGAAAAGATGGAGTTGTTGAATATAGCAACTATGTAAACAGAATGGCAACGATGTAGGCAGATATAGTAAGGGTTCGAAAAAGAGCAAAGAATATTCAAAAGAAAAAATAACATGAAAACTGATTCGTCAATATTCAACGCGATTATATAAATTATAAAATTATGTGTACAAATTCCACATTTGTAGTGAATTATATTTTTGGGAAAGTTTAAACCATTTTTTTCCTCTCCGACATTACTCATCCATATTCTGTGCTACGCCATTGGTAGAGAGTATCCCCAAACCATTACTTAGATCCTCCCCCACTTAACCTTCATAGATTCCTTCCTCCTCATTTCTGGACTTCAACGCTTCAACGCCAGTCGTCTTCACATCGTGAGCTCCTCCGGTAAAGAATATTAGGTAAAGTAAAGATTTCAAAACCTACGTTACTTTGCGTCTTTTATCTTTATTATCTTCAGATTCTTCATGGCTTATAAATACGTAATTTACGACGTTCTAGTAATTTAAATTCCTTACAATCTTCTTAATTTCAGGAAATCGTTTCTTAAATTGGAAAATGTATTTGATGTGTGACTTGTCTTCGGAAGTCTTATCCTGCCAACCATGTGCTCTGCCATGCCGAGGGACTGCGAGGGAAGCTTCAATGTGTCTTAGAAGTTAAGTGATTTCGAACATTTCTTCCAGACTTCTTCCAGTCATGATTTCTAAAGCGTATCATCCCTTCTTATTTCCAAGTAATTTTATCTAGTTTTTCCTCTGTAAATCCGTCATTTTCATGGTGAATCGCACCACGTTTTCGAATGTCAGGCATCCCTTAGAAATTGCGATCTGAATTTTTGGCGTTTGACGAAATGGTTGGACCGACGTTAAGCCATTCGAACTCTTTCGAAGGTTTCGGCGTGCTTAGTAAATTCATTTTCCTATACCGTAATTTGTCATTGAATGTAAAATCTCGTAATTTTTTCCAAGGTTTCTTCCGTCTGAAGTATGTTCTCGGGTATGCTGTTCGGTTGAAAATTTCCCACAGTCGCTCCATTTGATAGAGAATTCATTTCTACTCAATAATCACCTACGACGGGATTCTTGTCAGGGTTAACATGTGCTTTCGTAGATTTGCTCGCCAGAAACCCTAGGGAATACTTCTACTACGTCGAAGTATCAGTGGGATTTAAGGTTTGTCGTAATATCTCATTGCTAGGAAAGTCTAAAGTCTTACCACATTCCCCCGATATTGAATTGTCACGAAGAATAGTCGATCAGGGATATCTTTGGCGAGCATAAGATGAGTAAAATCACACAGAATAGAAGATTGCGAGTAGGTCTATGCTCATATTCTCCTTAGATCTTTATCGCGTCGGATAGCCGAGTGTAATACTTAGGTGATAACGTTCCCGGGTTCGATTCTCCTTGGTATGTCATCTGCGCGAAATTACCTCTGCTTTTAAACAAAATGAACCATACAACTGGTATTAAATATGTTACTTTGGTTGATCCGACTAAGCCATTAATATCACCCACATTATGTGGGTAGGTACTTTGGAGAATAGTACGAGACTTACAATCTTGTAAATCAAGACCTCAAAGCTGTTGGCGCTTCTTAGATTTAATTTTGTCCATGATTCGATACAGACGTAAATCATAAATTTACCCTTTTTAAATCCATATTTTGTTTTTCGTGCATTTTATTCCATGAATGGAAAGTAATCCGTTGCTATGAATTTGGGAATGAATCGCTAAATCCTTTCATTCAGTCATATTCAAATTTTCAAAAATGGTAAAATTTCCATAGTGAGTGAATAGAAATATTTTTCTTGAAGCAAAGCGAGGATTGTTTGACTTAAAACGACTTGTTTCTCTATAATCATTTAAGTTGGATTTTCATTTTCATTAATTTTGAGAGTGCGTGGATTTGGTTTTGGTATTAAGTTTGTCTGCTCAGTGAGAATGGAGTGTCTGGTGATGTGACTGGAAGTGTTCTCTTTTGTGTATTTGGTGATGGATTAAGGTATTAGCAATTACTATTATTACTAATGGCTATTCATTTCATGTATGTGGTGTGGTATAACAATGAAGATGAAAATCCAGTTTGCATATTCGAACAAATTTAAGGTCTTCTGATTTATTTTTAAAGAAAACTGAGACAGTAATTAAACCATCCTTTGCTTTGCTTCAAATCCACTTATCGCGGAAGATTTTGAGATGCTTTTAAATATCGATCTAAATAGATATTCCAGTGTGTAATGAATTTTAATGTGCTTCGGCTGGAATAGCTTTGAACATTTCTCCCGTTTAAGCAAGTTTATTATTGCTTTCCAAGTGAACAGCTTTGAACAGCATGTGATTTTCAGACTTTTCAGCCTTTCTAAGTTATTTATATTGGCTAATTTTCATAAAATATAATTTGGATATTTGGTGGTTTTTATGGTCGTATAGAGTATTTTTCTCGATTCATTTCAGTCAATTTAGTCTATAATCCAATTCGATAAATAAGGCATACTTTAAGAAATTTTGAATCTGTTTGTAGACATGCTTTTTTGTTCTAGATTTGATCTGTTTTCTATGTACCGCTTTTATTTTCATATACATATTGTATTGTAATTTTATGACTCTCCTTTTTGCCTTTTCGGAGCTTCAATTCATCCGGTACCTGTTAGATTAGAATATGGTAGTATTTTAGGGTCAAGTGCTTCGACAGCTGAGATCATTTTGCACGTGGTCTCCCACCGGAATCGAACCCGTGACTGTTTTCTCCAATGTAGAACGCGCGGCACTCATAGCTATCTGGAGTAGTCTTAAATTCGAGTGCTTCTTAACTTCAACGCAAACGTAATAAAATATTAAGCCCCGCTCAATCTCAATATGAAAGAAACAATTTGTCTTCGTCCACAAATTTTATTTAAAAAACACGACCGGTTTCGAGGTTAACTCATCTTCAGGTGGATCACCATCGTGTTTTTAAATAAAATTTGTGGACGAAGACATTGTTTCTTTCATATTGAGTATGGAAATGTTCCACCAAGTATCGTCAGAAAGCATCAACTATATTAAGCCCCCTTTAGTTTTTTCCGGAATTAGTACTTTTAATAATTATTTCCATTTGTTCAGGGTACTACTACTAAGGAGTTATTTCAAGGTAATTTCCGTATATTTTAATACGTTTAAATTTAATCACTTTCACGGAGAATTACATTCCTTGAATACCCTCAATTATGATGTAACCTTTATTCGATCCCCTTAAAGCAGTAGATATATTTTTAACGGAAAATATCGATAATGATTAAAAGTTAATCAAATTTCTCGAGGGGATATGCTTAACATCTTCTGCAGATGCTGTGTTTATTAATTTGAGTTGTAGTAATTTAGCAAACTTTCCAAAATCATCTTTATAGATAACGTAGGGCTTAAAGCTTAGATCAAAACACAAATTGAACTTTTTAAATATTTTTGAATTGAAAGCTGATGTTTACCAAGGCCAAACTCTACAGAACGCTATTGAGTATATTTTTAAATCTTGTGTTATACACTTTCAGTAAAATTACTCGAGTGGATGTCATTGGAAGACTCAAGGGAATTAGTGGCGTTTCCAAAGGTTTCTTCCCCCACATCAGGCAAGCATACTGAGCAGTTAAAAGATCAAGGAATAAAGGAAGCAGTTGGGGGCCGGAAGGGGTAAGGTTTTCCTCTTATTAAATTGTATCATTTCAGTTTGTGTAGTGGAATTAAAGTGAGTTTTGCAATGCTTTTTAAGACAGCGGTGCTGCTGGCTTGATCAGTAACTCAAGCCCTTTCATATTGTACACTCACCAGATGTAACGCTTATAACAAAAAAGTTTCAAGCCAATATATTTCAAGATTTTGATTAGATAATATAGGAGCATAGCTTTACATGGTAGAATTAAATAGCAATAATATTGTACCTTTTATTTGTGGTACTTTTAAATCGTTTCCTTTATGCAAGTTTGAAAAGTGTATTCACCAGAAGAAGGTTATAGCTTTTAATTAGAAAAGGTGTCGTTTCGACAATGATTATAGTTACATAGCCCATGGATGAGGAGCCTGCAACCTTTGTGCCACGTTTGTTTTTGTGACCTTTCTGTCATTCAGTACCAGCTTTTCTTCTCTTCCTAAATTTTACATGGTTTTATGCATGACATGGCAAAGACATAAATAAAGTAGAGAAAATGAACACTGATACAGGATAAGGCGTTTTTGAGTCTTTTAGTATTTCTGTATTAGTTCGTAGTTATCGGAGTGTTTGCTAAAAAACATTTGGGTGGGGTAAAGAATATCAGTTTGTCTGGGATATTTTTGAATGTGTAAACTAACAGTTTTATAGATTCAGATTTCATGACTCTACACATTATGCGTATTTAATTAATTTACCTTGCACATCATGCGTATTTAAGGATTACAACGTAGTTGCTCTGAACTTCTGCAAGATATTTAATACATAGCGATTTCTATTTTTACTGTATTTTTACTTTGCTTCATTTATGAAATTCATTTTATTTACCCTCTCAACCTGCTTTTACTGAGTTTATTATAGATTGTAACATATTCATCGTATTTGCTTGCAGAACCTGAGGTTGTAGCCTCCATATAACGTCTTTGGAAAGAGGATAAAGTGAATATTCCCTCCAAAAGGAACTGACAAGGCTATTAAAGGAGACAAACCATGGAACACTGAATTCAAGCAGCAAATGCGGATCCCTACAGCAGCACCCATTAGAAGCAGAAAGTTGTGCTAGAAGACACGATGTACTTCATGGAGGCTGGATGCATTGGACTTTAATATTGCTAACTTTTATAATAAACTAGATTGGACACTAGAATTTAAATACAAATCTGTAATTTCAGTGTTTCGGTATTTTGTTTAGATGTTATGCATTTACAAGATTAACTCTGTTTTTTGTGATGCGTTTCAAAAGTGTCGAATGTATTAGGTGCGGAGAGAGGCTGTGCAGGAACCTGAGGAAGGAGCTTTCACGTCAACGCAGAGAAGATACTGCGAGCAGATGAAGCGGTCAGGGAGCCGAAGCATCGAGACGATTCTGCGAGCCTAGCTGTGTGAGCAAGGCCTGCACGCGAGGCTTTCGTGCCGATCCTTGAGGCCGTACGCGTGAGGTGTGCAAGTAAGTAATGCCTGCGTGTCTGTCGTCCGTAGGAGGTGCCGAGAGTTACGCCACTGCAGGTTGAGCCTCACAGCGGAGGCCGCAGGTCGAGCCCGAATGCAGTGCAGAGGGAAGACAAAGAAGAGCCTGCAAAAAGCAGGCGAAGCCAAACTACGAAGATAGCCTGCGACGAACTTCACACACCGATCCGAATATACAGCGGCAACACTTCGTCTCTACAAATATTTCTCGAAACGAAGCGTCCACAATACGTCTAAAAAGTCCGTTTTAACGCTGCATTCACGTACTGCGCTTGAACACTGCGAACATGACATAGCGAACATATTCTTTTTTAACTCTGCGTTTTTGAAGACTGCGATTTTAAACTGTTTTCGAACGCTCCGTTATCACTATTACTGGATTATCATATTATCATCACCTTGCGTCGACGTCATGCGTACGACAACTGTGTCAACGTCACCAGTTGCTTCGGACGATGCTCCCTCAATACTACGTAATGTTTCCTCGTACGGCGTCTGCAGTCGACCTATATGTATAACGCCTTTATATGTCTTAGCCTGTTAGATGTTGTGATTGGTTGTTTGCGAACTTTGTTAATAGCCATGTACTTAGTGTGAATGATTCTGCTGCATTTCGTTTTCCTTCCTACGTATAATATTACATATGTCGCCTCATCCTTAAGGTTATTTTTTATGATGGTGTATGCTTTATTTGAAGTCTTTAAGCTTAAGGAAGTTGTTTGAATTAGTGTTTACTTGGTATGTTTTTACTGATGATTTTATTTTCATGAATTGCTTCATGGACTGGTATAATTCGTGCATGGGCGTTCGAAGCCAAGCAACGAAGATAGCCTACGAAGATTTTCACACACGAATCCGAATTTCAGCGGCAACACTTCGTCTCTACATATCCCACGAAACTAAACGTCCACGATGCGTCTGATAAGTACGTTTAAACGCTGCATCCACCTAATGCGATTGATTACTGCCTTTTTCAACAGTTTTTTTATCTCTGCGTTCTCCCAATTACTGGATCATCATACTATATCATCACCTTGTGTCGACGTGATGCCTACGATCACCGTCGCCGTCACCATCGGCTGTAGCCAATGTTCGCACTTTACTATGAAAGTTTTTTTTGCGTACGGTGTTCGCAGTCGACTTGCCTCGACTGACCTAACGCCTGTATATGACTTAGCCTTTTTGTTTTTGCAATTGGTTTTACGAATTTACTTATTATTCATGAACTTACTGCGAAAGATCCTGCTGTATTTGTCTTCATTTAATATTACATGTCGCCTTATCCTTAAGGCAACTTTTTCTGCTAGATTATAAATTGTTTTTATATCCCTTTGATACTATACCCAATTTTCTTATTGGATGACAGTAAGGTTATTGAGGGTTTTAGTATATCTTTTCTTATGTTATTACTGATGATTTTATTTTCATTAAGTGTTACATGGTGTTATAATTTGTTTTTTCCCTATTGTGAGAATTTCAGTATCATATGTTGCATTAAATTTCTAGTATTTTCTGTGGTAATCCGTATGGTTAATTTTCCCTTTTTTACAGGAAGTCTTCAACATTTTGAGGAATTTCTTTGAATTCGTGATTTATCATTATCTGTAATTACTGATAAGATGTATTTTTCTAGAAATTTTACGGGCTGTGTTTTAAGGTGTATCGTTCCTTTCCTTTCTGTACGTGTTCG
Organism: Pachydiplax longipennis; assembly: GCA_036926295.1. Taxonomy (NCBI): domain Eukaryota; kingdom Metazoa; phylum Arthropoda; class Insecta; order Odonata; family Libellulidae; genus Pachydiplax; species Pachydiplax longipennis. Next base: position 3,341,000 of record JAVFKF010000010.1, read on the forward strand.
CATATCAATGTTAGCATTATATATTTAATCTTTCTTTCCATTCTTCGCATATGACTATTTTTTTTTGATTTGTCTGTTTGGTGTATTTTCTGTTCCGCGTAATTTGCTCAATTTCAGCCTCGAATTTAGCCAAAATTTTTATTTGCTGGTGGAATTGTAGTGGAGAAGGTTCTGTTTGAGCCGTTTTAGGTGCCCAAAGATAGGATAGCCTTGGTCTGCCCGATTCTTGTTCTCTTGCTGCCAATTGAACGACAGATATGCTGTGATTCTGGAGGAGTTTCTTCGAGTTCATCAGATTACAACCCTTTGGTTCAGTATTAGGAATCCTACAGACAGAAGTGTGATGCTGCAGCATATTTCATCCACGGTCATCTTCCAGAGGGGCGCCCGTAATGGACACCAAATCACTTGCGTGCATTAAGTGACTTTTGACGTGTGGCAAGTTCAGATACATTTGCAGAGTATTTACTTGAACTATAGTCTCTTCCACCAGTGAAGCCACACTTTAACTTAACGTGCTTATTAATCCATGCTTATGTAAAGAGCTGACCGCATTTTTAACTGTTTTAACTCTGTACTATTCATTCTTCATGGAGCAATTAATATACTTTGTAAATTTAATGTTGTGGCCGATGGTGCCATACCTAATCGAAGTTCAGGAGAAGTGAGTGATGAATAATACAATAGGCTACCAGATCCAGTGAAGAACATAATTTTACCAAGTTTTCTATTCATGTAAATGTTTTATCACATACTTTAATTACTACGTGTTCTCTATGTATGTACAAATATTTTTGCCTACTTTGGAAATCTTGTCAGCTTTCAGCATGCATTGCCAGATAATATATTTACGTTACGCTTTGATGGCATCAAACATGGTTTTTTTGTTTATTGTAAAAGTATCCGAGGAATCGCTTGTAGTGAAATAATTCGTTTGTAAATCATTGAATTTGAGATGTTTTCCTGATTAACTTCTGTGGTTTTGGCTGCCTTTGGGAGGTTTTTTACGGAGGGGTTTTCCTTCAAAATTCGGGCGAATGCCAGGCAGACTTGTTCTTCCCCTCCGGTCTTCCTTGTGAAATCTGTTTTACTATTGTATTGCTATTTGGTTAGTTTTGTCTGATGTAATCACAGGGAGATTTAAGTGAAATAAAAGTTAATATTGAGAATTTCCTGTTCTGATTCTTAGTGGCATTTAGTTCCTACAACCTAAATAAAAGGAAAAGCAACAATGTATTTTCACAGTTCAATCAAAAATTAACTACTGCTTATAAGGACGAAAATACCTACTATCCTGCGATATGAAAAGCAAAAATGCTTAGGCTTGGGTGTATTAATTGGCCCTTAAAATTCGTTTTAATAGTTTTATTTAAAGGCAAGGGGGGCCTCCAGAATAGAGAGAGAGAGAGAGAGAGAAATTAAAGATGGACATTGTCTGCTATGCAGGTCTACGTTCAGCTTTTAGAGGGATTTGTTTTCGTTATTGTTATTAAAATCACTTCATTATTTTCGATTTTTAATGGCATTTACATGGCAGAATAATATTATAGCGAAACGGAGGTCTAACTAGTATTGCAGTAATGGACAGATTCTATGCTTATTAGCCATTTCAGAAAAAAAATGTTCCGCACTTTGTGCTCGCGAGTCGCTGGAAGCTGGCGTTAGAACACGAATTCTTTGACTATTTTAAAGTTAAATCCAAGATATTTTCTTATGTCTATCGGAAATGTGGTCATACCTTTTCAAGTTAAATATATACAGAGCAGACGAATTCTGGGCACGTTGCGTCTTGCTAGCAAGTTCTTGGGATAAATCGTGGATTGAATTTACCAATTGCATTTTAATACAAGGCGTTAGGAAACTTCCTAAGCATCTGAGGGTATGGACTAATTAATGGAATTACTGAACTTTAGTGAAACCTTCGATTCTGTTGACGCGGATATATATTAAAAATTAAATTATATTAAATTCTGTAAACATCATTTATACGCTGATGACCTGTAGATATATCTCGATTCTACAGCTGCCTGCTTCCCTGAATGTGTTCAGTATGCGAACCATGACTTCCAGCAAAGTCAGAAATGTAGCAAGGACAATTTTTTAAAGATAAATCTATTAAAATTACAAGTCATTGTTATCGGATATCCCAAGATATTAAAAAAAATAATTGGAAATATTAATGCAAACCTTTTGAACAATTTTGAGATCCCATTCTGTAACGCCCTTAATAATATCGGTGTTTGCATAAACATCTGAGGGGATGGATGGAAGAATAAACGTTTTCACAAATTTTCACGACCGTGGTCCGACGCCGTACAGAGTATTTCAGGGAAAAATGGAGTAGGTAGTGAAGAACGGGAAAGGACTCTCCCCCTCCCTCACATCTGGTTAAGAAAAGAGAAATAAAGTTGAGGGCTGTTATGACCACCCGAAATTTTCGAAGTCTCTTTCCTTTTTCTTGTATGAAATTCTCTGGTAGAATCTCTTACACAACTGAACATAGCCAAGAGACACTGCGAGTCTGGCGGTGGCCCAGGGCAACGATGATAAGGGAGGGCAAAAGTGCGGAAAGTAAGTCGAATGTTTGCTGGAAAGTGGCAAGCTTCGAGAACTATTTATTAGCAAACCCATTGAAAAGCACTTGCGAAGATGATCAGCTATATAAAGGAGTCTCAGGATAACGCAGTCGCACACACCCGTAAGTGTATAATATTTTAAATTCTCATTGCTAATGATATGTCGTAGATTCACAGAAAATGATATTTTTTAGGAATCTTCCGGTAAATAAATTTCAAAGTGAAAATCTTGCATCAACTATGATTGGTGCACTTATTGAATCACAACAAGTAGTCCTTGCCACTCCAGTGCAAAGGCAATCTAATTCATTAGATTTTAATATCATATTCATAGTAATATGAGTAATGACAACGATTATAACTCGTTACATTTTATTTGGATTGAAAAAGAATTTTATAAAGGTTATACTTCGAAAATGAAAATCCGAGGAATGGTGCGCAAAGAAACCTAATTGAATTCGCGCATGGTAGGGAAGCTATTAGAAAATAATCTGGAATAGAGCTAGACAGAAATTGAACGATAAGTTAGAACTCCGCAGTGTCCTATGCCCTCAGTAATACCGTAAGAAGAGGAATTTACAAGTAATCTATATTTATGAGAATAAGAGTGAGAAATTGACATATATTAGTATGGTATACAAACAAAATATGTTTTAGTATAAGTGGAATGTGTTTGCAATGCTCCTTTCGAGTGAAGAACTCAGCGTTTCTGAGATTCCATCGATTAGAATAGACAAAATGAATGGAGTGGAAAACCTAGATGCTATTGGGAGAGGGTTCTCGACAATTCATATTCATTGATTTCTTCCTAGAAATACTACGTTCTAAAATGCAGCTTCACGACTGGCATCTGTCGTATGCCATTGACCATATCTCTTCTCCCGCTGTTTACTCCTTAGACCTCGCTATTCTTTCAGAGATCAGCATACGCGGAATTCAGTGGGCCCCCTTCGCCTACCTGCTACTCCCTAACCATTCCATTATCTGTAAATTTTTCTCCTCTTAGTCCCACACGTGATTCCGGTCGCAATTTCTAGGAAAACATTTTCACCAAAACTACCGCTAACAACTTAAGCGCCAGCGCTCACCCTCACCTCACTCACTATATACACGAAATAATTAAAAATATATAAATCACGGTTTGACTAATCTTACTTAGAAATATTGTGAAAAAGAAGGATCGGCGAATTGTAAACTTCCAAAATTTAACTCAAAAAACAAGAAGCTAACGCGCATATTCCGGAGCACCGTTGCACCGAAGTATAACTCAAATATCTGATATAGATTATATATAGATTTCAGGTCCGTTTCTCGTCTTTCTAATATTTCTGACTGTAATCCTCATTCACTCTCCATAGGTTTCAATATAATCTCCTAGATTTTTAACCTTTATATTGTGCTGCAACTTCGTTATAATTTGTCAAACGGATCCGACTTCTCCATTTCTGGGGACATATGAATACTGTTTTCAGTTGAACTATAAATGTAATGTATTCTTAGCTGAACGATATAATGTTCCATGTTCGATCAAGATAATAAAGTTTTAAATATTTAAATTTATTTTATTATTTTTCTTTACTGAAATGAAATTATGTAGTGTAAATTTTGATTGAGAAAGTTAAATTAAAGTTAAGGAGGAGTTTTTAATGAAGAAAATATAAATGATTTGGTATCTTATCATCGAATGTCCGGAGATAAAGATAAGTATTAATTTTTCAAAAATCTCATCATACAATGGCTTCCAATCAGCAACTGTTAGATGTAATGTTCTTAGTACTTTTAGTATTGGATGATAAATTGGAATGATAAAACTTTCAACAGGCTAATAAATTCAAACTTTGTATTTACTTCAAAAGATATGCTTATTTCAATTGGGCAGTTTTTTTACAAAGTTGTAATTGAATATTTTTCTTTGTATTAAAAGCATTAACGAGGGAAATACTTGGTGGAAAATCGAAAACTTATTCAGTGCGTTTACAATTAAGATATTTCTCTGATATGATCATATTTATCTAATACTTTATAGTATAGAAAGTATCAAAAAGGCAAATAAATAAGGCATTGGTTGGCTACAATATACTGTGTTAAAAGTAAGGATTGGAGAGGGGTAAGAGTTTAACAAGCTGCCGATTTTATTCGATATTGAGAAGAATTTTAAAAGAAATTTTTTAGATAAATGTCGCAGTATAAAATATCCATCCTATGTCTCTTTTCAAACTCTATGATTATTCAAATCAATCTTTCAAAATGTAATGTTAGTGCGTGCTAGTGATGAAAATTATAATTTCCACGTTCTTTCCATTGCAATTTATTCGTGATTCCTAATTTTAAATTAGCGGTACATGAAAATACGTAGTACTGAGTTGCTCTGATTTCTCCATGTTTATATTTGAATAATGTTATGATAATTTGCAGTACATGTATTTCTCTAAGAATTTAAACTCATCTGCAACATATGGGTAAGTTAATAAACGTGGTATTTGGTCGGGTTGAAATAATTTGAATCGTTTGGAAGTTATTAACGAGGGAAATTTTTTAGATAAATTACTTTTACGCTATCTTGCACTTTAGTCATAGATGTTAGTAGATACGGAATTTTTTGATTTAACTCATTTGCGATTATGTATGTACGATATGAATTTAATCTTGTCTATAAAAAAGAAAAACATCTTGGGCTTAGTATTATTTACATGATTTTGGAGAGATTGATGAAATACCTAGAAACTTAAATAATAATACGTGGAAATTTTGTGTTATGAGCACTAAATATGATTCGTAAAGCTTCTTTTTAACAAGACTTTATAAATATGTGACAGAAGATGAATATTATACTTGGACTACAATTTTTTATGAAGGTTCTCATTAGCCATTATTCTGCCTGCGATCATGTTTTAATATCCTAATGGAATTTTGCTGAATTATATTGTGTGAACATATAATGTTTGTTACTCATTTTAATTTCAACTTTCTTTACAGATATATACGAGTATTATCAGCGAAAGGAATAATCGAAATGAATTAGTAAAAATGATCCTGTCACCTAGAACTCTGAAAATGATCTATGAGAATTATTTGACATATTACTTTTACAAACACAATGTATCTAGCTTATTAATCTGATGTGTTACTTATGTATTATTATTAATATCAATAAAAATTAAGAAGACCTTAATTTTTTGTTTCCAATGCCCTCGATTTATCATTAACCAAAGTAATGCAAGATAATCGCCTTAGAATGAACCGGCGATCTAAAAGTGATTTAATTAACAGGTGAATATAAGAGTTAGTATTATCCAATTTCATTTCAAACAGTCATGCATTGAAAAATTGGGTAGCGGAGGAAATAACTTGATTATATTGCTCGTTAAGTTTGAATTGTGAAAGTTTACAAGACAAAAAGATCACGCAATCATAGAGAAATATAGATATAAATCGGTAAATAAAAATGATAGAATCTTAAGAAAAAAATATTTACTTCTGTAGGATTAGAACCCTAACTTTCTGCGTGAGAAACAGAAAGTTATCCACTACACCAAGACCTCAATTGCTGTATAGCGAGTGATAATATACCTTATGAATTACTTACTGCAGAGTACATGCAGCGCCCTCATAACCTTGCGGAATTTCCCGGCGTTTTTTGAAGGACGAATTCAGAATTTAGAGGTCATTCAAGGTCAAAACCAGCAATTTCAACCCTTTTTTCGAAATTTGCGAATAAGCTCTCCGAGTTTAACCCTTTGAGCCCAATAACCTTGGCAGGAAAGCGAAAGTTCATGACGTCACTATCATGTCGTCACGCCATGACGTTGCGGTTTGGGCGCCGATTCAAAATTTCCAAATTTTGTATTTTATTTCAGAATTCTATTCTTCGAAATTTAGCCATTTTGAATTTATCATTCCTTTCTCTTATAGCCTCTATTGTCACTATTAAAATGACTATCGTAAATAAAATTTTACACCCAAGATGCATTTTGTGTTGACTAGGTGCAAATTTCAAATTAAGAAATTGATAATTTAGATATTGCTTGAAAATTCGTCCATTTTAAGTACTTTTAAGTGGTTAACTTGTAAAATTGCAAAATTACTATCGCTTTACTGCATAAGACTTTTTAGTTTTATTCTCCATCTAATTTTTACCAGAATTGAATTTAAGGCCGTCATTCCGTAATTTTCATAGTTTATATAATATCGGTACTGTCTATTTAAATCTGAAAAATACTAAATTAAATGCAATTCTTCGTAAAATACTGGATCTTCCAGTATTAATATAAAAAAGAGGTTATTTAATCAATTCATACAATAATTCTTTTATAAATAACAAATCTCGGGATTTATTTCTTAGATAGTACACAGGAAACACGTTCAGAAACATTAAATTGCTTTTTTGATACAATTTTAATTATAATCATAACAAGTATGCATAATTATCAAGTAATAATAGCATCAAGATGATAGTAATTTTCATGTCCTCATGTGCTACGTTGGTCCTTTCGCACTCAGTTGTGCTGCAGCATTCAGATGATTTCCATCTCAGAAGTCTTCTAGTAGTAGCCGGAACTAGAGCACCGTGACATCTGAGTACCTGTAAAATATAGTGACAAGTAGAAAACGTCATAACCTTAATAAATTATTGCCCTAACATACCTTTGAGCGACAATTATTACTAACCTCCTCATCGTGACACGCGGTGCGTTGAAATCACCGGAATAAAGAGCAATCTTACCCCAACAATTGATATCCTGAATTTCCCCAACGGGAGAGAATAATTTCAATATTACATTCGCCGGTTTATGGTAAATCGATAGAATAGTAACTCCAAGATATGACTCATTCCATGCTTATCAAAAACCTTCAATGCTTACTCATCACCATGAGCAGGCGTCAAAATGTAAATAAGAGAGAGGCAAACGTCTCAGAGCGCGCAAGTAAAAATAAGCATTCACATCTAATCATCGACATGTCATCCGAAGGTTTCGAAATTTTATAAAGGAAATTTTAAAAATTTGTCACGAATTGAAATAAACGCGCTAAATTAAACTAAACTTTCCGATCTATCTACGATTAGAAATATCTTCAACTAATGTTGTAAACGCGTTGAATGAATTTACAATTCACAAACAACTTTAGTATTGCGTAACGTCGAGGCTATCAAATTAAGGGAATTAAAACCATAAACATTTAAAACAGGTAGTTTGCGACGAAAGCAGTTTTACAAAATAATGCTTTAGGACAAAACTTTTCATGCGCAATTCGAAATAGTAAGAATTAAGACTACTGCAATCGTTAACTTAGCGTGACTATGCTGTTGAAGGCTTTATCAAACGTACTAACCTATTACACTTCTATTATGTGATAACTTTTCGTTTTTAGAGGATGGCGCTCACTTCTCCATCTGGTCAGGTGCACGGCGCTATGTCGTCCTGAGCTCAGTTGATTTCATTATGCCTACTTCAGATGTCCATAAGAATGCGACGTCCTCTCTTTCAATCAAGTAAACAAGATACGGCTTTCCTAAAAAAATAAAATAGTTATGATGGTTAAACTTCTTGCAAGTCAAACAAGAATTCTGCTTTACTTTTCATCATGGTGATAAATTGTAATAAATTCTGACTTCGAATATAACACTAACAAACCACTGAAAGAAAACCTGTGTACATTATTTTTTATTTTCTCAACTGACTTTTTTATGTTCAAACAAAAACCGCCGCAGTACTTATCAGTGAAAACTGCACTATCGATAAGTGCTATTCCCCTTATAGTTGCATCAACGTAAATTTCTATTTCAAGAAACAGATTAGCAAACCATATAATGAATTTAAATAAACTATATAAAATAAATATATTTTAAAATATATGAATTCCTTGTAGCGTCTAGATTCACGTATATAAAATCCAATAAACACGGTGCGTTGTATAACCATAGTTTGGAATGAGGCCTTTAATAAACCAATTTAATAATATAATCTTACATAGTTTTGCCTGAAACGTTACTTTCCATTTCAACTTACAGATTTGATAATTTACAGAAATGAGCTAAAATACATTAAACTAAACCGATAAGATGATGTAGAAAGAAGTACAATGTAACATAAGGAAACTAGTAGTAGTACGATATCTTCCATTATTTTGGCTATATTAATTAATCACATTAGAAATCGATCGCATGCAAGCTTCACAATTCTCTTCTGATATTATCTTCCTCTTCGAAACATCATTTATGACACTACAGATTTCAAGTGCCAATTATTACAGGTAAATACAACCATGTGGTAGTAAAACCGAAAATTAAGCACCTACAACTAATTTTTTTAAATAAAAAAAGCTACGTTCTGCTCAATTAATTAGGATATTACTCCACCTTTCCTAAATATGCAGCATTCCTTTTCTTCAGTAATTATAATATTTTAGTTATGAAATGATTATTTAGATCCAGACAGTTTAGTTTCTGTGTGCGAGTAACTAACGCGGCTCGCCTTTCAAAGTCATTAGTGACCCCTGACCAAGGCAAGGTATATATTATATAAAATAACGTCTTTAACATAGAGCGATTCAAACGTAAGTCTGCAATTATACAGACACTTCATAATATTATATACACAATAGAGAATATCTAAATTCAGAAAAAAAATGAGGGGAAGAAACTATTTGCTTTTAAAAAATCTCTCGAACAGTAGGAGTTGATCACTCAGCGAGAAAACTCTTGATAACAAAGCTTGGAAAAATCTGACATACTGATTGATATTAATGCCTAAATATAAAAACTCTACGGAAAAGATTGCTCTAATAGATGAATCTTAAAAAAAATTAATTTCAAAATTAGGATATTAAACGAATATTTTAATAGCAATTTAGAGAAACCTTAATAAGCGAAATGCCGTTAAGGCAATCAAGATACAATAATCAAACTACTAAAAGATAATGAATGCCAATGTAAGAAAGTTGATTACTAATCGTGCTAAAATCTACATATATTAAAAAAATATTGAGTAAACGCAATCATATCAGTGACCACTCAAGGATCCGCGGTTCCCGGGAAGAGAGGATTAGCCGGGGGGCACCAACACAAAAGATCTCGTTTAATTTCAAGCTTGAGTGGGACAATCCTCACGTCTTACCCGTTCATTTTTTCGGAGATAATTTCTAGGTCAATTTCCACTCGAGAGTCGCAAATGCAACTCCAAGGGTGCCGGACCGCCAGCGGCGTGGGTCACCTTCACTCCTTCGGAAGGCTCTGACACATATCCTACAAGGCTAAAGTCATTTCACTGAAACGATAACAAGTTATGGGTTGGAATTTTACCATTACGAGAAAACATTCAAGTAAAGATAAATTAGGAACTTAGGAACACGCAGAACTCACTTCAGCATTTCAAAACACCGCACCTCGCATCGGAATTCGGAGTTGGTGGACGTAACAAATAAAAAGACTTCCAGCCACCTACCAAAGAAAGACCAGATACAAATCTCCATCGGTCATCTTCCTCTGCTTACTCCGTCCTTAAAATAAATAATAATCAATAATGAATCATGCATGACAAAATTTCTCACAGATATATTTTTTGAATTTGCCAAATAAAACGTTTTCTCCTGAACTGGAGTTACCTCATATTAAAATCCTGTGGTCCAAAATAATCCTCTGATGCGCACCGTTTAAGATGAGATGCTCCAGTGCCTAAGCTTGTTGGAAACGTCAGGTCAAATGCACAACTCCAGCGCAAGGCGAAACAGCTACGACAGGGGTTCTTTTGGACAGCATCGTACTCATTGAAACTGCAAGAGAAAGTATTCGCATTATGTGTTGAATTAATCAAAAACATGACTATTCACGTAAGAAAGGAATAGGAATGAACGTTTAACAAACTAAAATCGCGTGGCACAAGAGGTCAAACTGGGTTTAACGCGGACATTATATTTTAAAGAATTCTCAGTTTAGTATTTGCGAGAATCAATTGTAATAGTAATTATATTAGGAAGCAAACCTTTTTCCCATGTCTGCGACGACCCACTCCGTTTCAGAAACACCTGGATTCAATGCTGCAAAAACTCTTACCTGCAAGGAGCATTCGGCACGGTCCAACCTCACCTACGAAATGAACTACTGGAACGAGTTTTCTGTATCCCCCATGCGGCATAAACCTGAATCTGCCACGAAACAAAATACAAATGGAAAGCTAAATCACGACTTTCCGAAAAGAACAATCATCCTTCCTAAAACCTAACTAAATGATGGTTTTACTTTTTCTATTTTGGCTATAATTTAAAAATAACAAATGAATTATATGGCTCACACTTAAGTCGACAAAGAAAAAACACACTTTGCTGAATATCAACCATATGGTGAACGGCTAAAAACGAGAGAACGCTCTGGTAGAATGCAAACTTAGCATACAGTTACGCAGCGAAAATATAAATAAAATAAAACGTAGAATAGGAATATTCCATAAATAAATAGAAAACAAAGAAAAATATAGGTTTAAGAAAAGGGACAGAAAATTAAAGGTTACTTACGTTGTAATTCTTGAAAAAAAATCTACGACTATTTTTCCCGGGAAATTCAGTAGATACCCGGGATAACTTGATTACATTCTTCATAAGGAATACGGAGATAACGGGGTCCCAGGATCCCATCTAAGAATTATTATTCCCGGTGAAGGCATTTTAATAATATTAAGAGCAAATTATTGCAAGAAAATAAAGCAGTCATTTTCAAACCAAAGTTTTCAATGTGATATAAGACAAAGCCTTAACGCCCGGGAGAGAAAAACTCAAGTAAACGAATGAGAGTCATTTTTCTTGATGACTGTACGATACGAAAATTGTACGATTTTCATTTTGATTTTTTTTATACTAATAACACATCGAAAAATGAAGAATCGACGACTTAAAAGCTTCCAAAATCTTCGTCTGCCGTCTGCCCATCGGGCTTCGGGAAGGAGGAGAGCAAAAGCCCATGCCCCGACCTGTGGCTAGCGCGGATCTCTCCAGGCGACGCAAGAGGCATCTAGTCCGAGGCTCTCCCGGAGGAGTCCTCGGCCGAACCCCCCGCAACTGCCGCGGCGGCCGACGTCTGCTCATCGGGCTTCGGGAAGGAGGAGAGCCAAAGCCCATGCTCCGACCTGTGGCTAGCGCGGATCTCTCCAGGCGACGCAAGAGGCATCTTACAAGGAGAGACTCCCACTTTTTTCCGGGGATTTTGGTGAAACTTTCTGCAGTGTTGCAGTAAGTAGAATGATGAAAAAGTGTGACGGCGTTCGTCTGAATGGGCCTTAGTTTCGCCGCAATAAATAATTGAAAATTGATAACCGGAGTATAGGCAACCCCGCAATACACGCCCATTCTAGCCGAGTATGCATTTAAGAGCGCGATGTTCTCTGGTATATTTGTCATTAAATTTTTCTTTTCGTTCGTTGAATTCTTTCCTTGACTTATTATTAATAATAAATAGTATGTTCAATTTATAATCCCGTTAAGTAACCTTCGTAAGCGATATTTTCCATTGAAGGTAGTAAACGACTATCCTAAGAACGTAAAAGAAGCATGCATTCAAGTAATTTAGGATTTCACAATCATAAATAGCGATTGCTTTCTAAAATTTTATATAATAAACACCATTGTCTTTATATTAATTAATTTATGTATCCGATTTCAGCATTTATCGAAAGAAATGAATGTAAGCCATTTCTCGGTAATCAATTTCTCTACTTCCTGACGAGATAGAAATTCAAGAAATACATGCATAATTGTGTATTAAATATCGATAGTTTTTGCGCAGTAAATCCTTGGTTCGATTCCAGATGACTCGAAAACGTCCTTATAATAAATGTTAAGAAAGAAAAGAAAAAGACCATTTTCATCATCGTTAATCGATTACAGACTTTTTCTTTAGTACACTGAAATCAGGAATAAAGGTCCTACGAAATCCTTATTAGTACAAAAAGAACGGAAACTGAATATAGACAGTTATTTTGTCGTTGCTTGTCATGTATGTTGTACCAGATATACTGAAATAGATAAAGAAATCATAGTGATTGTTAAATAAGAATATGAAAGGCAATCGCTATATATGGCTGAAAATCCTATGTAATTCGAACGCAAATTCCTTTTTCATTCTAAGGATAGTAGTGAAATACCTAAAATGGAGTAAAATTTCTTACGAAAGTTATTTAAGGGGTTACATACCTTTCTCAACTAGAAAAAATTCAAATATTCGTTTCTTTGCATGAATGTAAAGAATCAATCTTAAAAATATTCAGACGAAGTAGTATTTCAGATTATAATAATTAGCTGAGCTACAGTAGTTTTACTTGAGCAATGCAGAGCACTCGATGAGCTGCCAGTGACACTCGTAAGCTTATGGAGTGGAACATAGGGGTTATTATTACCTTCTACTAAAGCCTTCTTTCCTCAAAGTAACATCGAGGTACCTGTATTTATTTTCTCATCTACAATCGAATCATAGCTTAAATGTATTGTCGTTTACTAACTGATCAAAACATACATGTGCGCGCATGATAACAGGAATATATTTATCCCATTCGTAAATATCCTACATGTCAGGATAACTTCTCTGCCAGAAACGGCTTTCATTTTGATAACTTTGGAGTTCATTTGAATTTCATGATTTGTGAATTTCCTAACGTTTCGAAGTCGAATGTTGTATTTATCTTCCGAACATTACTCGCCTACCTCCTGAAAACGTCGCGTCGCCTCACTGCACACTATATGCTACTTCAACGTTCCCGCAGAATTCCAATATTTTGGCGGAAGAATTCAAATTCGAACCGGTTTGCTCAAGTGTACGCAAGATGTCGCTCATCTTGCCGCAAGATAGGCCGCTGGATTTTGACATTATTTTCTGAAGAAGCTATGGGAAAAAACAACAGTTTCGTGAAACGATTTGGCCAATGCCGTCCATCCGCAACGATCCTTTGCGCGAAAACTTAGTTGCGTCCTGAATTAAGGGCTACTGCTGAATCACGGATTTACCTCCCCCCCAGATTTTTCAGGAGCCGCACTGGCGTTGTCGCGTTTTGGTCAGTGAAGGATCTGGCACAACCAGAAAAGAAAAGAAAGTGAAATCAAAGAAAAGAAAGGAATAATTAGTTCCTTCTGCATGTTTGGAACGTCGTGCTGCCCGACAGGCTACAGAATTTTTAAATTTTAAAATGCCACCGCTAGCAGCGGAAGATAGATTTTCTGATACCAACATATATTACTCCGGTAGTGGCTGAGAATTACTTCATCGCGGGATATCGAAAACCATCAGACAGAGATTGATTACGGTAATACCGAAAGGAGGACTTAAGTGTTCCAGAAAAATATATTTCAACTGTGTAGTAAACGTGACGAAGTCAACAGCTTACACATGCATATTTGTTGCATTATGTAAATGTTCTTCTTCCATAAACACAGTCTTTCATATCCCCTTTCGTATTAGTAATTCCTTAAATACCGAGTAAATTATCTTAGGGCTTCAGTGGGCGATGGAGAAATTATAGTGCTCGAATGTTCGCGGTAAGGAAAGAAAATTTTGCGACGGCTTAATTGAAACATGCCGGATTGCGTCGGCATACTCAGAATAATATTGGAAAATGCTGTAATATGTACAAAATATTACTAGAATGATTGGTAAGAGTGCTGCCGTCAGTAATATAATAATAGTTAATTAAGATCTACATATAGGTTATCAGTAATAAAAAATGAAAAAATAGTCAAATTCAGAATTTATAGTATACTCTGTTTAGCCAAAGCGTTTATGAAAATTGTTTTGAGTACATTGTTGTCGGTTATTATTAGTATTATTTGTACCTCTTGAGTATTTATTTGTATTGCGCGGTTTTTTAGGGTTAATTATGTTGCCAACGAGCAAATGTCTCTTGCTTTGGTTATAGGAATTTAATTGTTTAGAGATTTAGCATTCTCCCCTGGATATGCTTGAATGGATATGCTTGAATATTACCTACTTCCGAGCGTAATTCAGTAAACGTCGCATGTTTCAATCGGCTGACGCTTGCAATTTTTAACGGAATCAACCATTCCCAAAGCGGGTAGTTCTAAGGTTGGCACTCCATTCTTCCTTTCACATATTTGACAATCCGTTCTTTTTTCAAGGAAAATTATGAAAGATGTACCTCGAATTACGTCCATGTAATATACAGAAATCTTTTACCCTAATATGTCCACCGTAGAAGCAGTCTCATGTATTGGAATAATAACCTATGGTGTGTTTGCGACAAGAGAACAAGATGTATTGGAACGAAAACCTCGCGCAATATTACCACATGTCAGGACCTCTCTGTTACACTTCCAAATCTCGACCGAGTATAAATCAATTTTTCATGAAGTGATACGAAATATTAAAAAATCTCGGAAGGAACCCTCGCGCAATATTCCAAATATTTGGCCGAATATTTAAAACTGGTATCAGTATGGACAAGCGTGCGCAAGATGTCTCTCCTGACGCCGCCTTCTCGGCCGTCTGTTATTAAAAGTAGTTTTTGGATGAGCTATGGGAACAACATCTAATTTGTTTAACAATTAGACAAATGTCCTCCATCCGCAACGATCCTTTGCGCGGAAATTTAGTTGCGTCCTAAAGAAACGACTATATTTTAATTACGCATGTACCTCCCCCACCAGATTATTCAGGAGCCGCGCTGGCGTTGTCGCGTTTTGGTCAGTGAAGTATCTGGCACAACCAGAAAAGAAAAGAAAAAGAAATTAAAGAAAAGAAGTGAATAGCTAGCTCCTTCTGGGTGTTTGGCAGGCCGTGTTGCCCGACGGGCTACCGAATTTTTAGAAGAAGTTTTTGGAAGAATTGCCATCGCTGAAAGCGAGACATGGATTTTTGGATAATAATAAACATCGCTTTGGTAGAGCTTGAGAATTTTTTCATAGCAGGATATCCTACACCCTGTGACTGGGATTGCTAAAGGTAATACCTAAAGGAAAGCTAAGGTAATGACAGGGTAGAATCCTTATTTGAGGTAACGATAGTAAGTCAGATGACGGAATTTGTAAAACTATGATGATACAAACATAAGTAAGCCATCACTAGACTACCGGTATTCTTTCGCTTATAAAAGCACTTTAGACCAAACGCAGGTGTCGATTGTTTCAAAAGTAAGACCGTTTCTCACCAATAGCCTCAATAGTTCTCACCGCGCTAGCCACAGGTCGGGGCATGGGCTTTGGATCTCCTCCTTCCCGAAGCCCGATGGGCAGACGTCGGCCGCCCCGGCAGTTGCGTCAGAAATAATAATATAACCTAATAACACTCCTTCTAATTTTCATTTCATTCAAAGGATTAACTTTGCACCTTAAAGCCTTACATGGCTGAAAATTTTCTTTCATTCATATGGCATGTTTATTGCATAGTATAACTACTTAAAAAGGCATAGTACAACTACTATAAAAAGGAAATTGAAAAAGTAAATAAAACTAAGCAGTTCAGAGTTGAGCATTACTGATCATCTTCATTCCTTCATGGTTATAATGAATTAGAGTGCAAAGCGTAGCTCTCTGGTGATGAATGTATAATTTTCTGATGTGTATAATGTATTCAATTCTCATCCTTTGCTATTGCAAATAAGTCGGTTTCTAGTGATATGAGATACTAAATGAAGTTCCCTATGTTCTAAAATTCATGGACAATATATTTTATTGTTAAGTATTTTGTAAAAAATATTAAAGCAGTAAATAAATTATGATTATAATGGGAGAAAAGTTTAAGCCGTTGGTGTATGCCTGCATATGAAATATTGTGTACATCGTGACCCTAATTATCTTAATATGCAAAATATCGTTGTATAAGTTACTACAACTGACTGTGGGGTGAGAGAATCTTCACTTTAATATCTTTTAGCTGTAGCAATCATTTTGTTGAGGTATTTTCTAGCAGAATGTATTTCTAATGGTTACAATTTGCTGACATCTGGTTAACTTATAAAAAAACTGATTCATAAATTTATATAATATTAGATGTTTGGGTCAAGAAGAAATATAAGATTCACTCCCCAGTGCTGCTTTAAGTATATAGATCCAACATAAGCTCATTTAAATGCATTTGTTCTATACTGAAAATATATTTTCAATATCTTTTAGAGAAGGTTTCATGAGATAAAAGATGTAAGAGCAATAAATTTTCCTGAAATGACCATATTTTGATGTTGTAATTGTTAATGGACCTTATGTTAACAGGTAATTAATACATTCTCTTAGGAGCTCTTCTTATTCTGAAATTTATTTCACATGTAACTGAGGCTTACCTGGTGAGGAATTTCTGGAATGATATTCTTCTTGAGTTTATTTCAACCAATTACATAGTAATTTGTGGCTATGTGTCTTTCAAAATTTTCCTAGTTTTCAAGAAATGGGCTTGGTCCATCAACTGAATGTATTTCCTCCAAAGAACGATGACCCAGGATTCAGGCCTTTTTTGGCAAAATGATAGAACCTAGGAATAATATAGATGTCAGTAATTGTAGAAGATAATGGATGTCAATTGTATTGAGTTTGTTTCACTTTAATTCCTGATGAATCCAAAAAGATGCTGAATTTGGCTACTATAATTATGTTCATTGTTAATAACCTACACAATGTAGATCATTAAGGAACCTGATGTTTTTCAGAGGAGAGAGAAGGCTGCAAGTTTTGAGAAGACAAGGTCTGAGGCACTTATGGATAACTCAAACCCCTTCATTGTCACAGATGATGATTTTCCAGGGCTTGTATCATCATAATAAATGCATGGCAAGGGCTTTAATAGTGAAAGATTGACCATTCTTACACACTGGGCAGCATACCACAACATTAGCTATTGAAATGAAGGTATGTGGTATTGTATTTAATTTATACAAGAGAAATATCCTATTTACAAAAGTAGAAAACTCTTGAATAATAATAACATATTTTTAGGCTACATCTGATACAGGAACTTTCCTAACTTAAAATATGAATGATAGAATGTATAACCCACATCCAAAAATACATAACCTCGTTATTCCAAAATTGCTAATAATTTTGTGCAAAATCAAAACGTCTATTTCTGCTTCTCTTAATTTTAGTAAATCTCAACTCAAATGTTGGAGATGTATGTAATTTATATCAATGTAGGTGATGCTACTCTTTTGTGCTTTATAGCTCATCAACTTGTGGAGAGCACATTCTAAAGTTGCCAAATCTTAAGGAAATTGTGAAATAATTTAATTATGATAGAAGATAAATCATTTCTGTGTTAGAAATAAAATAATGAATGCTGATTAATGAATGAAATAATTATTGTAGCACCTAGATATCACCTAATATATATGGTATTAATAACTGGAAAAATTTCATTGGGCACCTCGGTCCTCTGTGCATTGCATTTTTATGCGGAAGGCTGATACCAAAAGTCATTGGGAAGCAGTGCTAATGTCAGCCTCAGGCATGCCAGTGTCAGGCCCTGTAGAGGAGGTGATCAATACCCTGAACATACTGGCTGTAATAAGAAGGTAGATTGTAATCCCTAACAGTCCCTTAGAAAGGAGAAAATACATTGAAAAGTATGTCTCTTGCATACTATAGGTAATTAATTCATATTCATCCCCTCTGGTAGGTACATTGCAATATACATATTCATACCCTTTAGATAAATTTATTCAAAGGAAATTAAATAATTATCACATACAGTACAGTCCTCTGCACTAAAGAAAAATGTATCACATGAAAATAAAAAACACTAATATGAATAAAAATGAATTAGCACAAGCTATAAAATAAAAATAAATAACCTGTTACATAAAGTGATAAATGAAATAGATGAATGAAATGGAAATGGGCCCTAAAATGATAAAATATATCTCAACTTAATGACAAAAAAGAGACTGCTTCAAAATAAAAATGTAAAACTTAAGAAATGGCTTCTGCTTCATAGTAATAAATAATTTTATATAAAAAGCTGCTACTTTAAAAATAAATAACAATAGAAAACAAATCAACCATAGAATATCCAAATAAAAGATACGTATGTACACTTATTTCCAGAGGTTCCTTAATCTGAAAAGATTATACAAAATAGTACAAAATATTGTACCTTATGTCCAATGTATGGTATGACAGCTAAGATCATGATTTTAAAGCTTATATATATATAGAGTATGTTTCTATCTATACATTTTTTATTGTAAATAAGTATTTATATTATATCCATGTATTATTTTGTATGTATGACCTTCCTGAGTATATCTGTGTGTCCCAGTATATGTAGAAATGGCTGTAATGGTAAATAAAAACAGAATGGAATTGAACAAGGATATTTATAAATTTCCTTTCCTTCTAAGCCTTAGATAATGTTCTACTATCCTTAGATATTATCATATCATTCCAAACAAAGTTCACTTGCAATCTATTTTCCCGAATAGTTAAGTTAACATGAAGGTATAGGGTTCATCTCCAATCTTCACATAGGAAAATTTATAAACCCTTATCAAAACTCATCTTAAAAAGAATTGCTTTTATTAAGTCATCTGTAGTAAGAAAGCATAGAATGCAATTCCATTTTAGTGGAGCAATTAACCTTTTTGTGTAAACCTTTCAAAGGTGGCAGAGTAGAGGAAGATGTTGCCTACACCTCACAATGAGGTGCACTCTCACTGGAACTAGACATCATGAGATGTGTAAGCAACCACTGCCCTCTGCTGGCTAGATACCCTCATGCTAAGAGCTTTTAAATGCAATATTAAAAATTATTGATTATTTCCAGCAGCAATGAAAATGTACTTAGAATGTTTTGATCAAGGCATTGATAAATACCTCAGCAAATTTAGTGATAATTTACAATCATACAATATGATTCAAAATGGGTACATAGATTGCGATTATTCGAAGTATAAACGAACACAATTGTGTAAAATATTACCACACATTTGTTTCAAATGCTCAAATGCAGGAAATTAATTTATAAAAATTACTGTTTATTGGAAAGCTGTTTTTCTCTGCTCACTTGTCTCTTAGGAATGTGTGATTTCTTATGATGTTTCATCGTTTCTCAACTGGGATGAGGAGTGACGTCATACCCAAGATGGATTTCTTTCCGCTTGGAAGTGTGAAACGCACAGAAGTTGGTAGATGGATTACTTTACGATTAACTCGGATTGAATCTGTTGCCACCAATCTGTGGAGACTCGGAAACACCCCCCTGCTCTTCTTCAGATAGCAATCAAAGAGTCCTGCAAATTATCTTCCATATTTTGCATCTTCAATGAATGATGAAGAATTTGACTATCCTCAATAATATTACAATAGAGAAATATTTACCTTTATTTTTCTTAAATGAAATTTTGAAATTTTCTTAATACTCCTTGCAATTTCCACAATTTTTACATCTATCTTTAATTAGATGTTTCTCATTTCATGAGCAGGTCCTTAAACATTTATAAATTGAAGTCTTGATATTTATTGTATTAGTTATTGATCCCAAGTGTATATACAAGAATCGTGATCATTCCTTAGAAATGTTACATATTTCAATGTATTTAAGCTATTGTTTTTTACTGAATACAGGCAATAGATGATGATGTCAGTCTGTAAAGTTATCTAGATCATTGAAACTGGAGTTTATGCACCTTGAGCAGAGAAAGAGCTTTACTGATATAATAGTGTAGCTTATCCAAGGTATCTGAAATAAATTAAAATATTATCAGACTTTGTAATCATGAAAATATTCTAAAATATCTCTCTCTCTCTGTAAACTTATGAACATGTATTAAATTCCTGAATCCTTTTCTTGACTTTTATTTATCCCCAAATATGGAAGAAAATGTTATGGCAGACCTTCCCATTTCTCTTAAAAATAACGTATGGCATACATTTTTAAAACTTTATAGTCAAGATTTGAGAAGATTCCCATGACAAGAGAATTTTTAGGGCCTCCTAAAAAGCTGTTACTGATTTTCAGAATAAAACAACACCTTCTTTACCTTTGACTAAGGACTGATAATGCCTTGTTGATTGATGGCCACAATTGCATACTCTGAAATCACTGCTTATTTCACATCAAAGAAAACGGATCAAGATGTTTGCTGTCAAGTAGCTAGATTGTATACATCTATCATGGCCTCCTCTTAACTTAGAAAATTAGTAAATAAAGGTGTTAGACATGAAATTAGAACTTAAAGACATGGTCCCCATATAGATGGCATTCTCTTTGGGAATCAACGAAAGCAATGCATATAATTGATGAGGTTATTTATTCAGAGTTTAGGAGACTTGATATCTTCTTGTAACAAAAACATTCAATCACCCTCAACAATAAATAAAATGAAATTAGTTGATGAGGGTAAGAACAAAATAATTCAATAAATTTAAATATTCTTCTACATAATAAAGGCAGTTGGAGATATTCAGAAAATGTAAAATTTTAAATCATGAGATGCATAAATGTAATAAATTTGCTGGAAACATCTGTACTATGAACCACTTTCATCGAAGTCGAACTCGCTGTCCACACGGCTATCCAGGACCCCCGCAAACACTATAAATTCAATGATAAAAGAATTGGAGAAGTTTACATAATTACTGATAAATCACATAAAAGTCTTTTATGAAAATACAATATGCATTCGAATGATGAAACCGTATCCCTACACTCCCAGACATATTTATCCACGCTTGGCTGTAATGGAACAAGAGAAATCCTATACCGCCCTTCTCCATCCTGAATTCGTAGCGTTGGTATGAGTGATCAATGTTGGCGGAATTGGTGCGGTCGCTTTCCTGCAATTGACTCATAGCAGTCGGAGCATTTGAACGGAGCGGACTTATCTCTTCTGTAGTCTCTCAACGTTGAACTCTTTAGCAATGTAAGAACTTTTGAGAAGTCTATACATCTAATTTTTCAATATTTATCGGTGTTATATCTTACGGATGACTCTTCGGGATTGCAACGATCTTCCGATTCGATGATTTTATGTTACTCTTAGGGTTTACAATGCCTTATTTCCTTTCTAGTGTCCTGATAACTTCGTCTCTGAGCGGCAGGAAACGTGTGTGGCAGTTTGCACTGCGCTACTCGCCTGCACTGCAGGATAATTCTCCTCTCGACGGACGTTGAAGTTTCAGAGGGCTGTCAGCGCTCTTTTTCTCGGAAGATGGGTACGTTCTTTACAGTTTGCCCCTTGTAGTGTAGCAAACAGTAGAAGATGCGAATCTTCTCTGAAAATGAAGACTAAGAAATAACGTTTACCGATTCATAGATTTTTAACATCAATAAACTAATACAAATATACAATCATGTATAAATACCTTGGCGTGTAACGATCCAGACCGAATTAATTGATATGTTCGGTTTCAACCTAATAGTTCTCTTATCAGTGAATGGCTACTTTGTTTCTTGAAATAGAAAATGTATATGCAAACGGTTTAGATATTTAAAAATGATCGAGATTCGTTCAGTAAATTTTAAGTGATTCAGTTTACTTGAGAAGGTTTAGCTTGGTGTCAAGCATCTCAATGATGGTTTATAATATATTTTATTTGGGTGTTTTCTATTTTATGCCGATACTTAGTTCTATCATACAGAAGTGACATAATCATCCCTATGTTTTGTTGCTCAATTGGGATATTCCCGTGATAACTGCTGAGAAAGGAGAAGAAGTTGCTTAATGACTTATCTTGGATTGAAGTGCTTCCGAAAGAGAACTCGCAGAGGAAGGTTAATGCTTGTGGAGAAAGAACACACACTTGGCAATAACAACTTTTGTTTACCAGAGGAAACACAACGTAAGAAATTAAGCTGGCCAGCAAGGAGCCCGGACCTTAATCCCATTGAAAATATATGGGGTATTATGGCAAAAAATCTTCAAAAGCAAGACCGCCCTCAAGACAGGAGCAAATTACTTGAAACTATTGAGGACGCGTGGGAGAACATAGGGCCATCAGTGTGTCTCCGCGTGGTGCAATGAATGGCAGAGCCTCTTGGCATGGTAATTAGGTACTATGGAGGATGGATCGGTTACTGAGGTATTTGTTGTATTTACCAGGATTTTAAGTATGAATAGAGCTAATATATAGCTTAATGTATTGTGAAATACATTATCAAGATATTATAGCATATTATAATTTTACATTACTTTTATTTATTTCCTTACATATCATTAATCCCTGTGACACTGAGTGAACGACGGCAAACACTCATCACTAATTCGAGGTAGATTTTGACAATCATGTCAAACATACTCATACTTTAAATTCACTTCTGAAATACGTTCTTTGTTAATTTTACTATTATCTGTAACTTATCCTTAGATTTGAAAGAATTATACTTTAAGGTGGCTTTCAGAGGAGAATAGCGGGGCCCAAGAAACCAGCCACATAGAAACAATTACTAACTCTTTTGCCTGATTGTTGTTGTATTCTTAGAGCTAGATATTTAATTTTTGATCTGTGTTAACGTTGAATTCTATAGATTAGGCTTAGGTAGTTTTAGAATTTTAAGTGTTAGATTTAATTCAATTTTTTGTTTATTATGCATTTCCTGTGTTTCGCGGGTTTTTTCATCCCGCTTCTTGTGCGGTTGTTTTCCCGATACGTGGGTTTTTCCTTCAAAAGCCTTCAGTTTCGAGGATTTTTTCCCACAAACTCTTAGCCGTCCTTCTTCGTAATGTAGAATTAAGAAGTATGAGACCTATGTTATTGCGTCTATAATTTGGGTACTGTATTGATTAAGAGAAATAATAAATATGATTAAAAATCATAGACAATCTTCATCCAAAAACAGGTTCATAAAACATGGCTGTGGCGCCCACCTACTGGACAGCGGAAAGCAGAGTTCCTTTTTGGCGAAACTTCTCCACCGGGAATCGAAAGGGAGGAAGCTCGACGTCTTAGAAATGATGGAGGTTTCTTCTGGCGAAAATCTAACCAATGAGTGCACATTTCTAAACCCTTACCCTCTTCTTACCCAACGCTCAAAGCTGCTTTAGAGTAATGAATAATTGATAAAATCCATTAACGTTGAAATATACAAATTTCTTTTTCTTTCAAATTAGCATGTCGTTCCACAAAAGTAGTAAAATGATAGAATGACACCTTTCAGAAGCTTCATGAGAGGCTCTTGATTAACTTAGAAAATAGAAATGATTATGCTTGTGCATATCTCGTAATACATTTTCATTACATAAAGACCTCCTCTCGTTATTACTGAGTATAGTTTCATTTTAATTTTCTATAAGCAGAGTACAAAATGTATATAACTCCAGAATATAAAGCCTTTCTCACCAAATTCATTTCTTTTTGTTACAACATTTGACAATGTTTGATGGCTATGTAAATTTTAATTGAGAGCCATAGAGCAATTTTAATTGTTGAGCGTGACTTCAAAAATATAAATTCAGGGAAGTTACGTAGTTTTGAGCTCTTTTCATGAGATCTTACGTAGCAAGATTTCAATGCATTCCTTTCTCAATTTATCTCAGAGGCCTACGAGTATCACAAAGACATAAACCTTGGCTGAAGGGCGACTTCGACCGCTGGGATGGGATTCCACAGCTGGAGGAAGGATTTCAGGAGTTGGCCTTTGGATTCGTCGTTGCAATTTAACCAGAGGTCCTGCAGCGGGGAGTTCCTCTCCAGGGCGAGAAGGTGCTTGTGAAGAACGACCCGGCACAATTCGGCCTCCTTACCTTCAGGTGACCGCGAAGAGCCAGAATAAGGGAGTGATATTTGTGTGTAGTGAGTGCTGTGTGAGTGGAAAAGTGATGAAGTGAGTGTGAACTGTGATTGGAAATATGTACAGTTTTCAGTCTTTAGTGTGTTTAGTATTCGGTGTTATACGTGAACACTGCTCATCATGAAATACTCATTGGAAGGTAAGTTAATATTCTTTCTTTACATCCTCATATTATAAAGTGATAGGCATCATAGGTCTTTCTATAAGCAGTGGTAGTTTTTAAGACGTCTCTACAATGTTAGAGTATGGTATCCCATATACCTCTTTATGCACCTACCGTTAGAAATACTCAAATACTTGTCCTGAGGTCGTGAGCTCCTCTCATTTTTCTTTTCCTGTTTACCACCTGGTGCAAGGGTTGGATTGAAACTTTTCAAAGGGGGAAAGGGCTATTCCTAATCATGCTACATTCTTCCTGTTAGACAACGCGATTAGATATAATAGTGTTTGTAGGATCGACCTTAAAAAGCTTAAGGCATTGCTTTTAGCTGAAGATTACCTTACTGAAACTAGATTTGCTTTACCGATTAAATGGAACGGAGGATTCACATAATTTACATGTCCTACTCTTAACACATCCGTAAGAGATGTTAGAATCATAGATTAAAACAATTGGAAATCTTTTAAAAAACTTTTCGTCATAATGAATACCTAATATATGAATCGTGGCTTAACTATGCTTCTGCTACATTTTAATTTCATAGGGCCGCACTATCATAGAGGTGTTTTCAGTGACTAACATCATAAATTTAGGTATCAAAGCTTACTCTTGCATTACTTGGGTGTAATTATGGTCGAGTAAGTCACAATTAGTATGTCATTCATCAAATTTTCCATGCTGACGGCAACCATCAGACAATTTAAATAATTCATTAGGTGAAGTTTATTATCCGAAAAACTTTGACTTAGACAGTGTGCGGAAGGAGATACAAAAATATTACGTTACCCAATCTGAAGTTCTATTCTATGATAGAATCACTGAAGATTATTGTAATAAATTTTCTTTCCTTCTTTAACACGTTGATTTCCGCTGAGATTAATCTTGTATTGACTGAGACCCATTATAACAATAAAGAAAATTCCTGTCTACCTTGGGAGACGACGATTCACAATTTCCGTGAGTTTTCCGTGACAAAATTCTCCTCAGAAAGATTCCAGAAAGAAAACGATTTTCGCGCATGCTCAGAGGATTAATGTTCATTTTGATCGCCTTTGAACTCCATTGGCATAGCCAAATAACATTTTGAAATCATCGTACGCATTTCAGAGCAAAAATCAATGTGCAAGAAAGTGTTTTAGATTGATAGCTTTGTCGTTGATAGCCTTGAAATTAGTACTACTTCGACCGGCAGTGTGGTTTCTGCTGAATATTTTTTCTTGTAAATTGTCCCACTTTGAACTATGCTAAGGTATGAGAAGCTAGATCCATTTCTGGATCAAAAGTAGAGCTATAATAACCTTTTGTTCATTTCCTCTACTCGTAATATACTTGTGGTTCAACTACTCTAATTTCCCAAAGTATGGTGCTTGTAGTTTGCCTCCAAGAATACATTAATTGCACGACTTCTATCATTCAAGACTTTTTAATCCTCTTCCTGGACCAATGATCTTTTAGGCTACCACAATGTTCCCAGTTCGATCATTGATAAAATCGACCGTTCTCATAAGTAATATACGCGTACTTCTCATGTATCGGTGGTATCTTCTGCAAAATAATTCGAAATGATTGGGAAATTCCATCGAGATATAGGATTATTTTCTGAGGCTACAAACAACCAGTCCCCTTGACGAACGTTGCGATAGTCGAGGCCTCTGTTACATAAGAATATGCGAGAAATTCTGCTGAATCCTTAGAATCATTCGTGGGAAAAAATGAGAGAATTCAATGTTCGGATCTGTAGCAGTTAGGAAATAAATTCTTCGTCAAATCGTAGGTTAGGACACTTAAGCTCATAATCACTTCGACTTTTCCAACGCTGATTTAATGAACTGCAAGTTCAAAGTGCACTTTACGTTTGGTAAATCTATAACTTAATAGTATGAGAGTCGCTTCAAAGGTAGAGGCATTCGGTTTATTCCACATCTTTATTAAATAGGTAATCAATTACACTTCTCTTTTTTAGTTACATCAGCTATTTGGTGTTTTCGTAAGTGGAGGAGTATTTGGAAACTGGATTGTAAACATCAATGATTTATTAACAATCATGATGAACGGGCAGTTCAAGAATTATATACCGAAAAAGAGTTTTGGTTAATTTTCTCATAAAGGTCGAAGAACACGTGATACAATCATCAGATGTTAACATTATAGAAATTAACCCAATTTCAAAGAATATAAGCATTTCGTTTGAAGAGTGTCCTCGGATCGATTCGTGGCGACTCAGGCCGTAACGAACCATTCTAAACGCAGTTAGATCTCTTTCTTATAGCCTCGAAGCTTAATTCGCACGGCAGATTTTGATTTAATCGATGCCTCGTATGAAAATTCGACTTGATCATTCAATCAAGCCTTGTATTTTAATCTTAGCATTGGCGGAAAACTTTTGTTAGACGTAAGGGTCACTTCGCATTGTCATGTTTAACCTCTTAAGTTCGGAGTCCATTTGAATGGCAAATGAAATGTACATATAGTAATTTAAAATGTCTTCACAACCTTAGCTAATTATTTCTTAGTGTAAGTAATATGTTCTACATGTTGCAAATAAAGTTCGGTCGGTTATCGGCAGGATTTACTTGAGGATGCTTAAAAATTATTATCATAACGGTATCCTTTAATTATATAATTGATAAAATATTATATAGAGAGCGTTTCAGTTACCAACTCCATTCCTAGGATCTGTTGAAGGACATAAGTAAGAATTAGAAACTTCACGACGCGTATAATAGACCAATCGAAAATTAATTCCCCATAGAGTATCGAGTGGCATTTCAGCTTGCTGCCATATACTACCGAATTAAAATCTATTTCTCAATTTTTTTATTCTTAAGCAGCGTCTTAACGAATACATAGGTTCCCATTATATCTATTATATCGGAAGGATTCTGATTAGCTTTCCGAAGATACTTGGCTCGGTCCGGACCGGAAGTCGATTAAATACTTGTTATATTTAATATTAATTCGGTGCGGCCGATGGACTATTTTAGTGATTTTATTTTAATGTAACTAGATTTTCTACCGTAATAATATCGAATGTAACACTTGAATATAAAACTATGAAAATAGATTTCCGCCCGACTTTGACTCTAGTAGTACCTATCGCTCAAAATAAAAACTTATTTCATTAAATTTTAAATGATTTCTGATTACATAATGAACGATTTCAAAAATCATAATTTGAATTATGTCGCCCTTTCAATACAATGCTTTTGTTTAAATCAATTATTTCGATATTAGTAATATCGACGTCAATGCAATGCTCAGGTCTCCAGTGAGTGGACACAAATAAATGCATGATAAATATGAAAAAGCAGGATGTGCGAAAATGAGTGCACGATCGCTTTTATTCCAAGACCAAGATCTGCAGGAATGCCCTAATTTAGATGTCTAAAAATGTACTCCTTGTGCAGATAGAAGTTTACATTTTATTTACCTTCATGTTACCCCGAAGGTACCCAGTGAATAATCCTACTTTATAAAGACAACACACACTCTTCGTGTTTATCGATGGCACAGTACTATTTCAACTGAGAAATTATGTTAGAAAAGTCATAGGATTCACACAATGTTGATACCAAAAGACATGAAATTTCATTAGTGTTACGTTTTGATGGATGGTCGTTTTTATTGCTTATAAAAAGTGCACAGTTCTATTGACTCGCCGGTAAATATCTCTTAGTGGGATTCGTGGATGTCCTGATGGATTTCTTTCACTTATTTACATTTTAAGTATCGGATCAATAATGACATTTCATTCCTCCTTTAAATTTTTAAAGTTGACTCTATAAAAGGAGATGGGAACCATAACTTTCTCTTCCGTTGATGTACTTAATTTAATAATTAAACATAATATTTGGAAACACATTCACCATCCATCAGTTAATGCCTTCAATAACACATTGACATTGTTTATTTTTCTCATACATAACAAAAAGCTTCGAACGATTGTCACATAAGTGTTTGATTGCATTCAGCCCTTTTATTGTAATCCGATGTTTAGGAAACCGGTTAATGTTAATCTAATGATTCGAGTGTTATCTCAGGAGCCTCTCACTTCACAACTGACCAAAGAATAAAGCCCACGGGTTGCGTATGAATCACAATTTAATATCATCAACATGAACCTTGTCTAAAATTCCACCGAAGACTAACTTATATTCAATTTTCTCTATAAAAAAGCTGAAAGCGATTAAAATTATCTATACTTCTTTAACACGTTGTGTTACGCTATGACTAGTCGGATCGATCGAGGCCCATTATCACAATAAAGATAATTCCTTTCTATCGTGGGAGAGGACGTTTCACAATTTGCGTGAATGTTATGTATTGAATGTTCGGATTTTTTTCCGTGTATTTAACACCACACTCGAGTCACATTATAGAATAGCAAAACTGCAGTTGATTCTAAACGTCGCGACGTTTAGAATCGCGTCGCCGCCACCATCGCTGTAGCCGATGTTCGCACTATACTATGAAAGTCTTTTTTGCGTACGGTGTTCGCAGTCGACTTATCTATATAACGCTAATATATGACTTAGTCTTTTTGTTTTTGCAATTGGTTTTTACGACTTCAGTTATCATTCATGAACTTACTGCGAAAGATCCTGCTGTATTTGTCCTTCATTTAATATTACCTGTCGCCTTATACTTAAGGAAACTTTTTCTCCTAGATTATAAGTTGCTTTTATATCCTATTCCTACTATACCCAATTTCCTTATTGGATGTCGATAAAGTTATCGTCGGTTTTAGTATGTCTTTTCTTGTAATGTTATTACTGATGATTTTATTTTCATCGAGTGTTACATGGTGTTATAATTTGTTTTTTTCCCTATTGTGAGAATTTGAGTATCATATGTTGCATTAAATTTCTAATATTTTGTGGTAGTCCAAATGGTTAATTATCCCTTTTTTTACAGGAAGTCTTCAACATTTTAAGGAATTTCTTTGAATTCGTGGTTTCTCATCTGTAATTACTGATAAGATGTATTTTTCTTGAAATTTTACGAGCTGTGTTGTAAGGTGTATCGTTCCTTTCCTTTCCGTACATGTTCGCATATCAATGGTTGAATTAAATATCTTTTTTCCAGTCTTCACGTAAGAGTATTTTTGTTTTTGAAAGGTCTGTTTGGTGTATTTTCTGCTCCGTGTAATTTGCTCAGAATTTCCAGGTCCAGCCTCGTATTTAGCCACAATTTTCATTTGCTGGTGGAATTTTAGTGGAGGTGCTGTTTGAGCCGTTTTAGGTGCCCAAAGATGGGATGGCCTTGGTCTGCCTGATTTTTGGTCTCTTGCTGCCTATGAACGACAGATATGCTGAGGTTCTGTAGCAGTTTCTTCGAGTTCATCAGATTACAACCCTTTGGTTCAGTATTAGGAATCCTACAGACAGAAGTGTGATGCTGCAGCATATTTCATCCACGGTTATCTTCCAGAGGGGCGCCCGTAATGGACACCAAATCACTTGTGTGCATTAAGTGACTTTTGACGTGTGGCAAGTTCAGATATATTTGCAGAGTATTTACTTGAACTATCCACTACTACTTCTCTTCCACCAGTGAAGCCACAATTTAACTTAACGTGCTGAAGTGCTTATTAATCCATATTCTCGTAAAGAGCTGACCGCATTTTTAACTGTTTTAACCCTGTACTATTTCATGGAGCAATTAATCTATTTTGTGAATCTAATGTTGTGGCCGATGGTGCTATACGTAATCGAAGTACAGGAGAAGTAAGTGATGAATAATACAAAGGCTACCAGATCCAGTGAAGAACATAATTTTACCAAGTTTTCTATCCATGTAAATGTTTTATCACATACTTTAATTACTACGTGTTCTCTATATATGTAGAAATATTTTTGCCTACTTTGGAAATCTTGTCAGCTTTCAGCATGCATTGCCAGATAATATATTTACGTTACGCTTTGATGGAATCAAACATGGTTTTTTGTTATTGTAAAAGTAACCGCGGAATCGCTTCTAGTTAAATAATTCGTTTGTAAATCATTGAATTTGAGATGTTTTGCTGATTAACTTCTGTGGTTTTGGCTGCCTTTGGGAGGTTTCTTTTACGGAGGGGTTTTCCTTCCAAATTCGGGCGAATGCCAGGCAGACTTGTTCTTCCCCTCCGGTCTTCCTTGTGATGTCTGTTTTACTGTTGTATTGCTATTTGGTTAGTTTTGTCTGATGTAATCACAGGGAGATTTAAGTGAAATAAAAGTTAATATTGAGAATTGCCTGTTCTGATTTTTAGAGGCATTTTGTTCCTACAACTTAATAAAAGGAAAAGCAACAATGTATTTTCACAGTTCAATCAAAAATTAACTACTGCTTATAAGGACGAAAATACCTACTATCATGCGATATGAAAAGCAAAAATGCTTAGGCTTGGGCGTATTAATAGGCCCTTAAAATTCGTTTTAATAGTTTTATTTAAAGGCGAGGGAGCCTCAAGAAAAGAGAGAGAAATTAAAGATGAACATTGTCTGCTATGCAGGACTACGTTCAGCGTTTATAAGGATTTGTTTTCGCTATTGTTATTAAAATCACTTCATTACTTCGATTTTAACGGCGTTAACATGGCAGAATAATAATATAGCCAAACGGAGTTCTAACATAGTATTGCAGTAATGGACATATTCTAAGCTTGTTAGCAAATTCAGAAAAGACATGTTCCGTAGTTTGTGCTCGCGAGTCGCTGGAAGCTGGCGTTAGAACACGAATTCTTTAACTATTTTAAAGTTAAATCCAAGATATTTTCTTATGTCTATCGGAAATGTGGTCATACCTTTTCAAGTTAAATATAAACAGAGCAGACGAATTCTGGGCACGTGTTCTTGCTAGCAAGTTCTTGCGATAAATCGTGGATTGTATTTACCAATCGCATAAGGCGTTAGGAAACTTCCTAAGCATCTGAGGGTATGGACTAATTAATGGAATTACTGAACTTTAGTGAAACCTTCGATTCTGTTGACGCGGATATATATTAAAAATTAAATTATATTAAATTCTGTAAACATCATTTATACGCTGATGACCTGTAGATATATCTCGATTCTACAGCTGCCTGATTCTCTGAATGTGTTCAGTATGCGAACCATGACTTCCAGCAAAGTCAAAAAATGTAGCTAGGACAATTTTTTGAAGATACATCTATTAAAATTACAAGCCATTGTCATCGGATATCCCAAGTTATTAAAAAGAATTATTGGAAATATAAGCAAACCTCTTGAACAATTTTGAGATCCCATTCTGTAACGCTCTTAATAATGTCGGTGTTTGCATAAACATCTGAGGGGATGGATGGAAGAATAAAAGTTTTCACAAATTTTCACGACCGTGGTCCGACGCCGTACCGAGCATTTCAGTGAAAAATGGAGTAGGTAGTGAAGGACGGGAAGTACTTCCCTACTCCCCCACATCTGGGTAAGAAAACAGCAATTAAGTTTAGAGCTGTTTATGACCTCCAGAAATTTTCGAAGTCTTTATTTTTTTGTGTGAAATTCTCTGGTATAATCGCTTACACATCTGAACATAGTCAAGAAACACTGCGAGTCGGGCGGTTGGCCAGGGCAAGGATGATAAGGGAGGGCAAAAGTGCGGAAAGGAAGTCGAATGTTTACTTGAAAGTGGCAAGCTTCGAGAAACTATTTATTAGCAAACCCATTGAAAAGCACTTGCGAAGATAATCAGCTACATAAACGAGTCTCGGGATAACGCAGACGCACACATCCTAATTCACTCTCCATAGGTTTTAATATAATCTCCTAGATTTTTAACCTTTATATTGTGCTGCAACTTCGTTATAATTTGTCAAACGGATCCGAATTCTCCATTTCTGGGGACTTATGAATACTGTTCTCATTTGAACAATAAATGTAATGTATTCTTAGCTGAACGATATAATGTTCCATGTTAGATTAAGATAATATAGTTTTAAATATTTAAAATTGTTTTATTATTTTCTTTACTGAAATTAAATTATTTAGTGTACATTTTGATTGAGAAAGTTAAATTTAAGTTAAAGAGGAAGAATGAAGAAAATATAAAGGATTTGGTATGTTATCATGGGATGTCCGGAGATAAAGATAAGTATCATTTTTCAATAATCTCATAATACGAAGGCTTCCAATCAGCAACTGTTAAATGTAATGTTCTTAGTACTTTTAGAAACTCGATAATATGGAATTAAATTACTGAGCGGCTGATTCATGCTAGGCGGAACAAAGACTTACCTCCAGCTAATTTCAAGAAGTGCAATTTTTAAGAATTGGAATGATAAAACTTTCACCAGGCTAATAAATTCAAACTTTGTATTTACTTCAAAAGATATGCTTATTTCAATTGGGCAGTTTTTCTACAAAGTTGTAATTGAATATTTTTCTTTATATTAAAAGCATTAACGAGGGAAATACTTGGTGGAAAATCGAAGACTTATTCAGTGCGTTTACGATTAAGATATTTCTCTGATATGATCATATTTATCTAATACTTTATAGTATAGAAAGTATCAGAAAGGCAAATAAATAAGGCATGGGTTGACTACAATATACTGTGGTAAAAGTAAGGATTGGAGAGGGGCAAGAGTCCTAGTTTTCAAGAAATGGGCTTGGTCCATCAATTGAATGTATTTCCTCCAGAGAACGATGACCCAGGATTCAGGCCTTTTTTGGCAAAATGATAGAACCAATATCCAAATACCAATATCAATAACCAAATACAATATACTGTGTTAAAAGTAAGGATTGGAGAGGGGCAAGAGTAAAACAAGCTGCCGATTTTATTCGATATTGAGAAGAATTTTAAAAGAAATTTTTTAGATAAATGTCGCAGTATAAAATATCCATCCAATGTCCAAATCAATCTTTCAAAATGTGATGTTTGTGCGTGCTAGTGATGAAAATTATAATTTCCACGTTCTTTCCACTGCAATTTATTCGTGATTCATAATTTGAAATTAGCAGTTACATAGTCCTGAGTTTCTCTGATTTCTACGTATTTTTCTATAGGAAAAGATTTGAATAATGTTATCATAATTTGCAGTACATGTATTTCTCTAAGAAGTTAAACTCATCTGCAACGTATGGGTAAGTTTATAAACGTGGTATATTGTCGGGTTGAAATAATTTGAATCGTTTAGAAGTTATTACTTTTACGCTATTTTGCACTTTAGACATAGATTGGCGTAGATACGGAATATTTCAATTCAACTCATGTGCTTTTGTATATCCAAGATGTAAATTTAATCTTGCCTATAAAAAAGAAAAACGTCTTGGCCATATTATTATGGAGAGGATTCTGGAGAGTTGTGATGAAATACCTACAAACTTAAATAATAATACGTGGAAAACTATGCGTTATGAGCACATTATTTGATTCGTAAATCTTCTTTTAAACAAGACTTTATAAATATGTAACAGAAGATGAATATCATACTTGGAATTCAATTTTTTATGAAGGTTCTAATTAGCCATTATCCTGCCTGCGTTCATGTTTAAATATCCTAATAGAATTTTGCTGAATATATTGTGTGAACATCTGATATTTGTTAATCGTTTTCATTTCAACCTTCTTTACAGATATATACGAGTATTATCAGCGAATGGAATAATCGAAATGAATTAGTAAAAATGATCCTGTCACCTAGAACTCTGAAAATGATCTATGTGAATTATTTAACATATTTCTTTTACAAACACAATGTATCTTGCTTATTAGTCTGATGTGTTACTTATGTATCATTATTAATATCAATAAAAATTTAGAAGACCTTAATTTTTTGTTTCTAATACCCTCGATTTATCATTAACCAAAGTAATGCAAGATAATGGCCTTAGAATGAACCGGCGGTCGAGAAGTGATTTAATTAAAAGGAGAAGATAAGGGTTAGTATTAACCAATTTCATTTTAAACAATCATGCATTGAAAAATTGGGTAGCGGAGGAAATAACTTGATTATATTGCTCGTTAAGTTTGAATTGTGAAAGCTTACAAGAGAAAAAAATCACGTAATCATAGGGAAATGATAGAAATCGGTAAATAAAAATGATAGAATCGCAAGAAAAAATAATTACATCTGTAGGATTAGAACCCTGACTTTCTGTATGAGAAACAGAAAGTCATCCACTTCGCCAAGACTTCATTTGTAACCTTAGACTGATAATATACCTTATGAATTACTTACTGCGGAGTACATGAAGCGCCCTCATTACCTTGCGGAATTTCCCGGCGTTTTTTGAAGGACGAATTCAGAATTTAGAGGTCGTTGAAGGTCAAAACCAGCAATTTTAACCCTTTTTTCGAAATTTACGAATAAGCTCTCCGAGTTTAACCCTTTGGGCCCAATAACCTTGGCATGAAAGCGAAAGTTCAAGACGTCACTATCATGACGTCACGTCATGACGTCCCGGTTTGGGCGCGGATTCAAAATTTCCCAATTTTGTATTTTATTTCAGAATTCTATTCTTCGAAATTTAGCCATTTTGAATTTATCATTCCTTTCTCTTATAGCCTCCATTGTCACAATTAAAATGACTATCGTAAATATAATTTTACACCCAAGATGCATTTTGTGTTTTCTAGGCGCAAATTTCAAATTATGAAATTGATAACTTAAATATTTCTTGAAAATTCGTCCATTTTAAGTATTTTTAAGTAGTTAACTCGTAAAATTGCAAAATTACTATCGTTTTACTCTGCATAAGACTTTTGTTTTATTCTCTATCTAATTTTTACCAGAATTGAATTTGCGGCCGTCATTCCGTATTTTTCATAGTTTATGTAATAACGGTACCTCATTACTACTGTGGATTTAAATCCGAAAAATACTAAATTAAATGTAATTCTTCGTAGAATACTGGATCTTCCAGTATTAATTCAAAAAATAGGATAATTAATCCATACAATAATTCATTTATAAATAACAAAGTTCGGGATTTATTTCTTAGCTAGTACACAGGAAACATGTTGAGAAACATTAAATTGCATTTTGATACAATTTTAATTAAAATAATAACAAGTATGCATAATAATAAAGTAATAAGAGCATCAAGATGATAGAAATTTTCATGTCCTCATGCGCTACGTTGGTCCTACGCACTCAGTTGTGCTGCAGCATTCAGATGATTTCCATCTTAGACGTCTTCTAGTACTAGCCGGAACAAGAGAGCACCGTGACAACTGAGTACCTGGAAAATATAGTGACAAATAGAAAACGTCATAACCTTAATACATTATTGCCCTAAGATATCTTTGAGCGCGAATTATTACCAACTTCCTCATCGTGACACGCGGTGCGTTGAAATCACCGGAATAAAGAGTGATCTTACCCCAAAAATTGATATCCTGAATTTCCCCAACGGGAGAAAATAATTTCAACATTAAATTTACCGGATTATGGTCAATCGATAGAATAGTAACTCCAAGATATGAATCATTCCATGCTTATCAAAAACCTTCAATGCTTATTCATCACCATGAGCAGGCGTCAAAAGGTAAATAAGAGAGAGGCAACCGTCTCAGAGCGCGCAAGTAAAAATAAGCATTCAAATCTAATCTTCGACATGTCATCCAAAGGTTTCTGATTTCAAAAAGGAAATTTTAAAAAATTTTCACGAACTGAAATAAACGCGCTTAATTAAAATAAACTTTCCGATCTAACTACGAATAGAAATGTCCAGAACTAATTTTGTAAACGCGTTGAATAAATTTACAATTCACAAACAACTTTAGTATTGCGTAACGTCGAGGCTTTCAAATTAAGGGAATTAAAACCATAAACATTTAAAACAGGTAGTTTGCGACGAAAGCAGTTTTACAAAATAATGCTTTAGGACAAAACGTTTGATGCGCAATTCGAAATAGTAAGAATTAAGACTACTTCAATCGTTATCTTAGCGTGACTATGCTGTCGAAGGCTTTATTATACATACTAACCTATTCCGCTTCTATTATGTGATAACTTTTCGTTTTTGGAGGATGGCGCTCACTTCTCCATCTGTACGGCGCTATGATGTCCTGAGCTCAGTTGATTTCACTACGCCTACTTCAGATGTCCATAAGAATGCGACGTCCTCTCTTTCAATCAAGTAAACAAGATACGGCTTTCCTAAAAATATAAAATAGTCATGATGGTTAAACTTCTTGTCAAACAAGAATTCTGCTTTATTCTTCATCATGGTGATAAATTGTAATAAATTCTTACTTTGAATATAACACTAACAAACCACCGAATGAAAACCTGTGTAAATTATTTCTTTTATATTCTCAACTGTCTTTTTTATGTCAAAACATAACCGCCGCAGTACTACTCAGTGCAAACCGCACAATCGATAAGTGCTATTCCCCTTATAGTTGCATCAACGTATGTACATTTCTATTTCAAGAAACAGATTAGCAAACCATATAATGAATTGAAATAAACTATATAAATATATATAAATATAATTCCTTGTAGTGTCAAGATTCACGTACATAAAATGCAATAAACACGGTGTGTTGTATAACCATAGTTTGGAATGTGGCCTTTAATAAACAGATTTAATAGGATAACCTAGCATAGTTTTGTCTGAAACGTTATTTTCCATTTCAACTTTAGAATGAGCTTTAATATATTAAACTAAACCAATAAGATGATGTAGAAAGAAGTACAATGTAACAAAAGGAATCTAGTAGTAGTACGATATCTTCAATTTTTTTGGCTATATTAATTAATCGCATTAGAAATCGATCGCATCCAAGCTTCACAATTCTCTTCTGATATTGTCTTCCTCTATGAAACATCATTTATGACACTACAGATTTCAAGTGTCAATTATTACAGCTAAGAACAACCATGTGGTAGTAAAACCGAAAATTAAGCACCTACAACTAAAATTTTAAAAATAAAAAAAGCTAAGTTCTGCTCAATTAATTAGGAAATTACTCCACCTTTCCTAAATATGCAGCATTCCTTTTCTTCAGTAATTTTAATATTTTAGTTATGAAATGATTATTTAGATCCAGACAGTTTAGTTTCTGTGTGCAAGTAACTAACGCGGCTCGCCTTTCAAAATCATTCGTGACCCCTGACCAAGGCAAGGTATATATTATATAAAATAACGTCTTTAACATGTAGCGATTCAAACGTAAGTCTGCAATTCCACAGACACTTCGTCATATTATATACACAATAGACAGGTATCTAAATTCAGAAAATAAAATGAGAGGAAGAAACTATTTGCTTTTAAAAATCTCTCGAACAGTAGGAGTTGATCACTCCGCGAGAAAACTCTTGATAACAAAGCTTGGAAAAATCTGACATACTGATTGATATTAATGCCTAAATATAAAAACTCTACGGAAAAGATTGCTCTAATAGATGAATCTTAAAAAAATTAATTTCTAAATTAGGATATTAAACGAATATTTCAATAGCAATTTAGAGACATCTTAATAAGCGAAGTGCAGTTGAGGCAATCAAGATACAAATATCAAACTACTAAGAGATTATGAATACCATGTAAGAAAGTTCATTACTAATCGTGCTAAAATCTATATATTTAGAATGTTTTATTTCAAGCTTGAATAGGACAATCCTCACGTCTTACCCATTCATTTCTTCTGAGATAATTTCCAGGTCAATTTCCACTCCAGAGTCGCAAATGCAACTCCAAGGGTGCCGGACCGCCAACGGCATGGGTGACTCTACTTCCCGCCTTCAGATGGCTGGCTCTTATCTTAAAAAGGAAGACCTGAAAGACAAAGACGAAGGAAGGAGCTGGCTGCTACTTAAGGTAATATTATGTTATCATCTTATTAGATTAAACAGGGTTACGTACGTACTCAGTTGACATGCTTTCTAAATGATTTACAAGTGGGATATACATTTGAAAACTAGGATTATTTCATTAGTTCTTAAATGGAAGTGTTTGACATCCTATGAGAGCGTCTGAGAGTATTCTGAGATTAGCTGAGACAACTTGAGTGTCTGAGAAACTGAAAACATACAAACACACCGTTAGAGGGAGACAAAAAAAGAATATCGAAATGCATAATTGCATTTTTTCTGATTTTATTATTGTTTTTGTAATTTCTTTATATTACTACTTCTTTAATTATATTTTAATTAGGCTTTCGAGCTAAATACCCTACTTCCTTAACTAGCATTAAATTTCGTGACGTTAATAGCAATATAGACTGTAGTAAGTATAAATAAATAAAGTGATAAATAAGAATGAATATAGTAATAATAATGATAATAATAATAAATAAATGTAATAATAAATAAATATTATAAACAATAATAGGTCAACTTCCACTCGAGAGTCTCAAAATGCATCGACTACCAGAGGTGCCGGACCGCCAACGGCGTGGGTCACCTTCACTCCTTCGGAAGGCTCTGACACATATCCTCGGCTGCAAGGCTAAAGTCATTTCACTGAAACGATAACAAGTTATGGCTTGTAATTTTACCATTACGAGAAAACATTCATGTAAAGATGAATTAGGAACTTAAGACTTCAGCATTTCAAAACACCGCATCTTGCATCGGAATTCAGAGGTGGTGGACGTAACAAACAAAAAGAACTCCAGCCACCATCCAAGGAAAGCCCAGATACAAATCTCCATCGGTCTCCTTCCTCTGCTTACTCCGTCCTTAAAATAAATAATCATGAATAATGAATCATGCATGACAAAATTTCTTACAGATATATTTTTTGAATTTGCCAAATAAAAAGTTTTCTCCTTAACTGGAACTACCTCATATTAAAAGCCTCTGGTCCAAAATAATCCTCTGATGCGCACCGTTTAAGATGAGATGCTCCAGTGCCTAAGCTTGTTGGAAACGTCAGGTAAAAGGCACAACTCCAGCGGAAGGCGAAACAGCTACGACAGGGGTTCTTTTGGACAGGATCGTACTCATTGAAAGTGGAAGAGAAAGGATTCGCATTATGTGTTTATTTAATCAGAAACATGACTATTCACGTAACAAAGGAATAGGAATGAACGTTTAACAAACTAAAATCGCGTGGCACTAGGGGTCAAACTGGGTTTAACGCGGACATTATATTTTAAAGAATTCTCAGCTGTAATTTGCGAGAATCAATTGTAATAGTAATTATATTAGGAAACAAACCTTTTTCCCATGTCTGCGACGAGCCACTCTGTTTCAGAATCACCTGGATTCAATGCTGCAAAAATAAGCTCTTACCTACATCGAACATTCGGCACGGTCCAACCTCACCTACGAAATGAACTACTGGAACGTGTTTTCTGTATCCCCCATGCGGCATAAACCTGAATCTGCCACGAAACAAAATACAAATGGAAAGCTAAATGACGACATTCCGAAAAGTAAAACTCAAAGAAAAATCATCCTTCCTGAAACCTAACTAAATGATGGTTTTAGTTTTCTATTTTTGGCTATTAATTTTAAAATAACAAATCAATTATATGGCTCACACTTAAGCTGACGAAGAAAAAACATACTTTGCTGAATATCAACCATATGATGAACGGCTAAAAAACGAGAGAACGCTCTAGTAGAATGCAAAGTTAACATACAGTATAATGTATTTACGCAGCGAAAATATAAATAAAACAAAACGCAGAATAGGAATATTCCAACAAATTAATACAAAACAAAGAAAAATATAGGTTTAAGAAAAGGGACAGAAAATTAATGGTTACTCACGTTGTAATCCTTATAAAAATATCTACGACTATTTTTCCCGGGAAATTCAGTAGATACCCGGGATAACTTGATTACATTCATCATAAGGAATACGGAGATAACGGGGTCCCAGGATCCCATCTAAGAATTATTATTCCCGGTGAAGGCATTTTAATAATATTAAGAGCAAATTATTGCAAGAAAATATAGCAGTCATTTTCAAACCAAAGTTTTCAATGTGATATAAGACAA
The DNA here is from genome assembly GCA_036926295.1 of Pachydiplax longipennis. NCBI lineage: Eukaryota > Metazoa > Arthropoda > Insecta > Odonata > Libellulidae > Pachydiplax > Pachydiplax longipennis. The sequence goes on from JAVFKF010000010.1 coordinate 3,381,343, forward strand.
AGCCTTAACGCCCGGGAGAGAAAAACTCAAGTAAATGAATGAGAGTCATTTTTCCTTATGATTGTACGATACGAAAATTGTACGATTTTCATGATTTTTTTATACTAATAACACATCGAAAAATTAAGAATCGACGAGTTAAAAGCTTCCAAAATCTTACTCACAAGGAGAGACTCCCACTTTTGTCCGGGGATTTTGATGAAAACTTTCTGTAGTGTTGCAGTAAGTAGAGTAATGAAAAATTGTGACGGCGTTCGTCTGAATGGGCCTTAGTTTTGCTGCAATAAATAATTGAAAATTGATAACCGGAGTATAGGCAACCCCGCAATACACGCTCATGCTAGCCGAAAGCTGTTCATAAACAATAGCCTAATTAATAGGTATTTTGAATGTTTTTATTTCATCTTAATCCATCGAGAAATGAGTTAACTACAAGAATGTTAAGTGGTAGACTACCGTGAGACTTAAGTAAATAGGAATAGTTATACTTTTTAATATAGTATAAACCCTGAGCTTTAATTTTGATCGATTCAAATAATCGCAAATTTATTCATTTATAACTCTTTTTGCTGAGGTAGCACTCCAGCTGGAATGGCGATTGCACATTATGGTTAGAAATTGTAATTATTTTGTCTTCTAATGTCGTCGTCCATGATTTTTGTAAGGCCAAAACGAAGGCGAGCATCTCTTTCTCAATCCTGTTGTAAGCGAGTTCGGGTCACTTATGAGTTCGACTTACAAAAGCAAGAGCATATTCTCACGGAATATTTCTGAAATAGAGCGTCTCCTAGACCGTAATTCGAGCTATATGTTCGTAAATATATGGGACGCGTTAAATCTGTGTATTTATTATTTAAATTAGAAAGAGAACCTGGTCATTATGAGTCAATTCTAGACTTACTCCAACTTCCCACCCTACAAGCCCGAAGAGATTATACTGATATCCTTTTTATGTACAAAATAATTAATAATATGGTATCCAGTCCCGATATTCTATCCTACATTACCTTTAAAGTACCACCTCTACCTACTAGACGCTGTAATGTATTTGAAGTCCCTATTTTGCAAAAAAACTATCTATATTATCTCCCAATTTTCAGGATAATGCGCTTGATTAATAAAACTTGTCATGACGTTGATATCTTTCATCTTTCAATTAATAGATTTAAAAATAGTATTAAATCCAAACTTTAAATTACCCATTGTTTATTGTACCCTGTCTTGTAAGTATAGATACTTGTTATAGCTGTCTTGTATGTATATATACTTGTTATATTTTTATATCATAATATACTTTGTATCATAACTTAGTTTGTATTCTGTATACTTTGAATGTACTTTTTTAAAAAGGGCTCTCTGCCCGTAAATAAACCATTATTATTATTATTAAGAGTTACTCTATTCAAAACAGCGATTTTAACAGCGTCAAAAGAAGCTTGGAGGCTTCTTGCCCATTTCCACTTAAAATTATTACTTAAAGGGGATTAAAGAAGAATAGTGTGATGAGCATATCCTTCACTAAACTTAGCGTAATAATTACATTTCCCGAGAAATCCTCGCAACTGTCTAATATTTTTGCGGCCGAAAAGTCCTGAAATGCCCTTTGCCCTGCTGAATATTTTTTCCGAATCAGTCTGAAGTACTTTTGGAGTCAGTATTTAGCATAAGAAAGGAACTCTCTGACAACTGCGATTTTGCGAGATGTATCGTCATGTTAGCGTCTTCCAGTTTTCTTAAAATTCTCTCAAAATGCGCCAAATAGTTTGAAAATCTTGGGATCTTATGAGATGGTTGTCCACAAAAGTAATAGAAAAAGATCTTGTTTTTACGCCTAGTATTTCATCTATAGATTTTATTAACGCCGCGCCGCTATTTCTTAGACCATCCGGTACTCGAGTGAGGACATAGGAAATATATTTATATGGAAAGGCTATGTATTTACGGTCATATTAATGGAGGATCATGTGCGAATACGCCGAAAAATATCGATCATGGGAAAATTTTTTACGCCATTAAATTTTCTGAACAGTATGTTGATATGTGTGGATTCTCTCCATTCCGAAATTGTTAGGCTGTTTAACTTCCTCGCTTTCGAACAGAAACGAAAGCTACCGTCTATCTTTCTGACCACAACTAAGGGGTTTACGTAAGGAAAGCTGGATTACTTAATTATGCCTTTGGCAAGTACATTTCTTATCTCTTCTTCTACCTGAGCTTCGTACGCGTGGGGGATGGGATAAGTTCTCCACCGAAAGGGCGACTCGTCGCATACTCTAATTCCGTGAACGAACTTTTTAACCGCTCCGGGTTCATTTGAAAATACTTCCCCTTTTTATATAAAATGTGCAGCAAACGATCCCTCTCCTCTATTGCAATATGATAAAGTATTCCAACAGCTAACTCTAGATCACTATTGCCCGTGCACTAACGCTCTCGATCGGGGTCATTGCTTGTGATTATCGCACATAGTGGAAGAGAATGGTTCGGATTATCGCCGGATTCGGATTCGAATATTCGCTCCCTTTTCCGAAAATTAATTATGGTGTTTATATCTGATAGCCAGTCTGTTCCTTATCTTATGAGACGAACAAGATTTTTTACCATTTAATTTATGGTAAAATCACATGTAAAAGGAGTCAATTGAAATATTAATTTATCCTTCCCAATTTTGGCAACAGTGAAAAATGAAATCTATGACAAACGGTCTCTTATAAAAATGACTATTAATTTGAGTCTATTAAATCAACCAACCCACGTTAATTTATAGTAAATAATGTAAGATAAATTGTATAGTAATTTTTAACAACAATTTGTTCTTAATTTTCCTTGAAAAAAGAACGGATTGTCAAATATGTCAATGGAAGAATGGAGTGCCAGCCTTAGAACTACCCGCTTTGGGAATGGTTGATTCCGTTAAAAATTGCAAGCGTCAGCCGATTGAAACATGCGACGTTTACTGAATTACGCTCGGAAGAAGGTAATATTCAAGCATATCCATTCAAGCATATCCAGGGGAGAATGCTAAATCTCTAAACAATTAAATTCCTATAACCAAAGCAAGAGACATTTGTTCGTTGGCAACATAATTAACCCTAAAAAACCGCGCAATACAAATAAATACTCAAGAGGTACAAATAATACTAATAATACCCGACAACAATGTACTCAAAACAATTTTCATAAACGCTTTGGCTAAACAGAGTATACTATAAATTCTGAATTTGACTATTTTTTTCATTTTTATTACTGATAACCTATATGTAGATCTTAATTAACTATTATTATATTACTGACGGCAGCACTCTTACCAATCATTCCAGTAATATTTTGTACATATTACAGCATTTTCCAATATTATTCTGAGTATGCCGACGCAATCCAGCGTGTTTCAATTAAGCCGTCGCAAAATTTTCTTTCCTTACCGCGAACATTCGAGCACTATAATTTCTCTCTCGCCCACTGAGGCCTAAGATAATTTACTCGGTATTTAAGGAATTACTAATACGAAAGGGGATATGAAAGACTGTGTTTAGGGAAGAAGAAAATTTACATAATACAACAAATATGCATGTGTAAGCTGTTGACTTCGTCACGTTTACTACACAGTTGAAATATATTTTTCTGGAACACTTAAGTCCTCCTTTAGGTATTATCGTAATCAATCTGTCTGAAGGTTTTCGATATCCCGCGATGAAGTAATTCTCAGCTACTACCGGAGTAATATATATTGGTATCAGAAAATCTATCTTCCGCTGCTAGCGGTGGCATTTTAAAATTTAAAAATTCTGTAGCCTGTCGGGCGGCAAAAACTGCCAAACACCCAGAAGGAACTATTTATTCCTTTCTTTTCTTTGATTTCACTTTCTTTTCTTTTCTGGTTGTGCCAGATCCTTCACCGACCAAAACGCGACAACGCCAGTGCGGCTCCTGAAAAATCTGGGGGGGAGGTAAATCCGTGATTCAGCAGTAGCCCTTAATTCAGGACGCAACTAAGTTTTCGCGCAAAGGATCGTTGCGGATGGACGGCATTGGCCTAATCGTTTCACGAAGCTGTTGTTTTTTCCCATAGCTTCTTCAGAAAATTATGTCAAAATCCAGCGGCCTATCTTGCGGCAAAATGAGCGACATCTTGCGTACACTTGAGCCAACCGGTTCGAATTTGAATTCTTCCGCCAAAATATTGGAATTCTGCGGGAACGTTGAAGTAGCATATAGTGTGCAGTGAGGCGACGCGACGTTTTCAGGAGGGAGGCGAGTAATGTTCGGAAGATAAATACAACATTCGACTTCGAAACGTTAGGAAATTCACAAATCATGAAATTCAAATGAACTCCAAAGTTATCAAAATAAAAGCCGTTTCTGGCAGAGAAGTTATCTTGACATTTAGGATATTTACGAATGGGATAAATATATTCTTGTTATCATGCGCGCACATGTATGTTTTGATCAGTTAGTAAACGACAATACATTTAAGCTATGATTCGATTGTAGATGAGAAAATAAATACAAGTACCTCGATGTTACTTTGAGGAAAGAAGGCTTTAGTAGAAGGTAATAACCCCTATGTTCCACTCCGTAAGCTTACGAGTGTCACTGGCAGCTCATCGAGTGCTCTGCATTGCTCAAGTAAAACTACTGTAGCTCAGCTAATTATTATAATGTGAAATACTACTTCGTCTGAATATTTTTAAGGTTAATTCTTTACATTCATGCAAAGAAACGAATATTTGAATTTTTCAAGTTGAGAAAGGTATTTAACCCCTTAAATAACTTTCGTAAGCAATTTTACTCCATTTTAAGTATTTCACTACTATCCTTAGAATGAAAAAGGAATTTGCGTTCGAATTACATAGGATTTTCAGCCATATATAGCGATTGCCTTTCATATTCTTATTTAACAATCACTATGATTTATTAATCTATTTCAGTATATCTGGTACAACAAACATGACAAGCAACGACAAAATAACTGTCTATATTCAGTTTCCGTTCTTTTTGTACTAATAAGGATTTCGTAGGACCATTATTCCTGATTTCAGTGTACTAAAGAAAAAGTCTGTAATCGATTAACGATGATGAAAATGGTCTTATTCTTTTCTTTCTTAACATTTATTATAAGGACGTTTTCGAGTCATCTGGAATCGAACCAAGGATTTACTGCGCAAAAACTATCGATATTTAATACACAATTATGCATGTATTTCTTGAATTTCTATCTCGTCAGGAAGTAGTGAAATTGATTACCGAGAAATGGCTTACATTCATTTCTTTCGATAAAAATTGGATACATAAATTAATTAATATAAAGACAATGGTGTTTATTATATAAAATTTTATAAAGCAATCGCTATTTATGGTTGTGAAATCCTAAATTACTTGAATGCAAGCTTCTTTTACGTTCTTAGGATAGTCGTTAACTACCTTCAATGGAAAAATATCGCTTACGACCTTTACTTAACAGGAATACAAATTGAGCATACTATTCATTATTATTAATAAGTCAAGGAAAGGAATTAAACGAACTTAAAGAAAAATTTATTGACAAATATACCAGAGAATGTCGCGTTCTTTCATGCATACTCTGCTAGCATGGGCGTGTATTGCGGGGTTGCCTACACCCCGGCTATCAATTTTCAATTATTTATTGTAGCGAAACTAAGGCCCATTCAGACGAACGCCGTCACAATTTTCCATTACTCTACTTACTGCAACACTACAGAAAGTTTCATCAAAATCCCCGGACAAAAGTGGGAGTCTCTCCTTGTGAGTAAGATTTTGGAAGCTTTTAACTCGTCGATTCTTCATTTTTCGATGTGTTATTAGTATAAAAAAATCAAAATGAAAATCGTACAATTTTCGTATCGTACAATCATAAAGAAAAATGACTCTCATTCATTTCCTTGAGTTTTTCTCTCCCGGGCGTTAAGGCTTTGTCTTATATCACATTGAAAACTTTCGTTTGAAAATGACTGCTCTATTTTCTTCCAATAATTTGCTCTTAATATTATTAAAATGCCTTCACCGGGAATAATGATTCTTAGATGGGATCCTGGGACCCCGTTATCTCCGTATTACTTATGAAGAATGTAATCAAGTTATCCCGAATATCTACTGAATTTCCCGGGAAAAATAGTCGTAGATTTTTTTTCAAGAATTACAACGTAAGTAACCTTTAATTTTTCTTTGTTTTGTATTAATTTGTTGGAATATTCCTATTCTACATTTTATTTTATTTATATTTTCGCTGCGTAACTGTATGCTAACTTTGCATTCTACCAGAGCGTTCTCTCGTTCTTTAGCCGTTCACCATATGGTTGATATTCAGCAAAGTGTGTTTTTTCTTTGTCGACTTAAGTGTGAGCCATATAATTCATTTGTTATTTTTAAATTATAGCCAAAATAGAAAAAGTAAAACCATCATTTAGTTAGGTTTTAGGAAGAATGATTTTTCTTTTCGGAAAGTCGTGATTTAGCTTTCCATTTGTATTTTGTTTCGTGGCAGATTCAGGTTTATGCCGCATGGGGGATACAGAAAACACGTTGCAGTAGTTCATTTCGTAGGTGAGGTTGGACCGTGCCGAATGCTCCTTGCAGGTAAGAGTTTTTGCAGCATTGAATCCAGGTGTTTCTGAAACGGAGTGGCTTGTCGCAGACATGGGAGAAAGGTTTGTATCCTAATATAATTACTATTACAATTGATTATCGCAAATATTAAACTGAGAATTCTTTAGAATATAATGTCCGCGTTAAACCCAGTTTGACCCCCTGTGCCACGCGATTTTAGTTTGTGAAACGTTCATTCCTATTCCTTCGTTACGTGAATAGTCATGTTTTTGATTAAATAAACACATAATGCGAAACCTTTCTCTTCCACTTTCAATGAGTACAATCCTGTCCAAAAGAACACCTGTCGTAGCTGTTTCGCCTTGCGCTGGAGTATGCCTTTGACCTGATGTTTCCAACAAGCTTAGGAGCATCTCATCTTAAACGGTGCGCATCAGAGGATTATTTTGGACCTCAGGCTTTTAATATGAGGTAGCTCCAGTTTAGGAGAAAACTTTTTATTTGGCAAATTCAAAAACTATATCTGTGAAAAATTTTGTCACGCATGATTCATTATTCATGATTATTTATTTGAAGGACGGAGTAAGCAGAGGAAGGAGACCGATGGAGATTTGTATCTGGGCTTTCTTTGGATGGTGGCTGGAGTTCTTTTTGTTTGTTACGTCCACCACCTCTGAATTCCGATGCAAGATGCGGTGTTTTGAAATGCCGAAGTCTTAAGTTCCTAATTCATCTTTACATGAATGTTTTCTCGTAATGGTAAAATTACAAGCCATAACTTGTTATCGTTTCAGTGAAATGACTTTAGCCTTGCAGCCGAGGATATGTGTCAGAGCCTTCCGAAGGAGTGAAGGTGACCCACGCCGTTGGCGGTCCGGCACCTCTGGTAGTCGATGCATTTTGAGACTCTCGAGTATAAGTTGACCTATTATTGTTTATAATAATTATGTATTATTACATTTATTTATTATTATTATCATTATTATTACTATATTCATTCTTATTTATCACTTTATTTATTTATACTTACTACAGTCTATATTGCTATTAACGTCACGAAATTTAATGCTAGTTAAGGAAGTAGGGTATTTAGCTCGAAAGCCTAATTAAAATATAATTAAAGAAGTAGTAATATAAAGAAATTACAAAAACAATAATAAAATCAGAAAAAATGCAATTATGCATTTCGATATTCTTTTTTTGTCTCCCTCTAACGGTGTGTTTGTATGTTTTCAGTTTCTCAGACACTCAAGTTGTCTCAGCTAATCTCAGAATACTCTCAGACGCTCTCATAGGATGTCAAACACTTCCATTTAAGAACTAATGAAATAATCCTAGTTTTCAAATGTATATCCCACTTGTAAATCATTTAGAAAGCATGTCAACTGAGTACGTACGTAACCCTGTTTAATCTAATAAGATGATAACATAATATTACCTTAAGTAGCAGCCAGCTCCTTCCTTCGTCTTTGTCTTTCAGGTCTTCCTTTTTAAGATAAGAGCCAGCCATCTGAAGGCGGGAAGTAGAGTCACCCATGCCGTTGGCGGTCCGGCACCCTTGGAGTTGCATTTGCGACTCTGGAGTGGAAATTGACCTGGAAATTATCTCAGAAGAAATGAATGGGTAAGACGTGAGGATTGTCCTATTCAAGCTTGAAATAAAACAAGATCTTTTGTGTTGGTGCCCCCCCCCCCCCCCCCCGGCTAACCCTCTCTTCCCGGGAACCGCACATCCTTGAGTCGTCACTGATATGATTGCGTTTTCTAAATATATAGATTTTAGCACGATTAGTAATGAACTTTCTTACATGGTATTCATAATCTCTTAGTAGTTTGATATTTGTATCTTGATTGCCTCAACTGCATTTCGCTTATTAAGATGTCTCTAAATTGCTATTGAAATATTCGTTTAATATCCTAATTTAGAAATTAATTTTTTTAAGATTCATCTATTAGAGCAATCTTTTCCGTAGAGTTTTTATATTTAGGCATTAATATCAATCAGTATGTCAGATTTTTCCAAGCTTTGTTATCAAGAGTTTTCTCGCGGAGTGATCAACTCCTACTGTTCGAGAGATTTTTAAAAGCAAATAGTTTCTTCCTCTCATTTTATTTTCTGAATTTAGATACCTGTCTATTGTGTATATAATATGACGAAGTGTCTGTATAATTGCAGACTTACGTTTGAATCGCTACATGTTAAAGACGTTATTTTATATAATATATACCCTGCCTTGGTCAGGGGTCACGAATGATTTTGAAAGGCGAGCCGCGTTAGTTACTTGCACACAGAAACTAAACTGTCTGGATCTAAATAATCATTTCATAACTAAAATATTAAAATTACTGAAGAAAAGGAATGCTGCATATTTAGGAAAGGTGGAGTAATTTCCTAATTAATTGAGCAGAACTTAGCTTTTTTATTTAAAAAAAATTTAGTTGTAGGTGCTTAATTTTCGGTTTTACTACCTCATGGTTGTTTTTACCTGTAATAATTGGCACTTGAAATCTGTAGTGTCATAATTGAAGTTTCATAGAGGAAGACAATATCAGAAGAGAATTGTGAAGCTTGGATGCGATCGATTTCTAATGTGATTAATTAATATAGCCAAAAAAATTGAAGATATCATACTATTACTAGTTTCCTTTATTACATTATACTTCTTACTACATCATCTTATCGGTTATGTTTAATATATTAAAGCTCATTTCTGTAAATTTTCAAATCTGTCAGTTGAAATGGAAAATAACGCTTCAGGCAAAACTATGTTAGGTTATCCTATTAAATTTGTTTATTAAAGGCCTCATTCCAAACTATGGTTATACAAAACACCGTGTTTATTGCATTTTATATACGTGAATCTAGACACTATGAGGAATTCATATATTTTAAAATACATTTATTTTATATAGTTTATTTCAATTCATTATATGGTTTCTAATCTATTTCTTGAAATAGAAATGTACGTTGATGCAACTATAAGGGGAATAGCACTTATCGATAGTGCAGTTTGCACTGACAAGTACTGCGGCGGTTATGTTTTAAAATAAAAAAGAGAGTTGAGAATATAAAAAATAATTTACACAGGTTCTCTTTCGGTGGTTTGTTAGTGTTATATTCAAAGTTAGAATTTATTACAATTTATCATCATGATGAAAAATAAAGCAGAATTCTTGTTTGACAAGAAGTTTAACCATCATGACTATTTTATATTTTTAGGAAAGCCGTATCTTGTTTACTTGATTGAAAGAGAGGACGTCGCATTCTTATGGACATCTGAAGTAGGCATAGTGAAATCAACTGAGCTCAGGACATCATAGCGCCGTACAGATGGAGAAGTGAGCGCCATCCTCCAAAAACGAAAAGTTATCACATAATAGAAGCAGAATAGGTTAGTATGTATAATAAAGCCTTCGACAGCATAGTCACGCTAAGATAACGATTGAAGTAGTCTTAATTCTTACTATTTCAAATTGCGCATCAAAAGTTTTGTCCTAAACCATTATTTTGTAAAACTGCTTTCGTCGCAAATTCCCTGTTTTAAATGTTTATGTTTTTAACTCCTTAATTTGAAAGCCTCGACGTTACGCAATACTAAATTTGTTTGTGAATTGTAAGTTCATACAACGCGTTTACAACATTATTTCTAGATATTTCTAATCGTAGATAGATCGGAAAGTTTAGTTTAATTTAGCGCGTTTATTTTAATTCGTGATAAATTTTTGAAATTTCGAAACTTTCGTATGACATGTCGATGATTAGATGTGAATCCCTATTTTTACTTGCGCTCTCTGAGACGAATGCCTCTCTCTTATTTACCTTTTGACGCCTGCTCATGGTGATGAATAAGCATTGAAGGTTTTTGATAAGCATGGAATGAGTCATATCTTGGAGTTACTATTCTATCGATTGACCATAATCCGGTAAATTTAATGTTGAAATTATTCTCTCCCGTTGGGGAAATTCAGGATATCAATTTTTGTGGTAAGATCACTCTTTATTCCGGTGATTTCAACGCACCGCGTGTCACGATGAGGAAGTTGGTAATAATTCGCGCTGAAAGATATCTTATGGCAATAATGTATTAAGGTTATGGCGTTTTCTATTTATCACTATATTTTCCAGGTACTCAGATGTCACGGTGCTCTCTTGTTCCGGCTACTACTAGAAGACGTCTGGGACGGAAATCATCTGAATGCTGCAGCACAACTGAGTGCGAAAGGACCAAGGTAGCGCATGAGGACATGAAAATTACTATCATCTTGATGCACTTATTACTTGATAATTATGCATACTTGTTATTATTTTAATTAAAATTGTATCAAAATGCAATTTAATGTTTCTCAACATGTTTCCTGTGTACTAGCTAAGAAATAAATCCCGAACTTTCTTATTTATAAATGAATTATTGTATGGATTGATTAATTATCCTATTTTTTAAATTAATACTGGAAGATCCAGTATTCTACGAAGAATTACATTTAATTTAGTATTTTTCGGATTTAAATCCACAGTAGTAATGAGGTACCGTTATTACATAAACTATGAAAATTACGGAATGACGGCCTAAAATTCAATTCTGGTAAAGATTAGATAGAGGATAAAACAAAAGTCTTATGCAGAGTAAAACGATAGTAATTTTGCAATTTTACGAGTTAACTACTTAAAAATACTTAAAATGGACGAATTTTCAAGAAATATTTAAGTTATCAATTTCATAATTTGAAATTTGCGCCTAGACAACACAAAATGCATCTTGGGTGTAAAATTATATTTACGATAGTCATTTTAATTGTGACAATGGAGGCTATAAGAGAAAGGAATGATAAATTCAAAATGGCTAAATTTCGAAGAATAGAATTCTGAAATAAAATACAAAATTGGGAAATTTTGAATCCGCGCCCAAACCGGGACGTCATGACGTGACGTCATGATAGTGACGTCTTGAACTTTCGCTTTCATGCCAAGGTTATTGGGCCCAAAGGGTTAAACTCGGAGAGCTTATTCGTAAATTTCGAAAAAAGGGTTAAAATTGCTGGTTTTGACCTTCAACGACCTCTAAATTCTGAATTCGTCCTTCAAAAAACGCCGGGAAATTCCGCAAGGTAATGAGGGCGCTTCATGTACTCTGCAGTAAGTAATTCATAAGGTATATTATCAGTCTAAAGTTACAAATGAAGTCTTGGCGAAGTGGATGACTTTCTGTTTCTCACACAGAAAGTCAGGGTTCAAATCCTACAGATGTAATTATTTTTTCTTGCGATTCTATCATTTTTATTTACCGATTTCTATCATTTCCCTATGATTACGTGATTTTTTTCTCTTGTAAGCTTTCACAATTCAAACTTAACGAGCAATATAATCAAGTTATTTCCTCCGCTACCCAATTTTTCAATGCATGATTGTTTAAAATGAAATTGGTTAATACTAACCCTTATCTTCTCCTTTTAATTAAATCACTTCTCGACCGCCGGTTCATTCTAAGGCCATTATCTTGCATTACTTTGGTTAATGATAAATCGAGGGTATTAGAAACAAAAAATTAAGGTCTTCTAAATTTTTATTGATATTAATAATGATACATAAGTAACACATCAGACTAATAAGCAAGATACATTGTGTTTGTAAAAGAAATATGTTAAAAAATTCTCATAGATCATTTTCAGAGTTCTAGGTGACAGGATCATTTTTACTAATTCATTTCGATTGTTCCATTCGCTGATAATACTCGTATATATCTGTAAAGAAGGTTGAAATGAAAACGAGTAACAAATATTAGATGTTCACACAATATATTCAGCAAAATTCTATTAGGATATTTAAACATGAACGCAGGCAGAATAATGGCTAATTAGAACCTTCATAAAAAATTGAATTCCAAGTATGATATTCATCTTCTGTTACATATTTATAAAGTCTTGTTTAAAAGAAGATTTACGAATCAAATAATGTGCTCATAACGCATAGTTTTCCACGTATTATTATTTAAGTTTCTAGGTATTTCATCACAACTCTCCAGAATCCTCTCCATAATAATATGGCCAAGACGTTTTTCTTTTTTATAGGCAAGATTAAATTTACATCTTGGATATACAAAAGCACATGAGTTGAATTGAAATATTCCGTATCTACGCCAATCTATGTCTAAAGTGCAAAATAGCGTAAAAGTAATAACTTCTAAACGATTCAAATTATTTCAACCCGACAATATACCACGTTTATAAACTTACCCATACGTTGCAGATGAGTTTAACTTCTTAGAGAAATACATGTACTGCAAATTATGATAACATTATTCAAATCTTTTCCTATAGAAAAATACGTAGAAACAGAGGAACTCAGTACTATGTAACTGCTAATTTCAAATTATGAATCACGAATAAATTGCAGTGGAAAGAACGTGGAAATTATAATTTTCATCACTAGCACGCACAAACATCACATTTTGAAAGATTGATTTGGACATTGGATGGATATTTTATACTGCGACATTTATCTAAAAAATTTCTTTTAAAATTCTTCTCAATATCGAATAAAATCGGCAGCTTGTTTAACTCTTACTCCTCCCCAATCCTTACTTTAAACACAGTATATTGAAGCCAACCAATGCCTTATTTATTTGTCTTTTTGATACTTTCTATACTATAAAGTATTAGATAAATATGATCATATCAGAGAAATATCTTAATTGTAAACGCACTGAGTAAGTCTTCGATTTTCCACCAAGTATTTCCCTCGTTAATGCTTTTAATACAAAGAAAAATATTCAATTACAACTTTGTAAAAAAACTTCCCAATTGAAATAAGCATATCTTTTGAAGTAAATAGAAAGTTTAAATTTATTAGCCTGGTGAAAGTTTTATCATTCCAGTTCTTAAAAATTGCTCTTCTTGAAATTAGCTGGAGGTAAGTCTTTGTTCCGTCTAGCATGAATCAGCCGCTCAGTAATTTAATTCCATATCATCGAGTTACTAAAAGTACTAAGAACATTACATTTAATAGTTGCTGATTGGAAGCCTTCGTATTATGAGATTATTGAAAAATAATACTTATCTTTATCTCCGGACATTCCATGGTAACATACGAAATCCTTTATATTTTCTTCATTAAAAACTCCTCCTTAACTTTAATTTAACTTTCACAATCAAAATTAACATTAAATAATTTAATTTCAGTAAAGAAAAACAATAAAACAATTTTAAATATTTAAAACTTTATTATCTTAATCGAACATGGAACATTATATCGTTCAGCTAAGAATACATTACATTTATTGTTCAAATGAGAACAGTATTCGTAGGTCCCCAGAAATGGAGAAGTCGGATACGTTTGACAAATTATAACGAAGTTGCAGCACAATATAAAGGTTAAAAATCTAGGAGATTATATTGAAACCTATGGAGAGTGAATGAGTATGTGTGCGTCTGCGTTATCCTGAGACTCGTTTATATAGCTGATTATCTTCGCAAGTGCTTTTCAATCGGTTTGCTAATAAATAGTTCTCGAAGCTTGCCACTTTCCAGCAAACATTCGACTTACTTTCCGCACTTTTGCCCTCCCTTATCATCGTTGCCCTGGGCCACCGCCAGACTCGCAGTGTCTCTTGGCTATGTTCAGTTGTGTAAGAGATTCTACCAGAGAATTTCATACAATTAAAAGGAAAGAGTCTTCGAAAATTTCTGGAGGTCATAACAGCCCTAAACTTTATTGCTCTTTTCTTACCCAGATGTGAGGGAGGGGGAGATTCCTTTCCCGTCCTTCACTACCTACTCCATTTTTCACTGAAATGCTCGGAACGGCGTCGGAGCACGGTCGTGAAAATTTGTGAAAACGTTTATTCTTCCATCCATCCCCTCAGATGTATATGCAAACACCGATATTATTAAAAGCGTTACAGAATGGGATCTAAAAATTGTTCAAGAGGTTTGCATTAATATTCCAAATAATTCTTTTTAATAACTAGGGATATCCTATGACAATGGCTTGTAATTTTAAAAGATTTATCTTCAAAAAATTATCCTAGCTACATTCTTTGACTTTGCTGGAAGTCATGGTACGTATACTGAACACATTCAGAGAATCAGGCAGCTGTAGAATCGAGATATATCTACAGGTCATCAGCGTATAAATGATGTTTACAAAATTTAATATAATTTAATTTTTAATATATATCCGCGTCAACAGAATCGAAGGTTTCACTAAAGTTCAGTAATTCCATTAATTAGTCCATACCCTCAGATGCTTAGGAAGTTTCCTAACGCCTTATGCGATTGGTAAATACAATCCACGATTTATCGCAAGAACTTGCTAGCAAGAACACGTGCCCAGAATTCGTCTGCTCTGTTTATATTTAACTTGAAAAGGTATGACCACATTTCCGATACAAATAAGAAAATATCTTGGATTTAACTCTAAAATAGTCAAAGAATTCGTGTTTAACGCCAGCTTTCAGCGACTCGCGAGCACAAAGTGCGGAACATGTCTTTTCTAAATTGGCGAACAAGCTTAGAATCTGTCCATTACAGCAATACTAGTTAGACGTTCGTTTCGCTAAAATATTATTCTGCCATGTAAATGCCATTAAAAATCGAAATAATGAAGTGATTTTAATAACAATAACGAAAACAAATCCTTCTAGACGCTGAACGTAGACCTGCATAGCAGACAATGTTCATCTTTAATTTCTCTCTCTTTTCTTGAGGCTCCCTCGCCTTTAAATAAAACTATTAAAACGAATTTTAAGGGCCTATTAATACGCCCAAGCCTAAGCATTTTTGCTTTTCATATCGCAGGATAGTAGGTATTTTCGTCCTTATAAGCAGTAGTTAATTTTAGATTGAACTGTGAAAACACATGGTTGCTTTTCCTTTTATTTAGGTTGTAGGAACAAAATGCCTCTAAAAATCAGAACAGGCAATTCACAATATTAACTTTTATTTCACTTAAATCTCCCTGTGATTACATCAGACAAAACTAACCAAATAGCAATACAACAGTAAAACAGACATCACAAGGAAGACCGGAGGGGAAGAACAAGTCTGCCTGGCATTCGCCCGAAGTTGGAAGGAAAACCCCTCCGAAAAAACCTCCCAAAGGCAGCCAAAACCACAGAAGTTAATCAGGAAAACATCTCAAATTCAATGTTTTTCAAACGAATTATTTAACTAGAAGCGATTCCGCGGTTACTTTTACAATAACAAAAAACCATGTTTGATTCCATCAAAGCGTAACGTAATTTCATAATGGACAAGATTTCCAAAGTAGGCAAAAATATTTCTACATATATAGAGAACACGTAGTAATTAGAGTATGTGATAAAACATTTACATGAATAGAAAACTTGGTAAAATTATGTTCTTCACTGGATCTGGTAGCCTATTGTATTATTCATCACTTACTTCTCCTGTACTTCGATTACGTATAGCACCATCGGCCACAACATTAGATTCACAAAATAGATTAATTGCTCCATGAAATAGTACAGGGTTAAAACAGTTAAAAATGCGGTCAGCTCTTTACGAGAATATGGATTAATAAGCACTTCAGCACGTTAAGTTAAATTGTGGCTTCACTGGTGGAAGAGAAGTAGTAGTGGATAGTTCAAGTAAATACTCTGCAAATATATCTGAACTTGCCACACGTCAAAAGTCACTTAATGCACACAAGTGATTTGGTGTCCATTACGGGCGCCCCTCTGGAAGATAACCGTGGATGAAATATGCTGCAGCATCACACTTCTGTCTGTAGGATTCCTAATACTGAACCAAAGGGTTGTAATCTGATGAACTCGAAGAAACTCCTACAGAACCTCAGCATATCTGTCGTTCATAGGCAGCAAGAGACCAAGAATCAGGCAGACCAAGGCTATCCTGACTTTGGGCACTTAAAACGGCTCAAACAGCACCTTCTCCACTAAAATTCCACCAGCAAATGAAAATTGTGGCTAAATACGAGGCAGGACCTGGAAATTCTGAGCAAATTACACGGAGCAGAAAATACACCAAACAGACCTTTCAAAAACAAAAATACTCTTACGTGAAAAAAAGATATTTAATTCAACCATTGATATGCGAACATGTACGGAAAGGAAAGGAACGATAAGCCTTACAACACAGCACGTAAAATTTCAAGAAAAATACATCTTATCAGCAATTACAGATGAGAAACCACGAATTCAAAGAAAATCCTTAAAATGTTGAAGACTTCCTGTAAAGAAAGGGATAATTAACCATTTGGACTACCACAAAATATTAGAAATTTAATGCAACATATGATACTCAAATTCTCACAATAGGGAAAAAACAAATTATAACACCATGTAACACTCGATAAAAATAAAATCATCAATAATAATATAACAAGAAATAACATACTAAAACCGACGATAACTTTATCGACATCCAATAAGGAAATTGGGTATAGTAGGAATGGGATATAAAAACAACTTATAATCTAGGAGAAAAAGTTTCCTTAAGTATAAGGCGTCAGGTAATATTAAATAAAGGACATATACAGCAGGATCTTTCGCAGTAAGTTCATGAATGATAACTGAAGTCGTAAAAACCTATTGCAAAAACAAAATGGCTAAGTCATATATTAGCGTTATATAGATAAGTCGACTGCGAACACCGTACGCAAAAAAGACTTTCATAGAATAGTGCGAACATCGGCTACAGCCGATGGTGGCGGCGACGCAGCGACGTTTAGAATCAACTACAGTTTTGCTATTCTATAATGTGAATCGAGTGTGGTGTTAAATACACGGAAAAAAATCCGAACATTCAATACATAACATTCACGCAAATTGTGAAACGTCGTCTCCCACGAAAGAAAGGAATTTTCTTTATTGTGATAATGGGCCTCGATCGATCCGACTAGTCATAGCGTAACACAACGTGTTAAAGAAGTATAGATAATTTTAATCGCTTTCAGCTTTTTTATAGAGAAAATTGAATATAAGTTAGTCTTCGGTGGAATTTTAGACAAGGTTCATGTTAATGCTATTAAGTAATGATTCATATGCAACCCGTGGGCTTTATTCTTTGGTCAGTTGTGAAGTGAGAGGCTCCTGAGATAATACTCGAATCATTAGTTTAACATTAACCGGTTTCCTAAACATCGGATTACCATAAAAGGGCTGAATGCAATCAAACACTTATGTGACAATCGTTCCAAGTTTTTTTTATGTATGAGAAAAAAAACATGTCATTCCGGAATTGAATGCATTTGCTGATGGATGTTAAATGTTTTTCCAAATATTATGTTTAATTATTAAATTAAGTACAGCTAGTTCCAAAAAAAACTTACCACCTAAGCCGCAACCCGCATAACAGGCAGTGAGTTTCCTCCGAGCGAGCCTTAAGAAGTGAGAGAGAGAGAGAGAGAGAGGGAAAACATGGAGGAGATAGTCTGCTTCTGTCCTAGCTCCGCTTGCAGAGTTGAAATGGATTTATTTGCATTATTGATATTGCAAAGATTTATTAGTATCCTTAGTTTGGTGGCATTGGCGTAGCAGAATAGTATTATAACAATATGGATGTTGTAATGCAAGAATTCAGTTATTATAAAATGGTTATTACAAATCAGTATATATTCTAGCTTTGCTTCTCTCACCGAGGGAACCGGCGCACACGAGGTCCCGTTATTCCTAGGAAACCGAGGCAAACCCCCTTCCCCTCATAAAATTCGAGTCTGAGACGAAAGGCACAAGCAGGACGAAGGAAATTTTTGCAAAATCTGCCTCTGAGCCGCTCTGAGCTTATGAGACTGAGATGGGAGGAAGAAAATTTCCGCGCAGTTTGAATCAGTGTCGGACCCAAAATGTATAGACCTCGAATTCGACGCCTTCGCTTGCAAAACTCTGCGGCTATAATGGGTCGTATTATATATTATAATAGTAGATAATATTATACATCGTTCAAGAGAAGAGTTATTAGCCTTTAAATTATATACCTAAGGAGTCCATATCGATCACCTGTTTTATCACAGCCTGTGTGAATGCAATCTACAAAAGTAAAGTAAGGCGAACTCATGGCCATATCTACGCTATTACTTTAAATACATAAAAAATCTATAAGTAAATATGTAGTATGAAGCCTTGAGGCATTCTCTGCGTATTTTAGATAAATTTTGTTTCATTTGATAAGCATCAAAATTAAAACTCGATCGGTAAAAAATCAGTAAATTTTATCATCTATGCAGTTGGTATTTTTAATATACCGTCCAAATCAATTGAGAGAAAATGTGCTAGGATCGATTTTCCTGAATTAATAAAGATGACGGATACGAGACAACCATCTTTCACATTAATTTTGAATCCAAAATGAATTTTTTTGGTGTCATTGAAGTGTGAATCGAATAAACGTGATTTCTTCTGTGGATTCCTCTTGAAATGGTTGCAGTCACAAACCATTACGTTCTTAAACGTTCTTCTCGCTATATTTATCACCTTTAAAAGTTCTAAAATACACAAAACGATGGGGCGAATGAGGTTTGGTCATAATGCTCATTGAATGCTACTGTAAGCTATGAATGTAAAATTTTCAATTAATTTTGAATGCTTACAGAACTACTTGCATTGTTTATATTTCAACTGTTTATTATCACGTTTACAATTATTATAATGTAGAAAACGTTAAAAATACGCGAAATAATAGGGACTTAGTGAAATAGTTTTAGGGTCTTTTTACCTGTAATTCCAACCCTGTAAGTATCACACGGGGATAAGAAGCGCATATGAGGCTCATGTTGAAATTTTGCTCCCCTCGGTTGATGGCTGGCCCTACGTAACTCTCATATTTTTCGACAGAATTTTAATGATTGAGATGAATGGGCGGTGGTTTGGTATGAATAGTCTATCTACATATTTATCGCTCGGTGATATTGAAAATATTCCTTCGTATTTAAAATGTATGGCTATGAGAAACTTTTCATCTCTCCACATTCCATGACAAATTTGAAAAGCAAGATAGATGAGTGATTGGAAGAAGTGGTTAAAGCAATGAATTCACCAGGACTTCAAGAGGGGGACTGTTTTGATAGAGATAGGGAAGTGAGAAACGACGGCAACAGTAATACATACACTCACATGAATTTAACAACCGAAAGTGTAAGAGGTATGTTAATTCCAGATTTTTGGATGAATCACAATAGGTAATGGTATTTCTTGCGTTCCTCGTTGACCAATTGGTTACTTTGAGTAGGAGCAACGACCTCTTTTAAAAGTATAACCCACTGACTCACCTTCTCAATTTTCTCATCCAACATATATTTCTTCCGTTTATGACAGCCTCCAGAGAAACTACTCATTTATCCAATTTAAGTAATATCTTAGTCAAACATGGTTAACATTCAAATATACAGGATATAACGCCCATGGCTTATCATACTTTCAGAAATTTCCTTCTGATGCATCAGTAATTCCCAGGATCTCCGAAATTTTATGCAATAGCGATGTTCAATGTATCGTACCAATCTTTTAATTCTATAAGAAAGTTCGAGTAGTTTACTAAGCCAGAACCTAAACCATCTTCTTGTCAGCAATTTATTTTGGAAAGAGAGTTCGGTTTTTCCAAACCGATAAAAATTGCTAACATTGGTCTAACATCTATGCAAGCTAATGGTTTATTCTAAATCTTACCTAACTTTGGAGATGTAATTTATCTGTAATCGGCGTATAAACTTCAAGTTTCTGCGACACTGAATATGCGGTGTATCTAAAATTCCAAATTTACGTTTCAATTCATATTTTAGTGACATGATAATAGAAACTTTAGTCGATGTAGTAAGATCATCTTCAACGCTCTATCTATTTTGTATCATAGATGTTATAAGAGAAGTGAAACGATTTGGTTCTCGTAAGCGTAAGGAATAATTATTAGATGGCATTTCTCTAGTTCATTGTTCATTTCTCAAGTTATTTCTAACTACGAAATTTTTAGCTCAATGTAGGGACAAAATAAAGCATAAAAAACAATTTATATAAATAAAGTAAACAATCATTGACGAAGAGCTTGATTGATATAAATTGACGATAGGCAGCATTACTTATTTTTTCATTTTTGTTGTTGAATTAGTTATTTAGTATAAGCTAATACAGTTTATACCATTCACTTTAAAAGCAGAATATAGAGATACTAATTCTGATATGATGCACCCAAACATTGTCAACTTTATGTTATCGTTCAGATTTTCCGAAGGTCCTATTGTAACTGGAATGATCTTCCTTGCATTACTATTTTAAAATACTATAAAAAATTTAAAAAACATCTTCGCAAAGTTCGTAGAGAATTATGATGTGCCTAGGATGAGGGTGTTACGAAGGTCCTTGGAGTGAATGTTGGAGTAATGGATTACATATAGAACCAAGAATATTTTAACAGCTAGCGTATGAATCATGAGAATTAGAGGAATATTCTCATGTAACTCCGGTTACCATCCGTTGGTTTCTATTTTTAACGTGTTCTTCCATGACTCCTTTTACCCATCATTCATAATTATTGATAGTGAATTTTCTTTTAATTATTATACATATTATGCACCATTCAAACAATTCGGGTTATATAGCTTACTTGAGGCATTCAGAAACTGAAGCAGCAATCATTAATCATTAGTCTTATTAAACATTAGTATAGCGCATAGTTCTGAAAATCATTTCAGTAACATTGGAAATCCTGTTGTGGTTGTTTTCACACCCCCTGACATACGTCACACGGCGGCTCGCGGGGTATTAATGTAAATGTAAATAAACCAGGTGTTAACGTGTAAACCTGCAATATGCAAGTATAGGAAACCTGGAGTTTATATGCAATATGCAAATCAGTCTTAAGGTTCTGATTTGCCATACTAACTGTTGTTTCTTAACCATCTTAAACTGTATTCCTTGCAAGAAGTCCTGAAAGGTCGTCTACCTCAAAAATAGAGTTGAATATCTTCATTCCCTAAGGGAATACCCGTGGCGAAGATTACAAATCGCGGATCCACCATTTCCCACCTTACTTGTGATCGGTCGCCGCCACCATACCCTAACCTTTGGTACCCGCTCAGCAGGGGTGCGGTCAGGAATCCTCATTAGCGCTTTCAAATTCGCTACCCCGGATACATACGACCATCCACAATCTGCCGAAAAGGGGGTTTTTCTTCTCAGAGCGGAGTTTACCTTCACCCATCGGCCGTTTTATGGTTCCTTTGAGAAATTAGACAATACCTTTCGATGGACGCAACAAAAGAAAAAGAAACAACAAAGGAATGAATAGGGGATACTCCTAGGGCCAGGGTGGAGGGAAGGAAAGACCTTTCTCTACGGAAGAATTAGTGAAACCTCAGACGCTAATTCGTCAGAAACAGCAAAATCTCATCTCAAAATCATAATGCTTCATCTGATACCGTCACCACGAATGCCTGGTGGAAGTAAGAACAGAATGACATGTTGATGCATATATTCTGAAATACCTAATGCTCTGTTAATTGTCGTATCAAGCAAATTTTATACTTCTCTGTATTGCAGAATAATTCAACTGTGAAGAAATCGAGTCAAAATTTGCACCACGGGGCAAGAAAGAGATTTAGCATCAGATAAAAGTTAGGACAGCATAATTTTGCAAGTAACATGAACTTGATTTAATTAAAGGGTTAGTTTTTCTGGGACTGGCAATGAACAATATTTTCGGAAAAATGTTACGAGATGCTGGCGTTAATTTCGTGGTAAATTAATTTTTTATTCGATACCTGAAAAATTTTGTAGCCCTCAGTATTTCAATTGTGCTACTATTCTAATATCTATGTTATTTTCTAAAATATTAAATTAGCAATTTGAATTTTAAACAATTACCGTAGAAAATGATGAAAGCACACCAATAAATATTTTACTTTCTATCATATGATTTGGTGGTATTTAAAATTTTTATAACATTTGATGTAATTATCTGATGTAGTTGATCGTAATTTACTTGCTTTACTTTATTGTAATATGTTTTGGGTCTAATTTTCAGAGCTCTTTACCAGGTTGACTTAAAATGATTCTTTCTCGGTGTATTCGTCCAGATAAAGTTTCTTTTCATCTTTGCTTTCCTCAGTAGGTTTCGAAGTTTTTTCACACTCCCCTTCTCGATAGCATTTTTCTACAACATAAATTAGTTGACATGCAGTTGATTGTGTTCTTATTCCTAATTATTCTTTATCTCCTTGCAGAGTTTTCGTTCATCTTTCTATTTGAGTCATAGTCGTGAATTTCCTCTAAATAAATTTAAAAGTTCTTCCTGTAGGCGTCAAGAGAATAAAAAACGTAATAATATAATCCTTTTTAATCTTGCAATGACATAATTTTTATTGGATAATTGAAGCAGCTAAAGTAAGTTTACCCGATGCCTCCAGAAAAAGGTGAATTACGCAGAAATTTCAGGCCGAAATAAGGAGGTCCGATTTTCATTCATTTTTTAATACTGTTGCTGACATAGTAAAAAGTAACACTAAATTTAAACTAGATTTCGTGCTAATAATGACGGTACAAATACTTTCAACGCGTTTCACAACGGTTTAAAAAGGCGCCGTCAGAATGCTCCTCCTTCCAAGAGCCAATAGAATGCGTGGAAAACTCTAGACTCGCTCTCATCGAGCTTCACGTCTGTTATGCGGGTTGCGGCTTAGGTGGTAAGTTTTTTTTGGAACTAGCTGTACATCAACGGAAGAGAAAGTTATGGTTTTCATCTCCTTATATAGAGTCAACTTTAAAAATTTAAAGGAGGAATGAAATGTCATTATTGATCCGATACTTAAAATGTAAATAAGTGAAAGAAATCCATCAGGACATCCACGAATCCCACTAAGAGATATTTACCGTCGAGTCAATAGAACTGTGCACTTTTTATAAGCAATAAAAACGACCATCCATCAAAACGTAACACTAATGAAATTTCATGTCTTTTGGTATCAACATTGTGTGAATCCTATGACTTTTCTAATATAATTTCTCAGTTGAAATAGTACTGTGCCATCGATAAACGCGAGGGTGTGTTTTCTTTATAAAGTAGGATTATTCATTGGTTACGATCGGGGTAACATGAAGATAAATAAAATGTAAACTTCTATCTGCACAAGGAGTACATTTTTAGACATCTAAATTAGGGCAGATCTTGGTCTTGGAATAAAAGCGATCGTGCACTCATTCTCGCACATCCTGCTTATTCATATTTATCATGCATTTATTTGGTTCCACTCACTGGAGACCTGAGCATTGCATTGACGTCGATATTCCTAATATCGAAATAATTGATTTAAACGAAAGCATTGTATTGAAAGGGCGACATAATTCAAATTATGATTTTTGAAATTGTTCATTATGTAATTAGAAATCATTTAAAATTTAATGAAATAAGTTTTTATTTTGACAGATAGGTACTACTAGAGTCAAAGTCGGGCGGAAATCTATGTTCATAGTTTTATATTCAAGTGTTACATTCGATATTATTACGCTAGAAAATCTAGTTACATTAAAATAACATCACTAATATAGTTCATCGGCCGCTCCGAATTAATATTTAATATAACAAGTATTTTATCGACTTCCGGTCCGGACCGAGCCAAGTATCTTCGGAAAGCTAATCAGAATCCTTCAGATATAAAAGATATAATGGGAACCTATGTATTCGTTAAGATGCTGCTTAAGAATAAAAAAATTGAGAAATAGATTTTAATTCGGTAGTATATGGCAGCAAGCTGAAATGCCACTCGATACTCTATGGGGAATTAATTTTCGAATGGTCTATTATACTCGTCGTGAAGTTTCTAATTCTTACTTATGCCCTAAAATAGATCCTAGGAATGGAGTTGGAAACTGAAACGCTCTCTATATAATATTTTATCAATTATATAATTAAAGCATACCGTTATGATAAGAATTTTTAAGCATCCACAAGTAAATCCTGCCGATAACCGACCGAACTTTATTTGCAACATGTAGAACATATTACTTACACTAAGAAATAATTAGCTAAGGTTGTGAAGACATTTTAAATTACTATATGTACATTTTATTTGCCATTCAAATGGACTCCGAACTTAAGAGGTTAAACATGACAATGCGAAGTGACCCTTACGTCTAACAAAAGTTTTCCGCCAATGCTAAGATTAAAATACAAGGCTTGATTGAATGATCAAGTCGAATTTTCATACGAGGCATCGATTAAATCAAAATCTGCCGTGCGAATTAAGCTTCGAGGCTATAAGAAAGAGATCTAACTGCGTTTAGAATGGTTCGTTACGGCCTGAGTCGCCACGAATCGATCCGAGGACACTCTTCAAACGAAATGCTTATATTCTTTGAAATTGGGTTAATTTCTATAATGTTAACATCTGATGATTGTATCACGTGTTATTCGTTATTTATGAGAAAATTAACCAAAACTCTTTTCCGGTATAGAATTCTTGAACTGCCCGTTCATCATGATTGTTAATAAATCATTCATGTTTACAATCCAGTTTCGAAATACTCTCCCCCTTACGAAAACACCAAATAGCTGATGTAACTAAAAAAGAAAAGTGTAATTGATTAGCTATTTAATCAAGATGTGGAATAAACCGAATTCCACTACCTTTGAAGCGACTCTCATACTATTAGGTTATAGATTTACCAAACGTAAAGTGCACTTTGAACTTGAAGTTCATTAAATCAGCGTCGGAATAGTCGAAGTGATTATGAGCTTAAGTGTCCTAACCTACGATTTGACGAATAATTTATTTCCTAACTGCTACAGATCCGAACATTGAATTCTCTCATTTTTTCCTACGAATGATTCTAAGGATTCAGCTGAATTTCTTGCATATTCTTATGTAACAGAGGCTTCGACTATCGCAACGTTCGTCAATGGGACTGGTTGTTCATAGCCTCAGAAAATAATCCTATATCTCGATGGAATTTCCCAATCATTTCGAATTATTTTGCAGAAGATACCACCGATACATGAGAAGTACGCGTATATTACTTATGAGAACGGTCAATTTTATCAATGATCGATCTGGGGACATTGCATAGCCAAAAAGATCATTGGTCCAGGAAGAGGATTAAAAAGTCTTGAATGTTAGAAGTCGTGCAATTAATGTATTCTTGGGGGCAAACTACAAGCACCATACTTTGGGAAAATAGAGTAGTTCAATCGCAAATATATTACGAATAGAGGAAATGAACAAAAGGTTATTATAGCTGTCCTTTTGATCCAGAAATGGATCTGGCTTCTCATACCTTAGCATAGTTCAAAGAGGGACAATTTACAAGAAAAAATATCCAGCAGATACCACACTGCCGTTCGAAGTAGTACTAATTTCAAGTCTATCAACCATAAAGCTATCAATCTAAAACACTTTCTTTCACATGGAGTTTTGCTCTGAAATGCGCACGATGATTTCTAATGTTATCTGGCTATGCCAACGGAGTTCAAAGGCGATCAAAATGAACATTAATCCTCTGAGCATGCGTGAAAATCGTTTTCTTTCTGGAATCATTCCGAGGAGAATTTTGCCTCAAATCGAATACTTTAAAAGCATGTCCATTTTCGTATCAACTTTGCGGCTGAATATTTTCTGCTCATAGTCGATCGATCGTTAAAGACTCATTCTGTTCATGGTTCTTTTTTCGGGATGGACGATTGTACCCTCACATACTCTGCGAAAAAGAGGTAGGAGTATCATAATGCAATAATGGGAAAATTTGAATCTTTTGAAGGAAAACTTTTTGTGGAAACGCATCCCAAGACCGAAGATGATAAAATGAAACTTGCAAGCATAGCTCTCTCTTTTACGGTCTTCACTACAGCTCGTGCGAAGATTTATTCTAACTTTAGCTTTCCGTATATATAGAATTCGAAATCGAATAGAATGAAATTCGAAAGTTCGAGCTATAAGTCGTAGTATTACGACGTTTAGAATCGACTGCAGTTTTGCTATTCTATAATGTGAATCGAGTGTGGTGTTAAATACACGGAAAAAATCCGAACATTCAATACATAACATTCACGCAAATTGTGAAACGTCGTCTCCCACGAAAGAAAGGAATTTTCTTTATTGTGATAATGGGCCTCGATCGATCCGACTAGTCATAGCGAAACAAACGTGTTAAAGAGGTATAGATAATTTTAATCGCTTTCAGCTTTTTTATAGAGAAAATTGAATATAAGTTAATCTTCGGTGGAATTTTAGACAAGTTTCATGTTGATGATATTAAATTATGATTCATATTCAACCCGTGGGCTTTATTCTTTGGTCAGTTGTGAAGTGAGAGGCTCCTGAGATAATACTCGAATCATTAGATTAACATTAACCGGTTTCCTAAACATCGGATTACCATAAAAGGGCTGAGTGCAATCAAACACTTAGGTGACAATCGTCGAAGCTCTTTGTTATGTATGAGAAAAACAAGCAATGTCAATGTGTTATTGAAGGCATTTACTGATGGATGGTGAATGTTTTTCCAAATATTATGTTTAATTACTAAATAAAGTACATCAACGGAAGAGAAAGTTATGGTTTTCATCTCCTTATATAGAGTCAACTTTAAAAATTTAAAGGAGGAATGAAATGTCATTATTGATCCGATACTTAAAATGTAAATAAGTGAAAGATATCCATCAGGACATCCACGAATCCCACTAAGAGATATTTACCGTTGAGTCAATAGAACAATAGAACTGTGCACTTTTTAAAACCAATAAAAACGATCATCCATCAAAACGTAACACTACTGAAATTTCATGTTTTTTGGTATCAACATTGTGTGGTTCCTATGACTTTTCTAACATAACTTCTCAGTTGAAATAGTACTGTGCCATCGATAAACACGAAGAGTGTGTGTTTTCTTTATAAAGTAGGATTATACACTGGGTACGATCGGGGTAACATGAAGGTAAATAAAATGTAAACTTCTATCTGCACAAGGAGTACATTTTTAGACATCTAAATTAGGGCAGATCTTGGTCTTGGAATAAAAGCGATCGTGCACTCATTCTCGCACATCCTGCTTATTCATATTTATCATGCATTTATTTGGTTCCACTCACTGGAGACCTGAGCATTGCATTGACGTCGATATTCCTAATATCGAAATAATTGATTTAAACGAAAGCATTGTATTGAAAGGGCGACATAATTCAAATTATGATTTTTGAAATTGTTCATTATGTAATTAGAAATCATTTAAAATTTAATGAAATAAGTTTTTATTTTGACAGATAGGTACTACTAGAGTCAAAGTCGGGCGGAAATCTATTTTCATAGATTTATATTCAAGTGTTACATTCGATATTATTACGCTAGAAAATCTAGTTACATTAAAATAACATCACTAATATAGTTCATCGGCCGCTCCGAATTAATATTTAATATAACAAGTATTTTATCGACTTCCGGTCCGGACCGAGCCAAGTATCTTCGGAAAGCTAATCAGAATCCTTCAGATATAAAAGATATAATGGGAACCTATGTATTCGTTAAGATGCTGCTTAAGAATAAAAAAATTGAGAAATAGATTTTAATTCGGTAGTATATGGCAGCAAGCTGAAATGCCACTCGATACTCTATGGGGAATTAATTTTCGAATGGTCTATTATACTCGTCGTGAAGTTTCTAATTCTTACTTATGCCCTTCAACAGATCCTAGGAATGGAGTTAGAAACTGAAACGCTGTCTTTATAATATAAGTAGTTATGTTACGTTTAGGATCAATGGCAATTCTATAATTTGATTCGAGTGTGGAGTTAATTACACAGGAAAAAAGAATCCGAGTATGCAATACATAAAACTCACGGAAATTGTGAATCGTCGTCTCCCAAGGTAGATAGGAATTTCCTTTATTGTTATAATGGGTCTCAGTCAATACAAGATTAATCTCAGCGGAACGCAACGTGTTAAAGAAGTAAAGAAAATTTATTACAATAATCTTCAGTTATTGTATCATAGAATAGAACTTCAGATTGGGTACTGTAATATTTTTGAATCTCCTTCCGCACACTGTCTAAGTCAAAGTTTTTCGGGTAGTAAACTTCACCCAATGAATTATTTAAATTGTCTGATGGTTGCCGTCAGCATGGAAAATTTGATGAATGACATACTAATTGTGACTTACTCGACCATAATTACACCCAAGTAATGCAAGAGTAAGCTTTGATACCAAAATTTATGATGTTAGTCACTGAAAACACCTCTATGATAGTGCGGCCCTATGAAATTAAAAAGTAGCAGAAGCATAGTTAAGGCACGATTCATATATTAGGTATTCATTATGACGAAAAGTTTTTTAAAAGATTTCCAATTGTTTTAATCTATGATTCTAACATCTCTTACGGATGTGTTAAGAGTAGTACATGTAAATTATGTGAATCCTCCGTTCCTTTTAATCGGTAAAGCAAATCTAGTTTCAGTATGGTAATCGGAAATAATCTTCAGCTAAAAGCGATGCCTTAAGCTTTTTAAGGGTGATCCTACAAACACTATTATCTCTAATCGCGTTGTCTAACAGGAAAAATGTAGCATGATTAGGAATAGCCCCTTCCTCCTTTGAAAAGTTTCAATCCAACCCTTGCACCAGGTGGTAAACAGGAAAAGAAAAATGAGAGGAGCTCACGACCTCGGGACAAGTATTTGAGTATTTCTAACGGTAGGTGCATAAAGAGGTATATGGGATACCATACTCTAACATTGTAAAGACGTCTTAAAAACTACCACTGCTTATAGAAAGACCTATGATGCCTATCACTTTATAATATGAGGATGTAAAGAAAGAATATTAACTTACCTTCCAATGAGTATTTCATGATGAGCAGTGTTCACGTATATCACCGAATACTAAACACACTAAACACTGAAAACTGCACATATTTCCAATCACAGTTCACTCACTTTTCCACTCACACAGCACTCACTACACACAAATATCACTCCCTTATTCTGGCTCTTCGCGGTCACCTGAAGGTAAGGAGGCCGAATTGTGCCGGGTCGTTCTTCACAAGGACCTTCTCGCCCTGGAGAGGAACTCCCCGCTGCAGGACCTCTGGTCAAATTGCAACGACGAATCCAAAGGCCAACTCCTGAAATCCTTCCTCCAGCTGTGGAATCCCATCCCAGCGGTCGAAGTCGCCCTTCAGCCAAGGTTTATGTCTTTGTGATACTCGTAGGCCTCTGAGATAAATTGAGAAAGGAATGCATTGAAATCTTGCTACGTAAGATCTTATGAAAAGAGCTCAAAACAACGTAACTTCCCTGAATTTATATTTTTGAAGCCACACTCAACAATTAAAATTGCTCTATGGCTCTCAATTAAAATTTACATAGCCATCAAACATTGTCAAATGTTGTAACAAAAAGAAATGAATTTGGTGAGAAAGGCTTTATATTCTGGAGTTATATACATTTTGTACTCTGCTTATAGAAAATTAAAATGAAACTATACTCAGTAATAACGAGAGGAGGTCTTTATGTAATGAAAATGTATTACGAGATATGCACAAGCATAATCATTTCCATTTTCTAAGTTAATCAAAAGCCTCTCATGAAGCTTCTAAAAGGCGTCATTCTATCATTTTACTACTTTTCTGGAACGACATGCTAATTTGAAAGAAAAAGAAATTTGTATATTTCAACGATAATAGATTTTATCAATTATTCATTACTCTAAAGCAGCTTTGAGCGTTGGGTAAGAAGAGGGTAAGGGTTTAGAAATGTGCACTCATTGGTAAGATTTTCGCCAGAAGAAACCTCCATCATTTCTAAGACGTCGAGCTTCCTCCCTTTCGATTCCCGGTGGAGAAGTTTCGCCAAAAAGGAACTCTGCTTTCCGCTGTCCAGTAGGTGGGCGCCACAGCCATGTTTTATGAACCTGTTTTTGGATGAAGATTGTCTATGATTTTGAATCATATTTATTATTTCTCTTAATCAATACAGTACCCAAATTATAGACGCAATAACATAGGTCTCATACTTCTTAATTCTACATTACGAAGAAGGACGGCTAAGAGTTTGTGGGAAAAAATCCTCGAAGCTGAAGGCTTTTGAAGGAAAAACCCACGTATCGGGAAAACAACCGCACAAGAAGCGGGATGAAAAAACACGCGAAACACAGGAAATGCATAATAAAAAAACAATTGAATTAAATCTAACACTTAAAATTCTAAAACTACCTAAGCCTAATCTATAGAATTCAACGTTAACACAGATGAAAAATTGAATATCTAGCTCTAAGAATACAACAACAATCAGGCAAAATAGTTAATAATTGTTTCTATGTGGCTGGTTTCTTGGGCCCCGCTATTCTCCTCTGAAAGCCACCTTAAAGTATAATTCTTTCAAATCTAAGGATATGTTACAGATAATAGTAAAATTAACAAAGAACGTATTTCAGAAGTGAATTTAAAGTATGAGTATGTTTGACATGATTGTCAAAATCTACCTCGAATTAGTGATGAGTGTTTGCCGTCGTTCACTCAGTGTCACAGGGATTAATGATATGTAAGGAAATAAATAAAAGTAATGTAAAATTATAATATGCTATAATATCTTGATAATGTATTTCACAATACATTAAGCTATATATTAGCTCTATTCGAACTTAAAATCCTGGTAAATACAACAAATACCTCAGTAACCGATCCATCCTCCATAGTTCCTAATTACCATGCCAAGAGGCTCTGCCATTCATTGCACCACGCGGAGACACACTGATGGCCCTATGTTCTCCCACGCGTCCTCAATAGTTTCAAGTAATTTTCTCCTGTCTTGAGGGCGGTCTTGCTTTTGAAGATTTTTTGCCATAATACCCCGTATATTTTCAATGGGATTAAGGTCCGGGCTCCTTGCTGGCCAGCTTAATTTCTTACGTTGTGTTTCCTCTGGTAAACAAAAGTTGTTATTGCCAAGTGTGTGTTCTTTCTCCACAAGCATTAACCTTCCTCTGCGAGTTCTCTTTCGGAAGCACTTCAATCCAAGATATGTCATTAAGCAAATTCTTCTCCTTTCTCAGCAGTTATCACGGGAATATCCCAATTGAGCAACAAAACATAGGGATGATTATGTCACTTCTGTATGATAGAACCAAGTATCGCCATAAAATAGAAAACACCCAAATAAAATATATTTTAAACCATCATTGACACCAAGCTAAACCTTCTCAAGTAAACAGAATCACTTAAAATTTACTGAACGAATCTCGATCATTTTTAAATATCTAAACCGTTTGCATATACATTTTCTATTTCAAGAAACAAAGTAGCCATTCACTGATAAGAGAACTATTAGGTTGAAACCGAACATATCAATTAATTCGGTCTGGATCGTTACACGCCAACTTATTTATACATGATTGTATATTTGTATTAGTTTATTGATGTTAAAAATCTATGAATCGGTAAACGTTATTTCTTAGTCTTCATTTTCAGAGAAGATTCGCATCTTCTACTGTTTGCTACACTACAAGGGGCAAACTGTAAGGAACGTACCCATCTTCCGAGAAAAAGAGCGCTGACAGCCCTCTGAAACTTCAACGTCCGTCGAGAGGAGAATTATCCTGCAGTGCAGGCGAGTAGCGCAGTGCAAACTGCCACACACGTTTCCTGCCGCTCAGAGACGAAGTTATCAGGACACTAGAAAGGAAATAAGGCATTGTAAACCCTAAGAGTAACATAAAATCATCGAATCGGAAGATCGTTGTAATCTCGAAGAGTCATCCGTAAGATATAACACCGATAAATATTGAAAAACTAGATGTATAGACTTCTCAAAAGTTCTAACATTGCTAAGGAGTTCAACGTTGAGAGACTACAGAAGAGATAGGTCCGCTCCGTTCAAATGCTCCGACTGCTATGAGTCAATTGCAGGAAAGCGACCGCACCAATTCCGCCAACATTGATCACTCATACCAACGCTACGAATTCAGGATGGAGAAGGGCGGTATAGGATTTCTCTTGTTCCATTACAGCCAAGCGTGGATAAATATGTCTGGGAGTGTAGGGATACGGTTTCATCATTCGAATGCATATTGTATTTTCATAAAAGACTTTTATGTGATTTATCAGTAATTATGTAAACTTCTCCAATTCTTTAATCATTGAATTTATAGTGTTTGCGGGGGTCCTGGATAGCCGTGTGGACAGCGAGTTCGACTTCGATGAAAGTGGTTCATAGTACAGATGTTTCCAGCAAATTTATTACATTTATGCATCTCACGATTTAAAATTTTACATTTTCTGAATATCTCCAACTGCATTTATTATGTAGAAGAATATTTAAATTTATTGAATTATTTTGTTCTTACCCTCATCAACTAATTTCATTTTATTTATTGTTGAGGGTGATTGAATGTTTTTGTTACAAGAAGACATCAAGTCTCCTAAACTCTGAATAAATAACCTCATCAATTATATGCATTGCTTTCGTTGATTCCCAAAGAGAATGCCATCTATATGGGGACCATGTCTTTAAGTTCTAATTTCATGTCTAACACCTTTATTTACTAATTTTCTAAGTTAAGAGGAGGCCATGATAGATGTATACAATCTAGCTGCTTGACAGCAAACATCTTGATCCGTTTTCTTTGATGTGAAATAAGCAGTGATTTCAGAGTATGCAATTGTGGCCATCAATCAACAAGGCATTATCAGTCCTTAGTCAAAGGTAAAGAAGGTGTTGTTTTATTCTGAAAATCAGTTACAGCTTTTTAGGAGGCCCTAAAAATTCTCTTGTCATGGGAATCTTCTCAAATCTTGACTATAAAGTTTTAAAAATGTATGCCATACATTATTTTTAAGAGAAATGGGAAGGTCTGCCATAACATTTTCTTCCATATTTGGGGATAAATAAAAGTCAAGAAAAGGATTCAGGAATTTAATACATGTTCATAAGTTTACAGAGAGAGAGAGATATTTTAGAATATTTTCATGATTACAAAGTCTGATAATATTTTAATTTATTTCAGATACCTTGGATAAGCTACACTATTATATCAGTAAAGCTCT
Source organism: Pachydiplax longipennis (assembly GCA_036926295.1). Classification (NCBI taxonomy): domain Eukaryota; kingdom Metazoa; phylum Arthropoda; class Insecta; order Odonata; family Libellulidae; genus Pachydiplax; species Pachydiplax longipennis. The sequence goes on from JAVFKF010000010.1 coordinate 3,414,895, forward strand.
TTCTCTGCTCAAGGTGCATAAAATCCAAAACTCCAGTTTCAATGATCTTGATAACTTTACAGACTGACATCATCATCTATTGTCTGTATTCAGTAAAAAACAACAGCTTAAATACATTCAAATATGTAACATTTCTAAGGAATGATCACGATTCTTGTATATACACTTGGGAGCAGTAACTAATACAATAAATATCAAGACTTCAATTTATAAATGTTTAAGGACCTGCTCATGAAATGAGAAACATCTAATTAAAGATAGATGTAAAAATTGTGGAAATTGCAAGGAGTATTAAGAAAATTTCAAAATTTCATTTAAGAAAACTAAAGGTAAATATTTCTCTATTGTAATATTATTGAGGATAGTCAAATTCTTCATCATTCATTGAAGATGCAAAATATGGAAGATAATTTGCAGGACTCTTTGATTGCTATCTGAAGAAGAGCAGGGGGGTGTTTCTGAGTCTCCACAGATTGGTGGCAACAGATTCAATCCGAGTTAATCGTGAAGTAATCCATCTACCAACTTCTGTGCGTTTCACACTTCCAAGTGGAAAGAAATCCATCTTGGGTATGTCGTCACTCCTCATCCCAGTTGAGAAACGATGAAACATCATAAGAAATCACACATTCCTAAGAGACAAGTGAGCAGAGAAAAACAGCTTTCCAATAAACAGTAATTTTTGTAAATTAATTTCCTGCATTTGAGCATTTGAAACAAATGTGTGGTAATATTTTACACAATTGTGTTCGTTTATACTTCAAATAATCGCAATCTATGTACCCATTTTGAATCATATTGTATGATTGTAAATTATCACTAAATTTGCTGAGGTATTTATCAATGCCTTGATCAAAACATTCTAAGTACATTTACATTGCTGCTGGAAATAATCAATAATTTTTAATATTGCATTTAAAAGCTCTTAGCATGAGGGTATCTAGCCAGCAGAGGGAAGTGGTTGCTTACACATCTCATGATGTGTCTAGTTCCAGTGAGAGTGCACCTCATTGTGAGGTGTAGGCAACATCTTCCTCTACTCCGCCACCTTTGAAAGGTTTACACAAAAAGGTTAATTGCTCCACAAAAATGGAGTTGCATTCTATGCTTTATTACTACAGATGACTTGATAACAGCAATTCTTTTTAAGATGAGTTTTGATAAGGTTTTAAAAATTTTCCTATGTAAAGATTGGAGATGAACCCTATACCTTCATGTTAACTTAACTATTCGGGAAAATAGATTGCAAGTGAACTTTGTTTGGAATGATATTATAATATCTAAGGATAGTAGAACATTATCTAAGGCTTAGAAGGAAAGGAAATTTATAAATATCCTTGTTCAATTCCATTCTGTTTTTATTTACCATTACAGCCATTTCTACATACACTGGGACACACAGATATACTCAGGAAGGTCATACATACAAAATAATACATGGATATAATATAAATACTTATTTACAATAAAAAATGTATAGATAGAAACATACTCTACATATATAAGCTTTAAAATCATGATCTTAGCTGTCATACCATACATTGGACATAAGGTACAATATTTTGCACTATTTTGTATAATCTTTTCAGATTAAGGAACATCTGGAAATAAGTGCACATACATATCTTTTATTTGGATATTCTATGGTTGATTTGTTTTCTATTGTTATTTATTTTTAAAGTAGCAGCTTTTTTATATAAAATTATTTATTACTATGAAGCAGAAGCCATTTCTTAAGTTTTACATTTTTATTTTGAAGCAGTCTCTTTTTTGTCATTAAGTTGAGATATATTTTATCATTTTAGGGCCCATTTCCATTTCATTCATCTATTTCATTTATCACTTTATGTAACAGGTTATTTATTTTTATTTTATAGCTTAATAATAATTAAATTATTTCACAATTTCCTTAAGATATGGGAACTTTAGAATGTGCTCTCCACAAGTTGATGAGCTATAAAGCACAAAAGAGTAGCATCACCTACATTGATGTAAATTACATACATCTACAACATTTGAGTTGAGATTTACTAAAATTAAGAGAAGCAGAAGTAGACGTTTTGATTTCGCACAAAATTATTAGCAATTTTGGAATAACGAGGTTATGTATTTTTGGATGTTGGTTATACATTCTATCATTCATATTTTAAGTTAGGAAAGTTCCTGTATCAGATGTAGCCTAAAAATATGCTATTATTATTCAAGAGTTTTCTACTTTTGTAAATAGGATATTTCTCTTGTATAAATTAAATACAATACCACATACCTTCATTTCAATAGCTAATGTTGTGGTATGCTGCCCAGTGTTTAAGAATGGTCAATCTTTCACTATTAAAGCCCTTGCCATGCATTTATTATGATGATACAAGCCCTGGAAAATCATCATCTGTGACAATGAAGGGGTTTGAGTTATCCATAAGTGCCTCAGACCTTGTCTTCTCAAAACTTGCAGCCTTCTCTCTCCTCTGAAAAACATCAGGTTCCTTAATGATCTACATTGTGTAGGTTATTAACAATGAACATAATTATAGTAGCCAAATTCAGCATCTTTTTGGATTCATCAGGAATTAAAGTGAAACAAACTCAATACAATTGACATCCATTATCTTCTACAATTACTGACATCTATATTATTCCTAGGTTCTATCATTTTGCCAAAAAAGGCCTGAATCCTGGGTCATCGTTCTTTGGAGGAAATACATTCAATTGATGGACCAAGCCCATTTCTTGAAAACTAGGAAAATTTTGAAAGACACATAGCCACAAATTACTATGTAATTGGTTGAAATAAACTCAAGAAGAATATCATTCCAGAAATTCCTCACCAGGTAAGCCTCAGTTACATGTGAAATAAATTTCAGAATAAGAAGAGCTCCTAAGAGAATGTATTAATTACCTGTAAACATAAGGTCCATTAACAATTACAACATCAAAATATGGTCATTTCAGGAAAATTTATTGCTCTTACATCTTTTATCTCATGAAACCTTCTCTAAAAGATATTGAAAATATATTTTCAGTATAGAACAAATGCATTTAAATGAGCTTATGTTGGATCTATATACTTAAAGCAGCACTGGGGAGTGAATCATATATTTCTTCTTGACCCAAACATCTAATATTATATAAATTTATGAATCAGTTTTTTTATAAGTTAACCAGATGTCAGCAAATTGTAACCATTAGAAATACATTCTGCTAGAAAATACCTCAAGAAAATGATTGCTACAGCTAAAAGATATTAAAGTGAGGATTCTCTCACCCCACAGTCATTTGTAGTAACTTATACAACGATATTTTGCATATTAAGATAATTAGGGTCACGATGTACACAATATTTCATATGCAGGCATACACCAACAGCTTAAACTTTTCTCCCATTATAATCATAATTTATTTACTGCTTTAATATTTTTTACAAAATACTTAACAATAAAATATATTGTCCATGAATTTTAGAACATAGGGAACTTCATTTAGTATCTCATATCACTAGAAACTGACTTATTTGTAATAGCAAAGGATGAGAATTGAATACATTATACACATCAGAAAATTATACATTCATCACCAGAGAGCTACACTTTGCACTCTAATTCATTATAACCATGAAGGAATGAAGATGATCAGTAATGCTCAACTCTGAACTGCTTAGTTTTATTTACTTTTTCAATTTCCTTTTTATAGTAGTTGTACTATGCCTTCTTAAGTAGTTATACTATGCAATAAACATGCCATATGAATGAAAGAAAATTTTCAGCCATGTAAGGCTTTAAGGTGCAAAGTTAATCCTTTGAATGAAATGAAAATTAGAAGGAGTTTTATTAGGTTATATTATTATTTCTGAAAAGTCATGTGATGCAGAATATCATTTTTAAAATTAAAATTCATCATTTGATGTTACGTAATTCATTGTCATTCACTGTTCATCTCTCATCCTTCCCCTTAGTTTCTTCATTACCTGTATGTGCTGCAGTATCAAAGGTAATATTGCTATCCTTTGGATTGGGCAACCTCCATATGCATGAAAGCTATGCTAGCTTGCAAGTGATGAAGGGGCAATCAGCTGATGCATGTCAATGACCTTTTTTAAGTAGGTCAGGCACATACTTATGGATCTAGCAAATATTTTTTTGTTAAAAAGGTGTTTAACTATCATGTAACTTGTTTATCATGATGTAAATAATAAAGATTGTAGTTTTCACTTCTTTTTATCTTAAAAATATTCAACCAAGAGTTGGCTCATTGCAGTTGGTCTCAGCACTCCACTTCTCTATGTATTTATTAGTTTTACTAAATCTTTGGTACAAACTTCCTAATGTTCTTGGTTCAATATTTTTCAGATGGGGGCCAGTACTTAGGGCCTCTTCTACCCTAACTACACTCCTCTTCTCTTATATATTGAAATATTTTCTGCTACACCTCCTGTAATGAATCAAAAACCCTGCATGGCGGATTTAGAAATATACCAAAGAGGAATGGATTAATACATTATTAAAATGCCTTAAACAATATTTGGACCTGAATTCCCTTGCTGAATATGATTTGAGTAGTTAATTCAGAGTTTCATATAAAGTTTTTAAAAATTCAGTCATGAATATGCATAATTCCTCCATTATTACATGATAATATTTGATGAGGTGATGGTAAACCATTTAAATGCAAATTTAGTTAAATATTATCCCTGCATTCATTACCTGAGTAGCAGTAAATCTGTTATTATCAAGGTTATCTCAGGGTTGAGAGCAAAAAGGATCAGGTTACTAATAGGTGAGGGGAACCCTGAGTATGTTTTCTTTCACTGCTGAAACATGAAGATGATGGCACCTGAATAGCAAACTCTTTCTCTTAACATTAAACAAATGATGAAAGAGAGAAACTTAGAGAAAGGATTTTAATGTACCAGTAAACACAAGAGATGACCAAATATTACATCAAGTACTAAATTTTCAACATTTCAAAGGACATATTCTATGCACAATGGAAATTAAGTGAATATATTCTAAGGAAGAAAAGAAGTAAAATTATTTTACTAGAACATACTGTAGGAAGGAACATATATTTATATGGTGCAGTATGTTTACCATAGCTAAAAATTTTTAGCAATTTTCACTGAACTTTAGCCAGAAATTACACAGTGTTAAAATGGTTATTTATAATTACTAGATGGCATGAAAGCAGTCTCCATTTTTGGTTAAAAATATATTGGTGATGTATTTGCATCAAGCTCTTTCAGTAATGAAGAAAAATAATGCTAGAAATTATTTTATATAGATTTTCGACAATATCTGAACAAGATAAAAAATTACACTTCTAAGTTTTCTCCATTGGAATGAAGACCAAATATTGCTACTAGGTATTTTCATTATAAAAAAGAAAATTTCAAGTTTCTTACACATTTAAGAAGTTACCTGCTAAATTTTCTAGATGCACACATTTTAAAAATGAGATATAGGATGGAAAAATTGTCTCTGATAAAAAGACTTTTTACAGTGCAGATCTTAGTTGTCTTGAAAGAAGCATCATTTAATACTGGTGAGACAAGCAATTTAATGCTTTGGTGAGCAGAATCTGTCCAAACAGTAACTAACAGAAGCTTCTCTGTGTGTATCTTTTTAAGTGTAAACGCAATCTATAATTTTATATTTAGGTAGGAAACAACTTAGTCAGAACAAAAAGAAAGGATCACAGTTTAAATATTTTTGAGCATACCTTAACAGTAGATACATAGATAATTTGTAAACTGAAGTTGATACATGCAACCAGAAAAGGTAGCTCTTGTTGAGTTGATTTATTCTTCACTACGAATCAAATTGGTCTTACATGTTAAAAATGCCAGGTTAATTTTTCTTCCAGTTTTTATAACTATTGGCCAATAGGTTTTTCTTTTTAAGATGAAAAAGGCATAGCCTACAAAGAGATTTTTTCATTTTCTTCAGGAAAATATTAAACAAGGCAAATTTAGAAGTCAGGCATCCCTTCTCTCTAATAACATCTTCTTTTTGATTGGTTTAACACACTACTGATAAGCTTTGGTTAGCATTTCTTTCTAAGAGAGTGAAGGAACAAGCAGCTTGCAATTAAATAGATCTATTCCACTTACGCTGCAGTGTTTCTTTCCTTCTTTCCAATTGTCCACATATCCATGCTCCACAGTAGTTTCACAATTTGCTGACACTGATGAAAAACACAAGTTGATTGCCTACTGCCACCTGTATATAAGCCATACAAATGCTATATAGAAATTAAGGCTGAACTACTATACTAAGTAGAAATTAAATGTTGAAAAATTACTTAAGATAGATCATTTCAATAAATAAAGAATGTGAGAATGGATTTTGATATCCACTGTAACCAGGCTATGCTGTTACATGGACATGTATGGCAGTATTTTGTAATTAATAATCTGTGGCTCAGCTAACAGATTATTACAATATACAATAAAATCTGGCTAAGACAATTTATAAGGGAAAAGTGAAACCCATGCTCTATGGCAGATATTACAAATTTTTATTTCTTTTATATAAGAATACAAAAGAGAAGGATATTTGTCTCTTTACTTAAAGAAATGATTTACAACTAAAAAAGAAAAGGAATCTTACATATATTGCCCCTCTTACCACAGCTGTAGATAAAGACTATGGACAGCTGTTGTGTGATACTGGTCAACTTCTTGCCATATTTTCTAAGAATGGTCTACTTCTTGTGAAAGAGAAAATTTTTCTTGGTTACTTTATGATCGTAATTCTTTCCTTTCCAATGAAGCAAATTTTACCAGTTGGGCAAACAGGGGATAATAATGTAAATAGTGAAATGTTTTGTGGGGTGCTGATTGTAGTCTTGTAGAGATTGTTATTCTTACTGTTCTTATTAATCATATTGTCATTCCCTATAAAAATAAATGCAAAAAGTGACCAACATAAGTAACTAAGGTAGCACTCATTAAATATTTCTTCGGACTGGCCGCAAACGCCGTCCGACCATGGTAGACCTCGTCCGGCCGAAGGGCTCGGGCCGCCCGCGGACCTTCTGCGGCCGACGCAGGGCGCACAGTTAGCGTCCGAATCTCGGCGCGTCCGGAGTCCAAGGCTCTCCCGGCGGAGTCCCCGGCCGAACCCCCCGCAACTGCCGGGGCGGCGGACGACTGCCCATCGGGCTACGGGAAGGAGGAGAGCCAAAGCCCATGCCCCGACCTGTGGCTAGCGCGGATCTCTCCAGGCGACGCAAGCGGTATCTCAGCTCATCTAGTCCGAGGCTCTCCCGGCGGAGTCCCCGGCCGAACCCCCCGCAACTGCTGGGGCGGCCGACGACTGCCCATCGGGCTTCGGGAAGGAGGAGAGCCAAAGCCCATGCCCCGACCTGTGGCTAGCGCGGATGTTTCCCGGGGACGTAAGAGGCATCGCCCGGCACGCCTCCGGGTCCGGCGACGGGGCGGGTGTCCCTATGACTCTCCAAGGCGGCCGACCCCGTCACTCCGAGTTCCGGGTTCCATGCTCGACGGCGGATGAACCGCGGTGGTAACCACGACCCTCTTAAGGGTTGCACCGTTGACCCGAGCCGCTCCTTGACGACGGGGTGCCCCAGGGCGGGTGTAGCTAAGAACCCCTTAAGGCAGCCCTCGGGATTCGAGGCCCTCCCGGAGGGCCCACGCTCGGACTGGCCGCAAACGCCGTCCGACCATGGTAGACCTCGTCCGGCCGATGGGCTCGGGCCGCCCGCGGACCTTCTGCGGCCGACGCAGGGCGCACAGTTAGCGTCTGAATCTCGGCGCGTCCGGAGTCCGAGGCTCTCCAGGCGGAGTCCCCTGCCGAACCCCCCTTAACTGCCGGGGCGGCCGACGTCTGCCCATCGGGCTTCGGGAAGGAGGAGAAGCAAAGCCCATGCCTCTCCCGGGGAGTCCCTTGCCGAACCCCCCTTAACTGCCGGGGCGGCCGACGACTGCCCATCGGGCTTCGGGAAGGAGGAGAGACAAAGCCCATGCCCCAACCTATGGATCTCTCCAGGCAACGCAAGCGGCATCTCAGCTCATCTAGTCCGAGGCTCTCCCGGCGGAGTCCCCGGCCGAACCCCCCGCAACTGCCGCGGTGGCCGACGACTGCCCTTCGGGCTTCGGGAAAGATGAGAGCCAAAGCCCATGCCCCGACCTGTGGCTAGCGCGGATCTCTCCAGGCGACGCAAGCGGCATCTCAGCTCATCTAGTCCGAGGCTCTCCCGGCGGAGTCCCCGGCCGAACCCCCCGCAACTGCTGGGGCGGCCGACGACTGCCCATCGGGCTTCGGGAAGGAGGAGAGCCAAAGCCCATGCCCCGACCTGTGGCTAGCGCGGATGTTTCCCGGGGACGTAAGAGGCATCGCCCGGCACGCCTCCGGGTCCGGCGACGGGGCGGGTGTCCCTATGACTCTCCAAGGCGGCCGACCCCGTCACTCCGAGTTCCAGGTTCCATGCTCGACGGCGGATGAACCGCGGCGGTAACCACGACCCTCTTATGTTGCCCCGTTGACCCGAGCCGCTCCGTGACGACGGGGTGCCCCAGGGCGGGTGTAGCTAAGAACCCCTTAAGGCAGCCCTCGGGATTCGAGGCCCTCCCGGAGGGCCCACGCTCGGACTGGCCGCAAACGCCGTCCGACCATGGTAGACCTCGTCCGGCCGAAGGGCTCGGGCCGCCCGCGGACCTTCTGCGGCCGACGCAGGGCGCACAGTTAGCGTCCGAATCTCGGCGCGTCCGGAGTCCGAGGCTCTCCAGGCGGAGTCCCCTGCCGAACCCCCCTTAACTGCCGGGGCGGCCGACGTCTGCCCATCGGGCTTCGGGAAGGAGGAGAGCCAAAGCCCATGCCCCGACCTGTGGCTAGCGCGGTGAGAACTATTGAGGCTATTGGTGAGAAAAGGTCTTACTTTTGAAACCTTCGACACCTGCGTTTGGTCTAAAGTGCTTTTATAAGCGAGAGAATACCGGTAATCTAGTGATGGCTTACTTATGTTTGTACCATCATAGTTTTACAAATTCCGTCATCTGACTTACTATCGTTACCTCAAATAAGCATTCTACCCTGTCATTACCTTATTTTTCCTTTAGGTATTACCTTTAGTAATCCCAGTCACAGGGTGTAGGATATCCTGCTATGAAAAAATTCTCAAGCTCTGTCTTAGCGATGTTTATTAATATCCAAAAGTCCATGTCTCGCTTTCAGCGATGGCAATTCTTCCAAAAAATTCTTCTAAAAATTCTGTAGCCCGTCGGGCAGCACGGCCTGCCAAACAGCCAGCAGGATCTAATTACTCCCTTCATTTCTTTAATTTCTTTTTCTTTTCTTTTCTGGTTGTGCCAGATACTTCACTGACCAAAACGCGACTACGCCAGCGCGGCTCCTGAATAATCTTGTGGGGGAGGTACATGCGTAATTAAAATATAGTCGTTTCTTTAGGACGCAACTAAAATTCCGCGCAAAGGATCGTTGCGGATGGAGGACATTTGTCTAATTGTTAAACAAATTAGATGTTTTTCCCATAGCTCATCCACAAACTACTGTTAATAACAGACGGCCGAAAAGGCGGCATCAGGAGAGACATCTTGCGCACGCTTGTCCATACTGATACCAGTTTTAAATATTCGGCCAAATATTTGGAATATTGCGCGAGGGTTCCTTCCGAGATTTTTTAATATTTCGTATCACTTCATGAAAAATTGATTTATACTCGGTCGAGATTTGGAAGTATAACAGAGAGGTCCTGACATGTGGTAATATTGCGCGAGGTTTTCGTCCCAATACATCTTGTTCTCTTGTCGCAAACACACCATAGGTTATTATTCCAATACATGAGACTGCTTCTACGGTGGACATATTAGGGTAAAAGATTTCTGTATATTACATGGACGTAATTCGAGGTACATCTTTCATGATTTTCCTTGAAAAAAGAACGGATTGTCAAATATGTGAAAGGAAGAATGGAGTGCCAACCTTAGAACTACCCGCTTTGGGAATGGTTGATTCCGTTAAAAATTGCAAACGTCAGCCGATTGAAACATGCGACGTTTACTGAATTACGCTCGGAAGTAGGTAATATTCAAGCATATCCATTCAAGCATATCCAGGGGAGAATGCTAAATCTCTAAACAATTAAATTCCTATAACCAAAGAAAGAGACATTTGTTCGTTGGCAACATAATTAACCCTAAAAAACCGCGCAATACAAATAAATACTTAAGAGGTACAAATAATACTAATAATACCCGACAACAATGTACTCAAAACAATTTTCATAAACGCTTTGGCTAAACAGAGTATACTATAAATTCTGAATTTGACTATTTTTTTCATTTTTTATTACTGAAAACCTATATGTAGATCTTAATTAACTATTATTATATTACTGACGGCAGCACTCTTACCAATCATTCTAGTAATATTTTGTACATATTACAGCATTTTCCAATATTATTCTGAGTATGCCGACGCAATCCGGCGTGTTTCAATTAAGCCGTCGCAAAATTTTCTTTCCTTACCGCGAACATTCGAGCACTATAATTTCTCCATCGCCCACTGAAGCCCTAAGATAATTTACTCGGTATTTAAGGAATTACTAATACGAAAGGGGATATGAAAGACTGTGTTTATGGAAGAAGAACATTTACATAATACAACAAATATGCATGTGTAAGCTGTTGACTTCGTCACGTTTACTACACAGTTGAAATATATTTTTCTGGAACACTTAAGTCCTCCTTTCGGTATTATCGTAATCAATCTCTGTCTGATGGTTTTCGATATCCCGCGATGAAGTAATTCTCAGCCACTACCGGAGTAATATATGTTGGTATCAGAAAATCTATCTTCCGCTGCTAGCGGTGGCATTTTAAAATTTAAAAATTCTGAAGCCTGTCGGGCAGCACGACGTGCCAAACATCCAGAAGGAACTAATTATTCCTTTCTTTTCTTTGATTTCACTTTCTTTTCTTTTCTGGTTGTGCCAGATCCTTCACTGACCAAAACGCGACAACGCCAGTGCGGCTCCTGAAAAATCTGGGGGGGAGGTAAATCCGTGATTCAGCAGTAGCCCTTAATTCAGGACGCAACTAAGTTTTCGCGCAAAGGATCGTTGCGGATGGACGGCATTGGCCAAATCGTTTCACGAAACTGTTGTTTTTTCCCATAGTTTCTTCAGAAAATAATGTCAAAATCCAGCGGCCTATCTTGCGGCAAGATGAGCGACATCTTGCGTACACTTGAGCAAACCGGTTCGAATTTGAATTCTTCCGCCAAAATATTGGAATTCTGCGGGAACGTTGAAGTAGCATATAGTGTGCAGTGAGGCGACGCGACGTTTTCAGGAGGTAGGCGAGTAATGTTCGGAAGATAAATACAACATTCGACTTCGAAACGTTAGGAAATTCACAAATCATGAAATTCAAATGAACTCCAAAGTTATCAAAATGAAAGCCGTTTCTGGCAGAGAAGTTATCCTGACATGTAGGATATTTACGAATGGGATAAATATATTCCTGTTATCATGCGCGCACATGTATGTTTTGATCAGTTAGTAAACGACAATACATTTAAGCTATGATTCGATTGTAGATGAGAAAATAAATACAGGTATCTCGATGTTACTTTGAGGAAAGAAGGCTTTAGTAGAAGGTAATAACCCCTATGTTCCACTCCATAAGCTTACGAGTGTCACTGGCAGCTCATCGAGTGCTCTGAATTGCTCAAGTAAAACTACTGTAGCTCAGCTAATTATTATAATGTGAAATACTACTTCGTCTGAATATTTTTAAGGTTGATTCTTTACATTCATGCAAAGAAACGAATATTTGAATTTTTTCAAGTTGAGAAAGGTATGTAACCCCTCAAATAACTTTCGTAAGCAATTTTACTCCATTTTAAGTATTTCACTACTATCCTTAGAATGAAAAAGGAATTTGCGTTCGAATTACATAGGATTTTCAGCCATATAGAGCGATTGCCTTTCATATTCTTATTTAACAATCACTATGATTTCTTTATCTATTTCAGTATATCTGGTACAACATACATGACAAGCAACGACAAAATAACTGTTTATATTCAGTTTCCGTTCTTTTTGTACTAATAAGGATTTCGTAGGACCATTATTCCTGATTTCAGTGTACTAAAGAAAAAGTCTGTAATCGATTAACGATGATGAAAATGGTCTTTTTCTTTTCTTTCTTAACATTTATTATAAGGACGTTTTCGAGTCATCTGGAATCGAACCAAGGATTTACTGCGCAAAAACTATCGATATTTAATACACAATTATGCATGTATTTCTAGAATTTCTATCTCGTCAGGTAGTAGTGAAATTGATTACCGAGAAATGGCTTACATTCATTTCTTTCGATAAATGCTGAAATCGGATACATAAATTAATTAATATAAAGACAATGGTGTTTATTATATAAAATTTTATAAAGCAATCGCTATTTATGGTTGTGAAATCCTAAATTACTTGAATGCAAGCTTCTTTTACGTTCTTAGGATAGTCGTTAACTACCTTCAATGGAAAATATCGCTTACGAAGGTTACTTAACGGGATTATAAATTGAGCATACAATTTATAATTATTAATAAGTCAAGGAAAGAATTTAACGAACGAAAAGAAAAATTTAATGACAAATATACCAGAGAATGTCGCGTTCTTTCATGCATACTCGGCTAGCATGGGCGTGTATTGCGGGATTGCCTATACTCCGGTTATCAATTTTCAATTATTTATTGCAGCGACCCTAAGGCCCATTCAGACTAACGCCGTCACAATTTTTCATTAATCTACTTACTGCAACACTGCAGAAAGTTTCATCAAAATCCCCGGACAAAAGTGGGAGTCTCTCCTTGTGAGTAAGATTTTGGAAGCTTTTAACTCGTCGATTCTTCATTTTTCGATGTGTTATTAGTATAAAAAAATCAAAATGAAAATCGTACAATTCTCGTATCGTACAATCATCAAGAAAAATGTCTCTCATTCATTTACTTGAGTTTTTCTCTTCCGGGCGTTAAGGCTTTGTCTTATATCACATTGAAACCTTTGATTTGAAAATGACTGCTTTATTTTCTTGCTATAATTTGCTCTTAATATTATTAAAATGCCTTCACCGGGAATAATGATTCTTAGATGGGATCCTGGGACGCCGTTATCTCCGTATTACTTATGAAGAATGTAATCAAGTTATCCCGGGTATCTACTGAATTTCCCGGGAAAAATAGTCGTAGAATTTTTTCAAGAATTACAACGTAAGTAACCTTTAATTTTCTCTCCCTTTTCTTAAACCTATATTTTTCTTTGTTTTCTATTTATTTATGGAATATTCCTATTCTACGTTTTATTTTATTTATATTTTCGCTGCGTAACTGTATGCTAAGTTTGCATTCTACCAGAGCGTTCTCTCGTTTTTAGCCGTTCACCATATGGTTGATATTCAGCAAAGTGTGTTTTTTCTTTGTCGACTTAAGTGTGAGCCATATAATTCATTTGTTATTTTTAAATTATAGCCAAAATAGAAAAAGTAAAACCATCATTTAGTTCGGTTTTAGGAAGGATGATTTTTCTTTTCGGAAGGTCGTCATTTAGCTTTCCATTTGTATTTTGTTTCGTGGCAGATTCAGATTTATGCCGCATGGGGGATACAGAAAACTCGTTCCAGTAGTTCATTTCGTAGGTGAGGTTGGACCGTGCCGAATGCTCCTTGCAGGTAAGAGTTTTTGCAGCATTGAATCCAGGTGTTTCTGAAACGGAGTGGGTCGTCGCAGACATGGGAAAAAGGTTAGCTTCCTAATATAATTACTATTACAATTGATTCTCGCAAATAACAACTGAGAATTCTTTAAAATATAATTTCCGCGTTAAACCCAGTTTGACCCCTTGTGCCACGCGATTTTAGTTTGTTAAACGTTCATTCTTATTCCTTTGTTACGTGAATAGTCATGTTTTTGATTAAATAAACACATAATGCGAATCCTTTCTCTTCCACTTTCATTGAGTACGATGCTGTCCAAAAGATCCCCTGCCGTAGCTGTTTCGCCTTGCGCTGGAGTTGTGCATTTGACCTGATGTTTCCAACAAGCTTAGGCACTGGAGCATCTCATCTTAAACGGTGCGCATCAGAGGATTATTTTGGACCACAGGCTTTTAATATGAGGTTAAGGAGTTCCAGTTAAGGAGAAAATTTTTTATTTGGCAAATTCAAAAAATATATCTGTGAGAAATTTTGTCACGCATGATTCATTATTCATGATTATTTTTTTTAAGGACGGAGTAAGCAGAGGAAGAAGACCGATGGAGATTTGTATCTGGGCTTTCTTTGGTAGATGTTGTTTTCAAGTGCTGAAGTGAGTTCTATGTATTCTTAAGTTCCTAATTCATCTTTACATGAATGTTTTCTCGTAATGGTAAAATTCCAACCCATAACTTGTTATCGTTTCAGTGAAATGACTTTAGCCTTGCAGCCCGAGGATGTGTGTCAGAGCCTTCCGAAGGAGTGAAGGTGGGGCGACCCACGCCGTTGGCGGTCCGGCACCTCAGGTAGTCGATGCATTTTGAGACTCTCGAGTGAAAGTTTACCTATTATTGTTTATAATATTTATTTATTATTACATTTATTTATTATTATTATTATCATTATTATTACTATATTCATTCTTATTTATCACTTTATATATACTTACTACAGCCTATATTGCTATTAACGTCACGAAATTTAATGCTAGTTAAGTAAGTAGAGTATTTAGCTTGAAAGCCTTATTAAAATATAATTAAATAAGCAGTACTATAAAGAAATTACAAAACAATAATAAAATCAGAAAAAATGCAATTATGCATTTCGATCTTCTTTTTTTTTGTCTCCCTCTAACGGTGTGTGTTTGTATGTTTTCAGTTTCTCAGACACTCAAGTTGTCTCAGCTAATCTCAGACACCTCTCAAACGCTATCATAGGATGTCAAACACTTCCATTTAAGAACTAATGAAATAATCCTAGTTTTCAAATGTATACCCCCCTTGTAAATCAATTAGAAAGCATGTCAACTGAGTACGTAAATAACCCAGTTTAATCTAATAAGATGATAATATAATGTTACCTTAAGTAGCAGCCAGCTCCTTCCTTCGTCTTCGTCTTTCAGGTCTTCCTCTTTAAGATATGAGCCAGCCGTTTAAAGTCGCGAAGGAGAGTCACCCATGCCGTTGGCGGTCCGGCACCCTTGGAGTTGCATTTGCGACTCTCGAGTGGAAATTGACCTAGAAATTATCTCAGAAGAAATGAAGGGGTAAGATGTGAGGTTTGTCCTACTCAAGCTTGAAATTAAACAAGATCTTTTTTGTTGGTGCCCCCCCGGCTAATCCTCTCTTCCCGGTAACCGCGGATCCTTGAGTCGTCACTGATATGATTGCGTTTTCTAAATATATTCTTAATATATATAGATTTTAGCACGATTAGTAATGAACATTCATCCATTGGCATTCATAATCTTTTAGTAGTTTGATATTTGTATCTTGATTGCCTTAGCGGCATTTCGCTTATTATGTCGTCTCTAAATTGCTATTTAAATGTTCGTTTAATTTCCAAAGTTTGAAATTATTTTTTTTAGATTAATCTATTAGAGCAATCTTTTCCGTAGAGTTTTTATATTTAGGCATTAATATCAATCAGTATATCAGATTTTTCCAAGCTTTGTTATCAGAGTTTTCTCGCGGTGTGATCAACTTCTACTGTTCGAGAGATATTTTAAAAGCAAATAGTTTCTTCCTCTCATTTTATTTTCTGAATTTAGATACCTGTCTATTGTGTATATAATATGACGAAGTGTCTGTATAATTGCAGACTTACGTTTGAATCGCTACATGTTAAAGACGTTATTTTATATAATATATACCCTGCCTTGGTCAGGGGTCGCGAATGATTTTGAAAGGCGGGCCGCGTAAGTTACTCACACACACAAACTAAACTGTCTGGATCTAAATAATCATATCATAACTAAGATATTGTAATTACTGAAGCAAAGGAATGCTGCATATTTAGGAAGGGTGGAGTAATTTCCTAATTAATTGAGCAGAACTTAGCTTTTTTATTAAAAAAAATATTTAGTTGTAGGTGCTTAATTTTCGCTTTTACTACCACATGGTTGTTTTTACCTGTATTAATTGACACTTGAAATCTGTAGTGTCATAAATGATATTTCATAGAGGAAGACATAATCAGAAGAAAATTGTAAAGCTTGGATGCGATCGATTTCTAATGTAATTTTTTAATATAGCCAAAAAATTGAAGATATCGTACTACTACTAGTTTCCTTTTGTTACATTGTACTTGTGTCTACATCATCTTATCGGTTTAGTTTAATATATTAAAGCTCATTTCTGTAAATTGTCAAATCTGTAAGTTGAAATGGAAAGTAACGTTTCTGGCAAAACTAATTTAGGTTATCCTATTAAATTTGTTTATTAAAAGGCCCATTCCAAACTATGGTTATACAACACACCTTGTTTATTCCATTTTATATACGTGAATCTAGACACTACAAGGAATTCATATAGTTTGAAATATATTTATTTTATAAAGTTTATTTCAATTCATCATATGGTTTGCTATTCTGTTTCTTGAAATAGAAATGTACGTTGATGCAACTATAAGGGGAATAGCACTTATCGTTAGTGCAGTTTGCACTGACAAGTACTGCGGTGGTTTTTGTTTTAACATAAAAAAGAGAGTTGAGAATATAAAAAAAATATACACGGGTTCTTTCGGTGGTTTGTTAGTGTTATATTCAAAGTAAGAATTTATTACAATTTATCACCATGATGAAGAATAAAGCAGAATTCTTGTTTGACTTGCAAGAAGTTTAACCATCATAACTATTTTATATTTTTAGGAAAGCCGTATTTTGTTTACTTGATTGAAAGAGAGGACGTCGAATCCTTATGGACATCTGAAGTAGGCATAGTGAAATCAATTGAGCTCAGGACATCATAGCGCCTTACACCTGACCAGATGGAGAAGTGAGCGCCATCCTCTAAAAACGAAAAGTTATCACATAATAGAAGCGGAATAGGTTAGTATGTGTAATAAAGCCTTCAACAGCATAGTCATGCTAAGATAATGATTGCAGTAGTCTTAATTCTTACTATTTCGAGTTGCGCATCAAAAATTTTGTCCTAAACCATTATTTTGTAAAACTGCTTTCGTCGCAAACTCCCTGTTTTAAATGTTTATTGTTTTAACTCCCTTAATTTGAAATCCTCGACGATACGTATTACTAATGTTGTTTGTGAATTACGAATACATTCAACGCGTTTACAACATTAGTTCTAGATATTTCTAATCGTAGATAGATCGGAAAGTTTATTTTAATTTAGCGCGTGTATTTCAATTCGCGATAAATTCTTAAAATTTCCTTTTCGAAATTTCGAAACCTTCGGATGATATGTCGATGATTAGATGTGAATGCTTATTTTTACTTGCGCGCTCTGAGACGGTTGCCTCTCTCATACTTACCTTTTGACGCCTGCTCATGGTGATGAGTAAGCATTGAAGGTTTTCGATAATTGAAGCATGGAATGGATCATACTTTGGAGTTGCTATGCTATCGATTCACCGTAATTCGGTAAATTTAATATTGAAATAATTCTCTCCCGTTGGGGAAATTGAGGATATCAATTGTTAGGGTAAGATCACTCTTTATTCCGGTGATTTCAACGCACCGCGTGTCACGATGAGGAAGTTAGTAATAACTGGCGCTCAAAGATATGTTAGGGCAATAATGTACTATTATGGTTATGACGTTTTCTATTTGTCACTTTATTTTCCAGGTACTCAGATGTCACGGTGCTCTCTTGCTCCGGCTTCTAGAAGACGTCTGAGATTGAAATCATCTGAATGCTGCAGCACAACTGAGTGCGAAAGGACCAACGTAGCGCATGAGGACATGAAAATTACTATCATCTTGATGCTATTATTACTTGATAATTAAGCATACTTGTTATTATTATAATTAAAATTGTATCTAAAAAGCAATTTAATGTTTCTCAACATGTTCCCTATCCTAGCTAAGAAATAAATTCCGAAATTTATTTATAAAAGAATTATTGTATAGATTGATTAAATATCCTCTTTTTTTAAATTAATACTAGAATATCCAGGATTTTACGAAGAATTGTATTTGAGTATTTTTCAGATTTAAATTGACAGTAGTAATAAGGTACCGAAATTATATAAACTATGAAAATTACGGAATGACGGCCTCAAATTCAATTCTGGTAAAAATTAGATAGAGAATAAAAGAAAAAAGTTTATGCAATGTAAAAAGATAGTAATTTGCAATTTTACAAGTTAACTACTTGAAGGTACTTAAAATGGACGACTTTTCAAGAAATATATAAATTATCAATTTTTTAATTTGAAATTTTCGCCTAGACAACACAAAATGCATCTTGGGTGTAAATTTATATTTACGATAGTCATTTTAATAGTGACAATGGAGACTATAAGAGGAAGTAATAACAAATTCAAAATGGCTAAATTTCGAAGAATAGAATTCTGAAATAAAATACAAAATTTGGAAATTTTAAATCCGCGCCCAAACCGCAACGTCATGACGTGACGACATGATAGAGGCGTCATGAACTTTCGCTTTCATGCCAAGGTTATTGGGCCCAAAGGGTTAAACTCGGAGAGCTTATTCGTAAATTTCGAAAAAAGGGTTAAAATTGCTGGTTTTGCCCTTGAATGACCTCTAAATTCTGAATTCGTCCTTCAAAAAACGCCGGGAAATTCCGCAAGTTTATGAGGGCGCTGCATGTTCTCTGCAGTAAGTAATTCATAACGTATATTATCACTCGCATTACTGCAAATGAGGTCTTGGTGTAGTGGATAACTTTCTGTTTCTCACGAAGGAAGTCAGGGTTCAAATCCTACAGATGCAAATATTTTTTTCTTACGATTCTATCATTTATATTTACCGGTTTTTCTATCATTTTCATATGATTGCGTGATTTTTTTCTCTTGTAAACTTTCACAATTCAAACATAAGGAGCAATATAATCAAGTTATTTCCTCCGCTACCCAATTTTTCAATGCATGACTGTTTAAACTGAAATTGGTTAATACTTATATTCTCCTTTTAATTAAATCACTTTTCGATTGCCGGTTAATTCTATGGCGATTATCTTGCACTACTTTGGTTAATGATAAGGTATTAGAAATTATATCGAGGGTATTAGAAACAAAAAATTAAGGTCTTCTTAATTTTTATTGATATTAATAACAATATATAAGTAACACATCAGACTAATAAGCAAGATACATTGTGTTTGTAAACGTAATATGTCAATAATTGTCATAGATCATTTTCAGAGCTCTAGGTGACAGAATCATTTTTACTAATTCATTTCTATTATTCCATTCGCTGATAATGCTCGTGTATGTCTGTAAAGAGGGTTGAAATTAAAATGAGTAACAAATATTATATGTTCATACAATATAGTTGAGCAAAATTCCATTAGTATATTTAAACATGAACGCAGGCAGAATAATGGCTTATGAGAACCTTCATAAATATTGAATTCCAAGTATAATTTTAATTTATCCTCTGTTACATATTTATAAAGTCTTGTTAAAAAGAAGCTTTACGAATCATATTAAGTGCTCATAACACACAAAATTTCCACGTATTATTATTTGAGTTTCTAGGTATTTCATGAAAACTCTCCAAAATCATGTAAATAATACTATGGCCAAGATGTATTTCTTTATTATAGGCAAGATTAAATTCATATCGTACATATACAAACACGAATTAGTTAAATCAAAAAATTCCGTATCTACTCACATATATGACTAAAGTGCAAAATAGCGTAAAAGTAATTTATCTAAAAAATTTCCCTCGTTAATAACTTCTAAACGATTCAAGTTATCTCAACCCGTCCGTATACCACGTTTATTAACTTACCCATATGTTGCAGATGAGTTTAAATTCTTAGAGAAATACATGTACTGCAAATTATCATAACATTATTCAAATATTTTCCCACAGAAAAACACGTAAAAATCAGAGCAACTCAGTACTATGTATCTTCATGTACCGCTAATTTAAAATTATGAATCACGAATAAATTGCCGTGGAATGAACGTGGAAATTATAGTATTCATCACTAGCACGCACTAACATTACATTTTGAAAGATTGATTTGTACATTGGATGGATATTTTATACTGTGACATTTATCTAAAAAATTTCTTTTAAAATTCTTCTCAATATCGAATAAAATCGGCAGCTTGTTAAACTCTTACCCCTCTCCAATCCTTACTTTTAACACAGTATATTGTAGCCAACCAATGCCTTATTTATTTGCCTTTCTGATACTTTCTATACTATAAAGTATTAGATAAATATGATCATATCAGAGAAATATCTTAATCGTAAACGCACTGAATAAGTTTCCGATTTTCCACCAAGTATTTCCCTCGTTAATGCTTTTAATACAAAGAAAAATATTCAATTACAACTTTGTAAAAAAACTTCCCAATTGAAATAAGCATATCTTTTGAAGTAAATAGAAAGTTTCAATTTATTAGCCTAGTGAAAGTTTCATCATTCCAATTCTTAAAAATTGCACTTCTTAAAATTTGCTGGAGGTAAGTCTTTGTTCCGTCTAGCATGAATCAGCCGCTCAGTAATTTAATTCCATATTATCGAGTTACTAAAAGTACTAAGAACATTACATTTAACAGTTGCTGATTGGAAGCCTTTGTATTATGAGATTATTGAAAAATCATACTTATCTTTATCTCCAGACATCCCATGATAACATACCAAATCCTTCATATTTTCTTCATTAAAAACTCCTCCTTAACTTTAATTTAACTTTCTCAATCAAAATTTACATTAAATAATTTAATTTCAGTGAGGAAAAATAATAAAACAATTTTAAATATTCAAAACTTTATTATCTTAATCGAACATGGAACATTATATCGTTCAGCTAAGAATACATTACATTTATTGTTCAAATGAGAACAGTATTCATAAGTCCCCAGAAATGGAGAAGTAGGATCCGTTTGACAAATTATAACGAAGTTGCAGCACAATATAAAGGTTAAAAATCTAGGAGATTATATTAAAACCTATGGAGAGTGAATTAGGATGTGTGCGTCTGCGTTATCCTGAGACTCGTTTATATAGCTGATTATCTTCGCAAGTGCTTTTCAATGGGTTTGCTAATAAATAGATTCTCGAAGCTTGCCACTTTCCAGTAAACATTCGACTTGCTTTCCGCACTTTTGCCCTCCCTTATCATCGTTGCCCTGGGCCACCGCCCGACTCGCAGTGTCTCTTGGCTATGCTCAGATGTGTAAGCGATTCTACCAGAAAATTTCATACAATTAAAAGGAAAGAGTCTTCGAAAATTTCTGGAGGTCATAACAGCCCTAAACTTTATTGCTCTTTTCTTACCCAGATGTGGGGGAGTAGGGAAGTACTTCCCGTCCTTCACTACCTACTCCATTTTTCACTGAAATACTCGGTACGGCGTCGGACCACAGTCGTGAAAATTTGTGAAAAATTTTATTCTTCCATCCATCCCCTCAGATGTTTATGCAAACACCGACATTATTAAGAGCGTTACAGAATGGGATCTCAAAATTGTTCAAGAGGTTTGCTTATATTTCCAATAATTCTTTTTAATAACTTGGGATATCCGATGACAATGGCTTGTAATTTTAATAGATTTATCTTCAAAAAATTGTCCTAGCTACATTTTTTGACTTTGCTGGAAGTCATGGTTCGCATACTGAACACATTCAGAGAATCAGGCAGCTGTAGAATCGAGATATATCTACAGGTCATCAGCGTATAAATGATGTTTACAGAATTTAATATAATTTAATTTTTAATATATATCCGCGTCAACAGAATCGAAGGTTTCACTAAAGTTCAGTAATTCCATTAATTAGTCCATACCCTCAGATGCTTAGGAAGTTTCATAACGCCTTATTTTAAAATACAATTGGTAAATTCAGTCCATGATTTATCGCAAGAACTTGCTAGCAAGAACACGTGCCCAGAATTCGTCTGCTCTGTTTATATTTAACTTGAAAAGGTATGACCACATTTCCGATAGACATAAGAAAATATCTTGGATTTAACTTTAAAATAGTCAAAGAATTCGTGTTCTAACGCCAGCTTCCAGCGACTCGCGAGCACAAAGTGCGGAACATTTTTTTTCTGAAATGGCTAATAAGCATAGAATCTGTCCATAACTGCAATACTAGTTAGACCTCCATTTCGCTATAATATTATTCTGCCATGTAAATGCCATTAAAAATCGAAATAATGAAGTGATTGTAATAACAATAACGAAAACAAATCCTTCTAAAAGCTGAACGTAGACCTGCATAGCAGACAATCTCCATCTTTAATTTCTCTCTCTCTCTATTCTGGAGGCCCCCCTTGCCTCTAAATAAAACTATTAAAACGAATTTTAAGGGCCTATTAATACACCCAAGCCTAAGCATTTTTGCTTTTCATATCGCAGGATAGTAGGTATTTTCGTCCTTATAAGCAGTAGTTAATTTTTGATTGAACTGTGAAAATACATTGTTGCTTTTCCTTTTATTTAGGTTGTAGGAACAAAATGCCTCTAAAAATCAGAACAGGGAATTCTCAATATTAACTTTTATTTCACTTAAATCTCCCTGTGATTACATCAGACAAAACTAACCAAATAGCAATACAACAGTAAAACAGACATCACAAGGAAGACCGGAGGGGAAGAACAAGTCTGCCTGGCATTCGCCCGAATTTGGAAGGAAAACCCCTCCGTAAAAGAAACCTCCCAAAGGCAGCCAAAACCACAGAAGTTAATCAGGAAAACATCTCAAATTCAATGATTTACAAACGAATTATTTAACTAGAAGCGATTCCGCGGTTACTTTTACAATAACAAAAAAACATGTTTGATTCCATCAAAGCGTAACGTAAATATATTATCTGGCAATGCATGCTGAAAGCTGACAAGATTTCCAAAGTAGGCAAAAATATTTGTACATATATAGAGAACACGTAGTAATTAAAGTATGTGATAAAACATTTACATGAATAGAAAACTTGGTAAAATTATGTTCTTCACTGGTTCTGGTAGCCTATTGTAATATTCATCACTTACTTCTCCTGTACTTCGATTACGTATAGCACCATCGGCCACAACATTAGATTCACAAAATTGATTAATTGCTCCATGAACAATGAATAGTACAGGGTTAAAACAGTTAAAAATGCGGTCAGCTCTTTACGAGAATATGGATTAATAAGCACTTCAGCACGTTAAGTTAAATTGTGGCTTCACTGGTGGAAGAGAAGTAGTAGTGGATAGTTCAAGTAAATACTCTGCAAATATATCTGAACTTGCCACACGTCAAAAGTCACTTAATGCACACAAGTGATTTGGTGTCCATTACGGGCGCCCCTCTGGAAGATAACCGTGGATGAAATATGCTGCAGCATCACACTTCTGTCTGTAGGATTCCTAATACTGAACCAAAGGGTTGTAATCTGATGAACTCGAAGAAACTCCTACAGAACCTCAGCATATCTGTCGTTCATAGGCAGCAAGAGACCAAGAATCAGGCAGACCAAGGCCATCCCATCTTTGGGCACCTAAAACGGCTCAAACAGCACCTTCTCCACTAAAATTCCACCAGCAAATGAGAATTGTGGCTAAATACGAGGCTGGACCTGGAAATTCTGAGCAAATTACACGGAGCAGAAAATACACCAAACAGACCTTTCAAAAACAAAAATACTCTTACGTGAAGACTGGAAAAAAGATATTTAATTCAACCATTGATATGCGAACACGTACGGAAAGGAAAGGAACGATACACCTTACAACACAGCTCGTAAAATTTCAAGAAAAATATATCTTATCAGCAATTACAGATGAGAAACCACGAATTCAAAGAAAATCCTTAAAATGTTGAAGACTTCCTGTAAAAAAGGGATAATTAACCATTTGGACTACCACAAAATATTAGAAATTTTATGCAACATATGATACTCAAATTCTCACAATAGGGAAAAAACAAATTATAACACCATGTAACACTCGATGAAAATAAAATCATCAATAATAATATAACAAGAAATGACATACTAAAACCGACGATAACTTTATCGACATCCAATAAGGAAATTGGGTATAGTAGGAATGGGATATAAAAACAACTTATAATCTAGCAGAAAAAGTTTCCGTAAGTATAAGGCGACAGGTAATATTAAATAAAGGACATATACAGCAGGATCTTTCGCAGTAAGTTCATGAATGATAACTGAAGTCGTAAAAACCTATTGCAAAAACCAAAAGGCTAAGTCATATATTAGCGTTATATAGATAAGTCGACTGCGAACACCGTACGCAAAAAAGACTTTCATAGTATAGTGCGAACATCGGCTACAGCCGATGGTGGCGGCGACGCAGCGACGTTTAGAATCAACTGCAGTTTTGCTATTCTATAATCAGAATCGAGTGTGGTGTTAAGTACATCAACGGAAGAGAAAGTTATGGTTCCCATCTCCTTTTATAGAGTCAACCTTAAAAATTTAAAGGAGGAATGAAATGTCATTATTGATCCGATACTTAAAATGTAAATAAGTGAAAGAAATCCATCAGGACATCCACGAATCCCACTAAGAGATATTTACCGTCGAGTCAATAGAACTGTGCACTTTTTATAAGCAATAAAAACGACCATCCATCAAAACGTAACACTAATGAAATTTCATGTCTTTTGGTATCAACATTGTGTGGATCCTATGACTTTTCTTATATAATTTCGCAGTTGAAATAGTACTGTGCCATCGATAAACGCGAAGGGTGTGTTTTCTTTATAAAGTAGGATTATTCATTGGTTACGATCGGGGTAAAATGAAGGTAAATAAAATGTAAACTTCTATCTGCACAAGGAGTACATTTTTAGACATCTAAATTAGGGCAGATCTTGGTCTTGGAATAAAAGCGATCGTGCACTCATTCTCGCACATCCTGCTTTTTCATATTTATCATGCATTTATTTGTGTCCACTCACTGGAGACCTGAGCATTGCATTGACGTCGATATTCCTAATATCGAAATAATTGATTTAAACAAAAGCATTGTATTGAAAGGGCGACATAATTCAAATTATGATTTTTGAAATTGTTCATTATGTAATCAGAAATCATTTAAAATTTAATGAAATAAGTTTTTATTTTGACCGATAGGTACAGCTAGTTCCAAAAAAAACTTACCACCTAAGCCGCAACCCGCATAACAGGCAGTGAATTTCCTCCGAGCGAGCCTTAAGAAGTGAGAGAGAGAGAGAGAGAGAGAGAGAGAGAGAGAGAGAGAGAGGGAAAACATGGAGGAGATGGTCTGCTTCTGTCCTGGCTCCGCTTGCAGAGTTGAAATGGATTTATTTGCATTATTGATATTGCAAAGATTTATTAGTATCCTTAGTTTGGTGGCATTGGCGTAGCAGAATAGTATTATAACAATATGGATGTTGTAATGCAAGAATTCAGTTATTATAAAATGGTTATTACAAATCAGTATATATTCTAGCTTTGCTTCTCGCACCGAGGGAACCGGCGCACACGAGGTCCCGTTATTCCTAGGAAACCGAGGCAAACCCCCGTCCCCTCATAAAATTTGAGTCTGAGACGAAAGGCACAAGCAGGACGAAGGAAATTTTTGCAAAATCTGCCTCTGAGCCGCTCTGAGCTTATGTTTAGGACTGAGATGGGAGGAAGAAAATTTCCGCGCAGTTTGAATCAGTGTCGGACCCAAAATGTATAGACCTCGAATTCGACGCCTTCGCTTGCAAAACTCTGCGGTTATAATGGGTCGTATTATATATCATAATAGTAGATAATATTATACATCGTTCAAGAGAAGAGTTATTAGCCTTTAAATTATATACCTAAGGAGTCCATATCGATCACCTGTTTTATCACAGCCTGTGTGAATGCAATCTACAAAAGTTAAAGTAAGGCGAACTCATGGCCATATCTACGCTATTACTTTAAATATATAAAAAATCTATAAGTAAATATGTAGTATGAAGTCTTGAGGCATTCTCTGCGTATTTTAGATAAATTATGTTTCATTTGATAAGCATCAAAATTAAAACTCGATCGGTAAAAAATCAGTAAATTTTATCATCTATGCAGTTGGAATTTTTACTATACCGTACAAATCAATTGAGAGAAAATGTGCTAGGATCGATTGTCCTGAATGAATAAAGATGACGGATACGAGACTACCATCTTTCACATTAATTTTGAATTCATCAATTAATTATTTTCGGTGTCATTGAAGTGTGAATCGAATAAACTTGATTTCTTCTGTGGATTCCTCTTGAAATGGTTGCAGTCACAAACCATTACGTTCTTAAACATTCTTCTCGCTATATTTATCACCTTTAAAAGTTCTAAAATACACAAAAAGATAGTGCGAATGAGGTTTGGTCATAATGCTCATTGAATGCTACTGTTAGCTATGAATGTAAAATTTTCAATTAATTTTGAATGTATACAAAACTACCTACATTATTTATATTTCAATTGTTTATTATAAGGTTTACAATTATTATAATGTAGAAAACGTTAAAAATACGCAAAATAATAGGGACTTGGTGAAATAATTTTTCCCAGGGCATTTTTACCTGTAATTCCAACCCTGTAATATCACATGGGGAAGCGTATATGAGGCTCATGTTGAAATTTTGCTCCCCTGCGTAACTCTCATATTTTTCGACAGAATTTTAATGATTGAGATGAATGGGCGGTGGTTTGGTATGAATAGTCTATCTACATATTTATCGCTCGGTGATATTGAAAATATTCCTTCGTATGTAAAATGTATGGCTATGAGAAACTTTTCATTTCTCCACATTCCATGACAAATTTGAAAAGCAAGATACAGGAGCGATTGGAAGAATTGAATAAAGCAATGAATTCACCAGGAATTCAAGAGGGGGACTGTTTTGATAGAGAAGTGAGAAGCGACGGCAACAGTAATACATACACTAACATTAATTTAACAACCGAAAGATGTATGTTAATTCCAGATTTTTGGATGAATCACAATAGGTAGGCGCATTTCTTGCTTTCCTAGTCGACCAATTGTTTACTTTGAGTAGGAGCAACGACCTCTTTTAAAAGTATAACGCACTCACTCACCTCAATTTTCTCATCCAACACATATTTTTTTCGTTTATGACAGCCTCCAGAGAAACTACTCATTTATCCAATTTAAGTAATATCTTAGTCATACATGGTTAACATTCAAATATACAGAATATAACGTCGATGGCATACCATACTTTTAGAAATTTCCTTCTGATGCATGTTCATTCCCAGGATTCCGAAATTGTATACAATAGCGATGTTCAATGTTTTGTAGCAACCTTCTTTTAATTCTATAAGAAAGTTCGAGTAGTTCACTAAGCCAGTACCTAAATCATCTTCTTATCAGCAATTTATTTTGGAAAGAGATTCCGAGGTCTATTCAAACCGATAGAAATTGCTAACATTAGTATTACTATCTATGCAAGCCAATGGTTTATTCTAAATAACTTTAGAGATATAATTTATCGGTAATTGGCGTATAAACTTCAAGTTTACTGCGACGTTGAATATGCGGAGTGTCTACAATTCCGTATTTACGTTTCAATTCATATTTTAGTGACATTATAATAGAAACTTTAGTCGATCTAGTAAGATCATCTTCAACGCTCTATCAACTTTGTATTATAGATGTTGTAAGAGAAGTTAAACGATTTGGTTCTCGTAAGCGTAAGGAATAAATATTAGATGGCATTTCTCTAGTTCATTGTTCATTTCTCAAGTTATTTCAAACTACGAAATTTTGAGCTCAATATAGAGACAAAATAAAGCATAAAAAACAATATTTATAAATAAACAATCATTGACGAGGAGCTTGATTCATATAAATTGACGATAGGCAGCATTACTTATTTTTTCATTTTTGTTGTTGAATTAGTTATTTAGTATTAGCTAATACAGTTTATGCCATTCACTTTAAAAGCAGAATATAGAGATACTATAATTCTGATATGATAAACCCAAACGTTGTCAACTTTATGTTATCGTTCAGATTTTCCGAAGGTCCTATTTCAACTAGAATGATCTTCCTTGCATTACTATTTTTAAAAATTCGAAAAATCTTCGCAAAGTTCGTAGAGAATTATGTGCCTAGGATGAAGGATGTTACGGAGCTCCTTGGAGTGAATGTTGGAGCAATGGATTACATATGGAACCAAGAATATTTTAACAGCTAAGGTATGAATCATGAGAATTAGAGGAATATTCTCATGTAAGTCTGTTTACAATCCGTTGGTTTCTATTTTTAACGTATTCTTCCATGACTCATATTACTCATCATTCATAATTATTGGCGGTGATTTTTCTTTTAATCATTATACATATTATGCACCATTCAAACAATTCGGGTTATATAGTTTACTTGAGGCATTCAGAAACCGAAGCAGCGATCATTAATCATTAGTCTCACTTTCACCTAGCGCATAGTTCTGAAAATCATTTTAGTATAACAATGGAAATCGTGTTGTGAGTGTTTTCACACCCCCTGACATATGTCATACGGCGGCTCGCGGGGTATTAATGAAAATGTAAATAAACCAGGTGTTAACATGTAAACCTGCAATATGCAAGTATAGAAAACCTGGAATTTATATGCAATATGCAAATCAGTCTTAAGGTTCTGATTTTCCATACTAACTGTTGTTTCTTAACCATCTTAAACTGTATTCCTTGCAAGAAGTCCTGAAAGGTCGTCTACCTCAAAAATAGAGTTGAATATCTTCATTCCCTAAGGGAATACCCGCGGCGAAGATTTGCAAATCGCGGATCCACCATTTCCCACCTTACTTGTGATCGGTCGCCGCCACCATACCCTAACCTTAGATACCTGCTCAGCAGGGGTGCGGTCGGGAATCCTCATTAGCGCTTTCAAATTCGCTACCCCGCATACATACGACCATCCACAATATGCCGAAAAGGGGGTTTTTCTTCTCAGAGCGGAGTTCACCTTCACCCATCGGCCGTTTTATGGTTCCTTTGAGAAAATAGACAATACCTTCCGAAGGACGAAACAAAAGAGAAAGAAACAACAAAGGAATGAATAGGGGATACTCCTAGGGCCAGGGTGGAGGGCCTCCCCTCTCTCTGAAAGACTTACTAAAACCTCATACGCGAATTTGTCAGAAACAGCCAAATCTCATCGCAAAATCATAATGCTTCATCTGATACAGTCATAACGAATGCCTGGTGGAGGAACAGAATGACGTGTTGACACATATATTCTGAAATACCTAATGCTCCGTTATTTGTCGTATCAAGCAAATTTTATACTTCTCTGTATTGCAGAATAATTTAACCGCAAAGAAATCGAGTCAAAATTTGCACCACGGGACAAGAAAGACATTTAGCATCAGATAAAGTTGGGACAGCATAATTTTGCAAGGAACATGAACTTGATTTAATTAAAGGGATAGTTTTTCTGGGACTGGCAATGAACAATATTTTCGGAAAAGTGTTACGAGATGCTGGCGTTAATTTCGTCGTAAACAATTTTTTTTATTCTATACGTGAAAAAATTTTGTAGTTCTCAGTATTTAAATTAAGAGTGCTACTATTCTAATATCTATGTTATTTTCTAAAATACTAAATTAGAAAGTTGAATTTTAAACAATTGCCTTAGAAAATGATGATAGCACACCAATTGATATTTTACTTTCTATCAGTTGATTTGGTGGTATTTAAAACTTTTATGATATTCGATGTAATTATCTGATTTAGTTGATCGTAATTTACTTGGTTTACTTTATTGTAATAAGTTTTGGGTCTAATTTTCAGAGCTATTTACCAGGTCGACTTAAAATTATTCTTTCTCAGTGTATTCGCCCAGATAAAGTTTCTTTTCATCTTTGCTTTCCTTAGTAGGTTTCGCAGTTTTTTCATGCTCCCCTTCTCGATAGCATTTTTCTGCAACATAAATTAGTTGACATACAGTTGATTGTGTTCTTATTCCTAATTATTCTTTATCTCCTTGCAGAGTTTTCGTTCATCTTTCTATTTGAGTCATAGTCGTGAATTTCCTCAAAATAAATTTAAAAGTTCTTCCTGCAGGCGTCAAGAGCATAAAAAACGTAATAATATAATCCTTTTTAATCTTGCAATGACATAATTTTTTATTGGATAATAGAAGCAGCTAAAGTATGTTTACCCGATGCCTCCAGAAAAAGGTGAATTACGCAGAAATTTCAGGCAGAAATAAGGAGATCCGATTTTCAATCATTTTTTAATACTATGCTGCTGACATAGTAAAAATTAACACTAAATTTATACTAGATTTCATGCTAATAAAGACGGTACAAACACGTTGAACGCGTTTCACAACGGTTTAAAAAGGCGCCGTCAGAATGCTCCTCCTTCCAAGAGCCAATAGAATGCGTGGAAATCTCTAGACTCGCTCTCATCGAGCTTCACGTCTGTTATGCGGGTTGCGGCTTAGGTGGTAAGTTTTTTTTGGAACTAGCTGTACATAGAAAATTTGCAACAGACGGAGTTTTACTAAAATTTATTTGAATACTCGGAAAACGAAGACCTAATTATTTTGATCGGTATTGGGTAGTACTATGACTCATAATTAAAATCTCATTTTTTTCTATGAATACTGCAAAATCTAATCATGATACCCCAAATCGAATTTTTTATTTAGTCGAACTTAAATTAAAATGACTGGGAAGTGTAACGATGCAACGTTGCTCAAACATACCACACAATACTACCGTGACATAAACCCTCATATTCGGCAATGCTCATATTTCTGTGGTTGTCGTTCTGAAAGATGCAAGGTGGCCGGATTGTTAAACTGTTATGGTTGCGTACGACGTCGAGGTCATCGTTTATGGAGACTATATATTACTTCCGAAAATGTTTCGATCATTTTAAGACCGAAAATATGTCACTGTCCGGTGATAAAAATTATTTACAAACGTAACCACGCAAACAACAAATTCCGTACATAGCAAAGCCGATATTCGGGACAAAAATCGATGATTCAAACATTAACTCGAATTTTTGACCTAATGGTACATACATACATACATTTTTCATTTTCTGATCAATTTTTAGCAGAAAAATTTCTCTTTCGAGTTATTTATATGCAGGCCGAAAAATACATGTTTAGAAATAATATATAGAGGATATTGAGGTTGTTAACAACGAGTCTTTTTGACGAAAAATGAGATTATTGAATCCGAGCTCAACGTATTTTCCCGCGATACACGAACATTTAAGAGAGTTTCTTAATCAGATCCATATTGCATGTTCCAAAGGGGACAGGTATATGTTGTTTTGTCACGATTAAGTATACAAAAAATAAAATTTCTGTTTGTCAGCAGAAAAGGGATAACTATTGGGAGACTTAAAAACATTTTTAGCGAAAATGATGCGTACAAGGAAAATTTCGTTACGCGTTCAACGCTAGGGTGTGCATTTACATCTTTTCTGAAGATTTATTTTTGAGTAATTTAACTTAATTTGATCAATTTCTGTTCCTTTGTTTTCTACTCTAAATCTAAATCCCTCCTTGTCATGTTCCACACATTCAAATGTTTAAGTTTGTCAGTTAACGTGATCACTAAATGGTAAAGGAACAAAATATGCTTTTCGTTGAGTAGTTATCTATCCTTCCATCTCATTAATTAAATTAACTATCTAATGTTGTATTGAGAGTCCATTATGACATAATAGTATTGTATTCGTTAAGAATCAACGGGAATTTCTACTAGTTATCTATGAAAGTAAGCAAAGATATTTCGTCATGGGAGACAGAATCCGAAGATTTTACCTAAAGCACGTACCGTTTTCAGGTTGCTATCACTCTTTTGAGGAGTAACGTGAAGTAAATTTATGAAGATGACTTGAATAAAGTTACTTTCCTATCTTTGCCAAAATATTTCCTGCAAATTATACTAACTATTTGAGACTACGGGAATACTTATAGTTTCGCCAGCTCATTATTATACCTTTCATGTTCAATTTCTAATTATATTCATTTATGTGAAGCAGCAAGCAATAAGTAAAAGTAATAATAATAAATACTAGCCGCGTGCATGCACCCTCTGGGTGCAGTTGTTTGGTCTGGACCAGACATCTGGACTATGAGCATGTACTATCATTCATTTATAATCATTACTTTATTATTTATGGGAATATCAATCATAGTGTATTCTTATGGGAAAACGCAATACCTCGGTTTCAACAATCGCATCCGTCGTCAAGGGGACTCGTTGTTTATAGCCTCAAAATTTCACGAAATTTCCGTTTATTTTAACCGAATTCTCGCCATTTCGACCCGATAACGATATTTGGCGACCAAAATAAGAATCTTTATTCATTTCTCTTTCTTTTGGTGCTTATCTCGATTTCGTAAGCCTATTGTTTCTAATTTAATTTTGCAAAAGAAATGTAGCCTGCAACCGATAAAAGTGAGGTTTACGTACATTTATTATGAGAACGGTTTTTCTTATGGGAAAACGCAATACCTCGGTTTCAACAATCGTATCCGTCGTCAAGGGGATTGGTTGTTTACAGCCTCAAAATTTAACGAAATTTCCGTTTATTTTAACCGAATTCTCGCCATTTCGACACGATAACGATATTTTACGACCAAAATAAGAATCTTTATTCATTTCTCTTTCTTTTGGTGCTTATCTCGAGTTCGTAAGACTATGGTTTCTAATTTAATTTTGCAAAAGAAATGTAGCCTGCAACCGATAAAAGTGAGGTTTACGTGCATTTCTTATGGGAACGGTTTTTCTTCTCTGGGTTCGAACTGGGGCCGTTCAGGTAAAAGAAAATTTTGCCACATTGTAGGGTGCAGCAGTCTACATCGAATGCACGTTTCAGAATCGCTCTAGCTCTTGGCATTGGCGAGAAAAACGCTTTTTTTAGACAGACGGACAGACACCGTTACGTTTTTAATATATATAGATATTTTAATAACAAATCTAAATCATCCGAAAAGCGGAATTTGTAATTTATGTACACAGGTATGTACGTAACATTATTGGCTCGCTACTTTTATCGTTTTTCATCATACGTATGTCAACTATGAATGTAACTTGTGTAAAGAAACGTTCTCAAGATTCCTGTGAAAAGTCACAAAAGCTTATCCATGGAAAATGGCTATTTCTCAATGACCATTCTCCGGAATAATTTATTACCACTCAGTTATTTTTACATGAGTGGAAGTGCACTGTACATTTCAATAGCAGTCATTTCGCGTAAGAGAGATGAAAAACTACGCATACGAGGGAAACAATCATTGAGGAAAACATAAAGAATCGTTTGCAGAGGAAAGATTGGATATTCACAGAATACGCGCTCACTCTACAGCTTTTTCGAAAGAAAATCCTTTGCCAATCATAGTTCATATAGCCTTCGAGGGAAAACATTATCTACTGTCGATTCGGTAAAATATCTCGGAATAATCCTCACGGATAACTTAACTTGGAGTACCCACATCCATAATATATGTGGGCGAGCTCTTAAGAAATTAGGCTTCGTCAAAAGAATAGTCGGTAAAAGCGAAGAAAAAGTCCGCGAGCGATGTTACTTTGCGCTAGTTAGGCCTCACCTCGAGTACGCATGCAGTGTATGGGACCCTGCTGAAAAGTGTTGTATTCGCGAGATAGAAAAGATACAACGAAAGACAATACGTTTTGTAAAAAATTGCTATGATAAATCGGTAAGTGTTACTCACATGCTTCAGGAGGCAGGAAGGGAATATTTAGAAGAAGGATGGCTCAATCAGAGATTTAAATTACTAGATAAATTCAGACAGAGTACGTTCATAGAAGATGTAGCCGTTATTATGCGCCCTCCTTGATATAGGCCGTACTGATACCGCGAAAAAGAGAAATAGATGCTAAAACCAGTCGATTCAAGAATTCATTTTTTCCGAGAACGATACGCGAAAATAATCGACTAGTAAGCAGAGTCATTGTGCTTGCACCCCCTGCCACACGCCGAAACGCGGCTGACAGGGTACATATGTAGATGTACCACATCTCCCACCAATCTCTATCCTAGTTTACTCAATATATTGAATTGTGGTTATGATATAAGAAAATTAAGAAATGTCTTTGCTTTAATTCGCCGCTCAGGTTCAATAAGTAAACACCCCTTTACATCACTTAACTAAGTGCTCAGCCCCGCGTATTCTGAAAGCCTTTGCGGGAAGAAAAGCCACGGCATAATGCAAACAACCGATAACTTTCCTCAGGTAACGGGAAGAATTCAGTGTTGTGAAACATACCTTTGACAGCCGCGGGTACCGGTTCTGCCTGCTCTTCCGTCGACCGAAAAAGCTCAGCCAAATCGTTCTGCGCCATAGTGTATAGAGAGAGCTGTGTATAAGGGAGAGCACAAAAATCCAGTTGACGAGAAGCACCTCTCGAAGGCAAGTGGCAGCGGCCGTATGCCTCCGTGGACCTTAAAACGGCTTGGGATGGGTCAAGAAGAGTTTGGGGGAGGGGAGAGGAATGGAGTTTGAACGAGGAAAGTGATGACGAGAAGAGCCAGCGTGTCATGAAGATGAAGGCAAAGGGAAGAGGAAATGACGTTGTTTTCTTGGGGTGTAATAAGGAAGTCAGGTAGGATGAACCGGTTTGAAAGAAGTTTGGACTAGGAGTGATCTCAAGGATGATTCTTAGTTTAAGAGATGTTGGACAAGCCAGCGACTGTTACACAGACGCGAATATTTTTTTCAAACAGATAAGCACATCCGAAGTATCTTTTTACACTGACAAGGCGCGCAGTTAGCAGAGTTAGGTGAAAATCTGATGGGACAGAGCGCGCAGATTCTTTCCTGCGTCGTAGGACTTTCTAAAAGATAGACAATCTATATGCAAGTTATGAACCGCATCCCAGTGATCATTATTAATAAATGGGAGAATGCGTATATTCGAATGTATTTTCATTCAAAACTCCGAATATTTGATGAGTTCAAAATTTGAATTTTGTATCAATATACCCTCCAAGTCTAAAATACTATACTGTTTGAATTCACTTTGTTTTCCTATTCTCCTTTCGCTGGTTTTTATTTTACGCTTGTCTCAATTGTGTAGTATCTGGTTTAAATTCTCCAGTAGTTTACTACCTTCCTATGTTCCTCATCAATTTGAGAGCATTCCTATAAAATTATTTTTAAATTTACATTTATGCAAGATACTTCCATAATATACAAATTTTAATCGTAAAAAAGCATCGCTCTCTAGGCAATTAAATTTATTCTTCTATTTATGGATAATTCACTTATGGTATGATTTACTTATTTAACAAATTCAAGTATATTTATGTAATTATATTTATGAATGATTTCAGAGCGCCTTTCTAAAGGAATGCCTATTATACCATCGTAACTCTCATACTACTTAACTAAGAATGAATAAATAACTTCGAAAAATTCTATGCATTCATGACGATATTAAAAGTTCATTTGCATTTACGTAGCATCAAAAATTTACCTACATCATTATTAGTACGAGTCTTCAATTTTTCAGACCAAATTGAACTCAGTCAATTACTTCGTAGTAATATATGCATAAAATACTAAGGAGGAATTTTTACATTGTTTGGAGATAGCAATTGATACATAAGAGATGTTCTGTAATTTAATAAAAAGTATTGGATAAACTGTGACTTACTTTTACATATATCCTCGATGATATGTAATGTCATTTATAGGAAAGGCTACGTCGCGACGTTCATAAGATAATATATTCGGTCTCTAAAGATCTGAGTTATGTTTATCTCGATTTTTTTTCTCCCGGAGTATTGGCAAGAAAAGTAATAATCATACACATGACCAGTTATGCAGAATCTATTCTCTTGAAATATGATACATGATGAGTTTCACCTTTGTAAAGAATAATTATTTCCTAAACATTTCTTGCTCATCGACTCTCTACACATTCTTCAATGAATAGTGGACCGTGATAAATAGAAATCAGTATAGTATGAGACTTTTTTCTCTTATATTGGAAATTAATTGTTAAGGGTAAGATATGCAGGAATTAGTCTACATATTTCCAAGAATGCCCTACTCGTTTTCACTGCGCTAAATCATTGATAATTTGAGCGTTCCTCTTGGAAGGCATGTGAAGATTGCATTGGAATTTTTAATATATTGAAATTAATGGAGACGGAAGTTGCAGTGCAGTGAAAAGTTGAAAAAAGGAAATTTTTATTGTGCCGCAGACAGGTTGATCAAGAAATTAATTTACATGAGTGCTTCTTTTGGTGTATCCATTGATCTGTCGCAATCCATTGTCTTATCTCATTGTAATCAACCCATTGAATGGAAATTGCGTTTTTGAACAAGGAGGTCGAATGCTAAAATGTTAAAAGGTGTCATGTCGCAGTTTGAAAAAGTCTTACTGAATATGTTCGAGCATTTTATCTTGTATCTATTCAGATAAGTGAAAATAAACCACTAAAATTGATTTAATGTATAGTATTAAGTAGTTTTTACCGGCATTTCTACATAAAATCGAGCAAGTTTCGGAATGCACCACTAGGTCGCCTCCACGAGTTCAACGTAAATTTTCTTTATAAACGACTAAATGACTTTTTCATTTTGGAATCACTTTCTCTGCCTTGAGTCGAATTGCGTTGGGAAACATAAATGAATTAACGAGTCAAGGCAAAATAGATCTGAAAGGGATTCGTAGGCATTTTGAGTACAGTTTTAAATTACTCTCTTTGTCAGCCAAATGGTCTTGGATGAGTGAAGGCTGGAACGAGTAATATGATAATTATATATACAGTGATACCTCGAGATACGAGTTTAATTCGTTCCGTAACCTTGCTCGTATGTCAAATTGCTCGTATCTCAAAGCAATTTTCCCCATTGAAATTAATTGAAATGGCATTAATTCGTTCCAGGCCCCGAAATGCCGCCCCAGTTGTTATTGTTACGTGTTTTTGAATTGGAAAAATGTATTTATAAATGACAAATATTGTACAAAAACATAATGAAACATAACTTAAAGAAATAAACTGGCTTTATAAAGTGTATTTGTATTTTGGTCACTAAAATGCAACTTACACAAAACTTAAATGCTGCTGTATGCTTAATTTTAGTTACTGCTTTTTTCTTCACTGGTCTTTGCCTTTTTTTGCCGGATTAAAAAAAAAATAAGTCCAAGGAGGATTGTTCCTTCTTCCCTTTCAGAATGTTGCGGGAATGAGTTTGGCGATTAATCTTATCCTCTGTCATTATGTACGTCCTATTCGGCATCTTCTTCCAGCAAAGCTCCGTCTCGTCACAGTTGAAGACTTGCTGGGGGATGTGTCCTTTGGCTTCTATCGGTTCGGAAAAAGTTTTGAGATAATCCTCAGCTGCCTTCAGATCCGAACTTGCAGCTTCACCGTGCCTGACAACGTAGTAAATGCCGGTCCTTTTCCTAAAGTTGTCAAATTTGCCTCGACTGGCTTAAACGAGTCTTACGATACCTCGTCCGTGGAAGTGCGCGGGGTCTAATTCAGCAAATAACCGTAAATTGCTCGTACTTTCTCGCATATGATGCCCTGTGTTAAATTATCGTCTTTAAGCTGCTACTCCGTAACTCAAACAATCAGCAGTTTCTCCATCTTTTCACGGAGAGAGCTCCGGAGCTTAGAAATTATTGTAACGCCCTTAGCTGGCGTTATACCCTTTATTGACTCCTTCTGTTTAAGCACACTACATATCGTTGAAGTACTACGCCCGTACTACCTCGCCAAATCAGCTACTCGCACATCTCACTCATTTTTTCTATGATTTCACGCTTTAATTCAATATACATCATCTTCTTCTGAGCATTGACCTGTATATATATATATATATATATATATATATATATATATATATATATATATATATATATATATATATATATATATGTATAGATATATATATATATATATATATATATATATGTATGTATAGATGTATATATATGTATAGATATATATACATATATATATATATAGATATAGATATAGATATAGATATATATTTACATACAGACCCTGCAAACCACCACTGGCGCATGGCAGGGGGTGTGAAACGCCGAAAACCATATCTACCTTTGACTGCTGTTCGCTTCTCAAATACTTCACGGAAAAAAATGACCAGAAATGAGAACTATTGTCCAGGCAACCATTTCCCTATAACGCTTCATCGTTTTGTCTCGAAGATCACGTACGCTACTAACTGGTATAACAATATCAACTATCTCCTCCCCGAGATCCGTAGTGATAATATATACATATATACACACACGCATGGGTGGTCTAAAAAATTTCCGACATTTCGGCATTTCTCGACATGTTTTCTGGAAATTTTCTGAAGATGTCTGAAAAATCTGGGGTCGGAAACATTTCCAATCCGCTTTCCAATTCTCTCTATTCTGAGCTTCTCTTT
This sequence comes from Pachydiplax longipennis, assembly GCA_036926295.1. Lineage (NCBI taxonomy): Eukaryota > Metazoa > Arthropoda > Insecta > Odonata > Libellulidae > Pachydiplax > Pachydiplax longipennis. Next base: position 3,453,454 of record JAVFKF010000010.1, read on the forward strand.
TCCATGTCAAACTTAAGTACTTAATGATGTCTCTGTTCCATCGGTCCTTTGGTCTTCATATATATATATATATATATATATATATATATATATATATCTATTATATATAGCTAACTCTCCGGATATACCTATATATATATATACCTATATATTTATAGGGGATACGAATTCTGACCATGTTCCACAAGCGCCATCGACGTCAGATTTTTTCGACGTACTGGGCCTACACTCCAGATGCCAGAATAATGCAGACATCGACGCTAGCTATCATGAGTTCGATGCCAGAAATTCCCAAAAATCGCAATTTTCCCATAAGAATGCATTGCGCGGATTTTTGAAAATTATTTTGAGGCACTTATCGTTAAGATAGAGTAACCAAAATTTCGGAGGTTAAAGCTGAGGTAGTCTGCTATGGTTCTTATGGTAGAAATGTTGCCAAATGACCGTGACTTCGACTCCAGGTGGGTCCGAAATTCTTCCATAAGAAATGCATTGCTGCAATTTTTGAAAAATTTTTTCATTTTCTTCCCGATAAGCTGGTAGGATAAAACCCGGAAGTGTGAGAGAGGCGTTTGAAAACTTTCTTTCATGAATTTAACAGTTCGTCTAGTGGTCCTTGGTTCGATGCAAGTGGGTCATTCCGATTCCACCATGCATTTCAAACGGGGAAAACGGAATCTTATTTTAGGATCTTCCCGATATGATATTGAATCGAAACTTTGGAATAAGTCATAATGGCACTTACCTAATATTAATTCGCTATTTTCTCTCACAGAAAGGTCCTGAGTTCGACGCTAGGCGGTCATTAGCGCGAATATTTGCAATCTGTTTTGAGACCGTTCTCGATGCGATAGAGCAATCAAAATTACGGTGTTTGCAGATGAGATGGTCTTCCATAGTATCATAGGAAGAAATGTTAGCAAATGACCGTGTGTTCGACGCCAGGTGGGTTCGAAATGCTTCCGTAAGAAATGCATTGGTGAAATCTTGGATGATTTTTTAAAAATCCTTCCCGATAAGCTGGAAAGATAAAACCCGGAATGGTGACCGAGGCGTGTGAGAACATTCTTCCATGTTATTCGCCGTTTCTGCAGTTGTCCTTGGTTCGATGCAAGAGTGTCATTCCGATTCTACCATGCATTTCAAACGGGAATAACGGAATCTTATTTTATGACCTTCCCGATAAGATACTGAATTGAAACTTTGAAACACGTCAGAGTGGCGCTTATCTATTATTCGTATGCCATTGTCTCTCACGAACGGGTCCTGTGTTCGACGCCAGGCGGTCATTTACGCAATTTTTTTTAAATTGTTTTGAGGCCTTTCTCTTTGCAGGAGACTATTCAAAATCACAGCGTTTGCGTTTGAAGTAGTTTTCTATAGAACCAGTGGAAGAAAGGTTACATATGACCGTGAGTTCGATGCCAGATGGATGAAAAATTCTCACGTCCGAAATGCATTGCGGCAATTTTTAAGATTTTTGCTGGATAAGCTTCGAAAATGATACCCGTAAGGGAAACTTATTGTAAATTTTCACCAATTAGCTTGCAGTATGCAAGCAACTTTTACTCGTATATATATATATATATATATATATATATATATATATATATATATATATATATATATATATATACGGGTACGGGTTCACTTGCCGGTTTATTTTGGTCACTTTTCGGACATTTGGACACCTTAGTCGATCCCTCGGACTAGCATAAGAATGTACCCGAGGTGTGACACGTTGAAAAGTCTCTGTCTCCGAAATGGTGGTGTCGCGGGGCCGGGTTCCACGACATTATTGAGGCATCTTACAATGACTAATGAAATGATAATTAGGAATTCTGGTTCACTCGTCTTTATATTTATACGAGTAAAAGTTGCTTGCATACTGCAAGCTATCAGTTGAATGCAGTATCATACCAAGTAATGCCTCAAATCAATGGAAAACTTCGCGCAAAAGACCGCCTGGCGACGAACTAAGGACCCGATGGTGCGACACAATTGCATATTAATGTAAGATAAGTGCCATTCTGACCTGTTCCAAAGTTTCAATTCAATGTCTTATAAAGAAGGTCCTATAATAAGAATACGCCATCCCCCTTTGAAATACACGATAGAATAGAAATGACGCTCAGGCATCGAACCAAGAACCGTCAGAGGATCGGCGAACAGCGTATATGAAACATATGAATTGCCTCTATGTACAATCCATTTTTTATCATTCCCGGTAGTTGGATACGCATTCAAAATAATTGTAAAAATTGACCGCCATGCATTTTATACTGGAGAATTTTGCACCCATTTGGCGTCGAACTCACGGTCATTTGGTAGCATTTCTTCCTTTCGTACTATGGAAGACCATCTCATCTCCAACCTCCGTGAATTTCACTGTTCTACGGCTCGGAGGAAGGACTGAAAACAATTTTCGAAAATTCGCGCAAAAAACCGCCTAGCGTCGAACTCAGGACTTTCTGTGAGAGAAAATAGCGAATTAAAATTAGATAAGTGCCATTATGACTTGTTCCAAAGTTTCGATCTAATATCTTATCGGGAAGGTCCTAAAATAAGATTCCGTTATTCCCGCTTCAAATGCATGGTAGAATCGGAATGACGCTCTTGCATCGAACCAAGGACGACTGCAGAAATGCCGAACCTCAGGAAAGAATGCTCTCAAACGTCTCTGTCACCATTCAGGGTTTTATCTTTCCAGCTTATCGGGAAGGCATTTAAAAAAATCGTCCAAGATTTCAGTAATGCATTTCTTACGGAAACATTTCGAACCCACCTGGCGTCGAACACACGGCCATTTGGTAACATTTCTTCCATTCTTAATGTATAACACTACCTCAACTTCAATCTCAGAGATTTTGGTTCATCTATCTTACCGATAAGTGCCTCAAAAAAAACCATATCATCTGCAAACAACATGATTTTGATTGCTCTATCGCATCGAGAACGGCCTCAAAACAGATTGCAAAAATTCGCGCAAAAGACCGCCTAGCGTCGAACTCAGGACCCTTCCGTGACAGAAAATAGCAAATTAATATTAGAAAAGTGCCATCCTTACTTGTTTCAAAGTTTCGATTCAACACCTTATCAAGAAGGTCCCAAAATAAGATTCCGTTTTCCCCGTTTGAAATTCATGGTGGAATCGGAATGACCCTCTTGCATCGAACCAAGGACCACTAGACGAACGGTGAAATTCATGAAAGAATGCTTTCAAACGCCTCCGTCGCCACACCGAGTTTTATCTTTCCAGCTTATCGGGAAGACATTGAAAAAAATTTTCAAAAATTCCAGCAATGCATTTCTTATGGAAGAATTTCGGACCCACCTGGAGTCGAACTCACGGTCATTTGGCAACATTTGTTCCATTCGTAATATAGAAGACTACCTCAAATTCAACCTCTGAGATTTTGGTTTCGCTATCTTACTGATAAGTGCCTCAAAAAAAATTTCAAAAATCCGCGCAATGCATTCTTATGGGAAAATTGCGATTTTTGGGACATTATAGTATCGAACTCATGACACCTAGCGTCGATGTCTGCATTATTCTGTCATCTACAGGGTGGGGCCAGTACGTCGTAAAAACCTGACGTCGACGGCGCTTGTGGAACATGGTCAGAATTCGTATTCCCTATATATATCAATATATCTTATATATATAGGTATATCCGGAGAGATAGCTATATATATATACGAGTAAAAGTTGCTTGCATACTGCAAGCTAATTGGTGAAAATTTACAATAAGTTTCCCTTACGGGTATCATTTTCGAAACTTATCCAGCAAAAATCTTAAAAATTGCCGTAATGCATTTCGAACGTGAGAATTTTGCATCCATCTGGCATCGAACTCACGGTCATATGTAAGCTTTCTTCCACTGGTTCTATAGGAAACTACTTCAAACGCAAAGGCTGTGATTTTGAATAGTCTCCTGCATTGAGAAAGCCTCGAAACAATTTTTAAAAATTTGCGTAAATGACCGCCTGGCGTCGAACACAGGACCCATTTGTAAGAGACAATGGCATACGAATAATAGATAAGCGCCACTCTGACGTGTTTCAAAGTTTCAATTCAGTATCTTATCGGGAAGGTCATAAAATAAGATTCCGTTATTCCCGTTTGAAATGCATGGTAGAATCGGAATGACGCTCTAGCATCGAACCAAGGACCTCTAGAGAAGCAGTGGACGTCATGAAGGAATCTTCTCAAACGCCTTGTCACCATTCCGGGTTTTATCATTCCAGTTTATCGGGAAGGCATTTTAAAAATTCGTCCCTGATATCAGCAATGCATTTCTTACGGAGGAATTTCGGACCCACCTGGCGTCGAACACACGGACATTTGGTAACATTTCTTCGTTTGGTACGATGGAAGACCATCTCATCTGTAAACACCGAGATTTTGATTGCTCTATCGCATCGAGAACGGCCTCAAAACAGATTGAAAAAATTCGCGCAAAAGACCACCTAGCGTCGAACTCAGGACTCTTCCGTGAGAGAAGATAGCAAAATAATATTAGATAAGTGCCATCCTTACTTGTTCCAAAGTTTCGATTCAATATCTTATCGGGAAGGTCCCAAAATGAGATTCCGCTTTCCCCATTTGAAATACATGGAGGAATCGGAATGACGCTCTTGCATCGAACCAAGGACCACTAGACGAACGATGATATTCATGGAAGAAAGTTTTCAAACGCTTCTGTCACCATTCTGGGTTTTATCTTTCCAGCTTATCGGGAAGGCATTTAAAAAAATCTTCAAAGATTTCAGCAATGCATTTCTTATGGAAGAATTTTGCATCCACCTGGCGTCGAACTCACGGTCATTTTATAACATTTCTTCCATTCGTAATATAGAAGACTACCTCAACTTCAACCTCCGAGATTTTGGTTCCACTATCTTAACGATAAGTGCCTCAAAATAATTTTCAAAAATCCGCGCAATGCATTCTTATGGGAAAATTGCGATTTTTGGGAATTTCTGGTATCGAACCCATGATAGCTAGCGTCGATGTCTGCATTATTCTGGCGTCTAGAGTGTAGGGCCAGTACGTCGAAAAAATCTGATGTCGATGGCGCTTGTGGAACACGGTCAGAATTCGTATCCCCTATATCTATATATATATATATATATATATATATATATCTATATATCTATATAGGTATATCCGGAGAGTTAGCTATATATATATATATATATATATATATATATATATATATATATATATATATATATATATATATATACGAGTAAAACTGCAAGCTAATTGGTAAAAATTTACAATGAGTTCCCCTTACTGGTATCATCTTCGAAGCTTATCCAGCAAAATTCTTAAAAATTTCCGCAATGCATTTCTTACGTGAGAAATTTTCATCCATCTGGCATCGAACTAACGGTCAAATGTAACCTTTCTTCCTCTGGTTCTATAGAAAAGTCCTTTAAACGCAACGGCTGTGATTTTGAATAGTCTCCTGCATTGAGAAAGGCCTCAAAACAATTTTTTAAAATATGCGTAAACGACCGCCTGGCGTCGAACACAGGACCCATTTGTGAAAGACAATGGCATACGAATAATAGATAAGTGCCATTTTCACGTGTTTCAAAGTTTCAACTCAGTATCTTATCGGGAAGGTCCTAAAATGAGATTCTGTTCTTCCCGCTTGAAATGCATGGTAGAATCGGAATAACGCTCTAGCATCGAACCAAGGACCACCAGGGAATCAGTGGACGTCATGAAAGAATCTTCTCAAACGCCTCTGTCGCCATTCCGGGTTTTATCTTTCCAGCTTATCGGAAAGGCATTTAAAAAAATCGTCCAAGATTTTAGCAATGCATTTCTTACGGAAGCATTCCGAACCCACCTGGCGTCGAACACACGGCCATTTTGTAACGTTTCTTCCTATAGTACTGTGGAAGACCATCTCATCCGCAAACACCGTAATTTTGATTGCTCTATCGCATCGAGAACGGTCTCAAAACAGATTGCAAATATTCGCGCTAATGACCGCCTAGCGTCGAACTCAGGACCCTTCTGTGAGAGAAAATAGCGAATTAATATTATGTAAGTGCCATTATGACTTATTCCAAAGTTTCGATCAATATCTTATCGGGAAGGTCCTAAAATAAGATTCCGTTTTCCCCGTTTGAAATGCATGGTGGAATCGGAATGACCCTCTTGCATCGAACCAAGGACCACTAGAGAAACAGTGAACCTTACGAAAGAAGGATTTTAAACGCTTCTGTCACCATTCCGGGTTTTATCCTTCCAGCTTATCGGGAAGGCATTGTAAAAAATTTTTAAAAATTGCAGCAATGCATTTCTTATGGATGAATTTCGGAGCAACCTGGAGTCGAACTCACGGTCATTTGGCAACATTTCTTCCATATGAATCATAGAAGACTACCTCAACTTCAACCTCCGAGATTTTCGTTCCACTGTCTTACTGATAAGTGCCTCAAAATAATTTTCAAAAATCCGCGCAATGCATTCTTATGGGAAAATTGCGATATTTGGGAATTTCTGGCATCGAACTCATGATAGCTAGCGTCGATGTCTGAATTATTCTGGCGTCTAGAGTGTAGGGCCAGTACGTCGAAAAAATCTGACGTCGATGGCTCTTGTGGAACATGGTCAGAATTCGTATCCCCTATAAATATATATATATAGGTATATCCGGAGAGTTAGCTATATATAATAGATATATATACACACACACACACAACACACACACACACACACACGATAAAACCTGGAATATATATTTGCGAGATTTTGGTTCCTCTATCTTACCGATAAGTGCCTCAAAATAATTTTTAAAAATCCGCGCAATGCATTCCTATGGGAAATCTCCGATTTTTGGGACATTCTGGTATCGAACCCATTATACATTAGTTAGGGTCGTAAAGTAAGTCATTTTTAGCTCGATTTAAAAAAAAATCATCCAAATTCAATCAAAGGCGCCCGAAAGAGTCGTTTTGAGTTCTATTTTATAAAAACTTACTTACTGAACACGAGTTTAAAAAAAATCGTCGAATATCACGCGATAAAAGGCGTTTTTGAGCTCTATATTAAGGAAGCCTCAGAATTTACGCTCAACCGCCCAAAAAAATCGTTTTTGATCATCATTTTAGTAGAAAATCGTTTAAATTGAGGTGAATCGCCAGAAAATAAGTCTCTTTTAGCTCAATTTTCGAATAAAGTCGTCCAAAATCACGTAAAATCACCCGAGAAAATCGTATCTTCGGTGTATTTTGGAAAATATCGTCGAAATTGAGATGATGCATCCAAAAATAAGTCCTTTTTAACTTGATTTTGGAAAAAGTCGTTCGAATTCACTCAAAATCGCCCGAAAAATTCGTTTTTCAGCTTAATTCTGTGAAAAATGTGGAAATCGAAACGAAAGGTGCAAAAAAATAAGTAATTTCTTGCTCGATTTTGGAAAATTCGTCCACATTCACGCGAAACTCTTTTGGGTCTCCATTTAATGAAAAATCGTCGAAAGTTAGGTAAAACGTCTAAAATTAAGCCATTTTTAGCTCGATTTTAGAAAAAAATCATCCAATTTCATGCAAATTGGTCCGAAAAAGTCGTTTTTGAAAAACATTTTGAGAAAAATCGTCGAAAATCACGCGGAAACGTTCGTAAAAGGCGTTTTTGTATCTTTATAAAATATTTTCAATTGACAAGGAGAGGCCCAAAATATTTTATTTTTTGTCGTATTTAAAAAAGCTTCCGAACTATCAGAAAATCGCCCAAGAAAGAAATATTTGAGCTCATTTTTGGAATAAATCGTTGAAATGGAGGTAAAACGTCTAAAAATAAGTCCTTTTAAAGTCAATTTTGGAGAAAATCGTCCAAATGCACTCAAAATCGGCCGAAAAATTCTGGGAAAAATTATCGAAATTCACGCAAGATCATCCGAAAAAGTCGTTTTTGAGCTCCATTTTGGGAAAGATCGTCGAAATTGATGTGAAACGCGTAATATTACGTATATATTTTGGAAGTTCATCGCTTACTAGAAAAGACATTGGCCAAGGTAAGACGGAGTTGAAAAAAATCCGACTCTACCGGGATTGATTCCCGGTACTTACCCGCGACGTTCACAATCCGGTAGGTTGATTTAAGGGCGTCGGCCTCCCAAACGGGTGCGAAAAATGGCACTATTTCGCAAATAGATTCTAGAGAATCTATCCAACCAAATCGTTTGAATTTTTGTATGGTATTAATTCATTAAGTTTTAGCTCAGTATCTATAATTTTGTTCAAATATAGCGATAAACTTCAGGGCTATGGTCCAAGGAATAGACCTCTAAAATTTTTGTTCAGGTTGTGCCGATTTTTTGATAATCTCGTGCCGATCGTGACGTGAGTGACTTTTGTGACTTACAAAAATTCTGCGTGCACTTTTTGAATTCGCGGAAATACAGCCGGTGTTGGATAGAATTGGCCCGACCGCCAGCCGAGTTCAGCTCTTCTCTCAGCGCTCCGACGACGAGGTGTAGTGCGAGTCTCAAATAGTCACGTGATTGTGAGTGCAGGCCGCGGAAGACAATGAGAGAGACATGTGTTCGTGTTGTGATAACGAGAATTTGGCTATTGCCGAGTAGACGTGCCAACTTTCTATGAGCAGATCAATTTTCCTTTGGTGATCTATTGGTTGAATTTCATTTTGTGTTTAATGAATAATATTAGTTATTTTGCCTATTTTTGAGAGTTATTTTGTAATTGCGCCTTATTGTCGATATCCTTAGCTAAGTGCTTTTCAAAGGGTTTTTTTTAAGTCGGCAAATGGTTTCCGACACCCTTTTAAGTTTTGGAGCCTAGTTCGGCTCAATTGGTAGCAGAGCGTGATTAATTCACAACTTTGTTGTGGCAAACTGGTGTCTAGCGACAAATTTATGGCCAATGTTCGTGAACGACTCTTTCTTGATTGTTTCAGCATAAGTAGTCTTGTATTTTTTGTAATTTTGCTGTTCGTGAGTTTTCTAAGTGATGGTGCCACTGTAATCTCTAGTGTTAATGCCTCCACCGAATCCCTACGCAAAAAGTTATCTAACTTCGGCAAAGGATCGTCGTAATCGAGGTGTATCTCGTAAGATTGGCAAGATGAATACGATTGGAACACAAGTGCCATTAAAAGGGTTATCCGGTAATTATGCTGGATTCTGTCAAATTGCTCATTTTGCAAATACCGCCACTAGCCGATGTTGACTCGAAGTAGTTGTTTAATGTTTTGAGTTCCGTCGTTCAGGTCTCTGACTTAGCCCTGATACCGTTCAAATCCCTAATGATATATCTTATACCCAAATTACCGGCTAACTTCCGGACCTTTTGGTTTTCGGCGATTCAGAGGCAACTTTCGTTTGATTTGCTGGTTGGAGAAATTTGGCATGAATTCGTAACTTCTAGAGAATATGAACATTTAATCGTGGCCAAAGTTATATGTTATTAAATGCCTACAGAGCCTCCCTTGGAATTTTTAAATGCAGTCACTGTTTTGGCAAAAGTTTTGGGGCTATCTTTGTCCGAGAGTGAACTTGTGCCCATTGTTCTCGATGGGGTTAGTCCACTTACACGAAGTACATTCAATTTTCAAAGTAAACCCGGAAGTGTGTCGGAGTTGAAAGATTTGTCTCCTTATGCATCTAAGCAGCTAATGGATTTTGCCAATTAAAGGCCTGAACCCACCGGCGCGGCGCGGCGGCCGCAAGCGTTTTTATGATGGTACCTGGTCCTTCCTCTGCGTTCGTCACGTACTCAAATTCAATGGTTTCTTATGGGGCCGACCCCACCGACGCGGAAAGCGCCGTCCGGCGGATTAGTTCAAGGGATTAGTGCAGCGTTTTCGCTCCGGCAAATACGCCGCTCGGCTACGAACTCTGCATGCACAATTTTTCGATTTGCCGCAGCCCGTTTGCAATCAAATATTGTCGTTATTTTGATAAATTTCCTCAAAAGGATGCTTGTACACGATACCTTAACAATATCTGTACACCGTGATAAGTTTTCAGAACAATCAAAGCGATAGTACTCCGTAGAATCTCGTCCCCGTGAAGTACTGCAAAAATGATACGTACGATGTGTTTTCGGCATACAAGTGACTGTTTTCGGCCAAGAGTTGTATAGTTTTGATAATTTTTGTCGGAAGACGTTCAAAATTATCAATAAAAATTCTTGCGACAGAATGTTTAATTTATTTATGTCAAGCATATTTACTTTACTTAATTGTATGTTTCCTCAATGTAATTTATGCGGCAATTAAAATAAAGTAACAGGTGTGTGTTATATATACTCCCTGCGCATATAATAGGCTACTTTGTATTTACCTAAAGGTCCCCAGTTCGAACCCAGACAATAAAAACCGTTCTCGTAATAAATGCACGCAAACCTCACTTTTATCGGGTGCAGATTACATTTCCTTTGCAAAATTAAATTAGAAATAATAGTCGTTCGAAATCAAAACTAGCACCAAAAGAAATAAAATATGTTAATAGGAGTCATTAATATTCTGAAATTTTAACATTTGCAGTTACGAACAATTTGCAGGATCGATTTATTTACAGGGGACGATCATTTGGTTATCAGCTCGGGGTTTGTGTTCATTTTTACTTAAAACTCAAGAACAAGAATTAGTGAAACCTTAAAAAATGCGTATTATGAAAATCCATCCCCTAAGAATGAATAAAAGTTTTTCGTCTGTGATATTGGTTCTCGTTTCGACCCCAGGCGGATCCAAGCGTAATCGACCGTAATAGAAACAGATGGAGTTCATTTTAAGTTTTTCCTAATACTAATCATAGACAAGAACATGTGTTGGGCAAAGGAAAAACCCAACATCGACGATGAGATGAAAGGGAAGGAAGGGTGGGGAAGGAGTGGGCAAGGGAAAAACAGGTACCCCACGGGAGGTACAGTTTATGAATAGCAGAAGGGTTTCGAATATAATATTGAAGGCAATCTTGCTAAAAACGCGTGCGAAATGTCGAACCAAACAGACGAGCTCCTAAATCACGACTGGTGGTCGTTCTTGCCGCAGCCGCGCCGGTGGGGCCTACCATGCGGACAGGGTGCATTTCTACGTCACCTAACGGGACTTTGGCCCCCCTCCCAAGTGTCATAAAAACGCGTTGCGGCTGCGTCGCCGCACCGGTGGGTTCAGGCCTTTATTCTGCTACGTTCAACTCCGAGTCGCCACGCGCGATCAGCTGTAATCATTGTAATAATCGAGGTCATACGACTGACAATTGTTGTCAAAGGAGACGAAATACCTGTTCCAATTCGATTCGGCCGGCTATTTCAATGTTTAACACAACGTATTCCCCGTCTCCTGTTTTGCCAATCGTTAATCTGTCAATTGCGAATTATTCCCTCGAAGCATTGATTGACTCTGGTTCTACTTACTCGCTAATCGATGTAAAAACTTGTAACAATTTACGATTACATTCTGTTAAAACACTTCCGGCTCCACTTCATATTCGTGGCATTGGTGGAAACACGTTTATTTTGACTCAGCAAATTAAGGCTAAGGTGAAGGTTAAAACGTTTTCCTGGTGCCATTATTTCTACCTAGCAAACCTGCCGTTTACGTTGCTGATTGGTAGGGATTTTATGTTAAAAACTAAAATGTTATTAGGCCCTAATTATTTCGCTTTTGAATCTAACGCCAATCAAATTTTCCTGTTCATTCATCAGCAGTTCGAAAACAGTTTACCTGATAGTGATCTACTGGTTGTCAGCCCTTTAGTCAAAAGGGGAGCCTCTGTCCTACCTGTAGGTGTGGGGTCAAATAAACAGGTAGTTTCAGGCAAAGATACTACTTATCCTGATATTCCACAGGAAGTGATGCAACTTATTAAAGAATTTCCAGACGTAGTTACTTCAAAACTGGGATCCACCAATCTTTTGGCCTACGAAATCCAGCTGACAGACTCCACTCCTGTGAGATCACATCCATTTTCTCTGTCTCCAGCCAAAGGCAATATCCTGTAAGACTCTGTATCCTCTTTGATTCAGCAAGGTGTGGTTGAGGCATCCACATCACAATGGGCATCGCCAGCTTTTCTCATCCCAAAAAGAGACAAGGGTTGGAGATTAGTGGTTGACTATCTAAAGTTGAATGTGAAGGTAGAAGTTGACCCTTATCGCACGCCTTCTGTGGAACATGCTTTCCAATATTTGTCTGATGCCAAAAAATATTTTCTATTCTTGATCTTAATTCTGCCTTTAATCAGATCCTTTTGAGTGAATCTTCTAAGAAATATACTGCTTTTGTTACTCCATTTGGTTTATTTCAGTACACAAGATTACCTTTTGGTTTTGTTAATTCCCCGCAAGTTTTCACTCGACTAATGTACTCCGCTTTGCACTGTCCACCTATTGTACACATACTCATAAAATCTGGGATGAATTTTTGGGTGATTTAACATTTGCATTTAATGCTGCCATCCATGAAAATACTTTGTATTTTCCTGCTAAGCTGTTCCTGAAAAGACAAATACCACACCCCCTAAACAATGTTTGGGACCTGCCTGATTGCGTCCTTGATCTTTCTTGCTCTGAACACGATCATAGGCAACACTGGACGAAGGCAGTTCAAAATTTAAACAAGGCTCACAAACGATATGTTGCCTCTAATAAAAAGTTACATTCTGTTCCACCTTTTTAAAATAGGGGACTTAGTACTGGCTCAAAACCATTCAGTAAGCTCAAAACTTAAGAATCGGATGTCTAAGTTAGAACCTCTATGGTCTGGACCCTGTAAAATTATAAAATTTCTTACTCCTGTTACTGTGGTGTTGGAACTTGTGCCTAATAAGGAGAAAATATCTCATGTTTCTCAATTAAAAGCTCATCATTAAGGGAGTTTTGTTGGTCCAATCTTTTGATACTGGCACTATTGGGTGATTTGGCGTTGAGGTTGGGAACTTATCGCCCAGAGGGAATTTCCCTCAGCAACTACCATCTAACTTCATGTTAGAAATTTACACTTATAATCTAAAGATGGTACACCACCGATGTTTACCATTGTTTCCGGTACCCTACACAGCCGAATTGGGTACGCGGGCCACGTGAGTCTCTTCCCTGGCCTAATTAAATAAACCTGTGTTCTTTTCTTCTGGCATTTGCCATTTTTTTTTTAAATATTGAAAAGGAAGAGAAGAGACTCTATTTCCAAAGATACAGTCCCATTTTCTTTTGGCTTAATATGGGTTTCTACACCCCTTAGGGAAATTGGTTGTTTTTTCTAAAATTTTGTTAGTTATTGTATTGTTTCAATTATAGGTAAGGGATGAAAAGGCAACAAACTCACGAACAGCAGAAGGCAACATACATCATCAATTAATTAATTATACAATACTATATTAAGCATTAACTACTATTAATTAAAATTATCATTATTATTTACTCACTACTTACTGATAATTATATGGAGGATTTGGCATTTAAATAATTTAAGTTTTGACTGCTCATTTATTCTTGTTCAAAGGCACCTCTAATTACCATCTGTTACTCTTATGATATAAACTTATGATATTTATAATTAAAAACTAATCCTCTGTTTTCCAAGGCATCATTTTCTAAAATTTGTTGGTTGTATTTCATTTTGTGTTCAATGAATAATACAGTGGTACCTCGAGATACGAGTGCCCTAACATACGAGATATTTGAGATACGAGCCGTCGAGCGAGCGAAGTTTTGCTTTGAAATACGAGCAACTGTTGAGATACGAGGAACGGCCGGCTGCACACGACCCAACAGTTTACTGTGCCTCGTGCATCTCGCATTATCCCACGCATCCCCCCAGTATGCTTGTTTACCTCGCTGTCGAAGCATCTTTGATAAGTTATTCTAGGGCTTTGGGCATTTAAAATTTTATCACATTTCTTTTTATACCCTTGGGTCCGAAGAAAGTGAGTGGAAAGGTCAATGCTCAGAAGAAGATGATGTATATTGAATTAAAGCGTGAAATCATAGAAAAAATGAGTGAGATGTGCGAGTAGCTGATTTGGCGAGGTAGTACGGGCGTAGTACTTCAACGATATGTAGTGTGCTTAAACAGAAGGAGTCAATAAAGGGTATAACGCCAGCTAAGGGCGTTACAATAATTTCTAAGCTCCGGAGCTCTCTCCGTGAAAAGATGGAGAAACTGCTGATTGTTTGAGTTACGGAGTAGCAGCTTAAAGACGATAATTTAACACAGGGCATCATATGCGAGAAAGCACGAGCAATTTACGGTGATTTGCTGAATTAGACCCCGCGCACTTCCACGGACGAGGTATCGTAAGACTCGTTTAAGCCAGTCGAGGCAAATTTGACAACTTTAGGAAAAGGACCGGCATTTACTACGTTGTCAGGCACGGTGAAGCTGCAAGTTCGGATCTGAAGGCAGCTGAGGATTATCTCAAAACTTTTTCCGAACCGATAGAAGCCAAAGGACACATCCCCCAGCAAGTCTTCAACTGTGACGAGACGGAGCTTTGCTGGAATAAGATGCCCAATAGGACTTACATAACGACAGAGGATAAGATTAATCGCCAAACTCATTCCCGCAACATTCTGAAAGGGAAGAAGGAACAATCCTCCTTGGACTTATTTTTTTTTTAATCCGGCAAAAAAAGGCAAAGACCAGTGAAGAAAAAAGCAGTAACTAAAATTAAGCATACAGCAGCATTTAAGTTTTGTGTAAGTTGCATTTTAGTGACCAAAATACAAATACACTTTATAAAGCCAGTTTATTTCTTTAAGTTATGTTTTATTATGTTTTTGTACAATATTTGTCATTTATAAATACATTTTTCCAATTCAAAAACACGTAACAATAACAACTGGGGCGGCATTTCGGGGCCTGGAACGAATTAATGCCATTTCAATTAATTTCAATGGGGAAAATTGCTTTGAGATACGAGCAATTTGACATACGAGCAAGGTTACGGAACGGATTAAACTCGTATCTCGAGGTATCACTGTATTAGTTATTATGCCTATTTTTCAGAGTTATTTTGTAATTGCGCCTTATTGTCGATATCCTTAGCTAAGTGCTTTTCAAAGGGTTTTTTTTAAGTCGGCAAATGCTTTCCGACACCTGTTTAAGGGGGATCGATACCTCGAGAAAAATCCTGAAGCCCCACCTCCAAAAATAAGTTCCACTTTTTGCTTTTAGAAATTATTTATAGAGTATAATGTTTTCAGCTTGCAAATCGAAAGAACCTCAGGACATAATTTACCGTACAAAAGCAATTGTAATGAACGAAATTTCTGAACTTCTGAAGGAAGATAATACATTTGTTGAGCGTATTTACCCCAATTACATTATTACTCAGGGATATCGTCTCTCCTCAGAGTCGAGCCTTTCCGAGTATTATCTCAAGGAAGATAAGCTATCTTGGAGCTCTCCTAAAACTCCATTGAACTCCTGAAAATTTATCTCACGTAGTTGATGCAGAAAATAGCTCATAAGTAGCTTCTCTATATTATTTCTAGAAAATTATTTAAATCTATATAGGTACCTTTTCTAAAGATATTCTAGTCTAACTATCGTAAAGCCATCATTAAGGGGGGTCGGGTATTACCTGAGACTGGAATTAGTTTGATTTACGACGGGAAGTGTCTTCCCCTAGCAAAAGGTGGAGTGGGTAAGTATAGTAAAGAGGGGAAAGTGGTTGGGGTTACTCAACCAAGCGACCAGGGGTTCGGTTATCAATGCGATAAGAAGATCTCCCATGCTTTTGTTTTTGCTATTTCTCCGGTATAGAATGATGGGCATTGAGGGCGAGAGGAACGAAAGCAAGATTTGATGTGCCTCAGAAGGAAAGCAGGAATACTAGTTGCCTGAGATGCAACATGGAAGTTTGCCTATGAAACTATGCAATGTTATTCATTTACTAGTGAATCACGCCTTCAAAAATGACAAGGGCTAAATTAAACTTATAAAACATGCATAAATATCTGTTCTTCTTTATTAAAAAAAACATTTCTCTCAAATTTTAAATAAAAATAATGAACTTTCCGCTTTCATAGATAGACTAAAACTGAAACTACAAAAATATTTTCCCTTTTTCTAACAATCCAAAAGGCACTCGCTGAATAACCTTAGCCAATGAGCGGATGCGCATGTGTGTTTGTGAGGCGCGGGAGTGCCATAAACCGTACATACATTACTCCAAACCCTGACGCAAGGGTCGGTAAAAATTTCCAGATGTGAAGATTTCACAAAGTAACTTCTGTCAACCGTATTTTCCACCATTATGGAGAGTGAAAACATCACTATAATTTTTTCTCGGTTAAAATTAAAATGTAGACACATTTTAACTGAATGATAAACTTTCCTTAATTCTACGTCCTTTGAGTAAAGTAGAGGTAAAAAATTCCTTTCTTACACTGCCTTCAAATATGTTTTGAGAATAATTAGCCAGAATTTAACGAGAAAGAGGCCAATCTTGAGACTTGATATCACCACAAAGACAGCGAAACTATTCCGAGATTCCATGGCGGTGAGTCGGACGGCGCCACGGTTACGAAAAATCGACTTCCCAAGTTGGCACCTGAATTGAAAATGTTTCTTCGGATTCCACATCTAGATACTTCTGAATATGACGTGGTATAAGAGACTCGACGCACAAAAGCAGTTTTACTATTTATTTTCCTTACTTTATCTAGAAAATTGTCCGAAAAAAGGGTCCGCCATTTTGTTACTTTAAATGAGCACAATATCATTTTTGAAAACGATAATTGCAACCAGTCAAAAGATAAAGAATTGTTGTACAACATTGTTGTGGCATCGTAGTTTTTTCCAAAAGTATTTTTTAAACCCTCCACATGGCAGCAAACTTGACTGTTTATCCTAGAAATCCATTTCTGTAAAAATTGTTCACGTTCACGTTTTCAAAATTTCTCTTTTCATTGCCTCAATCGTATCATAATTTTGATGGGTAATCAATAATAGACACTAAGCTTATCTATCTGGCTGTTGATTTAACCACTGTTCCCAGGCCTCTGTTTTCTTTGATCAGAAAAGTTCATGAAAGAGTTAATCTGTACCTCATAATTTTTCATTCCCTCCAATCCAACCCGTTACATCTCATTTCAGATTTATATCTCTTATAGATTTAATATGCTTTGTCGTTGATTAAAAAGCAAGAATTATTTCCTTTCATCTTACAGTCAACACAAACGATAATCAGTTAAAATCCCAGACCACGTGCGCTCGACTCTACGAACTTCTTTTTCACAAGATTTACAGACAACTTATTCACTCCTTGTAGAGAAGGTAGCAATACATGCAATATTCTAAAGCTGTGATAAAACAACAATAATGTCGATGACCTTACTTTTAACTTAGGCTCAGAAGTTGCCATTTAATTTTCCGCATTCTGTCTTTTTATGATATCTTTTTCTCGTTCTGAAGGCATGTATTGTGGTATTCCTTCTGCATTGTCATCAAAGAGCATTCCAATTTAATATTTATTAATTTAACAGTTCACTGTAATAAAAACACTTTTCAACTGCCTTACGTGTAGCTAAGGTTTATTATATCTTCGTGCTTGTAGCTTGCGATCGTCTTTATTTTCTTCATGAGATGAGCGAATTATCTCTTTCCCATTGAAAAGTGATATTTTTCATATTCGCACCAGATGTATTGAGTATTTTGAGTACCTTATCTCTGATATGAAAGAGACTCCCAAACGTTCTACAATGACAACGAAACATTCCTCAGCGTTATTCGAGCATCGAAGGCGAATAAATAAATTAATCAATAGATATTTAAGTATGCGTGCGATAAATTTTACTAAACAATGCATTGAATAAAATAAAATGTCTGTAAAAAAATTTGAAGTTAACGAAGACCCATTTAAAGTCCGAGTAAGCTGATACGTTCACGTTTATCGAGAACGCCCCTCCAGCTGGAGTGCAAAATAAGCTGTACGTGGAATATTTACATCGGATCAAAAGCAGTACATAGCTAAAAGTTTATACTATATTTTAAAACAATAAAAAATTTCCGATTTTTTGAAAATGTCAACTCCATTAACCAACTTGGCTATCCGGATAGAGAAATTTAAGGTGTTTAGAAAACATCTTTCGAATAGCTTAGTTGAGTAATAAAACGTGCATGTATGAACAAGATTACTAGTTCTATTCCCAGTACTGTCATATTTCTTTCTAGCCCTTTTTCGTTCGGATTTATCCTGTGTAGAAACCGTTACGTGCAATTTCCGTACAACGTTTCCTAGTGGTTAGATTTTTACCACATATTAAAACAGTATTAATAACCGATTGGATAGGTACAGTACGGAAAAACGTTTCGTTTTATCGAAATATGCAGACAGTAGCTATTTGGAGCGAATTTCGCCTTAATCTTGAAGATGTCCCATATATTTTGCTATTTTTTGGAATTTCACCTTAATTTGGAATATTTTTAAAATATCAGACAAAATAAGCCGTTCTTCGATCGAATAAAGGGGAAATTCGCACCAAGAAGGTCCTACTTTGCCAGATATTTGAAGTCTTCCAAATTAAAGCGAAATTCCTTCCAAAAATGGCTTATTTTCCAGATATTTGAAAAATCTAAGAAATGAAGATTAAATTCGAAAAAAACTGTTTTTTGATATATTAGAAGGACAAACAGGTGATTCGTTGAAAGAAGGCCTATATTGCCAGATGCTTTAATTGCGAACTGAGGCGACATTCACTCCAAAAACGAACAATTTTTCCAGATATTTGAAAAGTTAAGGGTGAATTCGCTTTAGATACACACTTTTTGCCAGATAAATCTGCCAGATTAAGGCGAAATTCGCTCCAAATACGGCTTAGTTTGCAAGATTTTTGAAGGGCTTGCAAAGTAAGGGAAAATTCCTTCCATTATATTGCGAACTGAGGCGAAATTCACCTTAAGATGGCATATTCTGGGAGGTTTTTGAAAAATCCTCCAAATAAAGGCAAAATTGCTTAAGAGAACGTCTTCATTTGCCAGATATTTGTAAAATGTTCCAAATTAAGTTTCCGCGTCGTTTAGGTAGAATTTAAAAAATCGAGCTGAATATGGCGATTTTCCAGTTGATGAAAAAGTTTTCAAAAAACAAGCTTAAAACGATATTTTCGGTCAATTTCGATCGATATTTAAGAAGAACAAGTAGTAAATTTTAATGTCTATTTCGCGTCAATTTTGAAGATTAAAAAAAATTGAGTTAGACACTACTTTTTAAAGCCATGTGCGTCAACTCACAATATTTTTCCAAATCGAGATAATTATAAAGTTTTGGCCGAATGCTAGAAATTTTTGCAGAATTTTCAAAAGTCAAGCTAAGACGCCTTTTTGGGCGATTACGCGTCATTTATGAAAAATTTACAAAAAAACGAGCTAAGAACGAGTTCTTTGTCCCATTTTGCATTAATTTGGTAGATTTCTCAAAAATTGTTTTAAAAACAAATATTTCGGAAGTATTTTGGAAAAATCGAGCCTAAAGGACATTTTCGTTCTGCTTATCGTTGATTTTGAAATTTTTTTCATAATCTAGCGCAGAATTGCTTCATCGGTTGATTTCGCGTTCATTTGAATGAATTTTGAAAAATCGAGCAAAAAGAACTATTGCGGGCTATTTCAGGTCAATTCGCCTAATTCGCCTTATTTTGGGAGAATTAGAAATATTTAACAAAAAACGACTTTTTCGGGAGATTTCTCGTTAATTGGCAGATTTTATAAAAATCGATCTAATAACGACTTTTTGGGCGACTTCGCATTATTTTTGAAGAATTTTTTAGAATTTAGGTAAGAAATACTGTTTAGCGTTATTCTAGAAGAATTTGTAAAAATCTACCAAAAAACGAATTTTTCTGGTATTTCCTGTCAATTTTGAAGATTTTTCGAAAATCGAGCCAAACGGGACTTTTTCGGAAAAATTGGCATTGATCTTGATGATTTTTTCAAGGAGCAAGCAAAAAACTACTTTTTCATCCTATTTCGCGTTGATATCGAAGGAGTTTCAAAAATCGAGCTAAAAACGTCTTTTCGGGCGATTCCGTATTGATATGGGAGATTTTTTAGAAATCAAACTAAAAGCGACTGTTTGGTGTGATATAGGATGAATTTTCAGGATAATTTATAATTTGAGCTAAAAACGACTTAAATGGGCGATTTTGCGTTGGCTTTTGAAGATTTTTCAAATATCGAGCAAAAATCGATTTTTCAGCATGATTCGGGAGATTTCCAGAGATCGAAGTTTTCAACTCCTTTCTTTCTTCTTAAGGACTTTTTCGGCCGATTTCGCAATTATATGGAAGATTTTGTAAAAACAGAGCGATAAACTAGTTTTTCGGCTAATTTCGCGTCAATGTTGAAGAATTTTCAAAAATTGAGCAAAAAACGACTTTTTCGGCTGATTTCGCATCAGTTTGAAGAATTTGTAAAAATCGACCAAAAGAACTTAAACTGCTGAT
Organism: Pachydiplax longipennis; assembly: GCA_036926295.1. NCBI lineage: Eukaryota > Metazoa > Arthropoda > Insecta > Odonata > Libellulidae > Pachydiplax > Pachydiplax longipennis. The sequence goes on from JAVFKF010000010.1 coordinate 3,473,891, forward strand.
TCCGATGATATCTTAAAGATTGGGAAAAATACGAGTTTTTTGGGCGATTACAGGTCAATTTACTGGAATTTTCAGAAATCAAACTAAAAAGGAATTTTGCGAGCGATTCCTCTTTAATTGAAGATTTTTATGAGATCAAACTTAAAACTACATCTTCAGCTTATTTCGCGCTGATTTTTGAAAATTTTCAAAAATCGTGCAAAAATAAATATATCAGCCGATTCGAGTTGATTAGGAATTATTTTTAAAGATTGAGCTAAAAACGACTTTTAAGTTTTTTAGACTTTTCATAAATAGAGCTAAAAATTACTTTTTCGATTACTTCGGAATCCTGCAGAGATCGACTTCTACGAGTGACGTCGCGTATATTAGGAATAATTTGTAGAAATCGATCTGAGAACGACTTTTACGGTTGATTGGAAGATTTTTTCAAAAATCGGGCATAAACGAATACTTCGGGTAATGCAATCAACCCAAAATCGGCCGAAGAAGTCGTTTTTACCCTGATCAAAAAATTCATCAAAATCAAACGCTAATTGGCCAAAGTATTCGTTTATGCTCGATTTTCGGGCCATTTGGCATCAATATTAATGTATTTTCAGAAACTGCGCTTAAAACGACTATTTCGGACGATTCCGCCTTGATTTGGAAGATATTGCAAAAGTCAAGCTAATGACGACTTTTTCGGACGATTTTGGGCGATTTTAGAGGAATTTGGAAAAACCGAGCAAAATGCGATTTCGGGCGATTCCCCGTTGATCTGGAAAAGTTTTTAGCGATGAAACTAAAAACAATTTCTTCGGCCGAATCCGCGTTGATCTGGAATATTTTTAAAATATCGAGCAAAAATGAATACTCCGGCTGATTTGCGTTGATTAGGAAGATTTTTTTAAATGTAGAAAAAAAGACCTTAAGACGAATTTCGAATTATTTTCGAAGTTTTTCACTTTGGTTTTTTTAAAACGAGCTAATAAGAACATTATCGGGAGATTTCGAGTAGATTTTGAAGAATATTCGAATAACAAACTAAACACGACTCTTTCGGCCGATTTAGAGTTGATATGGAAGATTTTGTAAAAATCAGCCTAAAAACGACTTTTCGGCCGAATTGGCGTTGATTTTGAAGATTTTTTTCAAAATCAAGCTAAAAAAGATTTTTGGCCGATTTCGCATTTCTTGGTAAGACTTTTTAAATGGATCAGGGAACGACTATTTCAGGCAATTTCTCGTCAATTTACTGGCCTTTTAGAAACCGAGCTTAATGAAACGTTTTCGGTCGATATCGCAGTTATTTGAAAGATATTTTTAAAAATCAAGAAAAAACGACTTTATTGCGGTTTTCTCTCAGGAAGAATTTTTTAAAGGACGGCCTAATAACAACATTTTCTGACGTTTCGAATCGAATTGGAAGATATTTCAAATAGCGAGTAAAGAAAGAAATTTGTCGATGCGGAACTATTTTAAGGTTCAACTACTTTCCGGCTCATAGATATTTACTCTTCCGCAAATACTCCTTTTGACCGCTTGATCTTTCAGTTGCTTCGTCTCACACCAGACAACTTGACTGCTTGCATTGTATGTACATACTATCCTCTGCTTGATTTTCGTAACATCCCCGAGTTTTGGGCCATTTAGTAGGAGGGTCACGGTATTATCTTGTATACAGAAAATCAAATATTTTTATAAAAATCACCATGGAAGAGGGTTAGGATACCTTGTATTCAGTATGACTCCTTGGGCTATGTGGTGCATATTTCAAATTATTTCTTCTACTCTGTTATTGTCGTAAGTCGGTACTTACGACGAGTCCCTCGGCATTTTTCCCACGATCGCGAGTCGTCCCGGTACAAAAGCGCCAAAGAATTTCCCAAAAATTCAGGAGGCAAGGGTGCGGCCAACAACGGCAGGGCAAGGATGGGCCAACAATGGCAAAAAACTTTATTGAGAAAGACCAAAGGCCAAGCGCGGATGAAAGGGTTACACCCCCGCACTTGTGCCATAGAAACTCTCGGCTCCTATCGCCAGGAGGGTAGGTGACGCCATCCTTGCAGCTGCACCAGGCCGTATAAATAGGCTGCGTTTTCGGGGCAAAGGGGGGAACAAAAGTTCACTTGCGGATTGACCAGCTCATCTGTAAGTGAGAACCCCTTGGCTGAGCGAGTCGACTTCGGCCATCTCCCCGCACCGGCTGAGAGAGTCGTTCGACCACTCCCCCGAACTCCTGCCCCACAGCGCCGGCTTACAGTCGCCACCAGCTGAATCGAGTCGCCAGATATAATAAGGTAATAAAGCTAACATTTCCATTTACCGGTGTCATTTCGTTCATTTTTCCTAATGTCACTACGACATACGCCGGGAATGGGCACAACGTCATTATCTTAGCAACTTTTTTGTTGCTTTTTTAAAATACGTATTTTCTCATTTACTTTCTGGCTAAACAACTAGCCTACCTTCCCCAAATATTTCTCTTACTACATAAAGCGTTTCTGTATCTAGCCTATGATAGCCTTTGATAAGACATAGTTTAATGCGATTATCATATTTTTTCTTTTTATATTATACCAGACTTGATTCTGTTATCACTTATAGTTAGAATTATTTCCAAATTGGTCATCAATTCTATTGGGATTATGTTGAAGTTGTATTGGAGTGTCATCCATCCCAGCGGGTTTTACTATAACCTGAAAACTACTTCTAAATCATACAAAAAAGGATTTTATCTTCTTTGTTCTTTGTGAATGGCCACTCTAGAGAAAATGAATCTGATATTAAGTAATTACGAGGGTAAATTATTTTTTCCATTTACATGGAGAGAGGTTTAGAATATACATAATTTCTGATATTAGCTGCAACAGTAGGTATTAACACATGCAGAAGTGGTTCCAAGTGTGTTAATGTTAATGAACTAAGACATCACATTACAAATTATGTAATGATGTGATATGTATGTTCAGAATGTGATATTCATATGGACTACAAGTTTTACCTCCTCTGACAGTTAGACCTCTCAAGAAATATCATTAATAAGCTAGAGCAAAGTAAAGCCATCAGAATCAGAAGTTCAGAATGTGATATTCATATGGACTACAAGTTTTACCTCCACTCACAGTTAGACCTCTCAAGAAATATCATTAATAAGCTAGAGTAAAGTAAAGCCATCACTTTCTGAATCAGAGAATAGAATTTAACTATTCACTTGGTAAATCACACACAAGTCTGAAATTTAATCTATTCTAAACTAAACAAAATTTTTAATTTCACATTGACGCTCAGTTAAACAAAATACAGTGCCAACACTAAATGGAAGCAGATCATTCTTCATGAAAAGAATTGCGATCAGATTGAAATAAATATCTTATCTTCCCTTGCTTAGGGAAGAGCTGAGGAGAACGTAATTCCAATGATATATCAGTTCTCAGTCCATCATCATCACATCAGTCCATTTTAGGTAAAGGATAAATGCATCAGCTAATGTAAAATTCTGCTTACATATCACAGATATAGAATTACAACGAAATGTTGTCTTAGGGAGATGCAGATTCTTATGAAGAAAATTGTTAACCCAGAGTATTCATTTGTGCTATCTTACAAATTTAACACAACTTTTGGTAACTGTAGATATCTAAATATAGTACCTATGGGAACAAAATTTGTTATTATAAATCTACCTCAACAATGTAAAAACTTGTTGTGAAAGGCACAGATTTACTGCACCTTAATTGTAGATAAATTTCAATGCAGAAGAGTTATTCACTAGTCTTGCAAAGGTCAATCTCAATTCAAGAATGATGTGGAGTCTTGCAAGTATATTTGGATTCCCAAAGGGAACCCTTCCCTTAATTTAGAGGTTAAATGTTTAAATTTTATTAAAATTAAATAATGTTGATTATATATATTGCTTCTCCAAATTTAATTTAATTTAATTTAATAGACCCTTTATTAGGCGAGGTTAGGCCCGAGTGGGCCTCTCTTCCACCTAACCTCGTATGAAGTTACATCGCTATAAAGATTCAAAATTATAATAAGAGAATAAAAAAGAAAGAGAAAGGAGGAAAAAAAAGATGACTCATGAAAAATAATAAACTATTAAGTAAAATCTTAAATGAATGTGGCTTGGACTACTTTCTTTTGTATAAAATTATACTTTCTTAAAAGAGAAAAGTCAGTTATGTTCTCAATAGTTATTTAGATTCTGAATGATATAATTATATAGCTTTACAACCATTTAGATGAATAAATGAGAAGATAATGAAAATTTCTTTTCATTACTAATGGTAAGAATGAATGATTTGGTGTCATAAAGTGAGACCAGAGGACCTGCATACTCTAGAAATGGTATTTGTTGGTAAAATAACCAGTTTTAATTCTTCAAAGCAAAATGTACACAAAATGCAACAATTAGCAGTATAAATTAGCAAATATTCTTACTAAGAGATATTTAATGTAGATAGGACATAAATTTTCTTTATAGAGAGATAGTGCCAACCAAAATTATCATTTATATTTGGTGTTATCAATAAAGATTTAAATTTATCTCATGAGACAAAATGACATCATGTTTCATGGGTATTTTCTACAGAAGTCTTCTGTTCAAAAGCCTTAGTTTACCTCAGATTTACTGATAGTCAAACTTTTAATTAAATCATCTTTAGAATATGATAATATTATTTACAAATATTCTATCAATTAAACATGATACACTTCAAAGATCCAGGTAATAATCATAAAATACCAAAAAAGTATTCCTTTTATTATAGTATACATGAATAAATGTGTCTCTACTATTGAGTAATTGTTTTTAACTTTAATTTTCCTAATTTAGACTGATCTAAGAAAGTTTTATTCAGTTGAACTAGATGTTGCGAGTTCACTCACAGTAAAAGCTGAACTGCTGAAGGCTTTAGCTAAATTCTTTCTTCTGATTTAATTTCTGGAGTGTAACTAATATTATAAAGATACTTCCTTCTCTGTTTGGCAATGCAGTTGATGGTTACCTTTATCAGTATATGCATATGACTTTTCTTTGATTCATACCCTATATGGTATAATCTTCTAAGTAGACATTACATTCGTGCAATTTACCGATAGAGAAATTATTTTAGCTAATGCATCCCTCCACTCTTCTCTGCTCCATATACTCTGCACCTCCCCTGCCCTATTCTCAACTCTCTTCCCTTCCGACTCCCACATCTCTCCTACCATCTGTCCCTTTTTCACTTTATCTTATTCTCCGCGTCTCTCCTCTACTTAGCGTCCAGCCAAACCCTCCAACCGCCCCCTACTACCTAACCTTCTGCCCATCCTTATCACCTCCCCACTTTCCCCTCTGCCTCCTCCTACCTCTTCCTCTGCCCCTCTTTCCCCTCCTACCTTCTCTCTGCCTCATTCTTCCCTCCTCCCCCACTTACCACCTCTGCAACCTCCTACCTCTCCCTCTGCCCCAAACCTCCGACTGCCCTACTTTTGCCTCTGCCGCTCCTACCTTCTCTTTGCCCCATTCTTCCCACCTCCCCACTTACCCCCTCTGCCCCAACCCTCCCACTACCCCCCTTTCCCCTCTTCCTCCTCCTACCTGACCCTTTGCCCCATCCTTCCCACCTCACCACTTACCCCCTCTGCCTCCTCCTACCTCCTCTCTGCCCCAACCCTCCCACTGCCCCCGTTTCCCCTCCTACCTCTCCCTCTGCCACAACCCTCCTACTGCTTCCCATTCCCCTCCTAACTTCTCTCTGCCCCATCCTTCCCACTTCCCCACTTACCCCCTCTGCCTCCTCCTACCTTACCCTCTGCCCCATCCTTCCCACCTCCCCACTTACCCCCTCTGCCTCCTCCTACCTCCTCTCTGCCCCAACCCTCCCACTGCCCCCCTTTCCCCCTGGCCCCTGCTACCTCTCCCTCTGCCCCAACCCTCCCACTACCCTCCTTTCCCCTCTGCTGCTCCTACCCAAACCTCTGCCCATCCTTCCTAATATCCCACTACCCCTTTCTGCCCCTAACCTTTCCTCTCCCCAATTCTTCCCCTCTGTCTCCCCCAGCCCATGTCTTTCTTTTGCCCCACACCCCTTCTCTACCCTTTCCTCACTGCCTCCCTATTCCCACTTCCCTTCCCTCTCTTTACCCCTTGACCAATTCCTTTTCCAAGTCCCCTTATTATAGTCCCCCCCATTTATTATAGGCATCCCAATATGGAGAACTTTATTTAAGGGAATACAAAGGCAAATGATTATACATTGCTCACTGATTATACATTTTCCTGGCCTTACAATTTTGAGAGACTATACAGTTGTCAATATTTTTTTGTGGCCTAGGATGCAAAGGTTATCAATGATACATTATATACAATTTTTTAAAATTGTATTAGTAGATCCACAAGACAAATCTTTTTGATGCATAATATGCAAAAATTGATTAAACAAATCATATATTTCAGCAAGTCTTCACAAGAAGCATACATAATTTTTAATATTTTAAATGCCTGAGTGTAATAATTATACAAACCAGAATCAGAAATTGAGAGAATTTTATCATCTTTAATTTTTTACATTAAGGTATGTACATCTAATATCCTTTGGTAGGTCACTATCTAGTTATTCATCGGCTTTTGTTATTGCTCTATCCTGAAACGCTGACTCTTCCTGTATTCAATATCACAGAGTTATGCCCTTCCACCATACTGCAGTATGTCCATCTGTACAGCTTTTGGTTGCTTCAGCAAACACTGATAAATGATACTGAAAGAGAAGAGTAATACCTAATCACTAAAATAAATCAGTAAGTAGGAATATGCAAAAGAAATTCCATGAAAAAATAACGAATTATAAAGGAACTATCAAAAATTGTGTTAATGCCTGACAACGGTCAGCATTATCACAGTCAGCTGAATTAATCAGGAATTTTGATTCTCAAAAAAAATTTTATCAACAAAGTCACGTCAAAGGAGCCTCAATAAAATCTAAAGAAAACTGTGAAAATCACCAACTAACAGACTAATTGAAGACTTCAATTGTAACAGAAATATTTCAACAAAGACTAAGTATATTATTCTGCTTGAATACAATAAATCGGCCAGGCAAGCAAATGCCATGGAGATCTAAGAACTTTCTCTCAATTCCAGAACTCAAGCAATGGATATATTTGCTGAGCTTGCATATTATATATGACACAAAGAGCAGGTGACATACAAAAATTACAACCTTAACAAGCTGTCTGAATAGTTCAGGCCCTTTCACCACCATCGGATATTAATTATCAATTTTAAAACTTAATTTTCAAAAATCATTTATTATGATATTGAATTTATCCTTCTTAGCAATTCATGATAACTAACAGGTACCCATGAAGAAAAAATTGGTTGCTATAACATCTGAAGGACTGCGTTATTCTTTATTCCATCATCAGCAAGAATATCCTGCCATATTAACTTGCTGTATTTAGTAAGAAATGAGAATCATACCTCCCGAGTTTGGTGCAAAGCCAGCATTTATATCCTAACTTGAAAGTAATAATAGTGTGCATACTTTGGGTGCATTGGGATGCCAAAGGGTGCACAGTATTGGGGAAACAGAAGCTATTAAACATCAGAATTGGAGCAAGATACAAGGGGAAGAAACTCCCGATATCGAAGAATATATACGAGCTACCACATTGTAGTCGACTTGCTAGCCAAGGTCAGAGGAAACCACAGATCCAAATCACTCCCTGATTCTCAAGACAAGTTTAAGCAATTAAAGCAACAACAAAATATTTTCATTAAGGGTCCATGAACGCAGACATGAAGTTGGATTTCCATCATTACCTTCCAAAGAATCACACAATGTACTGGTTCTACAACATCTAACTACACACAAAACTATGATAAAACACTACCTACCCACCACCAAGTCAGTAATAGTTAGTCAAGCAAATAACTATATAAAATATTAGAACAGCTGCTAATAAATGTTCACTAATCATTCACTCGGGAGTATACTCCACAAACACACACACTCAAACAACAAACACTCAAAAAGTAAAGATGGAAATCCAACATTTTCAATTGGTGTCTGATTAAAAATGCAATAGTAATTGAGTTTCTGACAAACATCAACTCACCACCGTAATTTAAACAGCAAGGAAGGGAATCCCTGAAGCTCTCTCTGCTCCTAATTTAGTGCAAGTTCTTAAATCAACTAAGGAATTGAATGTACCATGAAATGCTTGAAGTTAACATTTGTTTTTGCAAAGGGAACCAATATTTTAAAGGAATTTTTACACTGGCTTTGCTCCAATATGTAAATTACCAAGCATTACAAAACCCAACAGTTAAAATTCATGTTAATAAATTTTAAGGAACCCCAACAACCTTTGATATTCAATTTTATTCCCACAGAAGGAAAAAATGTATATACAGTAATGACAGGGTAAAGTAGCCTCGCATCAAATTTTCCCAACCAACATGCAATGAAAATTCCCACATTTTGTGAAAAATTTTGTTGGCCAAGTGAATGTCACCAGCTCTTCACATTCTATACTGATTCTCTCTCATTAGGGTTGGCAAGGTACAAATTACAAATTACAGTGTAGTAATGGAATTAACTACATACTACTCGTAATATATCAATAGAATACGATCTCACTTCAGGGCAACTTTAATTAAAAATGAGAGTCAAACTCCTGATCAACAGGCAATCGGGATCAATCAACATCAATGGAAGGTATTGCTAAACAATGCAAAACCTCTGTACATGGTATTTTACTATTCACTGAGGAAGGCAACCTCAGAAAGTCTACAGTTTTTACAGTCTACAAGTTTTTAGTTAATTTCAAAGAATATTAAAATCATTCAACAGTGCATTATGGTTTTCAAATCCAATTAACTATTTCATATCTATGCCAGATGCCTACAGAAAAGTCCAAAGGGAGAAGGATTCAATTGTTTCCCCAGATGCTTGTACATTAATGAAATTAAATTTATCTGACTGGCTCCATTCATTCTGAGAAATGACATTATGTGATTCTAAGAATTGTCTATATTAGAGATCTCAAATTATGCAGTATACCAAATAAACATGCAACAAAAACTTTGGGTGTCAAATTCCTTACGATGAAATAACAGTTGTGCAGATTTGGAAGGAGATGAGAATCCACTGACAGGCGCTGATTCTTTTATAAGTCATTAAAATAATTTATCAAAATATGAAATTTAAGATTTTCACTAAAACGTCCAGGACTAACATTAGTGGTATGCTATTATGCATTGATCCTGGTCCTCACTTTCAAGCTTATCATACAGGAGACCCAGGATTGCGTCTCTACCATGACACCAGATAGTTTTGATTGAATTTAACAACAAGAAAGGAACATGAGGATGATAAGCAAAGATATTCTATTCACTACCTCCCTCCAAGCATAAAAAAGGGTTTTTTTAGTGATATCTATTGCAAATGGAAAGATTGTAAGTAGAGCTTTAAGATTGGATTTTCATTTTACCCTATTCACATACACTCATCAACACTAGGCAATGCCCCAACCCAACCCAACCCCTCCCTCCAATCACACAAGTGTTTATTCCATACACACAGTTATCCATTTGTGAGTGCGCACTCCATTCAAACTTTCACACACCATACAAACAAGGGTAAAATCAAAAATCCAATCCTTTGATTTAGGTTATGAAAGAGAGGGGCTTCATATCCAAAAGTTAAGAAAGCTACTGCATCCATATTATCGTAATTGCATGAAAAGTTTCCTTGAGGAACTGACAGAGACTATGAAATTGAACTATCACAATGATTAATATGCTTTCTTTCCTCAAACGTAGCTGAGGTTTTACTGAAATTCATAGAAGTATAATTTTAAATGTGAGTTTTAATAGGGGGCCTCCTACAATACCTAAATAATTCTTGCCAATCTGCAAGTCTATGTAAGTGCTGTTAAAATGAATGACCAAAGAAAAATTCAAAGTGCATAGGCATTAATGATAAACTAACTTGTGCTAAAAATCAGGATTCCTTCTCCTTCCAGTTAAGTCTATAATTTAGCTATGAAAACATGTCTATATAACAAATGCAGAATGAGAAATTAAAAATATCGAAAATAACCAAATATAATTTTGCTCCGCATAGCTCCTTGCAATTATTACCAGACAATGAAACTGATATATAAACAAATAATGAGTAGTAATTAATCTCTTGGGCCATGGTTTTATATATATTACAAATCCTATATCCCATTCTCTGTCCACAAACCCAATCTCCCTATCATGATTTTAGCAACAAGGTTTTAAACAATTAATCATAGTTTCATGATCACTACATCTACTCATATAAAATTATCATGAGTAATTTACAAGAAAAAAGAACTAACAGATAAATTGCAAACACTTAACTTTTTTTCAGCTACCTCCATCAGCTCCTCAAATGGTTTTGCAGCAACAGGTGATGAAGGGACCTGTAAGCTAAAGAAAAGCATACATATTAATCGAGTCTAAAAATATACAAGATGCCAAAATAGGAGTATGAGCTAATTTAATGCTTTATACAGTATTACTACTGGGGTATGGAGACTGTTAAGGCAAACGTTAAATATATCCCTTTGTACTCTCCACTAGATGAAAGCTGCAAATAATATAGTACATGGTATTCCTTATCCACACAATCCAGATATTTGAAACACAAAAATTTATTCAGGTACCCATTTAATGCATTAGAAATCAAGAAATTAACTCTCGATCATCTTTTTCTTTTATTATCAGTAGGTGCCTGGAAAGAGCTGCAAAATCTTTGAATAATCAAATTCTAAAGAAAAATTTCTAAGACTGATTCATTCATGTCAAATCACCAATGGAAAATGTGCTACGATCTTTTATAGAGACTGGGTCTAAGAATGACTTCGATGTCCTCAATATTCCACTGCAAATTAATTATTGGGATTGCTGGGATTAATTTTTTGTTAGTGATTCCTTACAAGCAAATAACTAAAATGAACTATACAATGAACTCATATATGATGCACTTTTGAAGTCTTGATCAGTAAATCTTAGTTATTCCCTAACCGACTTAACATTCGAGGGTTATAAAATAAAAGGACCTTAATAAGGGATATTTATGGGCAGTTGCTGAGAATGCCAACAGAGCTATAGGATTGGATACTCATTTACCTTCCAAACATACATAAAGCTGGGCACCCAATCCCCATACACCCCAAAGCCTCTGAGCTGAGAAAAATCTAGAGCAACACTATCGTACTACACCTGAAAAATATTGAACAAGAATTTATTGCACACACAGTCACTTCCCAGTCATACATACGTGAGTGCCCAATCAATCAGTAAGTCGTTTCACAATCATTCAAAGGCAAAATTGAATGACCAATCTTTAATTTTTTATTTTGAAACAGGAAGCATTATACCTTGCTAGGACATTAGTGCTAAGCTGCTATATTAAGTTGAGGGAATTCTGATTTACTAGCAGGACACATTACGGTTCCTTTTTTTGCAAGGGATCTTACTATGATATTCACAAGCCTACAATTTTATGCAAATTAGTCTAAAAACAATGACCCAAGTCAAATTATACCTCCATAGGCAGTAATGATAATTTACTATGTGCAAAATGGTCTAATTACTCCCTGTAAGAGGTAAACAAATACCACCATTATTTACAAATTAAAATTACAGAATACCAAGCCTAATACATCAGCCTATGAATGTATGTATTGGTCCCATAGTTTATTTAATGCCTCTCTTACTTATATGTTAACTACAGGATGAAATCCTGCAAGGTCCAGCTACATTCGAAAAGGAATCATTTCAGGTACTTTATAACTATGATATGGAGAAAAGGACATAAAGAGCTCAAATTCAACTGCTATTTGCTCCCAAATTAAATTTCTTATCAAAACTCAACAACAATGAAGCTTAGACAGATGAATTTCATCAATTCCTTACATGGGATGCACATATACCTATTGCGCTGAAGTTTACTTGATGATTTATAATTTCTAAGGCTCATTTAATGATTTATTCTTAATAAGTGTATTGTTCTACATGTACGCAATAAATTGGCCAGGAAATCATATGCCATGGAAACCTAAGAACTTTCTCGATTCCAGAACTCAAGCAATGGCAATCAGATGAGTTTACACATTATAGATGACACAAAGAGCAGGTGACATACAAAAATTATAAGCTTAAAAAGCTGTCAGAATAGTTCATACCCTTTAACTACCATCAGTTAATGAATTATCCATGTTAAAATTTGTTTCAATTATTTATTCAGATAATCAATTTACCCTTCTTAGCATTCCATGATATGTATCAGGAACCCAAAAGGTAAAAATCAAATCGAACATCTGAAGGATTCGTTATTCTTATTACAGAATCAGTAAGAATATCCTGCCATATAACTGTGCTGTATTGAGTAAGAAATAAGAATCATACCACCCAAGTTTCGTGCAAAGCCAGCATTTGTATCCTAACATGAAAGTAAAATCTAGTCTGCATCCTTTTGATGCACTGGAATGCCAAGGGTGCACAGTTAAGAGGAAACAAAATATATTAAACATCAGAGGTGGTGCAAGATATAAAGGGAACAAACTCCTGATATCCAAGAATACAAGCCCTTTCTCAAGAAAAGTTAAAACAATTTAAGCAACAACAAAATATTTTCATTAAGGGTCCAAGAACGCAGACATGAAGTTGGATTTCCATCATTACCTTCCAAAGATTGACACAATGTTCTAGTTCTAGGACCACTAACTACACCCAAAACTATGATGAAACACTACCTACCCACCACCAAGTCAGTAGTAGTTAGTCAACCAAGTTAGTAACTACAAAATATGAAAAAAGCTGCTAATCTATGTTCACTAATCATTCACTCAGGAGTATACTCCACAAACACACACACTCGAACAACACACACTCAAAAAGTAAAGATGGAAATCCAACACTTTCATTTGCAACCCGATTGTAAGTTTGATACTAATTGAGTTACTGACAAACTTTAATTCACTACCGTAAGTGAGACAGTGAGGAAGGGAACCTCTGAAGCTTAGTCTCAGTATAGCATCAAATGTTTCATTGGAAGTCACAAGAACTGCTCAGGTCAATGAATGCTTGAAAGGCAAAATTTTCTTAGCTCTCTCTCTTCCTCATTGAATGCAAGTTCTTAATTCAAATAAAGAATTGAATGTACCATGAAACGCTGGAAGTTAATGTTTGATTTTGCCAAGGGACCTATATTTTAAAGGAATGTTTTACATTGGCTTTGCTCGAACATCTAAATCACCAAACATTGCAAAACCCAGCAGTTAACATTCATGTTAATAAATCTTAATGAACCTCCCCGCAATGTTTGGAAATGAATTAAATTACCATAGCAGTAAAAAATTCAGATGTTAAACTGACTGTGTAAAGCAACCTCACATCAAATTTTCCCACCAATAAGCAATAAAAATCCTCACATTATTGAACAATTTTGTTTGAAAGTGAATGTCACCAGCTCTTCGTGTTCTATACTGATTGTCTCTCATAAGCTATGGCAACGTACAAATTACCAGTATACTAACGACATGCTACTCGAAATATCAATAAATACCATTTCATTTAAGGGCAACTTCAATTAAAAATGAGAGTCATACTCCTGCTCAACAGGCAATTGCAATCAATCAGCATCAATGAAAGGTATTAGTACACACAAGAAGATGCCTGAAGATGTAAGAAGCTCTTACGAAACCGGTTGCCAATATTAAAGAAAATACGTGGAAAATTACAAAGTTGTATAATTTATTATGGCTTTCCACCAAGTAACGCCAGAACGTATTGATTTCAGTATTAGTACAGAATTCAAAACATGACATTTTTTTAATGTGAGTTATAAAAGGGGGCCTCCTACAATACCTAAATAATTCTTGCCAATCCACAATTCTATGCAAAGACTGTTATAATTAATGACCAAAGAGAAATTCAAAGTGTATAGGCAGTAAAGATAAACTAACTTGTGCTGAAAACCATGCTTCCTTTACCTTCTAGATTATTGTATAATTGTGCTATGAATGCATGACTGCATAACAAATGCAAAGTAAATTCAAGTATAGAAAATAGCACAATATAATTTTCCCTTGTATAACTCTGTCTTATTATTACATGACAATAAGAGAGATATTTAAGCAATAAATGAGTTGTAATTGATTTCTTGGGCTATGGATTTATATATCACAAATATTATCTCCCATTCTTAGTCCACAAACTCACTCTCCCTATCCTGTTTTCAGCGACATGGTTTTAAATTTGTAATCATAGTTTTCTGATCACCACATCTGCTCATTTAAGATTAACGTAATTTACAAGAGAAAAGAAGTAACATATGAATTGCGAACACTTAACTTTATTTCAGCTACCTCCATCAGCTCCTCTTATGGTTTTGCAGCAATGGGTGATGAAGGGACCTGTAAGGTAAAAAAAGCCCAGTTACTTATCCAGTCTTATAACCAGCAATATACAAAAGCAGCTGTATGAACAAAGTCAATGGTTTATATAGCATTATTTAGATATGATAAACTGTTGGGCACCCATAAAAAATACCACTTAAAGGAGACTGAATTGAATTATCTACATAGCAAAGTGTACTTTGAAAACACAGGTTGTTTCTTATTATATGGGGAACAAGAATAAGAATTGATAACCAACTGCTTAAAAGCCATAAAGTAAAGAATATGATTCAAAGATAAAAGATAACGCCATTTTATTTATCCTAAAATATCCCTATGTTTAGCATACAAGGAACTGGACAGATCCATCTTGAAAGTTAAAAATTAATGGTTTATTTTGTATTATTATATTTAATACATGAGTGCACTATTTAGAAAAACTACTGCTTGCTAGTTAGTCTTATGTAAATGGTAAGTAAAATAATATCTATGTTTAGATATATATAAAATAACTTAAATTTTTCACAGCTTATATCCAATAATTTTCTTCAACAAGAAACGAAAACATGTAAATAGTCATTATCCTTCCAAGCGACTTGAGTACCTTGTGGACAGATGATCAGAATGTACAGTCGTCCAAGAAAAAATCGAACGGTGTACTACGTGGTGCATAAGATTGAGGGGTTTCAAATGTCCCTCCTTAACCCTTCCACCCGCCCTTCTATTAGCTATTGGCAACACCGGAATATTCTCCCGAGGCCATCCCTTCAATTTTACCGAGGGCCGCAAAGCCCGCGGTCGAATTTTATGGTATGGTCTACGAAACACACAGAGGTCTTGAGAGGCCGTTTCTGCGGACAGAAGCCGATTTCCAAAATATTTTCGTACGGACTCAAAAACTTATTGGTTTAGAAGTCCATTTCGATCGAAAACGGTCATTCTTCATCTTTGACAATGTTATTGACGAAAACTTAGCGTTCAAACTTGGGTGATATTGATGGGCGGAATTTCCTAAAAATTTTCCCCCTATTCGCTCTTAATATCTGCCCGGTAAAATTGCTTCATTATCCACGAAAGTTATTCGAAAGCATTAGCGTATTGTGTTTTTGAATTTTAAAGGATTATTTACTCCATTTACCCTTATGTCTGTTAAAAAACAGTATACTCTAGGTTTACTTCCAAATCACAATAAATAATAAAGATTCGACGTTATTTCTAAGAAGCTCAAAATATTTGGAATGGTATTTGAGGACTGTAATTTTGAAGCTTTCAACGAATTAATTCATAAGTATCTAATATAATAATCACGAATGTGTGTACAATTGAATGAAAATTCATCTAGTTTTGAGTTATTCTGTATCGATTTCTTTAATTTTAAATTTTCTAAATTAATCCTATGGTTGTGTTCTTGTATGTGTTGCGCAACGCTGGATTTATAAATTTGGTTGTGTCTGAAGTGAGATAAGTTTTCTTTGAATCTATTCTCTATTTTGCGTTTTGAATATTAGATTCAAAGAAGAGATTCAAAAGAATAGCTTTAAAGAACACTTAGCTCACTTCAGAAACAACCAAATTAATACATCCAAAACGTCATTGGTGCGTTCAGAGGTCGCTGACACGATCTCAATGACCACCAGGCTATCTAGTTTCCTCCCTTTGTGTCCGCATTCCAAAGGGTTCTCCGCGAATGCAGATTGGGAAGTTCCCAATCGGTAGCACCTTAGATGTTCGGCCACTCTCACCTTTATCTTTTTGCCGCATTGTCCGATATACCCCATCCCACAATCATCAGAACTGAGCTGGTAAACCCACGGTCGGTCTTTGTCTTCCACCTTATCTTTCACAGGCGGTAATGACCTCTCAAGACTGCATGGAGTGTAGAAACCTGCTTTCGAGTGCGCAGGTAGAAATAATATTGTATACTGTAGATGGTTTAAAACTGCACCTTGTAAATGAAAGTTGAAATAATATATGCTTTCGTTCTCAAAGCATTGATAATTTTCGTTGAAATGATTCCGAAGATAACAATATAAATAAATAGTAATATTCTTTCAGCTACTAATTAAACAAATACTCTCCACATCGATATCTTTATGAAGGCTAGAGTTTAACATTACGGGGGATAAAATGGAACTTTCAGAAGGAAAATATTCGGATCCTCTCTTATTTAAAATATATAAAACCATTGTGATAGTTAAGAACGATATTTATCCCGATTACTCTAACGACAACTTCTTCCTCGAATGAGAAACCAAAAAGTTTTAGGCGACGCGTAAGTTACACTACGCGACGAAATTTTCTTGAAGTTACGCTCCAACTAAGTAATTTTTACTTAGATGTGGTTACTCGAAACTTAATCTCACGTGACTTCTATGCAATCAGATAATAGAATGAGCTAATGAAGAAACCTTTTATGTTGGATTGTAAGAGAGTAAAGGCAGTTTCAAAAATGTTCACCGGTAAAAATCTCGACAATTCATTCACTTTTCTCTTTTCCGCGGCATTCATTGCTCATTGTCTAATCATTGTATTATCCCGGAAAGCTTTGACAGCGAAGGTCCATCCGTGCATAAGTGCCATCGTAGGGAATCGAACCGGAGACCACATAATGGCGATCCGGTGGTCCAAGGCGGTTTGCAGGCTTCGCTAACGTCTGCTTGTGAAAAATTAGGAAAAACCCGAAATCGCGAGTGGGAATAAGGAGAGAAGGATTTAAAGATAATGGACTGGCTAGGGAGTAGCAGGTATACAAAAGGGGTTCACTGAATTCCGCGTATGGTGAGAGATATGAATAGCGGGGGAAGGAGTGTATAGGACTGAAGGATCTAAGAAACAATGGTGAGGTCTAAAGAGAAACGAAGTGAACAGCGGGGGATGGGGGATCAAAGATGTGCGACAGATGCCCAGCCGTGAAGGTGCTTTTTAAATCTCAGTATCTCCTTTTCTTCATAGGGAGTTCTTCCTTGACGCTCTTCTCGACAAACGGATGCCTCACACTCCTCACTTTCTTTTCATAATGCATTTAACTCCCCTTGATATCCTCTGCGAAATGCGCATGAACAGTTTCTGAAAACTGGTACCTGGCGTTAATCCTTTTCTGAGAAATTGCACCCGACGGTCCCCGGAATTCAGCGATCGGAGAATTCTTAAATTTCTGATGCATTAATAGCCGAATTCCATTTCCTTTACTTTCACCAGGAAGAGCTTTTAATGCAAAAATATAAGAGAGGCTTCCGGATAGTCATTTGAGCAGCGCGTTTTTCATGGATGAAAGCAGTCCCGGGTTCGATTCCTGGTGGGATACCATGTGCGAAATAACCTCCGCTGTCGAATCCCTTTTCATAATACTACTCATAAAAGCGGGAAATAATTAACGTTGAGTTATTGATAGGACTTGCGTGATGGTGATTTTCTTGGAATAATCATAGCATAAATATTTTACCTCATTATTTTTTATAAATATGGGTTCAGCAAGTTCGTAACCCTCTTTTGTTTTAAAATATCATATGGTCTTTTAACTGCGATAAACGACTTTTTAAAAACAATGGGTTCTTACTGATTGAATCTTCATGGATTTTCTAAATTCTGACGAATTTAACGTAATCTAAACATGATATTTCAGGATTCACATCTTGCTATTTGGAAACACTGACAGAGCCAGGACATCCAAGAGCAATTTGTCGGAATCAGAATCTTAACTTCTTTTCTTCGATTTAACGACTAATATTTTTTTTATAAATGAGTTATAGTCCTCAGTATTCAATGCAGCCGGAAATTATATGAAGGTGGAAAAATGTTGGGTCTCATAAAGAATGAAGAGAAATCTGTTCCTAATTTACACTTCTCTTTTAAAATAT
This sequence comes from Pachydiplax longipennis, assembly GCA_036926295.1. Taxonomy (NCBI): domain Eukaryota; kingdom Metazoa; phylum Arthropoda; class Insecta; order Odonata; family Libellulidae; genus Pachydiplax; species Pachydiplax longipennis. Next base: position 3,492,157 of record JAVFKF010000010.1, read on the forward strand.
AATTCCTTACGATCTACCGAAAATTTTCCAGCAATCGCTAGTATCGCTTTCCTATAGACCTCGCAATAGCAGCCCTCCTCATCGGACAGAGCGAAGGCACATGGGTACGCACCGGCCTAGCCGCGGCAAAGGCAAAATTCCGGTGTTGCCAAAATGTGATAGAAGGGCGGGTGGAAGGGGTAACGAGTGACATTTGAAACCCCTCAATCTTATGCACCACGTAGTACACCGTTCGATTTTTTCTGGGCCGACTGTACTTTAGAAAGTCAAATTTGTATAAGCCTTTGTTAAAAATTTAAAATTATAAAATGGTAAAAATCATATTTCCTTTAAAATATTGGTGGTCATAATTCCAAACAAAGCAGTGAAAGAATATGATTTAGGTAATTTCGGGATTCAACGCTACCGTAATGCCAACAAGGTAACGTTTAATTCGTAAGCGAAGCCGAAACGCAATTCCTCAATCCCAATAAGATTTAAGAAAAATAGTAAAGATAAAAAATTTCAATTCTGATGTTTATAGAAGGATACAAGAATGTAAATATAATTGGAATAAATTTATAAAATACATATAATTAGAAACAAATTAGTTTAAAATTAACAAATGACGATCGATTATCCGTTAAATTTTCCGTTAAAATTTTAAACCTTATTTTCGAATTTTTTTCTGACAAATCATAAACATCTAATTAAAACCAGATTCCCTATTAATGATTTCAGGCCATATTAGAAAGAAATTAAAGCCATATATATTATAATTAACATAAATCAGGGTTTCAATTCTAGTATTACACTATCATGGCAAATAATTTTTAAGTCCTAAGTTCCTCTTACTGAAATTTATTCCAAAATGAGATGAAAAAATTGCGCAATTCTAAACAGGATAAATTAAGATAATTAGTTAAAAAAATTAATAATATTTATTTAACTCCTATGATTGAAGAGGGATATGATGCTATTGACGTGAATTTAAAAAAAGATCAGTTTCCAATTAAAAGATGTCGATCGGAGTTTCCAATCCCAATAAGATTAAAGAAAAATGGAAATTAAAAACAAGAAATTCAACTGAAATGTTTAAAGAAGAATAGAATAATGTACATATAATTGTAATAAATTCAGAAAATACATATTCTAAGAAAAAATTCAGTTTAAAATTAACAAATGACGATCGGAGATCGGTTGAAGCTTCCGTTAAAAATTTAAATTTTTTTCCGACAAATCACAAACGGCTAATTAACATCGGATTCCCTATTAATAATTCCAGGGCATATTTGAAATTAAAGCCTGATGTATTATAATTAAGATGAATCAGGATTTCAACCAGGGATAGTTTTACACTAAAATGGCAAATAATTCTTAAGTCTTAAGTACCTCTTACTGAAATTTATTCGAAAATAAGATGAAAAGATGACGAAATTCTAAAAACAGGATAAATTAAGATAATTGGTAAAGAAATTAAACAATATTAATTTAACTCCCATGACTGAAGAAGGATATTATGATATTGACATGAATTTGAAAAACGATCAGTTTATAATTAAAAGATGACGATCGGAGTACCGTTAAAATTTCCGTCGAAATATTAACCTATTTTTCGAAGTTTACCCGGAAAATCGTGAAGGACATAGCTAACATTGAAATATTTGAATAAAAACTAAGTATCAGAAAATATTTTCCATAATTAAAACTGTAAGTCCAGTAGTGTAAACGAGTGATGCCTTGGGAGAAACGATTATCCGATTCCGAATATCCGCTACGTTAACAGCCGATAGTTTTTACGAAAATCTTCGTAAAAGTCGTCTTTTATTACCAGCTAATTAAATCACGCTAATATATTTGAAGGTGTGATATAGAAATTCGGTTCGGGGCCGCATTCATGAAGCGTCTAAAACGTTCGTAATAGATTCATAAGTTGAAAAACTATATATTGCATTACCATAGCGTATCTGGCTTAAGCTGAAAATGATTTCGGATAAAACAAAGGATCACAATATTAAACGTTCTCAGAAATGCTGATTTTCGTATCCTAGAGAGGATTAAAATGATTTATGAGACTTACCAACGAATCGAAGTCCTCTCCCTCGCCCACTAACCTCCCGCAGTTATTGGCCTAATTTGATAGAAAATTCAAATCGCGAAAAATAAAAATTAGTACATAATTACATTAAACTCCAAACATGGACAACATTTAAAGCACTTTCAAGGTATCTCAATTTTTAAATTTCAAATTTTAACGGATTCTCAGAAGATGATCCAGCGTGAGCGTAACGGTCCGTCCTCCAGAAGAGCGCCAAAACAACTAAATTTTACGCGGGAGAGTTACTGGATTAAACAAAATGGAGGGATCTGATTGGCTGGTCCAGATGGACCACGGCTACCATCCAATCAGATTGCACCACGTGGTTCGAAATCTGGGAATTTTCCATTCCATTAATGATCAAAATAGATTTCATAAATTTATTACGATTAAAATAAGCGTTTAATTATTGAAAAATTATCCAAATAAAATTCAAATGTTTTTCGTAAAATTAACATGTCTTTAAATTTCTTTTCTTATGCTCAGCGTAATTTCGTAACTCTCCAGCGTATGTTTCGTAACAAATGCAATGTTCGATTTCACGAGTACATCATTTAATAAATAAAACTCTCTCTCTAATAAAAATGAATATTATTTTATATAGTATTATGCTTAATATCATAAAGTAACAGCAATCCTTACTTAGAGGAAAGGGACGAAGAAGATTCAATAAAGCAACCGATCATATTTCATCAAAGTTGTAAACTTAATATGCCTCTTTCAATCGAATTTAAAAGAACAATTATTATATTAAAGTCAAACACCAATCCTCTTTATTAGTTACGAAGTCTTATGACGTTAAACTCATCTTGAGACAATAATTTATGTTAGTATGATTCCATGAATTTAGTGTCCTGTTCTTTCAAAAACTCAAAATCTTAATTACCAAAGCATACAAAGTGCGGAGATGATGGGAAATGAGAGATTCTTTTTCATGATATAAACGGAAAAGATCACAGTAGTGGTTGAATTAAAAACGGAATGAGGCTTGAACATTCAATCACTCTAAAAATGCAAACGAAAAGATCGAGGCAAAAGACGTTACAAGAGTGATTATTGATATATATGAACTAACGAGTTTCCGGTACTTTACTTACATCATCTAATCTGAAAGAATCCATAAAACAGTGAGATCATTTAGACGCTTAACACTTCACCAAACATCAGCTGTCTTTCTTAATTTCCTGCATTCCAGTTTAAATTACAATTAAATAGGAAGCACATCGAATTTTTCCCTTTGATTCGTCACGTAAATGCACGATATCTCATTCAAATACAGGAATATAGCTTACTTACCATCGCAACTTGTAAAGCCTACGTTACTAGACACAGGAGAAGTTATCTCTTTCTTCTATCTTCGACTGATGGTGTACATCTTACCACTGGCAACATTATCGAACTTCTCTATTATCCTCGCACTTTTAGATGGTGGCGGAGGGAAAAATTCTACAATTGCCAATATAAGGACTCTAAACTCGTCAACAGTAATAGAATCAACACTTATACGCGTTGTTCTCATTCACACACTTTTCTTACTGCTTTAAACAAATCACTCTTTGTAATCACTGTATCCACTGTAGTTAATTCCACTCAATTCGTAGCACAATTTCACTTCCACGGGAGAATACAAAAGTCACCATCACCACACGAACAAATGTAACTAAGAGAGCCATTAAGTGACTTTAGAAGAACGGAAGTAGCTAAATCACATGACGAAAAGAACACGTTTCGTTTCTCATAATTTTCAATACCATGATCCACGCTTCCGAAAAACGCGGTGAAGCGCTTCTTAATGCCCTTTGAACTTTCGTGGACGAATAAAACAAAAATACCAATGGCAGAGCGAATTATCGTCTCAGATAGTTATTTATTATCGCAGTAGAGAAATACTGCTTTAAGTAACCAGTATAGTGTTTTCTTGCAAAACTGCAATGGAAATCATTCTTTTATAACGTGATCTTCATTAATTAAAGTAATGCGCTGGAATTTATACACAATCAGTAATTTTTTCCATAGGATACATGGAAATCTTTCAGTGAACAGTCTCACGTTGCATTCAAAGTTGAAATGTTTGCCTAAAAGTTGGAATACTCACGAAAGAGACGAAACAGAAACGGATTTATACTCAAAGGGATGTGCTAACTTTAAAACTCAAGAGTTGTATTGCCTTAACACTCCATATCTTTATATATTATTACTTATCCATTTCTACCTTCTCATATACCTTTACAATACAGATTCTTATGCCTATCATTATTCTCTATCGGAGCCTTCAATATTCTTTGCAGAGGTAAGATAAGGAGTAAGGTAGTTTGTCATTTCTTTCATCCCTGAGCCCGAATCCTATAAATGGAAAATATTCCTGTGATTGCAGTACTATAAGAGAACAAATATTTATTTTCGCAGTATTTGATAAAGGAGGAGCAAGATTAATTCCAATATCCTTCATCACCCATGGCGCAGTAGCTTTGATATTATCATAACCATTAAAAATACCGAGACAAAAATGTTAGATACATATTTCTCTACTGCACCAATACTGTACCATAAGATCAGGGACAATTTTTTCATTTGGTAGAATATAGGGATAAAAAAATACATAGTAACATAAAAAGATACAATTTTTTGAGAAATAAACAAATTCTATGATACGACTGCATACCTTACTGCCCATCCGAATTGCAAATTGGTTTTCTCAGCAGAGATTAATTTATTGAATATTCATGCCTTTAATTAAGAGGTATATAACTGTATAACTCTATAACTGATGTCTAAGGTGTTAACGTTAAAAATAACCCAAGGACTGAATATGAGACAGTAGATGAGCATTTAAAAGAAAAATCATTGCTAAAAAACTGACTGTTGGAAAGTAATTGTTCCCTTCATTAGATAATGAGGGAATCAGGATTATTCAATCACATTCATAGTTTAAACTATCCAGTAACATTAAAAACAAACTATCAATGTGAATTTGGTACAAGGTAATTCTCACTCTTAAAATACTAACTTAAATCATGGGAAATCACCTTTAGGTCTTGCCTTGAAAATCACAATTACTATAATGATGATGTCACCCATTAAAACCTGTAAATCATGAAACAATTTAGATAATTTTATTTTCTAGAATTTCCAAAATGAAAATAAGAATAATTTCTTATATTAAATATCGGTCACTTGCAATCTTTGGTGAAATGGTTTTAACTATGCTTACATCATACATTAAATATGATAGAGAAAAATATATTATTTAAGACACAAATCCTTATTCCCAATATTTTGTTTAAAGATTGTCGAAGACAATGTTACTATAAATATAACAATAATCCATTTCTATTTTCCATTTGTTTACTTTAGAAGACATGTAATAAGGGTTTTTTTTCCCTTGTAATTTTTTTCTTTGAATGTAAGTCTTTCCTACTTCAGGGAAGAAACCAAATTTAGGCTGATTGTGAGAATAAGAAGGAGATTTATAAGAAATATTTTTCCATAATATTATTTAAATAATATTTCCATATATTACAGTCTAATTTAATATTCCTTTAATATTACTCAGACTATTTCAATTCACACCACTCTATTTCTGTTCTAACAGAAGTTAGAATGAACATAGAGAGGAGATCTATTTGAAAAGCAGGTAGCCGTGGTCACAACTAAGGCTGGATGGCAAACCGTAAGCATACATACATATATGCTTACATACTTACTATGGATGATTTACATCATTTACATAATAAAATATAGCAGAAGAGCTTGACTGCCCAATATTACTCAACTCACTCCTACATTTTTATACCAGATTTTTGCGTGGGAGGAGTAGGAATTACACCGTAGCATATATCAAAGGATAAGTCACACTCTGTAAGTTAGGTTTTTTCTCAATATGATTTAATGGCCATATTTTCCAAGCATGCCAAGTAGATACTGTCAGCTGTGATGATAATGGATTTTGATTGATTGTTTTGAATGGGATTGATTTTCTATTGATGAGAAAATTCAGGTGTGGTTGTTAGGAGGGGTCTATGACAACTCGCCACTGCCAGCTCGCTGTGGGTACAACTCGCCGCAGGCCCAACTTGCCATGGGTACACCTTGCCGTGGGCATGTTTTAAGTACAGTCGTCCAAGAAAAAATCGAACGGTGTATTCCGTGGTGCATAAGATTGAGGGGTTTCAAATTTCACTCTTTACCCCTTCCACCCACCCTTCTATTACATTTTGGCAACACTGGAATTTTGCCTTTGCTGTGGCTTGGCCAGTGCGTACCCATGTGCCTACGCTTCGTCCGATGAGGAGGGCTGCTATCGCGAGGTCTAAAGGAAAGCAGTAACAGCGATTGCTGGGAATTTTTTGGTAGACCGTAAGGAATTATATTTTAAAAGGGCAATGGCCTTAAGTTAGAAACAGATTCCTCTTTATACTTTACGAGAACCAATATTTTCCACCCTGACATAATTTCCAGCTCCCTTGAATATTGAGGACTACAACTAATTTATATAAAAATATTAATCGTTAAATCAAAGAAAAGGAATTAAGATTCTGATTCGAACAAATTGCCCTTGGATGGCTGACTCCTGACTCAGGCTTTCAAATAGCAGGAAGAGAATCCTGAAATGTCATATTTAAATCGCGTTAAATTTGACAGAATTGATAAAAGCAGCCATAGACGTTCAATCTGTTGGAACCCATCATTTTTACAATGTCGTTCGTCGTAGTTAAAAGACAATATCGTAAAATGCATGAGTACTATGAGCTTCCTGAGACCATATTTACATAAACAAATGAAGTAAAATATTTATGCTACGATTATCCTAAGAAATCACAATCAAGCAAGTAATATCGATAACTAAACGTTCATTATTTCTCGCTTTTATGAGTTGTATTTTTAAAAGGCATTCAACTGCGGAGGTCATTTCGCACATGGTCTCCCACCGGGGAATCGAACCCGGGACCGCTTTCATCCAAGTAGAACACGCTGCTAATATGACTATCCGGAAGCCTCTCTTTTATTTTGGCATTAAAAGCCCTCGAGTGCTCCGATCTGACTGGCCCAATCATTACAACAAATATCCAAGTTGGTAACATGTCTTCCGCAATAATTTATGTTCATCTTCGAGCTCTTCTCACACAAACCTTTTCATGCCTTGATTTAAGTTATTTTTAACCACAAGTGGTTTACCTCATCGAGACCGTATGGGCGATCTCATAAATGAATCTTGGAAAAATTCTTTTTATAATACATGTTTTTACTTTATTCTTCTTATTCCAGTTCTGTAGATGAATCCCCTGAAACACTTTAACTCCCTTCCGACAGTCTCTCCTTTTCCCGATGCTTATTTCGTTTAAGTCATTTAAATTATGAACCATTTGCCATTAGATACGGTTGACTTTATCCTTCATTATGTATCACTTCCTATGCATAATCATAACACATCTCTGGAACTTTATTTAGAGCTCTTATTACAGTCGAAATGCCGCCATGCTTAAAAATAAAATTTTCATTAGGGTCTTAAATTGTTTACGAATTACCGTAGCATTTAGCTACTATTTATTTGATGCCATACGTTTTTCAAACGTTCATTACGAATAACCCTATTTTTATGCTTCCTTTTAAACCATACTTATTTTTATATACTGTGTTTTTAACTATAACTTGAGGTCGAATATCCCATGCATCAGTCTTTTTACATAGTGTTTTTATGCATGTAGGGTTACTTACTTTAGAAAAGATACCGGGAAACGAATTTCGGAAAATCTATCATTTAAGACCTACTAGTAGCTTATTTAATTAATAAGGTGTAAGTAGCTTAAGCATCACGATATCGATTACATTCAGTCTTCTACTTATTTCAGTCACATATATTTCACTTCGTCGGAGTTATCCATCCAAAACGGGACGATATAGAGAATTGATTAGAGACGGAAATTATAGTTGTAGAGAAAGAGAAATATCACTCGAAACGGTAAAGGGTTAGAATGTTCTTTAGGATATCGGTATCCCTCAGTAAATGAGCGAAATTATTCCTTTCATGATTGAAACGCTGATAATCATCGGGATAAGGTAAAAGAGGAAAAGTATTTTGGGGAATGGGAGATTCAAGAACTCTTCAATTGCTGTATGCCGGGAACCATCGGGCGCAATTCCTAAGAAAAGGATTAACCCCAGGTGCGGCGGCCAGTTTTCAGAAACACCTAATGCGCATTTTGGAGAAAATGCCTTTCTCATCAAGGGGGGTTAAATGCATAATGAAAAGAAAGTGTGGAGATTGAGGTATATGTAACTGTTTGTCGTGCGAGAGGGGTTTTGGGGTGGGGATTTTTGGTGTCAATTATGGGGAGATAAGTAGTCTTTCCATTTCAAAGCAGTCTTTCTGCCATATTGCATGAAATTTTCTTGTAGAATTCCTAACAAATCAGACAGCGAGCCAGACGCTATATATAGTATTATATATAATATATATATATATATATATATATATATATATATATATATATATATTTATAATATTCTTTTTTAAATTTCATTGCTAATGGAATGATGTAGAATCAAAAGTTTTAGGGAATTTTCTGGTTATCATATTCTTAATTGAAAATCTTGCATCAACTGTGTTTAGTGCACTTATTGAATCATAACGAATAGTGCTTTCCGCTTCGATATTATATGATTAATAATAACGATTTTATTTTGTCACATGTTATTTGGATTGAGAAGGGATTTTTGAAGATTATTCCTCGAAAATAAAAGAAAGAATCTGAGCTGTGGAGCACAGAGAAAAATATTCAATCTGCGTATGGTAAGGATACTATTCATCTGGAATAGTGGTATACAGAAAATGAGCGATAAGGAAGAACTTCCTAGGAAGGGAAGGCGATTTAAAAAGCACTTCCACGACTGGCATCCGTCGCATCCCCCGCTGTTTACTTCGTATCTCTTTAGACCTTTCTATTCTTTCCAAGATCCTTCAGTTCTATTCACTCATTTTCCTCCCTATTCATAACTCTCACTATACGCGGAATTCAGTGAACCTCTTTTCTATGCCAGCTACCTAACTAAGCTACCCCCCTACCTATTGTATTATCTGCATATCTTCCTCTCCTTAGTCCCACACGTGATTTCGGGTGTTTCTTAATGTCTTCCACAAGCAGCCGTTAGTGAAAGCTTTCAAAATGATTTTCAGTATATTTTGGCGAAATTCATCTTCTCAGAAATTTCACTTTCACATTTCCGAAAACACTGTTTAGAGGTAAGTAATTGTTTCGGAAAAAAACATGGTGCATGGTAACTACAGATGACCGAACAAATCTTTGTCTCTATTTTTTTGTGAATTGCAGCATTAACTTTCTTAGTATGGACACATGTGTCTAAGGTGCCCTTCGACCCCGGGACGGGGTGTTTTGTATGACTAATTTGTATGTGACACTTCAGCTAGTTTATGTAGAAATATTATGATTTAGTTCACTGAAAGCTACAAAACTACTGTCCTCAATTCACTTGTAAATGTTTTGAGCAATTAAGCAATATATTAGCAATAAAAAAGCCTCTCTGTTAACTAGATATGTAATGAAGAAGTTTCTATGTTAGTTTGAGAAAGAGGATGATGGATTTGAAAATTGCCTAAGATTTCATTGTTTATACCTGCAACCACCAATCTGGCGCGCACAGCTGTTGGCGTAGCAATGTTACAAATCGTCGAGTAACTAACGGAACCGCAGCTGATTCTTTGTTATCCTCTTGTTAATAAATATTCAAATCAATCAAAATCTTTTTCATTTACTGTGAATTGGAAGTAATGCAGTGACATACTGTTTTTTAACATAGTTAAAGAATACGTTAATGCTTTCAAATAACTTTCGTAGCAAATAAAGCAATTATACTGAGGAAATCTTTAGAGCGAATATGGGGAAACATTTTACAAAATTACGCCCATCAATATCATTCAGGTTTGATCCCCAAATTTTTCTGCAAAAATTATCAAAGAGGAAAAATGTCCATTTTCGATCCAAATGGACTTGTCTCTTCTACACCAGTAAGTCCTTACAAAAACATTTTGGAAATCTTTTCTTGGCCATGGAAACTCCAGTACACTGTGCGCTTAGCTAGACCTCACCATAAAACCTATTGTTTCCTCCCTTCCGCTCGCTGCAAGGCCCACGGTCAGATAGAAGGGAAGGCTTCGGACTCTTCCGGTGTTGCCAAAATGTAATAGAAAGGCGAGTGGAAGGAGTAAAGACTGAAATTTGAAACCCCTCAATCTTATGCACCACGGAATACACCGTTCGATTTTTTCTTGGAGGACTGTACCTTTGGAAATACCTGAAATTACTCGTTCTTCGCAAGGGTTTTAATTATCTATTATCAAATAAAGTGGAAACTCTTTATACAGGAAAAGGTACTTAGCAATGAGTTACTTTATGTATAGGCACTTAAAAGGTATTGAAATATTGTTTAAAAATTATTTAAATTTAATTTTGAAAATCTGGTAAAACAGCAAAAATTGAATACCTTTAATTGTTTAAAATTAACTAAATTTTCAGATGATCGTAAGAAGGTAAAAATCTTTACAAAACAAAAATTTGGTTAAAATATCTTGATTAGTTTTTGTTTAAAGGAGGGAAATACACCACCTGGGTTCACCCCAATAGAACAATTAAGGGTTAATTACGTTTACTGTATTATATAAAAATCAGCAAGGAAAGGATATCTTTTTATGAAAATTTGATATGTATGTAATTATCAGTTGGTATGCATGATCTGATTTTTATTCTTAACATGGTACTTACTAATGAATAACTTAATATAAGGGCACTTAAAAACCATGATCTTTAATTGTATGATTATTTACATTTATTTTTGTTAATTTCGTAACACTGCCAAAATGTTATGCACTTCATTGGTTAAATCAACAAAATTGGTTTGTTATATCATTGTATAGCAAAATTCTGGTTATATGTTAACTCCCAAATATTACTTTTCATTTTGCACCTGGTATTTACTGCTGAATTACTTCGTAGATCACCACTTAAAAGTAAATAAGATGCTTATTATATAATTATTTAAATTAATTTTGCAAAAAAGGTCATATTGAGCCCACAATACTAAATAAAGGATTTCTTCTTTCTATGATATTGTATAATTAAAACCCTTGCGAAGAACAAGTAATTTCAGGTAGTTCTAAATGTAATTAAAATATGCCTGTGGCAAGTTGTCCTTGCGGCTAGTTGAGCCCGTGGCAAGTTGGCCCCACGGCGAGTCGGTGGCAGTGATTCGGCCTCAGCGAGTTGCCCCATTCCCTGTTAATAGAGGTGAAATTTCGATCAATTACCATAATTCACCATTGATTTCAGAGATTACTGAAATTATGGCATATACATCAACCACTAAAACAAAGTGAGGTGGTATATTAGTAGCAGCATAGTATAGTAGAAATGCTACACTATAAATGCAAATACTGAGAACTCGAGTGCAGACTTTCCTTATGATTATCATAGACAAAATCTTTTACCACCTCAAACGTAACACTCTTAAATTACTTTACACTTCAAATCAACTAATTTCCCTTTGGAGCAAGAATGTGAAAAAGCTGATTCATATTTCCAAGGTCACACTTTCATACGATTCCTTACTTCCCATCCAAACATGTACAGTGGGGGAAACAATTATCGCAACACCAATTGGCGTCAGAGCGCGGATTACGCGGGAACTAACTGAAAACACTCTACCGCTGACAATTCGGCAACTCTGAATCGAGCCAGTAAAAACCGGCAATATTCAAACTTTTACGATCACCTTTGCGAAATTTCCTAATATTGGCTTTGCCTCATTGCCTTTATTTTTTGCTATTTGTCATTCAAAGCTAGTCGCGATCAAAATAGTTATCTAGAATGTCATTATAGTACGCTGAGGGATAATGACAACAAGAGTATTTGATGGTGGAATATCAGACAGTAAATGAACATGGCTTTCTGATTTCTCGAAGCACGATGAACTTTTCGCTTCCAGTGCAGCGAGTTTTCGAAAGGCTATGCGTCACTCACAAAAACAAACTGGTAATTTGGCAAGGCAAGGAGCTTCACTCAGGCTTGTTATTACTATCACATCATTGATGTCTTCACGTCAAGAGACGGACAGCCAACAGCTCAAGTGAATCTTTTTCATTTTTAAACTTTAAACAGAAGTATTGAGAACTATTGACATTCTTTTGTTTATTAATCATTGTTGTATTAATCATTGTTCGCCTACAACAAGGTCAATTCGCGAGTTCACAATTTCCAATGTTCTCAGCGGTGATTCCATACGGATAATATAGATTTAGATATTAGATTTAGATGTATATCCCGAAAGCTACCATATGCGTGAGGTAGGAGGTGTAATAACACCATCATCACTTATTCTACTCTATTAGTAATTATCTGTCTTTGTGATTACTGTAACGATTTTTCAATGGTTGTTACTGGTACTAAAATTTCATTTACTTCATCTTTAAGTTGTAAACCGAAGAAGCTTTTGAAGAGCTTCCGTCAGTTATTATATCTTCTCACCTGGAGCGAATTCCAACCGAGGGACTCTAGTAAAGCCGTAACGCTGCAGTCGAACCTGAAATCTTCTCCAGCGAAACGAGCAACTCTACGCTGGACCATCTCTAAATCTGAGACTAAACCTACTAAATATCGGTTCCAAAACGCAGAACAGTATTCCAGACTCGGTCGAGTAAAAGAAAAATAAGCTATTTCTTTGAAACTCAATGGGTGTAACAGAAATAGCTTATTATTCCCTTAAATTCTCTCAGCTATCTACGATCTTTGCACTCTATTCTCACTTCCTCTCGCATTTCGAATATATTCATTAAAAGATAAGTTACTGCTAAACTGACTTCCATGTATTTGTTGTCATGCACTAACTCTACTGGATGTTCCGAAATTTGGTACTGTGCCAGAATAACGTTTTTGGAACCCGTGAAACTCATAGCAACGCATTTATTTATTTTTAAATCGATTCGGCAAATAAACCAATCTTGCTCCTTACATTAAATGCTAGGTCGTTAATGCTAATTATAATTTGTAAAGAACATTCTAGAAAATGAATCTACATTACATAAGTATGATAAGAGCGTTAATTTAGAAGGTTTTAGGCGAAGAAGGTTTTCGTTTCCATGGTCATATTGACACTTCGTTCAAAAAATGATTCTTTAGCAAATCGACTGCAATAATATTTAGATTTGCGTGAAGGTCTTCGATTTAGTTTAGGCTTTTCTCAACCAAAAGCTGAAAAACGTTTTTAAGTCCCGCAGTTATCGGCCAAAAAGGATAAAGTAGTTAACCTAGAGGCCCGGCTCCTCCTTTCAACAAACATTATACCACATCATGTTCAGTAATTCTTTTGGGTGAGGAAAACTATCGCGTCCATAAAGGTCATATGTTTGTTTTTGTGGGATACTCTCCGCCGGAGAAACTACAACAGGCGCGAAAAGGTGAAAAAAAGTAGATGGTTCGAAAAAAGATTCCCAAATAATAATAATTTGTCATTATTTATTGGGATCGTTTCAGTCTAAGAAGTTTATCTGAAAAAAAGCTCAATTTCTAAAAGGGAGAAGTATTTTATTGATCTCTGACTTTATAAAATGTATAAGCCGAGGATTTACTGACCTAATAATATAAGCTAGTAATAAAAAATTAATATTGAGTTTTCAATTTGTGGGAAAATATCATAAATGTAGCTAACTACTATGTAAGAATTGGTTGTGCAATTGCCAGACGTGTCTGATCGGTAAAAGAAGGGTTCCAGTTCCATTTCCGCTTGTTCCTTCCATTAAATGAGTTTTTATGCTATTTTTTTAATTTCCAAAATGAGCGAATGTAAGATATGATTGCTACATACCATAATGTAATTCTTTTCTGAGTATATAGATTTATCATAGGGATGAAATTCAATACGAAAAAAATCATTTGGCTTGAAGGATTCGGATCTGACTCTCGCTATCGTCTGTCAAGAATGTGCTTTCTGCGCCTCAGCTAATACCTCGTCTTCCAAGGATTCAAGGCTCAGTCGTTCACTGGAAAGAAGTGGCTTTTGGCTTATATTTTAAAACCACATGCATTTGACAGGGACTCCTGATTTCTCGAAGCACAATGAGGCTTTTCTTTCAGTGCAGCGGGTTTTCGGAAACCCATTCGCCATTCACAAACCTGTTCTAACGAATGGTAGCTTTTCACGTGCTTATTGGTGAGTATTACTTCATAGAGGTTCACGTTGATAGACAACGAATATATACAGTGCTAGCAAAGACAGTAGTTTTGTATTTTTAGGTTGAGAAAATCCTACTGTGAGGAATTAACGTTTGTGGATGATAGCTAACGCACTAACGCTTTAGATACGTCATTCATAAAAATTGCTAGTTGCGTCCCACAAGGTCTACCTTTATTGAATCTGTACTGAATCTGATTGATTGCTACCTTTTTGTAAGAAAGTGCATAAAAAAGCTTGCTATAATATGCTCCATTATTTTGCAAAATAACAAAGTCTATGAAATTGATCTATAATCATCTGGTCACTCTTAAGCGCCGGAATGACGTTTGCTTTTTTCCACGACATTGGGACCGTACCCTCATTAATTATTTTCCGATAGAATTTCTTGAGAAGAGGAGAAAGCTCATCTCATAAGGTTTTTATGAAAACAGCGGGAATACCTTCTGTACCGAGCGTCTTTTTCCTATCAATCTGTTGCAAAAAATTTTCATTTTCATCAACTTATATCTCTATGGGACACATCTCTGAATTGATACGCAAGAAGAAATCGTTAGCTTGGCCATTTTCTACATTGAACCATTTCTGATAGTGCCGATTAATTAAGTCAGGCTTATCTTCCGATTTATTTACGTTAATTCCCTCATCGCTATGAGGCTAGGCACAGAAAACTGACCTCCACGAGTCTCACGCACGTATGACGAAAATTCTTTCTGATCACCTCCTAATTATTCTAACAGGGTTTGAGATCTATATTCCTGGTATTCTCTTCACGCTTCTTCCTTAACTAGCTTTCGCACTTCTCTATAATTTTGTCTTCGAGCTCATGGTTATCTCCGCATGTTTTGAGTTTTCTTAATCGCCAGTGAACTCTCTTCTTTATATGCAATGCTTAGTCTTCGTCCTTCGTGGCTCTTTACACACGCTTTTAGTCGAAACGTATTTAATTAAACCTTCTTTGATTTTCCGAAGGAACTCAATCCAACTATCACTTACTGAATTTACATCCGCAAAGAGAAAAAATCATCCTTGCACTCGTTAATATAACCCTTAACTCTGAAAGATTTGCTTTGCAAATTAAATATACTTGCCTCTATGGCTAAAGAGATTTAACCGTAACTACTTTCATCCCTATCATTATAATACCATGGTCTGAAATATCGTTAACTATATCAAGAGTAGTTATAGTTAATAGTGGATAGTTAATCTAAAATGTTTGCTTGACCCGCACGAGTCGTTCAAGTTTTCATCATATTTACATTATCTATAGCATGCTACAAAAAAGTATGAATTAATTTTTGTGAAATTTTTTCTCTCTGCTAGTGTTGGAGCAGCAGCTAGAGATTTTAGATAATCCCAATTAAGATGCGTTATGTCAAAATCTCCTCCTACGGCAATGATTGGATCTTTTAAATGTCTCGCTTAAAGCAATATCTTCGCCTAACTAACTTTTGTCTTGTATGATTCTCCCGCATGTGCTCGTCGTAATGTTAAAGAATGCCTTTTTTTTAATTACGTAAGATCTTGGAATTCACAACAATTATTATTAGATTTCTCAGTTCGCACATTAAATCCTAAATTTGGAATAAACTTATCCTTTTTTAAGTGAAATTGCTTTTCACCGTTGCAATTGTTTCTATTTTTTTGGAAGTAACCTCATGCATACCATTTTGCCTATTTACGTGGGTGTTTGTAACTATTCTTACTGTTGAATTACAAAAGACCTTTTTCTACGTTAATTCGCTCTCATTTAAACCGCTAAATTACGTGGTAAACGACACTATAACTACGTGGTCGGTCCTCGTGAAGGGAAAGGGGGGCGGGAATTTTCCGGAACAGTCCGTAAAGTGGATACTAAGTTTATTAAAGTATAGAATAAAAGTTGCGTTTGACGCTTAATATAAGTATGAAAATAGCCTTGGAAAATATTTAAGCGTAGAGAAAGCGAGATCTATCAAATTGGAAGCGAAAATATTAGTCATCGCTATGGAGAAATAAGAAAAATAAATCCCGGTCTCTTAAAAACTTTTTGCATATGATGACCATATTCATCCGACTCATATCTAGTAAATGATTCTTGCTACAGTATAGTAGTAGAGTCGTGCATTTTTCAGATATGAATTAAAATTATGCTAATGAGTATTTATCACTCAGTCTAAGCATCTACTATAATTTGTTTTACGTATTCTGAACGATTGAAGAGACATTATGAAACTACTTTAGATTGCATTAATCCTCATCAATTAACTTACTGTAACTATCTTTTATAATATGTTGAAATTAATCGTGAATATTATTTCCTATTACAAATTATTACATAATCTCATTTACGTACAGCCTGATGGAGCTGAAAAATGTTGATTACCGTTTCCACCACCTAAAAGCTAATAATAGTGATACTAATTCCTGTCAATACGTTAATTGCTAAGGAGCACTAAGAAAGAATAAACTCCCTCAACAAATAGATTAGATTTTATCGAAAGGATATATTTTCTATCTTATGCCGTGGAAAACTACACTGCTGGAGAGAAAATACAAATGTAAGAATAGGACATATCCTGGTGATTTCTGTATTTGTTTTCTTAAATGGTTAATCTTATTCTCGAGAATTATAGCGTTTGCGTTTGAAGTAGTTTTCTATAGAACCAGTGGAAGAAAGGTTACATTTGACCGTGAGTTCGATACCAGATGGATGAAAATTTCTCACGTAAGAACTGCATTGCGGAAATTTTTAAGAATTTTGCTGGATATGCTCCGAAGATGATACCCGTAAGGGGAACTTATTGTAAATTTTTACCAATTAGCTTGCAGTATGCAAGCAACTTTTACTCGTATATATATATAGATATAGGGGATACGAATTCTGACCATGTTCCACAAGCGCCGTCCACGTCAGATTTTTACGACGTACTGGCCCCACCCTGTAGATGCCAGAATAATGCAGACATCGACGCTAGGTGGCATGGGTTCGATACTAGAATGTCCCAAAAATCGCAATTTTCCCATAAGAATGCATTGCGCGGATTTTTGAAATTTTTTTTGAGGCATTTATCGGTAAGATAGTGGAACCAAAATCTCGGAGGTTGAAGTTGAGGTAGTCTTCTGTATTACGAATGGAAGAAATGTTACAAAAAGACCGTGAGTTCGACGCCAGGTGGATGCAAAATTCTTCCATAAGAAATGCATTGCTGAAATCTTTGACGATTTTTTTAAATGCCTTCCTGATAAGCTGGAAAGATAAAACCCGAAATGGTGACAGAGACGTTTGAAAACATTCTATCATCAGGTTTACCGTTTCTCTAGTGGTCCTTGGTCGATGCAAGACGGTCATTCCGATTCCTCCATGTATTTCAAATGGGGAAAACGGAATCTTATTTTGGGACATTCCCGATAAGATATTGAATCGAAACTTTGGAATTAGTGAGAATGGCACTCATCAAATATTATTTTGCTATCCTCTCTCACGGAAGAGTCCTGAGTTCGACGCTAGGCGGTCTTTTGCGCGAATTTTTTCAATCTGTTTTGAGGCCGTTCTCGATGCGATAGAGCAACCAAAATCTCGGTGTTTACAGATGAGATGGTCTTCCATTGTACCAAAGAAAGAAACGTTAACAAATGACCGTGTGTTCGACGCCAGGTGGGTTCGAAATCCTTCCATAAGAAATGCATTGGTGAAATCTTGGACGATTTTTTTTAAAAGCCTTCCCGATAAGCTGGAAAGATAAAACCCCGGAATGGTGACAGAGGCATTTGAGAACATTCTTTCTTGACGTCCACTGATTCTCTAGTGGTCCTTGGTTCGATGCTAGAGCGTCATTCCGATTCTACCATGCATTTCAAACGGGAAGAACGGAATCTCATTTTAGGACCTTCCGGATAAGATACTGAATTGAAACTTTGAAACACGTGAGAGTGGCACTTCTCTAACATTCATATGCCATTGTCTCTCAGGAACGGGTCCTGTGTTCGACGCCAGGCGGTCATTTACACTAATTTTATAAAAATTGTTTTGAGGCCTTTCTCTATGCAGGAGACTATTCAAAATCACAGTTTTCCATAGAACCAGTGGAAGAAAGGTTGCATATGACCGTGAGTTTGATGCCACATTGATGAAAATTTCTCACGTAAGAAATGCATTGCAGAAATTTTTAAGAATTTTGCTAGATAAGCATTGAAGATGATACCCGTAAGGGGAACTTATTGTAAATTTTTACCAATTAGCTTGCAGTATGCAAGCAACTTTTACTCGTATATCTATATATCTATATAGGTATATCCGGAGAGTTAGCTATATATAATAGATATATATATATATTCATCACAGGGGTGCATAAATATATTTGGCAACCATATGTTACATTTGTTCATTTCTCTAACAAGAGAAGATTAAGTTGACATGCATATTTAATTTGAGCGGAATTCGAACTCGTGCCCTTCATACTCCAATAAGATGCGTCAAGCAGCTACATAATGAACTCTTAATTAGGAATGGGTTATAATTATGACATTTTCCAACAAACTGAGAAGTCCATTTTAGCAGTTTATTATTTTATTATGGCAGTATAATATGGCTAATGCAGTCAGACGTTTATAAAATACGTTTCTGTTTTAAATAATTGGGTCGTCTGTTAGAATGTCCTCACTGACTAAAATACGCTAAAATCATAATATTATTTGGGAATATTTTTTACGAGTGCAATAACATCTAATTTCCTTAGCCCCGTGGTTAGGAAGGAGCTTTGAATTAGGCACAGGATAGTTTCCACTGGGTGACTGTAAACGGGAGTGTCCTTAGTCCAGCTGATAGAAGCACGAAAGGGAAAGCTACGCGCCTGCAATTCTTTGAAGTGCTCAATATATGGTCAAAGACTTTCCTCGCGAAGCAACGAAAACTGAATGCATTTCTACTAGAAAACAAATGACGCAATGACCGAGGGCACCGATCTCGCTGATGCAAAATGTAAGAAAAGTCCGATATATGCGCAAAATATATTCGGTTTTTATGCAATCCTGTTTGTTTTAACTTTGGAATTGGTATTTTTCCTCTCAATTCCGGACATACAAAGATTTCACGTATTCTAGGAAACGAATGGTGTAAATAAATTTCTATTAAGAATTTCCTTCGAGTGCAGGACTAAATTATGGAAAAATTATACTCCATTGACAAAATACAAATTTTACTTTGTGCCAATGTGCCATCTCAGTAATTACTCTGACGACTTAACCGAGGGCACCGATCTCGTTGATGCAAAATGTAAGAAAAGTCCGATATATGCGCAAAATATATTCGGTTTTTATGCAATCCTGTTTGTTTTAACTTTGGAATTGGTATTTTTCCTCTCAATTCCGGACATACAAAGATTTCACGTATTCTAGGAAACGAATGGTGTAAATAAATTTCTATTAAGAATTTCCTTCGAGTGCAGGACTAAATTATGGAAAAATTATACTCCATTGACAAAATACAAATTTTACTTTGTGCCAATGTGCCATCTCAGTAATTACTCTGACGACTTAACGATTTCAAATCGTTGAATGAAAAACTTAAGACGTGTAATAAAAAATTGCCCTCGGAAAGTCGATCTCAGTAAATGAATATCCAATGTTTGAACTGGACATAGGAAGATTAACATTTACATTAATATACAGTGAGCAGCAGTAAGACGTGAGGCCGTGTGAAAAACCAAACTACCTAGATAACTGTCTTATTAGCGCACCTTAATTTATCCAGAAAAAGAGACTAATAGAGTCCATCTGTTCTCGCTATAATTTGGTAAAATATATATTTTACTCTCCAGATCGAAAATATCTCGTTCGCTAAAGATAAGAATCACGACGTCGCGTTTTCTCACTCTAACCTAATTCGTTCTTATTTCTACGTATCAACCGAACATTATTTACAAATAAAGTCCCAATTATTATCCAAATATTTTTGAGGATGTAAGATTGAAATAGTAATTAATATATCTTTAAACTCTCCTTCTATAAATATGATAAATATCTGTGAAAGAGAAATGCCGAGATAAACACGACGAATTCAAGGAGAGATCGCGCGAAGGATTTAAGAAGAGATCGAAAGAGAGAAATTTTGAGTACTTTATAGGCTCTGACTCAAATATTACCGCTTTTCGAGGCTTTTCTCAATGTTGCCAGTCAGTCGTGTTAAGTAGTTTTCCAAGTAGTTTCTGAGAATTCCGACTGAAGCGCTCGCAAAGTGTTGCGATAATTTATTCCCCCACTGTACTATGCAACAATCTTACTAAAACAATTTAACCCATTGAGATATGCTAGCAATTTTAATACTTAAGTCAGAAACAGAATCTAATTTTTCTGTTTTCTAGTACGCTTTGGTACTTTATACTGAATAACAACCAATTGAACAATTAGACAATGATTTAAAAATTGGCTACTGCCAATGTTAATGAAAAAATGCCGCTTTTCATTCCCTAATGATTGAAAATATTAAGATTGTGTAATGCATACAACCAATTATTAAAAATCATTACCTAGATCCTGGGGAAAGCATACTGACATCAATTCAAAATTTCACTTCCAACTGCTACAAAAAGCAAAGGAAAAGAGTGAGAAAAACAGAAATGGCTTCACTCCTTAGTTACACAAACTGCACTGAGAAGCTACATGTAATCTGAGCTCTCTCAACGAAATCTGTGGCAGAGGAGGATGGTAAATAATCCCTTAAGTGGAGGCTGTCCATAGATATCCTCTGCTTCTAGGTTCCATTGGCTAAGCACCAGATCAGCAGCCTCCACTCCCAATGGGTTAACAAACATTCATAATCTTTAATATAATATTCTGGAAGTATTGGGATATGTAAATCCAAATTCACTCAAAATAGGCCATAAACTGCTACTTCTTTTCACTTCTGCTACAGAATTTTTTTAAATGTCAAGTGTAATTAAAATGAAGCTTTCTTAAAGCTCTGAAGTTGCCAATGCATGTAATATTTATCTTGGTTTCCACCTGAAAGTTACGTTTCATTGCAAAAATTATGATTCTTTATTGACATCTTCATATGTTTGATCCTCAGGCATGCAGGTCATTAACTATTTTCCCCACTGGTTATAGATTAAAATTGCTGTTCAGTCAAGAAGCATATCATAAGCACTCACTATCAAATATGTAAAACAACAGATGGAATAGAGCTCATCCCCAGGGAAATTAAATTAATAACAAAAAGAAACTCCAAACAAAATAGGACACCTCTAATTTAGTTGGTGAACAATCATCATAATATTGAAAGGAAAGTAAGAAGCATCGAATTTCCAGCAGTTAGGCAGGGAGTTGGAAAATTATACTAAATGAATAGAATTGAGAAACCAGTTGGAAGAAAGGATTCAATTACATGTAAAGGGACCCATTCAAGGAGAAGGAAGCACTATGTAAGTGCATTCATAGTGGAGAATTTGGGTGGCTAATAAGGTTTGTATTTAAACCCAAAGGATTAACAAGTGATGCTGTAACAATGTAATTTGTTCTTCAAACACTGACTGGCACTTCAATCAATTGAGAACACTAACAATTGAAAAGTACCTGTTGCCAGAAGATAGAATTTTAATTATAAGATAAGCATGGAGAATTCAATATTCTGTAAACCAAAAGTAAATGACAAAAAAAGACAAGACAGCTTTCAAATATTTCAGTCAATTCACAGCATAATAATTGATATTAGGAAAACTTAAATGGCTTGTCAGACTGAAATTGCTTTTTTACAACTCATAATATTGACAAGACTGAGTTGCCTTAAGTTGTGCCATTTCTTTATGATCTGAAGTCATAGATTGCAAAGATACCACAATAGCAAAATGTGTTGGTATTTGGATAGCTTGACTTAATTATTCCACCACATCATCTATTCCAAATGTGATATAAGAAGTATCTGTCATTTCATTTAAGAGCAATGAAAATGTGCTGTGTACAAAGCATTAGGGAAATAAATTCCAGAGGGTGTTCTATCCATAACTCGCTCGCTAGCAATGAAATTTAAAAAAGAATATTATAAATATATATATTATATATAATACTATATATAGAGTCCGGCTCGCTGTCTGATTTGTTAGGAATTCTACTAGAAAATTTCATACAATATGGCAGAAAGCTTTGAAATGGTCCCAAACCAACTTCTTCATTACAGTCTTTTCAGGACACCGCTTCCTTAAAGGAGTTAATCCTGGAATCCCCGTTCACTACCTTCTTCCCATAAGTGAAACCAAAAAACCCCACCCCAAAACCCCTCTCGCACGACAAAGAGTTACATATACCTCAATCTCCACACTTTCTTTTCATTATGCATTTAACCCCCCTTGATGAGAAAGGCATTGTCTCCAAAATGCACATTAGGTGTTTCTGAAAACTGGCCGCCGCACCTGGGATTAATCCTTTTCTTAGGAATTGCGCCCGATGGTTCCCGGCATACAGCGATTGAAGAGTTCGTGAATCTCCCATTCCCCAAAATACTTTTCCTCTTTTACCTTATCCCGATGATTATCAGCGTTCCAATCATGAAAGGAATAATTTCGCTCATTTACTGAGGGTTACCGATATCCTAAAGAACATTCTAACCCTTTACCGTTTCGAGTGATATTTCTCTTTCTCTACAACTATAATTTCCGTCTCTAATCAATTCTCTATATCGTCCCGTTTTGGATGGATAACTCCGACGAAGTGAAATATATGTGACTGAAATAAGTAGAAGACTGAATGTAATCGATATCGTGATGCTTAAGCTACTTACACCTTATTAATTAAATAAGCTACTAGTAGGTCTTAAATGATAGATTTTCCGAAATTCGTTTCCTGGTATCTTTTCTAAAGTAAGTATCCCTACATACATAAAAACACTATGTAAAAAGACTGATGCATGGGATATTCGACCTCAAGTTATAGTTAAAAACACAGTATATAAAAATAAGTATGGTTTAAAAGGAAGCATAAAAATAGGGTTATTCGTAATGAACGTTTGAAAAACGTATGGCATCAAATAAATAGTAGCTAAATGCTACGGTAATTCGTAAACAATTTAAGACCCTAATGAAAATTTTATTTTTAAGCATGGCGGCATTTCGACTGTAATAAGAGCTCTAAATAAAGTTCCAGAGATGTGTTATGATTATGCATAGGAAGTGATACATAATGAAGGATAAAGTCAACCGTATCTAATGGCAAATGGTTCATAATTTAAATGACTTAAACGAAATAAGCATCGGGAAAAGGAGAGACTGTCGGAAGGGAGTTAAAGTGTTTCAGGGGATTCATCTACAGAACTGGAATAAGAAGAATAAAGTAAAAACATGTATTATAAAAAGAATTTTTCCAAGATTCATTTATGAGATCGCCCATACGGTCTCGATGAGGTAAACCACTTGTGGTTAAAAATAACTTAAATCAAGGCATGAAAAGGTTTGTGTGAGAAAAGCTCGAAGATGAACATAAATTATTGCGGAAGACATGTTACCAACTTGGATATTTGTTGTAATGATTGGGCCAGTCAGATCGGAGCACTCGACAGCTTTTAATGCCAAAATAAAAGAGAGGCTTCCGGATAGTCATATTAGCAGCGTGTTCTACTTGGATGAAAGCGGTCCCGGGTTCGATTCCCGGTGGGAGACCCTGTGCGGAATGACCTCCGCAGTCGAATGCCTTTTAAAAATACAACTCATAAAAGCGAGAAATAATGAACGTTTAGTTATCGATATTACTTGCTTGATTGTGATTTCTTAGGATAATCGTAGAATAAATATTTTACTGCATTTGTTTGTGTAAATATGGTTTCAGCAAGCTCATAGTCCTCATGCATTTTATGATATTGTCTTTTAACTACGACGAACGACATTGTAAAAATGATGGGTTCCAACAGATTGAACCTTTATGGCTGCTTTTATCAATTCTGTCAAATTTAACGCGATTTAAATATGACATTTCAGGATTCTCTTCCTGCTATTTGAAAGCCTGAGTTAGGACATCCAAGGGCAATTTGTTCGAATCAGAATCTTAATTCCTTTTCTTTGATTTAACGATTAATATTATTATATAAATCAGTTGTAGTCCTCAATATTCAAGGGAGCTGGAAATTATGTCAGGGTGGAACATATTGGTTCTCGTAAAGAATAAAGAGGAATCTCTTTCTAACTTAAGGCCATTGCCCTTTCAAAATATAATTCCTTACGGTCTACCGAAAATTTCCCAGCAATCGCTGGTACCGCTTTCCTTTAGACCTCGCGATAGCAGACCTCCTCATCGGACGGAGCGTAGGCACATGGGTACGCACCGGCCTAGCCGCGGCAAAGGCAAAATTCCGGTGTTGCCAAAATGTAATGGAAGGGCGGGTGGAAGGGGTAAAGAGTAAAATTTGAAACCCCTCAATCTTATGCACCACGGAATACACCGTTTGATTTTTTCTTGGACGACTGTACTTACTAATGAATTACTTAATATAAGGGCACTTAAAAACCATGATCTGTTAATTATATGATTATTTACATTTATTTTTGTAAATTTGGTATCACTGCTAAAATGTAATGCACTTTATCGGTTAAATCAACAAAATTGGTTTGTCATATCATCATATAGCAAAATTCTGGTTATATGTTAGCTCCCAAATATTATTTTTCATTTTGCACCTTACTGTTGAATTACTTCGTAGATCACCGCTTAAAATTAAATAAGATGCTTATTATATAATTAATTTTGTAAAAAAAGGTCATATTGAGCCCACAAGATTAAATAAAGGATTTCTTCATTCTATGATATTGTATAATTAAAACCCTTGCGAAGAACGAGTAATTCTAGATAGTTAGTTCTAAATGTAATTAAAATATACCTGCTGCAAGTTGTCCTCATGGCTAGTTGGGCCTGCGGTGAGTTGACTCCACTGCAAGTTGGGTCCACGGCGAGTCGGCGGCAGTGATTCAGCCTCAGTGAGTTGCCCCATTCCCTGTTAGGAGAGGTGAAATTACCATAATTCAACATTGATTTCAGAAATTACTGAAATTATGGCACATACATCATCCACTCAAATAAACAGAGATGGTGTATTAGTAGCAGCATAGTATAGTAGAAATGCTATCCTATAAATGCAAGTACTGATAACTCGAGTGCAGACTTTCCTTATGATTATCATAGACAAAATCTTTTACCACCTCAAACGTAACACTTTTAAATTACTGATTAAGCTGATTCATCTTTCCAAGTTCACACTTTCATAAAACTCCTTACTTTCCATCCAAACATGTTCTATGCAACAATCTTACTAAAACAATTTAACCCATTGAGATATGCTAGCAATTTTAATACTTAAGTCAGAAACAGAATCTAATTTTTCTGTTTTCTAGTACACTTTGGTACTTTATAGTGAATAACAACAAATTGAACAATTAGACAATGATTTAAAAATTGGCTACTGCCAATGTTAATGAAAAAATGCCGCTTTTCATTCCCTAATGATTGAAAATATTAAGATTGTGTAATGCATACAACCAATTATTAATAATCATTACCTAGATCCTGGGGAAAGCATACTGACATCAATTCAAAATTTCACTTCCAACTGCTACAAAAAGCAAAGGAAAAGAGTGAAAAAAACAGAAATGGCTTCACTCCTTAGTTACACAAACTGCACTGAGAAGCTACATGTAATCTGAGCTCTCTCAACGAAATCTGTGGCAGAGGAGGATGGTAAATAATCCCTTAAGTGGAGGCTGTCCATAGATATCCTCTGCTTCTAGGTTCCATTGGCTAAGCACCAGATCAGCAGCCTCCACTCCCAATGGGTTAACAAACATTCATAATCTTTAATATAATATTCTGGAAGTATTGGGATATGTAAATCCAAATTCACTCAAAATAGGCCATAAACTGCTACTTCTTTTCACTTCTGCTACAGAATTTTTTTAAATGTCAAGTGTAATTAAAATGAAGCTTTCTTAAAGCTCTGAAGTTGCCAATGCATGTAATATTTATCTTGGTTTCCACCTGAAAGTTACGTTTCATTGCAAAAATTATGATTCTTTATTGACATCTTCATATGTTTGATCCTCAGGCATGCAGGTCATTAACTATTTTCCCCACTGGTTATAGATTAAAATTGCTGTTCAGTCAAGAAGCATATCATAAGCACTCACTATCAAATATGTAAAACAACAGATGGAATAGAGCTCATCACCAGGGAAATTAAATTAATAACAAAAAGAAACTCCAAACAATATAGGACACCTCTAATTTAGTTGGTGAACCATCATCATAATATTGAAAGGATAGTAAGAAGCATGGAATTTCCAGCAAAGTTAGGCAGGGAGTTGGAAAATGAATAGAACTGAGAAACCAGATGG
This sequence comes from Pachydiplax longipennis, assembly GCA_036926295.1. Lineage (NCBI taxonomy): Eukaryota > Metazoa > Arthropoda > Insecta > Odonata > Libellulidae > Pachydiplax > Pachydiplax longipennis. Next base: position 3,518,815 of record JAVFKF010000010.1, read on the forward strand.
AAAGGATTCAATAACAGGTAAAAGTACCCATTTAAGGTGAAGGAAATAAGGACGCACTATGGTCGTTAATTCTTAGTAGATAACTTGAGAGAGTCATAAGGTTTGTATTTAAAAAGTGAAAAACCCAAAGGACTAACAAGTGATGCTGTAACAATGTAATTTGTTCTTCAAACACTGACTGACACTTCAATCAATAGAGAGCACTAAAAATTAAAAAGTACTTGTTGCCAGAAGATAGAATTTTAATGATAAGATAAGCAAGGAGAATTCAATATTCCGTGAGCCGAAAGTAAATGACAAAAGAAGACAAAACAGCTTTCAAATATTTCGGTCAATTCACAGCATAATAATTGATATTAGGAAAACTTAAATGGCTTGTCAGACTGAAATAGCTTTTTTACAACTCATAATATTGATCAGACTGAGTTGCCTTAAGTTGTGCCATTTATTTGTGATCTAATGTCATGGATTGCAAATAAACCACAACAGCATAATGTGTTGGTATTTGGATAGCTTGACTCAATTATTTCACAACATTCATTTAAGGTTGTAAACTGGATGAGGGTAAGATAGGAGAGAATAAGATAATGATGCATTAGATTAGATAAACTAAATCTAGGAAAAAGATGTTAACATTAGGCATCCCCAAACAATAACTTATTTATAATAAGAATAAATAAAGCCATACTGCTGAGTTTTAAGGATTTCAGTATAATGTGATTTCCCATTAAGAACTTACGATGCTTTGATGATTATTCAATTCAGAGAGCTGTTGAAGGATATTACTCCAAAGAAAGTGATAAACATCAAATAGCAAATCAGTTCCTAATAATGGATAGACAAATTGATTTTTCTTCTCAGCACTCTTACCTTGAAAGATAACCAATATTTTAGCTCATGATGTACTAGCCATCTTCTGTACTTTCATATGAAATATAAATTATGGTTCAAGAAATGGAAACATCAACAGAATCAAAATTGTGATGACATAAATTTTAGCTGCTGCCTATCTGTCAATTGGCTCCAAATTTTCAAAAAAGAGACATTTTTGATGTTTTTTTTTATTAACTTCAAGTGTTATGACTAATGGATTTTCTGTGCCCATTAGAAAAATATTTGCCACCCAATGCTTACCCTAGTGTTGACGTAGATCAAAACTGCTAAAAACTTTACTGCAACATTTTGTTAGGCTTAATTACCCATTACCCCAGGAGGAACTTCATTAATGCAGAAATTGCAATGATAATGAATTCTTATAATATACAAATACAGGTAACATCACAGTCCTACAGATCAGGTAAAGAAACAGAGTAGTTTATCATGGTAATCTTTTCATGCATAAATACAAAGTTCAAATAGCACAAAGTTCAAAAAGTACATAGTTCAAATATAACCATATGAAATCCATTACTAAATTTGCCAAGTCATTACAACAGAATGTTTTCCACAATGTTGCTTCCTGTAAAAGAGCTCTTCTTTATATATTACCTGAATCAGTCTCTTTCCCATTCATCTGGAAATGTCTTGCTCTGTCACTTGCAAATTGAGTAAGCCCAAGAGAGAGGAGAGCTGGATGATCTGTTGGAGGCTAGGGATCTCGAGGGAGCGATTCAATGGTGGAATTCAGCTGTACTGCACTAGATTCTGCAAACCTGTTCTCAGGATTTCCTGATTTTGCAGAGCCCCTTCTTAATTCTGGCTGTTATAAAAGAAGTAGAATGGTATAATAAGAGGTACTAAAATATGCACATTGCAACAAGAGTAAGATTTAAAAGTTTGATAGTGAAATACTTCATCTTAATGTTTTGATGACTAATTATAGATATAATAAATTAGAACATTGATGGAAAGGGAATGTGATACATTGCAGTGCATGTGTACTCTATTGCAATGAATACCTGATCCTTAACTTTATAATAACCCACTACTACAGAGATTGCTCTGTTATGGTAGCACAATTGTTTAGAGCATCATGCCAACTGAAAGCTGTGGCCCAATAATGTGCTGCAAGAGGTGGTGAGCAAACAATTTAATGGCAGTGTTCATGTCACTGTCAATAAACTATTTATGTTGAAAAAAATGCTTGTCAGAACACTTTCTTTACTTATAACAAGAAAAATAAGATGAAATAATACAGCGGTCTAACTCATATGCAAACAAACTCATGCTATATTCTTAAATTAGTTATTTGTGCAAAAATGTGAAACTGTGAGTAGAAACTCCATCTCTACTTCTTAATGCAATATCATTGATTATTTTTACTCAAATTGTATGAAACCTTTCAGACATTTTACTTAATTTCTGCAATTTCTAACTGCAGACTTCATTTTAAGAACAACCTGTTTCTAATGGTTCGAGCCAAGAGTTTGTAAATAATAATTTGATATCTCAAATAAAAAAAATATATCTGTACCTCAACATTGGTCTTTTCTTAGCTTAAATTCTAATTATTAATTACATCACTTTAATTCTTAAAGCATCATTTAAACAACTTGAAGGGATCAGGATATGTACATAATCCACAATATCATAGAGCACCTTAATAGGCTACACACAATTGAAAATGCGTTGAAACTAAACTCATCAATTCGATTTTATTAAAAAAATATATCAAAAGCGTATTTTATTGCAGTCTTTTCAAATATTTCCGACTTTAAATATGAAAAACTCATTAACTTCTAACGTCGAACTTACGTTATATTTGAGAAATAAAGAATCACCGCACATGAAATCGGTTAGAATGAAAGTCAATCAAGTTTATAGTAACTTTAGATGTTTTTGATAAGCAGATTTGTTTTTACATTCAAAATTTACTTTAGACTATTCAAGTCTTACAAGCTATGAAAAGCATCCCCAAAAAATTCGTCGGTGTTACAAAATAAGTATCTGCTAACACAAGGCAGAAAAATAGCCAAGAAATCCGCACATTCATGACACTTGATTGCATACTAACTTTAAGTCATTTAAAAGTCCCTGATGAGCGTAGATGTTTGGTAAGTTATTACACAGAACTCAATAAGAAAACCGACAGATTTGAAAAACATTAATTTAGGTAAAACGCTGAACCTCTAAAACTCTAAAATCGTCGAAGCTATTTTATTGCTATCGTTATTGCTTCTTATCATTCACATTGTCTAAAAGATTATCACGAATATCTTCCAACCGAAAGGTTGGAGATTTGCAAGAATGAATTAAGTAGCACACTTCATGAATGAATAGTAGCACATATATTTATATGGGTAGTCTGAAAAGTTTCCGACATTTCGCCATTTCTCGACATGCTTTCTGAAAAATCTGGGGTCGGAAACTTTTCAGACCACTACTACATTGTACACATATTTTTAACGGGAAGATCCTCACCTCCCAACCCTACAACTAATTATCAAACACTTACAAAATCTTCGTTCGTGAGGTACATGTACGTCCTTCCTGCTGGAGATCTGTTTTATTTTCTTTAACGACAAAACTCAAATATCCCCTCATAAATTATGCTTAGTTACTGTCCAAAATTTCCTGAGATTTATAGGACAGTCGCTTTCATATTCCCTGCTAAACCTCATGTCTTACATAATTGCACTCATTGCACCATTGCGCTTTCCAATACGCAGTATGAAAACAATGAAAACGATAGTTCTCTTTTTAAAATAAGTTAAACCGAAGGAAACGGAAAGGAGTGTTTTGCTGTTTACGAAATGTATTCAAAGAGTTTCGCCACAAAATAGACATTAAATATTAGTAAGCTAGACCATAGACAATGAAGAATGCATATATCAGTTCATGATACTTATTAGTGATAGCTCCTTGACCTGAGTTTTATTTAATAATGTTACTTCTTCAATGAAAAATATAAAGATTCTTTAATTGCATAACGATCAATTCCGTTTGTAACGATAAGGTATATAAAACATATTAGAACTTCAGAAACAATGTGACGCTTATACATCAACCAACTTGTTTTGTTACTTACGGAATCCCTTGCCAGTGAAAACTTAAAAGCACACTCGGAAATTCTTACGATTTCTGAAAAGACATCGATTAAAAGCAGAGGTAGATGTTAAGCTGCATGTGTAGGATGATACTCGACATATATTTTCTCATGAAAGTAAAACTTTTTGCTTCAATCTAGCCCCGGTTCTCACGCTCACAAATTTCCGGAACAAGAAAGAGACCTTTTGATGGAAGCCGAGCGGGAACAACGCTATAGTCTCCAGCTGCAATCTGCAGGACATAAGACGCGATTCAACTGGGCTTTAAAAATAAGGCAGCAGAAGAGTGAGTTGATTTGATTTCCCTTTCTTGATTTTGCTATGAATGTGTTTTCTTGCTCACATTTAGATTTAAACGTCTGCATGGCAAAAAGTTGGTGAATGATGTTGAAATGAGAATATTATAATTAGAATAGCTCTCAGTTTTCGTTCAGCCTCCAGTGACTTATCTAATGCATGAGGCCAATTAATCAACGAACATTGGATACAGTTACATTCTTTCTGGATATGATATATGGTATTGGCATTTGTTTATATGGTAATTCCCCTGCTTTTGGTTGAGCAGAACCATAATTTATTTTCATATGAAAGTACAGAAGTTGTCAGATGGATAGTGCATCCTGAGCTAAAATCTGTGTAAGTCAGCCAATCAAGAATATTTTTTTTGCAGTTTTATTTCATGATAAGAGTGCTAAGAAGAAAAGTCAATTCTTCTGTCCATAATTAGGAACTGATCTGCTATTTGGAGTTTATCACTTTCTTTTGAGTAATATACTTCAACAGCTTTTGTCTGAATTGAAGTATCATCAAAGCATCCTACCTTTACTAAAATCCTTAAAACTCAGAAGTATGTCTTTATTTATTCAATGAATTGTTTGAGGATGCGGAAAGTTAACATTGTTTTCCTAGATTCAGTTAATCTAATCTAATGCATGATTTATCTTATTTTCTCATATCTTACCTTCGTACTTTATTTGAAGGCAATTATGGATTTTAGTAACACCCTCTGGAATTTGCTAATTTCCCTATTGCTTTGTATACAGCAAATTTTCCTTGCTCTTAAATGAAATGACAGATACTTCTTATATTTTGTAGACAGTTTACAACCTTAAATGAGTGTTGTGAAATAATTAGTCAAGCTACCCAAATACCAACACTTTCTGCTGTAGTTGATGCTTTCTGACGATACTTGGTGGAACATTTCCATATTCAATATGAAAGAAACAATTTGTCTTTGTCCACAAATTTTATTTGAAAACCTCGAAACCGGTCGTGTTTTTTCAAATAAAATTTGTGGACGAAGACAAATTGTTTCTTTCATATTGAATTTGAACTTTCTGCTGTTGTGGTATCTTTGCAATCTATGACATTAAAACACAAAGAAATGGCACAACATAAGGCAATTCAGTCTTATCAATATTATGAGTTGTAAAAAAGCAGTTTCAGTCTGACAAGCCATTTAAGTTTTCCTAATATCAATTTTAATGCTGTGAATTGACCGAAATATTTGAAAGTTGTCTTGTCTTCTTTTGTCATTTACTTTTGGCTCACGGAATATTGAATTCTTCATGCTTATCATATCATTAACACAATAACAATTGATTGAAGTGCCAGTCAGTGTTTGAAGAACAAATTACATTGTTACAGCATCACTTGTGAATCATTTGGGTTTTTAGCTTTTTAAATACAAACCTGATTATCCTCTCAATTTCTCCACTAAGTATTAACTACCATAGTGCTTCCTTATTTCCTTCACCTCAAATTGGTCCCTTTACTTGCACTTGAATCTTTTCCTTCTATTGGTTTCTTAGTTCTATTCATCTACTATAATCTTCCAACTCCCTGTTTATCTTTGATGGAAATTCCATGCTTCTTACTTTCCTACCTTTTTGATGATGATTGTACACCAACTAAACTACAGGTGACCTATTTTGTTTGGAGTTGCTTTTCATTATTCAATTTGATTTCCTGGGTGATGAGCTGATCTCTTGTTTTACTCATCCAATATTGAGTGCTTTAAAATATTCCTCTTTACCCTTTACCCCCTTTACTGCCCTTTACAAAGGTTTAGATATAGTTTAAAATTGATAAAGAAGTATGAAATGAAAGATTTAAATATCACTATATGCATTTCGTTTTTAATGAACAATATTTTAATTTAGTAAATGGAAAAAAATATTTAACTCTACAAATGGGCAGGAGAGATAAACAGATAAACATTATCTACGGTGATCATTAACTATTAAATCAAGTCTTAAAATTGCTATAAATTTAAACAGTTAACAAACGTTGGGACAATTGTAACATGATATCATACATATGTCAAAGTCAAGATAAATACCAGATGTTACAGAAGGTACACAAATCAAGGTTTAAGATTTTTATCACAAGTGTATAAGAATTAATCATTCACAAAATTTAATCGATTGTGAAGCTTGTTTAAATAAAGTTAATTCTTCTTCCCTTGGGCTTCCTTCTTACCCAGTCCTTCCCTATTCGATGTAACCCATCAGGAGCAGAGGCCTTTAAATTACTCTTTCGTGTCCATCACGTATCTTAAATTAATTAAAAAATAGATTCAGGCTATATTTTTATATTATAATGATTAAATTCTAAATGACGGTGAGGGAAACCGATTATAAAGTCTCATTGGAAATTGGTTTCCGTTATTATCACTGCTGACAGTATCTACTGACGCGCTCGGAAAATATGGCCAAAAAATGAAATAGAGAAAAAAAAAGTTTCCCCCTGGTATATACTGCGGTAAAATTCTTACCCCTCCGATACAAAAATCCGGCATAAAAATGTAGGGGAGAGTCTGGTAATATCGAGCAGTCAAGCTCTTCTGCAATTTTTTACTAAGTAAAACCTAAATCGTCCTTAATGCGTACGCAAGCAAATAAATAATTAAAAATTTCAACGTTGAGATAAATGCTTTTATGTACCGTATTTTCCGGCGTGTAAGACTTCCCCCTCTTCCAAAGAGCAAAAAGAATTTTATTCTTTCGGATTTGATTTCAATAAGGTAATTTTGATTCGACTGCTTTCATACGCCGGGGATGCGGCCACGGCCTTTATTCAGCTCCCCCACCATAAGCGGCGACCGCAGATTCTCCAGTCCCCCTCGGAAGTTTCATCACCAACCATAGAAGTCGACACCCGGCGTATAAGACGACTATTGACTTTTGAGCAGATTTTTCTGGGCTACAAAGTGTTCTTATACTCCGGAAAATACAATACATAAAAGAATTTTTCTCAACGGTGAAATTTTTAATCATAGTTAACCTCTGGAAGACCTTTGTTATGACTGTGGCTTATCTGGATCGCCGCTCTACTCTTGTTCTACCTCAGCTTCTGTTCAAGTAATGCCTCGGAATATATTACAAAAAATTAGAGCGGTGTTACATTAAAATTTAATTAATGGAAATATTATTTAATAATAATAAGGGAAAAATTCCCTCCGTCTTTTTTATACTCAGTATAAAATTCGTATCTTCCCCGACCTATGGGAGATTTCCTATGATTCAAGCAAGGATTAGAGATAAGGATAGGTCGAGAACTGCCTTTTATCCAATTACATTGACTATTTCGTTTTTTCCTGATTATTATTGACAATGAGTTTTAATCCTAATTCCCTCCTTATCTGATGGAGGTAACAATTACTTTCCAACGGTAAGTTTTTCATCTATGTTTTCAATCATTACTGTTATCAGCTATAGAAAGTGCTCTGGAGGGAATTTAAGTATTCAAGCTACATGACAAATAATGGTAACTTTTGCTTGGTTTATTTAGCTGAAGTTGAATGCTTAAGTGGAAAATTTCCAAGTTAGTTCAGCACAGTCCCTAAATGAAAACCCAGCATTCGATGAGGAGTGGCCAGAATCAATTTAGCATCACTCTTAACTCAATTATCAATACTAGAAAATGCATATAAATGCAACGTGTTCCTCACTTTCCTTCACAAATGAATACTTTTTCATCCAATCTAGTCATGAATACCTCTTAATTAAAAGTATGAACATTAAATAAATTAATATCTGCTGAGTAAAACCAATTTGCAATTCGGATGGGCAGTAAAGCATGCAGTCATATCCTGGAATTTGTTTACTTCTCAAAAAATTGTATATTTTTATGTTACTATGTATATTTTTATCCCTATATTCTACCAAATGAAAAAATTGTCGCTGATCTTATGGTACAGTATTGGTGCAGCAGAGAAATATGTATCTAACATTTCTGTCTCAGTATTTTTCATGGTTATGATAGTATCAAAGCTACTGAGGCATGAATGATGAAGGATATTGGAATTAATCTTGCTCCTCCTTTATCTAATACTGTGTAAATAGATATTTGTTCTCTAGTAATAGTACTGCAATCACAGGAATATTTTCCATTTATAGGATTCAGGCTCAGGGAGGGAAGAAATGACAAACTACCTCACTCCTTATCTTACCTCTGCAAAGTATATTGAAGACTCCGATAGGGAATAATGATAGGGCTAAGAATCCGTATTGTAAATGTAAATGAGAAGGTAAAAGTGGATTCATAAGTGTTGAGACAATACTCTGGAATTACACTTGAGTTTAAATTAAGCACGTCTTTGAGTATAGATTCGTGTGTCTTTCGTGAATATTCCTACTTTCAGGCAAACTATTCAACTATGGAAACACCATGACACTGTTCACTGAAAGTTTTTAACAAATCTTATGGAAAACCTTATTAGTTCTATATAAACTCCAACGCATTACTTTAATTAATGAAGATCACGTAATAAAAGAATAATTTCCATTGCAGTTTCGCAAGAAAATACTATACTGAATATTTAAAGCAGTATTTCTCTACTTCGATAGTAAATAACTATCACAGACGATAATTCGCTCTGCCATTTGTATTTTTGTTTTACTCGCCCACGAAAGTCCAAAGGGCATTAAGAAGCGCTTCGCTGTGTTTTCGGAAAGCGTGGATCATGGTATTGAAAATCATGAGAAACGAAACGTGTTCTTTTCGTCATGTGATTTTGCTACTTCCGTTCTTCTAAAGTCACTTAATGGCACTCTTAGTTACATTTGTTCGTGTGGTGATGGTCACTTTTGTATTTTCCTGTGGAAGTGAAATTGTGCTACGAATTGAGTGGAATTAACTACAGTGGATACAGTGATTACAAAGAGTGATTTGTTTAAAGCAGTGTGAAAAGTGTGTTTATGATAAGGACGTATGAAGTCTTGATTCTAGTTACTGTTGACGAGTTTGGAGTCCTTATATTGGCAATGGTAAAATTATTCCCTCCGCAACCATCTAAAAGTGCGAGGATAATAGAGAATGTTACTAGTGGTAAGATGTATACCATCAGTCGAAGATTGAAGAAATTCCTTTCTTTTCCTGTGTCTAGTAACGTATGCTTTACAAGATGCGATGGTAAGTAAGCTATGTTCATGTATTTGAAGGAGATATCGTGCATTTACGTGACGAATCAAAGGGAAAAATTCGATGTGCTTCTGATTAATTTGTAATTTAAACTGGAATGCAGGTAATTAAGAAAGACAGCTGATGTTTGTTGAAGTGTTAAACGTCGAAATGATTTCACTCTTTTATGGATTCTTTCAGATTAGTTGATGTAAGTAAAGTACCGAAAATCCCTTTGTTCATGTCTATTGATAATCACTCTTGTAACGTCTTTTGCCTCGATCTTTCCGTTTGCATTTTTAGAATGATTGAATGTTCAAGCCTCATTCCGTTTATAATTCAACCACTGCTGTGATCTTTTCCGTTTATACCATGAAAAAGAATCTCTCTTTTCCCATCACCTTCGCACTTTGTATGCTTTGGTAATAAAGATTTTGAGTTTTTGAAAGAACAGGACACTAAATTCATTGAATCATACTAACATAAATTATTGTCTCAAGATGAGTTTAACGTGATAAGACTTCGTAACTAATAAAGAGGATTGGTGTTTGACTTTAATATAATAATAATAGTTCTTTTAAATTCGATTGAAAGAGGCTTATTAAGTTTACAACTTTGATTGCTTTGTTGAATCTTCTTCGTCCCTTTCCTCTATGTAAGGATTGTTAAGGTTACTTTATGATATTTAATAAAATACTTTCTAAAATAATATTCATTTTTATTAGAGAGAGAGTTTTATTTATTTAATGACGTTAATAATCATGTAATCGTGAAATCGACCCTTTATTTGTTACGAAACATACGCTGGGGAGCAACGAAATTACGCTGAGCATAAGAAAAGAAATTTAAAGACATGTTAATTTTACGAAAAACATTTGAATTTTATTTGGATAATTTTTCAATAATTTAACGCTTATTTTAATCGTTATAAATTTATGAAATCTATTTTGATCATTACTGGAATGGAAAATTCCCAGATTTCGAACCACGTGGTGCAATCTGATTGGATGGTGTCGATGGTCCATCTGGACCAGCCAATCAGATCCCTCCATTTTGTTTATCCAGTAACTCTCCCGCGTAAAATTTAGTTGTTTTGGCGCTCTTAGGAGAACGGACCGTTACGATCACGCTGGATCATCTTCTGAGAATCCGTTAAAATTTGAAATTTAAAAATTGAGATACCTTGAAAGTGCTTTAAATGTTGTCCATGTTTGGAGTTTAATGTAATTATGTACTAATTTTTATTTTTCGCGATTTGAATTTTCTATCAAATTAGGCCAATAACTGCGGGAGGTTAGTGGGCGAGGCAGAGGACTTCGATTCGTTGGTAAGTCTCATAAATCATTTTAATCTTACCTAGGATACGAAAATTAGCATTGCTGAGAACGTTTAATATTGTGATTTACATTTTGCTAGTATTTATCCGTGAATTTTTATTGCTAATTTTTCGTCCTTTTAATTTCGAAAGGCTTAGTGGTACATGCAGAGAGAATTCGATGTCATATCTATTTATGATTATATATTTGTCTTATAAAAGTCAATGCATCATTGCAATTTAGCACGCATAAGTATCGCTTAAGGTATTTCCAACTCGTAGCGAAGGAAAGCGTAATGAAGTCTGTGTGTTTCGACGTTTTAATCGATTCTGAGGCTGGCGTATTTTTAAGAATCTGCGATTATATATACTGCTCTTTAAATATTCAGAATATGCTAGAATATATTACAATTAGTGTTATCGAAGCATCTTAAGTGTTTTTCGGTTAGATTCCCGATACGAGATGATTATTTCATGCATAGTTTTGTAAGGGAAATTAAGATTTGAATTCAAAATGTCGGTCCCAACCAGTTTTTTCTGTCAACGATATTATCCTTTGTTTTATCCGAAATAATGTTCAGCTTAAGCCATACGCTATGGTAATGCAATATATAGTTTTTCAACTTTTGAATCGATTACGAACGTTTTGGACGCATCATGTATGCGGCCCCGAACCGAATTTGTATTTCACTCTATCAAATATATTAGCGTGATTTAATTAGCTGGTAATAAAAGACGACTTTTACTAAGATATTCGTAAAAACTATCGGCTGTCAACGTAGCGGATATTCGGAATCGGATAATCGTTTCTCCCAAGCCATCACTCGTTTACACTACTGGACGGAAAGATATAATACTGGAAATTCGAGCTTTTAAAATTACGTTTTTCTTTTTCAATTATGGAAAATATTTTCTATACTTTACTTTTTATTCAAGTATTTTAATGTTAGCTATGTCCTTCACGATTTTCCGGGTAAACTTCGAAAAATAGGTGAATATTTCGACGGATATTTTAACGATACTCCGATCGTCATCTTTTAATTATAAACTGATCTATTTTCAAATTCATGTCAATATCATTATATTCTTCTTCAATCATGGGAGTTAAATTAATATTGTTTAATTTCTTTAACAATTATCTTAATTTATCCTGTTTTTGGAATTTCGTCATCTTTTCACCGTATTTTACAATAAATTTCAGTAAGAGGAACTTAAGAATTATTTGCCATGTTAGTGTAAAACTAGAATTGAAACCGTGATTTATCTTAATTATAATATATCAGGATTTAATTTCAAATATGCCCTGGAATTTTTAATAGGGAATCCGATATTAATTAGCCGTTTGTGATTTGTCGGAAAAAAATTTAAATTTTTAACGGAAACTTCAACTGATCTCCGATCGTCATTTGTTAATTTTAAACTGAATTTTTTCTTAGAATATCTATTTTCAGAATTTATTCTAATTATATGTAAATTATTCTATTCTTCTTTAAACATTTCAGTTTAATTTCTTGTTTTTAATTTCTTTACCATTTTTCTTTAATTTTATTGGGATTGGGATTGGAAACTCCGATCGTCATCTTTTAATTGGAAACTGATCGTTTTTTAAATTCACGTCAATAGTATCATATCCTTCTTCAATCATAGGAGTTTAATAAATATTATTCATTTTTTAACTTATTATCTTAATTTATCCTGTTTAGAATTGCGCAATTTTTTCATCTCATTTTGGAATAAATTTCAGTAAGAGGAACTTAAGACTTAAAAATTATTTGCCATGATAGTATAAAACTAGAATTGAAACCCTGATTTATCTTAATTATAATATATATGGCTTTAATTTCTAATATGGCCTGAAATCATTAATAGGGAATCCGGATTTAATTAGACGTTTATGATTTGTCGGAAAAAATTTCGAAAATAAGGTTTAAAATTTTAACGGAAAATTTAACGGATCATCGATCGTCATTTGTTGATTTTAAACTAAACTTTTTCTTAGAATATGTATTTTATAAGTTTATTCCAATTATATTTACATTCTTGTATCCTTCTATAAACATCAGAATTGAAATTTTTTATCTTTACTATTTTTCTTAAATCTTATTGGGATTGAGGAATTACGTTTCGTCTTCGCTTACGAATTAAACGTTACCTTGTTGGCAATACAGTAGCGTTGAATCCCGAAATTACCTAAATCATATTCTTTCCCTGCTTCGTTTAGAATTATGACCACCAATATTTTAAAGGAAATATGATTTTTAACATTTTATAATTTTAAATTTTTAACAAAGGCGTATACAAATTTGACTTTCTAAAGTACATTCTGATCATCTGTCCACAAGTGAGGTACGCAAGTCGCTTGGAAGGAAAATGACTATTTACATGTTTTCGTTTTATGTTGATGAGAATTATTTGATATAAGGTGTGAAAAATTTAAAGGTTATTCTATAAGGTTATATATATATCTAAACATAAATATTAATTAAGTGGTATTTATTATGGGTGCCCAAAAGGTTATCATTTCTAAATAATGCTATATAAACCATTGACTTTGTTCATACAGCTGCTTTTGTACATTGCTGGTTATAAGACTGGATAAGTAACTGGGCTTTTTTTACTTTATAGGTCCCTTCATCACCCATTGCTACAAAACCATAAGAGGAGCTGATGGAGGTAGCTGAAATAAAGTTAAGTGTTCGCAATTCATATGTTACTTCTTTTCTCTTGTAAATTACGTTAATCTTAAATGAGCAGATGTGGTGATCAGAAAACTATGATTACAAATTTAAAACCATGTCGCTGAAAACAGGATAGGGAGAGTGAGTTTGTGGACTAAGAATGGGAGATAATATTTGTGATATATAAATCCATAGCCCAAGAAATCAATTACAACTCATTTATTGCTTAAATATCTCTCTTATTGTCATGTAATAATAAGACAGAGTTATACAAGGGAAAATTATATTGTGCTATTTTCTATACTTGAATTTACTTTGCATTTGTTATGCAGTCATGCATTCATAGCACAATTATACAATAATCTAGAAGGTAAAGGAAGCATGGTTTTCAGCACAAGTTAGTTTATCTTTACTGCCTATACACTTTGAATTTCTCTTTGGTTTAATTATAACAGCCTTTACATAGATTGGCAAGAATTATTTTGGTATTGTAGGAGGCACCCTTTTAAAACTCACATTAAAAAAATGTCATGTTTTGAATTCTGTACTAATACTGAAATCAATACATTCTGGCGTTACTTGGTGAAAAGCCATAATAAATTATACAACTTTGTAATTTTCCACGTATTTTCTTTAATATTGGCAACCGGTTTCGTAAGAGCTTCTTACATCTTCAGGCATCTTCTTGTGTGTACTAATACCTTTCATTGATGCTGATTGATTGCAATTGCCTGTTGAGCAGGAGTATGACTCTCATTTTTAATTGAAGTTGCCCTTAAATGAAATGGTATTTATTGATATTTCGAGTAGCATGTCGTTAGTATACTGGTAATTTGTACGTTGCCATAGCTTATGAGAGACAATCAGTATAGAACACGAAGAGCTGGTGACATTCACTTTCAAACAAAATTGTTCAATAATGTGAGGATTTTTATTGCTTATTGGTGGGAAAATTTGATGTGAGGTTGCTTTACACAGTCAATTTAACATCTGAATTTTTTACTGCTATGGTAATTTAATTCATTTCCAAACATTGCGGGGAGGTTCATTAAGATTTATTAACATGAATGTTAACTGCTGGGTTTTGCAATGTTTGGTGATTTAGATGTTCGAGCAAAGCCAATGTAAAACATTCCTTTAAAATATAGGTCCCTTGGCAAAATCAAACATTAACTTCCAGCGTTTCATGGTACATTCAATTCTTTATTTGAATTAAGAACTTGCATTCAATGAGGAAGAGAGAGAGCTAAGAAAATTTTGCCTTTCAAGCATTCATTGACCTGAGCAGTTCTTGTGACTTCCAATGAAACATTTGATGCTATACTGAGACTAAGCTTCAGAGGTTCCCTTCCTCACTGTCTCACTTACGGTAGTGAATTAAAGTTTGTCAGTAACTCAATTAGTATCAAATTTACAATCGGGTTGCAAATGAAAGTGTTGGATTTCCATCTTTACTTTTTGAGTGTGTGTTGTTTGAGTGTGTGTGTTTGTGGAGTATACTCCTGAGTGAATGATTAGTGAACATAGATTAGCAGCTTTTTTCATATTTTGTAGTTACTAACTTGGTTGACTAACTACTACTGACTTGGTGGTGGGTAGGTAGTGTTTCATCATAGTTTTGGGTGTAGTTAGTGGTTCTAGAACTAGAACATTGTGTCAATCTTTGGAAGGTAATGATGGAAATCCAACTTCATGTCTGCCTTCTTCGATCCATAATAAAAATATTTTGTTGTTGCATAAATTGTTTTAACTTTTCTTGAGAAAGGGCTTGTATTCTTGGATATCAGGAGTTTGTTCCCTTTATATCTTGCACCACCTCTGATGTTTAATATATTTTGTTTCCTCTTAACTGTGCACCCTTGGCATTCCAATGCATCAAAAGGATGCAGACTAGATTTTACTTTCATGTTAGGATACAAATGCTGGCTTTGCACGAAACTTGGGTGGTATGATTCTTATTTCTTACTCAATACAGCACAGTTATATGGCAGGATATTCTCACTGATTCTGTAATAAGAATAACGAATCCTTCAGATGTTCGATTTGATTTTTACCTTATGGGTTCCTGATACATATCATGGAATGCTAAGAAGGGTAAATTGATTATCTGAATAAATAATTGAAACAAATTTTAACATGGATAATTCATTAACTGATGGTAGTTAAAGGGTATGAACTATTCTGACAGCTTTTTAAGCTTATAATTATTGTAAGTAAGAGAGGCATTAAATAAACTATGGGACCAATACATACATTCACAGGCTGATGTATTAGGCTTGGTATTCTGTAATGTTAATTTGTAAATAATGGTGGTATTTGTTTACCTCTTACAGGGAGTAATTAGACCATTTTGCACATAGTAAATTATCATTACTGCCTATGGAGGTATAATTTGACTTGGGTCATTGTTTTTAGACTAATTTGCATAAAATTGTAGGCTTGTGAATATCATAGTAAGATCCCTTGCAAAAAAAGGAACCGTAATGTGTCCTGCTAGTAAATCAGAATTCCCTCAACTTAATATAGCAGCTTAGCACTAATGTCCTAGCAAAGTATAATGCTTCCTGTTTCAAAATAAAAAATTAAAGATTGGTCATTCAATTTTGCCTTTGAATGATTGTGAAACGACTTACTGATTGATTGGGCACTCACGTATGTATGACTGGGAAGTGACTGTGTGTGCAATAAATTCTTGTTCAATATTTTTCAGGTGTAGTACGATAGTGTTGCTCTAGATTTTTCTCAGCTCAGAGGCTTTGGGGTGTATGGGGATTGGGTGCCCAGCTTTATGTATGTTTCGAAGGTAAATGAGTATCCAATCCTATAGCTCTGTTGGCATTCTCAGCAACTGCCCATAATTATCCCTTATTAAGGTCCTTTTATTTTATAACCCTCGAATGTTAAGTCGGTTAGGGAATAACTAAGATTTACTGATCAAGACTTCAAAAGTGCATCATATATGAGTGCATCGTATAGTTCATTTTAGTTAGTTGCTTGTAAGGAATCACTAACAAAAAATTAATCCCAGCTATCCCAATAATTAATTTGCAGTGGAATATTGAGGACATCGAAGTCATTCTTAGACCCAGTCTCTATAAAAGATCGTAGCACATTTTCCATTGGTGATTTGACATGAATGAATCAGTCTTAGAAATTTTTCTTTAGAATTTGATTATTCAAAGATTTTGCAGCTCTTTCCAGGCACCTACTGATAATAAAAGAAAAAGATGATCGAGAGTTACTTTCTTGATTTCTAATGCATTAAATGGGTACCTGAATAAATTTTTGTGTTTCAAATATCTGGATTGTGTGGATAAGGAATACCATGTACAAAATTATTTGCAGCTTTCACCTAGTGGAGAGTATAAAGTGATATATTTTACGTTTGCCTTAACAGTCTCCATACCCCAGTAGTAATACCGTATAAAGCAATAAATTAGCTCATACTCCTATTTTGGCATCTTGTATATTTGTAGACTCGATTAATATGTATGCTTTTCTTTAGCTTACAGGTCCCTTCATCACCCGTTGCTGCAAAACCATTTGAGGAGCTGATGGAGGTAGCTGAAAAAAAGTTAAGTGTTTGCAATTTATCTGTTAGTTCTTTTTTCTTGTAAATTACTCATGATAATTTTATATGAGTAGATGTAGTGATCATGAAACTATGATTAATTGTTTAAAACCTTGTTGCTAAAATCATGATAGGGAGATTGGGTTTGTGGACAGAGAATGGGATATAGGATTTGTAATATATATAAAACCATGGCCCAAGAGATTAATTACTACTCATTATTTGTTTATATATCAGTTTCATTGTCTGGTAATAATTGCAAGGAGCTATGCGGAGCAAAATTATATTTGGTTATTTTCGATATTTTTAATTTCTCATTCTGCATTTGTTATATAGACATGTTTTCATAGCTAAATTATAGACTTAACTGGAAGGAGAAGGAATCCTGATTTTTAGCACAAGTTAGTTTATCATTAATGCCTATGCACTTTGAATTTTTCTTTGGTCATTCATTTTAACAGCACTTACATAGACTTGCAGATTGGCAAGAATTATTTAGGTATTGTAGGATTAAAACTCACATTTTTAAATTATACTTCCATGAATTTCAGTAAAACCTCAGCTACGTTTGAGGAAAGAAAGCATATTAATCATGGTGATAGTTCAATTTCATAGTCTCTGTCAGTTCCTCAAGGAAACTTTTCATGCAATTACGATAATATGGATGCAGTAGCTTTCTTAACTTTTGGATATGAAGCCCCTCTCTTTCATAACCTAAATCAAAGGATTGGATTTTTGATTTTACCCTTGTTTGTATGGTGTGTGAAAGTTAGAATGGAGTGCGCACTCACAAATGGATAACTGTGTGTATGGAATAAACACTGGCGTGATTGGAGGGAGGGGTTGGGTTGGGTTGGGTTGGGGCATTGCCTAGTGTTGATGAGTGTATGTGAATAGGGTAAAATGAAAATCCAATCTTAAAGCTCTACTTACAATCTTTCCATTTGCAATAGATATCACTAAAAAAAACCCTTTTTTATGCTTGGAGGGAGGTAGTGAATAGAATATCTTTGCTTATCATCCTCATGTTCCTTTCTTGTTGTTAAATTCAATCAAAACTATCTGGTGTCATGGTAGAGACGCAATCCTGGGTCTCCTGTATGATAAGCTTGAAAGTGAGGACCAGGATCAATGCATAATAGCATACCACTAATGTTAGTCCTGGACGTTTTAGTGAAAATCTTAAATTTCATATTTTGATAAATTATTTTAATGACTTATAAAAGAATCAGCGCCTGTCAGTGGATTCTCATCTCCTTCCAAATCTGCACAACTGTTATTTCATCGTAAGGAATTTGACACCCAAAGTTTTTGTTGCATGTTTATTTGGTATACTGCATAATTTGAGATCTCTAATATAGACAATTCTTAGAATCACATAATGTCATTTCTCAGAATGAATGGAGCCAGTCAGATAAATTTAATTTCATTAATGTACAAGCATCTGGGGAAACAATTGAATCCTTCTCCCTTTGGACTTTTCTGTAGGCATCTGGCATAGATATGAAATAGTTAATTGGATTTGAAAACCATAATGCACTGTTGAATGATTTTAATATTCTTTGAAATTAACTAAAAACTTGTAGACTGTAAAAACTGTAGACTTTCTGAGGTTGCCTTCCTCAGTGAATAGTAAAATACCATGTACAGAGGTTTTGCATTGTTTAGCAATACCTTCCATTGATGTTGATTGATCCCGATTGCCTGTTGATCAGGAGTTTGACTCTCATTTTTAATTAAAGTTGCCCTGAAGTGAGATCGTATTCTATTGATATATTACGAGTAGTATGTAGTTAATTCCATTACTACACTGTAATTTGTAATTTGTACCTTGCCAACCCTAATGAGAGAGAATCAGTATAGAATGTGAAGAGCTGGTGACATTCACTTGGCCAACAAAATTTTTCACAAAATGTGGGAATTTTCATTGCATATTGGTTGGGAAAATTTGATGCGAGGCTACTTTACCCTGTCATTACAGTATATACATTTTTTCCTTCTGTGGGAATAAAATTGAATATCAAAGGTTGTTGGGGTTCCTTAAAATTTATTAACATGAATTTTAACTGTTGGGTTTTGTAATGCTTGGTATTTTACATATTGGAGCAAAGCCAGTGTAAAAATTCCTTTAAAATATTGGTTCCCTTTGCAAAAACAAATGTTAACTTCAAGCATTTCATGGTACATTCAATTCCTTAGTTGATTTAAGAACTTGCACTAAATTAGGAGCAGAGAGAGCTTCAGGGATTCCCTTCCTTGCTGTTTAAATTACGGTGGTGAGTTGATGTTTGTCAGAAACTCAATTACTATTGCATTTTTAATCAGAGACCAATTGAAAATGTTGGATTTTCATCTTTACTTTTTGAGTGTTTGTTGTTTGAGTGTGTGTGTTTGTGGAGTATACTCCCGAGTGAATGATTAGTGAACATTTATTAGCAGCTGTTTTAATATTTTATATAGTTATTTGCTTGACTAACTATTACTGACTTGGTGGTGGGTAGGTAGTGTTTTATCATAGTTTTCTGTGTAGTTAGATTTTGTAGAACTAGTACATTGTGTGATTCTTTGGAAGGTAATGATGGAAATCCAACTTCACGTCTGCGTTCATGGACCCTTAATGAAAATATTTTGTTGTTGCTTTAATTGCTTAAACTTGTCTTGAGAATCAGGGAGTGATTCAGATCTGTGGTTTCCTCTGACCTTGGCTAGCAAGTCGACTACAATGTGGTAGCTCGTATATATTCTTCGATATCGGGAGTTTCTTCCCCTTGTATCTTGCTCCAATTCTGATGTTTAATAGCTTCTATTTCCCCATAACTGTGCACCCTTTGGCATCCCAATGCACCCAAAGTATGCATACTATTATTACTTTCAAGTTAGGATACAAATGCTGGCTTTGCACCAAACTCGGGAGGTATGATTCTCATTTCTTACTAAATACAGCAAGTTAATATGGTAGGATATTCTTGCTGATGATGGAATAAAGAATAACCCAGTCCTTCAGATGTTATAGCAACCAATTTTTTCTTCATGGGTACCTGTTAGTTATCATGAATTGCTAAGAAGGATAAATTCAATATCATAATAAATGATTTTTGAAAATTAAGTTTTAATATTGATAATTAATATCTGATGGTGAAAGGGCCTGAACTATTCAGACAGCTTGTTAAGGTTGTAATTTTTGTATGTCACCTGCTCTTTGTGTCATATATAATATGCAAGCTCAGCAAATATATCCATTGCTTGAGTTCTGGAATTGAGAGAAAGTTCTTAGATTTCCATGGCATATGCTTGCCTGGCCAATTTATTGTATTCAAGCAGAATAATATACTTAGTCTTTGTTGAAATATTTCTGTTACAATCGAAGTCTTCAATTAGTCTGTTAGTTGGTGATTTTCACAGTTATCTTTAGATTTTATTGAGGCTCCTTTGACGTGACTTTGTTGATAAATTTTTTTTTGAAAGTCAAAATTCCTGATTAATTCAGCTGACTGTGATAATGCTGACTGTTGTCAGGCATTAACACAATTTTTGATAGTTCCTTTATAATTCGTTATTTTTTCATGGAATTTCTTTTGCATATTCCTACTTATTGATTTATTTTAGTGATTAGGTATTACTCTTCTCTTTCAGTATCATTTATCAGTGTTTGCTGAAGCAACCAAAAGCTGTACAGATGGACATACTGCAGTATGGTGGAATGGCATAACTCTGTGATATTGAATACAGGAAGAGTCAGCGTTCCAGGATAGAGCAATAACAAAAGCCGATGAATAACTAGATAGTGACCTACCAAAGGATATTAGATGTACATACCTTTGCATTGATAACCTTTGCATCCTAGGCCACAAAAAAATATTGACAACTGTATAGTCTCTCAAAATTGTAAGGCCAGGAAAATGTATAATCAGTGAGCAATGTATAATCATTTGCCTTTGTATTCCCTTAAATAAAGTTCTCCATATTGGGATGCCTATAATAAATGGGGGGGACTATAATAAGGGGACTTGGAAAAGGAATTGGTCAAGGGGTAAAGAGAGGGAAGGGAAGTGGGAATAGGGAGGCAGTGACGAAAGGGTAGAGAAGGGGTGTGGGGCAAAAGAAAGACATGGGCTGGGGGAGACAGAGGGGAAGAATTGGGGCAGAGGAAAGGTTAGGGGCAGAAAGGGGTAGTGGGATATTAGGAAAGATGGGCAGAGGTTTGGGTAGGAGCGGCAGAGTGGAAAGGGGCGTAGTGGGAGGGTTGGGGCAGAGGGAGAGGTAGCAGGGGCCAGGGGGAAAGGGGGGCAGTGGGAGGGTTGGGGCAGAGAGGAGGTAGGAGGAGGCAGAGGGGGTAAGTGGGGAGGTGGGAAGGATGGGGCAGAGGGTAAGGTAGGAGGAGGCAGAGGGGGTAAGTGGGGAAGTGGGAAGGATGGGGCAGAGAGAAGGTAGGAGGGGAATGGGGGGCAGTAGGAGGGTTGGGGCAGAGTTAGAGGTAGGAGGGGCTGGGGGGAAAGGGGGGCATTGGGAGGGTTGGGCAGAGAGGAGGTAGGAGGAGGCAGAGGGGGTAAGTGGGGAGGTGGGAAGGATGGGGCAGAGGGTAAGGTAGGAGGAGGCAGAGGGGGTAAGTGGGGAAGTGGGAAGGATGGGGCAGAGAGAAGGTAGGAGGGGAATGGGGGGCAGTAGGAGGGTTGGGGCAGAGGGAGAGGTAGGAGGGGCCGGGGGGAAAGGGGGGCAGTGGGAGGGTTGGGGCAGAGAGGAGGTAGGAGGGGGCAGAGAGGAGGTAGGAGGGGGCAGAGAGGAGGTAGGAGGGGGCAGAGGGTGTAAGTGGGAAGGATGGGGCATAGGGTTAGGTAAGAGGAGGCAGAGGAAGGGGTAAGAGGGGCCGGGGGAAAGGGCGGCAGTGCGAGGGTTGGGTAGAGTAGACGTAGGAGGAGGCAGAGAGGGTAAGCGGGGAGACGGGAAGGATGGGGCAGAGGGAGAGGTATGTGGAGGCAGGGGGGGTAAGGGGGGAGGTGGGAAGGATGGGGCAGAGGGTTAGGTAGTAAGATGCGGTTGGAGGTTTGGGCTGGACGCTAAGTAGAGGAGAGACGCGGAGAATTATATAAAGTGAATAAGGGATAGATGGTAGGAGAGATGTGGTAGTCGGAAGGGAAGAGAGTTGAGAATAGGGCAGGGGAGGTGCAGAGTATATGG
This sequence comes from Pachydiplax longipennis, assembly GCA_036926295.1. Classification (NCBI taxonomy): domain Eukaryota; kingdom Metazoa; phylum Arthropoda; class Insecta; order Odonata; family Libellulidae; genus Pachydiplax; species Pachydiplax longipennis. The sequence goes on from JAVFKF010000010.1 coordinate 3,540,943, forward strand.
AGCAGAGAAGAGTGGAGAGATGCATTGGCTAAAATAATTTTTGTATCGGTCAATTGCAGGAATGTAAGGTTTACTTAGAAGATTTCTTTACAACCCAAATAAATATATATGTCTAATCCATTTATGCTTATTTCGAAAATTACTCATTTGTATTTAGAGAGTAACTATCGAAAACCCTAATGTATTATTTTCGAAGATTTTTAATGATCATAACCATATCTGAATAAAATTAAGCAAGTAAAATATGTCGAAACTTTGAACTCTGCAATAAGTCGGATATATTTATGTTTCGAAGGACTGCTCTTTCCTAACAAAGGTCATCCTCGGGTGTAACACTGTAATAAGTGAGATAAGAATTATAATTGATACGGTTATGTTATTAAGACATGTTACACTAATTTTTTTAAATATCACAGAATTTTCAGTTTTATTTTAATTTGCATTCATGTCTTTAGTTGCCTATATTTGACATACCTCGAGTAACTCACTCAATGTCATCAAATACTTTTGATTTCTGCATTCTTGCCAATTAGAAACTTTGAGAATAAAGTAAAATAACTTCATTTTTGACGTTCACTCCTAAATGCACCCACTCACAAACTATCCAACTACTTTGGCGCCCATACTATAAGTTGCTTTTTATGATTATGAAATTCTTTCCGTGAATTTTTTTATTCGTTTAAAAATTAGGACTTCTTCGCGATCGCCAAGTTGCTGGCATACGTGTAGACATGTAGATTTCAACTTTTATATGATGATAAATAGTTTAATTGCGTATAATTGATTAGTGTGCTCCTTAGTATCCAAGGGGGCAGCGTGCTCGCCTTTGGTGAAAGAGTTCCCGGGTTCGATTCCCTATGGGGGCCCATATGTGCGAAACGACCATAGATGTCGAAGCACTTTTAACAATATTACTAGAATCAGACTATAATTAAATACCAGCCTTTCGTTTTCTTAAAATGCTCCAGAATGGACTTCTTCCACACCTCAAACTTGTGGGAATGTTGGCTCTTATTTCCATCGATTTATTAGTTTTTTTGCATATTATGTTGTGTGCGGGGTTTAGCATTTTAATAATAATTATGCTGTAAGGAATTGAAAGTCTAACGATTCTGATGAATGTAACTGAAATGTAATCCCTACGTATTGTGGAAGGGCTATCCCTTTCCATGACTTCGCCAATAGCATCATCTACTTCTAAGCCTGATGTTTATTCTGTACTCAATGCATTATTGATTTCGTCCCTTGATACTCACCAGCGAATGCAAACCAACCTAATTACTGCAATTATAGCATTCAATTTACTATTCACTCAATTATTCACTTCAGTTTATTCGCCTTTCTTCTATCTACTGTATAATCGTAAACTTTAAAATTTTCGTAACCATGTTATTCATCCTAACTTTAAATTCGTAAGGATTTTTGAATTCTTGTTTATGTTAAACTTTTCAAAACCTCCTGTATTCCTTTCCATTTCATCAATTACGTTACTTGAACCCTTATTAGTTTTCCAATCCTTCAATCTAAAATTTAACGAGTTATGTAATTTAAACTTGTAAATTTTGTTTCGCCGGAATACGAAATTTTAAGAATCGGTTGCAGCTATCTGCTGAAATGTCATAAGGTTATAATAACTTCCGAAGGCGAGATTAACCCAATTAGGGGATAGCTAAATATAAGATCTTTATAGTAAAAATCTAAACTTTATAACCTTCGCTAGAGACCATCCAAATTCAATCCAACCATTAAGTCAAAGTTTCAATATTTTAATACAAAGGAAGCTACTGATGAATACTAGTTGCACCTCAAATTATATGATTCGTTTGCAATAGGCAAAGTTTCCAATATTTGGTAGCACTGTTTTAATTACATTTTTTAAAGCTTATGGGATAAAAACTTAATTTTAATTTACTTCAGTATGAAAATTTTAAATTAAATTTCCGAAAATTTTTTTTATGATTTACCATTCATTAAGTATGAAACTTGATTTTTCACCAACTTAGAAATTTGAAAAAATGACAACGATTCATGGTTGTAAATGAAAATTGTCTTATGTTTTTAAATACAAAATTTAACAGTGATTTGCAGAATTTCATTGAATTTTTCATCCTTTCATTGAATTTTATCAAGTATGAAAGTAAAATCAACTTTTCAAAAGTAGTTTTTTTAATGTAGTGTTCATTCCTCATGGATATTTTTTTCACAGCAGGAGGCGAAATGATTACTTGAAGCTATTCCTTTTACATGTTCCGTTCTGAGACGGTCGATGGCACCCTTCATCTAAATCCCGAAAGTAATCTGGTTGCATCGCATGGCATTTAGGTAAGGATTAATACATTTTACTTCCTAAATTTTATTCAGATATAGATATGATCATTAAAAATCTTCGAAAATAATACAATAGGGTTTTCGATACTTACTCTTTAAATAAAAATGAGTAATTTTCGAAATAAAGCATAAATGGATTAGACATATATATTTATTTTGGTAGTAAGAAAATCTTCTAAGTAGACATTACATTCGTGCAATTTACCGATAAAGAAATAATTTTAGCTAATGCATCCCTCCACTCTTCTCTGCTCCATATACTCTGCACCTCCCCTGCCCTATTCTCAACTCTCATCCCTTCTGACTCCCACATCTCTCCTACCATCTGTCCCTTTTTCACTTTATCTTATTCTCCGCGTCTCTCCTCTACTTAGCATCCAGCCAAACCCTCCAACCGCCCCCTACTACCTAACCTTCTGCCCATCCTTATCACCTCCCCACTTTCCCCTCAGCCTCCTCCTACATCTTCCTCTGCCCCTCTTTCCCCTCCTACCTTCTCTCTGCCCCATTCTTCCCTCCTCCCCCACTTACCACCTCTGCAACCTCCTACCTCTCCCTCTGCCCCAAACCTCCGACTGCCCTACTTTTGCCTCTGCCGCTCCTACCTTCTCTATGCCCCATCCTTCCCACCTCACCACTTACCCCCTCTGCCTCCTCCTACCTCCTCTCTGCCCCAACCCTCCCACTGCCCCCCTTTCCCCCCGGCCCCTCCTACCTCTCCCTCTGCCCCAACCCTCATACTGCCCCCCATTCCCCTCCTACCTTCTCTATGCCCCATCCTTCCCACTTCCCCACTTACCCCCTCTGCCTCCTCCTACCTTACCCTCTGCCTCATCCTTCCCACCTCCCCACTTACCCCCTCTGCCTCCTCCTACCTCCTCTCTGCCCCAACCCTCCCAATGCCCCCCTTTACCCCCAGCCCCTCCTACCTCTCCCTCTGCCCCAACCCTCCTACTGCCCCCCATTCCCCTCCTACCTTCTCTCTGCCCCATCCTTCCCACTTCCCCACTTACCCCCTCTGCCTCCTCCTACCTTACCCTCTGCCCCATCCTTCCCACCTCCCCACTTACCCCCTCTGCCTCCTCCTACCTCCTCTCTGCCCCAACCCTCCCAATGCCCCCCTTTACCCCCAGCCCCTCCTACCTCTCCCTCTGCCCCAACCCTCCTACTGCCCCCCATTCCCCTCCTACCTTCTCTCTGCCCCATCCTTCCCACTTCCCCACTTACCCCCTCTGCCTCCTCCTACCTTACCCTCTGCCCCATCCTTCCCACCTCCCCACTTACCCCCTCTGCCTTCTCCTACCTCCTCTCTGCCCCAACCCTCCCACTGCCCCCCTTTCCCCCTGGCCCCTGCTACCTCTCCCTCTGCCCCAACCCTCCCACTACGCCCCTTTCCACTCTGCCGCTCCTACCCAAACCTCTGCCCATCTTTCCTAATATCCCACTACCCCTTTCTGCCCTAACCTTTCCTCTGCCCCAATTCTTCCCCTCTGTCTCCCCCAGCCCATGTCTTTCTTTTGCCCCACACCCCTTCTCTACCCTTTCGTCACTGCCTCCCTATTCCCACTTCCCTTCCCTCTCTTTACCCCTTGACCAATTCCTTTTCCAAGTCCCCTTATTATAGTCCCCCCCATTTATTATAGGCATCCCAATATGGAGAACTTTATTTAAGGGAATACAAAGGCAAATGATTATACATTGCTCACTGATTATAAATTTTCCTGGCCTTACAATTTTGAGAGACTATACAGTTGTCAATATTTTTTTGTGGCCTAGGATGCAAAGGTTATCAATGATACATTATATACAATTTTTTAAAATTGTATTAGTAGATCCACAAGACAAATCTTTTTGATGCATAATATGCAAAAACTGATTAAACAAATCATATATTTCAGCAAGTCTTCACAAGAAGCATACATAATTTTTAATATTTTAAATGCCTGAGTGTAATAATTATACAAACCAGAATCAGAAATTGAGGGAATTTTATCATCTTTAATTTCTTACATTAAGGTATTTACATCTAATATCCGTTGGTAGGTCACTATCTAGTTATTCATCGGCTTTTTTTATTGCTCTATCCTGAAACGCTGACTCTTCCTGTATTCAATATCACAGAGTTATGCCCTTCCACCATACTGCAGTATCTCCATCTGTACAGCTTTTGGTTGCTTCAGCAAACACTGATAAATGATACTGAAAAGGAAGAGTAATACCTAATCACTAAAATAAATCAGTAAGTAGGAATATGCAAAAGAAATTCCATGAAAAAATAACGAATTATAAAGGAACTATCAAAAATTGTGTTAATGCCTGACAACGGTCAGCATTATCACAGTCAGCTGAATTAATCAGGAATTTTGATTCTCAAAAAAAATTTTATCAACAAAGTCACGTCAAAGGAGCCTCAATAAAATCTAAAGAAAACTGTGAAAATCACCAACTAACAGACTAATTGAAGACTTCAATTGTAACAGAAATATTTCAACAAAGACTAAGTATATAATTCTGCTTGAATACAATAAATCGGCCAGGCAAACAAATGCCATGGAGATCTAAGAACTTTCTCTCAATTCCAGAACTCAAGCAATGGATATATTTGCTGAGCTTGCATATTATATATGACACAAAGAGCAGGTGACATACAAAAATTACAACCTTAACAAGCTGTCTGAATAGTTCAGGCCCTTTCACCACCATCAGATATTAATTATCAATATTAAAACTTAATTTTCAAAAATCATTTATTATGATATTGAATTTATCCTTCTTAGCAATTCATGATAACTAACAGGTACCCATGAAGAAAAAATTGGTTGCTATAACATCTGAAGGACTGGGTTATTCTTTATTCCATCATCAGCAAGAATATCCTGCCATATTAACTTGCTGTATTTAGTAAGAAATGAGAATCATACCTCCCGAGTTTGGTGCAAAGCCAGCATTTATATCCTAACTTGAAAGTAATAATAGTGTGCATACTTTGGGTGCATTGGGATGCCAAAGGGTGCACAGTTATGGGGAAACAGAAGCTATTAAACATCAGAATTGGAGCAAGATACAAGGGGAAGAAACTCCCGATATCGAAGAATATATACGAGCTACCACATTGTAGTCGACTTGCTAGCCAAGGTCAGAGGAAACCACAGATCTGAATCACTCCCTGATTCTCAAGACAAGTTTAAGCAATTAAAGCAACAACAAAATATTTTCATTAAGGGTCCATGAACGCAGACATGAAGTTGGATTTCCATCATTACCTTCCAAAGAACCACACAATGTACTAGTTCTACAACATCTAACTACACACAAAACTATGATAAAACACTACCTACCCACCACCAAGTCAGTAATAGTTAGTCAAGCAAATAACTATATAAAATATTAAAACAGCTGCTAATAAATGTTCACTAATCATTCACTCGGGAGTATACTCCACAAACACACACACTCAAACAACAAACACTCAAAAAGTAAAGATGAAAATCCAACATTTTCAATTGGTCTCTGATTAAAAATGCAATAGTAATTGAGTTTCTGACAAACATCAACTCACCACCGTAATTTAAACAGCAAGGAAGGGAATCCCTGAAGCTCTCTCTGCTCCTAATTTAGTGCAAGTTCTTAAATCAACTAAGGAATTGAATGTACCATGAAATGCTTGAAGTTAACATTTGTTTTTGCAAAGGGAACCAATATTTTAAAGGAATTTTTACACTGGCTTTGCTCCAATATGTAAAATACCAAGCATTACAAAACCCAACAGTTAAAATTCATGTTAATAAATTTTAAGGAACCCCAACAACCTTTGATATTCAATTTTATTCCCACAGAAGGAAAAAATGTATATACTGTAATGACAGGGTAAAGTAGCCTCGCATCAAATTTTCCCAACCAATATGCAATGAAAATTCCCACATTTTGTGAAAAATTTTGTTGGCCAAGTGAATGTCACCAGCTCTTCACATTCTATACTGATTCTCTCTCATTAGGGTTGGCAAGGTACAAATTACAAATTACAGTGTAGTAATGGAATTAACTACATACTACTCGTAATATATCAATAGAATACGATCTCACTTCAGGGCAACTTTAATTAAAAATGAGAGTCAAACTCCTGATCAACAGGCAATCGGGATCAATCAACATCAATGGAAGGTATTGCTAAACAATGCAAAACCTCTGTACATGGTATTTTACTATTCACTGAGGAAGGCAACCTCAGAAAGTCTACAGTTTTTACAGTCTACAAGTTTTTAGTTAATTTCAAAGAATATTAAAATCATTCAACAGTGCATTATGGTTTTCAAATCCAATTAACTATTTCATATCTATGCCAGATGCCTACAGAAAAGTCCAAAGGGAGAAGGATTCAATTGTTTCCCCAGATGCTTGTACATTAATGAAATTAAATTTATCTGACTGGCTCCATTCATTCTGAGAAATGACATTATGTGATTCTAAGAATTGTCTATATTAGAGATCTCAAATTATGCAGTATACCAAATAAACATGCAACAAAAACTTTGGGTGTCAAATTCCTTACGATGAAATAACAGTTGTGCAGATTTGGAAGGAGATGAGAATCCACTGACAGGCGCTGATTCTTTTATAAGTCATTAAAATAATTTATCAAAATATGAAATTTAAGATTTTCACTAAAACGTCCAGGACTAACATTAGTGGTATGCTATTATGCATTGATCCTGGTCCTCACTTTCAAGCTTATCATACAGGAGACCCAGGATTGCGTCTCTACCATGACACCAGATAGTTTTGATTGAATTTAACAACAAGAAAGGAACATGAGGATGATAAGCAAAGATATTCTATTCACTACCTCCCTCCAAGCATAAAAAAGGGTTTTTTTTAGTGATATCTATTGCAAATGGAAAGATTGTAAGTAGAGCTTTAAGATTGGATTTTCATTTTACCCTATTCACATACACTCATCAACACTAGGCAATGCCCCAACCCAACCCAACCCAACCCCTCCCTCCAATCACGCCAGTGTTTATTCCATACACACAGTTATCCATTTGTGAGTGCGCACTCCATTCTAACTTACACACACACCACACAAACAAGGGTAAAATCAAAAATCCAATCCTTTGATTTAGGTTATGAAAGAGAGGGGCTTCATATCCAAAAGTTAAGAAAGCTACTGCATCCATATTATCGTAATTGCATGAAAAGTTTCCTTGAGGAACTGACAGAGACTATGAAATTGAACTATCACCATGATTAATATGCTTTCTTTCCTCAAACGTAGCTGAGGTTTTACTGAAATTCATGGAAGTATAATTTTAAATGTGAGTTTTAATCCTACAATACCTAAATAATTCTTGCCAATCTGCAAGTCTATGTAAGTGCTGTTAAAATGAATGACCAAAGAAAAATTCAAAGTGCATAGGCATTAATGATAAACTAACTTGTGCTAAAAATCAGGATTCCTTCTCCTTCCAGTTAAGTCTATAATTTAGCTATGAAAACATGTCTATAAAACAAATGCAGAATGAGAAATTAAAAATATCGAAAATAACCAAATATAATTTTGCTCCGCATAGCTCCTTGCAATTATTACAAGACAATGAAACTGATATATAAACAAATAATGAGTAGTAATTAATCTCTTGGGCCATGGTTTTATATATATTACAAATCCTATATCCCATTCTCTGTCCACAAACCCAATCTCCCTATCATGATTTTAGCAACAAGGTTTTAAACAATTAATCATAGTTTCATGATCACTACATCTACTCATATAAAATTATCATGAGTAATTTACAAGAAAAAAGAACTAACAGATAAATTGCAAACCCTTAACTTTTTTTCAGCTACCTCCATCAGCTCCTCAAATGGTTTTGCAGCAACGGGTGATGAAGGGACCTGTAAGCTAAAGAAAAGCATACATATTAATCGAGTCTACAAATATACAAGATGCCAAAATAGGAGTATGAGCTAATTTAATGCTTTATACGGTATTACTACTGGGGTATGGAGACTGTTAAGGCAAACGTTAAATATATCCCTTTGTACTCTCCACTAGATGAAAGCTGCAAATAATTTAGTACATGGTATTCCTTATCCACACAATCCAGATATTTGAAGCACAAAAATTTATTCAGGTACCCATTTAATGCATTAGAAATCAAGAAATTAACTCTCGATCATCTTTTTCTTTTATTATCAGTAGGTGCCTGGAAAGAGCTGCAAAATCTTTGAATAATCAAATTCTAAAGAAAAATTTCTAAGACTGATTCATTCATGTCAAATCACCAATGGAAAATGTGCTACGATCTTTTATAGAGACTGGGTCTAAGAATGACTTCGAATTCCTCAATATTCCACTGCAAATTAATTATTGGGATTGCTGGGATTAATTTTTTGTTAGTGATTCCTTACAAGCAACTAACTAAAATGAACTATACGATGAACTCATATATGATGCACTTTTGAAGTCTTGATCAGTAAATCTTAGTTATTCCCTAACCGACTTAACATTCGAGGGTTATAAAATAAAAGGACCTTAATAAGGGATATTTATGGGCAGTTGCTGAGAATGCCAACAGAGCTATAGGATTGGATACTCATTTACCTTCCAAACATACATAAAGCTGGGCACCCAATCCCCATACACCCCAAAGCCTCTGAGCTGAGAAAAATCTAGAGCAACACTATCGTACTACACCTGAAAAATATTGAACAAGAATTTATTGCACACACAGTCACTTCCCAGTCATACATACGTGAGTGCCCAATCAATCAGTAAGTCGTTTCACAATCATTCAAAGGCAAAATTGAATGACCAATCTTTAATTTTTTATTTTGAAACAGGAAGCATTATACTTTGCTAGGACATTAGTGCTAAGCTGCTATATTAAGTTGAGGGAATTCTGATTTACTAGCAGGACACATTACGGTTCCTTTTTTTGCAAGGGATCTTACTATGATATTCACAAGCCTACAATTTTATGCAAATTAGTCTAAAAACAATGACCCAAGTCAAATTATACCTCCATAGGCAGTAATGATAATTTACTATGTGCAAAATGGTCTAATTACTCCCTGTAAGAGGTAAACAAATACCACCATTATTTACAAATTAACATTACAGAATACCAAGCCTAATACATCAGCCTATGAATGTATGTATTGGTCCCATAGTTTATTTAATGCCTCTCTTACTTATATGTTAACTACAGGATGAAATCCTGCAAGGTCCAGCTACATTCGAAAAGGAATCATTTCAGGTACTTTATAACTATGATATGGAGAAAAGGACATAAAGAGCTCAAATTCAACTGCTATTTGCTCCCAAATTAAATTTCTTATCAAAACTCAACAACAATGAAGCTTAGACAGATGAATTTCATCAATTCCTTACATGGGATGCACATATACCTATTGCGCTGAAGTTTACTTGATGATTTATAATTTCTAAGGCTCATTTAATGATTTATTCTTAATAAGTGTATTGTTCTACATGTACGCAATAAATTGGCCAGGCAATCATATGCCATGGAAACCTAAGAACTTTCTCGATTCCAGAACTCAAGCAATGGCAATCAGATGAGTTTACACATTATAGATGACACAAAGAGCAGGTGACATACAAAAATTATAAGCTTAAAAAGCTGTCAGAATAGTTCATACCCTTTAACTACCATCAGTTAATGAATTATCCATGTTAAAATTTGTTTCAATTATTTATTCAGATAATCAATTTACCCTTCTTAGCATTCCATGATATGTATCAGGAACCCAAAAGGTAAAAATCAAATCGAACATCTGAAGGATTCGTTATTCTTATTACAGAATCAGTAAGAATATCCTGCCATATAACTGTGCTGTATTGAGTAAGAAATAAGAATCATACCACCCAAGTTTCGTGCAAAGCCAGCATTTGTATCCTAACATGAAAGTAAAATCTAGTCTGCATCCTTTTGATGCATTGGAATGCCAAGGGTGCACAGTTAAGAGGAAACAAAACATATTAAACATCAGAGGTGGTGCAAGATATAAAGGGAACAAACTCCTGATATCCAAGAATACAAGCCCTTTCTCAAGAAAAGTTAAAATAATTTAAGCAACAACAAAATATTTTCATTAAGGGTCCAAGAATGCAGACATGAAGTTGGATTTCCATCATTACCTTCCAAAGATTGACACAATGTTCTAGTTCTAGGACCACTAACTACACCCAAAACTATGATGAAACACTACCTACCTACCACCAAGTCAGTAGTAGTTAGTCAACCAAGTTAGTAACTACAAAATATGAAAAAAGCTGCTAATCTATGTTCACTAATCATTCACTCAGGAGTATACTCCACAAACACACACACTCGAACAACACACACTCAAAAAGTAAAGATGGAAATCCAACACTTTCATTTGCAACCCGATTGTAAGTTTGATACTAATTGAGTTACTGACAAACTTTAATTCACTACCGTAAGTGAGACAGTGAGGAAGGGAACCTCTGAAGCTTAGTCTCAGTATAGCATCAAATGTTTCATTGGAAGTCACAAGAACTGCTCAGGTCAATGAATGCTTGAAAGGCAAAATTTTCTTAGCTCTCTCTCTTCCTCATTGAATGCAAGTTCTTAATTCAAATAAAGAATTGAATGTACCATGAAACGCTGGAAGTTAATGTTTGATTTTGCCAAGGGACCTATATTTTAAAGGAATGTTTTACATTGGCTTTGCTCGAACATCTAAATCACCAAACATTGCAAAACCCAGCAGTTAACATTCATGTTAATAAATCTTAATGAACCTCCCCGCAATGTTTGGAAATGAATTAAATTACCATAGCAGTAAAAAATTCAGATGTTAAACTGACTGTGTAAAGCAACCTCACATCAAATTTTCCCACCAATAAGCAATAAAAATCCTCACATTATTGAACAATTTTGTTTGAAAGTGAATGTCACCAGCTCTTCGTGTTCTATACTGATTGTCTCTCATAAGCTATGGCAACGTACAAATTACCAGTATACTAACGACATGCTACTCGAAATATCAATAAATACCATTTCATTTAAGGGCAACTTCAATTAAAAATGAGAGTCATACTCCTGCTCAACAGGCAATTGCAATCAATCAGCATCAATGAAAGGTATTAGTACACACAAGAAGATGCCTGAAGATGTAAGAAGCTCTTACGAAACCGGTTGCCAATATTAAAGAAAATACGTGGAAAATTACAAAGTTGTATAATTTATTATGGCTTTTCACCAAGTAACGCCAGAATGTATTGATTTCAGTATTAGTACAGAATTCAAAACATGACATTTTTTTAATGTGAGTTATAAAAGGGGGCCTCCTACAATACCTAAATAATTCTTGCCAATCCACAATTCTATGCAAAGACTGTTATAATTAATGACCAAAGAGAAATTCAAAGTGTATAGGCAGTAAAGATAAACTAACTTGTGCTGAAAACCATGCTTCCTTTACCTTCTAGATTATTGTATAATTGTGCTATGAATGCATGACTGCATAACAAATGCAAAGTAAATTCAAGTATAGAAAATAGCACAATATAATTTTCCCTTGTATAACTCTGTCTTATTATTACATGACAATAAGAGAGATATTTAAGCAATAAATGAGTTGTAATTGATTTCTTGGGCTATGGATTTATATATCACAAATATTATCTCCCATTCTTAGTCCACAAACTCACTCTCCCTATCCTGTTTTCAGCGACATGGTTTTAAATTTGTAATCATAGTTTTCTGATCACCACATCTGCTCATTTAAGATTAACGTAATTTACAAGAGAAAAGAAGTAACATATGAATTGCGAACACTTAACTTTATTTCAGCTACCTCCATCAGCTCCTCTTATGGTTTTGTAGCAATGGGTGGTGAAGGGACCTATAAAGTAAAAAAAGCCCAGTTACTTATCCAGTCTTATAACCAGCAATGTACAAAAGCAGCTGTATGAACAAAGTCAATGGTTTATATAGCATTATTTAGAAATGATAACCTTTTGGGCACCCATAATAAATACCACTTAATTAATATTTATGTTTAGATATATATATAACCTTATAGAATAACCTTTCAATTTTTCACACCTTATATCAAATAATTCTCATCAACATAAAACGAAAACATGTAAATAGTCATTTTCCTTCCAAGCGACTTGCGTACCTCACTTGTGTACAGATGATCAGAATGTACTTTAGAAAGTCAAATTTGTATACGCCTTTGTTAAAAATTTAAAATTATAAAATGTTAAAAATCATATTTCCTTTAAAATATTGGTGGTCATAATTCTAAACGAAGCAGGGAAAGAATATGATTTAGGTAATTTCGGGATTCAACGCTACTGTATTGCCAACAAGGTAACGTTTAATTCGTAAGCGAAGACGAAACGTAATTCCTCAATCCCAATAAGATTTAAGAAAAATAGTAAAGATAAAAAATTTCAATTCTGATGTTTATAGAAGGATACAAGAATGTAAATATAATTGGAATAAATTTATAAAATACATATTCTAAGAAAAAGTTTAGTTTAAAATCAACAAATGACGATCGATGATCCGTTAAATTTTCCGTTAAAATTTTAAACCTTATTTTCGAAATTTTTTCCGACAAATCATAAACGTCTAATTAAATCCGGATTCCCTATTAATGATTTCAGGCCATATTAGAAATTAAAGCCATATATATTATAATTAAGATAAATCAGGGTTTCAATTCTAGTTTTATACTATCATGGCAAATAATTTTTAAGTCTTAAGTTCCTCTTACTGAAATTTATTCCAAAATGAGATGAAAAAATTGCGCAATTCTAAACAGGATAAATTAAGATAATAAGTTAAAAATGAATAATATTTATTAAACTCCTATGATTGAAGAAGGATATGATACTATTGACGTGAATTTAAAAAACGATCAGTTTCCAATTAAAAGATGACGATCGGAGTTTCCAATCCCAATCCCAATAAAATTAAAGAAAAATGGTAAAGAAATTAAAAACAAGAAATTAAACTGAAATGTTTAAAGAAGAATAGAATAATTTACATATAATTAGAATAAATTCTGAAAATAGATATTCTAAGAAAAAATTCAGTTTAAAATTAACAAATGCCGATCGGAGATCAGTTGAAGTTTCCGTTAAAAATTTAAATTTTTTTCCGACAAATCACAAACGGCTAATTAATATCGGATTCCCTATTAATAATTCCAGGGCAAATTTGAAATTAAATCCTGATATATTATAATTAAGATAAATCACGGTTTCAATTCTAGTTTTACACTAACACGGCAAATAATTCTTAAGTTCCTCTTACTGAAATTTATTGTAAAATACGGTGAAAAGATGACGAAATTCCAAAAACAGGATAAATTAAGATAATTGTTAAAGAAATTAAACAATATTAATTTAACTCCCATGATTGAAGAAGAATATAATGATATTGACATGAATTTGAAAATAGATCAGTTTATAATTAAAAGATGACGATCGGAGTATCGTTAAAATATCCGTCGAAATATTCACCTATTTTTCGAAGTTTACCCGGAAAATCGTGAAGGACATAGCTAACATTAAAATACTTGAATAAAAAGTAAAGTATAGAAAATATTTTCCATAATTGAAAAAGAAAAACGTAATTTTAAAAGCTCAAATTTCCAGTATTATATCTTTCCGTCCAGTAGTGTAAACGAGTGATGGCTTGGGAGAAACGATTATCCGATTCCGAATATCCGCTACGTTGACAGCCGATAGTTTTTACGAATATCTTAGTAAAAGTCGTCTTTTATTACCAGCTAATTAAATCACGCTAATATATTTGATAGAGTGAAATACAAATTCGGTTCGGGGCCGCATACATGATGCGTCCAAAACGTTCGTAATCGATTCAAAAGTTGAAAAACTATATATTGCATTACCATAGCGTATGGCTTAAGCTGAACATTATTTCGGATAAAACAAAGGATAATATCGTTGACAGAAAAAACTGGTTGGGACCGACATTTTGAATTCAAATCTTAATTTCCCTTACAAAACTATGCATGAAATAATCATCTCGTATCGGGAATCTAACTGAAAAACACTTAAGATGCTTCGATAACACTAATTGTAATATATTCTAGCATATTCTGAATATTTAAAGAGCAGTATATATAATCGCAGAATCGCAATGCTAATTTTCGTATCCTAGGTAAGATTAAAATGATTTATGAGACTTACCAACGAATCGAAGTCCTCTGCCTCGCCCACTAACCTCCCGCAGTTATTGGCCTAATTTGATAGAAAATTCAAATCGCGAAAAATAAAAATTAGTACATAATTACATTAAACTCCAAACATGAACAACATTTAAAGCACTTTCAAGGTATCTCAATTTTTAAATTTCAAATTTTAACGGATTCTCAGAAGATGATCCAGCGTGAGCGTAACGGTCCGTCCTCCAGAAGAGCGCCAAAACAACTAAATTTTACGCGGGAGAGTTACTGGATAAACAAAATGGAGGGATCTGATTGGCTGGTCCAGACGGACCATCGCCACCATCCAATCAGATTGCACCACGTGGTTCGAAATCTGGGAATTTTCCATTCCAGTAATGATCAAAATAGATTTCATAAATTTATAACGATTAAAATAAGCGTTAAATTATTGAAAAATTATCCAAATAAAATTCAAATGTTTTTCGTAAAATTAACATGTCTTTAAATTTCTTTTCTTATGCTCAGCGTAATTTCGTTGCTCCCCAGCGTATGTTTCGTAACAAATAAAGGGTCGATTTCACGATTACATGATTATTAACGTCATTAAATAAATAAAACTCTCTCTCTAATAAAAATGAATATTATTTTAGAAAGTATTTTATTAAATATCATAAAGTAACCTTAACAATCCTTACATAGAGGAAAGGGACGAAGAAGATTCAATAAAGCAACCGATCATATTTCATCAAAGTTGTAAACTTAATATGCCTCTTTCAATCGAATTTAAAAGAACAATTATTATATTAAAGTCAAACACCAATCCTCTTTATTAGTTACGAAGTCTTATGACGTTAAACTCATCTTGAGACAATAATTTATGTTAGTATGATTCCATGAATTTAGTGTCCTGTTCTTTCAAAAACTCAAAATCTTAATTACCAAAGCATACAAAGTGCGGAGATGATGGGAAATGAGAGATTCTTTTTCATGATATAAACGGAAAAGATCACAGTAGTGGTTGAATTAAAAACGGAATGAGGCTTGAACATTCAATCACTCTAAAAATGCAAACGAAAAGATCGAGGCAAAAGACGTTACAAGAGTGATTATTGATATATATGAACTAACGAGTTTCCGGTACTTTACTTACATCATCTAATCTGAAAGAATCCATAAAACAGTGAGATCATTTAGACGCTTAACACTTCACCAAACATCAGCTGTCTTTCTTAATTTCCTGCATTCCAGTTTAAATTACAATTAAATAGGAAGCACATCGAATTTTTCCCTTTGATTCGTCACGTAAATGCACGATATCTCCTTCAAATACATGAACATAGCTTACTTACCATCGCATCTTGTAAAGCATACGTTACTAGACACAGGAAAAGAAAGGAATTTCTTCAATCTTCGACTGATGGTATACATCTTACCACTAGTAACATTCTCTATTATCCTCGCACTTTTAGATGGTTGCGGAGGGAATAATTTTACCATTGCCAATATAAGGACTCCAAACTCGTCAACAGTAACTAGAATCAAGACTTCATACGTCCTTATCATAAACACACTTTTCACACTGCTTTAAACAAATCACTCTTTGTAATCACTGTATCCACTGTAGTTAATTCCACTCAATTCGTAGCACAATTTCACTTCCACAGGAAAATACAAAAGTGACCATCATCACACGAACAAATGTAACTAAGAGTGCCATTAAGTGACTTTAGAAGAACGGAAGTAGCTAAATCACATGACGAAAAGAACACGTTTCGTTTCTCATAATTTTCAATACCATGATCCACGCTTCCGAAAAACGCGGTGAAGCGCTTCTTAATGCCCTTTGGACTTTCGTGGACGAGTAAAACAAAAATACAAATGGCAGAGCGAATTATCGTCTGTGATAGTTATTTACTATCGAAGTAGAGAAATACTGCTTTAAATATTCAGTATAGTATTTTCTTGCGAAACTGCAATGGAAATGATTCTTTTATTACGTGATCTTCATTAATTAAAGTAATGCGTTGGAGTTTATATAGAACTAATAAGGTTTTCCATAAGATTTGTTAATAACTTTCAGTGAACAGTGTCATGGTGTTTCCATAGTTGAATAGTTTGCCTGAAAGTAGGAATATTCACGAAAGACACACGAATCTATACTCAAAGACGTGCTTAATTTAAACTCAAGTGTAATTCCAGAGTATTGTCTCAACACTTATGAATCCACTTTTACCTTCTCATTTACATTTACAATACGGATTCTTAGCCCTATCATTATTCCCTATTGGAGTCTTCAATATACTTTGCAGAGGTAAGATAAGGAGTGAGGTAGTTTGTCATTTCTTCCCTCCCTGAGCCTGAATCCTATAAATGGAAAATATTCCTGTGATTGCAGTACTATTACTAGAGAACAAATATCTATTTACACAGTATTAGATAAAGGAGGAGCAAGATTAATTCCAATATCCTTCATCACCCATGGCGCAGTAGCTTTGATACTATCATAACCATGAAAAATACTGAGACAGAAATGTTAGATACATATTTCTCTGCTGCACCAATACTGTACCATAAGATCAGCGACAATTTTTTCATTTGGTAGAATATAGGGATAAAAATATACATAGTAACATAAAAGTATACAATTTTTTGAGAAGTAAACAAATTCCAGGATATGACTGCATGCTTTACTGCCCATCCGAATTGCAAATTGGTTTTACTCAGCAGATATTAATTTATTTAATGTTCATACTTTTAATTAAGAGGTATTCATGACTAGATTGGATGAAAAAGTATTCATTTGTGAAGGAAAGTGAGGAACACGTTGCATTTATATGCATTTTCTAGTATTGATAATTGAGTTAAGAGTGATGCTAAATTGATTCTGGCCACTCCTCATCGAATGCTGGGTTTTCATTTAGGGACTGTGCTGAACTAACTTGGAAATTTTCCACTTAAGCATTCAACTTCAGCTAAATAAACCAAGCAAAAGTTACCATTATTTGTCATGTAGCTTGAATACTTAAATTCCCTCCAGAGCACTTTCTATAGCTGATAACAGTAATGATTGAAAACATAGATGAAAAACTTACCGTTGGAAAGTAATTGTTACCTCCATCAGATAAGGAGGGAATTAGGATTAAAACTCATTGTCAATAATAATCAGGAAAAAACGAAATAGTCAATGTAATTGGATAAAAGGCAGTTCTCGACCTATCCTTATCTCTAATCCTTGCTTGAATCATAGGAAATCTCCCATAGGTCGGGGAAGATACGAATTTTATACTGAGTATAAAAAAGACGGAGGGAATTTTTCCCTTATTATTATTAAATAATATTTCCATTAATTAAATTTTAATGTAACACCGCTCTAATTTTTTGTAATATATTCCGAGGCATTACTTGAACAGAAGCTGAGGTAGAACAAGAGTAGAGCGGCGATCCAGATAAGCCACAGTCATAACAAAGGTCTTCCAGAGGCTAACTATGATTAAAAATTTCACCGTTGAGAAAAATTCTTTTATGTATTGTATTTTCCGGAGTATAAGAACACTTTGTAGCCCAGAAAAATCTGCTCAAAAGTCAATAGTCGTCTTATACGCCGGGTGTCGACTTCTATGGTTGGTGATGAAACTTCCGAGGGGGACTGGAGAATCTGCGGTCGCCGCTTATGGTGGGGGAGCTGAATAAAGGCCGTGGCCGCATCCCCGGCGTATGAAAGCAGTCGAATCAAAATTACCTTATTGAAATCAAATCCGAAAGAATAAAATTCTTTTTGCTCTTTGGAAGAGGGGGAAGTCTTACACGCCGGAAAATACGGTACATAAAAGCATTTATCTCAACGTTGAAATTTTTAATTATTTATTTGCTTGCGTACGCATTAAGGACGATTTAGGTTTTACTTAGTAAAAAATTGCAGAAGAGCTTGACTGCTCGATATTACCAGACTCTCCCCTACATTTTTATGCCGGATTTTTGTATCGGAGGGGTAAGAATTTTACCGCAGTATATACCAGGGGGAAACTTTTTTTTTCTCTATTTCATTTTTTGGCCATATTTTCCGAGCGCGTCAGTAGATACTGTCAGCAGTGATAATAACGGAAACCAATTTCCAATGAGACTTTATAATCGGTTTCCCTCACCGTCATTTAGAATTTAATCATTATAATATAAAAATATAGCCTGAATCTATTTTTTAATTAATTTAAGATACGTGATGGACACGAAAGAGTAATTTAAAGGCCTCTGCTCCTGATGGGTTACATCGAATAGGGAAGGACTGGGTAAGAAGGAAGCCCAAGGGAAGAAGAATTAACTTTATTTAAACAAGCTTCACAATCGATTAAATTTTGTGAATGATTAATTCTTATACACTTGTGATAAAAATCTTAAACCTTGATTTGTGTACCTTCTGTAACATCTGGTATTTATCTTGACTTTGACATATGTATGATATCATGTTACAATTGTCCCAACGTTTGTTAACTGTTTAAAGTTATAGCAATTTTAAGACTTGATTTAATAGTTAATGATCACCGTAGATAATGTTTATCTGTTTATCTCTCCTGCCCATTTGTAGAGTTAAATATTTTTTTCCATTTACTAAATTAAAATATTGTTCATTAAAAACGAAATGCATATAGTGATATTTAAATCTTTCATTTCATACTTCTTTATCAATTTTAAACTATATCTAAACCTTTGTAAAGGGCAGTAAAGGGGGTAAAGGGTAAAGAGGAATATTTTAAAGCACTCAATATTGGATGAGTAAAACAAGAGATCAGCTCATCACCCAGGAAATCAAATTGAATAATGAAAAGCAACTCCAAACAAAATAGGTCACCTGTAGTTTAGTTGGTGTACAATCATCATCAAAAAGGTAGGAAAGTAAGAAGCATGGAATTTCCATCAAAGATAAACAGGGAGTTGGAAGATTATAGTAGATGAATAGAACTAAGAAACCAATAGAAGGAAAAGATTCAAGTGCAAGTAAAGGGACCAATTTGAGGTGAAGGAAATAAGGAAGCACTATGGTAGTTAATACTTAGTGGAGAAATTGAGAGGATAATCAGGTTTGTATTTAAAAAGCTAAAAACCCAAATGATTCACAAGTGATGCTGTAACAATGTAATTTGTTCTTCAAACACTGACTGGCACTTCAATCAATTGTTATTGTGTTAATGATATGATAAGCATGAAGAATTCAATATTCCGTGAGCCAAAAGTAAATGACAAAAGAAGACAAGACAACTTTCAAATATTTCGGTCAATTCACAGCATTAAAATTGATATTAGGAAAACTTAAATGGCTTGTCAGACTGAAACTGCTTTTTTACAACTCATAAT
Organism: Pachydiplax longipennis; assembly: GCA_036926295.1. Taxonomy (NCBI): domain Eukaryota; kingdom Metazoa; phylum Arthropoda; class Insecta; order Odonata; family Libellulidae; genus Pachydiplax; species Pachydiplax longipennis. The sequence goes on from JAVFKF010000010.1 coordinate 3,560,815, forward strand.
ATTGATAAGACTGAATTGCCTTATGTTGTGCCATTTCTTTGTGTTTTAATGTCATAGATTGCAAAGATACCACAACAGCAGAAAGTTCAAATTCAATATGAAAGAAACAATTTGTCTTCGTCCACAAATTTTATTTGAAAAAACACGACCGGTTTCGAGGTTTTCAAATAAAATTTGTGGACAAAGACAAATTGTTTCTTTCATATTGAATATGGAAATGTTCCACCAAGTATCGTCAGAAAGCATCAACTACAGCAGAAAGTGTTGGTATTTGGGTAGATTGACTAATTATTTCACAACACTCATTTAAGGTTGTAAACTGTCTACAAAATATAAGAAGTATCTGTCATTTCATTTAAGAGCAAGGAAAATTTGCTGTATACAAAGCAATAGGGAAATTAGCAAATTCCAGAGGGTGTTACTAAAATCCATAATTGCCTTCAAATAAAGTACGAAGGTAAGATATGAGAAAATAAGATAAATTATGCATTAGATTAGATTAACTGAATCTAGGAAAACAATGTTAACTTTCCGCATCCTCAAACAATTCATTGAATAAATAAAGACATACTTCTGAGTTTTAAGGATTTTAGTAAAGGTAGGATGCTTTGATGATACTTCAATTCAGACAAAAGCTGTTGAAGTATATTACTCAAAAGAAAGTGATAAACTCCAAATAGCAGATCAGTTCCTAATTATGGACAGAAGAATTGACTTTTCTTCTTAGCACTCTTATCATGAAATAAAACTGCAAAAAAAATATTCTTGATTGGCTGACTTACACAGATTTTAGCTCAGGATGCACTATCCATCTGACAACTTCTGTACTTTCATATGAAAATAAATTATGGTTCTGCTCAACCAAAAGCAGGGGAATTACCATATAAACAAATGCCAATACCATATATCATATCCAGAAAGAATGTAACTGTATCCAATGTTCGTTGATTAATTGGCCTCATGCATTAGATAAGTCACTGGAGGCTGAACGAAAACTGAGAGCTATTCTAATTATAATATTCTCATTTCAACATCATTCACCAACTTTTTGCCATGCAGAGGTTTAAATCTAAATGTGAGCAAGAAAACACATTGATAGCAAAATCAAGAAAGGGAAATCAAATCAACTCACTCTTCTGCTGCCTTATTTTTAAAGCCCAGTTGAATCGTGTCTTATGTCCTGCAGATTGCAGCTGGAGACTATAGCGTTGTTCCCGCTCGGCTTCCATCAAAAGGTCTCTTTCTTGTTCCGGAAATTTGTGAGCGTGAGAACCGGGGCTAGATTGAAGCAAAAAGTTTTACTTTCATGAGAAAATATATGTCGAGTATCATCCTACACATGCAGCTTAACATCTACCTCTGCTTTTAATCGATGTCTTTTGAGAAATCGTAAGAATTTCCGAGTGTGCTTTTAAGTTTTCACTGGCAAGGGATTCCGTAAGTAACAAAACAAGTTGGTTGATGTATAAGCGTCACATTGTTTCTGAAGTTCTAATATGTTTTATATACCTTATCGTTACAAACGGAATTGATCGTTATGCAATTAAAGAATCTTTATATTTTTCATTGAAGAAGTAACATTATTAAATAAAACTCAGGTCAAGGAGCTATCACTAATAAGTATCATGAACTGATATATGCATTCTTCATTGTCTATGGTCTAGCTTACTAATATTTAATGTCTATTTTGTGGCGAAACTCTTTGAATACATTTCGTAAACAGCAAAACACTCCTTTCCGTTTCCTTCGGTTTAACTTATTTTAAAAAGAGAACTATCGTTTTCATTGTTTTCATACTGCGTATTGGAAAGCGCAATGGTGCAATGAGTGCAATTATTTAAGACATGAGGTTTAGCAGGGAATATGAAAGCGACTGTCCTATAAATCTCAGGAAATTTTGGACAGTAACTAAGCATAATTTATGAGGGGATATTTGAGTTTTGTCGTTAAAGAAAATAAAACAGATCTCCAGCAGGAAGGACGTACATGTACCTCACGAACGAAGATTTTGTAAGTGTTTGATAATTAGTTGTAGGGTTGGGAGGTGAGGATCTTCCCGTTAAAAATATGTGTACAATGTAGTAGTGGTCTGAAAAGTTTCCGACCCCAGATTTTTCAGAAAGCATGTCGAGAAATGGCGAAATGTCGGAAACTTTTCAGACTACCCATATAAATATATGTGCTACTATTCATTCATGAAGTGTGCTACTTAATTCATTCTTGCAAATCTCCAACCTTTCGGTTGGAAGATATTCGTGATAATCTTTTAGACAATGTGAATGATAAGAAGCAATAACGATAGCAATAAAATAGCTTCGACGATTTTAGAGTTTTAGAGGTTCAGCGTTTTACCTAAATTAATGTTTTTCAAATCTGTCGGTTTTCTTATTGAGTTCTGTGTAATAACTTACCAAACATCTACGCTCATCAGGGACTTTTAAATGACTTAAAGTTAGTATGCAATCAAGTGTCATGAATTGGCTATTTTTCTGCCTTGTGTTAGCAGATACTTATTTTGTAACACCGACGAATTTTTTGGGGATGCTTTTCATAGCTTGTAAGACTTGAATAGTCTAAAGTAAATTTTGAATGTAAAAACAAATCTGCTTATCAAAAACATCTAAAGTTACTATAAACTTGATTGACTTTCATTCTAACCGATTTCATGTGCGGTGATTCTTTATTTCTCAAATATAACGTAAGTTCGACGTTAGAAGTTAATGAGTTTTTCATATTTAAAGTCGGAAATATTTGAAAAGACTGCAATAAAATACGCTTTTGATATATTTTTTTAATAAAATCGAATTGATGAGTTTAGTTTCAACGCATTTTCAATTGTGTGTAGCCTATTAAGGTGCTCTATGATATTGTGGATTATGTACATATCCTGATCCCTTCAAGTTGTTTAAATGATGCTTTAAGAATTAAAGTGATGTAATTAATAATTAGAATTTAAGCTAAGAAAAGACCAATGTTGAGGTACAGATATATTTTTTTTATTTGAGATATCAAATTATTATTTACAAACTCTTGGCTCGAACCATTAGAAACAGGTTGTTCTTAAAATGAAGTCTGCAGTTAGAAATTGCAGAAATTAAGTAAAATGTCTGAAAGGTTTCATACAATTTGAGTAAAAATAATCAATGATATTGCATTAAGAAGTAGAGATGGAGTTTCTACTCACAGTTTCACATTTTTGCACAAATAACTAATTTAAGAATATAGCATGAGTTTGTTTGCATATGAGTTAGACCGCTGTATTATTTCATCTTATTTTTCTTGTTATAAGTAAAGAAAGTGTTCTGACAAGCATTTTTTTCAACATAAATAGTTTATTGACAGTGACATGAACACTGCCATTAAATTGTTTGCTCACCACCTCTTGCAGCACATTATTGGGCCACAGCTTTCAGTTGGCATGATGCTCTAAACAATTGTGCTACCATAACAGAGCAATCTCTGTAGTAGTGGGTTATTATAAAGTTAAGGATCAGGTATTCATTGCAATAGAGTACACATGCACTGCAATGTATCACATTCCCTTTCCATCAATGTTCTAATTTATTATATCTATAATTAGTCATCAAAACATTAAGATGAAGTATTTCACTATCAAACTTTTAAATCTTACTCTTGTTGCAATGTGCATATTTTAGTACCTCTTATTATACCATTCTACTTCTTTTATAACAGCCAGAATTAAGAAGGGGCTCTGCAAAATCAGGAAATCCTGAGAACAGGTTTGCAGAATCTAGTGCAGTACAGCTGAATTCCACCATTGAATCGCTCCCTCGAGATCCCTAGCCTCCAACAGATCATCCAGCTCTCCTCTCTTTTGGGCTTACTCAATTTGCAAGTGACAGAGCAAGACATTTCCAGATGAATGGGAAAGAGACTGATTCAGGTAATATATAAAGAAGAGCTCTTTTACAGGAAGCAACATTGTGGAAAACATTCTGTTGTAATGACTTGGCAAATTTAGTAATGGATTTCATATGGTTATATTTGAACTATGTACTTTTTGAACTTTGTGCTATTTGAACTTTGTATTTATGCATGAAAAGATTACCATGATAAACTACTCTGTTTCTTTACCTGATCTGTAGGACTGTGATGTTACCTGTATTTGTATATTATAAGAATTCATTATCATTGCAATTTCTGCATTAATGAAGTTCCTCCTGGGGTAATGGGTAATTAAGCCTAACAAAATGTTGCAGTAAAGTTTTTAGCAGTTTTGATCTACGTCAACACTAGGGTAAGCATTGGGTGGCAAATATTTTTCTAATGGGCACAGAAAATCCATTAGTCATAACACTTGAAGTTAATAAAAAAAAACATCAAAAATGTCTCTTTTTTGAAAATTTGGAGCCAATTGACAGATAGGCAGCAGCTAAAATTTATGTCATCACAATTTTGATTCTGTTGATGTTTCCATTTCTTGAACCATAATTTATATTTCATATGAAAGTACAGAAGATGGCTAGTACATCATGAGCTAAAATATCGGTTATCTTTCAAGGTAAGAGTGCTGAGAAGAAAAATCAATTTGTCTATCCATTATTAGGAACTGATTTGCTATTTGATGTTTATCACTTTCTTTGGAGTAATATCCTTCAACAGCTCTCTGAATTGAATAATCATCAAAGCATCGTAAGTTCTTAATGGGAAATCACATTATACTGAAATCCTTAAAACTCAGCAGTATGGCTTTATTTATTCTTATTATAAATAAGTTATTGTTTGGGGATGCCTAATGTTAACTTCTTTTTCCTAGATTTAGTTTATCTAATCTAATGCATCATTATCTTGTTCTCTCCTATCTTACCCTCATCCAGTTTACAACCTTAAATGAATGTTGTGAAATAATTGAGTCAAGCTATCCAAATACCAACACATTATGCTGTTGTGGTTTATTTGCAATCCATGACATTAGATCACAAATAAATGGCACAACTTAAGGCAACTCAGTCTGATCAATATTATGAGTTGTAAAAAAGCTATTTCAGTCTGACAAGCCATTTAAGTTTTCCTAATATCAATTATTATGCTGTGAATTGACCGAAATATTTGAAAGCTGTTTTGTCTTCTTTTGTCATTTACTTTCGGCTCACGGAATATTGAATTCTCCTTGCTTATCTTATCATTAAAATTCTATCTTCTGGCAACAAGTACTTTTTAATTTTTAGTGCTCTCTATTGATTGAAGTGTCAGTCAGTGTTTGAAGAACAAATTACATTGTTACAGCATCACTTGTTAGTCCTTTGGGATTTTCACCTTTTAAATACAAACCTTATGACTCTCTCAAGTTATCTACTAAGAATTAACGACCATAGTGCGTCCTTATTTCCTTCACCTTAAATGGGTACTTTTACCTGTTATTGAATCCTTTCCATCTGGTTTCTCAGTTCTATTCATTTTCCAACTCCCTGCCTAACTTTGCTGGAAATTCCATGCTTCTTACTATCCTTTCAATATTATGATGATGGTTCACCAACTAAATTAGAGGTGTCCTATTTTGTTTGGAGTTTCTTTTTGTTATTAATTTAATTTCCCTGGTGATGAGCTCTATTCCATCTGTTGTTTTACATATTTGATAGTGAGTGCTTATGATATGCTTCTTGACTGAACAGCAATTTTAATCTATAACCAGTGGGGAAAATAGTTAATGACCTGCATGCCTGAGGATCAAACATATGAAGATGTCAATAAAGAATCATAATTTTTGCAATGAAACGTAACTTTCAGGTAGAAACAAAGAAAAATATTACATGCATTGGCAACTTCAGAGCTTCAGATTACCATGATAAACAACTCTGTTTCTTTATCTGATCTATAGGACTCTGATGTTACCTGTATTTTTATATTATAAGAATTAATTATCATTGCAATTTCTGCAATAATGAAGTTCCTACTGGGGTAATGGTTAATTAAGCCTAACAAAAAGTTGCAGTAAATTTTTTAGCGGTTTTGATCTAGGTCTTCACTAGGGTAAGCATTGGGTGGCAAATAGTTTTCTACTGGACACACAAAATACATTAGTCAAAACACTTGAAGTTAATACAAAAACCATCAAAATTGTCTCTTTTTTTGAAAATTTGGAGCCAATTGACAGATTCGGGGCAGCTAAAATTTATGTCTTCATAATTTTGATTTTGTTGATATTTTCATAGGTCATGGAAAACATACTATCTGGGAAATAACAGCTGAATCCTTTTTTTGCAATGAAAGCTAGGTGGATTCATGATATTGTTCTTGACTGATGACAAGTGATACCAAAAGCAGGTAAATATCATAAAATAATGGAATTTCATTCTATTCATGTTATGGACCAGTTTCTCCCTACCAGGGTGCCATGAATGTGACTCTTGATATCTAAGGGTAAAATAAACATAATTAGAATATTTTTGAAGTAGTGCATTACCTTTGTGATTTATTTCTGAGGATTATTTCTCTTAGTGTAAGTCCATAATTGAACACTAAAATATTTTATTGTACATATACTCGTATTTGTCTCCTTTTTAAACTTTAATTTGGAATTAAACTATTTTATATATGATTTATGTTGCCAGAATCATAAGTCACCATGTATGTGTGCCATGGGTGACTAAAGGTTGAGAAGCACATCTCAGGAGGAAGATATTGTTAAACGTTTGGCGTAGAAGTATCAGCCATCTTTCCTCTGTGTTTCACACCATATGGTAAATCTGCAGGACATAGGAAACATTTCAACTGTGCTTTAAAAATAAGGCAGCACAAGAGTGAGTAGATTTGATTTCCTTTCCTTGATTATGCTATGGTATTACCTTGCTCACATTCAGAATTCAAATTGCATAGATAGCTAGGGAACAATGTTGCAATGCGAGAGTTAGAATTGGAAGAGCTCACAGTTTTCAGTCAGCCACTGGTGACTTATCTAATGCTTGGGGTCAATTAATCATAGAACTTTGGATACAGTTACATTCATTTTTCACATGATATATGGTATTTGCATTTGTTTGTATGGTACTTTGCCTTATTTTGGCTGAACAGAACCATAATTTATATTTCATATGAAAGTACAGAAGATGGCTAGTACATCATGAGCTAAAATATGTGTAAGTCAGCCAATCAAGAATATTTTTCTACAGTTATCTTTCAAGGTAAGAGGGCTGGGAAGAAAAGTCAATTTGTCTATCCATTAGTAGGAACTGATCTGCTATTTGATGTTTATTTCTTTTGAGTAACATACTTCAACAGCTGTTGCCTGAATTGAATTATCATCAAAGCATCATATTTTTAAGCGAAAAATCTCATTATACTGAATTCCTTAAAACTCAGTAGTATGGCTTTATTTATTCAATGAATTGTTTGAGGATGCCTAAAGTTAACATTGTTTTCCTAGATTTAGCTTATCTAATCTAATGCATGATTTTCTCCTATCTTACCTTCGTAATTTATTTGAAGGCAGTTATGGATAGAACACCCTCTGGAATTTATTTCCCTAATGCTTTGTACACAGCACATTTTCATTGCTCTTAAATGAAATGACAGATACTTCTTATATCACATTTGGAATAGATGATGTTGTGGAATAATTAAGTCAAGCTATCCAAATACCAACACATTTTGCTATTGTGGTATCTTTGCAATCTATGACTTCAGATCATAAAGAAATGGCACAACTTAAGGCAACTCAGTCTTGTCAATATTATGAGTTGTAAAAAAGCAATTTCAGTCTGACAAGCCATTTAAGTTTTCCTAATATCAATTATTATGCTGTGAATTGACTGAAATATTTGAAAGCTGTCTTGTCTTTTTTTGTCATTTACTTTTGGTTTACGGAATATTGAATTCTCCATGCTTATCTATATATATTAAAAACGTAACGGTGTCTGTCTGTCTGTCGGTCCGTCTGTCTACAAAAAGCGTTTTTCTCGGTAATGCCAAGAGCTAGAGCGATGCTGAAACGTGCATTCGATGTAGAATGCTGCACCCTACAATGTGACAAAATTTTCTTTTACCTGAACGGCCCCAGTTCGAACCCAGAGAAGAAAAACAGTTTCCATAAGAAATGCACGTAAACCTCACTTTTATCGGTTGCAGACTACATTTCTTTTGCAAATTTAAATTAGAAACAATAGGCTTACGAAATCGAGAAAAGCACCAAAAGAAAGAGAAATGAATAAAGATTCTTATTTTGGTCATGAAATATCGTTATCAGGTCGAAATGGCGAGAATTCGGTTAAAATAAACGGAAATTTCGTTAAATTTTGAGGCTGTAAACAACCAATCCCCTTGATGACCGAAACTATTGTTGAAACCGAGGTATTGCGTTTTTCCATAGGAATACACTATCCTCATAAGAAATACACGTAAACCTCACTTTTATCGGTTGCAGGCTACATTTCTTTTGCAAAATTAAATTAGAAACAATAGGCTTACGAAATCTAGATAAGCACCAAAAGAAAGAGAAATGAATAAAGATTCTTATTTTGGTCGCCAAATATCGTTATCGGGTCGAAATGGCGAGAATTCGGTTAAAATAAACAGAAATTTCGTGAAATTTTGAGGCTATAAACAACGAGTCCCCTTGACGACGAATGCGATTGTTGAAACCGAGGTATTGCGTTTTCCCATAAGAATACACTATGATTGATATTTCCATATGAAAGTAATGATTAAAAATGAATGATAGTACATGCTCATAGTCCAGATGTCTGGTCCAGACCAAACAACTGCACCCAGAGGGTGCATGCACGCGGCTAGTCTTATAATTAAAATTCTATCTTCTGGCAACAGGTACTTTTCAATTGTTAGTGTTCTCAATTGATTGAAGCGCCAGTCAGTGTTTGAAGAACAAATTACATTGTTACAGCATCACTTGTTAATCCTTTGGGTTTAAATACAAACCTTATTAGCCACCCAAATTCTCCACTATGATTGCACTTACATAGTGCTTCCTTCTCCTTGAATGGGTCCCTTTACATGTAATTGAATCCTTTCTTCCAACTGGTTTCTCAATTCTATTCATTTAGTATAATTTTCCAACTCCCTGCCTAACTGCTGGAAATTCGATGCTTCTTACTTTCCTTTCAATATTATGATGATTGTTCACCAACTAAATTAGAGGTGTCCTATTTTGTTTGGAGTTTCTTTTTGTTATTAATTTAATTTCCCTGGGGATGAGCTCTATTCCATCTGTTGTTTTACATATTTGATAGTGAGTGCTTATGATATGCTTCTTGACTGAACAGCAATTTTAATCTATAACCAGTGGGGAAAATAGTTAATAACTTAATGACCTGCATGCCTGAGGATCAAACATATGAAGATGTGAATAAAGAATCATAATTTTTGCAATGAAACGTAACTTTCAGGTGGAAACCAAGATAAATATTACATGCATTGGCAACTTCAGAGCTTTAAGAAAGCTTCATTTTAATTACACTTGACATTTAAAAAAATTCTGTAGCATAAGTGAAAAGAAGTAGCAGTTTATGGCCTATTTTGAGTGAATTTGGATTTACATATCCCAATACTTCCAGAATATTATATTAAAGATTATGAATGTTTGTTAACCCATTGGGAGTGGAGGCTGCTGATCTGGTGCTTAGCCAATGGAACCTAGAAGCAGAGGATATCTATGGACAGCCTCCACTTAAGGGATTATTTACCATCCTCCTCTGCCACAGATTTCGTTGAGAGAGCTCAGATTACATGTAGCTTCTCAGTGCAGTTTGTGTAACTAAGGAGTGAAGCCATTTCTGTTTTTCTCACTCTTTTCCTTTGCTTTTTGTAGCAGTTGGAAGTGAAATTTTGAATTGATGTCAGTATGCTTTCCCCAGGATCTAGGTAATGATTTTTAATAATTGGTTGTATGCATTACACAATCTTAATATTTTCAATCATTAGGGAATGAAAAGCGGCATTTTTTCATTAACATTGGCAGTAGCCAATTTTTAAATCATTGTCTAATTGTTCAATTGGTTGTTATTCAGTATAAAGTACCAAAGTGTACCAGAAAACAGAAAAATTAGATTCTGTTTCTGACTTAAGTATTAAAATTGCTAGCATATCTCAATGGGTTAAATTGTTTTAGTAAGATTGTTGCATAGAACATGTTTGGATGGAAAGTAAGGAGTTTTATGAAAGTGTGACCTTGGAAAGATGAATCAGCTTAATCAGTAATTTAAAAGTGTTACGTTTGAGGTGGTAAAAGATTTTGTCTATGATAATCATAAGGAAAGTCTGCACTCGAGTTATCAGTACTTGCATTTATAGGATAGCATTTCTACTATACTATGCTGCTACTAATACACCATCTCTGTTTATTTGAGTGGATGATGTATGTGCCATAATTTCAGTAATTTCTGAAATCAATGTTGAATTATGGTAATTTCACCTCTCCTAACAGGGAATGGGGCAACTCACTGAGGCTGAATCACTGCCGCCGACTCGCCGTGGACCCAACTTGCAGTGGAGTCAACTCACCGCAGGCCCAACTAGCCATGAGGACAACTTGCAGCAGGTATATTTTAATTACATTTAGAACTAACTATCTAAAATTACTCGTTCTTCGCAAGGGTTTTAATTATACAATATCATAGAAAGAAGAAATCCTTTATTTAATCTTGTGGGCTCAATATGACCTTTTTTTACAAAATTAATTATATAATAAGCATCTTATTTAATTTTAAGCGGTGATCTACGAAGTAATTCAACAGTAAGGTGCAAAATGAAAAATAATATTTGGGAGCTAACATATAACCAGAATTTTGCTATATGATGATATGACAAACCAATTTTGTTGATTTAACCGATAAAGTGCATTACATTTTAGCAGTGATACCAAATTTACAAAAATAAATGTAAATAATCATATAATTAACAGATCATGGTTTTTAAGTGCCTTTATATTAAGTAATTCATTAGTAAGTACAGTCGTCCAAGAAAAAATCGAACGGTGTATTCCGTGGTGCATAAGATTGAGGGGTTTCAAATTTCACTCTTTACCCCTTCCACCCGCCCTTCTATTACATTTTGGCAACACTGGAATTTTGCCTTTGCTGTGGCTTGGCCAGTGCGTACCCATGTGCCTACGCTTCGTCCGATGAGGAGGGCTGCTATCGCGAGGTCTAAAGGAAAGCAGTAACAGCGATTGCTGGGAATTTTTTGGTAGACCGTAAGGAATTATATTTTAAAAGGGCAATGGCCTTAAGTTAGAAACAGATTCCTCTTTATACTTTACGAGAACCAATATTTTCCACCCTGACATAATTTCCAGCTCCCTTGAATATTGAGGACTACAACTAATTTATATAAAAATATTAATCGTTAAATCAAAGAAAAGGAATTAAGATTCTGATTCGAACAAATTGCCCTTGGATGGCTGACTCCTGACTCAGGCTTTCAAATAGCAGGAAGAGAATCCTGAAATGTCATATTTAAATCGCGTTAAATTTGACAGAATTGATAAAAGCAGCCATAGACGTTCAATCTGTTGGAACCCATCATTTTTACAATGTCGTTCGTCGTAGTTAAAAGACAATATCGTAAAATGCATGAGTACTATGAGCTTCCTGAGACCATATTTACATAAACAAATGAAGTAAAATATTTATGCTACGATTATCCTAAGAAATCACAATCAAGCAAGTAATATCGATAACTAAACGTTCATTATTTCTCGCTTTTATGAGTTGTATTTTTAAAAGGCATTCAACTGCGGAGGTCATTTCGCACATGGTCTCCCACCGGGGAATCGAACCCGGGACCGCTTTCATCCAAGTAGAACACGCTGCTAATATGACTATCCGGAAGCCTCTCTTTTATTTTGGCATTAAAAGCCCTCGAGTGCTCCGATCTGACTGGCCCAATCATTACAACAAATATCCAAGTTGGTAACATGTCTTCCGCAATAATTTATGTTCATCTTCGAGCTTTTCTCACACAAACCTTTTCATGCCTTGATTTAAGTTATTTTTAACCACAAGTGGTTTACCTCATCGAGACCGTATGGGCGATCTCATAAATGAATCTTGGAAAAATTCTTTTTATAATACATGTTTTTACTTTATTCTTCTTATTCCAGTTCTGTAGATGAATCCCCTGAAACACTTTAACTCCCTTCCGACAGTCTCTCCTTTTCCCGATGCTTATTTCGTTTAAGTCATTTAAATTATGAACCATTTGCCATTAGATACGGTTGACTTTATCCTTCATTATGTATCACTTCCTATGCATAATCATAACACATCTCTGGAACTTTATTTAGAGCTCTTATTTCAGTCGAAATGCCGCTATGCCTAAAAATAAAATTTTCATTAGGGTCTTAAATTGTTTACGAATTACCGTAGCATTTAGCTACTATTTATTTGATGCCATACGTTTTTCAAACGTTCATTACGAATAACCCTATTTTTATGCTTCCTTTTAAACCATACTTATTTTTATATACTGTGTTTTTAACTATAACTTGAGGTCAAATATCCCATGCATCAGTCTTTTTACATAGTGTTTTTATGCATGTAGGGTTACTTACTTTAGAAAAGATACCGGGAAACGAATTTCGGAAAATCTATCATTTAAGACCTACTAGTAGCTTATTTAATTAATAAGGTGTAAGTAGCTTAAGCATCACGATATCGATTACATTCAGTCTTCTACTTATTTCAGTCACATATATTTCACTTCGTCGGAGTTATCCATCCAAAACGGGATGATATAGAGAATTGATTAGAGACGGAAATTATAGTGGTAGAGAAAGAGAAATATCACTCGAAACGGTAAAGGGTTAGAATGTTCTTTAGGATATCGGTAACCCTCAGTAAATGAGCGAAATTATTCCTTTCATGATTGGAACGCTGATAATCATCGGGATAAGGTAAAAGAGGAAAAGTATTTTGGGGAATGGGAGATTCACGAACTCTTCAATCGCTGTATGCCGGGAACCATCGGGCGCAATTCCTAAGAAAAGGATTAACCCCAGGTGCGGCGGCCAGTTTTCAGAAACACCTAATGTGCATTTTGGAGACAATGCCTTTCTCATCAAGGGGGGTTAAATGCATAATGAAAAGAAAGTGTGGAGATTGAGGTATATGTAACTGTTTGTCGTGCGAGAGGGGTTTTGGGGTGGGGTTTTTTGGTTTCACTTATGGGTAGAAGGTAGTGAACGGGGATTCCAGGATTAACTCCTTTAAGGAAGCGGTGTCCTGAAAAGACTGTAATGAAGAAGTTGGTTTGGGACCATTTCAAAGCTTTCTGCCATATTGTATAAAATTTTCTAGTAGAATTCCTAACAAATCAGACAGCGAGCCGGACGCTATATATAGTATTATATATAATATATATATTTATAATATTCTTTTTTAAATTTCATTGCTAGCGAGCGAGTTATGGATAGAACACCCTCTGGAATTTATTTCCCTAATGCTTTGTTCACAGCACATTTTCATTGCTCTTAAATGAAATGACAGATACTTCTTATATCACATTTGGAATAGATGATGTGGTGGAATAATTAAGTCAAGCTATCCAAATACCAACACATTTTGCTATTGTGGTATCTTTGCAATCTATGACTTCAGATCATAAAGAAATGGCACAACTTAAGGCAACTCAGTCTTCTCAATATTATGAGTTGTAAAAAAGCAATTTCAGTCTGACAAGCCATTTAAGTTTTCCTAATATCAATTATTATGCTGTGAATTGACTGAAATATTTGAAAGCTGTCTTGTCTTTTTTTGTCATTTACTTTTGGTTTACAGAATATTGAATTCTCCATGCTTATCTTATAATTAAAATTCTATCTTCTGGCAACAGGTACTTTTCAATTGTTAGTGTTCTCAATTGATTGAAGTGCCAGTCAGTGTTTGAAGAACAAATTACATTGTTACAGCATCACTTGTTAATCCTTTGGGTTTAAATACAAACCTTATTAGCCACCCAAATTCTCCACTATGAATGCACTTACATAGTGCTTCCTTCTCCTTGAATGGGTCCCTTTACATGTAATTGAATCCTTTCTTCCAACTGGTTTCTCAATTCTATTCATTTAGTATAATTTTCCAACTCCCTGCCTAACTGCTGGAAATTCGATGCTTCTTACTTTCCTTTCAATATTATGATGATTGTTCACCAACTAAATTAGAGGTGTCCTATTTTGTTTGGAGTTTCTTTTTGTTATTAATTTAATTTCCCTGGGGATGAGCTCTATTCCATCTGTTGTTTTACATATTTGATAGTGAGTGCTTATGATATGCTTCTTGACTGAACAGCAATTTTAATCTATAACCAAAGGGGAAAATAGTTAATAACTTAATGACCTGCATGCCTGAGGATCAAACATATGAAGATGTGAATAAAGAATCATAATTTTTGCAATGAAACGTAACTTTCAGGTGGAAACCAAGATAAATATTACATGCATTGGCAACTTCAGAGCTTTAAGAAAGCTTCATTTTAATTACACTTGACATTTAAAAAAATTCTGTAGCATAAGTGAAAAGAAGTAGCAGTTTATGGCCTATTTTGAGTGAATTTGGATTTACATATCCCAATACTTCCAGAATATTATATTAAAGATTATGAATGTTTGTTAACCCATTGGGAGTGGAGGCTGCTGATCTGGTGCTTAGCCAATGGAACCTAGAAGCAGAGGATATCTATGGACAGCCTCCACTTAAGGGATTATTTACCATCCTCCTCTGCCACAGATTTCGTTGAGAGAGCTCAGATTACATGTAGCTTCTCAGTGCAGTTTGTGTAACTAAGGAGTGAAGCCATTTCTGTTTTTCTCACTCTTTTCCTTTGCTTTTTGTAGCAGTTGGAAGTGAAATTTTGAATTGATGTCAGTATGCTTTCCCCAGGATCTAGGTAATGATTTTTAATAATTGGTTGTATGCATTACACAATCTTAATATTTTCAATCATTAGGGAATGAAAAGCGGCATTTTTTCATTAACATTGGCAGTAGCCAATTTTTAAATCATTGTCTAATTGTTCAATTGGTTGTTATTCAGTATAAAGTACCAAAGTGTACCAGAAAACAGAAAAATTAGATTCTGTTTCTGACTTAAGTATTAAAATTGCTAGCATATCTCAATGGGTTAAATTGTTTTAGTAAGATTGTTGCATAGAACATGTTTGGATGGAAAGTAAGGAGTTTTATGAAAGTGTGACCTTGGAAAGATGAATCAGCTTAATCAGTAATTTAAAAGTGTTACGTTTGAGGTGGTAAAAGATTTTGTCTATGATAATCATAAGGAAAGTCTGCACTCGAGTTATCAGTACTTGCATTTATAGGATAGCATTTCTACTATACTATGCTGCTACTAATACACCATCTCTGTTTATTTGAGTGGATGATGTATGTGCCATAATTTCAGTAATTTCTGAAATCAATGTTGAATTATGGTAATTTCACCTCTCCTAACAGGGAATGGGGCAACTCACTGAGGCTGAATCACTGCCGCCGACTCGCCGTGGACCCAACTTGCAGTGGAGTCAACTCACCGCAGGCCCAACTAGCCATGAGGACAACTTGCAGCAGGTATATTTTAATTACATTTAGAACTAACTATCTAAAATTACTCGTTCTTCGCAAGGGTTTTAATTATACAATATCATAGAAAGAAGAAATCCTTTATTTAATCTTGTGGGCTCAATATGACCTTTTTTTACAAAATTAATTATATAATAAGCATCTTATTTAATTTTAAGCGGTGATCTACGAAGTAATTCAACAGTAAGGTGCAAAATGAAAAATAATATTTGGGAGCTAACATATAACCAGAATTTTGCTATATGATGATATGACAAACCAATTTTGTTGATTTAACCGATAAAGTGCATTACATTTTAGCAGTGATACCAAATTTACAAAAATAAATGTAAATAATCATATAATTAACAGATCATGGTTTTTAAGTGCCTTTATATTAAGTAATTCATTAGTAAGTACAGTCGTCCAAGAAAAAATCGAACGGTGTATTCCGTGGTGCATAAGATTGAGGGGTTTCAAATTTTACTCTTTACCCCTTCCACCCGCCCTTCCATTACATTTTGGCAACACCGGAATTTTGCCTTTGCCGCGGCTAGGCCGGTGCGTACCCATGTGCCTACGCTCCGTCCGATGAGGAGGGCTGCTATCGCGAGGTCTAAAGGAAAGCGGTACCAGCGATTGCTGGGAAATTTTCGGTAGACCGTAAGGAATTATATTTTGAAAGGGCAATGGCCTTAAGTTAGAAAGAGATTCCTCTTTATTCTTTACGAGAACCAATATCTTCCACCCTGACATAATTTCCAGCTCCCTTGAATATTGAGGACTACAACTGATTTATATAATAATATTAATTGTTAAATCGAAGAAAAGGAATTAAGATTCTGATTCGAACAAATTGCCCTTGGATGTCCTAACTCAGGCTTTCAAATAGCGGTAATATTTGAGTCAGAGCCTATAAAGTACTCAAAATTTCTCTCTTTCGATCTCTTCTTAAATCCTTCGCGAGATCTCTCCTTGAATTCGTCGTGTTTATCTCGGCATTTCTCTTTCAGAGATATTTATCATATTTATAGAAGGAGAGTTTAAAGATATATTAATTACTATTTCAATCTTACATCTTCAAAAATATTTGGATAATAATTGGGACTTTATTTGTAAATAATGTTCGGTTGAAACGTAGAAATAAGAACGAATTAGGTTAGAGTGGGAAAACGCGACGTCGTGATTCTTATCTTTAGCGAACGAGATATTTTCGATCTGGAGAGTAAAATATATATTTTACCAAATTATAGCGAGAACAGATGGACTCTATTAGTCTCTTTTTCTGGATAAATTAAGGTGCGCTAATAAGACAGTTATCTAGGTAGTTTGGTTTTTCACACGGCCTCACGTCTTACTGCTGCTCACTGTATATTAATGTAAATGTTAATCTTCCTATGTCCAGTTCAAACATTGGATATTCATTTACTGAGATCGACTTTCCGAGGGCAATTTTTTATTACACGTCTTAAGTTTTTCATTCAACGATTTGAAATCGTTAAGTCATCAGAGTAATTACTGAGATGGCACATAGGCACAAAGTAAAATTTGTATTTTGTCAATGGAGTATAATTTTTCCATAATTTAGTCCTGCACTCGAAGGAAATTCTTAATAGAAATTTATTTACACCATTCGTTTCCTAGAATACGTGAAATCTTTGTATGTCCGGAATTGAGAGGAAAAATACCAATTCCAAAGTTAAAACA
The DNA here is from genome assembly GCA_036926295.1 of Pachydiplax longipennis. Classification (NCBI taxonomy): domain Eukaryota; kingdom Metazoa; phylum Arthropoda; class Insecta; order Odonata; family Libellulidae; genus Pachydiplax; species Pachydiplax longipennis. The sequence continues at coordinate 3,578,045 of JAVFKF010000010.1, forward strand.
AACAGGATTGCATAAAAACCGAATATATTTTGCGCATATATCGGACTTTTCTTACATTTTGCATCAGCGAGATCGGTGCCCTCGGTCATTGCGTCATTTGTTTTCTAGTAGAAATGCATTCAGTTTTCGTTGCTTCGCGAGGAAAGTCTTTGACCATATATTGAGCACTTCAAAGAATTGCAGGCGCGTAGCTTTCCCTTTCGTGCTTCTATCAGCTGGACTAAGGAAACTCCCGTTTACAGTCACCCAGTGGAAACTATCCTGTGCCTAATTCAAAGCTCCTTCCTAACCACGGGGCTAAGGAAATTAGATGTTATTGCACTCGTAAAAAATATTCCCAAATAATATTATGATTTTAGCGTATTTTAGTCAGTGAGGACATTCTAACAGACGACCCAATTATTTAATACAGAAACGTATTTTATAAACGTCTGACTGCATTAGCCGTATTATACTGCCATAATAAAATAATAAACTGCTAAAATGGACTTCTCAGTTTGTTGGAAAATGTCATAATTATAACCCATTCCTAATTAAGAGTTCATTATGTAGCTGCTTGACGCATCTTATTGGAGTATGAAGGGCACGAGTTCGAATTCCGCTCAAATTAAATATGCATGTCAACTTAATCTTCTCTTGTTAGAGAAATGAACAAATGTAACATATGGTTGCCAAATATATTTATGCACCCCTGTGATGAATATATATATATATCTATTATATATAGCTAACTCTCTGGATATACCTATATAGATATATAGATATACGAGTAAAAGTTGCTTGCATACTGCAAGCTAATTGGTAAAAATTTACAATAAGTTCCCCTTACGGGTATCATCTTCAATGCTTATCTAGCAAAATTCTTAAAAATTTCTGCAATGCATTTCTTACGTGAGAAATTTTCATCCATGTGGCATCAAACTCACGGTCATATGCAACCTTTCTTCCACTGGTTCTATGGAAAACTACTTCAAACGCAAACACTGTGATTTTGGCCTCAAAACAATTTTTAAAAAAATAGTGTAAATGACCGCCTGGCGTCGAACACAGGACCCGTTCCTGAGAGACAATGGCATATGAATGTTAGAGAAGTGCCACTCTCACGTGTTTCAAAGTTTCAATTCAGTATCTTATCCGGAAGGTCCTAAAATGAGATTCCGTTCTTCCCGTTTGAAATGCATGGTAGAATCGGAATGACGCTCTAGCATCGAACCAAGGACCACTAGAGAATCAGTGGACGTCAAGAAAGAATGTTCTCAAATGCCTCTGTCACCATTCCGGGGTTTTATCTTTCCAGCTTATCGGGAAGGCTTTTAAAAAAAATCGTCCAAGATTTCACCAATGCATTTCTTATGGAAGGATTTCGAACCCACCTGGCGTCGAACACACGGTCATTTGTTAACGTTTCTTTCTTTGGTACAATGGAAGACCATCTCATCTGTAAACACCGAGATTTTGGTTGCTCTATCGCATCGAGAACGGCCTCAAAACAGATTGAAAAAATTCGCGCAAAAGACAGCCTAGCGTCGAACTCAGGACTCTTCCGTGAGAGAGGATAGCAAAATAATATTTGATGAGTGCCATTCTCACTAATTCCAAAGTTTCGATTTAATATCTTATCGGGAATGTCCCAAAATAAGATTCCGTTTTCCCCATTTGAAATACATGGAGGAATCGGAATGACCGTCTTGCATCGACCAAGGACCACTAGAGAAACGGTACACCTGATGATAGAATGTTTTCAAACGCCTCTGTCACCATTTCGGGTTTTATCTTTCCAGCTTATCAGGAAGGCATTTAAAAAAATCGTCAAAGATTTCAGCAATGCATTTCTTATGGAAGAATTTTGCATCCACCTGGCGTCGAACTCACGGTCTTTTTGTAACATTTCTTCCATTCATAATACAGAAGACTACCTCAACTTCAACCTCCGAGATTTTGGTTCCACTATCTTACCGATAAATGCCTCAAAAAAATTTCAAAAATCCGCGCAATGCATTCTTATGGGAAAATTGCGATTTTTGGGACATTCTAGTATCGAACCCATGCCACCTAGCGTCGATGTCTGCATTATTCTGGCATCTACAGGGTGGGGCCAGTACGTCGTAAAAATCTGACGTGGACGGCGCTTGTGGAACATGGTCAGAATTCGTATCCCCTATATCTATATATATATATATACGAGTAAAAGTTGCTTGCATACTGCAAGCTAATTGGTAAAAATTTACAATAAGTTCCCCTTACGGGTATCATCTTCGGAGCATATCCAGCAAAATTCTTAAAAATTTCCGCAATGCAGTTCTCACGGTCAAATGTAACCTTTTTTCCACTGGTTCTATAGAAAACTACTTCAAACGCAAACGCTATAATTCTCGAGAATAAGATTAACCATTTAAGAAAACAAATACAGAAATCACCAGGATATGTCCTATTCTTACATTTGTATTTTCTCTCCAGCAGTGTAGTTTTCCACGGCATAAGATAGAAAATATATCCTTTCGATAAAATCTAATCTGTTTGTTGAGGGAGTTTATTCTTTCTTAGTGCTCCTTAGCAATTAACGTATTGACAGGAATTAGTATCACTATTATTAGCTTTTAGGTGGTGGAAACGGTAATCAACATTTTTCAGCTCCATCAGGCTGTACGTAAATGAGATTATGTAATAATTCGTAATAGGAAATAATATTCACGATTAATTTCAACATATTATAAAAGATAGTTACAGTAAGTTAATTGATGAGGATTAATGCAATCTAAAGTAGTTTCATAATGTCTCTTCAATCGTTCAGAATACGTAAAACAAATTATAGTAGATGCTTAGACTGAGTGATAAATACTCATTAGCATAATTTTAATTCATATCTGAAAAATGCACGACTCTACTACTATACTGTAGCAAGAATCATTTACTAGATATGAGTCGGATGAATATGGTCATCATATGCAAAAAGTTTTTAAGAGACCGGGATTTATTTTTCTTATTTCTCCATAGCGATGACTAATATTTTCGCTTCCAATTTGATAGATCTCGCTTTCTCTACGCTTAAATATTTTCCAAGGCTATTTTCATACTTATATTAAGCGTCAAACGCAACTTTTATTCTATACTTTAATAAACTTAGTATCCACTTTACGGACTGTTCCGGAAAATTCCCGCCCCCCTTTCCCTTCACGAGGACCGACCACGTAGTTATAGTGTCGTTTACCACGTAATTTAGCGGTTTAAATGAGAGCGAATTAACGTAGAAAAAGGTCTTTTGTAATTCAACAGTAAGAATAGTTACAAACACCCACGTAAATAGGCAAAATGGTATGCATGAGGTTACTTCCAAAAAAATAGAAACAATTGCAACGGTGAAAAGCAATTTCACTTAAAAAAGGATAAGTTTATTCCAAATTTAGGATTTAATGTGCGAACTGAGAAATCTAATAATAATTGTTGTGAATTCCAAGATCTTACGTAATTAAAAAAAAGGCATTCTTTAACATTACGACGAGCACATGCGGGAGAATCATACAAGACAAAAGTTAGTTAGGCGAAGATATTGCTTTAAGCGAGACATTTAAAAGATCCAATCATTGCCGTAGGAGGAGATTTTGACATAACGCATCTTAATTGGGATTATCTAAAATCTCTAGCTGCTGCTCCAACACTAGCAGAGAGAAAAAATTTCACAAAAATTAATTCATACTTTTTTGTAGCATGCTATAGATAATGTAAATATGATGAAAACTTGAACGACTCGTGCGGGTCAAGCAAACATTTTAGATTAACTATCCACTATTAACTATAACTACTCTTGATATAGTTAACGATATTTCAGACCATGGTATTATAATGATAGGGATGAAAGTAGTTACGGTTAAATCTCTTTAGCCATAGAGGCAAGTATATTTAATTTGCAAAGCAAATCTTTCAGAGTTAAGGGTTATATTAACGAGTGCAAGGATGATTTTTTCTCTTTGCGGATGTAAATTCAGTAAGTGATAGTTGGATTGAGTTCCTTCGGAAAATCAAAGAAGGTTTAATTAAATACGTTTCGACTAAAAGCGTGTGTAAAGAGCCACGAAGGACGAAGACTAAGCATTGCATATGAAGAAGAGAGTTCACTGGCGATTAAGAAAACTCAAAACATGCGGAGATAACCATGAGCTCGAAGACAAAATTATAGAGAAGTGCGAAAGCTAGTTAAGGAAGAAGCGTGAAGAGAATACCAGGAATATAGATCTCAAACCCTGTTAGAATAATTAGGAGGTGATCAGAATGAATTTTCGTCATACGTGCTTGAGACTCGTGGAGGTCAGTTTTCTGTGCCTAGCCTCATAGCGATGAGGGAATTAACATAAATAAATCGGAAGATAAGGCTGACTTAATTAATCGGCACTATCAGAAATGGTTCATTGTAGAAAATGGCCAAGCTAACAATTTCTTCTTGCGTATCAATTCAGAGATGTGTCCCATAGAGATATAAGTTGATGAAAATGAAAATTTTTTGCAACAGATTGATAGGAAAAAGACGCTCGGTACAGAAGGTATTCCCGCTGTTTTCATAAAAACCTTATGAGATGAGCTTTCTCCTCTTCTCAAGAAATTCTATCGGAAAATAATTAATGAGGGTACGGTCCCAATGTCGTGGAAAAAAGCAAACGTCATTCCGGCGCTTAAGAGTGACCAGATGATTATAGATCAATTTCATAGACTTTGTTATTTTGCAAAATAATGGAGCATATTATAGCAAGCTTTTTTATGCACTTTCTTACAAAAAGGTAGCAATCAATCAGATTCAGTACAGATTCAATAAAGGTAGACCTTGTGGGACGCAACTAGCAATTTTTATGAATGCGTTAGTGCGTTAGCGTTAGTGCGTTAGCTATCATCCACAAACGTTAATTCCTCACAGTAGGATTTTCTCAACCTAAAAATACAAAACTACTGTCTTTGCTAGCACTGTATATATTCGTTGTCTATCGACGTGAACCTCTATGAAGTAATACTCACCAATAAGCACGTGAAAAGCTACCATTCGTTAGAACAGGTTTGTGAATGGCGAATGGGTTTCCGAAAACCCGCTGCACTGAAAGAAAAGCCTCATCGTGCTTCGAGAAATCAGGAGTCCCTGTCAAATGCATGTGGTTTTAAAATATAAGCCAAAAGCCACTTCTTTCCAGTGAATGACTGAGCCTTGAATCCTTGGAAGACGAGGTATTAGCTGAGGCGCAGAAAGCACATTCTTGACAGACGATAGCGAGAGTCAGATCCGAATCCTTCAAGCCAAATGATTTTTTTCGTATTGAATTTCATCCCTATGATAAATCTATATACTCAGAAAAGAATTACATTATGGTATGTAGCAATCATATCTTACATTCGCTCATTTTGGAAATTAAAAAAATAGCATAAAAACTCATTTAATGGAAGGAACAAGCGGAAATGGAACTGGAACCCTTCTTTTACCGATCAGACACGTCTGGCAATTGCACAACCAATTCTTACATAGTAGTTAGCTACATTTATGATATTTTCCCACAAATTGAAAACTCAATATTAATTTTTTATTACTAGCTTATATTATTAGGTCAGTAAATCCTCGGCTTATACATTTTATAAAGTCAGAGATCAATAAAATACTTCTCCCTTTTAGAAATTGAGCTTTTTTTCAGATAAACTTCTTAGACTGAAACGATCCCAATAAATAATGACAAATTATTATTATTTGGGAATCTTTTTTCGAACCATCTACTTTTTTTCACCTTTTCGCGCCTGTTGTAGTTTTCCCCGGCGGAGAGTATCCCACAAAAACAAACATATGACCTTTATGGACGCGATAGTTTTCCTCACCCAAAAGAATTACTGAACATGATGTGGTATAATGTTTGTTGAAAGGAGGAGCCGGGCCTCTAGGTTAACTACTTTATCCTTTTTGGCCGATAACTGCGGGACTTAAAAACGTTTTTCAGCTTTTGGTTGAGAAAAGCCTAAACTAAATCGAAGACCTTCACGCAAATCTAAATATTATTGCAGTCGATTTGCTAAAGAATCATTTTTTGAACGAAGTGTCAATATGACCATGGAAACGAAAACCTTCTTCGCCTAAAACCTTCTAAATTAACGCTCTTATCATACTTATGTAATGTAGATTCATTTTCTAGAATGTTCTTTACAAATTATAATTAGCATTAACGACCTAGCATTTAATGTAAGGAGCAAGATTGGTTTATTTGCCGAATCGATTTAAAAATAAATAAATGCGTTGCTATGAGTTTCACGGGTTCCAAAAACGTTATTCTGGCACAGTACCAAATTTCGGAACATCCAGTAGAGTTAGTGCATGACAACAAATACATGGAAGTCAGTTTAGCAGTAACTTATCTTTTAATGAATATATTCGAAATGCGAGAGGAAGTGAGAATAGAGTGCAAAGATCGTAGATAGCTGAGAGAATTTAAGGGAATAATAAGCTATTTCTGTTACACCCATTGAGTTTCAAAGAAATAGCTTATTTTTCTTTTACTCGACCGAGTCTGGAATACTGTTCTGCATTTTGGAACCGATATTTAGTAGGTTTAGTCTCAGATTTAGAGATGGTCCAGCGTAGAGTTGCTCGTTTCGCTGGAGAAGATTTCAGGTTCGACTGCAGCGTTACGGCTTTACTAGAGTCCCTCGGTTGGAATTCGCTCCAGGTGAGAAGATATAATAACTGACGGAAGCTCTTCAAAAGCTTCTTCGGTTTACAACTTAAAGATGAAGTAAATGAAATTTTAGTACCAGTAACAACCATTGAAAAATCGTTACAGTAATCACAAAGACAGATAATTACTAATAGAGTAGAATAAGTGATGATGGTGTTATTACACCTCCTACCTCACGCATATGGTAGCTTTCGGGATATACATCTAAATCTAATATCTAAATCTATATTATCCGTATGGAATCACCGCTGAGAACATTGGAAATTGTGAACTCGCGAATTGACCTTGTTGTAGGCGAACAATGATTAATACAACAATGATTAATAAACAAAAGAATGTCAATAGTTCTCAATACTTCTGTTTAAAGTTTAAAAATGAAAAAGATTCACTTGAGCTGTTGGCTGTCCGTCTCTTGACGTGAAGACATCAATGATGTGATAGTAATAACAAGCCTGAGTGAAGCTCCTTGCCTTGCCAAATTACCAGTTTGTTTTTGTGAGTGACGCATAGCCTTTCGAAAACTCGCTGCACTGGAAGCGAAAAGTTCATCGTGCTTCGAGAAATCAGAAAGCCATGTTCATTTACTGTCTGATATTCCACCATCAAATACTCTTGTTGTCATTATCCCTCAGCGTACTATAATGACATTCTAGATAACTATTTTGATCGCGACTAGCTTTGAATGACAAATAGCAAAAAATAAAGGCAATGAGGCAAAGCCAATATTAGGAAATTTCGCAAAGGTGATCGTAAAAGTTTGAATATTGCCGGTTTTTACTGGCTCGATTCAGAGTTGCCGAATTGTCAGCGGTAGAGTGTTTTCAGTTAGTTCCCGCGTAATCCGCGCTCTGACGCCAATTGGTGTTGCGATAATTGTTTCCCCCACTGTACATGTTTGGATGGGAAGTAAGGAATCGTATGAAAGTGTGACCTTGGAAATATGAATCAGCTTTTTCACATTCTTGCTCCAAAGGGAAATTAGTTGATTTGAAGTGTAAAGTAATTTAAGAGTGTTACGTTTGAGGTGGTAAAAGATTTTGTCTATGATAATCATAAGGAAAGTCTGCACTCGAGTTCTCAGTATTTGCATTTATAGTGTAGCATTTCTACTATACTATGCTGCTACTAATATACCACCTCACTTTGTTTTAGTGGTTGATGTATATGCCATAATTTCAGTAATCTCTGAAATCAATGGTGAATTATGGTAATTGATCGAAATTTCACCTCTATTAACAGGGAATGGGGCAACTCGCTGAGGCCGAATCACTGCCACCGACTCGCCGTGGGGCCAACTTGCCACGGGCTCAACTAGCCGCAAGGACAACTTGCCACAGGCATATTTTAATTACATTTAGAACTACCTGAAATTACTTGTTCTTCGCAAGGGTTTTAATTATACAATATCATAGAAAGAAGAAATCCTTTATTTAGTATTGTGGGCTCAATATGACCTTTTTTGCAAAATTAATTTAAATAATTATATAATAAGCATCTTATTTACTTTTAAGTGGTGATCTACGAAGTAATTCAGCAGTAAATACCAGGTGCAAAATGAAAAGTAATATTTGGGAGTTAACATATAACCAGAATTTTGCTATACAATGATATAACAAACCAATTTTGTTGATTTAACCAATGAAGTGCATAACATTTTGGCAGTGTTACGAAATTAACAAAAATAAATGTAAATAATCATACAATTAAAGATCATGGTTTTTAAGTGCCCTTATATTAAGTTATTCATTAGTAAGTACCATGTTAAGAATAAAAATCAGATCATGCATACCAACTGATAATTACATACATATCAAATTTTCATAAAAAGATATCCTTTCCTTGCTGATTTTTATATAATACAGTAAACGTAATTAACCCTTAATTGTTCTATTGGGGTGAACCCAGGTGGTGTATTTCCCTCCTTTAAACAAAAACTAATCAAGATATTTTAACCAAATTTTTGTTTTGTAAAGATTTTTACCTTCTTACGATCATCTGAAAATTTAGTTAATTTTAAACAATTAAAGGTATTCAATTTTTGCTGTTTTACCAGATTTTCAAAATTAAATTTAAATAATTTTTAAACAATATTTCAATACCTTTTAAGTGCCTATACATAAAGTAACTCATTGCTAAGTACCTTTTCCTGTATAAAGAGTTTCCACTTTATTTGATAATAGATAATTAAAACCCTTGCGAAGAACGAGTAATTTCAGGTATTTCCAAAGGTACAGTCCTCCAAGAAAAAATCGAACGGTGTATTCCGTGGTGCATAAGATTGAGGGGTTTCAAATTTCAGTCTTTACTCCTTCCACCCGCCTTTCTATTACATTTTGGCAACACCGGAAGAGTCCGAAGCCTTCCCTTCTATCTGACCGTGGGCCTTGCAGCGAGCGGAAGGGAGGAAACAATAGGTTTTATGGTGAGGTCTAGCTAAGCGCACAGTGTACTGGAGTTTCCATGGCCAAGAAAAGATTTCCAAAATGTTTTTGTAAGGACTTACTGGTGTAGAAGAGACAAGTCCATTTGGATCGAAAATGGACATTTTTCCTCTTTGATAATTTTTGCAGAAAAATTTGGGGATCAAACCTGAATGATATTGATGGGCGTAATTTTGTAAAATGTTTCCCCATATTCGCTCTAAAGATTTCCTCAGTATAATTGCTTTATTTGCTACGAAAGTTATTTGAAAGCATTAACGTATTCTTTAACTATGTTAAAAAACAGTATGTCACTGCATTACTTCCAATTCACAGTAAATGAAAAAGATTTTGATTGATTTGAATATTTATTAACAAGAGGATAACAAAGAATCAGCTGCGGTTCTGTTAGTTACTCGACGATTTGTAACATTGCTACGCCAACAGCTGTGCGCGCCAGATTGGTGGTTGCAGGTATAAACAATGAAATCTTAGGCAATTTTCAAATCCATCATCCTCTTTCTCAAACTAACATAGAAACTTCTTCATTACATATCTAGTTAACAGAGAGGCTTTTTTATTGCTAATATATTGCTTAATTGCTCAAAACATTTACAAGTGAATTGAGGACAGTAGTTTTGTAGCTTTCAGTGAACTAAATCATAATATTTCTACATAAACTAGCTGAAGTGTCACATACAAATTAGTCATACAAAACACCCCGTCCCGGGGTCGAAGGGCACCTTAGACACATGTGTCCATACTAAGAAAGTTAATGCTGCAATTCACAAAAAAATAGAGACAAAGATTTGTTCGGTCATCTGTAGTTACCATGCACCATGTTTTTTTCCGAAACAATTACTTACCTCTAAACAGTGTTTTCGGAAATGTGAAAGTGAAATTTCTGAGAAGATGAATTTCGCCAAAATATACTGAAAATCATTTTGAAAGCTTTCACTAACGGCTGCTTGTGGAAGACATTAAGAAACACCCGAAATCACGTGTGGGACTAAGGAGAGGAAGATATGCAGATAATACAATAGGTAGGGGGGTAGCTTAGTTAGGTAGCTGGCATAGAAAAGAGGTTCACTGAATTCCGCGTATAGTGAGAGTTATGAATAGGGAGGAAAATGAGTGAATAGAACTGAAGGATCTTGGAAAGAATAGAAAGGTCTAAAGAGATACGAAGTAAACAGCGGGGGATGCGACGGATGCCAGTCGTGGAAGTGCTTTTTAAATCGCCTTCCCTTCCTAGGAAGTTCTTCCTTATCGCTCATTTTCTGTATACCACTATTCCAGATGAATAGTATCCTTACCATACGCAGATTGAATATTTTTCTCTGTGCTCCACAGCTCAGATTCTTTCTTTTATTTTCGAGGAATAATCTTCAAAAATCCCTTCTCAATCCAAATAACATGTGACAAAATAAAATCGTTATTATTAATCATATAATATCGAAGCAGAAAGCACTATTCGTTATGATTCAATAAGTGCACTAAACACAGTTGATGCAAGATTTTCAATTAAGAATATGATAACCAGAAAATTCCCTAAAACTTTTGATTCTACATCATTCCATTAGCAATGAAATTTAAAAAAGAATATTATAAATATATATATATATATATATATATATATATATATATATATATATATATATATATATATATATATATATTATAATAATACTATATATAGCGCCTGGCTCGCTGTCTGATTTGTTAGGAATTCTACAAGAAAATTTCATGCAATATGGCAGAAAGACTGCTTTGAAATGGAAAGACTACTTATCTCCCCATAATTGACACCAAAAATCCCCACCCCAAAACCCCTCTCGCACGACAAACAGTTACATATACCTCAATCTCCACACTTTCTTTTCATTATGCATTTAACCCCCCTTGATGAGAAAGGCATTTTCTCCAAAATGCGCATTAGGTGTTTCTGAAAACTGGCCGCCGCACCTGGGGTTAATCCTTTTCTTAGGAATTGCGCCCGATGGTTCCCGGCATACAGCAATTGAAGAGTTCTTGAATCTCCCATTCCCCAAAATACTTTTCCTCTTTTACCTTATCCCGATGATTATCAGCGTTTCAATCATGAAAGGAATAATTTCGCTCATTTACTGAGGGATACCGATATCCTAAAGAACATTCTAACCCTTTACCGTTTCGAGTGATATTTCTCTTTCTCTACAACTATAATTTCCGTCTCTAATCAATTCTCTATATCGTCCCGTTTTGGATGGATAACTCCGACGAAGTGAAATATATGTGACTGAAATAAGTAGAAGACTGAATGTAATCGATATCGTGATGCTTAAGCTACTTACACCTTATTAATTAAATAAGCTACTAGTAGGTCTTAAATGATAGATTTTCCGAAATTCGTTTCCCGGTATCTTTTCTAAAGTAAGTAACCCTACATGCATAAAAACACTATGTAAAAAGACTGATGCATGGGATATTCGACCTCAAGTTATAGTTAAAAACACAGTATATAAAAATAAGTATGGTTTAAAAGGAAGCATAAAAATAGGGTTATTCGTAATGAACGTTTGAAAAACGTATGGCATCAAATAAATAGTAGCTAAATGCTACGGTAATTCGTAAACAATTTAAGACCCTAATGAAAATTTTATTTTTAAGCATGGCGGCATTTCGACTGTAATAAGAGCTCTAAATAAAGTTCCAGAGATGTGTTATGATTATGCATAGGAAGTGATACATAATGAAGGATAAAGTCAACCGTATCTAATGGCAAATGGTTCATAATTTAAATGACTTAAACGAAATAAGCATCGGGAAAAGGAGAGACTGTCGGAAGGGAGTTAAAGTGTTTCAGGGGATTCATCTACAGAACTGGAATAAGAAGAATAAAGTAAAAACATGTATTATAAAAAGAATTTTTCCAAGATTCATTTATGAGATCGCCCATACGGTCTCGATGAGGTAAACCACTTGTGGTTAAAAATAACTTAAATCAAGGCATGAAAAGGTTTGTGTGAGAAAAGCTCGAAGATGAACATAAATTATTGCGGAAGACATGTTACCAACTTGGATATTTGTTGTAATGATTGGGCCAGTCAGATCGGAGCACTCGAGGGCTTTTAATGCCAAAATAAAAGAGAGGCTTCCGGATAGTCATATTAGCAGCGTGTTCTACTTGGATGAAAGCGGTCCCGGGTTCGATTCCCCGGTGGGAGACCATGTGCGAAATGACCTCCGCAGTTGAATGCCTTTTAAAAATACAACTCATAAAAGCGAGAAATAATGAACGTTTAGTTATCGATATTACTTGCTTGATTGTGATTTCTTAGGATAATCGTAGCATAAATATTTTACTTCATTTGTTTATGTAAATATGGTCTCAGGAAGCTCATAGTACTCATGCATTTTACGATATTGTCTTTTAACTACGACGAACGACATTGTAAAAATGATGGGTTCCAACAGATTGAACGTCTATGGCTGCTTTTATCAATTCTGTCAAATTTAACGCGATTTAAATATGACATTTCAGGATTCTCTTCCTGCTATTTGAAAGCCTGAGTCAGGAGTCAGCCATCCAAGGGCAATTTGTTCGAATCAGAATCTTAATTCCTTTTCTTTGATTTAACGATTAATATTTTTATATAAATTAGTTGTAGTCCTCAATATTCAAGGGAGCTGGAAATTATGTCAGGGTGGAAAATATTGGTTCTCGTAAAGTATAAAGAGGAATCTGTTTCTAACTTAAGGCCATTGCCCTTTTAAAATATAATTCCTTACGGTCTACCAAAAAATTCCCAGCAATCGCTGTTACTGCTTTCCTTTAGACCTCGCGATAGCAGCCCTCCTCATCGGACGAAGCGTAGGCACATGGGTACGCACTGGCCAAGCCACAGCAAAGGCAAAATTCCAGTGTTGCCAAAATGTAATAGAAGGGCGGGTGGAAGGGGTAAAGAGTGAAATTTGAAACCCCTCAATCTTATGCACCACGGAATACACCGTTCGATTTTTTCTTGGACGACTGTACTTAAAACATGCCCACGGCAAGGTGTACCCATGGCAAGTTGGGCCTGCGGCGAGTTGTACCCACAGCGAGCTGGCAGTGGCGAGTTGTCATAGACCCCTCCTAACAACCACACCTGAATTTTCTCATCAATAGAAAATCAATCCCATTCAAAACAATCAATCAAAATCCATTATCATCACAGCTGACAGTATCTACTTGGCATGCTTGGAAAATATGGCCATTAAATCATATTGAGAAAAAACCTAACTTACAGAGTGTGACTTATCCTTTGATATATGCTACGGTGTAATTCCTACTCCTCCCACGCAAAAATCTGGTATAAAAATGTAGGAGTGAGTTGAGTAATATTGGGCAGTCAAGCTCTTCTGCTATATTTTATTATGTAAATGATGTAAATCATCCATAGTAAGTATGTAAGCATATATGTATGTATGCTTACGGTTTGCCATCCAGCCTTAGTTGTGACCACGGCTACCTGCTTTTCAAATAGATCTCCTCTCTATGTTCATTCTAACTTCTGTTAGAACAGAAATAGAGTGGTGTGAATTGAAATAGTCTGAGTAATATTAAAGGAATATTAAATTAGACTGTAATATATGGAAATATTATTTAAATAATATTATGGAAAAATATTTCTTATAAATCTCCTTCTTATTCTCACAATCAGCCTAAATTTGGTTTCTTCCCTGAAGTAGGAAAGACTTACATTCAAAGAAAAAAATTACAAGGGAAAAAAAACCCTTATTACATGTCTTCTAAAGTAAACAAATGGAAAATAGAAATGGATTATTGTTATATTTATAGTAACATTGTCTTCGACAATCTTTAAACAAAATATTGGGAATAAGGATTTGTGTCTTAAATAATATATTTTTCTCTATCATATTTAATGTATGATGTAAGCATAGTTAAAACCATTTCACCAAAGATTGCAAGTGACCGATATTTAATATAAGAAATTATTCTTATTTTCATTTTGGAAATTCTAGAAAATAAAATTATCTAAATTGTTTCATGATTTACAGGTTTTAATGGGTGACATCATCATTATAGTAATTGTGATTTTCAAGGCAAGACCTAAAGGTGATTTCCCATGATTTAAGTTAGTATTTTAAGAGTGAGAATTACCTTGTACCAAATTCACATTGATAATTTGTTTTTAATGTTACTGGATAGTTTAAACTATGAATGTGATTGAATAATCCTGATTCCCTCATTATCTAATGAAGGGAACAATTACTTTCCAACAGTCAGTTTTTTAGCAATGATTTTTCTTTTAAATGCTCATCTACTGTCTCATATTCAGTCCTTGGGTTATTTTTAACGTTAACACCTTAGACATCAGTTATAGAGTTATACAGTTATATACCTCTTAATTAAAGGCATGAATATTCAATAAATTAATCTCTGCTGAGAAAACCAATTTGCAATTCGGATGGGCAGTAAGGTATGCAGTCGTATCATAGAATTTGTTTATTTCTCAAAAAATTGTATCTTTTTATGTTACTATGTATTTTTTTATCCCTATATTCTACCAAATGAAAAAATTGTCCCTGATCTTATGGTACAGTATTGGTGCAGTAGAGAAATATGTATCTAACATTTTTGTCTCGGTATTTTTAATGGTTATGATAATATCAAAGCTACTGCGCCATGGGTGATGAAGGATATTGGAATTAATCTTGCTCCTCCTTTATCAAATACTGCGAAAATAAATATTTGTTCTCTTATAGTACTGCAATCACAGGAATATTTTCCATTTATAGGATTCGGGCTCAGGGATGAAAGAAATGACAAACTACCTTACTCCTTATCTTACCTCTGCAAAGAATATTGAAGGCTCCGATAGAGAATAATGATAGGCATAAGAATCTGTATTGTAAAGGTATATGAGAAGGTAGAAATGGATAAGTAATAATATATAAAGATATGGAGTGTTAAGGCAATACAACTCTTGAGTTTTAAAGTTAGCACATCCCTTTGAGTATAAATCCGTTTCTGTTTCGTCTCTTTCGTGAGTATTCCAACTTTTAGGCAAACATTTCAACTTTGAATGCAACGTGAGACTGTTCACTGAAAGATTTCCATGTATCCTATGGAAAAAATTACTGATTGTGTATAAATTCCAGCGCATTACTTTAATTAATGAAGATCACGTTATAAAAGAATGATTTCCATTGCAGTTTTGCAAGAAAACACTATACTGGTTACTTAAAGCAGTATTTCTCTACTGCGATAATAAATAACTATCTGAGACGATAATTCGCTCTGCCATTGGTATTTTTGTTTTATTCGTCCACGAAAGTTCAAAGGGCATTAAGAAGCGCTTCACCGCGTTTTTCGGAAGCGTGGATCATGGTATTGAAAATTATGAGAAACGAAACGTGTTCTTTTCGTCATGTGATTTAGCTACTTCCGTTCTTCTAAAGTCACTTAATGGCTCTCTTAGTTACATTTGTTCGTGTGGTGATGGTGACTTTTGTATTCTCCCGTGGAAGTGAAATTGTGCTACGAATTGAGTGGAATTAACTACAGTGGATACAGTGATTACAAAGAGTGATTTGTTTAAAGCAGTAAGAAAAGTGTGTGAATGAGAACAACGCGTATAAGTGTTGATTCTATTACTGTTGACGAGTTTAGAGTCCTTATATTGGCAATTGTAGAATTTTTCCCTCCGCCACCATCTAAAAGTGCGAGGATAATAGAGAAGTTCGATAATGTTGCCAGTGGTAAGATGTACACCATCAGTCGAAGATAGAAGAAAGAGATAACTTCTCCTGTGTCTAGTAACGTAGGCTTTACAAGTTGCGATGGTAAGTAAGCTATATTCCTGTATTTGAATGAGATATCGTGCATTTACGTGACGAATCAAAGGGAAAAATTCGATGTGCTTCCTATTTAATTGTAATTTAAACTGGAATGCAGGAAATTAAGAAAGACAGCTGATGTTTGGTGAAGTGTTAAGCGTCTAAATGATCTCACTGTTTTATGGATTCTTTCAGATTAGATGATGTAAGTAAAGTACCGGAAACTCGTTAGTTCATATATATCAATAATCACTCTTGTAACGTCTTTTGCCTCGATCTTTTCGTTTGCATTTTTAGAGTGATTGAATGTTCAAGCCTCATTCCGTTTTTAATTCAACCACTACTGTGATCTTTTCCGTTTATATCATGAAAAAGAATCTCTCATTTCCCATCATCTCCGCACTTTGTATGCTTTGGTAATTAAGATTTTGAGTTTTTGAAAGAACAGGACACTAAATTCATGGAATCATACTAACATAAATTATTGTCTCAAGATGAGTTTAACGTCATAAGACTTCGTAACTAATAAAGAGGATTGGTGTTTGACTTTAATATAATAATTGTTCTTTTAAATTCGATTGAAAGAGGCATATTAAGTTTACAACTTTGATGAAATATGATCGGTTGCTTTATTGAATCTTCTTCGTCCCTTTCCTCTAAGTAAGGATTGCTGTTACTTTATGATATTAAGCATAATACTATATAAAATAATATTCATTTTTATTAGAGAGAGAGTTTTATTTATTAAATGATGTACTCGTGAAATCGAACATTGCATTTGTTACGAAACATACGCTGGAGAGTTACGAAATTACGCTGAGCATAAGAAAAGAAATTTAAAGACATGTTAATTTTACGAAAAACATTTGAATTTTATTTGGATAATTTTTCAATAATTAAACGCTTATTTTAATCGTAATAAATTTATGAAATCTATTTTGATCATTAATGGAATGGAAAATTCCCAGATTTCGAACCACGTGGTGCAATCTGATTGGATGGTAGCCGTGGTCCATCTGGACCAGCCAATCAGATCCCTCCATTTTGTTTAATCCAGTAACTCTCCCGCGTAAAATTTAGTTGTTTTGGCGCTCTTCTGGAGGACGGACCGTTACGCTCACGCTGGATCATCTTCTGAGAATCCGTTAAAATTTGAAATTTAAAAATTGAGATACCTTGAAAGTGCTTTAAATGTTGTCCATGTTTGGAGTTTAATGTAATTATGTACTAATTTTTATTTTTCGCGATTTGAATTTTCTATCAAATTAGGCCAATAACTGCGGGAGGTTAGTGGGCGAGGGAGAGGACTTCGATTCGTTGGTAAGTCTCATAAATCATTTTAATCCTCTCTAGGATACGAAAATCAGCATTTCTGAGAACGTTTAATATTGTGATCCTTTGTTTTATCCGAAATCATTTTCAGCTTAAGCCAGATACGCTATGGTAATGCAATATATAGTTTTTCAACTTATGAATCTATTACGAACGTTTTAGACGCTTCATGAATGCGGCCCCGAACCGAATTTCTATATCACACCTTCAAATATATTAGCGTGATTTAATTAGCTGGTAATAAAAGACGACTTTTACGAAGATTTTCGTAAAAACTATCGGCTGTTAACGTAGCGGATATTCGGAATCGGATAATCGTTTCTCCCAAGGCATCACTCGTTTACACTACTGGACTTACAGTTTTAATTATGGAAAATATTTTCTGATACTTAGTTTTTATTCAAATATTTCAATGTTAGCTATGTCCTTCACGATTTTCCGGGTAAACTTCGAAAAATAGGTTAATATTTCGACGGAAATTTTAACGGTACTCCGATCGTCATCTTTTAATTATAAACTGATCGTTTTTCAAATTCATGTCAATATCATAATATCCTTCTTCAGTCATGGGAGTTAAATTAATATTGTTTAATTTCTTTACCAATTATCTTAATTTATCCTGTTTTTAGAATTTCGTCATCTTTTCATCTTATTTTCGAATAAATTTCAGTAAGAGGTACTTAAGACTTAAGAATTATTTGCCATTTTAGTGTAAAACTATCCCTGGTTGAAATCCTGATTCATCTTAATTATAATACATCAGGCTTTAATTTCAAATATGCCCTGGAATTATTAATAGGGAATCCGATGTTAATTAGCCGTTTGTGATTTGTCGGAAAAAAATTTAAATTTTTAACGGAAGCTTCAACCGATCTCCGATCGTCATTTGTTAATTTTAAACTGAATTTTTTCTTAGAATATGTATTTTCTGAATTTATTACAATTATATGTACATTATTCTATTCTTCTTTAAACATTTCAGTTGAATTTCTTGTTTTTAATTTCCATTTTTCTTTAATCTTATTGGGATTGGAAACTCCGATCGACATCTTTTAATTGGAAACTGATCTTTTTTTAAATTCACGTCAATAGCATCATATCCCTCTTCAATCATAGGAGTTAAATAAATATTATTAATTTTTTTAACTAATTATCTTAATTTATCCTGTTTAGAATTGCGCAATTTTTTCATCTCATTTTGGAATAAATTTCAGTAAGAGGAACTTAGGACTTAAAAATTATTTGCCATGATAGTGTAATACTAGAATTGAAACCCTGATTTATGTTAATTATAATATATATGGCTTTAATTTCTTTCTAATATGGCCTGAAATCATTAATAGGGAATCTGGTTTTAATTAGATGTTTATGATTTGTCAGAAAAAAATTCGAAAATAAGGTTTAAAATTTTAACGGAAAATTTAACGGATAATCGATCGTCATTTGTTAATTTTAAACTAATTTGTTTCTAATTATATGTATTTTATAAATTTATTCCAATTATATTTACATTCTTGTATCCTTCTATAAACATCAGAATTGAAATTTTTTATCTTTACTATTTTTCTTAAATCTTATTGGGATTGAGGAATTGCGTTTCGGCTTCGCTTACGAATTAAACGTTACCTTGTTGGCATTACGGTAGCGTTGAATCCCGAAATTACCTAAATCATATTCTTTCACTGCTTTGTTTGGAATTATGACCACCAATATTTTAAAGGAAATATGATTTTTACCATTTTATAATTTTAAATTTTTAACAAAGGCTTATACAAATTTGACTTTCTAAAGTACAGTCGGCCCAGAAAAAATCGAACGGTGTACTACGTGGTGCATAAGATTGAGGGGTTTCAAATGTCACTCGTTACCCCTTCCACCCGCCCTTCTATCACATTTTGGCAACACCGGAATTTTGCCTTTGCCGCGGCTAGGCCGGTGCGTACCCATGTGCCTTCGCTCTGTCCGATGAGGAGGGCTGCTATTGCGAGGTCTATAGGAAAGCGATACTAGCGATTGCTGGAAAATTTTCGGTAGATCGTAAGGAATTATATTTTAAAAGAGAAGTGTAAATTAGGAACAGATTTCTCTTCATTCTTTATGAGACCCAACATTTTTCCACCTTCATATAATTTCCGGCTGCATTGAATACTGAGGACTATAACTCATTTATAAAAAAAATATTAGTCGTTAAATCGAAGAAAAGAAGTTAAGATTCTGATTCCGACAAATTGCTCTTGGATGTCCTGGCTCTGTCAGTGTTTCCAAATAGCAAGATGTGAATCCTGAAATATCATGTTTAGATTACGTTAAATTCGTCAGAATTTAGAAAATCCATGAAGATTCAATCAGTAAGAACCCATTGTTTTTAAAAAGTCGTTTATCGCAGTTAAAAGACCATATGATATTTTAAAACAAAAGAGGGTTACGAACTTGCTGAACCCATATTTATAAAAAATAATGAGGTAAAATATTTATGCTATGATTATTCCAAGAAAATCACCATCACGCAAGTCCTATCAATAACTCAACGTTAATTATTTCCCGCTTTTATGAGTAGTATTATGAAAAGGGATTCGACAGCGGAGGTTATTTCGCACATGGTATCCCACCAGGAATCGAACCCGGGACTGCTTTCATCCATGAAAAACGCGCTGCTCAAATGACTATCCGGAAGCCTCTCTTATATTTTTGCATTAAAAGCTCTTCCTGGTGAAAGTAAAGGAAATGGAATTCGGCTATTAATGCATCAGAAATTTAAGAATTCTCCGATCGCTGAATTCCGGGGACCGTCGGGTGCAATTTCTCAGAAAAGGATTAACGCCAGGTACCAGTTTTCAGAAACTGTTCATGCGCATTTCGCAGAGGATATCAAGGGGAGTTAAATGCATTATGAAAAGAAAGTGAGGAGTGTGAGGCATCCGTTTGTCGAGAAGAGCGTCAAGGAAGAACTCCCTATGAAGAAAAGGAGATACTGAGATTTAAAAAGCACCTTCACGGCTGGGCATCTGTCGCACATCTTTGATCCCCCATCCCCCGCTGTTCACTTCGTTTCTCTTTAGACCTCACCATTGTTTCTTAGATCCTTCAGTCCTATACACTCCTTCCCCCGCTATTCATATCTCTCACCATACGCGGAATTCAGTGAACCCCTTTTGTATACCTGCTACTCCCTAGCCAGTCCATTATCTTTAAATCCTTCTCTCCTTATTCCCACTCGCGATTTCGGGTTTTTCCTAATTTTTCACAAGCAGACGTTAGCGAAGCCTGCAAACCGCCTTGGACCACCGGATCGCCATTATGTGGTCTCCGGTTCGATTCCCTACGATGGCACTTATGCACGGATGGACCTTCGCTGTCAAAGCTTTCCGGGATAATACAATGATTAGACAATGAGCAATGAATGCCGCGGAAAAGAGAAAAGTGAATGAATTGTCGAGATTTTTACCGGTGAACATTTTTGAAACTGCCTTTACTCTCTTACAATCCAACATAAAAGGTTTCTTCATTAGCTCATTCTATTATCTGATTGCATAGAAGTCACGTGAGATTAAGTTTCGAGTAACCACATCTAAGTAAAAATTACTTAGTTGGAGCGTAACTTCAAGAAAATTTCGTCGCGTAGTGTAACTTACGCGTCGCCTAAAACTTTTTGGTTTCTCATTCGAGGAAGAAGTTGTCGTTAGAGTAATCGGGATAAATATCGTTCTTAACTATCACAATGGTTTTATATATTTTAAATAAGAGAGGATCCGAATATTTTCCTTCTGAAAGTTCCATTTTATCCCCCGTAATGTTAAACTCTAGCCTTCATAAAGATATCGATGTGGAGAGTATTTGTTTAATTAGTAGCTGAAAGAATATTACTATTTATTTATATTGTTATCTTCGGAATCATTTCAACGAAAATTATCAATGCTTTGAGAACGAAAGCATATATTATTTCAACTTTCATTTACAAGGTGCAGTTTTAAACCATCTACAGTATACAATATTATTTCTACCTGCGCACTCGAAAGCAGGTTTCTACACTCCATGCAGTCTTGAGAGGTCATTACCGCCTGTGAAAGATAAGGTGGAAGACAAAGACCGACCGTGGGTTTACCAGCTCAGTTCTGATGATTGTGGGATGGGGTATATCGGACAATGCGGCAAAAAGATAAAGGTGAGAGTGGCCGAACATCTAAGGTGCTACCGATTGGGAACTTCCCAATCTGCATTCGCGGAGAACCCTTTGGAATGCGGACACAAAGGGAGGAAACTAGATAGCCTGGTGGTCATTGAGATCGTGTCAGCGACCTCTGAACGCACCAATGACGTTTTGGATGTATTAATTTGGTTGTTTCTGAAGTGAGCTAAGTGTTCTTTAAAGCTATTCTTTTGAATCTCTTCTTTGAATCTAATATTCAAAACGCAAAATAGAGAATAGATTCAAAGAAAACTTATCTCACTTCAGACACAACCAAATTTATAAATCCAACGTTGCGCAACACATACAAGAACACAACCATAGGATTAATTTAGAAAATTTAAAATTAAAGAAATCGATACAGAATAACTCAAAACTAGATGAATTTTCATTCAATTGTACACACATTCGTGATTATTATATTAGATACTTATGAATTAATTCGTTGAAAGCTTCAAAATTACAGTCCTCAAATACCATTCCAAATATTTTGAGCTTCTTAGAAATAACGTCGAATCTTTATTATTTATTGTGATTTGGAAGTAAACCTAGAGTATACTGTTTTTTAACAGACATAAGGGTAAATGGAGTAAATAATCCTTTAAAATTCAAAAACACAATACGCTAATGCTTTCGAATAACTTTCGTGGATAATGAAGCAATTTTACCGGGCAGATATTAAGAGCGAATAGGGGGAAAATTTTTAGGAAATTCCGCCCATCAATATCACCCAAGTTTGAACGCTAAGTTTTCGTCAATAACATTGTCAAAGATGAAGAATGACCGTTTTCGATCGAAATGGACTTCTAAACCAATAAGTTTTTGAGTCCGTACGAAAATATTTTGGAAATCGGCTTCTGTCCGCAGAAACGGCCTCTCAAGACCTCTGTGTGTTTCGTAGACCATACCATAAAATTCGACCGCGGGCTTTGCGGCCCTCGGTAAAATTGAAGGGATGGCCTCGGGAGAATATTCCGGTGTTGCCAATAGCTAATAGAAGGGCGGGTGGAAGGGTTAAGGAGGGACATTTGAAACCCCTCAATCTTATGCACCACGTAGTACACCGTTCGATTTTTTCTTGGACGACTGTACATTCTGATCATCTGTCCACAAGGTACTCAAGTCGCTTGGAAGGATAATGACTATTTACATGTTTTCGTTTCTTGTTGAAGAAAATTATTGGATATAAGCTGTGAAAAATTTAAGTTATTTTATATATATCTAAACATAGATATTATTTTACTTACCATTTACATATGACTAACTAGCAAGCAGTAGTTTTTCTAAATAGTGCACTCATGTATTAAATATAATAATACAAAATAAACCATTAATTTTTAACTTTCAAGATGGATCTGTCCAGTTCCTTGTATGCTAAACATAGGGATATTTTAGGATAAATAAAATGGCGTTATCTTTTATCTTTGAATCATATTCTTTACTTTATGGCTTTTAAGCAGTTGGTTATCAATTCTTATTCTTGTTCCCCATATAATAAGAAACAACCTGTGTTTTCAAAGTACACTTTGCTATGTAGATAATTCAATTCAGTCTCCTTTAAGTGGTATTTTTTATGGGTGCCCAACAGTTTATCATATCTAAATAATGCTATATAAACCATTGACTTTGTTCATACAGCTGCTTTTGTATATTGCTGGTTATAAGACTGGATAAGTAACTGGGCTTTTTTTACCTTACAGGTCCCTTCATCACCCATTGCTGCAAAACCATAAGAGGAGCTGATGGAGGTAGCTGAAATAAAGTTAAGTGTTCGCAATTCATCTGTTACTTCTTTTCTCTTGTAAAGTACTCACGTTAATCTTAAATGAGCAGATGTGGTGATCAGAAAACTATGATTACAAATTTAAAACCATGTCGCTAAAAACAGAATAGGGAGAGTGAGTTTGTGGACAGAGAATGGGAGATAATATTTGTGATATATAAATCCATAGCCCGAAAGATCAATTACAACTCATTTATTGCTTAAATATCTCTCTTATTGTCATGTAATAATAAGACAGAGTTATACAAGGGAAAATAATATTGTGCTATTTTCTATACTTGAATTTACTTTGCATTTGTTTTGCAGTCATGCATTCATAGCAAAATTATAAAATAATCTAGAAGGTGAAGGAGGCATGATTTTTAGCACAAGTTAGCTTATCATTACTGCCTATGCACTTTGAATTTCTCTTTGGTTTAATTATAACAGCCTTAATATAGATTGGCAAGAATTATTTTGGTATTGTAGGAGGCACCCTTTTAAAACTCACATTAAAAATTATTTTTTACGTGGGATTATTAACATATAAAATGAATCTGCAGCTTGAAGTTTGTGGTTGATATTAGTTATAATAGAATTTGAAGACCATAGTGTAGTGTATTAGGATTATAAGTAACCTTTAAAATTAAATGAGAACATTAAATTTGATTTAATTGTAGACTTGTCGAGGTTGCATTCCCTTGTGAGTAGTATTCCTCATAAAATGTCATGTTTTGAATTGTGTACTAATACCTTTCATTGATGCTGATTGATTGCAATTGCCTGTTGAGCAGGAGTTTGACTCTTATTTTTAATTGAAGTTGCCCTTAAATGAAATGGTATTTATTGATATTTTGAGTAGCATGTCGTTAGTATACTGGTATTTTGTACATTGCCATAGCTTATGAGAGACAATCAGTATAGAATACGAAGAGCTGGTGACATTCACTTTCAAGCAAAATTGTTCAATAATGTGGGGATTTTTATTGCTTATGAGGTTTTCAAAGGGAAAGAAAGCTAAGTTAACAATAAGGGTGGATGGGGAAAAACTAGAGCAATTAGATCAATTCCCATACTTGGGCAGCCTTCTTTCTAAGGATGGAAGATGTTCGACAGAAATTAGAAAAAGGATAGCATTGGCAAAGGAAGCTTTCATGAAAAGAAGGGAACTGATGACAAAGGGACTTGATAAAGGAATCAGGAAGAGATTGGTAAAATCCTTGGTGTGGAGTGTAATGTTGTACGGGTGTGAAACGTGGACGTTGAGAAAAGAGGATGTCAAAAGATTAAAGGCTTTTGAGATGTGGGTATGGCGTAGAATGGAGAAAGTTAGTTGGGTCGATAGAAAAACGAACGAGGAGGTTCTAGAGATGGTTGGGGAGAAAAGAGTAATGATTGAAGTAATTAAAAATAGACAAAAGAAATGGGTGGGTCAAATATTAAGAGGGGAGGGATTGTTGAAGAAGGCAATTGAGGGAAGAATGCTAGGGAAAAGACAGAGGGGAAGACAAAGACAGAAGTTATTAGACGAATTGAGGGGTGGGATAAGTTACCAGGAATTGAAGGAGAGGGAATTAAATAGGAATGTGGGGGCACATGAACCTACCGAAAGGTAGAACACTTTATATATATTGGTGGGAAAATTTGATGTGAGGTTGCTTTACACAGTCAGTTTAACATCTGAATTTTTTACTGCTATGGTAATTTAATTAATTTCCAAACATTGCGGGGAGGTTCATTAAGATTTATTAACATGAATGTTAACTGCTGGGTTTTGCAATGTTTGGTGATTTAGGTGTTCGAGCAAAGCCAATGTAAAACATTCCTTTAAAATATAGGTCCCTTGGCAAAATCAAACATTAACTTCCAGCATTTCATGGTACATTCAATTCTTTATTTGAATTAAGAACTTGCATTCAATGAGGAAGAGAGAGAGCTAAGAAAATTTTGCCTTTCAAGCATTCATTTACCTGAGCAGATCTTGTGACTTCCAATGAAACATTTGATGCTATACTGAGACTAAGCTTCAGCGGTTCCCTTCCTCACTGTCTCACTTACGGTAGTGAATTAAAGTTTGTCAGTAACTCAATTAGTATCAAATTTACAATCGGGTTGCAAATGAAAGTGTTGGATTTCCATCTTTACTTTTTGAGTGTGTGTTGTTCGAGTGTGTGTGTTTGTGGAGTATACTCCTGAGTGAATGATTAGTGAACATAGATTAGCAGCTTTTTTCATATTTTGTAGTTACTAACTTGGTTGACTAACTACTACTGACTTGGTGGTGGGTAGGTAGTGTTTCATCATAGTTTTGGGTGTAGTTAGTGGTTCTAGAACTAGAACATTGTGTCAGTCTTTGGAAGGTAATGATGGAAATCCAACTTCATGTCTGCCTTCTTCGATCCATAATGAAAATATTTTGTTGTTGCATAAATTGTTTTAACTTTTCTTGAGAAAGGGCTTGTATTCTTGGATATCAGGAGTTTGTTCCCTTTATATCTTGCACCACCTCTGATGTTTAATATATTTTGTTTCCTCTTAACTGTGCACCCTTGGCATTCCAATGCATCAAAAGGATGCAGACTAGATTTTACTTTCATGTTAGGATACAAATGCTGGCTTTGCACGAAACTTGGGTGGTATGATTCTTATTTCTTACTCAATACAGCACAGTTATATGGCAGGATATTCTCACTGATTCTGTAATAAGAATAACGAATCCTTCAGATGTTCGATTTGATTTTTACCTTATGGGTTCCTGATACATATCATGGAATGCTAAGAAGGGTAAATTGATTATCTGAATAAATAATTGAAACAAATTTTAACATGGATAATTCATTAACTGATGGTAGTTAAAGGGTATGAACTATTCTGACAGCTTTTTAAGCTTATAATTATTGTAAGTAAGAGAGGCATTAAATAAACTATGGGACCAATACATACATTCACAGGCTGATGTATTAGGCTTGGTATTCTGTAATGTTAATTTGTAAATAATGGTGGTATTTGTTTACCTCTTACAGGGAGTAATTAGACCATTTTGCACATAGTAAATTATCATTACTGCCTATGGAGGTATAATTTGACTTGGGTCATTGTTTTTAGACTAATTTGCATAAAATTGTAGGCTTGTGAATATCATAGTAAGATCCCTTGCAAAAAAAGGAACCGTAATATGTCCTTCTAGTAAATCAGAATTCCCTCAACTTAATATAGCAGTTTAGCACTAATGTCCTAGCAAAGTATAATGCTTCCTGTTTCAAAATAAAAAATTAAAGATTGGTCATTCAATTTTGCCTTTGAATGATTGTGAAACGACTTACTGATTGATTGGGCACTCACGTATGTATGACTGGGAAGTGACTGTGTGTGCAATAAATTCTTGTTCAATATTTTTCAGGTGTAGTACGATAGTGTTGCTCTAGATTTTTCTCAGCTCAGAGGCTTTGGGGTGTATGGGGATTGGGTGCCCAGCTTTATGTATGTTTGGAAGGTAAATGAGTATCCAATCCTATAGCTCTGTTGGCATTCTCAGTAACTGCCCATAAATATCCCTTATTAAGGTCCTTTTATTTTATAACCCTCGAATGTTAAGTCGGTTAGGGAATAACTAAGATTTACTGATCAAGACTTCAAAAGTGCATCATATATGAGTGCATCGTATAGTTCATTTTAGTTAGTTGCTTGTAAGGAATCACTAACAAAAAATTAATCCCAGCAATCCCAATAATTAATTTGCAGTGGAATATTGAGGACATCGAAGTCATTCTTAGACCCAGTCTCTATAAAAGATCGTAGCACATTTTCCATTGGTGATTTGACATGAATGAATCAGTCTTAGAAATTTTTCTTTAGAATTTGATTATTCAAAGATTTTGCAGCTCTTTCCAGGCACCTACTGATAATAAAAGAAAAAGATGATCGAGAGTTACTTTCTTGATTTCTAATGCATTAAATGGGTACCTGAATAAATTTTTGTGTTTCAAATATCTGGATTGTGTGGATAAGGAATACCATGTACTAAATTATTTGCAGCTTTCATCTAGTGGAGAGTACAAAGGGATATATTTTACGTTTGCCTTAACAGTCTCCATACCCCAGTAGTAATACCGTA
Organism: Pachydiplax longipennis; assembly: GCA_036926295.1. Taxonomy (NCBI): domain Eukaryota; kingdom Metazoa; phylum Arthropoda; class Insecta; order Odonata; family Libellulidae; genus Pachydiplax; species Pachydiplax longipennis. The sequence goes on from JAVFKF010000010.1 coordinate 3,605,376, forward strand.
TAAAGCAATAAATTAGCTCATACTCCTATTTTGGCATCTTGTATATTTGTAGACTCGATTAATATGTATGCTTTTCTTTAGCTTACAGGTCCCTTCATCACCCGTTGCTGCAAAACCATTTGAGGAGCTGATGGAGGTAGCTGAAAAAAAGTTAAGTGTTTGCAATTTATCTGTTAGTTCTTTTTTCTTGTAAATTACTCATGATAATTTTATATGAGTAGATGTAGTGATCATGAAACTATGATTAATTGTTTAAAACCTTGTTGCTAAAATCATGATAGGGAGATTGGGTTTGTGGACAGAGAATGGGATATAGGATTTGTAATATATATAAAACCATGGCCCAAGAGATAAATTACTACTCATTATTTGTTTATATATCAGTTTCATTGTCTGGTAATAATTGCAAGGAGCTATGCGGAGCAAAATTATATTTGGTTATTTTCGATATTTTTAATTTCTCATTCTGCATTTGTTATATAGACATGTTTTCATAGCTAAATTATAGACTTAACTGGAAGGAGAAGGAATCCTGATTTTTAGCACAAGTTAGTTTATCATTAATGCCTATGCACTTTGAATTTTTCTTTGGTCATTCATTTTAACAGCACTTACATAGACTTGCAGATTGGCAAGAATTATTTAGGTATTGTAGGAGGCCCCCTATTAAAACTCACATTTAAAATTATACTTCTATGAATTTCAGTAAAACCTCAGCTACGTTTGAGGAAAGAAAGCATATTAATCATGGTGATAGTTCAATTTCATAGTCTCTGTCAGTTCCTCAAGGAAACTTTTCATGCAATTACGATAATATGGATGCAGTAGCTTTCTTAACTTTTGGATATGAAGCCCCTCTCTTTCATAACCTAAATCAAAGGATTGGATTTTTGATTTTACCCTTGTTTGTATGGTGTGTGAAAGTTAGAATGGAGTGCGCACTCACAAATGGATAACTGTGTGTATGGAATAAACACTGGCGTGATTGGAGGGAGGGGTTGGGTTGGGTTGGGTTGGGGCATTGCCTAGTGTTGATGAGTGTATGTGAATAGGGTAAAATGAAAATCCAATCTTAAAGCTCTACTTACAATCTTTCCATTTGCAATAGATATCACTAAAAAAAACCCTTTTTTATGCTTGGAGGGAGGTAGTGAATAGAATATCTTTGCTTATCATCCTCATGTTCCTTTCTTGTTGTTAAATTCAATCAAAACTATCTGGTGTCATGGTAGAGACGCAATCCTGGGTCTCCTGTATGATAAGCTTGAAAGTGAGGACCAGGATCAATGCATAATAGCATACCACTAATGTTAGTCCTGGACGTTTTAGTGAAAATCTTAAATTTCATATTTTGATAAATTATTTTAATGACTTATAAAAGAATCAGCGCCTGTCAGTGGATTCTCATCTCCTTCCAAATCTGCACAACTGTTATTTCATCGTAAGGAATTTGACACCCAAAGTTTTTGTTGCATGTTTATTTGGTATACTGCATAATTTGAGATCTCTAATATAGACAATTCTTAGAATCACATAATGTCATTTCTCAGAATGAATGGAGCCAGTCAGATAAATTTAATTTCATTGATGTACAAGCATCTGGGGAAACAATTGAATCCTTCTCCCTTTGGACTTTTCTGTAGGCATCTGGCATAGATATGAAATAGTTAATTGGATTTGAAAACCGCAATGCACTGTTGAATGATTTTAATATTCTTTGAAATTAACTAAAAACTTGTAGACTGTAAAAACTGTAGACTTTCTGAGGTTGCCTTCCTCAGTGAATAGTAAAATACCATGTACAGAGGTTTTGCATTGTTTAGCAATACCTTCCATTGATGTTGATTGATCCCGATTGCCTGTTGATCAGGAGTTTGACTCTCATTTTTAATTAAAGTTGCCCTGAAGTGAGATCGTATTCTATTGATATATTACGAGTAGTATGTAGTTAATTCCATTACTACACTGTAATTTGTAATTTGTACCTTGCCAACCCTAATGAGAGAGAATCAGTATAGAATGTGAAGAGCTGGTGACATTCACTTGGCCAACAAAATTTTTCACAAAATGTGGGAATTTTCATTGCATATTGGTTGGGAAAATTTGATGCGAGGCTACTTTACCCTGTCATTACAGTATATACATTTTTTCCTTCTGTGGGAATAAAATTGAATATCAAAGGTTGTTGGGGTTCCTTAAAATTTATTAACATGAATTTTAACTGTTGGGTTTTGTAATGCTTGGTAATTTACATATTGGAGCAAAGCCAGTGTAAAAATTCCTTTAAAATATTGGTTCCCTTTGCAAAAACAAATGTTAACTTCAAGCATTTCATGGTACATTCAATTCCTTAGTTGATTTAAGAACTTGCACTAAATTAGGAGCAGAGAGAGCTTCAGGGATTCCCTTCCTTGCTGTTTAAATTACGGTGGTGAGTTGATGTTTGTCAGAAACTCAATTACTATTGCATTTTTAATCAGAGACCAATTGAAAATGTTGGATTTCCATCTTTACTTTTTGAGTGTTTGTTGTTTGAGTGTGTGTGTTTGTGGAGTATACTCCCGAGTGAATGATTAGTGAACATTTATTAGCAGCTGTTTTAATATTTTATATAGTTATTTGCTTGACTAACTATTACTGACTTGGTGGTGGGTAGGTAGTGTTTTATCATAGTTTTGTGTGTAGTTAGATGTTGTAGAACCAGTACATTGTGTGATTCTTTGGAAGGTAATGATGGAAATCCAACTTCATGTCTGCGTTCATGGACCCTTAATGAAAATATTTTGTTGTTGCTTTAATTGCTTAAACTTGTCTTGAGAATCAGGGAGTGATTCAGATCTGTGGTTTCCTCTGACCTTGGCTAGCAAGTCGACTACAATGTGGTAGCTCGTATATATTCTTCGATATCGGGAGTTTCTTCCCCTTGTATCTTGCTCCAATTCTGATGTTTAATAGCTTCTGTTTCCCCATAATTGGTGCACCCTTTGGCATCCCAATGCACCAAAAGTATGCACACTATTATTACTTTCAAGTTAGGATACAAATGCTCGCTTTGCACCAAACTCGGGAGGCATGATTCTCATTTCTTACTAAATACAGCAAGTTAATATGGCAGGATATTCTTGCTGATGATGGAATAAAGAATAACGCAGTCCTTCAGATGTTATAGCAACCAATTTTTTCTTCATGGGTACCTGTTAGTTATCATGAATTGCTAAGAAGGATAAATTCAATATCATAATAAATGATTTTTGAAAATTAAGTTTTAATATTGATAATTAATATCTGATGGTGGTGAAAGGGCCTGAACTATTCAGACAGCTTGTTAAGGTTGTAATTTTTGTATGTCACCTGCTCTTTGTGTCATATATAATATGCAAGCTCAGCAAATATATCCATTGCTTGAGTTCTGGAATTGAGAGAAAGTTCTTAGATTTCCATGGCATATGCTTGCCTGGCCAATTTTTTGTATTCAAGCAGAATAATATACTTAGTCTTTGTTGAAATATTTCTGTTACAATCGTAGTCTTCAATTAGTCTGTTAGTTGGTGATTTTCACAGTTTTCTTTAGATTTTATTGAGGCTCCTTTGACGTGACTTTGTTGATAAATTTTTTTTTGAAAGTCAAAATTCCTGATTAATTCAGCTGACTGTGATAATGCTGACTGTTGTCAGGCATTAACACAATTTTCGATAGTTCCTTTATAATTCGTTATTTTTTCATGGAATTTCTTTTGCATATTCCTACTTATTGATTTATTTTAGTGATTAGGTATTACTCTTCTCTTTCAGTATCATTTATCAGTGTTTGCTGAAGCAACCAAAAGCTGTACAGATGGACATACTGCAGTATGGTGGAATGGCATAACTCTGTGATATTGAATACAGGAAGAGTCAGCGTTCCAGGATAGAGCAATAACAAAAGCCGATGAATAACTAGATAGTGACCTACCAAAGGATATTAGATGTACATACCTTAATGTAAAAAATTAAAGATGATAAAATTCTCTCAATTTCTCATTCTGGTTTGTATAATTATTACACTCAGGCATTTAAAATATTAAAAATTATGTATGCTTCTTGTGAAGACTTGCTGAAATATATGATTTGTTTAATCAATTTTTGCATATTATGCATCAAAAAGATTTGTCTTGTGGATCTACTAATACAATTTTAAAAAATTGTATATAATGTATCATTGATAACCTTTGCATCCTAGGCCACAAAAAAATATTGACAACTGTATAGTCTCTCAAAATTGTAAGGCCAGGAAAATGTATAATCAGTGAGCAATGTATAATCATTTGCCTTTGTATTCCCTTAAATAAAGTTCTCCATATTGGGATGCCTATAATAAATGGGGGGGACTATAATAAGGGGACTTGGAAATGGAATTGGTCAAGGGGTAAAGAGAGGGAAGGGAAGTGGGAATAGGGAGGCAGTGACGAAAGGGTAGAGAAGGGGTGTGGGGCAAAAGAAAGACATGGGCTGGGGGAGACAGAGGGGAAGAATTGGGGCAGAGGAAAGGTTAGGGGCAGAAAGGGGTAGTGGGATATTAGGAAGGATGGGCAGAGGTTTGGGTAGGAGCGGCAGAGGGGAAAGGAGGGTAGTGGGAGGGTTGGGGCAGAGGGAGAGGTAGCAGGGGCCAGGGGGAAAGGGGGGCAGTGGGAGGGTTGGGGCAGAGAGGAGGTAGGAGGAGGCAGAGGGGGTAAGTGGGGAGGTGGGAAGGATGGGGCAGAGGGTAAGGTAGGAGGAGGCAGAGGGGGTAAGTGGGGAAGTGGGAAGGATGGGGCAGAGAGAAGGTAGGAGGGGAATGGGGGGCAGTAGGAGGGTTGGGGCAGAGGGAGAGGTAGGAGGGGCCGGGGGGAAAGGGGGGCAGTGGGAGGTTTGGGGCAGAGAGGAGGTAGGAGGGGGCAGAGGGGGTAAGTGGGGAGGTGGGAAGAATAGGGCAAAGAGAAGGTAGGAGCGGCAGAGGCAAAAGTAGGGCAGTCGGAGGTTTGGGGCAGAGGGAGAGGTAGGAGGTTGCAGAGGTGGTAAGTGGGGGAGGAGGGAAGAATGGGGCAGAGAGAAGGTAGGAGGGGAAAGAGGGGCAGAGGAAGAGGTAGGAGGAGGCAGAGGGGAAAGTGGGGAGGTGGTAAGGATGGGCAGAAGGTTAGGTAGTAGGGGGCGGTTGGAGGGTTTGGCTGGACGCTAAGTAGAGGAGAGACGCGGAGAATAAGATAAAGTGAAAAAGGGACAGATGGTAGGAGAGATGTGGGAGTCGGAAGGGATGAGAGTTGAGAATAGGGCAGGGGAGGTGCAGAGTATATGGAGCAGAGAAGAGTGGAGGGATGCATTAGCTAAAATAATTTCTCTATCGGTAAATTGCACGAATGTAATGTCTACTTAGAAGATTTTCTTACAACCAAAATAAATATATATGTCTAATCCATTTATGCTTTATTTCGAAAATTACTCATTTTTATTTAAAGAGTAACTATCGAAAACCCTATTGTATTATTTTCGAAGATTTTTAATGATCATATCTATATCTGAATAAAATTTAGGAAGTAAAATGTATTAATCCTTACCTAAATGCCATGCGATGCAACCAGATTACTTTCGGGATTTAGATGAAGGGTGCCATCGACCGTCTCAGAACGGAACATGTAAAAGGAATAGCTTCAAGTAATCATTTCGCCTCCTGCTGTGAAAAAAATATCCATGAGGAATGAACACTACATTACAAAAACTACTTTTGAAAAGTTGATTTTACTTTCATACTTGATAAAATTCAATGAAAGGATGAAAAATTCAATGAAATTCTGCAAATCACTGTTAAATTTTGTATTTAAAAACATAAGACAATTTTCATTTACAACCATGAATCGTTGTCATTTTTTCAAATTTCTAAGTTGGTGAAAAATCAAGTTTCATACTAAATGAATGGTAAATCATAAAAAAAATTTTCGGAAATTTAATTTAAAATTTTCATACTGAAGTAAATTAAAATTAAGTTTCTATCCCATAAGCTTTAAAAAATGTAATTAAAACAGTGCTACCAAATATTGGAAACTTTGCCTATTGCAAACGAATCATATAATTTGAGGTGCAACTAGTATTCATCAGTAGCTTCCTTTGTATTAAAATATTGAAACTTTGACTTAATGGTTGGATTGAATTTGGATGGTCTCTAGCAAAGGTTATAAAGTTTAGATTTTTACTATAAAGATCTTATATTTAGCTATCCCCTAATTGGGTTAATCTCGCCTTCGGAAGGGGGGAAAATGGGAACTAGATCTCAATGTGAGTAAATGCTCCGTAGTTAATTTCTTCGAAAAGAAAGAATTGCGTCATAATTACCCATACGTAATAAATGGATTAGTCATAAATGTAGCAGAATCAGTTGAGTATCTTGGGGTTACTCTTCCCAATAATTTAAATTGGAGCACTCACATTCGTAAAATCTGCGGTAAAGCTAGTAAAAAGCTCGGCTTCATAAAGCGTATTGTCGGTAGATGCTATGAGAAGGTTAGAGAGCGATGTTATTTCTCCTTGGTCAGGCCCCATCTTGAATACGCGGCAAGTATATGGGACCCAGCGGATGAAACGGGTACCCGCGAACTTGAGAAAATTCAACGCAAAGCGATACGTTTCGTTAAAAAATGCTACGAGAAAAAGGTAAGCGTCACGAAGATGCTCTCAGATACAGGTTGGGCATCATTGAAAGAAAGGCGGTTAGAAGCTAGGTTGCGACTCCTTAATAAATTTAGAGAAAGCACGTTTTCCCATGACGTAGTTGATATTATGCGACCCCCCTGTTACTTCGGCCGATCCGACAATAAGACTAAAATTAGAGAAATAGACGCTAGAACTAGTCGATTTAAGAACTCATTCTTTCCGCGAACAATACGCGATAGTAATAGGCTAAAAAAGTAGCTCAATCGATTGGTGTTTACACCCCCTGCCACACGCCGAAAGGCGGCTTGCAGGGTATTCATGTAGATGTAGATTGAAAACTTTGGTTTGAAAATGACTGCTTTATTTTCTTGCAATAATTTGCTCTTAATATTATTAAAATGCCTTCACCGGGTATAATGATTCTTAGATGGGATCCTGGGACCCCGTTATCTCCGTATTCCTTATGAAGAATGTAATCAAGTTTTCCCGGGTATCTACTGAATTTCCCGGGAAAAATAATCGTAGATTTTTTTTCAAGAATTACAACGTAAGTAACCTTTAATTTTCTGTCCCTTTTCTTAAACCTATATTTTTCTTTGTTTTCTATGAATTTATGGAATATTCCTATGCTACGTTTTATTTTCTTTATATTTTCGCTGCGTAACTGTATGCTAACTTTGCATTCTACCAGAGCGTTCTCTCGTTTTTTAGCCGTTTACCATATGGTTGATATTCAGCAAAGTGTGTTTTTTCTTTGTCAACTTAAGTGTGAGCCATATAATTCATTAGTTATTTTTAAATTATAGCCAAAATAGAAAAAGTAAAACCATCATTTAGTTAGGTTTTAGGAAGGATGATTTTTCTTTTCGGAAAATCGTGATTTAGCTTTCCATTTGTATTTTGTTTCGTGACAGATTCAGGTTTATGCCGCATGGGGGATACAGAAAACTCGTTCCAGTAGTTCATTTCGTAGGTGAGGTTGGACCGTGCCGAATGCTCGTTGCAGGTAAGAGCTTGTTTTTGCAGCATTGAATCCAGGTGTTTCTGAAACGGAGTGGCTCGTCGCAGACATGGGAAAAAGGTTTGCTTCCTAATATAATTACTATCACAATTGATTCTCGCAAATACTAAACTGAGAATTCTTTAAAATATAATGTCCGCGTTAAACCCAGTTTGACCCCTTGTGCCACGCGATTTTAGTTTGTTAAACGTTCATTCCTATTCCTTTGTTACGTGAATAGTCATGTTTTTGATTAAATAAACACATAATGCGAATCCTTTCTCTTCCACTTTCAATGAGTACGATGCTGTCCAAAAGAACCCCTGTCGTAGCTGTTTCGCCTTGCGCTGGAGTTGTGCATTTGACCTGACGTTTCCAACAAGCTTAGCCACTGGAGCATCTCATCTTGAACGGTGCGCATCAGAGGATTATTTTGGACCACAGGCTTTTAATATGAGGTAGTTCCAGTTAAGGAGAAAACTTTTTAATTGGCAAATTCAAAAAATATATCTGTAAGAAATTTTGTCATGCATGATTCATTATTCATGATTATTTATTTGAAGGACGGAGTAAGCAGAGGAAGGAGACCGATGGAGATTTGTATCTGGGCTTTCTTTGGATGGTGGCTGGAGTTCTTTTTATTTGTTACGTCCACCAACTCCGAATTCCGATGCGAGGTGCGGTGTTTTGAAATGCTGAAGTGAGTTCTGTGTGTTCCTAAGTTCCTAATTTATCTTTACTTGAATGTTTTCTCGTAATGGTAAAATTCCAGCCGATGAATTGTTATCGTTTCAGTGAAATGACTTTAGCCTTGCAGCCGAGGATACGATATGTGACAGAGCCTTCCTAAGGAGTGAAGGTGACCCACGCCGTTGGCGGTCCGGCACCTCTGGTAGTCGATGCATTTTGAGACTCGCGAGTGGAAGTTGACCTATTATTGTTTATAATATTTATTTATTATTACATTTATTTATTATTGTTATCATTATTATTACTATATTCATTCTTATTTATCACTTTATTTATTTATACTTACTACAGTCTATATTGCTATTAACGTAACGAAATTTAATGCTAGTTAAGTAAGTAGGGTATTTAGCTCGAAAGCCTAATTAAAATATAATTAAAGAAGTAGTTCTATAAAGAAATTACAAAAACAATAATAAAATCAGAAAAAATGCAATTATGCATTTCGATCTTCTTTTTTTTGTCTCCCTCTAACGGTGTGTGTTTATATGTTTTCAGTTTCTCAGACACTCAAGTTGTCTCAGCTAATCTCCGAACACTCCCAGACGCTGTCATAGGATGTCAAACACTTCCATTTAAGAACTAATGAAATAATCCTAGATTTCAAATGTATTTCCCACTTGTAAATCATTTAGAAAGCATGTCAACTGAGTACGTACATAACCCAGTTTAATCATAAGATGATAATATAATGTTACATTAAGTAGCAGCCAGCTCCTTCCTTCGTCTTCGTCTTTCAGGTCTTCCTCTTCAAGATATGAGCCAGCCGTCCGAAGGCGGGAAGGAGAGTCACCCACGCCGTTGGGGGTCCGGCACCCTTGGAGTTGCATTTGCGACTCTCGTGTGGAAATTGACCTAGAAATTATCTCAGAAGAAATGAAGGGGTAAGAAGTGAGGATTGTCCTATTCAAGCTTGAAATTAAACGAGATCTTTTGTGTTGGTGCCCCCCCGGCTAATCCTCTCTTCCCGGGAACCGCGGATCCTTGAGTCGTCACTGATATGATTGCGTTTTCTAAATATATTCTTAATATATATAGATTTTAGCACGATTAGTAATGAACTTTCTTACATTGGCATTCATAATCTTTTATTAGTTTGATATTTGTATCTTGATTGCCTTAGCGGCATTTCGCTTATTAAGATGTCTCTAAATTGCTATTGAAATATTCGTTTAATTTCCAAATTTTGAAGTTAATTTTTTTAGATTCATCTTTAAGAGCAATCTTTTCCGTAGAGTCTTTATATTTGGGCATTAATATCAATCAGTATATCAGATTTTTCCAAGCTTTGTTATCAGAGTTTTCTCGCGGAGTGATCAACTCCTACTGTTCGAGAGATATTTTAAAAGCAAATAGTTTCTTCCCCTCATTTTATTTTCTGAATTTAGATATTGTCCATTGTGTATATAATATGATGAAGTGTCTGTATAATTGCAGACTTAAGTTTGAATCGCTCTATGTTAAAGACGTTATTTTATATAATATATACCTTGCCTAGCTCAGTATAAGTTACTCACACACACAAACTAAACTGTCTGGATCTAAATAATCATTTCATAACTAAAATAATATAATTACTGAAGAAAAGGAATGCTGAATATTTAGGAAAGGTGGAGTAATTTCCTAATTAATTGAGCAGAACTTAGCTTTTTTATTTAAAAAAATTTAGTTGTAGGTGCTTAATTTTCGGTTTTACTACCACATGGTTGTTTTTACCTGTAATAATTGGCACTTGAAATCTGTAGTGTCATAATTGAAGTTTCATAGAGGAAGACAATATCAGAAGAGAATTGTGAAGCTTGGATGTGATCGATTTCTAATGTGATTAATTAATATAGCCAAAAAAATTGAAGATATCATACTATTACTAGTTTCCTTTATTACATTATACTTCTTTCTACATCATCTTATCGGTTAAGTTTAATATATTAAAGCTCATTTCTGTAAATTATCAAATCTGTAAGTTGAAACGGAAAATAACGCTTCAGGCAAAACTATGTTAGGTTATCCTATTAAATTTGTTTATTAAAGGCCTCATTCCAAACTATGGTTATACAACACACCGTGTTTATTGCATTTTATATACGTGAATCTAGACACTACGAGGAATTCATATATTTAAAAATATATTTATTTTATATAGTTTATTTCAATTCATTATATGGTTTGCTAATCTGTTTCTTGAAATAGAAATGTACGTTGATGCAACTATAAGGGGAATAGCACTTATCGATAGTGCAGTTTGCACTGACAAGTACTGCGGCGGTTATGTTTTAACATAAAAAAGAGAGTTGAGAATATAAAAAATAATTTACACAGGTTTTCTTTCGGTGGTTTGTTAGTGTTATATTCAAAGTTAGAATTTATTACAATTTATCACCATGACGAAGAATGAAGCAGAATTCTTGTTTGACTTGCAAGAAGTTCACCATCATATCTATTTTATATTTTTTAGCAAAGCCGTAATTGTTTACTTGATTGAAAGAGAGGACGTCGCATTCTTTTGGACATCTGAAGTAGGCATAGTGAATTCAACTGAGCTCAGGACATCATAGCGCCGTTCACCTCATCAGATGGAGAAGTGAGCGCCATCCTCTAAAAACGAAAAGTTATCACATAAGAGAAGCGGAATAGGTTAGTATGTGTAATAAAGCCTTCAACAGCACAGTCACGCTAAGATAACGATTGAAGTAGTCTTAATTCTTACCATTTCGAATTGCGCATCAAAAGTTTTGTCCTAAACCATTATTTTGTAAAACTGCTTTCGTCGCAAATTCCCTGTTTTAAATGTTTATGGTTTTAACTCCCTTAATTTGAAAGCCTCGATGTTACGCAATACTAATGTTGTTTGTGAATTGTAAATTCATTCAACGCGTTTACAACATTAGTTGCAGATATTTCTAATCGTAGATAGATCGGAAAGTTTAGTTTGATTTAGCGCGTTTATTTCAATTCGTGGTAAATTTATAAAATTTCCTTTTTGAAATTTCGAAACCTTCGGATGAAATGTCGATGATTAGATGTGAATGCTTATTTTTACTTGCGCATTTTTAGACGGTTGCCTCTCTCTTATTTACATTTTGACGCCTGCTCATGGTGATGAGTAAACATGAAGGTTTTCGATAAGTGAAGCATAGAATGAGTCATATTTTTGAGTTGCTATGCTATCGATTCACCGTAACCTGGTAAATTTAATATTGAAATTATTCTCTCCCGTTGGGGAAATTCAGGATATCAATTGTTGGGGTAAGATCACTCTTTATTCTGGTGATTTCAACGCACCGCGTGTCACGATGAGGAAGTTAGTAATAATTGGCGCTCAAAGATATGTTAGGGCAATAATATATTAAGGTTATGACGTTTTCTATTTTTCATTATTTTCCAGGTACTCGGATGTCACGGTGCCCTCTTGCTCCGGCTAATACTAGAAGACGTCTGAGATGGAAATCATCTGAATGCTGCAGCACAACTGAGTGCGAAAGGACCAACGTAGCACATGAGGACATGAAAATTACTATCATCTTGATGCTATTATTACTTGATAATTATGCATACTTGTTATTATTATAATTAAAATTGTATCAAAAAAGCAATTTAATGTTTCTCAACATGTTTCCTGTGTACTAGCTAAGAAATAAATTCTGAAATTTGTTATTTATAAAAGAATTGTATGTATTGATTAAATATCCTCTTTTTAATTAATACTGGAAGATCCAGTATTTTACGATGAATTGCATTTAAATTAGTATTTTTCAGATTTAAATCGACAGTAGTAATAAGGTACCGATATTATATAAAGTATGAAAATTACGGAATGACGGCCTCAAATTCAATTTGGGAAAAATTAGATAGAGAATAAAATAAAGTATTATGCAGAGTAAAACGATAGTAATTGTGCAATTTTACAAGTTAACTACTTAAAAGTACTTAAAGTGGACGAATTTTCGAGAAATATCTAAATTATCAATTTCTTAATTTGAAATTAGCGCCTAGACAACAAAAAATGCATCTTGGGTGTAAAATGATATTTACGATAGTCATTTTAATAGTGACAATGGAGGCTATAAGAGGAAGTCATAACAAATTCAAAATGGCTAAATTTCGAAGAATAGAATTCTAAAATAAAATACAAAATTTGGAAATTTTAAATCCGCGCCCAAACCGCAACGTCATGACGTGACGACATGATAGAGACGTCATGAACTTTCGCTTTCATGCCAAGGTTATTGGGCCCAAAGGGTTAAACTCGGAGAGCTTATTCGTAAATTTCGGAAAAAGGGTTAAATTTGCTGGTTTTGACCTTCAACGACCTCTAAATTCTGAATTCGTCCTTCAAAAAACGCCGGTAAATTCCGCAAGGTTATGAGGGCGCTGCATGTACTCCGTTGTAAGTAATTCATAATGTATATTATCACTCGACTTATAGCAAATGAGGTCTTGGTGTAGTGGATGACATTCTGTTTATCACGTAGAAAGTCAGGGTTCAAATCCTACAATTGTCAATATTTTTTTCTTTTCTATCATTTCCCTATGATTGCGTGATCTTTTTCTCTTGTTAACTTTTACAACTCAAACTTAACGAGCAATATTATCAAGTTATTTCCTCCGCAGCCCAATTTTTCAATGCATATCATATATTTTTTTCTTAAGATTCTATCATTTTTATTTACCGATTTATATCTATATTTCTCTATGATTGCGTGATCTTTTTGTCTTGTAAACTTTCACAATTCAAACTTAACGAGCAATATAATCATGTTATTTCTCCGTTACCCAATTTTTCAATGCATGACTGTATAAAATGAACTTGGTTAATACTAACCCTTATATTCTCCTTTTAATTAAATCACTTTTCGATCGCCGGTTCATTCTAAGGCGATTATCTTGCATTACTTTGGTTAATGATAAATCGAGGGTATTGGAAACAAAAAATTAAGGTCTTCTTAATTTTTATTGATATTAATAATAATACATAAGTAACACATTAGACTAATAAGCAAGATACACTGTGTTTGTAAAAGTAATATGTCAAATTATTCTTCTCATAGATCATCTTCAGAGCTCTAGGTGACAGGATCATTTTTACTAATTCATTTTGATTATTCCATTCGCTGATAATGCTTGTACATAGTATCTGTAAAGAAGGTTGAAATTAAAATGAGTAACAAATATTAGATGTTCACACAATATAGTTCAGCAAAATTCTATTAGGATATTTAAACATGAACGCAGGCAGTATAATGGCTAATGAGAACCTTCATAAAAAATTGAATTCCAAGTATAATTTTCATCCTCTGTTACATATTTATAGTCTTGTTAAAAGTAAGCTTTCCGAATCATATAGTGTGCTCATAACGCATAGTTTTCCACGTATTATTATTTAAGTTTCAAGGTATTTCATCACAACTCTCCAAAATCCTCTCCATAATAATATGGCCAAGACGTTTTTCTTTTTTATAGGCAAGATTAAATTCATATCGTACATATACAAACGCAAATGAGTTGAATTGAAATATTCCGTATCTACTCCCATCCATGTCTAAGCTGCAAAATAGCGTGAAAGTAATAACTTCTATATATATTAAAAACGTAACGATGTCTGTCTGTCTATAAAATACGTTTTTCTCGCCATGGCCAAGAGTTAGAGCAATGCTGAAACGTGCATTCGATGTAGACTGCTGCACCCTACAATGTGATAAAATTTTCTTTTACCTGAATGGCCCCAGTTCGAACTCAGAGAAGAAAAACCGTCCTCATAAGAGATGGACGTAAATCTCACTTTTATCGGTTGCAGGCTACATTTCTTTTGCAAAATTAAATTAGAAATAATAGGCTTACAAAATCTAGATAAGCACCAAAGGAAAGAAAAATGAATAAAGATTCTTATTTTTGTCGTGAAATATCGTTATCGAGTCGAAATGGTGAGAATTTGGTTAAAATAAATGGAAATTTCGTGAAAATTTGAGGCTGTAAACAACCAATCCCCTTGACGACCGAAACGATTGTTGAAACCGAGGTATTGCGTTTTCCCATAAGAATACACTATGATTGATATGTCCACATGAAAGTAATGATTAAAAATGAATGATAGTACATGTTCATAGTCCAGATGTCTGGTCCAGACCAAACAACTGCACCCAGAGGGTGCATGCGCGCGGCTAATCTAAACGATTCAAATTATTTCAAACCGACCATACACCACGTTTATAAACTTACCCATATGTTGCAGATGAGTTTAAATTCTTAGAGAAATATATGTACTGCAAATTATCATAACATTATTCAAATATTTTCCCATAAAAAAACACGTAGAAATCAGAGCAACTCAGTAGTATGTATTTTCATGTACCGTTAATTTAAAATTAGGAATCACGAATAAATTGCAATGGGAAGAACGTGGAAATTATAACTTTCATCACTAGCACGCACAAACATTACATTTTGAAAGATTGATTTGAATAATCATAGAGTTTGAAAAGAGACATAGGATGGATATTTTATACTGCGACATTTATCTAAAAAATTTCTTTTAAAATTCCTCTCAATATCGAATAAAATCGGCAGCTTGTTTAACTCTTACTCCTCCCCAATTCTTACTTTTAACACAGTATATTGTTGCCAACCAATGCCTTATTTCTTTGCCTTTCTGATACTTTCTATACTATAAAGTATTAGATAAATATGATCATATCAGAGAAATATCTTAATTGTAAACGCACTGAGTAAGTCTTCGATTTTCCACCAAGTATTTCCCTCGTTAATGCTTTTAATACAAAGAAAAATATTCAATTATAATTTTGTAAAAAGCTGCCCAATTGAAATAAGTATATCTTTTGAAGTAAATACAAAGTTTGAATTTATTAGCCTGGTGAAAGTTTTATCATTCCAATTCTTAAAAATTGCACTTCTTGAAATTAGCTGGAGGTAAGTCTTTGTTCCGTCTAGCATGAATCAGCCGCTCAGTAATTTAATTCCATATTATCGAGTTACTAAAAGTACTAAGAACATTACATTTAACAGTTGCTGAATGGAAAGCCTTCGTATTATGAGATTATTGAAAAATGATACTTATCTTTATCTCCGGACATCCCATGATAACATACCAAATCCTTTATATTTTCTTCATTAAAAATCCTTTATATTTTCTTCATTCTTCCTCTTTAACTTTAATTTAACTTTCTCAATCAAAATTTACATTAAATAATTTAATTTCAGTAAAGAAAAATAATAAAACAATTTTAAATATTAAAACTTTATTATCTTAATCTAACATGGAACATTATATCGTTCAGCTAAGAATACATTACATTTATTGTTCAAATGAGAACAGTATTCATAAGTCCCCAGAAATGGAGAATTCGGATCCGTTTGACAAATTATAACGAAGTTGCAGCACAATATAAAGGTTAAAAATCTAGGAGATTATATTGAAACCTATGGAGAGTGAATGAGGATGTGTGCGTGTGCATTATCCTGAGACTCGTTTATATAGCTGATTATCTTCGCAAGTGCTTTTCAACGGGTTTGCTAATAAATAGATTCTCGAAGCTTTCCACTTTCCAGTAAACATTCGACTTACTTTCCGTACTTTTGCCCTCCCTTATCATCGTTGCCCTGGGACACCCCCTGATTCGCAGTGTCTCTTGGCTATGTTCAGAGGTGTAAGAGATTCTACCAGAGAATTTTATACAAGAAAAAGGAAAGAGACTTCGAAAATTTCTGGAGGTCATAAACAGCCCTCAACTTTATTGCTCTTTTCTTATCCAGATGTGGGGGAGTAGTAGTCCCTTCCCGTCCTTCACTACCTTCTTTCCCTGAAATGCTCTGTACGGCGTCGGAGCACGGTCGTGAAAATTTGTGTAAATGTTTATTCTTCCATCCATCCACTCATATCTTTATGCAAACACCGATATTATTAAGAGCGTTACAGAATGGGATCTCAATGTTCAAGAGGTGTGCATTAATATTTCCAATAATTCTTTTTAATAAATTGGGATATCCGATGACAATGGCTTGTAATTTTAATAGATTTATCTTCAAAAAATTGTCCTTGCTACATTTGTGATTTTGCTGGAAGTCATGGTTCGCATACTGAACACATTCATGGAAGCAGGCAGCTATAGAATCGAGATATATCTACAGGTCATCAGCGTATAAATGATGTTTACAGAATTCAATATAATTTAATTTTTAATATATATCCGCGTCGACAGAATCGAAGGTTTAACTGAAGTTCGGTAATTCCATTAATTAGTCCATACCCTCAGATGCTTAGGAAGTTTCCTAACGCCTTATGCGATTGGTAAATACAATCCACGATTTATCGCAAGAACTTGCTAGCAAAACGCAACGTGCCCAGAATTCGTCCGCTCTGTTTATATTCAACTTGAAAAGGTATTACCACATTTCCGATACACAAGAAAATATCTTGGATTAAACTCTAAAATCGTCATAGAATTCGTGTTCTAACGCCAGCTTTCAGCGACTCGCGAGCACGAAGTGAGGAACATTTCTTTCATGAATTTGCTAACAAGCTTAGAATCTGTCCATTACTGCAATACTAGTTAGAACTCCGTTTTGCTATAATATTATTCAGCCATTTTAATGCCATTAAAAAACGAAGTAATGAAGTGATTTTAATAACAATAACGAAAACAAATCCTTCTAAACGTTGAACGTAGACCTGCATAGCAGACTATGTCCATCTTTAATTTCTCTCTCTCTATTCTGGATGCTCCCTCGCCTTTAAATAAAACTATTAAAACGAATTTTAAGGGCCTATTAATACCATCAAGCTGAAGCATTTTTGCTTTTCATATCGCAGGATAGTAGGCATTATCGTCCTTATAAGCGGTAGTTAATTTTAGATTGAACTGTGAAAATACATGGTTTCTTTTCCTGAAAAGGTTGTAGGAAGAAAATGCCACTAAGAATCAGAACAGGCAATTATCAATATTAACTTTTATTTCACTTAAATCTCCCTGTGATTACATCAGACAAAACTAACCAAATAGCAAAACAACAGTAAAACAGACATCGCAAAGAAGGAAGAACAAGTCTGCCTGGTATTCGCCCAAGGTGGAAGGAAAACCCTCCGAAAAAACCACCCAAAGGCAGCCAAAACCACAAGTTAATCAGGAAAATATCTCAAATTCAGTGATTTACAAACGAATTATTTAACTACAAGCGATTCCTCAGATACTTTCACAATAACGACAAACCATGTTTGATTCCATCAGAGCGTAATGAAAATACATTATCTGGCAATGCAAGCTGAAAGCTGACAAGTTTTCCAAAGTAGGCAAAAATATTTGTACATATATAGAGAACACGTAATAATTGAAGTATGCGATATAACATTTACATGAATAGAAAACTTGGTAAAATTAAGTTCTTCACTGGATCTGGTAACCTATTGTATTATTCATGACTCACTTTTCCTGAACTTCGATTAGGTATGGCACCATAGGCCACAACATTAAGTTCACAAAATAGATTAATTGCTCCATGAAGACTGAATAGTACAGGGTTAGAATGACTTAAAAATGCGGTCAGCTCTTTCCGGGAACATGGATTAATAAGCACTTCAGCACATTCAGTAAAAGTGTGGCTTCACTGGTGGAAGAGACAATAGTTCAAGTAAATGCTCTGCAAATTTATCTGAACTTGCCACACGTCAAAAGTCACTTAACAATGCACACAAGTGATTTGATGTCCATTACGGGCGCCCCTCTGGAAGTTAACCATGGATGAAATATGCTGCAGTATTACACTTCTGTCTGTAGAATTCCTAATACTGAACCAAAGGGTTGTAATCTGATGGACTCGAAGAAACTCCTCCAGAACCTCAGCATGTCTGTCGTTCAATTGGCAGCAAGAGACCAAGAATCAGGCAGACCAAGGCTATCCTATCTTTAGGCACCTAAAACTGCTCAAACAGCACCTTCTCCACTAAAATTCCACAAGCAAATGAAAATTGTGGCTGGTGGAAAAATACGAGGCTGGACCTGGAAATTCTGAGCAAATTACACGGAACAGAAAATACACGAAACAGACCTTTCAAGAAAAATATAGTCATATGCGAAGACTGGAAAAAATATTAGATATTTAATGCAAACATTGATATGCGAACACGTATGGAAAGGAAAGGAACGATACACATTACAAAACAGCCTGTAAAATTTCAAGAAAAATACATTTCATCAGTAATTAGAGATAATGAGAAATCACGAATTCAAAGATATTCCTTAAAATGTTGAAGACTTCCTGTAAAAAAGGGAAAACCATATGGATTACCACAGAAAATATTAAAAATTTAATGTAACATATGATACTCAAATTCTCGCAATAGGGAAAAAAAAAAACAAATTATAACACCATGTAACACTCAATGAAAATAAAATCAGTAATAACATAACAAGAAAAGACATACTAAAACCCTCAATAACCTTACTGACATCCAATAAGAAAATTGAGTATCGTATCAAAGGGATATAAAAACAACTTAATCTAGCAGAAAAAGTTACCTTAAGGATAAGGCGACATGTAATATTAAATGAAGGACAAATACAGCAGGATCTTTCGCAGTAAGTTCATGAATAATAATTAAATTCGTAAAAACCAATTGCAAAAACAAAGGCTAAGTCATATACAGGCGTTATATAGATAAGTCGACTGCGGACACCGTACGCAAAAAAACTTTCATATTATAGTGCGAACATCGGCTACAGCCGATGGTGACGGCGACGGTGATCGTAGGCATCACGTCGACACAAGATATAGTATGATGATCCAGTAATTGGGAGAACGAAGAAATAAAAAAAAACTATGTTGAAAAACGCAGTAATCAATCGCATTAGGTAGATGCAGCGTCTAAACGTACTTATCAGACGCATCGTGGACGTTTCGTTTCGTGGGATATGTGGAGACGAAGTGTTGCCGCTGAAATTCGGATTCGTGTGTGAAAATCGTCGCAGGCTATCTTCGATGCTTGGCTTCGAACGCCCATGCACGAATTATACCAGTCCATGAAGCAATTCATGAAAATAAAATCGTCAGTAAAAACATACCAAGTAAACACTAATTCAAAAAACTTCCTTAAGCTTAACGACTTCATATAAAGCATACTCCATCATAAAAAATAACCTTAAGGATGAGGCGACATGTGTAATATTATACGTAGGAAGGAAAACGAAATGCAGCAGTATCATTCACACTAAGTACATGGCAATTAACAAAGTTCGCAAACAACCAATCGGAACATCTAACAGGCTAAGACATATCAAGGCGATATACACATAGGTCGACTGCAGACGCCGTACGAGGAAACATTACGTAGTATTGAGACAGCATCGGCTGAAGCAACTGGTGACGTTGACACAGTTGTCTTACGCATGACGTCGACGCAAGGTGATGATAATATGATAATCCAGTAATTGTGATAACGCAGCGTTCGAAAACACAGTTAAAAATCGCTGTCTTCAAAAACGCAGAGTTAAAAAACGATTTGTTCGCTGTGTCATATTCGCCGTGTTCAATCGCATTACGTGAATGCAGCGTTAAAACGGACTATATAGACGTATTGTAGACAGTTCGTTTCGAGAAATATTTGTAGAGAGGAAGTGTTGCCGCTGTACGATATATTCGGATCGGTGTGTGAAGTTCGTCGCAGGCTATCTTCGTTGCTTGGCTTCGCCTGCTTTTTGCAGGCTCTTCTTTGTCTTCCCTCTGCACTGCATTCGGGCTCGACCTGCGGCCACCGCTGTGAGGCTCAACCTGCAGTGGCGAAACTCTCGGCACCACCTACGGACGACAGACACGCAGGCATTACTTACTGGCACACCTCACGCGTACGACCTCAAGGATCGGCACGAAAGCCTCGCGTGCAGGCCTCGCTCACACAGCTAGGCTCGCAGAATCGTCTCGATGCTTCGGCTCCCTGACCGCTTCATCTGCTCGCAGTATCTTCTCTGCGTTGACGTGAAAGCTCCTTCCTCAGGTTTCTGCACAGCCTCCCTCCGCACCTAATACATTCGACTGCCGTCCCGACACTTTTGAAACGCATCACAAAAAACAAAGTCAATCTTGTAAATGCATAACATCTAAACAAAATACCGAAACACTGAAATTACAGATTTGTATTTAAATTCTAGTGTCCATTCTACTTTATTATAAAAGTTAGCAATATTAAAGTCCAATGCATCCAACCTCCATGAAGTACATCGTGTCTTCTAGCACAACTTTCTGCTTCTAATGGGTGCTGCTGTAGGGATCCGCATTTGCTTCTTGAATTCAGTGTTCCATGGTTTGTCTCCTTTAATAGCCTTGTCAGTTCCTTTTGGAGGGAATATTCACTTTATCCTCTTTCCAAAGGCGTCATATGCAGGCTACAACCTCGGGTTCTGCAAGCAAATACAATGAATATGTTACAATCTATAATGAACTCAGTAAAAGCAGGTTGAGAGGGTAAATAAAATGAATTTCATAAATGAAGCAAAGTAACAATACAGTAAAAAAAGAAACCGCCATGTATTAAATATCTTGCAGAAGTTCAGAACAAGTACGTTGTTATCCTTAAATGCACAAAATGTGCAAGGTAAATTAATTATATACGCATAATGTGCAGGATCATGAAATCTGAATCTATAAACTGTTAGTTTACACATTCAAAAAATTCCCAAACTGATATTCTTTTCCCCACCCAAATGTTTTTAAACAAACACTCCGATAGCTAAGAACTAATACAGAAATACTAAAACACCTAAAACTGCCTTATCCTGTATCAGTGTTCATTTTCTCTACTTTATTTATGTCTTTGTCATATTGATAACATTCAAAAGGCTTCTGATACGTAGTTTTACCTGAAATGTTTTATAAATACAGGTTATACATTTTCCATTCCATTTCACCGAATCTAATAAAGCATTGTGAGAAAAGTCGTGCATAAAACCATGTAAAATTCAGGAAGAGAAGAAAAGCTGGTACTGAATGACAGAAAGGTCACAAAAACAAACGTGGCACAAAGGTTGCAGGCTCCTCATCCATGGGCTATGTAACTATAATCATTGTCGAAACGACATCTTTTCTAATCAAAAGCTATAACCTTCTTTTGGTGAATACACTTTTTAAACTTGCATAAAGCAAACGATTTAAAAGTATCACACATAAAAGTTAAGGTACAATATTATTGCTATTTAATTCTACCATGTAAAGCTATGCTCCTATATTATCTAATCAAAAACTTGAAATATATTAGCTTGAAGCTATCTTTTTTCTTATAAGCGTTACTTCTGGTGAGTGAACAATATGAAAGGGCTTGAGTTACTGTTCAAGCCAGCAGCACCGCTGTCTTATAAAGAATTGCAAAACTCACTTTAATTCCACTACACAAACTAAAATTATACAATTTAATAAGAGGAAAACCTTACCCCTTCCGGCCCCTAACTGCTTCCTTTATTCCTTGATCTTTTAACTGCTCAGTATGCTTGCCTGATGTGGGGGAAGAAACCTCTGGAAACACCACTAATTCCCTCGAGTCTTCCAATGACATCCACTCAAGTAACTTTACTGAAAGTGTATAACACAAGATTTAAAAAGTTCAATTTGTGTTTTGATCTAAGCTGTAAGCCCTACGTTATCTATAAAGATGATTTTGGAAAGTTTGATAATTTACTACAACTCTTAAATTAATCAACACAGCATCTGCAGAAGATGTTAAGCATATCCCCTCCAAAAATTTGATTAACTTTTAATCATTATCTATATTTTCCGTTAAAGATATATCTACTGCTTTAAGGGGATCGAATAAAGGTTACATCAGAATTGAGGGTACTCAAGCTGTGTAATTCTCCGAGAAAGTGATTAAAATTCAACTTATTTAAATATACGGAAATTACCTTGAAATAACTCCTTAGTAGTAGTACCCTGACCAAATGGAAATAATAATTAAAAGTACTAATTGCGCAAAAAACTAAACGGTGCTTAATATTTAATTACGTTTTCGTTGAAGTTAAGAAGCACTCTAACTTAAGACAGTTCCAGATAGCTATGCGTGCCGCGCGTTCTACATTGGAGAAAACAGTCACGGGTTCGATTCCGGTGGGAGACCACGTGCAAAATGATCTCAGCTGTCGAAGCACTTAAACCTAAAATACTACCATATTCTAATCTAACAGGTACCAGATGAATTGAAGCTCCGAAAAGGCAAAAAGGAGAATCAAAATTACAGTACAATATGTATAGGAAAATAAAAGCGTTACATAGAAAACGTATCAAATCTAGAACAAAAAAGCAAGTCTACAAACAGATTCAAGATTTCTTGAAGTATGCCTTATTTAACGAATTAGATTATCGACTAAGTAGACTGAAATGATTCGAGAAAAATACTTTATTCGACCATAAAAACCACCAAATATCCAAATTATATTTGATGAAAATTATAAAATATAAATAACTTAGAAAAGCTGAAAAGTCTGAAAATAACATGTGCAAAGCTGTTCACATTGAAAGAAATAATTAACTTCCTCAAACGGGATAAATGTTCAAAACTATTCCAGCCGAAGCACATTAAAAATTCATTAGGTACTGGAATATCTATTTAGATCGATATTTAAAAGCATCTGTCAACATCTTCCGCGATAAGTGGATTTGAAGCAAAGCAAAGGATGTTTTAATTATTGTCTCAGTTTTCTATAAAAAACATCAGAAGACCTTAAATTTGTTCGAATATGCAAATTGGATTTTCATCTTCATTGTTATACCACACCACATACATGAAATGAATAGCTATTCGTAATAATAGTAATTGCTAATACCTTAATCCATCACCAAATACACAAAAGAGAACACCTCCAGTCACTCACCAAACACTCCATTCTCACTGAGCAGACAAACTTAGTGCCAAAACCAAATACATGCACTCTCAAAATTAATGAAAATGAAAATCCAATTAAATGAATATATAGAAAAAAGTCGTTTTAAGTCAAACAATCCTCGCTTTGCTTGAAGAAAAATATTTCTATTCACTCACTTTGGAAATTTTACTATATTTGAAAATTTGAATATGACTGAATGAAAGGATTTAGTGATTCATTCCCAAATTCATAGCAACGGATTAATTTCCATTCATGGAATAAAAATGCACGAAAAACAAAATATAGATTTAAAAAAGGTAACATTTATGACTTACGTCTGTATCGAATCAAGGAGAAAATTAAATCTAAGAAAGCGCCGACAGCTTTAAGGCCTTGATATACGAGATTGTAAGTCTCTTACTATTCTCCGAAGTACGTACCCACATAATGTAGGCGATATTAATGGCTTTGTCGGATCAACCAAATTAACAGATTTAATACCAGTTGTATGATTCAATTTGTTTAAATGCAGAGGTAATTTCGCGCATATGACATACCAAGGAGAATCGAACCCGGGAACGTTATCACCTAAGTATTACACTCGGCTATCCGACGCGATAAAGTAACTGAAATCTGATGGGGGCATATTGATCTATGGAGAATATGAGCAGAGACCTACTCGAAATCTCCTATTCTGAGGGATTTTACACATCTCATGCTCGCCAAAGATATCCCTGATCGACTATTCTTCGTGACTGAATTTAATTTCGGAGGAATGTGGAAAGACTTCAGACTTTCCTAGCATGGAGATATTACGACAATCCTTAAATCCCACTGATACTTCGACGTAGTATTCCCTAAAGTTTCTGGCGAGCAAATCTACGAAAGCACGTTTTAACCCTGACAAGTATCCCGTCGTAGGTGATTATTGAATAGAAAAGAATTCACTATCAAATGGAGCGACTGAGGGACATTTTCAACCGAACAGCATACCCGAGAACATACTTCAGACTGAAGAAACCTTGGAAAAAATTATGAGATTTTACATTCATTGACAAATTACGGTATAGGAAAATGAATTTACTAAGCACGCCGAAACTTTCGAAAGAGTTCGAATGGCTCAACGTCGGTCCAACCATTTCGTCAAACGGCAACGATTCAGATCGCAATTTCTAAGGGATACCTGACATTCGAAAATGTGGTGCGATTCACGATGAAAATGACGGATTTACCGAGGAAAACCTGGATAAAACTACTTTGAAATAAGAAGGGATGATACGCTTATTATTCATGACTGGAAGAAGTCTGGAAGAAATGTTCTATATCACTTAACTTCTAAGATTCATTGAAGCTTCCTCTCCGCAGTCCCTCGGCATGGCAGAGCACATAGTTGGCAGAATAAGACTTCCGAAGACAAGCCACACATCCAGTACGTTTTCCAATTTAAGAAACGCTTTCCTGAAATTTAGAAGATTGTAAGGTATTTTAACTACTAGAATGTCGTAAATTACGTATTTATAAGCCATGAGGAATCTGAAGATAATAAAGAGGATAGACGCAGAGTTTATAAGTAACGTAGGTATCGAATTCTTTACATTACCTAATATTCTTCACCAGAAGAGCCCATGATGTGAGGACGACTGGCGTTGAAGCGTTGAAGTCCAGAAATGAGGAGGAGGAATGAATCTATGAAGGTTAAGTGAGGGGAGGAACTAAGTAATGGTTTGGGGATACTCTCTACCAATGGCGTGGCTCAGAATATGGATGAGTAATATCGGAGAGGAAAAAAATGGTTTAAACTTTCCCAAAAATATTATTCACTAAAAATGTGGAATTTGTACACATAATTTTATAATTTATATTTAATTTTATAATTTATATATAATTTATATATACGTTAAGGTATAGGTAAAGCATAAGTTTGTTTTGAGAGAACTTATGAAATGGTAGATCGCGCACTTGGAAGTATTATTTTCTTTTATATAAAATGGGTAAAAGGTATTCATAAAATCAAAGTGAATTATGCGTTCATTTGATATCAAAGGGGTTGAAAATAACTGATTGAAATTGTCCGCTGTATTCCATGCTTTATATTCCCTTAGGTGTTTTATTCATTTTACGAGGAAATATGTCTGGAGAATAAAGATTTCTATATTTGAATTAATCTTGCAACTGTATAACTATCTGTTTATACTATCACTATCTGTGATCACAGATAAGAAAGACCTGCTCTAATGTTCGAGATAAAGGATGGATGCCTCTTTATAGTCATAGAATTTTTTCAAAAGAAAGAATCAGTAAGACGTCTCCTAAATAATCGGACTGAGGATATTCCAAACGGCAGCCTTACCCAACTAACTGCGGGACGCCGGCGTGCCGCATGGCATATAAAATTTAAACATTCTAGTACTAAAAAAGATGGAATAAAAATTTCATTCACTAAAAATAATTTAAAACTTTGAAATCGCAGGACTAATATAAATTTCTGTAGCATATTCCAAATTTTGGATTAATGGAAGGGTAATATGTTTAAAACTAGTGTTTTCGAAAGAGGTAATTCTTTTACTTACTTCGGCTTAAAATAATTGAATGAGTGACTTCTTTCAAATGTATTCAACTTATTAATCATAAATGACAATTTTTAATTCATTTTCTTGATAGTAAGTTGGTATAAAGAATCAGTATCTACCAAATATTAACTACTTTCCGTCGAAAGATGTCCATTACAAAACTACATACAGTATAATCATTTTCTCTTCCACAGAGGAAGCATGGGATTTCTTAAGAAAGGAAAAGCTTTTAAGTTATTCACGATATGAAAGGATTTTAATTCTGTTTGTAAACTCAAATAGAACCCGCCCGTCAATATTCTATTTTCTAATTTTTCACAGTCATTTTAATTACGCTAATTTTTCCTTACTTCAACTCCAAGTTCATTGAAATCTATAAATAAATCTTTTGTACTAAAGTGTCTTACATATACGCCCCGCGTGTTATTACCGGGAGTACATAAATAGCGCGAGTTAAGATTGATTGATTCTAGACGAATAGCTATACTTTATCGGTGAATGTATTGTATGAAAATATCCTTTTTCGCGAAATGAATGAATGGAAGAATCCAACGTTATAACTAAGTCCACGAGATCCTGATATCGGAGATTCTGTGAAGTGAATTTATTTTCCAGAGTTTTGGACTGCAGCTGTGTAGTAAATCAGTTTCCTTTTTGTTTTCTATCTATCAACCATTTTTTCAACGTCCGAACTGTCCTTCTCGCTACATAATCTTAATAAAAATTGAATGATCTGAGAAAGATGACTTCAAAGTAGCGAAATACTCATTCATCGAGTTATAGAAGAACGAAAATAATTATGAAAAGTTTACATCAATGCAGATGCACATGCTACTGATATCTATCACGGTATATTTATGGAAATATAAATATGTATGTATAACCCTTAAGTTCTGGGCGAAAGCTTCCTTACATCTGGATTATACGGCAATTTTGTGTTTACAAAATGCTTCTTGACCTTAATGAAATTCTGGCTACACCCCCGATTGAAGAATACGTTAAATTGAAATGAGAAGGTTGAAGAGTTTTCTAAATCACCATTTTCGAAATTTTTTGGATCTCACTAGAATTTTCTTTGCACGATTTAGACATTTTACTGTGTTGGAAAAGTAAATTGTTTTCCGTAAACTGGTTCTAAACAACCAACATTTCCATTTATTTCCTTGAGGACGAAAGGGAAGAAAGAATGTATATAATATATAAGGCATGGGAGGCTACCATTCCTTACGTAAGGGCAACCTAGAATGTCATGAGATATCTTTTCAAGGATGAAATTGAGGGCCTAATTGGTTTCTGCTTTTCGCAGCCAAATACTCAAGAGTGAAGAGATTATCAATATCGAGAGCTTCCATCCTTGCCGATTAAAAGAGAAAGAAGAAATTTCACCTTTTGGCGAATGTTTTGATTAATTAAGGCAATGGCTCAAAAATACGATGATCGACGGAGTTAGATTGTGACTCTTTGCAATATTTGATTCATCAACCAGAAATACCAGCCGATTCATTCTATCTTCTTCCTTTCTAGTTCGATTTTTAATAGAGTTCAACTTTTAATCGCCATGAAATGTTATGCGGAATATGTTTCTCACGCCATCTTTCAAGCGTGAAATTTACATTGCTTACTGATGCCACACACTAAGCCTTACATATAAATTTACGGATTTAGACCAGTGGGAATATCAAATGTGAACTTCGACTAGGGTTTGGTTTATTTGAACGTTATTTCTCAAATAAAATTGAGATAAGTTTAGGATTAAGTGTCCGTTTTTCACGATCTTGTACTATTAATGCTTTATGTTTCAAGAATAGTTGAAGTTGATTAATTAGTTCAGGCGATATTTGATAGAACTGATTCATGATTAAATGAGAAAGAATGACATAGCCAGACTATGGTTTTTCTCATTTAATTAATAATTAATAATAATTTAATAGTTGAAGTATCTGTGACTTGGTGTAGTTCATTAGACGCCTGCTATCGACAGAAGAGGAAAATAACAGGTATACAGAGTGGGGTGGAAAGGGTTCTGAGGCACGTGCGTTGGAGAAAACGAAGAAGGACACGGAGTGGATACAAGACTATAACACCCAAATTCCGACGTTCAAATGTGAATACTGCATTAACTCCGATAACTCTATCAAGTGATGAAGGTGGAAACAATGAGTTCTTGGCCGACCATGTAGAAATACGAATAATGAAGCCATGGTGGGACAGTACCTCATATGTCGACAATCAATAAATTAGGCCTGTTTCGAAAAATTAGGGAAGTCACCCTCCTAGCAAATTCGCTTCACCCAAAAATTTTTATTTAAAATTTTGCGAAAATATCTGGAAAATCAGCAATGTCACAAGCAAGATATCATATCTGAGGTACTTTGCTATTCATAGAGCTATATAGTGTTGGCTAACAATTCCGTGATCAGCAATTTTATACGAGAGAATTTCAGTTCTCCGACAGATTGAATATCTTTATGGTTATTTAAAATTCATTAAAAAGGCAAAGTAATCCAGCAATCATATCGTTGACTTTTTCGAAGCGCTCAACGCATCCGATAAAAACTGTCCCGGGCTCGATTCCGTCTGAGGATTCACGTACGAAATCACATCAGCTGTCGAATTACTTTTAAATATTACTACTACCTTCCTATTTAAATTTATAAAAGGCGTTTTGCCGCTATGCGGGGAGCGTCAAAATGCTTTCTCTCATTAAACAAAACTGAGATACCAAATTGACCTGTGAATAGGATTTAAGTCCACTATCCTATCCACATGATGGAATACATTTCGTTTGATCAAGTGAAACCTTTTTCTGTTCTCGCTATGACGCTAATCATTTCGCGTGATTATTAATCCTAAAAACCTTAAACTTGAATTTAAAAGTAGGTGAGGAGATCACGGGTGTATAAGACGACTTTTTAAAGCAGGAAAATCTTCTCAAAATTCTTGGGTCATCTTATACGCCGGGTGTCGTTTAATAGGGTGGGCGCTATAACTTCCGAGCCGGACTGGAGAATGTGTGGTCACTGCACACTGCACTGCACTGGTCATGTGTGGTCACTGCATATGGTGAGGGAGCTCAAAAACGAACCCGGCCGCATCCCCGACCGAATGAATTGAAGTACAACATTGAAATCAATTCTGATGATTTTTAATTATTATCTGGTGCGCGTAGGGGATTCTTGTGAGGCGAGTATATCCCAAACAATGTTTTTACTGGAAAAGTGGTGGATCGCCTTAAACGCCCAGTCGTCCTATACGCCGAAAAATACGGTAAGTTAAATATCAAGTGCTAAAAGAGGAAAAATGCTTGTTTAATGAATTTAATTAAACGAATGATGCGAGTACACCTGAGATCTTTCTATTACGAAAATGTGTTACACTGGGAGTGAATATACAATCCCTTGTGTTAAAAAATCGGTTTAGTCAAAGTACAGAAAAGCACGGTCATATTTATTCTCACTCCAGCATCATATTCTTCTTTCGGAAACCATGCCCCTGCTTAAATATGGCTTACTTAGCGTTTATTTGCAATTTTATTCATCCTCCTATATTTCACTGACATTTTCAAAAGGACTTAGGATGTGTGTGGGAGAATTACGCTAGATATCGAGAGCTAGAAATGGAAAAAGCCTATTTAATGAATATAATCTAATGAATAATGCGAGTCCTCCTAAGACCTTTCGACTACAAAAATGTGTTATACTGGGATTAAATATATAATCCCTGATGTTTAAAATTGGTTTAGGCAAAGTACAGAAGTAGACGGTCAAATTTAAAGAGATAAAATACTACCCGGGAGATATAATACCATCATATTAAATAAATTTAACTTTAAAAAAATTCGGAAATCTTGGTCGAAATGATTGTCCTCCGATACCAATTTTAAGGAGTCGTGCTATAGAATGGAGAAAGGTTACAAGAGAGAGGTTCTGATAGTGCGATTTTACGTTGTACGTAAACGCCTAGTTATAGTTGGGAAACATACCACCCACCCATAATACCCACAGCGTATGAAATTAGCATTTTAAAATTATTAAAGTGCTGAATTAGATGTTTTGTAGGACAAGGAGAAGATTATAACGCATGTTTGCTGAGGGTGGTTGGAAGGTTCGGTGCACGTGCATTGGAGATAACACACAAAAGATACCATGCAATTAAAGTTAGTATCCCTCGTACATACATTCCGTCACTGTAATGGGCAAAAAGACCTATGACTTTATCTTTGAAAGATAAGCAACATATATACTCTTCTCGTGGAATATAGTTCCTCTTTACGTAATTATTGCCCGTCGTCTACAGGTCAACCTCCGCCTACTTTCTAGGTCTACAGGTCAACCTTTCCCCACTTATTTCTGCTCATTAAAGTCACCAACAGATGATTAAAGAAAGTATCCAAAGCCTAGTGATTGACAATGTAGATTTCATTTTTCCTGTCGTCTATTGCGGAAGCGACAGAGATAGACCCGAGTTCCAACGATCATCAATTTAATAATCTTGTATATTGTACATGGAAGGAAATAATGTAATTTTGTGGATGAAATTGCATTACATTGATAGAATATTCTGTATTATCGAAAGGTAGAAATATTGTATTCCTCGCGGAGCCATTTCATATCATGCAAAAAATTTTCGGATTCCGTAAAAATCATCGAGATGATATTTGTGCTGACACATATTATTATGATGAAACATACCAGACTTGACTCCTAGTATAATCTGCTTGAAATTCTATCTTTTTAATTTGAAAACATCTTTTAGCGAGTTTTTTTAACATCGGAATATTTAATTTTAATGCAAACTATGTTAAAAATAACATAAAACAGAACTGATTATTACCGCTGTATTATAAGTCATTTGACAGTTCTACTATTTTAATAGGCAAACCAAGCTGAATAAATATTTCAAGAATGAATATTTTCCATGCTTTTTAGCTATACGACATTAGACTTACGATTATCAAATACGGACACACCACACAATCAGTCTCAATGCTTAAACATCATCTTCAAGTGAGAAAGTGTCTAAGAACGAGCGATTTCAAGAAAGAAGGAAGAAAGAGCGGGGGAAACAATATTTCCAGGTGAAGGTTGAAAGAATAGGATTCATAGCAAACCCCAAAAATAGAGGAAAACCTAGAGCAGGTGCCGGGAGTGCGACAGGGAGAGCTAACATAAGCAAAGGGGATGCGAACAAAAAAATTTATTCATAGGTTAGGATGACCTCAGTTTCTTTATTGGCTTTTTTTCTTCTAATTTCACAAAATTTCGTTTATTTCAACCGATTTCTTCTTTGAAATGATAACAGTATTCAATAACTAGGATAAAAATTAATATTCCCTTTCTTTTGGTACTTGTGTTGATTCCGTACGACCAATAATTCTAAATTTATCATCCAAATGAAAGAAAGACTACAAATGATGAATGTCAAGTTTATGTTTAGTTCTAATGAGAATGAAAGAAAGAAAGAAAAAGGAACTCGACATTCAATGACTAAGAGACAAAGGTTCTCCAAGGGCCGACAGCGGCAACCGTCGAGGACAATTCCTTGGAAAAAGATTATCGCTCGGGCGGCCACCAGTCATTCAGAAATCCCAATGCGCATTTCGGGGGGTTCAATGCTGAAGCACTGGACTTCCTCCTCATGGAAGCGTAGCTTCCGAAACGCGCATTTAGTTGTTATGAGAATGCTTTGATGATTCTGGGATCGAACCAGGCTCTTAAGGTAAATGATAAACAGCCTACCCTACCTAATAATATACACTAGGAAGAAATTTAGCAATGTCCAAATTTCGAAAGCTGGACGTTCAGTTGTAAAATTTTGGAGGAGAAAATGCTGCCCCATCCCCTATCATGCCCTCTGCATTTCCCCTCCACATACTTTGTCACTCAAAGACATACCCCATTGTATCACCCATTGTCAAATTTCATCAAAATCTATCGTACATTTTCTACATGATGCTGTAGTAGACAGTCGAAAATTTTAAAATGCTTTTTTTGGAATAATGGTTGATTTTAATTACCTTTTTTATTACTTTTCACATGATGCACTTTATGTACTACATTTTAACAAATGTCATTCACATAAAAGTATTTGAAACTAGCCATTCTCTTCTGCTGCTACCAGTGCTCTCCATTCCTTTGCGTTTCCTCTTTATCTCTGCCTCCACCTGAAATACAAATGCCAAATTCTATATATTTTGCTTCAACAATTTAGCCCTAAAAGCCTTATCCCGATTATCCCTAAGATCCTCTGCTTTGACAACGGAAAAACACTGTTTTTTACTGCTTAAGAGCTACTCGAAGCTTAATTATGGCAAGTGGTATATATATGGAATTGTTAATTGGTTGAAGAACGAAGGAAATTATGTTTGCGATAAGAAAATCACTTATAAATAAATCTCGTAAGAACATTCTGCTAATAATAAGTGATTAGTTTGGATGAATTATGATAATGATTAAATGGAAGCGTAGTAATCTATTCTATTCATCTATAGAGTCAGATATATATTCTAGATATTTGATTTGTGTATGCTATTTGGTAAATAGATCAATAACAGCTATTATTTTTCGCTGTAATCTCGCGAAATCGCTTTAGCCCCGAGCATAGCTTTCACTGAGAACAATACTGACATCCTATAGTCAATTCGTACTTGTTGGCTCTCTAAATAGCATTTAATGGCAGAAATGTAATTGGGAGTAAAATCACAATTTGCACATATCCTTAAGTGAAAAATAAAACACAAGACTTAACTCAAAGTATTGATTAGAAAATTGCGGATGTAAATGATTAAAAGTTGACTTCATATTGCCTTCGTTAAATAAAGTACTGTTATGAATTCACATATTAATAGCCAAAATATATCCATCAGGTGTTTTATTAGGAGCAGATGTCTCCTAGTGTACATGGATGGGATAATTGTATGACCATATCTGAACTTGATCCCGAGTCTTCAATTTGCCGGCCTGTTTTCTCCTATCCTAACATTTAGATCAAAAGGTTATCTCGGTTCAAGCCTCAGTAGCATTAGAACCTTTTCATCCCTGTTTAATCATTCCAGGAAATTTTTCAGCTTTTGGGATGAGTTTTGGGAGCTTTTGGCTTTTGGGATTTTTAGTATGTGATAAATACAATATATTCTACACGGGTTGTATGAGCATAAAAAATATATAGAGGGCCAGTTCCGTGTATTAGTTCGATATGGAATTTGGCGCAGTTTTTTGATACACTGGAGTGGATATTGTTTTCCATTTAAAATAGTGAAAATGTTGATAAAATACGGGAAAATTTTTCTGAAATTTTGAAGTCTTAGAGAAACCTCGCTGACGACAAATGCGACAGTTGAATAAGATCTCAAGAAATTTCAATAAAGAATACATTGAGAATTTAGAACCATATAGAAGTTATCTCAAAAATCTGATAATATTCTAGGACATGAGCTAACGTTTCGAGATATTTCTTTATAGTTACGTAAATGTTTACGAAATTCTTCGTGAAACAATATTCTGATATTAGTGCGTTAGTTATTTTTTTTACATTTACACCACATACAGCGCTTTATATTTAAAAATATATTTAATAATGAATAAACACGCAAAAACTGATCACATAAGAAGCATACAGAAAATTCGCTATATATTCGGTATTTTCACACTTACATCTATATTCA
The DNA here is from genome assembly GCA_036926295.1 of Pachydiplax longipennis. NCBI lineage: Eukaryota > Metazoa > Arthropoda > Insecta > Odonata > Libellulidae > Pachydiplax > Pachydiplax longipennis. The sequence goes on from JAVFKF010000010.1 coordinate 3,638,868, forward strand.
GCAATGTATGATCATTTAAATGAATTTATACATCAAAATGCACTGCATGTGGTTTAACAAACATGCATTTTGAAAGAGCAACAGGCCATTCCTTTAGAGATACATGCGTGATTTATTCTCATTAACTCTTTCAAATGCTATGAAAATTGGCTTCCATCTTAGTAGTAGCCATTTGGGGAGCGCGTTTGACTTCAATAAGAGCAATCCCGGGTTCGACTACCGCTGGGAGCACAAGCGCGAAATGTGCTCAGCTTTTGAAGCAAATTTTTCAATACTACAATTACAACTAGTCTCACAAATTTGGTTATTCCTGCTACGTTTCTTCGCTAAATCACATTTCAGTTTCATATTCATCTGTAGCTAAATCTTGAAAGGGACATTGGCAGGCTTTTACTCTTACTTGAAATCGCGATATCTACTCTTGAGTGATCAAGGCAAAGAGTAGGCTAACAAATAAATGTTGTGAATATCTCTTTTACTACCATTGGCTATCACTAATACTGCCTCACTTCATCTCCTTAATTCCCCTGTGTAAGAGAGTCTGTTTGGCGAATGCTTCCTTCGGAAACTGAATCAATCACAATAGACCATACATGAATAAGTTAGTGCTACATATTCATGCATGCTGAGATGCTTTGAATATCTCCTATCCACGAATAAATGAATGACATACGATCAGAAAAATTTCTGTTGGTGATCATCAAAGAGATCATAGCAAGCGATTTGAATATTAGAAAGATCGGCTAAATAATATTATTTGACAGCAATTGCAAGAGAGAGTTCTGATGTCTACGTTGCCTCCGTAATTCGTATTTTGATACCATCCCAAAAATCAAAGGACTTTGACTTCCGAAATAATTTCAAATTTTCTCATAAACATTCACGCTGGAAAATTTTTCTACTGCCAGGGAACGAATATAAAGAGACGACTACTTTACTAAATGCATTTTTCCGAAAGTTCTCTGAGTTATCATAGATTCTTCCAAGAGTTTCGTCTTCAAGCCTTTTACAGTAATATTAATCACACGGGTGAATATTACATGAAATGAGGCAAACTTTGATACCAGGAATGATCTTGTACCTTAAAGGAAATACCCAAATTCATTCGTTCAAAGGAAATTGTAATCCGTTGCCAATATTCTTGAAAGTATCGCTTTGTTCTTTTTCCTTCGACTATGACACAATTCAACCTCGATTGAATCCCATTCTATTTTAAGTAATTAGACTTGGTTAACACTTAAGCAATCCCGAGCCGAAATATTTACTATTAAATTTAAATAATTGAGACTTTCATGCGAATGCTTCGTGATGTATTGACTATGAAATAAATGAAATTTTCCTGATTTTCATCGACAACAATGTCTCGTCCGCTTCTTCGACATTATGGCGTGATCTTTTCCTTCATTTCACGCCATTATTTGATATCCTATTGACACGAAATTCTCTCATCATTAAAAGAAAGATCTCAATAAAAAGAGAAACAGAAAAAGGTTGAAAGATCAATAAATTGGGCTCCACGACCAAATTCTTCTAAGGCTATATTGCACAAAAATAATGTTTAATAATTATTGGTTGCTCAAAAAAAGACAATCTTACGAAATTTTTATGCGTTCCGATAGTACGAAGAGTAACAGAGGAAAACACTGGCGTCCCATACTGGATTCGATGGGATTAATTTTTAAGTCAGTTTTAAAATGTGCACAGGAAGAAAATGCAAGCGTTTATTCCTTTTTCGCTTTAAGAAATATTTTTATGTGACAAGCATGAAGTCTTCGCTGCAGTGTTGATGAAATCAATCATAAAAATCTTATAAGACCTGAAGTTGAAACTACTCGTGACTGTAGAGCAGGATACGGGTGGGTTGAGATTAGCTGAGATATGAGACAGAATTTAAATCGTCCGCGCACCTATCTGAAGTTCAGTACCGTAGTGACTTCCTAGACATGTATTCAGTTCTGAATAAAATTCCAAAGCAAAATACTACTCTATTAACATACTCTTTGGTAAAACTGAAATTAAAAAAGAGGATTTTTTCAATATACTAAATAAAAATACTGACAGTATCAGTCAATTTCACATATAATATGAATAAATGAATAGAGAGTAGCTTATTTTGGGCATCATTCTTTCTTTTCGTTAGTATGATTGCTTCTATTGGGGATGTTATATTTTAAGATTTCAGTCACACCGTTAATATCTCTGAAAAATACTTTAATCCTTGTAGAACACTGACAGTAACATAATATTTTTAAATTAAGAATGGTGAATTTCTCTAAGCTTTAACCAATGGAAAATTCAAATAAATTTTCTTTTGTTCTTTTTAAGATCGAAAACGAATAAATTGAAACATTGAACCGGATGAAAAGATATAATTTAGTTATAAACATTCGATATTATCGATATCGCGGTTCCCTTCCGATTGCCGTTTCAGTTTAAGAGGCCTTCAACGAGTAGTTTCAACTATAACTGAATTAAATCCTTATTACGGGTCAGATGTTATAAGAGAGTTTAAGTCTTAATCTATCTCTAATATTGTCGTTCTTATTATTACGTTTATCGTGATGGGGCGAAGTAATAAAAACACACCTTGCACTTGAAGCAAACACTAACATAAAAGCAACACCGATGAAAGATAACGCGTTATCGTCATCAAAAGTGTAAATAATTTCAAGCATTCAAAATAATCCAATATTCAAATCTTTCTATTTTTTCATTTTCTTGGAGGATTCGGATTTATTTTTATTCCTTAGAAAGAGTGTTAAAAGGAATTTTACACAGAATATCTATTCGATGTACTCTGTATTCGATGAATCTATATTCCGTCCAGAATAACACTTAACTTCGTCAAAAGAACGCCAAAGAACGGGCTAAGATTTTCAGTAATTTATGGCAAATAGTTAAAATATATTCTGAGGTCGTTCAATATTTGAAAACTCAAGTTTTTATTCTTTTCGTGATCTGTGTTTCAGATTATTTAATAAAATAAAGGGATATAGCATGATTTTAAACCTTTCTTTTACGTCAAAATTTTGAAATGCCACGTAAAATAAAAGTTTGGGAACGATTTAAATAGTGGTGGGAGATGCACCTGCATTTAGTAACAGGTGCCTTGCACCGGAATGCAAGTCCGGCAGCGAAAATCGTGCGATCAGTGGAAGGACCGCATTGAGTTTCTCACGCACGGGCGTGATAAGGAGCGCATCACGGTCAATCAGATGCACGTCCTCATTTGGTGGGAAAGATGGCGCTCGGAGAGTGGGTAGTGAGAGACTGTTTTCACCCGCCGTGACACGGTTATGCGGAAGTGTGCGGAGAGGGGGAAAAGAAAAGATTCGCCTCTTGTCTTAGGAATCGGGATCGCAGTCGAAGAGAATACGCACTCGAGAAGACGTAGTGAAGTTCTTTCGCAAAAGGAGTGTCTTAAGGTGGGCGTGTGATGAGAAGACGTTGGTGCCGAGGATGAGTAACAGTTGTGAACATGAGATAGGATCCACAACGTGAAAATGTTGAATAAGACGGGATTAAACGCGGTGCTGCACCTGACGCTATGTTTATTTCTCCTCTTGGCGGATGTTTCAGGTCAGTTTCTCTTTTTAAGTGTTATGTACCGGCGGAGGTGAAGCTTCCGTAGCCTCGCAATTTTCTGCAGCGCATCGGATGCCGTCGAGGCGCAATTAATGTCATTATCGTCCATTCTGACCGATTTTTCGGCATTTCCTATCGGAGGAAAGCCGCTGCTTCTTTTGCGCCCACGAAAATTATTGTGGCTGAATCAATCACTAACTTGTAACATGGGTCTAACAATAAGATGCCACAGAAACAAAAAAAAACACATTTTTAATAGAACAGTCTCTCGATCAAACTTTTAAGATACTCGTAAACGCTCGATGTGAGAGATCGGAATGCGCCGATATTCAGATGTCTAGTGCCTAAATACAATGCATACTACGTGTACGATGTAAAACCCATAAAAATCTCGAAAGAACGGGTTAAAATTTCTGTAATTTACGAAAGGACAATATCCAAAATAAATTATGAGGTCCTTCAACACTTGAAAATAAATTTTTATTCTTTGTGTGGTCTATGTTTCAGATTATTTATTAAGCTAAGAGATTTAACATGATTTTAAACCATTTATACGTCAATTGCTTTAAATGGCACATAAAATAACTTGCCATTTTTAGATAGGACACAAAATTTGTATATCTACAAGTTTCTCTCAATGAAGTTCCTCACACCCCCAAGCTAGTGGTGGGAAAATCTCATTCTCGAAGAAATGTCATGGTCGTGTCATTGTCTGAGCGACCTAGTATCAAGCTATCCCGCTGCCATTGCACTAGTGTCGCAGGTCAAAGATTTTTGATATTCCAAATCGTAGCACTGGCGCCTTTGTGTAAATCTATGCCACCCTTCTTCATCTTCTAAACGTCTAACGACAGGAAAAATCTAGATTCAAGTCGAGCACGTGGATGTTCTAGGCTCTGTTAAATAATATGCTCTTCGTGCGATCCCTGCCTTGTAGGGCAAAAGAGCAAGTGGAGGATAGCCAAGTGGAGAGTGCGTTCGTCTTTAGCGAAAGCGATCCCGGGTTCGATTCCTGGTGGGAGCCCATAGGCGAAATCACCGAAGCACGGGAGCTTCTGATAAAAAAGAGAGATAAAAGAGGCAAGGTTTATTAAAGTTACAAAAATTCCGGCAATTCCTTTAACATATCTCTACTAATATACGGGAAATCGACGAAGGGCTTCTGGTTTTAAAGCAACTATTTTAGAAGCGTTTTTGATACGCCCATTCTGAAGTCTATCGGTATTAATTTTTTAGAAATACATATGGAACGGTTTCATTCTGCCATTACATCCAGTTACGGTTAAAGCTACAGCTTGCGCACAGTCAATAATTAGAGTCAGATTCTACGAACATGATGTTAACTTCAGAATAATAATTTTCTCAGATCTCTTCGATAATATATTTTATTATTACCGATTTTCTAATCTCCATACCTCGTGCATTGATGTACTAATTTGAGGTCGATGAATTTTTCTGCCCTACCTTTTTCTTCTGAACTGAGAGTGACTCATTGTTGTTATGTGGGGCAAGTTAAATTTATCAAGTACGTTCATTATGTTCTCGAAACAAAGCTCTATAGCACACTAGACTTTCTCACCATGCATGCGCATGTTTGAGTTATTGTACATTTTCAGAACTATTGCTATTAAAACGTATGCGAAAACGTGCTTCTCTCGCCTTACTTACGGGTATTTTAGATACACACTGAGAATATTATTTATTCTAAAAAAAAGTCAGCGATATACATGAATTGCTGGATTTCGATTGATAATCACTACTTACATTCGGGTACATAATATCAAAGCAGACATGATATTTGTAAACAGCAGCGGATGACGATGGAATACAACTCATTGAGCTCAACGAAAGGAAATCAACTTCTTATATACATACTATAGAGGTATCAAGTTTTTTCGTGTTCAATCGATTGGTAAAAACACCGAAAAAATACCACAAGTACTAACCTCTCTTAATTACGACCGAATAGGAAGATTCAAAGACGTTTTTATCAGTCTATAGAATGATTTGACCTAGCTCTCCGAACTCTCTAATCCACCTAAGCCCATAAATAGTTATTGCATCCTACATCCAAAGCACTTTGTAACACATAGAGGAAAACCAAAGAAAACTACTTCACTCCTCATCTTTCCCATTAAGCCTCATTCTCTATCCAGGGCTATTTATGCTAATTGTGGTGGGTTTGAGATTTAAAGCGGCTTCTGTGCTAAAAACCTGAAAATGCTTTCTGTCTTTCACTCACCCCAAATTTCCTCCGAAACCCAAGCTAATCTGTCCTGGATCTCTAAAAAAAATGCCACAACCATATTTTCAGCACTGTGTTTCTTTTATTTCTGACCCCACCTACTCACTTTATCATTCTCCTATGACACCATTTCTCAAAGGCTTTGATTCTCTTCCTTTAAAAATCGTTTATAGTCCGAGAATAGTCACACTAAACAAATATTTTCAGAGATTACTTAGCATTTGTTTGATGTCGCCAGCTTTCTCTTCTTTCAAAAGGGTTTTAATGCTTTAAAAAGCCAACAAGTCCTTTGTCTCGAACATTGTAACATGTAGAAAATGCATGTAAGTCCCTCGATGGTTCAAGCTTTGATTTAGCAATCCTCTCTTTGCCAGTATTTGCTCGCCCACACTTCATTTAAGAACGGCGTCATAGATATTTGATAAATCATTATTTTATATGGTGATGTAATCAGCGACATCAAAGAAGTCTAAATCTCTTCTTCCTGGGCTATGATTTCTTTTCCTAGTTATTTATCAATTTAATATTGCATACATTTACTAGCTGAATATACTCAGATTTTATAAAATTGGAGACAGGGTAAAACCGTGTTCCACACTTGATCGCAGCCTCTCTTTTGTGACTCTAAAACCGGAACCACTACTTTCCACAAGAATTTCATATATTTCAAACCCCGTTCTCTGTACAGGATTTCTCCGTATCTCTAAGATTTTCTCATTAATCTACTGATACATCTTACAAGCGTTTTTTCTTCCAAGTCTTCCAAGAAGAGTACGAGTACACATTGGCCACCGTTTATCTAGTTCTCCAAAGATTTTCCTTCCTCAAACTCGAACACAATATCTGTCCATGAATAATTCTTGCTATAATTCTTCTGCTACCAGTTATGAGGATTACTATTGGCGGTATAATTGTTGGGGCCCGTCTTTGGTATTAGGACAATCACTATCTTTTCATTGTTTCATTTAGAAAAAAACTTGGAAGCTTAAGAACGTTAGTCCTTCAAAAACAGATTTAATTTCTGAAAACTACTAATTTGCTTGACAGGATGTCTTCCTTCCTTGGGCCGTTTCCGCAATCAACTATCTCCCGAAATTTTAACAGTTTTAACTCGTGCGCAGTGAGGCGTTCAATGGACCAAATCTAAACCGTTTCGTTCTGTGATCATTTCATGGAAGAAAATTCCTTTAACAAAAATAATGACTTTTCGGCCAAGGGGCAAAATTGTTCATGAATTCAACATGAATTCTTCTTTTCTCAGTCGAGAGAATAATGAAAGCTCGTAATAATTCGTCGGCTTCTCATAATTGACATATTTCTTTGCCGAAACTGATGTATGTTCGCAAATTACTGATCTTAACTATTGGAATAGGTTTATGATCACTATTACGTCATTTTAAACTTTTCGTAAAACAAAAATGAAATAAGGAATTCTTTTATTAATATTCATTGACGGCGAATGTCCGTTAAAACTAGACGTGCGTTTATTGTGAGTTTATTAAAAACTGTTGTGAAAAAAGTTCTTCTCTTAACTCCTAGCCAGAAATAAATGTCAAACGAAACTCATTTTAAATTACTTCAGAAAATATTTTAAAATCATGAATAGAAATCTGATGTATTATAAACCTCTATATCTTGAATCCCGTTTATGCTAGGAGTGAAAAATTCTTGAATCTGTGATTTTACCCTGAATCTTATAAGTGCTGAAGATACTCAAAAAGATTCTACGTTAATATCCATTAGAGAAGAAGTAACAGTTAATAAATCAGAGATATGAATGCTTATAAATGTTGTCATTGATAATCTAGTTTTAAGTAATTTTGACATGAAATACTCGTATATATAAGTGTCTCCCGCTTTAACGTGAATGGATTTTTCTTTTGACAGTTATCACATTTTTAATATTCAATTTCTTAAATTGCGACAGTCAATTCTCAAAACCACTTCCATCGATTCATCAACTTTTCCAGAGACTTAATAAAAACAGATTTTAAACAGTTTCGCAATTTTCGGAAATGTCCTGCGAAGGTGAGAGAATTTGTCATTATTTTACTAAAACACAGACAGCATAGTGTTCAAACATCAAGTTTAAAACAGATTTAATACCTTTGTCACCTCATGACCTTAATCTTCCTTTATATTTCTCTCAATAGGTAACTTCGTTAGCACTGCAACGATAGCAGTAAACCAAGCGTTATATTCGCATTTCTACAATCAACCAATTAAGTCTATGACACCATATTCATTGCTTATTTATCCCTGATTCATTAATATCGATTTTTTCAACGGAAAGTTACGCCATTTATTACTACTCATCCAGGAATGTCTGGTGAAACACCCATTTCCTTCATTGCTTGTTTGCTGATTACGCATTACGCGAGGTTATTTCGCAATGGAATTCAGATATTGATCCCTGAAGAAAAACACACTAAAATTAGACCATAATTTTATGAATCAATTTGTAACGGAATTCTGGAGCTGCAGCACCGCAATTAACGAGATACAGATTCCTTTCCTTGGAAAAGCTAAAATTTTCAACAGATAACATATACGAGTATATCCATTTTATCCCCTCAAATAGGTTGTGTTGTCTTAGAATATGGACGAGTGCATAAAATCAACTATTTGTTCTATCTTTCAGATTCAAATGCAGCGGACGTGCAATATGAACCCCGGCAATATCATATCTATTTGGAGGGAGAAGATAATAGTTCGAGTGTAGAGACTGTAAGTTTGAATGACCAAAGGACAAATAAAAATGTACCTGAGAAAGGAAACTCCACAGTTCCAGAAACATATCAATCGGAGGAGTTTTCACCTTCTAATGACGTAACAGAAAAATCAAATGATTTCAAAAATGAAATATCCACATATATGCAGCCAAGTGGGAACAACCAGGAGTATAATGATATGAGTGCCAACAACACAACTCCGGATTGGAAACCAAAAGCAATTGGAGGTAATTATCTATCAAATAGATGTAGAAAGAAATTTTCCGTTCTTTTCCGGTAACGCGAAGGAATTACTATTTATTCCCATTCCGAAGAAATTAATTATGAGGAACCTAAAACGGAGTGGGGAGAGTGTCAGGGTAAAAAGTACGAAAATTTGGTGAGGCCGATAGTAGAATATGCAGGCGAATGTTTGAGACCCACGCAATACGAGCAAGGAGCTCGAAGGCGTGCAAAAGAAGGCGGCTAGTTACTATAAGTACTCGGAAGGCAACAAGAAAGATGAGAGTGTAAGTAAAATGTTAGCTCAGTTAGATCGGGAATCGATGTGGTCGAGAAGGGTGATATTTAGATTAGTGGGAGTATTTCATGCGTGGGACACTAATGAATGTTGGAATGAACTGCGTGCAAGGTTTCATGCGCCTAATTATATCGGACGCGGCGATCACGGATTAAAAATAGAGGAACGTGGACAGAAAACCGATGTTGCACTGCTCCTTTATCAATAGATGTATAAGGGAATAGAATGATTTACCTGGAGAACTAATGCCAAAAATGTAAAAATTTTCAAAAAGAAGCCCAAATGTTCTGAGATCTAAATTATATGTTTATATTGTGCCTTTATTATTATTTTTGATTTATACTTCATTTTTTATTCCATATATTTATGACTTTTTTTATAAATTGAGAAAATGTGATATTGTACACTGAAGGTATATTGATAATTGTATAGTTAGATTTACTAATAATTTGACATTGTAAGTCGCATTGTAGTGTTGATGATTTTTTTTGTTTTAAAATAGTAATATTAGTTAAATAAACTTGTATAACGAGCAGCCTTCGGGAGGATTTTGGAGGAGTTTTTCTCCTAACGTAACTTGATAACAGGTAGGAACTTTGCATTGCAAGGAGGCTATATGCCTATTTGCAGTCATAGAATATAAATAAATGGTATTTCAGGGACTGTCATCTCCAAATAAATATTGCATTCTGAGATCTCCACGAAGCATATCTCCAAATACAATTAAATCCCCTTTAAAAGATATAATAAAGATACGAAAAGAATACGATAAAATCCGCTTAAGAAGCTTTTCAAGGCACCGAATGAAACCGTGTTGTAACCGGGATAGCGTTTTGACAACTCGATATTTTTTGCACCTAGGAAAACAAAAGGGAAGAGTATTTTGGCTCCTTACTTTTAATAAGTGCTTTATACCTTAAAATGATAAGGAATAAAACGATAATATAAAACAGATTATGTGCAATATATAAAAATAATAAATATTCTTTAGTTTTCTTTATTTGAGAGACATTCGTACGAAGGGTATCTAGGGAGTTTACGAGCTATTGTGGAACTATAATGGTTGCATTCTCGTCAAGATTTTAAGAATGGTCAGCTTTGAAAACTAAAAGAGTGCCCTCCTTTGCTACTTCATTCCGGTCATCTTCCATTCTACAATGAAGCAGTTATTACCGATAAGATCGTTCGGAAAGAATGGCGAGTAATAGCAGTGTTAAGAGGCCGTCTTTGAGTACGATATCTCCGAAAATTCCCTCAACAGCCCACCAAATGCTGCACAACTATTAATACTAAGGTTTATTCATTATGTTATCAAATGTGAAGAAAGGAGAAACCCCAAGCAAATTTTTAGCCTAAAATTCTGTCCAGAGACGAGACTGATGGGAAAGATCTCAACGTAGCAGTGCGTCAGGGGACGGCAAAATCCGGCTTGTGCGTGAATGAAGCCTCTTCAGCGGTATTTTACTGTGTTTCCTGAAAAAAAATCAGGACCGAGAGCAAACAGCGTATTAATAGGGATAGCATGTTAAACCGGAGCGTTTAAAACGGATTTTTACTATAATAAATATCAGTGATACAATAAAGTTGACAAGTGAGGGAAAATTTGTAACAATATCAAAGAGATTAAACCGGAAAACTAAACTGAAAAGCGAAAATCAATCGAATATTCCACTCCGCTCCATATTTAAAACGTCCAATAAGGCAAATATTGAATGTGTGTATGAACCGAAAATATTTACATATGAATTAAACATCGGCTTCACTTTTCAAAAGCACCCATTGAGTTCAAATATTTCTTTCCAACAGGTTGAAGGAGTTCCTTTATTGATAATGAGTGCTTGAAACAGGGTTGTGCCCATAAAACCGCATGAATTTGGCGATTTATCTTAAAGCGTGCGTGAATGAGTCTAAAAACATACACAAAAGTATTTTAGGAGAGAGGCTGTCCTTGAAATCGTGTTCTTTGGAAGCTCAAAGGAATGTTTTGTTCTATACCTTTCATTTTCATCAAGGGCGAAAGAGGCACGATAGCAACCCTCGCGACCTTTAGTTTAGTTACCTGTGCACGACCCGCCCAAAATTCTACTGAATTGTGTAACGAACCTAATCTTAGCCTTCCTTCCCAGCACTTATGTCCACCGTATGAATAGGACGATGAATCACGGTTTTGCACTGATTTTATTATCCGAAGCCAGTCTTCTTATCAAGAAATTCTCCTAATTTTCCGATGCTTCCAAATGTTAGAATTTTGCAGACGATAATGATTTTCTTCGAAATAAAAATAATAAACCGAAAAGGGAAAAATAAAAGGGCAATAATAAAATATATAATAATACAAAATTAGCTACATTAAAATATTCTGAGACTCATTTAATGCCTTCTTAGTTATGAAATAAAATCAAAATATTTTCACGAATTTGACCTCATCCCTTAAATTTAAATAAATATATTTATATCAGTCATGACCCATAATAATAAAAGGCGATGACTATCAAAGATATAATTCGAAGTGCTTCTTACTCTTTAATATCTTTAAAAAATGAATTTTCCCCTGAATACTCCTTCACTCGGCCTGAATCAGAAAAATCCTTTTCTAATAAGCGTGAAAAATGTTAAGACGGCCTGAAAAAACTAGTAATCTGAATACTTAATGGGCAATAAGGGTTATATTCAGTATAGCAAAATATTTTTCTATAAAAACAAACTTTTGAGTAATTATATCCCTCTTTTGGCTTCTTTAGTCTGAAGTTGACAAAAAAGACAAAAGGTTGACCAAATAGTTCAGTCATTCGAAATATATTTGGCCGTCCGTTGGGAGTGTCTAAGCGAAGTTTGGGATTCTTCCGATGAGTCAAACATTAACAGTATGCCCTTCCAAAGCTTAAAGCTGTATATCAGTCTCAGAATGAAATCATCGGTATTTCGTCCACAGTGAATTTCTTGTTCAGAATAGCAACGTTGCCACATGCCATTGATTGCACGTAACGAGAAAATTTCTCCATTACTCAAGTCATAGTAGCAGGCACATAAATTGCTGCCAAGAAGGCTTAATTTCTGTTGCAGTTTGATATGACTAGATATTCGACAAGGATTTCCATTACTGGGAATTAAACGTTTCCTGATGAAACATCATACTGTTGAAATATTTAATTATTTACTTTTCGAGGAGCGTAAAACGGATTAGCGCCTAATCCGCGTAAATACCGCATGACGAGAAAATGACGTAAGTGAGAGAAAGAATGAGAAATCGCGAATGGATGACGATATCGGAAGTCTTTCGCCGTTGTATTTCTGTACGAATACCCGACGTCTTAGAAAGTTTTCTTATATGTATTCAGCAGACAGCGCCGCAAAAGTTGTGGCCCCTCAGTTTTGGCAGAGTATTCCGGATTCTCCATTACAAAAGCGAAAGGAACCATCGAACGCATGAGAGTTCCCTTACACAATGTGTCTGTTCTACATAAGATTTTTGGCAGGGATGAGTCAGTCTGATACTCTTGCATCATAGACAAAGAACCCAAAATCCGTTTAAATCAATGGGCGAGCTGGTTAGAGCGAGGAGCAAAATTTTTAAGTTTCAAAGACTATGATAACTATATAATACGTGACTATGATATAAAGAATATTAAAACTTTATCAACTTGACCACAGAAATCATTCAAAAAATATAACCAAATCATTTCTCAAAGTATAAGAAATTAAGGAATCAAACCACGAAATTTCAATGAATTCGAAGTCAAATAGTGTCACTTCGGCTAACGAGAAATTGAAACTGAATTAAGTATGAATGGGAAAGCTGCGCAGTTTCTAAAACATCTCATCAATTACAATCTACTCACAATGACATCTGGACAATGAATATTTTGTGTAACCCATGTACAACGCAATTTAATGACTATTAAGAAGAATTAAATCAAGGTCTTACCATTGCGTGTTTTCATATGCGATGATCGAGAGCTAAATTCCCTGAGGAACAGGAGTGAATCTAACGAGCAATAAGAGACCAGAGGCACACAAATCAGTTTTGTCTCCAGCACAAAATTCTTCAGTGTTTAATTATGAGAAAATGGGTTTGAACCTCAGGACGAAATCCTCAGATAACGCCAAAATAAACAACCATCTCTTTTGTGAAGAAATACTGACAAAAAGATCCCATAAGGTAGGCACTTTCCACGAGCAACGCTTTCGCAGTTTTTAAAATTCAATGCCATAACACCGGTGCAACTTGCTGCAACACAATTTTATTCCCATTTAAAATTTTCCGGTTCACCTACACTTTTAAAATTTTCGAAAATCAACTACCGCATATTCTCAATTCTAAGACGCACTCGAAGCTAACAAGGGGAGGGCTATGCATTTGACTGGCCGATTTTGATAAAATTTCGAAGGACGATATTACTCTAAATGCCTCTCATGAGTTATTCCTCTTCTGGTTGTTGCAATTCAATAGTTGAAGGTTAATCGGGAAAATTGGTTAGTAACAGAAGCCTGTAAACAGTAGGAGATAAGCGAACTACTCTTAATTTATATTTTAGAAATTGTTTCTATTTATCGCTACTTGCAGTATTATATGGCAGCGCGAAGGCTTGCATGACTTTAGACATGAAATAAATAACGTATAGCTACATAGGTATTTTTACCTCTTTAAATATAGCACATTTGATCATGAAAATAGTCTAGCGGATAGTTTTCCCCTCCCTTTAGGTAAGATTAGAGAATTTTCATTCAGTACTAGGGAGTGATATAGTAGAAATTACAGGTGATGTCGTTATGGAAGTTATCACCGACTTTTCAAAAGTTTTCTAAAACCAAACGAATTAGGTACCTTTAAAAATGCATTTCACATTAAAAAGTTATAAGGTGAACCATGCGTGACCTGCAATGGTGATAGTGAATTCGAAGTAGATTCTGAATGCGACAAAGATGATATGATCTCATCTAGATGGTGTTGCCTAAGCAAATCAGCATAATTTGCGAGACGAGCAACCTTCGAGGAGTTGCTAGAATATTGAAATATCCTTCACTAAAAATCTCTTTGGTAGAAGAAATTACCATGGAAGAAAAGGGGATGTGCAACCTCAGGTGTGTGTAACCTCAGGTAATACGGACAAAATACTTGCTTCTCTAAGGAAGAAGATGAGCTCCTATTAAACAACGCCCTAACAAATTGATGTTTTTGGGAGCACTCTTTAAATTTTACCATCGTTTACGGAAAATAATAACATCTTCTACAATAAGTAAATTGTAATAAATAAAAATATTTAACCGAAGGTTCACGATTGTCTAATCAGACAATAAATGCTCTACGTATCTTAAAACATTATTACAACAAGTATTTGAAGTATTTATTTAATTTTAGGAATAATAGTAGGATTACTTTTCAGCCATCGAATGTAGTATAGCCACCCATTAGGAAATTTAATTTACATCGAGATTTTATTCAGAATATCTTAAACCTCTGAAAGACTGCGTTGGGCTCCGGTAGCCACACCTCTAATACTTTTCTCTTATCAAATGTTGATACCCATAGAAACAGATGATCATATGATATGAATTAAAAAGATTATTTTCGGAAATTCCTAAAATTTTCCAGAAAATACGATTTCCCATTACCGTTATGGTTACATATTTTCGGAATTTTGGTAACCATATACAAGAGTAGTGGTGCACCGAAATACAGCAAAATAATAAATTTTGGTTAAAAATATCATTCCCAATTTAGAAAAAACGATAATGGCGAAAATTATTTATATGTTGTAAATTGAATTTATAAAAATTATTTTCTTGCATTTCTGCGTGGAAGAGCTCCTCCGATTTAACTTGATAACGCTGATGTGAACAAGGCGTTCATTTTCTCGGCACAAAATTTTCATGGAAAACTGTTGGTGCATTACTTTCTGTAACAATAAACTTTCATTTCCATATTATTTTGTTTTCATTAACATGCATAATATCCTTCAAACCGAATTTTCGACTGATGTATTCCAAAAACTGATCGAGATCTAAATCTCGTGCTGCAACATATACCCCCATACATGCTAAATATGAAATTTAACGAAATGAATTAAACATATTTTTAGTAAAATAATGGTTATCTTATCTTGGTAACAAAGGTATTTATGAATTTTTCAATTAATTGGTTCCTTCCGCGCGCCGAAATCCCAAGTCTTGCCCATGAATTGGCCATAACTTTCAATTACTTTGCTGTGGTAAACTTGGTGGAGTGTACCATTCTACGGAAAATTGAAGAGATATGACCGTGTTTTAATTGAGCTTGGATTTTTTTTACAACCACAGTCTTTTTCTAGAATTAAAATACTTTTAACGCTTAAACTACTGAGTTTCTATACCGAGAAGAAGGGAAAATCGTGAAAGTTATGTTGAGTATTATCATCCTAACAAATTTAATCAAAATCGGAGTCAAATATCTTGCACTGACAGAGGCAACCAAGTTATGGAAGTCGTGTAGGGAAAAAATAAAAATACAATTGTAAGAAGAGTGCTATCCACCATGGTACTTGTTTCAACAAATTCTAACAGGCTTGCGATGGAACAAGATTTGCCAAAATTCAAAGTGCAATTGAATCTAGTATGCTCCTACTCTAGGAGGCAAGTACTTCTATAGATACGATTTTTCGATTACTCACTTTCTATATGAGTAAATAAGAATTCTGTCTCTGAACCTTGGACCAAAAGGGCCATGAGTAGCATGAGTGACTAGAGTATCGTACTTGATACATTTAAGGGAGTGTCTTGCCAATCTGAAGTCAACCATAAATGAGAAACTGATATTCTTATTTATTATGTCAACAATGTGATTAAGATATCGTAATTGCAAAAATAATGATTAATTATTATGACCGATAAACATAATCAACATTGATGACACTATGGTTAAATTTTTAAAGAGGAGAATACATTACAAGGATAGTCAGAATTCTGCATGCTAAGAAATTCTCTCCCTTGCCATTTTAAACATTCATGTCACTAAGCAACATCATTTGAGGAGGGATTTGGAAAGATTTGCATGCATGAATGCATGGAAAGATTTTATTAGCTTAACAAATAAATCAAAGACTGGGATTTGTTAAAGGAATAAAATCTCTCATTTATAGTAGTATCCCACCAAGTAAATTTAGAACTCATCTGATAAATGTAAAAGGATATGTTTTATTACTTGGTGACCCATTCCTGCAGCACTTCACAACTTTTTGTCTTTCATGGCACACATATGTATTAACTGAACACTCTGTGCCAGAACCATATCAGTTGGTTGGATAACAAACTGAAAAAGAATTTTCAAATGTAAAAATATATTGCAGATTTTACTGAGTATATGATGCTGGGTTACAATAATATCACCCTTGTTATGTGGCTCACCTAGTCACACTAATTTTCTCTGTCAAAACAATTGGAATGCTACATTAAGAAAAGCATGGTCATTAATCATATCACAGGTTTTAATAGAACCATTTTCTTCTTCAGGTAGAAACAATGAGTATAATCTAAAAAGTAAAGAAATATAATAGAAAAACTCAAGAGGGGCATATATTTGAAATAAGCTAAAATAATATGTACAACTAAGACAATCATTATATGCAAAAAAGAAAAATTTGATTGAACTGTCATTGAAACAGTGCAAAAGGTTTATTTCCTTATTCGCTGTTTCCCATCAAATGTACTTTCAATATAGAATTTGCTACCATAGCATGGAAATGCTTGCAGAAGTTTTTTAAGTACTGTTATACAACTCGTAGAATTTCAAGAATTTTTAAAATTTTGCTTTTCCTATATAGTCATAATGATGACAACATTTTTGAGGTTTATATTTTTTACCACATAATATGGTACTAGCCAAAATGTGTTCCAAAGCACTTAAATTATTCCTTTCTCTGATATTCCAATCCTTCATCAATATTAGCAATTTTTAAATAAATTTCCAAGGCAGGATGGAAAGAAAACCCTCTGGAATGCTAATTCAGATTCCACTGAGATAAAACATTGAGTCTGAAGGGTGATAAAATATCTCTAAAATTGAAATTATAAATACATTGGAGGAAGATGCTATTGAGGGCAACTCAGAGAATTTTACTTGGTCTGAAGGAGCCTTCTTTATTTTAGTATCCACCAATGCAGAATGAATTTCATACCAACTTAAATATTCATTTCATTTCAGTTGCAACATGGTATGAAATTAGCCTCACAGGAAGGAGGACTACATCAAATGTGGGTCAGTGGGTGGAAAATGGTAAAAATATGGCCTCATCGTTTATTGGATCTACATTATCATTTACAATATTTGGTCAAATCAGCTTGCTGTTCATCATGGAGAAAATCATTTAGCAACAACAGAACATACATGATATGATGCCATGTATTGACAAACATTGCTCCCTTAAGTCTCTGTCCCATTTATTTTTCTGGGATCAGCTGCTGATGACTTGTGGTTTTGGAGCATAATCATGTGGACTGATGCCTATCCTGCTATCATCCATAAAAAGGCTACACTTTTTACAGACCCTATCAGAAATGCCATCGCATCAGCAAAATGCAGTTTTTTTCCCTTTGAGTGAATGCTTTCAGTTTGAAATTATGGGTGGTCCCAAAGAAGGTCACCACTGGAAAATTATTCTAAACCAAAGGATAAGCAGAAGCAAAAAATATCAGCATGACTGGAACTCAAACACAGGTCTTCCATTTTCTGGGTAGATGTTTTAACCATTAAATTACCATAGAGAATGATTCCATTCCACAGTGGTATTAATTTTATATGATCGCTATGATATCTATGATCCCTGAATTAATCATAAGCATACTTCAAATAACCACAGTCATTGTAGTTGTATTGTTTCAAGTGATTTACATCAGAGGTCATTTTGCACATGGGCTTCCACTGGAAATCAAACCCAGTCTAACCCAGTGTGCTGCATATGGATATTCAGGAGCCTCCGGTTATTACCTTCATTTTCAATGATCAATCATAGATAGTTTTTTAACTTCATATAAGAGGATCAAGTTTTATTTTGGTGCTTATCTTTTGATTCAAAGAGCCAACATCAAATAAAGTCCTTGATGATAAAACTTTGAGTTAGAAACCTGTCACCAAAAAAAATATTCTAACAAACCTTAACAATTTTTTAACCAATTCATTTATATTTTCACACAATTAATTTCATTTTATTCAGATTATAAAAAAACTGTGAGGAAAGCGAGAAGTATTCATATAAAACATATGTAAATGAATCCTCAAGAACTGCTGGAAGATCCTGATGAGGGATCATCAAGAGAGAGAGAGACTAACTTATCATCCAATTTAGCAAGCATATTATTTTTGCGTTTCTGAACTGACTCTTCATAGCAAGGTGAAATAGGCTTCTGAACTGCATCCCTTGCTTCATACTCCTCCTCACCAACATCCTGTGAAGTAAACAAAGATCAAATACTAATGTTAATGAAAGATCCTCTAGAGTGGTAACTTGCAAACTGCAAGCCATGGCAAACAAATAAATCACATAAAGATTTGATGGACTCAGGATAAGATACTTCTTGCCATTGCATTCTTCTTGCCATTTGGATCATTCTATCTATAAGAAATAGATTTCTCAGTATTCACAGAAATCAAAAAAAAAAACAGAAACAATTACCGATAGCATATGAAGAGTTGAGAGTTGATCTAATTAAGAACCAACTTTAAAATTGGTCACATGCTTCTCATTAATTCTGTGTCTATTGCTTATATTTATGAATGTTACATTTTTTTCTACTAATGATTGCTTTTCAGTTAATTGTGTCCCTTTCAGTCATAGACATTGGAAATGATGATGAATACTACAGCTTTTGCCATAAATCTTAATAATTCAACAATTTTCTCACTCATATTTAGATGAAAGATTTTCTTTCTTTCTTGAGTACTGCAAAACTAATTCCCCAGTGTACCATAGGATTAAAGTTTGGCAGACTCCATTCTAGAGCACAGAACCAAAAGTGCCATCAAATGATCAGCAAACTTAATGAAACGTGACAGAACTTACCAATTCAACTGTTGTATCTGAATCAAGGTAAGATAAATCACCAAGAGTTACAAAAGATGTAATCATCTTATTCAGTTTTGATGCTTTTAGAAACTCCTCAGAGTATCCCCCATTCATGAGGGGATTTTCCATCGAGGGTACAAAGCCAGGTGGAGGACAATAGTCTTTGCATACGATAAATGCTTCTGCAAAGAGGACATTTAAGAATCAATCAATTAAATTCACCAATGCTTAAGAAGAAAAATCATAGAAATAGAGAATATTTAGTAAACTCATGACAAAATTGTTCAAACCTATTTTCATTGACTCTCTTAACCATTTCTATCCTTAGTGAAACATTTCTCTTGCAATTTTGAAATGAATTAAAAGTGGTTTCAGCAATTAAGGAATATAAGGATGTCATGCTTCTGCAATTTCGAAATTTAATACAGAAAGCTGTTTACAGCTCTGCAATCAGATTTGTGAGTTCTTTCCCAAGATTTTAAAACCTAATATTTAATAATATTGGAAACTCATGATGTTCATACATGTTGTACGTATTCATAACAACCTTTTATAATGACCACAGTTAATACAAAACAAAGTATTACTAAAAAATTAACATAATCTACTGACCTATACTCGATGCTCTTGAGCTTGGAGGCTTGAAGACAATCACAGACTGAAAGAAGATAGACATCTGAGAGTACAAAAAGCTGATATCTTTCCCTCTAAAAATCTTGGCCACAAAAGTCCCTTTTTCCTTCAGAACATGATTGGTAATATTTAATGATGCAATAAGAAGCTGATGCTGAATATATTCATCCATATCATGGAGTCCAGTGACTGAAAATAATACAGTATATTTACTTATTCTTTGTACAATATTCAATCATAAAGTATTATTTTTACTAGAGATACAATTGCTCTAAAATGTATATCATACCCAATAAATCCATATTTTTATGACTCTGAGATTTTAATAAATATTGTAAATCAAATTATCTTTTTTTCAAATTCTGAAAAAAAACATATAACGCAAGCAAAAAGTCAAGATGAGCTCTTCACTGAAAAATTTTATGCAGCCTGAATTGTAATAAAGACAAGAAAACACATAAAGGTATACACACAGTATTAGGTACACAGCAATTTTTCAATTTTTCAATATTTAATGTTCAGTTAGTCAAACCTTAAGTGATAACACAAGAACACTGTATTCTGTACAGCAGATTATTTCCACAAAATATTTAAAGTTAATTAATTTTAATTTCTGAAGATAATGCTTCAGTTTATTCAAGGGAATAGATAATACTTGAGATGAACTATGGCATGACAAATTAACCTTAGACTTATTTAATTTTGAATTCAACTCTAATCATAATTTGTTCTCTAATTATTTCCTAAAATATAACAAATTACGTGTAATAATTTCCTCACAGGATATTAACAACATAAATTTAGTAAACTTGTAATTCTAAGACTGATATATTTTGCCTCTGATCGTAAGTTTTTGTTCATAAATGATTTTATGACTGACTGATGATGAAATTTAGAGAAACACCCCATATTATGATTTAAGTTTATTTTTTCATGCAATATTGATGACAAGTAATATTTTTAAAGCACTACATGTTATAACATTCACTTTTGATGCCATTACAAACAAATAATCCGATATACTGAAGTAGATTTCTTTCTAAGGCAAAGAATGTTTTCATAATGCTTGTGTAATTTAATTACATTTTTCACTCAATAAAATATGGTATTTTAAATTTTTGTCAACCCCTATCAGTGAACCATGACAAGTGATGGTGTGAGAAGGCAGAGATGATGGCTGTAATATCCAAATTGAAGGTGAAAATGGAAAAATAAGTAGTGTCTAATGTGTGTGTAACATTAAAAAGCTGTTGTGCACAGCTCTAAATAAGAGGGAAACAATCAAAACAATTTATCAAAGAGAATGTGATGACTAGCAATAAGAATATCATGGAAAGTCACCAGCATAACAACTTTGGAAACCTTTTCTCTTTAGGAAAGAGATTCAAATTTCTTAACCAATTGTTGCGCAGAAGACAGAAGCAATGCCAAAAGTATACTGATTTTATGAGGGTTCGGAAGGAATTATTATAATTAATAAAATTTCTTCACACCAACCATATAAGACATCATGGCTTTTTACAAGACGTAATTTGCTTTTCATTACATTACATTTAGGAATTTTTCAATCATTTTATCAACTGTAGAATGCACTCAGTACATTACAGTATCACTACATTTTGTGCTATAATCTGTTAATTTTCTATCGAAGTAAATATGTGCAACCTATGGCACTTTACCCAAAGAAATATGGCCCAATAGCTAATTCTATTCTGAAAGTTTTACACAATTTACTATTTGAAAGGTTCTAAACTAAAGTTTAGTTTACAATAAAACATCAATCCTAATATTTGAAACATTGGATAAACTTTTAATATTTTTGTAATAAAAACTAATGATATTTTTAACTTATTATTATTTAAAAATGCAACAATGAACATTATCTTTAGCCTAAAAAAACATTAAAGAGGCAAATGCAACCCCCTGGATGTAAAAGCTGGGAAACTCGTACACCAACTTATTTAAAATTCACTATAATTGTGAGAACAGGGGCTTAACCCTCTTATTGCCAGCCTCTATTACCATACACATAAACTTTCAGAGCATCAGAGGGCTAAGATCTACTTTAGAATTTCAACTAAGGCTTTTCTTGCAGAAAATTATAAAGATAAAGCAATCATTGTAGGATCTTACAAATTAAATGCAAATTAATAATGAATATAATAGATAAGTGTTCCTAAGTCCTACTAATTCCTACTGACAAGCGCATCTGAGCAAGGAAATAGGGCCATAGAAGGGTTTTGCCAGAGGTGGGGAACCTGCAGCCTTCAGAACAAGAGTTACTATTTTTAGGCATTCATTTTGCATTTTTAGTCACTTCCTTAAACTAATACTCCTATTAAATAATCTTTTGTCAAACTTTATTATTGAAGTCAAGTGAACAATTAAGTGGAAGATATTTTCTTTTGGTTAACTCAGCAAATGAATTTCTTTTCTCATATAAAATTTCTATTTTGAATGCAGGCAACACACAACACAAAGGTGGCTAGTTGGTTTCATACGTTGTCTTTCTTATAAGAGTGAATGTTTAAAGTGGCCTTCTGACAAAAATTTTCCCCCTGCGTTGAAGGAATCTATATTATAAAGAGTCCTACTTATTCATGGTCCTACCTATCCATACAACTATATTTACAAAGCAAGAGGCTGCTCCAACTTCAGACTATAATGCATACTATGGTTTTTTCACATTTTCAATTAATTGCATAAAAAGTATGAGGTAATTATGAACTTAAATTTTAACAAATGTGTTATTTCTGTAGTCTTTTCAGTAACAGTACATGATAATAGTAGTTATTATACTGATTCCTTTTACCATGATTTTGAAAATACATCAGTGAATTATGTACATACATAATAAAAGGATTCTAAAGAAAAGAGGAGCATACCATCAGGAGCGCCATCACACACCACTAAGTCAGCCTTTTCTCCATCAAAATGCTTAATTATTTTCAGAGCAGTGGATAATTTTGTGATATCTCCTTGAATTTGAAAGACTCCTTCAATCGGAGCCATTGCCTGCAAATCCACAGCCACTATTTTAGTGGCTTCATTGTTAGCTTCAGCCCTAAAATAAGGAAAAAAAACTGCCTAGTATCAGAATGAAACAAGTTTTGGAATCAAAGTTACAATGTTTAATTTAGCATCTAAAGATTCCTCTTTCTAAGTTCTTTGTATTTCAAAAATATAGAAAGAATTTGATGATAACAACTGGCCAACAGCAAGATTAACAAGAGATATCTATGTAAGATTTCAAAAAGCAAGAATTTTTGCTAACAGAATCAAAAATTTATATCAAAACTTCACAGCAAGCATAACAAAATAAAATTTAATCACTATGTTATCATAGTCTATAAATAATAAAAGATTACATTAAGAGTAACCATGGTAAAAGTTAACAAATTTACAAATATTAATTACAATAGAAGACATTCCATGGTTATAAATATAACATTTTTCACTTCATTGCATATTCCTAAGATTTGGTAAGAAAACTGACTGAATAATACAGATGAACTATTAAACAAATAGTTAACTAAATATTCTAAAAGCTTGCTCCATATGTATCTTCGTCATTTTACCATGAACAATCTCACCATGCGTTAAAAGATGTATGATAAACAAAATGTTCTACAGTAATAATGAAAGGATTAGTTACAAATGGATACTTTGGATCACTATACATTATTGGATTTAAAATGGTAAGACTTCAAAGTAAAGAATCCCAGAAATTCAGATATATTCACCAAATAAACTAAGAGCATGTATTGGCAAGACGTTTAAAGTACCTTATTCTTTTAGAAAGCACCTGACTCCAACTTCCAGGGGCAGCACACAAGTCCACCACTCTTCTCACACCTGTAAAGCATTTTGTTAGGAATCTAATTCATATTATTGTATTACGGATGGGAGGTAGAAATTTTATGACTTATTAATAATATTTTGAAGCTATGGCCAACAGAGATTCAAGTGAGCAGCATGTTTGCCCTCGATGAGTGTTTTCTGGCTTGATTTCTGGAGGGGTCTGTGATGTTGACCCAGAATATTGAAAAAATGGGGAAACTACCTTAATAAATAGGAAGTAGGTTCAAACTGTCTAGAGAAGCCAATATGGTAGCATGGCAATGGATATGATGTACATGTATCACCCACTGCAATATAGGGATGCTGTCCCATAGACTCCTTTTACTCTTAAGCTGTACTTCTCACATCCCCAGAAAAAACTTACATAGAACATCCTTCACTGAGAAGCTAATAAATCAACTTTTAAATAGAAAATATTTTCAACATTTAGAAAGGATAGATTTTCATGAAATGAGGGAATTTGATAGGAACAGAAATGTTGCTAGATGAGTAGCAAATTTAAAAGACTATCAGCTTGAAAACCCCAAAGGAAACAATGTAATTGTCTAATGAATGAAACACAGCAATGATTAAGTGCAACGATTTGAGAATGTGTAAAAAAATGTAAAAACTTTTTAGGTATGTCATATTTGAGAAGAGGTTCCTAACCAGGAATGCATGCAACTCTGGGGATGTAAGAAACTTCTGGGGGTGCCTGACGTTATGATACAAAGGGATACTTTCCTACTAAGTTTCAGTGACAAAATATTGAAAAATAAATTGTTATAAATTTTTTAGTAGTTTATTTCTGCGGTTCAATTTTTCTCACAACTTCATAGAACAGAGTGCATAGTTTCCGTTCCCTACAGTCCTTAAAAATTTGATATTTTTGCATGGGAATGTGAAAACACATTTTAAGAAATTCGGGTTTCCTGCGGCTGAAAAGTATCACCATCAGGAGACCTTAGTGGGAGCGCCATGGTTATACTTATCTTCCTTTCTATGGTATTACCTAGGAATAACTGGGACCAACCTGGAATTCTTAGGAGAGGCTCCTAGTTTGAAACTGAAGTTTCCCACATCACTCACCTTCAAATATTTTGAAATTATCATCAATATGGATTAACTTGAAGGCGCTCCTGGCACGCCATCCTTCTTCTTTAGCCAATCTATAGTATACGTCTCTTTTATCCTTCGAAGTTTTTCCCATTGCTAAACACACACACTCACGTACGTAATCTTTTTCTATCTTCCACTCTCTCGAAAATTAAACGAAAATCAATAGCATACGTTCTCTTTTTGAAGCAGAAGTCTGTCTTCACGATAAGAGATCTATTTCAATTGCGCTCCGACACTAACATAATGAAAACAATTATAATTTGTTAACATCGTATTTTAATCGTTCATTAATCGAGTTGAAAATTTCCTTAAGTAGACGCGTGGGATTGATATGACCCCAGTTTTCTTTGAATCTTTCCGACCCTCTGAAACGCTAAAATAATTCATTTAAGCAATCAGCAACTAAGGATATACCTGTGGACAAACGTATCATTTTTTACCTTTTACTTAGTTAAAAAAAATTTTAATTAGATAAAGACGCAGAAATTGTCAAGAATACGCAAATTTTTATTTAACGGAACATTTTTCCTATTGAAAAATAGGCCAGTACATCAGAAACTCTCGAACAATGTAATAAAAGCTCTAATTCATAACACCATTAGTTACGTTCCATAAAATTTACAGTAGTTACGTTTCGTCGGGTTTGCAGTGCCATCTGGGGGTAAAATAGTAACTACTCTATATCCTTTTGGAAAGAGGGAAACTTCGAAAATGAGGGTGTAAGGAAAAAACGACTTTTGCCTCGAATATTCCTACATTCGACGATGCCAAATCGATTCATGACATTTGCGAATTCGCAAAATACCACTTTGGCAGAGCTACATACATTTGAATGTTAATAACTTTAAAAATCGTTTTTGTTTTCCTGATAAATCTGGAGAAAATATCTCAAATTGAGTCATTCACAATTCTCAAAAAATTCTGCACCCTAAAAAAACTTTACAATATAGTATGCAGTAAAATAGAAAATGTATGTGCATATGAATGCATCACTGCAATGCGTGGTTGCATGCACCGCAGGGTAAAGTAGTTAAAGTACCTACAGTAAAACCATTTAAAGAGAACGCTTCCTACCTTCCCCACTTAATACAAGGATTACCCCCAATCCCAAACACTACCACATGAAACCTTTGGTAAAAAATGCCACTTAAGTCATTATTAAATACACTATGTTGATCTGACTCTTATGCCATCCATAGCGCAGATTTTTGAGGTCCCCAGATTCACTGAAACCCTTGAAAATATATTACCTGCTAGTTTCAAAAATAATTTGATTACCATCAGGTACAAAATTCAAATCTAAGGATAAATATGAAGAGAAAATACTTATATGCTGAGATATTTTATTAAACTTCCAATGTAAATCAATCATCCAACAACAAAGAACAGATGCTTTGATAAGAATTCTTTATTGGCATGTTGGAGAGACACAATTTTTACACCAATCCCTTTCAAACACTGAAGAAAAAGTCCACATCTATTGTAATATCTTGAACATTTGCCAGTCAGTACACAACAATGAAAAAGCTTAAGGAATTTTCCTTAAGTATTCTTTATAAGTGAAGATTGAAGTTATATGAGTAAAATTTTTCTTCAATGCCATCAATGAAACATAGAGGAAATGAACATTTATCGCAACATCTCATCTATAACATATACCGATCAGTTGACAACAACAAAAAGGTTTAAGGAATACTCCATATGTGCTCTTCATAAGGGAAGGTAGATGGTGTGTTTTGGCACAAAATTTTTTCAGGAATCTCATTGGTAAAACACAGTTACTTACTATTTATAAACAAACAATATAATTTACAAAGTACATTATCCCTCGTAAGTAAACACTGCATTCTAAAAGGAGTTCACTAAAAGTTTTGAGCTAGCTATAATAAAGGACAAAATTATCTTTCAGCCAAAAGTTCGAAAAAAATCAAGAATGAGATATCTAGATTTGCCAATAAATTATAAATATCAAGGAACAATCATAAGTTTTCTGAAAATTTTAATACAAATACATAATGATACAGTTGCAGAATACATCATATTATTAATCAAAAGAATTTGTAGTTAAAAAAATTAAAATTACCAAATTCACAGCCTTTACAAGGTTAATGGACAAAATATCACAGAAAACGAGAATTTATGAAGCGTTTCAAAGTATCACAGTTACAATAAATAAATAAGTTTTGACTTTACTTCCTACCAGCAGGATTAAAGTAGGCGGAAGGTCTGGGTGGGGGATTAACTCTTAATATGCCAACATGAGGAAGACTTGCTTCCCTTGGACCTTTATTATTCATCTTTTCATCAGGTTTCGCCTTTTCTTTGCCTTCTTCTAATGTAGCCTTCTCCTTGCATTCAGGCATAACAGTATCTTTTTTGCTATCTCCATGATCATTTCTATCACTTTTTACAGTGGCTTCCAAAGACCTTTAATTAGATTTACAAACATACAAAAATGAATTTAAGATAATGAAGGGAAGAGTTGAAGTAAACAACCATCTATTTACCCAGTTCCAGTAGTTGTGGCACTCATTGTCCGGCTGAAGCCCTGTGGTAATGGACCTCTGGCCCTGACAGGTAAGTATGCCTGCAAAAAAATGCATTATTTAGTATTAAATTAGTGACTGTAAATTAATGATAACTAGATTTCTAGAAATTTTATTATTACAGAAAATAAATAAACCATTTAAGGTTAAAATCTTAGTGAATTTAAAGATCCTACAAGTAGAATGACAGCAAGTGAAGAGGATACCACTCCTTCTTTCTTACCTGAGGAGCTCGGATTCCTGAAATAGGCTGAGTTGGATTCGATCGAGAAAATGGGATTGATCCACTCATGACGGTTATTGGAGTAGATGCTGATTCAGGGGTCATAAATTTGGGTGGACATCTGCTTTTGTATGACCAATGAGTAAGAGACTGCGGTGGCTCCTGAACATATAGCTCTCTAATTCTCTGATTAAGCCGATCTATCACTAGAACAAAACAGGAAGAGATTACTCATGAGTCACTTATATTGAATAGATAAATGGACATATGCTTCTTAGAGATTTCGAGCAATAAAAATAGTCTTTGTATGGAAAAAAATCATTACAAAATGTCCAAACACATATTTTCCTTTTGGTTAGATCAACAGTTATGAAGTAAGATGCACTTACTTCATAATTCCTTAGTACATCTTTAGAGACAATGATATCCACTATCCTTTTGATTAGATCAATAGAAAAACTTCATTCATTAGAAATTTCCAAAAAATAGTCCTGCTAGTTAAAATGTCCATTGTTTAATAAGCCCATTCAGCCATAATGTCCATTATTCATTGTTTATATGAAGTTTACTTTTATTTTTTCCAAAACAAAAATGCAATTCCCATAAATGACACATGTGACATCAGAACATTCAGCCAACATTAGAATCACATTTCCCTCCAATTTTTCCCATTTTTGGGCAGCAAAAAAATTACTGCGGGAGAAGAAATTACTGTAGTGCTCTTAGCTCACTGAGTTGCATCACTATTGCCAATGAGGAGTCTAAAGCTTCATTGTTTTTTATTTTATCACATAGGCTATGTAGAGATGGGTACCTCCAATGTACATTCAACAGAAATGTGAACTCGACAGCTTCAAAGATGATGACTATCAAATCTACATGGCATAGCAAGGCCATTTTACTGTTGTTCTTGCCTGCACTGCAGATGAAAATAAGCAACCTCTAAGGAGAAAATGCTAAACAGCATAATTGTATGTGTTCATCCAAAACGCTGGATAGATGAACATGGAACAAAGCTTTGGATAAAGGTTGTTATAAGTGTGGTTTGTTAAAGAAGCCATCCCTACTGATATTTTGATGTATTTAGATTTTATCTTACTAAATTAAAACAAAATTACAAAACTGTCTCAACCAGATTTTATTAAAATTATAAACTCACTAGCCCTAAATTCATCTTAAAACCTTTTGAATTGCTCTATACTAATAACAATCTGAGAGTAGACTTCTTTTGTCTGACTTTGATATTGGAAGTGGAAATATTTCAAAGTTGCAAATGGAAATTAACTCTAGAATAAAATGGGAACTACAAGTTTCTGTACATAGATATGCAAATTTATTAGATTTAAGAAAAAGTTCAGCAAATAAATTATGTGAAAAAGAGAAAGGAAAGAAAATCAAGTAACAGAAATGAAAGACACTTGTTTGAGAGCTTAAGATATCAAACTTACCAATTTTGTCCTCATGAAGTAACTTATCCTTGTCTTGAATAGACTTCTCTACCTGGAGCATCGACTCTTTCAACTTGTCTACCTCTTCTTCCAATTCCTGCACTCTCTTTTTGGACTGAGAGTACAGTTCCTTCAATTCAGTGAGGCCTTTGGTCTTTACTTCTAATAATTTTTCCTGCTCAAAAGCTACATTAGTGCTCATTTTCAACTGTTGAAAAAAACAAGATATTATTTAACACTGGTTTAAGAATAAAAAATCATACTTTATGATTTCAATTCCAACTAACATAACATGATTACAATTCAAAAAGCTTGACAAAAGTGCGATAAACTTGCAGCCTTTAACAAAAAGTAAGATGCACTTATATTATAATTTCTTAGTACATACATCTTTAGAGACAATAATATCCACTAAAAATACTACATTTTATCTTTCTCATTCTTTATCCTATTCATACATCAAAAGTGCAGAAAACTAACAAGGTCTGAATGAGAGAAACTAAAATTTATATGCTATTCAAAATATGTTCAAATAATGGGGAAAACACAACGTTGTCTCAAGGGTGATAAAACAGAAAATAATTGTCACCTTTGACTTCAAAGATAAAACCTCCCTCTGGTGAAGTGAAAGTAGAGCATTTGCTCTTAGCAAGTCCTCTGAAACTGTCTCCAAGGAGATCTTCTGCCTCTGGATCACATTTTCTTTCTCTGCTATTGACTCTTCATATCGTTTCTAAGAATAAATGATATTACCTTCAGATATTTTGCATGAATTATGCCTAGCAAATTATGGTAACTGCTACACAACTATGACTGACTACATGATCAAATATTAATAAAGTAAGCCCCTATTGATGCAAAAAATGCAAGTTAGAAAAAATATTTCTTGTACATCCCATTAAATTTTTGGAAATTCCAAAAGATAGCTCATACTGCTATGCTTTAGAGAACAAATCAAAGGAATGCTTACTAAAAAATGTTTCATATGATTCCAATATAACAACACAATCTCTTCAAATTCAAGAAGGGAAATACAAATAAGTCTTTGTATTAGAACTGCTATATAGTAACACTGTACTCTGTCCTCCATCATTATGCATAGACAATGCAGTATTTCTGCCAAGAAACCATCAATAGTTGGAAAAGCTAATTTGAATGAATTCTTTATTGCATGCTGTTTCCCTACAAGTTTTTTCTGAATAATACATAATTATTGTACATTCTTTAGAAAGATCTATGTGATCACACAGTTCTTTAGAGTACTTATGTGCTTTTTCTTTTGTCAGAAAGTAGAATGATTAGAAAGCGATTGCTATGGCGGCCTCTGTGTAGCTAGTAAGAAAATGCTGATCAGATAGAGGAAAATATTCAAATTAAGTATATAAATTATTATTGAATCCCAATTTTTGGCAAAATTAAACTATCCTACAACCTGAATTCCATATAATTAAATTGCAGTTACTGTAACACCCCTGATCATATAATTTTGAAGGCGTTTTGCCCAAATAATTTTTTTAAAGAATGATAGCCAGATATAATGAAAAAATTGCTAAGAATACTTAATTGAGGTGTAATCATATAACAAAAAATGTAAAAGTAAACCAATCCAGTTCTTCCAGGTAATGTCCAAAATCAATCTTCATTTATGGGTTAAATATGCAACACTGCATAACATACATGCGACTTACTAATTTATGATACAAACAGGTGCTCCGAATATAACCTGTACACAAGTCAGAGTAGGGAGTGACAATATACCCAGATACTGTAAACATGGAAATAAAAAACGAGTACAAGCTAGAGAAAACTCTACCTTCTCTTCCAGCTGATGCTTTGCTGTTTCTTGAATCTCATTCAATAGTTCATTCTTATCTTTCAGCTCCTGAAATTAATGAAAGTCCATCAAAAAATATTGGGCCAAGTAATTATTGTACATACATTAAAACAATCAAAATTGTAGGAAACGTAGAGTATGCATGTTCTTACCTGTTCCACCACAGCAAGACGAGTTCTTAGAGTTTGCACCTCCCTTTCCTTATCGTGATAATCTGAGTCCAGTTTGAAAATTTGTTTCTTTAAACTAGAGGTGTCTCCCTTGCACATCTTAGTTTCTTTTTCCAAAACTTCAATCTCCTTGGCATGCTCCCTAGGATGGACCATCAACAAACATTATAAAAATATACAAATAACTCCTGTCTAAAAAATACTACTATATAAAAATATACAAATAACTAGCTATTATTATAATGGTGCTCATGGTATTGAGACCTACTTACTACAGCCAGACAAAGTTAACAGAATTAGAAGACAAGCAGTATTGGAAACCATAAACTACATCTAAAGTATTTATAATTATCGAACAGACTTTCTAGAAATTAAATTAATTACAGACAACAATAAGATAGAAAGACTTTCAGGTATCACTTTGTCATCTGTAATCATCCACAAACACAATAACAACTTTCTCATCTAATTTTCTCCAGTATTCAGCCAAAAGCTGGTTAGAACCTAAACCTCCCCCTTAATTATAAGCTACTATAATCCCTTTAGAGGGAATGAAGCTTCCTTGGCAAGATGAGGTGAGTAGTAGCTCATCTACCTGCATCCTATTCCCAGAAATTAAGATCCTCTACAGAATTAAGCTGGAAATAAACTGAAATACTTCCAGAAGTAAGCTAAGTGTAAAAAACCTCTTGGAAAAGGTTTTCTCTGACACCAGAGATGTATTTACTGAAGTCAGAATTTTCATCAAGCAAAGTAGTGTAGTCATTATTTCCCTTTAGAAAACGTTTCTCCCAGTTTTAGCAGTAACATGACAAAGTCCAGATGACTTGCCTATTTGTATACTCCAGTTTCCTCTGTAGATCTAAGCTAGTTTGTAGTTGGTTTTTAAGACTTGCTATCTGCTTCTCCTGTTGGCGTATCATATCCTGATACTTATCCTCCAAGCACTTCTTATCCAACTCAGCACTTTGCTGATACTCCCAAATCATCTGAAAGAGTTTTGACAGATTACGTGAAAAGAATTTTTGACCTAAGTGAAGCAAAGTGAAATAGTAAACTGATCACCTTAGAATGTTTATCCCTTTCTTCTGTCAATTCCCTGTCAGCTCTGATCTTTATAACATTTTTGTCCTCCTCACATTTTGACTTTATTCTCTGAACTTCTTGGTCTTTTAGCTTAACTTCTCTTGTAGCTTCCTTAACATCTTTATCCATGCTTTCAACCTTCATCTCGAGAAAACGAATTTTTCCCTGAAAATTTAAACAAAACATTGAAATTTGCTGAAAATCCTTAATCAATAAGAGAGAAAAATAAGTATCTGAGTGGGATATGTTTGCAAGCGTGTAATAAAACTGCATCAGTTTACCCATATGATTCTCCTACTACCTATCCCAATGTCACAATCATAAAACTAAGTGGGCACAATCACTCTAAAATATACAACTCTTTGGACCTTTTCTCATTTAATTGAAGGGTTTTAAATAAAAGGTTTAATCACAGATCAAATATTATCCCCTTTACTAACACCATGCACCCATCTCAGAAATTATCTCACCAAAGTACTATATCTGCTCAAATACATCCAAATGTTAATATGAATTTTTTCCATGAAAAAATCTCCCCTTGGATTCGATCTCAGCATTTTGAATACAGAAATTTACTTCAAGGGAATAACACTTCTTATTTTCATTTTATCTTTTGTGTAATAAAGAACAATATTCTCTATAAAGATCAAGATTATATGAAGACATCTACTATAAGGATTCTAAGAATAAAAGAATGAAAACTATACCTGGAGGTCCACCACCTTTTGTCGAAGGTGGTTTTTAACATCCGAGTCAGATGATTCAGCCAGAAGTAGTGTCAGATAGCAAAGGTTCCTAAAATTTGTGGATTCAATTACCTGTAAAGAGCTTGCCCTAGAACTTGGCATAGAACCATCCTCTTTTATCAACACCAACTGGAAACTAAAAATGAAAATAAGTTAAAATAAACAAAGACAATGACACAAAATTCAAACAAAAGACAAACCTATAAAGTTTGCAAAAAAATTGATAGATTTTCGGTACCAATTACACAAAATACCATGGAATCATTTTCATATTCAGAGAGAGTTTCAATAGCTACCTCAGATTTTAAGCATTATGAGGTATAATGTACAGCAATTAATGTGACTATGGAAATTTTAATAGTCAAATTAATTATATACTAGCCGCGCGCATGCACCCTCTGGGTGCAGTTGTTTGGTCTGGACCAGACATCTGGACTATGAGCATGTACTATCATTCATTTTTAATCATTACTTTCATATGGATATATCAATCACAGTGCATTCTTATGGGAAAACGCAATACCTCGGTTTCAACAATCGTTTCGGTCGTCAAGGGGATTGGTTGTTTACAGCCTCAAATTTTCACGAAATTTCCGTCTATTTTAACCGAATTCTCACCATTTCGACCCGAAAACGATATTTGGCGACCAAAATAAGAATCTGTATTCATTTCTCTTTCTTTTAGTGCTTATCGCGATTTCGTAAGCCTATTGTTTCTAATTTAAATTTGCAAAAGAAATGTAGCCTGCAACCGATAAAAGTGAGGTTTACGTGTATTTCTTATGAGGATAAAGTATTCCTATGGAAAAACGCAATACCTCGGTTTCAACAATCGCATTCGTCGTCAAGGGGATTGGTTGTTTATAGCCTCAAAATTTCACGAAATTTCCGTTTATTTTAACCGAATTCTCGCCATTTCGACTCGATAACGATATTTCACGACAAAAATAAGAATCTTTATTCATTTCTCTTTCTTTTGGTGCTTGTCTCGATTTCGTAAGCCTATTGTTTCTAATTTAAATTTGCAAAAGAAACGTAGCCTGCAACCGATAAAAGTGTGGTTTACGTGCATTTCTTATGGGAACGGTTTTTCTTCTCTGGGTTCGAACTGGGGCCGTTCAGGTAAAAGAAAATTTCACCACATTGTAGGGTGCAGCATTCTACATCGAATGCACGCTTCAGCATCGCTCTAGCTCTTGGCATTGGCGAGAAAAACGCATTTTGTAGACAGACGGACCGACAGACAGACCGACAGACAGACACCGTTACGTTTTTAATATATATAGATTACATACTTTAGCTTATACATTAATAGAAACCCCAACAAAATTTCATTTTTCCTGCCACGGAAAGATATCAAATCAAAACAGTAAAAATATCCTACAGGAGTAAAAGCCTTTACACCACTAATGAGAAATTAATCCTTGAAAGGAAAATAACCCAAGAGCTACAAAACTCCATAAACTACCAATAGTTAACACTAAATTAAAATTTAAGTTCAGAAAACCTAATTTGAATAATATTACTAAAAGAACAACTGATAAATACTAGAAATGCAGAAAAAACAATGCACAAAAAATGGCAGAAGAGGAAATAATGCA
Source organism: Pachydiplax longipennis (assembly GCA_036926295.1). Taxonomy (NCBI): domain Eukaryota; kingdom Metazoa; phylum Arthropoda; class Insecta; order Odonata; family Libellulidae; genus Pachydiplax; species Pachydiplax longipennis. The sequence continues at coordinate 3,673,230 of JAVFKF010000010.1, forward strand.
ATGAATAGAGCAGAGGTATTCTTTGGGTATTTTGAGAGAGATAGACATATGCCAGAAAGATGGAAAATTAATCAAGCTGACTTATAACAATCAGAGTATTTGTAAAAATTGGGGATGAGTGAACAAAGGAAACTCCATTAGGAAGGGCTGGGGGCTGGAAAAGACATGGTAATGGACAACAGGGCTGTTTTCCATTACCATGTCTTTTCAACAGGTACAAATGCAAACTGCAGAAGCTCTAGAAGATACCAGTGGGATGAAAAAGGGAAGGAGGAGAACAAAATCCATCAAGTACACAGATGATCAGACTATAATGGTAGACAGTAAAGAAGAGCTGCAGACTATGATAGAAAGAATTAGAAAGAGAAAAATATTCAGTGAGAATAAATAGAAAGAAAACAAATGTAATGAAGATAACAAAGGCAGAATTAATTAAACATATGACTAGAAAAGGAAAAATTAAAGCAAGTAAGTTAATTAACTATCTGGAAAGTAGAGTTACACTGAATTGAAATTACACTGAAGAAATTTAAAGAAGAATTGCACAAGGAAAGGTACTTAATAAGAAGCTGGTGAGAGCTAGGAATATAAAGAGGGATACGAGAAAAATATCTTCAAAATGCTTCACATGGAGCATTATATTGTATGAACATGAACTTTGGGGAGGAAAAGAAAAAAGTATTTGGAAATTTTCAAAACTTAGAACTGACGAATAGGAATTTAATGGATAAAATCAGGAATGAAGAAATCCTGAGAAGGATTGGAGAAGAAAGAAGTACTCTGAGAGCAATCAAAAGAGGAAGGCACAATGGATTGCACACATTGCAAGGAAGAATAGTGAACAGAAATTAATAATAGAAGAGAAGAGAGGAAGAGGAAGGTGACACAGAATATTGACAGATATCAAAGAAGGAAGAATTAAGCAGAGATAAAAATAGGTTCAAGACAGAATTTTGTGGAGGTAACATAACCACTGAAACCAGTCTAAGGACAGAAAACCCAAATAAAAAGGGCAAGAGTTACCACAAATTCCCTTGTGACTATATTTATGCATCAAACATTAGATAGAATGTAAAAAAAAACACAGAAAAAGAGGGTATCCTTATTTCATTTCCAGATTAATGGCTACAATAATCATTAAAAATTATACTATAAAAAATGTGTTAAGCTGGCCAATATCCATACTATGCCTTTGATTTCCAAATTGTTTAAAAAACATTGAAATTTACTATATCGTTTAATGTAACAAACATTAATTCCCTAAATTAACAAAAGGCAGCACAGATAGCAATGACAGAAAAATAATCCGACTGTAAATTAACAATACTAATCAGGTTCTTTTATTAATACCTAGTGTAAGCATTTACTAAACTACGTTCCGCAGAAAGACAAAAACATTCCATGAAATTATATGTTATAAGTCTCACTCTGTAAAGCTTACATTCCGAATTTATCTTTTACCTCAAAATTCTAAGAAGGGATTTAGTGATCTAAAGAATTGCGCCCACCGTATTTTTAAAAATTTCTTCAATCCGCATAAAAATATTGGAGATGAATAAGCTTGTTCCTTTTAATTTAAATCAGCTTAAACTTTACCACTTAACCAGTAAAAACATTTCCCAAGCTAATAAGAATTGAATCTATAACCTTAAGTTAGGAATCAGATAAAATTCTTTCGCTCATATTTTTAAAGCATTCCCGGCAGAAAATATAGAGCATTGGGCGAAGTTCATTCTTTACCTACATACTTTAGAAACATTTCTCATGGTTCAGAAAAAATCCTTCCTTACTTTGACTTCCCATCCGAGCATTTTTTGAGGAGATTTATCAGGTGTTCAGGAAAAAGCTCGAAATCGACTAATAGTCCCTGTTGCTTCTTCATCATCAAGAAATCATCTCCAGTGAGCTTCAAAGTGTAGAGGAAGCATGGATCGGCATCATCCACTACTTGAACCTGATTAAGGATAAAATCTCATAGATTAAATGCTTAGGAAAATAAATTTTTAAGTGAAGATTCTAACCTGACAGTTGCATATTATTATCCATCACCCCGCCCAAACCTAATATTTTATTGTGATTCTAATATCAAATCTAGATCATGATTTTCAATATCCTTAAGGACTTACCTCCAAAGGAGAAATATTCGGTCCTTGTTTTCTATCTACTTCAACTCTCAATAGCCTCTCCCCATACTCTAACGTCCCAAGTCTGACAGCTACAGGGAGTACTTCCGAGTACATTGGAACAGTCTTAACGTCAGATTTACCACTAGTAGCCATGGTAATCAGTCTATGGACTCAAATTACTGCTACTCTGTTTGCACAATATAGTTAAAACTCTGTTCACCAACAACTACTCTTTTAGTAACGTAAACATAATCAACATTAGCAGAGATCAATCGACACATCCCACACACTCCGTCTACCCGACAGACCCGCCAGAAACTTAAAGTCGTCTGGGTTTTGATTGGTCGTATTATCGTCGCCATATTAGTTATCCTTATTTGGAGATTAAATGGCGATACGGGCGGTAATTCATCTATGAATGAATGTACTCGATATACCCTGAGCATTTCCCGTTTGAAGAGAAGAGATTGCATTAAAAGTTAGCGACAACTCCATACGCTGGTGACTTGCAGTTCAAATTTAAAGCACTTGAATTGTAACTTATGCACACTACTTGTATGAGCATTTAATCGTTTCATAAACATAATATTCGCCTTTATTCCTTAGGGTCTTGTCTTCGAAAAGATATACGTTAAATATACCGACGTCATACATAGAATATTTTGAGTTTTAATTGAAATGGGTCTTCTTGATAAGTTGGTGGGCTATATGGGGTTGAGAAAACAACAGGTAAACGTTCTTGTCGTCGGGTTAAATAATAGTGGAAAATCAACCATAATGAATTATTTCAAGCCGAACGAATGCCAGGCCCGGGAAGTCGTCCCAACTGTTGGTTTCAGTGTTCACAAATTCCAAAGTGAGTTGGAGTTTGTATTCAAGTTACTTGTTCACTAATTGTTTTTTGACGGTCACGATAACGTTTCCAAAAAATAAATTGATCCAAAAATATGCACCAAGGTTAACTCATCCAACATTTTATTTATTTCGATTCGAAGTTTTCCGCCTTACCTGACACGACAACATATATTTTACAAGTCATATATAGCGTCCACGCACAATTTTTAGGCAATTGTATCATTAACATTTACTAGCAGTCCTCATGCGTAGAAATATTTTATAATAATTTTTTTAAAACACTTCCATCTAAATGAAGAAGTCTCTTACATTTTGTTACCAAAGCAGCATTTTTCTATCGTGAATATCCATGAATATATATGTTCTATAAAAAACTGTGTTAAATCTTTTTCCCTCCCACATAATAAAAACCTAAGTAAGATCTTGGCTGGATGCTTATCAGTACACTTGCTCTTATTGTAAAGTGTTATGTTGCATGTGACACACTAAACGTTTTGCACACAATGGAGATAAAATACTGTAAAGGATAAAAGGATCTGTGAAGAAATAATATATTGCTCCAAGGTAGAATGAAATTTTCTTCTGAACAGCAATTTGTCACTTTTATTTCTAAGCTATTGTGCCGCATGATATAAAAATTGTAGAAAGTTTAGTACAAATAAGATAATTTTACCAACAGCACATCACTGTTATGTCTTCCTTCTAAAACAGTATATCCTAACTTCAATTTACCATGTATGCTATATCTTGTCACAGTATAAACTACACTTTGAAAGGGTATTTTCTATGGTTTCATATTACTTAAGCCACTTATGAACAAAAGGAAAAGAAATATACTTTTCCGCAAAATTTTTGTTCTGTAGACTTCCAGTTTTGGTGTTACTCAGATCTCAACTATAAAATATTACCAAACAACAAGATAATTCCTCCCTTCTTTCTCTTACAAGCTGCTCTCACTTTGCCCTGCACTGACCCTCTATAGCTGTCACCACCTCTTCCCATGTTGCCCACTCCTCCTCTTCTTCAATCTTAAATATATTTTGGTGATTTTTGTTTTAGTTGAGACCCAATGACATGTAGAGCTAAAATTGGTAATCCACAGAATAAGAATTATGTGGAAAAGTATATATTTTTCTATCTTTATGAATGAAGTTTAATTTCTGCAATATCTTGGCTGCTTCTGTGGATTTTATTTAAGCCAGATTTATTGCCTTAGATTTATGAAACAATATTTAACAAACCTTAAGTATGTAAATTAAATTAAAAATTATAACAGAAACACAAGCAAATATTAGAACCAGCAAAAATAACCATCGATATCAATTTTAATTGGTATCTTTTGAAAGAAGGAAAATTTCTGAGAGAATTCTCAGTTTAAGGAATGGAAATTCTCAACAGAGTCCTCACTGAGAGTTGTGTTCCGTGCATCCTCGGAATCCTTGTCTTCTTAACCCTCCTTCCTCATACCATTTGTGCTGGTATGCTATTCAATGTTTGAAGTTGAGGAATATTCCCAGTGTCAATATATAAATAGGAAAGCCAAAACCACTTTTTTATATACAATTATGCATGCACCTAGGATTTCTGTTTGGGGGTTTCAATTAAAGGATTGACACTAATAATATATTGAACATGCTAAAATTTCAGTTGGCAGACAAACTTAATTTATTCTTGCAACAAAAATGAAGAATGAATGTGATTATAACACAGCTTAATTGCTGCTTTTACAATAAAGTTTTATGTAAGTTTGAAGGTGATGAAAATAATGGTGTAATTGTAGAATCATGGTAGGCTAAAGCCCATCATCCACCTCCCAGGGTGCAGGCCTGAAATTTATCATTAACTGAAGTTTGCTGAACTTTCAAACTTTGCTCATAATTAAGAAAAATATTCATTTGTTGAAAACTTCATACATAAGTTTGTAAGTTGAGGTACCAATGTATGTCATTTTTTGGTAAATTCTTTTTGGTTCTGAATAATCATGCTGCTTTAGAATGTTTAATTATTCAGAAAGCATTGCAGTAATTTCCTGTTATAATCCAGCCAACATCACCTTATATCTAATGCATTTCCTATATCCTATAACTCAAATATTTAATCAGAATTAATCTTTTCTTAAAGATTTGTAAGGTTTACTAGAATAGCATATAATTCTTACATCCTCATAACTTAGATGCAATTTAGATAACTAAAATATATTTTACTTTATATAGATCAGAATGTTGGATTTACTGCCTTTGACATGTCTGGCCAAGGCAGATATCGCAACCTCTGGGAAAATTATTATAATGACTGCCATGGAATCATATTTGTAGTCGATAGTAGTGACACGCTACGATTAGTAGTAGTACGTGATGAGTTGGATCTGCTTCTCAATCATCCAGATATCAGCTGGTATATACAAAATTTTTATCCATGCACAGTCTACCTTATCATCAATTCGCACCCTTGTATGTTTTAAATATCTTTCTATTTATTAAATTTACATTGATAATGTTTGATGATTTTCTTCAGCCGTAGAGTACCAATTTTGTTTTTCGCCAACAAAATGGATGTCCGAGAAGCACTCTCTGTGGTAAGGATCTCATCTGTTCTTGGTCTGGAAACAATAATGGACAAGCCTTGGCATATCTGTGCCAGCAATGCATTGTCTGGAGAAGGCCTTCATGAAGGGATGGAGTGGCTTACTCAGCAAATACGAGACCTAGTAGATAAAAGGAAAAAAGAAATCAGAGTGAAAAACTGATTAGAGTTACAATATAAGCTATGTGCCATTTTCTATAGATATACTTATCTAAATTTACCCTCTTGAAACTTATGAAACTATATTTGATCTTGCTACTTGTTTTGCACTCAGTGTATTATAGGAATGAGCAAAAATTTTCCAATGGTGAAGAACTCATTAAAGTTGCCTTGCTTTGTATATGCAATATAACCATGTGTGCATATATAACCAACAGTAAAAATGATCTAACTATGTGTGAGCAAAGTTAATATTCAGCTTTATATTATGTCTCTGTAAGGAAACAAATTTTATAATGTTGCTTACTTTATTGATTTTCTACAGCCAAAATTAAGACCTATTTCTTTTGCAAAGAGATCAGTTAAATTAATTTTCAGTATTAACTGTCCCCCATCTATACTAATTAACTTTTGAGAGATCTCTCACAAATGAACTTCTAGTCTACAAACAGATATATTTTAACTGTACCAATTAAATCCACTATCATATAAGAAATAATGGATAATTTTATTTTTAAATTTAACTAATGTGTCCTTCTTATTGTTATAGCTAGGTGCTGCTTCTTTTTTCTGAAGTGAAACTCTCTATTACATGTGAAAATATAAAAAACACTAAGACATAAGATGAGAATCCCTGAGAGCCCTGTGTCCATAGCAAAATGAGTAGTAAATACTATGATGACCATGAAATGCTCTGGGAATCTGAATCTTGGGAAATATTATTAGTTACTTACATTAGCAAAACTTGTACCTTGATATTTCTTGTAAATGTGCTCTATCTTTCCTGTGAAAATACAATATGTATTTAAATAAATTGATTTAATTTCTAGATTATATTTTTTTAATTTAAAATAGTTGAATATTCAATCAGCAACTCATTAATTCAGAAATTTAGTTGACTGTTGTTTCAAGTATCTTCATTAAGATTGATGAGATCTTGTTCAATTCAATCCAATCATCATAAAAAGATTTTGGGAATATGATTAAGTGCAACCACTGCTATAATTTGCTGATAGTTTATGGAAGTATTAAAAATAGATTCTTCCTGCTATCTTTAGTGTACCAAAAGAGTTTTTGACTATTGTACAATTTCAATTGCAAATACTAACAGATTGGATCACTGTTTTTCTTCCAATGCTGTACTTAGTAGCAATGCTACACCAGAATGAATATTCACGCTGAATGAAGTGGAACTTTTTTCATTTCTGTCAAGTTGATGGAGATTCTCCAAGCTACATTCCACTAAGTTTATGAAGCCACTACTATCATATCTCTTTTGGTTTTCAATTATTGACTAAGACAACTAAAATTCCAAATTGGCATGTTAAATGCAATGTAATCAAATGCTAATAGAGCTAAAAGGTTTATAAGTAAGATAATTTAATCCAATGAGAAGATGTTTCATCTTTTAACATGCATGTGCATATGTGTATCTTTAGTATGCTCTGCTTAGGGTGGATTGGTATCTAAGCCTTTGGTCAAATAAATGCCTTATCTTTTCCTCAGGGTACATAAAAGGAGGGGAAAATATATCAAAGTAGAGTATACATGCAAGAGATATCAGTGAAAATTGTAGGATGTGACCATACAGTCCAATTATTACTTTCATAATTATTTGCATAATGTTTATTTCTTTACCATCTCTCAATTTCTATTTTATATTTACTCTATCAAAAAATAGTAAAGGTTTTTACATTGTATAATCCACTTATCTTATTCTTACGATCAACAAATACATGTCTAGACCAGTGAGGATTCAGAAATTTTAGGAGTATTTTCTATTATAATTATAATTTTGAAGTTTTTTTTATGAAAGTTTGAGGTGGAGTATGAACGAAGTATTTTTCATCCACCATTGAAATTATATTCTGATTGTAAAGATTATTTCTAAGTATATTGTTTTAATACTTTAATATAAGATAAATAGGAACCAGTTTGAAAAACCCAGGAAATTCTAAGAGCAGATTCTCTGAAAACTGGTGCCAACAGGCGAGAGCTTCATCATGTTTTCATAGAAATGAGAAATCCAATGATTTCATACAAATATATTTAATAAAAGATTTATACATAATATGTAATAAACTCATCTGATTCTGGTAATTAAGGTACCACTCATATACATAGCATTACTTTGCTGCTATTACAAGCATCCACAGACACATGCATCTTACACTCATTTACTGAAATGACTTAAGTTTTCATCCCAGTGTCATATATGCTTGTGGTATAAGGTTAAAATACTAGTCTTTTACAATGAATTTCCCAATTTTTAACCATTTCCTGACCAGCAGGCTCTGCATTGGATCCAATGCTCTCAGCCCTTAAAATAATTAACATGTGAGCAGATCAAATACAAAAATTACAAGCTCTTAACATATTATATTCAATTTACAAACATTGTTCTTAATGCTGCCATTAATATAAACATTTGGAAGGTACTGACACAGGGACTGCATAATCAAATTTATGCAATTAATTAAATCATTTCCTAAAATAATTTTACTTATCATAAATGACTTACAGTTAGGCATGCATCATCAAATACATTTCAGAGGCAGACATTATACTGCTGTTACTTTGTAAAGTACTTTTGATATTTCATAGCATATTGCTTATCAACACATCTGTCCTTCACAAAAATTACACAGTAAAATGGTCTTGTGGAAATGATAAATAAAAATTTACAGTTTAATGTATCATTAAATGCACAACAAGACTTCATTACTTCCTGCCATAGTTCAAATCTTCTTGCAATCACTGTCAATATCTACATAAAAACTCAAAGACCTCAGTGATAAACTGGGTCATGATTAGCATGCTCTATTTGTTTGATGAAAACCTAGCATATTCATCTGTTACAATATATGTCACAAATCTGTTGTAATAACCATAACTTCACAGTTATGTATCCATATTTAAATGTCTTTCACTCCTAGCTTTCCTCATTAAACACTCATTGTCCTTACAACAGACATGAAGAATATCAGGGTGTTATCTCTTGAGCATTTTTTCTGGAAGTTGCAATGTTTCTTCATTGACCTTCACTCTCACTGTCACTTTTATCTGAAAAACAAAACAAAAATAATATACAGCATTGATAGAAAATATTTCAGAATTAAATGTTTTAAATGCCAGATGAAATCATTTAATATGATATTCAATTACTACTTAATTATAAGACTAAAAATAAACCTATGCAAGCACAGGCATGTCTGGGGGCCATTGACAATCCTGTGATTCTCATGCTTTAAATTTACCATATCCAGTCAATATTTAATGACAGGAAAGTAAATTTGGATGAGGTGTCACCAGTCATGTAAAATTTCATATTAGTTAACATAACGTAAGTCAGCAAATGTGCATAGATTTTCCACCCAATTTTGCCAAAATATTCACTATTTTTCTATACTTTCCGTCTCTAAGCAACAAATATTTTATCACTGATCATTGTCTTAGGCGGCCAGACAGACCTTTCTTCCCAGGGTAGGCATGTCTCTTTAACCGATCGTACAGATCTTCCTTGTTTCCGTAGATGCTGGCGTTAGACCGTGCAAGGCTGTTCATCTTTCCTCCATTGTGTAAGCTCTCTGGAAACAAAAATAAAATTTGATTCAACATTAGTCTGAACCTTACTTGAATTATTAGCTTATATATGAGTAAGACAAATTCAAGCTGCCTCTTCCTAAAAACATTGCTAATTATCAGAATTTATTAAAAATTAATTGCAATTTAGATATTACCTTTCATATAGGTTTCATTATAGAAATTTGGCATCTCCCAACCATCTTCCTCATCATCGTAGTAATGAGCATATGTGGAATGGTGAGAGGGTGCAATGGATTCTGCATATGGTGCTGGTGCTCCATAGTAAAAGTTAACTTGGGAGCCATTTTGCTCAGTAGCCTGAGTGAGAATCTTCTTTGGTTCCTTTTTACGTGCAGACCTGGATGAGAACAATTTGCATAAATGTTTTGCATGTTTGAAAAACTGATTTCCTCTACATTAGTAGAAGAAAGAATAATGTTAAAGAAGAATGTTATCATTATAATCGTTACCTCATGCAGATCATCCAAACAAGAAGTACAATGAAAATGATGAAGATTACAGCTCCTGCTATGCCTCCAGCAATGTATGCAAATTCTGACTTTTCTGTACAATGTTTTCCAGTGAAACTACCAATGCAGCGACAAGATGGCTGACCACGACTATCCTTGACACAAACTCCCTCATTTTCACAGAAATCCTCACATACATCTACAAAGATAAGAAATTATTCTATGTATCTTCTGAATAAATTAGATATTAGAAGTACAAACCAAATGTAAATATTCAATAACAACTTTACCTGTGCAAACTTTGCCAGTTCCATTATATCCTGGTTTACACTCACACTTGAAGTCACTAGTTTCTGGTATGAGAAGGCAATAAGCATTAGCATCACAATGCATTTCTGGTCCATTCATCTCGCAAGGGTTTGAGCAATCTTCTTTGCTGGTCTGAAATTCAAAAAAAGAGTGTAAATTTGATTGCATTTAAAAAATATAGTGATAGAATGAAAGATAGTGACTTACAGATCCAGTTCCCTTTGTACTAGTGTTTGGTGGGCAAGGTAAACATGTTGTTTGCTGCCCATTTGGTTGGTAAGTGCCCTTCTTGCATGCCACACAATTGTTGAGGGTACCATTCAAGTAGGTTCCTGGGATGAATCAAAGAATAAATCAGAAATTTTAATCAAAGTATTCAGGATGTAGTTTAACTATTGTCTTAATTTTTGTCAGTTAAGAAAAAGTTTGATTAATAGAATGGTAAGTACCGGGTGAACAAACTGGAAGAGAGCACTCTTGTATGGAAGCTGCTCCAAGTTTGGCAGTAGTGCGACCAAGAGGACAAGCCTGACAAGCAGCATGGATTCCACGAGTTCGATACGTTCCACGAGGGCAAGGTTCGCAGCGACCATCAACACCTAGTTGCATACCTGAAGCACATTCATCACGGCATTCCTACAAGAGACAAAAGCTATTTAGAAACAAAACAATTTGAATTCACCTTTAAACTTATGTGAATACACATAAGTTATATCAGTACATAATACGATAATAAATTAATGATTCATTGACTCAGTTTTTCCCAAAGTTTCTGAAGCCTGTAGGTGCCTTAAACTTGTGTGCAAATCTCGTAAGCATAATACAAAAAATGGAAGTTATCAAGAAGAAATACATGGAGGATATAAAAATAAAATGCTGCTGCAACAAAAATCATCATCATACAATTAAAGATGATTAATGATTCTTCAGTTTCTTAGAACCTAGCATTATTGAATTTCACAGAAAGAGATTGGCTACAACATGGTATACCCTTGTAGCTAAAAGATATGCATATAGAAAAACTAATTAAAACCTTACCCTGCATTTTCCTTATTTATTTAATCCCCCTAGAGTAGCTTCATCTCTCTCAGGGTGGATAGTACCTCCATTTTAAAATGCTACATTAAATCAATGTGAGATTCATTCTGAATGCTGAAGAAGTGTTGAAAAGAATCAAGATCACCTCTAGCATTAATTTAATTCTGACTTTAGAAATTGGGAATAATAGCATGTACACTGAGAGACATTTTTATTTGAATTGCATAATATCATGCACATAATCTAAGAAAATATATTTACAAAGTTGAGAGATTTTCTTAGCCTCAATGGTTTTTTATGTAATTCTAATGGTCTTGTTTTTGTAGAGATTTCAATCACAAACATATATTATGAACATACCTCTACTGAAACAGCTTCAGCAGTACGGGTGGTTTTTCCTAATCCACAGAGTAAGCAACGGAAGCTTCCTTCTTCAGGCTGATAGAATCCATGGCCACAGCTTCGGCAAAGTCCTGCATCATGGTCATAGTACTTTCCAGCTGGACATCTCTCTGTGAATTACAATCATATTGTTCAAGTTATATGTTTGTTTCCCTTCCACATTATTGAAACCTCATATTTTTGTTCATGATAGTATTCTTTACAGCTATATAAAAATTGATCACTTTCCATCTACATCTACATCTGTACCCTGCAAGCTGCCTTTCGGCGTGTGGCAGGGGGTGCAAGCACCAGGACTCTATTTGCCCAGTCGATTATTTTCGCGTATTGTTCTCGGAAAAAAAGAATTCTTGAATCGACTGGTTTTAGCATCTATTTCTCTGATCTTTCTCGCTGGATCAGAACGGCCTATATAGCAAGGAGGGCGCATAATATCGGCTACATCTTCTATGAACGTGCTCTGTCTGAATTTTTCAAGTAATTTAAATCTCTGATTGAGCCTTCTTTCTTCTAAAGATTCCCATCCTGCCTCCTGAAGCATCCGAGTAACACTTACCGATTTATCATAGCAATTTTTTACAAAGCGTATTGCCTTTCTTTGTACCTTTTCTATCTTGCGAATACAACACTTTTCAGCAGGGTCCCATACACTGCATGCATACTCGAGGTGAGGCCTAACTAGCGCAAAGTAACAAATCCATCCAAATCCATCGAACAAGTTAAAAATCTTTTTAAAAATTGCACTTTTTTAGTTTCTCACTTATAAGTAAGACTTATCATAACTATTCATTTGAAAACCTAAACTAAAATAGTACTTCATAATTTCTATCAATCATACCTGGTTCATAATGACATGATCATTTAATTAAAACATGAATATATCAACTGTGAAATTCTTTCCTGTTTCGTTGATTCCCATACCTTTGCAGTCACCAGCACTGCGTGCTCCAGGTCCAACAGTTACACCTGGTCTTCCAGCAATCATTGGACATTGAATGCATTGTAGCTGACCAGATTCACTCTGATATGATCCAGTTGGGCAAGGAATACATTTACGAGATTCCTTCTCAAAGTATGTTCCAATAGCACAAGGAACTAGAAAGTAAAAAGGAATGGGATAAAGTAATCTTCAGAAAGAAATAAACAGACAATGTTTTGATAATTTATGTAAAACGTTAAGGAAAACTCATAAGCTTGGGAAAAATGTATCCTTATATAAAAACTTCCTTGTTTGAATCAAGCTTAAAACATATGAATGCTTTCTGAAAAGCTGATGGATAAAAAGAGAGCTAGTAACTTACCACAGTCAGGAGCCATAACTACTTGTCCTACTGGGCATGCATAATCAGACTGCAGCATCAAAGATGCTGGGTCTGGAACAGTGTTGGGTAGAATGTCATGAACATCAAATTGGTCTTCCTCTAATATAAGCTTTTCCAAAAGGAGTTGCACAGTAGATCTGTCATTCGAGTTCAAGTTTATGATTGGGTCACTGCAAATGGAAAATAACCAGAATAAGTACTCAATATCATATTTCTGGTATTTTATCCATGCTGAACAGAACAAAGCAGTCATGCAATGCATCTAGCAAGGGCCATCTCAAATGCAACACAAAGGATGTTCAATCGTCTGCAAGCCAGATATATGCTGCAACTCAAAGCCATCCATGCATTATTTACTGCTTAAGTACACCAAACTATACAGGGTTAATGAGAAATAAAATATTCTATGAATAAATGCAGTATTTTCATTACCACATCTTATATCATAAAGTACAGGTTACGTAATAAGGGCATACTAAAATCAAAAAAATTCACTGAAAGAAAATATTCACTTAATCTAACAATAAATCCTGATGTTAATACTATTATGAATCAAGGAATTTTTTGTGAGAAAATACATGTAACCTTTTTGATATGAATAACTGTATTTAGAAATTTACAGTAAAGATGTACCAATAAATGATAGTTTCCTCTATTTTGTATTTATAATTATAAAATACATGAACTAATATGGAATGAAAAGAACCATTATCAAATTCTGTGAGAATTTGCTTCTTTTTGGGTACAACTGATCATCAGATTCATAAAATAACCATTTCCTGATACCTTATCCCTGCAATTTCTAAAAACTAATAAAAGCTAATTTTTATCTGCTACCATATCCTTCTTGCTGTCAATCACATTGATCATGGTATCAATCACATCATTGTTAGTTTAAGTTTTGGGACATCCACTTCATAGTCATTTTTACAATGTTTATTGATAATATTTTGAGATAATAGCTGGTTCTTATAAAAAGAGGAAATATAAAAGAATAGGTTTTTGGTTTTTTAAATTCCTTGTCTCATTGTCAAATATCTATGAGCATGGGTCCCACCAAATATGTCTCCAATTCAGTTCATAAAACTGATCATGTATCTTCAATGATAGTTATGAATTTTTCTTAAGTCAATCAAATTCAATTTTTAAGAAGGAATCTGATGAAAATCAATGTCAGATAATTGAGAATTTTTGTATGCAATATTGATATAATGATTCAGGATGATTACATAATTTATTGTAATCTTAAGGCATTTAAACAGCTGAAATAAAGAATGGGAATGATGAAATAAGCAGTGAATTTCATCAATATCATCCAATATCTAATAAAAATAAGGGATATCCACCCACCTCTAATGTGTATATTAAATTTTATACATTTAAATGGCACTGAATTAGTTCTAAAACACTCAGCTTAAAATATAGCATTAAGGGTAGAGCAATTTATGAAGAGAAAATAAAATATGAAGCTTAAACTTTTACAGAAACCACTAATAAAATACATCCCACATGCAAAAGAAGACCAACAACAACATATGAATCCACTGATATTAATGCGTGTCACATAAATAAGCTGTGCTGGACTAAAAAAAAATGAAGAAACACACTTCTTTGGTAGCTCAGCTTAATGCAGTAGCTTTGCTAGAGGTAGTAAAAGCTTTGCATAGGCAGACCATAGTAAAGCACAAATAAGTTTCACAAATGTTGCTTACTTGACAGCAGGGAATGATATCTCCACACTGTATGTATCTCTGGCTTGTCTTCTTTGCCTAGAGAGCCTAGAAAAATAATGCTATTCACAAATCACAACAAAAAGGAACAGAAATATGCATGCACTTACGGAAAACAGGGATCTTCAATTTAAATGCCCCATACTATTTTTAACACTCAATACGAAGAAATTCTCAGGCAAAAAATTTTTCATAGGGTTCAAAATCATCTAAAATTAGGCAAAAGTGCCTAGATAATATTGTAGTTGAGAAATTGAAATATTCACTAGATATGAAGCATTTATCTTGAAGATCACTAGATAGAATTTCTAAAGGAGATAATAGTGCATATAACTACACTAATCTATTACATAAGGTGTTAATTTGAAAACCAACATATGATAAGGATGTCATATAGCACTTAATGCGTAATACTTTCATGCTTTCAACGATTAACTACTATATGCAGTACAAATACATAAAACCTACAAAATATCATAGGGGGCTGGAGTAGGTATAGTTAAGGTTGAACCCAAACACTCTATAAACAAAAGAAGTGACTAAATACTTAGTATGGTAACGTTTAATGAAAAATTAGTGATTGACATAGTGCATCTTTGCAGCTGGGTAAACTTTTAAGTATAAAATCCAACAAATTTCACAATACCTACCAATTTTTTTAACTTCAATCTCCAGTTATCACTACACTATCACACTACAACCTGACATTTTAAATATAAGTTTCTCATTAAAATTTAAATTCGTACTCTTTAATTTAAAGTTCTTTTTCACAATAAAAATTAATTTTTGATGGTCTGGCAATTATAATCCTTCAGCTGGATGCAAAAAGTTGAAGAGATGAGGTAGAATAAGCACCAATGTTATTTATGTGTAAATTCAAGTAGCTCTTTTTTATTTATACATACTTAAATGGAGAAATCATCTAACTTTTATGCATTTATCCTTCATAAAACAATCATATGATGATAGATTTGATAATTTTAAGAAACGGTCATGTAACTAATCTCTTCCTGCATTAAAATTTATCTTTGTGTGTGAAAGTATACCTTAATGAGTGTATATGAGTATAGAGAAAAGTAAATAGAAGGTCTGATTACAATATTCATGTATATGACATTGTCACAAATTCTAAGAAAATTCCCAGTAGATTTTAAGTGCTTACTGTGCTTTCAGAAGCAGTGAATAGAATAGCAGGTGTTATCAAAATTTATTGTTAAAATATTGGGGATTTGTGCAGTCAAATAATCTAAAACTTTGCCTAAAAATCATAACTTACTTCTCTGCTGGGAAACTACTGGTCAAGACATAGATGCCATCACTGTCAGCTTGCCTCTTGACTGGAGATGAGCGCTGGTCACATTTAACATCAATGACCAAATCTTTGCACTCCCTTGTTCCTGTGAATATTGAATGATAACCTTAAATACTTTTTATTCTAAAACAGGTATTAAAGCATTTTTGAAGCTGAGATTCTTTTCCATTTGACTGATGAGAACTTATTCAGATGAGTTCCACACATTTTTATTCACAAATACTTATTCATTTTAAGAGAAACTCACCTTCTACTGAATATGAGCAGAAGTTCCAATCCCTGTTTAATGAATTCACTGCATTGCGAACCTTTTGCCGTAGTACGCCTTGTCCAGCTTCATTGCAAAGAACTGAGCTGGGGAAAAGCATGTTGATCTTGAAAACTCTCTGCGCTGGTTTGGATGCTGAAAATGTGATGAGAAAAATCAGCACTCTATTTATCAAATGAAAACATGCTGCATGTGTTCAAATGATATAATTCACTAATTTAATAGCACACAGATAACTATTATGCTGAATGTTGGTATATTAACTTATTTTTTTAGATAATTGTAATTTTTGTGAAATCTTCTACCTGAACAAGCTGGATACACAAGAGGAAGAGCTGGATTTGTGGTTGGTCTCCAGAAACCTTCAGCACCACAAGTGTAAAACAGTGGAACTTCTTGAGAGAACCTTAGACCTGGATTGCAGGCAATTTCACATACTTTAAACTGTCCGCCAGATCCCCAATCTCGGCACATTTGTACGCCACCAACAGGATCATCTAACTCTGGGCAGAAATCAGCTGAAAAAAAATTTTAAGACTTGTAAAATATTTCATGGGCATTCATCATAACAGGATACAAACGCCAATTATTGCAATTTATATTATTTCATTATATTACTGTATTCAAAATATGAAATATTTGCATTTAAATCAATTAAATTCAATAATAACTGTTAATTCTTTAAATCGGGAGTAAAATATATACTAATCAAAACTCAATTATACCTAAGACATAAACATTGAATGAGCAGGTAGCGGAGTTTCCAGCTTGATCATAAGCAACATATGCAACACCATAAGTTCCCCATAGAAGACTTTGCCCAGGACGGTGGCCACTAGCTTCCTCCACCCTTACCACACCAACATTATCGGAGAAGATTGGTTCATCCCAAGATACAGTAGAAGTTCCATTCTTTGCTATTACCCATATGTCACCAGGACAATGGTCCACTCTTGGAGGTACCTGTGAAATTGAAGCAAAGGGTTAGAATAATTTATCAAATTACATTTATGTGATAAGGAGAGATAAGGTAAGAGTTCATGCATCAAAGCAAGTGAAATATAATATTCTGTCTGTATTCTGTTGCAGTTTTCTCTGCAACTCATAAAAAAAATTTGATGGCAAAATGAATTCAGCAATTTTTAGCAAGATACTCATGATTAACATAAATTTTCCTAATATTTTATTATAAAATAAATAAATAAATATTAATAATATAAAATAAATAAATAAATAAATAATATAAAATAAATAAATATAAATGTAACAAAGTCATCAATTTCCACAAAAACTTCTTTTGGTGGCAGAAAGAATTATAAATACTTCATAAAAATTCATGAAATACCAAAAATTCTGATCATATGAACAGATTATAGTAAAATAAGTAATACATTCAAATATAATGGGAAAATTTATACCTTATCAACCTGGAGCTGCTCACAACGTGATCCCACATAGCCTGGTGCACAAACTCTCTGTCCACAATGAGATGGTACAATTCGTTCAACTCCTCCAGAAATGTCCTCGTATCCAGCCCATGTCAGAACCAATCCTCTAAATAGTACTGGCTCAGTTCTACAATCTCTGACCTGATTAGAAATCAAACTTTAAGTGTAATGCATATTTTATCACTTGATAGATAGAAAATAGAATGACTGAGCTAACCTGTTTCTGAATTTCATTTGTCACATCTAGTGCCCTGTCCCATAGTTGAACCTTTGTTAAATGACCTTGGAATCCAGATTCAGTGTAAGCTTTTGGACTTTCATTATTTGGTTTCCCAAGAGTAACCCAGCCACTAAAATTAATAAGTTTTCATATCATTAGTTGAACTGCAAAAGTATTGTTTAATATGAAATGTGAATGTAGAAGGCTAAATTTTTAATGTTCATTTTAGCCATTAATATCTATATACACACATTCTACTATTACAAATGGAAGCAATAAAAAACATTAACAGATATAATTTTGTTTTAATTTACCTTAACACTACAAAATATACAAATTAAGAAGACCAGAGACACTGACTTTGCTTGATCATTTTGCTTTGATAATATTAAATTTCATAAACAATGACAGAATAGTCAAAATATGAATTTCTGTCTGAAATATTTCTTGGCTTTAACTTAATTTTGAAAGTTATATAAGATAATCAAAACTTTTATCAGGTTATGATTTAACATGAACTTTGAAACATTTGTATGTGGTCTAATGAAATTAAAAGAGTAGAATTAAGGAAATGTTATTTTCATTATCTCAGTATGAAGGACTATACCAATATTAAATAGCAGGAAAGAATCATGTAAAAGTATTTGTATAAACCTAAGCTTAAAGATCAAGAAACTAAAATACATAATTTGTAATTCATTAAAAATAAAAAAGTACTTACTAATCTGGCAGCTTTCTGCCACCACCATAACCCTCGACTTTGCTTGCAATAAGTCCTTCTGTTATCAGAGTCAATTCTCCTGTTTCTCCATTCCATACTATGGCTATATGATGCCACTGGCCATCATTGATAGTAGCATACTCTCTGAAGCCAAGATACACATCTTGAAGATCTTTGAACAAGGAAACTTGTACACCATTGCTGTGAGCCTGGATTAGGGTGCGGCGTCCCATCGGAACATGAGATGACCTACAATATTAAGTTCATATTTAATAAAGCAATCTATAGCAATTGGTAAAACCACACTTACATCAAAATATAAGAAAAGTACTCACTTGACACTGTAGAGGGTGAAGAAAGTTCCTCCTTCATCTTTCTGTGTGAACTGGACCCACATTGCTATAGTCATTGCTTGCTTTCCACCAATAAAGAATGGCACAACAAGGGAAGCACTGCTTCTAGTTGGATCCGTGAAGTATAGGTCATAATCAACGGATATAGCTGAAATGAGATCAAGAATCAAACCTCTAATCTTAAAAGTGGTCATTGCAGGGATTGCAACTAATAAGTGAATTAGTAACTCATTAAAGGAGTTATAAAAGTAAATTTCCCATTCCAGATACTCACTCTTCCTACAGTCCTCTCCAGTTAGGTTGAATGGACATTGGCAGAAGAATTTCTCAGTAAGATCAATACATGTTGCTGATGGTGGACAGGAGTTCTCTTGACAGTCCACAATGTCATCTTCGCAATGTTTACCTGAATATGAAATAAAAATATTGTACCTCATGTTTTTCAAAACATACATTGAATAATAACTATGTACAGACTTAGCAAATATACTTACCAGTATAACCAGGTGGACAGATACAGGTATAACCAGGACCACTATCTAGACAAGTGGCACCATTCTGACATGCTCCAGCAACACATGCATCATATTCATACTGGCATCCAATTCCAGTGTAGTCACCTGGGCAAGAGCAGTTGAGGCCAGAGCCAAAGTCTTGACAAGTGCCACCATGCATGCATGGACTTCCAATGCATCGCTCTGGGGCAGTCTCACACTGTTTGCCATCTGTGCCAGATGGGCAGCTGCAATATTAAAATCCATTTAAATATTTTATCATTTCTTTTATTAAGGCATGCTTATAGTCAAATTAACAAATAAAATTTGAATTTGAATTGAAATGGCTCTAATTTACTGTAAATAATGAAGCAAAAATTTATTATTATATGCCACGCCTTTCTATTTACCAAGCATTACTATCATAATAATATTTGGATGATAATCTATCAAAAATCATGATCTGAGATTAATTGGAATGAACATGTGCTACCATGACTTTATTTATTGAAGCAGGAAATTTTTTCGTCAAAGGATACGCAAAGAATGACTCAAGATAGCTTACTACTTAGTAGCTAATGTACTTACACACAGAAATAATCTTGGAAGAGGTCGATACATTTTGCATCATTCTGACAAGGATGATTTTGACATGTACCAATGTCCTTTTCACAATGAACTCCAGTCCATCCAGGAGGACAATTACAGCGGAAACCACCAACTTCATCCATACATGTTCCTTGGTTCAAACAAGGTTCAGATGCACAATCATTATGGTTAATCTGAAACCAAAATTTCATAAATTTGTTATCATACATCTGGTATTTTAAAAGAAAAGGTCTAAAAATGGGTTCAATTTTAGAATAAATTAGATTTTCAATAAGCATGAGGCAATTTATTGGATAGCTGAAATCAGTAAACTTCAGGATGTAATAATATTTAGTCCTACCTCACAGAAGAGGCCAGTGAATCCTTCTCTGCACTGACATTCAAATTTATTGTCCAAATCAACACACTTCTCAGTTCCTTCAGCACTGCATGGATCACTCAAACATTCATCTATCTCAGCTTCACACTGTAGACCTAAAAGTAAAATTAAGAATACATTAACTCACAAAATAATCAGAACAGCATTTTCAGTAATAACTTTAGTATAGAAATATTATTAAGTGCTGATGAATATGACAGAATGTTATAAAAATAGAAATCCTTTTATTAAACTCATACCACAAATTTTTTTAACTTACCAACAAAACCTGGACGACATTTGCAAGTGAACCCATCCAACATATCTACACAGGTACCTCCATTTTGGCATGGTTTGACAAGGCAATCATCGATAGTATGTTGGCATCTCTTTCCTGTATATCCTGGCTCACAAGTACATTTGTATCCATCAATTAGGTCTTCACATTGTCCAGCATTTTGACAAGGAGAGCTGTTACATTCATTAATGTTCGTGTCACAAGAAGCACCTGTAATATCAAATAATGATGTGAGAAAATCAGGATATCAATCCAATATTTGTGCAATTGAATATTTTCTTCAGACCATGATTGAATTATTCAGAATGTGTATTAAGTGACAACCATTATCATTAACATTATCAATACTTGATACCACTACTTGATACTGCTAATACCATAAGAAAGTTATATGAAAATATGAAAAAGCAAAGTTTATTACCAGTCCATCCTGGGTGGCATATACATTGGTATATGAAAAGCTTATCCACACATACTCCATGCTGACAAGGGTTGTCAGAACAGAGATCAATCTTTTCTTGGCAGCGCTTTCCTGTGAAACCAGGAGGACAGGCACAACTGAAATCTGCCACCAAATCTGTACAATTAGCTCCCAGAAGACAAGGTAACTCAGCACAATCATCTGTAGAAGAGAAAATAGCAATATTTCAGTTAATATTAAAAATTCAATTATATTAAATCCAATATTCAATAATATTAAAAACTAATGAGTCTTAAGAGAAGATTTTTCACAGTATATACCTGAATTTATTTCACATCTTTGGCCTTCCCATCCATCCAGACATTCACACTTGAAACGACCTTGCTGAAGAGCAACACAAGAAGCACCATTCAAGCATGGGTTGCCATTAGCAGTGCAGGGGTTAATCTGAAAAGAAATTGTCATGTAGGAATAATGTGGGTAAAGGAAAGTAATTACAGTGTTTATAAAAATACATTAAAATAAAGTTATAGTTTCCTTATTTTTATATAAAAAGCAGAAATCAAACTACAAGAAATTAATTTATTTCACAAACTGAATTAGTGTTAAATAAATAATCATAGGCAGTTAAATTACTCAAATATTTTTGATGTATACAAAAGAGCACAAGATAAGATTGCAGATGCCAATTGCCTACTGAAATGAATACCTGTTCTGTTTGATTCTTAAATATTACAGAGGTAGCTTGACATGAATAGTTTACTTAAAGTTTTCTTGAATTTTTAATGAATTACATTTTATCAAAAGTTCTTATCTACATCAGATATTAAGCTGTCTCCAAATAACATTCATTACTGACAATTAATAAATTAATGCACACACTAATGCATTGAAATTAAAGTTATTTGAATATCAACATACTGTCATATCACAATCAATGCCAGTGTATCCAGAGCGGCATAGGCATGTGTAGTTGTTAATTCCTGGTTCATCCTTGCACATAGCTCTTTCAGGGCACGTGCTGTTTTGACAATCCGATCTTTCATCTTGGCAATTCAAGCCACTGTATCCTGGAGAGCACTGACAGCGATATCCTTGAGGTAAATCAATGCAGGTTCCACCATTGAAACAAGGCATGGACGAGCATTCATCAATATCCACTTCACAGCGGCGACCAGAGAAACCAGCAGGGCAGAAACATTGAATACCATGACCTGTGAATGTATGGAGCAAATATGTTGGTGTATATTCTTGAAATTAAAGTATAAATTTCTCTGTATATGAAAACTATTTCTTGTTCTCAAACGTTATATATCATAATAATTAAAAGAAAATGAAATATTCTACTGAAATTGTGGAAATCATATAGCATTTCATATATTCTAGGTTCAACATCCTATGCAATGAAAAACATAAAATGATAAGTTTTAACTTACCCATTGGCACACATAGTCCTCCATGCTGACATGCATTTTCTGTACATTGAACTGTTGAGCATTCCTCCCTTCCAGCAGCACCAGTAGTCTCAGTTTTCATATCAGTTGGGCATTCAAAACATGTTGTTTGACCAGACTGGGATTGGTAGAAGTTCTTTGGGCAAGGTGCACAAGGAGCAAGACCAGTGTCAGAGTAGTATCCAGGGGAACATTTAGCTATGAAAGTAAAACATCATTTAGAATTTTTAAACAAATAAAACAATAATTTTACTCATTAAAACTATCTGACTATTAAATGCAAGTTAAATAATATGAATGTATGGCATTATTACATACCTCTACAGAATTCCTTTCCAGGAGCAGCAGGTTGGAAAGTGAATGTGTTTGCTGGACATGCCTGACAGTCCTTGAAACCACCAGTTGGAGGCTCTCCTGTGTAACTGTTGCGTGGGCATTCGAGACATGGTACAAGACCAGTGGGCGAGTAAGTACCAAATCCACACACTGGTACACAGTCCATTAAGCTCTTTGATCCTGCAAGAACATTATGTGTCAACATGATGGAAGTCATTAATTTTGTAAGAATAACTACTAGTAGAAATATTTTAGGCCTGGTGGTATTTAAATGAATTATACTTAATGTTTATTTTAAGAAAAGAAGCATTTCTGATAAGGAAGATTTGGAAACAAAAGCTTTACCTTCTTCTTTGGTGTATGTTCCCAGAGGACAACGGAGACATGATCCTTGCCTATCTTTGTTTTGGTAAAATCCTTTCGGACATGAAGTACAGAAATTTTGTTTCTCTCCTGCAAAAGTACCAGCTGGGCAGTGCACTGTGGTACAAAATGAAATTTATTAATGGGAGGATTTTTGCAAAATTCTAGATTGGTTCAACTCATATGAAGTAAAACAATTCTTACAGCATCTTGGAACATCATTGGTGTCCATGTTCAAAACTTCTCCAACATTACAAGTAAATCCACGAGATATCTTTGAATGTAAGGCTCTTAGAGGTGGACACTGGTTTCCTATGGCACTTATATTCAATAATGGCTCAATTACAGCAGTTGCATATGGTATGGATAAATCAAAGATGAGATTCAAAGTTGATCCACAAAGGTCGTAGAGTTGAGGCTGTTTGACTGCTGGAGCAACCACTAAGACAAAGTCCATCTACAAAGATAAAGTAACAAATATTCACTAAGCTTTATCTTTTACTTTAAATATGAATTAATGATAGAGTTAAGTGCTTTGAGTGCTCAACATGTGCTAGGACATGGATTACCCAGTAAGTATGAAATGTATTTTATTAAGATTTCTTTGGCACAAAATATACTAAGGCATGCTGATAAAGTAAACATTAAATTCATACTGAAATTAATTTGATTACAGCATATTTTGTTGACTACTTAAAATCATTAGATCAAAATTATTATTGACTATAGGGTATTTAAGTGAATTGAAGTTATTATTACGGATATGTATTATTCTTACCTGTACAACGTTATCCTCCATCAGCTTGGGCTTGGTTTCAACAAAAGATACGTTCATATTAACATTAACAGCTGAACATCTCTGGGTCAAAACATTATTCAAGCTACCATAATACTGTGCTAAGAGATCCTGATATTGGGCAAGACATAAGTTTGCTACTGCACCATTAGCTCTGTAGGTCACAGTTGCTACTACATGGTAGTCAGCTTGTTGCGTGTCTGAAATGCAAAATCAATGAATAATCATTAAATTTCAATTATTAGATTAATGTATGCAAGGAGTGGCATTTTTAGATATGATACAGTACCTTCTGATACACAATCAGGTACAACAGATGAGGGTGTCCAAGGGCTCTTTTCTTCACAGCTAAAAGTCTTCAAGGCATCTCCATCAGTAAACCTGATAACCATGAAAGAAAATAAGGTTATAATTAATGAAATATATAAATATGTCTTGAAATTCCTTAAATTCTAAATTATGTGATATTAGGTATGTGATTATCAGGTGTGGATAATTTCCAGAGAAAACAAATAGCTTAAGACATTGTGGTTACTTGAGTAAGAGTGAGGAATCCAGAAAAAATGTTATGGAAAGTTTTCTAAGTAATTTGAATGACAAATATGGATATAATTACCTGTATCCAGGATTGCAAGTTGCAATACATTGTAATCCTTTCTCTCCAGGTAAACAATTTAATGCTCCATTTGCCGGTGGCTTCAGCTCCCAGTCTACGCATGGAGTAGCTTGAACAGCCACCTAATAGAAGTCAATTAGTTATTTAATCAATAGAAGCAAAGTTATTCTAAATATATTTTCTATCTTCAAGCAATTTAAAAAAGTTTCAAGACTTAAGACTTCAAGTATACCTGAAAGTGGCATGTTGCTTGATTTCCAAATTTGTCAGTAGCAACCACTGTAACATTTTCAAAGCCACCAATTGGAATAGTAGCCCTTTCAGGAATGAAAGCAATCTTCACTTCCCCAGATGCATCAGATGCATTCACACGTCTTCGGGTGTCATTGAAGTTCACTAAATAGCTTTCCTGTCTGTCTACAAGCTCAATAACGTAGCTCTGAGGACAGCTAAGAGATGGTGGTGTGTCATCTGGGACTGTGATGTTAATCTCACAAATTGCAACATTACCATCATAATCAAAAGCAACATATTTCACAACCATGTCCTTAAACACTTGAATTGGAGTATGGAAACTCTGGGGTTTCACATCAAGACGAGCGATGCTTCCACTGTTGTCAACTGCAATTGGCTCAGTGAAGTTCACTGGCTCCAAGCCATTAGGTCCTTTCTGAACAATGATTGGCTGCTGAGGGCAGTTTTGGAAGACTGGTGGCTCATTGTCTGTGAAATGCACAATATCCTTATTAGGTATTTGTTTTTAAAAGAAGATATTCTTTAGTAACTACTGTAATTACTTGTCATGAGCTATGATAAATATTGATCACGCATCCAAATTCAGCCAACTAACATATAAAGACACACAGGAAAAGGATTCTGGATTTTCTTTAGTTGTAAGTTGTATATGAGAATTGAAATTAGCGGTAAACTTTTATTTTATGCTAATATAAAGATTCTAAATATTTGATTTATCTTATCAAACTATTAATCAGACAAAAAAGGTATTGCATGACTTAAGATGAATTATTCTCAAATATTTATTTTTGTTTCTTTACTTACCCACACATGGAGAGTACCCATAATCATAACCAAGAAGTGGCTCTTCTTCTGGTTCTTCGCAGCCCATCAACTCAAACTTCAAACAAGCATTGTCCATGTAACTCACAATTCCTATAAGTGAAAGTATGATATTAAACCACAAATCACAATTTTTCCACAACTGAAACAAACAGAACCTCAAAAGTTGAACTCACCTAATATGACAAACCTTGCTTGAACATACTTAGGCAAGGTGATCATGGCTAGCTCTCCATAATTTCCTGGGTCTCTCATTGTCAAATTAAAGTTGGGGAAATAAACGACATAGTTTTCACTTTCAGCTTGTTTGTAGAAGAATCTGATTTCAGTTGGTCGACCAACAATGTCATTTGTTACCACTCCTTTCACCAAAATTGCCTGAAAAAGATAATTTGATTTAGATATTGAAATATAAGAGGAGAGATGGGGCTCTAACTCATAATTAATAGAATATTCAACTATTCAAATCTAAAAAATTACCTTAACACGGTAAACTTCTCCAAGGTCCACACTGACATATGTAAATGCTTCTTGTTTTCCACACCAACCAGTAACTGAATTCAGACGGACATTTCTTGCCTCATAATTTGGCCTTCATGAAGAAATAACAATAAATAATTGATTAAGTAAGAGTAAATATATTTTTATTTAATTTTAGGCAGATAAATATGATACTTAACATTCAAACTTAGCGAAGGGACTGTGACTTATGTAAACTAAAGCAAAATGTTCTAAAACAATTTTTTCTGAATGGTAAAACTTTTTCATTTAATAAACACCAATGAAAACTAATGTGAAATTGAAAAATATTATTCACCTTTCAGATGTTGCATTGATAGCAGAATCTGGTATCCTTCCTGATGCAAGACCCAAAGGTTTCACAACCCTACATTCTGGTTCACGAATACATGTAATGGGCCTGGGATTGATCAATATATAACCTGGCCTGTTACAGCCAAATTCTACTTCAGAGCCTTGTTCATAACTTTTAGCTATTTGGTAGCCATCTGTAGGGCGTCCAGGGTCATCACAAACAGGTCCTTCACAACGTAAATCACCGAAATCCCAAACACCGCTAGCCTGACACCTTATAGACAAATCAATATAATGATCAGTAAATATTATAAATATAATTATTAAAATTAAAGAATACTTATTTTTTCAAGATTTTTTCAAACATTATTTAGAAGACATTTTCACTATTTTCTCATAGTTTTCATAAACTTCACTCATAAAAATTTTCTTATGGCATTAAAAGAAAGAAAATTTAATTAAGTACACCCAATGAATATTAAGGGATCTTTCAATATAATTATCAAATTATTCCAAATAAAACGTTTGTTTTGTATACCTTAGCAGCTAGTAACTCTTGAATGTCTGTTTGATATCATTTTAAATACTGTTATTTTTTAAGATAGAGTAATATAAAAATGCTATTTTCTATATAAAGGTTAATCATTTTTATGAATGAGAAAAAATGTCACTGCAAAAAATTTCATACCTGACAACATTATCATGATGATTTGTTTGACCAGCTAGCTTGAAAGTATCCTGGCATCCAAAGAAAAATGATGACTTATACTTTGTGTCTGGAATGTTTCCATACTCTGCACCAGGTGATGGTAATGGGACACCACAGTCAACTCTTGGGCAGCCGGGCTGAAGTCCAGAAAGCCAATAGTCCGGAAAACCCTTTGAAAGAAAAATGACTTTAGAATAGTAGCCATTCAAAAAAGTTAATTGATGAATAGATTATACTCCAAAATGATAAAAATCAACCAATACTTACAGGCTTTGGATCATAGACACATTGCCTAAATCCTGAGGTAGCAGTTTTTCTGAGCAGGCGACCAGTGCTTCCACAATTAAGGGTGACATTTTCTCTAAATGGCAAAAGAACGCTTTCACGATTAGGCCTTAGAACTGAAAGACCTTCAGTCTTATCATCTTGTAAGGAAACACACTGGGCATCTGAATGAATAGAAAATAAGAATGATTTATTAAGTGGATGTGATTAATTATTAATATAAAGAGAAACAAAAGGAGACCTACATTTGCATTCAGGTACAGTTCCATTCCACATTCCTCCAGAGGTACAAAGTAGTGATGATGATCCAAACATTACATAGCCAAAGTTGCACTGGAAGCTCACAAGATCTCCAAAATGATACATTTCCTAAAACAAAACATTTCAGATGAAATCTACTCTGGTTGCTATAAAATTAAAGGCTTATCTACATTCATAATGAGTCTTTTCTTCACCTTGGTGGAAAGGAGAACTCCATTTTCAGGTGACTGAAGCTTAGGGCACATGACTGGAACACAAGTTTTGTTGCGTTGGTAGGTATCTCCATCTCTTGCACCTGATTCTGATGAGTCTATGGTGAATCCTGCAGTTCCATTGTTCAGGAATAGCTGATATCCAACATTACAGACACAAGAGTAATTTCCTGGGCTGAAAAGGATATTATAATAGTATAGAAAATGTAATGTGCAACATAAATGTTACTTTTAATATAAAGGTAATCAAGAAACTATAAAAAATACCACCATATTAATTTAACTAAATACTAAAATAAACTAAATAATAAAATGGATTATCTCATTGATATAAAATTATATAAATTAAGAATAAAATATTCTCTAAACTCGATTAATCAAAAGATTAATCAGCATGCATTTTATGTAAATTTCATAATAATGAATACAAACTGACCTGTTGATGCACTTCTGGTCACAGCCACCATTGTTGACTATACATTCATTGATATCACTACATTCTAATCTAGTGCAACCCATAACTTCCAGTTGCATACATGGTGCCTCAACATAATCCTAAGAATTAAACAGATAACATTATTTCTCAAAATGAACACTCTTTATAATTATTCTCAAGATGTTTGATAAGGAATTAAAAATACCTGGATTTTGAATCTGACATATTGTGCTTCAATGGGAATTGGTAAGTTCAAAACTGAAAGAGTAGGCTCCAGAATCCTAAATTCAACTGGTGTACCATCTGGATTGGTGTAATCCTTGAATACATCTGTGAGATTATCTGTGTACTGTAATAAATAATAATTTTAGAAAACAAGCACAATTACAAATGACAGACAAGGATATAGGGTATAAAAAAATAAAATTTCAGCAATCAAGAAACATATTTAATTTTATTACTCCATATTTCCGATAAACTAATGCATGGAATAAATATTAAATATACATCAAGTATATTTACCTGAATTCTAACAGCAGAAGTAAATGCTACTTTTCCGGAGTGTCTGGTTACTTTCTGTGTCCTGAAACCACGTATGATAGTTGGTGCCTTCATATCAAGCATTACCCAATTTGCGCCAGGTTCTGGACTAGTGCCACACCAACCATTATGGCTGTTTAATCTGATGGACTGAAGAACAATAAAAAAATAGGGATAAGATTATCTAAAATTTTTAAAGGGTTCTTATTCATTAACACTGCATGTTTAAAGTTCCATACCTCTTTGTTGTATCCTTTCTCAAATCCAGAAACCATGATTGAATCATCAGGAATACCACCAGTTGTAAGACCAAGATCACCAACGGGACGGCATTCAAGATTAGAAGTGAAACCCTTCCTACAGCGGCAGTGGAAAGACCCAGGGGTATTTATGCATTCTGTTGATGCTAGATCACATTGTGAAGCAGCACATTCATTCACATCTGCAAGAAAAACAAGAATTATGAATTTTCTTGTTAAGATAAATTGATTACGTTCATTTAAAATCTCTTTCAATATACCTTCACACTTAGGTAGCTTATCAAACTTCTGTCCAGGTCCACATCTAATTATGTTTGAGCCAGTGAGTTTGTATCCCTTATGGCATTGAACTCTAGCTTCATCTCCATAGAAATATTCTCTAGTAACATCAGTCAAGAATCCATTCTTAATTTCTGGGAATTCATAACACCTAGCCCCTATAGAAATAAAAGAAATAATATTTAAAATATTTACTCATTCTATTTCAGTTCATTTAATTAGTTTTTAATTGATCAATTAACTTATTTAAAATGTTTACAATTTAAAAGCATAGATACAGATTTATTTGTAAATCAAACTATTTTCATTTTTCAACATTGTCAGACAAAATTTGATGCAACTATTAGATCACTCGAGTTTTAATTTAAATTGCCCTTACTTGTGCAGGTGGGAACATTTCCAGACCAGGTACCATTGCTCATGCAAAGAATGACAGGATGTCCACTTCTGATATAACCAGGGTCACATTCAAAGCGTACAATTGTACCATAGCTCCTTCCTCCTCCATTTAATACTGTTTGTGTAGCATGAGGGGTTTCTGGTAATGGTGCACACTGAGAAGCTGTAATAGGAAATGAGTATTTAAAAAATTGGTAATCTATTTTAGAATCAATTTCAGAAAATTCTACTGTCTTCAATGATAAATAATAGTGAAATAATCATTACCTAGACAAGTTGGCAGTTTCTCCCATCTACCATCAGCAGTACAAGAAACTCTCTCAACTGGATGTCCAGAGGGGAAAGCAAATCCTGCATAGCATTGATAGGTAGCTTGACCTCTATAAGTAACATTTGTAGATCCCAAGGAAAACCCATTGTCAATTTGAGGAACAGGACCACAGTAAACCTCTGTAAAATGGTTGAAATTATGCAGATATAAACAAACTTGATGATTTTTTCTCTTCATATGAACTTACATATATTTTGAAGTTTAATATTAATATTTTTAGGTAACATTATTTTTGAGCAATCACTAGAGTTCATATTGTGACCTCCACATAATATTATATTCAATAAAAACATCCAGTGATAGCAAGGAAGCATTATCAAATAATTCAAGCTGTCTTAAAGTCATTTGAAAGAGTTAAGGAATCAAAGTTTCACATTAGTAAGTAATACTTAATACTGTACTAAATACTTCTGTTATACTTAATTGAATTAGGCTATACCTTTAAAATATGACGAAAATGTAGTAGAACAGAGACAGTGGTCTCATAATTAAAGTAGAGTTATCTTTAGCTAGATAAGTTGTTCTCATTCACAAAAATTTTCAAGACTGATTGAATATCAATTTTATTAGACAGGTATCTTGCTGAATAATATTCTATCTTGAATTTCCTTTACTCTAATGAATAAGAAATCACATTTACAAACCTTGGCAGTTTGGAATGTATGTTACAGACCAGTTGCCTCCAGGTAAACATTCAGTTGTAATACGGTAACGGCCAGTTGCAAATTCTTGGCCCACAAGACAGCTGAAAGTTACAACTGTACCAAAAGCGGTGTCCCTGTTAGATGCTAAGGCTCCTACTCCAGGCTTCAAAGATGGGCAATCTGAAAATTATGCAAATTCTTAGCTGATAAACTATAATATATACCAATGGCACAGAAGGCTACATATCTTTTTATGATTGAAGTAACAAGTAGCTCAAAAGTTACATGGATACATGGAAACTATGACGAATCATAACTGCACAGTGATACCAAATAAATATTACATGAAATAAATCAGAGAACCCAAATATATTTTATTGGTGTGATTCAAAGTATCTACCTGCAGAGAAAGTTGCTTTCCAGCCCTTGCTGCCATGAAGTGCATCTGTCACAAACTGTACAAGCATTTCTCCACTGGATGCTGTTAGTGTAATCTTTGGTACTGTATTCCCAGTAAATCCTTTACCAGGGTGAAGCCTCAAACCACTAGAAGATGAACCATCGAAAACCTAAAGGGAAAATTTAATGTTAGTCACTAGGATAAAAAAACTAAACAATTTTGAATGGAAAAGATTACTTACTTGTACAAAATCAGATGAGTGAACATCAAACTGGTTGAATTTCAAAGACAGAGGTCCTCCACCAGGTTTCCTAATCTTAAAAAGGCACTCTTGATTACTTGGATAATCAGCTAAACCAAGAGCTGGAGATTCTAGGGTGCCATTCATTGCTGTGATGTCAGCCTTACAACCTATAAAAACAGAAAAGCATCTCAAATCATGTTTTATCAATAAAAATAGTAAAATATTCCACTAATAGAATAGAAATTTAAATAAAATAAAAAAGAATGTGTTCATTTTGGCGATTCTAATTCAGATTTATCTCCCAAAAGTAAGTTTTTAGATAAT
The DNA here is from genome assembly GCA_036926295.1 of Pachydiplax longipennis. Taxonomy (NCBI): domain Eukaryota; kingdom Metazoa; phylum Arthropoda; class Insecta; order Odonata; family Libellulidae; genus Pachydiplax; species Pachydiplax longipennis. Next base: position 3,705,090 of record JAVFKF010000010.1, read on the forward strand.
GAAACTTCCTCAAAAATAAGATAAAACTCCTTAATTTTATTATAAATTTATTTACGTACCTTGCACATATTTAATTCTGAATCCTCTTCTTGAATCTCCCAAGCTTGTTTTGAAGTAAAGGTAAAGCTTATTGCCAGTTGACATGATTAATCTTGGGTTATCCTTGGTGGATCCTGTAAGCTCTGCAATAGGTTGATCCTTGGGTGAATCTCCATTCCTGATCAAAATGTAATCCCTTCTATCCTCAAGATCCAAATCCTCGATCTATACCATGAAAGTAAAACAAAAATTGTCATCATAAAAAAAAAAAAATTACAAGGTTCCAAAAAATTCCTTCAAGATTAGTATAGATAATTTTGATGCTTCAAAGAATTTAAAAAATATAATGGAAATGAAAGCACTAACTACTGGATAGTATCCCTATTATTTCAGTCAAGAATGAGAGAGAAAGAGGCTCGACAAATAAAAAAACCGTTCTAGTCTTTGAAACCTCACCTCCAGGGTCATAATTCTTCCAACTTGAGCTGTTATGATGTAAAGACATTCCAGACCTCCTGGATAGTTTTGAGGATATCCTGGTGAAGTCAACATTTGTGGTTGTGGAGTAGCTCGTAATATTCCACCACATGTTTGTGGCTCAGTCTTCCAAGAGGCTCTGTAATTGTTCAAAATAAATTAAGCATCAAAGAATTTGATTTCAGTATGAAATTACCTAAAAAATTACAATATTGTTTAAATTTTGCTGCTGATAAATTTGAGGATTAAAGTGCAAAGTAAACTTTTGATTGTGGATCAAAGCCAGTTCCAAATTAAAAATTCAAGTGGTTAATAAATAAAATTACATATTTGACTCTTTAAACTTATTATCATAATCACTTTTAGATGAGCATTGATATTCAATAGAGTCTGATATTTCATTTTCAATGAAAAACAATTTGAATTATTACCTAAAACCTTTCCTTTCCACAGAACTGTCAGTTGCAAATTTGATGATCATAAAATTGGATGCAGATACAAAAAGCTTGCTGCTAAGATCTTGTTTCCCTGAGAGCGTAGCAAGGCTGACTGCTTTATCTTCAGTTCTTCCTCCAACCATAATTTGAACTGTGTCAAAGGTCTTTTCTGTCTCAAACTCTTGGAACTATGCAGAGGAAACAAGAGTTTATGTTAATTATCAAATTATTCTAAACGTAGCAACCAATATATTCTTCTACTGTCAGTGATCTAAAAAATTGAGCAAAATGTAACTTTTCCTTGAGCAACAAGTTTACTTATTATTTATAATAAAATTCACAAAGTGTATTGAAAATAATAATTTGTATTGAAGGTTAATCAAGTATGAAATGCTATTAATTAATAACATGCCACATAAGCATGCCAAGATACTTAGGTAAAGTAATATTATAGCTCAAGTAAAGAGTTATACAACAGCTACATTACCCCATGTGAATGACCTAAAACTTCATGAGAATTAGGGGGGTGAGACATTAGGGGGTGAAACACTAAGTAATTACCTGCAAAAGAATGTTATGACCCTGTGGTCCTTCGAGGGTCCATTTACAGTTTGTAAGGCTGGAATATTTATGTGGGTAGTTAGGGCTCTCAACAACATCTCCACTACTGGCCATGTAATAATGACAATTAGCCGGACAGTCGATTTCATCTGAAGAGTCCCCACAATCATCTTGTTGGTCACATCTGAATGCTGAGTTTATACATCTCCCATTTGAGCAATGGAAAGCACCTAAAAAGATGGAATATAAGATTTAAATGAAAATAAGATGATGAAGCTATCTTAGATATTGTTGAAAATAAATAAGACATCTATTGATAATGAATGATATTCTTCAAAAGTTACTAATGTGGGCAAAAAGCACAATAATAAGAGGGAGATATTAGCATTAAATATGAAAGATAAACTAATATTTTCTCATAAATAACTGATTAATTTATCGATTTTAAATTAAGTATTGAAAAATAATTGCATATTAATGTCCCTTAAGTAAATTAATTACCAACATTAATTCTAAAGGTGTGGCTAAATGTTCATTTTGGCAAAAAGTTAAGTAATTTTAAGGTAAAATATTTATAAAATTTTATTCATAAATTTTAGTCTCCATGATTATTTATCTAGCTCTTAGAAGTTATCAAACAGAAATAAATTTTTAGTTTATGACCATGGAAAAAGTTTAAGTTTCATAGTAAAAATAGAAAATATTTTTTTAAATTGGTTAGGTCCTTTTCTTACCAGCTGGACAGGCTGTTGATCTACATAGGAATGGAAGTAGACTTTCACAAGTGGTAAGTTCCCATGACTGTACATCATCAGTGACAAGTACATCTACACATCCTCCCACACGAGCATCAGGATGCTTCTGTGCCCAGAAGCCTGAAAGAAAAAGGAAACATATTAAATCTGAATCTTTGCGCAAAATTAGTTTTTTCCTAGAACCAAATATTCCTTCACACAATTTCCAATTTTCAATATTTCCTGAAGCTATGATTCTGGTAAAATAGTGCAAGACTTTAATTTCTTAAATGTGAAAGTGTGTAAATTTCTTTTACAAACACATAGTCGAAATATCACAACATAATTACCTGCATATTGTGAGACAAGTAATCCTCCTGCCGATTCAAGCGTATTTGTACGTAGGTCATCAAGTGAGACTAGTCCCAGCCAATATGATCTGGACTTCGGTCCAGATTCACCTGGAGAAACTAAACCTCCCCTAACTGCTACTCCTGCCGTAAAATTGTTTTCGGCGTAAGATTCTACAAGCACCAAGTCACTGCCATACCTAAAAAGGACAGGAAATGTGAGTATATGCTTTCATTGCTTACCATGGCATGTCTAGAAATATCTCGAACATTATTATTGCATAATTAATAATCATAAATATCTTATTACGTTACATGAAATTATCGAATAAAAAATCTGCAGGTCATATTTCCAAAGAATCCGGACACAATTAAGAGAAATTGTCACTCCATAAAATCCAGTTTTTAAAAATAATGAGCAGATTCAGGTTTTCTGTTCATACTGTTTCGCTATTCCCAAAAAACATTTTTGGAATATAAAATAAAAAATAGCTCCGTGAATGTACGAGAGTGAGAACAACTACGATTTGATTCCAGATGGGGTTCGAAATGTTCTTATATCGCATCATAATCTTGATCAATTTGAGTTTTTAATCCGCTGGATAAAAGAATACCGACTTAAGTTATTTGTTAATAAGGAAAATAATTTTCGATTCATGTAACTAAAAGTAAAATTTGTCCAACTGCTAACTTTAAACCCATAAACTGATCTCATCGTATTCAAAATATTTTGTCCTTTAAACCCTTTCTATTATTCTGTAAACGTATTTCATGAAAACATTATTCGCACTCAATCAAAATATAATGATAAAAATAATTTCTTTACCCATTTACACAAATAACAGAGTCGCAAATCATACAATAATAACATGAATATATTTTTCTTACGAAAGAGAAGAATTTTTAACGCTCATTCATCTCAAAAGGTAACAAGTTCCAAATTTATGAACAAAAATTAGCGAATGAAGTATAAATTTAGATGCAGGAGAAGTTACAAATATTTTTCAATCGTTAGAATTTCATCAGTTTCTCTAAACATTCAACCTCTCCCTCGCCTTCGCACGAATCAGTCACATTTCATCTTCCTAATTCAGTTGATCAATGAGGAAAAATATATTAAATCTCCACTTACCTTCTGCAAAGTTCTGCTGCTTTGTCCCATGAATGGCGTATACTAAAAAATTTGTAGCAATGAAGACCTCGTAATTCCCAGCCTGAAAGGAAGAATATATGAATCATTAATCAGATCGTTCAAGAGCAAATCTTTTTTGGGAAGTTGGACAAAGTTAATTTACGCCTAAAACATCCCTTGATGATGCTGATGATATTGCTATTTTCTTCAATTATCAAGCACACTGATGTGAAACGAAAGCAAAGCGGTATGTTTATTTTCTTTGGGATCAAAAAGAAGATAAAATAAGGTGCTGTGACCAGTCGTATATCTGAATTCTATAAAATCCCACCAAAATCTGCTTTTTCTGACTTTTCAAAGATGTGCGAAGAATAATTATAATTAATTAAATAAATAGATTTTAATAGAGTTCCCTGTAACAAATTACTTCTTTCGTAGAGGTAGAGGTAGAGTAATTGAAAGAAGAAAAAACAGGCTATGCGAATAAGATCAAAAAAGATCCTTTAACCTTGGTAAGCATGTAGCGGGATTACATATGGAGTGTATGGGAAGAGAGTGGGACGGGAGAGCTAACGGTAGGAGCATCTGCAAAGGTCTTGCCATCGGGTGAGAAAGAAGTGAGCATGGTAGAGAACTTTAACGCTTCACTTGTTAGCAGTATCCTTCATGAGCGGGGAACTGACTCAGTTTTCTAGGAAATCATACGTCAGAAGCAGATATGATGGAGAAAGTGTCAAAAGGCAAGAGACAGGAACAAGTTGGACCAATTTCATAGAACTGTAAAAGGGACAGCTTACGGTTTGGTGAGCATCAGTCGTTCGCGGAAGCGGTTATGATAAATGTGATAGTGGCAGCTTAAAGCTAATATGATATTTAGAAGGGCAATCGGTCAAAGGCGGAAGAAAATTATGTAGTAGCTTCTCGGTGAATGTACTGTTACTTAAAGAATTGGGCGGATATCTCGGAGAAATTGATGTATTACATAAATTTAATTTATTTCATTAATTTCTTTCATACATATTTCATACAAGGGATGGATTCGAGTAAATAAATTCAGCAATACATACTTATTAACAGACAAAAATTCCATAATCAATTTTTTTGGTAAAAAATGTTAGATTAAAAGCTTGGATCACTGGATGTATTTAAAAATAATTAGTAGTAAATTCACATTAAATGAGACTAAAATGTGCATGCACTCGAAATTTTTGCTAAGGATGAATATTTCAAAGCGGACAGCAAAATATTTTGTAGTAGTAATTTAATAGTATATCAATCAATATCCAAGGTCAATAAAAGCGTGGCTCGCGTCATCAATGAACGCCGTACTCATATTAAAAGTAGAAAAGGAATAATGAGAGGAATGCGTCTTAATCTCAAGGATAAACAGAAGTGCGATTTTTGTTAAATAAAAAATGGTTAAATATTGTTTCTCATTGCAAGAATCGTTGGTGTTCTCAAGCTGAAGAACGAATTCCCTAAATAATCTTGAGATATTACCAATAACCTCAATATATCTGAATATTTTTTCCGGCGACTACACGGAGAGGAAGTTTGAATCATTTTGGGATCGCATCTACAAAATGAAAATCATTTTAAATAGAACTATACATGGTCAGAAACAAAAGGCAATACTCGACAACACAAATGAATTTCCTAATAAGAAAACTTCTTAGCAACAGATCTACACAAATGCACCGATCTCTGGATGGATTGGAGCTTTTATAAAAACTATTGGAAAGCCTCATGCTATGATTATTCCCACCAGGTAAACATCAAGCAATCTCTTCGCATATTAATCACTTAATTAACCTTGGTAGAATTTTTCTCAGATTAATCGCCCCCATATTATCGCTCTCTCTCTTTCTTAATGAAACTTTTTTTGAGAGTCCAACTCTTGCAATCTTTTCATCCCATTCATATCAATCGTAAACATATGTTTGTTCGAGATGGATAATATACACTTTTACGTGAATACATAAGAAATGGAAGCACATTTAGTAGAAGAACACTGAATTCAGGAATGAAGGCGAAGCGGTTTCCAAGGTCGCAGAGGGTGTGGCTCGCATTGGTACAGCAGCGCAAAGAAAGGGACGTTTCGAAACGGCAAGATAGTTGTAAAAGGTTTGAAAACAATACGACAATAGGAACCTCGGATACAATCACCAGGCTGAGACTGACATCTTGTCTTTCAAAAGTTTGGGCGAGGAGGAGAAATCAAGAGGCAATAATTTGCCGATTATGCAACTATTCTTAAGCCTAAATTAAATATTAATGCAAACTAAGTACAAGTATAATGTTACCAAAATAAAGGTAAGAAATTTATGATTTATTTTGAAAAAATATAATTTTTTGGAAAATTTTTAGATTTCTAGTATTTCGTAGAAATAGTTTTAACTTACATAGCTATTAGCTTAAATGAATGTTCTAAAGAATCAAATTCTCGGTTTATCGATAAAATATGACGAAGTTTTGGCGTTCAAAATTTACAATAAAATGGCATTTTAAATTACTTTAGCGCTAGAGTTAAAATCCTACGGAAAAACAAATTTAGAAGAGCAAACACTGCTATTATTAGAAAAAGGAAGGTCATCTCATGGTTCTAAAATTGTTTCCACGCATTCATTTTAAAGAAAGCACCTAAAATCATAAGACAATTATAAAGAAGACACTTATTATTACTCGGTGCGGCATTTCCGTTCGAGATTCACAAAAGGAAGGAAATTATTTATACAAGGAAAAGAGTATAGGTACTGTAGAGAATCACATTCTTTCTTCCAAGAGTCTGTCTACTCCTTAAAACTGGTTAAATCTCTCGGGAACAGATTGATTATTATATAAGACGACCACCTCGGTATGTAAATGGAGATTAGGCTCATTTGCTTACTTAACTCTTGCTGAGTATAAATCACAATGATAAACTTGAATTCGATGCGTCGAGCTGTTTCGTAGGTTACCGCGTTTTTGCAATATACAGTCGAATGGAATTAAAAACTAAAATTCATGCGCAGGAAATTCGTTAAAATAACGTTAAACACGGTTCGTTACACAAGCCGTTCACCCATCTCTCTTGTATATACCTATGTCGTGGAGAAGAGTCATCAAGAAAGCTCATTGGCAAACAGTTGATGCGGAGGATGGTAAGTAGCATTGAACGAGTAACGGGAGTGATGCGCGGTGGGAAAGGCGAATGGAAGTGAGTCAAGAGGTGAAGACTTTTATCAAGAAGAAGCTGAGGTAACTTTGTGGAATTCGTGGAGAGGGGAGAATGGGAGGGGAGAGGTGGGACGGTGAGTAGCGGTCCGGCGATTTTATTTTGAATTATTTGAGCTGAGGGATGTACTCGTGGGCGGTTTAGAGGTTGTCCAGTATTCTTAAGGCTGGCGGCGAGGTTGCTCTTTCTAGGACAAACCGAGTAAATCTGCATGTCGCCACATGTTAGCAAAATTTCCGACGCAGGCGGTTTAGAATTGGCCTATGTTCATGCTTTGAGGGGTACCGAGCTCGCATCCCGGGGAGGACGCGGAAGTTCTTAAATCATCCTACTGATGTTCGGGAAAAAACACTCGTAATAAGATATTTGGGTCAAAATCGAATGTTTAATAAAGACAAATCATAATTGCACTTGCATTTAAGAGAAGAGCCATCATCATCGAGACATCATGACCGTTCTTCATGTAAAAACTAATCGTGATATGTAGACACACGATACGGTGTACATCTAAAAATAATAAATTCCTTTTAGGAAGTTTTCAAAATGTATTAATGGAAATTTAATTAAATTACAACGCTTTCGTTAAAATTTAAACCTTAAATTCAACATTGCATCGGATAAAATTTCCTCTGTCAAACCTCGATTTACCCACAAAACAGTCAATCTTTACTGACCTATATATTATATTTTAGAATTCGTGCAAAAAAACACATATGGAGTATTTAGTTTCTTTGATTTAAACAGAGGGGAATCGATAAAAAAAACTGAACCACAACGACGAATACTATATTTTCAATCGTTGATTGCAATTCTATGAATTATTGACGCCCATTCCTCCTGGACCGTTTCAGAGGAATGAAGCCAGTTGAAGGGGTTGATTTTTACCTTTATTTTAAGATAATATATTACATCTCCTTTCTTTAATGGCCTTAGAAGTCCGTATGATAATTTGTGTCTGTACATCGAATATATACACCGAAGGATAAGGCAAAGATATTGTTCAGGGTCGCAAGGATAGTAAGGAGTCGGGATATATTTTTTTTGACATACGGAAAAGTGTAACAAGGTTCATTTTTTATCGATATTCCTCAAGAGTGTTTTTCTACCTAAGCGAGTAGGAGCAGTTTAATTAAGCATCAATAAAAACGACTTTTGGCTGAATTATGTTTATGCCAGAAACTTAAGGAAGAAAATTACCACTGATATGGACCGTTTTATACGAGAACATCTACAGCGCAAAGATAAACGACATCGCTCATTTCTCCGTGTTCAACGATCAAATCGAACGACCTTACATTCAGATCGCAAGTTTATATTAATCCTTTCTAGGTTCTTCACTAGAAATGCCTTGAGGTTCCTTGATATATTGCTAATTTATCTTTTCTCTTTTAGCACTTTGACTCCTGTTGTCCACGTCTTCTGCGTGATTCACCATCCGGTCAATAACCCGTCTCAAGCATTTGATGCCACGTTTGAAAAGAAAACGAGTATGAATTTCTTCCTACCGAGGAAATATACTGCCTTGTAGAATTTTGGTTTGATGCTGCCTATAATTCAATTGACATACTCGCAGATTATTGAGCGTAGAAGAAGTTACGTGCCAGCTGTTCGTTTTGTTGGTACACTAGAGAATCTGCGAACTTATCAGACTATGATATTTTTGCTCGTACCATTGATGTAAATACGAATTCATCATAATTCTTTAGATAAGACGCAGAATTGGTTCTAGTGTCGCAAAACTCATTGATAATTCAGTAACTAGCAATGTGGCACCTTTTGTGGCAACTTGTTAGTTTTTGTGGCACCTTTCTATCCTACACAGAAAGGGAGAGGAGGGATATGAAAATTTTACACTCTACAGCTAAAAATGAAATAGCTTTTGCTAACAAAAATTACGGAAGGTAGTTAAGCAATTCAAAATATTTTCTAGACAACGATCCTTTCTTTGAGATTACGCGCTCTCAGATGAGAAAATTGTTCACTGGAAACTATTATTTCCATCATTCAGAGCATCAAGTCGAGTTTTCTGCAGCGATTCCAAGAGGCCATGTTTGCTTCTTTTATGAGCGGATAAATGACCTCGAGCACACGATTCAGATATCACAATCAACAATCTTTAATCATGAAGATTTGTTCATGAACCTAAACGAGATCTTTCTCGGGTTCTTTCATAAGTACCTCATTACCACTCTTCATTAATTAGTGCAGATTATGGGCTTCGGAAATTTCGCGCAGGAAGTCGTAGAGTGTTGATCATTTATTGTCTTAACAGGTCATGCAACGATTATTACAACGGAAACATAACGAGCAGAACCTATCTAGTTTTACTTTAATCGAGAAGCTAATAATAGGAAAAAGGAGAAATGACTTTCTTTCATTAACTCCAGCAAAGAGTTTTAAATCTTGAATCCTATTGCATTGTATTTGAGAATTTGCCTTTTAACTGTCAAATTTTTACTTTCATCGAATTAAACAGTTTGGACATGAACATTGTCGTAACAGCAAATTAACTCCACAACAAAACAAGTCTTGGGAATCTATTTTATACCAAGTGTTGTAAAATTATCAGTAACGAAATGACGATGACAGTGAAGCAGTCATCGGATCACAAGATCAATTTTCATCCTCCATATACTCTCAAACAATTATGAGATTTCAGACAGATTTTCATCCAAATGAAGAAAAAGAACTGACAAATTGCAACGTCAGGATACATTTTCAGACGCAGCCGGGAAAGTGAAATGAATCGGGAGAGTTTTAATGGTAACTTACTGAAATATGAAATTCAATTTCTAATTTGCGCCGCTACTCAACTTATCTTTTTGTTTAGCTACTGACGGTTTCTCTTCGGTTGTATTAATGCAAAAATTAAATAACACCCTTCCTCTATATGGCAACGGATTTCCCTCTTCTCTCCCATAAGCAATAAGCGTAAATTACCTCCTAAAATGACGTTGACACCGACCTAAATTTATTTTCTCCTTTCCTCTGCAGACTCTTTATAGAGATACCGCTAAGGAAAAGAAATGTATGTCGCCCTTTTCTCGTTTTGTCTAATTTCCATTTCTCGCCCATTTCATTGCCATTTATTATCACATAAACTTTTTTCTTATATTTATGCTCTTTAAAATCAATAGCTAATAATATACTTGAGTAACTAGTTTTTTTATTAACATCCTACTATTCCTAATTTCAGCCATTTAAGTTCTAAAAATTTCAGGTAGGAAATACTTACTTACATAATAGGTCATTTACATACTTAAATTAAATAGTCGTATGAAATATATTTTTAAGGATAATTTATTACGTTATGTTTGCATGAGATCAAGCTAACTGTGATCATTTAAGTGATATGATCATTACTGATTAATGATCTGTTTTCATTACTGATTAATGATCAGTGGTCATCTGGAATGGGAAAAGATAATTATTCTGAAGACCGCAATCGAAACGAATAATTCGTTAGGAAATATCGTACACCCCTTGCACGATTAATTTTGGTTGCTATTTTTCAAGCATCTAAATTCTCAGAGAAGAGTTGGGACTAACGTAACGATAGTTTGATTGTATTCCACTTATTTTCCATTTTATGCTTATAAAATTGGTATTAGTTTGAAAATAACAGATGCCTCATAGATAAACTTACGGGACTCTAATGAATTACCGATGTGGCTGAGTTCAGTTCCACATTTACAGGGGATTAACTTCGGGCCTTCATAAAATTGAGGCTTTAATCGGAGATAAATGTATCTTTTACTTAGTGCTGGAACACTTTTTTACTCACTAGATAATCTAGTGAAGTAGCTTGAAGAAGTACCTAAATTGATGGCAACTCAAGACATGGGAAACTGTGGGCGACCCCTCGTACGGCATAATGTATGCGAGACAAAGAAGATACGAAAAAACCTTGAAAGAGGAGAGGTAGGCGAGGTATAAAAGATTCGTGTGTCATCCTGAGAGTCAAGGTTGTCTTCGGAAAGAGATGTGGAGGTACCAACGGTTAGGGCGAGAAAGGCAAAAGAATAATCTCGATGGCCGTGAAGAAAATAATTAGTTGCGAGGAAGTTTCGAGCATAAAAGCAGTGGCGGAACTAAACATAAGGAACCGCCTAAATGCACTGAACTTCAGAGAAAGCCAATCAACTCCTCGTTGGCCTTTCCGGTATGAACAAAATATCGTGTGGACGTGCCTCATTTAAATACCTGCTTCAGTTTTTGTGTGCGTGCCGATTCATCTGGTGGAAGTTCGGCTTCCGGATGGCTGTAGACTATTTGGCTATACCCACATGTATGTGAAGGAAGTCTACTTTACAGTGTTTTCTCATGCGATAAGTAAACTGTAAATATACCTATGAAAGACATCGAGTTTTGGATTCCTGTTGGCAAATTTTTGTAAGGTAAGAATAATTCACTCTTCGGAAATAATAAATTCATCCCAGCTTATGGAGAATCAATCCGTTCTAATTTATGAAGTAACGGATCCCTTAAAATACAAGAATGGAAAATAACGTTGTGTTCTGTACAACTAATAACTCCAGATGACGCTATGAACATTCGCGAGAAATAAACCCGCAAATTTAATTTCGTATATAATTCGAAACAAAGAGCTCTTGAAAGCATTCCAAGATGTTATAATAATCACAGAGCTGAACATGCCGTTAGTAAGTAATTACATTTACAGTTCGAAAAAACTAAATTGAAGCCAAAAGAGGACAAGGGTATGCTTGTCCAATCAACCACATGAATCAATTTCCTAGAAAATATATGAATAAGAAGAATATAAAAATATAATAATACTATATAAAATATATACTAATTCTTTTCTATTCAGGTGATTATTTCGAGAATTTTAGTCCAACCTTTGCCTTACGTATGTACATTTCTACACATCCCACCATGTAAAAAAATCAGCAACTCTTAGAAAAAAGTTATCTAGTTCAAAAACTTCTCATACAAGTGAGATCTGGGTATTCAAAAGTTAATTATAGAGACGGATTAATAACCGCAGCTGATACTTTATATGTACAGCTAGTTCCAAAAAAAACTTACCACCTAAGCCGCAACCCGCATAACAGGCAGTGTATTTCCTCCGAGCGAGCCTTAAGAAGTGAGAGAGAGAGAGAGAGGGAAAACATGGAGGAGATGGTCTGCTTTTGTCCTGGCTCCGCTTGCAGAGTTGAAATGGATTTATTTGCATTATTGATATTGCAAAGATTTATTAGTATCCTTAGTTTGGTGGCATTGGCGTAGCAGAATAGTATTATAACAATATAGATGTTGTAATGCAAGAATTCAGTTATTATAAAATGGTTATTACAAATCAGTATATATTCTAGCTTTGCTTCTCGCACCGAGGGAACCGGCGCACACGAGGTCCCGTTATTCCTAGGAAACCGAGGCAAACCCCCTTCCCCTCATAAAATTTGAGTCTGAGACGAAAGGCACAAGCAGGACGAAGGAAATTTTTGCAAAATCTCCCTCTGAGCCGCTCTGAGCTTATGTTTAGGACTGAGATGGGAGGATGAAAATTTCCGCGCAGTTTGAATCAGTGTCGGACCCAAAATGTATAGACCTCGAATTCGACGCCTTCGCTTGCAAAACTCTGCGGTTATAATGGGTCGTATTATATATTATAATAGTAGATAATATTATTCATCGTTCAAGAGAAGAGTTATTAGCCTTTAAAATTATATACCTAAGGAGTCCATATCGATCACCTGTTTTATCACAGCCTGTGTGAATAAAATCTACAAAAGTAAAGTAAGGCGAACTCATGGCCATATCTAGGCTATTACTTTAAATATATAAAAAATCTATAAGTAAATATGTAGTATGAAGTATTCAGGCATTCTCTGCGTATTTTAGATAAATTTTGTTTCATTTGATAAGCATCAAAATTAAAACTCGATCGGTAAAAAATCAGTAAATTTTATCATCTATGCAGTTGGTATTTTTAATATACCGTCCAAATCAATTGAGAGAAAATGTGCTAGGATCGATTTTCCTGAATTTATAAAGATGACGGATACGAGACAACCATCTTTCACATTAATTTTGAATCCAAAATGAATTTCTTTGGTGTCATTGAAGTGTGAATCGAATAAATGTGATTTCTTCTGTGGATTCCTCTTGAAATGGTTGCAGTCACAAACCATTACGTTCTTAAACGTTCTTCTCTCGTATTTATCAAGTTCTAAAATACACAAAAAGATATGGCGAATGAGGTTTTGTCATAATGCTCAATGAATGCTACTGTAAGCTATGAATGTGAAATTTTCAATTAATTGTGAATGCATACAAAAGTACTTGCATTGTTTATATTTCAGCTGTTTATTATCACGTTTACAATTATTATAATGTAGAAAACGTTAAAAATACGCGAAATAATAGGGACTTAGTGAAATAGTTTTAGGGCCTTTTTACCTGTAATTCCAAACCTGTAAGTATCACACGGGGATAAGAAGCGCATATGAGGCTCATGTTGAAATTTTGCTCCCCTCGGTTGATGGCTGGCCCTACGTAACTCTCATATTTTTCGACAGAATTTTAATGATTGAGATGAATGGGTGGTGGTTTGGTATGGCTAGTCTATCTACATATTTATCGATTGGTGATATTGAAAATATTCCTTCGTATTCAAAATGTATTGACTATGAGAAACTTTTCATCTCTCCATATTCCGTGACAAATTTGAAAAGCAAGATACAGGAGTGATTGGAAGAAGTGAATAAAGCAATGAATTCACCAGGACTTCAAGAGGGGGACTGATTTGATAGTGATAGGGAAGTGAGAAGCGACGGAAACAGTAATAAATACACATGAATTTAACAACCGAAAGTGTAAGAGGTATGTTAATTCCAGATTTTTGGATGAATCACAATAGGTAGGCGCATTTTTTGCTTTCCTAGCCGACCAATTGTTTACTTTGAGTAGGAGGAACGACCTCTTTTAAAAGTATAACCCACTCGCTCACCTCAATTTTCTCATCCAACATATATTTTTTCCGTTTATGACTGCCTCCAGAGAAACTACTCATTTATCCAATTTAAGTAATATCTTAGTCAAAAATGATTAACATTCAAATATACAAGATATAACGTCGATGGCTCATCATACTTTCAGAAATTTCCTTCTCATGCATCAGTTTATTCCCAGGATCTCCGAAATTGTATACTATATCGATCTTCAATGTTTTATAGCAACCTTCTCTTAATTCTATAAGAAAGTTCGAGTAGTTCACTAAGCCAGTAACTAAACCATCTTCTTATTAGCAATTTATTTTGGAAAGAGATTTCGAGGTTTTTTAAACCAATAGAAATCGCTAACATTAGTATTACTACCTATGCAAGCCAATGTTTTCTTCTAAATAACTTTAGAGATATAATTTATCGGTATTCGGCGTATAAACTTCAAGTTTCTGCGACATTGAATATGCGGAGTGTCTACAATTCCGTATTTACGTTTCAATTCATATTTTAGTGACTTTATAATAGAAACTTTAGTCGATCTAGTAAGATCATCTTCAACGCTCTATCTACTATGTATCATAGATGTTGTAAGAGAAGTTAAACGATTTGGTTCTCGCAAGCGTAAAGAATACATATTAGGTGGTATTTCTCTAATTAATTTTTCATTTCTCAAGTAATTTCAAACTATGATATTTTTAGCTCAATATAGAGACAAAATAAAGCATAAAAAACAATATTTATAAATAAACAATCATTGACGAGGAGCTTGATTTATATAAATTGACGATAGGCACATTACTTATTTTTTCGTTTTTGTTGTTGAATTAGTTATTTAGAATAAGCTAATACAGTTTATGCCATTCACTTTAAAAGCAGAATATAGAGATACTAATTCAGATATGATGCACCCAAACATTTTGAACTTTATGTTATCATTCAGATTTTCCGAAGGTCCTATTTCAACTAGAATGATCTTCCTTGCATTACCATTAAAAAAATTCGAAACATCCTCGCAAAATTCGTAGAGAATTATGATGTGCCTAGGATGAAGGATGATGCTACGAAGGTCCTTGGAGTGAATGTTGGAATAATGGATTACATATAGAACCAAGAATATTTTAACAGCTAAGGTATGAATCATGAGAATTAGAGGAATATTCTCATGTAAGTCTGATTACCATCCGTTGGTTTCTATTTTTAACGTATTCTTCCATGACTCATATTACCCATAATTCATAATTATTGACGGTGATCTTTCTTTTAATCATTATACACCATTCAAACAATTCGGGTTATATAGTTTACTTGAGGCATTCAGAAACCGAAGCAGCGATCATTAATCATTAGTCTCACTTTCACCTAGCGCATAGTTCTGAAAATCATTTCAGTATAACAATGGAAATCGTGTTGTGGGTGTTTTCACACCCCCTGATATACGTCATACGGCGGCTCGCGGGGTATTGATGTAAATGTAAATAAAGCAGATGTTAACGTGTAAACCTGCAATATGCAAGTATACAAAAACCTGGTATTCATCTGCAATATGCAAATCAGTCTTAAGGTTCTGATTTGCAATACTAACTGTTGTTTCTTAACCATCTGGATTCCTTGCAAGAAGTCCTGAAAGGTCGTCTACCTCAAAAATAGAGTTGAATATCTTCATTCCCTAAGGGAATACCCGCGGCGAAGATAACAAATCGCGGATCCACCATTTCCCACCTTACTTGTGATCGGTCGCCGCCACCATACCCTAACCTTAGATACCTGCTCAGCAGGGGTGCGGTCGGTAATCCTCATTAGCGCTTTCAAATTCGCTACCCCGGATACATACGACCATCCACAATATGCCGAAAAGGGGGTTTTCTTTCTCAGAGCGGAGTTTACCTTCACCCATCGGCCGTTTTATGGTTCCTTTGAGAAAATAGACAATACCTTTCGATGGACGAAACAAAAGAAAAAGAAACAACAAAGGAATGAATAGGGGATACTCCTAGGGCCAGGGTGGAGGTCCTCCGCTCTCTCTGAAAGACTCAGTAAAACTTCAGACGCGAATTTGTCAGAAACAGCCAAATCTCATCTCAAGATCATAATGCTTCATCTGATACTGTCATCACGAATGCCTGATGGAAGTAAGAACAGAATGGCATGTTGATGCATATATTCTGAATTACCTAATGCTCTGTTAATTGTAGTATCAAGCAAATTTTATACCTCTCTGTATTGCAGAATAATTCAACTGCGAAGAAATCGAGTCAAAATTTGCACCACGGGACAAGAAAGAGATTGAGCATCAGATAAAAGTTGGGACAGCATAATTTTGCAAGGAAAATGAACTTGATTTAATTAAAGGGATGGTTTTTCTGGGACTGGCAATGAACAATATGTTCGGAAAAGTGTGACGAAATGCGTTACGTTAATTTCGTCGTAAATTAATTTTTTATCCGATACGTGAAAAAAAATTGTAGTCCTCAGTATTTAAATTAAGAGTGCTACTATTCTAATATCTATGTTATTTTTTAAAATACTAAATTAGCAATTTGAATTTTAAGCGATTACCTTAGAAAATGATGATATCACAGCAATTAATATTTTACTTTCTATCATATGATTTGGTGGTATTTAAAATTTTTATAATAATTGATGTAATTATCTGATGTAGTTGATCGTAATTTACTTGGTTTACTTTGTTGTAATATGTTTTGGGTCTAATTTTCAGAGCTCTTTACCAGGTTGACTTAAAATGATTATTTCTCAGTGTATTCGTCCAGATAAAGTTTCTTTTCATCATTGCTTTCATTAGTAGGTTTCGCAGTTTTTCATGCTCCCCTTCTCGATAGCATTTCTTCTGCAACATAAATTAGTTGAAATACAGTTGATTGTGTTCATATACCTAAGTATTCTTTATCTCCTTGCAGAGTTTTCGTTCATGTTTCTATTTGCGTCATAGTCGTGAATTTCCTCTAAATAAATTTAAAAGTTCCTCCTGTAGGCGTCAAGAGCATAAAAAACGTAATAATATAATCCTTTTCAATCTTGCAATGACATAATTTTTAGTGGATAATTGAAGCAGCTAAAGTAAGTTTACCCAATGTCTCCAGAAAAAGGTGAATTACGCAGAAGTTTCAGGCCGAAATAAGGAGATCCGATGTTTATTCATTTTTTAGTACTATGCTGCTGACATAGTAAAAAGTAACACTAAATTTAAACAAGATTTCGTGCTAGTAAAGACGATACAAATACGTTCAACGCGTTTCACAATGTTTAAAAAAGCGCCGTCTGAATACTCCTCCTTCCAAGAGCCAATAGAATGCATGGAAAACTGTAGACTCGCTCTCATCGAGCTTCAGGTCTGTTATGCGGGTTGCGGCTTAGGTGGTAAGTTTTTTTTGGAACTAGCTGTACATATCCAACTTATCGAAGGAAGCGGACGTTTTTATTAACGCTTCCTTAAATGCATATACCCGCATCAGCGTTTACAGTTCGTGGAGAGAAAACTTCTCATACACCCTTTCCGCAGATTATGTATGTCCAGGAAACAGCTTTCTCTTTTAGCTTCCAAGAAAATTATCGATTTGAAAAGTTCTCGCTCATCTGAAAAATCGCCGTTTTAGAATGAGCAGAGTTTTTTTGTTCTATTCCGCATTCTCAAGAGAGGAAATGAGCAATTAATATTGCAACAGCGTACGGGCATAGTAGGTTTTTCCTTGCAAATACTTTTAACAGACTATATAGGCGTCAATTAAAAAACACGCTCTATCTATAATATTCATAAATATTCTGAAACAGGTAACCATAAATACTTTGAAAATAGAAAGAGAAACAGATCCGTTTTTAAATCTATCCCATCTGAGCAGATCTTATTCACCGTATTTCCAAATGACATCTGGAAAAGGTAGATAAAAGTAGTAAACTAAAGATAAAAGTAGTAAACTAAAGATAAAATTTCCCTTTATAATATCATGCCTTGTGGAGAAAACAATCAAACATCATCATGTATTTTTGCGTGGTAAGTACTTTAAGTGAATGAAGTTACTCTGATTGTCCTTAAAAGACTCTATTAGCATTTGAATTGATCATTAAACGGACACTTTTATTCTCATGGAATGGTATGCATAAAATTTGCTGCAAACGCACTTAATACGAACTTTTCTGATAGGCTACTGGATTATAAACAGATTCAGAACTTCAACGTTCGCATCTCTAAGGATGAAGCAGTTTTGACGCTATTATCCAATAATTAGTTCTAATAACACGAAAGCGGCAGGGGCATCTCATTTTAAAGAACAGATTGCGAATGTAATTTCATGACTGGAAGATCGAAATCTTTACGCGCGCTTCATTCTTTCGTTATAAAGAAAAGAACAATTTCATGTCATTCCCTCATACAGTATTAAGATTGTCCGATGATCTGCGAGCTATTCAAGGCGTCATATTACGGTACTTGGGAAGATAAAATCGGACGAAACACCGTTGTACCAGAGGTCTGTGAACCCCTTGCTCGCAGAAAAACCATCAAATTTGGCAATTTGAAACGAAGAGGTTTATCCCTTCTCTCTCTATTCGGGGTTTACGCTACTCTGCCGTATTGATCACGCATGAAGTTTTTGAGCAAACGGGTGTTCAGAGGGAACTATGGAGCAAGGCTGAAGTTAGTCAATTTTTCCGGGTGATTCGCCAATTCCTCGCTTTAGGGACGGATGATCTGTCGTTCCGCCAGATGGGGAAGAATCAGCAGGAGTTCCTCAGGAGGAAAGCTTTTGGGAGGCTTTCAATGGTCGACTTGGTCGCAGTCTCGGCATTGACGATGCCAGAAAAGAGAATCCGGGTGAGTCACACAGTATCCGCTTAAAAGTCGTGTTCAGCGTCGAAGTAGGCCGATGATTCGATTTATTGCTCTCCCTCGCCAAAGACTAGCATAAGTCACGAGTGATTAAGGTTTCTGAAAAGTCGGTGCTGACGATGTTCAAGGCATTCTAGGGCGCTTGTTAAGGGCCAAGTAAGCTAAAAAAACTCTGTCACCGTCATCGCGATCACTCTCATTAAAAATGACACGAAGGAAGAAAGGATGAAAGTTGGGATGTAAAACATCATTTTCGTCTCGACTCATGTTCGTGTTCTGTACAGTTCTTTGCTCTGATAATTATTTCCCTCGATTGTCAGTTGAGTAAATATTGGAACGAGGCGAGAAAATGAATTCGCAGGAAGTGCGCCTCGAAGAAACGGGGAGGATCCGGTGTTTATTATTTCTAAGTCCATCTGAATGCATGGAACACAAAAATCCTGTTTTCTAAAGATATTAGCTATTCAATGAAAACAACGATACACTGTAATGGAAAGTTCTTTTTATCGATTCCACATTACTATAAACATATAATTCTTCCTCCTTAGACAAACATGTAAAAAAAACTCGAGAATGCTTTTGTTTATAAGGGATTTCTATGGCCGCATTGGTAATACTGCTGAATGTATATATTTTTGCATTAGGAAAATAATTCTCTTACATTACATGCCTGTGGATTATATCCTCGAGAAAGTGAATTGTTTTTCAGGACATAAATTGCAGAAACTTTATTAAATTTCCTTTCAGGATAAGTAAGGCCTTCCCTTTACTCCATACTTTCCATAATTTATGCTCTCGCATGATTATTTTATATCAGATGTCCATGATTCTTTTCAAGGGCCATCTTTCACTCATCTAACTTCGTTCGTTGGAACATTTGAAATAAAATTATTTATATTCCCAGGATTTATTTGTCGTAAATTATCAAAACTTATCGATCATTAATTATAATAAATGTAAATGGATTCACGATTGCAATTTACGAAAATATCTTTTTATGCTCAAATAAGTTACGATTAATCGATATTTGCGAGCATACAGTAAACACAAAGTTATCTTTTAGCATATCTTCCTTTTAGATGTAAATATCCCAATGGAAGAAAAAAATTCCGGAGTCGCCAAGATTTCAGTAATTAAGTCATTTCGGTATTCAGTATTTTTAGATATTAAGCACGACTGCAGTGAAATAAAACACTCATTATCTCAGGATACTCCAAGGAAGTCATTAAAATTCGATCATTTTGAATTCTGTTGACCGAGCGACTGAATTTCCTATCCGTTCAAAGAGTCCATCAACTTCTGTAAAGCATCAGATGCTTTTAAACACGTGAATCGGAACCATTACGATCGGCTGTAGCGGAACGGAACCGAAATTTTGATTTGTGAGAATCGGAACGAAAACCAGAGCGAAGCGAAAAAAAAATCCGTTCGATGCCCTGGTTTTACGTCTCTAAACAGACTCGTCCGGTCAGTGGCGTCTTCATGAAGCGCGGAGTCCGAGGCTCGTCGTCGTGGGGTCAGTCTTAAGCGCTCCCCTCTTCACGAGCACGAACTAACGCCGTCGCGGCCAGTTTCGCCAGAATGGCCGAGAGAGCTGGAATGTTAGGTGGAAGGCATTGACCTCCGAATGACGCCACCAAGCTTCCAAAACGCATGCGCCTCACTTAATATCAATGGCTAGGTTGAAAGGGCGTCGTAAGGCGGCGAGAAAAACATTTATGGAGCCAGAATCCGCAAGTACATAAATTAAGCGGTACATCTCATGACCACTCTCGCCCGACCATCGCAAGGAAGTGGGGCAAGGCTTCCCGGTGGCTGTTGGAATTTTATGCTGGGAGCAATACGAGCGGCTTTTCGGGAGGTCACCCATTGGATCCCATTCCGTTAATCTTATCCGCGACCTCTCCGTGTGCAAACCTCGTGAAGATGCAGAGCCCATGAACGTTCACGGAGGAAAAAACTTATCGATAAACTCAAGAGTCGAAATTAAAATCTGAGTCCGTGTATATACTTCGGAACCCTTAAACTTTATGACCACTGGCCAATTTTGTACACGAGAATGCATTGTTAAGATGCCTCGATAATAAAATAGTTATCTTCTGTCCAAAAACCAAAATTTTTGTACTGACAATCGAAATTGTATTACAAGGGAAAATCATCGACTTGTAAGATGTACAGAAAGTGGCTCTATAATATACTGTCGAACTTCTCATCGTAAATTTATTTTACTGATGATAAAATTTTGTGTTATAGCGTGCTTTTACATATTAATATTTTGCATAAATAGTTAGTCGATGAGTAACACATTTACCACCTTCTATCGCTATTCAGAATACATCAAAAAACCATTAAATATATTGAGTATGATTCCTAAGGAAATCATGGAAGATTTTTAGACTTCAAGAATATATATATTTATCGTCAAGTATCTTCAATCGATCAACATCCTGATCTTTAGTCTGAATTAGACAACTCCGAAACTTTCCTAGCGGTTACACAATTTTATATCATTCCTAAACCAAACATTTTAGCAAGAAACCAGTCTTCCAATCCCGCCTGATTTCTATCAAATCTAGGAGCCTTTAGTCCAAATAATAGGCAGAATTTCTCTCAACCCTTTTAGGACATAGAGTTATGTTTAAACTTCCCATCTTAGCTGACCTTGTGAAAGGGTATCTGTTGGACCGTAAAAAATCTTCAAGGATGGATCTGAATAACCAATGCCCATAAAATGCAAGAGGATGCCATCACTTTTTGTAACGACCTCCAATTTATTGATATATTCAAATATCTAAGCATAAATCAGTATTATGTACAGGGTGACCTAAGCTCTTATAAGTGCAGATCGATGCATAAAATCAACCGTTAACCAAGGTTAACAAGTTTTTCTTCTGAAAGGTATCATACAAACATTGGCAATAATCATCTAGAAGTAAATTCCCAACCTCAATCTGCATAAATGAATGGCGATGAACAGTATCACGAGCTTTAACAAAATCCTCGGTGCTATTCTTAATCTTATATAATGCATAAAAACAACTTTACAGTTTTATGCAGAAATATTTCTTTCCTAAAGTACTACTTCGTATGCTATTATTTGCTGAATTTTATTATTGAAATATAAATGTACTTATGTATAATTTTTATTGCATACATTAAGATGGATATTAAGAAATCAGAGGCACCTCTAGCTTTTCTCAATTTAGAATATAATGATTTTGAAAGAAAAGACGAAAATTAGCTGAACGAAAAATACCTTTTCTCTTTGCTATAGGCAGATCGTTTTATTGAGTGTATGAAAGAGCACTAGGAAGATAGTGATCATTACTTCTAATATTTTTCAGAAGTTGTGGGACATTTTTTCATCGGCAGCCGTATTAAAAATTATAACACTAACTTTATTTCCTATACAAATTTGTACTGTAATGCTATATCCCAATACTAAAAACGATTTATTTAGTTCTATCATAAAGTTTTCTTTCAAAAAAATTAATTTCACCTATAAGGGAAGATTAAAATTACAATAATAATGGATTTGTTATCACTGAAACGAAATATTTATTCAAGTTTCGTTGGAGATTGTTTCACTCTTCCAAGACCCCAAAATGGTAGTCCTCCCTGTTTTCATCAGTAAGTACAGGTTTTAACTGCTTTTACAGCATACTTGAAATGACTTTTGTCACATGGCTTACTTATACAGACGCATGTATAATTTGGAACTGAATAATACGATTCAGAAAAATAACTCGGGTCTTTGGAATGAAAAAATTCCTCAAAAATGAAACACGCTGATGAAATTTGGAAACGGAATCTGAGATGCTGTATAAAAATTACCTTGTTCTCTTTCACCCTCTTGTTCTCACAGTCGTAAATAGCGGCTCGTGAGGTAATATTCGCGAAATAAATTGTGGCGCAACGCCCGAGAATTCCACTCGGGAAAGGTGGTCGAAAGGTGAGAATGCTTTGCCGAAAGAAAAAAGTGAATTTAGAAAGTGCACTTTCTTAAGATGGGCGGGAATTCAGGTGTTAAAAGAGAACAAAGCACCGACTTTAATGCCCGTGCGACGGGAAATATGGATTAGAATCGGTGAAAAGTTGCATCACTCTGAGGTTGTAAAGAATGCTCCAAACAATAACTACTTCCCCAAACGAATCGTTTAAAACGCCGCATTCCATCAATAACGACCATTCTGAGAAACATGAGGCACACTTCCTCTTAATTTATGTTTCGCAAGAACTGGAGATCGCAAGTAGAGATAACATTCTGAAGCGAGTTAAATCTAATTTTATACATCCTAAAACTACATCATCACTATAGCAAGAATCGGATCTAAAATTATAGAATAATAAATATTTATCATGAAACTACAGGAGCAGAAAATGAATGAATTTCGGTTTTATTTGCCAATTTGAGTTTCTGTGTCAGAGATTTACCAAAAAAGTGACATAGAATCAAAATCGTTTGCACTATTATTATAATTGTATTCATCAACTGATAATTTTATTCATCATTTGAAAAATATAAATTCAGCAATTTCACATTTTTTTATTATTAACAAATGATCTAATAGATGATAATTCATGATTAAGCTCGATAGAGTTTAGTTTTGTAGCTACGACTTCTCTGTAATAGGGCAGAAAAGAAAATTCGGATGCGAGTGATATAAAAAACTGCAAATAGACACCCAAGATATTTTTAAGAACCAGAATATGCACTTACGAGTCAACAATACGTAAACACCACAATATTAACATAGCAATTTAAACATATATGCGTCGATAATTTTCGCATTTTGAAGCACTCAGTTGCATTGTGAAAATTAGAATAGACAACACTAAGTTAAAAAATGCCAGGATCAAGACCAATGGAAAACTTCCAAAGCATTCTTACGTCTCGAATGTTCACGGTTCAAGATTTATTTTATTATATAAACCTAAGTTCTGAATCTGCCTCAGATATTTTTCATAATCCGCGGAAAGTTCACTGGAATGCTTCGATAAAACATGGTTGATGGCTGGCTTATTCTTATTTCCTCCTCGGCAATCGTTCAGGACCACTGAACTTAATAGCTTAAACACTTTCATTACAATGCAAACTAGAGATCACGTGCAAAGATGCGAAAAGCCGGAGAACAGAGCGTTCAGGTGAAATCCGCCTTAAGAGGTCACCAAGGAAGAATGGAAGGGAAAGCGCCACGTGAAAGATCGAGGGAAAGAGAGTTGCGCAATGATCAATTTCAGCATGAAACTACTCAGAAATGGTTCGGATTAGCGCATGATGTGCAGTAATGCTACTGTTATATGTTGAAAACGGCAGGAAACTGAGATAAGTCATGTCTAGATGAGGCAGTTGGGGACGCGGCTAATTTGGCCAGTTAACGGTATGCAAGTCTGAAATATCGAATACCGTCGGCCATAATTTCAATAACCGTTATTTATTTTTAAATAACCGTTAAGTACAAACTGGAATCATTACGAAAGGTATCGCTTTGCGAATGTACCTGTCTCTTTATTTCCGGTAGAATATTCTTACAATGGTCTTTTGTATTTTTGTAATGATCGTCAACACGCGAGAGATGCTAGGACGAGGATAGAAAATGAACCGTCTACTTCTAGGGAAATTCTGCTCTAAATCACATTTATCACGAAATGTAGATGTTGCTAACTCCATTACAGAAATATAGGAATGTTATAGGAATTAAGTCACGCCATATGAAAAAGATTTTGAGTACAGAGCTGGTATAGTATGGTCACGAACATGAAGAAAGGTTTTACAAAGATTTACGATTCCTATCGCGCTCGGAATGCAAATCCACTCTTATTTCAGCCGAATAGCTTTTTTCCTTTTAGTCAGCATCCTTCTAATACTTTCTCCGTTTTCAAGGTTTTTGCCAATCTTTTCCTTGTGTATGCATCCGTGCTCTTTCATTCCTTTCTCTGATAACATCCTCTTTCTTAACCTTGCTTCAGAGTTAAAGAAGGTAGTATCATCCCATAAAACGTATAATATAGATGATAAATATGAGAGCGTTTCTGCGTATATTGCTAACTTCTAGTGACTCCAGTTCTGCTATTCACTTGCCTTTGTAAACGAAATACTGAAATCTAAGTTATCGTTAAGATTCGATATAATCATTTAGTAACTTTTATCGAAATACGTTTAATATAATTAAAATAGTTTATCGGAAACTTCGAGACCCAACATAATAGCTCTTTTGCCTTGTGATCGGCTTTCTTATCCCTACTTCCGTATTAGCCAGCCTGGACCATTCACACACGTGTGGCAAATAACGTCTCACATAAAATTCTTACACTTATGCTAGTTCCATGATTTTGTGAAAATCATGTTTAACCCCTGCGAAGTTCTATTTTATTCAGTCAAAACTTGTAGAGAAATATCCTTCCTCTGCAGTTCTCAAAAACTTCCCTGATTATTTAACAATATTCATTTAAGTCCCAACTATCAGGAATATTTCTTCAATCGATCTTTTTTAGTTTTATGATCTCACAAAATTATCCACCATAGAGGATTTTCCTCATCTCTGGATGAGGCTTCAAGCCCTTTCCGTTGTGCTCGTCAACACATTCTTTCCGTCTCACCTTGACCTTTTCTGGCGCTCATAAAAGATTTTCTAATTCCCCCAAATACGTATGGATGAGATGTCTCCTTCCGTTCACATCGTCCTTTCTAAATCTTACACGGGAAATGGTTTATCAGTTGTTCGAGTAT
Source organism: Pachydiplax longipennis (assembly GCA_036926295.1). Classification (NCBI taxonomy): domain Eukaryota; kingdom Metazoa; phylum Arthropoda; class Insecta; order Odonata; family Libellulidae; genus Pachydiplax; species Pachydiplax longipennis. The sequence continues at coordinate 3,730,572 of JAVFKF010000010.1, forward strand.
CAGAAAATTAACCGTAATCCCAGCTGACGTTGACTTTTTTCAGGTGAAAGAAGGAAACGATGTTTATGAGTCAACGTTGACTTTTCTGATTTATTCACGGTTCTATCTTATTTGATAGGCAATTTTCTCAGCAAAATATATAAATGTTATACGACATAAAAATGACATCTGGTTGGTTGAACACGGTCGAAGTTTTAATTGGAATTGAAAACCTAAGTTTCCAATTATCACGGTGAATTGGAATTGAATCTCTTTCCGGGTTTCAATATAATCCTCTATTTACCTGATGGTTTTTCATTGCGCGAAAATCGAGTTCAAATGATAGGGTGCAAAAGTATTTAGGATTCCGCAGCGGCGTTACCTCTGCAGAATATAGAAATTTACTAATACCTTTACACAATTCCAAGGCTTCGGTGAGAGATTATGCACAGAAAATCGCAGGTGAAATAGAGAATCTGAACTTAACGTACTCATATCCGTAATAGATGTTTACGAGCACTTACGAAACTCGAGTTCAAGAGAATAGTTGGTTGGAGCGAAGAAAAAGTCAGCAAGCAGGTTCGATTAGTCCATGATCGAAATGCTCTCGAAGCCGCCAAATTATTTTCAAAAATACTACTACTGGCAAAGAATTGCCACAAAAAGTGAGCATTAAGCAGATACTTCAGGATCTAGGATGGAAATCTAGGGAAGAAATAATATTGAAAATGGTTTAAATCACTTAATATATTCAGAGGACGTTCTTAGAAGATGTTGTCAATATTATGAGTCCATCTTGATACATATGCCGTTCTAAAATTGCGAGGAAAATGAGGGAAATGTATGCTCCAACTCGTCGTTTTAAGAATTCAGTTTTGCTGAAACAAGTGTTTTTGTGCTACTTCTTATTTTAAAGAGCACTTGATGCGAAAAAATGAAATAATTGGGATTCTTTGTCTCTGGATTCTCAAGAATTCCCTCGCTAAGAGATCAAGCCTTCACCGGAGTATACAACCTCCGTGCTTTCTGTACCGTGCTACACGCAAAGCTGGGATCTAATGATCTGTGATCTAATGACGCTACCTTCTTGGTATGGCCGAGGCCAACTTCTTTCCCTCACTTGACAACCGAAGGATGATGAGGAGGTAAAACTGTTTACTTGCTCTCGAAGGAAAAACGGTTTGTTTAAACTACAGCACAGCAAAGTAAAGGGAATAATTAATCAACGCGAATCCCACGTGGGACTACATCAATCAACAAAGAGTCCAAATTTGGGATATTTAATAATCTCTGCATCTTGTTTGTCCATGGAGATATTATTTATTTCTTGGAAACCTTTGCTTTTCTTGTGATCCTAATCCTAACATTCAATCGCGCTTTGAATTCAAAGTTTTTAAACCAATCTCAAATAGCAGAGCTTCGTTCAATTAATCTAAATGAAATACCTCGCCAATATTAGCGAAAGCTTGAAGAAAAACAAGCGCATACATATGTCGGTGGGAAGTTATCGGAAAATCGAATTCTGTCAAAAAGAGTATTTTCGCGGATGATTTTATAAAACGTGACTTAAGAGGGAGCGTGCGTTTTCTGCCAAGTAAAATAATTCGACTAATTGATGATTTTGCAATAAATAAAACTGTTCTTTAAACCTTTGCATACTTTTTCCTCGCTGATTTCAAATATCGCTCTCCTGAGATTACAACAAATTGGATGAATCTTTGCAGTTCGTCATAGGAACGAATGCAACATATAAACATGGGCGTTTTCTAAAGGAATTATTGAAGTGTTTCTAAAAAAAGTTATTATAAATTTTATAAATCCACTCATATGGTTGCAAAGATTGAGTACAGGAGCCAAGCATCTTTGGTACGGAGTTGGTAAGTCGGAGGCGGACCTTGCATATCACCACTAGTTTGAGTGGGATGACCTCACTGTAGGCGGAATTCTTCGTGGAACGCCGGGGTATTGCCTTGACTTGAATGCTTGAATCTACGAAAAACGTCTTTTCCTCATCTGTCTTTTTTCCCAATTTTAATTATCATGCATATACACATGAATTAGAGAATTTATGCTTAAATAATGGGCCCAAATGAAATTATTAGCGTGTACATTCTGCCATCCAATTTTCCTTACTAATAGGGAAATTTTTAATTCTCCAATTAGTTCTAACAAACAATTCAGGGAAACTAAAACAGGTTGGAAGAAGTTAGAAAGGGTGTATGAGTTAGATGGCCACACATCGCTAAGTTGTGACGAATTTCCCTGTAGTTTAATCTACGTGAAATACAGGAAGGATAAAGATGAATGATGCAAGCCTCAAGGTTTATTGAACGAAAATGGAGCCAAGAATCTTTGATAAAAATTTATCCGTCGAATCACAGGTACTTACCAGGTGTACAGGAGAAAAGCTTTGACGGTTCCTGAAATAAAAGAAAAATATTATTAAAATTGATGAAAAATGAATTAATATTGAAATAAAGAGAATCTATTGCTATTTAACTTCACCTTAAAATATGAAAGGAATTAAGTAATAAAAATATAAAGGAATTAACATATTGTAAATATCATGAAGGAGAAATGATTATTTAATATAACATGATATTTCTTAAAATAGGTTAGAGTAAAAATCATCGCTTTGACAAAAAATTCAACTCAGAACACTTTTTCTTTGTAATATTATTGAGAGGAATAGTTTCCGAAGGTATCACGTCTTATTTTATCTCCAAACGTTTCCTTGGAACAGCAAGCACAGCATAGCGGTTCTAACGGCTACTCTTACTACTTGTAAGCAGTGAAAGCGTTTTTCTCTACAGTGCCGAATACGTTTAAAAGAAATTCTGCAAACTCTTTCACTTCTGACCAATTACGGGCGAGAGCTTTTGCTGAGTTTCTCCGCAAACCCGAATTTAGCTGCCAAGTAAAATTCTCTTGAGTTGATTTTCTTTTTAAAAAACCTCGATACATCTTAAATCATAAGAAAGTCTTTCATCCTCCCGAGATCAAGATGTAAAAGCGGTATAACTTCGGAAAAATCGATCTGATATTGATAAAATAAGAGTTTTCGACCTTTAATTTCGCTTGTGACCACTCAACCTAATTCTTTCGGAGCTCTTAAGAGTTAGTTTGTTTATTTGTTTGGTAAGTTGTGTTCGTAAGATGTGAAAGTCATACTGGATGACTCGTTCGTTGATACTGCACGTCATATACTTTCATCTTTGACGTTAAAAGAAAATGACAACGTAAAATGTCGGAGTTCCGGGAATGATTTGCCACTGAAGTCGTATTCTTGAGTATTGAAGTGCATATTTAATTTATGTTAGAGAACAGGATAATGGAATTTAATTCTTTGAAAATTTTGAATGAAGTGGGATTCCTTTTTAATGCACCTCGTCCAAAGAATACATTTAAACAAATAATAAACGGAAATGCTGCGATATCTCATTTTTTCTACTCTACTTTGATTGAATTAATATAAAAATCTCAAATAAATTCACAGAGTACTGATGTCTCCCAAAGGAGTAACATATGAGGGAGAGTCATTCAGATTGGGCCAATGTCAGAATCTTGTTTTACTTCGACTGATAAAATTCCATCCCTTTCAATGTTTAACTTCAATTCATAAAAAATACGTTTCCTTATATTTATTTTATTTTTACGTTTATTTACGTTTCTTTATATTTATTTTTCACTTCAATTATCTGAAATCATAAACTGAATATTCGTCTGACAGTGAAACGGCTTCAAGGTGACAATATCTGTATCTCTAATCAAATTTGTAATTCTTTATATAAATTTTCGTTTTATGAATTTGGATCAAAGACAATAACTTTTATACGATGAATATCACATACAGGGTGAAAAAACACAACTTTGAGGAGCTGGCGTGCAATTTAATAGCATGCTGCCAAGTTACGCAATCTTTTATCGTGAAAAGCTTTTAAACTACCAAGGCCTCATCCTTTTCGTGTGAGATATGCAGGAAAGATTTTAAGCATTCCAATGTCTCGTACTTGGCCATGACAATGTTTCTCTGATTGCATAGACCTCACTTAAAAATGCAGAAGCCTTCTTTGCTGCCACGGTAAAACGTTCAGCCAAGATGCTCAGTGAAGACATAGGATGAGAATCGTTAAACAGGCGAACTATAAACATGCTCAATAAATTAGAACGAATTCACTAGACTTACACATCATTGATAAACACAAATGCCTAGGCCGATCAATAAAATATATTCTAGGACCAATGTATTAAAAAGTTCTACTATACGAATAAGTTCTGACTAGGGACTGTAACGGATTATGAAAATAGCCTGAACAAAGTAGACAAACATTGCCATATCCTGATACGGTGTCATTCCTAGATGTAGACTTAGAGCATGCATTAAGTTGAACATCCACCCGTTGATCTGAAATCGAACTCATGACCTCAACGATGGCAGTTAGACACGCCACCCTTTCTCTAACAAGGACAACAAGGGAATTCTTTCAAGGAAACAGGAAAAATATAAGAAGTTAAATCCACTGTTTCTGCCCCATATTGGATGGCACATCTGCTTTATAAGAGAGGAATAAAACAACTTTTACTCAATTCTACTATTATCAAGACACGATTCTCCAACCGCGCTATTCAACGAAGTAGGCACGTTGTCAACGATTTGCTTTATCATTACATAGGCAGTCAAAGAGCAACTTGTTTCTTCATGTCCATAAATTAATATTCTCGACTATCCATTATGATCAGAGCTATTAAGTTGCTACATAAAACACGTGATATGTTTCGCAATAGATTGAAATACCGTAGTATTTCATTTCTAAAGAAAGTCAATTTCATACTGAGTTATCGTGTAAGATATGCCAATTCAACAGTTCTTCTAAGAAACACTAAAATGAAAGGATTGTAATTCAGTTTCATTTCCAGTTTCTCAGTTTGGAACTGTTCAATTTCTTCATTTCTTTTCAGCTTTACGGAGCGGATTTCAAAAAGTGAGTATTTTCTCTCGAAATTTCATGTTAAAAATTCCAGAAAATTATAGGACTATGCGTGATGTTAAAAGTAATCAGATAAAGAAGAATGAGTTTTATTGGACACTAATGGTCCAAACTACTAGATAAATTATTTTACGAGAAACACCTTTTAAATGCATCAATTTTTATAGAGAATGAAAGCAATTTTCCCACGAATATTAATCTTTGATCAAACTTTAAAATCTCATTCACAATACAATTTCTGTTCTGCTTCATTAGCTTGATCGCGTAGTCAATTCTTTTTCTTCTTAGCACATTCGCTGAGATTTGAGTGTAAATGTTATCATCAATACCATAGCCATTCAGCCACAATAGAGAAGAAATGAAACAAACTTAAAGAATAGCTTCGAGCTTTGGTCTCTGTTTACTTTTAAATTAAGAAGTTTACCTAGAGACTGAATGCACAAAGACAAGTGTGTAATGGATTTTGAAAGCAAGAAAACTACGTTCCAAGATTCTTTTACTGTTTAAGGCCTTCTCCATTTCAAACCTAAACATAAGTTGGCATCCATTCATATTTTAATAAACTGAGACGTTTTCCAACGGATGCTGGTTTTCGCTTTCGCTTTGCTAACAAATTATATTTTTCCGGTGAACACTCATTTGAACTCTTTCCCGGTTCCTGTATTCGGTCTGAGCCAACTTCGATGACCTGATTGAAAAATCAATGAAAAACCTAAGATGATTTGAAAGATATAAAGTTACGTTTCCTTTGGGTGTCCCATAGAGAATCCACTGAGATAAAGTAACATTTGCCCTTTCCGCTTCGGAAGTATCTCAGCAGCAAAATAGGACTGATCAACGATGAAGAAAATGTACATAGCCTAAAATTACAATAAAAACACGTCCAACGAGTGACTCCCCTCACAAATATTAGGACTAATGCAATGGTAACGAATAGAGGAACGAATGTTTTTGTGGATGAAACTCTTATGAAGATTCTCAAGAAACGAAAAGAAAGTGGATTGATCCATCCTCTCTATCACATTAATCATCACTGCAGCTCTTTGCCTATGTTTCTTTCAGGTTTTGAGAACGAACAGGAAATTTTGTTTCAACAAATGTAGATTTCGGCTAACAATCATAAATACGAATATGGAGGTAAGTTTCCTGATAGGCAAATCTGATAATTTAGAAAGCGATCCAAATCTCTACAGCGATCCTGATGTAATACTGTTTCCCAAACATCCGTTCATTCCCTCCATTTTCTGAAACGAAAGTTGGGCGAATAATAACGTTTCTCACGCATATCATTACGGAGATGGTGAATGCAACAACTACAGTACGGTAGTTCACATATTGAAAGTTAAAAAAGGGACTTCCATGGGAAGCGTATCCGCCGATCAGTCAACGCACCACATTACCTTACGCTCTCCTCGAATGTTTCCCACTCATGCTTTGTTTTGCGTTGGATACAAAGATGCGTGATTTCTCAATAGAACTCGTTATGTACACATCGCTCTATCTGACCCTAAATTCTTCGCCTGCTAAAACATTTGATGCATAAAAACCTCAAATCCCACACATTTTCCTTCTCTCTCACACCAAAAAAGCGACGGAAAGGAAAATGTTACGTCATATAGAATGAAATTTTCTCTCAAAAAAGTTGCCCCTGGAGTGCGCTACGTTCATCGATATTAGCAAAACTGCTATACATATATTTCAGAAAGATCGGTAAACGTATGTGGTAAATGTTATTCCATGTTGTGTTTAATCCCTCAATTATTTTATAGAGATCTGTTATCAGCTAAAAATACAATAACAGTTAAATCTAAGCAAATATAAGTTTTATCCCTGTCCATTTAATCTAACTTTAAGTGAATTTGAAGGTATAGTGCACCAAAAAATCAACGAGTGTACAAAAATAAAAGTGGTAAATGATTAAAAAGATAAAAACATTGTTTAGGATGCACAAACTGTTTATTGCAGATTCTGCACTTAAAATGATCCCGTTTTAATCATGAAATATTGTAGAGAATTCATTTGCCAAATAAATTAAGTACTTGATATTGAATTTCGGAGCTAATTATATTATGAGCTAAATATTTGTCAAGATAATGACAAAAATAATAAGCATGTATAACTCTCTCTTATCATATTAAAGGAATTTCTGAGGTTCCCTTGGAAAAACAGATTTAAGGGAGGGGTCGATGTACGCTGCATCCCAAAGATCAAATCTCTATACGTGAAATTAAAACGAATGATTGGAGGGGTTGGAGGAAAAAAAATAAAGAAGGAATGTATGTTCCACTACATTGCGCAACGTTATCAGCATTCATCTTATATGAGAAATCCATTCACTAAGAGATCGCAAAGTTACGTTGTTTTGAATCGAGATCATTTCAAATATGCAAATGAGCTGAATTATCGAATTCGGGTCTCTTCCGCTCTGGAGCAGCTTTCGCTGAGCGCCGTACGTTAAGAGTAATCGTCCGATTGCATCTCATCTTATCCATTGCGGAACCGGGCCGAAAGAAAATTAATGTCTTGATGTATCCGCGGGAAGGCATCTGCACCAAGGGAAAGACTGGATTCACCTTGAGCAAACCCACAACGTGTGTTGCAATATCAAGCGACCGCTAGGCCGGCGTCACAGCGCTTGCCTGCATTCCATACGGCAATTCTTAAGGAGTGGCTGCTTAAGACTCACACATACCGAAGGGTGGATTGCCACGCCCAAGGCAATTCATGACTGCGGACTTTAATATATTTTACTTCTGGGATACAAGATGGAGGCCGATTACAATTTGCCTGTCGGTGAGTAGGGAAATGCGGGGCAAAATGCCCCATCTACCCACTGATCTGGCAGCCCAGAGACTGGGGCGAAGTGTCAAGCAGATCACATCTAACATGCCCGGCGGCGGTGGACGACGTGTTCATCTCGCTCTTAACGAGACATAAGGATCAGGTGGGATTGCGAAAGGAAGGAAGGGCAATCGAAATGAAAGGCACGAGTATTTCCGATCCACTGGAGGGAGGAATTTTTTCCACTGAGTGATGCAAAGCTACCTTCAATTGTCATTACGGAAAGGAATGTTAATTCAACCAGAATGTGGAGAAAACCAGAAGCCAAAACGAATGCACAGGGAAAGGCAGTGTTCAGCTTTACTGCAAAAGTCATTCGTACAGACACTTCATAATTGTTTATGAGAATCCCATTTAATAAGCTCTTGTGTAGATCTAAAGGTTTTCTTTACTTTGGTCTTGAATTACTTTTCAGCATGGATCAAAATATTCAAATAAATAATTAGACAACTATAGACTTTATTTTGGCGAATTTTAGAATTCAAATTATCTCTTAATATTGCTTTAAAGTCAGAATTTATAGGATAATAATATTGAAATCTCCACCCTACGAAGATTAAAATAGGAAAAATGAGCAATTTAATTTCCAACTCAAATGAGTTGTTTTTGTTTAACAAATATTTTAGGATTTAGTCAACATTTAGATGATACCATTGGTAGAGTTGTATATATGTTATTTTTTAAACTCCTCAGTGGATGTTCCCTGTTTAGTTCTAAGCCAACGCTCTCTAAGTTGAATGATACTACATCATAATAATTTTTATTTTTCGGGTGATTGTATGAGTATATTATTTATTCATTAACGGACTAATCTATTTACGTGATAAAACCTCTAATGTTTATTGATTTTCCAAAGGACACCAGGTAAAACAATGATCTTTCTCGTAATTATAAAATAAATCATTATTTAATGTTAAATTAAACAATACCATACACCTATAGATGACTTACAAACTAAGGATCAATTCTCTTCTTTTACTTTTAAAGAGCAGATTTTACAAGATTAAGCAACGTCTGCAAGATTTACCATATATGCTGACAGATCATCTCATCTTAATTATGCGGTGTATGAGTTGCGATTTGAGAGACCTCGTCTTATTTGATACAGAGGTTTCCTCCTTTTATTGCATTCCTAAGTTCACTCTGGAAGAATCAGAGCGCAAGACGGAGATTGGATTGGTGAACGGTATGAAAGGAAGTGAGAGGCATTTATGTGCTAATACGAGGTATGGCTTGGAATTGTTCCCTTTACCGTTAAGGAAGCCATCGAATTGAGGAAATCGCCGCACTGAAAACGTTTCGGTCTTGTTCAGAGGATCGGAAAATAACCACATTCAGAGTAGAAAAAGGAGAATCATAACCGAAAGTACTCAATAATGTTCACATTCAAGGAATGCTCATCGAATGGTAAAAGATTTTTCAGAAAGTTATTTATGGAAGAGGAAGGAGAAGTCGCAATACATTTTTGATATATAAGGATACTTGAGTAAAAACAAGTTTTGAAATTTTCAAGATGTATGAAAATCTTATATTTGATACAGGAAAATGAACTATTCATTCTACTGATATCAAGATTAAGATGTTATATTTCATTAAAAACCAACAAAAATGGAGATCTCGTTTATAGGACGATCAGACCGTTAAAGAAATGGGACTAAACACAGTACTCCATGTCTACCGTCGCTCTAAATTCAAAAGCAGTTCAATTCTAGATTATTTTAGGTCCTCAGATTATAAGCGAATTTGTCTTACTTAATCCATTCGCTCATTTATTCCCTTCAAAGTAACCGGGAGGTTATTTTCGAGACAAATTAAATTTTCGACGCAAATGATTTGAGGTTCTCATATGAACCCTATCAACATCCGCAACGCGACTTCACGCTTGAATTAAGGTATGTCGTTTATGTGACGTGAGTCAAGGTGAAGAGAGAAAGATGAGCTGATAGGGATGTGGCCTGTCGCCGGTTTCTATCTCTCGAATAAAACGCTAAATATCTGAGTCTCGATGGCATCCAAAATACGTCAAAGAGCTGAGAAGATAAAAAAGAAAAAAATGACTGATTTGTCCGAACCTTGAGATGAAATGGACCGTTAAAATAACTGCCCGATCTCAGAATTTGGAAGTGTAAAAAAATACGGAGTTAATGAAAAGGACAGCGCGTGGGTGTTAGCGAATGATTGGCTGGATATCCTTGAGGTGTAATTTTTAGAATAGAAAAGCTACCGCAAGATCGAGTCTGCCCGTTCCCCAGCATCGCTGGCAATTACCATCGGAGGAATGACTATAAGACACGTAAGGCACCAGGAATGCGACAACGGGCACCCCTACGAGGGAATTCGGAACCTTGGAATAAAAAAGTGATAAAAATCCCGAAGGCGAGCCATTCTACCGGTAGAAAAACGATAGAAGGACAAAGAAGTGGTTGCGGCTAGAGAATGGAGACTTCAACGGCCGTTTCTCTCAACAGAGCTTCTCACGCAGATGCAGAGCCCAACAATCGAAACTTTCTCTTCGAGTTCTTCCGTCGACTTCAAGAGACAGAAAACTCTATCCAAACTCCGCTCAGGTGAAATTTCCCGAGCGTTATGCTCCACGGGCGAATGGTCTATAATAGGAGAGCCAATACTTGAATAGACGGATCGGCGCCGCAGGTGGCTGCCATTAATCTGAAAGCTCTCCAAACATTCGAAGCGTGGGCTTGCCATTCCAATAGAGCGTAAGAGAGAGCAAATAAAGCGTAACTTTTAAAACCTGTTGGATGGAAACGAATCCAGGAGGATGGATTCAGGAGAAGAATCGCGAGATGATGTGCAGGAGAAATCAAGCGAGATCTTTGACGGGTTACAGAAATTCCACATATATGCTTATTTCTTGACGTTTATATTTCTTCTGGGTTATTAAGTTATCAAACTAGTCGATTCAATGAGAGAAAGTAAATTCAGGCGGTTCTTTAAGCGCTTTCGTAATTACTCTTTTTGAGGAAAGTCTGAAACCCCAAGGAATGCTGACAATTAATATCTACTCCGTGAACGTCAAGGGATGAATTTGCTAAATGGTTTGCTTTCATAAGTTCGGCTTTTGAGGTGTAGGCAATTGAATGAGTGTACACACGGTTACTACTAGACAAAATTTTTAGCAAGTAGTGAGACTTTTAGCGAATGAAAATAAACTAGTGATTTCTTTCAGTTGAATTACGATGAAATCGAGGAAAGGGTTCTACGATCATATATTCAACGGATTATTGGGATATGTATGATAGTACTATAAAGTACTATATTGCATTAATTTGAAACTGATAGTTAATCTTTCTCCTTATCACTGATTGAGTATGGAGGAAGGACAGGTTTCGGATAAGCCAAGAAGCTCTGAGAAATTAAAAGTGGAATGGGTGAAAACCAGATATGGAAATGAGGACTGGGGTCTGGTGGGGTTTAAATGCTCCAACAGTTTCTATTATTACCGTGGGAAATTTAAAAAACTGGACTAAATTACCGATTATGTCGGAGTTGATTTCAGAGATGATGTATTTGCTCCCATCGTGACTGCGTAACCGTTGCTGTAATTTTCTCGAGCAGACATAATTGAAATTAAATTGTATTTGTAGGATAAGTAGTTTCACAGGTTTATGAAACCTTTTTGGTAATTCCCAAAGACTAAACTTTGCTAGATACTTTTTAAAACAGAAGGTAGAAGAAATATATGGAAAATTTTCGACGAATATCTTTTTCAATTCACGATTATGGAAAGTAAATATTAGGGTCTTCTAATGGAAGAAATACTATAAATGTATCACATACTCTACAAATATGCACTGAAATTAATTGTGATGAAGTACGGTTGCATCAAGAGCATCGTGTTTTAAGTGTGCCACTGAGCGGAAAAGGGTTGAGACTCGCTGGCTTATAGCAATGGCTACAGCAAGGTGTACCGTTCTGAAGAAAAGCAGATGGTTTACTAAAAGAATGGAATCTCACACAGTGACGCCAAATGACTGATCGCAGAAACTGCAGTAGATTCAAACCATGTTTGCCCTACATATTTAATTCACGCTCATCAAAGATAGTGGAACTTCATTGCGCTCACGATAGAAGTTGTCTTTTTGTAGAAAAGCAGAAAGTTTTAGAAATTTTGTGCAACATAATTCTAAACTCAAAGTCAACTCGGGTGTCGAAATCCCCCGAAAAAAAGAAATGCTAACATTGAAGAAATTTTTTGGCGTACGGCGGTATGAGCATCGTTAAGCTCACGAACGCGAAATTTAACTGGATTCTTATAACCGGTTCGGATCTTTCGAAGAATTTCTTTCATACGGCTGAAATCACTCGGTTTATGGCTATATATTTCGAGGAAGTGTATGCAGAATTAGTATTTCCATATGACCCAACATCAAAGCACACACATACATGTATTATGAAACAGGGAACATATGTTTACGGTGTTTTCTATGCCTAAGTCCGAGTAGTGTTACGGAATGGGTGGAGTGAATGTAGGAAGATAAAGTGACCTGGAATCTTTGTGTCAGCAAACCTTTGTCCCTTTTACAGGAATTACGACAGTAGTTATGAAATATTTACCTCGTGGCGTAATAAAATTATGGCATCCATGACAACGCAGATAAAAACTAATAGGGAGATTTCGGAGAGCATAAAATAAACAGTGGATTAGGAATGGATGCATACTGAGTTACTCATTAAAAGGGGGAAAATAATGAGCTTTATAGTATTCTGCTGGATTACGTTATGCTCCAAATTTTACCAGCATGTATTTACAAAATTTCAACTATTGGTGGAATAAAATTTATTAGAATGCCATAAAGAGATATTAACCGTTTAATTTTACTAATCCATATTCGAAACAGAAGTAATTTAGATTATTTTCATAGCCACCGGAATGATTATTATCTTTAACCATTTTCAAGCAAATTTCATATCATTCACAAGATTCGTTTATCTATTCGTACTATATATTATATGGTTGCTAAAAATTTTCCTGGATATCATCCTGCTGGTACATCTTTAAACCTAGATTGCGTCGACTGATCGCACGTGAGAAATCTCCGTAATATATTTCTGCAGTAAAAATGTGGCATGAGCCCGCGAAAAACAGAACACCTCCGATCCCAAAACTTCATGCAAGAGAGTGAAACCGTCCTCCCACGCCTCCATCCTCCCACACATCCCGACAAGCCTGCTAAACTCTCGATAGGCACGAAGTGCACGACTCTTCGCGAGTACCCGACAGGACTGGTAAGTGCAACCCAAATCAGCGGCGGCACTCTTTTTCCCTCATCTTCGCAGAATCAGGTTTCCGAAGAGAACATAGGCGGCCAATGGAGGGGAAGAGTTCCGTGTGGAGAGATGCTATGCGTACGTCCGGTACAGAATGGAAGGACAGAGAACGCTCCCATTAAACTTCCCCACCTACTCTCTCCCGTATCTCGCCTAGGGAGAAGTGGGTCTTCAGGTCTCGGAGAATGCACTACGCATTTCCACCAGTGGCCGGGAAGACGATTTAGCTTGCTCTACTACACCCTCCCCCTGCACTACGACAAACACACACGCACATGTAATACGGCTCTATGCTCTGCAGCAAGTGTGTCACGAGGACGCCGTCCCGTCAGCTTTCCAAGTGAGCAAAGAACGCCGCATAGTACCACCGGCGCTGGTCAAATGCCGCCCACGTGTTCCGTCCCGTATCGTAAAGAATCCGCTTTTAAGCCAACTGAGTTCGTTTAAGCTCCAACTTAGGCATTCCTCGAGGTGGCTCATCTATATGTTAATGATTCTCGGGTTTACCGTGAGGTGAGGCAGAGCTAATGTAATGATGCACTCTTATTTAACATGTTACCTTCCTTAATAGCTCCATCATGCTCACTTGTACAGGAATAGTGATTTTTCTTTGAGCAAATATACAGCTTAAATGTCTGTGAATTTCTCCTAAATGTTGGGTCGGTCCATTGTTCCTTAATATTTTGCATGAGCAAAGTGCATCAATGTATCACGAAGAATTTCCTCCGATAGTTCCTACATTTCATCCATAACGGTAATTTCTTGCCTATTCCTCACCAAAGCGTATACTCGTACATTATGGAATTAAATTATCCTCTTCTACTCGCTATTTATCTGCTTCTTCGATATCTTATTTTGCTGGGTAACATCTTCCCCATTAAAAATTAGCTTGAATTGGACTTCCCGTGATTATTTGAAACACCACTTAGAAAACCGATAAATCTTAAGTTTGAAAAAGTCATTTAGGTATGTAAGCTGAATGGGAATAGTGCAGGAAAGTGGAGAAATTTATTATTTAATTTGAAGCGTACAGAGATTATCATTTTAATTGTCGTGCCTTGAATTTCTATCGTATAAGGAACCCAAATCAAGTCCGTCATATTTCGGGAAATCATTCATGAAGGAGATTTCTCCAAGAAGCCAGTAACAATTTTTATCAGCCTTTCATACTGTAAAAAATAAATTATCTCGCAGAAAAATTACATTGAAAATTGGAAGTCGCAAGTGTTTTCATCAAGCCAATTTTAATTTCAAATTTAGATATTTCAATACCGGCAGAAAAATACTGAAGATATTGAACACATCTTTTTGATTAGTAAGATCCAAAATTCCCAACATGCCCTTTTAATGGCATCCCTTTTCGGTATTTGGGTATGGAAAAGTTTTTCAGTCCTCAAAACCTTATTTAACGAAAGTGGTCGGGATGCACCTTCCCAAACAAGATTCCGTTCGTCCTTTTTCAAGAAAAAAATGCCTTGCTTTTAAGTAGGGCTCAAGATCAAATTTCATTAAAAGAAAAGAATTGGATACATGGCCTGGTAGCAACCCATTTAGTAGAGGACTGACAAATTCATCACAGGGGCTTCCTGTAATATTTTATTCCCTCTTTAGCATTTCAAAAATTTATACGAACAAGTTCCAGTGCCATAGATACTGAGTTAAGCTCTAATATGATATTCTATTTTAGTTCAAATGATAATATAAAGAAATCACGTTCTACTTAGGAAATCATTGCAACCGTGCCGGACCCTTAAAATTTACGTACGTATTAAGCATCTCTCGTTTGTCCTTTCAATAGTTCATTTGTCAATATTCGGCCGTGAAGGAATATGAAAGTGCGAAGTCTCTTTTTGTGTTCTCCTTTGCAAGGCTCCATACCTTGCAATATCCCGCACTCCTTCGCGAATTTATTGAGCATTTCCTCGTTCAGGTAGCCACAGTGTTACAAGGACGCAATCTAAGCACATACCACCCCTTTACCTAATTACCATTCCACCGTTCACCCCTCCATACATTTCCGCCACGGGTTCGATTCTCTCCCAGGTCGGTCATGTCTAAAACATCGTCCGTTGCCAAAGGTCGCACTGTGTTAGCTCTGCAACGAATCGGTCGCCCTATTTCTTCCTTCCAATTGCAATTTGAACCGCGATAAAAGTGCACCAGGCGCTCTTCATACATCGTTCATCCTACTTTAATATCCGCAAGAGAATCATACATTTTTTGCTGCCCTAAAGTAATGGTTTACCCACCTACGATATATTATCATAAAAAAATCACAGACGCAAGAAAACAAGCTATAATTATTTGACATAGAGCAACTACTTCTTTAATATACATCCGAAAAGATTTTAGCTCACTACATTGGAATTGCAACATGATGGAAAATTAAAGAGTACCGTAAAAGGAATTCGTGGAGGATATTATGGATTAGAGTTAGGGATAATAACATTTCATCTCTTTCATACCCTATAAAACTCGATTAGGAAAAAACTAAAATCTTTGTTCTTTAAATACTTTGACAAAAAGGTATGTTGCGAAGTAAAAATTTAAAGAATAGAATATATATATATATATAATTATTTTCTCTTGTAAAGCAAGAATTTAAAAATAAAACACATGGCAAAAATGAATGTCAAAACTTTGGCTGAGCACTGGGATGACAAATTTTATCTTGCAGATAGGGTTCAGGAAAGATTTCATTGGCATTTTTGTCATTTCTTGATTAGCATTTTCGTAAAATCCATGGGGATATTTGCAAAAATTCCTATCGACATTCTCTTTTGTATAACAATTTTTTCAATTACAAGACACAATAATTCATTCGCGTGTGTTATTCAGTGAAAAGGAAGCATTCCGATCTGTCGGATAAATAATTTCAAAACGCGCCTATTGAAAGTTACACGCGAGACAAATAAAATGAAGCAGTAGTTTTTCTGTCGAGGAGTATTTTGGCTGATGCGCGGCAATGCTAGCAATCGCTCGAATTCTTTTTACCGCTTTTGGTATGCAATGCTATCTGTAACCCGTGGAAAATCGTTTTCGGGCTGATCAAGGTAATTGCGGAACAATTTATCTTCCTCAGGCGAAAGATCATTGTATATATTCGGATTTCGACGGCAATTTTTTGATAGACGGCAAATCTTGCTGGAGATAGTCTACTTTTTATCCCTCTTACATTTCCCCCATCCTCTACTATGTTTACTATAGGTGAGGAAAAAATATGCACGTGGCACTACGATGAAAATTACGTATTCGAGGAAGAACAACAGATAGTCGGCAAGTGTTAGTGACGTTCAAAGCGGCAATCGAGAGAAAGGTCAACGACTTGGAGATGTGAAAAATCCGAGATGTGCCTCCGAGGTTTTTGGGGAAAGCTATTTCGCCGGTCATTCAGCAGCGCTGAGACTATCTAGGTGCGGCCGGAACTGTGAAACATAGGAATGCGCGGCGGCAGGTGTGGGAACCCATGGATAGTATCCTCCTCTACCATACTGTCGTTAATTGAATATGGTAATATTAAACGCAACACCGACGGAGGAAGCTCTCGTCGCTAAAAAGTAGACTGAAATAATTGAAGTTATTAGCCACGGATACTGCAGCCCGAGTACTGAATGGTTGAATTTTCCGATGAAAGTGGAGATTCGCTCGGTTTCTGATTATTTCAAAACCTTTTCAGGTTTTTTGTCTGTCCGATATAAAACGGATATCGGAAAATAACTCTGTAATTTCATCAACATACAATGTAAGAGTAAATGAGTCAATGACTGTTCATTAATGAGAAAGTAAAATTAGGATCGAGAATTTCCATCATTCTCCTTCGAAAATAAAAAAGAAGTCGATTCGATAATAAACAGAGCAGGTAATTCTATGATATAACAATAATAACCTTTTTGATTTAATAAATCAAAATTTTCCTTTATATTACAGTAGGAGTTGGACTTCGTAAATATTTCTTTAGTTTGGATATTTGCATTCATATAAAAATTAACCTCCATCAGTCTTGGACTTTTAAGAACACCTTTTAGCAGTAAAATTATGCTCGGTGTATTTATTTATTTATTTATTTATACGTTAGACTACGAGTAGGCACGAGGCCAGGTGGTAGCCATTATATCAATGGCATTCAGTGAATAATTGATTTCTGTTTTTATATCATACATGAGATATCGCAACTTCCATATCTCGTGTTATCAACAATAAAAATCTGTAATTAGCTCATTTATTCTGATCACGTTTCTTACTCAACTTGAGTTAACTTATATTACCCCATAAAATGAGGATTCGATAGGTGCCGATGCACGTTTCTTGAGTTTAATCTGTGATTAGCTCATTTACTCAAAAGATTGGATATTCAGGATTGATCACGATTCTTAGAACCTGAGTTAACAAATCTTATAAAACGAGGATTCGATTGGTGTCTATGCACGTTTCTTGGATTTTTCATAGAAACAGTAGAACCAATTCGTTGAGCGGAGCAAAGTTAATTACACAATTAACTTCTCGATATGTTTAATCGAGTTCTGTGCTAAAGTAGTCACGATGAGATTAACCAATATCAATGCATAACACTATAAAAGAATATTGCGCAGAATTATTCATGCGTTGAAGTCACCGGTGACTTCACAATGAGTCAATTCTCACCATTACCGCTCCTCTCCGATGAGATGAGAACTTTCGCATCATCTCGACATTTAGAAAAAAAGGTGTACGAATACTTCCGGACTATACATGCCTTCAAGGGGAGAAAGTTACAGGGAAGCGTTAGATGTTTAATTTTTAAAAAATTCGGCGCTCATTTAGCTGCATTGGCAAATCCATCACAAGAAAATATTGATTTTGTTCCACCAGAGAAATTTCATCACTTCTCGAGCAACAGAAGGCAATCTTCCATCATTGTGAAATGTTTCGATTGCAGCTGTGAGATTGGATTTCAAATAGTACTCTATTAACAAGTAATGAGTTTTGGATTTGAGATTGATCTCGTTGAAAAAAATCGACATAAACTCCTATTTCTGACTTGTCCTACATATTGGTGTTAGCGATGAAACCAACGCATCGAACGTCATTTTCCATTTAGTACGGAGACGCTGCTTGCTTGTGCCAAATACTATCCAAATATTTGGCTCCTAAGAAAACATGGGGCACTCGAATGCACCGAATTTCAGCCTTCTTTTCTATTCGGAGACTCGTTGACATAGAATCGGTGGGTCAAAGGATATACTTGGTATAGCACCTTATCACGTAGGGACAATACCTAGGAATCCGGAAAATAAATCTCTCAAGCTAATATATTTTATGTCAGATAAATAAAATTGATATAAATAAGGTGGTTAAATTCAAGGTAACTTACCTGGCTCGCTGTGAGCTGGAGCGACGGTAATAGCACCAGAATTAAAAATGAAAACAGTCGTATCAACATCGTGTCGTGAGCTGAAAAAAACAAGAAAAAGTTTACAGTATGACAGAAAATCAACACAATCACACAAATCAGCACATCCAACAATTAGTAAATAAAACATCAGGTAAAAAAATTTGAAGATGTGTAATAAACCATTGGAGAAATCACATTTTCAAATGCATTTTTAAATGTTGTTGACAAATAACTAAGAATCGACGGGTCATTTGATTTCTAAAATGCCTATGCTGGGAAGGACTGACATGATTTATTTTCTATCCTAGTTATGTTCCACTTCGGCGTTCCATATTAGATGTATAATTCATCCGTCATATTACTAGGCCGCGTAGAATTCACTAGATGACGCGGCATTTTCAACTCTAGCACGGTTCTTGGATCTGGTTTTATATAACGTGTTTCTCTTAAATGCATTAAGAGAAACTCGAGATCACGATTAATTTGATAAAATATCATTAAATTAAGATTGAGTTTGATGGAGATTTTAAATTATTAGTTCTGGCTCACGAGAATGTCGCATTTATTAATGATCGTAGAAGTGTAGAAAGTGTAAAAAGTATTTGAAAAAATATGAGCTAGGGAATCATTCGGGCAGGAAACATATGCTTTCATATTGTTCACTATTACCAGTATAACGTATGAAATAACGAAAATATGATTCGTTCCATCGATACATCTATACCTATTGTAAGAACATTGTAAGAACATATACATATACATTGTAAGAACAAACATTCGGCGAGTAAAAATTAATACTTAAATAACATTTACTTACATTTTTGTGTAGAAGTGGGGGCCAAAAAACAATAATTCTCACAACAAAATATCTCTCATCATGCACTAAGCAAAAATAAATGGAATCATTTATGGAGTAAAAATTTCTGTTAAATTATATTTTAATGACTCTCAGAACGTGGTGTACCGAAATGCAAAAACACAGAAAACATTTTTGATATTAAAGTTCGGTTTTTAAGCGTTCATGTATTATTTTACATACAGCAGTAATTTGAAATTTTTAGTAATAAATGAAGTAATAACGAACACAAACTTTCCTGTCATCCAGAATTTACCGTATTCAATAGATAAAGCGTGCTTTAAATCGATATAAAAGTTTCCGCATAACCTGATATTGAGAGAAATTTCTTCTAGCTTTTTTCGGCTAATAAGATAATACTTAAGGTATTTCAATAACATGAACTGTTCAAACTTTTCACTTAAGTTTTTCGATCCTATGATCCCCTACAAACAGCGTCTACCGCAAATAAACACGATTCAGTTCATAGATGGGTGCTGCTTGAATCCTTCGGATTGATTGGAAATGCTTCCCAAAGACCGATGATGAAGAAGACTTGACCGAAAGCGCTACACCTCATCGTAATTGCGAGAATGATGCTGAAGAGGTGATAAGAGGCACATGTATCGAGAGGTTTCTTTCAATTCCTCATTCCAAACGAGTCCTCGAGTCACGGAGTGGGGACATTCCAGAGGCATGCGATCGGAAGAAAATGCGTGAGCTTACTAACTGCGGGAGCCGCCTTTAAGGTGAATGCCATCGGAGGAGATGCCAAAAATTCCATCTCTCAAACTCCACGCGTTCCCCAGCCCATTCTGTGGCTTCACCCTCTCTTTTGGATTACTTTTATGTGAAAGTACGAATACTCCTCGCTTTCCTGAGATAGATATTTTCATTCCTCTCGTCACATCGTTCGGCAGAAGGGAATACAATATCACTGCGATACTTACTACTCGAGAAGAGCATACTGCCGACGCACCTTGATGGTGACGTGGTTAGAGTGATGGATAAGTAATGCAAAGATTCACGGTCCGAATCCCACAGGCCAATGTTTCTCGGCTTTTCGTCATCCACAGCACGCTCGCGCATCCACTCAAACTTCGTAGCACTCTAAACAGCAGCAACTGTGGTCCGAAATTTAAATCGAAAGGGAATGCCACGTGTGGAATCTAATGTTTCAACACCACTGTTACTTACACGAGTGACGATGACGAGATCTCGTAATATCTCGTCTCTTATATTCCGAGAACTCGTCGCTTTAATCGTCTTGAAAGTCACGAACTAATTAACTCACACAAAAGATTTTAATTTGAACATATCAACTCGTCGACGAGTTGATGTTCTTCATCTTTCATCACAGATGCCAAATCATCGATGAAACATTTCCAAAGAACATCTACTGCGTAAGTAACTTAGGATATTACTTTCAAGATAGTTGCCGCAGAGTTCTATCAAATGATGATTGACCATATTAATTTTATTCTTATCGTTTCCACCCAAGGCGAACTCGGTACCCGCTTGGCTAACCGAGAGCCCAATTTGTAATGTGGAATTAAGAACGCATGATTATCTTTACTCGCAAATAAATTTAAAATTCTTCAAATAATAGGCTTATCAAAGCTATGAATGTTATATTAAACAAACGTAACAATTCGAACTGCAACATATTGATGAAGGTTACACCACCGAAATACTGATCTTCAAACACGTATCCATTTGTTCCATAAACATTGTTCGTAAGTTAACGCCTTTTTTATGGGAGAGTTATAATTTATTCTCTTCTTCCATTTAACTACGGCTGTAGGCTTATTTAAGAAAAAAATAATGAAAAATAATTAAATTCAGTAAAATAAATCAAAATAAAGTAAAAGAGAACCACTCTTTGGGAAAGAGCCACAAATACAACTTAGCATGAAAGTAAACTTACTGTAGGAAAATTACATAGAAGGGATGCGAAACACCTGATCCATAGAGAAACAGAAAGAATAAACTATTTGTGAAATAAATAAAAAACCATTTAAGTTATTCAATTTTTCGATTGTTTTAAATACTTCACCCTAGTCATGATATGTTACGTTACTGATATCTTTAGATTTTCAAAAACAGGTAAAAATAGGTAAAAAAAAGTAAAAATCTTGACTCCAATTATTCTTAGACATCACGGCAAAGAAATAAATAAGGAATTAGTATATTTCAATTCTTCAGCGTGTGATTCAAAAAAATAATTAATTGACGAAAGTGAGGAAAGGAAACTACAGAAGAAGTTCTCTCTAAGAGGTCATGAGAAAAATGGTCTGATAGACTGCAAGCGTTATAGGAGGTTTAGTGGTTTCATAAGACTCAACTCCGAGTAAATCCCTCAATGCATCGGCTTGATATTAACAAAGGGATCCTTCGGATTACCTTCCCTATTCTATGATTGAATAAGGGATCAGTGTAAATATCCCTTAAGACTTACTCAATCATTACGGACGATTGTTCTCTACAATTAGTAATTTACTCATTAGTGTCTTCGGAACATATACCCCAACTTTTAGAAAGAAGAATTTCACGTTCATTTTGCGCCAAGTCATGAAATTAACTCCAATTATATAGAATCACGGCAGCTTCTGGATAGCAAAGCGCGTTCTACTTTGGCGAAATCGGGCCCTGGTTCGATTCCCAGTGGAAGCGCAGGTGCGAAATGACCTCAACTGTTGTTGCCCTTTAAACAATGCCGCTACATGAAATCGCTCAATGAAATCTAGAGACTCATGCGAAGTTTTCTATCACCAAACTACTAAAACGAGCCACTTCTGTATTCCCTGAATTCAATTATGTTAATGGCAGTTTATAGAAGAAAGCGAAAGAGAAACTTTGTAATTTTCCACACGTATGTGGCGAATATATCTTTTGAACAAATTAAAATCAAACTTCATCACAAATCAAAATCTTGATATACAATCAAAAATAAGAAAGTTGTAGAAATAAAGAGGAAATAATCTTATTTATCGTTGAAATATATTCTTCTTGTTAAATGTAATTAATAACAGATACACTCGTGTAATTCAGAGACTGTCGTAGGAGTAGAATAAAGCGGAGAAACCAGATAAAATCTAAGCTTGTAACTGCCTTTCGTCATATAAAACTACCGTTGGTTTTCTTACCCTAGGATTGGATATTCCTATAATTAAGGCCGCAGCAAAAACAAAAGCACTCATTATTACAGAAGTGCGATGACGTTACAATCGCATTCGCTCTGCTCATTTCGAATAATAGCCGAAAGAAAAGCTCGATGTTACACAAGCGAGCCTCTTCGCACGGTCTTCCTTATGAAGAAGAGATTCGGTGGGAAAGGAAGCCGAAAATGGCCACATTTTTCCCAGAATGCTCGACGTCTCTCTGACAGTTAGGGAAGCGAAACGTCCTGATAGTTAATCTGAGTACTACTGAATAGGTAGTCCACACGCGACGTTAGGGATGGATTCTTAGGCGGAAGGAAGTGAAGTTCAGAGTGGGAATGAAGGTAATAAACGAGGGAGGCTACACAAAGAATCGCTGGACTATGAACGTTTTTCGACTAGCTTAACCACGCTGCCAGTGGTGAACGTCGGACAAAATAATGCATGAATTATTGCATTCCTGTTCTCTAGCAACTTACTCAAATACTTTAATTGTTAAAATCATCGATGGAGCTTGTGAATATGGAAATTTTAGCTACGTAGGTAAAGATGTTGTTAAGTACTTTTACAGTTACCAAGTACTGTACTTTTCGAGATTGAAGAGAAGGGTTTTTATTACATAACATATTCTTGAATTCTGAAAATAAATTTTTGCTTATTAGTATTTCTCGGTAATAATTATACCAAAATAATTAACTGTACAATGATTCAGGTGAAATAGCTAACATATGGAACTGTGCACTATCAAGCCTTAGTCAAAATGTGGATTCTGCGAGGAAAATCGACTCAAAAACATCAGTATAAGTCAGCCCTATTACGATTCTCTACGAAAACCATCTTAAATACGCAATATTAATTTGAACGATCTCTCGCTACAATGAGTTTGGAAAAGATGTTGATTGTGTCCTCCTTTTTCAGATTTTTAAGTCCACATAATTACATTAATCTAGCGATTCCTGGTGAAACTTACCCATGCTTAAAGGAGGCAAGTTTTATATTTTGATTCATTTAAAATTTAGGGATGGAGAAATTTTGGTAGGTTTAACCTGATAGAATAATATTTAACATTTTATCACACTTAATGAAAATATAAACACATTATTCGCGAAGCAAATAGCATTCAGTGATATTTCTTCGGGACAGAAGGACTTAAACGGAATATATTTGCATGTGAACGGAATTAACAAGCGTCGTTTTTCCTGTGAAAATGGCTATGACCCCGAGGATCTAAGGAAGGAATCGCGGTGACCCTCATGAGCCTTAAGATCCTTTCAAAGACACCTTGCAGTGAGGGCATCCGCTATTCTTTTCCATCTTGAAAGCATTCCTTAAAATGCTTTTCTGCTCATTGTTCACCGCCGTTTCCCTATTCTTTTACAAAGCTACTAACCCTTCTTAAGAAAGAATGAGATAAGAATCCAATACATGCCATTCCTTTTCTGTAAACCTCTATTCTATCTTTCAAGACATCTTCCTTCGAAACTTCTCGATCCTCCTGCAGAGAGCCATTTCTCCAATGCCATTGATATTTGGACAACTCTGATGTCTATGGAAAAATTCTACGCTGAATTTTTGCTTAGCTTATAAAATCTAACCCGAACCGAGTCAACGTTGCGACATGGAGTAAAGATATTCAGATCTGTTTAAATATGTTCTCGGAAAGATTGAATGTGGAAATTAGAGAAATAACTGTGAATTAGTTAGTTGTTAATCGGTATTTTGATTTATTGATTGTTGCCAACAATCGATTTCATGCAGCCCATTTTCTTAAAAGGATATCTTCAGTCATGATTTTCGAATAAACCATGTGATATAGGATAAATTAAGCAAATATATCCAAACTTCTGCATAAAAATCTTTTGCTTCTTCGCCAATCATACTTATTTATTTTTTAAACGTTAGAAGTTGGTCAGTAGACCAGGTGGTATGGGATTCGAAGGCCAAAATAATTTTTAATTGGCTATTGATGAGAAAACTATTTTATAAAACTCGCACACTAATGGTTGATAAAATGATTTTATCTACTGCTATCAAGGTCTTTGTTTTGTATCAGAAAAGGAAGGTAATATAATTTTCAGGATGGTGGGTATAAAAAATAAATTCTTAATCGAGAAATGTAAAAAAAACGTGACAGTTAATAGCAAACTTAAAAAGTAGTGTCAATAATAGATACAGTCACCATTACGTAAGGAGCAGCAATCGCTTAAATTATCCAATTAATATGAAGTATCTCATTTTGCTAATTTTCAATGTCCTCTCATTTCTCTGTCAAGGAGAAACTTGTAACATGTTCCATTTAAATACGTTAAGCTATAATAGAAAATTTTTTAAAATTTCGATGACTGAAATTAACGCGATGAAAATAATAAAATTACTTAATTTAGCTATTCGAAAAATACTGATTACCGAATATCTTTTCCCCTGAGCTCGAGAAAGTTATAAACGTATTCTAAGAAAAAAAATCAAAATGAGCAGTCAGCGATGTCGATTATAACCTAAGGATTGAACCAGCCTCACTCTTTCTCTCGTAAACTTTTGATTTTCGTTTTTCGTTGCCGTTGGCTTCCAATTCTCAGCGGCTCTCATAAAAAACTTGATGGGACGTGATTAATTCCCTAAAATATTTCCTCGTGAAACCTCGTAGAGGTTAGCCGGTCCACCGTTATGTCGATGGACGAAAATGGAAAAAAATAATTAGCCTGGGGCAGGGAAGTTGAAAACTTGACCGGTGCTTTTAGGACTTCCTCCGATGAGGAAAGATTGCTTAGGGAACTGAACCCGGAAGGTTTAATGACCTAATCCTCGCAAATAAATTTTCTCCCGAAAAAATTCGTAACTTTCATTGGGAAGGCAAGGTGCTAATTCGTCGGGTACATCACACAGCAGACTGTATCTACGAATCTTCGCGATTTATTTGAATAAGGCGGGACTTTGAATCAACTTTAAAACGGTGATTTTTACTTAATAACATTCCTGCGAGTTTTCTCATTAACAATTCATTTCGGTAAAAATTCTTGAAATCTGGATATCCAAAAAATATCTAAAAATTCACTATTTTGGGAGACCCGGCGTCGTGAGTACTAATCATTAAAATGGCAGAGTGGTTAGAGTGTCTGGTCCAGTATCCAAAATATATCCCAAATTTATTCTCAGTGGTTCAAATCCTGCTTAAAGAATTTTTAACTCTAATGTAGTCGTAAATGAATTTTAATTGCTAAAATATTTGTGGTAAATCTTAAGGATGAACTGTGAGGGAAGTGAGGGACTGCCTGGTAGGGTCTGTGGGGACTATGCGCGCCCCAGGATCGCCAAGGAAGCAGTGAAAGCCTACCGGGAACCCTGAAAAATCTCGCACGAGTTGTTACCCTTTTCTTTACTTATTTTTGTGATGTAAATAAATTGGTAGCACGATAACGATGGGTGAAGTTTTCAAAATTTATAAATTTTTATAATGATAAGTTAATGTTGCTCTATATTTTAAAATTATTTTGTGCTGCATATTGTTTGACTATGAAGTAATTATTTTTATCACTGTATATTGTAAAATATATCATTATCACTAACTAATTTCGTCTTCATTTTATTAACAAAATAAATAATAATTGTGCGTTATCATAATCGTGTATATGTAAAATTGTATATACAATTGTATATTAATAGTAATTTTATCTTATGCTGCAACCAGAATTGTCTACTGCGGCAGAAATTCGTAATAATAATAACCAGGACTGAAGAGTACTGAAATATCATATTTGAGTATAAATCTTCTATGTCATGATTGTAATACTGTTGCGTTTAGCCTTTTCCAATACGGTTTGCGGATACCGGAAGTATTATTCTCAGAATGTTTTCTAAAGTCTGCAGTATTTGAAGATTCCATGGAGGGCGTAAAAGTTTGTGTTATATTTCTCTCAATTTAGTTTACTTGTGTTTTTGTGTGTTTAACAACTTTACTTAACTTACATCAAACTCGACGAAAATGAGTTACGTATAAATGTAATATCAAACTTTGACAAGGAAAGCGCCTTAATTATTAATTTTGAAATTATTAAAAACAAGAATAAGGAGCGCGATATATCATTCTACTATATCAATACCGAATTGTAAGCTTTGGTTGGG
The DNA here is from genome assembly GCA_036926295.1 of Pachydiplax longipennis. Classification (NCBI taxonomy): domain Eukaryota; kingdom Metazoa; phylum Arthropoda; class Insecta; order Odonata; family Libellulidae; genus Pachydiplax; species Pachydiplax longipennis. The sequence goes on from JAVFKF010000010.1 coordinate 3,757,155, forward strand.
TTCAGATAGCGTTAGTTTAAATCATACTCGTAGGATCCAAAAAATAAGCCTTTATACTTTCCAATCTCAATCATAAATTTGGGAACTTCTCTGTTTATTCCTGCTTAAGGATGCGGGAGAGAAATATGTCAGATATTAGCAACACGAATGCGCCTTAGTTTGAATTTATTTAATAGGAATACTACTACAAATGGAAAATCATTGGACACCTATACAACAATGGACAAATACAAACAACCACGCCCTAATCAACATTTGAATCCAAGACTTCAACCTTACTTCCTTAAACTTAAATTCCTCAACTACCAGCCGGCATTTGCAAAGTAAACTTAAAAACCTTAACATTTCATCCGAATACGTTCCTTGGTATCCATCGCACCTTTCTTCCCTCTATTTTGAGGTTTTGGCGTAGAATCCTCCAAAGAAGATAAAAAGGGAATATTTGTCCAAATCTGAACACTGGTGTTGAGGATTCTGAGTTTTGCAACGGATGATGGCTGCTTCCGCCTTCATCCCGAGACTTAAAGTCTGGGCGTGGAAAATATATTGCCAAATACGATATCAAGCGAGGAGTCTTCTCTTATGTGCAGAGGTGAATGGAGAGAAAGTCCCGGGCTTAGCCGCAAGCCATTGCCTCTTGGCACAGCCCTTCGCTTTCACTTCCTCTGAATGTCTAATGCATCCTACAGATAGCGTTTGATTCAAACGTGCAGATCTCCATTTCCATTTCATGCCGATTCTTTTTCAATTTCTCGGATGAGGAAAACATACAAGAGTTCTGCATTGTCGGCGATCCCGAAAAATGTGACAATGACTTATCTTTAAAAGCGCAAAGCAGTTTGAGAAACTGTGTTTTAACTCGATCAATAAAATTCATTTATTGCTTATAAAAATTAAATTATTATAATATATTTATTATTATAAAATATCATTTGCTAACATACGATATGATTCAGTGCGAAGGATTTCGCTGTGTGCTATAAAATATGATTTTAGGTGGAATGCGTGCTTTTCGCTGATTACCAATATACTAGTCTGGTATAAATAACAATAGAAATTCTTGTAACTAACTTGATATTTAAGTACCAACATTGAGCGCTGAATTTTATTGGAGACAATTCCTATAGAATTATCAATTACGAAAGCTTACATAATCAGCTAGATGTAGAAATTAATAATATTGCACCTTTTAGCTATATATTTACCTTGTTCGGAACATAAATGAATCGGCAAGTGTTCCTATGTTTGTAGTACTTGAGCTGGAATTCATTTTTAACAAATTGAGGTTTATGATTTAGCATACACATGATATACACTATCAGAAAGTATAACTTCCAAAAAGAATTAATGATTATAATTATCGTACGCTAGTCTGTTGAATTTGCATCCGTCGGAATACAGATACAAGTACAAAGATACCTTTATATACCGATCAACTTTGTATTTCCTGTATAAGGCTATAATACTTTTTCGTTTTCTCACGGAGGTAGAGGGTGATATTATGGAATAACAAAGCCGAATTCCTTGTCAACGAGTTATGAACAGATAATTATTTGGAAAAGTTTCCTTCGGTAATTGATTCCTCTTTCCTGAGCGAATCTCACCCGATGGACTTCATTACATCAAGCTGCCAAACCTGAATTCTCCGCTATCAAACGGAGCTTCTCTATGTTGGACCATCTCAACATTGGAGAATAATTCTTCTTTGCGAAGATCGCTCAGAGAAATTCGAGGATTGATCGAAATAAGGAGAAAATATGCTATTTATTTAACTAGCAATTTGTATCTTCGCAAAATTCCGTATAATCTTTGTATTCCATCCGACTTTCCTATTAAATTTAGAATATTTTTATTTTTAGGAAAAACTACTGTGCGTCCCAAGTATTTATGAAAAATAATAGACTCAAAATGTAATCCTGAAAATTTTAATGGTACACGAATAACTTTATAGGAATGAGTTGAATTAATAGAAATGTCGACCTCGAATAACCAATTTGAAATAACACCGAACACCTTCTGTGAGATACTAGTATTATCTAATGACTCCATTACTCAACCCTTCTTTATATACGACCATTATCGAAAGATATGCAAAATTTCTCTTTACATTATCTATTAGATTTGCAGTGTAATTTAGGAACAAAATCAACCTTAATATACTTCTCTGTGGAACACCTGAGAAGATGCATATCTCTCCTCATCTAATTATATTAGAATTTTATCTTCCGAAACTTTTTCGTGATGATGGAAGCTGTAACAACCGTGACTTTCGCGAGAATGTGATTCACTTCGTCTCTTGATGAAACAGTGCCCAAATACATTTACAAAATGGTCGCTATGAAATCCTACAAAAGCTTTCAACGATCCGTTTGCACCTAACCATTCCAAACCTTGGAACCAACCCTTCACATTCGAAATCATTCAGCTTTTCACCGAAAGGCCAAAATGAGCTGTAAGGAAACTCAAGAAACTTTCCAAGAAATATTTGGTCCATTGAAGCTGCTTTCTCTCTCTCCACTTCCTAATTCCTCGAGTGTCCTTAAGAAATAAGGCAGGCGAAAGTCATGGAATATAATGGAAGAAACCTGTAAATAGCCTTTCCAATATCCTGTATCAGATGGCTCATGATTATTCACTGTGATGCCCATTCTTCGAATTCTTACCGCTACCTCATCTTTCCCTATCATTCATGTGGAAAGTAGTGCGTCACTTCGGTGAACTAAGCGAAGAAATTACCCCAGATTTTTACATGCGAGCGATCAGCTGAAGAAAATATATTCACAAGCCTAAGAAAATACACTTTCATGCATTGTCGATGCGAAATGGTGCTATACATTGAGAATATAAGACTTTCTAGCGTGGTGGAGCCAAGAAGGGTCAATGAAAATCGAGAGGGGCCTGGCTATTCGGCCCACGAGCCAAAATCAAACACTTCTTAATAAAGGAGGTGACGCAGGCGTAGTGATGTTGAGAAGGGTCCACCGTCCTTAGTTATGTCCCTGACACTGAGCTGCTTCAAGATATAACAGAAAAACTGAATTATTTTTGTCTCGATCCTTCTTTTAAGTATAAGAGTTGGAAGAAAAGCATATTTTCATCTGAACGAAAGTGACAACTTCGCTGCCGGGAAAGTTCGCATTTTTCTTGAAATCTTGTGAGAAATTTATTTACGATATCTAAATAATCAAGGGTGATAAAGAGCGACTACTGTCCTCTGTAAATAAAATGAGATTTAAATGCTAGAACTGAAGATATTAGATGAATTCCATTCATAGGATGAGCTAATGGAAATAATTTAAATGTAAATATTTTAATTAATAAGAATAATGAATGCTATGTATCATGTTTTTGTATGCCATATAAATGTAAAATAATTAAATTGTTATGTATAGTTTAGTTTAAATAATTAAATTTTATGTATTGTTATATATATATATAATATATATATATATATATATATATATATATATATTATATGTATATATATATATATATATATATATATATATATATATATATATATATATATATATATATATATATATATATAAATAGTGTACAACAAATTGTGACTTATCCTATACATGTATTTACATGTCTTCGGATGAATAAATATTATTATTATTATTATATTAATTATTCTTAAAATGAAAATAAGCCAAGTGAACTCAACTAGGGCTAAAAGCATTGGATGGAAATCGATATTCTATATTTTTAATTTTTCTCTGTATCGATAGTTGACTTGTATTTTTTCATTTTTCGAAAAGTGTCCATACATTCTTCACTATGGTAACCACCAATGATTCCGGAGCTTAATTAACACCAAGATTTAAAAGTGATTTTTACGAAAACTCTCGACAATCAAAATTAACAACTATAATCAACATAAAATAACGTACATGTTAACGAAATGCTGGATCAGGTCACAATATTAAACTAGCAGGAAAGTATATAATTTTGTATTTTGCACACATAATAAATATGATGGGTAGTTACGAACACTTTAGTTTTAATTCCTTCCTTTCGATTAAATTGTTTACGAATGGATTACAATACATTCGCATCAGGACTAGACTAGACACAAAAATTTCAATCAAATTGTATAATTTCAATTTATAAATGATTGCCATAAGAAACTGTCATAAGAATCCAGCGTTAACACCTTTCCTATTCCCCTTGCGGCTTCATTTCCTAGCTAAAGCGAAAGTGTTCGCGCAAGATCTCGTGGATATGAAACTGCAACCTTGTAGGCCTGGTGCTTCACGTCAGGATATGAGAGATAAACTCGATATAGGAATCCTGCTAAATGCTTCCCCAACATCCGCGCCTTTGCGATGAAGTCACCAATTCAATGAGGAAGGATTCCGCATCTGTCTAACAAAAAAAGCTAACACATGGTTCCGTTAATGTGGATCGCATGGTCCTCAAACAGTCTATCGATGACTTCCTATCTCTTTCCTGTGAGCGATTTCCGTTCAAGAGAACTTCCTTCATACCAGAGAACCCTAAGTGAAACAATTAAAATACCACAATCTAGGGTAATTACCATCGAAATATAAATCACATGAATTAGAAATATTTAATTTGACCTTCCTAACTTACGCACCTTGTTTTTGATCATATCGATATTTTGGTAAACTTCTCGAAGCTACTATTCATCAGCAAAAATATTGAAAATCCGCCAGTAAGAGGCATTATTTGCTAATCTAACGACTGACAGAGTTTAGACGAATCTGCCCGCCTTTAAATCGATATTCATAAGATTCAGACAATCTGTCGAGCATATTTTTCGTTTAATAAGTTCCTTCTTGTCAATTAAATGGAACTTCATCTTCTAAAACCACATATAAAACTCGAAAATATACCCAAGACGAAGATAATTGAAAACTTTTGCAAATTTTGAAGGAATATTTTCTATGGCAGACCTTTGAAAGGCAGGCAGCAAAAGGAAAGGAAAAATTTGAATAAAATTTAGGAAGTTGTCAATTTTAGGTGTGGATGGAGATACTCGCGAAACTGCGAATGCTAAACTAAAATGATATTGATCAAGAACAATAGGAAGGTGTAACAATGAATATGAAGAATGATTCATCTCATGAAATGCATGAAAGACAACGGTATCCGGTACCTTTCCGGCCAACGCGGTACAAGATTGTTACAATGCGCACGTCTCCCACCCTGAGGCCATATAGGGAAGGGTGACAAGGCTGCTAGCGGATCCTCTAACAATTCTTCTGAGTAACGCATGTAACTGTAACTCAAGTGAAACATATCACCTCCGAGGTATCCACCAGAAAAGACACTTTTGGAAAGTTAGATTAGATTACTTAAACATACGGGACTTCCATGGACGGGAATTTCGGCGAGATGTTTCTTCCCCAGTCTGACTGGATGTTTCCAGATAAATGCTTTATTTTCCCAACGGTAAAATCGACGCCCGCAGCGAAGACCGAATGGTAATTTTGAGGACAGAACAGTCATGAGGTGGGGCTCTTAACTGTTCCTGTACCAACACGTAAGTGCCTTCAGTATTTAGAAAGTGGATGAATCCAGCGATAGGATAGATAAGTGACGATAGAAGCTGAATTTGGGCTAAAAAGGGTGTCTAGCCCCTATCAGCAGACTGCATGAACCACTTCAACCGATTCCGAGCGACCCAGTTGCTAATTTTATCTTGGATTAGTTTCTTACAGGTTTATATCTAAAGGCTTTTGAACAGAACTTGATAAAAAATTATTAATTTTAATTTTAATCCATCTCAAATAGGGACAAACTATCCAAAATTTTAATACCACTATTATGAAATAAACTACGGGATTTTGAGTAAGAATTCTGCTTAAGATGAAGTCCTTTAAAGAAATAATGCGGCCCCTTGGTGAATAAAGCATGGGAAACCCTGGATTAGAGGGTTTTGAAGGAAAATGAAGAGGTTTCCCTGAAATCCTATGGACTATTAAAACATTTCCAGCAATAAGCAGTAATTTTCTGTGAAAATATTATGGAGCCATAAATAGTATGTAAAACGTGGAAATTAAAGGAAAAATTAAACTACAAAATTAAACAAATTAAGAGCATCTACACTTAAATAATAATTGTTTTATCACGATCATGGTGGTATAACAAATGATTTCCAAAAACCGCCAAGGTCTTCCTTTTCTAGCGATAAATCAGAATCTACAATCCGGTAACCAAGAAAACAAATTTTTCGAAAATGTGATTTGTAAATACAGAAGGAAACGCAAAAGTTAAATTTTTCATTCCAAATCCATCTCATTTTAGTTGAAAAATTCTAAATAGACCCAGGGATAAACGGAAGAGAAAATTTTTTATGAGAACTCGGATTCACGTCTTAAGAAATATATGCTGTTTAGACCAAGCTCAGGAAAATATTGAATTCCTACTCAACTTTGACGAATTATATTATTTTGATAATTCGGATTATGATGTTGGTACGGTGCCACATGATAGATATTAAAGAACAGCATGCTGCTCGCGAGCCAAAATTGGGCCATATGCCATCTGTTCATTTTTGATTCGGTGCTACTTTCAGTCTCTCCTTTTACTCCTTTCTATGGGAAACTGACAATTCTGAAGCAATATTCTCAATCGAGAATGCAATGCTAATTAAGACGCTCAACGACAATGAAGTCCGCTATTCAAAGCAGCGTGACCTCGAATAAACCTTGCATAAACGTAATTTAAACCAAAATACCCCACGGAAAAAGTGTATGTAACAATGAGGATTTCCGAGCAATTACCGTCATCCTTAAAGATGTTATTTGCTTTGATATGTCCTTTACCCCTTTTCTATGAATGAATAAGGAAGGGAGGGAATTTTGAAAGAAAAATCTTTAAATTTTATTCAAACAAAATGGTAAATTTTTTCACTTTTGGTAAGATAAGAGCCGATGGAAGGAATATATGTTTCTGATAAAAGGACGGGGCATTTAAATCAGTTGAGGTTCTTAGGAGTCGTTCATTGGAAACAGAATCTTTGAAGCAGTTCTTCGGGAAATTTGAAAAGGAAGGTATTATCGTAAAAAATGATCGAACTTGATCGAATAATTAATCTTCACAAATGAAAACATGTTTCCGAAACTAAAAATGCTACCCAATTTCGACTACTTCACTTTTGATGATGACTTCTAAATATTACTTATTACTGCACTTTCAAATTTACCCGTCCCCTTTTTAGAATACATCGGGATATATGAGCATGGAAATGTCTAACCCATCGACTTATAGTCAATGAAGATTAGCAATTTTAAATAATCGATCAACTTTAGCAGAAAAGCCTAAGCCTTTAACTTACAATTGATTTTGTTTAAGTAAAGACAACGCCAGAGAGACAGATGTGTAATATTCTCACTGATTTGTTTGAAGAAAGAGAGTAAATCTTCCCTAAAGCCAGCATTTACATTCTGAAAAGAATTAGTACAGTGACTGTGTTATAAATAGAACGATGAATCTACATGTTAGGAAAATCCAGAAGTTGCATACAATTGGAGTAAAGAAAGTCGGAAGCTGAAAAATATTTGTCCGCAAACGAAAAACCCGGAAAGCCGTACATTCAAAAGTGATGCATGAGCTCATTTTCACCTCTCATTTTTATTCATATCTCCGTTATGCAGCACTCTTGCAAAATAAGCAAGTAAAAGCGCCCACTGAACTGACCGAACCGTGACCTTCCACCATCAATTCAGTCATGATCTTTGTACGAATATATCGTCAGTTCATATTTTTCAAAAAACCGCTTAGGATGAGATCTTCCTCCTCTTCGGAACTGTTAATTAATTCGGTTTATTATTTCTAATTGTTGAAAAAAACTGCAATACTGCTCAAGCTGGTTTTGATTGCTGTTCTTGATTATGCCATGAATATGGTGCATTGAATATCCATGAACGGCACAAAAATAGGAGTAAAAAGTGAATTTAGAAAAGCCGTGGGATGGGATATACACTGTATGTGCTACAGTATTAGATAGTTGAATATTTTCCAAAAGAGGGATGTTTCAAACATTTCAAATTTACTTGTTGTTATCATGTGGTGATAGAATTGTAAACTGATTGTAAGAATAAAAATGAATTTTGTTGAAATTTTCTTTGTGCTCGTAATCCACGAAAGATCCACGAAAATTGACATAAATTCGTAAAATGCTATGCCAGCTGAAATATGTTTGAAACTGACAGTGTGTTGTGAGTTGTACTTCACCTTTCATGAGGATTGAGGTACTGCTGAACTCTACACTCTACATTCACCTGCTCACTTGATGGATTATCAATACCTAGCAAACAAAATAAGGGTATTCCATATAAAGTTTAGAAGTTGATGAATGTGCTTTCATAGGGAGAGAATCAACGCAAGAGCTCCTAAACAGAAGTTATTCCTTTATGGATATGTAATAAACGAAGTATAACACTTGACTTCTTAAAACTTCCGCACTTTATTTACAAAGATTAATTGTATACCCTTCTTAATGTGATTTCACGAAGAGAAGGTCCACAATCTACTGTATAAGTAAAGAAAACTGAGAGCTAGAACACGTAGAGGCCCACTTAATCGTGTATCCTGTCGGAATGATACTTTAACAATTTAGCAACTCTCCGCGTTAACTCAGAAGAAAAAATTCTCGAGTCCGAGAATCAAGGTATGATAGAAAAATAGACCTTTTATTGGCGAGGTTAGGCTCATGTAGGCTTCTCTTTCACCTAACCTCGTATGTCGATAAACTAGTAGATATTCTAGTTGTACTATTACAAAGATAAGTCAAACGACTCAAGCAAGCGAATTATTTGAGTAGTCATCTTCAAAGTAGCATCAAGATGTTGGCATCAGTGTCCCATCGGAGCGTCCCTGAGAATATTTATATACACGCGAAGAAAATTCTGCAGTTGTCGCGGCAGAGGAAGCTACTCATGGACAAGGCCTCATCATCCGCCGAAGGACTTGGCATGGAAATGATTTAATCCATCCGTTATCTCGGATTTATCTACTAGGAACGGTATAAGATGACCTTAAGAGGAAACTGCTGTTCAAGGAAGTTCGTTGCTCTTCAGCTAATATATATTTGCAACGATCATTTCGCCCGGGGCTAATCTGAGTTAGCGGTAATTACATCTCCGGAAGCCGGAAGCGACGAAAGGGAGATGCGTCGCATGAAGAAGTATTCAAGAATCTCGAACGGTTTTGAGGATGGCCAAATGCGCTCTACAAACCGGAAGAATGACCGCAAGAGAATCAGCGATCGGACACGTCTGCGCCTCAAACGTTATTAAACGGTGGATTGACTTAACTGTTTAAAATTACGTTCCCTCTAAATAGTTATGAGGATTCATTCCATTGTCTCGAGTGGTGCGCGAGTTAGGTGGATCCACGTGCGTAGGTCAACGTTCAATCATTTCCGGGACGTGGATTCCGTAAAAGGACGCTTCCGATGTTAACGCACTTGCTGCCCCCGGAGGTCTTAAGACCATTATATTACGTCTCGGAATATCTCGGCGTCTCAAATTAGAAGTCGAGCGAAGTGTGAATTTAAAATTTCAGCTTGACTCAACCCTTGCCATCTCAGAGAATACAACTCAAATAGGCGTTCGATAAATAAAATAAAAAATATTTCAATTTACGATGACATCATGTATAATACAAAGTACTCTAACCTCATCGGTTGTAAATTTAATTTTAATCGAAAAAAAGTAATTTTGGTAAAAACTTTTAGTTACTTCACACAATTAATGTTTTGAAGAAACTACGAATTTTTTAATAATCATGAATAATTTCTATTTTATAGCGTGATGTTCGACGTTCAATATCAGTAACACCGAATATTATCTAACAAGAGATAGACGATTTTTATTCCCGTTGAAATTTACCTTGCTTTTCTATTTCGTATAAAGGACTTCGCAAAAAAAGGAAAATTTATACCTTCCTCATTTTATTGATTTCGACTACATCGTTTCGTGAAAAGAATGAAGTTAAATTACATCCGTGCTATGTTATTATTCTCATCATTTGCTAATAATCGTTGCGCTGATAATCATTATCTATTTAAATCATTCTAATCTATGCTCGATCTAAGGATCGTATTTTTCATTTCAGTACTTCACGCTTCCTCTTTTGGCGCAGCCAAGATGACAATTTCTTCAAAACTATCGCACTTGTGATTATAATTTATTACGTTAAACTCTGCATTATACATGAATAATGGATAAAAATCATGATAGATCGGATCATATACACTCTTCATTCTACCTTCATCGTAAAAACTCTGAGGATGACGTAGGATTTGACCGGAGCAGCAACCTGAGAGGAACTACAGCCAACAATTCACCACAGAAACTACGAATCGTGACGTGGGATTAGTAATTTCGTGCTTTAATTGCTCTAAAAAGCCGAGCGTAAGAAATCCTCTAGTAATGGCACTAAGAATATCATAATGGCTGCAAAAAACGGTCCGTCTATTTCAAGTCAGAATTGACTTTTACTAGAGTTCGTTTCCTAGTTACCATTCAGCAGACTCGAAAGATTCCTATCAAACGTTTGCTTCAGTTTTTATCACCCTCGGAAATCGTAATGCAATCGAACTCGGCCGATTCCGTTGAGTGAGTCGGAGGGCAAAAACTTCTCTCGTTGAGCACAACCTCGTAAATGTGGAGCGTAATTATTGAGGAAGTTCTGGATCATGGGATGAGGATCAGTGCAAGATTCCTCTTCGTTAAGGATTTGGTTGGAGACCAAATTAGGAGCACGACTGGAAAGTTAAATTATATACATACACGGAATCAGTTGCCAAATGTGGTTTTTTATCGTAGCAGTCACTGATATCATCGTTCGCGATTGAAATAGCAGGATGGATTTCGAATATGTCATTACCCCCCAGAATGATCAAAATTCTCACTAAAATCGCCCCTTTTTCGTGAGTGCGTCCCGTATGGTTTGAAAAAAAGATGGAAAGAAAAATACTGGAAATATCCATTCGTTGCTTTTCCTTGAAATTACAGAAATGTTGAATTAATTGAAGAAAGGATAGATACTATGCCAAGTTTTCAAGAAATGAAAGGTGTTGAAGACCTTGAAAAACGTATCAGAAGAGAATACTTAGACAACTTGGTTACCTATAAGAAAGAATTGATGAGATATATAACTCTATAAAGGGAGAAAAAATTTTAATGATAGGGGAAATAAGAAGTAATAACCTTCAAAACGAACGGACAAATATAAGATGGAAACGCTGAGAATAAAAAATGGGACAGATAGATAAAAAGATTTGGAATTGGACAAAGATAAAAAAAAAGCTCTCCGAAAGAAACAAGAACAGTCGGCAAAATTTTGGACAGGCAACTCTGGACCTATCACTTGGTAACTTATTTGTGGCGGTCAGTATAAAATATCAGTAAATACAATAAAATAAAATTATTAAGTATTCAGATTTCCTGTATCTCCCTCCAGGACCGATGTTAAAAAAAATCTAAATTTTCAAAACAAACAAAGTGAGTTGCATGAACAAACTGAAGACCTTCAAGACTAATGTATTTCCACCTTAATTAATTTTCTATTTCATCGTTTACGACAGCAACTCTCGGGAGCTGGAGAAAAGACCCTTTCTTCCAAAATCTTTAAAATATGCGACACCTGCGTGGGAAACTCCACTGAATGGATGGCTTAGGGATGAATTGGGGTTCCGTAAGATCGGCTGCACCCCCGAGGTCATACTAGCGAAATCCTTCCTCCCACGACAAAGAGGAGGCACCCGACCGATAACTGTCACATCTGAAAATGGAATCGGGATGGGCGAGGGTTTAATTACATTCAAACGCGCGGCTTCTTTTCGGCTCATCATATAGAAGGACCGATGCCTTATCGGCATTCAGTTTTTTTCCGAATTCTCTTCGGCGCCAACTACAGCGGAGGTGATTAACCTTTCACAGCCTCAACGAAAATAGCGGGAGGGGTGGGTGACAGAGACGAGTTATGGTGGACAAGATGGAAGGATTGGGTCTTCCAAGTCACGTTTGCCGCCCGAGACTTTCCCAGTGGAGAATGCAAAAGCCCCCTTCATCCGCACACTACACCTGCTCCCCTCCGGTGCCGTGAACAATGAACCATACGAATATGTCCGGCTCCCCAAGAAAGGGAAAGAATGTGGCTATCCACGCTTCCGGGCGTTTCCACTAGGTCTATACCTGGAGGCGAGTCAGGTAGTGAGGGACCCAGGCTACATTTCTTGGGTGCTATTTCGGGTTATAGATGCGATGAAAAAGTTACGTAAGAATGGACATAAGTAAAGGGTGCACTTTTATCGCAGGAGAACTGAAAGACGTCGGAAATGTCACCTTAAGGTTTTTAAGGATGTGGCGGAAGAGATTTACCTTGGGTGAATGTATACCTGACGTGGCGTTGGCGTGCCTTAGTCCAAGAGGCGTTTTAAGGCCGACATTTGAGGCGCGGGAAAGATTGGATTGGAGAAGGGATTCCCAAAGGACCGCCCTAACTACGTCACCAAGAGCATCCTTGATCCAAGATTGCATTGGGCTCAAATTTATGGGAACTGCAGAAAAAAAGCGGTGGGGTCGAGGATTTTCTGCCTCCATAAGTATCAATTTAAAGCGGCTTAAGAAAGAAAGGAAAATATTTGAGGCTCAGAAATTTTTCCCCTTGTTGTCCTGAGAAAGTCAGGGTTTCACCTTCACCGAATTTTCCGTACCCTCGATTTCTCGCACAAACCCAATTCCCGCCGACACAATATATAAACAATTTTCTATGATGAAAAAAACTTGTGAACGAGCATCTTAACGACGAAATGTTAATAAAATGTACCGTCGAATTGCAGGAGTAAACAATTTGCAATGTCATCAAATTAGCCATAAATTGTAAGAAGTGGATGATAAATATATCTGTCTTCTTAGTCTGAAAAATTTTCAAATATTATATCTTATTTTTGAAGTCTGTAGTTTATAAAAACTTTTCCGGGGTTAGTATGTTACTCCAACAACAGTGAGATCTCAGGCTCCTAATCCTGGATAAGGCATATCCGTTTTTATTCGTTCATATAAAAGTTATTGCAAGAGTGATCTGATTTTAATTAAATTTTCTCAATAAAAGCGAGGTAAATGTTTTCATCATATTTTAAAAATCTGATACTATTAAGTACTGTCTAATACTAACAACATAACGACATTATCTACAAAACATGATAGATACTGTTTACATGTTTTACTTTCATATTTGAAGTTTTCATTAATACGTAGTAAAATGATTTATCGAAGATTGTCTCAATTTTTACATAGAAGCTTATTTGCGTCAACTAAATCTAAATTGGAAATTGTTAGATGTTTTTTTGTGATGCTGCAAGATTCAATATTTGATTCCGGAACTTTCTATACAAATAAACTCTCAATTAATTATTTTTGTAGGATGTAGAAAGTCGTGATCTGTTAAAGGAGTTCACTGAAAGAAGTAATTAGAAGTTGTTATGAGAAGTAATTTACCCTTATTTAGACCTTATTTTAAATCATGCAATATTATCTATGCCATATAGTGACTTCAGAATATTTCATAGTATCAAAGATTAGAAATAATGAAAACTGATACATATTTAGAATACGTGCGAAACACTTTCGAATCAGTTAATTATTTCCACGAGTGAATCAGCATCCTCTGAAAGACGAGAGTTAAGGTGTTTGCACATAACTAAATATGCCTCATTGAAATAATTCAAATCTATACGAAAACACATACCAGATTATTTACGCGCCTACAGCTTAATTTAATACCGAGTCAAATAAACCAAAATAAACCCTTATATTGCGGAAAATTCAAAGATTTAAATTATCCTCTCTGCTGATATGAAAGTCTTGTTGAATTAAAAATCCGCGGTCGTTGCAGTGGGGTCCAAGATACATTTCCCCAACCACTGACTACCGCACAAGACCAAGAAAGACCTCCATAGCCGTAGTCAGTGCAGAATCTTCTGTCAAACGAAAACTTCCAAATTTGGCCGCTAGGGAAGTACTAACCGCATCAACTCTCATGCGCCTATTCTATCGTACACCTGTCACACACTATCGGAAATGGAGGAAATAAGTAACTTGAAAACTTTGAACGCTGTTCTACTACAGTTCTCATGTATAAGTTCCTCCGACAGCATTACGTTAATTGTGTTATATACGTAAGACTGACGATCGCCACGTAATGAATAGATTCGGTAAACACGTGCGCATCCTACCGCGCATAAGCCGATCGTTGAAGTCACCGCAGCACAGGTAACTTGAGCATTCCTCTTATTTCTACTCTATTTATGAAACGAAAATTAGAAAATTATAAATAAAACACCTGTATTGCGCGTCGAGAAGACTTCATGCAAAAATTTATCTACCTTTTCAGATAATAATAAAGCTGAACATTCAATTAGCGAGATGCGGTATCCCGAAAACCGACAGAAATGCTATTAAAGGAGTCGGGTTGAAAATTTATATATGACAGGCTGAAATTTGGTTAAATCTTATCCTAAATAACGCCATGCGGAAGAAATAAGATAGACAAATATTTTCTCCGTCGTATCTGTGAATTATTCATGAGAGTGATCAGCTAAATAACTTTTTATACGCTGGAAGGTTTGAGAGGATTTCCCGAGAAAAAAAACTATCACAGTCCTTACATAATCTCTAAGCAAAATATATCCCATCCGAAATCTTCCTAATAAAATATTCCCAAATAAATCTCCGCTTAGAACATCCTCTTTGAATATTTGGTTTATTTCACCCGTCACAATCCATCGCTTTGCTACTGGTATGCAGTATTAGTACGCTCTTTAGCGGAATTGGAATTCAAACTTCGAAGATGACTGCTAATCATTTAGTGTCTCGGAAATGTTAATTTGAAAATTTGGGACGAGTTGAAAACGTTAATTAAGCTCCTTTTTCTTCTGCTAAGACAGTGCGTGATGCGACAATAAGTTCACTCCGCCACAGCTTACTTCGTTAGCATCAATATTATTCTCCGAGAAGCTAGTTTAGAGAAATTCGACAAAGTCACGCTTTTTATCATCTGGTAACGCCCCGACAGTTAAGAACATTCAAATACAACTGAGGTAAGTGTTACGGTCATGCAAGGGAACGAAGCATTCCCCAGGTAAGTACACAGCACCACCTATAAAAAAGAGCCCGAAGCACCAGTGCAACCACCGAGTGAATTATTCCTTACCGTATCGTCAAATCAGAGTAAATTTCTCCCGTCGAGGGAACATATGAAAAGAAAAACAGCGAAGCCCTCCTCCTGCCGTCTGAGTCTCTCGTCGGGAAAGAATCTCCCCTTCACCAAGGAATTCCCACTCGGACAAGTCTTCACTAGATTATTCACGTCGGTCGGTGGTAATAACACACTCACACCTTCCGAAGGGCTTTGGGCGAAGTCCTCCCCGCGCCTTTGGGAAGTTCTAAACTCGGCTACCACAGAACAGCAAACATATCACACGGCGGAGCAACGCTAAGATGGAGGAGAGCGGAGGTGTACCTCAGTCCCAGGCTCTCTCCTTACGACTGAACGTGGGTCATGCTCGTAAGGAGAGGAAACGAAGAACACGTTCCCCCACCTCTTTCTCCCCTTCTCACAACCTGTGCCTCGACCTTTCTCCGCCCCCCCTCACCTCACCTCTTACCATCCGTTTCCTTCTCCTCCAGAGACAAGGCCTCCATCCAGTAACCGATGCCGAAGCGAGTTTTTCCCAGAGGGCTCATTTTTCAATCCGTGTCAGTATGGAAAAGAGAACTTATATAGATTCCAAGAGTGAGCAATACCATAATATACATTCATGCGTTCTGCAATGGCGATGTTTCGAGAAGTTCAACCTGACGGCGCTTGGGAACCGTTCTACCTGCCCGGAAAATTCTATGGGAGGCTTTCGATGATGGACTACGGGGAACAGGTAGAAAAGGATCCGGAGGGTTTTCAGCTCAATTTTTTTGTGGGCGAAAAGGGAGGGATGCCGCTGAGTGGTAACATAACAATCGAGGGGATGGTTGGGTTAGGCGTCTTGGAATTCGGCATTCCACTTTTGAAAGGGGTTTGAGTTTAGGCTAGAGGTAACCGGAGAGTCGACTCTCCGGGAGATAAATTCGAGATTAACAGTAGACGGAAGTGCATGCGTTTGTTTTCTCTACTCGCGACCTATTTGGGTACGGAGAGTGTAACGGAGTAATTTTCAGTTGATGATTAAAGGAAGTGGTTGAGGCGAGCGAGGGCGCTCCTGTGACGCTATTATGGTGGATGGACTTGCGCTATTCATTCGCATTATTTGGAAACGTCACAGAATGAGTTCGGCTTGATTCGGGGCTCGTTTCCCAATGTATGTTTCAATGTCTGGATAGTCACGACAGACCTACTTAAGAGCGATCGGGCTGAAAAGATCGCGAGATGCTTCGACCCCTTCTGAGGAACGTATAACTTACAGGCTAACAAATTATTTTATAGCCGAACCGTTTTGGAGATGAATATATACCGTTATTAAAGAATTGTTAGTATACGTTAGATAAAGTGCGTGAATACGATCACGCTATTCCCTTTCTGGCATTTATTTTCCTTTTTTATTCACAACACTTGTTACTATTCTTATATTCGTTTTCCCTTTAATGGCATCCTAACATCTTTTTATATTTTCCTTTTATTCTTTAAGTTACGTGTATTTCTTCTCTCCAACTCATCAATCGCCATTTATTCTCAGATGACATATTATACCATAAAGTTATAAATAAGTTATATAATAATTCAAAAAGTATATCTTCAATTTAAGTTAACGCTAATGCTATATGAGAGGCGGAGTAGTTATTGGACTTAAATTTTACTCTGGTGTTTTCAATCAGTTGGGTAATGCTCGTTTGAAAACACTGAACATACCTATACAAGTGTAAAATAAATTACAAATGATATCAAAGGTCGCGGTAGCTCTTCTCCTTTGGCTCTTAATCTCCTGATCTGAGGAGGTGGCAACCCAGCTAAAAACTGCTACTACTAACGGAATTTCTCGCTGGGTGTTTATCCACATTTGACGTTCTCTTAATAACTTTTAGCGTTACAGAGAAGGAGAATTTTAAGGGTGAGGCTACGTCCCCAGCGCTGAATTCGAGCCAATTAACCTTCAATATCTTGGCACAGCAAATTATTTGCTATTACGTGTTTTATTTTATCCTAAACATACATCTGAAAAGCTTACAAAGTGAAAGATTAAATGATTATTTGATAGTGTTTTTGAAATTCCTTCTCGCAAGACGATTTTAGAGCACTTTAGTCTTATCATTACATGCAAAAAAGAATGCAATTTCATACGATATGCATGATTGATCGTTTAAAATATCTTACGAATTTTCAGCGTCGAAATCAGGATGAAGAAAGGCATGAAAACTTCAATTTCCTTAAGGTATGATTATTAATATTTTTCTCGGAAGAATTATCAAATAATTATGTAATGGCCGTAAATTTTGAACTGGGGTAAAACAGTGATGAATAATATATAAGCAATTCACCGAACTCCGAACAAAACGAAAGATAGAAAATGAAACTAATTCGACGGAGGCGAAAATTAACTCGACGAAAAACACACTGGAACCAGTGACAACAATGTGTTTACCTGTGGAATTCAGTCTTGTCATGTACTTAATATATGGAACGTGATGGATTGTCATAAACACATTATTATTATGCTACTAATAAATCTTTGCAGTCATAATGTAAATAAAGAAACTTCAATATGTTAACTTTTTTAGTCAGGGAATGGATGAGCAAGATTCACTGCTGCTTTACTTTTTCGCTATTTACAGGTTTATTACCAGTAGCTAGAATTGAGAAAGCTATTTCAATCAACACAATGAAGCCTGTTTTACATTGTATATTTAATATTTAGTTTACAAATTATCTTTAACTAACCGTATTGCAATCTACATTCAAGTCTTCCGTGGTATTTACAATCTTGATTGACGTAGTTCAACGATCGCCTTGGCTTTAAATCTTACAATGATGTGTAATCGCAATGCATCAAATTGTAAACATATTCAATTGTAAACACATCCATGATGCATTGCGGTTAAAACATTATGGTGGATATGTATCGGCATTAAAATGTATGTTAGAATGCAAAATGGCACTCTGGCTTCGAACCAAGGATCACTGGGGAAACGGTGTCTTGCGCATATAAAGTGTAATTATGAAGTCTGTTTACATGCTGGGTTTAAAATTTGTATGTGATTGGCAAGGGATTAAAAAAATTCTTAAAAATCGCCACAATGTATTTTAAAGGGGAGTATTTACCCTCCTGGCGTCGAACCCACGTCATTAGGTATTTTATAATGTGGTTTTCTAGTTTCTAAATTAGCTTTGACTGATCATATGTGAAAGAATGTTACCTAGAATTACATCTAGAATTAATAAAGTACTAAATATGTCAAGAATTAGTAAAGTAATTGCGAATAAAGCCCATTCTTCTTTAAACATAGAATATCATGCGGCTACATAATGGACAAGATATTTAGGAAAGGAACGGAAAGGATTAGCACGTTTACAACTTTTTCCATTAAACGACGTCAATTCTTGAAAAAATATAGTTTTTGTTAGGCTACTTATTTTAATTCGAACTATTTATTGTATTAAACGAAGAAATCGCAGAAATATATAGACAAAATTACAGACCAAGTATAAAAGTATACCAACAAAGGTCTACCAACAATTTATGAATTAAGCTACACCAACGGATGGCTTTTCTAAAATTAACTGTTTTAACGGAGAGGATAATTGCAAATAATGAAATAATTTTGGGATTTTTTTATCGAATAAGTCTGAAAGGAGTTAAAAAATTAGTCAGCCGCTAGTGGTCGAAAGGAAAGGTAAAAGAGTCCGCACGCGGCCAATTGGCCGCAGTTTGGACACATCTGATCAAGCGTCTTAAACCGGACTTTTCGGGAATGTCTGCTGCGTTGGTGGTCATTGAGTTCACAAGGTCTCCGACAATTTCCCCACTTCCTCCAAATGCATCGTCATTTTCTTCGTCATCAATCTCACCCCACAGCTACCGACAATTCAGGTCCCTCTATACAGCTTTCAGATGGTTATTGTGCTTGCATCCGCGGCAATATCGAATTCTCTAATACTGTGAGTCTCCGAATTGCACACGATTCACAGATACGCGGTTGGACGAAAAAGTGACCTAACCTACCAAAATAAATATTCAGAAAAAATCGCCGCGCATATCAAGTGTATTCAGTCAGTACACATCCGAAAAATACATGGCCTTCCTTCACATAGCACATATTAACACGTAAGAGATATACATTATACGTACATCCACAAAAGACGTAATTATTTTCGAAATGTATTGTCTACGTGAGGTGTTTAAATTTGCACGAAAACAAAGTAGTAATTGCATTAGATTTAGATCTATACCCTTTGACAGGGGAAATTGGATTTATCTGCTCCTGCCAATAAATTTACTCTTAATCTTAGTTATTTCAGAGTGTTTCAGCTGGAAGTTGAAATTCTTGTATTCTTATTTTTTGTGATATCCCTAAACTCCATGATGATTAATATTTTTAAACGTGTTCTCGGTATGTTTCTTCGTCAGTCCATGCGTCGGCTGTCATATAATTTCAAAATGTATGTACAGGCAGGTCTTTTCGCGGAAGTTACGTCTTTGATAATTCCGCGAAACAGAATCGTAAAAGAGAAAATTTTCATTAAGATAATGGGAAATTCTAGCAATTTTAGCGGAACTGAACCAAGTTCCTATACGTAGTTTCTACCGTCCTATACCAAGTTTCTTTACATTTGTGAGAGGCAATAACAGAAATACAATCAGTTGCTTCAGTTACGGCTTCACGTTATAAATCTATGACGAGTACAAATGAAAAAGTAACAACATTTACTCGAACCAGTAAACGCAATAAAAAATTGACGTGGTACGGGTTGAGGATTTTATACTTTTTCTTTTCTTGACATTGTGAAAACAGAGAATAACACAGCAGGTATTTATTGCTAGACAGGTACTCTAATGAGATAAATTACGGGAAAAAATAAAATTTTACTGTCGTTTCTAACTAACGTAGATAAAATAATCTTCTAATTATAGTAACATATTCGAATAACTGAGGAGGGGATAGTTCCGCTCTTACCACAAAATCAACTCTATAAAACAGTGATATAAAATTGAATAATTCTGGAGGTCGATTAAAAAAATCAAATGATATAACAAAAATGTTGAAAAATTAAATATCATGAATGATAATTAAAAATACAACCGGTTTCATTCACTTTGTTCACATGACCAATATCTGCAACCTTATGCTAATGATGATTCAAAACACAGCTTATGATTCTAAGAAAATCCCTTATCGTACTCAATGGCACTCTTAAAGCCCCGTTTCTTGGAAAGCTCTCATCAAAGCGATCACAATGCGTTTATTGACGAATTCGTCAGGCCAATAAACGGTGAGTGACTCGGTGACGAGGAATTTCCATATTGACATGATAAGATGTAACCTCTGTTGCTAGCTTTGCCAACGCTGTGCTTCTTTCACTATTCCACTATATGAACGTTGTAATTTTTCTGGTAATTTGGGCTAGTCCCATTCTTTGTGCTCTCTTTTGGTTTCTTTGTTTCGTGGTGGCACTAACGCATTGTTTTGACGTCTTATAAAACAGGTGATTTCCGATGAAGGAGCTCCCAAATATTTTATAATGATTTAACTTATTACACTGAAGAAACAAGTGATATTTCACGATCATCGACCGGGAGTAAAAAGCTATATACCGAGAAAGATTTGCGTAGTTGCAGAGTATTCAGTATGACAGATGTAAATCACGCGAAAGATAAAACTGCGAAAGACGAAGTATGCCTGTAGTTAGTCATCTTCACATAATTTTGCTGATAGTGAACTCTAATTTCTATTTAACATTAGATGTAATTTTATATCTCCTCAAAAAGATTTCGAAGTCTTTCCTGCAATATGGAATACAAAAGGTTAGGTTACTCAAACAATTTTTCGAGGCTTGCATCCTTAGAGATTTCAGCCTTAAGTCGAGAACTATAGCGATTATTCATGGAAAAAGTTTCACTAGGCAGTAATAGCTAATGAAGAAGGAAATGGAATATAATCGAAGCAGTATTGGAAAGGATATGATATTTGTAAGGCATTACATATCCTTCCTGCTACTTGGCGTGGAATTGCTGCATATATTTGAATAAAGCTCATTCTTCAGTTTATTCAATAATTCAGGGAATAGGAAGAAGATATAATTGATGAATTAAAAAAAATTAAAATTGACCAAAGAAGACATGATGGAACTTGTAGATTATAGAGAGAAACCTATATATTCACAGCAGGAAAATGACGGTAAGCCACCTATGATATTTGTGCTCAGACAAATGGCAGAATACTTTAACTTGATGGTAAAAGCACTGGCCGATTTTGAAGCGAAGTACCCAAACAATGAACGCGTAACGTGTTTACCTATAGCACCTCATGAAGCACTAAATAGCTTCAAACTAATTTCTGAAGAAAGCAAGAGAGCATTTATCAGATATCAATGGAGAAACAAAAAAATCTGAACAAACAGCAACTAATGATGCGCTTCCAGATTCGACAGAAAAATCTTGAACTCATATATTATTCACAGAGAAATGATAAAAATTATTTATGCTTCGCGTATATTCATTACCATTGGAATTAAGTTTCGCTCCATTAATAATTAATTCTCCAATAAAAACCAAGAAGTAAGATAGCTAATTTAACCGAACCGAACTTCTTAACGAAATAGGTAGGTTATTATTTCTAGACAGTGAACCAGCCGCGAATTGAAGTTGCTTGGTCAGAGAAATGAAATTGAAAGAAATTTCGAATTACACGGTTTTCGACATACGCGGAAAATTTAGGAACGAATTAACTGCGTACGTTGGGGGCTTACTGTACTCAAGGCGAAGGAAAGGCGTAAACTTCAACAACGAGGTCACCACTCCATCCCGAGATAAAACTGTGCGACAGATTTAACATTTACGACGTCACCCCAAGAGCTGTCCAGACCTCTAGACAAAAGCGGTCAGAAAAAATACGACCTTCCGACAAATCTCCCTTCAAAAGAGCACCCACATGTAAAGATATCTATTCTGATTCTTTTCCCATTCCGAGTGACTCGCTCGAGATACGCCGTATCTACATTTTTTTAAGCATCCCTCCAATCTCTCTGGGAGTCGGTGCATAGCTTCCATTGGGAGATCCGCATAACGGAATACGCTGCCAGAAACCACGCCAGAAATGTGGGCACGAGGCTCAGCTTCGTTACGAAACTAAGGCCGCGGAATTCTTTAACTCTCAGCCTGTTTTACTCGAGATAGCTCTCCTACATCCACTGAAACTCCGACATCAAGCGGTCTAGTGCCCTGCTAACTAAGGAGCTCCTCTGGACATGGACAACAGCCATTTAAAGAGCGAAGGAAGTTCTTTGTGAGGAGTTTACCTAAGCGACGTGTCGCGGAGTCTTAACGGGAGGAATTCCGCCCATTGTCATCCAGCACACTTTAGTTGAGGGGAAGGGTTCCAAAATATTCACGCTTGTGTTTCGCACCACTGAGCTCAAGGGGAGTGGATCTACGCTACACCAGAGGCTACTACGTGCGGTCACATTGGCCGCATGCGGCTTCGAGGATGGTTTAATCCGGCTACCTTTAAAATTTTTCATTACGAGTAAATTGAATTCCCACAATGTTTACCAATAATTACGGTGGAGATCCAAAAATTTAATTTCACTTTCCTTAAAATAAAGTCAGGCAACTAATTTTTCTTTCAAAGCCTAATAAATATCCAGGCATGGATTTCGAATCCTTATGTTCCGCAAATGCCGTGGATCTACGTTCTTCAATAATTGGACGGTAATTCATAAATGGGAGAAGAGAAGAAATGTAAAAATAGGCAAGACAGTGATGTATTTCAGATCACAACTACCTCAACGTGAGGTAGATGACAGAACTACAAAAATATACATTTCAATGGAAAGAAACAATTGCAGTTTTTGCCAATCTAATGAAAATACAGTCTCCTAATATTGTGACTTTTCATGATGAAAAAATCTTATTAATCTTTTAGCACCACAAATAAAATCTACTTCAATCTCAGCACGAGGGATAAAATCATCGCATTTCGTTAAATCTCTTCCTAGAATACTACTTAACTTTGGTAAAACTCTTTCTTAATAACCAAATATTTTTAAAATAAGATTTGATCAAATTTCTCAGAATAAAAATTTTCTTCTGAATTTGTGTGAACATCCATACATGCAAGTTTTACGTTTAACAAATGTCCAATCAGTTCCACCAAGTGAACACCATGGAAAATCATTTTATCGCTTCTTATAGGTCTTAACGAATTAATATTTCCCCAAACTACACAAATAGCCTCTGTCTAAAAGTAAATTCATAACCTCGTGTGCTATTTACATCCTCCATCATCAGCCACCAAGCTTTGGAGAGAGAATGAGGCGACTAGGTGAGATAAGGAGTGTGGTAGTCAGACCTTGCTTTTTTCGCCGAGCCAAAACGGTAAAAAGGGAAAACGTTGACGTAAGTGCAGCACCATGATTGTTGTATAACGCTTTTCATAGTATTCGGTAAGGAGTGACCGAAATGAATGCTATTTCTCAGCATCCTTTGTAACTCTCATATTATTACAGTCATTGTCAAGATTGAGGCCAAGAAAAATAGAATATTTTCTTCTAACATTTATGGAGAGAAACTTTTAAAATTTCCACTTATCAATACATGGGACCCCTACAGGTCCTATGGTCATATGGAACTAATAGTCTCATTTAATAATATTCTGTCTTCAATACTTGATTCAATCAAGTAATGCTCGGGTTTAATGGTCGGGATCCTATGTTAACACAATCATTCCTTTAGTTAGACGATTTATTGTTCCTAGTGCATGACATTATTGTTGGAAATGACCAAAATGAGACTCAACGCATCCACAGACAAGCAGTTCTTCTGGAAAAGATATAATATTTCTTTATTTTCTAAAATAGTATGTTTACTGCCCATAATATGGGTGTTTTGGTAAATTAAACTGTTTACGGATAACGGTGATCGATGTCATGAATGAATGAATTATTTTTTGCGTGCAAATTTAAATAAATGATAATGAAGTAACATAATTCACATTCGCGCCAAATTAAGACAGAAAAGTATCATCTTCAAACTAAAAAATCGAAAATGATATTTTTTGAAAATATAACGAAAATAAATAAATTGAAGAATTTTGTGATTAGAAAAGGCTTGAATGATACTTCGGGGAAAGATTCCACAGCAGAGAAACACCTAAAAAGACTGGTCGTGATGACCAATGTAATCATGGATCTTTATAACAGATAAGTCAAAGTAGAACTTTTATCATAAGAAAGAAATGGAGTAATAATTCAGTGTGTACGACAAGTACAAGACAAGTTAAAAATACCATACCGAATCAATATAATTAGAATTCAAAGTATGAGATACTAAGAAATACTAAAAAAGTTACGAAATTAAATATTAAATATCTATTTAGCTATTTGATATAATAATAAAAAAAACGAGTTAAATTAAATATTGATATAAATTTATTGGAAGGTTTCTTTAAAAAATTATAATTAAAATGGGTAATAACGGTTTGAATTAGGGAAAATAAAATATTTAGAATAAATAAACGGCATGATATAAAAGTAAGCGGATGATAAAAATAGCAAGGAATATGAGAAAGCTTTAAAAGGAAATGGAGAATGAAATCATTTGTCGTCATTTTAGAGTATGGATGGTGAAAATATTTTTAAATGAGCATTGAGCGCTGAAGGTTTTGTAAAATCATTTTAAATTGAGAGACTCGTGAACGATGAATAACAGAGCACCGATAATATTACCCTTTTAGAATAAATTTTAAAATATTTGTCTCATGATAATATTTAAAAACTTAGCATATTTGAAATTATTCTTCTTTAAATGGTAGTATTCTATAAGATCCATTAATACTAAAGCTTGGTCTTATCCTTCCTTAATCACATATATCTAAATGTTATGAAGGCACGAATGACTACTGCACGAATTCAAAGTTTAACTCTCTTCCATCCTTATTCCCTTCATTTATGAACTCAGATAATTATCAAGGTGATCGTCAAAGGTGATGAATCACGGCTTTGTAGCTAATTTTACGGCCAGATGCCCTTTCTGCCCCAACAAATCCAAAATATAGAATTAATTAATTTTTGTGTCGTTGCCTACTTTGTCGTCAACCCCTTGGAGAGAATACAGGAACTCCTGGATTTGAAGGGATTCATTATTACAAATATTTGGTAATGCGCCGACAGACTTTCGAAAGGATATATATAATTAAATTAACACTTTATTTTTAATTTAACTCTTTAACTTAATTTTCCTCATTTTAAAATATCGATTTTCAGAAAATTTACTTTAATTTTCACTGAAATAAAGTTTCGAAACTTAAAAAGCCAAGAGAGGATCGCCATCCAAACACGCACATCCGCAAACATATAGGAGGAGACTACTTAGAATACTTAAAAACCCTATACTCCGCGACTTGGTCTTCTCCACAAGTATTAGAACGGAAATGCTTGCGTGGTGCTGTAACAAATTTTGTCTGCCCACCGATGAACCCGGAAAACGTCATTTCATAAACTCCTCGCGGAAGGTTACTGTTCATCGCTACGTAGTCCATACCACCCCAAGACTTTTCGGAACCGGAAGGAATGTGGCTAATTCGGGCGAAATAAAACCGAATGGCTTATCTCCAATCTTGAGAGTTCAATGCTCCACATCATTTGGGCTATAATAATCTCGATGAATTTCCGAACGAGAGCAGAACCATAAGTGAATGCTCCTTCCTTCACTTACATCAGAGCATTCCGATGCATTCACGTTATGTCCGAAGGCTTCCGCTGCCTAACCTCCACTCCCATTTTACCGTTGCGGACGCCTTAAAGTCATCAGCCCAATCGGTGTTCCCTCCCCATCCACACTTATACACACACTTCATTAGACCTAATATAATATTCGTTTCCTTAAGGAGCGTAAGATTCTCCAGTACTTCCTTTCGGCATCGAACGGAATTTATAATTGTTCGCCATGGTTTCAAAAATACGACGACGTAGCATTCTTCGCTATGAACGCCAAGGTTACTTTAGCATATTAAAATTAAAGTTTTATGGAAAAGTATACTTCAATCTATACGAACGATGTCTTAGTAGAAAACCTGTCGATGATTTATTTTACTTCTATATTTTTCCATTAATTTAATGAAGTATCTTTCTCTGAAAATTGTGTGAAAAAGAAAATTTGGAGACGGTGAAAGTAGCACCACTGCAGAGTACTTACTGTTCCGGCACTAAATAGATAGATGCTAAATTCTATTTAAATAACTGACGTGATATATCACCCAACCCCCACCAAATCCAACTATTCCCTAGATCAGGAGTTCCTAACCTGCGGTATCTGTACCCCCTGCTTGTATGCGAAGATAATTCAAGGGGTGAAGTGATTAGTAATTAAATAATTATATTATTGTTTCTGGTTCAACTGCGATTTTAAGGATTACAATTAAAACACAATTTTTAGCATGTATCGAATAAAACTGTAGATATTCAACTCGTTTAAGTTTTAATTTTTGTTAAAGAGGTTCCGTTTTCGCAGTATCTCGGACATTTGTTCATTTATAACTCAACGAGTACAGTAACCCTATTTACGATGAATCCGACAGGACCTAGAAATTAGAAATTCGTTTCCAAAATCTTCGCGTTTTCGGTGAAAAGGTCGTTAGTATCCTCTTGTCTTTAGGTAAAGACTTACATTTTTATTCCAATATTTACCTACCAATAGGTGGAGGAAGGAAAATATTTATTAAATATTACAAAAAATTTATTTTGGTCATTGAGGTAATTTGAAAATCGCGTTTTCTTGATAGCTTAAAAAACACAGAAATACAATATTGGCAACAAGAAATTCATAAGTCTCTCCGGAAATTGAATCGAAATGATTCATATTATACGTAACACATGAAAAGAGAAAAAACATCATTAAACAATAAGCTGCTTGAATATGAGGCTCGACGAAGGTCCATTGATGGAAGAACCCTCTGAGTCGTATTAAAACATGTCTTATCGTTCAATAATCTTCCTTTTGCTTTTCGCTGTCGAATAGATGGTGTAGAATATTTGAATACGGTCATTTGTGTTTCATATACTAATTGAAAAAGTGCCACATACATTCAATGACGTATTCAAAGGTAGCCATATGAGTGCATTATGTATGAGTGCATTTTAACATATAGTTTATGAAGACAAATACTAGAATATTAAATTATAGCATAGACTAAGGAAGACACAATAGAATATAAAAATGTATGATTCACATTTCTGTAATTTCAATAATTTCTCCTAAAAATTATTGCGCCTTTATTATAAAAAACAACATTAAAAGTAGACGTAAAGCATTCTTTTTGACGTGTTAAAAGGGAAGTCATGTCCCTTTTGCCCCCTCTTGAATAGACCGCTACAGACTAGGATACTTAAAAGTAAAATTAAAGTAAAATATTTTATATCGAATTTCAAGAAAACGACCATCTCCTCCCTGCGACGCGTCGAAACCATGGTCGCTAAATAAACTTTACGTGGTGCAGGTAACTTTTACGTTTTTCCCTTTTCTCTCTTGATGGAATCCTACCACAAAGCAGTGCCTAAAGTGATAGTTTTGTCGTCTCTGTTGTTTTCTGAGACATTCTGGGGTCAGACCCAAGCAAAAACCTTTTAAAAAACCTAAATCTACCCAAATGATTCGAGTGTTTTTACCTGAAGCAATACACTGACCCTCCGTTAACAAGGGTCCTTACTCCTCGGCAAGGAGTCACTAAACATGTTCAGATGGATATCTGGCAATGAACCATGCAAATTGTACTTAGAAGTTTCTTTGCTGATCTTCTTCCAGATGTTGCGGAAAAAACCACAAATGAGTACATGAAGAATACTTTGTCACATATCACATGAACACGACTAGTAGGATATGTCATACTCTTGTTACATTTATTTTGAAAAGGAGCCTTGAGAAAATTGATGTACACTAAATGTCAATGATTTTGAAAGGCTAAGTAAGAAGAAAATTATCTAACAGTTTGATTAGTATGGAAAGAAAGTAATGTGAGCTCTTTCAGGTTAATAAAGTGTACATTTTCGTTATGATATAACAGGATATTTAGTTGGCAGAAGAAAAAGGAAAATTTTATATGGAGGTACTATATTGTAGAAGATTTATATTGAACTATATGTTTTCAGGAGATTTCTTTTATGATCGTATTATAAATTCAATAAGTAAATCCTAAACCTACTTGATTTCAATATTCATTTAAAAATTGCTGTCGAAAATAATATCATCTAGAAGTCAGAATGTTTATTTTATTCAAATCCGTACTTATATGTAGTTTCACTTATTATTTTTTTATTTAGCCCAAAATAATCAAATACTATTTAATTTAAGCTCTTTTTCTATTATTAAACTTTAATTAATGAAGATTATAATGTCTCTATTGGAGTGAGATAGGGACAAAAATATCAAGTCTTACATCTAACAAAGAGTCATTGTTATCTCATCTAAAACAACTGATGTTGAGGAAGTTAAATAAATGAAAGACAGAAGATGTGGAAACTACAGAGGACAAGTGAATCACAGGAGAGCAACCGCAAGAATGAAACCACGAAACTATAATTTTTTATTTCAGATATCAGATAATTTTGCATCAAGTAACGCCTGACGCTATTTCCCTCGGTATTTTCCACTTTTTACTGATAAAGAAGGATTGTAATCCTGGGAAATAAGATCAACGTAACGTACATAGATAATAATTACTTTTGGCATCGGCTGTGAAGGTGTCTGATTGTTAGTCCCTACTTCCTTCAAATTTGTTTATTTCGAGATCTTTATTGACGTTCTAGAAGTAAACTGATGTAAACCTATAGCCCTCCTTCGTCACGCTATTACTCTGACTTCTTCATGGCTATCGTAAGAAGACGTCTGTTTGTTGATCTCCTTACATAATCTTGTGATTCATTCCATTCTTGAGGTAATTTGAAGCCCGCGTAGCGTAACTTGGGCGCAATCTTAAGGAAGTGTTACGAAGAAGCGCCTCCATTTTTATGAACAAGAATCGTCTAAGGAGAAACTGGATTAGTCTTAATAAAAGAGAAACGAAAGGAAAAAATAAGCCAAATCTGTGAGTAAGGATTCGATTTCGACTAATTTTTATTCTGGTTTCAGGGACGAATTTAGACAGTTCGAGGCCCTTTAGCGCAGAGAATATTTGGAGTTGAATCTTCAGCACGAAAGAAAGCCTTAAAGTAAATAATTGGGACCTCGTCATGGTGAACGTTCATAGCACCTAGTGCGCCAGCAAGCAAATCCGCCCATTTCTGATTTATAAATAATTAATGTATTTATTATAGGCAAAAATGAGACTTTAAATTCTATTCTACCATTTAATCCATAGCCAGTATAAAAAATACCTAATTAGTAAATAATAATGAAAGATGATTTAAATTAATAGGAGAAGTTTAGTTGCGGTTTTAAAAATCCGAGTGATGTTTAGGCGAAAGTAATCACGGTAGGAAGATACATAAAATAAAATTTATTTTTAAGCTTTTTTATGCAAGAGTTATTAAAACTGAATTCTTCATATATTATTATATTTATTTTTTCTTGCATATTTATCAATTAAAATAAAATAAATTCTCTATGACCGGTATGAAAGAGGACTTTTATTTTTGTTTGACCGGGCAGAAATTATGAACGGAAAGACATTGAGAAAAATGGTGTATGCGGAGTACATGAATGCTTTGAAAGTAAGAGTAAGACACGAAAATATTGTTTGAATGTCGCAAAAGAAATTTTGGATGGGAGAAACGCACGTAGATTAAAGAATAAAAGAGAGTGTATAATAACACGTATGGAGAACGCTTGCGCTTTTGGTGAAAGTGGTCCCGGATTTGATTCCCGATGGAAATTCATGTGAGCTTAGTGATCACAGCTGTCAAAGTGCTTTTAAAACTTCTACTACTTCTTTACAGTAAACTACAGTTTTTCATTCATAGGCTTGGAAAATACATCTGGGGTAACTACTTGACGGATCAAGGAAGGGCAATATGTAGCTTCGGCCTATAAATTGAAAGTGCACCCTAAGAAAAGGGTTAATAATCATATGTTGGGGAATAGTCGCAATCAACACTGGTTCCTATTGAAATGTTACATTCGAGCTCACATTCCTGTTTTGGCAAAGTATATTTGATTTCAATCAATGGAAATTGTCGTCAAATTCTTGAGGTGGTGAAAGTCCGGCAGAAAGTAAGAGGAATGATTCGCCGAGAGTTTTGGCCGCATTTTTTGGCCATCACTCCTAGTTCAGATAGCAGAATTCCAACCCGTTACATACGAAAGAAGCAAACATTCTAAAATAAACAACACGTACTATCACTAAAACACGATGGATACATATATGTTTTTGTTGAAAATACGGAAGAATATTTACTAATTAATTGGAGAAATTCCGAAGCTAGATTCTTTATATAAGCGTAAATATGAGATCATGTTTTAAAGATCTATGCCAGCTATTATAGCCTCAAAGTTTTCCAGTAAATTAGTTCTGCTTAGTCTCAGCTCTTTTCCAATGAAAGAGGGGTGTCTTTGGAATTATTATGAAATTTATTAGTTAGATGACGGTGATATATTTTCTCTATTTTTTGGACTTCTTCGGTATTGGTATATTTTATTACATAAGATAAATCATATATATATATATATATATATATATATATATATATATATATATATATATATATATATATATATTCCCCGTAAATATCCGCTTTCCTCTTCAATGTTTTAAGATTTTAGCAGTCTTGCCTCAAAGTAGCTGAGATTTTATCGTTGATAGATATTTGATTAAAATTTAATAAAATAGTTGCCACTAATTAGATAGTATAGTGGTTCAATAAATAATGTAATAGAGCATTCTGAATACCATTTAAAGTTAAAATATATATTGTATGTAAATACAAGTAAATTTTTTAAGGTAACATAGCTTTGAAGAGTCATTTTCAGAAAAGCCTTCAAAAACTTGAGAATCGAGCTAAAACAGCCCATAAAAAAGAAATGATAAAGAATAGTTTATTGGTAGGAGGAATAATTAAAAGAGAAAAACAAAAAGATGAAAAAGAGATAAAAATATGTTTCTACCTCTCTTCGTCCCTGATTCAATCATTAGTGATTCAATCATTAGTGATGAAATATAGCTCTTTTATTCCTTCTTGTGGTCATCAATCTTTTGATTGGTTGTCACCCACGATTTTCCTTTTCCATTCTATTCTATAAATTGACAATACTCGAAAATTTTTCACGATACATTCGAAATACACGAAGGTCTCTGCTCCTTTTGCCTTCCGGTTTCCCCTCTATTAAAATATATTTTCTTATCGAGACGAAGTATTTTTGGATTACTTCTGTCGTCTCGTTCTGAGCGATACTTCAAAGACAGAGAAATATTGATATAAAATTGGAATAGTTCTCGCAAAAATCGCTCTCTGTAATAAGCAAGCATAAATTATCCTTTCTCTTAAATAATCTAGATTACTATTTACACTCCAAAAATAAGAACAGAAATGAAAGAAGATTTGAACCAATTAAGTGCAACTAATTACGTACTATCTTTTTCCTTGGCGGTGAGGGCTTTCTTTCTTTTTCTTCATTTCACCTTTCTATTTGGACGATATTTGGATCTGTTTCAACGCCCATTTATATACATACAAAAATTTTACCGTCTGACGTATTTATTCATTATTCTCGGTAAGAGTATTTAAGAAAATGAAAATGTTTAGGGTATATTGTGCATACAATAAGAGGGAGATTGTAATCATTTGAATGGCCTAAGTCATATAATTTCTAACATTTCTGGCTGTATGATTTCCCGTATCAAAACATTCGACAGAAAGAAGTTAAAAGTACGCGAACCTTACGTCTAGAAGCTTCTCTTTCTTTTCAACGATCAGTCCCCTTGCCATTTGGCAGGCTGTAAGAGTTTGGGTTTTTCGTGGAATTTCAAGGAGCCTCTTCGTACGATATACTTAAATAGAAAGTTTCTCGGGTTACTGAGCACAATTGATACACCCTTTCGCACGCATACACTGACTTAACATTCTCATTTTAATTCGTTCTTCACCATATAAATAAGAGATTGAAAAGGGAAACAATAAATCTGTTACAACTGCGGATTCTGACACGTCAACGTGCAAAATAATCTTTACTTTTATATTCGGTTATCTATTTTCAACATCTTAAATTGTTGTAAGCTGATGAATACATGCTAATAAAAGATTCATAGCACATAAGCGCACATTCCAGCGTGATCGGCACAAGCCGTGCGACGTGTCACTATAAAAACATCTTGCGGGCAAACTTTGCTATAGGTTGACGACCCCTTGAAAACCTGCCATATGAGGTATGCTAATAAAGGAGGAGCTCTAAAATAAGATAATAAACTGAAAATTTGAAAATATCTTTCACTCGAGCAATCAAGATTGAGATCTAACTTTAGCTAATCAACAAACGCGGACCGTTTAATAATTTTAGAAAAAGCCAGAAAAACCAAATTTTAATTTCTATAATTTTTAAGCCGCTAGGTTCATCTGAGCGTACACTTTCGATATGATTCCGAATTAGAGGTGATGTCATACTTAACTAGACAGTAAATGCTGGGGAAGGAGCTTCGAAAAAACACAGGAAGCTAAGATGAATGGAATCCCTATTTATCATTGGCGGTTTACTTCATATCTTCGAGCCAGCCTTATTGGATGTCATCGCTTTTATGTGTGTGTTATGTCGCTTTTTTCTGGTTTATCCTTCATCTAAAAACGAAGCTTTAAGCACCCGTTCAGAATACCACGATACAATGGTGCCTCGGGGTGGTATGGGATATAATTCATCTCGCGGGAAATGTATACGACCTTACTCCTTCTGATCATATCAACACTCTGGATTCCTACATTGCGTACGAGACCCTAAGGATATTCCAAGGACCTATTGTTGGTTTCCATTTGAGACCCCCTTGTTATCAGTAAATCTTGAAAGCGAAACCTGACAGAATTGTCTTTCTGACGAGGGCAAAAGAAAAAGATTTCGCCAATTGCGACTTGTTTGTAAAAGATTTTTCCGAAATACTCAAACAAAAACATTTAAAGCTAATTATTAATTAAATCTATAATGAATATTTTTGCAGCGAATGGATCCTTAGTATATGGTTTCTGTTGCTGATGAGCAATAAAATCCACCTCTGCTTTCAGCAAATTTCACGTCGAAAAATTAATATTCTCAAATATATTCTCCGAATCTCCTAGATTCAACAGAGAATCTCCCAAAAATAGAGGAAAACTGAATAGCGGTAATCCTTTGGACTCGCACGTCATAAGTTCCGGTCCGGGATTCACAATTCTGTTATACTGATCGGAGGAATTTTGTGGTCACATTCCACAATGGATACCAATTACTCTACCCACAAAAACCAAATTCTCCATTCTTTACGTTCAATACGGCTTAAACTTGTAAAATACAAGTACGTTTAAAAGAAACTACTGATTTCAGGTAATATTTTCACAATTCACAATATTATACGTTTTATGTCATCAAATATTTAAAGTTGATTCGAGTACCACTAAAAAATATCTAAAAATGAAATAACATCAAAGATGTTCAGAAATCTAATTAATGGAAATTAAGCATCTCGTGCACGAGTTAACAAAATTCCTTCATTTGTAGTCATTATTTATTTAGAATAAAGACTCAAATCGTATCCGAAGATGACATTGTTTAATACTTTCCTTGTGAAAGTTAACTAAGCTCGATGATATATAACTTCCTATTTTCCTGGTCCATGCTCATTGTTTGAATATCATTGAAAACCATTTTTGTAACGAATCATGAATGCCATTCGAAATATATTTTTCAATATAAATATGAAAGATGCATGATATTCTACATACATATCCTGCGTCAGACTATCTAATATCTCTCGTATCTCTAGAAAATCGTATTTTCATCATTAAAAACTCATTAATGTCTTAGTGTACATATATATACAAAGGTGAAAATAGATTCTACATTGTGACTTCGTAAATGGTTTTCGCGAATCATCTCTTGGTTAAACAAATAATGGGAATTTACTCAGAATACCTGTTCACGCTTGTTACAGAGAGATTCGGTACAAATCAACGACCCAGATAGAAGTTCGTAATGCAGATATTTTCCAACTCCAGGCGAAGCGTGAACCATCAATTCGCATCGCCACGAGAAGAATTCCAAAACTTCCTGCATCTCATAAAAAATTAGCGGTTTCGGTATCGACTGCGTGATTACACACAGGGTGGCTGTAGTTTCACCGAAAAGCAAAAGAAAACCGGCAACAGCGGGTACGAGTGTTGGCTACACCGCTTTATTCCAACACCTGATTTCATCCTTGCCCCGGTCTTCATGAGGTGAGGCAAGCGAGCTGCTACAAAGTAACGGTGAAGCTAAAATTCTTTCTGCTCACCTTCCAGCATACACACGCCATCCCTTCCAGTGCCACTCTATCAGCCTTCTCCCTAAACCTCCATCCCTAACAATCCCTACTATCTTCCACTTTCCTTACCATCCCTCCCTCTGACCGAGACCGCCCTAACTTTTTTGCGCCCCCAATACTTCGGCGTCCCGCTCGGTCACCCTGCTCAGCCATGCTTCCACATCTACAATGGCATTTTCCTAATATTCCAAGATTCGAAAAAAATAACTCTTTCTGGGATTACGTTCCCAGAAATATGGGTCTTGGAAAATAGGATTGCCGATTCGTTCATGCCGATTTTTTTAACTATCAATAGTCTGCTGTGAGGAAGTGCTTCTGTTTTTGTGAAAATCCTTGTTATAAGGAAAATTAGGTAAAATAAGCAACAGTCAACAAAATCCCTAGAAAAATATTCAGCATAGGCTTAGAATTAATTAACAAATCAAGCTAAAGGATTTGGATGAAAGATGATTGAAAATTAAAAAAGAAAATTGATAAATTAAAAAATCGATCTTCATCTAAAACCATCTACTAATGTAGTTTATCTTATAAAAAGGAGGAATCATTAAATACATAGTAAAGAATTATATTTTATGAGAACCATGAATATCAGAATAGACATAAGGTTCTTCTATCTTGTTTTTTTCTAACACTAAAAAAATATCAAATGAATTTCAGAAATTTCAAAATTAAATCAAGTTAATCTTGGTCAAATTATATCACACAGTAAGCTTTGGATAGGAATTTGAATGTTATAACCCACTAGGATCCTTAACTTCTTTAGTCTTTAAGTAAATAAAATGTAAGACATTATAGATTAATTTTTATATCAATTTTAATCTTAAAACCTGAAAATGTAAAATAGTTTTTTTAACAATGAGATAGAAAGCAGATTCAGATGATGTTTCTGTAATAATTTTACTTTGTTCTGTAAAAGAATTCTAGCAGTATTGTTAAAGCTGCTTCCACAGCTACAATTTTGCACATGGGATCCCACTAGGAATGGAGCCGAAGACAGCTTTTGCTGATGTCAAACTTACTGCTAACATGGCTATGTGGGAGCCTAACTACAGTTCTATTACTTTTATCAACCCATATAGGAATGCCATAGCCAAGCAACATTTATAGTTGGAGACATGCAGTCAGCACCACAACTTGTTGGTATTTCTAAAATACTCTAGATTCACTACCAATTAATAAATTCAGGAAGCTTCCAATCTTTTTACAATGCTAGGTATAGAATTTATCCTATATAAAAATATAAGTTTACAGCATTAATTATATCAATTGAATATTTTGTGAATATGTCTTAAGAATCAAACCAATTAGGTACATCCCATAAAAATGTCCTCTCCTCTCATCATAATAATCAAGCTCTTTTCTACACACTTCATAGAAATTTGTAAGTTTCCATGTCCACATATTTAGCTCCAGATGAATGTTGTTGAGAATCTTTTTGTCACAAAGTATGTTATTTTCTTATAAATATGCCTTGAGCTTGAGATATTTGCTGGAAAATATGATTCATGAACACATGGGTATGTGTTACATACTGACTGAAACATGAAAATTACTTTTAAATTTCCAAGAAAGAAATTTTTAATAGATAGAAGAAGTTAGGATACATGAAATTTAGGATTACTTTCTAAAGTAGTTGATCTTTGATCCCCAATGAATGCCAGATTTTCTTTTGATGGATGGGAATAATTATAACACAAGGAGATAATTTTATAAAGTGTTCGATTTAAATTAGGGATATCTGTCAACAAATTGATATCTGAAAAGAATATAGATCAATAGTACTAGAATATAAATGCTTAAATCACAAAAATTCTGAGAAAAGAGTTCCATGGTACAGGTTGTGGTAAAGACACTTTAAGTACTCTTCATTTATAAGGGTGCACCCAAACACATATTGAAATTAAAAAACCTGCAATGATGTGAAATATATGCATTAATAATATAAAATAAAAGCAATAGTAAAGCCACAAATATATAATAGAATAAATCTGCTCTGGAGTGAAAGTATCTCTAATTCAATATTATTAATGATTTAGGGTAGGGTTGGGATGCTGAATGTATAACATCAAGTATTTTTGACAAAAAGGAAGGTATCAAAATTATAAGAACAGCAGAATAAATCGACAAAAACATTGAGGATTTACCAAAAATGTTTGGATGGAAATGATCCAAGACCTAAACAAACCAAAGGATCAATAACAATTCCAACTTAAGAAAAGTATGAACCCTATCAAGTTCCAGATAGATCTGCCTCCCTGAACATATCCAGAACTCCCAGGACAACTTCTATTCAGGAAAAAGTCCTGAAGTCTGGTTTCCTTGGAAAGCTGATGGATAATATTCAGATGGCATAGCTTCCTAGGAGTGCAGAGGTTGGTCTCTACATACAAAAGATAAATACACAATACTACCATCACCTATAATTTGAGAAAAGCATATATAGAGAATTTAAAATTAATGCTGTATTAGAGATTGCACTATCTGTTACAGATTAAACCTCATGTTCTAGAAAGCTTACAGGGGAAAAACTATATACTAAAAAAAGATCATATTCTCTTCCAATGCTTCCATGACTGATGCTGACATGGTATCTGCTGAAAGAAATGAATCTCCATTAAAATTCTCCTTCAAATTCCTGCATTTCCATCTCTCTTGAAAATCTAGACTCCAGGCTCTTGCTGATCATCAACATCTAGCCCTCCATCATACAAGGGATGAGTAGCCTAATATACTCAAAAGTATGACTCACATTTCATTAGTTTGTGAATGATAAAATACTAATAACCATGAGGACAAAATTTATAACATACATGATATTTATTTTGGACCTCCCATTTATTTAACTGAGTGACTTAGTTGATGAAATTAATGATAACTTAATCATTCAAAGAGAGGAAAAATTAAGTTATTACATTTTGCTAAGCTATATTCAAAGAAAATATTTCTGACAAATTTTTCTAATAGCTCTGTTAAGTTTAAACTAGTTTTCATTTTCTTAGTGATTGTTAGAAATTAAAGAAAAATGTTTAAAAATAAAAGCAGCAATTTAACATTATATTTGTATCAATAACCCATGAATGTGAAAAGGAAATTTGAAAGTTTGGAGCTATCAAAGCAGGTTTATGAACTGAACATAGACAGACCATAATTTTAATCAGAAAAGCCTCATGTGTGGTATTTCCTTAGTATCAAATGAAATGCAGAATGACTATCAGTTGATCTTTCTAAAACTGAAAATGAGGAGGAAAATAATAATCACTTAAGAATTGATACTCATGAGTAGTATGTGGAAGGAGGAATAAATGTTGATGAGACACATTTCCTGCTCCTTCTCTTTGTCTTATCTCAATTGAAATATAAATAAAAAAGAGATAATAATACTTCAATTTGATTTTAATGGGAACTATTTAAAAAAAACTAAGTATTATCATTTTAAGCCATGGAGAAGTAGCCAAAATTTTCAAGTTTTATTACAATAATGGATTACATAAAGTATTTTTA
Organism: Pachydiplax longipennis; assembly: GCA_036926295.1. Classification (NCBI taxonomy): domain Eukaryota; kingdom Metazoa; phylum Arthropoda; class Insecta; order Odonata; family Libellulidae; genus Pachydiplax; species Pachydiplax longipennis. The sequence goes on from JAVFKF010000010.1 coordinate 3,795,311, forward strand.
TGAAAAATATATATGATGAGTCAAGGATTTACCTCTAGATAGTATTGCGGTAACTAAATAAGTTGACAAACATGTAAAGGAGAAGATATAAATTGGTCATATACCACAAGATAGTCTGCAGTTACTGGATGCCCAAGGTTCTGAAATTAAATTCTGATTACTAAAATATATCCCTACCCATCCAACTCCTGAAACTTTAAACAAGATTGATCCTAAATAATTCAATTCAAGGTCTCAGATGTAACACTGAACTTGCGGCATTTCAAGAATGGTTCTAACTGAATTGGTTCTAAAAATTAAGGAAGCTGTTCAAGAAAGAAATTTTTTTGATTAAATTATATTTGGTCTACCAGTAAATTTTTTCACTTTAAGAATCACATTTCAATAACTATGCCTAAGAAAAGAAAGAAGTCTAAGAAGGCAGACCAGCATTAAATAACTTCTTGATAAGTAATTTGTTATGAGTGTACTTAAAAGTCTGTCATATAGGTAAAGCATTTTTAAATAATAATATTTTAAACAATAAAAATGAGAATGTACTTAATTTAGGTACAAAATATAACTTAATAACTTAAGTTCTGATCTTAGATAAAATATTCATTTAGATCAATTGTCTGATTTGCAGTATATCTCTGCTCAATATTATATTTATATATATCACATAAGATATGCAGACTTTCTTACAAAATTATATCAGTTGAAAATTTTCACCAATTAATCTATCAAAAGCCCAAAGTTACACTATGTATAGTAAGTTTAATGTTATTGTTCCACTTAAGTTTAAGAAATTGCTTATAATTCTCAAATTGGTCAATGAGGGGTCATTTTGTAAGCAGTAAAGGGTTCTACAAATTTTTTATGGTGCCAATAAGTAGTCAATTAAGAAGGAACTGACTGAATACGGGAATTGATCTGAAACCTTAGTTGCCAAATTTAACTCTTCAATAGTCTAAATGGTAAACACTAAACCTGTGGTGTAGTTCCAACCTCATGACCTTAGATTCTTCAAATAATTTTAATAGATTCTTTTCCAATTTTTGAAGTATTTGGTTCTTATAACATACGGATGTTAAGTTTTACGATATTAATTTATAATTTAAGGAAATGCAGACAGTAGATCGTCAAAATGAATGGTCAGTATCTTGCACTATTTTAAAATAGACAATCTTAGATTATGAAATAAGTTTTTTCCTTTTTATTGTGCTTTTAAAAAAAATGGCAGTAAAAAATCTCTCAATCACATATTTGGTTGGTCCAGAGCCTAAAGCAATTATTCTATTCATCATTTTGTTAAGTAAAGTATGACTATGTTATGTACGATTCATGTTGAACTTATGCCTTGTTTTTACTCCTATCATCGCATCTGGACAAATCTCTAAATACTTTTTGTTACATCTAACTGATTCTTCTCCTCATATTTCGCTCTCTAACCTTTCCTTAAACTGCCCCTCTAAACCTGAATTTTCCTCTCAGATAATCATCTATTTGGATTTCCTCCCACAAAACACACTTATCCATCCAATTCCTACAGGCAGGCTTGATAAATAACAGAAAACAAATTAAAGTTTGTGTTAAGATAAACCAACACCAAACCAAAAGAATGCTTGCAAAACTACAATACCAATAATACCACCAAATCAGTTAGTTCTAGAAATATCAGAGGATACAACATTACACGCAAGACCAGCAATAAAGAGGAAAAATCCATTTTTGTAGATTAAGTTGGTATTAAGTAGAACTATTTCTAATATAACTTTTGCTATTTTACCCCTGAATATATTCCATCTACTATTAAGAGATCAATTTTACAGACTAAGTTGTATTCACTAGGTCATGAGGTGAATATGTACAAAAAGATATTAAATTTGATTGCTATATCTTAACTAAAAAGGTGATTTGTTTCTAGATCAAGTTTTCCTATACAGATTCTAAAACAAAAATTTAATCTTGAAGATCCATGGAATCTTGGACCCATATTATAAGAGAAAATTCCTACAGAATTTAAAAAGTCTTGATTTTAATAATTATGAAAGACATACAAAAGGCATAAAAATCTCTTATGTTGAATATGTTTTTACATTAATATTCAAATGAAATTTACCTTCTAGACCTAATATCCTTAAGAAAATGATCGTAAGATATTCTTGCCAAATTAAATGTCAGTGGTTCATTGTTAATAAAAAAATAATTCTGCATGCTCATGAAAACAACTATTTTTCGCAGAAACACTTTACTAAAAAGCATAGAAACGAATTTCAGTTTATTTGTTTCAATTAGATAAAGGAATGCTGAATTACAGAGCCACTACTGTCATACTATCTAGAATTATTGCCTAGAGGACAAAGAAACTTACTCAATGCTTTTATATGAACGGCAGTGAATGACAAACTAACAGCTAACAGACTAGTGATGCTATATCGTATATTCTAGTCAGCAAAATGATCTATTTTAATAAGAATTTAAGACTCAGGGAGCTGACGGGGAATTAAAACCGACGCGTCGGTTTGGAGCTCTAGAAATACGCCGTCGCGACGGACTTCAGGAAACCATTTGATAGAATATTCATATGTCAATTTTATAAAATTGCTATTTAATAGGCAAAATCGATCTCGGGAAACATGAATAAAGTGATGGAGAAGAGTGGGACTGGGGAAAGTGGGATAGGGAATAAAGCAAGGTGATCACAACTCCTTAATTTTCGGGAAATGGTCCTGATGAGTTATTGTTATTTTTTTTTCCACAGAATAAATCTTTCGTCCAACCTTTTCATATTTCTTAGCTGGAAATTTTATCTGGGAAGGAAAATACCGATTCAGTAGAGCTTCCTTTCTTAAAAGTAACCGTCTCGATTCATATCCTGAGGTCTCCGAGGCTTCTTTCAGACGGTGCAGGGAAAAACCGCGCCTTTCAATCGTAACGGGTGAATTTGCTCCACGCAAAAATACATAAAGAATTTTCGCACAAAGAAGCAGTGTGTTGAAATGTCAAATTTGAAAAATTCTAAAAGAAACCTTATAATTTTCAAGTATTCCAAAGAATGATTTTTACAGTGTGTGAAGCGTGTGCTGAAGAATATGGAAACATTACAAAAACACTCTTTCCGTTCCGCGAAAAAATTTTTCCTCCCTCAAGGTAGTTTGACTTATTGAAAGAATTCAGTACTGATAATATGATAAAATCTACTTTGATCAGTAAAATACTTTCTTAAAACTTCTCTTTCATCTATAAGATGAATTAATTATGAATTAGAAATCAATGTAGGCAATCACTGATATATTAGCTACTTTTCTGTTTGGTAAATATGTAGGTATTATATAAACGAATTTAGTATTGAACTATTGAATTATTTAGAACTGTCTGCTGATACAAGAATATCGCTAAACTAGCTGATCTGCCCGTTGATTCTCATCAAAAAATAAAAGTTGTATACTAATGCCATACTAATCCAAATTCAACTATTATTTCTAATTTAATTTTGAAAGAAATTAGGCTTCAAGGGATTAAAACGAAGTTTTCTTATGGAAGCGATTCATAAGGACTTCGATTTTAACCCGGCGGAATTAATTGCATGAAACCTGCTCAGTGTTGTCTTTACCATTATGATGTACACTTGATAGGCTAATGAGGTAGATGTAGTACATACATACGATAGTATTCATTCCCTCATCTAATCTCACGTATTGGCTAAGTAAGTATCGTAGCCATGCTGTAATATATACAAGAATGGGAAAGATGTTAATCTAGCACATGTAGGTGTGCGACTTGGGTTCGAGTGGCAGACATGTCGCTATTTTTCATTTCTGTTTATCCTTCTATCGTACAGAGGCGGGTTAAGGTCGATTAAATCCTCAGGCGAACAAGGAAAAATTGAGCTCCTCAAAAATAATCAAAATTGGAGTCAATAAAAAAATATGTGAAGTTGTAGTTTTCGGGACTTTTCGGAAGTCGTGGCCCAGAGGTTCGCCGATAAATATGTCTCTTGCGTCGTATGCGCTTGTATACTAAGTGCGTTCCACAAAATGAGCCTCTATCATGGTCATGTTTGGCTGTGGTGATTCTGGGCTCAAGTGTCCAACATGAACTCGCAAATTTAAATTTCCCGTAGCTCCATAAACTCTACGGGTGGACCTTAAAACTCATGCATAATCTGTCTGCTGATAAATTCCAATGGGTAACCTGAAACACTTATTAAGAATGTGAACAGGAAAATATACTGCGTTGGATAGTTTTCTGCACTGCATTGGCTACATAGTAATTAAAAGGGTCTGATCGCTTAAATATCTGGATCTCTATCTCTTAACCAGAGTTCAGAAGATTGATTGATTGATTTGACCTAGAAACATATTCAGGTAGGAGTTAAGGGGGTCTTCCCTTCAAAAGCATAAAATAGGGGTTTATGGGCTTCATGTATCGTTTCATGATTTAAATTTATTTAAAAATTTACCAATAGAACATTTAAATTAAGCTTTTAGGTGATAAAATGAGCATTTTAAACAATTTTCATACTGCTTATGTGAATGTGTGAGAACCATTATTATTACATTATTCTCCCAATAGGTCTTGCTAAGTCGAGCACAAGATAAACATCGAGAAAACTCATCCCTGTCTACTTAATATATCTGAACACGACGCATATTGAGCCCATTACAAAGCGAAGCTGAGCTAAAATGAGTCTCTTCAAGCCAACCTATTGCATAGTGATACATACTAAGTTTAGATTATTGAAGTATACAGCCATGGGATGCAGAAGAAAGTTTTACGAGAAAACATCGATAACTGAAAGTAAAACAAGAAAAATTCCACGAAAAAAGGAGAGTAAAAATATCCACCGAAACAAAGGAATATACGATATAAAAATCAAAATATAAAATTTTTAACCAAAATAAATTTGAATTTGTGTATTTATGCAGTAAAACATAGTCGCGTAAAACAATAGCGTGTCTAAGAAACGAATTTACTTACATTGACTGACTTTCACAAAACATTAACCAGTTATTATTGTAGCAAATTCAAGATTAAACAAAAGAGGCGTATCCCTTTAAAAATATCAAAAAGTGTTTTACATCGCCTTCTGAATTTAAACCGTAAGCTATCTATTTTGCTCTGATGAAAATTCAATATTTTTCTCAAGAATTTAATAAATTTAGCGAAAATAAAAATTAATCGAACATTTTTATTATTACCAATCTTCATAGGTCTACATAGAGAACATGTATCCACAAAAACGGAGTCTTCACGCCAGCCTCGAGATGGGTAATACATCTCTTTACCTCATGCCCAAAATTCATCTATAAGTGACGCTAGGATGAAATCTAGAGAAGAGAAGAGTAGACTTTTCCATTTTTGACTAATTAAGGCAAGTGATCGGTTTAGAATATCATCTTGGAACTCAAGCTAAAGTAAAAATGTTAGCAAAATACTTCTGCGATTTCTATGTATTCAATGTATCTGTCAAGACAAAGTGGTATTTTCAATGGCAACTAGTGGATAATTAAGTCACTAAGGTTTGTTAAGGATTGTTATATTGGTAAGAAAATAACCCTCACCAAGAGTGACTTTATAATCAGGCGCTCTAGGAACTAGCTGAGGTCTCCTTTCCTAACAACTTTCTAAATTAAGATTCTGTTCTGTTTTAATAACATTATCTCAGATATGATATTTTGTAAAAAGTATCCGTTAGTAATTGCAATATATAGAAACTGATGTAACATTTGAATATTGTTTACATTCGTCAGCGATTAAATTTTCTATGCAATATATTTCTTCGTATCCCATTACAAATACTGGTAGTTGTTATTTTTTCAAAACAATAATTTTTTTACTAGCTCCTCGTTATGATTTTTGCTCCTATGGCCTCTTAGAGTGCGTTCCATGCTCTTATTACCCCTACCTTTTCCTCCATGGAAATATTTTAGGTCTACCCCTAAGAAAATATCGAAAAGCAAAGTGAAATTTTGCCCCTTGTATTTAGGCAACCGTAATCACCACTTTTCCGGAGTAACATTCAGAAACTGAAATATGCACCACAACTTAAATGACTATGGATAAATGAATTATGATTAAGTATTAAAATAATTAAATTTTCATACGAAAGTGTGAACAATTAGGTCTAATTTAATACTGCAAATGCATTACATAAATATAAGTCGATTCGATTTTATATTACTGCAAAATAGAGCAAGCTTATGCAATTAAGATTTAAATTTTCGATTTGATTACTCATTTAATTTTAAAACTTATGATAAAAGTCACCTGCCTTGTGAGAGCAAAACGATGGGAGATGCTCTTAAAGGATAGGTATATACTTAATCAGGAAAACCTTTGCAAAATCTCCTCAATAATAATCGTCTAGACATGTTCCTTCTAAGCTGATTCATGTTGAAAAACGCATGAGAGGAAGATCGAATCGAGAAGGTAATACATATTAATAGGCCTATAAAGCCAGAGATGGTGGTGAATATGTAACAAGGAGAGCAGCGCAAATAACACATCTCCTATTTTTGTTACCGCATTTCTTCCAGTATTTCTAGATACTTGAATTTCAAAAATAAAGGAAATATACGATTATGACTGCGAAGTTGACGAATATTTTCTTGTAAAAGCCGTGTCATGTAAACCTAGTTTATAATTTTTTTTAATCAGCAAAATTGTTTTCAGAAAACCAGGGGAGAAAATTAAGCTCTAGAATTACCAAGAATAAGTTAACGAATGCTACATAAATGTCTTCATATCGCACTTTAAGCAGCTGGATAGAGATGTGAAAAATAAACAATTTTGCAGAAGATTTTTCGGTAACATTAAAATCAGGAGCAAAATACTGTCCTGGATATTAATATGGTATATCAGTTCTTGATCATTGCGTTAGAATCCACTAACTTAATGATATCAACAATGGTAAAACTCCGTATAATCCTTAGTTAGGATATACGGAGCGGATTTGAAAGCGCGATGTGCCATGACTCACTCCAGACGTTCTGCGCTCGGTAATCAATAAACCGGCGGGCGACGAGGGACTCGTGCTTAAAACGTAGTAGACTCCAGGACCAAGCGGTAGGGATTTGTTTATCAGAGCTTCAGTTTGCTTGCTACATACTATTTTCGTCGGCATATTTTATACGTCGATCTATTCTCATATGGAAAGTATACAAACGTGTAAATAAATTATGGTTGTGCGTTTTTAAAGGGCTCTTGCATGGAAAATGATTCCGATTACGTGATAAAAGAGGTGTGTAACGCAAGGTATCAAGTATAAATCCGAATCCATATGGGCCTCTGAGTGATAAATACAAAGTTGACAGTGACGAGTAGCTATACGTTTTGAGAAGTTAATCGATTCTCGTGTTTCCTTTTTCAAAATATCAATAATTTTAAATGTTGCAGTGGTTTTGTGATTTGTATACGAATCCTGTCACAGAAAAATTAATCAATGTCAAAAGGCGACGGTGCATTAGGTTACACTTATCAGCTGCCTTCCAGCAGCTGGAGTGTGAGAATTCGAAATGCTTTATCGCAGTTCAGCGACCTGTTTAGTGAATTCAACAAATACATAGCACCTGCCTACCATCATGATCGCTGTGAAAGGTATGTATTATCTCATCTTTTGCTTTTGATTCATTTTCTATTAAATAAGGCGGAGAGGTTTATCTCAAACTCTTGCGTCCGTAACCAGCTAGAATGTGAGCCGATAAACGTTACAAAATTAATTCCTACTTTCTTATACTCCCTTAAGATTTTAATTCCTCGAAAACATGATGTATATAATATTATGATACGCGTGATCAACAGGAAGAAAAATGAAAGGCACAATTTTCATAGATTTATACATAATTTCAAATTCTTCATAGAAATACATAAATTAATTATTACATTTTGAAATCTAAAGAAAAAAACTAAGAGGGCGAAAATTCCTGTATAAGTTTCCTAATTTATTACCACAATGTACTCGCAAGATGTTGTAATTTGTTATCTCACATTTCCTCTACTTAATTTTTCTTCGCGTTTCCTTATCTAATTTTTCTCCTCAGCACTCTGTAACAACCAAATTTTCTTTTATGCAATCCCAGATAACATTATATGAGAAGACTGAATGAATTGGCTAACATTATATGAGTGACATTTTTCGTTGAGAGTCAGTTGATGAGATAAATAATTTAATTGTACATAAATTTCTGCAAAATTATTCAGATAAATGTGCAAAAAAGTTTCCAACTTTAATGTATAATGTATGTGTAATAAAAATACATCGTTTTAAATTAATATATATCTAAAAAACCATTAATCATTAAATAAATTCATATCTGAAACTATCTTTTGAATATTTGATTGAGGATCACCCAGACAATACCTCTTCTATGAAAATACAGTGGCGAGTGAGATAAAATATTTTTTTCTAAGCTCCTTAAATTAAAATAATTAGAAAATTGATATAGCTTCAAAAGCGTTAACTATGATGTACGTTTCTGAAATATGAGCTAGCCAACTGTTAATTATAAACTAGGGAAATTTTTAAGGTTAAATAGTAGGTAATTATTTAATAAAGGATTCAAAATTTATTTAGAAGATAAGTTTAAGCTTATAGTGAAAATTTTGAATAACATTATAGGCAACTATATTTTGACTAGGTGATTATATTTTCTACCAAACACAATATTTCAGAAATTCTAGCCAAAGCATATTTTAATATAACAAACTATAGAATTTCTAAAAATTGTACATCACAACAATAATCACTCTTGTACCATGCATAACTTAATTCTTAAATTTCATTCATTCCCAGATCTTTTCCTATCACTGCTTTTTCAACTTCCACCTACTTTTTTAAACTCCTGGATTCCAGAAAATGAGATTCTCCCATTTTAGCTGTTAATTTATAAGAGAATAAATCTATCACAACCAAAGTAAATCAGCAGGAACTGTCTCCCAAAATATTCCTAGCTAGAATATTTGAGTCAATTTTAGGCTTTGACATTGGATATACATAATAAATTTAGATCCTTTATTTCTGTCTTTTTCTCAAAAAAGAAAAATGCAGATGTAAGTGAGTAACCCCTCCTTTTGTCATGTTTAATGATTGGGAGGCAAATACTCTGAATATTTCTGTATGCATGAAATAATTTTTAGAGCTCTGTAAAATATTACTAAAATAAAATACCCAAATGTTAATGGCGAAATTTTATTTCCAGATCTGTCCAAATGCGCCTTTATTCAATGCACAAAAGAGAGTTTGTTATGGTGTTTGTTGCATTTTTTGCTTTCTTCGGACTGGGAGTTTTCATTGGATTGGCAGGTATGAGAATAAATTGTATTTCATAAATTTCCGAAAAAAGAAATCTTAAATATATACCAATATTCCATACTATGAGGCGAATTATAGATAAATTCAGCATAAAATACTATTTTTTCAAATTTCCCAAAGTACCAAGTAATATTTTCATTAATTAAATGTCTAATCAATACTTTTCAAATTAGTACAATGTGAAATAGCAGAGTTAAAAATACATAAGTTTATAGAGATATAATTTATAAAATAATATGAAATTGATTGGAATAGGGGCCACACTACTTCTAAGAATATATAAATATCCAAATTCTTTGGCTTCTCTACCTCTATTCATCAATTCCCGCTCACCAATCTTTATGTCAAGTTCAGTTTTGTGATAGAGCATTTAGCTCTATTCATCTGGTCTTCAATTGAAGTATAAAGGTACTTTACTCATTTACTCTCTCTTTTATATTATTGTTTAGACTCCTTTAGATTTTAAGATTGTCTCTTTTAATGCTGTGCTACTCTTCTTCCTTTGAAAGGACAGAAATATTTTCATAGATTGTTACCCCATTTAATGCATAGTTTTCTTAGTGTAATAATACCTGACTTTAAAATCCATTGTTAAGACCAAATGATCTCAAAAAATGTGGTGCCCCTGTATGTTATTTCAAGAAAAGATTTAATTTAAAATTTATTTTAACTTATAAATTAAGTTTGTTCGCTCTAAATTTGAGTTAGTACCTTTATCTTTGTGAATCTGATGATAGTTGGGTTAGGAATCACTCAAAGTACGTCACTAAACACTCAAGAATTACAAATTTTTGTTTTTCTATAAGTTTCGTGAAATTTAATTCAGTCTTATTTTATCATGAGAAAAAAGGAGTGTCATGCATAAATACATGTTAGAAAAATGTAAATATATGTATAATTAATATAATATTAATTGAGAAGATTCATTATGATGTAATAGTTTGAGCTTTAGGTGGCTGTTTCTAATTTATTAAAGGGCACTATAACCAAAGATTATATCAAAAAAGCAAATTCATTACATTTTCAGTGTTGATTATGATATTACTTATAAAATATAAGGAGGAAGCAACATTTGTGGACTAAATTTGTGAGAGAAACAGAAAATTGGAATGCCCTGAAAAAAATGAAATTCTTAATTACGCAATTATTCCAAGAAATAAAATATTATAGTCAAAGAGTACTTTGGGCAATGTCCATGAAAATGTGAGTCAAGCAAATTCTAGGACCACAAATCAGCTTTTTATATTATATCATAGCTGTTATACCTGTTCTTACAGATATTCTCATGAAATTAATGGACCTAGAGTAATGAAAATGATGAAAAAAGAAGCAAATCTCAGAATTAACCGTACAATTTAAAATAGAGAACTCAAGAAATTGACAGAAATTCCAATTGAATTTGAAATCCAGAAATTGTTGCTGAAAGAACAATTCTCGTGAAAAAAATTCTCTCATCTAGTAAAACCTTAGATTGCAATATATGCTACTGAGAGGGATTTTGCTCACAGCTAGATACACAAACAATTACATTTCTGTCATTCACTCAAAGTTGGTCATCTATATCATAGGGATACACATATATACTTTTTATCCAGTTAAACCATCATTTAGCTGTATTGTTTGAACTCCACAGACACAGGAAATTAAGCTGTGGTAGCTCAGAATCAAAAAACTTCAGAACATAACTGATATATGAAGCAGTTATTTTAGTACCAAGAAATTTAAGTCTCTGCACTTTGTTATCATGAAAAAATATAGGATTATAAATTCACACTATCTACATATATTTGAATTGATAAAAGGTATAATATTTTGGAATTTAGTTTCAATTTAGCCTAGGTAAACTTAAATATTTATTATTATTCCTGCTTACAAGTTACTACTTTAATATTTCTGTATATGATTATTATTGGACTTCCTTTGATTATCTTGTTTAAAAAATCATGTACTCCAGTTATAACTAGCATATGCATATCATGTTTACCATAATTACCTAATATTGATTGTAACTTCAAATACATAGGGCCACCTATCACCAGCACATCAGAACAGAAATCATCGAAGCTCCTCCCAAAATTGAATGGCACTGATATTTCTACTGGACCATTCATAATGAAAACTCCACCCATGTCTACATATAGCCAACAGTTGTGGGTCATAGCAAAAGTTTCAACAGAAAATAAAGATGGTAATTATGAAAAAAATAGAAAAGACAATTTGAAGCAAAATATTTTGATGCTTACACATGTAAAATTTTTATTTTTATAGATGAGATCTACGATAAAACATTTCATGTTAGTGTCACAATTGAAGGTATAACAGCAGATCACAAGCCGGTTACAGTTTTAAGGGCAAATCAAGCACACAATAGGTGAGTGAGATAGCTCTGACATAAAAAATGTAACATAGTATTAATGATAATAGGAAACCTAAGTAAGTGCTTTGAGAAGTCATTTTTTAACTTCCCAGGAAATGCAAAAGTACTTTTAATATTTCCAAAAAAGTAAAGTTGCTCTCAGGAGTTCTGCAGATTTTCAGAAATGATGATAAAAGCTTATAAAAAGATAAACAATTCATAAAAATTTACACCTAATTCATATAATCATACTTCCTAATTGATCAAATGTATTAAACCCAAGCCAACACCCATAAGCAAGTTACTCTCCAAGGGAACTTAAATACTAATTATAGTTATAGTAAACAAATTATATCACCCTCATATTTATCCCAAAGTTATTAATAAGTTTGATGATTTCAGGACAAGACATTTGCATTGTCAGCAGACCACTTGTGATGAATTCATAGTACTACATCTAGGGTTCCTAGACTATACCCATTACATCTTAACAATTAATTTCTATGGTTTAGAAAGCTTTCACCAAAAATACCAAATAAAAGAAGTGACATTTTATGTAAGTATGGCAGCAGATACCAGTAATTATTGACATTAAATGAATATGATATGAGTCATTCCTGAATATTTTTTTCTTTTCAGTTCAAGTCCTACAATCCTGCTTTCACCCAAATAGAAATTTGGTTTCGCTTTATTTTCTTGATGGGAACATTCTTTGTAACTGTAAGTTTCCAAAATGAAAATATGTGGTTAACTAAAGTTTCCAAAATGAAAATATGTGGTTGTTATGACCAAATTAATCTCCTTCATTTCAGTGCTGGTTTGCACACACACTTCGAATGTTTTCCATGTATGACTGGTCAATTGAACAGAAATGGATGTCAGTGTTGTTGCCTCTTCTATTGTTATATAATGGTAAGATAGAATGTTTTTAAATCAGCACATATACATGCATAATTTTAACAGTACTCCCTTTCAGGTTAAACAAGATATCAGATTCATATTCTTTGCATTACTTCTCAATACTTTCTAATCCTTCAAACATATTTTGCTGTGACACAGCCAATTATGTTTTGTTAGACTCCACTCATTACCTAAATTATAATATTTCTTTCTTTTTAAGATTTTGATTGCCATATTAAAGTAGATTTTTCCTTAGTCCTCTCCTTTTTCGACTCTTGATCATAGAGCAATTATATACCATATAGCATCATATACCATTCTTTCATTCACATTATTTATCCAAATTCAGTATAATTCTATATACCACTAGTTTTTTTTATTTGGACAACTTCTGCTCAATAACCAATCCTATACTGCCACCAATTAGTTAATTACATTCACTTGCATTCCATTCCATCATAATCGGAAAACATACCACCAAAGTATACAAAAATGTCCGACTTCATTCTTTTCTTTCAGCAGCATTAGTTTCAGATACATTCTTTCTGCAACTACAGTGATTATATTTCTTTTGTCTTTTTGTGATCAAAGTACATTCTTTGTATACAAAAGTACCTGCATCTTACATCCAAAAGCTAAAATAATTTGGATTATACAGTAAATAATTGACACCTGACTTTAATAACTAGCTTGACTTTTTCAGATCCCATTTTCCCCATGACATTTCTGCTAAATTCTTGGATTCCCGGTATGATAGATGCAATTTTTCAGGCATCATTTCTTTGTGCCTTATTGTTGTTTTGGCTTTGCATCTATCATGGCCTTCGTCAGGTAAGCAAATCACAGTATGCAATTTTTCAGAAAAGATGCATACCTATCCATGATTATGTTTCATCTTATTCCAGAATGAAAGACGGCTTTTGACCTTTTATGCACCCAAACTATTCATAGTTGGTCTGCTATGGCTTTCAGCAGTGACTATAGCAACATGGCAAGAGTACAATGAACTTCGTGATCCAACCTATAGTTATAAATTGGACACGAGTAATTTCTATGTAAGTATTATCAAAATTTTGACTATATTACCATGATTTTTTTAAACACTACCCTTAAAATCTAAATAACATACTATACAACATACAAAATTTAGATGGTTATGGTTATAAGCTTTGTCTGGGGTAATTACTGTACAGGCAGAGCTGATTGTTACCTTGGCTCTTATTTTCCAAAGTGAATCTCATGACTTCACCTGACGTTTATTTTCATCTCAAAATCCTTTGCTATTTGATTTAATACAATTATTAGCACTAATATTGTCCTTTGGTAATCATACCCACCAGTTTTTTTGTCAGCAAATTATATTAGTTATAATATTTTTTCTCTTTCATCTATTTTTCCCAAGCGTTTTTCACCATTTCCCCTGTATGTAAACACTGTAGTCAAAAAGGAGTAATTTTTCTGGAGCTTATAATTCTTTTCAGGGCTTCAAAGTCTTCTTCTTTGTTGTTGGTGGTGTTTACTTGGCTTATTTACTGTATCTGACATTGCGAGCATACAGTGACTTAAGATCCATGCCATATTTTGGTAAGTTTCTGACCATAAAGTTTGGATAGCAATGTTTTCCAGAAACCTGATTTATCATTTTCTTTCAGATATGAGACTAAGATTTCTAACGATTTTGATGTTAATTGTGCTGTCAATCAGCATAACTATCACTGTTCTAAGATTTGGTTTTGGAATTTTGGAGGATAATTTTGTAGCTGAATTATCAACGACTTATAAAAATTCAGCAGAATTTATGTCATTTTATGGGCTACTGAATTTCTACTTGTACACAATGGCTTATGTATATTCACCCTCCAAAACAGCAGTTTATGGTAAGTATTGAAAATTCCTAACCAGAATGCTAGAACACAACTAGTCCACATTTTCATACCTACTTCTTTGATATCTTTCATCTTCCAATTTCCAGAGTCCCATATAACAAAAGATAATCCAGCATTTTCTATGATAAATGACAGCGATGAAGATGTGATTTATGGTTCAGATGATGAAAGCAGACAGCCCTTAAATCGTAGTCACAATGATGATGATAGTGACTAAATATCAATTGTAATCCATTTCATGTTTATGGTAATTGTTATTTTTCAAGAAATGTTACTCCTGTAATGATTAATATTTATTCGATTGTGGAAATAAAGCTACGATGTACAACATTAAATACCAAAAAAATGACTGAGAAAGAATTATTCTTTGACAAAGCCAGCCTTCTAAAATTATAATTAATCATTTAAATAGCTTTCTCTAGCAAGAAAATCTAAAGTTTACTTGTGCTCCACATGTGCTCTGCTTCCAATTAGAAATAAACAAGAAAAACAAAGTATCATCTCTATTACTCACTTAAATATCATCACAGCTCCTTGAAAGTTTACTCTTCAATTCTTATTTCACTAAGTAATTGATTTCGAACCACTTCAGTCCACAACTCTTACATTATCCTGATAAAAGCAATTGACTGAATCTACTAGAGCAACTGGAAATTTCTCTACATAGTGGAAACACCTGACTTTTTTAGCCAACAATTATACCTTCTCATACAACCATTTCTCAGGGAATTATTCAATCCATTTTACCTATGAATAAAAATCAAAGTAAAAATCCTTTCCTTCCTTAAACATGCCAATTTCTCTTTTCTATATTATACCTCTTTTCTTCATCAGTCATAAATCATCCCACAGCCACAATCCTCTTCTTTCTCATAGATTGAGAAAGAATCAACAAATTTCCTGCCACAAATACAATTTTGAAATTGGCTAATCTCATTTATTTCTAATTTAGTATTTAAATAAATTTATTCTTGTCAAATTCTCCTCTTTGTGGAAGAAGCTTTAACTAATGTTCCCAATTGAACTCTTAGCAAACTAATATATTTAGACTAGAATAAGGTGACTATCACATCGGTGGATCAGTTGTAACATGGATCACAGAATAAAATATAGATCATGTGACATACATTAACATTAGACCATATTATATAGAATTACATTGATGCACATACAATTAAATAGAAGACATTTACAAAGGGCAATCATTTAGTTATATTACATAGCAAAGGATAAAGTTTGTCACAGAGAAACTTATAAGTTTCCTAGTAAGCCTTTTTCTTAATCTTTTAACCCACATTTTGAAAATTTTGCTGGACTTGGAAAGCCCAATGCAGCAGCATGGGAGTCAATTTGCTGACTATGTGTCACTCATGGTGAATGCCACCTGGCTAAGCCTTATCCCTCTAAAGGATGTCATGCCAAGCACTTTTTACTTTAATTTGAAAAGGTTAGTACAAAAGAAGTTTATAATAGAAAAATGAACAACTATGAAGGATTTCAGGAATGGAGTAAGATAATCATCATAGATATATTTTTATTCTACCTTGTGTATATGGCAATGTACTACATTACTTTTCAAAGGAAGTGTTGAAGATTATTTTAAGCAAACATAATACATGATAAAATATTAACATCTGATAGAGAGAGGAAGCATAATTGTTGAGAAAGGGATGTTCAAAATTTCTATAAGTTGCATTTACAACTATTTTCTGTATTCGGAAAGGATTGACTGCAGCATAGGAATCACCCTGAGAATGATCCCATAACTCAAACAGGAGTGAAAATGGGCATGATATGTACATGTTGTATCTTGGCTTGTCTTCAAATAACAACAATACTGGATGATATTTTGCTGTTAATATGCTAACATGGTGGATCATCACTAACATACATTCCAAGGAATTAAATACTCAGAACTAAATATGATCTTATAGACTTTAAAGAGAAGGCTACAGCTAAAAGAGGTAATTTTGCATGAACCTGTAGGAATTTAACTTTTCATTCAAATGCAGACTTTAGAACTATAAAGGATTAGTGAAAAACTCTTTATTCTGAGTTACCTGAGATTTATCTCACTGAAGAAAGAATAGTAGTAATAGTATAGTAAAGAAAGAATAATATTGATTTTTTCTTTTCTTGAGTAATAAATACTACTTGTTAGTTATTTTACACTTTTTTAAGGGTGTCACACCAATCAATATTTTCTAAGAAATGTTCTTTTGCTATAATGCAATAGACATCTTAGGCAATAATGGAAGTAGTAGTATTGGTTAAAAGTACTTCAACAACTAAGATCATCATGTATGTGGGCTCCCTCAAGAATTGAACCTGGGGCAATTGATTGCAAAAAATATTAGCATATACAAATCAGTCAAACATTGACATCATTGTATATGCAAAAGAGATTACAGAAACAGAAATAAACCTTTACGTAAAGCATAAAATATGTTATTTCTCTAAAAGCTGAAATGAAAGTAAATTACGTTTAAAAGGTAAACCTTTGAAATTTTTAACATCATGGCCAAAGGGTACATTTTTGCAGGCTAAATATATTGCTATAATGTTGATTTGATTTCAACTTATGCTATACTATAAATCTGGATGTTTTACATCAACTTAAACTATGAATTTCTAAATGATGATAAAAGAAATCAACAAAAAATTAAGTAATGAGGAAAATGAAGATTTATTAATTGAAGAATTGAAAACAGTGTTTCTAAAAGTCGGTGCTGCTTTTAAGGGATTTACATAAAGTGTTAAGTTGAGCACTATATTAACATTAGAATATGCCAAATTTACGAATCTCCCAACTGATTTCTTAAGCCCCTGCTTTCATGGGTGGAGTATAACTAATGGATTCCTATTCATAAATTTTAAAGGCTTGAAGACAAAATTTGCGATGATTTATTACTAACAAGTATATAAGCATAAACTATATAGTTTTGTTACCCAAGAAGAGAGCGGAGAGCTTGTTAGAAACAGATCTCAAATGCATATGGTTTTGATATTTGGCTTAGAGCTAGCATCAATGCGTGGCAGTTTATTTCAGTATCATAAAATAATTACCAAAGCTGAGCAATAAAATAGTTTAATTTTCACATAAATAATTATGTGAAATTCAATACTCAATGTAAACAAAAAACACTCCTTAAAAATCACCATGAGTAACATTTTCAAATTATTTGCTATTAGAGACAATTTTGGTAAGAGAACAGGAAATCACAATTCTTGAGAATTCCCAAAATCACCTATTTATTTGATATTTGTAGATCACAAATAAGGATAAAATGCAAAGCCAGAGTAAGGGTGAAGAGGGCACTGTGTTGCAGGTGGGTTTACACGTACTTATAACAGTCCAATAAAATTTAAGTTCATTGATTAAGTTGAGAGATTCAAGTTTATGAACAAAGGACTGTATGGGATTTCATGGATAGAGTCCTTTTGTAGCTTCAGACATTAAACAGGGTCACTTCAGCACTAATTTCTAGTAGATTACTAAATGGTACTTCTACATTAGTTTCACTTAAAGTGTTAACAATATGATAGGTATTCAATAATTAACTTTCTGCATCATAGACAAATGGTAAGCATATTCTATCCTTACTATTTTTAAATTCAACAGCATAGGTCAGGAAAAATCTAGAGCGGAATTAAATTAGAGGGATTATAAAATGAAAAATCATGAGCCACCTGTGAAGCTTACTTTCAAGACAATATTTTTGTGGTTATGGTTGAGTAATTAACATTGAGGTATTATTTTCTATGATTGTTATTAAGGATCACAGGTAGTTTAAATTGCTCTAAGAAAAGAAGTTCAACAATTAGTTAAAATTTCTCATGTGTGGTACTGAAATAACCATTAATATTATGTATAGTCTAATATAGTTCTTTGATAGTCATTTGTCTAACAGTAAACAGAATCATTTAATGTAGTATTTTTCTCTACAACTTGTAGATGACTGAGTATCACAAAAACCATAATGAAGCCATCTACCTTGTTCAGTAGGATATTAAATTTGGCTCTATAATCATCAGTGTGCATATTCAGATAGAACTCACACTAAGTGAATATTAAACATTGATATTTTACAATGTCACCAATGAATTCTTCCACAAATAGTAAGAATCATCGTTGGAATTCAGTCTTTTGCTGCATATCAAATATTTGAAGATCAAAATCCTGTTAGAGGTTAAAAATTATTAATCTTTCACAATTAATAACAATAAATAAAATTATATATTTAATATACACTAATGATAATCAACAAAACACCCTTGTATGCTAATATAAAATCAGCCATAGAAATCATTATCCTTGTAGAATAATGCAAGAAATACTAATGAAACTTATTTAAATAAATCTATTAAATCTTCAGCATAGATTGAATTTACTTTAATGTGAGCTTTTATATTTAGTGGTTGTGAAATATATTTAGGAAGACTAGGAGTTTCTTGCAATTCAATTAATAGAAATCCAGTAATTTCCAAATTAAATTAGGAAAATCTATTGCATAAAAAAATGATGTAAAATAAGAAGGCACAAATCTTGCCACCAAAACTTGGCTGTTTGTGCCAACAAAATTCTGCCTCAATCCATTCCATTGATTTGAAAACTTATCTTAACATTAATAAACATACAAAAGGCTGTTATTTCTAATTAAATAGTGATCTAAAAATGCTAAGCTTCGACCTGTGGGTGGTTCATAAAATTTGTAATTCCATTCCAGAAAGTAAAATGTAAGAAAAACGAATAACAGTCAAATGTTCAATCTTCTTAGATTGATAGCCTAAAAGTAGTCTTTTCAAGGAAATTCGCCTAAAAGACCAAAGAATTTAGGAATGGTGGAATGATATAAAGTACCATTTGGTATGTATTCAATTGAAGTACGTTTTTTTATAATTTTCCTTTCTCCGATTGTATCTCGTCGCGCTAATTTAGAAGAATTCATATCTGCTACTTACATACTTCACCCTTGCGTATAATATGCATGTTTACCATTAGTAATTCTAATAATTACTGAGGTTCCAATATTTGTTTACCTCTGTAATTAATTTAGTAAAATATTTTACCTTCAACATTGACAAATTTCATTTTCGACTTATTTTAATCTAAGTTAACGTCTGATTCGTGAAACTATGGCTTCAATTGATGCAGAACATTGATTTTCAAATAAATGACACTGAAACCTTTACCTAATTTTAAGGATTACTTAAAGGCTCTAACATACTTTCATTACCGAAATGAAAATCATGTAGGGTTGAACAATGTACAATTAATGATTCTGATTCTTTCCACAGTTTATGTTATTAATCGAGGATAAAATTTTAGTTTTTTCTTAACAAATGAAGTGTTGCTATCTTAAAAAGCATATAAATTTATTAAAAATAATTAAAAGGTACACAGTTCATTCGGACTTCGAACTATTTTCCACACTTTCAGTATTCCCTGAGTTATCCCTCTCAACAGGTTTTCCGGGAAAGAACTTAGTTATTTCCTTCTGCCATTCAGGAGTAGGTTGCGGATGGTAAGGGTTACCACCACCTGAGCTGCTCGCTAGAAAGATTAAAGTAAAAGCATATTTAATTCAGGCCCGATTCACGCCTTAGAATGATCCGCAAGCTTATTATGACACTCACACGAAGATGTCGAAGCCCCAGCCTTGGGTTGGGTAGTAACAATTTTTCTTGGAGCCTTAGCACCCGAAGCTTAAAAATGGAAACGATATTTGAGTTGATAAAATAAACTTAAGTACCACAGATTAGAAAACAAAAACTCCTTACTCTTAGCACCACTGCAGTCTGCTTTAGTCCTCACCATGATGATTGATATAATAAAGATTTCAATATTTAATATCCAAAATAAGCTCGCCAATTTCCTTGCCGCCAAACCTTTGTGACTATCGTTCTGAATAGAACGATTCGATATATATTCGACCACTTCGACCCCATCGAGATATTTGGCGGTATATTCAGTTACGACCTAAATCCTATCTTTATTAACATCATGAAAGATGTAATTGATATCATTTATGAAAAATACTGATAAATCATCAAATTTCTGAAATAAATTAAAAATCGCTATCAAATATGGCTACAAAATGGTTTACAGATATACATGGTATTATCTCAAAGGTTATGCATCATTGTCTCGATTAATTGTATTGCCAAATGTTGCTCAAGGATCATTCATCAAATTTTCAGTATATTCGTGCAAGGTCATAAACTCTAAATCTTTTTGTAGCAACTGTTTTTAGGGTGAATAAAAATATAAAATTATTCAACAATTATAGCACAGTGTTAATCCACTTCAACATACATAGTAAATTTTTTCAAGAAAATCTACGAGCACATGCTGACATTTATGAAAAATGCAAACCTAATAAATATAAAGTTAAATTTCGAACAAAATTGATGATAACAATATATATTAAGTCAATGAATGCATCAAATTTTCAAAAAATCTGAATGTAGAATTTTAGAGTTGTGGTATGAAATATTTCCAGGAATTTCCTCAAAAGTGATCTTTCCTTGCTTGTAATTATATATTATAACGTTCAGCAAATCTTCAGAGATTCGAAACTGACGCTTATTGTGATCATTTCAAATTGATTAAGGTGCCGCAACCGTAGCCGAAGTGTCTGGTAGTCCATATTTATTACGGAGGTATAAAAGCAAAGACGCTATCGCTCACTTACACATGTAAAAGCCTTAAATTTGATTTAACTGTAATATAGCATACTTATATATGAAATAGGTGAATTTTTGCCTAATTTCATTTCCTTTGAAGAATAAATGGAATATTTTCTATGATCTCAAATTATGCGGCTTTTTGTTTACTCACTTAGCTTGTAGGTCTTTGAAGAGTCCGTAAAATATCTGAAGCTTTTAGAATGCTGGGATGAAATTCTAAGCTATCCATCTTGAGTAGAGGTCTGCATCCCCTAATCTGAGAAACTAAGATGCAAATTGTGAACTTTCTAATATTTCTCTACCGGTGGAAGGAACGATTTAAACTTTCTCGAGGTTAACGAACGGCAATCGCCCAAAAAACTATCTGGTTTTATAGCGATTCGAGTCAGTAGATGCTCGTGAAACGGAGTCGAAAAACAAACTGGCGTGACGAAAGTTTTTTCATCTTTTGCGAGTGGTACATGTACGTTCATCTCAGCACCTCAAAACGGCTCTTCTATTACCCTTCAATGTTCAATTTACCAGTTATCGTGAAAAGTTGATGATTTAATGATCGAAATTTCTTTTGTTACATTCTGAGCTTTACTCCTGCTAATGTCATTTCTTACATACTGCTAGAATGGGGTGTTATTTTCATTACTAAGCCATTATTCAAACCATCAAAATGAATTAGACAAAACATACCTGCTAAATTACATTTTTCAACCATGAAGAGCGGCTATGAGAATTGCGCGAAGGAGTTTAAAATTAATATGTTGTTCAAAGTTATTGAAGTAAGAATGAATCTCATCGTGACAAGAACAAAGTATAACACAACAGTGGGATGCTTACTTATATTCTAGCGAATAATTTGATATCCACAATTCTTGCTATAACATCTTTAATATTACGAATTTGAATAAAAATATATTAATGCCTTCCATTTTTAAAAATTCAATAGAATTTTAAAAATCTCTCCCAACCTTATGTTAAGAATAAATCGTTTTTCGCAGTGAAAATGGTTAGTAAAACATTTATACATCAAATACAATAACTAATTATCAATATTTGTCGCTAAAATTTTCTAGTGCAATTCTCATATATTTGAATAGTTGAAATAATAAATTCCTGTATTTCACTTTTATAAGCTCCTTTTCAGCAAAAATTTTATCTTAGAAATTCTTTTTTCACTTTGAATCTTGTATTCCCTTTAAGAAGTATTGAAAATACATGTACAGTAAAAAGTTGACTGTTAACGTTTCTAATAGAATTTCAATTATAAAATATCCACTTGATAAAATATCAATGAGATTTTTTCCTTTTATTTCTACAGAAGACGAGTTAGATTTATGAAATTCTTAGATTCATATTTGTACAAGACATTGTCGTCAAAGAATGTCCGCAGAAATTAGGAATTAGATACAAGCTAAATACACTACAGCTTAGGGTCTCATATCTGCAGGGGCCTCGACAAATTCCTATTTTTTAAGAAATAAAATTTTCTTGCGATATATAAATTTATCCATTCCTCTATTCATACATTTAAAAGGTTGTTTTTTCTGAGACTCTTGGGTATCATTAAAAATGGTAGGGGCCTCTAGGCTTTACAGACTAACAACATAGCTTGGGGCTTCTTCCATCTCAACATTACAAAAAAGTCCCAAGAAGGTGCGAGGAATTTATTTTTCTAATTGATACGCTTTACCATTTAACTGTAATTAACTATGCTAACGTATGGCAAAGGAAACTCTCGAATAATTTATTTTCAATCAAGTAAAATTTCAGTAAAAAGTGTCTTAAAACGAATAAAATAAAATTACATCAACCTGTCTAAGGATTCTAATCAAAACTTTGATTGTGTTCGCAAATGTTTTGTTGATGATCGGTGGTTGAACTCTTTCTTATTTACGGCGGACAGATATAATAAAAAATGAGGATACACTCTAAAAATAGAGGAGGAAAATGATTGGAATGACATGGAGCAAAGCCAACTGGTTGCATCACTATTAAAGGAAAGGTGATCGAAGGGAAACTAGAGGGATCTACCATAAGGTTTCAAAAAATATGAGCTCAGAAAAACATAAACTCTCAAGATGGTGGCAGAAAACAGGGAATAACACAGAGTTCGGTAGAAGATGGGCCTATCGACAAGAGAGAATTCCAATAGAATTCCTCATCAGCTTATATGCAGCAAGAAAACTCCAAATATATCTCATATTATAAAACTTCAACGGCCATCTTAGGTCTTTAATCGCTTATAATTTATGATTTTTGAGTTTCAATTGCCAAGAAATTCAATTTTTAATAGCTAACTCATAATATTATTCTTACAAATTTACATTCAGCTTTCATTTAATGTTTCTATTTTAGTTAATGCCTGGGTGTGTGTGGAAGTAAAGGTCGAAGAGCTGTGCTTCGCAGAATCCGGTGTGGAGTGAGACTAATTTCCGTCACACTTTATGTTTTATACACATTAGCGGGCTATGTATATCAAATTGTAACTGGATTTTCATAGATTCCTTTCTTTTTCCATGATTTATCGCAAAAAACTGTAACTTTTAAAGTAACTCCGTGGAACATATTTGACCTAGATCTCTTGCGCGTCACAGAGGAACCAAAAAATTCCTATTCACGGAGCAGCGTCACAGTCGAATAGTAAATGATTTTTCTTTGTAAAAACGGTGACAGCCATCACCTGCGGTGAAAGTACGTCCTATCGCTTCCCTCCTCCATCATACCACGGGATCGATGGTCACTATAAAGACTGAGCCGATTCATAGGGTGGATCAGAGCTTACCAAGACTTCAATCAATTCACTGTAAATAACCGAAAGAGACAAGTTCCAAAATGAAGACGGTGAGTGTTTCCCGCAGTCTTTCAATTTCTTTCTCACTAAAACTTAGACGATTCAATTTTCTAACGGATGAAGCGAAATTCAGTTGTGTTGAATAGTGTGTTAAGAAAAATTGTGTTGCATTTTCTTTGGATGTTTATCGATGCATTTGCAGAGCTAATCAGCAGTATAAAACGCACCTGATAAAAAACTTCATGATAGGGTCATAACTGTTCTTTCTTTACTTAGAGCTTGATTTTAGGGTGGGAATATAGCATTCGAGGAGCATAGCAAGTTTCATTGTCATTCGTCTTTTCCCTTAAGGCAATTCATGTTGCCCCGGCCTCAATTTGCGGTTCCTGCCAGTCTTTACATTACATGGTAGGATGTGCATTCCGTTTCATTGATCATAGATACCTTTTAGAGAGGACGTTCTCGGTTATCCTCTTGGGCATCAGTCCTAATTTTTTTAGACGATCAGTAGGAAGTATGATGTTTGACAATAAGTACGCGTCCAATTTCTTTTTCCTTTCTCCAATCTCATCCAACAATTCTCTTCACTATTTCACATCAAAGCTTTTGGAATAAATCAGGTTATGAACAGGTTTCTTTTTTAACAGGTTTGTTATTTTTAGCTATGATGCCAAGAAGCATGTCTAAATCAAGTCACTTTGTTACTACTTATCAGTTCTTCTCTTCTCAGACAGGCGCTTCATTCTTCATTTATTTCTTTTGAAACACCTCTTATATATTCTATTACCACGCGCTTCAGATACTGTATTCTTATCTTTTACGACCTTCTCATTCGTTCTTCCTTCCAGGATTGTCTTAATGAGATTCTTAAAATTTCCAAATACGCCCTCTTAGTCTGTTCCTTCTTTTCTGGAGTAGATTCAGCTACTTGTGTTATATATTCTGAATCTTCATTTTATAGGTCAGCCTGGTGTGCATTTGCTTGTTTGCTGTGTCGATTCAACTGGCTTTTGGACGCCCTCGATATCTTGCGATTCCATTGGAGGATATTGAATTCCTGGAAGTAAACCAAAATCGCCAGCCTTTGATCCGTTCGGCAAGAGCAGTTCAGCCTAACCAATGGGTTGAGCAGCAAAAGCAAGATCAGCAAGCAGATGCCACTGATGGCCAAGATCGTTTCCAGAGGGGGATCCACGGAGGTGGTGGTGGAGGAGGTGGAGACGGAGGACATCACGACTATGTTGACTTTGGCGCACACACTGGCCACCACGGAGCATTTGGATGGTATGCTGACTTCCCTGTCCAGAAGGAGCACTAAATAAAGATGCATTCAGGACTTCGCTGAATGTCTCACGCATTAGAGTTGAAGTCTGACAAAAACATGTTGATATTTTATGGTTTTTTTATTACTTATTTTCTATTTTTACTTGTTAAATAAATTTTTGTTGAGATTTTGAATATGTTTTTTATTAAAGATGGGCAAAAGAAGCGTACTGATTACGATAGAGGAAACAGCGATCCGGTATTAGCGATAATATATTAGCATACGCAGAAAATATCAGTTTCTCAAAAGCATGAATAGCAGGAAAACAGATATCTATAAATATATATTTAATTTGAAGGGGGCAAAGAATGAGAAACAGTTAATGGCCGGAAATAAAGGCTTAAGAACTGAGTATGTGGAGAAGAATATCTATGGAAACTTTTTTTCAAATCTTCCCTGAGAATACTATGATTTAGAGTTCCGAGGGTTTTCTAGGCAACTATGAGCTCCATGCTTAAACTACATTCCATATTAAACTACATTCAACTAGTGAAGTAATTATCTCCACGCTATTATTATATTTCATGTAAGAACCTCAAGTATCATCTTTAAAGAAGTTCTCAAAAGTACGTATACACTGTATTTGAGACCGTGGGGATCGAGATACGATGAGAAAGCTTTTGAGACACCTGCTGGGATTAGTATCTCTCTTAGAACAAAACGTTTTGCTATACGAGTACAACATTCCAATTTCAATGTCACTTAATATTCATTTCCTTCAAAATCTTGACGGCAGTTTTCGAAAATTTGGCTCTAACAACTATCGAATTTCTCTGAAAGGAAGAAAAAAAGATATATTCATTACCAATCCAAAAAGATATATTTCTGATGTAACCATGTTCGAAATTACAGATATTAGAGTATAATCTTCACGAATCGTATTACAGTAAAAATAGTAACAGATAATATTTTTTAAGTTAGAGAAACGAGAATCTTCTTAACTACACAATATCTGAATAGGGTAATCCAGAATGTGAACTGGTCAAAGAATATTATTATTTTCCTCATAGAAAACGCGGTTCTAGGGTCTCATAAAAGTCTCATGGTACCAAATTTTACATTTGGTACCAACATGTGACATAGGCATTTTTATTTTTACGTTACAAAATTTCCTTCGGTCATAATAGTCTCTCTAGTTGGCTATACCTTTACAACAATCCCTTAGGCTGAATG
This sequence comes from Pachydiplax longipennis, assembly GCA_036926295.1. Classification (NCBI taxonomy): domain Eukaryota; kingdom Metazoa; phylum Arthropoda; class Insecta; order Odonata; family Libellulidae; genus Pachydiplax; species Pachydiplax longipennis. The sequence continues at coordinate 3,821,720 of JAVFKF010000010.1, forward strand.
ATTTATTCGATGGTCATAAATAATTTCGTGATTTTCTGTGTCAAAAATAATTTGATTACAAAATGTCATCACCCTTATATCCCCCAAAATGTGTAATGATTTTCTCCTCCCAAAACTGTTCCAATTCATGGAATTTGGATCAACAGGAATAATTTATTACTTATTATGCCAATTTTATTTTTTATAGTAATTCTTACAATATTTGCAATTCCCATTCTCGTGCTTCGAAGCGGGCGAAAGAATGGTTACCGGCCCTAGTAACTGTAAAGTCAACCATGATTTCCTCAAAGAATCTAATCGACACGAAGAATTACAATTATTACTCACGTATTTTTATCCTAGTGTTTATGGTAAATGCTCTACTTCGGCCGATTACGTGGAAGCTATTTGAACACTTGGTGATAAAACATTTGAGTGTTAATATTTTGAGATTTGAGTGTTAATAATGTTTGTTTATCAAATGGCTACAATGGAAAAGAAAAGAAACCAAGTAGCTGTGCAAATTTCGTTTAAAATAAAATTTCAGCGAGAAAATTACTATTGATTTTCGATCATGGTTGTTTCTTTTAGTAGAGGATCCAGATTAGTTTGAAGCCGTACAGATTTTGAGTCTCGGTCTTCTGCTGAGACCACTGGCAGTATTACTGAGCCTTATGGTTCCGCGGAAGATTATTTATGAAACACTGACCCAATGAATCTAATTCCGATATACGTGATCAAGACTCAGCTATTACGCCAAACGCGCCCAATAGGTCATATATCGAGACCTTTTGCTCAATATCAGATGCAAGTCTCATGAGTTCGCCGTAGTCGCGTAATCGTCTGAAAGCTGTGTACGCTGATACAAGAATGACGATAACCTACTCTTGAAGTAATTTGAAAGGGCTCGATAAGGGAGCATATATGAGTAGCGTAATATGAAATTGTTTCACTTATTGAGATATTCTTACGGAATAGAGAAACGAGTTAGATCTATTATTGAGAAGTTCTTATACATGAAGATTACTGTAAGAAGTTTATAAGATTATATCGCTTATATTCCGAAACAAAACGTTTCTTGAAATTGTAGATATACAGAATTAAATTTACAAAAACATCACGGGCTTTACACTGAAACTACCAGAAAAAATATTTACCAATTATTTTGATGAAACCGAAATTCCCGGATAATCGGGAATAAACCAACGCCGATGAAAAAGAATAAAACAATAAAATTTCTAATTCGGGAAGAATGGTAAGATGTTTAAAAAAGGGCGAAATATTCTTTTATCTATGCCAAGAGTGAACCATCAATAACCTATACAATAGGAAGTAACCAACCAAGGATCTTGTAATCCTATCCGCAAAAACAGGAATCGAATAAAATTAATCCTGTAAGCTCTACTTCATCCCAGGAAATTGATAGGAAATGCGATTCTGCCATAAAAAATATAAGAAAAAATGTATAAATATATTATGCGTACGTACTACATATGCTTCTTGAATCGATAGACCTTGTTGCTCGTTCTCATTCGTTTTCTTATTATCGAAAATCGAGTGAGACTAAGAGTGACGTAAGTCTATTAAACAGACATAAAAGTTTAATGACGTAAGGGGAGGTAAAGAATAAAGTAAAAAGACGACAAAGACAATATGTTTACATCTTCGAAGCAACGCGGCCTACTCAGCAAGTGATATGTCTTTCATTCATAAGAGGAGAGTAGTTACACTTCGAGAGTGAGTGTTTGCGGATGGTTGAAAGTCCAGAGAGCGGGATCACACTAAGCTTTCAATAGTTAGTAAAATATTTGAAATACTGGAGCTACACTACCGCTGACGTTTGGGGCTACTATCTTTTATTTTTATAAATCTCTTGTTGCAACATTTTATAGTGACGTTTCCAATATAGAGGATGTGGAAATATTTAAAACAAGGGTAATAAACAGTATAAAAATCAGTTATCATTTATCTAATTTTGACTCGATTTAAGGGAAATTCATACACTTGAAGTTTCTATCAAAAACTAAGGTAATAAGTGTCGGCAAATAATTTTTTATTGGAAGGATGAACGAATGTGCTGAGGGTTCACCACAAACATAAAGGTAAGCCTCGATTGTTTTATTTTCAGATTTTAGCCATAAGCGGATAACACTATGTAAAGCATAAATGTAAAATTTTCTTACCAAATAGAGATTAAAAACTAGATGAGATTTTATACTGTAGTTTTCCTGCATAATTTGAAAGACACAAACAATCTAAATAAATAAATTGATACAGTTTCCCTGTGATACAGAATCTCTAATGTTTCAAAATAAAAGACTATTTATTTATTATCAATATTCATAGTGTTATTTTTAAAGAAGGTTTTTTATTTTAAATTCTATTGCTCGTTTTTCATGGCATTTTTGGTATCTTGGCACAAGTTTCTTTATCATAGTTTCAAAACCATTCTGCTGCTGAATTTCTCATCCAAAGATCCATGTCCTTTCTCACTTCTCTCTGTAGTTAGGCATCCCAATACAGAGTCATTCAAAAGCCCACTTTTGTACTACATTCTCTTCAAATAGTAAAGTAAAAAAATAACAGTAAAAATACTCAGGTGCCCCCAACTCCAAATGGTTCGCTAACAGATGAGGCCCTGCTTCTCCAGTGGCTCCTAGGCCAATAGGTGCCTTTGACTTAGGTGAGAGCAGTTCCAGGTTTGATTCCCAGTGGAAGCCCATTTATGCAAAATGACCAATCAAATCACTTAGCAATACTACTATTACTTCCTGCTTCTCAATTCATCACCATCATCAAGCCTTCAACTTCTAAGTTGTCTTTTGAGGTTTTCTGAGAAAACAAGAATTTTTCCCTTACATTTGGCAAGCTGAAAAAAGATTGTTCAGCCTTCATAAATTCCTGATAATGAGCACAGCACCAACCTAGTACAAACTTATGTACACTGCAGCTTGTCTTTAATAATTTTGTTGGGAGAGAATTGGATGATCTTAAACTTAAGATGAAAATTTGAATTAAGCTGCCAAAAATTGAGAAAAAATGACAGAAAAATATGGCTTTGATATAAAGAAGTTGTTGCCATGAACCTATAAATACATTTAAAACAAGAAAAAATGAATAAATCTGTAGTAATAAATATAAGTCTTGAATAAATATTTTTCTATTTTGAAAGAAAGTTTTTATATTCTGAAATTACTAATGAAGACTTACTTTTTTAATGTCTTTTGTAATTTGTTCTGACTCATAGTTAAGAAGCACTTCATTTAATTTCACAAGATAATAAATTTCATATGTGGATGATATCTTATGTTAAAAATCTATTTAAGAAGATCATATGATGACATCCCATCTATGAATATAACTGGTTAATGAATTGACAACAAGTAACCTAAAAACAATAGGAATTGAGTAAATATAGGACTGTTGCATGAGGAATTTCATATATGATGCTACTTATAAAATTTTATTCAGTAGGTATAAAGTGAACTATTCACATTTAATGCAAAGGTGAATAAATACAGGTTATAAAACAGTGAATTTAGAGGTATAAGAAAAAAAATGTACCATCTCATCAATAAAATGAAAAGTCAAAGTAATATTTAGCACTAATATAGGCAAATTGTAACATGCCCTAAATTATACTAACTGGCTATAAATATTTTCAAAAAACTTCTATGAGGTAAACTTGGACTACATAAAGAGTTCTGAAATCATCAGACAAAATTTTTAAGAGTTGGAAGAGTATATGCTGACTTTATTATATCTACAAAAAATTCTTTACAACAATGGGTTGCAATTTATTTGTATTCATAAGCAAATAATATCCAATAAAGAAAATATTATCCATCAAATTATTAAAATAATTTATTCATTTTTTATTACTTAAATATTTATATATAAATTTCTAGGGGGTAGTAACATACAGGACAATGCCAATGGGTGAGGAACCTCTCACATTGGATACCAAATTGAATGCCAAGATCTTAATTTTATTGATATTTGATACATTATTTTAAAAAATAATGAATTTTCAATAAGGATACACTCATCATTCTCAAATATCTTTTCATAGTTACTATTACTAAAACCAGGCATCTTTTGGGAATAAAATGAAAGGCGGAGAATGATATCTTGCCTCAGATAGCAAAATGGCTTGGCATGATCCAGATCACATTAGTACTCAGAAGAGCATTATAAACTGTTCTATGGACAGACTTGTAAAATATATTCAAGAACAAATTTAACTTCCTTTGAAGATGCAGGAAAATAGGATCATCAAACAAAGATAGTCACAAGTCACATAGACAATTAGCACATCTAAACACTGAATAGTTGCTGCTGAAGAGTTCATATATGCACACAAACCTAATTTTTCCAAATGCTTAACTATCTATCTAGACAAAGATAAGTTACCTGGAAATTTCATATGTATATTTTGGTTAAGTTTAGAGTTTCAATTCTAAACCATGATATAGTAAGTACTTTTAGGAGAAAATCTGAGGAAAGCTATATCACAGATAAGAAAAATAACTGTATTTATATATGATATATATTAAAAGACAGATTTTGCTATAGTAGTAGCAAAAAGGTTTCTTCAACATAATATAAATAATATACTACAGAAGAATATATCTCTTTTCTAATCAAAATCATGATATTTTATCTCCCATTAGATAGAAAGAATTATACCATTTTCTTAAAAACATATTCAATAGAATTTTCATACTTGATTTAGAGTATATAATACTGCTAAAATATATTTATTACTTTTAGAATATAACTTTAACGCAGCTCTTAAAGGTATATTATACAATTTTCTTATTTCCATTTGTAAGTATTCAGAGGCAGTCTCACACAGTGAAAGAATTGACAAACTAAAATTAGCATAATACAAAATATGGGGAGTATTTCACATCACTGGACAAAAATTTTATACAGAATTAGTATTGTACTATATAGATCAACAAATCAGTGATTTATGAAAACAATCCATTTCAGACAAACTGGATCAACAGTTCCAGGCATTCAACAACCCTCAATACTTCACTGCACAGATATTAAAGAGAATGACTGGAATGGAGTTATTAGTGACTAGAATGAGTGATATGGTTTTCAGGTATACATGGGTCATAAAGAAGTATTCCAAAATGGTGAAGAAACAAGATGGATTTGATAGCCCTCCCATAGAGGTCAACATAAATGGAATGCCTACTAAATGGAGTCTTTCTCTAAGATTCTGGAAACAACCAAATGGTGATAGAGTGATGAATCCAGTTGTTCTTTGTTTAAATCAGTTATCATGTAATGATGCAGAAAATGAAATTCATAATGTAGGTATATTAGATTATTGCCCTTCATTAGAAAACAACGCAAAATCACAGATTAATCTTATTTTCCAATTCGGTGTTTTTAACCAGGAAATTGGAAAGGTAGAACCTACTTCCGTTTCTCAAAAAATCTTGCAAATGCAGCCAGCTAAGGAACTAATTTCTGTAGGTTTCAAGGAAGTAAATATTAAAAAAAGGCATTTGGATACAAAGGGAAATGTTTCTGTTACTGTACAAATACGTATGTGTCTTTTGGATGAAGAGAAAAACTCTCTTTCTGATGATATGGGGAAGATGATGGAGGGATTGCAATTAACCGGTGCAACAGATACACACTCACACTTACCTGACATTTTTATACTAGTAGCACAAGGGGAGGAATTTCCTGTGCACCATCATATTCTGTCCAGTAGGTCCAAAGTATTTGCTGAAATGTTTGAAACGCCAAGTGGAGTGAATGGACATTCTGTTCAACAATTAACATTAAAGACAACTTTTCCAAATTATATCAATGTGCATAAATTAGAGATAGATGACTTGAGCAAAGAATGTCTGAGAGAGCTAATTCGCTATGCATACACTGATCATGTAAAAGGTTTAGAAACTCATGCTCAAGCATTATTAGCTGCAGCTGAACGTTATGCCTTGCCCGGCCTTAAAACCATCTGTGCCAGAGCATTATCTTATATAATTAAGCCAGATAATGTAGCTAGCCTTCTTTTACTTGCTGATAGGTGCCACTGTGATGGTCTCAAGCAAGCAGCATTATCTTATTGTGAGGGGCATGCTGCAAGAATCGGTAAAAGTTTAGCCTGGAAAGTAATGGAAAAAATTAGTCCAGAACTATTTCATGAAGCATGTGAAGCTGCATTAGGTGAATCGACTTCAAGAAAGTCATATGCATAAAAATTTATCTACGACTTAATATTTTAGTTAAAAGTCTTAATAAAATTACATCGATAATCATTGACTAATCAGCATCAGAAGTATTTTAATTTTAACTGTGCTAAATATAAAAATAAATTTTGCTTTTAAGGAAATATGTTCATTTTACATTATACTCTCACAAGGACACTTAGAAATGTTTGTTCAGAAAACAGAGACAGATGAATTACTAAAGTTATCTTTACATGGAGAATTAGCTAGTCTACAAAAAATGCCATTGATCTAGCAGTATCAAATATGTTCCAACTGTTTCTAAATATAAATTTCAAATTAAGATTTAGGAATGGATTACTTGGATATGAACATGTTAAATATAGCTCTAGCCTAATATTTCTTAGAGGAAATGGCTATAATGGCTATTTGCAAACATCCAATGAGAAAAGTCTTTCTGTCCATTACCAAAACAGAAAAATAAGACAGTACCCTGATTAGAAAGATACGAGTTGTGTTGAAGCAAATATTTGTGTTTGCTGAAAGATTTCTTCATGAACCCAATCTTGAGCCAATTTCTTTTAAGAAAATAACTGATTGTGAGGCTTTAAAACTCCTGTCTATCTAATTTAGATACAGATGATTGAGACAAAAATCATACCAAGTTAATAAATTAGAAACATAATAAATTTTCAAATTAATTCTAGTTGATTAGCATTTCATTATTTAGTTACTACACATACAAAAAAATCAGTCATGCAACATAAAAGCCATATGCAATGCAACACTTAATTCCTTAACTGACACAAAAATCCTGAAGCTGAAGTGAATGGGTTTCAAAGAGGTTTGAACAAACAAAATACTTAAAGCCTTTAGCATAAATGAAAATTATATTTAATAGAATGCAGAGAATAATATGAAAACCTATTTACAGAAAATTGCATCCAACAAAAATGTATTTGAAATACAATGTAATCGTAAATTAAGATTAAGCATGAATGTGATACTGCAAGCATGAAAATGTAAAAATAATAAACTATACATTCTAACTATACAACTATACAGTAAACTATTACATTCCTGATCCAAAGAATTCTTAAATAAAATGAAAACAACATAGCTTAATAAAGAGATCATTTGAGTTTTGCAGATCCTTGACATACTGATATACAATGCCAAAAATAAATAATTTATAACTGCAATGAAAAGTTTGCATTCTGTTGTATTCTTTATTGTAAACATTCTTCAAAACTGAACAATGAAGTTCAGATTTGTAAGATCATATAAAAAGATACACATTTCTGATTTATTAATGGTTACATAACTAACTGAGGGGACAAAGGAAAATAAATGAAAAAGAACAGACAAAGTTATGAATTTAATCAGAACATTGAAAAATTATAATTTCTTCAATTGAGATCAATAATTATGAAGCTACCAAATTGGAAAACTAAAAAAATAAAATAAAATTTCCAAAAAATTACATCTTATCACAACTTTTCTTCAAACATTTGGTGATTAGGCTAAAAACAAATTTTTCTTGTAGGTATACATAAAGGCTGTATAAATGACAACAAAAATAATCAATAGTCACAAACTTCAGCATATTTAGCATCACAGGTCACAAAACCACATACATAAGAATGATAAATGCTTCTTTTAAAAGTAAAAAACAACGACAAATGATAAAATCTTTTAGACCTTATAAAACTGATCAAAAACCACAAACATCTGAACTGAAACTAAAGAACATTGATTTTCAGTTCCTTGTCAGCTTCAGCCTTCACATGGGACAAGCCAGCAGGCAAAAGCAGGCAATTGGTATAAAACTTATACCTAGAAGAATGAGCGATTCATTCTAACCTGAAAATATACAATGAATTTACAGTAGCTGAAAATAAAATATCAAAAACATATCTTAAAATTAAGCAACTAAAATTTTTATCAATTTCTGGCTCATATAAATAAGTAACATATTATAGAAAGGTTGTCTTGGGCCAAAAATGGGTTGGAAGATTTGAAGAACCACCAATACAATCATTTTTCATAATTTGAGCCAAAAAACTTCAACAGAAGAATAATATATGTACAATAATGAACCTGTTTAACCATTTCATGGGGTAAAATATTATAATCTAAGTAAAGTGGTATCTTACAAAAGATATGACAATTGGATTTAGAAAACATTATAAAAGAATAAGTTGAATGGTTCATAGGTAAAAATACAACTTTTTCACAAACCTGAATAGTGTAATTGGAGTTTTTTTATAAACATCCTACTCTAAAACTGAGTCATCTGAAAATCTCTTGGAAAGAATTTAATGGGTGAGTGTTTCGTAATGCTTTGTAATGAGGTTCTAAGTTTGACAACATGTTTACAAAGTAGAGTTTTCTAGATTGCTTTTCCATTAGCAAATTCATGTTATGATACAATTAAAATTTAAGAATATAAATCAGTGACATCATAGCCTTTGGTGGTATAAAAATTTCAGAAGTGCTTTTCTTAGTCACCCAAGAATTTTCTCATGTTGTAAACATACATAAACTCTTCCATGAAACTACCACTATCTTTTGCTCATAAGCAAGAATTGGAAATAGCTATTTCGAATTGGTCATGTCCTGAATTATTCATGCAAAAATATCTAGAGGTACACCCACCAAAACATTCACTAGCCAAATTGGGAAAACAGCAAGAAACTCATTTAAAGCATAATAATTGTGTTGACAGGGTAAATGATAAATATTTCGGTTTTTGGAAAATTACACTAAATTTCACAAAACAAACACTGATACAAGTTTTTCACTGAAAATCTAAAAGGTTCTGTAAGGATAGAATCTTGAAGATTAGTAAAAGGTCTTGAGAGCAAAATAGAAATATATTATTAAATTAATTTGAAATGTAAAAGAACTGGCTTAGCCCGTAGAAATTGTTAATCTATTCCTTTCATTTCTTTGTCATATAAGAAAAACTCAAAAGGTAATAATTTTTAAATGTAGTAATTTCTCTTATAGATGGTGAGAAATAAATCGTTTCATCCTGGGCACTTAAGCTTGGAATATTTATAAGGAATGGTTTCTAATTGCAATATGAAATAAACATTGTATGCAAGAATACTTTTAAGGATGGAAAAATAAGCCAGCAGCAACTCTTGGCAGTAACATTTTCAATAAATGTATATGATAGTTTAAAAGACCTAAACAATAGCATGTATTGAATAAAGGTGTCTTAACATAAAGAAATTTAATTGGACTTGAAAGTGATTTTTTACTCCAGCTTTTAGAATATATCTGGAAGCGTACTGCTTCTTTACACCTATCTTAAAATTCTTTTTCCCAAAAACAGTTCAATTTTATTGCAGTATTTTGGTCTATTATACTTCATTGTTTGTGAAAACTGCAACTTCCTGTAAGAATGGCCCGAATAAAACCAAACTCAGATAATGTGTAGAACAGTACACCCACAGTGTATTCTGATTGCACAAAGATGGCATACACATGAGCCATCTTTTTGTGTGCACTTTTCATAATTTATGCTTTGACCACATCTGATGCAGGCTGTACTGATGGCATGCATACCATTGTATTAGCTTCCACTGTCCAGAAACTGCAAGTGCCTCAAGTTGCAATGGGCATATGAACACTGTCATGCTGAATAGCAAAATGTTGTCATTGGATGAGTGCTGCTTCAACCTGTCCCACAGAGATAGCCACATATGTGATGCTACCAAGATGAATGCAATCTCATAGTCTGAATTGTTGAGCAACATTGTACTCATATGTCAAATGTGATGGTTGTGCATTATTGGATAAAATGCAATTTTGAATCAAATGTCTTGAGGGCAATCTGAACAGTAACTGCCACATCAGAGAGGTGTTAGAACCGAAAGTACTGACCCTTCTTCAGGAAACTCCTGATGCCATATTTCAGTAGGACAATGATTGGCCACATCTCTCAAGGAATGTCAAAGCCTTCCTTGAAGAACGATGCATACCACTGCTTCACAGGCCAACACAATCATTCGACGAGTTGCTCATCAAACATGATTGGGATGTAGTAGGTCAGCAGCTTGTTTATTATGGTTCTCCAGTAATCAGAGTTGATACTTTGTGGATTCACATACAAACTCCACAGAGGGAGATTCCTAAGGAAATTACCCAGGCTGTCTAACCTGTCATGATATCTAGAGGTTCTGGGGCGTATAGAAGAAGCACATGGGGCTTCATAGAATTCTAAATTCTCAAGGTCATAGACCATATACAATTCTGTATTCCTAATCATTTCTGAATATTCACATGCCTAATTTGTGGTATAAAGGTAATATCAATCACAAGTATCTTTCTGTTGCAATTTTCACAAACATCTTTGTATATTCTGTGCAAAAAGTGACAATTAACCCCATGAATGCTATAATAAACTACTAATGGCTACTAATTATTTCAGTAATAGACAACCAATTTGTAATAAAAATGTACTCACAGTAAACACGTCACTGTTTTCTGAGAAAAATATAGAGAATCTGTCCTATCCAAGGAAAGACTTGGTCCCTGCGTACATTATAGAGCTTATGTATTCCAACTTTGTGTTAAATGGAAATGCGAAAATAGAATTGAAATCTGCATGAAAATTGATGCATGAACCTCTGTTAAGAGGAATACCCACACCTAATTCTTAAATATTCAGCCACACAAAGACATAAATTCATCATCAGATAGCAAAAAGAGCATGAAATCATACAAGGAAATATAAGTGAGGTTAAAAAACTTTGTCGATACTAGTTTATGTAGAGGTAATTTAGATAAGGGTTAATACATTTTCTAAAGTGCTTCCACAGCTAAGGTAAAGTCATACACATGAGCCCCCACCAGAAATTCATCCTGGGACCTTTTTCACAAAATTTTAACGTATAGTTTACTTGGCTATTCTGAAGACTACATAAAAATATTTATTTGATATATTTTGAACAAGAAAATTGAGTATGTTGGGAATTAATTAATAAAGGAACATATGATGAAACAGTAAAATATAACAGGATATGTTCATATTTTGTAAATAAATCGCCATGTTACATATATAAAATAAAACAATTTTTGTATCAACAATATATTAATTTGTTTTTTATCCACTTCTGCATTACAAATGAAAATCTTGGTCCCGATAGATTCCACTAAAGACAGGTAGCACTGCACTACTCTGGGTTTGGAATAGAAGATGATGAATTTTTACTGAGTCATGAAACTTTTATTCTTAAAATTTCCTTTCCACTAAAAATGCAGTCAGTTTAAATTAGAAATAAAATTATAAGGAACATTCATGAAGGGTTTTTGCTTTAAATATATGCAAAAATCAGATCATGTGGTTTCTGAGAATTTAAGTACAGAATAATTTACTTTCCGAAACAAAAACCTATTGTAACACAAGCAATCAGTCCTACAGAGAACATAAAGTAGACAAGGCATTTGAAATCTAACTCTACAATACAGCAAAGAAATAACTCATTCTTACTCATTCAGGTTGATCAGGCCTGATTCTGAGTCACCATTTACAGCATCAGACTTAGCACCTTCACGCTCCTCATTTTTCCAGTGTGCGTACCCTCTATCAACAAGCTCTTGAGCTATTACTTTCCCCTAGAAATGATTAGAAACAAATATTGAAAACAAAAGCAAGCAAGAAACAAATAAATCCTAAATCCCACCAGCTTGTTAAAGGCAATGACTAAGACAAATACCTTATTTACTCAAAAATAACCGCCCTCTTTTCTGAATATTTTGTCCTAAAAAGAGAGGGGGCGGTTATATTCATGTAATGCAATTTTCACATGCACTTAACATAGACTGAGAAGAGAGAAATTATGGGCTTGTATGTGAAGATATTATTTTGTAATGTATTTATTCACTACATCAGAAAGATGTCACATCTCTTCTGCAGATGAGCATAATGTGCAGCCTATAAGGTACACATAGGAAGGACTCGATGCATGAAAGTTAAGGTGCTGGGCAGCCAATCCCAAGTTCTTGCATAGGCACCCTCTAACACTGAAATATGAAACAGGAAATGCAGCCATTGTATGTTACAATAAATTAGACGAGTACCTTTATGGTACGTCAGAAGAGGTGTATATTCACATACTAGTTTTTTCTTTGCTTGTGAGCCTAAAACAAAGGATGGGTTATATTTGAGGATTGGTTATTTTTGAGTAAATACATCAATGTAGTCAGAAACACATGATCAAGCCATGGTCCAACAGTGACAGCCAATTGACTCTCAGGCTAACCTATTAACTTTTCTATTCTGTAATGTTTACTATTATATATACTTTTTAATATTAATATAATTATATTTTACTATTATGTTGTTTAATATTATTTACTACACATTAATTTATGTATTACTAGCCATTGCAATCACCTTCAAAAAGGATACATTCTGAAAACCTTTTCATATGCTGAATTGGTCATAAGTCATACAAGTTGTGAGGAATTGCAAAATTCATACCCCTCAGATGAAGTTTGATTACAGGCGTTACTCTGAAGAACTGACAGTGTAACCATCCATTTATGAATTTATTTGCTATTATATTTTAAGATTCTATTGTAACACCTCATTTAAATATTCCTAGTTTCTTCTTCTTTCACTTCATCTTTCTTATTGGGATTGTTATGAAATTTCTAAGCTTAGTTTAAAATACCTTCCTCTAACCAATTAGTAATGTTTCGTTATAGGATACTTAGAGTCCACCATACTTTGTGCTCTACTTTCTAAGATTAAGGAAAAATCACATGAGTATCCTTATAAATGACAGTCCAATCACAAAGATGTTTTAAAAAATGGAAAACAATTGCAAAATTATCCAGAAAATACTAACATAGAAACTGTACATGATAAAGGATTCCCTTAGATTAGTTTTTCCCTGTCTAAACTAAAATTATCAGCCACATACCACAGGCTAACTAATCTATTTAGTCAATGCAAAGAGTCAAACTGCTATTGAGATGTTCTGTTTATCCAAATGAGGAGTTTTAGAAATAATGTTAATAGTTTCCTCATATGATTAGAAAAAAAGAAAGAAAAAATTAAGGAAGAAGGTCATATCAACAGTTCAGGACCCAGAGAATCATACAACTTTCCCCTCGACCTGAAGTAATGTTTTAATAAAAACTGTTGAAAGTAAATACAAATGCTAATAAAAAGTCTGTAACAATATTGACTTGAAGAAAGACTAGTGAAATGATGGTAAAACGGAAACTGAACGAAATTAGCAGAAACAGCTCAGATTTGGAGATAAGAGAGAAAATTTTGCGACGTTGCCCAAAACTGTAAGTGCACTAATAGTACTTGCTTGAAATGACATTTTTGTTAGATTGCAATAGTAGTTCAAAATAGCACAATTAAAAAAACCTTGGGCTGGTAACTTTAGATGGTCATAAATTGTGTACTGTGAATTGTGAACTGTGTGTGCTGGGTAAACATCATGAGAATCATGAGAATGAGTCCTCACTGAGAAAATGCAAGACTGATTTCAACAAAAGAGAAGGTGTAATTCATCCCAGAGGCAACAAATAATAAACCATTAAATACTTAACACAGCATACACTAAATCCACAAATTTTCATTTATAAGCAGAAAACACCAAGATCTAGGAAAAAGAACAATTTTCTTCGAATAACAGGAATCAATAAATTTGGAGGAAAAACGAAAGCATTCCCGTATTGATCATCATGTAATCGACATATACCACCAACTATTACTCCAGAGCTAAGATAATATAAATATATTATTTATAGACTAATACTGAGCTACTAATTACCTCTGAAGTTGCTTTGGGATCCACCAAGGTGACAGAGATAATATTTTTTACACAGTCATCTTCTTGAATGTGAATTTCACCTATTTTACAAGCAGTGAAAATCCTTTTTGACTTGTAAGTCATCATTGAAAAACAATCTATTGCCTCCTTACTCCATTCCTCACCTTTTCTGTAAGAAAATCAATAAAGACTTTCTATGACTAATAACTTATTCATTTATTTCTTCAATAGTAAGAGGGATAAAAATTTATATTTAATTTGCAAATGAGGAGAGTTATAATACATCCTGAAGCCCATATTTACAGATTAAGAGGTGAATTAAAGTTTCAGTTACACACGGTACACAACCTTTCTGTTTGTAAATTTGTGATGCAATTCTTAACAAGTTTAAACTTATAAACCAATTTATTATCATTATGGTATTATCTCCATATAAATTCATTTTTCCCAGATCTTTTTAAAAATGTTACATCAATTTTTAAAAATTACTTTTCAGTATTAAAGAATTATTTCCCTCTATGTTAATATTTTTTCAGCCCATTTTGTTATAAGTAATAAATATATGTGACTTAAACACTCTATTCACTTACATTTAGGTTACAAAAAATAATATATGAAGTCAAGATCACAGGAACAAAAACAGAACTAACATTCCTGAATTTAATACTTGGATGAAGTCATATACAGCCAAGATGAAAGATCATTTAAGCAAAACCTACACCAACAAGAATGAAGTAAAAAATATGCCGATTTATCTATTATTTTTAAAAATCTCATTTTAGAAACAATAATCAAAGTAACCATAAGATGCTAAAATATTATGAAGCAAGTGATTTAAAAGCCAGAAAATCCACTTCCTTTCAAAAGAGATTACAAGGACTCCCTCACTCCATATTTAATTTATATTTTCAATGGGCATCAAGAGCAATACAAAAATATAATTCATTAGTATTTTTTCCCCATAAAGAGATGACAGCATAGACTGCAACATTTAATGACGCTAATATGAATAGAATTTCGTTGGATAACTGATTTAACCCTAATTTCTTATCTTATTTAAAACTACTAATATAATAAAAATTAATACAAATGTTAAGATATCTTCAGAGCCACATAAAAAATATCAAAAGAGAATGAATCACCAACTTATATAAAATTTTCCCTTGAGCAAATGGCAGCTGAAAATTTGTTGAGCTGTACCATCTTGCTAATTCAGAAGCACCAAGAATTACTTAGTGTCACAAGTAAACGCAGCAATATCAATTTATGCTATACTTACATAGGTGATATACCACCTAAAGAGCACTCCATTGCAAAAAGAGGAATTCGAAGAAATTCTTCTGGAAGCTGTCTTACTTCCTTGGGATTTACAACTTCTGTGTATCCATAATCTATGAATTTTGCCTTCACAATCTGTGGATCATAGAGCTCAGGTCCCTTTTCACAACTAACAATCTTAGCTCGATGCCACCTGCCATGCTTTGTGTGGGGTACAGCAATATAAAGTCCAACCTTGGACTAAACATGCAAAATAACAAGGTGTAATTCAAGAAAATCATTAAGTCTCCTTGCATGTGCCTTGAAGACAATACAACCACTACCAATCTAAACCCATTCAACAACAATTAAAAATTATGTATCACCTAGCACTTCCATATACCTAGGAAGAGCAACAAAAGGCAATTTTACTGCATTATTACTTTACTGACATTAAATACTAAAAGAATATTTATGATGCAGCATATCTGAGATTTTTAGTCCTCACTACTATATACTATGTCTTCCTAATATTTCTCCAATGTATAAATCAGTTGGAGCTTTTTGGTTCCTATGGAAGTATAAATATGCTTATCTTAGGATCAACATATTTTAATTGCTGGAGCTTTTAAACTGGAATATAAAAAATTGATTTCCACATTATTTTATTTTTGGCTACTAGTTCCAACATCATAAAACAATTAATTTACGTATTTAAGCAACATTACAGGTAAGAGAAAGGGGGGAAGGGTAAAGGTATCTCAAAACAAATACACCATGAGAAAAAAGGACACTGCTTCAGCCATCCTGAGCAGCTAAAAATCACCTGCTTCAATGGGCAAAGTGAGAATTGTCAAAAATTGGAAATTACCAAATACATTCCCTTTTATCTCTCCTGTAGAAAATCTTTCCATAACCACACTTACACCAACATACCCCTTCTCTCTTCCTCTTTTTTCTGCCTTATAAGGTTGCTGAAATATGTAGGTACATTGCCTTATAATGATGCTAGAGAAATTAGTTGAAACTAACAACAAAGTTGTATACTCTCTTCTTCTACTTTGCCTTCCACCAAGTCAAGCCTCATAATACTAATATTTTAATTGCTATTAACTCCTTTGAGCCTGCTATCAACTATTCTCAAAAGAGATTTTCCTATGCAAAAGACAGAGCATCCTGTATAGACAATGCAAATATGTGGAAGCTATAGCTATAAGCCAAGCTTCCAGTTATAAAATGTTACCATTTCCAGCCCTTAACTGCAGTTGGTCCACCCTTTCCTAAGCAATACCAATTTATGGGCTAATTCACAGCCCCACTTGCAGATTGGAGCCATGGAAAACTCAACGTTATTGCATTCATCTTCAAAAAGAATTATTTGCTGCATAAATTGTCAATATTACCTGGCAAAAATCTTCTGTTTTGCTCATGATCAACAATTTTTTAAGGAATTAAGATTATATTAATAAGGGGATATTAAGATTACTGGTAATGTAGAAAAAACCAACATATTTCAACACTCTCCTACAATAATGGAATAAAAACATCAACATTAATAGAAGTTTTGTTTAAAAGGTTTACATAATTAGAAAAACACATTTTCATTTTGTATATAGTATGAATGCAACAGATAATTCTTTAGAAGAATGACTGAGATAACATATTGTATACTGTGGCCCTATGCCAGATAAGGGGTTAGCATTTGGCAGGAAAACCTGTAGAGTGGGGTCTATAGCCCTGCTGAGAAGGGCTCAAAAAGGGTAAATAACTGTACCTTGCACTTACTTTGGCTAAAAGTGCTTTGGAACCTTGTAGCATATCTACAAGAATTCTGCTGGCATGGAAAGGCTAATATGCCATTTTATGGAGACCTGAATCAAGGAATCAGGCAACCCTTAGGTTGTTGAGCAGCCAGATAAATAGTTAAATAATATATATTTAAACTACTATTTAAATGTTAAAATTTAGTTGTTTTATAGATTACAAGGAATCAAATATGTATGGATTCCATCATGCTAAGAATCTACTTATATCTACAACCAAGAGAAGCCCAAATCATTAGAAATCTATTATGAAGTAAAACTAGATCAACCTTGCCTTATGATCCTCTGTTTTATCTTCTCATCTCTGAATATATTATTTTCAACTCTCATACAAATAAGTAAAACTTGCACAAAATCAAGGCTACATTGTGATAATTAATTTCTACAATACAATTTGAAACAGTTCACAAAGGAAATGGTTAATTTGCTGATTACTTTTGCTATACATGATATTTCTAGACTACATTTTCCCATGTACACAACTTTACTTCTTCATAGAAAGATTACAATTCCTTAAAGAGCACGATTCTTTGGGAACACACCTATGAAATTGAACTATACACACGATCTGACAATTTCAAAATTACAAATTTTATGATAATGAAATACAACTAAATGAGTGAAAAACTTAAAATACCTCTCCCAATTCCAGAGTAGAAGCATCTGGGGAGCTGAGAGCTTCAAAAATCTTCCTTTCGAGAATATCAAGGTGTTGCCCCAAAGAATAAATCTGTAAAGAAAGAAATGGAGACATTACCATTAAATGGAAGGTTACCAATGATCACTGTTAAAAGTATATTCAAGAAACAAACTAACCTGCAACCAAAATTGGCTTGGAGTATTGATCGCAGATATGATAACTGAAGCATAGTTATCAGTACTGGTTTTGTCTAGAGATGTAAGATGCCTCATCTCCTGTAAGATGATGAAATTATTACACTAATTGTCTTCAGTTACGAGATTAACTTATGGAAGAAAATTGCTGTACATAGCTCTGAAAGTGGTTTACAAATATTAGCCAATACTTTTGATTATAAAATGAGAGATTTCTCGATGAAAATAAGTCAGAAATGCAAGGTTTATGAATTTCACCAAAGGGAGAAAAATTAAGTTTTTCATAAATGTGGATATAGAAAAACTACATCAGTTGGAATGATACCCACATCATAGGTTTCTGTCTTGGTATAACAGATAGAGATTTAAAGAGTATTGGTAGGAGCTTTGAAAACTATTATGAAACTAAATGATCTGATGATGATGGGTCTAAAAAATTATGCAAGAAGAATAGTGATGACACAAACACCTTTCCACACTTTAAGTATTAATTTCACAAAGTTATTTACAAAGTTAAGGGGGATGCATATACTTAATCTTGTGGACAACCAGCAGACTATAATGATTGCAAAACATTATATCCCATGATTCACTTCAGTACGACAGAATAAATAAAAGAGAGTAGATTTACTTTTGGAAGACTGTCCAACTCTGAAGGTGAAAATACAGCTGGATCTCTTGCTAACATTTCTTTCACCTTTTCATATGCAAACATAACTTCACTTGTGGGCCCCTCAATTTCAATATAAAATGGTGACCCTATAAAAAAACAAGGAATCAAAAACATACATAGGTTATGCAATTACTTTTTTCCACTGAAATTGAAAAAGTATGTTTGATCTATAGATATAATGTAAGACCTTAAATAGGGCAATCACATCAAGAAATGCAACTGGGGTGATTATAGTGGGAAGAAAATCTATAGATGCACTCATACAAAAACTTAGGATGAGAAAAAACCCTCCCCACAATACCCTTGTTTCAGAAAATTATGTAGGTACATAGACCCAGTTAATGGAATGAATAAGTAATCATGGGACTTCAAGATACCTAACAGTAAAATGGTAAACAAAAACAGCTGGAAATCTTCTCTAAAATGTCCAATTAGTTGAGTTTCAGCATTGTGTGCCATTTTACATCTTGAAGCCATTGGATCTGAGCTTTTACAATGTTAGAATAAATTATTGAAAGTGAGACCTTAGAATAAAATTTATAACTTCATTAAAAAGACGTACACATACATCAACAACAATAAAATATTTTATAGTTAATAGGTAAGTATATTATAAAAAGTTATTTATAACCATGGAAATGAGCTAAAAAATCACAATATATACATATGAATTCATGTAATACAAGTTGTAACCTACTAGCTGGTATAATAAAAAAATCAAGCTAAAACTTGTATTTAAGTTTATGTTTCAACCTAGCCAATTTCCAAGTCATCAAACTTCAATAATATCCTGAACTAACGAAAATGGTTGGCATTTAAAAGCATACACCCAGGAAAATTTCCATGAAATAACAGATATGTAAAAAGTCTGAAAGTGTTGGGAATCAAAAGCCAAAGCTCTCAATTGCTGGTCAGTTGATTTATCCTCTCTAGTCTACTGAATGGTATTCTAAAATGTTCCAGCAGATATTTTTATACTTAAAAATTTGATTAGTGAAAAACTGAAACAATTAGTATTGCATGCCACCATGGTAGCCGTCTATGTGCATCAACTTCTGTTTGCTTGAGGAACTCTATGTTCCATTGTGACTAAATATTAACATAATTTTACACAAGCAGAACATATTAAGAACAAATAAATACACTCGATATCCTCTGACTCCTCATAAATAGCTGAAAAATCTTCCAACCACTTGCTTCACTTTTAAAATTAAGAATTGAATTATAGTAGCCAGTGAGAATACTGGAATTATTGATTATATTTGTATGCTAGAAATGTGGAAGTCCATTAAGTAATTAAAAGCAACTGATTCAACTTCCAAACATGACATAATGTTAATTACATGGATGATGAAGACATTTTAAGGAGATAGTTCTAATTATACACAATAAAATATTTTGTCAGGAAAAAACATTGTAATTGGTGGAATTATTAGATCATAGAAATTCAACATGATTTAGTCCATCAGAAAAAAACACAATATTCGATGCTATTGATTTCATTCATTCATTTGAGGATTAAGGTTAGCACAGATAACATTATGGCTTACATTTTTAAATTTAAGTTATTGGAGTTACTGGAAGTATGCATAAAGCAACTGCTAAAAAAAGGACGAAAAGAGACTAAAAATGCTTCTATTATGAAATACAATATAAAATGCCTAAATTTGATTCACAAAAGTATGTATTTTATTCCTACATTCTTAACAAATAATTGTAGAATGCACAAGCACTTCTACTAGTATTCTACATAAGTAGTTACCTGCCATTAATTCAGGATCGCACTTCAAGTTTATTTTACATCCAGTCTCCTGGCTAAGACTATGAATTTTGTCCCCATAATCACCCAACATGGCCATCAGTCTTTCCTACAAATTGTAAAAAGAGATAGAAACCAAATAGTAAAAAAGGAGAATCAAAGTAATTGATTGATATGCTTACAAAAGAAAACTTCCATGTAGTATTCATAAACAAATGGGAAAACTTGAAAATAAAATGATGATGAGTGATTACACACTACAATGATTGATGGTCTATCCTTATAAACTACTTCACTTGCTTGATTTAAATTACATTAATTTAAACATTTTTGATAAATGTAACTTTTAAACCATAACAATCATTTCATCAAAATCATATCCTTAACAGAACATGAGTACAATTAATGCCATTAGTAATTTATTATAAAAAATGATACTACGACTTTAGGTACTCCAAAAATTAATAGAGGAATTAAAAAAGATAAAAATGATTTTGATTCGTACCTTGGGTACGGCTACTGACATAGTAGTCATATCAGGAGTGGACTCAATGATACGATTGATGTAAGACTCAGCTTCCTTTACATTTTCTTTGGTCCCTCTGATGATGAGGGACAGAATAACGTCGTCTTCAGTTACTGACAAAATAAAATACACATAAATAAAAGATATATAAAATACATAATGAAGCTTGATGAGAACTTACGTTTGTCGATTCCAATATCAGTCTCCGTGCTACTAGCAATAAGATCTATCTGACCGATTACAGAACTTGCATAGGCCTTATTTAACATAAATCGATGATTTACTTTGTCATCTTCTGTAATCTTTGGCTGTAAATTAAGAAAACGCAACACTTTCAAGATATTATGTTTCGGTCTCGCAGTAGTATTTTAGTATCATCTCCAGTACTGTAATTTAAAGCTGAAACGCTGGGTACTAACCCTTTTCTGCTTTAGCCAAGTATTATATTCGAAGTATGCATAAAGCGATAACCCTGCTGCCCCAACAGCAGCTGGTAGTAAGTAATTAACTTTATCCACCATATTAAATCTACGGCAAATCAGACCTTAGATTAACAAGTGTAAAAGAATAGCCTCTTTCTATCTACATGTATGTTATCAATGGTGGGTTATAATATTTCTTTCGCCGTAATGCAGAAGTTCCACAGGTAATTAAGAAACTTACACAACAGAGAATTCCTCCCAAGTTTATAACTCTCTAATCTGGCCCATCAAATAAGAGGCTCAAAAATTAATTACTATTTGGCTGCATTAACTACTTTTTCCTCGGGCAATAATACCCTAGCCTTCCCTTCTTCCATCGACCCTACTTCAAATGCTCCAAAACAAGACCTTCGAAACAAGCAACTTTGAATACATACAGATGATAAGCGAATCAGTCTTTAACTGCGAATCGGAATTCGCTTCTGCTATTAGGGATATTAGAAATCTTTGAAATGAATGTAAATCATATAAATGAAAACTGGCATCGGTAGGGATACCTGATCAATTTAATGACTTGAAAGCATAAGACAACAAATATAAGGCATTATGTCCCCAAAGTAATTTCCTTTTTTTTTCATAACGAGCAAACCTGATGAGTGTACCATTTATGGCGCGAATCGAAAGGTACATACTTCTGACACACGGCATGCGTCTACCCACCCCGCCAATGCAATACAAATACGTTTCGAATGTTGGCTTTCCTTGGAAAGATATTCTGCTAATGATGCGAGCAATATCTGTCACTCTTGTTTACTTATAAGTACAACCGCGGCTCATGTACCGTCCATGTAGTAGTCTTGGAATGGAAATGAACTTTAGAATTGGTATGCTATCTTCCTTATAATAATAATCATAATTTATTCACGGGCAGAGCCCTTTTGCATATACAATAATACAAAGTTTACACAAGATTCCAAAAATAATAGTCAAAATAATAAATAGTCAAAATAGTAGACAACCAAGGGAGTAAAATATAAATTGTAGAAGTGTACACAAAAATGAAAATACATTAGAAAATCAAAATTTAATTTA
Organism: Pachydiplax longipennis; assembly: GCA_036926295.1. Lineage (NCBI taxonomy): Eukaryota > Metazoa > Arthropoda > Insecta > Odonata > Libellulidae > Pachydiplax > Pachydiplax longipennis. Next base: position 3,844,096 of record JAVFKF010000010.1, read on the forward strand.
CATAGAGATACAAAAATTAAAACTAATATCAATTAGTAATTATAAAAAGTAATGTATATCTAACTTTATGCACCATTTTCCACTGCTTAGAACTGAATTCACTCCAAATCTAAATTGTTTTGAATTGTGCTTATAGTATTATTAAGACTTTGGGGAATATTTTCTAGCATTGGATAAAAATGATATACTAGTTTGAATGGCAACTTTTTAGCCTGCTATGTAGATGCTTCCATGAATTTGTATCTGTGGTTTTTGGGTACCCTATTTATCTCCAAATATACACTGCAAGACTTTGATCCAAAAATTATTCATCCAAGTGTAAATAAAAGTAAGGAAAGGCTAAAAATAATATCTGGAAAGGCTTAAAATAAACTCCTCCTTCCCACCGCCACCATCCGGTGGATTTATTTACAGATGGAAGTGGAATCTATATTTCACTTTGGATTTAACAGAAGTATTTTAAATATTTTCATGTTGCTATAAATCCAATTTATCGTTAATACATCACCTCTGTACTACCTTCTTTAACTGATAACTTTATTACATGAAATGATTTCTTAAATATGCCTTTCTTTTCTATTAAATTTTTTTAACTGATATGTTTTTAACATTTCTTATATATATTCAAGGACAAGATATTCTATGTCATGAAATGAAGATACTGTAAGCAGTTCATCATAATCATAAAGCTACATGTAGGGAATGAAATATTTGTCTCTTTGCTGGGTTCTTTCTGTATAGTTTAAACAGAGCAGAAATAGGCAACCTTTGGCCAGAAAATGTTATCTACTAACAATAAAAATCATATTTATTGCAGCTCCCAATTTCACCTTGGGTACACAGAATATGGTTTGGTTAGAAGTTACTTTGATGGCACAAGTGGACCATTTGGTACTTCATAGTTTATGCATAGTAATAGTATTGTTAAAAATGCTGAGGTCATTTTGCACATGGGCACCCTCTGGGAATGGATTCCAAGTCCACAGTTTATGGATATGGTTTATAATTTGTAATATTTGCTCCATTTACTCATGCTTAACTCAATCTTTTCCCTTATTTTAAAGATATATGACTCATAAGTCTTACAAAATAAAAGAATTTAGGCTATAAGATTCATAGATTATATCGTCATATTTTGGGGAGTTTTTAAGATATGAGGATACTAAAGAGTTGAAATATTGTTAGGTGTGTATAATGAGCAATCAACACCAGGCTCATAATAAGGATAAATGAAATAGAACAAGCAGAATTCTAGAATTCTGCTTGTTCTATTTCTTGTTTATTTCGATCTGTGTGGGCCAAATGGGCCATTGTCTGATGTGAGATACTTTCTCTTTTTGATTGATGGCTTCAGTAGACAGACATTTGTTTATTTCCTATCTGGCCTAGCACTGGAAAGTATTAGTGGAAAATCAGACTGGTGAAAAATAAAATATTTTAGGGCTTGAAATGGCTTAGAATTTGTTAATGGTAATATGCATGAGCTCTTCACTATCAATTTCCTTGTGCCCCAGGAGAGCAGGTCTCCAGAACAAAATGGTGTGGCTGAGCAAGCAATTAGGACCATTGCTGAAAATTTTCGTGCTTTACTGAAAAATGCTGGTTTTAATGGAGTTTATTGGGTAGAAGCAGTGAATGTGATAGACTATTTGTGGAATCGATCTCCCAACAAGACAGTTAAAAATTGCAAGAGGAGATGTGGAGAGGGTATAAGGTATACTTTGGGCATCTAAAGGTATTTACATGTGCTACATCAATGTGTTCTAAGTTCCTTTTTTATCACTTCTGCAATAAACATCGTTGTGCTATTATGTGTTAATCATTAAGTTGTAAGAATTATGAGTATTCTGCACAATCCATCACATCTCCTTATTCAATATTATTGTTTATGTATATTATTTAACTAAGTTATGAGAAAATTACAAGCTTACAGATAATTGATATGTATAATTAGTTTCTTCATACCTCAAGTCCTTAATGGTCTTTACCTAGATACTCAACAAATGACTCTGAATCAATGATTGAAGTTCTTGTGTTTACAGTAACTTATTGTGTAACTTTCTGGAAATTAGTCTCTTGAAGAATACTTTACACTCTAAAAACTCAAAACGGTTAAAAAAGGTCCGCTATATGTCAATGGAAGCTACTGAATTTGTATTAAGGTATATAAGGTAATAGAAGAGTGATCCATTCTCTAAGTTGAACATAAGTATTCATTCCTCTGAATTCTTTTTCTATCAATTTCAAAATTTTCTAATAAAGTACATTTGTTTTCATGTAGATATGAGCAGCAAATGATGAATGACTCCAGCAAAGCAGTTGCTCTAACTTACAGTTTCCTGGAAGAAGGGATCCATCAATTGAGCTTTATATGATGAAATAATAACTTTCTTAGGAATGCTTGGAGTGACTTAGATTATGAAATATATGAGCAATAATGTATGCTAATGTAAGTATTTAGAAAGTAATTAAGAATTCCTTACCTTAAATTCAGTATAAATTGAATTTTCTATCCTAAATATCACGAAATTCACAAAAATGCTGGATTTAACAGAAAATTGTAACAGCTATTTATAACTGGTGTGATTTTCAATGCTGGATGAAGTTGAAGCATATTTGAAAGTCAAGTATTCTTCACTGTGAGTAGATTGTGATATCACTTAACTAATGCTTTTATTAACCTTTTAACACTATTATTTTCTTACACTGCAAAATAACCTCTTCTCCTTAGGTTCTCCATTGAGATCTCAACCAAATGCTAGTAAAAAAGTAAAATCTTCCTTTGAAATCTCAAACTTGCTTTACCAACTTCTCTTTTCCTTGTCATTGTCATAATGTTGTCGAAATGGATAAAAAACTACAATACAAAAATGGGCTGTTGAAATGTTGATGCGCATCTCATCATCATTTGATTAAAACCTTCTTCAATCTCTTATGCATTTGCATTAAGAACATAATTTCAGGTATAAATGAATTACAGTATAATAGAACTTCCTTAAACGAACAAAATTTTCAATTGGTGTTGCGAATGGAATCTATATCCAAATATTATAGCTATAAAATCACCTTTTTTCTTTGAAAAGATTGCTAAACACTATTACTGCATTAATTTTGTGTCTATTGATTGTTTGTACTCAATCGCTGATATGTGTGCCACTATTGATTTGAAACTGAATTTTGGCTCATATACTTGATCTGTCTGTTTGAAGACTTACCATTTATTGAGATTTCTAAAATGCAATCACATCCCCAATCTCAGAATAAATACCATTGTGCGAACTTGCTGTGCTTTCATTCGTCCCATCATAGAGTGTGGCAGTATGGTTTGGAATGGAATGGAATGGATTCGCCTACATTATAGCAATTGAGACAGTTCACAAATGCTTTGTTAAATGGATATGTTTTAAAACTGACAGAGTTGTATTCAATGAAATAGGATATTATAATGTAGAATTTTTAATCTACATAATAATGCCGTATTACATCCACATGAAAATATAATGTAGATATTTTAATCATACTCCTCTTAGTGCAAGAGGCTTTGTGTTTGATGCCATTTTTCTCATTATTATACTAAGAGGAGCTGTTGTGTAACCTATCTTGCTTGAATTAATCAATTTTAATGTTCCAAATAAAAGAACTTGGCATGCATTTCCTGATATTTCTGGAAGAAATGATATTATGAGACATGAACCTCTATCACAGACCATGAAAACAGTCGATGAAATATCAAAACATTGTGATGGTGACATTTTTAAAACTCTTTTATGCCTCTTAGGAGAAATTTTACCTCTATTTTAATCGTTTTCAATATCTTATGACTTTCTATATATTGGTGTATTATATGTATTTTATGCTGTTTTTTCTCTTTATTGTTCTGAATCTTATTATAAGGCTTGTAATTGTGGCTACCTGTTAGCGTTGATAAATTAATAATACGATTGAAGTAGAAATTACTTTACAAAGTTCCACTTTAAGTAAATTTATGTTGTATGTGTAAATTTATTTCATCTTCGATTGTAAGGATGGAGTTCCACACAGTGAAAGCTTAATTAGTTGTTTTTATTGAATTAATAAGAATTATTATCTAAAAGATACGAATCACCTTCCAACGCTAAAGAAGGAACTGTTATTTTAATTATTTCGTAAGAGGAGTTTCTCATAGTGTCAGTATTTCATCTGTAAGCCAAATATTCTTGAAAAACCACGAAAATATTTTAAATATTCAATTTCCAAAATTATAAATGGTGTGCACTCTTTCTACAGTTTATGAATAAAAATTTTTGTCGTAAGCTTAAAAATCCTTCCTCGTCATACTTCCCTTGCTGTCTCATCCACATTTTTCACTGTGATTGGCTGAGTGTTGAAAATGACGTCTACCCAAACCCTCGCCCCCTACCTCCCCTTCCTTCAATCTTGCTCACTTTCAGTACTCGAAACTTGTGCACTTGTTCCGTTCTGTTCCTCAAAGAGCTCATATCTTGAGGCCTCGTTGGTAAGTAACTTTCCGATCATCAAATGAATATTAAGAATTTAACTCTACGTCTTAAGAATTTAACTCTACGTCTTTTTATTTATGTTCATCGATTTTTATAGTTGATAGTCAAACTAATTTGCAACATTCTGAGAGTTTAAATGTTTTATCATCTTCTGAATTTTAGGACATCATGGTTTCATTTCGGGTGTCTTCTGCACCGACTGCCATTCCGAAGGAATTCGTCACGGAGAAGGTCGACCTTGGCAGACACCAAGAAGTTAAGTGATTTTGAACCATTCTTTGAGAAATACCATCGTTCAAACGAATCATCCGATCCTATTTTAGAATAATTTATTCCTCATCCGACGAATTCCTTTCGGGCATTCGAATATTACGCTTCATTCCGCAGAAATTGCAATCGTAGTTTATCGGGACTCGCTCTCGTGGTGGAAGAGAACTTACGACGCCAGATTTCCAATTTGACTCGGAGCCTTTAGACTTCCTTCGACGGCTGCTGATGAGTGCTCTTTTCATAGAGTAGAACACATTCAAGACGCTATCCCGCATAAGACGCGGTTCCTTCACGTACCCTGCCACACCTATCGTGTGATAAAGTTACCGCTCAGGATTTTTCTCGTCCACAGCTGAAGGCAAACAGCATTATGCTTCCCGGTTATGAGGCTATCCCACCTAAGACTCAATTTGACTAAGAATGCATTTCCTTAGAATGATTGCTGCTTATGAGGGGATGATTTACATTTACAGATTTTCATTCACCCCTGCGATGTTCGGGATATTCTTAATTTAACTGGAATCGCTCTTATTTCGAAAGGAAAACTCTAGGTAAATTTCCTCGTCGGATTCCATTCAATCCATGGAATTCTGGAGAGTCATAGAAAACCGAAAGTATCGCTAATTCAAATGGCCCTTGGGCTTCGGGCTTTGACCATTCGATGATGGCAATCTCCGCAGTTAAAATTTTTTAGTATGCTTGAATCTAATTGGTTTACTAAGACTTGAATATGTGTCTTCGGTATTATCCAGACTTAAGCACATGAATGTACAGCGAAACCTGTGTAAAGTTGAAACATATTTAACCGGAAAAATTTGGTCTCTGCGTACGTTGTATGATTTAAGTGTATTCCAACCTCATGTTAAACGGAAACTGTCAAACGCGGCCAAATGTCCAATAGATGTACCCGAATCAAACGGACATTTGGTAAAGAGGCCCTCTCCTAACAATGTTGGCCGACACTGTATTTAGCGGAAAACTGTCTCATCCAGAAAAAAATCGCTGCCGCAATGGATTCCGCTGAAGACCGGTTTCACTGTGTATCTTTGGATATAGCCTAATATATTTTCAGGGTATATTTCACATTGGTTCAGTCCTAACTTGCGTAGAAAATCTGATCGATATAATGTTCTTATATAACTGAGGCACTTTTAGGAAACCATGAAATGTAAACTGAATCGTGCTGAAAATTATTTTTTCATGAAGCAATGACTTCCACAGCTGCAGTAATTTCGTTAAATTACCCGTTTGATGGTTTCAAGAATCTGAGTTCGCATTCAGAGTAAATAAGGAAGTTAGTTGTTAAATTGGGCATATGTTCAGAGCGCCCCATACTTACCGTAACTGCTATTTCAAAAGCCCCTTTCCGCAGGTATTCACTCAGTATCTCCCTGTGAGGCTATTAATTAGCTACATAAACATATCATAAGAACTAATCCCTTTAGAATACGGATTTTACGTCAAAATCTCAGTGAAATGGACACTCTTCAATCTAACTTACGTCCCCATTCCCCAGAATCATATGAACTGATTGTTCTGGCTTCACCTTGTGGGACGCCATGATAACAAACTAAAACTATCCTTAATGTTGTTACAAATTTTTCAGTTAGCGACGGTCGATTTCATGAAAAAAAGTGGAAAATGATTGTTTTAGTATATCGGTAATCTCCGCAGTAAAATTTTTTAGGATGCTTTAATATACGTCGGGGATTATATATAACATGTAATTTTTATGCTAATACTTTGGTATGTGAATATTTCTCCTTGCCTGTATACAGGCACGTGAACGTACAGTAAAACCTGTGTAAAGTTGAAACTTGACTTTTCTGGAAAAGATTTGGACTCTGCGTAGGTTGTATAATTTAAGTGTGTTCCACGCGGCACGCTCTACGTTACATGATGTAGTTCATATTATTGTCCTCAGGATCACTACGGGGTCATAATATTTTTAGAAAGCGTGAGTGTTGTTCACTGTGAATCATAGAGGATTTCCAATCTGTCTATCATCGAATTCCTATTACATTCTTAGCGTCATTTTTCAGTTCTTTTCGTGCTCAGGGTTATCGGTTAGCAAAGTGAGTGCCATCTGAGAAAGCGGTCTGTTTGATTCCCTGTGGGAGCCTCCTATGCGCGAATAACCCTTAGCTGTTATTTTTAAATTAACTAGTATTTTCCTATTTACCTTGTTGATCTGACAATACTAGTAAGTGTCCAACGTTATGTAAAACAGATAATAACTAGAATACATAAGACAAATTCAGTACTTGATATAGTGTTGAGCAATGAATTCATATGACTGTCGTTTCTTCCTCAACTTCTCAGTCCCGGTTACATCGCTACGAAGTAACATCAATATCAACATTTAAATCCCTGCAGGCCACTTTTCTGAGTATGGTGAGGAGTCTAAATATAAGAGTTTCGAACCATTTCATTAGCTAATAATTTTTTGAAATAACTTTTGCTGGCGTCTCTTTATCTAAATATACGTACATCGAAAACAGGCGTGGGGTACCGATTACGTGTTCCGCAAACAACTTTTGTAAATGCATGAAGTAGATATATTTCAATTTCTAATCAATTCGTTTATTTAATATTTCCTATACAATATATTACAAGATGCACACATTCTCAACTACGCTACTCGTCAATCACCCCTATCTCAAGTTCGCGGGTATAATACGTCCGATTACCGGTGGCGGTCACTAAAACGAGGTACAGCCAACGCTTCCACCGAAGTAGTACTCTGTTTACAACGAGGGAACTTACACGCTCAAGCGAGGGAAACGCCACCGCTTCCACCGAGGGATTTCTCCATTTCCAGCGAGGAACATCTAGCTCTCCGGAGGGGAACCGAAACAGCCTCCTCCAAGGGACTTCAAAGTTTCCAACGAGGAATCCCGGGCTCTCCGGCGAGCGACCGACACCGCCTCCACCGAGGGACCTCAGCGTTTACAGCGAGGGACCCCTGACTATCCCGCGAGGGACCCCTGACTATCACGCGAGGGAGCAACAGCTCTCTCTCCGAGGGACTTCAGAGTTTCAATCGAGGGACCCCTTGCTCTCCGGAAAGGGACCTACACAGCTTCCTCCGAGGGACTTCGGCGATTTCAGCGAGGGACACCTGGATCTCCGGCGAGAGACCAACACAGCTTCCTCCGATGGACTTCACAGTTTCATTCGAGGGACCCCTTGCTCTCCGGCGTGGGACCAACACAGCTTCCTCCGAGGGACTTCGGCGTTTCCATCGAGGTACCACTGGCTCTCCGGCGAGGCCCGACACAGCTTCCTCCGAGGGACTTCGGCGTTTCCAGCGAGGAACACCTTGCTCTCCGGCGAGGGACCAATCAGCTTCCTCCGAGGGACTTCACAGTTTCCATCGAGGGACCCCTATCTCTCCGGCGAGGGACTAACACATTTTCCTTCGTGGGACTTCAGCATTTCCATCGAAGGACCCCTGGCTCTTCGGCGAGAGACCGACAAAGCTTCCTCCGAGGGACTTCAGCGTTACCAGCGAGGGACAGACACAACATCATCCGAGGTATTCCCCGTATTCAGGAAGAGCCCCTGAAGAATATCTTCATTCTATGGTAAAGTTAATGTTTATTCGTAATATATTTTGATAATTAATTTTTATCTCTATCATATAGTGTCATTTGTTACCAATGTAATAATTACAGATTCCATCGATTGACCCCTGGCACTCCAGCGAGGGACCGACACAGCTTCCTCCGAGGTACTTCACCATTTCCATCGAGGGACCCATGGCTCTCCGGCGAGGGACCAACACAGCTTCCTCCGTGGGACTTCAGCATTTCCATCGAAGGACCCCTGGCTCTTCGGCGAGAGACCGACAAAGCTTTCTCCGAGGGACTTCAGCTTTTCCAGCGAGGGACCAACACAGCTTCCTCCAAGGGGCTTCACAGTTTCCATCGAGGGACCCCTAGCTCTCCGGCGAGGGACCAACACAGCTTCCACCGAGGGACGTCGGCGGATCCAGCGAGGGACAGACACAGCTTACTCAGAGGTAGTCCCCGTATTCAGGAAGGGCCCTGGAAGAATATCTTCATTCTTTGGTGAAGTTAATGTTTATTCGTAATATATTTTGATAATTAATTTTTATCTCTATCATATAGTGTCATTTGTTTCGAATGTAATATTTAAAGATTCCATCGATGGACCCTTGGCACTCCAGCGAGGGACCGACACAGCTTCCTCCGAGGTATTCCCCGTATTGAGGAAGTGCCCCTGAAGAATATCTTCATTCTATGGTAAAGTTAATGTTTATTCGTAATATAATTTGATAATTAATTTTTATCTCTATCATATAGTGTCATTTGTTTCCAATGTAATGATTACAGATTCCACCGATGGACCCTGGCACTCCAGCGAGGGACCGACACAGCTTCCTCCGAGGGATTTCACAGTTTCCATCGAGGGACCCCTAGCTCTCCGGCGAGGGACCAACACAGCTTCCTCCGAGGGACTTCGGCGTTTCCATCGAGGTACCACTGGCTCTCCGGCGAGGCCCGACACAGCTTCCTCCGAGGGACTTCGGCGTTTCCAGCGAGGAACACCTTGCTCTCCGGCGAGGGACCAATCAGCTTCCTCCGAGGGACTTCACAGTTTCCATCGAGGGACCCCTATCTCTTCGGCGAGGGACTAACACAGCTTCCTCCGTGGGACTTCAGCATTTCCATCGAAGGACCCCTGGCTCTTCGGCGAGAGACCGTCAAAGCTTCCTCCGAGGGACTTCAGCGTTACCAGCGAGGGACAGACACAACATCATCCGAGGTATTCCCCGTATTCAGGAAGGGCCCCTGAAGAATATCTTCATTCTATGGTAAAGTTAATGTTTATTCGTAATATATTTTGATAATTTTTATCTCTATCATATAGTGTCATTTGTTACCAATGTAATAATTACAGATTCCATCGATGGACCCCTGGCACTCCAGCGAGGGACCGACGCAGCTTCCTCCGAGGTACTTCACCGTTTCCATCGAGAGACCCATGCCTCTCCGGCGAGGGACCAACACAGCTTCCTCCGAGGGACTTCAGCGTTACCAGCGAGGGACAGAAAAAGCTTCATTCCAGGTAGTCCCCGTTTTCAGGAAGGGCCCATGAAGAATGTCTTCATTCTATGGTAAAGTTAATGTTTATTCTTAATATATTTGGATAATTAATTATTATCTCTATCATATAGTGTCATTTGTTTCCCATGAATAATTACAGATTCCATCGATGGAGCCCTGGCACTCCAGCGAGGGACCGACACAGCTTCCTCCGAGGTACTTCACCGTTTCCATCGATGGACCCCTGGCACTCTAGCGAGGGACCAACACAGCTTCCTCCAAGGGACTTCACAGTTTCCATCGAGGGACCCCTAGCTCTCCGGCGAGGGACCAACACAGTTTCCTCCGTGGGACTTCAGCATTTCCATCGAAGGACCCCTAGCTCTCCGGCGAGGGACCAACACAGCTTCCTCCGAGGGACTTCAGCGTTACCAGCGAGGGACAGACACAACATCATCCGAGGTAGTTCCCGTATTCAGGAAGGGCCCCTGAAGAATATCTTCATTCTATGGTAAAGTTATTGTTTATTCGTAATATATTTTGATAATTAATTTTTATCTCTATCATATAGTGTCATTTGTTTCCAATGTAATAATTACATATTCCATCGATGGACACCGGGCTCTCCATCAAGGGGCCGACACAGCTTCCTCCGTGGGACTTCAGCATTTCCGTCGAAGGACCCCTGGCTCTTCGGCGAGAGACCGACAAAGCTTCCTCCGAGGGACTCAGCTTTTCCAGCGAGGGACAGACACAGCTTACTACGAGGTAGTCCCCGTATTCAGGAAGGGCCCTGGAAGAATATCTTCATTCTATGGTAAAGTTAATGTTTATTCATAATATATTTAGATAATTAATTTTTATCTCTATCATATATTGTCATTTGTTACCAATGTAATATTTAAAGATTCCATCGATGGACCCCTGGCACTCCAGCGAGGGACCGATACAGCATCCTCCGAGGGACTTCACAGTTTCCATCGAGGGACCCCTAGCTCTCCAGCGAGGGACCAACACAGCTTCCTCCGAGGGACTTCATAGATTCCATCGAGGGACCCCTAGCTCTCCGGCATGGGACCAACACAGCTTCCTCCGAGGGACTTCAGCGTTACCTGCGAGGGAGAGACACAGCTTCATCCGAGGTATTCCCCGTATTCATGAAGTGCCCCTGAAGAATATCTTCATTCTATGGTAAAGTTAATATTTATTCGTAATATATTTGGATAATTAATTTTTATCTCTATCATATAGTGTCATTTGTTTCCAATGTAATAAATACAGATTCCATCGATGGACCCCAGGAACTCCAGCGAGGGACCGCCACAGCTTCCTCCGAGGGATTTCACAGTTTCCATCGAGGGACCCCTAGCTCTCCGGCGAGGGACCAATACAGCTTCCTCCGTGGGACTTCAGCTTTTCCAGCGAGGGACCAACACAGCTTCCTCCAAGGGGCTTCACAGTTTCCATCGAGGGACCCCTAGCTCTCCGGCGAGGTACCAACACAGCTTACTCCGAGGGACTTCAGCGTTACCAGCGAGGGACAGACACAGCTTCATCCGAGGTAGTCCCCGTATTCAGGAAGTGCCCCTGAAGAATATCTTCATTCTATTGTAAAGTTAATGTTTATTCGTAATGTATTTGGATAATTAATTTTAACTCTATCGTATAGTGTCATTTGTTTCCAATGTAATAATTACAGATTCCATCGATGGACCCCTGGCACTACAGCGAGGGACCGACACAGCTTCCTCCGAGGTACTTCACCGTTTCTATCAAGGGACCCATGGCTCTCCGGCGTGGTACCGACACAGCTTCCTCCGAGGAACTTCGGCGTTTCCAGCGAGGAACACCTTGCTCTCCGGCGAGGGACCAACACAGCTTCCTCCGTGGGACTTCAGCATTTCCATCGAAGGACCCCTGGCTCTTCGGCGAGAGACCGACAAAGCTTTCTCCGAGGGACTTCGGCGTTTCCAGCGAGGAACACCTTGCTCTCCGGCGAGGGACCAATCAGCTTCCTCCGAGGGACTTCACAGTTTCCATCGAGGGACCCCTATCTCTCCGGCGAGGGACCAACACAGCTTCCTCCGTGGGACTTCAGCATTTCCATCGAAGGACCCCTAGCTCTCCGGCGAGGGACCAACACAGCTTCCTCCGAGGGACTTCAGCGTTACCAGCGAGGGACAGACACAACATCATCCGAGGTAGTTCCCGTATTCAGGAAGGGCCCCTGAAGAATATCTTCATTCTATGGTAAAGTTATTGTTTATTCGTAATATATTTCGATAATTAATTTTTATCTCTATCATATAGTGTCATTTGTTTCCAATGTAATAATTACATATTCCATCGATGGACACCGGGCTCTCCATCAAGGGGCCGACACAGCTTCCTCCGTGGGACTTCAGCATTTCCATCGAAGGACCCCTGGCTCTTCGGCGAGAGACCGACAAAGCTTCCACCGAGGGACTTCAGCTTTTCCAGCAAAGGAACAGACACAGCTTACTACGAGGTAGTCCCCGTATTCAGGAAGGGCCCTGGAAGAATATCTTCATTCTATGATAAAGTAAATGTTTATTCATAATATATTTTGATAATTAATTTTTATCTCTATCATATAGTGTCATTTGTTTCCAATGTAATAATTACATATTCCATCGATGGACACCGGGCTCTCCATCAAGGGACCGACACAGCTTCCTCCGAGGTACTTCACCGTTTCCATCGAGGGACCCATGGCTCTCCGGCGAGGGACCGACACAGCTTTTTCCGAGGGACTTCGGCGTTTCCAGCGAGGAACACCTTGCTCTCCGGCGAGGGACCAACACAGCTTCCTCCGATGGACTTCACAGTTTCCATCGAGGGACCCCTAGCTCTCCGGCGAGGGACCAACACAGCTTCCTCCCTGGGACTTCACAGTTTCCATCGAGGGACCCCTTGCTCTCCGGCGAGGGACCAACACAGCTTCCTCCGAGGGACTTCAGCGTTACGTGCGAGGGAGAGACACAGCTTCATCCGAGGTATTCCCCGTATTCAGGAAGGGTCCCTGAAGAATATGTTCATTCTATGGTAAAGTTAATGTTTATTCATAATATATTTTGATAATTATTTTTTATCTCTATCATATAGTGTCATTTGTTACCAATGTAATAATTACAGATTCCATCGATGGACCCCTGGCACTCCAGCGAGGGACCGACACAGCTTCCTCCGAGGTACTTCACCGTTTCCATCGAGGGACCCATGGCTCTCCGGCGTGGGACCGACACACCTTCCTCCGAGGGACTTCGGCGTTTCCACCGAAGAACACCTTGCTCTCCGGCGTGGGACCAACACAGCTTCCTCCGTGGGACTTCAGCATTTCCATCGAAGGACCCCTGGCTCTTCGGCGAGAGACCGAAAAAGCTTTCTCCGAGGGACTTCAGCTTTTCCAGCGAGGGACCATCACAGCTTCCTCCAAGGGGCTTCACAGTTTCCATCGAGGGACCCCTAGCTCTCCGGCGAGGGACCAACACAGCTTCCTCCGAGGGACGTCGGCGTTTCCAGCGAGGGACCCCTTGCTCTCCGGCGAGGGACCAACACAGCTTCCTCCGACGGACTTCAGCGTTACCAGCGAGGCACAAACACAGCTTCATCCGAGGTAGTCCCCGTATTCAGGAAGTGCCCCTGAAGAATATCTTCATTCTATGGTAAAGTTAATGTTTATTCGTAATATATTTGGATAATTAATTTTTATCTCTATCATATAGTGTCATTTGTTTCCAATGTAATAATTACAGATTCCATCGATGGACCCCAGGCACTCCAGCGAGGGAACGACACAGCTTCCTCCGAGGTACTTCACCGTTTCCATCGAGGGACCCATGGCTCTCCGGCGAGGGACCGACACAGCTTCCTCAGCGGGACTTCGGCGTTTCCATCGAGGTACCACTGGCTCTCCGGCGAGGCCCGACACAGCTTCCTCCGAGGGACTTCGGCGTTTCCAGCGAGGAACACCTTGCTCTCCGGCGAGGGACCAATCAGCTTCCTCCGAGGGACTTCACAGTTTCCATCGAGGGACCCCTATCTCTCCGGCGAGGGACCAACACAGCTTCCTCCGTGGGACTTCAGCATTTCCATCGAAGGACCCCTAGCTCTCCGGCGAGGGACCAACACAGCTTCCTCCGAGGGACTTCAGCGTTACCAGCGAGGGACAGACACAACATCATCCGAGGTAGTTCCCGTATTCAGGAAGGGCCCCTGAAGAATATCTTCATTCTATGGTAAAGTTATTGTTTATTCGTATTATATTTTGAGAATTAATTTTTATCTCTATCATATAGTGTCTTTTGTTTCCAATGTAATAATTACATATTCCATCGATGGACACCGGGCTCTCCATCAAGGGGCCGACACAGCTTCCTCCGTGGGACTTCAGCATTTCCGTCGAAGGACCCCTGGCTCTTCGGCGAGAGACCGACAAAGCTTCCTCCGAGGGACTTCACCGTTTCCATCGATGGACCCCTGGCACTCTAGCGAGGGACCAACACAGCTTCCTCCAAGGGACTTCACAGTTTCCATCGAGGGACCCCTAGCTCTCCGGCGAGGGACCAACACAGTTTCCTCCGAGGGACGTCGGCGTTTCCATCGAGGGACCCCTAGCTCTCCAGCGAGGGACCGACACAGCTTCCTCCGAGGGACTTCGGCGTTTCCAGCGAGGAACACCTTGCTCTTCGGCGAGGGACCAACACAGCTTCCTCCGAGGGACTTCACAGTTTCCATCGAGGGACCCCTAGCTCTCCGGCGAGGGACCAACACAGCTTCCTCCGTGGGACTTCAGCGTTACCAGAGAGTGACAGATTCAGCTTCTTCCGAGGTAGTCCCCGTATTCAGGAAGGGCCCTGGAAGAATATCTTCATTCTATGGTAAAGTTAATATTTATTCGTAATATATTTGGATAATTAATTTTTATCTCTATCATATAGTGTCATTTGCTTCCAATGTAATAAATACAGATTCCATCGATGGACCCCAGGAACTCCAGCGAGGGACCGCCACAGCTTCCTCCGAGGGATTTCACAGTTTCCATCGAGGGACACCTAGCTCTCCGGCGAGGGACCAACACAGCTTCCTCCGAGGGACTTCAGCGTTACCTGCGAGGGAGAGACACAGCTTCATCCGAGGTATTCCCCGTATTCAGGAAGTGCCCCTGTAGAATATCTTCATTCTATGGTAAAGTTAATGTTTATTCGTAATATATTTTGATAATTAATTTTTATCTCTATCATATAGTGTCATTTGTTTCCAATGTAATGATTACAGATTCCACCGATGGACCCCTGGCACTACAGCGAGGGACCGACACAGCTTCCTCCGAGGGATTTCACAGTTTCCATCGAGGGACCCCTAGCTCTCCGGCGAGGGACCAATACAGCTTCCTCCGTGGGACTTCAGCTTTTCCAGCGAGGGACCAACACACCTTCCTCCAAGGGGCTTCACAGTTTCCATCGAGGGACCCCTAGCTCTCCGGCGAGGTACCAACACAGCTTACTCCGAGGGACTTCAGCGTTACCAGCGAGGGACAGACACAGCTTCATCCGAGGTAGTCCCCGTATTCAGGAAGTGCCCCTGAAGAATATCTTCATTCTATTGTAAAGTTAATGTTTATTCGTAATGTATTTGGATAATTAATTTTAACTCAATCATATAGTGTCATTTGTTTCCAATGTAATAATTACAGATTCCATCGATGGACCCCTGGCACTCCAGCGAGGGACCGACACAGCTTCCTCCGAGGTACTTCACCGTTTCCATCAAGGGACCCATGGCTCTCCGGCGTGGTACCGACACAGCTTCCTCCGAGGAACTTCGGCGTTTCCAGCGAGGAACACCTTGCTCTCCGGCGAGGGACCAACACAGCTTCCTCCGTGGGACTTCAGCATTTCCATCGAAGGACCCCTGGCTCTTCGGCGAGAGACCGACAAAGCTTCCTCCGAGGGACTTCACAGTTTCCATCGAGGGACCCCTAGCTCTCCGGCGAGGGACCAACACAGCTTCCTCCGAGGGACGTCGGCGTTTCCTGCGAGGGACCCCTTGCTCTCCGGCGAGGGACCAACACTGCTTCCTCCGAGGGACTTCGGCGTTTCCATCGAGGTACCACTGGCTCTCCGGCGAGGCCCGACACAGCTTCCTCCGAGGGACTTCGGCGTTTCCAGCGAGGAACACCTTGCTCTCCGGCGAGGGACCAATCAGCTTCCTCCGAGGGACTTCACAGTTTCCATCGAGGGACCCCTATCTCTCCGGCGAGGGACTAACACAGCTTCCTCCGTGGGACTTCAGCATTTCCATCGAAGGACCCCTGGCTCTTCGGCGAGAGACCGTCAAAGCTTCCTCCGAGGGACTTCAGCGTTACCAGCGAGGGACAGACACAACATCATCCGAGGTATTCCCCGTATTCAGGAAGGGCCCCTGAAGAATATCTTCATTCTATGGTAAAGTTAATGTTTATTCGTAATATATTTTGATAATTAATTTTTATCTCTATCATATAGTGTCATTTGTTACCAATGTAATAATTACAGATTCCATCGATGGACCCCTGGCACTCCAGCGAGGGACCGACGCAGCTTCCTCCGAGGTACTTCACCGTTTCCATCGAGAGACCCATGCCTCTCCGGCGAGGGACCAACACAGCTTCCTCCGAGGGACTTCAGCGTTACCAGCGAGGGACAGAAAAAGCTTCATTCCAGGTAGTCCCCGTTTTCAGGAAGGGCCCATGAAGAATGTCTTCATTCTATGGTAAAGTTAATGTTTATTCGTAATATATTTGGATAATTAATTATTATCTCTATCATATAGTGTCATTTGTCTCCTTAATAATTACAGATTCCATCGATGGAGCCCTGGCACTCCAGCGAGGGACCGACACAGCTTCCTCCGAGGTACTTCACCGTTTCCATCGATGGACCCCTGGCACTCTAGCGAGGGACCAACACAGCTTCCTCCAAGGGACTTCACAGTTTCCATCGAGGGACCCCTAGCTCTCCGGCGAGGGACCAACACAGTTTCCTCCGTGGGACTTCAGCATTTCCATCGAAGGACCCCTAGCTCTCCGGCGAGGGACCAACACAGCTTCCTCCGAGGGACTTCAGCGTTACCAGCGAGGGACAGACACAACATCATCCGAGGTAGTTCCCGTATTCAGGAAGGGCCCCTGAAGAATATCTTCATTCTATGGTAAAGTTATTGTTTATTCGTAATATATTTTGATAATTAATTTTTATCTCTATCATATAGTGTCATTTGTTTCCAATGTAATAATTACATATTCCATCGATGGACACCGGGCTCTCCATCAAGGGGCCGACACAGCTTCCTCCGTGGGACTTCAGCATTTCCGTCGAAGGACCCCTGGCTCTTCGGCGAGAGACCGACAAAGCTTCCTCCGAGGGACTTCAGCTTTTCCAGCGAGGGACAGACACAGCTTACTACGAGGTAGTCCCCGTATTCAGGAAGGGCCCTGGAAGAATATCTTCATTCTATGGTAAAGTTAATGTTTATTCATAATATATTTAGATAATTAATTTTTATCTCTATCATATATTGTCATTTGTTACCAATGTAATATTTAAAGATTCCATCGATGGACCCCTGGCACTCCAGCGAGGGACCGATACAGCATCCTCCGAGGGACTTCACAGTTTCCATCGAGGGACCCCTAGCTCTCCAGCGAGGGACCAACACAGCTTCCTCCGAGGGACTTCATAGATTCCATCGAGGGACCCCTAGCTCTCCGGCATGGGACCAACACAGCTTCCTCCGAGGGACTTCAGCGTTACCTGCGAGGGAGAGACACAGCTTCATCCGAGGTATTCCCCGTATTCAGGAAGTGCCCCTGAAGAATATCTTCATTCTATGGTAAAGTGAATATTTATTCGTAATATATTTGGATAATTAATTTTTATCTCTATCATATAGTGTCATTTGTTTCCAATGTAATAAATACAGATTCCATCGATGGACCCCAGGAACTCCAGCGAGGGACCGCCACAGCTTCCTCCGAGGGATTTCACAGTTTCCATCGAGGGACACCTAGCTCTCCGGCGAGGGACCAACACAGCTTCCTCCGAGGGACTTCAGCGTTACCTGCGAGGGAGAGACACAGCTTCATCCGAGGTATTCCCCGTATTCAGGAAGTGCCCCTGAAGAATATCTTCATTCTATGGTAAAGTTAATGTTTATTCGTAATATATTTTGATAATTAATTTTTATCTCTATCATATAGTGTCATTTGTTTCCAATGTAATGATTACAGATTCCACCGATGGACCCCTGGCACTACAGCGAGGTACCGACACAGCTTCCTCCGAGGGATTTCACAGTTTCCATCGAGGGACCCCTAGCTCTCCGGCGAGGGACCAATACAGCTTCCTCCGTGGGACTTCAGCTTTTCCAGCGAGGGACCAACACACCTTCCTCCAAGGGGCTTCACAGTTTCCATCGAGGGACCCCTAGCTCTCCGGCGAGGTACCAACACAGCTTACTCCGAGGGACTTCAGCGTTACCAGCGAGGGACAGACACAGCTTCATCCGAGGTAGTCCCCGTATTCAGGAAGTGCCCCTGAAGAATATCTTCATTCTATTGTAAAGTTAATGTTTATTCGTAATGTATTTGGATAATTAATTTTAACTCAATCATATAGTGTCATTTGTTTCCAATGTAATAATTACAGATTCCATCGATGGACCCCTGGCACTCCAGCGAGGGACCGACACAGCTTCCTCCGAGGTACTTCACCGTTTCCATCAAGGGACCCATGGCTCTCCGGCGTGGTACCGACACAGCTTCCTCCGAGGAACTTCGGCGTTTCCAGCGAGGAACACCTTGCTCTCCGGCGAGGGACCAACACAGCTTCCTCCGTGGGACTTCAGCATTTCCATCGAAGGACCCCTGGCTCTTCGGCGAGAGACCGACAAAGCTTTCTCCGAGGGACTTCAGCTTTTCCAGCGAGGGACTAACACAGCTTCCTCCAAGGGGCTTCACAGTTTCCATCGAGGGACCCCTAGCTCTCCGGCGAGGGACCAACACAGCTTCCTCCGAGGGACGTCGGCGTTTCCTGCGAGGGACCCCTTGCTCTCCGGCGAGGGACCAACACAGCTTCCTCCGAGGGACTAAAGCGTTACCAGCGAGGGACAGACACAGCTTCATCCGAGGTAGTCCCCGTATTCAGGAAGTGCCCCTGAAGAATATCTTCATTCTATGGTAAAGTTAATGTTTATTCGTAATATATTTGGATAATTAATTTTATCTCTATCATATTGTGTCATTTGTTTCCAATGTAATAATTACAGATTCCATCGATGGACCCCAGGCATTTCAGCGAGGGACCGACACAGCTTCCTCCGAGGTACTTCACCGTTTCCATCGAGGGACCCATGGCTCTCCGGCGAGGGACCGACACAGCTTCCTCCGCGGGACTTCGGCGTTTCCATCGAGGTACCACTGGCTCTCCGGCGAGGCCCGACACAGCTTCCTCCGAGGGACTTCGGCGTTTCCAGCGAGGAACACCTTGCTCTCCGGCGAGGGACCAATCAGCTTCCTCCGAGGGACTTCACAGTTTCCATCGAGGGACCCCTATCTCTCCGGCGAGGAACCAACACAGCTTCCTCCGTGGGACTTCAGCATTTCCATCGAAGGACCCCTAGCTCTCCGGCGAGGGACCAACACAGCTTCCTCTGAGGGACTTCAGCGTTACCAGCGAGGGACAGACACAACATCATCCGAGGTAGTTCCCGTATTCAGTAAGGGCCCGTGTTGAATATCTTCATTCTATGGTAAAGTTAATGTTTATTCGTAATATATTTTGATAATTAATTTTTATCTCAATCATATAGTACCATTTGTTTCCAATGTAATGATTACAGATTCTATCGATGGACCCCTGGCACTCCAGCGAGGGACCGACACAGCTTCCTCCGAGGGATTTCACAGTTTCCATCGAGGGACCCCTAGCTCTCCGGCGAGGGACCAACACAGCTTCCTCCGAGGGACTTCAGCGTTACCTGCGAGGGAGAGACACAGCTTCATCCGAGGTATTCCCCGTATTCAGGAAGGGCCCCTGAAGAATATCTTTATTCTATGGTAAAGTTAATGTTTATTCGTAATATATTTTGATAATTAATTATTATCTCTTTCATATAGTGTCATTTGTTACCAATGTAATAATTACAGATTCCATCGATGGACCCCTGGCACTCCAGCGAGGGACCGACACAGCTTCCTCCGAGGTACTTCACCCTTTCCATCGAGGGACCCATGGCTCTCCGGCGAGGGACCGGCATAGCTTCCTCCGCGGGACTTCGGCGTTTCCATCGAGCTACCAGTGGCTCTCCGGCGAGGGACCGACACAGCTTCCTCCGAGGGACTTCGGCGTTTCCAGCGAGGAACACCTTGCTCTCCGGCGAGGGACGAACACAGCTTCCTCCGAGGGACTTCACAGTTTCCATCGAGGGACCCCTAGCTCTCCGGCGAGGGACCAACACAGCTTCCTCCGTGGGACTTCAGCATTTCCATCGAAGGATCCCTGGCTCTTCGGCGAGAGACCGACAAAGCTTTCTCCGAGGGGCTTCACAGTTTCCATCGAGGGACCCCTAGCTCTCCGGCGAGGGACCAACACAGCTTCCACCGAGGGACGTCGGCCGATCCAGCGAGGGACAGACACAGCTTACTCCGAGGTAGTCCCCGTATTCAGGAAGGGCCCTGGAAGAATATCTTCATTCTTTGGTGAAGTTAATGTTTATTCGTAATATATTTTGATAATTAATTTTTATCTCTATCATATAGTGTCATTTGTTACCAATGTAATTATTACAGACTCCATCGATGGACTCCTGGCACTCCAGCGAGGGACCGACACAGCTTCCTCCGAGGTACTTCACCGTTTCCATCGAGGGACCCATGGCTCTCCGGCGAGGGACCAACACAGCTTCCTCCGAGGGACGTCTGCGTTTCCAGCGAGGGACCCCTTGCTCTCCGGCGAGGGACCAACATAGCTTCCTCCGAGGGACTTCAGCGTTACCAGCGAGGGACAGACACAGCTTCATCCGAGGTAGTCCCCGTATTCAGGAAGTGCCCCAGAAGAATATCTTCATTCTATGGTAAAGTTAATGTTTATTCGTAATATATTTGGATAATTAATTTTTATCTCTATCATATAGTGTCATTTGTTTCCAATGTAATAATTACAGATTCCATCGATGGACCCCTGGCACTCCAGCGAGGGACCGACACAGCTTCCTCCGAGGTACTTCACCGTTTCCATCGAGGGACCCATGGCTCTCCGGCGTGGGACCGACACAGCTTCCTCCGAGGGACTTCGGCGTTTCCAGCGAGGAACACCTTGCACTCCGGCGAGGGACCAACACAGCTTCCTCCGAGGGACTTCAGCGTTACCTGCGAGGGAGAGACACAGCATCATCCGAGGTATTCCCCGTATTCAGGAAGGGCCCCTGAAGAATCTTTATTCTATGGTAAAGTTAATGTTTAATTCAGCGTTACCTGCGAGGCACTCCAGCGAAGGCCCGACACAGCTTCCTCCGAGGGATTTCACAGTTTCCATCGAGGGACCCCTAGCTCTCCGGCGAGGGACCAACACAGCTTCCTCCGAGGGACTTCAGCGTTACCTGCGAGGGAGAGACACAGCATCATCCGAGGTATTCCTCGTATTCAGGAAGGGCCCCTGAAGAATCTTTATTCTATGGTAAAGTTAATGTTTAATTCAGCGTTACCTGCGAGGCACTCCAGCGAAGGACCGACACAGCTTCCTCCGAGGGATTTCACAGTTTCCATCGAGGGTTATTATTATGGTAAAGTTAATGTTTATTCGTAATATATTTTGATAATTAATTTTTATATCTATCATATAGTGTCTTTTTTTACCAATGTAATAATTACAGATTCCATCGATGGACCCCTGGCACTCCAGCGAGGGACCGACACAGCTTCCTCCGAGGTACTTCACCGTTTCCATCGAGGGACCCATGGCTCTCCGGCGTGGGACCGACACAGCTTCCTCCGAGGGACTTCAGCATTTCCATCGAAGGACCCCTGGCTCTTCGGCGAGAGACCGACAAAGCTTTCTCCGAGGGACATCAGCTTTTCCAGCGAGGGACCAACACAGCTTCCTCCAAGGGGCTTCACAGTTTCCATCGAGGGACCCCTAGCTCTCCGGCGAGGGACCAACACTGCTTCCTCCGAGGGACGTCGGCGTTTCCAGCGAGGGACCCCTTGTTCTCCGGCGAGGGACCAACACAGCTTCCTCCGAGGGACAGACACAGCTTACACCGAGGTAGTCCCCGTATTCTGGAAGGGCCCCTGAAGAATATCTTCAATTGATGGTAAAGTTATTGTTTATTCGTAATATATTTTGATAATTAATTTTTATCTCTATCATATAGTGTCATTTGTTTCCAATGTAATAATTATATATTCCATCGATGGACACCGGGCTCTCCATCAATGGGCCGTCACATCTTCCTCCGAGGTACTTCACCGTTTCCATCGAAGGACCCATGTCTCTCCGGCGGGGGACCGACAACGCTTCCTCCGAGGGACTTCATCGTTTCCATCGAGGGACCCCTTGCTCTCCGGCGAGGGACCTACACAGCTTCCTGCGAGGTACAGACACAGCTTACACCGAGGTAGTCCCCGTATTCTGGAAGGGCCCCTGAAGAATATCTTCAATTGATGGTAAAGTTAATATTTATTCTTAATATATTTTGATAATTAATTTTTATCTCTATCATATAGTGTCATTTGTTTCCAATGTAATAATTACAGATTCCATCGATGGACCCCTGGCACTCCAGCGAGGGACCGACACAGCTTCCTCCGAGGTACTACACCGTTTCCATCGAGGGACCCATGGCTCTCCGCCGTGGTACCGACACAGCTTCCTCCGAGGGACTTCGGCGTTTCCATCTAGGGATCTCTTGCCCTGCGGCGAGGAACCGAAACAGCTTCATTCGAGTGACTTCAACGCTTCCATCGAGGGACCCCTTGCTCTCCGGCGACGGACCGATCCAGCTTCCTCTGATGGACTTGCCCGATTCCAGCGAGGTACCCCTTGCTCTCCGGCGAGGGACCGACAAGGCTTCCTCCGAGGGACTTCAGCGTTTCCATCGAGAGATCCCTTGCTCTCCGGCGAGGGACCGACACAGTTTCCTCCGAGGGACCTAACAGTTTCCATCGAGGGACCACTGGCTCTCCGGCGAGGGACCGACAGAGCTTTATCCGAGTTAGTCCTCGTATCCAGCAAGGGCCCCTGAAGTATATCCTCATCCTACGGTAATATTAATGTTTAATCGTAATTTATTTTGATAATTATTTTTTCTCTATCATATAGTGTCATTTGTTTCCAATGTAATATTTACAGATTCAATCGATGGACCCCTGGCTCTCCAGCGGGTGACTGATAGATATTCCTCCAAGGGACTACAGCGTTCTCATCGAGGGACTCCTGGCTCTCCGGCGAGGGACCGACAGAGCATCCTCCGAGGGACATCGGCGTTACCATCGAGGAACCCCTGGCACTCCGGCGATGGACCGACACATCTACATCCGAGGTAGTCCCCGTTTTTCAGCAAGGGCCCCTGAAGAATATCCTCATCCTACGCTAATGTTACTGTTTAATCGTAATATATTTTGATAAATATTTTTTATCTCTATCATATAGTGTCATTGTTTTCGAATGTATTATTTACAGATTCCATCAAGGGACCCCTGGCTGTCCAGCGAGGGACCGACGGAGCTCCCTCCGAGGGACTTCACCGTTGCCATCGAGGGACC
The DNA here is from genome assembly GCA_036926295.1 of Pachydiplax longipennis. NCBI lineage: Eukaryota > Metazoa > Arthropoda > Insecta > Odonata > Libellulidae > Pachydiplax > Pachydiplax longipennis. The sequence continues at coordinate 3,867,759 of JAVFKF010000010.1, forward strand.
CCTGGCACTTTAAGGCGAGGGACCGACACAGCTTCCTCCGAGGGACTTATTCGTTTCCAGCGAGGGACCCCTGGCCCCCCACCCTGGGACCGAAACAGCTTCATCCGAGGAAGTCTCATTTTCCAGAACGGGCTCCTGAAGAATATCTTCATACTATGGTAAAGTTAATGTTTAATGGTAATATATTTTGCTAATTAGCTTTTATATATATCATAGTGTCATTTGTTTCGAATGTATTATTTTTAGTTTCCATCGATGGACCCCTAGCTCTCCAGCGAGGGACCGACAGAGCTCCCTCCGAGGGACTTCACCGTTTTCATCGAGGGATTCCTGGCTCTCGAATAGTGGTTCGAATGTATTATTTACAGTTACATAGACCCTGCAAACTGCCACTTGTAGAGGGTGTACATCACCGAATACCCTGGCTCTTCGGCGAGGGATCCGCACAGCCTCCTCCGAGAGACTCCAGCGTTTCCAGAGAAGGACCCCATGCTCTCTTGCGAGGGACCGACACATCTTCCTCAGAGTTAGTCCCCGTTTTTAGCAAGGGCACCTGAAATATATCTTCGTCCTATGAATCGAAACTGTTCCTTCCACCAATGAAGCCACATGAGATTCTGACTCCAACATGTCTAAAACACAAAAGTCCACATTCATTTGGTTTAATTTTCGGATGTTATTTCAACCCTCTAATTCTCAATGAGAAACTTATTCTTTTTGAGTGCTTGATTTTTGGTCCATTGGTAAGTTTTAACATAGGACAAGAGAATATGTGCTGAGGAATGCAATAGGTTCCAATTCTAATGAAAGACTAATTGCTCCAGGTTTTCTAATCCTGCAGAGGGTTAATAGGATATTTTTTGAAATATCAAATGGTTTTTAAGTTAGATATTTGGAAGTCCCTTCCAAATCTTATTAACAATATTTGAAATCTTGTTGTCAGTATTCTGTATGCAATTTCAGATAATCCAAAATTTTACTTTGAGATGTTTTTATTGAGGTGTCATTTTCTCATGCCAACATTTAAATTTAATTTAATTATAAGGATAATATTGGATGAGTGTTTTCTGTTGTATGTAGAGACAAAAGATAATGGAAAAATATCAGCAAAATAGTGCAATTTATCTCTGTATTTGAATCTATTTCTAGAAAAAATTATAGGGTATGCAATGTACATAATAATAGTCACATAACTTGTGCTATGAATGTTACGTGACATCATGTCATATGTTCTGAGGGTAAATGTAAGAAATGAGCCATTCAATAAAATTGTGACAAACACTTGTGGTAAAATTCTTCTGAAATTCTTTCCCTGGAAAAATTCTCTGACATTCGTATCAAATTCTATGTCAATTCTCCCCTCCTCAAAACTCACCTAGTGGTTTTTTTCCATGAGAAAGGGTTACTAAACCATTTTTTTCAGGTCGTGGGAATTGTGTAGCATATTTTCTTAGCTTCCCAATTAATTATATATGTTATTATCAATGTCTTGTTTAAGTTTCATATAACAATGCATTGTAGACCTTTTTAATGTCATGGGTTTTCATAAGTTACTATTTTCAGAATGCAACTAAAAGAACCCATAAGATATGATTTTTGTCAGCAAGTTCATTGAAAGCTTTGCACTGTTTGGTGTTGATTCATATAATATTAACTTCATGGTTCAAGCTGACATTTTGTTCAAGCTATATCTTCATAAAATGATTTGAAAGTTTGAAAATTTATTTAATGTAAAACTAACTAATTTATTGAATTCATTTCTTTCATTGCTTAGGAGACGGACCTATAACGATGATAATGTGTTTTGGTGACTCTAGGAAGAGAAGTACTATTCTTAATAAATTGAGGGAAATAATATACTCTTGCCCTAAAAGGAAGATATGATATGTAATGTTAAGGCCTTCAGGCATTTTGAATGCTAACTAATACAGTAATATTGTCAATTAATTTATTGACTGGATGATTAGCATTCTTTGTATTGAATTTTCTGTCACTGGTAGTATTTAGTATGAGAGTCTTGTAATTCTGTTTTAAGAATGTATTTTCAGGACAATTTGATACCAGACATTAGTGGTGCCAAATGTTACTTCTAAATTTGTTTTGCAAATATCAAATGATTACATCAATAATGCCACTGCATGGATGAGAACCTTCAAGTAAGTAGTTCTGGGTAAAATTATTCTTATTAATATCTTTTTAGATAAAATTAACTGCAGATATTCTTTGAAATAACCTTGGCTACCCTTCAATATCTTATGCAGGCTCCTGTATTTTCATCACTCTTAAGCAAAGATTACTCAATTATTTTGGCTCTAAAGATTTTCACTTTATATCATCATTATTAAATTGAATTTATTTAAAGTGAAGAATATAAGGACAAATATTCATTATTTCTAAACTTGCACTCTTGTATTGATTCAAAGTCATGTCCATTCTGAAGTTTATTTATCAGCAACCATTTCTAGCTCTGCAAAATGGTAATCTATTTATGTATTGAAAATTTTGCACCAAGCACAATCACTTAGTTCTTCGAAAGTATAATAAATAAATTTTTAATGTTTTGCTAGGCCTTAGTTTAATAATGTATACTTTTTTCCTTTCCCTTTTTATCTCTAAGAGAGAATATTTCCAGGAAATCTAATTATACAAAAGAAAGTTTGTGAAAAATTCAAAACTCCATACTAAGTTGTTTCTTGAAAGAGAGAACTGTAATTGCCTAGAATGATAAATCATACAACATATTACCTTATTTCTATAAGAATGCAAGTTTTAATGAATGTTATTTAATTATTTTGCATATGGTGGCATCACTAAAAATTTTCTAATTTCATTTGCTATATTCAGACTGTGTTTTTTGAAAACATTTTAAAAAATTCTTTGTGTTTGGAGTACTTTGTGGTTTAAGTTGTAGGAGAATATTTTCAATATTTAATTATTATATTTTATCTTCCCTCTGTATGTTATTGCAGTTCACCTCCTTATGAATGGTGATCATATATAATGCTTTGGGAGTTATTGTCCCAAAAGACTAATCTAGAGTTTGGGAACTTGCAGCTTTCAGCCCAAATTTGGCTATTTTGGTAATTTACAGAGACTTTTTTAAATTTTCTGGAAAATTTTCAGTAAAACATAATTAAGAAGCTACCCCACTTAATCTCAGGTTTTATCTCAGTCCTTTTTTTATTTTTTTTTCACAATCTTAAGATGTAAACATTGCAAAGAACCTAAAAAGGAGTGTTTCATGAGCTCTTGAGCATAGTCTTTGAGAGATTGTGATACTCTATCAACACTGCTGTTAAAAATAATCATCATCCATCCTTTATTGACTATCTAGTAAAAATCTGCTTCAATGTAGAGTGAAAACTATCAGAATTGAGAAACTAACAAGTAAGATGATGTAAGATTCTCTCTTTGTGCAAAAAGCAGACCATTCTTAAAAAATGTTATTCAACCAGCATTACATGACATTGTTATTAACCTTGTTAATGCTATCCTACTTAAGATGCAGCTTTAGATTGGTCCATCAAAATTCATTTTTAATTTTTAATAAATAAATAAAATAAATAATTTGTTTTACTGTATTAATATTTAAATCATTTTTCTCAGTCTTGCTAATGTAGCCTAGTCAAAAATGAAATATATTCTTTGTTAGTTCCCTCAGTGAATTAATTTATTTTCTCACATACAATTTCTATGATATAGTATTTTAAAACAGGCAGCATGGTATTCAAAAGTATCCTGTTGGTTGTAATGCGACCCATTTTATGCTGCTGAATAGTAAACGAGCCCTTCTGATGAAAATAAGACCACTATCACCGCTGAACAAAAACTTTAATTTGTATTGGTCTTCTGATTTCAGCTAAAAAAAAGTTTCTGCTCTTGAAAGAGGAGGTTCATAATAACTCCATATTTCTAGTCTCTTGACCACGCTGATTGTTTGATTTTTCTAAGGTTTGAAGTATGAGTTCTATGTACAAGAATACCTTCCTGTTATGAGTGGTTATGGGAGGTTGTAATCAGTAAGAGCCCCTGCCAATTAATGAACAGCAATTGTTCAGCAGCAGTTCATTTGGTCACAGAGGTCGTTATTTGACCATAAAAATTGTTTGAATTTCAAATATTTTGTCTGGCTAATCTTTAATAACAAATTTTTGTAGGGTTCTTTAATAGTTTTCTACAAACAATTTATATGAGGATACTTCACAAAACTGTTTCTTGCTTAGAGTGCTGTTTTTTCAGTTTCCAGAAGCACTGCAACCCATTTGCATGTTTGCCTCATTGGATGGACTAAAAGATTTTTACATCATCTGTGTTGAAACTCACTCTCCTCTGCTTGTCTCCAAATAGATTCCCTGGGATTCTTTTGAATGACTAATTTAGTGAGAATATGAAGAAGATTTTGCAAAGCAGAGCAATTTTTTTTCTCTCTGTCAGAGCTGATCTGAACTCTGAGTTATAGCAAGATCTTCTACATCTTTCTTCACAGGTAGAACGTACATGGGTGGTCTGAAAAGTTTCTGACATTTCGCCATTTCTCGACATGTTTTCTGAAAATTTCTGAAAAATCTGGGGTCTTGAAACTTTTCAGACCACCCTTGTAAATTGAAAAGTCAATTGGAGATGTTTCCCTTCATCACATTTTTATGAAGAGAAGATAGAAAAAAGAAACCTGAAAAGGAGTGTTTAGTGGGTTTTTTGAGTGTATTCTGGGAGTGATTGTGATGCCCTCTCATCACTGCTGTTAAAAAAACTATTATTCCCTGTCTATCTGGTAAATTATGCTTTCTTGTAGAGTGAGAAGAGTTTGAAATTAACTAGATAAGGTGCCCTCTTGGTATAAAAAGCAGTCCATTCTCCGAAAAAATGTGTGACAAGCAACTTTACACAACCCGGTTACAATGCTTAAGATGAGGTTTTTGCTTTGTCCCCCAAAAAGCATTTTAACTGAGTTTTACTGCATACTTTTCAAAGAATGCTTGTTATTGAGAAATTTTAGAATATTTTGGGATATGTTCTTGTTTCGGTAAAACATTTTTTAAAGTAAAAATAATTTTTTTTCCATTTCATATCTCATGATACTTGACAAATATTATTTATAATTAAATTTTGCAAAGCAAGAAAGCCTGCAAATGATGAAAATGAATTTTATAAGCATTTGCTATGAAAGCTATTGTGAATGATCTATTATTGAATGAGCAACTGAAATTTTTATAAGGTCAAATAAAATTTTTATTTTTATCTCTATATGTACATTGTCAGTTCACTCATTGAATTCTTATGAAGTATCACTACATTAATGTGTTACATTTATACATAAATTTAGTGATTTTGATCATTAAGAACAATTTCCAAGACGAATCAAGATGTAGCATTATCAACATTGAGTCTCACATAATTTGAGTAATAAAGGTAGAGGTCAATGAAAGTGAGAGAAAGTTGAATTTTTTTTTAAATTTTGGTGACTATTGGGTAATTAAATTGTTTACAAAAATCTAATCATTACCAGTCCATAGATTGATTTCCTTCAAGATTGATTCAAGAGATTTAATATTCTCTGGGATTCTTTTGAATGCAAGTAATTAGCTATGTTATAATAAGAAATCTATAAAATATAGCCAAGAAGTAGTAATTTATTTATACCTCTTTCTCTATTTTGATAAACAATTGCAGTAAGGAGTGTCATTTTAATTTGGACTTCACAGACATATCTTGGAAGATAATTAATTATCCATGGTGATTTATGAACCAAAAGTCGTCTTCAGTCCTTATTAAATTTACCAGTTCATTTTTTCTGTTTGAGTACTTGTTGCAGTGTTCTTGGAAGTAACTAACTTGGAAGTACTTGATCGTAGTTGCATTTTATCAGTATGAAATTGCGAATAAATTTCATAAAATTGGTCCCTTCATGTTAAAGATATTCAGTATACTTACCTCCTATAATATTACAAGGAAAGGTAAAACAGAAGCAAATTAAAGCATGATGATAAACTAAGTAGACTGTACTACATATGTACAAGGTAGATGTCAGTCATCATGCTCAGTCTCTATTTTTTTGTAATAGAAAATTTTGAAAGGACACAAATACATCTTTATGGGGATTTCTAATAAAAGTTTTGGAATGGATTATTACAGAGTATTCCACTCACAAGATTCTTCCTATCAAGTAAGATTATATGAAAAATCTAAAGAAAATTTATCTCGGACTTAAATTAGTTCATACAGCACAAGCATTCACACACAACCCGAGATTAGTTTGACATTATTTGAACTACTGTTTTTGTAGAAATATTAGCTTAAGCCTAAAAATTTTCATTAATTATGTCAGTTAATGAAAAATTTTGTGCCAGAGAAACTTTCAGTTGGGTTTCCCTTAATTATGAAGCATACACAATATTTAACTTAATCACAACACACACACCTAGAATTAAAAAAAAATTAACTGGTTTATTTAGCCAAAAATTAATCTTGCATATTAACAGATAAGTTCTTCTCAATAAGGAGGAAATAAAAAAATGTAACTCACCCAATTGAATGTTTGTTAAGCCACTCGCATTAATAGGAAAATTGGAAAGGATCTTATGCCCAATAGTTTTAAGTTTAAATCAAAGAACAAAAACTATGAATTTATATCTCTAATTCTTTCATGGTTTTCATTGCATCTGTATCTGAATGGTTGCTTATTTTTCTTTCAGCTTATGATTATCAAAGAAGAGAGTAAATAAAAAAGGTGAAACCTTTTAAAGAGAAATATTTTTGATAATATTTTTTATGACTAAAAAATAACGGTTGTGATGTTCTATACAAACCTGCTATCACAGTTCATACAGAAGTACATGTGCTTAACTTAATATCTGTATAAGCTATGGAAGACGATGAATGTGATATTTTTAGGACAATCTTTAGATAGTTATTGAATCAGTTCCAAAAATCAAATACAGACTGTTCTAGGGAACTTCTAAGTTTTTAGTAAAAATCATAATCTAAGTTAAATATTGGCTCAATGTAGAATATCAGTTGATCAATATTTGGATGCTTAGAGAACTTAGAATGAAAAATACTTTTAACGACCATGAAAATCTACTCAAATCCACATCCCCAATGCTAGGGGCCAAATTCAACAACTGCATACATATTAAGAAACAGGAATATTCACCCAGTCCAAAAAACAATATATCAGAATTTAAGCTCATTGAATGTAGCCAGTGAAATAAGCTTAGTTTTAGGGAAGATGAGGTAAAATATTCTGTGAACATATTCAAAAAAATTAGGGTATTTATCTTATCAAATTGGTTAAGTGTTTTACGTCACAATAGGTTGAAAGGAAAGATATATGGAAAAACTAAGGCAAAGACATTAATACCAGTTAAAAATGGATATAAAACTAATGCTCAGCAGCTAAAAGGAAAAATTCCAGGTTGGGAAACATCCTGAACTCTGAGATACAGAGGAAAGCCTGACTCTTGAATTAACAAATTCAGTTCAACTCTTGCCTGCTACAGAGTAGAGACAATCAAAAATTTAGAGGTATTAACTCACTCAGCACATTTTTATACTATCAACTACAGTCATAGCAAATAAAATAAACAGCATAAAAAATTCACATTCACAGGAGGTTATATGCATTTTGATGATTGTAATACAATCAAAAGAATACCAAACGGCCTAATTAAAATAACAGAAAATATATATACTGTTAATATAGAACAAGGAGAATTTGATGAAAATTAAAATAACATAATCATAGAAGAAAGGATATTCATCCAGAGAGCCTAAATGAGCATGTATCTGTTCAACAATGTGATGGATAAGATTATAAAGCAAATTATTTAATATGCAAGGAAGAGAGGCAATGTGCTTTATGGAAAAAGAACAATCCCTCCCTTCATTTTCGTAATAGATTTCCTCAACAGGAGAGAACATCATAATTCTATACTATACCAATGACAAAATACTAGTTACATAATGTAGTGATGAACTCAAGACTACGAAATAGTTTCAATTACTGAATTGTTACTGAATGTAGTAATACTGACTCAAGGAATAAATGCATGACAATGGATGAATGAACATATGTTACCTCATTTTAGATGTAAAATTACAAATCAGATTAATTACAAAGAGATGTTTTGATATGGTTTTGTTGAGTCCAAATTAAGACACCAAAATACAAGAGCTTATACAAGGATAGATGGATGCTTGAATAACACTACATGAATCAGAATTGTAGGGGTAGAGATAAAAACATATGTATAGCTGTGACTCTTTTTAGATGATAGTGCAAAATAATATTACACACAAAACATTTCTGGACAGTGAATAGAATGAGCTCTATAAAAGCAACCAAAGAAGAAAGCATTAATGAGAGGAAATTAAAAAGAAAGTACTAATGGAATGATCATATTTATTGCATGGACGAAGTAAGGAAAAGAATTAGAATGAGCTTAACTACCAAAACAAAAGAATAAGAAGAGAAAAATACATGGAGAGACATATTTATCAAGCGTGATAGACTGAGTGATGAAGAACAGGTACTAACCCTACTGAAAAGAAGGATGATAGCAGTGCACCATTATCTGAAAGCTCATAATTTTGTTGCATATTCTCAAAGATAAATATATGTTTACAGAATCTCTATTAGAAGCTATATACAGCAGCTTTTAATTTCTTGAGCCATCAGGACTTAGAAATATTTTAAATCAAGCACAAACAAGACCTCCTCAAAAGTTAATTGACTCATAAGACTTGAGTAATTCCACTGATAATTTTAATAATAACATCAGAGTCATTTTATTTCATTTAAACATGTTCCACAAAGTATTACTGAATTTAGTTAATTTTAATTGAATTCCATTCAGATTTTCTATTAAAATGAAATTTCCTTCGCTTTAAAATTAATAAAAGTTAGTATGTATTATTAAATTAAGAGTTAATGAAATTTATTTTGCATGCGTAAGTTGTCATTGCTGATAGCAATGAGGAAATATTGTAAAAAAAAGCTATGGCATTTTGAGAACTGGAGATTATTTCTAAATTCTGAAATATTAAATAATCACCCTAGTATAATATTAGAGCCATCATTTACTTTTTCAAACTCAATAGCTTTTTGATGGTTAATTAGTTTTTTTAAATAATAGCATCCAGCTAGTAAAATTGTAACTAGCCCTATCAGTTTACTCATTTAGAGATTACATATACCTCCATCTAAGTCAACCGCATTCATAAGTCCTGATTATTAAATATATGAATGGCTAGGTTTTAAGGAAATGGACAGAATGATAGGATAGGAATGAAGCAAAAGATTTGAAAAATCATTCTTTTTCATACTTTATATTAAAAAAAACAATGAAAATTCTTAAAATGACATAACTTATGACACAGTAGTTGACAAATGTTAGAAATAGTTCACATGGTTATGATTTTATAATTCACAGAGATGACTGAATCCCAATAAGACAATATTGAAGACATTCATTAATCAGTAAAAAGATGAAACTCATCAAAATCACAGTATCTGTTTTTATTTCTTAGTAAAGCATTACTTACATCAATTTGACCAAATCCTCCAATTTAATATATGGGATACTTTTCCAGACATAATTAAAATAACTAAACTGTTACGGAAAAAATACTTTGACATTATTTAAAAGGTTATGTAATGAACAACTTAAAATTAAGAGTCTAATAACTTTTAAATTCCAACCCTTCCAGGAGGTGAAACTAAAATCACTCCATCTCCACGAACAAATAGCATTGGCACATGCCGCTTCTTTTCTTTATAGATCTCTTCATAGGTTTCTTCATCTATTTCTACTATGGTCACAGTTTCTTCTACATCACCAAGGATCATATTCAAATGCTGATCAAAAGCCTGTAATAGAAATAAATGTTTCAATAAAAATTAAAGTTAAATCCTCAACATAGATTACTATAAATTGGAATAATATAATAATAAAACAGCAATTATTTTAAATTGTGAATATTTAGGAAAAGCTCAAACTAAAGTCAATAAAGTACATGAATTTTGAAAACATTCAAGTACATGAATTAAATGAACAGAGCATCCTCGATCATTACTGTAAATTGTCTTCTGAAAGTTTCTATGGTGAATAGAACAAACTGTCATGATTTGATTAGCATGTTGTAGATTTTTCTTTGTAAGCTTCCAGTTTCATGACTGGTAGAGAAATTAAGTTATTGAATGCTTATTTGCCACGATAGCAATTATTCCATACACTGAAAAAGTATATATTTATTTTGCGCAATACAACATACACAGCAGAGGATATGAACATTGGAGGATGTTAACAACAGCTAAGAAGCTAACAACAGAAAAATTATACGATGACCATGTCTAATTGGGTATAAATGACATAATATGATTCAGTAAAGGAATTATCCTGTTAATTGAAGAAGAATTTCATTCATCTAATTGTGTCCGATCAAGTAGATTGAAAACTAGTTGAAAATGTTTATAAAAACCTGATTCAATTGACTCCAGACTAACAAATGATAAATGAAATTAATATAGATATTTCATTTTACATATACTACTGTATAGACAAGCAGTCAATCACTATATATTAATTACGAACATTCGTTCGGTGAAGAACCGTTAGAGAATACTGATTTTCACTGATTAGATCACTGAATATTTGAAAATATGAAGTCGTTAGAATCACTGAAAATCAAAACAACAAAATCCAGTAAACATTTTCGAAGGAACTCATTATCAATACCAGTAGTCCACTTATTTATTTCCTGTAACTTCTGAGTATTAATACTCCAAAGGACCTGAAATCACTATTACTTAAAATTGTAAGTACAACTTCACATTAAATGCAATATTATCTTACATGCAGTCTCCCTCTCAAGCGTCGACCATTCCTCATTTTCACTAAAATCCTCTCATCAAGGCTTAGTCTGACTAAATCCAAGGGCTCCTTCACGCTAACTGCTGGAACCTTAAATTAATGATGTTTTGCATTCAATGTATCCAAAAGACAGAAAGTACTATTTCGAAAAGGGAAAGTAATGAATACTTGACAAAAATAAAGATGTGATTATTTAAGTTTGAATGTATGAATGTACCATAAAATTTATTATAATTTTGTTAGAGAACTCGCATTTATCAGAACTAACCTGATCCGCATCATCTGCCATTTTATTAACGATAACTGTAACAGAAGGATTTACTTGTCTTTCGATTTAAAACGCAATCATCTAGTGTGTCTACTAGCATTCAAACAATTCGTCACGCTCCGTGTTTAGAGATCAACCGCACGAAACAGACGAAGCATGTGGAGTATGAGAACTTCTGCGTAGTTTCTACCAGAGTACTGCGTTTTTCCTATAATAAAACAACCTACAGCTAACTACCACCTCAATTTTTCCTTCAATTTTATTTAATGAAATATGTGTAATAAATTTCCCAAGAGAAAATACAGATTTACTCTATGTTATGTTTTTCCTTGAGATGAAGTTGGTAGTTAACATTTTCATTGCCGTGGAGTGTCATTCTACATACGAGTGGATTCAAACCAGGGGGTATGCACTAATAATATAGAAGAAATCCGCACTAGTTCGTACTCCGTATGTTGCGCGGCTCTGTCTCTGCGCCAAAGGTGTGACTGTCTTCTGGCGGGATTAACGTCTGTTTAATCTCAAAATCATGTCTTTCACAATTTAATCACATCCAATTATCTGAACCTAATTGAAGCCAGGATTTTTGAGGTTGGTTGGAATAATTTTTTTTGCTGAATTTCATTGAGACGCAACACAGCTCCGGCGTCCGTGCTTGTAATCACGCGTTATCTTCGGAACCAAGTTAAGTAAAAGTTCCTTATCGAACTATGCGAATAGTCCTGGATGGTTTTTTTCATAAAAAAATTATTACCAGTATGGTGATGAAAGAAGTCTTCCATAGAAATTTTCTTAAATTCTACAAGTGTTTCCGCTGAAACTTTTAAAAAATTTGCACAATTGGCTAAAGACATATATATACTTTACACTACTAAATTAGCATATTTTTGTTCATTCCAAATTTCAATAAATGTTTAAATGTCCTACAGCAGCATTATAAATGTTGGGCTGCTACATGGTCAAAGCTTATAATTAAAATTGCCAATATTTTCCAAAGTTTTGGATAAAGGGTGAAATAGCAAGTTCAATGTTTCCTAAACATTCATAATAATTTTCAATTGATAATTAAGTTACATAAAAAAAAGAATGAGTCCCATAGTTTATACTTTTTAATCATGAGTCTTCTAAATCATCCTTATTAAGTGTGAATTTGAAGTTTAACAAAGAAGTTTTAGCCAATCTTTGATGTGTTTTGTTAGAGTAGAGAGCATTCTTCCAATCATATCTAAAGTATCATTCAATCAATATTAAAAATCTTATTGATGAACCAGAATGGTATACTTCAAATATTTTCTTATCTTTCTCAATCTTCATCATAGTAAATTACTTGATCCCTTCAGTGTATACTTAGAATTGCTCATAAAAACTTTGCAACACAACAGTGACTATATTTTCATACTGTTTGGCTCATATCTTAATCTATGTCAATTTTTATATTTATCATTATTTCTAGTGATTTTTAATCATTGTACCAGTTCTACAGAAAATAGTCAGTGATGAATGTAAAATACTCCACATTCATGTTTTGAAACATCTTCTGAAAATATCATTATCTACATGTTTAAAATTAAAAGCAAACTTTGTTGTGTAATATTCTTGAAATTATCTTTTATGAACCATTAAATGGTTTTTATCTTAAACGTTGTAAAAATAATATATATGTATAACAAGTAGTTGTAAAAAAATTCTCTTTATAAAATTATGTGATACAAATTTATTTTTAAGGTCATTTTAACAATAATTTCCATGATCCAATACTCTTCAGGGAATTGTTGCTGCTGATCTGTATTTCATGCAATATTTCATTAAATAATATTTTGATGAGATATGTGGCAATATTTCCACTAAATTATACTCTATATTTTACTATAAATAGGGCAGGATTTTATTTTCATCAACCCTTCCACATTATTTTCTGTGCATATTGTTCTAATCATAAAACTGCTAATTTCCTAATATTTTGAATGTTGTTCCTGTCACATAGAGAGTACTGTTTGATATTTACATAAAATAATTTAAGAAAGAAAAGACATATATTTATCAGATCCTCCCAGCAAATGCTCTACGATCAAATCTAGGCAATACCTGTTGGTAAGTGAATCTAGAATTAGATTTACATAGAGGTAGAGATGTAGCTTTAATTTTTCTGTTAGTATTCGAATGATCCGCCAAATACCGAGCTAACACGGAATACGCAGTCTAAAAAGGAGGGGTTCTCTTGGCATCGCGGAGTACTTACTAACCCTGTCGCTGTGAGCGCTAGTGGTAAACTACGGTTGACGTTACGAAGCGAAAAGTTGCGCTCTTGATGCTGACTTTACAGTCGGTCATCTTGGATGCGTTCTGTTGGGGGTTATTGGATCCTGCAAGGCTTGAGCAAATCGTGTATGAGTGTAGGACTCAAAGATCTACGGTGCTAATTTGGATTACGCCACTTTCCCTGTTAGTACATTGTGCATTTAAGTGACAACTCTCTCCATGTGAGTTTTCGTTCAAAAAAGTGGGGTTCTGATGTGGCCTTCGTAATGGACGCAATCTTCGAATGAGCGGTGAGTTGCAAACCCGCAGTAATGGCATAAAAACAATGCTAAAAAACCATCACTTTTAAAAATTTCGTATCTATATAAAGCAGAGAACTATTGTCTAAACGAAATTGTTGTCGTTTAAGTTTGAATTTTAGTATTATTTTAATTTTAAGGAGATTTACCTTTGAAAAAGGATCGACTCGTAACATATACTCGTGTTAACATTATGTTTTTGTGCTAATTTGTGAATTTGGTTGGTGCATCAAAAAAGTATAGATCTCAAGGTATTAGAATACAAATTTAAAAACGAATATTATCCTTATTTTTAAATTGGTGGAACGTGCGGGTTAGTAGTAAATCGCATTTTGCCATCTGTCACATAAGTTTGTGGTTGAGTAACTTTTCCTGATCTGTAATTAATACTGAATGAGATTTTTAAGCTAAAACGGAAAGCCTTTAAGAACAGTAATCCATTCATTTTGTATGATAGACCGATTACCGTTTATATCTTATATTTATGTTCAACAGATTTTTGGGCGTGTTCTGAGTTTTGTTTTCTTATTAGGGAAATCACAGTACTTTCTTAAGCGATACTAAGTATACTTGCTATTAGGAATAATTATTCGTATTTATCCTTAAATATTAGTCGTATTCTAGACCTTTTTATTAAAAGATTTTAGTTATCAAAAGTTTACCGCAAGTGCGTTTACATGTATTTTCCCAACACCAAATTTTCCGTCATTTTAGTTTTCCGTTACTTCTGTGTTCATGGGAAAGAGTATCGTATGCTTGCTTTTTATATCAGACCACGACATTTTGTTCTTTATCTTATGGGCGTTTCAATGGTAAACATAAGTTAACGGTACAACTTCGACTGCTACTCCTGGGTGTTATGCTAAAGGGGTAATTGGTCGAAGTGGGCGGTTGTGACGTCATTTCCTGATAAGTGAGGGGAAAGGGTTGATTCCCAAGTCTATGCCGATCAGGATCAAAGGGAGATCTCTTTAACTCTTCATGAGATGTTCAGTTTTGTGGAATTTAACATATTACATGTACATCGTTAACGCAGAAGTTAAATTGTATTGATTTCTGGTTGGTGGGAACGAGGCTCTGTTAATGCTACCAAAATCGTCCCGATTACAACTATCTAAATTTTGGTAGGATATGGAATCAGTTTCGTTGAACATGTTCATTTTTCGTTATATTGCGGTCTTATAGTGCGCCTGAATGATGTCGCTAGTGGTGCTTGGCAGATGGTGCTATGATGCTGATCTTCTGCCAGGGGTTTTTTTCTCGTCTTCCGGTTTCGGAATTTTCACATCCCGCCAGCTCTAGGGTCGGCTTTCAGGAATTGCTACGGGGAAGTTAATTTTGGTCCTCCTGTGAGATTGCACACAGAGATTTAGAATTAGAAGTCGCCCTGTGTGTTATTTTAGCTTAACATTTATCTTATCGTACGGAATCCTTAAGCGAGGCATCCGATTGTGATAGTTGCCGCCCGTCATTCTCTCGCCTTACTCTACGGACCGAATGACTATTTGGGCGGTCGTGGAGTGTGCGGCGGTAGTGAAAACGAGATCTTTCTTATCCACCCATATCTTTTACTTTAATTAAATTTGAGATTCAATGCCAGGAGATAAGGCCTTTGTAAAAAAAGCAACTGCGTTTTGTCATTTCGAAAAGTAAATGATTACAGTGATCTATCTGAACATTCAACATAAAAGACTATCCCAGGCTTAATTGTTTCCATTAGTTCATCACTTACAAAATTTCCTTTTCATATGTGCTACGACCCTACTGTTTATGGATTTACTAGGTACAATAATTTTTCATTTTTAGCACATTTTCCCTCGTCTCGAATGTGTCTGTAGGAGAAATATTGGGGTATTTGCAGCTATGTTACTTCGAAAGTATAAGGATAATCTGACTATTAATATTCATTCTGTTTTTCTCTAAAAATTTCAAAGAAGATCGCTCTTTATTGGCACCGGATGGAAGTCGCCGTTAGTTTTCGAATGATTTCTTTCGTAGTGTGTAATGTTTAGCATTTTCAGTCTCATTTTCATCGTCTAAAGCTAAAGTTATTTTTAAAATTTGCTTAGGTTATTTGTGGTTGAAGATATTGAAAACGAGACCTTTAATAAACGCACAACATCTTTTTCCAAATACCGACATACATATTATAACATCCAGTCTATTTTATATGTTCGTATATGTACAAAAACAGCTTTCATAGCATTTTCAACCGTTATTTATAAACTGATTCTCTCTCCTTTCGTATTCGAAAACCACAATTCAAGAAAAGATTTGTCCCGACAGATGACTTTTGATTTGTTGAATCAATTTCGTTGGCTTCATGTTGAAACTGTCTTTCTCCCTCAGCATTGACGAAAGTGTTAGAATACACATGTGCATACCTCCGGTGTTCGTGTACCTGCTTGACAGACTTCAGTTAGTAGGAATAAATTATATCAGTAAATCGAACTTTCAATGAAATGCATTATTATAGTTTATCTTTGGCCACACGAATTAAAATTTGCTCAGTTGTAAAATCAACATGATAATTCTCTCAGTGTTATTGGATTAGCAATTAGTAATGACATTTGTTGAGTTTCTTCTGCCAAGTATTCTATGCTCGTTGTTGTTTGATCAATTATTTAATTCCCTCCCAGGTGTAATGAGCAAGAGAAGTGTGATGTTACAAATCAGATCTTTGACTTTGTCAGGCACTGCATTTGTATAAAATTTATTCTGCTTCTCATCCCACTGTATGATTGTATGATTCCTTTTGGCTAACATTTAATATGCTTTAATTTTGAATTAAAAAATGTAGAGGTATACTTCCCTTTTTTCTTGGAATATCTGTATTATTGTCTGAACACATAAGGGAAGGCGTTTCTGTAAATTATGTTATAGGAGATTTAGTAAAATAGCGTTTAATGATGCACTTGGGCATCAAATATTGATGTTTAAGATAATTAAAACTAATTGATTATTTCATCAAGATTGCAGCAAGAATTCTATCTTTCTATTCAAATTATAACTTTAAAACACATGCCATAAAAATGTACCACAGGTGAAAATTTATAAAAACTACCATCGTTTAGCAGAATATTTTAGAAGCTTTGTTAGTTTTGGCAGGGTTTCATTTTGGGTTGTTTTCTTGGGATAATTCACAAATGATTAGTAATATATTGTCCTTGTTTAAAAAATTATTATTTATTATCAAAATTCTCAGTCATCGGCGATGTCTTGTGGAAATACGTCATGATGAAAAAAAATCATTTATTATTTAACTCCCTAACTGAAGACTATATGTTTCTCAACCAGTGCTGTAGAGATGATTTGGTATTTGTTTAAAAAACATTCTATTGAAAACATTTGTAGTTGTAAATTGATTTACATATTGTAAGACTTGTAAACTATTTGAGACTTAAACCTACTGATGCATGAGACAATTTATTCATTAAACCTGTATGCACCTGTAATATTCTTTATTAAACTAAATTGCTAAATGCTTTTAGAGGACTCAAAAATGAGATTGGCATTATTATTACTTATTTAAATTTATCTCATAAAGGTGAATTTTGGAAGAAGGAATTCTCAAAAATAAACTGGGGGCCAAAATTTAGACTTGGTTCAATTGATGAATATGATCAGCAGATATTTATTATCTGTTTTTTCTGTCTTTCGATCATTTTGCTCTTGTTAATACTGTGAATTCCACAAGTATGAAATTTCTATCATCTATTTGCTTACGAATTTGAAGTATTTATGTTCCCTATAATGAAATGTGAATTATGAAGATAGCATACCCTAGCAGACACATCTCTATTGTAAGAGTTTAGAAATAATTATGAGAAGGCATAATTTGATGTAAAGCCAATGCTATCAAAAATAAAACTTTGCATTTTATGAGTGTTAGTATTTCACAGTTGTTTATAATTTGTCTTGTTATCTTTTCAGTTGATATTATTTGCGTTTTGCATCTTTATACTAGAGATGTGCTAATCCAAGTTTCAATTATGCACCAAGCCTTCTTTTTTTTATCCATAATCGAATCAGGTGCAGAAAATCAGATCAGTTGATTTAATCGTTTTTTATCTTAAAGATATAATCGAGATTGATTGATACTCAGAGTAAGAATTTTTCTTATTATGGCTATGTTTAAGAAAGAATTTTGTGTATAGTTTTCCTGTATGTTCGTATTGCTACAAAAATATGGCAAAGAAGGTTTAAAACATGCATATTTAAAAAAAAATTTCGATTCATTCATTTCGTCTATTCAAGTTTTTGGACACTTCTTGCAGGAGTGTAATTCTTTCCTGAAATATATGGTATTTTCATGAAATTCAGTTTTTACTAATTATTGCAGTAAAACATCCTTTATTTTCGGCATGAGGATATTGAAGAAGCAAAAATATGACCGTTGAGTTCGGCATATGTTGAAGATAAGCGTATTTTAAAATATAGAAAGGTACTTTTTCCTTTTATGAGAATTACATTACCTACCAACAAAATATTCAAATCCTCTAAATGCACACTTCTTTTGGAAGACCATATGGTAGCATTGATTTTCTCTCGTGAATATCTAACGTCTAAATGTGTTAATTATATCCCTATAATCGCTCAGATGTGATTTTCAGCTTATTTAATTCAAGCTACTCAGTTGTATGTCTCTATTAGCATCGGTGTTGAAATTACCAGTTAAAATTTTATTTTATTAATTATCGAAGGATAGCTGCTCTTGAGTTTTGAAAACGAATTTTCCTTGTCAAGTTTATATAGAATTTGTTAATAATTTAAGTTAATGTTGTTTCAGGATTCCCGAAGAAATTTAATTTTAATTTCTGTTGTTTTAATCAAATTTCTATATGCATATTTCATAAATCATGCCATTTAAGATTTCTGCATCACGGGATACTAAGTTACAATAGGGCATTTAAATTGTGAACTAGAGTGATGTATTTATAGAATTATTTTTGAATAAAATTAGTCATATATCATGGTAGCAGTTTGCATCCACAAGCAAAGCATGTTAATGCAAATACCTGCGTATCATTTAAAGTGATTCGGAGTCTTATGAGTAACCGAATAAAAGTGGTATTCTCCTTGAATCCCCATACGTATAGTTTCTAAGCAGCGAATTGTTTGCGATTCGCGGAGTTATCGATTATCTCAACTTACAGTGACCCTTTTCGTGCAGAATACACGAGGTCTTCGCAGCCATACTATTTTATTATCTCTCTCAACTCTCCTTGCTTTTACGGAAGTTTTTTCACTTTATCATTTTAGAGTTTATTTAGGAAGTCATTCTTTTCATGACTCACTGCTCTTCAGATTATATCTGTAGATACGAGGCCTGTTTTTTATTTACTATGGTTGCATAACCCAATTAAAAGCTTTCTTAATAACATACCGAGAACCAGAGAAAATATAGAGTAATAGTTAACATGGAAATCCATGTATGGAAAATCGTTCGAGAAAAATTTAAATATAAATATTTGAATTTTTTCTCTTCTTTTACGCGTAGTAAATGTATTTGAAAATCGAAGATGGGAATATAGGAAGATAGCAGAAAGTAGGTTGATCATCGAGTTAGGCGGCTCTTCTAGTATAAGCGAACTTGATATCGCAACCCTGCATCAGAAGTGACATCGCTTGATTGATACCTAGGAAGAGTCCACTTAAAAACATGAATTCTGTAGGGGGCCTGTGCGTGGAAATTGGCATCCTTTGTGAAGACTTAAAGGATGCGGATCAGACCAATGAAACTGCGTGTCGATGTATTCGTAAGAACTTCTCTTTTCAATGTTATTTTTGTTACTTATGTAAATTTTCTTCCAATCATATTACGGCCATAGAAATTTTCAAGGTGTGTGGAATATTAATCCCCGAGTAACGTTATTAAATATTCCTTAGTGTATTTGAATTTTATGTAACAGCTCACAGTTCCTATCACGATTACTGATTTTGCAGATTCAATTTCCGTTTGAATACTTTTCCAATTTTTTGCATCCGATTCAGAGTTTTTTCCAATCGTTCATTGCATTCTTCGATGATTTATTTTCATCATTCCCACATGAAGGAAAATCTGGAAGAGAGCGAGGGTAATTCGACGATAAATGCGAAATTGAATTGAATGGTATGTGAAGCAAACTTGCAAACGGGTCAATCTGTCGGTTCGCCAAAAGAATATCGAAGAAATCGTTCGCAAAGTATTTCTATAGACAGCGTTAGTGGCTTTCTCAAGAAGTTCTTCTGTTTGAATCAAACAAACACGTAGATTCGATTTTCGATTTCTGCCGGAAGTCCCAGATAACTTATCGTCCTTAATAAAACTCTCTCTGGGCATGAATCAAACGCTGTCGCGAATGTATTCCCAACGGATGACCTTGCTTTCGCTCCGTTCGCATTTTTATTCTGCTTGGGCTAACAGGAGGTAGCGAATAGCTCAATAGGAGAAAACAATGGAATTCGTCTCGTCGCTATGATGCCCCCTTCATTGCCCGTCAATCCACAACTTCGATTCAGATTGAACACGGCCTTAGTATGATACTCACCGTCACTTAAGGTCTCTCAAGTCCAAATCGTTCTCAAGTAGGATTTCCGTTCTCTCCTGCGTCGATCTTGCCGAGGGGTGTCTAGCGTTCGACATTGCTCGGATACGGATTTCGTATCGGCAATCCCTCTGCGTCAAAACTTCTTGAAAGTGCGCGTACGAGGGAAGCCGATGACAGATGTAGGTCTGTATGGCCTAAGAAAACATGGGGCAAATGCACACCATAAGCGAGGGTAACTCAGATCGTTAAAATTTCGGTCTGCGGCTGGGTTTCGACCTCATGCTGGATGAGCATGAGGAACGGTACCGTCAACGCACTACTCGAGCAATTTACCGAAATAATGGGGTCTCGTTGCTGTCCGCAAAAAGCGGTCAAACTGTTGACTCAGCGAGGAGTGTGATGTAAAAATTGTCCTTAACCATATTTCAGACGCTGTAGGAAAGTGTCGAGGAAAGAAAGCCCAAAAATGTTACATTTGTACGACGTGGCAACATTATCGTCATTGCGTTAACTAGTACGTTATCTGGCAGAACTGGTAGTCTTTGGAACCCATAAAGAGCTTTCTTGTATAAAATTTTTAATTATTTCATTTTATGGCGAATAACTATTGATAAGATTCGCTTGTATCTTTTAGTCACAATTGGTAAAAATTGTAAATTCCTGCTATTATATGCTGCGTCTTTTTGGTCTTTATGTATAGTCTATAGGTCTAGTCTTCAGATATATTTTCTTACAAGAAAATAATTAACGATATATTAATATGTCGTTATTAAAGGTTATTATTATCCTTCGTTAGTTTAAATAAATTTTTGTCAGTGAAACTATGAAATTTGATGTAGCACTTTGAAATTTTATGAAAGTGAGGGAATCGTAATATTTTAATATATAGAACTTGTCTATTGTTAATAAGTGAGGAAAATAACGTACTCAGTCAGAAAGAGATTAGTGTTTATGTATGAATTTATCAAATTGTAATTCGATATGGTAAGTTTCTCTAGATTGTGAACATTAAAATATTTTCTTGAGAGTTTTTCTTCTAGGAAGCTTTTTGATGGAAGCTAAATTTCGACATATCCTCTTTTTTCCTTTTAGAATTTCTTGGCTGTTTTAGTGGTTAGGTTTTTACTTCGTCAGGAGGTACGTTTCCGCATTTAAGGGAAACGCTGTTGCTACTTTAAGAGTTTCGAGAATTTGTCTAATATACTATAGTTTGTTATTTGATTTTAATGACCGCAATGTGTAAAACATACCATGAATGAATTGGTCTTACTCGACATACATTTTGTTGTTTAACCTTGTGGATTTAAAATCGTAATCAAGCTAACGGGGAAGTATAGCAAAAGTTGGACACTTCTTAAAGACAGTTCTTTTAATAGTTTCAAAACTCATTTTCCATACCAAAAAAGGAAAGGGTCTGAGCTTCCTTATGGAATCGTGATATCAATGAAGGCTTATCATCTTTACGTTCATTTAAGGTTGGGAAATCCCGTTTGAAGCTAAGGAAATCCATTCCAAAGTATAACCGGTTCATAACGCTTCAGTGGAAGTCTCGCTCTTGAAGAGTTCCGTATCTATTTCATCTTGTGAGAGACAGCCAAATTGTTTCTTAAACAACGCAGGACATCGTTTTCTTCAATGTGTATCGTTGAGTAATTAACACCTCGTTGCAATGCGAGGAAAATTTTGAACAGACGTCGTCCTATTTCTTACAAATACTTGTTTCTGGTCTCGTATTTCTTCCATTTTGCGAAATTGAGTTTCCTTGTCGTCAAGGAAAGTTTCTCCGACATCGCCGTAATGCTTCGTATTTAGAATGGTGGACTCTTTGTAGATGAAATAAAGACCATCTCACGGTTTTATAAAGGTTTCCTATAAGCTGATTATATTTTCAGGGAAATGGTAGATTTTGTACGACTCTATTTCCTTTCATTCTGAAATTATTTTACCTTGTAATAAATCTTTGCGAGTGTTTGAATAACGAATATTTTATCCATTTTTTAGAATGTATATTATCGTATGAAAGCGTACTTCTTACTGCCTCCCTGGTGCAGTATCGAAGTTTGGGTGTTTGAAAAGTATCTGATGTAGTTAAGATGGATTACATCAGGAATATATGTCGCACAAACGGGAGAGAGAGTGTGATAATGAATGAACGTGGTCCGAAAGAAAACGATCTGTAAGAAATGGATGTTTACGTTTTAGAAAGGATGGGTTGAAGCAGAAGGGTTACGAGGGGAAAGTGAATGGCTGTAAAGGGAAGAACGACAAAAATGAGGCGAATGAGATGCCCAAGAGAAGACAGATAGCAGTGCTCCCCAACCAATCACGACACGAACGAATACATTCGAACTTCACACACTAAACAACGAGTTTGTTAATTCAGTTTGAATGCAAATTAAGAAAAGAAGAAAGTATCAGGTGAGGTATGTATTGAGAAAATTAGTAGTTTCATAACAAAATTCCATTGAAGAACAAAATATCTCTAAAGGACTAAAGGGAATATATTAATGCACTATGATTTTTCACTCTCGAATTACGCGGTACTAAAGGAACTTATTCGCGGCCCACCGGTGCCGCGGCACTAAGATATTGTACGTAAAGAATAAAAGTGAATGATTGTCTCAGTGAGGACCTCTGGGGGTAGTTGGTGCTACTAAGTGGAATACTGCTTCCTTGCTAATAAAAGCTCCCGTTTACGCTAATGAGAATGATGGGGCTTGGTAGTTAGAATACCTGCCCATACGCAGAGAATAAAAGAGAATTGCCTTAGTAAGGACCTCTAGGGGTGGTTGGTGTCACTAAGTGGAGCACTACTTCCTTGATAATAAAAGCTCCCGTTTACACTATTAATCATTTTGTTGCTTGGTAGATCGGTGGTTAGAATACTTGCCCGAAAAGGGGAATACCCGGGTTCGAGTCTCAGTAAAGTCACAATTATTTACTTCTCGTACAATCTTTGGGTAAGTCACACACTTTCATGTGCAAAGTTATAATTCATTTTTATAATAATGCCTTTATTGGACGAATTTTTGTCTATTAAAATCGCTCTAATAATTTATGAATATGTACGGATGGATGTCTCAGAAGTGAAGATCTATGCAAAGATAGAAAAACAAAAATTAAGGATCAAGGAGCGAATTAATAGGCCTACTAATATGGGAATGCATAATAAATACGTATCTATGTTGAATAATCGCATATTAATTTTATTAGATGCCCTTTTCCCGAATCCAAATGGTCAGTTACTCTCATGAGAGCGAATCTTCGTGGGTGGCCAAGTGGCAAGCTCTTAAATCATCAAATTTGTACACTTTGTTTATCTGGAGATTTCAAAGTGAGCATTCGTGTCTACTATATTGCTTCAAATGAGAGTTTAAAATCTGTCGGCCACTCCTCTCAGACGCGCGTGCTCCCTCAAGATGAGCTCCTCTCAGAAGCTGCTGTTACAGCACTATCCGGGATAAGAGAGTCTTTGTTTCTAGTAACGAAGGCCGGCTTGTCGTCACGTCATCTCAGGATACTCCGCCAGAAAAATGATGAGCGGAGAGCTCTTGAGGGCCTTTTTTTCGCGGCTCGTCACAGTGTTTCCCGAGCTCTGGGCGCGTGCTCTTTATTGTTGCGGTGTCATTTAAATGAGCAACGGGGAAGTTTATACCGCCCGTTTCCGAAGTGTGCCGATAACAGCTCCACATAACATTGTAGATCGGTGTTGTCGGCACGAAATGCTCGGATATCATTCTGCGCGGAGAACCAAATAATTCAAAGGAGAATCTTTCTCACCACCCATGCGGTATTTGTTCGTTCACTTACGTGGTCCAATTTCCAATTGACCATGGAAATTTCTATTTTAAAAGCTATTAATTTTAGTATTTTAATTCGCTCTTAAATTACACAGCAACTCGAATGATCCGCGGATGTAACAAGCCTTAGCGAACAGTTTATGAAAATTATGGTATTTTATTTTGGAAATTCGTTTCGTTATTTGGCATTAGGACATTTTGCAGTTTAACCTCGTTTTTACCCAATTCCTCGAGTTTTATTTTAAAAGACTGTTCACTGTTTTTCAATTTCGTAATTTCCACAAGAGATTCTTTGGTTGAGAGCAATTTTAAATTATTGGTTTATTTTGTTGCGCGGGTCAGTGACTTCTCCGAAATAATTGAATAATGGTGTACTCAAATTATGTTAGGATTTTCTTTTTAGATACGCGATATTATGTGGACGTATATATTGCGTATTGAATTCTTGGATTATGGTTCAGTTTCTCTCGCATTTCGGCACAAATATTTTATTTTTCAGTTGGGAGCTGCATTTTTGTGATAATGCGACGTTTATTTGGTAGGTCAAAGGTTTGCAGTGTATGCTCATGAATATTTTGTGATCCAGACGCTATAATCGTATTTTGATTTCATTTCCCATTTTATATCGTCACGCAATTTCATTTTGAATTTCATCTTTCCCTACTTAGGTTTTGTCTTTTCGAGTTTCTTTGTCCGTAAGTAATGTAAATGTTAGTGGGTCGTGATTAGGCTAGTGAATATATCGCTGTAGCCGTCCTTTAGACGGATGAGAAAAGAGCTGTAATGAGAGGATTTATCCAAACAACATATGGCGCTCACTTCTCGCGATAAAGGAACGGCAACGTTGGATCTCTTTGACACAGCCGTGATTGGCCTTTGTGACGCCCCCTTTTTTCCTTATCCCATTCTCAAATTGCAAATACAGATTCAACGTCTATTTCAGCATATATCATCTTCAGACAAGATGTCGAATTCAACCTTGATATGATTTCCTTCTTGGTTAATCTGTATAACGGAGATATATGTATATTGATGAATTATTAATTTGAAATTTAGCACCATTCCTTCTACTTTTTATATCTTTGTAATGTCAGATGTTGGAGATATATTCCGTATTAATTTTTATTATATTCAGTATTATTTTTAGTGTTAATCGAGGAGTTGGTACAAAGTTTTAAAACAATTTATTTGGATAGCTTCGTAGAAGGCTGTTTTGTGAAAGCAAAAAGATAATCTTGGATTTCATAGATCTTCTACGCACTTACATCTTAAACTTCATTCACATTTTTCTAAATCTATAAAAATTACGTCCTAATCTTTTTCACATTCCGTATAGAATTGGTTTAGTTCTAAAATTATGGTGAGAGAGGAGTAGTTAAAAATGATTTGCTTTCTGAGCAGCGAAAGGCGAAAGACTAGTGGCAAAAGCAGGCGGCTTTCGACGATTAACCGGTACGCAGTCGTAAGAGAAAACTTCTGTCAAATATAAAGAGCGTTTCAGAGCAACGAGAGTTTCAGAGCATTTCAGATGGGAAGGTGAAATCGTCCGAAATCACTTGTGAGCACGTAAGCAGAACCGAAGCTAAATCAGGAGATGAATTACTAACCTGAATCCGTAAATGCATTTCTTGTAACCAACCATTCATACAAGTGTATGAATGCTGTTTTATTATTTCTATCTTATTCGTATACTCTTTAGATTCAGTTTTTGGTATCCATTCAGTGTGCGATTACTACAAAGAAAACAGGAGCATGAAATCGAGCAAAATGATGCATGAAAAGGAGTATTCGCTAGTTGTTTACAGTATATTTTTCCGTAACTCGTGGTGTCATAATGCTGGTTTTAAGTATTTTGTATGTCGAATATGTCTACGGTAAAGAATAAAGCTTTAAGAAAGGACAATTTTTGCCGTGAAATGTTACAGCATGTAAGTGTTCTGTTATCTTTCGCGAGGTGAGTTTCGATGAATGAAAGCAGAATTAAAATATGCAACTTTCCTTCTCTTTTCATTCAAAGACTGTTTGTTTAAATATTGATCGTGACATACGTTTTGACTGAACGGCAAGACATGATATTAAAAACAGATCTTGAATTTAGCGTTAAAAATGCAAAATCACGAAACAGAGGTGAATGCAGTGAGAGGCAGATATCAAAGCGTAATAGCCTCAGCTAGCATCAGAAAAGGTCACAAGCAATCCTAACGATGTAATCCCCGAGATAGCTTTCTACTTTGCCGGAAATTTCTTGATCGTGGTCGTTTTGGCCTTGATAATCCTCTTTTATTAGTCTACCGCACGCCTCTCGACTTCTTCCTCAATAGCAATTTTCCACTCATCGCAATACCCTATTACTATTTATTCCTTGTCAGCGAAAATATTTCGAGGAGGAGGAGGGTTCGTTATCTTGGTATCCCATGAAATGCTTGGAATTCTTACATCATGGTTCGAATCAGACCTGAATGCAGATCTAAGAAAATGAGCAGTTTATGAGTCACTATCTTCGGCGAGGTAACAAGTGGCGCTGCTATAAATGATTCTTGCGTTTTATAGAAGGTGATCTTGTCTCTCAGAAATCTTCTTGAGCAACTGAAGATAATGATGAACATACCTTCATCATCCAGATATATTCTTTGTTGCTTTGTGGCGAGGAACGTGCGCATAGTTAACACAATTATATGAAAAGCTATTTTTACTTATCCTCACACCTATAATGTACGCGGTAGATGTGAAATTTTGCATCCTTTAATTGTATTCATTATGTTGCTTTTAAAAGTTAATCGTAGATTGTAGGGAAAAACATTCTTGCATGTGTTCTTAAATCTGATGTATGACCTGTAAGATAAAAGTTCTATCTTTGTGTATAAGATCTAAATAAATAAGTGAGATGATTAGAAAACTTCTAGTAAGTAGTATACTAATGATTAAAGTTTAATATTCAGGCCGGAAGCTCTTTGAAGCTCAAACCCCCACCGTTGAAATGGAATGAGGCCTAGGTTAGACGAGGAATGAAGTACTCTAGCTTGTAACCAATGTGCCATAATGTCGTTAAAGCAAAGATCCCACGGAAGTGGACCACTTAACTTCCCAGGATAACACTTTTCATAGTATTCGATAAGGATTATTTAAATTGAATGCCGTTATCGCCGTCCTTCAGACCTCAGAAGAAGCTTTCCTGTTATAGCAGCCATGAATTAGACTAATTGTAAGACAGAAGCATATAAAAGATTCATTACTCTATCTTTTGCCAGAAGACGTTCCATTCATCAAATTATGCTACAAATAACTTCTCTAATGACGTATTCTTTAATTTATGATTTTTATTTAAAGTGGAGATAATTTCAATGTTTGTAGCGGGTTATAATTTTGTTTAACGTTTATTGTTAAGTTTCATTTTTGTCTCCTTGTTCTTTAAAATGTATAATTTCATATAATATTAAAATAAGTATTTAATTGAAGTAATGTACTTGTTTTGCGTAAAATTCGGTGTCCCAGATTTCAGCGAAACATTGTTGAAGCCCCTCGTCAGCGTCATTCCTCGAACGTTAGCTCTTCGTAATTTTCCTGGATGAGTCGCCAGGCAATTGATGTGACGCATTGGAAGTGCGTGTCCGTCATTTGAGGGCCAAGTAATCGATATACTTAAATATTTATTCCACGAATTCCACTATCATTCGTTTAGTCTAACCCTGAATCTTTTTGTGCGATAAATTCCCTTCGTGAATGCCACCCATTCTTCATGCGTTAATTATCTGTTTATTCTAGAGCTTCGCGCGACGGTTGCGAAAATGAAATTTCCTTGTCACTGCGGACGGGGCGTGTACTGATGCGACCATGTTCAGGAAATCCTTTGTTTTGGGGCAATTTCCTTTTCAGAAATATAACTTTACGGGAATATAAAACTCCACCGTCTCGCCTATGTATTTAGATTTAACTAGTGATACTTATTTTCGCTAATTAATTTTCTTCCGTATGTTACCGCTCGTTTATAAGGTCTCAGGAACGTTTCATTCAAGCTTCAGGTCAGTTTAAGTGGCAGATGGGTAAATTTAAGTTTTAAAAGGTACTTTTTACCAAAGACAAATAGCGACATACTCAGCTTGGTAATCCTCTGACGTGTGTGCAAATAGCGGACTCTTCTATCGACTCGCCTCCTCAGCGATGCCAAGTATCTGATTGGAAACATTCAGGTTAAAAAACTAGAAGTTATTGATTAATGTAGTTTTTGTTTAATTATTCATCTACATATATAGAGCTTACAATAAAGGTAAGAATCATTGCTAGTTAAATTAATCCCAGGAGAAAATTATAATCTCGTCGGAAAGTATTGGAAGATTTTTCGCGTGCAATACATGTAAATGAGACCTTTTAGGAACTTAAATTAAAACATATTCGATAGCTTAACCGATGTTCTTGTTTGCGGGCTTCTGCTAAGCGAGTTGCATAACTACTGTTGCCAGACTGATGCCACCCATCTTACAAAAACCGCAGGAGGATAAGTTATCTATTTTGATAATATTCTCGCTTAGCCTCGGATTGTCGGAAAATAGCTTAAACGGACAAATACGTAGACATCGAGAGAGAAAAAAGAATCTCTAAACAAATCATATCTCGGCTAGCAACTGACCACATAGCCAAGTTCCAGGCGGCTAATATTTTCGTAGTTTTCAGCCTCGTACTTTCAAAGAATCTTCACGCATGTAGGTGTTAAGGAATGTCCTAAGAAAATGTTTATAACACGTTCTGCCAGTAAATAAATTGCATGAGCTTTGGTCGCGTTTGTGTGTATTTCAGGAATTGGTAACCTATGGGAAATTTAATTGTAGACAATGATTGAAATGGAAACGAATTCGTTGCCTGAGTTATCAATGCATCCTAAGTCAAGTCAGTAGAATTCATCGAGAAACACGTTTTTCGCCTTTGCCTTATCGTTTTTCACTTACATACATATCTTAGAAATTATTGTTCTTGAATGTTTGATTATTAACTCAACAACGTAGACGTGGGTGTGGTTAAATGTAATATGTAAGGGTTCATTCATATGATGTGATAAAATTCATGTAATGTGACCGTTTTCGTCGATTTATTTCTGGATGGTTTCTTGTTTTTAAGTGTTCTTTCTTTTGTGAACGTAATTAGATATTATCGTGCTCTATACTGTAAAACAAAGATTTCCTCAATTTTAGTTTCTTCTGTTTTAAAGAAATCCACGATAAACAACCCATACTCGCGTCAGTTTAGACTGAATAACTGCGACTTCAAATTTGTATAAAAATTAATAGATTTTCTTTCATTGAAGTTTATATTTTAGAATTACAGAGTTCATTTGAAGTTTGGTGGTTATTTTTAACACCTTGATGGCTGAATTATATATAATGAATAACATTCTCGTGCAGTGCTTGACGTGATTCTTATCGCAGGAAATGCGGACACCAACCTAAATTCTTTTCCGCTCCTGCAGGACTACTTCAAACCGCAACATTCGTCCCTTTCTCTATTTTATATTCTCACTCAGCTCCAGTGGTAGTATGTTTGATTTTCTTTTCAAACGCATTAAATACATCTCATTTTTAAGATCATCATAGTGTAAAAATGACTGCGTTCAAGTCGAAGTTGTTACTATTTTCTTTTTATTCGAGTTTTAATAATTTGGAAGCAAAACTTTATTTTTTATACCATGTTAAGATCGAAAAAAGAAATATGGTGACATTTACTTTATAAAAAATGAAATAGATTTTCCGTTGATACTCTATAATCTCTATAATAGGCTTAGAAGGAAATGTAAATTTAAAGGGATTATTTGCTCATAAACTACTTTGAAATGGCAGAAAACTCATGTAGATATTGGTGTAGGTGATGCTCTTATCAAACTGATGGATGAAAGCAGTTTGCAAAGTTATTTGGTACCTTAGACTTAAATATTCCGTAAAATATTCAAACTATCATCTTCCTTCCTCCTAATGTAAGGTTTATCTCCTTTATGAATGTCCCTAAACAATTACAATAGATTTAAACGGATTTAAATGTGCAGAGGGAAATAAGTAAACCAGAATTCACCTAAAAATTCATTCAAATTGGTGCTTTTCATTTATGAAGAATTTTTCATGTTTCATTCAGGATTGTGAGATGATTCTTATTGTGGAACAGCAATCATCATCTAATCTCTTTACAGGCATATGATGATTGGTTGGAGGAAAATTCTTGAAATCATAACTTTTGTCCTCTAGACAAAAGGAAGAAAATGTTATCATACCTTAACAAATATTTACTCTCTTAAGCACTTTCTGTCAGAAGATGCATGGATATCTTTGTACAATCTTAATTTTGTTGTGAAATTTTGATTCTGTAATTCCCCTGTTCTGCCTTAACCATGGCAGTCTTATTTAATTACTCACCGGCTGCTGATATGTCTCATTGACCTAAGAATTTTCACTTTTATCTGGCTTAAGGTACCCATTATGTACTTAATTTTGCACACCAGGAATTTTAAATACCCTTTGTTAAATTCCTTCTAATTTTTTATCTGCTGGACTAGCTCCCGTTAACTTCCTAGTATTTACACTCTCCACCCAAAAGGCAAGAAAGAAACATTTTCTTTTTGGGACAATTGCAATTAAACAGATTTTCTAAAACTTGAAGGAAAATGTTCTAATTTTACTTGCTACCTAATATCCAGGTTATTTATAATAACCGATGATAGTATTGAGTCAACATCACAAATAAAGACATAAAATCATTCATAAATCATTATCAAAGAATATTATTGTAATTTGTTGTTGGATGAGATTGATTACTGAACTGCATTATGTTTATCATCCTATCATTTCCATTAAATTTGTCATTTTTAGAAAATATGTTTGACATTTATTATTTTAGTATCAGTATCATCTTCTTCTTTATTCATATTACTATCATTGATGCAAATAGTATACCAAAAAACCTTTGCTGTCTAATACTCCCTAGTATGACAATCTAATCCTTCACCACAGTACCTTATTACTTGAATTTAGTATTCTTATCAAAATTTTCTTGTTTCCAATCTTGTGTAAGTAATACGTTGCCTCTGTGAGTTATTTCTGTCCATTATCCCTGATATTCTTTTTCTCTAGGGTAAAATTTCTCTTTTGAAACTTAATGCCAGTTTATAGGGTTTTTAGATATTATAAGATATTATACATGAGAAATCAGAGTAAATTGTTTTGCCTTTAAATCCTATTATCCAATGCATATAGATTATTGGCTTAGCTCTGCAGGTGCAAGGGAATTAAATCAAGACTTCTCAATATTTGGGTTGCTTGTGGAATAAAATAGATTGTGAAATGCAAATCATAATCATGATTTGTTATTTGGAATGATGACTTGAATATAAGAAAAACTTGTAGATCTCAAAACTGTCTGGACAAAACTAAGATGTGTGGAAATCCTGCTCTGATGTAGTATGGTGACACATAATGTGTATTTATTAATTTACCCTGTAGTAGTAGCAATTATCCTGTATATTTCCATGAAGTGGAAACTAAGCATAAGAAGTAGTGTTTTTGTTGCTTTGGGCTTGTGTTTATTTTTTTGGAAAATGTTATCAGAAGGTATAAATGAAAATTGGGTTACTTTCTGCTTTTAATCATCTCTCAAATGAAAAGATTATTTTAGATAAGCTGACTCATTTTTAACTATGATTTGCAGCAATTTCAAATTCTTCCTCAAGATTGTGTTAATTGACTTTCTGCCTGGAAGAGATTTATTTTTCTGCCATTAATTCATTGTCATACTTAATATATTGACTTCATGAAAGTATATGAATAAATAATCATATTTCCACTTCTTTAGATCTTAAGAAATTTTGATGTGCTCAAGTACTTGTATGTAGTTGTATCTTATGAATTGGAGTTACTTATATTGATATTAGAAACTAATATCTTGTAAGAGCATACTACTGTTTCTTCTATATCAGATATATTTAGGTATATTCCATCATTGTTTATGGTTCCTATGTTTTCTTATAGGAGAGGCTCAGCCTTACCATGCGGGGTTCGTCCCCGTGAGCGACTACTCCTTGGATCTTCTTCGAGATTGCCGAGCATCAATTCATAGACATCATTGGAAAACCTCCATATATCACTAATCACTGGATTTTTACAACTTGCTCGACAATATAAAATATTCGTAAGTTAATTCCATTTTCCCCAAAAAATATACCATAGTCAAGATTATTCTTATGGGTTTCAACATCATTATTATCATCTCTTCCTCATGAAATACTTTCTCTCCTTTTCTCTGAAGATATCTTTTTGCCAACTCTTTTCATTAGTTTTGTCTGAGTTTTAAGAATTCAGTAGAAGAATTTTGAAATGCATACCTTTAAATGTGGATGTTCATTGGAGAAGTTCAACTATGAAAGATATACTGCATTTTGATTAATGAGGAAATAAGTTTAACCAAACTGAAGATTTGAAAGCATAGTGAATAATGAAAAATCAGTAAATAATCAGTAATGAAAATGTTTCACTGTTAATCCTGCTCTTTAGTATATTTAGCCTTTACCTATTATACCCTTTCATACCTGTAAGGTGAGACCTAAGTGTTTGTTTTTAGTGTTTAATTCTATATTTGTTGTATTTGTTTGCATTTCTTTCTGCTTTTTCTCCTTTTACTTCTTTTGCTGCACATATGATCTCATGTTAACTGCTTGTAACTTATTACCCCAAACTGGGTTTAATTTAGATGTTGTCTTTACATTCCTTGTCTTGTGACGTCCATTGTTATTTTTGCTTCTTAAATGTTTTCTGTTTGTTGTGATATTCCCGTTTGTAACTTAACCATAAAATGTAAGCCAGCTTGTATTTTACTATTTTCTACTTTGATTTTTCAAGTAGGTACTTTTGGTAGTATGGCTGAATTTATCTGCTTGATTTTGTTTTTACTTTTTTGTATGTTTCCTCAGATATATGTCTAACAATAAGATATATTTCAGTTTACCTTCTGTCAATTGTATTTTTTCTTTTCATCAGACATCCTTCTTTGGAACGATTGTTATGCATTAAGCATGGCAGTGAGCGATTTGAGATTTAGTTGAAAATGTGTGGTGTAATTGGCCAAATCTGTTGCCTCAATGTATTAATATTATGTGTTAATAATAATCATTATTACTTTTATGTCATAGCTTTATGAAACTTGACTCCAAATATTATATGCTCTTTAAGACAAACCTATTTATTGTATCCACATACAGTTTTCCTTTATACTTGTAACTATTCTCCTATCAAAGGGAAAGTTACAAATACTATGGTAACTGACCACAATATATAATATTGATTCTCAGTAGAACTTCTGGACCTTATTGTCATTTCAATTGTTGGATTTGACATTTAATCTCGTGTTGTGTTTGTGGCAAGGTGGCTTAGAAATGGTTATCATATGATATACCATGTATGAGTGATACAATTTTGCTCTAATTTTTGTTCCAAAACAAAGGTGGTATGTTCCTTCCAACTCTAAATCCAGTTGTTCGTTGATCTTGTTTGTGAATTTCTTCCTCTTTTGCAAAATCAGTAATTCAATTATCAGAATTATTCTAGTGATAGGTATAGCGTAGGATGTAAAGTAGGAATGATATCCCAGGATTGTGGCAATAATTTTTAGTTAAAATTTTGTATTGAAACAGTAATGATTAAAAAAAAATATCCACTTACATGAAAATGTGTGCATTTTAAAACTGATGGATCTAATCTGGTCCACAGCACTTTTCTCTTACTTTTTTCATTCCATTCTGAGGAATGCCTACTTTCCTCACTGTTTCCCAATAATATTCTTTAGTGAATTTAAAAATATCTCATACCAAGGAGATTTTCAACTGTGATCTTCCCTAGGAGATATAAATTTATGGAAAATTTGTAAGAGAATGATTAAGTTACTTTCTGATAATACATGCTGAGAGGTTTTGAAAAGCTTTGCTAGTGATATACTATACGAGTATGTTAGTAAACAAGAAAATTTTATCTGGTCGATTAATTGATTGTTAGATCTAGTAAAATGACCTGAACTTCTACTGACTATTCAATAAACTTAGAAAGGATTTTACTAAGTTTGTCAATTATTTTTGTATTAGCACACTTATGTTTCTATTTTCTGGTGAAATGTTGTGGGATTTTATTGTCAGGATGGTGTAATGAGAGCCTTCGTACTCCAACAGAAATTATTTCATTTGTTATCGTTCAAATTTGGATGGTGAATAGCAAGGCATTTCTACACAGTGAGAGAGAAAGAGTTGAACTTACAAACGCTTTTCCAAAAGATTTTTCACCATGATATAAAGGAATAATTTTTATCATGGTACATAATCTGGTCCACAGCACTTTTCTCTTACTTTTTTCATTCCATTCTGAGGAATGCCTAAGATGCTCAACAGAAAATAATCTCTGGAGGCAAGAAATTTTTGTTTATTGATTTTGGCCTTTGGTGATCTTAAGGATATCATTTAGTGAAAGATTTTTTTAAGCTGAAGGATGATGGGGAAATGATCATAAGAAAAACAATCCTTCCTTTCATTTGGTGTCTAGATGTGATTACTTTGATGAGCATGAGTTGGATTAAGGGATGCTTAAGGAAGATAAGTCAGTGAATGTTGAGAATGCCAGAGAAGTGTGCTAAGCTCGTACGGAGATCTGAAGCATGTAATTTGTAATTCTACTGACTTTACTAACTTTTAAAGCCTACGTTTTAACATACAGTTACTGGTACCTGCCCAATTGTTGCCAAACTATTGAATTGGCCTTAGTATCTGAGTATTTTCATAACTTTGGTTATAGTCATACCTCTTTTAGGAAGCATCAAATTTCATGTGTCCAAAGAGTATGCATGTTCATATGTGTTAAAGCTATCTCAGAATTCACAAACAACATGTTTTTGATATTGAGGATTTTCAATAATCACTAATGTATGTGGCTTGTGTCTATGATCTATGCTTATGGTTTAAAAATCATTTTTCAGTTTATTATAACCAGAGGTTACTGGATTCATTAACTTCGTTTACTCTTTGATTGAGTTAGATTATTAAATTAGATGGTTTACAATGGGTTTAGATGTACAGACACAATATCACAGATGCTGTGATGTGTTGGTCAGTTATTCATGTCTAGTCAGTTCAGTTCAGAATCTAAGATTTACTGTACAATAGTCTATTCCTAACAGAACTGCTTGCTAATCCCCATAAGGCATGTGCTCTAGGGAAATTTGCAGTGTGTCTTATATATTTCAAGGTAACATCCTGTCTCATATGATTGTCAGCCAAATTTCTTTTTTGTTTGCATTTTGTCACCAATCACTTTTCTATAACAGTCTTCAAATCTGGTGAATCATTGCTCTTCTGTAAAGATTGTTCTTCTAAAGACCTTTCTGATCACTATTATTTGATCTGAAGAAAGGTCATGATTTATTATCTCTTAAATGCCTCACATGAAATTCATCTACATGAACATAGTCCCATCTTGATTATATTCCATGATTGTATGATAAAATAGGAAAGCTGATGGTGTACTCCATTTGGGAAACAAGTAAAGGTATAAATTAATGAAATAAAACCAAGTAATTGCTAAATAAAATTTAACTTTTGTTCCTATTTATTTATTTTGTTCTATTTGCCTAAAATAATCCCAGGATTCCTAATACTGACAAATAAGTGCTTTATGTGGCAACATTCAAAATATTTATCAATAGTAAATTCGTCGCAGCTTCATTTTTTATTTATCTGGGTTATAACTTTACTTTCATTTCTGCTCAGCTGTTCTCATTGAGATCATTCCTGGAAAATTTGTCTATATTTCTAGAATAATTCGTGGGTATTGTTGAATTATTTATAATAATTTTTTTTATTTTTAGGTTTCCATCTCATTTCAATGAGTTTTCTGTTTTATATAATACAATACTAGACTACTCAGTATGATATTCAAAGATAATTTTGTGTAAATTCCATTAAAATAGGCTTCAACAACAAATTAAAGATCTAGCAACCTTGAAAGTAATTTCCATGCTACAAAATATTACAATTTTATTCAAATTCAACCCCAATCTGTGCTGTTTCAATGCATTTATAATTTTAAAATAAGTGCAGTATTTTGAGAAATATTACATAGCCATAATTTGGCATAACTGAAGATAATATGGCAATGCTTAGTGAATACATTTCATCACTTTGTTACTTGCTACTCACAAATCATTTCACATATAGTGATGAATGTACACTTGTTTGAATTCAGATTACGCCAATAGTTTTTGCATGATACAGACCTTAGAATTACCTTCTGTAAGTTTCATAATTTCTCATCAATGTTTAACTAACTTAATGGAAGAAATTAGATTTTCTTATGCTCAATTATTTAAGAAGGAATTATGACAATTTAAAAAGTAAGTATTGCCAAGCACCTATTTCACTTCACTCATTTTTCACTAAGTTTGAACTCTTCCTTTTGGCTCTAATTATAGGATGGCTATGATTTGATAACACATTACTTATTTCAGAAAGAGAGCTCTTTTTAATTAATGAAAGTGAGAGAAGCTAATTGATTTCAATTTTTCAGATAATGCCCCTGCCAAAAAGAGTAGTGGAACCTGTGCACATAGGAAGGGGGACTATCCCTGAGGATTATCCCCTTCCAAGTGAATTAGAAGCTGTCACCAATGGTACTCTTGCTAACACTGTTAGGCAGTTGTCATCTTTGAGTCGACATGCTGAGGATTTGTTTGGGGAGTTGGCTCGCGAGGCTACTAACATAGCCGCAAGAGCTGACACATTACAAGCTCGCCTAGATAGATTAGCATTTAAGGTCACTCAACTTGACAGCAATGTGGAAGAAGGTAAAAATGGAAATCAAGGGCCATTTTCTTTGCTTTCTGTAGAGACATGGATTCAGTGTTAAGTGGTTAAAAAAAACCACACTGAGTTCATGAGTGTAGGTTAATGTATCACTAGAATGATTTTGACATCATTTTATTCGATAAAATGATGCTGTATAAGTATTGGATTGACTCATCTACATAAGTTGGATTTTGACTGATGAATTTGAAATGTGCCAAGCCACTGGCTGATAGCGGCTTGGGACATTTTGTTCTGAAATTAAAAGTAACTTATGAAATCCAAGAATTGCTGTAGTAATGCTACACATATGCCACTGTTGTATGGTATCTGGAAGAAGTTTAGCGAACCTCAGAGCATTTCTTTTATAGTATGCACAAGGAGTATTATTTTTTTCATAAATTTAGAGTAAAATTTGTGTTATAATTCTTATTCCGAAGAAGCAAAAGCTGTTCTGGATTCATTTCCCCATATTACTTCTGCAAAAACTTCCCAGTTTGTCTTTTTGAATATAATTATTCATATTGTGAAGATTAGGATGATATTTTTGAAAATTATAGAAGCTACTAGTGTCAAAAGAAATTCTACTTTCTTATGGTAACATATAAAACTAATTTTATTTGCTGTTGCTTATATTTGTAAGTGTACTAGTTACTTTCAATATGTATTATCATTCAACCTTTTTAACATATCTATCAGTGTATTGTCATTGGGCTTTCTTTCCTAAAATTCTATTGGGCTGAGACTCTTTGTTGTGTACCGTCCTCTTAACTAACCCTTCTTTCTAAGTTCTTTCTAATGATTTTTCTTCACTTTCTAAAAGTCTTTTTAGTTTCTGATGTAATGCTTAGTGGCTTCTTTGTAGTTAAATGTCATTCAAAATTTATAGAATTGCTGCTGATGAAGGTGTTATTATTTATTACACAAATGAGTGCCAAGAAATGCAGATATCTTTTAAAAGACTGTTAGTGAGGTAAGCCAAAGCTCCTTCTCAGTACTTACTTTGTTTTGAACTTATTTATCCATCAAATCACTCTCAAATTCTACAGACGTTAATCGTATTAAATCATATAAATTCTGCATAAAATAAATGTTATTGCTTTTTCCTTAGAACTTCATTAGGAAGAATGGAGAAGAAGGAAATATACATTTAAATGATCTTAGGAAATGGAAATGTAATAAATTTTAATGTTTCTTTGGTTGAAAATAAGTGATCAATATTTAGTTATAATTTTGAAAAATCCTGGAGAGAAATTTTTTCAAGATTGATCAATCAATTTTGCTTAGACAATTATGGATTTTTGTAACTGAACACCGTAATGTCTTAATTTTACTCTCCTGCCTATAGGAAACACCTGCTCAAATAAGATATGTTACTTTATTGATTTTGGAGACTACCTTATACTTGGTGTGAATTATGCTAGTGTAAGGTGATGTGGTGGTCTTTTTTTCAAAATATTAGTTTTTACTTGAAATGATTATGGAAAGTAACTTTCAGAAGTGATTAGAAATAACTTGTACATGATAACCATAAACTAAAAAATAAGAATATTTTAGAAAAAGTCCTCCATGAAGCAATGAATGCTATATTTACACAAGGAATCATTAGTCATATTTTTAGTAATATTACTACTTAAGCATAGATTGTGGATTAAGTATCATTACCTTTGTAAGCAGTTAGGATCTTTTGTATTTTATTTTTGATGAACTTGGGTTCTTCATTTGGTACTAATTATATTAGGACTTGTGTCATACTTCCCAGATGTTTCAAATGGGTGGTAAATATAAGGTTGATAAACTTGTGTTTCTCTTTCTTATAATTGGAATGAATGTATCCTCCTTACACTTATTTACTTGAAAAAGTATTTATTGCTTGTGATGAAACACAGCTTAAAAAGAATTTTTCTGACTTTTTTCAGTATCCTTGCAAGATATTCATATGCGTAAAGCATTTAAAAGCTCAGTCGTCTTTGATCAGCAAGTTGTATCCAGGGAATCAATGCCTACTGCTATGCTTGAAACATACCGTCTTTGTGACAAGCCTCCACCATTAGATAAGCTCAACCCGTACAGGTAAGCAATCTTTTCAGAAAAATAAGTACTCAATAAAATTCATAACCATGTAAATTAAAATATTGTTTTGACATAGAGACAGTACTTGACAGAATTCAAAAATGCGGACCAAATTTTTAAAATGTCATTTAATATTTTTGTTTCTGGTTTCTTTCAAAATGTCTTTTTTTATTAATGTTGAATTGATTACCTATATATTTTGGGTAGAAGGCTGCCTGATGGAAAGGCATTATTACTGTAAGGTGTTTGAACATGGAGAAAAATACTTTGATGCCTAGTAATACTAATAATTTCATATGTTAACTCCATAGTGAGAGACTATTTGTATTTGAGTTCCATTTTGACATAAAGGGGCATATATATTGTCTATTTGTATGATAGACTGCAAAATATACAGAAAGCTCTTAGATTTCTTATGACTTATTTTTCAGGTATAAGATGAAAATTTTGTTGTTACTCAATACTTGGATATTACTTTTTGTGGTTCCTCCAACATAATTCATAAAATTTATGCTTGAGTAATTTTTTAATCCATTTAATAATGGAATGAATGGTTAATTTCATTTATAGGGAGGATGGAAAGGATGGCTTGAAGTTTTATACTGATCCAAATTACTTCTTCGACTTATGGAGGCAAGAAATGCTTAAAGATACAGAGAGAATGATGCACGATAGGGGGAAAAAGGTAAAATTGCTTTTTATTCAGAGATTCATTATAAATATTCTACATCTATATGTGATGCTTAGTAAATAACTGTGCTTTTATCTTTGTGTAGTTTATAATAGATGTTAGCTAAGTATTAAGTGCTGTTATTAAGGTGTATTAAAGCTCTATTTAGTATAATGGACCAATCAGACTTCAGAGTTAATTATTGCCACATTATTAAATTTATTTTAATGATTTCACTTTGAAAATTTAGCTAAGTAAGACAGATACTTTTATAGTTTGTGTGGGTTTTTGATGGAATATTTTTAGAATGTCAAGGGATGACCTAAATTTTGCTTCACCAATTAGATAAGAGATGTAGAAGATTTCAAAATTAGGAGAACTGTTTTAACAGGTTATTGCCTGGTTGCAGAGTCACGTTTGTGTTAAGAATTTTTTGTCATAAAACTATTGGTCTTTATATGAAGGATCGTCTGGGAAGAAATTTTACTGAGTTAAGTATTTCTAAGTTCCATCTTACTCATTCTTCTGGGAAGGTTATAGGTACAATTTTTCTTGAAATGTTTTGTTAAAAATATTATTGCAATCAGTTCATCATTGTCCATGGTGTACATAATTGCTTTTATTGCAACACTTTTTTTACATTTCATTTACATTTTATTTTGAACCACAAATCTGCGCAAACTCTTTAGCTTTCATCTTACCAATATTTAAATCTCTCATAGGGTATCAGGGTAAGGTAAAATTGCTTCCCTCATTTTATTCACTCTATCATAGTGTTACCTTTAGACATCAGAAAGATTTTATAAGCTACTAAACAGTAATAAGTATGATAAAACAAAATAAAATATTTTATCTCTTAAAATGGAATTTAGTCTTTTTTAAATACAAGAAATCATTTGCATTCAATGTAGAATAATTTTCTACACTACTGCATTTTGTGCTGATATGCTTCCTTTAGTTATTACACTGTATGATTTATGACCTTACTATTTCAAGTTGACATAGCGTGATTTTTGTTTTTCATTTAAATTTGTCCCCCTAGATTCCAAACAGCAGAGCCGCTGCACTGTGGTTATATTATATTACAGTATTTCTATTGTATGAATAATATTTATGCACTCTTGTCTAAAGTAAAATTTATTAATGGACTTGGAATGAAAGATATAATTTGCATAAAAGAGATATGTTGAGTGCACCATTATTCCCATTATACTGTTGAATATTAAGTCTCGTTTGATAATGATCATTCATTGTGGATGATGAGAAGAATTTGAAATTGAATTTGCCTCTTATGATAGAGACATGACCCTGACTTGTGATTGGATCCATACATTCTTCAGGCATGGTTAAATTTATATTTAATGTACAAAATACAATAGAGCATGAATTTTTGGGAACTTCATATCATAACATTTCTTTCCTTCTCTTGTAGCATTCACAGTTAGGGGAGCTGATCCAAGAGGCAAGTTTACTTAAAGGAAATGATAGAAGGGGCTTGCGTGATTTCTCTTTATGCTGTATTGGCATTCCCTTTGCTGACCATGGAATGCTCTCATTAAATGCTTTTTGTAGATAATTGGCTAATTTACCTGTATGCATGCTTTTTGGTAGAATAGCAACCCTAATAATTAAATTGGTACTGTTTATATAGGATTCCAGCAAATTTACCATAAATAGCTGTGGGTGTGGTGAGCAGATCCTACATCTCAGAATGCATGCCATCATAACTGATCCATGATTTTTACTCACAGTTTTAAAGTACTGCATATTTAGTCACTTTTTTGACTGAATAACTGGAGGAAGTGA
This sequence comes from Pachydiplax longipennis, assembly GCA_036926295.1. Classification (NCBI taxonomy): domain Eukaryota; kingdom Metazoa; phylum Arthropoda; class Insecta; order Odonata; family Libellulidae; genus Pachydiplax; species Pachydiplax longipennis. Next base: position 3,909,179 of record JAVFKF010000010.1, read on the forward strand.
ATGATTACTAAAAAGCGAGTTTGGTGTTGACACAGTTTTCAGCCATTGGATGTTAATATCTTCTCTATCATTTAGGATGGCTATCATGTGATTTTTCAGTTTTTAATTTGACGCATTAAAGAAGTGGTGAGCAGCCCAGGCTTCAATGCTTACTGTTACTGTGCAGCATACATATCAAATCCGAAGGAAAGAATTATTCCTTGAGCTTATTGGTCTTTTAGTAGAAATTTTCATTGTTTTTTTCATATTGCAACCATTAACCAGGTTGAGTTAAACTTTTATCTAAAGACCAATCTATAGCTGTAAAAAGAAAAATGGAAACCTGTCTAAATATATTCTGTGGAATCTCAAATTTGTTATACATTTCATTCCTCTAACATAGAAAAATGAAAATATTTATTTAAAAGTAGGATGATTACTGATGTAGAAAAATTTATAAAAGCATATAGCATCACATGTATGGCAGTTATTGTCGTAATTTTAGCATTATTAGCTGTGATCCATTCTCCTATTAGTTTATCTTGATTCAAGGTTCTTCTTACTCATAAATTTTATTAAACAGTTCAAATTATCCTTATCTATGAATTTTAGTCATCTTTCTTGCCACCTTTGTAAAAATCATGATATTTTATGATGCAAGGGGATTATTGTCTTTGATATTTTCCTATGTTCAAATTTACATTGTTATATCTTTAGTTAACCTCACTGCTATTAGGGTTTTCAATTACTATTTATTACTTTGCTTCTAATAAACAATTTGGTTTAGTCCAGGAAGGCTGCTCATTGCTATATTTTGTATTTAGACCTGTAAGTTTTATAACAGATTTGGTTTGGCTTTGAAATATGTGCTTTTTATGCCCTATCAGGTGAGTACAAACAAAGATTTCTTTTGGATTTCTTATTCTAATATTTACATTGCATTGCTGGTTTTCAGACATAGTACTGACAAAAAATAGTTTTGTATGAAAATTTACATGGTGTATGATTGATTTGACTGATTGCTATTTTTAGTGAAGTTGTTGGGCTTGTGAGGCTTTTGACTACTGAGCATTATGTTAAAAATTCAGCTGCTTCGAAAGAGAATTTCGCTGGATTGTTTTTTGTTGAAACATCTATTAACCCACTAGTGGGTGGGAAATGTGCTTCACTAGGTGAATTTATTTGCTATTTTACAAATGCTCTTTGTTTTCCCTTAACTAGGCATAACATTTCCTGCATCTCATGAGCAACATCCTCATTTTTATATAAATGAGAGAAAAAAATTGTGGAGGTGCTGACTCTAAGCATACATTTTGTATTTAACATACTCATCATTTATGCACTGTTTGGGGTTCATATGTTTGATAATGCTGTATTCTATGTGATTTCTAACTATTTTAATCCTGACTGTAGAGGAGATAGTCGAGGGTAACTTATCATTGTCCTAAGAAAATCTAGCAGTTGCACCTCAGCATTCTGATATCATAGTTGACCAAAGATATAATGTAATGGAGAAGTAAAAGATTCGTAGTAAGGAAATTGTATGTGTTAAAAAAAAAGCTTTGTTTATATTCATTCAACTTGGATTTTCTCAACATCTTACAAGACATTGCCTCCATGTTTCTCTCAACTTTTTCTTGACTTCTTAGCAGTAACCTACCAGTTTTTAAACTGTGAACTACCAAAGGAGATTATAAAATATATAATAGAAGGAACTGTCATTTGAAAAATCTAGTTATCTTACTGATATGGTTATGTTTATATATTGCCTAGAAACCAGTTCTATCACATTTTGTAACAGAAGGGGGTTCGACTACAACCAAGATTTCTTTATGTCCAACATCTGCTTCCTGACATTCTAGATTGACCCTGTGTCCATCAGGGAGTGGTCAAACCTAATTTCAAAGTCATAGCTTTGGGAGCATATTCAAACCACTAATTCATTAACAACTATGTTTCAATGTGATCATCAAATCAGGTCTGAGTCACATTTCTACTATTTGCTTAATTTATCGACTTGTTCTCTCTGAGAAAGTTTGTACATTTTAAAACTTATTAACTTGCCTGTTTTCTGAATGCAGGTAGCAGTTGAGAAAAAGGATAAAATCTGATGTTCAACCATAACAGTTGGAATGATTTTTTTGTAGTGTTGTGGAAATCACAAACCCATCAGGGTATCTACCATTAAATAAAAATGAATGTAAAATTTACATTACTTTAGCAATGTTCAGAATGTGCAGGGACAAGAGAATATCAATATTGAAATCCTGTTAGTTGACTGTGACAATTAAATTATTAATTGATAGTCTTTGACTCTTGATTGAATGAATTGAACTGAAAGTCAGTAAGAAAACATTGACTTAAGTATGTATCTTATGGATATAAAAGGAAGAATTACTAAAAATCTGAATAATTTCATATAGTTGGTTCACAATACCTTTAAAAAGAAATCATTTCAGAGGCATCTAAAAAGTTTCCTTTATTTATTAATTTCATAAAAGTAGTATTTGTCCAGAGGAATATAGCAGCAGGGAAACTTGTGTGTAATCACACATTTCTATCTGTTGATAGCGATCTGACAAAGGCAGCCATAGGCAAAAGTTATCTACTAAATGAAACTTTTTGATGGAGAAAGATTATTTTTAGTGATCATTATTCTGTGGAAAAAAATTATGGCGTGGGATTTGTGATAAAATTAAGCATTTGTTTGATATAGAGAAAGTATAGTCAGTGTCATAGATATTACAGGTAGTGGTTCCAATCAAATCGTAAACAAAAGATTATCATGGAGAATTTATATTTATTAAACGATCTGAAGTTGAAAATCAGTACTCAAGCTTTTAGCATCTTAATTGATACTGATTATCATCCTACTTAGGATCTTAGATCAAATGAACCCTAACAGGAAGATATCTGCCACTCATGGTAGGGGCCATCATTATTCTTTTCATTTTCTTATATACTGCTTGATGCATATGTAGAAAGTCGTAAAAAATATTTGGAACTGTCAGTACTAAATCACAATCTTTGTGCTAGGTTATATTCACTGTTGGTGAGCCTGCAGATGGTGAGAGACTACTGCTAGAATCTTATGTCTCATACTATTGCTTTTCATAGAAGTATAAGTAGCTATTTTGAAATGCTTCAAATCTTTGTTATGATTCATTTGATATGTTAATAATCTTTCTTCAGCCTCATCGACCAAGAACTGAAGGTAGTGGTGGAGGAAGGCATAAGAAACGGGTCAGACAGCCTCACAATACACGAGAACGTCAGAGGCAGCTGGCTGTAGGACATGGAGAATATATTATGCCACAGCCTCAAAATATCCATTATCGGACACCACAGGTACTGGCAAATAATTTGTTTGTCTCCTAGTAATGGTTTTTTTTTACTAAAACTACTTTATAATATTAAATCATGTGTTACTTCTTAAGAATAGTGCTAAGGACAATTCTGATTTTGATAATCCTTTTACTAAAGTCTAATTTCTATACCTTATGTTAAATTATGTTAAAGAAGAGAAACAACTAAGGATTTATATGGCTTTCAAAAGTATGCTAATAGAATTATTCAAATCTACCAGGTACAGTCACTTACAAAAAAAAGTTACCACTAAAGGATGCAACCCGCTTAACAGACATGAAGCTCGATGAGAGCGTGTCTATGAGCGGCTCTGCTTTTAGCGCGCGTTTCGTCTTCCTCCTTACGCATGTTTTGAGGCTTGTTTGACGTTATTATCTTTAAAGACTGGCTAAAATTCATTCATTTGGATGCTGTATAAGCAATATAGTATTATAAAGGAACTAAAATCGGATTTTTCTTAAATCGGCTCAAATCTCACGCATACTTCACTCTTCTTTAAAAAAATCCGACAAGAAATACTTTAGTTGCCCATATTTTCTGCTTATGTATAAATTCTCATCAATGGAGGTTTGGAAAGGACTCCATTATTTTTCTTCATGCTCTACATGCCCGCAGGACGAACTTTTCCGTAAAAAATAATAAATAATAGGGCTTAAATAAATGATAAATAAGAGAAAATGCAATACTATGAATTATGTCAAAAGAAGGGGAAATTAGAGAAAACGTAATTAGAATAGAAATGGAGTAACAGTGAAAGAATACGTTAACCCTTCTAAATCCGCTTACAGGGATGATTTTGTTTCGCGTAATAGCGAACACATCGGATGAATAAGACGTTCTATGCGTTATTTCTCTGTTGGATAATATTTCTAAACGAGATTAGTGAAACCGTATTGAATATATTTTTAATTATTTCGTTGATATTCATTTCATCTCTCCAGATACATATCATCATGACTGAATGGAAGAACCTTAAATGAGTTTCGATACTTGATAAAGAGAGGGAAATGAACGCTATTTTTTCACCCTAAGCCGTGCCGTCCTATGGGTGCATCGCACCCGGGCAAGTAGGATGCCATGGGTATTATCCATAAATAGGAAAATTACAACTAAAACACCCACAAATTACGTCGATCTATTTAATGCAATATATTTTAATATATATATTTAATCCACTGACGACCAGATTACAATAAAGCGATAGTGGGTGAGGTGAGGGTGAGCCCTGGCGCTGAAGTTGTTGGTGGTAGTTTTGGTAAAAGTTTTTTCGTAGAAATTACGCCCGGAATCACGTGTGGGATTAAGTGGAGAAAGATTAGCAGATAATGGAATGGCTAGGGAGTAGCAGGTAGGCGAAAGGGGTTCACTGAATTCTGCCTATGCTGATCTCGGAAAGAATAGCGAGGTCTAAGGAGTAAGCAGCGGGGGAAGAGATGGGGTCAATGGGATACCAGCCGTGAAGGTCCATTTTAGAACGTAGTATTTCTAGGAAGTAATCAATGAATATGCATTTTCGAGAACCTTCTCCCAAAAGCATCTGGGTTTTCCACACCTTTTCGTCCATTCTAATCGATGAAATCTAAGAAACGCTGAGTTCTTCACTCGAGAGGTGCATTGCTACAACATTTCACTTATTATAAAGTATATTTTCATGCAAATAAAAAAACTTTGTAAATTCCATACAGATATATTAAAGGCAACTAGTTTCGTCTATAGGAAATCATCAGGCACTGAAATATCGAAAATGAGAAAGACCGAGAGGAACAAGGAGGTGTGGTGGGAAAAACCGGGAATTATCAACGGAAAAGGGCTGAGGGGATGAGAAAGGAGGGGAGGACTTGTGGAAGAGGTATTCGTTGGTAAGGATTTTGTCCACCCCCCACGCGCCGGGATGGGCATTCATTGCAACGGTGTTCGTACACCCCGCTGAGAGAGTCGCTGGGTCTTCTATCTTTGTGGTGGCCGATGGCTCTCCGCAGATTCCAGGGGACATTGAAAGCCGCTCTCAGGTCATTAGGAAGCATGTGTCCCAATCTATAGGATGAGAGGATATTTGGTTTTCTCCTCAAGAGTTTATCCACCATATCTGGGCTGTATCCGTTATTTATAGCAATCTGTTTGATAATTAAAACTTCTTTAGTCTAAAGGGAATTGGCGGGTGACATTGGGATGTGGGTGGATCATACTGTGGAAAGCGGGTAACTTCTGGGAAAAAGGATGGGAGGAATGAGAGGGGATGGTGAGGTCAGAATAGGTGGGTTTTCTGGAGGGAGTTGAAATGATGTCTGACAGACAGACAGAACTAGTTGCCGATTAATTTATTTACGTGGAATTTACAAAGTGTTTTTTTCTTTGCATGATGGCACCATTCCACAAAGTTAGGCTGTGAAATGTCAATTTTAATAATATATCTTCTTTGTATACCAAACTATTATATGCCGATTTCTCATTCTTTTACTCATAGATATAGATTACTCATAAATGCCTCTTCTTACGGTGTGACCGAGGTTATAGGACACTGCGGAGTTCTTCCTTATCGCTTAATTTCTGTCTAGCTCTATTCCAAATCATTTTCTATTACACTCCTTGCCATACACGGATTGAATACTTTTCTATGTGCACCACTGCTCGGATTTTTATTTTTAATTTTCGAAGAATAACCTTTGTAAAATTCTTTTTTAATCCAAATAACACTTAACAAGTTATAATCGTTACCATTACTCATTACTCATATGAATATGGTATTAAAACCTAATGAATTATATTGCATTTGCACTGAAGTGGCAAGCATGATTTTTTCTGATTCAATAAATGCACTAATCATAATTGATGCAAGATTTTCATTTTAAATATGTTTACCGGAAAATTCCTTAAAAATATAATTTTCTGTTATTCTACAACATGTTATTAGCAATGAAAATTTAAATTATTATATACATATGGATGTCTGCGTTATCCTCAGACTCGTTTATACAGCTGATTATCTTCGCAAGTTCCTTTCAACGGGTTTGTTTATAATTTTATTTAATTTAATCAACCCTTTATTAGGCGAGGTTAGGCCCGAGTGGGCCTCTCTTCCACCTAACCTCGTATGAAGTTACATCGCTATAAAGATTCAAAATAATAATAAGAGAATAAAAAAAGAGAAAGGAAAAAAAACGGAAAAGAAAGATTTGATTTGCGGGAAAAAACCTCTATAACTGAAGGTGTTTATATATAGAATCTCAAAGCTTGCCGCATTCCCTTAAAAATTCTACTTACTTTCCGTACCTTGCCCCCTCTTGTCATCGTTGCCCAGGGCAACCCCCGGCTCGCATGATCTCCTTCTGGCTTTGGTAAAATATGTAAGCGTTTCTACCAGAGAAGTTCATCCAAGAAGAAGGAAAGAGACTTCTAAAATTTCTGCAGGTCATAAACAGCCCTCAACTTTATTGCTGTTTTCCTCCCCCAGATAAAGGGGGAGGGGGAGAGTCCTTGCCCGTCCTTCACTACCCACTCCATTTTTCCCTGAAATGGTCGGCACGGCTTCGGAGCACGGTCGTGAAAATTTCTGAAAAAGTTTACTCTACCATTCATCCCCTCAGATGTTCCTAACGCCTTATATTAAAATGCAATTGGTAATTTCAATCTGTGATTTATCGCAAGAACTAGCTAGCAAGACGCAACGTGCCCAGAATGCGTCTGTTTGATTTATAATTAACTTGAAAAAGTATGACCATACTTCCGATACGTTTAAGAAAATATCTTGGATTAGACTAGAACATTGTCAAAGAATTCATGTTGTAACGCCAGGTTTCAGGGTCTTGCAAGCACAAACTGCGGAATATCTCTTTTCTAAAATTTTTAGCTTGGAATACATTCACGATTGCTATACTACATGCAAAAAATCTAAAGTAAAACTATATCTAAAAAACAACTTTAAAATCACCAAATTAATCCATTCCGACCTCCGAATCGCTATAATATTACTCTGCCATGTTAATGTCACTAAAAAATCACTTTAAATAAGTTATTTTAACAACAATAACGAAAACGAATCCTTTCAAACGCTCAACGTGGACCTGCATAGCAGACAACGTCCTCCATCTTTATTTTCGCTCTCTCTCTCTCTCTTCTGGAGGCTCGCTCGCCCGAAACGAGGGGTCTATTGGACGAGTTGCCCCTTGCAAGTGGTAACTTTTTTTTGTAAGTGACTGTACATTCATGTCATGCTGTTTGTAGATTAAAGTTTTGCTGAACCTTCATTTAAATAGAATCATAGCTGGGATTAATTATTTCATTTCAAAAATTTACTGTAAAGACGACTTTCTCTCAAGCAAAAGATGAGGTTTTAAGTTATTGTCCTGTAGAATTATAAGAAATCTTTAGGTTCACCCTTAAACTTTTAATTCAAAAATATTCCATTTCAGATCAGATGAGAATGCCTTAAGAATATAGATGACTCAAGTAATAACAGATGATAATTACAATGTTTCATTTTGGGTAATTGACGTCAATAAAATTTGCGATAGTTATTTTTTGTATAAGTCATCTTTTATTTTATGGTTGTCCATATAAAATATTATTTTATCAAATATTAAAATATTATAGTGGTCTGATATGAATATATTTAATTCACCAGCCAATTCATCAGGTGGATGAAGCATTGCTTGGACGTGTAAGCATGGGTGGTGCTGAACCTCGTCCTCCGAGGCCAAACAGCATTGAGTTAAGGAGAAGTTACCCAGAAGAAGGAAGAGGAATGTACAGTCCTCGACATGCCCATAGCCCAGCTGAAATGCATTACCGGTCTAACACTTTGTCTTTCACTTCATATTATCTCCATTTGATTTATTTTGTGTATAATACTCTTAAGCTGTCTTTCATCTGCTCAGTTTTCTTCTTCATCTGACCCAAAATAGAATTTTTTGAATAATTCTTTTCTTTTGAAATGAGAAATATCAGTGAATTCAATTTGTGCCATAAATATTAGGAATGTAAATGAAATTTCATCAATCTCCAAAGGAATAACTATAAATGAAATGTTTATAACCCTCTTGGCCCATGTACTTTTCTCATTAGTATGGGAAGTTGTAATTTTTGTAGTTCTCCCTTTTATGTTTTCCGAAGAATATTTAATCCCCATGTTTTCCAACTTTGAAGTATTCATGAAAGACATGTCAAATGATCTCCTTATATGAGTTTGACTTATGAATATATATTATTTTAAAGCAAAAGTTATAAATTACTGTCAAAAATTAGATATATTTAAGAACATAAAAACAATTTAAAGAGGGTTTGCACATTTGTTTTCAATATCTTTTTTTCTATTTTCTTCAAAAAGGTCTAACTATCCTCAAGGATATGATGAAGTTTTGTATCATGCACAATACAACCAAGGACAGCAGCAGATTTTGACAGGATCATCTGGGAATGTTGGTGATATGAACATGAGTGGAGCATATGGAGGTGGTTCACCTGCACCCTCTGGAACACAGACTCCAAGTAGAACATCTGCTTCACGTGCAGCCTCACAAAGACCTTCACAACCCCCTCCTGCTCCACCAAGTACTAACAATTCTAGCAACAGGTGAGGACAACACTGAATAAAGATGAATCAGTCATTGCCAATTATAGGCCAACGTCCTTAACATATATTGTGATGGATATCAGCTGGGCTTTTTTTTTGTCATCATAGTACAAGAGATTGTAATAGTTTAATTTGAGGAAAAAATCTGCGAATGCCAAAAATGGCAACTTTTTTCTATACGGAATAATTCAAATACTCTCCTTCAATCTTTTGGAGAGGAAAAGAATCTTTGATACATGGAAACTGTTGGTGTTTATGCCTCACTAGAATCTGAGTATATAGTTTTTGCTGTGCCAAATATCCAATCCCTTAATTGATGAGCCAATTATTCTTTTTGTTTTAGCTAAATTCTCCCAAATATTTTGAACAATTGGATTGATTTAGATTATTAGTGTCATGTATTTTGCTGCAATGAGAATGTTGTGCTTGATTCTGAAAGTATATATTAGTTTTTTAATTGTCATTATCAATATTTCATTATTTAGTTTTCTTGAAATTAATTTCAGTTCGCTGTTGTTACAATGACTGATTTTGCTCTCATTATGTTGTTATAAACTGGCTCATAAAAATATACTGGTGTTTCACGAGCATTTTCAACATGACCTTAACGGTAGCTCAGATCATTTGAAAGTTATAATATACTTATTTGCTAGTCTAACAGCTTCTCTTTAGAATTTCTGTAAATTTTTTTGCAAGAATCTTCCTTTGGAGACTTTCACAGCATAAAAAGAATAGTCCAACTTAGATGAACTTTTTCCAATGCAAATTTTTGTCAGTTACTTTTGAATTTCTCTTGGGATATTTGGTATGTTTTTGCAGAATAAATTACCTTTTGTTTCATCTTTGTCATATAACCAAACTTTCAAACCAATGTAGACATAATAACATAATCAAGAAATTTCATCAGTTATGATATAATTATGCGCATTTCAGCTGTATAATTCGTCATATTTTTAACATCATGGATGGAAGATTATATATTATTTATTATAAATATCTTTTAAAAATTGCAGAAAGAACATTTCCTTTTTCAATCCACAACAGAAAATATCCCACGTCCATTAGTTGGGATATGGTCAACCTAGTTAGAAATTACTTTATTTACTAAAAGTGATGTAATCTTCATTCATCAGGTTTAAAGTGAGCACGCTGATATTTCAATTTCATTCTTACTTTCAGCACACCTACAATTTCATCTGCTACTGGTACTCCAACTCGTGGAAGGAGCATGAGTGCTGGAAGAGAAACATTGCCTCCTCCACCTCCACCTCCTGTAGAATCAACACCAAATGCTGGCACAAATGGCCCTCAGCATGCCATGGGCCGTGGCATGGGAAATGGTAGTCGATCTGGTAGCCCTCTTCCAGTTTCTGCTGAGAATTACTCAACACCAACACATGGAGCTGCAAATCCTGCATCACCACCTCTCGGAGGAGGGAACATGTCCACTCCAACTCATCAAATGCACGTTGTCGGGGGAGGAACGGAAGAAAGTGCAGGAGGAGATCTGCCTCCACCACCTCCTACACCACAGCGACAACCTCCTCCTCCACCACCACCACCTCCTCCTCCAACTGATTTGAGTCGTTCACCTCCATTGCCTCCTCCCTCTCCCCCTCCACCTCCACCTAACGTCCAGCCTGATAGACAAGCTACTTCTCCAGGAGAAGTTCCTCCACCACCACCTCCGCCACCTCCTCCTCCTGTCTCTCTTCCAAATGGTCCCATTACAGCTACCATTCCACAAGTCACCTCACCTCTTGTGAATGGTGATGTTGGCAAGATGCAAATGCAAATGAAGCAGGTTTGTTTATTATTATTTGCTCATTTCAAAAGTTTTCAAATCAGCTACATAATGCAAGACAATGTGATGTAAACTCAAAACATTGTAATAGCTTCCTAAAACAGGCAATTGTGTTTTGTGACAATTTGAAGTTGTGTCATAATCAAATCAGGTGATAGAGATGGTACTATTGATTGAAAAAACATTCAAAAAGTTATTTAGTTATTTTGATATTCATGCAAATGAATTCACTTGTTTTTGAGGTATAGTGGAAAATCAAAGCACATTATTCAAACAGTTTGATGGAAGCAGCCAATTGAATTATTCCATTGTTTTCATTCAGTTGTTCCCACCTCTACCTGGTGAATCAAAAATACATTGTTCAATTTAAAATTTCCTATGATTTAAGTGTTTACAGGGAAAGGTTCTATTTCTAACGTTATGACTTCTTTCATCCATTTAAAAAAATAGTTTTCATTTTTAAATAAATCTAAACTAATTGATGGTTCTAGTTCATTATGCTACTATTCTTAGTACAGAGACTATACCAAAGAATTTGTCATGATACCAATGTATGTTGTGACTGAAAAGAAAGGTAAGACAAAATTACCAATCTGAGGGAGAATGATACAATGGGCTATATATCCATCATATTTTTACTAGTTAATACAATTCAAAACTAAGTAATCTAGAGTTCTACACATGGTCACATCTGTATTTCATATTCTTTTGATTTCTGGATTATTTTCTATTTTATGACAATACTTTCCAAGATGAGCATTTTTTCTCAAGATTTTGTTTCTTCAGGTTATATCTACTTCACCACCAAAAACTTCTCCTCCGAAGAATATGGAGATAACCAACAACCCTAACTCATGTTGTACCAAAGGAGGGAATTCTGCTCCCCCACCATTGGATCCAAGAAGCGATTTACTCAAAGCTATTAGAGATGGTGTGTATTTACTATAATATTTGTTAGATCTATATTTATTTGTCAAATTCTCAATTTTTTATTAATATCTTTGGTAACTGTGTGGTTAATAATCTAAATTAATAACATCCACGTTACTAGTCAGTTATAGAAGAATATTGGAATGACTTATTGCAGACCTTGAATTGATTTCATGAGATTTTTTGGCATATTTGAAAGGTTCTTTAAATATTTGGAGATATGCAATGCTCAAATCAAAATTAAAGAATGAGGTAACTTTGAAAATTTTTGGATAAATTCCACTATAAGTCATCATTATTTAATAGCTCAATTTATTGACAAAGCTTGAATTATTCTTACTTCTTATTAGTGGCATTGATTTACTTAATGACTGTTATAATATTCATAAGCCCTTAGGCTTTTGGCCATAAATTCATTCAGCAAGGAAGCATTTCTTTAGAAATGCAGGTTTCTCAGCTTTTTGACTGGAAATATATAGCCACTCATTTATGATCTAAACCATTATGGTAAGGTAAATAGTTGTTATTGATTGGGCAACACATTAGTTTCCAATCTCTTACACTCAAAATTTGAACTTGTAGCATAAAATAATAAATTTTTTTTGAAACAATTCTTTTTGCTGCTCAGTATAATCTTAATCATATTAATTTCTATTTACTTAACTATTATAAATACTTAATCTTTGCATTAGCCTATTAATTAGTATCAGTTGTAAGCAAAACAGAAGTCATGAACATTGATGTTGTTGAGGGCTGGGGAATACTACTTAGTGAGCCTCCAGTTGCTCATCTCTGGGGCTATGTTGCAGGAAAGGTTTCTTTTGTCCTGTAGCTATCCCTCAGTGTTGGCCATGCTCTGCTTTAGTGTGATTAATTTCTCTTTATTCTTTTCTGTGCAATTCATATCTTTAAACTATTGTGATAAATAACAATTATTTTCAGTTTTTATAATTCATTCATGCATACTTGACCAGCATGTTGTTTCCTTTCGTAGTGAAAATATGTGACTTTTTCTTCAGCATGCCATTCACAATGTTAAACCAGTATTTTTTTAATGCTTTGCTTTATTTAATACCACTCGTACACATCATGCAACATCTCAGTTTCTCTGCTGTCATTCATTTTTTCACGCGTCCAAATTTAAGTAAAACACCCCTTTGATATTGGTGATCTTACATTTTATATTCATTCTCCACCCATGCTTTACTGAATGCTTTCATCATATTTTGGCCAAAACATGCTCTTTAAATAATCTAAGCCAATTGTTCAATTTACTCATTTACCTCTACTGACTCAATTTTTTTATTATACAACAGGATTGGTTCAAGTTCACTTTTGTGTAGTAAATCTTTGCCTCTTTCAAAGATACTTCATGTTTTATCACTGACTATTACAACCTCCACACTTTTACCAGCATCCAAATGTCTTTTAATCAATTCATCTGCATTCTTAACATTCACTCGCGCACACTATCATCAAACATTGCATTACTGTCACAAGTCCTACTTAAGTTATAATTATTTGATTTCATTGAACTCAGCTGCTTTTGCTTTGATAATTGTCATCCTCAGATGTCTGTGACTACTAAAATACTTTCTAACAAAATTTTTGACTTCTTTTGCTGATTATACCCATTTTCTCTTCTCTAAATTATATAAGAAACTCATTCACTGCAAAAGTGTCACTTGGGAAAATTTTCTGACTACATCTACTGGCTCTACACTTGAATGATCATTACCAACATACAGTGATGCTAGATGCAATGGCTTGAGCAGCTCTAGTACAAGATATGCTGAAATACCATAGGTGGATCACTTCAGAGTGATAATATAGTTTACTGTCAACTTAACATTCAAATATCTGATCATAGATTTAACCAGCTTTTAATGTGCCTAACAAATAATACCCACACTGTTGCTATTCTTGACCTTTCATGAATACTTAGTTTGTTGATGAATTGCGGTGAAAAAGTTGGAAGATTAAGCTACAATTGAGTAAAGTAATGGAAAAATAAGAAGCAAGATGAATAAAAAGACATCCATCTCTTCGAATCCCACCATACAGACTCATAAGTGCCACTAATGGGAATTGGAAACACTACTTTAGCATACTAACTCGTAGTATTCCAATCAGGAATCTAATTTGTATCCATTAAATCATGTATAATATTCAACCTTTTAGAGTTATCCCATCACCCAATCAATCAAAATTGAAATGATAAATAATCAGTTAGTAATAAGTGTATGAATTATTGTTGCTAGATAAACCAAAATGATATGTCATAGAGTAAAATCCATTGGGATCAAGTTTTTTTTCCGGATGAGATAGTTTTCTGCATAATACAAGGTCTGCGATTATTACTGGAGGGGGGCTTCATTATTGCACATCTGTTTGGTCTAGTCTGGTATATGGGATGTTTGGCTGACATATTTTACACAGAAACAGTTCGAGAAAAATAAAACAAATTCACACATTGTTGAAATGATCCTATTATTTTATATATGTAACATGGTAATTTCCTTATAAAATATGAACATATTGTGCTATATTTACTGTTTTGATTATTTTCCTGTATAATGTACTTCTCTACGTGCTCAATTGCATAATTCAAAGTATATTAAATAAATTAAAATTTTGTAGTTTCCCAGATAGCCAAGTGGACAATGCGTATAAATTACAGGAAAATGGTCTCAGGTTTGATTTTGAGTAGCTATCGAAGCACTTACAAAAAATACTAACCTAAATCTGTATTACCCTTACGTAAACTAGAATTCACCAAATTTTTTAAAATTCTGTAATATTTTCTTGTACGATTTTACTATCCTGTCACTATCTGATGGTGAATTTATGACTTTACCCAGTTGAATGTTTAAGAAGGGTTATTTCTTGGTATTCTACTTAACAGAGTTTCACACATTATTTTTTGCAGATATATATTCCAAATTGCAGAAAAAATAGTTCTTTTTTCACTATAGCACTTGGAGAAATATAATCTTTGTCTTACTATTATTATTTACTCTGTAGGTGTCACTCTTGATGACTGCTTGTAAGTGCTTTTTTTGCTTTGCCCACTTTCCACTGCTCCATTTTCCAGGATGTCTAGCTTGAACTAGTCAGTAGTCTTTAATCATTATCTACACCTTCCACAGATTTTCATAGTTTCACACACTCTCTCTTTGTTCATTCAATCATGGGTGTATTGGAAATACCACATTCCTCTCGTGACACTTGATTTTTGTAATTTGCAATTTCGCTACCCTGGGTATTGTTCCTGGATTGCATAAGAGCAGTAGAAACCGAAGTAGATAATATCAATTTGCTTCCTAGAATAAAAGTGCCACAGCAGTTGGTAACTTGGAATTTACATTACTCTTTTCTTAATAGGTATTAAGCTCCGAAAAGTTGAGAAGATAGAACAGAAGGAGGTGGAGAGGGTGAATGCTCTCCATGATGTGGCTTCCATCTTAGCGAGGCGAGTCGCCGTTGAGTTTTCAGATTCGGATTCTGCCTCAGAGAGTGAATGTGACAGTGAAGGATGGGAAGATGAAACCTCTGCATGATATTCGGCCGAGGCCAGAGGAGATGAAGGGGTTGGCCACGGGCGACGTAGAAGCAGTGGAGCTCTAGGTGGCTCTCCCGCTGGCCGCACCAAAGGTTCATCTGCCAGGTCTGGTCGTAGGCGTCAGGGATGGGAGCATCACTCAGGTGCTGCTGAGGAACTTGAGCATTTGGATGACATGGAGGGAGAGAGTGGTAATGATGAAGCGTATCTTAGGGAATCAGCATCCCTCTTACATCACGCATTTGAGTGTCATATGACGGAAGAAGTGGATACAGCAGTAGTGAGGGAGTAGTTGTTTTTGTGAAGGGCATTACCCAATTTGCCAAAGTGTGAGGTGGCATTACTTCCAGTCCAGTGATTTTAAGTTCCCTGTCATGTTGCATGCGAAGATGTGAGAATTCAAAATTGATCACTTCTGGTCTAGTGATTTTTACTGTCATGTTGCACACAAAGATTCATCCATCCTCTGAAATTAAAAATTAATTGTTCCTCTGCGTTGTTGGATAACAGGTAACGGATGAGCTGAAAGGTTGTGTGGAATTAGCCATTTCTATGGAACGGTTGGCTGTGGTATTAGCTTCAAAAATTCTCGAAAAACTCGAAAATTGATTTTGGCATTCATAGTGAAGGATGAAGAGGCAAAGGTAAAATTTGGATGTAGAAGTACTTTTTGATAAGATGTCTTGTGAATCAAAGAGGTATCGAGTGATTGTGTATTTTTAAAAGAGGGAAAAGTCATTGATTTGGTTATCTCTTGAGGGTGCCAATATGACGCGAAGAAAGTGGTACACGCTTACTAAATTTTTTATTTATGATGTCTCACTATGCATGTATGTTGTCTATGTAAGTGCTAATTTCGCAATTTGACTGTTTTTTGCAGTGATTGCTTACCTATATACGACCAACCTACTATGAATCTGTAATATGTATAAGTACCTGTTTTGATTTAACTCATTCCATGTGGAAAAGATGTATATCTAGTGATTATTGGAATGAGCACAGCGCACATTTATTATCCGCAAATTGGTGCTCACTGCCGGTTGCCAAAAATGAGTCAGACTCTCCGAGTCTTTATTGTTATTAAACATTGAAAGGTATGAATTGGCTATCTGACAGGTGGCAACAGAAAGCAGGGTGTAGTGTAATATGATGTATAAGGAGGAAGTTTGAAGACAGCTTGTGGTGCTTCAAGTTAATAATTGTTATGCCCCCACAATTGTAGATAATTATGTACAGAGGAATTATACAGGCTATTTATAATTTCTTAAAAAATGAGGTATAACATAGAATTTGAGAGCCAAATTTTTAGTTTTTTTGGAAATGGGGTAGGTTTTGGTTTTGCCAAATAAATAAAATAACCCACCTTGATCACATTCAAGTCACGTTTAAAGAGAATACAAGCCATTAAAGTGCTAAAGAATGAATCAGCAAACTATCAACGACACGCAGCAATTAAGTTGAGAATTATGTAGTGTTCAAATTTATGTAATCACATATTGGATGTTAAATTTTGAAGAGGGAAATATAACAGGAACATAATGGGAGGGGATTATGAAACCAAGGATTTTCTGCGTACAGGATCTAGGTTTCGGTTAAGAAAGTGGCCTTGTAGCTGTAACAAGGCATTGAGATTGTCAAAAATAACTGATAAGGCATGCCAAAATATAAGCCATGTATTAATGTGAAAATGTGTCTAACAAGTTTATTGCACTAGTCATACAAGTCCGTACAGACATTTACAATGATAACAGTTTGAAAGAATGGTTTTTTATGTCCTGGATATCATTCATTCAAAGATTTAACAGAGGTCCAATGAAGTGTGAGGATGTAGAGAAGGATCCCTCCATAGTTATGTCTCTGATGGGCAGAATGCAATTCATCTGCAAAATAGAAGATAAATTGAGATTAGTTGCATGGTAACATTCAAATTCCACTAGAGAAGCATTGCAGTGATATTAGTATTTCAAATCAAAGATTTCTCTATAACTCATCATCAGTCCTCAATAACTCCTATGTTTCCCTTTTTTCATGTTGTACAGTTGGTACTTGCTAACTTGCTTGGTGTACATGATGGTGCCTATGGTGACATTACGAGAAAGTAAGCCAAACTTCCAATGTAAAGAGCTGGGATTCTTGTTATATTAATTCGTAAAAATTATATTAATATATGCCTTTTCTTGTGTATGTCAGTTTTGTTCATCTTATCCTCATATTGTATAAATGCAAACTTATCTATGACCAGAGGCTGACTCTGAAAACATCAGGATTTTGTTATTTCTTATATTTTTCCGTCACAGTGAATTTTTCTTCTGATAAGAAGTAGATTTTATGTACAATATGGGAAAAATTATTTCCATTGTTTTAGTATGGGATATTTCAATTATTGTATTACCTTGAACTTTGAATGGACTTTCTATGAATTAGACTTAGATGTCTAAGTTCAGTATAATTATAAACATCATACGAGAGGTATTGTTTTGTAAAGAATATTTATTTTTCTTATGTTTAAATCTATGCCCTTAAAAGTCGTTTTTCAATCACAAGTTGTTCCTTAATTTGTGCTGTTATACATAACAATAGTTTGAAGTAATGCTATTAAAAATTATATACATAAGTTTCTTGGTTACATAGAATATTTTTAAGTTCTTTGCTTTCCTGAATAAGTGTTACTTAAGTCTATTCTCTTACAAAATTTATCTTACTGTTATGATAGAGATGGAGAAAATCCAGTTAATTGAATAGTCAAACCTAGTTTGGTTTATTTTCTACCTGATTTACTTATAGGTTGATTTCTAAATAAATTCTTAAGTAATTTTCCCTTGCCTCAAAGACAACTAAAGAAGTCATTTTCTGAGCTCACTAAAACTCTACCTCCATAAGTCTTCACTCACAAATGAGTTGAAATTTAAATTTATTATGCTGTATTTCTTGCAGTGTGTTATAAATTTATCAGAAATTTTCTTTGCCCTTTTTTGAGTTTTATTATTGTGTAAAATCAAACAAACCACCAAAATCAAATCCAACAAGAATTCAGTGAATCTTATTTTACAGTACTGACTGCTGAAACCTTAACTCACAAGAAATCAAAATGGCTGTGTTAAAATTAAGAATGTAAGTAAATAATGATAAAAGTAGCCATAGAATTGACCTCTTTCTGAAATGAAATGTTAGCTTTCTAGGAAACAGTATCATGTGTAACTCTCCCATATAGAGAAGAATGAATCACTAAAACATGAAATATCTGTAATTTGGTCATACTTCTCTTCATATTGGTTCAGAATGAAGAACCAGATGCTACTCTGTCCTGTAATGGAAAGTTCTCAGGTCACAATGTTGTGGCATTATATGTCCTTGGACAGGTTAACTCAAAACCAGTAATTTCGAGTAATTAGATCTTCTATGTAGTATTATTTTATTTTTCCATACAATGTTGTTTTACCAAAGAATTCAAATCTCAATCAAAATGTATATGTTCACTCAGATAGGATTGCTGTTTTTAAATGCTCAATTTTTAGATGTATTGCCACAAGAGATAATGGCTCTCTAGATGTTGAAACAACACCTTTATTTTAATCTTGAGCTCAGTCATTTTACTTTTTTATTTTTCCCATTTCTAAACTATGGTTTTAGTTAAAAGGTAGCTAAAGATAACTTAAAATATGCCAGTTTTATGAGTATTTTTCTCTTTGATACTTTCCAAGTTTTCTTGATACTCCAACTAAATATATACATATATACTCTCAACGAGATCGAAGGGAGTAATGAATTACTTGCTTTGGCTTGAATCAAGTGATCTTGAAAAATGTTTTGCTGTAACTGAGTGTGAAGGCATGTATAGCTGATGCAAAAAAAACAAACTTAGACCTGTGTATTTGAGCCAGCATGCAGTACATAAAAATCCATTTTTTACTTGTTACTTTTCTGCTTAAATAAGGGGAAAGGAACCTGTGCAATTCCAGATTTAGAATATACTCGTATGTAAAATAATAAAAAGTATTTCAAAATGATATTCGTTATTTTGTGCTCCCTATGTAAATTATTTTGGTATGTTAGATCATGTATCATTGAATTTCTGAAATAGTGGAACTGGTTATTTTTCAATTCTCTTAAATGGTAACAGATTTCAAATTGCATCTCTTGTAAGTTCTATTTATAAATTTAAGCTCATTTTAAAGATTCAGAAAAGGTGATGTTGAATTTCAACTGTGTACTTGTAAATTTCACTAGGTTGTCATCTAAGGAAAACAAGTTTTATTATTAGTGATAGAGTAATGTTTTACAAAAAGTAGAACCAGAGTAAATTAATATGTAATCTATGTAAGAGTTCTTATGTTCTCCTAAATCAGCTGCTGCCTACTTAAAAATGAAGTTTAAGATGCAACTTTTAGATAGATTTCAAGGAATTTTCACAAAATTGGAGATATTCGATCCTTCAGGTTTGTATGACAACTGTGGATAGATCAAAGTCATACTCAAGAGAGCACTTTTGAATTTGAAATGCATCTGGCATCTAATATATTTTATTTAGGAAAGCATTGCTTAGTACAAGTGGACATTGATGTAGGAAATTTAGTTTTGGAACTTTTTCTACGTGTTTTTATGTGAAAAAGGACTCGTCAATTCTAATCATAAAAACAGCATAATTGTTATGTGAAAATTGGTGAGGTTTTGAAATTAGGTTTATAACATTTATTCTTGAAGATCTTATCATGAATCATGTTAGCGTAACCATGTCTAGTATTCTGTGAAAGAACAAAGTTCTAGGAGTAAAAAGGATAGTGAAAATCTTTGTGATGGACAACCAGAGGACTCATGTGATTGAATATACAGAAGAGCATCCATCTTGGAGGATATTTTATATTATATTATTGCATAATGAAATAAATATTATGAATAAAAATGAGCTTGTACCGACTCATGGCCATCTAACCTAACGATTCTCAACTGGTTGTTTATGGGCTACAGTGTTAGTGGTTCCAGATTCATAGTGCAGTAAAACCCAGTTAAGAAATTTTCTGCTGACCAAGAGAACTTGTTATACCTGCTTATGGTAACTTATATTTATCTTCGTTGGGAAACAAAAGGTAAGGTTTTTAGACCTTTTAATATTTAAATAAGAAATTTACCCATTAAAGCAATAAGGAATCTTCTAGTTAGCATTATTTAAATACCACCGCGTCAGATTTCTGACTTGCTAAATAGGGAAAAAATTATCGATTCCATTGAAACAGGCAATTTCCATGCATGTGTCTCTGATCAAAACGCGCGCCTAAGAGCGTAGTGATTACACGGCGTGATAACACAAAATCGAAAAAAGCTGGCCAAAAATACGAAAATGGTGTTTTTGAGTTCGGAGTTTGAAACTTCGCTTGGCCATTTTTTGATAAATTTCGCATTTAACTGTACAAGTCATTAACGTTAATTATAGCGCAGAATCCATATGAAGAAAACTATCGGGTAAACTATAATGTCGTATAAAAACCTACTCTTTATCTTTCATAAAGGTTGATTTTAATGGTCACAGTGGAATATTTGCATACGCTGCATAACAAACCTGCACATAAACCCTGATTTTAGAGCAAATTTTTGCCTAAAGCGAGGAAAATTGTTAAAATGGACACGGGCAAACTTACACCATATTATTCTGTGATATTTTCTGTGGAGGAATCTGAAGATAAGTTTTGCGATGTCGATAAATAAACCAACTTTTCGAAACCGCTGCCAAGTCCTCGGCAGTGCCGCTCTCCAGGACACACTCGCCTTTGGAAGGAAATGCGAAATGACACGCTTCTCAAATGTATCTTTTGTAGTCAACAAATAAAATATATACTCCATACATATTTTAGGTGAGAATTGGGTAGAAAAATCCCTAATTTTATTGCGGGTGATTAGAGAAAATCTGTTTTATTTTAAATAATGAAGTTTAAAGACGCCGGACGATGCAAACGCCTATTATTTCATTAATATTATGCGACGCGTCGCTTAGTTCTTTCTAGTAAATTCCCTCGGTACTTATATATCTATGAGTAATTTTAATAAAAATTAAGTGATACAATACTACAGATTCATACTAATTGAAATTTTTCTTTGTTTTTGCAGGACGAAGAACCAAAAGCCCTGGATTATCGGTACATGTTAGTTTTAGTAAATATAGAACAAAAGCCGCTATCCTGTTCAATTCGCGCTTTTATTTCGGCTCCGTTCTTTTTAATAGGAAACGGTAAAAATACCCTTGTATTTGTACGCTTGTAAGACGAATTATTCCCATCCCCTCATGAACTGCTACCCGCTACAGCCTCTCGTCGGCCTCATTTACTTCATCGAAAATTGTTAAGTCTCATCTCAGAAAGTTAGATTACAAGTTCGCTGAGTGGTGTTTCCTTTCGTCTCTATTTCATGTTTGTAAAGGAATCAAAATAACCAGAGTGGCAGTGCAGTGTTTGCTGGGCCTTTGAACGCAGTCTTGGAGAGTTCTTGATACTGTTAAAAATTTATTCATCTCCCATAATTTTTAATCTGTTAAATATTGCTTTGTTTTAGAGTCAAAATGGCTAAATGAAGTAACAAAGGAAAGGTGCTCTCTTTATCCGAAAAGATTCTTTAAAATTGGATGAGAAAGCAACTAGTATAACACAAGAGTAAGCCCGCGGATTTTTCTAGATTCTCATTTTGCTTTATTTTCCGCAGCTGTAAATAAAGGAAGATTCCTTTTCGTTTTAGAGTTAAAGTACTCATTTAAAAATAAAAGGTCCTAAAAAGCACCCCTTTTTGTTTTCCAACAAAAAAGGCTGCTATATCACGGTTATAACGCTATCTTATGCAGCTACATTATGCAGTTTTCACTTTCCCCTGAAAACCGTCTCGACTGGGTTTTACTGTATATATATAAATTAAAGATTTAATTATTTCTGTATTTTCTGAATATTTTTGTTGCAAATTTCAATAAACATTTTTTCATAAAAATTAAAAACATAAAAATGAATGGTAATTTTTCTGATATATACTATTTTCCTTCTTCGCTCATAAAAGTTGGTAGCACAGTAATATTTCTGAGTTATTTAGTTACATAGAATTAAATCATCGAAAAGGCAGAGGAGAAAAATTATACATCGGGAAGGAATCGAAGTACTATAAAAGAAAAATATCAAAAAAAATATTGACAGTAGCTGGATTTGAACCCGCGCAATTTCAGTTGGGCACTGTAGTTTGGTATATGAATCCACGCAGCTATTCAGATCCTAGAAGAAAATGAGGTCTTTAGTGATCTAGTTTTACATGCTTTTTAGAACATGTGGCGCCACCCTAACCTTGCGGAATTTACTTGCGTTTTTTGAAGGACGAATCCAGAATTTAGAGGTCATTCAAGGTCAAAATCGCCAATTTTAACCCTTTTTCCAAAATTTACGAAGTCGCTCAGTAAACTTAACCCTTTGGTCCCAACCCTTTCCCTTTCCTGAAAGCGAAAGTGCTCGACGTCATAGTAGTCGTGACGTAGTATGACGCACAGATTTGGCGCCGATTCGAATTCACTCAGTTTTTAAAATTTTATTCTGTAACTTCAGTTTCCAAAATTAGGCCATTTTGAGTTTCTTTATTCTCCTCGAAAGCCATTTTCCGCCATGAAAAATGACTATCGTTATATTTTTAATATCCAATACGAATTTTGCAATGACAACGCGGCGATTCAAAATCGCAATGAAGTGGCATAAATTTTTTATTTTACTTTTAAAAACTAGTCAATCCTTCATATTTTAATTCTCAATTTAAAATTCTTCTGCTAGCATTTAAAATGACTAGCGTTTAACGAATATTTTACACATTTTTCATATCTAGTCGGTTCGTAGGGTTTTAATTTTACCAAGTTCAGAAAGCTCGCATTTATCAAAGTACTGAGTATATATTTATTTTCATCAAATTTACATGTGTTCTAAAAGGAGCACTTGTCCATAAAATAAGAACCCAAACTTATCATTTTGATTTTTATTTGGAATATACAGTAATCACTACAATGATACAGTAAATAAGCAATGGTGATCACATGTGAATATTCAACAATAGTTATTTTGGTTTTTAGCAACGAAAAATTAAGATTATATATTTTATAGCAATAGTATAAACAATAATACCAATGGAATCAGAAAAATTACGAAGCATAACATTGGATTTCCTTGACCAGCCGAAGAATTCTATTCAGCTCCCGCGATGTCGTAATGAAGCAACCAGGATCTTCACCAAGGTTTTCCACAGCCGTTCTCCTACACCAAAATAACAAAGATTTTTACAGGATGGTATTAGAATTCATCGAGGAAGATTTTCCAGACTAGCCTATCGGCTGCCCAAGAGCACTCGCTTAGAAACTTAGGAATTGATACGCAGATCATACCTTCGATATATTAATAACATACATCGATATAATTGACAGCATAGCATTTGAATTAGAAAATTACGTAATATTTATTACATCTTTTGGCTAATTTTACAGAATTTTATCATACAATTTCAGCGTCTTTAAAATCCGAGAAATTCACAAGTTTCCAAGAATTTCCAAGCATTATCATCGAGCATATATACTTAAAGTTCGATTTCGAAAGGATATATAAAGCTAAATCTGCAGTTTATTCTGAAACATCTGACGCATAGTCATCAATATTTAAATAGCCATTACATATGCCTTTTTTGGATCATTTGACGGACTGAATCCATAAGTTAAGAGCGGATCATTGACTTAGAAAGTAAACATTGCATCAATTAGTTCCGAGGATGAAATATATGCAAAAATGTTAATACTTAACTTTGAAATTTTTTATTTAAGCCTCAGTAGGCAAGATATAAGTAAAGCAGTTGGTCAAAGCAAATCGAACTGCAAGATGCATAAAAAATTTAGTAATGGATAGTAAATCCGTATCTGTTGAAGCATCTTATATATTAAAAACGTAACGGTGTCTGTCTGTCTGTCTGTCTGTCTACAAAAAGCGTTTTTCTCGCCAACGCCAAGAGCTAGAGCGATGCTGAAACGTGCATTCGATGTAGACTGCTGCACCCTACAATGTGGCAGAATTTTCTTTTACCTGAACGGCCCCAGTTCGAACCCAGAGAAGAAAAACCGTTCTCATAAGAAATGCACGTAAACCTCACTTTTATCGGTTGCAGGCTACGTTTCTTTTGCAAATTTTAATTAGAAACAATAGGCTTACGACATCGAGATAAGCACCAAAAGAAAGAGAAATGAATAGAGATTCTAATTTTGGTCGTGAAATATCGTTATCGAGTCGAAATGGCGAGAATTCGGTTAAAATAAACGGAAATTTCGTGAAATTTTGAGGCTATAAACAACGAGTCCCCTTGACGACGAATGCGATTGTTGAAACCGAGGTATTGCGTTTTATCATAAGAAAAACCGTTCTCATAAGAAATGCACGTAAACCTTACTTTTATCGGTTGCAGGCTACATTTATTTTGCGAAATTAAATTAGAAACAATAGGCTTACGACATCGAGATAAGCACCAAAAGAAAGAGAAATGAATAGAGATTCTAATTTTGGTCGTGAAATATCGTTATCGAGTCGAAATGGTGAGAATTCGGTTAAAATAAACGGAAATTTCGTGAAGATTTGAGGTTGTAAACAACAAATCCCCTTGACGACCGAAAGGATTGTTGAAACCGAGGTATTGCCTTTCTCCATAAGAATACATTATGATTGATATGCCCATATGAAAGTAATGATTAAAAATGAATGATAGTACATTTTCATAGTCCAGATGTCTGGTCCAGACCAAACAACTGCACCCAGAGGGTGCATGCGCGCGGCTAGTAAACTAGAGTAAGTATAATAAAACCAATATAATACTACAGCCAGTATTAATAATATGTTACGCATCAAAAAACTATCAAATACCTGAAAGTGAAATTAGAACTCAACAGCACATACTCTGAGGGAATGAAAGATGTCAAGCGAACAATCCGAAAACGAAATGGGAGATCGCCCGATGAAAAGATGAACATTAATAATTTAAATCAAAGGTCCATGAACTACGGCCCGCTGCATACCTTCCTTAGAACCACGAAGATACTGGAAGCGAAAATCGCAAGAATTAAATGATAAGAACCTTTATAATTTGTTCTATTGGCCATGAGACTTTACTTGTCTTTGTTTAATTAAATTAAGAACTTAGATATCCAAGTCATAATCAAGTCGAAAACGAAAGAATTTTCAAAGATTATATAACATTCTTAATGTACAGATACGTAACTGCAACCCCCCAGATAAACCCTGTGTTCCACTGATTAACTCATTTATGATTCACACCCTCAAATCAAACTTGAAAGATTTCTCACAAAGTCACGGCCGATATTTAAATACAAGTCAAAATTATTGATTTGGTCGTTAGACATTTAAAATAACATACAGCGAAATTTTCTCACACTGCTAACGATAGTATAATAAATAGAACGAAATATTTTCATAGAGTCCACCGAAAATCATAAACCTCACTTGAATGTTAGCTGACGAAGGAAAAGCAACTGGCTTAGCAAAAAAAGACTGAAAATATCGTACAGTAAAATAAAACATTCGCTTCTGGTTTTGGGCCCTTAATTCAGCAAATAAAGGGCGTTTAGTAAATATAGAAAAGTTGATTAGCAATTGACAAATTAGTGATAGACCTTACGAGGAATCCATTTTAAATTAATTATATGCTATAGAAAAGGCAAAACAATTATTATAAACGAATGAGAGGTTTCTTTGCTGCTCTTGTCTCGATGTCGTGATAGAAAAACAGAAATCTTGAAGTTGCTCACGAAACGAAAGTTGAACAAGATTAATAATAATTAAATAGAACAAGTATTGATTGAAAATCTTAGGAAAGAGGTGAAACATCGTGAAATTGCTTTGGGCAAACTATTTCGATATAATGCATATTTATGCAACTACGTTAAGTGGTGAAAACTTAACTACTAAAAAATGTAGAAAAAATAAACCTAAAATGAGCGAAAGGAGGTCTACTTCGGAACTAGCACAAGATCTATGACAGGATGATATTAGTAAACGAGCTACATACATACACTTGACAGTCATCTTCGGACAATTGGCAGGGGTTGCATGCCAAATTCAACGTGATTTTCCAGCATCTCATTCCGGGTAACTTTTCGTTGCTTCCCTTTTACTCATTAAAAATATAAATATCTTTGGAATCTCATTCACCAAAGGAAATCTGCTTATTTTCGGCCTTCTGAAACACCAAACACTCATTGCTATTGCTTAAAACAAATGCATCATAACATTCAGTAACATCCAAATCTTTCATCAAAGATGTTAAATTAAAGCTATCTTTATTTCATTTGTAATTTACATTCATTTCAAATACCTTGACGTTATTCACCGTAAAATATTGAAAAGGAATTCCTTCCGTCGTACCTTTCCTGTACCTTCTTTGATTTTGCTAATCTTCCTCTACATCTTTCCTATCACCAACTCAGTCTTCTCTTCTGAGCAGTTTCCTGGTGGATTTACTCACGATGCCCATTGTTTTCTATTAGACCATGAACCTCGAATTAACGAGGCACACATCCATGAGACAAGTACACGTTTAGCCCTGCCAAACAAATTGATTATTATTTCTTAATTCAATAATTATCAAATACTTATTTTTATAATACTATAAGAAATACCATTTGACGAACCTTGGTCGAATGGCACCAACTTCACACAAGTATTGCCTGGAAAAATGGTAACAGCATCTTTGAATAAGTTATTGTATTCTTAGAGACAGAAAAAATGCAATAAATTGGGAAAATTGTTTCAATAGGCTTAAACGTTATTTGATTTCAACAACACTATATATCTCGACTCTTCAGTTGTTCATCAATACTCGGAATGCAACAAGTCATATATATTTTCCCCTCTAATAACTCTTACCATTGTGGTTAATTCAGAAACTTTATTTTTCGGGATCCGCTACTCTCGACTGAACATCGAATGTTTACTCTTCGGTCTGATGACAAAGTTTAAAGACCTTGCTACAACTTCAATCACAATATGTTGGAGTACTCAGCTTATTTCCTAAAAAACATGTCAAAATGTAAATACGTACGTAAGAATCTTGGTCATCCATTGCTTTGATACGTTTTTCGTAATTTTTCTGCTGTGAATCCTTTGCATAACAATTCAGTAAACACGAGGTACTTAAGATCGCTAAAACAACTCGCGCAAACCCAGAGGCAAATCTCTTCCTTGGACAATACCCACAATGCAACGAAAGGCATTTCACTTGCAAAAGCTCCCTCAAAATAAGAAGATCGAGAAGAAGATCTGCACATCGTCTCGCGTTGGAGTTCTTCAAGAGCCTAATTAATTAGTCCATTAAATCACAAATTTTGAATCTGATTTTAATTTACAATTCTGACGTCAAAAATACTCATCAAACTTCATCACATTAGCATAAATGTATCATTCGATATACTTTCACAACAATGTACGATCTAGATATACCTACACCTTCTAGTGGTTGCGTTTCCGGATAGCTATGTGGGCAACACGTTCGACTTTGGTGAAAACGGTCTGGGGTTCGATTCCCGGTGGGAGCCTATGTCTAGTTGACTTCGGAGCACTTTTATTACACTGATTATGTTTCCTAGTAATTGAAGGCAGATCGTATCCCCGCTTGGCCAGGCCCTGAAGATGTTACGTAATCAAAATATTTTAGAAATAGAACCGGTATTGATGTGATGCTTAAAAACTATCTTTTAAATTACAGTTCCTGCATCAAAATACATTTAAAAAAGGGAAACACTAACTTTTAAGAAGATATTAAAGTTTTAACAGTCTACAGCAAATACTTATAACATTAATATTTACAATACTGGTATCAAATTTTCGCCACCCGAAATCTCTCCCCACGAATCTAGTACGAAAACTTCATCGATTCATAAGTTGCAATGTTTCAAATTAATTAAATGCAAGCCGAAGACCCGCTTAGATGTTTCTGCCTTCTGTTTAAGTTCTGGATGAAGTTCAAATTTCTCCTTAAATCGAGTTTTTTTCACGAGCAAAAAAATAGTGCTATAGCACTGATGATTTCTGATAACGAGACCTAACTCATTAAGCTGAAATTCGATCAAATTTATTGAATATTTATTAGCAGCAATGTACTGCGTCTATTCAAAGAAACTTGTCAACCCTCTCTCCATTTTTATTATGGTTTTGATGACTAAACGATGAACAGTAGCTCTACTGTGGGAGGGCGTAGAGTTTCTTACACCTTTGTTATGGCCTCTCATGAAGTTCATGCTTTTGATTTCTGCATTCATATCCATGAAGAAACTCTAAAACGTCAATATAAGATTCAAATTTACTATGTTCTCTAATAAAAAAGCATATGATTCAGGTTTCGACAATGTAGGCATTTGGGCTACGATATTTTACAATAAAACGTTTATCAACATTGGAAATTTTTGGATGAAATCACTCACGTTCACAATTATTTCAGTAAGAATGAATTTATTTCAAAGGAAAGAAAAGAAAAAGTTATTTCTTTCTTAGAAAAAGTGACAGATTTGGAAAATTGGGAACATAATTGAGGACCCTTTGTGATCAGGGACAGCATCCTGAATTCAGGGACTGTCCCTAGAAGCGTAGCTTCTAAGGGTTTACAGCACCCAGGGACATAGTTTTTGCACCCACTGGTGGGAATCAGAAATCTTTAGAAAAGGCTCTTTATTAATTTATCTCTACATAGTATGCAACCATATTCTTTAGTCAATGCATACATTTTCTTATTATTCCAATTTGGTTACGAAACATAAATGTGAAGAAGGAATGAAATATTTCATAATAAAATATTGAACTTATGTTCTCATCATAACAAGAGAGTTGGTACTTTTACTGTTATTGTTCTACTATGGTGGAGTATCTCATAGATTTAAGAACCAGTTCAATGATTTTTGGAAATTCTAGGATCTGATTCTTGGAAACCAGTGTGAAACGGCTGAATCCCACCTTTCTTTGTGCCTCCTGGCCCCATTGAGACAAGTTATGAGCTAGAATGGGATCTGTTATACTTTTCCCCAAGTTTCTAAATTATAGAACATGAAAACCTGCATAAAATATGGCACAATGTAACATTGTATGCAGTTTTTTTTGGGAATGAAGAGAATGAAGAAATAAACAATTAAGCAACGATAGTATTCTGGAGATATAGTCAAATAAAAAGGACAGAATCAAGAGACAAGAATAAATATAAAAAATTAATGCAGAGTTATTTTATACAAAAATATTAGACTAATAAGACATTGATAGACTTAAAACATCACTTTAGATATAAAAGCTTAAAAAGTTACATAAAGTAGAAGAATTAGTTTGATGTATTTAACTTCAAAGAGAAATTCATCTTGTCTTTGCTTCTGCAAATTTATAGATAATTTCATCAAGATTAATGCTGTCAATAATAATAATAACTGTTAAGATTAATGCTGTCCCGCTTCACACTCAGCAAAAGTAACTCTGATGTAGTTTCGTATCCTATGGTGGATCTCAGTTAACAGGAAAAGGTTACCATACTAAATGACTTTTAACAACTAGCAATGAATATTGAGCAGTTAGATCTGAAGACCATCTCTCAGATTTAGAAATACATGATTCCTATTCAGTACAGTGAAGCAAAGTAGATCCTTTGGTGTTGAAAGTTTAATACTAGTCTTTGTCTTGAGTTGTATACCACCACTGCCATGCGCTAGTGGCGGTTTGCAGGGTCAATATGTATTTGGCAGTTCATAATTTCCCTGAACTTCATCAAACCATCCAAGTCTTCATCATGAAAGTTTCCCTTGAAACTTTAATGATGAATGAAAATGCATCCCTTGAATGAAATTACATCTATTTTAATGTATTTCATTACTTGTGCACATCAGTTCCCATATGCCAGGATGAAATTCATTGAAAGAATGTCTCTTATATCTGTGTGTATTTTGTCGATCATACTCTCCACCAGTTGTAGCATTTAATTTTCTGCTGTGAGCCATCATACACTCTCTGCTGTTTCTCCAGGCATTATCTTCTTCCTACTCTGTTTCTCAACTAAGACATTAAAACTATTGCACAGTTCTCTACAATTCTTCAAGAGAATTCTTGCTTATGGCATCGCTGTTTTCTAGGAAATACAGCTGTAAAAACTGAATATGTTGAGCAGCTTTGTGTAAATTAATGGTCCCAAAGAATTTTCTAAACCTGATCAATCTTTGTAGGTATTTTATTCCAGAACAGAAGAAGAACAAAAGAACTGAAATTAACTCATATGTAACAACTCTGGTACAAGAATTTTTATCAACATAATCTCACGAAGTGTTGTTATTTATCATGGATCAGTTTAACAGCTTCTACTCTGGTACTTCAATAAGTAACACTTGATCAACAGTCTTTAAAAGGTTATTTATCCTTCTCCAATTGTTGCAATATCAGTCCTCTCCAGAGTGCAATTCTTGCTTCATCTGTTTTATGGGCTTGAATGAATCTTCAGAAAAACTTTCATAACCACAATTTTTCCTTCAAATTTCATATCTAAATAATTACTTGTTCCTAACATATGTTCTTGGTGAGCAGCAACAGGATTTAACCAAACATTACTCCATAGTATGTGGAGTAATGTTTATATCTCTGGATTTTTAAGTTTTTCTCTGACTGAAGACAATTAATGCTGATGAATTCATTTTGTATTACTGATGATACCTTCAAGATGGATCCTGGATTTTGCTGCACATGATAAAAGGAGGCCTATCAAGACTGGATTAAACTCTGCAACAAGCTTCAAATGTTCTATAAAATTTACAGCATCTCTTTGACTCTTCTGTTTTTCATTTTCAGTGGTACATTTTCTATGGCCTCTTAGGGCCAAATTTTATTTGGCTATACATTTAATATAGCTTTCTTTAGTAATTTTGACCATTCTAAGTTCTAAAATCTACAGAAGAGGTTGTGATATTGTGAAAATTCACAATATACCACATTAATATCTATTTTATATTTTCTCTTTAGCAATTTAATTTTGAAACTGTGCATCTGTTAAACCTTTTTTATCTTCATTCCATTTCTTTCCATATTCTGAAAGAATCAGATGTCTTTGAGAATTCTCATATGTTGGAATATTTTCTGGTTTTGTCAGACTATTTAAACCATTTTCAGTTTCCAAAGAAAAACATTTACTGCCAGCAACTTTGGAAGGGAAAAGCAAACTGGTAAAAAAATGCTGCACTCTTCACTGGAAAATTCACAAATAAGATCAAAAAACTATCCCTCCTGTTCCTAATTGCCTTGGAAACTATACTGAAATCATTAAGCTATAATTATTTTGTGCAAAAGGCCCACCATTTTTATGATGTTAAAGAAATATAGTCTTATGTCCACAGTATGCATGTTTACTTTTTGGGCTCTTCCTATGAAAAAGCTTGTACATATGCAATGACATTATTAATGATTCTGGATTCTCCAGGTTTCCATCTTAAACAGATTCCTCCTCAGACGTTTTATTGTTATGAATATTTGAACTAGTGTAAGTAGAAATTTGCTACATCATTTACCCATAAACAGACAAACTTTAAATTTCAGAATGAAACCAGAAGTGACCCTGGAAGATCATTTAAGAGAAAATAATATTTCATTCGGAAATTTGTTCATAATTATATGAGATCATTTTGTGTGCCCCGAGATGCTGCACCCATAGATAGATGTACCTGAATGCATCCCTCCTCTAGCTACACCACCGATTGTTCCCATAAATCAGGGTTGTCTGGTAATCTTAGTAAAAGGCATGCATACCCAAGATTGCTTTGAATGGTGAGGATGAACATATTACTGCTTTGAATGGCTGCATCTTTTAATCATTTATTCGCCCATCCTTTAATACATATTTTGATTTCTGTCGCTTTCCAGGAATAGAAATTTCCTTGAATAAAATCAGCTTTTCTCACATACAGTAAATACAATCATGGAGTCATAGAGTTTGTAATAATGCATAGTGCAAGTGCATCTATTGAGAAGCAATGGTACACCTCAGATATCATTAGAGGCCAGTGAGACAGAGTGCAATTGTGCTTAGGAAGGTAAAGATAACAAAAGTGATCAAACCTTAAATTATTTCCATAGTACACAATCATCTTAATGAAATAAAGTATTAAAGAAAAATTGAACCACCTACTCAACACTTCTATTGTAATGAAATCTCACCTTTTGAACACACAAAAAGCATAAAATTTGCATTTGTTCCAATAAATGTACGCTCATATATAACCATTGAAAATACTACATACATGACCTAAAGTTAAAATTTTTACTGACAAATTTTCATTGAACTGACTACTATCAAAGTACACCAAACTACAAATGGTTCCTGCTCTATACAATGTTTTTTTTAAATTTGGTAGATGTTGGCTACAGTGATTGCAAAAGTATAAAGATGTGCTTCTTTGATTGCATGCAAATAAGCATTCGTTTGACATGCCACTATAGATACTAATTCAAACTATCTTATGTGCAAATCACTTCTCATCTGTATGATGATGGATAGGTTATACTAAGAAAAATATAAATATTTACCTTGTTTTCCTCAAATACTGAGTACGGCAATTTACAATATTTTTCTTGCTCTCTTTCCAATTTCAACAAGCTCTTTCTGGTAATTAACATTATCTCAAAAACTCTGACAGTAGAAACTAGCTATTTAGAAAATATGAATATGTGGATGGAATATTTATTTATATCTCAATAACATTTTGCATGGCATCAAATATTCAGATCTGAATTGAAATTTCTAGCCTCACATAACAATATGATAATTGAATCTTTTATATGATATAGTATCAAAAAATATTTCTATTTCAGAATTTCTCTCATGGGAACTTTTGGTATCTATATGTTTCACTAAATCTAAAATCTTTTAGTTATATTAACAAGTACAGAAATATAATCTTTTAATAAAAATGTCAGCAAATTTTCTGAGCCAGAATTTACTCTAGAAAAACTATGAAAAATAATAAATTAGAAAGTAGTAAATTGATATAATTTTCACTCAAATTTACCAAAAAATCATGTGGTCATTAAAAAAATTACTATGCAAGAACTTTAAGTATGTTAATAAAACCCTCCAAATTTCAATACAAATAATTAATGATTTTTTCCTGTAAAACTTCAAAATCAACTTTGAATGAAAAGCCTCCTTCGTATTTCATGCATTGGCAATCATATTATGTCTGAAATTCCATCTTTAAATTAAGATCTGAGGTAATAACATTAAAATTACATTACCGTTAACTAATGGAAATAAATTATTCCAGTAATAAGAGTTGGGATAATGATTTTCTCTTGTATGTCAGAATAGAG
The DNA here is from genome assembly GCA_036926295.1 of Pachydiplax longipennis. Lineage (NCBI taxonomy): Eukaryota > Metazoa > Arthropoda > Insecta > Odonata > Libellulidae > Pachydiplax > Pachydiplax longipennis. Next base: position 3,942,754 of record JAVFKF010000010.1, read on the forward strand.
ACGTATTTGAAGAATGACTTGAAAAAATATAAAAATGCATTATAAATATTATTTGAAATTCAACTCAATTCTGCCTTCTCCTCAATGCCAACCGAAGAGAATTTTTAAAAAAATCTTGGGACAACTCTTACTGCATAGCAAAATCTTTGTACAATACTAGAACATGATATCTCTCTTTAATTTATTACATATCCCAGCTCAATGCTGAATTGTATTAATTTAGTTTACTTTCACTGCCATTCAATTCCTAATACAATTTTTCAAAAACTACTCACTCCGATTCATGAACTTTTTTAGTCTTCTCCATATACTTCTTTTCTTTGAACATGAGTTTGAGTGTATTCAGCAGAATTTTTATGATTACAGTAAATAGAAACTCTTTGTGGTGATAAAATGCATTTTTAGGGAGTAAAAGTATTGTTTCCACCACATTAGGATTTACACGTCATTCGATTAGGTAATTTAAGTTTTGCTTAAGTTTTTATCAAAAGGATTTCTCATATTTCTCAGAGGATGCTTTGAAATAGTAGATCCTAAACCTGAATAAGCAGTTGGCCATTTTAAGAGTCTTTGAAAAAACTTTTTCACAGTTAACTGTAATTATTCTAAAATTACTTTTTCATCACTTATAAGATAGGCACAAAATTGTGTGATGTTAACTTCCTCACTTGAAGAGGGCTACACAATCAGTTCAAACTATTTAATAGAATAAAAAGGATATACCCTCAAGGACCTTTTCTGTCATGAACTAAAAGTAGCAATGCTTATCAAAAATGATCTTTACTTCAATTTTACATTATAAGGACATAAAAAACTGTAATTTATACAAGGAAACCCAGACAATGCAATAAGATAAAATGAGCAGCTGCCTTGAGGTTTGATAAAATCTATGGCACAACACTAAACATGAGAGCATTTCCATGTACACAATTGAAACTGTGATATTTCTTACCTCAGTTGTTTCCTTCATGTTTGGTGAGGAAAAATTACTCTTGAGAAAAATCTGTTAGTTTTGTTAACACATTCACTAAGTACCATTTTGAAACTGACCACTTTTAGTAATCACATTTAAAGTATGTAACTTTAACATATAATTTTTCTACACTGATGTGTATGAAATTGACACAATATCAGTACTGTAAATGGCAGTTGGACTTTCAGTAGGAAAAACTTGAGCTGTTATGACCTTTAGACCATGACTATCGAAGACCCAAAAATAGCCATGCCTTTCACTATTTTTATGAAGTTAAAAATGGCCAAATGTCATTCTGATGAGTTGACCACCTCATCTTCACTGATAGTCTATTTGGAACAAATGCACAGTTTAAGCACAATATTCACAACAAAAGATCAAGGTACAAATATCTGGGTTAGCAAATTTACATACTAAAATTAGCATATATAATATCAGTTTTATGTTAACTAATTCATTTACAAAGATACAAAACATCTTATCAGATCTTTCAAAGGAACCAGTAATATTCACAAATAGGTTGTAATTGACATTAAAATTGCATACATTAAAATAATAGCTGCAATTTTACACATATCATGCAAATTATTAGTAAAATAAGGCTTGAAATTTCAAAAAATAATTTCCATCAAACTACGAGTAAAGAATGTCACCGAAGCCAAATGATCACATATGAAAACAATACTCACATACAAATGAAATACCCTGACTCATACCATATCACAGAAAAAAGGATAAAACATGAATACAAAAATGAAAGATCAGTCATAGTACTGCATTCTTTTATGTAAAATGATGGAGGTTGATGGAAAAATTACACTGTACACATTTGCTAGTCATTTCACAGTGCAAAGTAGTAATTCAATCTACATGACTTATAAAAAAGGGGACTCGATGACAATAGGCTTTTTCATAAGTTTAATATGTGCACTATACAGTTTTGGCAAGTTTTGTGGACTGGCATACTTAACGATTCTTTTCTAATTAATATTTGACTACACTGTAGGAACAGTGAAAACATGTTGGTCATGGTATGTTGGATGAAACACTAAAGCAATTTTTGTGAGAATAGTTTCTATAAATTTGTTCCCTAAAGAATCATATTAAAAATGATTTAATACAGTTTATTTTACAAACTGTAGGTACACACAGAGTATTGAAAGATAATATATTCCAGCACTTATAGAAAAGCATAAAGAAAAATTCAATGTCTTTTCACAATGTACTACCAAATCAATTCCCACATGAATCTGAGAAGTACTTTTTGCATGTCTGTGGTAAATCTTTAGGTAATCTCTCATTTATTGTTGTGTGCCAACTAAAAATACCTTCAGAAGTGTCTTTACAGCTGGCATATAATGAATGTTTATTACTTAAATGAAAAATGTCTGTGAAACTAAAATCTGTAACAATGCTAACTTAATATCCTTACAGTGAATCAAACATAATGGATGTACAATTCAAATTTCCATTTTCAAATTCTTTACCAATACAAGAACAAACATTTACATAAATGGAATGATTTTTCCTAACACCAACACACAAACCCTAACTATTTTCATACTTTCTTTGTCAACCCTTAACCTGAGATTAGACTCAAATGGGGTCTTGGATGGCACTTGCACCAGCATGAAGACTTGAGGTATCAATAGCTCAGAACCCCAGTTTTCAAGAAGACAAGTAAGAAATATCTCGCAGTATATCAAGGTTCACAGCATTTAATGCAATGCATCCATTCATATTACATATATATATTTACAAATATGTCATCGTTGGTAACAACTGTAAAATGTACATTAATGTATGAAAACAAAGTTCCTTGTGAACTAATCAAAATGCTTCATCATTCACCCGATAAACATTCAATCATTTGTCTTCCTCATGGAACTGCAGGAGTAAGTGAAATTGAAGATTCTTTTTCTCAGTCCAAGTCTGATAATCTTTTTTCCCTACATGTTCTCATCATATATTAACTTCACAACAATATTTTCATTCGATAGTTTTTACTAACAGCACAGTCTGCATCTCATACCCAAGAGTCCCCTCCAGCTGGAGGTCCTGAGTTGTGACCATCCATCATTACACCTTTGGCCTGATCTTCATAACCCCAGACGTCACCTGGGCCTGGCTGGGTAGGTCCCTCATAGGATGGATGGCTGGCAGCATCATACTGTCGGTTTTTCTTTTTCTCACGATTTACTTGAGCATAGAGTGGTTCACCTGGTTTGGCTTGCTAAAAAACAAAGTGAGAACAAACATATACAGTTTATTTAAGATAGAATCTTTCAGCAAACTCCTTCTGTCAGAAGCTATACTTTTAAGGATCTTGTGCCCATGCAATTACCTATGCATGCTAAAATTAAATAAAAAACCTATAATTTAACTATTTTGGTTAGAAATAAATTGAAGATTATCTTTACAAGATGTATGGGGAAATGAATGCAATATGCTTCCAAGCAAATTATAAATATGAATGTACAATATTTTCCATAAAATAAAGTAATTTTCTGAATTAAGTTACAAGAAAAGGAAAACATTTGCTACAAAATGCTGGAAAATATAGAATGGTGCCAAATCGAAGAAGATTAACAGTTTATTTTTAAATATATACAATGCTTATAAATGGCAATTTTAAGTATAAAATTCTTAAAATTTTAGGTAGAACAATTTGAAACAATTTAATGTACAAAAAATGATATTATCATGCATGAGTAATCTTAAATAACCTAAATTAATTCCACCAACCTTCAGATTTAATACATCCCCTGGAAATTCTACTAATGTTTATGCCTTCTGTGAGTTGATACCCTCAAACTGAAAAAATTTGCATAACCCTAGAAATGAGTGTTGAATAGTAATTTGGACAGATATGTGAAAAAATAATCAATTGAGCTTTGTTTCCAGAGATTTTTCATTTCTAGAAAGGATGTCCTTAGACAAAATTATGATTTTGTCTAAGTTTTTCAAATGCCCATGAATGAGGGGATGAGAGAATGAACGGAAACTTAAGAAATAATTTACTTTAAAAAGAAATATAGCCAATCTTACCGTACTGAGACAACTGATGGAAAAAAGAAAATGGTATTAAGAAATGCTGAATTGAGTGAATAAAAATGCATGCATGCAACAATTATGTGATAGATATTTTAAGAAATGTAAGACACAAACTGCTTAGATGGATTTGAAGTTGAACGAGAAGCAAGTAACACCTTCATCAAAGTACATATTATCCAAAGGTGTGACAAACTGTAGGAAAATCTAAGTAGTGGATGAAGAATGCATGATGGCCCTAATCAAATAGCATATTACTTTTGAATAAGCCATTACAAGCTTAAATACAAGCAATCCAGAAAGAAAAGTACAGTTTATGCTACAGATATAAGTGACCAGAAAGTCTAGAATAGAATATTAAAATAATATAAATAATTAAAAACAAGAAAATAAAATGAATAAGTCTAAAAGATAGAAATCTTCTTAAAATACTTAACTACAAAAATTCAAAGGAAAATAACAAGGCGTATATTGAAAAAATTTCTTTGAAGGTCTCCTAAGCAAAGATTTCTTTGGAATTACTTTGACCTTGTAAATAAATCACAAGGATAAAAGCCATGAAAATAGATTAAATTAAATGCAACAAATATTTACTAAAAACTAAAGGAAACCAATGGGTATAAATGGATGCAATGAAACTAAAATAGACGCATAAAGAGCTGAAACACTGAGATACTTAAATGCACCCACCAAAAATGGTTATAAAATTCCCATTACCCAATACAAATATGACAGAGAAGAGAACACCCACCAGTAGTTACAAGCAGGGACAGGTTAGCTGCGTTGCACAGGCTGGCAAAAAGGAAAAGAACAAAAATTTAGTTGCTGTGAGCCAATGGGTACAGAGAACCAAGTTAGACCATATTTTTTTTTTTAAACACGGAAAGTGAACACATTTTCTGTATGTGTATTGAAACACAAATGTAACTATAAAAAAAGCAAAATAAACAACCAGTTCTCATAAGTAAAAAAATGTTAATGGCTTGACACAAATATTCCAATTTCAATCAACTAATAACTACACAACAATATACTACAATGATAGAGAAGTGGAGATTTTTCCCTCTCCATCGCTCTCTTTTTTTTCCCTTCATTTCCTCCACAAACTAAAGTCATGCAGCTTTGATACCTCATGCAACAGCCAAAAAGAATCTGTAACTAGCCAATAAAATTATGTAGCTCTGTGAAACAACTTAAATTTTACATTTAAATATATACGTACAAATAATTCCAGAAATGTGTCACCAAACAGTGTCATCTACAGAGGTACACATATTCCTATGAAATGTGATGCTATAAACAAAAATACAACTACCCTCATGCATGGAGGTGCTACTCAAAGGAAGTGTGAACCCTTGGGAAAACATGCACGAGTTAAGAGAAGCTGCATAACTTACTGGAGGGGGAGGGTAGATTCTTACCCCCCCAGGAGGTGGGGCATGTGAACCTCCCTCAGGGTATGACATGTCAGCCATTGGGATCTCTTCACCCTGTAAAACACACATGATACATGAATTTCTGGAAAATTAACAGCAGCTTGGTTTCAAAACCATACACCATAAATTATTACATGGAGAAATCTCAAAGATAAGCTATATTAAAAATTAAATGCACATTTGAAAAATCAAAGTTTTATTGAAAATATAAATCCAAAATCTTACAAATGAATAGCTGTGACAACAACAGGATGATTATACATATCAGTAGTACCACATTAAGTATGTTGTATACTTATATCTTCTATAGCAAATTGTTCAGCACACAAACTAGCTAAATTTCATGTATGACTTAGCATGCACCTAATTCACTTAAAACACTGTATATGCTGTTTGAGGATATCCATGGTAATTTTTGCTTGTCATGATCTCTGAAAATAGGACATACAAGTGGATAAATGAGAATGTGTGGGACATGCTATAGATAATGCTCACCTCTGTTGATGTACTTATTAAGATAATTTAGCTATGACTATCAAAATAGATACTTTATAGCTAATGAGCCTAAGTAAATCAAAAATGTTATAAAAAATCATCAAGTGATTAACGATAAAACTTAAATAAAATAGAAGTAGCGTTATCCAGTAAACCTCAGGAAAATCAGTACAACACCTCTACAAACTTGGTTCAATAAATGTTTATTGATAACCAAGTACTGAAATCCAGTCATCATTCTTTCTTTTCTGTGGTACTCAATTATTTTTTAAATGTACATTTAAATATAGCTCACAATTTTTCTTTTATTAAGTTACATGCATTTAGTGAACATTTTTACTTCAGATTCAGGATCAGGATATTATGACGTTGTTAAAGCCAGCAACTCAAGCATTCAACACATTAACAATCTCAAATATTTTATATTCTAATAAAAATTCATGCAGTCATTCACTTATTTACTTCCAAGTCATTCACTTATTTACTTCCAAGATTTTCCACCAAATAACTGACATTTAATCTACCCTTAGACAGTACTATTTTCTGAATGAGGAGAAATGATAGTTGCAATACCCAGTAAGTTCGCAAGAACTGAAAATTGGAGACAACTTAAAATGATAAAGAGCCCAAATATTGTAGCAGTTATATTATCTTGAAAACATAATCAGGTGACTTCAGCCTTTTCTGCGCAATTAGCAACAAAAAGCCTTCTATGAAATAATAACTGAGAAGTGATAAAAATCACATTTATTTCTTTCATTAACATTTAGAAATTACAAATTGAGTTTCATTTTTAAATTTCAATTAAATGTGTATTTAATGATCAAACAATTATCATTTATGATACCATTAAGTAATTATTAAGCAAAAGAATGCATAATCTCTAATTTTGCACAATCCCCATTCATTATAAAGCATGATTTAGTAAAATTTATTCTTTCAATTAGTTAGATCTTTTTGCTAATGCACAGTGAAATTGTATGATGAAATTATTGCTACGTTTATTTTATTTAACCAAAGAATCTCATTATCTTTTTTAAGATTTATAGCCTAGTTTCAAAGCTAATGGTTGTATACATCTATAAAATACCCAGAAAATAATCTTTATATTTTAAAAATTTAATTTCCCCACAATAATAACATTCAGTAAAATATATGCACTGCACCTTATTTCCTCCAGTGTATCATAAATTTCTACCAAAAAATACATATAATCAATTTCTTAGTTCTTCCTTATAGATCATACTTGAGAGCAGCATGCTTTATTTAATCACAACAAAATCTCAGAAAAGCTTTGTATAAGATGTTATCACTAGTGGTGTTTTCAAACATTTCTTAAAAAAATAACATTTATGCTGGAGAAAACAGGATTTACAAAATAATAAATTAATTTAAACGGAATGCTATCAATGAATTAATGAAAAATAAATTCTTCTAAAAAAATAACAAAATTCAAACTACAAAAATACATCCCAAAGTCTTTTCTACACTGCATCACACAACACATTTCTCTAATCACTCACCCTCTGAAAATTAGAAGGACCAGGACTTCTTGAAGCACTGTTAACATTAGATGGCCGTTGCATTGTTCTGTCCTCATATCTTGTGCCTCCTTGGCTAGCCATAGGTCGATTTAACGTGCTATTAGCATTATTTGGAGAATTAGGACTAGCATTTCTTGCTGCTACAGTCTTTGTTACAAAATCTTGCTCTTTCCAGCCATGTTTCTTGTATGCTTCTCGTAATTCTTGGTGCTGCCACATTGTATACAGAACTTGACCTGCAAACTTAATGACACGTGGAGTGTACTTCTGCCGTTGACGTGTTATATTCATAAGCCTTTCCACTCCACCAGTCTCAAGTAAAGACCTGAAACAGCAACTCAAGTAAGTTTATAGAACAATTTCAAATTCAAAACATTAATGAAGACTTTTTAGAGTGAGGAAGATCAACACAACAACAAAAACAAAATACTATATTTAGTAATTATTTGAATTAATAGATTTATAGCAAACATTAAAAATTTTTATATTATGTTACTTATTTTCAAAGTTATAGATTTAAATTATTCAATATTTGCAATATTTTGAGTACATTATTAGCTTTTTAATCATTACACTATGCCAAAAGGCAGAAAAGAGTTAACATTGGAATTGTAGAAGAAAAGAATAGAGAAATTGAATAAGATAAACAATTATAAATAAATCAAATACAACTGTAATTTGAAGCAAAAAACAATGAGGATAATTGAATCAAGGGAACATTGAATGCAGAAGTATAGATGTAGATATTCAAATGATGAGACAAATATGACCTTGCATATATAACAAAATGAAATAAATTTTTGAGACAAATTCCCAGGTTAAGATGGTGCGACGTATAAGGAATTTGATCTTGTAGCCATGCAACTGAAAAATCATGGAGGCAATTTGACTTTCAAGGAAGATAATTTCTTAACTATTTCTTAGCTAAATAGTTTTCTAAAAAGAATTCACACCAAAAATCTAACATAAAGTTCATATAATTATAGGAACATGTTTAATTCCCAATTTGCTTTCCCAATAATTTCATATAAGCTAAATAATAAATTTTTAAACCTTGAAAATTCTGCATTCTTCTTGATGACTTCATTTAAAGTTGCAAGAACAGCTGCTATCGTATCATCTGAAGTTCCTTGATCATGCTGAGGATTCCCAGATGGAAGCTTCTGAACAAGATCTCTCATAGCATATTTTCCTAAAAAGATCAACAAAATTTAACAATGATTTCTTTGTACTTTAATTCATTAGTTCATCCTTGTCCAAACTCTACACCTTGTTTAGATTACAGCAAGTATTTCCTATAAAACTGAACCTTATCTTGATAAAATAATATCCATTTTCAAGCATCACATAAATTTCTTATTTTGAAATTAGAAAAAATATAACCTGATTACAGAATTTAGCAAGAGTGGAGAGCCCTATTGGAACTAAAAATTAATAACTTAAACTTATTAATTTCAAATTCAGTGGTTCAAATTCAAGCCAAAAAATAATGACTTAAACTTCTCTTAAATTTTTAATCATATTAAAATCACAATACTTTAAGTATTTTGATCATAATGAAATGATGAAGAGATATTCAAATTTTAGCTAGGTTTTGAGGCTATAAGGAGATGTAGAATTTTTACCCTTGATAAATCTGACAAAAAAGATAATAAATGGACAGAAGAAACTCATAAATTAACTGTCAAAGGTCTCTTTGAAATTTTCTTTGTTTATGATTTACAATCATATACTTAAAATATAAAGTATAAGACATATTAGGAGATTCATTTTGATACCAAAAATCTAAGTTGAGAATTTACTTACCTATAAGCTCTTTGTTCCTTTGATCAATAGCAAGATTCCTTAATGCAGTAGCAACAGCACATACTACGCGATCAACCTCCATTCTTAATAACTCAACAAGAATGGGCAGACCTTTCTCTTTTCGCACAGCAGCTCTTATCTCAATACTAGGTTGCCAATAACAAGCTGCAAGATTCTGAAGAGCTCCAGCTGCAGCTTCAAGAGTTTCAGGATTAGAGCAGCTTTGAAGAAGTTGTAAGTATGACTGGACCACCTGAAATTTTTATTTCATGAAGTCTATAGATGATGAAAATATAAAAAACACAAGTAATTACGAGTTTTAATACGAATTTACACATTTAACTGCAAACTCTCATCAGATGCCTTGCCAACTGAGTCATTCAAACACAATGAATTGATAATACAAAGGAAAAAGTCATCTTAAAGATAGGTTTGCATTATAAAAGTTTTCCTCAATATAGCTGACTCAAATACCTCCTTTAAAAGTATTTACTTTTTCGAAAACAATTAAAAAACATTCCATAAAAATGCACAACCATATTTATTGTAAAGTAAATAATTCTATACCTGTACATAAATTATAAAGGGCAAATATAAATCAGACTTGCTTGGAACTGTAATTACTTTGTTTTCATTTATTTCAATATCAGAAATAATCAGAAGCAGATAATTTTTTGCTTTCATTCTACTAAATACTTATCGACACAATAGTTTACAGGAAAATAGAATTGACATAAAAAAAGCACAATTTTTTAGATTTAAGTACCTCTGGCTGCCACAGTAATTCCATTCCTTTAACAGGCTCAGTACGTTGGCTAATATCTCGACTAGTGCTTGCAGATTCCTTTTGTTGAGTTGGTTGTGCTTCTTTTTTCTTTTTGTTAGCTCCAAAGCACCCTAAGTTGTCTCCTTAAAAAGCAAGCAGACTCATCAAAAAATTAATCACTAAACCAATCTGTTGACTACTATAAAATAGTTCAGAATAGGATTAAATTATGGATGGACTATCTACATGATATGTAATGCCAAATCTACTATCTTATGTTAAAAAGCAAATTTATAATCTTCACATGATATAAATAAACGGCTAGCTAATCACATGCATCTAATAGCTGGTACTTATATAGCAATAATTTAAAATATGAGTGGCATTTATAAGCTGATATAAAAAAGCGTATATTGTATTTATTCCCACCAATGTTTTCTTACCTTGGCAAAGACTGTATGCTACAAAAAATATTTGAGAGATCTGAGCTAATAACTCATAATAAAATATATCAAACACAATATTATAGACTAAGAAGTGTACATATCTTTCATGATTCTATTTGAACAGTTTACTTTCAACAACATGGTGTGTCCATAAAACAACTAGAAATGTTCAAATATAGGCAAAATGTAAACATTCACTTCAAACAAGTAAACACATACACAATAGCAAATCCTTTCCATGTTGTCCTCCATCATCATAGCTACTCCATATACAAAAACTACATGAGATCATATCTACTATAACATGCCACCAATTAAAATGCATGTTCTTTCCAATTGACCCCATGACATTAAGACATCACAGCATTAACTCTTCAGTTTGAATTAGGCTCAAAATAAAATTCAGCACTTAGTCCTTGCATTCAGAATTTAAAATTTAAAAATGTATGCAGCTGCTTGAATCATGAGTGATAATCATACATAGAGATTTCATCCATAAAGAAAACAAATGCGTATCCTAATATTCTACATTTAAAAGTTTAAAAATAAAAAATGCAACATTAACAAGTTCAAGCAGTAAATTTTCACTGATAACATGTGAACGAGAAAATGTTTTTGAATGACTGATGTCTTACAAGAGTTTTGTTGAGAGTTTAAGAAGAGGATTAGGAAAATATTTTGAAATATATAATCACAATCATTAAGGTTTTCGAAGTTTGTCTGGGAAATATTAAAATATCCATAAGTGTACTGAAGGTATGAAGTGTCTGGAGTGAATATTTTTGGAAATCTAAAATTCATATTGACACTTATAAAGCTATAAATATTTTAACAATTAAAAAGCATTAATTGGCTAATACACCCTGTGAATCATGTTTATTTAGTGGCATCATAATCTCTTACAGTTCTCTTAGGAATTAATAAATGTTTTATGACAATCATCATGAGGAAGTAAACCAATCCAGTTTTTAGGGTTACCTGTGCAAGTTTTATAATCAAACTGTCACAAGTAACTTTGATTGATAATAGCAAAGACTTTACCGAGTGTATTTTCCTTATGTATAGCTATCAAATGTATTTATGTGATTAACTTACCTTTGGGTTGTGCTCCAGCCCTACTTTGTGTGGGAAGTGGGTGCTTATCATAATTTGGGTCTTCAACTTCTTGGCATCTATACGACAGATTTCTCAGGATACACACACAATTTTCCACACTTTTATTTCCTATGTTTGATTTGTCAATTGCAGACCTTACAACATATAGCAGGGAGTCAACCAAGCCTTCACATTCTCTTAATTTTTTCCGAGCATACTCCCCAGCTGAGCTTACATTCCTGAAAATAAAATTCATCAGAAATATTAGTAAAGATATAGATTGTCATGTTAGTATCTAAGCAGTGATTAATAAGCATGAAATTTCCTAAAGAACTGTATTTTTTTGAGAATAAGTCTATGTTAACAACATTTTGACAAAAAGACCATATTTTGACCTATAGTTAGTGAAATGGAAGGTGTGTTCTATAAAATTATTAACATTACATAAAATCTTCTGTAAAATCTTTTTTTATAGATTATAACATTCAAAATGAAATTTAATCAAAATATAAGCAATTTTACAAATAAAGTAATAAATAGAAATATTTTTTAATAAAAAATTATAGGATAAAGCTTGAAAATAACCAGTGATACATAAAGGATGGCAAATTTACTAATGTAAAAAATGAGGATTGACCAAGAGCATGTAAATACAGGTATGATGAACATTTTATGATGAATAAACATTATAATTTGTCACTATAGAGGAACTTTTATGAAAAATATTTTAAATGATTTAAATTTCAGTTAAAAAATATTCTAAATTTAAAACTTTAACACTGACTTGATATCACTTAAAAATGAATATAATTCAATACAATATGACTAACTTTTAATTATTCAGATACCATTACTTTAACGTAATACCAAATAAATTATGTTTTTAATTTCAGTTTAGTATCACAAAGAAAATTATTAAAAATCTCACTAACATAAAACTGGGAGATAATCTTTTATTTCCTGAAGAACTAGCTGAAGTAAAAATGAATTATCTTATCCTACTGATGCAGTTAACTAGAAAAATTGGCACTTATTTAATCTGATGCATGAATCATTACCTTAAAACTCCAGAAGCATTCCTAAATACAGTAGACCAACAGGTTTCTCCAGGTGAGGTATGATCCCAACCAGAATGAGGGATTATTATGTGGCTTACAATCATTGTGAGGCCATCATCAATAATAGACTTCTTTAAATCCTGAAAAATTTATTTCCCAGGTTCAAGGCGCAAATTTATCATGGTTAAAACAAGATTCTTTTGTTACTATAAACACAGTTGGAGATCTTCATAATTATTCCACAACTCAAAATCTAGTTTCAATTCTTATTCTAATACAACACTCCACATGAAAAACTCAATTAATTGCCTCAATTATATAAAGTTAGGTAGGAACAGAAAGATGTTTTTATAAATCTTCATTGAGGACTTTTACAAGAATATATTGTGATTATTATGTAAATGAATCAATAAACTTTCCCAAATTTTGAAAAAAAGTTGGATATTTCATGAAACACTGTAATTACATTCACCTTCTGGATTTCTTTCCATTATTAATCAACAAGAAGCATTTTGTGCATTCACAGCAGCTTTTGTACATCAATAAATATAAACATATAAGAAATATATCATACTATGAAGGGTAGAGTGTAAAAAAGGCAACGTCAGTCACCATTAGGTTACTCTAATAATTCCCTCTTATTTTTCCATCTTTGGGGGCAAGAAAATTACTGTGGGCACTGAATTCATAGAGCTAAGCCACAACTGCCAAGGAAGAGTTTTAGGTTTTTCAGATATTTTTTTCATTTTAAATGATAAAATAGAGCATGCAACCCCACTGTACATTTTATAATATCCAAAATCATCAAGGTATTCATGCTTTTGTGAGTGTTCAAATATGAGCATCACCTAAATAGTATTGTGTTACCATCCAGGGGTCCAATTTATAGGGAATCTTGATCAAAAGGCAATGCTCTGACATAAAAAACAAGGCAATGTACGGAGTATTAGATAAAATGACATTGTTTGCTTTACCTCACAAGATGACAAATTCCAAAGAACACCAGTGACAAGCTCCTTCACCTCAGCATCTGGTGATTTCCGTAATAAATTTATAAGTGCGGGTATTCCACCAGCATTTTTAATCGCTCTTTTGTTTTCATCATTCTGCCTTCCATATGATAAATTCCTGCAGATTAAGCAAAATTGCATAAGAGTATTGAAATGACTTTATTAGAAAAACAAAGGTTAACAAAAAATAGAGATGATCATAACAAATGCCTCACCTTAATGCTCCACAAGCATTGCGATACACATCTGGGACTTCATGACTAAGAAGCTTAACTAAAGGAGGTATGCCTCCCAAAGAACGTGTCTTCTGCTTATTTGGGTCATCCATGTAACATAAATGCTGAAGGTAAGCAGCTGCATTGGCCTTTACCACATTGTTGGGGTTGGAGAGAAAGCCAATCACTTCTGTAAGATTAGGATCTCGCCATCTCATTCCTATAAAAGCATAACAAATTAACCAATAAAATCAATAGAATTTGAATACAAATTAGTGTGGTAAAAACAAATATATTTTTAACAAGCAAAAATAAAAATTACTACCCATGAAAATACAGCTACTGATATTTATTGTTTCAGAAGAAAATTATTTAACTAAAACATGAATGAGTATGATATTCATGCATCAGCTAGAAAATATCATGCAAAATTGGCACAACAGTCATGTCTACTATCAGCTTAAATAAAACTCATTTTATTCAACTCAGGACCAGTTAAAAAAAAGTTTGACATCCTATCAACTTTCAGTAGTACCTTTAGAACTTTTTATCTTCCTTAAAGTATTGTCCCATTAAACTTTTATATATCTTTCCTTAATTGAAACTTCTTTGATGTTTTATGTATTTCATGGAGTTTGAATATAACACATGACTACAATAAATTCTTTGTTCTTGCATTGTACCATTTACTCAATTAATTTAGTCTATGGGGACATGTCATAAAAAAAGTAATTTGAAACAACAGGAATGTTTGTTTCATGAAATTATGCGGTGCATATACTTGCATTTGATTATGAAGAAGCAACTAGCAAGCCAAACATTGTAACTGGTAAATATCAATGATTAGCTGATCATGGGTCACATGAAAATGAGGATTGATGCAAAAATCGTCAATACTGAGCAAAAGTAAAACTGAATGAACTGGAACAAACTTCAATGAAACAAAATGGTGAGAACTGAAAGGGAAACAACTGACAAGATCCATTCTGATAAATAGCGGTATGCAAAATTTTAGAACCAGGAGTATACACACAGATATGAATGATCTGGATGTAAATATCTGGAACTGGAAGCAAGCAATAGCATCATGAATTCTCCATAAAGAGATTTTAACAAAAGATGCTGTATCAATTCAACTGATTACATACACTGATATTATTTAAGCACATATTTACTATACATTCTCAATTGTTGACCACCAGGCAATAATCTCAGAAAAAATAAAATTAAAAATGAGAAAATCCTAGAGGAGAAACAATTGCAAAATTACAGGTGCCTCATATGATTAATTAAGGAACTACAGCTGTTCAACGTCTTCAAACAGAGCTCATTGAACATGCTCACTGTATTTTATAAACTGATTTTCAAAAAGAGTTAAATAAATTTACAATAATATGCTTTTCAGCACTTCAAAACAAGTAAGCAAAAACATGGAAGACACCAAGACATGAACAAACAGAAATTAACAACAGACATCTGAAGAACCATATCATTTACAGCTTACCTCCGTTCCATTATCAAGGAATCATCAAGTTGAAAAATAAGAGACTAAATTTGACATACAAAACTCAAATCAGAAATTAACTTTGAAAAAAGATCATAAATGGTGGTGGATATGGATCAAAAAAATAAGTGACACAAAATTCAAACAATGTTAATTTGGGTAAAACACGAAGGATAAAGAAAACCAACCCCTAGCGTCATCATCAAGAAGGGGAGAATGGTTAGCTGCATGCAGTGGAAGATGTTCGGTTGGTTCTTCATCCTCCTCATACATAGATCTTGTTGCGGATGTATTTTCTTCATAGTTTCGAGGGAGTCTATCATTGGTAACATAGGCACCAGGGACAGAGCCATACGGAGAAGGGGAAGTGTATCCATAAACTACCTTTTGGTCATCTACACACAAAAAAGCAAATAAAACATGCAAAAAAATATTAAGCTTTCATACTAGAATGGTAAAAAGCATAAAACTAAAACATTTAATGTGTATCTCAATGCGACGGCTACCAGACTGAAAATTTGGTGATTATTTTTTTTTCCACTGGGTGGATTTCCAAGATGTTTCGTCATTAGAATGGACTGTGCATGATCTAACTGTGGAGTTTAATAAAGGTCAGCTATTAAGAATTTTTTCTTTAGATTAGGAGTCTCCAAGCTATCAACTAAGACATCTAGAATGAATGTTTTGAGTCTGGAATCCCCAACTAAATTTCTGTATGGGTAATTTGAAAATAATTCAACCCACTTCAAGAGATACAACCACACTTAATACTTCACTTTATTTAATTAAAGTTATAAATGCTATACTTATTTCCTCTGTTTAAATAATTAGCATAAAAACATTGTCTATTATGCAATATTTTAGTTACTGATTCATTGATAAAAGCCTAGCTAACAATAGAAGATTGATTACAACATTTTTACCTGTTAAATTTCCATTAAAAATTGCTTATTTTTAATACATTCAGAAAAAGTACCATGACCAGAAAAATTCAAAATCTGTCATTGTTACCAAAACTTGAGCAAATTAATATGAATTCAGTTTTTATTTCACCACAAGCTATTGAAGTGAGGTATACTGACAGCAACATCACAAACAAAATTGGATGTACTAAAATTGGAGACTCCTCATTCACAGTATCTGTGAAAAAGGGAAAGATTAGCATATTTTTAAAGCATACAAATATGAAGCCAGGGTTAGGGAACCTTTCATCAATGGCAGGCTTATGAGTATGTACAGCTACTATGACAGCCTACATCAAAGCCATGGAAGTTTCAAGGAGCAGCAAGAAACCTCCAATGAGAAGCTTTTATGAGTTGATGAAATGTTTAGCATAATCTTGTCTTAATCTTTGGTGGTAATAATTCCCAAGCCAAAGATACAAAATCAGCAATATTAGCCTTAAATATTTCTCTTTCTTTATATACATGGCCTTCAATCTAAAGGTTCTCCACCTCTGCTAAAAACTATATGATTGCGGGTTATTTAACAACTACGATTTAAGTATTAAGACAATTTCAGCAGTAGTGTAATAGCATCGTAATTTACTTAACCACAATCTAAAAGATATATTTCAGTCATCTAAGATGGCTCACTGCATTTTCAAACTCACCATGAGGAAGTTGTGCTGGTTCGCCAGTTTCATCAATACTCCATGGGTGTGTGAGATGGGCTGAAAAGATATTCACTTATACATATGTTGTATTGCAAAAACTCTGCATCAGAATTTTAGTGCTAAATTTACAAACAATGCAAAAACTGATTCATTTATTACCATAACGATCCCCTGGTGCACCGGGAGAGGGAGTGACACGATAGTGATCTTGTCTTGGTGGCAAGAGGCTTGTGTCCAATTCATCATAACCAGATTGAGGGTATGGAGCACCTTTACTGAGGTAATCTGTAGAAAATTTGCTAATTAGTCACACTTTATAATGGCTGCTTAAAAGTTTAATTACTTCATCAAAGAAGAATAAAGTCACAGTAAAAAATGCATGAATCTTATCTGTTTCATCAATTTCAGACAACACTGTTGATTAAAATATTTTGTAATAAATCTCATGCCCCTAGTTTCATTTCATTAAAGGGATCCAATATCATCATTTTGTAAAAATAGAATTATCACAAAATTTTCAAATATTTACTCCAGTGACTTTTCAATCTACAAAATTTAATAACATTGATAACATTCTTGACTGCTCAAAAGAAATTACTAGTACTTAATTTCAAGATTTTAATACTGGAAAATACTGACGTCTTTAATAATTGGAAACTGAAATTCTGATTCTTATATTTTCCTTTCATTACCAGTCTTATTATTCCACATCAAACATTAAAAATCAATTTCACAAAACTAATTATTAAGCAACTAATATGATTTATGTTCAACATGCATGCAAACAAAAAATTAATCGTCAACATCTGATAGTATGAACTTTAAAACACCACAGAGTATGAAATTTACAGTGATAATAAAAATTCATTTAATAAAAATATATTCCAGAACTATTCTTAAATAACTTTATCTTAAAACACTTCAAGTTCAAAACTTTCAAATCCAAAGGCAAAGTTTAATGGAAAACCCAAAATTAAATAAAATTTGCCAAGAATTCTGGTGGAGGCATCTTTGAGCTACAGGAATGATCTGACTCAGTAATACTCCCAAATTAGAATATTGACAACATTACATTCAATGATACTCTTCATTTTCCTTTACTGCAAGGTACATAAATATTTAACCAAATATCCTTGAGATAGCTGGGAGAAAAACAGCAAATTTTTCTATCTCCATTTGAATAAACCTCCTCCTAAACTCCATAAATTTAGAAATTTGAATTTGAACCTTTTCATTTTACTTGTAAATGAGATGATTTTTTTAAAGAAAAAAATAGGGTAGCAAATGTAGCAAGATGATTTTCATGATTTTATGCCCTGATGATTTGAAATCTCTCATTCTAGGAAATAATAAGCCATTTTTATAAAATTTACATGTCAGCTATCTCTTTTGAAATGAAAAGATACATCAGTTATATACACATACAATGTTCTCACTTATTAACTATAATTTTTATTCATTGTGATTTTGATGTGTTACAAGAGACAGTGCATACCTTTGTTAGAGCTTGTTTTTGCATTCTTTATAAAACATTTATTTCTCATTAAAATGAATAAATGTAACCCTTTTCAGACTAAATGATCATGGATTTATCCAGAAAATACTAAGATCGAGTTGAATTATGATTCAGTAATATTTTTACTTCAACTTTTGAACAGAACTTGCTGTTTTACTCTAGTTCATACCATCTACATTTATAAGAGTTTACATTAAAAACCCTAATTCCAAAAATGCTCTAGAGAAAATTATCAATCTTTCTTAAGTCCAGAATTTGATAATTAGACAATGAAACATAATTATTTCACTTAATTTAAAACTATCAAAAGGATAGGGAAGAATTGTACACAGGTATATAATGTGAGTACATATTTACTGTACTGTTTTATCACAATACAGAAAACACCTTAACAGAAGAAATGTCTATCTTAGAATAAGATTTATATAGCGTTATCAGAGAATAACAGAAAATAATGAGACAATTAAAAATTAATAAACTGATTAATTAATTAAAACTGATGTGATCAAGGCTTGAAAAAAAATTCAGTTAGAAAGATTATCTTTGATAAATATGAAACAACATTTTGAATGTAGTAATTAAGGCCATTTTTAATTTGGGCATATTTGTTATATATCCCATAAAAGGGATAATTTTACAGTCAACAAAACTAGATGAGCATCTAAACAATAAAATTGCCATTTATGCTGAATAATTGTCAATGGTATTAAATCATAGGTGAAGTTGAAAAGTCAAATTAGACTTTCAACTGTGGTAGAAATCTAAGATTGTTTTTAGTGTTTCGTATAAAATTCTGTTACCTTTTAATTGTTTAGAGTAATAAAAAAGTTGCTGATGATAAAATTTTATAGAACTGAAAAGGAGGTGAGTGCATGAAAAATAAATGACTTTATGCAAAATGTAACTAAAAGACAAAATGTCAGCAACTTGAGCATTTTAGCATGACCAGAAGGTGTTGATGCATAAGCACTCAAGGAAAAGAAACCCCTTGAAAGCTTAAAAAGCTTGGGAGTTGAAGTGAAAAGCTGAATTGGCATTGATCTATTTCCTTCCCTAAGGGCAGATCTCAAGCTGCCATATGATGTATGATCAAGATACCTTGCAGTATATGCACATAGAGTGTTTTTAAGCCAAATTATACTTAATCTTCATTTGATGAGAGCATTACTGAAGAGTTATTCTCATTAGCATACTTCTTCCTGCTTATAATGTGAGATTCATTGGAGGTACTCCAAACCTTACTCTATGGCATAACATTATCACTGTTAATAAGCTCATTTTCCAAAGATTTCTAAATTAAAATATTTTATAATCCAGCTTTTTTCCCATTCATAAAACTTCCAAAATGTATAAAATATTTCTGAATGAAGAAAAAGCTCATGGGAACTGAATTCATTCAATTAATTCAAAAATATAAGCAATAGCATGAACAAAATTAAATTGTAAGCAGCTGTAAATACTGATAGATGGAATATAAGCAATTCATTGCATAATTAGGAGCTTACATATTACATTTACACAAAAATATTTTGTGAAATTCATTTAGTTCCACAAAAATAATTCAACTTGTTGGTATTTAAAATATTTATAAATTTATTCAATTTCATTCTAGAAGTCCATAATTTTTTGTTTTTATACAGGAATATCTTTCTTGAAAGGTATATTTCTATAATATTCACACTAATTATATCTGTTATCAAACAATAACAGGGTTTTTAAACCACTGTAAGTTGCAAAAAAGTGTTTAGACACATACCCAAATCCACAGAGAAACTTATGGCATTATGACCAGGAAGAAGTTTGCCATGCTTGCACAGCTATTTGCTCTGATAATTTCACAACTATTAGCATTGTTTCAGCCATCCACACCAGAAAATAACACACAAGCACTACATTGCAAGAAAAATGAATTGCACCCCTTAGCATATAAATAAAAACAGATTAAATAATTACCTAATATTTCACTGGCATTATATGCTAGGGAAAGAAAAAGAAAGTAGTTAAAACTACAAGTCTTGAAGCAAAGCTAATTATATAAAGTGAAATGACTGCATCTTAAATTGATAAATCAGAACAAACCATGAGGAGGTGGTGCTTGCTGTGGGGGTGGTGATTCACTGCGCTCACTGGGGCTTGGAGGAGTTGGGGGTCTTTCACCATAAGCCACTGGCCCAGGGCCAGCAACTACAGGGCCCCCAGCTTGTTCAACATAGTTAGCTGCATCAGCATAGCCAGGGTAGGCTGAGGGATAAGCTGGATTTTGGTACTGGTACTCGGGCCTTGGGGAGTAATGGTCATAGTCCTGATACGTTTGTCTATATGGATCCTGGTATCTCCGAGCTGAGGTGAGGAAAGGAAGTTATAGTTGAGCAACATTCTGGATATTTCAGCATGATGCTTTATGCTCTAAGAGTACGGAGGCTATGAACCCTTCATTGCAAGAGATATTTGAGTTACTAAACTTAAGTGACCCTTTACTTGAAAACAGACTTCCAATTAAATATATCAAGGCAATAATCACAAATAAAAATTTTCAAAACATAATTAGGGGTATATCAATCTATCTCCTACTTTATGCTTAAAATTTTCCTTGAAACTGTAAAAATAAACTGTTTCTGAAATCTTTCAAGTCACCTAATTCAGAATTTTATTTCATTTCATTTGAGAAAATATGGTCACCAAATGCAACAGTGTTTATTGTGGGTGGAACAGTACCATGACTCCATTCTACTGTGCAAAGTATATATAATCTATCTAGGATAGAAAGAAAGACACAAAATAGTAAAGAAATAAATTGATAAAGATAAACTAAATATCTCTGCATGCAATGCCCTTCTCCACTTCTGAGAGTTCATCAATATCTCTAATAGATGAATAAGGAAAATATCAAGGATTTATAATCTAATCCATCCAAAATAAGGAAACATAAAAGCTATCAGTCAATGATGGAAACTACCGGCTTCATGAATACCAAAAAAGAATTCTGACGCTTTCAAATTCAAAGGAAGAAATATAATTGAAATAAATAATTCTGATTTAATTTTTCAAAATATAGTGGATTTTTTTTAAGTGTATAGAATGGATGGAAATGTGTGTAAAAATTGCATGTAAGCAAACTATAAAAATGCAGCCTTTCTATAAGCGTATGTACTCACATGGATCAACGTCAGGATAAGGCTCTTGACCAGCAAGATGTTCATAGTTTCCAAATGTGGGGTATGGCTGGGCACCAGTAACTGTGGGAGGAACTACTCCTGTGCCACCATAAGTAGCATACTCAACAGGCTGACCGTCAGGACCCATGTGGTGTACTTCACGAACCACTTTGGTTACAGTTGTCACCTAAATTAAAGTAAGATTGATCTAAAATTATACACAGCTCAGGGCTTCTAAAACCAAACATTTCTTTTAATACAGAAATTTACTATTAACTATTTAATACAGATAATTATATTTTAATTGAAAAGAAACTGAATAAATCATTGACCTTAAAGTATGAAAGAAACTAAAATCTAAGAATCATCAAAGAAATTTTGCTAACCAACTTAAGCGAGGGCAGATTTTTTTTATTTCAAAGTTTAAGGGAAAAAGTTCCCATGAAAGAGGAAATCACTCTTATGGAACAAATATTATCATGATTTGTGACTGTTCAAACTGTGAATCTTTTAAGATAACTCCACTTTATTCTTATCTCCCTTCTATATGCCAACAAGTCTTATAGCAGAGTCTTCAACAATTTATTTGTCTTTCCAATAATTAGAATGACTTTTTTAGCAAATTTAAGAATGAAGAGACACTAACTCTTACAATCAACCTTATTATACCCATCATATTTATGTATTAAACCCATTATAACATTCAATAATTAAAACTTATATTTTGTGTAGAAATGGTGCAATTACAAAATTGCACCATTTCTATGTGCCTTCTACAGGGGATTTGTAAATGCACTAGAATAAACATACTAACATAAACTATATTCACATATGTTGATCTTTAAATATGAAAATGATGAAAAAAATCTATAGTCAACAAACACAAAAAAGGTAGCGATGAATAATAACCATAAAATATGAGTGAGACATTATGTATTGATGGTCCAATTGCATGAAATTAAATCTGGACAACTTTCTAGGAGCCCAAATTTGGAAAATGTCATTTACAATAACTTGTGCAAAAAGATCTTTAATTGTTAAAGTCTCATGGCTCTGCATGAACATAGTTAAATTACATTTATTTTGATCGTTTTATATCTGAAAATATGCATTATTAAAATAAATAAGATATTTTGAAATAATCAGGAAATCAACGCAGTAGTAAATAATTAGTACAAGAAAAAAGAAGAATCATAAAAAAATTAAAATAAATGTTAAAGTATAAGTGTAAAGTCAAACTGTGGATTAATACACACAGTAATCATTGAAAAGGAAGAATAATGGAGCCATTTCCTAGAGAAACAAATGGAATTCCACTTCAACTTGGTAAGCTAAACCAAAGTAATTGCAAAACCCTCAAAGAGTGTTGCATCCTTGGTAACTCTCAAAATACTATTTACCTGCTGAGTTGTCTGCTGCTTCTGTGTCCGTGAAACTAATGTCCCTGCAGTTGCTGCAGCTGAAGCAGGATCTCCACCGTGCAGAGAAATGTGTGACGAATTTGGAGAGTGGTTATCAGGGTGACCGTTGGTGGGGTGGTATGCAACGTCTACTGCATAGGCACTGGCCTGCTGCAGTTCAGGTTGTCCTCTGTACCAGAAAGAGACATATAATTGGTTTGTATAACATCTCTACACTATATAAGGAATGATCCATACCATTAGAATCATTTACTCACACCAATCACAAATGTTAATTGAAAGAGGAGAGACTAGACTATTGTAATCCAAAAAGGAAAATATTCCAAAAAATTGCTCTAATTTTGATAAGATTTTTTAATGGTAAAAGGGAACAATGGTAGAAAATGACATTTCAGGGGGGAAATTGTATTTTAAGGACACAAAAAATTTTGATAGAACTCCTGCAAGTGTTTATTATCGATATAATTATTTACACTCTGAAACTTGGTAAGGGGTCATTCATAGGAAAATTTTGAAAGGTGTCTACACATAAAGGCCAGATTTTCTTTGGTTTAGAATCTGTGTACCAAAATTAAGTGAATAGAAAAAGTGTACCAAGAAGTTGAGCCAATTATGGAAAATTCATTCACTCCTTATTTTGTGTACAATTATTCCTAGTAAGAAACACTTGATTTCCTCCTATCATTAATTCAAACTCCAAAATAGAATTTCAAAAAATATGCATAGAGGAGCAAAGCTGTGCAACAGAAAGCATTTTAAACTAAGTGTAAAAAATGCACGAAACTTTTCAGATTTCAGATAAGCTGAGGGACTATTCAATGTCAGGTTTTCATTTTTCATGTCCTAAGTTATGCTTAATCCAAAATTTAAAATTTAAAATTATCACGCTGTATTTTTTACTAAAATGTTTAAAAAGTGTCTTTCTAAAATAAATTCTTAGTTAAATAGAGTTCTGGCTTTGAATAAGTATTCTTTATTGTTAATGAGTGCAATTGCAAAAAATATGGCTAAATATAAATATATAACTTTATTCGTCAACAAACAAATCATATCGTAACTTTTTCTGTGTTTAGAAAATGATTTAAAAATTCTTCATAAAATCGATAAAGATGCTTAATATCTATCTATTATATATAGCTAACTCTCCGGATATACCTATATATACGAGTAAAAGTTGCTTGCATACTGCAAGCTAATTGGTACAAATTTAACAATAAGTTCCCCTTACGGGTGTCATCTTCGAAGCTTATCCAGCAAAATTCTTAACAATTGCCGCAATACATTTCTTACGTGAGAAATTTTCATCCATGTGGCATCGAACTCACGGTCATATGCAACCTTTCTTCCACTGGTTCTATAGAAAACTACTTCAAACGCAAACGCTGTGATTTTGAATAGTCTCCTGCATTGAGAAAGGCCTCAAAACAATTTTTTAAAATTTGCGTAAATGACCGCCTGGCGTCGAACACAGGACCCATTTGTGAGAGACAATGGCATACGAATAATAGATAAGCGCCACTCTGACGTGTTTCAAAGTTTCAATTCAGTATCTTATCGGGAAGGTCATAAAATAAGATTCCGTTATTCCCGTTTGAAATGCATGGTAGAATCGGAATGACACTCTTGCATCGAACCAAGGACCACTGCAGAAACGGCGAATAACATGAAAGAATGTTCTCAAACGCCTCTGTCACCATTCCGGGTTTTATCTTTCCAGCTTTTCGGGAAGGATTTTAAAAAAATCATCCAAGATTTCACCAATGCATTTCTTACGGAAGCATTTCGAACCCACCTGGCGTCGAACGCACGGTCATTTGCTAACATTTCTTCCTTTGATACTATGGAAGACCATCTCATCTGCAAACGCCGTAATTTTGATTGCTCTATCGCATCGAGAACGGTCTCAAAACAGATTGCAAAAATTCGCGCTAATGACCGCCTAGCGTCGAACTCAGGACCTTTCTGTGAGAGAAAATAGCGAATTAATATTAGGTAAGTGCCATTATGACTTATTCCAAAGTTTCGATTCTATATCTTATCGGGAAGGTCCTAAAATAAGATTCCGTTTCTCCCGTTTGAAATGCATGGTGGAATCGGAATGACCCTCTTGCATCGAACCAAGGACCACTAGACGAACTGTGAAATTCATGAAAGAATGTGTTCAAACGCCTCCGTCGCCACACGGAGTTTGATCTTTCCAGCTTATCGGGAAGGCATTGAAAAAAATTTTCAAAAATTACAGCAATGCATTTCTTATGGAAGAATTTCGGACCCACCTGGAGTCGAAGTCACGGTCATTTGGCAACATTTCTACCATAAGAACCATAGAAGACTACCTCAGCTTCAACCTCCGAGATTTTGGTTCTCCTATCTTACCGATAAGTGCCTCAAAATAATTTTTAAAAATCCACGCAATGTATTCTTATGGGAAAATTGCGATTTTTGGGACATTCTAGTATCGAACCCATGACACCTAGCGTCGATGTCTGCATTATTCTGGCATCTAGAGTGTGGGGCCAGTACGTCGAAAAAATCTGACGTCGAGGGCGCTCGTGGAACATGGTCAGTCATCAGTCAGTCATGGAATAAGTCATAATGGCACTTACCTAATATTAATTCGCTATTTTCTCTCACAGAAAGGTCCTGAGTTCAACGCTAGGCGGTCATTAGCGCGAATTTTTGCAATCTGTTTTGAGACCGTTCTCGATGCGATAGAGCAATCAAAATTACGGTGTTTCCAGATGAGATGGTCTTCCATAGTATCATAGGAAGAAATGTTAGAAAATGACCGTGTGTTCGACGCCAGGTGGGTTCGAAATGCTTCCGTAAGAAATGCATTGGTGAAATCTTGGATGATTTTTTTAAATCCTTCCCGATAAGATGGAAAGATAAAACCCAGAATGGTGACCGAGGCGTGTGAGAACATTCTTCCATGTTATTCTCCGTTTCTGCAAGAGGGTCATTCCGATTCCACCATGCATTTCAAACGGGAATAACGGAATCTTATTTTATGACCTTCCCGATAAGATACTGAATTGAAACTTTGAAACATGTCAGAGTGGCGCTTATCTATTATTCGTATCCCATTGTCTCTTACAAATGGGTCCTGTGTTCGACGCCAGGCGGTCATTTACGCAAATTTTTAAAAATTGTTTCGAGGCCTTTCTCAATGCAGGAGACTATTCAAAATCACAGCCTTTGCGTTTGAAGTAGTTTCCTACAGAACCAGTGGAAGAAAGGTTACATATGACCGTGAGTTCGATGCCAGATGGATGAAAATTTCTCACGTTCGAAATGCATTGCGGCAATTTTTAAGATTTTTGCTGGATAAGCTTCGAAAATGATACCCGTAAGGGAAACTTATTGTAAATTTTCACCAATTAGCTTGCAGTATGCAAGCAACTTTTACTCTTAGTTAATAATAACGAATTGTAATCACAATTCAAAGAAACGAATACCAGAAGAATCAAAAGAATATCAAACAAAACTCATCATTGATACTTTCCCTTTTTTAGATTTAAACTATCACAGAAATACAGTTCTTACAAAAAGGATACATAGGCTGAAAACATCACTCTACATCCGTTGTGGAAAGCATTAATGATTGATATCGATGCTGAAGTTGATACTTCAAGAATGATACAACAGTTGGTTTTTAAACATTTGAAGGACTCCTATGGGAATTCGAGGC
Source organism: Pachydiplax longipennis (assembly GCA_036926295.1). Lineage (NCBI taxonomy): Eukaryota > Metazoa > Arthropoda > Insecta > Odonata > Libellulidae > Pachydiplax > Pachydiplax longipennis. The sequence goes on from JAVFKF010000010.1 coordinate 3,969,551, forward strand.
CCTAAGGATTTAGAGACAATCCCTGTCGAGCGTTCATAGAGTCACGAAAACTAAAATGTTTGATAATCCAGATAAGCACTCCAAGAACTGGAGCTGTACTTAACAAAACTGAGCTCATGAAAAGAGTGCAACGGTATGAACTGCTACAAAGAACACGTAATAGAAAAAGACGATTTCGGTCAAGGAGCATTACAAGCTTTTTGACGCCTATAAAGTAGGCCACAAAAAGAATACACCGCAAAAATTAACAGCATCTTTTGAGGATTAAAAACCGCTCTAAACTCGGAATCTGAACGCCGCCTTTTCTCTTACCGAGATTAGGAATCTCGAGGTTCAGTTTAGCTGGGAAAATTTAAAGGAAAAATAAATGATAATTTTCTTTGTAAATCGTGAAGAATTGCTATTTAAGGGAGATTGTAATGCTGAATTTAAATTTACTGCATGAAAAGTTACTTGCAAAAAATATAGGAGCATTTTAACGTTTCAACTTATCTATTGTTTCTTTTTGAATTTTTCAGAGCTTCAAAATTATTTACGAAAGCTCACGAGCTTTACTGCAGCGATTCAGGCAAACTTTAAGTAGCAAACAGAAATATAGATGCGATTAAAAGCTTTCCCATTGCTACGGCATAAGAAAATTAAACCAAGAAAATAATTTACAGCCATATTTTTATATTACAAATAGATGAGGCACAGTAATTAAGGTAGCCTTTTTCTTCAAAAATATAACAGAATATAACATAACACTCAGATGTCGCTTCGTATAACACCTGTACATACATTCTGCAAAATATTCGAACTAATGCACAAAAATTGATGCAAGAATAAGAGCCTTAACTAGGTAATTTACATTAATTAAATATATTTTTCATTTATATTACTCTAAAGCGAACACCTCGTTCAATCAAAAATTCACAAGCAAAGAAAAACTTCGACCTATTCCATAAAGAACTATTATCAAGATATCAATAAAACAAATTTATGGATAAATGGCGGGTATATTGCAAATGCGCACTGAATTCTCTGGATCGAATTAATAAAGTATATCTGTATTCTGAATAGTCAAGTGGGCAGAGTGTTCGACTTCAGTGAAAGGAGTATAGGTTTCGATTCCCGGAGAGGGACCGCGTTTGAAATGATCTTAACTATCGAGGCATCTTTATATGAATTATTAATACCAGTTATTTTTAATTTCGGAGTTTAAATTTGCGTTCTGGTGCGACTGCAATGAAATTAATGCTGCAAAAGGAAAATTTGTAAGTAGTTTTGCTTGTCCGAAAGTTGGGCCGAGTTAAGTATTTGGATGGAAAGATATACTATGTCATTAATGACTGTAAGAGTGAGGACCAGTTGATATTGAGCCTAGCGTGTACATGATGACACATCTGAGGCGGGCAAACGCGTAGAGGAAGAGATCATAACCCATGTCCCCTGGGATCAGTGCAATTTGAGAATTCCAAAAGCAGTTGTTTCAGCAATATTTCTCCGATATTCCATATTGGTACTTAGATTACTTTTAAATTTATTTTTATGATGGATAGTGCACACGGGATTATTTACTTAATCCTCAACGGGAGCCAAAATGACGAATCTGTTTGCTAGCTGAAAAATATGGTAGTGTAAACAAGAGGAACGAAGCAGTAAGGTTATTTCATAATAAAATATTTCAAGTCTGTGGGGAAAAGATGGGGAAGACGAATCAATTTGCGGAGGACCTCATGGTAGCAGATAATTTCAAGACTAAGGAGGTATTACTGAGATGACACTTTCACAGTCAAGCCCGATCCGATGCACAGGTTATGTAGCCTGTGGGTATGATATCCTTCTTCAGTTTTCCAAATAATCTTACATAACCACAGAGCTGATAAGGGGAAAATCAACGAGGAAATTAAGGAGGAAAAGAAGGTGCTAAATTTTTGACTTGACTCGGTTAAATAAAATTCCTTACCTTAAACCGTATTCTACAATCGAAGACTAAAAATAATAGAGTTCATGACATGATATGACTGTCATTATGAGGGTATGAATTACGAACGTCTATGGCAGGAGAATAAGGGCAATCAAACGCTAAGTTAAAAGAGTGACTAAGTAATTCTTTGGAGGTTTAGAAAGAATTAGACTTCTATTCGATACCGTAATGGCGAAAGTGGAAAACGTGAGGAGAAATTCGTGAAAATAAATACGTACTGACACCGTTCAAATAGAAATATAATTGGATAGAGGGATTATTAGGTCTCTTTCATCGCACGATATCCAAAGGGGATCGCGCTAATGAACGATAATAGAGAAACTAAAACCACACTAGACTACGCAGGGGAAACGAAGAAAAAGCTGCAGATCTAAGAAAATTGAACGGAATGTAAAATATGATGAGACCGCATTAAGCATTGCCCTATTTTTTCAAGGGTTGCGGTTAGTACTTACGCATCTTCAGGAATGAAAATCGAACTGGACAAAAAGCGGAGACATGACTTTCGGTTGATGAAACGTTAAGTGAAATGGGTGTAGGTTTTTCATGGTACCGGTAACCTTGCATTCACCCGTGACGTTATCTTTCTTGAAAGAAATCAGTCTAGAGAATAATCACTGGGCAAGTGATTCATCAAGGACTTTGCACACTGATCTTGGACGTTATTACTCGTAGAATTCGCTTCGGCTTGGAGAGTTGATCCTGAAGTAGACTACGGAGGAGGAACAGAGGCTCAATGAGGACCGAAGTTAGAGGACATAGCTTTCACTCTCAATATTTTGGATATGTTTATATTAACGAAAAGGTAACAGGAATTTAAAATGGAAATAGCCTTCTTATGTCATTCAGAGCGTATATTTTTATCTTGCAACTAAAGAAAGAGAGCGATTTTTAGACACTCGTGATTAAGTGTAAACACAGAATGGCGCACACTCATATTCCTTGGTTGTTTCTGAAAAATCTTAGATCATCCTAGCGGAGTAACTTGCATTCATTGCTTGACTCATTCACACTCGCGCGCCTTCGAGCAATTCCACACATTAGTATTCGCCAGCACGTGGAAATCGAACATCCTCAGCTAAACACCGATAGCACACAGTTTTAGTGCGTCACCTCGGTCAAAAAAATCTATTAGCAAGACAATAATTGACATTGATATCTTCCTTTGTGATGGTTAATGATGGACTGAAATAAATAAACCACACTTTTCCGCTGACTAACCTAACAGGTTTCGATTTACGGAACAATCTAATCACGCCAATAAAAAAGTAAGAGATAAAATATAAAATACCTCCCCGCACTTGAAGTTATAAGAATATAAATAATTTAACATGTTTCTCCTCGTAGTTCACCAAGGTCGGCCTGAGAATATATACATCTTGATTATAAGGTAGTCTTCGGTCGAGCTTCGTCACGTAATGACTTATGTGCACCTTGAGAGCATTTATATACACAAGTCAATAACACGCGTCAGAGAGCGGTGCAATCGGCGACGATAGGATGCTCAAAACGCAAAATTGTTCTCAAAGAATCCCAAGGAAAAGTGGACATGAAAAAAGTCTGACAGGACCGAGAATGGAAGCCGGGTTTTCCACTTTCCATTCATTCATCGTTCGCAAAATATCGGTGAGCGAAAATATGCCCTATATTACCATACACACTACCAATTGAGCGATAATATCCTCTCTAATATACCATGTAATTCATTCGCCGCCAATGGGAGAGTTCATGATAAAGAAAATAAGGAATACCGCACAGAAGACCTTTCTACTCCTCAGGAGATCATCGACACCTGGATATTTTAACGGAAACTACGAATAGACGGAGACGTCGAGGAGTTGATCAGCGCTAACCAGACGAACGGATAACCTCAGCGAAAAGGAAGAGAAAACTTTAAGGCTAGAGAAAACTTTAAGGGCTTGACGAAAAATGCAACGATGACTGTAAAACAGACACTTACATGTAACGGAAATCCAAGTCTCGGTCCCAAAACGCCATGCTGTCATATCAGATGAGTTTATCAAGGTGAATGCGTGCGACTATCCCAACGGATGATATGAGAGTGGGAGGTGGCAAAGCCCCTTATCAACGCGTCCACAGCGTAGGAGAAATGCTTAGCCTTTTACTCCGCCCACCGAATGGAAGATGAAGCAAAGGCTGCACGATGCATTTTGTAACGCGAACATCGTTCGATAAGCTCCGAAGATAAATTGCGAGGATAAGAAATGACGGATTCTTTTCCAATAGGGAAATCGCGCAGCGCTCGTGCTCTTGTCACGGTAATGTACGAATCTCACCCGCGACTGCCAAGAGCTGCGTGATTTTGGCTGTGGCAATTCTCCGAGCTATTATTAAGCTAATGACGACTCGCGATGATTTATATTGATAGTGAAGAAAGAACTATGCGATAGAAAAGAAAGCCCAACCGAGAAGTTACTCGTCAGAAACAACGGCAACAGCTTACGCCGGGAGATAAGAAGGCCTAACTGGTAAGACTTTATCTGCGTTTTATTTTTTCAAGTCAATATTCAAGGTAAACACGAATTTGAGCGTCAAATAAATAGTTACGAAAGAACGCTAACGACACTTAGGGAACGTCTCTTGAAAGAACCGGTCATATTCCGTTCCAATGGGCGGCACACAACTTCATCCTCGCACTACTGAGGGAAGTAAACTGTTTTCCTTTAGGGAATCCAAACCAGAGCTCAATTGTACTGTCTGCATTAATATTAGAACATTCCGAAACAACGAGGAATGGATTTCTTTATCGATACCACGGTAAGTGATTTGGAGAACGAGGAGGTCCTCCAACGGTAAAAGCTGCGAATCGCTAACTAAACATGGTTCTCCCCAAACATTTAGATCGCGATTCTTCTCGTAAACATTTCCTTCGTTTATACTTGGATCTGTTGCGTTACGAACGATTAAATGATTCGATTGGTAATTTAAACAACTCACGCGGAATTCTGCACAACAGCCTTCCAGCGTGGCAAACAGCAAGTAGCGACGCTATACATCAACTACAGGAACTTTTAACTCAAGTTATCTCCAGATAGTGTATCGATCTGCATCTAGCGCAGTACCAAATTCAAAGCGCTCTAAAGTGAGGACAAACACTTCGATCACGTAAAACTGCGTCAAAGTTTTTCAGACGAATATGATCGGAAGTTTTAACGAGAAAGTAAAGCATGTTTGCTCTCATAAATGCGATTACGACGAAACGAGAGACGTTACACCGCAAGTTATGGGAATGTAATTTTATTACTTCTTAACTTATATGAAACCCTGAATATTTGATGAAAAATCTGAAAATACGGTTTTAGAAAAAGGAGTGACGATTTCTTGATAAAATTTCAGACAGCAGCAACAGCAATAATTACCTAAATATGACATAATCTTCGCTTCATAATTGGCAGAGAAAGCAAAACCATAATTCGTAATTAACTCATAGGGTGTAATATGATACTGCATTACGAATGTGTCTTAAAAATTGGGGAAATCAATGCAGAGGACAAAAATCAAGATGGGAATTCTATTCACAAATTATTCTTATTTCGTAAACTCGACGCCGTAATAGAAGTTTTGATCGATGTCAACATTTAATTTTTAAAATTTGACGAATCAGGACAAAAATTAAAAAGTGAACGATCAATGGGGGTAGACGATAGAAAAATAAGACACAATGAGGGAAATACAAATAGAGTGACTAAACATCAAAACTACCGATAAATTTGGATTTTTTAAGATTAGATACTCTGCTCTTTGTCGAATATCATTCAAAAGAAGGGTTATTTTCATCAATGAAAGGATATTAAAAATATTTTAAATAATAAGAGCGCAAGTTGATGTATCCTTCAATTAACGAAAACCACGGTTCAATATAAATTGCATATACATGTATGTTACGGGTATTGGCAGAGAAATATAGCCCGCTCGAAAAATCATTTCAACCGATCAGAGGAAATTCATTTGAAAAATATGACTAAAACCACAAATTCGAATGGTAATAAAACGACTACACAACATCCAACAACATTAAATTTCACTTACGTGTACTGAGGCATCTCGGGTCCTTTTTCTTGTAAAACTCTCCTGAAATAAAAGAGAACATTCGTTATGGCAAATTGATTCCCAATTCCCACCCTCCTGAACCTATTAAATACAATAAAAAGAGCTCCAAATCGAGAACTTTATCGCCACTTGATGGGACAGTTCCGATTTTCACCAACTGTGCTTATGAGATATAATAAACCATTGCTTGAGCTCCCTTGGTGACTAATTATGGCTTTTTAGGTAACAGGGAATACATATAATCCTCATATAATTCGATTTGTTAAAATTCTCTTGGATTCAATGTTGAGGATATAGGAAATGGAAACATAGGCATTGACAAGAAAAGTTTCGAATGAAAACATGAATCGACCAGGAAGAAAGTATGTATTATTAGTATAAAGAAATGTATGACCATTTTCTAATTATCGGAAACGAGGTGAAACGGATTCGACAAATGCAAAATAATTACGCTAATAAAAAACAGGCTTCAAACAACCAAAAAGAATCCACATGATCTTCACAAGCATTAACCATAAAATACGACATGAAATACTTATAGCAGAATAGAAAAAAATGGAAACAATATACGTGTGCAAGGAGAGAGAGAAACAAAAGTAATACTAACTACAGGAATACAGAAAAACAAAATGGAAAAAATACACTTAAAATAACATTTGATGCTCAAAGAAAAAAATGTATGATCTCTATATTCAATATACGCGATGAAAATCGTTGCAGATGATAAGCAGCTCAATGAATCGAATATTAAATCTGCGGTCGATTTTATTAATCAGGAAAAATATCGATTCACTTATTCGATTAGCGGGTACTGTACGGAGTAGAACCTCAATTACCAGATAATGAGACAATCTATTCATTAACATCTTCATTTTTATAGATATACAAATCGATAATTCTTTAGAGTGGATACAAACACCGTACCAAGACATATCTGAAAAAGAGCAATTTATTTTTATGCGCGATGTATAGAGAGAGAGGTTCAAAATATCGTAAAAGGTAAGATGACGAACTTACTGATTTCTTAGGGATAAAGTATGATATTTTGAGGGATATTTTGAGACGAAATGAGTTTCGGCATTAATATTAACAGAGAGAAGTTCTACATCGACAATTTTAGATTCTGAGGATGCGATCTATTTACACTGCTTCGAATAAACTTCTCGAGTATTTATAATTGGTTCGAATTTGAATGCGTAGAGTTAGTATTCTTTTCTTTGAATTCTACCTTATCATTACAAAGTTTTCTACATCGTTATAGTAATGATTTACGATTTTCTTTTGAAGGTGTCAATTTTAGGCTTTAAATTGCCCTCTCAGAGTATTATAGATATTTTCTGTTGCCGTTTAATCAAATATTTTGTTCTGTTACAGAAAATATCAACGTCAGAAGACGGAGATAAAACTTAAAGTTGAATACTTCTGATTTCCGCGAAAATGATATTAAAACTTACGTACGAAGTTTATTAATTAAAACGGAGTAAAAGGACGGAAGGAAAACTGCCACCGTGACTCAAGTTCAAAGCAGTGAGTTCCGTGGAAATTTGAACAGATAACTGTAAATAAGGTACTAAATTTTGTAGAAAATACACGGAATAATTTATACGTTAAGTAAAGAAACTCCTGTAACACCTGAGAAAAGTCGGAATTCCTGGATATGAACCTTTTCGCAACCTTTTCCGGATTATTTCATCTCTTTATGATGATTTCCTCATCGATTTCCTAAAACAGAAATTCTTATCTTTGGCGCTGTTCATTGCTTGTTTGATTACTCTCTAATAAAACACCTATGAACAGATTTTAGATCAAACTCGCAAAAGTCACAAAGATTTCCAATCCTGTGTTTTTCAAACGTCAATCATTTACACGTTAACTATTTGCCAGTTCAATTTAAAATTGGGAGTTCTTTCAAGCTTGAAAAATGCTAAAAATCTATCTTAAATTTTAATATTCTTGAAGACCGGCATCTTTTTTTACATCCTCGGTTTTATACGACTCTTTACATTTTGAGGAGAACCATTTAGAAATAATCAGAAAGAATCGAGTCAACAGTCAGCTGAAGAAACTTAGACAATCAAGGAGCATACGTTTGTAACTTAATTTAAGACAATATGCCAGCTACAACGAGGAACAATCATAATAATCAACAACACATAAGGCGATGTATAACCCACACCATATACGAATACAAAATCAAGACACACATGAACGACGACAGAATACATTTCCTTGAAGTGTAAGCCGCAAGTGCTGACGAAAAACATAGGACCAGGCGCAAGCAGGGATGTCATGCTAGGTAAAAATAGGTGCAAGTCAAGTGAAATGTCGTGCAGGATACATGCCGGCAACACTCATTAGAAAGAATACCTCTGCGTGATTTCCGTTCTGGTGATGCTGTGCTCTTGTCTCTGCTCAACCCGGCGATTCACCAGCCTGGATATAAAACGCACATCAGTCATTGTCCAGTGAAGCAAGTCATTCCATAGACACACTTGCCATCGCTTGCGTAGTGTTGACTATTAGACCCATTAAGCCAAAGATAACAGGAGGAAGTTGAGACTAATCCTTCAACAACCTTTTTTTATTTACTTCTCCGTTGATTACTACGCACAATTTGGCTAACTATTCATAACTGTAACGTACCGAATTTCTTTACCTATCTAAATAGCAAGGTTGTTATTTCAAAGGGATAAAATATATATCTCCCACGCTAAATTAATTCACTCTTGTCAACGATTTTCTCAGATGAAAGTATAGCAGGAAGGCAGGCATACAGATAGGTGGACAATGTACGAGTGACTTGAAGGCATTGTAGGTCCATGACATCTTTAAAGAATAGTAACCTCTGATATTAGAAAATATTAGAAAAAGGATTACATGATAACACCGGAAAGGCAAAGGCGAATGAGTAATGAGCGATTCAATTGAATTACGCGATGTAGGAAACATGAGAAAAAACGATTTTAACCAAATAATTTTTCAGGAGAAATTCAACTGAAGAATGAACTACGAAAATAATGACTTATGAGTATGAGTGATTCAGAGATTACTTTGAAGTGGTTTTGAAATAGGTGCGGTGTAATCTTGGTGGAAAAAATTTCAGGAAACCGCGCCTAACGGGATGACGGTACATGTGTACATTCTCTACGTAGGATTTCCGTCAATGAAACAAAAATTGAGCAACAAATATTGATAAAAACTCATTCCATCAAATTTAAGACACAGCTTTTCGCCACTATCGAATAAATATGGGAAACAATGAGTCAAATACTCCGATTTAATAAAAAACACTAGAATGAGAATGAAAAGAGAGAAATAATTAAGGGGAAAATGACTCTTCTGATATGATAGACGGGGACAACGAAAGGCTGACTAATACAGGAATTTTATACTTTCCAATCGCAGCCCATATCGGCTTCTTCGTCAGGAGAACATCTAAGAAAAACTGAAGTAGGCCAACGGTACTTGGAATTAACACACGTTAGTGAAAATTAAATGGTTTGAAATACTGTTATTAGGGAAAAGAAAATTAAAACTGGTTATAAGAGCCTTCTCAAACGTATTAATAATATGAAAATCATACGAAAACAAAATATTTTGCCACACACATCACAAGCAGAATCTTTTCACTCCAATTATCTGAAATATCTGCCGTCATATTGCTGCATTGGTATGAATTCAACGATATATCGAGATTTATATTAATCGTAAAAGATATTTCTAACTTTGAACGCAACGTAGGTCTGGATAAGATGATACGTTACATAGATTATGAGAAGATCAAACATCCAACATAAATGCAAACTACCTTCAAAGAAAGCTGCAGCTAAAACGATCATGTAGACCCATTACGCCTCGAAATGCTCCTCTATAATCTAATTAGCACGGCTCGGAAGTAATCAAAATTTTTCGTAACTGAATGTTACACAACCTGCTTTACATTTGCTCTTTTATCTTCGCTCTTTGATTTTAATTGACAATTACCTCGGAGATTCATTTTCTGTATTTATTTTCTAGAAAATGAAACGAACAAACTGTCTACGAAACGAAGTAAAAACGCTACATTTGCAGTCAACTCCAAATTACCCGCGTTAATTAGAAAATGAAAAAATTATCGGGGATAATCCGAAAGAGCCTGAAAGCAAACGCTACACATTTTAGGTAGGCAAACAAAAGAAATAGAACAGTAATTGGGCGAAAAAAATTCTTACAGCTTAATTAACATAAAATACGCACTAACTCGAATTTGAGCAACAAATGATTGCAAGTGAAATCAGTAAAAGGTGATACGCTCAAATTATTATCTGGATAATTCCGTCTTAATTGGAATATGCGGCTGTAGGCATCATTTACCTTCCATCGACTTTTTCAACAGGATTTTACTTCACAAACCAAATACTGAAATTTAACTCTACGGGTGCTCTTATAGTCTTTTACTGCATGGTACGATATAATATTATGACTGTGCTTCTTTTTTCTCGCTACTCTTCATACTTAATAGTGAGGCATCTTTGGGTACCGCTTAATACGGCCAACTATTCTTGAACTTCCTTTTATTTGATAACTGAAGGGTGTGAAAAGTCGCTGGAAATGTTTCTCTTTAAGGTGTACGTGTCTAAGCTATAATTTTGTGAAGCCAAGTAGCTAAATCGGTTCTAGACATTTCAAAAACTTAAAATTATTCTTTAATATTTTAAAAGGTTCTAATTTTTCAACTTCTAAATTTCAAACGATTAAAATTTGTTACCTTAATGCTTTGTATTTTAGTAAATTTCCGAGAATCTACTCCAAAGAAACCTCTCCACAGAAGGTTTTCGAGGGGTTTCCTTGCGACTTAGGGCATATAGAGTTACTCAATGTTTAGTCCCCCCAGTATTATAGTGTACATGAAAAAGTTTTCAAGATTGTGTTTTCAAATATAATTTCAATTGATCGGTGAGGAGTAATGATGGTTGATCAGAAGGTGTAGGTTTCTGGCTTTGTTGGAATTTTTGGTAGTTGTGGATATCAGTACATAGACTGGATCTGTGAAGGTGTTTGTTTAGCGTATTTACTGTTTCCACTGGACAGTTGCCACTTGTTACGTGATTATTGTAAATAATATAGAAGCATTAGTCTCCTTTAATGTCATTTAAATATATATAAAACTAATCCTTTAAATGTCATTATTCTCGCTGAAATTATAATTTTAAAGTACAGCGAAGTACTACGTTATCCCGCAGAGACTTAAAAATAACTAATAAGGCCCGTTAGAAGTTAAAGCAGCTTGCTTGCACTTGCTTCAATTTATTTTGGCGCTGTGGATAACGAGGAGTTGACTGCATCTACTACTGTGACCGAGTTAAGATATGAATGAGAATCACACGGCAACTTAATTGAATTTTCTTCCACTCTCTATAGCTGCGTAGCTGTTTCTACTACGCGTAGGTTAAGGCGCGACGTGTTGCGTTAGTCCCCAATGAAGCCAATACCCCGTCAGCCTGTGGTAGAAACATGTGCCGACTGAAACGTGTCGTCTCGGGATTCAAATCCTTCAGACCGAAATTCGAATTTTGGTCACCTGCCGCTAATCTCCGGAGATCCCCTAGCTCGGCTTTAATTCCATTTCCACGCGTCCAGATGCGTTTAGGCCGCGGAATCGTCGCTCGTGTTTGGGTTTTGATTAGAAGACTCCGTTGACGTGGCTCACTTAAGCTGTCCTTCCCTACTTTGGCAGAAAAGCGATTCTGGAAGCTCATGCTTTGCGTTGCAAAATCTAACGTCTTTTCTGTGACCAAAGCGACAAACCTCCTGCCAGTTTTTCGAAAATAACTGTGCTATATGTGAAAAAGACTAGGGAAGAGATACTCACAAGCATGAGTCCACCAGTTGGCTGCTGGACATATCGGCGTTCGCTTGTTAACAGCTGCTGCGTTTTTTCTTTCTAACACAATTCCAATGGCTCTGCAGCTAAGATGGCATCAAGTGCCCCACCGAGATTCACCTGCAAATAAATAACCGTTTTAGAACGACATTCAATAAGTGGAACACGTGATATAAATAGTTAACGCTAGTAAAATATTCTACGAAATACTCTAATAGTTCATCCAGATGAATACGTGGGAATGGTTAAACAAAAGAATATCACGCAACAAAAATTTTCACATTCCAGACATAGCTATATCTCTTCATAACTCATTTTTTAGAGAAATATATACAAAAATTACGCTACTGAACATTTTCAAACGTTTAAAATTTTTTACCAATATATATAAATTTCATACAAAGTAAAAATTCAGACGAAGTGAAATTTTACACAAAGTAAAATATCATACAAAGTAAAATTTTATACAAAGTAAAATTGGCAAAATAGCTATCAACAATGTAACTTGCATACAGTGTATTTTAAGGAGTAGATTAAAGGTAAAGGTGAACAATGCCAAGAAGTTTAGAACCAATTATGAATCAATTAGAGGGCTCCTCTAAATTCATCCTCTTCGTCATCAATGCATTTCCCTCTGACAATTAGAAAGAAGGGGAACAATCCGTCTGGTTTGAGGTTTTCTTCTCGTTGCCCTATCTTACATCCCATAAAGCAAAGAAGAATGAGATACATTGTTCTACAAAAAGCTCTCCAGAAATTTGTACGACCTCCCTCCACTAAGACGGGAACTGCTGTACGTGCTTCGAGGGAGTTTTCCTCGCGGTACGCTACTGCTCTCCTCGGATCGCGATATACGGCCCTGTTGGAAAGGATACTGCAGTGTGATGGAAAATAACTGAAGTTTGATTTCCCTCGTATTTTACAAAGTTAATTACAACATCGAAACCAAGCAGTTTTATTTACGGTGCCACCGAAATGATCGGAGTGGCAGCCAAAATTGGGTGATGAAATTGAGCTAGACAGTTCATAAGTGATTCGGATGAAAATGCGAGCGGATATGATGGTGAATATAAAGCATAACTTGAGAGGATGATGCGAAGTGGCAAGTAGCCAAGGGAGAGCATTGCAGAGTTGGTGAATTATATGGGGCAAGGGGAAGATTTTATACAAAACTTCGCGCTTCGCTATGCGGCATGGGGTGTGAATGGGAGTATATTTGATCTGTTCTATGACGTGGAATGTATCAAAACATATCTGGCAGACAATAGTCGCACGCATTAGCAAGGTTTATCGTCAAATCCTGGGTTTTCTAAGCATCGAGAACTACGTCGCGGGAATATCTACTAATATTTGAAAGTAGGAATCTAAAGAGAAAAATTCTGACATAGCCTGGACACAAACCCGGATCTCCCACTTTCCGGCTGAATCTTAAAACACTCAAAAGCTGATATAACTGTCATTTTTTAATTTCTGTAACTTCAGATTGACCTGAAGATAGGGATAAATTGCCAAAACCAGGCATATTCTTTAAAAACCTTCCCTGTGGAAGAAGCGCGATATCCTCGTTATTTGTTGTTACTATATACTTCTACATTAAAAAAACCGTATCTATTGAATTAACCCAATTCTCAATTAATACAAATTACGTCTTTGCAAATTCAAACGAAGAAAAACGTTATTATCTCCTATGACAATTTGGTATCCTTATACAGTCAATAACAAATTCTGTTTTCCTGCAAGCTTTATTGGTAAATAGTCAATGATAAATTAGTTGAAGCTTTTAGATTAAATTAAACTCCATACATTATTAAATAAAATCATAATGAGAAATTAACTAAACTTTGACGTCGTCTTTGAAAAGTGAACATTTACTTTATACTTTATATTATTCATACTTTATTGTAGGAATAATTGTCGATTTTGCTCTAAATCTTTCTTTGTTAAATTTAATTTTTTTTCAATTACATTTTTCTTCTAATGATTAACTGAAAAGAAATCAACTGTAGTAAAACGTAAGCTAATTTAACAATCACGTACTATAATAAATGCGTGCAAAAATATGAAGTAGTAGTAATTGTGACAGAGGAAGGTAAAAAAGTGCGCTAATATAGGAAGAATTAAGGCCATAATTCGGATATTTCTTCCTAGAAAAATGATAGAGCCACGTCTTTCACTTATGAAATAGCTGACATGGAATTCCTTGTTTTATGGGACGCATCCTGTTCTTACAAAAAGCGATTAGGGTAGTGGAGGTCGTGTGCCTTACTGTTGTGATACGAGACGACGCATGACATGCCGAGATACCGTAACGGTTCCGTCCTCGAAACAGCGAATCACTAACCTAGAGCATTAACCACCGCCTTCCTCACGCCCAAGCCGATTCCCTCATAACGCAATATCCCCACGGAAGATGTCCTCAGATTGAAGCAAAATGAAATTGGAAACGATGAGCTTTTTTAATTGCACGTCGCAGGAAATGATATTAGCACGAAATGAGCGGCGAAAGACATAAATACTTGAAAATCGTCTCCTCCGAGAACAATCACTCTCTACGACGGTTTTATTTTTGACATCGCGCGAATTAAAGGGAAAAATTGTGAAATGCTTTACTAATTCAAGGAGTTACACAAAATTCGGGCACTGAAAAGTTTATTGTACCCGTCTAGAAATCTGTTCTCTTTCCAGCTGAATATCCGTTTATCATATTATTAATATTAAAGGGGGCGTTCACCCTTGAAAGCATCAACTGGAAGAATTATACGATGCAGCAACATTAAATTCCATTTAATAACTAACAAGGGAAAGGTGTGACGTAAATAGTATTTATAAAAGAATGAGGACTAATTATATACTCATGAAATTTCTCTTATGTTCAACTTTTAATGACAAAGAATACTCATGTTCTGATATATGTTGCTTAAATTGATTACTTTTGTAACTGTCATCGTCCACTGTGATGTAATCTATTTCTTTATTCCTTCCCTCTTTCTTAATAATTTTGCAGGTTTTTCACGCACCTTTTCCCCTTTCCTTCGTGGGTGATTTCTTGCAGTCGATATATTTTTCTGCTATAAATAATATCAGTTTTTCCTCTACGAAACTAATTTTAGAAAGAAAAGGGTTGAATGGAATACGAGACTATCTAGTCCCAATGTGAAATCATTGTATGTAAGCAGTGTAGGTATATTATCGTCTGTGTTGTGAGCAATACAATTACACAGTCGAACTCAACTATTCCTATGATGAGTACTCATTCTTTTACCGCGATAAGAATAAATTCAAATAACAAACAATCCCACAATTTGTTTTTCTTCAAGAGAATTAAATATTTTTTCTAGAGGAATTTTCCGATACGAAGCATCACATTACGTTTAGTAACGGCTATCCATAAATTCACCGCTAAAATTTTTTACCAGATCGTACAGAAAATTTGAAATCAAATTCTAATAACGAACTCGACGTAAGGGGCAATGACATAAAAGCTTCCTACACTCCAAATGAATGTCATTTTTTATAAAACATTCGGAGAAGTTCAGTAAATAGCCGCTCATAATCCATCCATAAAACTCCGGCTAAAAATCATTTCATAAATTACTTACCGATATTATTGCTTGCTACGATAATTTGAAGAATGAGCTTATTCACATTTCACCTAAATATATTTAGTTTTCCATTAATGTTTATTTATTGGTTATTATTGGACTTTGCTTTATTGATTTGATACATTCAACCATGAAACATACAACAATCGTTCAATCAAAATTTAACCACAATGTAGTCCTTTGCTCTCACAAAATAGGGATATCGTCATTAATCATTATCTTTCTGTAATCGCAAACAATTTTTCCTGAACCCCACACTGTATTTATATGAATTCTAATATTTCATCATCCTCATCTTTAAACAAGATTTCATTTCAAAGGAAAATTAACATATAAGATGGGTTGAATGAAAGAGAATGAAAATTAATGCCGTCCGAGTTAAACATAATTTATTCTATTTATTATCATATTCTTATAAAAAATAGGATTCGAAGCCCTAAAAGTGTGGAAGATGGAAAAAGTAAGTTTGAAGGATGAGGAGGTATTGAGGAGAATAGATGAGGGAAACGATTAGAAGGAGAAAGAAGAACTAGATAGGCTGAGAAGAGATAGTTTGCAAACAAAAGAAATGGTGGAGGAAAAGCAAAAGGAAGTAAATGTTGAACAGAATCTAAGTAGATGGAAAATAGAGGAAAATGAAGCAATTAGCTGAGCGAAGAGTAGAGTGAAGGAGGAGTAAGTGAAAAAACCTGCCGTTTAAGGCGGAAAAATATGAATGAATGAATATTCCTTGCTCGTACACGTCTGTGAAAGTAAAATATTTATATTGTATTTCAGTCATAATTTGAAGATGAGATAAATTCAAGAGGAAATTTGTTCTTCTCAATTTACGCATATAAAATACGAGTAATTCTTTTGCCAGTGTGCTGGTCTCCTTCATGGTCTTTATCGTCATTGCCTTGGAGAAGTTTGCAAATGGGAAAAACAGGAACTACAGTAAGAAAAGTACAGAAGAAGAGTGTTTCATGGATGTTCAAAAAAGGACAAGTCTTCGTCGTGACACCGCTTCCACGTAAGCGGAATTCATCGGAAATGACTTTAGAGAAAGATCAAAAGATCAATACAGTATAAGCTCTATTATTCTGATTCCGGTCACTTTGGGAATGCATATTTGGCCTTTGGCCGATTAATCCGATGTGTACCTATATAATTTATGTATGCACGCATTTATTTCCGCGTGGAAAGATATTTCAAATTTTTACTAATAAAACAGGGGAAATCCTCCTTTTTAGCGCGTGTTATTCTAAATGCATTCATAATAATATGTAAAGATTAAATCTGGGATTTTTTCAAACAAGTTTCAAGTAAATTTTGGAATAACTTCTCTAGTAAAAAACCAATGATCCATCCCTCAAGTGAAGTTTTGAATGAATCTGTCCATTTTCTAATTTGAGGTGCTCAATAAATTTTGGAAAATAAATATATTAACTGAAACCATATTGCCTCGCGTCTTTCTACATACACACGCTGTTGTACACAGTAAGCTGTACCTAGTAAGCTGGCCGATTAATATCTCAGCCGGTTAAGAGGAATTACATAGCATTGAGGTGTCGACGGAAGGAAAACGCTTGTAGATGCGCGGAATTGAGGAAAGTAGCAGATTAACCCATTCCTCCAAAAATGGAATTAAGAGAGAAACAGGATGAGGAGATCTCATCAACTCCTTCCCATAATCTCGTTAGATAGTAGACCATGGTTTCCCTTATCACTCTTGTCCTCATCACAGGTTTAGACAAAAATCAAATCATAGAGCATTTAGAATAATGAATCGGTTATAGCTTCAGAGGCTTGCGAACTCTCTTCTATTAGCAGGATGATAATGGAAAGGGTCATGAGAAATGATACTTGAGAAAGGATCATTAAGATATTTATTGACGTAGGAGATAAATCTTTGGAGCCCACGAGTGGTTTATAAAGTAATTCTATCTCCCTACAGCAATATTTTCTAAAGAGGCACTTATTTCCGATTATGAAAATTTTAACTTAAACTAAGAGTAAAATTTTGGTCGGAATCTACCCTATCGCGTGAAAACCCGATTTAAATTTAAATGTCGTTAAAATAAAAGAAATATCATTATTTTAATTGTGAAATAAAAAATATTGTACATTATTTGCGACTGAAATTAGATATAAGGAATATCAAGAAGTAAATAGAAGGGCGTTGAGTGAGAACACAAGTAAAAACAACTGATAGCGGCAAGAAAATATTCGGCACTTTCGTCAAAAATGAGCTGATGTAGCTAAATTTCTCTCGACGAAGTATGACGTATAATTAATGAAAAACCTATGAAAAATAACGCTCGAAAGATGTAGATTAAAATGATGATATGGCAGAGAAGCGATATTGTTACTGGGATGAGGAATACGAGATTGAAACTCGTGTAAGATCGATGCATCGACGGATGGAAAGTATGGGATACATTGTCATTTACATGCATAATATCCTTGTCATCCGAAATCAAAGGCGAAGGTAAATGGATTGTGTAGCACGTCTATCTTGATGCTCCGAGAGGACAATTTTACATTTTGACTTTCGAACTAGTCGGTTGAAAAGGGGAATCTAACTTCAGTCAATGGTGATAAAAATCTCTTTCAAACCCGACAATAATGAAATTATGGCATCTCTCGATGACCTTTTCATTCAAGCGATTTCATGTCATGATATTTCCGTTGAAATTTTAGTTAACATTATCAATTGAAAACATGACTCCATATATATTCCTTTATCAAACTAAGGCTGATGATTCTAAAACTAACAATGAGATTTCGTTCTCTCACACGGAACTAATGTTAACTGAAAATATATAAAAGCTAACGTTGCTTATCACGCCGATTTATCCATTTCAAGTCATGGTTTCGAACTAAAAGTTTCTCATTTGTATAAAATGGAGGGATGAGGATTAAGGTGCGATAAGAAGTCAGGAAAACAAGGTTTACTCTAAGCAGTAAAAAGAGGGAGGCAAGGAAGAATAAAAGAGTAAACAGCTCCTACGGTGTTTGGGAAAAGATACTGGATGTTAAAAGTAAAGAAGACTTCCTTGATATTAAATTTTTTATTAATTTTTGTACATGAGATTCGAAAAAAACGTCTAAAACATTATGTTAACGTGTTTATTAGAATATAAATAAAATAGACAGCTTAACTCGCGAAACTTAAGTTTTTGCTTTTCTCGTTCTTCTGCGGAAATTCGTCAACTTCAATCAACAGCTAAACTCAGCAACAACTGAACTCAAATAATTATATACTAGATCAGCTTCACAAAATCAAAATTAAAGAATCCTAATTAATATAAGTAAATAATAAATTTTAGTAAATAACAATTAATATTAATGAGTAATAATTAATATTTATAAATAATTCATATTAATAAATGATAATTAATTACAGCCACATACATACAACAAGTGAACACTTGAAGATGTTACCAAGTGACAAATCCGGAAGTGTAGTTGAATATAATAAACAAATTTGTGGAGCTGACCAAATATAGAATCATTTTAAGTATAGATGTGGAGAAGTTCCAGAACGTAACGCCGCAATATGTTAAGTTTCGTAGAAATAAATCTGCAAGTTTGATCCTCAACAAATTCTGCTCAAAGAACGCCAATTTCGACCGAATCGCTCTCTTATTCGCTACAAAGTCCGTTGAAAACAACATTTTCCGGTCTAAGAAAGCGGACATTTTCGTGGATCAACAACACTTTTTCATAAATCTCCCATTTATATTCCGCACTAGCAGCTTCCTTCGCGATCACAAATGTCTTGAATTTCAAAGGTTTTCCTTCTGGTTTCGTTCCCGTCGCGACCAGATAGATCGAAACCATTCACTCCAAAAGTACTTCATAAATAAAGATTATTAGTTAGCACCGCTGCAAAAATTGTCGATATTGCGGATGATTAATGAACAAAAAAGGAAGTGTGGAGTCTGAATTCCGTGGGAAAGACACGCGGAAACAAATTGTGAATAATGAAGATCCCATCGAGTCCAGGAAATACATCGGGGACCATAAATCTCGCCAGAAACAGGGATAAGAATCATTATTCACAATGTGCTGCGAAAGCGGGGGAAAATTTTTCACTCTTTGAATAGAAATAATCTAAGGGGAAATAGTATCGAAACCAACATCCGTTTGACAACACAATACGGAGTGAGTTCGGAAAATTCTGAAGGAATTCCCACATTGTAGCACAAAAGGCATTGAAGCTCACGTTGTTTGGAAGGGGAAGTGGCGCTCCGGAATCGATTTCTCACATATTCGTACATACGCCTTATACGTACGGCTTGATAAAGGAATAAGGGAAACGTTGGTCAAATTCTTGGAGTTTTTCTTTGTGAGTTTGCAGCGTAGGACCAAAGAAAGAGAGACATAAAAAGATTGGACGTTTTCGAGATGTGGCTGTAACGTCGAATGGAAAAAGTGAGTCTGGTAGACAGAAAAACAAACGAGGAAGTGCTGGAGATGGCGGGAGAAGTGAGAAGATTTTTGGACGTAATGAACGAGGGCAAAGGATGTGGAAGTGTCAAATATAGAGGAAAGAGAATGATTAAGACAGTAATTGAAGATAGATGCGAGGGAAATGACAGAGGGGAAGAAAACGCAAATGATGTCGGGTTTTATAAAAAAGTGAAATAAGTCATCAAGAACTAAAGGAGTATTTAATAGGGAATATTTGGGCATGAGCGTATTGTAAGGTAGAAAACTTACAATTTGAAGAAGAAGATTCTATTAGCATATTTCATGCTCTTTTTAATAAACCATCACCTAGTAAATACAATCGAGTTAAAACTCCCTATCCTAGTCAGTCCTATAATTACCTTCCATCGAAACTTAAAGGGTAAAATTCATTCTTTCCAAATATTTGATACTTTCTTGTGCCAGTTTACTGTACAAAAAATACGAACTGCCGTCGACGATTTTCGAGGTGCTAGTTAACAACGCTCACTTCTAGAATGTGTATCTCTTATTCGTGAAATTGTTTCCATTTTAGGGCACCATTCAAGTTACCGGAGGATAAAGGCTGGAGAAGTGAGTTTAAGGATTTAAGAACGATTAAAGTTGTATTCGTTACCAAACCTATCCAGCGGAAATAACACTTTTACAGTCATTCTGATCAGTGACTGATTCTCGCACCGGTTGGATGCATCGATGAGAATAAATTACGGACATGCGAAAAGTGAGAAAGGCAGCATTATAAAAGTCACATTTACTAAATCTTTTCGTGGAAGTACAAGCGATTAGCTCTTTGACTATCTTGTACTAAAAATAGAAGTGAGTCAGTGTGAATGACTGAATTCAACCATTCATCACCCTTCTGGCCGAGTGTTCCAAGTCTTGGGACGGTGTAAATATCTAGCAGAATCTCGTTCGTTAGTCAGTTACATTGTAAAATGTATTTATGATTTATCGAGGAGCGACAAAAGTCGGTGTTGGGCAATTATAAAAATACTCCAAATGACATCGGTCACCGTCACCAACAAATCATCATAGAACACTATACAAAGTTTAATAAGTCGAAATCTCTGAGGCATATAATGGCTAGGCTGAGTGATAACATCATTAGGAAAAATGACGTACAATCTCTTTCCGGAAACTAATAAAATTCCTGAATGTAAATGCGAATCCGTGCAACTTTCACTTTTATTTACATTTACATTTACATTTACATTTACATTAATACCCCGCTAACCGCCGTAAGGCGTATGGCAGGGGGTGTGAATACACCGAACTCCCTAACCAACCATCTGGTTTGCGTACCTAATACTATCTGGAAAAAGAGACCAGAAATAGCTATCTGTTCTCGCTATAATTTCGCGGAATCTTTTTGACGTCTGGTCTCGAAAACTACGCTCACTGAGTACGGGAATCACGAAGTCGCTTATTTCCTCATGTAAATCGCTACTCAAAAATTTCTCGAAAAGTTTATGCCTATACTCATTTCTTCTGTCCTCGAGGGATTCCCAGCCGAGGGTTTTAATCATCTCTGACACACTGCTGTCGAACTTGTAGTCTCCCTTGACGAAACGGGCCGCTCTACGTTGCATGCGCTCTAGTTCTATGATCAATCCTTTCTCATGTGGATTCCACACCGCGCAGCAGTACTCAAGCAATGGACGAACCAACGAAAAGTAAGCCACTTCCTTGACATTCTGTTGGCAACCCCTGAGAACGCGATTACATAGCCTCAGCGTCCTATCAGCTGACCCCACTACGTCTTGAATATGCGGTTTGAACGATAAGTTACTACTGAAAACAATGCCTAAATATTTGTATCTACTTACGAATTCTAATGTTGTACCGCTAATAAGGTAGGATGTTTGTTTTAAGTTCAGGGACGGGGAGCGGGTCATGCTCATCGCTACACACTTCTCTATGTTCAAGCCGAGCTGCCAATCTTCACACCATTTCGAAATAGCGTCTAAGTCACCCTGTAATATGGAAGTATCTTCCACATTTTGAATTTTCCTGTATATGAGTGTGTCGTCCGCGAAAAGCCTTACCTTACTTCTTACATTGTCTACTATATCGTTAATGTAAATTAAGAACAATATCGGTCCAATGACACTGCCCTGAGGAACTCCAGATGATACTTCTACTTCATCAGAGTAAACGCCATCTAAGACTACCCGTTGAACTCTGCATGTGAGGAACGACTTAATCCACTGAATAATATGATTTTCGATTGCATATGACTCTAGTTTCTGGAGTAACTTTGCGTGTGGTACTGTATCGAATGCCTTTCTAAAATCCAGGAATATGGCATCTGTCCTAAAACCTTCATCGGCTGCTCGCATTATGTCGTGATTAAGAAGTGCTAACTGACTCTCACATGAGCGACCTTTGCGGAATCCGTGTTGACTGCGTGTAATTGCATTATTATCACTAAGGAAGCGCATTAGATAACTGCATATTATGTGTTCTAGAATTTTACAAAATATCGAAGTGAGCGATATTGGTCGGAAATCATCCGGTTTTGACTTACGCCCTTTTTTTGGGACTGGAGTGATGTTCGCTCTCCTCCATGAGGCAGGAACCATACCTTCGTCTAGAGATTTATTGAAAAACACGAGTAGGAGGGGAGCAAGCTCGTTAGCTAGCGTAGATATAACGAGGGCAGGTATACCTTCTGGCCCGGGGGATTTTTTGCTGTCAATTTGCAATAAAAGGTTCTTAATACCTGCTTCATTTAGTTCTAATTTACTCATTTTAGAGGTAATACGAGTAGGAAATGCATTTACGTGACCGTTATCTGATATGAAGCATTTCTTAAAGTGTTGGTTTAGAATATTAGCCTTTTCACATGAATCTGATACGACGCTACCATTGTTGTTTATGAGATGCAGAACGGTCGATTGTTTGCCTCTTGTCTCTCGTACGTAAGACCAGAATTCCTTAGGATTCTTTTCCAGAGATTCGCGTAGCGTTTGAGATCTATACGTATCGAACTCCTTACGTGCCTCAGTCTTCGCTGACCTCTTGATATCTAAATATTTACGACGTTGCTTCTCGTATTCTATGCTATTTAATGGAAAAGTCTTCATAATGGAATGTAATGCTCTTTGTTTTCTTTGGAGTGAACGTAGTTTAGGCTTGACCCATCGCGGCTCTTGCCGATCCCGAGCCACTCTTGTCGGAATAAATCTAGAGGTACCTTCACGAAGGATTCGGAGAAACTCAGACCAACTGTCGTCTACTGAATTCTTCTGAATGAAACTAATAAGGGGAGCACTTTCTGTCTTTATAAACTCCTTGAACGCGGGGAAGTTGGCTTTCCTAAAAATGTATAATGTACGAGGGGGCTTCAGAACTCGGAATGAATCTATCTTAATCGAGGCGGCTATTATTTTGTGATCGGAAATACCTTCACTGACGGAAATTCTGTGAACGAGATGAGGATGGCTAGTAGCAAGGAGATCTAAGATATTGCCCCTACCAAGAGTAGTCGTTCTGGTCGCTTCTGTATTTACTTGCTCTAGAGCGAAGGCCGAGAATAAATCAATTAATTTCTGCGATGCGTTTCTATCTCTACTATTACTAGCGACGGACATATTCCTCCAGTTAACACAAGGAAGATTAAAATCACCTCCTACGAAAATAGCTGCTTCGGGTTTGCTCTTACGGAGTTTACTCAATGCTTCGTACAGATCCTCTATGGGCTCGTCATCGCGATTAGGAGGGCGATAAAAGGAGCAGAAGTACGTTTTTCTACCATGCTTGTCAGACACTGAGCACCAAATCATCTCGGCACTATCCTGGCATTGGAAGTTTTCTAACTGACTCACCAAACTATTTTTTACAGCGATAAATACTCCTCCCCCCATTCTGCTGTCTCTATCCTTTCGATACACAAAGAAGTCGGGAGGAAAAATCTCACTAGAGGCTATTTCTTCGCTGAGCCAACTCTCGTTTCCTAGTATTATATCTCCGCATGTATTTTTAACCAAGTCGAAGAATTCCGCTTGCTTATTGCGAATACTTCTACAGTTAACTACCACTAACTTGATATCCTTATGACTATCACTCTTGAGCTCGGCGGGTAAATTCGAATTATAACTATTGGAATGACATCTATCTAACTCCTCACCATTTCTAGCTGATATTTTTAAGTCACTTATGTCGCCTTTAACACATCTCGTTCTGCTCAAGAACGAGATGTGTTTTATGCGAACATAGTTACATTATGACTCATAGGATAGATGAGTCTTACTGGCTTTGGATGCTATCGGTGCATATGACACGAGAAGCTATCTTTTGACATAATCCTTCCTCGGACAGGTTTTCAGCTAAATATAGAGAATGACTGATGGGACGAGATATATGGCAGAAGCGATCGATTCCCCGGCGATGTCACCTTCTGAACCATATTATCAACGATCAACTTGAAATTTGAATGTTATCAAATAAGCGATTAAAGCTACGCGTTATTCAGTAAACACGCGAGGAAGTGTTCCTGTAATTCAGAGTTCCGACTAATGAACTGTACCTCATCCGGAAATACTTTCACACAATACCATCAATTAGCGATTATGCTTTAGCGAATTCTTCCTGGAAAAATAACCAAGCCGATAATTTTCATATACATGAATTGCGAATAAATCTCGTGCGAGTTGCGACAATTGAGCAATTAAAACACTAACGTACTCAGCACGTCACTGCCCGAATCAATGTTTTCCTTTCAATTGATTTGCAAATTGTATTACCTTCAATATAAGCCCGCGTTTGCACGACAAAAAAGCTTTGATGAAAATAAATGCTTACGAGTACTGGCACGTAACACTCGCAAAAAAGTACCCGATTAAATATGGGTTCAGAATACATTATAATTTTTGGAGAATAAAACTCATTTTATTAGATATACCTTTTTAATTTTAAATAACTATCTAATTTTAACGGAGGCGGTTGCGAAGGCGAAATTCGTTTATTCCATCTCAACTTTATATTAATTTATATTTAATGCAATTTATAATATTTATAATAATCTTCATAAACGTCATAATGTTTGCTTAATATAATCGCGAATTCTGGCATTAAAATAAAGCGTATTTCTGTCAGACGCCTTTGAATAAGAAGTGAAGCTTAGATTGGGGCGTTAGAAAAATCAAACAAAAGACTCAAACAAAGAGAGGAAGTATTATTTACCAATTATATTTAAATACTGTAACAAACTGTTTTCGTTATCAATTATTTTAATGAACCGGAGAAATAAATACAATCATATACAAACGATCTCATCTCTGGATCAGCTTATTGTTAGTTATACATCTTTGGAAAGAAACTTCTCTTACCAAATCGGGGCTTTGATTTTAAAATTGTTTTTTAAAGAAGCTAAGATTAAAAAGATGGATGGAGATAGTAACTGTAAAAATCACTACATTTCACGACTTCGGAGCAAGACGTCACTGTATCACACATTTATCGCAGTACTTTGACCAAAATGTCAAAAACGTTCAACTATTTTCTCATTAATATCTATACCATTACATCTAGCACTGAACACGCTGCCCACATGGCTATCCGGGAGCACTGAACTTCGTGTACTTGGGTGCCATTGTTTTGCATTGGCAATAACTGGGAAAAGTAACTAAGAGATAACAGATCAATAATACCTATAAACACTATATCAACATGAGAGCTTCTCCACCTAAGACGTTTTATCATTCTTCAATCAGCAAAGCTTCCAAATTTAAATCAAGAGATATTTTCAAAAAGCAATATTTAGTTAACGATGTCAATAGAGGATGAATACGAGTAACTACGAGGAAAACCACCACAAAAGATGTATTTGAAATTCAAGTATTACAAAATATTCCACAATTACGCAAAATTACCCAACCGGTTGAGGAACTTAGGTGTTTTCGCATATGATACTATATGCCACACATCCACTATTACAATAGTCAATATATTAATTTCATTAATTATTATTAATATATGCAACAAATATTTAATCATAATTAATTTTAGTTTAATTTAGCATTATAATATCACTTTTTTGTATTCTAAATGCATCTGTTTCTAATTGTTGGCTAAAATAAAGAATACGCGGATATGAAGCAATTAGCTGAATGAGTCGAAAGGCACACAAACCACAAAACACAAGTCACAGATACACAAAATCGAGCAAGTTAAACTCAACAAGTAAGCATCTAGGGCAGTCCGATGACTAATCACCTAAAAACTCTCGAGAACAAACATACATTAGCATGAACACGTTGGGGAATTTTCATTCAATTCTCGAGCACGTTGTTTCCGCTTCGAAACTTTAAAAGATCCATCGGAAAATAATAAATCTCCAACGCTTTTGAGATTGAGTGCCAAAAAATTACGAGGCTTGACGCGAAGCTAAAAGCAAGATTGCGAAAGCTCTTGAAGCAGAGGTAATGCGCGGAGCAGGACTATTCTTTTAGCACCTACGCCTTTCGAAAAAACTGCTCTTCAATCCATTCCGTTTGAAAAACAATCGTTCGCGGAAAAGTCTTTATTTAATTTATACCGAGACGCTTTTCCGTTACATGGCATTTCCCCCATCGTTGAAATCAGGCCAGATTACCGGTGCCCGATTCTTCGACACGACTTCAAAGGAAGGAAGTTAAACGCATAGCTTTGTAGTGCTATCACTGTTCAATAAATATTATTTTCACTCATACGGACAGTTGTAATGGCAATGGAACGTCCTGCGGTGAGATAAATTCGAATCAAAATTTAGAACAATAAATAACGAACACTTTTCCTTTAGTGTGATATGAAGAAGCAGAGTTGTAGAGTGGCCCATCCCGCTAAAGGTGGCGGCGAAAACAATAAGATAAAGTCAATATATCAAAATCCTGATCGACATTCTCAATTCAGAAGCTGAAGCAAATTGATAAACTCAACTCTTCGACTGATCCTTTAGTACCAACGACAAATATCTACGTAATAACTTTCTCAAGAATAATTTACTTAACCAAAAACTATTGCATTAACCGACAATCGGATACATTTGAAAAATATTTATTCGCTCTTAAAAAGTTGTGTCTGGATATTTCGAAATTATAAAATACAGTACGATATAAAGCAATATATTGAAGAAAGAAAAATGCGTTACACATAACGATGTACTATGCAATCAAATAAACGTAACGTATAACTACTCCGACGCTGCCAAAAGGATAATTCCTAAGTAGTATTCAAATGGATATCACAATAAGACTCATTCAAGCAAAGAGTATAACGGCAATATGAATCATCGCTTTGTACGAAAGCAATCATTGCCGCATTACTGCTCAAGCGGTGATTTTCTCGTGATCTAGGAACGACCTTCGAAAAATTACGTTTTAATAATCTCATCTTTTCTCGGTCGCTGGTTTGACCCGACCGAGACAAAAAGGACCGAAACCTCGCGACAGAAGAGAAGGCACCTTCGGATAAAATAAATACCCCCGCTTCGATTCTATTAAACCTCACTGAATCACGTTAACGCCGCTTACTTTGTGTACTCGCGGCTTTAAATTAACCAAGTTTAACATCTGCTCGTATAAGAGAAGGGAAAAGCAGCCCGGAGCGCAAATCTTTAACGGAGGCTCAGCAGAAGAATGCGAAGGGAAAGATTGAAAAGGGGAATCAAAAGCGAGCAATTTCAGCTTCCTTCGCCCGACTACCCTTCAAGCGAAAAATAAAAAGGGAGAATAAAGGGCAGAAAATGGAAGGGAAAACGGGCGGAAAATGACGGAAAACGGGCGGAAAGAGAGAAGCTGAATTACAAACGTCGCGAAAGCTTAGGGCAGTGAGATGCGCGTCAAGGAAGGGTAGGTCATCCAGGAAAGGGAAGGGAAATGAAGCTTTGTAGGGCTGGAGTTGAAATAATTGCCAAATTAATAAGCGAATACATTTGGTGAATGATAAGGGGTGTAAACTCGCTATAACCCTGATTGATTCGACGGCCGAATTTTTTCTATTAAAACAACACAGAAATCTCCAGAGATACAATCTCCTTTCAGCTGTTACAAAATTACTACATTTTTAATTAAGCCCATGCATATGTACGCAAGTGCATGACTGCGCGGGATGTAAATGAAACACAACATTAGAGTCTAATAAATTTACTATTGGCTAAACAGTCTTTTGTGGAAGAGCCAACATTTGGCTGGGGAAAATCGAAAAAAAATTCAAGTCTCTACGCTTATAATAATATTCAAAGAGCGACTCTATAACTTATTATTATATCTGCTGAATACAGTGATGAATTGCGAGAAAAATTACAGTTTAGGATTTATGAATTACGTTTGGAGACGGGTGATCCATCCTGGATGTAATCATACTACATTTAATTTTAAATGAATGATTACAGCGATTCACGCAGAGAGATATTAAATGTGATTATCGAGCAAATAGAAACCAGTTTCTCCTCATTATTTTACAGAAGACCGATCAGCGTATTTAGTATAAATCTTACTCATCAAGTCGTTATGGGTTTCACGGCTATTCTTTTCATTTAGTGCTTTTCCGAAGACTTTTATGCATATCCTCTAAAAACTCCATCTTCTACAACTCCACTTATTCATTACAAAATAGGAATTTCGTTCCCGTTCACATTCTACGGAACAATTCTTCCGCTTGACTGTAGCCAGAAATAAATTTCTGTTTCGGGGGGTACGGGACCGATTTTCTTCCATAACAAATAATATGATTGTTGTCCATTTGCTGTTGATTTCGCAGTTTTAAAAATGGGGATAAATAACAGCAAAGAATCAAAGGGAAAGAAGAGGATGCAGGGAATTGGTTGGCGTAAAATCCTGAGCCACATGTAGACGTAGACTTTTCCATCGCAGACATCTGCCATTAGAGTCAACTGGTGCACTAAAACAGGACACAGAATGAAATCGTGAGGAAACGAAGGATCTGGAAAGGGTAGACAAAGATGAAGAAAGCAGTCGGGGAGGAAGGATTGGGAGGAAAATGGGTAGTTATTGTGGGAGGGGAAATTCCGGAAAAGAGGAAATGATGGGGAGTGGGAGTCCTCGCGAAGAAAAAGTACAGAAATTGGAATGAAGCGAAAAAATCTGATAGAGAGAATCAAAGTGTAGGCGGTGTATATGAAGGAGACTGTAGGGTGCGGAAATGAAGAAGTCGTGAGGGGAGAGCGGAAGGGAAAATGGGTTTAGCGGACCGGAGATGGAAAAGAGGCCCAAATTGGGATTGTAAATAGACATTGGATACTCCTTTTATTGCTCTATTCTCGGCTGCGAAATCTTCCACAATCGCCAGAAAAAAATTTCGTCTCCAAAAATGCTGTACCTCCACTCAAGGCGATAAAATTTTCGATATTCTCAACTCTTAGAATTTGAATCCTTCGGTGGAATATCCTTCAGCAACCGCTGGAAAGATATAAATCCTTAATTTGATTGTCTTCTCGAACGTACCTAGACTTTTATAAAGGAGCAATTCAAGTTGATGGGGAAATATTGCGTTGTATATTTATTTACCAGTTAAGATGAAGCGTGAGGTTTCTTTTTTTTGCTTTTCGTGAAGTCCAGCTGGGAAAACTTCGAATGTTTTATTCATAATTAAAAACAATTGTATATCCTTTCAGAAAGGCTTTAACA
The DNA here is from genome assembly GCA_036926295.1 of Pachydiplax longipennis. Taxonomy (NCBI): domain Eukaryota; kingdom Metazoa; phylum Arthropoda; class Insecta; order Odonata; family Libellulidae; genus Pachydiplax; species Pachydiplax longipennis. The sequence goes on from JAVFKF010000010.1 coordinate 3,999,137, forward strand.
AAGAATAGCGACGGGTAGATTCCAGACTAAAAGCCAGCGATGAAATATTCGACTACCAGAAACGTGGTGTTTTCGATACTGCGATACGAATTCTAATTAAGGAAAGATACCAGTATTAGAAAATCATGAACATTGAGTGGCGGAATTTAATTACAAAATATTTCTCAAGTTTCCTTGATACTAAATAAATAGCCAAATTGGTGGATTACGACCTAAAAAATTAAATCGTATAGGAATATTATATAAAAAATAGATATATTCGGAATAAATAATCTAATAAGCATTGGAATTCTAGGTTAGTAATATACGACGGTGAAATGAAAAGTTTTCGTAGAATAACTTTAATATTACTTCTTTTACTTCTTCCGAAGTTTACATCCTGGATTTAAAAGAAAAATACACAAAAAACGATAAAGATAGAAAAAAAGAAGGAACCAATCATCGACTCATGTTTTTCTTGCTTTTCCGCCTTCGCCCTTTTCATTTCTTGACTTAATGAAGTATTTAATTTCCCTCTGCTTTTCACCCATTGATCAATTTCCTTCTCTGCTTCGAGAGCGCTTTCATCCCGATTAAAGACGATTCAAATCCCACGCACAATCCTTATTTCCATGTGCTACTCCATTTGCCCTTGGAAATGAAGAGGAAATAAATCGGATTTGATTTTCGAAAACATCCAAAAAATACACGTCAGCATGCTTCACGATAAACTCATCCTTTTTTGCTTTCGAGCTGCGTTTCCTAGAAAATGGCAAGCAGATGCCGGGAAATAAGAGAGAAATTATTTTCCATTGAAACCCGAACAGGTGCTTTTCCAGGTATTTTAACGCAGTCTACCACAAATCTAGGTTACTCTATCTCACGATCTCTTCCTAGAATCTGGAAAGTGGAGGTTTAATCGATAAAGGAGCAAAATAAGCTTCGTTTGAATGTATAGAGAGTGAGTGGGAAATGCGGAAGAGATAAGCTTCCACGAAAAATAAATTTATCGAGTTTTGAATGAATATTCAAGGAGACACCGTATCTATCTTTAGTTAGCTACTACGTAGTGCTTAAAGTATAGAAGCTGTAGTTAAAGAGAATAATTAATAATTAAAATTAAAAAGTGATTACACTCGAATTATGCGAAAAATAATATTCGTGCTTTGATTACGCTTTTAATTAATCTATGAACTAAATTCGGAATCTTCCAATGAACCACCTCTGACCCAGGATGAACTAATGTAATCTTTAACAAACATTATTTAACATTACCTGGTAGGGTATAGAAGGATTATATGATTTATATAAATCTTCGTATCAATTTAGAGTGACAAATAAGCGCGTCTCAATGCTTTTACACGGTTTTACCGATGTAAACCCTTAATTTTATGTAATTACAATATTTATACATTCTTAAATATTGTTATAATATCATATAAATCATATCATATAAAATATCACTGACATAAAAACTTAAATTCGAAAGTTATTTTATCGGTGCTCATTTAAACGAAGTGGGTAATCGATAAATTTTTGAAAGCGCTAAAGCAAAAATTAAATGAATCTTTTTTATTTTAGTAATATACGAAAGTTTATACATGATTCTATGAGATTTAGCTGAAGAAGGACGTAAATAAAATGTTAAAGCTCGAAATTAATGTAAAATAACTTATAACAGATTTTAAAGGTATTGAAAAAATAAAAAGTAATATGCATAGAAACGAAATAGTTATTAATAATGGATTATAACTGAACAAATTCTCACGGTTTGCTGATGTTTCACTCGGCAGATGAAAAATGTTAAAGAGATAGCGGAACGATTTACGTATGCTCCTTCCTGATTCGAAATGGAAAGCAAAGCTAAAAATATGAATTTTATCAAAGAATACTTGTACCTTTTTTCGGAGGAAAACCCTCGACAAATCCGGGAAAATATACTGGATTCTCTCAATCAATCTGGATCCTAACAAGTGAGTCATGCTTAGCTGATGCCATGTGATGCTACTCTTCATTAAATGACATTGATTTTCTTTCCGTCCCTTACGCTAGCCTCTTCTCGACGCAAATTTCCTCGAATTTCCAAAAGCAGACAAAGCTACGCAACGTAGTAAAAGAGGGACTATTTCATTGAGACTCATGTCCGGCAGTGTGAATGAACCGCAGCTGATTCAGTGATGCAATTCTTAGAATCCTTTTAATTCATAAACAGAGTTTCACTGATCTCAAAGAAGCGGTAAGGGGAAGTTTGTAACTCTCGTAACTCACAGCAAATTGAAAGCCTTTTCAGGGAATAATCAAACCTAATTTGCGACCTTGCAATTAGCTTTATTAAGCTTCCACTTTATGAATACTCTCTCTCATCTTATGACGAATAGAAGACATTTCCAATGAGATAGCTTACTCATTTTATGGCCTGATAAAGTTATTATTATAAATTAGTGAATTCTCCCGTCAAAATGACGGGAATTAATTTTATTTATAGAAAAACGTACTACTATTATCGTATATATCTGATGAATTTCAGAATACCCCATCAAAGATATCAAGGATTCAATTAAATGTATCTGTTGTATCACCTTATATGGCATGCAGTAGTCTACTTCATCAACTTTTTATTGACTTATAACCTTATTAATGGATCATCATCAAAATGGCCGAGTGGTTAGAGTATCAGGTTCAAATTTCCAAACTTTCCAAAGATGAATCCAAAAGTTTATCCTTAGTGGTTCGAATCCTATTTAGGGAAAATTTTTCTCCGGAAAATTAAGGTTTAGGTTTCCTAAGAAGCTTCATAAAAAGAATGTTAGAAGTTTCCATAGCTTTCTTGTTTTAATTAAGCAATTCTTTAATTGCATAATTAATATTCTTCTTCGCAATTGTTTATTTTAATATCGCTCAATTACATAGATGTGTATTCATAATAACTTTATAATTTTCGTATACTTCATACTCTAAATACATGTAACGTTTAATTTAGTTTTCATTTCTTCCCGCGTATTTCTTATGGGAGTTCACTGACATCGAATAATAAATACACACACATCGGTAATAAATTATTAGAAGATTATCAAGACATCGTTTGAATAATATTATGAATATGTCTTTTTCCGGAAGCTGAGGAGCATGTCCAGATGGATTTTTCGACTAAATCAGATTATAACGTCAAAGCAAAAATTGCTATTCTCTTTGGTCCAAATTCACTCTCTATCTCTAATTTGTTTAAGTTACGTCAACAAAGATGAAATTCGCGTAAAAATTGTTACCTTAAAAAAAACAGTCTTACGAAAAATCATCGTGAAAATTCATCTTGTAAAAAAATCTTATAAAATATTAACTATTTTACAATGAGCATTATTTCACAAAAACGTAATTTTGTTATACCTTATTGTAAAGATTTTTCATTTCGTCAAAATTCATACACAGGTAAAGGTAACTTTACCTATGCGTGAATTTACAATAGATTAACACAGGTAACTGCGAGGAAACACCGGATACTAATAATTACTCTACAGTACAGAGGTATAAACTATAACTTAGTGTTCCTCAATGACTAACAAACGCTTTGTCTTCAGTGATGCCTTAGGCTGTGTAAGTAGCAAACTAATATGCATCAAGGAACTCAATAAAGAGAGTAAAGCTGAATTTTCTACTCAGATATACTGCGATGCGGAAAAATATCGAAGTAATATACATAAAGTACTTTATCGAAAACGTTTGGATGAAAAGGTAAAATGTGGCGAGAGGCAGCGAGGATTTCAATTTCAAACATTCTCCCGGCAAACTTCCGAGAAATAAACATCCTGAGCCTGGATTTTAAACATAAACTCCGCGGAGTAAACTCAGACGTGCCGGAATCGGTTCAATATCTCGGCGTTACTCTCAGAAATAACTTGGGGAACTCCCATCCTCGCCATTCGAGGAGTAAGAAACTAGGATTCATCAAACGTATTGTCGAGAGCGATAAGAAAGTCTGACGAGGATCCTACTTTGCTTTAATTAGGTCACATTTGGAGTACGCGTCTAGTATGGGCGATAAGGGAACCTACTTGAAAGAGTCCTTCATGGGTGGTGAGTTTCGTTAAAAATTGTAATGATAAGACGGTAATCGCAGCCGGAATGCTCTGGAATAAAGAAAAAAGTCTTAGAGAAAAGGCACTTAGGCAAGAGTACTATCACCTGGTAAGTTTTGTTTCCCGATAAAAGGACGAAATGGAAAATATAGCTTCCTTGGTCATTCACAGAGTTCACGACGAATCAGACAAATAAAAGGAAACATGAGTGGATTCAAAGACTTTATTCAGAAAAAATAAATCGGGTTAGAAGATATTTCAACGATATAAAAACGTCAGAAATTACCTTTACATGAAACATGATTAATCAGCTTAATTTTACAATAAGATTTGAATATTTGCTTTATAATATAATACAATCTTCTCATTTTCTAAAATATGATGACTAACTCAACGATCGATGCATCAATTATCCTACTGCAATAGTTAAATGTTTTAATGTAACTTTATCAAGTGTTTATTTAACAAGAGTTGAAGGATGGTTACTTACCGTTTTTGTACAGTGATGGAACGTTCTGATTTATCTACCATTTATTTTTCTATCTATGGTAATGCATTTAGGGATAATATAAAGAGGAAGTTAAAATTTTGTTTCGGCGACACCAATTGGGATCAGTCGAGAACTCCAATCTTTTGGTATGTGTGATATCCCAGGGTATCGAGCCCGGAGCAGTGCGGGTTAGAGCACTGTAAACAGCAAACATTGATTGTGTTGTGTTCTGATTTCTAAGAATCTATCCATATTCACTATTTTGCAATGATGAACTTAGATTGAATATAAATTTCAGATGGATTTCAACTTTCTGAAAAACCATTGAAAAGGGATAAAAAACGTTGGCAACTACTGTTTAAAAGAATCATTCAAAGAAACGCAACCTCGATGTGACAGGAAATAACAACGATGCCACAGAGGATTAGTCATGATCAGCGTGCGATGACTTGAGTGACTTCATTAATACGTTTAAACTGCGAGCGATCACGAATTGGACTTACGTGGAATACGCTGTAGATGAATTTTGTGACGTTAAAAACATTTTTAAGGAAGTATAGGTAAAATTGTGAAATAAATGGAAAATATTAGAATATAAGGCCAGTTCATTAATAATGTACGAATGTACATACCATACTGGCATCTATTTAAACTTGGTGTACGGTACTAACAGACTAACCCTTAAAGTGATGTTTTAATCTTGACTTACAATTAGTTTTGAAAGATTTTTAAACCATTCGAACACTTCTCTTAAGGTACAGGAGAATATAACTTTCATTTACTATTGTCACAGTCCTGTTTATGACCGTGATAATGTGGAAGCTACTAGGGTATAAGTGATGTTGAATTTATCCTGGTCAGTCCTTATTGAAAGCTATAAAAGAGTTGTCCATAGGGTAATTTTACTGCGATAGAGTAGATTTTTTCCAATAATGGTATACTCACCGAAGAAATCAAGGGCGAAATACTTTACTCCTACGTTGCATAGTAAGCCTTTCTGTATCCAGAGCTTATGGTATCCAACAATTTTCGCTTATTGGATTCGGTCTCATGTCAGTGAAAAAGCAAGGGCAAACTATCTCACTGCTAATCTTACATAGTGCGCATCATTTCCTCTCCAAAGCTGTTGGATAACGATAGACAGACTTTTGGAGCTATCAATAGAGAAATATAGGCTCAAAACTAATTTTGATTCGAATATTGTATAGAGAAACATAATTGTTAAACGAATACAATACTTAATCAATGAAACAGCTAACAGTTACATCACTCCCGTATTTTATAAATATAAAAAGTATTTCCGTTTAATAAGATTCTCCGTACAAAAACATTCTACGAAAAATTCCAATCTGAAACGGTGGGAATGTCCCGGAGAGAATTTCCTAAATCCGGTATCACATAGGGAAGAAGTAAAAAGGCTCCGTCACGCCCACAAAGGTGAAGGCATCTCGCACTTGCAACACCGGATTGCATTCGCTGCGAAGGTCGAGGAGAGAGACGCTGGACGGAGTAAATCAGACGGACGCTAAATCGTGGGGGAGTCCAACGATAAACAGCCGCCCCCACAAGAATCTGCCCCTCCCTCACTCTCCATTCAACCCAAAATTCCCCGGAAGCTCTCCTTCCGTCGCCATCATCGATCCCTGGCACCCCTCCACACCCAGCCTTAGGTCGATAGAGGTTTTTGGAGGAGGCGCGTAGGTTTCATTCACTTCCAACATTCGGACATGTGCGTACTCGAGCGAGCACACGGACGTAAACAATATACTTGCCCCACCCACCATCGACAGGTAGAAATATTTAGCGCTGGATTTCCCTTTTCCGCGGCGTGGGAGGGGAAGGGATGCTGACGGACCTTCCCTTATTGGATTCGGAAGAGTTGACCTGATAATTTCCGTCATTTGCCTCGATGAAATGAAAGCCGTTTCGCCGGTGGAAAAGGGCAGCCGGGGTGGCGGCGTTCCATCAGCTTTTGAATTTTCCCTTCGCGGAAGACCGGTGAAAGGGCCGGGTTTATTTTGATCCGGCAAAATTTTATCTCCGCAAACATTGGGAATGCTGAATAAAAGTTTAACGGCCGGTTCCTTTTAATCTTTCAAATCCGTAAGTGGATAAAAGGAGAACAGACACGTCGTTGCCGTCCGTGTATATTTATGGCGAGACCGCAAGGTGGAATGCACGCATTTCAAAACGGGGTCTTTCATGTTTTAAACGACGAGTAATAATCGGTAAAAGAGAAGCGGTTCTTGAAATTGAGCACTTCGGACGGTTATAAAGATATAGGGGAACGAATGCGTCAGATGGATGCACCCTTGCAATTCATGCAGCATTTCACAATACTCGTTCTATCCTTGGGTATCTCTCGTAAGACAAATTCAGTCTGTCATGAGGCTTTCCCAGTACATAAGAATCTTACGTTACTTTCGCTTTTACAATGGGAAGACTGCCAGCCCTTCTAACTGTAAAGCATTAGAGCATGGATTATATTGATCTTTTGTTAGTGATTCTATATTATCAAGAAAGGAAAAGGCACAAAAGAAGGAATATCAGGATACAGAAACATACCGATAGGAAGAAAATTTTACTATAAATAGAGAAAGGTAAAATTCGCTATAATGATTTCGTTTCTAACTTTTTCGAAAATTTAGATAATGTGATTACAGTTAGTTTCCAAGCATAATTTATAACGCTAATTCAGCTTTAAATATTTTACGAAAAACATAAGGTTGCCAGATTGTCTCAGACTAATAATATAGAAATAAGAAAAATCCCGGTATCTTCAATTGGAACAAATATAGCGAACAAATTCCGTCATTCATAAAAAATCCTCCAATAAGTACAACTTCCGGCTTGCGCATCCAACGCAAACTACATTCATGCTTCGAAAATGCACTTCATGAATGAATTTACTATTCTGCACTTCAGTGGTTTTTTCAGCTCTCGCCTCTATTCAGCAACATTTCCTCACGTAGCGTTTCTACACAATCACGAACAAAGTTCGCTCCTTACCTCTCCGTTTTCTTCTCGAGCGCGAAATTCCTCTCAAGATAAACATCTCGTATTCGTGCGAACGGAAATTCAATCGTTGATATAAATTCGATCAATCGGTCCAAACGAATTCACTTCGGAATCCGCTTTAAATGAATTAATGCGGTGCGCCGGCTGTGGGATTCTATTTAAAAATAGCTGATTCGGATCACGAAACAACTTTTTCGCGACTCGCTCCTCATTCTTTCGAGCCATAATGAAATTTGCGCTTTATTTTAAGAATGGAATATTTACCGGTAGCTGCTCCAACTTTCCCTCGATCCGATGTTTGCTCGCAAAATCGGTAGCGCTCGAGGGGAGATGTGATTAGAAGGGGAGCGGCGTTCAATAACTTAAAGGAGATGCGCCGCGTGTATTACTGCAGTAACTCAACCTCCCTCAAGATACGTCAATTGAGATTGTGAGTGCGAACATCTCTTGCCCGATTTCGCGTGCATTTTCACGCACTTAAGCTCTCGAGCGCTTTAAAGCCTTGTAGTTTACGAGTTACCGCTCACGTGACGCCATCCTCAGGGCTAAATGCTGTCATTCCTCCTCCGAAATCTACCACTACGACATCTCCGAAACACAGACAAAAGTGTATGGCTCCTTTCTGTAATTCGTACTTCAAAATCCCACTTTCTCTCATTTTACCGCAACCGAATGGGAAACCAAAATCATAAAACAGATATTTTTATCGGATTGAAAACCGAACCCAATTTGAGAAATAAAATTTCTAGCCCTGGAACCGAAACGGAAAACGGTTATTCATTCTGTTACGATATTTGGTTCACATTTCAATTAAATTCAACGGTAACTCTATTTACGTATTTTTCCACAGGCAGGCGATTGAAAGATATGCTTAAAATATATCTTTAAATATCTTTATTTAATCGAGATGTTTATGAAAAACTTAATCAAATTTAACTGACTGAAAAAAGCTTCAAAAAATAAAAACCCACCGAAGAATTACTATACATATATATGTATGAGTGAATATTTATGTAAATTATTTTCCAGCAGAATATCACCTCTTCTGGATGAATGAAGATTTTAAATTCTCTATCTTTCAGAGAAGTAACTCAAAAGATTTCGAAAATCCGCACAATGTAGCACTATGAGGAAAAAACAGGATTTTGGGGCATTCTAGGATCAAACCCATGTTAGGTAAGATCAATTTCTCATTTTTCGCCAAAGAGGATAAAAGAGGAAAATTAAATCGAGACAAAAATACAAAAACTGCTTCTGCGTTAGGTGCCTAATTCTCTTCAAAAAGCGTAAGATGCACTTCAAAGTTAACTCGGCGAAACTGACACGACGTGTTAGTTAACGGTGGATTTCGTATTCTTCAAAATTCAGTATGAGCATTGTTGATAAGGAACGAAGTAGGTTTGTAAGGCATCACTACACTCATTCATTACGCAATGCCTTTCAGAAAAGTCCTCTCTGGAAGGGAAAAATACTACCACCGACTTACTTGATTATTTTAAAACGAGTCTTACCTTCCACGAACACTACGTACTCTGGGAGCTACAATAGTATCTTGGATTTCGAGAAATTTCCATCGCTAGCTCAAACTAAATCACTCAACCAAAGTGAATAAAAAACAATTGATTCTCTGAGAAAAACATGGCCTAGAAAGTCACTGCAAAGTTCACGACAATAGAACGAGGGAAAAAGGGATTAAATGATTTCCTCCCTTACCTTCCACACATAACGCTATGGAAGAGGACGTCATGAGGTTTATTTCTGCCGAAGTCAAATAAACAACTGGGTTCAGCCGTATTGTTTTGCCGTTGGTCCACAGAAATAAGAAGCGCCACCAGCCAATGTTTTAAAATTTCTGAAACTGAATAAAGCCTTCCTTTAAGACGTTGCCATGTGGCTTATGTGTTCAGACTAAGAAGGGAAGAAGGAAAGGACGAAAAAGGCGAAATGTTTAACCGGAAACATGGACGTTTCACCAAAAGACTTCATGCATAGCTCAACAGAAATTCAACGAAGGTGATTTACGTCCTTATGTTACTCCAAGACTTATCAGTGAAGAATATTTCATTCCAAAAGTTCTTCTACTCAGTGGAAATTATTCCTAATGATATTTGAAAAATAATTTCGTTTTGAATGAGCGGATTTTTATAACTCATTATAACAACATCAAATAACATCTTCGGAAACTAAAAAGCATAAATTTTTAAGGAGAGTTTTCTAAATATCATGGAATAGCATCTGAAGCACTTGGAAGGATATGAAAAAGCCAATTGTGTGAACCGTTTTGTGATTTAAAAATGAAAATGCGCCAAATTTCAGTGACTTTTTCAAATAATATCTCAAAAAGAAATAATACATGCGCAGCTTGAATTGCAATTTGTAAAACATCCATAGTTTTTGAGAAATCTTTGGACGAAAATTCTTGGAAGATTGGAGGAGCTTGGAATAATATCGTTTAGTGATTAATTAGTGGTTGTATGAGTATTCATTGGGCGAACTGTCTCTTCGGTGTAGAATTTTGGGCGAAACGTTTTGAATAAAAGCCCTGGATCAATAAAGAGTAACCGGAGATAAGTACCTAAAATAAGAAATGGGGCATTATTTAAGTAAAGCCGACATAAACAAAACTATTCTAAATTTAAGTCCGAAACACTGCACTCGTGAAGTCGGAATAGTAGTCACACTAAACACGCAGAGCTAAAAATCCATTATTTCGGTAACAAAGTTGGAATTCCTTTTTATAACATGAATCGCGGAGGTTGGATTTTATGAACGGAGGGGGTTCTCTTCTTTCAGGGCAACTTGTATCGACAACCCTCGCCAGCGGAAGTTCCAAACAACGGTGAGCCTCACACACCGCGGCTATTTCTGAAATATTTATCTAGAATCAACGGCGGAGGGAAAATGTTTCCACCTCGAGGAAAAGCGCTCCACTGAGGCTCCACGAAAGCATGCTCTCCGTGAATCGCATCCCAAACTTGGGGTCTTTACGCCTCATATAGACATACTTATCGAACGACACCGTCTGCGTCTTCCAATCCAATCAGCGTTTCGTTAAACCTTCCATTTGAAAAACGCTCAGCGCCTATGAAGCGAACGCTCTCCTAGAATGTCGTTTGGAAATTCAATGATTGGACATTGCGTTTCTTTACGGGAGTTCGTATCTAAGAAAATAACTTAATTTTGAGGGTCAGTACGCCGATGATTGGAAAAAACTCGAAGGCGACGGTTTTCTTTCCTCATTTCTTCGGTTCCACGCGAGTAACTCGATTTTGTTTCGGTGGTATTTGGGGAAAAACACCCCCGCGAACAGTCATTTCCTTCCGCTGGGAAAATAATTCGATTTCAGAGGCAGTAAAAGCGATGATTGGAAGTTATCTCCATCGAGGATGAGGTCCATGATCAAAATTCACTTAGTGGGTAAAGGGCATTCTTAAAATAGAGGTAAGCAAAAATATAAGGCGCCTTGACTCGTATTCAGCAGCAAAGATAGAAAAGCTGATGCGATGAAACAAGATTTACCCTTCCACTGCGATTTTTTCTCATTTCAGTCGTATTATTTCACGTTATAATGTTATGACATGAAATTAAAATGCTCTGCAAGGCATATATTGATGAGCGCTGTCTTGAATACATTTTTACCTATGTTTAAGTAAAGGAGGATAGATAACTAATTATTAATTAAATTAAACTAAACTATTAATTTTCTCCCTACTAATTATGATCTTAATGCCTTAATGAACTCGCTTCAAATGCGAAATCGTCTATAATTGCCATGCATCTAGTCCAATTTCGTCCGATTATTAAGACTTTTTGTTTTGTTCCGCACAACACTTCGCTAATGATACTCAATATTTGTATGGGCGATATAGAAAGTATCAAAAGAAAATCCTTCAAGAAAAACTAAAAAATAGTGACATTTCAAGACTTTGATGCAATTCCATTTCAAATTTTGATAACATTTTAATAATAATACAGACACAAATAAAAAGCACGGTCAGCTGAAAGAATAATATTTTCACAGTTTGATGAATTTCAGGATAATGATAATAGTGAGATATATAATATTTCATCGGACAAAATAAAAAATAATGATGACCTTTCAATATCTTTGATAAAATAATAAAATTATTTTAAAGGCATTTTGGCTACTTTTTCAACACTCATGTTGAAGTCTTGGAATTTGTAAAGTTTTCTGCTAAATAAAGTATTTTGGTGTAATAATTACGAGCTCCACATAAGCGAAAAATAACTCGGAAAATTAAGTGTGCACCGAAGGCGAATTTTAAAGAATAGGCTCTATTTGGACATTACACGGAGGATAATGCACCGCGGCACACGCTGGGAATAGTGACCCGGGCATATAAATCGTGGGTTAACTACAACACTCCTTCGAATTAAGAGACAAAGTTTCTCCAAGCGCCGAAAGCGGCGACCGTCTAAGGGCGATTCCCGGGAAACGGATAATCGTTTAGCGGTCACCAGTTATTCAGAATCCCGGTGTACATTTCGGAAACAATGCTTCCATCTTCAGCATTGGACCCCCCCATGAAGATGGAAGCATTGTTTCCGAAATGTACATCGGGATTCTGAATAACTGGTGACCGCTAAACGATTATCCGTTTCCCGGGAATCGCCCTTAGACGGTCGCCGCTTTCGGCGCTTGGAGAACCTTTGTCTCTTAGTTCATTGACCGCCGAGTTCCTTTTTTCTTTCTTCTACTCCTTCGAATGTTGTCAGTAATGCACTTCGATTGTATTTCAACAATCGTTACGTGGCGAAGGATCAAATATCGATAGATCTCTTTAAGTGAATTTAAACTTGCCGCGTGGGGATTTGATGACCGAAGGACGGGGGGTTAGGTGAGCGAGTCGGCTATCGCATTACTTGATAGCGTGGGAGACTGAGGATGCAGACTTGAATGGATGTCGCAGGAAACCTACGAGGAATCTCTCTCACGGCCAAAGCCACTTCTGGGAATACAGCACTCGAAAATAAAATCTCCCACTCGGAGGGAAATTATCCTGCCCTCGATGGAGACTTACGATAGCCTTCAATTCCCATTTGTTTCAGAGATGCCCATTGTCTGCACGAACGACTTTATTACGGCCAAATTAAGCACCGTAACAGCGTTGCTCCGATGATGAGTAATGATTCACTGAGGAAATGAGGGACGTGCGGAAAAAACGGAGCTATTTAAGAAGGCTTAGAAACACGTCGATGGGGAAGATCGAGGATGCATCATCGGGTAATGCTTAAGTGATATCACAGCTGTGAAAGCGCATGATATCTCCTGGAGTATAGGCAAACTGCATGCTCTGCTTATTGAATTAGGCACACTTCTAATCAACTAAAGCACAGGGTGTCCGTAAATGATGTTTCCGATTTTAATGATCTGTAATTCAGCACTAAGATATACATACAAAGCGTATACTAGCTGAAAGATCCATTCAATACTTTTTATTAAATTTAGCAACATTTGGTAAAATTGATGAAGAAATGAGTGACAGCGTGCGTCGAGTGAATTTATTAATTAGTGAATTTATTGTATTAACTCTGGAAAAACGTATGTCTAGGTGTACTGTAAACTACGATTTAAGTATAAATATGCCGTGAAGGAAAAACGCTGGAAAGCATCGAGAAAAGAGTAGGAAAAATAAAATCAAATACTTTAATCGAAATACATCAAATTACTGGCTGAACTGTTGAACTGAACTCCTTGATCGTGAAAAAGCAATATGCAACTGTTCCCTTGTAATCGGCAAAATCTAATCTATGAAACACTTGTAAGTCAGACCTTGCGTTTTGTTATCGAAACTGCAAAAATTACCAGAAAATCTCTTCATATAATCGACCATTATTTATTGCCATTTATTCTAGATAGTATTACACGTGTCCAATACCTTTTCCCTAATCGTCGCGAAAAAAATAGACAAGATGGCAATACGAATGATATAATCACGGAATAGAAATAGTAAATAAAGTCGCTAAGCAGAGCCACTCCATGCAAACACTGACACCAGTCGCTGAGCCTATATTCGGCAAAATGAAACTGATCGAGAGGCATTTTAATTAACACAAAACGAACAACAACGTAAATAACAAACCTAAGCGGACCTTACTCTTCTTTTAAGCATTATTAATTTCATTATGGCAGAAGACAAAATGTCTAAATATGATCGACAGAAAATTGACTTTAAAAATAAAACCCACAATACTGTGGAATTCGGTAAAACACGAAATGTAGGGGAGCAAACTATTCATTTCTCGTCAACAATCTTCATATAAACCGAATTCCTTTGAATGCAAATCTCTGCTTTGAATCACGTAGCTAGTCGACTCTTATATTGAAAAAGGTTTACATTTAGAATTTTAACAAACTGTCAATCAGTTAACTCAGAAAAATAATCGCGTACACCCACTTGCTTATAAATTGATCGGTAAATAATTTAAAATATGCTTACCATCCTGGGATTGAAGGCACTTATTATCTGAGCGATATTTGAAATCTGTCATTCTGTGATAGGGAAATGTAAACGAAAAATTGTCTCGAGTTTAAATTCAGACAAAAAACTACTCACCTGTCACGGTTTATTCCTTACAGCACTATTATACAGTATATTTTTTTTATGAAAATTGCGAGTAAATAATCACAAGTTCATTAATCGAATTTTTCATTTAGACAGTATCGTTTGAAAGTGATGAATTTTGATAAAATATAGATACATTTTATAAAAGCCTGCGTTATAAATATATACTCTGCGATAATAAAAGAAATCTATATGGAATTTCGTTTTTATGACACTTGTCTCGACTCCGTAAAATGTTCCGTTCCGATAAACATACTATAAGAGGGAGCAAAAAACCATAAAGTTTTTTCAAAGGTTGTTGGTGAAAAAAATCTTGGGTGAGCCCAATGCTTCTTCAGGTGAGGATTTATGATTAAACCTGTTCTCACTGAAAACTTATTTTGTTATCGTTAATCTTTTATGGGAAATATATGAGAAAAATGATGCGTCTTATTTTATTGAATTTAAAAAGAAATTTATCTACATACTTGATATATATCATGTACGCATGTGCGTATTGTTTATTATAGCTGAAGGGAGAAGTATTGATACATGAATTGGCCTGTAATTACGAGTACCTTAAGGGAAATCGAGCCTTGGACGGCGACGGTTTTGGTTGACAAAGGCAATCTGTTTCAGGATAATGTCGATAACCCAGAGGCCATTGAATTCAGAAAACACATGGGTCAATCACTTCGCTCTTTCGCAAAACAATTCATGACAACTGACGATAAGGTATTCGCAAGGAAGGATCTATCTTCGCTAGAGCTATTTGAAATCAGCCAGAAACGCTAATACGTTAAAAAAATCAAGCACTCGCTAAGAAAATTGGCCGAAGAACCGTAAAATTGTGGACAGAGAAAATAAAAACGTAGATCTCGATAAATTCTCGAACATTTTCTTCTCTTCATTGCTAACGTGTCTCACATCGAAATTCCGAAGTCCCATCTGCTCCGATATTTTAATTTCCTCTTTTTCGAAAGTTTCTCCGAGCCTCGTGGCTATTTTTATTGTTCCTGTAAAAACTTTAGATCCCTTCGTATCTTATTTTTATTGGATTTCAAAGCAACCCACATCACATGGAACTTTCTTTGACATTAAAATAAAAACTAAGAGAGTAAAAAATTAACCGCTGTTGCGCTTGCGGAACGCCAAATAGTTGTCAATCAATTACTTCCCACGACATTTTTTACGAGATAGCAGCAAAAGAGATCGAATCAAAGAAGGTTTGGCACAAGCTAAAAGGCATCTTCACAATCCCACAGAATCATAAATTTCGCTGTAAAATGTAATTTAGTGGCATTGGGACTTCGAGGAATCAAATGATAAACTTATCGTATTCCTTAAAGAATAAGACGCTCATATCCTGCGGCCTACGGGCAACATGCGGCCAACTCTACGTTTACGGATTCTTTCTATTTCACCAGGGCATCGAACCGTAATACTTTTTTTCTGACTTTTACTCTGGTTCAATGAAAAAACCAAATATAGGTTCAGTTCTGGTTTCGTTCTTTTAGACAATGTTAAACCGTTTCTAATCGGTTCGTAAAGTTTCTTTATCGCTCCAAGAATTGTAATACTACATAATCTAAATGTTTGTTTGATTAATTGAAGCTTTTTCATTTGAGCTATATTTAATTAAATTTTAGAATAACAGTTATAGAAAGTTGCAAGTCGAAGTTACACATGTTAGGTAAACTTTTCTAAGTAAATATGAATTTTAGGTAACCAAAGATCGGAAAGGAATAAATATCGGTTTTCGGTTCGGATTCAATAATCTCAATTTTTCGGTTCGGTTTTCACTGCGGCAATAATAATGCTTCTTTTGGGTTTTGGTTTGTGTTCGGATCCGTATCACTGCCCTGTTTCACTTCTATTATGAACTTGATAACAAAAGGAAAAGTATATTCTGGTTGGAATCTAACTAACAGAGAGAAACTCTTTATTAACTTTAATTATTGTATCAAAACAAATATTTGCGATGAATTATTAATATTTTACCAGATTTCAGAATCCTCTGCATAAACCAACCATTTCTTCTTCAATACGACATGAAGAATTCCATACTTTCCAGCGCGAAATGAATACATTTCATTCATGCAATTTCTTAATCTATACTTAGTGATCATATGATACTTATAGCGCACACAAAGAAATTGTTCAAACACTGTTTGAACAAATCACGTCTACAAATATCACCAAAAATATTACTGCTTTGAGCACAATGTGAGGAATAATAGATCCTCAAAAATGCGGATTATAAGAACACAACGCGTTTGGCGATGAACACGGAGGCTCAATAACCGGTACTCAGACTCCTAACTATTGATAATCACTTTCTATTAGACCTATCGAAATTAAACAGTGATTAAAAAATAAATGCATACGTTGGTGAGGCGAAGTTAATGGAACAAATAAGTTACTGCAAAAAGGAGTCGTTGAACGAATAATTTGGGAGATAGGGTTTGCGTCGGAAATTCCTGAAAGTATAAGTGCTACGAATAGTTAGGCGTATGTAACATTGGTCAAGAGTAATTCCTAGCGGCACGGACTCAGACATACTCAGACACACCCAGGAAAAGGACTGTATGAACTCATTCGACCCTCCAAGCGAACAGCAAATTGCCTATAACGATTGGCGGGCAGCGGCAATGCTCCAAAAGTTGGCAGACACACCACTATCTTCAGAACTATTCTTATAAAGAAGTCGATTATTGGCATTATTTGTACAATACACCTTACCGATCCGACGGGTGGAATCATCACTCACATTTTGGGATCATCGTGGGTCATTAACATGCATAAGGAGGAAAGAGCAGTACAGTCACCACTCGTGACCACTCTTCCCGCGGTGAATATGACCTTAGAAGGCTATTAATCCGTTCTCTTTTCACCCCTACAACGAGGGGCTATTGAAGCAATCCTGCCCGAGCTGAAATTATTATTATTCTTCGGGTCTATTTGCCTTCATTGTATGAATGGCGCAATGGTAAGGAGAGCATTAGTTCGAGGCCAAAGGGATTGCGAAAGAGCGGACGAACTGGGAGAATTGCGTCCATCAACGCGGTATGTCACCGCTACCCGTGGAAAAAAAACCACGCGGCGGAGATGGGTGCCAATTGGTAACGCGGGCATCCCTAGACAACTTCCGCCTTTGCTCAAAACGGAGAAAATTCAATTTTCCGATGAGAAGATAAACCGTCAACCGTAGCAGGAAATCAGAGGCTTGCAGTCGGAAACGAAGCTATCCCAGCATGAGCTCATTTAATAATCTTCTTGCCACTCTAGCAATGGGCGGCAATTTTAGCTGCATACTAAGGGGCTTCTTGAACACTTGAACGCTTTGTGCATGTAATATTATCCCATCCGTATTCCCATCGGCTTAATAAAATGCATGCGGTATATGCCTCTCGCAATTGCAGCGCACTTTAGTTTCTTCGAGGCGCCATCATTCCTTGCCGACAATTTATCCATTATCGAGCGTTACTTCAATTCAACATCAGCAGAGGATCTCAATTAATCTACGAGGCATAAAGTAAGTGACGAAATATTCCTCTATTCATTGCCATCCAAAGGCAAACGCAAGCGGAAACCGGATGTATACCCCTGAATTGATTTATTTTTACTGTGCGATCTCTTTGCTCGTTCATAAAATAGACATTTTTAAATATTTATTCATAATAGTAATCCTAAGTCAACAGTGGCTGGTCAGAAAGTGCGCACTGAATCTACATGTTAATTAAAAAAGCAAAAACTGATGATTTTAATACTTCTCATAAAAGGATATACACGCTATTGTTATAATGAAATCCTGTTAAGTGTTTTCAAGTAATATTTACAAATAAATCAAGAATTATATTGAAAATGCAACATTTCAGCGCTGAAATAGAAAATATACATCCAGAATGAATTCCTTTTATAGTCGACGTATTTTTTCAGTTTATTTTTAATACCACGATCAATTAATAAATATTTTTCATTCAGGAATTAAAATGCACCAAATGAGAGCTATATCTTATTTTAATGTATATAAAAATTCTAGACGTAAGGTATTAACAAGTTATCATTTATAACATAACCGGAATCCTAATAAGTAATCTAGGTTAGTTTCAAATCCTATTGACCCAGAATTAGAGTTCAGAAGGAGATAGAATAAAGGTTAACGATACGAGATTTATCCCTAAGATTGCTATAACCTCCACTATTTTCGTATTTATGACAAAACTTCAAATTTTCAGAACTTCGATCCTAACTTAAGACCTCAATTATCTCAAATCTTTCCTCCGCACTTAAACCCACTTAACTTTTCCCGATAAGTTCACTTTGTTAAAAATATTTCCTCTCGATCAAATTCCTGACCAAGCTGCTTCGAATGACACTCAACCCATTTCGTTTTCCTCAGTCTTATCATTTCGTACTCCTTTCCCTCCCACTTCCTCAACATTTCCGATTTTATCCGGAGACTTAATTTTCCGCCTTCTCGCCCGCGTTTGGATTTCAAAGCTTCATTCGATAATTAGAAAACACGGGTTTGATTCTCTTCTCTGTGACCATATCTCTCCTCAGCGTTGATCTAAACGTAACCTTTTGATCGCCTTTCTTACTTTTTCATCAATTTTACTTCTTAATGTAATCCCCTTTTGATCGGCGACGACCTTTTGTTCGGCTACACGTAATCACGGTGGCTCCGAGTTGATTAATAATTCCGGAAAATTTCGAATCTCCCCAGACGGAAAAAAGGAATTCGGGAGATGGGGAAAAAACTCGAGGAATCGCACGAAGTAGAAAACCCACACCCTTGAATAATTCATCAAAGCGACCGAACGTTGATTTCAACACTTGGCGAGTAACGAAAATATTTTCCAATTACCGAGAAGTTGCGAGGGAATTAAAGTCGGCCTTCGCGTCAATCCGGAAAAAAGGAACGTGCGTTCATCTAATCAGTCTGCCGCAAGTTCTGATAGCAATGGCTCCCTCGAATACATCCTTCTAAAGCAATTACTTCTCTGTAATCAACGGTATCGGAAAAACAAACCTTCGACGGAGGTAAAAAAATACGCCGATATCGCACTAATAACCCTCCAGTGCGCCAAAGAAAATCGGAGAGAGAATTGTGTTTTCTCTGCTTGCGACGGAGGAAGCAGATGCAGGAGACATATTGGAGACAGACTGAGAAAACATTAGGGACATCGGGTGGAGAATCCGAAGTGAGGTTGGCCTCTCTCGCAAGACGTCGCCCAACGGAAAGAAACTAATCTATCCTTATGATCTACTTTCATTGCTGAACGCATCGGTGCTAAAACTATGGGGGATATTTGGGGCGAAGAGCCATGTGGACAGCGCGTTCAACTTGAGTGAAAGCGATCCCGGGTTCGATTCCCGTGCGAAATAGCCTCAGCTGTCGAAGCACTTTTAACAATACTACTACTACTATTTAAAATCAGAGAAACAGATGCGAGAACCATTCGATTCCAGAATTCATTTTTTACGAGAACAATACGCAAAAATAATCGACTAGGAAAATGCTTGCTTGCACCCCCTGCCACACGCCGAAAGCCGGCTTGCAGGGTACATATATAGATGTAGATGGGGGAGGGGGAATATGCGACCTACAGGCCGCAAGCGGTCTTCCGCGGCTCTCGGTGCGGCCTTCACATTTTAAACTTAAGCAGTCATTCTACATGCAATTTGCGTTGAAACAAAAAAGCATAAACGATACTTAATCATTGATATATTTAAGAACACTAATAAAGAAAGATAATCATTACGATACCTGCGGCATTTTATTGAGTTCGATATGGCCCTTTCATCCCTTCCTGGAAAAAAATGTAGATATTTCCTTAATTTTGTTTCCCAGTCTAGTTTATCACGACAAGAGAAAACAAAATGGAAATTATACTACCGAGATTTATTTAGCATTCAAATTCCTTATCCTTGGTAAAATTTCGATGTTTAACTGTCTGAATGTTGACAATATCAATATATTCGGAGTTTTACTCACGAGTCTTATTACAATCAAGTGAAAGGGAATAACCATCAATTACTAAATGATTAATTAATATTGCTACATCTTAAAAAGGGATGGGATGTTAATTACTTTAAGGCCTTGTGCTCACAGAACGAAGATTTTCACTTAATATCTTCACACCCCGCCCAATTACGATTAGAGGAAAAGAGGGAAACAGGAACGTTAGAATGTATTATCTTAACGAAAATTGTAACCCATAAATTCATTATTTTAATAATAAATTGCTAAACACTGAGGCCGAGGAAGGAAATATTTAATGATTTATTTATTGATCGTAATGCAAACAAGACCATATGGAAATACAAATATGTAAGTATAAAAAATATGTAGACATGTCAGATGTAAATAGATACAAGGTTGTATAAGATTGGAGCATTGTGTACAAAGAAAGGAATAAATAAAATTTAAAGCATTCATAAGCTGACGTGCAGCTGGCGAGTCCAAAACATAGCTTCAGGTGTAGCTTCTAAAGAGTCATTCCATTTCTGTTGGTACGATCCGAGAGCACACTCCTTCACAATATGGTTGATAGTTAGTTCGGGCGCGCCGCACTTTCATAAAGGTGTCTCAACAAATCCTCATTTATGAGGAGAATCCGCTCATCTTCCGTGACAAGTACAGATTCTGCTCAGTCTAACTCGCACGGTAGTTTTGACGCCGGCGGCAGAGTTTCTCCTGTAAATGCACCTCGAAGATGAGGATCTGCAAACAAGTTCCACCGGTTGCGCCATTTCTCTAATAAGTTGTAGTTATTCGGGCTGAATGCTTCTGCTTCCCTGATAGGTGATCATCTAGATTAGAGCCTGTCTCTTCCGAGTAGTAGTACTCGTACAGAAATATTATGATCAGAACATTCGTATACGGTTGTCAATTTCACAGTTATATGAAACCTCGATTTTTCAAATTAAATTTATATCTCTTGATATTTCCTTCCCATTTCTAAGAATATAAAATTCCCGACGAACGCAGACACCCTTAAGGACATAGGTAAAAGGAATCCAAAGAAATCCGAGTCGGTTTTAGCAGTTACGATTCTTTTTTGATAAAACATGTAAACGAGGAAATAGCTTGGGTCCCAGACGCAGAAAAATGCTAGGAGTAAGGCTTCATCTTTCAAAAGGCATTTCCTTTCTGAAGCAAAACCTTTTCCCGGTAACATCGTTCAAAATAGAGGATATAATGGAAACGATCGCACGAAGTCTAGGAACCGTCATAAAAGATATTGTTAGAAGTTAAAAAATCTCGTTTTATATAAGAAGAACTTGCGCATAACGAATTCTGAGAATCAAGAAAAGAGATAGCGGGGAAATACTGAGATGTTACACAATTGATGGAAATGAAAGAAACTTTGCACATGAAGTGCGAATGAGCCTAATTTATATGAGAAGTGAAAAACTGAGATATTTTCCGTCTTTTGTCTTGCGCACCTTTTTAACTCTAACAGTTCCTCAAACGTATAATTTATTTTTGGACCTAACGGGATGAAGCCATAGACAACAGCAAAGAGACAATGGTATTTAACAATATAAATATAGAGATGCAAAATATTCAAAGCTAATATAGCGGAAACAGTACAGTACTGAAAAGCAAGATGAAAAGAGGGCGGAAGATAGTAATAGTAATCTTTCAATAATTAATAACCCCATTTATTTAATACTAAGTATCAATATGTGGTGGATTCAATACATTTTTAAAGGAGAGAAGATTTTGACTAATATTATTCATGGGGTTGATGAGCTGCTGTCAATTTTCTTCGATGGTATAGTTATCCGTATAATTAGCACTAAACGGTTTCTAAAAATCAGACTTTTCTCGGAATAATCCGATATAATAATAATCTTTAAAACGGAATAAAACTCTTCACACACTGTGTGGAAAAGTTTTATTCCAAATTCTGTTGTTCAACCTCTTTCCATATTGAGTTCAAACTTTCCTGTCTAGAGTTGCGTCTCTGTGGAAAGAGAGATGATTTTAAAAGTTCTTATAGATGAAACCTATCGTTAAAACCATTGCATCAGAAAGGATCAGCGAGCAAATCATGTCAAAAATGACAGTAATAGGCCATCTCCGATGTGATGATACCAATAACCTCAATTTCATTTCCTTGTTACTCCATTTTCTTTTATACTTTTCTAATATTTGAACCTTAGACCTTCAACAATAAACTGCATAAAGACTTGGAGAGGTAATGAGGCTTACTAGGAGAGATGAGGAGTGAGTTTGTTTTCTCTCGCTTATAGAAGGCTTAGCTTTCTCTGTAAATGAATACAGATAGAATAGGTGAAACTTAATATTCAAAATATTTTGCAAATTTTCGATTGGAAACATGAAAAACTGTAAATTATAGAAATTATGGTAAAAGAAATTTCGAAAGTATTTTATTTCAATCCGGCTGTATATCTGAAATATATTGCAAAGTCGAATCCTAGTCATGGGTCTTGATTCGATTCCATATTTACACCGTATGGCAATAGACCGTTATGGGAATCGGCATTAATCTTCACAATACTAATTGTAAGTAACGAGGTATACAATGATCCGCTTCCGGAGTTAAACAAAATAAATGTCGCTATATGTGCGAAAAGCCGTTTATTACAAATCCGCGGGTCATATTAAGAATTGCTTCGATGAATCGGTAAGGGTTACGCCAATGTTTGCTGCAATACGAAAGAATACGAACATTAAGTCTGCAGTGATAAATAAGTTCTAAAAAATAATCCGTTGACTGAGGTTCAGCAGTATCATGGGGTAAAACACTTCCTGCTTTTAGGTACTCTTTAGTCATATGTACACTGTCTCATATGAAAATATTTAAGCGGCTGAATAGAGGAGGTTGTTTATTCTCTTTGTAACCACTAAGTAATGAATTCTGCATTTTGCATTCCAAGTGACGGCTTTTGAAATAGTTTAGCACTATTGATTGAAATGGCAGACTCACTGAGCAAATGCTTATAAAGTGGGCGTATACTTAGAGGAATTTGAACCCAAAGTCTCGAGGCATGTGTCAGCAGTACGATGTGATCTGCATAGCTTCAGAAGAGGATCGGAATTTATTTATAGTAAAGATAATAGAATTAACATTAGGAATTAATCTGTGACAATCATTAATACAAGTTCAATTCTTAGGTTTCCGTTGTATCTTAATTGAACACTAAAAATCCACCGGTAATAGAAGCCGGGATCTCTCTCACCTTAAGAAGGAATGCAGTAAATGAGGGGAATCCACACCGCAATGGAAAGAATTTAAGGGGTATTGAGGTCGATTGGGACGAAAATCCCACAATATAAGCGGTTATGTGGGCTTTAATTATCTTTTAACCTTTGTTTAACCTCAATTAAGAAATTCGAGAAACTTCATCGAATTACTTAGAGAGAATTCGATTATTGAAAGCATGGTATTCTTTTAATACGAATAATCAAATTCTTAATCGATAAAGAAGATTAGGAGAGGGTAGTGATGCTGTGAACCACGCTAAAAGGGTGAATTACTGTTAATGAGGAATAAAACATGAGAAGTGTATATCTTGCGTTCTGATGAACATTTTAAAAAGCTGTCTGCAAATCGTTTTCCAAATAAATTTCAAACTCATAAGCTTGTACCTGTAAGCATAAAAGGAGTGACTTATCAATAGATTCATATCATTGGATTAAAATTATCCTTATTTCCCATAAAATTGAATTATTACATCTCTGAAGGAGAACCCTTTACGCCTATGATTATTCTGGAGCTTTTCCGTATTCGAACAGCGATAAATCACATCGTTTAAGACATCTTTAAAGCGCATGAATGCAATATTTCATCTCCGATATCCGAAAATTTCGCACAAATGAAATATCCACCAAAACCAAATACGACCACAATTCGGACATGAAACCTTGCAAAGGTCTTTTTCATGTGGCGCGGGGAACCACCGAGTGACACAGCATAATACTTCATGAAAGTCGGGCAACTTAAAGAGAACACAACCGTTGCAGTGACAAAATTCCACGGAATCGATAAAGCTGGAATAACGTCGTTTCCGCCGCCGCTCAAGTACACCGCCGACGACGCTCAATTGTTCACTCGAAAGCATCTACGCAAGGCTTTCAATTAGTCAATCAAATCTCTAGCACCCCGTCTAAGTTAGTTCGTTAATGGCAGCTAGGACATAGATGGGTCCAACCACCGCTGGAATCTACGGAGAGCCGTTGGAAGGCGCCATGTTTCCAGAGTGACGTCACGATCAATAAACGCAGCTTCAAAGAAGACTCTTGGTCCCTTCTCGGTCGTTTAAACAGTACAACTACCGTAAAATTACTAAAGGAGGTGGAAAATTGGAGGAAGGCGAGGGGAATTTTCATAGCCAATAAGCCCCATTGTCGGGGGGAGGAAAAAATACGGAACGGTAAAATGGCGTAATGCACAATGGCTAATAAAAAAATCAATCCCGACTTAATACTTTCGCGTTGGTTCGAGACTTGGGAGGATTACTTTAAAGGGAGTTGTCTCGACGATTAGGTGCCTCCCTACTGCACGGCTAAATTGGTTTACATCCAAAGAGTGCATTGAAGGAAGTCAGCTATTTACCCCCTTTATAATAACACTTTGCGGATGGAGGAATTTGCATATAAATAAAACTGAACGAGGAAACAGTTTAAATACTCTTGGGCATTGGATGATATACATTCTATCGACGATTTAACCTCTCGTTTCTAAAGGAGAAAAATTGTGATTCACACTATATAGATCTTATTCTGTGGACATTTCTATAATCATTCCATCGAAAAATTTTACACGGAATTATTTCTAGCAAATTTTGTGTTAGATTTCTGCAAACTCATTCCATGACGTTTTTAATAATTATATCCACTATGGAAGTACTAATTTTATATTTTATAGTGAGCTCATATACAACATGCGCTGACTTGTTTCCTTAAATGCATATTTATGTAGCCCGTTCATGTATGTAGGTATGTATTCTGCCTGCCTATTCTAATGCCTACATGCATGCTTGTCTTAATTTTTCTTTAATAAAGTTTATAACAGAATCATGTGCAATATTTGAAGCTTGGTTATGCATTTAATATAAAAACGTTTTCAACAATAGTTTTCTAAACTGTAAAATGTAAACGAATCCCTTATGACATATGCTGAGTTTGCCGATTTTGTGAGAAATTCCTTCACTGAATAAACGAAAAATTGTATAGGAAATAAAATGTTATAAGCAGTAACTAATTTAGAAATTTAGACTCCACAAATTAGAGAACACTATCGTAATTTTTTTCAACGAGTGAATCGCCATCATTAGGCACTCTGAGAAGTTGCAAAAGAAAATAAGGTAGTTTTTATTATAAACCTGTCTCCATTATCTACTTATCGTCTATTCTAAGGTGCTTAGTATGTATTTCTTTTCAAAATAAACAATGAATATAACTTTGGCATAAATGTATCCGCTGTAGGAAAGCATCCTAAGAAGACTAACTTGAGAAACTCACTGTTAGCTTTGGTTATGCTCGAAAGTGGCATTCTAGTCTCAATGACGCAAGTAATTACAATATTTCACACTAACTTATTATGGTGATGTATACTATTGGCAACACAATGGACTAGATATATCATTAGACTGTCCTTTTATGGATTGGACACGCATTTACTTACACAGTTAACTTAGTAAAGTAAAAAACAATCCTCGTGTCCCGAAGTACTATAAAATATCTCCAACTGTCAGCTTTATGCGAATCTGAACTTAAAAGGTTAAACTATGGCAGAAGAATAAGAAAAATGAACCTTAAATTTCTGTTTTAACAACAACCGTGAACTATACTTAAAGGTGTTTATTACGGCGAGATTGAGACTAAAAAGTCTCTCCTTCCATCTAACCTGTTGTCAATTACATTTATAAAAACATAAATGATATAAGTAAGAATAGAAGTAGATTCGATAAACTTTAGAAGGAGTGGATGTAGAAAAAACTAAGATTGAATATCTTAAGAAATAATTACTCAGAATTAGGAATGGGTCTTCTAGTAAAATGAAAACATCCATCCATAGCGAAAAACTGCGCAAGAATCTCTGCAAGGTCATCGAATGATCAAATCCAGCCAAAAATATTTACTTTTACAATTAGAACGCATAGAAGAAGAAAACGTTATGGCGTTTGTGGGAGGGTGGCATTTTCACTCTGCAGTGGAACTGTAACGTTCCAATTGAAACATAAACGACGCCCACGTACAGAAGCAATTGCCGCGTTAATTAGAGCTTTAAACTAACATTTGATAGTTGATGATTCCTCCCAAAAAAAGCTGTCTCTAAAAGAAATTGCGTGTAGGTGGTATGTAGTTCCGTGGTCCTTTTGGATAAAGTACACTCGATCGCTATCCTGGGGTCAAGGACAATTCGCCGCCGCCTTTTCGCCGCGAGCATTGTCGTTTATTATACATATTAAGAATTAACAGATTTATTACTTTATTACACAAAATTTCCTTATATCGAGGGAATTTCCCGCCCCCCAACCGACCACCCAACCCAACCCAACACGGCTTATTACGAGCTCATAAAAAGAGACGAAAATTACTGCGTTCTATGCAGCAATAACAATAATATTTAAGTACGGAGTAAGCCATAATGATTGTGTGAATGTGACTTTAATTTTAAAATGAGAAAATTCACATATTATAACACTGTTTAGCTCTAAAGAACTAGGCCATGGGGAAAATAACAAACATCTAGGAAAAAATAAGTCTCTATAGAAACAATTTCAACATTCTACGAATAATATTTCATTGATTATCATAACTGTTATTTATTAACTAAAAATAATGTAATAATTCATTAGATGGAGAAATTCTGAGAAAAAATTCTAGGGCTCTTTCAAAAGGTTGCAAATCACTAAGACAATACCGAAAAACTATAAACTAAATTGCAATTTAAAGTAAACGGGAAAGGCAGAATTTCAAATTGGATCACGAATCTCTTCGGTAGATTTCTATGTAAGCACTCAAACGTATTGCATATACGTTATGAGATAATCATAGGAATTATTACAGCGATTTAACAGAGATAAACGAGGCAATGAAGAGAATATTGTTCCTTCCACACCATTCACACAAGTCTCTAATCTTACTAACAAAGGATCTCTCTAACAAGTTGAGAGAAAAACTAGCATTTTATTATTAACATTAATCTCAGGAATACAATTACATATTGGAATAATCAGATATCTGACGATGGTTTAGTTGGACATTCAGGAAAATTGAAATTAAAAAGTGCAAAAGCAAGGTGATTAAACACTGAGATTACTCACCGATACTTCAATGGAAACATGAATTTGAATAGAAACTACGGCAAACGTTCGGAGTATACGAACTCCCAGAACACAATAAATAATTAGATTACATAACAGCGGAATGTAAACAATTAGACATTTAGATTACGGATTAAATGATATTGCGGTCGCAGAAACAGTTTAGATTAAATTAAACAACAAAGTATTGAATCGAATAGAACAATTTGGAGGCCATTTATTCGAAAAACATTATTTTACATTCATGCATGCAATTATCGACAAATTCAAACAAGGGATTTCTATTGTTTTTAGAGCAAAAAGAGGGAATCTACGGTCTATAGAATGTACACAGCCTTTTCTGGTGTTTATTGTGGCACTATCCTTAGTTCTTCAAAGAATTACAATTGTTTGCATGACTTCTGTCATGAATTTGTTAAAAATAAAACGGAAATTATTCTCCGTTAGTTCACTTAACGGTTAAACACGTCTTTCTACGTACAGTTGAGATTGTCATTGTTTTCTCATATTTAGACCTGCACCCTATTTTTCCATAAGCGCCCTTCCAGTGAAGGATGTTTTCCCATTCCTTCCATTACCCGAGGCACACGAAAGACAAGACACTCAAACACAATGCACATTTTCAAACTTCATCATACTTTATCCGTAATTTCTTTTCCCTCCTCATCTTGTCTATTCGTATACTTTGTGGTGTGTAGTATTTTGAATTAGAAAAGGCTGTGCGAAATGCTATGGGTTTTTCTAAAGAATTGATACGATGCACTGCAGAGCTTCTTTGAATAGAACGTTCGCTTATGCTCACGGGTAGAATATTTACGGAAACGATCAAACCAATTGGTTTCTGTCCATTCTTGATTATATATTAATTAAAGTGGAAATTCTGGTCAATGTACTTGTTTAACGAAAAATCGATGTCGGCTTACGAAATGATTCTGGAGAAAATCATCTCTATTATTAATTCCCTTCATTGGAAGCATTATACCCTTTATAGGGCCGTTTAGGAGTCCAGAATCCACAATTCCAGTAGATTTAGCAGAACATGAAATCCTACGGTTTAAACAGTATGTATGGACGGATGGGTGTATATCAGCGACTAGTGCAGTTTTTCGCCGATTAAGAGAGGTTTTTTTTATTGCAGAGGAATCATGTAATAGAATTATGTATAAAGATAGATGGCCAAAGGTTACGCTCGGCCAGGAAAATTTTGGGCTGAGAAAATGCCGGAACATATTATCTTCAATGGCATAGGTATTACTGGAGAGAAGGCCCACACTTAATATGCAATGGAATTTTGGTATTGGTATGTAGTATTAGTATTGCTATGAGTGCTTCGAATGCTGAGACCATTTTGCACACATGGGCTACCGCATAGAATCGAACCCGGGACCAATTTATCTATTGGCGAACGCGCTCTTTACCTGACTATCCGGGAACCTTGAAATCACATTCATTTACATAAGTAACGCTGATTTAAAAGTTAAAAATCAATGAAAATCTTAGAATGAAAGAAAGATAATGTATCACGAATGTATTATAATTTGAATGAGCATTCTATGCATATTAGAGGAGTCACTGTCTTTCCGAAAATTCATCGTATACGTCGCGAGATCATTTTTATCATACTCATGCAGCCGCTAATTGTGCTGTAGAGAGGACGCACTCGTTGACACACGCAGAAAGGCGGGGGCAGACGTAAGATACGGTGAAAGTGAACGGATGGAAATGAGCGAAAATTATAATCCACGTCGAGACGTAACATTTGTCCGAGCCGATGATTCAGCCGCTTCCACTAGGCATTTTGTCTTCCTAAATAAGCAGACATTCCTCTACACCCCCTTCCATAGTGCCACGCCTACCTTGGGCCCCTCCCACTTATTAAGCCCCACTGCTTCCCCCAGCCGCCGAACCGGGGCACTACGTTCTCGGCCACAAAGCCCTCGTCGCTGGAATGCGGGATGAGAAACGGAGGTCAACTCTTGTAGGATACGCCAACCCGTGGGAGATCATTTACAGCCTCCGACCATTCTTCATAGCGATACGAATTAAGGTGACGTTCAAACTTTTCCCGCCTTTACGAGTTTGAGGAGTATTCTGAAAAGATTTTTATTTTCGCGAATATCGGCAGGGAGTGGCTGACTTGGTGGGCTATTACTTTCACTTTCGGAAGTTTTACTCGATATTTAAATACGATCTACGGAAGATGATAGACATTGCGTACATATTGAGAGAAACAACACATCACGAAGCAAAAGGCAGAATTTAAATGAATCGGTAAGGGTTTCCAAGATGCCTCATGTAAAAGCGTGGTAATGGTTAGAAAGAAGATCAACACTAATGTTACATCCACTAGATGCGTCTTGAGGTAATACGTTATGAGCAAACGAAGTCGATATATTACCCAACATATCACATGATCGATCAGATACTACGACGTGTACAATATAGGAAATAAAAGCTAAGACTAAGAATGAATTTTTACAAACTTCGTAGATTAAAATTTTTTTAGATTAACATTTTCTTACTTGCAGATACTTGCATCTTCCGTAAAATGTTCGTTTATTTCTATCAATAGGTTTCGCAGGTTTTTCACACTCCGTTGGTATGGGTGTATTCCTGCTGTAGGGGTTTTATTCCTAAGTAGTACTTATTGTTTGGTTTTTTTAAACCTACAAGTTAGTTTTCTTCTGTGCACTTTTTTATGCTACTATATATCTTTCTTTCAAGCGTTAATTGACGGAGGGTTAGATTTAAGAAGAGAATTTTATTCTTAATATCGCCCAAATAAAGACGATATATTATTAATTTACAATCAATATGAATAAATGAATGGCTATGGTTCAAGCACAAACTAAAAAGCAGCTTGCAAGAGTATATATGTACATATAGAAGGTATCAAAGTTATATTCACGAAGCTGGGAATTTCATTTCCGTTTCCGATTTCCATTGGTGAATATAAGAAATAAAGATCGCGATTTTAAAATAAGAACTCCTGATCTTACATTCTTCCATGGATGTATACGTAAGATGCGGAAATACAACTACGATATTCTCATGTACATACAAAGGAGGGAGCGCACACTTGCAGGAGAAACGAAGACTTCAAAGGGATCTTTCGTTAGACTCACAAATTTTCAGATCATCGGAAAGGTATTGAGAAAAAGGGTCATCCGCCTCAGGTTGAAGTAATCGATGGAGCTATCAGAAAACCAAGAACTGTTTACTATACTGAAGATGCTGTATAGAGCCGAATTTACTTCGTTGTAAATTTAACATCCATCGATAATGTATACTTTTGGTACATGTAGCATAGCTATGTCGGGTTATCGAGTGAAAATTTTTCGTTGCAACACATATGGCATCATGTAAAAATAATTAGGGCTAAGATAGTTGAAATGTGAACAGAAAAGTTAATGACTAATGGATGGGCTGACTGAGCCATCAAGAAGGAAGGTGTCACCTCAAGACACATGGTAGTGAATCCATAGCTAATTACATAGAATTCACATTACGATATCTTTAAAAGGACAGCTTGTGCAACATTCGTACGTACCATTACTATGAGCAGCAGCAGTGTTTTATACCCATGCATCGACGGTCACGGCGCTTTTTGGCTTCCGCGACGATTCGAACCCGGTACCGATCACACCACTGGCGGAACCGCTACCCGATATATATCTGAATTACCTGAAAATAGGAGAAAATGTCAAATTAATGAAAGACCAGAAAAGTCAAACAAATTTATCTCTATAATCAATAATAATTCAACAATGTTGATGAAATATTAGATTCGGAAAATCTAGCGAATTTAGAAGGAAAACTCTCTGATAAGACAATTGTTTTAACGGAAAATGAGAAAAAAATCATTCTTTCCTCCGCTAAAGATGTCTCTTGTACACGAACTCAGTAAAAATGATTCTCCTTCTATGATGCATTAGGCAAGAGCCGCATCTACCAATGAAGGACTGGAGACATCCATTCTTACGTTTCTGCATTTAGCTATGGACACAATGAAGTAATAACTACTATCCATCCATTGACAGACGAGAAATCTATCACATCAAATGAAAATAAAATATTAACTTCATCACAGTTCCTCAAATACTGCCAAGTACTTCCAGTTGAATTTGAGGTACTGAGTCTTAGGGTCGCTAAAGTGAAATATACTACGCTGCTTTTTGTTTTATTCCATGTCATTTTACTTGAACATAATCAAAATTAATAGAGAAAACTAAAGATCAGAAAAGATATCAGCCTATTCATTTTGAATTCATAATATTTCTAAATTAAAAATCAAACCGTAAATATGGTATTGAAAGGAAAATAAAAATATTCTCAGACTAATTAATTCTGAATCATGAAGATATCCCAAAATTGCTTATATTTTTTACTAAAAACGCGTCATGTATAAAGCCGTGCGTTTCCTTGCATTGTTCATTCTTTAATATGCTAACAAGCTTCACAGCGGTTAGTAGTTGTACTATTATTTTAAAAGTACTTCGACATTTCACATACGTGGAACCCCTTCGGGAATCGAACCGGAGACTGCTTTAGCCAAAACCGAGAGCGCTACTCACTTTTCCACCCGTTACAGCAGATAATAATATTATTACAATTTCCTCTTCTTCCATACTAAAACAGTACAGCTTAAAGCTTCAATGTCGATATGTATAGCCTATCAGGACGGACGAATCTTCAGGCGTTTCCATTCCGGGAAATTATAACTTCCTCAAAACGAATTAGCATTAGACAAGTGGACATGTTGCCCCGTCCTCATTAAGGCCCTAAATATATGTATCTTTAACTATATAGATATTTCCGCTACAGTTTCCATGGATCAACTGCACGATTGAAACGTCGCATCACTCAAAATAGAGGAATACCACTATATAATACATATACTACATCATATGCTATAAAATATACTAAAAGAATGAATATACACTATATCATATACTAAAATAATAACTATACGTTCGTGTGATGACACGGGTTTAATTAAGCGCAATTCCTTCAGTCAGTCTAAGCGTCTGTGATTAAGTCGAGAATGGGGAATGTCGAGACGGTAATTGAGTACTTTTCTGCACCCTCTTCAATATTAATGGCGGCAGGAAATGGGGTTATTAATCTAAGTAGAGCGTTTCGACGATCAATGGGAAAACTCTCTCCCCTCAGAGGCCATAGACGCATTCTTGCAGAATACCGCGATACGACACCGTTACAATTTACAATGTGCGAAGCGTGCACTTCCTTCAACCTCATCATTAATCCTTCCCACTATGTGTGCACATTTTTTTCAATTGTTACTTCTTCAGCGATGACCCCTCACCATTGCATTCTATAAAATAGCTGCAGTAATAATATTTCTTTCCCTAGCTGGAGTTATGGAAGCTTTTTCACAATCGGACGGCACGTAAAAATATCACAACACCACTAGATTTCCTGTTCTGTAAAATTTGAGTAGGAATTTGGGGTTGGATTGTGTCTCATTTTTCCACCGTTAGCTACAAGTAATTTCGGAGAGGGAATAAGGCTTACTAGGCAGGATGAGGATTGAGGCAGATTTCTTCACTTAGCCCTAATCGTGTGAGGGGAAAACGTCCTCGTAAGAACGGAAAATGACCCTATGATATAAACTTTTCATAGCATTCAATAAGAAGAAAACTAAATGGAAACATAATTAATTAACTTTCTTGCTATCCAAACCATGACAAGACCAAGACAAACGTTTATGAAAGATACATTTTTCTGTCTAAAGATACGGAAAATATTCCAAACATCAGTCACAATAACGAGCTTACAGATGCCCATACTTAAATTACCTTACATTAATATTAGGAATATAAGACTATAATGACAAAATGATATAAAAATATCTTTCGCATCTTATTCTTGATAAATGAGAGAGAAAAATGCAAATTATTTGATTCGTTTAGATAAGTGACAAAAAGACCAAACTGATAAGCGAAAGTCTGGGCCTAGACATTTTTTTTACCTTTCTAGACTATGGCTCTTAAGATTTAGATCGTTAGGTAGCCCTATAAATACAATGATAAGCTTGAATGGCCGCACATGAAAGACGAAGAGCTTGCGCTAATGTTAGCACAACAAAAGAAATTAATAAAAGACAGTGGGAATCAGTTAATACGAGATGAAAGGGAAAGGGGCATTTATCAAATAAATAACCTCTCTATCGTAAACTCAGAGTAATATAATTAAAAATTTCCGCTCTTTGTAAATTATACTAAGATTATGACTGTGAACAACACAACATGTGAACAGAATATGAATTAGGAACAAAAATTTAAACGCTATTGAATATACAAATTGTTAGTTTTCATTTCGATTGAAATTCCATTATAAAGCCGTTCCGTATTCTCCGAAGAAGTTTGGAGAGTATTTTCTCTATGGACATGTTTTCCTGCTAACCGTTGTATCGGGTTAACCGTCTCACTTTAAACGAATTAATATACGTTGAAACTGTAGGAGAAGTAACGGGCCAATGGTGCACTTCGCGTTAACCGACATTTCATCATGTCCGTATTAACCGATTTCTACCGTATATTATAATAAATTATTATCTATATTAAGTAAAAATTTTTATTCGCGTACACAGTTTCAATTAAAATTTATGATTTTTAACGTAGCAAATAGAATTATCTGAGAATCTCGGAAAATAAAATGTTGAGAACCCTTTAACCGCTATTATGAGTATACTGAAGCGATAAACAAACTAACTTCTTACAAATTACTCACTACTTAACTTCATAACGTGTCATGATTATAAATTGGAATTGTCCACGTAATGAGAAAAACCACTTATTTCGAAAATTTTACATTGTAATTTGGCTTGAAGAAGTTTAAAAAAGTAGCCATCAACAAACGAGAATGTGCCTAGGTGAGATGTGATTCGACATTTAGATACATGACCAGAAAAAATTAAAAAAATCGTAGAATAGCACTTTCGCTTCCGCAGATTTTCTTCTCAAATTGAAAACATTCGCCTGGAAGCAGTGGAAAAAGCAGTTGAAGCGATTGCCTCCACACTGCGGCCAAATATTGGCTGGCGCGTTACCTATATTAGAATTCCTTACGCATTCTTTGCGAAAAGAATTCGGTCTTTGCCACCGCAAGATATTTCCAATAACTCAGCACAAGCCGACTGATTTAAAAGATTTAGAAAATATCTCGGAAAGAAATGTAAAGAGCGAAAGTTACTTACTCCGCTCATTATACGATGAATAGACTATGTGAGATTCGTTTTTAGAAATATTTAACTTGATTTTCGCGATATTTGATAGAAAGGTTAAGTATTAAGATAGTTTTTTAGCAGGGAAAATGCCAAAATATATCGAATTAATGTATTTTCAGCTATTTTGAAATTTCCCTTACAATATGGCTACGGCAAACATAAAGCGGGAAAGTTCCATTCGCTGATTATTTTCCCGCACGATTTGTTTTTCTCTCACTCGCGAAATACAACCATTGACATGTTGTGAGAAAGCTCAATGCTATCTATTGCTACCCTTATATATCTAATGGGCAACAAGTAAAGACGAATATCACCGCTTGCTTTCGTAGTTATAAAGGTGGTGAAAGCAGTGGTGATAAATATTCTCGTTTCTTTTGAAAAATACCATAAAGAGAGGCTTCCAAAGAGAGGTATCGAGAATTTTTGTCTTCGTTTATGTTAATCAAATATCAAGATGCAAATAATGCCAAATTATAACAACTAATGCAACAGTGTCATAAAGGCATATCCTTGTGACAACTTTTCAAATGTAAAAATACAAAATTTTCTTATCACCTATACACTTTTCGCTTTAGATACTTCCAAGTCAGCCGACGTAGGGAGGAAAATGAAGAATTAGAAGCGTGAATAAGCCGTAACATAAAAGAGAAGGGCCCTGACACAGTATTCAAACGAATTTCTTCTTTTACGTTTATATTTATTTTCCGATCTTTCATAAGCTGTAACCACTTTAATCAATTTAGCGTCCTTCGACAGCGCACCTGCTATTCTTGTAATTTGTTACATTGGCTGTATGAAAATCTTGTCTTTCTACTAGACGACTTTTAAAGAATCTTTAATAGAGAATCGAATTTGAAAAATGCTTCTGACGGTACTCCAATCTGTAGCAATTTAAAATTTAAAAAAATAAATTTTAAATCTATCTTCCTATCCCGTTACCTTACTTGGAAGAGTAACAGTGCAAACTCATAATTCTTAGGTCAAGCATTTTATTTTTATCGGAATATATTTGTCTACAAATTAAGATTAAATAATTTTGTTTTTAATTTGCACAATAAACATATTCCATTTAAAGGAGTTCCAAGTAGCTAATCCTTCGCTTATTTATTGTTTATTTTCATAACCATAAGAGACTACTATAAATAATCCATTCCTAAAGTTAAGTGCCAAAGTGAGTGGGATTGTCTTGGATTAGGATTCGTCTTATGCCGTTGCAATTACAGTAAATAATTAAAAATAAGATAGAGAACATTTTAAGAATAATATCATACTTTATAGAGAGAAACTCAATTTTATATTGCAATTTCAAATTCCAGCCAAAAGGGTTAGGAGACCGATTCACTTATAGACGTCAGTCAAAAAGATGTTGCTCATCATTGATGCATGCCTTAGCTACAGTTCTAATGTAAAGATAATAATAGTCACTTAGGGAAAGAGGACCAGAATAAAAAAGTCAATGCGTCTTGAGCAAAGGTAAAAATTCTACATTAATATCCATAAAATCTGTTCCTTTATAGACTTATTGTTTTCTTTGCCTGCGGGATCGGCTGATAGCGGAGATATTGATGAATTTCGCACATTTTTGTAAAGCAGGATGCCTTCCCTGTCGCCAACCCTTATCGGAAAATCAGACTCCTACTGAGATCGAACCCGGGACTACCATTTCGAAGATGGACGCTCGACATATTAGGCTAAGAGCCTAATAGCCATAACCCATAACCAACACTGTAAATTCCAAACATCAGTTCATCGTAATAGCTCGACTATATCAAGCACTAACTTTGCTAATATGAAAGTGGATAACCGAATGACAGAATCTTCTATTTACGACCTTACGACTCCAATATTTGAGGATCTTCAAACACTCGTGTTATTAGGACCCAAGACGAGCAAACGTCATGGGATTCACTTTGAAAATACTTCATTTAGTCGCAAGACAACCTAGCTCCTGTGATCGTGCAGCTCTCACCCGTGAAGCAATATTCTATTTGTCGCTGTTCTACAATATAACCGATCAAAGGGTAGCGAAACGCGAGTGGATGCACAAAGAGCAATTTGCAGTGTCGGAAAACACGGCGGCACTTTGGACGGCTGAGAAGGAC
Source organism: Pachydiplax longipennis (assembly GCA_036926295.1). Classification (NCBI taxonomy): domain Eukaryota; kingdom Metazoa; phylum Arthropoda; class Insecta; order Odonata; family Libellulidae; genus Pachydiplax; species Pachydiplax longipennis. The sequence continues at coordinate 4,035,925 of JAVFKF010000010.1, forward strand.
ACAAACCACAGCTCCCTGTTTATTTATGCCTAAACAGGAGCACGCACGATAAACACTTCTGTTGGTTAAGAACGGAGTCATACTGCAACATTATTGCAAAGGCACCACTTCGCTTGCTTTCTTCCTGTGGATTCTACGAAACAAGTTCACCCCGTCCTCAAACAAGAGCCGTTAAGCTACAAAACGTTGTCTTATTTGCTTGTCTCTTTGAGAATACTTCCATCGACGATTTATTCCAGAACAGAGGATGCTTCTAATTTCCAAAGTTGGTCATGTTCCGTTAGCTTATACTGCCGAGTGTCAACCTCTCTCATTTTCATCTGCATGAATCTCATTCAAGTTTTGACTACTAGACTCAGCAAAATTCACCAATCAATAAAGATGGAAATACCGAGTACTGAGAGATGTTCTACAAATAATTAATACATATATAATAATCTGATTGTATCCAATGAAAAACTTGTTCTTCCGATGATCTATTAATAGCAGTCGGTACTACTGACACCGTGTAAACTTTACGAACAGAATTTATATTTCCTTGTTCCTCATTATAAATGCCGTATGAGCTATGACTCCCAGGAAGAAACAGAAGTGAAAAATATCGACGTGAGTGGGATACGAACCCACGTCCTCCACTTTACAGTTCTTTTTAATTTTTAGAGGTATACTTGTTAACAGGCACTTGTTTTTCGCTTCAGGAAAGAATTTCATATAGAGTAGGTCTACATAGGATGCTTATAGAATATACTACATAATTAATGTCTTTAATATACATTCATTCATCATTCATAATAATTTACGGAAATACTACTTAAAATTCAGTATTTTGTTTATTCTTGCCGTAGTAAAACAACTGATTTTTATGAACTGCATTTCATTATCAATACCGAATTTTAACTCTCATAATTCTTTCTGATCTTTGCGCCTAGGTTTTCTGATAGCTTAAATCGCACCTGTGAAAAAGAGTTCTAAACATATATAAAGATAAATATAAATAAAATACAATCTTCAAAATCTTTCCGGCGCGGTGCACCTTTAAGTGGTCTAAAAAAGACGAGAAATCAAAAGAAGCCGGACAGTTGGATCCAACTGAACATAGCGCCGGATTTGTAGGGCGTGCACTGTCATGCTGTAGCAATATTTATGCTCACTTCCTGAGAGATCAAAATTGGCGGAAGCGCTTGTTAAGTCCCGTCTGTCTCGATACTCGCGCCTTAATCGATTGTCTACCATCTTGGCATCCATAAGAATAACCCATATTTGTCCCAAGAGACAGCGATCTTAGATTTCGATGAAGCCAGTCTCGCTCTTTTCCAATGACTACCGATGACGTAATTCCATTGACTGCTTTATCGTTTCCCACAAAATGGTGATCCAAGGTTTCGTCGTACGAAACGATCCGGAACAAAAGGGCCTTCCACCCGCTATACAAACGTCCCGGAATGCGGAGGAAATTGTATTCCCGTGAGTTAGGAGTAGAGACTGCGTGGAATACATTTTTCTAAGACCTGGGTACACTCTGGCAACTGCACTTGTACCTATTACGGTGGCTGAAAGCGTACGAGCCGAGACTTGAGATGGTCGAATCTAGCATGAAATAGAATCAGGTTGGCGAGAAACGTCCGCGTTAACAACTGAATAATTCGATTTGGTGCTCGCTTCGGATAATCGGAACAAAACGCTTCGATTAGATTTTGATGCTTCTCTTTATTCGAGTGAATGTGAGACGGAATGATTCCAATCGTTCGTTGGTTCGCACGTGGACGAGGAATGCTAAAGCTTGTATGCACTTCCTGAAATTGCAGGCGGGTTAAAAAGAAAGAGAGGTACATTTTGAACGGAGGACTTTGAGTCGTGAAATGACGAATGCTGAAGTGACAACTCATTTTTCTATAGACTTCACGCAAATTCTACGACTTTGAATATGGTACGCCAACTTGTAGCGATGAACTAAAATTTCAACTGACTTGACTTCAACGGACTTGACGATGGTTCTGATGAAATGATAAAATTTTTTAACCGTTCGAACTCGCATAATTTACCGAATTCTCTCTTCCTTCTTTACTCTAGTAAATATCATTAAGATGGGGCATTTAATCACACAAATGCTAAAAAACAGACATGTAACCTCACACTTGAAACAATTGAAGCGATCCACTTGTAGTCAAGACAGATTCATCAGAGGTTAAATCAGTGTTCTCCTAATTACTTCGATATTTAATTTAAATACCTCAAAACTCATAAATTACTGGAATTCGTCCTTCTTAAGCTACACTTTTTATTCTTAAGCTTTTGATTCCAATCCATGGAACTGGAATTTACAGTAAAACCTTTAAAGTCATAGGGAACGGCTGACAGTAAGTCTTTACTTCTATTACTCATGAAAAACTGTTTGAATAAATCACATCTACTGTATTCATTCTTTCTTTATTCAAGGCACTGACAAGGAAAAATACGACGAAATGCAATTACGAAGATTTATGAAATGAATAATGTTTATTTAACGAATGCCTTTGGTTGGTATCATTAGTTACTTTATTATCTTAATGAAGTTTATGATATTATAGCGTTATTTTTTTACGTCTATGCTGCTACTGTCATTTTATGGTGTGTAATTAAATGCTTTCATAATCTTCCGACACTTTATTTCAACCATTTTTCTGTATTCCACAGCTCGACTTACGGTTTTTTTTACTTTCTTTATCTGGTTGATCGTTCTATACTTTTTGTAGTGTAGTTTATATATAGTACGTTGCCTTTATATTTTCTTTATTGGATTTCTGCGGTATTTTATCCACCTACCTAGCAGATGTTATATGTTATAATACGACGTCATGTGAAAGAGGATCCACATGAGCCTAACCTCGCCAATAAAGGAGTCTATATATATACATTTTCTCCTAAATATATATATATATATATATATATATATATATATATATATATATATATATATATATTTCACTATATATTATTTCTCATTTCCTTTTTTGTTATTTCATCGACGTTTTCGAAGTTTTTACTCCCTTCTCCACGAGAGCTTTCTGAAAATGTGGGTTTCTTTCTAACTGACCTTAGCACGAGAAACATATTTCCCACAAATCTCTTTTTATTGCATATTTTTCGCAGTAATTATTACGACACGCAATGTTAAACTAATCTTATCCAAATTTTAGTTACATTTTTCTCAAAATTTTGTTCCCTATGAAAAATAATAAGTAAAATGGATCAAATTCTAATAAAGAAACGTGAAACGACACTAATCGAAGATAGGAAACGTAATAGAGGATCATTTCAACCGAGCTCAAGACTAATTGTTACATTTGGTAAATCGTGGTATGACTATCCTTACAATGGTGTAGAGGCGGAAATCAAAACGACAGATTGCTGGAACAAAGTGAGCGCACTTCAATGAGCGTGTCGATTCCAATGAAAACAAAGGAATAAACATAAAAGCAATCGCAGAACAATCTGACGGCTTCCTTTTTTCTTTCCTCAGTCTCGAATGTCATCTCTAGTTCAACATGTCTAGGATAGCGGCTGCGGTATAGCACCCGCGGCACAACCGATGATGCCGCTTCGTTTCTACTTCCTCAAGCGTTACCATAGTATAAAAAATAGTTTCGTTTTCCACATGCGCTATTGGAAACGATTTTCCTGCCACTTGTCCTTCAGGGGAACGTATTGTTCAAGTGCAATCACTCCGGAGTGATTTTTCAATTAAATCACAACAGGATGCACCCGCAAGCGTTTCATAATAGGATTTCATGATAAAATGTCATCGAATTTATTTTGACACTTACAAAATAAACAAATGGCAGAGGTGTGTTTCAGATAGCCAAAATTTAATAAAAGCATTTTACTCGCTCTTGAGGATAGATTCCCCGATATTCCACGAGTGTAACAAATTCGTAAAATAACGTTACTTTTTACCTTAATACTGATAAATCTCTTCGAGGCTAAACAGTAAAAAGATCACGATGATGATGAGCCTTGAAACATTTATTTGCATTTTTAATTCGAATAAGTATTCATATACATATTTATGGCCTATTTTATGAAGTTTTTGGGAAACGTTTGCTGATATTCGATGGAACACCAACAAGAAATTGAATCACAAAGATAACCTTTAATATCTCATCCTTAATTTCAAAAAAGTAATGGAGTATGATATGAATGGAAACATGGACATTTTGCTTGTTTCAGCAAATAATAAATAATAATTTTTACGTAGATACTGCAACTTTCCAATGAAAATATGATGAATTTGACGATAATTACAAAATAACTTTGACCGAGCGAAAACATTAGCATGAGCAAATGTTACCAAGGGGTGGTACAGCGATGAAATAAATTAATTACATACTCATCCGTGGAATAAAAAATAAATGAATGGCAGAAGTTAAGCCATATGACTTCTATTACATTCCTTTATGTTCACACAATTAATACAATGTTACTGTTAGATACTACCCATATATGAGCAACATTTATTCCATTCGTACTGCTTCCCACCAAAACAAATTATGTCGCAATCTTCACCACCACTCAATATCCCGAATCACGTACCGCAATATTCAACATATCATGAAATTTGAAGCAACCTAGTTTTATTTCCTAAAATTCTGGATGTAAAGCCGATAAATTAGAGCAGTCGTAGAAAATTCCCCGGAGACATGGCTCCACTGCTTCAATACGAAGCATTAGCGAATATTGAAAAAGCAACTCCAAGAGGCATTCGCGCAATTGAACGTCGGCTCTCAGCGGTTAATTCGGATGTTAGAACATGGTCGTCGACCTGCGTGCCCTCAATGAGTCAGGATTATGCTAAATAATGGGGTCGTCATCATCATAGTACCTCTTCCATCAAGAGGCAACCACTCACGACTCTTCCCCTCTATAAGCTCTCCTCTTTAACACTTCATTTCTGTCAAATCCTCTTACATTGCTCATCTGTTTCATCTTTAGTACTGGCAAGAATATGCACACAAAGTAATACGTTCGGACGTTGTACTCAATACGCACAAGAAGATATCGAAGAGTGTTTGTAAACAGCGCGCAAATTGATAATTAAAAGTTGCCAACGTACTGCGAAACATGAGTAAGCTGCTTATGAGAACTTCCAGATTCGAATCCCTCGACAGAAATGACATCGAGTCAAGATAAGAAAAAGGAACACTATGTAGAGGAGCGAATGCCTTACTACTTTATCGCACGACTCCATAGGCATGGAGAGATTCCTTCACGGCGCACTAAATGTAAATAAGGATCTGCTATATTAACAGGAAGTAAAAAATGTAGAAATATACACACATCTTTCTATGCTTGGTTCTAAATTAGGTGGCTAGCTAATTGAAAGAATTAACCTCAGGTTAGAGTTTAAAAAATGAATAATCAACTCGTAAAACAACTACTGAAATTTGTAAACATCGATATTTTGCTGCGAACTTTTACATATTTGCGCCAAGTTTCACATCGACACCGTCAGATTTTTGGCGGCACACTTACTGTCTCTAACAACAAAAAGTTTGGTATAAAGAGATGAAAGAACATAAAAAAATTGAACAGATTTCATTTGCGCACTGGTTAGTATTTTCCTATCTCAAGTATTCCTTTCTCTCCCAGCGCCACGGTCCTGATTTCGAATCCCGGCATTGACCTTGGTATTCGTCCCTTTTGGCTGTCTATTATTTTCATTTTACGATGAATGGAAACATTGAGATGGAACTGAGAAATAATTAAGCTAATTAATAATAACATAAGTTTCAACGGAGACGTGCAGAATTTTCTTCAAAAGAGTAAATAAAACATCAGTCGTAGTCCTGGTAGTAATAAATAAACCATGCGGAAAGGGAAAGAAAAATTAAATTCTGAGAATTTTATGCATTGCTACAGCAATATTACATTTCTAATATGCACCGTAAATTTATAATATGGACTTTTGATAGCCATTATTTACATTTGAACAAAATTTAGATAAATCTAAGGTAGTTAATTCATGCCTAAACCAAAGATGCTTTTATTTGAACGAGTTAAACGTAAAGCTTTCCACCTTTTCAAGTAGCATTTTAACTTGCGTAAACTGTTTGTTTATTTAAATAATTATGAAAATAAGAATGATTTACAGTACTTAAATATTTTTCAAAAATAATGAACCATATATTTTTACAAGTTCGAATTCTACCTTCTCGGGTGAAATGATAACACAAATTGAACAACCAGCCGTTTACCCTAATCATAATAGACAGCAGCTTAAAAAATCACAATTTACACTAAATTTACAACAAAGAGAAATTCGATTTGTAATTCCGCTCGCTTTCATTAAAATGAAGCAAAGGATTATGAGGAATTTTAAACAAGATGGGGGATTGCAAGGCCATTAAATCTCATTGGTGGGCAGAGAAGTGCAACTGAATCTGAAAATCCGTTCTTATTGACTAAATAAAGTAGCCTTGTGTTTGTTTACATAAGGATTCGGAGAAATGCTGAGACAGAGAGCCAATTTAGTACACGCGGAATGTTTGGCGCTTTCTTAGGATTCGGAATCTCACAGATCTACTTGGAAACTCCTACAATCCGTAACAAGATTTCTCCTTTAAGCAGGGAAAGAAATTGATCATCTCAAATGTCTTCAAATTATTCGAATGTTTGCTACTCGTTTTTGGAGTAATAATATTCCGCCAAGGTAGCCGGGTGCATGCATGCATATAATTTTAGGAAGACATATATTTGTAAAAGTATTATTGATTAATACTATTATTAGTTCTTGAACAGAAACAGTCAATCTGAATTTTGCCCAATTTAATCATTTGGAACTGACATAACGAATGTGCAGAATAAAAATATCCATTCTCCAGACAGGAAAAGCCCGAAAGATGGGATTCGAACCAGGAATCTTGAGGAGGACGAGGGCTAGAATTCCAATCATTCTTCCACTGAAGTTGGCAAATGATCACTTAACAACAAATAAAGCGAAATGAGGAAACTTCAACCAGACAGAATTCTACGCAGATATCGAAATATCCAATCTTTAACGGAATTTCCGCGCCTCATAAATAGCATATAAATACCATAGACTCGCGTGCAATTTCAGCATTTATAAAAATAAGAATAATAAACCGAGCCAAAAAGCGATTACGTACGTGTTCAGCAAAAAAGATATGCAACTATGAACAGCAGATGTTTTTAATTGTAGAAACTCGATTACGCCAGCGGGGAAAAATTTATACTTACAACGTCTATTGGTGGGATGGAAACGACTCGTTGAAACTTAACCGTGGGAAGAAGCGAAATGGACCATACGAATAATGGACACTAAGTGGCTAAACTAGTTGAGTAAATTTAATTAGCTGACATGTCGGGCGATTAAGAGCCACAAGGACGAAGGCAATAATACGAAGCAGCTAGTCTCGTCACTATTGTCCTAAGAGAACGGATAAGCGAAATTCAAATGAGCAGAGACGACTTTCGGATCTGCTAAAATTACAGAATATTTACTAAAAAACAGTGATAAAGATTGACGAAGGCGTAATAAGAGTTCATTAAAAAGAGTAACTAAAAAGCTGTACTCTCGTTATAGAAGTCTGTAAAACCTTCATGAATTCCAGAATAAACACGGAAGAACAAACAAGAGATACATTTTGTTACGCAGATATACAACAACTACATAATTTATTAGTCCATAACATTGATTAACTTTTGGGTTACAAGGAAAAATGTATCCTTCGATTTTATATGGATTTGCTCACTGGGAAGTGATTGCGTTTTTTTGTTTTAGACGAAGATACTCTCGAGTTATTTAAGTAGGTTTTCCTCGAACATGCAGGACCGATAAATACCGCATCCTTCCAATTAAAGATTTGATTTAATCAATTTATTTTTCAGAGAAAGTCTTACTAGACTATGAAATAGCGCTAGGATTGCATGCATTACATTATCGTAAAGAATAAACAAACTTAAAAAACTGAAGCATACAACTGCGAATGAAAATCAAATAAAAATACAAAAAAATAAAAACTATGCACATAAGACGCTATTCAAATATATTTAGTATAAAACTAATAAGTTATATTTAGGGATCTAATAAAAAGGCCAGACATGGGTATTGACTGTAAAAACGAGGCGGGCATTAGATAAAACATCGTTTACTTATAGAAAGGACGTGATGTTTTAGGATGAAGGAGCCTGATAAATCTCGTCGATTTCATGGAAATCGAAAAATACGCCCTTCTTAGTCCATCACTTTCGGGGAAATTCCATTTTAACAGTATATATCCAGGCTTCTGGACAGTGAGCGAATTAAAAACAACATCAAATCAAACACGTGATACACCTATGAATACGCTGCGGATATCTAGCTTGTAAAACCATACCGCCGCTGTTCCATAAGAGAGAGCGCAAAAATCAGAAAACGTAGAGAAGGGGAACAAAAGCGAAGAGCAGCGTATTTAGCCTCCTCTTCGAGCGCCATTTTCCCTCGACGACCTTTGGCAAGCGCACAAAAACCAAAAGCCCAACGCTGGACGCCATTATGCCGAAACTGGAACGAACTTTTGCGGGCCTCGAATCACACGCGCACTTCCCAAAGGATAGAAATAAAGGCAGGGAAGCGTAAAAACTCACTTAGGAAAGGGCTAATATAGGAGAGAATCGAGTCACGAGCGGCCAAAGTGATCGGAGATAACGCAACATCCCTGCGTCTGGACCATCCCAGCGGAACTAAGGGAGGGGGTGCTTGTTTACTCTCAACTGGACGGATTTCGACCACTTCACTGGGTCAGGCAAAACCGGAGAGCTTTGATGGGACTCGACATCCGCTTTTCTGAACTTACTTCCTAAACGTATACCTTGCGGCGAAGCGGGAAAACTTTTTCCACGTCCGCAGTACCTTTTTCAGTGCATTTGCACTCCTTTGAAGATGTGATCATTGTTTTAAGCTCATTTTCGACGAGTAACACCATCGGGCACCATCCTATTCACGCTTGTGCGAACCTGTGATGATTTGTCATTGGACTGCTACGGGGAATTGAACCGAAAAATTATAGTATCACTGCTGCAATTGCAACCATTCGGCCATGCGGAAAATCCAATTGATTGACAACTTTATCACCGCCATAAATTAACTCAATGCCGAAAAGCTATTCCCTGATATTATTAAAACATGGCCCAGATATAACAAGTCTGTGTGTGTGTGAAGTGAAATAGAAGCTCTATACTTCCTAATCCTTTAACCTTTGACTCCTAATTAATTTCATTAATACGCGAAAATTATGAGAGGAAATGATAATGTATTTTTGAGGATCGTGGATTTTTTTGGCAGGGTTGACTGTGCATCCAAATTAAAAATGTAATCGCTAACTATTATAGCACTCTCATACACCAACTACGACGGTATGAGGAAAATGCTCTCTCGTAAACATTCGAACTACAAGTATTTTTATAATTAACAACAAAATTAAAGTAATTAAATGGCGATTAAGTAATAAAGTAAAGAGTAATTAAATGGCGATTCCTTGATTACTTCAAAAAATACGTGATTGCCAGGAGGCTTAATTTGGTATTTACTTAAAAATTTACTGCAAAATTATTCTCTTCTGCGATTTGCATTTCCACTATTTCAGTGTCTAGTATTGATACGCACCATGAAAATATTGCTTTCAATGAATAAGTTTTCGTTATTTATATATCATGACTTATAGACGTCGATTATTGTTGCGATCATTACGTTACGTTATTCAGCTGCGATAGCCATATGCAATTCCTTAATAATTGATCAAAGAAATAGCACTGCTGATGGATATGCCATATAATTGTTTAAGTGAAACTTAATTCGTATGCTTTCAATGTTATGTACTATGAAATGAATCTATATGTTCACACCGTTTTCCGATACTCCAATATCGATGTCTCTTTAATAGCTCCGCCTTGAGATTGTCTCCCTGAGTGGATTCGACCCTCCTAAATTGTACTTCTTCAATTAGGCCTACAATTACTGGGAATCGATACAGTTAAAACTGATGGAGAAAACAGTTTAGAATCTATTCATATAGAAAATAACACTCCTGATATATGCAAAACCTTTTCCCGAAGAAAATTATTTTTTAAGTTTGCGTAGGTACCAAATGATATTGTCTAGAACATTGTAGGCTTTGTATGCTCTACTAAGAGATGGTTGAAGAGGTGGATTGTATTTTAAATCCTGTCTTCATTATTCTTTTTGGGGGAAATTCGAAATAGCTAACTAGAATGACCGTCTAGAAATAGGTTATAATGATGATAGAACTTCATTGCGCTTAAGCATTGCGTCTAAGTTTTTTTTCGCGATTATGAGTTTTAAGATTGGCGGATCCAAGGGGAGAGATAAGGGGCGACACCTTGATTATAGAACTAGTATTTGCATAGTATATAACTAGTATTATTATAGGATATTTTTTTATCATTTATTTTTAAAACAAGCATCGATATACAGCAGGAAGCCTATTACTGCTGACGATAAACAAAAGTGAATACATGAAATAAATAATCAAACAATAATGTAAAGTATAAAATAGAACAAACAAAACAAACGAAAACTGCAGAATCTATTACGTCCATATGGTTTATTTGATCAAGTTTCACTATCATAACAGAATTGGACTACTGGCGTATGGGCTACTGCTAAAGATCTAAGCTAATACGATGAAGACCTTGAAATAAAATCTCATTAGCAACTGTTCTCTCGATCACAATAAGTCTATTTCATTTAAAACGACAAAATGGCATTGCAGAGGTCAATTGGAGAGGAGTTCGTACAGAAATTATCCTAAACCGCAGCACAGCTGGTAAGTTCGTCCTTCCCCTATTCTAGATCTGCCCTTGAAGGCTACTGATCTTCAGTAAGTGTCTATAATTTTTGCAATCTAAAACTCTATGGAAAAAGTAGCCATCAGCAAAGAATCTAATTGATCGATGGAACTGTAACTGTAGGCAATATTGGATCTATTGCAGTAGCCCAATGCTGTTGCGATTGTGAAACTTGAGAATAAAAAAAAGAAAAACAAACCATGTGGACGAAATATTAAGTCTTCCATAATTCCGTAATTTGTCATTCGGTTTACGATGATACAAAATAGTCGACAGAATGTTTAAGGAATTAAGCTCGGGAAGCGACACCGATTATAGAGCCGTGATCCCGCAATTTTGCCCGGAAAAACGCTCGAAAAATCCGAATTGATATCTCTATTCTCCCATCCAACACGCATCGATCGGATGTGGAGAAAAGGTGATCCGGCGTCGAACTGCGGTCCGCCACGGAGAATCACGCCTTAAGCCGGGTTGTGGATTATCACCCCTACAAGAAGGCCTGAAGAGAGTTACAAGCCGGGGAAGTGCGGCAACGCCGCCTTTTTCGAGTACAATGGCCGCGCAGTCGAGGGTTTCGTGAAGTGCAACGAGAAGTAGGGGCCCCCCCAACTTCCCTCACAACTTCTTCCAAAGACGAGCTTACGAAAGCCGTCCAACAATAAGCAGACGGAGGGCGACTAAACAAACGATAATATCCTATCTCGGTCAATGATAAATGAGGGAGGAAAGCTAATCACTGACTAACACTCCAGCGACGGCTTAATTAACGCAAATTCGCCGCTTTGATTCCACCAAATCGTTGTTTCACCCCTTTAAAATGTCTCGGGGAAATCTCTGTCCACGAGGAATACTAAACAGCCTTTGGGACGAAATGGATCGATAGTTCCAAAACTAAAGAACCCTTTAACTTTGCATTGGATTTCTGGATGCTTGAAGAACACTCACTGCATTAATTTCGGACCATATACGCTGGGACCTTGCTTCACTGCTTGTCCTTTCCTCGAATAAATCATCCATTTCCCGCAGACGGTTGTTTTAATAATACAATACTCGGTTGTAGCTGCGGCGTGTAAGGGGGGAAGGGCAAATAATTTCCCCCTTTCAAATCATTCGAAAAGGGAGGCATTATGCATTAACTTGCGATTTCAGAACGGTCATATATTTATATTGCCATTTCCACGATACTTTTCACTTCAAGATTCGATGGTGAACACGCTACTAAACATAATTTACGATTACTGTACTTAAATTTTCATTTTATGCCATTTTATAACACCTAATCATAAAAATACTTAGTGTTAGAAAATCAAAAAATACAAGGTACGATTATCTTAAGAATAGTTAACATAAAAGCAAATACGAATACGTAAATGTTTGAATTTTCCAAGGTGACTACCTAAGAGTTTCTGAGCGATATAATATTACAAAGGAAAAGAATCACCCCGTATAACATAATATGTAATAAAATTGCGAAGTAATTCTATACATTGGACGATAAACTGAACCGAAATTGGCCGCAAAACTAATAGATTTCTAAAAACTATATTTACTTTTCACAATAATGATTACATTTCTCAAACGCCCTTTCCAGATACGTATCGTGACTTTCCAGTACCTTAAAAACATGGGGATAAGAATTTCTGTAAATCACTATATTGATTTTGCTCAACTCTTAAAGAGGTCAAATAAATAAAAAATAAATAATCGACGAATAAGATAAGAAATTGGATTTAAAGATACGGAGGGATGGATGGAATTCGAAGCAAAATTTCTCATTACAAATGCACACACAAGGCATGCAAGCGTGTATTCAACACTGAAAAGGTTTCCTCGAAATAACTCAGTCAATAGATGGCTTAGGATGTGAGCTGGATTATTTACCCTAGAAAGAAAATGAGATGGAATAAGTGGAGCGAAATACATTCTTAGGAGACTTGTGGAGAATCGTCCACAGCAATCGGCAACGTGGGATGCATAGGGAAATTCGATTGTGCGGGGGATTTTCTAGGAAATGCTATCCTTACTATAGATCTCAGAAAAAAGGGACTTATAAGAGGAAGGAAATGAAAATATTCCGATCCAGATACGATAATGCGTGGTTTTTTCATAAATTCTCAAGAATGAAAAGCGATATTCCTCGGAATTCAACGTCAACATTCCCATAGAATCAAACTTGATCGAAGACTCCCACTTTTATAAAACAACATATTAACGAAAAGTTCACGAGTTTACTACGCTGAGTAAATACTTAAACATTTTTTTATAAAAATAGAATAAAATATAAATATAACCTGATTCAACAATTGGTTATTTGCATTCATCACGTATTCAGATCACCCTTGATATAGCGATGCATTTCCCCCAAAATAATTGTATTTGACACAGTGCATTTCCCTGAAAGTAACTGAATTTGTACATAGTAATGCCTTTCTGAAGATAACAGTGGTGACATGTGTCTCGGCGATTGTGAAGGATTTTCATTTTCAATTAATTAAGAGTTAATTCGCGAGTTAAAGTTCTTTATCGAGGTAAGTAAGGCCGCAACAATTGGGAAAAGCACAGAGACAAGTGACAGCTGAAAGACTTTCAGAATAATTTCACAATAAAAAGAATTTTTTCTATCTTTTTAACTGCCCGACGAAGACTATGCCAGCAACAAAAGTGCTAATCAATATTCAATATATTTGTTTCAATAAAAGTTAATATACGATACACCAAAATATGAAGAATTACAAGCGAATTTCACAGATATGAGAGATGTTAACCTTTGTTTTTCTATATCTATCATAATGAGACATTAGGTTATCGCGAACATTCTTGGAGTTATACAGACTTCAACCGACTTATTAGAAAAAAATTTTTATTGCCACCACTGACCAAAGGATAATTCATCCGATTCATTCGCTCTAATATAGCTGAAAGAGAAGCAGGCTAACGAATATATTCGCTAAAATTGAATTGGATTTCATTATCGTTATAGAAAATAATACACGTAATGCAAAAGGTAAGTCATGACGCAGCTGTTTCACATTGATTCCAACTTTAAATTCGTAGCCAGAAAGATTGAGTCAGCAGTTTTACAATTCCGACAGTCTAGTACATCTGACTGAGTCAGCAGACAAAGAAAGTCACAAGAGAAATTCAAACATCTGCGGCGAGAATATTGTTATATTCGGAACATATGCTGTGTCACGACTATAGAACATTCAATGATGATTCCGGACAATAAAAAGGATTCCTACCCTTGATCATAAATGCGGAGAAAATGCTTCGGGGTTGTACGGATTCAAACATTCAATTATATGCGCATCTAGTCATCGCCAATAAGAAAATATCGTGTTCCTTGCGAATACAATCAAATTATTCACCGAACGTGCTTTTATATTATTACTGTTCTTAACAATGAATAATAGCAATGTGTGGTTATGAGAAGAGCTAAAAGTTTCTATCTCTAGGTCGTTAAATAAAGGAAGTATAAGCTACCGAAAGTGATTACTGGCGTGGCATTGGATTGGTACCCATGAAAGACGAACAGAAAGCTGCACAAAATGCAAAAATCCTTCTTCTCTCCGTGTGGCTTTCTGATTGAATCATTTACGATACTATTACTAGAACTAAGAAGTACCGAAGAACATTCTCTTGAGTACTGAGCGATATCAAGATAAAAAATTTAGATCCCAGTAAGTATATGAGGCTCAAAAATATACACACATCAATTTTAAATTTGGAAAATCAATTTAAAATGATGACGTGCCCGCTTACTACGACTCGAAAAACGTCCGTTTAAATTATCTGCGGGTTTTAGATGTTTATGGGCATAAAGCAGTAAATATTAAGCACGAGAAAATTATGGTGCGACGGGATTATTAAGGAAACGCCGCGTGAAGTCATTCTATTAAAAAATATTACTTGGAAATTGAAAGCCTTCTTGTTGCTACGAGCAATTTAAAGTGGGACTCCTTTTACGACCTTCTCCAAACACCATGTCTCCAAGACTAGGAAGTAACATGAGAGCAGAGGGCCAAAACTAGATTTGGTGTGCTGAGTTTCTCATGAATCATTCAAGCGGTCCTAAATTTATAATAAAACCTCGAAACTCAATTTCTGCTGAGCGAGCTATAACCGCACGGCTAACGACACAGCAAGAATTAGTCCGAACTATAGCTGCACCCTTTTTCCCAGCCTCTTCCGTCGTAAAAGACAGACGACTGGAGCCAAAATGAAATTACTCATCCCCGATTCTAGGAAAAGAAACAATTGACCCTTCACACACGACCAAATCCCAACGGACGGTCACGAGCTCCAGTTATTCACAATTGAACCATATTTAGCCATTGGCACGACCGTCAGCTCGAGATCTTTAAGCCCTTAACCTCTGAGTCATGTTCTACTCACACCCGTCCGCTTGATTTATGATATTCTGGCACGCGAAGAGCAGTATTCAACCGTCGAGGCGAAAGAAATACTATCAAAAAATGCAGTACGACAAAAACCTGAGCAAAGGTCAGTGGATCTTAAGGGAGTTTTCCAAGAGTTAAACGAATAAAACTAAGAAATGAAGGGTATATAGTTGCCCTAGGGCAGTGCTACGCATAGTGTCATGTCTTTTGCGGTACATTTTGATTCGCACTACAGCGTATTCGTACACCCAACAACGATTATCTGTGCTTACGGTGGGGAGAAGATGAACGAACAATCAGAAAAAACGGAATATAAAAACTTACACTTTTATTTCTTAGAATGGTCATAATTTAGGCAAATTAAAATTCATAATTATTTGTGTACATAGTCTGTTATTTTAAATTGTTTCGTGGACTCATTCTCATTCTCTTCATCCGACCGCGGATGTTTCTAGAAACGAAAACGTCATCGTAGCTTTCCCTTTGTTTCAAGGCAAAGGTCTTACGATTTTCCTTCTTATAGCAGTTGTATTGTTAAAAGTGCTTCCACAGTTGAGGTCATTTCGCACGTGATTGTATTCCACCGGGAACTGAGCCCGGGACCGTTTTCGCCAAGGTCGAACGCGCTGCCCACTTGGCTATCCTGGAGCCCTCCTCATGGAATGCGAAAATAGATGGTTTTTGTTCTTGAAATTCTTAGAATATACCGCGAAAAATATCGAAGAAGAGGGTAATATCATGCACGGATAATCCGGAGTTCACCGTACTGTGGTTTCTTCACCCACATGAGGTTAGTGAAGCGTAATTATAATCAACAATGCACGTTTATTCGGATTATTCACAAAACATCAGTTTACTTTTATTACCTAGAAATTATCCTGGATACTTAATGACAAAAAGCACCGTATAAATATTGTGTAAATTACAGTAATCATGAACGACTAAAAATTTCTTTTTTCGATTCGTAATGAACTTCTACATCTGCTACATAATTAGATGCTACCTAAAGGTAGAATTAACTACAAAGCTTCACACTCCTTTACGAGCACCTTACATCACTAAGAAAAGGCTTCTAAGATGAGGCGCATTCACATTCCCATAATTTTACTCAATTGAAATTTCCATCAAATGTTCATTTTCGGCAAAAAAACGGCTGAATTTAAGAAATAAACTGAGCGAATTCGTTGAAATTAGTTAGAAGACGAATATGTTCAAATTTAGGGCTTGAAGACAACGGGATTTCGTTTCTAATCTCGCACAGCACTTAGTATAGAGAATAATAATATACTTCCACAGTGACTGATTCAACTACGACGTCTTGGGATATGCGATGTTGTGATCAATACGATTTTCAGAGTGATCCATTGTGGAATTAAGGGAGCAGATTAGTATCCGCATTCAATGACAGAATTATAAGCTATCGAACATCTGAATCTAGTGCCTTTACCCCCGTTCAATAAACTTGCTTCCTGGAAAATACTTTTTTACGCGAATCCCCCTTGAGATATTTATAATTAAGCGATTTCGACGTACAAGGGAATATCGTTCAGCCCAACATGTCACCATCGCTGACAAGAAATCATTTCATCTTTGGAGGCTTCTCGAAACTCTGATATGGAAAAGATAAATAACAGAACCTCGCTACATCGCTTTTAAGAAAAAAATAACCTTTGATATCAACGTGTCAATCAGTGACCTGGTTAACTGGAAAAATCGATGAAAAATGCTTATGAAAACGCTCCCTTCCCAGTAATTAACTCCGTCGTTCCGAAATTGAATTGTTGGGTTTTCTTTTAACACAGCTCAGCATACGATGCAACGATACTTGAACCCAGTCACTTGCGCAATTCATTAAAATGTTAATTGTAATTCAAATTAGCATTACAGACCTACAATTTATAAAATATCTACGTATTTTGTTTCTGGCCACTATAGATGATTCATAACTTGATTTGTTCGGCTTATTTGATTAGTTTCGGACAATGGATTCCGCTCTAAATTCTTCGATTGTAATGATTCTTTCTCTTATTAATTTGATATTCTATCACTAATTATAATATTCTAACTAGTAAGCAGAATTATATTAGGGAGAAGAAAATAAGTCTCTCAGGATTACAACTTTTACGTACTTCCGCACTTTCTTATGAACTTGTCCAATGCTAAAGCATTATCGATTTTCATCTTTTCTCTAATCTTTTGCTGCCGTATGATAAGAAGGTAATGAAACTAAAGCATAAATTTATAAATGGAACAAAACTGAATTCCGTCAAAGGAACAACAAAGCATAACTTCTATGAAGAACTTCGTAGTCCCACATCTTACTATATTATATTTAAGCTGAATTTCTAAAATTGCACGCTGGCCATCAACAGAGTTTTTGATATTCCTCTGCATGTTCTTCCACTCCTGAAAATATGAAATGATTTTTAACTAGTGGTGGGCCCGTCCAGGTCAGGGATTTCTGGGCGATATTGTGCCGAGACCCAGACTTAGGCTACTCTTACGTGGGCTTTGTGAGGCTATAAACCGCATACAGCGAGAAGTGCCGCGAAAATAGGAAAAGCGATGCCCGCTTCACCAAGTTTGAGAAACTTACACAAGGGCAATGGCTCCATAGCCGCCTCAGAATTTTATAATCTGGGGAAGCATAGACAGAGGATAGAAAGTACGATGAACTCTGATCTTACTGCAACGTTAAGTAAATCTATAAACGGGTCTGAAACGTATTTCAATACATTTTTAAGAATGCAAACATTCCAGCAGATTCGCTCGTACAGGACCAAAAATCAAACAAGTTTATCTATATTTACATATTTTACAAAAAAGCAGAACAGCATTTGACACAACAGCTCATCGAAAAGGTTAACCATATTCTCTGCTAAAGAAAACAAGAAACTCGCAGCTCGAAATAATTTCCAAAATTAAGATTAAAGTTTATATTTTACATTTATTTCCTCGAGAGATCCAGAGCAATTAAAAATACCAAAATCAATTAGGACCACGATTACAACATTAGTTAGGAAATAATTTAATTTTTATGTTCAGATGAGAATCTGGAATCACGAGATCCAAAACGGAATACATTTCTTTAAAGATTCCTGTTACACCCGCCTTATTTACACTTCGATCGATTTTTCACACGGTAATGGTATTTATATTCGACGTTCAAAGCTTATCTATTGCGTAGAAAAAAACCTTCTCTGGCCGCAAAATTTATTCTCTTAGTAATTTTTAAGTATGATTATCAACCCTCTGTTGCTGTTTTAGTTATCATCATTATTATAGAGTAATCATCAACTGTTGCATCAGTTATCAGCGTCATCGCTTCATTCAATACATGAGTACATGTATATATTTTTCTTATGCTTCAAAATAAGAGAACGTATTTTAAAATACTCAAAATGAAGTAAAATAGGCAATCACTTATGTCAGTTTGGGGCCATATACACTATATCTCTAATATATGTAATGATTGGCTAAGAATGAGCATGAATGGACGTCTAAAAACATGACAAATTTTACTCTTCGCATACGCACAATGCTGAGACAGTGACGGTATATATACCCAGTGTGCCTCTAACGTTCTCAGTTGGTCCGACGCCTCTTACGTCCAATCGTGAGCAAACAGCACCTCCTCAAAGTAGGTAAATTGGCCCGAACTGATGTATATTTCACCTAGTGAATATGCCAAACTGTACAGAGGTGACTTTGACCAACTTTTTACGTGTTGAGCAGCAAAAAGTATGGTTATTTTATTAGTTTTATTCTAAAAACTTGAAATGGAGTAAAATACCGAATCACTTACGTCCGTTTGGGGTCATATGTACTAAAGCTCTCAAATAAGTAATGGTTTGCTGAAGATAAAAATGGAGGAAGGTCTAAAAGAAATTGAAAGTTTTAGTCCTCACATGTGTCGAAAGCTAGGATTGCGTGGGTATATATAGCGAGTGTTCGCACACACTGTTTGGTTGGTCCGAAGCCTCCGACGTCCAATCGTGAGCAAATGAAAACCGCGAAGCCACACTTACAAAAGCCCGAACTGACGTATATTCACTTAGTGAATATGCCAAACCTGTTTGGAGGTGACTATGACCAACTTTTTGACAAAATAAGCAACAAATGGACGGTTATTAAAATAATTTTGGTCTTTGTCTAAAATAATTTAAATGAAGTTAAATTCGCAGTCGGTTATGTCTGTTTGGGGCCATATACACTATAGCATTAAAATAAGTAATGATTTGCTAAAGATAAGAATAAACGAACGTCTAAAATAGCCGCAAGTTTTAGTCTTCGCATACGCGCAGTGCTAGGAGAGCGTGGATATATAAGGAAAATGTTCGCTCTTTCCATTTAGCTGGTCCGAAACCTCCGGCGTCCAATCGTGAGCCAAGATGGATAAAGCAGTTGCGCATTCGTAAAGCCCGAACTGAAGCATTATTCACATCGTGAATATGCCAAACCTGTCGGAGGTGACTTTGACCAGTTTTTTGCATCATGAGCATCAAAGAATATATTTATTGGATCAATTTTAGTCTTTTTAGATAATCTTTGTAAGCTTAGAGACTCACCGGTTTTGATATAATTTCGCACGATGGTGATACCGAATATACATTTCACAAATATATCCCTCTTTAGGGTGTAACCTCAACTCTTATATATTTATAGGTTACTACAGAGTGTTACATTAAATTGTTAACCACACAGTGTTACATTGCTAGAGAATCTTAATACAATACATAATGTATTAAAAATTAATACTAAACATTACACACCACTTTCCATATCACAGAATGCCATCAAATATGTACAACTATATGATTCCTCGGCATTTTAGTCGTACTACTTAATCCTAATTACAATCTTTACAGAAGATTTCTCGGTGTTCTTCATCAGGGAACATGTAGGAAACATTAAAGAATCAGCTTCTGACGTACAAACAATTAATAGTAAGCCCTCTCTCTAAATCTCACAAAGTTTCACACTGCTGTGAACAGTATATGAAAAATCACACGAAAGAGCTATATTAACTTGAGCGAGAGTAAAAATGCAGCAAATGGTCGTCAGAATCCTTCCTCAACGAGAAACATCGCCCTGCGGGTAGAAATTAAGTCGGCCAATGATGCGAACGCATAGTCTCCAGCATGGGGATAATTGGCTTAATTCAAGGCAGGGATGCGTGTGTCTAGCGCGATCGAATGTAGGTTACTACATCGAAGCTGAAAGGGATTTTGATGGGCCTTCAGTCACGTGGTACCACAATGAGCACCAACTCATCAGACTTTCTCTGCTCCCCACTCCTACTTTATTTATACATATTTTAGCAATGGGAAGCAATTTACAAAGAGCGTTCACATACAGATTTCTGCGTAGTTAACGAAGTGTGATAACCCATGAACCACATTGCGATTGGAAGGGTAAGTTGTCCTGGAAGAGCTGTTCATACCTGACCTTTCACATAATTCACTTTAATTCAGCGAAGATAGGTTTTTGGATGTTCATTCCTGATTTTTGCTCTACATATGATTTTGCATATGTATGGGTATATTTATGTAAATATATATATCGTACATATATGTATTTTTGTATATGAACAGGTATAATGAATGTTACAGTATTTACTTAATTTATGATTCAATAATAACTGTTCAATTAGTAAATGATGATATTAATGGTTGGTTGGCCAATTTTAAAATGAGAATAGTGATTCACTTAATTAAATTTTACATTGTAATTTCGATTATTGGTTCATAATTGAAATTGATATTTGCAAAAAAGTAAAGTCGCGAAATATGTTGATTGTATCGGCGAATCTAATGATTTAAATTAATAATTAAATTCAAATTATTTAGGAATTTTTCTCACATAATAGTCAAAATGGCTAATTAAGCTAGCTGATGAGGACCACATACAAACTTTCAACTGGTCGCAGATTTGACATCTATTGGTTGAATACTTTATGAGCAAACAAAATTAAAAAGAGAAAATGCAGCAGATATTTGTTTTAGCATAAGCCTAAAAGATTTATCAAGCTGGATTTTGAATACTTTTCAATTTATATAGAAAAGCTCACTCATCCGAAAGAGCGTCCTTAACATAGAAGTACTCAAGTTTTACTATGAGCATCCCCTAGAATCCTCTTGACGCTAATGAGACATAACCACTTCGGCAAGAAGCCTCATTAGAAGATGCAGCTTCCATTAGATACAAAAACAAGAATCGGAATTTGTAAAATTTACTTTTCTCAGGTAACAATCTTGCATAAATATCCTCTCCTTAAAAGAACTTCCGTGAAGTGAGAAAACCATTGTTCATACAATTTTTTGAGTATGATTTGCAGAATAGCTTATTCATGTGTCCATGGAAGCCATTATTAAGCGAAAATAGGAGAGGGATGGCCAAGATGGTAATCCGTTTGCCATTGGCGAAATCGTTCTCGGATTCGGGTCTCGGTGCGACACCAACATGTACGAAAAATAACCTCGAATATCACTGCACATTTATAACATCTTCTAGGAAGTAACTGCAATAGAATTAAAGAAGAAGTAACCACAGGATTCTAGAAAATACGTGTATCAAAAACAAATGCTACCAAAGAATATTACCCTGCCTTATTCATTTTGAAAAAATACCGAAGGAGTGCCACAGAGGAAAGAATGAAAAAATGGCAAAGGAATATCATAAAAACCATCTACAACAATTCGAATCCCAAATCATAGTATCGCTACGTCACAACGCAAACACAGATGCCAAAGATGAAGACGACTGTTCCTATTTCAAACAATAATTTTAAGAGAAGCGATTTAAATACTCCACTGGGTGAGTTCAAGAGCCCCCGAGGCTATGGAAAACCTTCATTCTTAGAAACCGATGCGTATTTCAATAGTGAAACTATCATCTTGAATGGGTCGAAGAAAAATGATCCCTTAGTTCCGCGGGGTTCTTTGAACCGAGCCAGCCCAGGGCCAAAAGGTGCATTTAAATCTCTATTTTCATAATATCCGTGAAGAACTTCCTGCTTAACATTTGAACTATGCCCTAGATAAACGGTAAGCTTAATTGCACTACCCAAGAACTACCTTAGCACCCCAAAGATCCTTTCATCAGCCATATTCATACAAGTAATGAATGTTTATACCATAACGTCGTTTTGCATGCACGAAATTTTCTTCATCTCCAGCAATCATATAGGATATGTGACAAGAAGTCCTGTTGCGCTACAAGAAGCAATTACGGCGAGTAAAAAATATATAATACGAGAAAAATGATCAATAATTTTCTTGGGGTGACTCAATTAAGTCCTTACATATTCTTTAGGAGAAAACCCCACTTATCCACGAGCGGCTTCAACCCCTGGTGGAAACCGTGACACAAAGGATCTGGACAAGATTTTCGAAACCATCTACTGTAGCAGTTTCGGATACATTGCCGCAACTCTCATGGAGTAAAGGGATATCTGACGCGGAGCAGTTGAGAGATACAAGCTGAATAGAATTTTACTTCCTTCCTTGAGCGTTCATTGCACCATGGTAAAGGAGTCAAGTCCTAAGATTTTTAAAATCAATTCACGGAGAAACCATTAGAGAAGCGTGTAAGTGCCATTGGGAAAGAACTGCCCACCCTCCAGTGAGATGGCGAAATGAGGTGCTTCGTCTGGCGCACCAGGAAAGGGAAGTTTCCAGCAGGAAAATAAAACATCCATACAACCTAATCCGTACAGCCCCAACAAAATCCCTGAATTCTTTCTGGGAAAGTTTTAGAGGAATTGTAGGGAGAAAATACCGCGTGTTGATAAAAATATTATACGTTGCATAAGGGTTTTGCAGGATACTTCCAAGAAAAACTGGAAGCTATTGATAAAAGACTAAGGTAAAAATATTCGGCTCCCTAAAAAAAATCCAATCCCTTGCTAGCTTTTCCTACCAAACCCGCTCTTACGAAAGCAAGGGATTCTATTTAGGCATCGATTCATGGACTAAAACGCTTGAAGGGCACTGAGCAGTTATTGAAATTGAGACTTCTTTCATAAAAAACGAACTCCTAGCTTTGACTGCGAAGTTCTGGAAATCCGTATATGGGTACAAAAGACGACTTGCTTACTTCACGATTTGCTTCGAATACGAAAAGAGTTTAACGACAGTAATACCCGAAAATAAGAAAACCTCATCTCTCAAAGAAATTCGTCGTATCACATACTGAGTGCTAGAATGCAGGATACAAAATATTACGATAAATTCCAAATTCTTCAATAGATTGAATGAACAGAGATATATTGTACAGTAAGAGATGTTTTCAAATAACTATAGCGCATAAATTTTGTAAAGAGCCGGAAGGTTTGAATTCGCGGTAATATTTATGAATACCCGAAAATGACAAAAAAAAGTTTACGATGGCAAAGAATAGGAATTCTTCGAAAAGTTACGTCAAAAATAATATATTTCAAAGCAAAATACGCACACGCAGAAGCTCTGAAAATGGTACACACCTCTTACGATAGACGCTTGGATATGATGTAAACTAATCTAGAAAGCTCATGGATTTCGGGAATAGAGTAATATTGACTCCTAAACCCATGCAAAATAAACAGTACAATCATCCTCACTTTATAATTACTACTTCATGTATATTTATAGCACTCTTTTGGAGGAGTTAGGCTAAAGTGGGCTTCTCTTTTAGGAGATCCTGAGAACGAAATTATTCGAAGTTTAAAGAGAAGTAGATATTTTACATTAGGGCCCCAAATTCGCTCGATACATAACCAAAGGAACGCCATAGCATTTCTAAGGGCCGTTTAGGACTGGGGACTAAGAAAATTGAAATTAGAATCATTAGGATATAATTAAATCTAACAGAGCATGCAGAGCCCTTTCTTTGATTGTTATTTTATAAGCACGTGAAAGTAAAACGTAATGGTTGGGAAAAAGACCGAGAAATATTTTTGTCGTAGGTATAAAACGTGGAATACAAGATCAAAGGCTAGTTACTCAAAATTGAAAAATAGGGGAGATTTAGGATGTTTGGAATTTGCTAGTAGCCCGCAATCGCAACGACCACGCCCACTTATGAATTAAATCCAATACTCGGACACTGCAGCGTTTGAGTAGAGGCGGCAAAAGTAGACACGCGAGGGCGCATTTAGGGTGCGAGAATCATGCTGGAATCGGGGATTTGTGAACATTGTGTTGCCACAGATGATGTCGGTAACTAATCAAGGAAAGGGCTAGCTGCGTAAATAGCTCCGAGTTGAGCATAATGCTCGCAAAGACCCAAGCGACACTGGAAAGATGAATTTGTGTTCCGAATTTTAACGCAATCGCGGATTCGGGAGATGAATCAATCCCCCATTAAAATTCAAAAGAGAAACGTCCAGTTAATAACGTACCTCATTACATGCGTGCGCTTGTAGGAGAGCGGTTGTTTGATGAAATTTTGAAACAAAGTTGATTGACAGAGGAAAACCGTTTCGGTGCCGTAAGCTGGTCGGATCACTGCTGTAATAACGCGAAAATGGAAAGAGCAAAATCGAAATGAAAACATAGACTGCCAATTACAACATTTCACGTAATTCCGTATATATTACCCATTAAATATTAGCCAATTATAAGGGGAAAAAAAGCTACGGAAAGATCAAAATATCTATGACCGATTTCTTGGTTTTGCGTTCTTCGTTTTCGATGAAAATTTAGATTATTCTTAAGATATATCTTTCGGTGTAATATGGTCGAATATTTATTTCTGATCTTTTACGCCCCGAGTATCTTCACTCCTATCCCAAATTATCACTCATACCAGCGTCCTTCCTTCATATGCATTTTGTCATAGTCCTATTCCGCTGAATAAATTGAGGCATGAGTTATAACCCTGAACTTTGTCAATATTATTTCTTCCGTAATTTTACATTTAATTCTAAAAATTATTCCTCATATTAATAGGTTATCATATTTTGTTCGTTAACCATCCATCTTGCTGTACCATTCCTAGTTAAATATAATGGTTGACTTGCTAAATCATTCATTATTAATAATAGAAATGAAGTCTGAAGAGAAAAACTAAATTTACACTCCGTCGATGATATAATAAGGATTATAATCTATTTTTAATATTCATCAATAATTGTAGTAAGAATGGCAATATTCTTGTATTATGAATGCAATAATCCCGTCTTCCCAAAATATTTCGGAGAATAAAGTATTTTGAAACGAGCTAGCTCGGTAAGGTAAATGTGGTTGAAAATTTTGTCCACGAAAATGACTACTATTAATTAAACGGAGAGGGGAAGATAAGGGAATAGATACTATAAGTAAAGAAATAATTCCTATGAATTTGAATTTTTACAAATTTGTTTCATATAATAAAAGAAGCAAAACTATCGACTTACTCTTGTTACGTGAGACCACTTAACATTTCTTATTATCCTGCTTGCTTTTATTTTCGTCACAGACATTTGTACTTCATAGACAATTCTAACATTAGAAGAATATACAATCAGCGCTAAATGGATGGTTTGCGGTGAGACAGATTTATTTACCTTATTCATAGAGTGAATTGATATAAGTAAGATAAGAAGTTCTCAACGCGTTAGAATCAATATTTCTTCCTTTTTCACTACCGAATATTTTGGATAATCTGCGAGAAAAAGGACTCTATCTACATTTTTTGCGGAATTCCCGATTATAAGACGGGGAAACACGCTCGGGTTCTTTCACGGCACAATCATCTCTTTCCAAACAAGGAAACGTCAGTCAAAAAGAAGCTGGATCTCAAATAACAGGCAATCAATTGACTCACGCAATCGCTTTAGCCGTAGAATAAGCGTGAAAAAGGATACTCATTTGTTGAGTCCGTTCTTGGAGGAAGGTTCTAATCTCATTCTTCCTTTGCAAAGAGATACTTTTTTTCACTACTAAATAATCAGCATAAGTAGGGCACGTAAATGCGTTTATCGGAGCATTGAACCCAAAATTACATCTAAAACAAAAAACCGGAAACTAAAAGAAACTAAATCCGAAAACTGAAACCGGAAATTAAAACAGAAAACCAAAACTGAAAAATAAAACGGAAAACTAGACCAAAAAATTCGATTTTCCTGAATTTGAACCCCAAACCGAAAAACTGAAATTCGGAACCGAACAATGTTATTCGTTTTCGTTGAGACTTTAAACCGGTTTCAGGGAGTAAAACTGGAACTGAGTCGACAATCGCGGTATTTATAACATTGGCGGGCTAACCGGGATGGAAACATCACGGTTCGATGCCCTTTTTTATTAAAATGGTTCCGTCGAAATAGCAAGCAATGGAAAGGAAAATGTATGAAAACGGTTGATTACATTTTAAAGAGGTATACGTTCATGAGGAGCGTTTGGTACAATTTTACGCATCTATTTTATTCGCATTTAATGGCATTTCGCACTCAGATCACTTCTGACAGTGATTGGATATTGATTGCCATTGAATACAGATATAAAAAAAAGAATTGAAATTCGAATGAAAAATTTTGTAATCAAATTTAACGCGACTCCTTCGCGACCTGGGGATGAGTTTATGAATCAAATCATGAATTAAATTTTCGATACGTAGAGATACGACCGTTGCGGCCAATTAACTGATATCTGCGATTTATTATAGATTATGCGAATCATATATTGTTCATACAATTTATTAAGTTAAAAATAGCGACTCGGATAATATTATAAAATAGATATTTAGCAACAATACTTCGGCTATTATAATTTATTGTGCATGTTCGCAGGATTGTGTTGTTTAGAAAAATCCTCCATGAATCAAAGTAGTACGCAATTTTTCATCCCTTACTTCAAGATTTAAATCTATGCATGTTTCTCGTTGACTTCCAAATAATTCTATTAACGTTTCATAAACTATAAAATTGCGGTTATATGGTGGAACCTTTCCATGTTCAAACATAAAAGAATAATATCTTCTTGGTCAGATGTATAAAAATTTCATTACATAGAAAAGAATTAAAGAATATAAGTTTAGATAACGTTAAATAGCTGTCGTGTTAGTAAGAAACCTTTCAAAAGTAAAGAATGAATGTCTAATTTTTTACAATATATAAGATTAAAAGAAAATTGTATAGTTATCGCCAGCATAATATTATGAGTGCTACAAATTGTAGCATATATTCATTTCAAACATCATTCACCCGTTTTTACTTATGTACATACGTATATGTTTGCGCTCGAATTTCTTTGATCATGTGTATTAACTGTGATATAATCAACAAAGTTTTTTCCCTCAAAATATTAATATATTTCTTCGTCGAATAATGCGCTGGTTTCATATGCGAAATTTAAAAAAATTTAAATGCTGACATGAATTACGTAAAAAATTCATTAATTCAAAATAAAAATTAAAATGTTCTACGACCGATACAACCGAAAAAGAGAGTAAGTTATGATTGAAAAACCGCACTTATTTCCATTACATTAATGTATGAAATCATCGCGGAATGAAGAAGAAAGATATTCCTAGGAAGATACATAAAGTAATAAAACAAATTTCCAAGAGAAATCGAACAGTAAGTCTACATTTTCTACCTCTTTGATCGCGATCTTGCACTTAAAATTTTCTTAGAAGATATACTCATAGTGAAGTATTTAAATGAGTTTCGTTGTTGAATTGCCAAGCGTGTTTCTTTCTAGGTTAAAGCCCACAAACTAAATAAAAGTCGGCCAGCGAAGAAACTAGCCTGCGACAGCGAAACGTAACATATTAAGAGCTTTCTCGTGTTGCAGAGACGGAAGGGAAAAACAAACTAGCGATAGTTTGTCTCCGAATTGGAATAGCTCTTCCAACTTTTTACCGTTCAAATTGACCTATAAAATATTTAGGTGATGTTTAAATTAATTATAAACTTCTCCATACCTAAAAAAATAATTATATATACTTTATAAACTTCACAAAAAATATAGAGAAGAGATGAGTTAAAGAAAGCTGATTTTTAAATATTGCGTCCTTAGCTAATGTTGTAATGAGCGAAATCAAAGAGAACGGAATTTAACGCAAAAATCACGAATATCGCGAAAATGTTCCAGACTACAATAGGGAAACAGAAACCAAATGAGAAATATACTTTAAAAATTGAATATAAAAACATGGGTAATATTGCAGCGTAGAAGTGGGGCTTTATTTATTTATAATATAAAAGAACACAATGACATTTAATACTATCTGAATTGCGTATTAAATAAATTCGAATCAAATATTGTTTTTCACTATTCACGGAAAGTATGGATATCCAAATCCGAAAAACGAAATGAAAAAACATACAAGGCATTATTAAAGGTACTTAGTGATAAAAAACGACAACAATGATGAAAAACTAATACCCATGAACATCGATAATAACTAGTCACTCATTTTTAAAAAATACTTGTAAATCTTGTATGGTTATTAAAGTGGATGAAAATTCAGATTTTCTTCCCTTATCATTGACAGTGAGGATTAACAAAATGAGCGCAAGAGGACGCAGCAAAACGTACAAGTGACCGTTATCGGCCACACGACCGCATTTTCGACGGCCATGACGTCCTTTGGCCACAAATTATTTCGCCTGTTCTTCGGTAGTTACAGATAAGGGATTAGTGCTGCGTATTTGTGATTCAGGTTGAAACGCATGAAAACGTATCAGAATAGAGCTTTCAACGAGCAACACGGTTAATTAATTGCTTTTCTCCAAATACCTCCATTCTGCGACGAAAAAATTGGGCTCTCTCCCCAGTCACCAAGAGCAATTAATACAATTACACTTTTAATATTAATGATCAATAGATCTGTAAGTGAAACAAAATGTGCATTCAACAAAAGTGACTAAGATGAATTCCACATCACTTATATAGTATATTAATTGCTTTTACATTATCAAAGTCATTCGTAAGACTGAGATAAAAAGAAACGAAGGTATATTTTTCTCAATCCTCTACAAAAGCAAAGGAACGATATTACATCCGTCGAAGTTTGTTAGCAGGAACTCCTATACATTTATAGAGGTTTTAACTTTGTCAAATAACAAAGAATTAAAGAAAAAGAAAATCGAGGCCTAAGCCATGGTAGAGCTCCTGCAGATCGCCCAGTTACTTCCCCTTTGTGAAAAGGTGAGGATTAAAAATCCAAATTCGAAAGTTTCAGTAAAATCAAAATTTCTGTTTCCTTAGGAATTTTCATATCCCCGAATCCGAGTTTGGCAATTTCGACGGATCTCGGGATGGCAATCTCTGAGATAATTCTCAGTCGACTACGGGAACAGATGAAGAAAATCAAAGAGCGTCTTCCTGGAAGCTTCTTCCGAGATAAACTTTTTAATCCGGGGCAGTCCGACAGTAAACGAAGGCCAATGAGCACGTTCACAAGGAGGATACAGAAGAATGGGTGGGAGAAGTTGCGAATCATTGGTTTGAGAAGGAGTTTTAGGTGGAATGATAGATCATCGTCAAATTACAAGCAAAAATACTTCCAGCCAATTTTTATCGAAAAAGGTGGAAAGAAAATCCAACTTTTTGGAATTCTGGGAAATAATTTAAGAAAAATAATCTATCGGGATCCTCTATCTTTACACGTTATACTATTATGTAAATGATATTTTTCTAGAAAATAGCATTTAAGGATGTAGAAAATTTCCTGCCACTATAGAATCTTGCCTGAGATCAGAATTAAATTACCGATTAAGTACCTGAAATATATAAATGTTGAAACTCCTCTCTGACATTTCCCTGAGTGATAATATTGCAATATAAAACGAAGGATATCTAATCTATTTTGCCCGCGAACCCCACGGCTTTCAAATTCCGTGTCCACGATTAATTACTAAAAGATATAATTTCCAAATTAATAGCGATTAAACTCGCAAACAGGAATTGACATTCATACATACCGATGACAGGAAGAACCATCTTGAATAGCACGAAAATGCTGCTAAAATATACTTTTGAGATACTTTAACAATATGTGATGCTCCGATAACCTCTTGCAAGACTATACCTAGATTTAATGGAAAAATAGCAGTCGAATTTCATTTTTAAATATTTGAAAATTGTAGACATTCTCCCGTAAAATCTTCGACAATGCTAGGAACTTTATGATCACATCATGATGAATAGTAATAGTTTTGAATTAGGTGACCTCAGTAATGCACAGAGGTAATGAGTAATTTTCACTGAAAGCTTAATGTGATAGAGGAAGGCAGCAGATCACTTTTGCGCAGAATATCTCTTTCATTGAATCTGAATCATTTCAATTTTAATCAGAAAAATGAGTTGAATAGCTTTACAAACAGTAGGTGTCTTTCTTTTCTTATTGCCGATTGATAAGATTCCCGAAGTAAGAATTTCATAAGTAAATAAGTAAGATACCGCGATGAGCACTATAAAAGGTCTTACTCTAGTTGAAGACTGCCTAGTTTCACTAGGTATATGTAATTCCAATAAATCTCACCATTCCTGAGTAATGGCTTCGTGAGCTAGACATAGAAGATAAGGATGCATAAGAGATTTTTCGACCTCAGATTTGTGGAATGTCGTCAAATCTAAAGTTACGCTAATCTAGAGAGGGATCTGAAGGAGAAAACGAGAAATTGGATTATCCTGAATCGATAGATTATTTTCCCGATTCATCCGGAGGTTGGGACCTTCTTTTATCGAACTAACGAGCGTTCGTTTCATCAAATCCTTCCCTGAGGATATAAGTTGATGGGAGAATAATCTCTTCACTACTGTGTATTTTTATAGCCCTAATTTGACTTAAATAAGTCTATTTACATTTTGCGGATTAATGATACAGTAAAACTCAGTTAAGACGCTTCTCAGGGAATTGAGTGAAAAGGCGGGACAGTTTTATACCCGGAATATAACAACTTTTTATTTCTCTTACTTTGGAAAACATTAGAGAAGGAATTTTGGCTCTTTAATTTTTAAACAAGAGCTTCACTCCTTGAAATAAAAACGGTACTTTTTTAGCATTCTTTATTTCCCACAGTTTTTGATAGGGTATCTTAACTGGAAAGCTATAGCGTTATACTAGTTGCCTCCTCCTCAATTTTTATAGGAAAAGCGGCTTTTCTGAGAGAGATAAAAACCTCTTTCACTACTCTATTTTTCTCAATATACAGTGAAGCAATTTTTCAGACAGACAATTAGAGAACGATAACGAATTTTAACAGCAGTGCTCAACGACCCACAAAACACGGAACTAGCACTCTTTTGGTGGGTAAAAGTACAATCTGAGATGAAAATTGCTCAGATTCGCGAATTTTCATTTTTTACTCACAAAATTAATCATCGCAAACAACGGAATTAAGAACTTCTTTAAAGTCAGGGCGAAGCAATAGAGGGGAGAGGAGGAATACGAAACAAATAAGGTATAAAATTTTTGGTTTCTCAAATGAGGAGGAAAAACGGTTAAAGCGGGTAGCAGAGCGTATAAAGCGGTATTTTTGCCAATTATTTGGTGTGCGAGGGATTGAAATCAAGAGAATACCGCGTACTCAGCGGGATAGCTGAGATTCTTAGCTTAGATTAGATAGCTAGATTCTTATGCATTTTAAATGGATTTTACTGTATTTAGATAGACAACTAATCTATCATCTATGAAGTTTCCCGGGACTCATTACCAAATTCCAATTCCGCTATGAATGATTAAGATAAATGCGGCTTCAGATTCAGATAGTCTTCATATGATCTCTTTTTAGTGCCTTTATTATAAACTTAACGAATGTATTTCGTTGTCTTTTAAGTGGGAATAATAATTTCACGTACATATAATGTATAGGTTAATTTCGTGATAAAAGATTTCGAGCGATGTGGCGAAAGCTATGAAGGAGGTTCAAAATGATTCCGCCAATTTCCATCTCAAGGTGAGAGAAAAATAGCAAGATAGTGGATTCTTGGGGAGCAACATGCAACTCGCAGCTGAATTAGGCGATTTTTCATCGAATCAGCGTTCTTGCCTTTCGTTACAAAGTCCCTCTTGGGACTAAAACCTTTCCTGACTCTTATGTAAGGGAATGCGTGAATTCTCATGCATAATGGACAAGTTATGCGAAGCCTCCCACACTTAAGACTCAAGGAAGCTCATGTTACGAAGATTTATGCTGAAATACAGATTGCTATGCCGTTCAATAAGTTCACATTTCTAAAATGGGAAAGAGATCGGATTTCCGTGATGAGAATGTCTGAAATCTACGTTTTGATCAATTTTCTACCTAAAATAACCTTCAAGGTACGATCCACTTTCCAAACTAAACAAGACTCGAACTAGCTTCTATATACTAAATATTACTCGGATTCCGCTTTTCTAGGATCAAGAATTTAAAACGAGATTCCGTAATGTGAAACTTTCATGTCAAAATTGATAATAATAACTTCGTCTGAATGTTTACCATTGTAATTATCGATAATGATTCACATTAGTAACTTTTACCTATTCGGCGGATCTAAAAATTTGCCATGACCATTTGAGAATAATTTCTTCCTTTCTTATAAAGGTAATTTTTATATAGTTACTAGCAGATGCCTGTTGATTCTCAACAAGAAAAATTAACAAATACCACACTAATGGCGACTACCTGGACTCTCAAGAAAACAATAGTCAATGTAACTAACGATATGCGGAAATAACTATTTACTCAACGGAAAGCACGTTTTAGTCGGTTCATTGTTTTGAAATCACGATGATTCGCTTTCAAATGTATATGGAGAATATGCAAACGAAGGATACGAACTGATAATGAGAGTGGAAAACAAAGAAAGAAAAATTGACTAAATAAAAACCTAACCAAACCAAATAAAAAATATATATGTAAATCTATATGGTAATCCAAGCGCTGATCAAAAAACTAATTTATTTCTGCAACTAAGTTTTGCTAAGACTCTCCTCCAAGACTTCCCTCTTCTGTCCCTGAACTAATAAATATCTTATTTCCCACCTTCTTGAGCGTGACGAAGAAACATGCCCATCGTTACTATCGGGATGAATAGAAAACACTCCTACAGATTCAATTGGCGGTTAGTCATCGTAACTGCAAATGCAAAAATCTCAAAAAATCGCCTCCCTTCATATATTCTTTCTTTATCTCTTATTCTTTGCAAAAAACAAAAGCTCGGACTCAAGAATTTGAATGGTCATCTAGGGGAAGAGTTGTTTACAAACCTCAAAATTTTTTAGAACTTTCGAGCATTAGATCAAAATTCACGCAATTTCGAATCCAAGAGGATATTATGGGACCTAAATTAAAGTTTTTACCACGTCAGCAATTCAGACGACATAATTAAGGAAAAAATATCGCTTCTTTTTCTTAAAGGGAGTTAAGTATTTTCCGGTAAATACTGGAAGGGGAAAACTATTTTATATCTCATCTCGACTACAGTTGTACCATAGTTGTGTCTGTGGTATCACTTTGACTGTCTCAACACATATAAGCGTTCGCCCAAATTTTAGAGGACTAAATGTAAACAGAGACTATTTAATCTCAATTTCGTTCGAATAAAGTATTATTAGTATTATAAAATTCGTAATACCCTAAACCGCAAGTTTGTTATTTTCAGTCTAAATTACATTAAATAAAGGAAAAACCACAAGCACGAAAGAAAATTCTTTGTTATGTTCGTACAATTATCTCATTTAATATCGAAATGTAACGCAAGATAGCGCGCGTATGAAATGCGAATTATGACGAATAGATTATGCGGCACAGGCTTTCCCATAGCTTATTGAGAGTCGCGGCACACCGGCTGGAAAGCTCTGACCTAAAGGAATGGGCGGCGATAGTATACATAAACAATTATTCTTGCGAATTCCATAACAAAATTAGCACTGAGATCACAAACTAACGGCCAGCTCAACCTCCTGCGCCTTTTCCGAACTTATAAGAAAAGGCTATGATCGACGCAAGGATTTGCCGAAAAAACTAGGATTTAGCAATCTTGGAGCTTTCTTACATCCATGGACACGCAATGCAGTGAAGCTGAGCACGAAAAGGGGGTGGGTGGCTTGGGGGCAGGGCGTGGGGGCAGGAGGAAGTGGAAAAAGAGAGCTCGCCTCCGGGGGCAGGGCGGTGAATCTCCGCCACCACTGCGACGCCCACTTCCGGAAATGGCACTTGTTTCAACTTCCGCTCTCACGGAACCAGGTTTAATCCCCAATTCCTCGCTGCATTTCGGTTGGGGGAGACATGCCTCGACGCTCTCCTCACTTTTTTCCTCGCAGACGATTTCGCGAGCACTTGAAAAATACTCGCTGTAAAACATAGGGAGAGGATACAAAGTCGATACTTGACTATTAGCGGTCCTTTTTTCACAATGAGCGTACCCTCGATTTAATGAGAAGCTATCTACACTACGCCATTCTTCACAGTGCCTATTCAAGCTTTAGTTGGCAGTGATAATTAGCGTCCACATTCATTGTGATTATCTAGCGTCACCTAACATAGCGTAATGAGAATGTATTACCGAAGACTATTACTGGAGGTAAAAATGATTAAAGTACGTGCATAAACAATTTTCGGTGATCGGTGGAAATATATCACCTACTTGTTTGCGGTATACAAGCAATTTTTACGTCAAGTAGTTTAAACTAAGGACCGCTGATAGTCAAATTATCACTATCAGTCTCATGTTCTTAATCCTTAATGTTTTGAGTCGTTATTTTTATTATGGTTCATACAGAAAGTCGTTCATGGATCATATGATCAGAGTTAACCAAATTTGCTAAGTAAATTACTATTATTTTACATCCTTTAATTTCTTTTGGGTTTCTTTATAATTGCGTTTTGCATCATTAGAGCATTAGGGTCAAATACCTAAAATGTTCTGTTAGTCAGTCTTTCCATACCTATTAACTTCAGTTGTTAACAGAATTATGCCTCTTTCTACCTCGAATGTCACTAATTCTCGAATCATTTACTTACATTCCTTTCTTGATTCTCAACTTCCAATTTCCTGCCTTAAATTTTGGTCCTAGACTCTCGATTTGTTTTTAATTGCTTTCGTCTTTACTTTGTATCATTGACTGACTGTATCTAATACGAGACATTCAATGCATAAAGCGTTGATAGTTATATTACCGCCATCACTTACTAAAGTGAAATTTATTTCCTCTTTGAAAATGTAACGAGCCGCTTGAAAAGAAAGAATGCGTGCATACATACATATTTCAGAGCAAACTTAGAACTAGTTGCAACTAAGAGCAAATAAAGAACTATGATTTTCCGAATTAAAAAGCCACTGCTTAGGTTTATTACAATGCAATTTCTAGATTCTGCGTCGCTGGTGCGCACTTACAACAAGGTCGAGAGTTAAATCTCTAGAAAAACATTTGATAACCACCATGCGAAATAATAACTGGAGTAAATCCGAAGTGTGTATCATTGCTAGGAACACATCTTGAGCGTTAATTGGAGAGCTCTTGTAATTTCATACGAGAGGTTTTTCGGGTAGCGAGACTTCGCAGCGAAAAAAGGTTTCCCAGGGGTTGAATGCATGGATTTTTAACTAGGTGATGAAAAATAAATCGATGCCGGAAATTCCGAGTACGTGGCCGCGTACAAACGAAGGGGGAGAGAGAAGAGTTTGCACAAACGTGAAACTCTAGCAAACTTTAGCCTACTAAGTCCTCCAACTATTGTTAAAGTAAAGAAATGACTTAGAGTTCACACTAGGAATCAATTTCCACTTCTACTTCAAGTGTGCACACTTGCAAACAAGAGTCCTACATGAAACGGGTAATATGATATCGCTTAAATGCTCAATGAATTGCTTCACTTACTGCAATATATCAGGAATGGAGCGATAAAATCATTTCCATCCAATGCCAGATAAATTCAGCATTATATTTGACTAAGGTTTTAATGTCCTGGTAAATGTTAAGATTAATATGGTCAAAGAAATTATTACCTGAATCGAAAACCTCCGCTAAAAGTTTTATCTAGGCCCACTCATGGCAGTTTTTAAACAATTTAGGGCCCTTAATGTCGCTTGGCAGCTTTACGTGAAAGAGCTTCGACCGCAGGGCTCGAATCCGAGACCCCAATCAAGAGTTTCCGGCGAGCATTATTCCTCAGTAATGGCATTAAGCCTGCAAGTGCTGCGGTTCAAATTCCTCACAGGATATTGCGTGAGAGATGAAAATACCTACGAAGGATAATAAAGGCGTCGTTGTGTAAGACGCAGTGCTTTTTACGAGGGACTGACCTGACTTACGTAACCGAAGTTCATACGCCCCAAGGTGCATAGGCATTTCAATGCTTTCGAACCAAATGTTAGCTACTGCACGTGTTCAAACTTGCCGGATTAGAGTTTGATAAACAGATTATTGATGATATTGTGGAAGTTGAAGATGGAGTTAAAACTTAATAATAATACTTTTGAAGCACATTTTAGCACCATGACCTTTTTCTTTCGCCCCCCTCGAAGATATTATATTATATATTAGATATGTCGAAGATAAGGTCAGACGCAATTAGGAAATTTTCTAACGTGTTTTATTATGTTAGGTCTGAAGGTAGATTATGAAGTGTTTTATTAAAAAAATGACTGTAATATTTCATGATGAAAGAAAATTTTAGGATGAATGTAGCTCATGTCAGTGGGTTGCAAATAATAAACAATTCGACTGCTTCTACGATTACCACAAATGGTGAAATTGATGAATATGCATGAATGACTGAATGAATGTATTTCTTCAACAATTTAGTATATTTTCAAGATTGGATTGTATTAATCTTTGACATCCTGAAGTAGAAGATAAATATTGAATGGGAAAGTCATATTTCCTTTACAATGTAGACAACGCGTTTCAAACCTGGGTTTCACGGAACGCCAATGGGTATGGGAAGCTTACCCAAGGAGTACGAGTGGATAGTAAGTAAATAAGAATACATTTTTTGTTGGTAATATTTCAGAGTGTCAGTCAGTCACATCTATGAATGTGCATGTTTAATTTAAAAATTCATTCCTCATCGTAATAAGCAGAAGTACGGAATACGGTAACTAAAAGTAAAGGGAGTACGGAGGCCAAAAATGTTGTGATAAAAGATGAAACCGCAACTTTGGCGATTATAACACAACTTTCCCATGTTTTATTCGAAACAGAATGACGAAAATGTGTAAGCGATGTTCTATATGAAATGGAGGAGCAAATTCCTGATTAACGCTTACAGCGTAAATTAAGATACAATTTCACTGGTTTACTTTCGCTCAGGAAATAAAGCATCAACGGAAAAATATTCTCGTCTGAAATTTAAAAAAGTTACTGCTTGAGCGTTTGCGATATTTCAACTGCGTATTTGATTGCAAACACCCCTGGGTTTACACCATGGATTAGCTATATAATATTGAAACGAGCATACATGGGATCAGGGCCGGCCCGAGATGCATTGACGCCCCGAGATGAGAGACATGCAAACATACGAAATATTTCTTTCTTTCAAACAAAATATATCTAAATTTCTCGATATGTATATACTACATTATTATTATATTATAAATACTTTAAAAGAGTGGATTTTAAAGATATTTTTAAATTTCCTTCTGTTATTAAATCATTATTAAATATCTATTATCATCAGAATTACAAAAGTAATGATCCAACGAATAGCAACGTCATACGCCCCCCATACCTCGGCGCACCGGGCGACCGCCCAACTCGCTTCTGTCTTGGACAGCTCTGCATGGAATGTTAACTAACATGAGCCTTGAGCGCGTAAATCGAAGCTAAATCCCTTCCTCGCGAAGAACTAAAACAAAAAGGCGAAAAAGTAACGGCACAGCATGCCATTAAGTTAATTAAAAAATTTTGGTTCGTTCCCGCAATGGAATAAAACGTACGAGCGAGCGACAACGCACAGCGTGCGATGTGTTACCCATTCCCTAATTAACCCCACGATCTGATACCATTCCTAATCCCACGAGGAAAAAGGAAACAGAGGTAACTATCTGTTCTAGCTCTAATTCCCCTGTAACGTATCCTAGATTGGTCTCAGTTAGCATCCTTCTCTAACGGGAATAACGAAATCTCGTACGTCCTCACTCAATTCAGTTTCGATGAATTCGGGGAAAAGCTTCCGCCTGTGTTCCGATCTGTTTACGGTGATTCCCATCCGAGGGATTTAATCATCTAATACACTGCTACTAGTTTCCCTTGACAACCGTGCATGTGGTATTACTAGCGCTACCGATGTTTTCGATTAATTGAAGAATAATTCGCGCACAGGGTCGGAGTGATTCTAAAACGAGCCGTTTGAATTTTCGTTGCAAAGCAACAACGAGAGCAGCGGGATGAGAACATCCAACGTGGCCATCACTCATATAACGGAACGCCTGTCGTGGCTTTACAGTGCATTCGCCTGCAAGAAAGGAGATAAGCATACTCTCTTCACCAAATAATAAGCGTCCTGGAGCACAATAGCAGATTTTGAGCGTCGGAACGTGACAATGAGAATGACGTCCCAATTACGCGTCTGCAATTTCCTCCGGACGTATCCGATCTAGGATAGACAGTACCATTTTCCGATGGTTGATTGAAATGACGGACGGAAATTCAAATCACGTAAAAGGATGCGAGGATCGCGAGTCTGACGGACGTCATCGACGAATTGCTGAGTAAAAAGGAGGAAAATGTGACCTGCTTGATTTGCAAAGCATGCATCAATGACAAGGACGCTAATAAGCATTATAGCTTTCAAGTTTCCGTCAATTGCACGACCAGACAATTGTATTCTGTCCAAAATACATGGATTTTCGGATTCTGTTTCTAGTTGGCAATTTTGGCTCTGTTTCTAGATGTTGAATCTGGGTGTTTCTAAGAGGTAATTGTCTCCAGCC
This sequence comes from Pachydiplax longipennis, assembly GCA_036926295.1. NCBI lineage: Eukaryota > Metazoa > Arthropoda > Insecta > Odonata > Libellulidae > Pachydiplax > Pachydiplax longipennis. The sequence goes on from JAVFKF010000010.1 coordinate 4,074,995, forward strand.
TCAAGCCATGACTCCTAGGTCCTTCTTTACTAGATTAAGCATCATAAATAACGTGTTTCTGTGAATTACGCATGCGAATCTACCGCCTGATCGTCAATGAGTGATTGTCATAGGCTTACAGTTAGGCATCAAAATGTAGAGAGGCCCCTATGATGTTGAAGTCCCATTCATAATCATTAGAAGCTACCTCCAATCCTTTGCTGCATGAAGGTCCCCACTAATGACTGCCTAGATGAGAGTCTCATAAGCAAGTTCTACTTGCGATCATTATTCAGTTATTATACAGATAAATATTTTAAAATCAGTCTTAAACATATAATTTTCCTATCTGAAAATATTTTTAAAGCTGTTTTAGAAGGAAAGGGGTAAAAATGATATTCGTAATATAAACATGAGAGGAGACTTAAATAGAATTAACGACACCGATTGTGACCTTGGGAAAGGATAATTAGAGAGAATTCTAATGAAGCACATTCTTATAATGGGAAAATAGGAATGATGAAATGGTTTGAAAATCACGAGATCTTAAGTAATAAGATGAAATGAATGCGCAGGTGAAGAAATCCTATTAAAAGGTTTCAACTTAGCCGAGAAGTTGGAATTGATGGAATAACGCAGATGACGTACGATGGACACATCAGTATAATGAATGGTAGAATGAGAGACAGAGATACACTGATGAAGTTAGCGAAGCATTCTGCACTCTCGATTATCCGGGCTTGCGATGAAGAGAAAATGCACAAATTATCAGAAATTCGGATAGCCCAAACCTTAATTTTTATATTTTATTATATTCATAATTTACGCAAATAAACAGTTTATAATAATTTGCGCACATAGTACTTCATTTTCGACTGTTTCGTAGATTCATTTAGTTTTATGCACCCGAAATTTTTAGAAGCGTTAGTGTCATTGTAGCTTCTGTTTCGAGGAAAAAAGTCTTCCGCATATCCTGCTTGAATAAGAGCGTAAAAATATTCGTAAAAATAGTTATCGTTTTAAAACTTTTTAAAAAAAAGACCACGGAAAATTTGAACGAACAGGAAAAAATCACACACAGCTAATCTGGCCATAATCGGGTTCAGTGTACGGGGAAACACTTCGAAAATCACAGGGAAGTTCCGGTTCTCTGAGAACAGCCAACAAGGACACGAACTCTGCCACGTTCGCGAAACTGAAGCTTTCCTTTCATCGAGATACTTGTAACATATACATCAAACGTAATAGCATAAACATAGTATGAGGAACAGCCTACAATAAGTAGTAATATTTTCCCTCTAAGTTTGAAGGAATTCGTCCCGATTTAAACCACACAGTGATGTCCGCAAGTAGCTTCAGACCGTTTCCAAATCCCGCTTTCACAGATACCTGTCATCGGCTGCACCGACCACAACTGAAATACTCGAGAGCGGGTTAACGAATTCCGAAGAGGACGTGGGAGAGGTAAATTGCCCAACCTGCAGCTGGAACGGAGGGTCTGCAAATGATAAATAAGTTAGCCTAGCCTAGAAGGAACTTCTTTGGGCCATCTAAGACTTTGCTACTCGCATATCTTAGGTATGCCAACCGTTATGATAATCCTCGCGACATATACACACTGCATGTATGTCTTCTCACCTGTACTGTAAAATTCACGGTATAGGTACGGGTTACAAAACATGCATATAAAGGATACAGTCGCTTTATACAGACTATGCCTGTATAACGTGTAGCTTTCACAGAATTTACAACTAAAACGATCCCTTTTGCCTCTCATACTTCAGCGAGACTTCGAGTGTTTATAAGTCGTTGTTAATTCCTTCTACAAGACTGATGATGATATAACCTGATACAAAGATTGTGTTTCAAATCAAGTGAGTGAATTGTTTATCATTAGATATAATTAAATGCACATGATACATTTGATAATAGAGTGATTAAATGTACTTAATGCATTTAATTATTTCACTGATAATTTAATATGCACAATTAATTATTTAATTATTAAATGTATTATGATCACTTAATTATTTCCACCAATTTAACCGCGAAATAATTCATCTGAGAGCAGTGCAATTTAACACTTTCTATTTCAAATGTATTCCAGCCTGAGGGAAAGTGTTTTAGCTTTATCATCTTAAAATGTATTTATCAATTATATTTTGAAATGTTACATCGTCAACTTTAACATTCAATAGAATTTTACATGATACTGAAAATACATTAATGCGTACGAAATCACTCTGTTATCTGAGAGAACAGGTTCACCGGATCCGTGCTATGTAATGTTAATGTTTCGATTCAATTTAATATTTTAGGTTTTTCGATTGTGTTTTCTCGACCTTTTCCACCGTCACCCATGGCAATTTGAATCGATAAGAGTCTACACAAGGCAGCACAGCGCGGTTCTAACTACAAGACGCTTGGAATTTGGCGGGCATCCAGAAAAATCTTCGCGGTTGCTGCCTAAAAACTTGTGACATTTTCTAATCTATCTCGGAAATTTTCCAAATCTGATCTGAAACCTTTCGGTGGTGGAGTGATAAATTTTAACAAAACAGCGTACTATCATAAATATGTCAGAAGGATATTTTGACTGTAAAAATCATAAAGAATTTTGCTGGATACGTTTACCGTGATATTTCTTACTAAGATTGTGAAGAGTATGCCATAAGATACAGACATGGTTTGACTTAGCAATAGCGTGTCTTACTCATCACCTATATTTATACAATTTATTTTTCCGAGTGTTCTAAAGGAATTTTTACCAAATGTATTGAATGATCAAAAAGTACGGTTGCACAGGTTAGAAAATAAGTGTTCAAGCAAAATCTTCCTCGTAGAAAACGATTGCGACTTCAATAAGAATCAAGTCCAGCTATTTTAGTTTTTTTTCAATTAACAAACAAGTTATATATTAAATAATGATACGGGGCTGATATCAATACGTATAAAGATTGAAAACTAAATGAATAATCTTTGCCTTAGAGAAGGTAAATGCTTCCCGATCATTACATCATAGTTCTATCAAATTCCACCCTTGTTTAATACAAACAACATTTTTATAGAAAGCAGAGAAAATACATATACTTCACGTTTAAAGATTAGAATTCTCACTCATATACTAAAATTAAGAAATGGAAATAAATTCACTGATGGTTCTGAACTGAACAATAAAAATTCCACAATAAAGAATTTGAAGACTTCTAGTTCGGAAAATTTCTTTTACTTCCCGCAATACTGTTTGTCAACAAGTGTAGAACAAACATGAAAACTCCTTTCGAACTCCGAAAGGCCGGAAATCCCCAAGAGGTGGCAGCCCTGTCAAGTTTAAGAAACACTCGTATGTGGAGGAGCAAATCTGTGAGCCGATCGGAGGAAACACCTTGGGAGAAATCGTGCAACGAGCGCATCATCTCCGGTAGACGCGGCCACAGTAACAGACGGGCCGCGCATCGGAGGGACGGGGATGGGGGACGGGCAACAGCAAGCCAGGTTCAAGGCGAGCCGCCGTGGCGACGTTGTCAGATTGGCCAAGAGGTAGATGAGAGAGACGCTGTGTTGTCGGCGCGTGCTAACGTGTGCTTGGGTCAGCGGTGACGCAGTGCCAGCATTTCGACCTCCGTCCACAGGAGATTCGTTAACGTCAACGGCTTCCCTTCGGATGATGACTTCTTGGAAGGCGATTCTCTTGACCTAAGCACGTCTGCGAAGATGCTTCTGGGGTCGCCGATACACGCTGACCCCGAATAAAGGAATGAGCTAACGAATTAACGTCCGAACGATTCCCAACATCACCGAATTTCCTGGTTTATGAAAGCGGTGATAGAGAATGAATTTTTGGTCAGTTAACACCAATATGAATATGATAACGAACAGATATTTGACTTTATTCACCTGCGTGCCTAACCTAAGACATGACAAGAATAAAGGTGAGAAATCTACGCGAACCGGATAATTTAACTACGTTCCTTGGGTTTTCAGAATTAAACTATTTGCACAGTTGCATTATCGACATACAAATTTTATTGCATAACTATTCTAACTCAATCTTCTACACCAGGTGTTTTCACTTTCATAGATTCTATTTAGAAGTCTAGCAAATCGAATTTGTTGTTACGTACCGCGGAAATGAGTTGGGAACCATTGTCGAAGAATAAATATCTGGTAAAAAACATTTATAATAAATGAAAATGCGCAGTTAATTCAACGTCATTGACGCATTGCATTGTTGATGCACCTCAAAGATTCCTAATAATGAAATCATGCTCAATAACACAAAATAAATAAATCTCCAATTCATATACTGAATTCTGAGGCATCCTTTCCACCATGATGTACTTCGTTTACTTTAAAAGCATTTCTAGTTCAAACGTGACCTCAAAATATCGTATCTCGAAAAGAGGCATATTTCCGGCACGTATAAATAAATATTTGACAGGATGAAGAGGGAACTGTTCTTTTGTGGCCATAGGTCGCTAGCAAGTAACTACATGTTTACTTCAAAGGAATCTTCAATCGAAATGTCCATGTTTTTTCTCTCTCTGAACGTTTCAGATATTTCGACTTAGGCTTAAGAGTGGTCACTCAGGAATTTCCGGGTGAGCCAGATTCCTTGGTGCCAATTACGAATGGATTTCCGGTCTAAAATCAATGAATGACACGATGGCACAATTCACTCAACGTGAAGATTCCGGACGATAACGAGGTGCACATCACACGATACATAACTAAGAGATTTCACATCTTTAAAACGCAAGATCATGCGAAAGAAAGAAAGATATCAGGATGTGTTCGGGGCAATCCTCACTTGAGATTGTGTGTTTATGGCGCATTTATGAAGTATTATAATGAAAAATAGTTATTGAGAGAAGTTAAAACCACCTTGATTTACTCACTAACGCAAATCCATAAAGAATTATATTGCATTACGATGGGAATAACTCACATTCCATTGTAGAGTATTTTCTCTTGGGGAAATTATTGCTTGACTCATGTTAGTAATTAGTTTATCTAATTGTTTCAGCATTGATTAAGACTTGATTTAATATGACAACGGAATTAAAAAACAGCAATATTTTTACTATATCCTTCGCCAGATCAAATGAGAAAAGAGTTAACATGAAATGCTGTACCCAAATAAAAATAAAAAGGTATATGAACAAAGGGGAAGTGAAAAGAGTAAAATTCATTGTAAATCAAATTCCATACATACGATACATCAAATTTTGAATCATAAAGCGACGTTTATGCACTAGTTTAGTCTATACTGGTGTTTTAATAGCGTCTTTTGTACAGGAATAACTTACATGTACAGTGTTACCTTGACTCGTCCTAAAATTTTCTAACAATGCTATATTATTTTTATATTTTTCGTGGTGATCCAGTTTTTTTGTAAAAAACTGTTTCCTAGCCAGTTTTAACTATGACAGATTGGAGAAAGTTAGATTGCCCGCTAAAATCAATTGATTAAACTCATCTCCCTCATTTTTCTATGATTTATTTCAATTAATCTTTATTCTTTTTCCCCCTTTTACGTTTCCTTCTGTCTTATATTTAAGCAAGGTGACTAAAAAGATCATGCTTACATTTAAGATTATGGTACGAAAATATGATAAAAGTACCGTCAGTAATAGTAAATAACAATAAAGAGTAATTAATAAGAACCTTTGCAGAGTAAGCTGAAAATAAACTACGATTCGAAAATGAAAAAAAAAATAACAAAAATTTTTCTAAAAAATAGGAAATAATTAAGAGTTACGCTTTATGTGCACGTGTAAGAGTGTACATCTAAATGCATACATATATAAAATTTATAATTTCTCCCATGGCTGTTTCCGCTCTATATACGAGCAGGAGTATTCCAAACATAGCGTAATTCATGCGATTTACTAGGAAATAATCATGTATTTACGAAGAAGCACGTCTAGTGAATCAACCTCGGCGTCACCTGCAAGGAAATCGCTTTCAAAGGCCGGCTCTAGTTCAAGGAAACGCGCTCATCACGCATTGCTAAAAGCAGAGATAAACGGTACGAAAGACACAACACATGTTCAAGGAACCGAGAGGAAAAGCTAAGGCGGGAATGTAGAGATGGCAACGGTGCTTTCGCTTCCCTGAGACTGGCGCACCTGCCTTGACCCAAGTGCGTTCGCATTTATACCTGTGTAGTACCGTAAGCACCTTCCCTGGAAATTTGGGCCGAAAAACTGCCGGCAAACAAAATTTTGGCGTGGTTCTGTTTTGAATTCCTCGAGCTGCCGGTTGGGAATCACCGGCAATGGCGAACGATGCACGGGATTCGAGTAAATGCCTCGTGTACAACGGCTATGTTGCGCTTATGAAATCTTCGATTCAAGTTCCCGCGCAAGTGTCTTAGCTACTTTTAATACTTAACGTACAGAGATAGCTAATTTTTTTACTGTAACTAAGCCATTACACCATGTTGAGAATTTCATCTGAAAATCAAGTGTTCATTGCATAGATTAACACCTGGTTTAAATGTTAGATTTTAGGGTGAATCAAATAATATTTAAGTCCTTACGCCAAGATTGATGAGTTTAAAACAAGCATTTTCTCTATTCTCAATAATTCTCTACTGTTTTAGTTGGCATCAGTAAGGAAATTTTTATTTTCTATTCCCGCATTTCAATAAGCGTATTTTAAAATTTCTTAGCGTATTTTTAACTTAAAGAGTTTGATGAAATTGAAGCAACAATACAAGTATAGGTAAATTTTTCAACATTATCTTATATTATTATATTACTGTCTACTTAAGTTACTAGGATATCTAGTTCTATTAATCTCTCATTTGGTTTCCAGTTAATTTATTATTATCATTATCTATTCTCAATCGAACAATTTTTGTAAATTAGCAATTACAATGACTATGTTTACTTTCCAGGTTCCTTGTGGTCTGTTTTCTTTAAAATTTATGTAGAACTATTAGTGGGTTTTTCATTTCTTTCCTTTAAGGATGGTTTTGGGTTTTGGGAATTAAGAAAAATACCACATAAGTATTTATACTCATGTAGTAATTTCTTTCCTTGCTACATTCCAATAGCCATCTCTTTCTTGCTAATCTTGGTTGATAAGATGTAAGAAAAGACTCATTGGACCAAAATAGAGACACTATGTTTTTATTATTATCATCAAGTAAGGCTAAAAACTATCGATAAAAGACGTAGTTTATACTACATTTTTAAATATTTTATTAATGGACGAAGCAAATTTTCTAAAATCCATAAAACATTTTAAGTAGAGACCAGTCATGGTGGTGAACTTCGTCATCCAAGAAATCCTTAGTAATTCCCGAAATTATATCGTTTGAATATAAGTATTTGAAAGTACTGTAAAGTAGGGGAATTCATTTATGACTTTTCGGTAACAGTATTGGGTCCAACTCAGAATGTCTCATTTTCTTATGATAACGAATGGATGTTGCATTTTTTCCTACGTTAGGGTAGTCGTCAACTTATTGTTAGATAAAACGAGGCAAAGTAACATCGACTCACTTCACAACTCCAACCCATTATTTAAACTGCCTACAAGTTAACACTTCGCCTCATCGGGAGATAATTATCAGAAAATAACGCAATTAGGCAATTTAAATAATATACGAACAGCCGCTCAATTGGCCCCTGTCAGGAGGAAAGAGTCGTTCCAAAATTCCATTTCAGTCCAAACATACCACTTTTAAACATCACCAGGCGCTGCAAATCTTTTCCTTTTACGCGAGAGGCAACTTCCGAGGTATTCAGGATATGCACTCACCTGAAAAATAAAGAAGTGCTTTCATTAATTACAGCCCGCTATAAGAGTTCATACTCCTCAGACCCACAATAGCCCGCCAGGCATTCAAATAAGAACTATTTTAGGATCATTTTCACAACAACAAGAAAAGTCATTAATGGGGAGGGTTCAAAGCCTTCTCGTTGGAATAAAATGAAAGCTGGAGTGAAATAGTAGCTATTTACGCATTTTGGGGTGCGTTAGATAATTGAAAACCGTGAATAATTCAGGGGGAGTATTTTGCTTACAACTAATATAGATGTACGTAACAGAACAAAATATCATACAATACAGACTCCTTCTGTACACAAGAAAACCATCATTTTAAGAAGTTGATTAGAAGTAAGGCGAATACATAGAGAAGGAGAAGAGTATCCTCTTAAGCAACCAAAAAAGTATTCCATCAAAGAGAATAAATGACATAAAGCGGTGATATTGCAGTTTAATTCTGAGAACTTTCAGACCCTGATGCCCAAAGTATACACAGAAATCAATGTAAAAGTAAAACAAGCATTATTAATCAATACATTTACTAAACTTTGTGACATGCAGAGTTAAATCAAAAATACTTCGTATGTTTCCACATTAAATTTTTAATGTCGACATGGACGTTTGACGTAAGAATAGATTTTTAATCTTTGTACAAAAGCAACTAAATCTTCAATCAAGCGAGATCGGCATTGAAGAATCAATCATGCCATACCGAAAATATAATAAAAGTCGTAACACAAATTGAGCTACACATATTAACTGTTAATATTTTTAAGGAAATGAAAGTTGAAAAACGAATCTATCCCAGTTATCCAAGTTAAGATGGAGTCTATGAACCAATTTGAAATAGCGTTCGTAAATGTAACATTCATGCAAAAAACAGGAAGAAAAGATTCGTAAGAATATGTAAATAATAATATGATGGGGAGTCGCTTCCTGAGTAAGCGAATGTTTCCGTCCTTACATACATGTTTCAGTTGAGACAAATTCATACATCTTTTCATAAAATCCCAGTAACATTAAATCCGCCTCTTCGGAATCTCATTCATCGGCGATTTCTTTAATCCCACTCTCTCTACAAGGGCACTCGCATTCTCCACCTGTACCATCCGTACTGCTTCCATCCATCATCTCCTTATATCCGGACGAAAGAAACACACCTCTATCATACTGGTCACGCAAACTTCATTTCACTCCGCATTCATTCAGAGCATACTCATTACTGTCGCTAATGTTTTTTCTACGCATGCCATTCGTGTATTTCATTGCAACTGTATTCAGTTTGCTCAGTGTTTACACCGAATCTCCTGACCTTCGTTACTATATATAATATTTGAGCGAATGCACGTAAAATAGGAAGGATTCAAACGATTTTTTGTGAAATTGATAACTAAAGCTTAACAAAGTGAAGACGAGAACGCCTACAATTTTCCGACATGAAATAAATTCCGAGAGATTCCAAGATATCGGTGCAGAAATGTCCTGAGCTTGTCTGAAAAGTAATCAGACCTGTTTGGATCCTCATCACTTCCAGCATTAGCCATAAAAGACTGAAGAAAGAATGAGGCAAAATGAGGTACTTTGCTCTTGCTTTCATGACTAAGAACCATATAAGTGGACGAGGTGCAATTAAGTGTAGCAAAATGACTCAATAAACAATAATTAGGATTAACTGAGAAATGGCCAAATGAATGCTATGATGTGTCATCGTTCATACCTCAGTAGCTCTCAAATTATTCCTGCTCTGAAAAAGTCTCAGTACCAAAGTAACACTTTTATGTATCACCAGACTATCTAGGCCCACAAGAAGAATGAAAATATTCCATTCATCCAGCTCTGATAGCAGGAGCCTTCCTCGTCTTAAGGAGACTTAATTCGTACTTTGTAACGATTGCCAGGGCAAAATCAAAGCCAGTCAACAAAGCGACGGATATAGCTTCTTTTGTACGGAAAACGCCTCATGACTTCCGAGAGCACCGGCTGAGATTTATTGTCAAAGGAAACCGAATTCGCCGCACGCGAATTTCCCAAAAATCTCTCAGCGTAGAAAGAAACAATGAACCGAATGAAAACGGCTCCGAAAAAGTAATCCAGAGATGAACAGATTTGCTACAGTACCATGATAGCTCCAAAAAATAGCGGCGAGAGGTACTTAAAGCGAAATAATACCATAATCCGATTACGATTAGAACTAAAAGCGATTCATTTTGAGGGATTTTTAAGGCAAAGGAGAAGGAAAATACGCTATTTAGATGGATCAGAAGGGTCAAAGGAAGCGAGAAAATTGTCTAAAAATTAACACAGCGGCCCTTTTCACGCTTTATCCAATCGCACACAGCTCGCAACAATCTCCGCACATAAGCTTCAAAGCATGAGTGCCCATTTATGGAAAGTTATGCAACCGTACGGCGGAAAGGAAAATATAAGAGTCCGACATAAAAGGAGAGGTTGATGCGATTATTTTGATAAACCTTCATCATTTTCATGATACATGTTTATCATTGAATACCTAGAGTTTAATGAAGTAGCCGTTGAGTTCCTAGTCAACCTTCCTGAGGTTTGGTTATGTAGATATAAAGTATCTTCGCTATAAAAAAAAATAAATTAAAAATTTTGGCTCTAGGTGATGAACTTCGAGTACAAATCTTAAAGTTAAAAGGCCACTACTATGAATAGACTTCATAAATTCTCATCTAATGCCTACAAAGAGTAGCACAATTATCGAGCACTGGTATTTATATGCTGAAAACATATTGGCCCATACTGAAAGTATTTATGAATCAAAGAATTTAAACTCATAAATTACTACATTAATAATTAACAGTAAAATGTCAATACTGTTGCTAAAACTGATACTTGTATAGCTAACAGAGAGAACTCAGCAATTACGCTGATGAAAGATGAAATTTTAGGATATACGCTTCAGCTGAGCACTTTATTGCATAGGGTTTCTCATTTTTGGGTGTTTATTTTTTTTACACAGAATACTAAAAGGAAAAGTTAAAAGATCGAAAATATCAATCAATTCCAGTTGGTAATATGACTAGATGAACTTTGATCCATAAAATTCTCTCCATCAATAGAAGGGTTAAGCGGTAACTAATAAATCTTATCTCTTAATAATGTTATAGATCTTGTCTCTTAATCGGTAACTAATATTTACGATTTCTCCTCCAAAAAGCAAACACTGAGCAAACACTGTTACTGAGAATTACCGCATCAAAATACCTTAGTAGCAGCGCGCGGTATGGTGGCTGCAACGTGGACACGCTACCTTTAAAATGTTTGACACTTTTTTCGTAAGTTAATGGAAAATCATGTTGAATGTTTCGCTAGAAATCTTACCTAGTAATTATGAAAAAAAATCATTAGGATAACAACTGATGAGTTCATCATTTTCTTCCTCTTACTCAAAGAGTGGCTCCACAACGTACTTATTACATAACTCCATTACTCGAAGTGAACTAAAAATAATTCGGCGGAAGCTTCCCTAAGCTGCCAATGAACCTTTTTTGAAAATAAAATATTTTTGGCCTTTACTAGGTTTCCATTTCTTAATATATCTGTGCCGAAGTATTCCCGGAAATCCTTTTTAATTTTTGTATATTTTTAACAAAGCCGTTAAGTGCGGCTTCTTGTCTGAACCTTGTGCTCCTAAGACTACTCCAACAAATATTCCTACAGAATAATAGGATTTAATTTTGATCCTAACGGGATGAATGGTTTCCAAAATCTTTTATCGCTACTATACTGAATTAGCATCTTACATACATTTAATCATACTTCTGGTTCCCGCAAACAATGTAAAACTGATAAATATTTAAATATAAAGGCAAAAAGAATAACGTAAAAAATGAAGACTACGATTACTAATCTCTTAAGGTTAATAATTAAAATTTATAAAGTTGAAAGAAGGAAACTTCAAAATGAGAAACGTAATTAAATTGTTTTCGAAATCTTTTAACGGAAAGATAAGAATTCTTTCAATGGAAAACTAAAATTAAAATGAATATCATAGGTTAAAAATATATATTTTGAAATACACGATTTGTTGTTTAGAATGGTCCAAGAGATTAATTTACATTTAGTGGTTATCATATGCAATGACGACTTGAAACACCCTAATTAACATTTGAAAGTTAATAGCTGCCATCAATATTTGTTTCATAATCTAAAGAACAGTTTCAGGAAAAATTGGAAAAAATTCTGGAGTCACGTTAAATGTACTCCTCCCACGAATATTATTTTATTACAGGGAAAAAACCGGTTAGACGGTTTCAGTTGGATTTAAACCGGAATCTAAGCGAAAATGACATACCGGAAGGAAAACCGGAACGAAAAAAAATCACGATCAGAGCCCACCTTCAAGCGAGAAGATGATCTTCCAGGAGATGGTAATGTTCGTTAATTCGTAGTTCATATTCTTCTTGTTTAACTCGAATAAAATTGAAGTACTCGAGCACTCGAAAATACCGAGTACCCTGTTATCGACACTGAAACGCAATTTCACGCACGTTTTTCATTTGGGGAACGTCCAAAAATCCATCACTGAAAGGGTTGTAGACATAGAGGCAACACATATTGAGAATCTCAAATCCTACCGAAAGGAGATCTCAATCCGAAGTGAAACCCGTATTTAATCGAAATTTACCTCTCTCCGAATGGGAAATGGAGATTTCAAGACGTTTCCGCCGCAAAAAGACCCTATCCTAAGCCCCCGAAAATCGGCTTATTATGTCTGTTTGTTTGAAAGCGCATTTGAGTAGAATGATTTAACTAAGTGAGGAAAATGGATCTGAATACAAAAATAGGATTGCAATTTAAATTCCATCACGAGGAAAACGACTAATAATCTCACGGTTGACATGACACTTTTTGGGAGTAAATCGCCGAAAGATTAGATGACGAATGGAGGATTAAAGATGTAAAAAGAATCGATTTTTGGATCCCGCGTTTGATTTTTACGGAGAGGAGATGAAAAAATGGTGACTTCGGAGGCACTGATATGTATTTTGCTTATTCGAAAGTTTTAAAGCACCCGAAAAATATTCGAGAATGAAGTTATACTAAGTTAAATCCCCTGTCATTTATGGGTATAAAATAACCGAAAACATGAAATAGCCACAAATGTTACGCTAATATCGAATGAGAAAGGATTATTAACATCATTAATAAAAATATTACACAAAATTCGATACTTAAAATATATCAAACACCTTCGATAAATTATACGCAGCATCATCATGACCCTAATCCATGTATCGTTCTATATTAAATTGAAAATGAAAAAATGAAGCGATATATTTTTCTGTATTTAAAAATTTTACGTCTGGATAAAATCCGTATGCCAAGTATTTGAAGTTAACATTTTCGTAGTTTTGAATTAGTGATAGTAAGGGAATTCCTGATATGGAAAGTTACGGTATCATTTTCATCTTTTTCGGATGGGCGCCTGGGTTGTATGCAATTATTCAGACTCGGGAGTTTATCCGGGTATCGTACCACGGATGAGAACTAGCTGTTTGAGAAATTTCTTATGAAGATACACGTACAGCAGTGGTTCCCAACCCTTTGTATTTTACGGCACACTAAATCTTGACTCATCACACAACGCGTCATTAAGTACAGAGACTGCTAACGAACTTTGTGCTACTCATTGCTGGGAAATTTAGCGGCTAACGAGAATTTCTTTTGGGCTAACGAATGATTCTCTGGTTATATACGCATGTTTACCAGCAAAAATTCCGATATGACCAAATTCCATAGAATACAGTCCAATCTCACTTATTCGTAAAGAGTGAGGTAATTATTTTTATTCGCCGTAAAGCTAATTTAAGGACACCTTAGGATATAGCATTTTGGCTAACGAATTTTATTCTGCAACATTTATCTTCGTTAGCCGAGGTGTCGCGGTATTTATCGAAGAATTGACGTTTCTTTGCAGTTTTGATGGCATTTTCGAAAATATTAACTACTTCCAAACGGCGAAAAAACTCGGAACGAACACAGGGTGATTATTGACGGAACGAGATGAGTCATAAAAAGAGAAATTTGTTAGGATAGCGAGTATCCAAGCTTTCAGACGCCCAACAGATTGCATTAGCCGCTATAGTCTTCCAGGGAAAAAGAATATGCACCTTGTTGTAGCTTGAAGTTATTAGCAATTCATTTATACACGGTGGTTTTACTGTTCTTGACAAGGGTAGTACAGTGATTCACTTCTAAGGTTAGAGTTCATCTAGTATTTACGCTTTGGGTAAAGTGGATGATCATAAAAATTGCACGAAACGTTTAGTAAAGAATAATATAGTGGACAATATTATGATATATGTTATGATAATAGACTGCAATGCGAGTAGGACCACTAGAAGATCGAAAACAACCGTCATTTTTGCCGTCGAAAAAAAGTGAATCTGAACCGAAAACCGATATTTATTCCAATCCGATTTTCGGAACAAAGCACAATTTAAACAAGTTTAATCGAAGGAAAATTTACTAAGCATGAGTCAATTACAAGGTAGTACAACTTATTATTGTTAAATTTTTCTTTAAAATTTAGTGTAATACAGCGCAAATGAAAAATCAAGAAATAATACAACAAACTTTTAGAAGTATATAAAATAGGAGAGTTCAAATCGAAAAAAACTGTCCGAATCTGTTCGACGCATGAAGGAGAGAAACCGTAAATGAACCGATGTTTTTTCGTTGAACTAGAGCGCAAACCGGAACGAAAAATATCTCTGTTCGATATCTTGGACACGACTTCGTATAGACATCCATACTCATCAGGTAAAGGGGTTAAAAAGATGCTTACAACTAACACCTATCGGGGTTATATTCTTCCATTGCCACTGTTTACGTCACTCATGTAATCATCTATTAAATGTATGTCAGAGGGTGCATTGGGAAAAAATGGGCGTAGTGCTACTATTCACCGAATTGCGACGGTTGGCGCAGATACGGAATCATCCGCCGGAATGAATTTTTCCGCGCCATCATTCTTCGCAGGAGCAACCGATACACGCCAGAATAATTCCACGTCTCGGCACGCTTTTTTACCGCCGATTCCCGCGTTATTTTCACGGTCCGAGCGAGCGTGGCTCCGATGACCGATAAGGGAGAAAGAAACTTTAACGACCCTTAATCTGAGAGCGCCGCTGGGCAGATTATGGCCGAGGATTTCTCCGATGTGGGCCGAAAATTTCGAAAAAAGTTCCGTAATACGCCGACGAATCCGATCAAAGCGGGCGAGCGAGTGTAGCCGCTACGCTATAAGGTAACGATAAAAAGAGCGCTCGTAGATTTGTGAAAGCGCCCTTAGTTGGGAGTAGAAGAGCTGTTTCCGCTTTCCCCTTTCGAGCGGGAAAAAATGAACGCCCTCAAGTTTCCAGAGACTGAACCGAAGGCCTTGGGACGCTGAAACAAAAGAAAGGAGGAACGATGGGATAAAAAAACGGTTGGTGAGTAAAAACGTTCAAATGTTACAGCCGAGGGCAGTACATTGGGAAGGATATTCCGAAGGCGCGTTGGCGCTGAGATGCCGTTCCCATCTCGAGAAATGAAACAGACGTCTATCACAATGCGGGCAATTCCCCACTTACGGTGACCCCGTGCTCGAGCGCTCACGGACTCACAATTTCCCGTGTTTCTGCATTCAACGGAATTTTCGATGACGAAATCAACTTCGCATTCATAGATGCAAAAATTATTCTGTCGCCGAGTTCCCAAAGAAAAGTGGCTCAACAGCCGCAGAACTGGAAGGAAAAAAAACTTGAAAAGCGTTAAAAACTATGAGGACTAAAATATTTCCGGGCGATGCTTGCGATTTTCCAGTTTATGTGACGGACATATTCGAGGCATGCTTGTTTTCATCGGACAAAAGTTTTCCCTCGAATCTTTTTCCGTTAACTATTGGGATATAATGGAACTCCAGCGTGGTTCCGTTCTCCTCCACTAGAAACGTTATCGCATACGAGAATGAAAATATAATTCAAAAGGTACTAAATTTCGCACCTTAAATTACCATAAAAATTACCCATGCACATTTTACATAGAAAATGTATTAAGGAAGAATTTTTGGTCTTTTCCAGTTTATACTGAAGCTGAATTCATACTATACAACGATCGACTATGAGACACAGGATTATTCTCACGAAAGATTATTCTCAAAGTGTAATAAATATTTGTAAATCTTTGCAAAAAAAATATCTCACAAAGAAAACTATGGTCGCCAAATTCAAATATCTCAAATAACAACTCACTTCAATTGTGAATACGCATTTCTTAAATTCCCATTTCTTATGCGATGCAGTAGCAATGATCAATCCAATTAGGTGCAATTAGTTTCTCGATCCTCTGGATCTAAACGGATTGCCATTCCCAGGTGGGAATTTTCCGACTTAATCCTAAAAGGCAGAATTTAAAACCATCATCTAATGATGAAATTAGTCAATTTTTAATAGCTATGAGCACATTTTGAAATGAGAATTGGTATCTTTTTAATAATCCCCGAAACAACGCTGTCATTTCAATAATTGGAAACGAAATTGGAAGCGCATAGAACCCATTATGGCAAAAGCTGATTCGGAAAATTATTTCTATCTTACTAGATTAAAGACTAGGTGAAATGGACAGCTGGAAAGACGTCCGTTAGATGCTCTGAACAAATGAAAAACGTTTCATGGAATGAGAAATGGGGCGAATAGCCAAAGATCTCAGTCAAACTTCGAGCAAATGTTATATTGAAAATTTCCATTCCCGAAAAATGTAATAACAATGTCCAGGCAATAATTCCATCCTCTAACATTGTAGCTTGCGTAGAAAGAGAAGTAAGGAAAATACTCAATTTTTAGAATTCCAACGCATCAAAATGCGGGATAATCATAGGAATATATTTTCCCACACATGCGCAAAAAACTAAAAATTTCTGAAACTGGTATAATTTACAGAATATTCCAAAATGACTTCTCTTTTCAACAACCATTTACGTCTATTATGTCTAAAGAAAGTGAGGACGTAACGGAATTTATAGGTCTGAAAAAGTAATTTTGCGGCAACATTTCATATGCAAAAATCATAGACGGCACAGTTCCCATTCACAACTCGAATCAATACTAGCGAGCAATTTTCAATCTTTCTTCAGAGCATCATTAATGACTCTGCGTAAGAGATCAAAAAAACACGGCTGAAAGTCATTTCAATCGCAAACAGCCAGAGTGTATTAGGGAGAATGCTTTCAAGCCGTATTCGAGATGCATTGGAACTCATGAGATTACGATAAAAGAACAAATATTTATGCCATATTTAGTTCTTTGGAGACGAATTACTTGGGATAGTAAAAGAACATATTTTTATTTTCCGAGCGGAATCGATGTTTTCCGGTAACAATGTTGAGGATACGGAGATATCGTAAAGCGGATTTCTTAAATAATCCTTGAATTTTGTTCCATTCACCACGACCGACGCTATTACCTCGATTCAGATTATAAATAAATCTAAACGAAACGAGAAATAGATTATGGGATTCACATTTACGGGTGGAATCTATAACTTAACACACCGATTAGAGGTTTCGTATATTTCCAGAATATATTGCCAGCTCGCATCGAAACGTACATTTGGTTATAAATAGTTTTCCGATTCGTAGAAATTCCATTGATTTATTCGCAGATTCAATAGGCATTTATGATTTACCAGTCTCTAGAAATCTATTGAATTAAAGTACGATATGAATAAAATGAGCTAAATTTTATCCATAAAAATTCCCGCAGATATGTTTTAGACATAGGCGGCATATGGTTTATTTTTTTTAAAAGAATTTTATATTAATAATAAGTTTAATTAAAATATTGATTTCATTTAAGTACTTCGAAAGTTTTTAAGCCTCTTCGCGGAGCTGTAAGGATGACTCTATTCTACTTTTTTTCTTTCGGAATATTTACTGCAGAGGAATTTCCTACACTAATCTCAAATTGCCACTTTATCCATCAAGCAATAGAATAGAAGAGTGGACTAAGCACAGAACTGTGGGGTACTGATCCTAAACCAAGGATAATTTCATCGTAACCCTTTTGCTCCCTGCTTTCCTATAGACCGCAATGTCCGCAGAAAGCCTAACTGCAACGCAACCCTAAGGGTTGAAGATGTAATCCAAAAGAGCAATGATCCAAGGACCCTGCTTATGGGACCTTAGAGGACAGGGTGTAGGACCAATAGAGGAGTGTCCTATAAAATGAAGCAATCGCGGACGGCGTCATTTTCCCCGCCGGAAACTGCGTAAAGTCCGCGCGGTGTGAGATGCGGCGTACGGTCTTAGTCATCCGCTTCGGTACGCATCCAAAAGTGGATACTTAGATCGAATGCGAGGATGACAATCCGAGAGAAAGTGTACGGAGGGAAGAAAAGATGAGGGCGAGAAAAATGAGGGAAGAATAGAGAGGGAAAGGGAGGGGCGCCCTAAGGGGGGGGGGGGAGAGGACTTCCTGGTGCTGCTGGGCGTTGCTCGGTATCGATCCAACTCGAGACCCTCGCCAAGTATACAGGGGAAGAGTTCGTATGGGCTCACAAGAGGAGGTCTCGCCACCAAAGGGGCGCTGCCCGTATTTCGGGGAAGGGAGCATTTTCTCGGGTTCTTCATCCGACGTAAGCCGAAGCCATTACGTTCTAAATGGTAATGACATCAATACTGGCTCCGAGATAGCTTTGCTATCCTTGAGACATCATGAGGAAGAGATCTTTGACACACCCTTTTTCGAATGGGCGTCTTTTCTTTCGATCAAGCGGCACTTGGGAAGGATCTCCGTGACGGGGTATCCATCGCCCGCCATTCTTAAGAAGCCCTTGTCAATCGGACATTTTCTATCGGTTCCCTTAATGACGGCGTCGCTCCCGACGATGCGGAAACATGCTGCTGTTGTGGAAATAAACGTCGAGGAGCAAAGAACTTTAAGAAGAACGCGAGGGATTCGCAGGATACTTACTACGAGCCTATTTGTGATTAAATCCTAACTCGGCCTTTGAAAAGCAAACTTATGAATTACTTTATTTGGGACTACCATATCAGCAGATGCCGCTGATGGCAAACTTCGCAAAAAGCATCACTAATTCCGAGAGTATTTTGAAAACTCCTTAACAATGAAAAACAGCGTAACATAGCGATGATAGGAAACTGTTAATCGAAGCATTTACGAAGCAGAAACTAACTTACGGAATGAGGAAGCTCATCTCGAAACATCTCATCTTTAACGATAGCGAAATATCGACGTTTGTGCGGTACCAATTACCGTTCCGACTCAATCGGGTTTGCAAGGCCGCCTGAAAATCGGAGTCATTGATAACTACAACACGAGTGCGTCAATGAATTTTCACGTAGGAGCGATAAAATACAAAAATAGTCGGCGCGGTTGGATGAAACGCAATTCTAAAACAGCCTTCTCAATGAAAAAACCGAATTGGAATTTCAACAATCTGATAAATTCTCGGAAAGGAATACCTGCAGATTGCCTCTTGCGAGTTTGAGTGCGTAAGACCGCAGGATTATTTTTATCGAAAAATATTTTCCCGGTATGAAATAACAGTGGCACCCATTGAATAAAAGAAGTAATAGCAATCGATACATCGCCTTCAGTGACCTACTTAAAACAAAGTTCATTTTCAATCAAGACTGTATTGATCCTTTTTAATAAGCGCATCCTGAGTCCTCCAAGCAGGGTTTTCAGGGAAAACCTTTGAATTTGCGTTGACGAGAGCCATGAAGCTGGACTAACTATTATCCTAGTTCGTGCGGGAAGGAAACGAGAAAAAACTCGTCTATGAAACGATGCGCTGGTGAACGCAACTTGGAAAGCAAAAAAGTGGTCGCGAAGTAGCGACCACAGTGAAGGGCTTTTTACAATAGCGGCAATAAACCGCGGATAGGCATTTCGCTGCCATTTCAACATTTCCTTCTCAATCCCCACGCACCGGAGCACCATTCCAGGATGCTGCTTTTCAAGCATTTAGCTTCCATTGCTGTATCTCGTGCGTGTCTCTCCAATGACCCTTCCTCCACTACTCCAACCGCCCGACCTACGCTAACGTGGATGAGTACCCAAGCCGGTGGTGAGACCAAAAGCAACCCGTGCAGTGTCAGTATCTGTCCGCTGAATAAGAAACAACACCGAGGTGTCGATTAGGAAGTGCTTTTTTTCCTTTCCTTCCATTGACCGGGATTGTAAAGGGGAAAAGTTTTTCAGACCGCGGATTTTAATTTTTTCCTCGAACCATCCGAGTCCGCGTCGACTCCTTGTTTAACGTCCTGAAAGCCTTTCTAGAAACGGCGGGAAGACTTTAAGCGAGACGGGATGCACGGCTGAACTTTTGTGACTCCTGCTAAGGTCTGAACAGTCGAAAATTAGAATTACGGGGGTTCAATTGCGAGAGACGCGAATGCTAATGAAAGTTTCCGTGTTTCCACAATTCACAGAATTTACTTCACGGAAATTTCAACGGAAGAATTCGCGCAAACAGGAAGCCTTGATACATTTATACAGGTTAAGCATAAATCAGCTAAAAGCTACACCGGAAAAATGCAAGTATAAAATAAGTTGCGAGTATAGGACAACGGTATTATTTGACCTTCCACTCCATTCGGCACGCTTACTTACGCTTCCACGCTTACCAAACATCGGGTGCACGAAACCACAAGAATTTGATTCAGCTCTCGTGGATATGGAAAGAAATAACTTCGTAATTTCCCCCAAATAATTAATTCATAAATTCCGCTAATTAAATCATTTAGTGGAATCCGTAATCCGTACGCAAAATTAAGCGCTGATCTGACGTGAAATTAAAAATATTAAGAATTATTGGAAATCGTGCAATACGCCGGGTGCGCCTTTCATGGAACCAGTGACGCGTAAAATAAATCGAAAAATTTAATTTCGTGCCTTCGGGAATATCAAGCTAACACGTTACAATTCCTTCTCTAGCATTCTTCAAACTATCATATTAATTAACAGAGAGAATGAGTAGAATTAAGCTTTACGAAGTTAAACTTTTCTCATCAATGATTACAGCTGCTAAACTTGTTCACATTTTAAATTAAGGGTTATACTTTCAATTACTATTCGTAACATTTGGCTAACCATGACGCGATATTGATCACCAGAGATACTTCAAAAAACCAAAATTCCTGCTCACAGAACGTTCGAATGATGTGGAGTTGTTTCACTTTTCCTCTCTACTAACGAATACATTTGAGGGATGTACGCGATTATACCAGTGGATCAAACATCAGAAAAGATCAAAACGCAATCAATTACTCTGATCTAACACAGTCTCAACCGAGTAGATTGGTTACTTGGCTAGGTGTACTTCACGATTTAAAGTGCTCTAAAATTACTATTTAGGTTATCGGATGTAATTGCAGAATTTAATTATATTGCCTTACGAAAAAACCAATCTTGGAGTTACAGCCAAGGCAACAACGATAGGCAACGCAGAAAAAAATATTTTAATCAGAAAAAATTTGGCGTTGGTTGGCTGCCATGCTAACTATTCCTTTACCGATGGAATATTCGTTAGTAACAGGGAAAATAAATTAGGAAAATTTTCACGAGGAAACTATATCCTATTTTAATAACTGCAATATTCTACACAAAGCCATTAAAAGAGGAGATGGCTTCTTTGTGAAAAATTTTATTTCTTGTGATATGAAATACTACGAGGTTACTCGCAAATACGTGGAATTCATTCGTTAAATATCACTACATTTTAATCTACTTTCCAAAACGAACGTAATATATGAAGGTAGTTTTAAAGAGATCTCCGCTGAAAAGGTGTATGGGTTAATGAATCGCTACTTGATAGCGATTTTTAGCTTTAAACGCCACAATCGTTTAAAAAGAAATTGAGGAGGGCAAAGCTATCGATTTTATAGGCGCCGCGCAAAATTTTAGAGTGCGTCTAACAAGGTTAGAGGGGAAGAAAGCATTTTAAAAACTAAATGGAATTTTTATTCCTCTTAACCTAGAGAAAATTGAGCTTTCCTTCTGAAGCAGTGAATATAAAGCGAAAATATGGATTCATGTGACAATCCCTCCATTCTTAAACTGACAGCTCCATGCTTGGAAATTTGCCGGCAAAGGACGCGAAAAAAACACGACGACGCCTCCGACGCTGGAGGAAATTTAATCGCGAGCGCCCAAATTCAATCAATTTGTGATTTTTCTTCTTCATTAGAGCCGGGGCAAGGGTTAACAAGATTTCAGTCGCTAGGAATTCGCGGTTTCTACTCATTTCTCAAGGGTGAATAGAAGAATACTGCAAGGAAATCGAGATAATGCGTGAGATAGAAGAGAAAATTTGCTTTTCCCTCGTGAACGAGCTCCAGCCGACATATTCCCTAAAACGTGAGAGAGCCAAACGAAGTTTCGGATATGAAATTACGGGCATCTCTTGATGTCGGGCATAGATTGAAACCGCGTCCTAGGATGAAAAAGTGAGCTCCACGGGGATGTTGAAACGTGACGTTCATTACTGAAGTTGATGGCATATGCGACTCACAACCCTTTTTTTAAAATAAAGACTCAAGTAGTAGTAGGATTTTTAAAAGTGCTTCGACAGCTGAAGTCATTTCACACATATGGTCCCCCACCAATAATGACTTAAAAATCACCCCATGCTCTAACATGCGATAAAAAGGAAAACACTTTAATCCTGACGCTTACTACGTTCACACCAATCTTTTCATCGCTTTTCTCTAATAGCCTTTTAGATTCGCAATTTTCCTCCATACTTTTCCATTCTTTCCCATGAGAAACACCAGTCTTAAAAAAATGTCCATTTTATTCCTAAGACAACCCAAGTTTCTTTTCTTTAGGATAGCATCCACCTTTTATCCCCAGACCACCCACCGACTCATCATACGCCATCTGTGTCCTTCTAACTTCAATCATCCTCTTTATGGGTCCAACCCACGCAAGAATCAAACATACTGCTCACTAGAGCAGCAATTTTAATCCGAACGGCAACTGCTGCATCGCTTAACTCCGACATGTTTACTTCAAAGAGCTTCCTTTTAAACGGAAAACTTTCGCTTGATGGAATGCGTTCATGTTTTTCTAAGAAAAAGAAAACATTTGAATAAAATCAAAAACGGACTTCGTATTTTCTACAACTATGAGGTCCTTTTTTGATTTTATTAAATTGCGTTGCACGAAGTACGATCAGCTCTTATCGATTGCATACTTTGAATCCCATCTAACTGCACTCTGATCGAACGATCACAAGTCAACAAGTCAGGTCTTTTAATTCTTGGTTGAGTTAGACGAAGAGTGAATCAAGCATAATCAGTAATACCCGGAACTGTTAATTTGTTACTTTCTGCTGTTCCCAGAAAGACAAACCGTACAGAAGGAATGTTCCTTGCTCGTGTAAGCAAAGCCGCTAGATTAATATGACGTGCAATTCTTTCCATTTAAGAAAAAAAACTGCAGGAAAAATCCTACCTCATACAAACTACTATAGCGGATACTTATCGGTGGATTAAAGAAATACTTAAGATAACATTTTTCTAATGTGGAAAGAGACGCATCAAAATCTAAAAATTAATGTCAAGAGGCCAAAAATGGGTTTTTTCAGCGCGGGTCTTGAAATTTCGCATATTTATTCATAGAACATTGAAAATTGTGTTTTTATAAGATAATTTTCGTTATTTACACGAATTAAAAATTAATAAGAAGTCTTTTGGGCTTGGGCAGTTTTCACAGAAAAGGAAAGTCTCAGATTTTTTTTGGAGAAACATACAAGTTCTTTGCAATGTAGACGCTGTTGAAGTAGTCTTTTGCAAGAAAAGACGCCAAGCTATCTTATTCCACGTCGACATCTGAGATTTCTGAATGTAGAATCTAAAGAAAATGTTTCAATTCACGTGCTACCTTGTGTTGGATTTTTCTGCAGCACGGCGAAGTTTGCCGGAGTACCACTAACACCCCAAATTACATTACATTTCTTACGTGTCTTACATTTTTAGCCACTGTTATGCTATGTTTCGACTGCACAGGTTAAAAACATACTCCAGTAATAACAGAGTGTACTCTGAAATTTTTAAATCACATATAAGCAGAGTTAAAGGATAATTTAATCAATTGCACATCAGGGGAATTAATTAGTTTATTGAGTATTATATAGTAATTCGCTATTAAATGCGCTTTAAAATCTTTAAATAACAATTAATTTTTAAGTATTAATTTTAACTTTTAAGGAGGTGATTTTTTTCTCTGACTTCACGTGGAATCTTACGAAGAAAACCAGCTAAGCGCCATCGAAACTTGCAAAGTCGCAGCACTACATGATAGTTGAAACGCTAGGTTGGTTGAAACTCAAATGCTCTACGAATGTAAAACGAAAAGTTTGTATTATGAGAGGCATATATAACATTTACCTAGAGATAGGGAAAGTAAGCTAAGAATGCTTTAAATAACGAATCTGTTTATTTTGAAATAAATATTGTTGAAGATAAAAATTTATCGAAAAATTTCTACCATTAAAATAGCCAACAGTAACTCAATCGCCGGTTTTTATTCACAAATCCAGTTCAATCGCGACAGCAATAAGTTTTATTGTTTCTAGAGATACGGTCGCTAAGTCGTGAAGTCAGAAGTCGACTGAATCAGCGAGAAAGTACCCAACACGACACTATTTATGGTTTAGCTTCTCGACCTATTACTCGATTATTCTTTCTGCGCTAAGAAGCGGCAACAGCGACGCCTAAGGACAGTTTACTCAGCAGTAGCCAGCGCTAGAAAATGCTAATTATGAAACTCGCGGCTTACGAAAGTTCCACCGCTAAGTGAACAATGCGACCGATGCGATGATGCGCGGTATTTTTCAAAGCAGCCTCTCGCCGCGTGATGCAAATGCACCCGGTGGATTCCCGAGGAATCAACGTAAAGGAATTTAAAGGAAAAAACGAGGCGATTTCGAAAGGCGATACTTTTCTCGAGCCTTCATACACGTCTTGCGACACTCGCTTCGGGGAGATCACTGCTAGTAAAATGATATCAGGGAAAGCGCTCTATAAGTGGCCTATATACCAAGAGCATGGAGAACAAGACGCTCTGGAATGAACTTTCTTCCAAGTCAACATCAGACTGATACCTGCCAAGAGATGCAACGAAAGTCAAAGGAAAAAATGTTTTCTCCAATCTCATTTCGATTTCCACTTATTTATAAAATAGACAACGTTGAAATATCCAATAACGTGAAAAAATATTTCTTTGATGAAAATTGGTAAAAATTGCACGATTTCGCGGCCAAATCCTCCCATTTCAATTAAACGCCACATCTTTTGGGGAATAAATGCTGTCTTGAGATATAAAATTTCAGTATATACGACAGGGGACTATAACCTCTTAAGGAGAAAGATCACATATTCAACTCACAGGGCACATAACATTCATTTTCACATAAATTTCTTAGCATTACTAAACCCATCGCTCATAGGCTAGGCTGATGATTATGTTGAATTATAACGAAGATTAATTGGATATTACATTAATTTTTAATTCCGGATACCCTTCCTGCTGCAAATTTCTGTCAGGAAAATTACATCCACACAACGATATGGAATTCAGGGTTGTTTTCAACAAGGCAAAGTAGAATCCCTAGACTTGCACATTACTTAATTTAATTAAAAAATATACGGAAATTTGATGGAATAGCCGTAGCTAAAGGATAATTTTAAAATCTTACTTCATTTGACTTAACGAATGGGAGGAATTAATTTTAATATCTAAGTTTGTTTGAAAGGAGTGAAGAAAAGACCTTGTCGAAGGGTTAAAAAGGTCGCATGCAGCCTGTGAGGCGCAGGCAACTAAATGCGATCCATTCCAATAACGTAACATTTCAGAATTACATGCATCTCTTCATCTCCGACCATAACTTTTTATGTGCAATACAAAACCAACGTACAATAATGATCAAAGTAGTCTACGAGCGTAAATTCCTTCTGATTTTGTTGAAGCATCCTCTACTTAATAATGAAAGCAACCTGCGAAGGAGCTAATAGAGACATCATGAGTAACACACTATGCTATTCCTTGACACCAAAACTCGAGCCCTAGATACTTCATTCGAAGCAACGCAATCTTCTGATTCATGTACAATTCAAAGAGGAAAGGGAACATATGCATACACACGAGGGAACTAGCTCAAACGATAAAATCACAAACATCAGTGTATTTTCAGTTCAATTAACAAAAAACCTTATACGTTAACGAATCTGGTTTCGTCCATATAAGAATGAAAATTGTATAAATTGAATCTTGGACGATTTATGTGACTTTATGAACATGATATGCTTCCCTTGAAATAAGAATTAGGATTACTACAATTTATTTGGGGCACTCAACGCGGCAAGGCGTCATGGTGTTTATATATATTAAATAAATAAATTACATATATATATCATCATCATCATCATCATCAGCCATTTTCAATCCGATGTCGGATGTAGGCCTCCCCAAGCGCTTTCCAATTCTCTCTATTCTGAGCTTCTCTTTGCCATGTCACACCTAAGTACTTAATGATGTCTCTGTTCCATCGGTCCTTTGGTCTTCTTCTTGGTCTCTTCACATCTCTTGGTGTCCAGTTCAGAACCGCTTTTGTCCAACGGTTGTCGTTTCTTCTCGCCACATGGCCTGCCCACATCCATTTCAGTGATCTTACTTTATCTATGATGTCTGTCACTCCGGTCTTCATCCTCACCCAGGTGTTGCGTTTCCTGTCTCTTCTTGTGATCCCAAGCATACACCTTTCCATACTTCTTTGCGTTGTCTGAAGTCGCTGGGTTATTGCTGCGTTTAACACTCAGGTTTCACTTCCATATGTCAACACTGGTAGAATGCATTGGTTGAAGACCTTTCTCTTCAAGACCATTGGCATTTGTGACTTTAGAATGTGTGCATTTCTTCCGAAGGCACTCCAGCCGAGTTTAATCCTTCTGTTTACTTCGTTAATCCTGTTGTTCTCTCCTGTGGTTACTAGTTGTCCTAGGTATGTGTATTCTGAGCAGACATCCAGAGGCGTCCCTTCAAATTTGATTGTTTCTTGTGCTGCAAAAGAGTTATACATTACCTTTGTTTTTGTTAAATTTATCCTGAGTCCTATCTTCTGTCCTGCTGTGTTCAGTTCATGAAGTCTTGAAGCTAGATCTTCTCCGTTGGTTGCGAAGAGTACTATATCATCTGCAAAGCGCAGATGACTGATGTGTTCCCCATTAATCCGCAGACCTTTCTGCTCCCAGTCCAAGGTTTTAAAAACTTCCTCCAGAACAGCTGTGAAAAGAATTGGGGAAAGGCAATCTCCTTGTCTAACTCCCTTCTCAATCTTGAATTCTTCAGTAACTTCGTGTAGCATTACTGAGGCTGTGGCATTTTTATAAATGCTGCGTAGGAGTCGGATGTACTCTGCATCTACTCCTTGTTTTTCCAGAGCTTCTAGTGTAGAGGAGGTACTTACTGAGTCGAAGGCCTGAGCATAGTCTACAAAGCATAGTACTAGTGGCATCTCATATTCATTCGTCCTGCTGATTATTTCTTGTAGTGTGTGGATGTGGTCCATAGTACTGAAGCCCTTCCGGAATCCTGCTTGTTCTCTAGGCTGGGCAGATGATAGAATAATCTTTATCCGTTCAGCGATTATCCTCATGAATGTTTTGTAAACAACAGGAAGGAGACTGATGGGGCGGTAATTCTTCAGCTCTTCCTTGCTTCCTTTCTTGTGCAAGAGGACTATTCTTGCATGATTCCAGTCCTGGGGGATTCTTCCTTGTTTCAGGCAAGTTGTGAATAACTGCGCTAAAACGTGTGCAACTTCTGTTCCACCAAGTTTTAAATATTCTGATAAGACTCCATCTATGCCTCCTGCTTTTCCGTTCTTCGTCTGCTTTATTGCTGCAGTTACTTCTCCTGGGAGAATAGAGAGGGGATCTCGTTGGTTTTGGCTTTCTTCTTGGTTTTCCTCTTCAGCATTTTCTTCCTTCTTATATAGGTTGCCAAAGTATTCTGCTACCGTCCTTAGTATTGCTTGTCTGTTGCAAGTTCTTGTACCATCTTCCTTCTGTATGGCTAAAATCTGTTTTCTTCCAATTGCTAGGCGTTGTCTGGTCTTCTTCATACTTTTGCTGTTTTCTATAGCCTCTTGCACAATTCTCTCATTGAATTTTCTCACGTCTTCCTTAATTGCCATCCTGATAGCCTTACTAAGCTCGGCGTATTCGATGTTATCCTTTTGTGTATCTGAATTCTTCAGTTCCTTACGTCGTTTCATCATTTGTCGGGTGCTGTCACTTAGCTTTCTATCTTTAGCTCTTCTTGGTGTGCTTGCTACTTCTTCTGCTGCTTCCTTAACAGCTTGCATGACTTTGGTTTCTAGTTCTTCTTCTTGAAGTGCTGAGAATCTATTTTTTAGCTCAAACTGATATTTATTCTTGTTTTCCTCTAGTTTTTTGATGCTTATTTCATGTTTCTTGCATGAAATCAACTTCTTGCGTTCCATTTGGAGATTAATCTTCAATCTGCATCTTACGATCCTGTGGTCACTTCCAGTGCTAAAGTTATTCAAGACTTCACAGTCTGTCACTGTGTAGAGTTTATTAACCAATATGTAATCTATTTCATTTTTTGCTCCGTTGGGTCCTCTCCAAGTCCACTTCCTTTTTGGGTTCTTCTTGTAATATGTATTTGTTATGTACATATTGGTGCATTCAGCAAACTCTACCAGGCGGTGACCACGTTCGTTTCTCTGGCCCAGTCCGTATTGTCCTGCGACGGTGTCATCGGCTTCCTGTTGACCTACACGAGCGTTAAAATCGCCCATTATTATTTTATAGTAGTGGGCTTCCTTATCGTGCTCAGTGCCGAGAGTTTGGTAAAATTTTTCAATTTCTTCTTCGCTGCTTGCTGCTGTTGGTGCGTAGACTTGTATGATCTGAACAGAGTAACGCTCATTTATCTTTAGTATGAGCTTGCAAATTCTCTCAGATATACTTTCTATCTTCTGTACATTGTTTTTCCATCTCTTGTTGATCAGGAACCCGACACCTCCTAGTCTTCCATCCTTAGTACCCCTGTAATAAAATAAATTACCTTCCTTGAGTGTAATCAAGTCTTCTGATTTTCTTCTAACTTCGCTGAGTCCGATGACGTCCCAGTTTATCTTCTCTGCTTCATTCAGTAGTTCCAGTAGTCTGTCTTCACTCTTCAAGCTGCGGCAATTGTAAGTCGCAAAGTGGAGGGTGGTAGCTCTTTTCCTCATGATGGACCTCTGTAATGCCACCACCTCCCGGACATCCGAATGGGTGGTGCTTTTACGTCCGGATAAATTTCCATTACAGAAGCTCATCATGAAAATTGTAATTGCATTTGGGGGATGAAGGACATTAATTCACCAGGCTGTCCTACTGCCGGTTGGTGAATACCACTTTCACAATTTGGCCGGAGATATTGTTGAAGCCTTCTTAGCATGGTTGAACCTGGGCTATGCATCGCCTCCAACCTCCGTTAACACCCCTCCGCCCCGTATATATATATATATATATATATATATATATATATATATATATATATATATATATATATATATATATATATATATATATATATATATATTAAAGAAATGATAAAAAATTACAGCTAAGGATGAAATAAAAAATATATACCTTTGAAGAAATTAAATTGAAAGGCAAAAGTTGGTAAAATACTTAAAACTCGAAGATAGGATGATAGATTTAATAATATAACATTAGTATAGTAAAGTATTGTAACAAGATTTAAAAGTATTAGTAAATGGATAAGAAAATAGGAATCCATCTGGAATAGCAACTTAATCACCGCGATCACGATGAAAGTGACTGAAATATAGAGACATTGGTTCCCTTAGAGTCAACATGCACATATGCCAAATTTTCACGCACGTGGCACATTAAAAATTAACACGAAACTTGCTGGCAGTAACAGGCAGTGGAAGGTTTACACAAAGTTTGCGAGGCCGTGGAACCTTCGCATTCTTTTCAAGCCGTTTCAGGAGTATGGATAGCTAGCAAGGGACTACGGCAAAGAGTTTGGGAAAGCCTGCCCCAGGGAATAAAATCCTTTGGAATGGAAAGGCGAACCGAAATTTTAATGACTACCATGTATTGTGACGTGACCTTCGCATTAATAGATTTTGTACGCACATCATAATGATGAACTATAAAGTGCCGACAAGGGTCATGAAATAGCTGGGAAGTTTCCTAAAACATGTTCCATCCACATTTTGTAAATATATCTATCCTAATTAGGTGGATAGATAACTAGCTCTAGAAATAAGAATAATATTGCAACGGATATTATGACATTTAAATAGATGAGGCAATTAATTAATATGAGAATTTAATAATTAACCGTATTGTAAACTTCGGTTATAATATAAAAAAGATGTAGACCATACTCTCATTATAACGAGGTTGTAAATGATGTAGAGAGACTGAGACTGAAAATTAATTAAACATGAATCTGCCGGGACCTATAGTCGATCATATGATACGATAGCAATGGATAGAGAGAAAGAATTTTTATATTTCGATGGTTTCCAACAAATTGCGATTTCTCTCGGTGAATTTCTTAGTATCGCTTCGTTTAAATATTTACGTATCCAGTTCGTTGGGAAGCTTTATATAGCGGGATAGTTAGTTTTTTCTGTGATTTCGAGAGAAATAAATTTTAATTTTACAAAAACGTTTTATGTAACAGGAAATACAGTATTTCGATCAATAAAACCCTGAGCACTAAAGCTAATATACTTCATTCGAAGAATTAGTAAGCTTCGTTTCCATCATAATGCAATTATGCATCGAAAAGAAATCTATAGGGACTGGATATGCAATTGAATCGATTGGCCCACCAAGGATGAAATAAATTGTACTCCCCCAGCAAAGCAAATGACGAGGGCAAGAGGTTTGCCCGGTGGGCCAAGTGGTACAATGAAATGTAACAGCCCTTCGAAGGACAAAAGACACTTGGAAGATGAAGTAGAGAAACGAGAAGCAAGCAGGATATCGACTTACAGGGAAGTGGTTCCGTAGAGAGCGTCGAAGAAAGCAATAGCGTGAATGCTTTGGGAAAGAGAAATCGAGGGAAGAAAAGGAGTGATACACAAAAGATAAATAAAATGTACAATGGGTTAAACTAGAGTATTTTATCTGAGACCGCTCCGTGCGTGACTGCTAGTTTTGCCCAACATAAAAGCTCCTCTTCAAGCTCTACCATTCTCCACGAAATGTATCAAATAAATCAAAAATGTATACTGTCATAGTCTAAAATAGGTAAACAAATACTGCATATGAGAAAAATGCAACAAATGCATTTTTCTCATATGTCTTGATTAAAGGTTAAAGAGAAGACTAGTCCCGATTTCGTCCGATAATAAAGACGTCTTGTTTTGTATTATATTGTTTTGTGTTTCTGAATTTGGAAGCACAGAAATATAACACTGCACCAAGATGCCTTTTATCCACGCAGTGGTCCTGATTTGTTCTCTTTCGACTCATAAAATAAATATAGAAGCTTCTTAACACAAGAGAGGGAATCCTTAAGAAACGAAAATAAAAGTAAAAAACATTAGATATAATGCGTTCTCGGAAGGCGTAGTGTGCTTATAGATGAACCGCTATAGCGTTGATTATCCATTTCATAGTTCACACATTTGTTAGTCAATCCACAACTCTGAATAGCTCCTGAACTTCAAGCTAAGACCCTGGAATGTTCAGCAAACATCTCATTCCCATTTACGATTGGTTTCTTCGGCGAATCGGTTACGAGAAGAGAGGCTGGAAATTTAATGAGTGTGAAATATGCCGCTTCTGTACCAATACAAGCCAAGTAATTTTCCTCCGAGGTCACTTTAATTTAAGCCTCCCACTTGTACGTCGTGCTTCAATTTCTTCAGGCGCCGTCGAATCGCCCGCATCCGCAACTCCGGAAAAAATTTCAGCGGTTTCCCCTTTCTTTGGAAGTCAAATCTCTCCGAAAGCACCAAATATCTAGCTTAAATTGACAAATATTTATCTAAAAAAACTCGCGAGAAACGCAGAGGTGGAAAATAATGACATTCTGAAATCGATGTAAATGGTTTGTGAGGCAATTCTTTCATACGTCAATACGGCAACATGAAAGTGAATGAATCTACGAGTATCGGACTCAGAAATTACGGCCATTTAATATAGCAATTTTTCTTCACATCAACGGCTTATGAAAATTTTCAACTTTCATTTATGCTGGCTGTCGGAGTGTATGGGAGAACAAAAGAATTATAAGTAATAATAATATTTTTATACGGGTGAGATTGAGACTGAGAAGTCTCTTCATGCATCTAATCCTTAAGTGAATAAATATCTAATTATGAAATGCATGAGAGCTATAGTCTATTATAAAATAATTGTATAATGATAACTGTATAATTGGCTACTTTCTCAATTGATATAATATTCAATAAGACTTCGAAAGGAAACATTTATGTTGAAAGAAGAAGCTAAACCGTATCTTTAGAACTTTGTCTCAAATCATTTAGAACTTTGTCTCAGATATCATTCATCTCAAACTAGCCCCAATTCTATCATTTATCATAAGTATTAGTACTAAATGACGTATTAAGTATTCGGAAAAAGTAATAAAGAATCATTAGGTTAGTTCGCATATAAAAGGTACAAATTCTAGGTAAAGATGTTAATTATTGATGTGTTTGATTAGATTTTCGTCAGACGCATCTCCTTAACCTATTTGGACAATTCGAGATAATACCACTACTACTGCGGATAGTTTCTCTTCGGTAAACCGATAGCCAATAATTACGCCCAATAAAATCAATCGTGGTGGCTACGTCGGAGAAGTAAAGGGAAACTAATGAGAAATACATATCTCGGAGTGGAAGGGAGAATGAATTCTCTCAGCAAATCGTGAAAGGAACTATGGCAGCAAACTCGAGGGAAAACAAGAGACGGAAAACTGGTAACAATCGTTTACTTTTCCTTCATCAATTGGACGATGAGAAGTGCTTAAAACGCCTCGTGGAAACGAGAAAACAATCTGAGAGGGAATGAGACCTTTGGAGACGATTGAATGGCGGAAGTGTATTCTGAGAAAAAAGAGAGGAATCGGAGAAGAAAATGAAAGGACAATTGGCTTTCCACCTGTCGCCGGCATATTTAGCGCAAACGAGAGATTGATCTGAGAATGGGATATTCTGCGGGGATGAGTTCTCCATTGACAGCCGAAGGTTCTTTGGCCGACAATCGCGTCGGAAGAAGACAATAAAGAAAGTTCTGTCGTGGATTTATACGGGAGAACTTCCATTACGATTCCCGATTCGGAAATAAATTCCTTTTGTTCCGCAGTCGCGTCTCCCCAAAGCTCTTACTCAAGCTCTCCTATGCGTCTTTCGAAAAACTTCCGATTGTTGCTCATTAAAACTCGAGCGCGGAATGCATTATCGGAGGTAAAAATCTAAGGAAAAAGCCTAATTTAGCTTGGAGTGGGGGAGGCGTATCGCTACCCGAACGAAATTGGTTCGTTATTGAACAATGAGGGGCTTTTATCGGGGATCGAGTAAAGACCGCACACTTGTCATCGTTTTGATTCATTCCACGCAAACGAGCCTTCGCAAATTGATTCGATCCTCAGAACATAATAATGGGACGATATTAAATCCCCGCAGCGGCGAAAAGTGGAAGAAGTAAAATATGGAGAGGGCGAATATTGCATCCCTCGATGTGGGGAAACAAAACGGAGGAATAATATTAAATAGATTGGCGCAGAAAGCGAAATGAAATATAAAAGCATCGTTCGCGGTGACTAACGTGGCGAAATGAGATACGCAGATTACATTAGTGCGGTAATTTGTTTAAACCGAGGTTCCTCCAATTCATTCACTCGCCGACCCCGGGAACTTAATCGAATTTCGAGAAGTCACTTAAGGGCCACGGTCGCTCCTTGGAAAAACGTTATGGGAAAGTCGCAAAAATTGTATTTTGAGGAAATAAACGTGATGCGGAGATGGGGAAAGGGTAATTCCAATTCGCATATTTTTAAGTGCGCAATACCGACTCCATGTGCGCCTGAAAGGCATTTTGTCATAGTCGCATAAAATGTTCGCGTACCCTAAAGTACTTTTTGATAACTTCGAGATCCCATCCACGTAAAGTACGAATCTCGATTTCGATAAAAACGAATGCAAACTTAAAACCTCCATAAATTCCTTAAGAAAACTTGAGCATCGCTAGATTCTGCGAATATAAAAGAAATAACCATAAGTTCCTCCGGAAGTGTACCGATCGAGTAAAATTCGTGAATCGGGAAATATATGGAGAGATTTGGTTGAAATTCTACGCGCGATAGAAAAGTTTTCGAATTTCCAATTCTGCCAGGTGGAGTAAAAGTAGTGTAGCGTATTTTGGCAATTACTAATATCGTGGAAGGTGGAGTTCGGAGATGGTTATTTCGAAGAAATCCGAAGAATAACTTCTTACTGTAATACAATTAACAGTAAGTAGGCCATTATTGTATAATTTAATAGTGATGTGAACAGTTAAACAGTCGAAACAATTATTTCCGAAGGCTGATAAGCGCATGCAAATTTTTTGCATTACCATATGAAAAGACCATGGATATAAATTACAAAAACCTGGGATAAATACGTAATCTAGGTTAATTATTTTCTTATTTGATGGAAAATTTTAGAACGTTATGTCCTTCAAACAGGACGGAAAAGAACGATTTCTTCGGTATTCGTTGAGGCTTCCACTGAGGAAGATAATTAGAACGATTTCCATTACCCGAAAAGGTATGAAATATTAAGAATGTAAAATAAAACGCAATAATTAACTTAAAACCGCTACACAAGAGAGCAAATTAATATATAGGAGCAATCACACGGCCGTAAAGATAAAATGTTACACGTAAACTTGGAAAAGGTCAAGCGAAGTTCTTGAAATTTCTCCTTGTTGACGTGGAGGGAAAACGATAGAAGAGCACTGCCCTGGAAAATGATTTCCAACGTCGACTTAGATGCAGTTCGTCGAAGCTTCTGAGAAACAGCGAGACGATGAATGCGGATTCCACCGTGAAAACGTTCTCAGCTGTGTCGTCGAGAGACAATCGGATGAATGGAAAGTAAGAGAGTGTTTACGGCATCTTATGAGTGAATACAAGAAAGTGAAATGACCTTCGAATGGGTATGATTTTTGAAACCGAGGAAAAGTATAGCGCGAGGCGGCTTCGTTGAAATACAAGAGATGCGTCGACTTTAAATTATAGCGGCGAAATGGCAAAAAAGTATTTATCTACGATGATGGTTCTAGGTCTTATTTATCACTTATATTTTTACAAAAGTGGTTGCGTTTTTACAGATCAACCTGGTGGCAGCAACTATATAAAACCCACGATCGCAACACAATCGTATTTCAAAAAGTTACAACGGCAACATCTATGTAGAAAAAAGCAAACAATATGATAATGAATGGGCAAAATGATACAGATGTCTACTTGCATTTTAATCTCATGGAGAGGATAATCGCTGAGACAACCTCTAATAGACAGCACGCCATTCAGTGTCCTTGACACAATATCCTTAGCAATATGTGTAAGGACAAATTCATAAGTCGTCGCTTCACTAATTGTAATACGCCGAAAATAAAAAAAAAACAATTCTACAAAAGTGTTCTTATATTTTCTATAGTTTAATATCCTGCGTAATAATAAATTACTTTGCATTCAATTCCTTCGGAAGTATAAACACGCAGCGACCTAGAACTTTCGAGGCACACCAAGAATACACTTATTACTTGAAATGGATAAAAAATGCTACTATTAAACATCTTTAAAACGATTTATTGCGAACGCTTTTTTCGGAGCAAATCACATCTAGAAGTGAAGCTCAAATACAATTTAAAATCAGAGGTATACAGTAGAAAAACTGTTTGATAACAAAAAACCTCATCTATCTCATTTATGCAGCACTTCCTCATTGGTTTTCTATCAGCCCAAGTTTATTTTTCCACATCATCTTCACCCACTCGTTAAAAACCTAAAATGTTTTGATTTCCTCCTTCCTTAGAATCGAGTTTCACATCCAAATAACAAAACATTCCCGACTACGAATTTCACGCTTTTTTCCTGTTTCCCTAATTCATGCTCTACGTGTTTGATTTCTGGGCTTCATAGAAGTTTTATTGGCTGCTTTTACTCTTTCTCCAAACTCGTTTGTGCACCTTTTATCCCAAAAGGGAACATAACCAAAGTAGGGGACTTTGTGTTTTTGTTTTCTCTTCTCATTTCGGCTACCTTAATCGATTGTTAACTTTTATTTCGACGTTTGACGATGGTTTGGCGGATAAAAAAACGTAAAATTCTGACAATGGACGCATAGTGGATTGATTTTGCTACCCATTAATTACCATTATCTTTCTATTCTGTAAAACATATACAAGGGTGGTCTGAAAAGTTTCCGACCCCAGATTTTTCAGAAAACGTCGAGAAATGCCGAAATGTCGGAAAATTTTCAGACCATCCATGTATATGCTAACTACACCGTATTTTCAGCTATAACTCAGTTTCTCCTAATATTTTTTGGGATACTCGGTTTAAGGTCGAAAGCAAATTTCCTGAATATATTGTTGGTTTTTAATGGGAGTTATCCTACAATCATAAAAAATGTTTGGCATCTAATGTTTGCCGGTATAATTTTACAATTTTTGTTGATTATGATTTGACGATAAGATCAATACTTCGACCGATATCCATGCAACATCTATAGAGAAATTCGACGATTATAGTGTGTCCACATCAGTCCATTTTATTAAATTTGTGGTGATATCGCAATAGTGTAAGGGTAATGAAATTAAATCAGCAAATACCGTTTTATGATTAATTCAAACAAATTTTAAAATTTATATTGGAAGATGTAACATAATTGAGGAAAAGGTCTTAAATAGTATCTATGAGGGGCACAAGAACGATGTCCGAGACGCTAAAATACCTTAGGCCGGTTCTGTTACAGCTGATAAAACGAAGGGCTAAACTAATTTCTGAGGAAGTCCACCAGAGTGAAGCGAACATAGGAAATCGGATACACAAAGTCACATGGGTGGCAGTTAGAAACGAGAATAGATCCGCAACAACCACTGAAACACAACTCAATTATTACCAATAAGCAACCCAGTGCCTACTAGATACAAGATAAAACGTTACCGCAGAGCTAAATCGAAGTACAAACGTTCATTTCCATCTCGAAACAGAGATGTCAAGGTAAAAGTAATTAGGAAGCTCATTTGGTGCGCGACTATATTGGAAACAGCTCCCTTTGGAACCATACAACAGAGACGTGACCAATTAAACTCCGGGACCAAGGCTATAAAAATAGAAATTAGAAATGATTGGAGCGTTGTACGCCCCGAGAGAAACCATTGGCAAGGAAAGTCCCCAACTATGGAGAGTTGGGTTCGTTTAATTTTGAAGGAATCCCAACAAAAACTTATTAGGCATGCGAAAGAGGGAAGGATACTTCCCGTGTCTTCGGTATCGAAGGGGTTACGCTGAGAAGTGGAAGAAAATCAGGAGTTGGTAGGAATAAAAGAAAGAAATAAGAATCGCCTCTACATTACATCTATCAATATTTGAGTCACGCGAACGGCAGGCAAACCAATGACAGCGCACCGGGCATAATTGATTTTATGGCTATAGCAACTACTTCTTCCCGTTAGAGTAAAAGAGAGTGAAAGAGGGCAAAGGCGATTGGGAAGTCATCGAGGGAGATGAGCCGTTGGAGAGGTTTTGAACAGCGGCATTCCTTACGCGTTCCGAATGACCCAATAAAATTGAATTATCCACCACTCGAGTGGAGAAACTTGTCATTCGATTTCCAAAGCTTTCCTGAGTTACACTCGATAATCGTTCCGACGTCCCTGGGAAAGGGAATCGCGTAAAAATTGGATATCTTTTAATAGGTGAGTTTCGGATGGGAATATCATTACTGACGATTTGCTACAATCAAGAGATTTTTTAATAAGTTTTTCTCGGGCTT
The DNA here is from genome assembly GCA_036926295.1 of Pachydiplax longipennis. Taxonomy (NCBI): domain Eukaryota; kingdom Metazoa; phylum Arthropoda; class Insecta; order Odonata; family Libellulidae; genus Pachydiplax; species Pachydiplax longipennis. The sequence goes on from JAVFKF010000010.1 coordinate 4,112,849, forward strand.
TCATCCAAGTTAATTCTGATAACGTTGCTGTCACCAGAATTAATCTGGGTGAAAAACAGAGAGCAATTAATACATAATATTCACTAAAAAAATTAAAATCTCTTTAAGAGATTTTCCTGGTTGCAAATACAGTGCTTCAATTTACAAGAATTTCTTAGAGCAGCACTCTGCATTTCCATGTTTTGACTTGAAACATATGTCATATCTTTGAAAAATCCTTTCCCTTTAATATACATATCAGTATATTCTGCAGACAATGAGACGGAAATGCGTGAAATTTTTCTCTTTACTTCTCTTTACTCTTAATTCATATTTTTACAGAAGTCGTTGAAAAATTACACAAAATACAGTACAATTTCAATTCAGTATTTCGTCATCTAAGTTACCAAACAGATGTCCTTTGCCAAAAGCTGGATAAACGTTAGCAAATAAGGGAATTTAGAATCGTTAAAACACGAGGTGTTTTAATCCCTAATCCGCTGTACTTTGAAGTACCGCTACATAGATTACCGAAATCTCGGCATAGGTTACTCTAACTGTCAGCACCTTCTCCATTTAATTACAAGAAAATGCTTTCAGCGTAATACTTCGAGAACTGCATTGAACTCGACTGTTAGGCACACAAAACATGCTCTGTGTGTACCCATCCATTTTTCAGACAGCCACAGTCGCTCTATACACGGTAGTAATTTTGCACTACACTCAAGATGGCACGGTAATGCCCGAACAGTAAAACTTTTCATGAATCGTGATGCGATAAATCCTCATCAAAGCACAGAAGAGGACTTCTCCAAACAACACCTTACGCAGTTTTACAAACGTATCTCATGCATGTAATACCCAAGAGTTCGTGCTAAGGAGGATTTACTGCATCATAAACTGCCACGAACTACCCACAATGGGTACTCTTAATAAACACGGCATAATTGCACATATTTTCCTGCCCTAATATATATTTCCAAGGCTAGTAACTTCATATGAAAACTATTTTCGAGTGAGAGGAACTGAATAGCCTTGGTATAAATAGATACGAGTTCAATGCATACCGTGTAGGTCAATTTTATCCGAGTTTTCTGACTGTAAGCTTAAATTGAACAGCAAAAATAATATGTCAATCACGTCATTTATAATGAATTTCACCAATAAATAAAATGCTGAAAACTGTTAGTTACCCTTAAATCTACGCAACGCATACCATAGTAAGAGCAAGCCTAGGAAATCTCATTTCTTATATTACCTTCAAACTCTGTACAAAACTTTCGGGTGATAATGTTTGAAGAAGCAACCGGCTTTCATGCTGAGCACACTTCAGACTTACATAGAAAAACTTTTTCGGCTATAAAATAAAATTATTTTGATTGCAAAACTGTTTTTTCTTAAAATGAAAGATAAATGATCCTAAATAATTACATTCTTACAGGTCTATGAGAATATAATTAAAATACAGATTTTAAAGTGATTAAAGCGTCATGTGATACGGTCCATTCTTTAACTAATGATCCAAAGATTTTATCTAAAATTCTAGCGTAACGGAATGCAGCATTAAAGAAGGAATATGCACACTATGATAAAAATCTTACAATCTTAGTATTCTCAAGCTTTTTAATTACCGCAAGCATTCCGATTGGTTGCCATTGTCCGGTACCCAAATGCGTTTAGAATTTGCTTACTGCATGGATTTCAATACAAATGAATCTCTTTCAGAGTGATTTCCAGGGAAGTAAGATTTAGTTATCCATATATCATGAGTGAACACCAATAATTGAAGTTGAATCGGACAAGTCTTCGTTTAAAAAATTAGGAGCATCGACTATCCAAAATCTGTGATTAATCCTATTTTACGTAGAAATTCACTAGGTTCCGATACTCTGGTCTACTTCCAAATAAAAAACTCCGCTAGTTAATCTGCTGATGCACTGGAGGAAAAACGATGCTCCATAGAAAGCCGATTTTCCGATAATACTCGCGAATGTCTAACGGCACAATCGCCTCTCGATCAAATGCATCTCAATTACTTTAAATGGATCCTTACGTGCAATCTGGCATTATTCAAATCGAGGACAAGTTTTTGCGAATCAAAATCCACAGTTTTTGAAAGCTTCATTTTTAACTGCGACCTGAATGCATTCGTCAGGAAAAATGCGTGATACTTGAAGAACGGTCTCCATATCTTCGTCAGGAATACATGAATATGAATTAATGAAAACATCTAAGTGTTAATATGCATATAATCGATACGGGCGTACCTATTATAAATATGTATAACCGAATAAAAGAGTGCACCGAGATATACGGTCCAGTTAAACTCCCCGCTTTGAATAATCTTGTTTTAATTGCGTCCATCGACCAGATGCTGTATAGGGTCAAATTCAGTGATCGCCAATGCGGAGTAACTTTGCGAATGGGTGTTTTGAATGCGAATGTGAGTATAAATCGTAGGTTTCAAATAGCGAGATTTCCGTGACCAGAATAATCAATTACACGCGAATGTACCAACTGAAGCTTATGCGGTACCCAGGTAATCCGCCACGTATAATCTACATTTTGCAGAGGTGTATTAATGTATGTATGTTTGTGCTTGTGGTGACTGTGTTTAGATACATATGCACATACAAACGTATAAAAACACACACGTGTAGTGGATAATAATAATGCAGAGTTACACATACGCCTTGAACATATTCAAAATTGATCCTAGCTTCGACTCTAGGTCGCTATGAACGTCCTTCCGTAAGAAAGACGTGTATGGCACACTGAGAATGGGGACGATATGATAGGCGTGACATTTCAGAGGCTATCTGTATAGTGTGCTGGGGACCCATGTGGGTTTTGATAGCTTCTTGGCTCTTTGCATTCATATTATGGCACTCCGAAGGCCTCCGCGGAGAAATAAGGACGATCTTTATAGGTGTCTCAATGAAGGAAAAATTTGCAATGTGGGGATGCCTTGAGTGCGGTTCTAGGTTCTACCGAGACCATCTGCCAATTTTCTCTATGGTCCATTACCAAGGCCTCAAAGTTGGGGCCCCTAAATTTCAGAAGGGTTCTGAGGTTGGGTAATGCGCATACTTTTACACCCCACCTAATAGAGCTTTGGTAGTATATTTGAGCAACTATAAGGAAGGACTGGTGAAAATATTACACTCATAAGCTCGCAGTATGCAAGAAAATTTTATTCGTACATGGTACAGATCATTACATATATGTATGAACTGAAAATCGTATGAATATATGATGATATATATGAAACTTTGTATATCTCATTTTATACGCCGTGTTATTTATCTCCTACTACAAAAGCAGAGCTAGGAATAGATCAATGTGGACACATATTTGCACGAAAATTATACATTAATACTTCATACGTGAATGCATGGGCTTTCCTGCTGTTAGAATTGGTGCGGAACGTCTAAGGTAACGTTACATAAGAGAGACAGGTGGGGGCAAATGAAACTGACACCCCCACAACGGCAGACTTCCGTTGTCAATCATCCCTCGCTTCAATCGAATTCGGACCCCTCGCTAAAAATTTCCAGAGTGGCAAATTGCAGCAGCCCATGACAGAAAAGTTTACACCCTTGTCGAAAAAACTTCTTAACTTCCACCCATCACATAAAAGCATTAAACCAAGTTAGGAACGAATTTTTCCGCGGATAACATTTATGTGAGCCCTGAATATCTTGGGCGTTTGAGAACTCCATGAAATTTAGCCTTAGGAGAATAGGCAGGGAAATATTCTCGACTGGATCGAGTAGCGAGCGAAGAGGGGTAAGTCAATACTTCAACTTCGTGAACCGACGGTGAAAAATGGCAGGATCCGTCATTATTTATGAAAACGACAATTTTTTATAGTGGGAGCGATACGCAAAAATTCACGACGGTGGAATTTGAAAGTGAAACAAAATGAAGCCGGCGCTTGTTTCTGTTTGAGTTACAGGGATACTTGTATCCTGTAGTATTCACTGAACACGTTGAGTTTTCTTAAAAACCAACGTGTGTTCGCAGAGTATATATATTTGCACAGTACACGTATGCTGCATTCAGGACGTCAAGACTACTCATTTTTTCTGAATTTTTACAGAATTTAGAATAGCGCTCCGTTATTTCGGAGAAAATTCTCAGGAATCCTGCCCTGGCTAATTTGTAACAATTTACTACAATTATTTTCGATACAACTCTGCAATTAGCGTAACTATTTTATTCGAACTCTAACTAGATAAATAAACATGCTATGTAGATAATTTGTTATTGAAAAAATTCATGAAGGTAAATAAAAAGATTATTTGATAGAATTAAAAGATAAAGGAAAGCAAGGAATTCATTAGAAGAATCGAAATATCCATCCTTTGGGTAATGTTTGAATAAATTTACCCGAATGTGTCCCAGATAATTTCCCGGATAAAAGTAGAAAATAACCAGGTTTTTATTATTAGTCTCTGGTGTACTTAAGATGATTTAATCTTTATAATACTTCATGCTTCCCTAAGTGAAAGATGAAATTTTTAAATGGCTAGAAATACGAAGCTACGATACCAAGAAAATACAGAGGAGCCTTGGGATTATTTCACAAAACAGGCCATGCACAGTTAAAACGTTACAATAACAAATGCAAAGCCGTCCAAAAGCTTTCAAATACATCCCACTGAGCATATGGTTTTCTCATTGGGAGAAAAAAAAACAAATATCTTTTCATTAGTATACAGCTAGTTGTGACGAATCTCCCATGACATTTTGCGAGAGAAGTGATTGAAAGAGAAAATACCTTTTCAGCGTGAACCGACCCTCCACAATGGAGAGCATCACTAATTTCATCGCATGTGTTTCGTAACGTTAACATATTTTGGCTCGTGAGGGATGGGCGGCACACTAACCATTTCCCTTCCCTACGGCACACCGATCAGCGCACTAATTCTACTCCGGTATCGTGATTGAACGGACGCTGTTTAAACGTAACCTACACCGTTTGACATGCATGTACCGGGATATTTCCGAGCACAATTAACCTTTGAACTTTGAGCGGGACAAGATACAATAGATTCGTGATGCATCGAAAAGGTACCGACGGGAAACAATGGGGGACATACAACGCCCCTTCCGCCACCACTCCATATAAGCGTAGAGAAATAAAAGCGGAAATCCGCCCCACTCTCGCCTATTTACAAGTTAAAAAGGCCTCGTCTAGGACGCGTGTACGCTCTACACCTTCCGCTCATATTATTCCATTTTCCGATCGGATACTCGCATCAAAGGTGGACACTTGATTGATGACCATTCTCCGCTTAAATTGAACATATTTTCCTCCTAGTTGCATCCACATATTTGTTTTGCTATCTTTTAGTAACTCTCTCTGTAGGTCTGTGCTTGTTTTTCCCACACCCCTACTCTGAGGGTGTTTACCTGCTGTGGACTATATTTTCCTAAGCTTCACTTGGAATTTTTTAAATCCATTGCTAAATTCATTTCATTCTCTACCGATTTGAATGCACATTTAATTAGTACTTATTTATATTAAGCTGGAGCACTCGCATCCGACAAATCCGCGGTGATACTCGGTAAAATCTCGGCTTTATAAAGCGTATTGTCGGTAAATGCGATAAGAATGTTAAACAGCGATGTTATTTCACCTTGGTCAGGCCCCATCTTGAATAAGCGGCAAGTATATGGGATTTAGCGAATGAAAAGTGTACTCATGAACTCGAAAACGTGCGGTGTGAAGCTGCTCGTTTTGTTTAAAAATGCTACGAGGAAAAGGTAAGCGTTACGAACTCTCGGACGTAGATTGGAAATCCTTGAAACAAAGGAGATTAGAAGCTAGATAGAGATTGCTTGACAAATTTAGAAACAGCGCGTCTCGAGAACATAATCGGTATTATAAAAATGAGCATAAAAGAAGAATAGATGCCAGAACAAGTCATTTGAAGGACTCATTATTTCCGCGAACGATACGCGACAGTAAAAAATTAAAAAGTAGCTCAAAGTTCGTTTTTACACCACCTGCCACACGCCGAAAGGCGACTGGCAGGGTATTTATGTAGATGCATCTGATTTCTATGGGTTACATAGAAGAGGAGAATTATTTCGCCCACAATAAAAACGACATCCATTTATTTCTCCTTACACTTGACTTTCCATTCTGGTGCATTTCTCATATTTTATTCGCCATTCTATGCATTCAAAAGGAGAAGCGAGCTTTTCGAAGACGAACCTCGGGAAGTACGGGATAACGTCCGCAGTATTTACCGTCATTATTTCCCATCTGCTGAATAACCGACAGGTCGATTTTCTTCGCATTTTTTCCGAGCCTCGAATAACCCGCTGGATGTCTTACTTGAATGGAGATGATACGGCGAAATTTCTTATTCGAGGCATCCATTCACTATTTATTTTCGGGACGATTCCTTAATCTCCCCAAGAACATGAATAATTGGATTTCTTGAATGAGTGGACTTCATGAATGAGGTTATCCACTAGCTCTAGTAATATCCTTGATAAAGACAGGTGCTACGGTAAAAGATTTAAGCCATTCTGTAGCGGGATGAAATTTCTAATTCGAAAACAATATGTCGGAAAAAGGAAAACTTCAGAGGCTGCTCATATCGTGAATGTGGTCCCTATAAGGAAAGCAAAATATCAGGAAAAATATGAACAGAATGAAGTACATGAATGATTAGAATTGAGAGCTAAGATTATTAAGCCCTTTAAGAAAATATCCCAAGAAAAAACAGACTTGAAAAAGTTTAACGAGGACGAGAATGAAATCAAGATCTTCCTGCGTCAGGGAGGTTGCTTGAGCCAACTATACTATCCGGCCAAAACAAACAACTTTGTGCAATGATACCCTAGTTCTAATTCCCATCTAGAAATCCTCTGGGAATCAAACCTGAGACCGCTAATCGGATAACCTGCCTCTTCCATCGCTGAGTAGTCTCCATGATTCTCTCAATCACCTTATTAGATGACATTCACATAGGAATAAAAATTCACTTAAACATATTTTACATTCATTAATATTTTACTTACATTCATAAAGGGCCCATCGAAAAGCGAAAAATATAACCTTTATAAGATTGCAATATTTCGTAAGACTGAAAATTTAATTCGAAACAAATTTTTTGAGAATCATAAGATGATGTAAATAAGTTATTTATTCATGATTAGTTAGATTCATGCTTAGTATAAATCTGCATTTAAGGGTGAAAAACCTTAAATTTGAGTTTGTTTAAATCATACACCTCTAGGTTATTTTAAATAAAAGATGGTGATGCTACTCCACCGGAGAACTACAATAAAGAAAGCTTGATTCCGAAGTTGGGATTCAAAGGGAAAGTGGAAAAAGTTGACCAAGAATAAGCAAGATGAATGGAACATAGCGGAACGGGGTAAGTTGAGAAGAATAATGATAGAGAAGAAAAAAAATGGAAGAAATAGGTGGAGTCATAAAGCATCCTCAACTCTGAGGGAAAAAGAAGATATAGACGGTAATCAAACTTTTATTTTGAGCGAAATGTCAACTTTGCACACGTTTCCTGGTATTCCAATCTATTTTAATCTATTTCATACTTGTGAAGTGCCACTATCCTTATTTGCAACCACGTTTGCGAATAGTTTATAAAGTTACGTCGTTATCCTTAAGGATGGTTGGATCTATTCCTCCATTAGCCACAAAAAGCTTTGGAGAAGGAATAGGGCAATTAGACAATAGTATGATTGAGGTAGTTTGCTCTTGCTTTTCTCACGGAGCCATAATAATAAATATACAAAAGCACAGCAAAATGACCCTATGGATAACACTTTTCATTAAATTCAACATAGATTGCCAAAAATAAATGCCATCATTCAGTGTGGCTCATACCTCAATAGCTCCCATCGACCCACAAATAAGATCAAGAGAAAAATAAAATGCAAGATACATTTTCCTACCCTGTACCAAAAGACGAACGAAAATATTCAAATAAACAACACACTGTAGCAGGAAATATAGTGCAGATAACGAGCGTAAAAGAGTTAGGCTTAAAGATTTTGAGCTTAAATAGCCACGCGTACAATTTGGCGAAGATACGTAAATTGAGCATTTTATGGCACAGCTGAATGGATAATTGAAGGGCGAAGGGCACTCCGTTGTCTAAGGAAGCCGAAACGGCTTTGTCGGCCAAATTAGCAGATTCCGAATAATATGCAAGCTGTTAGAAAAGTATTTTGCGGCGGATGTGAAAACTTCAGTCGCAGATGAGGCGTCATGTAAAACCTGGCGCGAAGCTATGCAGTGCGGCGAGATCAAAGTAGCGAGTGCAGTTCAATGAGATCCTCCCTGAACGCCGCTCGCTAATTGGATTTATTCCGGAATTCAAAAGCGATGAACGAGGTGTCAGTGGCTGTGACACACCTCCAGAAACCATCCGACCGCTCCAATTTCATTACTTTCGTTTCGCTTAACTTCTGTTTCCGGTCAGTTGCCACGGATTACAAGACAATTTCAAATATTTTCCCGTAATTGGAAAAGTGGGAGGCCGCTCCTTTGGTGGGACAGAGACTTCGACAGTTGGGGATCGATAAGTAATTTATTTTACGTGAAATTAATGCGTTGTCGATTTTTCCCTTTCCTTTAAAAAGATGGAATTTGGTGAATGACGCGGAGTTGAGCGGGAACCAAAGGATGATTGCGTCAAAAATAAATGGGGGAATGAGTGACAAATCGCGTGAATTCTTAGTTACATAGGACAAACGGAGGTTTACGGATACGATGTGCATAATTAAAAAGTTTGTAGGTATTCTAATTATTTGATTTAGGGCTCGTTTCGTCATTTTCCGATACTCGATTAAGCATCACTTTCAGTGAGTTAAAGGTAAGCACCTGAAGGTATCAAACATAACACTGAAGTATTTAGGCATGTTAATGCTAAATATTAACATATGAATTGAATTAAATTAATTGTTTGATACGTTAAAATAAAATCGTGCACCATAACTAAAATAAATAATTAAGTATAACTAAAAATAATTAGAATAAAAATGTTCATATCGAATGAACAATTCATTAGTCGAATTATAATTTACTCTCGTCTTTTTCGGCTTATTTATTTTTCTCGGTGCATAGTTGTTAATTAATTTTAAAGAAGATTTGATGATGCCGGTTGAGTAATTATATATATTTTTGTAGCGTTATTTTGTACCAAATTTTGTGTACCGTTGTCATAAATTTTGTTAGATAAAAAGGACATACAAAGATATTAATATGAAAAAAGCCTTATCGTGTTTCAATTGTATGTTCAATCAAGGAAGTTATACAGTATTGACTGAGTCGTTCCCAGAAATTTCTACGTTTAATTTGACTCTATCAATGTAAATAGAGAAGCTTATTGATTTCGTCTAAATTGATTAGCTGATACTGTTTTAACTGATTACATTTCATACGTACACTTTTCCTCATTTTCTAATAACTATCAATGAAAACTATCATGATTTAGCAAAGTGGTCGCTCTCACATACCCGTTTAGCATTAACCTTCGGTTTGAGAGTAATAAACGCATCATAACTAGCGATAAATTTCTAGATAACTTTTTGCTTTTACTAAGAAAACATGGCTTAAAAGAATAAGACAATGTGTTTGGATTTTGCACGGGTAGGTACAGTTTTTAATGGCCGTCATAAAGTTCGCCTTTTAATCTACATTAATAAATCGTTCCACATGCAGCAGCCGGATTAAATTCTAGATTGATTCGATAGAAGATTAACGACGAAATCCGAATAAAGTAAACGCAAGTGGGGTGATCGATAAATTCCAGAATTCCAGTAACGTGTTCATAAACAAAAATTCACTCCAAAATCCTTCAATAGCCGGAGTAAATTACGGACAACGTTCCTTGAATAGAGTGCGAACGAGCTTATCGCAGCCTCGAGATGCGACTTTTTCAACAGACATACCAAGACACGACCGATTCTAGACGTAGACCCTTCAGAATGCATCAGCTGGGAAGACAGGTTGAAAAAGACAAGCACACAAAAGGCGTCATAATGAGAAGAAGCACGGAACAAAGTGAGCCCGAGGCAGAGTGACATACTGCATAACAGCTGCATCTAGCCCGCAACGGGTGAGGCGACGAAAAAGGCAAACCGCAAGCGACTATCGCACCCGTCCAAGAATTATTTAAACTCGCACACCGCGAAGATCAACAACCACACGGACAACTTGCAAAAGTTCCCTTAAACTTTGGCAAAATACGTGGGATTTGAAAATCCCGCAGCGGTTTCGACGGCCGGTGGTGGGCGCCCGTCCCCGACCGCCACGATTATTAAATAAAATATTAAATTTAAGGCTTTTGCCCATGAATGGCGTCGCTTTTTGAGTCTCGCCAGCCATTGTGAGCGCAGTGCTGTCAGAGGCACGGCGAGGAGCGGTCTCATCGATCCAAAGGCCCAGCGGTCGATAACGACGCGTACGAGCATGATTTATTTGCAGACGGCACACAATACGAGCAAAGCATAAGAAATACGCCTTCGATTTCCTCAAACGGATGACACGGACTTATAACAGTTTTCTTATGCGCCGTAATGAAAAAACGTGCCACGCTAGCGATTGAAGGGAAAATTTGCTGTGAGACACGCGAACGGCTTCCGCTTGAAAAAAGCCGAGTGGGTGTTATGGCCGAGGGTTGAAATTGCGTTATTTTTAGGCTGTACGGACAATCTCGGATCGCCTTTGTGAGTCGATTTGGGTCAAATAATTACGGAATTCGCGCCATGCTTTCCTGATGAATTCTATTCGCCGAATAGCGTACGGCATCGGAATTTCAACGGACGAATGTCGGACAGAAAAATCCAATCACCCCATTCTGTGGCTGCGCTCGATTTCATTCTCACAACGAGGCTCGAACCGGGGACCCCAGGCCATCATTAGCATCCCTTGGAAGTGGATTCTGCGTGGCATCTAAGTAAATATGCCGGTTTAAATCCAATTCATGCCTTATAACCCTAACTTGTACTGAATATGTTCCTGCAACCGTGAGTTGATGAATGAAATATTTTTCGTTTCTCTTTCGGCACAAAATAGAGGTAAATGTGTCTTTCGTTTACCTCAGCCTTACTCGGTCCCGATTGCGGCCCAAAAGGCGGTGGCTGGGCGATTTTCCGACATATACCCCTGACAACGACGCCTTATTAGAGATGTCAAAAGAATATGTCCAAGGCCTTTTAGAACATATCAGAACAAGATGGAGAAAAATTAACACTATTTATACTTTTGTCTCGGTATTGTTCACATCTGTGATAATACGGAAACTACTGCGGTAAGAAAGATATTGAATAAGGACACTTATTTCTTTCCTTATTGAGTCATACGAATAGTGCTATTCATTGTATCGTTGTACTGTATTTATACTAGCGTTTTCCATTCCTGATAATTCTTGCATAGAGAGGAAAGCAAAGGCTCACCTCATTACCTTATCAGAGCCATTGCTAACTAATGGAGTAGAACACGAGTTTCAAACGAGTCTTTAGGCTGAATTCTTTAAAAAACTGGAATCCAACGATTCCATGTATGCAAAAAGAAAAAAAGAAGAGAATGTGGTCTTCAAATATCGAACACCAAAACCGCAAAACAATCTCCTGGATTAATTTTTTTTCTCAGATTTGTGAATCGTCCAATGATTTCATTGAGGGTTTTCGTAAGTTATTTCCTATAAAATCTGAAAAATTCATCGCAAGAATTTGCAAATCGAAGAAGACCTCACAGTCATACAACACCGGTATTTAAAGATGGGTGATAGGGTATTCACGCAAAATTTTCGCATCGAGTAGAGGGGAAACGATTTCAAAATGTAGAAAGGAAATATAGCGTCGAGAATCCGTAACATACCATAGAAAATGAAGACAGAAGCGCTGTGAATAGTGACGAAAAATATTGTCGACAGGGGACAAAAAAGAGCTGTTTCACAATGGACAGCGATGGCTGACAAACAAATACTTCGGACGAGAAAGGGAATGCGGATCCATCAAAAAATAAAGCTCGGAATCACGTTCAAAATTTAATATTTCGGAATCTATGACAGCCGAACGATGACACAGCTATCATGCCTCAGGCGCGGGATTTATGAAAACTCGTTAATAATGAAAGAATACGTGAAAGCTGATCGGAAAAGATAGGAGATTCGAATAGGCGGTAGGATATCAAAAAGGGAACTATGCACCAAATGGACAGCTGAGGGGTGTGATTTGTAACACGATGATCCGTGATGATACACGATTTTATATTTGCGATCCCAATTTAATGCCTTTCATACCTACATTGTCGACACCGAAATGTTTTCCGACTCTGTCAATTTTTCTCATAAATGACCTAAATTTGCAATAACTGCATAAGAATTGAGAATTAGTGCATTTCATTAATGTACTTTATTTTCCAGTGGCTTCACAAACATCCATTTATTGGAATATTATTTAAGGGGTAGAAATGAACCAACAAACTGTGTCAAAACAAAGAAAAACATAATTAGCCGGGACTCGAAGATAGGACCTCGGCATAGACCATGCTAACCATTCCGCATTGTCATCGGTTATTTAAATTAAGTTTAATTAGGCAATAAAAAATAAAAGAAAAAATACATCATGGTGTAGATTCAACACTCCGATGTTAAACATTTTAGAATGAAATTTCAGCAGAAAATCACTCACAGGAAGTGCAATAAATCTTCGTAACCTGCTGATGCTAATGTTCAAATTTAAGGGGTGTAAGAAAATGATTTTCGAAGACCTAAAAAGAAAATATTCGCAAAAAACATTTAAAAGCGTTCTTTGGGGTTCAATAATCCACTTATTTTAATTTCTTTATTTTTCTGCGAAAAATATGCATCGGTTTATATATCGCAAATTAATTTTAAACAGTAGTGATGTGCAAGAAAATAAAAAGACGTATGTTCGAGCTCTCTTAATTCACTCGCGGCATATGCATCGAACATGAAATTAAAGCACTGAAAACGACTTTTATTTTCGATGCAAGAATGCAACATGCTTCGGTTAAACAACAAAAACCATTAATGCTGCAATTATTAAGTTAAAGAATTTGAAAATGTGTCATAGGCAAGAATATTGTAGCCTTACGGGAAAAATTGTGCGTTTAATAAAACAGGTGACTTCCACGATTAGAGGGAACGCAAGAGAAATGCTCATTCGAGTACAAAGGAAGCTATAAAAAGATGCATCCGCGAAAGTCTTTCTCGTTTATGTTTTAGTCAATCCTCTTAGCATCACTACAGCAAGTCCACGAAATCACACATTTTGGATTGCAAACCAATGTATACGACCTTAATTTTGCATGTATTTTGCAGTCGGCATAAATGGAGTAGGAACGGAGATCCCTTATCTAAACACATCTCGAAGACAATGAGGAGTCGGGAGAATCGGGCGATACAAGGCGAATGATTTTCAACAACAGCAATGAAGACTCGTTTGATGCGATATTTGAGTATTTTGAGTACATGTATCCTCAATCTCGGACAACGAGAGATCGTCTAATTTTTGATGTTTTCGAAAACTCTCAGTCTTCGAATCGATCCATCCCTCTTTAAGAAAATCAAAATGTCAAAAGCCGCAGAAAAATTCCAAAATTCCTTGGGTACGTTGTTTCTTTTCCTGAGATACTTTTACCTTTCCATGCTGTTTATTCTTATTCACGGAATAAGAACCACTAAAAAATTAAGTATTGATTTAAGTGATCCTACTGGATTCTTCTCCATGATCACTGCGAAACAAATGTCAACAACGCATTGAAAATTCCTTCTCTGACATACCATTTCAGAATGGAAGAGCACTCCAAATTCCATATCCATTAGAGTACCTTATGTAGATTATAAGGGACTTTGAGGATTAAAAGAGGGTAAAAATAATTCCTTCCTACATCTGAATTTCCTTTCTTAACTTCATCTATCGAAAATGTAACAGTTTTCCTTTCCTCCAGTATAATATAGAGGATAATAAAGACAAAGAACTTTTTCTAGTATAATAAAGGTAAGCTACAGTATGCGACGGCTAAAATGTTAGCTATATCTGGAGTTATTGTATTATCTGAATAATCCGAAAATATCTGAAATTTATAGGCCGAGAAGTACATCGTCAAAATCATTTTGCAGGTTAAGAGTTTAGCAATAAATTGGTAAAAAGGTGCGACCGTAATAAAACACCCTTAAGGGATTAATACCTTGATGCATTTTCTCCCTAACTGTTCTACTCATTCCACTTATGATGTTCAAAGAGTGAATGGCAGGAGAAGGACCGTTACATGACCCGTATCCTCTTACATTACATGACTAATCAAACCCTTTGACCCTACAACATCAAATACTGAGGTAAATATGGAGCAGGCAAAGCAGCACAGAGAGGCATAGAGTAGTATCAATACAAGCACTAGCAAAACAACCGGAGATTTGGTAAACAACAACAGAACATCAGTGAATAGTGACAGAGGGTAAAATAATTCATGCACATGAAATTAGAAATTTAAACACAAATGCACTAATTTTACAGTAAACAAAAGTAAAATAATTATTTACATTTGTGCATGATTTGAAACTTTTAACCTATATGTTGGTAAACAATGAAATTTTTCAAACAGGGACGCAATATTTTAATCTTCGCGACAATGGATGGAAATATATACAACCAATAACGGGATTGCTGCAGCAACCGAAGAGATTTGATATTTTTTACGATAAATCTTTCCACGGCTGAAAGATATCTCTACGAAAGACTCCACAAATGAATGAGGATAACCGATGCGAGAAACGGCAGAGGCGGCCGAATCCCAACGTTGTGAATCGATAAAAATGATATTGAGTATAGAGAGTGAGGAGGGGCGCAATTTTTCTATAGCCGATACCTACAATACTCAACCTTCTCTTCATAAGAGATGCGTGAATATGCACACTGGAAAAATGGACCGGGAAATGAGGACGCGATGTATAGGATTCGTTCCGAATTATCTAAATGAAGCAAAGACAAAGATTGAGGGGGTGCTTTTGATTATTCAATTTTTCAGCAGAGACAAGGGCTGGCGGACGCAAGTCGACCAAAGTGGTGGACAAAGTAATATTCTTTTCATTTCCAATTTCTGTTTACGCATTGGCATTCAAAACTCTTACAATTAATAAATTCCTTACTGACGTACAGTTTCTGACCCTTGTTCTTTGAACTCTTTCGTGAAGTCAAAGATAATACTGGAAAGGCAGGACGGACACTTAGTACGCATGAATATAAGTTCAAAATTAATGCGGAAAGATTCTAACTCTCAAAGGGGCTTTCAGAGGATTTCCCATTCTTATTCGTAATACTGAAATTTTTAGGTGTTACCTATTTACGGAGCGAAGTGGTAATTTTCGAAACCGAAAATAGAATATATAAAATAAATATTCACGAGTCGATTACATAACGGGAGGATAGCCTTAAAAAAAAGAAATTATCCATTATTTAAGCATGATTTAATCCTCATTGTAGCTACATTTGCGCTCACTTTGAGCATTTTTCCACAAATGCAGAGACTTATGAATCCATCAATTTAATTTTAAAACGCTTTACGTTTCTGGATAGCCCAATGGAAATTAAAAATGAGGAATACAAGGTGAGCCCTGATGAAGTAAAACAAATGGGTAGCAAGAGGGAATATAACGGAATACGAAATTTCAAGCTAGCTTTTTGGCTGATTGATTAATACATAAAGGGACTAGTCACGTTTAATTTTAAGAAGAAAATATTTAAATTATTACGACGAAATGTAAATTTAATCTGAAATGTTTAAATCCGGATTTTCATCACAGTAGTTGTTAATTAGCGAAAATAGGTGAACTGAATCCTAATCTCATCAACTTTGTAATCAAATATCATCAAATTCCCGCTTTGATATCTCAACTGATGTAAGCCAGTCGCGCACCTGATAGAGCAGAAAGAATCATTCCATGGCATGTGAAAAAAAATGGGTTGTGATATATAATGAATGGGTTGGCTTCAGAATGAAAAAAAAAATTCACAGTGGTGTGCACAAGAACATTTCAGTCAACGTGAATTAAATATGGGGCTAACTGAGCCGATTAAAATTATTAGCGTATGAAATTACTTTCTTAAGTACTATATTCGGTGGAAATCCGAAAAGACAGAAAAGTGGAGGGAAATTCTTTCGACTATTTCCACAGATTTCATTACCGAGCATTCTGCAACTTTATCTCCGTCGCATTCGCATCTCAAGGCAAGTGGAGAAGGAATCAAAATCAAATTTCATGTGGAAATAGGCATTCTTATGGCTTATCTGGAAAGAAAATGAAATCTTCCCGATATAAAAAGGGAATTCGGAGCGGAGAAGGGAAAGTGGATGAAAGCCGAGACTTCTGATTTGTACTACAAGAATTATACCGAGAAATAGACTCGGAGGAGAAATTAGATCGAGTGCAAGTAAATTTGGAGCGTTTATCACGTTCCCATACCATGTCACTTACTTATTCTCGATTAAGTTTAAGGCCATCAACTTCTATTAGAGAAAATTTAAGTCGTATAGTTTTACATCACTCACACTTTCTCTCTGGTAAGAATTATATTTGCTTCGATCGTTCACAATCCTCTTATGCATATTTCTTTATTTCCTTGCTTCTTCTGTTGAATTCTTTCATATATTTTCATTCTTTAAGTACGTCTCCTACCATTATCAGCTCATTCACCATATTCAATCGGCACTTATTAAAAACGTATATCGTATATTAAACGAAAATATAATTTAAAACATTTATACTTTCCCTTAATTGCACAATAATACTAAGCCACTTCTCAATAGAAATTGTTATAGAGCGATATTTTCCGTGATGGAACGGATGCGAAGAGCAAAAATATTTCCGGAAAAGAGAAGCACAACTAGAAATACTCTCCACCTTTACGAGATGATCATAAAATACTGAAGAGACGGCTCCAGAAAAATCGAAAATAAACGAAAAATCTTCGTAAGATTTTCTCTCATTTAATTACTTTCAGTCCTATTTCCTACCGCTTAAATCGCTTAATTACCAAGTTAATTTATTTAATAAACTCACCCGTTGCTTTCTCAGACGCTTCCTTCGTAAAATTTCGCCTTCACAAGAAGGTGAGGATAGTGTCTATCTCTTTATACTCTATTCGCTCAACTATTGGAGGGATTGCCCTTCTTCGCATTTCGAAGATATTTAATTTTTACCGCTGACTGCTATGTAGATTGAACAACTGACTTCTTGGCGGGATGGAAAGATAACAACTCTACATATACCTGATTTCGCTAAAGGCTCTATGAACACGAATAGGAGTTTAAATAGTACTCTGGAGGAACTTATATCCAAGTATTTCCAACAATTTTTAAAAATTTCTTAAAATATTCGGATAAAGGTCTCAGAGTAACTTTTGCTTGGTTTCGTAGTTTATTCAAAGAAAAATAGTATTTCGGTAGTATTTTCGTCATTTAAAAGTGTATTCAACCTAAAAAGATGAACGTCGAATGTAAAAACGACTCGGCAAATACGGAATGTAAGCTGACATAAGTATCCGTAGTCTTCATTCTTCTCTAGTATCTTTTCTTCTCTGTCGATCAGTTGCAAAATGTTTTCATTGGTTTTTTCAACACGCCTCACTGGGAAACCTCTTAAGCTTCGCGATTCCCCCTGCTATGAGAGTACGTTTTCAGCTGGCTTCATTTCCAAAATGAACGTACACAAACATTCTCTATCCCGTAGATAGGTGGGAACGTAAGCGACTAAGAGAACAGGAATGTAATATTTTAGAATTAGCTCATAAAGTTATCAAGAGTAGAACTTATTGGAAGAAAGAGAATGACGTAACCCGTGGGTCCCTAAACTACGCTCAGCGGGCCGTATCCGGCCTGTAAAGTGTTTTTATCCGGCTCGCGAATTGAGTGGATGTTTCACTCAATATGCTATTTTAACGAGACATGTACAGCTCCAATTTAGATTTTGCCGATCTTAAGCAGAAAAGTTGAGTGATGCCGTCAGCCTCTTAATAAACCCATAGATATACAGATAACAACATCAATAGTCAATCGTTTCGCCGACATTCAAATACTTCAACTTCGAAATAGTCTAAGAAAGCAAATTTAATCACCCCATAAATGTGAGTATATGTTCTTTTTTTTCATTCTTTTTCATAAGTGAAGTTCCATAGTTATTCCACCTCTGATCTAACTTCTACTGTCTCAATTAAATTCTTTTTGACTTTTCTACCATAGTTGTACTGCTTTCAGCGTTATACCGCTTGATTTTTGTAGCGGTCCTTTATGTCAGCACTTGAGAATTCTAAATGCACTGACAAAATTGCAAGGGTTGATCGAAAAGGATCTTTCCTTTCTTGGTTTTGGTGAAATAGTAAACACGCTGGTAAGTCAAAGTATAGAAATTGTTCTACTATTTCTTCATATGTTTCCACACACTCAGAGATACACTGTTAGTTAGGAGAATCCGCTTTTGTGGAATTCGGCCGATTGATCGCAGAGCCTCAGACACAGCGGTAATTACCTCATCGTTGTACATGAACCTTGCCCTGCCAAGGGGCAAATCCAAACTAGTGGTGCGCTGAAAGTAATGCCTGAACCACTGTGGTTGCTACGTCGAAAATGAAGTGAAGTACTCTTTGTAATCCCGTACTTTGAATTTTCAGCATGTTTGTTATTTAGGCCAAAAACTGAGGTGACTTTTTCGACCATTCCTCCTATTATACTCTCCATGAATGTTAGTTCATTAAACTCACGGCTCTGGGTAAACTTAAGAATAAATTACATTTCTCAGTTTTTTAAGAAGATAAAGCTGCTGTTAAATACGCGATACTTCATTATACGTCATTACGTTACAATTTCCCGCATTTCCACGTACAGCGACTTTATGGAAAACCCATGCATATTCACCGCGAAATATAATGGCAGACAGCGTAGCTCGCACCCGTCCTGGCAGCTGATCTTTACGCAGCATTCTGCCTCGAGCTTTTACGACGGCGATAAAAATTTTCGTTTACATTTACCTAGGCATCCGCGATCCCCGGATATTAAATTCTTCCCCAAGCGATGAATATTTCCCCAAGACGCTGACCATCGACCGCCTTGGACCGATCTCCGGCGTGAAAAAACTTGAAAAATGCATCCGTAAAGTGACGTATAGGCGATGGAAGTCACGTGCTTCAATAAGCGCGCTGAGGCATCCGCCACTTGGAGCGAAGGGCAGATTCTTCGGCGACACGCCCCAAGCAGTGGAGGAACGTCCTCAACGTGCACGGAGGGAAGCCACGCCACGAATTTTCACGACGTTCACCGACACGATGATCGAACAAGGGAAAAGGAATGGAAGCTCATTTTGTCACCAAAAAAGTTGGTGACGTCTCTCTTGGCAAGAACCAGGGCATCGAATACTCAAACCGGAAAACCGTTATATTAGTGTAAACCGAGTTTGAAAGGAAAAATTCAAACTCTCAAACCCGAATCGAAACAGGATTGATTCCGCTTCGATCTTCGATTCATGTACTAATCACAGCTAACACTAATTATATTGATCGGGTATATGAGTGGAAAGGATATGAAGAAACGTCAAACATTAAAATTAAAATGACTGATTACATAATTTGATTGTTATTTCTGTAAAATCACAAGGTATATTTTAAAATTTAATTTTAAGAGCGAACTATTAAAATTTTCCATTTAAAAGATGAATTATGGATAGATTAGAATAATATATTATAGGAGCGAAACAAACAGGCTAAACGGAGGTTGAAGGCGCGAACCAAAAATAGGCGTTGTTGGAGAAAGAATAATGATGATAAGATATCCATTCAAAAATGTAAAAGAGCATATAGTAGAAAAATAAGAAAATAATAAAGAAAAAAGTGCTATGCTTCTATAAATAAAAAAGACATTCTTTTTTGTGTACAGTTTCAATCTTAACTTTCAACTTCAGGGCTCGATGGAGGTACGACATCTATTGTAAAGTTTAATAATACTGCTCTACACCAGGGAAAAAAGAACGTAATCATGGCGATTTGATGAAAACTTATCCATCAAAGTTACGATTAGCTTACCTTCTACAAATAATATTCTTCAATGTTTTTTATAACGAAGGAAAGAAATACTCGGCAGTTAATTGCACGCATACGGAGCTACGGCGGAATAATTACTTGAAAATGATCTGATTAAAAAAAGAAATCCCATCTACATGCAGATTATAGAATCAGAGATCAAAACACGCAATTAATTCAAAAACCCTCGTGGCTCGTGGAAAACACAACGGATAATAAGGTTTTTAATCACTTTTTCCGCACATCTCTAACGTCAACGCATTATTTAAGCAATTTAAACCAAAAAAGAAACCTTTTCGTTTTTCATACGGTGATTGAAATGAACATCTGCCAATGGGGATCAAAGCGATTTCAATGATTCGAAATCTGCCACCGATGGCTAGCGTCGCCATTAAATGACGGAGAAATTTAAAAATTTCTTCGCACAAAGCGCTCACGAATTAACAGTAACAGCTACAAATAAAATCAATATCGTCAACGGAGGGGAGCTAAAAAATGATGCGCCGTTATTCTCGCTAAAATTCAACTAATTTAGAACGTTTGAATGATGAGACTTAGTGGCGAACCATTATGGCATCAGGCACACATACAAACCACGGAGGCTGAAAATGATTCAGATGGAAAGAATGGAATTTGCCGATGGCGGACAGACCCCACGGGACTGCCACGGCTTAAAGGGACTCTAGGCTCCTCTGTCCCAGCGATAAAGACTAGAATGCTACATCGGGCTAAGTAGGGATTACCACTCCGTTGTTCTTTTCCAATCCAGGGAGCGCGACTTTTCGTAAACCGGGAACTAGGGATTGCCCCTCACAATTAGCGCTAATTACTCATATAATCCTATTGCCTTTAATCAGGACTGGAAGACATTAACGTAAAGCAATGAAATATACAAAATAAACAGTTTGACTAAAAGTGAACTCACACAATACTAAGGAAAATGCGACGTAGCGTATTCAGAATTTTATTATACAATGTAACATATTTAGGACTATTTAGTTTCTATTTTGATGCAAAACAATTATTCTCAGAATCCCTTGTACTCGGCATCTGAAAGATATGTTAATAGAGCATCTTTAATTACATATTCGACAAAAGCAAGCTAAGAACACAAGACGAAAGCTTTATTTCGATATTCATATAGAGAAAAATTGGCATTATTTGTCCAAACCAAAATAAACAACCAAAAAATAGAATTGTTTGCAGTGATTCAAAAAATTACAAACAGATTTTAACCCGTTTGCCATCAAATTTAAACTAGAATAGTCTTTACCATTTAAGTGGATTTGAAATAGTAATAAAAATCGTCCGACCCTGAGTTGCTTCCACTGAGAATCATGGAGGACTAATAAGCGGTATTGGCTACATAAGAAAAACGCTGTCAAAATTTTAGAATTTTCTTTGTTTGCCGAAGGGATACCGGGAACTTAATGTGAGATACAGAGATGAATCCAAGAAACTTTCCTCTCCAAAGTAATGGCCGAGTAACTTCGGACCTCTATCTGGTATAACGCGCGCAGAGCTGTTTGGCTTCATAGACAAACATCTCACCACTGATTGCTTTCCTCCTTGTGGAGCTTTCCTCCTTCACTCTGTTTTCGCAAGGAAAAACGAAACAAAGTGCTATGAGTGAAAGACCTATACACCAGAAAGCTTCTGAAACAAACTTACCGGAATTTGAAATCGAAACCGAGAATCAGGAATTCAACTCCTTCTATTACCAGATATTATGTTAATAATCATAGCACATCTGAGAATAAAAGCGGGGCATAAAATGATTCTTTGGAATGAAAATGAAGGTTTTTGTATTGTATATCATAGGACACGTTCTTAAACTGCATATGTCGAAGATGACAGTGATTCCGAAGGAATGTTTTATGATTATTATTTCCATGTGTACTTTACAATGAAACATATCGATAAATAAAGTGATGTCATTTCTTAATATGTCAAAGCTTTGCAAACAAAATCCGATTCAAAATGTCGGAAACGAAAAAAAATCGAATGGTGAGGATAAAATTATTTGAAGATGGAAGAACTACGAGTCCTGGAATCGGTATATGGTGAGATGATTCAAAATGAATAGGAAGCAAAACTAATCTGTTTGCCGCCACAATTTCTGATCTCAGCGGCATTAAGATGTCCAAAATAGGATTTTAGAAAGAGGAGATTATTCACAAAGAAGATCAATAAATTTCATACAGGGATACGCTATTTATAAATGTATCGAGATGTTGGATTAAAGCTTCTTATTTAAACAAGTACTTTTAGTTTCATCAACCTCACGATAAATTGGTGGGAGCTCACTCAGAATTCTCTCATTTAATTCCACGGAATTAAATAGTTTGTGCATTTAACTCACCTGGGCGATCCGAGGAAGCCTTCGTATCAGCATCAGAGATAAAAAGGGATTCAATGAATTCTCCGTAAAATGAAAGAGGAAAGGATTCCTGGAAACTTTTCCTCCTTACGAGAGTCGCTTTTTATTTTATTTCGAGGAAAGTTATAGTTCAAGGACGAGAAGGAAAATGTTTACGGATTACCCAAAGTCACTTCCGATTTCAAAGTGAAATCCTACGAGCGAATAAAGTGAACGATAAAGATTTTTTTCTCCTTTACGATACGCTCGAGGGAAAATTACATTTTAACAAGGGACTTTTCTCTAATACGAACTACGAGGATAAATAATCCTCCGTAATTGGGCAAATTAAATTACTAGCTTCCGGGAAATTAATCTCCCTTGTGCAAACGATGCACTTCGCCATGGTAAATTTAATCTCTAGTTAAATAACAACATAAAAGTGAAAATCTAAAAGAATTCCCGTGAAATACGTGCAGTTTACGGGGAATACTTAAAGAGAAAAGAATGTTAAGTTTTTATCGGTAAATATTGGAAAAATCGAGACTCGTGGTTAGAGGCATTGGATTAAAGTGGATCGTGATTTTATATTTAACATGTTTCTCCCCAGGATAAATAAATGTTATATTTAGATAATACTTATTTTATAAAGGACAATATCAAACATTTAATTGCGAAACGATGTTCAAATTGTGAGGTCGGGAAATCGAATTACTTTCACGAAAATTCAGGACTTGATTATGCCGATTTCTTGGGTGATTAAACGTAAAATTTGCTTAAGTGATCCATGGAATACCAAATATCTTATGTTAGATCAAGACTTCTATTTTCAAGTATTTATGTCTGAGAAAGATCAAAGACATTTAGATGTTTAAAATACTTGAATGGATAACGTTGTCTACTGTCGACGCGGTTGAAAATGAGCTTAAAATCCACATCCCTACCGACGTCTGATAGAAAAACGTGCTCGAGAGCTCAATATATTTTTAGAATGATTACAGTAGTTTACAGTTTACTGGAGTATTTCCCTCTTCCCCTTAACCATTTTCCGGAAATACGGGGACAGAATCCTTCTCAAAAGTATCCTCGAATATAAATTAAGGTACAGCTTCTCAAATTTCCGTCTCTTGAGGCACTCGTATGATAACATACTTCGCGGTACATAAGATTCGCAGCAGTCTCTAAGAAGTCAGTATCTAACCCAAATGAAGCTAATCTGGCGCAATTTGTTTTTAGAGCCCTTCGAAAATCATGAAACCACAGTCTATAGTGAAGCCTCGGCTAACGAAATAAGCCGCAAACGAAGTTTCCGCACGACGAAGAAACATTTTCGCTGTTTTTCGAACTGGGGTAGCAAAAAGGGATTCCAGAACGAATATTAAACTTCACACAATGTACCGTATATGCAATCACCTTTCGCTAACGAATACGTTTCCGGAAAGAGGTATGATGGCCTTAAAGCGAATGTGTAAAATACTATATTATTGCAAACGTGTAAAAATACTAAAACGAACACATCCCATTTTATGTAAAAATGAATATCAATGGTCGCAAAAGAAATAAACGACGAGACCACAAAAGGAAACAACGGGAACAGCTCATATTTTGAGACCAAACATCTTACGAGACGGAAAATTTTTATCTCGTAAAAATCCCAAGCAATTCTACGCTGCAAAAACAACAGGCTGGGGAGTATAGCACGTGATGTGGGGTCTGGAGAAAAGTTGGGTCAGCATGTGATACGAAGATTGAAAGAGCAGGGTGGTACAGGAAGTGGAGGGGAGAATAATGGCCCACCGACCATATCCACGCCCCTCAGATCGCAGCTGCCTAATAATTCAATGGCCTCCTATCAATAGGGTAAGACTTAAGGAAGGGGAGCCATTTTACCCCTTTTGAATGGAGAAGATGCAGTGGGCTCCCAATGCTGCACCCTTGGGAAAACATATGTAGCGCGGGAGCAAACTGCTGGGATATTCATTTCAAACGCATCGGTTATGCATGAGAAAGCCATACGGGTGAGCCAAACTCGGGGAAAAAGTGATTGAACAAATGTCACGAAAGACGCATGTGGAATACGAGTTAAGCATTAGCCATGAGACATGGTCCTCCGCTTGACGGCGAATTACACGCCACTACTATTTTCTCGCCTCGCTTAAATCAACAGTTTAAGAAAACAAACAAGAACATTCGTCTAAATAGTTTGGCGCTCATCTCTTGTAAAACTTTCACGTGCAACCCCTTCAACGAATACATTTTATCCTTTTACCACCGACAGAATCACATTCCGAAATAATTCTCCCTTACTCGAGCGCTGACTTATGTCAGTACTTACTTATACCAGAACAAATATTCTTATTCGATCAGCAAGTTTATAAGGTTTAAGGATATAACCTACATTACGTAAGTAAGTTTAATTCTGCAGAGCACAAACTCGTCAGTCCTTCTCAGATCAAACAGTATTAGATGCGTCTCGGCTTGTTTTCGACGGAGTAATCCATTCCAACTTTCGACAGATTCGATCCCAGAGGTATTTTCTGGACTACAAAGCTTTCCTTTTTTATTGTATTACTTTTAAAGGCAGATCTACTTTACCAAGGCTTTGGGATCCAAAACTCAGACTTCCTCCGAGTCTTTCAACAAGCTGAGGTCGAACGTATGTTACGAGCCGCAACAAAATGCAGCCAACAACAAAAAAATTAAACAAGGCTCTCGTCCAAAAAAGCATATCTTCTTTCGTAAAAAACGTAATGCGACTCGTCGATGCTACTCAAGCGAAATCCTCCACGGGAAAGAGTAAAAAATTACCTAAGCTCTTATTTTCGCTAATCCATCTATTTCGGTGAAATTAAAACGAATACTCCCGGTTTAAATAAAAAATATTTATGCAGCAAAATGAAACAGCGAGAGAAGCAAAACAAGGATTTTGAGGATGCAAAATGGAGTGCGTTTCGAGTCCCTGGTTCTTTGTGAGTGGATTTCTAAAGGATCATGAAGCACGAGTACGGAGCATAAATGGAAGTGCATGGATGAAGACTACCTTACTATGGAATGAATGTCAAGCAATGTCAATCATCAAGGATTATAACACTGATTCTTCTATACCTATTATTTCTATCATCTGTCATTCTTTTATGTCTACATTCTATGATTATTCTATGAGCCAGTAATTGTTTCGGCAAATTCAGTTTTACGGCAATGCTATGAAACTGTAAGAGATATAAAGACGATCTATTTGGAGAAAATAACTTGTAAGGGAATAGTTATAATGATAATAATTTAAGTACTAATTAATTTTCCATTGATTCCATGCGATTCAGTATAATCACTATTTAATTAACTAAAATATTTAAGATTAGAAAGCGGATAAAAGGGAAAAATATCTTGCATCGGCTCATAAGCAATTGATGAGCGTCTTAAAACTGACTAAGTCATTTGAATAAGTCAACGTCGCAAATGCTGTTGTTCAGTACAAACTGACCTCCCAAAATGTTGTGTTTATTTTGTTTTCTTGTGGTTCTGACTATGATAGAGCAATTTGCTCCCCTTACTTCCCACTCTCTAAGCGCTTTTCACTGCTTCCCAATGTGTGTTTGTGACTCTCGCATTGACGTTGCTGACAGCTTACTGACTCTCATTACTTTACAAACTCAGAAAAGAAAGACAACTCTCTCCGTTCTCCTGACTCTAATACAGCTCATCTCATCGTGGTCACCGCTTTTGATCCTATTTAATATTCGTTGCCTTTATTGGTACATCTGTCTTTCATCCTAGCTTTCCTTATTATTTTATTTCAACCATTTCTGAAGTAAATTTTATATTTTGTCATATTACTAATGCGGTTTTTACACCACCAATGTATTAAATAACAATAATGAATATAATTTTCTTTTCTATTTAAAATTCGAGTGAAAATTTGTAATATCAACCACATCAAATTTATTACTCAAATCTAAAAAAGCAACTAAAGTAATAATATTTTTAGTTAAACTACAGTTTATCAAATCACTTAAGTCATAAAATGATTTTGGCTCCTTTTCCTTTCTGAAATGCATATTATGACTTATTTATACAATCATGTAAGGGCATAACCCGTCATATACTTTGCTACAAATTAAAAAAAAATTCGTTTGTGACAAAATAGATATTAGGCTATTATTATTTATGTCAGATAAACATCTAGTTCTGAGAAAAGTACAACTATTGA
Source organism: Pachydiplax longipennis (assembly GCA_036926295.1). Lineage (NCBI taxonomy): Eukaryota > Metazoa > Arthropoda > Insecta > Odonata > Libellulidae > Pachydiplax > Pachydiplax longipennis. The sequence continues at coordinate 4,139,479 of JAVFKF010000010.1, forward strand.
TACCTTTAAAGCGGCTGGCATTATGCCGTTTTATAGGCTAAAATTTATCAATTTGGTTACATATTTTCTTAATAACTATTGTCATCTAATATGCTTTAAATATATCATATCATACCCAATGCCTTCTTTCCACGTTTCTGTATAGTTATAATTATATATTAAAATGAATATATTTTCACTAACTTCGAAATTCTTATCGCACTTAAATCTGTAATGCACTCGGTAAAGACGGTCGTAGAGCATCAGCGTCGCCAGAAATGTCGCGTTTACAACTATTAGAAGCTGCCTCTCTGGAAATTTTGGATTTTACCTTCTCGAATATATTTCTACCTCAATTATTTTCTAAGCGGAGTCTATCATGAGGTCTTCTTTCCACCTCGGGTATTCTGCCCTCCCAATTGAGATGTATCATGCCGTACATTCCTCTTCGATGGGCAAAATGACTCTCCGTTCCTTCCCTTGTTAGTCCATTCAGGGTATTCAAGCTGCTTTTTCCTATCATTTTCCTCATTTCCGATGACTAAAATGTTACAAATTCAGCCTCGTTTCCTTTTCTCCCACGAATTTTCCTCCATACCTCTGCTAATGGTTTCTAGGAGTTCATTCAACACATCTTGCCAGGAGTCTTTAGGCTTAGGGAAACTTTTCATTGGAAGACCGCATTTGCACGAAGCGGCAAATAATAGGGAACATTTCAATACCGTTTTTCAGAATTTTAAGGGAGTCTAACATAAAACGATTTTCCAGAAAAACGGAACTAATGAGCCAGCAAATCAAAAGGGGGTACTTTTAATAACCTGAAAAAGCCATCGTGATTCGTAATAGTAGTAAAATTTTTAAAAGTGCTCCGACAGCTAAGGTCATTTTGCTCATATACAGCCTCGACGGGAATCCCCCGGGACCGCTTTCAATGAAGTTTCATTCAAGTTTGAACGCTTTGTCACTTAGCTATTCGGAGAATGATGATAATAGACATTTTAAATGCATTTTTAAGGAGATAGAATAAAAAATGCGCGATCAGAGAGCAGACAATTACCCATAATAATATTTATGGACATTATAAATATATTCATAATATTTTAGACAAAACATTTCAATAAATGTCAAAAGGCTATCTTATTAATTATTTGTCAAAAGACTATGATACTACTATTTGAATGGAACTCCCAACCATTGTAGAGCGGATGATTAAAGTATTATACTTAATTAAACTATCCTAACTTTAATACAATAGCAATGTTGCATCTCTATCGCTTCAAATTTTTCTGTATATTTTAACACAAAATGGAAGATTGCATAATCGGTATTTCCACTCCACATTTAAGGATCATATGTTTAATCTGAGCTAAACTAATAATTTATGACGCTGTGAAATTCGATTAATTCGCATATTAAGGACCCATGGAAGGAATGACTCTCTTAAACGAGACTATATCAGCAATGCGGTATGGATGATTAAAAGTATTTTCCAACATCATTCTAAAATTTCAACTTAATAATGAAATGGGAAATAGGGTTTCCGCGTCCTAATTTTTATCGAATCAACCACGTCAACTGGGGGCAGTGACCTACAAATTGTTTGTTTACGGGTCTCTAACATTTTCCGTTCAATGACATCTCTATTTTCCGTTGAAAATTCCCTTTCCTTCACCCTCACCCATCGTGACTGACAAGAGCATTTCAATCACCCATTACACTACATTCCAAAGTTTACCGCCAAAGAGTAAAAACGACGATGATGCTTAACCGAGCCTATCCGTAGATTTCGAATCGAAGCGCTCGAGGGTCAATTTAAAGCCGATCTATAGACCACACCTGAAATAAAACCGCTTGCCTAAGCGGATTTCATTGTAAAGTTTCGCTGAAATTACATTGCGGTACATTTAAAGTAATATGATAAGACGTACCTGGTAGGAAATTACAGTCTATTCCGGTAATAATAATAAGACAGTTTTCCCCAAATTTACTTCAGCAACCAGTTAATTTACACTTAATTCGATGATGCTACTACCATGACAATGAAACCGGTCACGCGAATAAATTCAGAAATATTCAAACCTGGAATTATTGTTGCTAAACGGCGAATGTTTGAAATAAATTTGGAAAAAATGATTGTAACATCGGGAAATTCGAAAATATAACGAAAAGATCGCCTTTGTACAGTATACTCTCGAGTTAAGCCATTTGGTAATTTATAGTTTCCGAGTGTATCAACATATATTACTATATTGGCAAACAGAATTTTAACCCACAAACTTAAACCTCTATGCACTTAACTATCAAGGGTAATCAACGCCAAATATATAGCGTTGGATATAGGATTAGGATGTTTCATATCCGTAGTGGGCTCTACAATACCCATACATGGGTTTTGAAAAATATATTTAGTAAATGATTCACATTAAAATTTAAAATATGTGTTTACGCTCTTCAAATGTAGTATATAACATCATTTGAAATATATGAAATTTACAGGTATTTTGGAACTTTAAACAGTTAGGCAGGTTTACTCCGGCGGAAAAAAAACTTCAGGAGCAAAACTTAATTACTTATCCGAGCAACTCAAAGATTGAGAATAACTCATGCCACCGCATAATATTTTCCCTTGCTTTCATTAGTCGCTGCAGTATTGAACGCAGTTAATTTACACCCTTTGATTTAGAAGCGAAATAACAATTTAAAGAGAGGCCGTTTCATTCATAATTAATACGAGGCAATTACAGAAATGATAAACGCAATCCCCGGAATTAAACGGCACTGTTCACTAAAAGATATGCGGGGCACGTGCGAGTTATTATAAAAGGAAGACTTCCCGCTGTAAAGTGTTCATAAGCGTGATAGCGGAATGGACACCGACACGCAAGATATGCACGGAGGCCGCTGGATTTTACACCAGTTCATTGATTACAATTTAGACAAACCTCTTACGACGAAGTGGCGTGGCTTTAACCGCAAGGTCGTGAATGATAAATTTCTTCGAACACTTCAAAAAGGCATTCCGTACAACTCAGCACGGTGACTGCAGAGTGTTATTCCAATAACCAGTCCTTATCCTACGTTGTAAAATAAATATACTTATCGCATTATGAGCATACAAAAAGCCTTCAACTGGTGCAATGACTTCATAAGTACAAATGCGTATCCTGGTTTCAGTCTATGTTATCGTACAACTTTAGGTATGAAAAAAAGTTCTACAGCTAACATTTACAGCATGATGGAGACGATAATACACAACCTGAGTACCGATTTACATCACCGGATCCATTCAACATAGATTTCATCGAATATGAGCTGTATTATGTAGCTTGCCTACCATACTAGAAGGTCCATTACAACCTACAACAATATTTTCTATTCATAGCTTCCTCTATTTTTTCATGCTTAGACAGAAATAACAATACTTTTGGCGTTTATATTATGATGTAGCGCAAAGAGAGGAATAAATTAAAAAGTGTAATTTCTTTCTTTGTAAATGAAATCGTAAATAGGACATTCTAATCATGATATGCGCTACATGGCACCTGTGGAATTTTTAGCAAAACTGGATTGAACGACAACTTAGATTTACACCATGTATCATACAAATTTTTCATAGAAATTCGGCGCTCTAGAATTTGTCGGGCGGTAGTTACAAAACAATGGGTGACAGCCCTGCTTAAAGAGTTTCCAATAAGCAAGAAGGCATACTCAGATCCTAAGTATGTGCACGAGGGTGGAGAAGATATTGAAATTTGTTACACGAGCGTGTACTTCACACAATTTTTGCGCCGAATATCGAGTCGAGCATGTTAAAACGCTCAAGCTAAGAAAATTCCAATATCTGACACAACGAGGGCTGCGGCCTAAATAATACGAGGTACAGCGATTATCACAGATACTCGTTTTTCATGGCGCTGAGCATCACTTCACCCAGAGACACTTGCAGCCCTGACTTCCGGTCAGGAACGCAAATAAAACTCCACCATTAAAAATCTTTACCGCAGTTGCCTATACTTTGAAGTCCTAATCGTTTTCGCCTTGCGTACATAGGACATTTTTAGTACTTGCGTGCAGCTATTTCGTTTTCACATGCCGAGGTTTAAGACCTCTTCAACACGCGTTCAGTCATGCACGAATTCAGTCACGAACATGACTTCGCCGCCCGCGCTCGCCGCATTTCATATTTCTGGCGTACCGGAAGACGGGCAAGAAACCTCAGGCGCGTTAACCGTTCCACTCTTGGAACTAAAAATCTGTGACCCATGCTATCAATCTGAAATACAGTTAAGTGCTAAGAAAACCATAAAAATTTCCATCAGCTTTGAGAGTTGACGCTGATCCCTACCATTAATGGGATTTCGGTTTCGAGTATTTCCCGGAGCTAGTTTTCAAAATTCATTCGCACCAACTGTACCGAACTTGTACGCAGGATGTCCCGAAAGTAAGTAACAATTTTTGTAAAATCGACCACTTAAAAGAACTCAATTCAATTACTGTTTATCAAGTTTAAATGTGCTTTAAGTGTGCAAAATTTTAATTTTTATGAACACTTTTAACAAACTTTTAATTTATTTTTACTTTACTTTTATTTTACTTTAGTAATAAATTCTAAAGAACGGTTCTATGTTGTGATAGTCGTATCAGTGAAGTAAGAATGAATAAAGGGAAAAATAAATTTTAAAGATTTTATAAACCAGGACCCATAGAGAAAGCAAATTGTAAATTCGCGAATAAGTTAAGAGGAACTGGATCAGTAAATCAATTCTATCCAATACAGATATGATTATAACTCCAACATTTGTGATTTATTTTTCCATAGTAATTTGATTCTTTTATACTACTGAAAACATATTAAAATATGTTAAATTATCATCCCTTGAAAAATCATAGAAAAGTCCGGGTAGCTCGATTACTTGAGCTTCCCAGAAAAAGCTCGTGGGTTCTGGCTTTTAGAAACAGTCGTTTAGCAGCTATGGTTCACGGGGTTTTGAGTTCAAAACTGATGAAAAACTTTATGTAATTCAATTACTGCACTCCCTTTAAGAAGATTATGTTATCATCTTTAGCACTTTTTAAAAATGATAGTATTTTACAGACTTGAGTTTTTTTAATTGCTCGATTTCCCAAAATTAGGTATGTCCTTACACTTTTATGAATTTGTATATTAATTGTATGAGTTTCATATTATTCGGGTCCCCAACATGAGATACGGGACGGGATGAAAACCGTTTAAACAGTCGATTGAATTGACAGAATGCTCAAAAGGGTTGAAAGAAACGATTTTGGCAGAATTTTAAAGGCTACAGAATGCTATGGGGTCAAGTTGACCAAGAAAAGATCAGAATAGCACCACTTAGCTCCAATTCATAGCAGAAGCATTTGAACGCCATTATGGTTTCTTCCTTACATAAACTCAACAGTGATATGGACGGCGGCTTTTATGTCTGCTTCCATACGAGTATAACAAGATTTTTCAAACGGTTTGAGCCCTCAAAAGAAATAAAGAGCACAATTTGCTGGGTAAATATGGGAGTAAAAGATTTGGAATCGAGGATAAAATACCGAAAATTGAGGGAATAAAGTACAGAGTGGTCTGCTATGGTAGAATAAGAAAAATTGTTTTACCTTTCAAGTTTCCATATGAAACGGGTACCTAAGCGCACGTTTCGGAGATAAAGCAACTGAATTGTATTTAGACTAAAAGAGTTTAGAATTATGAAATGTAACACAGATAATACGCTTACTGTTTTTTATTTTCGTTTTCGCGTTAATTTTATTATTTATTTAATATTTACGCGAACAAGCTAAGGATAATGTTTTAATAAAATGTGGATACAACATAATGATATAATAATAAATAAATGTACTTTCGATAATAAAAATCAAATAGTAAATGGAAAAAAAATTTTTAAATGAAAATGAGAGATGTTTCTTGTATAAAACTTCTTACACGAAAAAATTGACATTTCCACAATAATGATAGTATTATTTACGGAGAGATTGCATTTTTTGTTCTTCACGTGAAATGTCTTCCCGAAAATGAAACCAAGAAACATTGATATAGATTTTAATTATTTTCATTATAGCGTGCTTCAAAAAGGTACATACATTATGATGGGTCATTTAGTCTATTAGGACCAGAAGTACTCGTACAACCAATGGGTTTCGAATTTGATATTTCATATTCAAAAGATCCAATAGACCTTACAATTTAGTTCCATTATTCTTTTCCCCAGGAAGAATTTCTCCATGAGAATAATTAACAGAATGAGCAAGTAACAGTGATATGACACATGAAAGTAAGAGTGAGCACCAATGATTAATTAATATAATAATTCAAAATGGAACGTAGGTTTGATGCAAGTCACTTACGTTGGAGTTTCCTTGCTACTTCACTACTACTCTAGATTCATCGAAATATTAGCTGATTCAATTATTTATCTTAGAAAAATACGATATTACGTGATGATTCGGATTGGCAAATGGGTCGTCTAATACATTAACATAAGAATTTAACAATTTCAGATGGAACAACGTTTCTTTTCCAAATTTTACTCGGAATATCTTTCTAGAATAATATAGACAACAGAACAAGTTTTGGGGCAACCTCAGAAATTCATTTTGCTGATAAAACTAAAAATGATCAGACGAGAGTCACAATTCGAAATTACCCCTTTCGTAGAAATACCGCGCGGTTTTGGATTTTCTTTATTACCGTTATGAATAAAGCTCAAAATAGTTAAAAAAAACTCTCGATGCAGTGAAACATTGTAGCAGAAAATGGACGCAACACACTTTAGGAGAACAAGCTTTAATAGTGCACACTCAGATAAAATAGCCTTTGATTTTTCCTCTCACACATGGAGCTTTTAAAAAGGTAAATATAGCCCAAACGATATAAGCGAGAGCTGGTTACATGTAAACAAAATACATTTCAGCCAAAAGGATATTAATAATTTGCTTCGAGTACTACGAAAATTTCTCGATTGATAAAGCCGTTCTTACTTAACGTCAGAGTGACGCTGAAAAGAACTTAAAAAATATGACGAACATAATGGACGTGCGTTAATTGAATAGGATCAAAGCTTTGGCTGCACGGAATTTCAGGCCCTCTTTTCGTGGATTTCAGGAAATAATTTTTTCATCGCTATCAAATATAGTGACCGGAGGATATGTGAATTCTAGGTCCTTTGAAACTCAGCTTTATCACATTTTTGCAGAGGAGAAAAAATTCGAGAATTATTCCTAATGCAAATACCTTGAAAACTTTTAATCCGGGAACCATTCATCACGGGATTGACCTTTTTCCGGCCAAAATTAAAGCTTTAACAATGTAATAGGTTCCATGGATAACGGAAAATACTAAAGTACCCTATTTCCACAATCCACGGCGTTGGAATATGTGCGAACCGAAAAAGCTTTTTCATGTTCTTACCGATGACTTTTCGCAGGTTTTTTCTTCATCCGACCCTTTGAATAGAAAAGTATCCCTCTAAGTAAGGAGTTAAGTATCGACTCAAAATTCAGGTACAATAGCCAGATGATTTAAGTTAAATATTCTCAGAAATTAATTCAACTGTTTTCCTAAGTAAAGCCAGAAAAGGCAATTCAGACGAAAAACGCTTTTAATTATTTTATGATAGTTTGAGATATAAATAAGAATACATCATGCCATTATAATATATTTTCAACTTATGCAGTAGAAAGAAAATATTTCAATTCTTAAAGTTATATTAAAATACAAACTAAGGGTATACCAATTTATACATTCATAGGCAAGCAAATTCAACATATAAGCATCGCCGTGGAATGTAGCACTAAGGTAATTAGCACTGAGTATCCTTATAATACTACATTCAAGAGACAAGTTATTAAAATACATCACTCAATAATTAGCTTTATCAAGATGCGATTACTTCTATTAAATATTGAAACATCTATTACGTATATACATGAGAAAATAAATGAAGAAGCGGTCGAAAGCTGTACATCAAACAGGCATAGATTCAGTAAGAGGGCCATAACTATATCACAGGGATAATAAAAGTAAAAAGTATGTTTATATGGAATATCTTGAAATATTGAAAATGACAACTATTTAGCAGAGGCTCCCGGGATACCCTGGATAGTGCGCATCGCGCTCAAACTTAGTGCAAGCAGTCCCGGGTTCGATTCCCGGTGGGGCCCCATTGCGAAATCACCGTAGCTGCCGAAGGAGTTCCAAATTACTGCTACTAAATGTACCACATATCCTGTCATCATAAATTGTTGTAGTAAATTCAAAATCGATTCGAATCTCGAAGGTTCTCGGATTTCTATCACAAAAAAGAAATGAGATAAAAATACCTACTTTTATAGCGCAATTATACGCAAGAGTTATTGATTATAAGTCCCGAACAGATGTGTTGGATGCGAAATCCTTCAATAACATTCCTATCAGATGTTAGCGCATGAACAAACTTTAGATATTATTTCCTTCTTTCAGGAACATGAGGCTCGGTAACCGAAAGGAAAATGGCATAGGTCCAGTAACCATTCATCATCATACTGCTCCATATTACGATGCTTTCAGATTTCTTTCTCCAAATTTATTATCCGATAACACACCTCTCTCTATAGTCTCCATTAAATTGCCCCTATTTTTCATTCTTTTCTCTTCGCTACGATGTTAATTTACTTCTTCATACTTCACATTCTTCTGATTTTGAATTAATTTCTTCAACATACTGCTCACGGTTATCTTACGCAATAACTTCCATTTCTTCAACATCAATGGTTTACATTTCCTGCTCGATATAGTTAATATTCCCTCGGATTAAATTTTTCTCATTCACGCCTGAATACAAAGTACAAATAACTCGTACTACACTACTGAAATGATCTTTTCTGAACTTAGCGTGTGACTGAACCACTTTGATTATGAACTTAGTGAACAAATAATTTCTCTAGTCGGTAAAGATTAAAATATGGATTAACACTTACTTTAGGCGACGTTTTCCAAATACACCGCGGGGAAATAAAATATAGGGCTTCTAGTATAATACCCAAAGGCAAATATGGCACTGCCACGTTACCCTACATATTCGAGATTCACAGCCCAATACCCTGGGGCCAAAATTGCCTTCAACTCTTTGCTCCCACATTTCTGTCTCACTGAATTCCGAGTCCATGCCTCATTCCCTAGTAAAAGCACCACTCGATGCAAAAACCACTCCGCGAACAATAAAAATCAATCGATCACTTCCCGTGCCCAAATCACGCAAGTTTTCTCGCCGAGCACTGCTATTGCACTTTAAGCTCACGGCCTTACGTCATTTAAACGCGTATTTTCCAGATAAACCTTCGGTGAAAAATGAAACGACGGAACAGGTGAATAATTGGAGGTGCTTTGTGCAGCTTACGAAAACAGATTACTTCTTGTTAATCCGCAAAATCATTCGAATATTGTAATTAGAGAATTAGGTTTGCTCAAGCATGTGCGCGAACTCCCATCGCTATTATACCGAAATTATGGCTCCGATTCCTATCATTTCATAATTTACGGAAGTCCACTGAAATCGTTTCTTCTCATCGATACTTTGAATCCTCAAGTCTCTTTGGTCCCACCGGTTGTTTCTAACCCTTAAAGCCAATATTCCTTTTCTCAATCCCAGACCGAGCAATAGAAAGTGCAGCAAGACTATACATAGAGAGTAACATTCTACTTTTTATTTCTTCTTTCATTCTCCAAAAAATACACCATTCCGGTTGCATCGGTAACAGCTATTGATAAATACAATCCGTTAAAAAATTCCTCCGGTTTGCTATTCCTTGGAGTCTAAATTTAACTAAAATGAATGAGAGCCGCAATAAATTTTAATTATATGACGTTTATATTAAGACTGGGCGTGAGATTGTAAGATAATAGCCTTAGAGAAAATTTACGAGCAGTTAAGAGCCAATCAATGCACATCAAGCAGGTATAAATTGAACGAGAAGATATGTTTTGTACTTCAGTAATTAATGCTACCGGCAGATATAGGATTGCATTATCCTTATAATTATCGCCTACCACTTTTTACCTTCCTCGAGATCAAACGGAATCAACAATCAAGGATCAGCTATGATTATTTGATCCCCACAAAAAAGTAAATTCCTTTCACAAATGGTTGAAACGAATATGGATTTATTTCTCCTTCACAGTAATCTAACTTCACCTTTATTTGAAGAAACGTTCATTATTTCCCATCTATTCTTCAATTGTGGGATTCGCGGCGCAGTATAAACAAGTGAAAAATGAATCCGTACTCTAAAAAGCCTCTTTATTAAACCCTTCGGACTATAAAAGGAAGGATCCCATCATGTATCTGTCTCTACGATGTCGGAAAATTGTTCAATTATTTATGGAATGATTGTATAATGTAAGAATCCAGGTCGAGGATCTGATGGAACAAAGGCACAATGAAAGCAGGAAGACGCGGCAACCTCAGATCCCACGAAACGGACCGTCGAACAGGAATTGATTGAAGTATACACCCGCTTTCATTCTCCATCCGATCTATTGATATAATGAAGGAGGAGAGCTGCATCAAGGTTGATGAACGCATGGCAAAATAGCTGGCGTGTAACTCTCATGGAGTAGATAATGAGGACTAGGTTACTCGAAACAGCACACTAGCTTATAAAGAATGCTTGGCAAATAGCTTCATAAATGATGCGGACATAACTAGGGTCCCCGGTTTATTTAAGTGTCGCGTGAACGTGGAAGATTGCCTAAGACACATTGGGAAGTAAAAAGTGAAGCTAAATGATGAATGTGAATAATAAACACCACTGCAAAGTACCGCAGGAAAATCAGGTGGGTTGACTCACTCCCGATAATTTTTATTCTTCTACTGACATCCAAGGTGCCTCAATGGGCCCAAGATTCTCTAAAAGATTCAGTTGGGCTGTTTTAAATTAGACCCGCATATTTATGGAGTTTCCTGAGCCTAGCGATATGAAATAGTTCTTAAATAGTTCCATGAAGTGACTTAAATAGTCCAGTTAGTGTCTCAATTTTTTTTATTTCTAAATAATCTACTACTATTTTGATAGCCCAATGATTTGTCCGATACTCAAACGCAATAATTGTACCCGAACCAAAATATTGTTCAAAATGCCATAATTCAACTCTGGCAGTTATGTTTTTCAAATAGAAGTAATCTTTTCCAAGTAGCTATATTCAAAGTAAACTGTATTGGAAGCTAAAAGCTGAATAGTTATTTTTCGTTTCCCTTCCATCAAAAGGAATTGGAAGTTTTTAAAGCCTCGTACTTGAGTTTAACAACAGAGTTCAACTTTTGGTCAAGATTTTTTTCAAAAATTTTCACGATTTTAAATAAAATTACAAATTTCTCGGTAAATTTTTTATTAATTTCACACTCCCAAGAGTAGTTATGCCATTAAAGTTTGTAAACCTTGAATTTTTCAAACACAGTGTTTACTTTTTCTCACAAACTCATGTTTTCTTGTAGTCTATTTATTCGAAGTCACGATATCTAACTCACAATTTCAATGTACAGGAAGTCGTATCATTACTTCTTCTGTACAGTTTTCTGAACCCTCTTACGTCTGATTTCAGAGTCTCCTTCGGTAATTCCTTACAAAGAAAAAATTTAAATTAGAACAATATTCGAGAGTATCATCGTCCCCTAAGGATCCTTCCTCAGTTTTTTGTAATCTCGCGGCGCGTATTACGATACAAGCGTGAGAAGTAGAAGACATCAGCTTCACAGTTGAGGAGTTGGTCCGATGTATGCCCTCGGGAAGTAGCCCTTCTCACACATCCTCTACACGAAGTGGGCACCAGCGCCGGATATAATGTGATCAAATTGGAGTATTTTCACCGGAGACGAAGGAATTACCGGCTCGACCGAAATCCGGCCGACGTTGATCTCGGCAAATCAGAAACAGTAACCGGCGTTTTCTGCTTCCTCATCTAGTTACGCCCAAACGTATGTGCATGACACGGCGGAGGAATTTCCCGAGCAAATCCTCCTTTAATAGGTAATTGCTTTTCAACCACAGAAGCGGCCGTTGACGCCTCCGGCTGGCTGTCATAAAGCCGCTCCTTTCAAATAGATATGTCCTTGCAAAACATCCTCTATTCCACGAATTGCTTATTTTCACGAGATAATATATTTGATATTCATTAGAATTAGTTTTAACAATAATGTTTATCAAGGTGATACCATAATTCTTACACTATAGAATTTAATTTTAATAATCGGCAAAGCAAAGTTCTATTAAGAATTAATTCAACAATGACATTGAGGACATATTAAAAAACTTTCTGCGCATATCTACCCCTAGGATTCATCCATACGGCGAATGATTTCCATATAATGATGACTTGACTATATGATTCTTTCATCCAAGAAACAAATAATCGACGAAGGTTTCCGAGCAAAGAACGACCAATGTCATGCGCTCCCTAAACTTCCGTCACGACCGCCAGTATATCGGGCCGTTACATGAAACAAAGAGTTCCTATAAAACTACTTAGTTAGATTATTAAACAGAAGGAAAAGTAATTGTTTTGCTGATTGCGATCGGCAACTTATTGCTTATGAACTGCCGGAAAAACTAAAATTGAGGTAGCAAACCTGCCCGCTTTTTTTAAATGCAGCCTTAGTTTCCGTAACTTTTTCAAACTCATAAATACTTCTCATTTGATTTTTCCCTCTGGAGACGATTGTACTTAGTTCATAGCCAATAACTTCACCTGTGATACAATACATTAAGTCATCCGCAGCTCTATTTGCAGAATATCGATTTATAATAAAGTTATCGGGATCTAAATTGAAAGATGAGGCTACCCTTGCGTAAATTACTCCGCCGTGTGTAACCTGAAAAAAGATCTATTAAAATAATAATAATGAGTACAATTTAGATATAAAAAGATTATAATTAAATATAAAACGGACATTTCCTGGCTGTGAATAAAATAATATCTTAGGAAAAAGGAGAAAATATACGTAGCCGTTGCCACAAAGCATTAATTGTGGAAATGTTAATTTCAGTCCTATTCAATCAATGTATTAAAAATAACTCCTGAATCTTACTTATTTATTCCGCTTCACTAAAAAAGCTCAAATAGATCCCCAGACAAAGTTTGCTTTGTCTGAGCGGAAACAAGGAAATAAAAGAAGCATAAATAATACGACGTTAGTAACTTTTCAAAAGTGGTTACGCTACCGTTGTATAAGGGAAATAGAACTTTCGGAAACAAAGGTATGAATAGGTGATGTGCCATTGAAGCATGAACAATACGGCATTGAAATTTCCAAAATTTAATTTTGATGACTGGTTTCACCGTCGTCGTGTCACCACCAGGCAAGGTACATGATGCTCAGGATCTCCGCTCAAGTCGGAAATTTAAGATACCGGTTTCTCGGATGGTCCTACCTGCTGCTTTGACCGGTCTGACAACCTACGCCCGTACCTGCCCTATGCCTGACGATGGGGTAATTCTATTGATGTGGCCCTAGTCTCTCCGACCCCCGACAGGGATATACAAAGGAGCCTTTAAATAGTTTCGAATCTTCCAGAATTTCCAGTTGTGGTCAACACTCAATTGCATCTACTGCAGTCTGTAGAATTAGGTGGCTACACGCATGTCTCTAACGGCAAGGAAATTCGAACAAATTCAGTAACTTATCGCTCACTAACCGAAAAGCTAAAAAATTTGATGCGATGGTAAAAATATTCTTCGGGAATTTTTCATCGAAAGATTGCTAGGAATTTAACATGTCGACCGGGGGGGACGTGGTGGTAGAGTATAACGGAAAGATTGGGACAAAACACATACAATAAAAAGGTGAAAAACGTTCACATATTGAAAAACGATAAAATGAAAGGAACGAGAATGGGTCTAAGCGATGCAATGTGAAACAGGGAAGTTAGAATGCGTTGTAAATGGAACGGGGAAAACAGAAATCGCAGGAAATGGAACGGAGGAATGGCAAAGCGTGAAGACTAAGGTGAGGACATCGGTCGACACAAAACGCCGCTGGAAATCTTACGGTTGAGGAGTTTCTACAGACTCATTTAAGCCATCAAACCGTAGCCACAAACAGCAAGCAGATAGACAAGCAGAGCTGCGGAGGAGGAAAAAGACAAATCTGGATTTCTAGATGCCGTCTCTTTACCATTAGAGCTAATCGGAAGGATTTTTGTAACAATTAAGTATGGCTTAAATGCGACTCTTACGAGAATACTAATCGCAGCAATAATGATAAATTAAATAGCGTAGATGCATTATGAAGCTAACTAAAATGGTACATTCAACTTTAATCTCAGAAATTATTTGCCATGCTGGAATATACAAACAAATAAGAGGGATTTTGCCACTACCGACAAATTGCTATGTGTCTTAGAACGAAAATTGACAATCCTAAGGATAATAATTACTCCGTTGAGATATTCAACCCGAAACGAGCGGTACCGAGACTGCTGAGAATGATGCGATTACTTACTACAAGAAATCGTCCAAAGCGTAAGGAACTTTCATTATTAGCATATGAGCGCGCGAATTTTTTAGATAGCGAAACATGAAAAAGAAATTCGTTGTTAGGAATACTAAATATTATATTAGAGAATATTAAATACGGGAAGGTGATGGAAAATTTACAGTGTTTCGAGAGAAATAAAGATTTCTAAAAATATCGTGTACTCACTCGCTGATCGAAGAAATGCGTTAGAGCCACAACTAAGCGTCATATTTCTAATTTCTCGATACCTTCCTATTGTGTTTCTAAGGTAGTGCACGGAGATAGTCGACTTAGCGGCATCTTTGCAATTACACTTCCTTAACTTTATGGTGCCTGCGACTTGTAGAATGTAAACGTGGCTTGAGGGGTACGCTACATACAGATCAAACGCAAATGGAATTCCCTAGTAAAACACAGTTAATAACTGTTAGCACTACGAATCGGCTCTTGATTATTGTACTAGCTCCAAGGTGTGGATCAATGCGAACTTGCAGTCGGAACTATTGAGATAGGTAACTACAGGTACAAGAGTATTTTCTGCTCATCTATAAATCTATTTCTAGTACACTCTTTCCTGTGAGAAATAGAGATCCTCCAGGTAAATATAATTTTTCTGTTGTCTCCACAAACGTGCAATGATGGGTGGCCTAACTTCCTTGGTGAAAGTAAAATATTTTTATTTTCGTGGGGGACTCAAAAAATACGCGACGGAATGCCTCAAGCGTTCTTTGAATCGCATGAAAATATGCATTGAAAACCAAGCTGCTTTTATGGACTCCATACAAAAGTCGCATGATTCGGTATCAAAAGTAGCAATAATTCAATTTTATGATTTTTTCTCTTCTTTTATCTTAAGCTAATTGAAAACAAAGATTGATCGCTTTGCACGCTACCTAACATTAATAGATGAAGAAGAGTTGCTTTTGAGCATACAGACTGTTTTAGATCAAAAGTTAAACAACAACACAATAACTTGATTTAAGCTTAATGACTGATAAAGAGAGAAAAAATATTTGACACCAGAACCATATGGTTAATAGTCAACGAATAATATTACATAAACTAATTGAGAAGTTAAGCACGATATAAATTTTATAGTTGTTTTTAACAACGTATCTGCAATGAATAAATCATTAATGAGAGGAAACATTTCATTAAATATACAAGTTAAGGTAAAATTAGAGCAAAATATTCAATTAAAACAAGCATTGGAAGTCAATTGAATAAGAACAAACACGGAAAAGAAAATTTAATAACTCAAGCAATATGTGGTGGAATTTATCCATGTTTTGATGAAATAAAGAAACGAAGCTAGACTAATTTAAAGTATATTATGCTTTATTATATTATTATGCAAGGCATAGTATACTTTTTTAGATTCAGTAAAGATCTGTTTCTTTATTTCATTTACACACGGAAAAGTCTAACTCATTATAAGTATTTAGCGTAACAAACGCCGTATTAAATAGTGAAATGTAGATACACTGAAAGTAGAGTAAAATAAATCAAAAATACGCTTGTAGACGGCGGCATAACAGAAAATACCTTTTCGCTGAAAAAAGTAAGCGTAGAGCTGCGATTCTTAAGCACCCACTTCGTCAGGAATCTGTCAATGGAATCACTGAGAATATATCACGTTCCGAAAATTGCCAAACGCTGACCAAACGCCTACCAAGTGTTGATATCTGGATTGCGAAAAGTGGCAAACGTGTCTCGGAGACTTATACCATAAAAAGATTGTGTTAACGTCCTTATCAATTTCGGTGAGTCAAGGCAAGCAGTATAAATCTTCACGCGTAGCATGGAAAAACACAGGGAAGTATAAATCACTCTACAAACGGCTACGAGAAACATCTTCATGATACGGAAGACACATTAACAAACACTTAAGTATTCAATTTACTTAACTCTATCGTATTCACAACGTTATTTCAATTACAACTGGAGATAAGGCCGTAAAAATTTCTAGTTGAAATGCCTTCTACTTAAAAATAGTGAAAAGACGGAGGATGAAATATATTCATTGGCAAATAAGAGGAGGCATTTGCTTGTTCAATATATTAAACTCTATTGGATATTTTACTTCATAATTTAAATATTAAGAAAAGGAGAGCAAATATTACTTGCTCGATATATTGCTCGTGTAGACCTTTTCATTATCAAATATCAGAATAATTATTTAATTAGCATCGCGATAGCGTTTAATATTTTAGAAGGATATATATAAATGCAATTTGTTAAAATCATCAGTTTTCAATCACCTCAAGAGCCCTCAACATGCGGAATTCTATCGGGCGTTTTTGTTATTGATAATAATTAAATGAGAGCTCTGCATATCCCATTTTATCAGTTGTCATTTATTTTTAACATTCCCTTCTCCCGAAGATTAGACTAGAAACAAATGCCTAAATGACCTAATTTGCCTAAATTAAAAAAGTCAGGGGGATGTCAACCATTTTCCGGATCATATCTCAGCAATTAACTAGAGATACAAAAGACTTTTCAGTCGCGCAGAAAGAATGAATCTTAGAAGGAGGTGATAAAATTTTAAATGACACCTGATCAGTCGGGAGGGTATTGGATGTTTACCGAAACGAGTATAAACTTATATTTAAATAAATGCATTTCATAAATGTACAATCTTTAAATTTAAGTATTGACCTTTATAATAACGATGGCGGGATACGTGGAGTCAAAAAAACCTTTCAGTTATTATCATTCGCCTGTTACAATTATTTTTTACTGTTACCACTGACCCAAGTATCTACTTAAAATTTCTCAAATTCTTCGGTAAACTCTACGAATGCGTTCTTTTTCAACTCAAGTAACGCTGCATCGTACTCTATTTCAATGAAGATTTTAATTAACCGTCTTGTTTAAATCGTAATTTATTGGAAATTAAAAATTGAGTCGGAGGTCTAGGAGCAATCAACTGCTAAATTTTAAACGCGAAAACTAGTATGTTGTTGTTGAAAGCATTGCAAAAAAAAGTATCGAGGGAACGGAAGTTAATAATTGGCGGTAGGCGCCTCTGCGAGGAACTCCGCGAACGATGCGTGAGCAAAAAAATCATCTGTGGACCCAGCTTCCCGCGAGTTACCCTATCTCACGGAACCAACGCCAGACTTCACAGGCTTAAAAATACTACACAACCCGACGCCCTATTTGCTATTTAACGTCAATGCCGCCCTTCGCCTCATTAATTTAGATGAAAAATTGTTTACCGACGGCCTTTGTTAAAGGCGGGGCTCCTAGCAAAATAAACCTCCCCTCGGTTGCAAGCTTCGTGTCGTTTCCGCCGGACGTCCCCGCTTTCAATGAAAGCCACGGCTTGAGATAATCGATGGAAGGATCTCCGATGTCTTGGTGCAGCTACTTTCGATCTGATTTCCGCATTCTCGCAAATTTCTGACTCATCGAGAGAAACACTGAGGGAGGGCAGTCACGGAGTAGAGCTAATTTCATTTGCGTCACCTTCCAAGCACGACTCCATCCAAAGAGGAAGTGACTAATAATTGAGGACGAGTTGAGTCTTTATGTCGCACGACAAATACGTGCGCTTCCTGCGAGAACAGACCTCACGGACGAGACTTCTTCAGCGTTCTTTACACGATGCTATGACACGTTCTGCAAAATATTTCGATCAATTGCGAAGTGAAGTTGCCTAGATGCTTACTGAAAGCTCATCGTTGATTCTTACCACACACTCTTCATATATATAGAGAGATCGCAGATGTGTAATAAACCTAACAAACTACATTTTTATTATATATGCATACACATAAATATTGATTCAGATAAGAAGAAAAGATAGGAATAAAATAGCACAACGTATTAGCGTAAAGTGTCATTCTTTTCCTATTTTTCCATTTTTTATTTATTTTTCATCATGAATAATTTATTCCTTGTTATTTAGATTTCCACACGGCCTTTCACAATCAATTTTATTCAGATAGTCATTCGTGTGAAATTTCCTGTACTTAAACTATTTTGGTTACTCAAGTCAACTCAAGGGAAGGATTGAAAGTCATTTTAACTTGCTAAAGGCTTGCTTTCTAATACTCTACTGACAAGAGGATAATCTACTGATAACACTTTAGATCATAGGGCTGCATTAAATACGATAAGGGAGTTTGTAATAAGATCTTTAAAGAACATTAAAATACTTCAATAATTCCATAATACGATCAAGAGCCTCTTAACAAACAAGGAGATTATTGTACCTCCCTTTAATAAGGTAAATTAGATGCATGTGCGAGCATTTCATTACGAGAGATAGTAAAAAAAATTGGGAACGCAATGATTCACCAATCGATCTTCCGCGTTTTCCCATTTTGCGAATATTAAATTAAATTCGACAATTAGAATACTATCTCGTGACCTTTCGATAGACTCAATGTTTCGAGATTCACAATATTATAAACACTGGGAAATTTGTGAAATATAAACACATTAATCATCTACAGATATTCTGTAGCAAGCCCCATACTAACGAATTGATGTTTTAATACTAGATATAAAGTCTACAAAAAAGTGCAAGAAGAAATACAAAACATAAATATCTAAATAAATACAAAGAATAGAAATATCGAAAAAGCAATCAAATACATATTTAAAAATTTACAATTTAAGTAATGAACAAATTATACTTTTTCGTCAGTTAATGAAGACAATTATAATCGTGATACGGTGGATTACAAAATTTCAATTAAATTTTAATAGTTTTTTATTATATATAATTTTTAATTGATTAAAAATTCACATTATTTTTAATAAGTTATTCAGTAAGTTGTGCGCTTTTTATTTCCTCGAAAATATTTAACAGCCCGTCATTAAAACTTGCAATGTAGAAGGTCTACTTCAGTGCAAACAACTGAAATATCTCACAAGAAAATGAGCAATTGACAAAGAACCACGAACTGTCTTATTCTTGCGCGTCTCCTGAATGGGAAACGAGAAGCTTAAATATTCATTTTATCGTCTCGCCGTGATTCACTCGTGTAAACGGTAAATTCAGGTGACAAAATCCAACGCGAATAGTGATCATATAGGATAGGAGGTAACGCATGTCAAGTCATTATTTTCGCCCAAGAATTCGCCGAAGCTCTCCAATTACGCAATTTCCAAATAACGGGATCACAGCGCGGCGAAATATCGCTGGACTGAAAATTTCCACGAACCCACGATACATCGAAATATCGATGAGAAACAAATCGACTGCATTAATTCTACCGTACTTTCCTCCTCAGTCATTGCCTTTTTTGTAACGCTTTAATCCGCTGGAGAACTATTTGATTTTCAAAATGATAGCGTTTCAATTACGAAATAAATTGTCGTCTCTTCAGTGAATACAATACTTCAACTTTTCAATGTGGCATATTCGCAAAATACAGGCGGATTATATCCATTGCAGTAATCCGTTTCTTAAGTACGATCTCAATTAATTACGCATTTTTGGCACACTTCGAATGGTGGAGAGATTTTCAAATACTTTTTCTATTCTTTTCCCATCGCGGAAATGAATAAATGAGTGTAATTCTGGCAAAGACGAGATATGAAGTAAAGCAACTTTTGTTTTCCTTCAAATATTTTTAGTGTTACTTCGCTTTTTATTACGGTGATATGGTAATATTGAATTATATAAATTACGCGTGAATCGAAGTATTAATTATTTACTAACGCATCGTATTTAGATCCACTTTCCTAGAAAATTACCATAGGATAAATATTTATTCACGCTTTTCATGCTCAATATTTTTGCTTAAGGCTTAGCAAATGTTAAAATTTCTCATTTGCCAAATGGCGAACAGTAATTTAAATAGAGCAAAAGATTACAATTTCATACGTAAAATTAGCATTAAATTAATTATTATTACATTAAAAGGTGTGAGGCATCGTAACCGATTATTTAAAACCAGAAAAAAATTAATTTTTCTTTTTGATAGCTTATAATAATTCGGAGGGAAATTAATTACATCACACGAAGAGGTGGAAGTCTAGTTATAAGGTTACTTTTTTTAATAAGTGAACAAAGGTGAATTATTTATAATATTTTCAATTTTACAGCGGAAGGTTTGCTTTCAAAATTTTTTTAGTTCATTCAACTGCTTAAAATGTTTAATGCAAATAATCGATTAAAATAAGTTAAATACACATAAAATTCAATAGATATTATTCTGTCATACTTATAATTATTTTTTAGTCTATGAAACTATGAGCGAATTAAATCATCCATGAAGGAAGTAAAGGGAGTAGAATATAGCCATCGGGATCATGTTTTTTGGTCAGTTAGATACAATGTTAAGACTTAACTCTCTTCTATTCACTTTCTTTCAAGAGTGTGAATTTCTTTCAACACACAAGTGGTGTTGCTACTACTCACAAACATAAAGCTTTCAATGTAGGACTTGAATGAGACATTGAGTTAAGAGCACGCTATTCCCTTCTAGATAGACTAAACAACCGGACGACAGTACATAAAACTCTCAAGCGTTATGAACGATGCCTAAATGGAGTTCAGCTACAAAATGTTTCTCATAGCTCAGCTACAAAACGTTTCTTATACTGTGTACGCTACGATCGGTGCAAAAGATATTCATTCGATAATAAAGCATTGTAAGACGGTCAATATGTTAACAACAAGAAAAATCTCCCAGTTATTAACTTAGGAAAACTCCATTCTCGGCCGGAAAGGTAGAAAACGAAAGGAAACAGGATAACAAGAATGTTGCAAAGTAAATAGGCAGCTCTAAGCAATGCACAAGGTCGAAAAATATGTCGCGAGACAGAACTCGAGAACTGTTAAAACTGTCGAAACCCCGCCTAATGGAACTTCATAATTTTTGAGTAAGAACATTCCGGTCTCTAGAATGAACATTCCATTTGAATAGTAAAGCCACGGATTCGCTGCGGACCGCTGGAAGCGTCCCTGAATTTCAATGAGATATATAGCAAACGTGGCTCTTTGTGCTAAACTTTTACCGTTCTGAGGAGTGGTGGAAAGAGGCAAGGAGGAGAAAGGAAGCGAAGGATATAACACAGCGAGAGGTTAGACATGTTATTATACTTCCATATTCCGTAGCTCGTGCGGAAAAAATGGACCTGAGGTGGGGATTCAAACAATGGCGTATTCAAATGATCAACCATAAGAATCAACGTTTTCGAAGCCTACGTATCTCGTGGATGTCTACTCAATACGAAAACGAATGTCTGAAAGTACTCTTCCAACGACAATTCTATATACTAGACTAAGGTTCATAAATGAATCGTGGGTGTGACCAAAAATAATCTTCGCCAAATTAAGAACGCTGTAGTTCTTTGTAAACATCTGTTCCTGAAGGCGGAAAAGATTTTTTGGTTATCAAAAACAATGTTTATCATCTTTCCACGTGGTCTCCCTCGACTCTTAATCTTGGAGCAGCGATCCATGCAGCTTCATTCTCGTCCGACCGCGCAAAATCTCCTCAGTTCTTTAATTCCTTCGGTAGGCACTTACATCGAGTGAAAAAACGAAAGATAATCATTTTCTCGAGAAATAATCAACGCTCCCCGCCTACGTAATTTCCAATCGGCAAAACTTCGTGAATACACGTTCTATCGGTATAAAAAATCACACAAACTGTTTCCCATAAAAATAAACCGCTCAAACATATTTTCTCGCAAGATACTTCCGTGAATATATTTTTGTGCTTGATTCGATATCATTACCATTAGTAAGATTGCATTCCTTAATATTACACGAATATACTGACGATCACTGATATGTTTTAGTCTTATTATCTCATATTATTTTACATTATCATCATCTTACTTTTGATTAAGTATCTGAAGAATACTCGCGCTCTAAGGATGAGCCTAAATGTACAGGCACACAATACGGTCAGGCGCATCCTTAAGTCGCTACTACTTAATCAAGTAAGAACTTCGTTTATCGAGCATGAAGTCCATGAACTGTCAACAAAAACTCAACTAAAATATATAAAGGCAGAAACAAGAATAAACAAGCAATAAAGAAAAAGGATCAAACAAAGAATATGAAATTTGTAATCGTGAACCTTTAAGATGACTTCTATTTTTGATGGAAACGTTGAAATAAACTAATGAAGGTCCGGCGAATGCTCGGAACATGTTATAGAAAAGATAATTTTCGGTGAATCGCTACAAAAATCGTACACATGGTCAATCAAGTACTTGATTTATTTCTAAAGTGGGTAGCTCGTACTCTTCTTTGTATCTCATCGGCGCAAGCGCAATGCTTGTCATTGGCTACTTACATGTGGCTCGCCATGGCTTGACTCGCGGCCTGACTCGTAATCTCTCCTCTTTCTACTAATATCGAAGTGGGAATTTCGAACTTTTCCTAGCGTTACCTTGATACTTGCAAATATTCTTCGTAAAACTAATGAATGAGAAGTCTTTCTTGGGACGAGCATCTAGACTTAGATACAGAAATAAGAGACGGATATGTCTCAGTCCCGCTCTCGAATAAAGTCGAATGATTATATATCCTCCTTTTCCTCAATTAAATTCCCCAATTTCTTCGAATATTGAACTAGGATCTGAGAGGAAAATTATCCCGCGAGATATAATACATCTTTATATAAGAATATCCCACGGGATATTAATAATTCTATCTCGTCATACAAATTCGATCACAAAAGGTAGACCAATTAGAGTTGTAATGTCCACGTGAAAGCCAGAAATGAAAACTTGGGCTGAGTTGTAATATTTAACGGTTACGGAACGAGAACTATGAAAAAGTCTAAATTTCGCGTATTTAGCAGTCCGAGCCTTCGCAGGAAGCGGAATGGCAAGGCAAAATAAACTCGGAAAGGTAACGGTATTCGCGCTACTTGAGAGCGGGTGACCCAACTCGTTAAACTACGGAACACTTCTATAAACTTGCGCGGTATGTTATTGATGCCTCCTCTTTTATAAAATGCAACTTTTAAAAATAAAAATTTATTTTCATTTTTCGCTACGTTTCGTTTTCCGGCACCGATTTTCGTGCATGCGATTACAGTTACGAACCTCATTCATTCCATCTCCCATTGCCTAATACAAGTCTACGCTGAATAAGTGCGACCGGTTCTCCTCTGGACAACTGGAAGGTCTCTATTCCAGTTCTGAGGGGAGTTCAAACGCAATCCCCTGACCTTACCTTTTCCCCTGGCATTAAGTATTTCTACAACACCTGCTCTGCTAACATGATGACCCTGCTATACAAGTGTCTGGTGCGCCTGTCTCCAAACATTATCTGATACTACGTGATATCATGAGCCCCGTGTACGGTGCGCTTCGTCCGGAAGGGACACTGCAGCTCTGTTAACACGACTTCATAAGGAAGTTGCTGCAAACCTTAAAATAGCTTGGAAAATTCTATAGCGGACAAAAATCTTCGGACTAAAGTGCGGGTCAACTCCAAAAGAATTCATTGGATAAGAGATAGGTGAATACGATTATACGCCCAAAAACTATAAGTGATTTGTAGATTTCGGTAAAATAATGCTTGAAATTCACCTACGAGATTGAAAGGAGAAAAGACTTAGAAAAATACTTCAGTTATTTTCTATAATCATATTTCCTATCGTCCAATGAATTCGGATAATCTTGGTTTTTGGGGGACAGTGCGAACTATTTCTATCTCTAAATGATAAATAGAAAGAGGTGTTAAAGTATAGGAAATAATTGATAAAAGCGAGACAAGATAAAGGGAGAAGTAAGACGTGAATTGGTGAAATAAATGTGATGTAAATGTAAATCTTAGCTAAAATAAAAGGAAAATTAATATAAACTACATTTTATATACACAAAAATGAATTTGACTGAAATAGAAAAGCAAGACATGAAATTCCTAAGTTTTAATTTTAAAAATAATTTGAATGTGACGCCGGATGGACTACCGGAACGCTTCGATTGTTTTCGATTTAGGATCGAAAACAATCGAGGCGTACGCATAGAAAGAAATTAAAAAGAAAAACGAACATCCATCGACCTAACCAGGACTATCTTTACTGTTTACATCCCCCAATATTAATTCCATCCAAAATATTTTTACTACGCTTAAATCCTTATCCACGCACTACTTCGAAGAATTTTACGCGGAAATAAAAAATTAAAGCCTGGAATACCTTCGCACTTTCCTTCTATCTATGCGAATCGCTGACGTTCAATAGAGACCTAAAGGACAGAGTGCTTTTCTTCCGAAATCCTTCCTCGACTATTCTAAAAGCCGGTACCGCCACCGAAGGCCGCCTCGTCGGCCAGCGGCTATAGCGATCGACCTGAAACCGGCGAATGAAACTTCTCATTTTTTTGCGGGCCGTGCTGGGCGGGGCAAATGTGAGAAAAGCTATGAACGTCTCTTCGTTTTGGTGCTCTGCTAATTGATTTTACCACGAGGTGACGGCATAGCCTTTCCCAACCCAGGCCCGAAAAACATGCGACCCTCAAACAAGGTTTTCATGGGCGCAGTTTTGATCCCAGCCTATGATCGCTATTAACCGAATTCTCGAATCGAAATTACTGACTCCGCGTCGGAATCCGATTCTACGCTTTGAATTACAAGATCTGCTTCAAGATCGACACCAAGTGCGGATATGACGAACAATGCGAAAAGAGAACACTTCCCTACACTAATGCTACCCTTGCCAAGAATCTTCCAAAGCATTTTCGGGCAGGCAAAGCTTAAAAGCAAAATACTAAGCCACATACTAAACGTATACATATAAAATTAGAGATAAATTATAATTATTTCTGCAATGAAACCGCAAAAACAATCGATACATGAGTGAAGCGAGTTCAAATTATTCGAGTAAGTCTAAAACCAAAAAAGAGAAGCTATAAATTAATGAAAATTGCATTCCAAACTTTGCGTGAATGCATTTGTTCGTCGGCAGGTGCAAAAATGGGTATCAGTCAGACACCTAGATATAGTTATGAGTTCTATTAATTTATTGGAAACGATAATGTAGGAAAAATCTAAATTGTAGCTCAGGAGTGAAAATACATTGCGGCAAAAGATCGTTAAATACTAACGCGACATTCATTCTCAATTGAGTGAAAAACTTTGGTCACGCTTAAAATTATTAATCCCTTTCACTTGCTATTACCAATTTCAACGAATGTCTCCAAATTTTTCCAATGTATAAAACATAATATGAAATTATGTGTTTGTTACAAATTTATATTATATATATAAACATAAACAAGACTTACTGGTCATTATCGCATCATTAAGCCGCGAAATTTAAGTATATGTAATGCTAAGAAAAGGAATAAAAGAACTATACTTAAACTTACTTTAAAAATTCGACTAGTGATTACCCAAGTACCATGGCAAATATAGACGGGCAATTTCAAAAAGCGTAGAAAAAACATCAGTAAAAACATATGAAATCAGATAAATAACATAGTAAGACGCGCTCAAAAACGAAAACAGGAGTAAAACCGTAAGAAAGATACTGCGACGGGATCAAAATAAAAGTTGTATAACTTTACGCCATTGATAACGTGACAGATAGTTGTAAACTAACTGGCGTAAAACCGGAACTATAAAAATAACTTAAAACAATGAATGTGCACTAAATACCGGAAAGAATTTGAGAAAATCCTCCCGAATTATTGAATTCTTTAGAGGATAAAAGGAAAGTAATCGATGGGTAGACGTTTAAGGCGTGACCACAGAAATAATCGGGAAAAATCTAACTTTGCGCCAAAAAAAAGATGAAACCGGCGAAATAAATTGAGTGCCGCAAATGTATCAACAATTAGTAAAAAATTATAAAAGTGCTAGGCGAAAGCTGCAATGGCATTAACATTATACGCCCTACGATACACGAGTACAAGCATTTAGGACACAACGCGGACTAAAGCAAAGAAAATCATTAAGGCGTCGAATTTATATTTAAGTAAAGCTTAGAAACAGCTATTAAGTGCATGAAAACATGAAAATAAACCTTACCTTCAGCCATGATTCCTTTCCAACGATAAAAAGCGGTAAATCTCCTTGTCCGAAAACACGTCGCCTACGGAATTGGTTAGTTCACAGACAACTTCTTTACTAGAAGCACTTCATCCACCGAACACTTGAAATACTTAAACGAGTGGATGTATCTGCTGCTCTTCAGTTCGTCCCAAGCGCGATTTCAATCAATCCAAACTTTTTACCTACACTCGGATGTATCGGAGAAATGAACAGCATCCAATGCTCCGTAAATGGAGAAACGTAAAAATTCCGAATCGAGATTAATTAGGCCTACCACACAACCTGGTGAAGCCGGAGAGCCGAATGACTCTCCCTTCCTAAGCTACATGCACACATCACCCTTTTCTTAACGTCTGTTATCCACCGTAATTCGGTGTTCGGCTAATGTTCACAGAAGCACAGAATCCACCAATTCAAACACAGGATGAGATGGTAACGGTTCGTATGAGAGAGAATTTAAGGTACGACACCGCCGTACAAATCGACGCGGTAGCTCCGACGCGGACTCTACTACACTCACTCGTAAGGAATAGTGGGTAGATAGCCCGACAGGCCGACAGTAATCTCTCGGCTTCAGAGCATGAGCAGAGGTGAACGGAGCAGATAGCCTCGCTAGAGGGGCACGAAAATATCTGTCTAACTAAAACATCGCTAAGGCAGAGAAAGGACGGGAAGGTACTGGCAGCGCCGCGCCGGTCGGAACTCCAACTACATGCGCATGCGTTGGCGCCGAAATGAATACTTGGGGAGGGGATGGCGTGGAAATATTATTTATTTCTCTAACGAAACAAGCGGTTATTTCTACATCAAATTATAGCCAAAATCCTACAGTTGATTGTTTTATCATCTTACGTTGGTATAATCTGCCGTATATTCCGAAGTGAGCAGCCCCGTTGTCGAATACGAATGAATAAAATTTGACTGTCAACGTTATGAAAAGTATTTATGCTTGAACAATAGATATCCTACTTCAAATTGTAAATATATAAAGCATTGCAGAAGCGCCAAATCGAACTATTTATGTGTGTCAATCCTCGCAGAATGCAATATTCTCATTTTAGTACCGTTATCAGATATCACAAGAAAAAGTGGTTATATATTTGCACATAATAGCGCGCAACTAGGAAAAATCCCAAGGAAAATTTACCTGAAAAAATTCTTACGGGACCGAAAATCCAATCCGGGATATTTCTCTACCTGGGAAACTGCTTTAGCTAACTAAAATATCCACCTCAATGATTTCCTTAAATCAAGAATCTTTAACTCGGTCATGAACTTTTATAAGAAGAATCTTTCATAATCGTGGCTTAGCAATAGAGATACTCCTCATATTTATATGAATTTCCAATAATACATTAAAAAAGCAACGTGCTTCGTCATGTGTAAGGAAATCACCAACGTGTAACTTTAATTTTGGCACGTTTGAGTTTTGTAAACTGAAGTTTTACATGAAAGAATTTGAAGAGAGATCAAGGGATTTAATAAAAATGGTTTATAGTGAAAACATTAACGTTCTTTGAAGAAGTTTTGACAATTTGCAAGTCCTCGGGGTAGTGTGTACTTAACTTAGACATATTAAGTATTTAACCTAGACGTACATACAAATAAATATACATGAGGAAGTTTAAGCCATACAACACTTTAATGCATACTGTCACATTGCTTAAGTAGATTCATGTTTTCGTCCACTTATTTTGAGAATCGTTCAATATAGTTCGTAGGTATGGAACATCAGCCGTAAAATTGGTGAAAAAATAATATAATATCTTCAACATTATGATAGATTCCCGATGGTTTATTTGGGATGATATTCATCTTTTCCCAATCGTTAAAATATAAACTCCGTCATGTAATCAGTTAAAAGGAAGTTAGAACGATGCAAACTTCTTATCCCAATTTCTTCTAGCACCAACGAATGCAAAAAACATTTGGGTTTATATGTGAGTAATATGATAGCAATAACGTTGTCTAAGAATATTCCCGATTAAAAAAAGGATATGAAAATATCTGAGAAGGCTGGGAGGCAAAGCCGTATCTTCTACTAGTCCGACGGCTGCTCTACAAAATTAATCATTAATCAAAGTGTTGTCAAAATAGAAATTACGTAGTATGGCCGAAGAAATTTAGTTCGATATTTTATTTCGTTTAATCTACCTTAAACCATCTAAAATACGATTACGAATACGAACGATTAAATTCAGTCTGAGAGCATTCGGTTAGATTTCTTTCTTTTTCGACTTTTTAAAGATTTTTCTCCCTCTACTCCGGTTGTATTCTGCGTGATGCTCTATACCACATCTGTGAGCGATTTTGTAAGGTAGCATTTTTTATGACAGTTCTCAGTCACATGATGGCAAAGGATGGACGGAGACCGAGGCAATGAATCATTGCGAAACTTGGTAAACATGTGATTTTGATTCTCCTGTTCAGAGCCAACTGACCCTTTCACGCAATCGCTCCATGGTTTTTCTGCAAATTGAGTTCTGAGAGGTACGCGCTAATATCTCAAAGGACAGCCCATATGTAGCCATGGCAAATACTATGACTTACTTGAAAGGGTATCGATCGCTATATAGGATACGCACCCTTGTACGCACTGGTGTTTATCAGAACACGAGGCCACGGGGAGCAGAGACACGTTGACCGCAGCATGTGTGGGCGACCATTGTGCGGAAAACGCCTTTGATGGTGAATTGGACACATTTTGGGAAACTGCGCATGTGTTTCGACATGGGAGAGTGAGGTAAGATAAGGGAAGTCTCAGTACGGTGCGAATAAATATTATCAATTTGTGTACATCGATTCCTTATTTTCATTTAAAAATCGTGGTTTAGTATGAAATTCATTTCAATTGTAGAAGGTTTGAGTACTGAAAGCTCGTTTAAAACATATATTTCGAACAATAACTTCTGAAAATTCCTATCAGAAATGGTTCACGCCTGAAAACTACCGGGAAAGATCGGCCATTAAATCTAGTAGAGACCTATATGTTCGATTCGTTAGATATTTTAGGTATTTAATGCTATCACTTATTCAGACGAAGCCAATTAAACATGTCGAACAATTCAAGTGTCTCTATCGAAGGATATAATTACATATTAAGAAAATGTATATAATTATTAATAACTATCGATGGCAACCATTATAAACAATTTCAAACCTGGCACCTCCAATTGAATATTCTGGGGGTTTAAAATTGTAAAGTATTGATCATACACAAAGGGATATCTATGAAAGGAGTTTAAATTCATGGGATCAATGAAAGTGTTCGAAGCGACTCATTAAAGGTTTAGGTGCCGTAAGTCAGGGCCTTAAATGTTGAATTAAGGGTGAAAATTAAACGCCAAAAATCTCGGTTCGGATGAGAAATATAAAAATGAAATTAGAAGACTAGTAATAACTAAATATTTTGGGAGTATAAAAGAATTTATACAAAAGATGAATAAAACTCTTATTCTTCGTCTCACATACTCATAAAGAATATTGATCTATTAACACGGAAGTGCCGTATTTTCGCATAAGTTAATAAATCTAAAGCTCAGATCCCACGCTCTTGGGCCCCCATAGTTGTAAAGTAAAAACTATACAAATTTAATAAATATATTGGTATATATGTTCAATTGGCTTTAGATATCTTTCATGTTTGTAAGTTACCATTAAGCGGCTCCTAAATTCTTGCGTTAGATTTGTTTTTAACCTTCCTAAATCTGATCGTGCTTCTAAATTTCGTAGCCTATCGTACTGTCGTGGTTTCCTCCAATTAGTAGAAGGAAGTTTATGCTCGCATCTTTTCTTTTCTCGGTGTTCAGAGACTCGAAAACCAGCTAAATATCTGCCCTTTTACTTGCAAAAGATCTTCTACCAATACTAGACAACTCGAAGTCGATCAATTTACATATCATACCCCTCGATCAAACATTTTTAAAAATTCCTTTCAGATCGAAGGCTTTATATTCTGGAACTCTTTACCTGACTATCAAATATTCCATATCGGTGAGAGTTTTTAAAGATGATTTATTCAACTAACTGCTGCTGATGATGATTGAAATGAGTATTTTGCGTTAGACAAGTTGTATTTCGCTTTTCCCCTTGTTGTCTATCTTATTTTCGAAATTCTCTGTTTACTAATGTTGCGTTTTTTCTTTATGAAACAGTGTTCTATTATTTTTTCCACCGAAACGACATCCATTTTGTACTAAATCGTCGTCGTTCGTATAAATTGGTATTTATTTTTTGTAAGCAAGTTTTTATTTTTGCATTTCTCCATATTTTTGAATTCCTGAATTCTCCTGCATTCTTTTGTTCTATTGACTTTCCATATATTAATGTTTTTCTTGTTTATATTTTTGTATTTCCATACATTTTTGTACTTTTACTGAGAAAATCTTGAATTTTGTGTTGGTATATGGGAACTTATCTGAGCATACTAAAATTATTATCATTATACAGCGTTTATTAAACACAAAAAAGTGACAACTGGACATATAAATGGCCGCAATACCGACAATAGCATAGGGTCTCATCAGACATAATTCGGCTTTGTATGGTTATGAAACATGGAATTTACAACAAAAAATTTAAGGAATTGGAGGCTCTAGAACCAAGTTCCAGGAGCGGATCACGAAAATTAGGAAGTGGGAGAGGACATCCTAATTAAATATCCCTAATTACGGTCATTTTAGTGTTTTATTTCTCGACCACGAGCTTTAAGAATTTCATTTTATCGTGGTACTATCGCATTAGACATATAGTAATCGTAAAAATACTTTGCTGTCAGATAGAAGAATAGGCTGGCTAATCTCACCCTCGCCTAATAGAGAAGTATATTAACTAACTCTATAACCCTATGTTTTACTCTATGTGATACCCTTTGCTGAATCCTAGGCGAAACGCTGGAATCATCAAGGGAGATAATACCCCCCTCCTCTGGATCCGTGAATGTTATGTACCTGTTAAAATATCCTAAAAATTCTATTTACAAATGATTTTACACATTTCCGGGTGCGTAACAGCAATTAAATCTATTCCGTTTGAAAAAGAAGGGTAATCACGTAATTATTGAACTAATGGCGAAACAGTAAGATAATTACTCAGGGCGATGGTTGAGCGTAAATTTAATCCACTAACTAAAGTAAAGAGAATATTTTAGCTATATTTCACATTAGCTTCGAATCGCGGGTTTTAAACTGTGAGCCTAACGAATTTACGGGATTCCTCTTCTCTTTTATGTATCATTTACCCACCTTTTTTCTAAATTGTAAAATATTGTGATGGAAAAGTGCGCACCATTTCGCTCTTTGAAAAGGCGTGAGTTACGCTTCAATGAAATGATGTTTTAGTTTGTATCCCACTCCTCTTCATTCGCAACCACATTTCTCTCTTTTTGACATCTTATCAATTTTTATGCGGCGGATTTCGTCCAATGGTAAACCACTGACATATCTTGGGCATAACTCAAAATCTTTATACGTGGCGAGCAATCAGGGATGCATGTACGTGTATGTACACACACGTATATCACATCTGTTTTAATACCAGTAACGACGAAGAACAACATACTGAACGGTGTACGTATAATCACTTTTAGACTTTCTAGCAAAACATCTCCAACTGTTCGCATTCATAATAAATTCATAGACGACATAGTACATGGTTACTATGGACTCTTATGTCAGATCCGGAAGGTCTGCAGATGGTATTCGGTCTAATGTTCTACATACGCGAATAGAATGAAATCCTCAGTTTGTATCCGAAGTAGTGTTCAGATATCTATAAGAACTATGCTATAACAATTTTTG
This sequence comes from Pachydiplax longipennis, assembly GCA_036926295.1. NCBI lineage: Eukaryota > Metazoa > Arthropoda > Insecta > Odonata > Libellulidae > Pachydiplax > Pachydiplax longipennis. The sequence continues at coordinate 4,171,755 of JAVFKF010000010.1, forward strand.
CGAAGGATTTAAACTATTTGGCATCTCCGAACTACCCGTGGTTGTCTCCGGGATATATATTAACACAACTTATATAACTTATACAACACAAGTTATAAGGATATCTAAATGTATCTATATACCATACCTCGTATATGACGATATCCTACATTATGCTCGTATGGAAACTTGTTTTCTCCAGAGTTGAACTTAAATTGAGGAATTTATCTATTTATTTGTGTTTCTTAATTATTTTTATAATTCTAAAAACACGCAAAGAAAAAATTCAAATTTTCCGGAGTCAAAATAGAACGGACTGATTAGAACATTTTATGAATATTCTTGCCCAATTGGTGATGATATCGGGAATCATCGAACTAATTAATGCATGTAAGTTTACGTTTTTTACGATAGAAAAGGATTACGAACTATTAATTCGTTTCGCTACTGAGCGGTAATTATTTTTGCTCTCATCTATGCATAATCATAGGTTAGTATGAGTTTTGGGCCTAGTGGGCGACTTGTTCAATTTTGATGAAAGCGGTCCCGGGTTCGATTTCTGATGGGGGTATATATTTATATTTGAAATGAAAAACTGTCGAAGCAATTTTAAATATACATCTATTACGGGTTTCTTTGATTTATAATGCTTTTTCAAAACTTTTAGCACTTGATATGTGAGGCACAATCGAGAGCATTTAGTCCATTTCTTCATCTAATAGATATCTTGCGCTTTCTCACTTCGAATCCAATAGAGGAACTCATAAAACCTTCCGGTGATTGTCTAAGTGCCGTTCATAAAGTGTAACAACTGTAAGAAGAAAAATAAATTTGGGGAAAATCATCAGCTCGCATCTGTTGACGCGTCACAGAGCAGTAAATCGATTACTTTGTGGAACGGAAGATTTACAAGGTTGTCAGCTTCAGTCCGTATATTACGGGAATTGGTTGTGGGATGAGATGAAATAACTTGGACATCTAAATTCCCTCGAGATGATCGCCGCTTAAATAACAGCTGTAAATACTCTAAAAATCCTCCCTTGTGCATGCTTCATCGAAAGTCTTGAGGCATACATTCTGTCGTCTATTTGCCGCTTTACCTCGATAAAATTTCTCGTAAAATTTTGAATATTTAATATCTGTTGGCTACTCTGGCATGGTTCGAGTTCGAGGCAGACCTGCTAACGGACGTTTTCCTGTAAACATTAACATCATAATAGCCAAGTAGAAAAACAGCTTCGAACACAACAATTTGAAATAGAAAATCATATACCATTCTTTAGTTAAAATTTTACATCCTAAGTCTCCAAATTTCAAATTCTACTTTTTGAGCGAATATAGCTAATTTCACACTTTAGTACCTATTTCCTCATTAAATTTACTTTCATAGACTAAATACAGAATTTAATACAGTTAAGACCCAATTTTAATATATTTCGAATGCATCTAACATTAATCAGGCGAAATTCGCCAGCATTAATTATTTACTTTTGATTACATTCTATTGAAATTTGTGATGATGGAAGCAGTATATATGATTCTATCATAAAGTAATGGAATTCTATATCGATATTATCAATTTTGATAATTCAGAAAGTTTTACGAATTAGATATATAACGATTATAAGTAGCAACATTACTATTGTATTTTTAGGAAGCAATCCCTGCATAGAATGTTACTGTAAATCGGTTTATGCGTATTCGCAATATGTAATTTTAATATAATAATTTTAATATATTCTATATATATTATTACGCTTTCGATTTCCCATTTCTAATTAATGTCTCATAAATTTACTTCAATCTATTAGTTTTTGATTTCATATAACGTTTTTTCGGCTGTCATTTCGGCAACAGTTTTTCAAGTCAGCCCCACTTTATCCTATGAGTACACAATTCATTCACCCCTTTTTTTATCTTACTAAAATTCTTAATCGAAATACAATACTCCTCATTTTTTCCTGCATAGCACATTATGCAATCCCAATGGGTATCATATGATTTACTTTTGAAGCCTCTCGGTTTGTTTTCCTTCTGTATGAGTACTCCAAAAATTCATTTATCTCCTTCATGTACCCAATTCATTTTATAATCCTTTAATGTAATGTCTACGGGGCACTTTGGTTTCCACGATGCTTTCGGAAGGCCTTATTACACTTTTTCAGAGTTGAATGTAGCACAATTTTATGGTCGATAAACTTCAGCGCATTCTGAATAGCTTTTTATAAATTTCTTTCTCATTTGTACAAATTTTCAAGGTTGTGAGTGAGAAAGATGACAGATAAGAAATAAGCGCGCATTCCGAAATGGAGTCAGCTGGCTCAAAGACCTCCGTAGTTAATATGTTCCTAGTTTTTCCTCTTTATATGTGGATTACTTAGTGATAACACTTCTTTGCAGTATAAATATGTTTTCTACCTCTTTCAAAGGCTTACACATTTAATTTCAAGATAACCGTGACCTAATTCTAGGCGTGTTAAAATTCCTGCTAACATATTACCGCATTTACACACCCTGCTCACTAATAATCTTCCATCATAGCCATCTATGAGCCAGGTTAAAATAGCTTTTATAGGATATCCGTCCTTTTTCCTTTTATTCCTCTATTTTTTCCTACTCTCTGCTGCATTTTAATTTCTTCTGTTTTTCTCAGCTAAAATGAAAAACCTTAATTTTATGAAAATTTTTCGTGGATTCATTTCGGTTTATTTCTTTCTAACTCCTCTGCAAAGTTTTGAACAAATTACGAGGTTAGGTTGTATACATAGCATGACTAACAATGCTTATTATGAATCAAAAATAGAAAGTGCAATGTTACAATTCGAAAGATGAACCATAACAGAATTTCTAGTTAGCTTTAAATGGCCATGTGAATAGATCTATGAATCTAAATGAAATAAACACTGTAAAGAAAACTTTATTTGCAAAATAGAACAAATAACAAGAGTACGAGATTACGAACCTCAGAAAGAAAAGTTCGATCTATTCTTTATGTTTCCTTGCTTTTTTTCAGGGCTTCCCAACTTTGGTTCCCGTACCCTACTCGAGCATAAGGTGTATTATCCGGCATCCGCTATTTACCGTAACAAAAGTTATATATTTAAATAAATGAGATCAAATTATATGGTAAATTTTGCGAAAGAGCGCTAACATTGAATAGGTTTGAGATATACCTGAAACAGCAGCTTTTAACGTACTTTAATAATGTACTAAAGTAGTAGTAGAAGTATTGTGAAATGTGCTTCGACAGCTGAGGTCATTTCGCACGTGGGCTCCCACTGGGAATCGAACCTGGGACCGCTTTCATCATGTCGAACGCGCTGCCACGCGGCTATCCGGGAGCCCTTAGTATGATATAATCATTTAACTAAAATTCACCATACTCCCTTTAAAAGCTTCTAGTAACCCTGGCGGTAGGGGTACCCAAGTACCCTTACTCGATATATTTCTTGACTCTTGAGACCACTCAATGTTAATTTTAAAGTTGTGGAGGAGGAAATCAAATAATTATTATCTGTCTATCCTACTCAGGTGTCTATGGAGGATGTATTTTTTCCCTCATTTTGTACACTGAGGCTTTCGTGTATATGTATTCGCTGTGAAACTTCAATGAGTACTTCATCTATGATAGTCTCATCGCCTATTCCTCATCCAAGTTTTGCGTTTTCTGTAAAAGTGGGAACAATCGAATCAAAACAATCGAATTATTCGATTGATTGCTTCAATCGAATAAATCGAATAAAGCATTTCGATTTTTCACTCGATCCCAACTGAGTGAATCCATTCGATTAATCGAAGCGAGTGATAGCGTATGCGCGCCGAAGCATTTGCGTTAGAACTTTTCATGAAGAATTCTTATCGCTGTAGATCTGATGTAATTGTTTTCGAAAGATGTACGTGCAAGATGCTCTCTGCTTTCATTCTGAGGTTCTTTGTTCTCTCTCTTTGCGTGCTTCTCTCCTTGAGAGAAATTATTGCTGACACATGCCTTAGCATGGGTTAGTGACATTAGCTACGCTTACTCCAGCTTAGAAAGGAAGACGTAAAGCACCACACCCATCCTCTCCTCTTGAACGCGTATTAAGTAAACGATTAAAACAATTGGATGGAGCAATTCGGTTTCTCGCTCGCTAAGAACAATCGAATAAATTCAATCGGTTAGGATAGAGTTAAAAATTGAAACGCTTTGCTCGAATTATTCTATGGAAGAATAACTCCTGAACAGTACAAATTTGAAAGTTATGAAAAAACTGCCGCAGTAAGAGTATCATACCAATACAGTAATAATAGAAATCAAATTTTAAATAGACATTATATTTTCCACATTTATGAAATGAAAAATATTTCTATGAAGAATGGAATACAATAGATAGCTCAAAAAAAGGTTTATCAATTATATAATGCAATAATTTTTAAAATTTTATATAATGGATGTAGACCAGATTTTAAGCAAATACTTGAAACCTCTATATATTTCTTGGATTCACAGATTTTCTTATCGCATTTTATGGGAATATTCATAATTTTTTCCTACCTAGCCATGTTTCCCCTGGCTAGGGAAGCATCTGAAAGTACTAAGTCACGGAAAGCTATAGAACTACATGAAAATGAAGAGACCTGAACATCACATCTAGTTCCTGTCTCGGATTATATTCCAATAGACCTTCATACTAAAATTATCAAAAAGACTAATCATTCCAACAGAAATAGACTTAAATACTGCAAAAGGTTGGTCATAGTCACCTCTGCACAGTTTGGCATATCCACTAGGTGAATATACATCAGTTCGGGCAATTGTTTAGTCGAATTACTTAGGGATTCCCATGGAGCTCACGATTGGACGTAAGAGGCATCGGACCAACCTAAGAAGTACGAGGAAACACGGAGTATATATACAGCCGCTGTCTTAGCATCGTGCGCATGCGAAGAGTAAGACTTCGATTGTTTTTTACACGTCCATTCATTTTTATTCTCAGCGAATCAATGCTTATTTTGAAGCTATAGTACATATGGCCCCAAACGGACATAAGTGATTGCTTGTTTCATTATTTTCATTAGATATTTTGTTAGGACGTTTTTTTGTGTTGTGTACCTTATGAATGCGCAATAACCACGTTCGATTAGCTTAATTTCTCTTATTTCTATCCCCTCTTGATACCATTTTTCCTATTTACGTGAATTCCGAATACATATATCGAGAGGAATCTCATGAAGTTTAATTACAACATAATTGTGCTTCTAAAGAGCTATAGATTGGCCATGTTTTGGTTAACATACAATTTAATTAAAATAATAACAATTATAACTTGATTAAGACGTACACACAGATAGAAATTAACTGCGTTTACCGTTTGAACATTTTTTATTTTGACGAATATTCATGCTGCTATCGGTAATCAGAATGCATTTTTAGTTATACTCATTTCTTAAAATTATATTTTTATGCACTATTAATATATCATTATTGAGCTTCTACACCAAAGGGGGATATTTCCTGATATGTATTTTCAGTAGAACTGTCCTTCGAAATTTTATCTAAAGCGGTGAGTGAAATTATTTCCTCGGCGAGAAACTTTATTTAAGATACTGTATTAATTCCAATAGCCATAGATTTTGTTTCAAAATCTAAAAAGGTTGGTCATAGTCACCTCTACACAGTTTGGCATATCCACTAAGTGAATATACATCAGTTCGGGCGTTAATTTAGCTATCAGATAGGACTCCCTTGAGCTCACGATTGGACGTAAGAGGCGTCGGACCAACCTAGCGAGAACGGAGAAACACTGAGTATATATACAGCCGCTGTCTTAGCATTGAGCTCATGCGAAGAGTAAAACTTGCATTGCTTTTTTAGGTCCATTCATGCTCATTCCTAGCCAATCAATACTTATATTAGATCTTTTGTGTATATGACCCCAAACGGACATAAGTGATTGAATGTGTATCATCACATTCTTTTTGATTTTTTAAAAGGACGTTTTTTCGGCGTTGCAACTTTAATACAAAGGATTTCGGTCCAATCTTGTGGTTTCAAGCACAAACCGTTCCATATTTCTTTACATATCTAGAGCCTATGGGATATTGCTGCGCTTAACACTTGTTTCTCCTCCTTAAGTCAAAATTGGTAACAAGCATTAGTCGAAGACATTCCTCATCAATGCCATTCGCAATTTTTTATTTTAGTGTGTGTGTATTCCTTCCGAAGGCGGATCATCCAAGTTCGATTCATTTTATTTATCCTATTCCTATCCCCTCTTCATACCACTTTTCTTAGTTACGTGAATTCCGAATATACATGGAGAGGCTTCCTTTGAAGTTTTATTAGTACATATTTGTGCCCTTAAAGATAGATTAGCCCTGTTTGGTTTAAGTTTATCATAGGACACAACGGTGAAGTTTATGATGATAATGATGATATATACAAAGCACATTTTTAGAAAAACGTATTATATAATTGTAAATAATTTACATTTATTTCTATTTCAAGAAGTGCACACAGAAGTTAATTGCGTTCACAACTTGTACTTTTTTGATTTTGACGAACATTTATACTGCCATCGGTAATCAGCAAGTATTTTTAGTTAGACTCACTTTTTAGGATTATATTTTTATCTATTATTGGTAAATAACTATTGAACTACGCCCAAAAGAGAAATATTTCTTGAACTGTGTTCTCAGTACAACCGTCCTGCGAAATCTTATCTAAAGCGGTAAATGAAATAATTTCCTCGGCTATAACTTTCACTTAAGAGACTATAATCATACCAATAGCCATGGATTTTGTTACTCACTATGCAAAAAGATTGGTCATAGTCACCTCTGTACAGTTTGGCATATTCACTATGTGAAATATACATTAGTTCGGGCTATTTCCTTTTAGAGGCGTTGCTTTTGCTCACGATCGGACGCAAGAGGCTTCGGACCAACCCAAGGAAAACGAGGAAACGCTGGGTATATATAGCATCGCTGTGTCAGCATTCTGCGCATGCGAAGAGTAAAACTTAAAAGTTTCTTTCGACGGCCATTCATTCTTATTCTTAGCATTTAATTTCGTACTTCAGTGATCGAGTGTAAATTGCCCCAAACGGACATAAGTGATTTTGTGTTCGATTAAATACATAGTGATTTTTAAAAAAGTTCTTTTTTCTCCATGTAAAAAGAAATAATTCATCTATAGCGGTCTTGATGTTGTAAAAGCTCATCATTCAACATAAGAAAAGGATATAATTCTTCTTCTTCGACAATTTTATAGTAAATGCCTTTGCAACTTAAATTCATTGGAGTTTGTGATCACAGCCAAATGTATAAAATTAATGAGTGAATGGTGTGCATAACTTCCATAGGCTAAATATATTTCGATCAAAACCTATTTGCCCTTTAACAACTACATGTTTTCGGGTATGTGTGTGTGTGTGTGTGTACATTAATATATTAAAAAGGATAAATTGGGGAAAAACCTGTTTCCGTTAAATAATTAAAAAAATAAATCTGAGGAAACGGATGCATAGATATTTCTCCGTTTATAAGATGTTTGATTTTGATGCTTGCCACTATTGAGAAGGGATTAAGTTTGTACTTGAAGTGTGGACAAGTGATACGCAAAGAATAAGAAAATATTTACGAATGAGTAATGAATAAATGTCAATTGAATTATGAAATTGTTGAAGACCAATACTTATGGATCGGGTAGTATTTAGACATTCTGTATCTTTGGGTATTTAATGCTTTAGTTAACCCTTTGGGCTTTTCACTAAAATTTTATCATCCACGAGAAATCGAAGCATCTTCGTGATTTCTGGTTGTAACAATGATCGGCTCATATATATATTAATAATGAAAATAAGAAAAGGATTTTATTTTCGGGCGAGATTGAGACTGATGAGTCTCCTCTTTCATCTAACCCTTACATCATTAAAAGATTTAAAGAGATAATTTTTGGGGATCGAATAAAAAAACCAATAAATTGAGCAATAGCCAGCTGTAAGATTTGATTTCATCATCCAATAGAGAATAGGAAGAGTAATTGCTAATGAGTAGGATCTCTATTTTGATTGAAACGTCTCTTACATCCATAATTGCAAATCTCTTCCGAACTGAATATGAACAAAAATTTTCCGGCAGGAATTGAGTTTTAATCGTCCGCTCGTTCAGAGTATTTCTAACAGGGCGAATCATTTTCGTAGCTTGTTTCTCTAAGCACAGCGGTATGCATTGCAAAGCAGATTTCCTACTTTCTCTTCTGGGAGGAAGTATCCTAGATGCCGTGCTTTTCAAATAAAAATTTCATCATATATCTCTCGGACATAGATATTTTTTTTTAAAATAAACAATTTGGTAGAGTTTTGTTTTGGGATCGCTCATTTTTATTTCAGTATTTGAGCATAAGGTACGGCTTGGATCTGAAAACCTCCACCTTTATACACAAATAGATGAGGAATGAGGTTTACTAGGCAAAACGAGGATTGAGGTAGTTATCCTTTGCTTCTCTTCCTGAGAAACGGCTCTTGGAAACGGCGAATGGAAATGTCGACAAAAATTCATCATTATAGAAGTTATATTTCAAAAGTGTTTCGTGAGTTAAAGTTCTTCCTTCTCACCGAGCCTCGATCCTGGGACCGCTTTCTTCAAATGCGAACGTGTAGAAGAACGAAACCATAAAAAGATTTTTATATCGCATTCAATATTTGACGGCCTCAATATACGCCATTGTTTACCAACACTAATTCCTTAGTAGCTTTCATAGAACCACAAACATGAGCAAAAGTTAGCAAATGAAAGACAATTTCTTCCATCCATTACTGGGGGAGAAATTAATATTTCTTCCATCCAGATATTTTAGAGAAAATCCGATCCTTGAAGAAACGTAAAGCGTCTCAAAGATAAGGACACATGAGCATCGCGGCATTATCATTTTTAGCCTTGTAATGTTTGTTGAATCGCCTCTACTTGGGCCATCTTTCGCTGCAAAAGATTAGCATCTTTATCACTCAATATTCATTCAGTTCTGCGCAATATCACTCTGGAGCATCATGGAGAAAACACCAATGGTCTCTCTAAAGAGCAGTTTGAAGCAAAAGTTCTCATTAGCGCTAGAAAAAACTATGCGTAATATTGGGTATCCCATCCCCTGAATTCACCTTTTTCTAATTTTCCTTCTTGTTCTTCGAGCGCTCGGAAACACCGCAAGGAGAAAATTTTTAATCTGAAAGCGTGCGCTGATTACATCTTCAGCATAAGAGAAATAACCGAAGATAGCGGTAGAAATGAAAAATCCTTCTTCCGAGGAGCTAAATGTAAGATTTTGTTTATTATCACGAACTAGATGAGATCTTGAAAGATCGCTACAAGATTTGTGTCCATTATTTGAAGAGGTTTAATAATCGTGCTATGCTCTTGCTCATTGTAACTACGGACTAAACCATAAATTTGACTATAAATTCATATCGTAAAAGACACTTCTCTGTCCTTTATGCATTGTCACTTGCAAGGCTCTATGAGCATGTTCGCTGCTCTATCAGCCAAAGAGTGCGCTTAAAATCTCTGTTAACATTGCGTGATTCGCAAGATAGAAGGTAAACAGTGGTGGGCGTAAATGTTTTGGAACTTCAAGCAAGTGAGGAGTAAGAGGGAATCGTGGCGAAATATCTGGGTACCGGTTTCGGACAAGGACCTCGTTTTGCTCTTTCGGAAAAGTAGCAAAATTTAAAATATTCCTTTACTACGCTCATGACAGAACCGGTCGTTTTACAGCACTAATCCCCGGGGTATATACTGCTTCCCTTACGTGGTTCGACAAATACTATTAAACTCGTGTAAGACGCTCCCGCTTAAGATGCGATATTTATAATAATAATAATAATAAAACGTCTTTATTCGGGCGAGATTGAGACTGAATAGTCTCTTCTTACATCTAACCCTTAACCCTTTACCGACCGCGGTGGCGGAGTGGTTAGCGTGCCTGCATTCTATCGTTCCAACACCAAAGTCCCGGGTTCGAATCCGGCTAGCCGGATTTTTCTGGTCAGGGAATGGTCGTGTGTGTTCGTCAATTATTAAAATGGATATAATTGGGGTATTCCTGTTTCCATTAAAAAAATAATAATATTCTCCCGGTCCGAGTCCCATCCACATAAATCACGTGGTAAAAATATCGCTTGAGACGCTCTGTTTCCCGCTTAAGACGAAATTATTTTAGGTTAACTGCATCGCCGTTCTCTGCTTGTCTCTAAGGGGTTCCTTTTGACTCTCATGTTTCCGATGACTTCATTCATGAAAATACAAAGAAGACACGAAGAAACAGAACAATGTGCATCCATCCACCGATCTTAGATAGAGTGAGAATTTTCCTATCAGGCTTGTGTCCTTCGAAAGATAGAAAGTGCTTATGGGGTGTTTCCTTTGGTCGTAAACTCGAGTTAGAAAAATATCGAATTTGGCAGATTAGTAGTGCAGTGTTTTGTGAGGTGTGGAGAGTCGTGCAGAGATTGTCCACCGTGACTGCTTCTCATCAACGCCGTTGAACAATTTGTAGTTTATTCCTTTTTTATTAGAGATAAAAATTTCATTTTAGTGAAATTCGAAATATTAGAAACGAATTTACAAAATAAGGCGCTCTCTCTTTCTGAAAAAGTCACAATTCTATAAAATGTGATATTTCCTTTCTGGAGCATACTGTCATAACTTAGGGGTCTACAGCGATGCAGAAAACTAGGATTGATGACTTCTTCCGCTGAATTGGTATGTAGAATATAATTACTATTTAATAATAATACTAACAAATAAAATTTTCACCCGGGAAAGCGTGTATTATCGTCCCTTATTTTTTGCTTCAGGTATATACAATGTATATTATACATGTATAAATTTTGCTCATTTGTAAAATGATCAAATAATAATGAAATATCACGTAGGGTTTTGCTAAAAGCCGTCGGTGAAAATTCATTAACAATAAGTATTCTTAATAAGCACCATTCCTTCCCTACGTAATAAGCTAAGACGCTCTCTTTGTACGAAAAGCAGAAATTCTCCCTGATTTACCGAGAGTTTTTGGATTCAGAAGAAAAGAAGAATACAAATGGAAATTTTCCATCCCCAATACTTGAAATTCGCTTTCCTTCTCAAAAAAGTAAATGAGGAATCGCGAACTACTGAGAAAATTAAGAACCGAAAGACAGAATTGCGTTAAAAGTAATTTAAATATATATATTTAAATATATCTGATGTATTACCCGTGAATATTTTTGAGAGAGTATAAAGACATTTACTGTACACACATGTAAAACTATTTGACAGCAAAATTTTAATAACCTTTTAAGGAGTGCCGGGTGCATCGTAAAATATTTCTATTGTTGATATAATAGTCCCCAAGTCTACCCAGTCGTAATTTCAGAAAAACTGCTCAAAACAACCCCTTAGAGAGTAAAAAATGCTCAATCAGTTGGGCGCTGTCGAGTCCCCCATCCAACAGTCATGGCAAAACCTTTTCTTTCGGTGAAACTATTTCGCCGTAAACCAACGCATCCCAAGACCCTTCTAGCAAGGCTGAGTTTCTGTTTGATTCAGGTACCTTCAGATTCTGAACCGATTCCTTCTTCCTCTCACTCGCTTGAATTCCCTAAACATTTGTGCATGTTTGACAGTGAATCATGCATTGCATATAGGTTTCCCTTTTTTTCTTCCTTTCACTTTCCACTCCGTTCAACCCAGACAGGGGTTACAACTGGGCTGTATACAGTGATACTTTGGCTAACAAGTAAGCCAAGTAATAAGTATTCCTGCAAGTAATATTATTTAGTAGTCGAACTCAGCTAACGAACATGGGTTTGGAATGGTATGTCATGGTAAACGAATGTTGTTGAGACTGTGAATCTTTGAGGTTTGCACACTCAGTCATGGTCAAAAATGTGGATCCTGAGAAAAATCTATATCTCCTCTTAATTTTCGTACATAATTGGCAGAAGATAAAAAAGGATATCGCATCATTATTATGTATTGATTAATAATGATGCGATGGAATTCAATTATTCCAAGACTCACACAAGATTTCACCGCCCCCGGGAAATGGAACAAAACTGTATCATTAGTTATTCTCAGAAGTCAAAAATTCTAACAGAATGACTCGAGTAAAAATATTGAAAATCAGAATAGAAAGAGTATCTTGAAATATTGGAAATTAAAACTAAAAACGCACCCGTTTAGCTATTACGAAACAAGCTTTAACTTTAAATGTACAGATAAGGATATTACTGGAATAATTTCTGATTGGAACGAAGCCTTTTTTACCCATAGTTTATCTTTAATTTAGTGACATTTAGAAAAACTAATGGTTCATTTCATAATATTTCTCCGGTAAATAAAAGTTGTACGAAGAATCATTAAATACCTCGAACTTGGTTGATAAAATGATTGACCTAACATAAAGGTCAGTTCAGTAAAGCTCAAATAGAGCCATTTGAAATCTGGTCAAAAGTCACACTTTAAACTCTTATAAACTCCTTCTTAGTGTATTTTTAAAGGTCAGTTCGGCATTCAGAAGCTATGTTGAGGAGGTCAAAAGGACTTTTTTGATATTCTTGATGTAGTCTAAGTGAGACTTTAATGAACATAAAAATGTTTAATTAAAATGAAGAAGTTTTCAAAAGAAGTATGATTACGTATTAATTATAACAGAGCAGAATTAGGTAGCTTACCGCTCAAAGCTTAAAAATAGTGGTAAAAATAATCTCTTTGAGGTTTTTAAAGGCGGCATGTTGCCCTTTCTTTCCTCTTGAATACGCCATTGATAAAGGTACGTTATCGTATCATAGGTTCGGCGTAAGCTTACGGCACATAGGTTGCCTTTTGGTTAAAAGGTGTACTTCCAATGAAGCGTTGTCATAATGGCTTGATTGCTATGATGAAGAACTGCTGTGGCAGCATATACTTAATTCCGCTCTATCTAGAGGGTCTTTAAAAAATATACCGATTGAAAAAAACTGCGTTATACAAAGGAAATATTATTTCAAAAATCCAGATATACAGGGCCTAAGGAAAAAAGTCTTCGAAAACGGTTTATTCTTTTTCAATAGCCCTATAATTGATAAGCCACTTTCCCTCCATTTCGGGCTTCAGAGAAGAATGATCTTTCGCGAGACCTTCGGCTGATTGAGTTGTATAGGGTACTTGATGAGAATATTTTCCGCTTAAAAGAAAATTAAATCTAGTCTTTTTTCGGGGATTAAATTCAATAGTGGGATGCTTCCACGGAAGATTCAAAGGAATGAGGAAATATTGTTCGAAAATCGATAAGGGAGATATATCTGGACCAATTAAAAGATACCAAAGATAAATTAATTCTTCTCATAAAGCCTCCAATAAACGAAAATAACTCAGAGATCACGCCTTTAATGAAGATTGATAAGTCAGAAAGTGATACGAAATTTCTTGGTGTATAAAAATATTGCCCTTAATGTGTTTTCATAAAGCTTAGAAAGCTTGTAACCGGAATTTTTAGGGTTTTAAGTAAAACTAGTTAGAGAATAACGTCGAGAAAAATCATAGGATTACATGTTTTTAAAGAAGAGATAATTTTTCGAAATTTCTATCGGTTTTATTGTCATTCCTCAAAAATTTCAACTAAATACTATAGATTTTTAGTTGAAAATGTGTGTGGTGCAAAGACAGTACGTTATCATATGGTGTGATAAACAATCCTGTTTATGTTATTTAACCTACAGGAGGTAGGCACACTATGTTGACTGAACAAAAAGTTTGCTTAAGCTTTTTGCATTATTTTCCCTCCCAAATGATTCTCAAGCAGTCGAACGAAACGTAAAAGAAGTCACGGTTAGTACAAGGCCACGATGCAAGAGACGGGTTCATAGGAGAGATGATCCTCTCGCGAATACCAAAAGCTGGAACAAAAGCAGCCTTCAAAGACATCAACTAGTTATCTGGTATGCTTCCACCGGTGTGTAGACGGACGGGACTCGATTAGCAGGCTCTACCTCATGATGAGTCCTGGGTAGCTCACCGCAGCTGAACCAGCGATGAGCTGCCACTTTCCATGGTGTTTCCAAAAATTTTAAAAGTATGATATCTCGTCATATTTGGTTTTAATGGCTTAATTTAATCGTTCCTCGATCAAAACGAATTAAAACAGCCATTTAATCAAATGTATGTATGCTCCGTCAAAAATTTAACTTACCTAAAAAAACGCAATTTTCACTAAAATTTCGAATTTTTGAGCTTTTTGGTCAGGCCCAAGACGAACTTTGTTAGAGCCCATCTTTTGCACATTTCTTATTGAGCCTAAAAGGCAACTTTTCCAACCTATTACGTTCGCGCTACTAAAAATTTTTGTTTTTCGGTACGCCCTACTGTGCACTCGAGAGATTATTTTCAATGATTAATGATTTAGCGGCAATAAATAAAATTATCGCAGTATTTTAAAATCAAAATAAAATAAATAAAAATTTTTACATTGATGCTCATTGGAGACAGTTTTTCAGCGATCTCTCTTAAGGTAACTTATTTAAAGCGGAATAGTTAAGAATATAACGAAAGCTGAAAATGTAATATTTTTATTTTCAACCGTTTATCCACTGATTCTTAAGAAGGGCTATCGTTAAACAATTTCATAGCACAATAGAGCCAAAAGGTTTCATTATATTATTGTTTATTTTGGCATATTTTCACTTTTAAATGCTAAAGTAGTAATCGCTAGAAAATACTATCGCTCAGTCGTATCGTTTTTATTTCTCTTTTTACGTTGTCTCTTGTTATTTTTAGTCTACCGCGGCCTAGGTATAATATTTTCAAACAGTAAAATAAATTATATAATTTTCCTTACATAAAAGGGTTCTCCTTGAATCGTAGATCTATTAATATTCCATTCTCTACTCTCAAGATATATAAAACTTGTTCACTTCTTGGATCTTTTTCAATTAAGATATCAAGTCGTTATGCCAGTTATAACTTCATAGAAACAGTAATGGATACAACTCTATCAGTGGAAAGGTGAACGTTTTAGCCTGATAAAGTAAAGGCTGAGGGTTCCACCCCTTACATATGCATGTGTGTTTGTAGTGTGTATTTATTACAGAAAGTCTGAAATTAGGAGCCTGAAATTCGATGTAACGGAGCCGAGATTTTTATATCATTTATCAACGTTTATATCATAATACAATGGAGCTGATTTCCCTTGGTTTAAAAAATTTTATCTTTATCCTACAATTTTTTAGAATAACATATATGTACCTTTCTTTCGTTTGAAATTGAATTACGCCCAACCACAACTCACGTCGTCATAAGAAATGAAGGGTGGAAACCCAGCCAATGGACAATGCGGCACTCCAACTCAAAAAGACTCACTTTGCATGCAAAAACCACTCTGAATCCAAAACAATTGCATCCGGAAAAGCTCTTTCACCCTTTTTATCGAATATATCTAATAAAATTTTGCGATATTTAACAATGAACCGGGATGTTCTCCTCTAGCATTGCATTGATTTTTACGGCTGCAGCATCCGCTATCGCTCTCGACCAGACACATTACATTCTAATCGATTCCCTCCCAAAAATAGCTTTAACTTCATTGTTGGCAGTAACATTCAGCACCTGAAATCAGAATGAAATCATAGGAGGATATTTTCACGGTTAAAACATTCATCTCTCATTATTACTGAAGCGATTCCTAGATCCGTCCTCTTTGTTTAACTGTTGTCATTCAGAATTAGGAACGGATGAGGGAAAAAACATAAGGAGAAGGGTTATTTTTAGAATGATATGTGAAATTTCTTTATAAAGAGTAGGATTTGGCCCATCTTCGAGCTATAGGCCGAAATAATTTTTAATATTCTCACGCTAGTTGACTGGGAAAAAAGAGAAAATTTGTCCTCATTAAAACTTAATGAAAAAAGAGAAAATTTGTCCTTATTAAAACTTAATTCTATAGTTTTGATACGAAATCCGTAATTTCGTTTTCTGACGAACCGACGCATGTGATTTCTACGAATTTGATTTCCTTGGATGAATTTTAGTGACTTTTAACAATCTAACCATTTAATGAATACTTATTTCTCTTATAATAAGGCTTTCATTTCCAGCTTAGCTTACTAAATTGTCTATATTGTCATTATTTGGGCGAGATTGAGACTGGAAAGTCTCTGGATAGCCAAGTAGGTAGTGCGTTCGCCATTACTGGAAGCGATTCAGGCTTCGATTCCTGGCGGGAGCCCATATGTGTGAAAAGGCCAGTCCAAGCAGTTTTAGGAATAGTACTATTATGCTTTCTATGGGATATTAGGAAATTAGGACATAATAAACGGATATTACACAATTTATATCGAACATACTGACGTATATGAGTAAGAAAAATGATAAATACAATAGCCGTGGAATAAACTAAATGATAGCTTTGTACCGTGTGCTGTTCGGGAGCTTGTGATGTTTCACCTTCAGTGAGAACTGCTCTCCAAAGAAAAAAAATGAGACACTCAAAGGAGGCTATCACTTCGTTTCAGGCTGGAAGGTAATAACTGCATTGACGTTCTATTTAAGTGCTCGAATCGTTTATTTGCTTTGCTTCTGCCGGATTATTTCGCAGCGAATTTCCCTTCTGTTGCAAAATCCTTCAAACCATTTCCAGTAAAGCGAAAACTGCTAATGGAGCACAATTGAGAGGCTTCGGAGAGGCAAGGCAATACATTTGAGATATTGAAAATATGCGTGAAAAAGCGAAAGAGGCAAGCCGTGCACAGGCTCGAAACTACGCAAGGCATTTCTAGCTTGATACTCGATACACAATGAGAAACCATAAAATACCTTTTTAGTTCGTACCACGTTGAGATGAATAAAACTTGTTTTAAGCATACAAAATGAAGGTGCATTAATACATAATAATTGGTGCTATAGAAGAACTGAAAATCCTCTAGGTCTTCATTGTTTCAATTCATTAAGCATCAGATCAAATTATAAAACTATACTTTTTACTACAAAACTTAACTTTTTTTGCTTTCTTTTACTTTGAGCTAAGCCAAACGAGGTGAATGACCTCGAAATAACTTTAGCTAAAATTTAATTTGAGCAAACTTACAGGTTCCATTGCAGTTGGGTGTCACTGTCATCATCAATGGAATACTAGGTGACATATTGGAGAGAGAGCTAAACTAGTGAAATTTTTATAAAAGAGATGTAATAGATAGTTCCGAATAGTTCCTAAGAAAAACTCTAGAAAAATCCAAATGAACCTCTTAATAATGTTTACCTGCACTTTGAAAGAGTTGATTTAGTTCTCAATGAGAAATATTTCAGCTACAGCTTTTGGCCTATCGCACATTTTCCCCTGCAGTTGTATCAATGGTACGGACTGATTGCCATCAAATATTCCTCAAAGTCAATAAAAGTCAAAGATGACAAACGTTCTGTCGTGCCATATTTAATAAAATGAAGGTTGCACGCCAATGCGGTGACAACTGTAGCTAACAGGCTGAGGTTAACTACGTTATGACATCGAAAATTAACCTAAGTAGTTGTTTTCGACGAAAATAACATTATTAACCATAGAATCCAAATATTTTATTTGGAGCTTTCCTTTCTGAGGATAAGCATATTTAATGATAGGACCCTCAAGATTTCTGGGTGCCCGAAAAATTTCTAGCTTAGAGACGTATGCCATGGATTCACCAGCCTTGCACTGTGATAATACGTAGAAAGAAATCCCGCAATGAAAAAATCAAATTTTGAAAAAGTCTCTTCTTCCGCAGGAACAACTTGCAGAAGGGAGATTAAAGCTAAAAGAGAAGACGTTAGAATAACCGTGAACTAGAATATGGATCCTCACCCGAGATACTACAACTGATGGTTCGCTGTGGGTATCAGTTCTAACATCCATATCAAAGTTCAATTCGAAAATGAAAAAAATCGAAGTCAGAGTCTAAAGTATTGTAAGACCAGCGGCTCTTTAAAGCAATAGTGATCTTAGCCGAAAACTGGAATCACTTCTGATGTCACATACAGTGACGAATTTCTAGTGAAATTTCCTCATAGCAAGCCACCCATGTGCAGGAGGCCTCAGGCAGAGGGTCCTCACGGCTGAAGGGCCGAAGTGTAACGCAATTTTTATGATACCGTCGCCGACCAGACTAATTAACACTGGGTAGATTTGTGACAGTTTCTAGGAGTGTGATTGGCCGATTCGCCTTACCCCTTTTGTTATGAATTTCTGTGCTTCATTGTTTTACCCCTTCTGTTCGGGAGAAGCGGAGTTTTCCCAAAGAACCTTTTTTTCACGAGAGCGCGCCCCGATGAAGACATCGTCGACTTCGTGTGAAGGTCGGCCCTGTAAGGCGACTTGCTGGCGGTTAGAACTGTTTTTCCTTCGACGTGGAGTGACGTGTATTGAAAAGTCATGAAAGCATGTTGGATTCTCTCTGAAGGCTGAGTTGATAGAATTATTATTTGTGAAATTTCTGGTAACTGGACCATATCACTTAATTTGTGGATAATATTGTGTAATCTTCGAAGTTCTACTGCATGCATTTTTTTTGTCACGTTTCACTTTGCTCATTCTTATTATTGTGCAGTATTGTATTTGAGGCTAATATTCCTGATAAATGTCTTGCAGAGTTATTGTTTCTTATCTTTCTTTATTTCTTATTTCGTCGTTTGTGTCGCTGGGCCTGTTGTCTTTCTAAAAGCTAATTTCACGAAAATAATCGAATGCCGTGTACCGGTGGATGTCAGGTTGGTTTGACTTCATATCTACCTGGTTGCAACGATACCGTGGTAGTAGAAGGTAGTAAAATATCCATGTGAAATTTTACTGTAACTTTTCACAGACACATTTTCAGTTGGTGGTTATTTTTCATTGTTTACCATCAATAATTTAAGCGGATAAACTTTGAAGTAGATATTTCGTTGTATCAAGATTACCCACTAAGTTTCTAATGGCTTTTTATATCAATAAAGATTATAGGTCCTTTAATTCAACAAGTAGAAACGATTAGTATATTCAAAGAATTACTAATCTATATTTTTCGTCGCTGTGTTAATATATACTCTTTGACAAGATATGTGTATATTTACACATATTAGAAAAAAGATAATTTTGAGGTAACAAATTTCTCATTTTTCGAATTTGCACTGATATTAATGTTTCTACCATGTGGATGAATCATATCCTCCTGCATGAAAGATGTACAGCTTCAATCTGAGATTAAATGGACATCACTAAAGGATATAATGAATATATATCTTAGTAAAGAACAATTAGGGGAAAATTCGAAAAAATGATAAAAAATGAAGCGGCCACAGTGTCCTGGGTGCCATTGAATACTCCCAAAAACAAAACAATATATTCCAATGGAAGGACATGAAACAGACAGTAATTATTGAAGATGGAATATAAATATACCGCTCATATTTGAACAGATTCTAGAAAATCCAATGAGAATTGAAAAATACATGACAAAATCGTAAATTAATGAAAGTAGTCAATCAATGGGCCGGATAAAAATTGACCAGGCCAGAAAATTGAAATGGCAATTGGGCCTTAAATTCCAAAAACATTAAAAAGTAAGGGTGAATTTTCCATAAAGAGAAAAATTTGCGGAAAAACGATTAGTTGTGTTTTGAAATTTTTGTTGAAACCCATGATTGGACATCGCTGTGAACGGGTCACTCAATATTTATATCCAAAAGAACGAAACAAACATCCAAAATGATGTCCGTATGGTGAAATGGAGTATATTCTCATTTTATTCTTCGGAATCAATCCGAAAAATGACATACACATATTTTGACATTTAATTTAGGACAAGCATGTATAAATTACTTTAATGCAGAAACGTTGTTCATCGCAGGAACACATCTCAATTATTCCGGATTTCCACGATTTGAAAAAGGACAATAGTCCAATAGATCCTACAGACTCTATTTTTCCAATTGAGATTTCAAGAGATTTTCGAGGAAAAAGTAGCCAGCGGCCTTTTTTATTGTATCAATCACTAAAAATCGGGAAATCGAAAATACCCAGCGATGAAACGAAGTAAATAAAATTTTTTGATGGTGGTCTGCCTCCTGTATTGCCTAGAACAGAGGACAAACGCGGACACGCAATGGCAAAAAAGTCTACCTTAAAACCTTAATTATACGTTTGATATACTGGAGGCGAGTTTTCCACCGGTCAATTTTCGCATCCCTATTAGAGGTAGATAAACGCTCCGGTAGCCATCTATTGGACTAGCGACGTCCAGTTACTAAAAGCATCGGGAAAGGACAGGATTTCCGACTTCTAGGCATTACTAGAAGTCGGTAATCCTCGTTTCCAAAACCCTTACAACTCTAGTCCGACAGAGGGCTAACGAGACATTTTCAGACCTCTAATTCATTTTCTTTTCTTACAGAATTTTCTTTTCTTACTCGAATCGGAGAGCATTCTTTCCTTACTTCGGTCCTGAATTACTCCACTCAACCTTTCCGGGGGTACTTGCCATAGACCACGCTTAGAGCTAATTTCTCGCAATCCTAGGGATCTTAATATCGAAAGCAAAATCGAGTGAGACTTAAACTGTGATGCATTCCTCTCGGGGAAAATATCCGGAGCTCTAAACAGGGAATATCGGTAAGAAACATGACACACTTTCATCCGGGAGACAAAGAGCCGTAACACGTCTCTTCGTGTCCTATCACTTCATCTTCTTTTTCCTTAGGACATTCAAAATGCTAGGAAATACCAATCTACTCCAAAGCTCTCTCACACCGTCCTTGCTTGGTAATGAGAAAGATACTCGACTGAGTCTCGTTCGACTCGTGTTCAACTAGCATGCAAAGATCGAGTGTTCGGAGGGAGTTACGTATTGAAATTGCTATCGAAAATCACTTTCAATATAAAGAGTGGGATATTTTGGTGTCGCTGTGCCTCAAATTAATTCACTCTGATCAAGGCTCACACCTCATTTTCAATGCATCCTTTGGAAATGCGTCAACTTGCCTGTGTGAGTCGCAAGGAAGACCAAGGAATACTGTTAACAGTCTTACGATGAAGCATCGTTTAGATCCGAGATTTGCCTCACAGTAGACCTCAATAGTTTCCATGAATTTTTCGCTGACCGCCTATATTTTGCTTTATTATTAGACTTTAATATAATCGATCGAAAATAATTTCCGTAATAATCGGGTTGCAATGATATTTTACGTAGGTAATATTTTTTAGCGTTTATTCAAATCAAATTTTGATATTAATCGATCGTCATCAGTCTTTAATATTTAAGAATGAAAATAACAAGTAATAATTGAGTTTTGGCTTAGACCATTGATTTAAAGGATCATTATCTAAATAAAACATCTTTTGCTAGACGCAATGTACTTTCACTCTTCCCCGACAGTATGGAAAAAATTGCTCAAATTTTCGAAAATGACCAGCAACAAGGAGGCATTTCGTTTTTTTAAGAATTGCTACAATAAATAGATTCGCGTTACCATGGCTCTGCTTGGCATAGAATATAACAGACACGAATTTAATAGGCGAAATGTGGAGCAGAAAGTTCCATCAACCATTTAAACTATACGAGCGGGAATCGTTTGAAGAGAGGAGATTAAAACATGATTAATATCAATAAATACAGAAATAAATTAGCAATAAATGTTATCAATATGTTAAGGGCAACTCACTCTCTAAAGACGATTTATATGATTTGCATCTACTACTTTACACAGGCCAACCACATACTGAAAAGAAATTCAAGGAAATTAATCCTGTGTAAATATATTTCATAAAATCGTTCTTTTCAATCACTCCACCTTAGAACTACCGACTGTGAAAGTAGTCACGCGCATCTTTCAAACGCTACAATGTCTAACTTCTACTCATATTTACTTCTATCTTGGGATCTTCTTTAATGGGATTGATGGAATAAAGTAGTTACAAACTCAACCCAATGAAATCTTCAGTAAATTATTTCTGAAGATGTACATCATTATCAAAAGTAAATTTCCCCAGGAGAAAAAAAGGCATGGATGGTTATCCTAGTGGATCATTCATGTAAAAGTCCATTAATAAGCATTCAACAACTACTTGTCGTCCTGGGATTCCGTGTTCTCGGGGAATACGGGATTCAGTGTAGAAAGCAAACATGAAACATTAACGTCAAGGTTCGTTACTTTTTTTAAGTCAATACTCGAAGTCTAACAATCAGCTGAACCTCTTCGAGCTCCTCGTCCAGCATAAATGGACAAATATTTCTTTCCATGAATTATTTCAGCTGTTAACCACAGAAACAAGGAAGACACCCACAAAACGATCCTTGGTAAACTCTAATACTCTAGCAATCAGCTCAGCGTCGTTGGGATCAGCAGAAATGGAAAAACCTTGTCTATCGCTGAACTATTTTAGCTATAAACCAACGCAACATCCAAGACCCTTCCAATTACGCAAGGCTCTGTCTCTATTCGGGTACCTTAAGATTCTAAACGATTCCTTCTTTCCCCTCAATCGCTTAATGTTCCAAAACGCTTACTCCCACCAATGTTTTCCATCAGCATAAAAATCTCGCAGTGTCGACAGAAATTTTAAGTGCCCTGTTTGGCTGATGAAGCAGCGATATAACTAGCCCAAAGACTATTGAAAGTGATTGTACAATTATATGTCTGCTTACAGAAATATACAGTTAAGACGAAAGTGAAAGTTTTTTGTACGAATTTTAAATAATTCATAACTAAATGACGGGATGGCTCTATATAAGGAGTCCGTCAACTTCATTGTGATAAGATTATGCATTAAATTCTTAAGCAGAGAGTAGAGAACTAATTTGTCATGGATTGATATTCATAAATGTAATAGACCAATTATGTAATTATCAATGCAATATCCATGTCTCTTAATTTGTTGAATTGCACATCCCGCATATGTGTATGGTACTTCAAAAGAGATAGGCAATAAACTACTATCTAGATTTACTCATCAAAATCTCCCACTTGATTATTCAAATTATTTTCATATTAAGAGTCAGTAAGATAGTTAGTTAATTAGTTGTCTCCTATATAAAGACTATAGTCCTTCTATTTTCATTACGTATTCGATTTATTTGTATTCTGCATATACTTTTAAATCGTATTTGATTTCATACTCATGTGGATTAATATTTATTTTTTATTTTAAAACAGAAATTCCAAATTGATTATCGTGAACGAATGTATGAAAGTTCAATTTATATTTTGTTCAGTATTAATATCTATCATTGGAATGAAATTTACTATATTCCGACGTAGCTTGGTTTTTTCCCTACTACCATATGAGATGATTACTTTGAGTTTGACGCGCATTAGCGAAGGATACTTCCACGTCGGCTGTCGCCACCTCTCTTCATGTCTACGCTCAGTGTGAACTTCGCTCCATTATTCGTTTCTTTAATTCAATGTGAAACTCAGATTTCCATACATCGAAAATTGACAAAGACGTACGGGACGAGTTGCATGTCATAGAGAAGTGTGAGGAAGTGGTTTAGAGGGTTGGAAGGAAGTTCATGATGAAGAGTGAAACAATCTGCTCGGAAAGTCACGGCAAAAATTTTTGGGACCGGAAAGGGGTCTTCTCATCAAATTTATGGCAACTAGAACCATAATAAATGCAGCCTCTTACTGTTAAACAACGCTCTTCCACACGTTGCCCGTGACAAAAACGCTGTTTTCGATCAGTTTGGTTGGAACCATAATACCCTTCTCCCTTACAGCCTACACCTAGCCCATCGGACTCCTTGTTATTGAGCCCGAAGAAACATGTTGAAAGAAGTAGGATGGATAAAGACGAAGAAGTGAGGAAAATATACCAGGAAAATGAGGCTGGTGGCGAGTTTATATGAGGAGGGTATAATAAAGCTCCCCTTGAGCCTTTCAAAGTGCATCCAAATATGGTGATTATGATAAAAATAATTATTATATACGCAACATAACTATGATTATTTTTCGATTTTTCAAAAATCTTAATTAAAGTGTAATTGGTGTTTCTCTAAAATTCTGAGCTTCGCCATTGATTCGAGATTTCTGCGCTCATTGACCAATGGGAACTAAACTTTCTATACTAGGTTTTTACTATAGATCCTATATTAATATTGAAATACGGAACTCGAAGAATTGCTCGCAGTTGAAACAAGAGTATTAAATTTCGTAGGAGGATCGGTCGACAAAATGAATTTTCAGCTCAGCTATGTATAACTTGTTCTTCACTTACTTAGAAGTATCTCAAAGTACAAATGTACGAAAAGCTTCTAAATATAAAATTGAACAGAGATGAACATCATATCTAATTCCAGCCTCAAAATGTTTTTCAATGGAGCTTCACACTAAGATTATCAAAAAGACTTATAATTATTCCTATAGCAATAGATTTTATATTAATAAAGTAAAAAGGTTGGTCATAGTCACCTCTGTACAGTTTGGCATATCCACTAGGTGAATATACATCAGTTCGGGCGATAATACAGTTATAATTTGCTTTTTGGCTCACGATTGGACGTAAGAGGCGTCGGACCAACCTAGCGAGAGCGAAGAAACACTGAGTATATATACAGCCGCTGTCTTAGCATCGTGCGCATGCGAAGAGTAAAAATTGCATTGCTTTTAGAGGGCCATTCATGATCATTCTTAGTCAATCATTACTTATATTAGATCTATTGTGTATATGACCCCAAACGGACATAAGTGATTGTGTGTATCACTAAATTCATTTTCATTAAAAAAAAAGTTTTTTTCGGAGGTGCAACCTTAATAGAAAGGATTTCGGTTCAATTTTGTGGTTTCAAGCACACACCGTTCCATATTTCTTTACATATCTCGAGCCTCTGGGATATTACTGCGCTTAACACTCTTGATTCACCTCCTTAAGTCAAAACTTAGTTATTAGTCGAAGACATTCCTCATCAATGCCATTCGCATTTTTACTTTAGAGTGTGCGTATTCCTTCCGAAGGCGGATCATCCAAGTTCGATTCATCTTATTTATCCTATTCCTATCCCCTCTTCATACCACTTTTCTTAGTTACGTGAATTCCGAATATGCATCAAGAGGCCTCCTTTGAAGTTTTATTAGTACATACTTTTGCTTCTTAATAGCTATAGATTGAACATGATTTGGTTAATCTACAATTTAATTAAAAATAATAACATTTATTTCTTGTTTAAGACGTACACCCAGATAGAAATTAATTGCGTTTACCGTTTGTATATTATTATATATTTTTGATTTTGACGAAAATTCATACTGCCTTCGGCAATCAGAAGACATTTTAACTTCTACGCATTCTTTAGAATTATATTATTATGTACTATGAATGTATAACTATTGAGCTTCTACTACCAGAAAAGAGATACCTCGTGATATATAGTTTCAGTACAGTGAGTGAAATTATTTACTCGGCCAGAAAGTTTATTTAAAAGACTGTAATCATTCACATAGCCATAGATTTTGTTATTCAAAATGCAAAAAGGTTGGTCATAGTCGCCCCTGTACAGTTTGGCATATTCACTAAGTGAATATACGTCAGTTCGGGCATTAAGTATATCTCTCATGAGGATGCTCGTTTTCCTATGGCTCACGATTGGACGTACGAGGCTTCGGACCAACCTGACGAGGAAAAGTGAACTCGGAGTATATATACAGCCGCTGTCTTCCATTTCGCGCATACGAAGAGTAAAACTTGGATTGTTTTTTACACGTCTATTTATTTTTATTCTTGGAGAACCATTACGTATTTCAGAGCTATGGAGTATATGGCCCCAAACTGACATAAGCGATTGTGTGTTCGATTAAATACAAATCGATTAAAAACTTCTTTATCTATGTATCTTTTTCTTCTCTTCTGTGTAAAATAAATAAATTCACCATAGCGGCTTGATGTTATGATAGCCCATCATCTAACATATTATAAGGATATAGTTCTTCTTCTTAATATTATTAAACCTTTTCCGTCAGGGATTGACTTTTTTCATTCGCTCGTTCAGATTAATTCTAAGAGGGCAACTTATTTTCGTAACTTGTTTATCTAAGCACAGGGCACTTAGGCAGATTCTCTACTTTTTTATGAGAGGAAATTTCCTATGTTTCGTGCTTTTCAAATAAAAATTTAATGGCATATCTCTTGGACCTAGATAAATTTGTCAAATATGAATAATTTGTATCGTTTTGTTCTCGACGGTTGAACCTGAAACATCCACCCTAGATATAGATCAGGAAATGGATTAATACTTCCTAGGCAGAATGAAGGTTGAGGTAGTTATTCTTTGCTTCTTTTCCAGTGAAATGGCGTATGGAAAAGGTCGAAATAAATTTACCTTGATAGTAGGTATATTTCAAAAGGGTTTCGCCAGTTAAAGTCCTTCCATCCCTCCGAGGATTGAACCTGGGACCCCTTAAACCGAAAGTCAACGTTAAAAGTCTCTACCGGTAATCCAGGCACAATTTTTTTTCGAAGTCTTTTACAAAAGAGTAATTACTTGCTTTGATTTCAAATGTATGATTTGCGTATTTATTTATTAAAACCAAATCGTACGATATAAAGAGTCTGTGTTCCTTATTCGATATAACTTTGCATATTATTTAAGTAAGTCATCCGCCATATCTTTACGTTGCTATGAATCTAGTTTCTCAAGTCATCGATGTACTTTAAGAAAAGTTTATTCCCCATAACGATCCATGGGGACTTTACTTTAACTTTTCTCGAACTAACGCTATCAAGTTCAACCATCAAGCAGTGCTCGTTCCCTCTCACACAGAAGATCTTTGACCCAGTTAATTGCATCGTCGATAACACTCCTAATTTTTCTGATTTGTAAATTAATTTTTCATGCATAGTTCCGTGGAATGAAAAATTCACTCAATTTTCACTCGCGTTAGAATTTCATATCTTATGAACGATTAACATAAATTGGAAAACTTTTCATGTTTTCATTGAGGAAATGGGTGTTACGTAGAATTTTAGTTTAAATTATTGAGCTAATAACGATGTTCTCCTTAATTTCACCGAACAGCAAAATTTTGAAGAGTTATTTAAAGACGTTTATTATTAATTTTATTTCGTTTTTATTCCGCTTTCAGCCAAACTCGACGATCACTAACTTTCCATCTTCATTCAGTATATTTCATGAAATCAATATGTTCTGGCGTAACTTTGTGGAAAGCCATAATAAATTATACAACTTTGTAATTAAAATTAAAATCCGTGGAAAATTACAAAGTTGTATAATTTATCAGTATATTTCAGTTCTCATAAAAAAGCAAAGAAATAGAACATGAACGGAATATTATAATAAATTGACAAACATCATATAAGTTGGAAGCGAAGGGGAGGAGATATCCATGCTTATTTAATTCATGACGTGAATGGGTGTTGATTGAATAAGGGACTTGTGATACAATTCTCTGCAATTAAAAGTGCTTAGATCCGGAGGTGAAACGAACATCCTTTTTTTCGGTAAAAATATCTAAAAATATCAAAATTCTGGTTTGTTATATCCTGAGATTAGGCTTATGAAATTCCTAACATTAATACTATTCTATTTATATTTAAAGTGTTAGTTTTGACCATGATTATATACATACCTAGCAATACACTATTTCAAACGAAAGCGAATTTCCTCGAGATATAAAATATTTTAAACCATTCTCTCTCTTCCCTTCTAAGTAGCGTGCATTCGAACCGGTTAGGAAAGCGCTACTTTTCAGTATCACTTTAACGCGCAAACAACGAATAAAAGCATTTAATCTTTCTGGCCCAAAATTTATTCTCCTATAGGGAACGCTAGCACATATAGTCTAATAAAGGAAACAATTTTAAATCGAAGACTACTGCACCCAATCAAATTGACAGAAAATTCCCTTATATATGGAAATTGCATCGCTATGGCATCGCTTAGTCCAACAACAATTTAGTTATATAGCAAAACAGAATAATCTAAGCCTTACGATATTTAATTAATCTTGAACTGAGCGCCGCTATTTCAGCAACTTTATTACGTTCACCAATCTTTGTCCAGCATTGAGCTAAATAAATACCGAATGACAAATATAAACATCCAAGGTGGCCACGAAAATTAAAAAAAATCCTTTGTTATTTCTAGAAGTCCAGTCGCATTGTAAATACAATATGTTGTAGGATACATCGTCACAACGAATCAAAAAGTAAATAATAAAAGCAATCAAACCAACTAAAGTATGCTAGCTGCCGTGAAATTAGTGAACGCATTGGAAATATACAAATAAATTTCCAAATCAAATAAATATGGAACAGAAGAGAAATTAATTATGATAACCACTCCGCCCCTTTTTATTTGGCCTTTATTTGGTTGACGCAGGATTTATATGAGAAATGAATTAAATGAATTAAAATAGACTCATTTGGAACCCGTTGACTGTTTAAACGTTTTAATTTAATGCAATTTGTTATCACGGAGATTCCTTTTCAGGTAGACGCAGATCGATGATATATATAGTCCAGACCGTATTATTTATTTAGGAGAATGTATGTACTTCAGAATTTACTTTCACCTTCATAATAAATATAATCTGAAGACGAATCGATTTTTCTTAAGGATACGAAGAATGTCTTCAAATATTGAAATATATTCTTCATTTTCTCGTAATGTTAATATCAGGATGATTAATAAAAATGAGTCAGGGAAGATCTTTAACTCTTCAAATAAAACTTACTATTATTTTATAAAAGAGAACAGAGAAAAGGATTAATGAAATACACTGAGGGAGACGAGGTTTATAATTTACTGTAGGATTCATTGATATGTACCGTGTTTCTCCGAAAGTAAGACCAGTTCCTTTACAAATATTTTGTCCTAATGTTGGCTTATTTTCAGAGAGTCTCATGTTTTCATACAAAAATATGTATATTCATTTAAGTGCAAAAATATAAAGAACTATTGCATCATCGACAAACGAAATCCACCTATCAGATGATATTTCCTAGGGATTATATTTGTGGTAGTGCTTATGATAAGAATATCCTGAAAATCATGTTCTTGTTAATATTTAGCTTTGGTGTGATTTCCGGGGAAGCACGTTATATATAAATACTTTTATGAAATATTATTTCTTACTGATAAAGTCTTTTTAAATTGAAGGGGTGCGTCAAACGATCAATAAATCTTGTAGGATTAGGTAAGAAAATATTTAGGATCGAAATTTCACGACAATAGGAATATAATTTTACTTAAAATTTAACCTACCAGTCGTCACATGCGTTGATTCATTGCGAATACTTAAATTTTATTAATTTCGATTTATTAAATGGTAGATTTTTTAAAATAAATCCGCTTTATAATCACTTAAAATTGACTAGTATTTTCTACAGAACATCTTTAATCATATCATGGATTCAACTTCTAAAACTACTTTTAAATGAAATCACATTAAAATAAATGTTCATCATATTTAGGTTTAGACCTAGATTTTTAGATTGTTCTATGAACGCTCGAGGAATAGAATGATATCTTAATCCTTTCTAACTGTAGAGTAAATCTTTAAGGTTAATTCTTACATTTATTGTATTGCGAACATAGTCATCAGTAGTATACCAATTGCATAGAATCCTACGAACCGTATTCTGAAAGGGGAAACATTCTATTAGGTATTAATTAGATATTCTTCCTATCTAGTATCATTCATCTAGAAACGATTTTCTCATCCTCTTAATTCCTTTAATCGAAACTCAAAGATAAATCTTCCTCAGAAAACTTCTTTCATTTCCAATAACGAGCTTAGTTCCTACGATTTCATGCGAAATTCTGGAGAAAGGACATTATCTTTTGGAAGTGTACCGATTTTACTGTTTTTATTCTTTACTTTGTGAAAATAAAGATAGTTTTATCATGAAATTATGGTGGTTCACTAAAATCTCCGGAAACATCTGAATGGACTCATCGCCTTAGAATGGTGAAGTTGTTTCTGTACTCTTTATATTCTTGGCTACCGCCCGCCTTAATCATTTGTAAGCTGATCTGATTACAAGCACGGTCTTCTTCAAAGCATACGAAACAATTTTATGAACAAAGAAGAGTTCAGAACAATCTGTCCTGAAATTTCCAGCTACACCAAAGCCGTGCATTTTGTGTTGTGGGTCGAATAAAATTTTGAGCGCTGAGTAACTTGAAGTTTATATGAAAAGGTACTTCAATTTTTAGTTTTTCCTCGGTAGATTAGTAATTAAGTACCTTATAAAATTAATCTTTACAATTTTCGGTTAATGCAATAATAATTAAAAAGTATGTGCTTTCGTAACTCAGTACACCTTTTGTGGTTTTTTATATTACGACTAAGATATAAGACTCGAAAAATCCTAGCAATTTTCTATACTGCGTAGCAACTATAGTGTTATCCACAGATTATATGCATTTATTGTTGTTTTTAATGTGAGTTACCTCTATAAAAGATATATTTTATTAAAATATTTGCCTCACAAATGCCTAGGTTTGATTTCGGATTAGGATGAGGCAATCGCTTTTAAATTATTAAATTTTCATTTAAGCCGTTCTGATACCAAAGATCAGAGGATCGGATGCTAGATCAAGTCATTATAAGAATTTATTTTTCTGCGAACGATACTGCGAACGAAATTGATTAGGGAAGTAATGCATACACCCCATGCCATTCACCCGCTTCCATGATACATATGTAGATCAAGTCATCCAACCGTAATATTTTCTTTCCAGTTTTCGCTCCGGTCCAACGAAAAAAAAAACAAATATTGCTTCAGTTTCTGTTTCGCTCTTCTTTCCTGCATCGAACCAGTTCGAACCGTTCTTTTTCTTCTACCATTGTAATATTATATACTTCTGAAAGTTAGTTTACTATTTTTTGTCTTTTTAATTTTCAATAAATGACTCTAAATTTTAGAATAAAACTTGGTTGTAGTTAATTGCATTTAGAATTTACACATGTTTAGCAAACCTTCCTCCAATTAAAATTAAAGAGAATATAAATTATTGAGGATCATAAATTTACATTTATATTTTACATTTACATTTAGACCCTGCAAATCGCCGTTGGCGCATGGCAGGGGGCGTAAAACACCAAAAACCCTATCTACCCTTGACCGCTGTTGGCTTCTCTAATACTTCGCGAGAAAAATGACCAGAAATAACTATCAGTCCTGGAAACTATTTCCCTGTAACGCTTCATCGTTTTGTCTCGAAGATCACATACACTACTGACTGGTATAATTTGAAATTATAAATTGAAATGGTACAAATATCCTTTCGTATCGGGTTATAGAATTTTTCGGTTTGGGTTCAGTTATCACTCTGGAGAAAGTGAGGGTTCTTCTCGGTTTCGGTTTCCGGTTCGTTTCTTCTTCGATAACCGGATGTAGATGAAATGGAATAATTTGTAAATGCGGTTCCCTCAACATAAAATCTGACCAATGTTTATGTGAACTGATTTTATTTTATTGAATCTCCTTAGATCTCAGCGCTCATCAAGAATCATACGAAAGAAGGAGTCGGATATCGTTATTGTTAAATAAAGGTTCTTTATAAAAACGTAAATCCTAATTTCTTATTTTAATTTGACGTTGCTGGGATTTAAAACATTTTTAATCAGATATCTGACGTGAAACGATCATCAAATGAGCTAAAATGTTTGTTAACTGGCAATTATGTTAGAGCCACCTTAATCTTTGCATTGAAGAAAATGTTGCTATCCTTGTAGTATGAATTGTCTTCTAGATAAAATAATGCCTTTCACACTTACAGTAAGGAGGACGTTTCACCATATATTCAAAATTGAAATAAGAAATAGAAGTTATAAGCGTTTAATGAGTAAGTAAAGAGGAAAGGAGGGAATAAAATTCATTTCTAAACGAATCGTTGTGATGAGGTCATAGAAACTACAGCCTTGCCTACGTTATCGACTAATAAGTAACTATGAAGAACTAATAAATTGTAGCCTTCCCGATATTGATCATAAGCTGAGTGGCAACTAAGGAGATAGGAAAACTGCAAAAGAAGTTCCGACTACACTCGACTGAATTCGGTGTTTCATCTTCTCTATAATTGGAATTTCAGCAGGAAGTTATCACCAGAAGAAACTTCCGTCTTGTTTCCCTTCTCCAAGCGTGAATTTCCTTGGTAAAGGTTTTTTATTTTTTTCCGTTCAACTTTGAAAGTTTATCAAAGTATTTAAAGTTTCTTGAATGCGATTTTTCGTCTCAATCAACTAACTTCGCAACGCTTCTGTATCTCTCATACCTTGGCGAGCTTAACGCCAACGAAAAATGAGACCAATCAAAAATTATTTACAGAAAAATGATTTTATAATTAGGTTATAATAATAATGCATCAGTCAACATTCGTTAATGAAACTAATAAATTCATTTTCTCAAGTTCGAAAAAATCTTACCCTAATCAGAAATCTCCGTCTGCAAGAATCTTGCATGCAGAGTGAGCTAGTTATTATATAGAT
Source organism: Pachydiplax longipennis (assembly GCA_036926295.1). Lineage (NCBI taxonomy): Eukaryota > Metazoa > Arthropoda > Insecta > Odonata > Libellulidae > Pachydiplax > Pachydiplax longipennis. Next base: position 4,204,173 of record JAVFKF010000010.1, read on the forward strand.
TGTTTGTGAGTATTTATACTGGTGAAATAGTATTCTCCGAGCATTTAAAGCGCTAAAAAACGCATTAATCAGTAGACAACGTCGCAGACTTTTATCATGGTAGTTCTCACGAGACATGAATCGGCAGAATTAATAATTTTAAATTTCGTCGTAGCTTAGATCCGAATCAAAGGCTGCTTGCCTTTGATTCGGATTTCCGAAATTAATTTTATTCATTATCATACTTTTGGCTAAAGAATAAGAATTTAGTTGCTATAAGCTAAATATTATACTCGTCAAATAACCGTTTTAAGAGCAATATGTATTCTAATCCAGAGGATAAGTTCGCTCTAAGAAAAAAATAAATGAAAACGAAAATTCTAAAAATCAGCAAAGGACAGGAGAATGAGAAAGTACCCAAAAACAAAATAATACTTAAAATGAGGCATTGAGATTACTGAATGTTTTTTAATTGAATATAGGAGAGAAAAAAATCGGCGACATAACTTAGGATAGTGATTGAGGAATACTATAGATTAAAATTTTGTGGGGCAGGAGAGAGTACAGATGCTTGGGGAATACGAGGGCGAAAGAAGGATAACTCCAAGATAGCTCATTGCGATTGTCACTTCTTTGATTATATACCGCGTTTTTTATGTAAAAATGTATTAAATTATATTAAATGTACTAGGTGAGGGAGCTTAAGATATTTCTAAATGAAGTCAGATACAAAGGGAAAATAATGATGCTAAGGATATGAGAAGGGAGATAGTAACAACTGTGCAAGAGAAGCTATGTTCCTATCCAGAGAGTAAACGGAATGGTAAAAGTCTTGTGGGATTGGAACTCGACCCTAGAAACCCCTCTTCCAGTCTCCAGTTGGACGATCTATGCCAGAGGTAGGGAACCTATTTTTCATCGGAAGTTCGCTAGCGTAATTAAGGTCGCATGTGAAACCATCATGTCTTATGTGAATCCTACGGGCCACGCTCGTGTAATGTATTGCATATATTAAAATAGCTCAAGATCAAACTGGGCGAAGAATTCAGTAGCAGCCTAAATTTATAAGAGATTATTATCCATTTAAATAAGCAATCGACGTCAGAAATGAGACTGAGAAACAAAGTAATTTAAACGAATGCGTTAGTCACTGTGAAGGAAGACAGGCTGTTTTAAAGTTGGAAAATGCCATTATTTCCCCTCTTCTGCTGTAAACCAATGATGGTAAACAAATTGAGTGATCTCCTTTGTTTATATGGGAAGATTTTCAGTGACTCTGACTCAGCGGCACCTAGAATCACCACGGTCCTCATAGATGCAGTCAACTGGCCCTTTCTTACTCGACCACTTCGGTCGCGCGACCTGCAGTAGGGGTCGTCGGTGGCCCCTCTCTTCTCACAATGATACGGTATTCCTCCACCAATATTCTGGCAGCGCGTCCAAAGCCACGGCCACCACAAAGTGGGAAGGTTCTCATCGAAAGCTATGCGCTGACAAGACCCTAGTCGCGCCACCATGGTGGCCTCGATTGAAGGGTGCCTGAGACCATCTGCTAGGAAATCCCAGTCACATTTGAATTTTTCACCTCCGTTTCATCCTTGGATCATGATAAACATTTTCAAGAAGAATTTGCATGTAAAGGCAAGCACCCAAGGAATTATCATTCCTTGTCATTCCCTTGGGGCTTTTCTTCGTTCTCATCCTTTGGATTTCTGAATTCAATTCGCCATCACGAAGAGAATGAAAGACTTCAAGCTGCGTGAACACATGATGTTGAAAAATTTTCCCTCGTTTGCTGAATTTCCGAAATTCCACGATTCGTAAATTTTCGAACCATGATTCCTGGCATGGCAAAACAACCCCAGAAAAGACACGCCGTAGGATTTAGTCATACAATTTGGGAAATTGGGGAAACGGGACTAATAATCCGCTTAATAAATTTCAGAATGCGCCACAAAAATGCACACTGATTCATTAGTGTGGCTTTGCAGTCAGCTGGGGAACATTAGGTAAATAGTTCATGCTTTGAAAAATTGTTTGCTCTCGGGTATCAGGTCATTTTGCATTCTGTGCGAAAATTAGTTTCAACGGTACGCATGAGCTGTGCTGCACTTTTGGGGTATCGAGTTCCTTTCACCTTATACACTCGAAATATTGGTGTCACATCCACCGTAAGAGGAATATAGCAACTGTAGGAGTGTTTTCCAACATTCTATGGAGGAGAAACGAAATAAAACGGTTTTTTCGGAGAAGGCATTGTAATAGAATTACGGTACTGCTTTGATTTTTTTTCGCGAAAAACGCATGCGAATATTTGCACTAACGGAACCTTTTATGCTTTAACATCAAAGCGGTAATGCAATATGACTACCATCTCTCAAATATGGGGTGGATTCACTGCGACCTTTTAATATGAACGTATCGCAAACTCAATTATTCCGCTGTTTTTGCGGACATATATTCACATCGGAATGATTGCATTTGACCGCTCGTCATTGTTTTCCTCACGGAAATGTTTGGAAAATTCTGATTCCGGAGTATAAAAAACTAGATATTCGTGTTAAAAAAATAATTTTGTGTATATTTCCGGCAAAACATATGGAGAGGGATCTTTCTTACTCCTTAGTTCTTCAGCCTTAGTTCATTTTCGATTTCAGACAGCTTAAAAGTCCATTATCCGAAAATGCCGCGGATTTCGATCCAATATGCTATAATAAATGATGGAACTAGGAAATATTAAAAAAGGATCTACAAAAATTCTGGAAAAGAAAACCAAGCGTGACGCTAAAATTTGATAAGCATGGCCAAGATGCTTATCGACATAGATTTGGATATGTTAAAACAAAAGTTAATGAAAACCGATGAAGCAGCTGAAACCTGCAGAGTAATTTTTGGAAAATCTCGTCTCAGAAGTTCTCTCTCGTCTCGTCTGGAAGTTTTGTGTATAACCTCTTTCCATATTTATTTGCGTTATCTGCTGCCTCTGGGTTATTGCTGCGCTTAACACTTTTGTTTCACCTCCTTAAGTCAAAACTGGTAACAAAGCATTAATCGAAGTCTTTCCTCATCAATTCCATTCCCATTTTTACTTTACAGCGTGCGTATTCCTTCCGAAGGCGGATCATCCAAGTTCGATTCATTTTATTTATCCTATTCCTATCCCCTCTTCATACCACTTTTCTTAGTTACGTGAATTCCGAATATACATGGAGAGGCCTCTCTCGAAGTTTTATTGGTACATACTTTTGCTTATGATGAGCTATAGATTGAACATGTTTTGGTTAATCTACAATTTGATTAAAAATTAACATTGCTCACTACAATAATTTTCCACAATAACCTTACTATTACATACTTCAGCTCGCAGCATTGTAGGAAATATTATCAGAAATCTGAATTAAAATTAATCATCGGACGATCTGAATTATAGTGTTATTGGTGTTTCTCTAAAATTCTAGGCTTCGCCACTGATTCGAGATTTCTACGCTCGTGGACCAATGGTAACTTAACTTTCTATACTAGGTTTTTACTTTAGGTCCTATATTAATATTGAAATGCGGAACTCGAAGAGTTACTCGTAGTTGAAACAAGAGTATTAAATTTCGTATGATGCTTAATCGGTCGACAAAATTTCTTTTCAGTTCAGCTAATGACAAATTGATCTTCACTTACAAGCGACTCAAAGTACAAATGTACGAAAAGCTTCTAAATTTAAAATTGAACAGAGATGAACATCACATCTAATTCCAAACTCAATTTGTTTCTCAATGGAGCTTCACACTAAGATTATCAAAAAGACTTACAATTATTCCAAAAGCAAGAGATTTTATATTCATAAAGTAAAAAGGTTGGTCATAGTCACCTCTGTACAGTTTGGCATATCCACTATGTGAATATACATCAGTTCGGGCGATGATACAGTAAATTTACTTTTTGGCTCACGATTGGACGTAAGAGGCGTCGGACCAACCTAGCGAAAACCGGAGAAACACTGAGTATATATACAGCCGCTGCCTTAGCATTGTGCTCATGCGAAGAGTAAAAATTGCATTGCTTTTTTAGGTCCATTCATGCTCATTCTTAGTCAATCATTACTTTTATTAGATCTATTGTGTATATGACCCCAAACGGACATAAGTGATTGTTTGTGTATCATTAAATTCATTTTGATTTTTTAAAAGGACGTTTTCTTGGCGTTGCAACCATGTTTTGGTTAACCTACAATATAATTAAAATAATAACAATTATAACTCGTTTAAGACGTACACACAGATAGAAATTAACTGCGTTTACCGTTTGAAAATTTTTGATTTTGACGAATATTCATGCTGCTATCGGTAATCAGAATGCATTTTTAGTTATACTCATTTCTTAAAATTATATTTTTATGCACTATTAATATATCATTTTTGAGCTTCTACACCAAAGGGGGATATTTCCTGATATGTATTTTCAGTAGAATTGTCCTGCGAAATTTTATCTAAAGCGGTGAGTGAAATTATTTCCTCGGCGAGAAACTTTATTTAAGATACTGTATTAATTCCAATAGCCATAGATTTTGCTATGAAAAACCTAAAAAAGGTTGGTCATAGTCACCTCTACACAGTTTGGCATATCCACTGAGTGAATATACATCAGTTCGGGCGTTAAATTTAGCTATTATGTTATGAGAAACACTGGATATATATACAGTCGCTGTCTTAGCATTTTGCTCATGCGAAGAGTAAGACTTGCATTGCTTTTAGAGGGCCATTCATGCTCACTCTTAGCAAATCATTACTTATATTAGATCTATTGTGTATATGACCCCAAACGGACATAAGTGATTGTGTGTATCACTAAATTCATTTTCATTTAAAAAAAAGTTTTTTTCGGAGGTGCAACCTTAATAGAAAGGATTTCGGTTCAATTTTGTGGCTTCAAGCACACACCGTTCCATATTTCTTTACATATCTCGAGCCTCTGGGATATTACTGCGCTTAACACTCTTGATTCACCTCCTTAAGTCAAAACTTAGTTATTAGTCGAAGACATTCCTCATCAATGCCATTTGCATTTTTACTTTAGAGTGTGCGTATTCCTTCCGAAGGCGGATCATCCAAGTTCGATTCATCTTATTTATCCTATTCCTATCCCCTCTTCATACCACTTTTCTTAGTTACGTGAATTCCGAATATGCATCAAGAGGCCTCCTTTGAAGTTTTATTAGTACATACTTTTGCTTCTTAATAGCTATAGATTGAACATGATTTGGTTAATCTACAATTTAATTAAAAATAATAACATTTATTTCTTGTTTAAGACGTACACCCAGATAGAAATTAATTGCGTTTACCGTTTGTATATTATTATATATTTTTGATTTTGACGAACATTCATACTGCCTTCGGCAATCAGAAGACATTTTAACTTCTACGCATTCTTTAGAATTATATTATTATGTACTATGAATGTATAACTATTGAGCTTCTACTACCAGAAAAGAGATACCTCGTGATATATAGTTTCAGTACAGTGAGTGAAATTATTTACTCGGCCAGAAAGTTTATTTAAAAGACTGTAATCATACCAATGGCCATAAATTTTGTTATTCAAAATGCAAAAAGGTTGGTCATAGTCGCCCCTGTACAGTTTGGCATATTCACTAAGTAAATATACGTCAGTTCGGGCATTAAGTATATCTCTCATGAGGATGCATGTTTTCCTATGGCTCACGATTGGACGTACGAGGCTTCGGACCAACCTGACGAGGAAAAGTGAACTCGGAGTATATATACAGCCGCTGTCTTCCATTCCGCGCATACGAAGAGTAAAACTTGGATTGTTTTTTACACGTCTATTTATTTTTATTCTTAGTGAATCATTACGTATTTCAGAGCTATGGAGTATATGGCCCCAAACGGACATAAGCGATTGTGTGTTCGATTAAATAGATATCGATTAAAAACCTCTTTATATATGTAATTTTTTCTTCTCTTTTATATAAAATAAATAAATTCACCACATCGGCTTGATGTTATGAAAGCCCATTATCTAAAATTTTAAAAGGATATAGTTCTTCTTCTTAATATTAATAAACCTCTTCCGTCGTGGATTGAGTTTTACTTGTTCGCTCGTTCAGAGTAATTCTAAGAGGGCGACTAATTTTCGTAACTTGTTTCTCTAAGCACAGGGCACTAAAGCAGATTCTCTACTTTCTCTTATGAGAAACTCTTTCATGCATATTGATCGGATACTCCGAGAAAAAGGAGGGAATGAGGGGACTGAGACGAAAGCATTTTTAACTTCAGTTTAAGCGTAAAATTACACAATTGAAGCCTCAGTAACCAGGAAAATTGTTTGGTGTTGAAATTCTGAACTACATACTGATCAACTATCAGGGTCGACGTCCAATGAGTTTGAAAAAATTAAAATTTTTATTTAGATTTCTTAACATGGAGATAAAATTGGTAATCGGACTTTGAAAGCATCTCAAGAAATTCGTAACTAACTTTTTTAGAATATGCACAACACATTAAATTTGTATAGCTGCAGTGTTGAGAATTTTTGTGTTTACTAAGAATTATTTGACTAAATGAGAAAAAAAACAAAATCTGACCGACTTTTCTCATAACTTCAAAACCCTTATATGGGACGTATGTGAATACAGTTATACCAATTTAGAAATGAAAATAAGGATCTGAGAAAAAATTTTGTTAGAAAGATATTCTTCTCTGGATTATCAGGGTAGAATATTTTCTTACACTTTAAACTTTACAATGATTTTCTCAGTTCATAAAATTGAAGTTATACTCAGCCTGATTGTTAGATACCATTATCAACTGGGATATTCACATGCTTTTATATCTTCATCGACAGTAACAGGAAATATATTTTTGATAATCACTTTGAATCCAAATATTCATGAATTTTAATCCAAAGAATTTTTTCAGTTACGCACATTTGTAACGTTGATGAGGATAAATAAGTACCTTAACGTAAAAGAGACATTGAAAAGTGCTATCTTACTCTGAACATTCAGAACGTTGAATTAACCAATAAGTTTGATTGACAAATCCTCTCTTTATGCAAAATAAAAACGTATAATATTACTCTTGTGTTGATTTATTACGGAAAATTCACATTTACTTAAAACATCAACCTTAAACCAAAGCAGAGGCTCAAAAAAGGTCCTAAAAATCCGATTTTCTCCTTAAGTATATTCGAAGTATCGCGGAAATGCGAAAAATTTTTGAGGCACTTCCTGCGAAGATAGAGAACTGAAAATCACGAATTTATGGTAAGACACAGTCTTATATAGTATTAATCCATTAAATACCATTACATGATGCTGGGTCGATCGTGTTCGTCAACGCCAGCTAGGTGCGAAATTCTCTCCTTTCAAATACATTGCGACTATATAATATATTTTGTTGAAGCCCTTCCCGAAAACATGGATACATACAATCCGGCAGGTGAACAGAAGTCATGAATATATTTTATATAGGCAATCGATCGTTTCCCTAACTATCCTTGGTTCGATGCCAGAGCGCCATTTCGCATTCTACCATACATTTTAATGCCGATGTATATCCGCCATATTGTTATAACCGCAATGCATCATGGATGTGTTTACAACCATGATGCTTTGCGATTGAACATCATTGTAAGTTAAGGTGATCTGTGAACTACGTCAATCAAGCTTGTAAATATCACGGAAGACTTGAATGAGGATTACAATATGGTTCGTTAGAGTTAAAGATAATGGGTTTACTCTATATTAAGTATACAATATAAAACTAGGCTTCAGTATATTACTTGAAATTGCTTTTCTCAATTCCAGCGACTGGTCATTAACCGGCAAATTGGGAAAAAGTGTAGTGGAAGAAAGAAAAGTGGAGTGGAAGAAAAAAGAAGCAGCGGATCTTACTCACCCCATCCTCGACTCAAAAGGTATTTAAAATTTATTCGAATCTCTTTATTTACATTATTATTACAAATAATTATTAGTGGCGTTATACTAATAAGTTTTTATGACAATTGTGTTCCGTATATTATGTATGTTCATGAACAGACTGAATTCAATAAGTAAACATATTGTTATCTCGAAAGATGTTATACCCATCCCTGATAGGTATGTATATAAAACGGTCAGATAGGCTAGACAGGTTAAATTGGTTAGATTAAAGTTTTTCTGTTAGCTTCTGTGGCAATTAGAATTTCATTTTAGCAACGTAGCTATACGTGCATTTTTCGTAAGATACAAAGTTTTCAGGATTAGTCTCACTTATTTAGTGCCTTTTCACATTAGATTTTCAATCTCTGTAAATATTAAGCGATGATTATGTTTATCAGCATTCGTATTCTAAAATTATTTACTCCAATGTTTTTATAATAGCTACAAACATGAGGCTCCTTACTGCGAATGGATTTTATACCCATTCCCGTGGCGTTTATCGAACATTTTCGCATTAAATTACTACTCAGTCGCTTGATTTGAAGAATAAAGAGATTAAAAGTTCAACATGGACATGATCAGTATATTTGAAAGAATTTATGGAAAAATTTGGGGTTTCAGGTGAAATTGAAATATCATGTTAGAGTTCTTTTTGAAAAAAGTTTCCGAATCATTAGCATTGTACATTAGGAATATATATGACATTTTTTCACGAAATTCTGCAGGATGAAGGAACTTTTAAATGAAATACTAATGGAAAAGCGTGAGTGTCCAACCGATTGCAGGTTTTATTTCTCTTGCAAAATTAAATAGGACTTCTTTTACGTAATCGAGTCAAGTATCATTAGATAGGAGTTATTATGGAAATATATTTTACTGTCATCAATTATAGATTCCTGGCTCTAATTACTCAAACGTTGATGAAATAAACGAAAAGTTCGTCAAAACTCATTATTTTTGAACGGCGTCGACATTTATCTTCTCGGGGACATTTTTGAAGTCGAGTTTGTTTATTTACTCGGAATTTTCACAAAGATGCGTTTCAGAATAAAGCTGTAGGGAATAAATTATGATAAATGGATGTTTTTTTTAGCTAAATTTAAATTCTTAATTTTTCTTTAGGGTTTTACGAGAACAAAAAGATAGTTTCCAAATATAAAATATTATTAATATATATCTAAAAATGATAATAAGTTCAATTAGCTACAGTGGAAATCGTATGACATGGAAATAGATAAAAAACTATCGTTTTACCGATTTACATATTACAGGTTTTATTTTTACTGTGGATTATTTTAATTATGCATATCTTGATTTTTATCTGCCGCAATCTTAATAACGAAACAATTAAGTTTAAAGACGGGTACCTCAGAATTTGGTATTTACATTGTTTTTTTTGTTTTTATTTTTTAATCTATTTGAATACTACGTTTTTATATTTCACAGACATAAATGTGAAGGTGAACGACTGTCCATCAACGTACATGAAAATTATGATGCGACAAAATGTGATTTTCGTCGAGCTAATGTTAGTCTCTGTCTCATCAGTTACATTTTCTATCTTTCGTTTTGTTCATAGTCCAGTAAGCTACAATTAGTGTGATACTTATCCCTTTTTTATTGCACGTTGAAAATCAACGGGCAGTTCAGCTAGTACAAAGTTAATTTTAAAGAAAGCGAAATTTCCTATTCACACATAAAACGTGACAAAGAGAAAATTTATGTCAATTCCCTTTTTCACCTCAAAATATCTCTCATTAATTTTATAAAAACTGGCTGCTTTAGATCTCGGTAAACATTATGTATTCCTTCGGTATTTACTACATTAGCCAATTTATTTAAATAGCTAGAAATCCCAAAAACATTACAAATAATATTGGTCCGAAAAGCGTTGTTTTTATTAATTTATTTAATGACTAGTCTTTAAACTTAAAAGTAATTTAAGTTGACTTCGTAATTCATAAATAGACAGCGATTAATATCCTAAACATCTACACTCATACATAAACTGGACGGTATGCCAATAAATCGAAAGCGAAAATAATTTTTAATAAGTATTCGTCCGCATGCTAGAAGTTGGGCCTAGAGTAGACAAAAATTTGGCCATATTAGAAAGAACCAATAACATTTTAGTAACTGAAAATGTTAACACAGTAAATTTTTATTTTCTCAGAATACTTGATGGACTACTTATTTTCTTTAATATTTCTTATTAATAATGAACCATAGGGCAGCTAGGCAAACTTCATAATTGGCGATAACTTATTTGTTGATAACGACAGCATTTCAATGTGGAGCTTAAGCGTGAATGGCGAAACATTTCAATTGAAGGTAACCAATTCAGCGCATCCAAGGAAACCGTGCCTCCCGAGAGGACAACACTTTCCGTTAGTGTATAGACGTCTTCCTTCACCAAAATAGAGATTGGCTACAATACAATATGTATCAAAACCTTCGGAGTAAAGGAGATGGATTCACATGAGTGTCAGGTCTGTTTTTCAGAAAAAGCAGCGGACAAAATGTACTAACGGTAGACAACGTTCGATGCAATATTTGCAAATATTTTTCTCGTGTTCATAACAATACTTATCCAAATTAGTGATTACATATGATTCTCTTTAATCCTAGACGATTTTACGCTATGCAAAAGTTCCATATTTGACATTTCCTAAATAAAATTTCAGAGGCTAATTGTTATTAAAATAACCTTCAAATCAGATTCTGTCGTCACTCAATTCAAAGAATACTATACTCGCATTACCTAAATTAGATAACTTACATTAAAATATTGTTGTGACGTATTAAGTATAAATATTGCTTTTCTCTGAACATCTCTTCTTGGATTCCAAGATATTTTGGGGAGAGATACCCTCTTCGACATCAGATTCAAAGATAATATTTTCACTTCTTGACAGTGAAAATTGTTTTAATGTATTATTCCGAAGCTTGAAGTGCGAATGTCATAATTAGAATTCAATCATATTCTGTTAAAAGACCCTTTTACAGTTTTAAGGGAATTAGGTCTCTCTCCAGAAGTGTGCCAGCTCTATTTTTCGAATAAAAAGCATTTTACTTCCTTTTAGAGTCATGGAGATTTGAAAAAATTGTAGTGTTCGGTCATATGCAGGGTCATAATTTGAAGGTGACCTTTCTTAGTGCTTAGGGCACCCTGCGTTGACGTAGCTTTACATGTGGAGAATATAACGTTTCGTATTACTTTTAAATTAGGTGTATTAATCGTCATTTTTATTTCTGAATCCCAAATCAATCAAAAGCAAATTCCTTTCGTGTTTTAGGCTAGTCATGAATTACCATAAATAAATACGGTGCATAAGATGCTTATTTTTGAGCCTCTTACCGATTTCAAAGGTTCGGTTGATGTAATAAATACCTTATGTGGTCACTCAACATCTTGATGATAATGGGCATCTTTATGATTTAAAAGATCCTGTCCTTTCTTTAAACGGCTTTTAATCGATGCGCTAACTTGTCCAAACATTAATACCATCTGGCTATTTAGGTCCTTGTTACGAAGGATAAGACCGAAACGATGGATATATATTTTTCACGCCGAAAAAATGTAACAGTTACAAAATATATGTATAAGACTGTCCTTCAGTGTATTTTCAGCGACGATCTCCATCATCGAGATTTGTTTGTTTGAAATATGGTTATTCGATCGAATCAGTGGAGTTAATGACTAAATACGTTGTCTTTGCGTCTATCAGCAAGGAAAAATTTAGATAGTGTAATTTATTTAGGCTGGATGTATACATCCTACTATTCTTATTTTCTCCTTTTTAAATGTTAGTTATCTTTAAATATTATTAGGTTTCACAGGATTCTAATATACCCACATTGTGGGTGTTTGAGAAGCCTTCTGTGATTCTTAAATTTCCTAAAGGCAGACGTCTAAAATACACATTTATTACTTCATCCTTTAACTCAAAATAACTACATCTTTTTAATATCCAACGAAAAAGAGTTGGATGCAAGAAGAGATTTATAAGGCTCAATTTCATTCTTAATCGAGCAATTTTATAATAATTATTATTCTTTTTACATCCGACGGAATTAATTAGACTTAGGAATACATAAATGGTCGTAGAAGAAAGTGCTACCGTAGGTTTACTACGTGAAATGCACCCTTCAAAAATTATTGTTAGAAACATTTTTCTTTAATCATAAATTAATAATAATAAATCATAAATTTAATAATAAATTAAACGCATAATTCATATGAGGACGTTTAATATTTCTTAATAATCTAAATGATTACGTAATTGCTTAAAATAGCATCATTCGTAAAAGGACTTAATAAGGGAGATGCAGCCAAATCCCATTAGAGCCGAAAACTAATAGTCATAAGCGATAAAGCGTCAAATCACAGCGTCGGTGATTATGAATCCTCAGAACTGCGTCTCAATCGAATTGAAAACTTGTCAAGTGGTACTAATAAGCAAATACCAATCGACTCATTAACTAAAAGACCTACCAAAATGGGCGCTAACGAGATTAATTGAAGTGAGGGCTAAGCCATCGATGGAAGGAAAGTAGGCGGCTCGTTAATTGAGGAGTACGCAAGTGCGGAATTGTAGCGCTTTCATTGTGGACGATGCTCATCGTTTGGCAGAGAAAAATGAAGGAAAGCGAACAAAGTGGATCTGGAGGAAGATTAGAGAGACCGGGTGGCAATTTCGATAAGTTGATGAGTAAAAGGGCAAGAGGAGGAAATCCGAGTTTGATTTTTCGAGAAGAAATTGGGTACGTGTATCCACGGTCGAAGAGAAGATGATACCAAAAGGTATTATTTGTCTGCGAGGAAGTTCATAAAGCCGATAGAAGTGGTCTTCGGATGTCCTGGAGTAATTTTAAACTAATTGTATTTTGATTCGCATTACTTCTTCGTCTCTGATATCGATTGCAAGCTCCTGAACGGAAGTTAAAATCCGATTCCAAGGCGTTTCACCTGAAGTGTTTAAGGACGCTTCACCCTCAGAGGTTTCGCCCAAAAGACGGGATATTTCACCCAGAGACATTTCACCGAAAGCTTTTTCAACCAATAGTCGCTTCACCCAAGGGACATTTTACCCTAAGTTTACTTCACATAATGGTAGTTTCAAAGGCGAGTTAGGTAAAAAGAAACATACAGCCGTAATACGTTGGTTGGTAAAGGCCTTAATATAGTGGAACTCCATAATGCGAATAAAAACAGGAAGTTTATATAAACAGGATACACAAATAATTTATTTGTGGATCCTGTATATATAAATAAACTGTTCCTGTTTCTATTCGTATACAGCCGTAAATTATAGGAACGATAATTATACTACAATGTGGGGTCATATGTGACCCATTTTGCAAATAATTATGTTAATATAATTATAGATTGCAAAAATATTCAGTTAGTATTAGCAGTAGTCGAGGAGATGTACATTTTTATAGTTTTTTTGTTCTTTCTTTTACACCACAGGGTCGAATTCGGAAAAATGGTCTAATTTAGCCATTGTTAGCAATATATATATATATATATACACACACGAGGGTCATCCGGAAAGTAGTACCCGTTCGTGAAATAAAGACACAAAAGTAAATATTAACAAACATAAAAAATTTTATTTGAAAGAGGATACTTTAAACTACTTCTCAACATAATCTCCAAGCAAATTAAGGCATTTGTCATAACGTGTGACAAGTTTCTGTATTCCTGCTGCATAGTCCTCCGCCGCCAGCTCATTGAGATACAGGGTCACTCCTTCTTTAAGTTCTTCATCGCTGTCAAATCTTTTCCCCGCCAAAAAGTCTTTAAGCTTTGTAAAGAGATGAAAATCTGAAGGGGCCAAGTCCGGGCTATACGGTGGATGGTCGAAAGTTTCCCATTTGAATTGCTGCAAAAGTCTTTGTGTTATCCCAGCTGCATGAGGCCTGGCATTGTCATGAACGAGAATGACACCAGTAGACAATAGACCTCGCCGCCGATTTTGTATTGCCCGCCGTAATTTCTTTAATGTTTCACAATACGCATTGGCATTAATAGTGTCTCCACGGGCCATAAAATCAATAAGCAATACACCTCGTCGATCCCAGAAAATGGTTGCCATGAGTTTCCTGGTGGACAGAACTGTCTTGAATTTTTTTGGTTTGTTTGGTGAATGAGCATGATGCCACTCCATTGACTGTCGTTTACTCTCAGGTGATGCATAACAAACCCATGTTTCGTCACCAGTAATTATGCGAGTCAAGAAAGAGTCTCCTTCATCAGAATAACGTCCCAAAAACGTCAGTGCTGCAGCCATACGCTTGGTTTTGTGCTCATCTGTAAGCATGCGAGGGACCCATCTTGCACAAATTTTTGCATAATGCAGATGGTCTTTAACAATTTCATGAACAATTGTTCGAGAAACATTGGGAAAATGCTCACAGATGTCATCAATTGTGACGCGCCGATCGTTCCTCACGAATTCGTCAACTGAGCTCACCAGTTGGTCTGTAATGACAGACGGTCTCCCCGAACGCTCATCGTCGTGTGTGTTCCCCCTCCCCATGTTGAACTTGCGACACCACCGCCGAACAGACGACTCGTCCATTACATTGTCTCCATACACCTCCTTTAATTGGCGATGAATATCACATGGGCGAACGTTTCTTGCATTGAGGAATTTAATCACTGCCCTCACTTCACAACTGGCGGCGTTCTCAATTTTTTTAAACATTGTAAACAATCACAGAAACAACACAGGCAATGCTAGCGTCACGCAACTTGGCTCAGAGAAGGCAGACAAGCCACTGAAGCTATCTGACCTTGTCCAGCGGCTACTCGCGTCGTCAGCACTTCATGCGGCACTAACGGGTACTACTTTCCGGATGACCCTCGTACATATAAAAGTACGTTCTATCAACAGTCACAAACACTACCTGAATAACTGCCTGTGTTTGTAATTTCCGTCGTTAAATATCGGTGGGAATCGATGGAAAGCTAATTTAAAATAAGCGTAATTTCTGTTCTTATTCTTCCGGATTTATCTTGTTAATACGTCACTCGCTTTTGAAACTACAATTATACAAATTATCCTTTGGTTTAAATATTTTCTTGGGGGAAACATTCCTTGGCTGAACCGAATCTTCGGTGAAAAATCCTTAGGTGAGAAGCTTCGGTTGAGATATCTCTGAGCGAACGGGCGAAACGTCTTTAGGGCGTTCCATGGGAGAACGCTTTAGGTGAAGAGTCCGGACACTCTATGAACCTATAACTATATCTATTGTTAAGCAGTACAAATGGCCAAACACCTGATAAAGATAAATCATCATTCCTATACGATAAAATATTATGATATCCTTTTACTATCTTACTTACGCTGCAACTTTCTGATGAGTATATGAGTATAAATACTTATATGTGTATGTTACGCGTATATTCACATTCATGAAAATGAATCTTAATGAATGATCTTACATAATTAAGAATAATCTTCACTTCTAAAAGCGACCTACAAAGAGAAGATGAAGAAGTTTTATTCGTTTAATTATTCAAGGGAAAGGAGAAATTTATTCCCGTCTGTAGGGTTTGGGGTGATTGCATCCCTATTCTCTTCATGTTATATTAACATTTTGACATTGGTGACACCAATTTGGTGTCATACACTTACCGACTTTAAATTTAAGCAGAAGGTAAAATTTTGAGTGCATTAATATAGGGTATAAACGTGCAATTTTGAAAAATTCATCTATTGAAATGCAATTTTTTGCATAAATTTACCAAAATGTCTCTCTGCAACAAGAATTCGGGATTTTTAATATTTCATCAAGAAATTTATCATCCAAATGTGGTATTTTCCATCAAAATAACTTTTCGTAATGCGACAGGAGGAAAAGAAAACTGACGGAAACATTAAAGCTTTCCTATCGAGATTTCTACAAATTTGAGCGTGATCTCAAGAGAAATTCATACGAGAATAGATGTTAACACGTTCAACCCGTCGCATAATATCCGCCGTACAGAATTAATGAAGTCGTGACTCACCCGTGACCCACGCCAGGTGTTTAATTAAGAACGAATGTAGAAATTGTGAACTTAAATGGATTCTAAGAATCGTACGGTTGAATAAAGCACGTGGAATCGACCTACGCACCACTTCCGAGTTATTTCTAGAATCAGTGGCATACTAGTAATGAGCTGCACCGTAAATATCCGAATTTGTAATGGAGCTTACAGAATGTTATAGTAATATCGTTCGTCATTAGGCGCAGAATTGAAAATTTAGGTATTTTATATATATTAATTACCTCAATTATTGCATTTAAATTTTAAAACGAGGTACCCCGAAATTTTCAATGTCAATGTCAATGAAATTTTCATTGTCACTCTATTTTTGGTGATGCGAAATATATTTTCTGTTTTCATGGTAGAATGATTCTTTTATTTAGGGCGTTTCTATATCAGATTCGAATTAATTGCAATTGCTATAAAGTAATCGGATGTTAGTGATAGGAGAGTATATATGGCTGACTGCCTCATCGATCCTATGTCATTGGAAGAATTTAATACTAACGGCTTATACATTCCTTTCGGTTAGCATTGGGTAATTCTGGCTTCATTGTTGTGAGAGCAACCCTTTCTCAGTAACACTATTGCTCTCATGCGATCCTCTACTAGCTTTGGTCCTCTTATTGGAGATGGAATCAATATGTGAAGGCGTGACATAGTGGAAAGCTATGGTGTCAAGGTTGAAACTTAGTAATTGCCGCAAAATTGACCGGTTTTGCTTCCGCGGAAGCATAATCTGACGAAGAGAAACATTTAAATGGAGAAGATATATACCTTGGTCAAATGTCTGTACTCATCTGAAGATGTTTCCGTCTTTCCATTGATACTCTTATTAGAGACTACTTTGCAAGCTCTTTCCCGTATTCTATCACTATAAGTTAAAAAGAGTGTACATATTAAAACACTCAGGATATCACTAGATAAAGGTATATAGAAGGGTGAATGGAGGCAGAGAGACTAAAATGATATAAATGAGAATGTGAATGATTCGGAGAAAAAGGCCGAAGACTTGGTTAATTTGGAGCATGAAATGCTTAAGATGTAATTTGCATTAGGAATGACGCGTCTGAAACGAAAGACGTTTGCAAGGGTGGAAGTGAGGTTGGTTAAACAGTAATTGAACGAGATGATAACAACCCAAAAGGGAAATCAGATAGAAATAAGTATGAATGTGGGTATTCACCGAAGCCATAGAATTGCAAATAAATTCCCACGAGAATTCTACGAGCGAGTCAAATGTTATTTTATATTTAGAATGAGTTTGGATTGTTTTTGTTTTAAGCCTCGATATCATGATAAAGTTAGAAGAGTCAATTCAAAAGTCCTTTCATAACTCAATTGAAAGAGCGCATAAATTTTCCATTATTCAGCTCTTTCTCTGAGGAATCATACCAATCCATTTTGTTGCTATTACTGCAGGAAAAGCGTATCAAGTTGAAGAAAGCGTTGCTTCTATGCTCCTTTTGTGTTTATAAAATACAAAACACGAATAAATGGCTGACTCGACCACGCAGCTCTTAGAGAGCCGACTAGTAGCTAGTTAGGAATTCGGATTATTAATGTGATAATTAATGTGTTAACAGATTTCCGTGGATAATTAGGAATACTGCATCAACGTAGTGCACTAGTAGTTTGATTAAATTAGCTACACAAGTACTCTTAATGTCTATACGTAGGGCAGGAAGCATATTTTTCTACATAATATCGATTAATAGTCTCATGATTATTTCATTAAAGTGTGAATACAATGAGTAACGTGAACATATTTGCTGTCGATCATTTTTCTAAGAATGATATTTATACTGATTCTCGTTACTCATCGTTTTAAGGAAAATATAATAACATGGTATTATTCCAAAGACATAGCAATTAAGTAACGAATTAAGTAGTAAAAACATATAAGTAACAGCAATTAAGCAAATTAACAGACTTATAAGTAAGATAATATTTTTCTACCTTATAGACTACTGTGTGTGATGGAATCCTTCGTTAATTTTAGTTTGATTATTGCACTGTGTGTAATGTTTCAAAATGCTTAAATCTCCGGAAGAATTACCATAAGTAGAACTAGACTCTTATTCAGTGATCAAATGTTTGAAAAGGTCATGGATTGAGTGGGAAATCAGGTTATTAAAGCCTGTACGTAGTCTTTCAGAGAGTGAAAATGAGAACAGAGAAGAAATATGCTAATGAGAGGCCATAAAGAATCGTGTATGTGTCATAAAACAATTTTGAAAATGCAAATTGCAAAACGTAGCATTAAATTTCATGGAAATAATTTCCGTAATATAGTATTACTCAATTTTAGATTTAATACGACGGAAATAAGCCGGCAATAGATCTAGATAGAATAAAGAATGAACAGAAGAATTAACGTTTTCTTAGCTAAACCGTGAATCTTGGATAGCGGTCTGTTCAAATGAGTACGTTCATGCGAATGTTAATTGATTTAGAAATCGATACGACCAAACCCCAGAGATATATAACAAGCATAACTACAGGACAACTTCCTTTATGACAGTTGCTCACTAAGCAGCGTCTTAGTAGCTTAAGAAGTGTCGGAAACAACAGTTTAACCCCTTGGCTCGTAATTGGCATCTTATATAATTATATTCTGAGGAGAAGTTCGGGAATGTGAAACCACGCGCGAACTCAAGCACAGCATCTGTAGCCACGCCCAAAAGGTCGACGTGGAGAATAGTTTCCCTTCGATAGCGCATCAAATTATAAACAATTCACGCGGGAGAGCGTTCTACCAAACTATTCAACCTGCCTAGTTTTTCAACTCGTTTGGCATTTGCAAACTTGGGAACTGAATTGGAAACTTTCGGAGACATCCTATGAAACGACTACCTCATTGAAATTTATCCACAACGAGGTGAATTAGCATACTAACCAAAGGATTTAGAGGGCAAAAATTACATCGTATGCATATAAAATGAATGCATATAAATAATGTGTTTTTGGAGGAAATTTTCACAAGACTTTTATTCAAAATGGCGAAGCTTACACACAAAAACCAACTGCAAATTTGTGCTCATTTATGGATTAGCTAAGGATAAAAAAATTATAATTTTTGAGTGCGGTTTCCACAAGTATTAAACATACTTTTGTGGATGTACTTCTTTAAGGTTACATCCGTTTATTTTAATCGTAGTTTAACATAGGGTATTTGTTTTCCGCCTTCAAAATATTTTAAATCGATTTTTTTCTGAAAGGACACATCGTAAAATAAACTATTTACGTAGGTTACTCTTGAACCAAATTACAACCAACAAAATCGAGCGATATTTCCTGGAACTGTACTTATAATATATATTATGTCATTTATTAGAATAAAAGATCAAAACCTCTTAAGTACACAAAAAGGAAGGATTCGGGGCAATACCCTCGAAACTGGTTTCACTTTCTTTTCTGTTTACTTCGTCAGATTTGTTCTCTTTAAATCGAATAAATATTAGCGGACAGTTTCACCTGCCTGGTTTTCCTACTTGGTGGACATTTTAAAAATCGGGAACGAAATCGATCAAGCATGCCGTAACACAATCACCCCGAAACGCAAATTAATTCGCAATATCCAAAGTAGGGGGAATCGACGAATGAGCTATCCGACGAAAACGCAGAAATTGCGGTTTTATGAATCAAAAGAGTACTACGATGTTGCACCTCTACCGCGAAGGTACTTTGATCGCCATTTCGAAAATAATCACCCCCAGCAAACGAACGTTATTCCGTGAATTGTTTCGAATTGGCGCTTTCTCTTCTCCCCGCCCTTCTCAATTTCTCTTTCGCCCCGAACAAACAAACACACCCACGCCCTTCCACGAAACGCCACAAAAACAACTCCATTTCCCCCATGCTGCGAAATGGAATGTATCTGGTTTATCGTTTGCTTCGTTGCAAGGATCCACCTAAACTGAACATCTCTCAATCTAACCTATCGATCGATCCGCCCTTTCCGCCGGAGCGCGTCAAACTGTTCTCAAAAATGATAAAGGAAAGTCATGCTCTTTCGGCGTGCAGAAACTGTCGGCGGGAGCAGTTGAATGGATAGAGTTGAGATTATCGCGGCAAAATCAGTTCTCCAAGGAAAATACAGAAATTAGCTATTCCGAGGATTCTCGAGGGTCTTTGCAAAGGAGTAGGAATGGAAAGTGATGGGAAATGAAGGGAATGGTTCGGATTCCGGAAGTACTATATTTCGTGAGTGACGAAGTTTGGTAGATATACATTTGGTATATATGCGGACGCAGGAAAAATATATGAAAATAATTTAATAAAATAATTTTCCTCAATAGTAAAATAACATGCCCAATTACGTTAACTTAATCATTATTTTTACTCCTAACTGTCCAGTACGAAAATTTCGTAATTAACGTTGGAAATATCCCCACCTAAATACATTTCAGCAAACACTGCAATCACTAAAAATACTAAAATATACCTAACAAACACACCTTCATATTCTGTATTAGTTTCCGTTTTGATATACCTCTTTTGCATCAACAGATATCGATATTTAGTAGATGGACATATCTAGTACCCAGTTATCCATATCCAGTTGAATTTGTCCATAAGAACTCTATGGGCGAATTCAAATTATAAGTGGATTTTTAGACCAAATGATGCATTTTTCATTTGTCGGTCTATTTTAGCAGTATGCAGGAAATGTTTTCTTTAAAATGGTATGCCATTTATATGTTTTGTTGGATTGAAGAGATAAAGGCACCGGTCACCAAAAACGGATGATTGGAAGTATTATATGAGGATTAAAGTTGCTTTGTTAAATATCGTATCGATGGACAAACACAAAATATCATGCAGAAAACAGTAAGCAAACCCGAGATCATCATTACCGGAAGTGATAGATATAGACCAAGGTTGTCTAACGTTTCTGGTGCGAGGGACACATTAGAACAAACATACGGGCCATACTGATATGACCCCTTAAATTAGATCACCTCTATCGTCCATATATTTCATATTTTTGAATAGTAATGTTTGCGCCGATCATTTACGCCCAAAAGGCACTTTAACGCAAGCCGAGACTTAATCATAGTATTATAAATATGCATGAAATGAAAAAGCTACTAATTTATTATATATAAAATGCTAAAATTTATTAAATTTATCGCAAATTAGAAACTCAACCCAAAAGCTTAAAAATTTCCTAAAATGAATAACCGGGGAAAGGAAGATCCTCCTCTTCATCCACGTTTGAGGATAGGTGAAAAAAGGCCGGTAAATAGAAGACCCGGGATCAAGTTCAGGTATGGTCATGTATTTTCATTTCCGTTTCCTTAAGGCACAACTTCGAATAATTCACTTAATGGATTTACTTTGACTATTATAAGGTGAATCCATAATAATATTTTAATTTACGCAGGCAGTCAGAATACATGTTTTAATATCAAACACTCACAATTTGCTAATCTGCAATAACAGTAGTGAACAGCTTTACTTACGATATTTAAGGGAAAGATTGTAAGGATAAGCGCTTTACTTTTGGAAAAACAGACAAGAAGAAGTTTGAATTCTACGCTGTGAATCGGTGATCTCTACACGTTGGAAACGACTCAGTATACTGAATAATTAAATCGTCGATTGTATAAGACTCTGAAGTAACTTCGCGTATGGCACTGTATCGAATGCCATCCTAAATTCCAAGAATATGATATCTGTTCTAAAGCCTTCAAGCCTTAAAAGTTATTTATTTGATGATTACACCCTTCGATTTGGGATATTAGGTGACCAACTTGTAAACGTTAAACCACGGATCTGTTCTCTATAAAAGTCTAAAATTATTATGTAAAAGGCATCAGTAACAATGTTTCAGCTTATGAGTATTTCCGTACAATGATATAGTGTAACTTTATTAACATGAAGAGGTATATCTTAATTTTACCCATATAGAAGATCTGTCTTCCTAAACTGTGAAATATTTTATAAAAAGTAAATATTTTATCGTAAAATTAAGGAAGGAAGTTGAGAAATATTAATGAACTATGTTCTATCATAGTTAGTTTGGTTGCCTGCGCTCAAGAATTTCTTCGAATGACGCTTGTCTCATAATTATCAGCTGTTAGAGTGTCAAATACGCGATAATTTCTCCAGTTTAGATACCCAACACATTTTAAAGTTGCATTTAGCTTTTAATGTTGTCCTTTAGAGAGAATTAATATAATTGTCGTCGGACGGTTTTAAAACACGAAATATCAGTGAGGATACTTACTAGGTTCAACTGACCATCCTCTAAGGTTAAAATATCTGAAAATTTTAACATCGTACCTCTAATACTCTTTGAATAGTAAACATGATGAGGTTATTATGGGCCACTGTTAGATTTGAGATTTTAACGCACAATTATAATCCTTTTTCATCTTAAAGATTATGAGGAACTACAGGAATAACATTCAGCGAAAACGAATTGCTTACCTTGGCTAAGAGAAATTTTTGTTGGAAAAATTATTTATAAGCATTTCAAAAGGATTAAAATCATCTTTGTACGCTTCTGCAGAAAGATCTTTATGTTTTTACACCTACAATGAAACGTTCAATTCAAAATTACCGCATTTCTTAACTAAAATGAAAATAATTCAAACACAAATTAAAATCACGGGACAACTCAATTTTGTACCTAAACAGGCAGCTTAGCACGTATGTATTAAACAGAAAGGTCGATCCGTCAGCATGCGTTAATGCGAAGAAAGAGGTATTCTAATTGATTTCATCTCACGTGTAATTCAGTGGTTGATGATGCTGAATTTTCCTGTAAGAAAAAAGAACAAATGCATTAAGAGATGGAGTCGCCCTTATATGCTCACGAATATATTCCAATTATATCATTATTTGTAAAGTATAATACGATTTAACGTTGAATTTCAAACAGCAATAAATAAAAATTACACGAAGGTATTTAAAAAAATTTCCTTAAGGACACAGTTCAAGAAAAACACTAGCGTGGCTCCGGATCCCGTTAATCGCACAATTCCTCTCTCTGTGTATTTCATAGATCGCAAGAGTATCTAAAATCCCAATTAGTGCATAATCAGCATCTTGGATTCTTCAAACGGAAACTAATTTAAGTGTTGGGAGTTAACGATTGAGGTTACTATTTATTGTTTTCTATGTACAATGTTTGGTATCTACAATGTATTAGAAGATTATCAGTGTGTCGCAAATGAAGAGTACAACTTCAACATTCTTAGTGTGCAGCATCAAAGGAATTTTCGTTTAATAAGCGCAACACGAATTCATGTGTGTACTTACAAAGTCTAACATAAAACTAAACACATTGCTTCCGACATACATTTTAAAATTCCAGCTAGGAACGACGAAAACGGAATATATCTATTGAAAGATAGCATTATATAGTAGTAACATTAGATGTGAGTCGTTAGTATAAATATACTTACATGAAGAAGAAAACTTTTCTCAGAAATTTCCAAACGATCACCTGTAGGTAAAATATAAAGAGCAAAAAGGTATGCTGTCAATCTAATTTTAGGTCATAATGAAATACCTTTACGAAAATATACCCTACCTCAATATTTTCTCATTATCAATTCGAAAATGCAAGTAAAATGTATCGATGACTATCCTAAGTCCCGTTTATGAATTTTTGGAGATTCAAGCGGACATAGCATATCGCGATTCGAATAATAATTCTGTCGATTAAATGAAAATTCTATTCGCACTGAAAATCAAGGAAAAATATCTGGTATACTATAAACACGGCACTTTAACGTTAAGAAAACCATCACTTTCTAAAATATTGATAATCAAACCTTCAGCGAAGGTTTTTGCGTATTACAAGTTCTAAGTGAGCGGTACTAGACGAAAACCCAATGAATGGTTAATGGCAAGACTTAAGGAGAAACTAGCGTAAAATAAAAATAATTTCTACTTTGTTTGTTTACGAAAAGTAGAAGAAAATCGAACTTCAGCATTTAGTCGAAGGTCAGTGAGAACAAGGCTATTTCAGTTGCTACTATCTTAACTTCGAAAGCAACGGAGAACCGTCTGTCTTAGAGATAACAACGCAGTCGTTTTCCTCAACTAACACTGTACCTCACGAGCCTCTCATTTTCATTGATTGTAAACAAAGGCAAAAAGGAAAGTGCCTCGTTTATAAGAGGGGGCAGTCGAGAGGAAAAGTGCATGCCAGGAGATTACAAAAACGAGCCAAAGAAACGAAAGGAAAGTCTAAGCGACACGGAAACAGTTGTCGCGAATAAAATACTGATTGCGAATATACAAATATAGCAAGTTATTTTTTCTAATGATTACCTTCTCTAGATTTTTTAGCGTCATCTTTTTTTAAAGATATGATTGACGAAAAATTTTAATTTCATATAAAATTTTCAGGAGATGATCAGAGTGGTGGATAGATTCAGGTACTGATTCAGCTGGTCGAACGTTATTTATAACAAAAGAAAAGTACCAATGTGTTGATAAAAGTTACCGATATTTCAGGAAAGAAGACTAAAACGTAGTGAATAACTATGTAGTGATTGCTTTCGAATTTTGACTGCTCCAACAAATGATCCGTAAGTTAAAGTTTTTTTGGTTGTATTACTCAACTTGCAGAATGAATGGCTATGATAACGGTCCCTAGATTTTAACATACAAGAGTTTAGATATCCGTTATCGCGCAATCCACTAAACCAATCTAAAAAGATATTAAAAGACGGATTTGGTATAACCAATATATCCGCGTATAGTAGATAAGACCTTTGAGGGCGATGAGTAGGATTATTTCACGTAATTCATAACTAAAGAGCTCTGAAATTGATTTCCTTAACTGTATTTTAAAAAATAAGCTCATTAAAGGTCATTAATCTGTTGAATATATAATCACTGGGAAATCATAAAATATTATATGCTATTTAAATTACATTTTGAGTAAAATCCCATCAATAATGTTGCTTCTTCTTCTATACAGAAATCCTTAAAACATACTTATATTCAGTAAATAAATAATTTATATTAAGTTTCCTTGTTGTCAGGAAATGATTCTCAAGGTAAATGCTCTCAAATCTTAATCGTTTTGTCCTAAATAGGTATTATTATTACTTTGTTCAACTTTCCAATTGTTGTGCTCCGGTTATCGTTGATCTCTTCAGTGTCCTTCCAAGATCACTCAGGAGTAATTCACAGAAGTGCCAAGAATGTCACATGATGTCATGTTGATGTCACAAGCTGGAGAAATAGGAACGCCAAATTAACTAATTGGTCTTAAGCGAACATATTCTGGGGTAATATTTCATTGTGCATATGAAAGAGCGAGCAGGTGCCACTGATGATGGTTCAAATTAAGATTTCGTCTTCCATATTCAACAGTATCATATTCCAAATTTTTAATATTGCAGTAGGCTGCTTATGTTGAGAACGCAAGAAATTACTATTCTAGATTAGATATAGATTATGGAAAAAGTAAAACTCAGTTTGTAAAATTTCCATTGATATGGAATTTCACAAAGTGACGGCTTATTCCATTGACTATATATTCAAAGCTAGTACGGCAATGAAAACCAAATTGTATCGCAAAGTATTCTTGAAACAACGAGTGGCATCCTTCAACATATTCTTCAATAACGAGTGCTTACGGAGAGGTTTGATCCCCAATTACATTAAGGTGTCCTGCAAGTCGACTCAGCAGCTGCCCGTTTTGCAGTGGAAGCAGCCCAAAACATTTAGATATAGATTGTCCTTCCCATTACATCTATCTTTTGAGCATTCAGAAAAAGTCCTATTATTATAGAGACGGAATAATATGACAAAATGGGGAGGGAGATATTTTCAGTTATTTCCTTAATCAGCTAGATAAGGTCCTCGTTACGACATTATGAAATATGTCCATGGAAATAGACAGGAAGCCGCCTTTGGCGTTTGGTTTGGAATTCACCTTTTCAAAAATTTTATTCACGGACAAACTGCCCATTTAGAATACAATGAGAGAAGTACATAACTACAAAGAGAAATACAAGAACATTACAAAGAGTAAAATACACAATTTATCGACATTATTGTTTAATTATAAGTAATAATATATAAAATATACTACACTACTAAATATACACAAGTATTACCGTAACAGTATATCACAGCAGTACAACCAAATTGAAACATACTTACGCTTTAATATTAATAACTATATAGAGCTTTGTAAGAGTTCTGGATGATATGTATTCCGGAGGGAATGAGACTTACCAGGGCAGATAAGGAATGAGGTACTTTAACTTTGCTTTCCTCACTAAGCCAGAATGTTACCAGTGTCAACATAAAGTAGTACAATGCAACAATGAAAAACATTTTGCATGTCATTCAATGAGACAATAGATCTTCCATACCTCAGGAGATTTAATTTTATCACAGACTGCTCAAAAAGAGTAATATTCTATTTTAATTGGGTAAAAAATTTTCTCTACGAAATTCCGAAAGACATGTTCAAATATTATGACTAATGAATTGCATATTTTTCTATGAAAAAAATCCCATTGATTCAAAACAATCTGCGAATCATGTGGGCAAACAAGCAAGCAAAATTACCATGAAGATGGCATACTTTATTGAGGAAATTTTATTGCAATGCTAAATTAAACTATGTGATATTCTTCTCACCATAAACAGGGGAATAAGGATTCGTCGGTTATGTTTTACAGAAATATCCCGATTATATCCCCAGTATCCCCCAGTTGGCTTTGAAATTATGATATGTACTGAGATTTGAGTGACTATTGATAATTATAATAATCTCAACCCTCTTTTAATGTTTATTAATAATATTGTATGCTAGCTAACAGCACACTTTCCTGGACACTTCCCTCTCATAGCATTCTGGCTCTGTGAGGAAGGCAACAGAAAGCTACCTCAACCTTCATCTCACCTGGTGAAACTTATTTCCTCCACAAAGAATTGCATAGCTTAAAGTGGAAGTTCTACCCAGCCTCAACAAAAATGACGTTACAGAGGGACCTCATGCTGTTCATTTAAAAATAAGCTGAAAGAAAAAAGAAATCAAAAGATACACAGATTACTCTTCATTCGTCAGTGCCTGTAAAATTTGCTTGCAATTATATTAATAACGATTACCGAGCTGATGTCGAGATTTTGAAATAAGTCAGGTGGTTCAGATTTAAACTCATATCGACGTACTCTTTCTTTAACTTCACACTGCTCTAATCAAATTACAAAGGAAATAACTCACAATGCTCGTATACCTCTTCGTTAGAGTAATCATACTTACCTTCCTATCCTATATAATGCTGGCTTAATTCGTGGAAATACACGAAGAACCCCGGGTCTATTATTCTTCAATCATAAATCCATCCATTTTGGTTTGTCTTGACACTGTTGAGTAACAGACAAGATTTTGCAGAAATAGTGCGGGTTCGTGTCGATGCCTTCATTAGAACTCCAAATAAAGGTATTCGTATTCAACCGAAGGTACTTCTTACTGCAACACTTTGACAGACTCTTCGATACATAACCGATCATAAAGCTGAGTTTCAAATGCATAAAGACACCTTTATCATATCCCACATACACTCACCGCACATACTTAACACTATACTATGACCTTCCCCTATATAACACAGTCCCAAGACTTTTAAAACCACTTCACAATGACAAATATTAAGATTCGAAGTTCATAGAAGCATGGGCAATCTTTCCTTGACAAAGTGACGAGGTTCTGACGTGTTTCCGCGATTTTAGAAGGAATTATGGTAAAGAAAGTCTGACAAACGAAACTTGTTTTCCACGTGGCCTTCATAGATCCTTGTCTCTGAGTAAATTGGGTTCAAGATGGCTCCCTTTAACTTAGCTACGAGTTTCATCTATAGAAAAGAGTGAGTTGAATGAATAGAGTTCGTATAGTGTAAATTCAGTGTTATATTCAGTGATTTTCTTGAAAACAGCGTGAGTGAGAATCGAAGGAATACGGTGTCTGTAGTGCATTACTTTTTACGAGTACTGAGTACTTGGCAACGCAATGGCAACGAAATTGTTCGGAACACTTGTAATGACTACGGTAAGACAGAATTATTATCCGCCGGTTTTGGGATCGTTTCTACGGGAGGAACTAATAAGTCTTAGGATGGCCTCTTAAGAAGCTTCGAAAGAGGATTTCTTCACAGTTGGATGGCTAATGTAAGATTTGCGAGTATGCTAAGGTGGGTAAGATAGCATTTGTCTATCCGTATTCAATATTCCGAATATAATGAGAAATAATAAGCACTCGTTAGCAATTTATTTCAATATTCCTGGGAAAATTCGATGAAAGACTGTCATATAATGTGTAATTATGAACATGACGGATAGCATTGAAAGATAATATTTAGATTATCAAATAGTGACGAATCATTCACATTACTTGTAAACCTACACATCAGTTCCAAACCTTTAATAAAAAATACACAGAATGTAACTCAGTGTTAACAGCAAATAATTTCTCTGGATTTCTCGAAATAAAATGTCGTATATTCGTTTTCCTCTGCCTTTCATTTCTTGAATTTACTCATCCATCATCAGTCCATTATCATTTGGGCTGTCAATTTAGGATTTTCAGCCGATAGAAATACATTGAATCGCTACTTCCATAATACATGATGGATTTTAAACCGTAATGTGTGTATATGAAAGAGTAAAATAAAATGATTTCGATAACGTCAGAAAGGTATTAGTATCAAATACCGTTTCTTTGCAATATTCCGCTACAAAATTTGGAAAAATCGTTTTAATCATTTTTTATCGTAATTAAAATTTTAGTAATAAAATATAACAATTTAAAATTCAATGACATTCATTAATTCTCATCATCTGTTATATCCATCATACCAGTAGGAAAATATTAAATAAAATAACACACAATAATTTCCATATATTTATTACACATAATTATTGAATTAATTACTTGTAGATTCCATGTCGATTCACAAATCGAATAATTATATCGATAATAATTATTTCATTTTCGCATACATTTCGTTTAACGTACGTCATAATTACGTCACATGGAACTATCACGTATTTTACGCCGAGTTTAAGTAAGGAATTCAAGAAAAACGTAATTTTACTAATAAATATCAAATTAAGATTAAATCGTATTTAGATTAATAAAATTTTAATTTAAAGTTTATAATAATTAATAAAGAAATTACAACTTTCTCCGGTAGGGGTAAAAGAGGGTGTGACCGAAAAGGTAACAGCCAGCAATAGCCAATCAGATCTCGCCCTTTAGTTGAACCGTTGATTTTTTAGGCTAAAACTTCATTTAATCTGGAAACATAACCTCGTGAAGACGTATTGCAGTTTTTTTGAAAAAACCGTTACATCCGTTTGAATTTCTGGAACTGGAGTAGGTTCGATATTGAGTAATCGTGAAATGTATTTTAAACGCGAGATAGATTTGCAACTTATAAATTGTTACATGATTATAAGTTAATTAATTATAAGTTGATTAATGATCATAATTGTTACATAATAAGTTAGGGATAGAGAAGAGATTTTCCGACGTTCAGATGATCGTAGGACTTCATTAATTTGGTAAGTAGCACTAATTAGCTCATTTAAATTGATTATTATTAATATTAAGCTTATTTTAGCTCTTGTTTCGTAGTTATGTAACTATTGTAACCTCAATGGATATATTTATTTCTCACGTATGATGTTCTTTTGTTCAGCTGCGAATCATACTTCTAGATCACTCGTCATTTACGTTATTATAAAAAATCATTTCAGTGAGCAATAAATTCTAGCTACGTACATCTAATTTTATCCAATTTCTGATCTATGATGATACTTTGTATATGAGCCAAGGTCTGAAGACGCTACCCGAAGAAAGAAAAAATAATGCTTCGAAACTTTTCTGCCTCCGTTGTTTTGTCAATTATTGTAAATTTGAATCTAGACTAGAGTGTCTGGTCTATTTTTCTGCTTGCCGCCCTTCATACAAACCGGAATAATGACGGAAATTTATATTTCAAATTTGAAGCTTAACTTGCCTATTAGTTACTAATTAAATGAAAATCTTTTTTCGTCTAAAATACGACTCAAATTCCAGTGAAAATTTTTTTCGTTCTAAATTTAATTGGGAATTCATTATTTTCATTATTCATGTCCTTTTATACGTACTTAAACTTAGCTATCACTTAGATACAAGTTGATCAAGAATAATTCATCAAATTAAAAAAACGATTAAGTTGCGCCATAAATTAAACCACTTGCAAGTGGATTTCCTTCGTAATATTTCAGCAACATTTTTGAGATTATTAGTTAGTTTTGTTTTTTATAAGTATACCTTTAACGAATTTAGCGTTGAAATTTGGAAATTGAAATTGGGATCAGCTTTTAGCTATTCTATCCTATTATAATTAATTGATTTACGCATAATGTTCATCTGGTTATTTTAAATTTAAGTTCCCACTTATTCAATTCAGTAAAAAGGTTCTAATAACTGATGTTCGGGGAAATCCGTAAAAAATTTTCTTTCCGTAATATGATTCAAGTAAAATGTTCTCGGTGTAATTAAGTAATAAACAATACTCTTAAAAGAAGTTGGGAAACGATTTTTACGAGGTAAACAAATATTTATTATATATCAGTAATATTACATTCTAGATTTACTAAGATCTTGCTCTTCCCCATTCCTCAAGTATTTCTTTTTATTATTTATATATTTTCCATATACTTTTTCTTCAAGTTTCCTTACTCATTTCAGTTCAAAATTCTGGTAAATATGGCATATATTACGAATATTATAATTTTTTCTTTGTGTAATTCGTGTTTATGAATCATTTGAATAAAATATGAAAAGATCAACTGTATTATTAACGATGTGTAATAGGATACTGTTGAATATAAAGTCAAAATCGTAATTTGAATCATCACTTTTGTAACAAATGTTCATTTTCCTAACCAGTTGCAGTTCTTATTTTACTACTAATTCCTCGTAATTCAGCCTGAATCTATTTTTTTCTATATACTTGTGGAAAACAGTGTATTATTGAAGTATTATTATCACTTTATGCCTATCGAGTTGAATAAAATAATGTTATTAAAACTAATCTTAACGATTTCGTTACTTTTGAATATCAAAACCGAAATCCTAATTTCAATCATCATCCCTGGCAATAACTCGCTCTTACGTCTGCACAATGCAATGTTACCCAGATTATATTTGCTATTAACCAATAAATTAATTTGGTGATTCTATTTCTTCAGATTGTGACATCATACCCTTCTCGGCACATTTACACCTGTGAATTTCACCTGTGCGATCGTGAGAGGAGAACGTCAAGGATAACCGGAGCACAACTGGTGAGTTGTACTAAAACGATATATACTAACTACTGCATATATACTACATAATGTCGTAACGAGGACGTTATCTAGCTCATTAAGGAAATAACTGAAAATACCTCCCTCCCCATTTTGTCATATTATTCCGATTCTATATTCTAATAGAACTTTTTCTGAATGCTCAAAAAATAGATGTAACGGGAAGGATAATCGATAATCTATATCTAATCTAGAAGAGTAATTTCTTGTCTTATCAACATAAGCCGTCTACTGTAATATTAAAAATTTGGAATATGATACTGTTGAATATGGAACAAGAAATCTTAATTTGAATCATCATTATTGGCAACTCCTCGCTCTTACATATGCACAATGCAATATTACCCCAGAATATGTTCGCTACATAAGACCAATTAGTTAATTTGGCGTTCCTATTTCTCCAGATTGTGACATCATGTGACATTCTTGGCACTTCTGGGAATGACTCCTGAGTGATCATAGAAGGACACTGAAGAGGTCAACGATAACCGGAGTACAACAAGTGGTGAGTTGAACAAAATAATAATAATAACTAATTTAACCATTAATAACGCATGTTCTGTATGGATTGTATTAAATTCAGCAAATCTGAGTGAGTTTGATGAAGGTTTACCTAAAGCTGAATATAATGCAGGGTTGCATTGATATGAACTTTTTAAATTAAATATCAACGTATATTATTTCATAGAGGACAAAACGATTAAGATGTGAAAGCATTTACCTTGAGAATGATTTCCTGACAGTAAGGAAACTTAATCTAAATTATTTATTTACTGAATATGAGTAAGTTTTAAGGATTTCTCTATAGAAGAAGAAGCGACATTATTGATGGGATTTTACTCAAAATGTAATTTAAATAGCATTTAATATTTCATATTTTCCCAGTGATTATATATTCAACAGAGTAATGACCTTTAATGAGCTGTTTTTTTTAAATACAGTTAAGTAAATCAATTTCAGAGCTCTCTAATTATGAATAACGTGAAATAATTCCTCTCAACGCCCTCAAAGGTCTTATCTGTTAGACGCGGTATACCAAATCCGTCTTCTGTAATCTTTTTAGATTGGTTCAGTGGATTGCGCGTTAACTGATATCCAAACTCTTGTATGTTAAAATCTACGGACTGTTATCATAGCCATTCCTTCTGCAAGTTGAGTAAAACAACCAAAAAACCTTTAACTTACGGATCATCTGTTGGAGCACTCAAGATTCGAAGGCAATCACTACATAGTTATTCACTACGTTTTAGTCTTCTTTCCTGAAATATCGGTAACTTTTATCAACACATTGGTACTTTTCTTTTGTTATAAATAACGTTCGACCAGCTGAATCAGTACCTGAATCTATCCACCACTCTGATCATCTCCTGAAAATTTTATATGAAATTAAAATTTTTCGTCAATCATATCTTTAAAAAAAGATGACGCTAAAAAATCTAGAGAAGGTAATCATTAGAAAAAATAACTTGCTATATTTGTATATTCGCAATCAGTATTTTATTCGCGACAACTGTTTCCGTGTCGCTTAGACTTTCCTTTCGTTTCTTTGGCTCGTTTTTGTAATCTCCTGGCATGCACTTTTCCTCTCGACTGCCCCCTCTTATAAACGAGGCACTTTCCTTTTTGCCTTTGTTTACAATCAATGAAAATGAGAGGCTCGTGAGGTACAGTGTTAGTTGAGGAAAACGACTGCGTTGTTATCTCTAAGACAGACGGTTCTCCGTTGCTTTCGAAGTTAAGATAGTAGCAACTGAAATAGCCTTGTTCTCACTGACCTTCGACTAAATGCTGAAGTTCGATTTTCTTCTACTTTTCGTAAACAAACAAAGTAGAAATTATTTTTATTTTACGCTAGTTTCTCCTTAAGTCTTGCCATTAACCATTCATTGGGTTTTCGTCTAGTACCGCTCACTTAGAACTTGTAATACGCAAAAACCTTCGCTGAAGGTTTGATTATCAATATTTTAGAAAGTGATGGTTTTCTTAACGTTAAAGTGCCGTGTTTATAGTATACCAGATATTTTTCCTTGATTTTCAGTGCGAATAGAATTTTCATTTAATCGACAGAATTATTATTCGAATCGCGATATGCTATGTCCGCTTGAATCTCCAAAAATTCATAAACGGGACTTAGGATAGTCATCGATACATTTTACTTGCATTTTCGAATTGATAATGAGAAAATATTGAGGTAAGGTATATTTTCGTAAAGGTATTTCATTATGACCTAAAATTAGATTGACAGTATACTTTCTTTGCTCTATATTTTTACCCACAGGAGGTCGTTTGGAAATTTCTGAGAAAAGTTTTCTTCTTCATGTTACTGTATTTACACTAACAACTCACATCTAATGTTTTAGTGCTATCTTTCACTAGATATATTCCGTTTTCGTCGTACCTAGCTGGAATTTTAAAATGTATGTCGGAAGCAATGTGTTTAGTTTTATGTTAGTCTTTGGAAGTACACACATGTATTCGAATTGCACTTATTAAACGAAGATTCCTTTGATGCTGCAAACTAAGAATGTTGAAGTTGAACTCTTCATTATCGACACAGTGATATTCTCGTAATACATTGTAGATACGAAATATTGCACATACGATACAATAAATGGTTGCCTCAAACGTTAACTCCCAACACTTAAATTAGTATCCATTTGAAGATTCCAAGATGCTGATTTGTCACCAAATGGGAGTTTAGATACCCTTGCGATATATGAAATACACAGAGAAAGGAATTCTACGATTAACGGTATCCTGAGCCACACTAGTGGTTTTCTTGAACTGTGTCCCTAAGGAGATTTTTTAAAATATCTTCGTGTAATTTCAATTTATTGCTGTTTGATGTTAAACGATAAATCGGATTACACTTTACAAATGTTGATATAATAGGAATATGTTCGTGAGCATATAAGGGTGACTCTATCTATTAATGCATTTGTTTGCTTTTATTACAGGAAAATTCAGCATCATCAACCACTGAATTACACGTGAGTACTTTTTTTCTTTCTCTTCAGATGATTGAAGCCTTGCTTCCTTACATCTAATTCATCAAAGAAATATTTATTTAAGAGGATATTAACTTAAGTATTTCAATAATAGCTACTTCTATCCTTGAGTCTAGGCCCTAGTATTTGATATCTGATTGAAATATCCTCTGCATTTTTAGTAAGAGTAAGAAAACTTTAACCATGGAAACAATTGGTGATTTATACGATCAGTAATTTATTTAATTCTCAACTTGAACGGTAGATTATTGTAGCCAGCTCAAAATAAGATGCTGCAGTAAGTTTGTCATCAGTTGGTAGTAGTAGTTTTTCTATGAAGTGATTCATATATGTATTAACCATCTGCGCTGTAGGGGGCGTGGGGAAGGCATTCCCTACAACCTTAGCCTACTGGTAGGCCTACAGACGCGGGCATCTATTTCAGGGGCCTTTCTTTCACCTTCTTCTGCAGGGGTGAGGTAACTAAGCACTCACTTCTCACCTGCTCGTTCTTTCTGTCTATAAGGTCGGAGCTTCTCAATGAACTTGTGGCAGAGGGCCCTCTAGGCATAGAGGTGAACCTTATAGCACGTCACGACGACATTGAGAGGTCCCCTCGCCAGGCTATAGGGCCATTCCCCCCCAATTCCCCCTTTCCTCCCTCATCGGCACAGCCATCGGAGAATCACCAAGAGCGTCGCTATGCCGCTCCCAGGAGTAAGTTTTGGTGTTGGTTAAAGCCGAGAGCGTGTGGGCGCATACAGGTGGATTTTGAAATTGTTAGAACGAGTAATAGATGGCCAGCAGTCAGTTAGGAATACAGTTATTTCTTGAGGGATAACATTTTTCTGATATTTACATTTACGAATCATTTAAACTACACAACGGGTGGTAATCCTTAAAATATTCGTAGCTTGGCGATACAAATTTGTGTTGTTGCATTGTTTTGTTTTGCTTTCGAATTATTTTAATTTTAGATATGAATTTCCGAGATTTTGATTTCATCGATATTTTATATTTGTAAAACATGAAGGTCTTTCCGCAGATGTGCACAAAATTGATTATAATCATTTGGTAACTATTAGAAATAACGTTCCTTTACATATGCTTGCATGTAGATGAAATGCTTGTTAATCAGGAACATAAAATTCCTTTAAATTTCGTCGTTGGTGCTAGTTTATGCTGTGGAAATATTTACCGGAAAGCAACCTGCATCTGCACACTCCGCAGCTGCATTATCCGAATCCACAGGGTACAAAATTCTTATATCTCTTAGTAGAGTTAAGTGATTCGTTTTTGTTGAATATTATTCCTTTAGGTATCTTCTAATGGTTAAGTTTAAAAACGTTATAATTGTGCGATGCAATCTCAAATATAAGGCAACGTGGTTTTCTCAAATATGTTTTCCTTAAATTTCGTTATAAACTGTTCACTACTGTTACGGCAGATTAGCAAATTGCGAGTGTTTGATATTAGAACTTGTATTCTGACTCCCTTCGTAAAGCAAAATATTCTTATGGATTCACATGATAATAGTCAAAGTATATCCAATAAGTGAGTTATTCGAAGTTTTGCCTTAAGGAAACGGAAATGAAAATACGTAACCATACCTGAACTTAATCCCGGGTCTTCAATTCGCCTGCCTTTCTTGCCTATCCTAAGACGTGTATCAAGAGATCTTTGTGCTTTTTTCTTTCCCCGGTTATTCATTTTAGCATAGCTGTTGGGTTAGGATTGGCATTCCATACAGTTCCACAAGCGAAGTTACTTTAGGGTCTTATACATTGGAGTATCAAATAAATCAGTGAATTTAGTCGTTCCTTAGGTGTGATGTTCAATGTTTGGAATTCAAGCTGTGGCCTTTAAGACCCTCGTTCGAATCTAGATTTTTCGTGGGTTCTTTTGATGACATAGACGATTATTGAGAGAATCTTGATAAAATAATGGATTATTTCTGAATTCGTGCGGTTGTGGAGAACTCGTCTTCTTGATGACAAGTGCAATTCTTGAACACGATTTTAAGCAATTTAACGTAGGAATACATTGAGAATTTTGACGTATATAAGTCATGAAATACATCTGATAATCTTCTAGAACCTGAGGCAACATTTTGAGATGTTTCATTATAGCTACGTGAATGTTTAAAGAACGTTCTCGCGGAAAAAATTGATTCTTATATTATTTTGTTACTTGAAATTTCTTCTCTAAATTCAGGACATGTTTTATAGACAGGTTGGTAAGTTGAAGATGTTTTTAATGTTTTCTTCCGGCTTTAATTAAAACCAAATCTATTTCCTCTTCCTATGTTTTTCGGTTGACGAATAGGAATGGCTTAATTAAGTACGTTAATATCTTCTGCATTTCGATAATAGCTGACTTGCCCGTTGATTTTCAAGGGAGGAATAAGGATTTATATATACCACACGAATTTCAAATTGTTGGACTCAAACAGATCAATAGGAGATCAATAGAAAAAACGCGGTAATGACTATTTACATAACGAAAAGCATATTTAGTTGCTTCATTATTTTGAGGTCAAATTGACGGTTCACATCCGAATGCAATATTTCTAAGCTTATCATCCGTTTCGTTTTGACCCGGAAAATCCCAATTTGGGGGTGTGCTCTTGGGCAACTTTTAATATCTCCTTATTGCTCTTATTAAAGAGGTCACACTGAGCAACTTACGCTAGATTCAGAGACATAAAAGATAAATATTTCAAAGACAATAATGAAATGACTTTTTTATACTGTTTACAATAACAGCAGGTTACCATTTCAGTATTAAAAAAATTACTGAATAAATCTCAAGAATTGTATCATATACATTACTCGGTCTGATGTCTGCACAAACGGACGAAAGCAATCTTGAGTTTTTTTGTAAGCATTGAGTAGTATTTTCTAAGGAGTAATTCGGTTGAGGTAGAGTATAAAATGAAATAATACCTTTATTAATTAGGAATTTGTTACGGAGTCCCGGCATGGCCCTAAGGGGCTACATGCGATCCTTAATCCGTATTAGTGGGTATAGAAAGAGGCGTCAACCTTCCCAGTAAACTTCCGCTTTGCTTCGATACCTTAATATACCTAACATAATACAACAGTAAGGCGATGCAGAGAGTAAATCGATATGCAGGAAGTGATATGGAACTTTTATTAATTAAATATCGTCTCGCAACTTCCAATAAACATCACTGCTAAAAAACTAAAATTCAGAGTGATGAAAGTCGAGAAATACATCGACCGTCTTACCCAAATTTCTTGTTTATTTACTTCTCTAACAAACTTCAAACAGAGTCTTTTTATCTGGTTAACTCACTCACCTTAAGAGCCGTTCGCTAGGAAAAATATGCTCCCTCCGAATATTTTTAAAACGTGGAGCGCTACCGGAGCTTCGCGTTTTACATATTTATGAAATAAATGATTGACTAAGCCACTTTAACATCGGCCCCGCTCTGAATTGCATCGAAAAGAGAAAATTCAAATACAGGCCGTGGTGAAACATGTAGAATGCGGAGTAAATTCCTCTCGCGTGCCAGATTCTAGGTCATGTAGAGAACGAATTTGCTACACAAGGAGACGTGGCATACAAGACTTTACAGCTTCGAGATATAAAGCAAACAGAGGCGACAGCTCTGCTGAATACTTTGTTCTGTCTTATAAGCAGGAATATTTACTTTTATTTTTAGAACGCTAATTTCGACAAGCAGTCAAATGCTCAGAATATGCTAGCCAAAAACTATTGGGGGGCAAATTTTAAGTCAACTTAAGAACTGTAGTGTCGAGTAAGTTGACTTGAATTTTCTATGCGAAGTAGTATCTGTTTTATTTTGCGAAAGTTAAAATCTCACGACTTTTCTTTGTAAACATCACGATAGTAAAGGGCATATGGTCGATTACCTGGAAATAACTGGAAGCTGCAGCGGATGATTAGATGAATACTATTTACTCAAGTCAGATGAGTGTAAAATAAACTTTCCCATACATTTCTCAGTAGTTAGAGAATTAATTATATCCGCTACAAATATGTTAAAGGTACGCGTTGAATATGATATAATTTTTAGGATAAAGAAAAATTGATCAATAACATTTTTGTCACTGTATATACTTCATTTTGTTAAGTTTTCAAGATTCATGTTGTACTTCATTTTAAATATTCTTACATCCATATGTAGACAGTATTTAGCCATTAAATGGTTCACAATAATGTAATAATACAGCATATAGATAAGCAGGGGAAGAACAAAAATTAGGACGTAAAAAATGAAAATTAGTGAGGAATGTTGGCTAATAAATCATCTATAGTTTTACTATAGTTTTTACTTTACGTGTTTGCTAGTGGATGGGAGAACATTCATTAATGGCCAGGCGCGGCGTAGAACAATGAAAAACAAGAGTTAAATATTGCCGGACAGGATAGTACTCGAGGATAAAGGAGAAGAACAATATTACCAGAACAGTATCAAAATACTGGAAAAGACGCAAAATGGGAAAAAGGCGGAGTAGAAAGTTACGAGAGCATTCATTTTTAATGAAGTGACCGCTTAATCAGACTAAAGCTGCAAAATTTCCATAATGTATGTGTAATATTATTCTTCATGCTCTATCAAAAAAGAATTTTCATCTCCTTTCCTCTTCCTTCAATCTGCAAGCAATAAGATGCTCCCGATGACACGGTACAGTAAAAACAGCTAAAATTTGAGCCTAAGATTTCCTACCTCGCTTTCAACCAATTGTCAAGACCGTAAGAAAATAAATGATTCACTGAAGTTGAAAAATTGTTTGCCTTAAGGAGGAAAAGATGATTATAAAAATAATAAAAAGGTCTCAGGAAACATAAAACATATGAAATATGATTCGGATGAGGACAAGGTGTTATAGTTGTACGAGGTTAACTTGGTATATCACTGATAGAAAGTTAAATATTGAAACGATATTAAGTGTGCAAATTATATGAGTGATATATTCCGTTTCAGATGAGAATTGAAAGAAAATAATGGGGTAAACAAATGATAAAGTTGCAAATTTATATTCATACCTAATAATAAATAAAAATTCCGCATTAAGGACATTAGAAACAATAAACAAATAAAATTAATAAATGGGAGATTTCAAGTAATGATTAAAACGAATTCAAATAAAATAGGAGATTATCTGCTAAACCGATCTAGGTATATGAAGGAAGCGATTATGAACTAGAAATTTATTAAAAAATTTTTCTCCTTATCTTCGCTAATATATATCTCTTCCTCAGTTGTGTCGCCTTTTTTTCCCTAAGCAATTCCTTCTTAATATTTTCTTTTGGGTTGCAATCTAAATTCAGTACGAGAAATGAGAAACGATATGTATCCATCAGCTGCAATTACAGACATAGCTGGTAAAGATTCTCTTTCTCAATGAATGAAAATCTCCTCATAACGCCACCTGATCTACTGACCTCGAAAAGAACAAGCGCTCAGCCATGGAAGAAATACCTGCCTCTCCCACAATCAACGACAATCTAACTTAATTTCTTTTTCATTGGCTGAATTGAAAAAACAATGAATAAGTCCTTTCGAGCGAAGTAGAACACAGAATTAATTACAATGTAATTGCTAGGGAAAAATTGAAAGGGCTTCAATGTTTCTGTTACTAGATTTCTTCCATTGATGGTAATGAGAGTGTTGATATAATCATTATGGTTTGAATGTTTCCATCAAAATAATTTTCGTTACTAATTTTGATGTTTTTACCAGTGATTTTAGAACTCCGAAAAATTTTCTATTACTTCGCAATATTTTTAACCGCGTATTCCGACTCTTCCATATCTTGAGTAAGATCTTCCTTAGGAATGTTATGAAAAAGCATTGGATCAGAATTTCGTCTTAATAAATTGCGCTTATTCAAAACTTAACCAAAAGGAAACATTTTTAAATACTTAAATTTACATTAACTCTCTCTTCGGTGCGCATTGGTTCAATAAACCGAATACTGAGTCGTATTTTCTCATGTTTTATAAGCAGACGTTCAATGCTCAACAGTTGAAAATTTTAAAAGGCCACTGTAGTTTTTGGATCGGTTTTTCTAGTCTAATGTTTTAGACTCAACGACATAGATGCATGGTTTCATCGAATTCATAAAACGAAACTTCACGAATTATTTGAAAATTCATCTAGAAAGGAATATCTGAGAAAATTATCATTCAAATCAAGCGTTTTTTGATTTTCGTTTTCGAAATTATTCGCTTTATATGCATAATTGCGTACAGACTTTAGTATTTCAAGAGTAATAGTGTTCATGATGTATCGACCAGTGGTAAGGATGAAGAGCTGTAATTAATTTGTCTACTTTACGCTCACAGAAGGATATAGCGGCGATTTACATGATATAAAATGAATTATGCTAATCGAGAAAGTTCTGAAGGTAATGTACAACATTTGCTTTGAGAAACTCTAGAAGCCATCCACGATGATTGGATATCAACTCGATGTCTTCATCATGATTCATAGATTCATGAGCATTAACTGTTGTCCTCGTGATAGCCTTGTGGGCAGCGCGTTCGGCTTTCGTAAAGGCGGCTCCGGGTTCGATTGCAAGTGGGAACCCAGCTGCGAAATAAACTCAGTTGTTGAAGCACATTTAACAATACAATAGTACTACATAAGCTGATGATTGCGCTAAAGGAAGTGGAAGTTCCCTTTAAGGAAGTCTAAACATATTATTTTCAGAAATTAAGGTGCACGGATGTTATTTTTTATTATTTCAATTTTGAAAATATCGCATATATCAATGGGCCCCCTAAAACTTAAGTTATTAATAATAATAAAATCAAAAAATTAGATAGGAATGTTGCGTAGATGAAGTGAGATTGTACTTGCTTTTACTACACCTACCTAATTTTCGTATTTGTTAAGAGCACCAATCATTCGGTGATCCCTACAAATAGTTGTAGTGATTATAAAAAATATGCCCTCTCTTACTTTGATAAACCGACGCATGACCATCTTAAGCAAAGATCGTATTTTCTTAAAAAGCTTTCACTCATTTCTCCTACGAAAGTATTACAAAATTTCATATAAAATTTATTGCAAGAAAACTTTTAATTTAATTAAGTTAACATTTATATCAATGATATAATTATCGAGATAATATAATAAACCGAATAGCTATCGATACAGCATAAAGTTTAAATATCGGCATCAGTTAATAGCGATGCGGTTCTTCAACTGAAATTAACTCGAGGATTTTGATCCGAAAGGTTGTAAAAGTCTGTCAGAATTTCATTTCATGCGTCTTCACGTAGTAAACCGAGGGTTTTGGGGGTACATTGTAATGCCACAAGAACCACGTAGTCATAGAATCTGAATATCCGGTATTTCTTTAAGGCTGTAGGTTAATTCTATTATTCCTAAGTCATCGCTATTACATTTTGATAATAATCATTTCCTACCAAGAAAAAGTATTTTGATGACTCGAAATAATAAAAATCTTCACCTTATAATTTCCTCGTCACTTAGTGATCTGCTTTAAATAAATGATGTCTATACAAATTGCACGGAAATAAATATTACAATTTTGTGTTATCATGGTACAATGCGTAAATATCCAGACAATGACGGAGCACTTCTTGAAATTAGTTTCTACAAAGTATTCTTATATGAAGAAGAGCAAAATTTACTTAATTGGTTATTTTAATCTTCCGTTATCGTAAAATTCACCACACATTCTGAATTGACCTTCCTCAAATCGACGGGTGTATTTTGTATCCGAATCGGGGTTATGAGCGAGTTGATAATAAATTTTTAGTCCCTGCATTCCTCTCCATTGTAGAACTATTAATCGGATTTTCGATTGTACCGAGATGGAATTTCAGCCACAGACTTTTAAATTAACGCACGTGTCGTACCCTAGATATTTTCCCGGAATCATCTCAACTTAGAGATTATTAGTTTACGAGAGATAGGGAAGCGTTAATGGACCTTATCGATAGCGGAGGCAATTCAAAGGTGCTTTAATTTCAGCGAAAGCCACACTGTTCAAAGGGAATGAAATCACAATTAGCGGGGATCACAATTAAAAAAGTCGCGGAGAGGCCCAAGCTTTTTTGCCCTCAGTTTCCTCGTTGCCCCGGAGCCATCCCTCCACTATTAACTTACGCAGATGCGAACCAGACACGCGTTCCTGGATAAGCAACTCCATTCCTTCGATAACCTCATTTTATGTGTCGGATCCACTCCGCTTCTACCCCCCGCGGCTATTTAGGAGGTGGTTTTCGTGCACCACGTAGCGGAAAGGAGAGGGAAGGGTGGCGACGCAGACAAGTTTGAAGAAGTCTCTTTGGGAGTGAGGGGGGGTCATTGTAGGAACGTCATGGCCGGAAGAGGTCGGGGCATCGATTTAGAAGTCGCTACCCCGACTTTCCCCTCCCGACGCCCGCCCTCCAAATCCTCTCACGGCGATAATTGCAAGAATCACTTCTCGGAATATTTATTCTCGTCACATTATTATAAAGCGAGTAAGCGGGGTTAACTCTGAAAAATAATCACAAGAGGGGGTTTCTATATAAAGCGCGCCTTAATGAAATAGTTCTAAACGAGAGGAAAAATAGAGCGTGATTGAAAATTAAATTTGATGGAAGCGGAGGAATAAAATAAAACCCGTCAAAAACAGAGCGAATGAGATTTTTTGTCGGAGATACTCCTCTATTTGCTAATTAATTTCTCTGCATTCCTCTTATATCAGCAAGGCGAAGTGGGAAAGTAAAATAGCTTATGCGTATCACAGAATGCTGTCTCCATACTATGAAATATCACATGAAATATCATCATTCCTACATCGTTCATTTTACATTATTATAATTCTTAACAAAAACAATCAATGAATACGAATAAGTATTTGACATTTTTTAATTAATGGCTCATTGAATACAGATTTTTACTTTTCTAGCAGTCTGCTCGAACCTGAAGATGGTTATACACCGAAACCGGTAGTTCTTAAATAAAACCTTCTGTGGAAAAGAAAAAATCTTCATTCAGTTATGTATTTCCACCACATCTCGGCTGAGGCTATAGATTATAATGGCTCATTACCTACTTGGATAACTACGCAATATTGTTCGTTAACCATAAAACTCCATGTATTAAAATTTATTTTCCTTAGCGCTTCTCACGATCAGGAAGTTTCTGTATTTCTTAAAAATACGACCAATGATTCTAAACGTTGTCTTCCCGTTAAACAGATGTACTAAATGAAAATAAGAAGAATACAATTGGTACAGTTTCAGTGTCAGCGATGCTCTTTGTTAGCTAGGCCTTGTCATCATCCGCCAGCCTACAAGTACGCAGTTAACAGGCTGATCATCAAACTTTCCTTAATTCTCCGATAATGGAATTCCTTTCATCCTCCATTGCAAATCAATCGGAGCGAATATTTGATGGTAGTTGAGCTAAGGATGTTATGCTACCAGAAATGAGCCATTCCGTTTAGATATTTCATATACAAGTTCCATTGTCCGAGTAGTTCATATGTAACAGTAGAACAAACATACAGAAGCAGGTGTTGGCATTCATAGACCGTATTTATAGACTGGCGTCTCTGTGAAATCTACCAATTTTTACCAGTTTTCCGGGTTTTGATGAAATTAGCTTCATTTATTGCAAATCCGTTGCGGTCAATGGATTCGTATTTACAAAAGCACAATCCATTATGAAATAAGCTATAAATAGCGTCAAAGAAGTTGGAGCGATGCGTGTATTATATCTTATGATAATAGCAATTTTGGATTGTTTAATCACGGATGAAATATTAAATTTCATACGTATGAGTAATCGGGTTACTAAATTTAAAATTATTTCATTTGATTCCATCCTTCATACTTTGGCCATTTGATCAGTTTGATGAACCTTCGTGGGCTCGATTAATAGAGTTTAGTTACTATCAGAACAAATCGTGACATATGTTATGTTAATAAATTTTAAATCGAAAAAATTTTAGATAGATAAAAATGAAAATAGATGTACATGTATAATGAAGAACCGAGAATGAGGAGAAAAGATGCCATAATACATTAAGCAGGCACAATTAGTAATGAATCGGGATTTGCAAAAAAAAACAAGGAATCAGACGTTTGGAGATATTGTAACCATCATAAAGTAGGACACAAATGACGAGAAGCATTACAAATCATATAGACTTGCGGCTAAACTACTTACGTTGGAGTTGACATCTGTCTGATCCAGCTCGTTATCTAGAGTTAGAATTCGCTAATGTCTATGGATGTCCTCGATGAATAGGTTGCTGAATAACGCCCTAGAAATCCAATACTGGTACTAGAGGCTAACATATTAAGAGGAAAGTGTTTATTTAAAAAAAGCTTCTGTGCTCGAGAAAACATTAAGTGTATATTTTCTCATGTGGTATGTGAGCTGATTAATTAATGAAAAAATAACAAGCATTTTGTAAAAATGATACGTTGACAGATG
This sequence comes from Pachydiplax longipennis, assembly GCA_036926295.1. NCBI lineage: Eukaryota > Metazoa > Arthropoda > Insecta > Odonata > Libellulidae > Pachydiplax > Pachydiplax longipennis. The sequence goes on from JAVFKF010000010.1 coordinate 4,248,920, forward strand.
AATTCCATTGTACCGGTTAGTGTTTTTTATTATTGAATTGTAATCCTAAATTCACGGAAATAAATTTTTCTAGCAAACGTACTTTATTTTATTTATAATTCATCTCAAGAATTCTTTTCATAATTCGGTTATGCTCTTCAATATTCTCTGAAATGTGCATCAGGGGAAAGGGTTGAGAATTTAAATAGTTTTTCTGCTATTTATTTCGAGCTTCTTAGAAAAATATTCAATGTCTAGGACATAGAAAGATCCTAGAAGTACTATCTTAACAAACTTCATCAATCAGAATTACTAAGAATTTAAGGAAGATAAGGCCGATGGTATTTAAATGTATATTTTAGCATGTTAAAGCCCTAATCTTTAGGGAATTTATTTTAATTCATCCATCTGAATATCTTTGTATGCCAATGCATTTTAAAACTAGACTTTACAGACAAGAAAATGACAACAGGCTAGAAACTTGTGAATGTATAACGTGGAAGTACACTCAACTACCCCTAAATAAAGGTAAATTTAGTCGTTAAATTTCTCAGAATGGAATTATTTATTCTCTCCCATCCAAAAATTCCATCATATAAAATCAGGAAACATATTTTACGTTCACTTAAACTATCGTGCTTTAAATTCTCTGCAATAATATTCTATTTTCATGGTTTCATGAGTTACAGCCCATTATATTCTCATCTCATCCAAAGCATGCAGTAAATTTGGAAATTAATTATCATTGCTGTTATTTGCATTACAGCAATGATTAAATGAACGACAAGGAAGTAAAGTAGAACAGCCATTTGGAAATTTATTTCTTTAAATAGTAATAACGGGATATGTAACCACTTTGATGAGTTTGCCTTTTGTTAGTCGTTTTCGAATCGTAATCAAATTTCATTTCATTTGTATGACATTTGATATTTTACGTGAAAAGAGTGACTTTTAATGACGTTAGTCCTATCGAGTGCTTCCAATTACTAATACAGATACCATGCATGCATACATACGTTAAAGGTCATCTAGAGTTTTGATTTTAGACTATTTCAGCATTATCTTTATATGAAATGAAGTTAATTGTATTTTTACCGGTAAACGGACGAAAAATAATGTAGGTGGAGATTTTGAAATCGTTTTGTACAAATAATTCTGCATTCCTTACAAATGGATTCTTAGCGGGATCTGCCATTGAAAGAGAATCTAAGAAAAGGATATTTTGGTGTAGAGATCTACATAATTATATAGTGGGTAGAAAATTTTCATTCCTTTCACGCGAATGTTGATGGAAGTAGGATTATTTTTGATTTCTGCAGACGTGATTTTCCATCAGATCCATCATATGTGGAATATTAAAATTATAATATACATTTATATTAAGACATTTAGCTGAGAAGTATCCATCGAAAGATAGAAATCACCATGATATAATCAAACATACTGAGATAAGCTTTTGATATGGATCCCGCAGTAAATTACAAGCAGCATTTGATAAAGCTGGTTTAAAATTATGTACGGAAGCACGGCAAAAGAATTATGCATTGCCAAACGGTCGCCAAGACTGATAATTCTGTTCAAGCAACAAATCCGCGAACAAAAGGTACCGATTAATGGTGTTGCCTGTCCTCCATGCTAATCAAAATCTATTTATACATAGCTCTATAAATCGAGGAGGAAATGCATATAAATGGAGATATTGATGCACGAAATTCTACGCACATCATGCTTTCTGCGAATAACTAGATAAACATTTTAGAAGGCCTATAAGATATGGCAGGCATGTTCCATAAAATGTAAGGGGAACTCCGTGAATAGGAAAGGGAAGTAATCAAAGTAGTAAAAAACAAAGAATATATTCAAATAAAAAATGAAAGAGAAGACTTGGATCTATAGAAGGAAAAATAGTTAACTAAATATAGCAATACGAATACTGTTGGGTTATATTAACTAAAGATAGGAAGATAGCAAAGAGATAATTACAAAAGGGGCATTTATGGCGAAAATACTGCAACCGAACTTACGTAATAAAAATTCAACTAAAAATATAATTTAAATCCCTAGTAGTAGTAGTAGTAGTAGTAGTAGTAGTAGTAGTAGTAGTAGTAGTAGTAGTAATAGTAGTAGTAGTAGTAAGTACTTTCGACAGTTGAGGTCATTTCGTACAAATGGTCACCCACTGGGAATCGAACCTGGAACTGCTTTTACCAAAGTCGAACGCGCTCCTCTCTTGGCTATTCGAGAGCCTTCTGTCTCATGTAATTTAAATTATGATGGAATCTGTAATGAAGTATTCGTCTGAATCATTTGTAGATCCTAGGGGGAGAAGCGAAGGAGGCAAATGTTATGATGACTTTAAAGTAATTTGCGTAGGATTTGATAAGAAGCTTGAATAAATAGAAGATGTGATTTTTCACTGTTATTCAGACTACATTTAAAAGAAGAAATGGTATTTAAAAGTCAATCGGAGATGAATTGATAAGGAATTTTTCTCAATTCGCCTTCCGTTGCAATTACCGCTTCGTATGTTTCTAGATCCTCCCTTGCTTTGTAGTGAGAAATACAGACAGGAAAAAGAATTAGAAACTACTTTCAGCAGGATTAGATCATAGTAGGAGATGATACGAATTCAAGTATGGACATGAAACTGTTGGAAATGGAAAGGTTACTGAAGAATTGAAGGTGGAGAATCACAGTTATGAACTAAACGGAAAGACATGAAAATAGTATGCACGCTTAAGGCGAATTACATGAAGAAAGATACCACAGACGGCATGTTACTGAATGACGTTTGCAAGTTTAAGCTAGGAAGCCTACTGAAAAAAGGAGGAAAAAGATTGAACAGGAAATGGAAATATTAATTTTGCATTCAATTAAAAATCTTTCGTCCGACCTTAGAAAATTTACAAAGAAAGATAATGAAACAGATATCGAAAACTACTGATTGAAAACGTAACACTTGCTGGCATTTTTTCGCAGTTTGTATCAATATTAAAGACTTAAGTTGTTGACGGATATTAATTGGTAATTCACAGAATATTCTTATGCTATTCTTTTGGGGTACATCAATTAAAGGTTAACAGATATAGTGAAGTTGAATATACGCCTGCTCCTGATACACATATTCCTTTTTTATAAATGAATTTCCTACGTTGAAATTTTACCACTTGGGATAATGGATTTTCTCAGTTAAGTCCCGTAGCTTAATTCATAATTCTACCTACATGCCCTTTTTCATCGTATATAACTATTAAAGCAGCGTAAAAATAAGGCTCTAACACAATGGATACTTAAGACACCAAAAGGTATTAAAAAACAATTTAGATTTATCTGGTAAAATAATACATAGAAAAACGAGTAAATATAATGCTTTAATTCTAAAATTATATCTCAGCAACTCAGTTGCCTAAGTTTTCCTTACATTTCTTCATATATAATTATTTGTTTTAGAGTTAGAAATAAATTAATATGTGTCAGGTAAATTTTTTAGACCAATAGAGATGTCTGGTTATCCGTATCATTTTCACCAAGGTAAAATCGAATTTTCCTCTAATTATTTTGAACTATCTCTAGATCATCGGTTTTGTCCGTAAGTCTCTATTTGTCAAAGAATATCACATGCACTAATTGCCGTCATTTTTTTACAACGATTAAAATATCCCCTTGTTGTAATTTTTGTAACTTCTGATTGTATTTTGCTCGAATTTACCGAACAATAAATCATCCCCGGCTGAATGAAAATAGAGTATCCTAAAAGTTAGATAACCGGTGATTGGACCGAACTTGCGTGTGCGATGTGTTGTCTATTGTAAGGGAGTCAAATGCTGCAGATGACTGATGTCACATTCATTATTTTCTTTACTTTTATCACTGTAAATTGCGGAAAGCCGAATACGTTAGCGTAGGAGTCGATGCGCTGACCACGTGTCACCCATGGTGAATGCCAACTGGCTAGTAGGTCAAAGGGATGTCGCGTCATGGACTTCACATTTTACTTTTACATTGTGAGTCAATGTATTTTCATCCATTCATCGATGAGACATCGTAAACAAAATTCTACGTCGTTACCCAACAAATTATTGACTTCAGTCCCTCCTCCTGAAGAAGGTTTATCGTTAACCAAGGTATAACTTTAAAAAATAATTTTACCTAGCACAAAATGTTGAAAGAGAAATTATCAAAGCAAACTTGGATTGAAAACAAGTAGATGTAAGCAGATAATTTTCTCTCGCTTTACCGTGTTTTAGCTCATTAATGTTGACATTAAAACTCAGTATTATATCCGTAATTAATACGCTGGAGTACAGATCATATTAGAGTTTCTCTGCTTGTGCTGGAATGTAATCGATAGTGAGATGTTTATGTTTTCGTTATTATTACATCTTTAGATGCTTACGTAATACCGTATTCTATCTTACATTTCAACAGTGTTAACATATTAGATTCATATTTTTATTTCTCTTCGATTTCTCTCCGCCTAGAAAGTAGATTTTTCCTCTATCTCCTATACTCCAAGGAATTGTAACAGTGTATGGCATTTATAATCATAGTTATAACAACAACCGAGTAATGAGTATGAAAACACATGGCTCGAATTTCTTCGGAGTCTTGTATCCATATTCGCAATAATGTTGCCTAAAGTTATGACAGGTATCGTTATACTATCTTCAAGTAAATCTCAAAGATGAAAATATATCCATAAAATTGTAAATTAAAAAGACCTTCGTAATATAAAGTGAATTCAACGATGTATGAAATATTTGTCGTGATGAAGCCACCTCAAAATTTGAATTGAGTTCTGATAGAATTCCATTGAAAATGAATCTGTTATTCACACCTTAAAATGTATATCCCTAAGATAAAGCGAAGTAAAATCAAAAAATATTCTCCATTCAATATTCGACTGTGACGGTAATTTTAATCTTCACTTATATGAGAAACATGTTGAGGGAATGATTAATTTTCTGGATTCATTGATTGACAATTCTGGACTGTCTAGTTTAAATAACTTTTCACGCAAGACTTTATCATCTTAACGGAAGCAATAGAGTTGTATGATCCCCACAAGCTGGATTATGGAGAAGCAAAACAAAAAATATAATGATGATGATAAAAATTTTCTACACAAGTATCGTACAAATATGTAAATATATAAGATTTACATGTTAAAGATAAAATTAATTTAATAAAACCTATGAATATACGGCGAAAATTGAAATCAATTAGTTTTTAATTGAGTTTTTATATGATTAGAGAGATTTGTTTGCATTTCATCTTCAATTACTGCAATATATTTCTACACGTATATCTTGTGTTTGAATATGGCATACAAAATCAATTTTGCATTGACGAAACTTCCTGGTATTCTATATTTATCGTGACGATTTTCCTACTGACGAAATTAATTACAATTTACTAGAATCCATTTGATGTCACTAGAGATTCTTTGTTTGCATCTCGATCGAATGAGTTCACCCCTCAACGCAATGATAGCATTTCGGGATAAATTCGTTGTGTTGAACTGCTAATCTAATGAGAGAATAGTCGGACTCATCACTATCGATACTCCATTATAAATGGACTATTCCAATGGGAAACAGATCGCCTGTTGTTTTTCCACTCTACTACAGACCCCCAGAACATATGCTTCTTTTATTAGAAATACAATAATGCTTCAATCCTCCTTGATACGTAGCACCTTCGTTGCTTCACGTACCTTTGCTGCTACAGACGAGTACATCAGTGTAAATTATGCATTTAAATTGGAAAGTGGCATGGGAGTGGCATTGAAATATCCTCCAATCAGTTACAACTACTAAACTACTATTTCTACGAAATGAGCGTTCATAATAACGTTGAAAATCCTTCTTTATATGAATATATAAATTTATAATAGAAATAAAAATTATATACTCCTTTTTATTGGCGTAATAGTTCAATATCTTGTTAATAATGTGTTCTTTTTTGAAACAGTTCCTATGATTTAACGACGCATATTGCAAGCATCTCAGATTCTTCGTTTTGAAATGAAGTAAATTTCTCCGTTATTATCTCTGTTGTTTTTTTTGCAGTTTTCTATAATGCATAGATCTTCTGATTCCGCATCTTACTGTTTAAAAACGTTGCTACTTATTTCTGGTTTCTGATAAACAAATTATAATTTTCCCATATTTCTGCAGATGTATGTGTAACATCTCGTTGATGAGATCATTCCGAATCATCAAAAATAAATCCGATTCCCTCCAATAACAGCGCAATTTTATACATTCGAAATAGAAGACGATACAAATTAATTTCTTCTGAAAGATTCTACTATCTCGTTCCTAGTAAGGTTGATATATAGCTTCCAACAAAACATTGGCTTAGATAGTATATGTTTATTTGCTTTCTAAAACAATATAGCGTTTTATTTACTTTGTTACTTTCGAAACAATTAGATGGCGAGATTTCCCACCGTTTTTAGAAGAAAGGCAATTATTATTTGAACTCTTATTGACCAAGTAGATTTTAAACCATCTAGATAAAAAAATTTAAACAACAATTGAAGTTAGCATTGAAATTTGTACAATTTTTAGATATGTATGACTGAAACTCGATTTCCGAAGTTTGCCAATGCTTTCCTTACCGTGAACTGTCGGCTCTCCTTTCACATATATTTTACGAGCAAAATTTACTTGCATACTGCAAGCAATCAGTTTAATGCAGTATCGCACCAAGTAATGCCTCAAATCAATTTTGAAAACTTCGCGCTAAAACCCGCCTGGCGTCGAACTAAGGACCCGATCGTGTGATATAATTCCATATAAATATTAGATAAGTTCCATTCTGACCTGTTCCAAAGTTACAATTATACTTACCGGGAAGATCCTAGAATAAGATTACGCTTTCCCTTTTGAAATACATGGTAGAAAAGAAATGACGCACTGGCATCGAACCAAGAACCGTCAGATGAACGGGTAACAGCGTGTATGAAACGTATGAATTGCCTCAATATACATTCCATTTTATATCATTCCCGCTTATCGGATAAGCATTAAAAATAATTCTCAAAATTGACCGCTATGCATATTATACCGAAGAATTTTGCACCTACTTGGCGTCAAACTCAAGGTCATTTGGTAACGTTTCTTAAATTGGTACAATAGATAACCACGGCATCTCGATCCTCCATGATTTTCAATTTTCTATCGCTCCGAGTAAGGATTCAAAACGATTTTCGAAAATTCGCAAGAAAGACCGCCTGGCGTCGAACACAGGACCCGTTCAATTTCAACCCGTTGCAAGACAATGGCATAAGAATGTTAGAGAAGTGCCACTCTGACGTGTTTCAAAGTTTCAATTCAGTATCTTATCGGAAGGTCATAAAATACGAGGGTCATCCGGAAAGTAGTACCCGTTCGTGAAATAAAGACACAAAAGTAAATATTAACAAACATAAAAAATTTTATTTGAAAGAGGATACTTTAAACTACTTCTCAACATAATCTCCAAGCAAATTAAGGCATTTGTCATAACGTGTGACAAGTTTCTGTATTCCTGCTGCATAGTCCTCCGCCGCCAGCTCATTGAGATACAGGGTCACTCCTTCTTTAAGTTCTTCATCGCTGTCAAATCTTTTCCCCGCCAAAAAGTCTTTAAGCTTTGTAAAGAGATGAAAATCTGAAGGGGCCAAGTCCGGGCTATACGGTGGATGGTCGAAAGTTTCCCATTTGAATTGCTGCAAAAGTCTTTGTGTTATCCCAGCTGCATGAGGCCTGGCATTGTCATGAACGAGAATGACACCAGTAGACAATAGACCTCGCCGCCGATTTTGTATTGCCCGCCGTAATTTCTTTAATGTTTCACAATACGCATTGGCATTAATAGTGTCTCCACGGGCCATAAAATCAATAAGCAATACACCTCGTCGATCCCAGAAAATGGTTGCCATGAGTTTCCTGGTGGACAGAACTGTCTTGAATTTTTTTGGTTTGTTTGGTGAATGAGCATGATGCCACTCCATTGACTGTCGTTTACTCTCAGGTGATGCATAACAAACCCATGTTTTGTCACCAGTAATTATGCGAGTCAAGAAAGAGTCTCCTTCATCAGAATAACGTCCCAAAAACGTCAGTGCTGCAGCCATACGCTTGGTTTTGTGCTCATCTGTAAGCATGCGAGGGACCCATCTTGCACAAATTTTTGCATAATGCAGATGGTCTTTAACAATTTCATGAACAATTGTTCGAGAAACATTGGGAAAATGCTCACAGATGTCATCAATTGTGACGCGCCGATCGTTCCTCACGAATTCGTCAACTGAGCTCACCAGTTGGTCTGTAATGACAGACGGTCTCCCCGAACGCTCATCGTCGTGTGTGTTCCCCCTCCCCATGTTGAACTTGCGACACCACCGCCGAACAGACGACTCGTCCATTACATTGTCTCCATACACCTCCTTTAATTGGCGATGAATATCACATGGGCGAACGTTTCTTGCATTGAGGAATTTAATCACTGCCCTCACTTCACAACTGGCGGCGTTCTCAATTTTTTTAAACATTGTAAACAATCACAGAAACAACACAGGCAATGCTAGCGTCACGCAACTTGGCTCAGAGAAGGCAGACAAGCCACTGAAGCTATCTGACCTTGTCCAGCGGCTACTCGCGTCGTCAGCACTTCATGCGGCACTAACGGGTACTACTTTCCGGATGACCCTCGTATGATTCCGTTATCCCCGTTTGAAATGCATGGTAGAATAGGAATGACGCTCTTGCATCGAACCAAGGACCTCTAGAGAAACGATGAACATCAACAAAGAATATTTTCAAACGCTTCTGTTACCATTCCGGGTTTTATCTTTCCAGCTTATAGGGAAGGCATTTAAAAAAAATTCAAAAATTGCAGCAATGTATTTCTTATGGAAGAATTTCGCACCCACCTGGCGTCGAACTCGCGGTCATTTTGTAACATTACTTCCATTGGTAATATTGAAATCTACCTCAACTTCAACCTCCGAGATTTTGGTTCCTCTATCTTACCGTTAAGTGCCTCAAAATAGTTTTCAAAATTCCGCGCAATGCATTTTTATGGTAAATTCCGATTTTTTTCTCCGCAGTCTCGCAATTTCCTCTCGAAAACGATTGTATATACAAAAAATAAAAATCTTTATTTAGTATTCTTTCTTTTTATTCTTGTATTGATTTAGTTGGACCATTATTATTAATTAAATAGTGCTAAAGAATAGAAGTATGTGATCGATCAAAATGAATTTTACATATATTTCTTATAAGAATATTTGCGAGTCGTCTATAGTCCAATCAAGGATAGTTTTGATAGAGAATATAGAAATTCCTTCGACCATTGGAATTCAAATGAAATAAAATAGTAATATAATGTTTCTTTCTTGTTGGAATGTTCGTGTAGTATGGGTTCAAATATTTTTTCTATTTATTTCTTACGAGCGTTACTTACATCGGATGAGTAAGTATATACACAACGGTGATTACTATAAAAGACTATTGTTTCTGTTTTTTTTATTGCTGTACATAGAAGATGTTTACGTTTAAAGGAAATCACTTTAAGAAGTAAGCGAGTATTTTTTTCCAAAATTATCTGTTATTAAAAGGCACTATTTTATAGAAACTCTGTCCGAAAATTTAGGCATTTTAGTTTTCCATGGTGTTTTTTCTTTCCTCTTGAATTCAAAGAAAATATCCTGTAATACTCATCTGAAGAATGTGATTGTAAATCGCGTCACACGAGAATCACTTTTATTTCGATTCAAATCGCACAGTTCTTTCTTTTCGTTCGAATTTCTATGATAATTATAATGTAGAGGCGGAGAAAAAGCTGTCTAGAGAGAGATGAATTCGCCGTGATATTTACTTACCTCGTTGAGCGCCAGAGATAAACATTCAAAAGCGAATACCTCGAGCCAGTCTCTTCGCTAATGTTGTTCTCGTTACAGCGACCGCAGTACCACGTGCGTGGTTTGTTCGATTATAAAATCTGCCGTCGAGGTGAGTTTCGGTGGTCAGAGAGGCACTTCTGCGATCTCTTTACTGAGTATTTTGTCGTTGCGCGAGTGTTTCAGACTATTTTGTTGCTGTTGGACTCTCTATGGTTTTATCTTCATGTTACAGATGATCATTGCCTATTCAGTGGGAAAGATTTATTTTAGAGGACTAAATCCTTTGAACACCATCATATACTTATTATGGGGTATCTAACTACAAATAGAATTTTAACATAACATGAGTTACCCTTGTTACATGGGGTACTCGTATAATATCTGTGGGCAGGCACGCATAGAAACTCGTCTTCGTCAAGAGAATGACCGGTAAGAGTGATAAACTAGTCCACGAGCGATGTTACTTTGCGCTAGTTACGCCTCACCATGAGTATGCATGTAGTGTATGGGACCTTGCTGTAAAGTGCTGTATTCGCGAATTAGAAAGGGCGGAATGTTGTGCAAAGACTTGCTATGACAGATCAGTGATCGTTACTCACACGTTTCAAAACGCAGGTTGAGAATCTTTAGAAGAATATAGATTCAATTTAACACTTAATTTACTTAATAAATTCAGAGAGAGTACGTTCGTGGTTGTAGCTGATATTGTGCACCCTCTTTGCTACAAAGGTATTTCTGATATTGCAAGATCAGAAAAACGGATGCTAGAAACAGTCCATTAAAGAATTCATATCAAAATATTTCCTAATATTTTCAGCCAAACGATGATATTTCAACTAAGATACCCTATATTTGAATTAAAAAAAAATATTTTACCTTGATTTACAGTGAAAATTATGGAAGGAAAACAAATGTATGGAATGAAAACAGATGTATTTCGGAAAGAGATATCATTGCCAAAAATACAAAAATGACTTATTAGAGAGATGAGATTTTTTTAGGCTTTAAATTTGGATTGTTCAAAATTATTTACCCTATAAACTATTGAGAGAAGGTAAACAAATACAAAAACGGGTCAAATGAGACCCAAAATAAACGTTATTCTCGTCCTTATTATTCTCGGTATTAACTTGTTTATACCTTTCTCGCGCTTGAAACCATAATTATGTAAAGAATCATACAGTAGAAATGTCCTTTGAGTGAAAAGACTTTTGGTTGACATGAAAAAACTGCAGGTGAAACTTCTTATGGGTGAACCGACTCTTGGATGAAAAATCCTTGGGTGGAATGTCACGGATGAAATATCTCAGCATGGAAATTCTCTCGGATGAATTATTGGGTGAAACGCCCTGAAACCAGATGTAATATTAATGAAGGCGCTTACAATACGTTGTTTCGGAACGATCGACAGAGTGTGTAGTTACAGATCTGCGCTTTTAGGATTTTTGACAAAAAACAATACATTAAACCTATTTAAATAGCGTTTGATACTTCGAAGGATGGTTTTCAGGCTCTTAAAATGAAATATGCGACCGAACAGGTACCCTGATCAGAGGGAGTAGCATTTTTTAAAAATATTTGCATACGTAAAATTTAAGCTTAGAATGAATGATAAATTGACTCGTTTGAGCGGAAGGAACGCGTTGGAATGAATAACGGATGAGTAAACACGAGGAGCGGATTGTCGCATTTGCCTCAAGCCGTTGCAGGTGACAGGCGAGAGAAGATGATAAGAAGTAACATCCTCCATGACTAATAGCCTCATCCCCATTTCTCAGTTTCACGAAACGGGAGAATATCTCTCGTTTCATACCAATAAACCGCAAGAACGAAACCCAAATATTTTATACAAGCAAATGCGGAATGGGTTCTCCTTTCTCATCAATTATCTCAAATTGTTAAATCCTCCAATTAAAGTAAGCCGAAGAATTTGTTTTCAAATTCAAAGCTTGGCGATAAATTTCAATTTAAAAAGAGGCAGGTTAAAATTCCTTATACTTCTTTTACTCGTTATCAGAGTTACCTCGATATTTAGGGAGATAAATGGAAGAAATAGCCCTAATAATATCTCGCCAGATAATATTATAAAAATGAATTATTTTTACCGAAGTATGAACATCTCATCGTGCAGAATTTCTCGGTGGCATAGAGTAGGAATTTCCTTTCCCATGTCACGATAAATATTATATTTTAATTTGTATTTTGGTACAGCATAGAGAAATATTTATCTTAAATTTACCTTTTACTCAATCTTGATCATGGCTCTGATAATATTATCATCTTTTAAACTTTATTTATGACAAAGATCTTCAAGCTTACCTTGTTAGTAACAACACTTGTTCGAAGGTTACAGGTTTGAATGCAACGGAGAAAAGTATTCCTTGAGTAATATTTTATATGTAACATTATTACTGGCTGAAAACTTCATCTTTTCATTTATTTGCTTATTTTTCGGTAAATTAGCAATTTATGATAAATTAAATAGAAGACTATAAGCCTCAATGCTCTCCAATATTAAAATAAATTGTCAAAAAATTTTACACATATATATTTACTTTCTATTTCAACGAAGATGTTTGTTATTTAATATCTTTCATGTAATAAAAATATAGCAAGATGCGTGTGTAAGGGTCTTTTGCATCTTTCATAAGAGTGTTACAGGCGTGATGATTACTTGATTCTATTTATGACTCAAAAATGACTATACTATATGGTAGAATATATCTAAATTAGGAATATTTTCTACTAAATGAAAATAATTGAAGATTTTATCTTATTCTCTTAAAATTAACGCGAGTAAAAGCTGCTTGCATACTGCAAGCAAACAGTTGAATGCAGTATCGAACCAAGAAAGGCCTCAAAACGATTCTGAAAACTTCGCGCAAAAGACCGCCTGGCGTCGAACTAAGGACCCGATCGTGCGACACAATTGCATACTAATATTAGATAAGTGCCATTCTGACCTGTTCCAAAATTTCGTTTCAATATCTTATCGGGAAGGTCCTAAAATATGATTACGCTATCCCCCATTGAAATACATGGTAGAATAGAAAGGACTATCAGGCATCGAACCAAGAACAGACAGATGAACGGCGAACAGCATATATGAAACATATGAATTGCCTCTATGTACATTCCATTTTATACCATTCCCGGTTATCGGATAAGCATTAAAAGTAATTGTCATAATTGCCCGCCATGCATCTTCTACCGGAGAATTTTGCACCCACTTGGCGTCGAACTCAAAGTCATTTGGTAAAATTTCTTCAGTTGGTAAAATAGATACAATAGATAACTATAGATTACAATAGATAACCACGGCATCTCGATCCTCCGTGATTTTCACTGTTCTATCGCTCGGAATAAGGACTCATAACAATTTTCGAAAATTCGCGCGAAAGACCGCCTGGCGTCGAACACAGGACCCGTTCGTGAGAGACAATGGCATACGAATGTTAGAGAAGTGCCACTCTGACGTGTTTCAAAGTTTCAATTCAGTATCTTATCGGGAAGGTCCTAAAATATGATTCCGTTATCCCCGTTTGAAATGCATAGTAGAATCGAAATTACTTTTAGAGCTACACTTTTCTGTCTCCCAATAGAAAATGGTACAAGCTAAATCTTGCGCATTTTAATGATTGGATCTTGGATTTTAACTGTAGAATTTTTATGTGAGGTAAATTTCCTATGACAAATTTACAGTGACACCTCGTCTAATGAGGAAATATGATGACGAAGATTTTCGTAGTTTTTCGGTTTCGCCTAATGAACGTTTTTGATAGTGTTCTCGGTTACACGCGTTCAAGAACATTCATAACGATCACACAATTGGACATTTGAACGCTGCTCATATTTTCTGGGTAGCAAAAAAGCGCGGCAGTTCCTGGTATTCGCCATGAGAAATCTTATTTCCGTTAACAGAGGTGATTTCAAAATGACTTACCTTCGTTAGTCAAGTGTCACTATATCTTACTGTTGGATGTATATTTTTATGTAAAGTTAAATTATTCCCATGTCATCGACACCAAAAAAAATTAAAAAAAATTTTTATCAAAAACACGCTGCCTTTTTTTGTCTTGGCTTGGTAATGAATTAATCTTAGAAGCAATGTACGCAAAATATCTTTGAATCAAATAAATAGTTGGCTTAAGAAGAAGTAAATTATTTCTAACAAGTAAATTAAACATTAAAATTTATAAAGACAAACTCTTTATAGTAATACGCCGATGAAATTGAATTCGTTTTAGAATTGTATAAATTGAAGTGAGCCTTGAAGGTGATGCATATTTAAGCTTCAAAAGATAGGAAAAGAGTGAAGATCCCTGTTCCTAATTGCAGCTATTCTTATAATTCTTTTTCTTAAACATAAAAAGGATTAAAATCAGTTTAATACATTTTTAACAAATAAAACCTCTAACAAATAAAACCATAAATCAACATGGCTATCCGGAAAATTCATAATTACGTGAGCCATGATAGTAGCTCAACATCAGGATTTGTAAATATCTGTATACCACCACCTTTGTCCTTAAACTTCATCTCGCCCTGACCTTCCGACCAATTACTACTAATTGATGTGGAACATGGGATAGAATTCTAGGGTGGCGTGTGTTAAAATTGGAAAGCATAACGGAATCGTAGCTCCACCGATATTCGAGTAACCGCAGCGCATTAGGGGAAGCGTCGGGTGATAAAGGCACAACACACAGTAGATCGGTTCGTCAAGAGATATTCTCCAGCATCGCATCACAGACGGTAAAATCCCTTGAATGAAAATCGCCAAATGACATGATTAGTCCTTACCCGTTAGCATTCCAGTTAACTCGCCAAATGTAACTTGAGTGAGAACGTATGAAGGATTCTAGCGGTCAGATCAGAAAGCGCTACTGGGAAATCATTACTAGCCTCTCCTCATGAAACGAAAGTGATGATAATTTGCAGAAAACTTAGAACACTGTTCACGCGTCATTAGATTTTTTTAACGCGCTGTAATAAAATGGATATAGAGTCGCATCAAAGTTGGGTCCATTCAAACACATCTTATAGTTTTTGTGTGTGTGTATATACACACGCATGTTCAAATGCAGACGCATTAGTTTATGTAAGCTGGGTTACCAAATGATACAGTAAAACATCCCGGTTAAATATTGTTTCGTTCCTAAAATACATTATAAGAAGTTAGAAATTATGAAAGATATTATCATCTACATCATATCATGTAGCTGTATTTTTTGTAAACCTATAATATCGTCAAGTAATATTTTCAATCGTGGACATCTATATATGACCGGAGTTTGAGGGCTGTATTTATGATTTACGATAAGAAAAAATGTTTAATTGCAAAGCTATGTCCATGTTCAGTAGACTAAAGCATACATCTGTCACTAGTCATTCTTCATTCCCCAATTATCTCATTTAATAGAACTGCGGGAGAAGAAAGTTACTATACAATGGTATCACTCGACAAAACGATTAAACTGTAGATTACTTAAATAATTTTCTCAGCAAAAAATATCAGTTATTGCGTTAGGTATGAAAATAAATAGGAATTCAAAGAAAATTACACGTAAGGATGTTAAAATGCGATTGAAAGATTCAATAACAGCTACACATTTGAAATTTTGGAAAATAAAATATTTGACTTTAAGAAAATTTACAGATGATTTTTTAGAACAGACAAAAACAGTTTCTCAAATTTTCCAATAATCCTTTAAACATAATCTCACGGTAATCTTTTAGGTTGTTAGCATTAATTCACAAGCTTTCAATTTGTACTGATATCAATGAAATGTCACAATTTGATATAGATTTTTGGGTATCTTATAAATTAAGTTCGGAATTTTATAACTGTTTAAGTTTTACTTAAAATTTGACTCATTTAATTATTTCTACAAATATTCAGAATTTAACCTTCTCGTTGACTGTAAAGAGCCGAAATCTTTAGGTCTATGTCTTATAAGTGAAATTTTAATGCGCACTTTTTTCTCCTGAAATAAGAAATGGAGTAGTTAATGTGTATGCACATCCTCCTACAAATAAGATGAGAATCAAGTATCTTATTTAATGTATCGAAGTGCATACGAAATATCAAATTCCGTAGAGATTTTTGCATAAATAAATTCAATGCCATTAATTTTTACGCATAGAATTTATGAAAATCGCATGAAATTCAACTAGTAATTCTAGCATCCTTTGATAAGCATTTGTGTGGACAGAATTCTGAAGTTAATATCTGTCTTTAAATTTACAGACTAAGGTGCTAAATCAATTCACCGTAGGTCGACGTATTTTTCGAATGATGTTTCATTGGTGAAATATTTGACTCGTTTATGTAATTAATGTGACAGAGTTAGGAATGAATTCGATTATTAAACAACTCATTATGTTTTGAAGGTATTTTAAGGCATCAAGAGGAAATAAATACTGATTTCAGACATGGTTTATGTAGAAATAAAAAATGCTTAACACTGTAATGAATGAAGCATGTTACCAATGAATTTACATGCTAAAAATGTCAAAATCTATAAGATATCGAACTAATTATCATAGATAGATATTAATGATTATCATAGACAGCCAAGTTGACAAAAAGTACCTGTTGACAAGCGCCAAGTAGAAAAAAAAATTGTAGAAAATTGAAAAGAGTGAAGAAATTATTAAACAGCGTTTAAGAAATTAAAGCAAAATATGTGTTATATTAAGTATGGTATAGATAGAATTTTTTTAACTCGTATTTTTTACGTGAAACAATCTACACAAAAATTTGAACTGAAATACCAAATAGAGAAAGAAGTTAATCAAAAAGTAATCAAGAGAGCCATTTATTTCTCCTGGAATAAATTGGGATTTAATATTTGATCCGGACTTCAGTCGAAGCGTGTATTCTGATTTTTATTTTTTATAACGTTAATATATGAATTGCATTAATTTTTCAGTCGTCCTTTTTTAATCCGACATTATCGAGTAAATACCAGAATGATCGACCTAATTGTTGTGGAAAATGGAGTGCAAAATTAAGGTCGTTTTTCGATGTTTTATATTAAAATAGAGCGATATTTTATCTTTAGTCACCCATTAACCCACTTTTTAAGAGCTATTTAGGTGATTATGATTAATGTTTATAAGAATGTTTATTAAGGTTGTTTTTAGAAACGATGAAGTAATTGAATTGATCGTCGTAAGGTTATGCATCGGAAAGGAGAAGGTATTTCTAAAGGCAGCGTGGATATTAATTTAAATACTAAAGGATTAAAAAGGACTTTGTAATCTCCACAGACATACAATTTAATGTGACGAATAGTTTTACCGTCTATGCGGCGGTTGCTCGCTACTAGGATGGCTCTGTTCGACAAAGTCGAGCTTGACCACATTAGGTTAATCAATTTTAATAGCTTATTAGAATTAGGTTAGATAGAAAACTATTGCACTGGCCATACTTTTGTCCTCACCTTGATGCTCGATGAACAGTGTAATAGTCAACTTAATCATTTTCAACCATATTCGTATTTGATTATGATAAAAATTATAATCAGTCATAAATTTACAAAATAAGACTCATTCGATAGGAAGTGGTAAACCATATTTTGTTGGCCCTGATTATTTGTCACCAATGTGACAGCTCTGCTGATCAGCAACGAATCTGTCCTGCCCAAAACAAAAAGATGTAACTTATGGTGGAAAAACAGTATACTCGATTCGCGATCTGGTGGCCAATGAGATCTCGTTAGAGGGGAAATAAGTTAAGGACTGGGGGGAAGGTTGGGGTAACTGCCACAGTTAACTGTTGGGGGAAATGTGTCATACCCATTAAGCGATTTATAATTCCAATACGAGAAAGCTGTTTACGTATGGCTATCCTATCAGTATGTACTGCCTTCCCTATTTTGAGTTGCATTAGACCCACCTGCACAGTAGGCTACAAAGTTTCGGCCACCTTATTAATACAGATATTATTAATTACTTCATCATACGCAACGTGAAATAGGATTCTGTTGGAATCACCGCTGAAAATGCAGCATTTTCTTCGCGATATAATTGGCGGAAAAATGTTTATTGTGCCTATTTTCTAGTTGTATTGTAGAATATTTCTTTTACGTGTTCAGAGCTAGGGAATGAGATTGAAGCAAACTGCGGCGATTTAACCTTTAAATGCCGGGTTTAAATCGCCAGACACGGGTTCTATACGCCGGAAGTTACTTAAAGGTTTTTAATTATCTGTCCTTCCTTAACTTCAGCACAAAAATAGGAAATTTTACGTTCCCATCATGAAAACTATAATTGTTTTGAAAATTAAAGTTAGCGTACCTATATGGAAACTTAGATACCGAGTGGAGCTTCTTTTGTGCCTTTACGAGTGCGCTATGTACTAAATCTTAAGCCAGATATCTCCCATTCTTAAGAAATCAACAAGATTGAGTTCTAGTATGTAAGTTGCGAGTATTTGAGAGCAAACTAAATTCATAGGTAGAAGATATATTGCGGCCTGGTACTAAGTAGTAGTATAGTCGATAAGGCGCCGCGAGAGTCGATGACTGATCATGAGAAAGCTTGCCATCGCCTTGGGTATACTAGTTATGGTTGCATGATGTTTAACTTGAATCTTAAGCTACAGAAAACCATGTTTGTAAGCCTTATGTGTTTGTAATAATCTGTTTTGTCAATAACTTTTTGAGTATATATGTGTTGTATTTGTAATACATGTATTTCGTATTGGTTTCTACTGCAAATTATATCCTAACTACTATATTTTACGTGTATACGCGAGAAACCAATAGATATTGCACAGAAAACTAATAGGAAGAAATAAGAATTCACAAAAGCCCATAGTCAAAACTAGAATAGTTTCCATTGGTTTTCCAACAGGGATCCCATTGAGACATCATCACAGAACTTACTTGCTAACTTCGTACTTTCGCTTCCGCAAGCTTTCGGTATGGAACGTACTGTTAATTTTAATCGGGCTCTTATACAAATGATATCGCTGAAATGTCCTAAGGTTGCAGAAGGAGCGAATCAAGAGCGTGTCTTTATCACATAATCTATAGAATAATAGTAATAATGACGACTTTATCTAAATATACAGCTATTACAGTTAACCTTTTTCAAGTCACAGACACAAACGACCATACCCTAATCAGGATTTGAACCCAGGATCCCGGATTTCTAGGCTAGCACGCTAACCACTGAACCACCGAAGCCGGCAAATGAGGAGGTAATTAACATGATTGAGGAAGCTTCTCACACACCCTTGTCGTGCAAAAGGTCATTTATGTCGCACACATTGTATAGGAGCAACAGCAATGAACGTTTACGTACGGGTGATTTTCGCGATGCGTTCGCTATAGCTCCTCACGCTAAATTACTTCAGAAACTAAGAGCTTACGACACTGACGCTTCTCTCTAGCGCCTCTGTCATGCATGTGACACAAGCGATAAAGAGGATATGAATAAGTATTCATCGACTTCGCCAGCATATACATAGAACATCTAAAATTACAATCAAGGTCAGGTCTCAAGGGTAGGATAACTGAAATCTCGACTTAACTTAGAGGCAGTGAGCATTTTATACCCCTTCATCAGCAGTAGAACATGTGTATTATTTGTCTGCAACCCCTTTTATATTAACTGAAACTGAAACTGGGTCCGAGTCTCGAATTAACTGGTTGGGGAAGGGTTTTGTTTGTGTCCAGTTTTCCCGATAAGGGTTAGCAGTAGGAAAATAACTGGCTGTGATAATTAACTTCGAAACCACATTCATCATCAATTATCAAAAAAATCATCAGCCGAACCCATAATTGATGGGACCAAAGCTATAGGAATGAATAAATATTACTCGGGGTAGAATGACATGCGTCTCGAAGGCTAATTGTATTCCTATAGGCAATTACAGATATTTTATCTTAACAAATTCATCGTATGCTAATTTGACAAACGTCTTCTATTCAGCCATCGCCTATTTCTCTGAATTACTACCTACACACGATTACCTGCATCAAAATATTAATTGTTAAATTAAATAATTTAATTAAATTTAATCTTTCAAATGTATTTTTCATCTTTTTAATTTTGAAATGGAAGAAATGGCTATTTAACAAATATTGTGATTAGGGTATAATGAATTCTCATTCCGGTGCATTTTGACAGACATATAATAAAGTGCGTGTAAACAATGAAACTCTTCCGGGCGTAAACTAAGGAATTAGTTCACTGTCTTCGTTTCATACAATATATTTTTCTCATACTCTCCTTATTTTGAACACAAAGTTCAAATACCTACGTTTCAACTTCATTTCTGTAAAAAATGGTGATTAGGTTGAGCAGTTTGCATACAACTGCATTAATTGTTTGCATTAAATTTAATTTTTGGTTTTTGATAATATCTAATAGATAGGATTTACGTCCCATTACCAATATTTTTATATTTTCTTTAAGATAGTTAGGTTCATATAGAGAGAAATGCATACTTTATTCATGTTAACCTCCAATGTCAGAAATTTATAATCATTTGAGTTTTTCTGAATTCTTGCTTTTATTAATTAGTTTTGAGCTCCACAGATGAAAATAAACAAGTAAATAAATTTAATACCATTTGCAAACGCATTAAATAGGATAAAGTTTCCTCGTGGAAATTTTTCCTGAATAATTTATTTTTAAGGAATATATGCGTAAATTTTATTTCTTTGTTATTAACAATAAATTACATATCATTAAAACTTTGTGCACTTAACTTATCACATATGCAATGATCTCAATTAGATAGGATATGTAATCAGTCCCACGATGTGAACATCATGGAACTATTACATGGCGATAATAAGTTTTTAGTGACAATATAAAATTGATGGGATGAATTTTCAGTTTCCCTGCGTCTGGTGAATCACACTTCAATTACCTTAAGTGCCTTAAATTCCCCGAAACTGGCCACCGTTTCTCACCTTTATGAACACTCAAAAGCACTTTGCGGTCGTTATCCAGGCTTCCGGAACTGGAGAATCATTTTTGCATATAGTTCAGCGTCGGGCCTCGTGACCTATTTGTGAAGAAGCTTCTCCAAGGGTTTAAAATTGAGAAAACTGCGGCCTCTCTGGAACTCAGTATCGCGTGCCGTGCACCATTTGAAAGAATTGAAGTCATTTATGCTGCGAAGGCAAGCCACGATGAGAGAGAAAGAGTAATTACGAGTTGAAAAAGGAGATGGAAGTTTTTGGACAATGATGAAAGCTATATTGAGTTCCAAGCAAATTCCATTGAAATAATACTCGGAAACAAAGGAATTTCTACTCATTTAGTCCTTCTTCGTTACGTGTTGATGGTAGCTGGATCTAGCTGGAGCACAAGCGTTCAACACGAGTGCTTTCATGCATATTTCTCATACTTTAACCCTTGTTAGTCGCTTCGAAAAATGTTCCTAAACTAGTCAAGCGGGGCCATATTGATTCCAAATTTTTACGACTCTTGAAAATACGGAGACAGATCATAAAAACGATCTAATATCAAGAACATACTTTTAGATAAAGTCCTATTATTTTTTTACTTTACAATTTATTTAATTGTTTATTTATAAACCAGACGGTGACAAACGTCCTTAATTAGCAGTATTTCACAAAATTAAATATTTTTCTTTTAAAACTGGACATATAAGCCTCAAAGTTACTAATTACTAAAATTGCACAACAGCTGAAAGAACATTGAAAAAAATTACATAAACTTTTGCTAATTTGGTAACGCTGCTTAAATAAACAATTTTCTTCTACCGAAATCGACGAGGCTCGACGAAATTTCAATTATACTCGTACAACTATAAACGAAGATGCTAAAAATATTTAAAATGTCATGAATAGTTTATGTTTTATTCAATAAAATACATTGCCTAGGGTCATATTGACCCCACACGAATAATTAAGGGTAAAAATATCATGTTTATACTTTTGTTAAATTTAAAATGAGTAAATATATACCTGTACTACCTTGAACGTTAACATATCCTTATTTAGTAGCGGATATTTTTTTATTCGACAGTAGAGAGTTTTATCCTTCAAACCATAGCCCAGAAATAGGATAAAGGATTACAATTGATGATTTACTGCGAGATTAGTAAATGGAAAATGCTCTAAAATCGGTTTGGAATTAAAGAGTAAACGTGATGTACAGGGAAGATGAAAAAAGTTCCTCGAGAAGTTTGTTTTCATACAAAGTTTCCAAACTCGATATCTTTGAAGTTTTTAAATGTTTTAGCTGATGAAATAAGTTCTTCAATCAAAGGAACTGTAGGTTCTAGAAGTTTTGTTAGAGAATCTCAAGAGTACTTGAGTAGCATGTAACTCCAATTTCCAATAGCTCTCTTAATTGTATAGCTGTCTGTTTCTTGGAACGATTGTTTTCGTCTATTTCCTGATGGAAGAATTTTGGAATTCCCGTTTTGAAGTTGATGAATAGGAAGTTAAATATATCTACATTGCGGAATTGTCTAATTCGGATGCTCCTCAGTTTTATTGCTGTTAAAGAGCAACCGTCAACATTCCATGTCTATTATGAGGCCCCACTCCAGTCTTTGCATTCATAGAACAGTATTCTATGTACATGACGGTTAAGATTGATTGATCTCTTACGGAATAATTTCTAAGGTTCTATGGGTTTGGCAGAAAGAATTTTCCCCAGATTTTCCTATTTCCAGAACTTTTTAAATTAACTTAAATTTATAAAGAGAGAGACTTTACGGCCATTTCTGGATTACAAATTGGAGTAGTAAACTCAGTTTTTAAGATTTGCATGATTTTACTGCACCGTATTAGTAAACTCTTCGGTTAATATCTCCGTTTTCAGATTTATTCCCTAGTTCTGATTCTATAAATACGGATACTCTACAGCCCTTGCTAGATCGAAAACTGCATTGGTAAGTTCCTCGCTCCGTATTACTCAAATATCCAACGCAATGAAATATTTACGAATTCCAAGGCACCACGTCTGAGACAGAGGAGGGGAATCAGTTTAATCGGGAAAAACTGCCACGGGCAGTACTGTGTACTGCTCATATTCAAGTAGTCCGAAAATAGGAAAAGGGATTTAATTGGCGAGTAAATATAAGAATGTATTATTTTACTTTTTATTTTCGATTATCGCGATAAATGTGATCGAGGAGAGAATTAATCTAAATGCGTGAGAAAAAGGAAAAGGTTGTAGGTTCCCTAATTTTACTCTAGAGTCATACAATGTTTTCCTTTCGCCTCCTACTTCTCTATAAAAAAGGATCAATTCTAACGACCTTTTTTGCATGACGAACATAGAAGAACATCTGCGATTATTGCCTTAGAAGAACTCTTAATTCTCATTCGAAGAAAGCAATTTCTCACCTCGTCGACGAATCGTTTGAACTTCCGCCGACGAACTGACGAAACCGAAACATGAACTGTTTAGACTCTACGTTTTGTTATTTGAATAGAGTAAACGCTTTTCATTTGAGGAGTTCCAAAAATTTCACGAGGCCGTATGAAATATGCACGAGAAAAGAAAATTTTATTGGAAATTATTTGATTTTTTAGAGAAAGTAGTTTCCTGATACGTGAGTTGTAATGCTCCATCACATGATATAAAAGCCTAAAATATAGAAATATCAGCACAATTTGTTGCTAAACTTTTATTTTTAACAACCGGTCGGCGAGATCTACAATACCTTTCGTATAATTGTGGAAGTATAATCAGGAGAATATTTGAAAATGCAACAAAACTGTGACGTAAAACAAAACACATTCCATTTTGGAAAGAAGAAATGATCGTTATGGGAAATGTAATGTTGTGAAATGTTCTCCTAATCCTATTTTCAGCTCGAAATGCATAACTCTGAACCTACACAAATAGTATCAAGTATTGAGAAACATAGAAAATTGGAGACGTTAGTCTTGTAAACCTTTACATTAAATATTATAAAACTAATCTGGTTCGATTCGTTTTAGATGCGAGTGATGGAGGTTCAATCTTTTATGCGAAGTATTTCTATTTATTTGTTTTAGAGCTCCAAAAACTTCCATAATTGGTCAGCGACTGTGAAGGGCCTAATGCGCGCGAACACAGACATTAATTCCCTATTAGAGGTTAGAAACTCTCCTAAATCCGTTTTTCGGTACGTGCATGCATTCGGACCAGTTCTGGAAACGGGAAAGCGCGGATTACCGGCCGTGTAAGAAAACCAATTCGCATTTCAATAGCAAACTATCATCTTCAGAGGTAAAAGAATACTAAAGAGAAAACGGTGTATAGTTTGTGACTTTGGAGAGGAGGGTTAAGGAATGGAATTTTGGGTCTTAGAGATCGTTATTTAGGTGAGACTGAGGAGTCTCTTCATCCATCTAAACTGTCGTCAATTATATTAATAAAAACATAAATAATGTATGTGTGAATCGAAATAGACAATGGAAAAACTTTAGGAGTGGATTTAAATAACCTAAGGTATTATCTTAGGAAAAAAAATCATAGTAGAAAAACACCCAGAATGAGAGAGTGAAAAAACTGCGTAACCCTACCCTAGTAGAAACTAAAAGATGTAATGAAACAGCAAAAATTGAATAACATTTAAATCAAAAACCAAAGAAAACGACAAAATTACGTAAAATCAAAATCTATAAATGGACAAAGTGAAATCATTCACTAGGAAAGAGAACACAACAGAAATCACAAAAAAATCAGCATTTTATTTATACTACTAATTATTCAAATATTAAAATAGAAAAGAATTAAAAGTAGGAGTTTTCAATAGACCAAGTACTTATGAAAGATTAAGGAACAAAAAAATTCAGAATAGAACATATAAAACAGGCGGCATTCACCAAGGGTAACACGTGGTCACGTCGACTCTCATACCGCCGTATTCTGAGACCGGTATACGTTTAGCTGCTGTTTATATTTTCATCCATTCTTAAAAATTGTCTTACCCAAGTTGGTATAATCATTCCCCAATCCATATTTCACCTTTTAGGCGCAACTTAAATGATTACACTAATGTGTTTTGTTATTTTATCTGTAAACATATAAAATAAGCTAAACGCATGAAATATTTACTATTCTTGAAAAAATATGAAAGAATCGCTATCAGTAAAGCCACATATATATACATTTCTAGAAGAGCAATCCGTCAGCGATTATGGCGAGATGTAGAGTGAGTTTTATAGGAGCAAGAAGTTATTCGGGAAGTATCCGACAAGCCCTGGGGCTGATGACTTTGCAGATAAAAAAGGATACTTAAAGTGGAAGAAATATTTCCTAAAGGACTAGTCAGCGTGCCGAGAAAACTTTTACTTCGTTGAACTTGCAGCGTAGGGTTCAGCCATAATAACGGAGAGAATCAGAAATCTCGAGTAACTGCCGAAAGGGGTTTTTGGATGGATGGAGATGTAGATTGGAAAGAAATAAAATCATAAAAGACTGTGGGTGAAACATCGTAGGATGAGCAACCGGAAATAGCTCCTCGAAGGTAGCACAAGGAAAACACCGAGCCAATATAAGGAGAAATATTTCGAACATCAAATGTAGGAAGACGAATTTCCGAGAAGTGAATTAAAGAAATTTCTCCGTCTTTGACGTTTTTGAGTTGCCGGAATCGAAAAATTGACGTGCTTTAGTGGGACTTTATAGTTTACTAAGAACTTGGCAATTGGCTCTTTAGATAACCGTTTGATTTGATGTGCTTATTTTTTGCTGCACTCAAACATCAAAGCATCTAATCTAAAATCCCATTTTTCCAAATTTATTTTCTTGCTTTCATTTGGAACGTTTCAAATGTATTTTACGTTATGTATGTCAAGTGACGCAGAGGACGTTGCCGCCAATAAAAATGCCACGTAAACTAACTTTGATAGAAGTCGTTTTCAGATAAATGTATCGAAATTTTATTGGGGAAAATATGGTTACACTTCCATCTGAAATAAACGGTTATTTGGTACTATAAAGCCCTCTATTAGAAAATTCTATTTATTGATACAAATAATCAAACTTTCATGATGGATTAACTCTATTCTCGCGATACATTTTAAAAACAGGAAAGTTTTTACTTTTACTTTCAACAAACATAAATTAGACTATCAATTGCAAAGAGATCTTTTTGATCCCTGTAATAGTTTAGATATTAAATTTCATATTACAGAAACACATACTATATATATGTATTAAAAATTCATTCCTATTCTATTAAATATTGATAGCAAATATATCGGCTGAAATCCAACGAAGGAATTTGGGGTAAAATATATAAAATAGGTAAATTTGACATTGAAAATTGACACAGCTTCTCATAAATCTTATATTTAAATTCCACAAAACTATCACCTATTTAGATTTAAACCCATATAATGACCCTCTGTATAATTTATCAGTTTTGAATTGCAACTTCTGATTTATCTTTAGCAACCTAAATGAAACGTAAATAACCAGGAAGAAGCTTGTTTTCCTTTAAATTTCTGATGCTTTTTTATAAAATAAAATGCTAATAATAAGTAGAAAGAATGTACAATATCGGGCTTTCAAGTCACGATAAAATTTTGGTCTTTTTTGGGTCAAATGCAATAAAAATTAATGAAAACAGTTTTCTTTAATCCAGTTATAAACTTTTCATCTTTGATGGAATATTTCTAAAGTGTTTCTATTAATAGCACAAAACTCCGTGCGGACTAATGGTTCCTTTAGAAATTTGCGCATCCTTCAAATAAACATCCTTGCACAAATCGAGCTGGTGGATTTTCTAACATAAATCATTTTCACATTCTGAAATAAATCTTCCAGGATATTTGCGATTACAGTAATTCGTTACAGATAATATAAAAAGTAATGAATCGCATTTTACCTGATATGTCTTATCTTTGAATTAGAAGGAAAGGCAAATGACTATTTCAAAATCTGTGCACATATTCATGAATGTTATACAATCCCATACTTATACAGAAAATCCTTATCCGTTATAACGCGGAATTATCATGATATGGCTATATCTGGAGCTGATTCAGTTTTTCTTAATGCCTCAAGGTTTTACCCTTCTCTCGACGATCTCTACTTATACTCAAAGCTATTTTAAGTTAGAACCCTTGCCCCTTCCATATAGGACTGAGCATTTTTCTACCCCAATTGAGCTTATTATCCACGATAGAAGTGGAGTTAGCCGGCCTGTTTTTCCTTTTGTTCTTTTAATGACGATACTAGTTTCCAGGATTTACGCCAATTAATTTCATCAGAGAGTTGAGTAAGTAGGCTAAATGGAATTAAAGCTGCCTCGCAATTTTATCTTTACACGATGGATTCAATCAGCAAAAATTGATCCTTTTCTAAGCCGTGAGTGTATTCTCGCTGAGCGAATAGGCTCTGTCGCTCGAAAATACAATTACGAGGATAATGTGAATGGGCTTTCATTTTCTTTAATTTTCAAATAACGAGAATATACTTAGAGCTTCTCAGTTGCGAGTGGCGGAATGTAAACGGAGCCAAGAGACAAATACCAAAGATCAAGAGCTTTGGAATCGTAACAATAATTCCTAATTTAGGCAAAGATTTATATTAATTCGCAAAAAGACCATCTTGAGATTATAGGGGTCTTACTGTTGGATATCATAGGGATTTGAAATGTTTTGCGATTGGATGGTCGTATGTACCACTCGAGCTCATATTAAAGCATCAAGCCGCGTTTGATTGATTTATTCGAATCTACACTTTAGTAGTTAACATTGAGCTCATGCGAGGAAGAAAATGTTATCGCATATGAATCCTAGGAGGATTATTTTCTATTGAGTTTCTAATAGACACCATGAAGAGAATTGGAGAGCGATATATTCATATATACATGAATATAGTATGTATTAGCAAATGAGGAGAAGACGGTGTTATGCCCAAATAAATGTCTTATAATCCTTAAGACCTCGGTATACCTCTAGCCTATAATAACATTAGTGGTATCCATATCTTAGATGAACCCGTATCTTTCTATGGAGGTTGCGACTGTAATTCCGATTTAAAATTATCGTATTTAATATCAGATCTTGTTTATATTTTTTATTAATCTATGCTGCAGTTAGAATGTCGTCAGGTAGCAGCCCTATTATTACAATAATGCTGCTGTTTGAATTTGCATCAGGTGGAAAAACATATTGTATGTGGTACAGTAAAAGTATGAATTATTACATAATTACGTTTTATTTTACACATATGATCATGCAAAATTTTTTTATATTCAAGCACGGTTTTTCAGGGTTCCTAGTCGTCCATCACGGCAACCTTAGTGCTCCTTGGACCCGGATCCAGGGATAATATCCTTCTAAGTTGAGGAATGATTTCTCGATCTCTCTATCTGACCTTTTTTAAAGTTTTTAAGTACTTTTTCATTTTCTGATTCTCTTGAAGATATAATTTTAACCTATTAAAAACGGAAGAAAAATCACAGGATATTATTTATTACTATTATACTATTTCACTCTTGGTAGCATAATCAACTACTACACCCTTACTGATTGATGATTAAGAGACAGGAATTCTCCAAGCGCCGAATATCGGCAAACCGTCGGGGGAATTTTCTTTTTTTTTCGGGGATTGATAATTGTAGTAAGATTTCACGCGATACCTGATTCAGATCAGCTTATCCTTTGCGATGATATTCTGCACATTGTCGTGTGATCATCAGATCTGAGCTGTGTCCTTATTAATCATCTACCGCCACTTTAGGCATTCGAATTTTATTTATTCCAATTATTTCCTCTAGATTCGAATGTTCAACTTTGACATTTTCTATCTCCCTTCCTGTATTCCTTGTCTTTTCCTTTCCTAATGGTATCTTGGAACTCATTTACCTTTCCATTTTTAGGCAATATTTTCTTTTTTCATAGGAAGGTCGCACGTGTACGAAGCAGGAGAGAGGGGAGACATTCTGCACGAGTCTTGGATTCACATAGAGTCCAGCTTTAATTAGGAAGACAGATATCACGGAGGATTAAATTAATTTTCCTCACATTTTCTTAACGCATGAATGGATAAATGAGAACGAAGAGATAAATGATTTACGTATAAAGAAATAAGGAAAATGTAGCATGACTGAGAGGTCACAGATTCCACATCCGTGCGCTAATAGGAAATAACTGAAGACACGTGCAAGATTTTCCGCTACAGAGTTTGATAAAGAAACGAAAGTTTTCACGAGTTGGAAAATATTCTTGATGTACTGAAACGATATGCGTAGATATTTGCGTATCAGGGAATCGTCTTAAGAGATCTAACAGGACTTAAGTTTTTCTATAAAGCTATAGTAAACACAGAAGTTTGTAACGAACGCAGAGCTGCAATATTGTAGCAAAACTTTACAATATTCCTTTCGGAATATGCAGAGGAAGGGTGCATATTCAGAAATCGCTCTCTTCCGCCCACATTTAGAAGAAGAAGTAAAGATCGAGTATAGTTCTTTAATATTGAGAGCAACTTTATGATCTAATCAGTGCTGTATTTGTAGCGTGAAATGTTTTTTGCCTAACTGAAATGATTAATATAATTATTTAAAGATCCTTTAGCGCCCTATAGGTTCTTTTGATCTCTTAATAAAATTGTTTGGTAATTTATCAATAGTTTAGCTTTCTTAATTATCAATATCTCGAGCATTGCTCGTTCATAAGATTGTATATATTATAAACTGAAATGCTGCCATATGGTTTGTAAGGAATTTTTACCCAAAGTAGATCTTGAATTACATACATTACATTTATTGAGTATTAAATACCATGTGTACTAGTAATCAATTGCACTATGTTCTCATACTGTTTGAACTCAAACTAATATTACGTTCATTTTTTCGATCATGGAAATATTCCGCCTCTCTCCTTTCTTTTCCGTTTTCTCTATCTTAGCTATTCGACAATTTTATCCTGTATATTAAGCCATATACAGTATTTTATACAATAATATATCCAGTATATTATGTATATTATTAGTCATTCTCAGTGACTCTGTATTCACTAGCTTTCTCCCAATATTCATTAAACAATCTATTGGTTTCCTTATGTTTTTCACTTATCCCATCCACTCTCTGTTTTTCTTCTTTGGTGTATTTTTTGTACCTGATGATGACGATTACTCGTTGAATGCTAATTGCACTTCTTCATTAAATAAAGTTTCTTTGGTTGAAAAATTACGCTTCACTTCATTATACATAGTGTTCGCTTTCTTAGAGCTATCTATTTCTCTTGAATATTTTATAACGATGGGTTAAATATGTAAAAAAAGATCTTAGCCCAATTTAATCCAAAATTGTCCATATTTTTATCATAATAAACTAGACAATGAATTTCTTCGACGGTGGAGTTTCTTATACATTACCAAACAACTCTGGTTTTCTGTCGCAAAAAATTGTAATTAAGCCATCTCGATTCCTTCTAAAAACCCAGACATATATGCGATATCATGGAGAATTCCGAGAAGGAAAACAAAAGCCCCGTATCTAACATTAAATGAGCACGAATTTAGGAGCTATTCATCGTTAGCATTAATCTGAGCTGTTTGCTCAAGCTCATCGTGTAGCATTGCTAATCAAAGAAAAGGCTGTCACTTCCGTATGAGGCATAAGCTCCTCCACAGTGCAGATTGCTGTATGTTTGAGCATAAAATATTGCTGTTGCTGGCTAAAAACTTCCTCAAAATAGAGCATATGTCCGTGCAATCTCCTAATAACGAATTAGTACCATAGAAGCTACTAAAAACCTTAGGTAATTTAGGAAGTACCCTTTTAAGAGGAACAAAGTTACTCTATTCATCAATCCCACTCATTCGATATTCTGATTATGAAAATAAATAATTAGATAAAACTGAGCTTGTTTAACTTTTAAATTCAGTAAAAATGTAAATACATAATACGCTGTGAACATGTCGCATATTCTTTGTTATATGTGTCTGTAATTCGCTCCTCTAGGAAAAATGTAAACAGTATATAACTTGCGTAGGATTTCTTATTAAGATATTGATTTACGTTAAATATTTTCCATTTAAGGATCTCTCCCAACTTCTGAGTAGTCGCATGAATACGTGTGGTAGTATTTTTAAAAGTGCTGCGACATCTGATTTCATTTCTCACACAAGTCCCTGGAGAATTGGTATTCTTAGAAATAGAATGTCTAGTGTGATGTATTTTATAGCTTTATGCAGATCGTTGAGAATTTGCGCTCTCTTGAATGTAAAGTTTGCAGAGAGAGATTTGTTCAAAGAGTAACTGAAACCCTCCTTTGAATGTTGCAAGTACCGCCCATCCCTGCAAAAGGATGAGTGCTCAGATGTCACTGATATCCTTTACAGGATTACATTTTGCACTACTAATCATTCAAAGAAGGTATGTTGGGTCCACATTCTCTTCCCTTATGACTGCACGTCCGAGATTAATTATAATTTAGTACGTAATATTAGGTACTAAAAGGGCATCGAATAATAGCTATAGATAGACCTTTTAATATGGAGGTTAGGCACATGTGGATCTAAATTCCATCTAATTTTGCACGTCACTCGAATTTCCACAATATTTAACGAAAATAGCCTTGTGTGTGGGAAGGAATCTTTGCAACTTAAGTCTGACAAAGTAAAGAACGAACACGTGGAAAAACATAAGCAGAGGATTGGGATGAAAGAAAAACCAGCGAAACCTCAGTAAATGAAACAAACCCACGTAAAATGATAATATAAACTCAATAAATGCTGTTTTCAGAATTGAAATATAAATAGAGAACACACGAAATTAGAAGAATGTAAGATATTGAAAAGAAAAACTACGACCAAAATTACAGTACAAACCTAAAAAAGATAATGTTTGTCATTCTGTTCTTTGTAATATTGTTACAATATTCTACATATAACCTACATGTAATTTACATTAAATTAATCAATTAAAAAATTATGATGAATTCAGCCAGAGGCATTGTCATTTTTGAATTGTTCAAATTCATTTCATAACCGGTACTCTTCGTCATTAAAGGATTTTGTTACTTGTCAGTGAAATAAACACCTACAAGATATTGTCATACGCATAATTAAATACTATACCCAATTCATGTAAGAATGTCTTTTTGTGATTACCGAATTTTAATTTCATGGGTAAAATAGCATTCTTGGGAATATACCGGAGAACAAAATAGACATCTTTCCGACTTTTGAGTGCAGATTAAACAGAACTGTACAGAACACAATCCATTAAATCAACTATGAATTGATCCACCCGAATCAATAACTCTAATTCTACTCTTTGTGATCACGGATAGGGCGTCATGCACCTAATTTGGAGGCTTTCTTGAGAGCAACAAAAGGCCGAACCATGTCTGAGAGATGGTAAACATGGGGATAATAGGATTCACGGATTTGACAGCTGCTCAAACCGATGGAATCCTCAAAACAGAGTGAGGTTTATCAGTTGTGCAGCTGGTGGTAATTAAGAAAGGACATCGGACTTGAGAGAATCGGATTGGGGAAGAGGACGTACTGGCAAGATGCGATAAGGGCATTTTGAATGAAAATTTGATTCATTCCGTATGAGAGTAAACGTAGTGCTTACAACTTGTCCTCATTCCATTTCTATGAGGAATTCTACGTGGGAAATGTATCCTCTTCCTAGTCTGATTCGGAGCCATTGGAAAAACAGTCAAAGGAAATTACTGATAAATTTATGAGCGGATTCACGAGTATGTATTGAGACGTGACTCTTTTCATGATGCTATCCAAAAGGCGTTACAAAGTCTACTCCCGCAATAGATGATATAAAATGCGGGTTTTATGCAGAGTAAAAATAGTTTTCTCAGGGTTGAAAGGCCTTTTCAAGTCAACTCGCAAAATGCATGCTGTTACATAATTTAGTGCCATTAATTGCGCCGCAAGATCTCAACCTTTCATTCTACTAATGAATTCCATTAAATAATTATAAGAAAAATACGAATTTGTTTATTCGGTCTTTTGCACGAACCGATGAATTACCAATTAATTTTAATTACCCCTGTCGCCTCAGCTGAACTCTACAGGTCATTTGATCAGAACTTCACAGAAAAAGTATTTGTTTCTTTACATGAAAACCTAATGGTGAGAGCACTGGCATGTAAAACTATGTAAACAAGGTATTTTAGTCATTTTTTATTCATACATAGTTATATTCCATTGATAAGTAAAAGCGATGCTCCACAGTGAGTTACGGAGGCAATTTTTAGTAGGATTTTTAGAATGAACGACTAGCTGAAATAAATTTGTGATAAAATTAGCGATAATTTAATAATATTGAAGAAACATAATATATATATATATATATATATATATATATATATATATATATATATATATATATATATATATATATATAAAGAAGCATGGTTTGAGATTCACATCATATTCTTTTTTCTTACTCCATCTCCATTCGCATTTCATTTTAGAAATTTTTTCATTGACGTCAAATCAAGCGGAAGGGATCCTTGTTAGCCTTATTCTCGCCCGAATTAAGAAGTCATTCATTCGGTTAGATAACAAAAGTGCTTCGTTTGTTGATGTCTTACGCACAAAGTTGTTGTATTCTTGTGTCTCTCAGAATAATTGGAGGATACGTCTTATCACTAAGCAATGTGTCACAAAGCAATGGTTGATATAAAAATCATTTAGCACTTTTTTGGCGTGATATTTTTTAGATTTCCTTTATTAAGCCCAAACCTTTCCATACTAAATAAAAATTGTGCAATAACAATGCACAAACACCTCCCTGAGTCTGTTTTAGGATGGGTTTATGATGATTTGGTATTTGAATGAAGATGTAATAAAGAAAGAAGATATGTGAGTCTCAAACCAAGTTTTCATGTATATTCTCCGTGTTTCTCTAATATTATTACATTATCGCTAATTTTACAGCAAATTTGTTTTGGCAGGCCAATGTCCTTTATTCGAAAAATCCTACTAAAAATTGACTCCGTAACTTAACGTAGAGAATCTCTTTTACTTATCAATGGAATATAGTATGAATGATGAGGAAATGAATAAAATAAGTTAGCAGTTTTTCCAATTTTAAATTCAAAAACAATCTCGATAAACGATAAAAAAGCTGGAATACAATCCAAACCAATTACCCAGTATAACTGATATCGACGAATAGTTGAAGGATAAACCCTGAACAATGAGGTATACATAGTGGCTTAAAATCACCATGCAAACGCGTTTTACTCTGTGATTATATTTAGCTCATAATTTAAACAAACTAGAGATAAAATAGAACAGCACCATATTATTTC
Source organism: Pachydiplax longipennis (assembly GCA_036926295.1). NCBI lineage: Eukaryota > Metazoa > Arthropoda > Insecta > Odonata > Libellulidae > Pachydiplax > Pachydiplax longipennis. The sequence continues at coordinate 4,283,039 of JAVFKF010000010.1, forward strand.
ATTCTTATATAAATACTAAAAACGATCCATTAAGCAACAAAACTCGATAGGCCTCATTCCAATAAGTTTACTGAAGTAATCGATGCTTTTATAAATATGATAATTGCGAGGTTCAGCTGGGAATTTTTGTTGTGTGTTTATTATCTTTTGAATTTTACTTTATTCAAACTTTTCTAACTTTTTACAACTTAAGAAGTAGCCGATCTTTTTCAATGCAGTGCGAAACTTAAGAAAACTCACTACTTGAGAAAGGAAGTTTCTAGGATGCTTCATCGATAATGATGTAAATGAATGAGTGATCATTTTAGAGTGGAAGTGCTGTCTGCTTCATGCGTGAAAAAATATGCGGAGATGGACTTCAGTAACGGATAAATTCAGGAGGCGTAATGTTAGAAATGTCTTAAAATGGTTTATAAATCCCCTCGTATTGAACTGATATCTCCGCTCTTCCTCCGAATAAACAATTATATAGAATTAATAAGGGTTTAGATTGGCTTAGAATATGAAGGTAATGGAATGCACTGCATAGTCTTCTAATTAGGTAGTCGCTTTATTAACGTCACTCTTCATTAGATGCTAGATTTTTCATTTAACCTACAAATATATATACACTAATGTTATATTAATGAGAGTTACGACTGAAATTCTTCATCTTTGACACCTCATTAACGTTACATGGATATTAACTAATGTTAGGGTATTCCTTTATAAAAGTCTGTGAAATCTTGATTGCAACAGGAAAGGTAAATATATTGGAATCGGGCGTGATGTTTCTCAAGAATGAAACAAAATGGATGGAGCAACTAATGAATCCCCTCGAAGAGAAGTATATTGGAATCGCCACTATCATCGTCTATTAGTGTTTATCAAGGTTGACATCAGTAAGTTCCACGAAATGAAGGCTCAGTCCGGAAGGCTTTGACAAAGAGAAGAGTGGGACACATCGGACAGCCGCTGAGCCTCGACAGCAGTGGAGCGAGTAATGATAGAATAGAAGCGTGTAGCAAACATTTCGAGAGAAAGATGAAAGATGGGTCAAGATGAGGAAACGAAAAGATTATCAGTCGTGAAGACGGATTAAAGCGCTGTGACGTAGCAATTTGGATGAGGATAGAGATCAGAAATATTTTGGTTTTCCTACGTTTAAGAATTTCTACAGTTTAGAATTAATGCAGCTTCCGAATTTCCAGATTCTACCTCATTAATGAAATATTATACGCAGCCCTCATTAGCTATTCCTCACATCATAAGTATCTGGGGCAAATGGATACATAGTACTGTAATTCCTACAAAAGATCCGCAGCAACGGAAAATGTCAAAAAACCAATCAGTAATACTTTTAATATGGCTCTTTAGGTAATCATTTACAGAATTTGGGAAAAACAAGAAATTTTCGAGAGAGGCAAAAATGTTTACTTAAAGTCCTTTCAGTTATGCACACCTCGTATAAAATCGTATCGATAGTTATTATGCTAATGAATATATGTTTATTGTAATTATATGAATGATTTGTAACAGCGCTTCGAAATTCAATATTTTTCGTTCCTGTTTTCCCTGCAGTTGAAGAGAAAGGAAAATTTCGGTTCAGTTCCGGTTTCACTCTTTCTGTCAAACGGTTCGACTTTTCTTCTGCTCTGAAAATTGTAATATTATATCTAGATCTATTTTACCAGAATTTTCTTTTACTATTTCTAGATACTTTCATAAAAAATATATTGCACTGAATTTTAGGATAAATCTTAGTGAAGTTTGAAGTCGTAGTTACATATGTTGAGTATACCCTCCGATTACTCTTAAGTAAAATGGAAAAGAAATAGACAAAGAGTAATAGCATGGAATGGATGGATAAACGAAGTGGAGGAGAACATATAGGAGGAATGGAGTCATCACAAAGAGAGGAAAGATGATTGCATCCACGCCAGACCCGGCCAATAGCTGTATATGTTGATGATGACAGAGAATTTCCATGACTCGGTCCTCCTGTATATTTGTCTGACTAACCGCATAAAAGGTGCAAATACTTTTAAATTCACCCTCACACATGTCTGTAATTCTCCCAATAGAACATGGGAAACTTACTAAGAGCTTTAAGGGAATCCGTAAGTCAATTAATAGCTCGAAATGGTGTCAAAATCATCCAAATAGCTGCTCTCTTCCGGATTTGCTAGCCTTCTAAATGCACGGATAACCCCCAGCGATTGGATTCTCTTCATTCGTTCCATTTACATAAAGGCTTCGTAATCGAATAAAGCCTGGCATTGTTCTTTTCATCCATCGCCATCCTCCACTCAATATCGGTCTATTTCACCGTCTGACACTCCCTCCGTTTCACCGCTCAACCTCTGACCTCTCTCAGATGACATTCTCTTCTCTCTATCAAATTATCCTGATTTTCCTTTGCCGAAGCCGCCAGAATCGATCCATTGCGAAGATGACCTCGAGCGAAATGCTCAAAGGCAAAGATTCATCCTAAACAGCTAGGCCGCGCCCTCACGCTCATGTGCTTGTTTGCTCTATCCATGAATAACGCTCATATTTACGTAGGGAAATTGGGCGCGTAATTTTTTATCCGGAAGTGGCCGTTAAAAATATCATTCTCTTTAGAAATAGTGCAATAAACCGAAGCTGCTGAATGAGCAATTGTGAAGCGAATCTCTCGTCCGAAGAAATAACGCCCCTGTTTTTATTTCGTGCACAACTACAGAGAGGTAATTTGCGCCGAAAATTGTAACGGAGTGATGGCTGCAATATAATGGCAACGAAACAGTAGCGCAAACAGTTAGATAAATAAAGCATGAAGAGGGTGCACATTTTGTCCCAGGAAATTCCTGGATGTATCCCACACCCCGCATTCCACCTGAAGCACGTAAATCGCCATTCACGGTGGTTCATTTTTTACGTCTTTCAGCAAAGATAGCGGGTACTCTACTACTGCGTGGAAATTTCTCTCTGCAGTGATTTGCGTAAAGAGCGGAGTTAGAACTATCAAGAAAATGGCGAGAGTTAAGTCCTCTGTGGAGAATTATCCAGCTGCGAGAATGTCATAGTAAATGTCATTAACGAAACACTTGGATATCGTTGGCATACGCTAAAGTGAAAATTTTTGAGAAATAGAGATTTGTTTTCTCACCAATTTTTATTATTTTGATATTTACTGCGTAGTACTTCTTAAAAACATATTTATGCGATTAAACTATAATTGTTTGCAAGAAGCGAGATATCATTGTAATGCTTATTTTCAGCCATTGATATTTTGACCTTTATATTTCTGTAAGAGGAGCTGTGATTAGCGTGACTGTGAGGAAACATCTTTTATTGCAAAGTGACACGTGGAGACTTGAGTTACGTAATACCCATATTTCCATGCTACCAGGAAATCATCTTTGTGCGCAGCAAAACGAATTTAACCGCTCTGTCATCAGGAGGAGAATATTTTCCATTCTATCTTACTTGATATAGATAGCACAAAGAGAATAAAGGAAATAGGTCTCTATTTTAGTTTCAATTAGATGAAACAAGACGTAATTGAACGCTAAAAAATGCCGCATGCGGTCCCAACCTAAAAAAAAGACTTTGAAACCTTTTTAGAACCCTTGGGTAGAAATTAAAACTTCTCGACACACAAAAAAAACTACTAGTACTTTTAGTTGTAGTGTTATTCATAATATTTCAGTTTAATTATAAGTATGTTTCAGATAAGTAGAGCATCTGAGTACTGTATGAAAATTGTTAATATAATCTGAAACAAATAATTGCTACGGAGATTCAATGTCTTTTTTTTTAATCAGCAATTTACTTTACATCTGTCCCATACGATCAATTTAATTTTTCATAGAAATGTTATTTGAAATAGATAGTCCAATAGTTTCTTAGAAATAGTAATAACCCTCGACTGAGATATCTAATTACATATTGACTTTTATCTTATTTTATTTTAAGACATTCTTTTGAAAAAAGTTTCGTGAAAAACATTCTTTCAGTTTTGTACTGAATGAAAAATTTCCAAAAATTATATCCACAAAAAATATTAATAATTCATGGGGAACAAGTATTAATGTTCGTCGCTTTCCGTTATTTGCTTTAATCAATTTAACCCTTATCAACTTAATGATGATCATACATACTCCTATACCCAGAATAGATTTCTATAGTAATTTTATATGTAATGTAGCACTAAAATTTTAGAAATATTGTTTCTTTTGGCAATACACGGACGATCATAAAATTCCAGTTTGCTTTGTGGTTGAGGTATTTAATTTTCGGAAACGAATTTCCGCCAAATATGATTTGATTTCGAAAATATCGTGATAGACTCAACAAATAGTCCAAATATAACCAATTATTGCTGATAAAAACATTTATGACAGATTTATTTCAATTAAATAAAATGAAAGTTTGATCAAAGATAAAAATTCAAAGAGAAAAAGTAAATAATTAACTGATAGTCACAGGGTATATGACAATTATCTCCATTACGATAATTAGTCACAAACGTGCAAAGGAAGCTAGCTATAATATTCAAAATATTCATAACAAAGAACACTTACGTTGGAACTGTATTCTCAAAAATCAAATAAAAACCAAATTCTATTTCCATGAATATTCTACGGTCGTACTAGTTTGACTTACGCGAGTGATCTTTGGGTCAGATAGAAATCAAACGTCATTTTAATTAAATTCTGTACGTTTTTCAACAAAATATAGACAGAAATTGACCATTACCATATAAATCGCCTTATGTTTAACCTTAATTATATCACATAAGTAAAGTTAATTAATTTATCACTTCTAAAGCTTTTTCAGATTACAATCACCAGTTAAAAATGTAATACGATCTTGCATAATTTGGATGCAGAAGTAATCCCTTAGGGTTGCTATTATATATTCTTAATCTGAATATTTGTGAAAAAGAACTCATGATAATAGATCAAAACGCATCGAATTTCAATTAACTTGCATAGAAATTCACCAGCTAAGCCCCTCGAGTCCCATACTCATCGGGCACGTCTGAGTCACTCTCAAGGGAAATAAAGATGAATTATTGACTTTAAATGTAATCTATTGTTTCAAACATGAGTCTAACCGAAAGCAAATGAAGGAATCAAATTACTGACACCAACTCGGAATCACTCTGTGATTTAAAAAAGACTGCACTCACAAACATCACGTACCGAAACGTTCTCTCTCACTCTTTAGCCTTCTTGATTTTCCTGTATATTTTCTTCTTTCCACCAGTCCTTTCAATAGCATTCTTAGAATACTACCTTGTCTTAATGTGTGTCCGATAGAATTTCTTGTTTTTTTATCAATATTTTCCATTGACGCCCACCCTCTTCGAAGGGCTTCCCATTACTTACTCGATATATTAACTTTAATTGTCAATACTCATCCGCAGAACTTCAAATGCCTTTAATCGTATCTTTTCCTGCTGCTGTTTCCGTCCATATTCTATAACCTTACGAAAGGACGCTACATATATAGGTTTATACAGGTGTGTGTACTTATATATGGATTTATTTCATGATATCCATGATTCTACTATTTTCTCTCAGTAATTGCTTTTTTCTAGCATGAATAAACTCTTTTCTTGGGCTACTTAATATTTGCATCGTGACAGAACTCCTCGATTCTTATTACGGTGCCTATTCGTAATTTAACCAGGAAATCTTCTGTTCCGGCATTTTAATTCTTGTTGTTTGTTTTGAGACAGTACAATTCATCCAAACTTTCTTTTCGGTGAATATCGCATCGTCATTTCCAAGCCGTAGTTTGATTACAGTTTTACCACCAATTTTAAGTAAGCTTTTTGTATTTTCCTTGATTACATTTATAAGATTCTCAATGACTAAATTGAATATAATGTAATAAGCATACAACTCTAACAAAGATTTGATCTAGAGTTGGCCCATATCAACGCATTGAACATTACGTCACGATTCTTATTTTCTATGCCGTTTACCTGCCCTAATCATCCATACATTCTTATAATTTCATACTGAATCTTGCTAGATTCAATTGTTGACGAAATAATTGAGTTTTAAAATAATTTTGAGTATATATTTTGGATCATAAACTCTTACATATGATCAATATCCACCGATGAGTATTGTCTATTTGTGAAGTTATCATTCGGATTTTTGGATGGATTATCAAACCCTCCAAAATTAGCTAGAAAGATTTGGAGAGAGGGAATGAGTTTATTACGCAAGATGAGGAGTGAAGTAGTTTGCGTTTGCATTCCTCACAGAGCCAGAATGTTGTAACTGAAATGAAATCACGAATATGTAATAACATGACCCTATTAATAACACGCTTCAAAGTAATCGATGAATAGGACCAAGATGAAGTCTAGTATCCAGAATTACGCATACCTAATTTATTTTCATGTTATCACAGTCACAAATAGGACTGAGATGTTAGCAAGTGAAAGATGTATTTTACGCTATTCCTTCCAAAAGGCGAAAGAAAAACATTCCATTTAGTATGTTATGATAGCAGGAATATGATTAACACCATGATAGTGACGATCGAATAAGTCATCATTTTCTCGCCTCACGTTTTCAAGAAAATTCCTATACGTGAAAATGCCACGTTTTATTTGGTGATTATTAAAGGGAGGAGGTATTTTAAAGGCTGCTACGAAATTGACTTGCGTGCAGTATTCTGGTTGAGCGCACCCTCCAAGTTGGTGCAGCCGCTGCGTGGGAAGAGGACCTAATTTCCAGCGAGCGAAAACTCCAGCGAAGTACCATTGAAAACGGGCTCGCGGACATAAGGATGCAAGCAAAAAACGTTGCATAATGTTACAACTTATCGATCGACGTAATTTTCGTCACTAAAATATTTTTAACGGTGACGCTCACGAAATTCATCATTTGGAAACGAATTTGGGATCGCGTCTTTTTTTCCTTAAGCCGAAATAACATAAAATATGTCGACGAAAAGGGAAAAACTGTTCATCCAAACTATGGAGGAATGAAAAGGCCTTTCCTAATCTATAGTGGGCCTCAGAAAACCTCCGATTCGTAATTTTGCTCAGTTTTATGCAATCCACTAATTTAATGCACCGCCATTCGCAGTCATCCGTATTATTGAGAATGACTATTCGACGACAGTCGCTGCGACGGAAATTTTGGTAAAGTTTTTAGCCCACTGTATCTAATGGGCTTTTTCTCATTGGGCTCATTCTTGCCAAAATGAAGATGTTTTTACCTATTAATAACCAGAGATCTATTTGATCTAAGGTAAAATTTGAAAGGTGAATTTGCATGCAAAGTCGTGCACCTGAGTAAAACTGACAAGAAAACATCTGACCGGACCGGGACTCGATCTCGGGTCGTCCGATTTCCGGACGTTTCCTCTATCTATTGGAATATTTTGCATTAAACGGCAATGTCATTTCCACTGTATGGCCGGCGCCTCAATGAGGACGCTGGCCGAGGATGATGCCGCATAGGTAGACAAACCAATCGCCTTCATATCTCCTAAAACGACAGGTCTAAATATTCTAGCAAGATAGCTAGATAGATGGAGCAATCGCCCTAAAAGCGGAAGATCCGGGTTCAAGTCTCAAGTCTGCAAGACTTCTTTCAAGCCAAATTCAAGTTTGTTTTACGTTAATTCTCCACTCTTCTACGAAAAATTATTTTAGTTCACTTTCAATTGCTAAAACTCTTTACCTTAAGAATATTATCTCGGAGGGGATTGACGGGATAAAAACTATTAGACATTAAATATATTGAAGCATTCTTAATTCTTGTAGACAAACGAGTTTTTTAATATCAGAGCATGAGTAATTTAGCTCATTTTTTCTTTCTTGGATGCCGTTGATTTTTACTAGAAGCAGTTTTTAATTCAAACCATAGCTCAAGAAAATGTTTTAAAAGAGCAATATGAAATATAATATGATAACGGGTTTTTACATACACGTTTACCTCTGATTAATTAATCTGATAGTTGCGAAACAGTTGTCGATGGTAACAATTTTAAAAGCGAATAAAGTTATTAAGAATAACAGGGAAATATTAGGGGAGAATAATATTTTCCTTTCTGAGAAAAACCGCATTCGAAACTGAAACATCATAAACTAATTAAAAGGCTTTCGCAAAATTCACCCATATTTTCTTGTATTTTCTAGCTTCAACTTCATTTATTCATCCGCAATAATTAAACACGGCAGGTTTTTGTACATAAACGTGGCATATAAAACGTTCAAATTTTGATTAGAAATCGCTATTGCACTTCTAGTAAAACGATTCCCTCTAAATTATACAAAAGAGAAATTAAAGCACCACTACGTATCCTTCAAAATTAAGTTAGAAACCCGTGAATAATTCGCACTTACTCTGACAACTTCTTCAGTAAATACAGTATTTTTCATTTTTCATTGTGCTCCCCAGTCTCGCGAATAGCTATAATAATGTAAAAGTTACCGAAGTATGTTCGTTACTCAACATACTTCATGAATTCTGGTCACTTATTATTGAATACTATGTAAAGTGTTAAAAGAATCATTGTAGGGTATGTGGAAGTTTTTAGCTTATAACATTTTGGATCACGAAGTAAATCGGAGAAAAACTACATCATTCGTCAACTTTCTTGGCTAGCATTATTCAAAGTGAATTTCTTTGATTCTGGTTGAGGTTTAAATCGGCCAGATTCGGATTTAAACTTAACAGAAAAACCATTTAAAAAAGCATATATCACAGGTAACTACGAATTGAAATGTTTTTCAGATTATACCAATCGCTTTCAAGTATATCTATGCTATTTCACGTAATTGCTGTTCCTGGGTCATTTTGATCGAGTATTTCCGGATCCACCTCTGGTGACCATCATCTTTTACAGTAAAATAGTCACATTGTTGAATGACACGTTTAGTTCAAGGAGAATTACATCACTCGGTCCGAGTGCCAGAGCACTTAATGGGAGGCTCCTAATTTTATACCAAATCACCTCCGATTAATTATTCCCACAACGTCTACGCGGAGATTTTGTTTTCCACATTTTTCCAGTCAACCTAAGCAAGATTCTTCCCATGAATATTCATTCTCCCTTCCGTCGGGAAGCTAACTCACCACCACGATGCATTTATATTCATAGATCCAAATTTCACATCGAGGGAACTTAAGGGGGATGCTCGTCTCGGGAAAAAGAGCTCCAAAATAAATTATCGGAGGTAACGAGAGCGCTTGTTACACGGGCCGCGGAAATGGCACTGATAGTGAGGGTCGCGTGGAGCCCATACTACGCTCCCGATAATTACCTGGTGCCTGGTGCTCGTTAGCTGGCCGACCGGGCTAGACACCTTTGATGCCTCACCGATCGATGACCGAATGATAGGAGACTTCTAATCCAATCGATACACCATTAAGCGGCCTCTTAATTCCTACCTTTCTTTCCTCACGGCGCTACTTTGCCACTTCGACTTCCCACTCCTTTCAGCGGTCCACCGGTGACGCGACTCTCTTTAAAGTCCGCTTACACTTTCTGATATCACGCTGCGAGTCAGAGCATCGAACCGCGATATTTTTCCCTCCGGTTTTCGCTCCTCCTCAACAAAAATACTAATTTCGCTTTCGCTCCGGTTCTAACTCCTAACCGGTTTTTTGGATCCGAGCATTAATCATTATTATAACCAGTTGAAAGTTATTTCGGAGCTTTTTCAATTGCCTAAGACTAAATGTGCGAATATAACTTTAAATTATAAATATATATCAAAGATTTTAGATCAGATAAATTTAAATGTGAAGTCATGATTTTAGTTTAATATTGCGGATACAATATTTAGTTTAGCTCCTTCATTTACACTTAATTAAAATGGAATGGTTTGGAGCCAAAATTCGGAACGGAATTAATAACGGTTTTTCCGGTTTAGCTTCGGGTTCAAGAATTTTAACTTTCCATATCGGTTTGGGTCATGTTCTGGCATAATAACTGATTTATAGGTTGCGGTTTTCGTTTTGTTTCGATGCTATTTAATAAAATTTGTTTCTCTCCTTCTTAATTCATTTAATTCTAAAATTATTTTCATGTATATTGACTATAATTTTTATGTTCAAATTGATTATGTTTATCGAGGTGCTACATATATGTACTTACTGCGTATTTATATTTTTTATGTTCTCTCTAGTCTATTAGCTTTTATTATCGTTTGGTTTGCGCAGATTTGTTAATCCCTCCTTTGTAGTAGTTTAATTTACCTGCACTGAAATTTTTCTCTAAGAAATCTTACGTTTCTTATATTCACAAATTTTATATATTATTATAAAACTAAACTATTACTTAAAAAATCACTCAATAATTAACAACTGTACAAAAAATGATAATATGTAGGTGGAAGAGGTGACTTTTAGTCTCAATTCCGCCTAAATAAATACGTTTTATTATTTTCATTAAATTAATTCTCCGATAGTTTGTTAATTAAGGTACCTTCCAATACCGTGAAAAAGAGAGTAATTCTCTTGTAAATCGATGTCCTCTTCCCTCTTGGTTCTCTGAAATCTCATCCCATTCGATCGAATCAAGTCTTTCAAGGGTCTCTCTATCCGCGAATAAAAAAAAACCTGCAACTCTCCTTGTATTTCAGTGAGTAACGAGAGGTTATCAGCAAATACTTTCCGAAGTCGCAATAAATCTTTAAGAGGCAATGATTTCACGTATCAAATAAAGGGCTTGAAGACCTAGCAATCGACTCATAATGGAAGTATTTAGCCGATTATTGGTATTTCATCCATTTTCCGATCGTATCAAATACGCTTAAGAGCGGATAGTACTTCGTCCCGAGCATTTCTTCTTTATCCATCCATGTATTAAGGGTCATGAACTGAATGAAAGAACCAACATGCCCCCTCTTGTCACAGCCAACCGTGAGGATTTTTTTCATTCCGTACCGATGATGAAAAGTTGAAGCTTTCGATCCTCTAAAGTAAATGTTAATGAATTTAGTATTTAGCTACCTTCAGGGAGTTTAGAAAAGTAGGTATTCGGTTATTCATATGGACGCTTAAAGGACTTGAAGTACTTGTTACAAGTAATTATTTACATCTCAAACATGTCATGGTAATGTAAATCGTCCATCCACATTGATCAATATTTTATCACCATTTTACATTCATGTCTTCCATCTATATACTGGGTGATAGCACTCTATTTTTCTAGCAATGTACGTATTTTCATCTATCTGGCCTGAACCTGCATTATTAACAAATACATCTCTTAGTGTCTACGAATGACAGGTATTCCCAACAATCGTCTACATACAATATTTGCGGCAGATAGAATCAGTAAGAAAGTAAAGATGCTTGCTGTATCTAGTTTTGTCTAGATATTTATTATTTGCTTTAGATACTCGAAAATATTCTTTGGAATCAATGTTCATCCATGGCTTCTCTCAAAGAGGAAGTTCGTGAGAGAACCTGTTTTTATATTTGAAATTATTTCGTTCATTTTATCCAGTATTCCTGATAAATTTATTCCAATATATTCTATCTATTTCTGTATTTTATACCTCCTTTCAATAGCAGTAGTAGACTTCAGTTAGTATATTCAAAAAACATGATTTGTTATCTCTTCGTGTAAAGTTATGTGTCAATTAATACTGAAAAATTAATAATTTATTATTGAACTACCAAAAATAAAATTTCCAAAGGCAAAAAAATCTTAATACGACAAGCTTATCAATCCTTATTACAGATTCTTCTTTGTATAGAGTTACAGAGTCAGTGATATTTAAGACTGTACACGAACTTTATGAACACTGTATATATGTAATATCATAAGAAGTTGTACTTATTTATGTCAACTCCATGCATTCACATTCCTTCCTGAATCACAAAAGTTTGAATCAGGAATAGATATCAGGAGCTGGCACCAATTTTCTACCGAAGGTATTCTATATTTCATTGGATTCTGAATTTGAGGTTGAAAGGAATCTCTTACGCTCAAACCCTCTAGTAAAATCAAATGCTATACCATGGAACATTGATATATGGGCCTTTTTGGCGATATTCTCTAAAACTACAAAGGGAGAGAATGAATCTCAACCTCAAACAGTTTTCTTACTTGTTTCATCACGTACAAACGTTGCCTTTATCGAAAACTTGGAGGCAATACAAATCGTCCGCTTTATTCGCGAGTGCGTATCATATTCGAGAACTCAGGATACATACATCACAAGGCATGGGAGACCACCCGGGGCGCTTAATCTCGGAGGATGCCTGTTTCGCTTTTACTTCCAAAACGAAGAAAAATACCGAAATGTTTCACATATCCGTCACGGATGGTGAAAACCAAGAAGAAAGGGGATACAGAAAAACCTCGCTCATAACACCTTTGTAGGAAGCACCACGAAAAGGGCTTTGTGGATTCGCTGTCGAGACGCCAAGAAATAACGATGTGAAAAAGGCATCGCGCAGTTCAGCTGGCTGCAAAAGAAATAAAAGTCTAAGCAAGGCTCTTGCTGACTCTACAAAGGCTGGGGTCATAAATGTGCATTCATGGTTAGCAGGATTTAGAACAATGCCAATTCGTAAAGGATTGGAATAGCTCCGCTCCTTTATTTTTGCAGTACCAATAGCTTCGGCCATTATTATCTTTGCTCGTCTCTAATATACTGTATAAACTTACTGTTTGTTTGCAACTGTTATTCAATCACGACGTTAATAGAGTACACGCCGAATAGGATGAAAAATCCCAAAATTACCGATTAATGCGTATAATAGTTGGATGTTAATTTGACGTTGACGTAAAATGCACTCAGCTACATCGTAGGAGATTAATCATCACTTCGTGGGATTCCTCCATTGTTAATTATCCGCAAATGCAGCTTCATATATGTATTTTCATCCTCGTCCATCAAATGCATCACGTCATTGCATGAAATAAATCAATCAGTGATATTTAATCACTCATGTCAGCTCAGAGATCATCTTCCATTAACTATTTCATCTGGTATTAGGCTATGAATTCATTTCCATATTATTTCTCCAAAATAATAACATTTATATGACCTGATTTCCTATTAATTGATATATGTTTTAAATGAGCGTAATATTAATCAAATACTGCTGACATTAATTTAAATAAAGATACATTAAAAGTACATTTGCGGCTCAGATAAATTTTATTTCGGGTTATTTATTATTAAATTAAACTTCCGTTACGCTGAAAATATCTCTTCGTAAATTTCCAAATTTATTTTATATTGAAATATTTATATTTGAAAATTCTGTTCTTTTACAAAAAAGGGCTAAAGGATCGTAATATACCGAGAGGAAAAATGATGTATCGAGAAGCCCAAGTTTATGAAAAACGCAGTAGATACTGTGATTTCCCTTGAGATTGACGAGTTGCCTCCCAATAACACATAAGGTTATAATGAAAGTGCAACGGACAAAGTGGAATCGATGATTGAAAAGTCACTAAAGCGTAAAGGGAAGAAGTTGTTTACATTCACAATAATATTGTGAATACTTTTCGCAATATACTCGGAACAATCTTGATCCTTCTTAAGGTAGAATAAGACTATTCATACTTGAGAACGTTTAATACAAATTTTGAATGAGTCAGGTTCATTTTCATGTAAAGCTAAGAAATATATTTTTTGCTCAAACTTAGCAAAAAAATTTGCGTAATGCCATATTGCTGTATCCATATGTTATACACTAGGATTTTCAGACTCGCATGTCCTCTGTCCTGTTTTATCCAGAAAAGTATTTCTTTCGAATTTATTTGATGAAATATTTTTATTGTATATTTTGTATTTGTATATTTCATATAAGTAGAGAAAAATTATTACCGATTTCTCCCAAATAAAATCGTTTTATTTTCAATATTACTTCACTTGCTGAAGTACCTCTTGATTCTCAACGAAGAAATTTAAATAGAATTAAATATAATAGTCGTATTTGTAAAGAAAAGAATGCAACATTATCCTTCTTAGTTTAGTTGATTGGGGAAGGTTACTAAAAAGGAACATTTTCAATCCTATTGATGTGTTCATAAATATGGCCGAAATCTATAATCAACGATAAGAATATAAATCTTAATATAATTTCATTCTTATAAAACTCGTACTCTCAAATTCTCTATCTCTATTATCTCTCAAATTCGTGCGATGAATCTTTTGAATTTAATTCTGCTATGAAAACACAGCATACAAATGATTAAAATTAAGTTTATGTGCTTTTCTGGTAGGAGCGCTTCTTCTGGCATCAAAATGGAGACCAGGACAGGCGGGACGTTGACCTTTAATAACGTGCAAGTTTGTAAGTTTCTAAAATTCTGGTTCTCGAATTTCAATCGACACACGTGTACATACGTATATACGTACACAATAATAAAGAAAATTCTAAATTATAACGTATAATAGTTAACTTTACCCTCAAATTTGACAGAACTAAATTTAACGTAGTTGAAAATGTAAATCTATCAGAGTGTAATCTGATCCTTCTGAGCAACCAAGGATACTCATTCTCCTTTGCTAAGCATCTATGAAGATAAAATCTGAAGCTAGAAATACAAACGGAGCTCCTAAAATACAACTTTATAAAACTTCATTGAACCTTGTGTAATAAACGAGCTCAGACTATCTGAGCTCACACCACGGAAACTTCTTTGTACGTCTACGAGGCCCATTCTACTGAAAATCTCTCATTTTTTCTTAATTTTTTCCCTACTCACAAAATATCTTTGTTTCTTTTCCTCTTTTTTTTCGTGGCATATGTAAATATAAATATACTTTGGAAAATCGTGCTGATTAAGAAAGACTCCTACACTATCGCTAGTATGTCCCTAAGTATTGTAATCGTAATTATAATCACTGAAATCATAGAAGTACAAAATACAAAACCTCTTATTCAAAAAGACTATCATATCCTTAACTTTCATTCTCTGAGGGGCCTTGATTCTACGTGTATTCTTACAGAAAAATGCGTGAGTTCAGATCCAGCAAAGTCCTTGTAGTCAGATACATATCATCGTTCATCAACAACGAAATTTCACAATATATATTCAACAAATTTTACATACTTTACTTGATCTATTCCAATTTTTAATCGAAAGCGATATTACGCCACCAAAATGAGAATTTTTATACAATTTCATGCCTGTTAGTATTTGTCTCGATTTCGAAGGACCGTTAGTTCTACTTTAATTTTGTAAATGAATTTAGGCCTGCAAATGGGAAAAATGACTTTATATGCATTTCTATCGAATGTATTTTCAAGTCGTTTAGAGTTGGGAAAATGATAAACTTCATTAAATATATCTGTATGTAATAGTTTATTGGCCTTAGAATAATCCAATCCCTAAATTTCACATTTCTATCCATCTATATCTATCTCATCGGGAAGTGCTTGAAATTAAGTTTTTTATTACTTCCATGCATTTTGTATGGACTTTATCGATATTGGATGGATAAATATGTAATAAACAGTGATTATTATGTTAGTTAGTAGTTATATCAACTTGCTGAAATCTGTGAAGCTCGAAAATTATAACAAGACCAATCCTGGAATATTAAAATACGCTGAGTGACTTTCTGGAGCATGATGTGTAAATATAACTTAGAAATATCAACAAATAATTAATTGCAATATTTATGCCACGGGATGTATTTTACTAAACTGATGATTAAATAATTAACATATTTTTAACGCAATATTCACCTTATTCGTCCCCGTTTTTACTTACAAAAGAGACTTGCGAAAAACAAGTCATTAATAGAAAGTATAAGTGAAAATTTGAATATATAATTTTAGATCATAATAAGCTAATATTTCCTTTTAATAATGTTCGGAATGGTTTATAAGTAAGAGAAACAAATTAAATATAACACTGTAGTCAAACATTATCGGTAAAATCGGTTTAATGAATCAATTATAGCAATTAAAATGTGAAATAAAGGAATTATATTAATTTAAAGTGCTTCGCCGTGACCTTTTCTTGATTTTACTCAAATTTAAGGCTTTCGCAGTTTCTAAATATTTGATTTTCAGCGTTTTGTGCTGATATCAGCATTTCCGCTATTCACTCAGCGGGGATTCATTGATGAGGTAGATAACACCGTGCGTTAGCGTGACTTTTGTGACAATGTTAAGTTGACAAAGATGCATGAAATACCCGCTTTGAAAATACATCGAAACTAATCCGCAGAGGAAGATTCTTTCAAGCGAGGAATCTGATAGTACGTTTAACAGCTTCCGATGATTATCAGCTGTTGACCGTAGTAGACATTTCCATTCAGGATAGTTTCTTTTATTACATCTATTCTCAAATGTAGGAGGTGCTGAGACTACTGTAACATTCGCGTTAATGCTAAATGGCGTTAAATTCATTAAGGTGTATACTGGTCATGTTTATGCTAATGTTTCCAATTGTCTGGAACAATATGGAAGCGTTCTAGTTGCAAGCTTGAATGTGTGTATGTGCGTATTTTGATGTTTTACTGCATAACTGTCAGTTGCAAAACTTATGCTATTCAGACAGGACCGTGTGTTTGGCGTGTCCAAAGTTGACTTTACCGCCTCAATGAATTGAATAATAATGTTGTAGAAGTAAATTATCACATTTTTACCCTCTAAGAATTTTAATATCATTGAAAAATAAAAGCATTGCTGTTGCATAAAATAAAAAATATACTACGAAATAATACATTAATTTTAATTATTTATGTCAATATATATTGATAAATAATATGCATTAATTAATTAGAAGCATAAAATTATGTTTCTAGTTCCGTTATGTTAAAAGAAATTTAGTGTCGTATTTTAAGTTAACACTCATCGAAATCAATCATTCATCCCCATTTAACTCGTTTCTTAAACAAATTTAATTTAATTTGAATTTCTACCATACTAATATAAATATCATTTTACTTCCCAAAATACAGGAATTAGGCGTTTAAAGGCGAAATTTTCTACGTATATTAAAGTTCAATTTAATCCTAGAGCTAAATATTAAACAAATTCACTTTATAATAAGTATCATAAATCCATAAGCTTCCATTCATTGAAGTCAGGTTACGGGAGATAGAATTGATTATTAATATTTTAGAGCAAAACAATAATAAAAAGCTTGATAGTACAAAAAGAAATACTCTGAATAAATAAACCAATTTTTTTAAACATTTTACTGCTTTCTAAAATTCTATAGTTATAAATATTTTTTAAACTCTCTTTGGGAAATTTTGAACAAAAAACTTGTTTAGGTCTCAAAATAGGAAGTATGTCCTCATTACAGCTTCCAGAAATCACTCTATGTCCACTTCATTACCATCACATGTCAACCCCTCGTGTGCAAGCTACACAGTGCACCCATGGTAGGCACAAACCTGTATGCAAACAAAGGATTTGCAACCGGGATTGGATTAAAAAATAAACGGTAACTATTAAAAATGACCATTTTGATGACGATGGATCCGAGAAGTTTCATAAACCTCACACTCAATGATTTTGATCTTAAATAGTACAACGAATATCGAATACGAATAATAAAATTGTCGCTTACGCTCGATAGGAAACGTTATGTTTAATAGCACAAATTTATGCCTCGATAGTTGAAGAAGCTCTTTATCAGAACATTACGAGAATCGCAATGAAATTCCAATAGAAATACTTTAGTTTTCAAAGATAATTTTATCAAAATATTATAAATATACGTATATATATGTGTGTATATATACACACACACACACACGAGTAAAAGTTATCAGTTGAATGACGTATCGTACCAAAAAAGGTCTCAAAACATTGTTCAAAACTTCGCGCAAAAGACCGCCTGGCGTCGAACTAAGGACCCGATCGTGCAACACAATTGCATATTAATATTAGATAAGTGCCATTCTGACCTGCTTGGCTGAATTGGATGATTCAGCATTGGACCCCCTATGAAGATGGAAGCATTGTTTCCGAAATGTACATCGGGATTCTGAAGAACTGGGACCGCTAAACGATTATCCGTTTCCCGGGAATCGCCCTTAGACGGTCGCCGCTTTTCGGCGCTTGGAGAACCTTTATCTCTTAGTTTATTGACCGCCGAGTTCCTTTTTTCTCCTTTCTGAAGGAATGTTACCAAGCGGCCATGAGTTCGACGCCAAGTGGGTGCAAAACTCTCCGGTATAAAATGTATAGCGGTAAATTTTGACAATTATTTTCATGCTTATCCGATAACCGGGAATGATATAAAATGGAATGTACATAGAAGCAATTCATATGTTCTATATACACTGTCCGCCGTTCCTCTGACAGTTCTTGGTTCCATGCCTGAGCGTCATTTCTATTCTACCATGTATTTCAAAGGGGGATAGCGTAATATTATTTTAGGACCTTCCCGATAAGATATTGAATTGAAACTTTGGAACAGGTCAGAATGGCACTTATCTAACATTAATTTGCAATTGTTTTTCACGATTGGATCCTTAGTTCGACGTCAGGCGGTCTTTTGCTCGAAGTTTTGAGGCCTTTCTTGGTACGATATTGCATTCAACTGATAGCTTGCAGTATGCAAGCAAATTTTACCCGGGTGTGTGTGTGTGTGTGTATTACGCGTAACTTACTCGTAATTAAAATCAATCTTTTTAGTAGCGAAATTTAGGCTTTAAAAAGTTAAATAATCTTTTAATCCTTTATCTTTTAGACCTTTACTGAATTTTTAGTAGAAAGGCTTTTACTTTTCAGGGAAAATAATTTCAAAGAGTTGATATTTTTGCAACTTGACATTGAGCGGTCTTGTATCAGCCCTGGAAAATTAAAATCCAATTGAGAGTCGAAAAAGAATCTCATTTTTATCAAAGAAGCCAGAAATAAATTAATCATTGAAGACCGGAGAAAGAGGACGGATATTAGTTTTCTAGGAAGAAGGGTTTTCCTAGACAGTAGAAAAGAGGATTATTGTAGCGTTTTAAGGGGAACGTCGATCGTAAATAATTGTTGTTTTAAGAGTATCGACGCGCAGGGATTAGGGGAACAGTCAAAGGTAAAGCTAATTAAAAATCTGAAGGAAAATACTGAGGAAGATAGAAAAATAGAATGTTATGGCTTATTTATAGAGAGGAGATTCTTTTTTGCAATGAATGAAAGTCATTGGAGACCCACATACACTGATAAGGAACATTTTGAATGTTGGTGGACTACAATGCTATAGAAATTATTGTATGAAAAGGTGAAAAGGCGGGAAAGGATATACTTTGAAGACCACCTTTAAAATAAACATTTTTGTTCAACTGGAAATTGATGTTGAAACGAATT
This sequence comes from Pachydiplax longipennis, assembly GCA_036926295.1. Taxonomy (NCBI): domain Eukaryota; kingdom Metazoa; phylum Arthropoda; class Insecta; order Odonata; family Libellulidae; genus Pachydiplax; species Pachydiplax longipennis. Next base: position 4,302,286 of record JAVFKF010000010.1, read on the forward strand.
TGTTTGTTGAATAGTTTTAATTTCCTCAACAACGTTTCTAAATTTAATTTAGCTTCATGGCCCTTGTTACATATCTAGATGAGTGGAATGTTTTCCCTTTAGTACGGAACGGGGTAAATGTATCTTTAATTTACCTATTTGCTTTGATCTTAGCCGTATACACTGCTATGACAACGCGAATGCTGAATAATGGTTCCTTCATTTACCACTCTTTATTGAGTGCTCTAAAAAGTGCTATTCATATGAAAAACGTGTTTCGCTTCCGTGGACGTATTCCACTTATTGGATTCCTGTTGAGTGAGGAAAACAAAGACAAGCTACGCTCCTCGTCATACTTAGTAAACCTTATTCCCTTCACAGAGCTTTATGTAGCGAGTAATATAATTAAGGGGGATTTAGTGAGTGTAGTTTGTAGCAAGGAGTAGTTAATTAGGTGTAGTTGTAGCAATGACGAACTTCCAATCAGCCTCCGGATTGAATACTATACATATCATAGCAACGCTAAATATCATGCAGAATGTGAAACAGTCATTTTGCTTGAAAATGGAAGTTTAAAGCAAAAAATATTATGGTAATAATGAAGTTGGTTTATTCTAACTTGGATGTGTGTGATAGTACTGTACGCGTTGTTAGAAGACGACCTCGATTGATAGTTTTCCTCTGAAGAAGTTTTCGACTTTGATTATTAGTCCTCGCTATGTTTCCGAGGAACATAATTTAGGGAACGCTGATCAATACAATTCACTATGAAAACATTCTGAAAGAGTTGAGGAATGATGTTTTTAACGCAAATATTCTGTTTTTGTGAGGTAGGATAATTGAGTTAATGTCGAAATATGATGCACCGTACCAAGCTTAAAACACAGATATGCCCTTCAAGGGCACACACGTGTTGTTTGACGAACATTCCTTTCCAAATTATGGAATCCTTCAGATATAAGCCTGCAATTAGTGCGCTACATATTCAATGTAGTTATAATTGTATTATAACGTAGTTTTGATAAAACAGAGCGAGTTCTACACATCAGAGACAGGAATTTGATAAGAATTTGATAAGAATTTGATAAGAATTTACTGTCAAAGATAATATATACAATAATACATTTTCTAATTTCTCAAAAGTATCCTAGACTGATTTTAGAGATATAAAACCGCGAATATTAGAGTAATTTTACTGCAAATGCTAATAGAATGAATACATGAAGACAAGAAATGTACGTTTTTCAATTTTATACAAATTATGTGATGTCGCCTTTTTCATTAGTTTTTACCTTAGACTAAAAGAAAGTCAAATTTATGTCGAAGACAAATTTTTATTTTCCTCTACCATCTTCCCAACTCGAGTTATATTATATAAGTTATTTAACTTAATATTAAAACCATTCATAATTTTTTCAGTTATTTAAATTAAAATTGTTTTATGTCTGCCTGTTTATCATCAGATAAATGTAATGACTAGTAAAATTATATCACATTTTACGTATGAATATAACCTATAATTTCGAGTTTTGAAGAATAAATAAAAAGAAGTAAATTACTCAAAAGATTAAAAATTTTAACTGTCGGAAATGCACGTATATTCCACAAGTAGTCCTCTGGTATTCATAAAAATTTCATGTTTGAAGATAACATGTATGTCTCACAGAAAATGCTGTCCTATTCTTAACCTGAAATTTGTTTTAAGTTTATGTTTTAGATCATCGTCAATCAAAATCAATATATAATATTACTATAAAATAATAAATGTAAATTAACTTATAATTTTATGTTATTTATTACATATCATATATGAAATACTGGATTATTGTTTTATTAGTAACTATTAACAACGAAATTTATTAAAAATGTGTTATAAAGAACCAAGTACGTGTAGAAGCTGCTTTAGTTTAGAAATAATACAATTTAACACAAGTTGTGATGAATTTCAGTTATTATTTATACGAAGTATGCTGAAGTTAGCTCATAATCATAGACAGATGCACACGAATCAACTGACTCTCGGATAAAAAGTGCGAAGAAAAGCTCCTTAGGATGAAATTTCCTTTGATAAGCCATCTTCGAAGCATTTTCATTTCCCATTTCTACTTTTCTTCCTCATTTGTCCTCAGTTCTTCGCATATGACTCGCCTCTTTTCTTTAGAAATCTAATTCTCGGCAGTTTTACCTCATTTTGCTACCAATAAAGGCACTCCACATAAATAGCCGTACCTTCCACTATTCTATTGTTCACTCTCCCGAGTTAATAAATGCGTTTGTGTCAAAGCCCTTTTGGCTTCTGCCCGATTTCAGTGCACGCATATTCCTAAAATCTAATCTAATTTCATAACCCTTATATCGCAATATCTCGTCGGAAATCAGGCCGCTCAAAAATATCCCTGGAGCTTCTATTCGACTTAATTGTCAATCCCATTCCTCTCAATATAATCGAGAGAGTGATGTTCTCTTTCGCCTCTGCTGCTTCATTTTCAAATCGGATCGTATTAGCACTGCCTTTTCGATCCTTCTTTCTCCAACATTCCTGATGAAGAAGCAGCGGTTCGAATCCTTAAAATATAGGCTGCTTTGTTCATTGAATGATACGCCTTTCATAGGACAAACCCTAATCCATCCCCTCTTCCTCTGCCAATTTGGACTCTTTTGTAAAAAAATGTGCTTTCCAGAAACGCCGTAGCTATGGGTTCGAAACCAAGTTAGGATAGCTGCGATATGCACCATGAGGCGGTACTCTCGTCGCTATTTCATTGTCTCGCGTTTTTATGACGATATTTTCAATAAAGCTATAGAAATATTTCATAAGTTTTCATTAATTTCACTACGTCATAAAATTCGACGCACATTGTTCATCCTTCATAGTTTTTATAACTCAGTCCTGCGACGCTTAAATTCTTTTAAATCTAAGATATATAACTTGTTCTGTTTTTGGTTGCTAATAATAGGAAAGATGCTGAAAAAATTCACTATTCTACTATGTAAAATTAGCTCCTTGGACTTTTTTCCCTTGTTCCTCGAAAAGGACGGAATTTTCGCTACGAAATTTCCTCTAAAATTAGAGCTAGTTAATTGCAATGATGTACTTGGATTTGTGAAAAGTTTCTACGTTGCTTATAATGCAGATGACTAAAACCTTTTATCGACTCGACTAAGTATGAAGGCCATTCTGCTTCACAAATATGTACGCCTCATTTCTAGTGACAAAATCTCTACATTTGAAATAATGCTATGAAAATCTAAATCGATTCTTCCTAAAATAAAATGCTAGAACTACGATTGGCTCATTTGTGGTAACTACCAAGATCAAGATAAAAACTTGGTAATTGATAAAATTAGAAAGATTGAATATCAATCTTAAATATAAAACTCTAAGTAAAATTATCGATTTCCATCCAACTTTAATATTAAATACATTGTAGTTAATAAATAAATGTTTGCCTTTATTGTGGGCGAAAATGAGGCGATTAAGTTTCCTCTTCCACTTCAGAAATTGCAAGAGAAAACTGAGTACGTTACTAGGGAGTTACTTAGGAAGTGTCTTTTGAAGTGACTTTCGAAGGATATCATCAAAAGTTGGAAATTGTTACTTGGAAACTTAAGTTTGATGAAAACAGCATGGAATATTCAAAAAGCTATTGAATTCCAAATAGATCCAACCAAGTGACAATTGGTAAATTTTTAATAATTGTTGAAAATCATTAACCAATAAGATTCGGTTTGTGGGTAAAATATTGAAATTTTCAGATGATGTTAAAGTGTTGAGAATTGTTTCGGGTCTACATTAGCACCAGACCATCAAATCGGAAATAAAAGCGAAAATACGGTTATATCTGCCGGAGTGAAAAACAAACTGGAAACGAAAAATTAATTTCTTTAATCTAAAACTTTTGTTTATTCTTTTCTAATATCAGGTTCGTCTTCTAAAAAAGCGAAACGGTAGTTGTAGAGTAACTCACTTATAAACATTTTATTATTTAATGAACTCACAATTAAATCATATCTTCAAAATTGGGAGTTTTATTATAAAATGCTACTGAAAGTAATGAAATAATTAAAGATAAATAATTATTATGAAGCTGGTGGCGTTTATGGCAATAAGGAAATGGATACGGATTTTGTTTTTAGAAAGACTAGAATAATTGTAGCAAAGAAAACGGTTCCAACCGGTTCTGCAGCGTTTTCCTGAAGGAAAACCGAAATGAACCCAAACGTCGTTCTCAACGAAATGCAGTAAAAGCTGATACAAAAATAATTTCGGCTCGATGTCTTGATTAGCACTGAGCAGAAAACATTTCTGCTTTGTTTCTCTTTCGAATGTTTTTATACACGTCACGTCTGTATTCTTGCATCCTTTCAACCTTCCTTCCTCCGGATTTCCGTCTCCCCGACGTCTCCCACTTTCTAATGGTGAGGCAAACTCATCGATTGGGCCAGTGGCTTCTCACGTAGTGACTCTACAAGGACGAGGAAAGTGGTTGGGATGGAAGGGGTTGAGAAGTGGTTGCGAGGCAGATTGGGTGTTATAATGGTTGCCAAGATAGGGAGAGAGTGGGGATGCGGACTCTAAGATTGGGTGAAAGCGCACTCCTTTAATGGCACCAAATCTTTGCTTGATATCTCGCCCCCATTCCCTTCCTTAATACCATTTCCAACTACACTCTCCCCATTTCTCTTCCTTCTCGTTTCTCCTTCTTTTGTCCTTCGACAGGAAAAGGGACATGTTTGCCAGACTCCGAAGTGGTATTTCTCGGTGAATTTCTGCGAACCGAAAGTGACTCATTCAGTTCTTCTTGTGGCCCAAACGAATCAGTGTTCGGATTCCTTAAAGAGATTCAAAATTATTTCAAATGGAATTATATTTCTCGATCGACTGCTGCTACGGTTGTGGTAATGATAATTATTCAAATAAACATAGAAAGACAAAGTTTTTATTTTGGGTAAACGGAGATTCAAACTTCTCCACTTCAATGCAATCCATTGTCAGTGGAAACTTACAGAATTGGGAAACTAAAATATAAAGAGATTTTCATCGGAGTAGAACAGGAAAAAGTGAGTTTTTGGATGTGAAAACATAATTTTAGATGGAAGAATAGAGTATGCATAGTAGAAAAACACCCACTAAGAAGTGGGTGTGCAAAATGTAGACTAACCTCCTGAGAGTGATAACTAAATGATGAAAAGCTGAAAGAATTAAAGTTAATAATTAATCTTCCTCAGTAATTCTTCCTATCCGTTCCTATCAATATTGTGGTCTTCGGGATTCTGAAATGTCTTAACTTACTGTCGAAATTCACCCTCTTCCTTCGTTTGTATTAAAAAATATGGCGTTGATTTTCTTCATATTCATCACAACAGTTCGCTATAGTAGTGGAGAATTCAGAATATTTATAAAATTTAATAATGATAACAATTTTAACAATGGTACAACAAAGATCACGTCCTTGCTGGGGGAGTTTTTTTCCTGAAGTTGGTTTTGACATTTAGTAGAGGGCTTGCAAAGGTTTTGGAGTCTGAATTAGACATACGGTATGTAATAGGAAAATTATCATTGCAATTATCCTGGTGTAACTTCATTTAGAGGTTTTCCATTCATCGCATATGGGAATAATGCCAAATAATAATTATAAGCGAAAATAATTTTAATAACTAATTGCACTAAATACTCAATTATCATTAATAGAAAAGGACTCTCTACTCAATATTTGAAGTTTTTTATCTTTGTAATAAATTATTGTTGACACTTGTTTTTTCAACGAAGCACATTCACAATATTCCTGAATTTTTTAAATTTAGAAAATTTTAAGCTCTGTAATATTACAAGTGAGATGTTCGCTCCAACTTAAAAGAATGAGGGAAAGGTGTTTAACTTTGCATGAGGATGCATGCGCCTTAAGGCTTACTTATAAACGGAAGTGATGCCACATGAGTGGGACTCGAATACAGGTCTTCCCGGGAAGATAAACTTCGTAAAATGATTTCAGGACCTTAAACCAATAGCTCATTTCCCAAACACGTTTCGTTCAAGACGAGGAGAATAAAATCGTAATGCCATTACAGCAAAGACGTTTCACTCAAGGGTTATTCATCTATTAGCCTCTTCATCCACGAGATATTGTACCCAAGGATATTTCACCGAATTAGCATTACTGTAAATGGTCTTTAAGAAAAGTTTAACTAAACCCTTGGAACTCAACTTGAAAACCCCTTGAGAAATCTATACTTTAAATTTTAATTCTCGACATTCTTCAAAAAATTTGCTGCAGATAACATTGCAAACTGCCCTAATCTCTTCGAGTAATTTACAAAACTCTTTATTTGATATGAATGTCTTTTTGTATCGTCTATAGAGATAATTTCTTATGCTGTAAACTATCACCGCCCGACCCAACCCGAATTTCTTTTGAAATATCATTTAAAAAACATCCTTGATTGAAATATCCGTTGGGTAAAATCTCCTGTGAACCGATTCGCGGGGGAAATATGTTCATTGAAAATAATGACTAAATACCTCTGGGGGAAAGTTCCCTAGGGTGAAGTGTACGAACGAACTGTCTCTCAGTGTACTTGAAAGAACTCGTCACCGTGAATGTCAAACGTCTCTTGTGTCAAACACAGTTGGCGAAACGTCCGGACATCGTAGCTATGCATCGATATCTTTTTTATGAATTAATAATATAAGATTTAATGTAAGTAATACAGTTAGAGAGGGGAAATCAATTACGGTATGAACTTATAACGTCCTTCTAATGGGTTTTTGAATTCTTTCCTTCGAATAGCTACTTTCGAATGATTAAAGAAATACTATACATAATATGGGCATACATATGAATTGATTATTTTAAGGAGAGCCATAGAGTTTGAGTGTTAATTTACTTTTATTTCTTTGCTTAAGCATCTACTTCATTAAAATGTCAGTATATTTAGAAAATGCTTTACTACCACAAGAACAATTTAAGCTTAAATTACTTTAAATTAAAGAACCAAAAGTTTCAGTAAAATCAAACTCACATGCATGGATGAGTTTACCCCTGTAGTGTGGACAACCAAAATTACACAGCACCTGAATCTATGCAACCCAATTTACAGATAGGTGGGTTGCCAACATTTAGGCGTACAAGCCAGACCGGCAATTTAGTTGACCGTGATTTTCCGAAATTATCCGAAATGAAAAGCTAAATATAAACTTCTCAAGCATATATTGAAACTTATACCCGTAATTGAGTAGGACTTTAATATGAATCTTGTAAATTTAAAATAATTTAAATTTAACATTCGGATAGAAATATTTTAAGGAAAAATTAGACATGAGACATTTTCAATTGAAATTATTTATTAAAAATGGCCACTTTTGGTATGTTAATAATCATAAAAATTACTATAATTAATGTTTTATGAAGTAATAATATTATCAAACCATACAGCTTACAGTGAAATTAAATCTATCCATTACAGTTACAAGGTTTACTAAAGAAAGTCTTAACAATTATGATAGATTTCTTCTCATATGAATAGCCATATTTACTTTTCCATATAATTACTGGGAATTACTTCTACAGCAAGTAAGCATTTGACGTGGAATATAAACTTGATTCTTAAAATCTTTACTGGTGTAAGTACATAAGCTTTTATTATGTTCTATTAAATATTCATACATCATGGTCTATTCCTTCACTTAAGGCTAATGATATAACATCTAATGTTTCGCCATTAGTTAAATGAAACATGCAATTTTGTGAAAAATTATCACTTTTTACCAATAACTTACCAAAATTCGCGTTTCTATTTTATCAATACAAATGACGTTAAGAAATCAAAAATTCTCGAGCGAAATTTTTTATGATAAACAAAGAAATAACTGAAAAAATGTACTGCAAACGTTTTTTGTATAATAACAGGAATAAAGATTCACCGATTCGGAGAGAGTGATTTTACACGCCAGTATCAAGGAAAGTGTTTCAGAGTCGTAAAATTTGGAAAAAGATGCTCCCAAATCCACTCCCGCTTTTCTTTTCTAGTAAAAGCACTTTGTTCGAATTACCGAGTGTTCGAGGATGAGTCGCGCGAAGCTCAGGTCTCAGTGGCGGCATAAACACTGTGAAGAGATAAAATCGTATTACACGCCGTATCGAGTTGTATCATTTCATTGCACCTCTGTCGCACCTTTGGAGGAGGATTTTTCGCTGTATTGCAGTCAACGCCCTGCTTTCAAGGATGCCTTATCGATCTTTGTTGTCTTCTAGTGCGCTTTGTTCGCTCCTGTTTTCGTTTATCGAGTGGACTCAAAATGGCTCCGATCCTTTCTCTTGTTGCACACCCAATACGATTCCCCCGTGATTTGGACGTAGCAGCAGATTGAAATTCCACTTAAGGTGCATTCTTCTCTCACTTCGCATTAAGTCTCCGCGCCCAATGTCTACATAATGTCAAGATAAAACGAACTTTTACTGCTCGGGAGAGATGCCAATATTGCACAGAAATAGATGGAATGATACCATTATCATATTTAACGTAACCCATGTTAAGAGCTGATTAAATACGATAAAACGTGAATTATTCTTCGCTAAAAATTGGAAATATACGTATTTACGGAAGTACACAATTCTATCCATACCTTCGATATTAGCAATTTTTCCATGATTATTCTCCGTACTTTTCTAAATATCTATACGCCTTTTGTTGAACACTCATCCACATTCTTTTTTAACATTTAAGCTACGAAAATCCCTTTAAATCCTCATTTCATACTTTTGGCAATCGTTAAAACGGTCATTCTATCCCCTCGGTAAGAATCATATTTCCATTTACATCACATTAGTCAGTATGCATCGATCTATTTTTCTTTTTCCTCAAACCATCGTAAAAAAACCCTTTCATATTCGTCTTGTAGCTTTATACCTCTTTTTAGTCTCTATACTTTGATTCTTTTCAAGATTTTGTTTTACCTCGGAACACAGAAATATAAATAGCATGGGAATATTCAGAAGAAAAAAGTTTGAAGCAAATCTTAATATACTTAATAAATTCAGCGATAGTACGTTCATAGGAGATGAAGCCATATTATATGGTCACCTTGTTACACAGGCCATTCTGATACTGCGTGACAGATCAGGGGGATAGATGCAAGAACATTTCATGTTTCGTGTTCCAACTTTTTTCCACACGAACGTATTTGTTAATAAGGTTTTAGTTTCTGAAATATAGCTTTAAAAGAAAAAATTGGAGAAGAGTTGGATTTATGTAGAAAAATCTTCTCAACTAAAGATTGAAGGAGATAAAAAACACTGCGAGATAAAATACGGAATAAAAAGGAAAACGACTATATTAATAGCATTTGAAACTAATACATGAACTTTAAACATATAAATTCATCATACAATTCTACAAATATATATGAAATTGCTATGCATGTATACAAATCTGGACCTTCGTAAACTTAAGAATACCAGTACCAGAACCAGTCATACATGATAAATATACATTTCGTATATAGTCATATAAATGTTTGCAGTTATAAGTAATCGTTATCTACTAGTTATTACGTACATTAAAAAGAATTTTCTAGTGATTACATTGATGAATAGTTCACTATCCATATGCGATAAACATAATACTGTGGTATGCATCATCGGCATATATGCGAAAAGTGACATGTTATATGTAATGCATTCTTTAAGTGAAAATTGAGTAATCATTTAATCACATAATTATTACTGCAGAAATTATTGTGACGTTGTGATAAAATGAAATCATCTCAAGTGCAGGCAATTTTTGTACAGCAGTAAAAGTCAATAGTCAAGTAATGAAGTTTGATTCGAGTTCTATGATACTAAGATCATATATGGGAAACACTGCTGAAAAAATCAATTCAATAAAACATGTCGTTGAAGAGGTCACAAATAAACGCAAATTACACAAAGAAATTATATTTATATTTTCCTGCTCTGTTTACGTACCTCAGGCCTAAGAGTTGTAATAAAATATTTTTATATAATATTTATAATATATAAAAATATTTGTTGTTTGATTATTATAAATAATAGAATATCTTCTAATTTAGATTAAAAGAAAACTTTATTATATAATAATATTTAATAAACACCGATTAGTACCTTCGTTTGTTCCATCGCTCAGAAGTATTTCCTGGAAAGAATCCGAACCGGTAATTTCCATAGAATTCAGAACAAAATACTTTGGTTCTTTCTCAGAGAAGAGCTTTTAAAATGATGGAACAATATGTATTTTGAAATGGGATTGGCAACGCTGGAAGAAAGGAAATTAAAACTTGGATATTACATTCTGGAAAGACGTATCGGGTATTGTGTCCACCTGGCTAGATGGGCTAATCAAATTCCCTGAGAATTTCAGGACAGAGATGAGGAGGAATTGCAGCATTGAACGTTCATTTTTCCACGAACTGGAAAGATGCTCCTATAATGGATCGAAAGATAGATTGAAAGTTCCATTTTGTCAATGCCTAAAAGTCAGTCATCTGGGAATACGCAGAAATAGACCCTTTGCTGAAATAAAGTCGATGACTGGTATTCCACTCTGTCCCATACCTTTATATTTAAACGTTAGGAAATTTAAGGAAAACACTTAGTTAAACACTTAAAATTCTTAAAATCATACTTAGGTTATTGAAAATTCTGAACGTTGTCCTATGTCTCTAATATACCTATTCGAAGCTAAAAAGGACCATAAACAATTTCTATTAACATCTTTGTCTCTTTACGAAATAAAACACCACTATTTAAATTAAATAATGAAATATACAGCTTCGCTTAGTATTTCACTTGTATATTTAAATATAACTTTTCAGACTTTTATTTCACGAAAACATTAAAAATTTAGTTGCTATAAATAAAACTTGGTTGCTACAAACATTAAAACAAAATTGAAATTAGAGACGCTAATCTAGGACACTCCTCCTTGTATTTCATCTAGTAGCAACTGAATCCGAGAAAACAATGACTCGGTAATCATCGAAGGGAAAAATATTCCATAGATATAGATATCAAGGGAAACTTTAATATTTATTAAATCGACTCCCACTCGTTTATAGCATCGTAAAAATAAGATAGATATCAGCTTTAGTCTATGAGTGAAGGAAGTGCGTCAACATTTCCGTATTTTATTAAATGGAAGAATAAATAATTCCAGTCTGGAAAATTGAATATTGCGTGTAATATTACGGAAACATATTATGGGCTGCCTGAATCCGAGCCCGAGTAATCTTAGACATGAGGATAGTTTTCTTGGGCTTTCTACCTCGCGAAAACTCAAAGTGTTTGTCTTAAATTTTTGTATAGAATCATTTTTGATATAGAGGGGGAGACGGGCAGACACTTCGAAAATTTCATACAAAGATTTTTTGATGACATTCAAAATGCATTCACTAAAACTAATAATTAACTTATCGCTACCTGCACTTATAACGATGAAACTAATAATTTGAAAATGCAATCACATCCGCCATCGGATAAAACATATACAGGTTCGTATATCGATTTAAAATATTCTTAAAGCATTGGCGACTACTGTTCAGCCGTAATATAATTGCCTTTTACATGAATTTAAGAGGCAAACCGAGCTGTTATTTGTGAAGGGTGAGAGATAGGTTCCTATTTGTATCGATTTTTAATTCTTCAATCGTAACTATTAATGCTTATCGTGATCAGGTCACGGCAGAAATATCTGCATTAAAATTTTTTTTAGTTATTCACTTAAAATTTATGATTGTTTTTATAAATTTTCTCTCATAGCGATTTGAATGTATTTCTCATTTATGATAAAACAAAGGAATAACGTTGGAATAATTGCCTTTATCAGCCTTTAGTTATTTCAATTTTTATTCCTTCACTAAATTATATATATTATATCTAAGTTTTAATTATTAAACTGAATTTTGTTTTACCAATAGAAAAACAGCGTTGTCGAGTTAAGATAATATTTATCGTGAATTTCGGCTGGTAATATAATAAGCTAGATGTTTTCATACCCATCTTTGAATCTATATCAATATCCAGCTGAATTTTAAAAAATAATCAATTCCCTCAGGAGACATTATCATAATCGATGTGCTTTCCTCCTACGGTGAGAAATATTCGACGGATCGGTGCTCGACTCCGAGTCCTTTATGGAAAAAGAATTTGTAAATAGGAACGGGCTTTCCTCTTGTATAGCGGGAAAAGTGAATGGCTCGTACTCTCTCGACGTCTTCTTTTGCCTCTCGTTAAAATTTTCCCGGAAAATTGGATCAGTTGAAGCGTTGGTATGCTCGTTGGAGGCGCGCTGGAGCGAAAGAGAGGAGAAAATGGAGCGAGAGACGTAGATAAAGAGCAGCGATGGATGGAATGGGGGTTTTCAACCTTGGATGTTTACACAACAAACGAATGAAAAGATTACTTTAGCTGAAACATGCAAAAATTTCAAAGACAGCTTCGCAATTCGAAACTAATCCGTCACCGCCTTGGTCTCGAACTGCGAGACTGTCGAATTGCCAGACTGTCGAATTGCGAGACTATCGAACTTCGAGACTGTCAGATTGCGAGACAATCAAATATCAGGGAACTCTTTCCGATATTACTCTACAAAAAGTAGACAAATTCGTTTTCAGGCACTTTCCTATGTCTGTAACTATTAGGAGCGAATTTTTGAAAGATTTATTGCTGTTTAAGATACTGAATTTCAGCTTTATTCCGACAGCGCGCAGAAGGAAATATAAGAGTAGAAACAATCATGCGAAAACGTATTTATTTCTTGGCATAAAAACATGAGAAAACATCAGAATATTAAAAAATGCCTAACTAATAAACAACAAATGCCATGTAGCATTTCACTGTGCCATACACGTACACTTACGCCCCAGATTCGAGTGCTGTATTGCGGGACGTCGAATAGCGAGCCATCACTTTAGTTCTGAGGAAACTTAATTTCTAAAGGAATTCTTCTGAGTTCAATCGATGGGGAGTGCATTCCTCATAAGTTCATCTTGCCCAGCCATTAAAGCCTCTAGAAATGGCATGCATAAGTTAAAAGAAGGGAAAGGCCGCGTAAAAATTAAATAAAAAAATTGCTCGCCGTGATAGAATAATTTAGGCAATATAAAAGTAATTTTTACAATTGATAAATAATGAATATATAAACATAAAAAATCAATAATTTATGAGATATATTATATTTGTTGTTGAGTAGTTAAACATCGTTACAGATATGCATCTTTTATCGTTTCCTCTTATTTTATAATAAATGGTAACAGCTTACCGCTGATGGTTACAGTAGAATATGAGTCACAGTTCCAAAACCATCAAACAGATCTGTTTGATGGTTTTAGAACTGTGACTCTTATTCTATAATAAATGGGTATGAATTTCAATCACTGTTGTTAATAAGTGAGAAAATCACTCTGCAATCAAATACAAGTTGCACTATTGCATCACTTTTATTGTTATTATGATGTTCTACATGCCTAATCGATATTTTAGTTTTTCAGAACTATAGAATAAAAAGCAGTGAAACGTATGTCGAGCCCATTTTAAATACTTTAGCGAAGCATTACTGTTTGCACTCAAAAATTCTTTATACGAATTTCTGACGTTGTCTAGTAGAAAACAGAATGTTATTTCTACTGGAAAATTTCGTTCTGCCCCCAATATGGAGGCAGATGTAAGAGGAGACTTTATAGTCTCAATCTCGCTCTAAATAAAGTCTTTTATTATTATTATTATTATTATTATTATTATTATTATTATTAATATGCAAGCTCCTTGGAGTAAATATAAGACAAATGATAAATGTGTACGTTTTAAATGGTTAAAATCCGTCATGATATCACCTATCGATTGAGAAAATTCAATGGAATGAAAATATTGGCAGTCGTCATCATTTATTGTGCGATAGAAAGGTATAATCGTAAAATTAGGCCGAGTCTTAATTCAATATTAAAAAGGTAAGTATCCTCTGTTATCATTAAATTCCTATTGAACAATAATCTCTCGCTTTCTAAAGACATTGGAGAGATGGGAGACGTAATCTACTCTTGAAAAATGATTTTGGTCTTCAATCTTATAGCGCTACGATTTTATGCGTACAAATATCATTCCTTGTTCAGTTATAACCGAAGCTGCCGAAGCACTTTTAACAATAAGATTAGTACAGCAAACAAAAATCTGTAGAGTGTCAGTGAGAGAAAAGAAGTTCGAACTCGGCTGTTAATAAATAGAGGTTCAAAAACTCTCGAATCGCCGAATATGTCGGGAATGATCCCTCGAGAGGAGCAATGAAACCGCGGATTACTGAACTTATGGGCCAGTAATCCTATATCTATATTCTTCAAGGTTAAGAAAATCTTGAGAAATATAGAATTCATATCGTACACACAAACGAATGTTCAAAGTAAAATAGTCCTGAGTGTGACATGACATTAATGGATATGGCCTTACTAGGTGACAATCGTTGTGAATGACTCCCATTCCGCCGTATTCGGCTTTCCAAGACCGGAAAAACCTATACACCAACAAATGAAATAGCTCATATACATTAAGGTTTTATATGGAATTTTTGGGTCTTATCCATCTCAATATATTTAAACCCAGTTGAGATTCGTTGGTTCGAGATGTCTCTGTGGTGCTGATAAGATTCCGAGAATTAATTAATTTCTCTTATTTTGCTTGACTTAAGCTGTGTCGAGCATCCTTTTCGGATTATTATTTTTAACAGGAGCTCTATAATCCATGCAAAATCCTTGGATTATATTGGGTAAAATGGTGAAATACGAGTAGAAACGAAGATAAAAATTTGCTTGAATATAATATGTCTTTCCTAATTGGCTTTCCTGGATCTATAAAGCTGGGAATTAAGAAGACTAAAGCGACATTCGAGACTCAAAGCAAGCGCGTGAATTGATGTGGGTTGTATCAAATACTTCAATCCTTAGATAATTACCTAGAAGTTATTCGGAAACGATAATTTTATAAATATAAAATATAAATTAAAAAATACCAGGATTTACGGAAAATTCGTATTAAAGGAATTGAAAAAATCATCGTATCCCGTATTTCAAAGAATCCGTTCCATCTTAATTTTTCGATAAAATTTAATAAATTGCTGAAGTAAGTGATAATTTAGAGTAGTTTATTACCAATGATAAATTAACCTAGAGTATCGGCTGCATTTGCATGGAATTACATTGTAGATTGATGAATTGTTTAGGAGAGTTTTACGGTACTTAGTAAAATGATAAGGATATCTAGAAAATTATTTCATAATTTTCGTGATCTTTAATGAATATTAAGATTTATCGGGTCATGGATTTGAATATAGAGTGTAAAATATTCTAAAAACCATTGCATTACGGTGATCTAGGGGTTAAATTTCGTTTGTCTTTTGTAATTGAATAGATTAAAAATATCTTTCATTTACAATTTTCATTAACTCGTTTGAGGGTGCGATGGTATGTCTCAGCTACTGAAAATTCGATAATCAAAAAAAATTAGTGTTTAGTATATTATGCGATATTTTTCCCCGATACGCCACCAAATTTATTTAATGCTTGGCTATGCGGTCGTTTTTCTCATTTCACTTTAAGAAATTCTTATAGAAATATCTCGTGATCGGAAGGTACGTTAACAAAGGAAGGAGATCTCCTTGGGATAGAGGATCCTTTTACTAACCCGATGAGCTTCCGCAGCTCACGCGCTTTAAAAGGTTCAATGGTTCATCCTGGACCGCAACAGTTTCTTGGGAAGTGATTCCAAATCGCTAGGTTTCGTGATGTTTTTCTCAGGAGTCGCCCCTGACCCTGTGATAGACGGTGAAGTCAGCCTTCGAAATGCCGCTTCATTTCCTCTTGCGTGATGCCCTTAGAGTGAATAGCGAACCTATGGCACGCGTACCCTAAATGGCACGCGAGAGAAATTTCTGGATGGCGGAACTCTGACAGCACCATTCTTGTTATGGATTCTTCTCTTAAAAAATTAAACCCCGATGTAAGAGTGGACTTAGTCGATTTGGATTGATAAATTATTATTATTTTTATCAATTACAATATTTTAATCCCATCTTTGACGTAATAAAATACATGCTATCAACATATTCCTCTATTATATATAGAGGAATAATCTATTATAGGAATAATCTACTATATATAATACATATTATCAACATATTCCTCTATTATATACACCCTGAGGATGGCTGCTGAGTCTGTGGCCGAAACGTCGAAGGCAAGCACCAATTTAACCGGCTGAGAACCCGAGATGAATTTATTCATATTCGTCAATTGTTTAGCACCACATTGGTACGCAAGTCCTTTATGTTTATTAAATCCGGCACAATGGCAACAAATGATGCTTGCTTTTTAAAATTTAACTTAGTCTCATTCAGGAGTAAGGTACACGTTTTTATAGTTACTTCACAAGTTTCAACTAACCGGGTTAAAACTGCCCTAGAGGAATTGACGATAAAGGTCACAAGTTCGAATGTGCAACTTTGACACCGAATGTATACAAATGTTAAAGGTGGGTACACAAGAATACCTATCTTTTCAGATCAAAGCCACGCTTCAGTGGTGACAAAAGAATGAGTTAATTAAGTGAGGTAAAAAAATCATGCATCAAGTGAAATTTTCTCCCATTGTAAACATTTTTATGAAATATGAAATTTTATGAAGAAAATACTATCGGAGAAACCGTTCCCAGCCTGAAAAACATGGCTATTTTTCCTAGGAGTTAATATTGTAATCAGAGACGAGCCAACTACTTCGCCAGCAAGTCAAAAATGTCTGCGAATTGACGTTACCTCAAGGCAGCCATGCTTCTAATCCCGGCACTGGCATTTCGGATAAAGATGTCGATATGTTAATGAAACATCCCAATGGCCCATGAAAGTTTTAACAACAGGGCTCGACTCTCATAGTAGTTTCTTATTTGGTGATCTTGATCGATCTCTTACTTTACCAGCTAGAGTCACGCCACTTTGAGGTGATGATTACTTTATGCCTTCCGTAAGGTATTCTCGTTCGTAAGGGCTCCTCTAACTACGTCTCGCCCTTTTTCCTATGAGAAGCACCCCTGAACTTTAGGTTTACAGCCCCTGCCTCTCTTTTTTATGTTACCTTTTTTAGGTTGAGTGTCCATTGACCGTGATTTTTTTATAACCCTTACCCACTTAGCACCAGGTCTACCAGGCTTTCTTCTAGCTGCGACCAGCTGAGATGGCGCTTCAACCAACCTATGCACAACGAAGCTATTGCGCATGTTATTTTGTTGCACTCGTCTTCCACTTTCAAAATGTCTTCTATCAGCTTAAAGGTCATTCCAAGAAGCAAGCGTAAATTCACCGGAAGAAAATTAAGCCTGAGAGCTGCAATTTTTAGGTGCACAACAACTTGATGGGTCGATTGCCTCGACGCAGGAAAGTAAATGATGGATCGATCGGACACATCGATTAGTCAGTGATTGCATTCAATTTTAGTTGCACGTAAGTTCAGGCTCTCGAGAACCTTTCGGAGCCACTCAGGTTGTCAGTCGCCTGGCTGAAAATTGCATGTCATCTCTCTCCCTTCGATTTACGACGCAAATATTTTAAGAGTGCCTTATCGACCTACGTATTAGGTGGTACACTAGAAATTACAGCCTAGATCTTCGCTACAATTATCTCTGGAAAGAAAAGTTTTAATATGTATTCAATTGGGCAACCATGATGTAGATCTTAATTAGTCCTGAATTTTGATGTGACCAGTAGCTTAAAATTTATGTTCCACCAGAACTATGTATGTGTGAACTATGTATCAATTATCAATATTAGTATATACACAGTATTTATGAATATTAATTTGGGGTGCCGAATATAAAAATTGTAGTATAAACTTTTCCATTAAAATTGTTTGAATATTTGGTACGTTACTTACAAACATAAGAATTTTTATTGTTTTTATTACTCCTAATGATTAAGATTAGGTTTAAAATCAGACATTGATGTGCATTGAAAGCAAAAATTAGATATTTTCTTTCAATTATTTTAACCGAGCCATATCCATTGTATTCAAAACCGAAATAGACGAAAGTGCTCATCGTAGAAGGTTTTATAATTTTTATAATTATATTCTTTTCTTTACTTTTAATTTTTCCTTTATCCCATCAATACTTTTCTTTAACACATAAATTTAATGTGAAGAATTAAAAATTATTATTTTCATTTGAGCACTTTAAAACATTTTGAAACTGTGAATTAATTTGTGAAAAATGTTCACATGTGCGTCTACCATGACTGTCAATAAAAGTCCTACTTTTATCTCGAAACAAAGGTGGATTTCACCGAAATTTTTCATCGAATGCCAACAAATAATTGAAATCATATTCTTGTATTTCTAGAGCTTATATTACTCCAGCTTCTTTTTCCCATGAAAATCGCAATTTTTCCGGTATTAATTACTGTTTGCTTTAATTTCCTTGTGCTGACGTTCGGATTTGTGTAAAATTGAATCTATCATATATTTCAGAAAATTAGGAAGTAATTTTATCACTATTAGTAAATAATGAAAATATATTAAAATAAATCTTTCAGTGGTTTCATATGTACGCACTGAACGCACACATGTACCTTTAAATTTAAACCCTGAATGTAATGGTCATCGTTATTGAAAATTCGCTATCCTAGAATTGTATAACGTATGAATATAATAAGTATAAAGTATGTGGCCAGTTTAATACGGCGTATTATAATATATAATACCCAAATAATACCCTAATATATATAATACCCTAATATAATAAATACCCTAATATATATAATACCCAAAAGAGTTTTATTTTGAATCCTTTTTTTAAAATCATTAATAAGAGAATATAAAGTATGCCTAAATAGTTCAACGAAATAAAGAAATGTATGAAAAAGAGGAGAGAAAATATTGTTAAAGATCGGCCTCCGAGTATTTACGGACTTTATACGAGAGTGACAGTATATTGGATTCACTGTATACTTCGGATATTATGTATTGACATAGGATGCACTGTCGCATGCAATCATAAAGAATGAAATACACCATTTTGTCTACCAAAAATATCATAGCTATTATATGCAACGGTGGTGGGGAATGCCATCGCCCATCTTTCGTCAAGAGGCGACAAGTTCCACTCGACAACTATCCATCCATTTAAATTACATCACTCGAGATATGTTTTTTTTATTTTCAGGTCAGGATCAATCTACCATCATCTTGCCATCGCAACGGATCAATAAAATGCAAATAAAGGGATTGCTACAGAGAGCACGAGTACCGCAGAGGTTTCCAAAGAGCGCGAGGGAATGTTACAAGACAGAAATTTCTTTAAAAGCCGTGCCTTCAACATGAATGTAGAGTGAGAGGAAGGCATGGAGGATGAAGCGTTTCCACAGGACATGGAAGAGTGTTTTTGTCTCTTTGGGAAATCAAAACTCAGCCAAAGGCGTAAAGAGTCCCTTCTATACGGAAGAGATTGGCAGTGAATGTCATCACTTGCTCTTCGGAGGAATGTATGAAGAGACTTACGAGCAAAACAAAAAGTGAGAGGCAGAGATGGAAAAAGCCGCAACAAGAAGACAACTCTGTGAGGGCAAACATTCCAGTGGGGCTCAATATATTCAAATACTTATTTATGTATGATATATGCTCATGCACAGTATTTACATACGTTTCTGCTCTCGTGTACTGAAGAATGGAATATTTTAATCCATATTCCGTACAAGAAGGAAAAACATGTGTATTCCATATACTTTAGTTTTTCTCGTGGATGTGATAATATGAAAAACTGAAGTACGAATGATGCTGAGATTTATTTAGATCACAAGTAAAAGTATTCTTCTTAGGGTTATTGTGTAGCACTTACGTGGAATTTCCTACTCGTAGCATTCCGGCTCAGCGAAAAAAACTAGGTTAAATTACTTCACTCCTCATATTGCATAGTAAGCCTCCTCCTCTCTCCAGAGTTCTCGTTAACTAATCACCGAGGTTTTGAGGTTTAAATATGCCCCCGGGCTGACTTCTGATTAGACAGTATGAAGATGCGTATACTTTACTTCCTCAAATTTTTTACAACTACTGCGAAACCTGTCTTAGGAACCTGTGTAAAGCGGAAACCTTTCATAATTGGAAAAAAAATTTGCCTTCAGAGAGCGTGCATGACAAACCACCGACCCTAGATTACGAGGTAAATGTATCTTATTCGGAAATGAATCGCGGTCCCAATGGATTTCGCTACAAACAAGTTTCTCTGCACTTGATTTATTATTTCTAAATGATAGTTATATGTGAATGGGTAATGAATATAGGTAGGCGAAATGAAAGGTTTCATACAGGAATGCGTAGATTAAATGTAGCTCGAATGGAGAAAAACAGAAGGCTAAATCTGTAATGATGATATTAAAATAATAGGGGCCTAAAGAAAAGATGCGTGTCCACTGTGAAAAGCAAGGCTCTGGAGTTAGGATCGATTTTCTATGGAGTCCAATGTAATTTACGAACTCCGACACTCTTGACAGATTTGAATGCATCAATAACACATGGTTTGATTAATGCTCTTCTTTACCTCGGAGAAATTTTTCAATAGATCAGTTAATGATATGATGTACGTAGCACTATTTTGTATATATTCGTACTGTTTTCAGATCATTCGTTTGAACAAATCTGTTTTGCAAATTTAATTATGAACACGTTTGGAATAAAATATCTGGTTGATTTAAGTAGCCCCTGTTGTGGAGCTTTACTTACTAAATGCTGGAACAATTAAAAATCAAATCGAACCATTCAAACTGATGGTTCTATTCAGCAAGTAAACTCGTCATCCCGCGCTAAGGGTTCAATAATATAGCAAACATCTCTCTGATTCGTCTGTCACGTTTTCCAAGGAACCGAATATAATTATGTGGTTGAAATTGATGCTGAAGACATTTTCAAAATTTGAAGGATAAATGGAGTGAATTGGATGATGTTTCAGTACACCAGTAGATGTTTGAAATGAAAGTAAAACATGGAGGAGAAGAAGGCAAATTACTTGCTTACCTTGAAAGAAAATCATATGAGCTTTATTAGAATATTTTTGCAAACGATTCATTGTTTTGTAAGCCACAGGAGCGAACATTTTTCTAATTTCTAAGGCATTTTGTGAGAGCTTGGATCTCGATGTGTCGCATCGCTATAATCAATCCCATCAGAGCATAGTGGAACAATCCGTGGCCCGCGGGCCGCATGCGATCAGTTTATTATGCGGTCCGCGGCTCCTCCAGCATTTATTTAGAAGCTAACTCACATAGAGATTGAAGCTCGACCAAAGGAAACGGAATGATACGTTCAAAACTTTTGCACTTTGAAAGAATTGTAAGCAACATATCATATTAGCAGAAAAGAAGTATAATGTATGAACTTTATTTTTCTATCATTTTCTTTAATATTTCTGGAAACAAGTAATAGAAACTTAATTTTATAAAAATTGAATGAAAATTTCTATCTTTCTTTGCCTTGCGTGTCTGTCAACCTGATAAAGAAATGTATTCGTTCTAAATCCTCTAAATTCTGATTTCTTCTAAATGAGGCTCGCAAGCTTGAAAAATATATATCGTGCGGATTACGCCACTGCATTAAGCGAGATATAATATTTACAATCATAACCGTGAGAATGATATACTTTTCTGCATTCCAAGGAGTGGGAAGCCACCTGTCGGAAATGTAGCCCCTTTGCGCATGGACAAAAGAAGAGCCAACTTCAACGTCCAACTGTGGTTAAAGGGGAAACTCATCCATTAGTACTATTTTTGAGCAAAAGACGCTCAGTCATCCGTCAGGAAAAAAAGCAGCCGAAAACCGCTTTGGGGGAAAACATCCTCCTTTTGTTGAAAGGCCACACACGGGAAAGCGGTTCGCAAGTTAATTGCGTAAATAGAGATGAATATAACTGCCCACTCCCGTTCAGATATATCCCCCTTTCGTAAAAATAAAGTTGGAAGCGAAAACATCCTCTATCAATAGCCACTTTTTCCCATTCTCCATCGACGTCTCTTTCACATCTGGACACACTTTGTCGTTCCCGAAACGTGAGAGAGTAGCATTGATAGGGCGTATATTTTCCAGTAGGGTGACGAGGAATCGGTCCAAATTATACGCAAAACTCCGGTGGATGTCAAAATGTCTTGGGTGTTTTCTGTAATCCGTGTTTTGAATTTCCATTGGATTTGTATTGTCTCAATAGTTAAGCCGTGGTTGAACTAACGCTAATCATTATCATCATATTCGTATGTAATGGTAACATTTTTGTCGACTCTTTCGTAATTTATTTAGCAAGTTGAGGAGTGAGGTAGTTTTCCCTTGCTTTTCCAAGTAAGCTATAAATGCCATCGGTGGAAAAATCCATGAAAGTGCAGAATCAGATCCTCTGAATAATACTTTTCATTGTATTCGGGACTTGGCTATCATTAATGCCATTATTCAGTAGTATTCATAGCTCATATTATCTCAGCATAGCATTTACATTATCTCAACCATGAAAAAGACCAAGATATTCTTTCCTCTTTCCAGAACCCAAGAATGATCATAAACATTATCATTTAATTAAAATTAAATGATTAGCTATCTATTATGGAATGGTAATAGAAATGGAGTGATTTGTGACGTATTTTAGATTTCCACAGTTGAGTCAAGAAATACATAAAATTCGATTAAGCTAATTTGGCACGATTATTTATCTAGGACTTGTATGTATAACAAACTTGAAGGTAATTGATATAACATGCTCAAATAAGGCTCTATTGTTATTTTTTTAACATATTTTAGATATTAATATTAATGAGTTGCGTAGATTTTTCCAAATGCACCTTTGTGGGTAACTTCCCTGTTAATATACTCTTTTACCTAGTTACGAGTATTACTCGTGCTTCCACATCCTCTCGTATTTTTTCTCGAGTGATCTCTTTTCTCTTTTAACGACGATGGATTGGATAAAAGAAGATATTTTTAGTTTCGAACTTTCCGGAATAAATACAATGTACTTGTAATTAAACGTATATCGTAATCAGAGCAACATTTTGAATTGCTCTTTACCTGTTTTTCAAGCAGCACAGGATTAGTTGTCGCGGTTTGCATTTTGTACATACATTACATAAATAAACTGCGTATCACAAAAAATAAAACGGATACACTCCAGGAACACTATTTACCGAGATAAAAAGGCAGCGTGGATGGATGATGCTTTTGCAATTAAGCGTTTTTTGTACTTCTCTTTCGTAGAGCGAGCGAGTTTGTAACGTACATTTGTAATAATAATAATATTGACGTTGCCATTGAGAATTATCCAGCATCCACACCAGGGATTTGCAACTCTAGACTGGAAATTTTCTTCGATTCTGAAATTAATTTCAACGATGAAACGATATGCCATTTCCGAGTAGCTTATTATTCCCCATAGGATTTCAAGAAGATTTAAGTTCTTCATCATACTGTATTCCCTAGATTAATATTCGAAACCCACAAGTGCTTTATATTCCGGGATGAAAGCTTCACCTATTAGTTTTTCATATGCCCATCCTTCTTATCTATCCTTAAAGCGAGGGGGAAATAAAAGCCAGTCACGAAGCCAACAAAGCTATTTCTCGTCAGATGGTATATCAGTCGCCCTGAAAAAGCAATATACTTATAGGATATCGATACTTTTCTCGTAAATTTTTGCACAATTTCTAAGTTAAGCCCTGATAGAAGTTTAGGGTGGTTTTTTTCTTCGTATGGTAATTTTTGGGGTTTTGCTAATACATTCGAGAACTCAATAATCTTTAGCAAAGATAAAAATGAGCTCCTGACAATGATACATTATATAAGTTTGAGCTATTTCCATGGTGGTCTCTATTTTCTTTTATGAATACACAGCTCCATCCAAAATAATCGTTATTATCTTTAGGTCTCTTTAAAACCGCATTGTAAGAGCACTTCTATGAGGACCGTGGGGGTTGTATGTGCCGATTAACTGAGCCACCAGTCGCGAAGCCAGAAACCTAAAAAAGAAGTGAGACTGTGAGTGAGAATTATAGCATGATTGGGTTATAGAGTTCCTTTCTCACTCGGAAGTTCAAACAATATTTGGGTCAATTATTGGAAGAAGAACGTAACTCCTTTTGAGAAAAAATTAACTTCGATGTCCTCTATAAATAGGTTATGTCTCGTTTCATGAAGCTCTTAGATGCTATTGGAAAGTTATATTAAGATAGACTTCCTTATATTTACTCCCTTCGAACAATGTAACATTGCTTTCGGTTCCCATAAAAGCCAATCCATGATTAATAATTGTAGTAGTGTTGTTAAGCTCAGGTAACTTCGCACTAGTTCTCCAGCGGGAATAGAACGTTAGACCTCAGATGTTAAACGCGCTGCCCACTTGGCTATCCGGGAGTTTAAATTAATAATTATTTAAGTACTTATACAAGTAAGTTATAAGAAGGTTGAACACCTCCATAAACCGCAAACTTTGGATGACAATGGGAACTCTTAACTGAATTTATAAAGGAAGAAATGATATTATAAAAAATCTCATAAACTCAACGGACAAACGGATGCAAAAATAGTCTGACAAGATAGCGAATCGAACAAAGGATCCGTCATGCCTCTAACCCAGAGTTTCCATCCGGGAAATGGAAACTGGGTTCGAGACCCATCACATGACATTTCTATTTAACATTTGGTTTTCTCTAAAAACAGACGCTTCGTGTGAGGTATCTAACATCCATTTATCTGTTTCATCCATCGACTATGCGTTGATATCCATCCACGTCCTCAAACTGTGCCTTTTACACATTCCAAATGAAACAATCGCCGATACTCTATGCGTTATTAGCTCTTGCGTGCGTGCGTACCAATTTCAATCTAAATCCTCGTTCATCAGCCGCTAATTTGCCAAAGTGAGATTTCGCGGTTAATTTAATTACCGCGGGTCAGTTGGAATTCGAAGGCTGTAACTAATTGAACAGAACTCCTACACTACAAAAATGAAAACGATTCTTTCATCGAGATTTGTTTTTCAGCGCTGTCATTTTAATGGAACTTACTTATTCCTGTTAACACAGAAATGTTTCAATTATGAATTGGGAAAGTTGGTATACTTCGTCCAACGTCATGAAGAGACCACGTAAATCATATGACCTCGTGTATTACTTTAGGGGAAATGGCGCGAGCTGTTGAAACTTTTACACAGGAAAAGAAAGTTGGCGATAATTGAATTTGAAGACATACAGCATAGACTAAAATTGATTTCTGATAGAACAGTACAAACACCGCACGCCATTATTCCGTAAGGAATACACGGCGCCATAAGATTTACGCGGTCTCTTCATGATTTTGGACGAAGTATAGGGGAATCACTAAATGACTAGCAAATGCTGTCTGATATCACTTTTTAATATTAGTGTTTTAATATAATAATTAGTGATTAAAAAGAAGGTATCTAAGGGTATATAAGGGAAGGTATAATATTCACCGCATTTGATCTGAACCGAAAACCGAAGCCGAAAATAACAGTTATTTTCTCCGAAGAAAAATTGAACCTGAATCAAAGATATTAAAATTATTTAGCTCAAACAAAAACCGAGAAATTTTCTATATTCCGTTTCATTTTATTTTTGCAAAGATTCTTATTTTACTTAAGTGAAATAACGTTTACAATACATGTGTAACTACGACTTTCAACCGACTATTACTAAGTTTTATTTTAAAATTTAGTGTAATGTTAGAAAATAGCTAGAATTAAGCAAACAAACTATCATGAGGACTAGATATTACGGTGGTTGGAGCGAAATTCAGTTTCGGCCGCTTCGGCGTTGGTTGAAGTTGGGAAACCAGAACTGAACAGAACTTGGACTGATTCGTAGAACTGGGGCGAAACATATTATGGTTCGATATCCTCGAAAAAGAAGTCCTGTGTGCTTGTTAAATTGTTGTAGCGTGTCAAAAATTTAGAATATTCTTATGGTGGATGATGGTGTTCCTGAGCAATATGAAGTGTAAACTAAGAATGGAATAATAGACTATAAAGATCATATGAACTTGGGAAAGTGATGGGTAGTATGGGACCAATGATTAAACGTGAGGAATCGCAGAGAGGGGTGATAATGACTGAATATGTTGCTTGTTCGAAGTACCTAGTGGGGTGAAAGTTGTGTTATATGAAGCATATGAGTAAGCAGAATGAAATTAAAATGGATTACATGAGTCCCATAAACAGGGAGACATTGATTATGAATCGATATGGACAACGAGAACCGACAACAGTGTTAAAAAGGAATTAATAGATAGAAGTAGAATAATGAAGAAGATGTATGGAAGATACTAAAGGAAGAGGAACTCTGATGAAAAATAATTTAATGTGGTGAATGTGAGGCTAAAAAAATCAGATTTGCGCAACTTAAAGAGTTAATTGAAAAGTATATCTCAGAAGCGGAAGACGCATGGATGCATAGGAAAGTATAGTGGAATATTGGGAATGAAGGAGTCGAATTTTATGACTAAGGACCTTTAAGAAGAATCGCTAGAATACGTATGCATGTATATAACTATGAATTCTTTCAAATATGCGGATACATATTCGGACAATAGCAATAATGGGTAAAAAAACCTTTTTAAGAATGCCAAAAATGGAGTTTTTTGAAAACATACGAAGTAAGGTATTTATCAACAAAGTATATTTATATTTCTTATTGTATTTTTATCCTGGAGTTATGCTTTCTAGAATTTTAAGCAGCTTCTGATGCTTCCATTCGCCTAACTTTATAGCAGCATCAAGGCTTGTAATGAATGATCGTTGTAGAAATATTTTGATACAGCCTTCGGTATATACTGTGCCATTTTCCTCATTGCTTCAAATTGCTGCGACCTATCCGATGACTTACTTTCCGTAATTTATTTTCTCTTTTGTGCATCTCGCCTTTAGTGGTTCATTCCATTAAGGCAAAATATTGTACCTGAGAACGCGTTCATTATCTTCTCTCTTCTTTTCAGTGTCTTCCATTGATTTTTCTGCTTACCCACTCATCGGAGAGCTTCTTCATTAGTCTATCCATTTCATATTCATCATTCTTCTGCTGCATCACCTTTTCCCGCTTGTTATAAATTCTTTTCTTCGGCTGTCATCCTCCACATCTCATAGTCGCACAAAGAACACTTTGTTTCTAGGCTTATAAAAGCGGTCTTCATGCGTCCAGCCTTAAGGAATACGCCGTTTGTGCTCTGTTCAATATTTTCATCTTGTTTTGTTCGACTCACTTCTTTAGGAAGCAGTACTTTCCCACATGCTCATATGTGTTGCGCTTTATTTTCCCTCAAAAATTTCCGCCATTCTTTCCTTTATTAGGGGGGTACCTAGTTTCTTTTAGTCTGCCTTTGTGTCAAGAAAACACACAATCCTTACTTCCCTTTTTAGAGACTACATCTGAGAGTATAATACTTCTTAAAACCTAAGTTTCTTTTTTTGTGTCTATCCTCGCATTATCCACTACTTTTTCCTTTTATTTCCTTCCTTAACAGCCATCCTAACCTAATTTTTATTTATTTAGCCTTCACTCATCAGCGCTGGTGTTCTCTATACGGAATATTGTATCAATATTTTCTTTCTAATGCATTCAAGTTTCCTTTGGAGAACCAGACATGGTGTTCCGGTCGATTTTTTCTCCAGATTCCCTACTACAGTAAATTTCTGCTAGCTTTTCCTTATTCTAATCGCTATTTAGAAGTTGAAGAAGAATATATTTTTCTTCTTTAATAAACAGATTTTCTTTTCTCTCGAAACTCCCTAACTGTTCTTGATTCTTCGGTACATTATCCTGGTGACAATCTACGACACAATGTCCCTAGCAAATTTACGAAATTTTTTTTATATCTTAATTTCTCTTTGTTGGAGGAAAATTAACATATCCTCCCTGGAGATATTCTTTATTCTTAAGATATGGCAGATCAGGGAATCGAGTCGAGGCGGAATAGCCATATTTTCCGAATTCTTTACGCCTGATTGGCTGTTTAATTCAAATTTGAAGAACCTATAAGAATGTTCTAAATGGAAAGATAAGAAAAAAGATGTAAAGAAAAATTATATTTTATTTCAGTTGCTAGCATTTTCTCACCCTTAAAGCATTTATGAATGATCGCATCAAATAAGTTATTCAGGGAATGGGCGGAAAGGATAAAGTTAGAGTGATCGCTCAATAACACTCGTAGTCTTCTAAACACTGTGAAGTCGATACCGTGTGTTCTTGGCGTGTGTGTGAACTTGGCGGTCTATGATTCAAGGTACTGAATTTCAGTAATTTTCGCTCCTTGTTCATTTTGTAATAGCTTTACTATAATCTTTTGCACGTTATTCCCTTTAAACTCATTCAACTAATTAGGCACGACTTTTGAGTTCAGTTAAATATAGTAAGACACAAAAATTTCATCACTCTAAAACGTCTGTCGTAAGGTTCGGATAGCATATTTCAAATCCAACATTTTCTTATTGAAATTTAGAATCACAGACGACAGAAGTTTTTGGACTTGTTTGTAGCAATAATTTCATAGAAAGGACAACTATTTGGATTTGGTTTTTTGTGAGGATTTTTCAGATTTAACAGAATGGCAAAAGGTAAAGTATTATAACAAAAGAGAGACCTTCTGTAAATTGGAAAATCTAAAAAATAGCAGTCTTCCATAACGGTTATATTATTCGTGTATTCCCTTTTTATTGTTTTCAAGAATAGAGGAAGGTTACTCTTTTATAATTGTGAGATAATAGCAAAAAAACCATATATAAATTGATGCGCTTAAAATTTTCGTTTAAAGGCACATAGCGTATTACTTGTACTACTTGTAGTTTTCATTTGTTAAAAATGATAAAATCACATCATATACTGAGGATAGAGGAAGTAAATGATACAATTTCATTAGTTCTTGGAGCGTATCTTTATTAGAAATAGCATCATTACTCAAAGAATACCTTTAATATATTCCAAAAGATGAAGATGATGCTTGCATTATGTTTTGCAACTTTCTAGATATTCAAGTTTACTATGGAAGTTAGAATCATGACATTTGGAAAAGATCAATTTTTGAGAATGAACATTTAATAAGTATTATGTATGAAGATACTCGAAATAAAATGAAATATCTTTCCCGTAAAACATTTTTTCGCAATGGTATGAAACATGGAATTCAGAACACTTTTTTTTAAACTATGATTAGTAAAGTAAATGGTTTAAGTGGAAGATATATATTTCCTTAACGATTCGCGTTTCGATCTTCACAGATTTACATGGAGCGCTAAGATGTTAGAGTTTTGGTATTTAAGAATTAAAAAGAAGTAAGAGTCAGTTAAGCGCTGATTGCTGAAGAAAATTCTAAAAGAAGGGATTTTGGGAAAAGCACATATCTGATGGAGAAGCGGAATTAAAAAAGGTCATGAATGATTTAAACGGAGAGTAATGTTTATAAGTGAAGACGGTTAAGGTGTCATTAAGTATATTTCTTAAAGATAAATGCTCTCACTATGAGACAGAAGACTATTTCCGGCCTTTCTCATCGAGGCGAATTCCGAGTGCCAATTAATTAGCATTGGCATCTCGTCATTCACAGCACAGCATTTTTTTCTGCAGATGATGAAAAAGGTCGCTATTTATGAGTGGGAGCAATTCGCCCTCCACTGTAAGCCATCAGAAAAAGAGCCCCTCACTACACTCCATAATCAAACAAATTCTATCAGTTTTCTTCCAACGTATACAACCAAGCGTTAAGTGCTCTATTTGTTTATCTCGTCTCCGAAGGCCTACTTTGCGCTTTAAAACTCGTAGCTCGCGAATTCCCCCTTTCTCCCCTCCATCCATCGCTCATTCTGCATTCAGAGCCTCCTCATTCCCACCTCCACACTCATGCCTATGCATGCCGCGGACTCCTTCCGCCCACCACGCAAATCCCTCCACATCTATTACCCCGCCTCTTTTCGCCACCCCTTCCCTCCTACGCCTTCTCTTGTTTTCCCCAGCCAACTACTGTCAAAGCCCTACAAACCCATCCGCTTCCGCCACGAATCTTATTCGATATATGGCTCGTTTAAATTTTCTTCGTACGCTCGCCATATTTTCCCAATCTCCGACGGTTCTCCCATTTTGATTCGCCACACTCACGTATTCATTCATTACTCCTAATCTTCCGACGTCCTTTCTCTCGCCCAAGGGATCACATTGCCAGAAACTACATTTTTTTGTTTACTAGGAGGAAACTTCGCGGACGGATTTCGTATCACATGGCAGGGCATTAAGTGGATGTGGAGAAGGATATCGGAAAGCTTTTCCGACGTCTCCTTTAAAGATGATCGTAAAACGCGGTAAAGTGGAATGGGCGATAAAGGGGCGGCGGGATGAGGAAGTGTTTCGGATGTGGAGGGAGGGAATCCTTGCGTAATTTTCGCCACTGAGATCTATTAGTGAAAGCCTCTCTGGAAAAAAAACTGAGCTACGGTATGGGTTCCGATCGAATTCGTCCTAACGGCAAATAGCTCCGTCGAATGTCATTTCTATCTATGAGTGGTGATGGAAGATGAAGTTTCCGTGACAGTGCTTTTCTTCCATTGCTCCTACTCCTTCCTTCACGACTGAATTACGATAAACTTTCTATCCGTCTAACCCTGTATCACCCTCAATCCTTCCATATCCTTCATTCACACCATTTTAATTTTTTATTGAGCGACTTTGGCTTTAAGTGATGTTTAAAGATAAATATTTTATAATTCTATGAGTGCTACACAAATACTGGGCCTGTATCATTAACCAGAGCAACCACTTACCTATTTTATCTAACTTAAGTTTAAAAATTAAGTAAATTGGTAGGGAATAATACTGAGGTTTGAAGTCCCGGTGAAGGGAAATCAATACTTTTTTATCACACACTTTTATTCGATACCGAAAAAACCACAAGTTTAATTTAACTTATACAAATGTTAAGAATGTAAAATTCACAACAATTTTTCCGAATGATTCTTTCACCTATTCGCTGGAACGCCGTCCGTTCTCTGGATAAGATTGGTACGTCTTTAGTTCAAGCACTTCGAAGTAAATAGAACGCTACGGACTCTATTACAGTAGGAGAATTAAATCACATCCAAGCAATACCTTCCACCGACCTTTAAATTCGACGCGATAGAAACGCTCTCTCAAGCTACGGCGAGTCTCTCAAGGTATCCGCCTGGGACCTTTCTCCTTACCGTCACCGAATGGGTCTGCGTACTTGGGAGTTCGTTTTCAGGGTGGAGTCGAAGGCATTGCGGAGACAGCGGGGGAGGCAGAAGAGGCGTAGGAGATGGCGTAGGAGGAGGCGTAGGAGAAGGACCTGGCGGGAGAGAGCTGCGTATGCATTGCAAAGCAGGTAACGTACGCTCTCTAGCGTAAGCCTCTCTCTCTCCACGCCTCCCTAACGAGCTCGGAATAAAAAAACAAGCAGAAATAAACGAAAGGGAGGTTTGCCGTCGGCGGGAGGCGGCGGCGAGCGAGGTCGTTCGGGAAGGAGCAAGTTTCGATCGTAGCGGGCCAATCGAAAATTAGGCTACTCGGTCGCCAGTGGTGCACGGATGCGTTCACGTGTGCTGACGGTGAAAGGAATGCGCACCAGAGAGATTCTACTCCACCCTACTCTTCACGTCGCGCGATTTTTATCCCTCATTCTACAGCGCCCCGGATAACGAGAAGGGTTGGGAGCGGCGCGGTGATGGAAGGATCCCAATTGCCACGAAGATAAGCGAGTGTTCGTCAGCCATTACAGGTGTGCGAAAGACGGCGTTGGTTCGCGGTCGTCCTTACAAATCCCTTCCTCTCGAGCGACAGCACCGCTCCTCCCGACACGCCTGCCCACACCCGGGAATCCTCGTAGTATTGACGTAGGCGGCCATCTTGCCTCTCCCACTCATCCCTACTCCTCTTCCCCCGTTCCCACACCTCCGCTTCTTTCTCCATCGCACTTTTCCTTCTCAAACATCTTCACCCACTATTTCCTTTTTCTCTCTCGCCTCATTTATTCCCCCCTTTCTCTCGTCCTTGGTGCTCCATTCCTTCTCTTTCCTCTCTTCCCAGTCCACGCCCTTTGACTAACTCTCTCTCTCCGCTTTCGCCAAATGTTGAAATCTCTCTAAGCGCGAATGAAGACCCGTTTACGCCAATTAGATTTACGCTCTTGCGTTTTGACGCCGAATTGAATAATACCGCGTTCGCGCCACTTTGCTATTGCTCTCGGAGCATAGATACGTGCATTATCGCGAAATCATAAGGGCACCCGATGCCTAAAAAATGCAGAGGATGGAGAATTTCCATCCCACATACTCTCCTAGCGGTTGTAGCGATTGGAGGAAACATCCTGTATCTAAGTCGTTAAAAGATTTGCTGTTCATGATTTTGGAATATAACTCCGCTCTATCAGTTCTGCAAATAATGCAACTGCGAATACATCGCCATGGATTCAGTATGTATCAAATGGAAGACGGAAAAATTTTCATCTCACATACCTGACGAGCAGCATTAACGCTTGAAGAAAATGTTACGTGCCTCCGTCTGTTAACGGATTTGTTGGGTTCAAATTTTACCCAACGTGCCCGTCCGCTGTTTCCCCTAATAATTTCTAGCTTTTTGGACGGAATTTTCTTATTACAAATGATAATCGCCGAATCGATTAGGGAGAAATCGATTTGCGTCATCATTGTCGGGAGTGCATCTGCAGCGGAAATCGGGGTCCCCCTCTTTGGAGGAATCGTGAAGAAAAAAGTACTATTTAGGCTTTACGTATAAGTACCTCCATAAACACAATGGAACATGCAAGAATTTTTCTAGTCCCTTTGGAGAATAGTCTGAAAGGAAAATTATGCTTGCTTGGGTGCTCGCAGAGTTGCCAATCTATCGATTTTGTCGCCAGTTTTAGCGAATTTAACCATCTATGGGCAACCGTATTCTGTTTAAGGGAAACATACCAGACTGTCCCATTTAAGATGAATCTGCGTGCTAGGAATTCATAGACATTAATAGACAGTGTGATATTACACCATAAATTTCTTACTACGCGAAGTATCACTATGTCTGGATCTATGTATCAATTTTATTCAAAATCAAAATATTAAATGGACATTCGCATTATTTATTTTGATTACTTCATTTATATATTTATACTTACATTGTTACATTTATATATTTATACATACATAGTTTCATTTATATATTTATACATACATTGTTTCATTTATATATTTATACTTACATTGTTACATTTATATATTTATACTTACATTACTCAGACTTCAGTATTTCATATTTTCATCTATTTATATAAAGGTAACTTTAGCTTCTTGTAAGAAAAGTTTATAGACACGTTCTAATGCAGATATGCATCTCTGTGTGCTTGCTCAAGAGACGTTGTCCAATGACTGTTAAACGCTCATTAATCGGTTTAAAACAGAAGAAGTGATTTTACGTCCATTGATTCGGTGTATGATTTTTACAACGCATCGCCCCTCTTTTTACATCTCGGGTTCGAAGTGTACCTCTCTTTTCTACTTCAACTATAAAAGAACGTTCCTGAAGAAGCAACGCTAGACTCCTTTGACACCCGGTCGAACGTATCAAGGACTGACTTTTGTCAACGGAATCCAACACTGTGAGAAAGGTCAAGATGAAGTTAGGTTGTAGTAAAACAATTTATTTTAATTCATTTTTATTATAATCGCTTTTGGACGTCTTTAAATTATTTCTCCGACATTTCTCCCAAAATAACGACATATTAAATCCTAATAAATGCACTTGTAAAGCTTTTTTCTCGGGCCGACAAATAATTTTAATTTGGTTCGAACGATTGGAAAATAAATGCATCCATAATAATACTCAAAATAGAAGCTTATATATATCTTGACGCTAAAAAAATTAATTTCTCAAAAAATATGTGTCGCATAATAGACTTTCCTGCGAAGCTTATATAATTGAATTCACATAGGATGAGATTCATTTATCAAAGAATTTATTTCTAAACCTGATATGTATGGATATGTCTCGGATATTTCCAGTAATATCATGGTATGAAGGATAGTTCGTCTGAACTCTTTAATAACTCAAGGCAGCGGCAGAAATAGAATGTAAGTCGCTTCCATTTACACAATCCATCAATTTCTTTCGCATTAAATACACACCTTTTTGCGTACCCTCGATCTTATCCCCCTTTTATTTCCGCTTACATCTTTTTCGGTAAACGCGGTATTATTTCCTCGCATCATTCTTTCCCCTCTCTTTCTCCCTTTTATACTCCCCAATATTCACATTTTCTCTTTTCGTCCCAGAACTTCTCGTAGCATCAACTCAGTTTCCTTATTATCATGGCTTCATCCCGCTATCTCACGCTCCATAACTTCTTAAATTTCCCAATCTCCCTAGGCGTGGCCTCTTATCGTTTCAGTTTCACTTTTATGGTTATTTTGCACCTTGTTCTCCCCACCTAAATCCTCCAAACATTTTCCTCGCATTACCTTGCACTAAACTCATCTTTTCAAAACGCTTCCACTCTTGATTACCGATACAGCATGGATTCTTATTCATTCTGCCTCCCACCCATGGTCTTCTCCCGTCTCTTATCTCGATGTATTCTTAAGTGTTAATAACGCCATTGTTAACCCGGCTGCGACACATCTCGGTGTTTCCGCGGAATAGATTTTATGTTTGAGAATGCCACAGACCGGTGATGGCCCTCCAATAGTGCTCCTTCTATGACAAACGTGAAGAATTACGCTTCCACGTCACAGGAAGAAGAATGAGACAGCTGAATGTTCTTCTCCCGCATATCTCGCGAATGTGCTCGGAAAGGTAAATATGTAGGTCAGATTTGGCGTTAGAGGCTTGTTGAATGTTAACACACTACGAAGAACGCTCCAATTCTTATTTAATTGGCCGTAGTTTTCAGATAGTTCCTGTTATCATATCTCGATGAATGGGAAACGTTTCGCTTCTCTCTCGATACAATGTAAAGGAAATTTATTTTCATTTAATTGTTTCTCAATTTTGTTCATGTCCATGATCCTGTAAAAGTTTTCGTAGTAACACTGAATCTGGGAAGTAGCATTAATTGAGGTCAATACATCGAATGCTTCGAAAAGTGTTAGACATGGTCGTTGCACTGTACTTAACTTGGACTTTTTCCTCTTTTAGCATTTTAGTTTAGTAAGATAAGTCAGGCCAAACTATCTCACTCCTCATCTTGCCAATCAGATCACATTCATTCCCCAGAACTTTTGGCGGCAGAACTGTGAGGTATTTGAGGTTCAAATCTGCCTCAGACTGATACTGAAAACTGAACAGAGAGCTAGCAGATATCATTTGATGATATTCTCCTAAAGTAATATTCAAACTTAGTTAGAAGTTTCTAATGAGGTAGTTTACCTTTGTGTTTGCAGTGAGGTTGAGTAGGTTAGGTTAGGTTTGAGTAGTTCTTGTTATCGACCTTCCATCATGCTACTTTGAGGCCAGCAACGATCTCATTCATTTGGAGGCTGAAATACATTTTTGTTAAGTACCAAATAGTAATGTTAGAACTTCAAATGTACCGTGCGTAACATTCCGAACAAAGCAACATTCAATATTGGTTTACATTCACTATTTTAATTTCTATTGAATTAAAATTTCATACAGCCGATTGGTTCTTGATAAAATGACGCCACAAACAGAAAAAATATTACAAATGGGCGTTTTTATCATGAAATGAAAGTTGGAAACATCCAGCTTTACAGAATCCTATCTTTGAGTTGTCTCAGAATAAACGCTATACAAACGTAAAATTCAGCAATATCGGCAATTTTAAAAACAATTATCTTCTATTCGTTTGCTATCAGTAAGGATGGATTTAATGTTAAATCCTTAAACGGTCGGCATGACAATTAAGAAAAATGATACGAATGCAGAATACAAATTTAAAATTGCCAGACCTCAACTGTTCAGATTGTGAATTTTGCGACCTCAGATAATTAAAATTTGAAATTACATTTAGCCTTCACTCTCCCAATTATTATCCCGATTGGTAGAAATGTAATTAGTGATTGGAAAGATAGTGATTTATTGTAATTAGTGATTAGAAGATCTTCTCAACAGTAAACACACATTTACTTTACTTGAAGTCCAGAAAACTAAAAATACTTCGTTCGATTTTACTATTTTAAGCTAATTATTATTTCACTACTCCAACCACTTCAGTTTGGTTTAGTCTGCAGATACTAGTATTATATAAAGGAATACGAGTTAGGTAAGTTGCAAGTAATTAATAGTAAATGAAATTATTATTCCATAATTTTATTACCGAACTATTTCAAATTTATAACCGTTTGACGTAGAAATTCGCGTTAAGAATCATCTATTGTAATAATTGCAGTCTATATTTATTCATCCAATATTGGTAATTCATGAAAGAAATGTACTGAAAAAGTGATTCAAATATAATTTATTCCATTGTCTGCTAAGACAGAAGAATAAATAATTAAATGTTATAATTCGTCGCTATATATATTTTTTTTCTTTCACTTTAAAGGGTATATGAGAGTCTAAAAATTCTAAGAATCTGCAATTCACTCCTATAATTCGGTCGATAATTTACTTAGAGGAATTTAAGTGGTTATAGAATTGAAACTTAAGACGGAGCTGTATAAATCAAGTAAATACACCAACAAAGGAATACTTAAATGGAATTCACTCTAACGATGATTGAAAAATCATCTTAAGAGCTATTTACTGCTTTATTTACCGTCGCACGAGTATTTAAACGCTAAATTAAGTTGATTTTGATGAATAGCCTTTCATAATTTCCAAAAGGCACTCTTAATCCTACGTTACCCATTCACCCGTTGTTTTTTTTCTGCAGTTCTCAGGCACATTTTGCTTCTTCATCCATCATCCTCCACTCGCTTCCGTTCGTGGGATGGCGCTTTGGAAAGAGTAGATGTCCTTATCTTTGGAAATAATTACTGATTCATCGAATCTGGGTCGCTTCTTAGGTACTGATAACATTGCAAAACTCGGGGAATGGAGCTCCGAGGTGGCCTCTCCATGGCACTTCGCCTATTTTCAACTTTCAGAACGTTCTCTTCACACAGTAAAGCTCCTTTTTTGCCATACAGAAGGCATTCAACTCCCTATCAATATTCAAAACTCTTTAAAGCATATCTGAAGCTTCTCTTTCTTCTAAATGGAACACTGAAGTTTCTGGAAGATGGGGATTTTGAGAAATCTAATTATCTGCCTGGTTTCTGTGCATGAAATTATCATAATTTGGGATTCTTTTGTACGCCACACATCAGCCGTGGTAATGAACAATAGAATGAAAGAATGATGCTCTTTTTGGATTTGAAATAGTATTTATTGCTCCGAAGAAGACGTTCCCAATGATAAATTTGAATAGATATTCGACGGTATACACTTAGACATTATTATAAATAAATTGCCGTCTTTCGGTAGTGTGCTTTTCTATTAATTATGTAATTCTCTTGGGACCTTTTATTTACTTCTTTCAGTTTATTTGAGTTTACACGAATCATAAATAATGATTTAAGCTTTAAAAAGAAAAATGAACGATTCAAGAAAGGTGGATCCCACGAAAAGACCTGGTTGCCACTATCCTGAAGCCGAAAATTTTCCCAGAGAGATCGCATTTTCCCGAAAATTGAAGCTTTATACTCTTTGAATCATGCGAATGATGGGCATTCCGTTCCGTTCTTCCTTCGGTCTTCTTCTTGGTCTCTTAACTTCTCTTGAGGACCACTTAGGAACTGCTGATGTCCAGCGGTCGTCATTTTTCCTCACAAAGTGTCCTGTCCACATCCATTTCAGTGATCTCCCTTTATCTATGATATCTGTCACAACTGTCATCATTCTCACCAAGGTGTTGCGTTTCTTGTCTCTTTTTCTGAGCCCAATCATACACCGTATACTTCATTGCGTTTTCTGCAGTTGCTAGGTTATTAATGGGTATAACATCCAAGTTTCACTTCCATAGGTCAACACTGGTAAAATGCATTGGTTGAAGAGCTTCCTTCACTAGACCATTAGCATGTTGACTTTAGAAAATGCACGTTCCTTCCGAAGGCGCTCCAACCAAGTCTAATTCATCTGGAATAGGATTAGGGTATCTTTGCACATAAGGACGTGTACTCAGGAAAATTTTCAATTAAATAAATGAATGAAGTCTATCTTTTTATC
The DNA here is from genome assembly GCA_036926295.1 of Pachydiplax longipennis. Taxonomy (NCBI): domain Eukaryota; kingdom Metazoa; phylum Arthropoda; class Insecta; order Odonata; family Libellulidae; genus Pachydiplax; species Pachydiplax longipennis. The sequence goes on from JAVFKF010000010.1 coordinate 4,340,503, forward strand.
AAACTAAATTATATTGTAAATATGTAATACGTGTCATATTTTGGTGAATTCAATATTTAAATAGAACGTATATTTCATAATACGACACCATATTATGTGTTGAATACCATTTACATATGTACCCTGCAAGCCACATCTCGGCATGTGATAGAGGAATTTGTAGATCCTTATCATCATCCTAAATTGTATATAAATGTTTCAATGCAGATTTTATAAAAACATTTCTGCTGAGATGGGAGCTTTAATTATTTTAATTTGATTCACTTTGACGATTTTAATTAGATTCAGAAAAACGCTGAAGAGCTATACAATACGGAATTATTTGAGAACTTACAATACGACATGATAAAACTTGAAATTTGAATATTTGACATTTATTTTTCCTCTGTATAGGCATAGTTTTCGGTATTTCTCTGTGGTGAAGACAATATATATCCATTTAGTCATGAATTCCGAGTTTATTCCTTTGTCGAATACATCAGAAGTCGTGCTTATTTTAATTATAATACAATGAAAGACATCGGTGGAATTTACACAACGAAATATCTTATAGCATGCAGTTTATCTCATTAATGTAAGCTATTCAAAATTATTCACATGGGAATAATTAAACGAATACAACGTGCGCCAGGTAGTTTTCCGTGCGCTGGCTATTAAAGATGTAAAATTAATCTCGACCCTCTAATTATTCGTTCCCGTCCGCTTTTAAAAACCTCTTTATTCATGCAATATGTAGGCAGAGACGTATCTTTCTCTTTTGCGGCCCGCAACGTGTATATGAAGTTTAATGCGGGTTTGAAAAGCAAACACCTACTCTCAGAAAACTGATTTCTGAAACTTTACAGGGTGTCATTTTCCATCACGTACACTGAATATAGGCGTCCCTAAAGGATCTATTCTGGATCCATTCCCTTATTCTCTGCGCTAAACTGGTCTTATAAACCATAAGCTTCATCTACATGCAGATGGCATTCAAATTTATCATCACATCAGGGGATTCGATTTGACCAAAAACCACGAAGGACAACATTTTACCGCCACCGAACAGCAATTTTATATATTTCAACACGAGGACTTGTTTTTATTATGGCTCATCAAGGAAAGGTTTATTCTTATTAAGCGATAGCTCACCAAAATTCATATTGAGCTCCGATAGATTTAAATAGAGAATTTTAAATAACGGATAATGATCTTACAAGGCTATATAAACCTACGTCAAACATCCACGTTCATCATGGTACTTTTCGAACGAGACTGCATCCGTCCGTAAGTTATATTATGTTAGCCATTGCTGAAATATTTAAAATTAGTATTTTAAGTCAAGGCCACTGTTATTTCTTAAATGTGGGATCTGAAACATCTCAGCTTGTTATACTCGTTATTTTGGGATGACTTCCCAAAGAAGTGAGTTATTTTATTTGTTCACCATCGAGACAAAAATTCTCGTTTATCGTTCAACCCATCTTTATCACTATTGAGTCCCAAAAGTGAATTAAGTTATGATAGAATAAAGTGAAAATTAGAATATGTTTTAAATATGAAAAAATTAAGGGCTCTTAAAGAGGGTGTATAGGAATTCTTCACATAACTTTAAATGTATTGCGTTAGCAAATAGATGTCCCTCGACATAACTTGTAAATATCGTATAATGATACGAGTTAGACGTGTAGTTGCAAGGATTCAAAAAGTAAAAGAAATTACTAAGAGGACAAATAAAAAGATATGAGATAACAAACACAAACAAGTAGAACATCGTGGCAATTAGAAGATTTTGATTCGACTCCTGGCCCTGAAAGGCTTTGTTCACATCCGATTCTCCTTGGGAAAGAAGAGGACATTTTTATAGACAATTTTTATATATCAACGGTGCAAAATCTTTAAATATATAAATCAAAAGAATTAACTATAGTTTATAGAGCTGAAAGGAAGAAATCAATCTAAATGAATGCTAATTAAACGTTGTTGTGATCCAAGTTCTAATTCATTCAATTTAAAGTAATCCGTCTGCGCTGATGACAATTATAAACGAGAGAATATGAAATGAAAAACCGTTATTCATCTTCTTTATATGTCCTACGTTTGCAATGATTCCCGAGTAACCTAATTCGTCTTCATTTGTAATAGTGGTTTCCCTGAATACTCAAAGGGATTAATTTACCTAAAAATAACTTTTAATAAGCAATCCGCCAACAGAGATCTGAGAATTATGGACAAAATATTTCCCTATGCTATACACATACTTTCAGCATGGTTCGAGAAGAATTAAAAGGTATTCGCAATTTAATTTCTCAGCGAAAATCTCAGCTTCGCTTTGTTTTTATCCGCTCTCTGTTCTTCAATTTTACCCAAATGATACTTCGTAGCCTCATTTTTCGTTTTGCATTCACCGCAGTCCCTTTATGTCTCAGCTTACAATCTCGATTTTGGTACCAAATCTCTTAAAAGGATGTTATTTTCCGAAGAGGACTGGAGTAACAAACCTATGCTATGCGAGAGAATTATTTTAGCACGCTGAATTCTAACTGTACTATTCTTGTTACGTATTCTTCACCTAAAATATGAATGAGGAGTCTTTTCATGATTAATGATAATTAATGAATACAAAGGCCAACAAATTTCAACTTTATCCCGGTAACGCGGACAATAAAAGCTGTTCATTTCTAATTTAGGGTCGCTGATTCCAAATATGAGCTCCAAAAATCCCCACCACGTATGTTATGGCAACTTTTATTTTTTCTTTTCTTGGTAATTTTACATGCCTTCGTTTACACTTTTAATGTAATTTTAGACATTTCATATATACTTGTTCAATTTTTACATCAATGTTACACACAGATAAGGAATAAATATAGTTAATGATGTACAACAGTAATTGTATTTGTACATTATATAAGAAGCAAAAAGATGTAATACACGATATTCATAATGGATTGAATTGAATCCTAGAACGATCAATTTTTACTTGTTCCTAAGTATAATATGTATAGAAAAAGTCAGGGTCACAGTTTTTAAAGATTATTAAGGATCCTTTGCGACATTGGAATTAAAAATAACAATTTAGCACAAGTGGGAGGAGAACAATTATTCAGGCGTAGTGAATTTTTTTTACCGTCAATTTGTTTCGTTTGGCCTTTACGGAGTTACCAACCTCCAAATAAAAAAATATTAATCTCGCCACAAAAGGTTCGCCATCCCTGGGATAGGAACCACTTTTAGATTCCATTTCTTCTTCCGTAGAGTTGCGACTATATCATCTATCCGTCTATTTTCATCGCAACTAGTGCAAAGAACCTAGAGTGCTCCACACAGAAACTTAGTTCTTTGAGCGTTAACCTTTTCATATGTTGAGCATAAAACTAAATGCTAACTGTATTGTAATCATAGAATATGAAGTATTACGGATGCATTTCCTCGCTCCTAATGAGCGTTTGCTTTCAATCCTCACTTCGACATTTCAAGCTACGCACTACGTTGGCAGCTCGATCGTGAATTTTCGCATATTTTCACATATTTGCATGGAATTTAATTGCGCGATAAATCAACAAAGCGCGCATAATTCTACGCTTCTACTGTTTGAACGTTTTGTTAGCTATTGTACTTTTTCCCGAAATATTTAACAATAAGAATTACAAGACAAACGTACTATTTGATTTTCCAACCATTCAGCGTTTATTTCTGTATTTAGTAAGCATGTATGTTTGCGGGAGCTCGTCTAAAGCAGGAAATCGAAATTTTGTCTGTTAGATGCTTTAGCCAATTGAGCTATCTTGCCAGAACGTTCAGGCACGCCTACTTTGCGACTTTGTAGGCAAGGGTGAATGATTACTTCGAATAACCGGCTATATTGTCCAAGAGGACCTTCATAATCGTTTTCTAGTAACAAAAATAACTACCCGAGTGTATCATGAATGAAAATCGAATAAAGATAATGATTTAGACATAATTATGCTAAAATAATGCACAGCCAAAAAGTGAATATATGTGATGTATTTGAAAAAGCAGTAAAATAAAAACGAAATATTTGCCTTTTACGAGGGTGACAATTGAATAGTACAAACGATTAACATTTGAAAATAAAATTCAATAATTTACATGAAACTAACTTTAATTTAGCTTAGGTCCCTTTAACTTGATAAGCAATTACCGAATCATAGCGGCAATTAAGGTTACACCAGGTAGAGCAGGGATCCGAGTAAGATCCTCGATGCTGTACATTCCTGTGACTCCGAAGTTCAATACAATTCCCTTGGAATACGTAAGATATCAATTTTGCCGTCAAGATTTTAAAGATTCTTTTCCGAAAATGTAATACTTCAAGTTTTAAACAAAAAATCATTGAAAACTCATCAAAGCAAAGAGTCACAAAGGTTCTTTGCTAGTTTAGTCTCTACGATTTTGAAAGAACCATTAGAATAAGAAAAAGGATTTGAATGGTAAAAGTATGATTCCGCAGCAATTCTCGTACCTAAGTAGCTGTGACTTACTAAGAAAAGACTTCCTTTTCCTTGCCCCAATGCGACACGATTTTTTAAGCCTATGAAATGGAGAAAAACTGCAGAGAAAAGGTTTTATTAACCGTCTCGTTTGCAAAAGACGTTAGCATAGCGATGTTTCGTAAGGCGACGTATATTTCTCTGGGATGAAGTTCCTCGCTTGCAGTTCCTTATCCGTGAGAATCGTGTTTCATCCTATTATTTAAATTTCTTCTCTAATTTGCATGCTTTTCGTTTTGTTCTCTCCACGTCACCATCGCTTCCAAATATAACTTAGAGTACCTTTCACTCCAGAGAGAAAATCTATTCTGCTATCAAAAATGATTAATGCTGTCATTAAGGCAAGAATATTCTTGTGGTGAAAACGACGACAGCTAAGTAAATGGCCAAAAAATACGTGATGATCGAAAAATTTTCAGATATATATTTGAAATTCTTGTCTAAAATGATCCTTTACTGATATTCGGCAAGAGAAGTGGAGCGGGATTACACGACAAAGGAATTTCGGCTTTAGAGTGAATCCTACGGAACACCGCTGGAAAATCGATTAGATCATGTTTTATTTTTCGCTAAAACGTTCGCAGACTTTTGACCCACAGACATGCTCCACGAAAAGATCAATCTAAAATGAGAATCAAGAGCTGTGGGAAAAAGCACTATGAACATTTACTGTCATCTCCCCCGAGATGCTGCAGTTTAGATAGCACATCTAATCTATTCGAATGTACTGCTCCCATGGTACAAGAAAGTGCTCCAGGGCTGCGGTACTAGATTTCGTGTAAGATAACCGATCTAAGAACAGGATATGGATGTAATGTTCAACATAAAGGGCGCAGCTCTCGATATTCCGTTTTTCGATAGGAACTTATGGTTTTTATGAGAACGAAATATAATCGTAAAAACTTCCTGTTAATGAACGAAATTTTTTTGAGAACTAAATTTTTTTCAGAGCGAGAACAGAATAGTTACGCTACTACACACCCATAAAAAAGACAATTTCAAGGAGTCATCATCCTAGCCTTTCCCCATCTCATATCAAAGATGTATCTTGGTCCCAGCTGTCCCAGTATCACCACATTTCATTTCAAGATTTGATTCATTTATTCTAAAAGTTATTTAGTGTATGATGTCAATTACATTTATTATGCAAAACTATGAATCGGGAGCTCGCTCTGTTGTGTATTCAAGCCGAAGTCAACATATCGATTACTCTTTAATTTATATCATTTTTCGCATTAGAGATATGAAAGCGTTATCATTAATTATGCAGCAGCTTCGTTATTGAGAAATTACGTTTTAAATATCAGAAGCATTAGGTTTTAATATGCATTGTTTATTAATAGGTTTCTACTATAGCTATTTATAACTAAATAATGTCAAAGTAGTTGTTGCGAAGTATTTTATACATTTCCCTATTTCTATTTTGAAATTATTAGTTCATTGTATTCGACCAATGCCAAGGAAATATTCCTTTTACATTTCGCTGTATTTCCTTACAAACACTGCTACATTATACCGATGTGATAGCGATTGTAGAACACATTAAAATACACAGTTGATTCATTATTGAAATGCTCCGTGCGTGTGTGAGACCGTACTGAATCTGGTAATTTTGTAATTGGTGATGATAAAGCGCGTTTCAAATAAGTACCGTGGCGTTACAAAAAGAGCAAAAATGTCTTAGTTACTTCACAAAGATGAAATAAAAAAATTTCATTAATGTGCATTCAAAAGTTTACGCAAATATCAACCTATTTGAGAGTCATGATGAAAATAGAGTGAAAATCAATATAAAATGTTTATATCGCTTCAAAGGATGAAGCAATGTGTAAATACTCATTTCATAGACAAGGGTACTTTTCGAAGTTTAATTAAACATTCCTTACCTAAACCCGAAATTTGGTAATGTTTTTTTATTTTAATAAATCGTTTGAACTATTTTCACTTAATTTATTACTATCAACTATAAGTACGAATGCGCGTTTGATTTCATTTTAAAATTCTCAATTAGACTCACATTTTAATTTGACTTTAATTGCGTTTCCTTTTAGCTTTTGATGTACATAATTCAAAATCAGCGTGTAACTGCAATAACAATAATAATAACAATCAATTTATTAATCCAACAATATACAAATGCGTGTATGGAATAGTGAGCTTTTAAGCCTTTCATTGCGAGATATTAAGGAATTCCTATCTTCGTAGTAATTCCTACAGAAAAAAACTAAACAAGAGGAAACGGTTTTCGAAACCATAGAAGAATCTGTGTTCTACTGTGGTGTAGTACTGTATTTTGTGGAGATATTTTTTTCCACTAGTTTATCAGAAAGTTAGACTTGATCCTGTGTAGTGTATCCTATGGGGTTATTGCGGGAGAAACGCCCCACCTGGATAGATGCCCCAGTCGTAAGAGTCGTAATTTGCTATATATTTTTGCAAATGCCTATTCCACGTCAGCCATAAGAGCACGAGGTGAAAACCTATCATGTGATAATTGCTTCTTTTTAATTAGAATGGGGTAAGTATGGCTTACTTTTTGTAATTCACGCATGGGATATATTGAGGTCAAATAGAATATTTAGCGATAGCAGAAGGAATTCTTGCTGCTCTTATAGATTGTAGAATGGAGTATGCCCTAGTTTTCTGCCGAAACGCATACTTGCCCTACTACCTCATCAAATTGATTCCGATTGAGATGACTCACCCAAAGTTTTTAGTTTAGTTTTGGAAATTATATGCATGCGTAGTATGAACTATGTAAGCGTACGAGAAAATACTGATAATATTAAAAATAACACAAGCCAATCCTAGAAAAGGAGTTTTTGCAATAGTTCGTGACAGCTTGTGAGCCATTTGATACTAGCTGCTGTTCAGCGGAAGATCAGACATACTTTGTTCACAGCGTTGAAATATAATATAGTCAGCACTCTGAAGTCTAATATTTTTAGAGGAAACCATGTCGTGTGCATGTGTGTCGAAGGCAATGTTAAACTTATACATAATAAAGTATATATGGAAAGGCACTAATATAATAATAATAATAATAATAATAATAGAATATCTATAGGTAATAATATAATGATAATAGTATAAAGTATATGTTGGACATATATAAATATATGTCCTTACATACCGAATAAAACAACATAGCTAGCTGATACCGAGTTCATACGAAATAAAATTATTTTAAATTAAACGAGCGATCGGAATGCATAAACAAAGGTGAATGGAAAACTGTTTTGATTTTCAGTAACCTTTTAATCTCAACTAAAGACTTCTAAATATATATAACATGTACAAAATTGATTGCTTAGTTAATAACGAGCCTGTAAAAATATTGGTATATTGGGGTTCCGAAGCCACTGTTACGTCTGTTTAAAGAGTAGAAACATTTCTGTGATGCCGTAACGCGGGGGCATTTTCATGCCTCCCATTGAAATATTCAAAGGTGTAAGGGAAAAGAGTTTTATGATAGCATTCCTCCGTGATCAAATGTTTACATGAATCAGAAGTACTGCATTACTTCTGATTCATTTCTAATGTGTGGCTTCAGAGGTATATCCGGTAGGCACCAGAGTAACTACGAGATACAGGACTTAGTCAACAAAAATTTAACTGTTTTCTTTTTATTTCCATCCAACTCATATCACATACGCACGTCATGGATTACACAAAACTCTTGTCGATCTTTTTAACAATACTTCAAATAAGAATCCAGAGATTGAATGTTGCATCAACCTGAAAGGTTCTTCAGGCGCCTGTAAACGGGAGATGAAATAAATACACATAAAAATAGTTCATAAATTAATATGAGATGTTAAATTCATTAGTAATTAATGAATATAAGATGTTAATTTTGCATGCAGATAATTTTGGAGACAGACATTACATATATATATTTATATAAAATTACTTGCGTGGTCTCAACATTTTGTTTACCAACAATTTTCCTGACTGGAGCATCACTCCCGGAGATATGGCCAAAGAAGATTATTTTTGCTAAAAAGATGTTAAATAAAGGTTTATTGAATTGAATATCTTTCACGAAAACTTCGTTTTTATTAAAATATGATTTATTGTTAAGAGGATTATCTCTTCCGGAATCACATCATATAATGTATTTACAGAGATAAATATGGATCACTAAATTCGAAGCAAACTCATATATTTACTAAATTAAATGAAATAAGGTTGCGTCTTTTTTAGGAGATTAGAATAAAATATCTTTATAAATTTGACATCCTTACACAGTAATTTTATTTCTATATCATACGTTTCTATATCATACTGCCAGAAATTATTAATGAATGTAATATTTTTCATTTATCTTTTCCTACCGGACAGAGTAAAATTTATCTTTCAATTAGTTGATCTCAATCTTGCTCATAGCAATGATTTGTTTCATCAGTGTGGTTTTGGCTCCGTGAAGATGAGGGAAAAATACCTCATTCCTTCTCCAATGCGTTTTGAAGCTAATGGAGCAGGAGTTGGAAGCCAACCATTCTTCAGGCTGATGGCAGTACAAACACATCAAACGTAGAGGTTTTCCCTAAGTCATCACCGAATATTTGGATTTAAAACCAAGAGTCAAACATTGGGGAGAAATGACTCTAACGTTGGATAACACCCGCAATACGCGGGTAAAACGATTAAAAAACCTATCAAAAGTAACTCCTCGTTATTAAGTTTAAAGGAAAGGATTTTTCCAATTCCTGACAAGAAGGACCTCAAGTAAGCAAACGAGGAAACACGAGGGAGTGGAAATCCGTACTTACATTAAACACCGAAATACCGTTAACGCAAACAAAAATGATAAATACATAAATAAGGGATGGCGAGAAGTAGGACGGCGAGTTAATAAAACACGGAATTAAGTCATCCCGCGAGTGCAGTAACGCACACGAGGATTTCGTCACTTGCAGTACTCTTTCTCCCCATTCGTACTTTCCCCTTCCTTACCTCTCCTTCTCCCCTCCTTTCCTTTCTTTTCTAGCGAGAGAGATCGATAGTCGTGGTGACGTCACCGGTCCGAGCGTATGCAGGGCGTGTGACGTCACTCGGGGAGGGAGTACGACCCTTGGGGTGAGCGACCTCTCACGCCGTCCCGCCACACCCCGATACAGCCTTCCGCGTGCTTCCGATGAGATGTTGGCCACATCTGCAACCCGGAGCGCATGCAACGCAGCTTCTCGCACTTGTGCATGCATATTTGATCTGTACCATCGCGAATCACGCCTTTGGAATTCGCCGTCCGAAATGGTGGAATGGTGGGGAAACTGGCATCGTTGAAAAGATCGTCGGGTTGAGTTGCGAAGGATTTCGGAAACGCGGAAGCTGTACGTTCGGTAGAAAACTGGTGGAGGCTATTAGTACGGTTCCTAAATTCGTAAGTGAAACGTTTCGAACGTGGAAATTGTCGAAAAACAGAAATTATCAACAAATCATCGTCGATGTTCGGTAGGGTTGAATTTCCAAAAACTGGTAACGCGAAAGCTGCATTTTCGATGGTAAGCCGGTGGAGGCTATTATCATCTTTCAAAAAGTCGTAAATGAAAAGTTTAGGAAATCGAAATCGTCGGAGAACAGGAAACAGAATATCGTCGAATTTCCAGAAACTGGACTGCATTTTCGGTAGAAAACCGGGAAAGGCTATGAGTATCTTTTCATAAAGTTGTAAATGAAAAGCGTCGAAAATCGAACTCGTCGTGAAAACGGGAATTATCAACGAAATATCGTCGATTTCGTTAGAATTGAATTTCCAAAAACTGGAGACGCGTAAGCTGCATTTTAATAGAAACGGGTCAAGGCTATCAGCATCCTTTTCTAGCTCTTCGCGGACATTTAATCTCACCGAATTCTCTTCCCCCTCGAGAATTTGTCTCCTTTCCCTAAAATGGTGGCTTATTTAACTCTATCTTCCATTTTATACCTTCGCTCCCTCATTTCTCAGCTTACATTCTCCATTTCGCTGGCCTGAAAATTAGTTTCCGGCAGAGGTCACCTCTTAAAATGAATGCCTTTTCTCTCACTGGATGATTAGCCTTCCATCTAAATTATCTATCGGTAACTGTATAATGTAACGAAATTGAATTCTAAAATACTTATGATCCCTCTACAAAATAAAATTTGTTTGTTTTATTTATGTACCATGGTGCTCCTCCGTTTATCTCCACTGATTAGATGATTCTAATACTTTTCCGTAGTGTTGTAAAAAGTGAAAAATAGTATTTTTCTTCAATAGGACATTCTTTGTGATCAGGAGTTCTACTGTGCGTCTACTCTACCAAGATAATGCAGCTACGGCATAAGAGTTCGCATTCTCTTTCAGATAAAGCATTTCCAAATCATAAGAAATCATACGAAAGTTGTTCGCTATTAGAACATTCAATTAAGCGGTTATATCGGTGGTTAAATTTTAAGTATTTGACTGATGTATTGTATTGGTGGATGTATTGTTGTAAGTTTCTTTACTGTTGCATCAGTTGTTGCACAGTGCTCAACATGAAAACCCGTTTAACCCTATAATACTACGATTAGCTAGGAAAAGCTCCATGGGAATGAGGTTTACAAGAGGCTAGTTGGTAGAATGACGTAGTCTGACCTTGTTTTCCTCATAGAGCCAGAATTCTATGAGAGGATAATGTTCACTGAGGTGCACACAACGACCCCATGAAAACACTTTTATAATGAGGACTAGGAAGAATGCCATTTCTTAGCACACTTTAATCCTCATTAATTCTCAAATTATCATAGCCATGAATAAGGCTGTTAGCAGAATAAATGAAAATTAGATTTCCCAGATGTATACCATGAGGTAAAGAAGAAATTTCTCCTGATGAATATCTCTAATCTTTTTTTCCACTATTTTGTGTTAAGCCTGAGGGTGGACTGGATACCTTTGGTATCTAATCTAGTGGAAGAATTGCCCTCTATTTTTAGCTACCAAATGCCATAGAGAGGGAATGAGGCTTACTAGGTAATATGAGGAGTAAGACCCTGCTTTATTCACTGTACTAGAATCCTAAGATTGGAATGAATATCCTTAAGTGAAATAAAATGACTTTATGAATAATATTTTCTTAGCATTCAATAAGAAGTGACCGAAATGAACGCTATTATTCAGAATCACTCGCTCCTCATTATTTTTCAATTTATAATTGTTAAAAGGACCGAGAAAAATTGAATGAAATATATATCTTCCAGTTCCAAAAGACTAAAGAAAAGTATATAATTCCTCAACGCGTGGAAGTTAAACTTTAAAAAATTCCAAACTTTACATGTTCCTTATATTGAAATTTATTTAATCATCCGATCAGTATCTAAAGAAAAACTCTGTAATTAAAATCTCTTCTCAAATCTACTTGTTTTCGATTGCATCCTAACATGTTTGTATATCTATTCCTTCTTCCGTGTTTGTTTAGAAATATCTACTGCCCATTGTTCTACTACACTTAAGCTCCGTACTTCAAATGAAAGGGTACTCACTTAGCTTCCTTCGCTCAAATTCTGTTCCATTTTCATGGATCCCACGTCATTTCTGATGTAGAGAAATATTTTTTGTCAAACATACCCTTCAGTAAAGCTCTTATTCTGCGTTGCATCAAACAACAAAACCTGCGAGGGGATAAAGTTTCCTTTCGTTAGGATTGAGCTAAATTTTCAATCGAGTGGCTAATTGCTCCTGCTCTAGCACTTCCTTTTAAAGTTCCCTTACACTTTCTACATAATCCTCAAACGCTTTCGACAACTAGCGAAAAGGATTTACAAAACTCAATCAATCTCTTGCCTCTTTTTTCTCAAAGCAAATTTTGAAGTAGATAACATCAAACGTTCTTTGTACTACGTGAGATGACCAATCCATGCATACGTTCAGATGTTTTATGTGATGTGGAAAGTCTATCTATATTAGTTAAATATAACGGCTAATCCAAAACCCTTGGGCGGCTGGATAGTATTTTACCGAGAATTAGATACTATACCGTATTACCCAGACAAATGAATGATATTATTATCCAAAAAATTACGTTTTAATTTTATGTTTACTTACTTTAGTAGCAAAGAAAGTACGCATGATAGAATCATGAAAAAGCTGCAATAAATCAAAAGATTTATCATATTAGTTGAAGTAACAGTATCAAATATGGAAAACTTCTTGAAAATACCTTTTATTGCTAATTTAGTTTGTTCCAAATTGTATCTCGAAAATAATCTCCAAAGCTTTGACATCGTACCACGAAGGAAATTCATAAATTAATGAAAAATCTTTTAGGGTTCAGAAAATGTTAGATGTCTTCCTAATTCCACATCAATGTAAAGGAGGTCCTAATATAGAAAAGCAGGTGCTCCTTACATGGAGTATTAAAATAGTTATTTCAAGACATTACGGATTACGCGAATTAAAACATTATATAAAATTAAGTTGCAGAGAGTTAATACCTTCAGTTTAGAGGATTCTGTTGTAGATATTAATCATACGTAACAGTACGTAAATAGGAATAACATTTCCAAAATCCTAAGATACATGAATTTTTTAAATGGTGATGTAAAATATGTATGTGCAGTGAATACTAATGCATAAAGTGACCAGGATTTTAAAAAAAAAGAATAAGTATTCTTTCCTGACAAGTGGTAACTCGCATGAAGACTGACAGGAGCATTTTCATCGACCTCAGAAACGAGCTGACAGAGAGCAGGACCTGTCTGACCTAATGCATTGGTGCTCTACATTAGGAGCATATTTCGTATTAGGTGCACGCACCCTATAATTACTTGAATATTACGTCTTTTACAGTTATTTTAGAACTTTGAAGAATTGCATTCTAGGTCTTCCCTCCACTTTGTATTCCGTAATTTCTTTGTATTTTACTGAGTAATTATGTTCTACTACTGGTATATACTTAAATAATAACTTAAGTGATAGTATTTCCTGCTGTCGGTAACTTACATAGCTACAGTAAAAGAGTCATGTTTAGTGTTTACAAAATTTATAATAATTTGGTTTTTATTTTGAATATGGTTTTTATTATTTTCTCATAGTGTCTCCCTACAACTTCCTCTTTTTCAGTTGATTTTATTATTTTATTATTATTTTTGTAATTTCTTTTGAATCTTTTATCTTATTTTTTATCATATTTATTATTTCCTCATTGTTTACTTTTTCAATTTTTCCTTTTTCTAATTATATTTTATTATTGTTTTTGTAATTTCTTTACAGTATAGATTTTGTAATTTCCAATTCATACACAGTTATCTATTATATCTTTTAGCATGTACTATCAGTAGGTTTGCGCAGCATAAATTTTCTATTGTGAGCCCAAGCACATGTTTATTTTCTGGGCTTATACCCATATTTCTAGTCTTACAACGGTTATCCTGTCTAATATCGAGAATATAAAAATTTGTAATATTTTCATTCGATTCCTTTTCGGGTTTCAGATTTCTGGAGTAATGGGCAACCGAATTAATGGTTCCACACTGTATACACACGTTTGGCGAAAGCCGGGTAAAATTCTCAATGGGAACTCTGAATTTTTAGTGTTAACCCAGCATTGTGATGCATTTACCTGAATTAAGGATGTACGGTCTCGGAAAGCCATCGTTAGACTATGTTGGAGTGATGTACTGACAGCGCGTCCCCGACGTTAATGCCGTCTTTGCCCTTATGGACTGTCACGCCACTGATTTATTTTGCGGTTTTCGGAGGATAAATGGACAAATGGAAAGCGTGTTCCCTTTTGGTGAAAGCAGTCCCGGGTTCTATTCTCGGTGGGGACTATGATGTTGAGCCAGCATCCGGAAAAACACTGAACTAATTGCAAAAGATCCATTGCCTTCCAGAAAAGTCTATACATGGACGTGAATGGGATCGATTGGGAAATCCACAATAATCATACTACCTAATTACGGGTAGTTGGGAAATCAACATAGAAGGGATGTAATTGAATAATTCTAGCAGTACCTGGAGCAGCTTATCCTCACACATCCTAAATATATATAACAGGCGTGCTATTTCGTTTAAAAATAGAAGGAAGAATTTACGCTGCATTTAAAAAAATTACTAATTTATTCATCAATAATGAAATTAAATTATTTTAATGCGGGGCCATTTGATGTATTAAGTGACTTCGTACCTCAGTTTCAGTTTGAATGAAACGAATCTATTCTTTAGTAAAAACTAACGTACCACGTAACGCACCAATAAAATATTTTATTTAAGCAGTTTATAATAGTTCATTAGTGGCATTCATCGTTAGTGGCGTCGAGTCAGCTTGGTTGTATAGAAGTTAGAATGACTGCTATAATCTCGTTCACATCGATGTATTCAATTTCCGTTTCTCCTTCCTGTTCTATCAATAAGTAGCTTTTTTCATGCTGTTGTTCTTCTTTTATGTATTATTGTAATGTATTATCTGTCGAGCCTCACTCTCATAGGTGATGATATTTTTATTTTTTCATGCATGTTTCATCGCTTTTATTCTCACTTTTTATTATTTTTCATGGTGTCGGGTATCTTTTTATGAGTATATGGTTTTCATTTTTTTCTCTTCGAAAGAACATTGACGAAGTTGTTAAATGATAGTGATTTTTTTGTGTTTATTTATTTTGTTTTTTCTTTTTTTTCTGTATTCATGCTAGTATTTTTGCCATTTCCATTTATAACATTCTATGTTTTCAGTGTTTTTTCTAAATATCTTATCTCATGTTATCCTTTTTACTAACTCTTATTATTTTATGGACTATTTCTATATGCAGTTTGAAGTGTAAATATGTTCCTTGCTTTTTGATTCCAGCCTTTTCTATAAATTTCAGTTTCTTATCTATCTGTAGGTTTCGCAGGTTTTTTGCACCCTCTTCTGGGGTGTTTTCCTGCTGTGGGCTATTTTTACTATCCTAGGTTTTTAAGCCCACAATATAAATTTCTTCCGTGCACTTTTTTTCTGCTATCTCTTTCTTACAAATTGACGAAGGGTTAGATGTAAGAAGAGACTTTTCAGTCTCAATCTCGCCCGAATAAAGACGCTTTATTATTATTATTATTATTATTATCACCTTTTTAAAGGGCCAAAAAATTCAAAGAAATGTTGCGTCATATTTACCCCGCGAGATTTGTTAAGGAATTAATGAGGAAAAATTTTTGAGGTGAAATATGTAAAATGTTCCGATCGCCGGTATATTCCTGAGTGTTTTCCTGCTGTGCATTTATTAACGGAGCTTTTATATCACTGGTATCTAATAATAACAAAATCAGTCAATCGCTGTGTAGTTTGCAGTCACATTTATTACTTTACACACATTCAGACATAGACATATAAATTGAATACGTACTCAACGTTTTACACAGACACATTTACACAGACTCTAAAGTCTCATCTTTGCACGGGATGTAGACGTCCAAATATGATAAACCACAAAAATGGACACACATAAGCGTCAAGTTCTGGCTCTCTATTTGCTAAGGATGATTGATATATTCTGGCACATTAAGAAATAATAGCTAAAAATGAATAGATATAATCATAGTTTTGCAAAAATATGTTTAAAGTACCTACGTATCATTTATAAAATATGAATCATAGCGAATGACGACGAAATTGATATTTTAAATATTCATGGATTGTGCTGTTTTCTCCTGGAGGGCATCTGTCAATCTTGAGAAATAAAGGTCAGAAAAATAGGGCAAAAAATCATAACAGTACACAGGAGGATAATGGAAAATACCATCCGAAGTAGGATAGTCAAATCCTTGGAGATTGGTAGTCGGCTGAATTGATGAAAGAAGGGAAGATAATGATATTGGAAAGAAATAAAAAAGAAAAGATGGGAAACAAAAAGTTAAAGGGAAGATGGAAAAACTGATTGTATAGGTCAGGTCGATCGAACTATCGTTCGTCAAGGGAAATTTGGTCGATTGCGACTGGTAATCGAAAGAATTCTCGTCTTTCAAATAATTTTTATTGCTTCAATCACATCTCTTTATAATACATATATGTCCAATTAAACTAACTACGAAGTTCGAAAGCTTTGATAAGATACCAAGTAAGTCTCAGAGACAGCCAAGTACGACCGTATGTAATTTTTTTCCAAAAAATGCCACATTTTATTTCTCTCGGTCGATCACGGTCGAAAGATTATAAGAGTCTATCGCATCATGAGATAAGCTTACCACCCCCAGAACAATGCATAATCTAGCGAACTTTCTTCGATTTATCAGGATATTAAATGCCATTCGAAGAGAATTTACAAAAATATACATTCATGCAGCAAGAAAATAATCAGCTAGATTCATCTACGAAACCTTAGAACGGGTGACTTTAAAATCGTATATTTTTTACTTACTGCTCACAGATGCGTTAAGCTGAAATATGAGAATAATTTATGTACACAAGGTTGAGATATAGTCCATACCTCATTCATCATCAACTGTTTCTGGATATTTCATATAATTATGTTCTCTCTGCTAGAAATTCTAAAAACAGAATATTACGAAGGTGTTTTCCTCTGCAGAAAATAACTGCGAATTATAATATTACTATACTCTTTTGGCGATACTAGACCGGAATTGCCTCTCATATAACTAGCCTCTCACCTAACTCACGAGCTAGTTCTTGTAGAAGAGAGTAAAAGATTAAAACTGGGAACAACACCACGTATGCAAACTTAATCACAGAATTCACCATTTATAGCCACTCATAGACTGATACGGATTGCGTAGGAAAGGTAATTATGAATGTCTGGAAAAAATTAACTTACTTGGGACGTGATTAGTGGATTAATCTGAATCGTATTATATTCTGTCCATAGAAGCTCAATTGCTACACAATCTCTACACTTATGTACAAACAAAGCCTAAGCTTTGCTTATATTTAAAAGTAAGAAGTGTTTAATTTGAATTCAAATGCTGATTGAGTAATCTCGAGTCACCGTTGAATACCTTTCTTAAATATAACTACTGTTCCACTTGAGGAGAATCCGAGTCGAAAATCTGTTTGACTCCAACGAAAATAATTGTTTTTTTTCGGTTTTTCGTTCGGTTACCTGACACCCTGATCCTAAGGTAAGGTGCACCATTATAAAATGTAGATAAGCAATAAAATAAGACGGGAAATTATTTGTGAGTAACTGGCATACCATTTATCTTATCCTGAGATAGACTGGGACATTCATTAAATTCATTCAATTGATTGTTTGTTGATCACAACGGGCGGATTTAAGAGAAGGGGTTGAAACGATTTGCCATGGGAGACGGGACGATTTAAGACTATTTCCTTATGAGCTCTCCAATTAACTGTTTAAATTCCTTTATGTCCGGATAAAGGAAGTAGATGTATAGAAATTGTAGAAACAATTCACAATCTAACTTTAATTGAAGCTACTTGTCAGATTCTTGGAAAATTGCTAATGCTGCTAACTCACTAAGGAGGGTATGACACCTCCATATCTCTTGAATTCTCTAATGTATTACAATAGCAATGATTATCAATAGTTTTAAAATATATTCTCGGGAACGAAAGCTCACACTTTCCATGAAATGATACTAATGGAACGTTTTCCGTGTGGTTGTAATTTACATTTGATATTCCGTATATCTCACAATTAACAACGCCTCTAATTCAATAATTGTATAATTAATCGCGCGAGTGTACTTTAAAAATGAACCAGACTAAACTTGAGAGAAATCTTGTAGAGGTTTAACTCATTCTTATCCTGAAATACTTTTGATGCTTTTAACTCTCGTACCGGAGGATGTAGTTACATGAGGTATTTTCAATTGAAGCTCTCATCATGCTGAAGGGGCCTCACTGCAGAATGCCTTAGACTGACCTTTTTCAATGGACCACTACTTTCAAGAGGTACTACAAAATGAACAGATTTATTCATAGCTTCAACGTACGGGAGGTCGTGAAATCAAAATTATGGTACTCTGTAAATCAGAAAAACTAGTCGAAATAAATATTTCGAAAAAGTTTGAGTACGAAGTACATACGAAGTGTTTGACAGAGCTTCGTAATTAGTATTAAAAGTTGTGTTTTTGAAATATTTTCTTCGTCGAATTAACAATACATAAAATTCAATGTGAAAGTATACCACAATGCGCGAATCTCTGAATATTACCTCAGGTTACTATGATAAGCGAAGATAAAATCACGAGAATACGTCTTCAACCCTTATGCTAATCCTTAATTCCCAGTGGGAATAGAACCCAGGACCCCGCCTATGTGCAAAATTACCTCAGCTGTCGAAGTACCTTTAACAATCATGAACTAATACTTTTCATAGCCGCTTTTCCTAAGGATTACTTCATTTGATTTTGGTACTTTCTTTTACCTTTGCTCTAGTTCGTAGCTTTCATCGTTGACTCTTCTTGAATCGAATTTCAATTAATATTCATCTTAATTCCTACGTCGAATGCCCACCCTTGTTCAGGATTACACTGCATTAATAGCAAAAGTAAACGAAGAAGAAATGACGATTATTTTCATGGGTTTTGAAAGGGTATTTAAAACATATTAATCACGTCACGTTCCTGATCTGAATTATATTAGGGAACGTTCTCGATATATTCCATTTCTTTCATTTCCGGATATTAAGAGTGTCGTCTGTTTTCAAATAATTTTCTTTCTAAATCCAAATATCTCAGTCTCTCACAGGTATTCGATCCTGTAGAAAATGCACGGAGACGGTGCATTTTTAGATCCGATTACTTTCAATTTCCGTTGATTATATTCTGATTATATGATTTTCAAAATGAATCAGAACTATCAGAATTTTCAAGTTCAAACTAACAAAATATACTTTTCAAATAGAGAAATTGATAGCCCTGTGCATTTTCAACATGAATAAATTATTCCCTTTCAATGAGGTGAATAAAAATGAAAGGAAATTCAAGCCCTTTACATTCTCAACATAATGATATTGGAGATTTAAACCCTAAAAGATATTTCAATTGTCATTTAATTATTTCATTTATTATCCATTTCCATTGCTCCATTTTATTTGCGCTATAACTTCATATCTTTTATATTAAAATCTTTAAAGTCATTATGTACCAATGAATACAAGCGAATGTTTCGAAATCGATAAATCCATTGAATTGGCTCGAAGTGGAGATAGTTACACGAGAATGTATATTGAATTTAAAACTATTAAAATGTATAAATGGAACGAAAACAAGGTAAGTCATAACGTAAAAGAGCGTAAAGCCTAATGACGAAAGCTCGAAGAATACGAATGCGAATGTTGTTTTAGGAGAGTAGTGAATGAGGAGAGGTCGGAGAGGGATGGGTGTTTGGAGTTTAACGAGTTTAGCGCTGAGGGAATTCTATGGAATAAGGTCGCCGAGATATACAGAGGAGGAATTTTGGCAGGTAAAGGAATATAGAGTTGGAGGAGTGGCAAGAGTTAGTCGGAGTGATAATGTTCATTCATGATTGCGTGTAGATATTTCGGATTACAAACGTACGTATATAAGGGAGAAGGCGAATCCCAAGAGATGGGAGTACTGCAGATCGGCCAAACTTCTGAAGGGGAAATATAGTGCACTAGAATCACGAGGAAGTTTAATATGAAAAGAGTGGTATGGGAACCCTAGGGTCCAAATATACTGCTAGAGAAGCATCTAAGGCGACATATCCGCAATACCTGAGAAATAGCAAATGATGATTTAAATTGGATGGATTTAAGCAATTGACTAATTAAAATTGTGAATTGCATACTAAGCTAAGATCTGATTTACTTTATATTTCAAGGCAGTAGAATGAAGAGAGGCGTCGTGTTTTATCCACGAAAACTATTTTCTCTATTGAAGAAACGACCATGTTTTGACGAGTTATTTTCATTAATTTTCTTCAATAAATAAAAGTTTTTTAATCGATGAAGGGCATTTCCTCTCTTCTTTCTACTTTATGGGCACTTCTCGCCTCTTGCTGTGAGTTTCTAGGTAGTTTCACTTTCTTAAATGTGTCTGTTTTGATATCTATCTACAACAATTTTTCCAAAATATAACATAGTTTGTCGGGGTGGTACTAGGCTTCTAATATTCAACGCATGAAGTTACTCACAGTAATATAGTTAGAATAATACTCATGCCCCCCAAAAGAGTCATTTTTCCGCTTTATGCAAAGTGAGAAATTCCACCACCAGAACAAATATTTCTTAGTAATGTTCATAGCGCGACAACCCTTTCAGAGATGAGGCCTAGCCAGGGGTGTTCACCGTGGGTGACGCGTGGTCAAAGTATTGACATTCATGCCGTCACATTAGTCTTTCCAAGACCTTTATTACTTATTAGCAGCAGTATTTTAAGAAATGCTTCGACGGCTGACATCGTTTTGCAAATTTGGGCTCTCACTGGGAATCGAATCCGGAAACTCTTTAAGCAAGGCCAAACCCATTTGGCTATCCGAGAGCCCATATATTTGTATAAAATGTCTAAGCGTTTTTATAACTGCGGTAGTCATATTTTCTTTGTACGTATACGATTTAAGTGGAACTTTCTGATTCGATATACATAAGCCCAATGTTGACATTTATTAGCAGTTTTATACTTTTATAACTCCTAAATTTTTCATCATATTACCAAAAGATGCTCCTTTTCCATTTAACAAAAGGGAATTTATTCTCGTATTGAAAGACCGATCGTTTACACCATATGATAAAGAATTCAATCCAAAGAAAAATGTAGCTTTGTTTTCATTTTACTTATATTGGTGTCACACTATAATTTACATGTATGTTATGCTTCATCGTTCATATTCTATGATATTCTTAATGAATCTATATACTTTAAAACATGTCCATTGGTTCCTCAAGTGAAGGAATCCTAACCTCCCTAGACAAGGATTCCTTCTACGACTATATTTCACGTATTGGAAAATGTTCACTTTTTGTATTGCTTTTCATGAAATGATATGCCTATATATCATAATTCGTTTACATAGTAAAATTAACTACGAAAGTTTTAAATACCGGCTATGAGATCACCATATATTCTGATTACATTGCGATTAGAATGTCAGTTAAGTTAGTAAAATTACGTGAGTTAATGGATGATGTTACAGGTTCTAAACGAACTCAATTTCAAGGCTCATTGCAAACTATAGTAATGGAGAAATAAATATGGGGGTGTATGCACCTCCTGCCACACGCCAATAAGAAGTTAGCGGGGTATGAATATACTCCTATGTATACTACAGTTTATCAGATTTGACCTAAGCAGTGGCGCAAAAGTTTCCATCAAATTATTGAGTTTATATTCCCATAAGATTTCCCTGTACTGCTTCGTAAAGAGATAGCAACGAGTACAGTGCTGGTTACTCAAAAATGATCTATCGAAGTACGAAAATATTGATGCCTTTACTGGAGAAGGACGGTTGAAGTCGTTTAAACTGAAGAACTCCAAATACCTGCTAAAATCACTCATCAACACCATCTTCGGATGTAACGTTGAGGCGCCTGAGTTAAAGGAGTTAAAGAGTATAACGATTTCGCATCGATGCGTGGGAAACTAAAAACAATATATAGGACTGCGACTTTACGTTACCCGAGATACTTCATTCCAAAAAAGTGATGAGAAACACACTTGTTCAAAGCAATTCATAGTCTCTCATAAATTGCTCTTATGAAAGTATGATCTCAGATACATACGGTGATTGAACCATAATTGGTGATGAAAATAACTCAGAGAAATTAGAACTATTTCCATGATATAAAAGAGAAATTATTTACGTTCTTAGTGATAAATTACCTACATCTTTAATCCATCTTTTGACTGCGAAGTATTCAGCTCGAATGTTGGCTGGATCCTTCTGGTTGCTAATCCTAGAGGGCGATCATTCGGGGCTAACCCTCTATCGCCCTCTATGATTAGCTACCAAAAGCCCAAGAGAGGGAATCTTACTAGGCAGTATGAGTGATTCCTTGCCTTACACCCTGAGTAGGAGTAGAAAATTTCTACCTAGATGAAACTAAATATCCCTATGGATATATAGCATTCAATAAGGTGTGATCAAAATGAATGCCGTTATTCAGTATCTCTGAAACTCAACAAATTTTTTTTTTCAAATTACGACAAGAAAATAAATTTGAGACAAAGTAGATTAAAGTTACATTAGACTCGATATTGTGTCAAAAGAAAGATGGAAAGTATTGCATTCATTGAAATGTGGAAGCAGAAACAAACCTTTGCCTAGAGAGGAAGAATACGGTTGCAGGGAAAGTTCTATCCAATAAAAGGGTAGGAGTAAAGTATACGGGAGAGCAGGTGTAGCTAAGCTCACTATCCTATTTCTTAGAAAATTAGATCATCACGCTCTTTAGAGGTAGTTCGTGGAAGGATGGAAGCATTCCATTACGTAAGTAGACAGGCTTGTTCAGAAAGGAAATGCAAGCTGAAAGCCAACATGAATAGTTCTATTAGGAGAGATCAGCTCATTGCAGTTTTTTTGCTACCACTGCCTTGCTAGGTAATTCATCTCTATTATGTTAATCAGACAGTTTTTAAATACTACGGTTAATCCGACAATTCTCAGTTGACCGCGAGTATTGCCATAATCGAGCGAATTCATTGTCGAAGAAACTATTACCGAAATCGTGTTTTTATGTAAAATGAAAAATTCGAGACGAAGACTCTAGAAAAGAAGAAAAGTGCGAAACTGTAGCTGCAGTTACAAGAGATAGAAAAACCAACAAGTAGGCGTCAGAAAAAATGCTGACATGAAGAGAATTGTTGGATTTAACATGAGAAAAGAGAGTGAAGCTCATTTGATATATTCTTGGACACGATAGCCACCTACCTCATTATGTGAATGACTCGGGCGTGAGAATAAGAGGGCGACCGAGAAGCTGCCATTTTTATGTCACGACCAACAAAATAGAATGCAGATCAAACCATGAAATGAAAAGGTTGAAAGAAAATCGTATTATGAAGCTGCAGTGACAATATTTACCTTCAGGGAAATGATGATGATCAACACTTAGCTTCATACTTCACATCATGAGGTATAAACGTAAGAGCTTCTACTTCTTGTTACACTTCACGTCCTGATCTTTAAACTTCTCGACACCGCACAGAGCTGGAAGTCTTACGGTTGAGGAGTTCCAAAAGACTCATTTACTCTCATTTCGATCAATACAAGTCTAACGTATCGCGATAACTCTAAAACTTAGCGATTCATTATACTGGAAGAAGCTCTAAGGGAGACAATTTCCAACTCATCACACGTTTTGGTAGTATGTACGGGGTATTCGGTGTGACACCTGTGCGGAGGATGGGGAATTGTAGGATTTTCCAGGGCGGGGAAAAGTGACGACTGACCCTTGACGGAAAATGCCTAAGGGCTAAGAGAAATGATGAGGATGCATTCAGAAAAAGAAAAGTGCTCGCGGAATGACCGAAGGCTGGGAAGCAATTACAACAAAACCCACGAAAGTTGAAGGATTCAATACGTAAACATTCATCATAGACCGATGCACTGGAATTATCACGATCGTGATGAATGTCTGAAAGCCATGTTGCTATTTTAGAGAGGAAATTTTGAGACGTTGACTACGAAAGGACACAAAATTTCACACGAAAGAGGATTATCTGCTGCAAATGTGAACGCGGAAGCCTGTGATAGATATAGGCCATGTCCAGGTATGGGAGGTGTTGTTAGCGCTTAATGTGTGGAACGATTTTCTCAACCCAAGTCTCTCAACTTATTTTTCTGTTCTTTAGTGTATCGTTCGCTGGAAATGTGCTTTTACCTCAAATGATCCAAGAATCCATTTCTGTCATATTATTCACAATGTCTCACCCGCCAATGTGACAGGATTGTCGCACAATATCTGCGTCTTGCAAGAGGGTATTTTCTATAAATTTATCAAGCTAGTCAATCATTTACGAATTTTCGCCATACTTCAATAATATTTAAAGTATATTGTAATAGTTAGTGGTAGAGTTTAGTATTTTACTAATTTCAAGTAATAGATTTTAAATACTCCATTTCCCAGGATATATTTTTAATTTTAAATGTTTTATCGATGAAAGAGAAAATGCTGAACTAGACCTGGATATAAATAATGCACACATCCAACCGAGAGTAATTATGGTATATCGAAGTATTTCCGTCCATTTTTCGCTTTCCCGAAGGTAATTGGTAAAGTTTTGTGGATAAAACTGTGAAAATATTAAATAAATGTGTACGGTGAATGAAGTTATGAAAAATATTTACGAGCTTTCCCCAAAAGTGTCCGCTGAACAGACATTTATCGCATGACCCATATATCGACTACCAAAAGCTCCACCAAAGCGTGACCAATTACGCGGCATATTTTCTGCAGGTCGCTCTTTAATCTGTTACGTCTACCCTTCTAAAACTCACTTGGGAGTTTGCTCCTCCGTGAATATCAGCTGAGAAACTGGGTGACCGCAACATACAACGCACTTTCCGTAGACCAGCCGATCTTTCTGTTTCCCCTTCGTATTGACAAAGACGAGTGTCATCGAGTCTTATTTGTAATTCGTCTCACAAAGTAAGTCCTCCCTAAGTACAGTAATGAGAATGATTCCCCAAACGATCTTATGACCCTTGCTACGGTAGCAGTCCTGTTGCGATCATTAAGCGGAACGGCTTTTGCTCTAGTTTCTATCATAATAGGACTCAAGATTTTTGAATAAGTATTTCAAGTCACATTCATTTTGAGCCCTTCTCGCAAATATGTAAAACTGATCCGGTAGAAAGACGCAGTAAGAGTAAACAGTCATCCATAAATGTCCGTAGTTTAATGAAAAACGAAGTTTTTGGTGATTTGACATCTTCATTAGGCAGGCCAACTTAAGATATCAAGCCGTAATGAAGAAAACAGTTTTCACCCTCATATAACACTTATTTTCCGAAATGGTCAAAGGAGGACTTTTCTGGGGCACTGATATTTAAAACGATCGCAAAATAACTATTGATCGTCAATTTCAACCTGTTTGGTAATTAATTTTGCCTTCCTGAATTACAGATTTCAATTTAATTATGAAAATATGATAATATAAAATAGTGAAGGTTATAGGATGAAATTAATGATAAGATTCGAAAATATCACCCCAAATGTCTTATAAATATAATTTCTTCCCTGTCTTCGGAGAAATATAGTTCGGAAAAGATTATTCCGCTACTGTGGTAAAAATTGAGAAGTTTTTGGATTTTATGTAATCCTACATGCTTTAAAATATATCCCTGTTTGAGTCTGAATTTGCTATGATACTTGGTTATATTTTAGAGAAAGATATGCAATACTCTAGCCACGAACAGCAATTGCCAGCAATAAGCCCTTCCTCAGGACTATCTTTCGAGTGATACGTTTTGGAAGCTCGCTTATCGTCTGAAGTCAGTTTTCCATTGCGTGGCTATATCCGCCTTTCTTGTCTAAAACCGACCCCAACCCGGCATAGAAAAGAAAAAAATTCCCTCTAAAGCCCGACCCGAGTCGAACATTTTTTTAAATCGGCCAGAAATCTGTCGTTACGATACATGAATGCACATAAATGTGTTTGCCCTCTTCATAATTTCCTCAAAAAGATGACTAAATATCTTTCGAAACAAGAATTTTGGAATATGAATATAAAATGATGCGCTTCACTATCGAAGGATTTCACGTTAAAATATTTCTTATTTTTTGTTTTACTTAAATAATTATTTTGAAGGAATGTGTAAGGTGGTGTTTTTGCCAATTTACCACAGTTCGCCCTAAAATGGAAGACATAGATTTTAATGTGTCTTTTATTTGACGGAATGTTTATAATAGAATGGAGGAGAATTAAAAGTTGCTTGACCAAAGCGTCCGACCTAAGCCTAATAGATTACTAACTTCACTATTCCCGAGTCAGGCTAATGCAGACCACTGAAACTGAAAACACCGAAAGCACGGTCGTTTTTAACTAAGATTGTGGAACAGTATGAAAAAATATCTTGTATTCCTTTGTGTAACGGGATATGTTAAATGGTAAATAGAACTTTCTAGTCCTAATTTTTCCAGATAAAATCGTTTGTATTGTTCGTGATAGATTTATACCGAGTAGCTATATAAAGATTCAGTATATAAGACTGATTATGACTCTTTATTTGAATCCACGATTCAATCAGGTAAATATGAAATAAAATCAAGGCAATATATTAAGAAATAAAGAATAGGTGATTCCATACCCAAAACTTCAATTTTGAAGAATTGATTCAGTGAATTCTGTTGCTTTGAGTACATACGTTTATGGTAAATATGACATTAACAAACTGATATTCATCAGTGGAGATTCATATTGATCTATTCGTCCTTAAGTGTTAGAAAACATTGAAAATAATCTAGGAGATAGAATGATGCTAAATTCGGATGATTTCTTCATTTTTCCTCAAATCAAATATGAAGGTTTGCTTTCTGAAGTGAGGCAGGGTGATGTCGATGCAAAATTTATTTGTAAATATCGAAAATAAATATTTGAAAATATGAAAGTGATAAACATCTATATAGAATTGTTTCCTGAATAAATATGGCGAGTTGTTCTTCCAGGTGGGAACACGCACATCAAAGTATTACATTTTACATTTTAAAATAACTTTAATTTGAAGGGAATATGACATGAAACGCGTGCAAATCAAAGTGTAGAGCACATAGAATTTAGAGGGCAGGGGGACATATATCAGGGTACGTTAAAAAAGAAGGCACAGCTTGCATCCGCATCATTTCCCGTTAACAATTCACGGAGAGATGAGTGCAACGAGTGTGTTAATTACATTACGTACGTCCAAAACCTCAGTGGATTGAATCTCTAGGAAGGGAGGATATAATGCGTGCATGACGTGGTGCCATGTAAAAGACAAATTAAATGAGCCCACTCATATCCCACGCTGGGATCGTAACACCAAATATATCTGTAGAGCAAAAAAACGGACTATGGTAAATTTTGATTATTAATGAGTTGAATAGGAGGCAATATCCATGAATAGCTCGTGAAACATTTTGGGAAGGAACAAAATTTATCTCCATAATGTATTACCTCGTAAATACCGTATTTATCGGCATGTAAAACGCACTTTTCCAAACAGGTATATCTGGAATTCCACCTGCATGTTATACGCATATTTTATTATTTAAACTTTATCGAATAATACTGTTTTACTTCATCTATCTTGTCATACTTTGTTTCGATATCTTTAAATAAAACCTTGTTTCAAAAAGCTACATATATTGCTATAGTAATTGTTTTAATAAAGAGAAAATTGAGTTACCTAGAAAGGTTTGGAACTTCTATCCTCTTATATTAAATTTCATTCCCATACAAAAATATGCTTTGAATTTGAATAGAAAATTAATGTGTGGCATATGCCTATACGTGGTAAACGCCGAATACTACGGTAGTTGAATGTATTCCTACATGATAGTTTTACATGTCATAGTACTATTTCAAATAGTTACTTGATACTTAAAGCTCATTCTGCTTATAGTTTTTATCCTATTTATATATTGGTAGTTACCTGCAAATTTATCCTCCTTTTCATTCCTCCTTCGATATTCTCAATTGTGAGTTTAATGGCTGTTCAACGTGTGTACCTAGACGTTTCAGCAAAGTCTGTGAGAATCTAAAAGATTTGGGGAGCTCAGTACGTGAGTGCAATTGTATGACGGCGATGCTGTGTTGATTGGTGAATCTCTAAGTGAGTTGCTGATGTTGTTACATAGTACTGCTGCATTTGCAGGTAGAATTGATATGAGTACGAAGGTTGCCAGAACAAAAGCTGAGTTGTTCATTAGGATGTAGGAATCGAATATTCTTAACTGAAGCATCGATGGATAGAATATTGAAATGGAAAATGTATGTATAATGGAATGTACTCGAGTAGGATATCCTCTAGGAATGGAAGAAAAGAAATAACTATCGGAAAAATATTGGATTCCTCAAATTATTCACCTAAACGCAGGTATGCGACTACGTGAGAGCAGATTTTTCGCGACGTGAAACATTTGGTTTCACAAATCGATTCAAAAGTAACTAGTATGATCGGTCACATCGACTTCCTTTTTCTTATTTTCTTAGTGAAACTGAAAAGCATGTGCATAAATTCTCCTTTTATATCCTGCATATTTTAGAATATTTGTTTCATTTCACCTTAAGTTTCAACGAAAAAGCAACTCTTATAAATATATTTTTATCGATCAGTAGACAACTTTCATGATAAATGGCTCAGTTTCTCATTTCATTGTTGATAACAGGACGCAGAGATATTGCATGTCGGTCATACATTCTGATTGTTAAAGTGAGACGCGACGAAGCTGATTGATTTGAAGGAGTCGATTGTTTCTGGTAAAAAAATAATTTCAGCGACAAGCAACGATGAAACTGAAACTGAAAATGGGTTACAGAGTGCTTCTCACCCAAATGGAATGCGATCCGACATAATCCACTTCATACACCTGAGGTAGAATTCACTTGGAGGTCTGTTATTAATTTCACGACTGGACAGGTATCGACGAGATACAGCGCGCAGAAACGTGGAAGCTGTTGTTACGCTGGCATAATACTTGGTGGATGTCCATCTGAGAGCTTGGGGTAGGTTGTCGTTCTAGTCCCTGGAGGAGTGAACGGAAGATTGAACGATACGTACACTGGGAAAGGGAATCAGGAATAAAACGCAAAAGAGAACGCTCGGGAATAGAATTCTGGTACGTTCTGGGAAACCCTTCCGGAGATCTTTTCATTGAGGCTCTAAAGCGCTCCGTTAATCCAAAATTCGGCCAAGAGAGGGATATTTCTTTTTCGGTCCTATTTGATATCGCTCCGCTTTCCTCTAATTAATTTTCCGACATTCGAAATTATCGCTTAAGCGTCAACGCATTCGGCAGTTCTTCTGAGGAAGGGAAATGACAGTTGTAAAATAACATAGGTGGAATTAATTCCATCGTGGAATTAGAATTTTATCTCGTTGCATATGCATGGAATTAGAGGTAAAATGTTGCATAAGTTTCTTTCTAAGCGAAGATCCGATCTAATTTCATGAATAAATATCACTCTCTATGCAATTACTCCCCTATTTTCGATAATGTATCTCTCTCTATGATGAGAAGGTCCATTTCCATTAATCTATTACAATCAGTGAATAGCGCAATCGAGTGAACGAATGATGTACTTTACCCATAAACCTAATCAATTTGTTAACTAGGGATCGGTAAATTCGTGCGACTGAGAATAGTATTTTCCATGAAATCGAACGGGAGAAGGAAGAGTTAATTACTCAATTTTTCAGTAATCTTTCTCCCTCTTTACCCTAACGAAAACAAAAACGAAATTTTGCAGAAAACAATAAGGCAGCTATAGATGGACTAAAATATTTATAAACATAATACGATCTTGCAAAATTTCACTGCTTCAGCGAGCGAAGTTAAGAACACCTTTCATAATGTACATTCCTAAGAAAATTTATTCACATTTTTTAAATATGCAAATAAAAATATATGTAATCTTGATCTTTGTTCATACCCAAGCATTTATCTGAAGGATGAAAAAATATTGGTGAAAGGGAAGAGAACAATAGTTTTGGTGGGGAGAAAAGTTGTGATAAAGATCTTAGAATAGGATAACCATATCCCATCTGGTTCAAACGGGATATTTCCTTATAGGAAATTAAGTGTTAAGTAGATCAACACGGGACCATTTTTTCATTCTGTCCCGATTAAGGTTTTCCCGTTTCTTTAATGCACATATTATTGGAAAAATTCTTCGTACTTCGTACTAACAAGGAGAGACTCTCACTTTTGTCCGGGGATTTTGATGAAACTTTTTGCAGTGGTGCAGGAATTAGAGTAATGAAAAAGTGTAACGGCGTTTCTCTGAATGGGCCTTAGTTTCGCTGCAATAAATAATTGAAAATTGATAATCGGAGTATAGGCAACCCCGCAATACACGTCCATGCTAGCCGAGTATGCATGAAAGAATGCGATGTTTTATGGTATATTTGACATTACATTTTTCTTTTTATTCGTAAAATTCTTTCCTTGATACTTACTATTGGGCTTATTAATAATAATAAATAGTATGCTCAATTAGTTATCCCGTTAAATAACCTTCGTGAGCGATATTTTTCCATTTAAGGTAGTTAACGTCTATGCTAAGAACGAAAAAGGAGCTTGCATTCAAGTATTTTAGGATTTCATAATCATAAATATCGATTGCTTTCTAGAATTTATAATAAAAACCATTGTCTATATATTAATTAATTTATTTATCCGATTTCAGCATTTCTCGACAGAAATGCATGTAAGTCATTTTTCGGTAATCAATATCACTACTTCCTGACGAGATAGAAATTCAAGAAATACTGCATTAGATGCATAATTGTGTATTAAATATCGATAGTTTTTTGCGCAGTGTATCCTTCGTTCGATTTCAGATGACTCGAAAATACTCTTGTAATAAATGTTAAGAAAGAAAAGAAAAAAGTTCATTTTCATCATCGTTCATCGATTACAGAATTTATCTTTAGTACATACAATGAAATCAGGAATAATGGTCCTGCGAAATCGATACTAGTACCAAAAGAAAGGAAATTGAATATAGATAGTTATTTTTTGTTGCTTGTCATGTATTTTTTACCAGATATCCTGAAATCAGATAAATAAATAAATATATAAATCGTAGTGATTATTAAATAAGAATATGAAAGGCAACGCAAAATCCTAAGTAATTCGAACGCAAATTCCTTTTTCATTCATAGGATTGTAGTGAAATACTTAAAATTTAGTAATATTTAAAGTTATTTAAGGAGTTAACAGACCTTTCTCAACTTCAAAAAATTCAAATATTCCTTTCTTTGCATGAATGTAAAGAATCAACCTTAAAAATATTCAGGCAAAGTGGTATTTTCATATTATAAAAATTAGCTGAGCTACAGCAGATTTTCTTTGGCAAAGCAGAGCACTCGATGAGCCGCCAGTGACACTCGTAAGCTTAAGGAGTCGAACATGGGTGTTATTACCTTCTCCTAAAGTCTTCTTTCCTCAAAGTAACATCGTGGTACATGTACCTATATTCATGTTGAAATAATGGTTCTCTCGTTTTATGAAAATTATAAACTTAATGAATAAATCCATGTTATTATGTTATTCTTCCTGCACAACTTTCCATTATTTTTGACAAATAAAGAAAAGTTGTGCAAGGTAGTTAAAGAAACTCTAAAAATAAATTATAAAAGAAGATGAGGTACCTGAGCTTTTTTATCTTTTGACTATATTCATCTGCCTCTCGATGGCTTAATTTTTTAATAGATAACTCTAACGTTATCTATGGAAGAATGCAGCATTTCCATTTTACCATAGGATCAGCGAACAGTTCTATTCTTGTTTTCGCACTGTATTTATCGTGAACACATGGTATTGAAAATTTCAATAATAATTTCAGTAATATGGAGAATGGATACGTTGGTGCTATTCATTGGGTATAACATAGAACATATTTTAGTTGATGTGCTATGATTGGTTTTATGCTAGTCCAATGACAGCCACATCGTTTTAATAAGTGTTATGAAGTAAATTAAGGTCAAAGTGACTGAAAACATCGACTACTGACAAAGACAAGACTAGGAGCGAGCAACATAGCCCACGGAAGATTGCATGACACCATCAAACAGGAGACTTATCCCTTATAGACAGATGTTCCGTAGAAACGACTGAATCTATAAATGGAGTTAGTGAAAAATAATTCAATACTGATATACTTTACCTGTATATTTTACTGAAACTTTAAGATTTTCTATCTTTACACAGCATTTTATTCACTCACTTTAATCATCGCAATGAAACTTGTCGAAATATATAAAATTAAACTAACTATCGTCCAACAAGAGCGATTTTCGATATAATTAAAATTAAGAAAAATATCGAAAATTACACCGATTTTTCAAATAACTTCATTTTTTAGTATAAACAATTCTCAGAATATCAAATATTTGAATTTCAAAAATCGTTGTTGTAATACGAGAATTAATAATTAATTAATAAATTTATAGTTTAAGAAATTTTTATAGTTTAAAATTGTGTATGGTTAAATTCGTGTCAACCAACGAGGTGTGTATTTTCTTGTGAGGATAATTTTTCATCCATTATATTTACTTTCAGCTTAATGTTTCAAAAGGTATTTATATTTCCATACAATGCTTAATAATCATATAAATATCAGAAAAATAATATCACTAAAAATATCAGAAAAACCGTTTTCTCTTACTAGAAGAGTATTTCTCTCAAAAATTTAAAAAAATACCGCTAATCACTGTAAATCCGGCCTGGAAAGTAATATAATTCCTTTACGAGATTAATAATTTAGTCTACTATTTATTATTATTAATAATTCAATTAGTAGACAACAAGGAAATTATTAACGAATGAAATTGAAAAAAGGTGCAAGATATACCAGAGAACAATGCGTTATTTCCTCCAAACTCGACTAGCTCGGATGTGTATTGCAGATTTGCCTGTACTCCGATTAAATTGGATAAATAAATCAATTAATATATAGACAATGGTGTTTATTAAATAAAATTTTAGAAAGCAATCGCTATTTATGATAGTGCAATCCTAAAATTACTTGAATGCAAGCTCCTTTTACGTTCTTAGGATAGTCGTTAACTACCTTAAATACCTTAACGAGATTAGAAATTGAGCATACTATTTATTATTAATAATAAGTCCAATAGTAAGTATCAAGGAAAGAATTTTACGAATGAAAAGAAAAATGTAATGTCAAATATACCATAAAACATCACATTCTTTCATGCATACTCGGCTAGCATGGACGTGTATTGCGGGGTTGCCTATACTCCGATTATCAATTTTCAATTATTTATTGCAGCGAAACTAAGGCCCATTCAGAGAAACGCCGTTACACTTTTTCATTACTCTACTTCCTGCACCACTGCAAAAAGTTTCATCAAAATCCCCGGACAAAAGTGAGAGTCTCTCCTTGTTAGAATACTACTCGTTAGGAACGGCTAAATACACTAAATGATCTACACTGATATGATCGCCGATTGTATGAGAAGTAGCTTCGCGTATGGCACTGTATCGAATGCCGTCCTAAAAACTAGCAAAATGTCATCTGGCCTAAAGCCTTTGTCGGCTGCTTGCATCATATCATGACTGAATGGCTATCACAGAAGCGACCTTGAAGGAAACCATGCTGACTGCGCGTGGTTGCATTGTTTTTATATGTGCAAGAGAACTTAAGCAAGTAGTAGTTTGGTTAGTGAAGCGGACAATATCCATCTGCGTAGTACATTATTTCCCCATAAACAAGCTGATTCTTGATTTTGCGGCAGGAATTTGGACCTCGTGACCAATGTAAATAGCTAAGTAAGCCTAAGTTAATAAGTGCGAGAGAATGAGCTTGAATAAAACAAACGCGAAAAAAATAACGCAAAGAGTATTATCAAAGACATCGATCCACGCGGTAGTCTGCCAAGAATATCGTAGCAGTTTTATTCATATAAACGTACAAAAAAATTATAAGATACAAACAGGCAGTTAATCACGTATCTATGGAACAGGAAGGTTAATCTGTTGGCCGGTAAATGCGAAGACAGTTCAGAGGAATTAGACTGTGATGATTTCATTCTATGTATAATCTAACTTCTATTAATTTCCTTTTAAAGTTTGAGGTGATTTTAAGGAAAGACGAGATTAGTAATTTGGAAGAAGGCGGAGAGTTCATATGGATCAGGCAAATTGAATAAATATTGGCAATAAAAAAAATTGAAATTATTGCTCATTATAGTGCTGCACTTTTATGTAGCAAATACAACGTAATTGTATTGAGGAAATTCCACCAAGAGACTTTAGTAGTATCGATTCAACTTAATGTAGAATAGAACGTTTCATTGCAAATTTCGTCTTACAGTGAACATGGCATACACATAGCCTTCACCAAGATTTGGATTGAATTGGCTATTTTTAAATGTACCTTATACTGTCGCGATCTTAAAGAATCGATTGGAAGGAAGCTTTAATTAACTATACTGTAGACCAATAGCGTAAAACGTATATTCGTGCACTAGTAATTAAAAAAAATACCACTACCATACGGAAAGCAAATAATTCTAATGCCTGCCAAAAATGAGTGAATTCTTTATCTTATCTCTTTCCGGAAGGTTCAATAATTACAAATACCGATTAAAGTTACTTGGATTAAAAAGACACCTGGCTAGTTAAGTTAAATGTATGCAGGAACAGAGTATGTCAGCTGAAACCGTATTGTGTCTCATCCTTTTATGCAAAGATACCGGTTAATCTGCCCGAGAGCTAAGAGTAATTATATTTTATATTTATAATGATAAAATGGTTTTATTCTTCATTATTATTCAATATACTGTGTTATTAACTAAAAGTTTAATGTAATTGTCCTTTACTGTTCCAATTTTTAGAAAGCTAATCGTTTGAAATGAAAGCCATAATAAGAAGGCGGTTACTAATAATTAAAAAAAGGATCCTCCAACACATTGACATTTTTTAAATCCAATCACTAGTGTCCGAGTAAATCACGATAATATTATCTTCACGGTGAGAATGTGCTATACACGTATGCGTTAGTGAATGAGTTTGTGATCGTGTGTGGTGTTCATGAGAGAAAAACAAACTCTCCAATTACAATTATTACTAAAACAATATCTTATTCATCCATCGCCATAAAAGTTAAATATTAAGATAAAAATTGTGTAAATTGATGTAAGAATTTATCTTGTGGAACATTAACAATTTCTAAGAGTTTATTTCTGAGGAAGTACTTGGTTGCATGTGACGAAAACGAATTTAACGGAAGTATATGTAAACCGAAAAGTTCTCAAAATGATCACGATATCCGAATTCGGAAAGTGTTTCGACTTAAAAATTTTATGCATAATTAATAATATATGATGAATTCTCTTTCCGGTGATTGTACTTAAAAATTAATAAATTCAAATCTCAGAATCTCAGAATTAAAACCCCTGAAATGTTAACAGCATTCCTAACTGGCTGCTTGACCATACCTTAATCGTTCTAACATTAACAAATTCCTCCTGGTTCTTCTCACACACTCTTTACCTTAACCAACACCATAACTTACTCCTGGGCGCGACACACCGTCGCTAACGGTGGTTCTCCGATGACTCCGCCGATGAGGGAGGGAAGGGGGGGATTGGGGGGGAAACCCTAAAAACCCTAAGAAGTGGACCCTCCAGGCCGTTGTGACGTGCTATAGGGTTCACCTCTATGCCTAGAGGGCCCCCTGCCACAACTTCAAGGACAAGCTCCGACCTCATAGACAGAAAGAACGAGCAGGTGAGAAGTGAGTGCTTAGTTACCTCACCCCTGCAGAAGAAGGTGAAAGAAAGGCCCCTGAAATAGATGCCTGCGACTGTAGGCCTAAGAGTAGGCTAGGTTTGTAGGGAATGCCTTCCCCACGCCCCCTACAGAGCAGGTGGTTAGTACATCTATGGTGCACTTTTAAGAAAACTACTGCAAACTGTTGTCAAATTCATTGCAACATTGGCTGTGATATGGCTGCAATAGTCTATTGTTAACGTTTAGAGTTAAAAAAAATGTTGAATTTAAATTATATGTTAAGTAGACGGTTAAATTCTCATCTTTATATAAAATGCAGAAGATATTTAAATCAAAGATCGAAATTGTCGCTTAGGCTTAAAGCAAGAGTAACTGCTGTTGTAAGCACAAATCTTGAGTTAATTAGACTTGTTTGATGAAGTAGAGGAACTTTAGTTCATCTGAAGAGAAAAGAAACTGAGTACTTACGTGTAATTCTGGAGTTAATGATGATGGAATTTCCTGTAGGAAAAGAGAACAAATTGTTTGACTGATGGAATTCCCTTAATGTAAACAGTAATTCAATAATCACCCACATTTGTAACATTGTTATACTTTTTTTAAGAAATCACGGAATTCATACAAAAAGTTGATCTTCTTAGAGACACAGTTTATGGGAAAGTCTGCTTTTGTGCGTGATTCTATGACTTACACAATTCCTTCCTTTCTGAAATTATCACATCGGAAAGTTGCCTAAAATCCCAATTAATTCTTAATAAAAACTGCAAATCTTCAAATAGAATGCCAACTGAAGTGTCGGATATTCTCCTTTAATATAACTATTGTTCGTTTTGTTATTCAATGTTTTATGTGCGACCATTATAAACTTATACTAAAATATCGCTTTCTTGTAAATGAAGAGCAAAAGTAATGTCCGTTTAATAATTACAACACGATTTCTTGCTTAGCATATGTCTCTGAAAAAAAATCTTGTGAATGAAAATATTAGAGTATCCAGCGGATTAAGTTGGTACCCGTGAACTCCAGAAAGTGCAGCGCTAGGGATAAATTTATTTGTAAAATGCTACGAAAAAAGGCAAAGGTAACGAAGATGATCTCATACGCAGGTTAGGAATCTTTGAAAGAAAGAATACCAGAAGCTAGATTGAGCTTGACAAATTTTGAGACATCGTGTGCTATTTCGGCCGATTCAATTACGAGCAAAAAATAAGAGAATTAGATGCTAGAGCAAGTCGTGCTTTGGATTCATATTTAAAATTTTTTGCGTTCCCTACAGAACGTTTTTTGGGGCTGCAAATGATAAATGAGCAATATTAAGTTATAACTAAAGAAATTGTTTATGTACAGACCGGAGGTGAAACTAAGATAATAATAAATGTAATATTTACTGTGTTTGTTTACCTAACTTAGAAAGAACTTGTACTTGAGAAAAGACCCGAAGGTCAGTGAAAACAGGCCATTTTAGAGGGGCTAATGTCTTAACGGGGAAGGAAAAAAGAGCCAGCTGTCCTTGGAGATGATAACGAAGTCGTTTTCCTAAAATATCAATGTGCACTTCACTGTCCTTTGATTTTCATTGAATACAAACAAAGGTGAAAAGGAAAGTGCCTCCCTCGTTTCAAGAAGTACTGACTGGCAGGTGAAGCAAGAAGCGTACAAGAGAAACGGAAAGTCCTAATGATACCGAAACACTCGTCATGATAAAAAAAACATAGTTGCGAATACCCGAAAAATACGAAGTTATCTTTTCTAAGAATGTCTTTCTCAAACATATTTATATATTTAAAAATTGCTGGATTTATCCACTTCATGCATTTACATTTGAGGAGATAGTTGACTCAAAAGATCAAATTGTTTGTATCGTTTGAAACAAGCGTCTCTATCGATGTAAGTGAGAGACCAGGAGAGGATCATCAGTTAGAGCGTTAAAATCTACGCAAGTCCTGTTTTAAATCGTTGAGCTTTATGTAGATCAAAAGAATAACATTAAAATATTGATAAAATTTACCAATAATATATGAAACCAAAGACGAAAAGGTGGTGAATCTTTAAATTGCTTTCGAATTTTGATTAATATAGCAGATGCTCCTAAACACATAAAATTTCATTTCACTGCTGATTATAAAACATTCTGGAGATGATGAAAAAATTAAACGATATTTAAAATAATTGTTGATTAAAATCCCTCCAACAATACAGTTCAAGGTTCTCGAGCAGTTAAGAAAAAAATATTACATTATATTCCTTTATTCAACCAATCTCTTTAAGCAGCTAATTAATTACTAGGAGTATTCATCGTCTTTCATATGGTAAAGGATTAAATTATTTCAAACATTTAATAATTAACATTTTAACCTTAGAAGTGATGAATAGCCATACATCTTCTTCTTGTAAATTGGTCGTTAAATTTAATTACAAAAGCAACTCAAAATACTAGCTGATTATTTTAAATATATTTAGAATGGGAATAGCGTCTTGTACAATTTGGTATGGTTTCGCAGTGATATTTTTCTGAGAGCCAAAAAACATTTCCATCTTAACAGTTGCTTTGTGCTAAGAATTTTTCCTAAAACGAATAAATACGCCACTTTATATATTTATTTAATACCATGATAACGGTACCACTCGGTTTTTCCGCACAGAAAGGAGTACTTTTCATCTAATATAGTGAAGAGATTAGCAGTTCATATGTTTGTAATGGAAAAAAGTTTAAGAAAAGAATTAATTGTTGGTCACGACTAAGCTGCTCAAAGAAAATTTTGAACTCCATATGCAATTCGAAATAATCAATTTCAAATGTGGCTTCAAATCGCACTATAAATACCATTTCTTTTTAGCGGAAGAATTTAATAATGTTATATTTCCTGCTGAAAATAAGTTTCCCCAAAAAGCGTTCTTTCATGCAAAACTTTCCCTTTGAATCATGTTAATATACATTGGCTGTTACACGATAAATAACGGACCAATAATTCATTTCGTGCCAGCCGATATACCATGTTATCCCTTTTAATAAACCAATCAGTTTCAACTGGTAGAGATCCGTTAATTAACAACCGAAAATACAACCACTCAAATTCTACACTTTAGAAATAATAATGATCCATCAGAAGAAGAAATGCAAAGGAGAAAAACTCTTAACTGCTCACCATTTGTGGTTCTCCGGGTATTCTTGTTCCTGCTTACTCCTCATAAGTGCCTTTCCACGATCACATAGAAGAAACTCCCAAGCAATAGAAGTGCCGAAAGGGAAGGATGTCAGAATCTGGGAAAATAGAAACGCTAAATTAATTCATTTGCGAATAGCAATGGGGTAATATTGTGTGGTATTATAATCTAGGGTATTATTGTGTTGTGCATATATAAATGCGAGCAATTGGCAAAGATAATGATTCATTTAGGATTATTGTTAAGATCATATTTAACAGTAACCTGTTCTACATCATAACTATTACAGTAAAATTATTTTTATATTTTATTCAATTTATTAATAAGCACGACATACATAAAGAAATAATGGCTATATTTCAAATTGAGGGTACACTAAACGAAATCTGTATGCACTGAAATCAATGTGAAGTATAATTATTAAATGATTTCCGGCGTTCAAATGCGCTAATTCAGTTCAGTGTAAAAACAGAAAGAACTCAAAAAGAAAACATGCATCTCTCACTTGCGCGCAGGTACCGAGATCGATGGAGATATTCATCAGAGGAACCGCCCGGCAACTAGGAGTTCCACATTCAAGACCTTCCTTTCCCTTCCATTTCTTACACATCTACGAAAATCTTCTACAATGCATTACTTATCAGAGATAAAAAACGAAAATTCTAAGGAAACTATCCTTTGATCTTTACTTCCGTTTAAATTAAGTATTTAATAAAAAATGTCCCCAAAGGCAATTAAATATAGAATACTGATATAGGCCAGTTTCGAATACTAAATTCCCTCCATTTCTTCCACAACTACGAAAACCGTACACAATGCATTATTCATCAGAGATAAAAAGAACAAAAAGAAAATTCTAAGACGGCCATCTTTTGATGAAAACTTCCGTTTAAATTACGTATTTAATAAAAAAATTCCAAATTGAAATTAAATATAGAATACTGATAGAGGCAGGTTTCGATCCGTAAATCAAGCCACAGAAATATTGGAACTGGTTTAATTAGCTAAGGAATCCAAAGTCAGCTTGAAATTCAAATGTAGGTTTCCGTAATAAGTCGGTCGGTTACAGCATATTTTCGACTCATTCTAGTAACAAAAAACCCGAAAATTGTTTTCCACCTTAATACAGCAAATATTCGAGGAGTAAAAGTGGTATCGGAAAAATTCGAAGAATTACCTTGGGCTTTCGTCAAATAACGTCTCTAGAAGTTGAGAATCGTAAATTCATTTCTTTAATATAATTTTCGAGACAAGATAAAAATAAACGTACATAGCTAAATCATCCGACGATGAATAATGGTAAGAAAATCATGAAGACGAGTCATCTGGATAGTATATCGTCCATAGTCAATCTTGAGAGTATTACGTAACGAAAAAAAAACATGTACACTAATGATTGTCACAAAAATAACAACTTAAAAACTGTAACATCAATTATTGTCTTTAAACTAAGAATTAATTCAAGCAAGATTCATTTATGTTACTTACCAAAACTGAAGAAATCTCCGAGAAGTCCTGCGGCCATCTTGACGTCGGAAGATGTCTTTCCAACCCTTAATTTAACTATAAATAATTTAAGAGGTTCTAATTTGATAACTTACTATGTAAAACTTAACTTATGCTACACAATTACTAGATATAGAATCTACTAACCTCCAAGAAATTTGAATTCTAACGGTTTTTTTTCGTAAAAATTCTTCAGCATGTCAGCACCAGGCGAAGTTTCTAGATCAACTAAAGTTTAAACCTAAAAAATCAACGGATCAACGAAACGGTGAGATCTGATTGGTTGTTAATTCTCGCAGTTACTTTTACTGTCACCCCTCCCACTTTTCCCCCTGCCGGAGAAAGTTGTAACTTATAAGTAACAATAAATTAGCATTAAATTAGAAATATATTTATTTAAACATATTATAAGTTTAATTTAAAAAATATTGGAATAAATTTCGATCCTCTAAAACCTAGTACTTAAAATCGACGTAAAATAGTTGATAGCTCCTTGTGACGTAATTATGACTTACGTTCAACCTATGGTATGAGCAACGGTACGAGAAACATAATGAATTCCAATCATTCAAATTATGAAACTATGCAATGTGATCTAAAAGAATTAATGCAATGACTACGCAATTAATAAATAAACATATGGTTAGTTGCTGTATTTTAATATCTTCCATCTCATATGAGAAGCATATCAGATAATAAAATTTAATTTTTAGCATTTACTTAAAATTTTATATTTAGAACGTAAGGAAAATCAAGCTTTAAAAGTTTTGGAAAATAAATTATATTAGCGTGCATTGATTTCATAATACGAATTTTTTGATGATACCCAGATCTGGCATGATTCCAAGTAAGACTTCTGTTTAGTTACTATGTATTTAACGTAAGTTTAACTAAATACTTCGAATTCACTTTGAAGGTTTTATCAAGAAAATGGTAGATAAAATTTATTACATATGTTTCGTACGTCTAAGTTACACACGTGATATATTTCTGAGTTGCGGGGATTCGTAATGTAACAATAATGAGATAAGAACGGGAATAAGGATTTGAATATTTAAGCCTTTACGTCATATGGCGGTCATTAAAATTAATCAATACAATATGTATATCAAAGAGATATGAGTCGTTACATCCAAGCTATCACACCGAATATTTCCATGAATTACATTCGAGTTAAAGATTGAAATATTTTTTTATTAGAAAGTTTAGGACACATCTTTTATTCGAAGCTTAGAAAATTCATTAGCCTTAGTGAACATCTCAATTTCTCCAAGAATAAGTAAAAACTATATACACTCAATACTATAAAGATAAATACATTTCATTTGCGGTATTTATTTAAACCATAGAAACAATTAAACCAGATATATTGAATAATTCAGATGCCACATGTCAAGAGACATAATATTACTTTTCTATGTAGATTATTCATTATCCTTTCTCTTACATCTGTACTTTAGTATTTCGAAAAAGGCCAATTCGAAAATAGAATAAGGCTTACAAGGCAAAATGAGGGGGGAGATTCTTTGCGTTCTTTTCTCAATGAGCTGGAAATCATCCATGTCATCATCTTATGAAATACCTCTACAAATATGCACTGAAAACAGCCTTTCGACGTTTGGTAGGGAATGTACTTATTGTACATTTCTTTTTATCAGTTTTATTCATCAGTATAATCCATTTAGATGAGAAGGAGAAATACATAATTGAAAATAGGAATGTAGAAAGAACGCAAAGAGAGAAATATAAAATGTACCGACATTACTGTCAAAGGCAAATAATAGTAAATAAAATAACTCTAAAGTATTATAATAACTATCTCACAGAAGTAATACTAATTGTAACATACATTGGCCATAATATTTATAACTATATATTGAATTTTATGAGTTGTAGGAACGAATGAGGTTTACCACGGCAGAAGAAGAATAAGATACTTTGACTTTATATTTCTTATTGAGGTAGGATTTTGAGAGTGCCAAGATAAAGTAGAACAATGAAACCATGAAAAAAATTCTTCATATAATTCGAAGAGGTAATAGATTAAAAATTACTCATATGTCAAAAATTAACTTTATCACTGCCTGATTAAGACAAATATTATTCAATAGTTAGGTATAATAGGGGATACGGGAATAAGGTAATAGTAGGGGATACATTTTTCCTATGAAATTCCATAAGATATTTACATTTGTTATGAAGATGGATTAGCATTGATTTCTGTGAAATAAATACCTTTGAGTCAAACCAGTGAGAAACTGAGAATCATGAGGGTGATAATGCAAGCTAACTCATCGTGAAAATTGTATGCTTTATTAAGAATAATTAATGTAATGCTAAATGTAACTTTGTGAAATTCATGACAATATACACGGTGGAATAAAGAATACTTCAGTTATCTTTTAGTACTTAGTAATGTTCTTATTATATCCCCCCAGTTTTGTTCATGGTGGCGACAATATGAAAAGTATTGAGGTATTAGTGATGCTTGATCATTATAATAATATCAACCGAAATTACAGCAAAATTTCGTGAACCTCCCACTCTTAGCATTCTGGCTCGGTGGACGTTTAACTCAGTCTTTAAACAAATTAAGTTACAGAGGTACTCAATGCTATTAATTTAGCATTAAGGTGAAATAAATGTGGAACTAAAAGATTCCCAGAGTACCACTCATTCTTCGGAACCTTTAAAATTAGCTAAATTAGCTTATAATTATGTAAATAATGAATACCAAGCTGAAGTTAGAAAGAAGAGATCATATGGTTCACAATTTCTATGGACATACTCTGTCTATTGCCTTACATTACCCAACTTAGATTGTATGTGAAATAGACCACAATATCCGTGCATTTCCTTGTTAGAATAATCATTCTTACCTTCCAATCCTATATAATTCCGGCTTGATAAGTATTAATGATATAAGTATAATAATTCGGCTTGATAATGCACGAAGAACCCAGTATTCATTAATCTCACACCGGAAGTTCATCCATTCAGTTGCAATGGCATCTTAACACTACCGAGTTAAAGACTTACGCAGAATTCCCCAGATTTAGTCCAGATCCATGTGAACACCTGCCTTCATAAGAACTCCAATTTAAGTAATAATTATTCAATCGATGACTATGCTCACTGCTACACTTCGCCATGCTTTTCGAAAAATCACCGATCATGGAGCTGAAACACACCTTTATCCAAAATGCACAAACACAACATGATATTTCACATACACTCACAGGACAAACTTAATGTGATTGATTTTTCATCAGATATCACTTTTTTAAGGCTTCTAAGACACATACCGATGGGAATACTTAAGGTTTTAAGTTCCTAGGTGTATGATCAATCTCTTCTTGAGGCAGCAGGTCTTGGCGTGTTTCCGCGCTTTTAAAGAGGATTATGGTCTACAAAATTTTGACAAACGAAACCTGTTAGTCACGTCATGTGGCCTTCGAACTTCTCAGTATTTTGTCTCGCTAAGTGGACCGTGTTCAAAAAGGCACCGTTTACATTTTTCTGTGGGTTTCAAATTTAACAAAGGTGAAAAGGAGTTAGTGTAGACTGGATTCAGCTTTACATTCAGTGATATAATTGGAAAAAGTGTGAGTGGAAATAAAAGGATCATGGTGGCTGTGGTGCATTACTTAATCCGAGTATGGAGCACATGTAATGGCGTCGGTAACTTGAACATGTCCTTCGCGAATATTAAAATCGTTTGTGCGAGAGAAGATAATAAGTCTGAAGAAGGCCTCGTAGAGAAGTGAAGAAGCTTTAAAATCGGATTTCTTCGCAGCTGGACAAATAACGTAAGATATACGGGCTTCGGAAGTGTGCTTTTAAATTTTCATGTATTCGGACGCAATAATCTGAATTAAAATTGAAAGGAACCAGAAGAATTCTCAATGGTAAGTTATTTATTGCAATATTATTGGGAAGATTAGTTGGAAGAATATCCAACGGCGTGCTTATAGAGACAAGACGAATAGCGTTGGCCGTGCTGATTAGGGAATCCAAAAAGGGACTAATGATTCACTTTATTTGAAAACTTAGAATTAGTTTCATAGTTTTAATAATGAATACGCTGAGAATAACAATACAGTGTTAATGCCCAAAATGATTTCTCTGGATCATCTCGAATTGAAACATCTCGTATACGTTTTCCTGTGCTGCCCCATCATTTCTTTTTTTATTAATTCATCTTCAGTCCTTTTCCTTTCGGACTGTAAATTTATATTTTGGCGGTAGAAGTCGGTAGAAATTTTTTTATCACTAGCTTCAAAATACCTGATGAATCAGTAGTGAAAACGTGTGTAAAAGAGAGAGAAATATCGAGAGATTGCAGTAAAAAC
The DNA here is from genome assembly GCA_036926295.1 of Pachydiplax longipennis. Lineage (NCBI taxonomy): Eukaryota > Metazoa > Arthropoda > Insecta > Odonata > Libellulidae > Pachydiplax > Pachydiplax longipennis. Next base: position 4,385,342 of record JAVFKF010000010.1, read on the forward strand.
GATAAAACGGTAATAATTGATTTCAAATGCTGTATCTTTGCAATCTTTCGTGGAGTGATTAGGATTTAACAATATTTAAATCAATTTTATCGTAACTAATATTTCTATTGTAAAATAATATCGATTAAAATTTCGTAGACATTTTAAATATTTCATTACCTGCTATGAATCACATAGGAGATGGAAGATATTAAAATACAGCAACTAACCATATGTTTATTTATTAATTGCGTAGTCATTGCATTAATTCTTTTAGATCACATTGCATAGTTTCATAATTTGAATGATTGGAATTCATTATGTTTCTCGTACCGTTGCTCATACCATAGGTTGAACGTAAGTCATAATTACGTCACAAGGAGCTATCAACTATTTTACGCCGATTTTAAGTACTAGGTTTTAGAGGATCGAAATTTATTCCAATATTTTTTAAATTAAACTTATAATATGTTTTAATAAATATATTTCTAATTTAATGCTAATTTATTGTTACTTATAAGTTACAACTTTCTCCGGCAGGGGGAAAAGTGGGAGGGGTGACAGTAAAAGTAACTGCGAGAATTAACAACCAATCAGATCTCACCGTTTCGTTGATCCGTTGATTTTTTAGGTTTAAACTTTAGTTGATCTAGAAACTTCGCCTGGTGCTGACATGCTGAAGAATTTTTACGAAAAAAAACCGTTAGAATTCAAATTTCTTGGAGGTTAGTAGATTCTATATCTAGTAATTGTGTAGCATAAGTTAAGTTTTACATAGTAAGTTATCAAATTAGAACCTCTTAAATTATTTATAGTTAAATTAAGGGTTGGAAAGACATCTTCCGACGTCAAGATGGCCGCAGGACTTCTCGGAGATTTCTTCAGTTTTGGTAAGTAACATAAATGAATCTTGCTTGAATTAATTCTGAGTGTAAAGACAATCATTGATGCTATAGTTTTTAAGTTGTTATTTTAGAGACAATCGTTAGTGTACATATTTTTATCGTTATGTAAGACTCTCACGATTGACTATAGATGATTTACTATCCCGATTATTCGTCTTCATGTTTTTCTTACTATCACTCATCGTCCCATGATCCAGTTTTGTATGTTTATTTTTTATCCCATCTCCGACAATTAATATTAATGAAATGAATTTACGATTCTCAACTTCTAGAGACTTTTTTGACTAAATCCCCAGGTAATCCTTCGGTTTTTTCCGATATAACTTTTACTCCTCGTATATTCGCTATATTTAGGTTCAGAATAATTTTCGGAGATATTTTTACTAGAGTGGGTCGAAAATGTAGTCCACCGCCATCATAACGTAACGTCCACCGCCATTTCCGTTACATTTGAATTTCAAATTTACTCAACATTCCTTAGCTACTTAAAGCAATCCCAATATTACTCTACTTTGATTAACGATTCGAATCCGGCCTGTATAAGTATTCTGTATTTAATTTCAATTTGGAACATTTTTTTATTAAATACGTAATTTAAACGGAAGTTAACATGAAAAGATGGCTGTTTTAGAATTTCTTTTTTTCATTTTTATCACTGATGAATATAGTATTGTGTTCGGTTTTTGCATTTGTGAAAGAAATGGAGGGAAATGGATGGTCTTGAACCCGGAGCTATTACATACCGTGGGACTTCCTATGGATTTCTTCAGTTATGGTAAGTAACATTAATTAATCTTATGTATATTACTTTTAGTCATCCTTCGTTTCGACTTTATAGTTAATTAGTGAGCTGTTGATTATTATTCACGTAACCATTGTTAGGTGTATTCTTAGGGAATATAGTTATTCGTGACGAGTGCTACTCTTATAAGGATCTGCGATTTCTACTACTACATTGCTCATCTTATATGATCATGAATACTTTTATTACTGAGGAATTAATTCCAGTTATGTCTAATTTTATCCAATTATTTTTTATCCAATATATTATATACTGACGATATTTTAAACTTGAAGTCACTAGTCTCAAGTTCTAAGGACAATATCCGAAGAAAGTTTAAATTAATGCTTCTATAGCTTTCCGTGACCGGTTTAAACCTTTATTTATTGGCTGTTTAGATCCAGAATAGATTTAACTTTTATTTTTCTATTTTTAGCTTTTTCTGTCAACCGATATTTCGATGGAATTTTATGTTTGAATTTTGAAGTTTAACTTTGCGATTAGTTGTTAATTAAATCGATGTCATTATTTCTGTTTCTAAAATGTGATTCCAATTCCAGCCAAACCTGTACTTTATGTTTAATTTCAATTGAGAAATCATTTTCATGGAACTTGTTCTTTTAATCGTAGTTAAGATCGCTATAAATTACAGATAATGATCAAGAAGAGTTTCGCAAATTACAATTAAAAATTCAGTTGCGCCATGAAGTGGTAAATATCATTCTCATTTCCAGTAGAACTTATAGCGCAAGTCATATTTCTGCGACATTTAGAGATTATGAGTTGTGTTTTGAACCAAATATGTAACAAATTTTGCATTTTAATTTGAACATTAAAATTCGGAACAACTCTTAGCATATTTCTTTAGTTTTCAATTATTTTTCATTCATAATATTATATATAAGACGAATCTGATTTTTTAACTTTGAAGTTCTCACTTATTTAAATTCACAATAGCGTGAGTTTATTTTCAACGGATGGCTTAGACAGTTACAAGGAAGTCACTAAGAAGATTTTTATATCTGATATTTTGAGGAAATCTATTATGAAGTTTTCTTCGAGATAATGATTTTTGGGTGATGTTCAAGGTGTAATACAATACTTAACGATTCTCTTACCAGAAATTGGGTACTGAATTTCAATAGTTAATTTAATATTTACTGTTTTTCAAACAAATCTTTTATTGATTTACTAACACATCTTTATTATTCATATTTGTTTGGATCGAGTTTCCATACTCATCTCAGTTCAGAAAAAACGATAACTATAGTACGTACTCTAAGTATTCCTCTTTTTCTTTTTGCCTTTCATGCTTGTTAATCAACTTTATAAATTACGAATAAATCTACCATAAGGATGTCTACCTGGAATTGGATATTTTTTAATTTGGTCTTAACCAAAATCCTGCTTATTTGAATTATCATCATTGGCCAATACTTCATCTAACAAATGTACAATACGGTATCACCTAAAATTAAATTCACTATTCATTAATAAATTAATCTTCTGTTTCTATTCCAGATCCAGATAGTAGCATGCTTTCCTCCTCGGCAATTGTTTTACTTCTAAGTTTCTTCTGCTTGATACGGAAGAAGTTGAGGATTACCGGAGAACCAAAATTGGTGAGTAATTCAAAAGCAATATATAATATTTTATTTACCGATTAATAATCTCTATTCTGTTTTTACATTAAATATATCTAGTATACATTCTGTATAAAATGTATTAATATTAAATTTAGAAAATCTGAGTAAGTTATCAGTGAAAACGAAGGGTTGCATTGGTCTCTTCTGTCCCCCACAAAATTCTACTTATATCAATTCGTAGGAGACGAAGCGATTAAAAGGAGAGAACGGTTAACCAGCAAATAGTTTTCTGGCAAAAGATAATAATCCTAAATTATCTTTCGAATGAAGTTAATTAATATTTTCTAATTTCTGTCAAGAACAAGAAACGTCATTTTTGTTGAGATATTAATCTAAAAGTAATTTAGATAACGTTTAATTTTTGGTCATTAGCTCTCGATTATTTTATAATAAGCAGTGTAATGAAAATCAATTTATGATGTCAATATTATAATAAGTAGCGTAATGACAATTTATGAGTTCAGTTTTCTGATGCATCAAGTGAATATCAACTCTCGTTACTGTCGATGATGAATTTCCTTATATATTCCTATTTAAGAAGCTCAAATCGTGACATCAAATGTTTCCATGAATAATTAATTCGTTACGATCTTTTTAGATTGTCCCATCAAATTTTTAGCAGGAGAAATGTTTTGGTGTCCTTAGGATTTTCTTTTGTCTTGTTTATTTTGGACCCCTCGTAAGTCACTTTTCCTCTTATTCACTCCCTATTCGTCATAAGACACTTTCCTTTTTGCCTTTATTTACAATCAATGAAAATGAGAGGCAATGAAGTGTACACTGATATTTTTATTGACTTTGTTATCATCCAAGGACATCCAAGGGTTGGCTCTTCCTTTCTTTCACTGTAAAGACATTAGTCCCTCTTAAATAGCCGTGTTTTCACTGACCTTCGAGTGTACATCCAAGTCGGCTTTCTCCTAAATTACCGTAAATACTACATGTATTATTATTCTATTTTCTCCTTTAATGTGTCCATAAATATTTATTGTGTTTTAACTTAATATCGCTCATTTGTATCACTTGCAACCATGCTTAAATATACTGCAGGGAGTCTGAAAATTCATATTTAAGAGTGTGAATGTGCCGTGTTTATACTGGATGTTTTAGCGAGATTTTTAATTTCAACTAGAGTTCGAATCTTATTGACTAATGTCGGATTCGTATTGTGATATGGTGTGTCCGTTTGCTATTCGTTAAATTCGTAAACAGGAAGTTGATTATTTCGTCTCTAGCTTATTATCGTCAGCTAGTACAAACATTCAGAAATTTATAATCAGAAACTTTTAGATCAAATATTCTTTTGCGATTGTAGTCATTTTCGTGAGTAAACAAGTTTTGGTGAAGTAGATGGTTCGGAAAACATTTCAATCGTCGACATACTGATGGCCGTCTGGCACCAATTCCTAGAAAGGACAGCTAACACCTTCTGGGAACATCCCTCCGAAACTCTTATCAATTAACAGCGGATTCCAATTTATTCTCTTTCAAATAATAGTATTCTTACATTATATGTGCCATGCAAATTTCATTACGACCTAAAATTATATTGACTTAATACTTTTGTTAAGATTCTATTGTATTCTCACGCTTGTTTGACAGATGGTTAGCAATAATTGTTGATGGTTAACGAAATTCGGAGTACAATGTTTTCTTCGTAGTAATCTAACTTCACTAACTCCTCGCATTTTATGATGTAATACTCTCATTCACTAGATATTTATCGGCCTGAAGAATTCATACAGAAGAGAATTGGGTAACTCAAAGGATCGCGCACTACAGTAGATTATTTCATGAATTGTGTCCCTGAAGAGAAGTTCTGAAGGCTTTCGTGTAGATTCTGATTATTACTTACTGATGAGAAAGTAAAAATGTATAACATTGTAACAATTGTCGGTAAATGTTTAAAAGATTTGGGAGGATATGAAGGGAACTCTACCTATTAAAGAATTCGTTCTCTTTTTCCACAGGTAGATCCGTCATCATTAACTTCAGAACTACACGTGAGTACTCAGTTTCTTTTCTGTTCAGATGAACTTACATAGAGGATATTAATACAGGTTTTGTGCCTACAACAGCAGTTATTGTTACATTAAGCCTAAGCGACAGTTGCGATCTTTGATTTAAATATCCTTTGAATTTTTTGTAAAGATGAGAATTTAACCATCAAGTTAACATTTAATTTACATTCAATAACTTTTTTTAACTTAAAACGTCAACGATGGATTATTGCAGCCATATCACAGTCAAATGCTGCAATGAATTTGACAACAGTTATCAGTAGTTTTCTTAAGAAGTGCACCATAGATGTACTAACCACCTGCTCTGTAGGGGGCGTGGGGAAGGCATTCCCTACAAACCTAGCCTACTCTTAGGCCTACAGTCGCAGGCATCTATTTCAGGGGCCTTTCTTTCACCTTCTTCTGCAGGGGTGAGGTAACTAAGCACTCACTTCTCACCTGCTCGTTCTTTCTGTCTATGAGGTCGGAGCTTGTCCTTGAAGTTGTGGCAGGGGGCCCTCTAGGCATAGAGGTGAACCCTATAGCACGTCACAACGGCCTGGAGGGTCCACTTCTTAGGGTTTTTAGGGTTTCCCCCCCAATCCCCCCTTTCCCTCCCTCATCGGCGGAGTCATCGGAGAACCACCGTTAGCGACGGTGTGTCGCGCCCAGGAGTAAGTTTTGGTGTTGGTTAAAGTAAAGAGTGTGTGAGAAGAACCAGGAGGAATTTGTAAATGTTATAACGATTAAGGAAAGGTCAAGCAGCCAGTTAGGAATGCTGTTATCATTTCACAGGTTTTAATTTTCTTCTGGGTTTCGCGTTCACGAATCTTTTAAGATACAAACACATGGGAGAATTCAAACTATCAGTAATTTAAGATAATATTTTCAAGCGGAGCACTTGAGCAAATATGGAGATTGAGAAAATTGCTAGCATTTTGCACGATATCTGAATACACCGCATTTAAATCTTACTTAGATTTTACTAACCAATCTTAAGAAAATTATCAATTTCTGTTAAGAGAAAACAGGGATTCCATTCTCATACTTTACGCGCAATTCATTTAGACTTCAGTCTTTTTTTAAAATTAGACTTTATTTCGTAGTATTTATGAGACTTATAAAGTAAGAGTTGCATTTGGAAATTGAATTTTATCTCCGTTGTACTCACTACATGACAGCAAACTAGAAACCCAACTTGCCCAATTAAACGAATGCAGTTCATCTTCACTGTGAATTAATGGAATTACGGTTCTATGGTACACTAGTTTATTGATTAAGAAAATGACACGTTCTTGAGGATCCGATTATTAATGATTAGCTAACCACCATTCTATTATAGCATTTAATTTTATTCATTACTTTCCTTCACATCGTAACAGTAAAGGACAAATAAGTATTGTTTAATGACTGTAATTAATTATTAAAAATGACGGTAATTATTAAAAATGACGATGTATACCTTAACATTATTAATAAGGGATATAACTCATCTTAACTGACCGAGAGATTTAACGGCATGTTTACATAGAAAGACGAGACGCAATACAGCAATATTTCAGTTTACATAGTCTATATTCCAATAATTGTGGGATATTTCAAGTTTAACATCACAGGATTATAATCGTTTTTTCCTTTACTTGAGTTATCTAGTTGGATGAACCTTAATACTACCTAGAAATAAATTAGTCGGTGTTTTTAAATTCTGAATTTTTCCTAAAACTGAAGGAAAACAAGTCACTCATCATGGACAGATAGTTCTATAAGTTTCTGGCTATATTGAAATGTATTTACGGATTAAAACTACACCATAGCCATCAGAGTACTTAATCTAAATTTTTGTTTTTGAAAGATTGCTTCCTTCCAAATTAAGTGTTAGATGGAAGAAGAGACAACATTGTCTCAATCTCGCCCCGCAATAAAGACGTGTTATTATTATTATTATTATTATAACACTCTAAACTCTATTCGATTTCTATTTTAAATTTCACGAGAAATTAATATTCCGAGAAACAAAATATTAAATTTAGAAAGATGAAGATTATATTTTGAAATGAAAATTAAATGAGAATCTATATCATGATCATCGGTTTCCAGCGACCACTAATTTTGGTAAAATTTTACGGAAGACAAAAGATATATGGAATCTCAGCTGTAACAGATTTCTTAATGAGGTAACTATAATAGCATTTATGAATATGTATATGTATTTATATATATATATATATATATATATATACACGATGGCAATTATAAGCATCATAGAAAATTCCTTATTCCTAACTTAGTTAGTTAACTATATTTACTTTTAATGATCCTCTTAATGTTTATCAAGTTACATTCGAACATTTTCCGGAAAAAGTCTTCTATCAAACTGTCACAACCAAAAATACACCTTTTGAATAATTTATAATGACTTTTAAACTTTTATTGAGAAAAGGATCCATGTTTTCACGCATTCTAATATATCTAATGCCATCGATGGCTGAAATCATAATAAAAATCACCTTCAAATGTGATTCTGAAGTACCATATTTCTTCATGCATAAATAAGTTTCGAATGATTTGGGGTCTAAAATTAGGGTTCGTCTTATAAAATTGTCGTAGATTTACTATAAAAACTGCTACGGTATTCTAGGCAGACCACCGCGTGGTTGGACGTCGTTGATAATAATTTTTGCGTTATTTGTTTTTAGCGATTTTTTTATTTGGTGTTACCCTCTCGAACTTATTAAACTACGCTTAGAGAGTTATTTACATTAGTTACTAGTTCTAAATTCAGGTCCTAAAATAAAGGATCACCTTATGAAAAGGAAATAATGCATATCGGGGATGGATAATTTCACAGCTCCTCCAAAAATCTATAAATCCAGTACAGTCGTTCAGGGTAGTCCTCACCTTATGATGTGAAATTGTTTTGATCACAAGTATATATCCCTTAAATAATATCCCTTTTATCCATTATATAATATCCTTTTTATCTGAACGTACTCTGTCCGGAGTATTGTTTGTTAAAGATTGCTTCCAATTGACTTTCAATAATCGGAAACGTAAATATTCCTTTAAAAATTATACATTAAATAAAAAATTAGGTTAATCTCGGAGAGCCGATAAGGTAACGCGTTCACCATTGGTGAAACGGTTCCATGGGGGAGCCAATGTGGAAATCGTCTCATTTGTCATAAATTCAGCTAGTTTGGTATGAATATAAACGACAAAATACAAAAATTATGAATTTTGCCAAAAAGAAAGAAGTTAACAAAAGCGATTGATGGTGGAAAATGTGATCAGTTGAATCAATTCCCTCTCTTGTTTAGTGTCATTTGATAGAATGAAAGGTGCACATATATAAAGTATACCCAAGAATGCTTTCATGAAATATTGAGATAGGAAGGATTTCTAAAGAAAGTAATTGAAGGAAGAAGGGAAAAAGCAGAGGAGAGGAGAAAAGCATTAGGTGTTGGACGATTAAAGTGGCGGGATAAAGCAACAAGAAATTAAGGGAAGGGTGTTGATTTGGGAATTTTTGGGTACATGAATCTGCCATTAGCCACTCTTTATGGTAAACCATCAGTTTTAGGGCGTTCCAATCATTGTCCAGTAACAATTGCAATCATTCCTTCATGTTCATAGGCAGTAAAAACCAATAAGACACTTTTCAGGGGATTGAGTGAAAACGTGTTATAAGCAGGATAGCGTTTTAACTGGGATTTGGCAACTTTTTCTTGCTCATTGGAATGACCTTTGGGCCTTTGAGTAATATGCGGTTATTTTTGTATTCGAGAAAGAGACCGTTCATTGACGTAGTCGGCTTGCCGATAGCTTTTCGACATCTTTTGGATTATATGTATAAGGGGAAGTCAGCAAATATAATCAAATTTCTTATAAAATAAGCGATATACTCTTTGAATTCTAATCAAGCCAATCATGTAATTTTACGGAGAAGAAAGTTCGCAACACTATATTTTCTAGATGTTTATTTTCGAGGAATAGTTTCGCGTGCATGCTGAAAACATCAAACGAGATATTAAATGCACATCAGAAAAGGTGCTTACAAATAAACTCGTGGAAACTGCGAAGTTGTTTACTCTCTTCTCCTTCATGGCTTTCCACAAGGGCACGGTGTCCATTGATTCTCAACGGAAAAATAGAATGAGGTCGTATTATATTGCAGTTAACATTCTTCTTTATTAAGATAATTTAACGTTACTCATATTAGCTTAAATAAATAGAACAGGTTATCCCGTACAAAAATTTTGAATCCTCTAAAGTTTCTCACAATTTAGATCCGAATTCTAACAAGGAGAGACCCTCACTTTTGTCCGGGGATTTTGATGAAACTTTTTGTGGTGGTGCATAAAGTAGAGTAATGAAATAGTGTAACGGCGTTTCTCTGAATGGGCCTTAGTTTCGCTGCAATAAGTAATTGAAAATTGAAAAATCTGAGTATAGGCAACCCCGCATTACACGCCCGTACTAGCCGAATCTGCAGGAAATAACACGTTTTTTACTAATATTTTTAACTTAATTTTCATTTTCGTTTTTAATTATTTTCCTTGTTACTTACTTATGGACTAAATAATAATAATAATAAATAGATTTAATCAATAGTCCCATTAAATAACCTTCGCCAGCGCTATTTCTTCATTTACGGTACTTAACGACGGCTATCCTAGGAGCACAAAAAGGACTTGCATTCGAACGATTTCGGATTTCCTATTCAATAGAAAGCGACTGCCTTCTAATGTTTAATAATAATCACTAGGTGCCTCATAGTTGTTTGTTGAATAATAATCGTCTCCGACCACATATACGCAGATAAATCCCTAGCTAACGGGAAAAAATTTAAAAATATTGTGGTGGTATCATCAAAATGGGGGAAATTGTCTACAGAGATATATCAGGGCTTCCTAAGAAGTGTAGTAAAACCATACGTGGCGACTAATCGTTTTCTTTTGATAGTTGATTCATGGGGAGGGCAGACAAACTCTGCAATTTATGAAGAAATATTTATTGATGACGAAAATATTCCGACGTGCACAGTAAAAATCATACCACCATACCATACGAAATGCACACCAATATGCCAGCCTTGTGTTGTGTATTTTTACAGCCAAATGAAGATTTCCATTTCCAGGTTACAAAACTGTAATTATCTAATTCAAGAGAACCGCGAGATTAGTGCCCGGGAAGACAGCATTCGTATACACTCACTTGTGCATTTTCAACTTCCATCGCCGAAATTCAGAGACATGTTACAATATGCATGGTACGCATCAAAACTAGCGGAGAAAAGAAGTTTTTCCAGAATGTGCGTCAGGTATGCTTCCCAGATGAATTGCAAAGAATGAATTGTGATTGTGGAAGGCAATGCTTTGTAAGATGCTCATGGTGTAGAACCTATATATGTTTCTGTTGTTTTTATAACAACTTTCATCCAAATAATTGTAAAAAGACTTAAATTTTCCCATTTGCAAGCAAAGATTAAAAATTTAACATCCATATACCATTATTATTTTACCGCTCATTAGAATAAAATAAAATAAAAAGTAAATTTAAATTCTAGGAGGTTTCTAAAATTACTCGTCACCATCGGATCGTTTCGTATATTGAAAGGAAAGCAATAATAAATATATTGCTTCATGCGCTATATCGTGTATGATCTTGTAAATATTACGTATATGGCATCATATCAATTATCATTTTACAGTTATCCGAGGTACTTTAAATTTTTATTGTATTTTTACCTTTTATATTGAATTGTTGAAATAGTTCATTCCTTCTTAATAGCCATTTACATGCTCAAAAGGAGAATACTACTGGAAATATACGAAATATATTTTAGCATTTACCTCATAGATTTATCTCACACTTTTATGTGTTTTACGGGCTAGATATTTTCCAGGATTTAATATTTTGACGTTTATATACCAGGAGTTCTATGTCGTGTATTATTATTGCATAGAATTTGAAATTTTTGTGATTTTGAATTGAAAGATACATAATTCTGTCATTTCTTCCGCCGAAGTTGGAAATTGTAAATCTAATATGAAATTAAAATCTCCTTAAATGTCTCAATTTTCTTGCTCCTTTTGTTGTAATTTATACCCAAAAACTTATTCATTATTGAAACTGATAAAATTTAAGAACACAATCAACATTTCCTCTCCTGATAATTGAAGATGGATAAAAATTATTTGTATATTTGTATAGAAGTAAATGATAGCAGAAGTCACTCTCCAGTCATAAGCATTGCGGCACCACTCATGGGGAAGTAAGTTTCTTTCCAAATATCTATCAGTATTCGTTTCCAATAGAGAGACGTTTACCTTCACAAAATTCTAGTTGCTTCGATATATGTTGGCTTGAGTTTTGTAGAGGTGAGGTGACGAAATAGAGGTGACGTCGAGTAAGACATTAATTATGGAAAGTTTCCCGTTAGCTAGGGATTTATCTGCATGTATGTGGTCGGAGACGATTATTATTCAACAAACAACTATGAGGCAACTAGTGATTATTATTAAACATTAGAAGGCAGTCGCTTTCTATTGAATAGGAAATCCGAAATCGTTCGAATGCAAGTCCTTTTTGTGCTCCTAGGATAGCCGTCGTTAAGTACCGTAAATGAAGAAATAGCGCTGGCGAAGGTTATTTAATGGGACTATTGATTAAATCTATTTATTATTATTATTATTTAGTCCATAAGTAAGTAACAAGGAAAATAATTAAAAACGAAAATGAAAATTAAGTTAAAAATATTAGTAAAAAACGTGTTATTTCCTGCAGATTCGGCTAGTACGGGCGTGTAATGCGGGGTTGCCTATACTCAGATTTTTCAATTTTCAATTACTTATTGCAGCGAAACTAAGGCCCATTCAGAGAAACGCCGTTACACTATTTCATTACTCTACTTTATGCACCACCACAAAAAGTTTCATCAAAATCCCCGGACAAAAGTGAGGGTCTCTCCTTGTAAGATACTTTACCTCAATTAAAGGTGAAGTAATCCTAGTTCCTCTGTAGAAACGAACTAAGATAAATTTTAAAGATGAAATATCTTCATATTTTGATGCTACCTTTCCCGGCCGTTTGAAGTTTTTGAAAAGGTTAACAATCCTTCTGATTATAAAATTCACAACTATAATCTTTGATTATTTGTTACATTTCACTTTTACTGGACAGCTCAACACTCTTAGAGAATCTGCAGCTAAAACTTTTAATTATCTGTATTTTGCCATTGACTATTATTAAAATAAGGTAAATGTTTGGCAAAGGTTTTAGCGGGACAAATGAAAGGGAAACAGAAGGGCTGAAGTCGGAACTGTCTCAGTGAAAATGAGACGTATCGTCAGCTTATCTTAGAAAATGTTTCAAAAACACATCCTCAGAGTGAATAGTAAAATCCTTCGAAAGGTAAATATATAAAGTCTATATTTTGGACAAAATTGAGATTTTAAAGTCTCTTCTTCCACCCACGATATAGGAAAGGAGAATAAATTTATGTTGAGTGTTTTAATAATTGCAAAGGCCTTCTACTTTTCTAAATGTAGTCCTTATTATTTTAAATTACCTTGGAGACCCTTGACCCCGTTAGTAACTCTTATTATTATATAACAGAAAGTGATGATCTTTTACCGCCAAAGAGCGAAACGCATCGATGCAAAATTATGGCATGATTGCAAACGACGCCTACATGTTGTACTATTAACTGAAACCACAATAAAGTGGATATTTAATAAGAATTTTGATTGAATAATTTTTAAGAAAATGTCTATAATTTATTACATTTTAACCCAATTTACTTGCTACAAAAAATTTTATTGAAGTTATTCTTGAAGTTTTTGTTTACTGTCTGAATTTCTAGGTTTTTCCGACAGACTTACGTACGCGGTAATAAGGTTTTTAACTTGAATGTTGAATAAAAATTTGGATAAATGAAGATTCTAAATGTGATATACGTGATAAAAGGTTATGGTATTATTATTGAATCGCCACTGCACATCTTAATAATGGAGCTATAAGAAAGGGCGTAACAAATTCTACTCCCCGAAATATAGTATTTTAATCATAACTTTTCAAGAGAGAATATTTCAACGGAGAATAGACTTCACAACCAATTCGATAAAACCTTTATTGCGGATAATATTACATCTATAAATGTATAGAACTCACAAATATTCGAGGAAATAAAATTTTTCCGGTCGCTGCCGTTGGAATGTGGAAATATTCAATGAAGTTCTGGAAAACTAGATGTACTGTTAAGGATTCACCAGACAGTGCGCTGGATCAGAGGTTTGGAACCTTTTTTCATTGGAGGATTCCAAGTACTTTAAAGTCATTTATGAAACCATTACGCCACATTTAAAAGCATAATCCCACACTTGAATGGCATACGGGTTTTACATGCGCAAGTCCAATATCAAAATTGTATGCGAATCAAAATAATTATTCAAATTAACCAAAAGGATAATATTTTCCGATTTAATTAATTTAATGAATGCCGCCCTCTTACCAACATACGGAATTTTGCAAGAGCACCAGCACAGTTCAACCATTTCCATGCATGTTATTATCATATATCTATGTTGAATAAAAATAACACCACAGATGACTGGTGAAGCATATTATCTTTTACGCTAATACTTCTTTCTGTAGGTGTTCTTCCATTGATTCCTAACCTATGTGAAAGAACATTAGTAATGATTGGACTGACAGTTTGATGTATTATAGTAATTCTTAGCTAAAATATGAAATTGATTTTGGGACATTTATTTCGAACACTTTCCGACTCATTTAACTAGTCCATGAAAAAATTTATTAGTTCTCGGAAATTTTTTAAAAGTATCTTTTTCTTTTGTGACTTAGATAACTTTTAAGTAGTAGAAAAATATGAAAATTGACGACCTATCGAAGCTAGATATTTTTTATGGGTATTAAACAGTAGATTTTGATAAAAATACTATGGAATTCACAATTGTTCTTTGGGTACAAAATATAGGAAATCGTATCCATCTCTGTCGCTTTCATCCAAGTCTCGTTGATGGCTGTTATAAAATGAAGGAACAGATAAAAAGGTATAAATGATGCTGAGTATTGCTATTCCGCGTGGTATCTCTCTGTTGGGCTCTTTGAAAATCATTACAATTGGGTCTTAATGCTACACTTTTAGCACACTATACTCTTTTAAATTTATCTTCTCGGCTGAGGAGGAGGCGCAAGAAAAATGACGTCTTATAGGGTGCGGGGATGGGAAGATCAATTAATGATGATTGGATTAAATCTGTGAACTCGGAGAAGCTTTTTAATACTCAGTTTCTAAATAAATCAACCTCTCTCGACTCTGTGTTGTCACATGTCACTTCCTTTTATTTTACTTCTTAAGGTCTTCATAAGCTAATTTGAATTTACATGGGGATAGCCATGGCCGGGTAGGCATGTGGGCAATTCGAATTAGATGACAGCGGTCCCGAGTTCGATTCCTGGTGAGCACCCACGAGCGAAATAACCTCAGATGTCGAAGCACTTTTAAAAATACTACAATTTGAATTTGCATCTATCCATCAACCAACAAATTGACTCCCGGGCGCAATATTTAGACACTTGGAAGTCGATATCAATAGAGTAAAGAAAGCAGAATACTATGCATTGCCACACATAGTTGAGATAGGGCATAGAAAAGGACAAAAAGGTTTTTAAGGAGAGAGATAGAACAACTTACTCATCAAAATTACCTGTTTTATAAGAAGTAAAGTAACTCGATTGTAATAACGACAGAGATATAACTCTTTTCGGAACAATGTATGTAGTCCATCGATTGTGTATGAAATGGTCATCGATTATATTAATGAAGTGAATATGGCATCGCTTAGATTAATCAAAATAAACAACTAGTCCAGAAAAGACAAGGAAATACCATATGGCTTGCGATACGAAAGAGGCACACCTAATAAACTGTTTGTGATCAGATATTTTTCTTGCTCTTCCTTAGACGAGAAGATACATTTAAAGTATAGCTCACGGAAATTCTAGCTCGAATAAGTAAGAGAAAAGGGAAAAAATCGGAGAAATTCCTGATCTTGTCAGTTAGTCTCAGTTCTGCTATGCTTTTGGCAACCGATGGTTTTAACCAGACGCCAAATTGACTACAGACTGACTGATACTGTAGTGATATGGAAAATAGCAACGATTCTTGTTGTTTAAGGCTATCTTTTTAGTACATATTCAAAATACCGTCAGCAAAAATGATTAAGTAATCAAAATATTATATTTTCAATGTTAATTAATATAAAAATTCGACGTAATTATGAAGTTGCACTGACATGAGTCAAACTATGCGGCGAATTCGGTTTATAAGGATATATGCGACGTTTTCGTCATTCCCTGGAACTAATGCATGCATTTAAGTAATTTTGTTTCCAAATATCGTTCATTTCGTCAACTTAAAATAAAATCAAAAATATATACCAAGCTTTATCCAGCAATTGAAATCATTTCCCTTATGAAAATTCCGATGAATGAAGGGATTAAGCCACTCCGGCTAATGAGGGCTGAAAAGTACTCTCATAAGCCATTTCGACGAAAAATATGTTCCCCACCAACGCGTTTTATGGGATAAACGCTTTATTTCAAGGATTCGCAGAAGACGTATCAAACGATTGCTAATCCTATCATCCCAACCCTCGTTTCGGTACTCTGTCCAAGTGACGTTCTCCAGCGCATCTCTACACGTGCGTTAATTCGAGATGATGAAATAAGTGATGAACTTTGGAGAGTCCACTACATGTTTTTCCTACTCGATAAACCGATGAGATCATTTCGCTTCTATGTTCACCCGTGCGTGCGTTTTGGAAATGTATTGCGACCAGATGGCAACGCATAACTACAATTACAATTGTTTCAATTGGAACTATTAAATATAACTTTACGATGAATGTTGTCGGTGAACGAAGGACCGTACATAAATACACATAACAGCTCATTTCCAATATTTCACTCATTCATAGCATGATGAATTCATTAAGTACAGTTGATGTTACGTAATTCTATTAATTTTACCTTCGGATTCGTTTCACCGACAGTCAATTGAGCGACACCTCATTTGGAGTAAATTGTTTGACTAAAAAAAATTGACAATTTCAAAATATACATTTGTGAGTGAATATACCATTTTTAATAAATTTGGAGGTGAACTCGTTGAGGTGTTTCAGAAGTAAAGGTCATTAAGGAGGATATAAAAAATTTATCATTTATTTATTTCTTACATGCAACTAAAGCATAAAAAGGATATATTTGCGAGAAAAATCTCTTAAAATTTTTATGCATTGTCTAATTTTCGTGCCAAATACTTTCTGAGCGTTTAATTCTTTCTTTTTTGAGTTAATTTCCCAATAAATCTTAGCTCGTCAGCTTCCAATATCGGTGGAGACCCAAGACAAGCCTGGGGTGAAGGAAAGGATGCTAATTACTTAATAATTTTATATAAGAAATATTTGAGCCTTTAATTTACGGCCCAGACAACGTCGAAATGACTGCCATCTCATAATATACCTTAAGAACTGCTTTCCATAGCATTGATCAAAAGAATCTGTTGTCAATTAGTCATAAGCTAAGCCAATTACTTAACTTAATTTACTCAATCAAGTACTTTCCTCTAAAGAAAATCTTCCCTGTCAACATTCTGTTATCTAAACGCCATCAAGAAAACCCAATCAATGAATAAATGGGCACTTATGTGGATTTTGACCGCTGAAATTTTCGCTTAAGGCGAATTTTCATTTCTTTGATTTGATGACAAAGTTGCTAATTCGTGGAATATTTACGGTTGTGACGCAAAAACTGAAGTTGCGATGTAATACGCTCATTCTATACCCACAGAAGTTGAGAGATTTTGTATTGGGCAAACGTCTCTCATTGTATAATTTGCTATAGAATCACCGTTGAAAATTTACAAAATTTACGCTGTTATTATGGGAATGAGCTACAAATAAGCCTGAGTGACTTATTGTTAATTACTCCCCATTATTGAAATTATTTCACAATATTTCATAGTATTCCAAATCTGGATTGTTTAAGGCGTTTCTGAGGATAATATGCTGCCATATTCTGCTATGATTATGTCACAGTGAATAAACTTGACCTACATATTTGAGTAATGATGAAGAACAGCGCTTCGTGAAAAACATTTGAAGTAATCATCACAAATGTATGGTACCGAGAAACGTAAATGAGGCGGAAAAAGCCATTGCTACTGCTCATATTCTTCGGAGTTATTATGTTTTCTAGGAATTAAGAGCGAAAAATTAGGAAGAGGAAGTTACAGATCAAAATGTGAGATGTTTAATGGAAATTCATCCGATTGACCTCCCATATTAATTAACTTCCACGCTTAGGAATTTCCACTCCAAAAATCGTTGTAATAAAGCACATTAAAATCACTCCACCGATTAACGACGATATTGCCATAATCTTACTGTTTATTCGAGACTTTAATGAAAATATCTTATTCTTGATGTGTTTATTTTTGTTCTAAAGGTTCAGCCGAGAAGAAAAAATTTAATTTTATGATCGCTGAACTTAAGATAAGAGGAGATTTTTTAAAACATCATAACAAACCCAGATTAAATTATTACACGAAAGAATGAATATAATTTATGAAGTATAGAATAGAACACCTCTTCATAACAAAGGTCTTTAATTTAATTTTAATTTCATTAGGAAATGAAAAATGGAAATAATAACAGACTTATTATCATGATTACCGCGGAAAAACAGCTTTGGAATTTCGCATCTTACAATTAATCTCGTCGTAATAGCTTTGAGAAGCCTAACCGTGATAATCCGTTGGTAGATGCAGAGAATTCTTAAAAGGAATTGATGGCAGATGGAGAATCAGAAGGGTGTTAGGAAAGATTTCATGTGTATATGCCTTTTAAAATTCCTCTCTTCTAAATTTTTCCATCCTTATTCTTTTATCATTTGCATGACACTGTTGAATCTTTCACACTTTTTACTTACTACCTTTACCAAATTGTATGATAGGACATTTGCTGCTTCAACGCTCATTTCCTTCACATAATGTATGTCGGTCTTTGCCAGCTTCATTGCTTATTCAGTAGGTAATGTTTCAGGAGCAATACAGGTTTTTCATTATAAAGCATCTTAAGTTGTGTATCATAGCTTCATTTTGATCCCTGATCAATTTGATCTATTTATGAGCGGATGCAGAAGATTTGATAATCACACATTGCATTTGTTCTCTGTACTGTTTTATCGCAATCACTTTCCTTCCGGATCCTTAAAAACGATGACTTTGATTAAAGAAACATGAGTTTGATGCATCAAGAGACTCATTGAACACCATAATGAAAAACTTAAGATTACTGCGATACCTATACTTCGAAAGCATGGCTCATTTTGCCGTTTCCAGCACGAAGGTCATGAATATGTAATTAAGATTTTTCTTTTGCAGTCATGGCTTACAAAAAACTTGATTCACGTTTGCATTCACATTTATATTAATACCAAGCCATCCACCGTATGAAGTCGGGGGAGTGTGTTAAAACACCCTCCATATTACATACGGCGAAATCCTTGGCTTAATATCTTATTCATACACCTAGTACAATCAGAAAGAGCGACTGGAAGTAATCTGTTTTCTATATAATCTCGCGATACCTCTTTGAAGTCTGGCCTCGAATATAGCGTTTCCTTGGTACGAGGAGCAAGATGCCGCTTGTTTTATAATGTAATTCACTGCTCAAAACTATTTTTTAAATAATTATCCATAAATTTACTTATTTCTAATGTTCATATGTTAATACCATTTACTATAAATTTCATACCGAAAAATATACAAAAATATTGCAGCTTAATTTCAATAGACGGAAAGCTTACTGTTAATTATATAACGTGTAATTCCTAATAAGCTATTCGTATACTTCTGTAAAATGGTTGGCTGGGTACTGAGTTGGCGACAACACGGATTTTCGGAAAGGAATGCTGTCCGTTACGAAGGAGACTGATCTTGATATCACTCGAAATCCTCTTAACCCATGGGTTGGCGTAACTAAGGGATGTGCCGACTGATTTGTACTCACGTTTAAGACTGCGCAAAGCTCACACGGTGCGTCCGATACGTTTTATAGCAACTCGCTGTTAGTCCAGTAGCCTGTAAAACGAGTAGCTTAAGGCTCTCCTTAGGAAGTTCCCGTAATCAGTTCCTCATTACCTTATTTCGTCGGGGAACTTCTGACGAAATCGACTGATTGAAATACATAACCGGGTAGAGTGAAGTATGAACTGCTACTATTACCCTAAGACTCGCCTTAAGTATTCTTCTTTAGCAATCCCTGTCCTCTCAATATTCTCTCTAGCCAATTCTTCCACCGACGCATCCTTCTCTCCATCAGAGTGTCCGCCATGTAGAAATCGTCCGATTTGCAGGCTGAGATTTTCAGTTACCGGAAATTTACTTTCCGATGTCAGGATAACGTTAAATCAGAATCTCAAAATTCAGTTGGCTGCCGGGCAGCACGACCCGCCAAACAACACGAAAGGACTAATATTCCTCTTTCTTTTCTTTGTTTTCACTTTCTTTTCTTTCGGTCTTGTGCCAGATCGGACGCTGATGAGAACGCGACAACTAAAATCTGCGCTTCAAGATAACCCGTTTCTTAGCTGCGGAGCTATGTTTCCACGCGAAGGATTGTTACAAATAAACTGCTCTCGCCTAATCCTCATAAAAATGGAATGATTTCCCTATGGCTCCTTCAGAAACTTATGCCAAAATCGAACCGCCGATGTTAGCTGGGTTGGCGACACCTCGCGCCGGCTCGATCACACTAGCTCGAGTTTTGATTCTACTGCGAACCAGTTGGAAAATTGCGTGAAAGTTGAAGTACCTCAGTGTGTGCGGGAAGTTGGCAGGTGACGCGACGTTTACCTTTTCAGGTGGGTGACGAGTTTTGTGGTGTTCTTCCTTTGTTTTTCAATACGCGGAGTAAAACGGCAGTAATATGACATTAATGGGAACGAAGTCGCGTCTATTAAAAACGAAATATCTACTGTACTTTGTTTTAAAAGTGACTTGGAATTCCGTTGAGAGCTTTTCTCTAAGATTGCCCAGAGTTTAAGCAAATCTGAACACCAGTTTAGAAATCAGCTTGAATATTTATCATTTTAGTCCTCAAGAATATTTACCGTTTCATAGTGAGATACTGACTAGTGAGCATGGTACTAATAATAATTTTAGAATTATTGATTGAAGGTCCCTTATTTTACTTCCCTTCAATTACTAGATATTAGATTTAGGTCCCAGAATTAAAATACGTGTTACTGATCGCAGGCTAGCGACAAAACAATAGTACACTATATTTCAATGGACTCCGAGTGCTAGTAATCGAATTCAAGCTTCAAGTATACTCGATCGATTTCAATGAAATAAAATCAAATGATAGAAGATGCAATTACACGATCAATTTATATGAATTTAAAGGATTTTTCAGCCGTTTCTATAGTTTTATAGTACTTCACCCAGGAAAAGTATTCGATTTTGGTGATGAAAAGTACGTGGTCAATTTTCACCGACTGCCACTCAATTTTCCGTTTAGTAAGGAGCAATCAGGTTACAGATGTTAATCAAGGAGTTTTTCAACGTTTTTGTTTAAAATATTGTTCAAATTCGAAATATGCACAAGTATTGGACAAAGTTGTAAAATTCGGCTAACTACGAAAATAAAACAGATCCGATTGAAGCGGGATCGAAACAGGTAAAGAACCATTGTAAGTATGACGACAATAACAATCAGCACATAAAAGTTACAGATGCGTCGCATTATGGATATTATCGATCGATATTTATTTATATTTTTAATTTCGCCGGTCGCTCTTGCAGCATCAGCAGGTCGGCCACAAGAGAAGGGGAATTTGTCAAAAAAGGAGAAAAGGGGGAGCGCAACTACTTAAAAGAAACAAACACCATACATTAATGATGAAACCGTTATGTTAAAGTTAAATAATACTACAAATTAGTCATTCTGCTCTTCCTGTGGTCACAGTGGTTTAACTTCTGTTTCGATCGAAGTCCTCCTTTTCTACGGTAGCTGAGAACAGTCAGTACGGTATTCTGAGGTCTACATTATTCATTCTGGGTGCAACTACCAAAACAAAGAAAAATTTACACTATATATACAGTTTACATTTAAACTGGCACACGAACAAATTGGATAGGTCTTGTTCAAATCCTCTCTATTGCGAAAGTTTTTTTTACAAAAACAGTTTTCATCTTAAAACCTATCGAATGAATTTAAATTTCCTAATTTGTGAATTTCCAATCTTATTCGGTCTTGAAAGACGCATTTACCAGATTCCCACCTGAAAAGGTAAATGTCGCGTCACCTGCCAACTTCCCGCACACACTGAGGTACTTCAACTTTCACGCAATTTTCCAACTGTTTCGCAGTAGATTCAAAGCTCGAGCTAGTGTGATCGAGCCGGCGCGAGGTGTCGCCAACCCAGCTAACATCGGCGGCTCGATTTTGACGTAAGTTTCTGAAGGAGCCATGGGGAAATCATTCCATTTTTATGAGGACTAGGCGAGAGCAGTTTATCTGTAACAATCCTTCGCGCGGAAACATAGCTCCGCACCTAAGAAACGGGTTATCTTGAAGCGCAGATTTTAGTTGTCGCGTTCTCATCAGCGCCCGATCTGGCACAAGACCGAAAGAAAAGAAAGTGAAAACAAAGAAAAGAAAAAGGAATATTAGTCCTTTCGTGTTGTTTGGCGGGTCGTGCTGCCCGGCAGCCAACTGAATTTTGAGATTCTGATTTAACGTTATCCTGAAATCGGAAAATAAATCTCCGGTAACTGAAAATCTCAGCCTGCAAATCGGACGATTTCTACATGGCGGACACTCTGATGGAGAGAAGGATGCGTCGGTGGAAGAATTGGCTAGAGAGAAGATTGAGAGGAGAGGGATTGCTAAAGAAGAATACTTCAGGCGAGTCTTAGGGTAATAGTAGCAGTTCATACTTCACTCTACCCGGTTATGTATTCCAAATACAATCAGGAGAGAGGGACCAGAAGTAGTTTGTTCTCGATATAATCTCGGTGAATACATACGGCGAAATCCTTGGCTTACTATCTTATTCATACACCTAGTACAATCAGAAGAGGGACTGGAAGTAATCTGTTTTCAATATAATCTCGCGATACCTCTTTGACGTCTGGCCTCGAAACTTGCATTTACTTGGTACGAGGAGCAAGGTAATATAAATCACAGCTCAAAAATATCTTATTAATAA
Source organism: Pachydiplax longipennis (assembly GCA_036926295.1). Lineage (NCBI taxonomy): Eukaryota > Metazoa > Arthropoda > Insecta > Odonata > Libellulidae > Pachydiplax > Pachydiplax longipennis. The sequence goes on from JAVFKF010000010.1 coordinate 4,407,954, forward strand.
TTTCCATATATATTAATTTCTATTATATATATACTAATACTATTCACTACTAATTTTTATCAAATCATAAGAAAAGTACTGCAGCTCAATTTCCATGTCACAGAATGTTTTTGTTAATGATATGACGTGCAAGTCTCAATAAGCCATGTGTATATTTCTGCAAGCTCCTAACATATGATTCTCATTCTGATCTTAACAGAAATGAAGTATAAATCTATCAATTTGATCTCTGAATCTTAATTTTATCCGTTCGAAGCTAGACCTCAGGCGGAGGTGTCAGGTCTGGTCTCATTCCGACTATTGAAAGATAGTCTTTCCTAAAACGAGAAAACGTAAAAGTGAAACGCTAACCAGGTGCTCACATTTGCTTAAGTTCCAGGCAACCAGAGAGACGAAGCCCTCACCGCGATTCCCAGTTACCCTTTCATCACACTTTGATGAAATTCTTTTTCAACAGACGCGACTTCATTCCCATCAATGATATACCACGTTTTACCCAAGAGTGTGCAGGGAGGTGGCAGGTGACTGACTGAATGACACATTTACCAGATTCCCATCTGAAAAGGTTAGCGTCGTGTCACCTGCCTCCTCCCTGCACACTCTTAAGTTAGCTCATGTCCATCTTTGTCCTTTTTTTACAATATTTCTCGCATTAGGCAAAAATTTGCTCTAAATTAATGCTCCGACATTTTCTTATATACTGTTTGCTGATAATCAACTGCGATTAAGGATATCGACCTGTATGAAAGATCAATGTCAGGTTTATAACGTTGCATTAAAATTTATCCTATTGTTTTCCTCATATCTCTTCAGCATCGGCTTGAAATTGAAGAATTTCGCAAAAAATCGAAGTCCGTCGTTTTTCGCGATATTTGGTCAACTTTGACCCCCTGCAGGATTTCAATGCACAGGTATCCATTTAAATCACTTGTTCAGTTGAATGCAGAATTTATTTAAAAAATATCCATGCGAAGTTTCAAATTCCTAACTCAAAAAAGCCACCTTCCTATTTTTGGCCAGCTTTTTTCGATTCTAGCCCACTGTGCGGCGTAGCCACAAAATCTAAGTTCCAATTAATATTTTCTTACAACCAGATATAAAACACTTATTTACATTATGTTTATATTTGACAAAAATTAACGGGTCTATTCACAGGCGGAGAAGCGACTGACGCAAGTAACAAAAAGGAACATCAGCAAGAGGCAAACACGTGGTTTGGAAAGCCTATTATTAAGAGGAAGGCAAATGCGGATGGTTTATCCAAATAAGCGATGTTTGTGTGCGTTATGCGATGGAGCAATGCGGCTTAGATTTGATATTAGACACCAACGACATCACTGCGTCAAAAATACGAACTATGTGCGTTATGAGCGTAATAAATCTTGCCGTTCAAAACACAATTCCTCAAACCTTTTCATACGGCCTCGGTTCAGTATCTACCGGCTCCCAATTGTCATCATCATATTCTCATAACTGCATAACCGAATTCGTATCCCAATGAAAAGTAAAGTTAAAAAAGTTTCGAAGTTAAGAATATATTAACCAAATTACTCGATCGGAATTTTCGCTTCTTCCTCGAATTCTATGACCCATATTCATTCAGTTAAGAAAGAAAGATGATCGGCAACAGGATAAAACCCTGGCGTCAGGCGCCCTCTAGATTCTTTCAGCGTCCTACAGGGAGGTAGTTACCTAAGGTAATTTGGTAATTAATGATCGAATATTGGACTAAACTAAAACTTATGACATTTCTGTTTTATGCATTTCTAAAAATGTAATTCTAATAATAATTGCATTTATAAAAATGTAATTAGTCTATTTTTCTAAAATTCTAAAAATGTGGTACGATTTAACACTTATTATCAATAAATTTAGTTATACGAAGTTAAAATAAATAAAGTTATACGAAGTTTGCTAGATCGTTCATCACATCAAACGTAGTCCTTAGTGAATATATACTAACAGGAAAAACGAAATTTTACTCCGAATTTTCCTAAAGACCCCTTGAATGAGTAAAGTACAGGGCCATAACAAAATTTTAAATCTGAATTTAGGTTATAATTAAATTTTTATGAGACATTTAATGTAAGAACGCCACTAAACAAAACTTCTTCACTCATGAAAATGAACCTTACGAAATATATCTTATCTAAAATATTTCACCATTATAATTATAAATTAGAAACTTTAGAGCTACTTTTTGTAGCAGATGACGATGATATAAATGGTAATGTATATAAATGGTAATGAATAATGAATGGTAATAAACGATGATATAAGATAGGAAGAAGATCAAGTTCCTGTTTATGAATTTTTCGAGTAGCAAACGGACAAATCATATCCTGGTTCGAATCGGATATTAGTCCATTACACTCGAATTCTCTTCTCAGTGATAATCATTGCAAAATAATCCGGCATAAACCCAGTGCATTCATGCGTATAAAACCTGGTCGGACATTTTGTGCGTCACAATAATGAAAAATTGTTTTGAAACGTAACGAATGGCTTAGCAGGAATAGTACGTCAATATTCATTTGCGGACTGAAAGCAGCATTTCTTAGCGTGTTGCAAACGACAATTGAGCGATATTTTTCTTCAAACGTAATCAATGTTTTATGTATATTCTGTAGGACAATGAAGGTTGATAATAAATACTATATTCAACGTGTTTGTATATGGAAATCAGAAGAAAACTGAACTACAGCGAAGACTCGAAGGTCAGAGAAAAAAAGGCAATTACAGTTTCTAATATTTTAGCAGTAAAAGCAATGGGAAGCCATCTGTCCTTGGGATAATAGTAAAGTCGTTTTCCTAAATTCTCATTTCACTATTCTCTCAATTTTATTGAATGTAAACATAGGCGAAAGAGAAAGTGCCTCGTGTCTAAGAAGAAGTAAATAAGGAGAAAAGTGACTGGCAGGATATACCAAAAGTGAACAATAGAAACGAAAGGAAAGACCAAATGACACCAAAATACATGTGATATTTAAATACTTACTCATTAGTACACAAAAAACAGAAACTTATCTTTTGTAATGACTACCGCCTTATTTATATTTAGCATTTAAGAGTGGTTAGGTTTATCCAACTCAAGTCTTCATTTTCCAAGATTGATAGAACTAATTAGAGCTCATTTTCGTACTGGTGCAGACACAAGTCTTCCACGTGATTTTAATTACAGATAAAAGTTTTGCGCAATCAGTTGAGAATCAGTTGGAGTACGAAATTTATGCAATTCTTGATTCATATCGTCGAGCGTTATTTTAGACCAAAAAAATAATGCACACAGAATAGAGGCTATTATTTGTTAAAATCAATGTTAATAATTCATTATGAACAACTCACCACTTGTTCTCCAGTTATCCTTGACCTCTTCATAGCTTCATAGGTAAGAAATTTTCTCAGATGTCCTGACACATTCAAAAGTACTACTACTTTTTAGCACTGTTATATATAATATATATTTTGTGTGTTTACTTTCTATGTGTGAAAGGCAATTTCTCCTTAAATTTAGGTTGAAATATCCTTAGGTCTTCACAGGTTCTTACGTAAAAACTAAGACTAAGTACTAAGACTATAGTATACATAAAAAGTAATTTTCTTCTTTGGAATTTTTAAAACAATTTACTTCTTTTCAAAATCCTAAAAGGTGATGAATTTGATCTGAGAAAAAACACACAAGTATCAAATTCATTCATGTAAATATCCTAATTATTATGTTTTTATTATTATAATTATTGATAATAATGTCATGCGCGGATAGAGAAGTTGATTTTTCCATATACCGAATGATATTTACGTTTTAAAATATAATTTCTTGGCAATTTAAGCGTATCTCCGTAATCTAAGTGCCCATATGCAGTTTCCTCCCGGCCAAATATGAAACAAATTGATGGAACTGAGTTCGCATAAAATGCAAAAGAAAGGGACGACGCCATTTACAGGTGGAAGAGAGAGGGACGCCAGAAACAAAAAAGGGACATCGACAAGAGGCAAACACGACTTCTGGAAAGCCTACCTTGAGAAGAAAAATGTGTGAAGCTTTGGAATATCCAAAGGGAGCGAAGACATCAATCGAAAGGACGGATACGTGCTATCCCCCACGTCTTCCCCTTCCGATGACAATTGCCACTCAGCGATAGGGAAAGTGAAAGGAATCAAAGTAAGGACAGCATCGCTTTATCCAGCGATCGAAAACATCATCATCGCCAGCGTTACACCGCAAGTAACGAAGATCGATGGAAAATTTAGCCTATTTTTATAAATAATCCAACTTCCAAGTCTAACTTCCCTTTTCCCTCCTTTCTCAACTTCGAATATCATTGATAACACGGTATTTTGTATAATAGGTGGCCTGACCATATCATATCGTGTTTGATATGGAACAATTCCCATCAGTAAAACGGGAAAATCCGCATTACTTTGTACTTTCTTTTTCCAAGGACGGATCTATTAGGGCAAATATATTGAACCTTATGTCCAATGAGTACCATATTTGATAAAAAATGACTTGCGTGCCAATGTGATGTCAAACCATAGCATTGAATGCTGACATTATCTATGTTATTACATTAACGATGGCTTAAGATCTTATTGAAAAAATTGATCATAATAAATATTTAACTTTTTCTTAAAAATCGTTACTACAAATTAGTAGTGACTACTCATGCATCAGGACGTAGGATGGAAATCGTCAGAGTAAAACTGTTGAAAACTAGGCTTAATATGCTCAAATTCCGAGAAAGTATATTCTTGGAACACCTCAAAATCGTACCTACTTTCTGCAACACAGACCGACTGAGATAAGAATCAGGGAATGGAAGCTAAAAATAGTTGTTTCAAAAATTCTTTTGTTACACGAACGATATGCCGCAATAACCAATGAGGGACTTATTTTCATACATTCTCTGCTTAATTTTTTGAGTGGACCACTGCACCACCAGAGCACTGCGTGCCAAAAATAACTTCTCTCCTGTCTTTGATCACCCCTGCCATAAGTTCGTTGCCCCCCTTTACTTCGTCCTCACCGGTAAAACTTAACCTGAAGTTTACGAAGTAAATTTATTTAAAACAAGAATTAATATTGATAAAAGATTAATTAATGAAATATTAAGAATTAAAGGAAACAAATACACAGCTGTACTATACAAATTTCTATTGTGAAATATTTGCAAGGATCCTAGGACGGACGAATTCTGGGCCAATGTCAATAATTTGGTAGTACCAATTTCTCTTTCGCTTCTAATTTCAGAACGCTATTTTCTAAAGATACCTCCGCTAGTTTTCTATATCTCTCTCTTCCTTTCATTTAATATCCTTGGTTTTTGTCAACCGCTAGTGCAACAGAGTAGGGAAAATTTCTTCGAGACTCTTTCCTCTCTAAGGGATGCTTATTTTGCTTCTATTGTCGGGCCGGTCCTGCTGCAATTCATATATCATCATAGAATCCGAAAAATTTTACTTCCCGCAATTTATCTTAAACAAAAAGAAAGGAGCGCTACTTCCTACTTGCGAAAGGACTCAGAAGTTTAAGCATTTCATTCACTTTAAACGAAAGATATCTCCATTGTGAAGGAAAAAGTCTTTGCCGCAACCTTAAAAATTTGTTTATGATCAAAGTGACAATTTGAATAAATTTAATATAATACATCAATATAATCTATTAATGAGAAAGAGTGCGCGCACCTCCTGCCATACGCCTAAAAGTGTTACGTATGAAGATATACGGGAAATTATATTATTTTCATTATTATTGCACAAACTGCAGGTAGGCTGAAAGCCTGGTGGCAGTTTTTTATACCTACATATATACATATCAGTGATAAACCTTCACAAAAAATACATACTATGATAAGCATACAAATCCCACATAATGATTCCATACATGTATTTACCTTACAACTAAATAATTAACTTATAATATTATTTGTAACTGTTTTTTTCTGGTTTTTTTCTGAGTTCATATATAAGATACAAAAGTACCCCATTAATTCATTTAATGAGTTGGGGGAGGGGGATTACTTTTACAAGCCGAGGGAGTGCGTGATGTATGAAGATATGAGACGAAATTAGAACTTAAAAACGTAAACGTTATATGCATTTAGGAGCGCGAAATATGCGAAAATTAAAAATTTGCTATGAATACCCATACATCTATATAATTGTGTGTCATTAAAATGAACAGTTTTGTAACCAAGATAAGAATTGCTTTATTAAAATAAGCAAGTAATGGAATCTACTTACCTTCTTATGAAGGTTCTTAGGTAACCTGAAACTTAATTTTTCCGGAAAAAAAATTTCCCTAAACAGGATTCGAACCACGGAGGATAAGCTTTTGGATTAATCTTTGGAAGTTTGCGGAGTTGGGATCTTTGAACCAGACTCTCTAGCCACACGGCCATCTTTCTGATGATGGTTGAGTCAGATTATAATTCATCAAAAAGATTCGTATTGTAGACATACGTACTGCATGCCAGATAATGACGGGTAGTGACAGATAAATTTAAGTTAATCCTTGTTATTTTTACGAGGGTATTCACTAGTTGTATAATATTACCCTTGTATTATTTCGCATTATATGCACGTGTACATACACAAATTAGGCAAAATTCAAAATAATTTATGAAAAATGTTCTCGAACAACCATATTTAAACGCCTACTGACGCGGAATTTTCCATGATGCGTCCAGTCTCGGTGTCAACTAGAGCGAAATAACATTTCAATTTGTCACCAATGAAGCATATATTCCCCACGCGTCCACAATCCCGCTGGAAATAGAAATCGCTGCTGCGTAGTGGATCCCGGCATAAAGATATGGAATGTGGGTGAGGATTTGATGGTTGAGATTGTAAGCGGTTGGAGTTGGTGTGGAGAGATTGGAAGATGTTGGAAGCACCAATTGGAGGAAGAAGTGATTCGGTTTTGGGTTCGGCAATGCAGGAAAAGAATGGCACGGAGAAGAAATACGGAGACATTTGGAGAGAAGTGGGATGCTAAGAGATCAGAAGCTTTCTAGAAGAAGGGGGAAGTGTGTGGGGAAAGAATGAGGTAAGATAAAAGGAAGGCTGGTTGCGTACGGGGGGTAGCGATGACGCTGTGGTGGTAGGGGAAGGACAAGCCCAAAAGCTGAACGGTTAATTAATGAGTGATGGATCGATTTGGGGCGTGCTGGGAATGTAGCGTTAGGAATGGCGCCCATCCGCCCTCACTGAACGCCCTCGGGTACAAATCTCGGCAGTCACATTTGTTATCTACCGATCCGTAAGATGAAGAGAGAATTGGAAGATGGGGCGAGAGAAAAGACATGGATCCACCATTTTCTTTGTTTTTTCCTGCGCCCACACCACTCGCCTCTGTTTCTCCTCCTTTTGGGTTGGACCAAGCCTTGAAAGGAAAAATATTTATATTGTGAATTTTTTATGCTTCTAACGTATATAATATTAGCAATTTTGGCTTTCTATGTCCAATATTTTACTGTGTTTGCAGTTGGAATTTGCGCTTTACTTCCTGTCCTTTAAATGTATAATAGGGTTAACTGTAAATTTATCCTCAGACGCTAAAATACAACGATATCATAAATTTCTGCGCGTCCAACATCTTTTGCTTCTGTGCCGTTTCTGCGGTTTTAATTTTTTCTGGGCACCTTGATGGCCAATTAGACTAGGATAGCGCGCTAAACTTAGGTGAAATCGGTTCCGGGTACGATTCTCGGTGAGGGCTCACGTGCGAAATGTCCTCAGCTGTCGAAGCACTGCTACCAATATCACTACTACTTTAATTTTTCTTTCTTGTGTCATGGCAGTGAGATAGCTCAATTCGCCAGAGGAGCAGCCCGGATAGTGGAAGAGCCAGGTTCGAGTACAGTTGATGTTTGGTTTTCAAGGGGTAAGGATGTACGCCGAGCGAAGGGAACTAAACGAGTGAAGTGAAAATGCATTACTGTTAAGGGGATGGCTCAAGGAGACGGTTAGCACACTCTGAAGTGTGTTCAGAGCAATAAGAACCTAAAAAGGTAATACTTGCAGTACGTGTAGTTCACGGTTATGATTTTAAAAATTAAATGTGTAAATTAGGGTTAGGGTCTGAAGATTTTGTACGGCGGCGTAGTTACACTTTGTGGCGCCCGGGGCGGCGTCTGAGTTTGTCGCCCCACTTAATACACATCGAGCATACCCTTAAGCAAAACATCAATGTAACATACGGAAGAAATCTTTTTCTAAAGTTTTTGTTACTATTACTTTTACTGGAAAATAAAAAGCAATTTTTGCATTTGGTGTTTCATTGGGAAACAACACTTTTCGCATAAATCGTTTTATGAAGGATGGCAGTAAAGGGTTGAATTCTAGGAGGAAAAAATGAGGAATGACGAATTGAGATCGAATTGCTTCTCTATGTTTAACAATTTATACTTGTTTATTTAGCCTTCATTGCCTCGGATTTTTTAATTTTTATTATATTTTTGGTCACTTTTCCCATCCACAGCAGTTAACAAAAAGTGCTGCCCCAAAATAAGTGTCCCTTGCTACGTCTCTGAGTGTGTAAAAAGGTCATCGAGGGTACGGAGCACCTGAAGCGGCTCTTGGCGGAGAAGAAGATAGAAAAGCTGAGGAAAGAACTCAAGGGCTGATGAAGGAAAATAAACCTGAAGAGTGAAGTGAACGCTACAGGTGAGAAAGAAGACGAGGCTGAGAAATGCACAATGATAGTGATGAGGATTCCATCGTAAGGTGTGCTCGTCAATATTTCAATATATTAACATTGGATATTATTGAATAAATATTAGGCAGTATTGGATAGTAATACCTTGGCGAAGTGTTTTGGACAAAATAGTTGAAAAATGAAAATAAGATTAACGTGGGCGATGATGAAAATATAGTAATTCATTTCGGGGCAAAAACGCGAAGAGAACGGAATCACCGGAGATCGTTTTTTGTTTGGAACCTTTGTGAAACTGCATACACAAGTTGTAATTTTCGGTCGTGTGATCGCGAGGAAGAATTTTCCGTATGATTTTATAAGGTTCATTCTTGAAGGGTCTGGAATGGACTGTAAGTAAAAAGGAGATATTTGTGGACCCAAACTGTTCCTCTAGAAAAAGTGATCTGGGGAGGGATAGTTTGCACTTGAACAGATTAGCATCAATGAAATTTGAAAGGTTGATGAGAAATGGGATCGGTTCTTATACAGAAAATGATTAGCGGTGCAGTAGGTTTTTCAGATCGCGATGTAAAAGGTGTTAAAAATATTGTGACTATCAAAAAATTATTTTACAGGCTACTTGTCGTAGCGTCCAAATCCATGAATTCAATGCTTTAGTATAATCATGTAAGGCGGTGACAGAAAGAGCAAGTTAGCCAGTGAACAAACTAGTTCTATCATTTTTATTCATAGTTAAGTACACATTTTCAGTTTGATGGTTAGTCATTAGTTAGTCTTTTATCCATTTACTAGATTTTTATTTACCAATATCAATAATTTGATGATTTTGAAAAGTAATCAGGATTTCTTTTCCAAAATTGATATACCTCAGTATTTTTAATTTTCTCGCCATACTTCATAGACAGCTAAAACGATTTATTTATAATAAATATTTTAGTTTTTCCAAATAAGAATGGGACACTCATTTTATTTATATACATAGTGGGGTAACATGCAGAACTATTAAGCTACCAACGAACGATGTGATCTCCTTCACTGGCTGATTCAGTAAATAAATTTGAGAGATCCCTTATTCCTCCATCTTTAGTGTAGTAGATCTACTAGCTTATCGGATTTATTGTTTTTCTCTCAGATTTTTCTTTTAAGATTACAATGTAAATGTTTTTCAAGCGCTACTTTCAGGATATTGAAATTTAACGGGATAGAATTTTGCGATATTTTTTAAAATATGTGCTGAGAAATCGTATGCGTAAGCACTAAGGATTTGAAATAGAAAATGTTATCCGTGAATTTACAAGGTCATCTAGCAGGGGTAAGAAGGACTTGTTTGAATTGGCATCTTTCTTGAAAATCCCTTTTGATTAATATGAGGTGGGCTTTCTTGTCTTTTTTGTTTCTGCGATGCCTTTGTGAAGTGTGATAAGGTGAGATGTATCGCTCCTTTTGAGGATTTATTTTATTTATTTTGTCACTTTGAAATAAGAGTATTTTGCACAAGAGTACTTGAATAACGGTTTTTTTTACATTTTTAGCAGGAAATGATGATGAAAACTAGAAGGCGAAATCCAGCATATTTCAGTAGAGCAAGGGCTATTTTATTAACACCAAACGATTTTTTCGAAAGAAATGATTCGGAAAGTTCAATTCTATACGAATAAATTTGCCAAATAATAGATTTACCCTTGCCATATTTCTCTACGCATATCGAGACGTCTTCATTTTATTATTGCGGTTCGCAAGCGGCGTGCGGCTCCTTGTTATTTCGGAGCGGCTTCATAACATCAAAACCCAAACTTTGGAATTCGGTGACCATTAGTCATTGCTCGATCAAAAAAAGAAATACTTTTTGATCGTATTCAAAATAATATACACCCTTGCGGGGTAAATGCATTCCTTCAACAGTTATGAAAAACATTTTGATTCTTGCCGTAATAATTCTTTGGGCTCTCAGTATGGGAGATCGAACCTCAATGCCTGTACGAGTCTTTAATCGGCAGTTCTTTTCGTTTGAGATTACAGTGCAATAAACTGCTTTTGAAATTAACCGAGAAGAAAGCAGAGAAACAAACGGGACACATCCCGCGACGGCTGTCGCTGACCCAAAACCTCACACATCCAAAGACAAGAAAACACATACGAAAGTAAAGCTGTTCGGCGTCTGGTGCTCTCCTTCGAAACGAAAATTTAGTGACATTAGAGGAAGGCGGGTGCGGCGCACACAAGGGCGCAGCCATCTCGGAGAGGTCTCCAAGTGGCGAAGATGCCAAGTCTACCGATGGTGGAGATTATAGGCGAAGAGGAAACAAAGCCCCGTACGCTTCGCCATGAATAAATAAGGGCATCCTCTCCGCGTAGAAGGAGTGAATCCCTCCGAATACGAACTTCAGACAGCCTCAACCACTCTTGCTTTCCCCTTCGCTCCTTTCTACTCCGATTTGCTCTAGCCTTTCCGCTACCCTTGCCTCCACAAGCATCCATAATGCTACTTAGGTGTAATTGGCTTTCTCTCACATCTTATCTGTAATTGTTTCCTTCAAGACCTCCAGATTTCCCTGCGTTTTCTTTTTCTCCACCTTCTCTACTTCAGCGCCTCGGGAACCTAGGATCTGTATTCCTCGGCGATCCTTAGCCCCGCAACTCCTTAGCAATCCTTCTTTGCCTTTTATCTTCTCTCTTTCACTTTCACTGTGGCTATTCAGGACTTGTGTGCTATGTACCTGCTTACGTTTACTAGGGTGACATTTCTTTTCATGCACCATTGGTATTGATTGATTGATCCATTATGTTAATATAAGATGACCAATTGTAGTGAATTCTATGGGACTAGGGCCGTTCCGATGGGCAAGACGGCAAACAAACCACCTCAAGTGCCTCCCTAAGAGACACCAAAGCCAAATACTGAAACATTCATCACGTATAGAACGATTAATATACATTACTAGATTTCCAATATAGTTAGAATACATTTTCATTCGTATTATGCTTTTCGGATAGTTTGAAGAAAACTCAAGTCAAATGAAGTAGGAAAAGCTCCGATTAGCCCTTCGCCTCGCGGGAAATTCCTAGTCGACCGATACTTCGGTCAACGAGAAGACCTGATCATGACTTTTTTCGCTGTCAAAGATTTTCACACCGATTCTTGAACTTGGCTAACGAACACAGAGTCGTCAAACGAAACTTGTGAGAGCGCATATACACGTACACGAAGGAAATGATTCTTGAAAATGAATGAATAACTTCCAATTCATTTTGGCGTCAAAATAATTCAGTAAAAATTGATAAAAACATGCATAGGAAAGTCTGCGGCGCGACATCCCTTGGGCCTTGCTAGCCGGCGTTCATCGTGTGTGATATGTGATCAACGTATCTCTTAATTCAGATAGCATCATTTGTCACGATTCTGGGTGGATACCGATAAATGTTGGCCCACATCGGGAATCGAACCCAGGACCTCTTTCACCGAAAGCGCTGCCAACTAGGCTATCCGGGGGCCTTATTATAACATGCATTTTATGGAAAATGAACATGATTTTTATATATTTATATAAATAACAAAATTAACAAACCCTAATTTAAGATTCTGAAAACTCTCTGTTAGTGATATAGCACCAGGATACAATTGCCAAGGATGCAATTACATCAGCACTTTTAGTATCTTCATCTCCACAATCCTCAATTTTCTCTTTCCTTCTCCATAAACTTCTGACGATACACTTCACTCTGAGAAGCCTTGCTTTCACAACATCATCTCCTGTAGCCCTTCCAAAAGGTCCTCATTAACCTATTCCCAACATCTTCCTCCACTCTACCGTTATCTTACCTTTAGCTAAATGATTCATTTCCTTCTCCTGCTCTCTTCATACATCTCAACTCCTAGTATTTTGCCCTTTTCTATTTTTATTCCACAATTCTCCCACATTCTCCTCAATTGTTATTTTTGATCAATGGATCAATGTGCATTATCTTTACCTCCAGTTTAGATGTTTGAATTTTGCCATGAAAGATTGAATGAAATTTTTTCGTTGCCTCAAATTCCTAAGAATGTATAGTTACAGTTTCAGCAATATCAGGTGAACTTTCATGCTCTCATCAAATTTGGAGGCAAAATTCTTTCTCTCGATACATATACCCTCAGATATCTAATTAATCAGGATATTAATTATGAATTTTGTAAATTATAGGAGATGTTCATGTGTAATTTTGGCTGAAAATTTTCTCTCTCTCTATCCCATAAGAAATTGACATGTTATCATTACATTCAGGATATAATTGTTACACTATTAACCAAAAAGAATTTGTCTACTTTTTGATCATTGGAAAGTTTTCTTTTCATCTCATGTAATACCTTAGTTAAATAAATTTTATAAATTAAGGATATATACCCTTTCCCATGCCATCTGGAAGATATTCATGATATAAATCCCGATCATTTTCTTGTGACATGAAAATGAAATTCAATCTAGGCAAAATCACATTTAAAATTAAGTTTGAAATTGGATGTTGAAGTAGGTGGGTGGTCTGAAAAGTTTCTGACCCCAAATTCCACCCATGTACAAGGTTGGTTTATTTTTCACTGTGGGATATCTTGCACAGTAAGTTGTTGGTCTATTGCTTTTGCCAGTTTTAAGGAAAAAAGTATTCTCAAAGATTTCAATGGAATTGATAGCCTTCAAGGCATTCAATACCTTAGTAAATTCTAAATTGTATTGAAGTGATTCATTTTCCAAACATCCTATCAGGTCACCTTTATTTACTGAAATGTAATACACAATGCTGCAAGAAATTTAATATTATATAATCATAAGAATGGAAAACTTTATCAAATCCATTAGAATATTGAATGAAATAGATATCAATGGCTAATTTATTATCCTTATCAAATATCCAGTATCTTTACCTAGAATAATAATTTTCACCTCAATTTGTCATGATCTTCAATTTTCATAGCACTTTCTCTTTGCAGAACTTCATTTTAATAGAAATATTTTATTGCTTCATTTTCAAATCAAATTCATTTTCCTCATTATAACATTATTTAAAATATAAAATGATAGTTGAGTTTTTTACTGCCTACAATAACCCATGGATATAAAACAGCATAAGCCATATACTTCAGGCAAGCCTTCATTCAATTTTAAAATTTCAAACAACCTTTTATTTTGTTATTGAATCTGTTCACTTTTTAGAGATCCTCAGCTCAAATTGGTTATTTAACTGATACTGAAGTTCAACATACAAACTTATTCCCAATGCGTTGGACTGGACAATGTAGTAAATTTCAGTATTCTCACTTTATTTATGAGTACCTAGTTCCAGTTTCTACCTTCTCATCAATTTTGCTGTCATTTTAGCTGCAGCTACGACGTAACATGCTCAATGTAAATTATGAAAGCTTTTATCGAGATGTTATTACTACATGCAATTGTTCACTATCCCATACCACAGCTCTGGGATAATAAATGAAAAAAGCAGTACTTCATGGTGATTTAACCTATGAAGTTTTCACTGAAAGCTGATATTCTATAGAATATATTAAGAAAGTCCACTATCTACATATTTATACTTCTAGTGAGGGAAATAACAACACTATGTCAAAAATACATTAGAATACTGAAACTTAACTTTTTGATTACACAAAAAACTTACAACATGAACATTCATTTCAAAATCTACTGCTTCCTTTGATTACTAACACTTTAAATTCCTAATAAAGAATGTTGATGTAGTTTTGCATTTATACATGACTAGAAGAATATGGCTGATTAGTTGAGGTCTGGTTATACTGTACACTTATGTACTTGAAATGGGGGTTGCAAAAGCTGTCATTGAGGCTTACTTTCAAATATGGTATCACTGATTCTTATCCAGTAATAAAATCTCTTGATCTTTTTTTAATTTTCTGCAGTAGATATCTAGTTCAAAGAACTAGCTAAAGCTGAATCTAGTAAGATAATCTCCTTCAACCTTCTTTCCAACAGTACAAATACCCATGATCTTAGAATATATTTGAAAAGTTGATTTTCCTGATTGTAAGGAAAGTGACAGAGGTTAATTTTAAGTATTTGCTTTGAGTAGATCTTGTTAAGATAATTCTTATGAATTATATCATTACAGATATAGGAGCAAAGACCTGTCTTAAGCAGCCTTGTGTTAAACAAAAACTATGTAATGCGCAAATAGAATGGATTTCTATATGAAACTTAATGCATGAACCTTTTGTAGGCAGAATACAAAGATGTGACTCTTCTAAAATATTTTAGTAGTATAGTATTATACATAAATGTAATGGTCAACAACATAAAAGGTGATACAGAGAATGTGTCAGATGAAGAGATAAATTGATTGATTGATGGATGAAAATGAAAGCATGAAACCTTACATGTAAATATTAAGGAGTTTGAAAGATTTAGTTGATTCTAATTTATGAAAAGATAATGTAGGTTTATTTAATATTTTGAGTGAGTCAATGGGAATTGTAGAGAATTACATCAATTTACAGGAAATGAGGTGTATAATAACAGAGTATAAATATTTTTCTGTTATTATACACCTTATCATAATTTGAAATGCAAACATATTTTAAATAAAGCAATGTCTGCATTAAAAATACATATTTACCACTTTTCATTAGAAATATCAGTAAAGTAAGTCTATTGATTTTCTCAAAATCTCACTGATTGACTGATCCAAGGGACATGTTGTAATGAAGCTCCATTCCATCTCTAATGGGTGACCCTGAGTTAAGCAGAAAACTATCTTACCTTAGAAAAAATTGCAGTCCAAATGATACCTACTAAAGACAGGTTTCACTGTATATAGAACATAATACTAAGACATGTTTAGGCAGATAATCCAACTTCTTTGTTCCATTTACCAATTGATTGAAGCATGCTTCAGCATACTGTGTCGGTAAGAACCTTCAGCAAAGGGAAATGTTCTTACCCACATTGCTATCCAGGAGCCCCTCCTAGCAGATTATATAACAAACTCAGAAGAAACAGAATTCTGCAAATCCTGAAAGAAATTTAAGCTAATGATTTTGACTGTAAGTTGTTACATGCTCTTTATGAAAAGCAAATATAATTTGTCAAATTTTGTGATGTTAGATTTAAGAAAGGGGTGAGGCAGTTACACCTCACCCCTTTATGATGATTCGATATTTCTCTTGAGAGGTTATCTTATCTCAATATATGAGATAATGCAAAAGTTATTATATTATTCAAATACAAGAAAAACAGAGTTAAGATTAAACTGTTGAGGATTATGTGGTGATATCCCCCAGAAAGAAAGAAAATTTGACAGTATAACAGTAAATGATATTATTCCTTTATGCTAACTGTGCAGTGCTTATTTATTTGCAACTGCTATGGTTTTGGCATTTTGTCACAAATTCATTAGATACAGAAATTCCACATCAACCCTTTGAGTCTTAAGTATTCTCCCAGGAACTATGCTAAAATTGCCAAAGATTATCTTTAACTTATAGTAGTTTTGCAAACAAATTGTCTGTAGCATGTGTAAAAACAAACATACATGAATTTTAGGGCTTAAATTTGGGATTATACATTTCCAGCATTATTTATAATATGCATTTAAAGGACATCTGTGTAAAATCAGTGACCTACAATCATCTGATTGGGAGAATACATAAGAGCACAATCAAGATCCCAAGCACTCCAAAGGTTGACAGCTTAAATGTATTGCCAAAAAAGTGTAAGAGAAAGAAAAGTAAATGAATAAACAATATTTCACCTTACAAAGTAAGATGTAATATTATACATTTTCATGGAATTGGAGTGATTCTGAATGGTAGTAATGAGGCTCCAAAAAATACATATTTGTGAGTTTTATATTTTTACATCCCTGAAATAAAGTGGAACTCTATACTTGTTCCTTTTTATGCTGCATTTGATGGAGAGGATGAAGCAATTATGAATGAGCTTCAGGAGAGATTGAGAGATATTTCAAGAGGGTTTAATTCAGGTGAGAAATTAAAAGCAGGGAAACATGAATGGATAGGTGATATGGGATTAGAGAATACTAAAAAGTAATGAGCCCCTTTCAACCCAAGAATAGATTATACTAAGGATTTAATTGATGTTTGCAGGGAAAAGGGATAATTGTTAAAATTGAAGCATAGAAATGTGCACATGTCTACATGTTGGGGAGGTGAATTGTTAGACTTGGAGAAGGATTCCAGATGAAGAGGAGCATATCTATGCAAAAACTAGTATTGATATAAAAAAATAACATACATAAAATCTATCTATTTCATCTATTTCTAAAGGTGATGCCTTCACCTGGCTGCCAAATGTTTCTGTCCACTACTACCCTCTTAAATTCTACATAACTTTGGAAACTCTTCTGGCTATCAATTTCTTCTACAAATTTCTTCCTTCATTCATCTTCAGTCATCTTTTTCTTTGCTTTCCTAAACTTTTCTCTTGTAAAATTTCAGTCGAAAATGAGTTATCTTATTACATAATCAAGGAACCAAAACTTCCTTCTTTCCATATTTTCCAATAATCTTCTCTGTACTTCAATCTCCCATAATACTTCACAATTTGTTTTCCTCTCTATCCATCTTGTGCATGCCCTTCTTCTCCATATTCACATCTCTACCATTTCTTGTTGTTTTTTTTATTTTTACAAATGATACAATTCTCATTTCCATACAGAAATGTGTTCCAAATGAAGGTTTGCCAATATTTTTGTTTAGTTCTATGTTCAATTATATGCAATCTAACATGTTATATTTCTTGTTTAATATTCTCTAGCCAAAACTATCTTTCTTGGTATTTTAACCATTACCACAGTTGTCTTGTGTGATCAAACTTCCAAGGTAACAAAATTTGCCCACCTGCTCCACTTTTGATGGACATCTCATTATGTGTAAATGACTTCATGTTTTCCTTACAACTAAATATTTTGTTTTATGAACATTGATTTTTCATTTCCATTTAGTTATGGCAGTTGTCAAAGCTACTTATGTTTTATTCATATTCTTTTCAGTTTCTACCAAGATAGTAATATATCATCAGATATATCAATAAAATGTATTTAATGGATCCTTTGTCCATTTTTTCTCCTTATGTTTTCATTTTCATAGTCTCGGCTGCTTTCTCAATACACAAATTGAAAAGAAATAGTGCTAAAGGGCATCCTTGTCTCACTCGTTTGATAACCTTTGTCACTTTTTACATCCATTTATCTGCAGTATGGTTTTCTGATCTTCAAATAGCTAATATAATCAATCTCATTTCTTTGTAGTCAATACCTACATTTTGCCTCATTGGGAACAAGACTTTTCTTTTCAGTCCACTTTATCAAAAGCCTTCTCTATGCCAATAAATGTTAAATATGTCTCTCGATTCATTTCCATTCTTTTTTCCAATATCAGATGTAAAAGCAAAATTATATCTTATGAAACTTCTTCTTTTTGATTATGAATCCAAACTGATCCTCTCTGACACATTCTTCTATCTTCTTTTCAAGCAGTTGAATCATTCGATGATCAAACCATTCAAGAGTATATATTATTATCATTATTTTAGATTTCATGTCAGGGATCAAGAAATAATTGGGGTACCACACACAGCTTGCATCATGTGCTACTTTAATTTAACTGAGTGGCTGAAAGGGAAGAACAAGCACATGCAGTTTAGTGTCCCCTTAGTGTCCTTTACTTTCACAACTGCTACCTGTTAAAATAATATCAGAGTCACCAATTGCAGTTCTGCAGATCTTGGTTAACTTGGTTCACATTAAAAACTGTGTTAAAGTATGTTTGCCATGATGTGGTTGATGAAGGCAATTTGTGGAAATTAATTATAGCATCGTATGCATTGGCTGACCTCAGGTATTTTGAAATTGCTATGGTATATAGTTGTTAATTTGCTACAATTAAATCTCAGTCGAGTAACACCTGTCATTTGATGTAATTTTATTGAACATATAAATCTATAAAACAGAAATTTTAATTTCGACAAAGTGAATAAAGTATACATCATACAGAGATGAGTATCATAATAAAATTATTTTCGTGAATTTTCTGATTCGCGAGAATATTGAAAACCAAATTTAGATGAATCAAATAAATATTTTGTTTGTAATTAAGTATTTGTGATATACAATAGGACTAAATATAGTAATATACAATTAACGAATCCCGAATAACTTGCAATCACGTAAACATAAAACGTGTTGAGGATAGAAATATTTGAAAAGATTTTAATTTTCTTGAAGTTCAATTAAATAAAAATATATACATCATTGGAAATCGTTTGTCTTTTTTACCCATAGTTCCTTCTCTCTAATGCTATATAAGACAGGTTTACCGAAGAGCTCGTCCTTTTCTCGAGCCTATTGCTGACCTGAGTGGACTGATTCACGAGATTTCTGGACGGAGCGGTGACGACAGGTGTACTTCCAGCTCAATTCCGAAAGTCTGAATTGCTCTCTGGTAAGGACAATACGTACGTTTTGTGTGCGATTATCTTTTCTATCTTTCGTTCTTTAATTGGGCTAATACGCATATCATAGAGGTTTTTTAAGATTGAAGTTATTTTAGAGATTATTGTCGTGGTTTTGCTATCTTCCATTGATAAAGATTACATGAAAATTTTCTCTCTAATTGCAGGCAAGTTTGGCTAGGTGCACGGTTTCTTTCGCACAAAGCTGGATGTCCTCCAAACTCTAACCGGAGGTGCCCCGTCCTGCTATCCCTCATTTCACCACCTTGTCAAATGGATTCACATCTGACTGCACGTTGTAAGTTCTCCATTCTTTTCTCTTAGCTTATGTACTTTAATTATGAGCGAAATATCTTCTGTAATAGTCATCTGTGTTTTAGTTACGGATTATCTGTCGCGTGGTTAGTTATAGAAAGTGTTGGTTATGCTTCAGGTGTTATGCTTCAGGCTGAATTCCGAATTTTCCCTGTTGTGCGTCCGATTTTACTCATACTTCAGATCTCGTTCGGAGTAGAAATAAATACACTTTCCCTTTGCTGTGGCGATTCTGCAGCTCTTTACTCTTTCATAGTGCGACGCATTTTTCACGATCGAATTATTCTCTTAAATTTATAGTTATTTGAGAAGCCTGGTACTAAACATTTTAGCTCAAAACATGATCAAATTAAATGCAGCGTGGATTATACTTGGTCTTCAGTTTAATCTACTATGAGCGAATACATACTTGAACGAGATTAGTGCAGGAAAGGAAATTAGAAAGTTCTGCTGGAAAACATTTTTGATGAAAGCCAACCACACTACGTTGCTTCTGTTGGGATTAACTTTTGATACTAATTTGTGAAAATGACTAAATGGGAGGAGCCTACTTTTTACACGCGATTTAGATTATATACGGCAATACGTTTTTATTCCTTGGGTTTGTTTAAAAAAGATCATTTGGTTTTAGGGAATTCGAAATTTATCTCCGGAATTTCAACATTCCTGAATTAAATTCACTAAACGTATACTTTCAGAATTCTGATATGTTTGAATTATATTCGTCTAATTATGTCAAACTCGAAATCGAAGTATGATTTAGATTTCCATTGTTCAAACTTAAATTCTACTATGGAAAAACTTCATACTGCTTAATTAGGTCAAAAGTAGAAATAAGCCCATCCTAGTCATACCAGAATGGCAATTTCTAACGTAACATCAAAACGTAATTTTTCAATTCTTGTCAAAAACGATATTTTGTGGAGGAGTCATCAGCAAAGGTTAATTTCGTGGGCAGTTTTTCTGAGCCTTTTGAATAGATTTTTTTCAGGTTACCCGATTAAGGGAAGGGGTTGAACGTAAAGATCTTTAACACCTAGTCATTCTTTCTTCCATCATTCTAGTTCATTCAGTCGAATTCTAGAGCTCTTCTCATGTGGAGATAGTTGATTGAAAGAGAGTTTAAAATGTAAATACCTGTATGTGATAGTAATGCCAAAATATTCAAGTCCTCGGAATGTCCAAATTTAGAGATTTGACGCAAAATGTGATATCTATCTGCAGGAGTTTGCAAAGTGCTGATATCTATCTGATAAATCTGATGTGGGAATGAGATATTCTGAATTTATTTTCCACGCAAGAGTGAAAATGTAAATTAAATCCCCAATATAATCTATTTTAACGACCCTTGTGTGTTCTATACTCCAAACTTGAGGTGTTAATGCTTTTACGATCCGATATTACTGCCGAAAATGGTGGAACTAAAATTTTCATTTTATTCATTCTGGCTTTCAATTCGTAAGGATTTTGGAATCGCGGTTTTGTTATTTTTCCAAACTTTTATTATACCTGTGCTCGCGATAAGTTTCATAGATATAATCGCACTTGTTAAAGCAGACTCATAAGACCCTCGCGAGTGCCCAATCATTTCCATTATCCAGTTCCAATAATCTGCTGAAACGTATTAAGGTTGTCGTAACTTCCGAATGTGGAATAAAACCTATTTGGGGATATCAGGATATAAATCAAAGATCTTAAAACAAAATCTAAAGATTAACGTTTGCCAGAGACCTTTCAAATTCGTTGTTTAGTATTAAATTATTTAGCATAGTAAATTTTGGATGTATTAGCATTATTTGGTGAATTTTACAGTATTTCAATGGAAGGAAGTTATTCGTGAATTGAACTTCATAATTAGTTCAGTCATTATTTTGCAACTAGGTCAAGTTTCCAATTTTTTAGTATTGTTTCAACTAGATTTAAAATATTTTGGCATACAAGTCTAAATTTAAACATTTATCTAATTATAACCCACTGTAGAGGGAGAAAATTAATCTTTCTGTACAAAATGAATTTAATCTTGCCATATAATAGTTTCTATTAAACTAAAACTTGTTCTTTCATCATAAAATTTGGAAAATTGCCCAAAAAACGTTTGCATATGAAAATTCTAGTTTCAAATTCAAAATTTTATTCTGAGAGTAAGATTATATGGCTTCATTTCATTGAATTTTCCCAAGTATAAAAATTAACGTTACCAATGTAGTTTTTGTATGTCCATGTTTCATGTATTTTTTCCCCTCTGTTGCCAACAGCAGGATGGAGAAATGAAGAATTCAAGCAACTCCTTTTAAGTGTGATTTTATTGCATAATTTCAAAGAGTACATTTTTTTACAGTGGTAAAGAAAGAAAATTGCAGAGAGGACCTTTTCAAATTTCCCCTCAAAACCTGTCCTGGTCCCAACCCCCAAACGTTCCTGGTATTGGAAGAGCCGGACTGGCCGAACCTATCTCGAAGATTTTGACGTGTCATTTGTTTTCTGGTGTTGCAGCATCCATCTGGACCATTTCCTCCTGTACTCCCAGTGTGCAGTGCCACTTCAATGGCTGTATTCAGAATAATTTTGAGTTATTCTGAAAACAGCCATTGATGTGACACTGCACACTGGGAGTAAAAGTACAGAAGACAAGAAATTACCTGAAAATAGAATGTATATTATTAAAGTACAATAAAGATATGAAAAGAGAAAAAACAAGTTATTTTTTAACCAACCGAATGACCTTGGGGACTTAGAATAATTTTTCACTACTAGCAGGTGCTTTGCGGGTTGCATACGCTCAAGGCGCAGGGGTTGTGTAGTGGGTTGCATATACTCAAGGCGTAATCGTTGCGTTGTTGGTTGCAGAAGTTCAAGGCGTTTTTTTTTTTTTCTGAAATTTCTAGAAGCTACTAGAATAGTTCTTTGGATTATTGCTCACAATTCTACAGTGGACTTACACGAGAAACACGATTACACTTAAACTGATACAAAATGCAATGAGCTATATTAGCAGTAATTGATCAAATTATCACCGAGAATCAAACTTTGGCAATTAGAAGTTCTAGTAGATGAATTAATATGAACATTCAGCTATTTTTGATCAAGAAGAAAACTATGCTATCAAGGATGAGAAATCTGAACTTATTGTATTGATTTTAAGCAATAAACAGGAACTCCAATAAATTCTAAGAGCATTATTATCCAGATCATAATTCAGCAATTTTTGTGGTCCAAAATCAAGAAGAAAACTATGCGATGAAAGATAGATAGGATGTTAGGACATATGATTTCAAAATTTAGCAAAATAAGCAATAAACTGAAGTCCAAAAGTAAACAAATACTAGCATACTAGAAATTGAAAGATCAGAATTATCAGCAGGTACAATCAAGTATTTCTCCACAGAATTTTATCATGAGATAACAATCAAAAATGATAAATTAGAACTTAAATTTATCAAAAGAAGCAATAAACTGGAGGTCCAAAATTAAACGACACCTGACATACTAGAAATTCAAAGAGCAGAATTAGCAGCTCATGATGAAATTCTGTGGAGAAATACTTGATTGATTAGAATGTGGCAATGAAAAAGAGGGAGAAGAGCAGTCCTTTGAAGAAAGTGACCCACTAATAAGAAACTATTCAATCTCTTTCACTGGTTCATCAAAAGTTGTAAGGGAACCTATTTCATAGCCTCTGAACATTATATTCAAAATCAAAACAAAGAGGAAATCATCATAAATCTCAATGAAACTTTGAAAGGAAGGAAGTATTAAAGCTTTAGCCCAATAAACCTAAACATTCTCTTCTCTTAAAAAGAAAACAAGTTTTGGAATTGCAGGGATTCCTTTTCTAGAAAAACTGAATGATATAACAGTAAAACTTGCTTCTAATTCAAATATTTGCTCTCTTTTTTTAATGATTACATTGAATAATAAATTAAACTACATGTAAAACTGGTAACTGAGTTATATCCATAATCAAAATTATTTCAGCATCATTATAAGGGTAAAAACCGCCTTTATCAAAGGAAGATTCTATGAAATGTCACAGGAACTTCGATTTTGATAACCAGAAATACTTGCTGGGAATATTTTGGGTCAAAGAATGAAAATGATCAATTTAAGAGAAGAAATTTAGAACTGCTTTTGCTAAATTATAAGCAAGAAACAAATTTAAAAAGAAGCAAACTCCTGACTTATGAGAAATTCAGAGAGCAGTATTATTTGGCTCATAAATATAATTCTGGACAATATGGATAATAAAGTGACAAATAAAAAATAAAAT
Organism: Pachydiplax longipennis; assembly: GCA_036926295.1. NCBI lineage: Eukaryota > Metazoa > Arthropoda > Insecta > Odonata > Libellulidae > Pachydiplax > Pachydiplax longipennis. The sequence goes on from JAVFKF010000010.1 coordinate 4,431,667, forward strand.
GAGTGACCCACCACTCAGAAATTCTTTACAATCATGTACTGGATCATCAAAAGATGTGAGGGAACGCTATTTTGCAACTGTGAATCTTACATTCAAGAACAAAACAAAGAGGAAGTCATGACATGTTTCATAGAAACTTCAAAATGGGATGAATAAATATTTTAGCCTAACAACCCAAAACAAACAATATTCTTAAAAAAAGTTTTGGTACTGCAGTGATTTCATTCTAAGAAAAATTAATCATTTTCTCTGGATGATAACACTGGTGAAAATATAACCTATTGTGAAAAATGTATAACTTTTACTAATGCAAGTGCACTAAATCCTCTTTTAATATGTAGATGCTGAATAATGTTTAATTGGTAAAATAGTAGATTCAACATTTTGATTTTACTTGATAAATCCACCTATCACTGACCAAGTATCACATATGTTCATGATTAGAGTGTTTCCTGCCACCTAATACAACATTCTTCAACTAGCTCGTGGATCAAGGTATTATATTTACATTCAGACCAATGCTTGTAAAGAGAAATTTTTGAAAATATACATGAGCAAAATAAAGCAACACTTCAGAACTTTTACTAAAAATACCTAAAGAATGCCATCAAAAATATCTAGGAGGCTTTTAAGTAAATGACTATGAATACAGCTTGGAAAAAGGGGGCATGACTTTATTCTTGAATTTACTAATATCTCCAGTAACATAGGCAGAGGATTTTGTTTGCTTTTTGACTTTTTTAAAAAGAATTCCTAAAATAATCAAGAAGGGGTAAATTACTCTTTGTTTTATCAAGCAAGCTTCTAAAACATTCCAGTAACTCAATGGTATCACATCCTAAGGACCCTGAACCTAACGTACTTTAGTTCTCACAAAATATATAATTAATATTAATTAGAAATAAACAAGAAATGTTTCAAGAACAGTGAAAAGAGAGCAAATCAAAATAGAACGAGGGCAAAACTTTCACATTAACAAAACACGAGAAAAAGTATTTTACACTATAATGAACCAAGCACATTGACAAATTGATGTGAGAAAAGTAAAGGTTATATTGGATTCACCTTTTTCTCAAGGAAGTAAAATTTTGGACCTTATCACTCAAGTGTATAGTGACCATATTTTCTTGGTAAAATATAGGATGAATTAAACTAAATGAAGGGTAATAAATGAAATCTTGGTCAATCACTGGCAATAAGAAACTGCATGAATAATAAATAGAACAACATTACACCTAACATGGAAACATTTTTTAAAATTATTAAATTAAATTTATTAAAAGCCAAATGAAAGGAGAATTATCAATTTTTGCTACTTTCGATGTTTGGATCACAGATTTTAGCAAATTGAAACAATAATCGTTGATTTACTTCAATTTTCATAAACGTCATTTCGCCGTCCTATAAATGCAAAGGATAAAGGATGAATGTTATGCATTATACGTTGCTTAAGATCGAGGTGGAGAGATAAAAGTTCTTTATTGCTATATTCATGCAAAACTTTCGGGCGTCTGGAAGGACAATAAATCGTGAGCAACTAAGATAAAGTAACGCACTGAATTCCCTACTCAGGACAGCCTTGGACGAACTATGATAGAATTCCGCGTAGGTCTAACCGTTCGACAGGCTGGCGTAGTGGGTCGAGGCACCTCGGTGCGACGCTAACTGTCTCGGGTTCGAATCCGGTCGCGACCGCTTCCGGGATTAGAGGACCGCCTATCCCACCGGAAGTTTTTTCTTCATCCTAACTTCGGAATAAACGGATTCGAGCCCGTACTTTAGTGTTGCGGGTGCCCTTAGACCCGCACACCAGCCCTCGAACCCGCTTGGCGGGCGGCCAAATCGTTTATTTCTCACATTTGTCTCGTATAACTTTTTCGGCTACAAAATTTTCAATGTCTAGTAATTTCAGTTTACCACTTTCAAAAAATTGCACTGCTGGGCTCATAGTCAGAGAACCAATTTTAGAATCCAGGCAACCAATCAACAATAACGTTAGAATTGGTTGCCTGCATTGTAAAAATTATTTTGTACCCAGCAGTGCAAAGTTATGAAAGGGAAAACATATTAAGGAGTTCTCAGGCATTTTATAAACATCACAGAATAATAATAATCACAAATATCGCGCTAACGGTAAGTAAAAATGTTAAAACGAACAATACATGGTATTTGCGAATTTAGATCAATGAACAAGAGTGGCTAAATTTTCACACATATTATATAATTTGGAATTGACTTAATTTTTAAGTTGTCATTCATTCGAGATGGATAAGAAAGCATTTCGAAAATTCTTAAGTAAGTGAGTACACATAATACATCAGAAAAATTTAAACCGAAAATAATTCAATTGTATAGACTATTATCATAAATGATATCCTTGCATTTAATTAAAAATTTAAATGTACATATTTGTATTTTGTACAGGTTCGTTACGGATTTTTTCCCTTTGGCTAAGTGTCTTATGAAATCAAGAGAAGTACAATAAAAAGGTAATCTAATAGTTTTACCTATTTAGATACATAAATAATTGAAGGAAAATCTCTCTTTCTATAAGAAATTCTCTTAATTATTTCATTGAGTTGGTAGCAATGGTGAAAGGAAAAAAATAGCCTATTGATAGTTTCATACTTCTAAAGTTTAAACCCTGAGCCAGACTTGCTTTCATTTGTTTAAAATGGGGCTAATTTGCTGCTGAATGTTGTATCTAATTCATATAGTTTAAAGTACAACTATGCCATTTGTAGAAATGAAACTTACACTCCAATGAAAACCTTCACAACTGGTATCTGAGTTACTTCTACAACCAAAAGTTATAAGGTTGACTTAATGAAATTATAGGGGAGGAAACTAAATTTATTAGAAAAATATAGTCTCAAATTAAGTTCATCGCCAATCAGAAGTTCTTTGGACGCCCTAATTTCTCATAAAAGATTTTTCTGCTCATCTAAGGCACTTCAAAGCTTAAAGTATGTACACTAATTATGCCTCCATTCTCTAAATTTTTTCATTTAAATTTGAAAAACAATTTAAGTTAAAACAATATTCAGTTACTGCTTGAAATTACCTAAGCTAACTTAGTGGACATGCAAGTAGGCATGAACCTTGAAGGGACAACACAATTAGTGCAATTTTAAGCTGGCTATTGAGCACTTTCTAAAGAAAAGGAGCTAAGTGACATCTTCATTGGAACAACTACTTGTTATATGCGTTAAATTTCATGTCCTTTAAAGAGAGGTTTCACTGTTTTCACAACACGTAATATCAAAAAATACATCAATGTGCAATCTGTACCAAAAATTGTATTAAATGCCTAGGAACAGTCAAATATATCACTGCAAGTTCCAAAACTTTCCAATAAAAGTATTCACAGACTCAAGTAACCGGTAATTGTTAGCAGATCAATAGAAATAATATCTCCCAAACCACACCTATGAAAGTGTAAGTCTAAAGTGATAGACAAAATATTCAAAATTGCAGAGAAAATGCATAACTATCTACAACTGTTAAATAAAATTACATTAATGCCTTCAAAACTATTGAAAAGAAAGAGCAACAACTTCAACCCATATCAGAATAATTGTAAATTGTTTGTAAATGCAACATTATGCTGTAAAAGGCACTTAAATAAGTGAGTCATATGGAGGGCAAACCATTTCATTGATTGTTTAATGGCAAAGTATGTTATCAAATGAAAGTAAGTAAAGTTATTCTGAGACATAAAGTTGAGAAGATAATGGTAATCCTATATGAATAACCTTAAAATATCTTGTGAAATTCTATGGAATGATGATGAATAACTTTTAAAAAGAATTGGAGTTACACACACTATGAAACAAAAATGAAGAAAAATGAAACTAGGTAAATGACAAAACTTCAATGGGAATTTCTAAAAAATGGAAATAACATATTTTGCTAAAATACTGATCTATCAACTTTCCTAATTTTTTAGATGAGTGCAAGAAACATCCCAAAAACGGTATTAACCTGGTATGAAAATATTAAAAGACAGATACGCTCACCCAGGAATAAGACTACCTCTCTTCATACAATCCATACTTCTTAAGCCAATGAATCTTGTCCTCGGAATCACCTCCAAGAGCCAGGCGCTTCCTTCACACTGAATGAGTCGAATTTCACTACAACGATAAAGGAAAAATGATTAGGAGCATTAAAATTTTTATAAGAAATTTCTACCTTTAACACTCAAACAGATAGAAAGTGTCACTGATGGAATATACACATGATACTTTCCCTTAGCCATCATTGTCAAGGGTTACATTACCACTTTAAGAATAAGTTGACATATTTTAAGATCAAACGCTCGTACGGCAAAACATAAATTTAGACTGTGAGAAGCTGATACTGTTTCATTACAAAGGATAAATATTTGTCATTTCAAGCGCATAAATTACGTATTTAAGATGCATAAAAATATTCCTGGAATTAATTGAACTCACAGAAAAGGTTTCAACAATGATGATATAAGAACACCAATATAACAATTCAAAACACAGAGAACAAAGAATTCAAAATACGATCAGGCAATTTAGAGCAATACTTCACTGTACAAATAAAAGCATTCTGTTGTTACGAGATGGGTTTAAATTAAATGTATTTTCCAAGGAGCTTTCTAATTAATAGCAACGGATCTTTCAATCCGCTCTCTGTTTTTTCTAAAGAATTGCCAGTGTTTACATCTTATAAAAATTCCGATACATAATAGTTTATCGAGGATTTTAAAGAGTTTATACAAGAAATTTAGAACGCGTATCAAAAGTACTTATTGAGACAAGTTTTAAATTAAAGATATCATAAACAAAAAGAATTATTTACCAATATTATAAACCTCTTGTTACTCGGAGATCACCATTTCCCCGTCCAAGTAGAGTAAGGCAATGCGCAGTCACCACGTGACAGCTGAGCCTATAAATGAAAGGCAGCGGGAAACACGAAGTCAATAATACTTCGTGAGTTTTTTTGATGAGGCAGAACAAATACATTAAAAGAAGCAAAGAACCGCAGACATAAGTCGAAATACTCACCATTATTTCTGTTTGAGTTAGCAGTTGATTTTCTTTCTTATAAGCTACAGTTTATGAAAAAGATTATCAAATACAATAATATAGAGCCAGAAAATATTCCCCATTGCTATTTTCTAATCAGATATGAAAATACGGATAATATAAATACAGTATGAATAGAAAACTATTTTAACTCTCCAATATTTTGTAATAAAGAAAATGTCTGTGTTTTACTCTGAAAGAGGCATTAAGGGGGAAATGATCTTTCCTTTTGTTGTACTCTTGAGGATACTAATAAACTTTGATAATTAAAAATTGCCATGCAATAGTAATATTGCACAATATATCAAAAAAAGCTTTAAGTTCTGGTAAGAGGTTTTCCTTCCTATGGAAAGGCTGAAAATTTTCATGTGGAGGAAAGTGAGAAAATGGAGATAAAACTTTCCTTTTAAGCAATAAAAGTGAATACCGCTGAGTTGAGCTCTTTCTTAATTGTTCTTTCCAAATCCTGTAAGATAGTGAACTTGCAGGGTTGCACCCAGGGAGCAAACTCAAATTTGGAAGAGGGTCCTAGAAAATCCCAGTTGCAGAAAAAGAGGTAAAAAACATTGGAGATGTCTGTCGTTGGGTCATAAACCCCAGCAGCTTCATTCCATCCGAGTATTTTCTTAAGACCTTATGAAGTTTATGATTTGTTGGATCACTCTAAAGCAAATACAGTCAAACTTTCAAACCAAACTCCTGCTTAAGTGTGGAAGCATTTTAACCAGGTTGGTTTGTAGTTTGTGGGGTGATTATGAAATCTAAATTTTAGTAGGACTGAACATTTTCACAAAATCCTACTAGATAGATGCTTTTGAATTATTTAAAAGAATGGAGAATATTGGGGATACATTAAATGAAAGAAAAGAAATTGGAACTCAGATATGAATGAATGAATAAATGAAGAGGTTTGAAAAGCTCTCCAATTGCCTGTAGGGCCATCAGTCACTGGCATATTTGGTGATTGGAGAGTTTCTCGGACCTCTTACTGTTACTTAATTTGTTATTGTTCATTTTTGAAGGAAATATATGAAAAGATGTTAACTTCACCAGCATGGCCTGCTATTTCATTTTTAATGTAAAAACTTGTGTTAGACATTTGGTAAAAGATATAAATGAGGAGATTTAGGCAACTATATCTTTTTTATCAGATTACCCTTAAGTATAATTATCTAGATAATTTTGTAGGGAAACAAAATTAGTCAAGTATTAAGTCATAGAAAATTTTTTCTTTCTTGAACACCTTTTTATTGTAGGCTCTATTAACTACCCTTGAAATATCATAAGTTTACTTTTTAGTCTAAGGCCTAGAGATGAGAATTTAGGATGAACTGGAAATATTGGTTTTAATCTGTGATGAGTTCAATTGGGCGTGATACATTATTTAATTGGTATTGCATTTAAGATTGATGTTCATACAGTAGCTTCAAGTATTCCTGTAGTATATGGCCAACATTTCTTTGTTCATTTACTCATATAATATGAGACTCCTTATTTATATTTCATAGAAAAATGTTGTCTTATCCACTGAAAGAATAAATGCTTGAAATTTATGGTTGCCATTCAATCGCTCAAAATTATAAAATGTAGTTTGTTGACATGGTTCTCATTAAATTTGATTTGAAGTATTTGTTTCTTTTAAGCTCCCTAGAAATCAGATGATATCATCCAATGTGATAGTTCAAATTTTAAATAGAAATTGAGTTTCAAGTTCCAAATGAAAATTATTTGTTTGATATTCCTTGGTGTTTCTTGAGAACAGATTTTATGTTGTAATGAAGGTTATGATTTCCTCTATTGTGATATGACTAAGTAGATTTTTATTGATGCACATATATGTTTCCCTTTGCATTTTAAAGGATATATGCAGGAATATGAATTAAATTTAGACAGGCAGATTTCACTATAGTTACAATCAACATAGAAAATAAAGATACACTTTGAAAATTCATAGAATCTGCTCCTACATTTGTGTGGATAATATAAAAGATTAGGGCTAATGAGATTACATTAACTGTATTTTTATTTACATTAACTGGAATAATACACTGCAACTAATGGTTAAAATATCATAAGAATGTGTTATAATTAGAGAGTAATATTGTTATACTCCTCTTTGTCATATAGATGAAATAGAGTGAAAAGAGCAATGTTCAAGTCCATAATTTGCCTTTTATTGATTTAACTTTATAGATATTCTGCTCTGAATTCTCTCTTTTACTTTTTAAAATGTTAGCTGTTTTAAAGCAAGGTACTTTCTAATCTTGATGTCTAGGATGACTGTTTTCAATTTTACCTATTAATAAAGTTTCATTAAGATCAAGAATTCTAAGTTTACTGCGGCAAGTAAAAGAAAATGAGCAAGAAGTGTTCTTCGTTAACATGCACTTCTACTGCCACATACCAACTTAAATCATGATCATCAATTCTTAAGTGTTAAATCCTTTCCTGTTATCATGTTGAATTTTTGAAAGATCAAATTAAGGTCATTCTGAAACCCATTTGGTGCTAGTGATAGTTTTCTGAGAATATTTTGTGGTTAATAATTATTGTCTAAAAATCTGCTTTGATTATTTACATATGAAAGGAGAAAACAACACATATTTGTCATATGTGATCTTTCCATGTATATCATGGCAATATGTAGTGGTCTTAATTATTGTCCTCCTTGAACAAATAAGCATATCATAAATCTCATCAACTAAGTCACCCAGATAAATAAAGATAGATAAATAATGAGTGGCAAGAACTGATATCATGTATGTATTAATTCTTTGTCCACAGGGTTATAAATATTTTTCATTCATTAAATAATGAAAAATGAGTCATCTTTTTTAGTACATTAGGATACTCATCTCTAGTGTGATGGTGGGCTGGATGTTGATGATAATCAAGAATCTGGCGTCCTTAGGCTTTGAAGAAAGAGAAGAGAAATGGTGGACCTTGCAGGAGAATTCTGTTCAGACATGGAAAAATTGGAAAGAGTATGGTATAATTTTGGAATTTACTTTTTCCCATGCAATATTTCTAACACAGATGTATTAGCTCCTGTAATTTATAATTCTGCACCATTTTTTCAATCAGGAATTGTGTATGTTTTCAGCTAATTATTTGATAGAGCTTTGATAAACAGGATGGTATCTTAAAAGTATGAAATTCTTTATATAGTTATTTCCATAGCATATACTTAGGACATACCATATTTATCAGTACATAATACCATAGAGTCAGTACTGCATGCTATATTTACTCTATGATAATACACACTATCTTCCAAATGTTTAGGGCAGAAATTCTACCTGCATATTATTACTTCATCATCCTTAACCTTAATTGAAAAAATAGATGCTTATATACTTAACCCATTTTTCATATTTTGCACATTATTTTAATTAAATATACTTTTAAAAGCTATATTGATGCTATCATAAAACCTTTTCTCATTAAGTAATCTGAAAAAAATTAGAGCTCCAATAATATTAATTTTCAATGGATTCTCTTCTTATTTAGCCAGTAATACTCTCCAAATAAGCATTATATATTTATAGTTGTAACTGACAATGGACATTATAGTAACATGATTTCTCTGTTTTAGGAATACTAAGAGAACTGGATTTAGCCTCCTGGTGATCAGGCTGTTTCTGACACGGACATGGGAAACTAGGAGGAGAGAGTGAAGAAGATGGAAATCTTATAACAGTCAATGGTAGTGAAGTGACATTACTATGAGGATATCTGTAGAGAATTGAATGGTAGTTTAGGACAAAGATGTGAAAAAGAATCTGTAAAATTGCAGGAAGATTTTATGTGTGTGTTTACATTCCCTCATTTACCTGTTACTTGTTCAAAATATTTGCAAACATAGGTTATTTATTGTTAAAATGTTTGTGTTAAATACTGCACCAATGTAATTGTATGTGATATGTCCTAAGGGGTCATCAAACAGAGATATGTGGACATACTTAACTCTCCTTGTAGCGGGTTCTTAGGTGAATGATAAAACACCAAGCTTTCTACGAATTACTTTATTAACGGACAACATACACACACACCGCGACCACGTGAACTGTACTGTGCTGTCTCGGGACACACACCTAACTCCTGCACTCCCCGCCTTGTGGCGCTCGCTCTCCACAAAATGGTGGAGCAAAATATGGCGGAATTAAAAAGGGGGGTCCACCCGCTACATCCTTTATTAGAACAACTTCCTCTGCTCACCGTTACATTGAAAGTGAGCAATTCAGCACTTAGCAAGTACAAATATACATAAAAAATGCCCATCAGTACGCACAAGGAACAAATGAGCAAGAAATAGCAAAACACATACAAAACAATTCCTCCCCCTTCAAAAATTACACTAAAATAGTTTTTTAAGAAAATAAAATTACACAAACATCACTCCCCCCATCAAATTGTCACTATTGGTGCACTAAGTGGTACAACAGTATGTTACAATGGAGCTTCATTATTTTTATTTATATTTCTTTTCAGCCACTTTAATATCTTGATCTTATTTTCAGATGCCTTTCTATTACTGTGTTTTCCACTTTTTTTTTTTCATTGTTTGCCTTCTTTTCCACAAAGTGGCTTTGCTAATATTTTGGTTGGCATCTTCAGATCCATGATGTTGGGTACTCATTAGTTATACTAAAAGTTGGTCTGGTGGGGGCCAATCAGTTCACTCCACATCATTTAGGATGAATAGGATCTTATAAGCATAACCATGTAGGCCTGCTATATAAGGTAGCAAAATAGCTATATAAGTATATAAATATAGCGATAAGTATAGCAAAATGCTATACAAGGTGGTGTGAGAGTCAACGTGTCACCCAACTCATGATGATGGCTATGCAGGGACCTTTAGATTTAGTGAAGTACGTTTTAGGATGTAGACCTAAAATATTTTAGCTTGGGTATAATCTTTTCCCCTGTTGAACCTGTTGCCTTCTTCGGTTCATTATTTTTATTAAAGACCTAGGTCATTCCTTTCCATGCTTTTTGAGGACATTCTCAATATTCTCATTGATTTCTTCTACAGTTTATGTGATTTTAATACCTTCCTTTTTTTAAAAAGAATTTTAATGATGTCCATCCAATTTCCCTACCCAATGTATCATTGTTTAGTTAGTATTATTTATATGTTTATAATTGGACAATCTGTTGGATGCATCCTGATAAATGGAGTTCACTGAAAGTGTTTACATCACCACCTGTAGAATGTCTCTGTTCATCAAATTCATGTGATTTTAAAATTGATATTCTATTACTATTAATTTCCTTTTGAGGAATACAATAATTTGTTATTTGTCTGTTGCTTTTATTGCTTGTGAAGATAATCTTTTCTATATTTGTTATTGTGTACAAATATTTCTAGTGACAATGCACCACTATTGTACTCAGTACCATTTTCTTAATTCAATAACTCACAACTGTGATACAGCATGAGCAATGTGGCATTTAGAAAATGAACTTAATTTTTGAATTGATAGATTTAAAAATGATACTAATATTTTCTATGAAAATATGATGAGGCCTATGCTGCCTTTGGGTTGTTTCAGAAGGGTTTTCTTCCTAGCTTATGAAATGCCAGGTAGAATCATTATCCCTGTCAAAGTATAAGTAAGATATTACTATTTGAAAAAAGTCAATATCTTTTCAAAGGAGTGCAGTGTTTTTTGAGCGCAGTATTCGAGGGATTGTGCTCTGTAATACTCCCACTTCTAATAAGAAATTCGTTATTCATCCCTATCTGGTAAAAATTGTTTCATCATTGAGTGAAAATTAGCAAAATTTAGTAACCAAGAAGATATCTCTGGGCAAAAAGTAGACCATTCTTCAAAAATAAGTAAGTAAGGCAACCATCATTACACAACCCAGTTATAACGCTATCTACTTAAGATGTGGTTTTCTCCTTTGTCCTTTGAAAAATATTTTAACTGGATTATACTGTATCCCTAAAGTGGTTGCTAAAAATTAGCAGGTATTATGATTATGCTGTAAGGTCGAGTTTGGTGTTGGGGCGTTGGTTGATACTGTTTTTATCAAGACTAATACCGTATTCATTCCATATGTAATGAATAGCACTAACATATTTACAGCATATTTGTAACAATTCTGGAACAAGTTTCCGCTGAGATTTCAATAGTTATATGAGGAATATATTCTATTGAAAATTAAGTTTCTAAGATCAACGTTCATCAAAATTAACTTTTTTTACTTCCATACTTTTGTCTAAGGGCAGAGTTTTTAAAAGTGCTTCAATAGCTGAAGTCATTTCACACATGTAGGCACACTGAATCCAGGATCGCTTTCAACAAAGGTGAATACTCCATCCACTTGGATATCCAGGAGCCCCATCCAGTAGAATATCAGCATACACTTAAATGAGCTCCGTTAACGTACTTAGGAGAATCTTTTCTTTGAAGGAAAAAACAAAGAAATTTATTAAGTTATTTGAGAATGAGTCGTCTTATATTCATATGAGAATTTAAACTGTTATTTCAAATATACAATCTGTAAATAGATACAAATGACTCCCACAACTTCTAGGAGTTAATTTTAATTCACCTTTAAAATCTAAAGTTATAAGCAAATCTCATAAGCAGAAATGGCATTGTATGTATGGGAGATTCAAAATTTTATCTGCTAAAATTCTTGTTTTAAAAACGACTTTAAAACATAGATCTATAAAAATGCATGTAAAATACAAAATTATCAGAAACGTTTCAACTTTGAATAATCCAATCTGAAAACCCTATTTTAAATATACTTTAATTAGAGGTTCTTTACATTAGGGTGTCATACCAGCAATGAAAATTACCAGTAATTTAAGATATGTAAATGCAATTCCCCTAAATATTAATAAATCATTAAGTGTGACAGATACAATTCTTCAAACTATTAATAAGAATGCAATAAAGAGTTCAAGTTGTTATATGCTAGAGGATATATACAATCTAATTTTGATTACCTCTGTTAAAGCAGTTGAAAATAAGATTAGATCTTCTCTTAGATAAAACTTGTAAACCCTGAACAAGATATAAGATAGGAAACAACAGAAGATAGAAAATCAGAGCCAAAATTAATACTTTTTGAAATACATAGAGAAAATATAAACAATATTTTGTAATCATATAACGTAATATTAAACGTATATAGAAATATTTTCGCTATGAATATCTAGTAATAATTCGGTTCCGTTGGTTCATAGATTTTCCTACCATCATATCTTGATGAATGACGTAAATTGAAATTAGTAAAAACATTTGGGCCCTTGAATAGCCATATGGGTAGCGCGTTCGACTGCGGTGAAAGCAGTCCTGGGTTCGATTCCCGGTGAGAGCCTAACTGCGAAATGTCGCCTACGATATCGAAGCACTTTTAACGATATTAGTGTTACTTTATAACATTATTAGTGTTATTAATTAACATTAACGTTTTTAACTATAACATATAACAATTTTAAGTATTACTTTATGAAAATTTAGTTCAGTGATTAAATTTTCTTGTTGTCCTTCGTTACAGGATGCAGGAAAATAATCATCCATTCACTTTTGTCTTGCTTTCTGTCTTGTCTATGATCGTTATAACATGAAAGCTATAAGGTATGAGTTACTCTTAATAATGGAATTCATTTTGCCATCTACTTACGCAAATCTACGTAACGTGCTATTCTTACGGTCGTTGTTACTCTCATTGTGCTTCTCTTACGCGTACTTTTTCCGCTCAGAGTATTCTGATTCACAATCAGTTAGGAAAGCCATAGCTAAATATCAAAACGAACGGTTGAGGAAATTTTCGGAGCTCACCACTTTAAAAATCAGAACGATTCAACTTCATAGATTTACCGCAGAAAATCTTCTGTTTTCTCTTCGGTAGCTGTTAATGACTCTGGGTTTCATTGACAGATTTTCCATCACAACCCAATTTCATCCATGAGCGCACATATCTCCACAGGATTAGCGTCTGATTGGTAAACATTGCCTCAAGGTGCCATTTCATTATCACGGGCTTCCCCGCAGTCGAAACGAGAGTCTCTGCTTTTTACCAAAGTGAAGTCTCAATTATCCGGGATAATCGTGGGATGCACGAATAACACGATAATTCAAAATTTCACTTTTATTTGTTGAAACTTTTACTTAATTTAATTAAAGAACAATTTACTATTACTAGTGCACACTCTCCTATTTCTGATATTTTCATATAATCGTCAAGATTGTCCTTTGCCCGACCGCGAATCCTTTCAGCAGCGATAATGTCATTGTAGTCGTATCCCTACTGTTATATAGAAAACTTACTACGGTAAGTGCTCCTTGTATTCGTGTACAAAATAATTTACGTGATTATGTTTCAATATTTTCTTTAATATCCCGGAAAATATAGACAAATATTAAAGTAGCAAGCAAGGATAATCCGCCCACGGATAATCGGGAGCTCACTGTACTTACTACTGAATCCTCATTAAAAGAAAATTACGCCAAAACGTGATATATTTCTGGAAGAGATATATTACTAAGCCATAAACAGGAAAGGATTTGTCTGAAAAGGATGAATAGAAAATTTTCTCCTCCGTCATTCCCATCAAAGGGTTTAGCTACTTCCTTTATAGATGAATCTCATTCATTGACACTGCTTCTGTCAACTCCCACCGATTGATATTTTCCTGATGCCGAATACCTCGCAAATAAAATTCATTCCGCCGCGCTTACCTTTTAAACGTAGCGGTTTTCCCCAGATGGCTATCTTTATTGGCCTTTATCGTAAAAAACAACACAAAAAGACTTCGGTATCAAAGGTTTCCGCACGAGAGAAATTTTCGGGTGGAATTAAAGATAATATAAAGCCTTTTGATGCTGACCCATGACGTAATTGGTAAGTCCGCTAAATTAAAAGGGACATGAAAGGATTATATTTTGATTCAATGTGGAAATAAACGCGGAGATATTTTAAAGCGGTCAAATACCAAGTTCGTAAAATTTAATCGCCAAATTGTGTGAGTTTGATGAAAATACGGAGAGAACTTGGTTGAGTTAGTGAAACTCAGGTCTGCCAACAAACTTTGAGATCTCGGGAGATCACGGGTCTCGTTATTCAATTTCTGTTTGAGGTGTAATTGGTGTGGGAATTCCTCATCAGCCGAAATTTCTAAAATAGTACAATCTCAACAGCTGCCATGTTGGGTTAAATCTAATTCACGCTATGGAATTGCTCCGCAAACAGCATTCTCATGCAATGATTCGGGTAAAAACGGAGAATCATTGTATCCGAAGGACTAAAAGAGACAATCAGATTGTTTGCTCCAAAAGAACAAGAACATAGTCTTCTTATAGTTTTTATATTTATAGCATCGTTAGAAAATTCGAAATACGCAATCAAAAGATTTTTAATCGTATTCTTCTTATTTTCCAGTTTTTTGTCAACAGGATACACCAATTACAACAATCAAAATCTTTACCAAATATATCTTTACCTATTCTCTCTTGAATACTATGGAGAGAAGGACAAGAAAGATAATGAAAAGCCAGGGTATTATCACGTAATCATGGTTACCTAGTAAGGATAAGGCAACATATACCTTTGGAGATATGAAGACGGCTTTTAATAGCGTATAGAGTAAGCTGTTAGGAATATTAAAGGATATTGGTGTAAAGTTTTATGAAAGAAGAATTATATGGAGCTTACACAGGGATAAAAAGGCTGTGATTAAGTGTGGAACTTACGAAAAGGAAGTTATAATTAGGGAGTTAGGCAGGGGTGCTCATTGTTGCCAAAACTATTCAATGTATATATGCAAAGGGCAACGAGAACTCTTCGAAAATATTAAAGGGGGGATATCAGTAGGAAAGAGGATGCCAATGCTTCGATTCGCTAATGACGTCGTTCTCGCTGAGAGAGAGGAAGAGCATTCTATAAAAGCATAATCATTTAAAAATATCGATTCATTTCTAAATTTAATTAAATAAGTTTATACCAATGTAGTGCAAATGTGTTGAAAATTAATTTGGAATTCGAGGAAAAAGTGAAAAGCGTAATAATATACCAATAAATTAAATGTATACATTTTCAATTTTTTATGAAGCTTTTTTTGTTTCTTTTGGGGGCTTTTAATTAGTATTTGACTGGAACTCTGTTGTACCAGCTGATGCTTAAGAGACTGGTTCATCGGTTATGGATTCCTGACGGTATTTTATAGTAATATTTCTTCCAGGTGCCTTCTTAGTCCTTCCTTCTACACTTACCACCACCAAAAGAGGTCGAATAATTTTAGACCAAAGTTATCCCAAATTTAAAAAAATGCTTTAATTTTCCTAAGATAGGAAACCGCAAAATCTTATAAAATGTATTTATAAACACTAAATAAGCAATAATAAATTGTATTTACCAAAGTTCAAATAACATAATTCGTATCTGTGAAAACAAAATTTGGAAAGGTAGAATAATTGCTATTATTGCAAGTTGTAACGTAACTGGTGCATACATTTCCGGTAATACATCGACAAACTTCTTAAAATAAATTATATTTATGGCTAGCGTTGCTGTATGTATTTGGAAACTAATACCGAGCCGTTAATTCAATAGATGTAGAAACTAAAGTAGATTTGGTCTTTCTTTTCCTTCGGGCCAAAGTTATCCTTAAAGGCCCAAAATTACCCCAAGTGATGGTACGCAATCCAAATTTCTGGCGTTTTACCAAACACTCCCTTCAATCCAGGCTTCCCTCATTCCTTATTCCATAAATCATTTTTCTCGCTTCTATAGATCAAGAAACCACCAGCTCTCTTCCAGTAATCCCTAGTATCCCAGTATTACCTTAGTCCGGCGGAGGTGTATGTATTGAAACAGCGCGTTTTTATTTCAGGGTCAGGGTTGTAACCATGCAGTCGCAAAGAATCCACAGAGGTGACAGATTGGTGGAACCCATTTTTCTATTCGCGACTAAAGGAAACTCCGTAGAAAAAGTCGAACTCGAAAATCAATGTATTCGAACTCGGATCATCCGCTTGTAGGAAAGAATATATTTTTTGCTCGTTACCTTATTTCTGTACCACCCGCCATGTATTTGAAAGATCCAAGTTGAATCCCAGGTAACGTGGAACACTCCCCGTTCCGTCTCTGAATTGCTACCTTTTTCAAGTTGAATCGTCTGAATTTTCTTACCTCGTAAAAGTCACGTAAATAAACGAAAAAAAGAGAATGGAATATTTCCCGTAGTACTCCGTTTGGCTCTCATATGTGAGAAAGGTTTCCGTGTTCTCTGCCAAGCAAATCAGAGATCATACTGAAGATGTGTCGAGACCAGAATAGAGAGCCGGCCAAGTGTAAGAATTCTGAGAAATGAGAGTTTCTCAGGAAAGTAAGAAGTATGATTAGTATGAATTTTCAACTTGGAAATGTCATCTGTGCCAGTTGGCTTCGTCAGAGCTTCTCGTAACCGCAAGTATCCGAAGGAATCCATGCTACACTCTTTGCTTTGGTCTTGAAAAGTGAGAAATAGGAGTAAATTATGGTTTTCAGAACTCTAGCTTCGACCACGCGAGTGTGACGAAAATTATTATAATAACGGGCATAATTGCTTCGTACCTTAAACGTTGAATCCTTGAGTCCCATCCGCCTTATCCAAGAAATTTTCGAGAAACGATGACTTTTTGCTGTTTTTTTTATCTCGGTTAATGAGAGTGTTGGAGGATGATGAATGGCACTCGAGCATGCGAACACAAGACATGACCGAAGTAAAATAGAATTGTTGATCATAATAAAAAAGTGGTACTTTTTGCATTGTTTACTAGTATTTTACTATTTGGTTCCACTTGTTAAGTAACGTTTTGTATAACTGAGCCAAAAAATAAATATCAATGTTATTTTTGAGAGCATATGGAGCGAAAAGTTTTCCCGACGAATCCGAGATGAACATGCTACATACTCTGTATGGAGCGTAGTTATATGTAGAATATGGATGAACGACATTATGGAGAGAACGCCGATGTGACGATAAGAGGCAAAAGGGCTGGGAATGGGAAAGTGCCAACCGATGAGACATTCATCGTCATCGGCTCGCATGCCAACAGCAACTTTAAGCATATCTGAACGTATTCTTGCATCACAGATGAGAGGGAAATGTAAAAATTTGCAATAAGGAAGTAAATGAAAAAATTATGTTTTGACAGATTTCAGTGTGCAGAAACCTATGATTTACAAATATGAGCAGTGATTTTTCAAACGTGAGACAATTAGGCCTTGGATTTCAATAAACAAAGCGTTTATCAAAGTTTTACCAAAATAATATTAAAAATAAATTACTGTTGTCGTTAAGCAGCTACCTTCTTCACGGTTATGTGCCTTGCCTTGGTGAGGCCCCTATGAATCACGGAGCTATACCGGCGATAATTTAACTACTGGCTGGGCCTCCCTTGCCGGATTGGTCTGAGATGAGGGGCCAAACTACAGCATACCCACACCAATAAGCCAGGATAGTAACCTACTTAAAGGTGTTAAAAGTTATTACTCACTCAGTTTGTGTTTGTTTACCTACAATGTACCAGAAATTAGAAGGGTTAAAAATACCAAGACCACTTTTATATGTCATATAAATATCTGAGATTGGTTTCATGCATTTTTCTCATTTTCTAATAAACCTACTAAGCTCCAATTGATGGCAATTTTCCCTTCAAAAATATATTCAAAGATTTCAATATTTAATTTTATTTCAAATATAAATTATCTATTACTAATATTAAAATATCAACTTACATTTCAGAATTCCCCCTTTAATTTCATTGCCCAAACATGAAAAGAATACTATCTCTTCAAACTGCAACCTTTACCTCTTCAGGTCCTCAACTGCTTCCTTATTTCCTCAACCTTTTCATTTCCCTATAAGAGATCCAGACTTGGATGAAGAGTTATGGTGAATATTCCCTTTGGAGTCACACAAGTTACCCATTTAGAAGTCACAGCAAGATATGATAAGGGATACATACTTAATATTGAATACATACTTAATATTGAATGAAATTTATTCAAACATAGATGGTGAGAATATTAAAATTGTGGTTTATTCAGTGTACTTGGCAGAATTTTTTCTAAGAATTAAATATGGATGGAGAGATAGGGACACGTGAATGTAGATAAAAGAGTGGTTAGAAGTACGAGATACTAATACATGAGTGGTCTGAAAAGTTTCCAACATTTCCCATTTCTCAACTTGTTTTCTGAAATTTTCTGAAGATTTCTGAAAAATCTGGGGTTGGAAACTTTTCAGACCACCCTCTACAACTAGCAGTGTATGCAGTAGAGCTAAACACTTTACCACTACACTATCACTATATTTGGTAAGAAAAGACAAGTATTAAGGTTGGTTAAGCAGTAGAGAGGTGATAAACTGAGAATGGGAAATTATATGAAAAATTCATGCTAAACAATTAATGTCAATGTAGTGGAAGATCTTGCAGATTAAAAGCAGTTTGTTACTAATGATTAGTATTTATTCGTTGTGTAAGTCTATGTTCAATGTACTCCTTTTCTACAAAGGCATAAACTGTAGATTTATGTAATACTAATTTATTTAAGAAAGGAAAAACTCACAGATATCCAGGTATGCAGTTTAAAACATAGAAAGCTTATGTTGGTGCACTGCTCTTGAGGTGAAACCATTGAATACTTGAAGCATTCTTCACTCAGAATAACAACTAACATACCATAGTGGGCCCTGCATTACCTACTTTTATTCAACAAAAGATGTCATTACAAAAGTTTTGCTTAAATTTCCAAATATTAAATGCAATTCTAAACGCATGACAGAATGTGCAACAACAATAGATACTGAAATGGATGAAGAGAATCAGTTATTCTCTTATTTATCAGTTTCTCTGACATCTAAAGTTCATCTATCTTTAAAGTCCAAAATATTAAAGGAAGGTTTCATCTTAAGTTAGAAATTTAAGAATGAGGCAAAATAGAAAGGGTGGTAAATATAACGGAGTATGCATGAAATCTAAGTGGACCAAGTATACTTGATCCTCCACAAAGTCTAATTAAAATCCTTGAGATAACCAAAGTCATGATGGGCTACTTAGATCCAAAATAATTAGCTCAGAATGAGATGAAGTATTCTAAGAAGATGATTCAAAGATGGAATGTGACAGGAGTGAAAAGTAATGAGCATTAATTAACAACTGTAACAGTAGGAGAGATTTGAATGAAAAAGCAAGAGTATGATAAAATGATTAATGATTACCATTTGGTATTACAGAGTGGTAAGGAATGAATTTGCATAGTAAATGAATTTGCCTGATTTTAAATTTAAGGCGAGAAATGTATGCCATAAATATGAATGTGTGATTAGAAGATGGTTGCAAAAATAAAATTAATATTGAAAATGGCATTGTTGGTTGCATAATATGCTTCTACAAATTTAGAAAAGGTGGAGCCAGATGCAGGCGTAATATGTGTATATGGAGTCTAGTGTCAACAATG
The DNA here is from genome assembly GCA_036926295.1 of Pachydiplax longipennis. NCBI lineage: Eukaryota > Metazoa > Arthropoda > Insecta > Odonata > Libellulidae > Pachydiplax > Pachydiplax longipennis. The sequence goes on from JAVFKF010000010.1 coordinate 4,451,202, forward strand.
ACCTAGTTGAGTCAGAGTACTTTACTATAGACACAACATTCCTAAACACTTTCCTCTTGGTGTATCAAACAAGAAGAATTCACTGTCTGCAATTTTTGTGATCAGTGTTAGAATCATTTAGAGAATATAGGCTTTGAGCCAATCTAGAAAATTTCCAAGACAATTATATACTCATCTCAAAGTGACTTCCATCTTAATATCTTAATCTTCAATCACAAACCAAAGAAAATACCATTTTCCATGGTAAACTCATTAGAGATATAATTGTTGTGCAAAAAGTTTGTTGTCAATTTCTAGTTCCATCATCACATTTTATTAATTTATTTCAAAAAGTTCTAACTCACTTCCATTTATTGGACAGTTATAGGAGGAGGGTAAACAGTAAAAATAGATTAACACATTAACCCTAATTTTGTGATTAACATCTGTATAGAAAAAGACCTGTTTGTGTTGAACTCATTGTGTAAGCATAGAATTGTTGAGATTAATGGATGGCAAATTATAAATTAAGAAATGAGGTTGAATTAGATCAATGAGAGGCTAAGAGGATCATGCTAGGAAGGTGAAGAGCAACTGAACGTGACACTTATCATTACTTGACACTCCTCTTTTGAGAAGAAATAGGGGGATTAAATAGGGTCTAAGAATTGATGCTTTAAACATACCATTGTGAAAGGGAAGTTTTAGGTATGAGGTGAGCATGATGTATGCAGATGCATAAAGAAATACTACAAAGATAAATTGAAGATAATAATGAAAAACCAAGAATATGAAGGTATAGCTTGATGTGATTTGCATACATTTTAATGAATTGCAATGTTCAGCAATTCAATTTCCAGCACAAGAGGATTTTTCAGTATTAGATAAAACATTCTTAGGCAAATTGTAAGAATAAAGATGGAATAATGCATCTCTGTCTTTCTCCTCAGGTAATTGTTATTGTTGTGGGTGCTCATTTCCCATTATTCCTAGAAATAAAACGAAAGAAAATCCATCACAAGTTATGCCCTATAAGAGTCAAGGAATTCAAGGGAATTTAAAATATCAACCTTTGGTTGATGGAATGGAATACAAATTCTAAATTTCATGTTAAGGATACAATTGAATCCAAGAATAAAATTCGGCGCTAAGTCAAGTTAAGAAGTCAAATCTAGACATACAAAGATTCAGACAGTTATGAAAAATTTAGTCTTGAAATATCACCAAGTCTTGTAGTCATTGAACTTCAATTCTCATATGAACTAAACTATTTCATTAGGAAGATGCTTAATTTTACATGAATATTGTCTATTTAGAAATTAAACTGATTTTGTTGTTAAATGTATGTACATAATATTGATACTTTATGTACATAATATTGATTCAAATAACCATCCAATTAAGCATCATGATGAACTTTGGAAAGACTCTACTAATAACTCTAACTACTAACTCTAATAACTCTAACTAACTACTAACTCTAACTAATTCTCAACCAATTTAGGTAACAAATTTTTCTTTCTACTCTTCTTTATTTTTCTGGGAAAGTTTTTCATCAAATCACTAAATAATGTGTTAGAATATTTCTATGATGAAGTAGGGGAAGAAATAATATTAAGGTTGTTAATTTTTTACCACTTAGTGATGTCTTGCAAAAAGCTGTTACTAATTAAATTTACTGTAATATGCACAATCGATTCTAGGAGATATCGGACAAAAGTAGACATATATTGTTTTTAGTTTAAAAATTTTTTATACTTGGTCTCTTCCACAGGAAACCAGCAAGGATTCACTTCAGAAATTTTTTGCTGGGTTATTTTTTTTATATTTCGAAATTTTTGCAAAGCGAAAGAGGATCATTTTGAAGGGTCATAACTTTTAAAATTTTTCTTACATTTATTGATAGGGATTGAGTGTATATTTCAAAATTTATTTATGAAAGTTTTGACATTTTTTACAATACTGTTGTAATTTGCAATGAACTCTTTGAAGCAAAAATAGACCTAGACCTTAAAAACACATATGGTATTCAACGGTCTTTCTCCAACAGATGAGATAATTTTAATCGTGGTACAGCAATGAAAACATAATGTAAAACTAAAGAGTATTGAGCGGTACACGCGCCTCAGCCGCACGGGTACGATTTTGCTATAATGTGCCGGTTTCGTAGCAGGTTCCACTCTAAACTTTAACTTATTAATAATAAGTTAAAATTTAATAAGTGAAAATGTATTCTATGGCAATTATTTTATACAAAAGTAACAAATATGAGTTAAAAACATTGGAATTCTGAGTACATAGTGTAGCTATTTAAACGAGACATTTGAAAGTTCATATATTTATTGCTGTTGTGTAGCTTTCTGCCGAGGAAATATTGCCGTAAAAATTAAAAGGATGTGGCGTGGTTGAAGATTAAAAAGGCAGAAAAGGGATGTTTTATCTGATGTTATAGGCGAATGGTAGAATAGGATAGAGACATTTTTTAAATGAATTAGGGATATAACACTGAAGAGAAGGAGAAAGATTAAATGAGATATGCTTTATTAGGAGATAGCGATATCATGTAAATGTGAAGATTTTTTTGAAAATTTTCTTCACTTTTTCGTCGATTCCGAACATCCATTCTATTCACGTATAATTTGTTCTCTATTTAAATATGCCAACACAACAGGAAATATTTTGTAAAAGAATCGTCATGGAGTGTAATAAAAAAACTTTTCCTCGCCAAATTTTTATGAAAATTTTCCTCCTTAAAAAAAGATCGAACCAATTTAATGTGCTTCATTAGGTATAATTCGAAATGATAATAGTTAGAGAGAAGAGCCTAAACTATCAGTTTGGTAGCAACTTCTTGAACGATATATTTTCGGAGAATAGTGTTTGTACGGTCTCTTTATTACGCCAGTTGTGTGTACTATGGGTAAATGTCATCGATCTTGCGAAAGAGTTCCCGGGAAATGGAATCGGAACATAGCCAATTTTTCGCGAGCTGTGACATTTCACTTCGTTACGGCTACAATTTATTTCCACTGACCTCAAGTTGGAAGAGCTATTTTTCTTCGTGTTTATTTGCTAAAATCTATCTTAAGGCCGAAAGTCTCAATAATGGTTAATGAGAGCCACAAGAAATATGGTAGCGAGAAAAACACCAACGTCTATGAGATATATAAGGCAGTAATTTTAGGGAAAATACTTAATTGTGTTTTGATAATTGTCTTTATAGCAATGCATCACTTCCCTGTCCCACAGAGACGGCTGTGCAGTATGAATCACGCCATTGTAAAGTACTATGAAAAGTGTACAAAGGGTCTACTGCAGGAGAATGTAGTATCTGGTTATACCTAACCAAGCGCCAAGACTTGGTCTGCCCAGGCTGTTGTTTACATGTTAGTTCCTCAGATACCAAATTTCTTGATTGATGAAATATGCTATTTTTGTGGTAGGTTGAACATGTTTGATTCACGTCTTTGGACAAAATGACGTCTCGATTTCCTCTCAGGATGAAGACATCACTCATAATTACTAAAATTACTCCTACGTAACCTTTATAAGACATTTGTCGCTTCTTAAAAAATGGACAATATTCGAAAATATCTATGCGATAAATTTCTTGAAAAGTCTCAGAAACGTAAGTTACCGCGAAATTGCAAATAAATTACTAAGCACGAAGAGAAAAATATATAAATAAAAATAATAGAATTTAAACAAAAGAACAAGAAATTACATAAGAAACATGAATGATTTTGCTATTTATTAGTGTTTGCTGATTGATTACACATTTTCATCGTCACATAGAGAAGACATCCCCACCATTACTAACACTGAATATCTAGCAAATCAAACGAATAGAATACGCATAAAGTGTGCACTGAGCTGTGAATAGGAGATAGAGAAATGAGGAAACTGAAAAACAACGAAGGTGATGCTTAGAATTCAGAGATGAATCTTACGTGAGTCGACATACAGATTTGAATTCGAGATTTGTGAGGTCGTGAGTCTTTGTGTATGCCTCGGAGCCTTAATCATGGTGAAGACATCCAGAGGCAAACACAGGTGACGTTTGAATGTCTAGTTATACGTGTTCAATCTATTCCGTGAGATAGTATATCTCAATAGGAGATGAATACTTAGATTCCAGTGCAAAAGAGGAGAACGTTATCGAATATCTACCTAAGACTTCCCTTCCCTCATTTATTACCAATTGCGTGCTATGTGAGCCTTAATAAGTCAGCACCTGCTTCCGTCTTTACAAATATCGCATGAATATTTAGGGAGATGGATTTTACATTACGAGACGAGGAACGCAAATTAAGCGTCCACTTGAAATCGTATAGTAGCATCCTTATAGAGGATCTGCTGTGCTAATTAAGGCTATGATATAAGAGAGTGCATTCGTCAAGATGAAATTTAGTAATTAAGAGCTGGCGATGGATGATTTCAGCTCATTTTCAGCTCATAATATCAGCTCGAAACAAAGTGCACTGAGGATTGGGTTGGTCTGCGTTTCTAAAGCTTTTTGCCCTCAAATTGGTTATCAGCAGTATGTTTTCTTCGCGAATTAGGGTTTTGGAAAATTGCTCTGCAAAGCATTTCTTTGTGTTTGCTGCTAGAGATTTCACTGTGTATTTCAATCGAAGAGAAGGAATCATATGAGATTTGTTCTTAGAATAGGTATTTTTGCGCAAATGGAGCAAAAATATTACATCAATTCCAAATTTGTCTATTTCGAGTGGTCAAAAGTTTAAAGACCCTCAATACTGTAAATTATTGATTCATTGAACTAATCATCAATCGTTAATTCTTTTCATTTTGGAGCAATTTAATCTTTGTTTCACCATAACGACTTAGTATACCTAGCTGTCTTCTGCATATTAATCATCCTCCAATTGTCACCTAAAAGAACATTTTTCTTTCTTTTATGGACTTTTAATGAGTAATTGCGAAAGAGGGAATTAATAATCTCGCATGATCATAAATCTGAAAAAAGTCTAATTCTTAATTTTTTCCATAGAAATTCCATCGAAATACCACTGAATTCATATTAATAACAATCTACCGGACCAAAATTTCATAACTGGAATAACATTGAAAAGAGAAAGGAACGCTTTTAGATTCTGCTATAACATACGAGTAATTAATTAACGAGTAGTTAATACGAGGGTTACTCCGTGGGTATGAGGTTCTTTTATCTAAACTACCTGTATATGTTTAGACCTAAGCTTATATGTTTAATGTTAATCTGACTTGGCTGTATTTCGTGAAACGCCATTCTGTGAGAAGAGCAAACTTCGTATGTTTCACAGATTTACCTTTGAAACATAAAGTTTGCTCTTCTTACTTGTTCTTATATGTTTAGACACGAACCGTAACCAAAGACTTTACACTTCGAATGTAGAAATATACTAATTCAATCGGGGACATACAGATCATTATTATGTATGAGATATTACACATGCAATAGATATATTTCAATGGAATGACAAATTATTATCTAAAACAATAAGAAATAGCCACTATCCTTCCTGAGAAACTACTTATTTTAACTAATATGAACTTGAAAAGCGTTATAACTTGGATATTTCCTTGTTTATTCATCATCGATACACTGCCATTTTGCGACTCTAAAGCATACATTCATGAAACATATTTACCATTTTGAAATGATATTCAATCTGATTGGGCGGCTTAATGCCAAAACACAATCCTAGTTTAACACGGTAATGAACGCTATCTGAAAAAACATGCAACATAATTTTTAATAGGTAATAACGTACTAATTAATGAGGTAATGAGGAAGACCTGGGACTCGGCAAAGGAATCTGAACGCTTGGGATTGACCTTCACTGCAGTTGACCTCGATTATGCAGCATAGCAGACGTACAAAATATGCAGCGGTTGAGATTCTGTTACAAGTTTCCATAAGGCGGCGAGGAAACTGTGGCTGGGCATCTCATGAAAGACTGCGTAACAATATTAACATTTGATTCACTTCTTGGAAATTCCCCATCTCAAACTGAAAACTTTTCAAGACGCGTTTTCTTTTATTGCGAAACAAAATTCGTCCGTTGACATTAGAGGGGATAAATAACTTGTAGTGAATTGAAATGAATTTAAATCTGGCGGTTGCTAAATTCGCTCAAGTTTCGCTCATTTTCTTACACGAAAAAGCATTTTATGCCCTCCATTCTGCAATGTTTTCCCTTCATTTCTTCATTGTATTGCCTATGTTTTCTCATTCCCCGATTTTTTTTCACTTTGTCATGATTCATTTGCACGAATTAAGTCAAATTCATGAGAAACGAAATGGCACTCAGATTGCTTAAGTATTTTTCCCTTTTCTGAAGGACCCTTGTGGAGATGTAACCGAAATTGACGAGTGATCTGTACTTTCTCCCATTCTACCTTTTCGGAGAACAAGAGGAAAAATCATCAAAAGTCATAAAAGTTATGTTTGGAGAAATCTCATTTCCATTCCCTGCGTTGAGAAGCTTTTGCGGGGATGGAATCATCCAGTCCTTCAGGGAATGTTCAATATATCCGCCCTCAAATTTCGAAAAATGCCGTTCGAGACAGACGTTCCCATCCATTTCCTTGAATATTTTCATAGTTCAAACAATACTCTCGGGTGAGCTGGAACCTTTTTCTCTGTTAACTCGAGATAGTGCACGTTGCGTATTATACTTGGCAAGTACGAGAATTCAAGGGAAATGTTCACTAAGAAATACAGCTGTGGGACCAATCGCATTCTTATTCACCAGAAATTTTGTTTTTTTTTCGATTATGTCGGATAAAAGACGAAAATTAATATTTCGAAATATGACAAAGGCTATTATTGTAAGATTATTATTATTCTACGCTGCGAGTTGACTTTCGCCAGGTGGCAGCATCTTACATGTAGTCATGATACATAAACTATTTTTACAATACAAGAATGAACTATTTACACAATACAAGAAAGAACTATTTACACAATACAAGACAAATGATATTTATGAACACACATATGAAGATCACATACACATCGCTACCTCACATATATATTAAAACTACCTTAATACCCTCATCCATACAAGCCAACATTAAGTAAATCTATAAATGAGTTTTCAAGTAATGTTTTTCAGGGTTCCTGATAGGCCTTCAACGCTAGCGAAGCAGTCTCGGGGCGCACGTAGTCCCCGCCGTACTTCACCCTACCAGGCAATCCCCTACTCATCTTACTTTTCGTCCTCGGCAGGCTCACAAATCTTTTACCTTTTTTAAATTTTTCTTAAATCCCCTCAATGATTTTGGGAAAGGCTCTAGATAAAGATAAAGAGAAGTGAAAAGTATCGCTGTGTCTGGGAAACGATTCAAGGTCTCCCAATTATCTAGGCGGTTATTCCAACCAATAAGCAGCCATGCCGAGTGAATTCTGCTTTTTATACAGGAGCCTTTGTGTGTCCCTGTCTTCCATATTTTACCCTTCTGTTTATCTTTGGATTTAAGGCGCATGCCTCCACATGCAAAGTTACTGCCTTACCCTAATTCTCATATTTTAAAGCTGAAATAATATGCTAAAATAAAAAAGAAAAATATCAGCGAAAGAGATACATAGGACCCGCCTATAGGGAACAGAATATCCGGGTCGGGGATGAAACAGGATCATCATGTGTTTAGATATCTGTATATAATGTCTTTTCAAAGTAACCAGAAAACTCCAAAAGTAATTATTTAAATTAAGTAGAGATTTCGACGTGTTTTCTGCGTGGCTGTCTCATTTTGCATAAGGATATTCAGAATCGATTAGTTTTCTTGAAAAATACCCTACCAATTACGCAATTGTTAGGGTATATTTACACAATTGATAGGGTATTTTTCGAGAAAATCTGCAACTATCATATTATATATAATCTGCAATTATTCGCAATTTACAATTAAGTATGCATTCAAATTAATTTTTCCTTTCATGTTGCGTATCACCCGGGGATTGAATTTGACGGGAAAAAGTATATAGATTATACGAAGGTTACCGTATTAAATTTTCAGGGAAATTATTTCAGCCTTAGATATTTCTATCCAACCTGGCCCGCTTATCGTAACTAATAAATATCATACAATTTGTCCATGTGAGAAACAAACGAGTACATAAAATATTTCATTTGAGAATGATTGTGCTAATGAGTCAATCGGCATCACTTTTGATTATAAAGTTTCCAATGAAAAGAAGCGTCCGTTCCGCTGTCGACAAGTTACTTGCGTGCAGCAAACAGATCAGAAAATTAAAGCTGTAACGTCCAAACTTCTGCTATCTCGAACTTCCTAAGTCTGAAATTCAACACAGCTGATACGCAACTCACTATCACGTTCGACGGTGTGGAGTTTAAATTCATCATAATTTGCCTAATTTTGTTCCTTTAGAGGTCACAACCATGGAAAGAGGACCAGAAGTTACAGGAGGTATAGATAAAATTATTTTGGCCCATGTTTGCTACTTATTCATCTGGTATTCAAAGAAAGGAGTAAATTCACGAGCTCTTTATAATACATGTTTTGTAATGGAATTCTAATACTTGGTGAAGAAGGCCTCAACCGAAATAAAAACTTGGTAAAAGTCGCTTGATGACACTATTCCTATCAATAAAGATTATCATAGCGAAATTATTGGCGCTAGCTGATGGATAATATTCAAGGGTGTTTAAAGATTGATAATAATATGAAATTGAGATTAATTTAGGTTGATAATCTTGCAAAGACAGGAACATAAAATCCTTGAATTATTTTTTCACATAAACATCACAATGGCTGAGACACGTGATTCATTTGTAGAAATTTGGAAGTTCGATTGAGGAACGAATGACGAACAGCTGTCTTTAAACTTCTACCTCGAAATGAAGGAGCAGAGGCCGTATTCAGCAGTGTTAAGAAGCCTTATTGAGAGGAGCATGAGAACTTTGAATTTTCTAGTTTCAATGGATTCACTAGTAGTAATGTTAAGAGAACATCGATAGCAGAGCTTATGCCGAAATATTTCCACCGGGAATTGAACCCGAGACCTCTTTCACTTAAGGTGATCGCACTGCTCACTTGGCTATCGGAGAGCCCTTTTAATGGATACAAATGCAGACTAAAGGAGGCTTAAAAACAGGATGAAGAATGGTTAATTTTTCTGTACGTGAAATTCAGGAAATCGTCTTAGAAGAGTTGTTGTTTATCAGAACAGATAAGATAAGTTGTTGCATGTTTATCAGAACAGATAGCCTCAATTAAACTTAAAAGGCGGGGTAAGCATCATGACATCAAAACATTTGACGTCTTTAAAAGACGGCAAATTTCCAAAACTCGCCCGCCTTGATTATGCCTCTACCCTACAGTTCCGATTTCGTCTACTGTAATTTCCACATATTCTCTCCTGGTAGAAACGCATTTTAACGCATTTTTCTCAACATACATGCAACGCAATGATCAAAATGAAATCAAAGAATTTTTCACTGAATGAAAGTTTGTACTAAGATACACTATCACCGTGTGAGTAAATAACAGTCTAAATTTAAACGGGATTCGGATGAAATTCGCTCATTCTACTGAACTTTTGCTAACGTTCAAAATAAACGGAAATTCATGGCTTTTGAATGAACACAAGCAAACAGAGACACAAGTTAGTAACGCTGCGCAATTGGTCATTACGAAGATATTGAAACTTTGTTGGGTCGATTCTCTCTTGATATAGCACCATGAGTCTATGTATTCAGGACTTGAATTCAGCGCTATTATGAGCTGATCCAGGAGTCTTACAATATTAGGTAATTTACAGATTGAAAATTTAAGAGAAGTAAGTAGCTTACAGAGTTAAAAGAAATTTGTACAGTACATAAACTTGTACAGATGTTTCTAAAGCGAAAGAAGTATCTAAAGACGAGAAAATTTTTGATAAACTAGACAAATAAAGCGTACATTTCAAAGGGAGGGGAGGGATTTAGTAATCTGCATGTGTACGAAAATGATTTGAGACAGTTTGGTTGAAATGTTTCTCATAAGAATGACTGTTCTCATCCCTCATAACGTAACAGACCATTCCAAAAATAAGGAGCTACTCTCTCTCTCCGAAAGTTTTAACATCTATAAACGAAACCAAGCAAGGTTTCGGGGTTTTTCATATAGTAATTTAAAAACTGTTGTAACGTGCAATTTTGAAAGTCTAATAGAAATATGTGTTTTCTGGGTTATCAGGGGGTGATGGGGATAGTGCTAGGATGCACGAATAATTAGGAAACACTCATTACCCTAACATTCACCTTTAATTATGATCATGTTCATAAGTTAGGTAAATAAAGAGTTCATTAATACTTGCGCACATAGCCCGTTAATTTTGTTTGTTTTATGAATTCATTGAGAGCTTAATACACTCTACTGCTGATCTTTTTAGCAGGGACATTATATTCATGCTGCTACTTAGAAAAGGTCTTAGGTTAAGTTCTGATTATATTTGAACGCAAAAACAATGATGTGTATTTTATGTTTGAATTTTTTTAAAGACCGCGGAAAACAACGAAAAAGCGTAAAAATCATTCACGGACAATTCGCAAACGGATAATCCGCTCACGGATAATCGGGATTTAACTGTAAATCCATTTAATGAAATACACAATGAGCAAAATATCTCTTTGACGTACCGACTGTTGGGTGTAGGGCTTAATTTCTCTGAGTAAAAATTTACTTGGATAGAGTGTCCTCGAAGGAAGTATCTCTTATATGGAACGCTCATTACCGGAACCCTATATTATTTCTCGCTTTCATGCGTCTCATCTTCATTCATCGTCTTTTATTCATTATTTTAGAGATTTCATCATTGTTTGAGTGTACTACTTCATTCATCATTGCGTCTCTTACTCGCATCCGTTTAATCTGTTTACGTACACGTCCGTCTCTATCATTCTTCTTACTACTTTCAATGTGATTCATTAACTATTTCCGAGCGAAAATATCCGAAAATTAGAAAGAAGCATTAAGAAAAGACGTCTCAGCGTTTTTGTGCCGGAGTTCTTAGGACAATCAATCCAGCTGTCCCATTCGAGAACTTTAACTTAAGAAGTGGCACATACGTAAAATTAATTGCAGTCGAGTATAATATTTTGGAAGTCCTTGCCTGCAAAGTAAGACGATTTGGTGGACATATTCTGAAGAAGGGATCCACAAGGAAGCTTTGGACCTTGATGAAACGTGACACTTCCAGGATCTTTTCCACTCTTTCGAAAACTTGATGTAAGTCATTTCCATTCAGCCAACATGAAGAAGAAGAAATATGTCTTCATAGAAGACGCAAAAAGATGTTTCTTTACCGATTTATAAAGAAGGGAAAGCATTTAATAATATTATAGTAAAAATTTTCAATATTTTAACTAGAAACCTCGCGAATATTCCATATTTTGCAATGTAGCGAATGTAGATAACTGCTCACCTTACCAAATAATTTGTAAAGAATCCTATCAAAATACGCTATCGTACAATAATAAATGATTTTGTTCGATAGAAAAATAATCATGCGGGGCCCGCATTGGGGCCCTTACTTAGTGAACTCGAAGCGCTTATGTTTCTGCTCTTGAGTATAGAGAGTTAATTTAACCTTGCTTTCTTCATTGCTGTAAGTGAAGAAAGCAATGGCTAGCTGGGTAGTCACCCTGAGCGTAACTATATGGGGAGAGCATGACGTTATTCCGACATTTTATTCGAAAACTATGTTCGCGGATGCCTTCGCGAATATCGATAAACCATTTAGAGAAACAGCTTTAGGAGTTTGCTCACTGTACTGATGAATGGCTAATGATTAAGAATTTTCATAAATATTGATATTTAATAGTGAGCGGAAATTCTGTGGTAATCGGAAAAGAAGATTTTCTGGGAAAATCTCTAAATCATAAATTTCGAATAATTATTTCGTGAATTCATCGATCGAAACCAGCAATTATCGTCAATTATTGGAGCGTATTTATTATCTATTAATCGATCTATTTTCTTGGTATCAATGTGAAATTGAAAGTAATAAGGGTAATAATATTGGAATTGACTCAATAATTTTTATTTTTGAAATTTTAATTAATGCAAAAATATCTCTTAAAAAAGTAAGTCTTTCGTAAATGCATATTGTTAAAGGATTTATATAGAAGATGCGTCTACATGACTCCGGAGCGCCAATACATCTCAGCCCGGGAATAAAATTCACGTAACTGCAGCAAAATACCACTGTGATTTACTCTTCTCGTGACATTCAATTGGGATTGATCAAAATGTATTCCATTTTTCCGTATCATTCATACCTCTAGAATTTTCATAACATCACAACCACAAGATACACTTAAAAATATAAATGAAAGAAACATTTTCCCTAACCTGTGCTAAAATAAAAAGAAAAATACTTCATTTATCAAGATATGGCAGCAAGAATAGCAGACATACACAGTTTGTATATTTTTTAGGAAATATATTTTTAATGAGAAAAATCTGTTTTAAGTCCAAAGCCGTATATCGCAGGCCAAGATTAATGGTGTGGTTTATTACCCTGCATTTTCACGTTATCTTGACTTTGAACCAGTGAAAAAATGAACGCTTCCTCGATTCGTCAGGTTTTGATGCTTCACTTAGGTTCTTATTGTGTTCTGAAACCTTGAATGCATCGATGATAGGTTTTTAATTAAGAGTATCATAGAAAAGACAAAGGTTTACTTTACTACTGAAGTTCCAAAAGCGAAAGTTTCATTCGATAAAATTAACTGTACCAAAAATGCTTATTTTCTATTTACACAGCTAAACTGAAAGGGACCTAATCAAAGACCTAAAACCATTAGGCTTTAGGTTTTTATTTTCTCTAACTCTTACTGTCTTTCATCAGCTTAATGAGAGAGTGCAACTAATTTCATGTATTTCCTCTGCTGTTAATTAAAATGCTACATATAAATATGATACCGGAGGATAACATCTTTTCCCTCGACCTTTTAAAATACACGAAAGAATGTTTTCTTTACTTCGCATCCAATATAAATCTTTTCTGCATACCGAACACGAAAAGCTAATTTTCCAAGACGTCGAAAGTTTCTCATCCAAGTTGAAGCTCTGCCGTACATAAACAGTATTTGAAGTTAAATAAAATAAGAAACTGTATTCGAGGATTTGTAGGCGAATTCTTGGGAGGCTGGTTCCGACTCAAACAACGACTCCCAACAGTTGAAACTCATTTCTTCGTTACAAGAGAGCGTCAAAAATATCAAAAAATACTTCAAGTTCGAGGAAGGGGAAGGCTTCTTCTAAAGCAAAGGGAATGCCTCCTTCGACGGAGTTAAGAACAAAAATTTTTCTCGACAGTCTTATTATTTTTGATCAAGGGAAAGAAACTTTTTGGTTAAATTCCGAAAGGGATCTTTCGCTCGACAGAGGCTTATTTCACCGATATCAACTTTGGCGATGCCTACTCCTCCATTCGTAAGATATCTCAGCATCAGTATTGTTAAAAGTTCTTCGACAGCTGAGGTCACATCGTACATCTGGGTTCCCACCGGGAATCAAACTCGGGACAGCTTTTGGTAAAGGCGAGAGCGTTCAACAATGACGAACTAACTACCCACTTGGATATTCTGGAGCTCTCGTAGGATATCGTTTGACTGCAATCCAGTATTAGGTATTTGAACGATTACATTTTAAATATTATTTATTAAAATGAACTACCCCGTAGCGTTTATTTCTGTATTATTTCTATAATGATTTCGCACACTGATTTTATGACTAATAAAAGTTTTTGTTGAAATCCACTTTCAACTTTTCTACGATACTATATCTCGGTGAATGAAATACTCCGTTCCTTTTTTCGGACTAAATTGAAAAAATATGTATCTTTTACTTACTTTATTTAAGTCTCGTTCGGGTTAAGTCCTTAAGTCGGTCGGGGATTTTGAAGCTACTCGAGGTATGAGTGATTCTTAATAACGGGCATTCATTTTTTCTCTGCATATCGAATGCTAGGTGATATTCACGGGGTTATTGTGTTGCACTTTCGGCTTCATTCCACTCAAAGCATCCTGGCTCTGAAATGAAAGGACGGGGTAAATACTCCTCGTTTTAGCCAGTAAGTCTAACCCCTTCTTCAGGGCTTTTCATTGAGGTTCAATCTGGAATAAATACTTTTTAGGCAGACTTTTAATTTACCCATATTAAAATTTAATATTTCAGTTAATGTGGAATATACAGCGAATTTTTTATTATTCAGGCTAACGATGGAAAGAGGACCTCCAAGAATAATAAAAACAGATAATCCATATTTTAATTTTCATTTCTTATAAAGTTCATAATTTAAGTAAAGAACAATTTATTATTATTGGCGCACATTCTACTTATTTTCATTGTTTCATAGACTGGTTGGGTTTTTTCACTGGACCGTGGATCTGTTTAGCAGCGACAATGTCAATGTAGTCGTATCCATAAAACTTCTTGCGGTAAATGTTGCTTGTATTGCTATTACACATGCGTTTACTGAATTTGAATTTTTTTGAATAAACCGTGGAAGATATTGGCGAAAAAAGTCATGCACAGATGATATACAAAACAGATAATCCGCCCACGGATAACCGGGAGTATATTGTAATAATTGAAATACACAGTCAGTAAGTTAAATTATATAATTAATAAGTCTACAATGATAATTATTTCCTTTTACGTAACAGAGACGCAGAAAACGGAGCAGTCGGCCAAGCGAGAGATCGGTGAAACGTGGTCAGCTAAGTGCGGTGACGAGCACTCGGATGATGGTCAATCGATGTAGAAGACCTATTCCGAAAGGTGTTAACAGAACATGTTAGGCTCAGTTAGCAGCGTTAGATAATATAACCCCAAGGGAATAGGAAAGTAGGACGGATTTCGCAGATAATCTGGAGATGCAAAGGACGATAAGTTTATGCTTCCTACGCAAAAACTTCCCAATTTCGGAATTAAACAGCGATAGAGATATCACAAGGGAAAATCTTTCGAGGAAGAACCAAACTGGGATCTTTTTCTTTCACTTCTCATGTCCGATACAAAGGAATCTCACGACATAACTCAAGGTGTAGTGGACGTATATGTTGCCACGGCAAGGAGAATCATTCCTTTTCCATTATCTGAGATTTTTTCACGAGTCCTAAGAAATATTTATCCGTATCTTTGATAGCAGTCGTCTCCGCTCGCGTTCCGATTTTCATCTCTTTACACATTCGTCGATATCTTGTTGTACGCTCGCTCATATATTCGCTTCTTACGACTTCGTGTCGTCTATTGAACGATCTCAATTGATACCGATGGAAGTGCGCGGTTTTATTGGCAAATTTTGAATCTTTCTCGAGTTAGTTCCATTGGAAGTACTCTGCGATGAGCGTAGTAGTTGGAAAGGATGAACTGAAGGAAGGGTACGTATGTAGATGTAGATGAGGGAAGAGGGAATCGTCTTACATTTGTACGATGCCGATAAACAAGGAAAAAAGAACCAGATCTCCTAAACTTAGCAAATAATAGTTTTGTCAGAAAATATGACAGTGGATGAAATATGGTAATATGACTGAATCTGCAAAGATCACAAATATTGTTCTTGCTAATTAATGCTCGTTGTATCGTTACAAAATACTAGTGTATTGATCGAAGTTATGTATTGATCTTACTGATTAATCTATTCAAGCAACTGGAATCTTTTATGATTATTATTAACGAAAATATTACTATATAATTCTAGTGAATTCCATCGTCAAAAATGACAAAAATTGATTTAATTTATAAGAAAATGTACTAATATTATCGTATACATTTGATATATGTCAAAATACCCCTTCAAAATGTCGAGAATTAATTTAAACCTATCTGTCATATTATCTGACATTATCTGGCATGCGTTAGTCAGGTTAAACAGCCCTTTTGATGAATAATAATCTGATTCCACAACATCATCCAAACGGCCGAGTGGTTAGAGCGTCCTGTTTTACTCTCCAAAATTCCGTAAATTTCCAAAACTTCATCCAATTATTTATCCGCAGTGGTTCAAGTCCTGTTGAGGGAGAAATTTTTTGCGGAAAATTTTGTTTTTTTTAAGAAGTTTCAGGTTCGCTAAGAAGCTTTAAATGAAGAAGCTAGAAAATTTCCATAGGCTGCTTGTTTTAATAAACCAATCTTTTACTTGGTTACCCAATTGTTTATTTTAGTGACGTACAATTACATAGAGTTATAAGTATTCATAATAACTTTATAGTTTTCGTATACTTCGTACTCTTAAGGCAGAACAGAGAGAAACCTTCAAATATAGGTAGATGTAAACGTTCCTCTTGAATTACAAATGCATATTACTTTGTAATCTTAATAATGAACATGACTGTTTCAAATTATGCAATAATTTATAATTTAATATATTACATTAAATGACTTATATCCAACTCTGTCTGAACTAAGTGTATATTAATGGGAAAATCTTAGTGAACTTAGTGAACATTATTGGAGAAGTAAATAGGATAATAAATCATTATTTGCAAAAGTGATTTTACTTGCTAGATTTTTGATATGGGCTACGTTTTATATAGATCCCTAAAAAGGAAACAATCCTCTAATATTTACAATATTTGTGAATTATATAATTATATCAAGCTGATTTTTCTATATGCCGTATTTTTTTAATGCACTGGGAATGATTAGGGCTGACCAATAGTAGGCAGAAATTTTTGTTATGAATCGTAATGGTGATAAGAAGTCTAATGTCTACTTACTGGTACGTCTATAGATAATAAGGTACATAATTTTGAATTCGAATGGAAGGTTTAAAAGGCGGCCTCAATGGACACTCGTGAGTAAATCATGATTGTGTGCATATTCACAATGAATATAAGTAGCATTTGCCATTTAAAAACTTGTAAAATATTTTTGGTAAAAATATGAAACCAAAGAAAGAGCTTTCAGTCGTAGCGGCATCAAACAAAAATAAGAGAAGCTCCCTTGCATGGGAGAGCAGACTATTAAAATTTTACAGGTCTCTAGAAATAGAAACTTTCGTTTTTTCCAGAACAACACAACGGATAAAAATTTAAATTATGCAATCCGCGCCCTTAGAACTATGAGATGTACAAATATAAAGCGAAAATTAAATGCGGAAAGAATCTCTCTGGCAATTCAAACGCATCAACAGTTTTCCCTTCCAAAGGGAATTTTATATTTTTCTCACTTTTGCAGATGAGGAAGAAGTGGAGTTTTAGCCGAAGAGATTTCTTGGCATAGATCCTGAATACTATTAAGAATGTGACCCAATTATTTCTCCGCCGTATCTACGGCCATGACTGTATGAGCAAATCGTGCAATTGTTGCTCCTACATTATAGCGGTATTGTTGGTCTTAAGGACTTCTTAAAAATGTTTCTTTGCAGCAAAACTTCTCAATGCAGTGGTATCTCGGCTGTCACGTAAGATTGTTTGCGAATTTCTCGGTCAACGAAGACTTATTTAAAATTTTCTAAATCATTTAACTAATAAGGACTCTGATAGCGAATATATTGATGAATGTCAGCGAGTGCATACGCGGACACCAAAAAAAACCAAAAAGACAAAATCTTTTTGTATATACAGAGTGTTCCGAAATGAACAGGTTGATTCGAAAATTGAATAAAAACTATTACCATTATAACCGTAAAGTCAGCACGGGTTTCTGCGAATTTAGTTCACATAGTGTGTAATGTTAATGCTGAAAACGGTGAATATTTTAAAGATATCATTATTTAGTTTTTGCAAACTCCATCGCAACATGTTTTTACCGGTTTTTTTATATTCCTGTTTAGCAACGTCATGTGTTAGCTAACTTTGGAACTTATTTTGAAATTGTGTAACCAAAAATTTAATGGTTTCCCAAGTAGAATGCAACAATCGGCGTATTTCTATCACTTTCCGTTTTCCTTTTATTCGATTTTAAAATTCAATCATATTTTAGGAAACTCTTATATGTATATTTAAATTATATATTTAATTCAATTATGTATTTATATTTATCTATCTTACTTGGAACAAAATCGGTAATGTTTTGGCGGTATTTATGCGAATTTGACAATTTTAGAATTCATGAAACCCATATTTACGAAGAAGGTGAATGTTGAACGATTTATCGAAATATTACCATCTTTGCAATAAATAATAATATTTGTGGAGCTACGATAATGTTAGCAATCGATACTTATTTTTCGTCCTTCTTCTCTCCTATTCATATTTAACATCTTTACATGTGTACTCAGTTCCCCAAGGTCCTCGATTAGCGCCTTAGCTAAGGAAACACTGCCTATGAAATTTCGGTCAGTTAGCCTTTTTTGAAAGGACATTCAGAACAAATTTGGCTTTCTCCCATATTTGATTTTCTGATGGTTTAGGTAAAATCCTTCAAAAGAGAACAAACGATGGAAACGGAATTTCAGTTTGCCGATTATTACGTAGCGCCATGGAGGTCTAAAGAAATCCTTCCCGACGGTTATAAAAACATTTCCTTCTGCTACAAGCATTTCTCATGGATTTTAGTGGTAAAGTAGCACCTGATATAAGTTCAATGATTATTATTCCAGGATGTTATTCAATACGACGGGGTCTCTTTTTAGCCGAATTCTTAGCGCGTCCATCCTTCGTGGATGGTTCCAGGCTCTATCCAGGCAGGAGTTCAATATTCCTAATAGGAGTTGGGGGTAGAGAGAGCATCCAGATGTGGAAATCAATGCCAAAATCAAATTAATCTTCTTCACTAATCATCATTTTCATCAGCCAAAGCCGTAAATTTTGGAAATAAAACTAAGATATTAGTTGAAGTTTCTATTCAATTTCACCTCAGAGAGATTGCCTCCTCATTATATCCGTGTGTGGCGTGATCATCCATTAGTTAAGGGAACGAGATAGCTTGTAATGGTATGCTTTTCTCATGGACAGTAAACACGCCATTATGAAATTTACGGAGAATTCCTCAGCCTTGCCGCTTTCGCGTTTCTCAACCCGTTGGGCCGAACTCCAAGTGCCGTCACTCTGAGCGACGCAATAATATTTCGAAATGATACGTATCCTGCATTTTGGGCCCTCTTTGACCGATATACAAACCCATAGGGAACGCCGATGGATTCGATACCTTATTTAATTTGCCGTCTGCGATATTTCCAGCTTATCGAGATGGATTTTTAGGAGGAAACCCGCAATCCTGTCAGCAGTGGAAGAAGCAAATTTTTGGAACTGGATTATGATCAACGCGCTTGACACTCCTCAGAGGCATAGTTGTTGGATTATTCTGCATTTGAGTTGAAAATTGAATTCGGTGGTCACCGAACGTTGATCGCAAATATTGAAGTTATAAAGTTAATGAGGCAAACACCGTGGACTTCTGATTACAGGGGTAATTAGACGCTCGGATTCCAAGCGAAAATGTTAACCTAGAATATCAGAAAACGAAGTTTTTGTATAGTTTTTCATTAAAAGCTAAAACTAAATAGAAAGATAATTTATATTAAAAATAAAAGTATGATATAGTCAGCATTTCAAAATACGCCACAGGTACTCCTGATTAGCTGTCATATTTGTAATCGCGGCCGTGTTGAAAGGAAGAAGCGTACGTGATGTCCCGGGTTCTAATACTGACTAACCTTTTACTTTCTACTTTTTCTATATGTTGTTCGGTATCAGGAAGAGCTTCTTGCCATAAAAATGAGCATCAAGACTAAATTCATCGTCATTGCATATCAACACCTTATACCAGTACTTTGCATAATAGAAACCATATCTGAACTGCTAACATTTACATGTTTTCTAGAGCAGAGTACTCTCTTGCTATTCTTAACTTAAAATCCGACGTGGGACGCATCCGTAGCCCCCAGACGAAATCAACACGATGAATTCTTTTTCTGTTAAATTAATAATTGTTAATATTTCTCCTTCTGTGCTTTCGCGGTTTTTGTTTCGCTCCTCTTCTTGCGTGGAAGTTTTCCCGCATCCTTGGTTTTTGACCGTAAACCTTAAGTTGAGGAGTCTTACTCCCACAATCAGAATCTTTTTATATAAGTTATTATTTATTTTATTTTTTATGCAATTTCGTTTGTAATTAGACGTAAGCTAACTATATTTCATAATCTTAAGTTTATTTAAAATATTTTATGTATTTTTATTAAATGTTGGGTGGAAGAGAGGCCATACTGGCCTAACCCCTCCAAAACTGTCAAATAAATAAATAAAATAATTAATTAATAAACACGATAAAAACTGTCAACCGATCGGATATAAGATGGAAAAGGCTAAAGATCTGAGGAATACTTTAAGGCATTCAGCACTCTAAGCTCAAAATATGCCAGGAAACAAATGCATTAAAACAAAGTACATGAATAAGTCAGCAGTTAAGGACAAGTATATGAGCCTAAATCATTATTAAATCAGGAGATGATTTCAAAGTACCCTTTTGTAGTTAGCTTGATATTTGGAGGACTAAAATAAACTGACTTCAACACAATATAAATTCTATCTTCGAAAATTACACCACTGCTTCGGATTGAAAATACTCTCCTTGGATTTGTTTTATATATAATCAGTCAGATCTTCCGATACGTTCATGTACAGTAACTCTTTCATACAAGTGTAAACGGAAGACAAATGTTAGCTTTCCTCTTTTGTTTCTTATAGATCTCACTGCTTGTCAAAACCACTCCAATAATACACGGTTAAACAAATATACCGATGTAAATAGTATTTCCAAACATATTCTGTTTTCTATGGGACATTTAAATGTTGAATTTCAATAACTTATTCAGATATGTACTGTATCCAATCATAAGTATGTATGAGAAACATACACAATTGGGATTTTCAAGTACTTCCCTATACTACAGTGCAACAAGTAATTCATTGCCTGACATTCCAACCCGAATATACTTTTCCCATTATATCATAGTTTCATCCTCCATAAAAGCCATCTTTCCTCAGCTATATTTTCACCTTCTTGAGACAAATACTTACTTCTCAGTTTCTATGTAGTCGCGATTTCTATGTATTCGCAACTTTGCATCTTTTAGTACATACATTTATACTCCATAATGGACTATATCTGAAACGGTAATTCCTAGACTCAATTTCATGCAATAATGGCGATTGTATCGAATTACATTGTATTCACCAACGCTCTCCTTAAGCTTTCGATTTTTTTTCGGAGCACAGGGAATTATCGCGGATGGATTCGCAGCTTAGTTCCGACTAAACCTCGACGAGAACAAAAGAACTCTTGATGGAAGAAGCTTCCCGACTGTTGCGAGGGACTTATCAGCACGAATACTAATTTGTAAGATTATTTCCCAATTTATGTGGCTGAATTATTCACTCCGCCAGTATCGAGGAATACATTTTTCAGAGTGGAGCCTTTTCCAGTCGAGAATACAATGCTCCTCGATTTAATCGGCGTTGGAAAGCGGCGATGCTCTTCTCGTGTTAATGTGCCTATGATGTAGGGAAACAACTTCTACCTCCGTTCCGGTCTCACTCATGAAAAATATCATGCTCCCGCCAAATGAATTTCACATCCTTTAACGTATGTGTATATATGGGCTTTAACATAGAAGTATCATAATGATATATATAACATCATCCATATAATAATTATAATGATAAACGTCTTTATTTCAGGGCGAGATTGAGAGTTGTCTCTTCTTACATCAAATCCTGTCTTTATAGATCAAAAAGGATTTTTAGGAAAAGAAAAGCGAAGATAGAGAATTTTTTTGAGTTTAAAAAAGTCTAAGTAATTTATTAGGAAAACAGGGGTATACATGGTGTCTCAGAAAGTACCTATTTTTGTGAAAGCAAATGTTTTTAACCTATCGTTTATCAGCGTATATCAGCTTTAAAATGTGTTATTATTGTGATAAATCGTATCTTTGTATGAAAATTTTTCCTTTCATATATCGTTCATTTCTTTTAAGCCCTATTCAATAATGAATACGGATCTATCTAGTAGAATAAAAATCCGTGAATGCCGTTGTAATAAGAGGACGACCAAAGTAGATTCTAATAAAACTGAACAAATTCGACGATTTTCCCAACTTCAGCCGATAATTACAGTTATTTGGAATGCCAGTTTGACTCTCAACTTGCCTAAATTAATAACAAACACTGTTTTTATAATCTACCAAAATAAGGAAAAATCTGAAACTCACCATGAAACATTTGGAACACCCTGTACATTAAAGCAAAATTCAGTAAGTTTGGCCCTTTTATGCACGATATAAATTAATAGACTTGAGTTGTTTATAATATCCTATATCTCATGAATAGGCAATTACTTTTGGACACTGAATTATCCGTAAAAATATTATTTATTAACAATATTTTAATAAATTATCACTTAGGTACATTACAAATTTACAAATAAATACGAAAAATTTAATCTTCCAGTTTTTGTCCGTTTGTAAATGTGTATGGTGATATTTTGCTAGTGTTTTTTTTTGTCTTTTTGTGATTAACGGATTATTTTCATAAATATCATTCTTTTATTTATGTTATGAGAGTGATGAAGTGCTTTGGCTAAGAAATATTCTGCATTAAATGTATATAGGGTGTTCAATGCTTATATGTATGCAAAGTAATATAGTATGAAAAATGATGATGCAAATCAAGCCTTAAAAATTTTTATTCCAAACAATATTTTTATAATTTCATAAAAAACAAGATGCTTTGTATCAAGGTATTTTGACGACTCATTTTATAGGTTCTATTTTATTTCATCTTTTTCCGATCCGATTGAGTTTATGGTCATTCTAATAACAAACATAAAATATACACATAAAATTATATCTCATGAAAGCATTTTTATGAAGGTAAATAGGATAGATATCTAATTATTTCAATAAAAATGTCGTTGTATATGAAAACATAAGATAATAATATTTAATGTAACGTACTTAATTTAAGACATTTCAGGGCACCCAAGCTAGAGAAATGATTGTATGATGCTTGCAGTATTAAATGGATAGCTACGTTTTAAGATTCCTAATTAATTTTCAAGGAACTCGCAGCTCGGAGAGATATTTCAACTCAAAAGTCTTCAGTTCCTTCTGCTAGCGAAGTATCTGCTAGCGCTCCATTAATCAGCAGGAATCTTGAGATCTTGGATGTAATTCGAAAGGCGCAAGGAAAGTACTTTGGAAATGTCTAGTACGCATCATTTAATCACGCACATGAGCAAACTAGATTTCCCAGCTACGAAGAAGCAACCGTTTTAAGAAATGAGATGGCTCCAAGGAAGACAATCGTAAATGGTTAGAGAAGAGCTTCCCATCTGGAAGAGTCGACGTCTTCTACAACAGCGGTTCCTAATGTGGATTCTTACGCCTCAGATCCTGAGTAATTTAGCTGATGCACCACAGTTTTTTCTCCTTTATTTATATTAATTTCCATCATACTGCTTAAATCGTCCCTTCGGACGGAATTCGTCTTTGATAAATAAGATTTCAGCAAGTTTGTGTGTAATGTTGCATGCTTACTGTTATGTTTATCATGTTAAAATGTGCTGAAAGCATGCTATATTTTCTTTTCTTACGAACAGTTTTTCCAAGATTTTATTTTATTCTTTTTCAGAACTACGAAATTATGAATCCAGAATAACAGAGATCCAGATCCAGAGATCCATGTTGTGATATCGGATGAGTAAAATTGAACGAAGAGAAAATTTTCAAATAAGATTTCATAAACCCTGACCTACAGACAAAGCGATACATATCCTGGTAGATAAATTTAAGAGGACCGGATCCGTAAGAAACGTTGTAATAAGAGGGCGACCAAGCATTAACTCCAAAAATCTAAAAAATCCGGATATTACTCCAGATTGATCCAACAATTTTGTTCATTTAGAATGCCAGTTTGAGATTGAATACATTATGCCCTATTGGCCATGCTGAGTCTTGCTTTCAAAACTTAAAGCCTTCTCGTATTTCATTTTTGTAACCCGCTCATGATGAAGGTGATCTTATTATTTTAAGCAGATTTGAATATTATAAAAATCAAAAGATTTAAGTTTTTTAAGTGTCACATATCACAAAAATACATTTAAATGGATCAGATCAGAAATAAAAGTATAAAAACGGATTTTAATATTAAGAAAAATATTCGAAACAAATAAGTGAAAGTTTGCTTAGATGATCAAAAAAAATTTCAATTAGAGTAGGTTCAAGTAAAAGGAATACGTATATAATTACGATTAAGTAGGACAGGGAAGAACGGAATAGCGGTGCTAAGGCCGGTTCATGATGAGATTGTGAGCATTATTGAGGGAGTGACGAAACTTGTTGAATGTGGTGATGGGAGGATGTATAGATGTATTAGAAGAGAGAGATGTGTGCATAGGAAAGTTTGGATGGATATCATCAAGAGAATGAGCTCCTACGGTGCTGAACTTTTAAGGATAGAGCGTCTCATAGCGTCTTATGAGTGCAGTAAGAATAATACTAAGAAAAATTGCCGAAAATATGATAAGGATTCGCTATTGATAACACTACTGTGGTGCTATTCTTAAATTTTAAAATGTACATTCCTAATCTGAGCAAGCTTAAATAGCTGAGATAAGCGCACAAGAAAATACGCTCAATCGATACACACGATAGCGATTGATTTTGCTAAGTAATCATTTGGTTCTATCTGTATCGATTGGACTTCCATAAGTAGCATTCATGAATGGACAAAGTCAAATTATCTTCAGGTTAAGAGAATATAATTAAGCTATATGTTTTAACTAAGCTTGACATGTGCTACCAATTGCTTCCATATATAAACATGTAACTCAGTGCCACTCAGGCTCTCCTTATCCGATGTCTTCTAGCACCTTTTCTCAAAATTTGCAGAACAGTGAACCACAAATTTACTCATTTCATTCGATGAAGAAATAAAAAGAATAGAGCATTAAGTCTTTGAGCATATTCTAATAATGTCGCTATAGGTTTCCACTGAAGCGTAAAATTTTGGTTAATTGAATCACATCAGGCAATAGGAAGTTGAAGGAGGTCAGACGAAGGCTTGTAATCAGTGCGCCGCATCAATGAGTGGGAAGTTCTGAAGTGATCATTTTGTGGCAAGGGTATACAAATTTCATTAACATATCCATTAATTCTTAGAACAGTTTTTAATATATACGTCAAAATGAATTAATTAATGATATTTTCAATTTTTTTCTTAACGTACATCCCAACCTTGGTAGGTCTTTCTAATTATAAATTACTTTTAAATCTGCAAAAATCTTAAACCTTCTTGAGTGGATTTCTTCCACTTATCACTTCATGAACATGAAATTCCAGAAATATATGTCTATATAAAAGAGAGAAAACTATCTGTAAAAGATTTCCTCTCCAAAAAGTTATTAATTTGATGATGGATTATGAAGTATCAATTGAGTTTGTTTTGATCAAATTTCTGTTAACTAAGAGCGGCCATCATAAATATTGGAATCTTTAAAGAGAAATAAAAATTAAATTAAAATTTAAAGATATAAAAATTGAGTTACCTTAATTCTAAACACGAAGTTCGTTAAGATATTATATCATCGAGTTATCAAGTATTTCTTTAATGAAGATTTGTTAAAAGTCGCCATAGAAGTTTTTCTTGACTTTCAATATGTAGTAGAAAATAAAAATACAAAAATGGCAATGATTATTATCATGAACCATTTCTTATGACGGAGAAATTATACATCCTTTTTCCTAAGAATTATTGTAGGATCTGGCCCTTATTTTCATCAATAAAAAAATCATTATAGAAGAAATTTTATACCTACTTAAATTGCATAGGGTTTATACGATTACTCGTATTTCATATCTACGCAAGGGATATTGAAACTGAATCCTTAGATAGTGCTTTATAACAAGGTAGTAGGCAAAGTCAAAAGGAAAGTATAATATATTTGAAACGGGATATTTGAAAACAAGATATTTGAAACGGGTGAATAAACGAGAAAATAATGGCATAGAAAAGCTTGACGGCATTGTTGAGAATAAAATGATTGGGGTTGTATGAAAATGTAAAGGCAAAGCGGAGGCGGTCGATCATTCATCGACTCCCTTTAGAGTTGCTCTCAATAAACTCTGGATAGAGAGACTGAATTTTAATGACTAAATAACGTGCAGGAGACTGAATTTTGAGGATAGAAATTGATTTGCTAATTTCCGGATGCATTGGAGAGCTGATTCCTAAGCCTCGATAGCCTCTCGAAGTCCTTTTCCTTTAGAGATAACCTTCCCTAAGCTGTTACGTGCATATTATTTGGTCGACCGCCTTATGGATGAGGTGAAATTAAAGCCTTTCTTAACCGCAAGCTCTCAATTAAGAGTCATTTCAGTAGAGAGCCAATGAAAACAAACGGGCCTCTTGAGTAAAGACAGGTTGGCTAATTTTAGTAAACGATTTGGAAATGAGATCATGGCCCTAATTTCCTTTATATTCTCTCATGAGCGTTGATTTTATGGAGGAAATGAAGATTGCTCGTAATAGTTTGAAGTCGTAAAAATAGACGTTTCATCGTGTCGCAATGTGATTTTATTCGACTGAAAATCACAACTGATGAAAAGATTCAAAATATATCAGTTTCGCTTCATGTTACATGAAAGATTTAGATCTTCATTGCTATTGTCTAATGGAGGAAAATATACATAAACTGAGAGCAAGTAAATAATATCTCCCACAATGTGCGTGTAAGAATAAATAACCTAAAGAGTTTTTCCAAAAGAATTTCCTTTCCTTGAAAAGGATTGCTTACTTGCTCCGATTGGCTATGCATATTATGAGACAACACTCGACGCACGTAAGAATTACATCGTGAACTCTAAAGTGAACTAGGGTCACTGCCCATTTGATGGTTTCTTTTCTCGAATTTTATATGGGAGTTCTTAGCTGTGCTGGAATCTACCGGTCGTAGATCGGTCCCATTGCGAAGGCTTATATTTTTCTCAATTGTCTTCTCGGGATTCTCTTTCACCGCATGTAATTACATTTACAGGTCGAAGGAGTGGAAACCCGCCGAATCATTCTTAGCGATACGTCTGCTTTAGGGAGTGAATTCTCACGATTCTCAGATACCTTTAGCAAATGGTAGACGACGAGAAAGCATGAGCAGTCTGCGCAAACCTATTTTTAACCTAAACACCAATATGTCCTAGAATGCATTCAAAATGTGTGGATAGTTGTGGACGGTTTGCTGAATTCATCAAAGAACCATTTAAAGAAATACTGCTTAAAGAGCAAGTGTTGGATTCGCCGAGTTAGAACAGAATCGTTAACTTCCTCATGAATTATCATCCACTGTGTACAAAAAGTACTATTGTAAAAAAGTGTAGACTTTGGCCCTTAACCTCGATAACCCACATCCATAAAATATTTATATGGTGCGGTCAGTAAAAACATTAATATTTTATTTCCATTTCAATTTTTAAGTCGTGACCGGGTAAGCTGGGGCTGAAATTATTCAAGTATAGTATACATATAAGAAGCGATTTTTAAGTTATCATGAAATTTTTACCCATCTTGAAATGTTTTCCACGTATTCATCTTGAAAAGCAAGCAAAGACTGTTCTTGTTATTTTAACTGGGGCAATTGCAGAATTTATTTTGAGATAAGATCCAGCAACGAATAATAGAGAAACATTTATTTAAAGGATGAGGGATAGTCGTGCGGCGAGAAAAGCCAAGAAGAAACCGATGTTAATAATTATCGTGTTTTATTAACAAGGTTCGAGTCCCAGGCATGTCTTTTACATCAGTTTCTTTTTGCGTTATATTTGATCAATATTACCTCATATGTAAATTTAGAATGCAAAACAAATCAGAGATAATCTTTCCACTGCACTGGGATATATATATTGCATTAGGCGCACTAGGTACTAGCTAAAGCCCTCATCCTTAAGGGGGACCAAAAAGAGACATTTTGTCGTATTTTTATGGTGAATAATCTCTTGGTGGGACCTTAGCCCTTGCGATTAGGGCCCTTTATTGTTACAGTTCACACCTACAGCACCTACTGAATAAATAATTCCCATGGTATCAGTTATATAACCTTATTATAGCGCACTCTCTTACGTAACTATTGATGTTATATTAGAATTAAGCGAGAACCAGTGGCAATCTGAATGGTATATTACGATATATATTAATGAACTATTAGGAAATCAATTAATCTGTTTGCAATGACGTTAATACAGAATGAGATGATAAAATTACTTTGAAATTAGCGAGAATCATTCAGAAAATATTGATTGGCAGGTAGATCCTGCTTATTCATGCACTTTAATTTTAAAGGAATCACAAATTTATCGCTCCGTTATCCTTCCATTCCCATTAATATTCTGCATTGAGGATCATGCTAAGTCTGAAAATAAAACCGATAATGAAAAAAGCTCTCTCATAGAGCATGGAGGGGTTGAACTTAATTTAATTTCAAGGGCAGTTACATTTACGTTCATTATTAACATCGAATACATATAACTACGATTTTAGTTTCGTAATTGCATTAATAATTGAATAGCAGTAATTTACCTTTGAGAATGAACGAATTACCTCTACGTCTCGCATACATGGTTAGTTTTAAAAATATACCACCAATTTGAGAGAATTTGCTGACATTTGTGTATTTTTTGAGGTAAAATGCAGCATTTCATATTCATAAATACGATGAAGGCGCTAGGAGATAGAGAAGGGCTTTTTCCAAATTAATCTGCTTAAATAGCCGAGTTAAATGCGTGCTTTGCCATAAGTTTTATAAATATCCTGTAATTTACAGATCGATTCTAGTAACATAATCTCACAAGCGTAAAAGTAAAAACCATAAAATGAAAAGTATCAAGGAGCAGCCACGGTTAGTAGACAGGAGTAGCTAATCCCCCGGGAAGATCTTGAGTCGGTACGGATGTTTACACAACTGACCTGCAACATCAAGGACGTAAACAGTGCTAATTGTAAGTGACCTATACTTGCTTAAGGTGAATTGGTCCAGAGAGAAAACATCAGGAGCTGTGACATCCAACTGCTGAAGCAGGCAAGGAAGATTTAAAGAGGGTGGTGAAAAAGCAAATGCAAAAATTTGATCTAACGTATTTTTTAAAGCTGATCGAAACTATGAATATTTGTAGTTGCAAAATCTTAGGATTGAGGAGATTTTATTTACCTCATATCACATTCTTATAACTAATAACTGTAGTTCTATTCATAGTAACATAGTTATGTTAATGTTATGGTAACATAGTTGCCTAAATATGGTAACATAGTTGGCTAAATATGCATTGGGAATAACTACGTTGCGCAAATACTGACTACCATAACCCTCACTGGTAGGAATTTTCACACGTTTTGTGTGCCAGCAATCATTAACGTCTACTATATATAATGTACATAGACATATTACTGAATCAACGATTAAGTATCATTTTACAAAAATGTTCTGCTCTTTTTCCTAGGTAGGAGAATAATTTATAAAACTTAATTTTAAGCCGAGATCTATTTCTATAATAGCGTTTACTTTAGAGTAAAATATATGTCATAGAAGCAACAACAAGTTATGGATGGGTTCCCCAAACTCATACGTCCACTACCGGAAATTATGCATCTGTTAACCACCCGGATCAAGTTACAAGTAAATTGGATTATTGAGGAAAGTAAATGAAGGGTTATAATTTTTGGTAATGCGCTTTAAAACCTTTATTCTAAATTCAGAAGAGAGTATAACATTATGAAAAGAAAAAAGATTTAAGGGTTAAAATTTCATAAATAATCGCAGTACAACATTAAATTCTTCAGGCACTATCGACCAATGGGATTTTAGACGTTTGGTCTACGCCACTTTAAAAATCTTAAAAAAACATAATAAAATAAGCACAGGGAGAAATTCAAGCATTTAAGATACATCTACTTTAAAGCACTAGTTGAGAAATCATGGAGATATAGTCTTCATTGGTTACCTGGATTGGTAACATCTCTTCCTAAAGGCACCAAAGTAATATAGCAGAGCAGCATTAATTAATTAAACTAAAAGAAAAACTCAAATTCTCTCGAAGAATTCAAAGTCCGCGCATTCGAACGTAGTTTAAAAGACTATGAAAACCAAGGAAATCTTCAGACTGTTACGAAAGAATGAATTTATTCTTAAGTTGTCCAGCGGATACGTGAGAACGAGCATTTGATAAAAATTATGGAGAGTTAAACCACTTTAAACGTCCTTCGAAGCTGGACTTCGACATCACTACTTTAAGCTAAAGGTTTCTAAAAGAGGCCGAATTTTTTATGGAAATCATGCCTCTTCCTTGTCATCCTGTCGGCTAAATCATTTTCTTTTCGGTAAAATTACCTTTGAACCCCTTCGAAAAGGATCCTCTATACGCGTTCTGTTCCATTTATCGAGAAAAAATTGATCCAAATTCGGGAATCCGATATTTTATTTTTTCGGTCATTGAACCAAGAGGACCGATACCGCCCGTGCAATAGTTGCGCGAATATGAGAAGAATATAAGCCTTTGGAAGATTCCAAATGAGATAAGGTTCTAAGAGAAGGTTTCCAGGACTTTCCAATACGGGTCTTCCCCGTACATTCTTTTCTCGAGATTTTTTTCTCTCTGTTGCATTTGGCTCAGCCTCTTACACCTATCTTTTCCTCGATCTTTCCTCTCCTGCCGGAAGAGGTAACATACTAGCAAACCCTCCCAATACCGAACAACGAAGTGGTGCCAAAGTGACGACAGCTTACTCTTTACCCTCGTACCTTCCCATCGATTCCTCTCCCCACATGCTGAATTTACAATTCGCTCTCGACCAAGGTAATTTCCCTCACAGAGACCACAAAAACACATAAGAATTTATCAAAATTAAAAATTAAAATCATCACTAAGGTGAAATCTATATTTTGAAATAGACCGTGGTTACCTTTTGAATATTAGATTTTATTTATTTGTAAAATTCACTGAAGGGCACTGTTATATACAATGAAAATCTAACCAGGAATGAATATAAAAAACAGAAACAAACTTAGACCAACAAAAAAGTGGAAACAAATTATGTCCAAAAAAGAAAAATAAACTAAATAGAAGCACGCCATCCAAATGGCATAAATGAGAATTGCAAAAGGGGACTGTTAGATAACGCGGTATTGTATGCATATGGATTGAAAATCGCTGAAAGATAGACGAAAGAATTTTAGGAGAAGTACCAATTTAAATGAAGCGGCGTGGGGTTAGATACATGAGAGACCCATTGGTCTCAACTTATCTCTTACGTAGATTGTTCTACTTTGAGCTTCCTCATCTTATGGTTGTTATTATAATAATTACATTGTTTCCATTCTCCCGTTCACTTCTTATTAAGTTAAAATTTTCCTGGTGCTAGAAAATCATTATGAAGAATTATATAAATATAATGAGTTGTTTTACCTAAACAGGCATTTACTATTTAGAGAAAGCACCTACTGTATTCCTTTCAGCTTAGGATCTTGATATGAATAAGCAAATGCCTAAAAAGAGACATAAACAGGGTGAGTGATATTAATACAAGATACTCGTATTTGTGATAGATTATAGAATTTTTCATTTATATCTATCTTATGGTAAAATTTGTAGGTAAATAGAATTTTTCTGTATATTACGAATTAACTCAGTACAACACATGACAGGCCTCAAATTACTCACAAAAATTGCATTAGAGCTTTTTAACACTTCTATATCAATTATTAAATTAAAAAATAGAAAAATATTAGTATTTTCCTTACTTTTTGATAATGCCTTAATTTTGAACGTCATATTTGCCTGCTGAGCCCTTTAACTTGTCTTCAGGTAAAAGTACATGAGAAACTTCTTTAAATTACTGAGAAGCGAGGTTTTGGAGTACTCATCATTCATTCATATTCTTCGTCGTCCTCTTATCTGAGCAGATACAGCAAGGAATTTACATGCTTCGGAGCAAAAAATGGAAACGAAAACTCCGGTTGGGTAACTGGTTTAAGCTCATACTTATGGAAGATGTATTTTTTAGGCATGCAAAGGAAAAGAAAAGGATACCGTGCATAAGAATTAAAAAAGTAACAAAACATGTGCCTTTGAAGAGAACGGTGACTTTTATTAAAGGCAGAGATTTAAATCTCACTTACGGACGAAGTATATGGGAGTATTAAACTAACGCATTAAATTTTCTAAAGACGTTTAACTGCCGCATTGAAAAATTAAAACGCATTTGGAAATGGATAATCTAGATAGTATATAATGCAGGTAGAGTTCGTGGAGCAGAACGCGAATGATAAGTTGAAAAACACTTTCCATATTATTCTGGGACATAGCGAGACTTTTGAATAATTCCTCCTCACGCTGCACTCATAAGCTGCTCACAAAGAGTACGCACATTTTGAATTTTAATTCGCTCTCTAGGACCGCAAAATATTTAAAGCTGAACGTGGGTAGGAAGATGGAATGGAAGGAATTTGCTTTGACGCAGTGCACAGCTATTCTGCCAATATTAGTCTACGAATTAAAAAGAATACAATAAAAGAGGGAAATTTAGTAGAAGAGTAAGTCATATTGTTGTTCTTGTCATCTCTGCGCTGAAGATAAAGTGTAATGGTTAGACAGAACCTGATTTTGATAAGGATCGTCATCCTAGGCCAGTATTTAGTCCTCTCATAACTCAGAGTAGATTTGGGACTTTTGTTAGGACTCTTACAGTCAGACGGTCCATTTAAAATTCCGAAATACAGTTGTTAAATAACAAGGTTTTCTCGTAATCTTTACTATGTTTCTTTTGCATATTGGTGACTTTGCATATTAGTTTCCTTACATATTGCAAAACAAGAGTGATTTTGATCTGTATAATACCTTCATTACTCTTTATTTAAGAAGCCTAACCAAGGAAAAGCAAGCATTCTAACATCATCAACACCATAATTGCAAGAATAATCACGTTGTTCGTCAATTATTAAATATCATTGGTGTATTCATTCTTATTATTCTATTTTTGTATCTTATTTAATTTACATTCGTCCTATATAATAAAAGTATTTTCATTTTCTGTAACTTTTCGTCAATATTATGCTAAAATACGTAGATTCATTGAATGAAAATTTGCAAGAGTATTCAAATCTTAGTTTGCTTCCTGCTATCATAATTT
Organism: Pachydiplax longipennis; assembly: GCA_036926295.1. Classification (NCBI taxonomy): domain Eukaryota; kingdom Metazoa; phylum Arthropoda; class Insecta; order Odonata; family Libellulidae; genus Pachydiplax; species Pachydiplax longipennis. The sequence continues at coordinate 4,484,309 of JAVFKF010000010.1, forward strand.
GTATTTCATTAAAGGCTTGAGGAATCTCTTTATTTAATAGAATCAATATGTTATCAAAAAGTGCAATTCTGCGCATAAGTTGAGGAAGATCCTATGTTACGCATTCCGGAGATTCCGAATACGTAATTCGCTTAGTTTAAACCTCTTCGCCAATTTTAAATTCCAAATATGATTCTCTAAGATTACGTAAACAAATTTTCAAAGATGTTCTTTCGATATACGATTCTCGGGTCTTCGGAAACACGTGCTTCGTGCTCAGTCTGTTATTTATTCCATTGCATTCAATTAATCAAATCGGGAACATCTAATGTAGAAGAGAGGTAGGGTTAAAACAGCAAGGAAACTATAATAATAATAATATAAATAGGGCAACGACAATATTTGCGATCGTTCCAAAGAGGGGTGAAATATGCGAGGCTGGTGGGCAGTCAATGTGTCAAGGGAGAAATTCGCTCCGACTTTAAAATCTGTAAACACGACGCGGCTCCCCCGATAAATTTCCCGGCGATTCGTGAAGTTTGACATGTTTTATTGCAAAATGATGAAAGGGATTTCATTGGCAGAATACCCCTTTCGGGCGTCTAACCTCGTTCCCGAAATAAAAAAAATCAGTACCGGATTTTTAGAAAACCCATCCGCGTCCCGTGTGCGACTCACTGCCAAGGAGACGATGACAAAATCCGGCGCATTGTTTTGAGCACCACGCTGCGAAGCAAATAGGTCAAACGAGAAGTACATTTGGAGAAAAATTACGGGACGCAAACACTGTTTTAAGAGCGCGAATTCGCAGTTAATCTAACGCCTGTTTTTTCCACGCAGAGCGCCCGATGAGGGCATTTTTTCGATCAGTCGGAGAAACGAGAATGAAATTCCCTGTTATAGGCGCTATCCTGCAGGGAAGAGAGAAAGAATTCCGCGCGAAAGCGGAGAGCTAAAAAATTCAACCGCGGATGGGATAAAATTCCTTGATAAAAATCTAGGACAAGTTTTGAGCGTAGTAGTGGGCGCTGAAGGAACGGTACAATCGGAGAAGGAAAGCGATTCATGGTCGCAGTGACTCGCGAATAAGCGCAATTCGCGGGAAAAGAAAGAAGAGAAGCGGAGGAATAGCAGCAAAGGTATGGAGGCGACGCGGTTGAGGGAATGTAAACAGAGGAGAGAAGGGGGGTGTGTGGGTGGAGATTGAAATAGCGGTGTCAGAAGAACGGGGAAAGGAGACTCGCTGCAATAAATGAATGGTGCTAGGCGAGTAATAGTGCCAGTTGGGGAGGAATGGGGTAAAATAGGGGAAAGACATTAACTTACATGGTAAGAGAAACAATCTGCAATCAGATAAATATACTGATAGGAGGGGCGGCGAGTTCTTTACCCATCAAAGGAAGCGCATACTCGATATCTAAAGTAATAATTGATGTAATATTAATTGATTAGATGTACATTTAGAAGTAAATAACAATGAGGTTCAATGGGGAGATGCCCAGTCAGGTCTTAGTCTACTTTCGGTTTAGACCATCTCTGCATGAGAAGTATGGGTCGTATGATATGGCTAAATGATTAATGAACCGTTATTTTTAGTATATTAAGATTCCACATTGAAATATCAAAACGCAAATGAATAATTAATACGATTATTTATAACTTTTTACACATTTCGCGCACAGATCCTGCCAAGAATCGAACCCGGCACCCCCTTCACCAAAGTTTAAGCGTTTACTTGGCTATCAGGGAGACCTTGTGAAAATCGTACCAATGAGGTGGGTGCGGGGGACATTTCTCTAGCAGTCTGCTTTGAAGGTTGAGCTATAGTCGGAGGAAAGTTGATTGGAACCAGAATTTCATAGGAACATATTTCTGCTGGAAATGGGCTGTGGTGAGAACGCTGAGAGATTGCACGAGATAGGAGCAGGGTAGGATTGGGATTTAATTGCAAAGTATTGGTATCCAACCCACGGCTCCACAGACGGCTCTTTCAACTACTCCGTGCGGACCAGAACTAACTCTTTCTGGAATTCAAGGAATTTTCTATCATATAGCTCGATAGATTAAGCGAAATATTTTGGTGGTCATCTTCCCTTTAACCTGAATCTCGTATAAATATCACGACCAAGCAATGACAATAACTACTTATAATAACTTTTAGGTTCAATAGAAGAGAAGAATATATAGTGTCAATTACGCCTAAAATAAGACGTGATTTATTTATTTATGATTAATTATCAATAGTTAAAAGTAAAGCATAATGCACTTTCTGCGAATAGCACAATTAACTGTGATATTTTTAGCTCTGGTTCAACGAGAAACCCAAATTTCGGTTCATTTCCGGTTTGGCTCCTTCCGTCAACAAATAGATGGGAATGTTTTTTCGTTCCGTTAGCGTTAATCCCTCTGAAAGTTTATTTCATTATTTATAGCTTTTTCATTTACTTCATGTTACAATAATTTCTAGAATGAAACTATCATAGTTGCAAGTCGTAGTTACACACGTTTACTAATTCTCTCTCCATTCACGCATTAGTAAAATAATATTTTTTTATTGAAAATCGTAACGGAATAAATAAAATTCACAGGAGTTGACGATGTTTGGTTGAAATCCATAATGGAAAGATACTCACGAAACGGTTCTTTTTCCACAACGTTGAATTTAAGCATAACAAAAAACGGGAACGTTTTCAACGAGAGATGGTCGTCTTAAACGTTGTGGAAAAAAGTACCATTTCTTGAGTTCCTTTCCAGAATAAATAAAGATGTTCAGTTTCAGTTGCGGTTCAAGCGTTTCATTTTTTTTCAGTTCGGGTTTCACTCGGCGAAAATAATGTTTTTGTTCCCTTTCGATTTTCGGTTCCATTCCGTTTCGAAACCTGCGGCCCACGGAGTCTTTGGGGAAGCAAATGAGGCCCTCAGAGAAGATTAAACATCCTTGCTGCAGAGGGAGTAAAGTGTGAGAATAGAGTTGGGATGAAGTAGAAAAATAGGAGCGAAGGAAGATTAAAATTAGGGGTTAGCTTGGCGTAGGAATGATTCAGAAGAGAAGTGCGTGTACCGACGGCAGAGTGCGGACAGGAGAAGTTGAGAGAGGAAAAATGATCGTCGGCGTAACACAGGTGGAACACTTTTCAAAGAGAGAAGTGGCGGTTAGGGCTCGGAAGTGGGAATTTTTTTGCACAAGTGGGAGGTAGGGGAATGTATCAGTAGAGGGAGAATAGGATATGTAGAGGGAGGGCGTGGGTGTCGGAGAAGAGGGGAGTGGATGCTGGGATCGATGGAAGGAGGCCGGTGGTCGATCTGGGGGCAGGGGGGCGAGATGGGGTGGAGGTTGGGGTGATTAAGTGGCCAAAGGAAGGAATGTAGTTTGCGGGGACGTCAATAGGCTAGATATAGGGGAGTAGGCGTGTAAAATGGGACGATTGATGCTGGGGAGGGGCAGATGAGGAGGCGGTGAAATGATCGAGGAGAACGTCTCCAAGGAGGAATCGATAGATGCAGTTAGTGGCGGCGAAGAGGCGGGGAAGCCAAATGGTAAAAGTGGGTGAGAAAGTGACCCTTTTACCGGAGGCGTTGCTCTTTGACGTCCTTATCTCCGTGATAAAATTATCCCACCGCGGAGGAAATATCTCCCGCGCGAGAGAATGGAAAATCCGATCGCTTTGCGTGAACCGTCTCAAAACTGTCGAAGAAACTTTTCTCGAAGCCGCTGTCACCGATTTCAATTGGCTGAGAAATTAGAACGAGGAACTTTTCCGAGATTCCCAATAGCCCGGCGGGATTTTACGATCTTTGAGGAGGGGGATCGAGCCCGTTTTAATTCCTGCAAGGATTCGTTCATTGGATTTTATTAAGGAGTCCTTTGAAGAGGGCACTACGTGGAAGTTATGATTGCCGTGATGCGTCGCGGAGTACGAAGAACGTAATTTCTCGGAATATTTTCTCTCCGTATCGCTTCAATTACGGCGCTAAAAGGGGACTTTTTGAAAACTACCGCCGCATCATTTTTGCGCCGGAAACACCTTCTTAAAGGATAATCTTCGAGCCGGAGTGAGATGTTCAGACTAAATTACGATGAAAACGTCAAACATCCTCCTTCGTGAGCTTAAAGATTTTGCGTGGAGTCATCGATGCGAGCATAGGATTCAATCAGCACACGTTCCATCATTATTATGAGAATGATTGTACGGTTCCACGTGACTTTATATATAGATCAGTATATGTTGTTACTAATATAATCGTGATGTTTCAAATCAATATGGGAATTAAAATTGTTTCATTGCTATGTTTTCATCAATTTATGATAATGATTCACAATTTATTTCTTTTACAGAATGCATTTTGGTTTGTAGATAGCCTAATTTACGTGACGCATAACTGAATTTTATGAAGAATCTCAGAACATTATAAAAATTGTGACATAATATTGTTTACTGTACTTTATCTGAAATTTTTTCAATAACCAATTTTGATAGTTAACTATCTAATTTATGACATTTTACATATTATTTCACTAGATTAATTTGGGACAAAAAAATTAACCAAAGATGCATTTAAAATATTCGTGTAGATGAAATCGCGATACTGGCTCACAATCAGATGTAGGCTCTATGGTAGTATGAACGTATTTTTTTTTACTTATAAAGGAGTATTACCTTTAAATCTGTTTCCATTAAAGATTTTGCTATTCTTAGTTCTATGGGTATAGGGTAGATAATTGGTTTTTACCTTACAAAATTAACCAATCAATTAAGATAGGTAGCTACGCTCGTTCGTATAACTGCACTGAAATTACGAAAGTTTGAAACCTAATGGTGGATGTACAAATGTAGTTTGTGGCATGAAATTTTCTATTTAAGAACTACGCTCAGAAATAAATTAGATTTATTGAATTACCAATGAGTAATATTAGTACATTTCAAGAATCATTCTTCTTACCATCATTGCAGCGTCGGCGATTATTAAGGTAACATATCAAACAGCATTAATTATTATATTCACCTTATCTTTTCACTTTCATCGTATTTTCACATTATCTTTATCACTCTAAAATCTCAATTTAAGGTCGGTATAGTTTTTTAAAACTTAATTACATAGTAGATAAACCATGGTTTGTGGGCGTTTACTTGGTGGAACTAATCGACCAAGGATTTCTCATGATTAACTTGTAAAGAAGTTCGATAGGCGCGGAAGTACATGCTGAAGTAGAGGTAATACGTAAAAGTAATGTGGTGATAATTATCTTTTATTTACTCTAACAACAGTTCACCGCGCTTGCTTAATAATTGACACGGCTAACGATCTTTGCTTCAATGATTTTCTGTCTGCTTTTTGTGTTTCACCAGCCTCACCAGCGAGTAAAAAGCCGAATTATAAAGCTAAATAAACTATATCCTCGTGAATGCAAATGAGACACTAACGTGTTTAGCATATAATAATTTATCTTAATGACCGAGGTTTCGACCCAGTATGTCGTTCTCTGGTAAGCTACGCCGTCAAATCTAGATAGCCCAGGTTATTCCAGGTCGTTTTAAAAATCACCGTGGAATTACAAAGTTAGAGATACATTTCATATTATGGAGAAGCTTGCTCAAGTAACACTTGAAAAGTATCATGTTCAGTGATAAGCTCTTTTGGGAGACTTTCACAAAAATTAAATAAACTATTTCAGCTAGAAAGCATAATGTACTTAGTTCATTCCACGGAATTGCCCATAAGAAACAAAATTATATTGATTGCGACACATCCATCTCACACCGTACGGCCTTGGTCCGCAATATTCCGCTTTGAAAATTCCTCTTTTTGCAGCTCCCTAAAACGTTTCCGATCATAAGACAAAATGGAATCGCTCCTGACAGAATGGTATAGCTCCTGACAAAAAAGGCGATATCCTTTGACTGAGTGACCTACATTTTAAAATCGCTGCCATGAATAAAAAACGGGCGCGTGTGTTTTCATTGCCACCAACTTTGCACGAGCTATTCACATCCTTGGGTGCAGTAAACTTTACCCGGAGAATTGCAGCCATGTTTCATCCCGAAGATTCTTTTTTATAACCGTTGAGCGATGGCTGTTTTCGGAGCAATTAGATAGAGAAAAAGCGGTGCTCTTCTTTATCGAGCCATTATGCCTTCCGAGAGTTTATTTTTTCGAGGAATAAAGCGACCGCGTGAAAAAGTCGCCGATTATCTGGCACAGGGAGCGCGAGCGCAAGAATAATAGACACCGTTAGAAAAACAGGATTCAATCGTGCGGGTGATTTGGGAAGATGGGAATTAATCAACACATTTCTTGCGGGTATCCATTGTGAATAATAATCCTGAGCAACGGAGATATATAAAATTTTTATTATATAATTTATAAAGTGAAACTTTCGCAAGAGATATCCTTATCTGAGATGCGTACACGATGTCTACTTATGCTGATTATGATTCTTTGTGGTAAGGGAAGAAATTGATTTACGCTATATTTCAAGAATATATATTTTCCAGTAAGAATTTTCGTATTATGTGCGGTATCTGGCAATTAACGGATAGCGCATTTGCTTGCGCGCGCGACACCTGCAGCATAATGTTCTTGTTCAGTTAGCGTTCATCCATAGCAAACGATAAATGGCTAGTTACTAAATGCATTACGTACTCTCCGATAGAAAATATACGAATTAGAATAGTAGTCTTTTTGCACCTTCGCCGCAACGACCCCCAAACATTTCTAGACAAATATAACATTTGTGCATAAAAATGTTCTTTCTATAGATCCCAATTATATATATACATACAAATATATATACTATATATATATATATATATATATATATATATATATATATATATATATATATATATATATATATATATGTATATATATATATATATATACTATATATACTATATACACTATACCCTGGTCTTGAAGAGGAAAGTTGTACCAATGCAGTCATTCTAGATGAGAAGATCGGATTTTTAATATCGAAATAATCCAGTCACTTCAAACAAAACAAATAAGAATGGAACGCCGTATACTTAGAATCAGAGGGAGATAAAAACTAACCTGTCGATGAGGATAATGACATGAGTAAATCATCATAAATTAAAATATTTTATTTGATATTGGCGGGCCTTTTATTGAGAAGAAAGGACAACCGTTGGACAACGGAAGTTCTTAACAAGGCTCCAAGAAATGTGAGGAGAAGAAGAGAGAGAGATGATCTAGGGATAATTGGGCAACATTAAGAATAAAAAGAATCGGATAACTCTCCGGGGTCTATTTCCGACGTCCAATTGTAAATGCCTTATGATCTATGTACGTATTGAAGAACAATTTTCTCAGAATAGAATCAATGAGTAAGTAATGGTAATGTTAGCAATTTTGTAGCAAATCCAGTGGAGTATTTCATTCATTGGCATTTCCCTTTCAGCGGAAAAGAAAAAAGACTGCAAAGTGGAACCACAATGGGGAAGTAAAAATCTATAGAAAGTTCCTTAGTGTTTACATGTGTACAGAGTAGATATATTACTCATGCGACGATTCTTTGTGTGCATATCCTAATCCTGGAATGAATTACAGGGAAATTTCAGGACTTCAAATTTGTTTGCACTCGTTCTGATCGTTGAAAATATTTCGAGCGGTAGCATTCCGGAATGCGAAATCCCTCGACAAAATATGCAGGAAATTAAAAATCCCATTAGGAAAAAACGAAATAAATGGGTCGCATTCTCGTGCAACAATGGGGTTCGAGGTGACCCGAATTTCAAAGATATTCACTGTCGATGATAAATATGAAAAATGAGAATACGTGAGATCTTTATCAACATGACGCCATTGGAATTGGATTTCGGCCCGCATTAAAGAAGTCGGCTCTAAATTTCCGACAATGCGCGGAATTTATCATCGAAGGGGAGTTTAAAAATGTTTAATACGGCAGAGACAATGGAAGAGGACATTGCTTTAAACCGATCATTCGGAATCGAGACATATTTTCCGATCGCAGCCTCTCTAAGGGAATCTTCGGACCCCAGTGATATCTTTCCAATAGAATGCAGGATCTTCGAGCTGTAGCGATTGACTGCATTTTTAAATGGATTCCTTACAACCGTTGTCGACATTCTTCCATGAATTCTACAGAAATATTCTTTTACATCTAGTATCAGCGTTTCAAATGTCGAAACATAGAATTTTCTACTCCACAGAACACGAGCTCCCTTCCGCTTCACCGAATTTATTGAAAAGGTGCAAAATATTCTCTCTTCTCATAGCGAATTTAATATCATAGGAAACTAGGCTAGCATTAAATGGATTTGCTTCGAACACATTGATATAGAAGTTATAATGCTTGCTTCATCTTATACATATTTTTGTGGCTACTCCTCCACGAACGAATGAAATAAGAGTAAAACTTTGCATTTGAGTGAACTTTTTACTACACCACACAGAACAGTTCGCTCAAATGGAGCATTTTTATTATATTAAAAATTGCCACAAAGTTAACCCTGAATCGGTATCGTTTAATTAAATAAGAAATTTTATCCGGGAATTGCATTAAAAATGGTTTATTCTATTATATAAAAATGCATACTAAGAATATAAGGTTACAACCGAAGTCTTTAGAGGGGATGATCGAATGTCTAATTTCTCAGTTGCTTTAAAGCATAAAAAACAGCACTTAAAAATCAGCGTCAAATTTCAGTTCCGTGGAGAACTCGTCGAAACAACTGGTTTGAAAGACGATTCGACGGCTGTCGACCAGGTGATATATGATAAAACTGATCGATAAAGTTCAATTAAGTTCATGAATAAAGTTAAGGTCATTTTCTATAACAAGGGAATTCGTATCTCTATTATGTATTTTAAGAGGAAACTTCATTTACGGTGTCTGGGTTATGGTTCTACTGATATTTTGCTACAGTCAAAGTATGCGATGGCATCGACATGCTGTTGAAGGCTGCTAACTTACTTGGGTCTGATGACGATAATAACCTCCGAATGTTATTTAGTGAACATTCTGTTACATTTTTAAGGGAAGGGATTTGAAAGCTATCATAGGGACTAATGAATATGATAATCTTCTTTTCAGAAAGATTTTCATCAATCTAAATCACTACTGTGAAGGCAATAATCATTTGCCGATGTAAAAGGCATCTAGTGCGCCTTATCCAGGATATTAATTGGCAAATTGATTAAAAATAAATCATTTTGGTATGTTAAAAATCAGTTTTCTTCGGTTTCGTCAGTTTTTAATGTTTTTTTTTGTTTTTATGTTTTCCTTTTTCTTCTCAGACTTAAGGCACGTATAAATAAGATTTAAGTAAAATACGGCGGTCCCCGTATGTACGGGAGCGACCCACACACGATTATGTATGACATTCGTAAAATTACCTCAAATCAACGAAAGTAAGTTACCATATAATCGATGTGACTCAGCATAACCTGGCGAAACGTCATAGAGAATGAATTAAACTTCCTAGAATTTTAAATTTTTTTCGCAAGTTACCATCTGGATGTGCCATCACAATAATCCATGCCTCTCATTCCACAGTATTTCCACGTTAAACGATCCTGTCTCTGAATATCTAAATGCATCGCTTGAATTCATAATTGAGACGAAAAGTCCGATTTATATTACGCCACCCATTGGACAATACGTGGATATTTTTCAAGCAAGAAAGTGGCCCTTATAATAAGCCGTTTGCTCAAACCCTCACGTCCGCACTAAAATAGCAGTTCCTTTTCGGGGAATCGGAAGTGAGAAACGAAACGTAACAGCTATATTTCACTTTTATCGTCCTGCCTTATCTTTTATTTTCAATATTTGCTCCCTGTTGGCATACCATTTTTTCCCTGTTGCTCCGCGGGAAAAGTCTATTTTCTTCTTCCACGGATTTCAATATTTCCTCAGTCTCTAAGTAATACTGCGGACGGAGGCAGTAAAAAGGACACGGAACGATACTCTGGCGGTGTCACGCCCGGAAAAGATTAGCGATTTTGAATATGTTCCCGTTCGCGTCACGTTGGCTGCGGTGCAATGAATAGAGATGAGAGAAGTGGTTGGAAGAGACATAGACGAGGCCTGAGTTCGAAAGTTTCTCCGATATATTCGGAGGAGTGCAAAAGTGTAGATTGTGAGAGAAATCGCAAGCCATTCTACTGCCGTAGACGAAACTTTTGATGGATCTCAACATCCGCAATGAATCTTATGTGCACAGATGAAGGGACGTCCAACTGCCATGGGAAATTTGACGTGTACTCAGGAGCGAGTAATATGATTCATCATCAATAGGTATGCAACGATATGTATGATGCTACATATAGGTAAGCGATGCAGAGCGAATGCTGGTAAACGATGTGGAGGGGATTGGAACGTTCTATGTGCGCCAAATTCCTTCCTCAGTGTTCACCGCAGGGTTCAAACGGGGTAAACCAGGCGTAGGCCTCGTGATGGCTGAGATTTCTCGACAAATTCCTGCTTTTTATAATTATCTCACAGGCATATCCTCCATATTTATTAGTAAAATATCCCACATTTTCTATTTTTGAGTCACCGGTGATACCTGGCATATCAAAAGGATAAATTTTTCAATATGGCCGGATTAATATTTAGCTATAAAAGACGAAACACAGGTAACGCTCAGAAATTCTTAATTCTCCTCCCTTATTCTGACAGTCTTTGTATATAAACCAAAGAGATAAGTTATAATTTCAACTTACGTTCGACCTCTACAGAATAGAGTAGTTAAGAAAAGTAAAAACTGAATGAAAATTATATGAATGACGATAACGTTAATGCAGATGCATCATCACACAAATATGTAGACAATATCCTCCTTCTCTCTCATCGGTAGTAGTGTTTTTGCTACATCTGTGTTTTCGTGTTTTTTTCGCCCCTTTTTGTGTGGGCGATTTCCCGCATCGTTGACTTTTCTCCGTAAACTTTCGGTTGAGCAGTTTTCCCTAAACCCAAATGTTTCTCTGATGATATGTATCTATATAGAGTTATCATTTATTTCTTTACTAATTTGTTTAAAAGTTTGCATGTATTAGTTGGGACCCAGGGAGGAATTTTAGCAACCCAAGGCCCTAATCGCAAGGGCCATTTCGAGGCCCCACCTAGAGATTATTTACCGTGAAAAACGAGAAAACTTCTTTTTTAGACCCCATGACGTCAAAGCAGCTTAGGCCTAGTGCACCAAATGGTAAATCCGTCCCCGCTTTTACAAATTATCTAGTATATGATATTTGTTTGCCTGTATTGATTTATTTTCTCTAGATTTAAGTTGGTTGTTTTGATCTAATAGCTAAAAAATATCAAGTAAGAGCTTCAGGTGCTAGGTGGAAGAGATGCTATTTTAGCCTAACCATGCCGTGAGAGTATAATAATGACAAATTCAATCGTACGCTAATGATGATTTTATTGATTTTTGCCCATTTAACAGTCGTCAATTTGGTAAATATTAAATTCAACCTTTTTTAAGTTTCAAGTCTTATTATAACGATTAGCAAAATTAAAACATTCTTCGATATCAACAAGAGTGCTGTCACGAAAGACTGTCAAGATTTGATAAATATGGATAGCACAATTAGGAATTGGAATTAGCCATAAGATCTCTGTTATAAACAAAAAATGATTTAATTGGCCACAATTATCCCTTAATATGCGGAATATTTGTAACTTGCCGGATGTAATTTAATTAAATCATTTCGCCCCACTATGCAATTTTTATCGCTAAACAAATGACTTTTTGACGTTCAAATATACAACATTCTGTTATTTTAATGAGTAAATCCAGGAATCCGACCCGGAGAATAATGGAAATCGAATAATTGAGAGAAAAAATAATTCGTATCGATAATGAAATATTTTTCAGGTGTAATTCGAGAAAAAATTGCGAAATTCCTGGTGAGATGGGTCTAGATTTATTTAACGACCAACTACTGGATATGAGAGAGAATGGATGGGTAATTAGTCGAGCGAAATTTTGTTTATTGCCGAATTGCCATTGGAATAATTTATCAAACTTGATTGGCATTGATAGCACTGAGTCATAAAAAAGAATGCACTTAGAAAGCTTCGAATATCGTCCGACAAGTTAACCGGAAATTGCTTTTGCTCTGCTAAAAATTAGCATCTATTTAGATAATGGATTCATTTTTCTCGTCGTTGGTTTTTAAAATATTTAAACGAGATCTTTCGTACCCTGAGTCAAAAGGAACTTTCGATCAAGCCTACATTCAACGAATCAATTTTCACATGTATTTAATGCTTGAAATAATACATAATAACGCATAAAAAGGAAATGTACAACATAATTTAAAAATAATATGCAAATTCCTAATTTAGTAGAGTCCACTCACAATCACAGAAAAACAAAGGAGATAATGCTGTGGCCTCGACAAGATTTTGATTAGTTAAAGGTAAATTAGTATTTCCCTTACTCCTCTTTGCACCTTAAGTATCCGTGATGGAATCGGTTCTACGTATTCCAACTAGTCCTCTGATGCAAAAGCAAATACTATGTTCTAAAGGATATAATTTGAGGCTCTTTGGGTAATTTTCTGAACATGATAAATTTACAGAAAAAAGAAATCTCTTTAAATTCATCTATTTCCACCCTCCGTCAATATAGAACTATAATTTAAACTTTCAGGTATTTCCTCAAGTTTATTAAGTATTACTGTACTAGTATCACTCTCTCGCAGCTTGTTAAATACGTGTTACGATTCCAGTGAGTGCATAGGAATAATTTTACCTCTGAATTCTTCAACACTTTTATTGTTACCTATGGAATAGCATCGAGTTAATATTCTTATGGATATGAAGCGGAGATTCATGAAATAGATGTTATATCAGGTGTCCCAAAGGGAAACATTCGGGAATCGCTTCTGTCACTCAATTCTACCTTCAAAGAGAATATCGTTTTCACTAGGATCGTTCTGCTAACACACTTTTATAAAAGGAATGATTTCCACGAGAGACTTCCGAGTTCAGTAAAAAAAGCCATGAAACATAGCAGACTTTTTGGTGGGAAAAGCTTACGGTACCCTGCATATATGCGTACAACTGGAGTTACATTTCAATCGGAATCGATCGAGAGAGGTACTTTCCAACATTCACACCCAATGACACAAATAATCCTGGTGACATTTTGCAGCACATTGAAGCACACGTTGTTAGTCTTAGGCAGAAATCCATTCGATGGCGAAAAATATTAATTTAGAATGAAAAATATACACATTTTCACCACAAATTCCCTATCGAGCGATGAAATATTTCACAGAATGAGGCGCGCATACAATGCAGAATTGGAAATTTTTGTGGCAGCATGACAATATGCGACTCGATGAGAGCGAGTTTCCAGATTCCCGACGTCTTACAGCGTTCGTAAATCGAGAAAAGGGAATTGTGCTTTCCAAGCACACCCGGTATCAACTCTTTAACCTGATTTTCGCAGAAAGACAATGGTAAAAACTAATTAAATAATTCTAGCGATGTGCGGTGGAGCTCATCCATATGTAAATGAAATAAAACAATATTTGAATAATTCCACAGAATACAATTACGTAAACGCTATCGGTTTTGAGGTATTATCTCATGATCAGGCGACCAGAACATTTGTCAATTTTTGTTTTATTTAGTTTCATTAGTCAAGTTTTGTTTTGTTTTCTTTCATTTAAAAATAGTAAAAACTATTTATATGCAGAAGAAACGTCATGTGGGCTGGGGTGCGCGGTGAAGTCTTGCCAAGGAACAGAGATGAATAAATTATAGTACAAACTGATGGCGATTATATCAACAAGAATAAAACTAACTCCAAAACCATCAAAAGCCAAGGCGATGACTTTGATGAAGACTTTTGATGGTTTTGGATATGTATAATTCTTGTCAAGGTATGGAGATGATTAGAGGTAGTCGAAAACTTGACCCAGCAGTATCTATGAAAACGAATTAATAAACTGTAAGTTTTAATCGCGTATAAATTTTATTGAAAAAGTGAGAAAATCGAAAACGGATCCTAAAAGAAGTCTATGAGCTGACATATCTTACACCGGTTATAAATCATCGAGTTAGGAAACAAGTCACCTCATTTAAGAATATTCCAAAAGTACTCAAAGCACCGCTCACTCCGAATAAAAGCGAATGAAAATTGAAGGAGCCAAATATGGGCACTCATTTTCAAGTACTGTAGCGGTTGAAGCACCGAAGGGCTAAATCTCGCAGAAGTGCCTTCACGGCTGATTCTCCCTAACCTCCTTTTTCGTTTTCTGTTTCAATTTCGAGACCACCTTGATCAGAAAATCTTCTTTAAGAAGGATATCCTAATTTAGAGGGCTCCTTGAGTTTGAGGCCGCATCGCACAAGCTTTTAGAAAGACGAAATTCCTCAAGTTAATCTCTTCGCCTCACTTAGGCCTCTCTTACGCTCTAATCCTTTAGCAAGTTGCACTCTCTGGGGAAACACCTCACCCTTCTCTTTTCTTTCCTCCAATCTGCTCAACGCAAACAAGAACCACGTATAGCTATATTATTTTGTGAAATATAATATTCTTGAAGGATACCCAATTATTTACCTAATTCAATTTTAATGTAAGTGGATTTCGAATGAGGTCATGTTGCAGTCTTAATTCAGTCGGACAAACTCTCTTTTACATTTACAATAAAGAAATGCATATTGAGTATTTTAGATATTGTGAGTTATGAGCTGAATCATTACCTGCCCCACAGATGTATACTTTATATTATTGCTAAAGATACTCGCAATTATTTTTACAAGACATCATTCCGAAGGCTGGCTGGCTGGTTGTTCACAATAGCCACTAAAAGCTTAGAGGAGAAAATGAAGCTTAATAAGGATGATAAGAGCTGAGTTTATTGGCCTTTGCTTTTCACAATGAGAGAGAATCCTATGATTGGATTGGATTCCACGTAAGTGCAGCACAATAGCTTATTACAGCATTCGATTACGAGTGACCAATTCCCTTACATAACATCATTCAAACTTCATTAGCTTTCACATTATCACAGTCATGAAAACGATGGAATTGAAAGATAGATTTTTCCAATCCAGCAGACAAATGATAAGTATTCCATTCATCTTGATGATATAATAGGAAAAGATATATGTCAAGACAACAATCATTGCTTCCTTAATCAACTTCCTTACAGCACTAATAATAGAAAACCTATATAAAACCTTATAATCAACTTCTTTTAATAATGCCCTGATAAATCGATTTTCTAATCTATTTTCTTCGTACAATATTAAGCCTTTAATACTCTTCCTTTCTGTTACTTATACTAATTGTTATGTGCATATCTCATCAACTGTGTTTTTTATTTCTCTTTAAAGCTTCCTTCACTGATAAGGAAGAAGGGGCTGAAATACTTTGACGAAGACCTCTGATACGATTAATGCTTATTCAACGAATGCCTCTGGATAAAATAATGATTATTTGTTATTAAATAAGCTTTGTAGAATTTGTCCGTATTATTTCGATTAAGTTTTATTCTTAGATTATTTATTATCTACTATTTTTATTTTTAGATAATTAATTATTTTGCTATGTAATTATTCGTCCTCATAATTTTACCTTTTTCTGTGTTTTATACTTATATAATTTTAGTTTTATTTTTATTTATTACTGCAAACACTATTATAATTAATAATTACTATTTTTATATAATTATATTATATGCTGCCTTTTTGATATATTCCCGCCGATTTTTTCCCACCTTCTATATGGTTATTTTCCAACTAAGTGTTTTTTTGTATTATAACTTTCCGTTGACTTTCAACAGATTTTCTCCAAACTGCCTTTGTTTTTGCTTTGCTTAACCTTAGAGCATATTATAGTGACATTGGAGATTAGGTGAAAGAGTAGGATTAATTTCGCCAATCTTTCACTCCATTCAGGCTTCGCCAGTGTTATTGGGAATGTAATACAAACATTCTGGACCCATTATACACGGATTGTAAGTTAAACTATACTTTCGGCATAAGGAAGATTCTCCCTTTCCAGCTAATTTGGCCAAACTTTGAAGATCCGCATATACTCTGGTAGTTTTACTAACCTTGTTCTGTCCGGCGGCATGTCCGGAGTTTTGCTTATTTATTTAGCGTGTTCTTTAAAGCTCTCTCGGTGCGGTTGAAAAATAGTTAATTACAGCCTCGCAGAACAAAGCATGAGAAGTCAGTGTTACTGAAAAAATTCATCATCACCAAGGGAGAATACGCCATTCTGCTCAGTGAATTACTTTGCTTAGCGTGATCGTTGAAAGCGGAGGAAAAAGTGAGAGTAATCCCTAAATGAAGATAAATTTCATTGGGTCAAATTATATATCAACTTATTTGTTCAATATCGTGAACTGAATTTATATTTCTAACCTTTCCGAAGAATATGACATTTGTAAAAACTATTGTTTTCGAAAATTAGAAGAAGTACAATCTTAATGGTGTGATTTTTACTGGAATGATTTTGAAATTGCATCACTGCCTCACTACAGGTTAGTCTACTGAACTGTACTATTCAATGAGCGAATTGCGAAAGATTCCCATAGTTTATCGAGATGTAAAGAAAGTTATTGCGGCGTATCATAAATTTTTATGAAATAGTACAGTGACAAAAATGGAGTTTCTTGCAAGTGTATTCCCATGAGCATATCTAGTCAAGCTAGATAATTGTTTGTGTAAATCTGAAATATGATCGATTTTCACAGGTGAATGAAATGTTTCTTTTAAGTATGTAACTTAGGATATTTTCAAACCACATGCATTTGATTTCCTCATTTTCTCCTTTAAATTTAAACTTTAAAGATCAGGAACTGTGGTAGTTTTTTCCCATTTCCTTCGAAGTGTCTCTCGATCCTCTGGAAAACGCGTACCGAATGAACACTCAATCCTAGGAACATACGTATGTCAGCCTCCGCAGAATGACTGAAGATTCATTTTATGTGAAGATTGACGTGTTGTGATGTGACATGAAGATGTAAATGTTAACAGTGGAAGCAAGTTGAATGCTGGCCTTAAATATTCTTCTCGGAAATATATATTATCTCTCTTAAAATACACTACGACAATTTTCCGCATTTGGATAGTTAAAATATTTTCAATTGGGAAATGGAATCGAAGTCTTTTACCCTACATATTTCAGCCAATACAATAAACATACACAAGAAAAAATAGGCATATTTCATCAAGTATTCGCATCGGTATCTTTCAGGCATTCAGGGTTCACGCATTTGCTCCGTGAGTACGCTAGTTCGGTTGCGGTATTGAAGCATTCAGTTAGTTGATTGCTGGACCACTGGCGGTCTGGTTGTCGCACGAGAACCTCTGTCCTGTCAGGAGGCACTTCAACGTAGCGAACAAATGGCAACCACTTGTGTCGAGATCAGGACTTTACGGTCTATGTTCCAAAATCTCGAAGAGAAGACCGCTGTCCGTTAGTATTCCGCGATGTACAGCCTACTTCTATATCAGCGAATTCTCCAATTTTTGTTGGGAAGTGGCACAGGTCCACGATACCGTAGAAACTACGCGGAAAAATGGTGATACGTTTCTTGTACATGGTTGTTACTGTATTATTGTTGTTTTGGCTGGGAAATTAGGACCGAAAACTCTTAGATTGACTCGTATTTTCTCTTGACGAGATGAATTTAAGTCAGATATTATATGAGAGATCTAAATTACTAATTCAATGCGTCAAAATTTCTTTGAAGGAACGTCAAAAACGCCAGAATGAACTCCACTGCCTCCAGTCCAAAGTCTCAAATGAAAACGAATATATTAGAGAAAAATGGATAAAACTAAGCTGAAGAAGGTAAGCAGTACATATATAAAAGAGAAAAAAAGATAAATAAGAACACAAAAGAAGAGGGAAAAATAATACTCGCGACCACCGCACAAGTTAAGCATAAAAAACGTCGAGTGCCGCTAACAACTCCGCTATCTCATCTGCTGATTAGATTAGATTAATTCAAATTTATCAAACGGGCAAAAATACCCTCTTTTTACTGATGTATGTATAAAATTAGTACAGAAAATAAAATGACAATGTTAATATCAACGTCACACGATAAAACAATAATTTTCATTGTATAATTTAATTAACATTTTTTACAAAAAATCACAAGTAATTAACTCCACAATACCATTATTGTAAGTGTTATTATTCGAAACAAAACCTTGATTGTAAACATATTATTATTTTTTTTCATACCACGGGAATAGATAAAGATTTCCTATTTATTACACAAGATAAAGGAAAAAGCAAAAAAAAAACATTTCAAAATGTTGAAAATAGTTTCACAAAGCACACTAATAATAATGATTAGATGCGCGCTAAGTAAATTAGATCTATGAAAGGGGAATTTTAGGCGGAATACTTTAAAAACTTGATTTCTGGGCAGTCATATCTCCTAAGTAGTTGGAGAGAAACCCTTATAAAATACGGCATCTCTTAATTTTCAATCTCTATCGCCAACAACTAGTCTAGTTACAAAATCTTAAGACATGCTAAGTATCACTCTAAAATAAACACACACTAATAAACGCAAAGAGGAGTTACACGTGTTTGATAGCATCGGAAAGCTGAGGACTCTTCCTTCTAGATGCCATCAGAGAGTAACATATGATGACAAAGCCCTCTCGGGAGGTACTCTTTCTTTGGAAACATGAGAAATGGAGGAAGAGATGTGTGAGATTTTTAAGAAGAAAGCATTTTAATACTTTCCTCTACTTACCCCCGGTTTATACATAACCATAATACTACATCCAACGCCATGAAGACACATCGTAAAGCATACGGAACAATGTATTTCTAACGGGAGAACGGCGAGCGCAGCTGCTACATTCGCACAGAAAAGAGAGTAGACGAAAACTTATTCGGAAAACATTCAGCATAGAAAAAATAAATTCTATATGGGATAGTGCAATTCAACTCAGATAAAATATTGTCATAATCGAGAAAAAATAAGAAAATGATATTGTAAAGGAAACTGGGTGCAGATAATGATATTATTGAACCGTTGAATTTAGGATAATATTTCAAGAAACAAGGTCTTTTCTGCTATAAAAAATCTTGCCACTAGGAAAAGGATTAAGTTATTTTGCACATAAGGACTTCTACTAAGGATAAATCCCAATGAATAACGGGCTAGAAAAAATACGACAGAACAGGGAATCGAATCTACGATCTACCCAGTACCATCAGAATTTCTTCAAGTCCGTTTTCACTTGATAGATAGATTTTCTCATGAGCAACTGCCTTCCGAAACATTAGCCTTACCCTATTGATATGAAGATTGTAATTTCTTTGGGAATAATGGTAAAACCAAATGTTCTTCTCTGTTGTATGTACATACATATCGACTCGAATATAAAAGATGTCGTGATGTATTCCGAGATTCTAAACACTAAACGGGTTCGAATCCCGCGACCATCAGAATTTTTTCAAGTCCAATTTACCTTGCTTTCTGGCATTTCCTGTGAGCAATGGCGTTCCGAATCATAAACCTTAGCCTATTAATTTCAAGATTATAATTATTTTGTATATGATGATAAAACGAAATGTTTCTCCCGCACTGTATATATCGACTCGAAGATAAAATATGTCATAATGTATTCCGCGAATATAACCACTAGGAAAAAGGTTAAGGAATATTGCGCGTAAGGACTTCTACCCGCGATAAATCCAAAGGAAACAAGTGCCAGAAAAAAATATGACGGTACTAGGTGGATGAGGCAGCCTGCTAAATAGGGCAACATCGCGGGTTCGATTCCCGGTATCTTCAGGATTTTTTCAAGTCAATTTTACATTCTTTATGGCATCTGTTGTCAGGAATGGCCTACCGAATCATAAAGCTTACACAATTGACTGCAAGATTATAATTTTTTGTGAATCATGATAAAACCAAATGTTTCAAGGAGCAGGACGGAATAACAGTGTAAAGATATTCCGAACAAATTTTCGCTAGCTTGTTACATCTCTGAAAGGAGGATATAATAAATGAAGACGACGGTAATAACTAAATTATCAAAAAGAAGAAACGGTTTATATAAAAGAGAATCCATCAATCTCCAATTGTTTATTGATCAACAAGTCTATTAAATGGAAATATTTGTCTAAAGAAATTTATCTTCGTGAACTTCTTTCAGCTCATCAATTACTTCTCCTGAGACTTCCTCAGCAACTTATGTTAGTGCTGAAATTCCTGGATGAATGCGTGAAAATTTGGAAAACCTTATCTTCGGACAATTTTGTGACTTGCAATCATAAAAGCTGTCGTTATTGATCGAATCGATGAGAGCGGTACAAACCTTCCGAAAAATGGAAGAATCGGTAACATTACAGTTTCGCATTACCATCGTAATATAGACTCGTTTTCTTGACGATATCATTAATGTTAAAGGATTTTGATTTGCACAAAAAATAATTTCAGTATTTTCTCAGAAATTTTCACACTGAATGTTTTTTCTTACGAAAATAGGACGAAAGGTAACAGGCGACTACATTTCTCCCTGCATTTTCCCGAAAATTTGCGTATCCTTATAGATTTTCCTAAGGAACTCTTATCCAAAAGTTTTAACAGCAGCGGGAATAAAAAAGGCGAAAAGAAGATTCCACGAGGAAGATTTTGATACCAGAAAATACCTCGTTTCCTGAATCATAAATCAATTTTCTTGGTAATATCACTTTCTTATTTTTCCATCGATTATTGCAATATTTAATATGGATTGAATTGCACTATGGCTTAAAGAATAAATTTTTTCTATGCTGAATGTCTTCCAATTAGTTCTCGTCAACTTTCTTTTTCTGTGCAAATGTAGCAACAGTGCGCGCCGTTCTCCCGTAAGAGATACATGGGGCCATATGCTTTACCTGGTGTCTTCTTGACGTTGGACGGAGTATATATAGATTGACAGTCTCGGGAAGCCGAATGCGGGGGCGTGAGAGTCGAAACGCTGAGCACGTGTCAACAACGTTGAATACCGACAAGCCAGGCCTTCTTCCTCAGTGGGATGTCGCGCCATGGAATTGACCTTATTAGATAAATAGATGGACCGTTTATTGATGCAAATAGACTCATGTAGACCTCCTCTCTATTCAATCTCTTCAATCATTCCAATATTCACAGAGACGTAGTAGTAAATGAAAGAGGAGGTTATTGAAAGAAATCTTTGAAACTAAAGTCAAAGAAAAAGCTCATGCTTCTGGAATACACCTTCAAAGGAGGAATGAATAAACCAGTGAAAATATACGAATCTTATTAAAATAATTAAGATATAGATGCATAATGTGAAAAAATCACAGCGATATTAGTTGGAGTAAAGAAACTATACGATAAACATTGCAGTGCACTCCTTATTGTGAATAGATTATATTCCTATGATATTTAAAATTCCAACATTGAATATGAATAGATAATCTGCATCTGCGTAGGAAGCGATGGAGAACTACATCATTATATCGATATGTCGATGCTTAATCTCCATTCAGTAGGAAACGGATTTTAGCGTACATAAAATTAGAAGAATCCCGATCCTTCATCCATACTCAAAGAAATCAGAAAAAAGAAAGTACCTCAAAGCTAGGAGTAATTGACATTTCACCGTTTTTAATCTTAACGAAAATAAGGGTGAAATGTTCCAGTCAATGGAGGGGTCTTGACACGGTATCCGCACACTCAAGTGTGAATCGACTACGGCCATTTACATGCAAACCGAGAGGAAATTTCGTCTGGGAGTCAAATTGTGCAAAGGATCGGTACGCGCACAGTGTCTGTGAGTCCCTCAAGTGTGAATCAGCCTTAAGAGCGCCTCTATAGTACCCTTCTCGGGGACCAGAGGGCGTTGCCACCCCACAATCCCACTCTTATCCTTTTTACCAAACGTCTTTCCTAATGCAGAAATTCCACTCCGTAAAATTCCCCATTTCCCTATCAACCATCATACGTGCTACTACTTTCAGTTAATTTTTGATTCTTTTCAACGTTACTCTACCTATATATACTGAGATCTTTTAGGTCTTCCTAGAATCTCCTTAATATGAAACGCATACACTAAAAACGTTACATATACATTTAGAAAATTACCAGTAATACATTTTACTGCGAATCTTCGCGATATTCACCTCTATTTAATCCTCCATTTAATCAATGCTTTTTCAAAATTAATTATCTCAATAAATTAAACCGATTCCTAAGTCGTAGTAGAGTATCTATCCTCTCTTAAGGGATGTTTGTGAATTACTGTCGATATGATATAAAGATGAGCTTCACCCAAATCTTTGCTTATTGCAACCAGCCATGGATTAGTCTTCCCCATAATGCATCATCAAACGATCGTAGTTACTAAAATTTGATCTAAGTTCTTGTTACATACTCAAAACAGCCTTATTGAATCAATTATAATATCACTCATATATTATTGTTATTGTATGCAGAATACTAATTATTTTGTGAAAAATATAACAGAGATAGCGGGGCTCCATATAGAATTGCAGAATTGTATTACCGTGAGTAAGTAGGTTAAAGCGCTTAAGGTAATTGAAGAAGGTTGATTTTTTCTCTCGGGAAATTTATGCGACCATTTTAGCTTTAATGGTAATCTGTACCATCCGTGACAATCGTTTGGCAAGCGCTCAGTAGATTTAACAACGTCCAAATGATCAAATGATTTCCCTAACCAAGGTATTCCGCAAAGTTAGAAAAGGATCAGGTGAATTGGGAATGATGTTGGCAAGAATAAAAAATCTCACTCATTAACAGTCGGCAATATTATGTTTGCTATTACTCATGCAACAAATTTTTATGTTGCATATGCCTAATTTCATCGTGGTTTAATTCATCATGAATGAAACTTGAATAAAATCAAAAGAGGAAATTAGCGATACTGCATATCTTTTGCAATTTGACTTCAGATGAGATTTCGGAATTACATTAACTGTCATTGTAAATATATGAGATAGTCAAAAAAGTAAATAATGAAACATTAGCTCTTAAGGTCATTCGATCTTTTTTATGTATATTACACTATCTTTGGTATATACGAGGAATGAGGAGCCTTTTAGGTTTTATTCATTTACCAAATTTTTTTGTGAATTCTTTACCGTCAAAATAGCCGAGTGGTAAGAGTGTCTGGCCAAGTTTCCAGAATATCAATAGGTCCAAAATATCCTAAGTGGTTCAAATCCTGTATACAGAAACCTTTTTTCGAGAAATTAATTTTAGGTCCTGTGACGTCGATGATCAAGATAGCATTAGCAGTCATAAAAAGGCTACATTTGAATGCCCGAAAAGGACGTATGTGTCTTGAAGGTCGTAGATCCCCCCTCTGAATTATATAATTGTATTTACTTCGTATATGTGTACATAAGATTCGTATTACGTATAGAAATGTATGCTCTCAGCGGAGCTACGTTTCGATCTCAAAATTTCTCAAAAAATATCAAAGTAATACTTCACAACTACTTAATCAAGTCACCATTTCACATTGTAGAACGGTGCGGTATAATACATATTCATACATTTCACAGTATTGCAATAGTTTGTTGCTTTGGGAGCTATGGAAAATCTGCATTGTAATTGGCTATGGATCTTTTCTTAAGTCACTTTCTGTCAATTTCATCAGTTCAAATCACCTTACTCTTTCCGAAACTTGCACCCCTTCCACTCCCTCAATTAACGGGTATTCTCAACTGATTAGTTATTAACTGCTTCTTAATTAGTAAACGACAGTTTTCTTCCTAACCTTATTCCCCACTTATAAAATATAAGTGTGTCGCGCTTTCGTCATTCTTTGACCCTACGATGACGGCATAGCGTCGATACTATTAGTGGAATATTTTTTTACGGACAACTCATTAACCTGAAATTTTTTCGTAGATTAAATGATGAAATATTGCGATAAAGGAAAAAGAAAATGCATAAGAAGTTTCTGATTCTTTCGATGATGCTTCACAAAGGCTTTCGCTGACAGCTGCTACGTTGATTTATCTTTCTTACCATGTTAAATTTCTCTTTAATAGCATTGGGACTTCATTAAGTATGAAGCAACTTTAATGTTACTTACGCCAATCGAATCTCTAGCTTCAAAAGTGACGCATTTCATATCATTGTGCTTAATTTTTTCCTAAATTCCAACAAATCCAACATAGGCGTGAAAAAATCAGCTGGTTGATTTCGGGTGTTCAAAACCGATAAGCAGGCTTATTCTTTATTCGTGTTTCACTTTACCCGCCCCCGCACATCGGATTTATAAAGGTGGACAAATTTTACTCGATTTTTTTTTTACCGAATCGTGCATTTGTCATTTATTGGTCAATTTTTAGCAGAAAGCGGGGAAACTTTCTCTTGAAAATTGTGTGTCATTTATATGTTTTGGGGTGTGATATATATATAAAGATAATAAGAGAAGTTTTGAAGTGAAAAGATGATTCTAATACGTTCTGTTACGAAAACGACGCTTGTCTTGACATGGTGGGCTGCACATGTCCTGCGGGCCGCCAGTTGATGCTAGACAACGATCTTTAGTAGTGAAAAAGAACCACTTCCTCTTTTGGGAAATTTAAATAATAAATTTTGAAGGGGTTCCAACTGAAGAGCGAGAATCCTAGAGGCACAAATAGATAAGATCGCAGGAACAAAAAGAGAAAAGGACATAATGGATCCCTCTTCTCTAGTAGAATCAGAGACTACAATGGAGACAGCTTAGCATCCCATTAGAGAATACTAGCTTTTATCGTAGCTCTCATCCCTAATTTCCTCGTCTCCGTAGAAGTAGCTAGATTGGGAATCGTTGGAAAGACGGAAATCAGCTGGATTTCATTTCCTCGAAAAGTTTTGATCTGAGGGAACGTCAGAGGAGGATTTTGCAAATTGCAGGGAGAGTATCGCTTTTAAAGTGTAAGGGAAAGCGAATGAGGTAACTAGAATTTGAATGTTTTTCCTCTGATTTTCTCTCGGAAAATCAAGCAACTGAAATGAACTGCGCGAAATATCTTAAATATTGCATTTGAGACAAACCAAAAGATAAATTATGTGGTATCGTAAGTTGTCTTGGTGAAGATAGAACGTCCTATATCGCTTTAAATACGAATGCATACTGCATGAGAAGGGTATAAAATAGGATTAGATGTAAGAAGAAACTTATGAGTCTCAATCTCACCCTAAAATAAAGGCGTTTATCATAATACTATTATTATTATTATTATAAAACTACCGCTATCTATCACTGGTGATAGATAGCGGTTGGTCAGTTTTGAATGATCTGTAGACGAATATCCTCTACAACAAGGGTTCTCAATCTAGGGTACCCCTTGAGGGTACGTAAAGCTTATTCAAAGGGTACTACGATTAATAGTCATATAATTATAATATACCATTGACGCATTCCAAAAGTTATTGTTTCTGTTAACAGTTCCAATCTATTCCACGTTGATGCTTCTTACAGAAATTTGCGATGCTATTCCATGCCATTCCATATTTCCTCTAAACTTTCAAATTTATTTCTTATAATGGCAAATATGTAGTATAAAATGACTTAATTTAAAGCCAATGGGGACAAGGGAAAGAAATAAGGTTGATATCCCTGCTCTAAAACGTTCGTGTTAGCCTAATGTGTGATTTTGTGCTAAATGAAGGAAAGTGGAAGAAAATGTCATTATAACTGCTCGCGAACAATTCTGCCAGTGAATTTTCTAGCCAACGTAAATTTTTACTCTTCTTTCACGACATGATTAACACATATTTTGATGATTGCGCGCATTTATACTTGAGCATAAAATATTTATTTTAATGCAAAAATGAACCAGGACTTTTCATGACATTCCCATCGGTAAGCCATAAAACTGAGGTATCGAACATCATTTATTCAATCCAAAAAATACTGCCATAAGAAAAGAACTGTGACGCACTTCAGAAATTCTTTGAAACACTTCCCGACATAATAGAGAACTTTTACTATTCAGTTTTAGATATATTTAAGGCGTGGTAAAGTAAAATAACGTTCTCCTATGGGCTTCCCCCGAGGCAATTCGAAGTCCATTTTGGTGTCCTATGAGGGGATTGGGCACTTATTGGTCAGGATGGTTTATGGATTGTGTTGAATACGTTTCAGGGTCCTTTCGAAAAAACTTCGCACTCCGAATAGATGATTTGTTTCTCTTTTAAGTACCTGCCATTATTAAATTCCATGAGAGTATTTGGCAAGAGATAACGTCGTAAAATTATTGTCCGTGCAAATATTTCTCTCACTTCCACGTTACGCGGCTGCAAATTCCTTCACTAGTCTCTCTCTCCTCAGTCCCTCTCGGTTTCCCTCCCTGATATTTCCTATTTTGCCTCTGTAAATTACTCATGGTGCAATGGATCTGAATCTTCAGCATCGCTAATCCACGAAATCGTGTCGTGGTAATTTGCCAGGAATGTACTGCCTACTCTTAGGAAGACGAAAAGGATAAAACTGCTCATCAACTGTTAAATTCAGTGTTAAAATCTACGTCGGTTAATTTATCCATGATAGATTTAAATAGGGAAATTAATCAAATTAAAGACATCAAAATTTTCAATCCAATACGAAAGGCTAAATAAATACATAAATACATATATTGTATCTTACATTGATACCTCTGCCCTTAAAACATCCTATAACTCGAAAGTATTTAATTCAACACTATTATTTCTAGAATAGCGCGATCAAATTAATATTATTGAATCGCTATAGTATTGTAAATTGAATATTCACTGTACAGAAGCTTTTCAGAGCAAAAGGAAGCGACACTGTGTTATCGGTATTCGAGCACAGTGCGCGCCGAGAGACAACTACTCGGTCCCTTCTTAAGCTATTGGAGAGAAGATCCAATCACTTGTTTAAAAATTCCTAGTAACTGGCGCTCTTTCACTACCAAAGTGACCACTGGTTACCTGCGTCAAACCAGGAAAATCCTTTTTTGGTTTCTTTCACGAACACCAGATCACTTTACTTGGAACCTCCCTAACATACGTATTTGATGTTGATTAATTTTATTAATTTGTCAGGGATACGAATTCAAATACATAAATATTTCAAAAGAAGAGAAAAGGAAATGTGGGGTTACCCTGGTAAATAACGACGTTGGTAACATTGGAGATATGTGAAACCCTCTATCTATAAATATAATACGAAATTATATTTTTGCAAATTATAGGCATTTATTTGCATCCATCACTTTGCTTGGAGATGCCTCTTTTCTGATATATTTAGACTAATTCACTCTAGCCTTCTTTAATTCGAGTCCTACAATCAGCGCAAATTTAGAGAGGAAGGCAATGCAATTTTCAGGGAATGATCGACCTAACAGCAATTATCTTTCGCGGATCAGCGGACCCAAACCGCTTAATTACTTTTCTATTCCCTCCAATCAAACCTTTAATCCAAGTCCTTTACACGCACGGTCATTCCAATGTGCAACTGATTTCCCGTCCATTGTGACAAGTAACCTCTTTATCATAAGCTATGAGCCATGTTACGTTCATACAACCTCTGTACTATTTGCTGTCCCGTCTGATTCGTCGATACGTTCAATTTTCCTTGTTTGATGAAAATGTAGGTCAAAATGTGTCATATTTTTGTTAAATAAATTGACGTATTCCACTGAAAATGCGGAATTAATGATCTTGTTTCTTAGAATGCGAATCGATCAAATTTCAAAAATATTAGCTTTCGGAGTTTTTTTTTATAAAATTCATATGACGATTTATCCTCATTGAGTGATCGTGTCACTAATTAATCCAATCTCAATGCCAGAACAGAAAAGGTTTTTGTATATTTTACAGAAATTTCAGCCCCGCGTTTCTGGAATTATTTGTATAATACGTCACTTAATAGTAGCAGAGGACATTAACCTGAGCAGTACTATTGCAGAAATTTTATCGGATCGGATACCAGTTGACTTAAGGTTTCCAACTAATGTGTCTGATCCTGAAAAGCAACGTTGCGAGAAATTTCTATAAATACGACGTCTATGTCTGAAAACGATTCCAAAAGAGATAGAACAAAGACAGAATTTTCTTTGGTACATATAAACGCGCATCTCACAATGGTCGATAGGTCAAGCTTGAAGCAAAGCCAAACCAAGTCAAGCCTGTGATGCAACCAATTTTTCAATTGAAGTATCGGCTGCGGCTAAGTATGCACTCTGCTATCGGAATGTGTCTTGGGTTACAAATTTTGATTCAATTTGCTTCATCTAGAAAGAAATCTAACTAGAAACATAAAAACCATAACAGCGATTAAAGTTGCACGACTTATAGAATAGGGATTACCGTTCCGATGACCCTGAATGTTATACATTCCCGTTATTCATATTATTTGAATTAAGGTATATGTAGTGTTAGAAGAAAGATAAAAGGAACTCGGCGGTCAATGAACTAAGAGACAAAGGTTCTCCAAGCGCCGACAGCGGCAAACGTCTAGGGCGATTCCCGGGAAACGGATAATCGCTTAGCGGTCACCAGTTATTCAGAATCCCTAATGCGCATTTCGAAAGCAATATGCTTTCATGATCACAGGGGGTGATCACAGGGAATAAAGCATCGATCTTAGAAAAAAGGTTTTAGGATTAATTTCCAAAATAAATTTCTCTGGTCTCTGGAGACAAGATGGCCGTACCCCGAGTGTTAATAAAGCATTAATAACCGAATAATCCTTCAATGTTTGACCTTTACATCTCCAATATAGCTTATGTCGCAACGCTCGAGAGATCCATTATATCGAGAGTGGACTTTGAAATTGGAAATCAATCGGATATTTATCACACACCACTAAGACCAGCGATATTTCTGAACTAGTTATTGTACTCAAATCTTTGTTCATGTTAGGGTAATTCAGTAATTTGTTGCGACTAATAGCGATATATATTCACGAAGCGATATTGAATAATAGAAATAAAATTACAACTGCTTTCAGAGGATTAATTTATTGTTCAGATAATCGCGTCGTACTTTTATTTAAGTTTATTTAGCATATTTTCCAGCATTGCCCTACAGATTCTCATTCTAACTATATGAAAAACTTCGTAGATAGACAGTGATTCGATATTTGAATTCTGAATTATTTTTATTTTAAAACGCAGGCTTAATAATTCAATACTAATATTATAAAGTAAGGAGTGCTATAGTAAAAAAATATATAACTAGAAATTAAAATATAAACAGATATTTCTAGTGCACTGTTTAACCGCTAGATTAGCGACAGAGCATGCCCAGAGACATTTGCAAATGACTGTACATGTGAGGATAACATACACTACATAAATACCCGCTACATAAATACCCGCTACATAAATACCCGCTACATACATACTACTTCTTCCTATATATCTATATGATTTTTGTACTATAGTAATCCTTAATTTATAATATAAACAATTATAAAGTCTACATATCTTTTTAAAGTAGCATATACACGTAAAATCAGGCATCTCCTGATAGGTCAAGAGGACCTTGTTGCCAGTCTATCAGGAGAGGAGAAATTTCTGGATTTTATAATCTCATGTATTCCATGGAATTAATGCGAAAACCAGCGGAGAGATGATAACAATTTCAAATTGAAAAGTGTAATTTCTTTCACAGATAATTATAAGGACCTCTGTTGTTATCACGTTAATTCTTCCTGTGAACATTTTTAGGAAAAAGTTTTCCTTGAAGGATACCAATGAAACCCGTTCCTGAGAGAGCGCATCTTCCTTGCACTGAAGCGACACAGAACCCGATTCTACTCATCCTCAATAAATCCCTCGACAAAGAAACGTTATTCGACGATAGTAACGGCTAATGCCGTCGATACAATTTCATTAAACTATTTCCGTCGCGAATCAAAGGCGAAAGAAATAAAAACGATTCACAGAGAATTGCAAATGGGTTTAGCAAAGGTGTGAGAGCGTGAATTTGATGGCATGGAAGCAGCCATTAATTATGGAGGCTTGAGAAGATCGTTGCAGCGACAGCGTCATATATTCAGAGGATCCTTACAATAGCGTGAGCTCTGATCTTCAGAACATTTATTCGAGCGTCTGGCGAGAGCTAGTTAATCCTAGATGCGTGCTTCCAACGACTGTTGCATTTGAATAAAATTTATCACCTTGGAAATGAGAAATGAATGAAAGCTAGAGACAGGGGCACTTTAAAGATATCGCGATACGGAGTATAAATTAGTGCGCGTCACCGTTTGTATCACGTTTAAATCACACCATCGAAGTTGGTGATAGAGGGAGGCCTAAACCCAAACAGGAGTTATGAATGTGCCGTATATTCGTTTGATTTGAAAGCTTAAGTAAATTTCCCCTCATGTAGTGCTTAATTCTTATTCTGAAGACCTATACTTCTATGCTATCCATACGCATGCATTCATATTGACGGATGAATATACATTTTCTCGTGAATACGCGAAAATAGTTCAGTAGGAGTTAAGGTGTTATCATGAGGGATTCTCTTCAATGTAGTTGCAAAATAACTTCTAAGTACAGTTGCAATATAAAAATATCCAATGTGGAAGTGGACCACCTGAAAATCTTTCAAACTTCGTAAGTCTGCGGTTGTTGTACAAAGGATGCTTACACAATTATTAAGATTGGTTACCCATAATTGCTAAATCAACTCGTTTTGTAGGGTTTATCATTGTAGTTTCGGATAAGAATCATATTAATCCCAGAGGAATGACAAGTTTCATTTCTTGATAAAATCATTTGCTTTTACGTTCTCCTCCTCTACCAGTCCTTAGTGACAATACCTACCGAATTTCAACGGGAAATATATTCCACGAGGCCTCTTATAAAATTCTCCCTTCTGGTACGGTTGTCTAACAATCCTTCCATTCGTTTCTTTTGATAAATTTTTCATCAGCCAATAATAACAAACTTTAAACTTTCCTATAACATACAAATAAAATTTGAAGCGTTAAAACAGCAAATAAGCCCAAGAGAATGAATTTAAGTGAGCCCTGTATACATTGCTTCGAGGTACTGACGCTGAGTGCTTGGAAATCTAGGTCAGTACTTTATATTGTGCTATTTAAAAATTATCGTATCCAAAGCATTACAGACAAAGCTTTGATATCTTTGTGTTTCACATTGAAGTCTCTATTTTCCAGCCACCATGATACGCGCTCCGACGACGGCCCGACAATGGCAGCCTACATTTGGAGGTACTCCAGAAGAAGCCGGTTAGTGATGTCTTCTAATTTGGAGAGTAGATTTTCATATTTTTCAATTCCTACCATATCCAACTATTGCTCGACTTTCTTTTGACAGCTTGCTGGGGAGGTCGACTCTATTGGCTTTACTCATATAAAATCAAGGTTTCCTTGGAATTTCATACCCTTCTAGTCTTCAAGGAAAGATCAACTCCTGGTTAAATCTTTGTCTTTCCCAGGTAATTTCTCGGTTAACTATAATGGCACAGTAAAATCTCAGTTTTGCGATATCTTACATGTACACATTCACCCGCATTTCGACTCATTTGCTAGTCAAATAACCCTAAAGATATATTTTATAAAGAAAATCTCTAGCAGCGGCGGAGATACTTGAAGAAACTAAAATGCAACGAGCAGGTAATGCTATTCCAAAATCATACGATCAATATGATGTTAAGATAATATTTCCTTAGTGACAACGTTATTTCGTAAAAATGACATGATAGGAAAAGCAACAGATACTCATGGTATGAAATTACGGTGAGTGAAAATTGTGTGATGAAAGAGGAGTAGATGAACTGATAACGTTTTCGGAATAATTCACTTCAACATAAAAAGTCGTTTTCATAATTAATAGTATTTCCAAAATGAAGGATGTTTTGCATTTTCAACTAGATTCCAAAATCACAAAAGGCAGGCTCTTGAAATTATAAACTTTTTTCCGCAAAGGATCGTTTTCAGACCATTGACATCAATTTCGCTCTATTTTATTGCTTCTGAAGTGGCATATTTGTGATTTCGTGCTAGAGTTCCGAAAAATCCGATTTATTTAATGCAAAAGCGATGTTTAGTGCTAATTCATGTAAGGCCGTATGTAAACGTGTTTGAACTTCAATAAATATGACTGAAATATGGAAATTTTAATCCTGAAGTGGAATGATATTACAATTTTGCGCGTTTTTCCGGCGTACGATAATTAAGTTTTGTCGGCGCACTTGAATAGTTAAGATACTAATGATTGCAATTAATCGGGAGCTGAGAGTTATTTTATATAATTTTATAAACTTAAAAATTGGGACAAACAAAAGAATGGTTGCCAGGAATGCAATGCGAAACAAAAAATATATGAAAAGAGGAAAACAGTACTAATTTACGATTTCTTCACGAGTACAGCAATTAACTCAGCTTGCTATTCACCTGAGCTCGGCGAGGAAAAACCGCTCTCGGCACTCAAGCATCTATCATCGAGACATGCAGAAGCTCGTTTTTTACTTAAGCTACAAGTAGGCTATTTAATGGCGGCTACGTATGAAAAAATCTGAAGCAGAAGGGAAAACGTCAGCTAAAATTTTTCAAAGAAGGAAAGGTGGTGTGCCTAAAAGAGCGACGTTGAAGGTAGAGCGACAGTTTTACGGAAGATTTTTAGTGACGCGTTGGTAGCTCTGGAGTGCGATTAATAAACTTGATATGCGTCTACTCTATTCTTCAAAACTTTTATCCAGCCGGTATAGTGTAGTAAGGATTATCAAGACATCAGTGGCACTCAACTAGCACGAATATTGGAGGAAATTATTAGTGCAAGTTTGCTTCATATAAACCATGGATTCTTTGCACAACTATTAATGCCGATAATCGTCAATTATAGAAACACTATCAAGAAAAAAATACATATCAATGTAGACATTTCCTCATTCACAAATCCAGGGGATTTAATTACTGTATCTTTCTATGTATATTAACTAATTTATTCTTTCCTTTATAGAAATGATTCAATTTATTTAAAGAACAATAAATGTTTGCTGCATTGGATTCATCCCGCGCGGCACTTCCCATCTCTAACTCATTTCTCAAATTGTATGAAGATCCCCGGTCTAATTTTATGCATTCACGAAGGTTGTGCATTTAATAAAATTATTCCAACCTAATCGTTAAGAGATCAGGCTTGAAGATTCCTTGAAAATTAATTCATAAACTCTTAGAATTAGCTCTGGAAATACACCCTTCAACCCGGCAGCGTATAACGAAAGAAAAAATGTTAGAATTATCGAAAAAATGGATCGATAAGGGTAATTAGTTGTTTTAGTTTTTTTGAAATAAAGCAGCCTCATTTTTTCAAGGGGGGCTGAACTTGACATGGAGTATCCTCTCAGGTTTTCAAAATTTCTGAGATTTTTCTGCTACCTTGACCGGTTTATGCCTTCCCCGCTCTCAAAGAATGGGGATTAACTGGCATTCAACCCTCACAAAGGCGATCTGGAAAAATTCCTCTTAATAGTAAAAGTAGCTAAGCAAATAAAGTTATAAAAGGAATTACCCCAGTTACAGTTTTTAGATAATGCATATTTTAACATGTAAACCTTCAAAAATATAACTGAAAATCAAATTATATAAATTACTCTAAATAATTTTATTTTTAAGGTTAAAAGACTAACATAAATTGATGATACATATAGTACATTCAAATTTTCGCAAAATAAGGACCACCCTAATGTATGTATATGTATCATCAATTTCGTCACATAATAAACAGTTTCCCATTACATAGATAGAGAATTGGTGCTTAATGGGTGTCTTAGGGTATGTTTTCTTTAATTTATAACAAGTAATTTCTAGTGTTTTTGAGGAATACGGATCCTGAGCATGTCGGTAATTTACCATTAATCCGCCATATTATTTCGTTGCATAGAAATATAATGCCTAAACAATTTCTTCTAGTCTCTCAAGATAATAGCTGTAGTTTACAAAGAGATAATCTAGATTGTAGTCTAAGTTTTTGTTAAATTCATAAGAAATTTGATGAAAAACCTATAAAGTACTATCTTCCATATAAACTTATGCATATTATAAGATAGGGACCATACAACTCTAAGTTAAGGCGAACCAATGAACAGTACTAGTATTAATGATATTCATGTTATTGATATCCCTAGTTATTCTATGCATGGATCAAAGTAATTAGCGGTCACAGTAAGTAACATTTTTTATCCGGGGTTGGAGGTATAGAAGTGTCGAAGAATGCCACTAGTCTATTGAGTATCCTCGCCCTATTCAATTCATTGCTGTCAACTTGGTAATAAAAATGAGAAATCCTATAAAAGGATATAACTTAGCAGTTTGACATATTTAATATCGTCTGATTGTTGCTGCAACATGTAAGTTAAGATAGTCAACAATTTATTTAATGCTGCGAAAAATCTTGAGGTCATCGTCATAAAGTGAAAAAGATAAGGAAAATAAATGAATACCAATTTAATTTGTAACTAGGTTGAATAATAAAGATCCAAGGAAGGACTCATAGGGAACTCTTGTTAGCTCTTTAAAAATATATCACTTAAATCTATTCACATGAACAATTAATTCTTTACCATTGAGTTAAATTGAAACTGATTCTAAAATGGGTCCTACAAATCCATATTTCTCCAGTTTTACTACCAGGAGAGTATATTAACTTTACCTAAAGCCTTTGCAAAATCAGTATGTACAGCATCCAATTAGCAGTGATTGGTAGAGACATGATTTATCATATCAATTTAAATTTCTAGAAACTATGGTGATAGCTATTTTAAAAAGTATTTCTTTGAAGAATTTTAAAATAACTTTGTGAAGTACTTAGATTGAATTTTTCCACTGATAGTAATGAGCTAACCAAACATAGCAGTTTGAATTTTAAAAAGGTTCGCAAACTTCCCTCTGAATTTTTCAACGTTACATGTTGCTCGAAATGCAGTACTAAAACAGATTTCCTGAGACGTTCTTTGAGTAATAAAATTATATGTCTACCATTGAAACCATGGCATTAAATTTGGATGAAAATTAGCCAAAACTGCACCAATGAAAGTATGGAATAAATATTTGCTACCATTTCGGAATTATCGGACTCAAGGTTATTCCCGCTTCGACAGGGATGTGGAAGGTTCCACATGCAAGTGGACATGAATGATAATGCTAACAAACAAATGCTGCCAAAATTCCGATGGTGTATTTCGCGCGCTGTTATCTTTAGAAAGGCTTCACGCTACGTAAGAAAAAACTATATTTGTGCCGAGTGCTAGTTAAAAAACAGAACAAACGTAGAAAATCTGTCGGCGTGGAGTAATGTGGAATTATAGAGAAATGGAAAGCGCTAACCTAAAAATACCTTAATTGCTGAGCACGTCCACTCCATCAGCTGGCCAGGGAAAAAGTGAAAGCTAGGGGAAGGTCGTATGCCGGGGAGTCCTTGGAAGTGACGCAACACAGTACGAGGGCATCCTTAAAATTACAGTGCAAAAGTCTCCTGGGGCTGCCCTTATCAATGGAATGGCTCAATTCATAAACACGCTTAGTACCCTGGAATATAAAAGAGTATAGTGAGCAGAAAGCACAATGAAGTCCATTGCGAATAATGTAAGCTCTCGGGAGGGAAGAAATCCTTCTCAAGAAAAGATATTTGCAAACGATTTTATGGTAGTTTATTCCGAATAAATGGATACAATAAATAATCATGACAACAAATTATTTCTCTTGCTTAAAAAGATTATGTATGACACGCCTAGGTAAGCTCTCGACAAGGACTTTCAGGTGTTCGGAATTAATGCAAAATGTAATATACAATCTGCA
Source organism: Pachydiplax longipennis (assembly GCA_036926295.1). Taxonomy (NCBI): domain Eukaryota; kingdom Metazoa; phylum Arthropoda; class Insecta; order Odonata; family Libellulidae; genus Pachydiplax; species Pachydiplax longipennis. The sequence continues at coordinate 4,520,049 of JAVFKF010000010.1, forward strand.
GTTTATGTTAGAGAGCTGCAAATACAATGGATACACATTATAGCGAAATTCAAATGCTGATGCAACTTGTATTTTTACGCAACTGTGCCGCATCTTAAAGAGCGACTAAAGCACCATTTCCAGGATATGTGACCATGACTGTATTCCAATATTACCTGCATGAGAACCTTCTTAATAGTTTTCATATGCTAGACAAAATTCTATTTCTATGATCACTACGAGGATACTTATGTACTACAGGAAAAGTCTCCGTGAAATACCTAACTCGGCCCATGAAGAATTATAACCACTCGCATGCATTACATCACATATGTATGTACATACCATACAATTCAATCTCAAGAGCCAGTTGTCCACACCGTGAGTGTTTGGGAAACAATTCCGGTAAAATCATGGACCGAGAGCGAATATTTTCAGTTTTATTTCCGAAGCATACTTTGGTGATCGATTTCAGGGTAACACTTCCATGGAAAATTAATTTCCTGCTATAAGTGGAGAGGGAATTTGAGTTTTGTCGCCAAAAATTATTTCGATTTTTTTTCATTTGTTATCGAAGCCACACTTCGCACTAAATATCAACAATGTTTCTGTTTACTTATTCATTGATTTCACATCTTGACGCAGTTTGACTGTGCCCATTTCGCAGTCGAAGCTTCAATTTTAGCTTAGAAAGTTACTTTTACATTTTCAATATTTTGCATAACTATTATGCTTTCAGGTAGATTGACGCAATAGCAAGATGTGGGAAAAGAACCATACAAGAGGGAGTGAAATAACTGCGATAAAACACCTTCTGAATCCCGCAAAAAGCCAAATCTAAGTATTCTTAAGCTGTAAATATTACAGGTTGGATAAAATTGTAATTCAATCATTGATTATGGAAATACTTACAAATTAAAATATAACAATAAGAAGTATTAAATTACGTAGAAAAGAAGATTCCAGTAAATAACTTAAATAATAAAAAATATTTTTTGGCGAATATTAAAGACGTCTGAAATCTCCGCTCCCTGTTTTTGTTATCGTTGAAAATATATTTTCGCGCACAATTACCTAAACAAACTCTTGCACTATGGCGAGAATTGAAAAAGAGCAATAAGCATGATCGATATTTGCATACCTATAGGGCTATCGTTTAATTGAAAATCCATGTAGGTCTGATTTATTCTTTTGAGGTTTGAGTTGACTGAGAGGGCGGTACGTGCCTGTTTAAATATGGTCGCTCATTCATTGATCCACTTGAACAAGTATATTCGCTCCGGAATGCTAACAATAAAAGGGGAGATGAATAAATATTATACTCGCTTCGGAGAGGTCCGGATTCAGATGTCAAGGTAAAGGTCCGGGTAAATAACGCCAGATTGAGCGTGAATTCTTGTTAATGAGAGCGATACGAGCACCAATATAGACGCACCCCCAGATAAGTTGGGCGAGAGGAGGAAAAATGCCTTGAAGTGACAAAGCATAGAATTTCTTTGTCGTTGGATACTATTAAATAAGGAAACATTAGCACACTTAACACATATTGTCATTTGGCGTGATTCACTCTTCTCAGCGATATAGTTTCATTTATTGTAGGATATATGGCCAACATCGATGATTTCGGGGGAATTGGTGGTATGCCATAGCAAAATAAAGTAAGCTGGTTGAGCGAACAATTTAATAATAATCTCAAGCATCACACTCCGGGTTGTGACTGTGTTTGAATTTGAGCACTGTATAAATTAAAATGTTAGCTCAACCAGTTTGCTTTTTTCATCATTTGAGTAGTATGAAAACTTACATTCACAAATGCATATACTTCTCGCTCTTCCCAGGGCACAGAATTGCCTTCGTTTGCATTTACAGAACTTCTACACTCATTCCCATCCGTCATTTCAATCTTATAGAAAAACCTTTTGGCACACTCTTTTAAGTTCGCGTCTCTTTTCTTCAGGAGATCGTATCTAACATGCTTAATCTCGCTTTCCTTCTCTCTATAGATACATTCATAATGTTATCGCACACTTTCTCCGTCATTCTAATTCCTCTTCAGCAGTCCATCAGGGATTCTAATCGTAATTATATTCTTTCCGATTGAATGTTAACGTCAAATTTCGGTTCGATTCCGGTTTCGCTCAGGCAGCAACTGTCGAGGCGATTTTCTTTCTCCGTATTAATAATCTCTCTTCCAGGTTTATATCAACAGTGATTCTCATATGCAATTTCTTTTGATACCTTTAAAAATTATTTATACGAGGTAAAAAAATCAAAGGTCTATCAAAAATTAAACTTTAATCGTTAATAATTTAGTTGCAGGTCGTCGTTCCATAAATATATCTAACATAACTTCTATTACAGTTGATGATAATGGGAACCGATAATCGGAACCGAAAACTGACGGTTTCCGCTATCGGTTCAAGTTTGAAGTTGTTAGTTTTTCGGATCCGATTCGGTTTTCCCTCCGACAAAGATAGCAATATTTTTCGGTTCGGTTACGGTTCGATAACCTAATCCCTACACCCTTTCATAATGAGCAAACAGACTTACCTCCGCCAAAAATTTTGCCCACCATAATCTCCAAATTCATCCGTAGAATTTATACTTTTGTGAAATTTTCTCATGCCCACCCTTAAAGAATAAAGATGAGAAATAAAAAAATATGTACTCCTTACTCATTCTATGATCATAATATGAATAATTTAACTAATATTATATATTGCTTTCTCCGTTTACTTTAATAATCCAGTGAATAATTTCTCACATGAGAAAGTATTCATGTGAATACTTAGTATTTTCTCGACCATATTCTGGCAATCCATAAAAGAAACATATAAATTAATTGAACGACAGTTAAATTATTCAAAAGCCTACTTCACGATTGGAGTGCCAGTATAATTCACGATAAGCAGAGCTCTTCATATCTGGAAATTATGCCATCTAACGTTTTATTTAACAGAACCATTTTGAGCAACTTCATATAATTCACTAATAAAATACCTCCAATTCGATTGCCACTAATCTATGGTAAGTGTTTAAGCAGCTCTTAGTGAAGAAAGGACGTGCTAACTAAAATCCTAATTGTCGAAAGCTTCTTGAAGCATACGCCATTCCTTTAGGGTGAATTCAGGCAGGTTTTCAAGTAACTATCGTGTTATAGCAGGAAAAAGCTACAATTTGGCTTCTAGGAAATTCGTCTCCAACTAAGGCCATGATCTAACACTGATTAATGGTTCTGAGAAGTTTACAAGACAAATTGGTTAACATGAGGGATGAACTGGAATCAATAGAGAAGGATAAGGCGGTATATTTCCAACGCCAATGAATTGAGTGATATAAATAGATATATGTTTTAGACAACGAAAATTGTAACTCCGTACGTTAACACTAAATGTCTACATCGCAAAATAAATGGGGAACACATTGGGTAGCAGCAAGTTAAGTAGGCAATGAATAAGGAGCAAAAATTGCTTCGGTGCACTTTAGCAAGTTCCTGCCATTAAAACTTAACGAATGTAATATCACATTCGTATTTTGGTAGAGGATAGAGGTAAAAGGTTTTTATTTACTTTTATCTTTGCCTTGCTCTTGGATGTAATTATGTACATAAAAGCTACTGAGTGATGCTGAGGGAAAGCATTCATTCCGGTCAATCTTCATTGAATGTTATGAAAAGAGTTTGTGGGGAGCATTTACATGGATTTTTTGCGCTCCGGAGAGAATACAAGGGAAAAATACCTCATCTTGCACATTACCGTCGTCAGTAAAAGATGTCACTTAAATGGGGAGAGGTGTCTGGGATTATGTGATATGAAAGGGGAAGTAGGCAACCAAATGTGCCCTCACAAATATGTAAAAATTGGACGCAGAATCTTGATTATCTTGACTCTCATTGAAATTCCAAGGAAATGTACAGGAATATTAATTTGTTGCTTTCATGTCGCTGAGAAGAGACTCAAGGATTACTGTTGTCTTCCAGAACGAATCGTCTTTACATATAGATTATATAAACATTAACTTAATTTACCACTTAGCGGACACACTTGATTTTGGACTCGATATTAAAATTAATATGGTCAATTTTCACTTAATGGAAGTTGTAAACTCGCTGACGAAACATATCGAATTAAAAATCAACTGTGGAAGCTACTAGGCGCATTCCTTTCAAGATGGTTGGAATCGATTTGTTTAGATTAGTATATGTATAGTAATATATAGATAATTATAGTATAAAATTTAACAGATAATAGCTTTTTATGCAACGGAACCATTGCAGAATGAGAAGTTGTGGAAATTATATTGTTTAAGAGGTGAAAATTTGTTTTGAGGTACTATGGGACAGCTTTGTGATAATGAGGTGAAAGGATATGAAGATCATCTTGACACTGTGACAGAGAGGAGAGATTCAGTAATCCCAAAAAACACATTATTTAAGGGTTGCCCCTTATCCAAGGGGATAACCCTTTCCAAAACTTCTGGTAGCTAATGGTTTAGGGGATTCAACCAGCTTACAGTTTGATGGCTGCACAGATATTCTAGTGAAATGCCCCACTAACTTACGGTCAACTCGTTTAATTTTATAACATTGTGATCAATGAAAAATAAGGGCCACTGAAACATAATTAACGGGAAATTGTTTCCACAAACGAGGACACATTTATCAGCGTTAAAGGGAAAAACATTTTGCGCGGGGCGAAAGTAAACGTCAAAGCAATATTATGGAAAAGGGTCGAGGCGTGAAATGGAAAAAGCCTAAAGGGAAAAGAGTCGAGAAAGTTTTATGTTTTTCCCCATTAACTCCGTTTAATAGTGGTTTGAATGAATACAAAATTCAAGAGATTACATGGGTAGATTTTACATTGCCTTAAACTACCCAGCTCAAATTTCATAGCTAAATCAGCTCATAGAAAGATTTGAATTCATTACACTAAATATTTTTAAATCACAAAGAAGTTTTCAAAGATAGTTTTATCGCCGAATAGGATCGCAAAACGAATATTAAAGTTAAATTTATTTTGAATGTTTTTTTTATACCATTCATAAAAACATGATGAATATTAGCGTGGAAAGGCTTTGTACTATCTTTTAATTCTTAATGATTTCGACTAGATTTGAGTGATGTAAATCGAGGAAAAATTAAAAAAATACCGTGATACTCCTAAAATACCTCCGGCTAAATAGTGAAAGTGGCATTCACCAAAAGGCTGTTGGACATCCTGATTAATTACTCTCCTTTGTCCACCAAATGTTAGTACAATTTTCATGTTGGAATTCCGTAACGGAAATTTAGTCGGACGCATAAGCCACACCCATTTAGATATCCGGAAGCTGGTGACATAAAAGAGGTCCATAATTAAGCTGCTACCATGCACTTCACGACTTACAACTTCCGCAGCTTGAAGAGCAAAGACTCACTTCTGAAGATATTAGATGAAGTACGAAAGATAGACTGGAATATCGTTGAACTCATCGAAGTCTGAATAAAATCTTGTTAACCTGTTAATATCCAAGGAATTCTATTCCAGGGACATAAAGGATGGAAAACATAGATGCGTTGGATTCTTAATCAACTACAAATAGAAAACTAATGTGTAATAAATAGAAAGTGTATGTGATAGAATATGAAAACATACACTCAAAAAGAATGAGCGTTACTCTGTTCAGGTCATCAGAGTTTACGCACCAAGTGTAGCAAACGGCAAAGAGAACTTCCACCAGACTTTCGGCACTGAACTTAATAAGGAGGTCCTCTACTATAAAGTCTTAGCTGGCGATTTTAACGCTTGTGTTGATAAACCAGAAGCAGATGGCACTATTACAAAACGATAAGGACTGATCCAAAGAAATGAACGAGGTCATCTTCATATATGGTTTTTAGAATGTACCAATATGTACTGAAATACAAATTGCAAGAGGATTACTAGAAGGGACTGGACGTTGATAGGCCACAATAGAATAAAAATGAAATAGATTACGTATTGGTAAACAAACTTTACACGGGTAAAACTGTGAAGTTTAGAACAACTCAGAAGTGACCATAGAATTGCAAGATGCAGAACGGAGATTAACCTGCAAATGCAAAAATGTCTGGATCGGCGTCTGCTTGGATTCGCAAGAAGAGACAAGAGACGCAAAACCTGAATGAGAATGATGACTGGTGTGACAAACATCATACATGGATCAACAACAGAAACTTAAATTTATACCAACCATAAAAAGTAACAAAAACGTAGGTTTCGAGACCTGGCCTCATCATCAGGTGAAGACCAAGGCGATCTTATTTATAGAAACATATAGAAAAATCTCTAATGGATATGAGAAACTCACATAATGAGCAGCAACGACAACTGCTGGATATCAGTAGTTCTCAACTGGACTCCAAGATATGTGTAGAGCTCAAAAGGAAGACCAAAGGACAGATGGAGCAGAGATATCAGCAAGTAGTTAGGGGTATAATCGCAAGGTGAAGCTCAAAATAGAAAGAAGTGGGAAAAAATGGGGAGGCGGAGGAATCCGATGTCAGATAGAAAATGTCTGAGGACATAGTACATATTAAAGATATAATAATTATAAATATAATACTATATATAATGTATTATTTCCTCTGATACAAATCCTTAGAAGAACCAAAAATCAAGAAGAGATTTAGGGGACTTTATTCCGTAAAAGAGCTAAATTTAGGGAAAAATCTAGTTTTAGATAATACAGTCAAATCTGTCTCACGCGGAACCATAGGTGCCACGATTTTTTCCATAAATTAAAGTTTCCACTTAATACAGGGTTATTAGAGCCGTTATTGATGGAAGGGACCCGGGCAAATGATTTTCCAGAGAAGGCAGGTTTTAGCTTTTCACAGGTTCCGCCTAAGAAAGGTTTTACTGCATTTCAAAGGACTAACGTTGAATGATAAAAATTTCATGACTTGAAAATAATGCTCCGTAGGTAATCAAAAGCAATGTCGGATGCGCATGCAACATCCGTTATTGTTTTGGCCTTGATAACCTTTGCAAAATTAATTCGGAACGATCAAAAGGGAACAAGCGGGGAAAATTCGATGAAATCCTTGTTAATGCCACTCTGAAGAAAGCGATATCGTTCATTGAGTGAAACGACATTCGGAAAAAAAATTACGTTTCTGAAACGCAGAATAAGTAAAGATATAAGCCGATTTTTAGTGTATATACAAATCCACGCCCACAGAAAGAAAATCAAGGGATAGAGGTCTATAAATAGCTTTTCCGAGAATTGTACCAAAACTTTCTCCTCCCCATTAAGAATTCATGGAAATTAAAAATAAATCACTTGGAGAAGAGCATACTTTCAAACATTCCGTTCGAGGAAATTGAAGCTTCATGGAGGAAAGATGTTCCGCGATGATTTTTTTGGGTTACGTAGCCATTGGGAGAGTAAAATTTTAAAGGGGGCACTTAAAAGATGCTATACATAGGCATTTCAATAAACGGAAAAATAGGTCAATGGGCTGAAGAAAACGTGATCAATAATAAAATGAATTGCGAGCGAATCTGAATCGAAGAGGATTACCAGGTATTACATTCAAAGAAAAACTTGTGGTAAGCATCATCCAGTAATACTTTTTTGCATCTAAGTATTTATGCGCACTGAGAAGTTTACACGATTATTTCTTAGAGAATAAAATGACTGAAAGAATTTTAAGCAGAAAGAGAAAATAAAACACTGAAGAAAGAACAAGAGGTGGAGACTGATTGAAGTGGTTGAACATTTTCACGGAAAACGGTAAGTGATAGACTGATAAGAATACGAGAGAATTGTAAAATCCAACAGAATTGTAATCGAAGTAATTAAAGAATAGGTGTTGGAAAAGAAGGAATTGGAATTATGTTGTTGATGGACTGAAGTACATAAATAAGAAAAGTGAGCTAACGGAGAGTTAAGGCGACAACAGAAGGGTTGGGAAAGGCCGAGAAAAGGTTAGACATGCAACATGTTTAAGGCAATCGAGCAAGTTACCTTTACACTGAATGAAGAAGTAGAGGGAACCAACTTAATGCGGGGTTGCCTATACCCCAATCATCAATTTGCAATTAATTATTGCAGCGAAACTAAGGCCCATTCAGACGAACACCGTTACACTTGCTCATTACTCTACTTCTTGTACCACCACAAAAAGTTTCATTAAAATCCCCGATAAAAACTGAGAGTCTCTCCTGTGAGAGCTGAAAAACTAAAAAATGATATCCTATGAACTTGAAAACCGGTAGAAGACTTATGAACGAATTATTGGTAGATATATATAGTAGATGGCCTTAGGAGATGCAAAATGCGCCATAGAAAAGCCGAGATAGTGAAACTACAGCAAAACCTGGTTGAGACGCTTTCCGGAGGACCAAGCAAAAACAGTTTCTTAAGCGGGTTTAAGTTATAACAAGGTTGTGTAATGCTAGTTGCGTTATGTCAGTTTTGTTTTATGAATTATCTGCTTTTCGCACAAAAAGCGTCTTAATTACTTCATTTCGGTCATTTCCACTCTACATTAAAATAGGTTTTACCAGACAGACAAATGAAATGGAAGAGTAACGCTTTTTTAACAGTAGTGGAGAAAAGACATCACGATCATTCCGAGACTACGAGAACCAATCCTCTTCTGGTTTATTCGATGTTTACTTCTTAAGATTGCGCAAAGGGAGTTTTTAATCTACACACAGACCCGAGAGAAGCTGAAAATTTCGTTACTTCGTTTCTTAAATTACAGTTTCGTAATTTACTTTGAAAGTAACAATCTCAAAAATAAATCACCGACGATGATTCCAGATTTTCTCTTTCTCCTACCATCACTCCGTTCGCTCGACTGTACATCTTTCAATATGTCGATCGAATATCCTTTCTCAGTGAAAGCGCATTATACGGAACATGAATTGAGTACAGACAGAAAGTAGGCACTTAAACACGATGTAAGTGAGAAGAGAGGGCTTAGAGAAGAGAATATGCAACTCACCGATACTTAGGGATCAACCCTTTCGAGGAGGAATTACCAGCATCTCCATCTAAATTGAGAGGTACTCTTGATCATACAACTGGGTCGTCATGTTCGAAATGTGACGATGATCATTTCTTCCGATGGATGGCCCACATAGCTGACCACCGCAGGGATCCCAGCAGCAAATGAAACCAGAGGAAACCGAGATTATTTGAGAGTTTAACTTACACAAACACTGTATTATTCTCGAAATTCTTCCGCTTTAGTCCAAGCACCCTTAATTTGAGAGCTCTTCTGCGCCGAAGGTAAACTTCCCTAACTTGTGAAGGATCCGCGTGAGATCGAGTGTAATTCTTCTAAGCAGTGAGAAGAAAGAAAGTTGTGAAGATGAAAATTTAAGATACTTTCCTATATTGGTAGACTAGAAATTTTAGTTTAGAGATAATATGTAATTATGAATATATACAGTTTTGCAGCTCCAATGAATTTTGGAACATTTTAACGAATCAAAAGAAGAGGAATAGGGACTCGGCTGTTAATGAATAAGAGGTTCGAAAAACTCTCTAATCGCCGAATATGCCAGTGAACGTTGGGTCCATTCCTCGTTCGGAGAATGGAAGCCGCGGATTATCAACCTTCCGGGAAACTCCCAATGCGCATTTCGGCGACTTTTCCGCCATCCTCGAGCAGTAAAGGGCCTTTCGTCCATTAGAAGTTTATTTATGGGGTAAAATGCTCTAATTCTTGCAATATGAAGGTACATAAAAGCTCTGTAACTGCTCATAAATGAATGGTAGTTGAGTTTATTAAAGATTAAACATTTCTATGTATTTAAAGGCAATTCAGTCTTTTATAAGTACTTCTCTCCTGGTTTTGCGGAATATATAAACATATAATTAATATAATCCAGCCAAAAGCCTTCCGTTTTGAAACTTCAGATCCGCGGTATCGTAATATATCTTAATCTATTTTATGTGTATGAGATCTCGAAAAAAACATGTAACATATGAAAATGGGAGCCAAAATCCCAAATGTTCTACAAGCATGAGTACTGCATACTCAAATTCCTCGAATATTGATTTTTTAATGTTGACACGCGTAATAGATGTCCAAGAAATTTTTTCTCCACATCAAATTCTCCAGATTATTTTCTCCAAGCATCACATTTTGACCAAATATTGGGAAACGTATGCGAAGCTCTTAGAACGATAAGATGGATATCCTCATGAGTTGAAAGCCGTAAAATGTGCATAAAAGGCTTTCTTTTTTAATTTTGCTAAAAATTTTCGACTGCTGCCGCCGACATTATGGCACAATGAGTTAATGGAGAGATAAGTCTATCTATCACTGATAGCCACATATGATCTTGTCTATATCCACCTTACACGAATTTCAGAAAATTCACCTTGCGAATATAAGATAAATTCACAAATTTGAATGGTACTACTATAAATAGAAAATCAAAATTAAAAAGTATGACAAATCGTGGAGTTTAGAAGGATGATAAAATACAGAGTTTGTGACTGTCATATCCGATACCGCTAATTATACTTTTTGTATGTTCCTTTATGTATATTTTAAATTATTATTTTTATCTCTTAATGAGGAAGGAAAATAGAAAGCTTTCCTGCTTAATTCAATTATTCGTTGAGAACGTTGTCAGAGCTAAATTTTCAATTTCGTTTAAATGTATGCCACACGTTACGCAGGTATGACCTGAAAGTCTACGTTCTATTTTTTCAGACAAAGTTCTTTAACGAATCCTGCTTAAGTTGTTAATATACAATGAAAACTATTGACTATTTACCTGATGTTATGTTAATTTGGAACATAGAGTAAGATTCTTGGTCTATGATCTAGAATTACCGAAAATGCACTAAAAATGATGTCATACCATATTATGGACCAATTTATTGGAAAATATTACAACGATACTATGGATGTGATTTAAATTTAAAATACATATTGGCAGAATAACAAATATTTATTGTTCTGCTATTCATGAAATTTCCGGTATCGAACCCAGGACCATTTTCAAGTCGAACGCTCTATCAACTTGTCTATCAGAGAGCGAGGGAGAATGTACTCATGTTAGGCTAAAATCATATTCTAAACGTTGCTCTAAGATTCTATATCCACTCCCATTTCTTTGAAGACTTAGAAGTCAGGGAAATTCAGGGAACGTAAGAAAGACTTAACGATATAAGTCTTAGAGATAACTAAACGAAGCAAATAAAGATAGTAAAATTCTTCTTTCATCTTGGAATCCCCACAAACATTTCATAACGACCAGTTGACAAAGTGTAATTATATAACAGAAACAAGATTTTCATTTTTTCTAATACTGTATATTTGTTAAAAAAAACCCTCCATAAAATTATTTTGTAAACATAAAAATCTATAATTCCAATGTCATTAAACAATATTATTCCATCACTAACGAATATTTGCGATTTCAATAAATACCGACAGGGACGCTGCAACTCCTTGCTTGAGGTGTCAAAATACATTTTGGCCATACTAACTGATATACGTAAATAATTAGTTGATGAAAAACTGCGTCACTTGTCCATGCGACTCTTTTAATTAAGTTGTATCGTAAACAGAGCCTTGAGGTTAATTACCAATATTCAATCTCAAGACAAATGACTTCTTACGTACATATTGCGTCAACACTGAGAAAAGTACATGAACGTATTAGTTTAAATCAGATTTATTTCAAATAACCTTTCTCCCTCAAATTTCCTTGGAGTCGGAAACGTCAAGGTTGAATGATTTATTAAACATACGTGACTTCAAATCTTCGTATATGAAGTGTAAAAGCTCCCAGCCACTTGATAATGAAACTAACAGGGTGGAGTGGGATCAACCAAGCTCTGCATATGAATTGGCCTCAAACGTAGAATTATATTCAATCTCTCACAAGGTAACACATATATTTGAAAAAATCGCATCGGAAAATAGCTAAATATAGTACAGAGTCTCAGGAAATTCGTAGCATTACTCTTTATCATTTGATAGAAAAAATGCGGCAAATATTCGGCAATAAAGTATGATGTGATTGCCTGTTCAAGGGGACGTTTTTGTCCCAAAATTTGAAATTTAAAATAAAATAGTGATTGAGAAGATAATGAATGACGCGATTAATCACATGAAATTTTATTTCACGTTCCCGACTTAAAACAAAATATATATGAAACATTTTACGATTCCTGGAAAACATTACATATTTTACACAATGAGGGCATCAAAAACAGCCAAATGTTTATCAATTTCACGAAATAAATATAAAAAACATCTTAATACTTCAAAATTACAATTATTTTTAAATATATTGAATTAATCTGAGAAATATATAAGTAAGATATAGCGGAAGATAAACTAATCCTAACTCGTTAAATTCATGGGACAATTATATCTTTCGATTCTTAAAGGGAATATGGATATGAGATAAAACTCACGAGAAAAATAACAAAAAGTGAGAAATAAAAATATATTTTTCGAATACTCTATTTGTGACAAATACTAATCCGTAACATGAGCTCTCCGATATGAACTTTCCGTAGCATCCGAAAAATATGATTACTTCACAATCTTTGCATTAGGGTAGTATTAAAGTTATGAACATACAAAGAAACGTTCTCGCGAAATTTATTAGACTTCACGATAATGGGACCGTAATGCTCATAGAAGAACTTTGGTAATGGCAAAAACACGGCAGGGGTTTCTAGCCACCTGCCCTGCTAGAGCAGGTAGGGGCTGAGATTCATCGCCTGAGGATCATGTCCACTCTGCACGTCCATCTAAACGGTGAGAGGGGAAATGCGCGTAGATTAATGGCGAATATTCAGTGTATCCACAAGCGTGCGGATGGCATGCAAACGGAAGGATTCAAACCTTCTGACCTGCCGTCGGCCTCAGGCGCGCGCTAACTTCTCTTCACTGTTTACAGCAGAGACATCTCTGCAATCTGATCATACACTTCCGTCCTTAATTAGGAGCAGTCATATTAACTGAAGTAGAAAACTAATAGGTATTTTAACTTATCTCTACATAATTTTCATTTTAGCCTGTGTTTTCCTGCTATGAAAATGCGGTTTTTTTCCCGAGGAATCCCACGAATTCTCCACGACTTTTTGGTCAATGCCAATGTCAGATATGAACTATATACTAGGGTAGTATTTCCTAACGTAACTTAGAATTCCTCAGCCCATTGAGTCATACTGCTGATACCTATAATTAGAAGAACCATTACGTAGAATTGCAAACCGCAAAATCTATTTCCCAATAGATAAGGTCATTGCAGCAGTGCGCCATAGACAGGAATGGTGAACTCTCGTTGCAAGAGTGCCATATTTGATGTATTTAAAAGACTTACGTGTCATTGTAGTGTCACGCCATAGAGTGAGATACTGATGTTTACTATTTTATAATGTCAACGGCGAGACTAAGATGTTGTAATATAATCATTATCTTCTCGTTACTAATGAAGTGATTCCACATGTATTAACTCTGCGGATTCATTTCTAAGTGAAGAATACACAAAAAGAATGGTCCGTCATACTTCCGCGTGCTACTTTGATCACGAGTGCCAAAATCTCCATCCCGACATAGGAATTATACGTACATTCGACGGTTAACATACTTGATTGTTTTCCTTTGATTGATATTCGGGAAATTCTTAGCAGCAATTCCAATGTGCTTGCCTAAACTGAATAAAAATTAATGCTTAAAGTTTTGTGATACTGTAATGATACATTCATCGATTTCTATTAAATTGTTATTTTTTCGTTGGGCGAGGCTCATAACTTACTCGACCCTCTATATTTCCAAAGGAGACACACACTTATCCCTGAAAACGTAACTAATTTAATCATTGAAAGCCTTCACTAACTAATCCGACATACTTTACCTCTTAAGAAAGTAGACGATTCGCGAAAGAATCAAGTGAAATGAAAGTCATATTGAACATGTCATTTTTAGCCACGGACTGGAGACAATACTACAGTTCGAAGGCCATGAGTCATTTTTAAAAATTTTGATGAAGTACGAGCGCCTTTATTGGCTTAGTGTAAGTAGCGGTGTTCTAGAGTATGCACAGAGATTTCCTAACGACCATGATGGTATTTTAATACGATATGACAGATGTTTATATTTAAAAATTAATACTTGTTCAAAAATAGAAACTTATAGATCTGCCGGTTTTATATCCACCATGAATTTGGATTTTATCTTATCGAGAAATAACAGTACAGAAATATGGAACCGCTAAAAATTAGCCATTGATCTATTTCATCAAGTTATTTTAAATATAATCAAAATGGGAAATATAAAACCTTCTACTTCTGCATCCTACTAACACGAATTCCTATCTTGCCGATGCATTTACTTAAAGCCATATTTCTCAGACAAAGCACTGTGAAAAGTTTGTCGGACCCACTAATTAATTATTTATATATCTGACGCAAAATTAGCTAAGTCATTTTTTAATTAATTGTATTAAATATTAATGCTTAATACAAAAACAAAATATAGAATCCTGGATAGCCAAGTCGGTAACGCACTTGACTTTGGTGAATGCGGTCCTCGGTTCTACTCCAAGTGGGAGCGAAATGGCCTAAGCAGTCCAAGCACTTATACTACTAATGTTCACTTTGATCACAAATAACTTAACGAAACTACAAGAAAATCATCCACTATTTAATGTTCTAGTTTTGACTGCTGCAAGACTATAATATTGACAACATTTTTCACTCCTTCTGTGGAAAATTCTTGCTCTCCTAGAGGTATTTCAATCACGTCTAGAGCATTCGCAGTTTGAGATGTATTTACATATACCTAACGTACACACGAACGTGTTTATTTAATAATGGAGCGTCAAGCCAAATGAACATAAAATTTCAGTTCTGACATATAGTTTACTCAACGCAAAGGAAATATTCGATTTTTCGAGATTTTTCGTTAATATATAGCCGCGGCTTTCTAAGTCAACAGACGCACAAAAATGAATTTTTGGGCGCGATACTTAGGTCCGCTTTCTAACTCATTGCGAGGATTCAGAAACAGCTTGGAATGGGAATGATAGCACGCGACGTCTCGCAAAATAACTCTCCAAACAAGCCACCAGAGACACTGTCTCGACCAAAACATTACGGGAGAAAACAAACGTTGGTGGGGCAAAGTCGAAGGATTTCCAGTCATTAATAGTAGAGAAAGTATTTCCGAAATCACCCTGAAATTTCAACGAAAAAAGAGACGCCGGTATTTCAGTGAAGCTTTCAGAGGGAACATAATTTGTGGAAGTGACAGGGGAGATTTTGAATAAGAAAGCGCGTTCGGAGCAATCCATTGCAAAGCCGTTGCGAGTGGAAGATCCCGGAGAATATAATTAATGTGCCGAAGCCTAAGAATCTAATTAGTCTTCCATCCCTGAGAGGCTTACTCGCTGGCCGCGGGGAGAGAATTTTCGAAGAAATAGCAGCGGTCGCTCTCAAAATTATGATAACAATTTGAAATATGGATCGCATTCCGGAGTTTCGAGATCATCTTCCACGTCCTCTCTACTAATTTTGAAATTCTTTTTGGTTGAATAGATATGTATTAGTATATGCGCCGGAATGTGAGAGCGCACAAAATTAAATCAAAAATAAACATCAAATTAATGTATACTGCTTATTCATGCTCATTAGTAAAATACCGTCATAGTTAACAAATTAATTATACTTTTGTTTTACAATCAGAAAAGCAAATCGCCATTAAGTATTTCTGTTTATATATAAATCAACTGATTTCGAATGATTCGATTGATTCGAAATTTCGAAACTACCTTCGCTAGTATACGCATCACTTAATTCTGATGAAATTCTTCAATGTCATCTTATTCGAAGCAGATCCAAAAAGTGATTTCATGCAAGGATAAAGATTTTCCCAATGGTTAAGGTATAGTCGGAAGAATGAATTATTGAAGTTTTGTTTACTTATTTGCTGGAGAATTATCAACTTGGCTTTCATGTAGAGAAAATCGTACAATTTCCTTTTTTAAAACGTTTGATTTGCTGTGGCCTTAGGTGTTGCATTCTTTGCGAAACTCGAAGTCGATGAAAAAAATGTGTCACTTATACGTGCGACCCTTTTTAATGCTTTAAGTTGTATCGTAAACAGTTTATTAAGGTTGATTACCAATATTCAATCTCAAGACGAATATCTTCTTCCAGGCATATTGCACCAACACCGAGAAGAGTTCGTAAACTTAGTTTAAATCAGAATTCTTTCAAATTACCTTTCTTCGTCAGTTTTCCTTGGAGTCGAAAACGTCAAGGTTGAATGATTTATTAAGCATACGTGAATTCAAATCTTCGTAGAAAACCTGAGTTCATTTCTCAAGGTTGCAGTTTTTGTTAATCAACGAAAAAATTCTCGAAAGGGATCCTAATTTATGTATTTCCTGCTTATAAATTCTATCTTACTTGAATTTTTTAGAGCCAAAATAATCCATGTACATCCATGGTAAATGCATGTATAGTCCTTCTACAATAACCTTCTACCATTTATATTCCTCAACTTATTCCATTTCGCTTGTACGCTTACTTCTGAGCTATAAACATTCAAATGTTGTAGTTTTTATAATTAATGTCCTTTATTTTTGCATTATCCTATGTTTTAACAAAAATGAAGATCATTCTCATGCATAATCATGAAGGTCAAAAGAGATTAAAAATATTAAAATAATGGAATTTGCGAAAAGTTGGCGTTGATTTATCGATATTCATTTCAGTCCGCGAAGTACGGCTACCTTACGATTTTATAGTAGATTATTTGTTTTAAATCTTAAATATTTCTTTTCATTGTCCTCTTCATTTATTTTCTTTCGTTCTTTTTGCGTGCGAAAGACATTTGTACATTTTTCTATAAAAACCTTTTAAGTTGATAATTCATGAAATTCTATGATAATAGATCGAAATTTTTAAAATCGTAAAATTCGGAATGATCTTTATAGTTTCGGATGACATTTCCCGCCAATTGTAGCTTTTTTTCTATATTTATCGCTCCTTTTGGTATCAACCGAATGAAGATAGTCTGAGTATTTTGATTAGATGCGCATCTGAAATTTCAAAGGAAAATAATATCTGTATTTGAATGGAAACTCCAAAATTATACAAAAATAGCCAACATTATACGATGAAAAACTCATTTCACGCAACAAATATTGAGACTTTCAGAAGATAATACAGCTGTCATGTCTGAAACGCTAACATTATTTTATGACTTGTATCTTTTAGATCTAATATATGTTTGATGTAACAATGAAATTTTTCCCGCAGCTTCAGAAATAAAAATGTCATTTGAATATTAGTATTACTACCAAAAGAGGGATATATGATATTTAACACCCGATTTTAATCTGTGAAATTTAGTATTCCTATTTCGAATTTTCAGTATTCCTATGATGGAATTACTAACAGGGTAAATTAACACAAATACTTAGTATTTTCCACAAATCAAAAGGGAAAGATGTAAATTCTTGGTCTAAGACATCTTTGAAACTTATTAATAATTATTTTATTCAGAATAATTTTTCAAAAACTTTTGGGGTCAATTATTAAAAATGATGCAAAGACCAAACCCACTTTCATGGACTGAAGATGAGATTCTTGCGCGATCATACAAGAAATTTTAAAAAGGAATCAATTGCAAGATGAAGAATGGCAATGTGTGACAGAACCAAAACCCATACTTTGAGAGAATTGATTCGTCCTACATACGGCAAAATTTGTGTGGGACCCATCTTATTTGCGTTGAATATCTTTGAATTTATTAACGCCTTAGAGAATCCAGAGTTGGAGAAGGATGACGAATTTAGAGGTTATGAGGACTCGCGAAAATTCCTTCTTCGGATCCGATAGCTCGTTATTTGATCATCATTAAGGTTTGAGTGTTTCACCATGCCTGTAAAGCGGTTTATTCATTTTCTAGACATCCTCTATCAGCGTACTCGACGTTAAATGACGTTAATTAAGGATTACAAAACTGCTGGAACAGTCAATCTCATTCAAGGAGAAGATGCTTCAGGCGAGACGATTGGTTTTTCTGTCCCTTCTTCTCTCGCGTATATTAACTTTATTTATAACTTCGTCTCCTTCAAATATCTGAATTTCATCGGAGGTTTGTCTTTCGGAGACTATCAGTCTTTAGAGGAGGAATCGTCACCATTATTTTACGAACAAGGTCTCAGAGAATCTTCTTCAAGATTTCTCATTGCATCCTCAGTTTTTTCTCTCTTTCTCCTAATTTTTGCATTAAAATACGCCCTATTCTAGTGTAATTCCATCATTTTATTTACAAGAGACAAATATTAAAGAAATGAGCGGAAGGAATTCTAATACGTGTTGGATTTCGAGATAAATCCCAAAACTTACACACTAAATCACGTTTCTTAGCTGTGTGAGTAAGTACGCTTGGATGGGAATTTAAGGATGTTTCTCTTTGATTTTTGTCACTTTTGGTGAGATAAATGCTGTGGACACTTAGACTAGATAGCATCACTGTGACAGCTGAGGAAGAAAAAGGAGAATTATGGTTACCACATGTTGAATAGCAATATAACCAACGTGATCCCCTAGAGTAATTCACGATATATATATGAAAACTATAGTAGAGCAGAATGCTGAAATTCATCAGCGAAAATTGCGCATCCGATAGATATTTATAAAGTTGGTCACTTCTCGTTATTTAAACTGAATAATAGAGGAATAAAAAAAATGAATTATGAAAAACAAGGAGTATTTAGGATATAAATCTTATTTGCATAAAAAGGAGGGATATTTCTTCAACATCAGCAGTCGAAGCACTTCTAACATCAATACTATACTAAGAGTTCTTTGAAGAAAGAAAGAATAAAAAGTAAGAAAAATCTATCGGAAATAACTACCATAATTTTAAAATTATGTTGAATCACCAGAAAGGGACCTTGGAAAGAATTCATTCGTCACTAGAACAATAAAAATAATGAAGTGAATAATCTGAAGACATCACTTATCCCCTTCCTAGAATGCATAAAACGCTTGCAAAAGGGATAAAGTAATCAGTTTTTATACACATTGTGATTTATTTACACATACACATCTTTCATTGTAAATAGTACTTTTGTAATGGATCTGCTTTGAATATGTACAGATTTGCACTGTTTAGATATATATCCATATTTTATAATAGTATTGTTGAAAATGCTTCAACAGCCGAGTTAATTTAGCACTCATGGGTTCCCACCGGGAATCGAACCCGAGAACGCTTTCGCCAAGTGCCTAAAAATTGTCTTCTCGCTCCTCTTGTAATGTGGTTTTTAAGGTGATAAGTAAGCTACATCTCCTTACAACATTAAAGTCATTTTATAGGAATAGGAAAATGTATAGTATCAAATAAAAATATCTCAGTCTTGCAGCTGGTTAATGAACCAAACTTTGAATTATCATCCCGCACTCATTGTATCATTGCCTCTTTAAATTCAAAACGTCACAGTATTGCCAATCCCCTCCGTCTACATTGATGTCCCATTTCAGACGCTCCCATTCTTGAGCGAAATTATTAAGTCTTAATCACACACCCCTTAGCCGCACTGAGGATCAATGCTCTGGGGTCAACGTCGGAGAAAAGCTGGGCTTACGGTCTCCGTAAGAAAGAGTCAAGGTTCATATCGTCGTCTCCCCAGATATTAAATTCGAGCTTAGAAAAGGAGGGAAAATTCGTCGAAAGATTTATTTCCCCACTTCCGCGAATGAATACGTTAGCTGTTTCGAGATAACGGTACTTGGCGACACTGAAGCATCGCAGCTCTAACTCACACACATCATTAGGAAGCGAATTTCGTGATTCATTGCGGAGAAGACGGAGTGCGGAGATTAGAAATCTAAGTGTTTCATTAGTGAGGTCGGATGTACGCCAACAATGAGGCATTTACACGTGCCCGAGTCGCTAATCCGACTACGGCCGCACGTGAAAGATAATCCGTGGAAGAACTCGGAAGAAATTAAATCGGAAAGGAATTTGCCGACTATGATAATCGGGAATGGAGCTGAAACTCGGGATTGTCCTTTTGAGGGAAGAAAATGTCTGGAAATGAGGAGTGGAAATGCAATTCTGATGAAGAGAGGCTTCTCCGAGCGGAGGAATTGGCGGAACCTGTTTTAATGAAGACGGGTTGAAATAGATTAAACGATAAATGAAGTTGATGAGAGGAGGAACCGGAAAGGAATAAAGACTACTTCTATGACAAAGATAAATGGGGAATCGAATAAGGAATTGAGGAGAGAAATATCAGAGGAAAGAATTATGCATCGAGAAAAAAAATTAGGAAGTATGACTAAACGAGTACTGCGGATGCCTGACATTGAAGTATATCCAATCAACGAAGTAGAAAATTAGGGGAAATTTTCTCCAAACAACGAAGTAGAAAATTTACGTTGCATGGGAATCGTTAAAATAAATTAAGAAATAATATTTCCATGAAGATGTAATTATGTATTATGAGAACACCCTGTGACCACAGATGCCAAGTTATTTTTGACAATGTCGCTAGATGCACTCAAGAAAGTAGCCCGATAAACGCAAAACTCGGAAAAATAATACCGCTAAAGAGTGATTAAAACTATAGTAGCTTAATTCTCTTCCTTAAATTGAATGTCAGCTCACAAATTACACAAATTAAATTTATTATGCGAAAATCAATTATCGAATTTATTTATGGGAATGCTATTTGAATTTTAAAATAAGTCAAACATGCTAAGTTCAGAGCATATGAAGGAG
The DNA here is from genome assembly GCA_036926295.1 of Pachydiplax longipennis. Lineage (NCBI taxonomy): Eukaryota > Metazoa > Arthropoda > Insecta > Odonata > Libellulidae > Pachydiplax > Pachydiplax longipennis. The sequence goes on from JAVFKF010000010.1 coordinate 4,540,783, forward strand.
AGTAGTCGTAGCAGCTCCATCAAGTGATAGAAGTTGCTAAAACAAAAGATTGAAAGGTCGCTTAAAGCAGGAAAAACTGGCTAAATTTAGCATCGAAATCGCAAATTTGGCAACTGTGTTCTTAATTAACGCCACGAAATAGAAAGACAGAAAATGTCATCCCGTTCTTTAATTTATCAGAGAGTTTGAGTTTGCATGTACATTGAAGTAATGAGCTTATACAGAAAACATGTTCACCTTTCTTTCCAAGTTTTAACTTCCAGCAGCACAAATTTTTGGCTCACATCTTCGCGGGCCGCACATGTTCTCGTTTAACGCTTAATTCATTTTAATCTATGGAAAATGATTTTACATTGTTCTGTAACAATTATATGAAAAAAGAGTATGGCGGTAAATATTTTAGAATAAGTTCCAACTAATATCCGCTTTTAATTTAATTTAATCTTCATTTAAAGAAGGTATCCCTGCAGTAGATGGAGTACGAGGTAAGGGGAATATTTCTTTTTCAGATCTATCTCCATGTGTTTTTATCTTTCCTGTTTGCGTCCTACCACAAGGGAACGAATCCATCTCCGAATAATAATAAATCGTCCGTAATTAAAATTTAAACGAATCAGTCATTTGTTTTCTCGTTGCTTGCGGGTTTAGAATTAATTCTGTAAAAGACTCGCACCTCATTGAATGTTTTTCCTCCAAGAAAGCTTTTCAATTCTTTTTGCAGACTCTTAAAAAAGGGTGCAGGAATAATTTACGCGCTTTGTTTTCATACCTTCGGGAACTCTTTTAAGTTTCAATCTCTAAAAATCAGTATTACGTCATGCGAGACTTCTTATTTCCTTTTCATTTTCTGTGAAAATACGTCAGTACTCCACGCTTAACCAACTCTAGGACTTACGGTGAATTTGTGACTCAGTTCAAATCCCGGAACTCAAGCACTCTACGACTCCGAGATCACTTATAATGTCATGAACGTTTCCTGAGCAGCTATGCCATTTTCAGTAGCCAGAATCTTTTTGTGATACCTTTGTGTCATTTTTCGTCAAAGTGGTACATCACCGAAGGAGTGAATCATATTACTAATCTTTTCGCCAATAAATCGAACGTTTCGTTGATGAACACGCCCAAGAAATAATCATAAATTGCTGAAACCAAAATGATCTGCTCATTCTTGCTTACGTATGAGCGTGTCAGCATTATCGCATAGTGAATGCGTTTATCTTTAGGTTTTGGGGAAATTTAATTTTCAAAAATTAAGGGCTTAGATGACGTTCGAAATTCCAGAAGGAAATCATCTTGATTAATAAATGTATCATTGGACATTTTGAACTAGTTTCCATTTTTTCCTGCTACCATATCTGGATTTTTATCATTTTTTTCATTTTTTATTTGGTATAGGACAGACTCTTCTGCATTGCCAAGTGGATCGATTATAAGTGGATGTAATGTAAGTTTACCTTTGGTGAAAGTGGTCCCGGGTTCGATTCCTGGTAGGGGTCTCCATGTGCGAAATAAGCTAAGCTGTCGAAGCACTGTTCAAAAGACTAGCACTGTTACATAGGAAAGAAATTTGCATCATTTTCACACTTTCGTCGCAGTCTAATTCGTCAATATGATATTATAAAAGCTTTCGAAGTATAAGTTCATTATTAATAAAATTCATCTGGGTCTTTTTATTGAATGCTATGAAAGTTGCCATGTCGCGATACTATGTCAAACCACCTCACGCCTCATCTCATTACCCGTACAGAATGTTTGAAGCTGATAGTGAAAGATTGCAAGCAAGTTTAGGAAAAATTTTAGAGAAAATATAAAATGTTGTTCAGAGCTCAGAGAGATATGGGTGGTTGAACTGAGGAAAGATGGTTGTGACATGTATATAGCTATACACTGAAAGAAAAATCATTCACGACTACTGTGAGATATGCAATTAATACGGATTCGAAATCTGAGCAGTAAATGAAAAGAGAGGAGTGATATGAGAACGTCAAGATGATTACAACTAAAACGTAAATAAGAAAGGACTCAGGCTGAAGTGTTCCCGAGGACAGCAGTAAGTCTGCCGAGAAGGCAATTTTTGCGGGGAATATTCTGAATGCAAGCGCCTAAAACAATTGTATATAATATTCAGTAAAATGCACTTTCCTTTGTCATTATTGTGAAAAATATTCTCTAGAAGTAGGGAAGTAAGATTTGAACATGCCAAAATAAAAAATTAACTAAAATATTATTTTTGTTTTTGTTTTGTTTTTTGTTTTTCTTGATTTATTTAATATTATTTTTCTTTTAACCCTTTTCTCCATCAACATGTTGATTTCTGGGAAAGTTCGAACCATAAAGATGCCGTCGTGAAGCAATCAAAAACAGATTAGAGAGCGACAATTTTGTTTCACAGTCTATGTTCCCAACTTTTTCCTTCGAAGGAAATGTGGCTTCGTTCTAGGGTCATTGTAGCGGATTTTGGACGATTGTAGCGGAATATCTAAGTCGTAATTTGACAGTCCCGCATCGGTTGAGGTGGTTCGGTTAAATAGATAGAAGAGAGGTGGCTGAGAGAATGTAGTAGGATGTGGGTAAGAGTGTGTAAAGGATAAAAGTAGCATGGAGGAAGTGAAGGGCTCAGAGGGAGATTGAAGGACCTAGTGGCCTACGCTTCAAAAGATGGAGTAATGAAAAAAGAATGAGCCCAAGATCTGGAGAAAAAAACATAATAGTGAGATTCATCATCGACTCTATTTCGACACGAAGATTGAGACAACAAGGCGGGTAGGAAGAAGAATAAAGAAATATGTATAAGTTAAACGTTGACTAAAAATGTTTCCGCTGAAGAAGAAATATTTACCTCAACATGTGCCGAAACCGACCGTATATCATTCACGGAGAGTATCATTCTCTTTTACTAATATTTCTTATTATTTCGGTGTCAAATTTATTTCTTTCTTCATGATCAAGTATAAAAGGTTAGTCTCTTTGATCAGCGATAATATCGCTTAAGGATGAGCGTAACGCAAGCGTCGCATATGACAGTAACCCGTTCATTAACTTTTACAGGTGTAGCCTTTTTCACGAACAAACTCTTATGCATTCTTTGCAAGTTTCGTGGATTTTATGGGATTTTCTTGTATCCAACGACATATGTACCCTGCAAGCCGCCTTCCAGTGTGTGCCATAAGCTACATGTATAGACAAAGGTGAAAGACCAGAGGTCCCAGGGATAATGAGAGCGCAAATTACTCTACTCGAGGAGACGTTCGCTTTGAAACCGAAGAAATAACTGAAATAGAAAATTGCAACATGACCAGGACTCGAGCCTATCCCATTTTCCGGGCAGTTATTCTGCACGGATACATTTAGATATGTGATATATATGATATTCAGACTTGAATAAATTAAAATAGGGTTAAATTCCGTAGATTTGGGACTTAATATTCATTTCATAAATTTACGTGTGTAATGTATGACATGATATTCTATTTATAGAAGCAAATTTAAGCTATGATATTTTAATTACATCGAGCAATATTTTTATCTGAGTTTATTGATTTATAGGCCACTTTTCTGAGTGCATCTCTGAGTTCTGAAATCTGAGTGATATTTTCCAAAATATATTGGTATTTTTGTATAGAAACCACTCCAATTCATCACTAAGTTACAGGGAATTGATATTTTAAAAATATATAACTATACTTAGTTGAAACTAGAGTAATAATAATATTTAACATTGAAAAATATCTGTTAGGAGGTAACTTGATCGACATTCGATCTATATTATGTCATTTTAAATATAAAAAGAAAATTACAGCAAGTCGAGCGGCAATATTCACGGTAAAAAGCGTTCAAAATACCGATTTAATTTAAATTGATAATTCTACGAGTCCATGAAATCTCTAAGTGCTAATTTAAGTTAGACAGTTTAGTAAACGCTGAAGTTAAAAGGTGCAGCGATGATGGAAGATAAAAAAGGATTAAAGTTTTCGTTGATTAGCCAAATATACTAGGGAATCTAGTAAAGAGCAGACAAGAAAAGCAATAAGTCGTGCAAGGTTTAGCAACTTTAGCTGCTCTTATTTGCAGAAGAAAAAGTATAAAGAGAATGGAGGATTATAAATAGAGAATGAATTTTGCGCTTTATTTGAAGATTAATACGAAATTCAGTTAGAATATGTGGTAGAAACATTAAACTGTTGATTTAGAAAGCATAGTTTCGTGTTGTTTAACTATATACTCGTAGGTGTTTGAGAGGCAAATTATCATAAACCTAAATCTTAATAAAATGGGTGAGATTTTAATTAGAAAGACTATGCTGGAGGTTAAGATAAACAGTTTAAGGGATACATGACTTAGGAGAACAGGATGGAGCTTGTTTGAAGAGACAGTAAGTGAAAGAGAAAGTTTATAGTGTAAATGCAAAGAGAATACTGAAACTTAAACAAAGAAAAGTCTTGAGAAAAAAGGCGAGACTAAAGGAGAAAGGAAAGTATATAAAGGGAAAGGTAATTAAACTGAAGTAATACAATTCACTTTAGATGTTACTTGAAGAGAGTACATGTAGACATGCCCAACACTCTCACGCTTTGTTCACTTAAAAAGTAGTAAAATGTTAAGTAATTCCAGGTGATGAGAATAGGCTACAGCAGGGGAAGGTTCCGGCGAACCAAAACCGAAAACCGTCGCGATTTTCAGTCCCAAACATAACCATTTTGATTTAAAGTAGATCGATGAAGGTCTATTTAATATCTATAACGGCAACTAAAACTATTATAAATGATTATTATTATTATACGCTTTCGGCGAAGAGACCAGAATAGCCTCTACCTAACCTTCTCATGAAAATGTACACAATTAATGTAAAATACAGCTGACAATTAACTTACGTCTGGAAGTTTCTAAGTTTCATATATGGCTGTGATAACGGAATAAGTACGAAGAAATTTTCAAAATTAACATCGGAAAATTTTCAGTGAAATTTAAGTGGTACCCGTGAACCACATAACTAGCATAAATGTAAAGCATAAAAGTAAATCTAATAATTTAAGTTGGTTAGGAAAATACTGAAAACCACGTATTACCGGAAAAGATGATGCATACGCAGCCATAACGTCTTCATAAATTTCCCGCAAAAGATTTTTCCATCCGAAGAAGTGTCGAGTCGTCATTACCCTGAAATTATCGGGGGAACGATAACACGGGTAAATAGGCCGGCGACGTAGAACGAGGCTACTTAAAACTAGACATCCTTCCTTCAAATTTCATTAGCGCTCACTTTCTCCTCTTACACTCTCTATCTCGACTGCTCAAAATTCCAATCTATCCACTCTCATCCATCTTGTCTCCTCCTTGCTCTTTTTTTGTTCCTACGTCACACTCATATCTGAACCCAATCGGACCCATGCTTCTCTCATCCATAGGACGCCGATTCCGCCTTCATTCCCTTCCAATCATTCTTTCGGACGTCAAAGTTCTTCCGTGTTTCTCCCTCCGCTCCAATCATCTTCCACAGCATCCTCTCCGATATCCCAGCAAGCCCCAACTATTCATCAATGAACATCTCCGTTGATAACAGTTAACACATCTCAATGGCGTGTATAATCCCAACGTTATAGTTTTACAAACTACAGACGTGCAAGATACTTTTGCCGGTTAGTTGTGGATAATCTTCGACATCGAATCTCGAACGGAATCGGCAGTCGTGACTCGAATAGGATCGGGGAAGCATGTGGCTACAATATTTTCTAATTTATTATTTTTCAATAAAACACCCACAAACATACTGTTATAGGAAAATTCAGTGAGAAACCTAAGCATCGACGGGCACAGACCGCATGGATATTATTCTAACCACCCCACATAATTATAAATTCATTTAACTATCTATTATTTTAAATACGCTTCCTTTTGGTTTAAAAATGTTCGTTTTAGTTTTGTCATTCTCCCTGAATTCGCCGTGAATTATTTTCTTATTCCATATTGTGATGGTACTAAAGAAAATTGGCCTTGAAAACCTCAAAGAGAAGCAATGCTATCATCGCAGAAAGCAATAAACTAATAGAGAACACGATAAAATAAACTCTAGTGACGAGTTACCTTACGCCTTCAACTAAAGGGAACGTCTTAAGGGCCTTAAGATCATTATTAAAGGGAGATTGAGACTAATAAGTCTCTTTTCGTCCATCTAATCTGACGTCAATTACTTATAAAAACATACATCTACATCTACATCTACATCTGTACCCTGCAAGCCGCCTTTCGGCGTGTGGCAGGGGGTGCAAGCACCAGGACTCTATCTGCCCAGTCGATTATTTTCGCGTATTGTTCTCGGAAAAAAAGAATTCTTGAATCGACTGGTTTTAGCATCTATTTCTCTGATCTTTCTCGCTGGATCAGAACGGCATATATAGCAAGGAGGGCGCATAATATCGGCTACATCTTCTATTAACGTGCTCTGTCTGAATTTATCAAGTAATTTAAATCTCTGATTGAGCCTTCTTTCTTCTAAAGATTCCCATCCTGCCTTCTGAAGCATCCGAGTAACACTTACCGATGATTATGATTACATAAATGATGTATATGTGCATGAAAATAAAATGAAAAAACTTAAGAAGGAGTGGATGTAAAAAAACCTAAGGTATTATCTAAGGAAAAAAGATCCGGAAAAATTAAAACACCCCCAAAGAAGGGAGTTGTGAAAACTCTGCGTAAACCTACCGATAGTACAATCCAAAAGGAAAATTGTGTATAACATTGAAATCACAAATAAAAATAACATGACAAAAATTACATAAAATAAAATCAATAAATAAGGAAAATGATATCATTTACTAATAAAAAGAAAATAATACAAATAACCAAGAAATAAGAATTTTAAACATACTACCAATAATCTAAATTTTAAAATGGAAAAGAATTAAAACTTAAAGTATGTAATAAATTAAGTGCTTGTGAAAGATAAAGGAAAAATTAAAAAATACAGAATAGAACACATAAAATATTCATTATTATTATTGTATTATATAAGTAGCATTGTACTTTATTAGTATTTCTGATACGTTCCATAACACAAAAAGTATTATAGGTATATTATACTTAAGAAATTATAAGAGAAGTCAATATTATTTACGATAGGGAATTAAAACTAAAATAATGAATGGCAAGCAAATTTTCGTTCATTCAAGCCCAAATCAAATTTCTTATATTACTTCAAGAAAGATATATACGCGAGCATTTAAATTGTATGAGTCTTGATTGCGATTTAAAATTAACGAATCTCTGTTTCTAAATCTTCGATCCGAATCGAATCAAGATGATCGATTCGATTCTTGAAGTCTCGCAGGTCCCTTCTTAAGTTAATATAATACTGAAGATGTCAAGTTGACGAAATGTATGTAAAATTAAGAATCTGCTGTGAGAGTTACCAAGTTTTTTTTTTTTTAATTTTTAGGATGGTTGTTGTTTTAGTCGTTTTCATTAAACATTTGATCATAACTTTCTACATAATATTTAAGGGTATAATTTGACATTTTACTTATGATTTTCCAAACTTATCTATTTACTTTGTGGCACTATTTCTCACTCATTAAGAAATGCTTACAAAAGCCATGTAATTATTGTAGTACGAATTAATAGATTGGAATTGAGTGAGATGGATTCCATAAAATGAGAGCGATGTATATGTAATGTCGAACAACGTCTTCTTCATTCGCAAACTCGTTAGTTTGATAGGCCATGGAATTAATGTAAATAATATCAAATTCGTGACTGAAACTGAAATTCCCCGCCTTCAGCAATGATCTTTTAGCCTCTTAACAATGGTAATGATAAAAGTTTAATAAGCCGCATATAAAAGAACATCTAAGTCGAAGTTCGGTTAAATACGAACTTACATTCTCAGGGCACCCCTAAATTAATAGACCCTCGATACTTAGCTATTCCTAAATTTCACCGAGGGCTGACCGTTGTTAGTACATCTGCTTTTAAATACTATTCGAAATAGATTGCCACCAAGTCATTAGCCCTATTTGTAAGCAAGATAATAAAGTATTCGAAATGAATACCAGGTATTGATCCCACTTTGGAGTTTGATTACTTGAACATGAAAAGTAAACAAATGACTTCTCCGGTTTCCAACTCGGGAGTCATCTTCAGGATGAAGTGCTGAAGGAAAGAGAATCTCGAGGATGACTCAAGAGTCGAAACGCCTGCACTTTACGAAGAAACAAGCCGATAGGAAACCGGAGAAGTTTCCATTCATGAAATTCACCGGAAAAGCTGAAGGTCTTTGTCAAGTCGAAGTTCGGTAAAATACGGAATAACATACTTAGGCACCCTATGTTACGAGTTCCCCAATACTTGCCATGAAATTTGAGGAAAATGAAGAGCATTGATATCTACATGGGCAGAAAGAAACGATATTAACCTCGTTAGTGAGGACATACCTCGGCGGACGAAGATAGCCGCTTCTAAAATCATGTACGCTATCCCAGATGCCATTTTTCAATTCATAAATCCTCAAACGCACGTGAACACTGCCAAAATTCTACTTGCTTCCTTAGCTAAAAGTAAGAATGGAATGTAACTTTTATTTTGATAATTTCCGAATCTTCGGTGCACCCGTACATGTGCGACCATCTTCCGATAGATTTGGCAGCCGAATCCGATTAAAAGAAAAATCATTCTTGTCAAAAGATATCATTATTTAAGGTCACTCGTTAATCAAGGTATTCGCACATTACTCCACTAGAATATTACATACGAACAGCTATATGTACGTATGTAGTAAAGGCATTCCATTAAATAGGCTCTTAATATTTAGAGACCCGCTTTCGAAGAAGTTTATTTCGGATAGCGATGTACACAGTACGCTACAGTAGCTAATGATTTATTCGACAGTTGGTCATCAAGATAGACTCGACTTCTTAACGAAGGATCGAATCGATCTCTTCTCAGCCATTTTCTCCGCTCGTTTCCGAAGCATTAATTTTCAAATCTCTCCGATTCCTTTATCATCTAAAGCTGCATTTTCTTCCGAGCTTCTGAATCTTTCATTTCCGTCTGAGCAGACACCGGCATCCTGCTGCGATTTCATCCAAGGGGTTTCTATTATTTCTCGCCATCTTCTGCAAAAATTCTCCGAGCGTCTTCATCCCATCTTACGTTCTATCAATAAACTTCCTCTAAATCTCCCAAGTTGCAATCTTCACCACGAGCCCGATTCTTCCCATCAGTCTCAATGCTCGTTATCTAGACTTCAGCTGGTGCTATGACTGAATACTTCAACTCTCAAATCAACCTCCCATGCATTACTCTTCCTTTTTGAACAATATTCTAGTTCTTCCAAAAAGTTACCTATGGCTTACCCGATTTTGGTACAGCTTATTCGAGAATTACTCTACCCCGTCCCTGATATATACATGCATAATATCACCGAGAACAAAGATAAACATAAGCATAATTAATCGCGATGTTCTATTTCGTAATTCGCATACTTTACGTTAAATTTATTCAAACACAAAATATCGAAAACTAAGAGGGTTTTGACAACTCATTTAGTTTAGGAGTGCTCTCCTGCCACAAAGGCGGCTGTTATTGTATAGTAAATGTAGAGTGAAAGTCCCACTTCTAAGGAAATATACGCTCAAGAACCGCCTTAACTGTCAGAGAGTACTAACTGTCAGTTACTACCTATTGATTCAGGTTGCTCCCCAATCTTTCATCACGATGCTGACTCAACATCATGACTCCAACGGGAGTCGAACTCCGGACCGCGTTTTCCGAACGCGTTATGAGGGACCTTAGTAAATACAATAATAATTTTATAAATTATTCGATAAATAGGTTATGCGAATATTTCCCTATGAAGAACATGGGAATTGAAATTTTTAACAATTTACCGAATGAAATAAGGCAGGGTTGGATAACCTTTTTCCATCATAAAACCACATTTAACATTCGGTCCCACATAAATGGCAGCATGTGAAAGCATCGGGCCACTCTAGAGCCGCGTGTTGTCTACATTCAAATAGTAAAACATCGAAATATTACATGAGAAACCGATTTCATTCGCTGAGTAAACTGAAGGAAAATATTTTCCACATGGCATCATTAGCAAGATTGGAAAATAAAATTATTTAAATATAGGTATTTGTTTTAGGAAGTTACTAAAAGGCTACAATGAATCGCTAAAATGACAAAGAGTGGGATTTTTCAGAAAATTTTGCGCATGAAATGATGATTGAAACATGCTATTATTCGATCAAAGAATTTTTATATTAATCCCACTTCCCTGTCTACAGTTAGTTAATGTACACTTTACTTTTCTCCATAAGATTGTTACCTACTTACTTACTTCCGTACTTGTGTACATAGATTGGTTTAATCTTGTACATTTATGTTAGGTTAACAGTATATTGTAATGTGAATACTTAGCTTTTTAAAATATTTACGTAAAACAAGGTATTTATAGGCATGATATAATAAAGTGATGTGGTATAAACTGTATAATGTATACTACGAACTGTTAATGTATAATGATAAATTATAAATGTAATAATATTATAAATATAGGATATTCTCTAAATTAAAATTTCTCACCGCTCGAAAATTTTAGAACATCACCCAGATATCCAAGTTTTTGAACATACTAGTAAAATACCTATTTCCTGGTAATGGAAGTGGAAAAAGTACACTTATCGCTTCATTTCCTCTTCGATTTTTTACTTCTCTATCCCTCATTTTCTATCCTTGGGTAGTCTGCCACGTCATTAATCAAATTACCTCCGATATCTATCCACGCTGTACTCCTCAACTCTTGAATTCTTTCCCATTACTCCCTTTTTCCATTTCCTTCGCCATCTGGAATCGTTCGTGATTCATTTCTTTCGAAGGAGAGTTGAACATTATCCCCTATTCACCTCTAATCTCCTTTCATCCATCTCAGTTCGCCGCTGTTTTTTAAGGTCGTTCGTTATTCAATTCTTCAGATTTAACCTTTCATCCATCGACTTCTATCTGGAGCGGTTCAAGATTTCTTCCCTCTTTTACGGCGACACTCTAATTTGCCATTCCTTTGCCCATTCACTCGGGAAGAACTTCTTGGCTCTTCATTCATTTCCTTTTCATACGCTGCCACTCTCAAATCAAGCAGTTTTTTTTTAATTTCATAAGAGGGGTTCTGAAAATAGGCTTCCCGGTATCGGTCTATTCATTTAAACAACCAGATTGATTATTTTTCTTCGTGGAATATTTCTACTGAATCTGCCAAAGAGAATTAATCAGGGTAGTTCTTCTGAATGACGTTGAAGAAGACATTGGATTGAGGAACAATATCCAGTATTCGCAAAAATTACAGCTGTTTTTCTCTATTCCTCGGCTTATTGCTATGGTTGTTTACTTACTGAAATTTTCTCTCAGAGGTCTGTATCTAAGCTTCAACATGCTCGTACCCTGTAAGCCGCCTTTTGGCATACGGAGTGTATGCACCACGGATCTATTTCCCTAATATTTTACTTTCGTTGGTGAAAAATGAATCTTTAAATGAGTAGTCTTAGCATCTATTTACCTGATTTTCTCGTAGAATCGGAACGGTCCGTTAATGGCATCTGTGTAGCGCTTACCGATTTGTCTTAGCAATTTTTGACTGTCCGTATTGTCTTTCTCTGTGCTTTTCTATAACACTCGTCTAGATATAACTCTTTTTCCATTGCGTGGTCCTATATACTTCATACATACTCAAGATGAAGTCTAACTAGAGCAAAGGAACAACTTCGTGAACGTTCCCACCGGCTATTCTTTGGACGAAGCCGAGTTTCGTAAGTGCTGATGAATCTATTACTGATGTTGGTACACCGTGTTAAATTGCTACTGAGGGTCTTACCGAGATATTTCACCGATTCTATCATTATTAAGCTGCAACAATAATCATCAGAAATAGATTTTCTTTCTTAGGAGTTAACTATAGAATAATCATCAGGGATTCTGAATAACTGGTGACCGCTAAGCGATTATCCGTTTCCCGGGAATCGCCCTAGACGGTTGCCGCAGTCGGCGCTTGGAGAACCTTTGTCTCTTAGTTCACTGAACGCCAAGTTCCTTTTATCTTTCTTCTAGACAATTCTTCTCAATTATACACCGTTTATGATAGTTCGATGAAATTTTCCTTAAAGGGTCATTATGGTTCTTCCTTGAGATTTTTCCTGGGCGCACGCCATATCGTGAAAAATCACCTAAAACCCATTCCTTGTAAGCAATAAAAATTATCAATACGTAGTAATATATATATATATATCTACATTAATACCAACCTGCAAGCAGTCTGTTGGGTGTTATAGGATGAGAAAAAATGACCTATTTCTTTAGTTTAATACTGAAACGGATCATAGATGAAATTAAGGTGTTTTTAAAAGAATTTGCATCTGTTTCAGTCTTTTTCTCTCGTCGGTGCGTTCCTTGAAGTAGCAGAGAGGTCGCATAGTTCTTTTACGTCAACCGTAACGTACTTTCTCCGCATTTATTTAGCAAATCAATCTAGTTTCTAATATCCTTCCTTCCAAGGAATTTAAACCTGCTTTCGAGAGCATTTTTGTTACGCGTGTTTTCTCACTCTGGGATTTAACGAAAAAAATCGCTCTGTGTTGCACCTCTCTCAAGTTTTCAGATACAGGATTCATCCGTAAGGTATGAAATCCTGTCAAGATATCTTATCTCAACATACTTGCCGTATATTCTAGACAAGACCTGACCAAAATAAGTATTATCTTTTCCCAACGTGGGGAAAGGAACATGCCAACAAAGCGCTTCATAAAATTGAGTTTTTCAATCGCTTCAGCGGAGAATTATTTAATATGGATAATCTAGCTTGTGATATTCAACGCAATCCAAAGATATTCCACAGAATCGACTACGTTTGTGTTTATTCCATTAATTTTAAACGAAAACCCTTGCAAATGCACTTCCTTTCCAAGAATTCAACCATGGAGCAATTCACGGATTGAGTTTAAGATGCATCTATCTGCCTCATTTAAGAATTACTATCAAATCGTTCTATAGAGAAATGCGGTCTGTTTTGTCTCATTTTCACTGTATATAACTGAACCATCCGCATATATCCTAATTATTGCATATTATTTCTAAACCTCAGTTTTCTCCCTTCACACTATATCAAAGCATATAAATGACACACCATTTAAAAAAGATTTTCCTACTTCCTGTTACGAATAGACCAACAAATGGAAAATCCTTAGGTCAAATAATCGAGTTAAAATTTGAATTTAGTTTAGTTACTGGACGTGATGATATCGATATCTAACGATACAGACGAGATATATCGAAATAGACACCGATACAGAATATAAAAGCGTGGTTTTAGGCATATTTTATTGTTTTTGTGTTCGTTTTTGGTGATTGTAGTGTTTTTTGAAATGTATGTTGGCGGGCAAATAGAGTATCAGTGTCCGTCAGCGAAATTTTCTCTTGGAGCAACTATATTCATGCCCAAGCCTTTGTAATACAGAGAAAAGTATAGACCAAATTACGCTCTCATGGGAATCCCATACGATTCCTTTAAATTCGTTCGAGCAAACTCCATTACTTAAGTACTACATGTTTTTCCATTCCCATAAAATATGTTTGACATTGTTGGTTACACCCTCGTCAATACCCGTCAATTAAATTTTCAAATTGATTTTGATCAGGGCCTATATGGAAGACCTCGTTGAAGTTAAGGAAATAACGTCCAGTATTCAATTTTGGCATAATGATGCCGTGCACGAATAGTGCAAGTTAAGTTTCGCGATTGCGAATTTCGAAAGCCGTGCTAGTTCTGAGAAAATGAGGCCTATCTAGAAAGCTTATGAGTGAACTAACAGCGATGTGCCTCATTATTTTACCGGACATTGGCGTTAATGAAATCGATCTATAATTTCCTGGATCCTCTTTAACTCCGTTATAAACTAGCGAAACGCACGCTAAAATCCAGTCATTCGTTCCCCTAGCTTCATATGAGTTGAAACTTGAGGAAGGGCCATCTGTGAATTGACACAGCAAGTCCTTCACTGTCAGCAATATTTAACTGTATACGATGGTTGTATTAATTACTTATGTTAGCTCCATCGAGTTTTCAGGAGGTGAAATAACAAAGTCATCGTGACAGATTCATAGGGAAAAAGTTCCGGAACCGGGATATGTATATAAAAGGAAAAGTAATCCATAAGCCATTTTTGATATGTTCTGTACCTAATGATGACTGTAATAGTCGAAACCGGTCGTTTTGAATAAAACTTTGTGGAAAATACTAATTGTAAGTGCATCACCAAATTATTTATCGATACGCTCTTCGATAAGGATAAGTCCGGCAATATTTATGACCAGAAGAAAGGATAGGCATGAAGAAAACATGTTTAGAAGAAGATAAAACAATTCACACTTGAAACTAAATGGGGTCGGAAAGGTTAGGCAGAACCAGAGAACAAAATAGAAAGCGCCTTTATGAAATGAAAGTTAAGTCGAGCAAATTTAAAAAAATTAAGGATGAATGTGATTAATAAAAGTAGGGTTCCACTCTACCTCTCTAGATGTTATCTACTGCTTGACTAGTTGGGGCAATGAATCGAACTTCTCCGGTGGCGGTGATTTGGTGTCCGACACGTGCAAGTGTGACTAACAATGTTCGGGAGAACAAGTCCTTCAACCTCGAAGGACAAGTCAGAACTGAACTATCTATATGACGCATTCTTGGGCGAAAACCGAGACAAATGCCGATCTTCGCCTATCGGGATATTATCAAAATAAATTACGGATTCCGAAAATCTCCCGGTAAATCCAGAGATGAGAAAGCTTGATAACAATGCAACTATTCTAAGGTTGGCATAAAATCAACAGGATATTGTAATATTGCGGTTAATTTCAGAAGTAAGTACATGTATATACTTCAAGAAGTACGACTAAATCGATTATATAACTGGCAAAAAAAGGTTTTTTCGAAATAGCAAGAAGACTTACTGTTTGTACTACAGTTACACGGCAAAATCACCTTAATCGCCTCTTAAAAACTCCTGATAGATGGATTAAATTTTTGATGATAAAAGTGATGCCACATCTTTCTCCATAGGATTCATTTAGATAATAGATGTAATTAATTACTTTATGTCAAAATTACAAAACTGAAAGCCATATTACTTTCTAAGAGTTGGAAGAAGGTTATCATTGATAGAGATGGTGGACCCACTGGTATTATGATTGCTTTCGCTTTGGTCAATGATCTCATTGTCGGTCAAATGCGTCAGAACCCGAATTTGTTCGAGCAACTGGCATGCTCACAGTGGCTGCTAGTCCGAAGAAGAGGCAATGTGCTGTGACTGGTCAAACGGCCTCGGGGGGATGAGCCCGTGGTAGTCGCTTTAGTGGTGTGGGTGGCTTCCTTGTCGAGTTAGTATAATATAGTTATAAGTAATATGACAAATAGTATTGTGTAATATAACTATAAAACCCTTTCTGTGGCACATATATATAGTTATATGTTCCTATGGCACGAGTTCCTCTATGAATGACCCTCTGAAACAACTCTTACAAACCATTATTCGCCCACTGTGCAAGTGCCAAAAGCATTTGCCAAGTCTTTGGTTGAATCTAATTTCATAATCCTATTAATTCCAAAATGGAGGAAATTCTCAGTTCTTACATTATTAGGAACTGGAACTTGGTTAATAATATATATTACACATAATTTGGTTAGCGTCGATCAAAGGACGCAGGTACTTCTCTTTGGACGAGTGATACGAAGATTTAAACAAATTTTTGCTAATTTGAATTGTTTATAACTTTTCAAGTCGTACTACACTCGGTCAGTTTTGCGAAAAACAGGTCGGGTTTCTTCCCGCGGTGAGGGTCTACTCCTGAATCCGAAAAAGGGTTGCGATTATGGCCCTCCAGAGGAGAAACCCTTGCCCCAGAAGATCGACAATAACCAACATTTTTCTTCACTCAATAAGCATGATGAATACATTTCTAGCAGATATATATCGTATTTTTATAGCGTTCTTTTGTTTTCATTTTCCTCATTGTAATTTGCCAAGAATAGCTGATGATGGGGTTCTCTCAACGAATAAATAATCGTGAGTTAAAAGGGTTAGAATTCTATAACTTACTAAAAGCTAAAACCCAGAAATAGCTCAAATATTTTAAGGATAAGTAACTTATGCACATTACCATGATTTCCTTCTTAAATATCATAGGGATTATACGGAGATGAATTCTAATGAGACTATAGAGAAATATTAAAAAGTATCTTCTTCAGATTCCCTTTTCCCTTGTACTCTCTGGATGCATAAGCTCGCAAAAGTGAAGGGAAAATTCCTCCGACCCGACTTTTATGAATAAATAGGCACCACTTGAAACTACTCGGAGTTGCCTCAGTAAATTACTATTTCATAGCAAATGATTTGTTTACAAGAGTATACGCAATCAAAAAGTTGACTTGCAAGAAGGTTAACTCCCTGAGTTACTATTCCTGCGCTTGTGCGGAAATTTCGGCTAAATTTAAATGTTTTAATATCGAAATGAATAAAACCATCGAAAGGCTTTAAAAAGTTTCAGATTGAATTTAGTGTCAATTACTTTCGCATATTAGGAATAGTTGTTTTTAACCATCTCTATGCATACTTTTGTGCAGCAGATGGTGAAACTGAAATTTTTCTTGAAATCTAAAGCTTCTTAAACTTTCATCCAAATTTATTTGGTGGAAAGATTCACATGTTGAAGCGGTGATCACAGCGAAGTGCACTCATGTGTGTAAGGAAATAAGTTTAATGATCAACGTATATGCATGCATTTGAAATGCGTGAACTAAGCATAATAATATTAAAAAATTAACTACACTTTAGTCATTTAGTTGACTATATAAACAAGTGATTAAATGAGTATCTAAGAACTGTGACACCTTGAGATTTTGTGTTTTCCGTTAGACTATGATGTTGATAGACTTGCAAGAAATTTTACGTTTATTTCAGTGGCAGATCCTTGTTTTTTAGATAGAATTATCTACAGCTGAAACAATTAACATTCAAATCGCCGGATTACATATTTAATATCTATATAAATTACTTCCCCGCTGTGACTCAAAGGATAGATAGTCCAAGTTATAAATAAATATAAAAGCAAATTTTTGCATTTATCCATTTTTATTTGAAATAATGCGTTACAATTTCTCCTCTTCGCAGTAGGTGAACAAAGAGGATAAAAAAGAAAATTCACCAGACTTGATAGATAAAATGGCTTGCCACCGATGCCTTCAGAAGCGGAAGCTTGGTAAGCATCAGTGGCTGATGACTAACCTTTATAAAAGAGTGGATATATGAGCACATGCATACAACTCGACAAGTCTTACATTTAGTTTCCATTGGTAAAATCATTGGAACAGTGAAATATTAAAATTCGTCATCATAAGCTTGTACTTTCCATCGTTCAATTTTCCACCATCTTTGGGTCCTTCATCGTTTAAAACCATCAGCAGAAGCAAAATAACTTGCAAAAATTTCCGAGTGAATGATAAAGAAAATAAACATGTGTCGGATACGATAATCATTTAAAAATACAAGTTTAGTTATGGAAACAGAATACAGTTTCATTTTTCTTACTATTAAAATAACTCCACGAAAATTCAATTTTCCACCATTCACTTCTGGTAAAAATCTGACTTTTCCATTACTTTGGAATGATTAAAATTGAAGAAATGTTTGGATAGAGGCGTACCATATCACATTACAACCAAAAAATTGTCCATAATAGAAGGTGATTTTCATTGACAGCGTCTCTAAGTCCAGCCCAAGCATATGAGTACATCTCTTAGACAGAAAAAGTAATTTCACTTAAAACAGAGCCCAGATTCACTTCACGGGCTACCGTAAACATAATTAATAGCATTAAGCTAAAGAGAAGGTATCCACACACTTCAGCAGGATTGTGCATGCTATTTTGACTTAAGGGAGCAAAACCAACACCTAAAACAGTGAGATAATAGGCACAAGCATTTCAGATTTAAATAAACCATACAAAACACTCATCAGACTTTTTCCTTTAATAGGAACAAATTACTCAGGATCAACTCTCCAATTACACCCATTGTTCAAGGGTATTGAGCATTTCACTTCTTTACCTAAGCACAAACTTTAAATTTGTTTCTATTGGTGGTCCTATGGTAGAAAATATCACAGTTGGTTTGTTAATACATACACAGCATACATCACCTACACTTTCATTCTCGAGGAACAATAAAATATTACATGATACTTCCATGTTCATTCTCATGGCGATATATCCATATCCATACGATAACTTCCATATTCAAATAGCATTTTTATGTTCGTACACAAATTCAAGCAGAGTCGAAAATAACCAATTAGAATATTGCTTTCTTTCAGCTACTAACGAACACAATCTCTTATTGGATAAACATAAATAAGCGAACGAAAAATTCAAGTCGCAATTCCGATAGTTTAAAAAACCTATGAAAACACAAAACTCATAAATTAATTGTATTGTTGGAAGGACAGGCTGGCATAAATTACACACAACATTCATATATGGCCGTGTTTGCTCACATATGACTTCGACAGTCAGTTGGGTCAAACAGTATTGAGCATTTTCTTCTTCAAATGCTTCCCACCTCATGTCTTTGGGAAGATCTTTACCACATTAAGATCGCTAAACTATTTAAGTTGTCTCCATTGACCCGAGTTCAAGTTGTGCTCCACTTCCACGTGGTCCAAAGAAACCTAATTTCCTCAACGTTTCCGTCGTTCTGGCGATTAATTTGTCTTTATACTTCCATATAGTTGTGTCCATTACGCTATTTTTCCTGTACTCGACGCATGTTTTCTTCAGCGTCCTCACGCAATCGGCTCTGTAATGCTGAAGTTGGGCATCAGTTGTATTTATAGGGTACGAAGTACACCCTGATCCTAAACACGCCAAAGGGAAATGATTGTGTAGCGTTAGAGCTCTTTCAGGGTTGTGGAAACATTTGACGAATTGACCAGGATTGGTGAAATTTTTCGCCCTGTAAACGTGTTGCAACATATGCATATACTTTGGAGTATCTTTAAACCAGCCGTGAGCGTGAATCAAATCATCTAGGAAGTATACATTACGCACGTTATACGAAGCTCTAGTTTCGTTCCTGATGGCTAGCGCCTTGGGAAGTACTTCATCCATCAATTCCCTCCAAGTCATAGTGTTAATTGGCATTATGACTTCATCCACATCCAAAAGAGCTATATATTCGTATGTATAGAGATTTTTGTACAGGCAATCGTTATATGGAATGAGCTCATTTTGACGCTTGTGGTTCACTTTCTTCACTAAATACATGTGTTGAAAACCAGGGACATTAGGTTGTCCTCCAGGTAAAGTCAAGGGAGTCACCTCAACTTTTCCTTGCTCCTCATAATAGCGTAACACTTTACTTATATTAGGATGAACCTGCAATTCGTACATGAAGACTTTCTCCGCTCCTAGAATCAATAGAAGCTCTATCCATTCGACTAGTCTGACAGATAAATCGTCGTGAAGGAAATCCAACCCTTTGACACACACCGCAAAACCCTTCTTTTTCTCCGGTTTGTTGTATATTACTCGAAGGTTATTAGTGGCCGTGTCGCAAGGACTTTCCACTAGTGATACAGACGCTGGAACTTGCTTATGGTACTTGGTGGGTATCTGACAAGCGATGAGATAGGGCTGAAAAATTCCCTGCTTGTAATTTCCCCACTTGCGATACCAGATGTATTTGTATTCTAGCACTTTCACAAATACTGGTTCCTTCTGATTTTCAAACCAGAACTGGCAATACGTCTTCACCTTGGGTTCTATCCTGTTTACCATTCCTAAAATCCTAACTGCCGGTCCTATTTTACTGAGGGCCCGATTGTCGTAGTACGCTCCAAATAACTGGAACGTTCCGTTAGATGTTCTTAGGCTCTGCCAGTAAAGATTGTTAAACTCCAGCTCGAATAGACTTGGGAACTTGGCGCAGCTTTCGTTCTTGAAAAACATAGGCTTATTCTTATGCTGGTTCCAGTAAGCGATAGGGAGCGAAGGTAGGCGTCGCTGAATCTCAGCTACGATCATATCCTCAGAACGGCTGGGTGATTTGTCTACGATTGGTTCCAACTCCAGGATGTTCTCTGTGGTAGAGGTAAACTCCGCTCGTAGTCCATGTGGTTCGTTTCTTTTCTGAAGCAAAAGACGACTGCTAACGTAACCTCCACTCAGTGTCGGGGGATTGACGGAGTGGGCCGCGAGATGCAGAACTGCGAGGGCGGTAAGGCCCCAAATAGCCAACATAAACACGGCCCTCCTCACCGATCGGCCCCTGCAAGCGCACCACTCCATTCTTCCTGAAAAAACAAAAAAGGAAGAATTAAGTAAAAAAAATAAAATGGCTGTTAATGAATAAGAGGTTCGAAAAAATCTCCAATCGGCGAGGCCGTGCATTATGCGTTTAGCCCCCCTTGATGATGGAGGCATAGTCTCCGAAATGCATATCAGGAGTTTCTGAAAAAACTGGTAGCCGCGACTTGCGTTCTGAGGAATTAGAGCCTGAAGGTCACCAGCACTCGGCGATTGGAGATTTTTTGAACCACTTAAGAAGTAAGTAAACAAATTACTGCTACTATGATAATTAGAACTATTGGAGTAAGATCATTACTATAGGACCGTAAAATCGAAGACAATGAGTTCTTCGTTACCTATGCAGTGAAATAACAGGTCTAAAAAGCCATTTTAGCATCTCACATAATAACGAAGTTGAAGTGCTTCATGGGCAATTTCCAGATATATCATGTGAAGAATGAGACATTAAAAATCGTTTGAATCATGTGATTGGGAGAAATGTGATATGTTTGATACGTTGGTGTTGGAAAAGTTAGCTCTTTTGTCTATTTAAGTCTTTATAGGTGATTATGTATGGGATAAGAAACTATCAAGATATAAGGGAAGCTCGCGATTCCTATTAATTTGATATAAAAGGAATTTCGAGTTTCGAGACCCATTTCTATAAAAAAAGCAATAGAAAAATCGCTATGTAGCCTCTTCAGACGGATTATCATCACACAGTTACCTCGATGGTCCAACGAATACTATAATAATGAATGGAAATACATGGCGATTTGTTGAAATTTAGGATTAGCTAATCACGAATTTCCGACTAAAAATAGATTTTTTTAAGTATTTGCTTTAAAAATGACTTATTTTGTCTATAAAACTTTACAGTATTATGATAATTTCTCCTCTGTCTGCAAACAAGAACATTGAAATGATGAAATTAGGCAATTGAAGATTAGACGAAATAAGTTGCTCATAAGCTTCCAACCAATAATGCCCTTGAAGAGGCATGCTCTTCGTGCTACACTGCGGGTCGAGACAAAAGTCAATTTAATTCTGACTCCAAAGCACTTCCATGATTTGGAACCACCAGCTGATTTTATACAATCACAGACTACAAAGCATGGGTTAAAACAACGGCCGTAAATTATCCTCGTAAAAATTCAACTCCGCGACGGCATTTCATTACGGTTTAGTAGAGCGCTTGGAAATTAAAAATGTGTCCGAGAGTGCGTTCCCGATAGATATTTCGTTCAGAATATTCTACCACGTTGATTGGGACTGGCTGAAATTTTGCAGGTTTGTAAAAGAATTCTGCGCCTGACACTTTTGGGTCGAATATGGAAGTTGGAAATACTTGATGAGTTTGAGGAGAGGACGTCGGCATCGGGGCCAGGTCCGGCCCCATCGATCACACCTCCAACTGCACTTGGGACTATAGAGATCTCTAAACTTCATGGCAGATGCGCAAAGTTCGTAACCTAAGCTGCCGGTGACACTCTGCGCATTTCTATGCCAAAGGATTAAAAGATGCCTTTACCAAGTGGGATCCTAGGCTTTAGGAGAATACTACTACTTAATGTGATTACGAGTTGTGTTGTTTGAAATGATAAAGAATGGTGCTTCGTCGCACATCGAATTACGGAAGAATGTCGGTATAGTAAAGCGATTCCCACTTATTGTTAGAATACTACGTTCTGCGATTATCGTACGCTTTCAAGAAATATGGAGTATAATTGTAATTAATTGCAATGATTATAAATAACCTTTGTATAATTTTAAATAAAATTGTATTATTACATTCAAGTACTCTTATATGCATTTAGAACTTAATAAATTGTTAAGTACTACTAATATCACTGAAGAATGAGAAATTCGATAGAATCGAGTGAATAGTCAAAATTAGACAAAGGCATCGGTTAACTTTAGGATACGTAGTAATTGATTCAAAGTCAAGAACACAAACAATCAAAACTGTAGTAAAAATATAGAAACACTAACGCCTAAAGATATTTGGGATTTTGGGAATCAATTCAAAATGGAAAATAATTTGAAGTACTTCCAACATTAGCAAATTTATCTCTTTCTTTTGAATATTTTAAAAAGTTAGATCTACCAAGAGCCTTACAAGTCTCAATCTCGCCCTAAATAATGTCGTTTTTTTATTATTAGCAAATGTGACGAAAATCTGTCTCATGGAATTATTGTATTACCGAGTCATTTGTTCACCCGAAGAGAATTTTCGTCGTTAGCAGAGGGATTCAAGAGCGAAGCAAAGTTCTTTTAACCAAGGACTTTATTTCGATAAAAGGATGCGCTTCCGCCCTCTTCTCCCCGCTCTACCTCGCGAGGCGCCTAAGTGGCCCGACGCTCTTACAGCATCATCCACAATATTCCTTATCAAATGCTCTGGTAGTGAGAATCGTGAAGTGATGTGGCGGTATGATTTGAGGCGCAAAAGTACTTCTCCCTAAAGATAAATAATGATGAAATCCTTCACTGTAGGAGAATTCGATTTATCTGGAAAAAATGGCAAGCGTTTAAGGCATTTATTCCTTATTGAGGCGTACATTAATTAACTTCCAGAGAGGTTTATGTTATGAATGAAAGACAGCCATTGATTATAAAAATAGGTTTACTCGGATCTTTTACAATGGGTCAATCACTATCAAACAGAAAGGAAACGCTGGTTCACTTGATAATCAAATCAATCATTTTCATTACTCACCGAATTTCAATAATAGCCAAAGCTCTACATGATGTAAACAGCGATTATTTAACGACGAAAATATATGTAAACGCAAAGAATCATAGAAAACCGTTCTTCATAGCTTAATCTCGCCGAAGGAACAACGAGAATATTTCTCCAAAGTAATCATCAAAAGTGTACGATAAGTATTATGGAAGGCATTAGTTACGATTAAACGTGACCTGGAAATGTCTATGGTAAATGCTGCACTCAACATCTAGAACTACGTGCTGGATTCCTTCACCACAAACTGGTTGAAATTATTTGCAGATTCGGTAGTTTAAATCTTATCTGCTTCAGAATATCTTATGTGCTCCCCGATTACGGTGAGTCTTCGATGAAAATTATGTAAAACGTCTTTTTCATTGTATATGAAAGCAGAGATTTCTCTAGAAAACTCCATGAATTTCACCAGAGAGAAATTGAAACCTCCAAAATTACACCATTCTTTGAATTGCGTAATGATGATGACAACGGTCAATCGCTAATTAACTCAAATTATTGACAAAATATTCTCGATTTCTTTGGATACAAAGAACTCCGATAAAACCGCATTATATCTTAACTCATGGAAAAAATTAATTCCTCTTAATAAATAATGATGCATAGCTATATGAGGGAGAATCGGAAAAAATGTCCGTCCTGATAAATTATACCTCACTCTGTGCGTTATTCAGCCCTGAGATCTGTTGGAACCTTATCCTCTTCACCATCAGTAACAAAATGGCGTGTAGAGGGAATGAGGCTCACTAGAAAGGATGAAGAGTGAGATATTATGAGCCCTAGCTTTACTTCTGCAGCCACAATGGCAAGTACTTGCAGCACTAACCTATTTGTATTAATTTTTTTATCAGAACGAATACGACCAAAATGAAAGTCATTATTCAACATCATTTATATATCTTTTAATCACAAACACATACATAGAAAGCAGTTAATGAAACCTCCCATGAAAGAATAGACTTGAAAAAAATTACGACGGGAATCGAGCCTGGGTCTCCCATGCTACCGGTATTTAGAAGACCCGGACTAGATTCCCGGTCCCGTCGTACTTTTTCAAGTCTAGTCTTCCTTGGGATTTTTCCTAGGTGCACGTCATCTCATGCGAAATCATCTGTGCCTATTTCCTTGTTAGTTAATGAAACCTTCCCTTCCGTTCTGTAACCAAGAGAAACGAATTCCATCGCATATCTTAGATGAATGTTTCTAACCTAATTCATAACCACCCTCTAAATTCCGCAATTCCAGAATTCTGAAATCTGAATCACGAGAGGGATTATCGGGCGTCCGCGACGATTCAATCCAGAAAACAGAGTCACAGACGATGACTGGTGAAAAGGCTATAGGAAGGAACTCACACACCAATCCGTAAACGACGAAGACAACTGTAAAGATGTCATCGGAGTAAAACGCATCTCTTGCGTAGTAGTAAGAGGATGAGCGCTACAAAGATGAGCTCCTTACCGAAGGTCGCACGGAAGGTCGTAAGTATAATATCCACGCTGCGGCGAATTCTTCCCAATGACGCGACTTCGCAGAATAACAGACCTTGCATCAAGGACGCCGTGACTCAACTTTAATCGATGACGCATGAGGTATAATAAGACGCGAAGCAATAAATAATGGCGGAGAAATTAATTTCCCGCTTAGGTAAGCTTCTAGACGTCCTTATCCCAAATCCTAACGATTTTCCTCCATTCGGAGCAAACGTATTCCATTAGAATTGTCCCACTTCGACAAAAAGTGAGGATCGGAATGACAAACAAGGATCGAAGGTATGAATGCAATCCGAAACGGATCACTGCATTGATAAGGGAATATTCCGCGGCCATTCATCAAAAATTCATCTAATTCGTCTCGTTCGGCTCTATTCAATCGCAGTGTCTGATTTGCGGGTTGCAATCGCGGAGAAAGGGGACACGAGGCAGAAAATAAATATTTTCTCTGCCGCCGCTAAATGACGATCCGTATATTTGCGGTCTGTTCATTTAGTGAGGCAAAAAAAAAACCTCCGCGGTGAAAAAAAGGAATACCAGTCATTCTCGATGTCCTACCGTTTGTTTTGGTAGATTGCGGTGGAATGATTTGAAGAAGACGCGGATAAAGCTCAAATGTCGCTTTAGAAATATTTCCTTATACACTGCGAATCTATGCAAACCATGAAATACAATCATTAACATATAATATTGCACGAATAAGACATTTCAATCTGATAATAATCTAATAAAATATAATCACCGCAAATAACGTGCGTTCGAGTGAAAGGTCCATGAGTTCTCCTCTCGCCTCCGGGATTACTGAATCATACCATTCACATTTAAAGCAAAAAATACCTTAAATCCTTTTTTTGAAATCTCCCCCTCATTGAATGAAGGCATCGGATATAGTCGGACATACAAATCGAACGGAATATGATTGAACATACATGGAATGTACAATCGAGATACTCTTTTAACGAGAGCATTTTTAAACTTTCTCAGCATTGGTAAAAACATCGCATGCAAGAGTAAGGTGTTTTTAGCGTTCCAAGGTGTAAAGAAAAATATTATTTAAATATGAGCTAATAATTTATAAGCTGAAGAATGCTGTTAGAGATGTCATTGAATTTGGAGCTGATATGTTTTCCAAACTATCTGCATATATAACCAATATTTCTCAAAATGGTATTGAAGGAAGCTTTATTAAATCTAGTCGGCTAACACGCCAAAGAAGTACATGCATGGATATTTACTTCAACGGTCGTAAATAAACGTATGAGCAGAGGCACCTTATCATTGACGAATAGTTTACTAATGCAATATATTGTAAGAATCAGGTCTAAGAGTTAATTTCCTTTCATTGTTAATGATTAATTCCAATGAAATAAAAATTATTATAATAGAAACAATTTGACATACGATAATAACAAAAATAAAAATTATATTGTATATATTATGAAAATGTAATTATATATTAAATGTCATAATAAATATTAATAAAATAATTTAATAGTTGATAATAAATTAAAAAGACCCCTGTAGGACATACAAAAACTGATTTATTTGACTTCATACTGCTGAAAAGTGCCTCAAAACAAATTAGCTCCTCCCTGAAATTTTATAAGCGAACGAGTAAAATGACATTCTATAAAGCGGAAAATTATGCCCTTAAAATTTTTAAGACTTCAAAATTACTGTGACTGAAGGACGTGTACCGCAATATTATTCTTATGATAACAGTTTTTGCTCCTATGGACTCCAAAATCTCGCTCACGAAAGAGAAGTTAAATTATTATTACTAATAATGAATATTGCTGGTGACAACAGTAATAGTGGAATATTATAAAAGGTGCCGCTCTAAAAGAAGGCTGAAGATAGTAATTTCTGAGGAATAAACAAAGAAGAAGTCGATTTACCAGTGGTTACAGGAAATCCATTGAAGGCTAGAGTACTAACATTATAACAAATGATTCAGCGGGATTATTCACATTAAAAAATTATAACCCAATTGTTTTATTACCAATATATAGTCGATATTGGAAAAAATTCTCAAATGGGAGGCTTTGTAAACACATTTTTGTTGCTTCGCTATATGCTACGGTTTCCATAAACTATTAATTTAAATACACTGGAACTTCCGAGATGACAAATATATCGACATTAATGGGTTAAATAAAAGCTCACCGTAAAAGAATCCTCCTGCCTTGGAGACCATCTGAACGTACAGTGAAAACTATACTCCTTTAATAAACATCCTCATAACACTGAGTCCACTTAGGAAGGAGGAATGATAACAGAGCACACCGCATAAACTTCCCAATCATAACGAAACGAGCGGTAGACTGAAAAAATCAGGGAGGACGCACAGAACTGGAGGCACGTATAGCACTAACAAGACACTTCTCCGACACATTCCTCGCTTCCAAGAACGCTTTTGAGGGAAACCGGACAAGAAAGATGGAGGTCGATGCAAGTTACGCCACGCTTAGCGCACCAAAAGGCCTTTTTCCGTACCTTAACTCCGGTAAAGATGCGAGAATCTCAACTTCCGTTTACTGCGACGCCGGATCGCGTCGCGTCGTGTTCCGGTATATTGGAGAGGGGACGCGACAAGACATGGCACGACTCACTTTCCCTGGAGAGAATGACGGAGCTCATCCTGCCTCTTTACCGCCACGACCTCGATTCGGCCCTGGGTGGCATGTTCTGACGCGGGAGAATCTCTCGCAATGACGCCGCTTACCGACGTGGACTCTTGACGAACAGATTCCAATACCCATTCCAACTTTTCCACGTCTCGCATATCCAATAAGACACGTGAAAGCGAAGGTGCGCATCTGCTTTCGTCCCGATTCATCAAGACAACACCGACAGCAGTAAATGAGCGCTTTAACTTTACGATTAGAAGTTACCGAAAGACAATAGGTGAAGAAAGCAGGCGCGAGCTAAATGAAAGTTGTACTCACGTGACCACTGCCGCAATAGATCACGAATTTCTCAGTTCCATGAGTGATTTCCTTGAAAGCGACGAGTTCAGAGCCACGTAGTAATACTAAAGATATCGTAAATATGTGTTCCGAAATCAGATGAAGTTGTAAGAAAATTAATTTACACGCCGTATTGAATTAGCAGCGAAAGTGAGTTATGTTTGAGGGATGTCGTAACCAGCCGTAACGTAATACATCTCGATCACGAAATTTCCTTTTGGGGAGAC
Organism: Pachydiplax longipennis; assembly: GCA_036926295.1. Taxonomy (NCBI): domain Eukaryota; kingdom Metazoa; phylum Arthropoda; class Insecta; order Odonata; family Libellulidae; genus Pachydiplax; species Pachydiplax longipennis. Next base: position 4,568,591 of record JAVFKF010000010.1, read on the forward strand.
CTCGTAATTTTTCTCGATTTTTCACAATCTGCTACCACAATTCCCTATTCTTGCGTGTATATACCGTTTTGAAGATATCCATAGATCTTTTAACATATTCCTTTTTATTTTTCCAGCTATGGTCGTCTCTTACACATTGGCCCAATGTCAGATCAACATTTTATGGTCCTCCTCTCCCTTTACAATCATTCAAATTCCCCACATTTTTTAAACTCAGCATACCTCTGTTTTTCTCTTAATCCAAACCAATTTAAAAATGCGTTCGTACTGTCACGCAGCCTTGATTTCACTCCACGTTTATTCATTAACTATTCATACTGATTCTATCGAAGAATTAGCCACAAGAAATGTTAGATAAAATCCATTATTAATTGGAATCAATTTCCTTATATGCATCTTTTAATCTACGTCGCTGGTCCAAACTGTCTCGAATAAATTTCTTTTCAATTTAAGGTATCTAATTGATACATTATCTAATGATACATTAAAAACACCACAGCCATTCGAAGAGCATTCTGAATGGTTTACAGCTACTTTGACTTACGGTAAGTTTCAATTTAAATTAACACCATACTGAATAATATCCAACAAGAATGTTCCATAAAAGAGTATGAAAATCTTTATATGGGTCCGTGAATGGTTGTAGAAAATTCTCTAAGGGGCTAGAGAGCACTTACACATTTACCACCAATGCATTGGTAAGCATAAGCATAAGCAATACATACTTATGTATGTATTGCTTATATATATTTATATATGTACTTATATGTACTTATATTATTTAACATACTTTTATAATTATTAAGTATTAAGGTTTATAATAATCTATAAATTGTCTTAACGTTTTCTTTGAGAGTTTTCGTGAATAGAAGAGCTCCTTAGAAATTTTTATTTTGGGGAAAAAACGCAGATTTTATAAACCTTAATCTTATTTCGAGATCCTTCAGGTTAAATCGATTGAATAGAAGGGATTGCCACACGTGCTTTCGGATGATCACGAACAAGCGTACCGATACTACTGTAGGAGTCATTGCGAATGGGATTCAGATTTCACGTAGTATTTTCAAATCTGTAGGGTAATAAATTCTCGGCGTTTAAGTTCACGACTTTCTAGAATAATAACGATTTTATGAACGATGATTTTGAACTAAAGTAAGCATAGATATAAGTCCGCTGTGGGATGGAAATACACTCTTTCGAAGAATTCTAACCCCAACATATCTCCACTGAAGATATTTCGGGCATCGCCTGAGGGAAGTTTTTCCGAAGAAACTTTCGCACCAACTCACCCTTACATCTTACTCTTTTACTTTAAAAATGGACCGACTTCCCGACACTGACTTTTTGGCGCGAAACTCTCTCGGTAGACCCGGATGGGAAAATCCCAAAAACAATTCCGATGAGTAGCACACTTAAAGGGGATATCTCTATTAATAGATCGACCCGCGGTATGTCTAAGATTCCGGTTGTTTCTGCCACAGACAAAAATAAATCCAACCTCTCCCCACATGGTCGTCACGGCTTCTCACATTGAAGCGGAAAACGATAAAGAAGTCGGAGATAAAACGCCGGTGGATAGAAATCAAGAGGACGTCATATTTAATAGCGTACACCACTTGACGGGGATAGGCAAGCTGTTCCAATCTCCGCACGAGATGACTAATTTTGGAAAGAAAGAAAAATCTCGTAAAAAGAAAAGGAAGTTGCGTTCTCGCAGCTGGGGGTTGGGCAGATTGATAGAGAGAGAAGCAAAGGGCAGAGCGAAAGAGATTGAGAGAGATTCTCTCTCTGCTTTGGAACAATGGAACCATCCCAACGGCGGACGCTGTGTTAATCGCTTCAAAGGTTGTGCCGTAAAAACGTGCCATTCGCAGGAGACACATTGCATACATATTCTTCATGCGATGAAGCAAACGATGAATACGGGTGAAACGAGCTCCATTTTTTACAAGAAGAATTGTATTATAGTTCCCCTAAAGGAATCGAAATTCGGACAGCTCGTTAACCACGTAAGTTCTCCTCCGAGGTGCCGCACGAGTTCAGTAATTCGTATTTTTTTCTTGTGTATCCGATCCCTTTAGGTGTACTATTGACCAGCGGAATCCGAAATGGTGTTACGAAAAATTTTTATCAAAACTTTAAATTCTGTAGCTCATAATACCGAGCTTCAACTGCAATTATGAAAACTTTCGCAACAACAGGCTGCGAACTTGAGATTTGTGTGTCGTGAAGGTAAAAAACTGAGAAGTTCTTCCTGAGCGAAGTTCGTGAAATACGAGGAAGAATATGAAAATGTATGCGGAAAAACGCAGAAACTAGTTGAGAAATTTGCTATTTTTCCTTGGTAGGACCTCCACAGCTTAGTCTAGCACACGTGAGCCGTTTGAAATCCATGACCGCGGGTTCTTGCAAGCGAGCCGAAGTAGGTCCAGCTTTATAAAACTGACTTAAATAGGGCATATTTTAAGATATCATGTTCATGATCATGATATGATGTTATCTTGGAGCGATCTTTGTTCCAAAGCTCATTTTCAAATCCAATTCCCGATCTGTTTGATCCAGGGTTACGTCATAGCGTTTTAAAACGCAATACACTTGATCACCTTTCTGTGGATCCCGTTCTCAAATCCTATTCTTCCAAGGTACGGCCATAATCAGAATTCAGCAGTCTTATTTGGAACCCACACTATGCTACCATTATTCATACAATAGGAAGAATTCACATAGGAATCAAATCGCTGTATTTGAAGGGAAAGACTCAATTTTTAATAAAACTGATTACCAATCATTGCATTAGAAATATATCCTCTCTTCTTTCCAGACAGGACGAGCAGTTGCTGATGTAGTCCTCCTTCGGAATATTCTAACTGGTGTCATCGACTCTAGTGAATTCATTAATCTTATTAATTTTAATGTTCCTCTTAGGCGTACCAGAAATACTAAGCTATTTCGTGACTCTTGGAAAAGTGGAAGTCTGTGGATTCAAACCCCTGTCCAGAATCATGAAACTGAATAATAAGGTTCTGACCAGGACCAGGGATATCGATTTATTTTTTGATTCAAGGGAAAACTACTTGAACTAATAATTTTAATCTTTCAAATTTTATCTTTGTATAATATCTTTTATTTTACTACTTTTTTGTATTTACGTATTTATCGATTTATTACATCACATGTAATTGGCGACTGACGAAAACTCCGGTCCTTGGGAAATAGGCAAAGCATTAAAGAGAACTAATCGCTAGGGCGGATACTTCCTCCTTGTTATTTTTTACGCATTTTAAGCATTAGAGAAGCAGATTTTTTAATTTGAATGGACTTGCAGGTGTTAGTTAATAAGCCCCTTAGCGCACGCCTCTGTCGTTTTGCAGGATAAAATTTAAATGTTGGAAGAAAAGATGCTTTATATTGTTCTCCAGAAAATTGTTGACAAAGAAAACATAATGGCAAACGTTGGATATGAATCATATTCTTTTTCCAAACACAAGTAAAAAAAACCGTCGCAAATTATACAGATGGAGCAGAGGAAATCTGTTAGCTTGCCTAAGTGCTTGCCGTTAACTATGGCCAATCTCTTTATTTGCTTTAATCACTTCTCCAACCATAATGCCTTTCGCTCCTCAGTTTGGTCAATTACCATGAAAACGCTCGGTCCCATTCCTTCTCGATAATGAAATTCACACAGCTTTAATCGAAGAGAGTTGTGAGCGTTTCTAAAGAGTAAGGAGTCGTCTCTTAAATCAGTAGCTCTTTGAAAACGGCCGATTTACATTTGGGTTACCAAGAATTGCTGCAGTTCGAGCTTTATCGGAAACTCCCAAACACGACCGAATTTCCTCATTTAACATAACTCAATTTTTACACTCTCATTTCCAAGACGAATGAGGGATACCTTCATAACAAACACTGATTTGATATCGCACACACTGGAATCCATCACTGTCATGAATTAAATACAAATTTTATAAAATCGAATTTTACGCATAATAAATCTTTTAGAAGAACTGAAACTAGAGACTCGAAAATTCATTGTATTTTTATTAAAACGGATATAACAGAAGACGACTCATTCATGGGTTTATAGCAAGTTGCTGTTGTGAGTCCAGTGTACTTAAAAAGTAGAAGGAAACTTGGATTTGTGAAATGGCACGGGCGCTCTGTATCGCTCCCACGTTACTTGCGATAAAAATGATCCTTTATCTAACTTAAAGATGGCCGCTATTTAGGTCGAAATCTCTCTTAAAATAAAAATCACTGAAAATTACGGTTTCAAAATTTACCTCTCGATTATATTTCAGCAATGAGCAACAACTAAATAAAAAGCAAATGTACGTCCAAGTTCAACATTATAGGACTGAAAAAATACCGTTATTTATCAAATCTCAAGCATAATCGTGTATTTCTGTAACAAAATACAAATTGTTTCCCATCCATGAAGTACAAATTCGACTGATTTCAAGAAAAATTAGGAGAAAATAACAAGAATTAATATAAAAGGTGCCATATCGTGGCAATCTTATTCGTATGTATCAATCGAAGTAACGTAAAAATATTTTTTCCTACCATCACACCAACATTTCAAGCTTTCTTTGTTGCCACAGCGTTTAACTTCGCTTTTTGGGATCAAACGTCACGAAATTAGCGTCGCTCAAGTCACGCTTGCAATTATCTCATTGCCACACGTGTGCTCTTTCGAACTGCTAACATTTTTATGCTCTGCCAAGACCACCAACGGCGCGTCAACTATGTGGATTTGGATCCTCTTCATCCAAGCACACTATTAAATGGTTAAGACGTAGATGTGGGTTGTCAGAACGGGGTGTCCAGCGTTCGGCTAGTGGAGAGCCAGCGTGACCATCACTCCATCGAGGTCATTCCGAAAACGAGTTGAACAATAAACTTGACCTATTTATGCCCGGAATTTCGCGCTACGCATCGCTGTGTATTCCACTTCGGGTGAGCAGATGAGTCTTTCGCTAAATGACCACTGAGCGTGAGGAAGAGCGGACGCCGGGAAATAGCAACGGTCGACGAAGGCAAATGATTTCTATTCTCTTTACAATTAATATTAGAATATATTACTGTAAATAGATTTATTATCAGGTGGCGCGGTACAAATAATGAAAATTCAATAACAAGCAACTCCATCAAAATATAGACAAATCGTTAGAATAACACAGGAAAACTAACGATGGGAATCGGAAAATCTCTCAAAGTACAGAGAACTTCCTACTAACCGATTTTCTCATAAAAGTATCCATTATACTAGGAAAGGTTCCTTATCCATAAAATACTGGCCATTTATAACCTTTTTCAATTATATATAGTTATATTTAAATGTAAGTGGGCGTATTAAAACCAAAACTTAACCATTCCAAGCATACCTTGTAGGGCGATCTTACATTGCATAAAAGGGCGTATGGACGTACGGACTCAAGATAAGTTCAATTCTTGAGAAAATCTGGTGTTTATTATTTCGGGGATATCAACGCTTATCTTATGGCGACGCGTCAATAAGATTTGTAACGGGCTCGCTGATAGTATTGCGGCTTTAGGTTCGATTTTCGGAGCCCAAGTGCGAAGTGCTGTCGAAGCAATTAAAAATAGTACTACTAATTCTAGATCACAAATCCATGGTCGTACTCTGATTCGATATTCGGAACTGAATAAAGCATTAATAGATTGGCGAAGAATTACTAAATTTGGATGGATAAATATATCCTTCATAAACAGCATTCGGGTCAAAAGCACCGGATATGTAACTGATCTGATGAAAACATCGCGTTTAATTAACGGCGTCATCACGGGGATTGTGGGCGAAACAATGCCAAGAATCATTTATCTTCGGAGATTCTTAATTTACATAATATTTTCCCTGCACAAATATCATCTGAAGGAAGACATGCACCCAGATTTTTCTATTAACACGTGAAAATAGTCATTTTTGCCATAAAACTGACAACCGTGGTAGAAAAACCTCCACGTCCTGGGTGAACTCCATAGAAATTTCAACATGCCCGAAGTTGGACACGGAGAATGGAATTCAGAGAACGTCTCGTGAATTCTGAAAATGCAACGGAAAAGTTGTGAAGTTACCCTGATCAAAATCAACAATGTCAACTATGAGTCGTGAAAAGGATCAGCTTTTCCATCTTATTCCATATTTGTCGACAAGACGTTATGAGTCCCCAACGACCCGGTATTTTCCTAACTTTAAATTTTGTTAGATTTCATGATGTGGATTAATTACAGCTATAGAGAGCCTCACAAATTACGACCGCATAGCACTTGGGTCAGTAGGTGTGTGTTTTGGGGGATGCACACTAAGTGTGCATCCCCCAAAAATGTATGTTGTATATTTTTCTTCCACGATCATTATTGAGAATTAATGGGCGGTTTGGCACCAAAACAAGTTCGGAATGACCTCCACATAGGAAATTGCATCGCGGCATGGAAGATTTAGAACCCACCACGACACAGTGCTGCCGTTTACGTTCTTTTTATGATAGCTTTAGCTCTTATATTTTAGACGATGGTAAATAACATTCACGGATAATTCACGGATTAGTACCAAAATTATTTCCTGAGTCTGTTGACAGTACTTCAATGATTGTTTCCCAATTCTTCCCATTTTCTATAAAGATATATTTATGACAATTTATGCATCAATATTAGTACCCTGGAAGCGGAATTCTGGCGTGTGACAGAATTATTCTCGGATCAACATCATCTTAATGACAATTTTCATTATTTTCGCAGTTACAATCAAAGAGATTCATGATTTCACTCGGTTGAGTCAGCAATATGATTTGTTATGTCAATGCCTAGGTAGACTAAACAAACTGAGTGTTGTTAGTAATAGTAGAACTTTTAAAAGTGAAGCTCAAGTCAGTTCGCACATCTGGGCCCCCACAGAAAATCGAACCTGGTACCAAAGGCAAGCGCGCTACTCACTCGGCTATCCGGGAGTGTTATTTCTTTCTGATTATAAGAGTTAGACCATGTAAGAACGCAAACTATAATGTTTATCAAAGATATTATTTTGAAAAGTTTTAACTTTCTTGAATTTACGTATAGTTCTTGTGCGATACATGGTGGAAATTCATATGAAGTTTCATTAAAATTCATATAGGCTAACAGCTAAATTAATTGTTTAGTTTAGTTAATTTAGCAAGCATTTGGTAATTTTTACATTTCAGCTACATGGTAATCACATATTGTGTGTAATCTATTATAGTAACAAAAAAATAAAATATCAAGGAGATATATACGAAGGAGCTAAGAACCGTAAAAACCGTATTTCACCACATTTGAATACCTTGTATCAATCACACTCAAGGGAGCCAATCTATCTACTTATAAAGAAAATAACGAGATGAAGGAGATGATTAAGAATATTTAAAAATAAAAATAGCACCAAACATATCCAGTTGTTAAGTTAGTAATTGCTTTTAGTATGTATGTATGTACTAATGGAAGAGAGACGACTCGATGTTCTGAAAGCCGAATATTTCAAGTTTTGTTTAAGTGAACGCATATGCGAATTTGGATCGTTAAGTCTAAATTCAGCAACAATTTTTTATGGATCAACATAATTTTTTTACCTTCATTTGTCCCTCGGCAAATAGAATTGTTTTAGATTACGTTAGCAATTTTACATGTTTCAGATGAATTCGATTGATAAAGTTTCCTTAATTGAACTTTATATACTTGAACCTGACGAATATATCTGATTTTAAAGATTAATATATGTCTTTTTCATTGATAGCTGAGAATAAAAAAGGAAAACTGATCGAGATTTCTTAGGCAACACTAGATTTAAAAATTCAGAGAAAACGATAGATTTTTACGAATTCCCAAAACTCGAAAGATATGCCAAAATGACGCTAACGATGAGTTTATGAAATTCATACCAGGAAAAATGTAGAGAATATCATATAATACCTCGACTGAGGAATAGGAACGTTTCATAATCCTCAGTTATCAGGTATTCTTTTAAGTTCTCTGTATGTTCGATATCCAAGTAAAGTATAAAGATATCTGAACCATTTTCGGATAGCAAGAGATTTTATAAAGGAAATGTGTTGTTCCCAAATCTCTAAATGTATGCTAAAGTAAAGTACAGTGCAATGAAATGGCTTAAATTTTATTGTAGGCAACATTGGTGGCTAAATTTCAGACCAGTATAAGCTGCCTACTTACTTGTTAGTGAAGTTATATTGAGATTAAATTCAACGAGTGAGATGTTGTGATACTATATCATCCTTAGAAAATGGACAAAAACTTTACTTTTGACTAATGTAACAGATTTATTCGCTATCAACATGTGTTTCATGATGAATTTTCGCTCAACACCGTTAGTAAGTAATATGCTGAATAGGAGAGTGAGTTTTAGTAAATTTACGAGTATATTTGAGTCGCTGAGTGCAGAAATCCGAGATGGGTACATTTTCCACGTTTTCAAAAACATGTTCACAACGTATTATGAAATATATATTTTAATAAAAGAAACATGCTCAGCATTTTTAAAGTAAATGCTTGATGGAAGCATGAAGAGTAGCTTAATGAAAAGATATACGAAAAAGAAGGCGTTGATTATTGAAACTGAAATAAGACATGGGGCGGATGCTAGACTCAAGATTATCTCGAGTGACATATTCAATTATAATCCGCCAGAATTCTCGATGCGACTCACCAAAGCGGCGATCTTCGCGCACAGCGACGGGACGCTCGCGGTAAACACTTCGAAAACTCGATTTTTCACAAATTTCCACCAAATGCGCCACTGGAGAGCGAGTCGGGTAGCGATCCCTGTTTTTACAGCAAGCTTCGACGTGAGTACGAATCCTTGTGCATGAGTGCGGGGGAAAACGTCCCGATAATGGAACTCACTGGCGATAACACTGCGTGTCTCACGTCACCACCATCTCCTTAACGAATGCAGCAGCGACGTTCGCGCTTCTGCTCACTTCGGAAACTAAATTCTCCATGGGCGTCGATGCAACACGCCGCTCACGTCCCGACATTACGAAAGGGAAACAGCTTATCTGTCCATATTCCCCTCGCACATCCTTGATGCCCAACGTGCTTGCTGACCAACGTCCCCACGACACCATTGGTCCTTGGAAAGGTCGACGAAAGCCACGCCTTCAGCAATTTGGAAACGGTAACGCGTTTTCGGCCACGAGGCCGTCGATTTGAGAAAATGGAGTCTCTTGATTGGAGAGGGTTTCCTCATCCAGGACGTGTTTTCGGCTACGGAAGATTTGTTGGAAGATCCGACCGGTAAGAAGTGCCGCGGTAAAGAAATGCAACGTGTGACGCTATTTCAATAAAATCATGCAACTCACAAAAATCATGCTTATCGCTAAGAAAAATAAATTGGATGCCGAGGGATCTTATCTTATATCTTAAGTTAACGATCGGAAAAAAATACTTTGCAAAAATAACCTTTCCCCGAACTTCACCACGCCATGAGTGCTCATTTCCATTTTCATATTTCGTAAATAGTTGTATACTCAAATTCTTACCTCCCACAAATTGTGTCAATTAATGTAAAACAAATGTGGGTACTAGAGAAACCGAATAGAGTGACTTGCTGCGTTCCCAAGTAAATGAGGCTAAAGAGATTTCTTTTCCTCCTATTAATATTTTTTCTTTATTTCTTTCCCTTCCATTAATATTCTATATGTAACATCTAAGCTATTCAGCAATACGATACGTAAAGAGAAATTTGTCTTTCAATCTCTAGCTGTTTAGTTCAAGTTTTCGCAGGTGACTTTGCCTGAAGGCGGAGGTGGAATGGATAAGTGTAAGACTTGAATGTTTTATTCAAGTTCTTTCATATAATTAAAATCGAGATCTACGTGAAATTATTGCGATTGTCAAGAGTATTAATTCTTAAGAAATCAATTCAAGGTGCTTATTAATTTTTTCCGATACAACTTTAAGTTCAACCTCCTTCGTTCTGCTACAGCTTTAAACAATTCAACTTTTCAGATATTTAGGATAAATTTAATAGCAACATTTTTATTCAAACGTTCCCTGTTTATTGTATGTGTATCAAAACACAAACTTGTGGTACAGTTTTCTCCAAAATTGACGGTGGAGCGATGGATATTGGTCCCTCACAAAATCCAAGACAAGTCCGTCGTGTCAAATCTTTATTTTCTCGTAAATTATGCTTGAGGCATTATCGCGAATTCGCGCTCTATTTTTCCACTCACTGCTAAAAAACAGAGTCACATACTTGACATTGTTAGTGTGAGGGAAAGAGGGAGTGTGGGAGAAAATGAGGGGAAGGAGATTGCAGCGCCAGTTCCTTGGCAGACGTTTTCCAACGCTCGTCGTGAAAAACACTGTACGTCTTGCTTGCTTCGCACGATTACAGGAATGGTATAAAACTTTCGTACTTGAAAATTGTCTGAATTCAGAGGTAAAGAATAACTCTACAATGCAGACCCTGAAAAATTCCACACTGCTACACTTAAAATTGTCGATTTCATCGATGTTTTGTCAGTTTTCCCCTGATACTATTTGCATCATCAAAACACGGAAAAATGAGATGTTTGACTTTTAGTGATCTGCGTAGCGATGTAAATGCCACAGTCAGCAAACAGTTTTTCCAGGCGTGGTATCTAGTTGCCTTATCTCATACATACTACCTTTATACTTAGATTAGAAATGTTGTTAAAAATGTTTCGACAGCTGCAATCATTTCGCACACATGGAACCACGCCGGAGACTGCTCTCAGCATAGGCTAAAGCGCTACCCACTTGGCTATGCGGTAGCTTCTAGTGATTGTTTTCACTTTCATTGAAAGGAGGTGAAGCGCACTATTAGAGAAATTCCATTGGAGAAACAGGAAGATAATAAGATCATTAAACTAGCGTGACGATTTATTGATGTCGAGACGGAAAAATTCCGATGGAGAAGAGAAGGAGAGAGTAAATATGAATGCCACTTGCCATGACAACAATGATCACAGTACACTTGAATTCAACAACCGAATTAGCCGTCCCGTCGGTAGAGTTATAATTTCAAATTCAATTATTATTATTTTATACTAATTTGTCTCTTTATCACTTAAAGACGTGTATGTTTTGAAAATTCTACTATACCTATGTCCTTAATGATAGACCACTCGACGGACACCAGAGAATAAAATAATATGAATCATTAGCTCATTCGACATTTGGATATTTGGACTTCTTACCAAGTTACTGCAAAACGCGACTGCATCTAAAACGTTACAAGACTACAATAAACTAATTTCAACACTCATAATTATACAATATGTATAGGGGCGCAAAAATACTGCTTATTATTTCATGGGAAAACATTCTACCTCGCACTTCTTCAGAACAATTTCGATATTGAACTATTCTAGTGTACACCTCACATTCGCAGTCAGATAGTTTACAATGCTGTTGAATTAATTCTCACCCGGCCGAAAGGTACATAAGACCTTCTGACAGGAAGAGATTCCCCACCCTTGAATTAGCCAAAACCACAAAGAAACCCATCTCGAATCAACGAGGTTATGCTCATTGGAATATGCTCCAGAAGATATCCACACTCATAAGGGCCCTTCTTCCAAAAAGTTTGTGTATCTATGATATGAAATAATAGCTCGAAATGCCCCTGCACAACGTCAAAATAGGTCGAATAAAAAGATGGTACCTGAAGAGGCGTGTCTGGGAGGTGAGACAGAAAGAGGGGTGACAAAAAGATGGAAGAGAGCCGAATGGAATGAGAGGTAACATGTTCAGAATACCGAAGCGTTTAAACTTAAAACCAGGAAAAATTCAACCCTTTAATGCCTTTTGGCTTGTCTTCTGGTTGCATAGTTCGTGACTCTCGAACGACGTTTCCAAATTTCAATCACAGAAGACGCCCTCTAATCGACCTCTCATGGGAAATAGCTGAAATTCTCGCAGCGGAAAAGAAAGTGGGCATTTTGTTTTCTTCTAATGCAACTTGGAATCTGTCATTCGGAGCGATAAAATTACTTCCGAAAGCGAAGGAATGGCGTACAGATTTCAAAAGATTCGGAGTCGACGAGAGAATGTTATTTGATTAGGAAGGGTAGGGCTTGTCGAAAACGGATTAATGAGCTGAAAATCGAACGGAAATGGAACGCAACGGTTATTCTTTGAGTAAATTTCATCTCCGAGAAGTGGCGCGATTTGATAGGCAGAGCTATCCTACATTACTAAACTTTTGTGTTACAATTAGATGTATCTGCAGATTATCCGATAGTTAATTAAACAAGAAATTATCGATTCTGAACCTTCTGTTAGTATATTGAGCGAAACTCCTAGCAGGAGATGTTTTTAATTGAGGTTTGAATAATCTAAAGGAGTAGAGAAATAACTGCTAAGTCAAAGGAAGATTAGATGTGATGAACACCGGAATTCCGAAAACGCCGGCACGTTGAGTGACATAGTTTCCAAGAACACTGAATTCTTGGATGATGAGCAACATTAAGGAAAATCCAAAAATTTAAGTTAGATGGATGCTTTATTCAATTGATCTATCTCGCAAAATTCTTATCATTGCCTAATTAATTTCCTGATATCGTGCGGCGTTTCTAGCTGTTCTGGATAAGTAACTCGATACACTAAAATATTCCCCAAGAAAGTAGAAGATCCGGGTTTAATTAGCGATCCTATCAGAATATATTATGTCCGTTTTCCCTTGGGATTTATCCCCAGGCTTACCAAAAGTCCGAGTTATCCAACCCCGGATAATCGGGAGTCTGCTGTACTACTGTCATTTTGTAGTATTATTATAGTATTGTTAAAAGTACTTCGACAGCTGAGGTCTTTCGCACATGGGCTCCCACCGGGAATTGAACCCGGGACCGCTTTCATTGAAGTCTAATGTGCTGCCTACATGGCTATCCGGGAGCCTGTATCATATTTCTATCCGTATTTTAGTAAGAGCGACTTATTTCAATTTATTCCAATTTTAAGTTTCAAGACTCCAGCAACCGGTATCAAGACAACGGAATTCCACTGCAGTGCTCACAAATTCTAGAAGCCTCAGTTCCCTTTCTGGGGAAATTCATTACATGACTACATAGCCTTGTAGCTTTCCGCAGCAGTGTCACGCGAAAACATGGCGGATACTCGAAATCGAAACCGAGATATTTCGTATCTATACTTGAACATCAAGGCTTCGGGTACTGAATCATGATTAGCAAGAGCTAATTGAGTCTCGAATGAGTGCCCCTCAGAAAACCACGCTGACACTCATTAATTACACCACTGCTACTAAGGGTGAGATTTAGCATCTAGCATCGCTAAGGAATTAACATATAAGATAAATTACATTCGCAAATATCATGCAAGGACTCCAGATTCTGATAAGATTTCATCGGCATGTTAGAAGTACTGGCGCTTCCTTAGCCCTACAAGCGCATACTAAAGTCGACGGAGCACAGCTTTGACACGCTGAGAATCCATCGTTGATGCACTATCTTCACAAAATGCTCAGGAGAAAAACAAAGATATATGACAGCTATCCCCTTACATAAATCATCAAACAAATAATTTCATTTCACCAGGAGTTTACTTATGCAATCAAGTACATGCTTTCCTTAATTTGTTGGGTCTTTAGGAGGATTCCAATATCACATAGCGCAGAATAAAGCTTCAGTTTTCCCTTTCTGCTCTAACCTTTTTCTCCCCTTTCTCATGTATCAATAACCACCTGATAAGGACCTAATGGTACCGAAAACTCCAAGGAAAATGCGGCCATTGCTGTTTCGCTTGCATAGAGTGTTGACATACTCCACTTACTGTTGATTCGGCCTCATTAAAATGGTGATGTTTAAAAGTTCTTTCTAGATAAATTTAGCATAGCTTAGGAGAAGTTATTTTTTTTGACATATATGCAGATTTTTTAACTTGAGTTCTTGCATAGAGTTCATCCTACAGCGAGTTATCATTCCTCCGTCAATCAGTCAGTTTGACTACAAAGTTGTGCTTCAGATGTTCTATTCAATCTTTCGAGCCCGTCTCCTCTTTTAGTATATCTACAACCGATCCTAACCTTGTACAATTTAAAAAGGAATTATATTCATCCCATGAAGAGAACAGTATCAAAATATGGACAAAATTTCCAAAGAAAATAGTTTGTAGGCTCTATGAATGAAAACTACAGAATCGTATGTACCCTGCAAGCCGCATTTTGGCATTTGGCACGGGATGTTTGCACCATAACTTCCCTAATCGACTGCTGTCGTTAATCATTCCAGGAAGGAATGAGTTCTTGAGGCGATTAATCTTAGCATTTCTTTCTCTGATTTTTCTCGCAGAATTAGAATGGTCTATGTAATGGGAAGGACACTTTATAATTGTAACATATTCCAAGAACGTACTTTCTCTGCACTTATTAAGTCAATAAAACCTCATTGTTAGTCTTTAAGCTTCTAAGGATACTAAGTTCTGAAAATCTGAGTAACGAACGCTCACTAATTTATAGCAGCAATTTTTGACAAAAGGTATCGGAGTACCTTAATTCATGAATAAAACAGTTGATCCACGGAAGGGTCCCAAATACTCCATGCATACCCAAGGTGAGGTTTAACTGGTGCAAAATAACAGCGATCGCGACGGACTTTCTCATCGTTCTTACCGAATATTCACTTAATTAAACCGAGTTTCTTACGTGCTCCTCCACATATACTAAAGGTGTTGGTACCGCATGTTACATTTCTCGAGAGAGTTTCCCCAAAATATTTCACCGATTCAAATGAAAATAAGTTTACTCTCGGAGGCTGTACGAATAATAGAGGACATGGTGATACAGATGTGCATATTACGTCTAAGAGTATTCCATCCGCTGAAATAGGACTTGAAGGAATTCGGCGTGACATTTTCAAAGAGCGGTTGGCTGGAACAGGACGTGCAGATGCGATTGGAGCTCTGTTTAATTAATCATTTACATAAGCTCATATTTCCATTTTTCGCGAAAAATTTTACGGTGGAAGAAGAATGCGTTTAAGAATTTCCGATCGCCGGCAACTTGAGAAGAAGCGTCGAGGATTTGATAAGTTATTACGTTTAGCTGACGGGAAAAAATGGCCGAATCCCGAAGCCATGCCCCCATTTGTCAATCGAGCCATATCTGATGCTCCTGAGCCCATTCTTCTTCTTTTTATCAGGAATGGGAAAAGGCATGATGCCAACGTCAAGAGAGCGATATTTCTGAGGAAGATCGAAACGGACCCCTGGTAATTACTAGCCAATATCTTCTAAATCTTAAAACGACGGATCCTACCATTAAAACTCATACTCTCCTTTTTTATCGCAGAATTTTTCAATCTAGGTTTCTAATTGAAGATGGTCTGAAAACTTCACGACCCGAAGTTATGCTAACTGGCATTCATGAATTTTATATTTCGCGAAGAACTATTGACTACTGATTTTCTGTTTCATTTGCTACGCTTCAAAATTTTCCCTTGACAGTAAGAAATTCAACATTCAGCGAAAGTTAATTTTCTAAAAATGTACAGATTTGGAAAATCATTTTCATCACTATTGATATGCCCAAAAATTGCAAAAAAAATTACCCAAATATAAAATGAGTTTGCTTCTCATTAAGTTAAATCGTTGATATTCGTTATTTTCGCTTAACTAATACTATCACTTTATATCTTGAAGTGATATCTTCCCTTTCTATTTTATTCTCTCATAACTTCTTTGGGTCATTTTTTATAACTCGAATATATTAACAAAGCTGAGCAGAGCAAAACTATCTGGTGCATGACTATGGGAAGATTAAATCACCGCTCAATTCAAGCTTCTACTTTCATCTTCCTCTACGTTTCTTACGCGTATCCAAGCAAATTCATATTCTCCAATAACAGGCTGTCATCGACCACATCAAACGCTTCGATGAGGCCGTGTACTGCGTGATGGTTTGACCTACGGTTTACCCGAGCTAACACTTGCTCTAGGTCCAAAGCTAACATCATTCGTAAGAACACCATTACGCAAAGCAAATTCATCCGACACACAGATCCCAAAGAAAGATTTTACATAACGTTATCAAATGCGATTCATGGGATTAGAACAGTACTTCTCTTTACTCACACTTTCAAAATCTCATGAGGCACATGCGTCTTCACTCTTAAACCTACGGGAAAACTGTATCGCAAGTTTTGGCGTAAATCTGAATTTACAAAAATAAAACCGGTTGCGGTGTGGTTCGTGTGTTCTCGCTCCAACGCCAAGGTTGCGGGTTCGAATCCCAGCTAAGCGGTTTTTCCTTTAGGGATGGATGAATATGTTCACCAATAATAATTATTATTGAAATGTATGGGATCATGGTCTTTCTGTTTCCATTAAAGAGGTGATTTTATTATGAAAAGTTTGATATTGATAAAATTAAATAAAATTTGATATAAAGTTTGATAATGAATTTGATACACTTTCGTTCACCTAAAATAAAAAGAATCTAAAAATTAAGCAAGTATTCGATATAAAACATCGAGGAATACGAGTTAAAGAACGGTTTACCTATAGGAAAGGAAGGGATATTCACAAAAAATAATCTGACATGCGATGATAAGTGTATCATTTTGTTTAAACTATTAAAGACATTGAAACCATTTCCGATTGACAAAGCGAGTACTGTAAGCTGCTCACAACACAAGTTGATGCAAGTTAAACATACTAACGTTAGCAATATCTACCGCTTCTAACATCTTACTGGATTTGAGTTACTTGGAGGTTTAGTGAGGTGAGAGATTGTTTGAAGAATACAAGAGTCGATTCAATTAATTCCCATGGAGATATTCTAGCCTTTTATTTTTACTCCGCTCAATGGAAGAAGAGATTTTTCAGTCACAATCTCCTCTTAATCTTCAAGACTTGTAAAATTCTCAAAGTACATTTCTGCGATTTATATTACTGAAAAACTGTAAGAAAGATACAGCAAAGGCATTATGATTGCTTTTTAACATAAAATAATAAGAGATACGCTTCTTACATGTACTTTACTCACGATATGCATCTCTTTAGAAGACTATGCTAGTTCACGTCTTTAATACTAAGCAACTGTTGATTTGAAGAACTTAAATGGCTGCAAGAGTAATTAACGAGTCTTGGCGATTTCGACACAATCTTTGCTTCGCAATATCGTTTGAAATGGCAGTTTGCATTCCCGTTAACATAATGGAAGGGCTCTACGACCATCTGTAACTATAAACTTGCGTCCGAAAAGGCTATAAGTCAGTGCTTACGAGCAATCAGTGAGAGCAACGTCAAACGTTAAGTATTTATATTTCTCTGTAATAGGAATTTAACTGTTTGCTAGTTACTGAACTGCGGGTAGAATCAAAAATTGTCCTTCGTGAAAAAGAACTGAATCGTTTCTTAGCCATTCGACGTAACACTCTCTCCAAAACTCCCTTTTATTCCAACACTGCAACTCTCCTAGAGTCTTTATCTTATCAAATTAGCCGTGCACTAAAGCGCTCTACTTCTTCGCCAACTTGGAAGTAATTTGGCCGTGCGTTAACAAGTCCTCGCTAATTAGGAGGCAAAATTGTGCATCCGCCTAAATGCCGAAATTTACGGCCGGGTCGTCGTCTGGTGTTATATCCCTTGCAAGTTGTGGAGAGAATTGAAGCAAAGAGAGGAGGTCCGAGTAATTGACGTTACCCCCACCCAAGGGAAATGCAATTAAAATTTACGAATTGGAAATCTCCGCACGATCTGCTCGTTCTCAAGAGGCGACCACCTCCTTAAAAAGGTCGAACGCAAAATGACTCCGGGGTTAATTTCAAACTCTTAATCGACTAATTCGTATTTCCTTAGGAGTGTCAGTTCCTCGGAAGACGGCGTATCGTTGAGCGATGAATTTCGAGTGGAAGCCACGATTAAAAGACTAGAAGAACGGTTTCCGAGAGAAGCTACAAGACGAATGCGACCAGCTTTTTCGATCTTGGAAACCAAAACGACACAGCACCGGAACCACGGCGAAAACCGAGACACAATAAATTTTTAGATTTTTTATAGAAACTCTAGTATCTAAATTATAATAAGTAAATTTATTCCTGAACTATTTCTTTGATATCAAAAGTTTTAATCTAAAATTTTATTAAAATAAATTCTATTTAAGGGTCAAGTTGAATCTAAAACTTGCACTTGCACTGGGATTATCTTATCGGAGCGATGAAAACGATTCAAAGGTGACAAAGCGGAACGATACCGAACTTTGGTATTCTCACTGAAGCGAACGGACAATTAAAATGATCGAAGCTTAGGCGATACCTAGACCGTCAAGTAGCCGAACGGTAGTAGTATTATGACGAGATTCTCGACTACGGAAGAATATTCACTGTTTTTCAGACCCTCGTCATAGCATAATGCACAAGAGTCTATTTATATGTTTTTCAAGATTTGTAAACAAATGTTTTGGTGTACTCAGGATTGAACAAGCACTTCAGAATTACCAGTATAGTTAAGATGGACATCAATATATGCTTAGAGTTTAGGAATGGACTATTTTGGCAGTTTTAAAGATAATTTACGATTTGGAGTCTTCTAAGAACTTGCACCTTATATTTGAAAAAAAATTTCACAAGGTGGAAGTTGTTAATCTTCAAGTTGCGGTCACCCGTACGTTTTAGAATGGCTCCTTGCGGTCCGCTAAATTAATAGAGACCTTGAGGTCTATTTCAGGAAATAATCCTTAAATGCATTCAAACTCATATTGTGATTACTGTTATTCATTAATATTGATAGTTTTTGTATTGATTACATCGGTTTAAGTTAATTTATTCATAATGCCAATAATATGAGAGTACGTGTTAGTGGCTTTCAGATGGACATTTTTATTTTCATCCTAGCTTTAACAAACAATAAAAATTCGATTTGAAAATGTGCACAAATAATTTTCATTTAAAGACAAAGTAATAGGAGTAAAGGAAGAGAATTTTCCATAATATCCTCCGTTGTACTAAAGAGCAAAATCTGAGAGAGCACTAAATCGTCATACATACGCAAACACTGCCAAAAATACCTCACTCGAACTAGTACGTATAAAAGAGTAGGTTCAATATATTTCGGTCATTTGGGTATTTTTCTGCTCGGGTAAATGCATCATCAAAACATCCGCTGAATAGCCGAGATATTAATTTATAAAAACTGCAAAAAAAATTATACTTGGGCAAGTGCAACCTCCAACAATCAACCAAATAAGTAATGAAATTGGCATTTTAGATTAATATAATAAAATATTTCGTGAAAAATACCAAGTACTTATTATTATACGTTCCACCAAGTAACTCCGCATTGTGTTAAGTTTATGTCATTAGAGTGATTAACATTTTAGAAATAATAACGTTGAACACCCTTAAGTTAGCTTAAGGTTGAAGTAAAGTCATCTATATGAATGGATATTAACTAATATTATACTTAGTAATTGTTTATATCCATTAAAACGGAAGAGAAAATTCAAGTAATTTACATTTATACGGAAGTTTATTTGGAATAAAATTGACACATTGTTGAATATTACTGTAATTGCGAATCCTCGAATTCCGCTATGCATATATGTAATCAGGACAAGGATTTTCTTCAAGTAAACCAATTCGTAGGCTTCAAATCAATAGCAAGTTGGTGCTAAAGCATAAACGAGGTCAGAGGATGCATGCCTTTATTATTTCAATGACATTTCCTAAGTACCATACACGTATAAATCTCTTTGATCAGCTTCCAGTTTGCCTGGAGATGGTATCGCTCTCAACTCTCGTGGAAGCGGTCCCTGGTTCTATCCCGGAGGGAGTCCGCAGTAGAGAGGGCCTTAAAAATCACCACCAAAATATCATGATCCATCATCACCAGCCGACCCCATTAGTAACAAATGGGAAAGACGACGGAAAAGGAGATTAATCTCTTATAGAAAATAACATTAGCAATACGTACGTGAATTGAGCCACTCTCTACTCCGGCTCATTCGATCTTTGGTTTCGCTCAAAAGAAAATTAGCGTTCCGGTGGTTTTCTGTGTAATAAGCGAAGTAAACATTGAAATTTCGCATTGATAAATTATAATTTTAATTGAATTGAAAGACAGGAGAAGGAGAAATCGCCGCGAAAAAAGTGACCACCTTACGACGCGTGATTAGGTAATGCGAGTCACACTGAAATTTCACGAACCAAAATAGGAAAAACTCCTTTTATAATTTAAAGCCGCGTACCCAACTTCAGCGTGACGTAATGTTTACGTTTCTATTTCAGATGTCCCTCACCGGCGGCATTCCTTGGGGGAAATTCGCAAACAAACTCCTACCAACATGCTGAAACATTTACATCTTCATTATACAGGAAACCTAGTGAAAGCACTTTCTTCGCGTGGAGTACACTCTAATGAAAGTAAATTCTGTAAAATTCCGCGAGAAAAGTAGATAAAAGTTTCCTTCGGCCTTTTCTATACGGTTTCTTGAGACCCGACGATTATTTTCACACGGTGGAGAAAATAAACGGACCAGCAAAAAGACCAGCAAAAGACCTCGCTATGGGCAGGCACTCCGATGATAAGAAGCGCGGAAATAGGACGAATTAAAAAATAATTACTCGAAATCGTCCTTTGAAAAACGGAGGGCATTCGCGGAATTACTCCACCAAACGGCGAAGTGGAAAAAATTGGCAAAATTACATTCGCGCGATATAAGTGCATTTCCATGCCACCCTGATGAAACAGGGAGGGCACAGCTAGAATATATACGAGGATAAAGTAGGTGCATTTTATTCCGAACGCCTGGAACATTTATATCCCTGGAGTGCCGAGGGGCGGAGAAAAGAAAACAAGAAAAAGAATATGAAGAGGAAAAAGATGGGAGAGATGGAAATAGCGGGAAGGCCCAAGAGACTCTTTCTTCCTCATTGGTTGCCCCGTTACGTAAATAATAAAATAGATATGCTAAGGCTAAAAGACAAAAATAGTCGGATATAAAATAAATAAAGAGAAAGTGTCCGGAGAGAAGACTTCGTAAATAAAGAGAAAAGCCGCACCGAGGGAAAACGTTCCCACAAAAAAATAAGAGGAAAAAGTTGCGAAAACCGTTAAAAATACGAAAGGAAATCGCAATCGCTGTGTTCTTTCTCGCGAAAGGTGTTTTATTTGTCCTCCATTTTGCTTTCACCCAGATTTACTTACAAACATTTCGCCCCATTCTCGTTTCACTTTCAAACGCATTTACTTTTCAAAGCTTCATCCAGTGAATCAATTACATTTCACCCATCATTTCCTTTTGTACTCACAGCCATTCACCTCATTCATTTAATTTCTTCTGCTTGTATTCGATAATTGTTTCATAAACTCACATAAAAAGTTTTTTTAAACTACTTTTCCATATTACCGAAGTAAAGATGAAGTGGAACTTAGGGCAAAATTAAGAATTTTCGTTCAGCAAGAGATATTCCATTCACGCCAGCGCTGGAAAACATAAAAATCGATTCATTAAGTTTTCTGTAATGGAAAAACTACGTTTCCTTTCAGGTTACTCTTAACATTACGAGGAAATAAGAAGTTATAGTAACAATAAACAACAAAAATTTATGTAAACCTCAAAGCTTCATCATTTAGAATTTTTAGTCAATGACATTTCTAAGCTTACGCTTCGATAACGAGTATTTTATTTCCATGGGATTTGCAATAGAATATGTCATTTTTGGATCAAGTACACGAACCAGGAAAATTCCAACATTTGATAAGCGAGTTTGATTCTTTAAACCATCCAAAGGAAAATACTACATTAAATATAAAAATAACGCTCTAGCCCTGTAAATTCATTCGGTTCACCTGGAGGCTGCAATGGTAAACTATCATTTAAAGAAATAACGAAAAGATGATTGGGCTTAAGCTAAGCTCTTAGTATGAATATTTTCAACATTTTCATTTATGTTTCTCAATGGGCTAACTTAAAACTGTTTCTTTTTCGTTATTTCGTTGCATATTATTTTCCAGCATAAATTCAGATGGAGTAATAATATACTGACTATATTAGGGAGCTGCTTTTTATTGCGTCTTATTTTTAATAGCCCCAACGATGTATTAAGAAAGACACCAAAACGTGCAGCGATTTTTCTCTCCACGCTACAAAATACACACGAGTAATAATGATAATTCACGCGCAGAGTAATCAAGGAAAACAAAGCGAAAGATATAGAGGAAATTTTAATTCAGTTTCACTTCGATATTTACTTACACTTCGAATTCGAATCGTGGTCATTTAAAGTATTTTACTTAAAGATTGGCGGTGGTGTTGCACCATAACTACCTTGCTTTGGCATAAAGTTGCAGAAGAGCAAACTGACAAGGCCTTTCTGTGGCGGAAACTTCCTGTGTCTTTCATCAGAAACCGACTCTGGCCACTTAGAGTAGCTCAAATATTCCTTCTCTCAAACACACCTTATCACTCTAAAACCACCTTCTTCTCCTCACTCTTATGCCCTTCTTACACCATCTAACTCCTTAACAAGCTCTCTGAGTGTGTCCCTCTGGTAACGCTTCGGCCTTCAAACACAACTTCTTCTCTTTCCTCGACGCAATTAACTAATCATGGTTCTCTTCCTTTTTTGCCACTGCATGCATTTTGAACGCTCATTATTTTACGGTTTTCATTATAAATCCATTCAAATTAAATTTCTCCGTGTCACCCATCACATCTAGTCTAGCTTATAAGATTCTCGACGGAGTAAAATGTGTTCGATTTATGTAATTCAAATTTTATTGAAAAGAAAATACATACCTTATTCAGAAAAATCTACACTGGCTATTCAACCCGTATTCGTGGCGAATGTATCCTCCGCTCATCATAAATGGAGTTAAATACCAGTCTTAGTTTTACATCACGTGAAAGGTGATTCTCAGTTTACAGATCTAGTCTAGAGAAAGCTCGTGGGAATAATTAATTTAATTTAATAAGCTCCGTTATGCCCCTTAAGAATAAAAAAATACATCCCAATCCTACATTTAAGTAATAAAGGAGTTTGCTGAAATGTCGTATATAGTTAAAACTAAAGAAACTCAGGATATAATATATGAATAATAAGTGGCTTGCATTCTGCAATATATATATATTGTAATTGATGATATATTATCGCTTATGCTACGAATTAGTTAGCTGAAATGGATACATGAAACATTATCTGGGTGGCGAATGCATGTACTTAGAATGGGCAATAGGTTATCTTCCATGCCATTCTATATCTTAGGGATCCAAATTTTCTCTCAGCCTCTGAGGTGGACCACTAAGGAAATTGAAAGATGATCTCGGGAGAACCTAAAACTGAGGTTAAAACGCTCCAAGAACGATGCTGACCACGAATGGGGAAAATATCTATCATTGAGCCACTTCAAAGATCCTCTTCATGTTTTCTTCCTCAGAGGGCTCCAAAGGGAATGCATACATAGAGATAAGAATCTACCAAGACCCATATGTGTCCCAGACCAACCATTACCGATAGACCTAGTAGCTATATACCCTTGCTTCTTCCATTACTCAACTTACCATGCATTTGTTATGGGAAAATATTTATATCCACCCGGAGTCGAACCCAGAATCATTTTGGAAAATATCAAAGGCGATTATGTAACTGAACCATGTCCTCTGTAGGCATACCGGATGAGAATCATCTATTCTTTGGGAGCGGCTTTAATAAATCTCAAGTTATCCCGCATCTTTTCATTAAGGGAGAAATTTGAACTAGCCTGTATCGAATCCAGAACCATTTCGGAAGGTATCATTGCACATTACGATACGGAAGTACCTCCTCTATGTCAGGAGTTTCAAGTTGATTTCATTTCGGAAAGTGCCTCAAAAATCATTCCGAGTTTCTCGTACAATTCTTATGGAAGAAGATTAAAGACTACCTACTACTGGTGTCGAACTCGGAATCAAATTTTAACCGATAGAATTCGTTTAAAAAGTCACTATTCACATCCCGGGTGATGGCTAACTATCTTTTCGGAGTGTTTTAAGAATATTTAACATCGCTGCTATATGCCTCAAGAGAGATTTTTGCATCGACCATTCGCCAAACGCTAGATCACCCACTACGATATCTTTGTAGTATACGTCAAAGAAGTCAGAATCGCCTTTAACAATATTTCAATTCTTAAATCTCTATCTTTCTAGAAAGTATCAAAAAAATATTTTCGAAAATACACACAATGCATTCTTATGGAAAAAATCGGGATTTTGGGGCCTTCTTAGCCATAAAACCCATCTGTAGAGAAGAGCGAAAAGTTCGCTTTCTTGTTGCTGTATTGATAGTTAGTATTAGCAAGTTGTAGTATTGTTTAATATTTTTCTACAGCCGAGGTTCGCACACCATGAATAGAGCCCGAGACAGCTTTCGCTAAAGCCAAACAAGCTGCCCTCTTGGCTATCCGAAGGCCTCGCTTACTTCATTGTAATCAAGTATGATTACTTTATTCTACATAGAGATTGTGAGGTTAGATATAATCAATGACTTCTAGCTTAAATGTCCCCCCTCTTATACTCTGGAGTATTAGAGTACACTTAAAGATATATGGTAGTTATGGATGTTATTTTCTTAATTACCCATTAATATTGTTCCATTCAACCGCACTTTATTATTTGAATTACGCTGGAAAAAGTCTCCTTTCCTGCGTCCCTACAGAAATGTAAGTGATTGAAATCATTTTCATTATATTTTCATAGCGTGCATATAAAGCAACCTTTCGATGAACGTCTGTTTCCCAAGAGAGCTATTTCATATCTAATCAAGAAATTCTTAAGTCAATCCCGTAAGAACGGCCAAGTTATACCGTTAAGCAAAATATTCATTACCGTTAAACCGTTTCGAACAAGAGATTTATTATATACATTAGTTTATATATTTATATGTAGATAACGGCAATTTTCAAAGAACAATAGATAGCAACAATATCCCCCAGAATATAACCGCAGAGATAATTCCACGAGAGAGACGATTCTTCATGGGGAATGAGGAGCGAAGAAAACTTATCCACGGGACTAAATTCAAACCCTCTAAATAGAGTACTAACGTAACATGAAAACGGTTAGCAAACAAGACTTCCAGAATGGCTCGATGGCAAGGGTTGGCCATTTCAGGCGGGCATTTGTTAAGGAGAAAGACACGACCCTTAATTTTGTCGGCATAAAATGTGCAGCTTCCCAGACGAAAGGTACAACAAAACGGAGGGAAACATTGCATTTAAAGGTATGTAAATAAGAGCGATAGTGTGTCGGTTCAATTCCATTCGCTGCTTCCGATCCCCGCACCGCCCCAACCTACTTCTCGCCCCACCATTTCCCTATCACAGCTGCTCTAACGAGGGCTTCGAACCCATCCAAGCATGAGCTCAGGTCTTAAAAAATACTCGCTTCATTTATTCCCCGAACATTAACTGTCGTTTGCCGAAAATTTAACGTTTCCGTGCAAATTTTTCGCTCCCCTTTTCCTTTCCGTGCTGCGAGCGCACTTCTGCGAAGTTTAAGTTATGTTTCCATATCGTTAATATAGAAGATCGGATTATTTTTTAACGTTCCGTGCGGCAATTTCCGATAACAATACATTATCGAATCCGTTAAAATGTGCCGAATGGAGTGTTGTGAGGAGAGTTAAAGGGTTAAAAAACACCCAAATTCGGCTAACTCAGCAGAAAATAAGAACTTAGTCTTATATTCATTCATGTTCTAGAATTTAATTGATCTCTCAGGCATAGAAAATAGCAGGCTAAAGAAAAACTATTGTCGTTAAAATGCGCCGGCACGAAATCAGGGTTAACATATTACTAAATCTCACGGCAACTTTGCGGTACTTTTATGAATCCATGGCAGAAAGTAGACCCTTCCATACCAAAACTCATGTACGGAATTTACTCCGAAAGAGTCTCCTTTCCACAATGGGTTATCTATGGTATCTATTCTGCGGTAGCTATTTCGTGGTGTCCCTCCACTAAGCTTACAGCTTTTAGCCTAACCTCAGTCTAATCATACCTGTCCAGCTTCCCACTCTATACTGCACATCGGAGTACCGTAAGCTATCACCAAGACATATCTTTATATATGTATTTAACTATAATGGTCATCCTTCCAGGCAATTAAAAGCCAGGTATTTGTTGAAACGAGTTAAATACGGAGAGACCAAAAGAGATTTTCTCAACGTATATGCGAAGCAATTGAATACTTCAAGGCGTACCTTTTTCATTAACTTTTATTTGAGGGTAGTCCAGCTCTGAAATGAAATTCATTCTACAATCAAGCAATGCATATCTGAATAATAGATTTTTCAGATCCTTAATGTGCAAAACTTCTACGAGACTAAAAGCAATTCAACACGTCCTGAGGGACGAATACATTTTTCAAACGGGAGAATACAAAATTTCTGTCGCATTATTTTATAACGAAATTAATAAAATTTCATAAATTCCTGAAATAACGATATAATTACGAAGTTTATTACGAAGTTAATCATGGAACTCGCAATGAGGTGGATTTTTCAAATATATTGAAGGATGATGAAATTGCAAAACCTCGAATATTGTTCACATTTAATTAAATATCACCTTCAGTCACATGTAGCAGTGGATTTTTTCAGATGTCATGAGACCGATTCCATGAAAAATGTAATTGATGTTCTAAAACCAAATATTGCGTTTCTGTTCAAAAACAGAGGTCTTATGAAGCAACTTTTTCCTAGAACAGAGCAAAGTGTAAAAATAGTATGAGTATCGGATGAATTAGTCAAGCATATTCCAATTATTTCTCACATTAAAACGAACTTATTAGCTATTTGGATACTAATTTTGGAGTCTAATAACATTCTACCAGCAATCATTAAAGGTTGTTCTTCATCTTGTTGTTCGAAATCATTGAAAAGGCTGGGTATTTCACTATTTTAGAAATTATTCATCTTCTATATTATTCCAAAATATTTTGCAGAAATAACTGAAAAAATAAAAAGTTTCCTCTAGCGTAAAAGAATAGAAAGTGGAGACAAGACAAAGTTGTCAAGAGCAGATTAAAGGAAAGAAAAAGACGAAACAGTCTTGATTAGAGAATGCTAGACACGTATTTTGGAAGGAAACCCTTCAACAGCAGGACCTATAAAGACTTAATCATACCATTAGTGGAATTGTATTTAATGACTTTAGAAAGAATATTACCCTAATATGGGCCTCTGTATAACGAAAGCCCATATTTATTGGTGCTGCATGAACAGGAGCGGAAATCCACTGAATCGTAAGGGCAATATATCAAGGCTTTTAAAAACGGGAAATATTCCGTTGATAACGATACATTAGCTGTTACGTCATTCAACAACGTATTTCTCATAATTAATGATTTTATAGGATAATTCGATTCAATATTTTATCAGGAGGAATTCGCCTACGAAAAGTCTTTCGAGATCAAAGATTACATAAATCACTCGAGGGCAGAAAGCTATCCTTTGGAAATAAATCCTTACAGATATCTATCCTGCAGAGCGCTTCCACTAAATTTCCCGAGAAGTCTCTCTGGAACCTTTCACATCGGCCTATCATGTGCGAAAAGCAAAATGTAAATAAATGTGAATACGCATGTTCCAATCCTCAGAGATTAATGTTATACTTTGAACAAGTAGTTTTTCCTTGGAAAATTTGTATCTAGGTAAATTCTTTTAAGTCGGTAATTTTATTTCGACAATAGATATTTTATTTCCATAACGCCAAACGGACGAAACCAATATCATTACATATTATCGAGCAAAAATTTACAATTACGTCTTCTAAGAATTTGAAGAGCTATAGATTAGTTGACTTGAAATGCGAAAAATGGTCGAAAATATTTTGAAGAAAGAAATAATGTTGGATAATTTCTTTGGAAATATGTCACTTCCAAATCTAAGCGCAATAATACTGGTAAACGTATTATGAGAAATTATTTGATGAAAATCAACTTTCTTGCGATTATAAGAATAGCAATCACAAAGGGTTATCAGATGCTAAGCTATCAAAGAATTTAAACCATTACTGCCTCTGGATTCTTTTCTTCTAAATTAAACTATACTGTATATAATGATTGAAAGTACCATTAAGACATGATTAAAAATATTTATAGCCAACTTTGAATGTAAAAAATATGAGAAGGATGATTTGAAGAGAGTTCTACATTTTATATTTCAGAAGACTTAAAAAATGCGGGCTTCTTTTGTTATTAGGGCCTTTCACGAACGCTTTCCTTTGAACCTTAAGGAAAAAAGAATAAAGAATAAATGTATCCTATTTACAATATTGAATTAATAAAATATTTATCATTATGTATAATAAAAATAAGTTTCATAATAGAATCAACCTACATATCCCTCCACGTGAATTCGTCGTAGGTAGAAGAAAGAAGATATCTGGGGAAAAATTATTAGATTATTATAACACTGCTGGGAAAACGGAGATAAAATAAATACCTTCATCTTAAATTCCTAGCCGAATTATTAATAATTGGAGCTTGTTTCGAAATATTGCCTTCTCTCTAGGAGATGAAGCGTCATAAATAAAGAAATACATATTAGGAAATTTGATTGTGAGCAGATGATAAATATACATTTTACGACGACTCTCAATTTATTTCCATGAGTTAATTAATTTAGGAGGATTTTATAGTAATTCTGAAGGACCGAAGAAAGGTTAAGATACGCACCATAAACAAAATTATCCTCACTGCCACCAAATGTTACATCTAATTGAATTCATTCTATGTTAAACTAATGATTATATTATTAGAATAATATGTTTTTCCTGATGACAAACAGTGACATCGCGCCAAACTAGACGTCTGTCGACCGGACGGAGGTGCAGTATTAAGATACAAACACAAAAAATATATAACAATTAAAGCAGCTCATGGCTCACATATGAAAAAGATGATTAACAGAAGGGCTTCACAGTAAACACAATAAGTAAGACTAACATAAATGAAACTACAAATAAAACAAAAACTTCTAACCCGAAAGACAGGAAAGGAAACACCTTTTGCCATACAATGGAAAAAAATGATACTAATATCACTGCCATAATAGAAACATATACAATTATAATAGTATATTTCGGTTACTTATGTACTTAAGAAAAGGTAAATTACTTTTGAAATATAATAATAATATGGAGGCGTATGTATGAGGCACGCGTCCAAGGCAGTTGAAAAGTGGCATACAACAGCAGTTGCAAACTAAACAATTATTTATAATCTACTATCACTAAACGCGTAGTTGATTTTTAAAAATCAGCAAACGTCACACAAAAAAATCGTTTAATCCTTACGTTGTGGTTACACCTAATTCCCTCTAAAAATAACAAGCCAACTTCCATAAAGTATTTTTGCAATCCGGAGAGAGTCCGTATTTACTTTAGAGGTGAGAGGGAATGGAAAGGATTGGTGGAATTGGGGAAAGATAAAGGAGGAAATAAAGACGTCAGGGGATGAAATGAGAGAGATAAAGATGAAAGATATTCCAGGGAAAGTGATGCGTTCCCTTTCCGAATGGCTGTCACCAACCAAAAGTGGTAGATTTTAGCCCTTTCTCATCCGAAAGGGTGAAAGTTCTTCGGATCTTTTTCGCGTTTACATGAGAAGAAAAAGCTTTGATTCTGAACTGTGAAAAGGAGAGTACGAAAGCGAATTGGTGATCATTATTTGGTAATAGCATCTGACTAATTATTTCGCTTATCTTTAAATTTGATGTTCATTACCATTTAACCTAGTTCAATCTTCTCTTCGACGCCTAACCCGAGAAATTTCTTTGAAAAATGTAAATACTAACATTCTGACATTTCTCTTTGAATTGTCCTCTATGCCACCTAATGAAGCGTGATTTTAATTTTGAAGCATGGACTCTTGAGGTCTCCCTAAATCTCAAAGCAATTTAACAATGAACGATTAATGTATTAGAAACGGTTCACTTTCTAAGAATGGTACACAAGGAGGTTTTGGCGGCTATCACAGGAAATCCCGCTTCTTCCAAGGCTTCCCTCAATTAACTCATTCCAAAACCACTTTCCCTCCGTAATGATCATCACAGTGCCGCGTGGTTTCGTGATCGGATCGTACGGTTCACAGTAAAAGGAAATCAGAAGTGAATGTTTCGATATCAGAGAGACAATCTTAGGCTTTCAGTCTAATTTAAAGATTTCGTGTACTTAAAATGATTTGGCAAAACCATTATGCACTACACCAGGACATCAGTACGCGTCATCAGCGTACAAACCGAATTCCTTCAACCTGTGAATTTATTTACCTCTTATTTATTTACAATATAGATTTTAACGCTGGCATGTCGTAATATATTTGATCTTTCACATGCAATTAATTTTAGTTATATCCCCCTGAAGAATTCCACTGGACACAAAGTAGTAGCTATAACCACATTTTACCGACCGCGGTGGGGGAGTGGTTAGCGTGCCTACATGCTATCGCGCCAACACCGAGGTCCCGGATTCGAATCCCGGCTAGCCGAAATTTTCTGGTTAGGGAATGGTCGTGTGTGTTCGTCCATAATTATTAAAATGGGTAATTGAGTAATGTAATTATAATTTTTGTAGTGACGAGTTGGGTAATTTCTTAAATAAAAATCTAGAAACACATGATACGTAGCTAATCCATACTTAAGCAACGAGTAAAGTTTTGGATAGTAATTTTCTTCTCAGAGTTTGGTTTGCACGGGTACCCATAAATTAAACTCCATTTAAGTAGAATAACAAACTTTGGGGTTATGTTGACCCCATTCGACTGCATACAAAACTTCTCAGGGTAGGATTAACTACAAGTAGATGAAGAAATTTGCAAGGAGAATCGTATGTATTAGCATTCTAAACATTCATAAATTTTTAATTACCAAACAAGCGCTTGCATTCAATGAATAAGAAAATTAACCTGTAAACTTATCCAATTCAAGGTATATATTACATTATTGATAAATATTTATCTTTCAAATTATAGCTATATTTATTTACCACAGATTTAAAGTGATTTTTTGATTTATTTATTTCTAAATATTTCCTAATAGAATTTTACATTTTATTATTGATTTAAGTTGGAATGGTTCTTTTTTATTCGGGTCAAAACATAAACCGCATTAAATCGTTCGTGCATTCATAGCAAATAATGCATTCAATTTCCCTTAACCAAAGCAATATAGGATCGATTCCAAACGTTCTCACATATATGAAGTTTTCATAGGGCCTATCCGGACCTCTGACGGTAAACTTCAAAGAAAGTCTAAATCGCCAATTAAACGAGTTCGAACGGAAAAAGAGCAAATATTGGAATATAGAGTATACAGAAATCTGTTTTATCGTTCGTTATTTTCAAATGATTTATTTCGTTGCCGTTACTAAGGCTTATATCAACGAGAAAAGGCTAAAGCTTAAAATGTAATTAAAGTTCTTTTTTTCCAAATAAAAACCAGCTTTGTGAACATAGATTCTAGCAATAATTTACAACTTGGAGATATTGTTATGTACATCTTTGGTTGTAGATAAAAGTTAGTCTCTCTTGAATTTAAATAAAATGTTTTTGGAGTCATGCGTAAGATAGCTAAAACATAATAGGAAAACATAAAAGAGAAGGGAAAACTTGAATAAAAATGAGCAATACAGCAAAACCTGCGTTGCTTTTAGAGGTAAGATATTTTCATCCTATCAAGTTCCACTGAAGAAAACAAAATTAGCGCAGCTTTACAGGAGCAATAAAGAAATAATCTTAAAAATCTGCGTGCTCTCAACACTTGGATATCAAACAAAGTTATGACTTGAACAATCAAAATATACATGAATTTTGCATTGATGAAGCCGTTAATAACACAAGAACAACGTCATTAATCGATTGCAATATATTTAATTGCGGTAATTCTTCAAACAGATACTCACTGGGTATAACAGCCTGATAACATTTCGTCGAATCCCTGACTACCATGTAATTATTAATAAATATAACAATGCGAAGGATAGTAATCCCGTAACTTTAATAGCTTCAGATACGTATACATATTGGAACACTCCTTGTAAGTTTTACCATTTGGAATGACTATATAGAAACAGAAATTTTGGAGGTTCCACGTAGCAAATCATACAGGACCCTTAAATGTCGGAGTTCATCACATCATGCAGCCTAACAACACGCAGCATAGAATCGACATTAACTTATTTTCATACAAATCCGACAAAGTAACACGGTTTTAGATTAAAGGAAAGTACTCGCAGCAAAAACAAAACTGTGAGCTAAATTGCTGAAACATTCCTTTTCCTTGGGAAAGGAAATAAAAGACTTGCTTAAGGAATAGATTTACGGATAGCATTTGAAATTATGTCACCTTCTAAAGCCTAAAACAGATAAATGGAACTCGTGCCGCCATTGTATATATGGCTCCTTGAAAATCTGATGTAAGCCCGAGGTAAAATTTTTCATACTGTTCATTTCTTTAATATACTCGCAAAAAGAGAATTTTTTCACTCGAGAAAACATACTAAGAGGAGCAAAATATATTTGCGTAAGGGAAGAGAACGACTCAAAAGAATCTTGGACGGAACGAAGTAAACGTGGTACATACTTGCACGGCACAAACAGTATTAATCTGATGCGCATTGCAACGGATGAACGTGAGCTGACAGCGTTCCTCGCGTGAAACAATGAATTTCAATTATCTCGATTAGTATGCTACTCGAATTTTGCCTAAATACGCTCGATAAAAGGTTCATTAGCGCCGTAGCGTTCCGAATGGCGGACTTACCCGCATTTCCCAGCTCGGATGATTTGTACCTAAACCACGACACTACTGCATCATCCATGTAACTGCTTCTACAACGTGTGGTTTCCTAATCTATCCAGAAATGCCCCAAAAACTGAATCAAACTTCGGAGAAATTCAAAAAGGGGAAATTTAGAAAAGGATCGGTTGTAGGCGAAATAAATCTCGCGTGAAAAACGAATGCTGTCTTGTAAGCTTCGTTTTCTTCTAAGTCTTACGGAATAAATTGCACTTTTTGAGCGAGTTTTTCTCAGTACTGGTGCATGGGCTGAAACAATTGTTGTGCTCAACCTCAGCGAATTTCGAGATAATCATTGGTGAAAATAGCATACATTTTGCGAAAGATGTCCATATTGAAATTAATGAATTTCTTCTAATGGAGATGCCAAATTCTATTGCATAACATAGATATATGATAAGACAGCAAATGAATAATTATTAAACTACAACAGCATTTTAAAAACTTAATTTGATCGATTTATGGATATAGCAGTAGTATTGCTAAATGTGCTTCGACAGCTGAAGTCATTTCGCACATGGAGTCCCATCGGGAGTCTTACCAGGGACTGCTTTCACCTAAGTCGAACGGTTATCCAGAAGCTCCTAATAGATATAACTCTGACACAAAAGTATATTGATTGACAATAGGTCTTACTGGACTCCGATGACAGAACTTTAATGGACAAACATATCACGAAAATGTAGAATTTAAGAAACGAATCTTTCACCAGTTATAGTTAAAAATAGTAATGATTTATTTAGTGCTATATACACAAGAAATAAAATATTATAATATATATACAAGAAATATAATATTATAATATTTTCCTTAAAGATTATTATTTAGGCAATCGTCCATCCTTTCCGTACGTAATCATATCAAATTCCTCGACTTACGAAGATTAACTGTTCCAAAATAATACTTAAGACTATAAGATTAGTTGGCTGAAATTATAAATGTCACAGGTAACCAAATCCTACAATCTACTAATTTATCGATACAGAAATAATTGTTAATACCTGCAGAATTCCACTGAATATATTTAATACCAAAAGCTAAAGCTGTCGAAATATATTTAGAAAGCCTAATTGTACTTAATTGCAAGTGAAAAGCCTAGGATTTGTACAAGTATTAATATTTATTTTTATTTCAAAAATATGTCGCAAGAGAATATTAACTAACTTATGTTACCGATAAGTAAGGATAGACAAATTTAGACTAAGTACGCAAAAGCAAACATTGTGATTAGTTCATTTCTGACTTTTTTGTAGACGTGAAGGGGTTAGAGCATATTTCATTGGTCACATTCACATTCGTTGCTCAAATCTTCATGCCAAGCCTAAAAAATCGAAGAAACCTTTAAGCAGAAAATTTGTTATAAGAGCCACTAGTTAGTGGAAGCATCGCTGCACATTGCATCCAACACACTCGTGGGCCATTGATCTTTAACTTAAGTTGACTCGTTTTATACGTATCTAACGAAAGAACATTAGGTTACAATCAAAGTCAGTACGCCGAGTAGGCGGTTGGATCACTTAAAAAAAACGTATGATTTTGAACCGGTGAGCGTATGATGTGGACAAGCTGTTTACGCAACATCGCAGCTTTTCTGAGCCTCAAATCCCTTTTTCGTGTTCGAGTGCCCATTACCGAGAGCTCGAGCCATAAGAACTGCTATGTTTTTTCGAATTATTTCGAGAGGGATACTGGAATACGCTAGCGTGTTTCAGAGGTGATAATGAGGGATGCAGATCAATGAAATCCGCGCCCTTATTAATGCACTTAGCACTCTACTGAATTGGGAGGAAACCCACGTCGAAAAACTTCACTTAATGAGCGCATGGGGATCATCTGCGGAACTAACGGAATACTTTCGTTGCGGAAGAATCAATGGAGATCTTTAGTCTCTGTTTTCATCGCAGGTATGAATACATCTGTTTAAAGCGAATGTACCAAACGATTTCGATGTCTAAATATTGCTACTTTTTCTTTGAAAGGTGTTGTTTGAGATGATCATTTCTCAATTATTCCCGTATAAACATTTTTGTGAAAGGTCGAGTTTCCCTAATTGCACCAGGGCATCGAACCGGAACCAAACCGATAACTGACACCAGAAAAACAGCAACAGAACCCTTAAAATGAAGAAAATCGAGAAAATGATTATTCGCCTAACAGGAGTAAGCTAAAATAAGGAACAAAACTGATAAGCTTGAACCAATAGGATTCATGGAATCGCTAACTGTTGATACGCTAGTCAAATAAAAAATCCATTTAATTTCTTAAAATGAAAACGAAAAAGAATGTCTTTGAAAAGGGTTAAAATGGAAGTTGTGTTCCACTGGAATTTTTAGGAATTATCACTTAGAAATTTTAGTCATAAAATATGACAATTCCATTTTCTAATACCTTATATAATCCTCTTGATGTGATACACTTCCTTTTATAATAAAAGAAAGAGAAACGAAAATGTTCGCAGGCAACCAGTGTTCTCTGCCAACTGCCCAGTGAACGTAATATCTCCCCTTTAACACGATTCGATACTGCGAATGTACGAAATTCCATTGCGTTACAGGTAAACGTGAAAATTTCCACTTACAAATTCCATTGTATTTTTAACCAAGAGCAACAAACTGACGAAGTTTTTAATTCTGATGCATTTGAAATCCGGCAAATGGGTAAAGTCTGAAAACGAGGAAATAATATTCGGCTCAAAATACATTTGACAAAAAGCTAAAGACGAAAATAAACATTATGACACAAAACGCTGACATGATATTCCCAATGTAGTTTGTCGAAACACAGGTTATGATTCTTTGCATATTTTCCAACTCTGGACGTACATAAATATTCAAAAGAATCTATAAAATATTTATTGCTTTTTACCAAAGTTTGAGAAGTTATTCAAGCCACAAATAGCCACTGAAGTATTCGTTGTTGCTATTTTTCTTTTCTTATGTCAAGAGACAAGTGGGTAGCGCGTTCACCTTTGAAAAGCTGCCGGGAGCTTATATGTGCGAAATGTCCTCAGCTTTCGTAGAAATGTTGTTAATACTACCAGAATATATTCTTCAACATTGGCATACATTATTGATGGCAAACGTGAATCCACTTGCTGGCAGATGTAAGAATTTTTTATACGCAGAAACTACAGCACACGATTACAGAACTTCATATTTGTTTCATTTGTTAAAAATATTCTATCACATATGAAAATCATTTTTAAATAAATAATAATTACCAGTTCTCTTTTCAGTGACCAGAAAAATTATGAGCGAAGTTATTGGAGGTAGAGAGTTGTATATACTAAAGATACATATGTGCCCATACATAGCCTTGTCATCAGTTTGGTCTCATGCAGTAGAATTTGAACAAGCGAAATAATTGAAAAGAATTTTAACCACGGTGTTTTGTCCGAATGAAACATATCTACCAAATGACGGGGAGGTTTCCTACGGCATGCGTTATTACCACAGGAGGCATAACATCGACGGATGTAGCAACCTCCCAGAGGGAAGCGAGAGCCGCAGAGGCGGCAAATTTATTTAAATGAGGACGATTCTGATACTCATTAACATGATGCACAAGTGGTTAACGTGTCCTACCTCCAATGCTATGGTTAGTGGTTTGAATCCCAATGAGGCAGAAAATGTTTGTTGACTGAAATATTCGCATCCAAGGATGTAATTGTTCAGAGTCTACCTTTTGCTTAGCTGAGTATAACAAGAATGCGACACAAAATGTGGAATAATTCTTCTTAGGAAATAAGCTTAGTAAGGTAAATCTCAAGCAGCCAAAATTAAGTATCAATCATCTTGTTTTGAGTTAATGTAATTGACAAAGCATTACGCATGTATAACTTTATGAATAAGGATTTTATACTCATAACACTTTTATTTCTTTCGTACTCTTTCATCAACAAGTACTTGATGGGCTTTTAACATAGTAACTTGAAAGACTACCTCCCACTATCAACTATAAACTTTTATCACAAGCTTTTATCACAAATACTTTTCATAGGTTTTCTCTGCGGTATGAATTATTCTTTCTATATTTTATACATTGCCTTTAAAAATCACCATGTAGTTTAATCACTTTCCAATGATTTTACTATTATATTCCTCTTAAATACTTTAAGATGTAGGTTATATGAAAGAAAGGATCGATTATATCAATCAATCAATAGTCTTTCACTCTGAGGGTTTATCCTTATCCTACTATTTCAATTATGCATTATCACAGAAAAAACTAAGTCACAGAGAAACGTAACTAACCTAAAGAAAACTACCAAAGGTTTAAAATAGCCAATAATTTTCTTTGGGAGATACGTTTGTTGATTTAGGTAAATATGTAGAATAAGATAGAACTATGGCTGAAAGAATACCGATGGTTACTTTGCAAGGAATCCTTTATATTACAAGTTAATACTAGGAGATTAAATATACTACTCTATTTTAAAAAAATTCAGCGTGAATCTTTGCTGAATATAAAAGTACGCACGCACCGAACCTTATGGAACCTCGATCATTGAATGAATGACAATATTGTTTCAAAAAGTCTACGTTTACTCCCTTTCGCCAAAAGAAAAGTATTTTTACAGTTCGACTGCATTAATTCAATAAACGAAGAATAAACGTACCCAAAATTAAACATGATTGTTGAAGGCAGACGATTATCGGAGAGCAGATTTCGATGTAATTGGGTTTCTCGATGAAAGAACGGTTTTGTCGATATTAATTCCCCATCCCTTTTTATCTGTAAAAGGTGCCTCGACACTTTTCTGCATAAGTAAACTGTAAAAATATTGAGGTTTTCGACTCTCGGAGCAGAATTTTCTCCGAAATGTGTTGATATTTTTTCTCATAGTTAAGACAGTTAGAAAAATGCAAAGCAGAAAGTCGAGAACGACAGAATTCCCGAAAAAACGATCGAGTAAAGTGAGAAAATGGCGATTCGTGATTTCTCGATATCCAAAAAATCGCTAAAGAGTAGATTCACTTATAAAATTACCTATACCTTAAGAACGTAAGAAACATAAGATTCGCAACCAAACTATTTAAATAAAACGGATTGCGTTACAAGTTTGCCCATTTTCGGTAATTTTCATATTGATATCTCTAAAATATCCGTGAAATACGATAAAAATAAGATAGAAAATTACGCGTGAACACGAGTTGCGATAGCAGGCAATTCGGTGAATAGACAACTCTATCACACTGAAGGCTAATTACGACAAACAAGTTACTGTTGAAATGACATCAACTGCAGCTGCAAATTATGCAAGAAATTTCTTTATTAAACCGATCTCCATCTTCATAATATTCTTATTGCTGATTTTTTATCATCAAATGGAGCGCAAAGAGAAAAGCAAATTACATGCAAATGCAGAAAGTTAAAATGGGCATTACATGTAAATAATTCACAAACGGGCAGAATGGGAACAAAGCAGATTGTTAGTGACTGCGTAATAATTAATATTTAATTACTTACTGATCCCAGAATCCATCGTTTAGTGCGTCTTCCTCGGGTGCAGTTCATATCCAGTGACAAAGCATTTAATTAACTTTGTTAATAGTTTCATGAAAGGTAATTTCTGATGGATTACCAGATGACCCGTAAACGAATTTAGGTAATCAGGGAATATTTAAAATAAGAGATAAAAATTGCAATGATTAACAACTCAGCCGGTAAAGTAATAACGAAACTGTTAAGATAGCAAATACTGGGTCGAATTTGAGTAGGTTGGGAATGGAAATTCTCTACGGTCCACGTAGTTATATGATTATTGTTACTGGCCGTTATAAAAAATCAGTATTATGATTGGTTCATTGTGCCATCCAATCAACCTTCTCCGGGTTGACTGAGACCAAACTGTCTTTCCATCGAGCTGATTTGCCCAAATAGCCAACAGAATCATACTGGGGATCTCGGATAGCCAAACGAGTTCGTCTATGGAAAGCGGCCCCGGGTTCGATTTCCAGAGGGAGCTCATTCGCGCGAAATAGCCGTCGAAAAAGGACTACCAAAATCTAACTTCCGAGGTTGCGAAGAAAACAAAACAAACCTATCTTTTATCATTTATCGAGTCACATTATAATTCTATTTGGACCAATCGAATCTATTCCGCGAAACTCGTCAAGTGAAAGCGAGGATCTCAAATTCCAAAATAATAAGCCCTAGCGAGTACTTCCGAACTGGAAAAGATTTCCATAGGCAAAAAATAATAAACCGCTTTCGCAGATCTCGGTATTATTCTTTGGTTCGAAATCCTTGATTTCATATTTTGGAGAGGGCACTGCGGAATGAGCGATGTCAAACTCAGTTCAACACCATTTCCATTTCCTCCGTTTCTCCTTCTGAATCGATAATACGCTCGCGGTCTTCAACAGTAGTATCACCCTCTCGACCTACATACCCTCTTTTGTCGCAGGCTAGAAAACGCTCTCATAGCGCGCTCTTCATTATGTCCATTCATCTAATAAAAACAACATGCTAACTACGTGAAAATTTTAAAGTGTGTGCGCGGGTCGGTGTACTTCATAAGTTGGCTGATTCGAATGTGTGACCCCAGAAGGGCCGTGCAAACACAAGTCGAGCTTAGGTCATGTGTTTGGGACAGAGAGGGACCAGAGGCGAATGCAATTCAGAGAGCCGTGATTTGCTTCAAGAATCATCGAAAACGCTCGATGAGTAGACTCGTAGAAACGGAAAATGGTAATCTATTCATGAGGGACGTGAGAGTTTTGCGAGTTACACTGGAAAAGTTTAGAATGGTGTAACAACCGGGCGATAAAAGCAAATGAAACGCCATAAATAAAGGAAATTTTTCGAAAATGAAACGATCGAGCTATATTACGAGACACTGAATGACACTGGAACTTTTAATTTAGATTTTTTTCCTAACTTTTCACAACTTTCCTAGAGTTTACGACTAAAATACGGTCGAACTTTTATTCCTGTTTTACCTTGTTAGGGTGCGGTTCTATAATTTAAAGTCATTTTAATCATTTCGATTATAAGCGATAACTGATAACAAATTAAAAACCATAGTTTATTCACTGCGAGTATGTTGAACTAATATAATGATTAACAAAAATTAAAAATATCATTCGCATATCGATAATTGGTGATGTTACGAGGCTCTCTCTGTTTTCAGCTTCCATATGCCATATTACGCTACTCGATGTCTCTGTTCCACTGCTCTCCTTTGTCCATTCATATCTCTCGGTGCGCAATCGAAAGCTGCTGACGTCCAACGGATATTCAATAACAAACTTTATGCATAAAATTCACGCTGTTATTTTTTTTGGGGTAACCGATTGGTCTTCATGTATCGATGATGCCTTTAAAACATTTTATTGTTTCTATTTCCATCCTAAATCAAATTCGATTTTGAATACAGCCATCGTTCCAACGAACATTGATATGTAACATGCAAAGGAATGCTGAAAAATTCACAAATATTTCCACGCATTTGAGGCATAAAAACATTAGCGGAAGACCGGGACATCTGGATTAACTTCGTTGTGATACGAATGGAAATTTAATATTAAAGATTTGGACAAACTCTCGCCGCTTTTTCGCAAACAAAAATGCGATAAACAATCCAATTCCGCAATGACGAAAGCTCGGATGATTGCGGTGGATTGAAGGCTAAATTAAACAAAATCGTCTATTGCACTCGTATGAATGATTTCATTACTCGCTAAAAATTAGACTCATTAAAATTGAACATTTCCCGACCAAACAAAGGCAATCCCTTTTTCATTTGGGTCAGTTTCGTTTTCGAGCCGTCCCGCCACGATTTCAATTAAAATAATTAAGCGCGGATAATTTGTTTCGGAACTCTTTACGCACGAATCCACCCTCCATCATTATACTAATTTATTTATTCGCGCAATTTCACAAATGCTGTCAGCGAAGAAGACCGAGCAGACTTCATAAAGCACGGGATTCTTTTCGTGCCGCTTCTCCAATTGTAGGCAGACACTAAAGAGGAACTGGAGAGGCTCTGCGAGAAATAGATCATTAAACATTAGGAATTCCACCTCGGGTCGATTCCTCCAGAGTAAGGCATGCAACAGATGATCCACAATGCCTTCCCGTGCGCGGTCCATAAACGCCATTCGTTTGCACGTCATAATTTCGGGGAGAATGGCGTACGTTGATATGCACTTTCGTCGAGCGAGAATGGCATTTCTGTTCCAGCGCATGCTATCCAGGACGCGTCTAAGTCAAGGCACCCTAAAGACCGAAAAAAGTAGCCCACCATTAAGAAAGAACATATTCTGCGCAGTAAATCAACGCCCCGCCGCCACCCTTCCCGACTAACAGAAATGAATTGCCGAATGCGGAGCAAAGGAGAAAGAACTTAAATAAAATTAATGATCGAGTTAACACCCTCGAGGAGAGGGTTGATAAGAGTGAGTTTGCCTCGAAGGCGTCATCAGTTGAGAAACGCTCGTCCCGAGCCACCAAAAGTTACATAGAAACTCCATATTTCAAAGACATGCGTCACCGAGTGGCATATTTCATTGGTGGCTTTATTCAATTATATTACCCAGAGTAGGAATAGGCCCCATCGGGAACGTTTAACGGCAATAAAATCCTTATTAAGGTAAGACTGAAATGAGCGGAAAGAGAGTAGAAAAGGACATCGTATATAGGTCAGAGTAAAAGGAGATTAAGGAAAGTGAAAGGAAAACGTCTATTACTTCATTCAATTCCTTTCTATATGAAAGAATTTGCACAGCAACCGCTGGGCCACCAACTCGAGTCCGTAACCTAAAGACGATTTTCCCAAATATAAATTGGCTTAATTTTCCGAATTAAAAATGACTTTTCAGCCATGGAACATAATTCAGAAATTAAACATGCGTAATATTTTTAAAAAGTGGTTCAACAGCTGAGGCCATTTCGCACATATGCGCTCCAACCGGGAATCAGACATTAGGGAGGAAATTTGAAAGAAAAATAGATCTTTCTTAATCTAACTACTTTCAAACGAATTTCCACTACAGCTCTTGTTCGACCAACACTTTTTTCTAATGGCATCGGTAGCTTTCATAAGAAATTCAATAACTTAATTATCAAAGTTCCATTATTTTTTTAGTTTTCCTGAAAATGCTCGAAATTGCCGAAGAACCAATAGGGGATGAACAATACTTGAAACCAAGGAGAACGTGATAGGTTTTAAATAATAATAAGTGAAGATAGAGAAAAATATATTACCTGAGATTTCCGTAACAAATACTATAGTAGAAATGTGGAGACTGCACAGCTTATTTCACTGAGAGATGTTCGAACGGAAGTCTTCATGAAACCATTATCAATTCCTTAGAGCTCTGTGATCACTCTTAATGACAGTCATAGTTTTTATATTCCTTCGTGAACTGATCTACACCTGGGATAATGTACATATTTAGTTTAAACCTGTAGACAAAAGCTACTTGTCTGAGCAGAAAATCGACACTTAAGCAAACTACACGATACTACGAAACTAAACAAATTTACCGCCTCTATATCGTGAATGACGCATAGCATGCGGTTCACAGCAGAGACACCAGTCCATCTGTTAACGCTCCAATAACACCAAGTGAAAACAAACCAGATGAAGACATCTCCGCATGCTTTTAACTCTTCGATAGGAGGCTGACGAGAATATATTTGCAAAGAAAGAAAAAACTGTTTCTTGTTTCCTCATACGAATTAGTTTTTCTGAATTTTTCATGAAGCTTTCGCCAGTGGTACGTCCATTAGCGAAGTCATTCATAGACATTTTGCTGTCCTCAAAAACCACCGTGAAATCCTATTTATAACTCAAATAGCAATCATCTCCGACTATAATCATTACGTTACTACGCCCACTTGTAAATTCTTTAGTCTTACTATGTAATACTACTATATCACTACGTAGTCTTCACTTTATATACTACAGATGTCAAAATTATGCGTGACATTTCTTATTGCTAACTACGGATAGCTACGATTTTCATTACGTTAATGTATTTTTTATTTTTTATGCACTGAATCGCATTGAATATCAGAATCCGGTAATCTGTAAGCATATTTGCGTATAAACTCCTTCTAGAGAATTTAATTTTGCACTAAATATTTTAGTTTACACACACAACCACGTTTGTATCAAAATTTCCTTAGGCTGGAAATTATTCTGCGAATCAATCTTAAGCATGTAATCTATTATCGATCTTTTTCATGCTTTTCATTTCCCATCAAAACCGTCCTTTTGGCCATACAAATCTTAAAAGTAATAAAATAAATTACGCACTGTTAGACAAAGAGAGATAATAAATATTGCAGATAATAACCTTACAGCTTCCATTCAATAATACATGGAGAATATCTATATCGTCACATATTCAAATCAACATCCTTCATGAAACCCTTGAAAATACTTTTGTTTTATGAATTCAATTCACCCTATGATCCACCTGATTGTTAAGAACATTCAGAATTATATATTTTTACCTACCCTTTACCCTTTCCCTACACGTATCGTATCGTGTATATGTATGTATAAAAACAATCATATAAGTTATAATAAATCACTTTCACGAGGACCCTGAAACGCGAATGGCAACACTATAAACACATATGAAACCTGAAATTTTCTTTTAATTCTTAAAATCCGCCGCAACGCCTGTAATAAGGAATCTTTGAAATAAGAATAATGACCTCCCGACTCAAATATTACAAGGGAAACACTTGTAATATATAGCATACAAGCAGGAGCTTCAATAAAATTACGAAACTCCGTATGATGCATGAACAAGGTTGGAAGCGTGAGTTTCACAGCTAATCACTTATCCGCATAAAATTCAAGCCACCTCACACGATTTAATTTAACGCTAAGGTCGACCGGTAGGATTTTATTCTCATCAGATGATATAATCTCTCTAAATACAAGCGCAAGGTCCGGGCAGAGCCTGACCTTACTTCTTACGTCACCCGCTGGGTATTTTTTTGACGAAGGAGTGGAGGAAAACCATGAGAAGTTCTAAGAAAAAAAACTCGAATGATAAATATACAGGCGGTCAGGCTATCATCAAAATTAAAAAGCCTTAATTTGAGAGATATTTCGCAAAAATGGTGATTGAGCATACTTCAGCGGTTAGTTAATGTGGGAAAGAGCGACAAACGTTTTTTTTTTAATTTGTAAACGACAAGTGCCTTCAGCGGCCATCCAAATTGTCATTATGAAGAAAGCCTAAGTTTCACATGACCTTACCTTATGGAAACCGAGGTCTTTTTTTATAGCTCCTTTGTTTGCTAAAATACACATTACGGAGTTCTCTGCGCTGGAAAATAGTTTCTGTCGTCACAAATTAGTGAAACGGCTAATGTGAACAGATATCTACTTCTTATTAACCCGATAATTGCACGAGACGTAATTTTTAAAAGGAAAGAATTCTTAGGTTTAGTGCTTGTAAATGCCGACATAATTATCCTTAATTATACTATCTTATGTACCATATTTCCTTCTTTAATTGACGATGTAAGGTTCTTAAACATTTATAACAAATCTTGAAATGATAAGTTTCAGCTTTCAGTGATTTAAATACTGGTATCTCTTTTGTAAATGAAGAAAAGGGGCTAATATTAATTACTTATCGAATCCTCTTTCCTCATTTAACAAAAACAGATTTTAAACTCATAACTTTTTAGCAGTCTTAACTTGTATACCGTCATCGAATTTTTACGGCTATTCTTTCTTTAGGAAGTGCACAAATTTATTTATCATTGTGGAGTCCATAGTAATAAACCCTGTTTTTATTTTTGTAATCTTAGAGGAATATATTGATTTAGTACTCCTAGCACAAACGTTTAAATTTTCAAACTTACTAATTCCTGCAATGATTTAATTGTAACCATTTT
The DNA here is from genome assembly GCA_036926295.1 of Pachydiplax longipennis. Taxonomy (NCBI): domain Eukaryota; kingdom Metazoa; phylum Arthropoda; class Insecta; order Odonata; family Libellulidae; genus Pachydiplax; species Pachydiplax longipennis. The sequence continues at coordinate 4,613,275 of JAVFKF010000010.1, forward strand.
AAAAATAAGTCCACGGAAAAATTAATTCGACATCACAAGTAAATAGGTACGTATCGTAACATATCTAAACACTCTGGCTTTTACCACTAAGAGATATTTAAATAAATATATATTATATAAAGTATCCATTTCGTGCATTTCGAGAAGGTAAACGAATTGTATAATATTTACACGTACGGGTTTATTTTTTCGTATATATTAAATCATTGCGTTCTGCTAGATGTTTCTATGATACTGCTTGCTATCTGTTGAGTTGATTGTAATCTTCGTACTTGTTTAATCTTCTGCCAATATTTCATTATATCAGTAATTTCTTTGTCTTCTTTTGGATATTATTTGTTTCTGAAGCGAATTGAACTCAATAAATTATAGTTCTTCAAAAATATAATTTTATTACCTTGTCAACTTATCTTAGATGGACAAAATAGCAAAGCATAACATACTTGTTTTAGAAGGTTTAAGGCAAGATTTAAAGCGCATCTGCATCGTAGTAGAAATGTATATCGTAAATCGTAAACATGAAAGCGCTTGATTAATTGGCGACGTCTCGTTTTTTCGAAACTTGAATCAAATACGAATCATTCCCGCGTCTGCACAAAGAATGGAGAACTAAAACTAAATTCTACGCCGAAAACAATCAGCTAATGGTAGTTTGGGAGAGCACTCACATTTCTGCAGCGATAATACAAAAGTGAAAACATTGAAAAAGAGCCTATTAAAGTAGTAGGTCGTGCATGAACGAACAGTGTAACTCGCACGAGGAAAGGATCGCGAGAAAAAAGAGCAATTATTTCAACGAACGTTTAACCGAAAGCCTCCGTCATTCCCAACGCGGACACATTAGAGCTAATTCATGGAATTAATTTCTCGATATCTCGCTCTCATTCTTGGATGTAAATCGATTATAATAATTTGTTGAGCGTATAGGGAAGGGCTTTAACGCTTAGATAGGTTGTTCGTGGGGGAGGAATTTATGAGCGGGAGGAGAGAGGGAAGGTTAGATGAAAGGGAGAATTCGAAGGTGGGTGGCGGTGTGGGGAATGGCGAGAGGTCTGGATTATGACCATAACCCTTTACTGCGTCCGCGATTTCATTCTGCTGCTTCTGTCCTCAAACCCTAAGTGAAATGGCTTCCACACAGAAAGGGCCGCAATGGCTAGGCTTTCACAAATCGGTCGCAGCGTGGGCTGAGAGTTGGTCCATGTGCTGGACCAGTTAACGTACACGCCACTTAGCATCGCTCTGATGATGGAAACGTGTAATAACATATGATTTAGGTGAACAATTCGGGAGTCGCCTGGCGGGGAATTTCCTCCAGAATAAAAGCGGAACGGGAAGTGTTATATTTTTTGTTATCAAACTTCTTCGGTATTTTCTTTAAGTTGCAGGCTCGCAAAATTTCTCTGTAACAATAGGTATAACATATACGTAAAATGAGTTCATCTCATTCCGTTTCCGACACATATTGATTCACTCTTCGTGACTGGTTTAGATGACCGATTTTAATTAGAATCTTTTACACTCAAACGCGGTACACACACAGAAACACCCCTATAAACTTGTAATAAGTATGATATTTGAATATGTAATTTCTTTGCATAACGAAGATCATTATCCATCGTTATCGCCGTTTCAACTATCTCCATCACCTTCACATTAATACGACTCAGACTATATGTTGACAAGACAATACATTTATCATAAATACCGAATTTCTCTTAATTTATATCATTAAATCCGTTTCCCTAAATTCAATTATTGCCACATTACTTCTCATCTGGGGAGAATGAGGCTTGCTAGGCAGGAAGAAGTGTGAGGTAGTCTACCTTTGCTTTACTCACTGAGATAGAATTCTATGGGGGAAAATGTCCATGTAAGTGCAGCAGAATGACCCTATGAATAACTTTTACGATGGAACTCAATGAAGAGTGGTCAAAATGAATGAACCATTACTTAGCGACCCTCATGTGTGTCATAGCTTTTATGATATCACAGGCACGAACAAGTCTTAGATAAAAGTGAGTAGGAGATACATTTTCTCTATCCATTATCACAAGATTGATGACAAATATTTCATTCGTCAAAATAACGCTGCAGGAATTTTGATTCTCTAAAATTAATTTAATTCTATAATTATATTATTCGTTAAGGGAAATTTCCTAATATTGATTCACCATGCCTTTATTGCTTTCAAGATTAATGAACTTCCTACGTTAAAAGCTCCGTTTTGATTTTTCCTTAATGTTTCGGAAATTGAGTAAATATTAAAATTATTTACAAAATGAACTAAACATTGAAAAGTCAAGAATCTCGCAGCTTAAGATGTAGTGAAAATTAGTCATAGAATTCTAAAAAACAATGAATTCAAGCAGTGTATAAATATATATAAAATATTTGTTTATATGAAATAAAATACATTTCTTAGAAACCGTCGGTCCACCACTTTCCTCAATTATATTTTCTTATTTCTTTTATCTCGATTTTTACTAAATTAAACTAAGACATACTGAAAGAGGCTGGAATAGATCAATATGATAACATATTGAGTAAAGTACTCCGGTTATAAAGTAAAGGAGTTTACGGGAAACGTAGATGTCCACGGGTTGCAAATTAGAGCATTTTACACGCTGAATACAGATTAGAGGAAATTCTGCATTCCGCTACTTCAGCAGCCGTTGAATGCTCTGTGAACCACTCTCCTTCCCACTGAGTTAGATGTAATGCCACAAACTTCTTCGTAGCCAAGATTATTGGGCATGCATCATGCTGTTGTTTGATTCAAAATTAGGGCGAAGCAAATCGTTATGTTAACACTAACGAGGCCTGTAGTGCAGCATAAGATGATAGCAGAACTTTGTAGCAATCCCTAACACAGCATCTTACAGTACCTGTTCCGATACATTTGCTTATTCACTCACGATATGTAACGGTAACTTTTGCATGCTGGCAAGCAGAATGAAAATAAATGGCCAAAGGTACTACGGAAGTGAGGATGAAGCTCATTAGAAAATAACTCTTCAGCCGAGCCAGAAACGAATACGGAGAAACCACGACAATTAAAATACAGCGAAAAATGTTACGTAGTGCGGTTAAAAAGTATTAAGAATTGGAAACTGAAATGTATTTTCGAAAAGATTCCATTTTGGGGCAAATATTTCTATCTCGAAGGAACAAACGAATTGGCTGACACATATTCCACGAATTAGAATTAATATTTTCCACTTTCCTTTTGCCAGACGTTTGCTGTTGGAAATCCTTGGTGAGGGCATTGCCTCTTAGCAGGAAGATCCACTCGCCTTCCCTACGGTGAAATAAAATGCACTGCGAGAGAGCTTAAGGATTAAAGCAATTGCCTGGTAAATGGAAGAACCGGGTTCGAGTCCCGGTATTGTCGGACTATACTGTGTCACTTTTCTTTTGGGATATTTCATACACAAACCTCGAAATTCATTAATGCTTCAATAAATAACACCTAGGTAATAGATAAGTTAAATGGCTTGGTTCATAATATCTTTTTTAATGATAAAATTTTCTGGCATATTTCTTTATTTTGCCGCATATGATGATCTATCAGCCAGTACAACCGCTATTGAAAGACAGGTATCAAGTCCAGTTTCACCTCTACCGTTTTAGGGAAGACTAAAACTGGGCTAAGCCCTTTGCTTTACATATAATCCTAGTGTTTGAGCAGGCCACTTCTTCTCCCCTAATTCCTTCTAGACAGCTTGGAGAGATAACTCAACTGCATTACACTTATCATTTAACTTAACACCTCTTAACGAAGCAGCCTCCTTTGCCATGTCATTAACACATGCCTTCCTTCCTGCCTTACTCTTCCTCTCTTCATTTAAGTTTTGCTTTCGACGCATTCATCATCAAACAAGCGTCACAAAGTTGGGCAAAACTAGCGCCTTTCGAGTTCGTACAATTTCACGCTTATTCTCAAAAATTTCCACGGCAAACTTAATCGTTAACGAGCACCGTCACGCTCTTTGTGAAAAGATTTTAATGGTCTGATCGCTTCGATAACCCGGAGCGACCGCTTTTGTACATTCATGAACTAATTCTTATTATTTAAATATTATGGAAATTTTTAATTATTTGATAATATAATTCTCAAACCTATTTCTTCTGTACTCTGGCAAAGTTTTTATTTCCATTCAAATTAATCAAGTAAAATATAAGGGTGAAAGGTGCAAATTTTTCACTTCAGAAAAACGATGAAAGAGGTTCCGATTCCAATGATGATAGGAATTTCATTATCGTAGATCTGCCTGGACTTTGTTTAACAGACTTCAAATATATTCGTTAGGATAAGTAAAGAGTACGTAAACAGAAAGGAGGCAATGAGAGCAAAATTTTATGCCACATTGTTTGTTTCCCCAATTCAACATTCATCATTTCAATCGAACTTTACCTTCCTGTCTTAAGCGGAACTTGTATAACGTGTCTTTGGTCCCGGTCTACGTTACAAGGTATTTAGTGGATTTTAACCCATAAAGTCTGTTATTTTCGATTGCTCCATGAATTCTATAAGTCTTCTCCTCCCGATAGGATCTTTTTAGAAGTTATAATGTCAATGTAGTCTTATTGCAAAAGCTCAGTATACTGCAGTAAACCTACTTGGTTTTTTGATAGCTGCTTGTATTAAAACGCTTTCCTAACTCACTCTAATATATAACTAATAAAATAGTTTCCTTTATCGTTTGATATTTATAACATAATGGAAAATATCGAGAAATAGCAAAAAAATCATGCAAAATTTTTATGCGTTGAACGTTTTGGTTAAAAGATAAAATTTTAAAAATTATGACCGGGACGTGATAGCTCTACATAGAGGACACGGGAGTATCTTGTTTTATTCCGTCGACGATAATGAGAAAAATATATTCATATACAACAGAATATACGTGCAATAAATATATGGGCGTAACGCGATGTAATGACCAATGGGTTCCAAAGCCCGCATCAGAAGTTCTGAACTTGGACCAATCTGGGCATACGTCCAGTGATACGATTCGTGCCAAAACTTCTAAACCTCTGCTGTATATTCAGCTTACCTATTACAGATTATCTGAACCTTTCATAGAGGATAGCCATTGGACGATAAAGAATCCAGACGTTTGTCGCTCCTACGTCAACGACTTGGATATGACGGTTTAGAACTCAACGGAGATGACTAAGCGAGATTGTTGCTCATCTATAGGAATGACAGTGAGTCAAGAGATGCTTATAAATATATTCGAAGGGTTTAATTGAGGATTTAAAATGTTCATAACGATTTCGTTAATTTTCTTAAAACGGTAAGTGATGATGGTGCTCTCCGAAAGAGATGAAAATCAAATTAATTAGACTTTTTCATAAGTAGGAATTCAGAACCTCTTGAACGATGGTAATTGTAATTTCCAGTAAATTGATTGTAATTTAAATTTTACTTGTAAATTTAAAATCTGATATTCCAGGTAGTTTAATCAAATTATTACTAGTTACTAACGAATGAATAATAAAATCACTTTATTTCTTAACACAAACATTCCATGGGAAAGATCGATCATACATTTTTATTAAGATAAATCCTATAAATATGCCACGAATCAAAATTATAAAAATTTAGCTCCCTTAAAACATCTTTAAAAATGAACATTCTCAGTAAAAGATAAGGAAATTTCTTATAAACATGCGAATAAATTGTGGATTCTAAAAACAATGATGAGAAGTTTTCAAAATTATAAACTTCATATAAATATTGCAATTTGTACACCACAAGCCCAAAATGTTTCCTGCAGAGTAAATTTTAAAACTAGAGGTGCTTTTGGAGAGGTAGGTGGGTGGCGCATTCGCCTTTTATGAGAACGGACCCTGGTTCGTTTCCCAGTGTGTTGCTATGCACGAAATGATCTCAGCTGCTGACGCACCTAAACAATACAACTACTATTTTAAAGTTAGGAATTCGCGGTAAGTGACAAAGTCTGCCAATTTCGCAACATTATGTCTTCACCACAGTAAAATATTCTATCTTAAAGATGAAAGAAAACAACATGAAGATTGCGAAGCATCTGTGTAGGCTGCAATGATCTCAAAACGAGTTTGGGAGTAAGATCTTTAATCTGATTACAACCTTCCAGATTACGTAAAGAAAGGAGAAACAACTACCAGATGCAACGGCCGAGTCCAATCTCATATGATTTCAAATGATCTACATACGACCTCAAAAGCTTTCTCCCTCTGTACTGGAAAGGGGCGGTTTTCATTTCTGATCCTCGGACATGAGTTGGCAGTTAAGGGCATCAACCGAGGGAAAAATGCTCGAGCGTTAAAAGAAGAGCCATTGCCAAGTAAGGAACAGGAAAAGAAGGGAAATCAGGGCCGGAGAGCGCCTACTTGTAATGTTGCCTTCACTAACGAGAGTTCATCCCCACGACTTTGGCCGCGTGCCTCATTCACTCTCCCGCATTCATCGACGGTCGATCGCGCACCCACCGCGACCTTTGACCGCCGCTGCGCTCATTAATTCCGCACCGATAGAAAGGAATTGAACTCAAAGGTAGAGAATAATTTCGAGTTTTATTTTATTCGACCGCCTCCAGTTGCGTGTTTAAAAATGGATGACGAGCAGGAGAAAGTCGCAAGAAGTCCTACAAGTTCTTCACGTGGAGACCATCGGTTAATGGGCAACTCCATGAAAGGATATTCAAATAAAACGAATGTGTTTCCACAATTCAATTCCCAATGCAATGAGCCAATATATATATATATATATATATATATATATATATGAAATAACTTCCGAACCCCCAAATGTGTCATTGTATACGGGGATTCTAACCCACAGACATAGCGCATAGAGGACTAATTCCCTGATAGACATTCCCATTAATTTTTAAGAAGTACTGGAAGAGGGACTGTCTCAGAGCTGAAACTGAGAACATATTTTCTAAGGGAACATCCACTTGAGAACTTATTACAGCTTCAACGAGGCAGCTAAAATACCAGCATATATAAAAGAACTCCCATATGCTACCGGAAGTCGATTGCGATAAATCAAACGGATCGGTCTCCTGATTTGCGTGATTGCAGCCCCCATTGCGAAGAAATGGAAGGATCCCGCATCATCCTTTTACAACGAATAAGATGAGGAAATGAACTGTGAGAGATTACGGAAAGAAAGGTAAGAGAGTACAAATAAAACACATAAATGGTTATACTAACAAAAATGTCGATAAAGTCAATCAAAATGATTTGTAAGGGTGAAAGTATTTTAATGCTCTTCACAAAAGCTGCCATAAACACAGAAATTTTTCTCGAAAAAGAATCTATAGAACAGATAAGAAAGATTCAGAGTATTCTGCCTCTCAAAACTTATCTGGCGCCTTCTTAGAAGCTATTTCTCGGCTTCTAGATCATTCAATATATTTTTTAATTAACCTAAAATAAGCAATAATACATCTATTTACGAAGTATAATATATATAGAAGAGTATATTGCTAATGGTATGATCAAAATAAATAGCTTAGAAGAATCCTGCCGATAGTGAAATTTGAGACGGGAGTAGAGGGTTGTCTGGTCGGGTAAAATGCGATGTCATGGGTCCTGGAGCCGCTCTGGTAAATATGAAGGCCTAACAGGAACCCTGAAAATTCTTGCATGATATATAATATTGAGAAGTCATGTGCATGATAGTTTATGATAATTGCGAATTCGTATAAAAATAACAGCTACTTCACAGCACAAGTTGTAAATTATTTTAATTGGTAAACGTGGTTGTATAAATAATGATACTCTATATTTTTGTAGATAAGTTTTTTGTGAAATTCCTTGAGTTGATTGTGAAATATATTTAATAATTGTAGTGGTTATAGATTAATACGTAAATTAAGCTATTTAAATAGTAAATTTTTGTAGTTAGTTGGTGGTTTCGTCAAAGTGCCATAGTTTTTTGTTTGTTGTTGTATTTTAGTATTTAATAAGTAAAATTTTGTGACATCGTTCGAGTTTTAGAATGTGGTGCAAGTTAACGTCGCCACCTGACTGTGCGTCTTACAGCGGCTGACATCTAAAGTTAATGAGCATATTTAGAAAGAATGGACCATAAAAGGCAATAATAGAGCCTCATTCCCTCAAGAAATACGGAATGGAATCATTCTCTTCTCTATTTACATTACCATAACTCATTGCTGGTGGAAACAGGATTGTAATAAGCTCTGAGATTATTAGGAGGAGGGACAATACAAGTGACGGAGAACTTTGTGCAGAGTTCCTGTGCTCGGGACGTGGCACATGAGCGCTGCTTCCGCAACCAGAATGCATATACCCGCAGCTTCTTCGTTCGCTTCACCTTCGGGACATAGGTCACGAGAGTAATTTCAAACAAAGGCAGCGACATTGGCAGACAAAGGAAGAGCGACCGGACCTTCTGGAGCGTGTGTACATTTCGTTTCTCTAAAACTATGCCTAAGTGACAAGCGATTGTAATCTGCTATTAATTTTCATAAACCCACATACCCTCTTCGAAAGTTGTCTTTTCTTTCACTAAAAATCTTTGTTATTTATGTGATCAGAATAAAAATCATTACATCTTTGTAATTGGATACACTTTGCTGATAGACGAGCATCGGTACCTCGAATAAAAAGCCACATTGTTTGAATGCATAAGTTATTTCGTCCGCTTAAAAGAAAGGCAGATACGATTTGAACAACGTTGATACAAAATTACAATATTATTTCTTGGATATGTTAAAAGGTAAAATTTTAATCAAGAATAAAATGACTTCAGCAATACCACATCTGCTACATTTACTGCTTCCCCATTTTATTCTTTCTGCTGTTTACAAATATTTCAACAATGCGCACAAAAGATTCGACATTCGATTAATCGCTTTTTGAATGAACTTAATACAAACGCATCTAATTGTAAAACGTCTCTCAAACCAGAGCGACGTGTGCTGAAAAGCTCTTCAAGTGTTCATAATTTTCAGCAGTTCGTTCTGTTTACGTTACAAAGGATATGTGCTTAGATTTATAGGAAATACAGAAAAGCTAACGAGTTCTTAACACAAAAGAAATAATTTAAGTAAATACGTACGTAATGTTCAAGTGCCAATCGAAAGGACCACTAGGAAATATCCGCGACTTCGTCGACCGTTGATGGATTTCAGAAATTCTCTGCAGTTTCTTCGTTTGTAGTAGCAGTTATCGTTTTCCGTGACAAATGACTGGAACTGTAACAGAAAAAAATACATAATTAAATTTCATTTTGACACGTGTTATTGTAAACTTGAATACAATAACTAATCTTACGCGAGAGACAGAGAATTCTAGAGATATGCACTGCCTTCCAGCACGCAACATCGAAGGTTCCTCGAATTTATTTTACGGAACATAGTCGAGAAATGTAATTTGGAAAAAAGTCGCGGTCGCAACTTTCCTTGGCTATTTTACTTTACTTTGCCATTTCAAGCAATCTAGTTTAATGACACAAATAATAGTAAAGCCATATTCTATACGTGATTCTAATTTATATAACTTGTTCGCCACTCATTTCTTCCTTCTTATTTACATTCTTATTCAATTAATCTTATTATTCCTTGTATACAGTTGCAATTTCGAGCTCGCAGATACCGATTTAACCCTCCGAAATACAACTTATGGATTTTTCCGCCATCCTTATGACACAAAATTTATTTAATTTTCTTTTCACCAAGTTATGCTTTTTTTTACTATCGCTGTTTACTCACATTAAATTATCTATGGCCTTTGTAATCTTTACTGTGTCTTTTGGTCTGATTTGACCCCGCTTTTCTGGCGTTGTTTCCCTCAACGTGAGTTTTATCTTTGTCGAACTCAACTTGCTAATATTTTTTCGACACAACTCTTTCTTTTTTCTTTTAAGTAATCTTTAAAATATTGATATGACAAGTGATAATAGTTGGATGAGATGTCCCCATGGGACAAACTTTGTCAATAGAGGGTGTATCTTTAAGATGCGAGAATCTACACAGCTTTCCCGTACTCGTTCAAATGTGTACTCATACTGTTAAACCAGTTCCAATTTATGGAAGAGGAATCTCCCAACATTAAACTAAATCAACCACAAGGATCTGGTATTAGGTGATTAGTCTCAATGAACCCAGGAAAACACCAATGAATAAACGCAGATGCTGTTTCGAGCCCTAGTCTCCTCAAGGTATTTTCTCGTCCATTTATTAGACTTTAACGTAAAATCTCATATCACGGAGGTAATACATATGATCAAGACTCAACCGATTTTCTCCGAATAATACAAGAACAAACAACGTGATACGAAGTACTTTCTTACTTTCTTCTATCTTTCTACTTCGTATTTTTTAAAAGATCTCAAAGTTCATTATTTTGGTTTGATTGATTGATTCGGTTGAGATTGAGACTGAAAAGACCCACCTTTTATATAACTTGTCTAATAAAAACATAAATAATGAATGCGTATAAACAGAAAGGAAAACTTTGAAAAGATTCGTGGATGTAAAAAAAAACCCTTAAGGTACAAGTAGCGTCTTAGGAAGAAAATCAAACAGGAAACACCCACAAGGAACGGGGTGTGAAGAACTTGAGCAAACTAACCAATGGTGCAAGCTGAAAGATGTAAAGAAAACCTGTCTGTATATAAAAAGGAAGTTGCGAGAAGAGCACTATTACGACATTTAAATAAAGCGAAAATAATTGCTGAACACTTTGCAATAATTAATTTATTAAATTATAAATAAAAAGTATAAATCACAAAGAAATTAGCATTTTAAACATACAATGATATCATGAGAAAGTACTGGTGGTATTTTAGAGTGCTTTGACTGTGAGCTATTGAGCTAGGGAACTATTGTCATTTCGCACTTATGGGCCCCACTTGGAATCGAATCTTGGACCGCTTTCACCAAAGGCGAACGCGCTACTCCTTAACTAATCCGGGAACCCAAGAGATACCATCTGTTAACTGTTTTACTGTGGATTATTTTTCCTAAAGCATTCATATGTCTCCAAATCACCATTACTTATGAATAAAATCTAAATGTGCTGCTGGTATGCGAAACTTAAAACTAATCATTGACTAACATAAACCCATAGCAATTCAAAAGTTGTGCGACTGCCTGCTTGAAACTAACTGGTAAGGAACTTGGATAAGTCAATGAAATAGTGAATCAACAGCGGACGTAGGATCAAAAGTGTGTCGTTTAGCGCATCCATCCATAAACGCCATCAACGGGATTCGAGTCGACCTCGGTAAGGTAGGTCGATGCGTTAACTCCATCGCCATTCAGATACGAGAACAACAAACCCGGAAACGTCTCCAGATCGGGAGTTCTAAAGCGAAAAACCTGCACTGCTTCAAACACCGCGTTCATTCAAAAGGGAAAGAGAAAGCCCTTTAAAAATTTTCAAACTTTTATCATAAAGTGTTTTTTTGCCCCCATATGACGAGAAGGCGAACTTTACGGCGCCCTCGATTCGTGTTCTTTAACTATAACTGCAGGAAACAGAACCTTGGGAAGTATATATAGTGCTTTCTTAAAGGGGCGTACGCGCTAAAATGACACTAAGGAATGTTTCCCGATTTGAAATGATACCGAAGGGACCAGCATATTTTTGGACGAACTTGTACTCGGAAAAGTTATAATTTTACTAAGACTTTCAGTGAAATAAAACGATCAGTCTTTACTCAATACTAGCACATGGGCAATCTCAACGCTTTAGGACGTGGACGGGAAACCTTTCCTGAAGTAAGGCAGCATGTATGTATGTATGCACCATTCCGCGGTGTATAAGTACTACTCCGCTGCATGTATTCGGCTGCATAAGAAACGGTTGGGCCGCACTTTAGTAGAATATTGATTACTTTTCAACAATTTAAAACCAAAATTCTATATGAGAAAAGGAGATTCAGTCGCCTTAAAAGAGAATATTTTCCAATTTATTTTCAGTTCATGCCACCAGCGAGATTGTAAAACGAAACATTTTAATAGGATTTTTATAAAGAGACGGAAAGGCCGCAGTGATCGCCCGAAAAGGCCGCGTGTGGTCAGAAGGCCGTACATTTCCTACCTATCTTTTCAAACACGCAGCCCATTTGTTCGTTCATTCGATATTTATTGAAAACTTTTTTTTAAAGACCCCACCTCTATATTGAACTCATTCCATTATAACCTTATGTACGTACAAACGAATGCTATAATTGGATTTTATACTTTCATTTGTAACATAACTATTATAATCTTTTGGATGTATTCATCCATAAAGATCAGCGCTCTCTATAACTTACATTCCGAGCAAAGAAAAAATAGAGGAAACCATATATTTAATCGATAAGAAGATTATCACCCCACTAAGCCACTTTATATTTCTTGAATTATTATTTGCTCCACGCCGTTCTCAACACGAAAAGATATATGCAGACAAGGGTCTTAAAACCAACAGGCGATTTTTCAAAGGAAAGAATTGGCTTCCAGTGGCTTAAACCCTTCCAGGGCACTCAGCCGTTGCGTTTAAGTCTTCATATTAGGATTTTCCTTCGTCGTGAAACCCAAACGTAAAATCCCCTCTCAGATTTTTCATGATCTCCCCTATTTTCTCCGTCTAATACATTATCTACTTTTCACAGCCACGTAAGATGGATCCGCATCTCTTACATGCCCTCCTATCGATAATACATTTCCTTTCCCTTCATACGCCAGCTGTTACTCGCGACACTCCTTTCTAAAACTTCCATATCACGTATTACAGGTAAAGAATAGTTTTTGCAGAGAGAACTTTTGACCAATTCGAATCTTATTTGCAATTTCGAGTATGCATGTAGAGTATAAGACCATGCTAAGAGAGCCCTAAGATTTGCATTCGTGAATTACAGCGCGTTTTGCTATGAATGGGTATGAAAAATTGGCAAGCGATTCAAAAATGCTCCTAGACATAGGATAGGAATCGTTAGAATATAGGAGTCGTATTTTAGATAAAACTTGACCAGCTGTGGTGGGAGAGTGGTTAGCGTAGTAGTACTAAACCCAATGGGGTTCCGAGCTCGAGTCCCGGCTAATCGATTTCTCTGGTTTGGGAATGGTTGTTTGAGTCCGATTTTCCTAATATAGGTTGGTGGCAGGAAGGGTATCTGGCCATAAAAATCAGTACTTAAACTAAATTCATCATCATCACTATGAATCATCAAAAAAATCATCCGATCCCATCAGTGATGGGGATAAGGCCAAGAAGAACGGATAGGAAATATTTCATGCTAAACCTGCTGGAAAGATTCGTAGGTAATACGTTCTCAGAAGGCGTTGTAGATATTGTATGTTCAGCAGTTTATTTAGGCCCATAGGAAACTGCAAGAAAAAATAGATGCTAGAACTAGCGACTTTAAATACGGATTTTTATCGTAGAAATATAAGAGAAATATACTTAAGGTACATACATTCATAACAGCTAAACAGAGAATTGCATGGTCCATGTAGATATCTCGAGCCTTATGTTGGTAAATACGTAATCGCATAATTCGCCAATTTTGAATTAATTTCAAAGATGTATTCTACGATGAATTTCTTCATCTAACATGGAAATATATTATGTAGCTGAGCCTAAAATCTTTGGTAATGATTAATTAGTTATCTTTCGGGTTGAGTTGAAGCATTTTCCGAAAAACTGGGATGAGACGGAAGAGATGAAGCTGAAGCGAAGACAAGAGAAATTAAGTTGAAAAGTTTTGCTAAATCGATACAATCCTCACGAACCAACGAATGCATACAAAATCTGGAGCAATTGGAAGGGAACAAAGCCTTTTTTCGGATATAAACTTTAAATCCAAACAGTTAGGGACGGTAAAAAATATTCAAAAACGTGTGAAGCGTTATGTATAGATCCAAATAGACGAAGAATTCAAAAATGGGATATTCAAGAAGGGAAATAGAAGAGGTCCGATTCATGAAATACTATCCCCTCCGTTCAGTTCAATTGAATCATGTATCCGTCGAACTCGGACATGTAATCGATTTTAATGTTTCAGAATAACAGCATGGCTCGACTCGGCAATAAAGTTTTATGGAACAGTTGTCGATATCATACGACTGATTCTGTTATCATATGTATTTTTATGAATCGAAAGGCATTGACAGTCATGCGATATTTCCGGACGTTTATGGGATATCTCCCTTATGACACCGATTTTTATTTAAGTTGCATTGACGAATAAAATGTTAAGCATTTTATTAGATACTACGACGGAAAATTTAATTTCATGAAATGGGCATCGTAAAGATCTCGAGTCATGACTGTGAATAATTTAAGATTTCAGATATGCGATCGTAGACTGCCCAACATCATTACCGCAGTTAAATTGTACTTGCAATATGACATTAAGGATAAAACTGAAAGCCTATCAAAAATCAAAACGATATCATCAAGGGAAAAAATCCGTCTATTCATGAAATTCCATATGAGTAATAATAGGACAAGTAATGACGTAAATTTTTTATACTGTGCGAAATCTACAGTGCGACCGGTTTCGACATGTGATTCAATCATTCTGTTTCCTTACATGCCAAAACCGGTTTGTTATAATTATTATTATTGTTCGCATGGGCTACGAAAACCTCCGTGGTTTCAATGGTCAATCAACGACTCATTTCGAAGAGTATCGTTGCCGTTTTTAATTCCACACTGTTTCGGGGAGATTTTATACTCTGAGCCCAAAGAGCCGAAATTAAATTAACTGCTTAGTGTTTGCCCTTCTTTTCTAAAGCGCCGTTCATCCATCTGTACCAATAACCGACTTACGATCCATCACTCCGCGAAATCAATTTCTGTTTTGGCAAATTCGCAGTATAAGCTGCACATCGGTTGCATTATAACTCGCTCATTTTTCCTCTGTGTCTCTAATAGGGCAAATTACCGTGTCAGGGTATCTATCGAGGTAACGAGCAAAATTCTCTTATTTCCTCAGCGTTCGAATGGATTCCGATCGTGCGGTGTTCCTGTAAGCAAAGTACCTTCCTAATCTTCAAATCAACCGAATCATTGACACCTTTATTCCGCATTCAAGATAATGAAAACCGTAACACGATTAAACGGAAAATATGCGGTCTTTTTCGAATGAATCCGGAGAGCTAAGTCCTCCAAAGATTTTTTTTCGATTATTACAGCTGTAAACCCAAATGAAATTAAGATGTAATGCACGAAATTATTGCTATAAAATACTGCGTTTAGTACTCCTTCAACATTCGCAAGAGATAACTCTTAAACAATCTGCCATATTTTGGAACTAGTCGATACATATTCGGTAGACAATACATAACCAAAACATACACGGTGAACTAAAATCGAAAAAAGCTGTCCGAGAGGCCGAAAATGTATATTTTTTGTGTGCGAGTCTTAAAACTTCGTCTAGTCATTCAGAAAAAATTGAACTTTCTGTTTCCATGTGTCATTTTATTACAAATTATAAAACTGTGAAGTATTTTATTTCTTTCTCTGAGTAGTTCAACCAAGTAAGGCTGAAATAAAATAATTAAAATCGTTCATCGCATAGAGTAAGAGGATCGTTAACCTTAAATTACATAGTTTTAGCGTTAAAAAACAAATCAACAATATTCCAGCGATGATTTTCAGACAGAAAGAGTGGAATTATTTTCAAATTCTTATCCTAGGCTACATTATGAATCCCTAATTTCACCAAACGCGGATCGGTTCGCTTATTTTCGAACCAGACTTATTATAAAGACATGTGGCAGAGGGGTGTTCTGTTCTCTACCGAGAAAAGCTCGGGACATAAAAAATACGCCAGATACAACGATACTGATCGAAGTGTGAATTCATAATTTCTTCCTCGATTCCCCTTCAACTTCTGTTGACCCCATTCCACAGCCAACAAAATTAGATATCGGCAATTATGCGACCGCAGAGATGCTCGTAACACCATGTCCTCCCTTCACAATCAAATTCACCGTCGCTGGGGTCGTGAAACAATCAAAAAACGACCTCGGAGATACAGCGTCTATCGAGCGTGCCTGGGGAGCAATTATTCACGAACTACGCCGACCGAGAAAGGGAAAGCGGATTTGTAAAACAAACGATTGGGCTAAAATACAATCGTAAATAGTCTCTTTTTTACGATGGAATGAACTATTTGATCTCGACGTTTTCATAGATTCACTCTCGCGCTTTAGCTTAACCTTTAATAATAGTCTGACTTTAAAGTCCGCGCATGAGACCGTCAAATATTTTGTTTCAATTCAATTTTCAACGTCAGAAACATTCAAACTGTTTGATGTCTCGATTCAATTTTAAGCTCATATATTATTTAGATGTGAATGATGGTATAATTCTGGAAAATTATTTCGAAAGGGTGGAAAAGGACCCTCAATTGTTTTTTTTTATTAGTATCTAACGTGGTTCATGGCAATATTGTTATACAACACATAAGCCTTTACGTTAACAGTATTTCAAAATGATTGGGTAAGTTTAGGGTCGATATATTTCTGATTTATAGTACTGGTTGTTCAACTTTCCATATTTGTTTTTGGACATGATTTATTAATCATTAATCGCTAGATATAATGAAAAATACAAAAAAGACAAAAATAAAATGCAAAAAATCAAAAACTTCATCGAGACAAGAATTTAGCGCAGTTGTTTTCTAATCTCTTCCCTAAATCAAAGTAAATGTTATGCATGATCCATTAATCCACCAAAATTCCATCGGACGGTTTTAGTATTTTTTATTTACAATGATCAAAATTCATCCAAAAAGTTAAAGATTAATAATCTCCTTTCTACATAAGTGCTATGTTCAAACTTATCTATCAAAAATATCTATTCACAATTAATTATTGTTCTTATTAAAATAAGGTTTTTCTGGGACAATTTTTAGCTATAATCATCTATAAAAAGAATTCATTGTGTTATTTGCTAATGAAACTTAATTTTATAAGAGTATTCCTTTATGCTTGTGAGTGCAATTTCTACGTTGAAGCAGAATGGAACCTTACGATGTTTAACCAAAGGTACCTCCTTTATGGACCACTGATAAACTCAAGGGAACCTGAATGTATGTACGTATGTATATTAAAATTTTCATCTTGTGCTTTGTTAAATTCTGTGCTCGATGAATTTAAATATTCAACGATTATATGTATCAATTTAGAGGCAATAAATATGAATTTTTGATAGAATAATAAGCAGCGATATTAATATCAACAGAGTATTTCTTATTTACTAAAATAATTAACAAAACAAGGAAAATAATTATTAAACTCTGAAAAAGCAACGTTGGACATATTTCCGCAATAATATGTATATTTTTCTTTCAGCTACAGTAAATCAGTGCTATGAGGTTACGATGGCATCTCGATGAATGCGGAACCGTGCAATGTAGCATATTTCACCCCGTTGGTGGAGGAAGCGAAATCATGTCAAGAAAAGAGCATGAATCAACGGAATGCAGTTGGAATAGATTACATAAGGAACGTTTGCAGAATAAACCAGAGATACTGGAGTTGGTAACATACTTGGGCGATGACCGAATGATAGCTGAATTACAGCTTCCACTATTGGTTGTGTGATGGTGTAGGGAAAAGGAGAGAATATAGGAGAGACAGATGTAAAACAAAAAACAAAAATGAAACCTAAGCTAAGAAAATATTACAGAATATTGTGAACGAGATTCTTAAGGGCGTGAAAATAGAGAGAATGGCGAGTTTTAGAAGATACCTAAAGCTCATAACAGTTTTGCCTAAGAAGCGGAAAATATATGGATATAAAGTATATATACCTCCAACAGATAAACAAAGCTGAAGGGAGAATCACAAGAAGTAGATAACGGCTCATTTTTTATTAGTTAAATTGACAAAACAGAACAGGAGGAACGGTTTATTTCAATAGCGTGTGCTATTCAATGGACAGATTCTATAAAATAAAATCCACGGAGGCGTTCGAGATGTTGAGAATACTTCATTACAACAGATTCTAAATCATCCAGCAGATAATAATTTCATCTTTATAATAAAAATATACACGACTATTTTGATTCCCTACGCTTGGTGTGCTCGATTACTTCGACAACTAATAACAAGGAAATATATAAAGATTAATTGCTCAGCCTGAGCACCGAAAGGTATTTCATTAATATTCACGTTTCTTTCCCGTTGGGGTATATGGACGTATTAACTCCTTGTAAAAGACAGAATTGTTTTTCAAAAAACAACATAATCGACACGTTCTAAAGCTGAAAAGATCCCAATATATTTTACGAAAGCTTTACAACGGCCATCAAAGGATTTATCCTTTTTTGACAGTGATAGATGGATCGAAAATGGGATATGCAGTCAGCCCAGCTGCGAGTATTTAGCAATACTTCTGTCGAAGGGTTGTATCATTATTTTCTTGCATCATCATTATGCGTGCAGAAACTCATTAAGGTGAATAAATTGATTAATTCTCTCATCAATAGGCATCGGATAACAAAGTGGGAGGCATGTTTGTTGCCCGGATCCGGGTTCGATTCCCAATCATGGGGGCCATGAAGTTGTCACCGCATCGAGGAACAGTTGGCAGCTGCATGGTCTTCAGCAATTGCTGAAAAACGATGCAGTTTAAGCTGTACGACTACGCTCTGTACAACGGATGAAGATAACATACAGACGACCGGTAGTGAAAACCAGGGAAACTATCAAAATAGATAGCGGGTCTAATGCAATATAAGGGGTCGTAAAACAGCATTATATAATAATAATCGCAGGATTTTTGGGATTTCTGTCCTCCCTCCGTTACAAAGTGTTCCATGGAGCTGCATATCCTATATGATACGGTGTCGCATATTCCCCCTCAAGAGTGACATCATTTAATAGCGACCCCTAAGGCGCCGTGGGAACCAATGCAATGATCACGTATCACTCAATGCTATGTGGGATTTAGCACACAAAGGGATATTGCGCTATGACCTTTACTTTTATTATTCCATCAACAATATCCTGATTCAAGGTAGATCGCTTGATGAAGAGTAATTAATATTGTCTAGATAAGACCGAGTTGTTATACCACCGATTACAGTAACTTTTTAAGATTCCAACCACTGCCCTCTATTTCCTCAGCGTATATAAATCTGATGTGGTCAAATTCAACTCTGCGGAACGGTGTTATATCCAAGATATGAATATAACCTTGTACTTACCACAGAATATTGTATTTCTTCATAACGTTATTAACTTGTACAAAAAGCAGGCTGTTTTCCCCCTGGATCAGTGTGAATATTTTAAGCTTAATCACAGAGAAACACAAATTAAGAAACTGAAGAAAGCAATCTGACCTCGTATTCTGTTACTGCGCTCATTAAACAACTGATTACCAGCTGAGCTACAGATAAATCAATTTTTTCATGAAGTTCCAAGCTGGTGCGTGGAAGAAATTGTAATGATATAAACATCGCTCTCGATTGGTCTGTCCCATATTTCACACGCGGTGTTAACGTAACGCATTTCTGAAGGAATGGAGAGAGAAAGAGGGATGCTGCGGAAGGAAGGGGCCAATGTAAGGGTTGGAGAGGAAGACCAAGGAAGAGTGGATAAGATAAGGAAGATGTTAAAGAAAGGAGCGGAAAAAAGAAATCAAGGAAAGCAGAGGAAATGGGAGATAAGGACGCATCTCCTTTAAGGATCTTCTCTAATGTGTGGATTTTAAACTATATTCAGGTTTATTCCTCCTTTGCCATATTTCCTCTAGAATTAATTTAAGCTGAGTATTTAGAGTCGACTGGATTCATTAGGTAATCCGTTCTGTCTGTTTAAAGCACTATTCTCACTTCCTGTCTCAATCTCTTTGGACGTTTTTCGTTTCTTTCCTCATACATCAATCGTACCATCACTGTTGTTTCAACCCAAGTGCAACAGCCAAATTATAAAATCAATTTCGGTTCTGACTGTTACTAGCAAATATATATTTTTGATTTTGCAAAGCCATAGAAACAGTAAATACTTGTGAATTAAAACATCGTTACGATTAAATTAAAACCACATGCAATTACCGTTCATTACTAATTGAAATTGCGAATAAATTAGATTATAGTCCCATTCCCTATAATTTAGATATTTCCTCTTATAGCTTTCCATAAGTATACAAATTTCAGCATATTCCACGGCAGGAGGCCATACAATAACTTCAAGTATAGAATACAATATGGTAATGGTACAGTTTTCCAAATAGAGGCCATTTTGGTCTAAGCCAGCCGTATAGAGTATACAGGTCTACAGGATAAGTGGACATTTTGTCTATATCTCACCGAAATAAAGACTTTTAAGAGTATTATAATATAGGAAGATAATTGGTCAATTTTTTCATACAGTGAACCAAACAATAATTAGTCAATCCAGTGAATAGGATAAGAATTTTTGCTATTCGCGACTGCTGAAGCGGGTAACCCATTATCGATGAATAGTAAAAATACTGAACATTTAATCATCGAAAACAATTCGGTAAACACTAATAAAGTAAAACATTCAAGGGAGGCCTTTCCAAATATTTTCCATTCATAGTATTATTTCGACACCAAGCAATAATTTTCAAATTGATCACTACAATCGGTCCGCTTAACTCCTTAGGATTCCATGAATATATTTCGGGAAACGATATATCGAGATAATATACAGGTATGAATGTAAAATAAAACCAACGTTTCCAAACATTATTTTCATCCTTCTCGAACGAGAGATGATTTACATCTCGCCGGGGAAAGGGACCAGAATTTTAAAGCCCTTTAATTTCCAGGGAAAGGATAACAGTGAGGCGAAATCTCTCTTATACATTCCTTCCATCCATCCATAATACACCAAGGTGATAATAATTCAGCGTATGGTTATAGGAAGATATTCATAGTCTCTAGCTACCAAGCCTTCAGATGAGGGATCTACGCGCAAAAATTCCAATATTCACGCAATGGGAGAACGCTACCATTTTATCGATAAATAGGCGAAGCACGTTTGCCGACATCATATATCAACCAGAGGTGAAAATAAAACAATCTCGATGGCCCATATGCCCCTTATTCACCGTCTGCCCTTCGCACAAGCACCAGAAGATGAGTAACAGATTTTATCTCATATATTGAGGATCCAGTATCTGCGCCGGTTGAAAAAACCCACGGTGGTGGCAATTTCAAATCCTTTAACTGAATTGGAGGGACAATGAGAGGGCGAGGCAGAAAAAGGGGAAAGAAGAGGCAACATTCTTTGGGAGTAGATCAGAGGGATTGAGGGGCAGGAGGTGAGATTTACGAGCGTAGCCCTTGGATGAGGCAGTAGAAAAAAGGGAGAAAGTGCACGGAAGAGGGAAAAGATGAGAAAGGGAGGAGTAGAATATGGTGAAAGAAAAAATAAGGGTATTGAATGAGAAAGAATTGATAACGGGAGTTGTAAGGCTAAAGTAATAGGAAGGAAGAGTAATGTACGAATAAAAATGAGATTTGAATAGAGAGACTGAATTGATTGGTTTGGGAGAAATCACCGAAGGCTTGAGCTAAGTCGACAGAGGGTTTGGCATCTTAGATACTGATCCTAATGCCCTCTCTAATGTAAATAATATTCAATTCAAATGAAGCAGTGAAGAAAAAGAGGTTCGGTACCACCTTAACGCTCACGGCGCACAGGTGTGCGGAACTCGTAGAGGAGAGAAAACTTCCGGATTGGCAAAAATAATGGGAGAGAAAGAAGCAGAGCGGCGGAATATCACGTCAGGCTAAACCTAACCACTGACAGGAACCCTTTTCTACGATTCCGATTCTGCCACATTAGAATTCGCCCAGGTATCCCAGCTTGTGATTACAGAATCATTTAATATGATGATTATGTTAAGCGAAGTTCAGCGGTCCCCTAATTGAACCATTCAGGAAATTACTTCCGCCTTTCATTCTGTTATGCGACTACTCTTCGAAGGTTATTTTGCAGGAAAAATACGTCCGGAAGAATGATATTCTCGTAAGTGAAATGTAGATTCAGCGATAATAAAACTTTGATCGGAAAATATATTGGTGAATTTGGTGTAAGCAAGCTAAATGAATATGAATTAAACATTAACCGCTGGAATTTGAATTCGAGGGCTGTGATTATTTCTTACCAAGCTACAATTCTTTACGGAAAAAAGACAAGCATGGCCTGGAGCTTTCCTTTTTCCCCCATTAACACGGAATTTCTTTAAAGATTCCGAAAGTTAATTTGCATCCAATACCACTCTTAGGGCTTTCTTTTAAATGCTATTTATATGCCAGAGATGTTCCCTGAAAATGGACAGAAGCCAAGAGAATATGCAAACATCTCTCCAATTTCCTCATCAGTCTCTACTCTTTCTCGTAAATTCGCCCAGGAAATTGAGAGCTACTGTTGAAGGTAGAATTACCTTGACCTCTTCCTAACCATGAAAATGTCGAATTTTAGATCCTTAAGAATTACACCCTTGCGGTTTTCTAACTCTTCCCTTACCGAAGATATAACGCTCTCATTAACAAATTCATACATTTCGCAGTATTCTCACCGTATTCCACAAAACAATGAATCAATATCAAGAACTGATTCTGGAAACTATTTCCGTTTTGGGCCTACTTTTGCGAAAAAATTTAATCATCCTACAGCTGCTGGGCATCCTTTTCTCAAGTCTTTTAAGTGACGAAATGGTAAATAAAGGGTGACATCTGCATCGCCCAATCTTCATTTGACATCAACGATACACCGATCTTTCGAAAATTCAAAATACTACAAAGAGTCTGACGCTCTTCTCGAATGGAGAATTGCCCTTTACGCCGTAAATACTGCGATGCCACTCGCATAGCACAAAGAGGAAGCAATTTCAACGCGAGAACTAAAAAACATATCAGACGTCTTCTAAACGGATCTTTCCGTCCACATTCCACGGCTCCTCTTCATCCAACCGCTCTTCTCCCTTGGATTTCGAATTTCTACGTTCAGACGACTAGGGCTCTCTCCTAAATTTAACGTGAAAAAGGAAATAATCCTCCACAAAAGAAACGCCGGATTCCTCCTTAACAATGAACATAATTTTTCGTTCGACGTCTCACGGAAGCTTTCCACTCTTCCCCTAACCATACTCAGATTTTCACCCTTTTTCCTCGAATTTTCTCCCACAGTTCTCAACAACCCTTCGCTTTCTCAGTACCAATCACTTTTCTCACCGACATCTCTTCAATAACCCTCTTATTTGAATAAATACTCCCGAACCCGCTTTCCATCCGCGAGACGTTTCGGCTTAAGCGATTTAAAGCTAGCCGTAATGGCATTTTCCCTTGGAGTACAAGTTACTGAAAGGATCCTCCTAGAACGATTTTCTTTCGAAAATATTTGATTTCATTTTACTTAACACTCCGTGTGCGAACCTTAATATTTTTACCGAGGGACACAAACCTTTGAAATCGATTTCTGAAAACAATATTTGCATTCCAAGTTAGGAATAGTTAGGAATTTCTCAATGGAAATCGAATAAGGAAATTGATTTAAACCAAAAATAATGTGAAATGGAATATATTCGGAAAGTTAGATAATTTAGCAGTACTATCAAAATAAAATATTTTCCTTTTAACGAGGATAACATTTTAATAATGCAAGAAATTAGTGTCTGATAGGACAATTCGGTTAATTTTATAAAGCAAATAATTTCATTAGATCCATATGCCTTAGAAATGCAATAACCCCGTCATATCAGCGATTTAAGTAAGAGTCGGGAGCCGGGTTCCCGAAGACCCATTGTTAAACACTCTCATGACTTATATTATTTGGATTCAGGAGAACTTTCGTAGTTGATTATAAACAACAAACATGATTCCCTAGGAATACGTAAATCATCGATTTCGGAAAGAAACATTTAAAAGAACTCTCGACAGTGTATTTCGTGATCCTCTGTAGACTCGAGTTCCGTACTCAAAGTGTTAAGGTCTTCAATAGCATATACAGTTCATCGCTGAGTGATTTCAAAAAAGCCAGGTAGTAACTCAGACAGGTGTCTCGTTTGATACTGCATATGTACCCTGCGAACCACCTTTCGGCGTGTGGCAGGGGGTGCATGCATCATTCATCCCTTTATAATAGAATCTTGAAACGAAATTGAATGGTATGAACAGTGGTTATGCATAAAGTTGGATGATTACATATTTATGAAATAGTATAGTTTATGCGTCACATGTTTATGCTTAAATTTCACATCGTTGGTAGTCCGGAGGTTGTTAATATATTTGCTTACGTTAAAGTAATCACCTGAACATTTTTCGGAAGGAATCCGCTGAGCAAATCCGTCAATATGGCCACTACTAAGTTTTGAAAATTCTTTCGCAGTTTCATTAAATTTGAGGAAATATATATTCGGCAGCCCATTAAGTCTACCGCCCGGAGGCGGGAGCAATTACCGAAGCTGTCTTGTGTATGCTAAATATTTATATTAAACAAACTGCTTACCTAGTTGGCAATAAACGTAGCTTTTGTTTATATTAAGAAGTTTATTCGAACGGAACCTTACAAAATTATTGTTAATAAATATGAGTCACACCCAGCTCCTCAAAATCAGCGTCAAGGAAGTCCAGGTCAAGTAAACTATTTCCAAATTAGACATAGTGCAAGATTTGCATATGTGAGTGATATTGCATATGTTTGCATAGAGTGTTTTTTTTTCAATTTAGATTATTTCTGCGTTTTATTGCATACTTTTTAGCTCAAAATAAGATGCTACGCAGACAGCTCATGCCGTACATACCTAATTTCTATAAGGATTTCTCCTGACGTGAAAATATAGTCGAGGAAAAAATCATAAAATATATTCTACTTCTTCCACCGAATTTGATTTAAAAATCACTGATTTCAGCGACAGATCGACATTCTCACGAAAAACACTAAGCAAAGTATTTAATTTCCTTTAGCATGCCGTGATGAAGGACTTTTACATCTAAAAGTCACACCGGTAGAACATAGGTGAGACTTCAGTTTAAAATTATGTAAAACCAGAAGCGAAAACTACGGTATGATAATGGCTGCTCCGAGCTGAAAAATATCAAATGAGAAAATATTTCCGTTAGTATAAAGTTAAAAAAACGGAATCGTGCCTTATTTGGAGTTTTCCAATCGATCTCTCTTTTATTCAAACTGAGGAAAACCCTTATCTTGGCTCTCAAATGAATTAAAAAAACTTCCCCGGCGCTCACTATGTTACCTCCTTTAAAAAAATACAATTCATCTAAAACAACCAAGGTATCAATCGACACAAAAGTTGACAGAATCGATTCGGAAAACAAAACGATAAAAGGCGCACGAACGAAGGAAAGGTAAGTGACAGACAGGTAAACCCTTAAGAAATAGGGCTTTTCCGTGCAACGAAAAGTTGGAATTCGTATTGGAATAATCCAAAGCAAAAACTTGAATAAGGCGAAGAGAATCACGGGAAATCTTTTTTGTCAGCTACGAGAAAAGCCTTTCTTTGGAATGAAAATAAATAAGATTTTTTTCAAACGGAGCTACTACGAGGCGAAGAGATGCATGAAATAAATCAAAGCTGGAAGTTTTCTATACTTGACAAGAAATTGGGAAGTGAACCCTAGCCTTTTTGGGAGTAAACGCGGGTTCCTCGCTTCGGAAATTTTCACACGATCTTTTGAATCGCAGGATAAGAGGAACACTTGGCGAGGGTTCACTTGCGCTTCGCTGCTTTTGAGCATGACAGCGGTGTTTGGTCTCTTGTATTTCAATGGGATTATTCCAGAATTATTATCCCACATATTCAAGAAGTTAAAGGATTTTCTTCAACCATATTCTGCGGCCTTTTAGTAGACTACTTTGTAAAGGATGAAAGTGACTCACTTTTGTATTACACGAGGCAATTGTTGGAGGTAATTGAAATGTCTTCAACGTTTATTTAAACAGTACTCTATTGAAATAAATTCAATTTGTATTGTTTTAAATATTAATAATATATTACTTGGACGAGCAACGATATTTGGTGATCAGTAACTTTGGCCGCACAAGTAATACTACGTAGAAATTTTCCGGGAAAGGTAGATTTTTCTCGCAATTTGTAGGAATGGGGCCAACAAATGCTGGTTTGGATAGCAAATGTTTTAAAGCATATTTGTGCATGTGCGTGCACATAAAAAATAAAATACGAAATCGCGCTTTGTGTTCTCTCCATTTTTGATTACTCATGAAAGAGCTAGGTTACTTATAAGTTTCTTTTTATGCTTAGAATTTGAAAATGAAAATGCTTAGAATTTAAAAAAGAGAGCTGCACATACATTCAGGTAGATTCAGGCAGACGGATATGATTTCGGAGTTAGTTAGGTTATGTTGGTTATCAGAGGTATCGCTGTGTTCGAAAAAGAGTGAGAGTGGGCAAACAAAACATCAGAGCAGAAAAAGAGGCAGGTAGAAAATACAGGGAAATCAAATTAATAACTCAATAGATCTTCATCGGATCTTGGTGTCATACTGCAGAGTAAAGATCCGATAACTCTCAACTCCAACATATTTTAACAGAGCTTTCGGAGTAATATGCAATTGCATTGGATAGTTCCCTAAGAAACATTTTGAACAACCTTCCTAAAAAAAACCAATATCCTTAACCTTAAACAAGAGAAAATGCAACTTCTTTGGTACAAAGAATTCCATAGAGAATTTAGGAAATAAAAATCTTCCACTCTAAATCTGATAGAGTTCACATGGTATGAATTTACGGACATATTTTAGTAAAACATCCAACGCATTCAGCACCCCGTGAGAAATTTCTTTCTTCTGCAAATTCTCTCTAGTTCTTAATCAAGAAATTAATACGAATATATATTTTCTTAGAGAAGAATTCATCTCAGGCGATGGCTGAAATTCCTAGTATTACACAAAAGTACACCTTTAAGATTATATACTTTAATAAAACAAGATCCAACTTCTCAGTTAGTGGTACACTAAATGTGCTGATAATCGATTGATCAGCTTGTGTATAGGTAGGATGAGTACGGTAGGATTTATGGACCTTCATAATCAAGCTAAAGGCTGGTTAGATATCCACCCTCTTCATTAGACGCAACCAAAAGCCCTTCAGGGGACAACCCAGAGGCTGGCTGGATACCCAACCTCTTCATTATAGACAACCAAAAGCCCTGCAGGGGAAATGAAGCCGAGGTGAGGAGTGTGGTAGTTCGTTCTTGATTACATCTCTGAATCCGATTGCTATGACTGGAAAACGTCCTTTTAAGTTCAGTATAATACTGAATAGGAATAAGACTTCATAGGAAGAGACCGAAATGATTTTCATCGTTCTGAATCACACATACCTAAGTAAATATGTTTACTACATGAAATTTATAGTATGAACGTAAGTAATTACTAATAATTCACGAAGTTGATAATATGCTTACTTGTAAGTAAGCTATAACGCAAGGTAAGGCATGTAAGGGTATACGGTGTCAGTGAAACCTTTTTAATCAGTACATATATGAATCTTCTATAAATGACGGATCAAGGTGAGGACAGTGATCTGCCGGTTCAGAACGAGAAACTCAAAATGAAAATTGATTGACAATTATTTCAACGATTGCCACACATCCATTTCATTAATCACCACTAAAAGACATTTTACGGCAGAGAATGACAGAGAATTAAGAGTACTAAGGTTACTATTACCTAAACATTGAAATGCATGATAATTGTCATCAAACACAGAGCTATTTTCTTAATCCGCTGAATTACACAATTATACAAACATGCGTTATTAAATATAGGTAAAAATTTTATTAATTAAGAAATGGTGAAGTAATCGATTGATTCTGTGACTAACAAAATCATAAAGGACAATAAACGTGCATAGTACTCTAGTACACGACATTGCAGTTAATTAGAATTCTGCGGATTGTTCCCCTTCAAACCAAATCGAATTGGCCTGATTCGAAATCGAATCGAATCTAGACGCTTAGTAGTTCCCTAATTTATACCTACTCCATGCATCAGAATGCTATAAACGCAGTCATCCTATGATTTACTCAATGACCAAGGAGTAACTGGTTTAAACCTCTGAACTCAATGCGCTATCCCTACGTAAGTAGCCAAGGACTATTAATGAAAGAAAAAGTGGGAGAGAAACTATTAGTAAACCAAGAATATATCAACTCAGTATACGAGAGGAGGAGATAGAGCTCCATGTATAGGGATGGATACATGTGACAAAGAGAAGTCTGTTTGAGCTAGAGTTAGGGGTTGGTGAAGGAGGTCGGGAAATAATGCCATGCTGAATGTGGATCGAAAGGGGCAAGGCGAGACAATGGACTATATTTAGGGCAAAATCATGAGTAGGAGTAAGGGGACCCCGGAAATGGGAAATCTGCCGTACAAGTGGGATCGTAGGGTGATTAGAGCAAGGACGTGGGGCCGACGTACATCATTATGAGGGGAGCTGAGGCCGTGAAAATAGTGGAAAATCGAAGCCAGGTCATCGCATCCATGAACATTAAGACTTCCGCCGAATGGATTATTGAAATTTTTTATAAATCAACGAATAAGAAAGCGTGATTAGCGAGGGTGCCCAACCTTACATCTGTATCATATACGTATCATGTATTAAAAAGTATTTTCTACCTTTATCCATACGAGGCTGAAATTGAAAATTCACGTCTTCCATATAATCCTTCAATATTTAAGATTTGCGATAAATAATTAACTTAAAAATATGATATTAAAATATTCCTTTTGAATATTCCAAGACAATAAAAATTAAAAATCATAATAATATAAGTTTCATGCACTGAAGGAATTCCACATTATATCGATAATAATGTAATTACAGTTCAAAGCAAATATGCTATAAAACGGTAAGCTTCCGTGAAAACTACTTACACTAGTATATAAAGCATATACTATATAAAGTAAAACCCGGTTAAGACGTTTTTCTAGGAAGCAAGTGTAAACCGCGTTTTGAACGGGATTGCGTCATAACCGGGTTGTGTAATTCTGGTTGCCTTACATCATAGTTTTGAAGATTGGTCTCCTTTTCGTTCAAAGAAACTGTCTTAGTTACTTAATGTTGGTAATTTTCACTCTACTACGAAGTTCTCGTCAGAGAATTCGGGAAGAGTTTTTCAACAGCAGTAATGATAAGGCATCACGATCTCACCGAACCCAAAACGTTCCCTTTCTGGTTCATTCTATATGTTTACAACTTGAGAGAAAATCTCCTCTAGCGAATTTTTAATCTACGTTCTGCCCTGAGAAAAATGTGATGGAGAAATCTCATTCAATCTCCGAGTTTGTATCGGCTCCAGCAGTGGGTTATAGATGGGTCTGATTCACGAAATACTCATTTAAAATAAGTAATTGCAAAGAAGAGACCCTTTGAGAGGCAAGGCTTGAGAAAGGAGAGAGGACGGTGACACTGATGACGTAAAAAATTCCGGTTAATCGAGTGAAGCAAACGATTGGCTATATCAGGATGCAGCGCAACTAGAGACGGGAAAATTCCGCGTCTTAAGCGGGTAGCATAGCCTCTTAAGCGGTATATATACCATACCTTTCGCGTGAAAGGGACGAGAACCGCGAGAAAGCCGCGTACTAAGCGGAATTGCGTCTAGAGCGGGAGTGTCTTAAACGGGTTTTACTGTATTGCAGTATTCTTGAGAATCACGATTACTTTCACTTTCGATCTTTCAGATCAAATCGCGGTATCTAATTCGAAAATGGCAGTTTAACAGAGATCCAATCGTAAATAGAAGCGCATTTACCACATTAGTATTTACGAGCACGACCTGTAGGTTACTGAATCTAAGAATTCGGCCTCGATTTTTGGATAATTCTCCAATCTAAAGAATAATGGAAAGTACACTTTAATCTTTACCACAGCATATGTTTTATTGCACAACCATGGTTTCGACCCTTGGGGGTCATCATCGAGTAAAATAACATTTCAAGACATCTCACCCAAGGGTCGAAACAAATGTCGTAAAATAAAACGTATTCTGTAGTAAGGGTAGAAGAACTATTTTCATTAATCTTTATTATAGATTATTCTCCCCTGATTTTCTTTT
The DNA here is from genome assembly GCA_036926295.1 of Pachydiplax longipennis. Classification (NCBI taxonomy): domain Eukaryota; kingdom Metazoa; phylum Arthropoda; class Insecta; order Odonata; family Libellulidae; genus Pachydiplax; species Pachydiplax longipennis. Next base: position 4,643,321 of record JAVFKF010000010.1, read on the forward strand.
ATCTCGCTACGGATAGGCTCAATTTTGCAAAAGCAAACATCAGAGAACGAAGGCAAAGTTTAATTTCACGAATCGAACTCGACTTCAAGATCCCAATCAAGGAATTCCTCTTCTACGGGAAATGGATAGTAAAGGACGATTTTACAATCAAGTTCATCCATTTCCGAAGATCATTCAATGCTTAGAATGTTCCCGCCAAACAACATGGAGTCGTTAGTGCTTCGGAGAAGAGCTGACCTATATCCTCAATTCATTGTGCGAGAACCCGTGAAAAAGCACAATAAAACGCTTAATTTGGCTCTAACTCAAAACTTCTCCGTGGCGATTTCAAAGAGGTTTTTCCGAAAAGCTTAGCCATTTCGAGGAAATGTTATCCCTAACGTCCAGAAGTGTCCAAGTGCTCCTTGCAATCGTTGAATGGATCACTTTGATCATTTGATGGATCTCTTGCTAGAGGATGGATCAAAGTAAATGATACCCTGCCTTTGGATCTGACAAGGCATCTTCCCTTGCCGAGTCTCACAAACTGAGGGTGGAATAGCTTCGTAAGAGGAAAGGCGATGGCTAAAGAGAGTACTACTAAACCAGTGGAGGACGAGAGCTCTTGATAAGAATAGAAGATGCCCTCATGAACCCTCAAGAATATTGAGAAAATATAGTGGTATGTAAGATGAAGACAGCGTTTTAACGATGACAGCTACGAGTAGGTTACTAGAATTTAATATGTCCTCTACATTATCCATAAGAAATGTAATATATAACAGATATTTCAAGAGTGAAAGTTTCCTATAATTTCCTATTGATAGCGTACTACAAAATTATTTGAAAAGCCATAATATATTTACTCTTTTAAATAAAGATGTTAGATCATCAGAGACAGAATATGCTATTTAATTAAATGAAAACCAATTCCCTATGATTGCAGAAATATCGCATGATGCTGTTGTGCATACAAACAAAGTGACAATTATTTATATATAATTAAGGGTAGTGAGTAAACTCGGAGAAAACCAGAGAAACAGTAGAATGGACTGTTGATTTATTAACAGGATACTAATGAGGATTCACTTCCTGCTACTTAAATAAAACCCAACAACAGGGCCAACTTCAGAGGGGTACAAGTGAAGCAAATGCTTCCAGTTGGTTGACTTTTGGGGCGGCTAAATATATTTTTCTTAGTTCAGTTGGCAATGTGAAACAATACTAACCACCGCTTTTTAAGTAAATTACCAAAATGAGAATGCTAAGATGTTAATATTATTTGGATACACAATTAGGATGGCAAATTTACGAAGGAGAGATTCATTGGGGCGACAAATAGAAAAGAGGGACCTCGGCTACGAAAAAAAAACATTATAAAGCGGGAGATAAAATTATGATTCATAAAAACTTATTTTCAACTTTATGAAAGCAAAACTATTCCGTGGCCGTATCAGAGAGAGTACATAAAAACAGATAATCTACAGAGAAATAAAATGTGTAAATAAAGGATATTTTTCAAAACTCGCTTAGAGGATGCCTGATATCGAAATCCTACGAAATAATCCTTAAATGAAAATTCTGAATAGAACACAACACATTATTCTAGATTAAATTCACACGATAAATATGTAGAATATATATGTATTCGCGCGCCAATGCCATTAATTTCAACCGAGCAACCACTCACTTACTTTCAAACGCGCTGAGGAAATATTAAAATACCTCGAGTAAGAGAGAATTTCATTCATTCATACACTCCATACATTTTTCATCTAAGAAATGAATAGAAATTTAAATGAAAACCGAGAGACGGAGAGAGTACTAAACATTCTGAGCGAGGCCGGAATACTGATGGAAAAATAAGAAAATCCGAAAAAAAGTTCGAGGGTCAAATTATAACAGATAACGGATAAAAAATAACCCGACGTGGTGCCGGGGAAAAGAAAAAAGAAGGGCTAAGAAAAGACTCTTCCACAGATTAAAAGGGAAAATATTTATCGCGAAGAGAAAGAAATCGCCCCATATAATAAATTTTAAAGGGAACCTATAAAGAACAAAGCGAACGCCCGGAGAGACTTAAACATAGCGGAATAGGCGCAAACAATTCGGGGATGGATCCGAAACTGCCTAGCATATTCTCTTTAAAGGACGGACACAATTTCCTCGTGTTTTCCGCCGCCATGCGTGCTTCGGCTCACCCATAACCATGACTGGCGCCGAACGGCCGTATAGGGGCTTCCGGTTGGTCGAAGACCACTCCCATCGCGGCCAACACCATTTGCCTCCTTCAAAAATTTCTCCCTCTTCACGGCGCAATTTTTCAGCTTCCTCATTTTTTAAAACGGGGAATGCGTCGGAATGTTGATACGGTCCGCATGGTGGGGATGAGCGGCCAAATGTGCGTGAGTAGGCCTGCGTGCATGTGTTCGACGAAGAGGAGGCAATGAGCCGAAAAGTCGCTTGCCTTTGGTGCTGGGGAGAACAGGAAAGGAGCATAAACAAAGAGACCTTCTTCCCTACCCGCACTTCACTCACTACGTTATCATCCGTGGAAGCCACAATTTCAGCTGAATGATCCCTTGGCCGCTGAGTTGACTATCTAATCTGGAAATGTTCTAAAAGCTATTCAATAGTGTGTCGACTATAACCTTATATATATCATTATACGTACGTAAATACCAAAATATCGTAAAGTTTATACGTTTATATAAAGTAACAAAATCTATCAGTCGTCGCAAGTCATTTCTTGCTCAACCAACAACAGTAATCAATGGTAGATAATCAATTTAAAAGTTTCTGATTCTTTTTGAATTGGCCTAAGGACTAAACGGATTCATCTTACGTGACCGGGACTCGAACCCAGATCTTCCTAATTTCTAACGGAAGCTCAAATAAGTGATCACGCATATAATTGCCAGAGAAGCAGTAAAAGCAAAGCGACTAGAGGCTCCGCTAAAGGTCAGCTATCACAGTCCTCATAGAGGCAGGTAGCATACAAAGCAGAGTTAACGAGATTCCGTGGTAACAACAAGGAAAAGATAAAGGAATGACTTAGCATTTAACGCCCCTCAGAATGTAACTCATTTAATAACGGCGGCTCACAAGTCTGTAGGCTATATATGGTAACCAAAATAGTCTTATATTACTCTAAAGACGAAATGAATTTACGAATAGAAACGAGTGATAATTATATCCTGCTTTGTGGTAGATATTGTCTTAAGATCCCCTTGAAGAGCATTGTATTAACAAAGTTATAAAAATGTATTTCTTTTTACTAGCAATAATCTGAATGTAGCAAGGAATGTAATGAGGCTAGAACCAATCCCTTATTTATGAAATCATATTTGAAAAACTTAATGAATACAACAAAAAAGTCAACGAAAAGTTCCCGGTCTATAGCCTGGGGGGTGAATTCGAGGTCGGTCGCAGTCGTATTCCATCAAGGAATCAATCATTTTTCTTTTATTATGTTAATTAATTAGTTTTATTCATTTAATTAATCGGGGAAATTGATGATAATAGCTCTTTTGAAATTTAATCGGAAACAAAAATCAAACCACCGAATGAAACTCATTGATATTCCTACCACTAAAAAAATAGAGGATTTTCAAGGGGACTTATTGAAAAACAAGGAAAAATTGAAAACAAAGAGTTTTTTAAATTAATTGTACAAATTTGACGTAATTTTGGAGCTACCAGTAATCTCTGGCAGCCACAAATATTTTCATTCGAGGACTGTATTATGGCAGAAAACGTGGAAAATAAAACAGAATATTAATGAAGTGACAATTTTACCAATTTGCTTTTATTCGGCAAACAAATACGCCGCGAGTGAAGAAAATATACACGAATTTTACTTCACGCAAAATGCAGAAATTTCGAATCAGAGAATAGCATCGGAAAAATGTAAATTGATGGATATGCCAGAGTACGTGAATTGCTGATATTCTTTTGGACAAATTTACAATCGGAGCGACGATCTCGGTTCGAATTCGAATCAGATTGCATAGGAGAATCAAAAGATAGTCATAAATTCTAATATAATCACGCTGGCAAAACATCGATCCGCATACCGATTGCAGCTCTTCCTGCTACCATATCTTGATGAACAATACAATATTTCATCTGTCTATTGGTACAGGATAGAGGAAAATGTATCTTTCGTTCACTTTTCTCTGTCCTGTTCATGACTGTAATAATTTGAAAGCTATCGTGCGAAGCAGAAATGGCATTTTTGTCACTCCTTATTGAATAACACGAAAATTATTATTTTTAGGATCACTGTACTGCAATTAAATAGAATTTCATCTCTTAAAGCTTTCTGGTTAAGTAAGAAAATCAAGAATGAATTACTTTCCATCTTACCTAGTAAGCTTGATTCTCTCTCCGTGACCTTTTGTTAGCTAATTGTGTAGAGGTTGAGGATCCAATCAGTCTTTGAGAAAACGAATGGAGTATATACTGAAGATTGAATGGAAAAATAACACCAGAATGGCAAGGTACGAGTTTCTGCGACCTTATAATTAAAAAAAATTTAATTAAGACATAGTGTGTGAGGTTTAACGTGGCAGACATACTGCTACCGAATCTAAACTCTCAACAATTTTACATAGAAATTTACCATTGAGAAAACACGGAAAGATATTTCAGAAACTCTTTTAAAGTGAATTTAACTCCAATCCAAGCATATTATTAGCAAATGTATATAATCAACAGGTAAATTATAAAGTTTCTTCTTTCGTGGAAACGTGTGAAGCTTAATAGTCAGTTTGGAAGTATGACTTTCATCGGTTTTTCTACGAGACAGTAACCTCCCATCACAGAGCGGCTAAGAATGCAATAATAAGAGTTAAGAGCTGCAATCTCAGTTTTCTAGAGATGATGCAACAGATTCATCAACTGTGATCATGTGATCACGATAGACGCTAACGAGTCAAGAGCGAACTGAAAGAAAGCAATACTCAAATCGACTTGATTTTTTTCTCCCAAAATAAACTTAACATTGAATCCTCTTTCATAGCTTTAGACATTATGCTAATCCGGAAAAAAATTAAATCCTTAAAAGGACTGAGAAAGGGACGTGGAAAAGTAATCTCAGATTCCTTTTCTGAATCAAAAAGGTCTCAAAGAAGTCATAGGACCAGAGCGAAATTGTTCTCCATCTTTCTGAGTTATTCGTTGGAAAGAGAAAACAAACAAACGCGAAGCTGGGCTGTGACGACGCCAATTAACTTCAGCGCATACGATGTATCGACCGGAGCGAAAAACAAACCTTTCTCGTCATTATTTTCAGTCGAAAGAAAACTCCTGGAAACCTTCAGCTGAAGAACATCAAAGAGACGTTCTTTCTGAGACGTATAGGAGGACGACGTATGAGACAAGTGAAATACGGGAAGGGTGTCGAATTATTGTTCATATTTCACCTAATAAAACATTGAGCTCGTTAATATGCACTTTATTTTGGGAATTACGTCCTTAAACTGCTCCGAGATGAGAAAACACTGGCAATTTTGTTTCCTGAGAAAAAATGTGCATGGAAATGCTGATGATGATAAATTCCGTTGTTTACTTATCATTGTCTAGGTTTATCAATTTGATGATTGTACGCTGGTTGCTCCATTGTTTGCCCAATTAGTTCTCTATATTTTGCCTTATTGGACAAAAGCTTAAAAAATATCATTCTGCGTCTGTGTTCAAAATTCTTTTTTCACTTTATTATGTAAATGACATTTATTTGTAGTAGCTTCAAGGATGTTCAGAAGACATTTATTTCCTTCATTGTTGTTATTAAAAATGATTTTATACATACCCATATATCTATATCTTTCAAGAAGCTGATGCACTTAAGATCTAATGCTGAGGAAAACACACTTTATAATAACATTATCATCACGACCTATTAATACGAAGATTTTTCTTTAGCATCTCTTCATACGTCCTTTCCTCTATTGATGCCTTCTTAGTTTTCCACTATCGATGCCTTAGTTACTCATTCATCTTGTTTTTATCTATCCTAGGCCTTTAGTGGGTCTTTGTAAAACCCAATTTTGTGGGGAACCTTTATCTACCCGAAGACCACATTCAGTATTCGGTCTCACAAGAACGGTCGAGCATGAAACAGTAAGGCCGATTAATTAATTGAATTAACGCTGATTGAAGTAAAAAGCAATCTTCTGGAGCATCAAGAACTAGGAAAACTTTGTGGTTGTAAGCGTTGAAAAGTATATCAGTCCTAGAATGTATAAATTGTGAAGTTATATCAATCTAAACAGATCTAACATTAAATAAGAAGGTAGCGTAAATCTCACCATTCCAGATGTGACGGAGGACCACTCAAAATCTACCACTAAGGTAAGGGAACCCGTTGATTGCGATTCTTCAAAAATTCTGGACATTAAATTTTAAAATTTACAATAGATATTGAATCGATCGAATCGCTATCTACATCTACATTAAGTCCATGTAAGCCACTTTTGGTGTGCGGGTCTATTCGAGTTTGTGTTATTTTCTCATGAATCGATCATTAAGCGAATCGGATGCCAAGTGAAAAGTTTAAAAATTGTCATTTATTCCGCAAAACGAAATCATAGAATAGTAGGAGGATGGTGAGATTTTCTGCAGTAAGAAGAGCGCAGTTTGTGTTAATAGGCCATAGGCAGGTCCAACGCTATTTGAGTTCAGTTTTCTCAGACTATACCGTAAAGAAACGCTGAAAAACAAAAAAACTTGATAATTTCCGTTTGATTTTCATCTCTTCCGCACAGAGGGTAATAACAGAGAAGAAATATGAGAATAAGAAAATTAGTAACCAAAAACCTAGAAAAAAATTCTAGAAGATTACTAGCTTGCATTACATTCGATCGAAACATACAGATCAAATGAGAATTCAGAATGAGCAAGAACAATTTGTAATTTTCCACAAATTATTTTTATTATAAACAATAAAAGACAGTAAAACACACACGACTAGTTTCGGAGATTGATCTCCATCATCAAGATCAATCTCCGAAACTAGTCGTGTGTGTTTTACTGTCTTTTATTGTTTATAATAAAAATAACTTGTGGAAAAAGTACAAATTGTTCTTGCTCATTATGGAATATTTCTACAAGACAACGCCTGAAACTGTGAATTTTATGAGAATTCAGAACTTGGCAGCATAAAGGTAGTGAACTGATAGTTAAGTAATATAAATATAATTTACTAAAAGTAAGTATATTAAGTAAGTACTTTTAGCAAGGTAAGGTGAGCAACTGTCGTCTTGCTAAGATTAACAATTATATAAAATGCACTTCGAGATATTTAGCGGTAGTCAGAACCCCCCTCTGCATACTCCAGTCTCAATTTATTTCGTGCTAAAAGTCATTTCCGCATGATGAAATCAAAAGTAATCTCGATAAAACTCAGGAACTAACAAGGGAAATGACTCGGGATACCTATTACGTTGGTATATCTGCTGGAAAAACCTGTCAATTCGTTTCAAAATGGCAGCAGAAATCAATGGCGAGAAATCTTGTTATAGCTCAAGCATATGGATGACCGAATGGTAAAAGATAGTCTTTTTGCCACGAACCAAAATCTAATGGTCCCAATAAACGTTACCATCAGCCCCAATAAATTTACGCGCGTGAAAATATTTATCGTATCGCGCCACTGTGTTATCTGCGTCTGAAAGGTAGGTACACCCACGCATGCAAAAATTGAGCCAGTTCTTGATATGCTAGCACAGAGGTGGGGAGCCTCACGACAAATATGGCCTTTTTGGTCATGCACTGCGGACTTTATGGCACTATGGCTGAAAGAAATGCTCCTTTTTAAATAATTTCGTTTCCCGCTCTTGCTAATGTCGCCAAACGAAAAACTAAATGGAAAAATTTTCTTTTTCGGTTTACTGAGCGAATGAATTCATTTTCTAATGCACTACGTATTTCGATGTTAAACCATTTTAATTTAGGCAAGAGGCAACTCAAGAGCGGCCTGATGGTTTCACAGCTAGTCTATCTTATGCTAAAAAATGGTAAATATGACCTTTCGATGGAAAAAGCTTCGTCTATCTTGGGCTAGCATATAATTCAGTAGCCAAATATCACTTTATCTTTCCCAATTTCATGAATCTTTAACACATGAGTGTGCATCCCTCAGCCAAATGAGTTGCACCCTAATTTATCATAGCTATGATTTGCAAACGATTATTAATAATTTAAGAATGTGAAGTACTTGTCCGCAGCCCCCTGCGTCTTCATAGAGAGCCACTCTAGTTGAGGCTAAAATTTGGAAGACTTCATTTAAATGTGTACATCACCATTTAAATCACAAAAGTGATATTTAGCTTTTGGTATCCAAGGTATCTACTTCATACTTGTGACTCATTTTCTACTTTACGTCATTGAAGACCTAATTACAACTGTTGTATTATTTCTCCTCCTTCAGATAGGGGGCTCAACCAACTATACTATGTATACGACTACTTAGAATCAATAGAGAGAAGCAATCAACCGGCAACAAGCAAGAGAATTCAATACTGTATCTATCTCATCACTAACGAAGTTGAAATTTCATTTATAGACGGATAAAACAATTAAGACATAATTGTAACTGCCACTTAAAGTGGAAAGCATCACTGATTTCCTTTTCTTTAACTACTGTCAGCAATAATCAATATCTCATAAGGAGACGGCAGAAAAGCTGGGCACCCAATACCTGGAATTTTGTGTTCCTTAAAAAAAATCACTTGATTTTCGGAGATACTCAAGATACGATTGTTTTTTTTTGCAAGAAAGCGTAACAAGTCAAGTGAAGTCATGCAGGTGCTTTTCTCTATTTTTATTTCTGTGCTGAATTTATTTATGCGTAGAATGGCATGATACGGCATTTATACCTTTTTCCTCTGACTCTAACTTTTACAACACATACTAATCTTAATTTTTAAACCTTACTGTTCTCTTTATTCTAAATTCTCAGTTATAGTTTGGACTTGGTAGTCTACTACATATACAATTAGCTCCTATATATGTACGCTATAGCTGGACAAAATCATTCATACGTTCATTTTAGGAGATCTACTACTGCCGTTTTACAATATATCATTAACGGATAATACCATTATGATATATAAAATGGAATAAGATAGTTAACAAAGTTATGAAAACTACAGCATAGAAATATAAGGCTGAATTTTAAGGAAGAAAAAGACATTTGATATATTAAAATAACTGTGATATTTTGAGCAGAAAAATATATTCATTGCAGGAATAACCCAAGAAAGGAAGACAGGATTGAAAACTCTGGCAAGAAGATAGGACAGTTAATAAATACGCCTGCTCAATTAAAATACTTCATGGACAAAACATACAGTCGGTGAATCAAGTGATAACTAAAATTAAATAAGCACAAAATGTATATATTATACAAATGTTATAATAATTGAGCAAATATTAGCAAGATACTGAGTTATATGACTTGTGGTTAAGACGACATCATTTTATATGGTTCCATTACTAGCATTATAGTTAATTCCCCCGTCAAAATGTATGAAATTATTTTATAGAAAAGTGTATTACTATTATCACATATATATGATTTATGTTAAAATACCCTGTCAAAAATGTCGAGGATTAATTTAAATGTATCCGTCGTATTATCTGTCATTATCTGGCATGCAGTAGTCTACTTAACCCAACTTAATAAATTATTTTTGAATTACAACCTTATTCTATACCATCACCAAAATGGCCGAGTGGTTAGAGTGTCTCGTCCTAAGTTCCAAAATTCCAACAATTTCCAAAGGTTAATCCAAATCCAAAAAGTTTATCCTCAGTGGTTCGAATCCTGCTTGAGGAAGATTTTTTTCCGAATTATCGGATTTTCGGGTTTGCAAAGAAGCTTCATAAGAAGAAGCTAAGAATTTTACCTAGCTTGCTTTTTTTAATAAAACAATTCTTTACTTGGTTACCAAATTGTATATTTTAACGCACGATTACAGATGTATCGGAATTAATAATAACTTTATAAATTTCGTATACTTCGTACTTTCAAAGAGGCAATTCCCCCTTCCTACTTTATACATGAATTAATGGGGTACTTTTATCTTATTTAATTATCCGTATATCTACGTATATAACCCTTTTGGGCGTATGACAGGTGGTGCGCGCACTCTATTTCTCGATAAACTTTAAGAAGTTAATTCTACAACCAACTTGCTATAGCATCTATTGTCCTTTACCCACTACATCATTTCGGCCTTAGTAACTGAGATTTTTCTATGTATACACTCTAAAACTGCATAAGCTCGGATTCAACAGTCGCATTTGTCATCAAGGGGACTGCTTATGTACAACCGCTAAAACTCGCGAAATATTCGTTTATTTCAACAAAATTCTCGCACTTTGGAATTCAAAGCAATAATTCTCGACCTAAATAACAATCTTCATTCAACGTCCTTTATTTTGACGCTTGTATCCATATACTAGGACCATTACTTCTGATTTAATTCTGCGAAAGAATAAATATCTGCAATCAATCATAATGAAATTTACGTGCATTTCTTATGAGAGCATTTCCGAGTCCTCCTGAGTCGAACAAAGGATACTGTGGACAGACAAATATCAATATGGAATAAATACTCCAATGGATCATAAACGACTCCCAAAAATTTACAATCCTATCACGTCGGGAAGTACAAGAAATTAATTTCCAATGATTTCTTCCATGTATTTCTTACGGAAGTTACTGAAATCGGATAAATAAATATAATTTACTTTCGTATCACATTCAGCCTTAGAGATTAAAGTGCCAATAAAAAATTTAACCTATCATGATAATAGTCTTCTTCATATCTTTCTAAAAGAAACCATTCAATTTTAAACTTAACGCTTACGGCACTCAATATAGTTCCAGCGAAGGAAACTTTAATGGAATCTAACAGTAAAACAGCGTTGGGCAATTTAAAGTAATAGCGGAAAATCATGAGTGAGGCATGAAGATTTATCGCTCGATTCCGAAAAGTTTACGACCTTCCAATCCGTTGGAAATCATCGTAAAAACTCATAGCCAACAAACGTGTATACAAAAGTACCATCCGCGGTAGATGGGATTGATTTTCCAGGATGATTTAAATAAAAATCGTCGATTCTGAACAAATAGAGTAGAATAATGAGCAGGTGATATTTATGCTGAAAGGAATAGAAGGGGTGGCGATAAAGGAGGAAGTGACGGAAGGCACGTCGTTTACTACGCTTGAGGAGGCGATTGACATTATCTTACGATTCAAACTCCAGCGCACAGTCCTGGGAGACTCTATCGAATGAAACAAGAGGAGACAGATTCATTGTACTGGAAAAATTGAGGTGGCTTGCCCTCCTATCCTGGAATAATCGCTTGCGCATAGCAAAGCGAGAGAAATCGATTTACTTATTGACCAGGAGGTTTTCAACACGATAGTATTTACATGAAAATTCCTTCTTATGGTACTACCCTACTTGACACTAAAGTTAAACCATTCTAGTAATGATCATTAACGAATGACTAACGGCCAATTAAATGCCTTGTTGGAATTTCCGTTTCCAATATTTCGGATAGCATAAAATGTAAATCTACAAATCACAAATATTTGTCAAGTATTTTTTGATTTTGACATATTTTAGCCCACCGCATAATCATTACTAATATAAATAAAATATTACGCCAATCATACACGTTAAAACGACAAAAACCTTTATCGTAATCATATATTATTGGTAACGAGTTGATCCAGACCATAAAATCAACAAAATCTCTATAAAATGCCTACATTTCTCTGACACAGTTAACTAGTGACCTAATTTTAACTAATTACACATTTGCAAGCATAACTTCATTTATAAATGAAAAGGTGACACGAATAATACCACTCTTAACAAATAGACGCAACATTACATAAATAACAGATAATAATATCGGCTTTGGAGTGTGCTCACTTGATAATGGATATAAAAGCAGATTTCCCTCGAAAGGAAATAGATAACTGTAACGAATTCGTAAAGAAGACGTCGATCAGACGAGAAATTTGAGAAGAAGGGGAATAATATCGGAAAGTGAGTACAACCGTTAAAAGGAGAAAAATTCTTAGAAAAAGGATAGAGGACACTAAAAATGAATAAGAATCGAAACAAAGTTTTAAAGATTTAGTGGATATTCACTCCACCATTGGAGTAATTGGATGATTGGAGATCCGAAGGCAGAAAAATAACTTATTTTCGGAGAAAGAATAAATATTACTTTGTAGTTTAATTATATCTCTAAAATAATGCTCCACGGAGTTACCTAAGCCACTTCGTTTATAAATTTGTTCTGATTTTACAATAGATAATATTTATATATTGTTTTGATTATAAAAAATGACGCTTCATATTTCTGGTTATCACTGTAAACATACTTGAGCTTGACACCATCGCTTATCGCTATAGCTTGCTTAAAATAGTGCAAGGGTAAACTTAAAAAATGCCTGCAATTTTATTACTGATAGAGTTCAGATGAAATAAAACACGAGAATTGCAGATACATTTCTTATTCTGTCAAGATTAGGACTAAATAATCTCCTCTTCCATCTAAGCTATCATCATTCTGAATCATATTCCACAAGTATAGATTGATTTGAAAGGAGGAAAATTATGAAATACTGAGGAGAATACATCCGCAGCACCCACAGAGAAGAAGGAAGGGAAAAACTTGTGGTAACTAACTGCCCACTAAGTGGCACCTAAAAGGAACATACTAAAGCCATAAATACAAAGTGAATGAAATACAATTGAGTATTATAATCACATAACAATGTAAGTATTGCTAATGAAGAAAAATGAGGTATTAAAAAAATACACATTATGAGGGACAGGTTTTTCTGATTCTCTTTAAACGAGAGAATCACATTCGATACGGATATATTCTATTAAGCAGTTACTATATAATCGTGAACGAGGATGTCCTTGCGAGTGTATGGCTAATCAGGTTGAGTGCGATTTTAATTACTCCATATAAGACAGAGAAACTTGGATGTGCGAACTATCACACGGCGGTAATTAAGTTGAGAGAGGCGTGATGATGAAGAGAGGAATGGCGCTTTATGTCCCCATTATGCTCACCTTAGACCTCGAACGTGACGTTCACAAAATGGACTCTTTACAACTCTGAATTACCTCCCGAGTATTACCTTCAGAGAACTGAGTACAGCTGAGAATACATAACCCATCCGTGGCGCTCCTTGCAGTTTCTGTAACATTCCCAACTTTGAAAGGAGAAATTATTGATAGCATCTCTTGAACTAAGGTCCGAGGACCACTGTTGGTCCTTCAAAAACACCACTCCACAGAAGCTAATGAAAAGAACCGTTGCTAATAAATACACATTATTCTCAAATTAAATCAAATTAACACGTACGCGTGATTTGTAGACTAATCAACTACTCTTCACTGTTATTTCTCTTGTTAAACAATCGCTTTGCAGTTACTAATGCTCAGGTACTTTCATTCCAAAGGATTGAAAACCTAGAAATGAAACACTACCCAAAGAGAACATAAAATTCGATATATAAATGGATAGGAGTCACGATATAACTTGTCTAATACTTAGAGAGATAAATAGTAATAATTAAACGACGCAACTCTTTTCCAACAAACTTTATGAATTTGTACATAATCGTGTACAAGTTGTAAATCTCCAATCAATCAGAATAACGGAATCGATAGGAGAATTAATTTTATTTAATTACTACAGTATTATTTTTCAAGACTGATTACTCCTAGGTAACATCTTGGTTACCTCAGCTACTACTAAATTAGGTAAGTTTAATCTATTGAGCAAGTATGAGTTAACTCGCTAGAGATCCATAAGGAAGCATTAATTTAATTAAGATAACATGGTTGACTACCCTTTGAATGAGTATTTGGGCGATAAGACAGAATGTATTCAAACAGATTCAAATGTATAAAGTCTGCGAGAAGAATTCCAGATAATCAGGGAAAACGTTATTTAAATACGTTTATAAAACATTCGGAACAAAGTTCTCGGTAATAACCTAGTGGAGCTTCCATCTTTAACAAGCTTCTAAACGCCACCGGCAAGCAAAAAAAAAGCCGGAAAGATCAGAGAAACAACTTCCGTCAGCATCTAATGAAAAGTCCACATCCTTAGAAAAAAAGAACGAATTACCTTCCGTGGAGAGTAAACTTTGATCCTAACAATTTCGCAAATCCTACAGAGATACTCAATTAAGCGAAATAACTCGCTCCATTACGGGAATAATTCTGATTACTCAGGATACGAAATGGATTCGTTCCCTTGATTCGGTGCGATAATTGAATTGAGTGACTCACTACGAATGAGCTCTCTCCATTCATAACTCTTCAATTGCTCGCGCACGTCCAAAAACAGGAAGCGACTTTTTACTTTTAATTATATTAGCAGCGAGGAACGAGAAGTGCTCGTTCGCTGTGACAACACTCATACGGGGGTAACTGCCAGAAAATATCAAGGTCCGTTACAGTTTTAAGCCGCTAAGAGATCGACTGATATATTCCTTTTGCGATGCATTTCCTCTCGCAAAACGAGCCATCACAGCTCCAGAAGTCGGACGACAAACTTACATAAGTCAATTTCTTGTAAAGTGCCCCCGATTCAATTTCTTCGAGTGATTCGCGCGACGTTCCAAAATTGAAAAGGAGCAAAGGCGAGTGCCGATCTTGAAACGAACTACGAAGATAATGAAAACTAGTGTTGGAATTAGGAGCGCAAAATTTTCCCTGGTTTCTTCTATTCCCTTCTTCCTAACACTCTGAAGCCATGATCACCCCTCACTGAGCGACAACTTCTTACTTTTGAATTTAACTCTTCGCAACGATCTGGCGTAAACTAGCAGTGGAAATAAATTGGATGATTCACAAAATTGGTGCGAAAACATTACTTCCAGAGTCAGCACTAGACGATAAGCAGATGAAGCCCACACTAGAGAGGGTTAATTAATGCTGTTTGTGGGGTGTATTTTCTCTTAACCATTAATAAGGGCTTACGGGCACCCAAGTGGGCAGCGCATTCCACTTTGATGAAAGCGGTCTCAGGTTCGGATCTCGGAGGGTGCCCAAACGTACGAAATGACATCAGCTGGCGAAGCACTTTGAACAATAAGTTACTACCACTACTAACTATTATTATAACAAGAGTAAGTAAGTTAGAGCAAAATCAGCCATTTCAAGGAATGTATTCGAAACGATGAGGAACTTCATATAATTCAAAGAAGGTTCAAGAATTATCAAATTAGCTAAGTAGTCATTTCAAAGCTTAAATTCCCAAAACGAAGGAAATGTGCGATGTTTCCATAAAATTTTCCAAGAGATTTCCTATTCTTACCATAGTTTTCATCCGACAAAATGAATACCTCCCGTGTAATATTGATACTTTAATATGTCAAAATAGAATAGGATCAAATAAGCCAATATCGAAAAATATCGAATAGTGAAAGTAAATTGCTTTTAGATTACTTAAATCAAATAATTTTCAAGAGACCTATTCAATCAGCAAATAACGTATATATTAATATGCCGAGCAAATTAAATAGCGAATATGAAAGAAATAAAACGTTGCCTAAGGCGAGTCGAGATGAATATTCTTCCTCACCAATAAATTTAAAGCATTAATGCGATTTCAGAGGATACATCTGGACTAATAAAACAACCAAGGAATAAATCCTAACGAGCGGGATGGGAAGGACATAGGTTTCCTTTTTCCTGGCCGATTTCCACGAACTATTCACCGCGTGATTATTCATTCATTAACACTTTCCGCTTCTAAACTACCTGAATACCTCCCTCAATGTTAAAAATCGTAAAATTAAATTTCGATTTCTCTATTCTAAAGTCAAACAAAAGTTAGACGGAAAGGGAGGTGTGCAAAAGAATTTTTTTCCCTGACTTTCACATTATCTTTCCCGTTACCGTATCTTGAGAAATGGAATACTTAATGTTTGTCTTTGGTGCAGGATAGAGAAGAGTGTATCTTTCATTTACTTTTATCTCACTCTTGATCAGAGATTTGGTAATGTGAAGCCTACTGAGAAATAAGAGAGGTTGAATAATTGCACCTATTCTGGTTACTTCTTACTATTAAGCAGGGAGTAAAGCAAGTTACCTCACTCCTCATCTTGCATAGTAAGCCTCATTTCCTCTCTATGTATTTGTTTCCAATGGAGGTGGGATTGAGGTTTCAATCGGCCTTCAAATTGAACACTTATTATACATACAAATTATCCAATCCACATCAATTCCCAACGTTTTCTAATAATGAACAGTGGAATATTGATATGGAATTCATAAGAGACTTCGTATTTCAGTTTTAAAAACAAAATACACTTCTATTAAGTTTCAAAGACATTACTAGAAATCAACTCTAAGAAAAAGATGTTACGAGATATTCCGTAGAAACGAGACAAGAAATGATTCGCAGATAATTTCGAAGATCATATTTCGTCATTGATTCCGTAGGATACTCGTAAACATTACGATGTCCAAAGTTGTGTACACAAGATAAACTTAGCTCACTAATAATGATAAAAAATGAGATTAATAACGATATTTACCGTTAATCAAACTACAGTAAGTTACCCTAAGAATGCTACACACTGGAGCAAGGCAAGCACCACCCAAACAAACAAAAAATAGCACATTTTCTAGAGTTTATTGTTATTATGAAATATATATAATACTAAACTTATCAATACCGAAAAAATTTCTTATATATAAAGCTTCCCTCCGAGACTTTTTAGCCCTTAAATTACTACAAACGCAATATAAGCTATGATACCTGAATACATATCAAATAGATCATCAAAGTGCCTAAGGATCTTCCCTAAGAATAAAAAATTCCCGAAAGATGAATCGAAAAATGTCCATCATGGCATGAATTGCAAGAACAATATGACCTTATTGATGGAAAGAATGTCCAAAAGAGAACTCTTTGCCTTAAAGGTAATATTACAGTGTTCTTGCGCATTCCTCAGACCATAGCCAAAAACTCTTACTTCTTAGAGAAGACTCGGTTTGCTCGGAGAATGTAGTCATTTTTCTCAATTTTCAAGTCAATTTACAGAAATTTTCTTACATTTAATTTATATGCGACAGAGGAATAAGCTGAAATTCCGTCTCTCCTAACATTATTCTGACACTAAAATCAAAATTAACAGTCGATCCAATAATATATGTTACATATACTATACTTTGTGGGCAAGACCTATTTAAGATAACTGAGTAAATAAATAAATATACAGCAGAACATTTCTCAAATGATTTTCAGATACGCTTTCATGGAATATTATCTAAATTACATTGAAGAATGGTTTACATTCTTATGGGGGGAGGCTCACTTCAGGAATTAATTAGGAATATTGAAGCTAGAAACATGTTTCTTTACTACCCACATCTCTGGGATACTCACCTCTTCATTACAGACACCTGCAGACACATCCGCATTTCAAGGCTTAAAGAGAGTACATTAAAGGTACCCTTTTCGCTTCATTTTTCGATACCGCGAGCGGTCTTGCCCTATCCTTCTTCCTCACTCGCATTCCTTCAAACTCTCATTAAACTCGAGTCGCAAAATCCATTTTCTCGCATTACTTGGTTGGGAGGTGTCACATCATCTCTGGTCACCATTGACGAAGATCTTGTGGCAAACCACTCATAAGGGAAAGATTGGATCCGAAATATCGACGGCAAAATTGACTGACATTTCTATGCGAGAGCTACAAATTATTAAACTTACACCAAAGAAGGAAATCAGAAGTTAATCATGGCGAAACTGATAGAATGAGGCAACAGATCTAAAAGGTGAGACAAAAGGAAGATACCATGATGAGCCCTGAAAAATCATGCGTTAATATGGCAATGAAATGGTATAAAATCCAATACCTACAGTAAATTATCCCACTAGATCGAGAATTCATATAACGGGTCGGTTCTTGTTATGAAAAATGTTGATAAATTCACGCAAACAATGAGTACTTTTGAGAACAACCAAAAATACTCCCTTTATTCCTGAGAAAAACCGCGGATCTTAGGTGGTTTTTACCTTCTCACTTTCTCCATAGTGAGTTTTTGTCTGTATTTTAAATGATTTCTTTCTATAGTTTCGAATGATAACTTCAATAGCAGTTTATAACTTTGATCATATTTTTTATTTAAGTGCACATTATGAGAAATTAAAATCGCTTAAAACTACTGAATAATAAACTGTCAATAATTAAAAATTGTTTCGATAGCTGTTAATGATTGAAAAGTATTGTCAGATTACTTAAAATATTCAGCCCCAAACGAGAAAATAAATGAGAGAATGTGTATCAATATACCCTGATGTCTAATAAGATTCTAAGACTAATTGAAATTAGTTGAAATTATTTAAGATCTACTCACAAATTCTTTATAATTGTCACTACCGTACATGTATTTTAATATTCATAAATTTATTTATTCATCCATGTCAGTGGCTTCTATAATAAATACAATTAATGTTATTTAATAATGCCTTTTTTTCTTTAGTAACCCTTAAACAGAAATAAAGTTGCACGGGAGGGAGTAATATCGTAAGAAAGAAAATGATAGAACAATTCCTATCTTTTCACCAAATGTTGTTTTCTATTTGACATAATGAAATTTTAACTCCAGAAATCTTCGACGAACGTTAAGAATCATGCGCCCGTTAAACCTCGGTGCCCCGGGCCGCCTCTATCCGCGTATGATTTGACTACTACATACTTTGATTACTGAACTATCGTACCTTGTACATACATACGAACACTAGTATACTTAAGGTAGATGAGAGAAATTTATAATTATATTTTAGAATGGATTTTGGACGGAAGAATTAGATGGAGTAAACAATAATGGTGATTAATATAAGTATTTAGTATATCTTTATTTTATCCTTATACAGTGTAAGTATATTGATGGACAATGTACGACGTAATTAACAATGTACACTGTATCTCAACATTAGTGAATAACTCCTAGCATGGTACAATATATTGCATTATAATAATGAAGCCTACCGATGAATCAATACACAATGTATTGGAAAAGTTAATTAGAGATGCATTGGTATGGAAATTGTCTTGAGTGCCCTTCCTTTATCATGTTTCAAGATCCGACTCTGGTAATTGTAAGTTTGGCGGGCAACTCGGTTCAATATGCTCAATGCCCTCGTTGTTACGGACAATCACGCTCTTCATTCCATCAGATTAAGAATTGCTACATTTTGATGACACCAACGTCTTCGAAGACCTTGATAAAAGCTATATGAGGTCATCAATTGCAATTCTCAGAGGGGAAATTTACATCTTTTGATAGCCGCTCTCTTCCAGATAAACATCTCCTCAAAGACACTCATTCATTCAACAGCTATGTTCATGAAAATGACAGAAAACTCTTGCGAAACAGAAGCTTGATGAAAACAAAACGATATTCTATCAATTAACAAATTAAATGGATCTCTGATAGTTCTTATAATTCGAATTGATGTAAATCGTTTCTAAATTTGTTGACTTCTCTCGAGAAATCTTTCATTCACTCTCGATGACTATTTAAGATAATTTACTTCTTACAATACACTTCTACTTCGGTTAGTTATCAATGTCTTGATATTTTTAATAAAGGTCGCGATGTTGTTGGCAATGGTTTTGCTTAAGTATCTTTCACCGTAGGGTTGAATAAGCCTTGTAACTAGACGTATTGTTATTCTTAAGTAAAATATGAAACTCTTACGTTCAGTGGAGTAAATTGAAATTTTTTCGTCGTAACTATTCTAAGAAGTTGTTCTTCTGAAATTCTGTTACTTCGGGGGACTTTTTTATACGCCACTTGATGTATGTTTATTGTATTTGAGTTTCGAAATGCATTAGAGTTTTCTACTATTAAAGTTTTTTTCATAACTCACACGCAACCTTCTGATACTTTCATAAAAGAATCTAAAAACTATAAATACCACGAATAAAATTTCCATTACAATTAGTATGCAGCACTGCCGCAACATAAGAGTTTGATCTTCGATTAAACACAAATATACGAATAAAGTCAAGGAAAAATTACGCTTAAAACTTACATACTCCATTCCGTTGGATCAGAGGTGTGTACATATCTCTAAAAATGAAAGATGAAGACTGAAGAGTTAAGGCGATAAGGGAGGCATTGATACGCTCACCAACCAGACTACTTCATCGTAAAACGTATAAAATGTCCTCTCTTTTGTGACCTACTTGGAAACTTCCACATTATTTCGTTGGCCCACTGTTATACTGGGCAACTTTTCTAAGAAATGAAACCTTATTTCTACTTCGTGGAATAAAATCAAAAACAAAATGATTCTTGGACGTTCACATGTTTAACTCTATGAGAATGCATTGGTATTACTATTTAAAGAGAGGTTTCAGTCAGGCTGCTTGTCTACGCTGGAATAACGAATTCTACCAGATTATAAAGCGAGAAAATAAAGATAGCAATTTAGCGAGAGAAATAATTCAATAGTATAATGGGTCATGGCAAAAGAGTGGATTCAGCAGCCTTCAGTACTCCTAGGCATCGAACCAAACGGGAAAACATAAAATTACTATAAAATA
Organism: Pachydiplax longipennis; assembly: GCA_036926295.1. Classification (NCBI taxonomy): domain Eukaryota; kingdom Metazoa; phylum Arthropoda; class Insecta; order Odonata; family Libellulidae; genus Pachydiplax; species Pachydiplax longipennis. The sequence goes on from JAVFKF010000010.1 coordinate 4,663,927, forward strand.
ATTTGATTTTTGCCAGAGTGTAAACCGATCCCAAACCGAAAAATTAAAATCTTTTTTACCACACCGTTATTTTCCTTTTATGACTATCGGTTTACATTCCTTTCAAGTGTAAAATTAATTATACTTAATTATAATAATATATGAAAGGATGAATTGTAACTCCCTAATTAGCCATCAACTTTAAATAATTGAATTTCTTTGATTATTTCCTCTATACCAAGAATTTTATTCTAAAATGTCACTAAAATAAATTTTATTCAAGGGCCAGCTACATTATCAAAGGGATTATTTTATCAGTAGGAAAATAGTTTGAACCGTTTCGCCGGTTGGTGGTGTAGAGGTACCGGAACCGAACCGAAATCCTATGTTTTTAGTGAACCGTTTGGGAAAACGGATTAATAATAATTACGGTTTTGAATTCCTTCCGATGTTGTGCATCCGTTTTCGCGTTGTGTGTTGCGTTGAGTTGTGCAAATCCGTGCACAACTTTTCCATCCATTCGTAATCTAATGGAGAAATGGATGAGGAATATATTGGTGTATGCCGATGATGTAAATACAGATGTTTTCCCACCCTTGGAATAGTAGTCTGATGTGCGTAAAAATACTTGGATACAAAGGGAAAATACTCAAAAAAACTCGATATTTATATATTTTAGAAGTACCAAAGTTTCTTCTAACATTTCGAGTTCGGAAACAAGTTGAAAACACGTCCAAAACACGGTTCCGAAATTAACCTTTGTGTCCGCGTTGACACAGGAGCAAGCGACAAACAAGTCTCCGCACTCTGGAGCCGTCAGGATGAAAACGGGAAAACCATTCTCTCATAGCGTATTATTTCAGCCATCTCACTCCTTATGCTGGGCTAATTCAGCCACCTCCTCAAAATACTCGGGTTATCTCGTTGAAGGGATTCACCGACGCTTAAGTGAAGCCGGTTAAGCACTTAATGGCTTCAAATCCAAACTGCGGCGACATTTCTCGCATCCGCTTTGTCTTACTTATCGCGGTGAAACTGAATTTCGCAGTCTCTCGTTCCTGAGAGATTCGCATCTCAACAATGGAATGCATCCGGAGTGAGAGGAAAGGAAGAAACATGCGTCCATCTGATAGAAAATCATACCGATCTACATTCTACGTAACCACGCACGCTATAGTTTTGCAAGGTTCGGGATCAGCATGGATGAAAGATGGCTGATTTACTTGTCAGAAAGTAAAATCAGACTCACTGACTCAAACATCCTAGGAAGGAGGACCTCATTTAACGTTTCATAACAGCTGCTGCACTAATAGGGTTTGGTGACAGAAACACTAAGGCAATAAAAAATTTTACTAAATGGAACGATGGTATATCTTAAAACAAAATTTTAGTTAGTTCTTAAAAAAAAACAGTCTAGATAACTGATTATTATTCTTAAGGCATTCAAAAAGTTCTAAGTAATGTTAATCAAGAAGAATACTCTCAGGTTTATATGTGTATAACCCAAACATAAATAAAGTTGTCAAATCACGTTTAACTATACAAAAAGTAACACGAAGAAAAACAATATTTAATTTGGATTCATAAAAAAACTTATATTTTACGATAGCTTGACTGATTAAAAGAGGAGGTATGAATCGAAACGGTAAAACACCGTTTTTGTTATTTTTCGCCAAAATACGTGTATACGTTTTAAAGGAAATGGAAAAGTTTCGCAATTTAAAGTTTAAGTTTCGACCACTCAAAAATATTCGGTTTTGAGCTTTTCCTATAAGTAGGGCAACAAAAGCTACATTTTTATGTTCCCAATTGAATTGATTTTATTATCTCACAAATAGTAAATCTCGAAGTACAACTTCATCCTTGAAATACCGTCGACGCTATTTTTAAGAATACCCTGGCACATTTATGAGTGCCATTCCACCGTTCGGGAATCACTAGATGAGAAGGAATTCTGAAATAAAACTGTATTTTATGTGCTGGTTATATTTTGAAGGAAAAACAAAGTTTGGAGGGCGGCCCAGGAGGCGGGTTAGGCTTTTCCACCAAAATACTGCCGCTATGTGCTGACTTTACGAGATCCTCTTCGGCATTATGGTAAAACGGTCACAATTTAAGCATGTAAAGGTGAATCTGACATAATTCTCACTTACGAAACAATGGAAGAGCCCGGAGGATGTTTTTCATTTAAGACCAGCCATTAAAAAAGAGAAAATACAAAGATGTCTTCATTAGATACATGAATGAAAAATCTTTCATTTTGAAACCTACATGATCAGGCGTAACTTCAGGAAAGCGATTATGGTAAAGAAGAAAGACACTGGTAATTTTCCACACTGTTTCCACACGCAAATAGTGTGAAAAATTACCAGTGTCTTTCTTCTTTACCATCTTTCATTTACTTAATTCGAAATTGCTCAAGAAACTGAGACGCTGGGACTGTATTCTAAAAATAGTAACTTTAGCAGGTAATGGGAGAATTGTTACCGAGAGACCAAGTGACGAGATAGCTCTAAATTTAATTATTCAATAAATGTGTCAAGGGTGGGAATTTATATAAGATTCCAACAAACAATATAAGATTCGAACTTTAGTTACAATAATTTGGAAGGAGTTGCACTAAATACTGTGTGACACAAGATTATTTTTTTTTTAATCTGCGGGAACAACATCAAAGAGGCTCCGCTCATCTTCGCAAAAGTACATTTTTCGAGAAAAACTATAGGATTTTAAAAAGAACCTATAATCCTGATAATTAAGATACGTAGATAGTTAACCAATGCTACAAGAGTGAGAAATTCGCAGTCTATACGGCATGCTTATTGCGGTGATTCCCATTATCTTCTGAAAAATCATTTGATAAGCAAGCAATAAATCACGATCTAGTAAACAGGGCTGCGGAGTTGGGTCGATTTTGAACGGAGTCAGATTCGAATAAAATTTACCGACTCCGATTCCCTTTGACAGGTTTGAAAGCATCGATAATACAGGACTTGATTGATGCTATTCATTTTTCTCGGAGCGAATTTCCAACTGATTTGTTAATGACATTATGTACGCTGCACAATTTTGTGTATATTCGTGTTTAATCCAGGCTGTTCGATTGGATAAATATATTGAGTAAATTTAATTTTGGGAGAGTTAAGTCGTAATCGGAAAAGAGGCGTCTCGACTCCACAGCCCTCAAAGTAAGGGAACGCTTCGGACTTCGAAAAGAAGCAATTTTCACTCGGGGACAACTCCGAACTTACATTTCATTAAATAGGCGCTTGAGCTGGAACTGCTGCTCCATTTATCAATGCCTAATCGTCCTCATCAAAAATTATCACACAAGTGAGAAACTTTCCGCATTCGTTCTCGAGAAAGGCTCTCGCAGGAACACGATACAAACTTTCAGCTCATAAAACATACGTTACATCCGAACGATCCTTTAACTTTATCCGATTAAGGGCTTCGTTTGGTATTCAGCCACTCATATCGCCACAGCCGGGAAGCGAAATCTTCAAGTGTGGGAGGACTATCAAGAATATCCGACGGCGAAAAGTAGCGAATAATTAATTTGCCCAAAGAGCAAAACCGTTCGAAATTCGGAACTCGAGATGTTCGCAGGCAAGAGAATGGATTTGCAATTAGTAATCGGAGCATCATGAAATTCGCCGTAGGAAATTACGAGCAAGTATCCTGGATACGCGAAAATTGCAGCAGCAAGCGGACTTTCAAAAGACTTGGGGAATACTGCGTGCGAAATGATAGCGGTTGATCAAACGGAGATCCGTGCGACATCTGAGGTAAGCATGCACGCAATAATGCATCGGATTCTAAGCTGACGATCGAACCACCGTAAAATAAACTCGACGAGCCAGAAGTGAAGCTCTGTGAGAACAAAGGCCATCGTCAGATTTTCCAGGGCGAAAAATGTTTGCAGAGCGAGCGGCGGTTCTAATTTGGAGAGGAAAAACGGGAATTTTGAGAGCCTTCCCCTTTGAGCCTCCCTGACACGCACTTTTCGCATTAATTAAAATAAGAGGGCAAAGAGACAGCCGACTCGGTCTACGCATTTCATCAGGGTGATTGACGACTTGGAAGAGTGAAGAGCGTGGGATTTTTATCTACGGGAGTCGCTCGATCAGTCCCTGTCCATCTTTCTTCTCCCCGCAATGGAAAATCGATAATTGTCTGCTAGGAAGCCGTCCCGAAACCCGACCAGGGATGAAAATTTCTAACTTCCAGTCTGGGAAAGCTTTGTCGGTCATAAATGCCGAATTTTCCACTCTCTAGTCAAGGAGGCGGCGCTAAGTGAAATTATTCGGGGGTAATTACCGATGTCTCGAGAATTTTCTATAACACGCGCCTATCAATTTAATGTTTACGGGAAAATGTTAAAAATAAACGTCGCGCGTGATTTTTGTTAGAAACGGACAACTTTCGACGAATGGTGAAGCATAACTCCTTCGTAATTCAACAGACGTAAAAATCAATCTCTGATCACTATTGGCGGAATTTGCTTATTAAAAATAAACGACGGAAGGGCGATTCACTCTGTAATATTCCATGAGGAATTGAGTGAATGAAAAGTGATGTATTTCATTCACTCTACACCTTAAGGGGCGATTGGATCGTTCCATAAACGATCATCACAAATTAATACAAAATAGCTACGAGGAGGAGGTTTTCGAGAGGTTTTCCACCCAACTTAGGGTATTTCCTGGTTGAGAACTCTTTGCTAGTCCCCTTTCGTTTGCATGAGCGTGTTTTTATATACACCTAAAAATAAATAACAATTAGCTCTGAAGTGACTTGAAGTTGATTGTGATATTTCTATACCTTAAGGGAGTAAATATACATCATTGTCGAGGACTCTAGGCTTGGAATGTTTTGAGTTCGGAATATACGACACGTTACCACTATGCAATCCAACATTACCGCATTATCAATATTATTGCTTTTTATGTTTCAAGTCACTTGCTACATAGCAATAATATTAATAATGACCTTGGTCCAACACAAGTATCCCTACTATGGAATACGCATAAAATTATTTTTAAAACAGATATGATATTGTTTTGATTCTTCCAAGTCGAACAATAACTGTTGTGAGAAGAGTAGATATCGTGGCTCCTAATTACAAGTTTGAGGTACCCTTGAGTGATCAAGAAATAATAATTTGGTGTTACTCATTCTGCTACTAGAATATTTTATGAAAAAATCACGATTTAGGGCCCCTATTTAGGGGGTAGCGCGTTCGCCAAAGTGAATGATATCCTGGGTTCGATTCCTGGTGGTTCAAAATTTGCGAATACACCATACATGTCGAAGCACATTTAATAACATTATTATCGTTCGCGATTTATTTTCTATTTTTCCCAACTTATGTATAAACACACGATATGACATGGATATCAATTTGTATTGGAAAGTAAAATAATCTCTATGAAAATGTCCCTGCCCCCGCCTACAACCACGTATACCTTTCAGCGTCTGGGAGGGTACAAATGTAGTTGTAGCAAACACCTGTGATTCATAAAGATTGGCGAAATATTACTTCTGCGCCCTATCTTCTCAGCACGATCGTATATATTTGGTAGCAAATAGGTTAAATTATACGGGTTAACGCAGATCGTGACCCTCCACGCTGAACAGTACTTTTGAAATCCGGCTTCGCGAATGAAATTCTTACCCGATACGAAAGATTTGGTAATTTCTATGGGAATCACGCAGCTGGATCTTACTAAAGACAAGAGAGAAAATTCCGGATCCACTGAAATTCCAATCTCATCTGGAGATTTCTAAATAGACAATTTCCCTTTAAATTCACTCTCCTGCTGGTGAACGGGCTCACGTAATTTTTTAATCTAAAGCTGTAAATCCCTTTCAATATCGTATCCAAGACGCAGACGAAATTGTTAACGTCATAGTTTACTGCGGTACGAATAATGTATATTCAAATGTTCACAAAATACCCAAAATGCCCTTAGTAAATTCAAGGCAAACTATCATAAAATGAAAGAGCTAACTGACAAAGCTTATGTAGACAGAGTTATAATCAAAGTATTAGGTGTCGCTTTCAATTTTCACGCGAACAGGGCCAGAAATGTGTGTTGTGAAAAGGATTATAAGAATGATATTTGTCTTTAATAACTCTATATTTTATGCATTGATTTCATACACATCCCCAGATCTCCCGGATAGCCAAGTGGGCAGAGCGTTGGCCTATGATGAAAGCGGTTCCTGACTCGATTCCCGGTGGGGACTTATCTGTGAGAAAGGAACTCAGCTGTCACAGCACTTTTAACAATACGTGTCCCTTACGTGAATGAAAACATGTATTTATAAGAAAAATATATTGATTCTAGTCAATTGAAATACGTTTGCAAGTAATCTTTCGTATCCTTTCTCTCTTCCCTCTTTTCCAATAGCACTTCCCCGCCAATTTTATCCCACTCTTAAACATCGCCCTTCATTTTTCATCTCTAAATATCACTCTCTTTTACTTCGTTACTTTTTTCTAATCCACTGCGAGATGGAGCTAGTTTAACTTTGATAATATTCATATGATGATGAGCCTCTTGATGGTAATGGTTTGATCGTTTTACTTAGGTATTTTAGGTAAATTTCCTTTATAATTTATAATATCAATAGTCAATGTAACTTTGCTTTCTTGACAAACTTCATCTAAATGTGGAACTAAAACTTCCCCCAGTTAAAATCTAAAACAGGAAGATAGGAGGAGATGGATTCAAACCTAAGCGAACGTCTCCTTTTTTATAACTTTGAAAACACGCGCAAAGCATTTACATAAATTCTCCCAATCGAGTTTTTTTCGCAATAGAAGTGCTCGTCGCGGGGATTAACTTAAAAGTTTCCAAATCCTCGCTGTCTTCGGGATTAGCGCATCCGTAATTTCCGACGCAACGGAAAAAGATCGAATTTGCCGATTCCGCTCCAAGCGATTAAATACTTACCGTTTATTTATGAGACGCGTGCGAAAAGTGGGCCTTCTTCGTGCCATATACTCCATTTTTGGATCGAGAAATTCCCCTCTCCGGACTAATAAAACGTTCATTCGGTCTTATTTCCGTCCCGGCCTACAACCCTAATCCACTTTCTTACCTCTATCCGCTTCCATTCCAACTTCGGCTGCAACTCTCCATTTCGCGTCCAATTCGCCTCACTTTTACTCTCTCTCTCTCTCTTTACATTCTTCCATTCAACGCCAACCCTAAGCGCCGTACACTTCAGCTCGTTTCCTTCAGCACCGCTCGTCAAGTGAATTAACCCCTTCACTCCACTCGTTTCTCTCCAACGCTACATCTCCAGCGCCACTTCAACGCTGCTTCCTAAACGCGTCGACTTAGTCACACACGCGGCGGTTGTGTTGCCCGAAGCACGTGCAAAATCATCCCTTTCGATGGGTACTTCGTCATTTTTTCCAGCAATTCTTTCGTACGGCGGAGCCACGATCAACAAGCTAATCTTCTGGTCTACCTGAATAACGGCCGACTCCGCTAAGAGTATTCTACGCGAATGAATGTCCAAGTGCAACCGAAACATCATCATTCGCTGAACTCGAAGAAATAGGTCACATGTCAATGTGCTGGGTTCTAGTACCAACAAATATGATTTCCATGGTAAGGGTATTGTAGTATGTGTTTGTCCACTGCAACTGTCAACCTTCTTCTAGTTATTGTCCAATAAATGGACGATTGTTAAGGAAAATGATAAGACTTTCATTCTCGTATGGCTATTTTAGAATTTATGAATATACGAAACACATTTCATTCTGCCATCATTTTGCTGCTTTTCCCGTAAATTTTGCGATTTTCTTCGGTTTCTAGAAAAGGTAACGAACCAAATCATTTCTGGTTGAAGTCCGTTAATACCGTTATCAGTGATAAGGGAAAGGTGATTAATTCATCACGAGGAGTCGTACTTCTTGAAACCAAAGAAAGAAGAGAAGTGAAAAATATCCGGACTACTTGAACGGAAAGTCGGAGACCTGGGTTCGAATCCCAGATATTTCGCAAATTTTCACTTCTGTTATTTCTTCCACTATCTTAAACAGTGGTTTCAGTCATGATTCGTTCCAGTGATCACACCATTAGCCATTCTTCAAACCAGTACTTACTATGAATTTCGATTGGAAAGACTGTTCTTCTACGAAATGAAAGATTTGAACGTACGGCGTTAATTTGCTTACCGGTCAAAGGAATCATTGCAATCCCGAATGACCGCCAGGTTTATAAAGAGTATTTTTTCCTCTACCAAGAAAATATTTCTCCATGAATGGTGACGTAATATTTTGCGAACAGGATAAAATTTTGGGTTGAAACCGCGTCAATCTTAATTGGAATAGAAATCAACGTTTTTTCTCCTCTCTAGGTTAAAATGAAATCATGCTGCGTACCCGCGGAGTGTTTAACATCTTTCATAACACTCTGCTCGTATTGATTGGCAACATATCTATCATTTCGAGAAGATATCGATAAAATAACATAGCTGTGCTGAATCAATAGGTCAAACTCAAGGAAAATTTCGGGCATCCTGACGACAGTTCATTTTAAAATTTTGGAGTTTGTAACTGCGCTGAACAAAATAATAAATAAAGTAGGGAAAGTTATCGGTAAAAATTTCAATTCTGTATCACAAACTGCATTACAGTTCCTCATCAAGCGTTAAATCATAACTTTATTTCGGGCTATCTTCAGCAACTGTTAATTTTAAAAATAATTCCGAGAAATTGTAATTAAGATTCAGCAACTCACTGCTGCTTGGAAATAACTTTCCCAGATATACAGGGTATTATGTTTGATGCCGAAGGTCTTTTTACCGTCATTTCTTACGTGAATTCTCCTAAAAAGGACTCGGTAGGAAAATGAATGAAGTGATTACCTCGTTTACTGAACAGAAATGAAATCATTCTTTAAGGAAACATATTCGCAGTTCAATAGCTCCTAATTGAACTTCTAAACTTCAGCAATGACGTCTTTCGTGAGTCTGCATTTAAGGAGCTTTGAAATGAAACAGTAAATTATAATTAAAGGGAAGGTATTCCACAAACTTGCAATGAAATTTGCAATAATCTTCATGAATTGTGTTAGTAAATAATGAAAGCCTATGATACTATAGAGATCCATGTTCCAACGGAAAGTGGCAGTTGAATATGTCAATTCGATATAGAAACTTTCAGAAGCAATTTTCATTACTTAGAGTCCTACTCCTAAGTCTTACTTCCACAAAGGATAATGCCGGTATATTCTTTAAAGTGGACGGCAAAGTAGCAGACATCTCAACGCTAACAACAGAATACAAAGACGACCCAAGGAGCGGGTCAATTGTTGGAATTGTCTGCAAAGTTCAGGAGTTCTGTGCGAACTTAGTTGGAGACGCTGGATGTTCTGGTCCTCCATTCAAAAGGGATGGAAACGTATCCCAGAAAAGGATCTTACCCTCAGATCAAAATCTCTATGCGGGACATCTTGGACATTCTGCTAATCTAATTTGATTAGTTTCAAAGCGTCTTGAAAGAGAATACGAACATGAGACGCAAGTCCGCCATATTTGCGTCTTGTATGCCGAGGCAACCGCACAAGGGGTGAGATTTGATGAAGTCACCATGACTTTAGAAAGATGGCTACAAGTATTCTTGCGAGAGGAAATGCATTAAACGGTGGTTCAACGACTTAAGAAAGGAGGTGACGACAGTGGAGAAAGGGTACCTTGGGGAATACAATGAGCAATTAATAGAAAACCAATAATCCTAACATTTATCCGCTGACGCATTTATCGCGACCAGTGAAACAAAACATACTTTCTTTATTCGAAGAATCAGCTTATGAGAAATAACGACTTAAGTAGCAACGCTTATAATTGCGAGGAAATTCGACATTGAAGTCTAAATGACGATTCATCAATGCCGAGTGCTTTTCGATAGGTTTTTCTTAAAGAGACCCTAAAGATCCAAACAATGCGAGAAACGGATTAACTCGTTTTACCAAAAATACAAAGAAATCAAGATGGAGACGTATAAAGTGCAAAAGATAATTTAAATGTTACTAGAAATCTCCGAGAAGTGATTAATTATTCTGAAAATACAGTAAATACACAATGTAACGTTACAAACCTTCCGAAAGAAAAACCGAAATGTAAAAGGCTGACAGGAACGGGACAGTCATATTTTTATTTAAGCCTTTTCTCATGTCTGTTTTTCCTTGGGATTTCCCTAGGCACACGCTCCGGCGTGCAGTTTCTCCTTCCGCCCTTTTCCTTACTACGCAACAAACATTAGAAACTCCGGGAAAATATCTTGCTCTTCAAAAGGTTGCTTACGGAATACCGTTCTGTGCTTTACGAAGTTGATAATCTCTGTTCTGGAGAGCATGTGAATGATTTTTAAGTTAATTGCGACGAAATGATATTAATTCAATTCCACCATAATGTTCATTTCCTTTTGTGTGAATAAAGCAGGAAATTTTGCCTTAAATACCTTGAGTAGAAGCTTACAGATGAATTTCAAGATAAAAGCGGATTTTGAGATTCAAATATTGCCTCAGTCAAGCATTCGAAATTGTAAAACAGAATTAATACCGAAACAACAGTTCTAAAGTATCAGGTAAAGTACAAGAAGGTAATTCTAAGTCCAGGCTAATTCAGAAAATTGAAACCGCTTATCAAAAGATATGCAACGTTATCTAAAATATTCAGAAGCCGTTTTCAAATATGCTAAATTATGTCTTCGAAAATCCGCAGGAGTAAGGGAAATAATAGCTTTTCCTTAGCACGTGCAAATCATTTAAAATGAAAATTTGGGTTGCCAATATTTGAAAGTAGGAAAATAGTGAGACCAACAATGATTTGAATATTGCAACCGAGTGCAATGCCACGAAACTGGATGAAATCCCCTGAAGTAGCTTCTAAGAAAGGAATTTAATTACATCCACGCGTGCAATATTCAGTAGTATAAAAAAGTAGAATCAACCAGGAATTCAAAATATTGCGCGAAAGCTTATCAAATGTATACTAGCGCAGCAAAGCAGAAGATTCCGCACAAGACGAGAAATCGACGGGTATTCCAGTGATTCCGAAGCCCAAGAATGAAAGATTAGGAAACGTTTTTTACATTTCCATTTATATATTTCTATAATATAGATCGACGTTGAATTTGTCCAGGGATATATTTCATAGGAAATGTTTCCTCTATAATTCAAAGTCCTGCCTCTCTGTATTCATTTATCCTTTCTCAATATTCCCCTCAATTAACTGATACTTCTCCCTCACCTTCCTTCCATTATACTTTCCAAGAAACATTCCTTTCTCTGCGTTTGTCACAAACAGTTTAATTTCGTTTTCCTTGTAGCGTTAACGAAGCCTATTTTGCTCCTTGACAATGTAAAACTTCTTAAATATTCCCTTTTCATTCCAAACGATGCCCGATGTTTGACAGATTTAAACGAATTTCATTATTTCTCTCTTTCTTCTTAATTGTCCATGTATTTCCTCCATACAATTTTGCATTTCGCAGAAAACCTTCCGCTCATTATTTATACACCGTTTGCAACGGGCGTTCTTTACAGACATACTTTTCCACGGTCGGCCCTGATTTTCACCTCCACTTTGCATCTTCTAATGTATTTGCTCCGGAGGTATTCAAAGGAAGCTACCCATTCCACTCTCTCGCTATATAATACGCATCGAATTCATATCGACAATAGAAAACGTTCGGGTAATTTAAGACCCTACACGGGACACGTCCCGTCTAATTTTCCGAATTCTCCCGTCAAATACTTCCTCCGAAACCCTTAGAAACTAATATCGGAAGACAAAGCGTTAAATATATGAGAGGACAATGAAGTTACCCAAATCACTCCGTCCGTCCTTCACTTGGGAGTCCTTTTAATTCTACCTTTCCTTCTCTCATCGAATCTGTTTCCCCAATTCCCTTCGATTCCATCCAACGTATCTCTCCACCCACCCACCGACCCCCTTTCACTGTAACCGCCCTTCCTCTTATCTGGAATCATCTCCACTCTACTCGCTATTGCCCTCAGACTTAATATCCTCTCGAGCAGAAGCTGTATCCCCACCCCAAGGGCTCTGGATTCTCGAAACAGAACGACTAAAGATGAGTATCTCCGGCCATTCCCGCCAATCCTCAATCAGATAGGATAATTGAGAAGAGAAGAGAGGTTTGGGAGAAAAATCCAGATCGACGGCCGCTGATATGAATCCGGAGTGACCGCGAAACGCGTGAAATTCGAATTTCCAGTATTCCGTGTTTCGTCTCCCTGAACGGTGAAAGAATTACGAGCTGAAAATCTAAAATTCGCGCAATTCCTTAATTTGGTCATTGGCGTCCGAAATTCGTACTTCCGAGACACGCTCGTTCAACAGTATACGAAATCAATCGTTCGCCGAAAAAATTTTGCGTAGGTAGCTTCGTGTTATCAGTTTTCTGCCTGTTTGTTTGCTCGTTCTGTCCATAAAAAGCTAAAACGAGTCAAGATACGCGGCTTTCTCTGGAAATTCCGGTTCGTGGGCGTGCGCCTAAAAGAAGAGAAGCATTATTTCGATACTGCTGGGAGACTGAAAGGAGGCGTTATCAAAATTCGTCGAAGATAAAGCCGGAATGAAATAGATCCTGTATGTAACGAAATCATCTCAACTCGCTTACTAAGCAGCTACAGGGATTCTAATGGTAAGTCTGATCTATGATCGTCTATTAAAGAATCCAAACAATTTATCACGAGCATTCTATACAAGCTTCTTCCCATCTCTCTTTGGCTTCTTGAGGCGTATTTTTAATTCAAATTAATTATTCCCTTTAAATTATCGATCAATTCATTTATATAACTTGAATGGCTTCAGGTTTTTACATCATTAGTAAACGGTTAAGAAGGTTAACTTCTGGTGAAACCTATGGTAAGCCTGTGGAACATTCAGCAATATTTATATACAACTAAACCAAGTACCGGAAATACGTAGTCGCCCTAAAGAAATAGTTTTCTTTATCTTAATTTTTGACTCTTTTCCCTCGCAATTCAATATTACGTTGTAGAATTCAATTTTTATCCCGATTTACTCTTATTCGTAATTTTGGACTCTTTTTCTTTCAATTCCCACATGAAGAATATTCGTTTATTGTTCTTTGGGACACACTTGAATTAGTATAATCATACCAGTTACTACAATATCGATGACATATTAGATGCTGTACTGGTTAAATTTTTTACCCCTCGGCAATCAAATGTACAGTATTTAATACATAATGCAAATACCCTCCCTTGTTGCTGAGCTGTACCGCACAATTGAGCTGGAACACACTTCTTTAAGGTTTGCACGACTGTAGTATATTCTTTGATTTAATTCAAAATTTCATTAAATTCTTATCTTCTTGATTAACATTGATTGGTTGATGGACAAACAACAATTTTTCATTAAAGCAAATAAAAATGTTAACTCCACTGAAATGTGATAAAATTTGTTTCCTTACTAAAAGGGTGAGAATTATATTGTTTATTACAAAACGCTAATTACACCGATAGGCATACAGTATTTTGACATTAATTTAAGCAAGGTACAGTAATTTTTCAATCATGAAAGCATAATAATATTATCTATTCTGTTATGTATCATATCCTTAAAGTAAAGGCATAAAAGTAAAGAAAACTTTCACGCGAAATAATGAAAAAGGTTGAAACGAGTTAAGCAGAGAAAAGGAAGATAGGATTATGCACTAAAAATAATCGGACGCAATCAATTGGCAATTGTACTTTTTATGTTAAAACATCGAAGTGAGGATAAATTTTTCAATTCAAAAGCATGAAATCCATAAAATATTGGAACGAGACATCGGGAAAGATAACTAGGCTAAGAACGAGCATTTACTGAAGGGACGGCAATATTAAAGGCCATTAAAATAATTTGCTTTAAATTCGAGAAGTAAAGAAAGGAAAAAGAGACCAGGGTATACTTTAATCGTAAATGAGGTTTCAGCCACTAAAGTTCTCACCAATAACAAGAAATGTGGTCATCTTGGAAGGATATCTCGCAGAGAAAGAAAGTTATAGAACTTAAATAAGAAAGCTTACGGCAGCCTTATATTTTTGAGGTGCTTGGATTCTTACCCTAGGGTTTTCGCCATGGCCATCCCTTTAAGAGAACGTTTTCTCTGACGCCACTTTACGATCTTCTTTCCCAAGTAGCTGAAACGCGTATGTTACCTCCCTTTCACCCCAAAATTCTGTTTCCCCAATTATGGTTGGAGAAACGACGCTAATCCTCTGACAGTATATCGTTCCTTTAACGTATTACTTTTTACTTTGGTTTTTCAACTATGGTAGACCATTGTTTTAGCTCAATGTTTTCTTCATGTACACTGTTTGTGATCAATACCTTTTCCACAGTGATTCCCAACCGGTGTTCAGTTGCTTCTCGCAACTAAGCTCTTTGAGTGCGAACGGTTTCCTAGAGTAATATCGACAGACTAAATAATGCTATTGTTAAAATAAAAAAATTTAGAAGCAGAATAAATGACTTTTTCCATTTCATATCCACAGTTTTCTCCTACATCATTTTAACTTCTTACTGTAGCAAACAAACATTTCGGGTGGATCTGATCCAAGTAAAATCTGTCATATACAATTAAAAGATAACGAAACTGCTGAATGAAAACCATCTGTCCATTGGGTCAGCTGATGAGGAACTTTTAGCTCTAAACTACAGTCCCGGGTGAATAAATCTGTAGAATTACTAAAAATATTAGTTTGTTATTTTCCCATAATATTATATTTCCACAGCCACTCAATGGTGGGAAAAGATCATTAAAAATTAATGCAGGTAAAAACGTGTAATTATCAACCGTACATAAGGGCTTAAGCGAAAGTCAGACCTTTCTTAGTGAACAGACTAATTTTACGACTCGTGGCGTACCATCGGAAAGTACCTTTCATTTTTCGAAGTAGAGCAATGAAGGTGAAGAAGAGATCGCGGATCCCGTAGATAATTTATACAGCGAAGATGACCGCTTATTTCTGTCGAAACAGACCAAAATGGAGGATAACTGTGCCTCATTCTGCTGCGGAACATCCAAAAATGAATAACTACTTGGGTTCTTAATTTCCCCTGGAAAAATAAGACGTCGGGGAATGTGAAAGAATTATGGGTCAGAAATTGATTAAGCGCCGGCCTCGATAAATAACGAATGATATAGAGCGCAGGGTGATACAGGGTACAAAAATCCCCGAAAATTTAATTACGATGCGGGAAAAATGCTTTGTGGTACTTATAAATCTTTCACACTTCTCGTAAGTTATGATTTTCTTGTATAGATAAGCGGGTATTAACGGGGTCTTTCATAAAATGTTTTCACCGATCGGAGAGACTTGGGCTTGATATTTAACTTTTTATCTGTTTAGACGTTCAAAGCAGCTGAGAAGAAACTCACGAAGCGAGGATAGCAAACAAAAGGATCCCACGTACAGGACGAGTTTCGGATAGTCTGTAAAAAGTTAGCGAGCCATTGTTCGAACGGGCTGAAACGTGACAGTATACAATTGATTCGTGAGTGTGTCACTAAACAAGAACATCCTTCGAAGCGAATGGACCATTTTGTGAACTTCGAGCGTCAAAAATACGAATCATCTCCCAATGCTTCCGAGTTATAAAGATAAACCACAAGAAATGGGTCAAAACTAAGAAAAGGCTTCGTGTACGTCATCAAAGGCTGAGCACCCAGAATAGTTGATGGCTACAAACAAAAACTTTCCGATAAAAATGAATAAAAGAAACACTTTATTACTTGATTCCTCGATAGGGATATAACAGGGCAAAGCAAGTTACAATTAAGAAACAAATGGAGCAATATAAAAACTATTGGTAACACTGGTTAACTTTACCGCAGTGAATTTCTGTTTCATGAAAATGTTGAACAGGAAACTATGATGAAACAGAAAACTATTGATTCGAAAAATTATACGAGAGTGCCAAATATGCCATTAATATTGGCCATTCATAACCGTGTTCCGTGTGATATTTCATCAACAGAAATCGTTCGAATCCATAAAACTATGAAATAGTCATGTTTATAAATAACAGTAACTTTATTGTATCATTCCATATATCTACGAGATAGTCCTTAAAATGGTAATTGGAAAACGAATTTCATTTCCTAATTGCACATAAATATGCTGTACAGCAATCTCGGCCACCTCGTTATTTCTAACCGATTCCATGAAACTGATGAATGTATCATTTTGGCCGAGCTCTACGCAAAAAATGTAAAAATATTAAATTAAAGTATGATTGCAGAAGTATAAAAGAATATCAAATGTTAAAAATATATCAATAAATCGATTTTTAGATAATAAAATACTTCGAAAATAAAAATTCCGGTCATCAAATTTGCATCGGAGCGCAAATTTCTTTTCGCATTCACTATTCATGCATGTAGGCAGTTCTATATGCTTCCTTGTGGGAAATACAGGTATACGTTTTCCATACATTAAAATAAACTTTAAATTACTTCACTATATTTTATTTTGCATATAGAGCGGAAATTTTTGCGAGATTTTCTTTTCAAAGGTTCTGGTGAAGGTTTATGAAAGATGCAATGCATGCGATGGACCATAGAGGGCTTCGTCCGAAACCATGAACTTTATTGGCCTGTTTTACGTCTGACCGGATAAATCTACTTTCATCGGTTAGAAACGAAAAAGGAAACAATTTTCTCAACAACAGAGTTTTTCCACAGCGATTTTGTAAAATATGCACCGCTTTTGACCAATTTTTATGCTGCTTCGTCGACCATTCAGAGCATCATACAAGCCCCTCAATGGAGACGGTTATATGAAGTTCCTCGATGGAGATAATGGTTCATTTATGAGCAGAGCTGAATACGGACCTCTATTATTAATAAGGACGTCCACCTAAAAAGCAAAGGGGGTAAAACAGGGAGGGAAATTCCAAGTAAAAGTTTCAATTGAAGCAAATGCGTTCTTAATGACACTGAATTGATGGTATTCTGTAAAAAGTCTAAAAAGTTCAGGGACAGATCTAGAAAATTGAGGGTTTGTAATTGCTTTTGTAGCGAGAATTAAGAAAATTTTCTTATGAACTCATCTAAAATAATTAATAATAGCTATATTGTCGTGATATATGCAGTAGATATGTATTTGTATCGTAAGATGTGTTTTTATCGTAGAACTTATTGTAACGTATCAGGGACAGGGATGAAATGATATCAACATTTCACTTAATTATATGAATGCATAGTATGCACAAGACAAGACAGACAAAAATATGGGAAAGAAAGATCGTGTATATGCCTTGATATCCCGGGCAACGAGAGAAATTTCCTGCGAAAATTTTTAAAACGAAGATATTCGTCCCTGTTATTACATTCACTCAACGGATATTTTTTCCCGTATTTATATATGCAAAAATCATTCAATATTTATAATTATCTCGGCTAAAATAGTTTACTCAGGAGAGAATTATGAAACTTAGGCACGGTATTAAAGTATTTTTCCTCTCTATCGATATTGCGGTAGATATGCATGAGGCACATGCTTCGTGAAATATTAATACACTGATTTGAATTTCCACATACGTGTTATTAAAAATTCAAATCCGGAAGTTGAAATAAATACCAAGTACCATGGCCATTACTATCTATCAACATAAAAAGAAATCATAAGAAATCTGTCAAAAGCGTAACCATATACAAATTGCAGAATAGTTTTGATTCTGGGGCACTATTCAGATTTCATAGGAGTGTAGTTTTATCATTACAGCAAATTTATTCTATACAGCAAACTCAGAAAATTCTAAATTTTCCCTAGTTATTGCTCACATTTATGTAAGAGTATGTCTCACTCCCGAAGGGTATCTCTTTCTTTTTAATCAACATTGAAAGGTTGTACACAAGAAGTCTCAATCTCTCCCTTAAAGTTCACATTTTATGGCTGCGTTAATTTTATGACTGCTGCACTATAAATGACATATTTTGCTGATTTTTGAAGAGCATGGAATAAATTTACTTCACGAGAAATTCTTGATTAATTTTTCCGAAAAAAAATATATGAATGATTTATTTATATACCATTTTACCACAAATAGCTCGTTAGATAACAACTTTTAAAATATTCAAGAAAATGCGCTTTAAGGTAAATATTAATATGAAAATGGAAAAAATACCGTGAATTAATTTAATTTCAAATCGAAATAATTTTTTATGAGTCACAACACGGATGCACTGAGGTGACTACAAACTTGAACCAAGCAACGATTAAAGGAGTACTACGGAAAAATGCCACTTCTGTCGGTGAGAATAGCCATTAATCTTAGCGAATGAAGATCTGTAGAAAGCTTTGTGATCGCTTCCGCCATCGAGTCGTTTGAACAACTTTCTCGTCGTGAGGAGTAAACACAAAATAAGAAGGAATAAGGCGCCGATCTTACCTTCACTTGCTGGAAGAGGCCTCGTCACCGGCAAAGAAAACCCTTTCGTGCGGTGGCTAGGGAAG
The DNA here is from genome assembly GCA_036926295.1 of Pachydiplax longipennis. Taxonomy (NCBI): domain Eukaryota; kingdom Metazoa; phylum Arthropoda; class Insecta; order Odonata; family Libellulidae; genus Pachydiplax; species Pachydiplax longipennis. Next base: position 4,682,424 of record JAVFKF010000010.1, read on the forward strand.
ATTTTTAACTGAAAGGAAAATTTCTCCATTAGAAAGACGATCTTACAGATACGCAAAAAAGGAAATAAATTGAGCAAATTCAATTAGGAAGCAATCTAAGAATGAATGAATAGTGTATGTCGCCGCTGGAAAAGGACACTAAATGAGACGGCAATATTTTTCGATTTTCCGCAACAAAATCGTTTGTCCCATTTTCTACATTCGCGCTAAGAGAGCGGGTATAAAGAAGAATGTAAAATTTTGCTTTGCTTGAGATAACGCATCGTATACCTCACCTTTTACCTCGCCATGCCTCAAGGTTCAAAATACTTGAATATGGGATTGCATCTCCCGGGCGAAGCACACAATGAACTTAGAGATGAGCCATAAACCACCACGACCTCGATACCCGTACGTGGTTTTTCATAGTCTAGTCCAGAGGTGGGGTACCTGCGGCACCTTTCCGAAAAAGTGACTACTCTTATACTTTTATTTAGGATATTTGATTTATGTGAGCGCATCAATACGGTAACACATTGATAGAATTACAGATGTAAGGCTTGGAAGACTTACATACGCCAACACTGCTATCCAAGTATATATCCACGGGGTGATTGATGGAGGAAGAAACATAACATGGAGGAAAAAACGGGAAGAGATCCGAAAAAAGCAGCAGTAAATCGAACATTGAGATACTGTATGAAAGACTGCCAATCTGAATACGTCAAATCAATTGAAAGAGCAACGAGAGAATCGACTCGATTAAATGAAGGGTTCGATGCATTCTTTATGGCTCGATATTAACAAGAGTTAAAAGATATTCACTGCTTCGACAGCCATTATGCGATAACCTTTTCTGAATATTCGGACGCTGACTTTTCTCATTGCTTCGAAGGGTCTTTTTGAGAATAGAATACAGGAAAAAATGAATACAATGAGTCATCAGTCACAATATAAACAAACAAGTCCAAAGGAAGAGTGATATAATAATCGGAATCGCATATGTGTGCGTTAAGGGGTTCCGATTTCATCTAACAAAAAATATCATTTCAAGCGGAGCTGAAAATCAAATAGTGATTCCTTTTTATATAAATATATCCGTCTCTAACAAAGAAATTTTGCTGATTATGGACTCAAAATACTAAATACATTACACAATAAAAAATGAATTTAATATCTTAACAGAAACTTCAAACGGAGACCCCTATGTAGTTACGAAAATATCCAAAAAAGTCAAAAATATTCAGTCAATTACAATAATATCAAATAAATAGTGTTTACGAAAATAAGAATTACTGAGTTATATACGAAAACAATTTAATCCTTTGTCACCAATATGGGATGCCATGATCGCTACCCGGTGGTTGCAATCGGCCATTTATCCTATTCCGAAAGGTCTAATACATTGTTCGTTACTGTGAAATTTAATGGAACGATAAAACTAACGATTCCCTGTAAATTATCGTTAAAAACAGCTAGAGCAAGGTTAATTCTCTGTGGCCAGCGAATTCTTTCTAGGAATTAATGCGGCCCGTTGGGGGTTGAAGCTTGGACGCTCTTGTTCTAGGTACTGCGAGTAATTCTGAGAATAGTTCGTACTTGAAGCACCACTAGAAAACTATGGAGCATTCAACAACTTTTCTCGAAATAACAGAATACGTGATTACGACGGGAATGCTAAAGGTCATGAATGAGAAGCCGACCTCAAAATTTGACTTTTAAATTTTAAAGCTTTATTCATGTCAGGCAAAATGCGACCCACGTTTCATCCTTAAGTGAAGTCACTCACTTCTTCACCACAGTGCTGTCATTTTTGGGACAGAATTTAGAAAATATAACCTTTTAGGCCAAACTCGACGGGAAAAAGGTGGCTTAAATTAAGGCAATCTCTCATATCCAAAGTTAATGTTCAACACATAATAAAATGTGAAATAAAAGAAATAATTTTCATTATTTTTTCAAATATTTGAAAGTATTAATTAAAAATAGTGGAGAATTCATCTTGAGACAAAGTCGCTTCCTTCTCAAGGATCCAACAGGTAAATCTTACTTCGTCTAATGTTGTTACGAAGGCCGTTTATCATTAGTAAATACAGAACATTATCCCCAAACGACGCTCCGTCTCTCAGCTGAGCATATACCTGTTATACGAGTATATTTTGGAACATTTTCAAATAAATATGCATCATGAAGCGGTGAAACGAAGTCATGCTAGTCGCCGAACTAATATCCAATGAAATTTCCCTCGACGTAGGCCTATGAAAGGGCAAAAGGAGAGGACAGAAAATCGGAAAGAGATGACACTAACCTCTCTGACGTGAAGCTTTGATCAATACATTGGATTCATCTCAGCTCTATGGACTCCATTAGCCAAAATTGGGAGTAAAAAATACTGAAAGATTTGTGGGGCGACAAAAAGCATTTGAAAGTTGGTAAAATCGAAGAGATAGCATTTAAGCACCAAAAATATCAAAAACTGCAATGGAGGTTCGCTTACTAATGTATCTCTTTTAACCGGCCGCGGTGACGGAGAGGTTACTAACCCTCTAAACCCAAGTTCGACTCCCGAATAGTCGTATGTTTCTAGTTAAGTTTAAGTTAACCAGAATGGAATGATTTGAACATACTGCTAATCAATTGTAAAATCACAGCTCAATAATACAGCAAAATGAGTAAATTTTATTTTCAGCGTTTCAAAGATGAATATTACTGACTAGAAAATCGTTTGTAATTAACAGAATATTTGGAAAGATCATCTTGTGGCCTCAAGTAGAAGATTTGTCACAGTCATTGCGACAAATTAATTCCCTTGTTGCTCGGTTTAATCACTAAGTCCCTTATATGCATAGATTAACGTTGCGATATTATATTCCAGCATTTGATAAAAACTAATGGATAATCTCGAAATAATCAAATAATCTCTCCTGGAAAGTAGTCAAATGAATTACTCTCCTTCCGAAAAGGAACACCAATAGTTTTATCAATACATATTAGCATCGTCTTTACTCTCATCGGAAATTTCAGTCCTTAGAGAAGGCTTAATTAGAAGCGAACTCATGAATGCTGAACCTGCGCATATTTAAAGGCAGGATTGGTCATTAAGAGTAACGCTATCCGTGGGCATCCAAAATTGATTCTGTGAGATCCAACTACCTTATAGTTAGATCGTCTCATCAAATAGCCCAGGAAGTGGACGCTTTATGGAGAAAATCTAGCAGAAGGAATGTTTACACAAGAACGGCTTTCCACAAGCGTAGCCCTCAGTTAATTGAAGGTAACCTGTACTGTGAATGAACACATTAAATAAGCAACGTTCGCCTTTTGACCCTTCAACAGTAGCTTTGATAGCTGATGAGAATCGTAAAGTCTACATTCTACGTTGTTAATATTCACTTCTTCCAATGTCTTAAAGGGAAAAATGGTCTTACAAGCAGCCAAAATTAACAGCTAAGCTCATGAAATATAAAAATGTATGTAATATATCTTCCGTAAGAGCTACAACCTATATAAACAACCCAAGAAACGATAATTGTAATTTACCTTTAGACGTAATTGGATCGTCTTTCTTGAAGCTAAAAGACACGGTTTTTCCTCGTCATTTCTGATAATATGCTCTTTATTAATATCCTTTCGTCACACTTCCTCATAATGGCACAGGGATACGCATATTTCTTCCACTTTCAACAGACTACAAAAGATAACTAACGAACCATCGATACGCGAAGGAATATATATTGGAAACGCATGTATTACAACAGTATGGCAAAAGATTGATGAGAATTTCTGGGTAATATTGCTTGAGGAATTACAATTAAATTTCCTTTTTTACAAATGCAACAGAATATATACATATGTAAAGCTGTATTTATTACATATTTAGCTATACATATGCAATCCATTCCACTATTTATCATTAGGAGCATGTAACTATAAAATGATGATGATGACTGACAACATCGCTCAGCCTGATAAGACTTGTAGTTTACTTATGAAAACATCGGATATAATGGAACGAGTAAACGTTACCATATTCCACTGGAAATCAATTTTACACTGTTTATTCACTCGACAGACCCTTCGCTACCGTAAAGGCAGGATGTTGAACTTATGAGTTAAAAATCTAAACTGATATTCTGTCCAAAAAAATTTCATCATCACTCTTATGTTCCGCGAACATTCACAGACTTCGAGCGAGAGCACAGGTGATCATACGAAAATTATCAGAGAACTCAGTTACTTAACGTTTGACGATCTAGCGAGCCGGAAAGTTGATACCTGCCGAATGTTTTCCTCGGAAATATAGTTGCATCATTTTAAAGCGCCACTTCGTAATGCAATTACTACCAGCTCGGCAACAGCCTGCTTGACCGCACGGGCGAATTTATAGCAATCGGAGATCTTTCTGTGGGAGAAAGAGGCGGAAAAAATCCCCTGACCGCGATGATCTCGGACACGTGACGCAATCAACGGAAGACAACACGTATTTGGGCAGCGGACGACTCGGAATGGAATATGTACGACCTGAATTTCCCCACTCGCACACCTCGTGGAACTACATTAGAAACACGTTCTAGACTCGACTCTTCCACCTGATTTCGAGTTTTGATAATTCCTGAATGAAAATACAGCGCGCGTTGAGGGAGCATCCGATGCTATCTTTTTTTACACGAAACTTAAAGGAAAAGAGGCTGATCGATCCTTTGATCCTCAGACAAGGCCAATAAGTTACATTATATTGGGAAAGAACAAAAAGGGAAACGGTTTAAGACTCCATTACGCAGAAGCATCGTGTTTTCCTCTCTTTGTCATTATGAGATGAAAGCGCATAAAAAATGGCACGCTCGTCAATCCGGAAAATGATGTCAACGAATTTGGGTTTAAGCAGTCAGAAGAGTTCATTTTGGAGCTAATACGGTGGAAAAAGGATAAATGCGTTATTTTACAGAAAGGGGAAGATGGAGAAGATATATAGAGAGAGGAAATGGAGTTTACAAAATAGAAGAGAAAGAGAGAGGGGTGAGTAAGTGGGGGAGGAAAAGAAAATACATGCGAAGGGAAATTGAAATGAGAGTTTTGAAAAGAGAAATTCAGAAAAAGATGTAATAATCAACTTCACAAGCTCGAGAAAAATTCCAAATTCCGCACTAACAACATGCCTACTAATTTAAGAGTTTCGAAGCACCTCACACACCTTAGTATTTTCTGCAATTTTCGTTTCCGTGAAAAGTATTCTTTTGAAAGAATCATTCCAAATTATCCGCAGCTACTGAAAGATTGTCGTACTTACAAAAACAACAGATGTCATTCCCTCAGTCATAAAGAAGTAAAAGAAGGGAATTTCTTTAAAAAAATGCAATTTTGAGGACACAAACAAGGTTTATGAAACTTTATGAGCAATGTGTATATTGAAGAAGATATCACTATTAAGGCTCTAAGGTAATAAAAATACTGATTAAGTATCTAAAGAAGGAATGTTGAGTTGTAAGAGAGAGAATTGAGAATTACTAAGGTAGACTGTATCATATCAAATGAAATGCGGTGGAATGTAATTAAATATATATATGTAATCAATGAAATAAATTACGCTAGGAAATATATGCTGTCCGCAGGTTATTTGAAGGTTTCGGTGTTGAATAACACGACCGTTTAATGACAATAATCGTTTTAAAATAAAGAACCGGTACACAGTACAGTCCTTAGTGTAACTTAAAAGTTACTCAGGTATACAACTCATGCTTAAGCAAAAGTTCAGATTGTGATGTATATATACGAATATAATTCAGTCTGCAGTGTATAATTCATATTTTAAATAAATAAAAAGAATTAAATTATACTTCGAGCATTATTTGCAGATAACCTGCAGGCTGTGAAAGGTTCACAATTTTACGAATCGCTAATATAAAAATGTAAATGCTAATATGTTTGTTTTTTGCACTAAAAATTTTCATTCTCAGACAAAAATTTTCATTTTTATTGATTAGGACCTTCATTTTCACTTATATATAGAAAGCATGAGCTAACAGAAATCACAGAAGAATGCAGAGTAAAATTGATATTCGGGGAATCATACCATACTGCATAGCCGGATGGAAACACAAGTCAAAGTTTTGTTCCGAATACCTTTGTCAGAATCTATCGACATTTCCCTTTCGAACAAAGGTCATTCGTATCTATAAATTCCGTTTGATATCTCTGGCGATCCCTTCATCCCATGAAAGGCTATCCAATTTTATTCACTTCAAATTTTACGCTTAACAGAACCTTTGACCCTTCCCTATGAATTCCATCCATTCATTGCGATCCCCATCTTTCCTAGAAGATTCACAGATTTAAGCAGATCCATACTATCCTTAGATCTCTTCTACCTTGCCTTTCGAGAGCATCGTGAGTAGAATCCTGATGATTCCGAAAAAATTTTCATAATCCACAAACGAAATTTTATTTTGTCTTAATTTGACGTTTCACTTCTTAATGTTCCATAAACGGTTCATTGATTCTGTGCCTCTCTACAAAGTGATTTCGCTTCGCTACCTCAGATTACATTACCATCTGTTCCGAGTAATTAATCAATGGTAATGCAATCTGAGGTAATTAATGCTTAATGCATTTACAATGGCAATTTTAGGTAATGCTCCGAAACAACATATGCCTAGTTATTAGTTATATCGGAATATTTTATATAAAAAACAATAAATGACTGAACTGATTTGAACCGGGTCCTCAACAACTTAATTGGCTCTTACCATCCACTTCACTATGTTTCAATTTCAATACCACAGAGAATTTACCGCAAACGCCTTTTCTAGGAAAATGTAAACGAAATCACTATACTTCATATTGGAACGTTTATTACTACAAAAAGCTGTCACATTTAAATAATATCAAACCTCGGATTAACATCTTTCATCGTTAATTACGTACTTATCGGAGCCATTATTAATAAATTGCTGTGTGTAAATGTTGTGAATGTAAATTCACACATTCACAAGTGTGTGTATCCAGCGTGATTTTCCTCCTGAATATAATAATAATAATAAAAAGACTTTATTTAGGGCGAGATTGAGACTATAAAGTCTCCTCTTACATCTAACCCTAATGGAATGGAACCAACCAACGATATGGAACCAACGGTTGTCTACGTAATATGAATTCAGAGAAGAACTGATTTAAGACCATAGGTACTTCGCGCTATTCTGGTGATGCGATGGATAACATAGAAATTTACGCTCGACGAAATTATCGATGCTGAAATAAGGCTATTTCATAAATTTATTTAATTTGCATTCACATTGTTTTTAATGCTTACAATAACTTATCTACGTTAGCTTATGAATTTTATTGATTGGAATGAGCCTACATAAGACCCTCCTTGCATCAAATTGATTAATAAAAAACACGTTTGTTCATTTACTAAAGTGACGGTCAACGTGGAGATGAGAAAAACACATTTAAATACAAATCACGAATCCTGATTTTGAATATTCGATCGTAAGAATGAGCCACTTCCCTTAGCAAAGCAAAATGACCAGAATTCGTTTTGATGGGATTTTTGATGTAAGCGATTCTCGATGGAGTGTCGTTTGAATTATGGATGCCGTTAACACTCGAGCAAGGCGTGGGCAGTCAGACGTACAAACGGGCGCAGCGGCGAGAACGAATTTTTCGGCCTCAGGGTCACCCGAAACGCTAATCAAAAACAAAATCTGGAGATCCCTCTTCTCTAGATTACAACACTTTCTCACATATCCACGCGAATGAGAAAGTACAAAAGTAAAAAGGGATTCGTTTAAAGAGATGGATCTCTTCAGTCGTAGAAATAGGTCACGGTGAGGCTACTTCAGAAACGTTGGATTGTTACGTGATGTTTACGCTGAAGTTTACCTCTGAAATCCATGAATGAATTACGAAATTCATTAGATCTCGGGGCGTTAGAAGTGTTTTTAGGACAACGTTGTAAGGCTCAAATCGGATTTCTGCGGTATCTATGAGAAGAATACAAACGTAACCTGTATTAATTTTTCATTGTTTAAAAGAGTGCTATATGTTCTTACAAGTATTTTTAGTTTATAGATACAATATATTCAGATCTTCTTGTACTCGTATGTTTTGAATTTTCCAGCAACTTAAAAAAATTAATTTCAATAATTTTTAAGCCGGATCTTGAAATATTATCGTCCGAGTTCATGACATTTTTATAATGCCGGATCATCAAGAATAATAAAAGAAATACAGCGGAGAGTTAACGCAGTCAGTGCCCGGATACTCCAGGCCAAAGCGCGGCTCTGAGCACGTTCATATCCTTTTTTTATATTTATTCGCACGCATACATTCACTGCTTCCATATTTCGATGAAGGGATTTTTTTCATTTGCCTACAGGTAAAGGATTGAAAAATTAATTTTCATTACTCTTGAATCGGTCTTATGTATAGCTACGATAATTTAAAAGCTACTGAGATATTAGGGATACTGAGAAGTGGCCAACATGCTCATCACTCCATACTAAATGCTGTGGAAAATGATATTCATAGGGTTGTGTGCTGAACTTACAAGAACGTTTTCAATACATACACATCTGATTCAGTGAGAATAGCAGGGGCAAACTACCGAACTCTTTATCATGCCTCATTTCACATCCAAAGCTTTAAATATGCATAGTAGAAATATGATATTACGACCATATATCGCTTCAGAAGATTAATTTTACATTGAGGACCTAACTAACGCTTTAACTTTATAGCCGACGGTGGTTCATTTTGAAACCGGCCTCCAGGCTGAACGCAGTTCAGGCGTAGATATCCACGCAGCTCACGCAATTGCCTTTCAGAATAAATTCCTTACTTAGAAGAAAAATTCGTGCAACTGTTTTTCCTTCCTTTCTTCATTCATTTTCCTTAATTGCTTTTGTGGAGTTTCCCTTAGTACCGACTACACCAAATGAGTACAACACAATCCTATTATTGCACAATCAGTCTCCTCATTTGCCGCTCTAGAAATTCCTCACATAACCCATTCCACGCGCAGCTTTTAGTTTATTAGAATTTAGGAATTGGAAAAATTGTGTCAGCATACGCATTTTACTATGAATATTTCAGCTACTATTCTTTATTAAAATTTATTTTTGTAATATTTGTGATTATTTTCTAATAAATATTTACGGGAATCGCTACCTTTCTCTCACGTAATTATTTATCTACAAATCATTGGTCACCCAATCAGCCATTAATATCGTAATTTGTAATATATAGCATCATAAATAATGTGATTAAACCAAGTTTAAAACGTCGTAAGTTACGATCCTTTGCCTGAGCCCTTCGAAGGAAAAGCCCCATCTTATTTAGAATCAGATACCTTCCAATAAATGATTAACCAGAAATCCATTCATCGATCGACGCTCTTTACCATTTAAAGATGGAAGGTCCGTTTTCCACTTGTTTGATAGATAATCAACCTGTAAACAATCAAGGTTTACTAGCTCTCTAGATTGGTTAATTATTCGAGAAGGGGAACGAGCGCAGGTACCTTACCCACAAATTCTCTTTGAACCTTCTCAAAGAGAATTAAGAAACTCCTCGGATGTGTCAAGGGAGAAAACCAGATATGCGGGCGATTCCCTAATTTTCTCATCCGAATCCAATTCTCAGTCGAATTCCTATTCCTACCCTTTTTTGAATTTGAAACGTAGCCTTTAATGAGACCAATCTTTTTGTAGAACAGCTTCTATTACACAGATGGTGTATATCATCCCATATATTTTCCAGGTTTTCTGGATAGAACGGTTTAGTACTATTGCCGCTCATTCTTTTCCAATCTAATATATATTACATAAATATGCATATTCTATTACATACATAAATGTATATTAGATGGAATGAAAGACTCGTTAGTCTTAGTCTCTCCCAAATAAATACATTTATACATCACACAGACTTGGCCATTGAGGCGAGGGAAGGGATGGCGTATGCTGACATCGTTCGCTGCATGAAAATAAGCTAAAATCTGAAAGATTATAATTTAAAGAAGATCCGGAGGAACACTGTGAGTGAATAACCTTCTAATACTGCGTAAATCGGACAAACAATACATAAGGAAATTTCACCCACCAGTAGAGGAGAAACTTAGGGGAATGGAAAGGTCAAGTACTTCACTCAGGAGACGGTTCTTAAGTTAAAGGACATAGATGAAGAGACAACAAAGGAAGACATGTAAAGGTAATTAAAAGTCGAATTCAGCCAGGCAGAGTATTGGTAAAAGCAAAATCGCATCCATAGGGAAGATCTATGGGCTACTCAAACGGCGGTGGTCAGCCTCCCGAGTGAGTCAACCAAGAACGCTATAAGAGTGGTAAAATATGGATCAGCCGGGTAATCGGTCGTGTAAGAGTTAAGGGAACAGTTTCTAGGTGTTTTAGGTACGCATCTATGGGCACATTGCCTGGGTGCTTGAACAGATAGGTCAAAGCTATGCAGGGGATGTGAGAAAGATGGTCATCTAGCTAATGGGTGTACCAAACATCGGCTCTGCGCTCTCTGTCATAACCATACGAGTTACACTTTTCATTGCATTGAAAAGCAGTAACCAAGATGAGTGGAACTGCTTAATATAACTCATACCACAGAGGCTTTCTAACTATCGGAGTCATGAAAGAGACTGAAATAAAAGCAAATAAAACATACATTTCCTCTATCCTTTAAAAAAGCGTACGGAAATTATTCCATTCGTCGATACGAACCTATAAATGTTTGTGTAAAAATACTGCGAATAATTGTGAAAGTGACGAAATCTATAATGCTAGCCGATTAGTTGAATAATATTAGTGGAAAACGTAAGCCTCGGCAAAAGAATCATACAAAAACGTTAAGTGAAAACAGCGCGGGCGGTGCGGCAATTTTATTCACAGCGGAGTATATAATTTTAAGGGATTTTAACGAAGACCTGCGGGCGTTATCACTTATCTATTCAATCAAACTTTATCGGATGCCAAATATTCGAGGGGAGAATGCAAAACACAAAAGCTAAACTAACCGTGGAAGAATAAACTTAGGAGGGAATTTCGAGGAAAATATTTTCTCCAATTGGAGAGACATCCTGGAATCAAGCGGGATTGGTTGGAGAAAAACGAGGCTTACCGTAATCCCATCTCCCTTCGCTCGCCGATTGTGAATCCCTTCTCCATTGACAACGGCGCCGAAAAAAAACACACTCCAGCCGCCTTATCTACTCTAAACACCTCTTTACTTTCTACCACGCTTCAACGGGAAACGTTTTTTCGTGCCATTAGTCATTACTCCGTTTGAAATGCCATTATTCATGGGCTGAAAGCTACCTATCCGCCCAAGGATCAGCATCTCCACGTCCGAGGAACGCATTATCGAAGTCGAGGAGGCGAAAAAGTTAACTTACTAGAGCGGAGTCGCTATTTCGTAGGTCATTAGCAAATCGAGTCCATCGGCAACTCATTTGGAGGCAAAGGGAAAAATAGTGTAAAGATGGAGGAGAATAAGGTGTGGAGGACGGATCAATGCCAGAGGGTGGAAAATGATTGGACGAGGGTGGAGGCGAAGGACGAAAGGCCCTTCGGACGCGGCTGGAATCAAAATAACCAAGCCCGCTGCAACATAAACTTGAACGGGACCGAATCATATTGTTGAATTACGGCAAAAATCCTCCACACTCAGATCCTCGGGAAAATAATATCGGGAAAATATCAACTTCCCACGGAACATTCGAAAGTTTTATCTTTATTTATATTTCATAGCTTACGATCTACTTATCCTCTTTCTTTCGCTCTGATTTATTGGAATTCTCGACAACTTTATCCCCCCATCATCGACTTCACCTCCTCTGGTCGCCATTCACTACCGGCCGATTGTGAATTTTCCATGATTGCCGCAAGTGCTGCTCGGTCGTTGAATTAATGGGAAACGTTGCTAGGAATTTCGAAATGGAAGAATAAATTGGCATTTACTGTTAGGCGGCGAACATAAACAAACAATGAATAATCAAACATAGTTATCGAGCGTTAATGCCAAATCGAAAAGGTCAATTAAGGTTAAATTAAACACGGCAATTATCAAGCGGACTCTGGAATAAAAAATACACGACTACCCTACTTTACCATAATACTTCCTGTGGAAACGTTTAAGTTAAATCCAAACCCTTTTCGCTGTGAAATGGTTAAATTCGTGCAGCGGAACCCTACGTAATATCGTGTGACATCGGGGCCGGCCTCGGTGAGATACTTATGCTCTAGACAAATATTATTATTGATGCAAAAGAGGAAAACATTAAATTACGATCAATCACGTTCCATTCGAGACTGAGCAAGTTAATGGTTTCGTGTATGCAAAATATTTATACACAATTTCCTATCTTTGTGTGTATCTCTGCCTTTAAATGTCCTTACACATTTTACAACTACCCTTTCTTTAAAACCCTTTCTATTTCCTATAGATTCTATTTTCTTCTGGAATTTCGTTTTTCGCAAGAATTTCTCGGCCTTCCACTGTCATTTGTACAATTCATATTTTCTTCATAGACTTTCCTTGTCATTTTTATTCCCTTCGTAATTTTCACTTATTCACGCCACGTGAAAACACCTCTTTAATTCGGGTCATTTAGGATTTCTGAGACAGATTCTACGATGAGCTATCGCTGTCGTTATAGCGTTTGCCTTACACATTGACGTATTTGTGGAAACATTAAGAACACAGTTGTACAGTAACGTACAGTTACAGTTACGCCTAGATTCACAACATATTGAAAATTTTCCACCAAAGACGTCGTTTCTGTTATTATAGCTAAGAAGAGTAGATTATTTTCATTGTCGAACAAAGACGCATGGAGAATTTTTTCAATGGAAATAAGAGGAAGAATTGATGGCAATTCATCCCTTCTATCGCATTTTATTTTTGATCGATATCATACAACACGAGCACCTGGGTTTGCCCATATGTCTAGATTCCCTCTAATCTTTTCCATCTAAGGGAGGCATTACTAGGGGCGCTTAGTGTACGGAGCTGGGCTACTGCCAAATTTTAAATTTTTACTATTTTCTTCATTTAAATAAAATGATCCATGTAACCTCACTATATAATTCATAGTATCCAAAATAATTAATGCAATTGTGAAAACTAAAACTGAAAGCTTCCGAATATTTAAAGAAATAGCGAGCGCTCGAAAAATTAAATGGATTGCGCTTGAAAAAGTGTTACGCAGCTTAATTACACTTATTTAGTCAGTTTCTCTGGCATAAAGATAAAATTATTTTTCTAAGATTCGGATACAAAATGCAATGCAAAATGAAAAAATATATTCTTGTCTCTGAAGTGAAAGAGGAGCTCAAGGAGATGATGGAGGATCTCAGCTATGTAACATGTTCATCCTGGAAAGAAGTAGCTAAAACTTCATGTATTTCTGGACTGAATTCTGTAAAATATTCTTTCAGAAAGAATTAACGAAGGGAACACGATGAAAGCATAATCCATTGTGACCCGCTCTTAAAAGTGTTCATACAAGGGTTTTCTAAATATCTTACGCTTATCAAATAGTACCAAACGCTCTGTTTCGAAGCAGTATATTTAATCGTCCAAAGGTATTTAGAGTACACTAAATAGCTTTTTCTGTTTAATAATATTTCTATTCCAAAAAATCGTTTAATACCCAAATGAATGATTTTTTATCACCAGTGGCGTGAAGGTGAAAATGCAACACACTTGAAGTTAGAAAAAAATATACGAAAAAATCATCTGCTCTCTATGTAAAAGGATCTTGCTTGCCCTCATCACAAGCATAAATTTGTGGTACTTCTGTTAACAAGTAAAAATATATTCATGAAGGTCACGCAAGTGTTACCTTCATACTTGCATCCGTGCTAAGAGATAGTAAACCCAGAAGTTATTTCCGGGTGAAGAGATAGACGTCGGAAATTAATTCGAACCACTCAAAATCAAATTTAAATATTTGAATCGCCTACCACGACCAAATTCTGTGTTCATACATTGAAGGCACGGAGGTATTCTCCCAGGTGTAAACTAGCGCTGAGAGAAAAGACTGCTACGACCTAGATATAACGCGTTATGAATGATAATAACAAAGACTTTGCATTAGGAAGAGGCGCCAGAGTTCGTGAGTTGTTGCAGAAGCGGCAGCGCGCGGAAGGGTCACGCTCTGCCACGCATTTTATTCTTTTCAAACAACGTCCTACCACTCCTCTATTTCCATTAAGTGCAGTTTGAAGAGATAAAATGAAGGGTCATGGCGCATACTTTAATTCTCTTTTTTATCTGGATACAGAGAGAAAGTTATGAGACCGTAGCGAAGGTAAATGGGACCCCTTCACCTCTAACGATCGGAAAGCTTATGAATTTCACTCAGGTTCTGGAACGAAACGGAAGAAACAAAGGTGAAATGGATTGAGCCTCGTCAATGCAAATTACGGCTTCCCAGATGTTCAATATATCCGCAACCCGATTTTAGTCGAACGATATCATGGTAGCCTGAAACTCAGCGATAGACTGAGGATAAACGCTGACAGCATTAACGTATGGACTTTATTTCGGTCTTTACAATCTGCCTTGCTGGGAATCCAAATTCATTTTACGTAAAACGCTCAAGTTAATCGGTTTAAGAATGAATATGCAAAGGCATGCTTATACGTGCGCACACGAAATGGAAAAGGGAATGCGATTTTGAATCTGATGCAGCAATTCGTAGGAATTAAAATGGAGTGAAAGTCTAATTTAAAATGGAAAAATATATGTCGCGCTTGCTAACATGGAAAGAGATAGCATGCATAAAGATACTTACAGATATTTATTGACTGCCTTGTCAGATAAAATTTGCGCTATAAATTAAAGTGCTAATTCATAGAATGAATCTACGATGGTGGCAACATTATATGATTAATGGATTTCGTTTAGAAAAATATCCACAAAATTTTAACTTTAAGAACTGTAAAAGCTTGGAATAATTCGTTCCATGCAGCGTTTCGTCGATTTCCCTCTCTATTAGTAGCCAAAAATATCACTGAGAGAAAATAATATTAAAATAATCAATATTGATTACCGTGTGAAATAATTATAAGAGAGAAAAATATTTCATCGTTGATTCTAGTCAAATAGTGAGACACCAATCAAGTAAATGGATCACAAGTTTCCTTGATGTGAAAATTTCCAGTCATTTCCGAGAATTCTCTCTTCCTCCATTCCCATACGTGGCTACGGTTGAAAACGCTATTATGGAATATCGTCGTATTTAACGAGCTCGATTGGAAATGTCTCTTTAGCTTCTACAGCTAAACCTATGAAATATTGAATGCGCACGACGTTAAACTGCAGGAGACGAAAAACTTGAAAGGCGCTTTATCACTTATTTATGGGCGAAAACCTGTCAAAGGCCAACCTGCCAAATGGAGAAAAAGAGGAAAATTCAAGCCCTACCAGCTCCCGTTGCAGCAATTTTTTAAGGATGCCACTTTAATCTTTGATAAAAGATACTTCAGGCTTGAAGCAACGTCGGTCGCAATTCCTCCTTAGGAAAATAAATTTACGTGGGCATCCTTTTCATAAGAACATTAATGAATTGGGAATCGTATTGAAAACCCTTCATAAGAGCAATACGCCAAGCTACTCGGAGTGAAAATGTACACTTGCATGTTTGCATCCCTGTATGCCTTTTTCCTAAATGAATTCCTAGGAAGCTATGCATTTTGATGAAGTTCAATGAATTTCAACATTCAGTGATACCAATTACGCGATTTACAAGTGTTTCCTCAATTTACCGTGCTTCCTTGTGTATTCCCATCAATGCTTTCTCACTCTCAGAACCACAAACAAAGATATCTCTTCAATTTCTTTCCTAGAATTCACCTTCGAGCAACTCTATTACATTCATCTGCTATTCTCCTATTTAATCAACCACAACAAGCATGTTCAATTTTTATACGTATTATTCAGTAATAAATATTAATTGGATAGATACTTGAATGCAGCCTGAATACTCATAAAGCAGAGATAAATTCAGAGTGAACGTTTTTCAACAAAATACCGACACATAAAATCACAACACTACTCAAATCTAGCATGATCGAATAGCGATTTTTCATCTTATACTCTAGCCTCATTTTGTGATTCAATATATCCATCTGTTCTCTCATTCTTAATGATACTTTTCTGTCTGTTCTATTCGATAACACATTTACGTAAATAGTTTCTTACGGATGCTATCTGCATTGGTTGCGACTGTACCACTAGAACAACTCATGAAATAAAAACAGGGGTCAGGGACATGGTTTTGTTGATATCGCTGTAAAGAGGAAAGAAAACTTCAACAAGGGAATATGTAAGAGAATCTCTGGTAATATTTACTAAAATTATTATGAATGAAAATGCATTAATTTTGCAAACATGCCTGAAATGTCACCTTTATATATATTTCAACTTCAGTAGCTAACTAAGTTTTATGCAATAGCATATTAGTCAGTAGAGCTAAATCTGTTTTACATTCATGACTCATTTAGCAGTATTTGATTAAGATATTCTGAATATCATTCGAGGATGAAAGGCAAATGCCCGTACCAAACGGCTCGCTTAGAAGTCTGCGGGCAGGATATTGCTGAAAACTATAAGATTAATAAAGGTGTTTGAATAATTAGACCTCTAAAATTAGTCTTTCTTCTAGTTTCTATTTTTCGGACATCGCATTTTATCTTGGCTACCCTATTTCCCCCATGATGATTACATAGTACTAGCAATCAGCCTAGTATCTGACGAAGGGCTTAAATATGATTTCGAAGTTCTTCTATCATCACTATACGTTTTCTACTTTTATCATCAAATGTACTTTTTTTAAAGTTAATTGGAGTCGAGATCATAAGGATTCCTAAATCGCCCCCAAATTCCGCAAGCTTCCAGATCTGCCTTTAGCAGAAACCATGATCTTCAGCGAAAATTAAATTATTAAATTAAGAAATTCCTCTTGGTACAATCCCCTTTAGTTACCTTCTTCAAATTTCAGAAAAAAAATCCCTCCGAGTGAAAAGAGAAGCGAGCTTGGGTCAGGAGCTTAATAAAATAAGAATACAAAACGTATTACGAAAGGGTGCACCCCTAATTGAAGCCCTTCTTATTGAAAAGTGTAACAGTTTTAATCCGTCCCTTCCGTCCCTTGGACCAATTTCCGCTGCGGGTCGAAAAAGGCGAAATATTTCGAAACAAGTCCATCCGGGCACCCTGATGGGAGAACATCTTCCCACAGACGGAGGGAAAATGCGGTGGGAATGGACAAAAACATTCGAGAAGGGATATCTTCGCTAAGATGGAGTCCTTCGTGCCTCTCTTGCAACAAGTGCCTTCCACGCATTCTTCCTTCATTCTCAACTCCTCTAATAACAGAGCCCAGAGCTCATCCCGTTATGCGTTGGGTATTTACCAATGGATTTCCTTTAAGTTTCAGGAAATACTGCGAAAATCAGTCATTAGGAAAGCATTGCGATATTTTGTGGTTTTTACATTATGGCGACATTGTCTCCAGGACATCGACCCTGAGCCGAAACAGGAAACAGTTGTTGATTCTTTCCCGATTTGCTATTCGCATTCTAACAAAGGATCACAGTCGTTATATTCACAGAATGTGCAAAATGGTGAATTCTTTCACGAACATCTGTATTTTGTTGTCTGGATTTATATTTTGAAACGTCCACAGAAAAAGTAGTTTCACTCTAAAATGTAATTTAATGGAACGTAATTGTAAGAAATTATATACACCCAATGGTAAACAGAAATAAAAAATATCGAAAAATATCGCATTCTGGGCAGGTATTTTGGAAGAGAATGCGGGAGAACCGGGTTCGACTCCCAGTCAAATCATTTTCATTTTTGTTCTCCTTTGGGTTTTAAGCCGCACGCCTACTAGTGCCAAGTTAACACCTTCCTTATATCCTTGAATTATATCTAATCAAAATCGTTCAAAATAACTGTGATTTTTAATGCTTATTTGTACCGATTTGACGGTTGAAGCTGGAGTAAAACTGAAATGAACCTAGATTTGTATGGAGTAAGTTGGTTTTTATATGAAATTTTAATATTCGTTAGGAAGGTATCTGTATTGAAATGACACATTGGATTGGCTAAAAGAGATCTGCATTGTAATGGACAAAAATTTTGTCTTACTGTCATTGTTAATTGGTGTTACATAAAGCATTCATTATTGTATACAGTGTTGTATTACTGTATAGGACGGTATTGTAGTCACTCATAAATAATATTTTAACGTTGCCATCGAAGTAGTGTATCATCTGTAACATATGAAATAGAAATAATTTAATATACACACGTAAGTGCATTTGTTTCCCTCCTTGCAAAAAGGGTTCCATCTCTTTTTCATTAATAAATGAAAGTGTCGAATTCGCCTTAAGTATTCAATAAGAGTTAACCTGTGACCCACATGGCAGCGTATTGTAATTTGACTCAAATGGTTCCACGTTTAAATGTGACTCACATTGTACCGAATATATAATGGAAGAGAGTATTCCTTAACACTTTCGATCCAATTTATCGATTTGTATTATGGAGACAAATGAGTCAGCAGCTTTCGTGATTCGATGTTTGGATGCTCAACTCGATAAATAAAAAACGAACCTGCAGACCCAATCTCGAGAGAAACTCATAATTTTTTAATGTGACATCTGAAAAAGGCGGCCTTAAGAACAGCCACGAAGATTCTATTATCCCAGAGAAGTACGATATACAACTAATTACAAGCAGACGAGTCACTGCTGTAACTATAATTTTCATAAATGTTAAATATTTCGAAAAATACTGATTAATCTGCTAATTGCGATTTTACTTTTCTTAGTCGCTTTTGTCAAGCATAAATAATACCACCAGCACTAATCTAATGTCAGAAGATCAAACAAGATAGCAAAAATTGCAATTAAAAAACTAGAGGAGTTAATCTTTAAAACATGATTTGCGAAACATAAATGCGAAGCTTTGAATTTGTAAAACACAACGAAAACCAAATAAAAAGAAAAAACTTTTACCATGTTAAAGAAGGGAATAAAAAGGTATAACATAATTTCTAGGAGCGACTTACAAAACAAAAATACTTTCACATGTGAAGGAACTGAAATTACTGAAATAGGATAAGCCATTAATTACGTTTACTTACACTCCAATATATGGTAAATGAAAAAAAGAGATTACTGACACTAAAATATCACGACCGTATATTTCACTTCTATATGATATAACTTGTTCTGATGAAAAGCAGGAGAGAAGAACTATGATTGAGTTGCCGCTCTTCGGGTGGACAGATTCACACAAATTCTTACTCATTGTCAGTGATTTGAATGAAGAATAAGGGACGCTGATGATCACGATCAGAGGAAACGTGAATTCCACAACCAGATGACTAAGCCAGAATTCGGAATAATACCTCCCTTACCGTTACTTTTCGTCACTTTCGGAATGGTAAAAGAAATAAGAATATATTAGCAAAGAGGGCGAAGAATTCTGAGTTTTAACACCTACTAAAATGGGCTCTTTGGCGGTTTGAAACGTATAAATTTTGATGAAATGTACGAATTCCTCTATGTGTAAGCGGCGAAGGGAACAGGAAAAATAATGCTAAACATTTTGGAGAATCTTAAGAGATAACACAAAAATATGAAAAGTCCACGTATTGAGACAAAGTATATACAAATCATTTTCATTTTATGAAAATACGGCGTTCCGATACAAAAATCAATTCATTTTAGCAAATTTTCAGTAAACCAACGACATTACGCTGTACTATTATTCGTGCATAAGAAACTTGTATAAAGGGTCCCACAGGATTCAACTTTATCCACCATAACTATCTTATAATAATAATAACAATTCTTTATCAAAGGCCGACACTGAGACTCAATTGTCTTTCTTTTAATATCCAACCAAAACACCAGATAAGGTGGAATATATGGGTTAAACTTCGTCGATATACAATATTGATCTCTCAATCTTGCTCATTTTATTGCCATCACTATCACTTACAGTCTGCGCATATTTATATATAAAAACATGTACTATAGGATACGACATACCCGTAAGAATACACAGCACATAATCCTAAGTGATTTGAAGAAATGAAAATCTCTTCAGACAGAATATTTTTGCGCACAACGTTCTGCAAATAGTACAGCTAGATGTAACAAGTTTGTACGGAGATGGCTCCTTGATATTCATGAGGAGGCGTAAAGCAGACGAGCAACTTAATCATCCTTCCAATCCTTTTTTTTTCGTTTGCCAACATCTTCTACCATTTAATGGACTAAGTTTCGAGGGATTCATCGATATCGAAAGAAATGCCTCTTCTTTTACGAGGAACTCTGAGAATCATTACTTCTTCAAAGGGAAAATAAAATTAATCTATCGAATATTTTTCGTATGGCGCATCATTAAAGCTCTAACAGAAGACAGGAAATTTGATTTTACGCAACGATTCGATTCGAAATGGCAAGAAAATTTATAAACTGACGTAAGAAGAGCAGCACAGTCGATTGTCTGTTTTTTAATTCAGTGCAGAATCTCCTAACACATGTAGCCCACAGATTACTTCGCGTACATCCATTGTTTGTTTGTAATAAAGTTCAACGTTTCGCCATGAGTTCCAGATGCCGATTTGTAGAAATAACTCGAGGCGTACAGAAATCGACTAAGCAAACCAAATGCATCTCTGTGAACGGGCTTTATAGCCAGTAGGCTCGTTGGTGGTGACGTGACAAAAAGAATGGCAGGGACTCTCCCTTAAAGAGGACGGAGTCTTTCTTTATTCAACAGGCTAACGACAGAAGCATTAAGAGATCGGCACTTCATCATTATAACACCCCATTACTGCCAGCACCGCGATGGCGAGATTTTGAACCCAACAGAATCGATTAAACAACAAAAGTTAGGAATCAACTCCACGTATCGATGACATTAAAACTTATCAAACAATAAGTTCCGATGTTTGTCCGACGATAGACTTTCTCTATCATAATCCATTTCCAACAATCATTTATCATTCATAACAATTTAAGGTAGAATTTCTAACTGGCGTAAGATGCTAAATAATGTATGTAACATCCTACAATTGTATCTTCATTACTAGAATCTTTTCTTATTTTCTATTGGCACAGGGTAGAAAATTAAGTATCTTTCTTGTAAGTATCTTTACTTTTTTCCTAGTCTTGTTCATGATCGTGATAATATGAAAGCTACTACGGTATGGGAGATGCTGAAACAAAGACGGATTAATTTTGGTCAATCCTTATCTAATGCCATGAAATGTTATTCATTAATTCATTGTGCTGCGTTTACAATGGACGCTTCCCACTACTAGTCACACAATCCTCAAATAGCCATCTCTCCAGAGTTCTTGGTAGCAAGATTTGGAGGGTTTGAGATCAAATTAAACAGAATATTTTAAAAACATGGTTTACACATGATACAATGCCTAGCTAAAGGGTGACTAATCAAATGAAACTTTTCAAGCGATATTTGGCGGTAATGGACTCTAAGCTTTATTAAAATAAACTATGAACGATATTTATGTATATACGACGAAAATATCGAGGTACTGTACGAATAATTCATTGCATATTTTAATAAAGGTGGATTCTAAGATTCATATAATTTTCACATACACATGTCATACTTACCATAGTAAAATAATATTTATTAAAACGGGAATGAGAGATGGTTAGATTTAATTTAATGAATAATATGATATAAATGATTTCACTTTCGCTAAGATTTCATGAAATTGTTTCGACTCTCTTCTTAATTAAAATTCTTTTCCTTATCTATTTCTCTAAGTTATCGTCCGAAGGAAAGATATGTCAGATAAACTCAATTTTGAGCTTTTGACAATTGCAATAGGTGATCAGAATCACATACAATAGGTTAATGCTTGATCGACCAACCATCCCCTCCTCCCCAATCGATCATCCATGTGAAATATGAGTATAGAGCAGGGAAGGAATAATATTGAAGAAAGGACTAGGAAAGATGCTGGAGAGGTATCAAAACCTTTTTCCCGATAATAGAGGGGAATAGTACGGAGTATCGGCGGAAATTGAACACTTGGTTAAAAGGTGACATTCGAGGAAATTTCATCGATGAGAATGAATGAAGTTGATTCCATTAAGAGGACCCGGAGACGAACTCAAAGGGGTTAAAGTCCACATCAGATTTCCATAGAATCCCCTTTTATTCTCGGAAACTCTCTCAGAACAATCGCCAATATTTCCATTCTGGATCATTCGCGAAGTCTCCATCGATTAAAACTAGTTTTTGACCTCTTCAATTTTCGCAACCTTGAATTTCGGATAAAACGGTGGCTATCAAAATCTATTCGGGGAATCTCTCAACAGTATATTAGCGCTGGGCTTCTCCGGGAAAGGAGGAGGTTCATCGAATTTCATTTCCGAATCGTTTCCTAGAAGAAATTCCTTGATACATTTTGGGAGCAAAAAATATCATCCAACGAATTGACGTCAAGTACATACATCGCAGAGTAACAAAGGAAGTGTACGAAATGAGTTGATGATTACTGTGGACTATGTGTGCAGCAAAGCGAAACAGTGAGTAAAAAAATAAGGAAAATCGCATTAAATCGCGAATCTTTCGCAACGCTTTCTTTCAGATCCTCGGGAAAATTGCTTCAATAAACGGGAAACGAAATGTTTACCTCGCATCTTTCAGTTCCTTTACCAGGAAAATAACTCGCAACTCGATAGCTACACTTCAGTTTCTCCTCCATCGATTTTCCAGAGGTAAATCCGAAGCCACGTATACAGTCATGACGAATTATTTTTGCCGTCGTCTCCTTCATCTCTAATCTCGCCTATTGCACATCTAAGACGTTTTATCTTTTCATTCCTTCTTTATCCGCTTGATTACGTAGCTCCAGCTTAAATAAAATATTTTTTATTTTAACTATCCCAAATTTTGCTCAAACGTGATCTTAAATATTTCCCAACAGTAAACCCGTGCATCTTTTACTCATTGATTCCTACTTCAATTCATTGCACAAAAAACATGATTACAAGTTTGTGTGCAATGAGACTGGATCTCCCTCTATACACTTAAACTTTGCTATCCAGAAACAGATTTCCTCCACTCACAAACCTTTAACTGCACGTTAAGTTTCATCAATTATAACCGATAAATCATCAAACTCTGTGGATAGTGTTTATAAAGCTCTCTTGAAGTCTTACATCAAGAGAGCTCAATAGCTACAGTCATAAAGGACGAAAATAAATTGGCTTTCAAAAAGCATTAGAGAAACGAAAACGTATAAATTAACTTCTATCGAGTTATAGCGTACTTAGAATACATGAATTTGACAGATTAATAAGCCAGGAATAATTAATTTTTTGTTAATACCTCGAAGCTCCTACACTAAATCATGACGCCTGTAAAAATATTCAAGTACTTAAAGTCTTTCCTTGATGCTAATTAGGTTTCGCCTTATGACGACATTAATGTCACGTCCATTTTAAATGTGATATGAAATATTTTATCTATGAACGGGAGTAGCTCAAAAAAATTAATAACTTTTTTTTGAGTCTTTATACTGATGAAACTGTAAGTGCTGAAAAATATGTGACATTTTTTCAACGAGGAGAGCGAGACGCAATTCATAATCAGCAAACTTGCAGTCAAACTCTACACATAGTGAATGCAGAAACGACAGATATTTGTTGAATTACGGAACTAAGAGTTAGTTAAAGAATTTAATGTTGAAATGAGAAGCGAATACCGAAATAACTTGGAATAAGATGGTTGAGTATCAGAGAAAATCTCAATTCCTACACTTCATTATACGTTTTATAATCACCCATATTTTTCGACCTTAGATAAAAAAATTACACAAAAAACCAAAATCTATCGGTATCGGTACCTTCAGTATCAAATTTTAACTACCACGTAATTATATGCGCAAGTAGCGCATGCATATTTGCGCATGGCTAAGGATCTTACTTATTCTTTTCTGGCATTTTTCTAAAGATCCCTCGCGAGTAGTTCAATTAGTCTCATAAAATTTATGAAATATGTTTTCACATAAAGCCTCGGCTGCATTCCCTAAATTCATAAAGTTCTATATAAATCATAATTCCACTAATAAGTAGCTGATCTAAACTGAAATGGAGTATTTATTGTGAAACCTAACATGTATTATGTTCAAGGCAAGATCTTAATTATTATTAGATGTATGGGAATAATTGATTCTGTCATTTAAGGATTTTCATCTCATGGATAGCACTCGAAAACAAATGGGTCGTTCTGCGGGAAGTAATTAAATCTTAAGCTACCGCCTCCAATCCAATCTTGTACCTGCCTTCATATACGATTGGAAAATGTTCTCTCCACTGCGAAAGACTTTCAAGTGCTCTTCTTCGTGTCATCCTTTTAATTTCGCTCCTCCTCTAACATAATCCACTATCTCATATCCCTTAGCTCTAACATTTTCTTCCATTGGCCTGTCCTTCACAAGTATTAACTATTCCTTTTTAACCAATTCCCTAAAAGGTTTCTTCTGCCGGTCAAACATTTCTTTCTTACTTTTCCAAGTCATTTTAGTAACGTCCTACTCCAATGAAAAGAAAATTCCAATTTCCAGGTATCGAAAGAAGACGACGTCGGTAAGGAAATCGGAATGAAATGACTGACTTGGTAAATTCATTGTTTCTCTGCCAGTTGCCTAAGCACTCTAACAATGAAAATACGACCTGTATAACTTAATGGAGTTATGATGCATCGGCAGATGCAGTGATTTCCTTGTACGTTTCATAAGAAGGAAAATTCTACTTCTCGTAGCTCATATGATTGGTTTGCGTTTCCAGTCTGTCTTAGCTTCCCTTTTCCTTTAAATTTAGTAAACCATCTATAGGTTTCGCAGGTTTATCACGCATCCTATAGTGCAGCTGTTATTTTTTTCCTATAGTAGTAAATCTAGGTTTTTAAGCCCATAGATTAGTTTTCTTCTGTGCACTTTTTTAAGCTATCCCTTTCTTTTGTACTTTAAATGACGAAGGATTATATGTAAGAAGATACTTACTAGTCTTAATCTCGCCCTAATAAGGTCGCTTTATTATTTTCATAATGGTATTATACCTCCAAAATCATTCGTTTCCTAACTTATCTCCCACATTTTTACTTTATTCTGACAAATGCTTAGTTGGCAAACCAACTGTTTCGAATATGAATATTTTGGCCAAATTTTAGCAACGTTATAAATCTAAAATACGACCTCGTAAACTCAGATTTGTCGGATAAAGCCGTTTTATTTTATTTCAAAACGACTGAAATGTTTCCATTTATTTTTACTAAAACCCTGCAGGGGTTAAGCGATACCAGAAAGTTTGAAATCTCCATTTTGCCCTGGCTAATAGGTCGCGATCTCTATGTATGTCAGAACCACCCCCATCCCTCAGTTTCTCCGCCGCAGAAGATCTCGATTCCATTAAAACCACCACCGATTGCGAGCTTAATTTCCCCTCCTAACAATCCACTCTATTTGCATGAACTACTCTTCAGGATCGCCGAGAGCTTTTTCCGCCTTCGAGAACAAAGGATCTCTCCGCATGATTTGCGAAGCGTCTTCAACGCCTCGCGCATCTTTTGCCACGCGAAGAGCTCTTTGAGAAAGTGTCATTTCGGAGAGACATTAACACAAAGCGAGACCCCCTCCATCGCGGTGGAAACCATAAGGAGGCGCCCCTTTTGCCGGAAAAAGCCCTTAAATTGTGCCTTTTTCCTCCCTAACGGCTTGGAAATATCTCATTAGCCCGTATTTTCGCAGGCTTAACCGTTTTACCCGGTTTAGAATCGTTTCTGCGAGCCGCTTCTAATTAATGCGCCACGATTTCCATATCTTCTGCCGTCGAAAATAATCTCGATCCAGAGCTATCGTATTCTGGATCCGCGAAACCCCGTCGGAAGATAACCTGGAACCGCTCTAGCGGAGCAAAAACTTTTATCGACCCTGCGCCTTGGGAAAATGAAAGCACCACACCGCGAGCGCTTAAAAAAAAATCAAAGAAAAAAGGAAGGATTTGACGCGAGCGAAACGTACATGGGGGTATGGTATGGCTAGGCACGAGCGCTCTGGGCTGAAATACGCGCACGTATCTCGTGCAAAGACATAACATTTCCAGGAAAGATAAGGGGTGTGCGGAAGGGAAAGAGAGGGAATGGAAGAAGAGAAAGGATCATCAACGTGGTTGACTTCCTTTCGGATCCCTTTCCTCTGTACCACACCATTTACGCGCATCCATCCGTCTTTCTTTCCATCTAACGGGTTATTTGACCACCGGAACCATTTTCTAACAGCTATTGCGTAATGCTGAACCGTTGGATGAAAAGTCATATTCTGTGGTTAAGCCGATGTGCAACGTGTTGCTGCTCCGACCACAACTGCACAATCAGTCATTTATATAACCATTACTTACGTCAGTTTATACGATTTCCTCATGGTTAACATGTGTGAATAAAGAGAAAATCACGCGCGAGGTATTAATTTAAAGAGAAGATCCAAGAATATACTCAGCGATATCCTTTAAATGTCCTAAGTTTTCCTTGTCACTTCTTATTAAGGACGATACAAAATCTAACACATTTCCGCAGTATTCCGCGTGTCGCAATATCTCGCAATTTTTTCCGTACGATGGAAAACGACATTTTACCATATTACATGGAAATGCTAACTGGATCTTTCATAGAAATTCGTTTCCTATTAGTTGCTCCTTTTAAATTGCTTCCTTTAAGGTGGTGAGACGTAAAATCATTCACCCTTTCTACGATGAATAGTTTATTTTACTCTTTGAATACGTAAATGAAGTAAAAACATCCTTAAGACCCTTTTCTCCGCAGACGATATAAATGAAAATGAACTAATAAGACAACTTTGGCAGGATGAAGTCATCTCCTACCTCTGATCCTTATTTCTCTGAGCAGTAATTTCGCAAAGTTAGGGAGGAAGGGAACCATCCTTCACTTGATGCAACCGCCTCAGGTAGCATCAAGTGAGGGGTGGTTGAAATTCAATTTTACATTCAATAAGATTGGAGAAGTTAACGCTTAATCAATAAATTTCAACGAGAAATCGTGAGAGAAAACATAAATAAGTTTTTCCATTGTAATATCTTTATTCCTGTTATTTTCACTGTTTTTAAGCTATTTTTTTCTGTTTTTGATGCAATTCTGACACGTACTGTGATGATAGTTAGGGTGATCTGAGCTACAGAATTATTTCATAGGCGGTCAGTATGACGCAAGGTAGATATCTGCGACCAGAGAAATTACTGAGGATTCTACTATACATAATGGCAACGTTACACCAAATCGAGCTCTAATTTGGGAAATATTTTACGGGATATAATTAATAATGATTTAGTTCAATGTAAGAAAACACAAAAACCACCAAGATATTTTCGGTGAGCAAAAAAGTTTTTAAGTTGAACTTAATGGAAATATCGATTAGAGATCCTCGTAAAGGAAGTTATTCCTGAAGAAAGCTGCTTATGTTAGACTGTTGAAGGGTCAAAAAAATATAACGAACTATTTAATCTTTCTAAGTTGCCTCAACGCGAACGTAACGTAAGTTTTATTTCTCGGGGTTTTGTAAACCATTGACTATTCATCACCCACTATCTTCAAAAGGGAACCTGTGGCATTTATCGTAGTTCAAAATGGACATTTATTCGATTCGTTAGAAAAATTCAGATATTGGCATTACCTAATGTACTACTTCAAAAGACAATGAAATGCTGAATGTTCACTTTGAATTTATCTAGAAATTAAACAAGTTTTTTTAACGTAATACAATAGGGGAAGAGGGATGACAATGGATAGGTAACGCGAGAATCAAGAGCGGCTTGCTGAATGCACACGTGGTACGTCACAATGTGATAAGGTTCCCTGTGATATTCACACTATGAGCATCCCAATCTTAGGCGGAATACACGCAATACTGAGGATTTGTTAGAAAACAATTATTTGATTAATGCTAGTTATAGGATATCGGAGATGAATTAATATTTATTATATTATTAAATGATTCGTTGAATGTCCGATGTAGAAGAGTAATTAGAGAATTAAGATCAACAGTATAAAATACAGTATTTCATTAGTTACATTACTGAAGAGCAATTATCACAGACACATCGCAGAAAATTGTAACTGAAGCAAAGAGATGCAGAAGTGGGTTGGAGCAGATTTCATCTCGCCTCGGGGAGGACACATGAGAAAGCTCCCTCAGATTCTATCTCTCTCTCCCCTATTCATCCCCGCATTCCACACCTAGTCGTATTTTTGTCTCCGAATGAAAACTCCCTTGAATATACGGGTATAGAGAAGCGACCAAACGTACGATCACCACCGTCTCTTGTCGTGTCACAAGTCGTGAATCACTTCATCAACATTATCGCTCCACGGAGACTCTTGTTAACCTAAATCATCCCTCTTCATTCGTGCATCGAATTAAGAGATATAAATTCATTCTGGAGCTCTTAAATGAAACCAGTGCCTCTGGATCATTTTCTGTAGCTTACGTGTGCATTCATTTCCGTTTCCTGTGGTGTTTCTTCGTGTTTTTACTCGGCCGAGGATATTTTGAATGGGAAGTGGTGTTTATTTCGAATGACGATTAAAGTAGCGTGGAAATCTCCGTTTCAAATTGGTTCCGGTCGGCATGAACGATGAATGAACTTTAATTTTATGATTGTCGATCAACAGAAACTCACAATACATCGTAAATCGCTCAAAGAAAAACACGGTGATTTCTCTGCTAAAGAAGACGGCTCGTTTTGGAATTATATTCTTTGGCCAAAACATTAGTTATCTAAATATTTCTGTACCCGCAGTGGCTTAAAATGTGTGTAAAAGTGCTGAAAACTACCATTTAATTTAATGACAAATAATGACGGACGGTGTAATTTTTTGAAATTTTCGTAAAAAATTATGTTATTCGAACATCTATTTGTTGACGGATCAGAAAATAAGCTTAATAATTTCCGGCAGGAGAACAATTCGTTAAAGGTATAACCAATTAGCTGACTTCATTTACTCAGCGCAACACCAAAATTCCAAATTCTTGAGCAAAATAATTTGAAAAAAAAACTAATGTTAATAAGAAGATTTACATATCTTCAGTAGTGAAATATCTTTGATGTTGGAGCACAAGATTACTCTTAAAATTCGATTCACTTTTGAAAATACCTCATTAGAATGGAAATGTACTATGTAGTAGAGAAGAAGGTTTTCAACGATTCACATCTTAATCAGATACCTAGCGTATCTTCAGTGTTAACGAAAACTTAAAAACTACATACATACAGGTTCTTTCAAAAAGAGCCAAATGATTTCTAAGCTTAATAAAGTATAGCTTCGTGAAATTAGTGTCGAAAAAGTATACATATATAGTTTCATATATGAAGAACCCCTTTTACACACACCTACAAAAGACTTTATTTCAGGAGAAATAGGCTTTATAAAGTCCCTTGATACATTCAAACCTTTGAAAATAAAAAAAGAAAATAAATGATAGAAAAAGAACACTTATTCGGTTACAATAAGAGTAGAGGAAAACGTAAAAAAATTACAAAACAGTCATAAAAAATATTAACTACGATTTAAAATTTTAAAAATTAACTGATCACGGGTATAACTGAAAGATGACGATGCATAAAGACAGTGAATCAAAATGATCCTTCACATCCGTAGCAGATAACACGTACTACACCATGGCACAAAATAGAATTATTTTTTGTCCTCGTCTAATCTCCTAAAGTTCTTCCTTCCACATTTAGAGATTACAAACACAGTGAGATATAATCGTAATTCAGTATTCGGAATACGTCGATGTATTCTTATTAGTAGTTAGAACTGAAGTATAAGTTTTTTCCTACTCCGTCCTGAGAAGATAACGTGGCACTGAGGCAAAAACATGCATTAGTATCAAAGATGAGTCGCAAGATATGGTTGAGAGAGGGAAGTTTTTATCGAGACTGCGAAGTTTCATCAATAACCAGTAATTAGTACCTGCGGGTTGAAATTCTGCGTAGCAATGCCATCTTCAATGCAGTTGCAATTTTAAGAACTATTTACATCACAAGCAACATTTATTACTTGGATATTTCCACTCTTTTAAATCAATGTTGGTTAATATCGCAAAATTTTGAACAGGAAATTTATCGTTTAATTCTAGCAAACAATAATCCATTGGGGGAAATAAAATATAAATTTCATCCGAAGCCGAAACAATTTGCAAATCAACGGAAAATGTGATTTAACGTTTCGCAATTTAATTAATATTTAAAATACACAAATCAAATTTTTAATCCGAGAAATTTACCTACATGATGCAGAAAATTATTGAGCGTAACGGCAGAATGAATTTATCGGTTTAAAAGAATACGTAATGTTGAGTTAATGAAACGGAACTTTATCTAATTCTTAATAAATCTGACGACTATTTCAGTTCATTAACGGTGTTTCTGAGGTTATTTCTCAATTAGCCAAGCTTGATGATGACGTGTTTCGTAAAATACTTTTAAAGAAAATGGAAAATCTACATTAATGCGAGAAAAATATATGTGTAACTGAAAATAGCTAACTAAATACGTGAAATTTTTCGCGAACGAGGAGTGTAATGATGAGCAGAAACAATCTTAAATTGGAATCGTAATAAAGCATGAATGGGTGAGTAACGGGCTAATCGAATATTTACTTAATAAATTCCCGCAAAGATAGGAAATAGAATTTTAGGTAGATGAATCCTTCATTGGCGACCTTAAGCCAATGAGAGGCATTTTCCCACTGAACCTCGTATATCACACTAGTATTTACTGAGATAAATGACAGAGTATGATGAGGGAAAAATTCTTGCAACTGAAGAGAAGCTACATAAATTCTTATGAGAGAAAGCTTTCATTCCCTTTTTTCAAATAAACCCCAATTATTACCTTCACCGGCTGAATGAAACCGCCAGCGTGCATTATCAATCTCCAAATTAAAATTTTAAGCAACAGATTCGAACGACAGATTGACGAAAATGTTGTTATGGAAGCGAACGTTAATCCCTTTCTTGTATTCGAGCGCGATCCAAGCGAATCAAATTCATTTTGATGGAATTTAATAATAAATTAATTCCTTTCGAATGGTAAGTTATTGGCGTCCGTTTGAACCTGTTGTGCGATGAATCTCCATCGAAGAATGGAATCTAGTTGGTGATTGGTTCAAGAGAGATCCGGGGAAAAACGTGGAATTGATTTAGCCGGGAAATGTTTCCAATTCTGTATTCCGCCTTCGGAGAATGTTTGGAAATTCACTGGCGAAAATGTCAACTCGTGCAGCATTACATGGGGAACCACCTACAGTTGATGTACGACACAATGCAAATGCATGGGTGGATTGTCAACATAGGACAGAATTTAAGTTAGGATTGGAACGGCGGTGGTATTCAGTTGTTCTAAAATATTTCTGACCCCAAATTAGCTATTGAGCAATGTAGCGAGGTTTGGGAAATAAATGTTTCCTGAATCAGGCCAGACAATGACAAATTGCTGCTCGCGAGCTACATACGCCTTTTTGAGCTAGTGTAAAAAAGTGAGTGCATAGTACATGCTATAAAATTTTAATGCATAATATTAATTTGAGTTAAAAATTGTATTGTAAATTATACGCAATAAAATGTATTTATAACAAGATTTGACAAATATATAAAAAAAATCCTATGTTCTAACATTTGCATTTGTTCTTATCACTTATCAATCGATTATGAAAGGATGTATAAACTGAAACCAATTTAAGATGTAACTCTCGTTTTAAAAGCATAAATTCAAGAAATGGAATTTTAGTTTCTGAAGTCTACGAGCTCTTTCCAAAACGCGCAGAGGTTCTATAACAATGTGAGAAAGATGTATAAATGAGTTTAGACATGAATTTAAGATAGTGACTGCGTCGTCTAGACGTTAATGGAATACAAAAGGGTTGTTATGGTATGAGAAATGGGGTTTTCTGAGCCTCAGGAGCGCTGCGATGACTTCCAAGAACCCTGATAACTTTCATAACACGTAATTCAGCAGATTTTCTGCAAAAATCTGCTGGTATTTGATAGTATAGAGCGATATAACTTATTGAATTTTTGTCTGACCAACAATGATGTCCAGGGTTCGAAACCTAATTTAATCATCTTTCAATGCACCTTTACTAAGGGTTAACTCTATTTTCGATCTCTGTGGTCTAAATTTATCTCTAAATTAAAACTTGTCACTGATAAAATACGAATGTATTTTCTGTGTTTCAAACAACGAAGAATGCATAAAAATGTTGAAAACATTAGATTAAACTGAGGAGGGAAAACCATTCAATAATCACAATGGCCATCCGCAGCGATGGAAATGGCAATAATAATCAGCGACTTAAATGATGAGAATTGGGAAAAGTTGAATTAAAGAAGTACGCAGTAATGGAATTGGAGGGAAGGAAGTGGAGGGAATAAATTAAAAGGGAAAGGAAAATGAAGGGCAGAGGCGTGATCGAACGACGGAGGAGATTTAAATGAGGCGAGAAATTGGAAATGGAATAAAAATTGGATGGAGGGCACCACTGAGAGAATTGGCTTTACAGGAGGATTTGAGGAAAGAGGGAAGAATAACAGATCAAAAGAGATACTGGGGATGACGCGAGAAAAGGGGCATATATACACATATTAGGTCAATGCTACAGAATGAATTATTACTTTAGTTTCCCAGCGAATATACCTTGATTAAATGTTTATCGCTTAAAACACTTTGGGAGCTTCGTTTTAGCCAAGCATGGACCGAGTAATAGAAACATAAATTACGAATGTATTCAAAGTGAGTTGATAATTTTTCGAGCTTCGCCAAAAGCACAAAAAATTCGAAATTTGGATAAAAAGACGGCATCTATGGGAGTGGAAAACAAAAACCACGGGAATTAATACCCGTTACAGAGCGACAAAAGATGGCATATTATTCATGACATATACTGCCCTCATAGATGATCAAGATCTTGATAAACATTTGCAGGAAAACAGTTGTCAGTTCATATGTTTCACGGCAAGTTTCAGCTTAGCGGAAAAGATACTCTATTTAAGATGCTCTCTAAAACAGGCACAAAATACTGCCCTGACCACATGCTGCTCACTTGGATTCACCCTGCGGCCCGCAATGAATTTTAAAAAGCCATCCGTGTTTATGAATATGGATAATTATTTAAAACTTGTGACTGACAGGTGATAATAAAGAGAGATGAAACTTAAAATTATTCATCTCTTCTAATTCTAAATTACTAAAAAAATTCAGCGTATGACAAGTGGAAAATAAAACAAGCTATTTTTTAACTGCAAACATTTCCAGTTCCATAATATTTTCTTGATAACATCCTCACTACTATATATTTGTTATATTCTTCTACTTCTGTGAAATATTGGAAATTTAGCAGTGTATTTTTCGTCTTGTTTTCCAAAGTATAGTATGTATAACTGATTTTCACTGTCTTCGGAAGGTTTCCTACCTTTACGTTAAAGAAAATATTTATTGCAAATTGTAAAAATAACCTTAATTTTCCCAATATTCTTCATCTACGACCCTCGATTGTTTTAAGAAACAATTATGCGGCCCTTGTATTCCTGTAGGTTTTGCAGGCCAGTTCTATAGTAAAAATATATGAATGACATAAGGAAGCATAAATTAGTAATTTTGCTTCACAAAGGAAGAAATATATACCAAAGTTTTCTGCTCTTTTATTTACTTGAACATGGCGGTTACTTGTTATTTTCATCAGATGATGCAGCGCTATTGCAAAATCCGAACTTTATTAGCCATTTTTGAATGTTCTGCGTGGTGCGATAAAAGTTTGATGATATATTTCTGTGTAAAGTAAATCAACTAAAATTCCATATGGGAACCGAAATATTTTTTTCTAATAAATCAATTTTTCTTTGAACATAGTGTGCATCAAGTCGCACGCTCTGAATTTTTCCCCTTTCAATCTGAATGCGCGAATTTATTTCCCAATTAAAGTGACACCGTTACATTTTATTTGATGGTCAAAGAAAGACTGAAGCCAGGTGGACATTTTTGAATCCGAATTCGATAAATTGGTATCATCGACATCTATGAAAGTTGAGCTATAAAGTACCATCTAAAATTTAACTAAATTACAATTGACTCATGCTTTAATTTAAACTCTACGCCTTTTCGATTTTCCCAATTTCGCTATCTCATTTAGTATTCAAATCATTTTCCATCCGCTTTTCCTAATCTAAAGACATCCGTAGCTCATATGCTTTAACATATCATTTTTCTTTGCCCGACGCTTCATATACTCGCTGTAACCCATCATTCTCCATGTTCTTAACTGCATGTATTTGCTGTAGCCTATCTTATCTTCCTTATTCGTTGAATTCTACCTCATGATGTTTTTTACAATGGTTACGTAATATCTACTACGCGCAACTGAAATCAAAACAGTTTAACTTTTTGAAAAAAGGGGTCTAATTTTGTAAAATTATAATCTGCGCATTATGCGTTATTAAAATCTTTCACCACGTTAGTCTATCTCGTGCATGAATGCAATATGTTCGTTGACCTGTTATGTACACCCAACCGCGTAATTTATGCGCTAGTGGGCAATTTAACATGCACAAAAATATTATGAATCCACCTGCGTTTTTAGATTGTTTTACTCTATTCTTAGGCAGTAGCTTTCCCACAGCGCGGGTGAATTTGGCTTTATCAGATACTTCTATTTTTCAACACCACCATGACTATCAGAGTAAATACAGAGAGTTAATAATACGAAAAAATGAGAAAAGTTGAGATTCGTTGCAAATCTCGGTGCATATGATTACTTTCTAACGAGACAAAAGGTAGAACCAAGGAATCTTTGAGAGGATTAACTCAACCCCTTCATTCCGATAAAAAAATCCCTCAAACAGAACAAGTTGCGGTATTCTCTTAGGCTAAGAATGAGCGAAATCACTGTTCGTCTGAAGAATGAACTAATCGAGAGACACATATGGCATCATTCAACACCAATGATTCGGAGAAGAGCGTCGGAGAATTTACTGTGGTTTCCTTTACCACAAAGATTGTGAAATTTTTTATGAATCAGATTTCCTGTTATGCTAAAGCCGAGGGTTATTTAAACATGGAGTTTAGCTGAGAATGCGATTTTGTTTGGAACAAAAACAAAATGTAAGAAGACAGATATACTGCGAGTTCTGCGGGAAAAGTAGAAGGGAATGGTAGGCAGCGTAAAGGAAGAGAGACTAAGGGTCGAAATGAAAGGATTAAGGGAATAAGGACTTGGCGAGTGAGCTGCAGGAATGAAGGGAAAATTTTGGGGGGATTAAAGGAAGGTGGATTAAGAGGAAAGGGAGAATTAGTAGTTGCGGTGGATGAACGCCGCACTACAAGGCAACTTTACGCAATCAATGGCGTACGAATCGCTCTCATAACTTCTCTTGTATGCACTCGCGTACGGGACATCAGAATTACTGCAATTTGTTCCATCCCACGGAGATCTTTCAATAATACCGACCACTCGTTGTTTCCGAGAATAACCAATTTTTATCGTTTTCAAACGCATTCGACTCCTTCCCGCCATCGTTACTTAGCAGGAGGATTAATCATCCACGAGAAGCGCGCATTATGGTCGAGAAGAAAACTCAATTACTCCGGGAGATGGAGGAAAGTAGGGCTCTAAAGCAGAAACCATTGTGCAGAGACACGCACATATACTCGGCGAGGCTTCCGTTCACCGGAAGACACGCAAGCGGCGCTGGTGTATCGTTTGGTCCAAGGGCCACCGCTGGTCCGTTTATTACCGCCGAATTGACGGCGCCCGGGCTAACGGAAGCAGCGGCCAAGTGTACTGTTTCGTGGCGGAATGCGTAGGAGATGTGCGTGAAGAGGAAGATGAGAACAGGCGGATTCCACGCTCTCATCTTACACCCAATCCATTGGCTTTCCATCGAATCGATCAAATTCGTACCGAATTATAAAACAAAATGAACCGTTACCTTATCCGCGCCGTAAGAATTCCAGCGGTCGTTTCCTTCGGATGGTTTCCCGATCGCCCGCACTCAGCTCGCTCGTAATTTTAGAGGCTTTTTTAAATCTTAAGCCGGATGTTTTGAAGAGCCTTACGGGAGGGAGTATCTGTTTTTCTCTTTTGAAACACATCTTAAACGAGTGGTGCTTTTCGGATAGTGAATAAGTACTACATTTACCACAAAATAAACTTCTGCCTCATCACGACATGATTAATTACTCGTCGTATACTTCTTTCGGGAACGCAGCTGTAGTCGATGAAATCATAAACTACTCGTGATTTTAAATACACAACGATTCATATTTACCACAAAAAATACGCGCATAAATACCAAACTATGCCATTGTCAAGTGTGATAATACACAGTAAATTGAAACGTCTGAAGGCAGAACTGTTCACCTAAACTGGTTGTTATACATTTCACCGATGCTGGCTGGCTTGCGAAAAATAATCGTTTTATTATATTTGTTATTACGACCGAAATACAATTTCGTCATCCGTTGGGTTTAACGCGATGACGACGTAATTGATCTGAGAAAATAATTACATTACGAGTAAGCTGAATAAGTACAATGATATATGATTTAATTTCTTAACTAATAAACCTAAATTCAGGTTATTTTGCAAGTAAAATAGAAATTACTTAACGATCTTTGAAGTTGTGTGCACTCATTTACTTTCGTAGCAAAATATCGCAAATTCGGCCTTATATATTTACATGGAGATCATAATGAACGTTTAATTTCACACTTACAGTGACATACAACTACGTTCTGATAGAGTTCGTTTGTGGAAATAACTCCATTACTTTTATATGGATTTTTCAGCTCAAACACGTTAATTGAAATCATCATTTGACAAATTATAGAAATAATATTTTTAGTTTGCATTATGCTCTTTGCGTCAGTGGCATTTTATAAACTTTTATTGACTTAGTGTTGACGTTTGTCGTCACTTCAGTTCAAAATAATTCGATATACCAAATTTATTGCGCCTCAGTATAAAACACAACACAAATGAGTAAAGCAAACACTAAAAATATAAGTAATTCTGAATAGATGTATAAAGAGACGTAAAATCGTTTTTTACATGATCTCTCGAGTTATAATTCCACGTGGCTATTGAAGGAAAGAGGTCCTCCATTTAATATGTAGACCTTGGGTAAGCTCGGTGAACCTTGCGAAAAGGCATTCAGTCCTTTGTCTCGATTTGCAGAATACGTTGCGTAAGCAGTGACGTTCGAAAGGGCGACGTATTCTCGTTCATGAGAAGTTGAAGCAGTTAGCGGGAACAAAGTGAGCGAAACGTTTTTTATGCTTTGTCTACGAAGAAGTCTCTCATTAAATTCATCGAAATTTATCTTTACGGTGGCCTAACTCATTCTCATTACCCGGTTTACTTTCTCTGCTAATTTTTATTGCTTTCGTTTCGTTTATTGGGTCAAAAGGGCATCCATTTGAAAATATCGCTGTTAACTGGAGCTTTTCACACTTACACGCTCCTTATGTAGGTGAATATCTCAGCAGATCATTGTGACGTAAACTTCATCAGTTCATAACGCAGTTCTGATGAAGATGACGAATTGAACAGTTAATTAATGGAAAAAATTGCGTGTCAGTCCGGTTTGGCCACTACCAATAAAGTTTCTTGCTTCCGTTAAATTTAAATTACAAACATGAATCTTTCCTGTGGATTGGTTTTGGAACGAAACATAGAAATGTCTGAATTAAGGTCCAAGTTCTTTGCCAATCACCGAGCAAAGTTCGCGTGCTCGTTTGTTGACTTGATATTTGGGTACGGCCCCTAAGAATTTCCGGCCCTTTGCGTTACGTCGACCTTTTAAGACGAGCTCGTTGGTCTTTTCGCGGCCCACATTTTAATCCCGCGTGGGCAACCGGTTAAGAGCTAGTGACCTATGTTAATGGAGCCGCCTTAAGGCTGGGTGGGATTTAGTAGGTATACAAGGAGCAATA
This sequence comes from Pachydiplax longipennis, assembly GCA_036926295.1. Classification (NCBI taxonomy): domain Eukaryota; kingdom Metazoa; phylum Arthropoda; class Insecta; order Odonata; family Libellulidae; genus Pachydiplax; species Pachydiplax longipennis. The sequence goes on from JAVFKF010000010.1 coordinate 4,720,484, forward strand.
ATAAACACCTCCACCACATGAAAACTGTTCCGAATTTTGGAGTGCGGGAAATACATGTTCACAAATGTTCGTGTTTTCCCTCGATATAACTCCCTTTCGTCTGTGATTTATGGTATATGTAACTTTAAGTTTCTAAGCTTCTTTCTTCCAACGATTCCGATGCTATGTTAATCTAGGTATTGCTTGCCGATAGTGGATTTATATTGGTAATTCTTAACATAACGTTCATCTTCCCTTTACTTTTTCTTATTTACCAAGATGGCGAATGTCTGTGGAGTGCAAAAATCAGTAATGTAAAATTGCTTATTTAATGACTTTCAACTTGGCTCGGTTCCCAGAGGGTTAATACATTACATACCCATCGTCGACAAAATTAAACAAACCAACGTTAATAAAGAGCTTTTATAGCTAAATTTGTAACTAATATCGTCATTCGTATTTTAACCCTTTATAATCCAGTTCTCCTGTTTCCTCTGCCAAGGTTTACTCTTTAGTAAACTTTTATCATTCTACACAAATTAAAAATTGAGGAAGTCTTTCGCGGCCGCTTGATTTTAAGTTCCTATGATAAGGAGAGGCTTGAATGAAAATAGAACAGTATATCTTATCTATAAATTATGCTTTTTCACACTCAACAGAGGCTATGCAGGGTTAAAAATGCAGTTAAATCTCACTCAAGCAATGGAGAAACTCACGAAATCGGTGGTAAAGAACATCAACGCTGAATATACTTCTTACTAAAACAAAGCGTCCGCTACTTCAGACTTTTGAGAGCGAGTAAAAAATGACAGTAATGCTCAACGTATTCCGAATGAATGTGTACATTGAAAATGAGAGATGAAATAGATATCCGATTCGCTGTCACATTGGCCACATAAACTGTTTCGGTTCCTTAAGCAATGCGGTCTTATTTATCGTCCCCACCGAAGCACACCGCAAAAAATGACAAAACACGATCTGATAAGCACTCCCTCTTCAAGAGTTACTGCTTGAGAGACATCTGCATTCCAGATGAGTTCCCTCAGACTCCGTTGCGAGCGAGAAATGCGTTCTCGGAGAAGTGAATGCTAAATGAAGAAGAGTTGTACGAGGTCATTTTAATATCAGAGAAATAAGCGACTGAAGGCAGCGCTGCTTGCATTTATATACGAGCTTCCTTCTGATACTGAGGAATAAAAATGCTACAGAGCTGTTAGACTTATTAGACGCCCGAAGAATGCCTTTTACTCGACAGGGTAATATAAAAATTACTGTCTGAACTCGGGGCGTCGGAATTCTTAGAACTCAAAAGAATCTGCGAAAGGTAGAAAGTTCCTCTTCTGTAAAAATGCAAATTAATTTTCTTCCGACATTTCCTTCTCTAAAATACCGTACTTCAGAAAGCCTCTCATCTTAGTGTATTATTTTTAAATTTATTCGGACTATATTTCGGTATTAATAAAGGTTGTGACTGTATACAATTGAGATATCCAGCAATTTCAACCGATTCCAGTGTTAATTTTGGTGATATCAGTCTCCGAATTCAACCGGATAAAATTACGAAGTTATTTAAGGATTTCAACTCCGACCTTATCAGAAAGAAACTGAGTCAAAGATTTGTATTAAAAATGTATGTTACATTTCTAATTAAGCTGTAGTATGAAATTTGTTGTCGGAACTTAAATCTCGAACGTCCTACGATCTACTCACTAGATGAATTAATAATAGAAATTATTTATAATCCAAAGTCAATACACATTTATTCCGCTAGAAAATCCGAGATTTTAGGAGAAAAAGCCCAATAAAGTATCTTCTACACCATTACCAAAAATGTAATACTTCTGAGTCGTGATTATTTAGGATTTACAGAACATGTGCAGTTTTAACAACATTCTATTTGAGTATTAAAATCCCGTCATATCTAAATTTCAGTTGATAAGAATTTATTTATAAGGAAGTCAAAAATGTAAATTATAGCAAAAATAACGACTGATATACCAGAAATAATACGCTCTACAGTTTAATAATAACTCATCTATTGGATTTAACTGCATCGATCTAATGAAGTAATTAATCCAAAATTAGCCAACGATTAATAAATTTCTAAAAGTTGCTAAGATCAAATACACTCAAAAATGAAGGAAAGGAAAAATATTACTTCGAAATAAATCAAATCTTGCGGAATTGTCACTCCTTCAATTATAAATGCTACAAAAGGAAATGAAATAGTTTCAAACATTCTCATATCCCACTTCCATGACCTGACATTAATATTCCAATTTTGAAGGTGATATACGTATTCGAACAGTAAATCCCAGAAGTATGAACTTTATTTCTGTAGGATTTTCACTGCAAAACTAATCAAAGCAAAGAATTTGCCACCTCCATCGAAATTAGGTAAGTCTCTTAATCTCACAGTTAAAGGCTATTTCCTATCTTGTAACTGGTTCCTTCTTAAAGAGCATCTGCTCTCTCTTTTCCTTACATTCCTTACTATCTTTTTCGGATTACCCTTTACTTCACCAATCCCTATCATCGCTATGCCTAACCGAATTTTTACACCATTTTCCATTTCTATAAACAAAACCCTTTCTTCCACCACTACTCTCAATACTTCCTCGTTTTACTATCGACCCAACTTTCCTTCCCTCGTCTACGCGACACCCATGTCTCATAGGTCTTTCTATGCCATGTTACACCACCTACAAATAATTCACATGGTTACAACCACCATTTTCCTTGTCCGTGCTTTTTTTTTTTAAAGCATCGACATTGGAAGCTGTTCGGATACTGCCGAAGCATTTTATGGTTGTAAACACGTTTACCACTTCGTCGTAAATAGCCAAAGCCCTAATAAGGAGAAGAGGTCCCGAAAAACCAAGGATATCCAAGTGGAAAATTGAAGGACCAAAAGTTATGGTGCCACTTTCCGAAAGCGGACGCAACCACCTATCAGAAATAACGTCGATAAGTGAGGCGAACAAACCATTACCGCAAGCCACAAGCATCTTTAAATCCTGTCTTCACCGCACTTTAAAATACTTTTCAAAGAAAAGGGTATTTAATGGGCCTAAAGCAGATAAAAATGACTGTTGGAAAACAAAATCCGTATACTACATAAAATGATATTTTTCCCAAGATTTTCTTAAATCACAACCCGTACATCTTTATACAATTGTTATACTCTAGCTCCATTGTTAAATGTAATTATTCTATAATATATGAATCGATACTTTTTGAGATGGTGGTTTTGGATAAGTCATTCGGATGGTAGAAGTTTCAATAATACGTTATCATTATTATTTTCTGAAATGACAACGAACATAGTGCTGAGTCTGCATTTGTATTCACTGTTATTAGCGTCGTAGTTAAGATCACATTCCTTCCGAGACAACAGTGAATCAGAGGGATTAAAAAAGAAACGACGCTAAAATAACAAAGAAAACTATATTAAAAATTGTAGAAAAAACGTCAGAAACTGACAATAAAAATGAATTATATTAATAAAATCGTTCAATATTAAGAAGAATCTGAGCAAAATATTTAGAATGGTTATCCATGTATTTGTCCGATCATCGTACCCTTATCATATTCTACTAATAATCATACTAATGTCACAAATACTCGGCAATCAATTCATAGTTTGAACTTCAAATCATATCTCGGTTACACAAAATAATATGATCTAAGACGCAGGGCATCGAACCATACTATTTTTCGTTCTGGTTTTCGCTCCGGTTCAGCGAAAAAAACACAGATTTCGGTTCAGTTCTGGTTTTGCACCTTCTGAACCGGTTTTTTTCCGCTCCAGCCATAGTAATATTACATCCCTCTGAAATTTCGTTTCATTATTTCTAGCTATTTCATTTTTATTTCTTTACATTGAATTTTAGTTTTAGCTTGGTTATAGTTAGTTTTAAGTCGTAGCTGCACATGCTTGGTAAACCTACCTCCAATCACGCGAAAGTAAAATGGGAACTGTAAATCAGAACGGAATAAATTACGGTTTTCGGTTTCGGTTCAGGTTCATGAATGTTATTTTTTCGGTTCGGATTTCACTCCGGCAGAAATAACGGTATTTTGGTTTCGGTTTTCGGTAGGGTTCCGGTTCGATACTCTGCTGCGAAGTCCTCAGAGGGAAGAGATACACGTATAGTCGAAGGTATAAAAGTGGAAACTAAGGTCTGGTGATACGAAGGGCTAAACTCTACATCGTGCACAACTATGTAATCGGCTAGTAATAGGCATAATCCAAACATTGATAAGTTAAACTGATTTCAAATCTTTCACTATTATATAATTAATTATATATAATAGTGAAAGATTATTCACTATCACATAATTTCACTCTAATATATAATAAATTATCTAATACAAATATAATTAAGATTATAATTAAAGAAGATATGCATTCCCATCATTTCGTAAAACATATTTTAAGGCATAACATCATGCAGATTTCAATAACAGAAGCTAAAATTTCAAATATCGAACGATTTTTCCGCTGAGTATATGCGTGCTTTTTCGGCAGTCATGTAATGTTGGACAGGAAAATGGGCTCTTAATGAACAGATGGAGGGCATAATGTTTGGGTCTCAGGATAGCTAAGTGAGCAACGCTTACTTGACGCTTGATATCAGATTCGATTCCCAGTCTCGCGTGCAAAATGACTTCAGCTGTCAAAACACCTTTAAAATATAACTGCTAATTTTTAGGTATAGGAAATTTCCTAGATCATTTCCTATCACAAAATACTGATGACAACTTTCAAACTTTCATCCATTTTAACATAGAAAATTATTTTCTTAACCATAAACATTTCTGGTAATCTAGTGTAACATAAGTTACGCCTCTGAAGTTAACTTAATTATTTGGTTTATTTTCAATCTCGTTCGTGTTGTTGATCGGTCTGTTGGGATGTTGAATTCCCGAGCTCAAACTTGCTGTAGGCCGCAAAAGTTATTCGCGGCCCACAACCTGTGTACTTCGCCGCACCTTTAAGGATACACAACCCGTTGAAAATCAATAGTTTAATGATCAGCCACAATAATATTGAGAGTGAGCATTCTCGTTTTAGGAAATAATCAGCTGCGGCGTAGCACGGGCCGCATGCAGCCTTTAGACACTTCTTATTTCAAAACAAGCAACACATAAAGCAACTGCGGGCTCTTTATATTCGCACACATGCGGCTATTCTATGAAAAAGGGCCCCCACCCGACTTTGAGGGCCAGAAAAAAAAACGAACTGCTGGCAATGGAAGCGAACACGCATCAGAAAAGCAACGAGAAAATGATTTGAGGGGAGAACGGAAGAAGAACAAAAGGGAGGGGCGAACGGATGTACGGCAAGGCCAAAGGAGAGAGCGGCTTAGGCGTAGGCCCACACTAACAAAAGGCGTTTCACAATTTATTCATTTCTTTAATTTGCCCTTGCAGCAACGAGGCAAAATCCCAAAATTCTAACTATAAACAGAAGCTGCCAGCGCATTAGGAATTTTCAACAAAACTCATAAGTTGATCTTATTTCATCAGCATGCGTGCGGTTTAAGAACTCAGCATCATATCCTGGACAAAACGTCGAGGACCTCTGGATTCCAGAACTTGAGCTCTACTTTTTCTATATTCTAGATAAACAGTCCGGCGTAGATGTGAGGGCAGTGACCGGTATGAGACCCTATTTCTTCGCATCCCTGAACACCTCAGATATTTAGATGGTTTTATTACAAATTATTTTTCGCGTGGAGTGTAAAAAAACATTTTCCTCTATTTTTCTTAAAATTGAAAATGTTTTCTCGCGTAGGATTCCGATATTCTAATATTTGATTGTGTGAAGTCGACTTATGCGGTGCCATTTAGTTTCCTGTGGCCTGAAGAAGCATTCATCCTTATCTAGAGATATCTAGCGCTAGGAAAAGACTTTTAATAAGCATGCGATTTAAGATGAAAGTAGAAAAAGTGGGGAATATTCTCTTCAATATCCTTCACCATAGAGGTCGTCTATTCTAAGTACTACTTCGATGTCACACCATTGAAATACAGGCAACTCTACTTCACAGCGGCTTTCCACTCGGCCCTCTGATGGAGAGAAATTTATCCTCTCATGTCTAGCACACCTTTTTCCATCAAAGGGCCGCATGTATGTATGATTTGTCCACATAACTAATTATTAGGCCGCACCTGAGATGTGTATTACATATATTCTGATATTTTAAAATCAGAATTATAAATCAAAAAAAGAATTCACTTGGTGGAACTAAGAATCATATTTTTCCATTTCATTTTCACTTGACGTCACTAGCGAGCGTGGGAAACGAAATAATTTAAATAAGGGTATTAGTTTACGAGGTGACGGAAAGCCCGCATTGATCGCCCGAAAACTCCGCATGTGGCCTGAAATCCACGTGAAAACTTGCGTGTGAACATGCTCATAAAGAAATCAGACCATCAGAATCAGAAAATCACCATTATACGATGAATGGAGTGAGACTAACATATGCGGCATTTGTTCTATTATAAAGCCCCCTTTTTCCGGGTTTCGTCTGGATTTATTCGCGACCCCCTTTGTCCTGAAAAGATTTCTCGAGACGCCAATATGATTTGGTGGGATGCATTTGACTCGAGTACTATAAAACACTGATCACTCGATTTAGACGGATAGTTATCAATGAACTTACCGTTTGGCTAAATCGATGCGATGTTTGAATCAGGAAATAAATGAATTTTACCGAAAAAACATGCTTAAAATCGTAATTCTATGTAAAAGAGACGATTCGCCACTAAAATAGACGTAATAAGGCGTAAGGTAAATTTTTCTATCGAAACAATTTCTACACCTCCAGCACACTACGCATATGATATGAATACGCTGTTATCGCGTTTACTTACCAGATTTTTCCTCGCAAACGTAGCAAATCCCCGGTTATCGCACCATCGCCATCTGGATACCCTACCCAGAACCTTATTAATCATAACCGGAAATTCGACAAAATACCACGACTGCGGCTTTTCCCTAAGTCCATATACCGTAAATTTCCCCGTCTCCGTATCGAAATTCAATTTCCCGGTAACACATCGCGAAATTTTACCCTACATAAATTAGAAACGTCGAAATTTGGGCTCCTCGGAAATTTTGGGAGTTCTCATATCTGTTCCTTCCCCGCTTCGGCCTGTCCTGTTGACCTAATTGGGAAAGGAAGCCGGTCCTGAAAGGATAGAGGTCCGGATATAGAGGCCGCTGGTTCGAACGCACGCGCTTCGTAAAAAGTCACAACCGAACCAAAGCATCGGCAATTGTCGAAAAGAAACAAAAAGTTGACGGGTGAGACGATCGAAGGACAAGGGTAGGAATGGAAGGAAGGGATTGTGGGGGTGGATGAGAATAAATTGCGCGGAAGGGAAAGAGTTGGAGTGGCAGGGAGAGATGGTGTAATATGAGGGAATGGAAAGGCGGAAGAAGATGGATAGAGTGAAGAAAGAAGGTTTGTGGAAGGAAGGGATTGTTGGGGAAAGATCTGAAGACAAGAACGGGAGATGGGGAAAAAGAAGTAGAGACAAAACAGGGCTAACAAAGGACTTTGTAGGAATTAATTGAGGTTAATAATAGCGATAAGCTAAGGATAATGAGAATGACTTTGTAAGGGGATTTGAACCATAAAAAGACTAAGGAAAGGATTAGAAGACTGATAAGATAAACATAAAGTTTGAAATGAATCGATTTCGGCTGGTGATGCAACGAAGTTAGGTCCTTCTTCTAATAAAAATTTCTCAATAGGTTACAATAAAACTTCCGATACAGTTCCAATTCTATGAAGAAAATTAATAAGCAACGAAGTTCATTATATGCATTTATTTTAATAGGTTTTACGCTAGGCTCGTAATTTCATTAGAACCGATTAGGTTTAATAGTTATATCATAATAGTATATGGTATCCATGAAATAGCTTAATACTAATACTAATATCTAGCAGTATCCAAGATATGATCTTCATCCAAATCAGCAAGAGTTTCCGAAATTATTCTTTCAGGAATTCTACAATATTTTTCACAAGAAATACGGATTACCTTGAGGCTGATATCGTAATTTCAACTTACGAATATAAGTTAAGACAGGGTTACACGAATTCACGGCTTATTCCATCTATACTATTGTAAGTTAATACAATAACTCTCTCATACGTGAAAGTAGTGAGACTAATTCACTGGAAAAACCTAAGACTGATGAACGAAATAAAAAATGGAATGTCTCAAGACCAGCAGTAAGGATTGCTTAAATTTGAGCCCGAAGCTGTGAAATTACAGTTTTAAATTTCAATAAAGTATAAAATTGTAAATTTAAAACGCTTCTTTATGACGGAAGTTTGGGATGATAGAATTGTGTTTTAAAATACTCGGCAGAATTCTGCTTCCCATAAATCGTATCGCGGAATTGGATTTCGAAACTTGATCTATTCAAGCTTTATTGGCCAGAAAAAGTATAGTAGTGACAAACATTGTTATCGCTAAGCAAAATGAAATAGCGAATCTAGCACAAAAGATTGGAGAGTGAAATACGGCGGTGGTGAGGAAAGGGAAAACAGACAGACGGACAAAGAAAACGAAAACAAATGTCTTTCCGTAAGATATTGAGACCATAAAGTCCCGTTCAAGAGAAGAAATTGAAGGAGATAGAGGATCGACCGAAAGAGTAAGGGATGGGGTGGAAATAGTAGGGGTTAAGAAAGGAGAAAGGCAGAGTGGAGGGAAAAGTGTTGAATGGAAAGAGAAGGCAAACCAAGGTTGCTACCACCCACAGGTACGAATAAAGGCCCAATTTATGAGGCTCGCCGATTCTAGATGAGACTCCTTTACTTCCGAAGCTAGACTACGTGTATCCTTGCAGAGGTTCTTAACAGCTTGATAACGATCGATATTAGATAGAATGTCCTGCACTCTGAAACGGCGAGTTATAACGCGTTATTGAACTGCGTTGATGAAATGCCTCGTTCGGTACATTTTTCGCTCCGCTATCTGCGTGAAAAGAGCTCGGATGTTGAGGTCCTCGACCACGGTTCGTTGCTCTCCCTACCCCGTGGCGATTCGCCTCCCAGGCTCAGAATAGATGCTAGCCATTTTCAATATCAGCGGTTGAAGCTCGGCGTTGGATCACGGCAAAAAGCGCTCGATAACTCTAATAATTTCTCATCCGCTTCATTGTCTTCTGAGCTTTGCCCATCTCTTCGCAAAAGAAGTCGAGTCGATTGAATATCTTCGGATCAATTCCAAGAACGACTTAAACGGGCTCGCATCCGATGAATCTGACGTGAAGTGATTAAAGAACTTGTGAAGTGTATTGTCGGGAGTGATGAGAAAGTAAAGAGCGCTGATACTCTGCTTAAGCGATGCTTTGTTTAGAATATGCGGCGATTACGAGGGATCCTGCAGAGGAAACCTGAATTCGAATTCGTGTGAAGATGAAATGTTAGGCGATCCGTTTCGTAATAAAGTGCAGCAGCAGCATGACAGTGATTGTTTGCATTTTCTCTGGCGCAGATTGGGAATCCGTGGAGAGCACAAGGAGACTTTAAGATGGGTTCAGCTAAGGAAATGAAGTTTTTGTTGAATTAGATTGAATATCCTTTGCAGAAGTCGGAATAGGTATTATTAAAATCTCCGAATGCATTGGCCGATACTAAACACAAAAACCACGAGAAAATCATTTTAAATCTCATCCTTTTCTAAAACATTTTGCGAAGGAAATAACTAAAACAAACACTCCCAGTCGCAAGTCATTAGACGGATTTCCCAGTATGATTGAAATTGTTCCTATACCCAGTCTTAGATTCAGAAAGAAATACTGGGGGTTGTCAAACAAAGTATAGTTCGTTCTTTGCTCCACGCAAGATGAGATAAAATGTTGATTAACGGGTGGAAAGATTTTGTTAACCCTTCGTTGCGTAATGCAACTGAGATATCATTATTATTATAAAGATGTCAATTCGAACCCATGCATTTTTCTAGCTAGGGAACCCGTGACAATAAGTCAGATGAATTTACGCTGCAAAATCGCCAAGTTGGGATGTAAATTCAGCCCTTCGTACTTAGTAACAGCTATTTTCTAATGCTGAATGAAATTTTCAATAAATTTGTAATTTCAGGATTATAATTTTCAATTGTTGGCATAAAAGTAGTATTTTTAGTGATTATCTTTACCTATTAATGCTGATGCCGGATTTCTAATGCATGAATATACATAATTAAAATGTCCTGAAAAATTTCAAAATACTTACCTCAATCGATCATATTTAATGATACTGTGATACCAATCCTTCGACTGCATACATAAATTAAGCACAAATATTTATTATGGTTTTGGTGCCTGATAAAAAAAATCCAAAAGGCAAGCACACTCTGAGAATTTGCAAAAATTTAAGCGATACTTATCACTATTTCCACGTATATTCAATCTATGGGCATACTAACATAACGCGGGTAGTGACGGGTGATTAATGCATTTTATTTGTATGTCTTACTCATTTAATTAACTTTGAAAGATATATCAAAATTCTCAATAAAGAGATACTACTTTATTTTATTTAATGTATCCAAAAAGTTCCTACAAGTACCTTAATTGGTGGGAACAAATCCCGATCAAACCTCACCGAGAACACGATCTTCTGCAGAGGGTTTGGACGCGACCATGTATTTTTCCAAGTATAAATCCCTGATCTGAGAGAAAAATACAAAAGTGTCCGAACTTTCACAAAGGATTTATTCGTTCGCGGTAAACTGTAATATTATAGGACAAAAGGGAATGGCAAAATCGCATGTACGGTTGAGATAACTCATTTCAGGGGCAAATTAAAAAAAAAAAGAAGTTGAAGCTTTTCGTTCGTGCCACACCATAAAGGATCAAACTCTGAGGTAGGGTATCATTATTATCTGAAGGCCGCAGATGTATTTGCAAGAGCGGATCAGGCCGCGCATATGTTGCTTTAAAAAAAACACACGGATCGCCGTGATTTTAACTGGTCAGAGATGTTCTCAACGGCTAGTTGAGTAAAAAGAGAGTAGTGGCTCTTTTTACTCTTATGGAATAAATGGGACTGGAGAGAAATAACTTACAGATTCATACATGTTGAAATTGATGATGATAACTTCTCGTTTAGTAACATAAGAATACGCATGCAGCCCATAAATACCTCCAATGCTAAGGCGTAACGCATGATAACCTTCATTTTGGCAACAGGAATCAAATGTTCAAAGATAAAAAATCAACCATACCTATGAAAAAGACACATGAAACTGTGCTATGTATTCAATGCCTAACGAATCATATGCAGTTCAATGAAATGGTAACACTTAAATAGGGCGAAACTGAGACAATTTATTCCAATAGAAATGAATTGATAAATATATATTTATGTACAAACTCTGAGACTTCAAAAAGTAATTTTCTCTTAGTTTAAGAAAATTGAAAAAAAATGAGACGCTAATTATATAGACAATAATGTCGATCTGAAGTAATCGCTGAAAAATATTACCACTAAAGGAAATCATCCATGCAGAAAAAAAGGAGAAACATACAGACTGTTACAGTTTAAAAAACGTACCAGAACATACGTTTATCGCATGCAGAGCAGTAATTGAAAATTATCTTCTACCTAAGTAATCAAGCAATTACATGGATATAGACGCACAAAGAAAATGAATATTGAAAAAAGGTCTATTAGACATACGGTTGAAGTTAGGGATAAAGATGTCATTACATATACCCCTGATACAATTTAAAGAATCATTCGTTCGGTATTCACCGTTCTCAGTTGAAAACGAGACACGCAGACTCAAACATCACATAAGAAATTAATCGGATAGAAACAGCTTTAAAAGATTAATTCAGACGTATGAAGGCATTATCGTTTCAAGAGGCGACCTTTTCGCGGAGAAACGGAAATTTCGCAGGACTCATTCCATAAATTGAAAGCAGAGACTTAGGTCAAGCACCTTCTGACCATTAATTAATTCCTTTAATTTTTAATTAAATTTCTAATGCGCCTCGAGTATTAAACCGCGGGATATATAACATCAAAGAAATTACAAAAGGCTCCGTAATTGTGTCACCGCCTCTTTAATTTTTCGCCTTAGCGGAGCTTTAAAAAATGGACGGGTAAGAGCTCCTCGGAAATGTATGCATGGATTGCCATCTACGCTTACTACACCTTCACGGTTTGTTTGGTTAAACAAATGGATTACAATAGTGAATGCTAAGCGGGGAGAAAGGTACCTTTCTGAGGAGCGTTCATACAGCGAGAACAAGCGAAAGGACTGCAAGGATATTACAGGCTTCAGCGAGCGACAGAATAATTTTGCCCACAGATGTCCGAGCGCTAGCCAAGGGTAATTTTGAAATTAAAATTACCTCTCGGCTCAAAGAGAATCGATGAACAATGGCAAACTGAATGATACTCGCAAAAGCGATTCGACTTTTGAACGGAGGCCATCCCGGAGAGCGGCGTCAAAAGACAAAAAAGACGCTTTCTTTACGAAATAAAGAAAACTTCCGAAACTGAAGCGAGCGTATTAGCTCTTACCTATTGAAATGCAAATTAGCTTCGCCGAAAAGACGGGAATCAACTCGCCGAAATGCGAATAAATACCGCTTTTTAAAATAATTTCCCATGGTAATTTTCCGCGGGGAGCTATTTTTGATTCGGGCGGGCATTTTGGAAAAACTAAAGAGGGGATGAAAACTTGGGATCAAATTGAGAAGGAAAATGCTAATGAACGCTTCCAAAAATGTGAATTCTCTCGGCTTATGTAAATGAGCGCTAATTTCCGTTTTCTTACTTTGGAAGAATTTTGTTTTGCTACCAGCAGTCGAAGGCAATTCCTACATTTTATTGAATATATTTGCGATTGGATGAAATATACACTAATGCATTAAAGAGAAATTCAACTCCGCTGGCGGGTAATGAATGCTAGTCAACAACATGGTGCATACTACTCTATTGCATTCCGCTGAAAGATTGTGTGATTCAAATTAAGAAGGCATCGGAAGAAATTAAAACTATTTTTTACAAAGGAAACTGGTTCCTAATTCATCAAAAATTAAAGTCCGAAAAAGAAACAAAAGGAATCAAAAGCATGCTTCGACGCACAAGCGTCATATTTCTACCTAATCCTTCGAGCGAATCCTACCCTTTCATTTTGTCCTGACCCTACTGTTTTCCCCTTTTCTCTTCATCATTTCAATGCGTTGCTTCTTCGTCACTTGAAGATGACGCTAATGCATCGTATTACATGTCGTGTTTTTCATTCCTTGTGTTCCGTTCTTTGCAGGGTTTTATTTTAATAAATTAGGAGTTAGTTGCCTTTGCGAAAAATGTTTTTTTAACTTATTCGTTATGGTATACCAGAAAGTCACTTGCCAATTTTTGAATTTATTAAGAAAGCTCATTTCATAAAAATCTATCTGTATCTACGACTTAAGGCAGAAAGTAAGCGGGGTGGAAAAAATATTTCGAGGGACATCTCAAAAGTACTTTTTCTTATAATAAGTATGGAAAAATGAAAGAGTTAATGCATTCATACGGTTTTCTGATAAGCAACATTAACACAGCCGCTCTTATCTACGACTACGAGTATATGATTCTCAACTGTTTTCCTCGTTTACTCTCTCTACTGCATTGAAAAATATAATCCTACCTATCGAAGAGACTAACTTAAACGATGACATTCATACATCAGTAAAACATTGAAAATATTTCGATTTGCTCCTATTAATTCAAACTGATTGATTAGAGTTATCGAAGATCTTTCAATCTTTATGGTAATATAATTCTTTATAGTTTTTAAAGTTGAACATTAACAAATAAATCAAGGAAGTAAATATATATGGTAGGTAAACACATAGTTCACACGTAAAGAGGGGGCCTCATGTTTCAAGCGTGTTAATTTAGATATTCAGTTCAATATACTGGTGTTCCGCTTAATATACTTTGGGACACGCTTTTATGAATGATCAAATATTATTACATTCTTTCTTATAACCCTCCATTGACACTAAGTTCATATAGATATCGTACTGCACTCATCACATATTCCTCTTCAGTGCACATTAATCATACATTTACGAGACAACGGCAGCAGAGTTAATTGAAAATTATGTTCTATTTGTTGCAACCGCGAGCTTTTCATACACAGGAATACATAACAAACACAGAGATGTTGTGAGTAATGTAATCGAAAACACGTCGAAGGTAATGAAATTGGCATCTATGAGGAAATACTCTATGAACACGAAGTTTACTCTTCGTTATTCCAATTTCCTCTACATGACTATGCATTGTTGTAATTAACTGGTGGAGTACAGAATAACTGACTGTTGCGTGGACTTTGATTTTGGTCTTTCTATCAAAATATGAGTGGTAAAATGGAATAATGCCCTTCTATAGTTTAAATACTCCTTAACTTTTATCATATCATTTCCATTACTATTCCCATAGTTATAAGCCTCTATTTCAAGGAGCAAAGAAAAGTTACCTAGTCAATTAATACGTGAACTCATTTAACCAACTATTGCTCTATACTATAAATATAACTATAAAATGAAATTGCCATTAATTCACAAGTTTCGGGGATAGTCTCCGTGAAGTTCTGTATTTAGTAATTAATTAGTTGGAGCTATATGCTTATCGTATAGCCTCCTTTGTGTTGAAAAAAGCAAGATTGGATTAATGCAAAGATTTCCTTTTTTCTTTAGCATAAGCACGATCTTTTGGGGAAAAGCAGGACGGAGAAAAATTTCACTGGCACGAAATACATATAATTCTAAATTAAAAGTGTTTATTGCTTTCATAAAACCACAGATAAAATTCGTTCTAGAAGTCTCTGTATCGCAGACTCAAGCGTTTCGCAAAGCATTATTCCATGGGATTGTTAATCAAAGCTTTTATCATGTTCTCTGAATGATGTCCACCATTTTAATTATAGCTCTCTCGCGATGCATAATCACAATTAGACAAGGAATGCCAAAGTTTTCTCGGTGAGATTGCGATACCTTATTATCGACTTGTCATTTTCACAGGCGTTGAAATGAGTACATACACTTCCTGTTTCAACAGTTAAATACGTGTTAATTGTGCACAGTAATTTTTAATACATGACTAATGATTAATGCAATCGTTCATGCACCACGATTCCAAAACTGGTCACGCATTAAAAATCATCAATGACAATTACTATGTGTATAATTTTGGCAATGGTTTTTCAGGAAGTCACGCCTTCCAATATCGATTCACTTCTTACCTCGATTAAGATTTCATAAGAACAAAAACCGTTGAGAGATATTTTCCAAATTCTACTGGTCTTCTAAATCTCATTTTGAGGGCGCATTATGGTAAGCAAGAATATATTCTGGCGAGTGAATTCGGCAGAAAATAATGAGCTTCTCCACTTCACTTCCAGGATACAATAGCTGAAGAATTAAGTAAGCTTTTTAATAATTTCAGTTAGCTTTGAAACTTCGTTCTTTAAATTGAATTAAATTAGGTGACAATAATGAAACAAAAACCTTAAGACGAAATTATTAGAGAGGCACATTTTTCGGATTTAATGATATGATATTTTTCGGATAATGTGCATGGGTTCTTCGGATCCAATTTTAGCACCCTCCTTTGTTCTTATGTCAATTTCGGGTGAAAGGAATCGTAACGCAACAGGATGACGTAAAAATAACCCTGAAGAATATGAACATGAATTGCCGTAAAAATATGATAAGCATAAAATAGAGTTTAAATTACAATGTCATACAGAATTAAGCGATTAGTAAAGCCGGGTATTAAACACATAAGGAATCTACTCAAGTTGTTGTGTGGCAGAATATTGCAATCTAATGACAATTAGTAGATTAAAATCAGAGCTGGATCTAGGCTTGGGCTACGAGAGTTACCCAGGATGGCTGGTTCTGGTCAGGGCCCAGGAGAGGACCATGATTCATGAAGAGAAACTAAATTAAAACGCGATTACATCCCTAGAGAGTTATATCTCTAATTATAGTGCCTTCAATGCAATAATCAAATAATATACCGCAATTAAGTTGAGAAGAGAACTTTTAAGTAATTTTAAGGAATGTGTACTAATTCGCTTATCTAATGTTTTAGGAACCGTTACTTACTACGAATAATTTTACGATAAGCATTTGCATTTAATTACTCTTATTTAATAGTCCATGTTTTTCGTAATAAAACTCTTATGAAAATATATTATTTTACCAAATAATGGTCTTGGGATAGATTTTAAGTATATAGGTCTATTCAGAGAATCGTTTACAGTGTCACGGCGTAATAAAATGACGGAATGATAATATTAGGGATAACTAGGTCTATGATCATCTAATTCAAGGTCAGTATAATTTCAGAAAAAACAATGCGCGAAAAATTGCAAAAGCAATTTCGCCCACACCCACAATACCGTACAAGTAATTTCTGATTACAAATACCTCAGACTGGATAGTATGAAACTACGGCTAAATCCATATAGAATATTACATTATCTTCTTATTCTGAGGAAAAAATCCTCTACGGACTGATTAACCCACAGGGTTTAGACCTCCATTATTTATCGTAAAGCTCACAAATTCATTGTGAATGTCCTTTCACCTGTATCCGCAAAAACACTTATGTCTGAGGTCTACGTAATTGTAACACCATCCCTGCTTGTGTCGGGAGATTTAAGCCGATCATAGCAGGAAATGGTTTGAGGAGTAAATAGATTAGCTAGAAAACAAAGAGGAAGGACGAAGGGATCGGGAAAGGCTTAAATCAGGTAAAAGGATAAACAAAGCAAGAGGAATGACCGCGAGAATCGGATTAAACGAAGGACAAACTTGATGGAAGAAGATGAATTGGTTGTGAAAGGCTATGAGAGGATTGGTGCACTGCACATCGCTTAACATCATCGGATTTCGGATACCTTCCGTAAGGATAACAAAGAAAAGGCATACCTTAAGGGTATGGGATATATTACCATAGAATAAACTAATAACTATACGAATGCAAATTCCGGCATTTCGATAGGATCCTGCATGCCTCGGAAATTTTACAGATTGTACTAGGTAAGAGATAACGGACTATTCATGTTCATTAACTTGAAGTTTCCTATAAGATATTTGATTCTATAAGATATAGCAGAGAAAATATATCGCTCATAAAGTACAATATAATGCACGAGTCCAGAGCCGAAAGAAGTGATCTCGATAACTTTCAAGTCCACCAAAGATTGAAATACAAGGCAATTCATCGACAATTCTGGCCGTACAGTTGAAGCAAATATTTACTCAAACAACCTCGTGGCGAGTGATACCTAAATTTTTCCAAATCTTAAAGAACATAAACTATTTCGTTTTAGCGAGGAAAAATTGATGTTTTGATAGCCTGATCCTACTCTGAGTTAGAGAACACGCTTTAAAACTCTCAACTGTATTTTTAAAGCTTCAAAACCATTCGTTTATTGCAGGTACAAATTATTCTGAAGATATATAAATATGAAGTCCATCAGTAATACTTTTTCTATAAAATAAATGACGAATCATTGCTGAATATATCATCTCGCGTTTGTGGAATAAAGCTGCACTAGAAATGAAGGCTTTTTGCAAATAAATAATGTCTGCCGCAGAAAAATAGCAAATTAATGAATTAACCATATCCAAATATAGAATATGGGCCTTTCTAATGAACTCATCAACATAATTGTCCGTCATTCAAGCTTCATTTACTATTCTAGAATTACGAATAAATGCTGCATAATGAATAATATCGTATTTTATGAATGGCGAATTATATACATTAATATATAATTAATATATACGATTCGCATTTCTTTCTTTTTTCCATATATGGACTGTTTTTACGATTTGAACCTTCTATTCGCTTTCTCCTGAGACTTGTTTGGAATGAGAATTTCGAATCTAATTTTACCTTCATAAGCTACCATTGTTTGTAAGGCCATGTTTCACACCTACCACATCTATTCCCAGACTCGTGGTCGATTTATAATTCGAGAGTGAGTCAAGAGATAAACTTACCACAGCTCGGAACTCGATTGTCGTTCAAATGGCGATGCTTCATCGAATAAATATGTGTGAATCGCTGCGAATCCAACCTAGAAGAGAAAGAATTTTTTTAAATCAGAACAAAGCGCCTTAAAAATCTGTAAAGTTTAGTTTTCTTGTTGTGTTATTGCATTTCTATTTGAATTCACCCTTTAAAAGTTATATCGTATCATGATAAACATAAATAGAATGGTAGATTTAAATCAAGGTTCAAAGCTTATCATCCTACCCCTCTCTCCAACCGGTTGATTTGAGACATTTGACAACAGTACCTTACTACATGATTGAAACAGTAAAACTATTGAGAATCCATGTATAAAACGTCAGGCGAAGGAATTATTAGAGCAACAAAGTTGGAAAAGACAATTAGGTGAAAGAATTACACCCAACGAAGATTAAAATAACTCTTCGATAATAATCTCTTCGCCTAAATATGATGAAACCGACCGGAAACGATTCCTTCAAATCGGAAACAAAATGTAATCAGGATTATTTTCAATATCATCAATTTATTTTGGATTCCGTAAGTATAGGATTAAAATTATATGTAACTTGAATCTTTGATAGTAAGTTTTCTCTCACAGAACTTTCGTTTAAAAGTAGAATCTTTATATACAATAAGAGTGTCCGTATGATGGATGTATGTGTAATAGGTCTTACGCGATAAATCCACGCACTAGCGCTAATAAGACGATTAGTAGCAGTATTCTTAAAAGTGTTTCGACAGCTGAGGTCATTTCACACGTGGGCTCCGACTGGGAATCGAACCCGGGACCGCTTGCATCAGTCGAACGCGCTGCCCACATGACTATCCAGAAGCCCAATAAGACAACTACATCAGCTATTTTATCAATTCTTTGAATAATGGAAGAGAATAATAAACTTCCTCATAAGAGCTATCAACGAAAATAATAACTAATTACACCTCCACGCTAAGTAGGATTCCATGAGCACACGAAAGAAACGGGAAGTGAGTATAGAAATCACCAAGCTGGAACTATTCTAGAAGTATGCACCCATTATTACAGGTTACTACTTTATAATCACAACATTGTACTTTTAAGTATTTGTCCATGGACTATGAATGCCACCGGTTCGCATTTCGGTATATCTAAAGGGTTATGAAAAACACGATGCGTACGAAACCACAGAAGGAATAACCCAGAAGCGGTGAGCATTGCTTTATTTCCAGCATTTTCTCCCCTGAAGGCAAAAGTGGCCGACCTCTTTCACTTGGAGATCGCAGTTCCGGAATCCATGAGTCGTCTTTGGAAAACAGGAGCGCATTTCGGATGAAGCAATCCTATTCTTCCGAGAATTTCTTTTTACGACATATAAACTCCAAGATGAGTTCTTATCGGATGGAATGTTGCTGTTGTCTTCTCAAAATGAATGAAAGCGAGTGGAAAGAGAGGCAGTATCAGTTATTTTAAGTGAACAATAGCTCTCCATTACGGTAAAAACCGCGCGAACGTAACAGTCACACTAAAGATATTTTATGTTGACTTTCGCCTCATTCGATTTATTCAAACGGATAAAGTGCTATTCTTCTCCTCTATTCTAATCCACAACAGCGCTGCCAATTGATTTTAATTGATTCTCGAATTATCATTCAAACCAACGGCGTAATGAAAACTTTTGAGGCACATTTAAAAACTAATAAAGCTAATCCCTTCAGGGGGGTGCACCAAGACACCACTTTTCCCACAATTAAAATACTATTAATAAAAATGTAAAACGTAAATTGAAAACTACTTAAATTGAATTTTAATTTGTTGAAATAAATGTAACGTCTCTTACTTTTAACCTAAATATTACAATATTTAAATTCTGGTTTCTTATGATACGAAAACAATTTTTACAATTCATTTCTTGTGTATTCCTTATTGTTTCCCTAAAGGCTGTGCTTCATAACCTCTCTCTTCCACATCCAATGACGCATATTCTAGAACTCCAACAATTCGTTTTTTTAGTGTTAATTCTTATTGTAAAAGAAAAAAGCGCCGACCTCAGAACGAAACATTTTATAATTGGCCTCTCACTAAACACAATATTTCGGAAGAAATCGCTCATAAAACGCGACATTTGAAGACTATTAACCCCAAGAATAGTACCGGAGTCGCGGCCCACCGAGTAGGAATCACAGATTTATGAAGATACAATATTTATCTCAAGTTACAGAGGTTTGAAGATTGGCTACTAATCAGCAAAGTGGTGGATTCGACCCCTTACCATATTTTGAATTGTTCAAGAATAATAATAATTTTATAGCCGATTTGACTCTTAAAGAAAATGTGATATGACTTTCCTACCTTGCAATAGATTCTTTTATTCTCATATCAGCAAATTCAGTTGAAACCATCGAAATTACTGAAGAAGATTACTGAAACTACAGAAGACGAGAAGCGAAACTTCTGGAGGGAACGCTATTTACGCAAAGTAGCAGGAAAACCACAAAGTTGACAAAACTTCCAGCTGATAGAATTGTTTCGTTGTTCAGAAATGCCTTAATCCATCATCAACAGCAGAGCATCTTATAAAATTTTGAATATGCGAACTTCGGAACTTTTCAGCCTGTTCTTCCAATTTCAGCAGGCAATGATTATATACATGACACCTCTGACGCATTTAAAAAGATAGTAAAACAAACTGGTGAAGACTCGAAGAGGTCTGAACGAAGGTGCTTTAATTCTATATTTTTAGAGCGGAACTTTAAACTTGCGGGTGGGTCAGACCCAGCCTTTTTGTAACTTCCTAGTATAAAATTTTAAGTATGTTTATGTTAAACTAAATATTTAGATAATTGAGTTTCTCTATCTTGTCTATGAAATAATGTATAACACAGGAAGCAGTCATGAAAAATCAGTAGTAAGGTCCACATGAGCCAACGTTGGCTAATCAACTAGCCAGCCATTTCAATCAGCAGCATTAGCGAAAAAAACTGGAAAATAATCTACCTAAATTGATTGGGCATCGCTTTATGGTGAAGGATTGAAATGAATGCAATACGCACAACTCAAGTGGTTTCATATGCGGCATATCGGTCCTTCGCACAGCCGAACGGTACTTGGGTAGAAGATAAAAGGTTTCCCACCCTTGGCCTAGCTATTCGCTTAGGATTGGTATTTGCTACGTATCGTGTTGAGTGACAGTTATCGTCATCTGTGCGCATAAAAAACACACGCGTCAACCATGAACAATTTTTGCATAAAAGTGGTATTGCTCGGTTTTTCTAGAAAAGATTCTAAACTTGTGATACTAATCTTCATATTTTGACCAAAATTAAAGAAAATAATTTATGGCAACGCAAAAATTACGCAGTCCATTACTCTGCGGTAATGTTTGAAGTGTACTGAAATGAAGGAATAGCTGTATCTTCGAGTAATTAACTGAATAAGAAAAACAGAATGACTAGTTCATATTCATTCAAAAATCACTCAATTTAATAAAAATTCGTACTCACGAAAAGACCTCCTGATTGCTAAAGCAAAGCCATAGAATAAAGGAACGAAGATCGCGAAAGAGCTGGAGAAACAACTACAAAAGAATCCTTAATTACGGATAAGAAGCGCGCATGTAATTCCCTAAGGATCCAACAAACATGTGCTGCGAAACCGTACTATTCTTCGTTATATAAACCCACGATTACTCGCTACTGTGCCTACATCGTACAGTTACCGAGCGCGCGACTTGGCAAACTCCGCAAAAGAGTACTTGAAACAACATTCGCTAACATAGTTTCCGCAAACATGCAACAGGTCGATATTAAGGAAATGGACGAGATTAACCAAAGGTTATTCCTTTCGTACACGGATTAGCAACTTAAGAAGGCTCCGATGCGGCGATTAGTACATTCATTATCCGAAATTTCCTCCGCCGTGGAACACAGGACTTATTTTCCTTGAGCTGCGAGACGAGTGATCCCACATGAAAGCCAGCATGAAAAGGGGAATGGAAAATGGAGCAGGAAGACCTTTCCCAGTTTTAGATTTGAAATGGGATTTGAGAGCGGAACGGCGGAAGTGAGCTTCCTTCAACATATTCCACAGCACGCAATCGCTTAGCTGAGAACGCGGAAACCCAGAGCACTCTTCCTACCCGTCGATAGCGTAACTTTAAACAATGACTTTCGAGGATAACAATGCCCTGAACGCGACGCTAACCTTCACTCATTTCCATAAAAACTTTTGATTTCCTGCACAACAAATGAGGAGTTAATACAGGAAGGGATGAGGATACGCCGTAATTGTCTACCACATGAGATATTGAGCGATGGATTTCGTTGAAAATTCTTTGCACTAAGTAAGTGCTTTTCGCTCCAGATTTAATTCCTTGCTATCGTATTTTCACTACTACGTTTTATTTATTTTTATAGAATAATTAAATAACTATCACGCTATTACTACCCTTTCCATTTTACCTCATCATTAGATAAAATTTGACCGCGATAAATATTAATATTTAGCAATTCATTGAATAATTGAACATCATTTTTTAAATAACTAATTATCCATAAAAATTAATTCATGCAATGGCGCGACTTCCTAGAATGCCACCTAAGAGGGGTGAAACAACAACTTGATTTACTGCACAGTAACAATAATTATATCTTATTTTAAAATAACTGTACAATAGCTTAATTATTAATATTATTGACTAAGTTAATTTAATTGGTTAATCGTTAATGACGAATGGAAAATCAGGGAGCTGTAACATTGCAAGAACTAGAATTGCGAGCTTATAATTATAATCTCACCGCAAGTATATGAGAGAAAATTAAGTGACGTGAAAAAGGCATCGTACGCTGCAATTGAGAGGAGACTTCAGAAATAACCGCAGATAAGAGAGGCTTCCGGCGCGAACTACGACAGCCCTTCGTAAAGGACATCCTCCAGGGCTGCCAAACGGTGATTCGAGAGAAATGGGACAGAATCTTGAGAAAAACGTATTTCGATTCCTCAGTTTGTGAATATATAGGATGTAATATTTTTCAATTTACAGTATTACATATTTGAATAGCCAAGAAAAATTACGAGTTAACTGGTGAGAATGACAAACTGTGGATATTTGAGGAAAATAGGTGAAAAAACTTCCGAAGAGAAAGACGGAATACAAAGATAAGGAGCTTGGAAACTTTTACTTAAACGATGCTTCTACTCCAATTACCAGCCGCCTCTCAAAACATGACGTTTTTCATTAGAGCATTACCTTCGACCAACTCTTCCGCATTTCTTTCGGTAAAGTACTGGCGAAAATTTCGGTGCTTGGATGAGATTTTGTGAGAAAGTTTTTCACGCCAGTTTGGAAAATAAAAGTGTTATTTTCCGGCTATTGGGCGAGAGAATTCCGAATGTTTTCGCTTCGCGAATTTCCTGCCGGGTCAACAGTCTGCAAGGCAGTCACTGTTATATCACTGCGGAAGTAAAAACTTCATTTCTTCCGCGCGATCTCTCCATTGAACCCCTTTGTCGCTAGAAAGGATTGTTTCCAAATGTTCCTCACTTGGGCTTTCTTTCTTGCACAGGTTTTAACCACGTTATCAAAACCACAATTCACCTATATCATTATTTTCAGATAGCTAGGACGATGTATGTAATCTTGTTACTATCAAATATTTAGCACGAGTTATACAATCATAAATTCCATAGATTCGCGAGGAACATCGTAGGATACCATGACAGAATAATTAAATCAGGAAAATTTTTCACAATGAAATTATCCTGTCTTAATATCTTCACAAAATTCTTTAATGTGAAGAACACCGCACGCATTGTTTCGATTTTTTGAGAATCTTCTAAATGATGATTGGAAGTGTTTTGCAAAGTTGTTAAAAGGGGATATAGTATTTTTTACTTCTTAAGAGAAATTGCTGTGAAATTCCAGGAAGTCACGATTGAACATTTATTTTTAATTTAGGATAAGGTTTTCTCCTGAAAACTTTCACTAGTTAATTTTTCATTCCAATAGTGATGTAATTTAATTCCTCTTACAGAAAAATTTATCGAGAAAATTTGATTCGAATCGAAATAATCCGATTTCCTCTACGAGCATTTATTGGGAAATATGAAAGTTAAGACATCTAAGAATTAACTTAACAAATTGAAGGATAATAAATAAAGGAAATTAAAGGATGTAGAACAAAAAGATAAAAGGTGTACGTGAATATCAACATTATGATTCAATTATAAATTAATATGTAAATGATAGATTATTTGGCTGATAAATAATTAAATATTATAAGGAAAAAAGGGTAATACCACATCGAAAACTGCTACCGACTAACCAAACTGAACTAAAGCTAAGGTATTTGAAGATACTTTTTCCTTTCTACTTAGAATGAATTCTTTTAATTTATAAATAATATCCCAGAGCCTTAAGATTTAAGATTGAAGGTTTTGATATCAAAATATTATATAAAGACTCCACAATGGAGCAACGGGGTAGGTAGATGAAGTACCCTGTTGTGGGTAAAACAATTATATCCACAACTTCTTGGTAGAGAATTAACTTATATAAAATTAATTTTTTCTCTCTCGAAGGCAGTATACATTTACAAATAACTTACGATGCTATATGGCCAATAACTCTATCACTTCGCGCATTAATATCAACGTGAATTTCGAAACGGTCGGAGAATTTAAGCAATGAGGTACGTAATATGGTTCTAGAACGAGAGAAAAATTACCTCATAATCTCTGCAGTAAGAATGAGAATGAATTTTATACTATTTCAAAAATATATACATCGGCTGAAATTTAGAGAGGAGGCAAAATCTTCTTAAATGTGCTAACACATGCGAAGAACAAAAGTTTCTTTCAAAAATACTTAGTAAGTATGAGAATTTTCCTAATTGAAAAGAGGTCAATTTGTCCCTTGTATGGACCTAATTAGAGTTTCAGCTCTAACAGTAACAAACTGAAAGAAAAAATTCCCATAAATCTCTGAGAAGCGGTCCTCTCTTATCTCGAATAGTTATTATGTGATCTAAGCCGGAAGCAATATGAATTTATTCAGTGTGGAACCTTTTCAAAGAAGACTTCTCCGAATATGCATGTGGACCCTTTGAGAGGGAACCCTTCGCTATTTTCAGGGTCTCTGGGCAGCCTTAATTTTCCTGAGGGTCAAGGAAGTCGGGAAACCGCTTCCACCTTCTCTTTTTCCGATACACATGAAAATGAGTTTCTTTAATGCTTAATTTTACACCAGGACTTAGTTAACTACGGCTCTTTGAAGGATGACCTGGGAATCCCAATTATTACGTCTTCGTTTCTCGTATAATTTAACTTTAAGGTGATAAAATAAACTGCTGTTTGATCATGAACTCTAACGAAAAAGGTAGTCCATAGGAATCGCCTAACTTAACTTAAAAAGTGAAATACGGAGCAGGAAATAAATAATATTTTTCCTAATTATAGGAAATATGAAGGAAAAAAATAATTATATAGAAACGCTGTATATGTACGTTCTATGTCCATATGCATTTACTACACCCACATATAGACTCGCAATGCCTTCTTTCATAGTTATCGTTAATCTTCGTGCATCTGCAGATTCATTCAAAAATATATTAAAATAAGCATGATTTCTTTGTAGCTATTGTCCCGATGATACAGATCATCATCGGGACTTTAAAAATTAAGTATTAAAATGCGTTACTTTCACTTCTCAAAAAACTTTGTGTTTCGATAACGCCAAAGAAATTCATCTTAAAAAGTTCACCTTAAAACATTCAGTGGGTTTAGCGCTAATAGAACTGATTTATTACACACATACATGCATATATCTTACAATAATCAAACAGTGTAAGCAAATTAAACCTCAATACTGGATCATATCATAAGCAAGTATGTATTACAGCCAGTAAGGCATTGGAAGAAAAACCTGTTTGAAAATATTCATGTGTGCTCTGGTGATGCAGAGGGAAACAGTGCAGCCTTCATGGACATGTACGTTCATTGCTTGTGTTAGATGCTATTGTGATGGAAGGACGACAACATGCAATCTGCAAGGGCAACCTGAAAGCGCTCACAGTGTCGCGCGTTCGCGTGCTCACGTTCATTTCACTGCTTGCTTTCCTAAAATACGTGCTATTTATTCTTAGCAACGTTTTCGGGACGCGCGCTACGCTTCTGCAAAGAGAGCTAATTATAGGCGTCTACTATTTTCGCCAAATCATGCGAATAGGGAAAGTAAATTTCTCTCGACCTCTTGTTGTATTTTGCTCTTGGCTGACGACGATTTTTAGACGGCTTGACGATACCCACGGATTTTGAACTAGACTCCGAACAGATCTCTTTAAATCAAATTTGATGAATGGAGTGTAAATGTGGGTCTCTCAGAGCCAACGACTTGATTTCTTAAACTAAGAACTTCCCAATCCAGATATTCATACCCTCTCTCCGACAAATTAATCCCTAAATACCTGATGATGATTACAAAGCGGGAAACTTAGGTGTTTCGATAAAACACAAGTTGTACTGCAGGAGGAACTATGTTTTGTTTATTCATCACAAATTAACTTTTCCTTTAAACAAAAGAATTTAGGAGTCGTTTTGTTTCTTCACTAATGTTTGAAGACATTAAAGATGTTTCTTGACACACCATGAGAATATAACGTTTAGTAAATCATTGTTTAAGTAAATCAGATCAAAGCAGTAGCAGTAGTTTACAGTAGTTTTTTCCCCTATCACTCATCAATGTTTCTCCAGCTCATTTAAAAATTAATTTTCATTTTATAAAATTCTTTAAATTTCATCCTCTCTGTGCTCCTTTCTCGTCAGACCCCTTCCAGAATCTTACGCCACACACAGCCCATAGTTTGAAGACAATCCCTTTCCTTTCAAAACATTTAATCCCAACTGATGTCGAATCATTCCTGAATGTATTTAATTGTAGATACAGATCCAACGAATTATCAATAAATCTTATTTTCTCCTCCTATGTTCACTCCTGTTCAACAAAATCGAAATCTTTATTACATAACTTTACTTAGAAACTTTATAAACCGATCTTGACGCATCCCCTTTTCATATTTAATATTCATAAGTTCCATTTGCTCTCCATTTTGCAAGTCTATCCATGATTTTTGGTCGTCTCGATTACTTATATTTTGCGGGCTGATCTCGATTTATTCTTAATTTATTATTTCACTCTCCCTACAAATTGCAGCAATTGCAAAATAGAAGTGAAGGAAATTCAGGAAGTTTTTATACTTTATTTTGGATCGATTACATTCTGTCTTCGTCCGTTTTATTTTTCTTTTACTTCTTAAGCTACTACAATTCGTCATAGTTTTTCTCTCCATTTACTGTCAATTAGAATCATCATCATGAAAACTAAGTTGCCAACTGTGCAGTTTTCTTTATTTAAATTTTTGAGATTTAAAATGAAAATGAATGAAAATTTATTGCATGCATTGCAAGAAACTTGGTATCTTGAGGAGCCAGGACTTGGGAATAGAATTTAAATCTGCCTAGAAGGAAAAAGTAATAGATTCGACAGTAACCTCCTTCTGGCAAACTTAGATACTGAGAAGGAATGACGGAATATATTGGGAAGTTGGAAGGCTAAAAATCGGAATAGCGGGGCTAATGCAACTTTTTCGCTTAAGTCGCTGGCAGAGATACGTTCCGATCTCATGACCACCGGAAGCAAATTCAAACAATTTCCTATTCGTAAAAAGTTTCTGGACGACCGAAAACCTTCGGACGAGCTGAAATTCAATTTGAAAATGTCTCCTATTTTTTATTGCGGTAGATATTACAATGCAGAACATGTGCGCTGTAACAATATGGGAGAACCTGATTTCTATTCTTTAGGTAGCTGAAACAGTGATAGAATAAATTTATGCTTTATACTAATTTTCATTCGGCTCCGTGATATATTTTTTGCCTTTCTTGTATATTTTGACAGAAATTGAAATTTACGAGATGACTATGATGTGAAGTAAGCTTATGATTTTCACTCATTTTGAGGAAGATATAGGCACCGGGCTAAAAGGATCTTCACAGAAATATTTTGTAGAATATTCAAAGATATAAAAAGTTCCAACGCAAAAGGAAAGGATTAACCTGGAACGGTCAAAATTATTTGATTCTAGTCGGATACTGGTGGTTTCATGATTGATCGAAGGGACTATGAAAGAAAAATGTACATATTCAGAGGTTCTTTTACTATGATCGAAATTTACATTCACCTGCATATCTATTTTTAATACGGCTTACGGCATATTATAAACATTAAACATCTTATACGAAAATAAACGAGATCGCTAGGCTTTTCTGCCAGTGAATATTTTTTAGATCTTCGAATGTGGTACTTGGTAATGAATTTACTTCCTTAGCGATTTTAGGACAAAAAGATCTTAGAAAGATAGAAATGGACATAGAAATCTATGCGATGACATAGGACTTAGTCTAACTCTAAGCCAGTAACATGAAAATGAAGTTAAATACGGATGGACTTGGATCAAGAATTGTAAAATACGTGAGTTTGACAAAGTTTAAAACATTGAGAACTTGTTGCTAGGAATAAAAAAAGTTAGCAAGTTGATTCAGCAAAATATTTTGATCATTAAGGAGCCGTGATAAAACTCTTAGCGGTAAAAGGATTAAGTCGCCTAAAACAGCAAACGAGTTTCATGCAAATGAGCTTAAGAGAAGTCTTTGCTCTAAAAACAAGGCCCCTGAATATAGAGCTGCCGGATCCTTTGAAAATTTAGATCGGAAGTACAACAACAATTACGGGAGCACGAGGATCTAGGAAGATAAAGCAACTGAATCAGATTCGCAATAACACTTCAGGTGAGACAATGCAGTAACTCCTAAATGAGTTCTGCCGCGCAAAATATCACTGAATAGAAAGACCAGATTGAAACAAAGTTTCCAAATACAAGGAAATCTTCTCATTCCGTCCATACCATGCGACACACGATGTAATGAATTGCATGAGATCATGCAAGAAGTTCTAACAACTCTATTACGGAATGTATGTATGAAACAAGACTGGTGTACTAATTAACTCATTTCTTTGAATAAACCATATAGCGGTCCTCGTTTTATGAGATTCAGTTACGCATCACTTTAATGAAACTTATAATCAACTTTTCAGAAACTACTGCCTACGGCATGCAAATGAGAATAATTTTAAGCTCAAAGGTTAGAAAGATACACAACATCCTGTAATATTAAAAGTAGGGATTGAGTCAAGAGGCATCATCTTTTCCCTTATGTCTTCAACATATCACTCGCTAATAGTCGAGCGGACGAAATTCAATTTTCCTTATCCAGTAGCATAGTGCCTTTTACGTAGAAATTCAGATCATCTGCGTACTTTCCTTAAAATCATTTAATACGATACGAACTCTATGGAATGTAACTGCATTTCTTCCTTCAGCTGCTCCAAATCCAGCCACTTTGTTGGAAAGAGGAAACCTTTATGCATAGCCTAATTTTGCACTGGTTGCCTTGATCTTTCCATAAACCAGTAACATTTCCCGTAAGCGTTTTGTAAAGGAAGAATATAGCGAAGGCCAAAAAGAAGTCAGATACGTGATTGAATATTTATTCCTTCCAAATGGAGCCACAATTTCTTTTCTACATGGCGATATCAAGCAAAACAATTTATAAAATAATCGCATGTGTGTCTAAATATGCATATGTAGTCTAAACTAGAGCAATAGTGCCAAATAAAACGAATTAACGAAGAAAGAAACACAGTGAGTGTAAAATATGAAGGATGATAAAATTATCGATCTCCAAACTAATAATGAATGCAGAATGGGAATTAAGTGTATTCCTTAAACGAGTAAAACGGTAGAAATATTTGATAATAATAGTAGGACTGGAATCAGAAAGCTATCAATGATACGAGGCAAAAACCAAACTATCACGGACAAAGCAAGTGATATAAATTTTAACCTACGCCGATTCTTGCTGTTTTCTCTAAAACCAAACGAAACACATATAAGATTGCACACGTACCAAACTAGCTGACTTAAACTAGGTCATCCATTACTACAAAGAATATAATTTTTAATGACACGTGAAATAATACGGTAGAAATTGTGTCATTAGATACGGACGTTACTTGCGTACGAGTAAATGCAATTTTAAATAATAACTACATTATTCCTAAGTTTCCATATGGTTTAGGCTGTGGTTTCCTGCCACGGTTTCGGCTGACGAATCCGTAATTGTTTTCAGAAGTAGTAGGTAATCAGTGACCCTAAAGATGACCAAGGATTCAGTGGCCGAAACGCTAGTCGAAGACCACAATCTAAACGGCTGGAAACCCAAATGTATGCGTAAAACTCAATGGAAAAGTAGGAAGCTCGAATATAGTTTTATCGCATTAGTTTTATACAATATAGAGCCAAGTTCAGCGGAACCCGTAAAACTCCAATTTTCAAAAATTTGGGATTAACTAAGTTGTGTTACGATATGTGTAATTTTGGAATTATTTTTATTAATTATAGCATGCGAATACACTGCATCATCGAGCTTAAATGATTTGGTTGAAATTGAATTAAAATTTCTTAAGTGAGCAAGTAAAACGTCGCTAGCGGGAATAATGATTGCTATAATTTTAGCAATGGGACCTACTTCCTCAAGGTACCTCAAATTTGAACGAAAAATGAGGTGAAGGTTGCTGAAAGCAAACAATTCCTAGGTCATGATTTATACGGAAAATGCAGCATACGCGTCGCTGTTGACGGAAGCAAGCCGAGAGTGTTTGAGTCCCGCGAGAGTCGAAATTCCTCCGCTAATTTTCGAGCAAATAAAGGACATAAAAAAGAGGTAAAACTGCGTGTTGAGAGAGACATGACAAAACCTCAACGGTCATATAGTACGCATTTGGGAGATACGTCATCGCTAGGAGCCATTCATCCGATCGTCAAACATGTGACGTCTCGAGCACTTTCGCTCCCCAAGAAACTGTTCACCTCGACCACGGGCACCAGCAGCACAGCCTAATGAAACGCGAAGAACGGACCAAAGCCACTTTAGCCTTGACTTCTTCCTCCCACCTTCCTCGTAATCCAACGGGATTTTCCAGAGCGGTCCCGGGGAGGCGACCTCTTCGGGCGCCGGGAAAGGGAAAGCGGCGGAAAGGTTGTCTCGGGACCAGTAGACAAAAGAACGTGTGCCCCGCCCTCTATTCGCCTTCGTATTGAAACACCTTGATTCGAGAAATCGGTAACGTTGCAGACCACGTGTCCTGGAAACCTTCGCTTATGTTCGCCAGAGCACCGCTCTCACCTTTAACGAATAAATGTTGAGCCATAGCGGACGGAGTTTCTCACTTCGAGTAAATGTAACCGTTAAAGAAGCATTCATTGCAGTGGATTTTATGCTAAACATATTTTCCTCTGAATTCTCCAATCTTGTGGCGAAAAGAAAACTAATGAGGACGTTTAAATAAAGGAGCTGTCCCATGTATGTCAAGGAAGAATTTAATTTAGGAATTTTGGATTTTTATTCCTTTAAACGGCAAAATAAACTAGGGAGCCCCATTTTAGAATCCATAAGGAGCTTTATGATAAAGGTGTTTACGATAAGAAAAATTGAAGATTTTTAAACATCACTATAATAGCTCTCAGGAATTCAGTTAAGCGGAATTAAAAAGTTATCGAGTGATCCCCGTCGGTGACGTTAAACATTAGAAGTTAAAAATAATATGGATTAATTTAATTGATCATTAGTACAAATCGGAATAATTCACTCGTTTCCATAGATATGCCTCAAATGGCAACTAGTTACGTAAGCGTGCTGACATCTTCAGGCAAAGGAAAGAACATTTTTACATTCTCTACATTAAAAGCTCAAACGACGTAGGGCTTGTTGATTTGAAATATTAATCAGGATAGAATGTAAAGCAATTATTTAAGTTACTGAGGTTTAAGTTAGAGGCGTATTTAATTTTCACATGGTCACTGAGGCCCTCCACAAGGTTGTGTTTTCTCACACATGTTCCCTACGAAGCTTCGAGATGAAATTCAAAAACATAGGTATGATATTGATTGCAAATCGATGATAAGAAGAAATGTTACTATGTTCCATATTAGCCGCAAGGCCGTGTTCATATTTCACGCATTTTGAAACATACTGAATTTTTATTCCTCGCAGAAGTAGAACTTACCGCTCAGAAGTCGTTACGGCATTAATTGGTTGTATCAAGATGGATATAGAGCGAAAATCGCATATGCTTCCCATTGTGCAGTTAATAGTAAAGCGATGTAAGTAGGCGATTCGAAAATTAGTGACTCGATTAGAAAAAATTGACTTTTGCGCTTCTTTCGATAAAAAGAGTAATAAACGCAATAAACGAATAATGTGTAGAAAACCAGAAAATAAAGAGTTTTAAGACGCACTGTGAAGCGAAAGAACTTTAGGATATCTTAAATTATTTGAGTCTAGCTCATAAGAACGTTACAGATATACTCCAGTTAAGGAATTAATAATTTATTGCTCACCCTTATTAACTTATGGTTAATCAGAATAAAACTTGATGTTAGATATCCATCTTCGAAAATAATGAATGGGATATAATAACACTGTCAGCCAAGCAGTCGTTGAATTAGAATTGACCGAAAAAGAATAGTTGCCAACAAATGTTATGAAAATGAGTTGCGACCAATTGTTATTGTAAATCGTGTTTTCTTCTAAACGAAACCACATAATAGAATTATTGTCTCAACTCACCATCACCAGGTAATTGATTTATTTCTCAGTACTATGACGATGAAGAAAAGAAAATACTACTTCACAAGACGGTATTAGAGGAAATTTTTTTAACATTTCAGAAGATATTATTCAGTTTTTAAGTTCATGTTCCATGCGCTGAAAAGGCACATACATTTTCTCTGCAGCGTAAGTTCAGCCTCGTCGAAGAAATGGTCCGAGCAAAATCTTACGGAATGATATTTGGCGTTGCGTTTCAGTTTGGTTTGCGCCGATTTGGAGCATGAAAAGTGCTCGACATTGACTCGCAAGAGTACGCACGGTCGTGAGATTCACGCACTATTATTCACTCACAAATTATCTATTTTCGGCAATGCGATCAGATGGAGATATTGACCGAATCAGTCAAAGTCACGCTAAGAACAACTGCGGTGCCTCACATCGTTACCATCGATCTCTCGACTAAATGATACATATGGAATGAAATGATGAATTCATAACAACGAATAAGTACTTCCATCGTTAAAGTACATAGATACATAATTTAACTTGGAAGATATCTGATTCTGATAATCTGTGCTTTCATAATCGAAGTTAAAGCCTCATGTTATCTTTAAAACATTATTATGTATGTAAAATTGAAGGCCAGAAACAAATGAAATCAGGACTGTTTTTCTTAACACCCATATAAAACTACTCGTCGCTCTCAAACTGATAATGAGATGTTTTGCACACCTTTCCGAATTCATTACACGAATTTCAACATGTTTTCAGTCGACTATGACAATGCAATAGTTAGACGAAAAATATCATTCCAGAAAATATTTTCTTGAATATGGCACGACCTAATCTTTCCAAGAAACGTGTTTCAAAACCTTCAAAACCGGAGCGACCACAACATTCTTTTGGCATTTAAACCATCAGACGATTCCTTGGCGGTGTAAATGCTCGATTTTTCCGAGAAATCCTTCGTTGCGATCTTTAGTTAGATTTTTAAACAATTTGAAATCAGAAGAAATATCCATTTTCATGCGCATTATATAAAATATCGCGATAAAAAATCCAATACCACCAACTCAAACATGAATACAATGCGAGGAAAGAGTTCTGCGGCATAAATCACCGTGACGTATCCATAAATAAATAACCTGATTCCAACAAATCATTACCGGTTTGTCCCTGTAAAAGACACCATCTCATATGGATAAATGACAGCGGTGGGGAGCAACGCTGTCGAGACTTAATAATGCCTTCTACAACGATGCCAAATGTTACTACCAGGAGTTCCTGACCTTCGCTAGGGCAAGGGCATCTTTGGCTTAATAGCGACGGCAACAGAAAGTGTCCATTGGCTGAACTCATACGAATCGTAATGATAGTCTTACAAATTCATCTTTCTGAAGAGAGCGGTAACATCGTCAAGAAAATAATTGCATCATTTTCTGACGCCTGAGATGCTGCGCAAAGTAGTAGAGGAGACATGTTCTGGCACCAAAGTACTCGCCACTGGCGTCACGTTCATACGTCTACGATCAGGAATACAAAATTCAATCAGGAACGCTCATCGAATTTGAGTTTCGCCATATTAACATCTTTCAAAACATCGCAATTTCCTTTCTAGCGGCAGTACTCATCGAGAACATGGACGGAATACATATTTATTTTCCTTGGAACTAATCTACCCAAAGCCGTTGTAATCCATTTCTCTGATATACTAGCTGCTTTCAGCAAGATGTCAGCACCTTCCCTTGAGGATAATTTGCATCGCACCTTGGGATTCCCTCTTCAGTCCTGCTTAGAATATAAATTAAGAGGAAAATTGTCAACAAGCATCTAATGCATTAGGCACTCTCGCCAAATATCAATGCAATGAATCACTCAACACAAACAGGATAACAAATAGTACAGTCCAGATCTGGCGAGGGAAATCAATTTTCAAGAAACCATATGAGTATTTGCCTTCTTAAGGAGTGTATGAACCGTGGCCCCTGGGACACTTCTCGTAGCATTCATAGAGAATTTTTATCATAACTATGAAGAATTAATGATTAATTATACCAGTGCCATTTCCATCATCCTTCCAAACAACGATGATCTCAACAGAAACTGTTATATAGGGCTGATATCTTTACCCCTAGAACCTCAGGTACAGCCTATTGAAGAAGACTGGGACAGTAATGTGAAAAACATCAATCTTCACTTGATACATCAATTTGGTCCCGAGTTGTGCTAGAATGGTTTGAATTTGATGAAACGGGTTTTAGTTAAATTTACTCTCAAAGGCTTAACTCCTGCCAAACCAAGGTCAATTCTGAAGAAACGTACGTGCTGCATACTCAAAATTGAAAATTCCAGCAATTTCATTACAACTGAGTGACGTGCGATTTAATTATATATATTTTCCGAGAGAAATAATCCATTATAATAGTCTCTTGCTGTTTGTAGGTTGGTATTAAATAAATAAAGAAAATACTAACTCTATAAAGTTTAGATCCTGACGGAGGAATGTTATGAAACCTGAAAATTAAAAACTTATAGGCAAAAGCGATTGACCAAAGGAATAACTCTGAAAAGAATTTCTAAAATTATCTATAATCCCAATTTTTGAATACTGTGGAGATAGCTTCTGGTGATCCTGATCATAATTTGATGGATCGAGGGGCATCTATTCCAGATTACTATGGAAGACCGTGAATTTTAGGACGTCAAACCACAGTCCGTGACTGAGCACCGCTAAGTGTTAGCTCACACATGAAATTATATCAGAACTTAAACAAATAAATGGCCGGTTCCATTTCCAGCTTCACCTCTTTAAATGTAGCCAAATATTCGAGAAAGCAGGTCATAGTCCACCATTTTGTTTTTAGGTATGTAAATGATTTTCCCAGCAAATCCAAGTGGCATAAAAATTAAGTAGCATATGACCTTCAACGTATATTTCAGGCGTTGAGTTGACCGAAAGAAAATTCCCAAGTAAGAGAATTCATTTTCTTTAAACTCGCATAAACACACGAGAAAATCTAACATCTCAGAATTTCATGTTGACGGAACTTGGTTAACCAAGGATTCCTAAAAATAATACTAATCGTTAAGTATTCAAAAGATTAGTCAACGATGAAATCTAATTTGAGACATGAATTTAAAAAAGCTGTAATAATAAGTATAGAAATCGAGGAGACGGAAAAATAAGAAAATGTTATTTCATCAACCAAGAAAAACATATTCGGATCATATATTTTTCCCTTGACAATATCTTCCATTTGACAAAATTTAGACAATGAAATTTAAAAAATTCACGTACCATCCAGTAGCAGATTAACGACAGGTTATTCATTAAAGACATCATATCGATATGCTCGAATTTAGCAAATATTAGACCTCGATAGGCCATCTCCGATAACAACAAAGCGGGCATAGACAACAATAACAATTTTATATTAAAATAGTTTATACGATAAAATTTTTAATATACCCGGAAATCAAAATATTAATTCGTATTTACCCGTCTTGAGATTTATCTTTTAAATTAAATTTATAGATTCCTTAACAATAAATTTAAAGTCACGATATTGAGAAAATAGATTCCTTTTCCGGAAAATTTACACTTTCGGAGGCAGATTGATTTGATTTCGATAATTATTGTAGCTTGTATTCCTTAGTTGCCCAATTTCTGCGACGCAATCCATCGAATAGACCCAGACAAAATGTCCCTTACTATAAGTTATGTGGTACGAATTGACCCGAAGGTTACCGCAAGGAAACTTGGAGGTTCAAGGCCGTACATTGTTGCCGATCCAACGAGGTTTCTGGAAAAGTTTTCTCTTCCTTCTTCCATTAATGAACAATAAAGGAAATTAATGCGTGGCTGAAACACAGAGCGCTTGCATATCAACGAGGCCCACCGCAATAAAATTTTTGCATCGGCATTGCATGACAGTAATGACCCTTCACCCCATGCATTGTCCCTTTACATCCCCTAACACTCAAATGATTGATCACCTCATCCTCCAAAACCGCTCATTATATTATGCACTACTCGTGTTTAATATTCTTCGTCTAATAACCTTCAATTTGGTGACGTTAACTGTGCATTTTTAACGCTTGGGCATGTAAATTAGGTTAAAAATTCAAAACCCACGTGTCACTCGTTCGTTATTGGATTTCGTTGGTGAGGATCATGAAAATAAACATAAATGTAGAGTGTGGCAATAGCTATCGTTAGATGCGGTTTCTATAAGGTGGAATAAAAAAACAACTGCCATTACTATCGTCACAGACTTGTGTAAAGAGGATTCGAAGGAATGGGGACGTCAAAAAAAAATTAAATAACGTAATTCCTTCCTTTTTTGCGATAGGGACGGGTAATTATTCCACCGACTCCTTTCTCTTCTTTTTATCTCCCTATATTTTCTCGGAGTGGCGACAGACGCAGAATTAGCGTCCGCATTTTCGTTTCATTACTTAGCCTCTTATTACCATTCTTAATTATTATTTCAAACTCGTGATTCCTGTAGCAATATTTTGGTTTTTGAGAAGTGAGCTTATGGAGGTATTTAAGCGCTAAGGCATCCAAGAAATGTGGCTCTCATCCGATTTAGTAAAGACGGCCTATTTTGTAGTTCAGAAACAACTTTCGTCCTACTAAGAACGAAGATTACGAAATCTGGCCTCCATAACTTTGATTACAGCGATAAAAACTTAAAATTACTTAAACAAGACACTGAGTGGCCGACTATAGCACTCAGAAACAATTATATAATGAAAGGGATCTTGGAGAAATTGAAACAGAAAGTAATCATATGTTGAGAGCCTACTTACAGAAATTGCGCGGAAACAATGAAAAGATTAACTAAAATTCCCGCTAATTATTCGGTAAAAATTGCAGGGTTGGTTTTCATGCTAACTAAGAATTATGAAAATATTCATTTTCGTCGTCTTGAAAATGCTTTTAAATTTGGTTTAAGATTCACAATTACTTTCCAGTAAAATATAACGTGTATAACCCACTTTCATTTCGTACATTATAAGGTAAAAAGAATCAACCTACATTGATAAGAATGAGTTATCTTCTTTAAATGCCTACGACTATCATTTGTTTATTTAAATATATAATTATCAATCGTCTATTTATGGGAAATCAATGTCAATGTCAATCAACCCAATTAAATTTATTCATTCCAAAGTAGTAAAACTCTTCCGTAAACGCACATAATACGAATATGCTAAATTAATAACTTTCATATTTCAAAACATTGATTTCGAACATAATAACGACAACTGCAAATTAAAGATAAAAGGGAAATTAGTTACTTTCTCGGCTAATTAAGAATTTCCTCTCTTGAAATAGAATCCAGAACTCTCCGTAAACGAAATTTTCCAGGCTATCGTGCTATTTAAATACCTTTCCCGCCTCGAAGAAATTTATAATCCGATCAATTTCCATAAATTCGAACGACGAAATAATACTATTTGGCTAAAAATGTTAACTTCGTTGAATACCTTTGAGTATTACGAGGGTCATCCGGAAAGTAGTACCCGTTAGTGCCGCATGAAGTGCTGACGACGCGAGTAGCCGCTGGACAAGGTCAGATAGCTTCAGTGGCTTGTCTGCCTTCTCTGAGCCAAGTTGCGTGACGCTAGCATTGCCTGTGTTGTTTCTGTGATTGTTTACAATGTTTAAAAAAATTGAGAACGCCGCCAGTTGTGAAGTGAGGGCAGTGATTAAATTCCTCAATGCAAGAAACGTTCGCCCATGTGATATTCATCGCCAATTAAAGGAGGTGTATGGAGACAATGTAATGGACGAGTCGTCTGTTCGGCGGTGGTGTCGCAAGTTCAACATGGGGAGAGGGAACACACACGACGATGAGCGTTCGGGGAGACCGTCTGTCATTACAGACCAACTGGTGAGCTCAGTTGACGAATTCGTGAGGAACGATCGGCGCGTCACAATTGATGACATCTGTGAGCATTTTCCCAATGTTTCTCGAACAATTGTTCATGAAATTGTTAAAGACCATCTGCATTATGCAAAAATTTGTGCAAGATGGGTCCCTTGCATGCTTACAGATGAGCACAAAACCAAGCGTATGGCTGCAGCACTGACGTTTTTGGGACGTTATTCTGATGAAGGAGACTCTCTCTTGACTCGCATAATTACTGGTGACGAAACATGGGTTTGTTATGCATCACCTGAGAGTAAACGACAGTCAATGGAGTGGCATCATGCTCATTCACCAAACAAACCAAAAAAATTCAAGACAGTTCTGTCCACCAGGAAACTCATGGCAACCATTTTCTGGGATCGACGAGGTGTATTGCTTATTGATTTTATGGCCCGTGGAGACACTATTAATGCCAATGCGTATTGTGAAACATTAAAGAAATTACGGCGGGCAATACAAAATCGGCGGCGAGGTCTATTGTCTACTGGTGTCATTCTCGTTCATGACAATGCCAGGCCTCATGCAGCTGGGATAACACAAAGACTTTTGCAGCAATTCAAATGGGAAACTTTCGACCATCCACCGTATAGCCCGGACTTGGCCCCTTCAGATTTTCATCTCTTTACAAAGCTTAAAGACTTTTTGGCGGGGAAAAGATTTGACAGCGATGAAGAACTTAAAGAAGGAGTGACCCTGTATCTCAATGAGCTGGCGGCGGAGGACTATGCAGCAGGAATACAGAAACTTGTCACACGTTATGACAAATGCCTTAATTTGCTTGGAGATTATGTTGAGAAGTAGTTTAAAATATCCTCTTTCAAATAAAATTTTTTATGTTTGTTAATATTTACTTTTGTGTCTTTATTTCACGAACGGGTACTACTTTCCGGATGACCCTCTTAGAACGTTAATTTCAATTTCACTACAATTTTTTTTACAAATTAAAGAATGAAAAATATTTATTTTTGTTTTTCTAGCATCCATCGAAGCTCATAAATTAAGAATTATGAATACAGCAGGGAAAACATAATTCCTCCCGCGATTCAATTCATGTTTATGTTCAAGGGCCATGTTGCAATCTTTGACAAATACTACGTCAATAACTCAATCGATACCGATTAATCTGATGACATGTTAAGGAGGAGGCTATATTTGGCGTACTAGGGGCTATTGACGTTTCCATTCATGAGCTATGTAACATTTGTATTTATAGCCCAACCCCTGATCTCAATCATAGATCACCAGATGAAACGACTAGCCATGGCAATCGGATTTCATGCCCAGCCAGCAAGAATAGAATATCGCAAAATTCACACCATTATGCGATACGGAAGCATGAATAATGAATTCCCAGAAACAACAACACGAGAGCCTAATTTGCTTAACAAAATTCACGAGTTCTTCCCTGATAATACACCTCTCTATTCTCCGGAATTTCCCTTTCAAATACTTTCCGCACATCAACGTCATCGCACTTTGAAACATATGAGAAAATATTTGTATCGGACATTTCTTTTCGGTACATTTCCAACGATGCTTATACTTGCTAATAAAAGGTGCGACGCCATGGTTTCCAGGTGAATTACCATGAAATCTTGCGAGAACGCGGTAAAAATATGTAAATCCAAGATGATCGTCGCTTGTTTTTCACTTCCTTTCTAGTCTGGCGAAGAGCGTCTGGGATGCTTTCAGCCTCTCTTCAGTGTTGAAAATGTAAAGACATTCTGACATATGGAATATTTCTGTTTCCTCAGAAGCGCTTGGGAAAGTAACCCGGGAGCAATGGCTTAGAGAAGAAGAAAAAGCATGTCCTCACCTCTCAACCAGCCACGCTACTCGGCCATTTTTCAAAACCTCGGCAAGCGCGAAAACAAATGAATGCATCCTTCGCGCATTTATAGATACGCGTCGAGAAGTTTAGTGAGGGATGAGATGCTAAAATAAATTCTCGCAAAGACGCACACAAGATTTGCGCTGTTTGGGCAAGGCGTATTGCATGAATAAACTAAACTCCGACATCCATTATGCATCCGCTTCGTTTAGTTTTGATGAGGGCATCGAACCGAAGTTTTTTTTTTCGTTTCGGTTTCGGCAAAACGCCACATTTCGGTTCCACTCCGTCAGTTACCGTCGAACCGGTTTTATTTGTCCCCAGTGTTTGAGGTCTTCTCGAAAGGTTTCCATTACGTGAGCGTTTTCTCGCTGAATTCTATTTTTTGTAATTGTTCATTTATCATATAATTGCTATTTCAGTAAAAGTTGGAATCGTAGCAAAAATAATTCTTATGTTAGATCATTTATTCCATCGTTGATGTTAAGAATTTGTTACAGTTGAAAGAGATTTTACGGGGAAATGATGGATATGTTTCTCCGTTTTTGGTGAAGTGAAACGCAAATTGTTTGCGAATCAAAAAAAAAACAACGGAATAAATATCGGTTTTCGGTATAGATTCACGCTCCAGAATACAAGAAATTTAATGTATGTCATTATCTATTAATATATTTTAGAAAAAACTCCGAAATAATTGTCAGCTATATCTACCTCTACAGCAGGTTTCATATTATATATTTTAGGCATTCCTCGCGCATTACTTTATACAGATTCGTCTTGCATATTTATTATAAGTTCTTAGAAGAGGTAAAGTATCAATTTTTATCACGAGCTCGTCGCGAGAAGTTTCACTTCTTTTGGCCTCATTTACGCCTTTTTATAAATTTGTACTTATATAAATAATGGTTAATTTTAATCGTATTACGAAAACAAATTATTGTGGGAAAATAGATAGTTGGCATTTAGCCGCAAACGAAAAGGATTGGAGGTAAACCAACTCCACCAAACATCAATAAATTTATTCCATGACATTCTAATATAAATTTTTTAACAATACAAAACTGCGAATGGTAATCAATGAAAAAAACAAAGTAAAATACAATATATTTGCGAACAAAATTTGAAAGCCCTAAATTGTGACCTAAAAATGACACTTCCGAAAGGAAGAGTTCATCGGTACTTCGCGGTAGAAGTTTATGGGAGATGAAGTTAAACTCCTAGTACTTTTTATGGGAAACATCCCAAACTATAACGACCCTTTTTATCATACAAGGAACACTACGTAGATCGGAAGATAGCCTCTATTGAAAAGTCACAAATATCTTATTCAGTTTCCTCGAGCGTCACTTTGGATAAATCTTTATGCCCTTGGAGATTACACCAATTCGCCCTGAATCCGCGGGATCATGCCCCGTCTCACAATTTATTCTTTTACGAACTCTATGACGTGGTCTTGAGG
The DNA here is from genome assembly GCA_036926295.1 of Pachydiplax longipennis. NCBI lineage: Eukaryota > Metazoa > Arthropoda > Insecta > Odonata > Libellulidae > Pachydiplax > Pachydiplax longipennis. The sequence goes on from JAVFKF010000010.1 coordinate 4,762,464, forward strand.
AGGTCCAGATAACAGTTTGGAAACTGGAACAACTGAAGTGAGGGATGAGCCATTTAAGGAAATGCGGAGGGGAGAGTAAAATCTATGTTGTACCCAACCGATTTTATATATGCAAGTACACAGATGTACTACTTCTGCTAAATTACGTTCACGTAAATACGTGTAGCTGGAAGCAATTTTTGCAGCGATATTAAGCGAGCGTGGCCAAAAATTTAGGGATTTAAATTCAGCTTTCCAGCTTGGAATAAATGAATGAAGTATATGTAAAATTTGCATTCCTTCCTCGGGGCTTCCAGATTTTCATAATTTCACCTGTTACTTGCGCATCCTCAAATGGAAAGAGCTGGATGTAGAAGAACCCTTCATAGTCTATCTATGGAATGTTTAAGTTGATAACTTTCTCGACTTCCCATCCATCAATGTGTTAGAGAAAGCTTACAGGAAGACATTTTAGGAAATACTTCTTCTCATACTATTCCATCGAGTCTGTTTATCTGCCACAAGTGTCGCGCCCATAGATATTGACAACCTTTGACATTTCATCGAATAACTTATGAACGAAAACATTTAGCTTATCGTGGTGAAGTAACGCGGACGCTTAAGACTGTATTTATATAAACAGAAACTGACTATAGTCAATAAAACTGTGTAATATTTTTAGGTTCACGAAGTTTTAAAGTAAGTATTGTCAAATCTCCAACGACTACGGATATTACGAGAAGAGCTCCCTATAATAATTTTTATCTTTGAGCGGCAAGAAAAATACTGCGGGTGCTAATGTTTACGGAGTTGTGCCACTATTCTCTAGGAAGAGTTTGAAATCACTTTATTTCTTAATTTCTTCGTTCAAATGGCGAAATGAATCTTGTATAAAATCCCACCATACAAAGATAATACGCTAAAACATAAATGCATTTGTGAAAGCCAGAGCTTGAATTAATTTTTGTTAATGAATAAGCGTTACATTATGAACACAGGTTGTCGATTTCAAATATTCTAAATTAATCAGGGGAACCAAAATCAAATCAAGGGATTGCATACATATATTCACTACTTATTTAAGAAAGTTTAATTTATAAATTCCGCATATTGGCGATCGTATTGCGACTACACGATAATAAAAATTTTAAAACGATATTATTCATAAGACGCGTATTATTTACAATCCTCTTTAGATTTGTAGTAACAATGGCGCTCATTCGGCTGGTCAAAAGATAAATTGAGTGGATGAGAGGCGATTGTTCCCATCGTCACATGAGGATACATATAGATGAAAATTCAAAAAATTGATTAATATTGTCAGTTGATTCGTGCATCATTGCTACTAAGTTATGATAATACTGATCATGTTTGCGTGCTAATGGTATGAAGCACAATAGAGAACTGTGTAGTCATTAGATTTCCGCATAGGCTCAAGAGTACAGAATCGATCCGAAACTGGAGAAAATGCTTTACCAATACAAACTTAACAATCGCCGCACGAAGACAGCGAATAGTCGATTAAACCTAAAATAACATTTGATAGTAACTCAGGCAATTACTCAAATTCTATAGTTAGGCTTACCGAATACGTCACACAAATTCGGTTGATGGACGTTAGATCCAATCGGATTCCGTTCGGTAAAACGTTGCTTCATTAATCATGCGAGCAAGGGTTGGAGCTGTATTTGCCAACGTAGGCAAATAGAAACGTGTAAATTCACATCGACAGTGATAACGTGCTCACATACATAGAATCATCGGAGACCAGCACAAATGCGAGGCCTACAAATTATTATTATTATTACACAAACTGCAGGTAGGATGTAAGCCTGGTGGCAAATTTTTATACCTACATACATATATACTAGTGATAAACATAATTAACATAAAAAACATACTTGATAAACATACAATTCCCACAGAATGATTCCATACAAGTATTTATCTTTCAACTAAATAATGAATTTATAATATTATTTGTAACTGTTTTTACTGGATTTTTCGGGGTTCGTGACAGGCCTTCTCGGCCACCGTAGCGGTTAAGGGGTAGAAACCCCACCGTACATCACCCTGTCATGCAATCCCTTATTTTTCAGAGGTCCCTAAATTACTACTACACATTATACAGCATTACACAGCATTACTATAACATATTAGAAGATTTCTTTTTGAAAGATTTTTTTATTTTCAGGCAAGGGCCTTAAGAGTGATCCAGGTAACTTATTCCACTCAGAAATACCTCTATTGAAAAAAGAATATTTAGATATGTTCGTTCTTTGCAATCGAGGTTTAATTTTAAATTCATGACCTTTTCCAAGAAAATCCGGTTTCTCGATTGAATTTTTAAAACCATCCTACCCATCAGTACCTGCAATTATATTGTAAATGCAGCATTTATTTTTCTTCGTTTTTCTAATGTATCCCATCCAAGAATCTTTAACAAATCGGTGACACTGTCCGTTTTTCTGAGTCTTTCGATTACATATCAAGCTTCTTTTCTCTGGACTTTTTCTATTTTCTTTATTCGACAACATATACGATACGAAAAAATCAGAATTGAAGGAAAACGGTTTCTATATAGATTTCCTGTGCGAAAAATGGCTTTTGTTATTTAGAGAACAAACGTGGCCGAGGCTTGTAACATTCCGGTGCGAGAAGTTATTCAACGCGGTTTGCATATGAGAGGCCATTACAAAGTCAATCTCGGTAAACTTAAACTGGAATGATTAAGACGGAGGGAGAAGGCGGTTGAGGCCAACGCCTCCACTCTCACGATGACCTCGCAATCGGAGCAGATTGGGTGAGGCAAACGTGGGTTCCGACGGACTTGTGTCTTTCACTCCGAATCCTACCAAATGACCACATTTCCTTCCTCAAGCAACGCTCGAGTCTGATTTTGTAACCTTTTGATCTTTGATTTCGAGCAAAATGTCAGCCACCCTTAAATGGTTGTCCTTTGTGAAAACGGACGACCTAAATGGAAAAACGAAAACTAGAGGGACCTAACAGGAAATAATAATAATGAAACGTCTTTATCTCAGCGCGAGATTGAGACTTGTAAGTCTCATCTTACAACTAACCCTATGTCTAAATAGATAAAAAGGTGTTTTGGAAAATGAAAAGCAATGAAAGACAATTTTGCGTGGCAAAAAATTTAAGTAATTACTTAGGAAAAACTAACACCCTCTAGGAAAACACCCACTAGAAGGAAGTGCGAAAAACCTACAAAATCTGCTCATAGTAGCAACTAGAATTTAATATGAGGATAGAAAGGGGAAAATGGGATAATGTTATAATATAGAGAAGATGAAACAGAGTCAATGTAACAATAATGCGAGACGGAAATTTACAGAATCGAGGACATAACCGGAACAATTGTATATGCAGTCATTTTCGTATTTAGGGGTTCTGAAATATTTACGCTATAGCTGTAAGTCTTTATACTTTCCGCGACTAAGTATATGAGACTTTTCGTCGCAAAAAAGATTGCACACAAATCTTTGGCATGATTGCATTTAGGCTATAATTCTTCGAATATCTGATGAATTAAGACCATCATCTTAATGGAAACCATGTTTATCAAACGTTGAGGTGAATAAATTCAGAGAAAATTCCGAAAACTCTCGCTATCAGTAAACATACTTATAAGTTGCTAATATTTCCAAATAACATGATATTTTTGTACTTGAATGTTCGAGCAATAATAATTCCGAATCACCCTTGTTTCGTAAACATATTCTGTGGAGACATAAAATTACAGGATTTCCCGAAGATAAAGGATTTGCTACATACTTCGTACTTACAAAAGTGATAGTTACTCGTTATTTTTGAGACACACTATAAAGTTATCCTATAAACAGGTAACGAATGATTTATTAATACATATATTAATGGGGCATAGTTCCAACGATCCACAAAATTTCAAAGTCTTTAACAGTTCAGAGTAAAGTTACCATAAAATTGAAAGTGATAATGTACTGTTATTCATGCACTTTCAACAAGTCGATGTGAAAGTATAAGCTTCAGGAAATGCAAGGTCAGAAGCTGTGGAAATTGGCTTAATTGTTGGTAACGCTTCTTGCACTTTTCCCCGTATTCCAGTAATCGAATATGTCTTGCCAATTGGGGTCCCAGATTGCCAAGTGGGCAGCGCGTTCAACTTTGGTGAAAGCGGTCCCGGGTTCAATTCCCTGCGGGAATGTGCGAAATGACCCTAAATATCGATGCACTTCTCGAAATACTGTTACCATGTCTTGCCAATCTACTTTATTTAGTTGAAATCAAAAAAGAAAGCATTACATGCGTTAAACTTCACCAATTGTTCATTATTTGCTAAATCAAAATTATGATGTAAATTTAAGCTATACTTCACGAAAAATATTCTACGAAATGTTTGCATGAAAGGTTTCGCACCATTTTACGACTTCATTCGGCACCGTTCCTGCAATAGTAAAACTTTTCGCGATGCGGTATTTACAGAGCTGAATGGAAGTTAGATTGTAAAGTTTTCTTTACGTAAGCTTCTGCAATAGCATTTTCTCATCGCGAGAAAAATTTTAACTAGATCCTTAAAAAATACCGTAAAATGGAGGAGAACGCAAAGTTGGAAAACATCGTTCGTGCCTCAAGTTATTATTTTAAATGGAAAGAGTATTCCAGAAAAGTTTTTCTAGAACACTAGGTAAACAAGAAAGATGAGTCATGTTTTCAGCAATATTATTTCATCACATCTGACGAAATGTGTACGAAAATAACTGATACCTAGGCTGAGTAACTCAGAAACTAGGTATAAACTTAATTTAGCATTACATTTTATGTAGTATGCATATTTAAGCTATCAGTTTGATGGATGAGTTAAGGTTTATAATTTTCAAATTACAAGCAAACGAGATATAGAAATATGGTATATAACTGCATGGATTAGGCGTGCATTCATAAGTATCACGGGAGGAAATATAGAGCATTGTAACGAAGTTAAAATGCAACTGCATATATACTATGATACCACGCTTTCCAGAGTGAGGACTGAACTGAACTATAACTTAACATAACGCTGTTGTGATACTAGTATTTCTACAGGTAAATAAGAAAATAGAAACAGTTCTGAAGAAATGCAGTAAATTCTTCATATATTCTTTTTCAAATTTATCGAGAATTACGTTCTCAATGAAGCACTTGTATTATATTCTCGTTATGGGGGACTCAAAGTTAACCATCACTCTCTTCATGTGCACCTTGCATGGATAATTATACTTGAAATTATTCCTAAGTATCATCAAAATCGAAAAATTTCCAACGTAAACAAAAAAGCAACCCTGGTTTCCTCCATCGATAAGTACAAATTACTGCAATTTAACGCAATCAACGTCAACATACTAAATGAGATCCCGAGTCAATACAAGAGAACTCTCAAGGAGCATTCACAAGAGTCCATTTTGCATAAAGCACCAAGCCTTTAAAGAACCTCCCCGAGACAGAACAAAGCACGACAACGCCCTCTTGTGTTGGTATAATGAAAATTGATTTATTGTCCGACGCGATGAATCATCCTCAGAATTAGATGTCCCATGCATATATCCCAAAAGACACTCGCAAAAAAATCCAAGGCACCAATTTCGGATGGAAATGGAATCTAGTCGTGGGCCGCGTCACATAAGCGGTAGACTTACATGGATAGCGAGAACTGAGAACCGTTCGGCCCGAACGCCCAGTCAAGGCCGACAGTCATTACGCAGCTAAAAAGAATTCCCTTCCGATCCCGAGATCAAGGAACTTGCAATTTCTTTAAGAGCGACCGCCTTTGCAAAAACCGAACGTACGAAGAGCCACTTCCCGTCCGTCGGACATTTAGCAATCCCCCAAAAAAACGAGGACTTTAAAACGCCTCCGAAATGGAGCGCTCGCTCTTAACAAATCCATGCACGACCGAGACAAACTCCATCAGCACATCGCTTCCAACGCTGCCCTCGAGCTCAAAACCGGTTTCTCAATGACGAGGGGCGGTGCACGTTCTCCCCACCTTCTGCAATGGCTGATGGGAGGCTATCCGTGAAGACACCCAAGGGGTTGAAAGACGAGCAAGGAGAACCATGGGGTGTTCGGCTAAGGGTTCGAGGGTAGAGGCGTGATGGGGTCAACGGGTAGGGATAGAGGTCCTACGGTAGGAAAACCAATTGGTTTCCGGAGAAGTCACGGAAAGGCAAATTAGAAGCAGTGGCTCTCAACTTTTCTGACCTTGCGGGTACCTTTCCGTAAATTCGTGAACCCATCATCTCCAATCACATTATCCGATGCATGATTACTATACCCTATGACAAAAACTTTTTAAGTACCCGATTTAAATAAGTTAAGTAGCTCGAAACTGGTTGTGATTCGAAATAGTAATAATTTAAAAGTGCCTCGTCAGCTAAGGTCAATTTGCAAGTGGGGCTCCACTGGGAATCGAACCCGGGACCGCTTTCACTGAAAGTCGAACGCGCTGCCCACTTAGCTATCCGGGAGACCTCGCAATCAAAAGCAATTGTCGATTACGAATTGTTTAACAATTCGTAATCGACAATTATCGTATCAACCACTTTACCATATGCGGTAAAATTTTTAGCGTAAATATTATAGTTGTTTTGAAATGCCTTTACAATGGTACATGTACTGAACTATAGTACAAGTACTATGTACTGAACAAAGGTACACGAACTGATCAAAAACAGCAATCAGCGTCAAAATGTTAATTGGTTACAACTCGTCAACAGTGCGTTAAATTTCGGGGTGATTAATTCGTGAGTACAAGAAAGAAAACCCTAGGACCTCGAGAGTGTGGACCCCTTCGCCTGAGGGCGGTCTTTGCAATGAGGTTGAGGAAGTGCGAAAGTAAGAAAATGTTCAAGGAGCGAAATTCACTTTATGGTCCCACCATACAATTATTGAATGTAAAGGAAACAATATAAAATTTGGACAACCTTTTGGGCATCTAGGTGTATATCTGAGAGGAATGTCAGCGAGAAGACAGAGAGCCTTGGGAAAGCGAGGGAGTGCAAATGATAAAATGACGTAATGAACAGAATTACAGAATAAAAATACAGAAACAGGCAGAAAGACGATAGAAAGGGCCCTTAAGACGATCCTCAAGGGTGCCCTGGTAATGGCGAAGTTGTGAGAGCAGAATAATGAATTTCTACGGAAGGCCCCTGACAGAGAAAAAGAGGGCTCATTGGAAGGGCCACGTGATGGCCATGAACATGGAGGAGTATTAGAAAAACTTGAGGGCCATGAAATAGCTATGGGGCCACGGGGAGAGCTTTTCGGTGAGGGCCACCGGCAGGTGAAGGCCATGAATAGGAGGGGAATCATTAGAGGGGAAGAACCATGGGGAATTGAATGAGTGTGGAGGCAATCAGGAAGTATAGAGGAGAATTGAAAAGAAATAGATAAAAGGAAACGTGGAAAGTTCCGCGCGATGAAGCATAGAGAGGCAGTGGGAGTATTGGAGCACTCAAATAGAGTAATACAAAGAGCAAACAGGAATTTCATACTGATCGGAAATATATATTTCTTAAAATACTTTTCAATTTAAAGATGAATATTCTCATACATAAAACATGGTTAATTCATATCATGAAGTCCTTCGTTTCTTTCAGCAATTTGCAGATGCGATAAAAGAATTAGAATACATACCCTAAATCCGCCTATTGAATGGGTTGGATGAAATGTAAAAATAAATATCTTAAATAAATAATGTCAATATTATACAAATGTGTAGAGAGGGACCGGAAAAGGGAGTGAGTACACCGAAGAAACAGAGAGAGAAATGTTATCTTAAGAGAACAAACACCTTTCTGACCCATAATGCACTTCAAGAGTCTTCAAACATTCATCGTAATTTAGCATCGAGTGCGATTAATTAGATAACACCAATCAAGTAGAGCTTCCATCTTTTGATAACTTAATGGCTTCCTATTAATCAGTCGGCTTTTATTATAATCTCCATTCAAAAGACTCTGGGAAAATGCCTTTTTGACTTTTGACACTTGAAGGTGTTTGCTGTGGGCATTGATCGATATAACCAAGGAAACAGGGAACAACCACATTTCCCCCAACATGTTTTGCGGCTCGAGGACCTAATTGGGTGGATAATTTTTGGACATCAAGCGGAGACAAATTCTACGCTTCCCCGGAATATTGATGCAATCAATAAAAAGAGAGACAAGGCTGTCATCCAAAATATGCGAATTTGACAAACTTCTTTACCGAACACGCAGGAAGTTAATAGAGAGAAAATGAAAAATTCGATTATAGAAATAGACCATTGTTCGCACTCTTTTGTTACTGTAGATAGAAACTAAACAAAGCACATATATATTCACATATAATTAATTTATATATATAAATTTTTTTGAGGCACTTCCTTACAAGATAGAGAATTAAAAATCGGTATACCGTTATAAAGTTGCTATCTAGCACAAACTGCACGGACATCTGCAAAAATGATCCTCGGTTCGACGCCAGGTCGGTGCAAAACTCACACAATAAATATATTGAAGATATTATAAATGGATTTTGGAGAATTTCCAAATAAAATAGCAATTACCCGGCGTGTAATTTTTGGTTTAAGGTGCAAGTCTCATCGTGCAAAGTTAACACCTTCCCCTCATCCTAGCAGATGTGATATTTTATAAATGCAGTCAAACTTTACCAAATTAAACCTGGGTTCGACACCAGGGTGCTTTAAATATTCTTCCATAGGGATGAATGGGAAATATGGAACTATTTTTGATGCATTTTCCGAAAAAAAGGACTTTAAACTCTGAATTTAGCTAGGGGCGGTGTCTCCGTAAAGTTATTTGTTATGATCTAATCTCCCGAAATGGTTCTTGATTCAACCATAATAAACTCCCATAAGGAATATATTGAGTTACACTTATGAATTTTTTATGCACTTTCCAAAATGATAAATGATTTTCACCCAATATGACGATGATGGACGTGCTTTACTTATATATATACTTATATAAAAACTTCTACATAAACTTATATATAAACTTATATATGATAAATTCCAAAATTGATCCTGAGCTAGACTGTATGTGGATAAATGTTCTCCCATAAAACATTTATTTTTACTGTAAGAAAAAACTGAGGGGATTCTCATTTTATCTGTGAAAGCTTGGTTTGGACACGTGTATCTTGATAGATTCTTGGCTTCCTTCATTCGCCCTCTGAGGGCCTCCAGGGAGATGTGATGAGGATCCTTTAAGTGGCTCAATGAGGGATATTTTGCCCAATCATGTTCAGCTTGGTTCTTGTATTGCTTTCAGTGCCATTTTAGATCCCACCGAGACTCCCCGCCAATATCCTCAGAGGTAATTTCCGAGGCCCCTCGATGGGGTTCCCAAGGTATACAATGGCATTGAAGCGTAACGAGCATTACTAATTAAGAACTTCAATGTATGACTCATGCAAGTGTAACGCTGCTACCTAATGTTGCTCCATACAGTAGAGAAGCGGCAATTACAATAATAATAATAATATAAATAACGTCCCCTATATTTAAGGCCTGGGAGTTCTGAAATCCTCACCAATATGTGAAATGATTAAAAGCAGACACCGTGACGCCGCAACTGTGATGAATAATTACGTTTTGAAAGGAAAAGTGAGTTTAGCGCGAGAAAAACGCACGAAATAGTAACGGCGGGGGATGTAAAGAGAAAGTAGCGAGCAACCATTTTGTGAGAGGAAACGTATAGTAAATGATGTGGTGGGGGTTGGGTGAGTCACGCGTCGACCGTGTTTCGAGAGACACGGGACGGGCACGCGAAGCATAGCGTCCAGGAGGGGAGTCGACTTCTTTCTCAACGCAATCCTGGAATTAAAGCGGATGGCACTGAAATGAGGCCGAATGAGCATATACGATCGACAAATAGATTCGCAGCTTCCCCTACGACTCCGCGACCGTTCCCTTTTCGCAAATACGGGAAAACTGGAAGCCAGCGCTCTTTGTTCAGCGTTTAGACTGTTTTCCGAGCAAATATTTCGAGGAAAATTGAGCAAAATGCGAACTCTCACGAGCGGATTTACACTCGTAAAAGGCCAGAAAAATTTGGCCAATTTTGCCAAATGAAATAAAAGACAAATCTAGAGAGTAAAGTCATCAAATTCGCCGTAGAGAGATTTAAACATCTTTTATATTTAAGCTTAATTCGGTCGAATAATAAGAAACAAAACTACGGCATGACAGCCTATGCGTCAGAGTTCGATCAAATTAAGTTGCAGTAAAGCTTGAAGATGGGAATCCGTTATCTATGTACCATATAGTACACCGCCCGAATGCTCGATATTTATAGCAGGTTGAAAATACAGGATAGTACAGTTTGACAGGAAGAGAAAATTAATTAGGAAATTTTTAAGAAATATGCTATACCTTGTTTTAATAACTTTGTAAAGTACACTAAAGCGTAGTATTTAAAGTTAAGTTATTAAAACAGGATATAATTTCCTCATGAAAATTTTTCCTGATTTATTTTCTTCTCTAATGGACCATTATTAATCAAAAATACACGATGAATAAACCATGGCAAAAGTAGTTCCTCCCACCGTCAATATAAATATACTTCATTAATTTTAATAGAGACGGAACAAGAAAAACAAGAATAGCTTGTGAAGAAAAACTTAGTTTATCTTTCGAAAATATATTCACAGCAGTATAAGATAAGCGAATGCTATTAAAAATGCGCAAGCCTGTGGTATTGGATAAAAGATGCCAGAACAGTAGCTCTTTTTGTTTTTACAAGGAATCTCAACTTTTCGGTTCGGTAGCAGTGGGATTCGTATTCTTATTTTTTACTTAAGATAATCACTTTCATTCGTACTACCTTACGAGAACAATAATTCTTGCGGGCAGTAAATCGTTCTTTAAGTAATTGAAAGCAAGATAAAAAGGAAAAGACAGAGAAAAGACTACGGGAAATGTTACTGGATCACAGAAAGGGTTGGGCAGGTTACCAAGTAGCGAAGGAACGAACTTTAAGAGGGGAATTTTACATTACATGCACATTAATTTACCCGAGTGTATCGTAAAGACCAAAATATTTGAGGTAAGTATAATATAATAACATAATATATTCGGTATAATAACAATATAAAGTAAGGAATATAATTACACCGACTTCCTAAAAAATTAAGAATTCGGTAAATTATAATCTAAATCTACTCTCTGTTTGTATGACACATGCTTCCATCAAACTTTCATCTAAAATAATTAACTTCATTAAATAAATAGGAATAACCTTATTTTAAGACAGGGGCATCTGGATTGCCAATCAGGAAACGAGTTCGACTTCGCTGAAGAGGTCTCGGGTTTGATTCCAAGCGGGGGCTTACGTACTACTTACGACTTCAGCTGTCGAACCATTTTCAAAATTACCGCTTATTTTAGGACGTCAAAAATATGACATCAAATGATGGATAGATGAGCGTACCGTAAATATTTTCGCCTGAGAATCCATTATAGAAGTAGCCCGCATAACGTAAACACGCTGTCAACTACTCAGTTATCTAACATAACAGAGACAGCTTGTAACGTCTCGCCTCTCTTAACATAGCGGTCAGACATGGAAAAATCTCAGGATCGTTGGGTATTTTGATATGGCAATCCGGGACAATAAAAACGTGAAACTACCAAAGCGAACCCTTTATCTGTAAACAAAAAGCGCGCAGCACAAAAAGCTCCCCTCGGTGGCACCTTCCCTCGACGGTATAATCCACTTCTTCCATCCGCGAGGGGAGACAATTAACGCAACAATAACACCAACCAGAAGCTGGACGGCGTTGTTTGGGGCGTCCACGTGACTCCCGCGAATGCGTCACGCGTGTTTTTTCATCGATCGCACGAGAATCGCTCCAAGGAATCCCGAATTAGCGTAATTCGAGCGGAGTTGACGATTTCCCTCTTCAAAGACCGATAAATATTAACTCCGAGTATGTCGAGACGAGGGCGTAATTAAATTATCCCACGGAGCGATTCTTAATTGCCTGCCTCTCTTAATCGACCACGACGACACAAAACGCGATTCTAATTAATTAGAGAGCTCCTCGCGATGGCGATCCTTAAAGGGTGGGCTGATCCCTTTCCGAGAGGAGACCAAGGGTCAAAGGGATGGAAATGGGGGGACTGATGGAGCTACGACCATGGGCGCCCCTAATTAGATATGAAATTTTGAAATGAGATTTGCTAATGAGAGGATTGATTCCGGGGCCGAGAAACGGCGACCGAAGCCGTAAATGGAGCCGAACGAAGAGCGTCCGCTGCATTTGAAACTCCTCCGTGCGGTGGAGACCTCAGAGGGTCGAAGCACGTCCGTCTGATTGCAGCGTCGCCCGAAAAGGAGGAAAAATGGCGCGCGAATGTGTCGCCCAATAGCCTAATGAACCGGAAAGCAGCGGGGCATAATGAAGGAAACGATGCTAACCACCGCTGCGCGTGAATGATTTACAACTCGCAGAACAATGGAAGGGTGAGACGCGTATGTAATTTAACTAAGCGACATCTGCTGTTAGCGTCTGTCCATCGATCGCTGTTTTCGTGGCGATTCCAACGTTTACTTACGAAAACGGGAAAATTTCCACCTCTGATCTACTCCGAGCCTAATTGAGTGCCGAAAAGGAATTTGAATAAACTCGTTAAATTTCGAATCAAATCTCATCTGCTTTCGATCCTTTGAATATTTATCGACTATTTTCGTATTGCGGATGTAACGTGGAGACCAGACGTGAATGTAATGCGCGCCTTAATATTTGTTATTCGCCACAAATGAACGGAGACTTCCTACACGGCCGCTGATTTTTATCTTGCCGATGCTACGTTTCCGGCCATTTGACATCTTAGAAGAATAAGTTAGCTTCCTAAACGGATAGAGTGATAAGCGAGGGGATATTATTCTTAGTAAACACATCTGTGTTATATGAATATATTTACTCGAGCTGTGAATGTAAGAAGGGTAGATTTCAGGGAATAAGGGTAAAATTAAGGTAGATTAGGCATTGATGATGGTGTCACTACATCCCCTGCCATACGCCACCGGCGGCTTGCACGGTAAAAATCTAAATCCAACATTGAAGTAATGACATTTTGAAAGATTAATCAAAGTAATTCCGGGAGCGGCCTGATTCAACGTCATGATAACGAAGATTTACGAAATAGTATTCAGTTCACAAGGGTAAAATAAGGAGAAAAGATGCAACATTAATAATATATCTTAAATATAAACCTATTAATTAGAAAAAATGAGTCTAAAAATATTAGACAAGTGACAAAAGAAATAAAAGCAAAGAAGCAATTATTTGCATGTAATTACTTATATTTAAATATAAGAGATGAACTGGAGAATTAATTATCTTTGGGGAACCATTGCTTCGTTTTATTCTTGAGCGAAGTATAAAGTCAAGAAGTTCCAACCTACCTCGTTTAAGCTCTTCTCTCCTTTTTGAAAGTCAAGGAAGATTTTCCAGACAGATTGATTAAGGATGATCTCTTAAATATAGTGAAGGCTTCCCCCGTTTTTTAACTAAAAGACCTTGCTTTCAAAGTTTGGCGTCATTCCCAGTAAAACCTGAAAATGAAGCAAGCGATGAAATGTCGGTTCAAGCAGTAAAAGAAGTAGGCATGCTGAAAGAAACATTTCTTTCTTGAATATAAAATGAGCGCAAATAAGAGCCAACGGTATTTAAGAGAGCCGTTAAATGGACTCAGTAAAATTCTAAAAGCCACCCTTATTACAGAAATAATATATTATTATCAATACAAAAAGATTACTTATGAACGATTATTTCTAAGTTTATAACACCCTCCTTGCCGTATATAAAGGATAATATTTTGAAATAGAAAAATATCGCAACACTTATGCGTTGATAGAAAGCGAGAATGTTTCACAAAATTTTTCATCATGATTTCCAAGAACGAAGTGCCAATAAACAAGAGATACGAGCACATACAGCATTTCAAATTCTACCACACGCACCACGAAATTCAGCATTACGTAAGGGAAACGCGAGCCAATGGAGTACGCGCTTTCGATTCAAATCACGCAGCTATGTATTCATAAAGTACGCGCAATCGTATGAGAATAAGTAGGACGTACCCATCGATACTAAGGACAGCAGGTGCTTTTATCGGAGGAGTTTTATTACGGATAACACACTTTCACTCTGTTCTGATGTTCCTTCAGGTTGACTGTAGACGTGTTGATTTATCTTCGATGAATTACTTATAAATCGGTAGAATTGCGTTCAGCGTACACTCACATCGCCCAAAGAGTAACCTTTTTATCTCCGAGGATCGAAAATTCATTTCCATTTTCATTTCCGATTGCTGCTTCCCATGGATATGACATATTGGGAATTTTTGGAAACTATTTCTACGGAATAAGACTGATATTTACATTTAATAGTTTAAAATAACCCACCGAAAACTATCGAAGGCTATGAAGAGGAAAACTTTGCTGGGCAAGTTGAAGAGTGAGATTTGTGCTAACTCTTAAGCCAGAGTAACATCAATGGAAAAATTCCACGTAAAGGCAACACGACGACCGTATAAACAACCTTTTACGCAACTTTCAATAATGACGGACTAAGATGAATGTAATTACTAATCATTACTCGCTACTTTTAGTGACGTGTTGCTTTTTACCGAGTACTTACTCAATTTCAGGTTTTTCTTGCATCAGAATTCAAAACGAATTTTCAGTTACGCATTATTTAATTCAATCAATTCGATGTATCCGATGATAATTGCATTATAAAAATAAAATTTACACCGATGAAGTAACTATGCATATATGCGATTAAAGAAACAGCAGATTTTGTTAACGTGCATTTTCTGCAACTCCGAAATACGCGGATATAAAATTACCTTCGAGTAAAAAAATTAAGCACTTGTAGTTAGTTCATAATGAATGTGGGTCAAAAACATTCCCACCGCCTCGTTCATTTTCTTCCATTCTTGATCTGTTAGCAAATATCCATTTCAAATCGAAACCAGATTTTACCCAACTCTTCCTCCAACTAACATTCCAAGTCTCTTCATCAGTCACTTCTCGTTAATTAAGTTTTCGAACCGACTGACAAATTCATTCAAATATTTTTCAAGAGTCGTGATTAATTCTTGCGTTAGTTGTGCGATTGGAATGGAACGCGAGGCCCACGAATGCCTCTCTCTGCAACGCCAATTATTTTGTCACCATACGTCAGCTATCATCGTGCAGAATTCGAAGTCATTTCCATCATCGTGAGTTCGCATTGATGTACCATAGGAAGGAACTAAACGACGTTAGAATCACTTTTGGAACAAAAGCGTGATAAATGAAGAATGTTGAGCAAGCGTTTCAATCACTTTCACATTTCCCCGTAATTAGCAACAGGTTACCTCACTGTTTCAACTTTTCTCATCAAAATACTATTTTTAATTTTCGAGTAAGAAAGATGTGTAAGTAACACGATTTCCTTCACCCTGATTTCCTGAATCTCCACAACCGCTGTATGGGCAGATGAGGCAGAAAACTTAACAGACATATAATATAAATATACCTTTCGAATCATCTTAATTTCCATTGGCAAGAAAGACAATGGTATCTTTTAGGAATTCTCTCCATTGTGTTCATACGAAGAATGCTCAAGAAGTTAGTAAAATCAGAAAAAGGTCCGTTCCGTATTTTTTATGGTCTCATAAATTGTTAACAGCAAAAATTCAACGGGAAAAATTTCACAGATTATTCCTTCGAATCAATGATATATTTTATTTTCTTTAATGGTGTACTCTCAAACATCCCATTTCTTGAACAATTGCTGGAGAGAAGAAACCAGTGACGATATAGGAACAAACTACCATGATGGTCCCCTAAACCACTTTTCATCCAGTTTTAATAAATCATTTTGCTCCTGAAGAAAATAACGCACCTTGTAAATAAAATTACGATTGATATTCTTTGAAGTCGATCACTCGGATGAAACCAAGAGTAAGATAGAGTAAGTATATTTACTCTATGATGAAACGCACTGGTGGAGAAAAAATTATATCGCAGTCATAGTTCCCTCTATTTTTATTCAGCTGCGGTACTTTTGCCAAGGAAGAGTTTAAAATTTTAATTTTACTGATCTCCTTCATTCAATTGACGAAATGGACCTTGTAATCCCATTACACGTTTCACGAACTATATATACTATCAACTATACAGCGAACATATTAAGAAAATCGTTGATATATTTGTGATAACGAGAAATAAAGGCTTTCAACAAATTCAATAAATAGTGGATAATCGAGAGATTCGTCGGGCAGCACTGAAAAACTTATTGCACTAACGCCTATGCGTCTCTCTCTGTAGCTGTAAATTTAGATTCGCAGCCATAGCGAAATAGAAAAATTTAGTTCCAACCATGAATTACATGCTTTTTGGGGGCCATGTAGAAATTTAACCGTGATTAGTTTACTAGAGAGGTAAAATCTCCAAAGGAGAAGGATCCATAGCCGATGAACATCGACTAAATTCTTTCCGAAAATTAAGCACACGCATCGACTCATCTGAGTGGAACCGCGTCATTACATAATTTGAGCTTTCATCTCCGCTTTTCAATCACAAATTCACTGGAATATAGATACAATCCAACTAATTCATTCGCGGAAATTCGTTATCAGAAGGAATGAACCTATTCATGCCTATGAAAATTTGTTTTTCCCGCTTGGAAATACTGCTAACCACGTGAAAATTTCTTGGCAAACTGTGAATCTGTAGCGACAGAATACGTGCAACATTTCAATTCTTACTTTATTAATTGCGTGATTCATTTGATCGAGCATAAGCCGTGCTTCATAAGTAATGTGAGAATTTTACAGTACCAAAAGGCACCATTCTTCTCATTCATTACCTGATAAAGTATATTTTCCTCTGGGAATGTAAAAATACTTTTTGAAGTTAGCTCTCATAATGTAAGGAAAATATTTAAGAATTTCGAGACCCTTGAAGTCCCGTCAATTAATCTTAATTCGAATTAGATATGAGAAATTTTGGAACTTCACAACAGTTAGTGTCAAAAACAATAATTGCTTTGAGATAATCCTTAATGAATCAACCTTACTAGATAAAACTTGGAAATTAAAAGAAAAATTCAGTTAATGTGTTTCCAGAATGACAATCATGACAAGTATATATAAAATGTTATGTTTCAGCTAAAAGATTAGTTATGAAGCCTTAGCTTGGTCATAGCAGAGAAAAATAGTTTAAGAAGAAATGAAATCTATATGAAAAATTTTGCATGACATACAGAAACATTTTTTGCAATTCTTAATATCAAATCAATGACGATCTTATGTACTCAACATCGTTAAATACAGCCAATTCGAGACCTAACTTCTGGAAGGAAGATTGACGAAACTCCATACTCGTCCTCTTTTGAAAATTTTTTGAGAGAATAAATGTTAGAAAATAATGATTTGCCTTTCAAAATAGAGAGAATGAATACGCTGCAAAGTTATTCGTTAGACCGTGGAAGGTAGGTTTCTACATCGAAGTGCAGAATCGCCAACGCAGCTCAAATCTGAATCTCAAATCGTGAGAGATATTCCACGAAATCGACGAATCTCTAGGATTAATCACACATAGATAGTCGTCCGCAAACAAATGATAACGCGGCCGTAAATTTTCAGCAATGGGGCTTCATTAGCTCCACTTCATTATTTACTAAACTTAAGCGCACCTAAATGGCTAGACCAATAGATCTCACTATACAGCATTGCGATGATTTCATCTCAAACGAATTCGACCAAGAGAGAGCCAATTCTTACTAAATATTACAGAAGATAAAAGGTAGAAGGACGAAACGTTTCGTCACCAAACTTAGATGAGAGGAAATGCCTACAAAATGATTCACAATGGCAGGACCGGGCCAAAAACTGACGCACGCGGCGAAGAAATAAAAATGTAAAGACGGATTAAGGAGTTGACGGATTCGATAATATCGCGCCGGAAAAAGTTACTCCGGAGAAGTTCCCCAAGAATTTGCTGATGCGGTTGTTAGGAAAATCCACGGAGACAACGAATGGCTCATTAAAAGTTAAAGCGCGGCGAATCATCCCGAAATGTCTTGCGCAACTCAACTTTCACTTAGTGACGAAATGAATCTTCCTCCACGTATCCACGTAATTTCCGCAATATCGCAGAATCAATCGATCAGCTACGCCCTTTTTTTTCTCAGACAGACACGCTCATTCCCACCGCATCACTCATTAGGACCAACGATTTTTTCAACCTATATGCGCTTTCGGATTAGAACCGTGGCCTCCTTCGACGGATTCCTCTTAATTCGTTTGGGTCGGAGAAAGCGCCGCCGGAATTCAGGATGCCTCTTTCCTCATCCTCTTCCCAGATTCGGACTCCAAGATCTGTTCACCAAGGACGGATTTCGTCTCAGGCATCAGAGCTAGCAATCAGCGGACGGAGATGATCTGAACAAGGATTGCGACACCCTCACTTGCGATAACGACTCGCATTCATGACTTGTCAGTAAGATGCCCACTCGTGGGATGAGGCCCATCCTTCCAATCCCCCCACTCGCTAAAATACAAAAATGACGAGGATTCGCTCAATTTCGGTGGATTACTAAAGCGCTCTGGTGTTAATTTTCCGATCGAGCGACTCGATGCTTTTTTCCCGGACTTCATAAAGCGGCGATTCTCCTTGGATTGATACCTTCGTCGCTTCGTTCCCATCACCCCTAGGAATATCATGAAGTATTCATGGCGGGCGGCGGATCCCGTCCTTTCCAAATTCCATTGTTTACTCTTTTGACTTTTATCGAATTCTAATCCGTGCGCGCCTATGTATGTGCGGGAAATGCATAATGCATCGGCGTAAAGTTGGTAAACATGGAATGGAATATCAATTAGCGGCTCGTTTCATTACGGATTGCACAGCTGAATGTGTTAATCTTCATTTAAATATATTTATTCTAGATATGAATTGCCGCAGAGTCATCTTTTTCCTGGATCAACACATTTTTCATCGAATAATGATAGGTGTCGACGGATGAAATCGTGGAGGTATACGTGGACCAGTTAGTTACTTCAATGTAATTAGGGAAGTTGATAATGTCACTGTGCAAACGGAAAATATGGCCATTCAAATGTCCAGAAATTTTCATTCGGGAGTTCATTTACTCATAGGTCAATTACTCATACATTATGGAATCTCGTTGTAAATATATGGTTTCGCTTTCCCATCATACAATAAGCAGAGTCCCTCTATGCAGACAACGATGTCTCAATTTCCAATCATTAGATTATTACTCGTTTAAAATAAAATTTTTCGACTACCACGGGGAATATTGGATCGAAATCCAAACATCGATTTTATGGTTGGTATTATCTTATTCTTAAATTTGTTTGCTCTCTCTATTTACAAAACATTATATCGTGAACGAATAATACCAGCTAAGATTGCCTTCTACGAAAAAGATGCTGGTTCCTATTCATTGAGATGAAAGTTTTTAGAAAACACATAAGAGCTAACAACTATTTATCGTTTTGCCTGTAAAGTGAAGTCGGTGGCATCAGTCAGTGAGGCCAATATTTTGCTGGTTCTCCTATTTCACAACAGTGAAATAAAGGAGTGGCTTTCAAAACTTTATTTAGTGCATATAGAGGTCTTTTGTGATCTTACCTTCGCTCAACGACTTTTGAAATCATATTTAAGACTGATCTAATCATCCTTCCATTTCTTTCAACGCCCTAGTTGGTATAGCTTCCGAACCAGAAGCTTTGTTAGTGGTGATTAGTTGGAAAAGTTCTATGATACCGTTTCCTCTGAAGGTGAAATTCAACATTGCCGCGGGCCAAACCGCCTATGGTACCTTCTGTACTGCCTAACGTAAATATATACGTGGCGGAAAAAATCATTTGGTTTGCCCTTGGAATCGTTTTCCATATTACCGTGATATCTTTTGATGAACCTACCGTTTGTAGTTTGCCTTGAATCACTCACACATACAACCAAAAAGCCTCAGGCGGCTCGTCCAAATAACCAAATGATCTTCCTTTTAAAATTACGAAGGGCTTCTCGCATAGCTAGTTTCGTTTTCTGTTTGATCTTTCGTCATTCTTGCTGGAATTACAGTTCACAAAATTTAAAAACACATATTTAACTGTAAGCTGATTTCGTAACTACTAAAATTAAAAAGATTTTCCTAAATAAATTCAGCTGCATAATAATAGTAACGGTAATAGTAAGAGGAAAAAATGGAGCACCGGAGCAAATATACTTTAAATTTTCGAATTTATTAGATCCAGGACTAGAGTCGTTCATTGTAAGTTAGCTTGGATCTAAACAATATGGTGTAGGATACCTAAAATATTGGGAGAAAAAGATTTAGAGCAATAATTCGCAGGACCGACTTTTACATAAGACAGTTAAATTTCCTCATCACCTAAGTCAGATACTTCGAATAATAAGTTATTCCAAATAAATCTCTCCATTTCATAGATAATGCTGTCTGGAGACTTCTTCCCTTAATGTATTCTCTAACAACAAAAGAATAGGTTTCTAGGTCCGTAAATGGACCGTAGATACATTCAGTTACAGCAGTTCATTCGGTACGACAGAAGCTATAATCTCAACATAATAAAGAATGACAGCAGCGTTCGACCTCAAAGGTGAGTGACAAGCAATGAGCTGGATACAAAACTCAACGATGTTTGTCCTGAAATAAATTCTGACAACACATCAATGTTTTTAAGGACATCTTTCGGCACCAATGAAAAGTACCTCCCTCGTACCGCTGGAGTACTTAGATTCCACCGAATTTAATTGATGTAAATTGAGGTTAAATTAGTATGGGAGGCTTCTTCGATGAGTACCTCGCGGGATGGAAATGAAAATTAATATGGTAAGAAAGGCAGCGGAAACCGCCGTGTTTTTTGATCTCATTCTAAAGCTTATCTGGCCAGAGATGAGAATTCCGGGCCGGAAAAATGTTACGCCCCTCTAAAAAAATTCATTTCAATAAAAAAGGCCCCAAACCTATCCCGAGTTGCCCGACTATAATTTGTGAAGAGGACGAATGTAACCAACCTTCCTGTTTTTCAGTAAAATTTCGGATACCGATTGCTTCCCAACCGATTTGAAAGTCTCATTCAATTAGGTTTTTATCACATTCGCCTGTTTTGCGAGGTAATGAAAACAGAACAATAACGAAACGCAACGAATGCTTACGTTAAATTAGGCATAACTGATTTAATTTGACGTGGGTGTAAATTCAGAAGCTCAAGCCTAGCTACATGGAGTACAGCCAATTACCGAGAGCAAGTTGGCGAAATGAAATGAAATCAGAAATGAAAATACATTAATCAACACGCACAGTCGGTTCCTCACGTAACCATAATTTTACCGAGGTATCAGTTTGGGCGAAAATGGGATAATCTCAACACTACAGTTTCCAATGAATGACCATTGGTCTATGCAAAGGAGAAGCATAAGCGTAGGAACAAGTATTTTGGTTGCTAGTGATCGCAGAGCTACAGCGGAATTCACGCTAATTTTGCACCTTTTGGAATAAATACAAACAATTTCGGGCTGCCGAAATCATGTACATTATTAACAGGATGCAGGGAAAATGGAAGTGTTCCATTACGGTGAGAGCAGCAAATGGAATCTGATAATTGATTCATTAATTAATATCACCTCAAGGGGGTATGAGGAACTCGACAATTAAATCATGGTCGGCTAAATTGAAAAGTGGATTTTTACAAAATTAGCTCCCTTAATAATCTAAAAATTGGTTCCCAGGTAATTAACGATTCACGTTATATCAAACCAACCGGATGGATATCATATGATATGTTACATATATGATTATGATATGTATCGTTACAAACAGGAAAAAGTTGACTTCCATAGGAAGATTTTCCGGATATATAGAAGAATCAGAAAACTTAAAAAACAATTTTTTTGAAAATTAATAATGCAAGGCTACGCACTCGTAAGAAACGCAACTCGAAAAATAAGAACGCTAAATCCTTATTCCCTCGAGACTTATTAAAAAAATCTTACGGAATTCTACCAAAGGCACCCGCTATGAAAATTCTTCCTTGGTTAACTTTCCGCCTTCTTGAATCTCCAATTCGCCTCGCATCCTATTGGAAAACACTTCCAAGAAAGAGAATAAACACAAACCCACGACCTCCAAAAAACAAGGCCGCTACGCCGCCGTGAGGCGAGGAATCTGCAAACTTTCTTTCCCTCAAGAGGAGCAAAACTCTCACACCAATAAATCTCTTTTGTCTCCTTGCAGAAATATATTCCCCTAGCTGGCGGACTTTTCGCAGGGAACGAAATCGTAAGTCTTTCAGTTTCTTATTGCGAGTACAATAGATCGGAAGACCACTTTCTTGAGGAGACCTTTCTCATCCAGTGCATGAGTGAAAACAATTCTGGCTTCAATTTCTCCTTTGTTTTTCCATAGCTTCGGAAGAGGAACTAAATCTTCTGGACTTAGAACGCATAAAATATCCGACACATTCCCTCGGCCGCACTCTTTTCGATCTCTTCCTAAGAACATCGTTGGAGAGACCCCAACAAAACCCACGAGCTTTCCAACGCTTTCCCGAATGCAGATCGATGTTTAGAGCGACCATTCCCCTCCTGTTTCCCACCTGAGCCACCAAGACAAGCACCGGAAAGCTTCTGCCTAATAACATACGCATGCTATAGATACCTTCTGAATTCCCGCTGAAGTTTCTTCGCGCCTTCCAATTTCCATGATGATGAATGAGAAGGCTACGTTTCTTTGACTGATCGAGTACGAACGACGTCTATTGATAGCTGCAGTTGCTGTCATTTAGTTTCCGTATCGCGCATCCGTTACAAATTAAAAAAGCTTCCTGTGTCCTGTTTGTTTTGATTCCGCGACCTATAATTTCTTAGGCCGGGATCGAGGATATCATTTTCCTGTTAAATGAAGGATGAAAAGTGGATTTCATTTATGATTCAACGTTTTTTTTTGAATCCATTACAATAATGAGAAGATAAGGTTTCATTCAACTATCATCACTTCTACTTTCTGTCATTGTGAGAGAACTCTGGATATAATTTCCTTCAAATGTCTGAAGGGATGATTACATGGCAAATTCGCAGTCTTTTATAAAAATTTGGAATAGGATTATTTTTATTACTTTATTTCTATAGAAAAGTAATTCAACAGAGGAGCGTTTTAATGGGCGTGTATATCAGTGATAGTTTATGAGATGTTTTAATCATCGAGATATTTTACGGTATGTGGTACAGAATAGTTACGTAGAAAATATTTTAAGATATTTTAACAACTAACATAGCCTAAGAGTATTGATTCTATTAATATTAAGGATTTCATCATTTAGAGAAATAACTCATCATTGTTTTTACGTACTACATGGAATATATTTCATTACATGATATTTTAATAAATAACAGAACCCATAAATACTCGTAAAGAATGTTACCAGGATCGAAAAAGAGCTTGAATAAATACATTTTCATGAAAAAGAAATTTCCGGAAAATACAGCCGAGTACCAGAAAAAGGGCACCAAGCCTTGTAATCACAAGAGTGGCTTTTGTACCTATGAAATGCCAAATTCTACAATTTAGCTACGGTGAAAAAATATGAGATAACTTAATTAAGTTAATAGCTCCATAAAGAAAGCCTCCCCGTAACCACTGCCAAGACTCCGAACTTCAATTATAAGCAGTGGTAATTGACACACACAATTATCTTTCGCTAATTCATGTGGTAATAAAATTTTCCATTTAGTGTAAAATTATTAAGTGATAATTTTACCAAGAACATCTGGGGAAATCGATAAAAATATTAGCCCTAATTTATTATTATTTTAGGAATGGTCATATCCTTGAATTAAATTTTTGACTAAAGCATGAGGAAATAGAGATTGATAGAGGAATTGGATTTTAAATTTTGGCTTAAAAACCAAGAAATGAAAACTTAACAAATACATCCTTTAACTAAAGAACAGTGTTGCTTCATTTATATGAACGGGTTAGAAACGATAGTAAAGTATTGGAGTAGGAGAAGCACTGGGATGGAAATGACTACATTTAAAGTTGAAAAATATTGAAATATATCTAAATACCTACAAAAGACGAGTAATAATCTTTCTAAAACTCCTGTAAAGATATAATGATAGTTCGTCAATAGTCATGCGGGTAGCACGTATGCATTTGGTGAAAGCAGTCCTGGGTTCGATTCCTGGTGGGAACCATAAGATGTCGAAGCACTTAAAAAAGTAAATAACTACGGAGTTATAAAGTGAAGGGACTAGTTAAAGATAAATATTTCTATGCAATAATAGGAAAAAGATGCGGTGATTACCCAACAAAAGAAATCCGAATCGTACGGGAGCTCAAGGCCAGCGCGACAACGCAAGCGAAAAGAGCACCGCTTGGAGCGAAGAAATTTTGCGGGCGAAGATCTTGATTCGGGAGGAAATAACCTAATTTTGTAGCAATTGAAGTTGACGAAAATCAAGGCTGATGGCAGATAAACCTGGAAACGGCTGGAAGACTTTCGGGATAATCTTTTGAAGATATCGGTCCGAAAAGATGCGAAACGGAAACTGTATTCGGATTATTAAACCAGTCTCAAAATTTCCTTGACTTCGAATTCTTGAAAATATTTCCCAGCGGTCAGTTTTATTAGTGCAGTAGCAAGACTGGGATTATCCTTTTTTCAAATGATTTTAATTTATACCTCTTTAAATACAATGAATAGTTTCAAAATAATAATAATTTTGCTTCATGTTAATCAAATAATACTTTTCCAATGTTAATTTTGATGATTCAAAAAAGAAATTCACGTACGAGTTTGTCCGTAAGGTTTTCCGCCTGAGGAACCCAAGTACCAAGAGCCGTTATTATGTGGATTACAATCGATGAGAGCAAGTGAAAGATTTAATTACATACGACACTGTTTCCAAAATAAGAGGAGCAAAAGAACTCCCACGGGAAAAGTTAATAGTTAAGGATGGCGCGAAAACTTTGATAATGAGAAAAATAATGCAAAGGCAAAATAATTACAGAGGCGAATGTGACACCTTTATAATTACGTTACATTTTGTCCTCTTTCCAGCCAGGTTTTGACCTACATCTTTATGCGCTGGTAATGAAATTTCAAAGCATCCATTTTTATCACGTTCATTTCTTCCAGAGATGAGATTCTAAAAAGACTTTCGATCACTACGCGACGTATACTAGTAATTAAAACAAACTTACCGAGCTTTCCTCATAATTGCGATGCGCCTTGTTTACAGAACGTAAAATACACTTGCACACGAAGTAACTCGCGTTACGAACTTACTCAACGAGGGATAATTTTGAATATAACATGACATTCATAAAAGCTTCATTTCGTCGAATATAAAATTGGCAATTTTGTATGAATCGAATTATAGGCGTTACTGTCGGTTTTTGAGTATATGTAGGAGCAGGACGGAGTCACAACTTCTAATAAACACCCATACTCCTCATTAGATAATGAAACAAGACCAGTTTAATCAACGTCACAAGATATTAAAAAATCTGCAGTGAATGTCTATCAATCAGATATTTTACCATTTTGAAATGTAAGAGATATTATAGGGTTGTTCATATTTGTTATTACTTAAGACCAGTTTAATCAACGTTACAAGATATTAAAAACTCTGCAGTGAATGTCTATCAATAAGATATTTTACCATTTTGAAATATAAGAGATATTACAGGGTTGTTCACATTTGTTACTACACAAATTAAACCTAAATCTCAACTGAAATATTTTCCCGAATCACCAATAACTACGTTTGAAGATGTATATTTCACTTTCACACTATTCGGTCCGACCTTTCGGGACGTCGTAATTCGTCCGTTGGAAACATAAAGGCGACCCTCAGAACCGCTCAACCTTACACACGGAAATAAAGGCGTCCGTTCCGAATATCTTCGGAGGGTTTAATAACAACTCAGGCGGAAAATCACATTTATGAATATTCCCGGACCGATTATTAAACTTCTAGGTATTTTTCCAATTTTGCGGGCTACGATTGTTTGGAATTCCTCTCATCCCATTAAAACCCAATATCCCCGACTTTTAAAGGTAAGAAGGTACCGAGATCGATAATGGGGAAAAATCCGATAGCTAAAGAAGTTCCGCTCCCGTAAGATCCTCAGCGGACTAATTTGCATGGCGGAGCTCACAAGTATCACTTGCAAAGAGAGGACCTGTTATAAGGCATTGGGGTGAAAGGAGCATGACTTAGGTCGCGTTCTTCAATGGAACGAACCGACACACATTCGGTGCGGGAAATGTTCCTTTTAAGCCCCATTCCCGCGGGAACGACGAATAATGCTTGCGACGGAATGTCTCACGCACACCTGGAGAGTTTATCAATACACGGCTGATAAATAACGCTAACGAGATTAAAGGCGATGGATTCATTAGGCGATTCTATGCGGAATCTGCGGTCCTCGGATGACCTCGAGGGATATCTCCCACTCCACCCGTTCTATCTTCCAATATGCATTCCACATTCGGAATTCACTGTCCTACGCTTAAGAATGCCACAATAGATAAGTACTTCACATAATGCTGATAGGTTCATTCATTTATATCCCTGGAGAAAACCGTAATCAGTCCTGCTCGTCTCTTAACGGTACGCACGCTTTTCATTTAAGACGAATTTTTCGTGAATTATACTTTTATTTAATAATTATTGACATTTTCAATTTTATATTTTATCATAGTTTTTTAATTTCATAATCATTCGTTAATTATACACTGATAAATTGATCACGACCTGGTGGCAGCATGTCGAATTTAGGAATCAGAAAACTACAACAGTAAAACTAAGACAGAATTGAAATTCAAAGAAAAATTGAAAGCTCACCCAGAAATACTACCATACCTACTGAACTGGATAAGGTAGTCTGTAGATATTTTGATAATAGTATCACGCGGGGTACCGCTATAGATTAAGAAAAATATTTCTGGCTGGGAGAGTATATGAAAGGAAAATAGAGAGGGTAAATCATTAGTCTTAATATTTACATATACTATACATACACATACGTACTCTCCAAGCTGCCTTTCGGCGTGTGGCAGGTAGTGAAAGCACCATGATGACTGATTTAGTAACCATTCAATGGTAAAACGATGGATGTGGATAAATTAGGATAGCTATCTCTTTCTATGAAATAGATAGCTTTCCTAATATGAAACTAACATTTTCTTAGTAAAATGTTACGAAAGAATGAAGATATTACATAAATAACTACTACATTTCTCTTAATATTTCGAAAGACCCATTGAAAGTGTAAATAGTTTTTAGAAAAACGCTTGTAAAGAAATTCTATAGACAATTGGTAAATGAAAAATATTGTCTTCACACTTAACATACCTCATGAAGAATAGAAAATCCATTCCATACCTGGCGATTCCAAAACTATTTCGCTACATTTATCAATATCATATAGGCGATTCGAAATTTGAAAGTAGGTAGGAATAGGAGTATTGGAAGTGCGAAATATTTATGACCGAGCTTCGCAAGTGAGAGCATATTGGGTTAGGTTGAGTCCGGTATGTGCTGTGACCACAGAGCAACAAACATAAACCGCTTATTTGAATCTTTGCGAGCTTCGGCTGTAATATATCTGGACGTAAATCGATTAAGCGCATCCTCATAAAAGTTTCGCATACTAAACATTCACTTAAATGAGAAACTAGAAGATTAGGCCGAAATTCCGCGAAGTATTGCAGTATATTGATCAGATTTCTCCGGAAAATTTACCTTCTTACGGCAAATAAAAATCGGAATGTTAAACAGAGTGAACAATACGGAGCCTCTTAAAGTTTTGTCTTGTCTCCCTCCCTCCCACTCCCACAACTTTTACCCCAGAACAGTTTCAAAACTTCTCCATAGCTAAATTATGAAGATGCTGTTACCACGCAAGCGGAGTTGCCTCAACCATTTCACGCAACTTTCCATTCTCCTACAACGCATTCGTTCCGCCATGCAACGTTCCATACGTGTCCTCTCATTGTTCAAGCATCTTTTGTTTGGATCTACGTGTGTCACCTCTCTGTACTAATGCCATCCATAACAAATGGATTAAAGCTTGAAGAGAATAGCTTAAGTGCGCTCGTGATTGCGCTGAGGTTTGGGCGCGCACGAGATTACACAAAATATCCCATTACTGACAATTCCATTGCTAATATCAATGACTAATGTAAGTGTCGATACAAATTTGACTTCGATCTGTTCGTGGGAAGCTTAAGGGATTGTGCCTAAACTATTGATAAACAGATATTACGACCAGGATGGTCGCATTTTCAAGGTTAAAGTAGAGGATGAATGCAAAATGAGTATGCGGGACAAAAATAGCATGCCTAAAATTAGCTCTTAAGGAAATTAAAAGCATTCTGTGCTTATTAATTCATTCGGTAATGGAAACTAAATTGGAGAACTTACAAGTTACCGTCAAAATATTTCCCAAGGAAACAAGATGAACTTCAAAAACCTTTACAATGATAAAAGTATATAATAAAATAGTTAAACTCAACGAAGGGACATTGAAATACAGAAATGTTCTATAAAATAAGATACGTAATAATAAAAATTGGATTTGATATATTAAAAGAAAATTGTTATCGGAAAATAAATAAATCTTATTTTAAATATTAATTCTAATTAAAGCCGATACTGAAAAAATTACAGAAGAATTTTCTCAAAATTTTGCAGCGGAATTCGGACAAAATTTTGAGACAGAGCGCAATTTTTATGTCCCGAATTAACATCAAGTTTGGTATCATCACAAAACTTACAGATGAAGATTTAAATGGATATAAAACTGCATTAACGGTGACAAAAAGCATTTAGCACAATTTATGAATATGGACGAACCAAGCAGAAGCTGGCGTAATTAATGTTTACTATTTTTCTGTCGCGCGAGTTGAAGCTTCTCCTAATAAAATCACATGAAATGATGTGCAGCAGCCGTCATTGATCATTATAAAATAGTAAACTTATTGCGTTCATGGATGTTAAATAAATTACTGTTTATCGTTCCGTACGGCTCTCACGATAGCCAGAAATTCGAAATGGGATTTTTCCGACGCAAGATAGTAATTTGTTTTCATTCTTCCAAACGGAAATTTATCTTCTTTAGCACATCAAAACAGTGCGATATCTGGAAAAAGGATACGAATATAATTGTTTCGAACAGTCATGGTATCATCCAATTGCCTGCTTAATGTAGTTTATATTAAATATAGAATTTTTCTCATAAACGAAGTAAATCGGTAAATATTTTGTCAAAATTGGGTATTGCAAAATCATTTATCTATCAACTATCTTGTTCCACTGTTTATATTACTGTATATTAAAGCCTCAATGAAACTCAAAATAATGTCGCACGTATTCTAGTACATTTTGGATATAGGGAAATACAGGCGGTGTAAGGGATGTTAAGTTTTACACGCGGAAGATAAACTTTATTGAATATTATTCTTTATCATATTTGTCCAATTATTGCTGATTTCAAATTAAGCGGCACGAATTTACCAAAATACTGAACCGACGAACTACTAAATTTAATAATCGGTGAAAAGTAATTCGTGAATACCAATCGCGATGATTGAGGTATCACCCAAAAATCCTTTAAACTCATGTAACGCAAAATACTGGGATATAATTAAGCCTTCATCTATCTGAAAGCTTGTGATTCAACCCTGATGCATACAATGTTGTTGAATTACATTTCGGAAAGGAACTGACCGTGGTTCCTCGATCGTTTATTTCAATTAGGAACGAAACGGCTATGTTTCGGTCGAACCTGTCCATCTTTTTTGTGAATGGGGTGAAAAGCATAGGGATTTGATGCCGTGAAGGTCCACGGCAGCATCAATCTCTTATCCGAACCATCCCGTTTAATTGATCATTAATATTTCAATTCACTTCGGGGATAATTACTTGCCGTTCCGATAAACCCGTGCTTAGCGCTATGAAAGTTAAACGTGTTTAAATGTCGCAGCAGCAGGTGAAGGATATTTTAGAGGCCTGAAACTACGATAATAGCGATGCGATGCTTTTGGAAGGTTGAGATAATTCATCGCTGGGTCGGGGTGATTAATCGATCTAAGCGTCCGCTTGACACAGGAAATGTGCGCCACCTACCAGGGAGGCCCAACTTTGGGCATGGCCGATTTATGTACATTCAAGATTATTTTAAGTGCTGAGGATTACATTGGAAAATTCCGTATATTCCCACGGATGATTCGGTCGCGAAAAAACTGTAGCAATCTTTCGTGTGGACATTAGAGATTTTAGAGCTATTTAAACGAAATTATAGACCAAAGTACCATTTAAATAATATCTACAATACGGTGGCAAAGAAAATAACATTGACAATTCTCCTCATCCCTCGGAAAATTATTTTGAATGTTATTGTCTAAGGTTCATTGTTAAATTAGAATACTTTCAGTGTATCACTATCGGATCTGAAAGTGGCGGTACTAATTGCTCCGATATAGTTTTTCTACAGAAAAAGCATACGGTGTAAAATGAGGGACAGAACAAAGTTCATCATGATCACCATAGGACATGGATTAACCTCGATTGAACGACACTGGGTTAACACGAAGCTTGACCGACCACGTTACGTTAACGTCTCTTTTAGTCGCAGCTTGAAAAGTTAACTGTATTAGCAAACCAGGTATCTTGTTAGGAGCAAATGTATAGTTTCCGTTTATCACATGGAAAAAAGCGGAGATGGGTGATACGCTCTCTTCAGAACATACAAAAACAGTGTGAATGCTACTTTTCTCTTTCCCGTCAAGAAACAATCGACTTCCGTTTTTTTAAATAAACGTCGCGAAAGAAACTTCTACTTATTAACTAATTAATATTAAAATCATTTAAATAATTATTTCTAAACATACAATTTAAAAAATAACTTAAATAAATTTGCAATCATTTAAAGTAAAAAATATTTTAAATAATTGGAAATTTAGCTCAATAATGGGGAAATAAATTATTTTAATTTTACCTAATTATTGGTAAATTCCACAGTTTGAAACTGTCATGGAAATTTTTAAAAATAATATTTCAATTTTTGTGATTAATAATTAAATTAAATCGCACCGACGAGTAGTTAACCTCTTTTTTAATACCAATGCATAAAATTAATTTTTTATCATTCAGAAATACAATTCAAGGAAAATATCGAGTCAAAAGAGGTTTTCGAATTGGAATGCCGGTCAGGAGAGGCAGTTGAAGCGAGGGATCCCATCTCAAATGCCTTTATCGAAAAGTTTTCCCATGGCCAAAGCCTCTAAGTAATGCTGAGTTCCTCATGTCAAGAGCACCGGTGACTAAATGCCGATGCAAATGTAGTTTCGGGATAAGTTATCCGGTAAGCCGGCTTGCAGGTATCCTGCATCAGCTTAGGAGCGTATAGCTGCTCTACTCAACGGTTACAACTGCTAATACATTCTGAGGAGTATGACGGGGATCCGTGGATTCCCCTAAGTGTATCCGACGGACCATCACTTGAGAATCACAGCCTTGAACTTTATCGTTGTACATGAATATCATTATTTTGATTGTATGCATATATAAGTAAACGCTAACGAAGCCAAGGTAATTATAGAAGAAGAAAGAAAATTCCCAAAGAGACAAACAAAAACGATCGTTAGATATGCTAGTCACATGAGTATTGGTAATATTATAGGGGGATGTTTAATTTTTCAGTTATTCGTATCAAATATTCATAGAAAAAATACAGGGCTATCCGATTAAACATAACTAAATGAAATGAATAATGAATAAGTGAGACGACCTATCATGTTTAATTATTGTTTTAAAGCACAAATTTTAACATATTGTGAATATAAAAAAGTTATCTCGATCTTATTTAGAAGGCAACCTGTACCACATCTGCTACATTATGATATCATTTTATTAAGGATATTTGTCATAAGATCGAGCGTCGAAATATCTTTCAGATCGCTCCAAATTTAGTAAGGGATAATGGAGTGAGAGAAAAATGTTGACTTCTTCCATTTACAGTTCGACAGGATTCTATAAGCATCAAAAAACTCGATTACTCAAAAAAATATTGGAGTAAAATTACAATTGGAGAAATGAAGTCAAGGAAAGAGAACTTATGAGATCGATACTAAATTGAGCAGAGAAGAATACATTTCATTTGGATTGTCCTGGGAAGTGCGCCACGGAAATGTCGATACAGTTTGTATTACTGGTTCAGCAATAATACTTCGTGCATGAGCATTTATTTATGCAAAAAAAATCGCACAGCAATATTTGAATAATTCATGAAGGGTAAACGCGTCAATTATCTCTGAAAACGACGAAAATCTCTTAAAGGTAAAGGGCAAAGGACACTGAAACGTCGTGGTCTCTGTAAAAAAGTAGCCACATACCATAAAAATCTGTCTGCGACTGCCACCTTTTCCACGCTTCAGTATTATAGTGCGGTTGGGTGGGGAAAGGACCAAAGGGTCTCTATAGAATTCCACCACCCGAAAGGAGACGGCTTTTGTCGCACTAAAATCATATTTGGTTGAAAAGGGAAATAAATGAATTGGAGAGGAGAAAGAAGCTGTGTTGTAAAGGGATTGGAATTCTCGAAGCGGCAGAAGGAAAACCCAACATCGAACGTGGACAAATTGGGAAAATAAAATTAAGCAGCCATCCCATATTTCTAACACCCATGGATGCTGTGTTTACAGGTTTATTTTCCCTTTTTCCTATAAGTGAGCGGGAAGACTGGATCAATCCCAATCCTTTTTTATCTGAGAAGTCTAAAGGAAATGTAGCTCGATCCCTAGGGACATAATAGCTTCTACTGGTACTGCTAGAGGAGACATATTGGAAAACATAATGAACTAAAAATAAAGTAATTGGAAGCGCAGAGTGTTGCATGGAATGAATATAAAACAATAACGAGGAATTTATCGGTATTTTGCATTGTCTTCATATTAAAAAATTAGAATACCACCTCTAAAATACACGCTTTATAATTTTCATACAAAAACTGATATTGGAAAAAAATAGGAAAAAAAATTGGTATTTATAAAAATATCCCTTTGTCGTGAATACCTTGGATAAAACAACGGCTGCTAGAGAAAAGGGGCTTAATAGCCAAGAAAAAAATTAATTCGCTATTCCATAAATATAAAGAGAAACGTCTGAAATCCTAGCTGATATTTACTAACAGAGATGAAGTCGTAAAATTATCGCGCAAAAAAAATTGATATGATATTCAATATGCATACAGAAAGCATGGAGCTTTAACGATAAATATCACCATGGTAAAACCTTTTGATGTTTCGAACTGTTTAACTCAATTGAAATGGAGGAATGTAAGAGAGAGGATTTTGTTGAAAATCATAAGGAAAAAGGAAAGACCAAATAAAGAGGATATGGTTTAACTAAAGAGAGATAAAATGTGAAAGCAAAGTTCACACGAAAGCTTTAAAGACAATGAGAGCGCTGCATATTAAAATTTATTTTCCAGTTCACTATAAAAGAAATATTTTCCTCGTACATGGAATAGTATTACTTTGTCCTCATACACACTTAATAAATCAACAGTGGGTATTATTAAATGAATATCTCAATCAAATTTTTGTAATCATAATAAAGCGTCTTTACTATGGCGAGATTTAGACTGGAGAGTCTCTTGCTGCATTTAACCGTTCGTCATATTTAATTTCAATGAAAGAGATAGCATGAAAGAGTGCACAGAAGAAAAGTACTTTGTGGGGGTAAAAACCTAAGTTTGTGCTAAGAAAAAAAATTAACCACACCGGGAAAACACCCACAAGAAGGGGAGTTGTAAACTTGCGAAACCTACCGATAGTTAGCTAAATTTAAAGAGAAGGCAGTTTAAGACAGCTGGAAGGAATAAAAGTACTCTTTACATGGGTGGTCTGAAAAGTTTCCGACATTTCTCGACATGTTTTCTGAAAATTTTCTGAAGATTTCTGAAAAATCTGGGGTCGGAAACTTTTCAGACCACCCTCGTACATGACCAATACCCTCACATAAGAAAATACAGTGCATACACATTATGAATTATCTGGAAGTAAAATTAGAGAAATTGAATTAACGGATATTTAAGAATGTTTACAAAAGATGACATTTTAAGAAGAAAATCTATTAACAATTAAGTTGACATAGTTAAGACTGGTGGAAGGTATGACATAAAGAATAGAACAAACAATATGGACATTACTTGAAATCGAACAAATAATTAAAAGATTACACTTTTAAGATATACATGCAAGAAAAAAAAACATTTTTTTTAGAGTAAGACTATGAAATTTATATTGAGAGTCTTAATAATGACTATATATGGAATTTAGTGTGAATTTATTTTACTCAGAAATATTAAATCTTTGAGTTCTTATCTAACTAGTAAATTCTCCCGTCAAAAATGATATGATATGTCTCTCTATCTATATCATAGATATGAACTTAATTTATAGAAAAACGTACTTCTATTATCGCATTAATCTGATTTATGTCAAATTATCCAGTCAAAAATGTTAAGGATTAATTTAAATATATCAGTCATATTATTTGTTATTATCTGGTATGCAGTAGTTTACATAACCTACATTTTAGTTCAATTATAACCAGCTACACCCATCCTCAAAATAGCCGAGTGGTTAGAGAGTCTGGTTCAGATTTCCTAAAATTTCCGAAGACAACTCCAAAAGCTTGTCTTCCGTGGTTCGAATCCTGAAGAGAGAAAATTTTTTTTGCGGAAAATGAAGTTTCAGTTTTGCGGAGACGCTTCAAAAGAAGAAGCTTCCATTGCTTGCTTGTTTTAATAAAACGATTCTAGACTCAGTTACGCAATTTTCATTTTAATGCCGCACAATTACATGGATATATACGTATTTATAACAACCTTATAATTTCCGTATGTTTCGTACTCTAAAACACGCATAACTCTTACTTCTCATTTTTTCTCAATTCCCCATACATCACGCGTTGCCACGGCTTATTTCAACAAAGCAATTTCCTTCCTCTACTTATTAAATGAATTAATGTGGTACATTTGTCTTATATTATTATCTGTATATCTACATATGGCATGAGGTGCGCGCATCTATTTTATCAATAGACTTTTAAAAATTAATCCTAGAACCAACTTGCTATAGTATCTATTTTCCTTTACACACTATATCATATCGGCATAAGCAACTGAGATTTTTCTATGTATATAAAAAAAAAGAATGCATAACCTCGGATTCAACAATCGTAGTGGTCGTCGAGGGGAATGGTTCGGTACAACCGCTAAAACTCGCAAAGTTTTCGATTATTCTAAAATAAATTTTGAATCCAAAGCAATAATTCACGGCAAAAATAAGAATCTTTATTCAATATCCTTTCTTTTAGCACATATCTCGATATGGTAGGACCATTACTTCGAATTTAATTCTGCATAAGAAAAATTGTCTGCAATCGATCAAAATGAACTTTACGTGCATTTTTCATGAGAGCATTTTCGAGTCGTCCAGAGTCGACCAGGTATACTACTGATGGAAAAATATCGTTATTTGTTAATCTAACACATTAATTCTAATGGATCTTAAAATTTCATACTTCTAATTCGTGGGGAAGTGTTTGAAATAAATTTTCCAATATTTCTCCCATGTATTTCTTACGGGAGTTTCTGACATCGGAGAAATAAATATATATATATGCAACGGTGATTATTACATAAGATTCTCGAAATTTCCATGCATATCTTTATTTCTTGTTTTTTTTCAGTTTTAAATAATATTTTAATGCATAAATGTATAATAATGAGTAGCAATTATTGCAGAAATCGAATTCATGAATTGCATTGGAATCATAGAGAATTATCAGGAATTGTATTGGAACGGGTTTTGGTAAATATTTTCGTAACGTGCCATTACTGGTCATAAAATTATTTCAAACATAGTGTAAGAGCATTTGAAATGAATACGCAATTCCCAGTCGCCCGAACTGAAAACACGTTTCGCATACTCTTTGTTTGAAGGTGACTGTGTTATTGAAACATCTGTCACTCTGTAAAATTTTTATGACAAAATCAGACGCTTCCAAAAACTCTAAAAACGAGGAATAATGAACGACTTGCATACGGTCAAACGCGAAGCATGGCGCGCCACCAGCAGCTTCACATATTTAATAGGGAGTCCAACCGGACAAACATTCATTACAGAAAGTCCACAGAAATACGAAACTCTGGTAGACTTTATCTTTCGGAGGTCAAATCTAAAACTTTGATGTTGCACAAAATGGCTCCGCCGAATTGAGGACTTGGGCATTATTTCTAAGGTGAGCATAGATAATATTCGTAATTTAGCGACGAATATGATTCCGAAATAAAACAGGGTACCGACAGCGGAAGCTAACGTTAAAGGTCGAATATATAAGGATATTGGAAGCGCGGAGAAGTTTCATTTATGCATTTAGGGCTCCATTTCCGACGTTCTGAAGTCAAATCACGAAGAGTTCTCCAGTCAGTGCCATGGGTTTAATGCTTCCAAACAGGTATCTATCAAAAATTCCACCTCCTGTACGTAAAAACGATTCAACCGAACAAGTTCCCTTCCTGGCGGCGAGAGAAATTCCAGCAATTAAAACTCAAATTACGATCAAGGGCAAATAAATGGCGGGAAGGGACTTAATAGCCAGTATTCAAGGAGATTTTCTCCGGAGTCATCCAGAAGATGGAAGGCTTCATCTTCAGCCTCCTACCACATGGCTCCATTAAACAATGCTTTTCGACAAAACCTTCCACAAATGCTACGAAATGGATGCCGGTTACCGAAAATGGAGGGCCGTGGAAGAAGCGGAAACGAAGATTGGCTCTAACCAACTTTCGCTAACTACCTCGTTATAAAAGACATTTGCCGAATGAAGTTGTTTCATGGCGTTTTCACTTAGCCCTCATCCAAGCTACCATTTTCTACGTGAAATCCGTTAAAGTCGAGGATAAATACATTCTCTTCCCACTACAAACACGGCTTTTGAATAGAAGTACGTCAAACTGCAGGATAACAGCATCGGTACAAACGCAATTCCGAGCTTCCCGTGTAAACGTGATCTCGGACCGATCAAATAAAGAAAGGGTTCACAAATCGCTGTTCATTTCGTATTCGTAGTCTCCGTTGTGAGACGCACTGCACATGACATTCACATGGAGTTGGAATCATCAATAATCATGCTCAATGGGACTGATGTTTTCAATCTGAAATCATATTACCCCAACGGCAGTCGCATCCACAATCATGAATGCCAACAATTGTTAACTACGCACAGTGGGCTAGAATCGAAAAAAGCTGGCCAAGAGGCCAAAAATGGTTTTTTTGAGTGCGGGTTTTGAAACTTCGCATATATATTAAGAAAAGATTGAATTTTATGTTCCCGTTCGTCGTTTTTCGATATCTTTACGCGTTAAAAAGATACATGGCGTCAAACTTGAACCATTTTCACAGAAATGGGCAGTCGCGAATTTTTCGGATAAACGTTCAAGTTTGCGTTTTTATGGAGGGTTTAAATATATACTTTTGGAAGAAACAACGATGCAATGATCTACAACAATTCTTTATCTTTTGACTGGTTGCTATCACCGCTTACAAAAATGAGTTTTTGCTCATTTAAAGCAACAAAATGGCGGACACCTTTTTCGGACAATTTTCGAGATAAAGTAAGGAATATAAATAGGAAAACGGCCCTAATGCATCGAGTCTCTTATACCATGTCATAGTCAGAAGTGTCTAGATGTGGAATCCGAAGAAACTGTTTCAATTCAGGTGCTCTTTTGAGAGTTAAGTCGATTTTTCGTAAGCGCGGCGCCTTCCGACTCACCACCGTGGAATCCGCGAATGCAGTTTCGCTGTCCTTTTGGTGATACGAAGTCTAACGATTGGTCTCTTTCATGTTAAATTCTGGCTAATTATCCTTAAAACATACGTGAAGACAGTTTAAGAGAGGAATTAGATACCTCTACTTTACACAACGGATGTGGAATTAAGGAAAGTTTAACATTCAGATACAAAGCGTCTCATTTTAAGTATAATAAATTAACCAAATGTTAATGCGAATTTAAATTCCACGTATATTACCTCTATGACAAAATATCTATTTACAACATAAATATTTATGCTAATTAATATATATCGTTACTTTATTGTAACTTTAGTCTTATTCGTCAGAAGATGAATCGTCCGAATCCTCATCATCAATAATTTCACCCTCTCGGTCGTCGATGATGAGGAGATTTCTCAATTCTTTCGCAATTATCTGTTGTTTCTGTTATCTGTTTTTATTTGAATACTGCAGACATGGAAATTTTTGGATCTGATGTAAACAGAAGTCTTTTAAAGAGATCCTCGTTTGTGGCAACTCTCGAGTATTTTCTCGTAAATCTTTCACGTAACCTCCTAATATCTTTGTTTCTTGCCTCCATAGCCTTATACGAGAGTTCTCTTAACGGAAGAACTGACTTTTTTGCAATTTGTGTTCCATGAACAACTACCTTATGTACTGTCGGAGGCATGTAGTACCATGGATACAAACTTAAATATAGAGAGGCAGCATCCCAGCAGTTGTTTCCGAGCATTAAGGGGTAAACAACTCGAATGTGCCTTCAGTATATTTCTGAATTTTTTTTATTAGTTTGTCGTCAATTCCTAGGAAATAAATGGTATTGAGTTATTTTGATTATCCAAACAAACTCTGAAACCGGTTAAACCAACAGAAATCATTACCGCGATTTATTTTACGGTGTTCGATTAAATTTACTCTAACATTTATCCGAGTTTTATGTAATTTAGATGCTAATATCGGTTTTATACCTGTTATTTTTGCTGCTAAAGTTGGACTCTCAAAGAACCTCCGAGCAGTATTACCATCATTTGTGGTTCCTGTTCATACCTTTGGCGTATCGACTATCAAGGCCATTTTTGCCGAAATTCATTTCGTAGGTATAATTTTCTCTGTTGCAAGTGAACTCTTTGGCTACCACGGGCCTGTAGTGTTGAATTATTGAATGAGGTTTCTTCATTGCTTCCCGAGTGCATGTAACTATCAATAACTTTATTCACTCACCTGCCACTGCCTAAAATCAAGTCTGTATGACCAATGCAAAAGACATTCAAAAAACCTGATATAGCAATGAAGAGTCGATATTCCGAAAGAGAATTTCTCCGGGTCCACTTTCCGTTTCCTCATTTCCCCTATGTCATTCATTTCAGATATTCTTGCCGCACAGATGTAACATCTCAATGTCGAGTTATCTGTTAGTGCATTGCACAACTAAAGTATTTATGTTACATTTTAGTCAAATTAGTAAGTCCAAAAAGTAGATTACTCTCACCTTTCCATCTACCATTGTAAGCAACATAGAAAAGTTGATTTCAAAATATCCAATCGTAACCTTCGTCAATTTTAATATCCGTATTTTCAAATAATTTTGCTCTTCCTTCGCAACTGTTTTCGTTTCCTTCTTCCATTGAAGGCGGATTGGCCGACAGAATCTCGTTGAACGACGAAAAATACTGCTGCAGCTATAGCACACGAGGAAGTGCACAGTACGAGAGCACAGAAAAAAAGAAAAAACTTTCGGTCTTCATAGATGGACTAAAACTGAACTACAAAAATAATTTCTCTTTTCCTAAGAATCCAAAAGACACGTGCGGAATAACCCTAGCCAATGAGCGGATACGAAAGAGCGTTTGCGTAGCGCGGGAGTGCCATAAACCGTACTTAACTCCAAACCCGTGACGCAAGGGTCGGTAAAAATTTCCAGATGTGAGGACTTCTTAAAGTAAATTCTGCCAACCATTTTTTCCACCAACATCGGGGGCAAAAACTTCTCTATAAGTATATTTATGGTTAAAATTAAAATGCAGACGCATCTCATCTGAATGTTAAACTTTCCTTAATTCCACATCCGTTGTGTAAAGTAGAGGTATCTAATTCCTCTCTTAAACTGTCTTCACGTATGTTTTAAGGATAATTAGCCAGAATTTAACATGAAAGAGACCAATCGTTAGACTTCGTATCACCAAAAGGACAGCGAAACTGCATTCGCGGATTCCACGGTGGTGAGTCGGAAGGCGCCGCGCTTACGAAAAATCGACTTAACTCCCAAAAGAGCACCTGAATTGAAACAGTTTCTTCGGATTCCACATCTAGACACTTCTGACTATGACATGGTATAAGAGACTCGATGCATTAGGGCCGTTTTCCTATTTATATTCCTTACTTTATCTCGAAAATTGTCCGAAAAAGGTGTCCGCCATTTTGTTGCTTTAAATGAGCAAAAACTCATTTTTGTAAGCGGTGATAGCAACCAGTCAAAAGATAAAGAATTGTTGTAGATCATTGCATCGTTGTTTCTTCCAAAAGTATATATTTAAACCCTCCATAAAAACGCAAACTTGAACGTTTATCCGAAAAATTCGCGACTGCCCATTTCTGTGAAAATGGTTCAAGTTTGACGCCATGTATCTTTTTAACGCGTAAAGATATCGAAAAACGACGAACGGGAACATAAAATTCAATCTTTTCTTAATATATATGCGAAGTTTCAAAACCCGCACTCAAAAAAACCATTTTTGGCCTCTTGGCCAGCTTTTTTCGATTCTAGCCCACTGTGCTACGGTGAGACTTGGAAGTTAACGAGGATCTAGGATTGTTCCAATAAGATATACCAATAAGAATATTTGCATACTGATTTTAAATAAGAAATAATAAGATAACAATAATATATAATCGCATATTCAAACACTCCATTACATTTGATACTTACCCCGTAGATAAACGTATGACTGAGAACCCTATTAATATATTTTAAAATTGTCTACCTTTCTATAAAGTGGTAACATTCGCACCTATGCATATGAAATTTGATTTTCTGAGCAGAAACCTAGCAATTTTGAACGAAGGCATTTCCGGGAATACGTAGAGCTTCTCTCGAAATAACATATCCGGTGAAAACCAGAATAATAAATAAGCCCGTTCTATTTTTTTCCTTCGTTTTCTCTCCGTTCCTTCGTCACAGCGACTAACCTTGAAAATTCCTCACTTTACTAAGCTATAATAAACTTTTTTGATTTTGACCTCAAGAGAATGTCAGAAGGAAGGAGCTCCTGTCTGCAGTAACAAGGTTTTTCCTTTAGATCAAGGATAGATAGTAGTGGTATTTTCTAAAGTGCTTCGACAGTTGAGGTTATTTCGTACATCGTATTTCGTTCGCAGGAAATCGAACCCGGGACTGGTTTCACCAAAGGCGAACGCGCTACCAACTTAGAAATTTGGAAGCCCTAAACTTCAGTGCCTCTAGATCTCACCCAAAGGTAACATAAATCAGTGAATTAACTTATTGACGGAAAACCATTATAGCAAAAATATCTTACAATGACGTGAGTAATTAAATCTCCAAAAATATTTGGAAAAACGGCCACAATTAATTGAGATTTCGAGAAAATCTTTCAAAAAATACTATTGATTAATTATTATTTATTTTCGGTAGGTAAATTTCTACTGGATAGTGAAGTCTCCAAACAATCTTGTATATATTTCATCTGTTAATGTCTTATGTAAATAATTCTGGAATATATCATATACTTTTATGTAATGTTGAACCTCGAACAAAATCAAGATCTATATTCCGATGTAAATAAGGGAACGTTTAGGGACTTTATACATGTACACTCATCATTCTCGTGTTTTTCCAATAGTTCTATTTTTCGACAATTTTCATAAATTTTTATCATTTTGGGAAGAAACCAATTCAATGCAGATTTTCTCTGTGCACTTGAATGTACCGCGACGAAAGAAATCATATCGTTATTATAAAAGAAAGATCATAGGAATGGATTAAAATACGATCCTTTAAGCACAATTTGGAAAAGTTCTTTATGGCCATTAGAAAAATTCTGGAGTGAGATTAAACTGGATATAGCGACAAAAAATTGAGACGCTTCATTCCCAAAGGTCACTTGGGCAAAAAAATCCATGGTTTATAGGTATTGCGAGTCTTTTTCCCTAAAGATAATCGGACCCTAATTAGATGGGTCGTGTCTTTCCATCTAGTGAAGAAAAATAATCATTAAAAACACATATAAATGGTGAACTGGAGTGTTAAAACAGGTGATGAACTTAGAGAGACGATTACTGAAAGGGTTGATGGGTCAACAGCAACTACGTAATGATTGATAAGGAAAGAAAAAAGATTGAGCGACCAGTATGACCGAAATGGTGTATGATGGGAATCTGAGTGGTAGTAAAGGGAAAGGAAGAATA
The DNA here is from genome assembly GCA_036926295.1 of Pachydiplax longipennis. Classification (NCBI taxonomy): domain Eukaryota; kingdom Metazoa; phylum Arthropoda; class Insecta; order Odonata; family Libellulidae; genus Pachydiplax; species Pachydiplax longipennis. Next base: position 4,804,835 of record JAVFKF010000010.1, read on the forward strand.
AGCTTGGTGTATATGGTGAATGAGGTGCTGAAGATTCGAGAAAAAGGAAGCTATTGTGAGCATAGGAATTCGTTAGCGAACTTAACACGAAAAATACCTATGCAGCCATACCATGAAGAAAATTAATGTAAAACGGGGCAAAAGGTAGAAAAGTAAGAAAATCCGTATAGTACTACGGAAAAATATACGACGAGTAAAAGGAGGGATACATTTTTTGCGGCGAAATTAATGAAATTTTAAGAACATCGGATGGAAAATCATCTGACGAAGGTGCTTCTTGGTCTAGGATACGCCTCAAAGAATTTGGAGGATAGTAGATCAAAAGAGATGTAAATCTCACAGAAATGCCGAACTAAATTAATGAAATAGTGATGGTAAGGATTTTGAGAAAACTCCGTATACGATACTACCGTAGCCTCTCAAACATTTTGATTATGTACCTAAATTTTTTTCGAAAATGTTGCCGAAATTACGACTCCTTGCGAGTTACGGTTAAAACGTTTCTAAAAGAAATGAGGTCCAAGAGAATTGAAGTGTTTCTGTAGAGGTCCGCAAACAGAAAAAGTTTGCGAAGGCCGTTCCAGAGAAGCTGTATTAAAGGGGTGGACTAAGCTAGAGCAACGACCAGCACAATTCCCCTAAGATGGATGTGGGGAAGATTAAATTCTCGATCCAAAACTTTCATCGTAGCTCAGAAAACCGTTAAAATGTGAAAACTTCATCTTGTAAACGTTTACTGTTCGTAAGACATTTTTAAATCATCAGTACTTACACGCAGGTAGTAAAATAGTTATACATGTTTAGATTAACGTTATGTAGATACACTGATGAAGCCGTGAGGAACTATAACCGCAAATTTCCTGCGGTGTATAGTATCGACCAATTAAGTACGTTGATGTGACGGGGAAAACAAATCAAGAAGACTCAAATGAAAATAATGGCAAAAGAAAATTGGAGAAACTAACATAATATATGGGGAGACTCAAGCTAAGCAGTGAACTGAGGGATAACAATTAAGACGACTCAAGACAGGAATAAATAATCTGTATCAACTTGAACGGAAGGATGCGAAAGCGTGAAGAGTTAAGAGAAAGAGAAAAGAGTAAGATCAGGTGAAGGATGTCACCGTAACGGAGGAACCAAAGAAGGAGAAGTCGAAGAACAAAGAGGAAAAAATGACAAACAACACAACAGTTACAGGAGGGCGACACAGTGTTACACCATCAAGTGAAAACAGCAGCCCTAGTAAATATAAGAGCCGCTACAGTAGCAATCAGTAATCGACATTATCATCTGCACGGTCTGAAATGTTTGGCACGATGCGTTCACCAGTATACCCTGGATATTCCGAGTCCTAACAAAGAACATAATTCGCGGTCCAAACTCATCCAACCTCCTCCTAATAATATTATAATCATGAAAAGAATTTCGCGCTCAAACCCTTCTTGGGTTGCAAAATATTTCAAGACTCTGAAAACAGACATTCTCACGAAAGGTTAAGAACTTGGAGGAATGTGAGTAGAGGATATCCCTCGACGACGTAAAGGTCGCGGTTACGCTGCAGCGTTCGTACGTGTTCGTAACATTGGAAGACGTGAGGCTAGTTCGAATTCGAGTTGATGGCCATCTTGAGGGCGGAAAGGGGAAGAGAGTTCACTCGCTGCTTGGCCAGTGAAGGGCTCGCATTAAACGTCCTTGAAGGGCGCCTTTGAAGGAAGAAGCTATTTGTCGCCGAAGGGTGGACGGAGGATGGGAAGAGGCGAGCGGCGGTCGTCGACCCACGACGCTTAGCAGGTGCGATCTCCGGACGAAGAAAGGCGGAAGTGGGCACAGGCTGAGGTCGGAGAGGCGCCCCACGTCCACCCACTGATTGATTTCATGCCAGCCATGCCTCTCCGATGTAAATTCCTCAAATTTGGCGAGATTTTGTACCGTTCCTAGCCGGATAGAACTGGCGAGAGAAGAGAGTGATGCGATTGTTTCCCACGGTGTCATACAGGGACGGACATAAAGGGAGTGAAGCAGCCGCCTCAGGGCGCGGTAATCGACGTGCGTCAATCCTCGATTGTCGAAAAGGTAAACTAGCGTCTTCAACAAAAAGTGTGAAAATTTAAGACGTTTATTGTTCGTGACCATGAAGGGATGCGAAATAAAGTAATTGAGATGTATTTTTTTTACCTATTGATAATTTTGTGATTGATATGAATTAAACGATAAATTTCGTCAACAATTTACCTCGAATGTGGTTGAAACTTGTGAAACAGTACGTGAAAATATGACGAGATAATTACAAGTAGGAGGATGGGTAAGAGGATAAATTATGAATTTGTGACGGGGAAAATTTCAAAAATAAAGAAGGTTTCAATTATTTCATCTAGACGGTCCGATCTAAAGCAGGCACTGTTATCATTTAATGCTGAGTTAGTGTTGCTGCCAACTCATATTTGACAATGATACTCAGATTATCCTTTATGAAACGGATACGGATGACATATGATGTGTGGATCACATAATAAATTTATTGATGTATAACGACATTCAATGTTGATCTATGAATAAAACTGCCATAAATTCAAACGCGACAGCAAAAAAGCTATCTTTAACTATTAATAATACATTATGATAAATATTTTAATTCTTTTATTTAGGAACTAGTTTTCACGGTCAAAAAATTCGTGCAATGTGGCACACCTCGCTAAAATATGTAAGAAAGAAGTTTTTCCACTTCGAACAAGGATGAATGGTGATATAATAATATTAATAGTTAAACTTTTAAAATAAAGTTTACACCTTGAAAGAAAAGATTCACCCTAAGTCTATACAAAATGTTAACTATACTTAAAGCTAAGATCAATACTTTGGAAATCTTACTTAGAGATAGCTTATTTTGAAAATGCCTCCGACAATCCCGGTTATTGAGTCGCTTCAATAGGGGATAGAGTCAACTTCAATCCGACAAAAGATTTTTCTATATCGCTGAAATGGCATTACGTGAGTCTCTCAAAGATTGCTTTGTATCCCTCTGACGGCAAAGAAGCCGATTTTGCGATTCTGAGATTTAGATTCCTCCAACTATGACTAGAATAAAATCTACCTTTGACTCTAACTCGGAATTCCGTTAATATGCAAATCTGAACGATTTCGATAAATATTTCCAATCTTATTACTCGTAAAAATGGATCAAAAATAACACTAAGAAAAGTCATTCTATTCTAACCATTGAGAATACAAATAGACTTTTTTTAGAGATATTTTAGTTTTTAAAGATGTACATGCCAACGACGATTACTTAATTTCCGTTATCACATTTATTCTTGTTTTATTTTCCACTTCATACTTATTTCCAAATATCTTTTCGCTAAAATCATTGCAGAGATAAATTCTTTTCCTTATATCCGTCACTTGGTTAAAGTCTAAAAATATCTACTTTTGGTAAATCGCATAAAATAGTAAATTTTTAGTATGTTTTATAAAAATTAAAAGGGATTAGAAGCAGAAGTTGATTTTTTTCAATTTTAACGATCCTGTATTTAGAAAGATCGAGAAGGATGAATCATTTGAAATCGAATATCCATCTCGGCCTACGAGATAATCGTACCTATAAATCTTGGAAACGCAAAATTAATTTGCGAATGCAAAATAAGCAGAATGCTCTTTTCCCTTCATCGTCGCGTAAAATTATTTGTAAATACGAAGCTATTCACGCAACAAATTTAATTTCGCGATTAGAATTATAAATTGTGTGTACCCAACCGTAGAAAATTAAAATTTGTCCTGCATTATTTTTTAAGAGGTCATGGTGCAGAATTTTAATTAGCATTGAACATGGAAACAGACATCAAATATTTTACTAGTAGTTTCAAATGTTCCATCTAACAGAAATAAAATAACGAATAAAGTTAATACAAACGGTCGGTTTCATCACAACTGCTATCTACATAGAATATGTAGAAGATCATAATTAAATGTACAAACAAAAGCAAAAAATCACTCACTTCCAACTAATTAAAATCTACGTCTACTAATTGTACCAAAAACATTAAGGCGATATTTCTTTGCTCATGGATACACGAAAGCAATAATTCCCAAATTACCCTAAATGAGGAAGAAGAAGTAATCAGCCTGTGTTCTTATGCCACTTGCCTTTAACCACGTAGTTTTGAACTCCTTGCCATAATTAACAAGGCAAACCACGCTTTTTGTGATAAAGACAAAGAGAAAGGAAAAACAAAACAAGAGCGCGGGAATCACAATCAGGGGATAAACAGCGATCTATTAAATTCGGCTTAATTTTACTAATTGAAGGAAAACGTTGGGAAATAGAGTTCACATTGTCGAGGATTGAAAGAGGTAGAGTGGCGTTAAAAGAATTCGAAGTTCTCGGCTATCAGTAACACTAACGGGGAAACAGCGAAAAGCCAATCGATAGAAGGAAAGCCAGAGGCGGACGCAACTGCTACGAGCACATAATGAAAGTCGAGAGGAAATAATGAGGAAAGAAAAAGCAGAAGGGGAAAAAGAAGGCAGAGGGGAAGGATAAAACTAAAGCCAGTGAGAAATAAGTGAAAGAAAGTAACGATTTCTTAAAGCATGGCCGTGCCTGGAGAGTAGATGGAAATGAGAGAGGTGAAAGAAAAGATGCGGAATCTGAAAGAAAACGAATGGGAGGGGTACGATAACGGTAGAACTCCAATCCCACATTCCCGCATTTATCGTTCTCCGGATTTATTGTTCGTTTTCCATAGTCTAGTAGGATTCGCGTAAAATAAAACCACATTCCACACAACTATTACTTTCGGCATCTATCGTTCCTGTTCATTCTGTCATTTAGCCCAAAAAACCTTCATCGTTTACAAGTTTTTATTGCTCGTAATATTCGGAGGTCCAGAAAGGGTATCTCTAAATATTTTTTTGGAGTTTATCATGGGCTACTTCCGCATCGTCGGTCCATTGGAAGAATTATTTATTCCTTCTGTCCTGGAAGCAACTCGTATGTATGTACCATGACACTGAAGAAGGTGATAAGAACAAACTACTCACAATACCCATAAGAATCAACTATCCACGACACACAAAATACCCCAATTTAATTAAATCCTGCAACAGAACAGCTTACAGTCATCGCTCAGTTCAATGAGACATCTATAAGGTAATTATTTTAACAATTAATTCAAAGTCGTTTTTCTCTTTTTCAAATTTGTAGTTATTTTTGTGTTATACGACCAAAAGTTCTCGTTGTACATCATAAGTATAAGCTGAGTTCTGAAGTCTATGAAAATGAATACAAGTCCTATTTAAATGTTTTTCTAAGCACGATTCCTCGCGAATAGGTTCGTAAAAATGCGAGTCTTTATACTTCGTGCTCCATCTTCAAGAACTGCAATATTCGCTTGGGAGTTTACGACGAAGCGAATCTCGATAACTACTCTGGGAAGTAAAACGGAGAGGAAAGTGAAATTAGGTTCGGAGTCCACTTATAGCTCCCTAAGAACTTTCCGTGATGATGGCGTGTAGAACACATGACCTCGGTGAAATTCTCTTGTAAACAAAGGCGGGCAATGGGCTGATCAAGGAAAGATTGCGGAATTAAGGGGATGAAAACATGAAAATAGCAACCGTGAGATGAATACGGAACAGAATGGGAATGATGAAGGTGCTTCAAAGCATTTGCTAACTTTTGGAGGATATGCGACGAACTAGAATCACTCAAATGAGCCATTGAAAGAAGAATAAAAAGAAGAATATATCAGGCAAAATAATGCGATTAATATACGACCAATTACAAGATCTCAGAAAAGGATACTGACAACAAACAAATATAAAAGTACTGGCAGATAAGGTTAAAATTTATTCGGAAAAAATATAGAAGACATATTGTAGAACTGATCGTGATTAACAATGAAAAATGTAACAAAATGCAAAATTATGGGAAAATATTATTCCATTTTTACTTCGATGATTAAATCTATGCTTGCGTTGCTAGGCTAGCATGCTAACCCCTACACCACCAAAACCAGCCTAGGAAATATATTTTCTCAATTAAATATAAAAATAGATAATTCGTCAAAATATATTATATTATGAAAAAGTACGAATTTCAATATAAAATTGAGAACGAATATCCGTTTGAATTTGATATATCATGATAGCTCATTAATTATTATTAGGTGTTTATCAGTGAAATAAGGATGAAAAAGAATTAAATTATAAAATGAACATGAAATTCTGTTTGTGGAATTCTTCAATTCCTAAAAACATAATTAAATTAATTGCACTGCATCCATGATAATGCATATTAATGACTCTCTCCATAAGCAAAAAAATGCTTCAAACTGCAAACTTTAAACTGACAATCTCCAAATCAACATAACTGAAATGAGATCGAAATAATCGGACAGACTCTACAGCTAAGAAATCGAGTGCTATTGTGAAGATAAAGCGCTTTCCTTACATTTTAACAAAAGGTGAACATAAGAATGCCTATCAGTGCATTCATCCTAAGGAGCAGCCGACATACGTCTCAGTTGGAAACGCTGAAGAGACAAAATCCCAGAATTGGAACATCCATTTTCGCGTTAGAATTTCTCAGATTTCTGCTGACATGAAACCCAACAATAAGTTTGCCACTGTCTCGAAAGGGATCACTTATTTTGGTCCGAAAGAGACGACTCCAGCCTTTATCTAACGCAGGGGGTATTCTCAGTCACTCTTACACGAACTGAATAGCAATTTCCAATAAAGGACTTATCGCGCAACTTTAAGTTTTGTTTCGGCAATGCATGAAGTGTTACTTGGAGGGAACGAATGCGATGCAGTGCCATTTCCACATTATCTACTGCACCGATTTGCTCTTGCTGTGACACACATATCAATACAGCAAAGTGAGCAGAAAGGGACCACTTATCTCTATTGAAGCTACTGCGTTGTACACAATATTTTCGAGAGTTGGCTCTCCTTTCCAAAATTTGACTTACGTAACCTAAGTAACAAAAAATATACGCAATGCTGAACGCGATAGGAATGCAATACAAACTTAACTACAAGAAGTGATTCAAAAATAAAAACGCGAAAATAAAATAATATCTTTAAAAAGTTTCTTTTAATCAAAATATCTTTATTAAAAGATTAAACTAAACCAGATAGAGCAACAATGAATAAAAGTAAAAAATATTAATTAGCCGAGATTTTTTTCTTTTAATTTTTTCCAAATTTACATTAAATTTACTAAGCAAATAGTAAAACTAAAAAATTTAAGAAATCTAACGCATATAAACTGTTATTTGCAGAAAACACGTAAATATAAATAAGTAATTTTTCAGTCCAAATAAAATTATTTAAGAATATCACCAGTTTTCTCTATGACTGCTGCATCTTTGATTGCCCCTCAGTATATGTTCGTGAAATTTTGACATATAGTATATTAGATTTATTAAACGGTACATAACATCGACTGTGATATGCGCGCACGAATAAACACGCTTACATAAGTTTCATGAGACTTCAATCCTTAAATGAATTCAATAGAGGGTAAATCCTCTGAGAAATCGATTTTGGATCGACTTACCTTGTGCGTCCGAAGCTGCGATGTCCAACTCTGTAATAAAATCATTGTTATCTGAGAGTGGAAAGCCGATCGAACGATTTCACGCAGCGCACGCCGGGCATTTGCGGCAAATGAGGATCAGTGAACGAAATGGGGCATTGATGCTACTTAGTTATCCAATGGCGACAAGAGGGAATGCGCCACACTGTCCACTCATACGGCACGAGGCATTGGCCTATTGCACATCCGTATATGGCAAAGCAGTTCTCCAACAATAGGAGCCCATTCTTTCCCTTTCTTCTCATCTCCCAACCACTTCCATTCAAAGATCCCACCACGCAATACACTATTGAGACATTCTCCCCACGTACAAGTGTCACGTCTGCCACAAGTACAAACGCTCAGGATTTAGTAAGAGAGCAGGAACAGATTCACAAGGCGTTATAAACATGGGCACTCTTTAAGGATCTGAGAACAAGCTGATCCTAAACACGAACGAAATCAAAGCGAAGGGATGGCGCTCTTCCTTTAAACCGATTCCTGATATGTTATTGTGAAAATTTTGTAACTAATGCTACAAACGGACGAGGCAAACCATATTGGCGAATAAATTACACATACTTGCGACAATGTATTTCATAATTAAGATTAATGAATTACGAAATTTTGTCTACACATTATGGTTTTAAGTAAACTCGAATTTTGAAAATCTTTTCGACGAGACAGATTCCTTTTCCCGAATTGTTATTTTTTTAATTTAAGCGTTCCTGCGAAATCTTGGTGTTTTATGGGATGATTGTTGTGATATTTTTTAATAAACTACTATTTTCCACGACATTAGAAAAGACTAATATGTAAGAACGAACTTTTCAACAAAGAACATTATTTAAAATGCATGAAAAATTTCTAGCCGTACATGACGATCTATCAGTCCATTTTTTACGATACGATATACGAAATTTAATAGCTAAAAACGCAAAGCCACCTCTTTGTGTGCAAATATATTTAGGAATGAAAGAATAATGTTATTTTTTCTTCTTATAGCAGCAACATAAGTGCGGAAGAATACTCACATAGATGTATGTGGTTCGCCTACATAAAACGTAATTCAGACGGATTTCTTAAGCAAGATTCATTTTTAAAACGATTACTATAAAAAATACGATTCTAAAAAATTATACCAATTGTAAGAATACTTGTCACTGGATTGAGAAAACGTAAACGTGAATGAAGACCATTACGATGACAGCAATACTACTTACATTATGATACTCTTTTTGATAAAAACAATTTGATTTGAAATAAATAATAGCTATAAATCTCGAGGAATAACCTTTCTTCAGCTTGCCTCAGCTCAATATCTTTTATACATACATTCATGTTTTTCAGAGACAAAATATTCATTTGAATGAAAGGAGATTGAATGACTATGTTATTCTTTTGTCTCCTCCTATAATCATAACCTAGGCCAATCGCTTATATCTAGAGGTTATCAAGAGATATAGAATTCCATCGAATCTGCTGTATACACCTCTTGGGATCTATATCTCATTTGAGTAAGAGCTATATAACGTTATATAACAAAAACGCCCGTTAAATATCAGCGGTATAACTGTCATTGGAGGAAACGGTCCAACGATCGCTCATGTGAAATTACTCCAGAGAATTCCATCCAATGATTCCCACATAAACCTCTTTTTTTCTGAACAAAATCTGCACGTTGACAGAAGCAGGAGACAAATTAGGTCATATTCCTTTCTTTTGCTTTCACTACCCTTTGAGAGAATAAAAACAAAGCGGTTACTAGTATCTCTTGATAGAGATATTCTGGCAATTTTTCGATATTGATCTCCACCTAAATAAACATCAAAGAGGTATCTCTGAAACTGTTCCCGAAAACATGAGCCGTAAAATAAGAACGGGAATCCAAGTTAATCTATAAAGAAGTTTCCGACATCCTCCCTAAACACAAGTATTATGTAGGAACTCATCGTAATAAGTGAAGCTTGAATTGCTGGCCATGAAAGAGATAAAACACAGATATAAAAGCCAAAGTAATTCACTCGCGATTACTAATCTTCGCTGGAGTACTTGGGACAAAAGGACAGGAGTTTAACAGACGTCCCTGAGGCTGCTGGAAAGACGAATTCCATCCATGCGAGATCTTAAGTGTTAGAGGATTTCACACGCTAAGAATGGAGCTAGAGTTCAGTAATTCGTTTTAAAGGGATCAAACCAACTGGACCATTATCCTCAATAAATGACTTTCCTGAGAATTAACTATAATCCCACTTTAGTAATAACCAAAATTAGGCAACTTCTTCAACGTATTTCTAACTAACTAGGCTGTAGCTAATGCCTTTACGCTTACCAAATCGCCTTACGCGAATTTACTCTCGTACTTCTTAATGAAGAGAAACTCTCTTATCTCAAAAAGTTTAGATTTTCGAATCTAAGCTCCGAACTTTTCGGGAAACATTAAGCCATCCCGGGCTTGTACGAGCTAGTAGTAAATTAAAGAAATTTCGTGGTACTTTATCTTCACGTTACACTCTGTTAAATAAATATATAACTGAGCGTATTAAGGACATACTTACGGCTACGTAAAAAGAGGTATGCAACTGCAGCTATACTTTACGAGTTCATGGCTCATTCATGCCCGAGTCTTTAGAAACTTTTCAATATAAATAACAGTTATAGGTCTGGAAATATGGTCCTGATATTAACTCCGAAAGAACTATTTCCTTATCTAAACCTAAGTTCTAATAGGGATTTTTCCTCCTAGCGAGAAAGATAACTCTCAATTATCCCAAAGGAAAGAAAATAAAAAGGCCGGCAGGACGATCGCGAGTATCAAAAATGCGACTGACTAAAAGGAAATTTATTTCCTCGAGAACTGCGTCTCATGAGACAGAATGAAGAGATATTAACTTTGAAGTGTGAATCGTAAAATTTCAGCATAAATTCGGAGCAAAGGAATAAGAAAAAAACTTGCCTGAAGTGGAAAAGTAGTTCCTCGTCCAACTAGCGAAAAGTTCAAATACTCCACTCAAAAGAATTTTATTTAGCGAGACTCTATCGTACAGACCGCAAAATATGGGGTAAGAAACGCTAATGTTGACTAAAGATTGAGTTATACCTTCGCTGTCCGTAATGAATTAATCCAGAGTTCTACATACATTTTAAGGACGGTAACTGTATGTCGATAGCCTAATGATTAAACGTATACGCATTTTCTACGAATTTTATTCATCTCAAACGAATTCTGTCTGAATAATCGTTTTCTGGCAGGAGACATTTCTTTAACTCGGCCCACTCATGACCTTCTTCAGACAAAAAAGAACTTTTCAATTATCCCTCAGAAACATTTCTTAGAAGATGAAATGTAAGTTTTCCCAACTGTTTTTTTTGTCATATCCCTTAAGGGCAGGTCGATGCTTATTTCGGAAGATTAACTTAGGGGGAAATTTTAACTCATACTGGCTTATTTTCGTCATATTTTCTTTAGAACATACATTCTCCAAAATTATTCCATAAAATCATACTGAATTAACTAAGATTTCAAATCGTCGTAATCTTCTCCTGATGATGTCACATTTAATAGATTTCAACTGTTTTAGTGATTTATTCTGAACGTTGCATAATTATCGAGGAGTAATTTCCGTTTTATATTTAATTAGTTTTTAATGGATTTTACGTTTTCTTATTCGTTTCATTCACAAAGTGCGACAAAACCTAGCCAGCTATAAGTTCGTGGGAACATCCCTAGTCAGTTAAACAGATAGCAAAATACTCTTTTGAAAATCAAGAAGTAATTCAACGGTGTTTCTGAATGATAAACTTCAATTTCCTTTCATAAATCTACAAATGACGCTTGAATGATCGAAAGTGGCCGACCTTAAAACAACTAATCGGTAATCTTCTTATAACCAAGGAAAAGAGAAGAAACTAAAACAATGAACTAAATATCCTGACTCTAAAAATTTAATTTAAAAAGTTTTAAGTTTTTTACTCTTTTAAAAACTAAATGCGAGACGGTCATAAAAGGATTGCACCACGAGATAAACTCTCTTAACATAAATATCGAGGAAAACCCGGAATACAGAATCGAAATAAGTTTCATTTTAGGATATTTTTCAATTTAAACATCTAACGCAGAAACTGTAGTATATTTATCATACATAGAGTATAAAGCCAACTTTAAAAAGCCTACGTAAATAACACTCAATCCGATAAAAAAAATCGCGCAGCAGTAACTCCTTTTTATACTAGAATAAAGAAGAAAATATAAGATGTGGCACGAGAGAACCTTCGCAACGATTTTCGTAGAACCAAATTATCTCTTATCCCATTTATGAGCACAAATTTCAAAATGGAAAAGGATAAAGCGAGCTTTAAACCCAGCGAACTTTGATTAATACTTTTCACTCTAAGCAAGTAAAGATCGTACTCCTTCAGAACTTAATTATGAATAGATATATTGTCCACTTCCTCTTAAAATTTCTCAATGAATACATCGGAAAATGTTACGATAATAGATATTTCAAAGAAACTATTATATCTAAATATATATACAAGAAAACTACATTAAATCTGTTCTTCTGAGAATCTTAGATTATGTAATGGATGGAGTATTTGAAATGCAATGTAAATAATAAATAAACAGTACCACGCGCGACTATTCTAAAATATTATTTTAATATTATGCCATACGATTTTCATACCTGAATTTTATGATAGTAGTAGGTCCTGTTTGCGGAAGGTTACTGTAGAGCAGACTTGTTTTTATCTAACACTTGGTCATGCCTCTTTGGAATCTCTTGCAAACCTGTAAGGAGCACAAAGAAAATATTTTAAAATCTCATGAATAAATTCATCTTGATGAATTGGGCGTAACCTAATACTGCAAAAGGCTAGTTAACCTCTGACTCCCAATTCCGCAAATGGACTGAGAGACCTCACCTCCTACAAGACTCAGTCCTTTGCCGAGTTGGGATGTCCCCTGTGTAACGCCATAATCTGCCAATTAAAACTCTTACTTTTATTAGCGTGATAACGCTAAGAAACTGGGAGAAAGGTAAAGGTAGGGTGAAAGCTGTAACTTGTTAAGTTAAAAATAAATGCCAAGTCATAATCCATCAAAACAATGGAAGTCGTAATCACATTAAACACCCATATCACACAATATTAAACGCTCTAAAGGCTATATTTTAACTTATGGGTCGTGACACACTCTTGGATACACTGAATGTTTGTTTCTTCGCGGTAACGATAAAAAGAATTCATATCGTACACTGTGGCGGAAGGCAAGACCGTACAACATTTTGGAACATTAACTCAAGGATGTTTTACTCACTCTACCTGCATCTCTTCCACAGTAGGAATGGTCGCAGAAAGAATTCTTAAGCGTGGCTTGCGGTCTGAGAAACACTGAAACACCGATATTATAGAAGTGAGGTTTTATATCTTGGGTATTTTTGCGCAACGTACATTTTTATATAATAAACTACAAACGATAAAACCTTCTGCAAATTATATATGATATTACTCTTTCGCCGACCTTGATGGCGGCCATATTAGCACGCCAAGGTCCCACGTTCGAGTCTCGGAAAACCGGGTTTTCCTAGTTACCTCAGACATGCATGTTTCTGACATTTGTGTTTATGTACGAGACGAGTAATTAAAATAGATTAAATTAGGGTTATCTGTTTCCGTTATAGATAGCATTCATTGATCTACAACCGTTTTTGCCTTATATCTTGAAGAATCAATTATTTTTTGTGTCTATTAGTATAGGATAGGAAATGTTGTATCAGTCGTAGGCATTCATATGAGTCTAGTTCTTGACTGCAATAATATAAAAGCTGCTTAGGTATGAGTGATGCTTCATGCTGGCATTCACTAAGGTCTCGCCTTAATGAATGCCATGAAAAGTGTTATTCATAGAGCCATTGTACTGCAGTTAAATGGCTTCCAATTCAAATATTCGGTCTCACCGAGAAAAGCAAAGGCCTACTACCTCACTCCTCATCTAGCCTGGTGAGCCCCATTCTCTCTCTCCTCTTTTGGCTTATAATAATAATAAAAAGACTTTATTTGGCTTCTGGTAGCTAATAATAGAGTAACAGGTTCAAACCGACCTCTGAGCTGAATATTGTAGTAATATAAGTATTTAAAAAGTTCTTCGACAACTAAGGTCATTTTGCATGTATGAGCTCCCATCGAACTCGGGACCGCATTCTTAAATGACAAACATGCTACCCATTTATCTATACGGGAGTCCCCCAAATACTGTACAAAAATATTGCATATATCGCAAAGGATTAATTAGCAAATTACTAAATCTCAATTTAACCCTGACACACAGATTCAAATCCTTCATTAATTCCATTAGAAACAATAAGTATTGATAAACGTTTCCGTTAGAATTGAGATACGAGCGGAAAGAAAGCGTTTCTTTTCTAACAGAAACATCAACGTGCACATTGTTCGGAAGGGAAAAATTGAAAATGCTCTAGACATAAATATTGCGTCGATGAGGCGGAGAGGCGTCGACGATCTGCGCCACCTATTGGGATAATGTCATAAATAAAGAAAGATTACCTCTTTCATCAAGATTAAAGAAAAGAGCGATTTTTCAAACTGAAAAAGTTTTCGCTCCAGAGAGTTAAAGCGATCGATCGAAACAACCATATTTCCCCCACAAAAAAACTTCTAAACAACAAAAAAACAGTCTTCCTCAAACAACAAGCAGCACCGCTGGCGCAGCTGAGCGATAGTGGGGCCCGTCACAGATGCTAAGCAGGAAATAACGTATAGTCCCTTGGGACCCTTGAGCATTCGGGCCCCTACCATGACGGCGTACGATACATCACCGAAGAGCACATTTCAATCCCACGGCAATCGTAAAAAGAGATATTTGTAGTCATATGTGCCTTGAGGTCGGAATTCGGGAAAGAAAACTCGTAAAGGAAACGAAAATGGTTCCTCGGACGATGCGCAGGAAACGATTTCGAGAAGTTGGTGAAAAGGGGCAAACGAAGGAAAGAATGGGAAGAGGTTGCGTGCTCATTGGCAACTTCGCTTTCCCGTCGGGCGCCAAGTGCCGTTGGAGCGGTCATCGCAAACAGCCGGTGAACGATGGGAAAAACAACAGAATACGGACTTTCGCTTCCGGTCCCTTAATTCTTTCCGCGAAACCAAGTTTACCCAAGATATTATGGCCTGCGTCACATTTTACTGCAGGAGCAAAAAGGCCCAGCTCACAATCCTCGCAAGAGCTGATACAGCGTAGGATGTTCCCTTCTTCACACCATAAAGCTTTGCTTGTGCTTTATTTACACTTTTCTATATTTTATTAGGATACACTCACACTGTAAGGGTATCCTGATAAAATAGTAATAGGCTCTCTGATATATCTGAGCTCTCAAGGGAGAACGACATGCACCTGTGGTACTTCGTTCGACCTTAGAGAGGTCAGTGAAGTTGGTGCAAGTTGCCAGGAAAAATAACCTACCAAAGGTACTGTCAACTACTTCAAAAGTTCTTCAAATACCAGCTGCAACCTGTCAATGAATATTTTTATCTCATTCCGCGATTACTCAGGAATTACTCGCTACTTTCAGAGGTAAATATTATGTAAGTTAAAGGGAAGGTATTCATATCAGAAATGTCTATGATAAACTAATTGTTAAATGAGAAACGGTAGCTCATTATGATTTCTGAAACGGAGTACTGGAAATTTGAATTCCTATTCGCAATTGTGGGAGATCAAATAATCTTAGCCGAAAATGAATTTGCTCGGTAAATGAATAAAACAAACGTGTTTTCTAAAAAATCACCAATATTACTACAAAATATTACATAATATACCTGAACTTCATAACAAAATAATTAGTATTATAAGGTGACAGTAGTTTGGATGATTCTTTCACTGAAAGTTTTAAAGTAGATCTCCGTGTAGTATCTTCATATTCTAGTTTTCGTAACGAGAGCTAAATGTTACTTAAGAATAATACCACGAAATATCTAGGTAGCGAAGACTATACATAACAAAATTTGGTGCCAAACAGAACAAAGGGATTCTTATGTTTGTATAAAGATGTATTACATCATTGGCAATGAACTAATTCTACCGCACATATGACTAACATCAATAAATATCCACCCATAAATATTTATAAATACTGAAGGGAATATTAAAAATGGAGAAAGGAATATGGGGAAATAAAGTCTAGACGATCATATGCGTTCAGAACTTCCAATATCGGAAAATTTTCTTGCATATGCAATAGCATGTTCTGAGGTAGCGAGTCACTAAGGGGGAAGAGGTAAACACACCCTCTCAAGAAAGTGTAATACCAATAGAATCGATTCGGTAAAATTTTAAAAAAGAAATTGTTTCCTCAATTCTGCAATCTGTCATTTGCTAGATTATCATTTCGAAAAAAATTCAGGCCACATTTCAGTTACAATATGTAATGAAAAATTTCAAGATGAACCTTTGGTCTGGTTCCATCTCTTCGTAAAGGACGGCTTATCGAGCAATATTTAACGGAGAATTTTACCATGAGTATTCACAAAAACTGCAATCGCTCATTGCTTAAGCTCAACATGTAATTATTTTGCGCATCCTTTGAGAACTCGGAATTAGTAGACTTTAATGCTTTCATTTTTATAATGAAATACATTTCCTGCTACCTCATTACGTTAAAGTATGTTCACTTTACATAGTTCAAAAGAAGAAGCTACTCCAGATGGCGGATGCTTTAAGCGGCCAAAGACATTTTCGCTGAATGCGATGAAACTGCGAAAGAATTTCCATCAATAAATAAGCTTCGTGTTAAACGGTTAGCTAGATACCTTCCTAACAAATATGAAACTAAGGAGTAGATTGTATTTAATGAAAATGCTTAATACTTGTTTCATCTCCTCTGTGTTTTCTTGAGATATTCTCGCTCTCTTCTTGTGAAGGGCGTTTTCTCGCATCGTGAGTTTTTCTCTTCAGTTGAGGAGTTTCCCTCGCAACCTAAATCTTTCCGCGTTAGTTAGTGTTTTTCGTATTATTTTGCTTGATGTAAATTAATTGCATTCAGAGACTGTTGATATAACTTATACTTTATTATTTGATAACTTCAGAGTTTAGATGAAAGAGAGGCAATTTGGGCCTTTTAGACTAAATCGGACCATACTTATGTTATCAATAGTGGGCCATATTTTAACAAGTTACTCGTAGTTCTACTGAAACTGATTCATTAGAATCAAAATCAACCGAACTGATATTAGCAAAGAAAAGCTATAACCTTCCGTTGTTAGCGCTGCTTTTTGATATTTCGGTCCGACAATGCAAGTGAACCAAACATCGATTGTGTCGGTAAAATATTACAAGCAAAGATTTTAATCCGCAAGAAATTTTTTATCTACTGCATTTGCAACTGACGAAAATCGGGAAGTGTATCAAATTAAGATAATGCGTAAAAGACTAAAAGAAAGGATGTACATTAAATAATTACGGTCTGAAACGAGAGGAAAGGTGGATAATTAAACCATATTCCATATTGTTATCTGCAACAAAATTCATACATACATTTTTCCTTTTTTAGATTCTGTATAATAAATCCTTCATGGAAAAATTGTGTCACTAGAATATGTTATCATCTAGGTTTTATCAAATAATACTTTTATAACACTCCCGGGTCCAATTTCCGGTGGGAATCCACAGGCGAAATGACCTCTTCTATCGAAGCACTTTTTCTAACACTACCATTACTCTTACATCACTTATTAGGGTGATTTCAATTACAAAATATATCATAGACGAGGATGCCTGATACAATCCACGCTTGATAAAACCATAATTTCTTTGGCCGTTCCTGACTTCATTACGTACTGCACTAAAACATCCGCCGCTTCTATGCCTACACCGACTTTCTTTTGATATGCGTAGGGCCAAAAGGAGAAGGGATATCCTAGCTTAAAAAATTCGTCCTTGATATAATTCATACGGATCTAGTCTAATCAGCGATAGCGGCCCCGACTGCATCAAAAATCCCAGATGTCCCTTGTCGAAGCATCAGTGAAACTGATTCATTCGCTTGGGAACTCAATCGGTGGTGATTGATCGATGGTAAAGAGCGCGCTGAGTCGTCGGATGAACTAGCGAGATTTTTTTATTAATGCGCGTCGGAGACGACATGCTGCTCCAAGCATTGATCTCCGCGTAAGAGATGCCAATGAGATGACGGATTCATGAATTAATGGAGGAATGGAAAAGAGATGGATGCGAAGACGTAAGACGGGAGACGTATTGCTTACGAATGCATTTTCGAAATATGGAACGTTTCGAATAAAAGTGTCCCGGCGAGGAATCCGGCGACCTATACACAACCTTGGGTGCATGCATATTTAGATGCAAATTTTCTTGGAAGTTCAGCGACGGAAATAATACAAACTATACGAAAACGTACGTCAAGAATGAAAACTGCTTCACTCGTGCACGGAGTCATGCGGAAGTATCTCGAACCGCGGCAGCACTATCTTCGTGGAAAAGAAAGATACAATTTTTTTTCTGTAAGTTCGTACATTTACATACCTTATGGTAAGCATGAGTTAGTTAAGTTGTCAAGTCACTGCGACTAGATACTGATAACTGATATATTTTTTGTCTTCTGGCATAGGATAGAGATATACTTATCATCATCTGTATGTAAATTATACTTTTTTTACTTTTGCCTAAGTGTTGTAAATGGCCGTGAATATATAAAAGGTGAGGTATGCATTATTCTGAGTAATGAAATTTATCTACGAAAATTACGAAAAATGTTATTTATAACGCCATTGTGATGTACTTACACTTTCCGCCGATAGTATTTCAGCCGAGTGGGGACATCAAGCAATTAATTAAAATTAAAAAGGGAATTTATGCATCAAAGGACGCCAACACTATCGTTTAGGTTTATATTCAAACGTTCCAATAACATTTAAATAATGGAGAGCACCTGGAAGCGTGAGAAACACAGAAATTATTTTCGTTGATGAATTCCATTTTAACCATAGAAACTCTAACGACAAAACTATGGAAGGGAGCGTCGCCGCAGCTAATTAGCTCAATTGAGAGGCTAGAGAAGTGGGTAATCGGCTTATCTGTATCCTCGTAAGAGTGGTTCCCCAGCGTTTGTTAAACTAAGCCGTATTTCACTCATGAAAATCTTGTGGGGACCGCATGGAAAAATAAGTCGCTCAGGAGCCGAATTTCAATCTCAGGAGAGATAAAAACGTACCCGTTTCTCTATCGAAAAGAATTTTAATGAGGACATATGTTTTCACCATGCGAACATGATTTGCACCAGTGGTAAATATTACAATTTTCATCTACGTACCCTAACGTAATCGAATCCTATATAAATTTTAGAGACTTGTAATTACTTTCAGATTAAAATCAGAATTGAGCTTTGACGTGTTCCCTTATGATAATCTGCGGTTAAAATGTGAAATATTATACACCGTTCAAAGAAAGGTTTCTTTTTCTTTAATATGGTATACAATTGGAGAGAATATCGATCCCATGTTTAATCTGAGTTGGAATAAAACCATTCAAAACACAAATTAGCGCCAATTCACTTGGTTAACTTGGTCATGTTTATATCAATACGGAACGATTGCAATCCTTAAATTTTTATATCTATTATCTATTGTATTAGGCCAGACTTAATGGAACAACATTATAGAGAATTTAAGAATAAATATAAATTGCATAAATTATAAAAATTGTGGATATTACAAAGTCATTCCTCGAATTTTTATAATTTGTGGGAATTTTTACTATAATTACATATTTATAAAAATAAACGACAATTCAATGTTTAATATTAATAATTATATATATATAATTATTTTTTTCAATATGCATGTATATTTAAGTTTGCTCGCCGAAAAACTACACTCTTCCCAATAATATGGAAACTTCTAGCTAAAGCGCAGCTATATAACCTAGGCACCTATGTAGTGAGGTCGGGCAGATCAGCATTTCAAAAATCCTTTTCTGTCGAGCATTCTAAACGGATAGCATATTAAACAACTTATGCATTGAGGTGTTAATATACGCCGATCTTAATTGACGAACTCGAATACGCTGAGCGATTTCAATGAGGGTTGGAGTGTTGTCAGTTTAAAAGGGTTGAGTGGATATAGAGGTGGTTATTCATCATATTGGATGTACTGAGTTTCAAGAGATGAACCGTGAGCACTCGCCAACGGCGTGGAAGGTCATACTCATCAATGGTCGACACCCGTTCCTATTTACACTCTTGAATATTAGCTGCATCATATGGGGCGGGATTTATTTCAATCTCCACCTTTTGTACGCTTTTCCACAACATCCACTGCTTTCGCGCGTTTCCCCAACACTTGGTGTCCCATAGAGAACTTTTCTTGTGAGGGAATACGCGGAATAGCCAATCCCCACTCAATAGGCTAGGATGCCATGTCAGCTTTAGTTCGAACCAAATTGAAATACGTAGGGAACATAAAGGGAAATATGA
Organism: Pachydiplax longipennis; assembly: GCA_036926295.1. Lineage (NCBI taxonomy): Eukaryota > Metazoa > Arthropoda > Insecta > Odonata > Libellulidae > Pachydiplax > Pachydiplax longipennis. The sequence goes on from JAVFKF010000010.1 coordinate 4,824,917, forward strand.
GGAAGACAGCGCAAGGGTCACGCAAATGAACTAAGGGATAACAATGAACAAAGCTTAAAATTCACGATTAAAAGAAGCAATTTTCTGATGTATTAGAAAATGAATTACTGAAAATACCGCAATAAAATTCGTAAACAGAGAATAAAAATATGATTTGTCATGTAAAAATTCTTTCCTGAAACAGGTACTCATAAAGGATTACGAAGAAAACTGGGCTCAAAACATTAAAATGTGAGGAACGTAAAAATATACATATATTCTACATCTATACCTATATTTGAAATATATCGTACATACGAGTATTTGAAGTATATCGTATAGCTCGTCATATAATTTCGTGGTTCAAGGAATTCTGCTAATTTGACTTCAGTGGTTAATGATTCACTATGTCATACTTTTCTCTAACACTTTAATAAGAGGTTTTTCTGGGAGTGCAAGATAAATATCCCCGTCACCTCTATTTATGTGGGTGTGGCCACCTTTGAGTATCGTATGCATATGTACTCAGTCGTATATTAACAGTCAGGGTTATAAGTCACTGGATACGAGGAAACACCAAGTTAACGGCTGCTTATCTAAAAATTCTGACTCATTTAGTAGCACATTTACTTCTAAGTTCCGCTTTAGTAATACTAGGAATGTCATCAAATACAATTTAGACGAATATATTCTTGGATAAGTTATACACTTCGAATGCATGAAATACCTTTTGAAACATCTCTTTTCGAAAAATCTCTTTCCAAAGAATTGGGCAGACAAAAGCGTTTTCGTATCGTATCTTTCCACCTCCTACTATTTATTACCTCCAATAACGGCCCAAGATACACTGGCGCCCCAGGCGACGAGAATTTCGAGCGTCGATAAATATATTTTTGTGATTGCAATAATCCTACTGATGTGAGAGGGAAAGTAGTATTGTTTGATAAAAAATATTTTTAAAATTCTGGCGACATCTAATGCCAATGGGGGATTTACTTTTTAGTATAGGCAACTAAAAGGAAAAATCCTCGTTCCACTTTATTACCACTCATCGACAAATGTCAATTGTGAAATTTTTGATAGGATTTCACGATGAGAGAAGACATTTCCTATCCCCATTTCACCACGCTTTCGATCATTATTTTTATAACATATATCCTCAAGCTTTTCAGGCGATCTACTGAATTTATATAGTTTTTGTAAATTTTTGTGAGCTACCAATGCAACAGAAAAATGATATTTTCTTCCGAATTTAAATCTTCTACCCCAGAATTTTGCAGCCGTAAGCTATGCTTGATTCGCTTATAGTAGGCCGGCCCTGATTAATTATACATCTTTTCATCAACATTTTATCCACCAAAATATCTATCTAATCGAAGGATAAGTCAATCCTCAATCTGTCCCTCAGTGACGTATTTGGAAACTAACTCGAACTATTATGGAAAAAAGGGCTAGAGTAAGATACCACATATCATAGTAAATTGGGTAATATATGATATTGTTGATAACTAACTGCAGCTTAAGCCTTATCACAACTTTAGACTTTTAATCTTAAAATGATTTAAAAGTTAAAATTCTAAACCATTTATAATTTATATAAAATTAGGAACCTCCAGATGAGCCATCTTTCACTCAGAAGGACCTTGCTGTAAAACTAACTCTTTGGAAGAAGCAAGTTAGAATATTATTGATATCTGTACCTTTTTATTTTTGTAATAATAATAAGAATCTGGCATTAAACCCATGGGAATATACTGTGAAAGTAACTACCAGCTAAGTAGTATAGTTCAAAATCGCAGACATAAAAACCCGTGAGAGAATAAACTATTCTTTCTCTCACAAAGTTTAATCCAACAGTCACGCCAATAATCAGATTTACGAAGCAATACCGGAAACGGTGGAAATATCTCGCATTAGATGCGACACACTGAGTAATTTCTCGCGGCACACCGAGCGAAAGCGTTTGAGTTCGAGTGCACTGCGATTGTGAGCGAACGTTACCACCGCTCGAAAAATATAGCGAGAGCAATAAAATGAGGAAAAAATCCAGTCGGGACTACTTTTCAGATGCGCGCTATGAGTAGACCGTGATGCGTTCTGACCCCGAGATACTGGTTCGTGACTGAGAGAAAGTGGTGAGGGGAGCGAGTGGAGGAAACAGCCGAGAGAGAGAGAGAGAGATAGAAATGCAGGCCGCGGTTTCCGATAAAAATTGTTCCCTCCACCAAACGCTATCTTCGTTCTGCACATCTTCGGCAGATTTTCGAGATGATGATGAACGCCTCGATCCGACAGCTCCGGACCATTTCGTTGGCGATTATAATAGACGCTGACCTGGACCCGCTTTATCTGCGAGAACTCTGATTACACTTCACGAGAGGTGTCCGTAATTGGATCCGACTTCCTCGTATGGGGCGACTCTGACAAGTGTAAACCGGCCTTTAGTCCCTGGCTAGTAGTGCGGAGGTTCTTTGTGATCGATGGGAAGGTGGCGTGAGAAGCGGTTGGTAACGCGTTTCAGTCCGATACAGACAGAGCTATCTGGTAGGAACGAAATTTCCGACGTGTTTTCTCCCAAAAAAACGCGATTTTATTTTGATGGGCGCAAGGGCAATTGCGGTTAGCTCGGCCGATGAGAAAGGCGAATAGATCGCCGGCAAAGCTTTGGATATCGATTAGGCGGTTAGGCGGTCCGTTGAAGTAGTGGTTGTAGGTTCTCAACCCACCATTATAATTGTTAATTTCAAAAGGCAGCTCTGTACCATTTACATATTAATTACTTTGTATCTAAAATTATTTCATCGATGATGACTCTCTCGTTAATTAATTGACATTTCGCTAATAACCAAAACTAAATTTAATCTACCTATAAATAGTTTCAGATGCATATCAAGGGAGAATTTTTCACTGCAATTTCAAATTAACGATAGTAATTATCTTTTTGCACAACTATTTGCGATTGTGTATTAATGAGACGTATTAATCGTTAGACCAAGATCAAACGAATGGTCGGATTCAACCAGTCGGTGAAGTGACCGTCGGTAAAGTGAGAGTCGTACAATCAAGATAGACCCGTGTTTTAGTAAACAGAAAATATTTTATTTATATTCAGATATAGTCTTTCAAACTCAAAAGATGAGATACATATATGTGGATGAAGCATTTATAGAAACAGTCCCCAACGTTCCTCATCAACTTCACAATACGGTGATTTAAAACTATTATTTCCAAAGAATTATTCGACAATTTTTGATTCTATTAATACTATTACACTTTTATCTAATTCCTGGTTCGAAATATACAACAGCTGTAGTCAATTTAAAACATGGATAAATTTAAAGGAAATTATAAAAGAAAAAAGCATTACGACTTGACTGAAAATTTTTGATGCTGCTTTTGCATCATCCCTAATGCAATAGAATATTCCGCGAATAGCATGGATAGTAAAAACAATATCAAAAATAAATCGATAAAGTACGGTGCAAAATCAAGCGCACGAACAGTGTAACATCACAAGGCTAGAGACTGTTGGATTTTCACAAGCCACTTCAAAATCTTTCTTGCGGTGCAAAGATTCAGAAGCTGCGATCTCAAACGCTCGTAAATAAGATGGTTTGAGTGTGACTTAACATTTAGCAATCCGAAAGATCAAATCGTTTATGGAATTTTTCGATGCGGTTATCGAGAGCCCTTTTAAAAAATCTCCACGTCACCCGCGTTAATTGTAATTATAAAGACCAACTATTAAACGAATAACTCCACTGCAATCAAGCGCACACGTAACATAAAGTAGGAAAACAGAGACATTCGAGAAAGTTGGGGTAGGTGGAGAGAAAATAAAGGCAGTCTAAGGCACGACGGAAGAATGATTTGGAAGTCTTCACTTTTGGATGTAAAATAAACAACTCGTTCACTTGCAGTTTTCGTCCATAAACATTCCTCAGCGGGGGATAACGGGAGGATGAGAGAATATACCGTGAACAGCAGGGAGCAAGTTTCTCGTAAATAAGTATGATACTTGAAGGGGTGAGTGGGCTTATGAGAACCTGAATAGTCTCTATGACGTGAATCAAATATCGGCACCAATGACAGATTGGATATTGCAGTGGTAGAGCAACGGAACCGATATAAATAGCGCGATAATTATTTTAAAGGATAGCTCGCTAAGCACGTTAAGCTTAGCTGTATGCTTTGCCTTAGAATCATCGGTCAAGGTCCACCAGGATAATCCTAAGTTGAAATGTTCAAAATATCCAAGAATTTCGACAGCTCAACCGTGAAGACTCGCCGCGTTCACGACCTCTACGAGGAAATAACGACTGCTTTTGAGAAGTCTTCAAAGCATCACGCGTGGTTCCCTTCGTATTCATTTTCCTTGCGAGCGACGCGAAGAACGTATCGCCGGACAAAAGAATCGGTACTTATCGAGCTCACTCGGGAAGAACGAGCGATGATTTGGAAATGCGTGAGCTGCAGGACCGCTCATTTTGTTTCCATGGCGTTTTTCAATATCCTACGGAAAATAAATCGAGAAAGAACCGTGAACTGACAAGAAAAACAATCTCAGCCCGACAAAACTGCACGAATGTCTTCCTAACTCTCATAATGTTGGGCATCACTGATGTATATATGAATTTACAATATGGTTATAAATCAAAGGCGATGTAAACGCTGTTCAAGAAGCAAAATGGCAATCGAATAAACGTACATTTTTATCGGTGTCCTTATATTTCATTAACGAGACATTGCAAGGGAAAGTTCACCCACGGGACTTTTCGTCCAAGGATTTACTTCTTAAGAGAATTTCAATCAATGCGCCCTTTGGAAACGGTTATTTTAAAAGAAGCCCGAGTTGGGCCGGGCGGTCATTTTTTATTTTCTACATAAGCAAGCGCAGTGGTATCTGCGAACGATTAAAAAGAATATCGTGATGATTGAATCTCTCAAAAATACTTGGCGTTGAGCCTGGGACAGTACGGAAGACAATAAGTATCTCATTGTCAGAGGGATTTTGAGATCTAAAAATTAAAAGCACAAATTTCAGGTTAACGTAGATCAGAAATGGCTGTCAGCAACTTTCTCTGATACACCATTCGGAAACACATCCATTGAATTAAATATTTACTCGGTAAGATCTCACGTGGTTGAAACAATCATGATTTTGAATCATGACCGTCATGTAACTGGGCAAAATGTCTCCAGGAGGAACTTTATTTTGGCGAACTCTCCCTTAGGTGAAACGTCTTATGTTACGGTAAAATATATGCCTAGAACAAAACGCCTTCAAGCAGTTATTAATTATTTAAAACCGCACAACTACCAAGAGAATATAAACTTCTAAAGAAATTTGTACGCCTCAAATGAGATTCTTTTCATAAAAGTTAGCAAGTTTTATTTTCTAAAGCTGAAAACCAATAACTTAACGAAAAAGCTGATTATTCTATTAAAATCGAAAAATTATGCGCCAAAATGGAGAAATTGAATTTGAATTTATTCCACGCCAAAGTTAAACGCGCTGCCCGCTTGGCTATTCAGGAGCCCAGTAAATATATAGCTATGTAATTTAAATCATTAAATGAAGTAGCGTAAGAGAATTCCTGATTATTTCATCTACGTTTAATACTTCTGCATGAGCTAAAAAACTAAAATGTCATCTTCATTCGAATTATTGACAAGGATTTCGCATCAATTTTCATGCACTTGGACACAAAAATTATACTGAATTCAGCTTTGTATAGACAAACTGAAGATTTAGCGAGCAACGTCGAGAAAGATGATTCTCTTAACTCCAATCTTACAGAAACCTCAAGAAATGTTTTCACACCAGACTAAGCCGCGAATGTTATTTCCTCAAAAGATTCAAGGCAAGCTTCTCCGTTAGGAATCTACCCTTTGTTAGAAGAATGCGAAAAATATATGCCAAGTATTTCCTAGTGAATCTGCCGAGAGAAATTTCCTTGCCCTCATTTCTCTATTCAAATGAGCCGATTCACGACATATTATTATGAAGAAACAAAGAGCAGCCTCTTTGATATGCATTCAGATGCAGTCATCTCCTACGTTTAACCAATCCGGTGGCTGAGTGTTACTAGACCCTCCCACCGTAGATGATAAGCAGGAAGTCAGGCATGGACTCGATGGCTTCCAAGCCACTCAGCGTTCCCTACGAGCATTGCATGGATTTATGTAGTATACACTAAATACAACTCGTCTCCGAATACGTGGGCGTGTGGCAGAGGGTGCATGCATTATAAGTCCCTAATGCTCGAATCATAAGGGAAGAAATTGGATTCCTGTAACGACTAGTAGTGGCAGGATTTCTAAAAGTGCATCGACATCTAAAAATCATTTCACAAACATTTAGCGCCCAACCGGGAATCGAACCCAGGACCGCTTACAACGCGCTAGCCACTTGGCTATCCAGGAGCGACTGATTCTATTATCTATTTTTCTAATCTTTCTCGCGGTATCAGATCTATCTATGCAACATAATACGCATAAGAACATAATTTGTCTAAATTTATTAATTAAATTAAGCCTCAGTTTAAGTATTTCTTTGAAGATTATTTTAACGCGATCTGACGCGGAACGTTCTTATTCTGACGTCACTTGTCAGAGAAAGCTTTAGAATTATCTATAAAAATTTTTTACGTCATAACGTAGTGAGTCAAAGTCTTATTTATGAGGACCTTAATTAAATCTACTCGAAGAAAGGATGCCTACCAAATGATGAAGAAGGTAGTTGTCATAGATAACGAGGCAATTATTAATTGAAACATACGTTCATAAATAGAATTGAATTAAAGCTATATTGTACACTAGAGCAAGAAGTGTGCGCTCATAACAGGATTCTTACATAGAAGCAATCGCTCGCAACGACCTTCATGGGAATGATGGAACTGCATCATCATATCCGATAGTCATTATAACCGGTATTGCTACTTTTTACCCTTTACTTGAATGTGACGCAAAGAAAAAAGAGTATAGCGAACAACGACGACTTTTTTATGTTGCAAAAACACGTTGTTTTCTCTGATTTCAATTATCCTTCAAAAAATCTTGTTTTCTCTTCATGCCACATCCAATGACCACAAATTTAAGTACCTGATATATAACTTATATACATATAAGTACTTCCAGGTTTTTAAAATTTGGTCGAGCGATGTCTTCTCCGACTAGAATCTATGAAATTTTAGCTCAGAAATCCTCCTATGAGGAAATACGTCAACATTTACTGGTTGGTGATAAAGACTCTCCAACTAATAACATTCCGAGAACTCTATTGATACATTTATCAACTGAGAAATTACATAGTTTCATATTTAACTATGCTGCGACCGAAAACGAGTAAACCGTAACCGTGCGAAGACATCTAAATACTATATAAATCAGTTTTATATTGTATAATACCAATGTAGTATACGAAGGTTGTCTGAAAAAATTCCGAACCCAGATTTTTCAGAAATCTTCAGAAAATTTTCAGAAAACATGTCGAGAAATGGCGAAACGTCGGAATCTTTTCAGACCGCCGCGCCGATGTATTACAGCATTGAGCTTGTATTTCCTTTTTTGCGGTTGATAAAAAAATACTTTTCTACGCATTTTTCTGTTAATGACTCTATTTTCAAAATTATCCTAATAGAATGCATATGATTATTCTTTTAATTTTTTATTATTGAGTCGGAGAATACCCGCTAATAAGGAAATCATTTTCTATGGGTTATCTATATTCATGAAAAGAGATTTACACTCCGTATTTTAAAATTAAGTGAGGAATAATCACAAAGATACTGTAAAACTGGTATGTGATCAGCAATGCCGAAACGAACGGAGTTTTCTGTGATATTATCAAATACGAAAGGACAATGTCATGCACTCTTCACAAGGAATCGAATACCATCTGTGACCATCCACCCTTTTCTACAACTTTGATCACAACAAGTATAATCCGGATATTCGAAATAGGGTGACAGGGACTCGGGTAAACACGGTTATAGAGCGCGAACGATAACTGATGAGAGCAGCTAAAACAACAGGAAGTCCCGGCTTAGGCGGACAGATCCACCTTCTAGACCAAATCACAATGGGCGGAAATACGGCGAGCCTTTGTAATGGGATGCAGTTCCTGGCCTTAGAGAACTATAAAGAGGCGGCTGTAAATTTGCGTTCGCGGAACGATTCACGGACAAAGGAGCCACTGCTACGTAATTCATTCAAGCGAATTAGGGATCGAAGGAAATATTTGGCGGTGATGGTCCAAGAGGCAAATCCAAACCTTACGACTTAACTAGAGTCCTTAGGCCGAAATTGGATAAGCAAGGCGAGAGAATGAAGAGGGGCAGTAGAGGCTCTTTCGCCACCTAGCGTCCTTCGAGCAGGAAATCAGAAGCAATTACTGCCGTCATGCTTATGTGACGATATTTCCGAAGGTCGAAAAACAAACAAAAAATTCTACGACTTCTACAAAGCTTAATAAGCTAGATTTCTTAAGGTTCTTTCGATGTTAATATTTAAAAATCTTTCTGCCATTTTAAACTCCTTCAATTCAGTCAATCCCTTCTCTTGCGGATTCAGAAAACTATTGAATTTTGACTTTAAATTTTAATTATTTTACTCTGATTATAATTTTTCATTTTTTTCTTCAGATTTTTATGCTACGTGTATCGCGCAAAAGAGTTATGATAGTGTATGCTAACATTATAACTGTACTATTGCACGACTAAAATTTGAAAAATCTTACAAATTCAGAACGGAAATAAATTAATTCATACTTGTAAAAAATCAAAGGACCGAGGAGCGGAAAGTTTGTAATATATTTATATATGAATTATAGACAAATTCGTAAAAAATTCGTATCCGCAACCTTATTCAGCTTATACATGATATGTCATCACACTTTCCGCAGTCTGAGGATAGCATTCCCAGGAATAAAAGCTGGAATGCTGCCAATGAAGTATTTAACGGAGATATATCGGAAATCAAAGCGGAAACTGACTTTTCATGTCAATGAGAAACATTCAATTTAGAAGCTGGATATGAAGATATGACGGTTATCCTTCCCGATAATTCCAATCCCACGGCATCAATGCAAACTGTCGGGAGAAATTGAAAATAATTTCCGAGAGTTAACTCGGATAGAACGAAGTCAGAAAGGAACCGAGTCGATAAATTTCATTCTCGGACCAGGGCGATATTTTATTCTCCAAATACTCTACGCTATCTGTACAGATAGTGTGGAGTTGATTTATGGATAGTAAAAGGATGGTATAGATAGATGGATACATATTCCATTAAAACTCGACAAGAAAGGCAACTATTCCTCGTTCCAGCGATCCAAAAAATACGCGATCCCTTTCTAAATACTCCAGATATTGGCTCGATCGTTATGCGCAGAATAGCATTATCATCGAATAAATAGCAACGATTCATTGCCGCATTAAAGAAACAAAGCATTTTTTTGCATTATTTCGTAAGTCATTCCTTGAAAAACTCACCCATTCAAAATGAAATATAACTCCAGATGATGCGTAATTACTAACAGTAGTGGATTATCCTCTGCAGATATCTTAACTTCCCTTGATTTAAAACTTTTGGTGGATGAATTACTTAGACCATGGAACCAGACAGATATATGACCAACCTACAAAATTAGAAAGAAAGAGAAAAATTAGTCATAGGATTAAAAGAATATTTGGAGAAAATTAAATTATCTTACTAAATATTCTTCTTTATTAAACGAAAGCCATATGACTTTCTCAAGAGAGTGTGTTACAGCATGAAAAAATGATTTTGATTTTAACAAATTTCGGCATTTTACAACCATATCCCCAGTATTAATGCCAACCCAGAATGAACAGTTTTAATGAAAATTTCACTAGTGGAAATGATATTCATCAAGATACTTAATGGAATTTTGTATTATATAATACTCAATATGTAAGAAGTATATGTACAATTCCACTGATAAAGATACACAAACACTTGTAATGACCAGTTTTAGGGATTCTATGCCATCCTCAGAATATATACAATGATTGTTCATGTATTGCTTCCAAAGATTATACATGTATCTTTAATCTATGTGAGTGTTTATCTATGCTTTACTGTGTATTAAATTTAATAATATAAGACAAAAAGGCAATAAACAAAAATTCTATAAATTAAAACAGAAAATCTTATATCATTAATAAAACAAAAATATTAATTCAATAATATCATCACTATTTTGTAAACTCATAATTGACAGCATCAGTCTGTGGGAAATACGCTCTAATAAATCAAAGTCAATAGCTTCATCATACAGAGGAATTAGAATAGGGTTGAGGTTCGAAAGGGTGTTTCAGCTTCCACACTTGACTGTAAAATTATTGCCAGACATACAAAGTTTTAAAGTCAAACTCATATAACCTCATCGTTAAACACTTAACCTCCTCCCTGAAGCACTAGATTCTTTAAAGTTAGGTTTATGAACATTGAGTGTTTCTGGCAGAGGAAATTGTATTCACTCTTTCAAAAATATGGAAACGACGGATGTCACTGATGGCGTAAAAAAATTTTCAAGCTTAAGAAATGCCGAAATAATGTTGTTTAAGATCCCCGTATTGCCATTGCTAATGCAAGGGAAGAGAAAAAGGTAACTGGTAAGAAAACGAGCGGGATACCAGAGAAGAGCATTCTAGAGATGGAAATTCCATTATACGAGAGAGACATTTTAAAATTTCCGGAGGATGGGAAACCGGAATTAACTGTAATTTATTTCATTCGCTTTTTTAAACTGCGCTATTCGTTTTACATTTGCGAGGGTTCCACTTACGGAAACTTCCAACGTAATGTCCTTTACCAATCTAAAGGAGAAATTTTTCTAGCATAAGACAACTGTGAGTGTGCGTCTGGGTCTATGATTTTCTGAAGCACATGCGGTAATGAAAACGTAAGAAATCACCAAGGGATTACATGTAAGTGGGTAACATGCTTCGTTAAATATGGTAATCTCTTCTCCCAGAAACGGAGATTTCATTAAAGATGTACCGATTGCGCGGGAAGTCTTTCCTTATACTAATTTTGTTATTTCCTTGTTTCAAAAAGATCAAGGATCCAAGAAAAATATTGAATATATATACACAAGGAAAGCAAATTGCATACATATAAATAAATGTATATAATTTCTTTCGATTTCATCTCTTTTATAAACAAAAAGAATAATGAAATTGCAAGAATAGGGTTCGGCGGCTTTCATTTAACTTCCAAGCCATTGTACTTAAATAAAGTAGAAAGCATTTCAAGATAAAAGGCAATGTTAAATATCACCTTAAGGAAGTTCATCATTTTTGAATGAAACTCCTGACATTCAAAGAAAATGAAAGCTTTAATATTCCTTTCGGTATTCCTTCGAATGAGGAAGTTAGCTGGGCGGCTAAAATATAAGCAAGACCGTTTCAACACAAACAAACATTTGCACAATAATTATGATCAAGACCTGATAAACATTAATGTTTCGCTATTACGTAATAACTCTTGCTATTGCGTGTCATCGAGTCTCTAAGCAAGCACAAAGAATGCTTTATACGAATGGTGATGTCAAAACATGCATTTAGATGTGCTACGATTATTCTATTAGTCTCATTAACGACTGAAAATAAGACAATTTCTACTTTAGTGGAAGTAAAGCTTTCCTTAAGCTAACGATTACATCAGCGAAAAGTGGTTTTGTCCTACAAGGAATTTGTTCCCGCAAATTAGATGCTGAAATGAAATCTCGCCAACAGTGTTTGAGGCATCTCTTGCTGATATCATTCAGATCACGTTCGGGGTTAAAACCATATGAACGAGATTCCATCGTTGAAAACGTTTCAGAGCTAGCAAAATATAACAAGGCGGCTGGGAAGAAATCTTAAAATCTCAACTGAAAACAACCTAATACGAGATAGTGACTCTGCAATAAGTAGACAAAAGAATACTTTCTGTGTGATATATGGCTATCTTTCCTAAGTGGGTAAAAGCCTGGGAGAGACATTGGTCCACTCAAATCTCAAAAAATTTAAGTGTTTGATTTCATTTATTTTGTATTATTATTAATTATCACTATAATTATATCGCCGCTAATTCTATGTTTAAAAGGCCTAATTGCCGCAGTTGTACTTTTAATGAAAATTTATAGCCTGCTAAGTCATTTTACACCATTTTGAGACGTAGGAATCCCGCCTAGAATCGAACCCGGGACCGCTTACACCAAAGGCAAACACTTTACCAACTTGGCTATCCGGAGGTTGGAGCAAATTTTTTTAACTATAACATTTGAAACATAAATTTGAAGAATCTGTGTTTAACTAGTGTCTCCGGCTGCGCTATTTAGATGCAGTAACTACGTGAAACTATGTTAAATAAAGCTCCTTGTTTATTAGGAAATGAAGATTAACCTGTATGAGATTTGATATATTGCTTGTGCTGTACAGTTTATGGCCAAGTGATTATATATGACCATTTACATATAGCTGACGGCAAGATCTGTATACATTGATCACTCTAGTCAACACCTATTTTAGTCTCTATAAGTATAAAATATCCTACGATTTACTATTTTGTTACGTTCTATCGCGTGGATACTATTCGTATGCTTTGCCACACACAAAAGACAAAAGATATTCAATTATAAAATTACTGATTACCTATCAAGATAGGCAAGGAAATCAGTACATGAATTCATTGATTTATTGAAAGTGACAAAATTCAGTAGACATTCGAGAATGTCCTGTTGGATATTTTGAAAATGGCAAAATTTATTTCGACACAGCTGGAGAATGGAACCCGACTATATCATCCTTGACTCATTGTTATTTCATTGAGATGAAACATAACACAATTACCGCACAATAGAAGTGAGTTATGAAGGGGAGATGGGAAGCTCAACGATTGCTGAATGATGATAAACAGGTCGTGTTTACTGACAATCTACCGGAATAGAGAATCTGAAAGGCAAAACAAAAGCACTGAACCTTTTCCAAGAAAACATACGTGAAATCAAACTAAGAGATACGTATCTGTTAGGGCTACAGAAAATATGGTGCCTGGGATAAAGTAGACAAAATAACGACAAGAAATAAAATTAAAATAGAGAGCAATATAAATGTAAGGCCGATTTTCCTTAAATGGGGCAACTAAATCATAAGAAACCAAAGTTGACATCATACGAAAAAATATAGGGAACTATAGCTTGGTTTTATCTAATAGATCCTTAATCGAAACTCGTTCCATTTTTTTCGTATAATTTATTAGTAATAATGGGATAAACATTCTTCGGAGCGTGTTTTTTGAAGAAAATAAGGCAATTTATTGGCCAAAATCCATATTTTCATTTCCACAGGAAAAAAAACGAGCTTATGATAAAATGACTTTTACGGCTATACTTACCTATCTCAATTCAACAAGATGTGTGTCCGAGAAGAAGGCCACATAAATCTAAAGATAGATCTAAAAAATGCAACCCAATAAATTTATACAACGTTCTTCTCCTTACAAGTTCGTACCTCTTAAAGTAATACTTGTACGGACCGATTGTATGAAAACGCCACGAAATTGCTCCTTTCAAAGTGCGGCATTTCTATCTCTAGCATAGGAAGTGGGTGGGGCACATCCTTCTACCAATGGGAAATTCGAATTATACCCTTAAGAGTTGAGGAACTGTACGCAGCATTTTGAAGGACGAATCTGAGTCGCTCGAGAGATGTTCCAGTGATGATAAAGTGGGAGAGGCAAGAAGGAAATGAAGGGGAAGACGTATAGATAGAGGAGAAAAGGGAGAAAGAGGAATGGAAGAGGAATTCGGAAGGAGGGAGGGAAGGAAGCGCGTCGTAAAATGGCAAAGGGGAGGCAAATGATTGCGGGGAATCCGCGATTGGAGAAGCGGAAAGAAAAGGAATGTATTGCGGCAGAATCTTAAACAAACTTGCAAGTTGGCGGAAGCATTTTGGACTAAAGGAAAAAAGGATGAGGAGGCATATAGAGGGGAGTGCGACGAATTCTGCCCTTCACCACTCGATGTGAACTGAAATATGGAGAGGAATTTCTTCATCTCTCTAAGAATGCGTGGCATAAGTAAGTAGCTTTTGGGGGTTCACAGCCATTGGATTCCTCGAAAATAAAGTTATCTCAGCATATAACGCATTTAGGCTCGAATGCCTCTCTTCAATCCATTGTTGAGGTTAGTGTACTGACCAAAAATTTTTGCTATTCGAATCCTGATCAGAATGCGGCTATACGAACCATTCAATCCAGTATGGCCATTCAGTACTATTACTGGTCAACAAATCCTTGACGGTAGTCAAATGGGTGATCACAATAAATGAGCGAATGAGTTAATCGACAAAGAAGAGACGATGGGCACGTGCGGCAATTACTTTCACCCTTTGTTTACTTATATAAAAACAGACATTATTGACTTAATAAGTCCTGGTAATGGGCGACATCATAGAACTTTCGCAATGATAGATTACGCAAACTGTTTACGATTTAAACTAACTGAAGCAGTAAATAAAAATAAGGCGAAAATTCTTGAGGAATCATGCGATTTTCTTCTCTACAGCTAAACGATTACCATTGCAATAAGTCTATGAAATCACTTCTCTGTCTCAATATTTCTTCCTAAATATTATACTGGCGTATGTTCAGATTATTTGAGAAATTTTAAATATTCTACAATGTAATTGTGATCATGATTCTATAATCATGTACTAGATAATTACGAGCAGATAAGTAAGTAATCCCTGCCGGAAAGAGTAAGCTAAACAACAACACAAATTATGCTATAAGTATCAAGAAAAGTAACTTTTTTAAGTTAAGTCCGAATCAACTCTCGAATCGTTTTATTACATTGATTAAAAAGAAAGGAGAAGCATTAATAATTCTGTAGAAACTATCTCCTAATTGATTTTTCCTATCCACTCGAATAAGAGATTCAATCCCAATAATGGCCAAACTTAATTATCTACTGTAATTCTCCTTTCATCTGACGTTTTAATCCTTTCCTTCCATCGTAATTTAGACTTTCTGATGCGATGAAATACATTCAACTGTGGTGAAAAGTCAGGTAATCGTTAATCCTCCAATTAGACGACTGGGGAATATGTTTTTAATTCGATTATCTTAAGTTAATTAGGTTCTGATAAAAATCCCTATTAAATGGGCCTGCAAACAACAGGGTTGACATAATACATGCCTATTAAGTATAGTGCTTTCACTGCGGAGAGCTCCTTGAGCAATGATAAACAGGATACTTACAGCTTTCAATTGCTGTTTACTCTGTAAACATTTACTCAACCGCCTTTTGCGCTGGATCAGCGCTGCTTCTCGAAATGGCTTCCAGGGCCATCAAAATTACATAATCACATAAATTTGCTTTCTAAGTACGATGAATTCCATTTCAATATGAACAAGGTATAGGGCGATGGGACGATGAGTTTTACGTAGATAATCTATAGCAACTTGAACAATGAGTTGTTAGGTATTGGGTTATACACCCCTAAATAAAATTTAAATTGAACGAGATTTAAATAGATGCAGAAATAATTAAGGCTTCCAGCAATAACCTCGACTTTGAATACTTATATATAATAATTTATATTCGATAGCAAGCGAGAAGCTGAGCTGACAGCGCTAAATAATCACTGACCCTGAAGCAGATCGAAATGCAGAAGCTAACACAAGAAAGAACGAAATCCTGCACTCCAGTAATAGATATCATTAGCACTTCATTAATGAGAATGATGCGACGTGTGCTCGAATCTCTCATTTGATTACATTTTCAATCGACGAAGCTGGATCCTCCGCTGACTGCACCCATTCAAAATTTCTCCGAATTTGCTCGCAGATTCGTATGTGATGCTCCAAACACATCGCTTCAGCAGGGATATGATTGCTATAAATGACAATAATAATAACGATAGGACGCTGAGATAGTACAGTAGATAGCGCGTATTTTTTCGATCACACATCATTTTTCAATTATTACATACACGTTGCCTCATTAATTAATCATAATTATATGACCTCGAATGAAGATGTATAAGGAAACCGGTTTAACGTTAATCATCGCCGAAGTAAGTTAACTTTAAGCAAAACAATAGCTTCATTTCCATTATGTGTTTTGAAGGATAAATAAGCAGTGACCTGAAATGGTGCGCTTGGCCATACGTCGCATGCGACCATATTTGCACTTCTTTGGAAAGGAAACAAAGGAGACCGCGTAAGTATATCACCAAGCAGTAAACAGGAAAAGCAAAAAACGAACGGTTACGTAACAGTAGGGCTTCTAAGCCGCTTAAGAAATTGAAAGAAGCGTAATGTGGAGTTGCATGCCGCATGACAGAGCTTGTACATCACGGATATTCGCCCAAGGGATATAGAATTGGAATTACAATCGAGGTGGGATTCGCACATAGAGATGAAGGAAAAGTGAGGGAGATATTCGAGAGAGCAAAGCAAGCGCCTTTGCTTATTTGAGGAGATAGCCCCTCCGAACTCCCATAAAACCCTCATACGGAAGTTGTATCTCTAACGACGGATTCGGTATACCTCCAATAACTCTCATCTTCCCGTTTTATTCTTCCCTTATCTCCTTGCCCTTTCGACCCTGCGCTTCGCCACGATAGATCAAGGCATTTCAGAAAGACGCTTTGCCGAAAAGTCCCAAAAGGCTGTCAAAGAGAGACTCACATAGACATTTAAGGTTTCAAACGACCAAAAGAGAAGACTGAGGAAGCTGCTTTGGTGGATTTGGCTTTGTGATATATATTTCATTGAGCTGATACTGTCTTAAGTAATGCATCTTCTTTAAGTTAACCGGCTAAACCATACATAAATTGAGAGAATGAACTGTTGCTTATATGAAGAATGGCGTTGCCATACACAGAGATGGGGCAAACTTTTTCGATGGAAGGAAAGATAAAATCCCATTTATATTTATCCTTACTGTTTGGTGAAATTGAATAGAGGCGCTACGAGAATGGATCATTATTAGACTGACGTCAATTTTATCTCTTAAAGCATCATATTTTACGCTCATGTAGGCACTTCTCAATAATTTCTGTTCCAGGACCTGATTATCACTACAAACTTTGCGACACATTGTGAGGAAGGAGCTTTTAGACTCGGGACAGATTCAGAGGAATAGGAAATAAAAGAGGAAATCAAATAAATTAATATTCACAATTAAGTATTACCATATAACTGAGGTTTGTCGCAAAATGAGTGACTATGTCATTAAGCCATGATTCATTCATCTTAGAGGTCCGATTCGGGCAGGCACATTCCCTCTCCCTGACCCAAGTATTTCTCATAACTCGGGCAAGTCGGGCGATCGCCCGGGGCGCGGATATCTTCGTGTATGAAATATTCACGGAAAAACCAGTCACGCTAGATTATGTTGCTCACAGCATGGATGAATCCCCGGCTAATATTTTTCTATTAACTATTTATGTTTCAGATATTAACTATTGGTAGTTAAAGGGTATATTAAAGCAATCATAAAAAGGATGTCTATTAGGAAGTTTTCTAGCAAAATATTCGTCTCATTCATTTCGAACAAAAAACTTGATGAATGAATCGATCGCAACAGTTAATAGTCGCCGCTTCTGTGAAGTAGAATTTATTCGCTTTATGTTAATCAACCTAATTACATACATTTAACATTAAAGTGATAATAATGAAAGATATAATAATGGAAATATAAAAATAACTAACCGTATTCTGACAACTAGACGATGTACGTTTTCTAGGAATATATAAACACAAAGAATACCTTTTAAATGAATGCCTATTTATGCCTCAAATAGAAGTTACCTTTTCAATACTAAGTATTGTTATCTTTCAAAGATTCACATTTATGCAATCATTCCAATTTTGAACAGTGCTAATATTTCTATTCCTTACTGAATGACTAATCAACAAATAACAGGATAAAATAATGATCTAAATTAAAATTCATAAGAAGGAAACATGTTAGAGTAAATTTCTAAAATTTCAATCCTCACAAAAAATCAATGGAGGAAAGATCTAGTTGAAGAAATATTGCTCAAACATTAAGATATAATAATTAATGATAAATATTTGCTGTTTACAGCGGGGGTTGTAAAGATTTGATTGTGTAATTTAATATCATCTTGCATACCATATTACGGCAAGTTTACTTATAAAAATTGGGCACTAACTTTCACTAAAATATTATATATCACGTAGATATGATTAGTTATTAGAGGTCACCTTCAAAATTTACAAATATTGTTTTCGAAACAATTACGGTTAAGAATCGAATTAAATATAGCTACTTCTGTGTGGAGTGGATGTTGAAAATCTATTGAGTCCTAAATAATCTTGAAAACTAATATGTACAATACAATGTAAAACATGAATCACATTCCAAACTGGAACTAGAAATTCCTGTCTTACAATTAACCGTTCGTAGATTGGTATTACAAAAACAAAATGGAGTACGATTTTAACCAGAAATATAAAACATAATATATACAGTTATTTTCATGTACGTTGGCTATAGAATAATGGATAGAAATAATATGTTCTTGAAGAAATGATATTTTATAAAGAGAAAAAATAGTTTTACAGCCAAAAATATCTAAAAAAAAGAGAAGAACTGCAAAACCAGCTGAAAGGTGCAGGGAGGAGTGACTGAGATAAAGAGAGAGAGAGGGATAAGATACAACGCAGAAGATAATACATAACAAAAGTTAATAACAGTTTCAATATATTACAGAATACCATTATTTATTGTTGAAAGTTGAACATAAAAATATTCTTAACTTAGTGAACAGAATTAATGAATAGAAATTTAAAAATTTGTAAATACGAGAAAACAACGGTTGGTCCATTTGCAGAACGAAACGAAGAGTCAAAAAGAGCGAAATAAGGATTCGAAGAGAACGGACAGAAGGGAATGGTACTCCAACATTCACCAAACATTTTGTAGCTTCCATTACCTATATTACTGAATAACCTTGATTTCAGATAAGATACGTTTATGTGCACGTTTTTGACCCCACCTCAGCAAAAAGAATTCCGGTCTTTTAATTTACCTGATTAAAACTTTTCTAATGTAAGCGAAAATGTGATTAACTAATGTATAGTAGCGGGTAGGGTTCTCTTCATCCTTGCTTGAATTAAGCGCTTTCCAAATTAAAATTTAAAAATTTAGTTTCTCACTCCTCTATCAACAATCTTTAATTCCGTTCCAACTTCATGAAGTGACATTTTCGGAACAGCGTAAGAGGAGGGAGGGAATGGAGGCGCTGGAGAGAAAAAGATTCTGGAACTGTGATTCATCATTTAAGATTTGCGATGGCCCATTAATTCTATTTTAATTACCGAATCCCTATTACCAGGAACTTTTTCGTGTATTCTTTCAACGGGACCATACACGAGGACTCGAAACATTTTTTGCCACAACGTCGCTTCCGAATATAGCGCCCGAGAGATATATGGAATAGATTCACGAATGTGCCGTTTCAAAAAGTTTGTGGAGAACTTGTCTCGATAAAAACTCTTCTTTCGGTTGACGCATGTGCCACAATTGAATACGAAGAATGGATGCGTGTATTTGTGCCGAAATTTCCGAGATTCAAGAAGGAAAATTCCACCAAATAAATATGGTTGCGTTTTCTAGCCGGAAGAGCCGAAGGAGTTTCAAAAAAATCCGAGTACAGACTCTTTACAGCGTTTCCATTGCCAAAACACTCTGAAAACCTCATTTCCTGCCCATTCCCCACTCCCGACGATTTCTGTCACAACCTAGCCTCAGATCGATACATTTATTTACCGTACATTTTTTCTCCTCGCAAAAAATGAGGCACCTTTTTCTTTGTTTTACGTTTTCTGATTCACCATTATAAGTGTGCGATGCAACGTAGCGCGCTAAAAAAGCGATTCGAGGAAAAATCCAACACTTCTCTCCACAGCTGCTTTCTTCCAACGGACTTCTCAAATAAATATAAAAAATTCGCTACACAAGGGGCGAAAATTTCACAATGTTTACGTACAGTAATCATGAAAGCTTACGGTATTGAGATGCGCAGTAGAAGGAGGGATGAAATGAGGGGATATTAAGAAGCGAAAACGGGAGAACTCAACGTCATTGTAACTCAAACCCCCTATGAAAACACCTTTTAATGAAAGTAGACTCTCCCACATAGTATCGCCTTCGCTCCGCAAGTACAATTAGCTTTTGCAATAAGCTTAAATTTTCAAAGGATACCGTAAACGTTCTCATAAGTGCAAAATAAACCGTTTCTCTTACTTAAAAATGCGTCTATATACTGTTACTGAAATAAGCTCTACGGTTTTGTGTGTAAATGATGCTCGCAAATTCCCTTGGGTATCAATCTCTTCGCTCTCGACCGCAGTGATTTGATCGGACGTCAATTATTTCTCAATCGCGATTCACTCGCCGATCGGAATAAACAACTGCTGCTTAAAACAATTAACAAAAACGAAAGGATCGATCGCACGAGATTTCCCAAGAGGAAGAATTGCTCATTAATTCCAATTTCAAGCTGGGAAACTAATTACAAAGGTATAACCGAATCTTGATAAATATGGTGCAAAGATTTAGTCAAAATCACATTCTAGCAGTCATCGGATGGAGTGCAATTTACATGAAAATGAAATAAAACGACTTAAAAAACATCTAAGTTAATTTATAGTGAGGCACAATTCTACTGCACAGTAATAAAGGATACGACTGGCACTATTTTAGTTTTTTCAACATAATAATAAACTACACAGTTTTATATAAATCGACTGAAAATAAGTAGTTCTCCAAAACTAAATTGTATGCTCGATCTTGTTATTTAAATACATTTTCATTTCAAACAGACTTAAAAAGCGGAGGACAAACAGAGCAGTAATTTAATTTCGTGACTCTATTTAAATAATTTAAATTTCTTTAAGTGATACACCGGCCTGAATTGATAATTTCCCACGTATCTATTTCACATACTTTATTTCCTCGACATCTAAATCTATTAAAATTAACCAAAAACTTAAGTTAAAATTAACCAGGACCTTAAGTTTATCATCATTACCAAGCTCAGTTAATTAATTCGTTAAAATTTGAAGCCTATTAATCGACTACCATGAAACATTAATTGTTTTAATTAATTAGATGAAATTAATTTCGTAAAGACCGAAGTACGAATTCTTGAGAAAACACGTCAGGAATCTAATCTTAAAGTTCATCCACTTAGCTAGTATGATAACATAATTAGGAATTCTTAGGAATAAAGACCTTGGATGGAAACGTTAGGTAGGAAATTGTGCTTTATGCCGCATGAGAATGAAATTAAAAAGGATGGTTTAATATACTGCTACTCATACTATATATCTGATGCGTCATGATGGAAGAAGTTTCTGACAGAAAGACTTGATTTATATTTTTACCTCTAATATTTACTTTATACCGCTAATTATCATGGCTTATAGGATAACCTATATACAGAAGACACAATATTCTTTAAAAATATTCTTAACCAAACATTTAATTTATATCCGCTACGATACGTTATAACCTAGAAAATTGGAGGATTAATATCATTACAAATAACTTATTTGCAATTTTTTAACTTTAAAGAGAAAACTTAATTTTCATTCTATACGATATTAATAATATCCTTAGAACTTTTAAGTCAAATTTCAGTTACCTATAATAATTTTTACCATAAGAAAGTATAATGTTCCAAAATTTATCAAAGAAAACTTAGTCACATAACTTGGAAACAAGTTTTCCTTGATAGTTTTTGGTGGATTATTCTTTCTAATGTTTTAACCTTCAGCGGCCTTAACAATTATAATTATTATACAATTTTTACCAGGTTAATCTGGTTGAAGTTACGTAGGACTTTTAGTTACATATTAAAATACTGTCATGGCTCTCCACGACTTCCGACCAAACCATATCGATTATACGCTGCCAGTTATTAAAAATTCCCCTCTCTGAAAGAAAAAGTTCTAAAAACTTTGTATGACGACGATCTTTCGCAAATTTGAATATATGTTCCATTCTAGCGATCTGTGTGGTAGAGGAATTGCAAATGCATAACCAATATGGTATTATAAACAGCCATATCATCGGCACCATCCTCACCAATGATTGGAAGGACGCTCTGCACAGCTGGGAGCGACTGGACTCGTCTGCGGAAGCATTTTCGAAGGCGGCGAAGGACAAAAAATGTCGATGGTAAGACGGAGTTCTCACTCACACCTCACGCGGAAATAAACAAACTAGGCAGCGCTAGAAAAGGGATAGAATCGGAAAGTGTCTGGCAAGCGACACCGAGGGAGTGGTCCTTGGATGACCTTCGATTCGAGGCATACGTTCAGCCACAATCCGGTTGCCATACAAGTCGGCTTGAGGGAGGTGAGAGGTTGCAGGGAGGGTGAGCCCGAGTGGATTGTTTCGATTCTAAAAATACATGCGGTAGATTGCGAGCGAAACGAGTCCCCCGCTCTTACGACTTCGTCGCATGTTTTCTCCCTCGTACATCGTTAATAAATTAAGGGAAAAGGGTATCGCCTAGCTTTTAGCCCACCCTCGTTTGCGACATTTTAAGTTTCGGCGTTTCGGAGAAAGCTTGTATTTTTCAGAAATTCGGTCCGTAATAAAATAGGAAGGATACGCTTAATAAAAACACGGGTACTGTTCAATACTGGGTGGTAAACCTCAGAGCTTACCAACCGGTAAGCCGCAGGGAAGTTCGTATGTCTCTTGGTTCTCGCAACTGTCGCTCTAAATCTGTCCTGGTATTTTATGAGTATCGTCTGCAAAGATCGGATTTGAATGCCATCGATTACGCAGCTCATATATTATATTTAAGTATCTTATGATAATATGATTCCAAAAGTGAAATTTGAATGATTTGCTCTTCTAAATACATCTTTCCAATATTTCGGAGAATCTAAGTTTGATGTGAATTGTAAACTCAAATAACTGCAATGTATATCGAAAATGATGGTACTGAAAACCGACAAGTATTGTCTCCTGCTTTTTTGCTGAGATCTACATAGGTTACTTCCTTGATCGAATTTCTCCCTCAACAGAAATATTGAAGATAGTTTAAAGCGTGAATGATATAAGTTAAATGAGATTCTCTTTCAGAATATTATTCATCGGTCATCGAAAAAGAAATTCGTAAACACTTGCGTCGAAGATAGGCTTAATAATGAGGTACTGGTATCTAAATTATACGCGGACGAGGACTTCCGAAATTCGACTTTATCTAGATCAGGGGCTTCCATATCTTTTGAGTAAGGTGGGTCGCAACTAAATGATTTTAATTTCAGGTCTTTTATCGTATAATATCATACAATGTATAGTGCTTAGTAAGGAAAAACTCGAAGTAGGATCTACTAATAAAAATAATTTAAATACGATATACATGAAAATAACCAAGTAGGAATATTAAACGTCTCACTATGAGGGTCTCCTGAGTAGGATATCCGATTTGCTCTTAGTTCGGAGACCTCTGGTCCAGTTCTAGTACATGTTAGAGTTACCTTTCCTCATGGGAAGGCCGAACGGAGCATTAGGCCACATATGATTCCATTAGGCCGCATCTACATATACACATCCGGCCGCACTTAGAGCGTTCCTTGCATTCAAATACTATAATATGGCCTTTGTGTGAAGGAAAACGAATTTCATCGCTTAACAAAACAAGTCGGAATTTTTTCCATTTTATTTTAATATGACTTCATACATAAGACTGGGGGATAAACTTATTTAAATAAGTCCATTTGTTTCAGGAAGTAACGAAACGGCAGCAATGAATGCCCGAGCAAGTGGCATAAAGACTGCAGGTTTCCCACCTCTACCCCAGCCAATTGTCAGTAAGGGAGATGAAAATGTGTACAGACAATGACATTTCGCGATAGTTAAATCCCATCTATAGTATGTATATATAGTATTTATCTATTACTATGCTTACAGCGATAAATTCCACAGATCTTGTCATTGAGTTAAAAATCACCTGTTTTATGCGGTTAAAATTTTGCTGTTTGAAGTTATTGACAAAGAGTTCGTCAAAGTAGAAGAGAGATGACCTTCAAAACCAAAACAGCTTCCGCTGAAAAGGAAACTTCTAACAACATTTAACTTTAGATAGCTGCGGAAATTGAACTTGTTCCTGACTCTGGCGAAGAGAAAAATGGTTGAGAAGCATGTCATGAAAAGAACTTTAGACAGAGACCCATCCACTCAACGCAAATGTACTACCAAGAAAGATAACAACTTTTAAATTTGACATTCAAACACGTAAGATATGAGTAAAATATTTTCAAAGATAAACAAATTAATGGTGAGAAAAGCAATGGGAAAACCACCTCATTCCTCACTTTTCTAATTATTCAACATTCTCTCTCCGAAACTTTTGGTAGATCATAGCTAAAAATGAGATGGGCAAAGTAATTGCTGTTATCGCCGCTTCCATCGAGTAAAGATAAAACCAATACGAGCAGCTAATTCCTTATGCGACCCTTTTCCTAGGGTTAGGACCAAAAATAGACATCAAACAAGAGTATCATGTTCAGATATAAAATAATATATAAATGACTACGCACTGATTTTTTCGAGTAATATTTCAGTATAATTTCATTACAAAGATCCCGTTGACTCAATAAGAAGCACAAAATTAAATTTTACAAGAAACCTTAGAATTGATTTTTTCGAAAGTCATGATAACTTCCGGTCAATTAATTTACGTACTGATAGGCAGAGAAAACTAGATTATCTGCTTAAATGAGTGATACCATAATGTACAAGTTTTTTCCAGAAACCCGTTGAGGATATTTTCAAATTTTCAATTAAAAGCAGTGATGGAACAACTAATTACTACCGCTGATTATCCATCACGATATATTTTTTTTCAGTTTCCGTCCTTTCCTTTTATACCACAAATATATACATTTTAGAAAACTCAATATTAGTAATCAGCTCATAAAAGAACGAGAAAAAATGAACAACATACCCCACGCTGTTTAATAAAATTCCCAAACAAAAAATAAGGTGCGCTTTAAAGTTGTCAATATGGAATCAGTCATAATGAAACATTACTATTTTCATTATTTTGGCGAGTTCATTGTGAGCGATTCATTTTGTCATTCGAATTCCTAAAGAATTACTCTAATAACTCGAATGAGTGTATGCGGCCACATTAAGTGACATCCTGAATAAATAATTCACAACCGTTAATGGACTTAATTAATATTGATAAATTACCTTTGTAGAGAAGAGTAATAAATAATGAAACTTCGAAATCATGGGGTACTCCCCTCAGAACTTTAATTTCCTTTCACCGCCACGATATTAATAATTAATATTACGATAGAATGCATCTATTAGAATAGCAATATAAATATTACGTGCATATTCTATGATCAGCCTAAAAAGCTATTATTTATGACGGGTGCAAGAGGAATTTTCGACACAAAAGAAGTAAAAACTAAAATATAGAGATAAAAATGCTTGAACTAATTTTAAGTCCTAACGTATGCAGAAAGACCATATTTTCCTAGAAAACATAAAGAATAAAAACGAAATGAGTTCACAGGAATGAAGCCCGATGAATTAAAAACCATAAATTAGTATAGAAGAGTGATGCGGAAGAAAATGTTAATAACGTTATTTTATAGAAAGAATTCTTCGAAGAAACTGTTAATATTTCCGCCAACATTTATCGAGGGAAAGGTAAAAATTAGTAGTAAAAATCAAGAATGATATTTGCGAGGTAGAAATAACTATGTATTTCAAATATTTGGTGACAAAGACTGAAAAATATAATGGAATAGAATTACAAGGACAAAGCTTTGAATTAAGGAAACTTCTGTTGAATGTAATAACGTACAGTCAAAGCGACTAAAAGTTATTTCGATAACAAAACCCGCGGAATTAGAAAAAATACATACTCCTGAACGAATGGAATTTTGAAGATAAAAAGGAAATCGGGAATATTTAACACAAACATTTTATAAAAAAACGCGTCACCGATAATTCGAAATTCGGGCGCATTGAACGTATCTTTAAATTGGTCGTAGATTTGCCCGGAACCAGCGAAGAGAAGAGAACGTCAGGAGTCACGCTTTCTTTATTGATTTCGTTTACCTTACGCCTTTCCGGAATGTATCTTTCATCTGATTCACGCCTTCTATTTGAACAGAGAAACGAGGAGCTTCCTGATTCCTGCCGATCATTGGAGTGGCATTTTGCTTTTCCTTCAAAATTTTGGAAAACCATTTCTATAATGATCAATGCACAAACTGAAGAAATTCCTTGAGTGATATCTCACATTACCACGGTGAACATCTTGGAAATGAAAGCTAATGAAACAATCCGATTAGAGACATATTCTTGAAAGCTTTTCTTTACTTGGGAGGGAAAATACTGAACAAGCTTCATCTAAGCTTTTATTCTATATAATTCTGAATGCCGTAAAACAAAAATATTTTTGAAAACTGTGAGCTTCATTTATTCAGTATCTTACCAAGGTACTAGGTAGGAATTAAAATACAGATTTAAACTTTGTTGGTAAATACAAATGAAAATCTGATGACCACTTGTTCATAAGGATTTCTTAAAAGATTCTGTAAGAATCTCACGTTGTCGATCGTTAATATATAAGGATGAAGGGTAAGGAATCATTGTTTAAGAGTTTAATCGATAAATTTATCTAATTTAATATTAGGTAAGGAATCAATGTTTAAGAGTTTAATCGATAAATTTATCTAATTTAATATTATGGTTTAAGATTATAAATGTAAAACCTCCGGCCCAGTTAGAGGCTAAAGAGTGGAAATTGATACTCGCGCTTTCAGCAATCGTTATGAAAGTAATCAGATATACTCAGAAAGTGTTAAAAAGATAACTAAAATGCATTTAATGATACTATACGGGCAGGTGTTCTAACCGCTAAACTACCATGCCGCCTCGATTCCACACTGTTAACGGGATGCTTTGTGAGCAAGACAAGTGGCGCTCCACTTACAATTAGTGGCACCAACCACCGCCAGAGGTCCTCATTAAGGCAGCCGACTCATACGGCAGTTGTTTGGTGGGATTCCCCCAAAGGAAAGAAACAGGGATGAAGAGAAGGTAAGGGTATTCGAACACAAAATTTAATATGCTTACAAGTATAACATACAAGATAAAACATATTCGAAAACCTTGTGATCTCTGCAGTTAAAGAAGAATTCTATGCTACAAATCATTGTTAAGAGATCTCGGCCTGAATCTCAACACGAAACCCCTTCAATCTCCTTCCAAATACAGTACCTAACTATATACAACATTCTGAAAGATAAACCGAGAGAAGTAACGTTACAACATCTTTATTTTTAATAACGCTGAGTAAACTTCAAGCCAATGAAACGGCTACGTTTCGCTCCAGAATACATTTCACGCATTTGGACAAGCAAGCTTCGCAAATAAGCGGTTGAACATTCAAAGTTCACGAACATTGATCATCCGACAAAACGGTCCACTCATATATAATGCGATGAAAATAAAGCAAAGGAGGTTGAAACACCGACGGATAGAGGAAGCTATACTGGAGCAAAGTTATCGACTCCCCCGCAGTCCAAATGCTCTTTCAGCTGAAATAATCGAATGAAAACACACACCCTCTCAGCCTTCTTCCGACTCTATTCTTCTTCCGCTGCATATACGCGCACAATGGCCATCTTCCCTCCTGAACCGATTCTTGCCTTCGGATACACGCATACGTCTTTTTTACCCGTGCACACAGTAGACTTTCATAACTAGTCGATGGTAAAAAAAGCCAACCTTCGACCAACTTCCGTATTCTCGTGCGTCGGTTCATTCAGCGTCAGCCCAAGTCATTAAAGAGTAATGAGTCGGAGTTTGGGAACGAAAAACCTCAGACGTACGACCTCGTTTATAGAAATGCATCGGTTCCTCTCTTGGAGCCTCTTTCCGCTTGCATTCCACCATCGCCATTTTATGCTACACGAAAACTGCACTCTCCGGAGTTTAAAAAGAAAATAGTGAACCCTGAAATGCGAGGCGCGATTTAATATAAACTTGAGTGCGGGGTGCCTACGAATAACTATTTTACGTATTTAATAAATTTTTGTCTTCTTTGCCGCGCCACCGAAATGAAATCGGAATGATTCGAATTCGAACACTTTCCCCCGACTATATTTCTAAAATTCGGAATTTCTGTACTCGTAATTTACTCGTTGACTTATTCAATAGCGCAATCAAACTCGTCGAGTCACTAACGGCAAATGATGTTGAAGATATTTGTCATATTAAGTCGATTGCATTTCCACGTCACGTTTTACGTTACCTACCAAAGTAAGCTTTGCAGAGGAAAAAATATTTAATGGATCCAAAATGTCCCTCCATCACTACACAATTAACGGCTTGAAATGCATATATAAAAATATTCTAGTGGGATATAAGCTTTTAAGTGGTATTACTGGAAATGACTCGCTAATGCTATTACTCGCTAATGCAAGGTCATCGTTAGAAGAACAATGATAAACATTTAATTTAATATGATTTTATACAATATTTACATGTACCTTTTTTATATACTTTTTGATACCACATACATTATCTAATTATTTAATAGCTACTACACACAGAACTAACAGCTCTGAAATTCATTTCCGAAAGCAGAGGTGACCCAAGTTCTCACGAAAAATAAGGGAATTTAGATTTCATTAATTTCATATGTAACGTGTACGTTTCTATATATCTTCTCTTTTCTTCGGTGAAAGATTGAATAGCTCCGTTTTACCGATCCAATCAAACTCTATTCTACCTAACAAAAGCAATTCCAAAAAATCCACATCTACTCAATAGGCGTAAGCAAGTCACAAATTGTTAAAGGAAATTTTTTCACGGACTACATAATCTGACCATCCAGAGAGCCCGACTTTCTCTGATATTTATTGTTTGAAGATAAATGGAATTCTAAAATTGATTTATCCTCGCATGCATACCTATAATCTTGCATCCATGAACTGATCGTCCAAGGTGACGACTACGGCCTTCTCTCAGACGAAGAGTTTTTATTTAATTTTTCCTGAAAGACTACAAGCAGCATCCGAAAGTTGTCGAGTAACAGAAAAAGTTAGTTATAGAGAAAAGATTTTAAAAGAATAAGAATTTTAAGTTATATCAACTTTAAAGAAAGTACTTCGTGTTAAATTTACTTAAAAGCGAAAAAGTGACAATAAATAATCGTTATAATGTTAGGAAGACTATGAAAGTTAACTGATATAAGCGGTAGCTCATCACTCACAAATTATGTAGGTAACCAATTGTTCGTGCTTTTTCCTAAAAATAAGAGAGAATCTTAAACTCTTTAAAGTAAAAGGTTATACGTGTTACTTAGAATTGCACGTTAGCGGCGACGCCGGACAAGGAGGCCTCGTGATCTGCAAAGCAATTGCAGAAGGTGATGTTTCTTCGTTCGTCAATGGTTGAGGAGAGAGAGAGAATTTAGAAAGCTAAGCATAAAAAGTAATTAGGAGGGGTGTCGGAGGGGAAAAGTCATCCTTCTGCCACCCCTAGGGTAACCATCACTGCGCAGTGATAGTATAGCGCGGAATAATTGAAAAGGGACAAGTCCTAAACACCAATATCATTCCATGATATTGGTTATCTTCACCTGGTATAATTTAATTTCAGAAGCTATACATGTAATTACTATTCATTTCATTTATTAACGCGAGGTATTTATTTTTTTCTTCCCATGATAAGCGATATTTCGAAGATAAGCTCTACGTAAAATAAAGCCAAAAATATAAGATAAAATTTAACTTCGCGATTGCATATTGGAGCACATATCGACAATTTAACTGAATTGATTATTCGGCATTAAAATAGCAGATAAACTTCAGAAATGTAAAGCATTTCATCAAAATGGGAGTATATAGGCTCCTTAGTCAAAACGCCTGGATGGAATGTCATATCTCACTGAGAATATCTCGTTTTCGAAACTCTATTATTCCCATATTTGTTAATCTCATGAACAATACATTGCGAAAGTCCTGAAAACACTGCGGAAATTCACCAAAAATAACTTCTCAACATGGCTTTCCTTCATCAAACTGATATGCTTCATTTCTACAAGGTATTTATGACCAATCATCATTTGAATTGTGTCTTTTTCCGCTTTTTAAAAGCGGTTCTGATGTCTAAGTGGAGCGAAACCCATCCAATTCCGGGCACCAACGATTCATATAATCTATGGCGCAGAATTTAGATATTACAATACAACAAAAATAACCAAATTAAATAAAAAAGTAAGTTTCGAAACTTGCAGAAAATCTAACTACATCGTTCTCCTATTGGTCGCAGGTGCCGTCTAGAGAGCTTTCATTCACTCTGCATTCCTTACTTAACCCATGAACTTCAATTTTTCTTAAATCTACAAACCTCTCTCCATATTGCAATACCCGCAGGGAAAGTAAAAAGAATTTCCTCCAAATAAAAAATCTAAAAGCTCTACATTCGGTAAAGAATAAGAAACAGTTACGTGACTGAGAATACAAAACTTTCCCTAGCCTTTTAGAGGCAAACAATATTAAGGAATAGCGAAATATCTTCGCCTTTAAGCAACTTTTTGGTCTCTAATGTATGGATTGGGAATGTGAAATTTAACGTGCCCCAAAGGATACGAACGGGGATGGAGTGCAACCAAAGCTCGAAAGGTATTAAGAATAGGCAGTGAAAAAGACATGGATGGAGCCCTTTTCCTTATAATGTGCCACAGACCTAAGGTAGAATGGCCGGTGAGGGAACGAAGAAGGCAACATTTGAAAGGTAATGGCCATCGACTCACTCTCGTAAAATAGAATATGTATCCACGAAATGGGCTAAGGATTCAGCGAGCGCAAATGAGGCGTCGTGCGCTTTTTTTGAATTCTCTCTGCGTAAGATAAGAGGATATTCCGTTGATGCCCCCCCGAGTCGAAATTTCGAATACAAAACAATTACACTTTATATCTGTGAAATGTAATCATGCATACGCTTCAGGATCACCCCGGGAGTACTCTACAAGAAGAGATGCTTCATTGTTACCGTTACATTTGAAATAACGATAAATAATGACTTTAAAAGTAATGGTCGAATTATTTTAGAAAAGAATGAGATATTGAGATAGAAATACGCTTTTGCATTTTTATGCGAAGTTCAACGAATATACTAAGTTATAAATATATTCAGTTTTTAATTTTACTACCGGTTTCGTAAGAAGTTTCATCTTCATCGTTACAGTGGCAAATCGTTCCTACAACTTCTTACGAAACCGGTAGCAAAATTAAGAATCCGTGGAAAATTACAAAGTTGTTTAATTTATTATGGCTTTATACAAAGTTACGCCAGATCATATTGATTTCACTAAAAAAATATAATTCTAATAAAATAATCCATGAACAATATATCCTAAATAAGCAAGTGACAGTGTTCTAAATCGTACCTTTTTCAATAATATATATATCTTAGTTTTGATCAAAAAGAAAAATTTGAACATTAAATATTTTTCCGTCGAAAAATTGAATTACGTGGCTACAATACAATAATATTTTACGAAGGCACCGAACCAAATATTTGAAGACATACGAAAATACCACGCAAGATTTTTTTATTTTGAGATAGAAGTATCATTTAACTTCCGGATGATGAAAATGATGATGGAGATGATGAAGAATAATTCTTGCTTCGAATTCAAACAATTTGGAAAGGAGATCATATCGGAAAGAGCAGTTCGCTTGAACGTACACGCTGCAACCTGGATAGAGGGTTGAGCCCAAATAGCAAATAAACGGAACCAACGGTGGCTTCAAGATCTCTACCATATGAGAATAAAATGCAAATGTATGTTCCATATGATCCAGCCCTGCTGTGCTGAAAAACATGGCAGAAAAAATATATGTAATGGAGGAAATCACTAGGTTAAACTATGCCAAGGTCTTTTAGCAGTTTGCATCAAGTAAATGATTGAAGCAAGAAACTACTATCTAATAATATACTACAGTGCTCCACATTCGTATCCACATTTCTAGTTGGAGGGAAAGGCTATGTCGATAGCTTTCAATTTTAAATCAATCTAGCTAGTTTTAACTTTTTCTGAAGATATTTATGAGTGAATTTCCAGGAAAGTAATTAAAATCGAACCGAAGATGCCAAGAAGAAAAACATTCATAGGAACTAAGAATAAAGTGGTGTTTTAAAACCTAATTAAGTAGTGTCTTACGTCGAAAAGTTGTGATAAACCGTACTAGACCGACTGCTGAGCATTTAGATATGAGAGAATGAAATTACAAATGAAAAATAGCTATGAATTCCGTTATGAGCCTTGAAGAGAACGGCTTTTTCACTCCAATCTAGATTTCTATTCGCGCGGAAATATAAATAAAATCAACTGGAAGCGAATAATGTAAAGTTGCACTTAATGATAAATGGAAATACGCTAAATACTTCGTAAACTTATAAAAGATTAGGAAGGTAAAGAAGGTAGGGAGTTGACAGTAATGTGTTAGAAGCAGACTAACTTGTTAGCGATTTGCGAAGTCCAACTTTAAACAGTAACAGCTTTATAGATGATAATTCGAGTAGCAAAAACAAGTTAAGTAATTACCGCCCGCTTTGTCAACGACATGCAAGTTGATGGGCAAAGTAATTGCTGTTATCTCCGCTTCCACCGGGTAAAGATAAAACCATTACGAGTAGCTTATTTCTAATGCGACCCTTTTCCTAAAGTTGGAACAAAAAGAGACATCAAAGAAGAGTGTCATGTTTAGATATAAAATAATATATAAATGACTACGCACTGATTTTTCGAGTAATGTTGCAGTATGATTTCATTAATAAATTCGGAAGATCCCATTAACTCAATGAGAAGCATAACATTAAATTTTACAAGGATCCTTAGTATTAATTATTCCGGGATTCATGCAAAAGTTAAAATTTCCCATACTGAATGACAAAAACATTCATTGTGTTTATTTCACAGCTTACTTGGTTAGTATATAATACTACGCCCTTAAATACTACCTTTGTGAGCTCTGCACTTTGATTATTAATTTGTTTTGACATTTATCTTGAAGAATTTACAGCTTAAAACCTCCAAGTTAGTGAAGTATCTAACTGAAGGGTATAATATGTGTGGGTTAGTAAATAAGGGAAGACTAAAAGAGACCTTTAAAAGTAAATAGTATGACAAATGACACAGTTATTCGCCTTCTAAAACCACCAAAATAATATTCCAAGGGTCCAGTTTTTCAATTCCGTTTTTCTTAAGTTTGTTTACAAAAATATATTTAAAAATCCGTTGTGTTGATTACGGCGATATTTTCAATCGGATGATACACCTACACTCAGAGAAAAGTGTGAAATCACAATATCGTATAACATAGATATTCAAAAATATATCTTCCACCTCAACTTCTCACAATTTGCACGTAGCAATTCGTGATTCAAAACAAGCGCAGGGGATAAACGCAAGTATATACTCCATCAGTTTTAATTAAACAATCCAAACCATCAAAACGTAGTGGAAAGGGGAAGTTGTTATCTGAAAATTATTTCGTTGATTAACCCAAGTAAGAACCAGTATTCGTCATTTGCTACAAAAAACAATGTATTGGTTCGATCAAATCCCTTTCAAACTGAAACAAGTGGACGTGTATAACATAAAAATACTGGCTTTTGAGAAAGTCATTCATAATTGATTCTTTAGGAATAGTGGCGGAGAGATCTAGTATCAACCAGTCAACTTTAAACGACAAAATATAAGAAAATTTAATCGAGACGATAATTTTATGAATATACCAAAGACGAGACTTTATTACACTTCATCGTCATCCTTGATTTGAATCGAATGATTCGGATTTCACGGACAAAGTCGAATGTTGAAATGAAATAGACCTTCAGCAGCGATAATTCATCGTTCGCTGGCGTTTCTTGAATATTTCATATTTTGAATAATCTGCCTGCCTGCGTGAGATAGACCAGATTTTGAACGCGTTGCAGACTGAAAAGCGCGGTAATAAATTATTCCAGCTTCAAAACCCGCGATCCTCGATAATGCATCCTAATGAATAGATTTATGATATCGAATCGATGCATACCCGATTTCGGTTTTTCTTTTCTAAAAAATCAAAGTCAAAAATGCTTTTGTCACGAAAAAAATAAAAAAAAGTCGTTCGATGCGAGAGCTACAGCCGCTGAACTTCCACTGGGATAAGAATTCCCGCGTTTGTCTTTCACGGGTAATGTCGAGTGGAATAAGAGGTACAATAAGGAGTTTTATTTTCACAGTGTGAATAGTAAACGTACATTCGGACGCATAAGAGCGGTAGTACGTGATCCGTACCAAAGAGAAGTTGTACGCTGAGGATAGTTTTTCCAAGAACTTTACCAATTTTCCGCATCGCAATGATATTCTTGGTTTTTCGGGAACTAAGATTTACGTACACCTCTGCAAAAATGTCCGTGGTGGTAAAGCCATTCAAGACTTACAACTACCGCAGTCGAAGGAGACCAAGAGACTCCTTATAAGTTACTTGCAGCGCATTCGGCAATAACACCACACGTCTCGTATTCAACAGATCGCTGAAGACGAGGAATTTCGCAGGCTGAAGTGTTTACTCCCAGATATATTTCTCTCATGCACTGTATTAGGAGGATGTGTTTTCGAAGTTAGAAATAACTAAGGTTGGGCTTCAATAAAAAAAGGCTTAAAGATTAGATTAAAAATTATATTAATAATCCGGCAGGATAGTTATCAATAATCGAACCAAATTATTGAACGCTCATTTTCATAATTTTCTGAAACAGATGAGGGTGTTTCTTGGAACAAACTGCTAAGATATTGCTTCAATAATATCACAATTATTATAATTCAACATAGGGACAATCATTATTTTCGTTAATATAGTTCAAATATATATTAGTTAAAGATAATATTTGGCGATAAATAATAATTAAGAATTATCATCGGAAAATTACCGAAATGGAATTGTGAGCAAAATAAGTGAGTGTATATCATTCTTTCTAACAAAACTAAGAACATTAACAAAAATAATAACGGAAAATTATCCAGTACATCAAGAGTCCCACAGATAAAGTTAATTTGAATCAAGCCTTTATAGACTGTTAGGATTTCTAAGTTATGTCTTAACCCTTCCTAATCTAACAAGTGACATATTGAAAGCTACTGATAAAATATAATTACAACGTACTTCAGCTAAAATAACACTTTAAACATGTAATCTTCCTTAAAGTTCGCATATAAGCAATCCATTCTGAAATTCAATATAATTATAAGCTTAACTTCAAATTACGATAATAACTTCGTTGTATTAAAAAAATAAACTCAAAAACTTTGGGTTTTCTCAGTATTCCGAAAAATGCTTCCATAATCATTACTAATCATTTCCTGAAAATTCGTGATACCAGTATCAGGGTTTAGTTTACCCTGTCTGAAAATTTTCATCCCATCCTCCGGTACGAAGTTAAAAATTCAGCACCCCGTCATGACAGGAACAGCACCTTATCTAGAAATATTCCGATTACGCGATATAAATATTATAGGCGACGCTTATTTTCTTGTTAAAAGCGGCTCTTGCAAGTAAACAAGATGGCCTGAGTGAGAAACATCATTGGTGGTACGCGCTCCTCACGTGAGAGGCAAATCCATTATTCAAGAAGAGCCATCCGAAGCATGCTGTGATCTCAGAATAAGACGCTTGCCACTTCGCGAGTAAGTATAAAAAACACGCATTTGAGCAGAACCCGAGCTGAAAACCGCAATTTTCGACTCTCCAGAAAAGCAGTACCCGAAGGGGCATTTAAGGGATTCGGATCCCGCAAGGATAGCATCACGGCCATTACTTTTGTAACAGTGCTGATAGAGCGAATAGCTCCTTTCCCACGGAACTGAATTATATATTTATATGAGGCTCCTTTAAGGAGTTTATCCACCAGGTGATCTCTTCACGAATTCCTGAATGTAAACAAAGAGTATTCCCGGTCGATAGGGCGGGTTTGGAAATAAAAGTCTTCGGATATTCGGGAAATGAGATAGTAACTCCGATAAATAACACAATAGCATATTTATTGATTAAAGTAATAGAGAATGTATTAACTTTAAAAGAGTTGGATTTGCAAACCAAAAGACTATTTTCGTATAGAAGCATAAGTACCAAGTTACAAAAATCGAAATGTAAATATGATAAAACGTAGTCAAATTTGAAATAATTTTATTTCGGAAAGAGAAGTTTTTGAGAATAGAGTTTTTGTTGGTAACCAAACATGTACAAAGAATACAATTTATGTCAAAATTACGGACACAAAATCTGGAAATAATCCACAAATAATACACATTGGTAAGCTTTGATCCTCGAGTACCTGATAAAATATAAAGCCAGAAAAATTTTCACTATTTGAAATTTAAAATCCACAGTTAGTAGAAATATACTTAAATACATTCTAAATTTCATTGATTGATAATAAAATTTATCGTCATTCTAAGGGCTTAAAAATATTCTCCGTCATATCTAGCTCTTGTGAATAATAAAGGATGTTTTCAGTGCCCATAATTAAGGGTTTCAATGGATAACAATGAAATTCATGGAAGCGGTGGTGACAGTTTACAAGGTAACCGTAACAATACGAGTAACCCAATATCTGACACAAGAGTAAAATTTTAGTACATAAATTGAAAAAAAAAGAAAATGAGAATAAACTCCGTCGCATAATTGAATATTAATACCGATATTCATCGAGTAAATATTAGTGAACTCTACAGCAACTGAAATTATCAGCAAATTTTAACGGTAAAACATAAAAATAATTTTCTTCCCTGAGTTACTGTTTATCTAGGCAAAAAACGGTCATCTCTTTCGTAAAAAATCCTTCATAATTAAAAAATGGTAAAAGTAAATTTTAGTGACCGTTCATTACGTTAAAAATTCCGAATAGATGAATCTGGAAAATTATTAAAGGCTGTTCCATGAAAATACCACCGTGGGATAATAGTATTTTAACATCGTATTTTTACACTAAATTTTTCCTCGAGCCTCTGGTTTTGCAACAAAATAAACCGACAAAAGCAATTTTTCGCTGCTTTGAATTACCCCTGCGATTACGATTAAAACGCTGTACATGTCACCAGCTCTGTTTATGACATCTCCTGTAATCTTTTACATTCTCAGTAGTCTACGCGCATAGAAGAAAACTTAAGAAGTGCTCGACATGCACGTACTAGGCAAAAGGCGAGGATTTTCCAGACTTTGAACCAAATTTCAAGAGCTAATTTCCCTTCAAAAGCTGACACTTCGTCAAAAGCGAGCATCACACCAAAAAAATACTTAAGCGAACGTTTTCCCCTTATTTCAAAAACCGCACCTCGATTTGGAATGTAGATTCAAAAATAAGCTCCGGTTCAATTAATTTTGGGGAAAGGCGCAAGGCGGTTGATTTTTGCGATGGCGTAGTGCCTTGGCATGACTTCGACCAGCGCTAAATTAATCTTTCGGATGCGGGCTAATTGCTGGGAACAAGAGTTTTTGGGGAAAACGGAAAGAGAATACGTAGGAGAGGAAAGATGCAGAGGAGAGGGCATCAGTGAAGATATCCAACTACTAAATGGAGCCGCGGCAAAAGTGGAAGAGCAGAGTAGGAGTAGGGCTCATGAATATATAACATAGGGAAGCTATGGGGGGAGGGGATTTGCGCAGAAACCCTGTAAGATTCGGGTCAGAACAAACGAAGCAAAAGGAAACGGCGAGTGGAAAGTAGCGAGGGGATGCAGGAGATTAGAAGGAAAGGAAGTGGCCTTCTTATTAGCTTCAACCTAGAGCCATTAAGGATGTTTATTTGTCCATCTTCCACTACAACAATTCTCTCCTACAAGATCCTAGATAACCTAATTCCCATCCAGTCGGGACCAACCCCAGATCGACTTCACCCCCTTACAACCCACTGTGTTCAAAACCCACGCTAATCCGCCATGATTACGAATTATTACTCACGATTACAGCGGATCTATAGAATCAATCTTGAAATTTTCCCATTAGACAGAATTAGTAAGGGATGATGTGTAATCGTGTGGTGGGGAGCTCTATGAATACACGATTAACATGTATGCCTTTAAATCGAGGATAAGATGGAGAAATAAAGACGAATGAATGCATTCGCACATAACTACTATATATCACTGAGAACTTAAGATAAAATATTTTGCAATCGAGTGAAATATTCACTCATAATATCAACAGTAAGTCCATGCAGTGTATCAACAGATAATTTAATTCGATTTTAAAATGTTGATAATTCTTAGAAAACCGTTCTTTTAATAATTTCTTAATTTATATTAGAATTATGTGTAGTTCTTGAGATATTCCTAAACATTACCATACATTCTTGATACATGTTCCAAAACAAATATATTTAAATAAATTTATATCTTTAAAAATTTCCCCAAGTTATAGATTTAGGATAAAATTGTATTCATATTATAAGAAAGAAACAACTGCTGGGACGGATGAGGGGCTGGCCATGGGTTCAAATCTTTAAAGGAAACCATAATAATCATCCCACTGCGATGTGGAAATTAACCACCTTTCCATAGAGAATGGATAAAAGCGTATCCAAAGCGGTGCAGCTACATTAACCCTGTTAGGTTTTACAGGCAGTTTCACGGGCGGCGATGCTCATTTGTCCATCTTCCACCATAACACCTCTTCACTAAGCCATTCAACAATCCCCAGCAAACCCACCCAAGCCTACGCGACCAAACCCGCACGTACGACCCATTCCTCACGCACGCTAATCCACGCCAAAACTAAATCGAATTTCTTTCCGCGAACCTATCCAATCCACGAGCTCATGGAAGTGGTTGGCCCGCCCGACTACCGCTCCCCTCACAAAAAACAGACAAGCGTTGCTTTAGTCACCCACTTAATTTACGAACGCATATCTCCGTGGTCTCATACGCGTCTCCCGCGAAAAGCCAAGCGTCCATATAATGCACACCCACGGTACATCATAAGGGGTGATTTAACAGATTGATGGGTGGCACTCCTTCGATCATCGTTAATCATCCTTCTTGGCCCATTGTGATCGCTAATGCTGTTGGGTTAAAAGACCTTTTTTGCAGCTCCCCTTTTGCGGTAAATTCCGCCGCTTTCGGTACATTTTAACGCGCGTGCACAAGAATGTTCCGAAATGGGCGGATAAAAATCCAGCCGCGACGCTTCTCGCGGAATTTATCGGAAAAACGTTCTTTGCGAAAATTAGGAAATTCACCTAGTTTCCGCAGAAACCCGAATTCCGAGTAGATCCGATTTGGAAATTCTCGATTGAGAAATATTGATTTACTTTGTCTTAATGCGGGAAGAAATTGTTTACGAATAACATTCCGTTTGTGGATAGATTAACTAGTGATAAACATTTCCGAACACATGAGCGCTTCCATGTTTACTTCTCTGTACTTTTATTACAAGACATACCGAATCTTTTACTATGGATTTTGCATGAATATCACATTTAATGCATTTAAATCAAATTTTTAATTTAATTATCAATGTTTTTGCCACATTACATTTTCTCTTCAGCGGGTGTAGAATGAGTTTCATCATATATTGAAATTTGAAATAATAGAAGCGAAAAATTGCTGAGGTTAATTACGGTTTAACTATAAAGAAATAATCGTAATATACCATCCAATCACAAGGATATAATTAAGACGTAAAAATATTCGAATATAAACATGGTCATTTATCTAACTACACTATCCGCTTGATCATAGCATCATTTGGTTTTAACGGCCTAATTTTAGAAAATTTCTCGGATATACTTTTTCAATTTATCTTAATTTTCACATCACTAATAACTACTGTATTTTATAAAAATATATTATTTTTATAGAAGGGCTCTTGGATATCAAGTGCGTAGCGCATTCTCCTTTAACGATGGAGGTGTAGGGTTCGTCCCATGTATGTGAATTATAAGCGTAAATGTATGTGAAATAGCTTTAGCTATCAAAGCGCTTTCAACAATACCACTATAAGATTTAGAAGAATCCTACATCGAGATAACTATGTATTAAAACCAAATAGAGCGACATAAACGATGAGAGAAGGTATTTCGAATAGGAATCAAAAGAAAGCAGAACACCTT
This sequence comes from Pachydiplax longipennis, assembly GCA_036926295.1. Classification (NCBI taxonomy): domain Eukaryota; kingdom Metazoa; phylum Arthropoda; class Insecta; order Odonata; family Libellulidae; genus Pachydiplax; species Pachydiplax longipennis. The sequence goes on from JAVFKF010000010.1 coordinate 4,865,103, forward strand.
ACTTTTTACCTACTTCATTTATTGTCGTACTATAGATGACATAGAGGAAAACCTTAACTCACCTATTGCTTTAGATTTTACTAGAAACAAAACATACACTTTTAATCCGACTGTCCAAGACAAGTGTACCTTCTTTATGCTTTCCAGATGTTAACAGCAAAATTGTACGCACATCACCGATTTTAGGCCACTAACAATGGATATCCCCAACGCATGACAAATGGGACCAAAAATTTTTCTATATAGGTCATGCGGTGCGTGATAGCTTTAATCACATCAATTTTTTCATTAGACTACTCAAACCCGAAAAGAGTATCAAAAAATTTTCGAAATAAATAAGACAATTGCGATAAATTAATTAAGTGATGTTATCTAGGAACGGGAGAGAAAATAGACCTTTGGGTCAGAGGTAGATAAGGTAATAACAAGAATTATCTTGTTCCAGGATAGATAATTTCTGACAGGTAAAAATTTCCAACCTTTTCTTTCTTGTGACATCGAAAATTTAGGTGGAGATCCCTCGTGAACTTTTATATACATGAAAAAGATGTGAAAATTTCAATTTAAATAAAGGTAACTCAATGAATAAATAACTTAGGAGTAATATCCTTAGAATATCCGCATCGCTTGAGCAACATTACGCGAGCAGTTTCTTGTTTATGTGAGATACAATGCTATGACAAGAGATCACATCTCATCCCCTCGGTACCCCAAGAACTTCTTCCGTGGTCTTTATTCTGATAATATACCATTGAATCACAATAACGTAAAAAATATCTATGTGGATGGAATTTCTGATTTCCACTAAATTTAGATTCGTTAATAGTCTCACCAGTAAGCTAATTTCATTAGGCGCATTATAATGTAGAATCCAAACAGTCTATTGCAATAAATCAGAACTTGAATTCATCCGGATTGTTCAATACGCGTACAAAATAAGAAAATGCAATGTCCGAGTACTTATTAATCGACATAATAGGATGAACCCATACGTTTCATATGGATGATGTGGTTGCTCGGTCCTTCGTGTCACTGGAAATCTTTTTTTCAAATCGTTAACCGAATTCATTGACCTAAAACAAAATCTCATTGGCAGACTAAATATCTCCTCTCCAAAAAACTAACGATTTACGGGACTTAACCCTTTAGCACCGGATGGAATTGATTGCATTCATACCTCTCTTCCTTCACTCACTGGTACATGAGCCATGAAGCGAATTTAAAAATCGAAAAGAAGATCAGAAAGTAAACAAACAACGTTAGGTTTTTAAGGATTTGTGCCATTCCTTAATTTAATTCTATTATTTGTAAGAGATCTAGTGATTTGCAGGGAAGGGACTGTAAGACCGATAGTTAGGTATTAATTGCAGCAAAGATAAACTCAAAGAAATTGAAGATGAAAAATTAGAAAAAATTCCAATAAAATATAAAGCAAAGAAGAAAATGAAGCCTAAACTAAATTTATCACATTTAATTCATCCTGAAAACCAGCAAGCCAATTCTCTAAAGCATACCATACAATAAACTATTAGTTTTATTATCTAAGGATGAAATCAAGAGACCAAGAACAACTATAACTCAATGTAAAGAGAGACTACGTGAGAAATTATAGATATTATTCGAGACTATTACTAGAGGAACATGTGGCTACGACGGGAGTCAACGAAATCGTTAAATAGGGTGAGGTTCCCAACAGTAATGGGATGAGAACATCGCAAGAATAAATGACCTGGGATCTGGGTTTGCAGAAGGTTAAAATAGATGGTGAGAGACATAATGCGACCGAAAAGGTGTTCTTAAGGAATGTAGAGAAATAGAAATAGATGGAAAAAGAAGGAAAAGCAGAGCGAAGACTGAGGAACCAAATGTAGTCCCTTCATCGAAGAATAATAAATAAAATGTATATAGTATAAATTATCCGAAAAGAGAAAACTTAAACCCTAAGGACGAATAACTAATTCACATTTGCAAAGTTTTCAGACATCAGACTTGCTCATATTTAGAATTTTGAAGTGTATATACTTAGTACAACGTCATAAGACACCACATAAATCTGTTGGGACCGTGTATGCCTTACAGGACGTAGGGGCGTGGTGTTCCTACTGTTCTTTTAGAAATCAATTTTACTCTAATATGACAATCTTCAAAATCAATTACCGCCAAATTTCTTTCTTCTGTAAAAAAGTCGCAACAGCTCGAGCTAATTCCCCTTCAAGTAATAAACGGTCCCATAAGATTAACTTGGTCTCGTCATGAAGTTGAATGAAGTATATGAAGTAAGACTCCACGTAAAGTTTAGAGTAATTCCGTGTTGAACGAACTTCCTTTCGTTAAAACAACATCGCAGAGCATCTTAGCATTTTCCGAACTTCAAAGAAGATGATACAGTCTAAACAAGTAAACAGCTCCTACGTTACTTAAGAAAAACATATCACAAATATTTGAATAAGCTGGAATGTTGATTCAAGCGTCATATACGAGAAACTAAGCAATTAAACATAAAAGCTGCCTCCCCACTTATCGTTAAATTAAATTAATCTACTCTTCGCACATGATAAAATATCCGAATACGAAGTGGAAAAGCATCTTCTCTGATTTCTGCGTCTGCTGAATTTCTGCATACACTATACACCCTTGCTATCCACAGCCTTGTGTACATTCTCAAGTTACCTAGGGTGATTGCAATCCGTAGGAGTCAGACATACTATGTACCCCTAAACGAATGATTCTGCAGGAATGAACCGATTCGCAGATGAGAGTCTGCCTTATAACCGCATTCCAAGTTTACTAATATTCTCAGTAGTTTCTTATTGAGTTAATCACATCGCAGGTTGAAATATAACGAATGATCACTAATCATTAAAAGATTTAAAAATACTTATTTTGAAGGTTATTCGTTATTTACTATTTCAAAGGTGAAATAAATTATTTTAATGTCGGCATATATATTCCCTTCTTAAAAATTCAAACGGTAAAAAATAGCTCTGAATTTGAGTAAAATTGAAAGCCTTCCTCCAAAAAATAAAGAAAAGGTTATTACAAACACAAATATACAAACTAAAGCAATTCTTATTATTTTCCACAGTTTTTATTTTGACGACCGTTTTTGATCATTACGATCATCATGAGGCCTGATTTGACTCCTTAGAGCTGAAGATAATCTTGTTATTTCCCTATTTAATAAAGCTGAACCAATGAAAAGTTAACTTAAGAGGAGATGTAACGAAGATAATGTACAATAATGTCAAATTTCATGATACATTTATAACTCGTGAATAAAAGTTAGAGAATAACCCAAGACTAGAGGTGGATTTTAAGTCTGCTGGCTTACATTTATGTATGCACTAAATGTTAAATTTTACATTTATATGAACAAAACGATAAATATTTCAACGTCTAAGACTATCCCGAGCAGCATCTTTCTGGATTTCTTATATTTATAACATTATCTATAGTACGCAAAGTAACAATACTAGAAAGTAACCGTTTCTTATATAAAATTATGTAAATGGTTGATTTTTAAACAGCTAAAATTGTACGTCATCCCTGGAGATAATGAGTCCTAAATCAACATTTTCCCGTCTATGCAGTAAATTAAAGAGAAGAATGGAAAGAAAACTTCATGGTCAACAGATATTATGCGCCACATTCACAGAGCCATCCGAGATTGGACTTAATGCAGGGAACGTACCCGTTCTACATTCGAAAACTCATTTAATTTCATAACTGATAAAAAAATATTAAAGTAAATGCATTTTATATTCTTGCTACTGGCATGAGCCTAGTATTTCGAAAGCAATCGACGTACGAAATCGTTACAATGGCTAAAACACGGCACTCTACGTACTGATGACAAGGAAAAACACATGTTCCTCGTATTTTTCCTCCATTCATAGTATATAACAATTGGTCCAGCGCATGGCTATCCTTATATTCATCTCACATGCTTTGAACCACTTTTTCGTTTACAATGTGAAAAAGAATACGCACGGTGTTTTGTAGAGCTATATTCATACTTTGCTAGTACGTCATTTTAATCATATTCGAAGGATATGTGGGATAAATATCGGTCACAGTGCCTCTTTATGTCAATCCTGTGTAGAGTATCAAATTTAAGATGAAAATTGCGTAAGAGATGAATTAACTAAAAGCGAAAATTTACTGAATAGTGTCCATAATTTTCAAGAAAGAAACACAATAAACAGACACATATTTGCTTTAATTGAGGTGATCTTTCTTGATTCTTTGTCGTGATCTCTCATGAATTCTCATGTGCAAATCGATGAAAGTAAATTTATGTTTTATGAAACACAATGTCACCAGCAATACAGAAGTGAAGTTACATAGTGAATCACCAAACAAGATGAAAAAATAAACTGATAAATTGGAGATTCATTCCTTCCGTATTATTATAGCTTACGCTGCTTACTTTACTACTTCCTCATTTGAATATAAGCGAGACAAGACCGGAACAATCGAGATAATATTATGATAACTTTTCCTAACTTTAGAACATTATTTCTGAAAGAAATATCTACCTCCACTTTAGAATACGAACAGTTGAGATCATAAAAATTGATACAGGCGCCTGATATTTTCCTTCCCACGGAACAACTACTTTTCAAATACCACTCATTGCTTTCTTTACTTTCGGGAGATTTATCCCCAAAAGATAAGGGAAGCAGAATTAATGAATTGAAATAAATGGTTTATGAGCACACAAAGCAACTTTAATTTAACATTAACGCAATTTGGTAAGCAAAAAACAAAAATGTAAAGAATTATATGTAATAATATCTATCTTCTATCGTTTAATACGATTATTTGTACTTTTAAACATCTATAAATGTAAAATTCGACTAAATTTGAGTGTGAAAATGATTAATCTTTAAAAAGGTTAAATAGACAGGTGTGATGGGAAGGAAGGTGAGCGGTTAGAGCTTGGTAAAGAGCTTACCCTACGTAAGCTACTAAAATTTTACAATTTCCACATTCAGATTTATGTGGAAAAGTTCACATCTATCTCTAACTAACTATAATTATTCCGTTCCACATTATCGCAGCCACATCCATCGATCGTATTATTGATATAATTATTTCAAGTAATTTCTCGATGCTGATTACTTCAGTTCCTATTTTAAATAGTCCTTAACCAGAAAATTAATTTTTAAAAATATCCTTAGAACCAACCAGTCCAACCTCTCTGTTGTAAGGCTGTTTTGTTTTAAATTTAGTTTTCTGGGAACCTGATGATGAATTAATATCGAAACCGGTAATTAGAGAAATAAAAGTTTATGTGGAACAGTACGCATCTGTCACTAACTAACTGTAATTATGCCGTTCCACATTATCACGGCCGCATCCATCGATCGTATTTTCGATATAATTATTTGAAGTAATTTCTGGAGGCTAATTACGTCAGTTTCTGTTTTAAAGAGTCCTTAACCAGAAAACTAATTCTAAAACAAAACAGCCGTACCATGAACCAGTCCAATCTCTCTGTTGTAAGGCTGTTTTGTTTTAATTTAGTTTTCTGGGAACCTGATGATGATTTAGTATCGATACCGGTAGTTCGAGAAATAAAAGTTTATGTGGAAAAGTATAAATCTCTAACTAACTATATATCAAAAATATTATAACTCTATTCATCAACTACTCAAAAATATGCACGAGAAGAAAATTTTGTTATTATGTTGACTGTCTTCTATTGCTCAATTCAGTTTTGAAATTAATCCTTTGGTTCTTCATTCGCTTGAAGTATGATTTGATACATACTGTTCCACACGTTCTATCAATGGTAAAAACAATATTCTACTATTATTCCTACAGCTTTTTTAGTAATTTTGGGAGCGACTTGCTGATTTATTTCTTAAATTTTCCGGAATGATTGGAAATTTTCTTCTTCAGAATTTATTTAATCAAAATGAACTAGAGGAATTTTCCCGCCATTCTGCTACGTAATTTACCACTTTGGACGACCGATCGCTCCATCAGGAAAAATTAAAAATACAGTAAGCGTATTTAGACAGAAAAGCCAGCAGTAGAAAATGAAGAGAAATGGCAGGAGAAGGAAAACCAAGATTTTTCGAATAGAAGAAGGAAAATGTTTCCCAGTTTATTTCCCCGAATTCCATCACAGTCATCGAGTACCTTTCCCCTTGACACTACCAACTGATCCATTCTATTCTCCCACCTGCTGGCAGTGCCTCTTTACCTGTAGAATTGTACTCTTCCATTTGAAGTATTTTATCCCTTCTTTTACAAACATTCTTCCTTCCCTTCCTTATCAACAGTTCCTATGAATGCGCGTACTGTATTTTATATTTTACCTAATGAAAGAAATATGATTATCATAATTACATTCAAGAGGTAGATGTTTTGCTCCGCTTCTAGATGGTAACCGTATATACAAACCAAAATTCATGCAATCAAAACACTGAAACTCAGTCATATATCATTATACGCAATCATGAAATCATAATTATAAACTCAATCGGCCGATAGTTTGTAAGAAGCGATTAAGTTTCTGTCTCTTTTTTACTCTTTAGTAGATAGATAATACGTCCCGATTCCGCTAGAACTATCCCACCTCTACTGAGAATTCCTATTGTCGAAAAAGTACTGAGCTCCGCAAAGGTCTCCGCCAAAAAAAATTGACTTTTTTATGATATACAGCAGAAAAATACAGAGAAGTAAATTTTTCGAACACAGAGGAACTGAAAGGATTCGACAATAGTATCATTGATACCTGACGAATCAAACATAATAGAGTTAAATTTTATAATCGTAACGATTTTTTACTTTTCCCAAGGCTGTGTTGAGGTTCTGTGAATAACGCTGGCTCCCAAAATTGACGCTATTTAGCCAATATAATTATTAATTCTCTGTGCTTTTTAGTACTAGTGCGCGAAGTAACTACGGGTTCTTTATCTCTGTTTTAGATGACATTTCCTTTATCAAAATTATCAAGAATAATTTCAAATAATAATTGCAGTGAAGTAATGAAAATAACCGTTGTCATAAAAGATTGTCCAGTTGCGTACCGTTTTGCCAGTGGGAGAGATCCGTTTTCAACCAGATAGGATAAGATAAATAAATAGGTAAATAATAGGTAGATTAACGTACAAAAAGAACTAAAACCGTAAATTCATTTTACCCGAAGAATTCCACACAGGATATATTTCGCAGATTTTTCTCGATTAGACTCGAAAATTGCACGAAAATATTTTAAAACGGAAAAATACCTTCACGAAAGTAAACTGCTGCTTCAACTCATCAATTCAAATCGAGAGTAAGTCTTCAACGACTATCATAAGAAACGACAGCAAAACTTAGCACGTTCAAGCTTTGCTCCTTTTTGGAGGATAAACGAAGATCTCGAACTCTTTCGCGCGAGGTTAAGGTAATGTATCTGGCAACTTGCCACAATACTTGATGCATCAAAGCAATTTAGTTCGCGACGGAGAAAGGGGAGATTCTCACCGGAGATCTCCCTGACCTACGCCGGCCCTGCCGTCACCGGAAGCCACGTACGATTGCTTCCGATCTTAAAAAGGACTTCTCGAATCCTAAGTCCGCCGTGCCAAAGACCCCATCGAACTAAATTGGAAACGAGCGCGAAAAGAAAGCTACGAAGAAGAACGAGAAACGGAAATTCCTCGGAATGAAAGAAGCGATGCGTCTTACAACGGGGAGGTATTGCGACCCCGGAAGTTTTGCACTCTTAGAAAAGAGTTCCCTTGACAAAGTTCCATCCCCTATTCCTTTCTCCGATGCTTAAGCGACTCTATTCCATTACACTGAAAACTCACTCCGAAAAATCGGGGGAATTGTAAGAGATGACGCAAAGGCAGACGATGGCGTCAAAGCTGTGGGAAAAGCACTCGATTTTCGGTGGGGATGAAAGAAACAAAAGAAATGGGTGGAGACGATTACGCTGGCTGAGGGAGGTAAGGGGGAAAATGTTATGACGACTTTGGAGAATGAGAAATGGCAAGAGATCGAACTTTTCATTGGATTGGAAAGGGAACGATTAGAGGGTAACAAAGGAAGGTTTAGAAACTATTGGGGAGGGCAGCTAATAAATCCAGAAGTTGGTACATCGATGACCTCTTCCATGTCCCACTTTATCCCGAATTTTCGATCTGAACTTCCCCATTCATTAATTTATGCTTTAAATTAGTTTGGAAATCGTAGACAGAGTTTCCCTTCCCGTGGCCGTCTGTTTGAAATTTCATCCCGTTTCGTTCCGAACTCGATTATGTATGCCGTACGTCCTGATTCTGGTCGGCATTAACAACAGAAATGATCATTTGTTTGCTATATTCCTATGTCGGCCTTTCATGGATGTACGATAATAGCTCTTTGCGGAACATATTTACAAAGGATAAATGCATAAGCTAAGGATTCCATGGGCCTTCCATTTTGTCCACCGTGACAAAAAAACAACAAAGTCCTTAGGTGAGTCAGGCAACATCAAAAGCTAAGCTCCCTTTGTGAAATAAAATTCCGTTTTCGTATAAATGCGAAAGAACGGCGTTCGTCAAAATCACGTCACAAAGTCGAGGGACTGTCAGAGCTACTAAAATAGTTAAACCATCGATAAATGACTTCCCGTCCTCGGTGTGAAAATACTTTTCACGAAAGACACTTAGAAAGTTTATCTGTGCGAAATATTTCAAAAGTTAAGATTTTATCACCCGTGGAATAGAGAAACGCTGAACTTGGAATCGACGCCTAATTCCTGCAGTTCGGCTGAAATTGACTGTCCCAGATTTGATTCTTGAAAATCTGGTCATCTTTTCTTAATTGGTACCGGATTGAAATAAAAACTTGATTGTGATATCAATTTTAGGCCACGAGTAGGGACGCCAAAACACATGTTAATATACATCATCAGTTAATTACTCTCATTTCGCTACAATGTATCATTCTTGAGATGCAACCGAAACATTTTATGAGGTACTGCCCAAAGTAAACCTTAATCGAAGAAACAATTACCTATCAAATATAGATCTATTACTATATTCGCCAATATGCGAAAACGGCTGGAACTTAGAGTGAAGATTCTCGAAAACATTTTCATAAAAGAATAATGCATAAAAGTTAGCTAAGAATTCAATTTCACGCCGAGCACAACCTTGATATCTAACGTTCAATTATTTATATAATTTCCAGATAACGGATGCTAATAAATCAACGTAATTGTAGGAGGATTCATTTCGAGCGATTTATCGCACCCACCAAACCTCGCCATTGCAACGTCCGTAGACGTAAAAAGGAAATTACGGCAAAGTTTGCAGATCTGTTACACTTGTTGCCCGACGGTAAAAAATGCTTCACCGTTTCCTGTTAATGAAACTCAAGATATCATTTAAAAATTTTTCATCCGAGGATTTACCGCTTCCATTCGCTGAATCCGAAATATTTTTCGGACATTTTGCATAAACACAGTAATATTGCAGTCTCTAAGATTGGTATAAGGTTCTTTCAGAAATCACGATAGAAATGCTGATTAACACTGAATTAATAGAGACCGCATTCCACCGAGAAGAAAGCTCGGGTAAAGATAAACATTCGCGAAGAACTTCATTTGCTCTCTCTTATCTACACTTTCAAACAATCGTAAAAAATGAATAAGGTAACATTTCCTCAGACAGGAGATTTAAGCAAATAATGTACTGTGTCACTAAGAAAAAGTAAGATAAATCTCCGAATTTTAACATAATTCGTATCAATATGGCCGTCACATGAAACCATTACTAACTTACAGAAAACCTTGGCGCTTCTGTCATTCCTTATTATAGATAATTAAAATGACTAATGAGTAAATAACTTTAAATGCGGAAGTTTACGGAATGTATCCTAGGCTTATATTCCGTTTGTGTTGTACAGTCTGATTCCCTTCTATAAAGATAAAATATTGTTCAAATATCGCGTTTACTTAATCAATGGTGAACGTCAGAGGTTTTTCAAACAGTATAACTTAACGCAACAATTTCTTGCGATATGTCTTAAATTTTGCATCGAGAGATTCCCATAACTAAAAACCAAGCAATCATTTTATCTACAAACTATTACAGATCTACTGAGGAAATTAACCAATGACTCTAGATATAAATTTTTGGAAGAGAAAACGAGATATGTTTTATTAGCGAAATTATCGCGAATAACTTGCATTCTATCTTCTATCAAGTAATGTTAGTAATGCTGAATTTGCGCGTTGAAAGTTCCGCCTATTGATAACAATGAGGATACTAATTATAAGCTAAGTTTTAATAATAATTGTTGTATCGAAACGCTTAAGCGATAAAGTTTCCTAAACTATTCAGACATGGCCCGAAATCCGCACGAGCGACACTTTTTCGTAAGTTTTAGAATAAAAAGAAACAAAATCTGAGAGACTGCGCTAAAGTATTCGAACGAAGTTTTCCGTCGCTTCAAATTACACAGGAATTCATTCATTCCTGAACTGTTCTTCCCACTTAGATCTGTTTGGAACCAGTCCATCTTTTCCTCCGCTAACAATCGCGAGATTACGCTGACAAACTTTACTCGCAAATCTTAAATGTTGGCACCGAAACGGTAAAGCAAACTTAGACAAAAACAGCGGGGAAGATTAACAACCACACACGGAGACAAAACATAATTATTTGGCGATTTAATCCTCACGAGGAGAGAACGCGAGAAGAGAACGGAAACTCCTGATGCATTCCGAAGCTTCGAAAACACTAGAAGAACTCTCGAACAACACTTCCAAACAGAAAACAAACAACAAATTCCTTACAAATAACGACTCTTACCTGGCATTCCTCAAAAGAAGTTGTAGTATCTCTCGGCTGCAACCTGTTACACTCCAACTGCTTCTAACTCCACGCTCGACGCTTACCATGGGATGTTACCCATTCGGGACCTTTCCGTCAACATATATTCTCTTCGATTCCTCGAATAACTAACTTTGAAGCGATTTTGTTAAGGGGGACCTCTGAGGGAACACTTCGAGGCAGTCCAGACTTTTCAAACTCTACCACGAACTAGCATTCCCCCGTCCGAAACTCACAACACCGTCTGAGCGAGTCTACCAAGCACCCTACGGAGCACAGCGACTATCACACAGCAACTCACCGAGCGGTACTGCCACCACTGCGGCGACTTTCTCCGTCACAACAGGCTGCATCCCCTCCACTCTCATCCAGCCGACGCGCGCTCCCCCTTCAAATGGATCTTGCCGCCGCCTGACCACCGGCGACTGCTTCCAACCCGCGAAAATCTCCTGCGAAACTCTTCAACGGGAATTCGTGAATATTCATCAATCTGTCTCTGTCCTTCTCCTCAATCTGTAGTTCGATTCCCTAATCTACAACCAATCTTATCTAATCCATTAGTACCCCGAGAGCCGTCTTTCGGGACGTGGCGGAGAATTTATCCCATCAATGTATATGCATATTATAGTATTAATATAGCATATAACTAATATTTAAGAACACTAATACTTCAATAATATATCGAGGCCCCCGGATATCCAAGTGGATCTTATGTTCGATTTTTTGAAGGGGCTATTATAATTACTCATCTTCAGGAAAAATTTTAAATCATACCTGAAGTAATAGGTCCGAGACTTCTAGAGAAACTAAATACGATGGCAGTGGAGTGAATGTTGTGGCCATGTGTCACCAACAGTGAATTCGTCTGCCCATATCTCGCAGTGGGAGGACCCGCTATGGAAGTAACGTACAATAAATTAATACAAACTTTTAAAGTACATACATTATTAGCACAAACTACAAAGTAAAAGCTAACTACCACATAAAATAGAAAGTAAATCATTGAAATATCCAGGGGATTCTATGTCCTGGGAAATTAGGGAATTGTCCAAGGGAATACTAGCTTAAGTGGTAGGATTCCCCCTAAGTTTGAAATGCTGATTAATACAAGCTACTAGCTAAGCGAGGAACGTAAAATTATATTAAAAAGACTGTTAAGTTATCTACCATCATTATTCATCTACTACATTCATCGCAACAAAATGGCATTTTAAAGTTAACTGGAGATAATTCATATGGAAATTTTTCATTCAATTTCAATCCCCCAATTTTTCATGTACCGCACCCTTCCTTTGGATAGTTTTTTTAATCCGCCCCTAAAGTAAATCTGGAACTAACTAAAACAACTAACCATCACCAAATTTCTTCATGAATAGTGAAATAGTCAACAAACAAATTATTTCACTAAACATCTTTTGCTGTAAATAATTATTTCAACTCATCTTTAGTATGAAGATTTTATGATTACTTCGGTTTTATGCAATGAATAAGGTCTAGTTATGCATTTTATAAATAAAATTTGACCTTATTTCCCGCTTTCATCGATTGTTAGCGTCAATCTTTGGTTTTTCTTCCTCTTTACAAAAACGATAGATCGAGTTTCTGAAGTATTCCTTGCATCTTTGACGCAATGTCACAATAAAATCTCTTCTATCCGTTATAGGATGAAAGCTAATGAGAACCCTTGATAGATATTTTGTCTTTCATTTTTGGAATGTTGACGTCAGTCTGATAACATTCCCCAATAAACTCTACTGTTATCTGACGCCTTTCATTCTGGGTCTGATTACCAACAGTCTTGCATCTAAAAGTAAGTATCGGGATGTCGAACTATATTTTTTCTCTCCTCTTTGTTGAATACAAAATCCGGATTCGGATCCGTTGCGATAGGGAATGTCGATTATCTATTTAGGAACAAGTTGATCTTTTCGGTTATTACGATTTTGATAACATAGCATCAGTTTTTTCCAGTTTAGAAATATTTGACATTTGTAGTGCGGCTTTATGGTTCGGTAACGGCTCCATTCTTTCAAAATAAATATTTGTTTTCGCTTACTGTTTAAGAAAAAGTTTAAGAAAAACTTATCATTTTTCGCTTTGGGTTACCAGCTCAGTTACGGTTTCATGCATTAAAAATAGTTTTCCGTTTTATGTTGCTGACGTACTCTACAGTGCTTACCTCAAAAATTTTGTTCGTCGATGAGTTTTTCGCTGAAAGTAACACATTGAGAAAGGAACAATGAAGACTGGTGTGCTCAGAAGTAAACATCGATAGCTTCAAAAACATGAAATCTACCGCAAGTGATGAATTTTATGACATTGCCCAAAGAATTATCAACTCTCAGAGGCGTTCTTACCTTAGGTAAGCAATAGCTGTGCATAAATCTTGAGCTTGCGAAGCTATTATTCATTTCCTCGGGTGAATGATACAGCATACAATACTAGCGATAAATATTATCATCTGTTGAGGCCACCACATTTGAGGAAGTTTTCTATATATTTGATAATTTTGTCAAAGTTTACCGTGATATGTTTTTGGATAAAATGATCCATAGTAAAATTATCAATGATTAAATGATTTCCAAACAATATTTTTGTATAAAAATATCATTTGGAAACTTCAACGAGAAATTGAATTTTGAAAAACATTAATAACAGCAAGATAAGCAATTAAATTTACACGCTAACCTTGTTTACTCTCAGCTGCATAGATATATATAATTATTTTTTATCATAATTTATTTATTGTCAGCAAATATTCCGTAATTGAAAGATAAAAATCGTTTAATTTCTTTTTACTCGAATTCAAAGACATTGGACTACTGCGAAGAACTCTTGGTAAATATTGATGCATTCATTTAATGGTAAACAGAGAAAAAGACTCCAGACATGTGTTTTGGACTTGTGTTGACTTGTGCTGTGAAATTCTACAAAGAGGTTCTGGGATTTTATGGTGAGTATATGAATTGAAAATAGGAGACGAAGATACACTTCCCGGAAAGTGGAAGATCCGGGTTTGACTCCCGTTCTCGTCCGACTAATCCGCTGTGATTATCATCCGATTGAAGACGTAGTGTGATACGCGTTGTTTAACTTCTAAGATCTCACGGACACCTATTCTCATATTGTCCCAGACACTATTCTGAAATTAATTTACGAGTGAAAGTAATTTCTAACGTTCGGTGATTGATTCAATTTTATCCGGATATTAATTCAAATTAGACGGAGATAACATAGTTCAGAGCACATGTAAAATGTAGGTCTAACGTTCTGCCTGGGATACTCAATGGAAGGGTTTACGCTCCGCAATCGGAAGATCCGGTCTTCGATTCGCGGTCACATTGTGCCCTTTCGCACTGTATATCTTACCACTCAAGAGGCAAGTGTTGGTGATAATCCAATGTTCACTTTAATAGTGGCAACAGTTTGGCAATGGAGCAATACAGAATGAAGATGAGGAAGGATAATTAACTCAACAATTCTCTTCGATGAAGAAAAACCAAGAAATTTGGAACAATCATGTATGTTTGCACATGGTAGCAATGTACTGTACATCGGATGTGTTCTCCCTTGGATGTGAGGTGCACAAAATAAATGTTCTAAAGCACAGCAGTATCTGCTGAAGCCATAATTAATCGAAAAGAGTTGATGTATTATGAAAATAATGGGTTGAGAATAATATCAGGGAGAGAAAGGTGAAATTGTTAGTATGAAATTGCGGCATGGTGGGGGTATGATCCTAAGGAAGGATATCACTAAAAGAATGGACCACTTAGATATGAAATCCTGGGAAAAGTGAGTAGGATTTTAGATCAATTTAGGAAGAGGAGAAGTGATGGATGGATGGGGAGGAATGGATTTCGATTGAAAAATAAAAACAATTTAGTACAAATGGTTATTTCAAATATTGAAATGAAATAGACTATTAAGGATATTAATCTAAGGTAAGGACAGAGCCATGTACAAATGTTTTCTGGTACCTCTTTTAATGAACTTCCGTTCATTAGGTTAGGTGGATAAACTCCAAAAACTATGTGGAAAGCAAATTCAACTTAAAGGATGTGTCGAATAATCCACAATTTTTATTTTGACCGCCAATTACGATCTTAACGATCATTAAGATCGAAACTGGAAAAAAACGAAGCATCGCTTTAGTTGATTTACAATGGAGTGATATTGCGATAAGAGAAGAAAAATTTCCCCGTCATCCAGAAATAGATTAGTTCGTTTGTCAAACTTATACTAATTTATGTAACCTTACGTAATTTTATCTTAATGCAGGCTCTTAGATATTCTCCAACGATTTTCCGTAATTTCCCACCAGCGGTGTCGATTGACTTTTATATTTTCGATAATAGAAAAAAAAAAAAAAAAAAAAAAAAAAAATATGTCTGTACCCCAGTGGGGCGGCCTATATGAGTGATGGTGTCACGTTAAAAACACTGTTGAGGAAGGCAAGGGGAGACCACCTCGACTATCTATCCCATGATTATGATGTGCCACAATAATTATATTGTCCCTGGCAAAAACGGGACTCAGCCTACTAGGGAGAGTGTCGTGCCCGGCAGGGTTGGTGGTAAGGCCATCCCGGTCGTCATTCCACGAAATCCTTACCCAACGACACAAGAAAAGAAGAAGATGACCAAGGAAACCAGAGTAGGGACCTGGAACGTTAGAACGATGCTTAGGAAAGGGAAGTTAGAAAACGTAAAGTTAGAAATGAAGAGGTCCAACATCAACATTCTGGGGCTATGCGAAGTACGGTGGAAGGATGGGGGAGATTTTTGGAGCGATGATATGAGGGTTATATTCAGTGGAGGAAATGATAGCCAGAGAGGGGTTGCTATAGTGTTGGACAAGGGAGCGGGAAATGCTGTGATAGCCACCGAACTGATAAGCGACCGAGTAATGTCAGTAGAAATCAAGGCAGAGCCAGTAAACACTGTGATAGTGCAAGTGTACCTCCCTACTAGCGATTACACTGAGAATGAAGTAGATTTAGTTTATGAACAAATAGAAGAGGTTATTGGAAGGGTGAAAGGCAATAAAAACCTTATTGTAATGGGGGACTGGAATGCTGTGGTTGGGCAGGGCAAAGATGGGGACGAAGTGGGAGAGTTCGGAATAGGAAAAAGAAACGAAAGGGGACAAAAACTGGTAGATTTTTGCATAAGGAATAACCTCTGTATCACCAACACTCTTTTTCAACACCATAACAGAAGGAGGTACACATGGAAAAAGCCGGGGGACACGGATAGGTACCAAATCGACTATATTCTGGTAAGGAAGAGGTTTAGAAATAGTGTTAAAAACTCGCGAAGTTATCCTGGTGCTGATGTAGACTCGGATCATAATTTAGTAATGATGAAGACCGAGCTTAGATTCAAAAAGATTTATAGGGCAAAAACCGCACCCAAATGGAACGTAGAAGCCCTCAGGGGTAGGAAAGCTAGAGAGTTTCAAGAGTCAGTCAACAGGGCTCTAGAAGATAAGGAAAGGGAACTCACTATAGATGAAGGATGGGAAATGATCAAAACTAGCATTAAAGATAGTGCCCAAAGAACCATCGGAAGGGTCACACAAAGCAAAATCAGGAAACCATGGGTGACGATAGAAATGATAACAAAAATGGAGGAAAGAAGGAAATGGAAAAGGGTCAACACAGAACACGGGCGTAGAATGTACAAGGCCTTAAACAACGAACTGAGGAGGGTAACAAATAAAGCAAGAGAATCGTGGTGGAAAGGCCAGTGTAACGAAATAGAGAAGATGGCTGAAAGTGGGAGGGTCGACCTATTATACAGAAAAGTAAAACAATTAACGGGGAATAAAATTAGTAATAAAATGGCCACTATTAGGGATAACAAGGGAAACATCTTAAGGGAACCAGCTAGCATAAGGAGACGATGGAAAGAGTATGTAGAAGAATTATATTCGAAAGACATGAAGCCTACCCACATAAAGATTGAGGGCATACAAGAAGTAGAGGAAGATGATCTTGGGCCGAATATACTAGATAGTGAATTTGATAGGGCATTGCGGGACATGAAAGGGAAGAAAGCAACGGGTGTGGACGAGATTCCTGTAGAATTTCTGAAGAATCTTGGGGGAAAGGGTAAAAAACAATTCTATAAATTATGTAGGAAAATTTACGACGAAGGAAAGTGGCCAGAGGATTTCACCAAGTCTATCCTGATACCGTTACAGAAAAAGAATAATGCCTTAGAATGCCGGGACTATCGAACAATTAGCCTAATATCTCATGCGGCAAAAGTTATTCTTAGGGTCTTGAATAGAAGAATCGAGGGAAAAACTCAAGAATTCATAGGTAATGATCAGTTCGGTTTTCAGAGAGGGAAAGGGACGAGGGATGCAATTGGGGTTATGAGGGTTCTCGTAGAACGAAGCTTAGAATTTAAAAGGGACGTTTGTGCATGTTTTGTTGATTTTGAAAAAGCCTTCGATAGAGTTCAATGGCCAAAACTGATGGTGATACTAAAGAAAATTGGTTTGGATTGGAAAGATAGGCGTTTAGTGCAAAATTTGTATTTAAATCAGACCGCACGAGTAAGAGTTGCTAATGGGGAATCGGAATGGGCAGAGTTAGGGAGGGGACTAAGACAAGGCTGTCCTTTATCACCATCTCTTTTTAACTTATATGCAGAAGAAATGATCAAAGAAGCTTGGGATGAAATAGATAAGGGAATAAAGGTTGGTGGGGAACTTGTGAAGTCAGTAAGATATGCAGACGATAAAGCTATTGTGTGCGATTCGGAAAAGGGTTTGCAAATCCTAGTAAATGCACTAAACAATAAAGCAAAGGAGTTTGGGATGAAAATCAATGTAAGAAAGACTAAGATTATGAGGTTTTCAAAGGGAAAGAAAGCTAAGTTAACAATAAGGGTGGATGGGGAAAAACTAGAGCAAGTAGATCAATTTCCATACTTGGGTAGCCTTCTTTCTAAGGATGGAAGATGTTCGACAGAAATTAGAAAAAGGATAGCATTGGCAAAGGAAGCTTTCATGAAAAGAAGGGAACTGATGACAAAGGGACTTGATAAAGGAATCAGGAAGAGATTGGTAAAATCCTTGGTGTGGAGTGTAATGTTGTACGGGTGTGAAACGTGGACGTTGAGAAAAGAGGATGTCAAAAGATTGGAGGCTTTTGAGATGTGGGTATGGCGTAGAATGGAGAAAGTTAGTTGGGTCGATAGAAAAACGAACGAGGAGGTTCTGGAGATGGTTGGGGAGAAGAGAGTAATGATTGAAGTAATTAAAAATAGACAAAAGAAATGGGTGGGTCAAATATTGAGAGGGGAGGGATTGTTGAAGAAAGCGATCGAGGGAAGAATGCTAGGGAAAAGACAGAGGGGAAGACAAAGACAAAAGTTATTAGACGAATTAAGGGGTGGGATAAGTTACCGGGAATTGAAGGAGAGGGAATTAAAGAGAGAATGTGGGGGCACATGAACCTACCGAAAGGTAGATCACTTTATATATATAATAGAAAATATCAATTTTGCTCTCGGGATAAGCTTGCCGATGACAGGATTGTCATCGTCAGGAGACAAGGACTCGCCACCCTCATCTCCTGTCTCCGGATTTAAGCCCATCTCCGCCTAATGATCAACATTCTCTTTCCCATTATTGTTAGCTTGTTGTACCAAACATTTTAAGTGTGAAATATAAATCGCATCAAACCTCCATCTACTCATAAATGTGTCTTATTTTATTAATGTTCATGTTTTTGAAAAGTTTTTACTAGAAAGAGATTTTGAAAGCATTTCTATGGACATTTACACCTTTTTCTACGGTGAGGGAAATACAAGTCCTTATCCTCTTGAGTGATTTTCTGGAATGATCTGGACAACTTCGACAAAAATTATCCCCATATGAACCACCACATGAATTTGCAATAACAGCTAAGCCGATCTGTTTAACGTTACATCAAAATTTCAGCTCGCTTTATTAAGTATTTTTTGGGATGGGACTTCTTAAGACGTTAGGCCCGTGTTTATCGTCCATTTCGCATCTGTCGGATTTTAAAGATCAAAAGGAATATCTTGGTGATACATTAAGTAGTCACAGTAAGTGACCACTTAATCTACTTAAACTAACTACTGCGTTAAGTAAGTCACTCTTCACAATAAATCCTCATACCTTCTTCTCAGTGAAACAAAATGTGCATGAGCTTTAGTTCAATGTATCGGAAATTCCTACTAGGATAAAATGGATGAACGAATAGTAAGTTTGAGAAGCGTATCGTTTTCAATGTTGAGATATAGCTAAGCCTTAAGTATTTTGAGATATAAATCATATAATATAAATGAGTTTGATAAAAAAATTGGGGTTTTGGTTTTAGTTTATCTGATTCTACCACTCTAATCTACTTTTATTATGCTGCTAGTCTCAATATCACCCTCATAAAAGTCGTTCTATTATTTTTATATGTTTCCTTATGAAACTACGAACCCCAAACAGAAGGTAAGTGCAGATTTGATTTTCTGTACGCTGCTTCAAAATAAAAAGGCTGTGAGATGCAAAGGATTATTTCCATTTGATAAGCTCAGAATAAGCTGATTTTTTTAAGTTCTTCCCTGGTACATAATATGGGAGACTGACACTCGTAGAGTTGGTAAATAGCTAGAAAACTAACATCGAGTGAATACACTGTGTGCAGAGGTATGAAGAAAATCGATGTTTCTGAAATCCCTCGAGCAAAATATGGAGAAAATTCCTGGAACTGTACAAGTTCTCAAAGTACAAGGCTAATTGAATTCAGAGTCATATCACAGCTCTAAGAACAATGCATATGTAAAGCCCTTTCTAGCAAGTATTTTATTTTTATGCTAGTATTCCTTGTAATTTGAGAACCTTAGAAACGCCCGTTTTTACAGGACGGTGGGGTTATTCACAAAATAGAAGCTGATTTAACGCTTTCGATGAATAAGTGGATAAAATATGACAATAACGGTTAAGACGATTTTCGGGAGTCCAAACGAAAACCGCATCATAAGCGGGATAGCGTCATAACCGGTTTGTGTAATGTTGATTGCATTACATCATGCTTATGAAGAATGGTCTGCTAGAGTCTGAACATGGAAATCACAATTGCAGTACTATAAGAAAAATTACATAAAATGAAATCAATAACTGGACACATTGCATTCATTCACTAAAAAAGAGAAAACAATAAATATCGCATTGAAAATCTCATTTTAAACACACTATAAAATATGAGAAAATTAAAATCGTCAAAGAATTAAAAGTTGGAGTGTTCAATAGAAGAAGTACTTATAAACATCAGGGAAATTCAAAAATACTGAGTACGACCTATCAAAACATTGCTTATTATAGCAAAGATGATAAAAATAAAATATAGGCAAATATTAAAATATACGTATGGAATATTCTGGGCCAGGAGACCTGGAGATATTTCAGGACAAGCACAGAGAACTGTTGCTAGGTACAGCGTGAAAGTATACAGTTGTCAGCGTGTTGATCCGTGCTGTGGTAGATATGGTGAAGAGTAGGAGGTAGCATACAAATTACTTGACTGATTCTGTGGAACATAATATGTTCTTGAAATAAGGTATGGAAATGGAAAATTTTATATAAGGTAAAAGAGCGTTTCAAAACTTAAAGGTAGTTACTAAAAAGGATTCTTGAAACATATCTCTTTTGTGATTTGGAATGAGTAGATTGTTTTTCCCTCAAGTATTGCAATTATTATGGACGGATCCTAAGCCGAAAAATTCAGAAAAGAAGAATTCAGGAGTTTGTTTTCGCACTGACGCCGTAAACTAAAATTAGAATGTGAAGTCTTTGACGAGGTTCAAGTTTGATCCAAGATATTTTATTAAATTAATGGAAAATTGTATTTTTTCTAGTTAAATATAAACCAAACATAAGAATTCTGAGCACGTTGCAACTTAGAAGTTATCTCTTTGGATAAACCTTGGTACACAATGTCATCGAAATCAAAGGATCGACTAGTAGCACCTAAAGCCGTTAGGAAACTTCCTTAGAACTGAGGGATATAAACTTTATACGTCGAACGAATCAAATGTTTCCTTGCCTAGAAAATTTAATTTCGCTAATGATTATGAGAACTCAGCCTAATTTACGATGCCTAATTTCGGTTGAAATTGTTAAGATACGAATAAGACAGTTTAATTTAAAAGCCAGAGAGTGGATCGGATAAGATATAGTTCCGAGGAGAAACAGAATTGATACATACCAACATGACTGGAACTCATCCCACGTACCCCACTTTCTAGGCAGTTGCTTTAAACTCTAAAATACCATGCAGACTTAATTTCACTCTGTTAACGGGATACTTAGATAACGATTCGATCTTAGGATAACGGGAAGCGAGCAATGCTTTCGAAAGGGCAGAAGGTGAAGGATGATTCAGAGTTGGTTGAAGATCTGATTGTCGATGTCCTCATCCTCCCATGTTTTAGTGGTGTTCTTTGGACCTTCCAAAGGAAATGTAAGGAATACACAACTGAGGTTAGAGGGCCACCAATGCCTCACCATGGATAGGTATCCTTAGGACTGTCCGGTCGGCCATGATTACCGTAACTAGCCTCACAGATTTGTTATTTTTATTCCCTTTTTCTTATTAAACACATTCGACCTAACCTATGGTACTGTCGACGGGATGCATTGCAAGCAAGGAAAGTAGCGCACCGCTTAGTGGCACTAACCACCATCGAGGCAACCTGAAGAGCATTTGAATTAAAAAGTACCTACCAGGAGAGTAGAATCCCAGTCATGTCGATATTTTACACTTGTGTTGGTCCATGGGTTTCCAACTGAATGGCTACCCGTGGTAAGTTAAATGCCTTTCTCTAATCGTTGACTATTAAAACTAGTAAAATTACTATTACTACTATTTTGTAAAAAAATGCTATGATAAATCGGTAAGAGTCACTCAGATGCTTCAGGAGGCAGGATGGGAATCTTTAGAAGAAAGAAGGCTCAATCAGAGATTTAATTTACAAGATAAATTCAGACAGAGTACGTTCATAGAAGATGTAGCCGATATTATGCGCCATCCTTTGTATATATGTCGTTCTGATACCGCGAGAAAGATCAGAAAAATAGATGCTAGCACTAGTCGATTCAAGAATTCATTTTTTCAGAGAACGATACGCGAAAATAATCGACTAGGAACGTAGAGTCATGGTGCTTGCACCCCCTGCCACACGCCGAAAGGCGGCTTGCAGGGTACGTATGTAGATGTATCACAAGTCGGATCGGGGGATAATATTTGGCAATCCATATGGTTGGGGTGGTTGCGGAATCATTATTATTTCTCTTTTGGTTTAAAAATTAGGCTGCACCTGTTTTCTTTACTGATATAATCAAAGTGTTAGAAGGATCTTTTGGTGGATCCGCAGAAGGAAAGGGAGAAGTTATATTTACTATTTCAGTTTTGAAAAATCCTCTCTTTCTTTAAGATCAATGACGCAAGCTGGGAATCCTTAAAAGAAAGAAGATTACGAGTTAGTGTACGATTGCTAAATTAACTCATAGAAAGTACGTTTACGGAAGAGGAGATAGGTGTTATGCGATCTCTCTTCTATTTCTGCTCATCCTACAGTGAGCCACAATAAATCTGTATACAGATAGACGAATCGTTCTGTCTCTTCATTTCGAACAATTCGCAACGATTATAAACAAAAGAAATGGTTAAATCGATTGGTATTTACATCCCCCGATGGACATGGAAGGGTACGAACGTTAACGCGGACGGATTTCTACATATTATCTCCGTATTAGAGTTACTAAAGGTATATATGTATTATGTGTTTCAATTAATGAAATTGATTAACAAAATCAATCAAATTTTTAATTGTTAATACAAGCCTCTACGTGTATGTTATATTCCATTCAAAGATCGGCTTATTTTTCTATTGAACAATATAGTGAATTATAGCTTGACTTATTCGACCTCTGTAGTTGAAAAGATAGAGTCATCTAATGGTAAAGTGCTGAAAAATGCTGGAATCTCATCTCTAGATTTTTAATTTGGTTGCAATGAAGATATACTAGTGAAAATATTATGTTATAGTATTTATTAGGTTATATGTTTTACTAAGTTTATTTATTATACTCATTTACTAGATTATATTACAGTACTTTCGATGTATCAGTAGATATCTTGAGATATTCAGATATCCAGATTTACCTCAGCACTTGAATAACAAATTTAACATCCGTCCGTTGGGCTTTTGTTTACTATCAGTCCTACGTTAAGGTTCAAAGTGGCAGGGGAGTGACGCAAAGACGGAAACCAAATCAATTTCGCGGAGGGACTTCCCTGAAAAATACATAATGAGTCATGCAGGGCGACTTCAATTTTTCGTACTTTCACAGGTTTCTGCCACATACGGATTCCTCCTCCCGTGGCTTTCGTTTAATCTTAAATTGTATTTTAATTAATTCCGCTAATTTTCTGCCCACGAGATGTAAAGTAATGGCTCTAGGTAAATCTTTTTTGCCCACCGTAGAACGTGCTAGTGACCCTAATAACACGCTCACCGACTCTAGTTGGAAATGTTTAAGAAAAAAGAGGAGGCAAGAAGCGAGATTAAAACTACTAAACAAGTTAAGAGAGAGTATGTTCTCGGAAGACGTGGAAGAGATTACGCAGCCCTTGCTGGTCAAATACGAAACGCGAATTTCGGGAGGTGAAGGTAAGAAAAAAGGGATTTAAGAACTTCCTTCGGCTGAGAATTCGAGTTAAAATCGCGAAACCTTGCGGAACAACGTACCGAAGTTAAAGTTAATTTTAGGTGACCTCGAGGAGGGATATTCAGCTCATTTCATTCCACACGCAGTTTATTTATTGCCAAACAACGGAATTTAGGTATTTACTTACATAACATTCTGCGAATTTTTGCAAGAGAAAACCCTGAGTTGTAATTAAGATGGTATCATCTAATTTCTTTAATAAAGTCATTTTAACCGACACAGAATGCTTAACTTAACTAATATGGATATTTATAACAATGTTTATGCAAATTAATCTTAAAAACAATTAGAATATATTTTGTCTTCTGGTACAGGATAAATAATAATATTAAATAGTCTTTTATCAACTAAGTAAACTTTCATCTCAGTCATGTTCATAGCTATGATAACATCAAACTTAAGAGGTATTAACGATATTGAATAATGGTATTCATTGTTATTATAGAATATTATTCGGAATAACATTATGTTATACTCACGAGGAATTCTCCACTAATCTATCATTCTAACTAATGAAAAGCAAATAACCTCACTCCTCATCCTATTCTCTTCCAAACATTTTGAGGGTAAATAAAAATTATCCATTCAGCATTGAAAACAGTTTGAGTGAAATGTGAAGCTAAACCATTGATCGAATTCTTCATTAGATTATCATAGCCAACGATTATTTCAACTCAGAGAAAAAATTGAAAATTTTACTTTCTGTGCGACGGAAGTAGATAATTTTTAGTAAACACAATCATAATTTAATCATCTGGTAAGCGGTCTCTATATTTTGTTGTTCTTTATATATAATTCTATACATATTTATTACCAACTTATTTTTCAATAGAATTGTAATAAAGCAAAACTTGTTATCAAACCTTGGCAATTTCAGGGCACACAAAATTAAATAAATAAATAAAATCATAAAATTCAAACGACATAATTTATTTTTCAATATTCTACGGAAATATCTGTATGATATTTTTAAACAAATACATCCGTTGTACATTAATTAACTAGGAGTAAAGCTCTTTGCCTCTATTAAGGAAAGAACGATCCCGGTTTTCCACTCTTTAGAATTGAAAATGGTACTACTAACAAAAGAAGATGGAAGTATGATATTTTAAAGAGTAACGAATGGAATCGAGGATTTTCAAGTAAAGAAGTAACTTTTTCTCTCGAGTAAGGAAAGGAAACATTCAAAGGTCATTATGGATATTGAAGTGATCAGTTTTTGATTTGATTGCTCTCCAGTTTCATAATCTAATTCAGCGACAGATTGGGTAGACTGAGATTATTAGCAAAGTCTCCTCATCAACAATCGATGACACACCAAGGTCAGAATATTTTTACACCCTTTACTCCCTCTTTAGGTGATTACATATCTTGGTAAGATCCAAATGCTCCAAGCTATACCAGAGTGTAATGATACAGAGTACCTACTAAGACCTATTATTTTAATTACAAATGATGATCAATTTTCCAAAGTAGCTATTAAAGGATAAAAATAACATAAAGGAATAAAACGTAAAAAAATTGAAATAGAATCACGATTCATTTCTGCAAAATGGATTTTTATCGAAATTGAGTTTAAATGCAATAGCTATCCAAATTATTACGGTCAGTTTCCTTATACAGCAATAGGAAGAACAAAAATGTAGATACGTTATTTAATTATGAGGATGAGAGAAATGTTTTCCCGTGTTATTTAAGATAAGGGTAAGCATTTACCCTACTAAATGGTGAATGAGGAATAATCTTATCGCTAAATCGCAGATTTCTTTTAAATTAACGGATTAAAATTAGTATTTTTGAATCGCGCTGATTTGTAAACTTGCCA
Organism: Pachydiplax longipennis; assembly: GCA_036926295.1. Lineage (NCBI taxonomy): Eukaryota > Metazoa > Arthropoda > Insecta > Odonata > Libellulidae > Pachydiplax > Pachydiplax longipennis. The sequence goes on from JAVFKF010000010.1 coordinate 4,890,516, forward strand.
ATTCATATATCTACAAAAATATTTCAACGAACCTTTGGACGCAAAACTTACATGGATTTTCAGACTTAAAGGTCTATGAATGCGGTTATTTTAGAAAATTCTGAAAGAAGTAACGAGAATAAAGAATAAAGTACTTCGCTCAGAAATTTATCTTAGATCCTGATATAGAAATACCTCTTTGTACAGCGTAATTGAGATTTCATAGTCAAATATTTCAACAGTTAAGGGTGCTGGAGTGATTGCTTTTATTTTAGGAAATTTCACTGATGGATCAGAAGAAAAACATTAAAATTTAAACAGAGAGTGATTAGGTATTTTACTTTAATCCAGTCAGAATTATGGCAAAATCTTTATTGGTCGAAGAGATATATTCTCTAGACAGGTCTAATGTCATGTTTGCGACTTCAGCATTATGAGCATCATATCTTAAAATTATATTATTGCCATCTCTCATATTTAATTTATATCAGTCCTACCTTATACGGTTATAGCTATGCTAAAGCATTAGCTTTTTTATTTACCTTATTTTTGCGGTAACTAAACGGTTGGTGGCGAAAAACAAAAAGATAAAAGAAAGGATGTATACTATACTGAAAAAATCTAAAATATAAGGCAACTGGCTACACATTCGTACCGAAAAAAATAAACGCAGTCGGTAGGATTCGAACCTACGCTCCCAGAGGGAATCTGATTTCTAGTCAGACGCCTTAACCACTCGGCCACGACTGCCTGCTGTAGAAGTTAATAATCCGTTACAGAATTCTTCACAAGTATTTTACGCGGGGAGAAGCCATTATCCGATCAAAGCTCCTTTGATATCTTGATAATTTTTGGTAAAATAATCACGTAAGAGTTCAATACGCGAAAATAAATAGGCGATGAGTTATATGAAAATCATTTACTTCCTCTTACACTGTTTTATGAACTTGTGAAACTTCCATTACTATTCTGTACAGATGAAATTATGGATCTACCAAAAAGGCCAAAATTGATGAAATTAATAAACTTCAATCGCGATGTGGCACGTCTTTCCGTTATCCGATTCTAATAATATTTTACACAATTTATTTACTAACCGAATCGAACAATTTCAGGAGGCGTCCCGAAAGAAATTCAAATTTTCGCAAAATAAGGACCACCGTAATGCATACATTTCTTTGTAAACTACCAATCTACGGAAACCCGGATATATGACTCTATCTTCTGAAAAATCCAAATGCAATTTCCGCTGAAAACTGTTCACATTTATGCGTCTATAAGAATAGAAGAAAAACAGATTTAACTGCAATGGGATATTCGGTTAACTCGATGAAAGGTAATAATCGGAATCACTCCATTATTTTCTAACGGTAGTTCGTACCATTGGAAGATCCAATAGTGGTAGTAATCAAATGAGACGCATAACTAGATATAAAATTAAACAGGCCTCTCCCATATCATTTCATACCTACTTATTACCTCATCCTTAATTGTTCATTCGTAAATCAGGTTACAAGACATGGAATATAATGGGAATCTAATCTTACTAGTAAGATTAGACTAGTCCATGATGCGTGTGTTTGTCGGATTCCTAAAAACATCTAAATAGGATGATTTTTTGTTCAATGGAGATATCACGATGAAAAACTACGATAAAATGCTAACTAAAACTTATTACTTATATGAACCTTTCACCTATGTTTCATGTCTATGGTATATCGACTAACATTGTAAAAAACAACTGCAAAATTTACAGCCTTCTACATTACCTCCAAGAGGAAGTACTCCATAGAATGCGTGAATTAACGAGAACTTGATATGTATAAAAAATGCTTTGATAATTTTTTGTTGGATGCTGACAGTATTCAATCTTAGGAATTAATCAAAAACTAAATTCCAGCTCCAAAGCAAACTAATATAGCTAGAGGATAGATATTTGGAAATATTTGTCGATTTTAAATCATCAAAAATTTAACATGGACTAGTAATACCGTTTCTTCTTTCTCAAGTTTCATCGAATATAATTCAAAAACAGAGTTAAGAGATCTCCAAATCTACGATAAGTCCCTCAGTCACGCTCCGCAACCGCAGCTTTTCTCCCGTTTCTAGGTGATTTTGTTCTTTGGCAAAAATTCTTTTATTTAAAATTCTAACGTAGAGAAGAAATAGTGGAAATAATTTCGTATAATTGCTTATTGTTTTGATGCAGCATACAGTTAAATGTCGACTTCAAACGCTTTGCCGCTTGCCTTGCCATTTTTGAAATTGCCGCTATTTCTATCCGTAGCTTTATAAGTCAACAGCTATATACTATTTGAAAAATAACTGTGGGAACAATAAAGACAAACGAACAAAAACAAATATCCATGCCCGAAGACCCTTCAAACATGGGAAGCTGCTTTTGTTTCCAGATATATTCCGTTTTCCTGCGAAGATTATAACTAAAGTGAATTTAAAATTGATTTTGGTCACATAATATTTTTAAATAGTTCTAATGAGTCCATCTGTATGATATGAATTGAAATTTATAGAACACTCGGGTTTCCTAACTCGTAATCGATGAGCACATATCCATTTTAGCATATATAAAATTTTATCTCAAGATTTATTTCCCGCGGTATGTTCTGTGGGAACACAAAGAGTGTCACGAATCAATTTCATCGTGAATAATTGTCTTAACCATGTCCAAGCTTTTATCCTCAGCATTAGCACCTATAAGAGCTTTGTAGACCGAAGGTAGTTTGAATTCTTTATTTTGAAATTGAATAATACCATCGAAAATAGTTACTTTCATCTTTATGTTAATAATCGCACTTGGCATCGTAAAAGAGATAGTTTTCAATTTTTTAGTGGAGTATTGATATTTCTGCAAAAGTTATAAATTGTTGGGATTGCACATTGTGTAAAAATTTGGAAATGGAAAATGTTTTTGTCTGCTTGGAATTGGACCGTATGCGGCTCATGGATTGGACACTTCTGGTCTATACTTTTACAAGCATTAGAGATACGTATGAGATAAACAATTGTTGTTTAACTTGGTGATAGGATCAATGAAACTAAAATAGAGTCAAAGATTGAATATGGTCTTTAAAAGGGTTACTTAAGAATTCATTGATGTTGACTTATTTTTTCACGAGCTACGCTTCCTTCATTTCATGCAGTATTCATCGATGGTTTCACTAACACAACAAACAGCAAGAAAACAATTATTGGAAATGCATTGGTTGGCATTGGAGAGGCTTGAAAGAAATCCCTATCTTTCGAAAGAGAAATCGTTGAATAGTGAAGAGATGAAGGATTTTTAGTTATAATTGGAATGCATCACAATAGAATCATCTGTTGTCTTATCTTAAATATAAAATATCACATCTAACTATCTTATTACCACACACAGTTTCCTACCAGAACAGAATCGAAAACCGAATGCGAAGAATACGTTAAAATTTCTGGAGTGAAAACCAAACTGAACCAAAAAATAAAATCTTGAAGCAAAACCGGAAGCACTTATTCTTTCCGTTACGATTATCGGTTTGTATATTTATCAAGTACAAAACATTGTACTTGATAAAACATACATTGTACAAATGAGGTTTGATAAATACATGCATTAGTGACTTGCAACATACTATTTAACATTTATATTTTACCAATTGAACTCATTATTTAGCTACCTTTTAATTCAATGGATTAGCAATATAATAGAATTAAAAATTATATTTAAGGGTTTCATGAAATTTAAAACTTTAATAGGGATTTACCGGGGCCAAGAAGTACGAACCGGTTCGGCGGTTACTGCTGGATCTAAACCGGAATCGAAACGGTATTTCACGTTTTCATTGAACCGGAGGGAAAGTCGGAACGACAGTAATCAAGGTTTAATGCCTTGTAATAATTTTAATCAATAAGGCTTCCGAACTTCTGAAATAGAATTTTGTACAAGTTTTCTTTAAAATCGAACTGAAAATTCTCGGGGAAGGTAAGAAAGAATTTTTGAAAGTAAAAAGGAAAGTAGCTTGCTCGCAATCATTTAACTGAAATACCGAGGGTAATTACACTCAAAAACGTTTTGAGTAAGCGTTCGCTGGTACAGCCTCTACAAAAGATAAATCATCTCCATCATAACTATTTTCATCTCTTTTCTACAATAGTTTTCTACATTCTATTCTATATTCCTTCCTTCTAGTTCTGAGTACCAGTATTAGATTGGTTAGGTTAATCTTCAGTTATTATTAGTTTATAATAATAGATTAATCTTTAGGATTAAAATTTTCCCTAAACGTATGTACGTAACGGTTATAAGTTCTACATTTCTTAGATGAAAAGGGGCCTAGTCCCCATACAATGGTGTGAAGTTCTACTACCATATCTTATTCTGAGGGACGATCCATAGCTACCCTCATTCGTAACGTCAGTGCTCCTTTTTTGCAGCGGTTTCTCCATCTCTACATAAAATGTTAATTCAATTCTTTCGAACGAGCGTAAATCTCTTCAAACAATTCACCAGGACGTGATATCAGGCCTCAAGTGGTTCTAAATCTGGCTACTTCAACACGGACGAGATGCTACATTATGTATCGAACGATCCAAGGGGAAAGTAACTGCCCTTCGAAGGACATTTTATGAGAACATCCTCTAAGGAAAACTATAAAAATAAGCTAGGATAAAATTGGTCCTCACAAGGATAAATTCATATTCTCTTCCTATTTCTCAGCCAGCAATCGATGAAAGACTCGAGATAACTAAAGTTAAAACTGTGAATTTTCATCAAAAAATTAAAGGGAAAACTTTATTTTCAAATATAAGTATCAGTTGATCGACAACTCTAGAATCAAATCCAATCTTTTAGTGAGATGAATACAAATACTGCTTCATAAGGAACTCACATTATAATGGTGACCAAGCACATTTTAGAAACAGACGATACTTTACTTTAGAGCTGAATCGAATATTAATATAACTTTCAATGAGAATTTTTCATGTAAAGACTCAATGGCATAACAAAACCTTTTTCGTACAAATCACATATTTTATGCTTGAATTGTCAATTGAAAAGGAAAAGTATCTCGCAAATACTTCCATGAACCCATTCAGCATTTACCTATCTCTTATTCATTAGTAAATGTATGCGTTTTAAATACATTCTATCTTTAAACCCCTAAGTATATGACATCCTCCAACGAATTACGAAGAAAGGAAGGCTCCACAAGAGACCATAAAGACGCACTGCATCTAATTTTCTACGAATGTGAAGGACTGCTTCAAATCCGAGACTTTCAACTAGCAAAGTTCATAAAAATACTCTCCATTTATCGTAGATTGTTGAGAGTATTAAATTATATCCTAAGAATAATACTATTGATGAGAAAATGTTAATTAGATAAAGCGGAGACAGATATAATATATAATTTTTACCCTAGTACGTGTTTCGGAGAATTAGACCACAAAATGTAGATGAGGGCTATTAGCTAAACCGTTTTTCCGGCTGTATGCTGCCAGTTCGCCATTTCCTGGTATATTTGGTCGAATTAATCACCATTCAGAAGAAAAAATCAAAATTTAAAGGAATGAGGATAGTTTTTAGAGAAATTTTGTAGCTTGAAATAAGTGACATAATTACCAAGTTCCAGCATATGTCCAACCAAAATGAGGTCGTATAAGGGCATAATGTTACGAGGAAAATAAATGAGTTACAGACAAATTATAAATATCTTTAAAATTATATTGTGTGAATTATTATTATATCTTCAAAGCAATGCTGGTAACAAAGGTTACTTAATTCGTGTTGTTTCGTTAATCTAAATCGTTTAATTTGTGGCGGATGCGCTTGATATGGAATATGTTTCGAATGTGGTCGGACAAGTCCTACTGTCCGTCAGCTCGTTTTCGAAGTCGATAAAAATGTTCACTCTGCGTGTGAGCTGTCATTTGTTCAGAAGAAAATACATATGCTTTGGTGACGCCTTCAAGTTTTTGTCTTAACGAGTTTTTGGCGAGATACTTTAAAACTATACCCCACACATCAAAGACTACGAGTGTGAGATAGAGTATAATAACCGTTAATAAGTGTAATTTGTCCTGTGTTTTATCGCAGTAAATGAGTGTAAACCCACCCCAACTTCTAAAATAGACATGTGTTCCGATATGACTAAATGTTCCTTAACACTTACGTGATCCCGATATAGAACATTCCATATTTAGACTGCATTTCCATTATCCTGTATTTTACAGCTATTTTACATAAAATGTTTATGATGTATATGAATTGGTAAATAAAGGTTGCATGTTACAGTCGTGTCATATTTTAAACTTGTCTTTCAGTCTTTTGGTCGACGAAACAATTGCGAAGGGAGTAGCTTACGAGAACAATCATGAAAACTATGCTGCTATCAGCGGTGGAATCAATTTTAAACTTATTTTTTGATTATCACATGAAATTACATGAATGAATCTCAAAATTGAAATCTTTTAATGTATTCAACATATATCTTCGTGTTTACTCTGATACTCGTTCTTTTATTTCTAAACTTTCCAATAACTGTAACACGCATTTCTTATTTATTTCATTTATGCATTGCCATTTTATGTAGTTACTGTGTTTTCTGTTTGGGTATTTTCATCTCCCTTCCCTGTGGGTTATTTCCTTGCCAACCTTCAGCTGCAAAAGAATTCTCACTCTTTCTTTTTGCTTTAGTTTATATTTGTACATACATACTATAGTGACATACGAGTTTTGCTGGATGGGCCCCACATGGGCCTAAACTCGCCAGTAATGGGTCTACCTATCTATCAATTAACATTTATGTTTTATAAAAGAGAAAATGGAAAAAGCATTATAAATTTTAAAGTTACATTATTTTTGCATGCTTCTGATCGAAGGAAAGTAGCAAATCAATAGTTAGGACGTAAGTTACGATGTGCGGAGGAAAATCGAAGAGAGCTATGAGGATAAGGGAACACGGTACAGCATATGGTCACAGATCTGTCGAAAGAGAATGGATGGTGATGGATGGCAGGGGCGTATTCTGTGTGGAACAGAAGGGTCATACGCCCTGTATAAAATTTCCATGTGGAAGCATTGTGCTTATAATGATAAATTATCTACTCTCATTCTAATAAAAAACACGCAATATCTAACATCCACACATTTAACTGATTTTGAATATGAAAAACTCAGTCCTCTTCATGTTTCGATAGTCTTCGTAAGTTGAGGGAAACTTTATTTCCCCCTTGTCTTCTCCCCATTATATAGCTATGATACGCTACCCTCGCTGATGTTCATGATAATTTAGTTTCTGGAATGTATTCACTGAAATCCTACCTTGCTTGGGAGATTAGTTGAAGAAACAGAAAGGTAAAGTTTTATTTATTTTCAAATGAAATAAATAAAACTTAAACTGAAACCATGCAACCTTAACCAAACCTAATCTCTGGTTCGAAAATTGTTTTATCTTGCTGATGACTTTTAAAGTACTTTACTGGGTTCGCTGGCCCTCCTCTTCAAGAGAACTTCTCTTCGGAAAGTCAGAAAGATCTAAAACATTTTCCTAGTCCCAGTTTCAGATATAGAGGCATTCAATTTTCGTGTGCGTCATGAAAGAAATGCTTAAGATATTCTATTTCTGATGTAAAAGATCAGATAATACGACACTGAAGAAGAGAATAAATATTAGAATAAAAATATCATATACATTGTAGCATTACATGAGTTAGTTATTCAACATAATGTCAGTTAACGCCTCGGCGCCATCTGTCCAAGCGACTAACTACAGGAGTATTGTAAAATAAATAACTAATGTCTTAATCGAGATACACTCTAGATATTCAGCCGCAATGAAAACTCGTACATGGGATCTCTCATCTTATAATAAGCTTCTTAGCCAGAATCCTTTGCTTCTCTCGCCAATTGCCTGGGGCATGCTAGGGTTCTAATTTTACGAAGCTACTATGGATAGTCATTACGATGACAGCCATAGTTAGTAATTAATTAAGATGTTCGTCTTTGAAGGGGAGGAATCAATCTAGCTACATTAAAGTCTATGTTCCAAATTAGAGTAACACGAGCGCTAACACACTATTCAGGGGGTCACAAAAGTTCACCTTGACCACAAAGATGGAGCATGGAAAGAAAAACAGTTTATATGGGTGCTGGAAGGAATGAACCAACTTTTACTTCAGTTGAAGGATATACAAGGGTGGTCTGAAAAGTTTCCGATCCCAGATTTTTCAGAAAACAGGTCGAGAAATGGCGAAATGTCGGAAACCTTTCAGACCACCCATGTAATAATAGGAATTTAAAAAACTTGTCATTATTTTACTTGGATCCATGTATAGGCTAACAATTACTCTGCGGTCTATAATGACGTGGTAATGGTAGAGTGTGAGTAGGATTTTTACTTTCAGAATTTTGGGCCACTAATTATGCGTGCGATTAAGTGATTGTAGTGCTTGTAAAACCGGGGCAGTACGCAGCGAAAATGATATCGTATTTTAGTGAGAATACGCGCAAGAGAAATTAACTAATTTAGAGCATGGAAAGCATGACATGTAATTAGTCCACTCACATGCAGAACACTTAGAGTTGAGCGGAAGTTAAAAGGTGAGAAAGTTGCACAAACTGCACTGAAAATACGACAGACCATCATTAGCGAGGAAAAGCCTGTATTCAGTGATTGAATAATTGGAGCTAAAAGAATCACCGCTGTACGAAATACTGAATAACGTCTCTCATTACGACTTTCATGAAAGATACGTAATACGTGTATAAATGAAAGATGTACATGTTTATGTGTGTGCCTATGGATTGCTTTTAATAACTACTGAACTAATTTAAGACTTAATACATTGATATCAAATGTAGCTCATTAACTATTACATTTTTAATAAAATTAGTTATGAAATTAATCTAACAACAAATGTAATATCTATTGTAGAGAATTCCATACCCGGTTATTTAGGTTTAATTTGAAACGTGCGAAAAATTTAAATTCCAATAATGTACGCTAATGAGATAAATTAATTATAATTATAGTTAAAGCAATTAAGAATCCTCAAAAAACATATGCTATCTGTCCTAAATCACTATCGATGCAATTTTAATTTGAGTTTAATTACATTACAATTGCCACTGCAGATCCTATTCAACGGGAACACTAATAGTTGGTTAAAATATTACGCTGGAATTTCCAATATGTTTCATACATTTTCGCGTCATATCATTATTTTGAATTTAATCATTCTGTGATGAAGTACATCATTCAAGAATTTATTATGAATGGGAAAAAACAACTGTGTTGCATAATCGGGAATAATTACTTCTGATGATGCATCGTGCTAGATTCATAATTATCACACTTAGTCATACATTAATTATCTTTTAAAATTGAACTTTGCCAAATTTGCCTAATTAAAATGAAACCACCAACGATGCATAGACCCAACAGCTAAACATATATTTAATCATTTTCGGCTCTCTTTAGCTGCTCATATTGCTGAGTGGCTGTGATATATTTTTCTGTTAATCATACGCTAATGTTTCCTCTTTAAGCTTCCTCTGTGAAAATTCAAGGTGAGATTTCGGTCAAATTATTGTAATGAGCCACAATTATATATTAAAGCATTCTTCACCTAACTTACGAGCAAGTGACGGTAAAAATGCAATTCATAGCAGAAAAGTAAACCAACAAAATTTATACATACACTGTACAGTGAAAACTGAACTACATTACAGAAAGCTAATATGCAACAATACAGGGTAAAAACACTAAGCTTTAAAATAATAAATAATCATAAGGCTAATCTGAATATAATTTTATACAACGAGAGATGTGAAGATCATTCGAAAAACCCACACAACAATTCCACAATATAGTAGTTGGTGTTCCTATAATTACTTCCTTAATGAAGATAAAGTATATAAAAAAGTTCATTTATTATCAAATATTAAACATCAAAGAATATGACTTTCTAACTTTATGCAACAGAAATAGAATCTTACAACGATAACTACACCACAATTTACAATATAATTTGTTATAAATGCTAATATTTCGTTTAACTATCAAGAAGTTAATGGTTCATGTCAACAGATTAAGAAATAAATTAATTGTTGTCTTAGACATCTCCGGGGCGATCGCCCGGGGCGCCGAGGTTTATGGGGGCACATGAAGTTGGATGTTAGTCGAATGATTGCTGATGGGCGGAAGCATTTGTCGATAATCTTTTCAAGAACGAACCAGTTACATAGTACAACCCAACAATTTTTGGAGTTAATATTTTATTGTTGACGGAAGTATTCACAATAAAAACGGTTCATGACAGAATGTTTTCCAGTCTATTTTATTTATCAAATGTTAGAATTGACTCTGAATTGAAATTTGGATGAATCAATCGATCACGATGGTTGATAATGCAACAATAACGCTGCATTCACACAATTTAATAATCCATTTTCTTAAATTTTATAATTTTAGTGACCGTAAGTTGAGCAATAATATTCATTTTATTTTAGATTTATTCTATGAATTCCAAAAGAATTATCTCTCGGAAACTTATATTAAAATGATGTTGTTAAATTATGTTGTAAAAAAACGTTGAATTATATTGTTAATAAAAAAGTTGTTTACAAGAACACAGATGGAAGGAGCGACTGCATGACGCAGAGTCCAGGGTGTCGATACATTTTGGATTGGCTCTGGTCTTAGAAACCAGAATATTAGTACTAAGACACCATGGCAGTCCGGCCTTAGAAACAATAGACGTATTATCATATGTTTCACATGCTCTTTCTCGAAAAGTCTTAGAGCAGCAGAGTGACATTTTGACCGTAGCTTTCTTCTACCGCCGTTGCGCCGTGCGTATATTGCGCACCTGGTTACAGCGACCGTGTCCATAATCGAACTTGATACTTCATATGAAGATTATTTGGAGATTCCAGCAGTAATCCGGAAGACATTTGATGCACTGGAAGAACTTATCCGATTCCCTCATACCAAATCAGCGAGCGATTTTCTCTTTTAAGGGAACCTCAATTTCACTCATCCTCTACTTTAGACAAGCCGAAGACATGATTGTAAAATTTGAGTGCAAAAAATTTTATACGAATCTCAAATCCGAAACTCAATCATTAGAAAATTGGCTCGTCGTATTCTAAAAAATTTCTATCAATGCAAATTTCACAACTTCATCCTTGATTCGAGCTTCCGATTAGAAAATTCTCTTTTTAAGATCGCGCAAATCAGGAATGCTACGGTTATAAATTTTCATAAAAGAAATTCTAAGGATCCAATTTTCACCAATTTTCTCGTCCCTATTACACGGGGGATGAATAACTGGAACCTTTAACTATTAGATTCGTTAGCGGGTTCCATTTCTGAAAAGTGTCGAAGAGGCCCTCAACTAGTCAATCTACCGCTAGAGCACGTAGCGGCAATCAAAATCCGAGAGACTCAGAAATTCCGCGACCATGCAAACCAACTCAACTGATAAATCTTGAACGAGATTTCAAGAGACACTACACTTATACTTGCTTATCAGCACTTCAGAGACAGAAACTGTTGAGTTGCTCTCTAGTGCTAAGTAAACCAACCACACCTATAAATCAACAGATACACCCTAGGAAAACAAATACACAACTATGAACCGAGAAACTACATGTGTTTTTATCTACTCAGGCCTATTTTCATTTATTTCCTTGAATTAAATTAATATTTGAGTAATGTAGCATATATAAACTATGAAACGCGCATGGTACACATGCTTTAATTTAAAGAGAGAGACGAAGAAGAAAAAGTCCACTGTAGCCGGAACTACGGTGGACGTTTTTTCTTTCATTTCTTTCGTTAAATGTAACATTTGTATTTATTTAATATTAGATAGTTCGGTACTGAGGCCTATAGTACCGGAAATAACATGAAGTATGGACATATATAGAGTCCAGCAATGAAATACTGAACGAAAGTGAAATCAATTAATGTTAAATCAAAAAAGAGACTTTATATTCATCGAATAAATCAATAATTGATTGAAATCAGCAGTAAATATTAGTATCTTACTTGAATGCGGTATCAATTCCGACTAGTTCAACGCTTCTTCGTTGTGGCTCCACGAGAGATGAGGTTATTTGCTAGCGTTTTCTCTATATTAAGGTTAGGATAAATACTAATGATAAAAGCTTTATTGAATCGAATTTCCTTCAATAAACACGCGGGAAAGTTGCCTCAACCAGATTCTTCTTGGCTCTCCGAGTATCTGCTGCTCCCGGAACTAATGTAAGTCTAAGATAAGATAGACAAAAAATTGAGTATTAAACCCAGTATCTTCCAAGAGACCATGCTCGGAAAAATTCTATATTTATTTCTCTCTAAAATCTAGGAAATTTCCTTCCGATGGAGTTCCACCAAGCTTTTATATAATGTATCTTCGTCTCATTTTCAGTCCTATTCTATCAAATATTTTAACCGCTGTGAATAAATTACTCTCCATGTGAAACATGTCACGCGTCGAATTGTTAGCATTTTATGAAACTGTCTTTAGAAATACGATTTCAGTTCCTTTGGGAGTCAAAAGTAATAGCAGTAATATTATTAAAATGTGCTTCGATAGTTGTGGTCATTTCGCACGTGAGCTCCATTCGGGAACCGAACCCGGAACCTCCTTCATGGAAGTCGGTCGCGCTGCCCACATGGCTATCCGAGATTCAGGGAGTCAAAATCAAGATAGTTTATAGAAAAGTTGAATTTTATCTTTTAATCAATTACCAGAAGAGAAATCTCTCTGGACGTCCGTAAAAACTCATAAACCAGCGGTCCGCAGCCTCTTCTGATTGAGTATCTGCGTATCCTTTTTCGTAAACTATAGCGTAAAATATTTTGAATGCATATCCTCCAGGTTGCATCAAATTTATTTTGAAATAAAAGAAGTTACGTCGCCAAACAACAAGAACGCAGTAATTAGATTTAATTACCCGATTTCCACCAATAAGCCACCTTTCGCATACCATCAGACTTCTATCGCGTACCCATAGGGAAAGCGTACTTCATCTTTGGAATATTTCTCATGTACTAAGTTCAATAAGACTCGTTTTGCTCTGTGCAATTTCTTCCAAGAAGGCTGAAAGTAACTTTCAGCGTAAGTTTCCGACTAGAGCTACATTGTTTTAAAAGTAACTAACGTACCTGTGGGTCAGGCTAGAGCAATGGAGCTTGGTGCTGACGAAATCCGGCGGGTGAGTAAGGCTATTCTTGCTAGGATCAAAAACTTTTTCTGGCGACGTAGGTGCATGATTGTTGACATTAAGCAACATAGGAATTATATCGTTTTTAGGAACTCACATTCTCTGATTCATCAGGTCGTGCCCCTGGAAAAATTTCCTGTAATTAAAGCCAATGTCTTGGATAAAAAATTTACACAAAGAGCTATTGCTTAAATATGCCTAAGTATTGAGTAAATCTACGGGTATTGTTACGGAATAGGATTTCGCAAGGCATTTTTTCTAAAGAGATGAGTACATGAAACACAAATAAAAAACTGCCTTCTCTAAAAAAAATCGTCAACATACATTTAAACTCTAAAATTTGTTACGGAATTATGAAAAACAATGCCGATTCTACAACAAAGACAATTAAAGCTATGGAATTAATATGAAATCAGCCTACGAAAATTTAAGATTTCCGGCTGCACCATGTTGCAAATTAATTCACATTCTCTGATTCATTCACTTATGTTGGCGCTTAAATTCATGCTTGAAAGTGTGAAAACTTGGAATTCCCTATCTTCGGACAATTAAGTGACCCGCAATCACAAAAACTGTCGTTGTTGATCGGATCGATGAGAGCCTTCCATTAAATAGAAGGATCGGTTGCATCACAGGAATACGGGATTAATTTCGCGTTACCATAGAAATATATATCCGTTTTTGACGTTATCGATGAACTTAAGTGATTTACATTTGCACGAAATATACTTTCGGTATTTTCTCATATATTTTCCAACAGGAAGTTTTTTCTTATGAAAATAGGACGAAAAGTAGCAGACGACTAAAAAATTCTCCCTGCTTTTCCCGATAACTCTCGATTTCTAATAGATTTTCCCAAGACACTCATATCCAAAATTTTCAACGAAAAAGTGAATGACATAAGTGAACAGTATGTACATTCTACGAGAAAGATTTTGATATCAGAGAGGACCTTGTGTCTAGAGCGATAAACCAAAATTCATCGGTTCAAAAAATTCATAATCTGCACTAAATTTTCTTGAAAATGTCACTTTCTTATTTTTCCTACGATTATGACAATATTAAAGATGAAATGAATTGCACTGTGCCATAAAGAATTGATTTTTGACTATGCTGAATTTCTTCTAAATAAGTTCCCGTCTACATTCTATTTTTATGTGCAAATGTAGCAACAGAGCGCACCGTTCTACGGTAAGTAATACATGGAGCAATATACATACTATACTCTATACTCCATACATCCTTATATATATATATATATATATATATATATATATATATATATATATATATATATATATATATATATATATATATATATGGAGTCTTCAAGACGTAGGACGGAGCATAGGAAGAAGATTAAGGAATTCCTACATATAAGTGGTTAAACAGAGGTTAAATCCCAAGAAAAACGAGACAGAAAAAAGATATGACAAGACCGGCAACCGAAGCAGAAATCTTCGTCTAACTGGTAAGGTGCATTATCCAATCAAGCTAACCGGTACCGTCATATTAGGAACTTTCAATTTCATTTACCCTTATCGACGGCTTTTCTTCTGAGATATAGCCTTCCGAAATGTAACGCCTACCATATTGCATTTAAGATTATTATTTTTTTGTGAATATTGACAAAAAAATTCAACCGTATCGTATCAATCCAATGGAAGAAAAAAGCTGTCAATATGTTTGACGGAACTCCAACCGCTGGCAGGAGGGTTGAGGTATAATGCTCGATTGGGGAGATATCCAGGATGACTCCAAAGGAAAAACGGGCTAAAAAAAATTGAGGGGACTGGGAATTGAAAATGCGATCTTCTTCTTATTGGCAGGTTGCATTATCCAACTAAACCTTCGGAATGGAGATTTTCAAGAATCTCTAAATTTCTCTAGCAGGTTGGCCGAGCCGAATAAAGTAACTTACAGAAGAGAGGAAGGTCGCGAGTTCGATTCCCGGTACCCTCATATTTTTTTCAATTTCTTTTAATTTTGCCGAAAGCCTTCTTTAAAGCTATGGCCTTCCGAAATGTAATGCCTAACATATTGTTTTTATTATCATAATTTGAGTGAATATTGATGAGAGAAAAGATTCTTGTTAATCGTACTGTCCACTCGAAGAAAAAGCTGGTATAACGGTTGACGAAACTCTAACCGCTAGGAGGATAAAAGAAACTTGCTGAATTCGGGATATACCCAGGGTGACTCTAAAGGATGAACGGGCTAGAAAAAAATTCACGGGCCCGGGAATTGAACCTGCTATCTTCATCTTATTCGCAGGTTGCATTATCCAACTAAGCCGTCGGAGGGTAGATTTTTCAAGAATATCTTAATTTTTCCTACCGGATGGCCGAGTTGGATAATGCACCCTACTGAAAAGTGGAACTTCGCCATTTACTACATAGGTCGAATGCTTTCCATCCGAGCTATGGCCTTCTGAAATTCAACGCATACCATATTACAAAGATTATTACTTGTTTGTGACTCTATCCCAAAATAAAATGGTTAGATTTTAAAGACAAGTAATGCAGTAGATTTAATTTAACTGTTGAATATAGCTCACTAAAACACACTACTGGTTATCTAAAAAGATGATAGTTTACAAAGGAGAAAAATCTGATTTATTCCAATTGATTAATGATTTGTATCCATGAAGAGATTATGAAGGTTAACAGAGGTTTATCGAATACTTATAACTATTTTTGTTATCAGAAAATGAAGTTAATAAAATGTATGTGGTTAATAAACTTCACATGCTCTGTTGATGGATATCATGTTTGATATATAAATGCTACATCAATGCAATGATTCAAACTGGCACATACTACATTGAGCCCTGCAAAACAAAACTTTACTTTATAGAAAAGCACAAAAATTACCAAATACATAGTGTTACTCTTTTCATTTGCATTTCTTTACACCTTATGAAGTTGCTCCCATTTTATCTTCTGTCCTCATCAAACACGGCATGATCCAATTTGAAAACGAATTTCATTGAAAAAAGCTGTTTCACCAAAGGTATCATTAGAAAGAGTAGTAAGTAGATAACAATAAAAACTTTTTAATAAAAATTATTTGAATATGATAAAATGTAAAACCAAAAAACAGGGAACCTGATATAATTTCATCTACATTCACTAAGCCTATGATTTACCACAAATCACATTTCAATATTTAAGACTGCCTAAATATGATTCACCTGAATACATGAAAAGAAAACATCCAAAATTTCAAATTTTTTGGCACAATCCATGGTTCTCATAATTATTTGACCCCCTGGCACTAGCATTTTAGCGTAAATATCTAGCGTAAAAGCTGTTTTTCATAGAACACTCCTTACCATAAATTTGAGTACACAGTTCAACATATTACTTCATATTCAAAATTTTAATTGAATAAATATGGATACGTCTAAAAGAGTAACATCCATAATTTTCATTACACTTCTCTAAAATCAGAGTTCTACCATTCACAAGATGAAATGTAATGATTATTTATCAACAAGAAAATTATTGATTCTTAAAGATTCATAACTAGTAATAATATTTTTTATTTTGTATGTAACTTAAGTCGAACAAAATATATTGTAACTAAAATAATTTGTAATCATGGGCAATATATTTTATATTACTCTTAGCCCTAATTGCTTAAGAAAAAGCATCGTAAAAAGTCCACTACTTATCATCAAGCATAAACAGCTGCAATTACATTGCTTTTGTTTATTGATTATGGAATAATCTAGAATAAATTTATGCATATGATACCTTAAAAATGAAAAAGTTCAGAAAAATCTGAGGACTTGACCTGTATATAATTATAAAATGTTCAATTTGTACTACACAGAAAACTGGTAAAACAGCTTTGCAGTCGTACATTCTTTCTTTGATAATATTGTTAAATTTTTGAAACAATAAATATATTTTAGCTCCCAGATTTGTTTCCAAATTAATTAATCCTGTTAATTATGCATCATGCATGCTTTTTACATTTAAAACATGCTCAAACAAATCATTGTTATTGTATATGAAAGCTATTTTAAAACTGTCACTATGGTTGATAAAGGCATATCACTTTTACTTTTAGATAATACTCTTAATTTTTTGCAAATTGGATTGTTAACAAACAAATATAACTAAGTTTTGTGTTTGTTTCTGCCTAAACTAAACAGAATTTTTGAGTGAAAGACATTATTAATAATTTATATTCAGTTCAATTGGAGTGTTACCTTGTTTCATCGCTTAAATATTTTCAATTATATATATAGATAAAAATATATAGATCAATCAAAAAATTAGAACATTGTTAGTTAAAAGATGATTTCTCTAACAGATCTCCAAAATCGACAATAATAAAGTGAAGTTTTTTGAGAATGGGCTTTATAAAATAGGGAATCTCACAAAAGAACTTAGTTAACATTGATTGTTGGATAATGCCAGAAAAAGTCATCTTCCTAAATTTCATGAAGAGCAGAATTCTAACACATACTTGAATTAACATAGAATATCTCTTACTCACAAGCCCTTGTGATCAAGCAATTACCAGATAATCGGAATGCATAACATAATTCTTCATCCTTGGAGTGAATATTATGTTTTAAATAACATTCCAAATTGCTAAGATTTTAATCAGAATTATATATTGATTTTGAAAGATTTACACGTAACTTTTTTGGAAAAATGAACATCCCTATTCCTAATTTATTCTTTCTAAAGTTATCCTCTCTTAAGCATATTTTAAAATTTTAAATGGATTCTTAGCAATATTCATGAGAGTCACATGCCAGAAGTAGCAGTATGCAGAGAGAGAGAGGAAAAGAGTATTCATTCCTTCACAGTAACCAAATTAGGATGCACCTAATCAATGGATTAAAATTAATTAAAAATCAACAATTCAATTTGCAATCTCTTATTAAAAAATTACTTTTTACGGTATCATAGAATAATTTAATTATAATATATGTGTAAACAAGCTAATATTTACATGCAGTTTCTGTACAAATGGTAATGTTTAACCATATTTCTGAGTTTTGGTGTATCTGAGAAGTAAGAAAATTTTAAGGTGCTATAATAGAGATAGGAGCAGATATTTGTGATGTCTGATGACTAATTAAACTATTAGGAAAAAAGAAATTTCATTATATACATGCTTGGGATTAGGATTTGTTTGGAAAAAGAAATAGAACTCAGATAATAAGACTCTAGGCAAAGTGAGGCTTTTTGTGAGGCAAAAAATCTATAGCAGAGACCAGGAAAGGATTATCAGCAACTAAGGTCATCTTAGCCTGATTAGTTGCTGATCCTAAACTCAAATAAATGGTGAGGCTTTGTCTCAGCAAGGGCATCCAGACATATAATTCTTTGCTAAAACTAGGATATATGATGACATGAAACGGTAACAGAGAAGGTATGGACAAAGAATGTGGCATACCCCATAAATATGTCATAAAGTAAGTACACTTATCCGTTGGTTAGGTGCAGTCATGTTACCTAAGAAAGTGGGGGACTTTGCAGAGGCTACCAGAGCTAAGGCTATGAGGTGAATTCTGCTAAAAGAGAAAGTCTAAAAAATCTTATGAGTGAGCTTAAAAAGGGTTCTTAGAGATTTTAGTTAGCCAGAGAATGTGGAAAATGGTTGAAGGTAAATAGCATAAATATTAAGAAATGATAAGGAGGTGCTGGGTGAAATATTTGGCAGTTGACCGTCAAAGAATTATAGGTCATGAGCAAAAAGGTACAGATTGAAAGAAAGAAAGGAGCAAAGAAAAGCAGGCACTTGAGCAGAATCCAAGACAATAGATATGTTTATAAATTGGTCAACTATAAGGTAAAGAGGGCTGTGGCAAAGATAAGGACTGCAGCTATTCAAGAAGCTTACAAGGGGATGGAAAGCAACGGAAATCTCACCTAGAAGAATTACTTAGAAAAGAAGAGGAATTCAAAGGAATTTACACCAAAAATGCAAATAAAGGATGAAGGAAGAGTGGTTTTGCATAATCACAATAGCTTAATCAAGGACATGAATGATAAGATTAAGATATAATGAAAGTTTTGAAAAACTATTAAATTAGGAAAATCTAGAGTAGAAGAAAGAAAAATAATTGAAATTCTTAATCTGGGCATAACTAAAATTTTCCAGTACATAATGATGATATAGATAATATAAGAATCTCTTTAATGTGATGTCTGCATACATTATGTGCACAATTCAGGTAATGCACATTTCAAATGCTAATGTGTTAATTTCATAAAATGTGCTCAAAGAAAATTTCATATAATATACATAAAATAAAAGGCAAAATTTGTCATTAAATATTACATATCTTTGAATGATTTATCTTTAAGGATTATTTCTGCTGTAGCCTATTCTAAGTTAAACGTTCTCATATACAGAGTAGTACATCAGTTCTTTGTACATATATTATTTCTAATATTACTAAAATTTTTGTATAAATGATATGTACATTATCTATTATATTTTTACTGCTTTCTGAAAAAAGAAATTGATGATGAAATTTCTAATATAAAAATGTTACAATCTCATGTGGATTATAGCTGTTACACAAAGCCTATGCTTGCCTCTGATTTACCCCCTGCCACACACCGAAAGGCGGCTTGCAGGGTATTCATGTAGATGTAGATGAGCCATTTGTCCTATTCTAATTCTTTAGAGGAAATTTGACCAATGAGTAACCATGGACTGATTATTATATTCAAAGAAAGATCTCTTTACATTACATTTATCATTACACTCTGACCACTATTAAAGATCAGAAAAGTTACATAGGGTGACTTCGAATTAATCTTTTATTTCTCTTATAAGTAATAAAAATTTCTATTTCAAAATTAAGATTTTGGGTCATCTATGTTGTTAATTGGTGCAATTTATTTACCTCTGAACTCTGGTGTAGAGACATAAGCTCACTGTATATCTATGGATAAAATATAATTTTCTACCTCTTCTAATGTTGTGATACTTAGTGATTATAATCTAAAGAATTTTAATAACTGGGTACATTTACAAGATGATGGTTCTGCTAGCAATGTTTCTCTCTTCGGAAAAAAGATCAGTTTTAGAGACATGATTAAAGGCTTCAAGTCACAAAAGTATACAGCATTCCTGAGAAAATGTAAGATTTGATTTATAAGTCAGTCAGTTGATGTGGCCCAGGATGTACGACCACAATTGGACAGTGATGCTCAACATCCCAGAAGTAATAGTTAGCTTAACAGGTGGTGAAGTGATTGATAACCGAGGACATTTCTTGTACATGGTTTCCCACTAGTAATGGAACCAAGAGCCACTTCTGCCAAAGGCAAATACTTGGCCCACTTAGGTATCCAGGAGCTCCCCTTATCATCCTAGACTTAGTATCACAGTAAATCTTCCTGAAGGAACTGAATTAGGGGGATCCTCAATGTCTTATGATTACAAACATAGTCACGTATTAGCATTATTGAACATCTCCTGCCTTCTTAACATTTTAAAATATTTAACTAATTACTGTTTTGCATTTCACACCTCTTATATAAGTCCATTCATCTAGATACATAGTGTTTCACCTCAGAGTTTGGATCTTTCATTGGAAGAAATAAAATGCTACATAATAAGTACACATCTTCTAGCAATACTTGTGATTATGAGACATTCTAGGAATGAAAAAGTCAATGTAAATCTCTCTCAACTCAGAGTTAGTTAGATGAAATTTATTCATATGGTAAAGGATTCAGGATTTCAAAATAAAAATAATTTTTGGTCTTTTGTGAACACAGTTAAGAAATCTTGCTACCTATCTAACCTGTATGATTCTTGGTATGATCAAAAATAAATCAATAATGCTAATTCTTTTGTAACAAATTCATCATATTTACTTGAGTATACCAAATCTGTAATCAAAACTTATTCCTTTACAGTTTTCTATCAACATGAAAGATTTCAATAAATGCTGATGATGTTTTACATAAAGTTAGGAGCACTGGTGTTAAAATAATGTTCTGGTCCTGTTACAATCTCACCTAGCCTACTCAAATTTTGTGGAGAATATCTAGTATATACACTATATATTTTGTTCATTAAGTCATTACAGGTTGGAGGCTTCCTTGATAATTTTAAAAATGCCATGCACCATTCCCATCTTTAAAAACAGTTCTAAGAGAGATATAAGAAATTACCAGCCAGTATATATCCAGTCCTGTTTGGCACAATTACTCGAGGGCCTCATTTTGACAAATTATTATCAGTATTCAGAAATGTTATTGACATCAACCAGCGGGGTTATCTAGTGGAAAAAATGAGAATGAAATTTCATAGTGGAGGGATCAAACATTTTACAACGAAAATAGATGAAAACTAATCTTGAAACAAATTTGATGATTAAAAATTTTTGCGAACAATGATCAGCCAATATTCAACTTCTAAATGCATTCATAATGTTGATAAAATATCTTAGTTGAAATTCAAACGACTTTCATTCTTTCTATCAAGATTTCTTGCAAAATAAGGCAGTCAAACAAAACTAGCTGAGAATTCAAAGCAAATGAATAGGGTTACTTGTCAATTTTTCTATATCAAAGGCATCACTTTAAACATTATCCTGATACCAGGATAAATAGTGCAAACTCAAAAATGTGTACACATAGATGTATAAAAAAATTAATTCAAATCACAATTTAATTACACAATACATTTAACACTTGAGAGATTATTGATAATAAAATGATTCAATTATAGAATATACTTACACCATTTAACAATATATTAGATAGTTGACCCTCTAAAAGACCTAAGAATCATCATATTTAGCAATACATATAATTCTTCAAAAAAGCATGATATGCTGATAATTTTCCTTGAAATTAAAAGTGGTTATCATTACTTTTTGTCAATAGTATAGTTATATTCTTCATATCTGAGATCTGTTACATACTAACCTGATAACACTCATAAATTAAGACAAAATCCTTAAGATGGCATGGAAAATTTCACATTTTCAGGTTTCAAGAGCAAAATGGTAATGAACAGGACTCAGGAAAAAGGAATCTGTATAAAAATGAATAGGGTCATTGTTGTTAATGTTAAAAAGATGATATAATTCTGCATTCATATATAGAACTAATAGATGATTCAAAGTGAATGGTCAAAAGACTCTCCAATGAATTTATAACACACTGCCAATGAATGAGTTTCCTGTCACCATCAGTTACTTTTTAAAGTATTCACAGACATTTTTCAATGTTGTAAATAAATGTATGCAGTTATACTAAGCAAGTGGTAGATCTTCAGTGGAGTAAAACATTGTTATTGATGGATTTAATTGGTAGAGAATAATTATATGTTTTATGCTGACTTAAAAATACATTTTGCTTTCAAATGTGCATAAAAAAGAACTTTTCACCAAATACACCACTTCAAAATTACTTATATGATTACTTCATAATGATAAAGGCGAATGGTCAAGATAAAAGATGAAGAAAATAAATACTACATGTTTAATATAAGTAGATATATCAGCGAGATTTTAACTGAAGTTCGCTTCTTTTTAGACCTGTTTCGAATTCTCAATATTATATCCAATGAATTCTTGCGTCTTCCACACTTGGGTTAAGGTTTGGATTCCAATTGAGACTCAAAATCATTCGCCAAGACCAAAATTGATTCATATTTAACTACCAAGTATCGACTAATAGATTGCTAAGACCTTAGAAACTTGATATATTTTTACAATTTCAGATTTCAAATTATCTCCAAAAGGAAAAAGATCTCCTCAGATTATGGATGCTACACAATAATCTTACCACAGCTGATGCAATTAGGAAGCATTTCGGATGAAATCATAATGAAATTTACCCTGTAAAAATAAGAATTCTATCAAATGCAGGAATTGAAGGTTTGGACAGTTTGAATCGTTTGGATCAATTAAACTACGCCGTGCAAATAGCACTTGTTTCATCAAATTCCGGAATGTATGAGAAAAACGGGGTAAACGCTAACGAAATTTCGCTTTTAAATATATTTTATATATCCTTACAGCTTTGAGCATCTAATGCCAACATAATCCAATTAATATTCATATTAGGAGCCTATATTCTTATTACTTTTGATTTATCATGTAATATTGACGCATCTATGTCATTGCTTTCTCGGCTCTTTCATTCTTGGAGAAAGAGCGCGTTGCAGGACAGCTATTTTATAATAAAGCCGAAGTACGTATTTAAAGTTACTGTATTTATGTATTTAAACGCAACGTGATTTGCTTTCATTAGAAAAATATTTTAAGAACTGAAGCTCGCTGGTATCGCAAATTTTAATCTTAATTCTTAATGGACAGTTGGAGGTGTAAAACGAAAATATAGAAAAATACAAGAAATTAAAAATGAAGAATAAAAATCACGACGAAGGGATAAATTACATAATTAAACTACAATACTTTTCGGAAGTGACATAATATTAATATACGAAAAGGTAGCAATGAATTACGTTGAAAATAATATATAGTAATAAGAAATCTGTCCATACATGGAATGATATTTCAGAAATGTAGATGATGAGGTAATTTAAAACGACGCTGAGTCAGTTTTAATTATTATATGTACACTTTTTTTCACAAAACAGACAATTTTCAAATTTCTGCCTGTCTGTTGCAGAATCATGGAAAACTATCCAAGGGACATAATACTCTTTCATAACCTATTCTTCAAATTTGGATATCCAAAATTTCTTGCCTCTGATAATGCCTCTGCTTTCAGGTTTAAAATACAAGTTTCGTGTGTGGTGGCAAGCAAAGTCACACTTCACCATATCTTCCCTCATGTAACTTAGCTGAAAGAGTTCATCACAATTTTCATTTCACTTTGTCAGCCTTCGCTAAAGACAATCACTCTACCTGTATTTAAGTATTTAAGAGATTTGTCATTTGCTTTCAATGTAGCAAATCATGAGGGTACTGGACACACCCCTTGTAAATTATTCTTGGGTCCTGATATATCATATCCATTAAGTAATATTGGAAATCTTCCCATGTCTTAACTTGACTCTGCTAGTTGTGATAGTAACATAATACAATATTGGGAGCAAATTCTTGTTCTACCTCCAGTTAGTTAAACTAAGTATACCAATATGTACAGCTTGTATTTACCGACTTCAAATAGCTTAAATTACTTAAGTTTACTTAAATTAATGAACATTGATATCACTATAACTATAACATGATATTTTCTTTGTTTCCTAACTATTGAACTTATATTCTTTATATACAAAGCATTAAATATCTTTTACTATTGCTACAATGATGATTTTTCACTCAATG
The DNA here is from genome assembly GCA_036926295.1 of Pachydiplax longipennis. Taxonomy (NCBI): domain Eukaryota; kingdom Metazoa; phylum Arthropoda; class Insecta; order Odonata; family Libellulidae; genus Pachydiplax; species Pachydiplax longipennis. The sequence goes on from JAVFKF010000010.1 coordinate 4,915,022, forward strand.
TAAAATTTGAGCAATGTTATCCATACTTGTTATGCAATAACTATACTTAAATATTACTTGTGAAGCAATATCTCTGTGAATGACTCATTGCTACTTTTCCACTGTTCTTTGGAGACTTTTATTTGTAAAAACATATTCTCAATTCTAATCTTGGATAGTAATTTATGTTGAAAGAATTACATTGTGATAATCATGATATTTCCACATTTATTAGTGGTATGCAGCCTTCTTTGGTCAATGATCTAGTAATTCTTCATTTATGAGCAACTTTACTGGCATGGATAACAGGTGAGATTTCAAGTATTTCTTTTATAAAACAGGGAAGATGCAGCAAATTTCAATTCCTCACTGCATATTAAATTACGAAAGTTATAGAATCAGCATATTAATGTTTATAAGAAAATATTTTGTACTATCCAATAAAATAATTGATGCTTGAACGTTTTTTCTACCAATTAATGGCTTGAAATGAGAATATTTATTTTGTTGAAATAGTTCTCATTTAATTGATCTTAATTGAATTGTTTCTGTCTATTTTGAGCTCTCTCCAAAGTAAATGATATCATCCAAGGTTGTAGTTCCAATATTAAATATTAATCGAATGTTGAGGTCTCAAATGAAAATTTAATTCATTTACATGTTTTTTTGTTTTTTGTCACCTTCTTTATAATGCAGTTTAGTATTTCCTCTTTTCCAATAAGAATCACTTGCTGTGGTAAACAGCCACCATCTCATTCAAAAACAATTATCACCATGCAATTTTCCATTGATATTCACATAACTTTCTTTATGCATTTTTAAAGATATATTGTACATTATAAATATAATTTATGCAGGTAGATTTTATTAATTATTATTATCAATTCACAGCTTAGAGAAGAACTTTCAGTTCCCTTTGGATATTCATAGAATCTATTTCTTAATGTAGATGATATGAAAGCTTAGACAAAATCAGGTCTACATTTTCTTGATTAGAATAATTCATATAAATATTCTGCCTGAATACTCCTCATATACCTTAAGAATGAAATGTAATTAGAAAAGAATACTTCTAAGCTTTTATTTGCTAAATAGATGAAATAAGGCCAAAAAAGTCACATTTGCACACAGGCAAACATTTACCAATAATATATCTGACTTGATAAGTTTTGTGCTCCCTGTTCTACCAATGGTAGCTGTTTAAAAAGCTACCATTAGGAGTTTAACTTCCTATTTTGGATGATATATATAATTTTAATAGAATTTTATTTATTAATAATAATTTGTGATGAGCAAGAACTTATAATCTCCTGAGAGGCAAAAAGGAGAAAGAGTAGGAGGTATTTGTCATTAAAATGCACTTCTATTGCCACATACTGGCTTAAATTGTTATAGTCAATTCTTAAGTGATTATTTCATTCCTAGTGTGTTGGATTATAAAAAGATCAACAGCTGATCATTCTTCAACTCATTTAAGGCAAGGGAAATTCTGCTCACAGTTTTTGCTGCAAGTACTTTGCTGGCTTCATTCAAATTAGAAAACTAATGTGATTATTTATAAATGCATATCTCTTTAACCTTTTAAATCTCCTTTTAAAATTAATGAAAACATTAAGGGTAAGATTGCAATGATGAGTTATTGATGCAAATATGATAAAAAATAGGTGCTTTGGTTTTTAATGAATTAATTAAATCCAAATAACTATTAAGAAAATGATAATTAATGCCAAGCCCAACAGAGATAATCAAAACTCTTGAGTCCAGAAGAGTGAATTTCATACTTTTATTGATAGAATTTATGGTAAATATATCAATCCCGAAATAAAACTCTGATTAAATAAATTGTTATGGTGAATAGCTAACTAGATAAATTTAGTTTGAGAAGCTTTATTTCTATCTCAAACTCTATAGATCTTTGCTAATAAAAGGAATAAAATAACACATCTTTCTATTATGTACTCTGTATATACTGGGGCAAAGCATACTGTTCTGAATCATTGTTCTCCTTGAAAAACTAAGCTATCATGAATCTCATCTACCAAGTCATCCAGATAAATGAACTAGGGGAGCAAGATTGATATAATTTATGCCTTATTTCTTTGTCCACAAAGTAATAATCATTATCATTCATTAACGAATGAAAAATGAGTCATCCCTTTGAGTATATTTGGTACATATCTCTTAAATGATAGAGGCCTAGATGTTGATGATCACCAAGAAACTGGAGTCCTTAGGCTTTGAAGAATGAGGAGAGAAAAGGTGGATCTTGCAGGGAATTCTGTTGGAGATTGTTTTCTTTGGGCAGATGAAGTGATGTCAACAGCAAACATGGAAGAATTGGGAAGGCAAATGGTATACTTTGTTAGGGTCTTTCTTTTTTTAATTTTAACTTTTACCCATGTGAGACTGTATGAGGTTTAATTAGTAATAGCATCTGTAATCTGTAACCCTGGACTCATTTTTCAATTAGGAGCTACATGAATTGTACTCAACTTATAATTTGTTGCGATCAATCTGATGGTCATATTCTAAGTATCTATGTTTTGCATGCAGAGATCAACAACTGTTCTTCTAGGAAGTTGTGCTTTCTGAATATTATCCTTCAGCTTTCCAAGGGTCCCAGACATTCAAGATTCCGTCCTGCACCTGCCCAGTGACAGTCTTGGAAATATTGGCCAACAAGATGGTATATTGATAATATTAAATTCTCTATAAAATTACAGTTAATAATTATTTCTATATAATTAGGACAACTGCTGTGAAATGTCAGGGAGACTCCTGATGTGTGTTTACATCCTCCAATTTTTCTGTTAAGAGTTCAATGCATCTGTGAACACATATTCCATCACCTTGTTAATTGGTGTAATTTTTGTGTTCAATGCTAAAACTATACTTAGTACAATATAATGGAGCTCTGTTATTTTTATTTGTATGTGCTAATATTTTTTTCCAGCAAATCTTATTTGAAATGGATAATTGGGATCTATAACTTTGTGCCTTGCTTTTGTATCAAGTAATTCATTACAATAATGTAATTCACTTAGTTATGTTCTTATCCATCCTCTTTTAAACCTAAAAATTTGCACATTAAGCTGCTCTCAATTCCCCCAAGATTAGAGTGAGTTTTTCCTTTTATTGTACCTTATTCTGTTTTTAAATCAGCTTTCTGAAATAATATAGATAGAAAGGGTAGATATTTTCTATTTTCTATTACAAAAAAATGTACCTATACTTGTATAGATTGTTGTTTCCAAAAGCAACCTAGTGGTGAGAAAACTGTCAAACAGTCTAGTGCCATTGACTTAGGAAGTTAAGTGGAGCAGTTATAGTTATAGACATATATAATTTCTGAAAGCTGATTTCTGTTAATAGATGCAACTCAAGAGCTTGCAAAAATTTGTGAATTTCTCTTTGTAGAACTGAATTTTTCATCAATCCTTTGTGCATATGCAAGCTTTGGAATGCCAATATCATTATAATTAAGTTCTCAGACACAAGTTGCTCTTTCTGACAGAGACCTTTCCCTCATAGAATGAAGTGCTCTCATGATGTCTAATTATTATGACTTTAGGTATCTTACCAATTTTTCATAATGCTATTATTACATTAAAAATCAATCAACATTGTACATTGATAAAATGTAGAGGAGGGTGGCTTAACTCTTTAGAGTGCAATAAGTCACTAAAATGGTAGCTGAATTAAGGTAAAGGTTGCCAGATCTAGCAACAAAAAAGACAAAATTTTCAACTATGATTTGTTTCTACATTCTAAGAAAGTCATGCAGTAAGCATGCTTTAGCTTCCATAAAAGTTTAAATATTTCATAATTCTTAAATCATAAGTGTTTATTAGAGAGGAGATCAAACATATTTCTTATAATGTAATCTCTCTTTGTAAGAATACAATGTGAGAAAAGTGTTTCATTAAAATGATTTCATTTTTACACAAGTTGAAAATGAAGTTATGCATTCAAAACCATTCCATTAGTATTAATAAAATGTTTGATTATATCCTAGCTACAGTATTTTGAAAATAATTGGTCCGAAGAAGAGTATTTACTACTAACTTCCAAGACTTACCCTTTGTAATTATGAATGATATTTTCATTCTCCTGGGTTCCTGGATAGCCATGTGGGCAATGTGTTCGACTTTGGTGAAAGCAGTCCTGTGTTCTATTCCAAGAGGGAGCCTGCATGCAAAATGACCTCAGATTTCGAAGCAATTTGAACAATATGGCTACTGCTAATCCTCTTCCTATGAGATGAGAAATGTTTGCATTTTAATATTGCTACTCAGAACAAAATTTTGGATGTCATTAAATGGAACAATGTACCTCTAGTGATCATTGAGGAACTTGACCAAGATGAAAATCATGCTCGACTGAGAGAATGAATTTCTCTATGAATAATGAACTCCACAGTTGTCAAATAAACAATAAATATGAAAGCTTGAAAGTGGCACAACCATAAAATAGTGATAAGGATAAGTAAATGGAAAAATGCCTAGCCATAGTGGTAGGAGATGTAAAGTCATTAAGAAAATGAAGTTTGCTCCTTTAATAACAAAGTAAATTATAATTTTGAATGTATTAATCTTACTTGCACGAAAGGTTAAAGTAAATTATCAACCGTATCCACTTCTGCCTCTCACTGATTTCCCCTTCACCATAGTACACTATGACTATGAGGAAAGGAAAGAGTGTTGGGGGATAAAGATTGAAATTTATGTGTGTGCTCCATGTATTACAATCATCAAGGAATAAGCTTTATGACAAACATGAAAGTTACAATTTGTGTCTTACGTAAGCACCTAAAGCAGGTAAAAAGTGACATCTCCAATTTCATCTTTTTATATATCTGCACACTACGTTACAAGCTTGTATTGCTGGAGCAGAGGTTTTATAGACCTCTTCCTATGCTTGATAGATACTAAAATTAAGAAGCAACTCCAAACAATAGAAAAAGAAACTCACAAGCTGGGTTCATTGGTTGACAGGGTAAGGCTCAAATATTTGTGAGCAGAATTATTCATAGCTCTAGTAAAGTATTTTTATAGAAGAGACACATATATAGATAGATTTATTAAGGATTTAAATAGGCACCAGGATTGACAAGAGTGTAATGCATTTGCCTGTGATACATTAAAAATATCAAAATTACCTCAGCTATCAAAAAGCTCCTTCATATCCTACTACTAGGATATGAATTGAAAAGATAAGATGAAGTATAGCTAGATGAGTGGAATTAAGCCTGTCATTTAGAGAAACATTCTGATTATAAATAAACCTTATTTTTTGTCTTCCTTTCTAGTGCTGAAACATGGATGATTAAAGAAGAATACATTAGAATAATTGATATACTCATAAATAAGGTGTTCTGAAGAATCATTGGAGTATCTTTATTGTAGAAAAGACAGTATGAATTGATTTTTAAAAGATCTATGATTACAGAAAATACCTTTCTGTATTCTACCCAGAGGGAAGCAAGGACCTTGAACTTGAAGGAGATGCCTTTTGCTATAGCTTCACCTAATGAAATTACAAACTGGGCACCAAGCCAACTTCACTGAGATATCGATGATTGAGAGATATGGCTGAAATTGAGCTTTGAGATATCACAGACTTTTAATCAATGATTATGATGACTGATGATGAAAAAGATTCAAGGTGATTATGGGGATTTATTTAACTTTTATTATTGGTTTGAAAATCTCCACCTTTTTGATTCCATTTTGATTTCCATGTTTTCAATTATAAGTAAGTAGTTTATGTTGATAACAGTTTTTCCTCTAACAACCTATTTAAATCTGAAAATCCTTTCCCTCTTCCTTCTGCAGCAAAATGAGTCAGAAATCAGGGATGTTACACTTCAATGAAATGGTTAAAGTAGTATTCTAAGAGTGCTGATCAGCTAGATGAGATAAGATACATGGTCAGCGCTGAAAATTTGCTTAGTTTAACATGATAAACTAATATCTTAATTTTCTATGATATCTCATGTTTGTGTCAGAGCTGTAATCAACATTTTAAGCTTTGTATATCAATCTTGGCATAACTATAAATTAGCAAGTTCTCAATAGATTGGAAGTTAACTAAGCCTTAGTGATGTTAAATGTAAAGTATTGAGAGGTAAAAATTGAGGTACACTATTGTTTTGCAGTAACACAAGTTGTTTTGTCATTAAATAGGAAGGTATAGAAAGGTATATAATAAATAGAAAGGCATATATTAAATGGAAAGGCATATATTAAATAGAATTTATCGCACATCATCTCATTGGAGAACTAAGACCTAGCTCAGCTGCAAGACAAGTTAGTTAGCATTACGAAGTAAACATATTGGATAGTAATAGCAGAACACAAATGTTTCGTGCAATACTGAGTGTAGTCTCAGAGTGATTATGATACTTTGTTAATAATGCTGCTACAAATTCATTATTCTTCCCTAATTGTCTATCTGGTGAAAAAAGCTTTATTGTAGATTAAAATGACCGAAATTAAGTAACTAAGGCGCTCTCTTAGGGCAAAAAGCAGACCATTCTTCATATGCATGATATAGTGCAATCAACATCACACAACCCGGTTATGATGCGGTTTTCGTTTGGTCTCCCGAAAATCGTCTTAACCGTTTCTTTGTAATTCAACTTGGAGGGATTTTGAGATTAATTACAATGATTATTTCAAAGAGCTTTGTCTAAAAATCCTTTCATTTTCCAAGTTAAGTATGAGCAGGGGAATAATTGAAAAATTAAGTCCTAAATCATGATTGAGATTTCAATTGTAATAGAAAATTCGTCGTTTAAAGAATTGGATACATTCTAGCGAAACGATTTTTCTATTTTTTTAATAAATAAACTCCTGTATGAATACCAAATGTCCTACGATACGTACGTGAATCATGAAACTCTTCCAATAATTATATTTCCGCATGCTTAATCGGGCCGTGTTCCTTGGAATTGTAAGAAAACTCCAGACATAATATCCCGCCTTTATCCATCCTAAAACCGCTTCAATGGAATGTTAGGTTAGGAAGCCAATTTTGGCGCAATTTGGTTGCTTTTCTAGATATGACTCATTGCATTCTGAGCTTCTGAACGGCGAGGAGCTTTCTTTTACTCACAAGGTTATATACGCAGGCGAAGTGAGAACTTTGGAAAAACCTTAGATATGTAGTTTTAAAATATCTCCCTTCCTATGTCTTTCGGTAGACTCTTTATGATTGCAATTAATTTCCAAATTGATTATTGGAGTTTTACAATGCTTTATTTCCTTTACAGTGTCCTATTATATGTTAACTTCGTCTGTAAACGGCAGGAAGAGTTCGTGGCAGGATTCATTGTGCGGGAAGTGTGTGTGTGAAAATCGGTGACCGTACCTGGTGATAATCCTTTTTGAGGAATTGCCCGACGTTGGCCGGCATACGGCGCTTGGAGAATTCTTGGTTCTAGGATTCAGTGTGTTGATCGCTCCTAGTTTTATATAATTCATTACTTAGATGGAAGGCGAAGTATTATATCGACGGACTCTGGAATTTCAGGATGTCAGCGGTGGCTTTTAAGGAAACTGGGTATGTACTTTACAGATCCGTCTTTTCATTGTAAGAATTTCCCAAATGTCTCGATCGTTTCACCTTAAATTGTTTTGCAAGCTTCGTATTTATTTGGGAATTGTTAGCCGAAGTTTTTCTACTAGAAGCATGGTATCCGACGGAGGTGAATGGCGGCTGTTGTCCAGATATACTTTAACTATTTAATTATGTATAAGTCGATCTATTTTCTCTGCGTGAGAAAAAGCTTTTATCCCTTTTAATTTAGCTTTCAGCGATAAGCATCGATCTCTACCAATTTATTCCAATGTGGTGACAGTTAATGTTATTTCAGAGCACAGGCGGTTGTTACATCTTCAAGTACTTTGTTGCTTTTCTTTTATTAATAATATTTCGCCTCTAATTCGCTTATTGATCGAAAGTGTGAAACCAGCTACTGTGGAAACCCGCCGAAGACGCTCCCGCTTAAAATATTTTCCTGCTTCTCTCTCGGTCCCTGCCCCTGCCACATGAATAACATGGTAAAAATGTCGTTTGAGAAGCTTTGGCTCCCGCTTCTTGCGCGGATTTTGCCCGCCCTCACATGCACTACAGCTTTCTTTATCTGAATGCCTGCCTTATTTGATAGGTCAAATTCTTTACGGTATCTATATCGTCGTTCTCTCTCCTTTTCTGCCTTGCTCTCAGAGGGTTCCTTTTGACTCTCATGTTTCCGCTGACTTAATTCACGTGAAAAAAAGAGGATATGGCGAAACGGAACGTTCTGCATTCCGAACCGATCTTATCTCAAAGATACTGCGAGAATTTCCCTTTCAGTGTTGTTTCATACAAAAAGCTAGATAATAAGTTATGAGGTGTTTCCTGTGGTCGCAAACTCCAGTTTTAAAAACATCGAATTGAGGAGATTGGCAGTAGTGTTTTGAGTTGTGGAGTGTCTTGCTGAGATGAAATCCTCTCAGTACTGCTAATATTGCGAAAATTTGTCAGGGAACAAATAAAGAAACTAAGTTTAATGAAAAGTATCATTCTTTTACCTTTGACATGATGTAATGGAATTTGTAACTATATTAGTTACTAAGACGCTCTATTTGCGCGAAAAAAGACCATTCCAAAATGTGATGCAATGCAATCAATATAACATAACACCATTATATCGACATCCCGTTTAAGACGCGGTTTCCACTTTTCCCCCCGAAAAACTTCTTAACCGGGTTTTACTGAAGTATTATGTTTTTCATTTTATCCTCCAATCGAAAATCAACGGGCATAGCTAGTTTTAGATCTGTTCTGTTAATATAAATGTGACTGTTCGAACTGAATCTATCTCAACTTGAAGAACATTTGTGCCGCGGTACATTACTTGGCAGATACAGAGGAATAAATCTCTATGGTTCCACGAAAGGATTGAAAGCTACCATATTGATTCGACATTAGAAAAAATACTCAGAAAACGAAGTTTGTGATACTCAAAGAACTATGATTTGGTCATAATGGGTCGTATGAACTATGCTAAAAATATTGATAGCAATGATCTATTATAAGAGGTAAAGGTTCTCCAAGCGCCGACAGCGGAAACCGTCGAGGGCAATTCCTGGGAAAAAGATAATCGTCCTGGCGGTCACCAGTTATTCAGAAATCCCAAAACTGAATTATTTTTCAGGAATTTCTGAATAACTGGTGACTACCAGGGCGATTATCTTTTTCCCAGGAATTGCCCTCGACGGTTTCCGCTGTCAGCGCTTGGAGAATCTTTGTCTCTTAGTTCATTGAATTTTATTTTGGTGTTTAGGCACAGATTTATATACACTCAGAGTTAGCGGCGATTACGGTTGTGCGACCTTCGGATGTTTCCAGTACACAGTTGTAATAACAAATCAATCGCCGAGGAGCCGAGAAAACCATTTACTATTACTTAAAAAACAAAACGCTCTTCCACGATTTACTTGAAAATTCTTTGAAAGAGCGCCCGTGAACGATTCCTCATTTGATAACTACAGCGAAGTGACTTGGGTCCGTCCCCATTTTAAAAATGCATGTCACTCGTTCATTTGATATAATATTCGATTCTTAACGCGTTGCTGGAGTCGGTCTCATTTTGATATATCGCTCGAGTCAAAATGTTGATAAATGAGTGTTTAGCTGAAGCGAAAGTCAGTTGCCATCATAAGAGGGAGGAGGGATGAGAGAGTTGCACTACACCGAGGTCCATTTATCAATTGTCTAATTTATCGCCCTCACGTTTCAGACGCAAAATAAGAAACCTTTTAGGCACCTATGACCTCACTTTTGACGCAGTTACTTATATCCCGAGTTTTTCCGTAGCAAAGGGAGGAAACCTAAAAAATGTGATCCTTCCATCAACCATTCACAGGAAATATTTCTACAGAAGAATTAAAGAACGGGTAGAAGGACTTATCACTCGGCACACTTACTTACTCGGCTATCCGGGAAAACGAGATATGCCATCAATTGGCCGCGAAGAATTTATTTAATTTTGATTTCTTTGCCAAATTTACAAATCTTGCAAAAGAGTGAGTTTCTGAGCGAAAAGCGACTTTTCCTTTCGTTTAATAAGGTTTTATTCATTACACTTCACTCATGATACTGCTATTTTCATGGATAAAACAAGTCCCTGAAACTGTGGAAAATAGCTGTAATGGAATATTTGATTAAGTTATCTTCTTTCTACAGCAAAGGGATCTCTTTTGTTGCTGATGGAAGATTGACTTTCGAAATACGTATTTAGCGAGACTGCACTTTTCGCCTGACGGTGCAATACTCTATCTCGCGACATTCGTTTTTTGATTATTACTCTTCCGTTTTTCTCACTTTTTGTTAATATTTTCTGTTTTTCGACCTTACACCTCGTTTTTTATCTATCTTCTGTCTGCTTTGCCTTCAATTTCCGCTTTCCTTCACCAAAATTATTACCTCATCGTTTCTGTCACTGGATTTATTTGTTTCATTCTGTTAGCTTTCACACTCATTAGTTGTTTACCATTTTTTGATTTTTACTCTATTGTTTTCTTTTCATCACACCTTACCGTTACGTCTTCATTTATTCTTGAGTCGAAACAAGAATTCGCTCAAAAGCTTACTTTTACCGAATATTTATCCTTCCTACTGCAAAAATTCGTTCGGCTGCAAGAATTACCTAAAGATCGTCAGTTTTCGTGATTTCTTCATTCTTGCAACAATTCTAATATTAGAGAGAGAATGATTTATATATTATTTAGCTATGGAAACTAGTCATTTGAGCGGTTTAGTTACACTTATTTGAGAATTTTCTCAAAATTGCAAATTTCATTTTATTATTATTGTGTTCAGAGGGGAAATTTTGGGTTTCAGGACTCTAGTAGTCCATTTCTTAAGCACGCTTGGATCCATACATTTCTATTTGTTTGGGAAGGGTTAGCTAGCTCTAATTTGGGTTTCAACTGTAAATTCTTGGGTTCCATTGCTCTCGACCTCGCTGTTCTGGGTGCATGCTGGATTTGGGTTTGTTACACCCCATTCGGTGGGGCTGAGAAAGGTTTTCGGGATGTAGACGGATTTATTGCCTCCCCAGGTATGATCCTGAATTTAGGGTAACCAATTAGCATCCACTTTCACCAACACATTCCTCAGGCCAATGAGATTATTTTTGAAATTTGCACATCCTTTAATCAGCGAGGTAATTATTCGTACGTATTCATTGAACTTTATAGCTAACCTTTATTCAAAGTTAGGAAGTTTTATAAAAGATTATCGCTTGTTCATTTAAAATGAGTATTGAGAATAAAATCTGGAAGTATTCCCCACTTGCGTAGTTACATTATTCAAGAATTCAAGATTTTTATTGATTCAGGAGGTTAAATTATATACCATTTGAGTGACTTTATTTCTATAACGAGTAGGAAATCATTATATAAATATCATTCGGTGTAGGGAAACTGAGAATTACTAATTTAACTATGCCTTTTTGTTTGCAATTGATGACAATTTTTTAATTATCTTGATAGATGCCGAATAAAGTAATGAATTAGATTATGAATGCAAAGCTGAAGTAAAGAGGGTTTGAGTTGTCATCTACATTTTCTCCGTAAATGTATTTCTTATTCTATTCAAATACAAATGTGTTGGTTGTATTTTAATGGACATGTCAAAATTCTGTGATGAATCAAAAACTTGCGCTGAATTTCGATATAATTAATTTAGAGACCATTTGCACTCTCATCAAACGGAAAGAAATTCAGGAGCACTAAGAAGTAGTGTAACCTGTCATTGCAAAGGGTAAGGATTGCAATACCTCCTTTACCAAATTTATTACATGCACGAATATGAAATAATTATGTCACACCTTCTGATAATGACAGAGTTAGAATGTATTCCCTTAATATTTCAACAGTCATACCTGACGTTGGCGTGTGGGCAGTCTTTCAAGTAATAAGTGGAAAGATTAGGCAATGCGACATATCCAGTGGCGACTACTCTGACAGTAGAATTTCCTTCTCCAACTCCAGAGCAACTGCATGCATACCTCACAACACTCTAACTCACTCAACGCCGCAAAAAATGTCAATACTTCTCCATTCAGTTCACAGGTGCACCTCCCATATCTCGATAGTAATTTTCGCAGCTTTTTCTCATTCTTAGCGATCGCAAATGGACGTGCGTATTTTTTTTAAAGTGGTGAAAAATCAAAGTTTTTAACGGAGAACATATTTGTTCCAGCCGCGAATTGAAATACTACAAAATGTCTGGCACAGTTGTAAGATTTGACGAAAATGGGATAGTCGGAACATAAATTTCCATATAGATTCTGCCATAAATTATACTGAAACACTGAGTAAGTACATACTAGTTCTTTTACCGGTGAATCCGAAAGCTCATCATTCAAAAACTATCCTAGTTATATTGAATTTATATTAATTACAGTTGTGGCATGCTGGCCACATATGGAACCCATACAGCATCCACAAAGACGCGAATTATGGAGAAATGGAACGTAGAAATCCCTTCAAAGTGAAATGTTATGCGTGGGTTATAAAACTGAGGTACGGGCTCTTTATGTTCTCTCAAGTAAGCTGTGAGATTTGGCAATACCATGAGTATAGTATTTAAAAATGTTGACAGAATGGGGGACCATATTTTTCCGTGTTTTGACACAGATTTAAGGACTAATGATAAAGTTGGGAACTACTGAAGGCACTCTTTCGCCAGCCGTGGAAATCGATTGAATATTCAAAGAAGCCTGAAAAACTTTTCCGCGTGATTTTCTCTTTTCCAGTGACAGGCTTCTAACAGTTTGAGCTCCAGTGCTTGCGTCGATGGGATTACTTACGTGAGACATTCTGCTTTCTGGATTTCATCGTGGCATGTGCTCGTGCATATTTGTGTCAAACTGCATTTCTTGTTACTACTGACTTAAACAAGTATAGCTTACTTATTTGAAATTAATCTATTTCATTATTTAAGAATATTTAAAGTAAATATAATTGAGGGTTGAGAAAATAGAGCTGTCGTGATGTTCATGCTTATCTTCCACTTTGGAAAGTATGTTTGGTGGAATTATTAATCTGCTAATCTATCTAAGAGAGAGGAAGATTATTTAATAAAGAGAAAAATCAATTATATACTTCCTCAACATTAAAACTAGCAAGTATTCTACCCCCGTGTGGCAAGTATATTTATTGGAACATATTCTATTTTATGAAAGCATTAGCTTAAAACGAAAAGTAATCATTTTCACTTAAGGCAATGGATGTGGAACCCTTTTAATGTGGAATTGCTTGTTTAAATGCATAGGAATAACAATTGATCAAGCCAAGGCTTACTGTAGTATTTATTTATTGGGAGAAAACCTCTTCTTAGACGGCTTTATTTCATAATTAAAACCTTTATCTTTGCCTTCAAACTTTGCGCTCTCATTCTGTGCACAATAGAAAAAATACTTCTAAAATTCAATGTTAGACTAAAAATTGATTTAAAATATCAAGAATGATATATTAAAATAATATAAATTGTGCTTAAATCAATATTTATAATAAGAATCGTTAACACTGCGGAATTGGTGATTATAAATATAACATTGAAGATAATGATTCATTAACTTCTAAGTAGGTGTCTTGGTTATAAAATCTTGCAAAAACTATGCATGTAAATATTCTGGAGATAGGAGTTTGATTGACTGAATTTTTTAAGGAATATGAGAAAGTGTCTACTTAAATTACTTTATTTTACGGTCAAAATGGATGGTTCATATCATCTAAAGAGGCCAATAAACAGTTTCTTAAGAAGCGTACTTAAAGTGTGCATTGGTCAACAATGATTCATTTTGTTTCTTCATAGAGATGGCCGACAGTTTTATTGAATGTATTGATACATTTTATTATATTGAATCGACTATATAAAATTATTATTATTTAAAGAGCGTGAGAGCTTTTTGGGACGTCCTGTGTAAAAGTAAAAATGAATACCTAGTGAGCTTATTCCACTATTTTCACACTGTGAGACGCGCATTGTACTCGTATAAAAAACTACTCTTCTCTTGGGAAATAAACGGGATCTTAGCAAGGTTTTTCTGCTAACACAGAATGCGGATGGAGAAACTTACGGAATACTTTGTGGGTTCGTGATATTCAATGCCTCTTTTACCAAACAGTGGGCAAGAAGAGTCTCCCTAGTTCTCAAGAGATTTTCTCAGCTTGCTCTAAGTTTTCCAAGGATCGAAGGCGCATAATAAAGGCATTTTCTATCTCAGAGACAGAAAAAATCTCAAAGTTAAGGAGAAAATGGATGGGAGAAAATCTTTCTGTCATAATTTTTGTACCATCTTAGGAAGGAAGTCTTTATTACTCGAGACAACCAATGATAGCGGAACTCTTTCATAAGTAATCATATTTGGACAATATATATGCAAAGGCACAAGTTATTGGCGTCAAAAGGAAGGTTTCTTTCTGGAGGGTTTTTATTGCCGCTTTCTTCAATTTAAATTGCATATCCTTCTCTCAATCACTGTAGGAACTGGCGTATTACAGGAGTTTTACAAAGGCTAACTTCTGAGTTTTAATGTTTAGATTACCTTAGTTTCTCTTACCGGATATTATTATCTTTAATACTCCTCATATATCATCTAAATTATTCTTTTTATGTTATTTAAAGTGCTGATCAGGATTTGCAACACTTATGTTGAGTGTATCTGTGTGTGTTAAACTTTTAACTTAATATCTTTTCTCAAGGTTTTTTTAATAAAGCCAGAATATGATTCTAAACTATTCATTAATCATCCTCCTTCCAAAATGAACTTTTGTTTGATCAATTGTTGTTGATATATAGATGCTGTTGAAAGAAAAAGGATTCTAACTTTCACTACTTCATAATTTCCCTTTTGAGCATGGCTCGAAAGGAAATGTTTCCTCGGATCGATGAATAACAGTATAAGTAGAAAACTGCTAGCGAGTATACAAAGTTTGGTCTCATTTCAGCGCTTGATTTCTTTTTGGTTATTGTTTGATTTTACTTTAGTGGTAGACCAATGCGTAGCAAATGCATGGAGAAATTTTCGCTTCTCATAATCGTTCCAACATCCCTTCCTCGTTCGTTGGAAGATGTGGTTTGAACATCGCCTTAATGGGAATGAATAAGTTGGTGAAGTTTGAGTGTGGCTTCCATAATTATTCAGCAGGACAAAGATGAGATTTTAACATCTATTCTTGGCTCAAGGGTAGGTCTTAAGTGCTGAATTCAGTGATAATACTAATAGGGTATTTCTGAAATCTCACACAATCACAATATTTACATTTATGAATCTCATCCTAATAATAAGTAATTATAATTTGATCAAAGTGCTTAAATCAAATTCAAGTGAAATAGTCGGTGTCTTCTTATCGTTGTTAAAAGGGAGTTCATTTCTTCTCAGTATAGCATGAACAATTCTTTGAGACTGAGAAATTTTACCTATTACTGCTGAAGTAATAGGCAAATTAAGAACATTCACATGAATGTTAACTTTCATTTTTCTTTGAAGTTACTAAAAAGATAACGAAAGAAGTTTTATGCTGTCATACGAGTATTCTCATTAAAAATTTCTTGGACATTCTAGGGACTAGTATAAATGCTTGCCAAAGAAAACGTATTTCTTAGTCTCCATAATATACTATTTAGTTAACGTTTGTGTCGAAGATTGATCCACTCCTTTGTTTCTGCTACATTATGAGGGTATTTAACTAGGAAGGAAATAAATATTTATGATTATTTCACTGTTTTAAAAATCGGTCTTAAGTTTGAGGACTGGTACCTGTTTAACTTCAAAATCTATAATTTTGAAAATTATTCCCGCTCTCTAGGTGAAGAAGTTTAATTTGGTGTCTGAGATTAATTATGACTATTAGAGAATAGTTACTCTACTGTATATTTTTAAAAATATGTAATAGTAAGTACATAGATCACGTGTCACAATGAAAATACTGAAAGAGAACTCGTCTCGTCGAGCATAGAGATAAGCATATATACAGATGGTTACAATATATCACTCTTGATTGTGATACAGTATGCACAATTATTAAAATGCGCTGACGTGTTATAAGGATACCCAATATATATATTTTTTAAGATGTAGTTCAATGTCTGAATGAAAGATCACTATGTGTCGGTGATTATTGTAGTACAATACAAAAATACGAAAGTAGAATTTTTCAAGCTTCTTTCCTCCATGATTTAGACGAATGATTCTTTCCTGAATATTTGAAATTTCTTCCCAGCCAAGAACCGTTACTCATTATGTGACACTATGTATTAAAACTGTGTCAAGGTATACCAGTGGAGAGTGGTGTCTATACTGTAATTACTGATTATGTTCTGGATAACATAAGAAGTTCCTCTTTATTGAACGAAAAATCTGCAGTAAAGCAAGTACAAATATCAGTTTTAGAAAGCGTTATGTCGGTTTTGTGCGATTAGACTTATTTCACCTTGGTCAGACCCCATCTAGAAAATGCGGAAAACATAAGGAATCTAGCGGATGAAATTGGTACCCATTAACTCGAGAAATTACAGCGCAAAGCGATACGTTTTGTTAAGAAATGCTAGTATATAAAGGCAAGTGTTGTGAAGATGCTCATGGACAAATTTGATTGGGAATCCTCGAAAGAAAGGAAACTAGAAGCTATGTTACGTTTGTTTGATAAACTTTGAGAAAGCACGTTTGTAGAGGACGTAATTGGTACTATGCGTTACCCCTGCTATTTCAGCCGATCCGTCAATAAGCGTAAAATAAAAGAAATAGATGCTAAGACAAGTTGTTGTAAGTACTTATTCTATCTGCAACAAACTATAAAACCAGGCAAAACGTTCGGTGTTTACACTACCTGCCACTCGCCGAATTGCAGGGTACTTATATAAATGTAGACTTTCAATATAAAAGTCTTGCAAGAAGGCAAATTTTACCTACAAAAACAAATCTGTTGGTAGCGCTGAGGATGAGCAGAAGGTCGTAGCAATTTGAAGCAGCAAATTATCAAGAGAATCCGTCTTTATATAAGCGTTATGATTCTCTCCTTCTTGTCTGCAAAAACAGTGTTTGCTTAGGAAAGATTCTGGGGGTTTTGAAGACTGTTGGACTGGGGAGGCACTGAAAAGAGGCTTTGTGAAGAAGTTCCAGTCGTGGGCGACAAAAAATGTTTCCAAAGACATCTAGCGATGCTTTCTCGCGAAGTTTGTTCGCCCTCCGAATCGTTGCTTGATTGATCAAACGGCTCCAATTTGAGATAAGGTTTTTCGGCGAATGAAAAGATTTTCTAAATATAAAGCGGCATTTTCGGCATCGGTGGGTTTGCAATCATTGCATGCTTTCCGCTCCTTTTGTGCGTTATTCGAAACTTTTGGGGAAAAAGTTGTGTTTGGGGGCCTCAGTTGTTCGCGATAATCTAGTTATCCTTGTCGAAACCAGAATTTGAGCCACTCCTTTGTAATTATAACGGTTAGTTTTGTCCTCTCTCGATCTCGAGGAAAAGGTTCTCGGGAATAGACTGCCGAATTTTGTTCGTCAAATTATTAAAATGCTGAATTCAGTGATAAAAGGATAACTCGAGGAAGGCTACGAAAGAGAGAGGACTTTCCCCGAAGCAAACTTTTAGTTACATTCTTTCGCGTACATTTCTATAAACTCAATAAAGTCGTACATTTCTATAAACTTAATAAAGGCT
The DNA here is from genome assembly GCA_036926295.1 of Pachydiplax longipennis. Lineage (NCBI taxonomy): Eukaryota > Metazoa > Arthropoda > Insecta > Odonata > Libellulidae > Pachydiplax > Pachydiplax longipennis. The sequence continues at coordinate 4,932,727 of JAVFKF010000010.1, forward strand.
TATTTAAGAACTCTAGCTTTGAAATGTTTATGACTATGTTATACTTTCGTTCTTCTCTAAATGTTGCTGTTTTGAGTAAGCTGTATTATATGAAAGATCAGTCAAATCAGAAATATATAGTCATAAATTAAATAACTCACACTCATATGCTTTAATTAATTTATCCCAGAATATTCTATGTAAAAAAATTTGAAATTAATTAATAGGAAAAGTTGAATCTTATTCTACTTATTCTCTCTTTCCGAATTATTTTTTCTCTTATATTACAATAAAAAGAATTTTAAGTAAAATAGATTGAAAATTTTGACGAGAGAATTAAATATTGCCACAACCTTGATTTAATTTATTATTATTCTTAAAATTTATAGAAAGGCAGAGTTAAATATGTGGTTACTGGTTGATTATCAGTTTTCAGCAAAAATGAAGTTTTATGATACTTAAAATATCCAATAAATTCCTCGTGATAATGGTAAATTATGTATAAATTCATCAGGAGGGCAGTAAACTTTGAACAAATGAATGAAAAATAAAGATAAACAGAAAATCAAATAATTTAGATATGTAAACTTTTTGTTCACTGACGTTTGTTTCATATTATTCTTTTCACTATGTTTTTACAAAATATGAAACGTTAGATTGAGCATTTCCAACCTCCTCTCAGTTGTGAAAAATTGTACTCCTGTAAATACAATTTTTTCCTTTTTAAGTTTCCTTTCGTTGTTATATTTTTATTTCAACTAAAAAATTGGGTTTTATGATTTTATTTAAATTGAAATTCACAATTTGCTTAAAGAATACAATTAAGAAAATTATAAAGTTGTAATTTAATTAATTCAGAATTTAATTTGAAAACCATTCCTGACCTATTTCATAAAACTAGCAAACTGCTAAGTTATGTAAATTATTTAGCTAATCCTGTTAGAATGCGTAAAAAAATATAGGACGTCTCTAGGGAATTTCGCTCTGGCGTAGGTGATAGAAAGGTTTTATTAAATAGAAACCTCTTCTATGTTTATGAAATCGTCTTATTGCTTCACAGAGTAGGAATGTAAGCCGTGTAAATCTTAATTCTTCTCATATTTACCATCCTCTTTAAGATTTACTTCTTCCTTATAATCGAAATTAAAGATTCAAGCTTTTTGTTTCTGTTGTAGCTTGATGCACTTTACTTTTGCAATTATACGTTTTTCTTAAATTATAATCTAATTCGTTCATAACGTTATAACGATCACTTAAAGAGGCCTGTTTTACATTAAATCAGTCCGTTGAATTTCGGTATAAACGGTCGTGTTAAAACATCTTCTTATTTCAATTTTTCACTAAAATGTTTGATCAGTTTTTCATAATGAATGTAAGGAAATAAATTTTTCTGTGTGTCTATTTGGAAATTCGAATTTCGCTTTTCCACCGAAGAATCAACCGATGTTCCTGAAAGGATAGAATTAATACACGATATTTCACCTGATAATATTTTGGTCAAAGTTTTACTCTCACATTCCTGATTTCGAAGCTAAATTTCGCATCGATTATTTTCAATTTTAGTGTAAAAGTTTTGGCTGCTGCTTATCTTCTAGATTGAACTATCGAGATGAGTTTATTTTTTTCCCTTTATCCAATGCCAGTGAATTCCATATAATTTCGTACAACAAACCAAAATGATTGAATTGGATTGAATTCATTTGGACTCAAAATGTCCTTAGCTGAAATTTGCTTTGAAATGGCACGAGTCAACTGCCATTCCACCGATAAGATTCTTTAACTGTAGTATACACGTGCCATTTGCTTAAGTAAAGATTTGAAAACGTTGAATAGAGGCTATATTCATGAAGGGAAATTCGCCTTTCTAAAACACATTGCTAAAGGACAGAAGAAGAGAAAATAGCTTATAGTAGGCTTCCTATAATTAAGTAATTTATTAAACTGTGTTTAAGGCATTATCATTAAAGCCTCCATTCACTTTAACTCACTTCGTATTCTATTCCCTTAGTACCTTCCCTCAGCAAAATAATTCACCTGGCTGTCTTATATTCCTCCGAAGATCGACATCCTTTTACGCCCTCTTCTTCCTTCCCCTCTCTCTCTCCCTTTTCGCAGCTTCCATACACCCTATCTTCCCGGGAAAACATATCTCGTCCAACAGTCAGCTCCGCAACCCCTACTCCTTCTCTCCCAGCCGACACCATTCGATTTCACAAGACGCAATCCTCTCTCTCCGAACTTCTTTCCCGTCTAACAGAACCCAGCAAACAGGACACGAATCGCTCGGATTAGACGCATCTAAATTCAACCAATCCGACCCAGCTTTATTCGAGGCCACAACCTGACAAAGCCGATGAAACTTATCATATTCAACCAAACCCAACGCGGCTCCATTATCCCAACCCAAATGAGCAAATTCGATGTAAAGTCACCTGACTCGACGCAACTCTGCCCATTTCGATCCAGTGTAACAATCCAACCATTCGGCTGTATCCTGCAAAACTCCTCTAATCGATGACCGCAACCCAAAAAAATCCGACGCCACTCGAACTGACTCTACGCAACCCCACGCGCTTCAACCCAACCCAATCCATCCGATCAACTAAAACCTACACAACCCGACTCAGTCCTAAGCAGTCAATCCAATGCGACGCGATCCAATCCGACGCAACCCGACTTACTCGTTTTCCATTGTCGCTTCTCTCTCGCAGCTTTTCCCCTCCACCTCTCCTTCCTCTCTTTTCCCACTCTTCTACCAAATGGATGCGATTCGGCGTTGGCTGGGTCGTGGCGGGGTGGGCGTTTCTAAGATCAATGACGATATATCGCCCTGTAGGGCCCGAAATGATAAAGGAAGGGAAACAACAGGAAGCACGAAGGAATTTCTATGTTTTGTCTGGGGTTAGGTGATGGGTGTAAAAATTTTCCGGGAGGGTTGTCCCGATATAAATGAAAAGGCCAATTGTTGGATCCCTTTCCTTCTGAGTGATTTCAGGGAGAGAAATGAGCGCTTTCGACCACGTTTTAATCTTTTTTGAGAGCGGATATGAAATGATAAAATGAAATTACGTAAAATGTTGGTAATTAATATTCGACGAAAGTATTGTTATTCCATGTCGTTTTGTTGGTCTATGGTTTCCATAAAAGTCAACTCGGAGTTTGTGAAAGATTTACTTCTAATGGAATATCATAAAACATAAAAATAAGAAATAAATGAGAACTTAGGGATATAGTAATAATGATTATATCTCATATGATTATCACAAAATGGATTTTTTCAAGGCAAAATATGAGACTGCCGAAAATAATAAAAATATTATTAAACCTATCGTTGAAACTATTGTTAAATATTATTTATAAGCTATAGTAATTATTACATTTAGCCGTTAAAATACAGGTAGATTTCAATGCTTTTTTATATTAATTGAGGAAATTATAGCTCAAATCGTAACAATATTTTTCAGTACAAAGTTTACTTGATGAGGAAAAAATGTTCGCTGAGATCTACTAAAATTTTGTAAAGTGTGCATAATTCAGTATTACCATGATATTATAATATAAAAGTTAAGTATGAAAATAAAACAATCATTTACATGCCCCTGAAAGTATTAGCTAATCTTTGAATGGAAGTAAAAGAAAGAATATGCTTTGTAAGAATCTCAAACAATGATTTTTTTCTGCGACTGATTTACAATCGGTCTATAAACAGTTTAAGTACTCAAGGAAAGGTTTGAATATATGTAGTTCTCCATAGGCCAACATAAATAAAACAAAGTATTTAAATTCTGATTCGCAAACAATACTTACTTATGGTCTTTTAAGAAAGAAAGTGGGTTTTGTATTGTCAATATTAGCAAATACAATATTTTTAAATATTAGTTTCTTGAAAGCAAGACGATATAAAGCCTCCAAAAATAAGGGGATTGGTATTGATTTCTCATCCAATGTCACACCTATGTTTGTGAGATGAAATGGTGTAAAATTCTTATTTCAAATACTCCCGCATCATTTCATTTCTATGCTTGCTTGACGTGAATAGCCAAACCTCTTCGGCTAGTGTTCTCAAATTTACACATTACACATATTTGTGAAGCAAAATGTTTTTGATATCAGTATTATAATTGTTAAAATCGAATGTTAATTTTCAGGTAGAGAGAATTAACATTACATATACATTACTTTTGCTCTGGGGATGACATTTCACGCACAAACAAAATCGGATATTAATTTTTTTTTTTAATTTTATGGAAGATAACTACCGAGATCTTGCCAATCGTTATCACACTCCTCCATAGTATCACTATCATCCTCGTGAATACACTATTTTATTCTTTACTTATCACAGGCACCCGTTATTCTTCTTTCTCACAATAATGTGGCTGATGTTACATATGACGTTACTTTGGCGTATCGCTGTTTTGGATTTCATTCATTCATCTTTGGATCCTATCGTTTGTTGAACATTCGGTAATTGCGTGTGGCAGCCCTCGATCCCTCGTTTTGAAGTCATTTCCTCTCTTCGGTAGATGTCTTTTAAGTTTCCAATACTTCCCGCTACATAGATACTTCATAGACACGCATGGACTTCTACTTTGTGTTATTTCATTCTAGTATCATGATAATGAGGCATGCAATTATACCATAACATCAGATACTATTTACATGTTTGTATCTGAGTATCATCATCATATATCATCATTATTATGTCGTGCGAGTAAAAGCTGCATGCATACTGCAAGATAATTGGTGAATATTTACAAACACACCCGATTACCTATGAAGTTCCTTTGAGAAACATTCCAAAGTTCCCTTCATTGTATATCAGAAAAAGAAAATTAAACCGGTCTGAACCCAAGTCCATTACCGTAGATGTCGCCACTCATCAAATTGTAATAGCAATACCTCTAACTGTATGCGGTATTCCAAGTCGATATCATATCAGGAGGGCCCTCAAATGTAATCCCGTTTTTCCGCGTAATTGTAATTCCGCGATTTTGTCTTCAATTTTTCTTATCATTAGCACATAGTTTGAAATTGCCCCAGTTACAGGTGGTAAGTTTTTATGAGCATATCCGCATCCATCTACACGCATTCTGAATGGCATGTCAACGGTAAGTTCAAGTATGATATCACTGATCAGCACCTACACTTACAAAGATTGACTTTGCATCCAACCACTCCAATAATCGCTGTAGGAGAGAAACTGGAATCGTAACGAATTTCTGCGTCTCTCGTGGAGTAGAAGGGAAACTGAATCAAAAATAATTTCCGTTACACATACTAGCTTGAAGGTTTGAGTTCCTTTCCGGAATTTTATTGTCCTTTTGCAGACTCTCATACTTTCTCTTCGACCATGATATAATCGTATAGTTATTCTTCTTTGAGAATGAAAGTCTCTTGCTTCCTCATCTCTCTTTCAAATCTATTGTAAAGGTACATGTTTTGTGTCGTCTTTTATAAATAAGATCGAAAAATTTAGACAAGGATTCATTTATCCTTCCTTTTTACAAGAAATCGTCAAAATATCAGCAAATTGCTTAGACAATTTTAGGAAGATATATCTTTTATATATAATCGATTAAAGGAATTAAGCTCCCATACGCTTCCACAGCAGAAGAGTATTATTGTGGCCTTCCAAGAGGTAACGCCTCAACCTTGTTGTGTTAATGAACGTTCAATATTTGACTGTCATATTTAAATTTTTCATACATGAGTATTTAGCGTTTAACTATGTAATACATTACTTTTTAAACATGATTATCTAATGCATGAGTAGTTAATACATAAGTATTGGTTTAATCAAGTAGAAGTGAATTGGGTCTTCGTACTCTCTGTGCTTGTACACCATTATAAATAGTATAAATTACTTTGATGGTGAAAGAATACAATATTCATGTTATTTTTGTCTTTTGCCATAAGTTGGGAATGATTAGCAGTAAGTGGGAAAATTTCATGAAGTAATTTTGCTCCAAGAAATAATTCCTCTTGTAAGATTTACATATAAGAGCTGCGAAATGCAAGACAAGTTGAAGCCAAATTCTAATTTTCTTAATAATATTTGATAAATTTTATTGCATCTTGTTTCTGTTGTCACATCATAATGAATGGAATTTTCTTCATTTGTCAGTTACTATAAGGGAGAGAATTTTTATTTACTTAACTTTTGCCTTAGTCTTGTTCATAGATATAATAATACGTATCTCAATAAGGTATGAGTAATTGTGAAAAATGGAATTCATCCTCACTATTGAAAGTTATATAACATGTGATTCATAATGTCATTTTGTTGCACTTTCGTGGGCATTTTCTACTAATGGTTCAATAAGGAAAGTAAGAGGAAAATACACGCTCCTCATCTTGCATAGTAAGCCTTATTCGGTTTTTGTAACTTTCGACAGCTAAGACTGGAGTGAGGATTTGAGGACCAAAACAACCTAATACTGTTAAGGTTAGTAGACTATACCAGAGGTGGGGAACCTACGGTCTTCTGACGAAATGTGGGTTCTTTGAGCGGTAAGTGAGAAGTTTTCGTCACACTTGAAAATCCTTTTATTTAAATAATTTTTCTCATCTTGTGAAAGACCAAGTAAAAAATAAAGTGGAGAATTTTCTCTTTAGTCACCTCAGCGAATGCATACATTTACTCATGTAAAATTTTAATCTTTAAATATTCAAATGTAGGCAACACGCAACGCGAGTGGTCTGATGGTTTCACACGTGACCTTTCTTATAAGACCAAATGCTTAATGTGGCCTTCCGATGGAAAAAGGTCTCTCATCCCTTGGCTGCACTTCACTTGAGTCAGACATTGTACGCGTATCCGTTTGAGTAGACAGCACGCAGTGCACAAGTGTAAGTAAAGTTGCCTAACATCCAGGATGATACGTATAGAGTATTATATTTACTGTGCAAGATATTACATTGCTTATTAGAGTAGGTATAGTATGTCGAGCATCTAAGATTAACCTACGAGTATCCATATTTAATACTGTGAGTGACTGTAGTTGGTTTTTTCAACCTCTCCATCCAAATCATTTAACTTTTCAGTAGTATCCAGATGATAGTAATGAAGATTTTCAGTTCTCTAATTGATTGTGATATTTTATGAATCTGCATTTCCACTATTTTATCAGAGATTAACAGTGATGATTTTTGTGATATAGATATAACAAGCTGCTTCAAGTTCAACCATCAATTTACCGATTTTTAGTACGGATTTGCAATGAAATTTCATTTTCTTTTACTTTTAGCCTAATTCCTCCCCTGCATAAATTAATCATTTATGAACTCAATTAAATGAGCTCTGTTTTTAAAAAATTTCAACTCTCACCAGTGTGAAAGAAAAGTTATCTTGGCTCAATTCCTCCCAGCCTGGAACTGAACCCTGCATTTCTCATTGCCCAATTATTTAGCTTTCGCGATTTTGTACGCAACCCCTCTCTATTAATATGATGAGATCTTCACATTTTCCACGTAAGCTCCATCACAATTTTTCATTTGAATAATTTGATATGGATTCTAAAATTTGTCTTATGATTGGCTCTACCATGATTTTACAAGTTTTTCCCCTGAAAAGTTTTGAAACGCAAAAAATACCAACAATTTTCTTTTAACTAAGATCAAGTACTTTATTTGATTAAAAATTGCAATGATCCAAATATTTTAACAAAGCTTCATCCTGTAACTATTATTTTATCTTTACATTACCAAAGTCGACCTTCAAAGTAATTCAAATGTGATTAAAATAGTTTATTTCAACTGCTTCCTTGCAGATATTTATTATTTTGTATTCAGTAGATGGTGAATATTTCTGATCTTGACAAATAGCATAGATTTTATAGCATACATCTTTCCTTATGATACAGATACTTCACTCAAATCTTCCAAAATGATAAGCTTTTACCCGAATAGTGCAAATTCCCAACCTTTGTAAAACGTACAGTAAATACGTTAAGTAAATTTATCTTTTTACTAATATTTTTCTGAAGATTATTATGAATTAGATGAAGAATCTTTTAAAGAGTGTGTATCTGTTAGATAGCGAGATAGGTTCAGAAGGAAGGAAATTCTATTAGACTAGAGTTAGTGCATGAAAACGTATTGGTTGCTAATGAAAGACCGTGAATTTCTGGTAACGCAATAATTGTATCGCGCGTGTTAGCAGATATGCCTGCCAATCTTAATTTTCCGAAATGATTAAGCTCTAAGAATTAATGAAACACTCGTTTGACCGTTATCCTTCACACAAATAGAATTCACAAAATTCGCAATTTTCATTGCTTTCTTTAGTGCTGTTTTACTTCTCACTCAACAGAATAAACTTCATTAGTTTTATTCAGCCGTTGGATGGAAATATTCCGACTTATTTTTTAGTTTCGAATAGTGGGTGAGCCGACTGAATGAATGAGGTTATAATGGTACTGTTAGCTGGCCAAAATACACACCAAACCAAACCAAACTCAAACGGAGAAAAAAATTAGTACCCAAGTTAAAAGTTAATGTGGACGGTTATTTGTCAACAAAAGGGCAAAAATGCACAAAGTGCTTGCAAATGTTGACTGTGCACATATTGGATTTAACAGAAACATGCAAAATACGCGAATATAGGAGTTTACTCTGCTTTTATCTTGTGTGATTGTAATTTACGTACGCCGAGTCCCTCTTCCATTTTGTCTGATGTTTTTCGTTTTTCCGAGCTTTGAATCGTTCATTTAGTTTTTGGATTCCCATCACTTCAGATTTTTTTTTCCTTTTCATTTCGAACTGAAAAATTCTTTTTCATCGCTCCTCGTTTTACATTTTGCCAGCATTTGAATATTGTGCTTTGTGGTCTGATGAGAGCACTTTGTTGAACGTGGAGCTAAATATCGTCATTAACTTAATCATTCATCAAATCCAACTTAAAAAGCCATTGAAATGATTTTAATTTTTCGTTGTAGCCTTTACAAATTATTATAGCAAGATGTTTTAAAACATTGTATTATAGAACTATTCTTATATATATTTATAAAAGATGCTGAAAGATTTTTATCACATATATTCTGCATGTGTACTGCTACTGTTAGACAAATAAGATTGAGGATCGAAAATAAAAAAAATTCGATGATGGTTGTAAAAGACCATATTCAAACTAATTCCTCCTTCCTTATACTATCTAATGAATTAAATTTTATTCCATTTAAAAGAATCTTTGAAAAAATCAATACGGATAACGTTTTATCTCCATATGACATTTTATTTCCTTCGTTGGACAATTTTATGAGAATTTACCGCATAAAAATTCGGTCTCTCTCAGCAATTCCTCCCAACCAATGAAAATAACCTCTACTTTTTGATATCGAAGGAAAGTAAAAAATGGAATGATTTTTTTGGGGTCGGTACATTTACTGTAAGCCGAAGTGCTGTTCGGCATCTACTTCGGAATTGCCTCTTCTGCTCCACCCATTACCCCTCAAGTACGTGTCTGAAGGCCCACCCTTAGAAAGAAGCACCGAAATGCATCAGCACTCAGCCGAACGCAGTCATGAGCGGAGAACGTGACGCTACCTGTCTTCGCTTGTTCCTTTTTTTGCGGAAATATAGGGCAGAGATGTGGAGGAATGATCGCTTTTTGCGAGAATATCTCTCATGTCCTCTTAAATATCGTTTTATTCCTCATCCCATCTTATTCTTTTATCTCCTGTATTTACAGTCACCTGGAACCAACTCTACAGTATTTATATAAAATAAGTGAATGTATATGTATATTTTCGTAATGATCCTTTTGTGTTCGATCGATGACAGAAATGATTATAAATATTCTGTTTTATGTTTGCTAGTATTTATGTGGTTATATTGTCAGAGGAAATGTACGTTCTCTCTTATCTTCAAAAACTATTGCATCACACCTTTTGGCTTCTTCTGTATTGTTTCTAATTTCCCTACTTAATTATTTGCTTCCAATACCTATTCAGATTTTCAAGTTTCATCTCCGTCACACTGCATGTTAACTGACTTCCCTTATGTTAAATTAGAGACACTTATTTACATAATACACATTTGAGAGCTTATTTAATTGCGGAGATTCCTCGACGAAATATTTGGGCTCTTATGTAAAAAATTCTATCAATTTTTATAATTTGAACTAGATAAAGTTTTCGTTAATGAAAAATTTGAACGTCACTATCTCTTTTAATTGGTGGAATTGATACATACTGGATGAAAGCATATTGTAGTAGGTAAACATGAGAGAATACTATTCGTAGAGTGAGTTTCAATTAAAAACTACTCGCGCGAATATAAGCGCAGGAAAAGAAAATCCCACCACAAAGCAATTACGTTATTCGAAGTTCGAAGATTTTGCACGAAATTTGGCGTGTGTCCCGAGCGATATTACCAATTCTCTGCGGGAAATACTCAAGGTGTAGCAATTTTAATAGAATAGATTGAAAATTTCAATAATTAATATTAAAAAAGAGTATCACAGGAGCATTTTTTTCGACTATCTATCCATTTTACTCGTATGAAATACTTGCATTCTAATTGTTTGATTGAGAAGGTAAACACAACGGATAACTCTTGTGTGACTAAGGATTTGTCACGTTGCGTCGACTATATGAAATTCTGATTATATCATTATTCTGCTCGAATAGTGTTCTCCATTTACGTTTTTGCGTTATCTCAATCGATCAATTTCGCTGAAATTCGTAGTTCTGTGAAATGTGTAATTTACTCGTAACGTCAGATAGTTATTTCTCTGGAAAATAAGCTTTACGTAGCAACCGTGGTTACATAGATTAATTTAGCTATTGCCTATTGAATTCAATTTGTCTCGAATTCTACTTTGCTGAATGAATGCATGAACAGATACAGGGCTATAATTCATAGCCCTGTATCTCAACAGAATGCTGAATATTTCTTGAAGAACTTGAAGTTGCAAAGAAAATATCTTGGATTTGATGTTACATTCATAAAAATACCAAACGGTTGAGAAGAATGATGCATAAAATCATTTTCATTGCAAGAATGGTCAAACATGTAGACATTCAAAACCTTTTAAAACTAAAGGATGAAGAGAAGTTAAAATTAATTCTTTCAGCTCCTATTTATTCTTCAATTATTATAGCAATACTAAAAAATCAGGAGCCTTTATTCAAAACTGTAATTTTCACGGTGTTTGTACTCTTATGTTTTTTTGAATTTTACATTTTATAGTAAACGTATCTTTCTCTTTTCTTGAAGGGCTATAATCCACTCAATATTTATTTTCCACACTTCATTACCTCGTCGGTTTAATTTTTCTTTATTTAGAAGTTGTAACGTATTACATTTATCAACACCTTATGTCTAGTAATATCATATCTTTCACTCATATACAGAAAACTCTTCTTATATTTTCTCACTCTGTGCAATTCATTTTAAAAGTTTATCGAGGCTTACGATGTCTTATTTCTAAAAGAAAACTTCTTTAAACAACTTTTAGAGGACGGTATTTGTTTATCTTCGTGTGTAATTAGAAAGGATTTCTCTTCTAGCCCAAGGAGTTTCTCGCAGAAAACTTTCCCTTCTTTTCAACTCTTTTAGATACCCTCTATGGCTTTCGCGCATCGTAGGTATTTTTAAATAAAAATAAATTATGGTTCACTATAATATTGGTCTATTTTAATCAAACTCCTCCTGGGAGTTACTCTATTTCAACGGACCATGTTGATGCAATAGAGTCCGGAGGCCGCAAAGAGCACCTGTAATGAGTAAAAATGAATGTGAATTGGAAAACAAGGACGATTGCTGATGGTTCAGCCGTAATATCCAGAGGCATTGCGATCGATTGAGGGCTTTCGGTTCCATTTCTACATAAAGCCGTTGGACGTATTTTAACATGTATTTCGGGGGTAGAAGTACACGCAAATTTAACGAACGGGATGGCGGGAGAGAGAGAAATTTTCTTTCCTTTCCTCGTTCATCTCCACCCTCATCAATTTCTTGTAGTTTGTAAGTGGCGGTTACACGAGGGTGAAATGGTGCTCATGAAGTAGCTGAGGGCTCATCACCCGGCCATGCAGGCGTACTATGATACGGAAGATATATTGCTCGTTGTATAACACACTGAGTTATGCGACACATATCCAATAAGAGCATTATGCGACCCACATCGTAGCTCTATCCTCCGTGGGTTATATTCGGCTTGTCGTATCAACTGACACCTTCTGATTAATTGCGGACCCAAGGCTTCGGTTAGTGATATTGTTAATCAATTCATTATTTTTAATGTGTTTTTCAAAGTTATCTATTAAGCGTGACGATGGAGGAACTTTATAGGGTTAGTCGGAACTACTTAAGGTCCGGTAAATTCCAAGTTATGTCCCGGTTGTCCTGGAATTTTCATCTTCAAAGTAGTAATTCCAGTTTTCCACCAACGGTCTCTGAACATCTTAATATAAGGGACTTCAATATAGCCTCAATCGATCTTCAGGTTTAATATATCTTACAATGTAGCATTTTTACCTTAATGCCGAAAGAATTTAAAAAGTTGCTACTTTAATAGGATGTTATAATACGCGTGCTATCACGTGCGATAAACATGCACGTTAGAAACTCTTAAATATAGTGCGAATATGATTTTTAAAGTTTGATATTGGGGATAAAACAGCGCATTTAATTATAACCTACGGAGTATCGTCTTGGAAATAAATTAAAAGAATTCCAAATTGCTATTCATCGGCGATATTTAGAAGAAAAAGAGAGAATCTGAGGAATTTAAAATTAATTGGAATGATCAGCTTAGGCTTTCCTATTCTGCTTGTGACAGATGGACTGCATTTCAAAAGGTTTCATTTCATTCAATCAGTTATTACAATTTTCAAAAGATTGAATACTAAAATAGATCAATTACAATGAAACTGAAGGAATCCTGTAAAATTTTCTTTTCATTGAAAGGAATGACTCGATAACTACCCAGGTCAATGACAGGACAATCAGACATTGTCTTTCCGAATTCCATTAAAAGTCATACAAAATATGAAATCGAAAGGAATTTTCAAATCAATGGCTTTCAATACTGTAACTCTCGTGGCTGGCACTGATGGAACTCATTTAAATCCAGAAAAAATATTGAGTATTTCTTTTACCGTTTCTCAATTTTTTCCTTGGCAGGACTTTTTAAGAATGGCAGCATTGGAAGGATTAAATTTATTGAAATAATGGTTTACCTTTGAGGTATTTATTAACTTTTCATTCAAAATACGAGTATATTTGGAATTTCAGCTTTTATGTAAATTGAAGTAATTATTATATGATTCTGGCATCAAGTCTATTACATTATCAATATGCTTTTAAAGTCACGAAATTATTCTCTCAATATATTCGGAGTCACATCACTAGAAATACGTATGACTTATTTCTTTATAAAGTACCTATCGATATTAAATTCCTTTATAGTAAGTTTTTGGTAGGATTTAATGCCGTAAAATGTTTGTCCATGAAAATCTTCTTTCACTTCCATGATACGCGGCTGTAGTTTCCTTCACTACATTATCTCTCTCGTTGGTATAGCTCTCCAGTATTAATTTAACTGACTATTGTTCTATTGAAATTAGAATTTTTATTCCGTTTTTAGTATCTGTATCTTTGTGTCCTTTACTATGGACTACAACAGGACTTTGAAAATTTCTGTAACACATGTAAATGTTGTTAATCTTTTGAATATATCAGAGAAACGAATTCAAGTAGATAAATATTGAAAATTGATAGAAAATAGGATTCGGGTACCCGAGTGAGTAAAAACGTTGGTAAAGTTGGGTGCATAAACAAGAATCAAAAAATCGGTGAAAGTTCAAGTTAATTTTATGAATGCCTGTTTGGATGACTACACTAGACCAAAAGGGAAGTAAAAAGGGAAATAACATTACTAACAACTTCAACCAAACATTACACTTTCTATCTGCTGTTTATGACAAATGGTATCTTGTAAAACAGCGAGTTTTGTTCCAAAAGTTCGATGAGCGTTTTCTCAAATAAAAATTTCCATAGACTTTTACGCTCGAAGCTTGTTAAAACACAGAAAGGTTAAACCGACATTTTCAATCATTGTTTTCAGCATATTTGTGCTGTGGGTGGACTCAATGGGGAGGACGAATTATTAACCTTTCTCGCTGTTTGTCTTTGAGATAGCAGAACAAGGTATTTTATGATCAAACAATCAAAAAATTCAAAACGCTATTTTATGATATGAATTTTACATTTCTGGTTTTGATTCATTTATTCTTTTATAAGGATGTAATACGTGTAGTATTAATTTGTGCATTCAATACATGTAGTTTGCATATGATGAAACATGCCTCAGTAGTGTGTAATAACATTGTTGCCTTCCTACTTATTAATTTTCTACTTACAGATATAAAAACACGGAAAACAAGAAAAATCCGTAGAAGAATGCTGGACTGGTATTTGCCTTCTTTACGATCATACTACTAGGCCTCACAACGCCTCCTTGCCTATTTTGCGTAAGTCATCGTCACTCTCACTTCCTGCAGTCTGACTATTTACCCCAGTGATTACTATATTTCGGCTAAGGTTAAGATGTTTTTGAGGTAGGAAACGTTTTTCATTTTTCTTATGATGAATAGGTAAAAGAGAATAAATATGTTCATTTCTCGATTTTTCTGCTGTCCCCTTATTTTTGACGAACCTCCTTGATTAGTACCTGGGACGCAAGAAGTAAAAGGCCACGGCAAAGGCACTTTCAGAAGCGAACCTAGAATATTCAATAAATTTCTTCACCCTCTTCAATATTAAATCTAGAAAATTCGTAGAAGAAATCAAAATTAATGCGTTTTAAATGCTGAATAATAATTTGAATTTAACACCAAATCTGGGGAACGAGATCAAAATTTTGTGTTATTGCGTGATATAAGGGAAAAAGTGCATATGTGGCGATTTTACCTAAGAGTAGGTTATATACCCTGAAATTCCCAACTATACTTCTTTCTACCCTGTTCTGCACTTGATAACAATCAATAACTTATGATTTTGACTTTCTTTTTCTCTACAACCTCCGATCACATTCATTAGTAATCCTTCTCCTCTGGATATTTGCCCACTTCCGATGGCCCACCATTTCTTCGACTCAGCCTTATTTCTTCAGTCATCACCCTTTTCTTTCCCACCTTTCTAGTACGTCCATCAACTCAACCTTCTTTTACCAACAACCCAACTTTGGACTCTTTGCACTCTACTTTGCCTCATCCTCATCTCCAAGGCTCACAATATTTTAATGTATTTCTTTCTTTGAGTCCACGTTTTATATTGATAGAAAAATATACTCCAGGCGAATGATTTAGAAAATCTTTTCCTGGTTCTCTAACCAGATTCCTTTGTTGTCATTACCGTTTCATGAAAGCTACCTCAGATACGGCTTTTTCTTATGTTATCCTCAATTGTACATCATCTTTCTCAAGAGAGAACAATACCTAAGTGGTTTAATTTGTCGACATGTAATAATATTTATCCTCCTATTTTTCATTTGTATATATTGCTAAACTTGAAAAGTTTCCAAAGTATTTAGCTGCTTTATCTATTTCTTCACAAGATTCTTTTACTATTCTCTGTTCTTATGTATAAGAAACGTAGAGAAAGACATTCGTGCTATGATTCCCAACCGAACCCTGTCTACCATCTATATTAGCTGACTCGCACTGTATTATTTAAATACAAATTTTGTGCCACTCGCCTATCTTTCCAATTTGATTAATTTATTAAGTAACCCTTTTGAATTTAACCATTGTGCTCAATTGTATGCATAAAGTCATAAATACTACTTTATAACGTGAATTTGAACTCTGTTTGGAGCCTCCAGAGGGACAACGTAATCAACTTTGAAATGGTCACAAGTGAAGTGATCACAAAATCCAAAAAACCATCAAAAAGGAGATTTTTCACCTAATACGTATTTCGCCTCCAATAGAGGCATTTTCAGATGTTGAATCGTGACTCACTCATGAATAGTACTCAACTTTGGTAAAAGGCAGTCCCGGATTCGATTCCCGGGGAAGGGGGGGCTCACGTATGAAAAAACCTTAGCTCACTACTAATTCGAACTCTCTTCGTGCCTCCATTTTGCGTTTCCATGAAATGTTTATATATACCCGTAAAAGTATAATTTCCGATATCTGTAGTCTGGATGCCAGATCACTATCTCCTAAATTTTGTCCACGGTCTCTCACCTTCATTTAATCCCGAAAATGTACGGGCACGTCTATATAATGGAGGGAATGTTTGGGCGGCGGATGTAAGAAAGGGAAATGGCAAAGAGATATATTTATGATAGAAGGAAGGAACCCGGCCCTTTTTATGAAATACAGCGGTTCTTTCGGATACGCTCTACGGACTCCATTTTCAATATCGGGATGGATTTTCGCGCCGTTAAATCAATTTAAAGTCGAGGACATTTTAGCGAGGGCATCACTGCTACAGGTATCGCATCTTTTAGAACGTAAATCGACGGAGGGGAAATCCCTGGACCGCTTTTGTGCGCCAAGAGAATCGCCGTTCAAATCTGTAGATCTTTATCCGACTCTCGAGTAAACATCGATTTCCGCAGCGTTTCCAAATACATGGCGTTTTCAAAATCTCTCGCATGAAAGGGTTCAGAGAGTGACGTGAGAAGATTCTCTGCGTCCAACTGCTAATGAAATTGGATTTGGTTTGCTTTCAGTGGACACACGCACGATGCGAATGGTGGCACTTGCTCCCGTCACTATAAATCGATATGTTTAGATAGAGACGCAGTAGCATTTGAAGTCGAAAGCGGGGTTGGGGAGTGTTTCCATCAATTCGCTTGGATGGGGAAAAAATAGCGAGTAATAGCACCTTTGATCAATGTGAAAACCGTAATGACTCGCTTCTCTATATGGAGAAGGATGTGTTACCGGTATTGTGTAATAATAATAATTTGTCGCCAAACGATGTTTTATCGCAGGTCTGTCTATGTGTGAGGAGGCTTTAGAAAACCAAATTCCGTGACGCGCTGCTACGTTTTGGAACAGCCGTATCAACACTTTTCCTCTCGACTATTTAAATCTAGGAATTCAACGAAATGCCATAATACGCGCGGAAAATTATGGAAGAAAGCAAATAGTATGCTCCAATATGGATGCAGTATTCAAGGAAACTATTGCATCCTCCCTTATGCTTCATACAAAGTCACAAATTATACATCAGTAATGTTGATTTTAAGTTTTTTTAATTTTTATAATACCTGAATTCTCCCTTGTCAATTTTTTCATATTTATAAAATTTGTCATATTTGAAGGTTCACCGGTCACAGTTAAATTTGATACAAACTTAGTTTCTTCGAATGAAGTTAAGTTCACTCTACAGTACTTCTATTTTAACGGCAAGAACATAGTTCTCACATGGAGGGAGAACGATTGGTTAAGATTGTCTTTACTGTCACGTTTCGACGATCCATCAGTAATGCTTGTACTTAATTTTCATTAGATGCATGATTAATTCCTAACTACTCCAATTTATTCTTACCAAGACACTCATAACTGTGCATTAATATTATCTAATGACTATCCCATCCAGATAGTACGCTACATTTCTATTTCCAAAGCGTTCTAGGTTCGACGAAAGGTCGCTTACAAGGACAGCCACAAGAGATTACTATATTATTATATATCATATGTACTATATTCTATACTAACTATGTTTATCACTTGCAGAGTTTCTTTCGCAAAAGTAAGTAAGAAATTAATCACACACCGCATCTACGTCCGTATCATTGGAAACAGTTTTTTAAATATTCAATTCTCTTTATCAGATAAAAGGCAGAAATTCAATCAAACTTGGATAAAATACGCCAAATATCTCCAAATTATTTCTTTTGGGAAGCGTGGTAGATTCATTTCAAGAGTGCACCGTCAGTGTTATCTAGGATCTACAAGTCCATTGGCCAGAGGGTTTGCCACCGTAACCTTTCTTAAAGAATCAAACTTTCATTTAATTACAGTTTTACAGGTTTGTGTTATCATTATGCTTCTAAAACGCAGGGAGTATATATATTTAAAACTATTTAAGAAGGTACAAACATATTTATAGAAAAGCAATGGGACCATTGCAGCCTAAATATATTTCAAAGCTTTATTACACGCAAAATTGTCTGTAATTTTTGGGTCATCAATCTTATGAACTTGCTCACTTATGTTTGAAAAAAGGAGACTTGGAGTCTTTCCTCTCATTTCATAATCCCTTTAATCTTCGTATAATCTCTCGTTTTACTCCTTTATTTTTCAGATGCATTATTTTGTGGGCTATTCCTATTCGATATTAAGTACCATAGAGACTCCAACGCATTGAATGCTGGGTGACTGCCCCCTTTTGACTGTTCCAGTTGAAGTCAAGTTTGTTTACCTCCTCTCTGGTAACGTATCTCGCAAGATAACAGGGGTAACACGACCGAAAGGACTCATTGACAATACTTTCGGACTTTTGTATATGAATTTTGACCATAGACAATTTACGATTGTGCATCCTCTCACAGAATGACAACATTTTAATTTCGATATTATGATTTTTAAGGAATTTTCACTTCTCATGGGATGCATAAAACTGTTTTGTTTGTATTATTATACCATGGAACCAGGAGGATATTTATTAATATCAATTTAATTCTGTCCTTAGAAAAATCATTAGCTTAATGATTAACTGATTACTTATTGTTACAAGAACAGTAAGGCAACAGGAAAAGGGTGAAATGTTTCTCGTGAACTTAGAGAATGGTTTTGAAATCCATATAAACTACATACTAAAAGAAACTATCCTTTTAAATTTTTTTATATATTCACAATGTAATATGGTTTGAACCTAATTATCATCATAATATTCCATCCATAATTTCTCACCCCTCCGCACTACACATCGGAATGCCTCCTACTTTCTCAGTTCCTCAAGCTTTATTATATTATATTTATATTTTAGTATAAAGTTCATTAGATTAAGGAAGTTATGTGAAGAAGGTACATACAAGGAAAGTCTTACGGGAATGCTACACTGAAATTTCGTGGGAGAACGTTTTCGTTACGGAGCATTTTCGCTACAAAGAATTTTTTAGAATTATTTTTTTAACTGCTAAATCTAGAAAGTCTAAAAAAACTACTTGCAAATTCCAAGTATGCTGTTAGAATGCTATATGCAATGTCATTAACATTTAATGTTAGAAGAAGAGATCTAACTTTGACGGTGAATTACCTCCAGGAAAACCTTGAGGAGGAGGACTTTGCCATGTAAAACATTTGGTAAAACATAAACACTTTTCTTGGAACCTAATTAGGTCTGCATATCACCGGTATAGGCTTTCATTGAATGCATATATCTATCCAGTTATCCCAGTTGCCTTGTAAAATTGGAATATAATCAACACTACTTTGATGTCAACCCAAAACTTGAATTCATTGTATTATGTTCTCCGGAGATATACGAGTATATCGACATGGGCCCTCTAGAAATAAATTTCCGTATTTTTATCGCTTAACAATTGATAAGCTGTAATAATTCGAAGATGGACAAATTATTTAGTGGTAATAATGCGTTACTATCTTAATGCTCATCTTTCTTCAAATAATGGAGTTATATACAGATGTTCATATAGTTGTATAAACAGATACATTTTCTTTTCATTTCATGATTTCACAATTTCATGGGAATCCAAATGATTTGAGTGAGAACAATTGAGAAGGAAACTGTATATAATTCTGCTAGAAGAGTCTGTCAAGTTTATATAAATCCTAAATATTTGGCGAGTGAAAACAAAAGCCTTTAAAATGTTTGATTTTATAAATATTTATTGATTTTGTTTGTAAACATTATGTTCAAATTCGCTTAAGTGGTTTTGAGTTAAGAAATAATCATCTTACAAGATGGAAAGTAAGTTAATCAATTTTGTTTTAAAATCAAATTCCTATCACCTGAATTTTAGCTTCCAAACCGTGATTTGATCAACAGCTAAATCATTATAACTTCATCTTCGTTACTTAGAGTCAAAAATAATTTTTTGAGGAGCAAGCGACAAGTAGCGTAGGCAATTTTTCGTATCCCATCCACCTCTGTTACCTCATACCGCCCTCAAAGGCGCGCATTTGGGCTATAATGGCTCATAGTAGCTGTGCATCCTTACTTCTCCATTTATTTTGCAAAGAAGAGCATGAAGCTTGCGTCTAGTCCTGTAACGGTTTATGATAATGGGGGAAGCTTCGAAGCCATAATTTTAATCCTATATTTATAAACTTTCTTTTATTCCCTCAAGTTACACAAACTTAATTCTCTTGCCGTGCGCTTTTTCACTACCCAAGCACGGTATCCTACTTAGCAAATTTTTATTGCACGAGCACCATAAAAATTCGACAATTTTCCAGCACGATGCACACAGGCGCTTTGTGTGTTCCATCAAAATTTTACGGGGACCGCAACCTGCTCCCGCATGTTAAATTTTCTTTCCCATTGACGGAAAAGGTCAATGAATGACGATAATTCAATTCATGTCTTGCATCGCCCTGTGTGTCGACAGTCTTTTATTTTAGTAAATAATAAGTTCGTGTGTGTTTCGTTCCTTGCGAGCGCTTTTTCCTCTGTTAGAAGAATGTTTTACATCGTCAAAAGGACGGGAACGCGCCAAAGTAGCGCTACGCAAATTCACAGAAATGTTCCCCTCAATTCTTGCTCTTATTTCCAATTTTCATAATTTACAGCAGGTCGCTTAGCTTGTTTAAAAGCTGATTTGATTTCATATCAAAGACTCCGTATTCATTTTACATCAAGGAATATTTTAATATCCGACAGGAGTTGTATTCGTTTGCTTTTGTGAATATGAAAGTCATCAGAATAATTTGCTAGAAATGTATTCATCACTCGTTATGTATATCATAAAAACGTCTTCTTCTCGGACACGATACTATTAATGTGTATCCTATATGTATACCATAGATAATATTCGGCCTGCAGTATTTCATATACAGTGTAAGTCCTAATAAGGTTAAAATCCATCAGATATATTATATAAAATGCTTAAATTTGAATTAAGGAAATTAAAATTAAATGTTTCAATTGAAACGAGTCAGTTGTCTCCCACTAATACAGATATGGAAGGTTTATACGATGATAATAATTATTTAATAATTTTCATTGCAAATATGTATAGAATTTTCCCATTCAGAGTAAATCGGGGAAATATTACTTTAGAGTTCTTTCATTATATACTTATTTTCTTTATTAGAAAGTTCAGCATTATTGTTATCAGTAATCTCATTTATCATGTTATAAAATAATTCAATCTGTAATTACGATGTTACCCTAGTTCCACTTATTTAAACTGTACGAGGACTAATTATCATTCAAAAGTTAATCTGATTTAGCCATAGGTGTTATAATCTGCTTACTCTACGAAAATATACGAATAAGAAAAATATTTTAAAATTGGGAATTACTGACAGAAAAGACAAGGATACATACCACCATGGAATTAAAAGAGTTAAGTATCATTCTTTTGCCCACCTCGGGCTCCCTAAGCATCACCGCTTTCTGTATATAGGATTAATTCGAGGTCTGCTCAATTCATTGGGTCCCCCTCACGAATAAATTCCATTCCTTTTAAGCCCCTTACAGAAAACGTAGGAAGATTTAAGTGAATGGCCAGTCGACATTTCCGTTCTATTTTGCTTTTCGTATTCTCCATGTAGTACTGATGAGTCGATTGTTTTTCACGTAGGCTAATCCGTGAGCGACCTAATTCCGAAGGAGGACTCCGTCACTAATTAGATTACCGTCGCCTCAGTATCGCTTGCCACTTCCTTTCAGCTTCGTGCGACACCACTATAGTCTCTATCTCAGTGATGCGGTCGCTTTGATTGTAAACGAGTAAGGGTAACGAGTAACGAGGGCTTGGGGAAGCCTTATCATTCTTGTTATGTGTCATACCGTCGGCGCTTTATTCCCAATCAAAGCTCCAGATGTCTCCTTTTGACAGATTGGAATAACAAGCGAGTGGTGTATCGCATTTGGATTTTGTGGAGACGAGATGTCTCTCCGTATCTTGGGCCCAATGGAATTCAGGGTGTGGGCGGGACGCTTAAGTGATTAATACCACTTTGGTGATTACAAAACTCAGGCTTCCCGCGACAAATTTATATGTTTAGCAGTTAGTGACCTCAACATTAGTTTCTTTATATATAATTTTACATAAGAAAAGCGCGATTCAAGTACTTACAATATATTGCGCAAATAATCGGAAAATTATAAATTTCAGCGTGTAAATCGTTTGCTTCTAAAAACGTTGATATAATTTGATCAATTCAATAAAATTGTATAGAAAAGAGAAGAGAATCTTCCATTTTCCATTCTTAGAGAATTCTAAGTGAGAACTTCAACTTAGAATTATAACTAGAGAAATATAATTGTAAAATAAGATTCGATGAAAAATTATGAGATTATTGCCAAAAATTTAAAGTCATAGCCTGACCTAAATCTACGGGGAGACTTTGTGATATACAGTTTAGTATAAACCGTTGATTAGAAGAAATATTATGTCCATCATATAGATGCATATGTAATATATTTGAGATAAAAGATCTCGAAGAGATTGATGTTTTGTTTTTCATTTTGCTTAAAAAACAAAGTTTTCTATATGTTATGATAAAATACTCTACATGAGAAAATATGATCACCGATCCTTGAAAAATATTGTTATTCTTCTTTTAAGTACTTTATGTATTTATTGCAATGTGATTAAATGCAATGTTCTTACTTTATTTTGGACCGTGAGAATGTGTCAGATAATGAAAAGGTAAAAGTCCTGTAAATCATAAAACTAGTGATAGAAATTACATATTCATCAATAAAATATCCCAGTTTCACTATTGATTCCTAAATATTACTATAGCGGGGTTGGTTAGGTCGAAAATATTAGAACAAAATTAATGTAAGATTATGTAGTAAATTTTTAAAAACTAGAACAATTTTCATGTAAGATTATGTAGTATTTTTTTTAAATTTCGCAGATCTGCTGGGATCAATATTATGGTAAATTAATTCCCATAATTTAGAATTTTTAGATTTTGTGCTGCATATAATCCACCTTACTTCTTTGAAGGGAAAAATTCGAGATCGTCACGTTTATTACTCGGATCAGGGAATTATGACACTTTCCTGGAGCAGTTCTGTTAGCGTCACACCTTTGATGCCTTATCTAACGATACAATTTCCCTTGACAGGAGCACGATTGAGTGATCTCTTCAGACTGAGAATGGGACTTGTTGGGATTATCGACGCCAAAGTCGTCTAGGCTCAGAGAGACAGTTAACAGTGAACGAAGTGTTTGTAGAGTGAATTATCAGTCAGTGGGCGGCACTTCAGTACATCATTTGCGCCTTATCAGTGTGGCTGAGGTAAGCCTATTTTACTAATATAGTGACATAATGCACTTTAGCAGAGTTGCACTCAACTGTGTCTTTGTCGGTTTAAAAGCGATCTTAGGAGAGCTGTTGTGTCGAAGGAAATTATAAGGAATGGTGTTTCTATATTGACAGTTAATTTCTTTATATTCCTTATACACATGGGTTAATGTGTACCCGAATTTTTCTTCAGTTCTCGTTAACCATAAGAAAATATAAACCCAAAATTTATGGACGTAATTCTTGATGGAGATCGTCTTGCACGAAGAAATCTGAAGTGTAGGAAAAATGCATCTATGTAACTAAGAAATGGTATATGAGTTCAATTGTATGTTCTAAGAGAACAAAAAACTATTTTAGTGTGGTCTGTCTTTCAAATCTCCCAAATACAGGGTATTCCTTTACTTGTCTGTTAAAATAGTTTTATGCTTAATTTCTGAATTTCTTAGCCCCAGGAAATTGGAAGTAAATGAAACTGAATGTCATGTCTTCTGATATACTCTTTAAGCTTAGATGATATTAAGCTATGATGATGTCGGTGAGGTTATCGGTTTCTCAAATGCCCACTTTTCTTATGTCATTCCTCATTCCGGGGTTATTTTTGAAGCTCAATACCTTTCACTCATGACAATGGATATGACCCAAAATCCTAATTTGTCTCCTTTCTTAACTCGTAGCCTATTAAAACCTGGTCTTCATTCACTACTTCATGCTTTCAATTCATGGACCATATTCACCGAAAAAATACGGTAACGAATATCACAATCGAAAATGCACAAGCAGCTCACCTGCTACCGGGAAATCTAAGGAGGAATTGCAGAAAGGAAGAATAGACAAAGAGCGAGGCTTTTGATAATTGAAGGCACGATGACTACCTTTCCTCTTCTTCCGCGAACAGACCTTCGAAAAGTGACTTAAATAGTTACCTATTGTTGTTGGAATTATTCACGAATATAGAGGTCAGTCCATTTTAGAAGGTTCTTACTCCTTCAGTAGGTTAAGGGAAAATTTAGTTCGAGAGGTATTGTTACGTGGAGCACGTGTTGCGAAGATATCTCCAATTTTTGTTCCCCGTTTCTCCTTTTCGACACTTCCTCTATACGATAGAAATGTCTTGTTCACTTCCGAGGGATTTCCTTTCCCCTTCCACCTTCATAATCTTTCTTCTCCTTCCCACTGCTGCCACTCTCCCACGACCGACTTACTTCCAAGAGACGCTCGTAATTTGGGGATGACGTCCCTTTTATGTCAGAGCGTAATACTGCCAATGATAGCACTAAAATAATAATGCCGATGATGGGAAACTCTGGAAGGAAGCTTCGTTTGGGGAAGAAGGGAAAGGTGTAATGAGGATGCCGATGTGTCAGTTAAAGAACAATGCGATAAATGCTGGATACACTCTCATTTTCTCGGCGACAAGATGGTTCCATATCGCAGGAGAGCTTTATAAATGTGGATAAACTCTGAGAACATTGCCTCGATCTTCTCATCGGAAATGTCTTTATATAATTGGGGAGTCGATTAGAGATTCTGTTTTAAGGTACAATGCTCACATCTCACATTTTAAAGTGTATGGTACGGGATAAATAAGGGAAATTTAATAATCTCAAAGTATAAATAGGTCTTCGCTTTAACCTTTACATTTCTATTCCGTGCCCTCACTAATGGACGAAACACAGAGCAAGAACCTTGCTTCTGGCATCATTTCTTGGAATAAGTGTCCTACTAAGGTATTTTTAACTGGGGTAATCCATTATAAACGTTTTTCTTGTTTCATAAAGTTTTGAAGTTTGAAAAATTATCGATTTCGCAAAAAGTTATTCATTCTCGTGACCAACACAGTGAATATTATCAGGATCAGAATAATCATTTTGCAAATCATCATACAAATAATACGAGTGAAATGAAGTAGAGATATTACGATATAATATAAATCTGGAGTTATAATTGGCTCTTTCGATACCGGGGACACACTTGAGCATACTCGAGACATTCATTTTTCTTGGGACAACGAGACAAGATTATATGAGGGAGAGAAAATAATATACATGTCGTGTGGAAATCTTATTCTTTACTCCAGCAAATTTTAATGCCGCCTTCTTTATTCTGTGCTCAGTCGATATTTTATAGTTCTTTGCTATATGATACTGCTATTATGTGACTTTTTTCCATTTCTTTCCCTATATTCTCATTTTGAATTGACGATTCCTTTGTATGTGTGTGTTAAACGTCAATAGATGAAAAGATATAATGTTAGACGATAGGAATTTAAGAAAAATAAACATCCGACTGTGTTTTTCATGTGACTAAGATAACCTAATTTATAGCCGTAAGAAGTGAAAATACAGAAGAGATATTTTCATTATTGAGACTAAAAATTTATTTGCAGAACTTTGGAACAGAAAACTCAGGAACTTTTAAAAACTTTTTGAACGATATACGTTAATGTCAACTGAGGATAATGAGAATATTTTAAGTCCTGCAATTATCTTATTTGAAAAATTTAAAAAAAAAGCATTTGAGCTTCATTTGCCTTTTCTTTGTTCTTTATGTCAGAAAAACCGATTGACTAGAAATAGTATTTCACTTTGAGGATGTTTGGAATCATTGATAAATGCAATCGCGGTTCTTTTTATGCATTTTAGCATTAAAAGTTGTGGATAGTAAACGAACGGGCGTTAAAGAACGTTAGTATACAATGTTATGTTATACTCGTAATACTATGCAGTCTCAATATAACAATTACTCCTAATAACTCTATATAATAGTTTAACTCCTGTTGTATATCGTATGTTCATCAATTTTGCATACATCTTTCCTTATAAAGCAGTATTCTCAGCATTTATGAAAAAGGAGAATTAGATGATGAATGGAAAATAAATAGGCCCTAGTCATTTCAAAGATCGAAAAATGGGGAATAATACATTTATTAGAGGTTTTATTATAAAAGCGCTGGATAAATAATGTCGGGATATTTTATCTAGAGAGAGGCAGAATAAGGTCAATGGGAGGCGAAAAGATAGATGGAGGCGGCGAAGGGCTATTAAATAATGAATGATATATTCTTTGGTTTCCTATGCTTCCTATGCTCAGGCACACCTCGGACGAGTTTTTGCGTCTTCAGCTCCTTACTGTCGACTTTCCAAAGCCCCTTTTTTTCACCGGTTCCGTGACCTGGGGAAAATTGTTCCAAAGCACGGAATGCGCACATCACAGGTTTTATAAGCGTGTGCGAGGTAATGGCAATGGGGAAACAGCGGCGGTAATTGCCGAGGAAGAGAATTGGCGTGAGAATGAGTTTTTGGTTGTGAGCATTTTTGGCGAAAGGACAGCAACGAAAGAGCATTAGAGTGGGCTTCGATAGAAAATATGACGTTGACAGGAATGTTTTTGTTCCAGAATTTCGCTTTAAGGAAACGGGGTTAGGAACTTAGAAACTTATAATTTCGCGGTCGTAAGCTTAATTACGAGAACATCGTAAGATTTTGTATCAACATGATTTAGTTTCCAATGAATGTTAGAGTGAGATTGGTTGAAAATGTATGCTGGTGAATTCCAAATACTTTGATATTTTAAATATTTTGTATATTAAATACTTTATAAATTATTTGGTGTATAAAATTTGACACGGATTCGAAGAGAATAAATCCGCAAAATTCGTCATAAACAGAGGCTATAATAATTTTACCTCACAGCTTTATTGTAATACATCTCTCAAAGTTAATACTT
The DNA here is from genome assembly GCA_036926295.1 of Pachydiplax longipennis. Classification (NCBI taxonomy): domain Eukaryota; kingdom Metazoa; phylum Arthropoda; class Insecta; order Odonata; family Libellulidae; genus Pachydiplax; species Pachydiplax longipennis. The sequence goes on from JAVFKF010000010.1 coordinate 4,959,855, forward strand.
AACTAATTTTGTAATTATTTTGTATCAGGAAGACTAAGGGATTTTTGTATTATCTAAATTCATTATATTCTAATACCTTCATTGCATTCATAATATTTCGCCTCTATTATTTATGCCCGTATTGCATAGAAAGCTGGCATATTTATGAATGCACGTTTCATTACATTTTACGAAAACGTTTGAAGTATTCCTCTCGAATTAAGCAAGTTTTCTTTTTTTCCGCATATACTTATTATTAGCATGATTTCTCTTCCTAAAAAACAACTTTTGATAAATATAGACTGCATCCAGTTTTCATCTGAAGAAAGTGATTTGTATGTCTTAATTATCAGTATTAGTTTTGAGTCAGACTTTCAGTTCCCAATGCAAGAAATCTCTTAATACTGTTTGTTTGAATCACTTGACATCGACTTTTAAACAGCATCCGTTATCTTCAATACACTACGTACCGTAGTAACGGAAAAGTACTGAATTTATAAGTGGATTAAGTTATACCACTATGGCTCAATCCTTAGAAAAATAGCAGCAGGTTGGAATATCCCTAGTTGCCCATGTCACGAGATTATCCCATTGCGCTTTACGACAAATAAGTTGCCATCTTCGGGGATGATGTATGGAAGTGCTCTTGGAGTGACCACGTGGCCACCTGCGCCAACTGCTTCAGGAGTATTTCATTTCTAATGAAAAAAATGAGCTTCTGTGCGTCGAACGTCATTGCCCTTCTGTTCTACATTCTCATGTCGAAACGCAATTTTTTCTTTTGCGTATCGAAATGTACTTGTTAGAACATATCTTTTGTATCGATTATAGGTTTCCTAGAGCCAAATTAATGAACCATTATGATTACTTTTTAAGGTAAACGAATCAAATTATGAATTAACTGAGATGAAAGATAAAATAGGTTACTACATTACGCGCGTTAAAAACTTTTGCGATTGTTATGTAAGTATGGATAATGCACTTTTAAAATATTATTAGAATAATTTCATATCATGCGCGTTCAAAATTTTTCGTTTGCGATCCTCTTTAAGTGACCGCGAAATTTATCTTAAAAATACAGAAAAAATCTTTATATAAAATAATTTTCGTGGAAACAAGCTTATTTTATCCTAGACATCCCAAGCGTTTCATTAGTATTTCCATTACTCCTGCATCCAATCCTATTATCCCCTATCCAGTTTTCATTTTGTATCTTATAGTGTAATTCTTAGCGTTTTTTTCTACTTTTGAAATTATATTCCCCGCGTTTTACATAGAAAAATGAAGTACTGAAGAATGCACCTTATCTTTCGACTGGTTGCGCCACCGAAGAAGCGTCATCGGATTGCTGGTAGAATAAATCGCTGTCTAAACAAATAAGTAATTTTATCTTCGACTACTCTTCTCCTTGATGCAACGAATCAACAAATTTACTCCGTAAACAGTTAACAAAGAAACGTACGAAACGAGGTGAGGTGGGTGTGTTAATGTGATTGAAGTTTAGGTCTTTGAAAACACAAGATATAAGTTAATGGATAAAATACATAAGATAATTACTATGGTTATAATAAGAGCAAAATTAATATCTTGGATCTATTAGAAAGACACTTTTGAATTCTTCTAAGGCCAACGTCCTCATTGAGGCACCGACCATACACCTGCCATTGAGGATTTTGGCTGTGGGCGATACCCTTAGATTTGGCCTCGCCTACAGTCTCCCAATACGGCTTGCACGAATGTTTAGGCTCTGGCAGAGGATGTGTTTGTACCTGAGTACGGCCTTGGTCGAAGGCTTCTCGGGAAGTTCCTGTGGTCTCTGCCTGTTCACTTTTGCTCTCCCTCCCCTGAATGCAGCACTGGAAGTTCTTGTTCGGTTCTTTTCCGATGATGGCTTTCGAAAGAATTAATACGATGGAAATTAATTTCTAAATTGTTCCTGGTCAGCCATTACCGCTATAAGAAGATAGCGAAGGTGAATTTGGAGTATATTGTTGGAGTAAAACTCATTCCAACGGTTAAAGTAGTGTTTTTTAAGGTAAACGAGGAGTTGAGTGTAGAATTATTGGAATATATTATTGTTAAAAGTGCTTCGACAGCTAAGGTCATTTCGCATGGGGGCTTCCACCGAGTTCGAAATGTCGAACGAGCTGCCCATATAGCTATCAACTCCCTTCCAAAAATATTGGAATTTGAAAGAAACAGAATAGATTTCTTTGTTGAAAATGGATCAAAGGGCGAGGCGAACTTTTGTCAAGATGTTGTTCCTTCCATTTGAGGTTCCAATGGATGTGGCCGTGCATGAATTGAAAAAATTGGAAAGATATTCTTCACTGTGAAGAAAACATGTTGTCGAGAGAAGGCCTCATTAATGTAAAGACTTTGTCTTGCCTGTCAAATGCTTTGGAAAAGCAAACTCCCTTTATTCCAGTTTTTATATTTTGGAAGAAGCGACCGTTTCATATGAGCGGCAAGAGAAAACATGTCTGGTATGTGGAAGTGCTGAGTACTTTAGAAAAGAAGGTGCTCGTCGAGGAATCCTATCTTGGAAAGGTAAGTCAGTGTTATTTGGAGTGGAGTTGAATCCGATGGGTACATTCATGCCATTGGAACAGAAGAACGCGGGTTGCAAGAGAAAGTGACCAAGAAAACGGCATTTAATATGGAGGAAAACCAACAGTGTTTATGAGGAATTTGGGACTCACTATCCTGATGCTTAGCAGGCCCTTGGTGAAGGACATTTCAAGCCTCAAGTAATGCAGGTCACAGATGGAAAGGAGGCATTAAAAAGTGAATTCCATGGCGCGACATTCCTTTCAGGAAAAGGTCTACCTAGAGGCATTCAGAGTGGTTGTGTGGTCACTTCTACGCCTCTGTATTTGTCTTATTTAGACCGTTCTTCTAACCTGTTCATTCAGTTAGCTTCCCAATTATTTTCATAATAATATGGCCCTCACCGCGAAATATGAACATTTTCTTACACTTTTTGGCACGAGAAATGATAACGCAGAGATAGAAATAGACTCCGAATTCATGGGAAATAAATCAAAATTTACAGAAACTAAAAAGAAAATATCGGAGAATAATTAGTTAGAATAAAAGTTCCGGAGGTAAGTGTAGTATTATTCTAAGCTTTTGTAGCAGTTAAAAATTATACCAGTATACATGCATCTCAATATATCATGTACCGAATTCATGTATCGTGTACAAAAAAGCGCGAAAACTTTTGGGAGAATGGTGAGTTTACGAATGTTTCCACGGTAGTCTAAATTTCAATTCATTTCCGTATTTCCGTAGAAGGGAAGGATCATCTGGATTTGGAATAAAGTTAAGGCTTTACTTTTGCCAATGAAATGAAGTTTTCCGGAGCTTACACTGAGGTCTCGTTTACATTTTGTGTAGAAATGTTTGACTTTCCTTTGCATAGCCGAGGACTATTTCTTAAACATAAAAGTAACGACGGCATAAAATCACAGTAAAAATAACTTACTCGCTACACCCATTAATCCGAGCAGGCTAATTCAATCCCACCCGATTCCCCGAAACAGAATTTCCCTCTCACGCATTCATCATTCGTCGAAGCGACAAATACCTCAAAGGGATGAATCTTGAGGCAATTGGCGTAGGTAATTGTATCCTCGGAGCTCTCTTTCTCTCATTACTCGCTACCGATTCCTTTCAAATCACTCGGAGCCGCGGAATTATAACTTGCTGTGGTACGTGCTATTCTTTCCCGTGCCATTCAGTGCGGAAAATGGCCCTTATCTTTATGATGTTCATCGCGAAATCTCGGCTCCGGAATGACTTTTCTTTGATCGAGAGAAGTGGATGGATGGAAGGAGCTCGGGATGTGCGATTTGCATAAGCTGTCGCCTCTTCGGGAAGGCACAAGAGGAAAAGATAAGATCTACACAGCTGCATTAAACATGGATATAATTCTAGGCGGATAAAATGAAAAATACATTAGCTCCGTCGCGTCCTCAACTAAGCTTCTCTCGCAAACTCTTCCTTCAATCCACCCGTGCTCTGGCCCACCGCGGAAACTCTTCTATGTTTTTCTCATAATTCGAACCATGCTTCCATTTTGTATTCATACGACGTGTTTTACTGAACTTGCCTTTTTAGCAATTAATAAAATCTCGGAATTAAGGCTTGGTTATAAATACGATGGCATCTGTAAAAGGCAGTAGCGGCTACATTTAACTTTCTGTTTGAAGAGCTTCATTCCTGTTTAGTCAGTCTTCAGATACATAAGCAAAACGTTCTACGTACCAATAGAAATTTAAACGTGCGTAGTTTGAATATGTATATTTAATTGTTATTAAATCGTGATAATTATAATATTATTATAAAAATTACATACTCATTCATATTAAATATTTACGACCTGTATTTAAAGGTAACTTTGAGTGTTTATCCTTACCATCTCTTGGCTGAAGTTGAGTTGTTCGAAACCATCAAATAGTGGTTAATACACGGTTTATTTTATGACCGGGATCGAAATTCATGCACCTACCTACAGATACTAACATATTTACTATTTGTTTATTTGAATGTAACAAAGATAGCAGTACAAATTTTCCTATAAAATCCTCTGCATAATGATACTTAGAAGCATTTAGTCTTAAATTTTTCTAATTCAAGCGATTTCACAAAAACTTTAACATTGAAATTAAATACAGTCAGCGTTATTTTCGTAGCTCCTTTCTGAAACGAATCAACAAGTTAATTATATCCTTACAGTTTATTAACCTTCGAAAATTTTTTAGCCTAATTTATGTAATTACTATAAGCAACGTCTTTGAGGGAAAAAATTTTAATTGGAACGTATTACCGGAATTAGTGTCTGTCGTTGGTGCGGAAATTTACAGAGAGACTTATTCGTCTCAAGTTCACCCTGTAGGTCTTTTGTCTGCCGTATCCCCCATCATCCTCCCTTGATCAAGCCGTCTCTCATCAACACTTCCCCAATCTCTCTTAATCGACTGTCGCACACATATAATTCGAATGGAACCCAAGCGAGAGCTTTTACCTCGAGGCGAGTCTGCCCTCAGTAGTGTAAATTGGTAAAGCAAGTGGTTCGAAGGCGACGAGAACGAAAGAGGCTGGAATTTATTTAAATTTTTTTCCGCGTTTCAATCCCCTCTCAGACTCGAACGTCTCTGCTCCCTTTTTTTCGTTCGGCTAGTGGAGGAGCGGGAAAGTTCCATTAGAATCGAATGAGCAAAAACGCACGCGTGTTGATTGCGGTGGTTTTTAAGCAAAATGAGAGAATACGGAGCACGGGATGTTTCCGCTGAAAGAGCCGGGGAGATTTTTGCAGATGTCGCGACGGAGTGAGGGGTAGTCTGCGTGGATTGGAAGGGAATAGTTTCCCACTTCTGTAAGTGCGCATTTACTAATCAAAAGGGAAGTTAAGAATGGCTTTGGACTCCGGTGGGTCGCACCCAGCCCATTGTATATCCCATGTTCGAATGAGATGTTCGTGTTGCCGGCAGATGCCTCCGAGGCTTAAAATATTTTCCAAGGTTTCTATTTTCACCACTCTTTTCCATTCCTTCTTTTGGGTGAGGTTAAGCAGTTTTACCGGCCCAAACCGCGCCGAAGAAGTTTTTACACCTTCCGGTTTTCATTTAACCCTATCTACGCGTACCTGCTACGCGCGAATCCATGGAAGAATAGAGATATTTAGTTTGAATCCTTCGTTAATTAAGAGTAAAATTAGGATTTCGGAAACTATGGAACACCTCATCAATTTAATTGAATTGGGGAACGAATGTAATTGATTAGTGGATGAAGGTGTAAATAAAACACATGCTATGGTTTTTATGCGATATTATTCCCTTGATTAATTTATCAATTTTAGTATTTAAATTATATAATGAATTGTTATGATAGACTGAATAAAGCTCAGGAGGGCCAAAGTAATAACAGAAATGTCAGGAAATGCTCATTTTGGTTTTATACCTTCTGTCTTTGCTGGGAAATGCCATTAGATTTCACTTAAGACCTTGATTCGAGGGTAATTTTTATTTCCGTTAACCACTATTGGATGCTCCGGTAAGCATACTTAATCCATAATGTGCTTAAATATGTGATGAAAAACGGGTGCCAGGAAACAGGCTATTCTTCGTCGATTTGAGGACTTGAGTGCCCTGGTAATTTTGGTGGAGCATTCGAATATTACCAGGAAAGATAAACGCTGAAAATTTATGAATCTGCCATTTTATAAAAGATCATCGTTTCGCTTGAAACTTTAGTTTTCCAAAATATAAGGAACTGCAAGATTATGGAAACTACTAACGATTCAGTTACCACGGAAATGGTACCCATAAGTATCTTAACATAGAAGTTGACAAAACTTAATAATAAAACTCGAAATTAAGAAAAATTATGTCAGAAATGAACTTTGAAAAAGGTATCGATAACCTGAAAAATCTATGTGTATAAATTACAATTAAAGAATCTGCTTTTGAGCGTGTGTATTCTTTTATATCTTCGGAATTTTGCTACTGTATGTATCACAATAATTCTAACGGTCTCATTTTAATTAAGGTACAACTTTTTGAGCCTGAGAAAGCAAGAATTTGTTTAAATTACCTATACTGTAACATAAATAATATATGTATTTTGATAAACTCAATTCAGCAAAACTCAAACTCAGGGCGTTAGATTGTGGTATACGCCATAATAATCTAAATAAAACTCTTCGAATACTTCAACAGTGAATCTGTGTATTAGATTAAACAATTTACTGGGGAAGTACGCTAAGAGTTTTACTCCGATAATTGGATATCCATATTCGGTAACAGAGTAGTTTGACAGAATATTACTACGTACAAATTATTTTACCTATATGGAAAAGAAAAACATTCACTATTTAGATGTCATTGTCCATTTTCTGCAAAAATGATAAAGTATATGTTTATAGATATTTATATCTATCTTTATATATAATTAATAAAATATCTGTTTATATCATTATGAGATAAACTCGTACACAATATTTGCACACCTTCCATATTTTTGGGTTAAAGAAGTGTAATCCTTTATATGCTCAAAGATTTTCCTTAGTGTATATACAGAAATAGTGACGTCGAAAACAGGATATCCACACCACATAATATGATTCACGGGTATACCGTAGCTATCATTCGAACATTTATTGCTTCATATCCTGTAAAGATTTCTTCCATACGTCAAAACGGCGTCCTCTTTATTATTTCCCCGGTTCGCTATGTAGATTTCCTCAGAGATTGAATTGACGTATTTGAAGAAGGCCGGAGTTGACGAATGTCTGATATCTTAAGCCGAGCGACCGATATCCCAATGAAATTGTATTTCGATCAAAATTGCTTTATGCCTGATGGAAGCGGCTGAGTTGCTATGGGAACCACTCCATCTCACAATCACGACTACACCATTGCTTCTGCGACCGCACTGTTTCAACGTCGCCCGATTACTGCTCAAGATGACAGCTCCCTCTGATTCGAATGAATTCGAAGGTCACACTGCTTGCTGTCCCGAATCGCGCTGTAAAGAGATAGTGCAGGGTCAGTGATGATATTTCATTTGCTCAGTTGTCTGCATTATTCATTCCTAAGGGAAAAGCTTCATTATGAGATCCCAAAAGCAAATGAAAACTTTAGACTATGAAATAACCATGCGAGGAATTGATTCGTACTATTCCATGATTGTTTATTAATCTTACATAACCATGCAGCTCCAAACCTCGACTGTGTGCATATCCATTAATCCGTATCTTCAATCATAAGGGAGGAGGAGATAATTATCGTTTATTGTCAATCTTGCATTTTATGTTAGTATCGTAATAGGCTGGCTGAAAATGCAATAGTGCAGGTAATCTAGATAAGCAAACATTGCTATTTATAACTATAAACACTTCTTGATGATTATTTTTAGTTATTTTTATTTATTCATACTTTATTTTATTCAGTGTATATTTATTCATATAATTTTACTTCAATATGGCCGCATTGGTTGAATTTGTTATTATCTTCAAAATTTTAAATAAAACCATTGTTAATATCCTTTCATGATAGTTAAAATTTTATAACATGGATATTAATATCATTACAGCTTGCTATCCCAACCTATACTTTTAATTGTGTATATAAAATTAACTTTAACCAGGTTTTGTCCTTAATCCATAACCTAATCATAATTACAAGAAACGTTTTATAATGCATTAAGTTAAATTGTTGATCTCCAATCACAATTGTACATGTAGGAGCTATAGCTATATCAGAGATCAATTCTTCTCTGCGATTATTCATCATTAAAAAATCATCAAGGTTATATATTTATGGCATCAAATTTCCTTGCTGCGTTTAACATTTACAAGGGCTCAAATACAAGAGGTAGCTGAACATATATATCGCAATAGTAGTTTTCAGTGGGTCCATATTTCGTAATAAAAATACACCTCTCAGTAAACAGCCGAGAAACCCTTTAAACGATGATGTCATGTAGTGTTTTGGAATGTATTTGTAGAGCCAAGATAGAATAGAAGATTTTACAATCGATATCAATAGAAATAGTTCGATCGATTTAAATCGCTCTTTAACAAGTTTAGAATAGTGAATGATAATCTAAAATTGTTAAATGAGTGGAAGAAAGAATTTTTTAATATTACCTTTTCGAGCAAATAATTGAAAAAAAATCCTAAAATTGTAGCATGAAGTAGAAGCAATGTATTTAAAGAGTATATTCTGCTTTGAGCTTATCTATCTCAATCGGTAGTTCTTTTTCATAATTTAATTTCTGACAATCAAAAATATGTACTAAATGGCATTTTTAAATACTGTAATACACTAAAAATATTTATGGTTACCATAAATGTGGGCATATGCATATACTTTCATTACCTTCGTATAACTTTTTCACGAAAAGTGGATGAAGTGGTACAACTACCTTGGGAAATAAGTGAATGAATGGATGTGGGTAGAGGAGGCGAGGGAGTCAATTAGATTTGCAGATGATAAAGCTTCTGCAAGCGGAAAGGGATTATGGATGCTAGTTGGTTACTTAAAGGATATAGTATGGAATTCGGGATGAAAATTAACATAAAAACACAGAAGTCATGAGATTTCTCAAAGGCAAGAAAACTTACGATAAGGAGGGTTGGGAAAACTGAAGCAGATGGAGTAGTTCCCTCGTTTGAGATAGAAGAAGTTACCAAGATTTTAGAACACGAATAGAGATTGTAGAAAGGACTTTAATGGGACAAAGGAATCTGACAGAAAGGACGTTTGAGGAAAGATTTTTGGAGATATACTAGTGGAATAAGCTTCCAAGTAAAGCTGGAATGTAAATAAAACAGCAGATATGTAAAGGGAAAATAGACGGAGGAAAAATAGGCGAAGAGTCAGTGGAAATTCTAAAGGAGTAGTAATGAACGACTGGTGTAGAATTGCAGTGTATAGGATGCATCATAACCTTTGGAAGACATTTTTCTTAGGGAGCAAAACTAGATGAGTTAGATTGGCTTTATGTGGGACACGCACTAGTACCACTTTTTCATTCTTACCTCTATTAAGTTTAAAATGCTAAATGGGTTGATATAAATAAAGGACTGAATACGAAATTTTAAGACTCCGTATGTAAGAAAAGAAATGTCATTTTTAATATCTCACTTTAAGAATGAAATCCAAAGAGAGACCTTTGAGGCTTTTTAATGGAATATTTACGAGATGGGTCATAAAGCATCTTTTTATTGTGCTGTGTATTGAACTCAATGCAAGCCTTATTTTTGTATTATTCAAACGGATATGTTTTAATAAACCGCTGATGGCTGCTCGCCTATAGCCTAATTCCGATTACGACAATCTTGAGTCGATGATCCTCATTGTAGTTGAAATTTTTAAAGGATTAATCGACGTTATCACTAAATTACTAGCATCTCTTATGTAACGTGATTTCATATAGTCCAAATATTCGCTTGCAACTGGGAAGATAATCATCAGATATTTTTCAAAGCTATCATATTATTTTATGACGGAAAAGACCCTCAATTGGAGGGACAATCAAATCATGAAACTTAGGAAAATACTGAAAAAAGCTGAAGGTTATAGCTGTAGCTTTAAAATGAAGCAGTGGACTATTGGGAGTCTGAAGCAAAGGGCGGATTGTCACCGTTAAATACGCCAAACGGAAAAAAATTGCACGAATCGTTGGAAATCGTTGATTGATTGACTACCAGTCAACCAATTTATTTAAGTGTCCGTGTATCTTTTTTAGTTTATGGTTGTGCAATACCTTTTTCTGTAATATGAGGATTCGTATTGAAATTGAGTTAAACGGATTACGTTTTTACTCTTTGCTGAGGTTCGTGTGTACCAGTTTTAATGGTTACACTTCGCAATCTTTTGCACAACTTATTTTCATATCCAGCCTTCGGATGAATATTATTTTTATTCGATTATTAAAGTTATAATTATTACAAATTATTAAACCTTACCTTGATGGTCCCTGGTTATCCGAGTGTATAATACTTTCGCCTTCGATGAAAGGGTTCGCTTCCCATAGGGAGTCTTTAGGGACAAAATGACCTTGGCTGTCGATGCACTCTCTTAAAAGTAATACTTTTTAAAATAAACTAAATGGGAAGTATGATAGAATCGAGCCATTTCTTTGTGCAGCATAAGTATGTGACACGAATGTTGGCACAATTACATTTATGAATGAATAAATTCTGAATATTTATGACCTCTGTGCATTAGATATCATTCCACGATCAACTTAAAATTGAATTAGCTTGTCGCTGACCCATAAATTATTTACCACTTTATATATTTTATTAAATATATTAAATTTACGTATAACCTTGAAGTAGGTTGACCGTGACATTTTTCTTTGGGTAAACGGTACAAAAGGGACACTGATGTGTCAGTGTATATACTAATATATGGTGACAGTTCGCAGAGAGAATGGAAACCTGGTCTGATCGGATCGCAGCATACAAGTTCGATTACGCGAGTTTTTGGTTCGGCGGCCGAATTCCGCAAATTCAACAAGGCGAGGAAAGAGGTTCACGGGAAGTGCTTTGCGTTTAGCCAAATCCGAGTTTGATAAAGGTGTACAAGAACCATTTTTTTCAGCGCGTAAGCGAGAAATGTGGTAAAAGTGAGTCCACGAGAAAGAGGTCCAGATGTGCGAGGGAGGCTGTGGAATCGGAGAGCGGGCGTCACGCCTCGCTACCCACAATCCCCTTCGGGTGAGAGGGGCATCGGTGAATGGCAAGCACATGTGGCTCCATCTCTGGGGAAGGAAAAAGACCATCTATCCCCCGGCTAGGAGATCCCTTTTTCGGCTGCGTGGGCGGCGGAGGGGGAATAAAAAAGAGAAAGTGTTAGAGTCCCAAGTGAGGAGGCATAGGGTGAAATAAGTTTCAGAAAGGGTGAGAGTGAGGTTTTGATGGAGGGAAGGCGTGAAATAAAAAGGAATCTGGGTGAGCGAGACAGTGCGTTGGTACGGTTGAAGAAAAATGAATATGACATACATCTATATTTGGTCAAATGTGATTCGGGGAACTTATAACCTTTCTGTGACTTCTTTCCTCTCTATAAACCGCTCGAATTAATTCGTGGGCTTTATTTGATGATTTGAATCTTTCGTCGGAGCTGGAAGTTTAATTATAATGAAGAGATTCCTTAGCGAACAGTGATGTTCATTTACCTCGTCTACTGAGATTTGTTGTTAGCGTAATGTTGATTATATTTTCGTCATTTCTCGTTATAAGAGATACCTTCACTTTGAATCCTCCACGTCTATCGATAATGAAACGGTCCATCTTTTTCAGAATACCGCAATTTTCAACTCTTTATCTTAAAATAACACCCTCGATCCTTTGTCTCCCTCATAACTCTATCTTAAACATGGTTGCAATTGATCCATTGTCTCATCTAAAGTGTTCGCTTAAACCCATGGTATAAATTCTGTAATTTTCGTTTGTTTCCTTTATACTATACATAATTGTTTAATCGTTGATTTTATTTATTCACTTTTGTTCATCGTCAGATAATTGTCTCCGAGCTGTAAGTTTTATAAATAAATAAGCCAAATGTTAGTCCTATGTGTATTCAGGAAGTAACTTCGTTCGGAGACATCTTATTTCTCTACTTTTTTCTTTGCTTCTAGATTATACAACACCTTTAAGTATAGTAATTTTTAAGAGAAAATTGGTGAGTCATCGGCACAAAAATTTTAAAGCCGCAAGAAAAAGAAAGACAAGTTTAAAATGGAAAATAGGGCGAACGTTAGTAGATTGTTGTATCAAAAGGAAAATTTCTTTAGACTAATTTGCTCCAGCATTCAGGGAAACGTAACATCGTCACGCTATTAGGTATTTTTATGTTGTTAAAAGTTGGCGTTTTATCGATTTATCGATGGTACGACTTTCAAAAGAATGATAGGATCTGAGGCACAGTTTTTGTCCTTGCCGATTCTGTCGTAAATGTCGATAGAGGAATGTCTGTTTTCATTCCGTGAGAATCGCTTGTTAGTGCTCGGGCTCTTATTTATTTTACCGATGTTCTCCAGGCTTTGTTCCAACGGAAAACATCATCATAGTTGTAGAAAAATATTGACTATTTTCTCGAATTGATGTAAATTGAATATGCTAGCGAATTTCTTTTAAAATACGGTAACATTTAAGCTATAATGTTTGGATCGACCAGCAGTTCGATTCAAATTCTTCCCCCTAAATTATTACATTAAATGATAAAGTTATAATGGAATACATTTTTTCAAATTTCTTTCATTAATCAAATAATAAGATAACGAGTAATCGCTTAAATACGTTAAAATGAGATAAAGATAAATGTAAAATTTTCTAGTTCCCAAACATAGGATTATTTATGGAGACATAGCCCTCGATAGCTTTTGTTAACTTTATTTTATGACATCCGATCCTATCTAATTTTATGATAGCTATGTCAATAATCACATATTTATGTATATATGTTCCCGGTCCCGTCGGACTTTTTTCAAGTCTATTCTTCCTTGGGAATTTTCCTGGGTGCACGCCCTTACGTGCAAAACCACCCATAACCCATTCCTTGTTATGTATATATTGTTTCTCCGTAGGAACTTTAGTTGAATGCCAGGAGGGGAATGTTTCATCGCCATACCCCTATCTTTAATATTACAAGGGAGAAACATCTCAATTTTGGGATAACTCAGCAAAATTGAAAAGGATCTTTATTTTACCTCAGGAATTTTAACAAATATGCTGCCAGACTTGATGTTGTGGTATCAACACTTCTTGTAAAGCATATCGACACCAAGTACTATTTAATTATAAAATTCTTGTGGCAGAGTGTGAAAGTCGTTTTATCCCCTTCTCTCAAATATCAAATCCATATCAGAAGAACTTAATTCCATTCCTCTTAGCCAAAGAGAATATCGCAGAAATATAACTTTATTAATGCCCAACTAAATCTCATAGGTCATCCGTGTTTTAATTCAAATAATAATAATGTTTTTACAAATAACTCTGAGTTCTTGAAGAATTTAATTTTCGCTAAAGTATCTGAAATCAATAATATTTATGAAGTTCTCAGTGACCAACGAGTACGAATGATTTCCTGCGGTTGATATTCGTCATGAAGCTTGTCAGAATAATTCTCCGCAAAAATATGGTTTTAGGAGTCCGTTAGTAACGGAATGAGTACTGAGCCATGTACAGAAGCTTAAAAAGAGTTTTGCCGAAGGGATAACCCGAACGAAAAATTAAATTCTTTAAACCTGAACCGAATCGGAAGGATATTTATTTTGTTCCAATTTATCGTCCCTAGTGGAATTTTATAACACTGTATGGCGGTGACTTGAAACTCAGCAGTTAAAATATCTATTTCGATAAATTACTTCAATATTTCTGTATAATCACATGTTTTATTTTGAACCAAAAAGAAATGTAATTAAAAAAATACTCACAATAAAATACTCTCAAAAGGACGAAATATCGGTACGAATAAAACCGGTTGGAATCGATTTGAGGGAAAATGTCGGGGCAAAACCGGACCGAAAAAATTAGGGTTCTTTACCTCATCATTACAATGAACGCTTTTATTTTGTAAAGCTATATAATTGGATTTGTAAAAATTACGTTTGTGTAACAGGCAATATAATAACATATCAATCGCTCTTTCTGAAAAATCTACTGAAAGATATGAATTAGGTGGTTAATGACATTGTTAGATTGATTCTATTAATGATTGAAAATCGGCTCCTCCCAGAATCAAGCACAATAAATAAAAAGCAATCTTCAATTATTTATTAATATTTGTATCAATTGGCGCATCAGGAATGCTTTCTTAACCGTAATTATAACAGCAAATGCGGAAAATACTCAGTTTATTTTGTGAAAATCTTATAGTTGATTATAATTAATTTTTCTCTTACGAAAGCTATAAAATCTTTTGCATTAGAATTCTTTCCGCTAATTAGATATACTAGGTTTTAACAATGATCACAGTTTTCAAAGTTTGAGGTTATTAATTTTAATTTTCAAAAGACCTTCAAATTTGCGAATTTTGAGAAATGGAAAATGACCTTCTGGATGGTAGTCACTATGGAAATATTTCGTACAATAAAGACTAATAAAATACTACTCTGCTGAGCTATCTATATTATTTGTATATAAATATGTTATGTTATGTATGTTTGTTTAACTACTGACTAACTTGAATCTATTTTAATTTTTGTACTTTTAAAATACGCATTCTCATGAGGGCTGAAGTGATATAATGAACTATTTTTAAGATACTGCTTCTAGATTAATTTTATATTCGTATAGGCTAAAACAAATATTTGCAAGATTCATACATTAGGAATAAGGGCAGATTTAGCATCTTGTTTTGTCGCTTATATATATTTGTTATATTTCATCCGATGGACTATTGGGTACTGAATCACCAGTAATTATGGTGTATGTAAACGATAGAATCAAGATTCAATTTACTTTTCTTATGTGTAGGCTGACTGTAAATATGCTTAATAGAATTTTATGTTTAAAGGTCACACGTGTGGTTGTTATTGCGAAATGCTAAATTGCAGATATTAAATGTTAAAATTAAATGCATTCATAAGTTCTGCTCATAAGGCACTTTCGGCAAATTTTAAGTTGATGTTAATTGATTTTTGTGATGAATAACGAGTGTGAAAATCAGCGTTTTTATTTCAACAAAGGTGTTCTTAAGACTTTAAAAGGTATAATATATCTCTAATTTGACCGAAATTTTCAGAATACATTTTCTGAAAACGTCTACTTTTACACTCAAACTCTGCGCCGAAAGAAATTTTAAGATCATGAAAATAAAAAAAATCATATGTCTATCTAAATTCACACCGGTCAATCATCAATTTTTGGAATTTCCTCAACGCCCTTCTTCCATTCTTAGTTGCGTAGCCTTGTTTACGTAGTGCGGCATTGTTGAATAACTCTGTTATTCTATTTGCAAAAAGAGCCTCAAGTTAGATTTCCATAAAAACATCCTATCACACCGGAGCCCTTCGGAAATACCAAGGGACGATCAGTTTTCGGATCCGGAGGATAAATAAGTCCACTACTTGTATCGGAGGAATCAACAAATATGTTGAGTGGAAGGGATCAGTAGCGTACATGCCCCGGGAAGGGTTCCGTAGAGATGGAGTTAGGTTTCGGGGTGGAAGATCGAAGTGTTACAAAAGGTATTTTCAGTCTTGGCATAAGCTTGGTGCGTGTGAAGTGCGGAGGGAGGATCCTTCGCATCCACTTTGAAAGAATGGCGAGAGACTGGGGGCGAGAAAGTTTCATGTAGTTGGGGGAAACGTTTGAGAAAGAGAGTGTGTATTTGGGAAGGAATCTTAGGGCGGTAGACAGGAAGGAGGCTGTGTATGCTGTGGTGATTCTCGGGCGAGGGTGAGCGAAGAACAAGCATTTCACTCCCCTTCCATTCCTCTTCTTCTGCCACTGCGCCACACCCCTCCTGTTATTGTTATTCCAGCTGCTTCCACCCCTCGACCGCCCGAGGAATAGGTTGCTTGGATATGATATGTCGCGGGACGGCAGAAAATGGAAAAGGGGAGGAATGAGTGTGTATCCACCCCATTTTCCATTTCCTATCATGGACTGAATGACTTATTGGTCGTATAAGCGTTGGATTTTTAGCCGCCACCTCTTAACAGGACTTTTAGGCGGGGAAAGTTTTCGGGCGTTGGGAGTTGGAGAGCAGTTGGTTGGAGCTTTAAGACTTGCCGTTATTCATCTATGTTTTTGTATTTCTTAGGGGCCGATCGCGTTCGAGATATATTTATCAATTTAGTTTGATTCGTAGAAAATATTTCACCCACGATGAATGCCGCCTGGCTGGGTCTTATCCCTCAAAGGAATTTCGCGACATGGAATACTCTTTACTTTTCTTATAAATAAGAGAATAAGAGAAATAAGATAAATAAATACTAGAAAAATATACATCTTTTTATGGACGAATTCTAGAATAAAATGAAATGAGGAGATTAAGATGATAGAACAAGTCGTTTTGAGTACTCATTCTTTTCGCGAACGATGCACGATATTAACAAACTAAAGATGTAGCTTAAAGGATCGATTTTTACATCCCCTGCCATACACCGAAGATGGGCTTGTACAGTATTTATGTAGATGTAGAAAATGTTTTTCGTTAAACTTCTTCAATTTTTAAAATGTTTTCCTCCGGGATGAAATGTGACATTAAGGATAATGCAACGCTTGAAAAATTTCCTTTTTAATTTAAGCACGTCTTGTTCTTATCTGAATATCACAGTATCTGTATTAATGAAACTAACTATTGTTCTTGCATTTGTGATATCAGTTCATGCCTGTGCAGAAGACTGCTAAGTACGTTTATGCAATATTTGCCAATATTCTTTTCCGGGAAGTTTGGAGTTGAATTTCGAAACTAACGCTCTAGCCTGTTTTCCTATTCCTTTTTGCCCCTAAGTGTTCCTTGGATATTGTGAGTAAAAGAAGGGAATTAACTCCAATTTGTCTCCATTATCAAAGAAATATAACGTTTACTCCAACAGTCGTTTGGAAGCATTGCTTTACCAGAAACATTTCGAAAGCCTCTTTAGATCATTTTAATGAAACTACTTGGCTAAACTCAATTGGTTTTCAAATTTTAATTTTGCTAAAATAATCATTATCAAAAATATAGGTTCTAGGACAGTTGCTTCCCTTAGACATTTCCTCAGCAACAGTTGATAAGCATTTAAATAGCAAGCTAGTGACACTAATGTCTGGTACACAAGTAAAACGTCGTTCACGAATATATCAGCCAAAACGATCAAGTGATAGATCCTCAAAGGGAAGAAGTAGTTCCCTTTCACACAATCATTACCTTTAATTTTTTTGTAACTGTATGAAATAATCTATTCGAAGACGAACACTAAGACGTGGGGATCAGCGCGCTGGGAACTTTCTCTTTCAGCACGTTGCATATACGTCTGTCAGGGGAGATATTGGGAATGAAGAGGGAGCAAGAAGCACTAAGGAGCTGTTCCATTAACAAAGATACACCTGCCTGCGTTTCTGTTTTAATTGATAAAGTTGACCTTCATAGCTTCCAATGGTAACTCTTCGATCTTGGAAACCCTTAATTTTCTCAATGAACATGAATGAATGCGGCATTGTTCGTTTCAGAGCAAGTATTGGTACTGCTCAAGAATTATCAACTTATTCCCTTCGTTTGGAGTTGAATGCCGCTTCACCACACTATATGACCCAAGAATGAAGTGAATTTTTATTTTTACTAGATAAGGGTAGGGAGTAAAAAGAATATTTGTAATTATAACGTGCTATAGGGTAACCTACACAAGAGTAATTCGGTTTTAACGTATGTTAATGGTTTGCATTAATAATTATCATCATTAACATATGTTAATGGTTTGTATTAATAATAATCATTATATTATAATTTGATATTTATAAAGAAAAAACGAGTTAGGATCCACAAGATAGGAGTGTTCTGAAAAAATGGCTTTTGCATGAACCACTCACTTTTTAGGGTGTGATTTAGATGTTTCTTCGATGAAACTGTCCAAATGCTCATATGGTTTCTAAATTATACTTTATTTGATGTGATGAAATGATGTAATTTTCTAGAGACACTTCCTAGAGACTTTTCTAGCGAAGAGGATAGTTCTTTACTTTTCAACACGAAAAATATCTAGATCACTATCTTCGATAAATTCCATAGATATGACAGGTAAATCTCTTGCTTCTAAATTATAATTTTCTAAGGGTATGGACACGAATAAAAAGCCTTTAATTTCCTGCAATAATTGATGTCAAAGTAAAAAGAACAAAAATTCAAATTCTATTTCTTTTTTTGTTAAACAGGTTTAGGTCAGAGTTTTTCAAATAATCATACAACAGTTTAAATAATTAACACTATAAAATAAATGAAATCGACTTCACAAAGGAAAAAATTTACCCTAGTATTAATTTTTAGGAAATAAACAGAGAGCAGTATTAAAAGAAACAAAATACATTATCTTGGTTTTCTAAAGGTAACACAATTTGAATTTTTTATGTAATTTCCCTATTACGGATATATCTTTGAATTTCCCTTGTTTTACGATGTCCGAGAGGTAGATGTTTTGGAGAATATCTTGCAATTTTGAACAAATTAAATGGCCAATAAAAGGTATTTGCAATAAATATTCCATATTTGGTACCATTGCTTCATTGTTCCAGGAAATATAACCTTATTCAAACCTACAAAGAGCACAATTTCATTTCAGCCTCTGTAGCTTTATTTATTCTTATTAATGAGTCGAACGAATGGAATTTTCATTAATTTAAAATTATCGAGGGAAATACGATTGGAACGTTGGGGAAAATTAGTTCTCTTGCAAGGCTAGTCAGAAAACTCCTTTTATGCCTTTAACTGGAATTATTACTTTTCCACAAACAATTCCCTTTCACTAATTTTATATTTTCTTCCTTGCCTAAATCGTAAGAATCCAGATCCAGAAGAAATATCTTCAGATATCAGAACGAGCTTATTCGTCACACATTTTGGCGGCTATCTTGTGGGATCTCTTTTGTAAATTAGCTAAATGATGAGAGATTGAAGGAACACAAAGTAGATACTGGACGAACGTAATTCACTCATCCTATCTTATGATATTTTTAATTTCCTGAAGGTTTAAATTTGCTTTTCCCTAACTACTAGCGCATAGAAAGCGTCATCTCTCCTTAATCTCTCATGTTTCTTAATTATCGAGGGGTTTTCGGAACTTCAAGAAATTTTTTTCCATTTACTTTCTTCGACTGTTTTATACAATGAATACATTTTCAGATAGCTTTAAACGAAAGTCCTTCCCTGAAGAACATTGGGAAGGGCGGAGAGCATGAATGTTTTAGCAACGAACAGTAAAGTTCTATTACGATCTCAAGATTACATTGAAGTAAGTTGCAAGTCTCAGTGTAGTTTCAATGTCCTATTTACAGGGAATATGAAAGTAACCCAAATTTTGAATCTCTCAACGATACCGGTTTAGGTAGAGGACCAGCTGTATGTCACATTATTGGCAACTTGTTTCTGTACTTCAAAAGATAAAAGTTTGATGATTTATACACCAATATTGATAAGAGTTAGAGATTCGAAAAAGTCTCCAATCGCCGAATATGGCGGTGGCCGTCGGGCCAATTCCTCGAAAGGAGCAAGCATAAATATTCTGCATCATGCACCTGAAGATGGCGGCATAGTCGCCGAAATGCGCATTGGGTGTTTCCAGAAGATCAGGAATCCGCGTCTTCCTTTCTCCTATTGCAGAATTGGCCCGAAGGTCACCGGTATATTCGGCGATTGGAGAGTTTTTCGAACCTTCTATTCATTAATAGCCGAGTTTCAATTTCATTTCTTTCATGGGAGAGAAAGTCAGCTCAAGTTAAAACATAAGCTTTAGACCTTCAGTATGATTGGCATTGCCTTAATTAGTAGCTGAAATTTGTAACAATGTCTGATTATCATCGTCATCTCTGATCAACGTATGCCTAAAATGTTACTGCTAAATTAGATATGAGGAGAGGTGTGGCTGAAAATGGCTGCTTTTCTAGATAAGTCAGCCGGGGACGTGCATACGACTTCTCATTGCGGAAGTCATAGAGTTCGATTTCCGTACTATATTGCATTCATTGTATCACAGGATATCCTCTGTGTTTGGTGATTGATAGATAGAGAGACTGCATGAGACAGACGGTTGTGAAAGAGCCACGTGCTGCCTCTCCCCCTTCCCTATGCAATTTGCCCCTTTGAACCTTTAAAAAGGGTATGTAAGCGAAAGGTCGCCGAGAAAAAGATGCCCTTTCCCATCATTCTTTCCAACTACTGCCTTTAAGGTATGACCCCATAAGTGATCAATGAGCGAATCCAGCTGTAGATTATTTTAAATGGGTATTCATATGTTCACATAGGAATTCGCTTAAATCCTTTCATCCCAGGAACCCAGGAAAATTAAACTCATCAACTGATGAAAGCAAAAAATACAAATTTGTATAATACATTACCTTTTTTATCAGTAAATTATTATTTTTAAGTTTGATTTTCCCCATTAGCTCTGTAAAGAGTACTATAAAAATTGTTATTTTGAAATTTCAAGGGAGCATAACTACCACTTCGAAATATCCGGGTTCGAAAGAAGGAACATATAAAAATACTATAATTCTATTGTTAGTTTACTATAAGGCGAAACCATTTTACTCTTTCATATTTCTCTTTCATATGATATAATTCCAGTAATCATTCATTAAGACATTTAATGTAAACTAGCTGAGGCGCCCGTTGATTCTCAACGGGGAAAATAAATGTAGTATTAAATTAGTAATGCTATTTGTGTAGTAGTGAAATTATCCTCTCCAAAGATTTTAGAAGCAAATGTAGGGGGTCAATATCCTCCAACCTCCCTCCGTTTGCATATAGGTATGCATTTAAGCTTTCATTCTATGAAAAAGAGCCAGGAATGATATTTACAATGCTTGGATAGTAAATACTTATAAATATAACTCTAGGATTTTATTTGTATTCATTTAATAATATTTGTATTCATTTCATAATTTGTATTCATTTCATAATTTGTATTCATTTCATAATTTGTATTCATTTCATAATTTGTATTCATTTCATAATATGATTTAAGTTGCTTTTATACGAATTCAGAAAATAAATTACAAATAGCTCCTAAGCAAACCTTTACTGATAGATTCCTATGTATCTGTTTCCTATTACTCCCATTCCACAAATACTGTACATTACATATTAGACATTATTTAAACCCAGTGAGGTTTAAATCTCCTGGATTGTCCATTGTCGAGTTCGACTCCATATCATGAGAGTATATATCTTAAGAGAGATGCAATATATGATCTGTAGTCGAACCCATAAAAATGTCGATTGATATCATTGCATGTTACGGGAGCGTGTCCACCAACTTTCTAGTGCAGAAGAAAAATAGGGAAGAGTATCGAAGAAAGTTCAGTGTATCCCGTCAATTAACGAAAAAAACGCACAGTAAAAAGAGTTAATGCACACTAACAGTAATTCGTATTTGTGTGTTTGCATTCGTTGATTGTTTAAAAGGAGTAAAAGGGGTGCACGCGCCAATGTACCTTCGAATATTGAATAAACTGTGAAAATAAAACCGGTAATGCGCTGAAAATCGGTTAAACGATTATCTGTTTTCTTTTCAACCTACTATTACTGATAAACTCCCTTTCATGAATGACGGCTCTTAATTTCAATTTTATAATTAACATGCAAAATTTAAAAATATAGATGACTTAATATATAACTTATCAATACCCTATTTTTTTAATACTTACCAATCAAGGTGGAATTTTAACCTAAGAATATTAGCGAAATTCCGAAAAATTACTAATTCGAATCCATCGAACATTATTCAGTTCGTGAGAATCACACAAACGCACTGCTTTAAAATCATTGCTATAAAATCGAGTTTGCGTTAAAATTCTGTCCCTCAAAAATCTTCCTCGACGTAATATTTCTTCGTCATCCTGATCACCACAAACGACCGTATAAATGTCATTCTGTAAATCGGTTTGTTAAAGAAAAATTCCAAAATGACTGTAATTCTGTTCCCGCAATTTAAATATCATAGTTTACATTCGCTGAAATCTCAGTTAATTGCCTCCTCTTCATAAATTCTGACGTTACTTCCTACCATTAATTCTGTATGGACTTATAATTCCCGTTTGTTCTTGTGGGAAAATTAATGTATCAGATTCAACAATCACCTTGGTCGTCAGGGGGACTGGTTGTTTACTACGGCGAAATTTTACGAAATTTTCGTTTATTTTGTCATAGTTCTCGTAATTTAGATTCGAAAATTATATTTTACGATAATAATAAGATTTATCATTTAACTTACCTTCGTTTGGTAATTTTCTTGACGTCGTAGGACCATTATTTCCAATTTAATTCTGTAAAAGTAACAAAGCCTGCAGGGTACAAAAACGAACTTTACGTGCATTCCTTATGGAAACGTATTATGGAGTCCTGGGTTCGAACGCGTGCCTTCATAAAGATGAAAATAATTTTTCTGGGGCTTTCAGAATGTCAGAAATACAATGCAGTTTGTCCAATGGCTCTACGACAAATAGTTTCTAAGATAAAAGGGGGAACGGACAGACAGACGGACACTCCGCTAATTATATATAAGACTAGCTGAGGCGCCCGTTGATTTTCAACGGGGATATATAAATGAACAGTAGACAATGTATTAGGTAATGCCATGTGCAGAGGAGAATCTAATATCTCTCCCTTAGCTTCGATCAATGAAAATGTTATGTCTATGTCTATGTCTAAACGAAAATTTTTAATATTTTCAAACTTCTTATAATTTGAATCCAAATCTATAATCCCTGATAAGAAAAGTTATCGTGTTATATTTTCTTTCTTTAGGAGTTTTTCACAATTGTGTAAGGTGATTCTTCTTTTGGATTTTACTGGGTGCACGTCATGCCGTGCAATAATCACTTATACCCATTTCCTTGTTTCTTTTAAATTTACTTATTAAGATAATATTGCTCTGCTTCACATGGAATCCTTTAAGGGAGAAAATTTGGATAGAGACAATATTCCTTGCGTTTTGCTCGGCTCTCACGAATATAAAAGATCGCCCTTGTAAAAAATTAGGCGTTTGATTAAGGTATCAATTACCCGAAATACTAATGTAATACGCCGTAATGGAGTCATGCTTCAGACACCCACAGCCACACGCCGAAAGACGGCACGTAGTACACATTTATCATTTGAAAATGTGGCTTAAAGTGATGAAACAGGTGTGCAGCAAATGACAATACCTCGTGCAAATGCATTAGCTACGAAGCAAAACAGCAGCCCAGCAGTGCAGCAATAAGCTACCCAGAAGCAAAAAGGTGCCCAAATACGCAGCAAAAAGCTGTCCAACTGCGCAGCAAAAAGCTGCCTAGCAGCAGAAAACCTGCAAAACTGCGTAAAAACAGCTGCCAGGCACTAAGAAAGCAATAATATATATTATTCGCATTAAGTGTTGAGCAGCTTTTATACACTATAACATTATACACTATATTTTATGTATCATTTTCAGCAAATCCTGCACAGCTTTTCAAATCACTATATATTATAGTTTTTTCCTGCACAATACTGCACATCTTTTCCGCTTAAATTTTGTTATGTATTATTCACAACAAATGCTGGGCAGCTGGTCCCATTACCGTGTGGTAGGCATTATTCATATCATAGGCTATAAAACTTTTCCCATCACTGTATATTATGTATTATTTACATAAATTGCTGTGCAGACTTTTCCATAACCATGTTTATAAATTATTCACAGTAGTTGCTGCGCACCTTTTCCAATCACTATATATAAAGTATTATATTCATAAAAGCTGTGGAGCATTGTTACAAAAAGTACAAAGTATATAGCGATGCTCAGCAGCTTTTCCCATCCCTATATATTATTTATTATTCGCAGCATATTCTGAGCAGCTTTACCAATCACAATTTGCAATATTTGTTGCAATTGGGTTCATCTTATCCCGTAACAAAGTGTTGCTGTATTTAATAATAATAAATTATTTACAGCAAATGATGCGCAGCTTTTCCATTCACTATATCTTATTTACTATTATCATGAAATACTGCAAAGATTTTTCCGATAAGTATATATTATGTGTTATTTGCCACAAATCTATGCAGCTCTTCCCATTCCTAAAACTATGCAGCATTTGCATATGGTGATGGGATAAGCTGCGCAGCAAGTGACAATTATTCGTGCAGCAAATGCATTAGCTGCGTAAGAAAATAGCTGCCCAGCAGCGCAGCAATAAGCTACCCAGAAGCAAAAAGGTGCCGAAATACGCAGCAAAAAGCTGTCCGACTGCGCAGCAAAAAGCTGCTAGGCTGCGAAAAGGAATAATATGTATTATTCGCTTTACGCGTTGTGCACCAATACAATCACTATATTTTATGTATCAATCGCAGCAAATTCTGCTCGTCTTTTCATATCACTGTATATTTTAATTTTTTGTTTTAATACTGCACATCTTTTCCCTTCAATATGTTTTATTTATTATTCGCAGCAAATGTTGGGCAGCTCATCCAATTACTGTGAGGTAAGCATTATTCATATCATAGGCTACGCTGCCTTTCCCATTACTATATATTATGTATTATTTACGTAAAATGCTGTGCAGCTTTTCACATACCCATGTTTATAAATTAATCACATCAATTGCTGCGCAGTTTTTGCCATCACTATATATATAATGTATTATTTTCATGAAGTCTGTGGAGCATTGCTGCAAAAAGTACAAAGTATATAGCGATGCTGAGCAGGGGGACACTCCGCTAATTATATATAAGATTCCGAATAAAGTTAGCGTGTTGTGTTCGAAAGTTCATGCAAGATCGAGTGTAACGCAAAATAAATTTGCATGAAAGCGAAAGACTTGGCAGTGATATATCATTCGTATGTTCCACCGAAGCGGGAAAGGGGATTTTCGATAAATTGGGGAATCCTATCTGTTGTGCGAATGAGAATTGCTCTTGTATTCGTACCATATCCTGTTTCGCCTGCTCTAATTAAGGACCCATGGTTCTCCACTAATGAGGATCATGTGTGTCGTTGCTCCATCGCTTACTACCGTGTAGAATAAGCGATTGCCATTACAGTTCGGTCGAAGGCAAGTGGCACGTAAATACAGATCGACATCTTCGTGTTACACCATTACGTTAATTGGCTGAACAATTAATGTTCAAGCTATCAACTACGAATTCGAATGTACGAGTAAATAATTCTTTTCCATTTAAACCTCGTATATTGAAACAAAGGTCCCGGGAAGATCTCTTACAAATTGAATAAGTTCTAGAAAAAGTCAAATTTGTCATAATGTTCATGAGAGATTACCCGTAATTAGCACTCCGAAGTAAAGAAGGAAAAAATGTAAGTTTGAGAAAAGAGAAATTTTAGAACAAAGTAAATAATTATGGATAGGATGATATTATTATTAATTCAACTAATTTTTTTAATTAAACATTACTTCAATTTATGCGCTTTTCGACACTTTCTCTCCATTATTCAAATATTTTTTATTCAAATTCTTCGCCCCCTCATTGATACGTACTCTATCCTTACTCCGAAGTTAATCAGCTAGAGATTTCTTTGATCTTACTAAGTAATTTGGACATATGTTACCTAGAATCCACCCTTGCTCCTACCTCACTCAACGTCTTATTTCACCTACTTAGTCTCCCGTGACATAGTTTTAAACTTCCTTCGTATTACTCTGAAATTCCGTTTACCGGCCGCTTTTCCCTCACTCTAACTCTACAGTATGCTGTAAGGTCGATCCACGAGTATATTTCGATCATGTATATTTCCTCGGCTTGACTCCAAAATAAAAATGCTAAATTTACATTTTCCGCATCACATTTGTGAGCTGAAAAATTGTAGGAAATCTGTCATTTCTGATTGGTACTATCATCTGCAGATTTGAATGAAGTGTTTCTTAATAATTAACTTCTTCTGCAAGCTCCAAAAATACGTCTCCAAAGGTTTTTAGTGAATTCAATAATTTGCATGGATATTAAATCTACACCTGGTAAAGGTTGATGCGTGTGTGTCCCACGTTAATTTTTCACTTATGGTTGCGGCTTATTCTCCTTCTATGGTTGTGTAATGTCAATAAATCATGAAAGTATGTAGTTTTTGATTCCAAAAATTCCTTAATGTATTACGCAAAGATTACGAACTGGATTTATTGATATTTTTCATCGAATTATAACGGAATTAATAAATTACCGAAGCCATGTATGCATTAGAAATGGTTTCCTAGATTTAAATCACAAAAGCATTAAATCATCTGTTTAATCATTTGATGAATGTCAGAGACAAATAACTATAGTATGAAAAACTTCTTTGTCGTTAATTAAGCGATGACCATATGAATAGGAATACTTGTACGGATTCCAAAAGATTTTTTGTTGATTTTTAAAATCATAAGTATTTTTCAAGAATACATTATACTCCGTAATCTGTATATGTGCTTGATAAATTATATTTATAAAGAATAAATGTGAGCAATGAAGATAAATTACAAATAATAATATTGAACTACAACATTGAGAATAAAATCGTCATCGGTGTTTAATATTTATTATTAAGGTAGTGGTTACATTTAGCGATTCACATTCGAAAGTATACGTTTCAATTTAATGTTTTAACGTCCTGGACATAGTTAGAGCTCAATAGACCACATATAGTCAAGTAATTACAGAAAGCTGAAATATAGGAAATATGTTTTTATCATAAATGAAACGAATCAGTTAAACCACACCAAAAGGAA
The DNA here is from genome assembly GCA_036926295.1 of Pachydiplax longipennis. NCBI lineage: Eukaryota > Metazoa > Arthropoda > Insecta > Odonata > Libellulidae > Pachydiplax > Pachydiplax longipennis. The sequence goes on from JAVFKF010000010.1 coordinate 4,986,727, forward strand.
ATAGGCGAAGGTGTGGTAGAGGTAAGGAACGTACGGGAGAGGATATTAGAGACTCCTAATCCCCATACAAGCGTTTGAACTTTGACGCAAAATATCCTCTAGTTAAGATGACCGACAATTCCGCGGGTAACAGATAGATTTTCTGCCTACCATGTGTACTCCTCACGCTCTTTGAAAACTGAAGGAGAGCATTGGGAAAAGGGGCCATCGAACGTATATCGGAGTTGATTACGTCTCTTCCTGAATTCCGCCTTCATGGCATATTGCTCTGTTTGAACGGTTAGTGAAGGAAAACTTTCCGTTACTTCTTTGGTATCCGGGATTGGTAGGAATCAGTGGGAGGAAGAAGAGCGAATCCAAAGGGGGAGAACTCGCCTAGTAAGCATAACGATAAATGTTCGTTTGCTTTTGTACTCTGGGATTTCCTCTTTGCCCTCGCTACCCCCATCGCCCATACTGTTTACGTAAAGCGGGGAGTGGAACGATGATTCTGCGTGAATTTGAGGCGAAGGATTACGAAGCTCGAAAGATTGTCTGTGGATTACTTTACTCTCGGATAAAGTTGAGTTACAGCTGTGTCCCTGTTGGCATAGATTTATTTTTCGATCATTAAAAGGAAAATACTTGAGCTATTCAATTCATTTTATACCCTCATAATTCATGGACACCGATGATGTAAGCATAGTAGAGTAATGTTTATCCTTTATTTGAGGTTTTGAGGATCCGATAAGAATCTAATAACGATCTTCGAATAAATTGCAAAAATGTCCTCCGTAGCTGAATTCCATTGTAGATAATGATATGGAAATCTCCTTAGCAGTTTCTAACTTTAGAAAATTTGCGAAATTCGGCTTCATAAAGAATATTACTAAGGTATGTCAAAGCAGCAAGATATTTTCTAAGAAAGTGAACATTTTGAATTTTAATTTTTTTTAAGCAACGAAAACAGAAAAACTAGATTTTTAAGCAAAGAAAAAAAGTTTTCTTATTTCTCTGGCCTTATTTTGACTGTAGTTGGAAAAATTTATCGCGTAGAATAGTTACGACGAATGTGTGATTAACAAATTTTGATAAATAACCACAATTTACAGGAAGTTTAATACAATTTAACACAATCTTTGACAGAAGTATTCAGTGGCTTGTTGTAGGTGCCAATAATCGCAGACGTATAAAATCACTTGGTGGTTTTCTTGGATCTGTTTCTACTTCAAGCAAGTAAATACTTCATCGAACGATATTTTTCGAATTTTATGGCATGATAGGATAAAAATCTCATATCCTTGTGTAAAATATAAAATCCAGAAATTTGATTAAATCCTTCTATTGATTTAATTTTCATTTTGTTTTTAGACTTTTAGACTTGCTTTACGGTATAGCAATTACATTTTTATTCGGATGAATTTTATGCACTTTGTGTAGCTGGCATTCGTTTTTGTATTACTTCATTTCAAATGAGAAATCGGCATGCGATAGTGGATATCTCTCCTTGCACAGTACGTGAATGCAGCATTGTTTGCAGAAATTTTCAGTCCTGAATCCGTAGATTAGGAATGGATGACAATATCTATCATCCCATTCCGGAGTAATATCCCGGCAGAATGCTCTCGGACAAAATTCTCCATCGATGAGCTTTTAAATTAGAATCCGAGGGAGGGTGTCTTTCCCTTGTTAGCTAACCGGGGCATCCCTCATCACTTTCCGCCAATCAATCGATTAGCGACAAAAATGGAAATGGAAGGATCGCTCCACCAAACAAAAATATATAGTTCTTGCCGCGAACGCGCTGTCCCAATTCATTCCTCCGCAGGAATGCATCATAATCGTCGGAATCATCAACCGAGTGGGAACGAGCGGAATGTTAATTAATGGCACTCCAACAAACGCGGCGAGGGCTTTCAGTCAAATAGTTTGCACACTGGCGCTCTCAGCCAATCATTCCAAAGGATGTCGTAGCTGACGACGCTCCGAATGATTTGCCCAACTGGAAAACAAATAACAAGCTGGACGTATAGGGCGATCCGCTCTCCCCCCGCGACGCAATAAATGTGTACGTTCTTCCAAATATTGGTACTTGCTTGGAGAAAGATGCGTATTTGATTGGAATGAAAGGAAGAGTGAAGTGATTTAGTGAAGAAAAGACGCTTGTGTTCTGACTATGAAAAACGTAACCTAAGATTTAATTTCAACGACATATCTTCTGGAAATGAAAATTATCTCCGTCGATGTTCTCGAGGCAAAAAATTGACGAACTTGTCCCGTGATCAAGTTTTACTTTCAGAATTAGAATCGAAAATGACATAGGCCATGTAAATATTTAAAAAATACTGTTTTAGGGTGAATATAAGCTATGCCAACTTTTTGTGACAGTAGTATCAAATTAGAAGATCACTTACAAAGTTTTTTTCCAGGGGAAAGTCAAAAAGTTGATATATTTAGGTATGGTGGATTCCAATGCGTCATACTAGGACGTTTTTTCCTATAAGATGTTTCCCCCAAAGACATTTCATCCGGTTCATGGGAGTCGATTCACAGGATAGATATTTCACTCATAGGATATGTTTCACAATTAATTTTGAACTAAATATTATTTCAAATAGTTTTCACAATATCTTTTCTTTTTTAAGATAAAGAGATAAATAACTATTTCTAGTATAAATTAATTGTCGAACGTATTTTGTGTAACGTATTCGTTTTCTGGAAGTCGTAAAAAGTTCAATCTCCTATGTTTTGTGTTCAGCAAACATTGGAGCAAAAGGGAAAGAGTTGTGCAGGGAAATAACTTTTAAATTATTCCTCAGCTCGGAGAATATAAAATAAATTTATGGTTGAATGAAACGTATGTGTAAACGGGATTTATATTAATACAGACCTGGCTTCCATAAACACCCAACTGAATTTAAATGACATTTATTCAAAATACGGTTGTAAGAGAATTTATAATATGTAAAAATAATACATATGGAGCTAATTAATATTTATGGTTAAAGGATGAGGTCATGGAGTGGGAAGCATGTGGCTTTAAAGGTTCCTGAATAGCCAATTGGATAGCGCGTTAGCCTTTGGTCCCGGGTTCGTTTTCCGGCGTTCCACATGTGCGAAATAACCTCAGCTGTTGAGGCACTTTTAAAGAACTACTGTAAATACTGCGTGTGACTTCACGTAATCAAGTTTTCACTTGATCCATTTTGCGACGTTAAGTGCGGCATGTTCTACCTCTCATAAAAGTTAATTTGATATGTGTATTGTTTTCTTAAATAGGCTAATTCATCTCATGGTCTCCTTACGTATTATCTGACATGATACATACGAACTAAGTTCTTTCTTAATTGAATTAATTTAATATTTTAGGAGGATACTGAAAGGTGGATTAAGAAGGTAACATCTATAATTCGCAAAAGTAAAACGTAATGAGCGTACAATTTTAGCATTCTCAAGTATTTACTTTATTATATACAAATTGTAGATTAGAAAGATCAGTTACTTTCCCGATGCGTTGATTGTAAAATTTTTAAAGTAATCTCTCAGGTCACATACTCAAAAGAATTTTATAAAATCCTCCATGCTTTAATTATTTCCTTATTACCATGAAGTACGTCTACCCTTACTTGTCGATTACCTCTCTTTTCGTTTAAAAAATAGCTGTGGGAATTGCTCTTGTGCCAGCTTCCTCGTTTGCAGTTCTTTAGCGGACATTAATACCAGAGCAGCGATTAGGTTCCAAACGGAAGAATCAAGCCAAAATCTGAAAGCTCGATTTATTTGTAAGGCATTCAACCGGTGCCAATGCAAAGATCTGGAAATGGAAAATGACATTTTCAGTCCCAATGTAACCTTCCTTAAACTTTTGAAGTCATGAGCAGGATATATTAAAAACGTAAAGTAAAAGCATATTTCAAAGGATGATTATCGCTATCTTTCCGGTAGTCATTCACATTCAAGTATGCTCCCACAAGTTTTTTTTCTGTTTTCAGCGTTTACCAGTAAGTACGTGAGCCATAGAGACTATTTTCCCAGACTCGTCACACATCGTTCATGGCATGAATATTTTTTAATCAACTTCCTAACATTTACTTCTTTGATGTTTCTCTCGGTATCATGCAGTTCGGTGGACAGCAAAAATTATCAGCGCATATTGGAAACGGACTATGCGTAAATTTGTTGGGTAAATGGTCATGAATACTAACTATATATTCTCGACTCTAAGACGTGTCAAAGTTTTGGAAGTCCTGTTGGAAGGAAAACTAAGCAATACCTGTTTGATAACGCGTTAATATATTTTGATAATGCGATAATTAACTTTTTGAACCTGAATCTAAGTCGCACCCGAATTTTAAAAGCTTAAAAGATGCGTCTCCGATTCGAGAATATACAGTATTGTCATAATATATATCAGTAATATCGTTCTATAATGTAAAACCTGTAATATATGTGCAATGATTTTTCAGTTAACCGTTAAATGGGGTACTTAGCGTCATAACAGGAGACGATCTTTTCAAAGCTCAGCGATTTCTGGATTTATTATGGAATCTACATCTACATCTACATGAAGGTAAGTAAGGAATAGTCAGGAAGTAAGGAATAGTCAGCACATGGCGTAGAAGTCCCATGCGAACAAGTCGGCGTCACGAGAGCGTCATCCGCTCATTCTCCAAGAGAATTGAAAGTTGTTAAACAGCATCTTAAAATGTGCACCATTATTTTCGAATTTCCTGGGCTTTGGGTAATATAGGTTGAATGAGAGTCGAATGAGCCGCTCTTAGTATCGCACAGGCCGCACGCGACCTATAAGCCGCAAGTGACTCAATGAGAAACAAAAGAGCTAAAATAGTTCTAGGGTTTCTCGTTTGAAGGCGTGAAAGGGTTCTTTTTCCGAGTGGGACGGCAAAAGAAACATTAGAGAGCGCGGCAGAAGGATGCGAGTGGAAAACGAAACGCCGTTTGAATAGGCATCCAACCCCCAGATCGAATTCTGTATCGAGTGGACATATTAAACCTCCCTTTTCCAGAGCGAACTGTCCAAACTCTTTGCATACCAGTCCCCGGTTTTTCCTCCCTAAATTCTATCTCCTTATCTTCTCCGGCCTGCCCCGAGGTTCTGGTAGGTGGAGCATGAAAAAGGCTTCGAGGACCACATGCGCTGTGTCGTTTTACCCGACCCCCGTGGGACCCATCGACTTCTTTTCAGATCTCTTTCCCATCCCTTTCTTCCGCTTTCGCAATATCTCTTCATTTCCGACCCCTTGGAGAGCCCACCTTCGCACGGGGCAGAATTTCGCAACTTTGGAAATTTCATTCATTCGACCGCTCGGGATCGTTCTATCCCTAATGTCGTTTAGGATACCCTCGAATGGTCGAATGAAGGGTTTGAGACGAAATAAGATAACTTGGGGAACACACGTCCCCTCCGAATGCCTTTTATCTTGACGTGGAAAGACAGCGAGGCTCTCTTTCTCTCGGATTCCCTCATTACCTCTTAACCAGCCCTGCTCCATTGTGCCATTCCCCTTCGCATCCTTTCTTTCCCTTTTCGATTCTTCTCCCTCATCCCTTTCTCTTTCCCTCTCCTTTCATCGCCCATTTTCTAGTAGACTGTTCTGTGGGGAGCTCTCATTCCAAAACAGCACTTTAATACCTACTCATCATCCTGGTATACTCGTACCTCTTAAATGTACGTTGGGCACGAAATGTATTACTACTTTCTCACCCCCTTAAAAAAGCCTCCCCTCTAAGCCCTGCTGTTGAGTTGCCGCCCTCCTGCACCGTAATCCATGACTGTTCATGGCATGCTTGGATACGCAGATATCAAGCATTGATGATTTCCTAGCCATCCCGGAAATTTAATTATGGGATTGCTCGACTCCATTGAAATTCTCATCCCGTGGCTGTAGATTTATACTTCTAAGCGTTTAATTCAGTCCTAATAATTTGTTGGAAACAACGTTGTCGGAGCTAACAAAATGCGAAGTTTCATGGATTTAAAATATAGATCAATGAGGAATACGACTGATGTATTACTCATTTAGTCCTTCATTCGTGTTACATTGAATAATTTAAGTCCTTAAAACATGACGGAAATGAAAAATTAATCAATTATTCTCGGTATGATGAATGCCTATCTTTGTCAAATAGTTAGTCTGATTATCCCTACAATTTCTTAAAGCAAATAGCGGACTAGTGGTTTTCGACACAAAGAAATCAACTCGTCGACGCTAGTAATTGTTTATCGAGAGGATAGATCTATTGAAATCGTGAAGTAAAGGATAACTTTAACAATTCAGCACTCCACTTAATTACCGGTGTAAAATTAATTTTCGAATAAATTTAAGGAACTGAACATATGACTGTTCAAAGAGTAAATTACTCTTTTGTTATATTTTATTTTTAAAATGAGTTAAATGTTATAATTTATCGTTAAATCGAATTCAACTTTTTACTCGAACGTATTTTTAGTTCAACTAACTTGCTACGGTGTAAATATTTAAGAAGTAAGTATTGCAAGGTAATTAGCATCCTTACTAAAATCGTATGAACAATTTTAATTCTAAAGGTGCACATGAGAGAATATAATAAGGGAACGAAAATATTTTGAAGAATTCTTTCCATTGTTAATTCAAGACAGATAATTCGAGACAGAACCGAAATGAGACATTTTCACTGAACCGGAGTGAAAACCCGAATGTAAATAATTTTATCCTGGTTTTTATGGAAGAGCCGAGTACAAATAATTGATGGTACTTAGCGAAATTCGGCAAAAGAACCTAATGTATAAGCAGCGTATTCTAAGGGGAAAAGACTGCAATTTAAGTGTGGCCTTATCTATTCCGAGATTAGGCAGTATAACGCTGGCAATCTTTAATCAAATTCTAAATTAAGGAATTAGTCACCTGAAATCTAAGTAAATCCACTGTTAAAATTAAATAATATCTCTATGATTTTCTGGTCCCTAATGAATGCATACATTAATTAGTACTTATAAAATTTTACTTACATTATGAATATTATAGTCTTTATCATTTCAGTTAGAAGAGATGATAAGATATACACATATAAGAGATAAGACATATAAGTAAATGGATTTGAAATTGAAATAAGTAAAATATAAAACGCATTCCTTACAGGAAAAAAAGGAAAAACCCAATGATAAACGTTTGAGAAACATCTCTGGAGGATGAGCAGGTGTGATTCACCCTAAATTTCTCGCATCTCTCTCCTCGTGGGAAATAGCATGGCAAGCTGTGAGAACTAACTATATGTAAGTTTTTAATTAATATTTATTTTTTCTCTCTTTCGATACGCAGAGAAAAGTTTTTCACTTATGAAATGTGTTGGTGTATTTGGTGAAAGATGGGTAACTCAGTGCATTCTGGTTCACTTCGAGTATTGAACCGCAACCGCTGTGCTCCGTTACGGAAAGAACGAAGCCCTCGAATATGCAAAAAGGATAACCTTGCCGAAACCGTAGATTTACTCCGAAATTCTTTGTTTGCATAAATGTTACATAAAAATATAAAGTGATATATGTTGGCAGTAGAGGTAAACACCCCTTTCAATTTCACTCCTTGATTCCATCTTTATTCACGGTGAAAGTCCTTTCATATATTAAAAAAACCCTTTTTTATCCTTCCCTGGGTCAGAACCTTCCCCCTTATCGAATATTTACGCACACGTCTGCTGAGCCTCCATAATAGACATCTCTCCCTCCAAATCCTTCCATAGCACACGAATCAAAGGCCTTAACCATTAAAAAGTGAACTTCCCTTCCCTCATTCTCTCTCTCCCTCTTCTAATAAGCGCCTACTTGGGATCTGTGATTTGATTTCGGGACTGAAATTGCGCTCCCTCCACTCCTTTTCATAGGCAACCCTTTTCCCCACAATGCCGATTAAAAAAGAAGTCTTCGGGGGTCCCCTCTCTCGGGCCCGTCATCGGAGTCAATAAATCCCCCGGGAGAGCTACACTTATTGTCTTTAAAAAAAACCTAGATTGAGATGGCGGTGTTTTGCAGCCCTCTGATTCATGCGGACCATGAACTTTCCTAGGTTACCTCTTAATCCGTTGGAGATAGTATCTCATCAATTCCGACCTCCCCATCCCTTAGCGCTCGTCTCCCTGATTCATTTCCCATACCCCCCTTCTTATTAAGCGGAGAGGACGAGTGGAAGCTATTTCATGTAGAATCACTCGTGGGACCTGGACTGGTTGATTGGTAAATGGGGTGGGGCGAAGGCAGTGCTTGGGGCGGGAGAGATCAATGTCATGCCGAGTGAGGTATGGATGGTTGGGGGTTGTATAATAAGGGTGGTGCGGTAGACGGCCCGCAGATCGCATCCAGCTAGCTCAGGTCTATCCTATAAATCGTACCACATAAGAGGAGCCCGGAAGCCCAGATTTGTCTAATCTCTGCAAAGCCCCTTTCGCCTGCTCGAAAATTTCCGAATTCTTTGGAGGAAGTTCGAAAGACTTGGATGCACGCGGTTCTCCGGCACGGCCGCGTTCCCAAGTTTTCATTTTGAAACTTGTTCCGAAAATTCTTTGATGTATAATGCTCTTGAATGGTATTAACCAGATATCGTGTTGGTACAGAGAGCTACAAAACGCTACCGTGGCCTTTCATGAGTAGGATGGCTGATGTGAAAAATATTCTCATCAAAGTCTTCCGATTGGTGAAGGTATTGTCTGTGAAATTTCTGGTACAATTCATTGCAAAAATAACCTCCCATTACTCTCCCCATAAGCGTAATGTTGAATTGCGCTTATGCATACGTTCAAATTTTTCTTTCATCACTACATTTTTCCTACAATCACATCCTCAGGAATTCTACTTTATTTTTGAAAAATCTAAATGTAAATGTACTTTTCATTTATTTTTGTCTCACTCTTGTTCATTGATGTGATAATGTGATGGGTACCGACATATGAATGATTTTGAATTATTGCATTCCTCTTTGTTACTCCTTACTGACTAAGAATATTAAAAACATTTTTTATTTGGTCAGAAGACTACAATGACTTTATTTGAATTTTCCCACTAATAACATTGTCACGTTGATAAAAGCAATGGAAAGCCACCGCTTCATTCATGTTGCCTGGAATGTCTCACTCCCATTTCAAAATTTTCCATTGCCAATAGATAAGGGGATCAGGAGTCAACTAACTATGGAGCCGATGGTTTACTGAATAATAACTAATAAATACTATTATTTAATCTATTCTTAAGAATCTATATTGTTTGAAGTGTTGACTTTAACATCGTAACTTAAATTATCAATCACATATTTTTTTATTATGGGCTTAACGTTTAGGATCAAATGCGAAAAACATTAAAGATACTTATACTTTATTTTAGATATTATCTCATCATATTGATATTTTAGAAAACTAAAACTTTGCTAAAAAGACCTTACCTATCCACTAAGTCACTATTGCATATGTATTGTTTATACGAAATTACCAATATGTCCAATCTTATTGCGGCCGATCTCCTCACGAGCGTCTAAATATCAAACTATTATAATGTTTATTCCGGTTCCATGAGAAAAAACCAAATGTCGATTCAATTCCGGTTTCTCTCCTTCCGCAAACGTCGAACCGGTTCAGTATCTTTCTTTTACTCCGGCATTTGTAATATAATACCCTACTTAAATTACGTTTTATTATTTATAGCTTTTACCATATAAAGTGCATTACATTAAAGTTTAGATTAAAACGATGTAATTACTGGTTGATAGTCGTAATGACACGTGTTCAGTAAATCTTCTTCAAATAGACTCAGGTAAATTATTCATTGTTTGGATCGAAGAATACGGAATTAATTACGGTTTTCGTTTTTTTTCAAGAACTTCAATTTCTCGGTTCGGGTTCGGTTTTCATTTCGGCAGAAATAACGTTTTTTTCTATTTCGGCTTTCGGTAGGTTCGATGCCCTGTTCTGAGTGCAGCACTGCTAAGATGATGATCTTATTGGAATCAATCCCAATGTTTTATTTAGAAACCCCATTCCTTTACACCCTCTGAAGAAAGGCTCGGAAGTAATATGGGATTCGATCCGACTTGATTAAGCAGCAGGCCCTCAGAGTAGACGAGCAAGATTTCTTGGGTTGGGTAAAATAGAAAATGAATTTTCTACTCGCTCCGTAATCCATTCCGTTTTGCTCTCTCGTACGATTCTCAATATCCCTTGTTCGTAGTCAGCCTCGGGATTCCCTCTCTCTATCTAATATTGTGAATTTATTGCCTCGCCGCGACCCGGCCGTATTCCTCAAATTCTTTCTCAACGCGCCAAACGCACTTTCCTCGCCATATAATGAAATTAGCAGTCCGGATATGCGTGGCTTGGCCTTAGGTGAGAGGCCCGCTCGATTCCATTAGCTGAAATAAACGAGCGATATTTGTAATTTTTATCGCCGAGGAGGAAGGATAAACGGGATTTTCAATTTTTCATTAACTTCGTTTCGTTTCTACATAGTTAAAGAGGTCGGAGGGAGCGATTCCCGCGTCTAGAATTACTGCCAAAGCGAAAGAAAAGGCATTTTGATAAGCAAGCGAGGCTATTCCCCCCGATTTGCGTTTTTTCGCGGAAATTTGATTTTTCGCTCTCCTCGTGGCAGTGTCAAGCTTAATTCTTTAATTAGATTCGGTTTTAGTTGGAGCGATGGTTTGAGATCGGAGGTAAGGATGAGCTTCGTCAAAGAAATGCGTTCGCGGGGGTATTTTTTAAGCAGTCCCACGATTCTAATCGATTCCGAGTCGTTTACATGATTTCTTTTCCCTCTTAGCGTTAGAGGGTGACGTTAAACCAATTTATTAGCTGAGAGGCAAAGAACTTAGGAAGATTTTGAAAATTTTGTAATCTCGTTATCCTGGTTCCCGTGTTTGAGAACTTTGCTGACGCATACTATTAGCATATTCCGCATTTAATTAAACTGTGTGCAATGACTATTAATGTTTGTATTTGCATTCGAATGCATATCTTACATAAAAGGCTAATGTGGAGAGTTTGGGAGTGATATGTTTTTGTATCTTCCACCGGAATGCGCATTTTCATACTCATAAGCGAATATTGACATAAATGTTTTCGTTCAAAGTACGTTGAACCTCACTAATTATGTTGGCATATGAAATTACTAACTTGGAAATGGTAATGATTGCAACAGTGAGTACTAAATTGTGGAATATTAAGCTGGTGAATTTTAACTTCACGTTAATCGGAATAGCCATTCAAATAGTTTAATTATCTCAAAATAAATATAATTCCTTAGGAATGGTATACATGTTAAATCACTATTCACGAGCGGCATTTGCTTGTAACTCTTCAAATTAATCTAACTCTCGATTTCTTTGGAATCATGACTGGATACTAATCTTGTTATAAGTATTTGAAGACTTTATTTCCCTTATAAATTAGTACGGGAATGGTTGAAAACTTACTCTGCGTTTTCATATAACGGAACTGAATTAAGCCTTGCTCTGCTATCTCACACGCATTTAAGCTTAAGAAATGAACTTGTAGCTTACAATCTATAGAACTTATCATTCTTCATGTGCAGAATTTTCTCTTCAAGTGATAAATGAAAGATAAAATCGTAATGTTTACTTTAGATCTCCGAATTATTTACGGGTACTATACAACTCATACGTCATCGAGAATATCCTAAATTCTTTTACTAAATTTTTAAATAAAAAATTAACGAAATTAAATCACGGAAGTGTTTTTCGTTTGTATGAGAATCCTTTTTTCTGTAAATAGAGTCGAGTGTTTAGTCCTGACCCAGCATTCCCTTTTGGTTAGCCAAGTAAATAGCTCGTTCAGTCTTCGATAAAGTGGTTCCGGATTCAAGTTCACAGTTCACGGTTGTGGCTGGGTTATAGGAACATAGAATTTATTATTATGCAGTGTATTGACTATTGTATTAATACTATCTTTTAGTTATTTATGAAATAATTGAGTAAATTATATGAAATCGGTGCTACAGAAATAGTTAAGGTTATCGATAGTTTCCCTCTTTGTTCAAAATTTTTAACTAGAAATGGAGAAAGTATTATAGCAACACGGAATACAAGCGGTTGAATTTCAAAAACTACAATTAATTTTAATAGAAATCTTACGGAAGAGTTCCATCGAGTCGAATACAACATTTTACCTTTATTTAATTTTCCCTAAATCCATCTCTATGGCTAATAGAGATTGGTTATATGACAAGAAGATTGGACATATGGCTCTACGACTAATGATTTATTTCCTTACCTTCAATATTACAATAGAGTAAAACTCTATTCATCATACAAGCTCATCTTATTTAAGATTATCATTCACCGAAATTATTTTCTCTCCCGTAATATCAATTATGAATGGTGCTTTCCTCTAATTTTGCACTTGATAGATTTACGAGTCCACAATGTCGCTTTGGATTCATTTTTTATAATTTTATTTATGTAGTGAATAGGAATAAAATCACTTTCATCGTGATAAACAGCGATGAAAGGTCCTGCTTAAAAATTCGTTATCAAACCCCTTCTCTCCTCGTCCACATTTTGACTGCAAATAGCTTAAATTTGAACTGATGGTAGATTTTAAAAATCAAATTCCCATAATTTAGGAAATAAATTTGAGAGATAACTTTGAGCGGAAGCGCGTCCCATTTTCTCTGTCGTCAATCCGAAAATTATGTGGAGGTCTTGGGTTGGCGAGCGAATGTCCCATTTCCATTACTGCTAATGCAATACGGGTAATGGTTTTGGTGCCTCATGTGGCCACTTCGCTAAAGTAGAACTTGAATGACGTCAACGATTCTAATCGATTAATCTGTAAGCTATACTTCTTCAGATCGATTTGCTCTATTGAGGAAATCCGACGATTATTACAAAGATACCCCGAATATATTTATTAATTGGCATTCAAAATAATTCATGATATTTAGACTTCATCTTAGGATTCTTTTGTTTCCAAAATCGGAGATCACTTGATTGATATTAATAACCTTTTCATTTCACTGTATTTAGCTTTCATGGTTAGATTATTTAAGTTTCCGTATTCATATTAATTTATTGAATTTGTATCAATTTATAATGTTTGTATTAATTTATATAATTATATTAATCTGTATAATTCAATTAATTTGTTATATTTATGTTAATAAATTATATTAGTGTTAATTTATTATACTTATTTATATTAAAAATTCAAATTAAAATTTATTAGCTAAAATTAGTTCGTTTTAATACAATTGTATGAATTTGATAGGCGTTTCCAAAAGACTTTATATCTTCTTTTAAATTTGAAAATTATTTATCATGCATATATATTACTCAATAACTCCGAAATATTAATCCCCCGATGAACATAAACTCTTGTGACATTGTTGATCGCAACTTATCCAGGGGATACGCTGCTAATTTTCTGTGTCATCGAGAAATATTTAAGATTATACCTTCATCACTTCTTTACATTATATTTTTATAATCATAACAAATGGCTGTATTTACATAATATGCATTGAAACATTTTTCATTCCTGTATGGTACCGAAATGGTAGCAATGTATCCCAAAGATGAAATCCATAACTTAAGCCCTCTTTGAGAATAAATGAATCTTGTGTTAGTTTTTGCGGTGTATGTTCTGCACAGCGTAGATGAACTCAAAACGTATGATTTTCTCTTTGGACTACTATGAATTTATAACATATATGGATAACATCACTTTGGTTAACTTTGGCCCAGTAAAGGAAATTTTGGATTGGAAGAGAAAAAAGACAGAATCTACTCTATTTCTTGTTGAGATATCTACTTGGTATTTGTTTCAAGATGTAGGTTGTAATTCTCTTTCCAGAGAATGATAGTTCATTTTAAGTTTTAAAGTATTTTTCCGGTCTAAAGCTTTAGTAACGTTATTACATTACAATTTACAACCTATTCTAATGCTTGCAAAAATAGCCGAAATAGCGAATAAAATATATATAATTTTAATTTTAATATTTAAATATAAATATCTTTTTTACCTTTTTCGCTATCAAAAAATCAATTTTTAACATATTTTCTTTTTTTATAAATTAATGTAATTAAAGAGGGTTAGGGTAAATTTGGATAAAAGGGTGGGAACCTAGGAAAAATCCCATGGAAAAACAGAGTCGGGATAAATGTTTTTTTTAGGTATAAGTATTTCATGGGGTATTGAGATAATCTTTAAGTACAGCTAATGCGTAAATTTCCCGATTAGAAGCGGCGAAAGATCAAATAAATCTAGCTCGAAGGACATTCCCTTCCATCGTCTGTCTGTGGTGATTAGAGTATTTTTTTCAGTGAGAGAGACTTAAACATCTTGCGAGGAATTCATTAACCAATATCCAAGTGTGAGTGAATCAAAAGAATAACATAAAAGGGAAAACCGCTAGTAGTTAGGCTCAAAGGAGTCTCAATGAATGACACCCTTGATGAGCCGTGAAACACTCCCTAATGAACGTTTATTTGAGAGCCGTGTTTCCTTTTATGCTCCATTGTATCACGCCGCTCATCTACACGTTTTATTTTTTCAGATTCACATCTTCGATTTGATGTCAAAAGGAGCGAAATGCCACGATAAACGATTTACATTATATCCGACGGCTGGGTGAAAATTTTGTCGGGAGAAGATGTGGCAAATGTATGTACAATGCCGTCGTTAATCACTCGTTTGAAAACAGCAATATAAATCAGGATGGGGATATTATTTAAAATAAGCACCAGTTAATGAGCGCGAAAACCTTTTTTGGGAATTTTCGATGTATTTCGCCCTCATTTAAATTGATAATTTATGGGCGTCGCTCACCCATTCAAGTAAATTCATTTCTATCGCCACTCCTAAATTAATTCATAATATGGAGTTATTTGTGACGAAGTTATTATATAGGAGAATGGTTTATCATCATAGTTGTTTTAGTCCATTATTGTTGGAGATTTGATGCTTTCTTTATTGTTAGTTACTATTAATTAAGAGGATTTTTTGTCCCTGTGAGTAATTTTAATGGAAAAAATGAGATTCTGGAATGTGAAGTTGTATACGAAAGATGCCTTTTTTCTATTTGCTTCATGATTTGTATAGAAGAGTACGATTGAGACTGAAACATAATTATTTTCTACAAAAAATGGATTAATGTATTACGTTGCAAATAGCCGTGCCATTTATTACACTATCTTAACACTTAAGCTCATTAAAAAAATATTATTCAAAGAATCAAAATCCGCAAGGCATTTCTCATTTGAATTTGTATAAGACTTTGACGTTATCTGCGTAAATGACTATTTTGAAAGACCAGTTTGTCTCTATCAGACTTTAATACTCTAATTATAACAGCTCTTGCAGTCATGATAATCATAGTTATTCATGAATTGGCAATCGTTTTGCTAAGAAAATCGTATTAGTTACTTTTAATTACTTCACCTTATACTGGTTGAATTTCAGACTAGATGATTGTTTCGCAACTTAGAATGTACGTATCACTGCTAATCATGAATGGCTAAAGTAAAGCAAGGGACAAATCTAAAGAAAATCAATTAGTGAAATACTTCTTTTTGTCCGGAGATTGTACGGACACTTTCCTATATCGAAATTCCCACGTAGCATATCGAAATCGCGGCTAAGGCTGATCAAGTTCCAATAAGAATAATATCCCCATGTAAGTCTCGTTAAGAGATAATGTACATCAGAATTTTCAGCTCAACTTTTTCGCAGTAAACTTTGAAGCGTTACTTTCTCAAATGGGTAGCCTTCATTTTGGGGATTTGCGGACGAGTGAGAACCTTAGGATTTATTAAACTTGTTTTCTATATTGCGATGGAAAAGTTTGGGAACGATGCGATATTGCGTTCGTCCTTATTTGGTAAAAAGAAACCCGCTGACTACAGCTTACTTCGAGAAGTGGAAAAGTCCTAATGTAAGGCCGTGCGTTCCGTTAAAAATTATGGTGATAAAGGCTTAAGCATTACTAAAAAGATTCAGTGATGGGAATAGCTAGAGCAAAACATAAAGGAAAAATAATTTTGGAACTAGTGGAATGTAAGAGAAAAATGGTGAGAGAGAATTGATAAGTGATTGAGAAGGTGAAATAATCTCGAAACTTTCTCAACGAGCTGGACGGAATAATAATTGCTAAAAGATAAATGTCTTATTTCTTACCTAGAATCTCTAATTATCTCGGAAATCAGTTTTAAGTAATACTATTTATTTGTGAGAGCCATTAGTTATTTTACCCAAGGAATTTTCTGCCTTCAGCTGAAAACGATTAGTAAACTAAGATGATTTACAAACGGGCGAATTTAAGCAGGAGAATTAGTTAAGACTGAGAATTTTAGTTCGTGTTTGCGATATTTGAAATAACTTATCTAGTGCAGAGTCTGCTTTGTATAAGGGTGTGAAGTACGAATAACTTGTTTCGTTCAAGGTTTAAATACTTACCCACGCTCTGTTCTATCCAACCTATTATTAATTAAAGTTTCCCTATACTGTTTTTAAAAAGTTTTTGGATTTTGTTTTTTGAAAATTATTTCGAAATTCTATGGACATGCTGAATTATAATTGTGATTGGGATAAATGCGATTAAGTTGTTACCAGTGTTATTACCCCAACCCGAGCGTCTTCCTCGGGTAATACAGTTGCACCACACAGGAATTAACTAGCTCCAAAAAAGTACGATGATATACTGAGTGTTATCAGATTTGTAATTACTCAGAATTTCATATCTCGTTCATTATCATGAGAAATTAAAGCCAACAGCTGACGTTTTTTTCACAAGAAGCCCATCGTTGATTACGGAAGATAATAATGGCAAGAAAAATAGTAATTAAACGGCGGTCGAATTTGAAAGAAAATCCCTTAATTGTCGTTGTTGTAACCCTAGATTACAGGAGCTGTTGCATCGATCAAAATACTAGCACATTCGGGAATTCCAACCCTCGGATCATCCTGCAGCTATCATGTACCCCAACTGAGTTTTTCTATTTTGGGGATCTCCACGTTGTAAGGTCGTAACTAACACGTATCCCGAGCAGAGAACCGAAATCCACGGGAATGCCCCAAATGACCCTTCGATCCTTGCGTTTGGTCGGATCGCTTCGTAGGAGGGATAAATCAGGCACAGTTCAAATCTGGGAATCTGATCGGCTCTCTACCTCTAGAAACACAGTCCTTACGATTGTGCCTCCCCAGCACGCCGACCCCCTCAGACGCCCCCGTACTCCAAGCATCTCCCCCAAATCAATCTCAAGTTTAATCTCTCATTCTACTGGAGCAGCACACACGCCTTCCTTCTCTATCACGCGCACAATATTCCAGCCCTCAAACACTCAATCTTGCTCGCCTCCCTTGCGCCGTCCTGGGAGCAATATTTGCTCCCTCCATATTTACATTTGCTGCCATTCAAATCACTCCCGGAGACTTAAACGCGGATGGATTTCGGCACCTCTTTCCCAAAATGGCTAAACAAAGTCTGCATTGTCTTACGTAGGAAACGTTGTTTCTTTGCGGAAAACCGATGCTCATGCTGTTGCAAGAGTAAGAACTTGATAGAGCGAATCCCTTTTCGAATAAGGGAAAGTAAGTTTAGAAATACCGTAGTATAGAATAACTAAGGTGCGTATTTTAGATAATGTGCATCCAAATATTTTCGATATTATTCTTTACTCTTAAATAGGATATATTTTAAATAAAGTTTGGATCAAAATGTTTATATGAAGAAACAAAGGGAATATAGATCGTTAATTAGTGAGTTGCAGTGACTGTTGCATTTGTTAATATAATGTAACTGTTGTAGAACTTGATGATAATGCAAACCGATTATCGGAAAAGGAAAATAACGGTTTCCGATTTCGTTCGAGGTTCGAAGATTTTAATTTTTGGTTTGGAGGCATTTTTCACTCCGGAAAATTTTTTTCTGTTTCTGTTTTCAATTAGGTTCTGGTTGCCCTGATTGCCCTGAATGTTGTTCATAACCTAAATCACCCATTTAAACTGGTCACAAAGTTTTAGACTGCATTAATTTGTTGCCAACCCATATTTATCCCTCTCATTCTCACACTGTTTTTCCGCATTTCATCCGAATGCTTTCATTCAAACTGCATTCAGTTACATTTCTAACTGCGAATATTATGTGGTTCAGTTTTAAAGATCAAAAGCTTTTAGAATAGTCGTAACACTACCACTGTTTTGTATCGCGCCGAACTCGATTCGGCGGACGTTACTAACGAAAGAGTGCAATGTGTTTCATTAACTGGTATACGGTTAATATTCATGGTCGGCATGAATATTAGTTTTAATCAAAACATTTCATCGAATGAGGTCGTTAATCGAAGGCTTTATTGAGAGTTATTCTGTATTAAGGCTGGAAAATTTGATTGAAAATGAAATTGACGTGTGAGTGACGAGTCGAACCGGAAGGGGTTTTTCAGAAATAATTTGCGGCTTGCGCACCACTCATCGATTCATTTCTTTTGAATAAATTGAATATTATGAGACACGTTTCCGATTCACTGCTTGATTTTGTTCGTATCGTGTTCCTTACAACGAATAGCGGTTTTTCAATAACGGATCTCTTTATTTAAATATTTCTATCTCGATTTCCCTGAATACAATTTACCTCTAAAGAATACCTCATGCATACACGTAAAAGTTAAATGGATAAAGAATGGAAGAATGGATGTGACCAGTTCTAATCGTAATCAAAAA
Source organism: Pachydiplax longipennis (assembly GCA_036926295.1). NCBI lineage: Eukaryota > Metazoa > Arthropoda > Insecta > Odonata > Libellulidae > Pachydiplax > Pachydiplax longipennis. The sequence continues at coordinate 5,005,417 of JAVFKF010000010.1, forward strand.
TCTGCTTCCAAATCATTCCTCAAATATATAAGATGTAATAGAAACTTATGTTTAAGTGATTGTAAATATCTCTTCACTATGGTTTTTACGATTCTTGCCTATATTTTACTGGTGTGTTACTATAAATTCAAAGTATACAGAAGAAAATAAACATTTTCACAGCTGTGGGTACACCAACGGGATTATAGAAATACGACCTTTATATATCCATTCTTTTGTACCGATAAAATAAATTGATTTAAAATGAAAAATTCTTGGTTTATATACATTTTTATGCTATGATGAAGTAATATCTAAGTGGATATGAAGTATTTGCAATACGCCTGTTTCTTTTTAGAATAAGAAAAGACATCTTTGAGTCAGCTAATGCAAATTAACAAAGAGTTATGTCTTATTTTAATTATATCAATAAAATATAAAATCTGATCAGCTGGATAGAATGATTGGGTTCGCAAGCAGATTTACCTTTTCAAATCTTCCCTTTCATAATATTACATTTATAACATTACAATTAATACTAATTTGCAATAGGGAACATATTAAAACACAAAAGCAATTATTTAAATTTGTCTTCCAAATGAGATTAAACGGTAGGTTGCAAGGTATTTTTCGTCAGTTACTTCATAAGGTTTTCACCATAAAATGTTCAACTAGGCCATTAGTTTTGTTACAAAGAGCATATTTGATTATTCTGTTTATCTTTAATTAATTCAGGACAGCAAACGTGGTGCCAGATATGAGCACAAAGAACGAAATCATTCACCGCTTTCTTACAGTTGGTTGTCTTAAGAATTCTTCAAGCTAAATTCAAGTTTGCTATTTAAGGCTACACCAGAGTAGGAAAGAAAGATTCATTAATATTATCTAAAGGATATTGAAATTCTCTTGTACAGCCGTAATAATTAGAAATGAGACACAGATAATGTAAAAAGATCGAGGAGTTTCGAGGGTTTTCTTCGAGAATTCCCATCTTAAAATTCAAGATAAATATAACAATGTAAACATAACAATGGAGATATTAATGTGCCTATTAACACCTGTTAATTAGAATCTCAACATTAGAGGTCTTTCTCTATGAAACGAAAATTACCTTAAGGTGATGGCATTATACAGGCCAACCTCTTCACTTTACACAGGTAGAAACTTTCTCTTCAAACAACTCTATTTCAACGTCTTCTGTTTGCCTACTAAATCAGCAAGCTTATTAAGAACTCCTTAATTTTTGTCTTTCACACAGCTAGAATGTCTTATTTTTTCTTTTAACGCGCTACTCTTTCTGTTTGCCTCTCTCTTTGGAAGGTAAACTGAAGGATTTAAATTGCACAGGGTCTAAGTAGAAGTGAGACAAACTTTACGTTCATAGAATCCGTGCTCTACGCATAATTGTGAGCATTGATGCTTTAAAATTTAATGACTATGCAGTAGGATGCTATTGGAAATTAAAGTAAAAATTGTCTCATAGCATTTGCTAAGAAAATTAACAAGTGAACATTTCGGATATCCGATTAAAATGGATGCTGTCCATGATTTGCTTTCAAGTGCTATAAAAAACAGACTGAATCGAAGTTAACTTCAAATACTACTTTTAATGATTAGATTTATTTAATTGTATTAGACTATGTTCTATTATATGCGATTTAGTCGTTTCTTTACTAATTTTTACATTCCCTTAGAAAATAAAAAGGGTAAATGACCATGTATAAATATTATATTTATACTAATTACTACTCAAAGTATGGACTTGTAGGAAATTAATAAAGAGCATAGTTAAGCGTATCAAATACTTGAGATATTCTGAATTTTATTTTAAACAAGTAAGATTTTGTAAGCTTTGAATTTTACTCAAGAATGCTTGTGCTTTTAGAAAAATAATAAGAATATTAAGTATGTATTATTACTGATTTTTCCAAAATTCTGGGATTGTTCAGCTCTCATTAATATATGTGTCTTTAGATTTTAAAAGCAACTATTTTGGTATGAAATCAATCCTATAATCTAGGTCGATAAATCTAAAAAGTATTTTTATGTGGTTTAAATCAAGTTTGTAAGAAGCGTATGCGATCTTCGGGTTATTAAAGATTGTGTTTCTATGGAAATAAGTTACTTTTTCCCTTACGTACGTAATGTAGAACAAATTTTGTATGCTATAATACCTAAGCTATCTGAAGCAATTCAAGCGAATTTCCCAGCGTCTCTTGTATTTATCTCCGGTATTTTCAGCACTCTACGACTTCATATTCAAAATTCAATCGGTATTTTCAAATGATCCGTGAGCGTTTGAGTGGAACTGAATGAAGTAGCCATTCCTCTTTTCTATTACCATTTAACTTTTCATCCCTGGACTTTGACCGTAACCAAAGACCAAACTTTGACTGAAAACGCGACGGCAAACTTTTCAACGGTATTACTAATCTATCGGCATCGTGAGGTAAGCTTTATGGGATCATTTCATTTCGAGAAAAGGTGCCTCAAAGTCGCTACGTCCATACGAGCGTTGCGCTCTTTTGAGGAGAGAAACTCGTGTAGAAAATATTAGTCGAGGTTCGCGGAAATGTGTGATAGAGTACTCGGCGTGATGGAGGCGTACTTTGGCGGGAAGAATGTACGTGAGGCATTCGGGAGCGGAAGGGTTAGCAGCGGAAGATGGGGGACTGGGTGTGACGTGTGGCAATGGCTTGATGTGCGGTTCTCTTGCCCCCAACGGTATACGAAAGGTGGACCTCGATGGGCGGTCTCTTTAGTCACAGACTGCGTTCGGCATCTTACGACCGCACCTTGATTCCTGACAATGTAAACAACTGACGCTCTAATAACCGCCGCTATTTCTATCTCGAGCTACACGACTTTCCCGTATTCATTAAAGGGAAGAACCGAACCGAGAAGGTCAAGAATGTGCATGTCGTGAGTAATTTCACCATGAAATACTATCTTTTTTCTTTCGTAAGGGTAAGTGCCCTCACTTTACCCCCTTATCTTCACAGGTGTTTTTCTTCTATTTGCCGCATTCTAATCTATCAAACTTATTCATTCCCTTACTCTTTTTTCTTAATTACATATCTTTCTAAATTAATATATTATAAATTGTTCTTTTATTAGGTTTTTTTATTTGTATACTATATTATTTATGCGATTTATTTTCGTATTTGTTTTTACCCTTCATGATAATTTACGTTGTATTGTGATATTCAATAAATTATAAATTGGTTAAATGTTAGACGTGACTAATGAGTCTCAATTATTTCAGAAATAACTAGTTATATACGTATAAGATGAAGCAAAAATCACATCTATTGGCATGAGTTGGGCTAACTTTAGTATAGGCAATGTTGGTGCTTGGTGTGATTCCCAGTGGGAGTATGTACGAAATGACCTGGATAGCCAAGTGGGTTGAGCGATCATCCTCGGTGAAAGCTTTCCCGGGTTTGATTCTCGTTAGGGGCATGATTTTGACCCAGGAATGAGTAATTATCGGGTATCAACCTGATTGAAATCTTTTGGGTTCTTCTTTAAAGAACCTGTATAAGGCTCTCAAATATTGTGCCTGTTATTCTTTCTAAATATTCTATACGATTAGATTATGCGTTTTGGAAGACTTCCTAGCTATTAACACGACTCAAAATCGTAACATTATTATTGTTTAGCTAATGAAGTTGCATAAACTGCATACCCCACCGTGAGGCCACTTTAATATTTTTCCGGCTTCAAAGTAGCTGCGTAACCCTCCATTTTGACACCCATTGCCTGCATACAATTTACGGAATGACTAGGGAATATGTTATCCATTTCTATTCTTTTACCTCGTCCCTACCTGGCTCTGTGATTATCGGCGCATCTCCCGTCAGCTGTTTTCTCCCGCGGTCAGCTGCCCCTTCCGCAGATGCACGTCTCCCCTTTACCAGAGGCGAGTTTTCGACCCAAATATTCTTCGCGATACTTCTTACTTTACATCTGTTCGCGTTAAATAACCCGAGGGACTCGCTACGTCCCATCACGTCCGACGTAGGCCCTTCATAAGTGGATTAATATTCGGAGCTAAATGTGTCAAATTTATACGAAGAAAGATTTCGTGAGATTACGGTGGTCTCGGCCTCCGTGTCGAGGATATAGTGTTTCACGCCGTTCCGAGGAAATTCATTGCTTATATTGGACCATAATTCTCCGCAGACGCGAGTCACCGAAGGCTTCGTAAAGAAGTTTAAAACTTGTGCTATCAATCAATTCCTCTCGCTCTTTATATTTTGGAATTCTTTAGCAGATGCACCGGACGTGAGTTATGTATATAGTCTAATGCTAGAAAAACACGGGGTGATTCATCTAATCAAGGTTCGTGAGTTATTATTTTTTATAAAATGACGCAACTAAGCGTATGTTAATAAGATCTGCTTCATAGCCTCTGTTGAATTATGGGCATTTCATCAGTAATTACGTTATATTTTATTTCAATGAGAGGTTATATCGTCTCAACTCTAAAATGTGGAAATTAGAGTTTGCGTTATTTCATTTCAACTATTATTTAGGAAGGATATTTATTTAGCGTTGACATAATGTAATTCTGTTTCATTTGTTTCAAATTCTCTGCATATAAAAACATGTTAAAACTATTTATAAACACTATTAATTTCATTGCATTTGATTTTTTTCTTTTCACATATATCCGGTATAATCGGAATATTACAGGCAGAAATTAAAAAGTTCTGTCAGAAATTATTTCTTTGTATTTAATTGATCAACCATCACAAACTGAGCAAAATAAGTTGAATATTTGAAGCATAAATCGGATAGGGGAATTTTGAAATTTATCTAACAAATTAATTTAAATCACTTAAATGGTGATTTCTAGGGCCCATTATTACTTATTTTACTAACCCACGCGAATACTTGCTTTAATTTTAAAAACCTTAGGCACAAGGTAAAAATTCTGAGTTAACAATTGGATAGTGATAAGTTTTAAATTTTATACCCGATGAGCAAGTCAGTGGTAAAATTAAGTATTTTTCTATTCTTCAAATCTACTATGTATTTACAGCAATCACAGGAATGCATTATCATGTAAGCTTAAAACTCGGCAATGAGCTATTTGAAGAAATATATCATTTTCCTTTCTTACCAATTAAAACATTAATTTGCCAACTTTTTCTTTCATTTACAACGTCAAAATTTCCCGATGTAACATTTAAGATTATAATGAATCAACGTTTTGTAAAAATTGATATTTTATGTCGTTAATATTCTAGTGACGCGTATTTAGCTGTATTCTGTCCAAATGAGAGGCTCTGTCGTTTCGTTTACATCTTTGGTAAATGACGCTATGATTAAGGGAGACTATCATGGAAGGCGCGCACGGAATGAAGATGAGTATTTGATGAGAATAAATCTTTGCCTCCCTCATGAGAAAATTATATCAAAGTCTTCGACACTCTTCAGAAGGAGAGAAATTCCGGATATATTCCGAAGCATGATAAAATACTTGCATAGATAATTTTATCGCCGAGATATTTCATGAATTTCATCTCGATTAACTTGGAGTTCCTTTAAGGAGACTTTATAAGCTTCGCGAAGGAACGTGATATTACTTTTCTCAAGAAATATTTACATTAAAGGACAATATCACTGAAGGAAGTTCGCGACCTACGGGATATAACACAGAAGTAGGAGCACCCTTTGAAAGTAAATTAATTAACTTTGTCCTAATAAGAATTCTCTCCATATTTCTCTCTATATTTAAACTCACTGATGTAAGTTTACTTTGAGGGTATTCATTTCATTTTCGAGAAGGAATTTAATTAAATAGAATTTTTCAGCCAGTGATTCTTAAGTGTGAATGTATACGCGTATGCAGGAAAAATTATTGTAACTCTTACAAATTGAAACTCGGTATAATTACGAAAACGATGGTATGACGTAAGACGTGGGGGTCGGGAAGCAATATTTCATTGAGAAATGTGTCATTTCCTGAGTTTATGTCTCGGCATAATGTATGTATCCTACGAAGAAGAGAAAATAAAAGATACACTATCACAAGCCCACTTCCAGCATCAGCGCACAGCTGCCTGGCATTAGCAAGATATATCGTTAATCAGAACGATTAAGTTATCATCTCCCGATAGCCAAACTCGAGCAACAAGGCCCAGCAGTGTATTTCATGCCAGGAAATGGAGGAGACTCACAACGATTTCCCCGAAGATCACTCAGAAGGAGTCATTTCCTAATATGCCACGAGACCTCCTACACTTGCGCTTTTTTCCTTTAACCTCTTCCCGTTTCCCGTCTCTTCAAGAGGACCATTCTTCCCGCAATCAACCTCTGGGTCCTATAAAATATTAATATTGCTTCCTAATGCGTCTTTGAAAGCCTTTAATGTCCCACATCAAGCTGCCCAAGTGGTCTTCCAAAGTTATTGCTTCCTTTGAGCTAATCGGGCCCCCGTGACTGTCAACCGATGACCAAAGCAAAGTAGATTCGAAAACTCTCCGCCTTATGTCGAACTAGCCTCTTCTAGGTATAAGAGTTATCGGGATTGCTGATTTCTAGGTTTCAAACATTCTGATTCATTAAAAGCCGCTTTCAAATTTTCTTCCCACACATCAAGGGAAATATTGGTGATGATGATACACAACGTATGATTGGCACGCATTGACTTCCTGGCAAAAGGAAATTCTCGTGATTTCTCAATCCTTGGCCAAGTGAATGTGTCTTATTGTTGTCTTTAGTTTTGTCAAGTATTATAACTACAGCAAGAATGAAAGCGTAGAAATATGCGAAACTTTACTGTTCGAGTTTGAATCACTTTGAAAATATGGATTCGTAAATGTAGATTAAATTCCATAAGATCACTTTCGAACTACAGCTTGATTACGGTATGAATATTAAATGTACAGAAAAGCCAGTATATAAATGTTTACTAACAAAAAACAATGTTTATGGGGCTGGATTAGCTGCGAACCAAATATTGCTTCGAATCGTAATATCGACGAATAATCGTCGACGATAATTTCCGTTTGAAGAAGCCTCAACATTAATTACTTTCGAGACTGAGTTGAGTGTTGAGCTCGAATGCTCATCTGATACAATTCGAGTGAAATTTAGGTAATTGATTTGCTTTGAAAGAAAAAATTCAAGGCCCTTCGTCAATTCATGAAGAAATAAATTCTACAAAATTAAAGCTAATATATAATTACAAATATAACATTATGTTTATATATACATAAGGGATATATGTGGTGTAGGTATATTTAGAGGGAGAACCAGAAAGAATGTTGTATAAATTAAGGATTTTTGTTTTATTGTGTGTTCTAATATTCTTTGTAAATAGAATGATGCTATTCGAAACGGTCGAAAATTCGAAAATCCATTTCCTTCCTTGGAAGGTCATTCATTGCACTCTATCCTTTAGATAATTGTTTGAAAAAGTTTTGTATGTTATCGAAAGATAATTCCACGAAAGCAAAACAGGTCTCACCGATATAAATCCTAAAAATTACGATGTTCCATCTTCGATATGATATGACAAGACAATATCGTAATTCCTTCAATAAATAAGAGTATTTACATGTAATATGTGTAGTAATTTATACCTAATTTTATTCAATGAAGTGGTGAAATATAAGACACGTGTATTATATGTCATTTATTTTATATATTTACCACTGCATTTTCTGAATATATTTTGAATTCATTAGTTATTACAGTCAAGGGCATCACGGCACCTATTGCCTCATCAAAATTCATTTTTCGACTATATTTTATTTGAAAATTAGTTTCTAATTCACTCACGTTCACAACAGTTCAACCATTTGGTACTTTCGTGTTTATTAGTGTGAGTGTTTGAGATAACGCTTAGAACGAAGAAAAATCTCATATTAAAGGATGAAATTAATAACGTTGGCCCTGATCATAAGTGGAAAGAAACGATTTTCATTGCTAAATCATTCGAGACGAAGAGGTTCTTTCTCAAAATAGCCAAATGTTCGAATCTTTGTATGCGCGTCACGAGAGAGAATTGCAAAAAATTTCGGTAATCGTGGGCCGACTTGAAAACTCTCTCCCAATCGTGCGTCATAGTGATTTTCGTGCATTAGCATGCATCAATTTGCACTTTTTACCACGAGTCTTGCAAGAGGGACGTCCCGAAAAACCTAAATCGCTATTTGCATAACTGTGACAGAGATTTTGCGACGTGGCCGTGTTTTGTCGGAATTTTACTCGATTATGAAATTTCTATTCGCTCATTTATTTTTCGATAATTGGCGCACCGGTGACCAGCCTCGCTCCGCCCATATTTGCCCAAAATCGGAACTGCAAACACTCCGCTATATTCATTTTGTCAAGGGTCGGAATATACTTGGATTCCACGCCATCATGAAATAAAAAATAACATTTCTCTTTTTGTTAAACGGACTTACAGTACGGAACACAGCTGGGATTTGCCTTCCGAGCAAATTATTTTTTAATTTAAAAATGTGCGCTTAACCAAAACAGCTCTTGCGTTTCAACGCCTTTTTCCCTGGGAATTCTACTCGGGAATCGGACCCTGTAAAACCTCCATATTACATAACGAAAATCACATTCCTCGGACTCTATACTATAAAGAACTCATGAAAAGAAAGAGGAACCCAATTTGGGATAGTGGGGTGCATAAAGAAGCAGCGGGAAGGTGTTTCCAGAATGAAATTGTCCATTCTACGAAGATGTAATTGGAGCCGAATTTAAATTGCACGGACGAGGAAAATGATGCCTAAATAACCCGGGAATGGCGTTTTAATTCGTTTAAATCGTGAAATGACGATTAAAAACTAATACTATATAATTTGATCAATAATAATCTGAGATAAGCCTACGTAAATAGACTGGTATCAATTACAGCCTTCCAAAGATCACTAATTGCCACCGAAGAAACTTCGGCTCTTAAATAATTGATGAGTGATTGGGAGAATCAATGTGATGCCACTGAATGAAGATGCCCTTGCTTCTCTATATAAATCTGAGTAATATTTCTCTTTGCTTAAGCGTTCTACAAGAAGTACTTTAACGTCCGACTTCTATAACCAGTTTCAAAGCATACTTCTTATTAACGTTTATATTAGCATGAAAATCGTTAGTTTTGTATTTTAACATTACTTTCATAATTTGCCAATGCTTGTTTCTTAACAAAATGCTATCAATAATCAATGCTGTAATAATAATGTACATATAAATGACATTTACCATACTTGTGTGTTCTATCTAGTCGTTGAGTGCAGGAAAGAATGTCGTATATTTTAACTGCTCATGAGTTTTGTACTATTCAGCTGTGAGAATGAAAGGACTATACAGCTTAAAGTTTTTACATACTTTTACATGCTTTACACGAATTATTTCGCAGATAAATTGCATATATTATTACCTCTAATGATTTAACCAGGTTCTTGCCTAATTGGCTAAGTGCATTCACTTTTCTCCTGTTTCAGCATTCCAGGAATTTCCCCTGCCCCCTTCCTCAATGCAGGAAGGACATCCGGCTTAAAGAATTGGTACCAAAATCAAATTTGAAAGTGGTTAGAATCACTAATCCACTTCCAAAAACGATTTCTTCATTTAATTTATCTATTTATTTAATTAGATGCCTTTTATGTTGATAGTGAGTCATTTGGAATTCATAGAGGGCAAGAAACGTTTCACTTTCCCTTTCATTCCCTATAAAGAAAATTTCCTGATTAGCATGAAGTAAATGAATCATTTTTATTGTGAACCTATTTACCAATTACTTTCAAAATATCCTAATATACCGATTATTACTTGCCTTTCATTTTTGATAAAGGTCTTCTATATAAGCAAAAAATTATTTCAATGCTCCTTTTATTATTATGTCCATTTTTAAGTTTCTTTACTTATTTCCATCAAATCTAGGCAAAAGTTCTCTGTAAAAACTTGCTTTTATTTCAGCTTTTAATCTATTTATAGGAAACTTTGTTCGATTATTTGTCATTTGTATTTTGGTGTAAGATTGAAAATAATGTATCCTTCATTTAGCTTTGTCTCAATGCTCTTTATAGCTCTCATGTTATGGAGGATAGTCAGATATGAACAATACTGAATAATTGCCTCTATTTTGTTCAATCTTGATTGATTTGAAAAATGTTATATTGATGTTTATTGCCAACTTATTACCTTAAAGAGGTATAGGCTACAAACAAGGTAGTGGGTAAAGGATTCATCCGAACTTCATGTTGATGAGCTTACACAAAGAAAAAATATCTTAGAATTTAATTTTCAGAGTTTTTAGTTTTAGAACTGAATACAACTGAGTTATAAAAAAGACTTTATAAGCCCTAGAGTCCGCAAAAAGAACGATATTTCTATAGTATTTTCTTAAGATGTCACGCATAAATCGCTTTTTCAGTGAACAACATTTTCATTCAGTCAGTTTAATTATTATTTCTAAGCCTGAGAATTCTAGGCAAATACCCCAAGTAAAATAATTCTATGAAGCTATTTATTTTCATTGTGAAACGTAGATCTCGACTCGGAATCGCGGAAGCATTGATAGAATTAATTTATTTTCAGTGAAATCTTGTAGCTTTGAAAAAATCTCAGCTTCAGGCATTTTTGAAGTTCGAAGCTTTCATATGAATATGTGGGGATGGGCTCATGTCGATGCTTTAGGAATTCTTATTTCATTGCCAAATAATTTAAAAGAACTTTTAAGGATATGATATTTTTCTAGATATGCGATGCACATTTGATTAGCATAGGAAAATTCACCTTAAAAATTAATTGAAATTCTTCCAGATCAGCGCTTAGACTCACTTTAATGTAAAGAAGTTGAACGGTGTAAAATGTGTGGATTTATTTCCAGGATAAAATTGGAAAAATTCCTAGATCGTAAGGCATGGGACTTTTTAAGTAGCTATCAGTCATTTAAAATGTTAATATTATCACAGTTTATTGATTTACAGATATATTGAAGTCTTCTATCCTTATATCATACCATAGCAACCAGGAATTTTCTAGGAGAGGAACTTTATTCGAATTCGAAAAGAACTCCGAGTTTTTTAACTGTATGATACGATGATTTTGAAATTGAAAATATTTAAAAGCTCTACTGCGACTTTATATTCCCTTCTGAATATATGTATACTGTTGTGTCAATAATGATCTTGGGAAACTGCGCTATTTCCAAGTGTTGTTAAAGAATAAAATCTATGGACATATTTCTCGGACGATTTTTCAAATCGAACTCGTGTCATTGAACTACTACTAGGTACTGGTTATAATAAAAAATACTAGCAATCGTTTATGCCTTTACCTCCGATATTTCTTTAATAAAATATTGGTGGTAGTAAAAATGGTGGTAGTAAAAATGGTGAAGGCTTAGTACTATAAAACATTGGTGGTAAAGGTAAAAGTGCTTTCTGTTAAAATTTTTATAAAGTTGAACGCCCACCAAAAAAGCGAGGACGAATTAATAGATTAGATACTCATTAGTTTTCTCTAACGCTTCTTTCCAAGCATACCCTGCGCTCAATATAGAATTGTTTAAATATCTATATAAATTTTAAATTAAAATTTTCCACTTCTCAATACCTTTCATAACTTTTTTCAATTTTTTTCCAATTTGTTCTGCCGCGATTCAGATACTTGGTTTAAGAGACATCTTTTACTTTATGGCCGCGGATATGGGCATGAGACTTTCTCATCATGTCGTTAATACTCGCGTATTATCCGGTTGGTTATATAAGGAAACATTTGTTCGTTTCGTATTACTATAAATTTCGTTACAACCAGACCAATAATCCGGTTATAGCGTCAAAGTAAAGCAATTCGAAATACAAAATATACTATATAACATTTTCAATGATAGTAATAAAAACTGACCGGAAATGAAGTTATCGATCAGTCAGGGTTGAAAAATTAGGACCATTAATGAAGCGAAAGAAATGATTGATAGCAACACAGAGTGCTTGTGACAAATTATTTCTTTTTATATTCCATCGTGACGATAACCTCCACAAAAATGAGTTTCTGTTTACCAATCTAGTGATTTGAGTAATTCTTTGATGTATGTCACATACATCTCTAAACCTTTAATTCTCTTTGATGTGATAAATGGGATACACCGGTTTACCGCTCTGCTTGCGACCGACAAAATTATCGCTCGTAAGCTTTACGAGAATTCATGATTTTGCAGGTGACATGATACACAGAGTGCCTTTTCGAATGAAATGCCATACCAATCAGCGCTATGCAATACCTGTTAAATAAGAGATCGATAAAATGGAAATTGAAGAAGAAATCAACGTAGCTCTTTGTAATTTCACTCTATTGGTCTCATACATACTGCTCTCTTTATTATATATTTCGTTGGCTAATTATTGTTTTTTTTATTATCATACATTATTTAACACTTGTGATTTTTATGTTCGAATATTGCTAATTTCATAGTTTTTCTAAAGTAATTTTGTACAGCAAAATTTTATGATTTGCGTTACTTCCACTGACTTTCTCCTAATTATTGCGATGTTTCGCATCTTTAATTTAATTATATTATTTTATTCGTTTTTTATATACATAACTTTATACTGCATTATTTTTCAGTACATCCTTTAACTATTTCTATATGCAGGTTTTTCACGGCTGCCTCCTTGAAGTATCTTTCTAAGAAGATATTCATTTCTTAATTGCGTTCTAAAGCGTTTTTATATTCACAATTCTTCTAAAATTTTCCTTCACAGTATTATTTTACATTAATATTAAGTTTACTATTCTGTAATGTAAACAAAACTAGGTATCATTGATGAGAAGATTTTACTCTTCGTTTATATTTTCCACCTTCTTTTGGAAAAAAATATCAAATAGAATTACATCATAAGTATTCTGGCATGAAAAAAGTCTCAACGAGTCCATGAAAAAAATAACATTAAAGAGTGTAATTACTTAAATTATGATGATATTTTAAGAATCAATGAGTTAAACTCATAACATTTTTTAAGATCTTTGACGTATAAAGCAACCTTTATATATTTATTTGCTCTAATTCTGTTATTTGTGATGTATATTATGTGATTTATTTATAGATGTAAATTTATTATAATTATATGGATGGTGATAAATGTATTACATAACGCTTCTAAATTATGCAAAGTCAAACATCATTGAAATTTTAATCATAACAATCATCTTCTGAGTAATGCAGTACCACGAAGAAAATTTACTTGTGCAGTCATATGTCAAAGTTTACTTACGTTTACTTACGCTCTATCTTTTGGAAAGGATGTGCTTGAGTAGACTTTCCTCAAGTGAACGGAATACATATAGCTTACATACAGCCTTCCGGAGCCATATGCATCGAGCTAATATATTCAAGACAGTCGTTAAACAGCATTATAAAAATCCGAACCCTCTCAATTTTTCCTGCTACCTTAGCGGCGCGCCATCAACCGAAAGTCTGCCTTCCACGATAAGGCGTTTTTACGTTCGGCATTTTGTTGACACACACATGGGAGGTTTTATGGAATATAAATGGAGCGATCGATACCTATTTCTCTGCAAGACGATTCTCCCGGGAAATTGCGTTTGCTATTCTTCACTGATCTGAATTAATGCAAATCAGGTAATTTATTCCGACGAGATTTTACTTCCTCTGCCTCGTGGGCATAACGGCGAATAATATGGCGAATCAACGTTACCGAATTATTGCAGGATGAGATGAAACGCAGTTTAGGGGTCTTTTTTAAAAAGTCTTGCAGGAAGCTTGAAGGAAAAGGAATTTTATCTTCAACAGTCTCCTTTATTGGAGGGGAAGTACTATTTAAGAGTCTTTCACTGCTAAGCTACATCTATCCTAACACTATAGATCAACTAGTGCGAAAACATTATGGAACTGGAGTCAGCTAAGTGCGGCTCGGGAGCCATACAAAATCGTGGTATATGTACGTTCACTTATTAATTAAAATTAAAACGAAATGAAAGATTTATGCATTTGTAAGGTAACTTTTCAGCATGAATTTCATTGAATATATGTTAGATTTCAAATTATAGAGGCTAGCTTGAAATCGTACCTTAAATTATAAAAGGCAAAATACAAATCAAACTAAATAATTTCAAATTAAATGTATGTTCTCATAGTAATCTGTAATAAATACAGACCACTGATAACAAGTTAATTATTCGATAAAAAAATTCCTTGTTAAAGAATACATTGGGTGTACAGCTATCTTCTATCTAGTGTTTTTGTATTCAATTTATCATGACGGCATTTACAATATTTTTATATTGGAAAGGTGAAATATGTATGGTATATTTATGATCATATGATTTTCCTATGATAAAATTACATTTTGCTTTCTTATAGGGGGAGGTAATAGCAAACACTGTTAAACAACATGCTAAAAGGTTCAATTTTGGTACAGTGAAACATGTCTTGAGCGGAATCTGTCTTATCCGAATAAAAATTTTGGTCACTAAGTGCGTTCATCACTAACAGTCGACCCTGTATTAAACGGAAAACGGTATTATCAGGAAAAATAGCGGTCCCAATGGATTCTCTTAATTACAGGTTTCACTGTAGTATGAATATTACCTATGCTAGCTAGAAACCTCATTCCAAGACGATTTATTTTATTAAAATGTTCGGATAGTGTTATTAAATTTATTTTCATTTATGGAAAAATGATGCTGCTGGGTGTTTGGTTATCCGCCTGCCATAATATCAATTGCAAGAAATTCCAATTATGTCACTCTGCTGAAATTGAACTGAAATATTAATTCTCGTATATTTTCATGGACTAAGGAAGCCCTTTTACTTACATAGGGTCTTGCGTTGCGCGAAAGATAAAGAATATTTTTTTCACTTTATACAGTGAGGCGATTTCATATAGTTATGCCGAAAACACAATATTTCTCAACGTCGGCATTTTGACAAATTGTATCCTCCATTGCCGATGATAAATACTCGAGCCCACTTTGAAATATCTATAAGCTTCATGAGCAGCATCGCATTAACATGGAATAATCATGATCTGCAGTAGCTATAAATTGTCATCCTATAAATTCCACTCTGATTCATAGTTCAGAAATTCACTTTAATGATGAATGACCTTTCTGGATAAGCTCAGTTTTATGGGAAGTAAATGGAGAGGGAAGATAGCATTAATGTCAAGCTAGGCATTATCAGATGCATTAACCTTCCTCTTTCATAATTTGGATTATCTACATAATGTGCTTGAGAACAGAAGTATCATAAAGTTTTTAAATTTTTGTAAATTATGACTAATGCAGACCAGGACTCGATGGAGTGATGAAATGAAATGATGGTATTCCACTTACATTAGAATCAAACTCTTTTGGTGCAAATAACCTAGTCGTTGAATTCATACTCATAGAAAATCCTACACATTGATCTGCATTCCTTCACTTGTTTTTGGTAAGCGTTTGAGGAACTTTTCAAGTCGTAAATAACTTAATATGAAAATTCTCCAGACTATTTACTTCTTTATTTTCTTTCTCTAACACTCCATTTTCTTAACGTTCTTTTTTATAGTCTATAGCTTTCGAAGATTTCCTGTAGTGAATTTGAAATAAGGGGCAGTTAGGTTAATTGCTATCGCTTTAGTTATTCAGGAAGATCCTTAAGTTTGATGCAAGTTTGAGACAAAAGGGTTGACTTCTTGAATCAGATCAGCAGTATAAGGAATTACAAACTTTTATATTACGTTAATTTGTCAGGTCACATTTAGTACAGATATTTATACAACCTGTATTAAGAATTGAAGTGTTCAGATAAGATTGATTCGCAAAAGCTCTGTATCTTTCAAGTATTTTAGCGTGCACTTGTGCAAGCTTTTTAACTGTTTTTTTTGTAAATATATCGCAGAATAATTTATTACATTACCAGAACGTTAACATTCTTTACCGTTTTCGATGGATGCCAGTAATACACTCAAGCAAATTTACTTTGGCAGATTTCCGAATTTTAATAACGTGTCATAGCTTCGTAGTGTAGCAACCAAACGTTCCCATCCGTCCTTATGGGCATTCTGTTTCCAGAACCATTTCGGCAATATTTCCAGGCTAAAAAGTTTATAAGTTAATTTGCATAATAAAAAGACGGGAGAATTAACTTCATCGATTGATGACGATTTTTCGCTGAAACTATTCATGATTTGTTAATTAAAACAGTCGTAGAAAAATACGTCTTTTTTCATTCTTCAGAATTAAACTTGCGGTATTAAGGAAATAATGATCAAAATGTGGGGGCAAAGTTTAATTTTAAAATGTTCATTGCCACTAACAAGTATAGGTTTATTCGTTTGCAATTATATAAAATAATATTGTTTCTAACTACACATCGGAACGGAATAAACATTACAGTTTTCAGTTGTCGTCCAAAATTTTTGCTTTTTCGATTCGAGTTCGGATGCATTAAATATAATGGTTTTCTTCCGTTTCGGTATTCAGTTTGGTTCTTGTTTCGTGTGTGTATACCTTATACCCATCCCAGTATAATTTCGTAAGATAATGAAAACGTTGGTGTTAGGGAAACATCGATTTTTTCATCTCGCTCAAGTTTGAGTTTTCGTCCAGGCTGCTTATATACAAACTAAATATATGCATCCGAGGTGCGGTCGGCTATTTATGTGAGAGATTCCGGAGTAATTTATGAGGCGAGAGCGTGGCTCTTTTTGTGATGTTGATCGATAGGGTGCACCAGCTTGTCTGGTGCAAGGCGTGCATCATCCACGCCGCCAGGGGTTTCGCATCACCATGAAAACGTAATCCGGCAATTGTTCGAGGTACACAAAAATCTCAATTATTCGAAACAAAATAGCCCGAGTATCGCATGCCCTCCTCCAAAGTGAAGCTTCCGAATACCTTCCGGGTAAATTAGGCTCGAGCTTCGCATTGCATGAGATAAATTCTAACACGTTTAAACATTTTTGAAGAGCTCCGTTTTAATGCGTTATCTTCACGTTGAGAAAAGTGTTTAGAGAGGGTTTCTTTTTTGATAAAGACCTGCTAGTTGGCGCGAGTGAGCTTTCAACAAACGGTTAGGTGTTACTGATCCAGAAATTTGCGTAATTCTGAGGTTTCTCAATGGTGTATAAGATTTAGGATTGTCTCAATGCTCGAATGAGTTTTATGGCAGTGAGGATTGTGATAAGATATTTTAGTTTCTCAGTGAAGATTACAATGGTATACGATGATATGAATGATATGATATGCAAGTTAATGGTTTTAAATTTCCGTTATTCGATTGTATAAAACAAAATTAAAGTTCTGTAAAATACATGAAGCTTATACGGAGTATCTAAAAATTGTTTTAAGCATTTTATCAATAATTTATTATGATTATTAAACATATTACTATGTGATATTCATAACTATGTTTTCAAAGATAAACAATACAAATTTCCACAAATATTTCAACTATTTGTGAAATTTACAGTACCGATTATTTCTACTCAATTTTTTAATAAAATTCCACATGCTATATATTTTTATTACCATGTCTACCTGTTGTTTCTTGCCAAACTATGAATCCTACTATCAAATTTTGCGTGAGAAGAGTAATTCCTTCAATTCTGAACTGAAAGTTTGATCGACCCGTCATGGAGGAGTCGGTACGTCTTACCAATCCATTTTTCCTTCCGATATGCCGACGTCAGTACCTCGTACCGACCCCTATCACACCCAGATGAATTCGCGTTATTATCCTTATTTACAGGTTATAATGTTTAAATATCGTCTACAAATTAAAGAAATGTATATAGTCTAATGTATATAAAATATCTATCATAAATTCGCAACAACTTTTTCAATGGAAGAGATGATTCAATAGTGACTCTCGTTTTTACTTGAGTCATTGCTCATGAAATTATTCAGTGTTCAAAAATGTATACTGAATAATTGTTATAATTACACACTTCAATAACCAAGATAAAAACGTCATTTTTTGATTCGTTTTCATGTTTACCTTTTGCATAACATTAAACATGAAAATAGGCGCACAAAGAATATGCTGTGGTATTTGACTGTCTCTTTTTAATTTCCCGTCAAGACAATTTCACTGTTATTTTTTCCTCACAGAGCCGACTGTCTACTTTCAAACTCCGCACAGTTCAATGCTCTTAATTCACTGATTATAATATATAAGATGACTAAGAACTGAACTATATCTGTTGCTGGAAAACAACGTTTCCATTGTTTTTTCGAAACTCTGACTGCTAAGGATCCATTTTAAGGCATTGCAAAGAGGAACCATCCTTAACAAACAATTTTTAGTTCATATTAGGGGAACGCTGCTTATTTCACTAAACTATGTTACTACGTAAGAATGGAAGAGGAATGGCGCTAAGATATCTCTCTGGTCAACATTCTCTTTTATTAAGATAATCTATAACGTTAAAGCATACTGTATTCAAAAGTCTCCAGCCTGTTAGTCGTAAATGTTCACCGAAGTCGACAACTGAGACAATCAAAAGATTAAGAAGTAGATAAAATCCTATGATTTCTCAATAAAGTTCCACTCGACAAGTTTCCTTTACAGTAATACGTTCCTTATCTCGGCGTGGCGATTGCTGCGTCTCCTCTGTCAAAAGCCTATTCCATTATATCCAAATGTATCTCATCGCGTAAAAGTGTTCATCTCAACCCCTATCTCATCGGTCCGAGTGCCTCGCGTCCACTCCGACCAAATCCTCTCAATCTTTCACTCAATGCTGTTTCTCTCTCTCCAACGTTTTGTTCTCAAGTCCTTCCCTTCATTCTAAGCATCAAATCCTTCTCCAAGCCGCGTGAAATATGTCTAAAAAAGCGAATCCTTCTCGACGACTTCTCTCTCGATGGAGAATCACATCCATGTAGACTACAAGCATCCACGTTATTACAAACGTGATTTTGAATTTAAACCACCGACGGTTGATTACCGATGTGGAAATTACAAGGTAGTAGTTATGCGGAATGGGACGTTTTGCCGCCACTTGGCCGCTCGGAAATTTTCGCCGATACGAATTTTTGAGGAATTAAAACACTGATCATGTAATATTTGGGTTTTTTATGTCACATGAATGGTTTTGTTGAATTTCTATAAACATAACCTAGAGGAGGATTTATACGTGATGACGCC
The DNA here is from genome assembly GCA_036926295.1 of Pachydiplax longipennis. Classification (NCBI taxonomy): domain Eukaryota; kingdom Metazoa; phylum Arthropoda; class Insecta; order Odonata; family Libellulidae; genus Pachydiplax; species Pachydiplax longipennis. The sequence goes on from JAVFKF010000010.1 coordinate 5,024,519, forward strand.
GCGGATGTGATGTTCGTATCAAAGCGAAGAACCTATTCTCAAGTTGTTTGTTTTGAGGAATGATATTCTTAATGATGAAAATGCACTTAAAGTCCTACTTGAATTTTATATGGGACAATATCCATTGATATAATAATATTACCTAATACACTCGGCAAAATGGCAGCGGTGAAACGGCTGCTAAGAATTCTCCTATAGCCGAAATAATACAGTACGTAGTCTTGTTTACAGAGAATCTAATAACTTTCATCCTAGCTTGAATCTTATTACTAATTGTGAGTAGATGCTATCTGTTATCCCCTCTGGCTACCGACATTCTTGAATTTCCATAAAATCTTTTATCGAGAGTCATTCAATACGTTACCATCTATTTGAAGATATGTACCACATAGGAAGTTTGCTTACAATCGGGGGATTGTGATACTGGAAAAATTGAAAATTGTCGTTTGGTCGTTTGGAAGGGAAGGTTAAATATTAAAACTATTTGTACTAAAATTCATAAAGTATGTTTTACATTAAAAAAGCCATTCAATCTTAGTTTCTGGTATAGGTTATCCGGGTTTCATCTATCACATGCATTGCTTGATCACCATTATCATGCATTCAATGCCAAACGTAATTCAAATTTATATAATATATCTGAAATTATACGTAATAAATAGTCAACATATCGGAAGTAGCAAAATAACAGTGAAATAATTCTTGAAATCAAAATTCCACCGAAATGAATCAGATTTAAGCGAAAGTTTTCGTTATCTATTTTTGAAATTTCATAACATTGATCCAAACTATTTCACTTGGGATTTACTTAATTCAGTATTTTCACTGATGGCGTGAATTATTATCGTTTTATCGGACGCCATACCATATCCCTCTATCAAAAAAGTACGTAATCTAGTAGAAATGTAATTGTAAATGAGACAAATAAGTATATCACTGAGGTACTGCATCGTCAATATTCATATGGTTGTACGAATAGCTCGGAGATGCTATTGTGGTTGAATATGGGGGCTTTTGATGATGCTTCGTTATGAATTAGGGGAGGATACCTGAATGAAAGGGTGGGAATCCAGTTTCAAACCCATTAACAGACAGCGTTGTTTTCCAAGCGGTAATCACGTGATCCTAACAATTAATGCCGTCTGGCTTGGCCTTGCTCTCCCTAAGGCTTTTGTGCCTCGGGAAATGGTCATTGTATACTTTATAATGAGTATAATACATCATTATGTGCAATATTAGAAGCTTACACGTGTTCTGCTTTACCAGAAGTGGTTCTCTATCATCGTAACCGGAGGATACGTTTCGTATTGTTTATATTTTATGAAAACCATTCCCAAACAATTCCCCAAAGGCTTGCATTTCCACTAGTATCTTATAACCGACATGAACGCTGAGTAAGCTCTTACACAATGAATTTACCCGTAAGCGCAGTTGAAGTTTTAAAGGGTACAACTTCTTCGTGTTACATTATAGCATCATCGCAATTTATTTTTATTTAAACGATGGAAACGTTTTAATATTTGATGATTAACTCATTTAAAATAAATTAACAGACGAAACCATTACTTTGCGGTACTCCATAACGGTGAAATAAAGATCATCATGTGAAATTCCACGTAGCAAATTTAAATATACTTTATGTGCATTAGCGTTTTGCATTATCGTATTAAAGTTTGTTTTGCGGAATTTTAGACTCCCAACTTTATTTTGCCCATAATTCATTTTATTGCGCATTAATTTAATTCACTAAAATATACCCGACAATTTATAGACATTAATTGATGGGGCTCCCGGATAGCCGTGTTTGACTTCAATGAAAGCGGTCCCGAGTTCGATTCCCGGTGGAAACCCACGTGCAAAATGACCTCACCTGTCGAAGCACTTTTCACAATACTACTACGACATTAATTGATGGTAAAATTCGGGGAAATTTCTAGAGGATATGTAATCTTGTTTCGGAGGATGGCATTGATCAAAGAATTCACGGATATCATCCTGAATTATCTTTGCATACATACCTCTCTGCAATAAGGTGTTCGAAATATTTAAGAATATTCTCCCTTGCAGACAGCATATTACGAAGGAGTATTAAATCTTTTCTGAATTTACCAGCTCACCCAAGCGGCATTCTTCGCCTACCGAACTGTTACCTAGGAGTGTAAAAAATCGATCTTTCTCAAGATGTTACACCTTAGAAACTTGAAGCGTATTTTAAAGTCTTCCCTGTAAGCGATAATCACATACGAGGGATTCCATTTCCGGCAAATTCCTTCATCTGGCTAGAGGCCACGAATCTCAGAGAGGAATCGGACGATGAGCATCCATCCCAATATACAGGTGTTGCAACCTGTGCATGGATCATTTCGGAAGGAGGGACAAAACCTTTCTCATCTGAAGGACTACTCTAGTGCTGTAGAAACACCCTATTCAAAGCTAACCATTTGCTAGCGTGGGGAGAAAAAGAGTGGAGTAAGGAAGGTGAAGAGGGAGACAATTCACAAGCCACTCCGTTATCCTCCCTTTTTCCTTCGCATACTCTTTCTCCGTCGTGCATGAATGCCCCCTCCAACTTTCTCGTGCCCTATTCTCTCCCATTTTAGTCTTCGCTCTGAGATTCACGTCTCCATGAGAGTGATTCTTCCCCTAGACTCACGACTACGCCCAAAATTTCCCCCGGGAATCCAAACCTCTCATCCATCTATTTCCTCTCCCATTTCTTACTCTAACTCGCTACGTTATATGTCTTTACCCCTCCTTCGTCCGCTTTATCACTCTCACCATTTTATTGGTTAAGTATCCCTCTATCTGTGGATGCTCTCTGGCTTTGCACTATCTGAAATGTTTCCTTGCAATTTTCATTTACCTTCCGCCTGACTGTCTTTAATGTGGCCCGAAGGCCTCTTTGAAGTCCATCCCTTCCACTATCAGCTTCTACAGGTTTGGAAAGGAAATGAGGTTTAATAGGAAGGATGAGGAGTGAGTTAATTTTCCTTTGCTTTCCTCACTATAGGGTATAATCCAGCAGAGGTTGAAAAGTCTTCTCTTTCGCGTAACCCATCGTCCATATTGGGAAATCGGAAAATAACGTAATTTGATTATAGACAGAATAAGTATAGCGAAATAGAAAACATCAGTACTTAAAACTTAAGAAAGTATAACTATTGTATGAAGGGGCTAAGAAATGGCAAAAAACTTGTACCAACCTATAGATTATATTTGGCATTAGTTGCCATAATAGAAACATCTTAACATAATTATGCAGTACCTAATTTGAAATTTTGAAATTTTTTACTTATCGTTTTAAAAATAATTATTTGAATGAATCATGAGAATTTACTCGTGGTAAGTTTAATGATGATAAACAAATTTTAACTACGTTTCAATGGATAAAATTTTCACTTTTTTAATGTCTGCATTGAAGGTAGAATGCAAGGGAAAAGACGGAGGGGAAGACAAAGGGAAAGATCTTAGATGAAATACATAAGTTACCAAGGAACGAAATAAAGAGCATTGAATGGGAAGTAAATGAACCTACCAGAAAGTGGACCACTTATGCATGTAATATCTAGTTAGCAAACTTCTTTTCGTATCAGGCAAATGATTCTCTTCTTTTTATTATTTTATTGCATAGCTATTTTACACCCATAGGTATGCTTAGGTGAAGTATAGGTTATTTTACTTATAGTGAATAACAGATATCAAATTCTATTCTGTACCCATAAGTTTAATTAGCCGATCGATTCAGAGTCGACCGTATTCAAACAATTGGAATTGAAGTCGAATGCCGCTGAAAATAAGGTATCATTCCTGAGATATCAATTCCCGAGGTCAAGGTGTTCACATTTTTCTCCCACACACATAAACAAACGCGTGTACGTTTCAAAGTATATTTAGCTAGAGTGTTCAATTAACAGAGTATACTATCAACTAATACAGTACATAAATTTTATACTGCTCATTAAAGCTGATTTTATTTATTATTATTTACAATTAACAAGTTACAAGTGGACAGCAGTCCGGTGGAAACTTATTTATAAAATAATATAATAACAGTCACTTAAGTTAACACAATTAAGTCACATTAGCAAAATTTTTGCAATATACATCTCCGTCTCCTATGGCACATACAAAGAATACTTTTGCATTAAAATACTAAAACAATCTGCATCATATACAACATCACCCAAACCATATCCTCCAAGGTACCAACACTAACACCACAATGTCTACAAGAACTATGTTTTTAACAATTACACAAAGTATGTTTATCAATTATTTGCTCTGCGAGTTTCTCAACAGTTAGTCAATGTTTTAAATTTTTTCCTGAACGTCTTCTAATTTAAGGATAAAGGATTTATTATTATTGTTATTAATATATCGCTACAATTTGACATTAGTCAGATGGCAGCCACACACATCGTTAAATTAGAACCCCTTTCACACTCATATTATTACATTTAACATCCCTAAATAACATCACTATATTTTCCAGCAGGATAAGGTCATTTTTTTAAGACAAAACATTATACATATAACAATATCGAAAAAACAAAATCCCAAACCCCCTCTCAATACACTTTTAAAATATTTTAATGCATCTAAGTTTAAAATCTTTTCCAGAAAACATTTCCAGAAAACAGGTATATTCTCTTAATTCACTGTTTCCATGCGCCATGACCGATTGTATCCACTTCTTGGCTCCTATCTTCTCCCTATTACCTCTCACCTCTCCCCACTCCTCTTCCTTTCTTCGTCACGCCCATTCTATTGTGGGGCGCCCTCATCTAACCCTTCTCTCTCTCCTTTCAATCTGTCCCTTCTGCCGCCGCCTCGATTCCGAATGTATGTAGAAAAGGCTTCTCTGGGAGGAGACAGGGGATTCAATTGCTTGGCTTAGCGCCTTTTGATCTGTTCAAGAGAGAGTTGAAGGGGGAAGGGCTGAGTGGGTGAGAGAGCGTAAAACTGTTCGTTCCCCTACAAGATGATATTTGGTGCGAAGGGAGAGTGTCTGAACGCATTGAAGAGGATGTGAGTGTATGGGATGAGTTGGGGAGATTCCAAAAGGGTTCACGTATGGACAGATTCATTTTCACCCTCGTGATTCTTTCTCGCAGTCTACGTCATTTCTACGTTTGGGAATTATTTTAGAGGTATTTGGCGATATTCGGGTCGAGGATATCGGAGGAAAGGGGAAAGAGATACAGTGATGAGAGAGGATGCGATGGAGGACGATTCAATAAGCTCTCGTATTCTTTACTGCTCTGAAAACTCTTGTCTTCCACGTCACACTTTTACATGGGTGGTCTGAAAAGTTTCCGACATTTCGCCATTTCTCGACAAGTTTTCTGAAAATTTTCTGAAGATTTCTGAAAAATCTGGGGTCGGAAACTTTTCAGACCACCCTCGTACATCAACCATGGCATGAAACTGGGACCAAACTGAATACCAAACGGAAAAATACCACTATATTGACTGCATCCGAGCTCGAACAGAAAATGTAAAAATTTTGGATGCGAGCTAAATCCGTTTAGCATTAATTCAGTTCCGATACTTTGTTTCAAACAATATTTTATTTAATTGAAAACGAATATAGCTATACTTGTTGGTGGAAATGAATATTTTAAAGTTAAACATTGCCTGATCTCATATTTTGATTATTATTTCCTTAATGCCGCAAGTTTAATTCTAAAAAATGTAAAAGGACTTATTTTTCCACGACTGTTTCAATAAACCAATTATGACTATTTTCAGAGATTAATCGCCATCAATCGATGATGAAGTTTATTGATTTTATTTCACCCTTCTATTTAATTATGTAATTAACTTAAAAACTTTTTTAGCCTGAAAATATTACCGAAATGGTTCTGGAAATGGAATGCCAAAATGAAATAAGCTTTTACCAAGAGATATTATAAATTAATAATTTTAAATGGATTAAAGAGTTGATTACTAATTGTTTTTGATTTAATTTTCATTATCATCATGATTTAGTTTAGTAATTCGGTGGCACGCCTACTCTTGCGGGTGGTGATTAATTCATTGGCAGTTCAGCGGAGCATGTCACAATATGAGGAATTTATTACGGAAATACCGTATTAAAATAATTAATTGCATTTCATTACATTAATAAATATTTTAACTCTAGAAGATTTAGACAAAAGTGGATGTGCTTGAATGAAAACAGTAGTTTTTATTGGGAAGTAAAATTATTAAGTAGGACGACGAAGTAGTCTATCATTCAGTTCTTTATCCATTTTACTTTAAAAATTAAATGAATATTTAACTCCTGCAACCTGTTATGGGTTAATATATAATTAAGCTGTGTAAAGCACTTTTAATAGAGATTCATTTTTTAATTTTCTTAAATAGGTTCAGTATATTTGGAGGAAATAAATCGATAGCGTATATTTAAAAAAAATGATCTGACACACAATAATGAGACATATTTCAGTACTAACAAAGAGCTGTTGTTAGATAATTAATGGATACATTGAATTGAAAATTGAAGTATAGTGAAGCGCGATGAAAAATTTCAATTTGATCGATCATTTGTATGTCAATTCTGAAGTGCTTTTCGTTGTGTACGTGTTTTTCTTTCTCTTCTACATGAATACATCAACATGAATACCCTGCAAGCCGCCTTTCGGCGTGTGGCAGGGGGAAATCTCTTTGCTCTCTTTCAAAGGTTGTCATAACTGCGCATGACTGACTGATGCAAAATTTTGCTTGATATTAAATGCTAGGGCTCGTGTTTTTTAAATAGATGATTATATTGATCAGGCGTGGATGTGAATACGTTATACAAACAGTAAGCATTACTCCATGCATTTGCAATTATCACTTTCTTCAAAAACGACGCAAGCATGAACGAATCGTTCGAAGTTCAACGCAATGCACATCGTTTCATTTGATATTTATTTTTGATCTATTAGTGTACATGCTGCGAGTAGAATTTCTTCCGGTGGCAGCCCCAACTATTGTCTAAAGCAACAAAATATTCATTATTCCGGAATCAATTCCCAGAGATGAAACAGTTAATTCTAGAGTAAATTTGGAAAATTTTTATGTAAGAGTGTGAAGAATGCGCCCCGAGTTGTGGAGGAGGTAGTGAATCGTGTATCAGAACAACCTGCCCACTCACAATTCTTTATTAGCCAAATGTATTTTTACCAGTAAAAACACTACATCCTTGAGCAGTCTTTGCATATATCTCGTTTTCCTGATTATTCCAGATTCCCAAAAATAAAGTCGGTTCTGAAAGGGACTTTTATATGAATTCTGTAAAAGTTAGAGGCAGACATGGCGGTACTCCTGTGCAACCTGCATATTTAGCTGTGGTAGGAACTTTATCAGGTGTATGTGGATTCAATTGGGTCCAATTTATAAGAGGACCTCCATTTATTGCATTCATTTGTAAATAAATTTATAGTCGAATCTCGTTAACTAGGTATCAAAACTCTTATATGAATTCAAGCAACGTTACAATGTTTACAACTTCACTACCTTGCCTAAATTCCTCCCGAAGACTACAGGTAGCTAATGAAGGAAGGGTTAAGGATATAGCCCAGAAACATGCTTCCTTCAGGGCAAATTGAGTCTCCTTGGTCGTGCAATGCGGCCTTTTTTGTTTTCTAAAACAAATGATCATGTTTTATTTTTTTCCGGTTTTGCTAATATGGCTACTTTACTGATATCGCTGATTTTGCTAATGTTGAAGTGAAAAATGTAGTGGATAATGTTCTCTTACAGCCTACTCAGTGAATGAATTCGTTTTCTCAAATAAAATTTCAATTTCAGGCTATTTGAGAGTTTGCAACACGCTACAGGGTAGTTACACGTATGACCTATGTTATGCACCTGAAAGGTAAAGGTGGCCCTCCGACGAAAAATGGTTCCTCACCTCTTATCCAACTCGATCCTAACTCAAGAATGAAAGTAATGGCTTATGCCTTGACGCGATGGAAATTCTATATGATTGATTTACAGAATAATTGCTAATTTTGTACAAGTGTCCAGAAAATTAAAGATAGTTTCGTAATCCATGTTTAAATTTAAAAAAATATTTTTATTCATTGTATTTATCACAGGTAAAGACTTGATTTCCACGATAACGGATATAATGAAAGGCAAATGCACGATTGACGGGAAAGAGGATCGGAAAGAAGCTACGTCAATCAAGGATTGTAATTCTATCGTCCATAATAGAGAGGGACGTGGAACAGCAGCAGTTGTAAGCCAGAAGTCGAACCGGATGATAAATTATTGAATATATTTTTTCAGAAGTCAAACGTGCGAGGATCTCTCTTTTGCACTTTTTGACGTAACCGCCGGATAAATGTTAAAGCAGACATGGGAAGAAGCTAACAGAAGGGCGTAAGAATTAATTTTTCATTCGCGCAAGTACAATAGATACATTTGGAATTCCACTCGTTGAAACAAAACACGTTCCGTTCCGGCACGTTTGCCCATCAGCAGAGGAACAAAGGGTCCAAAGGAAGCATGTATTGGAAGTAAATGTGAGCGTAGAGATGAGAAAGGGATATAGGTAATGAAAGGCGGTGGACGAGTAGGCGTTCACAAAGGGTTTAAGGGGACGAGTGAATGTAAATGAGTAGGAAATTAGAGGTTAGTATGAATTCCTGAGCGATCCGTTCCGCAGCATAGCTATTAGTAAGGATTTGCGCGTTTCTAAGCTACTCAAATTAGGTATGTAGTTAAGGAAATTTTCGGGGAAAAGGATTATGAGCGGTGATGATTAGAACGTAGATTAATTGAAACACTTCCATGAGACTCACGAGAGAGTATTAAGACACTCAGCAGTAGTGGAATGTATGTCATAAAAGACGGAGGATACTAATATAATGTGGTTTATTAATACCCCGTGACAGGCCACCCAAAGGGAACATTATAAGTAAACAAAAATAAAAATATATCACGCAGTTGCAACAAAGAAGAAATAAAACTATACATATCTGAGATAAAGACAAAAAATTACAGTTATAAAGAAAAAGAATGGCCCTTCTTAGTACATTCAGTACACATCTTAATGTGTTACGCATATATTCACATCATAAGTATTTAACTTATCTACTACCTATCTAATACGGGCTTACCTTATTTTAGTGGGGAAGGTATTCAAGAAATGAATATCAGTGACTGTAAATGACCTATGAAGTAGCTGTTTTATAAGAGGGACGTTATATTTTCCTATGTTTTATCTTGAACCTGGTCGGTTGGAATATGATGGAGTGTGTTCGAGAGTTTATGATAAACAGGTCTGGACATAAATATAAATACGATGAAAATACAACTGCAAATGCAAATGCAAAAAAATCAAAAACTCCGCAGCGGAGCTTTATCCGCGAAAATAAAGGAATTTTTTGCGTTAATATGGCTCTATAAATATAATTGAGTGGGAGTTGGAGAGAGAATGGGAATAAATGGCAGGGGTGACAGCGGTGCAGCTGCGGAGGTTACGATCCGAATGCGTTTCAGCGTCCGGAGTGACGAGAGACCATCGATATAAATTAAATATAGCCATGCGTACGAGTGAATCTTATTAATACGCAATGAGACCAGAGCACCTGAATGGCAGATCTAACGCTCGGTTAACTTCTGCTCGATGCAAACACGCGAGTGGCGTATTTACCTTCACTAATTCACTAATGCAAATTTTCGAGAATTTTTATTACTAATAATATTGGTGGAAAATGTGGATGATTATTTTAACAGCGGCCCTACGCAATAGATTTTGTAGAATACGCAATTATCATAATCTTAGAGTTTGTCGTTAAGTATAGTTTATTTTAAGGGTAGGATGGACATCAATGAAAAATATGTTAAGCATATGGACGTAATAAGTAAAAAAAAGGAAGAAGACTTTCTAAATCTATGGATAAATCCGAAGTAAAAATCGTCAATCGACTAAGATCCGTAAGCACCCGTTTCGTAATGTTTTCAATTTTGAACGTGAAGGTGCAGTATTTCTGTCTTTTACAATTCCACTTTCCAACAAATTCTATTCCTTGGTAGTCGGTTATATGAACGCACGTGTAACAAATACTTCAGTTCCACTTTATGCAGCATTTTATTCAGATATCGCTAGCCTTATCTCATAATTTGTGTTCATTGCATACCAATGTCTAATATCTGCAAGTAATGAATTCGTAGCATTTATCTATACTAATGAAGAAACACTATAGTTAAGGCTTATCAGGGATAGAATATTATGCCAAAATCAGCATAATGTATTAAAGGAAAAGAAAGGCAAAATCTTATACATAATAGAATTTAATCCGCATTCGTCAACCAAATTGTAATTATACGTGTATTTTACGAAATAGCAATTGTAATAAATTATTTATGGTTCTTATAGGCTTACATCCTTTTCAAGCAAAGATCTTACTGGTATAAATGTGAAGAAAATATCAGAGTGTTCCTCTCTGAGGAAAAATTTGGTTGGTGATCAGATCCAAGTGGAATTATTTAAATTATTTTCGACTCGAAAAATGAGCGTCTAATTTCTGGAATCTATGTTACTAAAAACTCAATAGGTTCTATACTTCTAGAATGATCTTCGTAATATTCGATCTTCGTAAAAATCGACACGGTGATCTAAATAAATTTACGTGTAAAATAAATCAACTTAGCCTTAACTTAGCGGAGTTGAACAATCAACGTCAGAGTTTTTTATTATAATTATGTAAATGGTATTCAGGCATATTCAATACTGAAACGGAGGACGTTAATCCGGTAAATCTTCATCAGAAAAGAGGTATCACTTCAATCATGCTTTCTCCTCACGGTTAACTAGACCGAGAAATTCAAGCTCTGGATCCGTCTCAGCTCTTGATGCACATCACCCTTTTGTTGAAAACTCTGATAGTTTCTGCAGGACTTGAAAGTGTCGCATCTTGCGTACGCGAATGCGAGACTGTTGGATCTTACAAACATCAGCGAGTGCTAGGTTTCACGTTGTAATTCTACGGAGTGTAAATGAGTCCTTAGAGAAATCGTAGGAGATTCCTACGCCTCGGGATTCCACATTCTCGCTCCAATCACGAATTTCGATCCGTGAATAGTGGTGATGGAACGGTAAGTGGATTTTGAGATCCATTTGCCTAAATTTCATTATCATCGGTATTCTGTTCATAAAATTAGTGATGATTAAAGGTGTAGCAAAGCGTCTGCTGTGAGTGAGTGGTGGGAATATACGATCGTCTATCATTCTTGAATTTATTCCGGAAAATAGTCTCTAATTGTTAAAAATACAAGTTTCTTAAACACTGCTCTTTAATTTAGAAAGATAATTTCTCCATGATTTATTCAAAATACTTTTGAAATATTTTTCTACGGTGAAATACATATTTTGTACATATAAAAAGTATAGAACCATGATCGTCGGATTATGCAGCTGAAACGGAAACCGGTTAAATGTGGTACAGTCTCAGGGTGGTCGGGTAAAAGAGACTTATAACAATTTAAAATAAACTACCTGAAGAGTTAACGATATCCTTAAATAACTAAAATTACTGAGTCAGATAAGTTATATTCACAACCACTCATTATTATATAATAGATGGAACCATTTGTAGCAATGTTTTCATCTTAAATAGCAGTAAAAATTGAATGAATGTGATATTAGGTTAGACCGGGGTAAGCTTTGTACAGGGGCAGGTTTACACAATGTTCATAGTTCACATTATCGCTGATCGAAGCGCATCACCGATCGAGTGAGAAGAGGCGACTGTCATTTGCACTCACTACAGTACGGAGCCCATTGTTCGAGTGACCGATGAAACAGAGCTTTTTCTATTTTTCCATCAGGCGAGTAAATCTATACACCAATGTAATGGCTTTAATAGTACCCGTGCTATTAGATCATCATAAATCATCGTGTAAGCTAGATTACTCTTTTTTGGGCATTTAATGCTATTTAGCTGATTTCCCACCTCATGAATAAGGCTGAATGAGGTTGAGTTGTAACGAAAACATGGTAAAAGGGCAAGTTTACACAAGGCATACGGGGCAAATTTACACGTTGTGTAAAGCTTGTGTACATGAGCTCCTCCATATTAATGGATACTTTTGAACGGCTATGTGTGAGTGCGTTTTTTGCATTAATTGGTTTCAAATTTGCATATTCAAATTCACAATGAGAACTCATCCTTACTGAATCGTTTATTTAATTTTAGTTATAATTTTGTATTATTTGAGTTTTAATACTTTTTAATACTTTTTTTAATTATTTATTTTACTTTTATAATTGTATATTTAATTGCCATTTTTTTTTTAAATTCTTGGTATTTTATTTACAATAGGACTTATGGCTCATCATTTTAAGGGGTGTAAATTTACCCTATACATTGTGTAATACTGCCCAATTACCGGGGCAAGTTTACACAGGTGACATTTACGAAAAAGAAATCAAGTCAATTACAAAATATGATGATTCGACTCTCATTGAAGGCACCACACTGAAGGTTTAAGTTTAGCTAATGATATAATATGAAAAGTGAGTAAATAAGTGCAACAACTAAAAATAGGAAAATAATATTTGAGAACTTGTGTAAGCCTACCCGAGTCTCTCCTACTTAATGAATTTCCTTTAGAGTAATTTCTATTGCATTCCTAAACTCTCGATAGAAAGCGCTTTCGGTTAGAGTGTCATGCTCTCTGGTTTGTCTGCAGCAGTGTGGTGTTCCAACTCTTTGACGGATACACGCAGACTGCTTTCATCCCTTGCAACATCGCCAAAAACAACTCCTTCATTATCTCCGCTCCCTTACACTCCCTCAGCTCCAACGTACATCGCTGTTTGCGTGTCATCCTATTCCCGGACGCCAACAAAGGTTTCGGAGTGCGTGCATGTCTTACGGTAACACCACGGTATTCAACGCTGCCTAAGGAAGAGCTCGGAGATTGTTTTCGAAAATATTCTCCCGCTGTGTAACCCACGGCCGCATATCCTCTGTTTCAGCTACAAACCATTCAATAAATGATCAAGGTAATGTATCATTCTCTAATTAGCTTAAGGAGAATGGGAACATTCAATGTAGCATCTCAGAACCGCAATACCTCCAACGGTGGGAAACGGTAACCGTAATTTGTAATAGAATGCGCAGACTGAATTTCATGAGGTTAAAGCGATTAATTATTGTTCTTATCACCAACTTTCGTGTTTATATTTACTTTATCATTTATATTTTTGTTAATATATAAAATCTGTATCGTGTTTATATTTACTTTATCACTTATATTTTTGTTAATATATATATCTTAGGATATAATAAATATAAATCAATCTTTCGTTTCAGCTTTGACATGATACTGTAGCAAAGAGTTCTTTTAACCAACAATCATGAATAGATACGTAAACATTAATGTATAACTAACGATTCGTTCAAGGCGTTTATATTCACCTCGCAGGTGTTGTAATATTTAATTGATACCTATGATTGGAATAATTATTACATTAGATGGAAAAAACATTTGTATATTAAGGGATCACCAGCTTGTTCCTATTGCAAACGTTTTATTCAGGTTGTTTAAGGTGAATCAGATGTTACAAATTACAACTGATAAATTATACAGAGGGTATGTAGATGAGCTAAGAATCGAAGTTTATCTGTGATAATTTGAGGAAGGTAGGCGGAGGATTTATGATTAAATGTTGATGACGTATATTTTTAAATATTTTAACAGATATTTTGTCATTCATGCATTTTATATATTATTTTTAAATGAAGAAAGTAGATATATCAAACGAGAGTTTTAGTATCAGTTTGGTATTTGAAATTGCTTTTGTTACCTAATTCAAGCGATTGTGTATACCCTGGTAAGCTAAAGACGTTCTTACTAACTCTTTCTGAATGAAAATATGAGATATATAAGGAGTTATTGATATTTCAGATTTATTATATGTCAGCTATGGATATTTTGCTTTTCAAATTTCCTTATTTCATATTTTCTTCTCCTGCTTTGCACATTGAATTTCAACTGTCATTTCTGCCTATTTGGCATCAAAATAAAAACTGTAATGCATACCATCTCTCAGATATTGATCGTTTGCAACAAATACTATAAAAGTAAAGAGCAATAATGTAAGATAACATAATTTTGGTAAGCGAATTGCAGAATCCATTATGTACTGTTTTTCACCTAGGAAAGTAAGGATTTCTCAAATAAAATTTTGCTACGGTAAAAAAAACCTCCCTGAAACAAAATGAGGGCTTCTAATTAAAAGGACTACAATTCTGAAAAAAAAATCGAGATCGCGTACTTTTACGAATTCCAAGTGTTACTCTGAATTTTTCCAGGGGTTCTCGGCGGAAAAAAAGAAAATCATGGGATAGTGTTCGCATATCGGGGAAAATTGAGAGCGCACCTGCGTAGCGCAAAGATTGAAATGGGGTAGATGGCTCATCACCGCTTCTATAAATTCCCCCTCCATTCTCATTACCTACGTCTTTCTAATCCGCGAACGAACATCAATGCCTTCCCGTGGGCTTGTCTCCCTCAATCGAACGCAGCTGGGAATTCAATCCCTTCCATAGTCTGCCTTCCTTCTCGTCGCTCGATCGTGTAAATTAACATTTAGTCCGATATGGGGAATAAGGAGCCTTTGTTTGACCGCTGTCCATGCATACACTCTTCCCAATGGCGGTTGAAGGAGGCCTCTCTTGTCCACGACGCACACGAATGCGAAAAATGGGATTACATCGTAAGATTGGGGGAACGTTGGCTCGTAACAGTAATCTGCGGCATTTCATTGTTGCTATGGAGTGTATCTCGTACGGAATAGAAAGGATATTGTTGGGCGCCCGGGAGATGCTTCCATGTAGCGAGGGCATGCTATGCTAGAAGCAAAAAGGAATATGCCTCAAGTTCCACTTAATTAGAGGCGAATTCAAGGGATGGAGTGCACTATCTCGTGCCTAATACCTGGAGGAGTTCTTATGTTTCTAGCTTTTATTAGTTGAAATATGCCTGGGGTAGCAAACATACCAAATACCTATTCCAAGTATATTTACGTTAATTAATTCCTGGTTATGCACAGAGAAGCGTACATTTTAATGAAAATTTGTTAGGAAAAGAAAAAGGAATGGTAGGATAAATTGAGAAATAATCTATTGAAGGACGTTCTCTGACGAAACTCTGTGGAATGCACTACTAATTTAATTGTAACCGATGTAAATAATGCATCACTTGCGCAAGTACATAGAAATGCTCGGTGGAAGTCTGAAAGTATCTTATTACTTTTATTATTTTCTACGTATTCAACCTAGAAATTTCACAAGGGACACCCCGCATTCCGCGAGATTATGTTTTAGGTGACTACATTCTCTAGTGTAGCGAAATGTAGAAGTTCAAACAGTATACGAAGCCATTCTCCTTTGTTAAATTATATCTACGCGATATTCTCCTTTGTTAAATTATATCTATCCAAATTTGCTTATTGTAGAAAATTCCTCATTATTTGACTTTGCGAGGAAGTCTCTATCTAGCATGGCAACGTATTATATTTTAAAGGGATCAGCAGAATGTATTTAGGAAAGCAAATGCAGAGTACCCAAATTAGATAAACTAAAAGAACGGCATATTTTTGAATGAAAATACGTATGAAATGTCATCTTTATCATGGATTAAAAATGCAAAGATTGATTAGTTACAGATCTCCATTTCGTCTTGCTTCCAGCCAATCTATTCATTGTTATGTAATTCCTAAACTTAACTCTAACCATTTTCCTTGTCCGTCATAATCTAAACCAGATATTCCCTTCCGATTCATCATTTCCACCATTTCCTCTAATGCTGTATATTTCTTGTTCTTTTTACCGATATTTTCTATACACTTTTAAATTTCCCTTCTAATTACTCCCTTATTTACTCTGTTAGTTTTTTATATAATTCATTCGCATAAAAATCTCTATTGCCTGTAATATTCTCTTTTCTGCTGAATATAGTTCATTCTTCACAGACACCTATGCCTCTAGGCATAGGTTTTCACGGATCGTTCCATGATTTGCTGTCAGCAATTTTTAACTAGCAATGCTATCTTCTCTTGGGCTTTTATTCTATTGTTTTTCTTTTTCTATGAATCGTCAGTCATTGAAAAAGAAACTAATAGAACAAAATGAGTTAATATAGAACATAGTAGTGCAGGACATTGAGAGTGGAATAAGTTTCTCAACTTATGGAGGAGATTGACTCAATGGAGAAGTCTACTCAGTTTTAAAGTTAATTATCAATTGTTTAAATAAGGGTGTGTTCTTCCTCAAAGGGGATACGGCCAATTTTGAAGAACTCGGAATTCTCTAGGATAGTTCCATGACTCCCAAAATATTGATGAGGGATCAATTGTCAAATAAGCCGACCATTTTGTAGGCGAAATAGATATGAAGCATTTTGTGTCCGACATATGGAGGTTGAATTTGAAACATTTGCAAGTTTATTTATAAACAGGATTTCTATACTCCGCTTACTACTGTTACTCCTATCCATGTATTACGAATATTGATAATTTTGAAAACACTGTAAAATTCAGTGAAATCATATTATAATTTGATAGTCATAACTTAGTCTCTATATAGCCGAATGCATTTTCCAATTGCGGTTTGAGATTATAGTGCAGACGAAGTTCCACAGAAATTAGCTGCTTTAGCAGAATTTATCTCGGTAGTTTTATTCGTAAGGAATGATAAGTGCTAGTAAATATTCATTTGGGAAACTGGTGTAATACGTCGAGTATTAAACATTTGTGTCGACTTAGTTGATAACATGCGTGCCTTATGTCGTGAAGAATTCCAAAAAAGCCTCTCTCTGACTGCGGGGACACGGATGGCTTTTAGTCTTCTCAAACACTTTCATTTCCATTAGGGTCTAACTTCTACTCGAAGGAATATAAAAACTATCGCATCAAACGCTGTATAATCTTGCGAGATTTTCTTCCATATAACCACTCTCTTCAGCATTGCCTTATGCTATGATAGCACTTACATGATGCGCAGGGGACTCTCATTTCCATTCATTTTTCAGACACTCAAGGACAAACTCTCCCACTCACTCCATCCATTAGTTTGATTAGCCGGGAGCTGGCAATGGCGAGCTCTTCTTCACTCACCAAACCGCAAGTGCTAAATTTTGCGCTTTATATTTTCAAGACATAAGCTTAACTCCTTCTGCGATGGTCCCCCTACAAATGGGTGGATAGCACTTCTTCATTATGAGCCATGAACTTTTTATACCAACAGATTGTTACTAAAGATAAATTTATATTGACGAAAGATGGGAATTGACCCACTTAAGTCAACTCCTCTTTATTTATTATGAATGAGGGAAGAACTAGAAAGAGACTGATTACGAGATGTGTTTCAAGGTAGGAATAAGTATATTGTGGTACAGGGGAAGCCCTCTTTCATATCTTCCTTCATGGAGTGTTACCCCGAATTTACGGCGTAAGAAGGGGGTTGTATCGCTATGAATGGTATGCTTCAACCAAGTTATACTCGAAGAAAATTCCTCAAATTTAATCTCATTGTATGTATGCCTCATTTGTAATATTGTTCACTTTTGTATGTTACTATCTCAATTTTATCCATCCTAAATTATGCTTAGTCAACCAAGGACTTCGAAAACTTTATCAGCATAAAAAAAATCAAATTTTATATCAATAGCGTTAGAAACCATTGAATTTTTAAATAAAAATCCCACCTCAATGAAGTTGCCTAGAATTCATATATGCACGGAAAGTATAATTTCGAATTCCTCATGTCGTAAATATATTTAGCAAAAACAATGATTCATTAAAATATTCTGAATTAGCATAAAAATGTTTTTTTTTATGTCGCAAAGTGTGGAATAGACGCATATATATTTTAGTTCATATAGATGACTTGCTGACCGTTAAAGGGAACGACATTTCTGTGAACTTAATTAATCAGGAATGAAAGGAATTCTGTATGTAACTTATTGAATAGGCAATGTATGAGTTTGTGTCGCCCTTTGATTCGACGCAATTAAACTCCTTATCGATTCATTATGTTGTTGAAAACATGTTGATTTAAAATGGAAATTAATGAATATAAACTGTAACATTATTCCGCTGGTAATTATTTTGCGAAATTCTCCTTTTTTCATAACATCCAGGCTTTCTGGAATGCTAGTGATATTTTATATCTAGTCATATCTTTTTCATTCACATCGCCCAATTTTAGCTTCCGTATTGTCATATTCCGTTGCGTTCTGGTCTTATTCCTCTAACAATCATCCCCGGATATTATTCTTTTTCATTAATTGTGAAACCAGTCGAAAAGTGCCTTCAGGGCGAGTAATATTAGCTTATGCGCGATGGTTACCTCAGAATTTCCAAAAAGAATTCTCGAATTCATTTAATCGCCCCAAACTACGTCGAACCCTTCCTCGACGAGGAAGCACCCTGAACTTTAGGGTTACGAAATCCTCGTTCCCTCATAATATGCGACCTTTATTTTAGGCGTCTTATTTTCTCGGTCATTTACCCTCCCATAAAATTGACAGTCCATCAGAAGTCCATAAGTTTGACCGTGCCACGCTTGCCCTCTCTGACACGCTGAGTTAAGGCTGATACTAAATATGCTTGAAAGATTTTTGAAGCGTTTCCTGGGCGTATTATAAGTGTGAAATCTTCATAGGATATCTCTCTGAGATACCTCTCTCTTAAACAAATAATACGGACCGTAATACGAGAGGAGTTTCAGATAACCAAGAGGTCAGCCTTTGGTGAAGGTTGTTCCGTGTTCAATTCCCGGCGCGAAATCACCGCAGCTGTCGAAAATCTTTCAACAATACTACCACCACCACCACTACTACTAATTCATTACGAACAATGAATACACTAGAGACAACAGCAGTATTATCCATCTAATGGACGACCACTATTTTAACATGATAACATTTCGTAAGAATTTAATTTATTGGATATTCCCTTGTATCTATTGATTATAAAAACTTTGAAAGTGCGTATATTTTTTAGTATAAAAACGTTGAAAGTAGAAAGTTGAAAGGCTTCTTACTGACTTCGTTCAAAAGTTTCAGTAACTTCACCAGATTAATTGAATATTGCCGTGATACATTTTCCTATGGAAACATGTAAATTGCAAATTTTCAACTAACTTGGACGAACATTATGGAGCACCATAATCCAAGGGCACATACTCCATAATCCAGGAAGTGGAAGAGCTATGCTTTTAACAAATCATTAACTTCCAGCCATCCCCGAAGCTTTAACTGAATACGTTCTAGGAACCTCATCATTGTTAGTCTAGTACAATGAAGCCAATACCTCCTGAGTAATGAAAGGAATAAGCTCTATTACCGCTCTAAGCTGCGATCAAAACCTCGACCTTTGATTCAGTACGAGGAAGTTTGGGCGATGGAATGGAAGGAAGAAATAAAGGCAGAAGAGAATAATGGAAAAGTATAGATGTGGAAAGTGTGCGTGGCGACAGACATTGGCCGGTGTCGTTTTCAGGATTTTCCGGGGGTCCCGCCTTCCGCACGAGTTGAAACCCAGAGCTTACGTGGGCGGAGCAGATAAGTCGGATTTACGTTCTCTAAGCCATCCCACGCCGTCAATTCCGTTTGCTTCATATTCCCGGTAAAAACAGGAGTTATAGCCTCCCATATCCGGATTGCACCGGATGGTCCCATATTTTATTCGCCATTGTTATTAATTTAATAAAGGAGATGATTCTAGGAATGTGTAACTTCCTCCGCTTGGCTTCCTAGAGTGTGTTACAGAGGTATCGGTCGGAGATCTCTTTCAATTTTCCTATAATCTAAATTAGAGGAGTATATCATGAGGCTGAAGTTAGTTACCATTCGTACTCGCGGATATAATTTTAAGAAAAGGCAATCTAAATTTCAAATTCCACCCAATTAAATTCTGTTTTTAAAACTTGACACACTCGCTGTTTGAATGAGGTTTTATGAATTTTAAAGACTGAAGTTAAAGTTGATTTTTTGATAACAAATATCGAAAGATTCTTACGGAAGACTAGTTAATTTTATTTTTTCGAAGTTAAGTATTGACGCCAAAAATAAATTGTGTATTACATTTTAAAATAATTATCTCATATTTAAAAGTATTTCAAATTTTATTATTATTTCGTTAATTGATAAATATTTTTAATGAGCAAAATTAAATATAATCTATTTATAAATAATATCATAGCTATATCATAGAATACATCTGTTTTAAATCAAGAAATTTATTTATCTTCCTTCACATGTGTAATAGAGACAGCGTTTTGATATGTATCGTATTAATAATCTCAGTCAACCGAAGGGACGATCAACAGTCGGTCGAGTAAGCGTCGATCAATCACGTCAATCTCGGTGTAGATTTGTTGATTTGTAGGTTTTATGCTCTATCGCAACAATTATTGACGGAATATTTAAAGCAAATACACAATCTTCATGCTAATTCATTTGCAATCGACATCGCTATATTGTAAGTATAGGCTGTTTTATTTGCCACGAAAAATGTTTTCTTCCCTTTCAATTTTCATATTTTTTTATTTTTCTATGTCTATTACTTAGCAGGTATGTATCTGACACTTGTGTGAAGTTTTATTTATTTCCAGAACATAATTTGTGCTGCTATTTAACATCAATTTATCGTAATTTACCAGTGCTTAATCACATTCCATTAGTTTACTATAAATTTCATCATGTAGTTGAATGTATTAGTAATGATTATTTTCCGAGACATGAATTTGAACTTTGGAAGTTTAATCGTCAGTTTACCTTCTAGACAGTTTTTTATGTTCTTGGAATCTGTCATATTGGCTTAGCTAAACTTTAACCTTATTGTTATATTGACTTAGATGAAGGTTGAGATATATGTGATCGTGAGTGCTGAAAGCGTACAAGCCACGGCTCGGCGAGAAAGGACCGTATTGGTCTATCTTAGAGGCGCATTACGAAGATAACTTATGAAACTAATTACTCTCCTGAGCATACACCGACCAAAAACAAACCCTGGCTTTCCCGCATCTCATCACTACTTCTTGCTCCCTCTCTCTCATGGTCAATTCATTTCAATCTCTTGCAGAAACTCTCGAGTTGTACACAAGATTTCTCTAGACGTTCGCAAAGTATCCCTTTATCCCAGATTCTGATCACAATTAAATCATCCACGCTGACTTCCCAAGTTTTTGCTTCGAATTGATTCTCTCCTCCTAATTTCTTATTTTAATTTTGAAATAATCTATGAAGTTTTCATTGTAGAAATTTTTATATACAAATTACATCTAATATAATATACATTCTAATATCTAATAGCTTCCATAGTTATTCTAGTTATATCGACTCTGCCTTTTCCCCTTTCCATACAAACTATATCTACGTCTAACCGCGCCTAGGTATTTTTTCTTTCCTCGTGACCTCGTAATTATGAGAATCTAAAACACCAAAGATTTGTGGAATAATTATAACTACGGGTTAAATGTTAAGTTCTTAATTGTATCTATCATAATTCATCACGTGATTAAATATAGATAAAAGCTTCTTGAAAACTATACAATTTCATAATAGCGCTCATTTAATATAAAATCGTATCAAACGTTACAAATCTATTCTTTTTTTCGATACACCCAATAATAGGTATATGGGTGTTTCATCAACTATACATAACATTAGTGAATTGAAATAACTATAAAATCCAATATGCAAAGAGTTTTTCATGGTGCATATTCTGCATATTTCGTATTTATGTACTCCAACTTCAATTTGAACCTATTGCCAAGTCTTACACCGCTGTGCTGCATGATTTTAAGACCTCATGACTTCTGGGGGCAAGCTTACAGTATAGTAAAATAACATATGCACATCCTTTTGTCCATACGAATAAATTGCGAGTACTTCTTACAGACCGTTCTTTGCGATTAATGTTTGATAAACATCCTCGGTGTGTGAGGTTTTATAGTTAAAACCGAATATCACTTCGAGCCGAATGTCTAAACTCACACATCAGAACGTAAAATCATCATTATATTTTCCTCATTATCTCTAAGAAATCCCATTCCACACGAACATTTTGGTGCACTTGGACCCTTATGAAAATCATTCGAAACACAACACGGTGATCTTCTTTGAGCTCTCCAAACTCAACATGAATCAAGGCAATATATTCCCCTTAAGTCAGAATACATCAGTACTATTAAAGGGTAGGTCATACTCTCAGACATGCCGGTGACTACGGTGCTAAGTTAATGGAAAGCGTCTCCCTTTCCGAGCCATTTCATTCGCTTAATGTCCTCGCCGTAACGGAGGCAAGGTGCAGCCTCTATTCGACTTTGGTGAGCAGCAGTTCCTCAGTGCATTCAGTGTTCCCTCCTAATTCCAAAGTGTATGGCCCGCACTACCTCAGTTTATCTAACTGAGAATCGTGGAGGACCATCTGAAGTTGTTCTCTGTTTGACCTTGAGAGCGGAGACCAAACTTTCCCACGAATATGACTTGTAACTTAGATGTTCCACAGAGACTGTAGAGCTAAGATCTGACGGTGATCGCCATGATCGAAACCGGCCGTTTAAATAAAAATTGTGGAACATATTTAATATTGTCATTATTTCTTCTAGAAGACGTTCAAAAAAGTTCGGCCAAAACATCTGGAGTTTATCTACAGAACACGTTATGTGTGTGTAATTCTGTGAATGTATGTGAAGGTTTAATAGTGGTTACAGTAGAATTCCTTCCTCCTCCAATCATATTTTCCTAATATCTTTGGGTTCATCACATCCAGTCGTGTGCAGTCCAAGAGATCGTTCTTATAATGCGTTATATTATTTTTTAGCGATAACCAGGGCAACAGACGGTACCAAACCGAACCCTTAGAAAACCTATATTTCTTCCCCGGTGAAAACCGTACCCGAAACGAAAAATTTGGATTCCTGAGCCTTAAACCTCATAAATTCTGTCTACATTTTCTTAGGCTTATATTATAATGAGTGTAACATTAATTATGTCTGATTTTTTTGCACAGATGACTCACTAATTGACACTTATATATTTATTTTATAGAAAAGTACCAAAAGAAAGATTCCGTGTTCATCGCCACAGGGCTGGTTACAAACTAATATAAAATATATCTTATTTATGATAACGTAATACCACCGCTTATTTTTAACTCAGAAAATGACTGAGACAAAAGTAAATTATTGGTATATTTTTCTACATATTGCGCTAAAACTAAAATGAAAAATATTCCATATACTTATATATGATTGCAACATAAATAATTTCACTAGTACTAAATAATTCAAGATTAAAATAAATAACTCAAAATTAAAATTTTACGATCGTAGAAATATCTCACGATCACAGCATTCTGCTGACGGATATTATCCGTATTTCGGAAGCGTTTTAAAGGACATGCATTTATACCGGTAGATACTTTAGGCTGAAGATTCGAAGAGTTTGTGAAATAACAGGATAAAATCCTTTCCCTTTCATGAAAACTCGTTTTCGGTGAAACAAGCAAGGGTTGCGGTGAATTCCGTCGTTCGTCTCTCCTCCAATTTCCTGAGCGAGTGTCCGGAAATCACAGTTGTGCGCGAATTTCGGGCTTATATCCTCTGTTATTGTACCCTCCACTTCACTCTACCCGGAGAATGCTTTTTAATGGTTATTTGATGAGAACCTAAAAATAACTTCGCTCTTGTGACTGAGTATGCTGATTAGCGTCTGCGTACTGATCGATATGGCGTTCCTATTATCAAGGAATTCTTGGCATTTCAATTATTTTCATTCCTCTACTCTCCTAGAAAATTCATGAATCTAATCATGGGGTGTTATTTGCACGGCTTAAAGGATACTCTTTAAGTAATTCATTCTTTGTATTGAAGATACCGAGGATTAGATACAGTTAATCGAACATTGCTGGCAAGCGTTGCGTTCTTGGATTATGAAAGACAGCGAAAAGCCATATGTTCAGTCATGATTCGCCACGCAAAGCCCACCAATGATAAGAGTTATCAGAACATTTCGAGATGTAAAGGACGAAAACTTAATATTTTATAAACATGTTCCGATTAAGTTTAGAGACAGTAAGTTATAAGTAGTAGCTGGCGTTCCGACCATCACTTCGGATGTCAGCACTGCAACATACCATGCATGTATATGTCATTCTCAGTTGTCGGATTCGGGCATTACCTGAAGTTTTTACTAATTCCACGGGGTGCGAATCTGCCGCAGCCTGCGGAGTGAATGAAAACGTCGAGTGATGGATGGGATGAGATATACCGCGGAATTGATATTCCTGTTTTCGTAATACCCAATCGGTAACTTTCATTATGACAAGTATATAAATAGATTGATAGTTTCCGACTTGGATATTTCGGATAAGTTTGGCTGCGTTCGGCTGAGTCCGGTTATGTGTAGGACGGGGTATTATATTTTGAATAGCATATTAATAAACTCTCACAAACTATCATTGAAATTCCCCACGAGGTTATCAAGGAACCTACTTACCCAAGAAAAAATGTGCATGAACGGTGTGTAAGCATGTTCTGAACGGATAGCTTAGGGTTAGAGCTCCAACCGATCGGAAATTGAGAGACCCGGGTTCGAGTTCCGGTCCTGCAAGATTATTTTATGTCCGTTTTTCCTAACCATGCACCCGGTGACAAGCGAAATCCGTCCCACTGTGAATTATTTTCGTGTTGAGTCCTTTCGGAGAAACACGGTATAGGAAAAGGAACTTCATTTTCGCATTTTTCTTTCGTTTATCCGTTTAATTTGGACTTCCAACGTCAAGATATTTAACTCAATCAGTGTGCTTTGCAACATATGTGCCTCATTCCCCTTTTCATACCTCATGTTTCGTATCTTCTTAAATAAAAAAAACATGAGAGACAGTTGAGGCGGTAGTGTAACATCGATTGACTTCACATAGTTTCAAATCGTCGTTGTCTTGTTTTGAAGGTGATTCTTTCGCAAGAGCGGTTTCAGTCAGAGCAAACCCAAACAGACACATTTATTATCGAGTCAACGGAATTTCGAACAGTTGTCAAAGGGTGTGGTGTTTACTTCAAAGGCTGTATTCGTATGTTTGTTGACCCGTGACCTGGAAACTTTTAAATTCATCGCTTTGGATGATTTACCTCCAACGGATATTTATCCCTGTATTGGGTGACTAGATTTCTATCAAAAGGAGGACATGTCCTCTTTAACTTACTGTCCTCCAGGCATTTGAATATTTTAGGACTTTGTGTAGGTTTTTCCACTCCTACGGTCAGTATACCCTCATATTAAGGAAAATCATATTAGAGAAGTAAAATTAGTTTTGAAATTAATAAACTGGACACTAAAATAATAATGATTTACACGTCAAATAGTAAAATATATATAGATAGGATAGGCCTTGTTGAAATTGAGTTTTCTAAAACGTAAAATACTCTCAGAATATTGAATTTGCGGTCTATATGAGACATTTAGCGTATATATTTAGCGAATATAAAAGCAGCATAATTAGTAAGAACATTTTAATGTCGTGAAACATCTTGTCAATGTATCCATGTTGATACCATAAGAATGTAATTTAAATGATGATCGGTATAATAGAAATAAAGGAGATCTTCTGTGTTCTTTAATTCTGGTGTCTAAACCTAGAAAATGATAGAAAATTGTTGATAATGTTTCATAAACGGCACACGAGCATCACACTTTTCATAACACCTTCTTTACCATGATCACTAATCTGACTTCTCCACTTACCTCTTACATTATTTACCAAAGGGACACAAATTAGATATTTTTGTAGAGAGAGAGAGATCATGTAGTACATTCAAATTAATTTCACTCTCTCAAACATGCACCAATTCATGAACTCTCTCCAGATGTCGATCTCTTTCCCCAACCTTATCACCCTTCCGCCCACCTCTTCTCCCCTTAACCCCTCTTCCACATTCCTTTTTGTTTCTGGCACTTTTGACATTCGTGGCTTATAATTAGTTGAAACCTTGTCACCATAATATATATTTTGTGGAAAAAAACGAAGCATTGTAATTCATTTCTTATATCCACCCTGAATCAGTGAGAGCTTCTCACAAAAAAATTCACCCGTGTTACTCAAATTATTTCTCATTTTGCGGTAATAACCAGTATTTCCCGATTTCAGAGCTATAACAGGTACACGTATAACATGAAAAATGTTTGACATAAGACTGAAGGGAGAACAGCAGGAAAGGAAGCTCTTTATACAGTAGTTAGGCACTTTTATTGTTTCTCTCACTGATAAAAAGAGGTCGATAAACACTTTGGACTCCACTTGGAGATTATAGGGACTGGCGTAGTGTAAATAGGAATTAGTTATCTCCAAATAACCCGCCTTCCGAGATTTCGTGGTAGACTCATTATGTCAGAGGAGAGCTCTTGCCTGAAAAGGGAATTGACAGCCAGACAGGGATGAGGAAAGAAAGAATTGGGGAAGATAATGGAAGAGATGGAGGCATAGCCGTGTTTTTCCCTCGCCGAAATGTTTTATCATAATCAAATCACTTTTTCAAAGCGTGTGATTCGATTACCTGGAAATTGATTTAACGCAGGCGAAAAGATTCGTGTTTTCAGCACAGCTTCTCTCTTTTATAACTTCGTGGAATCAATTATGTGAGGTGAAAAAATGTCATTCCCTAGACTGTGTAGATATCTTCATTGCCTCCTTTGCTGGTTTACTACAATATTAGCAACAGAAGTAAAAATAAATCTTCACTTTCTTTAAACTAAAGTTTAGTTACGGAGACGAAGAAGCTTTACGATCGAATGAAGGATATTGCAAATACATTTCAGTCATTACGATCTTATAATTCTTTTCCCTACATTTTAGTCGCAAACTCATTTATGATAAAGATAGCCATTTTGAGGAAATAAACAGGAAAAATAAAATCATTATGTAAAAAGTTGACTGAAAAGGAAAGGTTTTTGATGGAGTCGCAATTCTGAGACAAGACCTGTTTACCCTAACAGAGAATTTTATATAAAAAATAACTGTTTTTGTCTTAGGTGTTTCTCTCCACTAGTTTGCAAGATATGATTATTTAAGTACACCTTTAAAAGTAGTAGATTAGTTACCATCTGCTAAGCTTCTTTACAGTTAATTAGTGGTAACGATGACTTCGCTGGAGCTCGCCGTTCAATTTGACTGCTCGAGTAAAGCGATCGCGAACTATCAACGTATTATATTTCTCTTCGTTTAAAATATTTTTAATAATCATATTTGCCTTTTATAAATGCATCGAATATACAACCCACCATATAACATGTGAGACATACATAGGCGAACCGATTTGGTCCCTGAATTTAGGAAACTAACAAAAAGGCTCTTTAAGTAGTCTACTGCATCCGCACGCCATATGATGACATTACATGAGAGATACATTTACATTAATGCGCCGCGAGCCGCCTTGCCTTACTGCACCGATGTTATTTAGTCATCTTCGACTGTGAACTTTGATTGATCTGCGATTGCATTCCACCGTAAGCTGATTAAACTCCAATTAGTATGCGGTGCATTACCTGTTCGGTGGCTACGTTAACAGGTCTCGTCTCAAAATTGCGATTCCACCTAAGAACCTTATCGTCTTTGTGATGATATACTCAGGTCTTTAGGAAGAAGATAAATTATCGATCAAGTAATTGATTATGTTATTGAAATTAAAATTCAGTACTAGTTTATCTTAAAGAAGTATAACGTGAACCGATAATAGTTTCAATTCTTATGATAAATAGTTAAATATGTAGTTCCTTCGTAAATTGTTAGCCAATGTGCTTATTTCTCTATGGATTGTTCAAAGTATTAGTCTGCGAATATTGGAAATATATTATTCTTGTTTATTTTATCTCAAAACCAATACACATAGGCATTTTATAATACATATTGGCAATATATAGTTACTAATCGCATTGCAGAATTGGAGATAAAAGAGGTTATCCACCATGTTACAAATTAATAGAAAAATTACATACAGCTGATCGAAATTAATACAGCCATTCATGTTTTTTTAAGCTATCGATTTGTTTTGTTTTCTTATCTACCTTTTACTAAATTTTCCAATAAAATCAAAGTAAGATTCATATACCATCATGATAACAATAAAACCAAAATCGTTTTCCTGTTTTCAAATTATCAAAAACTTTTGTATAGCAACTGTTGCAAAGCATTTTAGAGAGATTTTGCGTGAAATTTCAGTCAATTTTTGCAAAAATCAAGATTGATTAAGCGTATCTTTGTGACAATTCTTGCCTTCGTACTTTGAATATTTTTGTCGGCATGAAAAAATACTAACTTCCCTGCCTCGTTCCGCGAAAAATATATTGGTCATCTACTTCGCAAAAATGGCCTTCTTTTAGCAAGTGTTATCGTAACTGGTGAGAGTTACGAAGCGTGGATTGGAATCTGGCGAATAAGTGGGTGGCAATTATTCCCCGTGAGGGTCAAATGACAGGGAGAGAAGTACCGCTCGGGTTCTTCGCGCATCTAATGACAAATCATGCACTCACAGCCAAGGAAACCCTGGGAGCCATTGTAAGCACAGCTTGCATTTGTCACCTCAGTTGCTGAATCGAGGGCAGTTCCGTGTAATTCCGGCATAAACCAC
Source organism: Pachydiplax longipennis (assembly GCA_036926295.1). Classification (NCBI taxonomy): domain Eukaryota; kingdom Metazoa; phylum Arthropoda; class Insecta; order Odonata; family Libellulidae; genus Pachydiplax; species Pachydiplax longipennis. The sequence continues at coordinate 5,053,156 of JAVFKF010000010.1, forward strand.
GGGGAACGTTTTATTTAGATGGGCTCTGAGAAGAGGGAAGGACCATAACTTGCGGCCTAAAATGCCTTCTTCCCCCAGGAAATAACGGGTAAAGGGAAGAGAGGGTAAACGAGAGGTAAGCAAATGCGGGAAGAGGCGTTGAGAAATCTGTATTGTAACGTTCTGCCCGAGAATCCTCTCTGTGCATAACAGTAAATTTGGGAACAATGAGGACGTGGAATGGCGCGTCTCTCAGGGTTCAGATGGTCACTCTGTTAGCAGTCCTTAATAACGCCCGAAAAATAGCTAAAGGTGTTAACAGTTGTTTCTTTCACACCATAGGACGTTTAGTTCCGCATTGTATGGACATTTTCGACTTAAATTCTTACCCGTAATATGTGTATGTCACTCAAGCTGTTTGCTTTCGAAGCACGTTGTTTACTTTTTATACAATACAAGTTCATAATTTCCCATTTTTTCATACATCTTAGAGTCTTATTTCTTAGCTCGAATCACATTTCTCTTTATCATTCACCAAACTGAACGAGCAACAGTAAAACCCATATAAGACGCTCCCGTTTCATACGCAGTTTTCTCTCGGTCCCAGTCCCTTTCACACGAAAAACATAGTATAGATACTGCTTAAGACGCTCTGCAACCCGCATAGAACCGCGGATATACTCCGTCCCCAGTTATACTTCAATCCACATAAGCCAATCGTTTGCTTCATTCTATAAAACAAAATTTTTTAAACCATCTGTGTTGTCTTCTCATGCTTTGCCTTATCTTTAGAAAGTTTTCTTGCGAATTTCTTATTTGGGGTGACTTATTTTTTGATGGTAAAATTAAAATCGCGTTCAGAGCGTTTTATGCTACCGTTGGTCTATTTCTACCGTTAGAGCCCTCACGAAATCTTTGATAGAGTGAGATCTTCTATCTCTATCAATTTTCCTTAGTGTAGGGTGTATTTTAAGAACTCTCTTTTCGATATTTCATTCCATTCGTCACAATCTTAAGAAGAAAAACATCTAAAAAAACAAAAAAAGGAGTATTTCGTTTGCTATTGATCGTAGTTTCGGAGAGATCTTAATGCCCTCTCACCACTGCCTTAAAAAATTGTTAGTCTTTCCTAATTGTCTCTCTGGCAAAATCTGCTTCATTGTAAAGTGAAAATTGACCAAAATTAAGAAATTGAGATCCTCTCTTTGTGCAAATAGCTCAGTTTTTCATAAATGTGATGTAATAGCCAAGGTTTTTACAACCCGGTTATAACGCTACCCCGCTTAAGACGCTGTTTTTAATTTGTCACTCAAAAAACGTCTTAACCGGGATATACTGTATTTTTCTGTTTCTCGGATAAATGTTTACAATATTAACAATCTAACTTAGTGATAACGTTTCCACCCATCCTTTTTACTTAACGAATCAACGTCGAAATCTCCTTTCATACTGGACACATATTACCGTTTTTTCAGCCCACATTCATTGGGTACTCAGTCAATATTGACGACCTCACCTGTTTTCATAAAACTACCGCTATAATCCATTCTAGCTGCATTCAGCTTACTCGCGTGTTTCTCCTAGCATATCCAAATTTTGTAGTCATACAACAAGGTACACCGCAAGCTCACTTCTATATACGATCGTTTCCCTCTATTTTGCACTTATGGACGCATAACAATGGATGTTTACTCAAACGAGCCTGTTTCCATGTTCTTCTTTGTCACACGCCGAAGGGCAGTTAGTGAGTTACACAAGTCTATGTAAGCTTAAATGTGCGAAAAATTCTAAACAGCAGAACTGATGTAATGTTGCTAATTCTCTCAGAAATACTGCATAAGTGTTAAAGGTTGAACCTCGTATTAACACAGATGTTTATCGTAGCATGTTTTAATTATTTTTCCAACTTTTATAAATAACGTTAGCTATCAAGATACATTCGATATATATTTTTGATTATCAAAATATGCTTATACGGTTATAAACTACGTGTGATATTCTTAAATGTTTTACTCTTACCATAAATAATATCTTTAACCGGCTAGAAATTCTTCTTTCTTGAATTAGAGTACATATGTAAGAACGATTATGTTCAACTATTCATTTAAGTTTCCTATGAATGAAGTTACGCAGGCATTGCATATACTCTACTGAAAAGTTTAAATAAGTTACAAGGACTTCTGTGATAGATCTTACTGAACTGTGCCGTATAGGCTTGCAGAAGTTTTTATGAATTTATATAAATACCGGTGAAGTAATAACAATACAATCCGGTAGGCCTTTTGATGAAAGAGTGTTAAAGCCTGGGAGCAGTTTGAAAATTTTTTTGAGGAATAAAAGTTTTACCCTTCGATTTATTTCATAGTTGATGTTGCATAAGACTCTATAATTAATTTCTAGCTGGAACATTACCTGTGGTCATTGCTAATAAGTTATTCACAACAGGACTGAGATGTTCCGTTGAAAATCGGATTCATTCAGCACCTGATGATATTAAAAAATTATGCTACGCAGATAAAAAGTAACATATCATAAACAGTTTGTCTGAATTATGAATTGCAGTATATCGAAGTTTCTCTTTGGTATACAAATAAATTGACTATAAAAAACTGTTTCATCTCCGTTAAAGGAAAACGATTCAAGGACTACAAGAGATGTATATTGAGGATAAAATTGGTTCAGAAATAATGCCAAGAGTCTGTCTCTATTTTTGCTTGGTGTTAATGTCGTCTAATCACTATTTATTGAAAAATCACCGCTTGAATGGAATTGCATTTCGAAAATTTCCTTCGTTTCGGATAGCATCGATTTTGATACACTTATTCCGTAGCAATGGTGGAAGGTATGCACCATTGAATTCATTTTGTAACATTACATTTATTTTCAACGATTGCTTTTGATGGTACATATAGAAATTCTTATGCTAAGGCATGATTGGAGAACATCGATTGTGAAAGGGGACTTTATCGCCTGGCGTATAGGCAACAGCAATACTCGAACGCTTTGCGGGTAGTCGAATCTAAAATTGTATTGTTGGCTGCCAATATACCAGGGGATGTGTCGCCGAATGTATTCCGTTAGCTAACCGAACTCTATAGCAGTCATGAAAATGTATTATAAAGGATGTGTGAATTTTATCTTAGATATCATAATTTTATGGTTTCATATAAATAAAATGTTGTGTCACTTCGACCTTTAAACATCTGTGTATTTCTATCATAATAATCATCATTTTTCGTCAGTATTATTTTATGATTAATTGTAGAATTAATTCAAAATTTAAACGTACCATAAATATTCATATTGCCATTAAAAATCTTTAATAATTTTCCTCTTGTATAATTTCTCTCATCATCAATCATCCTATTTAAAACGACTTTTATTACAAAGCATATTCAATGAAAATATTGAACAAATATCCGGTGGAAATATTTTGTTGAAACGTGCTCTCATGCACGTCATGAGTGGGTAATACATAAAATGAATTATAGCTCTATGTCCTCTAACATGATGATATGTATATGAGTCGATGAACAAGATAATTAGGCTCTATTCGACGTACGTAGGCGTTAATTTAATAATTTATAATTTCCTCTCAAAACAGTACCCAAACAAAACAAGTATATCTGTTTTTTTGGGCAATATCCATGGAAATTTTCCTGATCTATTTGGATTGTTTCGATGCGCGTATACAAAATATACTCTCATTAAAATAGAAGTTGCAATGCTGATTATCCATATTAGGAATTTTTATTCCTAATTGAATTTCAACATCTCATATTCATATTGAGTGATTTTGAAGCGTTAGAATGCTTTATAGTTATATAAGAATGTACTTAATGAGTGAATAATCAAAATCATTTGTCCAGACCCTCCAATTACATAAATTATTATCTTTAAAGTTCATCTCTAGCAAACATCGATGTAAATTAAGGCTTCGTTATCCTAAAATGATTCCTAGTCTCTAGCTGGAGAACTATGAGTTTTCACATTGGAAATCATTCTCTAAATGCAGGAAAACTTGTTGTTTGTTCCACAAGCATGTATATCATACTTTATAACTCGTGCGTCATGATTCGCCGATGTAATATACGAGTAGCTAGATTAGCATTTTAGAAGATTTGAGCCTTTAGAGTGAAGTCTCCTGAAAGATTTCCTTCTCAAAAAGGAGAAGTGGCCAAAGTTATATCATGACTCTGAGATTCAACAAAACGCCTCTGAAGTGATGTATATTTTATTACACTACTTGTGAGGGAATCTTAATGGAAGATGGAATGTTTTTGTTATATTTAGGGAGAGTAAATGTAGAAGTAGTATGGTAGATGGGAGAGTATATATTAGTAATATCAAGGAATTTTTTGAAGTATTTTTAATCTAATAATCTAAATAGAGACTATAATTAAATATTTTTGTATTATTAAAGAAGAGGATTTCTTAACGATTTCGGAATTAAAAGTTTTAAAAAATTAATTTTGCATAGGCATTGTTTCAGTCTTCCAAGAAAAATTTAATTGTTATTTATTGGGGAATGAAAACACAGAATAGTTTCACAAAATAGTTAGGAAAAAATTCAGGAACCATCAAAGTACTTTGAAAATTTTTGGATTGGAAATTTATTTTTGATGAAACTGTTTAAAATTAAGATATCGTGAAGGGAAGCGTAGAGTAATCAATATTGGAAGAGAAGAGTCCTGCATTTTATCACCCTGTATCTCTCCAAGCACATACTGGAAACTTCAATTCATCAAAATTAATTGCTAGCTATTGTTGGTATTTCAACGCTAAACGATAAGTAAGTGATATGGTGTTAGTGTTATCTTAGGTGCCTCATAATAGCTTGGCATCACCGATGGTCGCTCTACCCTGATTTACGACCTATCTTTCATAAAGGGGAAAGGATAAAGCGTAGAGCTTTTCGAAATTTATATCTTGTGAATGCAAGTCTAGTTTGGAAATATGTGAATTATATATGCATGCATTATTGTATGCATTATTATGATCACATAATTAATGTATGATTAGACTATTGCATTTTAATCTAAAGAAGAGATGAAAATTGCTATGATGTGAACTGAATCGAATGTACGGGATGAATTTGGGAGAGAAAATACATTTTCACTATGAAAAAAGGAAAATACAACTAAAGGAATATAGATAAAAATCTAAGGAACTAAGGAATAAAAATCCAATAATATTCAGCTATTTGTGATATTTTGAATTCGTGTTCATGATTATTCACCCAACTAAGAATTCAATGAACGAATTCGTATTCCTTATTCGGGTCCAGAAAACAGCGAAAATTCTTCTCCTACGGATGTTATTATTAAGATTCATCTTTAGACTCAGAACTTCTCTGTTTAAGGCCTCTACATTGTCATTGAAACATATGAATACGTACAGAAGCATGTATGAGACAATGAATTGATCAACGATACCAATTTTGTCTACTTCAACGGGTTCGCAGAACTTTTTTTAAGTAATGGGATATAATACATCTTATCATGCAACATTATTTGGCAATTGTAAATTTCTTCCATCTTTCATTCTATCCATTTCACCTCGGCTTTGTACATTCTCGTATGAGCCTTCTTCCTTACGTATATACTTACAAAAAAGTGCCTCGCTATGGTTGAGAAAGATTTTAGGCATGAAAATAACAGGTCATTTGCTCCTTTCACACTCCTAATTTAACATAGTATTAAATGAACAAAAGCCTTTTAAATCGATGCAAATATTTATTTACGGAAAATTCATTCAATTGGTGATTGAAATAAAAAACTAAAAAAATAGTGATAGAAGGGTATAGAAGATTATATACGAGCAACAGAAAAATAAAATAATTATAATCGTATCAAATGAAAGGATTTAGTTTTTTCCCAAGACGAAATCGATAAATATTATTCTATGAATAGCTACGTAACATAATGCTACACTTGCATCTTATAATAATATCATACTATAGAAGCATCTGGTTCTTTCCCGTCGAATACTATATATTGCAAAAAATCTTCTCGGGATACAAAATGGATTGACTCAATCCACCAGACAACCCATCTAGTATCCCAAGAAGTTTTTTTGCAATATCATACAATACTTAGCGAATTTTTTCATCCCGTTTGAATTACCTCTCAAAGATGATTTTTAATTTAAAAAATTAGTTTCTCCTTGTTAAGGCACTCTTTACATATAGAAAAAATACCTTATGATATTATGCAACGTACTCGATCGGTGAAATGGTGAGATTTATGGTAGTGGAGAAGGAAGTGAAGGCAGCAGGTTGCTTATGAGCACGCAACTCCTTGGTGGCACCTCTTAGGCAATCTTCCCTCACCTCTCTCCCTTATCGCGAAATGTTCTTCCCCGGGGATGAGAGCTATGTGTCCTCCCAATGGAGCAGCTGCCGTTCCCCTTAAATGACTTTCTCTATCCTGCTTTCCCTTAGAATGACGGAATGAGGATAATTGAAGGAGTGGATAGAAGCGACTGCAGCTGCCCTCTGCTTATACGTCTTTCCGATCATGCTAAATCCCCTTTTTCTATCCCTTTTCTAACTCCAATCCTTCTATCTTGCGCCATTTTCGAGCCGCTCCTCTGCGTCCTTCCCGGAAAATTAGTCCGGATTTAAAGTGGAGTCTAATTGGCAGTTGTGCCAGCTAAGACAGCTTCCCTCTTTGTTTATGCTCCTCGGCTTCCTTTGCGCTTCTCGCTCACGTTGACGGCATGGTTTTTTAATGAGAAAAACGGGAGATGTGGGTCCGAGGGATAAGTGATCAGTGGGAAGGGCTTAAGTGCTATCGCGTTATTTTGAAGCCATCTCCTCCACGCTGGGAAAGGACTATGGAGCTAAGAGACACCGATAGATGCTTCATGTATTATCGCTAGCGCGCTAATTACTTCGAAATTAGATCCCGTGCTTTACTAGACAGTTAATTTTTGGAAGTAGGTGGATGAAGAGATAAAGCTTGCGAATGATCGTTTAATGGCGGATTCCCCTTCTGTCGGGATTTTTTTCTAAATTCTTAACGAGATGATTTCGAAATCACTGAAAATAGAAGAAGAAATATCCGTTTGAGGTGGAATGTTTTAACTCGGAGATCTGCTGTTTGTTCCGTGGTGAATTTTTCACAGTCAGTCTCAATTTGTGTATGATAATTGCGGAAAGGAATAGTGTGCCTTAAATACCATACGACTGGGACATACGTACTGAGAAATGGTGTACTAATGTGGTGTAAAAGGTACTGTAGTATTGTAGTGTAGTACTAAGTGGTTCTAATGAATATAAATATCCGGATAGAGTATACGAATTAGGTTTGACAATTATCCATGTAAGCAGACCTTATGCTTCAGTATTCCTATAAGAATACTTGAAAATATGTACAGCTCAGAAAATTTCACGACTAGTAGGTTATATCAATAGAAATTTGATGAATTTTACGAAAAGATACTAAATTTATATTTGATAGTAGAACTTTGAAAACTGTTCTCTTTTCCACCTACTAAAAATTTTCACCTTTCTGTAAGAACAGTATTTTTTAACCAATGCTGAAAAATATCGAAGGAATACTTAATCATATGTAGTAAACACCACGTGAAAACTTTTCCTGTAATTTCTTGTCCTTTCGAAATTAGGTTCAAATCACATTAACAACACTAAGTACAAATATTTGGCTCAGAACCATCAATTATTTGATCCAACCTCAGTTATGAAAAGCCTCAATCCCTATGAAGATCAAAGAAAAATGTAGATTTTTGTATATTTTCGCTAAATAACATTGTAATTTAAGTCTTTCTATTCAGTAGGCGAATTTAAGGTGCGGATTTGAATCTTAAGGCAAGAATGAAATATTATAATGAACAATTTTTATTAATATGTAGTTAACTGGCTTATATATAATTTTATACTAGTGAACGATAAAAATACTCTAAGAACTTCAAGGTTGTTCAAAGCTAACAGATAGACTAGGACTTAACTTCATGTACTTAAGATAGAGTGAGAAAGATATCGAGCCATAAAAGTGATTAGAGACCCAAGATCATCAAATGAAAATAATCGTATTTTTATCTTTCTGTCTTATACATTTGTGAAAACAGTAGCTCTTTAACTCCTGTTTATGAAGTTTGTCGTCAAAATTCATTTTATATGCGTTATGGAAAAACTTAAAGTGAAGTTACACTAATTTCCATAAAATTCTAGTCAAATAATACCATGGTCCGTAAGATGAATGTTCAGTAGGAAGTAATTAAATTCGTCACGGATAAATTTGAAACTCATTATATATTAGTTTGGGACAAACTTTGAGTTTTATCATAAAATTCCAATCTTACATCAGTAAAATAAGCTACATAATACATGTAGCTAAATTTACACCCGTTAATTAGGTTTGGTCTCGAAGCTAAGGGTCATATCGTGGGTGTTAACATTTGGTTTTCTACATCATTAGTACACCCACTATACGAATCTCGAGCCAGAATCGGAGCCATCGAAGGCTTATGAGAATCCAGTCAGTTTTATCTTGGGGTTGATGAACAACGTTTTCTCAAAAAAAACTTACCGGTAGATACAGTGAAAGTAACTTATGAAAAAGAACAATACCACCGTGATTAAAGAATGTTTCATGTTACATTTGAAATTTAAATTATGTGATAATTTTTTATTACTTATACCCTTCATTTTGGAAAAAGATTTTTTTATGCTAGGTATCCTTTATAGTCTGGTTGATGAATTCTCGAATCGGGCCCACCTACATTCTAAGCTATAAAACACCACTTTATTATAACGACTGAGATACGTATTTGAGGAGGGATGAATCATAACAAATTTAGCTGTATGCCCATAAGGTATCCAAGTATGCGCAAACGCTCTAATTAGTAACTAGGAATATTTTTGAAGTAAAAGAAGCCTTAATCACTATCAAAATTCGCTGGTGTGGAATTTCAATGAATTAATTTACGTAATTGGAAGATCTCGGCAATTAATTTTAGTTATTCTCCCATAACATACAGTACTCCGTAACTATCAAGCATTCCAATGCTTCAAAGCAAAGAATATAAGTAAGAGAGATTTTGAAATTTAGTGAATAATAAAAAATTCTGATAGAGATGATCAACATCAACTTATATTTTAATGAGAATATATTTAGCACACGTGCATCGAAAATAACTAAAAGGATTCGGAAACTTCCCCATAGATATTCCTCGAAAAAACAGCAATACTAGTTTTGTTTGGATATCTTCTCCTGTAATCTAAATTATTTTATTAACTCCTACGAACGTCGAACGGAGTCTAATTATCTTGTTCATTGACCCATATACATATCATCTCGTCAGAGGACACAGAGCAATAGTTCATTTCATTACTTATTTCCTCTACTTATTACATAAATAAGAGCATAAAATATTTTCACCGGATAATTGGACTATTTTTAGTGAATGTGCTTTGCAGTGAAGGTCGTTAGAGAAAAGTATGATTGATGAGAAGAGAAATAATATGAGAGGGACTTTATGAAGGATTTTCGAAGTAAATTTTACTGAAATTTGGCATTTAATGGTAAGTTAAAATTCGAATTAAAACACCATTTGAATATTAGATACCATAGAAGTCACGATTTTAAAATTAAAATACATATCCTTTGTAAAATATTTCCATGATTACAGTAATTTTGGGTTATATAACAAAAAGTTTCATGTAGCAACACAGCCATTGGCATATTGGCATCCAGTACTGCCTTCTTATAGTAGTTATGAATAGGATTATCGTGGGAATGAATTTATGCATTATATGTTATGTTGCATTATATTATATTATGCATTATATGTTATATATGCCTACATATTTATGCTCATATATTATAACTTTTTGCAGACACTATTTATGATTGATGTCAACTAACGTAGCATTATTATTCAGGGAAAGTGATCCTAAGAAAAGTTTGAGAAACGCTACGATGGATGCTTTAAGAGAGCACGAATAAAGTATTAGTAAGTAGAAAAATCCGTCGGAATCTCTCTTTAGCCGAGGTATCTTCGTATTCGCCGCCTGTTGCTACCTTGGGAGCATAATGTTCTCTCAGGTAAATATCCTGGACACGGCTCCAAAGTATGGGATATCGTAAACGAAAGCCGGGGACGAGAATGAAAAAGTTTGGAAGAAAGGATGGAAAGCCCTTTGCCCGCTATTTAATGAAGGCGCTAAGTTACTCGGGACAGGAAATGTCTTTTCTCCGAGACGATATCCCGGTGTGGAGGGAGCGGAGGCAATCTGGAGTTTGATAGGCCTATCGGAGGTGTGGGTGGCGAAGAGACACACTTCCCCTAAGAAACGCAATTTCCTTCCTACACCAATAGTTTCTGAGGGAAAAATCCCCAAAGTCCTTCTCTCCTATCCACCGAGGCAGACGTCTCTGTTTACTCATTCTTTATTTCACTGCCATTTTTTGGGATCGCCATTCATTTTACGTTCCTTATTTAGAGGGATGTGAAAGTGTCTGGAAGATTTGACGGTTTACGTGTCGATCAACATGCTCTGATATCGCTCCGACAGTACTATGTAATCACGGTTATGAATGCTATAAGAGAGCAAATTGTATCCGACTGTTATTAAAATAGAGATTTTAATTATTACAAAAGCGTATCGGTAGGTGTTCGAGACTTTACTATAGGTAGGTTTAGGGAAATCTGCGAGGAATCGGAAATACCGGTTATTTTGAGAGGATACAAACATTAGCAACTAGATGCGATTCGTAACTCTGTATTTGTTTTAGTGTAAAGGCTTTCTGAAGCACTTATGTTTATGTACGAATTTCTTAAATTAAAACCATTAAAAATTTGCATTTGTTGTCTTGTGTATGTTGTGCAATACTTGACTCTGGGTTTAATAAAGACATCGCCGCTTTTTACTTACATAAAAATATTTTATTAGTATGTTGCATAGTCATTTTACCTACTTATTATTTGAAAAGTGTTTATACTAATCTGATTTACACTTAACTTTATATCCATTTCCCTTTATCAGTAAATTATTTTTGGAGAAAGTATGTTGCTTCAAATCTGAAATATTCCGAAAAATGAATTTCAGCAGCTTAAGGGATGGAACCGTCTTCGTGGAAGGTAAATACCTTTCATACCTCTTCTATTAGATGAGTAATATAAAAATCATACGTTACAGCAGTAATATCAGTTTCTAAATTTCTCTTTAGGTATCTTAATTCATGCATACAATGAGCTTTATGCTTCAAAGTTAAAAATGAAATTTAACGTACGCGTAATGGGATGTTCTCCTTTGGTACAGCTAGTTCCAAAAAAAACTTACCACCTAAGCCGCAACCCGCATAACAGGCAGGGAATTTCCTCCGTGCGAGCCTTAAGAAGTGAGAGAGAGAGAGAGAGGAAAAACATGGAGGAGATAGTCTGCTTCTGTCCTGGCTCCGCTTGCAGAGTTGAAATGGATTTATTTGCATTATTGATATTGCAAAGATTTATTAGTATCCTTAGTTTGGTGGCATTGGCGTAGCAGAATAGTATTATAACAATATGGATGTTGTAATGCAAGAATTCAGTTATTATAAAATGGTTATTACAAATCAGTACATATTCTAGCTTTGCTTCTCGCACCGAGGGAACCATCGCACACGAGGTCCCGTTATTCCTAGGAAACCGAGGCAAACCCCCTTCCCCTCATAAAATTCGAGTCTGAGACGAAAGGCACAAGCAGGACGAAGGAAATTTTTGCAAAATCTGCCTCTGAGCCGCTCTGAGCTTTTAGGACTGAGATGGGAGGAGGAAAATTTCCGCGCAGTTTGAATCAGTGTCGGACCCAAAATGTATAGACCTCGAATTCGACGCCTTCGTTTGCAAAACTCTGCGGTTATAATGGGTCGTATTATATATTATAATAGTAGATAATATTATACATCGTTCAAGAGAAGAGTTATTAGCCTTTAAAATTATATACCTAAGGAGTCCATATCGATCACCTGTTTTATCACAGCCTGTGTGAATGCAATCTACACAAGTAAAGTAAGGCGAACTCATGGCCATATCTATGCTATTACTTTAAATACATAAAAAATCTATAAGTAAATATGTAGTATGAAGTCTTGAGGCATTCTCTGCGTATTTTAAATAAATTTTGTTTCATTTGATAAGCATCAAAATTAAAACTCGATCGGTAAAAAATCAGTAGATTTTATCATCTATGCAGTTGGTATTTTTAATACACCGTCCAAATCAATTGATAGAAAATGTGCTAGGATCGATTTTCCTGAATTAATAAAGATGACGGATACGAGACAACCATCTTTCACATTAATTTTGAATCCAAAATGAATTTTTTTGGTGTCATTGAAGTGTGAATCGAATAAACGTGATTTCTTCTGTGGATTCCTCTTGAAATGGTTGCAGTCACAAACCATTACGTTCTTAAACGTTCTTCTCTCGTATTTATCAAGTTCTAAAATACACAAAAAGATAGGGCGAATGAGCTTTTGTCATAATGCTCATTGAATGCTACTGTAAGCTATGAATGTAAAATTTTCAATTAATTTTGAATGCATACAAAACTACTTACATTGTTTATATTTCAACTGTTTATTATTAGCACGTTTACAATTATTATAATGTAGAAAACGTTAAAAATACGCGAAATAATAGGGACTTAGTGAAATAGTTTTAGGGCCTTTTTACCTGTAATTCCAACCCTATAAGTATCACACGGGGATAGAAGCACATATAAGGCTCATGTTGAAATTTTGCTCCCCTCGGTTGATGGCTGGCCCTACGTAACTCTCATATTTTTCGACAGAATTTTAATGATTGAGATGAATGGGCGGTGGTTTGGTATGAATAGTCTATCTACATATTTATCGCTCGGTGATATTGAAAATATTCCTTCGTATTTAAAATGTATGGCTATGAGAAACTTTTCATCTCTCCATATTCCATGACAAATTTGAAAAGCAAGATAGAGGAGTGATTGGAAGAAGTGGTTAAAGCAATGAGTTCACCAGGACTTCAAAAGGGGGCCTGCTTTGATAGAGATAGGGAAGTGAGAAACGACGGCAACAATAATACATACACTCACATGAATTTAACAACCGAAAGTGTAAGAGGTATGTTAATTCCAGATTTTTTGATAAATCACAATAGATAATGGCATTTCTTGCGTTCCTCGTTGACCAATTGGTTACTTTGAGTAGGAGCAACGACCTCTTTTAAAAGTATAACCCACTCACTCACCTTCTCAATTTTCTCATCCAACATATATTTTTTCCGTTTATGACAGCCTCCAGAGAAACTACTCATTTATCCAATTTAAGTAATATCTTAGTCAAACATGGTTAACATTCAAATATACAGGATATAACGCCCATGGCTTATCATACTTCCAGAAATTTCCTTCTGATGCATTAGTAATTCCCAGGATCTCGGAAATTGTATACAATAGCGATGTTCAATGTATCGTACCAATATTTTAATTCTATAAGAAAGTTCGAGTAGTTTACTAAGCCAGAACCTAAACCATCTTCTTATCAGCAATTTATTTTGGAAAGAGAGTTCGGTTTTTTCAAACCGATAAAAATTGCTAACATTGGTATTACTATCTATGCAAGCCAATGGTTTATTCTAAATCTTACCTAACTTTAGAGATGTAATTTATCTGTAATCGGCGTATAAACTTCAAGTTTCTGCGACACTGAATATGCGGAGTATCTAAAATTCCATATTTACGTTGCAAGTCATATTTTAGTGACATGATAATAGAAACTTTAGTCGATGTAGTAAGATCATCTTCAACGCTCTATCTATTTTGTATCATAGATGTTATAAGAGAAGTGAAACGATTTGGTTCTCGTAAGCGTAAGGAATAAATATTAGATGGCGTTTCTCTAGTTCATTGTTCATTTCTCAAGTTATTTCAAACTGCGAAATATTTAGCTCAATGTAGGGACAAAATAAAGCATAAAAAACAATTTATATAAATAAAGTAAACAATCATTGACGAAGAGCTTGATTGATATAAGTTGACGATAGGCAGCATTACTTATTTTTTCATTTTTGTTATTGCATTAGTTATTTAGTATAATCTAATACAGTTTATACCATTCACTTTAAAAGCAGAATATAGAGATACTAATTCTGATATGATGCACCCAAACATTGTCAACTTTATGTTATCGTTCAGATTTTCCGAAGGTCCTATTTTAACTGGAATGATCTTCCTTGCATTACTATTTAAAAATACTATAAAAAAATTTAAAAAACTTCTTCGCAGAGTTCGTAGAGAATTATGATGTGCCTAGGATGAGGGTGTTACGAAGGTCCTTGAAGTGAATATTGGAGTAATGGATTACATATAGAACCAAGAATATTTTAACAGCTAACGTATGAATCATGAGAATTAGAGGAATATTCTCATGTAAGTACGGTTACCATCCGTTGGTTTCTATTTTTAACGTGTTCTTCCATGACTCCTTTTACCCATCATTCATAATTATTGATAGTGATTTTTCTTTTAATTATTATACATATTATACACCATTCAAACAATTCGGGTTATATAGTTTACTTGAGGCATTCAGAAACCGAAGCAGCGATCATTAATCATTAGTCTCACTTTCACCTAGCGCATAGTTCTGAAAATCATTTCAGTATAACAATGGAAATCGTGTTGTGGGTGTTTTCACACCCCCTGACATACGTCATCCGGCGGATCGCGGGGTATTAATGTAAATATAAATAAACCAAATGTCAACATGTAAACCTGCAATATGCAAGTATACAAAAACCTGGTATTTATCTGCAATATGCAAATCAGTCTTAAGGTTCTGATTTGCCATACTAACTGTTGTTTCTTAACCATCTGGATTCCTTGCAAGAAGTCCTGAAAGGTCGTCTACCTCAAAAATAGAGTTGAATATATTCATTCCCTAAGGGAATACCCGCGGCGAAGACTACAAATCGCGGATCCACCATTTCCCACCTTACTTGTGATCGGTCGCCGCCACCATACCCTAACCTTGGATACCTGCTCAGCAGGGGTGCGGTCGGTAATCCTCATTAGCGCTTTCAAATTCGCTACCCCGGATACATACGACCATCCACAATATGCCGAAAAGGGGGTTTTCTTTCTCAGAGAGGAGTTCACCTTCATCCATCGGCCGTTTTATGGTTCCTTTGAGAAAATAGATAATACCTTTCGATGGACGAAACAAAAGAAAAAGAAACAACAAAGGAATGAATAGGGGATACTCCTAGGGCCAGAGTGGAGGTCCTCCGCTCTCTCTGAAAGACTCAGTAAAACTTCAGACGGGAATTTGTCAGAAACAGCCAAATCTCATCTCAAAATCATAATGCTTCATCTGATACAATCATCACGAATGCCTGATGGAAGTAAGAACAGAATGGCATGTTGATGCATATATTCTGAATTACCTAATGCTCTGTTAATTGTAGTATCAAGCAAATTTTATACCTCTCTGTATTGCAGAATAATTCAACTGCGAAGAAATCGAGTCAAAATTTGCACCACGGGGCAAGAAAGAGATTTAGCATCAGATAAAAGTTGGGACAGCATAATTTTGCAAGTAACATGAACTTGATTTAATTTAAGGGATAGTTTTTCTGGGACTGGCAATGAACAATATTTTCGGAAAAATGTTACGAGATGCTGGCGTTAATTTCGTGGTAAATTAATTTTTAATTCGATACGTGAAAAAAATTTGTAGCCTTCAGTATTTAAATTGTGCTACTATTCTAATATCTATGTTATTTTCTAAAATATTAAATTAGCAATTTGAATTTTAAACAATTACCTTAGAAAATGATGATAGCACACCAATTAATATTTTACTTTCTATCAATTGATTTGGTGGTATTTAAAATTTTTGTAATATTTGATGTAATTATCTGATGTAGTTGACCGTAATTTACTTGGTTTACTTTATTGTAATATGTTTTGGGTCTAATTTTCAGAGCTCTCTACCAGGTTGACTTAAAATGATTCTTTCTCAGTGTATTCGTCCAGATAAAGTTTCTTTTCATCTTTGCTTTCCTCAGTAGGTATCGAAGTTTTTTCATACTCCCCTTTTCGATAGCATTTTTCTGCAACATAAATTAGTTTACATACAGTTGATTGTGTTCTTATTCCTAATTATTCTTTATCTCCTTGCAGAGTTTTCGTTCATCTTTCTATTTAAGTCATAGTCGTGAATTTCCTCTAAATAAATTTAAAAGTTCTTCCTGTAGGCGTCAAGAGCATAAAAAACGTAATAATATAATCCTTTTTAATCTTGCAATGACATAATTTTTTATTGGATAATTGAAGCAGCTAAATTAAGTTTACCCGATGCCTACAGAAAAAGGTGAATTACGCAGAAATTTCAGGCCGAAATAAGGAGATCCGATTTCCATTCATTTTTTAATACTATGCTGCTGACATAGTAAAAATTAACACTAAATTTAAACTAGATTTCATGCTAATAAAGACGGTACAAATACGTTCAACGCGTTTCACAACGGTTTAAAAAGGCGCCGTCAGAATGCTCCTCCTTCCAAGAGCCAATAGAATGCGTGGAAAACTCTAGACTCGCTCTCATCGAGCTTCACGTCTGTTATGCGGGTTGCGGCTTAGGTGGTAAGTTTTTTTTGGAACTAGCTGTACATTTGGGGTTTTGGGATCCACATAGGTTTTCCTAATGCGCCGGGTAATCCCGCTCTCTGGTCTTTTGCGGTCTAATGTTTAAAAGAGTATAATCCTGCAAATGTTTCCCGATACCTGCATGAAAAATGAGGAGAGGCCTTTGATGAGGGCTATACTCATTTTCCTGTCGAATATTTTCCAAGCTATTTGTTAGCTGGAAGGTTGCGTGTTTAATCGTAATAAATGATCTCCTGTACGGATTCGTTTTGCACTTCACCAAATTTGATCTGCTTGGCTCAAATCACACGAGTTTTTTTCTACGAGTTTCGAATGATTCGAGGGGTATTAATAGATCATAATAATCTCGGAAGAAGGAAATTTTACCGATAGATATGATTCATATTTTCCGAGCTGTGAAATGTCTCCTTTTTCATAATTTGTAATCGCTAATTCATTAGCGTAATTGGATCCACTTCGTCGCTTCAGTTGGCCAAATTATGGAATTAAAGCTTAATATTTCCCGATGCTAATGATATCTCTCTGGCGAATCATTGCCGAGTTACGCGGATTATTTTATGAATGACAGTTTTATAGTGCTTGCGCAGCCAATCACATCGTTCCTCCAGCAGGAACTTCTTGTATCCATGTTTTTGCTTCCACTTCTGTTATCTTCTATATCGGAGCTTCGTCATAATTCGCCGGAATTCATCGATAACAGAGTTATCAAATGCCGCGGTTTCTGTATTAAGCTTCGTTGGCCTTTTCAACATCAATTTTTTAATGGATGTTTAGCGTTAAGTTTTTCACAAAAATGATGCTAAAGCAATGACTATCTTCCTTCATCAAAATTTATTCTTGAAATTTGTTTAGAATGAAATTTTTGAGGAGGATTAACCCAACCTTCTTCATTAGCAATTAAATGAAAATTGTATTAGATGCCACGTTGAAATTATTTTATTTCCAAAAAAGTACTTTTTTGCTCATTTCGTTAACTTATTTTTATTTATAGCCAACCTGAAAACTTTTTACAATAGCTAATATCGATTTTTTAGCGATGAGTATTACTACAATGGATTATATTCTCGACAAACTTCGCACATGTAATGAAATATTAACAGTCTATGATGTGCAAATTGTCTATTTCCACTTCGAATCGAATTGACGAAATTATTCAAATTTCGAATCGAGTTGACTACATTTTCGATACTTTGTCCATTTGTTTATCGTAAAATTTTGAAATTGAAATTCGCATTTTTTCGTATCTTGTTATAGTCGTCATCCTATAACATAAAATTTCAGGTGTATAGTAAGATAAGGAATATTTTTGGATTGAGTTTAATTTCGTAATTACAGCCATTTTCCTTAGTAAGTTGGTTTGGTTTGAAGCGTGCTTATATACAATACAATGTCATGTAGAATATTGAAAATGAATCTATAGAAAGTAAAGAAGATAAAATTCTTTCACTTAAATTGTTTTTCGATTTGAAGTTTTGCAGTTGTCGATTCGATTAGAAATTGCAAATGTTTCCTTAGCTCTATTGAAGATAGAAAACTGTATGAAATTTATTTATCCTAACATTAAGACATCATTTAACCCGGAAATATAATATCAGATAACATATAAGATTATTTTCATGCAATATACCATTTTATTATGTTGGTCTATTGGATATGTATTCCTTCTTTTACCGTTGGTCGGTAACCCTACGAAATTTTACTTAAAAATATGAATTCAGAAACACTTAGAGAATACATTCTTCAGTTTATTCGTAGAATATTACATCAGCGTAGGTCATGAAGACATCTCAAGTATTAAATAAAGACTTCGAAGGTTGATTTTTCACAAACTCTGAGAGAAACGTTACTGTTTTCCATTGTAGTAGTATGATTATACATTTCATTAACGCTATAAATAATGAATTAATTATCAGATTTGATAACATAGCTTAAGTTTACTGCATCACAAACTTAAAATTATCATGAGAGGGAATGTAAATGCTTAGATTTGATAAAAAAATTTTCAGTCATGCAAAGGTTGAATCAAATGTTTCTTGGTGCTTGTACGTTCATTTGGTTACTTCATTGGTAATATTTTAAATGAAAAGATATTCCTCGAAAACTCTTCATCGATCATCCCTGAATTTCATCCTCGAGGAAGATTTTAATGCATGCGATAGGGAAATATTCCCAGTATTTAAAGTAATATGTGAAAATTTTTTGAACGTTACGCTCTATGAAAAATTCGAGTTTTTCTCCGCAAAATGGCTGGAGAATGCTTCTTTTTAATTGCAGTAGTAATTGAGAATTAGTGCTCTTTTATATCCATGGCTACACCTTGAATTTAGATGGACTGCCTAGTCCTCTTTCCTGAAAATATTGCCGCATTATAATTACAAAATTACGGACTAAGGCTGAAATGAAATGCATTATGAGTGCCTAGCTCTCAGATTTGTACCTTCACAATCTAGTATACGTAGCTTTTTTCTATACATATATCGTAGCTATGAAATATTGATATAATTTAGATTTATTCTTCTATCGATTCAAGCCCAAATCTTCAGCTTTTAATTTAAAATAATACACTGGAAAGAGTTTCGTTATAATATTTATGTCGTTGACTAAGGAAGTGCAAGCGAAACATTAAACGTAAGGTACGGTAAATTTTACTGAAATTTGCTACGAATAATGAATGAATTGACTTTTTATTGGTTACAAGTTCGCGCCTCTTCCATTTTTATACGTATTTGAACTTATCGTTCAAATAAGAAGCGAAAGGAGAAAAAATAACAACACAAAAAGATTTGGATTCTGGGGAAATGATCTTCTCAAGTGAAGGTGGGAGTAGAGAAACTGTTTAGAAAAACACTCACGAAGAAGGGAAGTGAAGAAAACTCCGAAACACTCAGTGAATATGATGCAGAAATAGATATTCAAATAATACTTTTGAAAGTATAATAAATTATAAACACAGTATGCATAAATCTAGATACAATAAAATTCGATGGCTGAGATCTTTGCCAAAATGAATACAAGGTAAGCAATTCCAATATAATTTTATATAAGTACTTAATATGCGTTGCGAAGATCTGGTGTAGGATCGGAACCATCAAAGGAAAGAAGATTAAAGTAAACGTTAATGTTGCGCCACAGATTGAGATGCGGAAGTCGTAATAAATACAACGCGTCTACCTTGCCACATACGCCGACTTGACCATGAGAAAAAACGGTCTAGTCGCTTCAAAATTTCGTTTTTTCGCGAGCGATCCGCGACAGCAACGGATTAAAGAAATAAAATGCTCGGTGCATTCACTCCCTCCCGAAATGCGGCTTACAGGGTACATATGTAGATGTAGAAAGTTTCTCCTTCAAAGAAGTTTCAGCGTAGGGTTCATGATAGGAATTCGAGTATCTGATGTAATTTGCAGAGGACTTTGACGGCGAAGTTTCTACAAAAAAATTGGAGTAGCATTTCGGCTTCTCTTCGCCGTGGTACGAAAATACATCTTTTTAATCATAGAGTTAATTAAGACTTAGCGTCTCTTCTCCGCCTATGATGAGCACGGGTTGGATGTAGATTCTGACTCCGTTTTCCGTCAATCCCCTGGAGCTCAATCAACTTTTCTTCTTCATTTCTCCTTCATCGCCATCACCCACTCGCCTCGGCCATTCTCTCCCAGTGCACTGAAGTTGAGAGCGGAGCAAACAGCGTGCACATGAGCCAAAGGAACGAGGGCTTCCTTTTCCACTCTCCGATACTCTACGGAGAGGAGACGGAGTGGGGGACCGAGGGAAGATTTTAGGCAAATGGAATAAGGGAGGATAGCGAGGCGAAAGAGGATGTGAAATGAATGGGTGGAAAGCGGAACATAATCCCCGAAACGATCGAGAACATTGAATCACTACCTTGTGTTAGATAACTTACTATTAACGTAACGTATGATTCACTGCATCTTTCGGAAAACAATCATAATATAAGGAATATTAACATTAAAAAAATCATCCGAGCTTCATAGATTTCCATGGGATCTATGTGTCTCAAGTGGTGGTATTATAATCATCATCACAATCGCTTTACCACTAATTTCGATGTCATTACCATTGACGTCTTTGTTGGCGTAGCGTTCGTTTTGGTTGAATTTTGCGGTTATCGTGCTAGCCTAGCGACGTTGAGGGCCTTAGTTTGAATCTTGGAATAAGCAAGGCTGCTTGCTTCTGAAGCTTTCACTTCAATGGGCTCCCTATTCTGGAATTCGCCTAATTAGACATGACTAATTATTTTCACAGAGAGGTAGCAGAGGAGCTATATTAGCTTGGTGCAACCCCTCAATGCAACACATCTTTTGACATAAACCCACTACAATTTAGGAGCAGTATCTATATTTCCATAATCTTTGCATTGAATTTGAATTTTTCTCAAAAACGTCAAAAATGACTGGTAAATAAGCAACAATTTCCCGGAATAGATGAGTAAGCAGTATCTGATCGCGATAATAACATCAAAATTAGTCAAATTATTATAAATGTTTAGCTCTGCAATTCATCATATCCTTCAGCCTTTTCTCTTTATTCCCTCATTATTCCTAACAAATACCATCGACCGTCTCTCATAATTTATCATAGATTCATTAACCCTTCTATCCTAATCTTTTCTCTTCTGAATACTGTACTCATGAATCTTACTGTGTGCTCGATTATATTTTATTTTCTTCCTATTAAGTTATCTTCAAAATACCGTCATAATTTGCTCTGAAATGGACTTCTTTATTAGTTACTCCATCAGTTTAAATTTCATTGACGCATTATCTCTATTCCTTGAAACACCATTATTCTTTGTTGCTAAAGCAACCATGTTTCAAAGCCATACAGAAGGACAACTAAAATGTTAGTTTTTTGAACCCTTTCATTTAATCGAAACTTGTGTTATTCGCTGTCGAAGATATTTTTCTTTTCTTATCGAATCCCTCTTCAAAATGATTTTTCTTCTCACTATTTCCCTCTGGTTACTTCAGGTATTGGTTATAGTAAGTAAGAGGTTTATTTGCTCAGAAATAACGTGACGACTGGAACATTTTCCATCATTCTTTTGGTAAAGGAAAGAACAAAGATAACTCTCGGTTATTTAATTACTTTTATCCTGCCTCAGTCTCCTACGGAGGAACGGTGATATGAAAGTATCCTTTTTGAATACCAAGGCTCTCATGAGGTCTACACATTTGAGAATTTTTTTCCTTTTACAGTGTTCTGTTTAGGGTGGGGAACGAGGGGAAGCTGCCTCACTCCTCATAGGGCTATTCCCTCTACTAAGTTATAGTTGAGGGAATGAGGTCCCAACCAGCATTATTGCTGATGAGTTTACAGATTCTTCTTTCGAGGACACTGTTTGGTTCATAGAGTGATTTTCCAATTTTGCAACCAAATTTTCTCAGGGTTCGTGTACGAGGAGGCAAAAAAATCGGGATGGAATTCCTACCTTAAACCGTGATATTTATTTATTCATACGAATAATATAGATGTTAAAGTAAACGGCGACTTTGGACGAGGAAGAATGGGATTGAATTCAGCTATTTATCTCTTATGTAAGTCCATAGCAAGAAGAGAAGTACGTTATGATGAGAAGTGAATAAACAGGAAAAGAGGAATGGCTCTTGAGTGGGAGGAGAGAAAGGTCAGCCTCTTTCTTCCTCTTATATCGCTTCCCTTTACAAACCCACACAGACTTTCTCCCTTCCCTCATCTCTTCTACTCAGCATTTCCTTCTCTTTTATCCAATTCTTAGAATGGATGTCAAGAAGTAATCCTCCTTTTCTTCCACCTCTTGATTGATTCACGCTTGGCTATAAGCTATACGATGAGTCAAAAGAATTGTGTCAATTCATTTCATGCTTCATTGTTACACCTTTGCGCCCTCTTGAGTTTTAACCAAATCGCAATTCGTTGCGGAGTAGTTCGATCTTCCGTCACATACGGATATTTCTTAATATTGAAATACTTAAGCTCTCTGGCTTGGATATTTGGATCACTTGATAATTTGAATTTGAAGTTTTGATCCCATTCTTGTCATTGATATTATGACTCGATTTGGTACTCCTTGCTTACCTGACTTAAAAAATTAGTTGAATTTGAGATGAGTCAGGTATATTTTAGAAATAATAGAGTATTATATATTCGCTTCCTCGCCATTTTGGGATTAATTTTATTTGGTGTATTTTCTTTGAGTTCTCTTCTAATCATATTCTACGTAGAAAATTACTGCCATTTTTATTTATGAATTTCCTTCCTTTCTCCTTTAACGGAGTTATCATGTGATATTTCTTAAATAAACTGAGACACTGGTTTGAATAAATAAAAGAAGAGACTGTCTTGTCTCTTTATAGTCTTTAGGACGTTAACTAGATGACTAAATACTTCATATTTCTTTGTTTTAATAATTTACCTTTCATAATTACCATTAATTGTTCAGCTTCCTCCTTAGAAAGATTAATTGCAGCAAAAGGAATTAATTAGAGAGATTATTGGAGCAATTTATTCAAATTTTCATATCACGCAGTTGTATCTAACTACGGAATCAGACTCTTCATAGTCTAGGTATAAGATGTATGATGTCGATGTAATTATTAGAATAAGGTGTAATGTAACAATAACTATTTTCGTTTAGAGACTTTACTACATTAACCGATTTTTCATCTTCCTCTCTATAAGATTCTAATGTTAAAAGTAATAATAAAACGTCTTTATTTGGGTGAGGCTGAGACTAAAGGTCTCATTTTTCCTGTTAAGAATCTTAATATTTTACACTGATTAAATTTAAGAGGTAGAGAAAAATGAGAAGCATGGATAAATTAAATTTAAGATATTCTTAGGAAAAAATATCCACTGCGAGAAAATAGCCAACTAAGGAGTGTGAGAAACTTGCGCAAACCTACTGATAGTAACAGCTGAAAAATTCGAAAGATCATGATAATTAATATAAATACACAATGAGCAGTTATATACATGTATATGTAGTAAATCAACAAACATTATCAACTATATACATTAATTTATATAGTCTATTAATATATGACACTTTCAGTATAAAATTTATTAAAAATAAAAACAATCAAACAAATACAATCGATTACATAAATATTATGAAACTGAATAATTGCAAAAAATCGTATATAGTTCACATGTAAACACATGAAATATAAATGAGTACATTAAATGTTGACGATTTCGGTTATCATATGGCCTTTTTATGAAGACATCCTTGTATATGTAATCAACTTATGTATGGATAATCTATTGGGACTCCCCTAAGTCGGTCAGCTGGGATGGAGACGAAAGTCGCTAAACGGGATTAAAAGAGGCCGAATACAGCGACCCAATCGGTGAATTGGTAACTACGTCTCACTCAAGGGGTTAATTTACATAGGGGCCGGTAGAGGTCGGTTTGGGAATGGTAAGCCACTTCCTCGTCCGTGGCTCCAGAAGAAGATGATGCTGCTTCCGATGCCTAAGGCCTACACCACAGAGGCTGAATCAATGAGAGCTCAAAGTGGCACGCGCTAACAGAGCGTGGGGGAAAAATCCTTGCCCTATTTCCAGCATTTCTACACATTTTGTGACTTTTCAAAAATTCGTTGGAGCGCTAGTGAATTCTTCTGCATCTGAAATAAAAAAGTAGTATTGTAAGTAGCTGTTAGGTATTACAGATTAAGGAGAATATGTTGAGTTATTGGAATGCTTATTGTCATCGGATGGGAATGGCTGTAATAAAATAATCACTTGGCGAATGATTAAATTTGCTAAAAAATTCAGAAATAATGTTTTCGGAGAGTGCAGTAGATCCAACGGCCTCTCTATATGCGTCCACTCTCTCAGATGTGTTTTTCAGAAGCTGCCAAATCCGATGACTGGACTCATTAAAAAATGATTTTCTTTTCGCAAACGGTATAGAATAGAGACTCAGTGAACATCAAATAGTGGCTAACTCGTCACTTCATATTCAAGGGGCCGAATAAACATGCGAAGTTGGAGATCAAGAAAATAAGCATCTTAAAGGATTTGGCTACATTTCTGTGATCTATTTTGATTTGAAAACTTGAAGACCGTTATATTTTGGCAGCAGGAATAGCTCACCAGATTATAAGGAAGAATCTCAGTAAAAATCTTATGGAATTCTTAGAGGCTCTCGAAAATTTGAAGTAGTAATTTTTATATTTTGTATGACTATTGAAAGATGTGTGATATCGCCATATCATCCACATATAAAGCGTAACATTATTGCACATTAATCGTTTTCAGTGAAATAATTTCGATTGCAAGTGACATATTATATGATTTTTCATCGAAGTATTTTTATATCTTGTTTTTTATTAATATATTAGAAACAAAAATATTTTTCACTACATTTATAACTAGAGTTACCATAATGTATTCGAGCACATAAGTTAAAATTATTCATTAATGAGTTTACCGAGCAAATAAAACTTCGGATTATGAAGCAAAATAGATTGTTTTAATTTTTGGCTGTCCTTTGTATGTTGCGACCAAATTATTTTATATTATATATCATATTAAAATGCTATTATATAATAAATGTTCAGCATTGATTTAAACTGATTTAAAGAAATCAGAATTATAGCGATTTCATTATGATAGGATTCTTTGGTTATTTTAAGTAATGAGGCGAATTCAAAAAAGAAATACTTCCTCTAAAAATGAAAATAAAATTGATCATTATTGTAGATAGATTAAATGAAGTGCCATTTTGACGTAATGCACTAGTTATCACCCATAAAGAGAAAATGGAATTAATTGAAGAGGAAAGTAATTCGTTTAATTAGTTCCATATGACCGCAACGGCTTAATCAGTTACGTAATAAAGACCGAACGAATTTTATCAAAATGATTTTGGTCCAAACTTTCATCCTTCACTGCCTCTTTCATGTACAATTTATAGAAATAAAATTGGGAAATGATTTTATTTCATAACAGTGACTTTTTTTAAATTTTTACGCTGATAAATCGTAAATTACGCCTCGTGTTTGACCATGATTCGGTATATGTGAATTTGAACTAAAAATTTCGTTAGCTTAATCCTTAATCAGCAAGAGTAAACCTACAGACTATTCTGTTAAGCTTCTTCGCAGAAATTGAATTAAGGTTTTTCGTTAGTTTTCCTTGTTGTTGGTAGGATATGCATAAATCATAGGCTTTAGTGAAATCATTATTCGTCATTTGCAACTGCAGGTCTAACGTCTCATTTTTCCTTTATCCCGTCATTAGTTCTTTTTTTAATCCTTCCATAATCTTTTATTTTCTTAATATGTCCGCAATTCTCAGATTTCCATCTATTTTCACTGTTTCTAACGCAATACATTTCTTCATGTATGTACTTCATCAGCGATTTCCACCTTATTTATACCCAATACCATTTCTCTTCCCATCATTGATTGATTAAGCCAGTCTTATTTCTTCTAACCTCCTCCTTTATAATTCCTTAGCATCCCCGTTAATTTTATGTTTTCATACAGTACACTTTACATACAGTACATGTTTTACAGTTTTCATTGGCATCACATTTCATTTAACAGAGTTATCGCCTATTTTACGTGTGTATTTGAGGCAATTTCTTTGCACGCGTACTTGCAAATAAGAATCAAGAACCTTTTTGTGTTGCCTTATTACATTTGAGTTTAACATTCAATTTAAATAAGTTTGTTAGACTTTCATCTAGATTAAATAGCTCATCAGCGCATTTATTCTATGCAAGCCATTTCGTAAGTTAGAAGTCCAGCCGTTTTCCTTGGGTATCATTCACATGAAGTACAGCGGGTGGTACATTTCGCTCATAGTTGGTTGTTTTCAGATTTGGTCCTCAGATGCGCGAATCAAGTCGAAAAAATAACGTATATCTTACAGTTTCCTCTTCTAGGTGAATTCGATTCTAAATGTGGCACTCAGGCTTCTCTTTACGTAAACAAATTATGGATTATTCTTATAAATTATAGGCGCGTCAAAAACAAAGACACCGATCTTGGGCATCAATAGCTCTCGAATGAACGCACAGCAATCTTAGAGTGGATTGCAATTGTATAATAATTCCCTGATAACCCCGTTTTCAGGGGAGTCTTCAGTCAACACTTAGAAATGTCCAGTACATAATAATAGAAAACAACCATTTAACTCGTAAATATCAGCGTACAGGATTTTTGCAATAAGAATTTCACCACATTAAAAACGGCGCAACGGAGTTTTTTACTTTCTGGTCTGATATTTTAGGTGCCTGAATCGTTGTAAGAGATTTTTTCGATACTTTCATCCATGCGCACCTAACCGAAGAAAAGCGTTAAGAGGTGACTTTACACGTACAATCGTACACTGTAAAACTCCTTTGGGTTTTTCATTCAATTAATTATCAATTATCCAAAAAATCATCCCATAAAATTTTGAATACATCTCAAATACTTCTTCTTGGAAAGCACTGAAAATGGGCTAGTAAGTAATAAAATAGAATGACCTTAATTCTTTCAGTATCCTTAATCTATCTTCCACAGATGTTTTGTCATATTCACGAGACTTTTCCCGTCTTGTGAGTTGCGTAGGTCTATCTTAAAACTATGTCTACAGCAGGAAGTATCTCTGTCCATTAGGGTGGATCGAAAAAACTTTTTTTTCGAAATCGGTATGCGGCTAATGCTTAAAGTTTGTGGTTGGTGGTCCTTATAAACCATAAGGAATTTCAGCTCGATCGGAATATGTCCTGAGGATACGAATTTTAGTCAAAATTTTAAATTTTTGTGAAAAAATTTTAAAAATTTGCAATTTTTTCTGATGATTTTTCGATGTTTCTGAAGTGATTTAATGGCAAAATATTACATGTATTGCTTGTATGTTGCTTAGTAATTAACAATTTTTTGAGTTTGAATGAGGAAAATTGGTTTCTTAGTTCGCCAAAATTTGTCAAAAAACGCCAAATATACAGAAATGTCACGGATGTTGGGTAGGCAATAACCTGCTGCAATAACTCGACCCCACCGACTTAAATTTATGAAGAATGATTAGATAGTAGGAAAAGAATTAATTTGCAGCTCTTAGTTAATCGAATAATCAAGTACTAGTGAGGAGGTGGTTGCAATATTGAGACTACCAGTATGGGTGCCAGTCTCATGGACGGTGTTCATCCAAGGATGGACACTGTCCATCCCTTGTTTATTCCATTCCTCTACATATATCCATCCACGAGTCCTTGAACTGAGTATTTCAGAAAGTGGAGAAAGAGAGATTTTTCACCTTTTCCCATTCAGGCGAGATGAGACACAGTTTTCTCTATCATACGCTTCTGTGGAAGAAGAAAAGCTAGTTGGCGTGAGGTATATGGAGTATCGACCTCGACGCCTCTCAACGAGTACGGGAACGTATTCTAGCGATCGAACGCTCATCCGCATATTTTCTTTTTGCTCTCATTTACGAATTCCTTTTTTTGCTTCTCTTTTCAAAGGAAAAGTCCGCGTCTTTTACTCCTTCGCTAGTGCGGCTACTTCTTTCGACTTCATTAGTGCGGCTGCCTTTCTCAGACCCCATTTAATGCGTATTTTAATTGCGTCCCAAATCAATTCTCATTATTATTTTCTTTGCCATGTACAGATCATGTACAGAAAAACCTGCGTTAAGATAAATTGAAATTTAAGATAAAAGAAGTACATTTGGTGCTCCACGTCTAACAAAGATTTCGGAACGATATCAATTGTAACAAAAGATTTGACTGATATGGGTAAAGTAAAATAAAAGTAAAGTAACTTATTCTGCTCTCGGGGAAACCAATAAGAACAAATAAATGTGCAAAAATAAATTTTAAAGCTCTCAAACCACTAATAAATGCAAAGTAAGGTAAAATAAAAATTACAAAAATGATAATGACAACAATATATAATAGTGCTTACACAGTATGTGAGAATTAAAACACTGAAAATCATTCCTAATTAACTAAACGGTAATTAAATAGTTTAATTTTGAGTGTATGCAGTGAAAGAGATTGTTTCATATGGTTTGGTATAGGATTCCATATAAATCAGATGCTGAAAATTGGAAAGGGTTGAGTAATTAATTGAGTTAATTAGGTACATACAATTTACTCTTCTGACTAAGTTAAACCACAGCAACGGGTGATATTACCAATTGAGCTCTATCTAGTAGTACTGTGAGACACTTCAACAGATAAATATTCCCAAGAGTGGTTCTTCCGAGGTTCGATTCCGGATCTCTATAAACCTTTTCACCTTCGTTCACCCTTTGACTTTTGCTTGCCGCCTGCCAGTAAGAGCACAGTATATTTCACTCCATTTTCCTAAATATCTACATCTACATCTACATATGTACCCTGCAAGCCGCCTTTCGGCGTGTGGCAGGGGGTGCAAACACATTACTCTATTTGTCTAGTCGATTATTTTCGCGTATTGTTCTCGGAAAAAAAGAATTCTTGAATCGGCTGGTTTTAGCATCTATTTCTCTGATCTTTCTCGCTGTATCAGAACGGCCTATATAGCAAGGAGGGCGCATAATATCGGCTACATCTAAATATGAAAGAGTATCATTAGCAACATGAAAATAATAGAAATTTAGGTTAAAATCTCACGAGATTCAGATGGTTAATAGTTTATAACCTTCTTGTTTTTCACACTGTGCGTGTACAATTCTCAACAACATTTCTTTCAGTGGACGATAATTAAAGGAATCTTCAAATTTAATGGAAAAATCTCCATACTAAACCGTCCATATGGAAGCTAAATTGAAATTAGCGAGTCTCATCTAACATTGTTATTTAAGTATGGAAACGACGAAGATAACTGTCAAAAGTTTAGTAAAAACAGAAGAATAATAATCTGTAGGCATGCAGAATCTGATTCTGCGCTTGATGAACAGCAATGATACATACCTGTGCAGGAAAACACCCTCAGGTTATGGTATAGAGAAAACCAGGTTTGCTAAATGTAGTTTTATATAACCCCAAATCTTACCCCCGATACACTTTCAGTAAGGACATAGTTCATTAAGAAGTATTGAATCCTCTACTTAAGGAGAATGTATGCAAGGTTCATTTCCTCATTCCTGAGGAAGAGCTAAGCCGTTTCCCGTAGACTTTCCAAGGGCCCTTAATCAGTATTCTCCCATCGTGCTTCTTGCGTGACTTTTTATTCTCTATAAGAAGGAAATAAAGTAATAGTCGCGTGATATTTTACTCGTTGAGGTAAATACCGCTACGGATTAAAACAGGCGGTAGGAGAATTAACGAGTGAAATTTCAATCGATTGTTGTAATAATATAGGTGCAGGTACACGAATTGGAAGTTGCAAATTACCAATTCCGATGATTGTTATGAGTTACACTAAGGGAATTTCTCTGCTCCTATAACACCTTATAAAATCTAGTAGAGTCTATAAAGCTGAATAATTCACATTTCCTGTATCGCTGCATCAAAGCTTTAATAACTGGTTTTTCATGCAAAATAGCCAATGTGAATATTTTCAGTAGTGGTAGTGTTACTACAAGCTGTGTTGTGTTTCTTAGACATCTGAGGACATTTTGCACATTTTAGTTCCAACTGGAAATCGGATCAGGAGAGCTTTCACCAAAGGCGAACGCACCAACTACTTAGCAAACCGAAAGCCCATGAATTCCAGTTACTCGATGCATCGATACAACAGCTTACGTGATTATTGATTAACCACAATCTCAAACTTAAATTTCGATAAAATTGCAAGGAGGATGTCTTCTTTATCGTTAAAAATTTTACAAATAAAAGTTAAAATAAAGTTATTCCGAAACTATAAGCACACAAAATTGTTGATCTTATTTTGCAAATTACATTATATACCGTGAATCGAAACTAGTTTTTATGCAATTCTAGAATGGGAAAATATTTACATCTCGATGTTAATGTAATTTCACACATATTTCCACTAAAATCTGGCTAAAGGAATACTTCCTAACAATGCCAGTAATCCAATACAAATATTTAAATCATACAGGGAATGAAATTTAGGATTCAAGAACATTGAGGAACTCTTGTTGAGTTTTAACACTTACTGCATATCATTTGATTATCCTAATTGGGACCCTCACAACGTAAAAAGGCCAGATATACACGTAGTTATTCCTTAGATATAGTGTATTATGGATTTAATGTCTAAAGTTATTATAGATTCAACCTTTATGCGTCTGCCCTTAATAAAGGTCGGAATAATTAATGAAGGTATGAGATGATCACGTAATGGAGGTACTTGGCTGATTACATGATGCGCATACCATCGAATTTTTCTTTACGCCGCCATTCTATTTCCCGAACGACTTTTTCTGCTCATTTGCGTATTCCTTTCACCGAGCCAACGTATGGACGACACATTGCTTCATTTCCCTCTAATATTTCATCAGAATGGTACCGTTGAGAAAAAGTCCCTCTTTTCTGCCTCGGCCGAACATTTATTTAATTTTTCTTCCCCATATTCCTTTCCTTTTATCGTGGCACCATTTTCTCTGCTACGTGGGCAAGCAAAATCCGTTGGGACATGGTCCAATTAGGAGCACGGGCATAAAGACTCGCATCCTTCCGTCGTGTGGACATCTGGGGCCGCGGGCTTTTGATTCCGACGTATTCTAGCACTATCTATGCCTCTGCGAACACTCCGATACTGGAATTCCATCCTCTCCCGGAAACATAACTCCGGGGCCCTTTGACAAATCGTTATTATAACCACTCGCTGTCAGCCTATCTGCGGGACTACGACGTGATTTTTGTAATTTCCCCTCTCATCCTGCCTTTCAGTTCCGTTGTCCTTTCCGGACGAGACTAAATTTAGGTTTTCCTCACCAGCTGTTTAAGAACCATATCTTTGCACTTGGGGTATTCCCGGTCGAGAATCGCTTCTTCGATTCACTCCACTCCATTTGGATTAAATACAAATTACTTTTGCATGCATACAGCGTACATCATTATCCCGTTATTCACTTTCGTGGTAAGTTGGGAAATGATAAAGCTCCATTGGTTAGCAGCTCACCTTTCGGTCATTCATACAGTTTTCTCTGCATTTCTCTTTAAGTTTCGAAAATTTCTCTTTCTTTCTCCTCATGATCTTATACTTCATATTGTAAGCAGTCATATATATAAAGGGCATGATGATATTAATTTCTTTCATGAGAAGACTCTGGCGATGCATGTACCATATGATCTAAGATATGTCTCGGAAAGCAATTCTGAGAGGGAAGTTAAAGTCATTTCTAGAATCTAGAATATTATGAGATTTAATGATTTTGGCTAACAATTTTTACCACACATTGTGCTGAATGAGTAGTAAATGTCGCCCATCTTCACGACTGAATCAATATTTGCTCATCAGTTTCCATCCTTCATTCATTCGATTTTTTTAAATTTTCTGTTTAATTTTAATCTGTTTAAAATATTTTTCTTTCCTTACATCTAAATGCTTCTCCTGGAAAACACTATACAACGTGTTGGAAACAGACACAGATCTGAACAATTCTCTCTCTACTTAATTCCTCTCTCTTTAAAAGAGGAATATGATAACTTAGTAATTATCCACGGGAATCTTACTAAGATAGTAGGTTAAATATCTGCTAAATCATCTCTGATGAAAGGAGGTGGTAATGTTGAGAATAAAAACAAGATTTTAATGTTTAAATGCCTTGAATTAAACTAATAGAAAAGTGAGGGTTACTCAACGAAATATTCATTATGCTAATCAATATCAGTGTACAAAGTTTGGGTTTTTCATTTATTTAAAGTTGATTCAAATCTAGATAATTAATCATACTCAATTGCTACCATGGATAAGTTACAGGTTTAGCATTTTAGATCAAATTTTTACTGGAATTTAAGCTTTCTAATAAATATGCTGATTTTTCAATCGATAGAATTTAATTCAGATGAAATCTTTTATAATGGAAATTAAATTGGAAACGGCATCTTCCTGAATGCCGTCACATACAAAAGCCGTAGGCTATCCGCTAGGTTGCTACCCTAATCAAGAAGGAGATTCGGTAAGGAAATATTTATATACCAGCCATTCGATGGGGATAAATGATACATTGGAAATATCGAGAACGGAAAACAAATGATAACGCGGAAACGTGGTCTTGTTAGAGAAAATTCGCCCCTATTTCTTCCTCCCCTTGACTAGGCTGTTTATTGATTCTAAAGCAATTAACTAGCAAATGTTTTCTCTAAAAATAAAGATTGTACTAAAAAATAAGTATAGATTGAATTTAAAAAGAGGTTGATTTCATTTGAAATTAGTGCTGAATTCTGGAATGCATAGGATTCGCGAAATGTAAAGACGACGCAGTTCAAAGAAGAAATGCATTATGGAAGGAGTGAGCGAATATTAAGCCAAGGTCATCGTTAAGTAATATCATGCAATAGCAACCAAATCCTTCCCTGGAATATTTTTGATTGTGAAATATTTCAAACTAGGAGTCGCTCAGCACGCAAATACCATCTTATGCGGGACTTAAACCTCATATTCACCGTAATAAATGCGCTCTTTTAAAAAATTTTCGATACTTTCATCCCGCTGACTGCCCTCTTCACAATGAAATATTTTACTTTTTCCTAATATATGTTGGAGTCTGTAAGATAGTGCGCTCGAAAAAAAACGAATATTGCTTCAAGGGCGAAAGCGATGGGAGAATTCTGCTATGCATCTGCGTTTTGCGTTTGATTGATGGCGTTTTGTGTTAACCCTGAAATCATATTTTATCATAATCCATTTACTATGGACACAGATATCCCCATGAATTTATCTGTTGCCGTAGCTATTGGACCTTTATCCGTAACTGTAGCAAAAAACTAATTACTTCCCCGGGAATATAAAGAACATCGACAGCGCGAACCCAAAACCCGTAAATCTTCCCGTAAAGGGAAATAAAAGCTGAGATTTTCGGCCCGGAGCTGGAATACAGAATGCCTTCAACGCCGTCAACATTTTGCTCGTCGAAAAGAAACCCAGCCCTCGTATCCCCATTTCAATGTAACGATTATATTTCCTTTGAAATATTGTTTCGCTCACGGAGCGTTCGACCGGGACCGATGACGCCAAGTTTTTTTCTTGATAATAGCTTCGTAACGCTAGAGTGACTTAAATTCCCCACTCCATATTCCTCTCTTCTATCTCTCAGCTTTCAAATGAAAATAAATAAGAAATTGTGCCTTTCCGCGGATAGAAGGAAAATTGGGAAAGAGTTCCGCAAAAGGTACCGAAAATAACTCTTTGAAGAGGGAAACTAAATGCTTTTTACTGGACTCTCAGACTCGTTCCGATAGTTGTTTGCTCTCAGTAATTATATCTCGGCAAAAGTGCGCTTTTTATAATTGTTCGGATGACTAGGCAAACATGGGGTGGATTCATAAAAGCTAATGGCTTACGAGGGTAGATTAGAGTGGGTTGGGTTTTGAATATCCCTTTGCGATTCCTATTTCCCTTACCGCGCTCTTTCCAGATTCCTTCTTTTTTGTTTCGAGTGGTATATTGCGCAGATATTAGCCTCATTATCTTCCTTAACTAAGAGGGAGTCTTTTTATTGCCCTCCCTTCTACCTATTCCATGCTGATTAGGAGAACATTTTTCGGACTCAATAGAAGGGAGGGTAAGTATCCTGCACCATTTTGATGCCGTTTACCATGATGGTTTTTTGACCCATCTTTTTCC
Organism: Pachydiplax longipennis; assembly: GCA_036926295.1. NCBI lineage: Eukaryota > Metazoa > Arthropoda > Insecta > Odonata > Libellulidae > Pachydiplax > Pachydiplax longipennis. Next base: position 5,087,476 of record JAVFKF010000010.1, read on the forward strand.
TCTCATCCGTGTTCAGTACCCCTTTGGTCTGCACGGTATTTACCCAAGGTACTTCACTTGAATTCAATTCCTAATACGGTATTTTCTTTTTTTGGAAAAGCTCTTTCTCGCACGGCTTTTAGCACTAAAATACTCGAGATTTTTATGTAGAATGCCCAGTCTAAGGATGGACTCTTAAATCATGTATCTCTTTATACGAACGAAATATATAACATCTGAGTTTTTTTATTTACTGTCGAGTATTAAGTCCGTCGTTATAAATAAATGTTTGGTTAAATCAAAGTTGAGTGTATAAATTTCATCTTATATCGAAGAATCTTCGTCTTTTATTTGCTTATTTATTCTTCGAATTGGATACTTACGAAATATCAGTGTAGAATAATATTGATTTGATCCTGTTTACTTTTGGTGGGTTTTTATGCTATGAAAGGCTGAATTGAGGCTACATTGCAATGGATAAATAATGTTTAAGAAGAATTTAGTTCCTCCGCTGTAAATGAGTAGATATGAGTGAATGAGCCAGTTATCAACTGCACATATTTTAAGAAAACGCTATTAATATTTTGCTATATATTAAATGAATAATATCTTAATAACACCACCAATGCATTATAATATTTATTAAGATAAATCACATTTAAATAGCTACCGTGGAAACCGTGGAACTTGATGATTACTAATCAAATTCACCAGAAAATAACGGCAAGATTCATTCATTTATAGGATAATAATCCGAAGATTTACAATTTAAGAGATCAGTTGTGTATCTCGCGAAGTTAATGCATGAACAAGTCATTATTTTTAAGAAAATATGAGAGAAATCCTTTGGTCTTTAGACCACACTCTTACATTTTAGCCACCAATACGCATTCCATCACACTTTCAACTAAGCATTATTCAACTAAACTTAACCTAATAAAGGAAGAGATATTTTCACCGTCCTTCTCACAAATCAACGTTTTTCTCGTCTGGTGAAAATGGAAAGTAATTTTCCGTATTAAACTTTGCGACAAAACGTATTTTTCCGCATACAATTTTGATTCCGGACTGCTTAATTATTAGAAAGCATCAAATCAAGTGCTACCTGATGGTTTCACATTATAATAGCCGTTAAAAAGGTTATACACACTTATCTTCAGAGCCGGTTCACCATAGTGAGAGAAGAAGTGGTAGAATATTCACCTTTGAATCAATCATTTATTTTCCCTTACTTACTAAATTTCTCGTATGTCATTTTTGCATGTTTTTATTTTTCAATGTTTTATTCTATTATTTTTTGTGATATTTATTATTTTCTCATGACGTATTCCTGCAACTTCCTCTTTTTTGGTTTAATTTTATTATTTTATTATTACTTTTGTATTTTAGTTTGAATGTTTTATCATATGATTTTATCATATTTTTTATTTACTTTGTTTACTATTGCATTTTTTCTTTTTCTGATTTTATTTTATTATTGTTTTTGTAATTTCTTTATAGTACTGCTTTTGTAATTTTCTATTCATACACAGTTTTCTTTCATACCTTTTAGCTTGTACTATCAGTAGGTTTGCGCAGGTTTTTCACACCCCCTTCTTTGCGGGTGTTTTCCTGCAGTGGATATTTTTCCTAAGATATCACCTTAGGTTTTTTTTAAATCCACTCCTTCCAAATTTTTCCTCTCTATTTCTCTATCCACCTACACAGAACTTTTTATGTGTGTATTATTTTTAACGAAAGGTTAGATGGAAGAAGAGACTATTCAGTCTCAATCTCGCCTAAAATAAAGACCTTAATTTACTCTAAAATCATGCACTTTGGTTAGAATGTTAATATTATCTTCTTTCGCTACTGTACAGTTATACGGGTTAAACTTAGATGCAACTGTTGAGGATGATTTATATCCACTTCATCTGTTCCACCTATATAGAACATGATTTGAAAGTCGCATTGTGCTTTGAGGGGACGGGGAGGTATTTCCATTTGTATCGTAAAATCAGTATGCACATTCTTGCGAAATCTCACCTCCAATCCGAAATCCCCACAAAGGGACTTTTCCACCTCTTTTTCCCTGTTCTCGGGAGCTTCCTTTTTTTACTTCAATTCCCAATCCCTCAACTCTCCCCTCCACCAAAACTTATTCATTCTTCCTTCCATATTTCTCTCATCTCTTTCTTTGCATTCTAAACGCGGCCTGCTCCTTTCTTCCCTCGCCCCTTTCTCACCATTTCCTCTATTTCCAATTCTACGCTCCATCCAACTTCTTACAGGATTTTAATCCAACCTCTTTTTATGCCCGCCTCCTCGCTTCTCTTCATAACCTCCTCTTCTATTCTTCCTTATTTTCGGACCCTTCGTCCCTTCCCTTAATCTCTAACTCATCTATTCTTCCTATCTTGTTCTTTCCCTACCATTCGGTTTTTATTTTCCTTCTCTTCTTATCTTTCTGCGGAGTAAGTTTTCCTCGTTCGAGCGCTCTCGAGTCAATTGTTTCCCTCCTTGATGCCGAGATGTTTTTATTCTTTCTTCCAGCTTCTGCGATGAAATGAACTGCTACTGCTTTACCTTATTATACGTCGGTCATTTGCTACCGATTCTTAGATGAAAACTTCTCTTTCCAGCTCCCTCTCCATAAAGATACTTTTGAAAGAAGAAATGTGTCGGTGCGCGTGTTTTTTTGTGTATGTGTGTGTTTTCATCGACCTTCCTTACATTGAAATCCAAGGAAAGAAATCCAAGAAAATTTTTATTTTTGTGTAACCTCAGAATAGATTGAGATTCAAAAGTTGAGAATCAAAGATTTCTTATCTATAAACATAGCACCAAATTTCGGTGTCCTAGCAGGCATGAAATAAGTATGAAATATCCTTAAGATTGATACAAAATGGAATATTCTGACATTTTTCCGAAAAATATAAAGTTACGTTGAATAGTACCTAAAATTAATCTCTTTGGCGTTCAGTTGGTGGAATTGATAACATCTTTAGTGGAAACTGCACATACCGACTGAGGTATATATTATTATTGCAATAAACCGATGTTTTAGTTGAATTAAAAAATAGCGTGTAAATGTCAAGAAAATGAATACACACGAATAATTTTATGAAAAACTTTAAGAAAGAGAAACATATATGCCGTTTTGAAACGATTGATTGGATTTTATCGATTCTTTAAGACAGCAATTCTAACTTCTTAAAATTTTGTATGATCAATGTTCTGTATGAGTTACAGATGGTTAATCAACAAAATGAATGAAAAATGAGTTGAAATTATCCATCTGGAATATTTTAGTGGATTACTTGATAAAATGTAGGAAAAATCGTAATTTAAATATTTTCACAGAATATTTTTATCCTACCGAATAAATATATTGTGTATCCCATGGAAAATACGTGAAGCTTGATTCCTTTTTCCTGCATTTTCTTGTCGTGGATTATCTCGCAGTAAAGCCTTCCGCGATTTCGTTTGGATTATTTGAATTATCTTGTTTACTTGCTGAGGAACATTTTATTTATGGTATATTTATCACTGTCAGCGTATGTAGTTTGGAACGTATTCGTAATGTACTGTAAAAGAGAGTTATTTTGAGGCTCTCTTTCTTCAAAAGGTGTGGGATAATATTGGGACGGCCCCTAAATTCTTCGCTGCATAGGGCTCAAACGATCAAGGAATACTATTTATAATCTTCATCACTAATTGTTGTCAAGTATTTCTGATTATATAATAACTTTACTGTTCAAGCATAAAAATTTTGAAAAATGTATACTCATGTTAGTCTCATCCTATGTGGGCTTAAATCCTTCTCTGCTTTAAGGATTTGTCTGCCATAAGAGTATTAATGTATTAAATATATTCCTTGCTAGCGATTCTCGTTGTTTATAACATTATTCGTAAACTAATAATAATCCATTAAAGCTATTTCTTATTGGAAGTAAAAATAAAATGAGCGTTGATAGTAGAAGGAATTAAGAGACAAAGGTTCTCCAAGCGCCGACAGCGGCAACCGTCTAGGGCGATTCCCAGTTAATCGGTAACCTCAGCGGTCACCAGTTAATCCCTAATTCTGAATAACTGGTGACCGCTGAGCGATTATCCGTTTCCCGGGAATCGCCCTAGACGGTTGCCGCTGTCGGCGCTTGGAGAACTTTTGTCTCTTAGTTCATTGAACGCCGAGTTCCTTTTTTTCTTTCTTCTAGTAGAAGGAATATTTATGTGGAATCGACTTTCGGCTGCATTTTTCGTTTATGACATACGAGGGGGGTCTGAAAAGTTTCCGACCCCAGATTTTCCAGAAATCTTCAAAAAATTTTCAGAAATTTTCAGAAAACTTGTCGAGAAATGGCGAAATGTCGATCACCCATGTATATGAATATTAGCCCAAAATTTCAAAATTCTCAGCTTTTTGGATCAAACATAAAACAATTTCGCTCGTTTTATCAAAATTTCGAGACTCTCCCTTTTGTTTTGAATATTCTCCTTTTCATCTTGACGTCTACCCCACGGATCTAATTACCACGGCGGTGCACACGCTCCGAACTGTGCATTTAAATCACGTATACGTATGTACATACATCTGGACAGCATTCGATGGCTTCCCAACATACGATTTTTCTGGTTCATTCTCTAGCATTGGGCGATATTGGTTCCCTTCCGTTCTAACCATCTTTCTTCCAAGTTGTCCTCCACTATTTATGCAGCATCAATATCAATCCCCTCTATTCATTCTCTCCCTCCGGATGCAAGGGGACTTCCTTTTTACTACGTCCTCCCTCTCCTCCGGAACTCGCGGGAATCCCTCTTCCCTGTGCACGCGGACCGAGTGTCAAGGAGTTGCCACTTTTCAGCATTCTAAGCACGAGTTGCTTGCCTGACCTCCCACTTCCAGCTGTCTGCTGCCACCAATGTAACCTTGCGGCTCCCCGCCCTATGCTTGTGGTCTAACCCTGCGGGGAGAGATAGACTGTGCTCTCCTATTCCAGACGAAACAACTTGGGGAAGATGGAGAATAATCGGTCCCGCACATTACCTCCGAATCTTAGCGAAAACTCTGTTGCTACTTCAACGGCTCAGGATGCCGATCGCCTTGACTTGAGTCTTTTGTTTAAAGTCTTTTGTTTTTTGCTCCTTACGATGTGAACGCATAAATTCTCACCTGAGAATCCTAAGTTCACAAAGATCATAAAGGCTTTGAAATTACCATGGTACTATTTTGATAGAATACATGGATGGTCTGAAAAGTTTCCGACGTTTCGCCATTTCTCGACATGTTTTCTAAAAATTTCTGAAAAATCTGGGGTCGGAAACTTTTCAGACCACCCTCGTATTATTATATTTGGTCCGAGATCATCAGATATAAAACTTTTCAAGGCTTCTTCAGTGTTTGAAATTTAGTTTTCTTTTAATAGGGCATCATTAATGTCATCTTTAACATTTCTTCAGAAAAAGAAACCATTTTCTATTAGGTATCTTAAAATACGTAAGGAAAGTCCTGTTTCATAGCCATCCTCTGCTCAAAGTCAGAGTTGCGATTAACACATTCTATTGCTGATACATATTTCATACACCTACGGAAATATTGCATTGTCTTCGTAAACGAAGTACAATGAGTTCCCGATTATCCGTTGGCACGTTCATTTTTCGGGTTATCAGTGCATGACTTTTTACTATAATTTTCATGGTTTTTTCGAAATAACTCACACAGAATGAAGACACGTAAGTAAATAAGTGTTGTAATGCAAGATGGACCTAGGCAAGATTTTTTCCATCAAGTAGCACTATGATGAAAGCTAATAAAATGATATCGTTGCTGCTAAAAAGATACGCGGTCGAGTGAAAATATTCTTACTGAGTACATGATACAATCGAAAATAGCGGAATGTGAGCGCAAGTGTTAATAAATTATTTACTTTGCAAAACTATGAACATTATAAGAGTAAAAGTAGAAGTTTGAATTTTCTGATTACTTGCGAATCCTTTCCTCATTATTAGCCTGGATAATGGAGATCTAACTGTGGTTACTTTTCTACAACAGTTCTTTTTTATGTACGAGATAAATTAACGATGGAGAATGGATCCCGCTTTTATAGAAAATTTCATGGAGAAATTCATAGCAAGCTTCAAATAATTGAAATAGATCATGTTCACCATATTCACTGCAAATGAAAAATGGCTTGATTGCTGATCGCTTTTAAGCTTGATTAGTTAGCAGAGTTAGCAGGGGAGAATCTTCTCTATGCCTTTTATACAGCGTCACTCATTGAAAATTTCATTCTTTGCCTTATTGGGAATCATTTTACCGACAATATTCTCACTGTTTAACACTGCATTTCAGTATCAACACTATTCAACGTTTCAGTACACAAATGGATCTGAGGGAAACTGCGATATCGAAAAACTGCGACGTTTTCCGTAATCATCTTTCAACGGTCTCCGTCACTTTTGTCGGAAATCATGTACGCCTCATCATTTTTAAAAAGTATGCGCCGTCATCTGGCAATGAAAATCGCATTTGACTTTATCGAAATCCTTCACTGATGTCGGCTCTCTTTTTTCGTGAAAGGGAGCGTAGGGAATTTTTAACTCATCACGTGTAGTTTTTTCTGTCTGTATAAATAGACGCTGCAGGGGGCAAAAAATGTCTGCCGTTATCACCGAAATGCAGCTCGCAATTTGTATAGCCCTTATCTGCGACGAATTTTTTAACTTTGGACGAAGGATTTATTTGTAGTCTAAATAAATTGGTAAATCATATTACTATCACAATGTTTTGGAGGGATGTGAGATACAATTTTAACGTGTACTATACTTTTCTAGTTAACTTTTAGGAAATACATATCTCGATAATTATAATTTCCTATTTTTTCCAAAATTGATTATTTTACGTCACGAAAACCTTTGTTTGCCTAATTTCTATTGGTGATTTGTTTAGGAAATCTTCCCATACAATAATTTTATTTGGAATGCTTTAGCCCCTACATATAAGGGTTTTACGTGATGATCCTCAGTCTTAAATGATGCTTTTAATAGCCGTAGTTAAGGGTGAGTAATCCGATGGACGCAAGTTAACATGTTCATTAGAAGATTGATATCGACATTATCTCCGAAACTCTTTAAGACTCCCAACGAGTTCCAATTACGGCCCTTCCATAAATTCCCGTCTTTGGAATACTAAATCAGAGCGTTCGTTCATCGCTCTTTGCCGCACGTTAACAGCAATTTCGTGATTTCTTTAACCCTCCCAACGATCCCTCTTTCCATTCGTAGAGGTATTCCTGAGCCATAAAATGCTCACCGTCCAAATACACAGTGGTGCGTCGATTGGTAGGACAGATGAGAAAGCGTGATCCCCATCACCTCTACCCTTACGACTCCCTAAACCATCACCTAGAAGACGGCAATAAGCCCAGCCCAACCCATCAAACCCAAAACTCCCTTTTCTGGTAAGATTGACATCGCCTCTGAAGGCTAACACACGACAGGGCGGAGTTCTCCTCAATGCATTGCCCATAGATCTAATCTTCTTCACCTCGTGGTAGCACGCCTCGCGACCGTGGCGCCCTCCATTTTCCCGCCAAACCCAATGCGAGGCCGCCGATCGGGAGAGCCAAGAACTAAACACCGGAGGGGAAAACGGTGGTTTCGAGTCACCATATCTTCCTGCTCTATCAATTCGTGTGCATCTGCCAAAACTCGGTAGAGTTCGTGTTTATGACGCGGAAACCCCGTGGGGCATGTTTAGGTGAGGGAAATTTGGGGAGTAAATGATGAATTGGAATGAAAACTGCGAGCTCGGGGAAGGGTTTTGTAGAGGCGGTGGTTGGCGTCATCCGATGGGGAATTTGGAGCAATTCTTCTTGAAGGAGATTAGAGATGAGATGGAAGGTAGAATCGACGGGAGTGGTCGGAAAAAAGGCACAGGTGGGCATGGGTTTAAGGTGGGATTAAGAGAAAGATGAAGGAAGGCGTGGGTGTGTGGAAGGCGTTTCGGGAGATGAATCCCGGGATGTGAATGGCCATTGGGGAAGGGAAAAAGGGGAAGTGAATGGGAGAGGTAAAAGAAAGTGTGGCGTGAAAGAGGATGACTGGTTGAGGAATAGCGATGCTGTTCAGTGAGGATGAATCCGTCGGAAGAGAGTTAAAGATGAAGATTGATGCGCTATAGTTAAAGTTTATTCGTCGGATAAACATCCCAAGCTTCCCATCACTTCCCAATCTAATCCACTGTTACTTTCCTTATTTTTCCGACGCGCTTCACTAATCAACTTTCTCAGGCTCAGCGTGTTTGCTACATAGCCACGATCGTAGGTTACATCAAGAAGGCTGACAACTTATTTATGTTTTTGATTACATTTTTGCTATCCAACTCTTCTGGTGAGTAACATGACGTCTAACTATAGTATATTTTTGAGCAAAAATATTCCTTCCACCAGAGTCCTGATAGAACAATCTATAACATAAGAAGAAATTGTGTATCCCATATTTTTAATCATTTCATATTTTTAATCCTCCAATCCTCGAGGAGGGTTGGAGGATGGTTAAATCATGAAAACGTGATCTTCCTTTGAGAAGTGATTGATGACGCATCGAAGCTCTAATCAGCCGGAATTCATGTTTCTAATGAACATTTAGCTTCGTATTAAATCATGTCTTAATTCACCGTTTAACCTTTTACTGCTTAAACCTGATGACTCCATTTTAATGGTGAAGCATCTCCATTCTCTGAAGAGCTGAAACAACGTAAACCACGTCTACCATTTGTAGATTTATTCTTTTATTTATTGACTTCAAGTCTCCAAATTAAATGTCTCCCATATTATTTCAGAGGACTAAATTTTCACCCACTGAGAATTGTGACGGAAGAACTAAACATTAAAAAAAAGAAACAAACTAAATGTTTCTTAAAATCGCATCCACAAAATCCATGGGGGTGTCCTAACGTGCTGGACTGAGATTTACCGTTTATTTATTTATTTTCATTCCACGTGAAAAGCATCTATTTTTCATGCAAATCACATATTCACAAATAACTTACTTCCTTACAAATATATTTACGTATTTGACCATATCAACTGAGCATTCCAACATTTAATGGTATAATTGCATTAATCTGAATAAATGAAAAAGTTTCTCCATCAATTAATCGCCTCGTACACCTTGAACGTGCTAATATTTATGAGATGCCCAAAGCAACCCTATGCTAATTTGATAAAATTAAATTCCAGTTTCCAGATCAACATTCCTGGTCATTCGAAAGAATTTAACTTTTCAGTTATATAATTTTTTATCAACTACTGCAAATCGAAGAAATATTTTCCGGAAATCAAATTTTCTCACGAATACTCATTCTATAAATATATTCCCATATAGAGTCACGGATACACTTATTTGACTATGCTTTTCTGGGCCAAATTTCCTGTTAATATAATAATTGGAAGACAATAAGCAATTACAAAAATGCTTTCGAATTCATTCCCGAAAAACCCATCAGCGAAGGAAGTTTTGTTTTAAGCAAAAATGTAACGGAGATTCGGCAAAATCATCGTCTGACTGCTCTGGTGAATGCAGCATTAAAAATCGAATTCCTTCCGAATGTCACCTGTCCATTGTTCGATTGCATGTTTCCATTCACTCTGTGCTTTGATTGGCACGATGATTGACTACCCAGACGATTGTGTGACCGAACTTTCATCTTCGAAGCATGGATGGAGCTTTTTAGCATTCCAAATCGTAAAGCAGCGTAGCGTCCATTTTTTAAGTTTTTAAAGTGTATTCACAATGTGAGAAATGGACTTGGACGTTTATGTATTTTATCGACATGTTTTTGAGGGGCCTCCCGCTTCTGATCGGTGCACTCGTTCCATGCAATGAGAATTTCGCCGGCGTTTCGGCGAAAATTATTTCGCAGTTTTAAATGCTTGACGATTGCCTCCAGACAGAAACAGGGAAATGCTGTTCATTCGTACGAAGGGAGCAGCTATTGAGGTTTGAGTCCGGAGTGGCGAACGGAAATGTTGATTTTGTCGCTTCTCGGCTCATAGATTTAAACGCGTTATTGTAATTTACATTTAATCGGTGAACTACATTTAATTTAATCACTTTTCGTTATATTGCTTAATATTGATAGTTCAATTCATGCTAGATCAATTGGACAACATTATAATTACGATTGTATGATTATAGGTGTGGATTTATTTGTGTACAATGTAGCAATTCTTTCTAATGACCACTATTTTGATCTTGGTTTTTTGCAAAATCGTATTTATATACTTTTGTTTGTGGAAGAGTTCACGATGTATTTGTGAAGTTCGCTGAGTAGTAATATTCGTTATTTTATGCGTCCGAAACTTTATCCCCAATACATCCGGTTCCCGGAAAGTAGTCATGCGAAAGAATTCTATAAAAACCGGTCATCTAAATGAAATATAATGTGGAAATTGAAAATATGTTCTTCATTCCTTTACAGTGTTGTTCCACGAAAATAGATTAATTACGAACTATCGTTGAAGATAGCCAGCATTCAAGCATTCGCTTTTGTAACTGAAATTTTTAAATACCTTAAATATTGCTTGTTCAAAAGGATATGCGAAAATTGCGTTACCATACTCCATTCTAGCCTACCGTTGCTCTAATGTAAAATGTTGGAAATTTCAAAATGATCTAATACACATTCTGATGCGTAAATATACGAATGGGCAGACGAGAACTATTGTGCGTAAATTCGACGAAATACAGCGCACCTTGTGAAAATAAACGTGGCGTCAAAGAGATGTGAGGGTGGATGAAAATCAACACCCACGACCGCAGTTTGGAGCAGAAACCCACTTACAGAAGAAAAGCATGCTAACATCTCTACAACGCGCCCTAAAAGCGAAATGGCGGGTTAATATTATCTTTTAATTTGAATGAAACGATTTATAAATAGAAACGGAGGAAAGGATATGGCAACCTTTCCTCGTCTCAGAGTGTATTTTCCTTCTCCTTTGTTTTTCCCCACGGAGGCTTTCTTCCCTTATGCCCATCCTCTTAGCTCTCCGTGCCCTTCCCTGCAAGTCCAAGAAGCTCATCCTTCTCACCAGCACACCGGGAATTCTTTATCATATTCATTTTTTATATTTTTTTGTAGCGATTTCGGCTCCTATTCGCCTCCCGGTTTCTTTTCTAGCACTTGGCGTGAGATGACTGAGAGATGTGATGTATCGATCTCTGCTGTCGATTGGCCTCTCATGCATCGAATGTGAAGGCGTTGCTCCCTTAGGAATGACGCGACTCCCTTTTCTCAGCCGATAAGTTTCCTCATATCACTCATGCACATTTCACTTCCTCTCTGATAGCTAGATGGTGACGCAGTTTCCTTCCCATTCGGATGTTCACCAAAATAGACTTCTGTCCGAATGCATTGTCGTTGAAAAGATGATTCGGTGACGGGCCAATTGTCGAAAGGTCAAATCGGCGACGGTCGATTGGTTTAAAAGACCACTTGGTCATCCTGATAAAGCAGCAACTAGGTTCTATAAGATATTTCATGTTTTTTGTAAAAATGTGATTAATCGTAAATGTTACATCAATAGACTTTTCCTAGCCGTCACGTAATAACTATCTTAAAAAAAGAGATTTGACAATAACTAAGTAACCTTGCTAGTTACCAATATGGCCAGAATAACTTCACCACCAAATTCCGTTCATTTCACACTCGATCGTTTTTTAGTTAAATCGAAAGTCCTAAAAAGCATATAATAAGAAATAAATACCTTCGATTACGATGATAAATAAAAGAGAATTTACTCACCCCAAAGAACCTTTTACTACAATAATTACCATTTTAGTTAACACATTACTGGAAGATTCGTTTTCTTCGATTTGAGCTTACCAGTCTATAGGTGTTGACAGAATGATTTAATCAATTTATTTGCGTGCCATCCAAAATATCATTATTGGAACGGAATTCGGTTACATCGTTATTTCAAATACCAATCAATAGTTCGTACGAATTATATCCTATATATTGCATGTTGATTGCATGCATTTCCTTATCTCAATATCGCAATCACAAATTAGTTTCATTGAAAAATCTTTCAACTAATAACTGCGACAACTGATATACCTATGATTTTCTTATTCATTAGAAATCTTTTTTATCATCAACGTTGAAGGTGTTACAAAATGTCTTATTTCTTCATCTCTAATTAAGTCTCTCCCAAATTATCTTTCATCTGTCAAAGAAATATAGATATATCCTTATTGGTTCTTGTTTCCCCATTCCGCTTTCGTAGAGAACAATAATTGTTCTCAGAAATTTGTAAAGGTTAAGCTATGAAATCAATAGAAGGCGTAACTTTCTTCGATAGAGAACATCGTAATTTTAGTATTTATTTCGGTGAGACCTGTTTCGCTTTCATAGAATGATCTTTCGATAACATACAAAACTTTTTCAGACAATTGTATAAAGGATGGATTGCCATGAATGAGCTTCCTAAGAAGGAAAATGAGCAGTTAAGGACTGCAAAAGTTATGCTCGTTAATGAGCATGCTATTCTACGAAATGCAAAGGATTCCCATTTCCTTAAGATTAATCAGAAAACAATTCTTCCTATGATTGACGATGTCTTTAAAACAAGTCGTTACCGGCACAAATTTGAAGTAAACTACTGAATATCCCGACGAAATACGAAAAACATTCTTTTAACATGTTCAATATTTGCTTTCATATCTAATCTGATTCTCATTCTTCGATTTCGAAAATTTTCCAATCAACGCCTACATCTTCTAAAAGAGATATTAAGAAAAGCATCATAAATTTATAGTTTCATTACTTTTCTTTTAATTCTTGGATAACCCATGCATCACCTCAATTAAAGTGTTAAGAAAGCAATTCATTCCAGGATTTTGGAAATATTATTTCTGTTCACATATTCTGTTTGATCTATTTATACAAAAAAATCTCCGAAATGTTCTTCACTCACTGCTACTTAATTTGTTGTAGCTTTTCAATTACTGACATTCATATGTTTTATTAAGCAACTATTGTAATATAGTTGAATACCGGCTATTCCATATTAGCACCTACTTTACCCTATAAGGAATTATGTTGACGAAGAATATTTTTACAAGAAAAGGAATTTAATTAATCTAGGGATTTCTTTTATGGTACGATGTCCGAAAGCTCAAATATTTAGAGAATATTTTCGAGATATAATTTTGTATGAATTAACTGGGCAATAAATGTACTCTATATATTATATGTATCGCTACCCTCATGTATGTATGAAGGAACTGCAAGGAAACTTGTATCGCCTTTATAAAAATCATTTAAATGGATTTGGTGAGAGGCAGCCTTATCTTATTGTAAAATTTGCTCAATTTTTACGATTTTCCACACAAAACCATTTCATTTTTCTGTACGCTCCACACGCACAGAAAGGAGTAGAGGTCGTACACACCGTCGAGGGGAAATCACGCCCGCGAAATCGAATCAGCAAAACGCGAATTTCCCTCCTCTTAATATTTCTAGACATTTCACGTCACTCCGCTTGCATTTTTCTTTCACAAAGCGTTTTGGGACTGAAAGCTAAAACTGAGCGGAATATATCCTCTTTTTTTGGGCATAGAGAAAAAATGTTCAAGGATTGGTCTCCAAAAGGCGTTGCCATGCTTCGTGGAGATCAACGTACCTTCTCTAAAAGCAGTCCGTTAAGGTGAAAGAGCTATTTCGTCACTCCCACCTACCCCTAACTCTATCCTAATCCTAAAGGTATAATACGCATGATCGCAGGACCTTTTAGCTCATGTGGGTTGACAGGTCCGGGGGCAGTATTTGGTAAAGGTCCCGCCAAATCTCAAGGTACTTGCACCGTGGTCGAAATTCGGTTAGGGAGAGTCTACTTTCCAAAAGAGGCTCCTGGCAAGGGTTACTATTACATCAAATTCCTCTGTTTTCCCGTATCAGTTTCTCCTCAACCCTCTCAAGACCGTTTTCAACCCCCCGCTGAGTGTATTGGGCTCATGCGGAACCAATATAAATAGAATGAAGGAAGGGAAGATAAATAAGTATAGCGTAAAGGAGAAGAGGAAATGAAACTACTTACACTCTCTCTTTACGGGAAGGAAAACGGAAAAGGTGTGTATTTTTTAAGAATCGCTCGAAATTGATAACACTCCTCCTCTGGAGAGAGCTGCCTCAAGTCAAGGCTTAACGGAAATCAAATTTTGAGCTTCCCTACCTCCTCCTCAAACTACGCAAATTAGGTTTGGGAAGCTAGTCCCACGCTCGTGGGAGTGGGGATTGGGTTAGCGGAGTCTCTTACCGCTTCGACGTGAAGATAAAAATCTCCGCAGAGGACCTCAGAAATTGGCTCGAGCCTCCTTTTCGTATTAATTTTATACTTTTAGTTCCGAGTAAGAGGAAAATACCAGAGATATAGAGGGTTTTCATCCCAAAATTTTGTATAAATAATGCCTTGTTGATACAGCGAGGAATGAGGTCCGTCTCTTTTCTTTGACGGCTCGGAAGAAGGTATTGTGTTGTTCTTACGCGATTGTAGGAGGAGATTCAAACCGAGGAAAATCTTTCCATTTCGTACGATCGCAGGGGTTCGTTGCTGTTAAGTAGATCCGAGAAATAATTGAAAACATTTTTGAGTTTTCGTTCTTGCACTAGTGCACTATTTCCAATTTTGCGGCACGAAACGAATTCGTACCGTTCCGGATTTCAGTCACCAAAATGTGAGTTGAAATGAGGTCGAATAACCATGACAAAGTCTCTTTATTTTTTACACTTCTATCATAGATTCGATGAGTTTGGGCTTGAATTTTCGGTGTTCTTAATCGGCACGATAAGTGTATGTGACGAAAATTAGTTTATGCTAATAGAAAAATGCTTTACTTGTAGAAATCAAAACACTAATCTAAATTTGCTTCCTTCAGTATTGCTCTTTATCTTTCCTCATTGACTTTTTCCTCTTTTTAATTGTATGTAAATATTCAATTCTTGTCACCCGACAATCAACCTAATAACATGATCAAATATTTTCCACTTTTTGGAATAAATGAAGCATATTTACATCAATGTTCATTTACAATCTTCGCACTGTCATAGCGTGACCTTTTTCCCATGGAGTACACGAAATGCTGATTGCAACTATTGTTAACGTTTGATCATAACTCAATAGAAAACTTTCAATCATATATAATCCGTGGAGAGTCTGCTCCTCAGCCATAGTTAATAAAAGCCAAAAGTTAACAAGCATGAAAAGCGATTAATGTTAACTTCAGGACTGAATTTTGATTTTCCTCCTCACCTCTTCCTTATCAGGGTCATCAGCGAGATATCCTTTGCAAGAGAGGCACAAAAGAACAAATTGATTTTCCGACCGAACTGTGACTACATTTAACGAAATTTATCCCATTATCTCATTTATACATTCATAGGTCTCATTTTGCACTTCTATGGAATGGAGATCCCTTGATCCATTTAATGGTGCGGTAATTTGTGGTTTCCGTCCGAATAAGCGTGGATGAACCCAGGGTGAATGGATGGTAACAAAATTTTCATTTAAATGAACATCCATTGTCATATAATTGGTTTACAGCCATTTAATTAGGTTGCAAGCTCATCAAAGGAGCCCTATAAGTTACTTTGAGAAGACCTCATGTGTTTAATGAAACTGAATACATTATCTCATTGACGCAAGTAATCTAGAATCTCCGTCAAATATTAAAACTTCAGATTTAGGTTACCTCGTCGCAGTTTATTTTTAATTTTTTTGTTTTTAAAGATGAGAGGATTCTTAATGAAATCGGACATCTTACTCTATTACTTCATCTTTACCGAGGAAACGGCACTTTGAGGCGCTGTAATTTATGCGTCAATCGGTCTTACTCTTTTAAGGTTTTCTTTCCCCAGAATAACAGGAATTTAATGGATTTTAATCGCATGCATATGCATGATTCCGTGTTCACTCGAAGAGCGGTGTAGATGTAGTGGTGGCCGCATGTTTAACCGACCTCGATCTAGAATCCCCTCCCTCTAATTTGTTCATTCATAAATTTCTAAGCAGAGGCAGTTTATCCCATCAATTAAACACACAGTAAAGATCCATGAAAACGGAAAGAGAAAGATTTAAGTAATAGAGAAAGAAATGGAGAAAAATTCTGCGGGTGTTCTAGTTAAATGAGTTACCATCTGAGAACGATCTTTCTTTCGATATTTGAAGCTGTGATGGGACATAGTGAGCTTTGAGGATCCATCTAAGATTCAACCTCTCCTGCAAAACCACCAGGCTCGATCAACCGCCTGGAAATTGGGAGATGCGAAGTCGAGCCCCGGGTGCGTCAAAATTTTTCTCCTTCATTTTAAGAAATTAAGAAATTAAGGTTTAAGAAATTCTCCAATTGCCGATAAACCGGTAACCGTCGGGTGCCAATTCTTCGAAAGGATCGCAAAAACTGCGGATTAGCAGCCGTTTGACTATGTCTCCATCCTCAGGGGAGGGTAAATGTTTATTGAGAAACATTAAGCAATTATATTCTCCGAAATGCGCCGACGATCCTTTCCAGATAGCTGATAACCCATGGTTACTGTGATCCTTTCGAGGAGTTGGCGCCCGACTGTCAACGGTATATCGGCGATTGCAGAGACTTTTTTAACCCCTTATTCATTAGAAGCCGAGTTCCATTTTCTTTTCCTTCATTTCTTTATCAAAAATCAAGCATGATAACAATTCAGTTTTCATCACTTTTGTCAGCCATGTTTGTCTTTTTCTAAGATCATAAGTAATTATATAGTCAAACAAAAGGATCTGATAATAATATAAATGAGATAATAATGATATAATTTCCATATAAATTTTCATATAATCCTCAATAATAATAAATAAAGTATATGAGCAGACGTAAAAGTCAAATTATCAAGCTATGTATAAGTTACGGTAACAATCGAATGAATGTAGGTGCGTGGGTACATTATATTGGAGGCAGTTGCTTACTAGTCATCTACATTTACATAAATACCCTACAAGCCGCCTTTCGGCGCGTGACAGAAAGAGTAGTCGCGTAATGGTTTTCTTTAATGGTATTTATTCACAAATCTTACATCTACAACGATTAGGTAATGATTATACTAATAAATTGGTTGGAATGGAGGCGGGGATTCTGAGCCAATTCCTTCCATTCTCTACGTTGTTAAATTATTTTTACGTTAATCCTAATTTAACCTATTCATTATATACAGGGGAGAAACAAATCTTTTCCTAAAAACCTTAATTTTAAATCCATAGAATCAGAGCGATTTAGCAAGCCACTTTTATTACCTTGCATTCTTAAAAATTAAAAGCCGTGGGAAATGTGAATTTGAATAATTTCCATTTAATTTTAATTCCCAACAATCAAGTAATTTCTGGAAGACGAGTAATTGCCCGGGAAGCAGTTATTCGGCGGGAAATTCTTCATAAATGAACTCTGAATAAGACTAGCTAAAGTTCTTGTGATGAATAATTTTCTTCCAGAAATTACATTACGACTATGGAAAAATATCCTCAAAATTAAAATTTAAGGACAACTTAACATCTTCAAATCAGGCATTCAAAACTTACGAATTGAACACTCTCTCAGATCTTATTGACATTATTCATACAGCTTAATAATAGAATTTCAATATTTGGAAAATGTATTGCTGTAGATTTTAGTCGCTCATTACTTACGTCTGATAATAAATTAACGAAAGACCCCATAAACTACATACATATTGATAATGAACACCTCCTTACAGACTACCGATTAGATACAATTTACATACTACATACTATGTATATAAGCATTCCTAAGATTAGTGCACACATAACCCTCTTCAACTTAAATGTGTTCGGTATGCTAATTAATTAGACAGTTTTCGTGCTATTGCATCATCATTGGAGGTAGATTAAGAAGAATTACTTTGATTTAAAAAATGAATTGGACTACCGAAATGTAAATTTCTTTAAGTCATTAAATTTTCTGCAGCATGTATTTGCGTTCTCTTGTAAAAACCGTCATAATATTGCGAAATTGTTTATAATATACGTCTTGAGAGAATAATTCCTTTATATTTGTATTACAATTTATCATGTACGATGTAGCTAATGTGTGAATTTTCGGATGAATTTTCGTTGAATCTGAAAGTATATTCTGAATTCATTATGGGTGTTACAATTTCCACTTTTCTAAGGTCAGAGAAATCTATTTTAAGTAAATGCAATGCCTTTTTTAGAATTCATAAACTTCCGGAATACTTAGAATTTCATCGAAAGCGGTCGATTGGCTTCATCACTTTAAAATGTGTATTCACAGCCATTTGGGTGGAAAATCTTTCATTGGGGAATATTTTCGTTCCTGCCAAACCTCTCTGGATATAATCTACTCCATTATTTTTCCTTCAGTCCATCGCCACGAAGGATTTGTACGGTTCCACGGGATCCGTGATAAATATCTCAAAGCTCTATCCCAGAGGAATGTGCCTCCCAGAAAAATTTCTCTCTCTTTCCTTCAAATCTCTATATTTTTAATTTATTTTGAGCGTAGCTTCTCTACCTGAGATTAATTTTGCATTTAAAGCTCTCCTTTTCGTACCCAAGGTCATCTTTGTTAATTAACTCAAATCCGTTGTTTTTCATCTTTTTATCTCTTGATATTAGAATTCATCAGGTATCATTTCCTTCTAATTATAGCCGTATTAATTGTGATGCTCTCGCATTCCTCTGCAAATTTGTCTTCTCGCCTATTTCACTTGTACGAACTTGGCGGATGAATTATAGAAAAACTTAGACTATAATTAACATTTTTACTGCAAAAAAAAATTGCCACTTCCAAATTTAATGAAACACGGGGCGATATTTTCAAGGAAAGAGCGGGTATTAAGTTGAAAACTTCTAGCGAAATAAATTAAAGCTTCTAAAAATTAAGCTTTATTCAGGAATAATATATTCTAGGTTTATATACTAAAGATAATTGCTATATTTTATCCTTTAGTATTCAGTAATACAATATCAATTTTCGGCATTTTCAATAAGTATACGTATAATAATATGTGCATTTACACAATATTTAAGACTTTAATCCAAAAGAAAGTTTTGTATTTATTACTCATTTTAAATATTATCTCTAGCGCAGACAACTTTCTAGGCAAATACGTAATTTTAACTATGAAACTACATTTACAGTAACATAACTTGTTTTTCTTTGTAAATCACTGCACTCTAATCTTTAAGCCTACACTAATTTTGGAAAGCATGTACGGTGTAGTACTTTCTCACACGTTGCAATAAGCCCTCCTACCTTTTCGGTAAATCTTTCAACTAACATAATATCACCTAAGGTAAATATTTCGGTTTACCTTGAGTGAATTTTTTCTTAGAGCCACTTTTTAAAAATTTCTTCATTAATGCTAATGCTTAAGTATATCCGAGAGTTTGTGTAGTCTACCTTTAGTAAGATTTTCTTTAAAGTTAAAGTTTTAAAGTTTAAATTTAAAGTTAACTCCCAATTATAGGTGGGCGTATTATCCGTTTTACGAATTATCCGTGAATGATATTTTTACCTTTTGTCGATTTTTCCCGTAGTCTTTTGGAATAAAAATCGAATAGAGAAAACACACACGGGATACAATTACAATGACATCATCTCTGTTATAAAGATACGCGACTAATAACAATTTTTCTTTTTATAAATTATAAGCATCGTAGTAAATAAAAGCAAAATTCGAATTATTCTTGTTATCTGATTTTTATTTAGTTATTTTTAGTTTATTTTCTATGAGAAAAGAGAGATCATTTTAAAAAGGTATATTTCACTCCCTCCTTGATGAACGTCTAGGGTGATGTTAAATTCTGTGCCACGAATTAAGATAATGGCAAAGAAAACTAATATACAAAAGAACTCGCAGGTACAAGTAAATATAAACGCTCCCACAGTAGAATATAGATATAGCTGTGCAGAGTAAAAGTTTTGGGATACATCTCTAACAAAAGAATCAGCACTAATAAATATTATTTACATAATTAGATTTTACAATTTCAGTTAGATATTTCCTGTTTGAAGGAATTCCCACTGAATTAAACTTCCTTTTTATTCCGACTCTACTTGCTTCGGTTGCTAGATTTTATTCTCTGATATACCAAAGTGCTGAAAGTTTTACTTAGAAAAATCAGCATTTCCTTTTAAACCCTCCTACCATAATCTGTAGGTATATCAATTCGTTTTCAAATATTATGCTGCTTAATGCAATCCAAGGGTTTTTCGGGGAAATTCATGCTTTGGATACAAAATGAACAGTCTGAATGTCTCACTACTCAGAAATTAAAATGCAAGATTGTCATTTTGTTCCATATATTTACTTTTTATGGACACGCTTACCTCTACAATGAAATCTCCCTCACGTAGTGAGTAATCTACAGTTTGGGTTTCTTATTTTATATACTTATGGAATGTCTCTCACTTTTCATTTCAGACATCCGTACCCTTAAAAATATTAAATTTTGCTCAATTCAGCAATTCATCTCCTCATGAAGGGAATAACTTCATTGCTTAATGTCCTTTTCATGGAAGTCGTTCTTTGCACATTGGTTTCTTTGGTGAAATATAAGGAACATAGAAGTACTTTTTTCACGTACTTTAACTTATTGGAATATGAAGATCAAGGTTACTATTACCCCAATAAGAATAGCATGCTTAAGTCATCTCATTGTAGCATTTTCGTTCCAGGAATTCTTTCAATTTTTCTGTCGTTATCTAAGCATCTTACTTTCAACTTTCAACTGGCAAAATTAAACAAGCCAGGCATATACAATTTCTCTCATATTCCTCTTTCTAATACTCGGACGTGCTTTCTCCGTTTTTCATAACGAAGATTATATAATATTCAGAAAATTCACGGAAATATTTTACGTAGGATTTAGTAAAATATAAATCAAAAATTAATTCTTCGTAAATAATTCGTGGAACCTCATTTTGCGAAAATGTATCACGTCACGTTATCATGATTCGGTTATCTTGTACCCGTGTATGAGCGACCTATGAGTCGTGAAAATATTAAAATCTGTTTATTTCAATATTTCATCACATACTAGAGATTTAATTAGGAATTCTGCAAATCAATTAATTACTGAATTTAGATACTATTCGATAGCTACTCGTGTATAGGATTTGATTTCCACGAATCAATTGCAGAATTGCGCGATTCTGCCAATGCAATGTAAAAGATAATTCTAATAGATGAATTCATCGATGAGCCTCAACGAAATTAATTAATTTCTGGACTTCATGAAGGGCCTTTTCCGTTGCCAGCATATCCTGTTGATGAAACTAAGTTTAGTTTCGTTTCGACGGACTATTGAATTCAACGAAAAATTTAAAGCAACGATATCAATGAAATTGCATTTTGAACGTGAATAAACCTTAACAGAGATTGAAATTTATAAATCTAAGATAATTTCATCACGATTAAAACAGGAATACAAATTACCCTTTCTATTCGGGGACGAACATGGCTTAGAATTTGCTTAGATTTAGCTTATAATTGGCTCAGATTTGGCTCTGATTCCTTTCACTGCGGGCAGTATTATTAGCTTCCCAATCAGAATTAATTAATAAATCAAATTTTAAAGTCAGTAATTTACCATTCGACTAAGTTGGTTTGTCGGAAATCGTAGTCAATATTTAAAAAACGGTGGAAATGCCAATTTTTCAAAAGTTTTTATCCAATACTGATTGATTTTAACCGTATTTTCATTTCAGACTCGAAAATAGTGACTATATAGTTAATGGTGATGATCCTAGTAAAATAAATCTGTTCCGTAACAATTTTTCCTTTTAGTCAACGATATTATTGAATTTGGGGTATATAAAACGAATAATCTGATGTTTGACTCATGTAAATTAGGTTAGTCGCGTATTGATCAAGGAAGATATAGCGCTGATATCGAATGCTCGGAATGAATTTTTTTCAATAATCTCATCAACCACTTTATTCCAGAACTGCTTCGGTTCTGAAGTCAAAGTTACGCCTTCTTTCTGAGGAAGCTATTGCTTCCCTTTTCCAATAGAAATATCCATATTAACGATTTCGAGAATGATTCCCGATGATACATCATGCATTTTTACAGTCTCAATTCCGGCTAATGGACACGCACTCTTCATTCTGGTACAGTCGGAGTGGGGAAACATCGGAAATGATGATGCAAGGAGATGCGTGTATTTCCGCGGGATGCTTCTCAAAAATCCTATTAAAGTGGGATGTAGCACCGACCTCACTTGTAATGAAATATTCCTCATATTTCACCCGTAGCTAATATTTGAAGAATTATTAGGTTATTTAAATCCAATCAAATATCCCTGCGTTCATTGAAATGACAGAATTTTTCTCAATTTTAGAGGAAACTAGTATAGGAATAGTATGTGAAACGGGTGGACCGGTTATTTAAACCAAACAAATGGCGATATTTAGCGTGACAGATGCTTAGTATATATTTGCTATTAATATGTGTATTGATTAATTGATTTCGTTTGATTTTTCAAAAGTTCAAAGATTTTTCAAATCCAAAAATTTTCAAAGTTACTTTCAGCGATTGCTATATCCTCCAGTCACTGAGAGGAAAAATACCTCTGATAATATTTAATGTCCATATCCCACAACCGTTCTGAATCCCAGAGCAAGCCCTGAGATGAGTAACTTTGAGAATAATTGCCCTAATTACCTAGTATTCCGTCAAAAGTAGAAGAATTCAAGCACCACTTGGCGGATAAAACATTGAAATTTTCTTGTAATATGGATCCCGCGCTACTTTGCATTGGGCATAGTCGAGAAGTTAGTCCGCTGAAAGCTGGGCAAGTGATGGAGGGAAAATCTCACTCTTAATCCCCTTGAAGGGATGAAATTTTATCTAATGATGGATTTCTAAGGCTTTCGAAAAATTTCCAAACTATGTACTTCATTTTGAAAGCGATGTTAGACTAGTAGATGAAGTTTTTCGTTTTCATCTGTTCACATCTATTTAATTACAGTTATTATGGAATTACCATGAGATACTATATTAAGAACAGTGTTAATCGATGTACTTTAAGAAAGGACAAAAAAATGAAAATACATCCATTTCTTCTAGTTGTTGTAATTTTAACAAAGAGTAGTGTATTTCATTGAATTTAAAATTGAAATTGAATTGAATTTGAAATTGAAATTAATATGAAAATGACAATTGAAATTTTCATTTTCATATTGATGCTTTTAATTGCACTAAAAAGCCAGTTTCCTCAAATTTCACTTCTGAAAATTATCACTTACGTCAAGAATGATAGCTCATGTCACATGGCTTACTCTCTATATCACTGGAATCTACTAAAATGTATCACTGATTGACTATTTAAGCTATAATAACTTAATGTAATGGAAATGGTATACTGTCTGTTATCCGCATTCATATGTATGAGACTTTCATAGATCTGGTATAAAACTACATTGATAAATAGTAAATGAAAAGAAAACAAATAAATTCAGACAAACATTTAGTATGAACTCAGAGAGATGTAAATTTCTTAAAATTAAACTTTCCGTCTTAATTTACGCGGGCGTTCTTAATTGAAATCTTGTTAATTTGAAGCACAACGACGCATTAAAATTTATAAGATGTACGAGATTCTCAGACCTTTATTCTCATGAAGTCAAATAGAGTCCTCAGAACCATGTATATGTGGGTATTAGGATAAAAAATACTACCATTCTCCCTATTCTTCAAGCTTTCAGAATTTCTATGTCCCGGGCCCCACTTAGATTCGCCCCCGGGGATTTTTCTCCGTTTCCCATCCTTTCAGTGATCTTGCTTGATGAATGTGAGTCCTATGCAACCGCAGGGCAGCGTATTCCGAACATTTTTGCTGCGCACGAACCTCCTAAGGTTTTTCATTAAAAATGACCTTCCTACATACCTCCTATTCTTTGAATATGGCTGCATAATGATATCATTAGGATGAATCTACTCTTTCTATGGGGAATTTTGCAAATAAATTCTCTAAACGTTTACAGTGAATAAGCAATGACTCCCACAATATCTTGAGTGAACGAAATATAAGGGACATCCGCAGGGAAAGATATTTTATCCGAATGAGGATGAAAAATCACAATTATGTTCGTAGTATATTTTCCGCCAGAATTCTTCAAGAGAGTCGCAGGGGTCTCTCTAATATATCAGAGAAGTGAAAGAAAATAAAACCCGAAGATTCTTGAATGCTTTAAATTTAGACTTTCGCCTTAGATTTCAGAAAATGAGAAAGAAAATCAGAGGTTTAAATTTTGTGAAGGAAACTTTCCCGACGTAAAAATATTTTCACGGCGCTTATCTCCAAATCGTTTCCTCGAAGAAGCTCGGAGCCTGGCTTTAGTTTTTTTAACATCGTTCTTTTGTTAATTTTATTTCTACTGAAATACTACGACACAACTACGGAAAATTTCTCCCGCACATTATTTTATTTTATATTTAAACTAAAAAGGATTTATTTTGCTCGCCATTTTCACATAGCAAGTAATTTGTATCCCATATACATTAACATAATGAAGTAAAAATGAATTCGATTTTTAAGTACTATGAAATTATTTTCATTTTTGAATTATATACTTAATACATTTATATTTGATATAAAAATATTCATATCGTAGCATTCGCGAACCTAGTTAATAATTTCTATTTGTATATAAAATATTTAAATATTCATTGCGTATACATATTGGTGTGGAAGTATTGTGAACACAATGGCTCGCTGCGATACCGTATTTTTAATATAATTTTTCTCCCTGTAAGTCTTCGAACAATTTATGCTCCGCATTCAAATCTTAGATGTAACTGAATACTTCCTAGGTTCTTCATAAACATCTTCTTGAGAATGTTCACTACAGTAGTTTTCTTCTTATTATGTGACGAATTTTTTAAAATCCACGTTGTATTTATTCTTATTTATCTTGTATAATCCTTATTTTTAGTCTAAACATGAAGTGACGATAGGCAATATGTTTTGGGAAACTTCAATTTCATTCTCGTCCTAAAAGATTCGCAAAGGCAATTTTTTGATAATTCCCATTTCAAACGAAAATTTGGACTGGGGACCTCGACTTAATTTTAACAAGCTATATTCCAGTGGAAACTTAATCGAATCGCTGTGTTTTCAACTGATAGATGCACACTTTATGTATATATCGCGATACGTTAAAGATGCTACGATCCTTTCATAATTTCATTAATTATATTTCATTCCCCTTTAAAAATCTATATTTCTAATTTTTATGATGCGCAGGAAAATTCATCTCAAATATCACTGACGCACCTTTTGATGAACCAATTCACGAGGAAGCAAATGTATTTATCCGAAAAGTCACTAGAGTTTCAATAGTATTTCCGATGCCTATTCCTCATCCAATTACCATTACCAGTCGCGCTTCATAACCTGCTTGATTTTCTATTGATAAGGAGATGGATATCTACAATAAATAGGATTTTGAAAACCTACTGATAAGTCTACTCTCTAGGAAGTTTACGATAAAAACAAGATAAGTATTTTCCTTAAGACTCAGCTTTCAAAATTTTTATCACCACTATCCCCTATCGTCTACCCTGTGATTCTTATGGATTGTTTCCTTCAGAAATAATGAGTAGTAGTTTGTGTGATAATTTTCCGTTGCAAATGACCTTAGCTGACGAGGTTCCAATAAAATAAATTACTTTTCCGAGAGATTTCTTATTCCTCATTAATGCTGCGTTTCATCGGACGAAACTCATAGCACAGAAAAGAAGGAATAGAAAAGAAGGAATAAATGGGAATGCGCGTATGTGTCGGTAAGAATCTGCAGATAGGGGAATCGAGAGAAATATGAACGCTCGAAGGGAAATAAGGGAGAGAAATAGATGAGAGATCTGGCGTGGCCTTGGAAAGGGATGGGATAGGTGGTTGGAAAGAAGGATACGGCTCTGCAAAGCAATTCCCCTAAAGCATTTATCCTGCACCCAAGACTCGTACCCCTCTGCCGGTGAAATATGTGACAATGCATGCACATGTAGGTAATATATTGGGTATAAACGTGAGAGCTTTTAAAAAGGAAATATCTATGTGGACAGTGTTACCCAGCAGTATCTTTCTTCCTCCTTCTTCCTTGTCATCTTTTCTCTCTTGAGTGCAAACGCCCAAACGGTTTACTTCGTGAGAAAAAGGGTTTGGAATGCAATCCGTTTGCGAAGGCATTTCCAAGGAACGTGGAAGGAAATGGAGAAATGCACGAAATCCGAGGAAGAAATCCGCTATGTTTATGTAAGAGCGCTTGGCCCGGAAATTGCGCTGAGAGGTCTTAAAATCTTCTTTCCTCGGACACTCTTATGAATACGATGAGATAATGCTCGAGAATAATAGGGAAGCGAATTTAGACTTAAATAACTGTCCCTCGGAATTCTCGCCTAATAAAGATGACGGATGAGACTTAATGTGGCATTTATATTGGTCTGAGAGGATTTAATGGATTCCTCATTTATTCAAGTATTTAACTTGAAGCTTACTTGTCCGTGACTGACTTGATCATCGCAATGTTAGTCTTAATTTAAGATGTACGGTATTAAGGTTACCTTAGCGCCCTAAATTGATTTAGAGATTTTAATTGAGTGTAATCTTTGTATAAATGACCTACATTATATTCATTATGAAGGGTTTTCTCTTAGAAGTTTTGTTTTCAAAGCGCAATATCCAGAAATTTGGCAGAACATTCAGTTTAATTCGTATGTTTTCTGGATATTATCGTGATCTAAAACAGAAACCATAGCTGTATTTGTATGTCATGGAAAAATGTAGGCAAAGAAGTCTATGTGAAATCAACGAGCAAAAAGTGATCTTTCTAATCTTGCAAAACATATATGTTATTTGAAATAAAGTATTCTTGGTTCCATACTTCACTCATACGCACACATAAATTCACTCGGAAACCTCACATTTATGGGAGCTTTGAAAAGTGTTAAAATATTTTAAAATGCATTTGATAATAAGCACGGTAGATATCAGTTTTTGCAGGAATGAAAGGCATGGATATACCTAAAATGAATTCGTAATATAAATGGAGATATTTTTATTTCATCATGTTAATGATATGCATAGAAATTCAAGGACAAAACTTGGAAAATCTTTCCATAGGGTACAGGAAATATATTATGTTATTTTATATTTATATTTATACAATTTATATAATTATATATATATATATATATAATTATATAAATTGCGTAATAATTTCTGGTAACGTGACGTATACTTTCACATAATTTGAACGAAATTACTTTTTTAGTCAATATTATTATAGAAACTTATATATGATGACTGTGCTAGGTACTGACAACACATTTTACTTGCTGAATTTCTTATTCTCATTCTAAGATAAAAATCTTATTCAAATTTTTGGAAGAAACATACTTTACTTCGTAGATTTATCCTATCTTCCGGAAAAATAATCTTAAAGGGACACGTCATTCTCAAATTATGCGACTCAACAATGTAAAGACTAGACCTTTGTATTGTGACTTGATAACTGGTCCAAAACTTTATGCGGAATAATATCTCTTCATCCATTATCTTTTACCTTTAAAGTCTCTTAAATTAAAAGGCAATCATTGTAGGTATACGGCATCGTAGTATATTCCTATGATCTGAGAAAATTGTTTTCCAAAGTCTTTCTCATTTTGGAAAGCACGTTTCAATAAGGAGCGGATGATATAGCTGTTGGACGTGGCATTCGGGAAGTCTGTAAGCACAGGTGCCCGTTCTGATCGATAGGCTTAGGTCTGCAATTAATGCATCCGAGAGCTTTCGTTAGATTGTGTTACTTTGCGCTTGGAATTCCGTTTCTAAGAATGGAAGGAGAATAATAATGAACGCTTGCTTGCTCGGAAGGGATCATCAAAATAAGGTAATGGAAAACCTAATCTATTAGATCCACTCGAGAATGAGTTCAAGCGAGAATTTGAAAGAAATGAATGCAAGCGCAGAGTGGATTATGGTATCCGTTCATTGTTCTCGCGATTGCAAAGCTCTGAGTAATACTAGGTCTCCTTTTGAACAACATTGAAAGGAAGGAAAATCAATTTTATTCTCTTCATATTTGCGTTGGGAAGGAAGTGGAAATCGATTGGTAACCTCCTACGTGTCTGGGAAAAGGAAATTCCGTTTTCTGAGGTGGTTTTCGGAATACTACATCTGCACATATGTATTACAATAAGTTTAGCATAATATAAAAAATAATAACGTAACTTATACTGTAGAATTATTTAAGCGTAAATTTCCACTTATTTTTATTTAAAGTTCATTGAAAAAGACTTTTTGGACCTAATAAATTCATATATCAAGTATATCGGACGTATTGATTTTTAATCATTACCAATTTAATTTAACTTCATTATTTTCTACCTGTTTTCTATATATGCTCAATATTTCCTTTATCGTCTTCAACTCTTTTATACTTAACTGCCCCTAAACGGCTAAATGGAGGATAGGACATCCCAGTATCGATTTAATCGAATACATGTCTATGTCTGCCTATCCATCTATTAAGGTTAAGGATATTTATTCACATGAAATGTGAAATTCTTTCAGCTATAAGTTGATGTGAATTACTAGACGTATTCATACATTTAAGCATCCTTTGGGATAGAATTTATAAGAAATCTAGTATTTCTTCCGTGATTAAAATAAAAGTATCCGATGGGATGCCACCGCTCAGGCGTGTTAAGGAAGTAAAATACTAAATTTATCATTGTAGTCCCATAAAAAGGTAGTATTTGGCTTGATATTTATTTAACCTAGTTTATCGCTTTCCATTCAAGCAGTTTATATTTTTTTTAATTTATCATTGGAGACTCAACGGAGCTCCTTCGCCGTATGAATTAGGAAAAATATTTCTTTGATGCTGAGCCTTAAATTCTTCTGCGCCCTCCTTTGTTTTTCCGAATATTTCGTAATATATATGGCGGGTCTGAAATTTATATTATAGAAATTGTAGGTATGTCCAAAGCTAAAAACCTTTTCTTTCATCTAAAATGTTTTCCTCCTCCTTAATCTTGAGGACCGCTTTTATTATCACCGTTAAGACTCCAGAGGGTTTCAAATACTGCTAGATGAATTTTAACCTTATGTTGTCACCATATATCGATTCATTAAAATTCTTTTTTATGAATTATAAAAGATTTACCTCACCTAATGCTCAATGCTAATTTCTGTAGATCAGTCGCATATTCGTTGTGTGAAACATAGGTATTTTACGCGTAACGAATATGTATGTATTCATATATATTTAAGTAATATGAAAGTGTTTTCAGATTTAATCTTAAGCGCCAGAATAAATCGGTCGCTTGGCAAAAATATATCTTGTTCTTAGAATGTGACACTAAACTCAGTTTTTATAAAGTCGTGGATAAGAAAATATATAATCTTTCTATATTATTTTTCAATATCCGTTTTCGGTGACCAAGGCTTTTCTCCCTTTATACTCCATCAAAACATATAAATGACACACCATTTTCAAGAGAAAGTTTCCCGCTTCCTGCTAAAAATAGACCAACAAATGAAAAATTTACAATTTTGCCAAAGGATCAAGTTATAATTTGAATTTACCCTTAGAGATTCGTTAATGGATGTGTAGATATCGATATCTATTGATACAAACGAGGGATATCAAACAAACACTAATGCAATATTTCGCCACCTAAATAAATTCCAAAAACCACTTCAGTCACACAAACACTGAAACATACCCAAAAAACACCCCTGCGTATAATTTAATTATTTTCAATTAAGTTGGTCAAATTTTTTCACGGGACAACTAATGTCCATATATGAGGAAAACAGTCATTGATATTCATATGCACCAATGATCATTCATCAATACGAAGGAGGAAATTTTCAACCACTTATTTAGATGCACCAAAATTGAATCAATATAGGAATCAATATAGGCGAACAGGAATTACAATGTTTGGGGCACTTCGTTTGTGTGTGAACAGCAACTGGAGTAAATTCAGTTTATCTCGAGCTTTTTACCCTTTTCACAGATTCGATCCTATCTGCGCGAGGCATCTTTCGAGCCTCTACGGTATAAATAACCATGAGTGATATTTTATTCATAGGAATTTTCCGCATTCGTATGCGCGAATAAAACTGCCGTGTTTGCTCTTTGGAAATTTTGCAAAGAAATGCGAATATCCACGCCCCTCCTTTTTCTCCACGAGCACCCAACTCTTGCTATTGAATGGAAATGAGCTCATAATCGATTAAGCGCGGTCGATGAACTCTCCCTTGTCTTCACTCGCCAAGTTTTAGCGCTTTATCGCAATTAATTCCTCTCCTCTCTGTACCGTTCCTAGGTGTACTGTCCCGAGGGAGTCGTATCCCTCCTTAAGGCCTTGACCTCGCACACACGCTATTAGCGTCTGTGGGCCTCATTTCTCAATGGATCGAAACTAGTCGGCTTGAAATCACTCATGCGTTTTCGTTACCCTTCTTTCTATTACCTTTCACGCGATGTCGTTGTCCTGGCAACAAGAAAACTTAACGTAAATGACTTTCTTCCGATTAGAATCGTTCGTCGTCACTGTGCCTGATGTGTACGTTAGTTAATTTTGATTAAAGTTCGGATTCATCTTTGGTAAAGGACGTTTCAGATCCTGCTACCATATCTTGATCTAATGAATAATTTTTGTTTTCTATTTACCAGAGGATTAGTTATTCCGTGAGAAACTTTCGCTGAAGGAAACTGATACTTTATTTCCTCACCAAAATATATTTGAACAAAAGCTCCAATCACCGCAAACGAATATATAAACTCTAAACAATACCTAAAAAATACACCATATTCTGCGTCACTTTCCGTTTCGACACACCTCGTTTTTATATTGATATTCACACATCCATTAACGAGAATCCATAGGCAAATTCAAACTTTAACTCGATCTTTTGACCTAACGATGAATTTCTCTCCATTTGATTTTCACCGATTTAAACCATTTGTCGGTCTATTTTTAGTAGGAAGCCGGAAACTTTTCATTAAATTTTGTGTCATTAATATGCTTTCATGGAGTATGAAGAGAGAAAAGCGCTGGTTACTATTTAAATAATTTTAATGTGTCTGATATGTCATGTCTAATATATCCTGACTATTATATTCTGTCATTGAAACTTTAGGAATTATTCGTAGGTAATAAGTATAAATTGACACGTGAAAGAATAATTTATTACTCATCAGAGTTTATACTTTCTCCCTGAGAAGGATATAACATTTTAAGTTACAAGAAGCATGTAACGAAAAGTTCACGGGCTTTGATTTGATTAATGTAAGGTGCAAATTAATTCTCACAGAAACAAATTTATCAGTCTTTTGAGTCTTTATATTCTTTCCTCTCTTAATTCATTATTGCTGTTCTCCATGACCGATTGTCTTCCTATGTGTGCTTGAACATTAAGGGAGGTAACATGTACCATACTTTTCTTTGTTTCATTTATAAACCGCATAAATGAAGAAAGCAACAATCATTCAAAAGAACTTTTGAAACAGTAATTGCCAACAACTGATAGTATTACTCAGCTAAGTCATTCACCTCCAGTTTTATGAGGGTTGCTTTTTTATGATTTTGCAGATATTTAAATTCGTGGATGATTAGTTGCTCTTTTTACTGCTCCACATGATAGACGATTTTCTCATTTTGTCCTTTGCTTTTCACACTTTATTTATCTCTTTCTTTAAAAACATCGGAACGAAATGGTATATTGATCCACAAATGTATCTCATCAATTTTAAAAAAGGATTTTTCAGGATATATTTCCGTTATACATTCCCACGACGATATTATTTTGCATACTTTCCGGGTAATATCACAAACTTTTTGAAATCTATTATTGTAATCGTTTTTATCGAGTCACAAAAACCTTAATTCCTGTATAGTGTTCTTTTTAGTCAAAATATGGGATGAATTATCATTAACCATAGAATGTGTCAAGATTTTTATATTAGAAAGCCTGAGATGAAGCACTGAGTTAGTTTAATAATTCTGAGCTGGAGTAATTCGTGCATTGCATCTATCAGCATTCTACATTAAAAACAAAGAGGCATTGATAAAACCATGACAGGATTTTCTTAATTTTTGCATCATCTAATTGCTTAAGGTGCTTCTTGATGTTGAATGCATCTCAGACACATCCTGTCGAAATATCAGAAATCACTGTTCTTGAAATATACTGAGCTGAATCTGGTACACTTAGTTTCGTTGATCCAAAGGAAAGCAGTGCTCCTCGCTTGAGTCGACCGTCGTTTTAGGCCATATTTTTTTAATCTCACTAAATTTATGCACGAAATTAATTGTCTTTGTTCTCATATATTTGTTACCTTATGTTATTTCTTACTAGAGTTCTTACATTTTTGTCTCTTTCATCGGAAGAGATTCATTCACTTACGATGCTTTATTTAAACTCTTCTTCCACCATACACGCAGTGACGCTCATTGAAATAAATTCTACATTTAATATTCACTAACTACGAGTTATTATTTCATAGCAGACTTCGTTATGAAATATCCATATTCACTGCACGTAATTATTTATTTTAAATTAAAATATTTAATACTTAAACTCCTTTCGAACTTAATGTCATCTATTCATACTATCTGCTGAAATAGTGTATCCAGAAAATTCATCCGTAAAATTCTTGGCTTTATGAAGACTTTCAAGGTAAAGAAAAACTGTGTCGAAGCATTAGTTTCAGCTAATAAACTATACTTATAACGTCCGAAACCCACATAATCATGTCTGGCTGCATTTACATACAATCAATGATCAAAGTTCGATTATCCAACGCTCGGTGAAATATCGATATTCATTCTGATATATGAAAACGATCAATTTATCGATATTATTACGAAACCAAGCATCGAAATAAGGAGATTATAGATTTATATCCGGCGACAGAACATAAAGAGGGTCACGCAACAAGTTGGCGACAGGACACCGAATCGATATTGTTTAGGCGATCAGAATGTATGTTAATAATGATATATTTGCCTGACTGCAAGCCTTTTCACTTTAAATTAGATAAAATTTGTGTGAGTTCGTCTAAAAATTAAAGTAAGAATGGATGTATATTTAAAATATACAATCTAATGACTGTTGGTAATAAAAATTCTTCCGTAAGATGTTACGAAGAACTTTAAAATTTTCATTTAACGACGTCTCTTAGTTTTATGATATAGTAGTTAATAGGAGTAAGATGTTTATTCACATAAAAGCTTAGATAAAAATTATAAAATGAATAGTAAAACTCAACTGGTAGATGGAATAGAATTTTTCTTTCCGTTTTATTAACTTTCATTAGAACATAAATGTTTTACTTTACATGATTGATTTTATAATCTATACTATAAAATATTCTAGCATTTAAGAAGTATTTAGTGTGAGGAAGTAAGCTAAAGATGTTTGAGTATTGATTTTCTCAAAATAAAACTTAAAATACCACTTTAATTCACTCTCGTGTGACTTAAAATTGGCATTTTTCCTTCCATGAGGAAGAACATCTTCAATCGCAATAACTTCATGCGGTACTAATTAGTAGTCATTTCTAAAGGAAGAGCATAAAACAGTTACGGTTAATTGGTTAAATTATCCGAAACAAGACGGGAGAGAGAATGGGGTTTGTTTGTGGAAGGGGCGTCGAAACTTTTAGCTGTAGGCATCAGCTCTTACAAAAGCTTAGCGGACCGCTGATAATTTATTTCGCTGTATATTAAGCAAATGTAATTTATGAAAACCGTTAGTTTAATCATTTTATAGCAGTGGTATTTCAAGTGTTGTGCCGTTTTACTATTAGAGGTAGATTTCAACCTAATATTTTTCCACCTTAGTTATGAAGCTATTAATTGCTCGAAATTTCAAGGGAAGAATTATTTAATACATCGCGTTGAATAGTTAAGGGCAGTTAGTTAGGGCAAACCATGTCTTATTCTATTGATTTATTGTATCCATTATTGGCGCTATTAAGCCCAAATTGTAAATGTAACTATCTTTTGCCCCTCCCCTTTATGTTATGAAAGTAATGACAGTAAATAATGATATATGACATATTATTTTGTTTGATAATCCGACGAAAACTATCCCATTATGTCTGTTTCTTGGAGAAAAGCTGAATTTAGCTGTATGATTTGTAGATGTTTCGTTGAATTCACTGTCATTCCAAGTATTCTTGTTCGGGGAAACATGCATCAAGGCTCAGTCGATCCTCGGAATGTGATGATTACGTCCGTTCGATAGGTGCGCAAAGATCAGATAAAAGACGGCATAACTGAATACAGTTGCCATTCAGACTGAAAAAAAG
Source organism: Pachydiplax longipennis (assembly GCA_036926295.1). Classification (NCBI taxonomy): domain Eukaryota; kingdom Metazoa; phylum Arthropoda; class Insecta; order Odonata; family Libellulidae; genus Pachydiplax; species Pachydiplax longipennis. The sequence goes on from JAVFKF010000010.1 coordinate 5,121,842, forward strand.
GCAGACGGAATAAAATGTCCCCGTCAAACATCCACGCATCGGTAATAATAGTGCCAATCTCCATTCGTGAGCTCTGTTTCTCGGCAAGATATGCAGTCAGATCATTGATTCGTACGCGCCTCTAATTATCGTATGACTTGCCAATACCCAACATCGTATGACTGTAATGCCTGGCCGTTCTCGTGTTTACCATCCCCTCATTTTTCCGTTGGTAGGTTTTGTTCCCTCAGGGCTTTCCAATAAATTCATTGTTTCCACGCTTTTAATGGGGCTTCTCTTTGTCGCTCATATTTTTTTAACCAAACGGGTTTTCCATTCCGTGATATACGAATCCCTTCTGCGCGACGTTTTTTAAGGACGCGTACTACATCAAAAGATCGCGGAGATTTTAATCAAGGGGTTTCGTTCGACAAAACTTGGATATGAACAACAATAACTGGGTAATGGATCTGTTTGCTGTGAAGTCGTGGAAGTTGATAAGAGTTTTATCCTCTCAATATTTGCTGTCGAATCTGATTTCTTATAGAACCCATAAAAGATCGTTATGTCTCTTGATTTATAACCATGTTATTGATATACTCGTATTTAATGTGGTATCTGAGCTGGTATGTGTAAATATGCTTATATGTATTTTATTTTAAGAATTTTAGTTCCTAACATGGTAGTAAACCCTAATGCCGTGTAGTTAATAAGTAACATTTTATCCTCCATATCATCTTAGAATCGACTCCACATAGAGAGGAAATACTGCGTAAAACTCGGTTTTTATTACGTTCACATGTTGATTATGTTGCAAACATTACTTAAATATCGAGACAAATGTCATTGGAGAGATGGTATTCTTCTCCTTATTGTGGGAATATAGGGAAAGGATACCTAAAATCGAATACTTATTAGCAATACATCTACACCTACATACGTACCCTACTTTCCGCCGCTTTCGGCGTGTGGCAGGGGGTGCGAGCACCATGACTCTACTTTCCTAATCGATTATTTTCGTATATCGTTCTCGGAGAGAAATCAATTCTAGAACCGACTGGTTCTAGCACCTATTTTTCTGATCTTTCGCTCAGTATAAGAACGGCCTATCTAACAAGGAGGGCGTATAATATCGGTTAAATCTTCTATGAACGTACTATCTCTGAATTTATTAAGTAAATTAAATCTCTGATCAAGCCTTATTTCTTCTAAAGATTCCCTTCCTGTCTCCTGAAGCATTTGAGTAACACTTATCGATTTTTCATAAAGATTTTTTACAAAACGTTTTTTAAACGCTATTCGTTGTACCTATCCTAATTCGCGAATACAACACTTTTCAGTAGAGTGAAAGGAGTACTTTCAGCAAAAACACTTTTGCATACTCCAGGTGAGGCCTAACTAGAGCAAAGTAACATCTCGGACCTTTTCTTCGCTCTTACCGACTATTCTCTTATTCTATACATCGTACTACAAAGGAAATTCATATATTAAATAAATATTTTTAAGATTTTAAGCAAATTTTAGATATCTATCCTATTTCAAATTAGGGTAAATAGATTATAATATAAAATATAAAAAATGTTGCTTAAAATGATTATGAATTACTAGTACTTGTATAATTATATCAGATTAAGTTGCAGTGTGTAAAGAGTATCGTTTCAGAGAATTTGTTGCATAAATTAATCATATAGAGAGCGAAAGCATAAATAATGTTTCTAAAATTCTAGAATATATAAATTACTTTTCACTTGATATGAGCTTACCACATTTAAAAGTTACCCACATTTTAAACAAAAATAGTCATAGTTTAAAATTTATGATCCTCTTTCCAAATTTTCATTTAAAAACGTGAACGTTAACTGGAAATTTTTTGAAGCAAAAGAACTAGAGTCAGAGTATACATGAAAGCCTAAATAGAATGTGTTAAAGAAATACAACGTTGAAATGTCATCCTTTCATTTAGATTGCAAAACATGAGCTTTAAAATAGAGTACATCGCTGATGGCGCCGTATTTCTTACGATTACCCTCGCAAGCTCTTTCTTTCGCACTTTTTGTTTCGGTGGCCTAACGAACACAAGTTTGAAACATGGCTGGACTGTAATATGCCGCCTTTTCTTACAAAATTGTCTACATAAAATTCTGTGTAAAATAACTGTTGAAATTTCGAATGATTCAAGTTTAATCAAAATATAGAATATTCAATATTGGGAACATATATGACTTTCTTATTAGGAACAATACGTCGTATTGAAACATTTCTGAAATTTTACGATTTGGAAAAGGTTTTCTTCGAAAGATATACGCATTGAACTCTCACATTCGTCATTTATAATTTCATCTTGCGAATGAATAAATATTGCAGGCAATAAAAACTAAACTTACTTGTACATATTACATATTATGAACTGGCTGGCGCTGAACTTGATACAATATGAAAGTTTCCTTATTACTATTATTATTATCTGAAAGGTGTGTCACCTGCAGTGTTTATTCCCTTGTACAGCGTTTTGTAAGGCTCAGTTCAATTTTCACGAACATCACTTTAATTTTTCATAATTGCTCTGTCAAATTACACGTCTATTTAACAGGTGGGAAACATTCTGAAGTACTACAATTGAAGACATTTTTAACTCATCATACGACTAACAAATCAAAAAGATGTTTAGCGTAAATAGCCTACTTTAAATTGGCCTTTAATACACCAAAACTGCATTATATTATAAGAAGTAGGAATGTTATGTTCTAATGTTATGTTAATTACTCTATCCCTTTTCCTTACAATATGAGTACGATTCTCTCGGCTTATTTTATACTTTGGGAAAGAAAACTTCTTTGACCCGGGTTTCCATAAGTAATTAGGTACCGAGGATGAAGGAAAAATTTCTAAAAGAAAATATATGTCATGACTGAAAAATATGATATTCTTCATCAAACGAGGCTCAAAATACTCTTACATTAGCATGTTAAACTTCCCTTTTGGTTTTCCTGTTGAGTTATGACATAACGATACATTTAAACTATTTTAGTCTCTGACTGTTTTAGCAATGTTATATATACCGTAGCAATTTCGTGCTCGGAATGTTTTAAGTAAACGGATGCTTGAATACGATTCGTTTTTGTTATTCCGGAGATAGATTTTCTACCACTGCTAACGAATCGCCAATTACGAAGTTACGACTGGTGTGGTCATAGAAGGAATACAGCACGTCGGAGTTAATTGGGACTGCTTTGAAGGGTTCGTGCTCCGGTTGGGAATGTATAGAATCATTCGCCAATTATTCTTTCAGTACAATAGGAACGAGAGATGGATAAATTTTTTCTCAGAGCTGCCAACCTCCTTCCACCTCTTCCTACGCAATGGTCTCCAGGAAAACTCTAAGTCTTTCAGTCTACAAGAATTATTTAAGCTCTTTTAATAGCCTAATTTTGCAAAAATAATTATTCGATGGAATCGTTGAGGTAGGATGGCTTTTGCGTAACTTGAGCAATAGCTTTAGCCTCTCATGTAATTTAAATTATTGAGGTATAAAACCAAATTATCTTTATTTTTGTGTTGGGAACCCTCTAAAAGGGTCTTGGGTACATTATTAAATGTACATGTATTAGATTATTTTCATAAGGTATTCATAAAATCCTAGAAGTATTAATGAATGGCATTTTTGTGAATATTGCCATATATCAAGTGTTGGAAGATAAATGTAAAGGATGATATCATAACAATCTATATATCTATATATAGGATAATTGAATTAAATATAGAATACTTTTTTAAAACACCTTTTATTACCCATTTAATTTGTTCAATATCATATCTCAAAAATTTTCCCTAAATATTTGAATTTACGGACATTGTATTATAGAGGAAATTACTAGATCGATGAAATGATTAAGCTTTTATGAAAAGTTTTGATGTTTACACAATTCCATATTATGGCAAATGAGGTGCTAATATTGAATATTAATTTTTTTGTTTACAGCAGCCTATTAGTTAAGAGTACTAGATAAGTCGCCTAATAAATAACCTGTGGACAGTATATAGATACTTGTTAGTGTAATTTTTATGCTGCTCCAGGTTTCACTGTACTCGATCAAATATGATTTCTATCGAGCACCTCATATTTAAAAAGACCTAAAGTATGCACCTCACATATTAAAAAAATATTTAAAAAATTGCAGTACATTATATGTGACTCACGAGTTTTTGTATAAGCAAATACGGTAAAAGGTTGGACACGCTCTTTACACATGATTTTACGCAATAATCATTAATAATCACAAGGTAATTAGGCGTCATCCTACTCATCAGCAGCAGTGTAATTAGAGATATGATAGATGATTATAATTTCTGAATCCGAGTACTATCCTATTTTGAGTTGTGTCCACACTATCCAGCTGTTACTTCGCGCCAAGATCGCTTCAAAATCCAAAGGAGAAAACATTGAGAACGCAATCAATTCCAGATGGCCGGTGTATCCAGAGTTTGGGATGATTTTGGCGTGTTTAGATGCTGGAGGATAGACGAGCATATTCGGAAACGGATAAGGATAAATAAGGGATTGAGCGATGTATGGCACACGCCATGAATAAACTCGTGTGAGCTGGTTCACGTCCATCTCTAGCCTAAACTTCCACCTGTCACCGCTTCTCCAATCCCACTTACCGCCGTAAATGCATCTGCAAACTGAGCAGGAGGCGACACAATGGATGCATCTCATACCTTAGGCTACCTCCCGCATCAACCCTATGCTTCTTAAATATCGTACCCCATATGTCTTCCGCATCGGCTCTACTCAGCAAAAGCCTTCTCAACTACTGACGCGCTGAGAGAAGTTAATCTCCTGTCACTCATCGCCGGAGCTAACGACCAAGTTTGTGCGGATACCTAAACTTCAAACGCCAATTTTCAGCTACATCTACTCTCAAAATGAGCTCCCATACACACTTCATAGAGACGATCTTCTCTATCTGCCATCATTTAGGCTTCTCGATCAGGTGGACGCTATAGATTGATAGGACAAAGTAATCATCTATATTACGCCCTTATGATTACGTGGTTTATGTATCGCCGAATTAGTGTTTTGTAAGAAAAACTAACTTTTCGAATAAATCACTCTTCATAATTGCTAACGCAGTGAAATGTTGCGGTGAACGTTTGTTCAAATTTCCAACTTTTTGAGGAACTTCACAATTAGAGGTAACATCGAATGCGTTCGATTCTTCTGACGAATAAATTTTTAAGCCATTAGAAGAGTAAAATTAATCACTCTGAGAGAAACTGAAACATTTCTATAATAACGTGCATTCGCGAAAGTAATTAAAAAACTTTTAATCGTTCATGAACATAAACTAGCGATGACGCAGGAACATTTTTCAGTCTGTGTTGTTTTGACGCTTTAAAAGTTGAGAACATTCAAACATTAAACTCTGTTACTCATGTGAGTGAAATAAAAGTTTGAATTTCTTTTTTAAACGACATTCATATTTTACGAAGGAGAGGAAAATCTTCATTGCTGAATTCAACTTCAGATTATGTTTCAGTTACAAACAGACGTATCCAAACTTAATCATTTAATTATGGGTGAATTATTATAGTAGTTGAAACAAGTATATGATATTAATGAGAGACGGATATCGTATTAATCAATAGTAATCTTTCAGGGCCAATTCTTCTTCAAAATCAGAAATTTTATCTTTCTTTCTAATTTAATTCACGAGTGTTTAAAATAGGAGAGTTCATGTGACAGAAAGCAGAGATAAATTATAGAATTATATGTTAGAATGAAGAAATTGTTTATAAAAGATTAAAATAAAAACTTCTGTTAATGTAAAGATGATGGTACGGCAGAATCGTTTAGCATTCTATTTAGTATTGGAATATGGAACGATAATATAAGGGCAATAATAGGTAATGCGATTTAAATGCTAAATAATCCCGTTTCTTAAACATGTCAAGAATAAAAAGAACTTGCACGTAATGAGCTATTCAGGGGACTATTAGCATATATTGGGGGGTACTAAAGGAGTATAAAGGATATCAGAATAGGTACGAAGAAAGGCGGATATGTATGTGCTAAATCAGGGGAGAAAACTCTTCTTCTATCGGTTGGACTGATGAATGTATCATTCAGGTATGAAAGACCATTATGCCGCAAATGAGTTGCTTATTGACTATATTCAAATTTTCATACTTCTGTATTATGAAAGGAATTGATTTTCTAAGTGAACAAAGGAAAGATTTTTTTAAATTGTTTTATTCACATGCTGCCACTAGCGATATTGGAAAATAAATTGATTTAGATAAGGGCACTTGTAGTGACGACAAGCCCCACTGAACGTCCTAAAAGGCCTCGGGTTCTCCTCCTCTACTCGTGGTTTTCGTCGATTCTCTCTTTCGCTTAACTTCTGGTTATCACTGCATTTAAATACTATAGCTTTCTTTCTAAATCTCGTTCGTGACATTAAATTATAGTATAATTGAAAATGGTCTACCTGAATTTACCAAGTAATAAAATTCTTTTTCATTCGCGCAGTGTCTAATTTTATATTTATTTATTTATTTTGAATTTCTTTTTCGCGTTTTTTTCACCCTCTTCTCTTTGTGCTTTTTTTCTGTAAGATAGGTTTTTCTTTGTTGGCTCTCAGTCGTAAAGATTTTTCTACACTGTTCTTTTTCTTTTGGATTTAATTAATCTTTTGTGGGGTGTCAACCTATCTATCTGTCTATGTTTAAGCATTTCATTATAAGGAATACGCTACTCAAGTGATGATGGTTACATACTATGAGGCATCCTATCTTAAATGGCCTGAGGATGCATACGGCCTTGGATTTAAAAGTTACCCAACCCCTGATCTAGGGTATAGTAGCTGGGTAATGGTCTAGTGATGGGTCATTAATTAAATTTTGTGGGATAGTTGTTGTTAACAGGAATCGGAATAAATTGAAATATAAAACGATTTTTAAGCAAAACGAGGGTTTCCGAGGTATCATACTAAAAATTCTCATTTAATTACAATTTTTCAACTTTGCGTTACTATCATTTTTAAGACATAAAAAATATGTAATCAAACTACATGATCAGATTTAAATATTGATACAAATTTATGGAAAAATACGCTGAAATTTGAAGATTTATTTTATACTTCAAATTATTAGTATACTATTATCTCACATAATTTAATACGCTCAAATTTATCTAAAAATTTTCTTTTATCAATCATGTCAATTTCCTCATGATTGATTGTTAAAATACGTAAGCCTATCAACCTTTTTAGGGGAAGTTTCGATCTCAAGGGACTTTCATTAATTTTAAATTTAGGAAGGATCTCCTAATCGTTGTTACTGTAACTGAAATAGTTAGAATTTTCATTTTAAGTTCCGTTCATTCTTCAATCTAAGACACATTTTCGGAGACTTTGAAAGAGCAAGATTAGTGCTTCTTAGATTCGAGAATATGCTGTACTTCTGTATTTGTGTTACATTCTTTTTTGCTTATTCCGAGGGTAATATTTACTTGAAAATCTTAAAGGCTCCAACACCAAGAGGTCTGAGGCCCCCATAGGCGTGTTGCCCGTTACGAATGCCCTCCTGCTCCCTTAGACATCCCTATTCTTAAGTGCAGAAGTTTCGAATGAAGGACATCCCCTTCATTCATTTCAGACTGCGGCAATCATGCTCGACTGCCCAGTATGGTCACCGAACATTCAATCTGAAATTCCGCAGATAGCGCCTGAAACATAGTCCACAAGCAATATCGCGAAGTAAGTCCCATCACGGAGTTTCAGGATTCATGTGACGCTGGTGGCCCATGTCACGGGGGAACAAACATCGCGACTGTGAATTTTCCGAAGGTGAAATGACCTAGCTCTCTTACTCGTCCATCATCGAATCACTTCTTTCCCACAGAAAACATGAACGGCTCAGAAGTGGATTCTCACGTATGGAGCTCGGAATTTCGTTGATGTTTCGCTGGATTGAGGTCGACGAGGCCTATTCGACATTCAACCGGCATCCATTACTGCATGCAGATGACAAACTTATGCGAGGCCATGTTGTTGACATAAAATTCGTCGTTTATAGAGTTTCTGATGCAGTCCTCTCCAGATGTGCACAGTTGCGCTGTGTTTATTCTTATGTTCGTATAGAAAATCGCCATGTGTCACAAGTACATTCAAGCATAAATGCGCTTTAAAAGCAGGAAGGTTCACTTACGGAGTTTCAACGCTCAGACGTTAAGTTGTATGCATGGTTACTTATCCTTAGCTGGAATATAATGTGAACATAGAGAAAGAAATAAATTTACACGGTATATTTCAATAGCTTCAGAGACTTCTTTTAATTAGTTTCTTTACTACGAAAATGGAAAAAAATGTCAGTAGTATATTCCTCGTATTATGACCGTATAAAGGATATGCTCCTTGATTATCACATGTATGCTTTCAAAATCTAAATTCATGCACTAATCATATGTATTGGAAGAATTATTATGCACAGTCAGTATTTTCTCCGAAATTTTTGAAATTCTCAGTAACTCTCTTATTTTAGATGTCTAGTTATTTAAAGTAATTTCCGTGGAATTTAAAGCCGTTATAAATAGTTGTGAAGTTTTCTTCCTTACTTTTTAATATCTGGTTATCGAATATAGGAAACACGGTTATTGCATATGAAAATAGTTGCCATGAACACTGTTTTTCTTAAATAGCATTTTCCTCATAAATTATACAGCTTTGTAATTTTCCACGGATTTTTAATACCGGCTACCGGTTTTGTAAGAAGTTCTTACATCTTCAGGATGTAAGAATGTATGAACTGAAGATGTAAGAACTTCTTACGAAACCGGTAGCCGGTATTGAAAATCCGTGGAAAATTACAAAGTTGTATAATTTATTGTGGCTTTCCACAAAGTTACGCCAGAACATATTGATTTTAATATTTTCCTCGTTTATTCGCGATATTCTTATCACTTTTACCCTTCGATATATCGATGCTTTTAGCTAAGAGCGGAGGCTAATTTGGTTTTATTAGTTACGTTTTACTCGGTATTCCACTCCCTATAGCATCATTCATATTCACCTTGCACATATTTTTGTCTGTCAACGATAGCATTTTTATTACTCAACACTTTTATTCTTGTAACTTAAGAACCGATTAGTTGGCGCAATTGTAATTTAATGTTAATTAAATGTGCATGCATGTAATACTTTATTCGATGAATTTCCTCTATAATTTACTGAGTATGTTATTGCTAATAAAATTTCACCGCATATTAGAGAAATTTCTAAATTGAATTTGAGTCATATAGGCGACCGTTGCTAACTTCCTCATTGCTATTTCTCCTTTAAATATTTCCAAAATGACTCTACTATGCCATATATGAAGTTGATACCCCAAAAGTATATGAATAATACATCTGTGATGGCGAAGAGTTCAAAACGCTATAATGCTGTATGAGATACTTTGTAAATATGCTGGAGGCTTAAGTTCCGAAACAAATTTACATACCCAGGACGAATAAATATGTTAATGCAAAGGTATTAATAATAGGAAGAGGAACTCTTGTCTCTCAAAAGCTGTTTCCTATACTGGGTCAATCAGATGTCAAAGGAATTTCGCATTATTTCTCTTTGAGGAACAGGTACATGCCTACCCAAATCATCAAACCGAAGGCAAAAACTCCTCTTAACCAATTGTTTTCATATGATTAAGGTAGAAATCTTCTACGTTACCTTTCAGATCGTGTAGAATTGTTGACGATTTTCTTGCATCGGATTCATTATAACATTTTCAATATTTTTTTTGCTCGAATGTATCTGATGTCAATATTTCAAGGTATTAAAATGATTATATCTCAAAAGTCGGCGGAGGCGTGGTGGGCCACCGCTTCCTGGATCTGCTTTTGTGGACTATATAGAAGTAGTTAGCAGTTTGCGAAGTATCAGAGGAGGATCTTGAATTGAAATCTGATTTTGAAGATTTTCTGCCATCATTATGCATCTACCACGTTTATAATGAAAAAAATATTTTTAGAAATGATTCGACACAAGTTTAAATAAAATGAGCGTAAATTGTCATAAACTGCCTCATCCACATAAAAAGTATCTGAATTTATCTCTACAATTCATAAAATATGAACAGTTTTTCATTTACAATGCTTTCGACTTCTTTCTTTTTTGCAGTGCACACACAAATACTTAAAGGGTCTTTTATTTTCCCATTGGATCAGACTGTCTTTGTGAGAGATAAACAAGTTCCCATATTTTGAATATCGTCCTATATTCGGAAATTTTCTGGTTACCTTAAAGAGAAATAAGATATAGATTTCTATTTAGTAGAAACAACTGAGGGAACTATTTTTATGACTTACAGAGGATGTTATTAGCGAAATCTATAGAAACCACTTTCTGTGAATTTTTTTGTGACTTGGGCGTGATGGTTGAAGTCGAAGTCTTCGAGGCATGAGTCTGGCGGAACTTAGCTATTTTCAGTTTGCTCGGCAGCAAATCAAATAAGGAAAATCAGACGCTAAAGGAAGGTAAATAGACTTAAAAGAATCCAGAGGAATGATATTAATAAAAACGAGGAAATAGGTAGGTCATATTATATTGAATCGTTGAAGGGAGTATTTGAAGATAGAATTCCATAAAATTTACAGACATATGTTGCTGAATACGTAAAGAATGGGATCAATTGTCAGAAATTTATTTTTTTTAATTTATAAAATTACTATGAGGAGTAAAATGTGGAGTAACTAAAACTTTAAATGACTTTTTAAACCTGAGGAAAAGGAAGAATGATGATGATAATACTCTCTGAATGGCGTTGCCTTAATCGTCGTTCTCAGGTATTTTGATTGGCCGTTTAATTTCCCCTGAGGTTGCTGGAACCGTATGCAGCTTAGGCTCCATTGCATACCTGATTCCGAATTAGACATTGCTGAGAACAGTTCAACTGTGCAGCGTCTGATGCCTCTAGGATGGCTTGCACACTGAATTTACTTGTTTAGAGGGAACGTTGCGAGTTGTTTATGCCACATTGGAGTACATCACTGAATTACATTTGTTACGGAAGACTTAACTTGCAATCATCGTCAAATAAGAACCGACCGCTTGGAAACAGTGCGCTCCAGTTCCTTATATTATTAATACTCATTCTTTAACGTGCTATTTTAGAAACTTTGTTTTGTTTCTGACACCTAAATATTCATGAAATCAATATGGTTCAGCTATTATTCTCACTGTTTCAACATTTAAATTTATCATGACTGGTCAAATACGTGAAAAAGTATATTGCGGTACAACAAGAATAAAATATGTTGCAACAATTTCCTTATTTCCTCCAGTAAAGTAGTCTCTCTCATTTCATCATTACTTTATATCTCCATAATGTATCGACGGATGAGTTTATTTAACTGTTTAAAGTGGTGGAATTATTAGAAAAATAAAGCATATGGTTTTGCCTTACCTTTTTTGCTGCTTTATCACGTGTAAATCATTTAGATGGCTTTCCCTTAATTGCTGATCGTTCAGAATTTTATCACTCTTCACGATCAGTCAATAATACATTTAATTTGAGAAAATGCGAAATTTTTGACAACCCCTTACTATCTTCCACAAGGAGCTAAGGAATTCTCAAAATTTTCAATCGTGGCCCAAAGTAAGAAATCGTTGATCTGTTTGTTATAGTTATCATAAGAAATTTGAATTTTATAATTGTAAAGAAATATTAAAACAAAAAGAGATAAATCCCCTTATATTGTTCCCAAGGTGTCGCGAATATATGTTATTTTTACTTTCAGAAGTCCAAATCGCATAATGCCATCATCAGGATTTTTTTTGTCTTTTATGATCCAACTAGGGAATGAGTCGGGAATTCAACTCCCATATCATCATTCTCAAATACGACGTTAAGGGTTCTTTTATGTTTCATCGCAACTCTTTCTCGCCCCATATCCTGCTGCACTGAATTTACTTTTTCCTCTGACGAGCGTTGACCGCTGCATAGCACGTTTTATGGAGTGTCAATTAATTAAAACTCGTCAGCAGAGCGGAGGATAACGGCCATGTAGGATTTGCGATGAAAATCTCTCGGAGATGAGTGACGGCCCAAAGGCACTTGAATATTTCCCTAGATTTATTCAATCTTATGTTCCACCAAGTTTAGACTCTAGGATAACAGAACCTCGATTTTTGACATGGACCTGTTCTTATAGCGTTTATGTCCGTTGTTGTTTTGTTGAAGCCTAGAGTAAGTAAATAGAGTAATGTATAATAGTAAATAGCCCTTATGAGAGAAGTGATATAAATTTTACGCGCATTTTCCCCAATAGAGGTCATTACGATTCTGATTGTCGAGTTTGTCTTATCAACGTCGTGGGATCAAAAGCTTCTTTCGGGCAGTGAGACACAATGTGAATCCATTATAATACTTTATTTCACGAGATAACCCGTAGACAAGTTTTAATCTCAATTTTCTGACCTGAAGTAAGATAATCTTTGATCCGAGGATAATACATCACAGTAACGAGAGACGATACAACTAAGAATGAACGAATTAATTAAATAATTCGAGCGATAATTGGAGTCAAGTTATGTGCTCAGTTTTGTTTGACGATATCAGTATTTTATGGTTTACTCCCAAATAATTTACTTCGATTATAATATTATACAGTAAGCCACCAAATTTTATTGCGTATGAGATGTCAGTCTTATACTCACCGAAAGCGATTTTAGAGGCCAAAGAGATTTCGCGAGATTATAAGGAGAAACAATAGCTGATATTGGTCTGTTTTTACAAAAATATACCCGAATCAGATATATAGAATGTATATATTATTAGGTTGAACAGACTAAATAAATATGGTTCCCGTTCATACTCATGATTTAATTATTTATACAAACTTATTACTCATTTTAAGCAGGGTATTATATACAAATTAATTTACGTGTCTTTTGCTACCTCATATTATTTTCCTGGTTCTCAAACCTCGTCGAAATTAAAAAGATCTTATATACTTACATTACCATCAATAGGTTTTATGTCGATTAAAACAGAAGTGAACTATTTCCGACGTTAAACAGACGGAAAGTTAGGATATTCGCTATTCTTTTGGTAAACTGTAATTAAAATTTGAATCCTATGCGTTGGATTCTACACGTTAAGATCGATCGTAATCGGCTGAATGATTTCATCGCAGGTTGTATAAGACACTTAAGTAACTTAGCGTGTGGCAATGTATCGAATGCTTTCCTAAAATCTAAGAATATGACAACTGTCCTAATGCCTTCCTCGGTTGCATGTATTATGTCGTGACCAAGAAGTTGTAACTGTCTCTTACTGAAGCGACATTTACGGAATCCACGTAGGCTGCGTGTATTTGCTATTTTTACGTGGGCGAGTGATCTAATGCGAATTGGTGTATTAGACAGTGAGGCGGAGCTATGACAATATCCATCTGCGATATACATTATTTGCACCATGCATAAGGCGATATTTGATTTGGAACCGGATTTTGGAACTCGCAACCAATACAAACAACTATGTAAGCCTAGCATAGCAAGTGCAAGAGCATGAGTTCAAGTAAAACAAACGCGAAATTTAATTAACGCAGAAAATATCATCAACAACGTTCATGTATCGGTGGTCTGCTTAGATCTAGAAATTATTCAAATGAATCAACCATAACTTTACAGGACCTTTCTTGCTTTAAGACCGAAAACTATTCTAAATTTATGCTTAAGGAAATAAGGTTCCTTAGAATCGCATCAAGGTAATTTATTTTATGACTTCAGCCTTCCATTGAGATTGATGTGTTAAATTGCGAACTTTAATACGATAAACCGTGAACCCTGTTCACTATAAAAATTGAATAGTAATTACTGAAAAGGTGTAAGAGGTTCGGAAAAAAATATTTAATAAACGAATATGGCGGTGCACGGAGGGCCAATTCCTCAAAAGAAAGAAGACGCGGATTACCGACCATTTAGGAAACACCCAATGCGTATTTTGGTGACTATGCCTCTATTCCCAGGAGAGAGAGTAATTCCATAATTAAATTCATTATTCAAGAATGATATACCTGTATGGATACCCTGCATATAATCATTGTTCTGTAACATGGTGTGAAATAAAGAGAATAATCACGCCACATTTTCAACAAACATGGTTGAGACATTTCTATCGATTAATATCAGGGAATTCATTTCCATCATATTCAATACATGACGAAAGCCTTCGCGTGAGCATTTCCATTATTTAGTGCTTAGAGAAAATAATTCAACCTTGGATTACTAATGTCTTCACGTAGCCTGATTACCATCAGCACAGTGCGAAGTAATAAAAGTTAAACAGTGTCATATTCGAAGGAAAAGAAGGAAGTGATATGTATGTTAACAATCTGATTTAAATTGTAAATTTCCAGAAAATTACCAAGTTATGAAGTAAAATTTAAATATTTTCTGCAAGCAAAGAGTAAATGCCAAATAAGAAAAGTGGCGACTAATGATTGGAGAAAAGATTATCCAACACATTGGCATTTTTCAAATCCATTCTTACCAAAATAAATGAATTTACACATTCTATCGCCAATAAGTCTAAATCGTGTGATCGTCGCGCAAAAGTGTGTAAATAAATGTATGATTTACGCACCATCTTGAACACAATCGACTTAGGGGACAAATAACTGTAAGTGCAAAGATCACATTGCGTGAGGAGTAAGATTTGTTCGTCCATGGTTCCTTTTAAAATAGCGGAAACGCCTTAAGACCTCGTCACATCCTCAATAAGAGGTTGACCATGGTTTGAGTATTTCAAAACAGTCCTATTAGAATATAGAATCAGGCTAATATGACTGAATGGGGATGGAAGTATTTTTCGTACAGTCGGCCCAGAAAAAATCGAACGGTGTACTACGTGGTGCATAAGATTGAGGGGTTTCAAATGTCACTCGTTACCCCTTCCACCCGCCCTTCTATCACATTTTGGCAACACCGGAATTTTGCCTTTGCCGCGGCTAGGCCGGTGCGTACCCATGTGCCTTCGCTCTGTCCGATGAGGAGGGCTGCTATTGCGAGGTCTATAGGAAAGCGATACCAGCGATTGCTGGAAAATTTTCGGTAGATCGTAAGGAATTATATTTTAAAAGAGAAGTGTAAATTAGGAACAGATTTCTCTTCATTCTTTATGAGACCCAACATTTTTCCACCTTCATATAATTTCCGGCTGCATTGAATACTGAGGACTATAACTCATTTATTAAAAAAATATTAGTCGTTAAATCGAAGAAAAGAAGTTAAGATTCTGATTCCGACAAATTGCTCTTGGATGTCCTGGCTCTGTCAGTGTTTCCAAATAGCAAGATGTGAATCCTGAAATATCATGTTTAGATTACGTTAAATTCGTCAGAATTTAGAAAATCCATGAAGATTCAATCAGTAAGAACCCATTGTTTTTAAAAAGTCGTTTATCGCAGTTAAAAGACCGTATGATATTTTAAAGCAAAAGAGGGTTACGAACTTGCTGAACCCATATTTATACAAAATAATGAGGTAAAATATTTATGCTATGATTATTCCAAGAAAATCACCATCACGCAAGTCTTATCAATAACTCAACGTTAATTATTTCCCGCTTTTATGAGTAGTATTATGAAAAGGGATTCGACAGCGGAGGTTATTTCGCACATGGTATCCCACCAGGAATCGAACCCGGGACTGCTTTCATCCAAGAAAAACGCGCTGCTCAAATGACTATCCGGAAGCCTCTCTTATATTTTTGCATTAAAAGCTCTTCCTGGTGAAAGTAAAGGAAATGGAATTCGGCTATTAATGCATCAGAAATTTAAGAATTCTCCGATCGCTGAATTCCGGGGACCGTCGGGTGCAATTTCTCAGAAAAGGATTAACGCCAGGTACCAGTTTTCAGAAACTGTTCATGCGCATTTCGCAGAGGATATCAAGGGGAGTTAAATGCATTATGAAAAGAAAGTGAGGAGTGTGAGGCATCCGTTTGTCGAAAAGAGCGTCAAGGAAGAACTCCCTATGAAGAAAAGGAGATACTGAGATTTAAAAAGCACCTTCACGGCTGGGCATCTGTCGCACATCTTTGATCCCCCAACCCCTGCTGTTCACTTCGTTTCTCTTTAGACCTCACCATTGTTTCTTAGATCCTTCAGTCCTATACACTCCTTCCCCCGCTATTCATATCTCTCACCATACGCGGAATTCAGTGAACCCCTTTTGTATACCTGCTACTCCCTAGCCAGTCCATTATCTTTAAATCCTTCTCTCCTTATTCCCACTCGCGATTTCGGGTTTTTCCTAATTTTTCACAAGCAGACGTTAGCGAAGCCTGCAAACCGCCTTGGACCACCGGATCGCCATTATGTGGTCTCCGGTTCGATTCCCTACGATGGCACTTATGCACGGATGGACCTTCGCTGTCAAAGCTTTCCGGGATAATACAATGATTAGACAATGAGCAATGAATGCCGCGGAAAAGAGAAAAGTGAATGAATTGTCGAGATTTTTACCGGTGAACATTTTTGAAACTGCCTTTACTCTCTTACAATCCAACATAAAAGGTTTCTTCATTAGCTCATTCTATTATCTGATTGCATAGAAGTCACGTGAGATTAAGTTTCGAGTAACCACATCTAAGTAAAAATTACTTAGTTGGAGCGTAACTTCAAGAAAATTTCGTCGCGTTGTCTAACTTACGCGTCGCCTAAAACTTTTTGGTTTCTCATTCGAGGAAGAAGTTGTCGTTAGAGTAATCGGGATAAATATCGTTCTTAACTATCACAATGGTTTTATATATTTTAAATAAGAGAGGATCCGAATATTTTCCTTCTGAAAGTTCCATTTTATCCCCCGTAATGTTAAACTCTAGCCTTCATAAAGATATCGATGTGGAGAGTATTTGTTTAATTAGTAGCTGAAAGAATATTACTATTTATTTATATTGTTATCTTCGGAATCATTTCAACGAAAATTATCAATGCTTTGAGAACGAAAGCATATATTATTTCAACTTTCATTTACAAGGTGCAGTTTTAAACCATCTACAGTATATAATATTATTTCTACCTGCGCACTCGAAAGCAGGTTTCTACACTCCATGCAGTCTAGAGAGGTCATTACCGCCTGTGAAAGATAAGGTGGAAGACAAAGACCGACCGGGGGTTTACCAGCTCAGTTCTGATGATTGTGGGATGGGGTATATCGGACAATGCGGCAAAAAGATAAAGGTGAGAGTGGCCGAACATCTAAGGTGCTACCGATTGGGAACTTCCCAATCTGCATTCGCGGAGAACCCTTTGGAATGCGGACACAAAGGGAGGAAACTAGATAGCCTGGTGGTCATTGAGATCGTGTCAGCGACCTCTGAACGCACCAATGACGTTTTGGATGTATTAATTTGGTTGTGTCTGAAGTGAGCTAAGTGTTCTTTAAAGCTATTCTTTTGAATCTCTTCTTTGAATCTAATATTCAAAACGCAAAATAGAGAATAGATTCAAAGAAAACTTATCTCACTTCAGACACAACCAAATTTATAAATCCAGCGTTGCGCAACACATACAAGAACACAACCATAGGATTAATTTAGAAAATTTAAAATTAAAGAAATCGATACAGAATAACTCAAAACTAGATGAATTTTCATTCAATTATACACACATTCGTGATTATTATATTAGATACTTATGAATTAATTCGTTGAAAGCTTCAAAATTATAGTCCTCAAATACCATTCCAAATATTTTGAGCTTCTTAGAAATAACGTCGAATCTTTATTATTTATTGTGATTTGGAAGTAAACCTAGAGTATACTGTTTTTTAACAGACATAAGGGTAAATGGAGTAAATAATCCTTTAAAATTCAAAAACACAATACGCTAATGCTTTCGAATAACTTTCGTGGATAATGAAGCAATTCTACCGGGCAGATATTAAGAGCGAATAGGGGGAAAATTTTTAGGAAATTCCGCCCATCAATATCACCCAAGTTTGAACGCTAAGTTTTCGTCAATAACATTGTCAAAGATGAAGAATGACCTTTTCGATCGAAATGGACTTCTAAACCAATAAGTTTTTGAGTCCGTACGAAAATATTTTGGAAATCGGCTTCTGTCCGCAGAAACGGCCTCTCAAGACCTCTGTGTGTTTCGTAGACCATACCATAAAATTCGACCGCGGGCCTTGCGGCCCTCGGTAAAATTGAAGGGATGGCCTCGGGAGAATATTCCGGTGTTGCCAATAGCTAATAGAAGGGCGGGTGGAAGGGGTAAGGAGTGACATTTGAAACCCCTCAATCTTATGCACCACGTAGTACACCGTTCGATTTTTTCTTGGACGACTGTACATTACATAATAAGCTGGGTATCGTCCTCGTTACGGCATTATGAGATACGTCCACGGAAATAGATAGGAAGTCGCTTTTCGGCGTTCAGCAGAGAATACCACAGATTTTTAAATATATTCATGGACAAACTGCCCATTTAAAATATTAAGAGAGAAGTGCATAAATTCAAAGAGAAATATATTCGAACGTTACAAAGAGAAAAATACACAATCAACATTGCTGTTAAATGATAAGTAATAATATATAAATTAAGACTTAAATATCTCAGCAACCATATATCACAGTAGTACATACTAAGTGTAACACACACACACCTTAATACAGATAACTGTGTACATAGATACAGATAATTTAGTGCTTTGTGTGAGCTCTGGATGAATGTGTTCAGGAAGGAATGAGACTTAACAGGTGAGATAAGGAATGAGGTAGCCAGAATGAGAGTGTCAACATAAAGTAGTACATTCCAACAGTAAAATCAATAATCATATGATTAAAAGAGACAATGGATTCAAAATCCCTCATACCTCAGAAAATTTTATTTTATAGCAGCCTGCTCAAGAAGAGTGATATTTAGTAATAATTGAGGGAAATCTTTTCTCTAATAAATTCAAAAGGACATTTACAAATGTTATGACGAAGGAATAACATTGGTTTTCTATGAAATAAATCCCGTTGAGTCAAAAAAGTCTGCGATTCATATGGATAAAATGCAAGCAAACTTACTATGAAGATGCCATGCTTTATTGAGGCTATTTTTATGCAATGCAAAATGTAACTATGTGATAAAAATGGAGAAATGACGATTTGTCGGTTATGTTTTTACAGAATTATTTCAATTATATCCCTCTGTTTCGTTCACGGCTGTGATAATGTGATATGTACTGAGGTATTCTTGATCATAACAATAATCTCAATAATCAATAATCCCAACCCTTTTTCAATGGATGTAGAGAAAACGTTTATGCTAGCTAACAACCAACTATCATGGATACTTTCCCGTCATAGCATTCTGGCTCAGTGAGGAAAGCAACAGACAGCTATCTCATCCTTCTTCTCGCCTGGTAAGCCTCATTTCTTCTTCATAGATTTGCGTAGCTCAAAGTGGAAGCTCGACCCAGCCTTTTCACAAATTAAGTAACAGAGGGACCTCAATGCTGCTCTTAACCAATGGTGAAAGAAACCTAAAATTAAAAGATACATAAATTACTATTCATTCTTCTGTACCTTTAAAATTAGTTTACAATTATATTTTCCAATCTGGTGTTGAGATTTTGATTTAAATCATGTGGTTCACAAATAAATTCATATGGACATACCTATTCTGCCTTTAATCTTACATTGCCCAACTAAGATTACAAGTGAAATAATTCAGAATGCATGTAAACCTCCTTGTAAGAGTAATTACACAAACGTATTATATTACATACCTAGGTAATACCTGAGTAATTACATACCTATTCTATATAATGCCGGCTAAATACTGGTAATGCACGAGGCACCCCGTATCCATTAATCTGCAACCATAAGTCCATCTATTTTGATTGCGATGGCATCTTAACACTGTTGAGTTACAGACTTGAAATTAAGCAAATATTGCAGATTACTGTCTAGACCTACCTTCATAAGAGATCCAAATAAAGAAATAAGCATTCATCCTAAGACTGGTCTCACTGCTACACTTTGACGAACTCCCCAAAAATTACCAATTGTAAATCTTATGCACAAACACAACTTGATCATTATATTTCAAACACACTCCATACACTTACAGCAGCAAATGATTGATTTTCCACTTTATGACACTGTCTCAAGTCTTCTAAAGTAACTTACCGATGACATATAATAGAGAATCGAAGATCATAGAAATAGGGGCAACGTCTTGTTCCGGCTGTGACAAGGACTTAACGTGTTTCCGCTATTTTCAAAGGAATTATGGTCTACAAAATTCTGACGAACGAAACTAACTCTTCAGGCCGTGTGACCTTCGTACGTGCAGTTCTTTGTCCGCCAAGTCGATTGTGTTCAAGATGGTGCGCCATTTACATTTTCCTGCGAGTCTCAAACATAACCAAGAGTGAAGTAGAGTTTGTGTAGTGTTAAGTCTTTCGTGCAGTTCTTTCCTTGAAATAGCGTGAGTTGCAATCCATGGATTACGGTGCTTGTACTGTATTGCTTTTATCGAGTGTGTGGTGCTTGTAATGACGAAGTTAACACGGTATTGCTCATCGTCACCTTTGGAAAATTCGGTACGAAAGGAGTCATATGGAAGTGTTCATATCAGTGTGGGGAAGCTTAAAAGGATGAGTCCTTTGCAGTTGGACAATTGACGTGACCTTTACGATGATAAGGTGAGTTATAAACTATTCGTGTATCGGGACGAAATATTCAGAATAAATAAGAGATATCCAGGAGAATTTCCAATGGCTATAATTATATTCAAACATTTCTGGAAAAATATGTTGGAAGATTATCGTATGAGGTGTTAATAGGAACATGGCGAATAGCGTTGAACGTACTATTCAGGGAATTAAATAGTGGAAAATCGTTCCCTTTATTTACAAACTTAGTCTTATTTTTATAACTTCTTTCATACTACCCGATGTATCATCAATCAGTAAGTGGGTAATGGAGAGATAGATAAAAGATTTCCGTAACAAAGTCAGAAGGTTGAATTAATCTCAGATGCCGTTTATTTCCAATCTTCCGTGAAATGAATAGGATTAAACAATTTTGATATTGTCTTTTATATTTCGTATGTATAATTATCGTCATTTAATATATTTTTTAAGTTTTGGCTATTTGAATTTCGTTGGTATTTCTGAAATTTTACAATGTATTATGTTTATCAAATGGAAAGATAAATATTACAATGTAATAACGCAGAATTTTTTATTTTTATTACGTAAGGATATTTTATCCTTGGAAATTTTTTTAAAATCACGGCGTCGTTATACAAAATAAAAGTATGAAATTGCTTCATTTTTGCATAGCATTCGTAAGACACACGTCATAATGACGTCACAAGGAACGATCATCTAATTTACTTAATTTAGCTTATGCACGAAATTTAAGAAGAACATAATTTTTCCCATAAGTTTCATATGAAATAATAATTATTTAGAGTAATATATTTTAATTTAATTCTAATTAATAATTAAGAAAGAAATTATAATTATCTCCGGTAGGGGGAAAAGTGGGGGTACCAAAAAGTAACAGCCACAATTAACCAATCAGATCTCACCATTTTGTTGCATCATTTTATTTTGGAGGGAAAATCCTTATTTAGATTAGAAACTTCGCCTCGAGTAGACATATTGCAGAATTTTTCGAGGAACCCGATAATAATTTGGATATCTCGAATTGCGGTAGATTCGAAATTGTCTAATTATGAAGTGTACTTTCAGTGTAACGTAATCAATTAGCAGCTTTTAATAATCATAGCATGAATAATAACTGAATTAACGGAAAGTAAGTTTGCTTTTAACGTCAAGACATCCATGGTGGATCATTCGGACATCTTCAGTTTTGGTAAGTAGAATATGATGAGTAACATGATGAGTTACTTTTGAGTTTAAAGAAAATCATTGATTTTATATCTTTTTAAGTTGATATTTATGTTAAAGTTGTTGGTATATTTATTGATTCGTTATGTTAGTGTCATATGAATAGAAACGTAACCGAAGTATGGGTGATTCCTCTTTTAAGTGATTATCTTACTTTTTTACCGTTTGATGGTATCTAATTACGTCCATTTAATATCCCAATTCGTGCCAATACTGATATTTATGTAAAGAAATAACGAATTTTGACTTCTGAAGACGTTATCTGACGATAGTCCCAGATAATGCTTTGAATCATTTCCCATACCACTCTTACTCTTTACATTTTCGCTGTATTTAGGTGCGTCATAATTTTCGGCAATATTTTTATCATGGGGAATAGGAGATATAACCGACCGCTATGGTAACGGAAATTGAATTTGAATTTCAGACTAACTTTGGGGTCATTAATTACTTAAACCAATTTCAATATTCCTTTACCTATATATACGATTTGAATTCGGCCTCAATCCGTGTTCTAGATTTAATTTCGATCGGGAACTCATTTTTATCAACTAAGTAATTTCATCAGAAGTCAATCAAGATGCCCGTCTTCGATCTTTCCTTTTATTCTATTTATCACCTATGAGTACTGTTTGTAGACGTTTTCCGCCGTTATGAAGGAAAAAGAAGGAAATTCTGACGCAAGTATGTCTTGAACATACCCCAGCACAATTAAGATATCCATGAAATGTCTTTTTGGATTCTATCTGTTTTCAAATTAACTGAATCAGCAACTTCTAATTAGGAAAAATTTTTCGTACCTATACTTTTCTTTGGTTTTAGTCCATACATTGGACTGATTTCGTAACGGATTTTTGTAATTTGCGTACTCACTACACTCTTTATATATAACTACTATCGGATCGACTATAAGGAGCATCTGATTCGCAAATTTCGAATTCCTTCTTATTTGCAATAAGTGGGTTTTATTTTATCAAATACAAAGGTTAGCTTTACGGAAAGAGTATTAGAAAGTTGCTTGTAACTTAGGCTCTAGCTTTGTCGAATTGAAATATGCATGAATCCCAAAAATGCTTAATTGTAATCACTATTCAGTGTAAATTGTGAACGGTAAATATAATTGAATTTTAGAAAAAATTCTGCAATTGATGCAGAAGTTTTTCATTTTCCTTATCAATTTCAGTTGTATTTCTACATCAAGTTCTTTTTTATCCTGTCTGGTTCTACTTTTCTCTTTATGCTTGTTAGATATAGTGTGCATGAGAAGTATTAACATATTTTATGCCTTCTGTTAAATACTAAATATAAAATAATTCTAATATAATATTTACGATATGGATTGGATATTGTTGAATTTTTATCATAACCAAAATCCTAATTTCAATCATTAGTATTTGCAAATGCTCGCTCTTATATATGCACAGTACAATATTACCCCAGATTATTTCCGGCATTCACCGATGAATTAATTTGGTGTTTCTATTACTCCAGATTGCGATATCCTTCCGTTCTCGGCTCTTCTTTACTTGGGAATTTATTCGATGTGATCCTGGAAGGCACTTTAGAAGAATAAGCAGGACCAAGGATATTCGGAGAAGCCCAAATGGTGAGCAGGATTTTTTTTCTCTTTTGTTCTTTGTATTTTGATAGAATAATATTAGTGATGGAACTTATAACTCAGCTTGTTTTTATTTACTATTGTTAATTAAGGTTAACATTACAGTTGAAAATGACTAACATTGAAACGCATAACATAAAATATCATCTGGCACAAATTGCATTATTGGTTTGTACTTTCTCGTACAGCAGTCTATGTGTATTAATTCCTTTCAGAGGACACGCTGAGTGTGAATGATCGCTTAATAGGGAAACCTTTTTTTCCGCCAGAAATATATTCCCACTAAAGTCTTCGTTTACTAAAAAATGGTGCAATCTCAATCCAACTTTATAATTGACTATATCGTGCTTCTAATGGCGTTAAAAATGTTCAAACATTTCCAAATTTATTTTAAGCACCTTAGTCATTGCCTACAATCAACGAATTCGTACAATCAACAAATGCTATTCCATAACATAAATATCTTTTATCTACATTGGAAGAAAAATACTCTGTAACTGAACACAGAGCGACGTGTAGCGTTATCGTGGAATACTGTTAAAATGAACTTTCTCAGTTTCGTCATATATCAATTTGTTTTAGGCAAAATGCTTATCAACAACGGTTGGAATGGAAGTGTTTTTTGACCAGCAGGAAGATATTCTCGCTTAGACATATCGGACAGCAGTAGACGATACCATTCAATATACGTTAAAATATAATAAATTTTTTCTTCAGTAGCGTTTTCATCCTTTTAATAAACGCTTTACAACGGTAAAATTTACAATAAGAACAGTTATGACTATCACTTCTTAATATCTTCTTATCTTAAGATAAAACGATACGCTTAGTAAATAATTGCGCTGAGGAATATGAAAAATTAATTTTTAATGATATACTATCAGAAGAAAAAATGGTATTATTTGTGGGATTTTGATCAAGGAAGCTCTTAGGAAATAATTCCTTAATGTTGCTCGTAAGTGAGACTCGAGCTGAGTCGAATTGAAATTTGTATGCATCCCAATAATTATTTACTAGTAACAATTATTTAGTAAAAATACTCAATAGTAATTGTTAATGAATTTTATATCAAATTTCACGCTTTTTACATCAGATGTTAATTTACCTAAGCAATTTGAGTTGTATTTTTATGTTAGATATAAAGTTTATTAGAAGTATCTCCATTTTCCTTTATGCCTTTTGTATTGTAATAAATATGAAGATAAATCTACTAAAATATTTACGATGTGGAATTGCATATTTTTGAATATACTCATAACCAAAATCCTAATTTGAATCATCAGCATTAGCAACTTCCAGCTCATATATATGCACAATACAGTGCTTACAAAGTTTATATACGCTTTTCACCAATGAATTAATTTTGTATTTCTATTTTTCCAGATTGTGACTCTCTTCCCTTGTGTGATCATCGGATGTCACTGTAGACGTCAAGGATAACTGGAGGAAAGCAAGCGGTGAGTAGTTCACAAACAATTTACAATAATTAAATTATCAATACTGTCTATTCTAAGTAGTTTACATTTAAATTGGAAAGTCTTAGAACAGTGAATAAGATCTGCTTTAAATAGGAAGAAAGGAAGCGTTAAATTGGTGTCTCCTATAACTTCTAGTAAGTAACAATAATTCGCAAAAGGCAAAATGATTATCATCATAATATTAGAATATCGTTCAATTTTTTCATCACTGCCCAATTATATTATTATAAGTAAATGCGAGTTCAGTTTTCAAATGCATTGAATCAATATCGACCTACGATCCTCTTCATTCTCTATTAGATTAAATATTCCTATTTAAAGAACTATATTCACGTTTTCAACTTATTCGCTGAATTATAAATTACCGTGTTATTTTCAGATTGGTCCACTAGATTACACCAAATCAATGTTCTTGTTTGTCGTTATGTATGAGACCGTCATGGTTGCCACGGTTTCTGCAAGGTGTGTTAATTAACCCTAAAATACTTAAATCTTCGGAACATCTGCAGTAGGAGTCAAATTCTAAAAGAATTCTAAACACCTACAACATTTTCGTCTTCTATTTCATGGAAATCGATAATATGAGCAATATTTTAGTATTATTCTTTCAACAAAAAAAACGCTCGAAGTTACGAATGAAAACCTGTTTAATTTTCTTATCTTACTGAATCATTCCTGTTCTCCCATTGCTTGATTTGTAGTTAAAATCCTGCTATATACTTAAATCTTCAGCGATAAAAATGTGCTCCTATAGGTCTAACATCTCTTGGATATAAAGAGGATACGAGAGGAATGAATCTAGCCATTTTTAAAGCATTAATATATACGAGACGGTGTATATTAGAGAAGGATTTAGATTTTCTTTTTCTCTAGTATTCACACATAGTATTTGGACTTTGTTTGGTTCCTTTTGTTCCCTTTTGATGTTTCCTGTCGGTTACTCTTCCCCTTAGCCACTTCCTCTTAGGCACGAGGTACTTTTCCTTTCGCCTTTGTTTACACAATGAAAATGAAAGGATCGTGTGCATCGAAGGATAAGAAGCACTTGTAAATTTAGGCGAACTACTTCATTATACTATCTCAAGGACATTTGGCTCACCGTTGCTTTCCCTGATAACATATCGGCAACTGAAATAGCATTGTTTTTCATTCACTTTCTACCATGTGGTATTATTTGATTCCTCTCATTTTTTTAAGAGAAAAGGTAAATATCATGTTTTTTATTATCCTTGTTTGTCTTCCAGTACGTCCATTAGTCATTATTTAGGTTTTAACCTAATTTCGCTCACTTATCCTTTGCAACATGCTTAAAATGCTGCAGAGATTCCGCAAATAAATATTTTTAATGCGATGGTCTTCTAAACGTTAATGTTCCGTGTTCACACCGGATTCTTAAAAGTGTTTTCTCACTTCGAATAGAATTT
Source organism: Pachydiplax longipennis (assembly GCA_036926295.1). Classification (NCBI taxonomy): domain Eukaryota; kingdom Metazoa; phylum Arthropoda; class Insecta; order Odonata; family Libellulidae; genus Pachydiplax; species Pachydiplax longipennis. The sequence continues at coordinate 5,148,261 of JAVFKF010000010.1, forward strand.
GAATCCAATTGATTTTTATATTACCCGATACACGATATGATTTGTACATGTGTTAATCCTAAAGTTCATAAACAGGTGTTTTGTTATTAATTTTGTCCCTGACTTGCCATTGTAATCTCCTATATTCACTTTCGAATTCTTAAGAAAATATTTCTCTAACATACATTTTCGTAATTGAAGTTATTTTCATGAGTGAACAAGTCATGTGTGGCAGCGAGTTACATTAAAGGTGCCATACAAATTTCATTAGGACCCAAGATAAGCTTCACAGCATACTTTTGTTGATGCTCTATACTTGACTCAAACTATAGAGTTAGGAAATTTCGCAGCGAACTTTTCTCCTTCGTAATAGTGCACATTCATTTATGACTGACTCCTTATGTTTTTAAAGCTTTTATTTCCTACATATTTTTCCGGGAAACTGTGTTTGACTGGAAAATTTAAAAAGTGTGTTCGTACAAATGAGAGTAGTTTTAGATATTTCTATTGCAGGAAGGAATTCGGGTTTCAATTATTAAACGAAAATTCATTTGAATCGCACACGAAGAATATTTATTGTGCTATAACTATTAATAATTTTTTCTCTTTTATTACAGGAGAATGAAGCAACACAATCTCCTGAATGTGAGTACTCAGTTTATTTTCTAATCAGATGATGAGAAGTTTAAGTAAGTAACTCTTGCTCATCAAACATATTATTACTTAAGAGGATATTTACGCAAGTATTACTACTATATTTGTAGTTACATCTTTCCTTGAGCCTAAGCGTTAGTTTTCAATCTCTGATTTAAATATCTTCTGCATGCAATATGCATATGCTCTGCATATCATAGAAAAAATGATGTAAGCATTAAAACTACTGTATTTTTCTAGCAATAGCAGAGCGCATGTGAAAAGATCGAGGAGGAATTTAGATAGGCTTATGGAAAGTCAGCAATCAGTTTAGGAATACCTTTTCAGTTTTTTTAATTTTTTTTCGGAGCTTTGAATTTACAAATCTTTGTCATCATAGTCACAGATGGGAATACTTAAAATATTAATAATTTGACGATTAAATTATGAAATCGAAAAACTTAGGCGAATTCGGTTTGAGAACTTTTCGTGAAACAGAGGTTCATCTCGCATTAACAACTTCCTCAAATATACCAATCGATCTCTTAAAAATTGTTCATATTTCTCAATTTATTTTCGATGTTCTTTTCCACTAATATTACAGTTAGAATTCTTTTCTCCTCTACGTACGAAAACGAGACAAATGAATAGAAATTGCCCAAATGTGTACAGTATATCTTCGTCGTGAAGCGAATCGAATCCCGGTTTATTCGGGCACTACTAAATGGATTAGAAAAATTCCAATGTATTGGAGGATACTTCCACAAATTATTAGTTACCATCTTACTATAACTGGATTGAGATACGTGAGAGACGTGGAGGTAACTATTTTCGTAACAAAAAACAAATTTACTCTCTTCATTATTATATCACATTGTTGGTTCACATCCAGATGTAATATAAGTAAGCTTACCACAGTTTCCGTTAAATTCTTCTTTTTCCGTTCTTAATGAGGTGGCCACAATGAATAGTTTACGCTATATTCTGAGGTGTATAAAAATATTTCGAAGACTATACCTAAGTGGTTTTTCTCTGCTCCTAAAGGCAGACTAACATTTTATTAGTAAGAAACATAGTTAATTGAATGTTGCAGAAGAGGAAAGTTTGTGAGGAAAACTCCTAAAAGTGTGAGCAAATCATTCATGTCACGCGTATTGTAACTTTGGTGTTTAATCCTTTTCTGTTAATCCACATACAGCGTTTTTCTTTTTAAAATTGAATTCTCTTTTCAACAAATATAACTAAACTTAATCAAGTAAGAGGCATAAAGAAATTACTACGTACAGGGTATTTATACAGGTATATCAATCTTGAATAATGCATTTAACTATGAATTTTCCCTAACCCCTGAGGATGCAAGCATATTCGCCAAAATGCGCATTGGGTGTTTCCTAGAAGGTCGGTAATCCACGACTTCCATCTTTCGAGGAATTTTCCCCCTGTGCACCGGCATATTCGCAAATTTAAGAGGTTTTCGAACCTCTCACCCATTTTCTATGATTAATTATGCTATTTTAAACTGTTATAGTGAACAAGATTCCCGGTTAAATGTATGTATGTCCGTATTCTAACATATCGGTCGCAATTAAAGGCTAATGTCATAAAATAAATAACCTTCATATGATTTTGAAGTACCAAGTTTCCTTATGAATAAAATTTGAATATTTTTACGTTTTAAAGCATGGAAAGTCCCTTAGAATTATAATAGATTCATTTGAATAAGTTCTATGTCCAGGCAGACCACCGAGATATGAACGTTGTTAATGACAGTTTCTGTGTTTATTCAACTTTGCGTTTGTTTTATTTCGGCTCATAGTTCCCACTTGTTATGCTAGGCTTACATAGTTGTTTGCATTGGTTGCGAGTTCCAAATTCCGGTTACAAAATCAAATATCTCCTTCTGTATGGGGCAAATAATGTGTATCGCAAATAGATATTGTCATAGCTCCGCCTCATTGTCTAATTCACCAACTCGCTTAAGTTCACTCATGCACGTAAAAACATTGCAATCATACGCAGTCAACGCGGTTTCCGGAAAGGTCACTTCTGTGAGCGCCAGTTAGCACTTCTTGGTCACGATGTGCAAGCAACCGAGGAAGGCATTAGATCAGATGTCAGATTTTTAGATTTTAGGAAAGCATTCGATACAGTGCCAGGCGCAAAGTTACTTCAGTGTTTAATTCCACCGACGATGGAATCATTCAGTCGATTACGTCGATCCTGAGGTGTAGAATTCAACGCGAAGAATTCATACTATTTTATGCCGGTTTTTCCAAAAGAAAAGCGTTCATCCTTACTATCCTTTGCTTGCTATCCTTTGGCCGCTGTCACAGAGAATAACGCTCTTGGTTATAGGAATCGAAAACTAAACTTTTATTCGAATTATCCTCCCGAAACAAATGGTAAATGACCTAAATTTATCTCCAGTTTTTTTTTAACGGGGGAAACAAAATTAGGTTTTGGCGATACAAAAATTGGGCTGGTTGACCAAACTTTTTAATGTCATCTTTCACATAAATAATTTATTTATTTTTGGTTGCTCAATAATAAGTCTTATATAATTCATATACCCGCTGATGATGCAAAGAGCAATAGATGAAAAGGTCTGCGTCTTAAATTGGATTCGATGGGAGTATCAATGAGTTTTTAAAATGTCTAGGCGTGAAAACTGCAGACTTTCCTTTTCTCATTAAACAATTTTGTTATCACTATAAAAGCATAAAATCTTCCCTACATTGATGATAAAATCATTCTTTTCAAATCTCATAAGAACTGAAGTTGGCATCGGCTCATACTGAAGAGCAGGATACGAGCGGTCTCATATCTCAGACCGAATTCAAATCGTCCGCGCAGTTGTGGTGCTGAAATACCGTGATGGTATCTTAGAATCGTGCCCGGTTCTGCGTCAAATTCCATACAAAGGTCGAAGTACCATTGTATATGTATTTAGTTTCATAATGGACACATTACACGGTGAAATTTCTTCGGGTTGTTTTAGAATGGTTTTCCTTCTAATTAGGGTGAATGCCAGGCAGAATATTTAATCCCCTCAATCAAGCTGAAATTGCTTACCATGATTACGTGATTATATTTGTATATTTTGTGATTTAGGGATTAAGAGCTTGTTTGTCATTGAGGCTTGTTATAGCGAGTAATGTGTATGTTCTTACCTGAACAATGAGCCAATTTCCTCCATCTTTAGTCAATAATAACAGATTTTATCTCTCGTCTACATTTAATCACAAGGCTTTCCTTGCCATCTTTATTCTAGTACGATATTATGATGAGTTTAAGATGGAAAAACCTCTATCAGCGTTATTTTATGACGTCTTACAACAGCACGCACGGAGTTGGCACCGATAGGTTTCAGTTTCGATATTCGTTCAACGCCTCTGTGGGAGTATCAGTTTCGTTTCTATCCCGCCTCAACTCTGCAAACGGGGGAGTCTCATCAGCGTACTTTAGCAGCGAATAGCTCCACCGCAAGTAAACGACGGATGATGAAAGCAAAATCGATTCTCGGCTGCTTTCCACTTTGTTTCCGTCAGCATTTCAGTTGGAGAAGAGAGAATACACCCTTCTCCTCACTCTTTCGTTTCGTCAAACGCTGCGGGTTAGAGGAAAGGCTGTGCGTAGTTGGTAGAGTTATTCCACCATGATTTCCACCATGTAAATTAGAGGAAGTTTCTATCTTAATGAATTCTGGGAATTCCTTCAGAGTCATAGCTCCGTTCGCCTATGAGTTTTATTCTCGCCACGGAATTTTCGGTGGGAGTATTTGTTAGGCTTCGTTATTGTTCTCTCCACGAAATTCAAGCCTTCCTCAATGTCATTAAATCCGCACCACTCATTTGTTTTTGTTGAAAGGATTTATCCCTAAGGATATTACGTCCTCAAATAACGCTCCTCGTCTACGATAATTATCTAACGGGAGGTAACTGTTCGTGAATTTGACGGGAAAACCTTCAAGGGAAAGGTTCGTGTAAAATTGCTCCGTAGGCAAATAATCTTCGGTCGGATAGCACTGAGTAACTGAGATTATTGTTACTCAGGCTTATATAATTTGACGGTCAATTTCTGCAAATTAGGCGAAGATGGATTTATGGACGGAACTAGTAGCGAAATTTATATCAGGAAATCAGTCATTCGTTTATAATGCGGGTTTTAAGAATGGGACCGATACTTGTTGATCAGAAAACTTTGACTGATAGAGATAAAGTTGGAATCCAATTAGAAAGTCTACAATCTTTTAAATGCGATTCGCAAAACTTTTATAGATAATGATTGAATGACCAAAAGTTTTTCGGATGCTCCTAGATTTCTTTCATTCTATATTTCTAGGTTTTCTTACATATCATTTCTTACTCAGCATAATTTTAATAAAAAACTTTCTTTCTATAAATATATATGAAAATAAGGTTTATATACCAACCTCCAACAAGGTTGAATTTACTTTCCATAATACTGTATAATACTCCATCAAGCGCTTTTGTTCGTTGGTCTTAACTAAGATGCTGAAACAATGTGACATTCGTTATTCATCAATTTTCAAAATATTAAATAAACTAAACTGCTCATATTTTCATATAATGTGAAGGTTTGTGTGAATCTTTAAGACAGCTTAAACTGTAAGTTAATTGAACTTAACGCTTCTTTTAATTAAATTGCATGCACCCCAGTGACCATTTGTGAGAAATCTTTGCTCGGGACGACTAGTTAATGCTAAAATTTGTTGCTTGTAATTAACATAAAAGCGAAGATTAAAATATGCGACCGACAACTGTAAGATAAAAAATATTTGAGAAGATGTGCAAAGATAAAGAATATAGTAGAAAGAGAAGGATATAAATAATTTGCTGGAAAGTCAGAAAACTCGCTCGGGAAGTAAATTCATGAATGTATCGAAGTAGTGGGAACGGTGCCAAAACTCAAAGAAACTACTCCGAAAGTGGAAAAAATCTGTGATCAGCGTGGAAGTGCCGTTGAAGGAAGAGATTAGAGGGCAAAGGTCTATATACAATCGGCAGCAAAAGAATCGATGAGATGGCAGTAATAAAAGGCTACCTTTCATCAGCGTTTGCATCGGGCCCGTAAAATTCGCTCATATATGGCTGCAATCGAAGAAATGTGAGTCTTGCAAACTCAGTCAGCTTTGGTTTTCAAGAGAGTAATAAAACCTTAAGTACGTTTACTGGGAAATATATTCTGAGGAATGAGTAAGGATCACAAGAAATCAAATTACTTTGTTATTTTTGCGTGAAATTCTTATGTTTCGGAAAATATTTAATTCTATATCTAAATTAAATATTTTCCGAATCTTTCACTTGGATACAGGGAATGAGTTGTGTTAGAATGATTATTTTCAAAGGTATTACTCAGTAAAATATTATATGAAGGCTACACAAACGAAGTAGCATTTATTTATACATATTTTTCTACGTAAAATATTATGGTACGTGTATTATTGTGGAAATTTTGGAAGAGCCTATCACTAGTCAATTTAACTTTTATTTTACAAATTACCTGATTGTCTTATTTCATCCTGAATCCTATCATCGTTTCATTTTCAAGCGATACCCGTAATTTAAGTTGTCGTGCAACTCTTCCCGAGGATTGAAGAATACACTTGTACCTTTACATTACATGATTATACATATATGAATTATTTTGCTCATCTGTTAAATCGGAGTGCCCCGAAAAACTTTAACTTCTTTACTCATACCATTTTCTGTACACTAAAAATTCTAGTGGGAGTCAGAGGTATATGGCCATTTATAGTGCATCCAAGAAAAAAATACCTATGAATAATCAATTGGGAGAATTTGTCTTCTTTGGGGAAACATCCCCAGAGATGAGCCATGGTAAAATCTGCGACCAAAACGTAATCTCGCGAACAAATTTCAGATTCGATTCTAAGTAATTGTGAAGTGAGAAGTTGGAAGAAGACAAGTGGTGCTACTGAAAGAGTAAGAGGTCTAATTTTTTTGTAAGTATATGGGACTGCAGAATTTGTCATATATGAAGTGAAGCTCACATTCTATAGTAGAAGCTTTGTGAGTGGCAAGAGATGGCATTGGTGTGCCTTTTGATTCTCCACGAAGAGTGTTATTATGAAGTGCATATGGATAGAACGTTGGGCCTTTGGAGCCTAGGAAGAACGAGGTGGATGGGGTCGTAGGAAATAAACACATAGGGCAGGAATGAGACATTGATGGGTTGTTTACTTTCCGCTAAAGGGATTTCATAGCTTACATGTGGCACCAACTCTTCGACAGAAATATTGCTACCGAAATGTTTTTGGGAGTGTTAAGCTGTTAAGACTATTATTGGAAGGGTGTTTATTGCTTTGACTGACAAAAGTGTTGTTTAATAAATACTATGATTTAAAGGTTAAAAGAGCTGTTTCCTATCAATGGTTGCGTGGATAGAATTACGCCAGTCATAACTACTTAAACGCGATGCAAAAATTGGATTGATGGAATGAAAATTAATAAGCGAAGAGAGTGACTCTGAGAAGTGAGTTCATTTATCAGAAATATTATTAATTTTTTTTATTTTATGATAACAAGAAATGCAAAGATCAATGTTTTTATAAATATAATTGACTACAGGTTAGAAGGAAGATGAGATTTTGTAGTCTCAATCTCACCTTAATAAGGACCTACCAATAACTATCAGGGTTACCTGTGCTTAGTTTCCCGCTCTTTATTCGAATTATATAATTCTCATCCTTTTATACCAAAGCCGGGCTCTCATTCTTTTTTTTTGTTTTCCTTTCTTATTATATTTTTCTCGATTTTGACCAATTATCAATAACTTTTACCAATACTACATCAAAATATGTAACCCAATGTGTAGTAAATTTACAGAAAATTTATAAATTATAACTAGATTCATTTTATGATCACGCATTTTACGCGAATAGTTAATCTTTCAGTCTAATTCCGTTCTTCATACGTTAATTTTCTGCTCTACTTGGTGCTGATTGAGGAAAGAGCAGTAACATGAACTCATCTCAGATATAAACTTCTACGCTTTGGTTGAACTGTTAGAAGATTCAATCGGGTATAATTCATCTAAAGAGTACCCTAGAGCACAGATAGCGTCCGGTATAGTGTTTCTGAGATACAGATTGCCTGAGGAGAATGCCTCCTATAATGGCTCATTCCTGTTATGGCATCGCCTAAAGTAATTTGATCTGAACATTGTGCACGACAATAATGAGGCCGTTTCTATGATTAAATGTTCCAATATGAAACCATACTATACCTCAATCGTGAAATCCATATTGCTCGACGAAGAAATATCTAATTACAGCGTCAATAAAAATTTTTGATCTACGATTGGTGGAAGGTTGAACGATTGGGAAAAGGTATTCAGTTTTGCTATTTCATCAATGGCGTTCTGGAATCGAACCAATGATCATTAGGGAAACGATGAATTGCGTATATAAAACATATTCATGACTTCCGTTCATATGGAGGGTTTTACGTTTCCATAATATCGGAAATGGCTTTATAAAATGATATATTAAGTATACGCGCATTTCGTATGGGAACGGTTTTACCTTTCTGGGGTTGAACTGAGGACTTCAAAGTAAATAAGAAGGCTATTATTATATAAGAGTAACATGGAAAATTTCATCTTATATATTGGTTTTGTTTTGTTATCGATTATTATTTATTTATTCTCGTTGTTTTTCACATTGTTAATTTTATTCATTTCATTTATTGAAATTATTTTATAATTTTGTTTTTAATTTTTGTTTATCGTCAGCTGTAATTGGCCTCGTGCTGTATGTTGATGCTACTAATAAATAAATTAATAAATACAGAAGGATATCTAATATTCTCTGTAAATCGAAAGTCGTACAATCTTTTATTCGTGAGTTTTAGGCGAGCATACACACATGTACAAACATACATACACTAATCTTACATCCTGAATCAGATATGCTGTTTATTTTAAGTCTATCGACAGTTTTTTACGGTTTTTCACTCAAATCTTTGGTTTTGGTTAACATATAGCAGTCGTCTCACTTCAAATGGATATCGTAAATCAAGCAATCAGCTCTGCCGCCCTAAAAGATGACGAATTGAATGACATCGAGGGATATTTTCGCACGTTATTCTTCTAGCTTAGAGAGGACGAAGCGGAAAAATTCGATGAACGAGTTAGGCTTCCAATTACCGATTTTAACGGAGCGTACGTAGCGAGGTGATAACTTTTGTGGATATGCCGTAAATAACTCATCTCCCCCCTTCGCAGCGCTACCAGAAAACAAATTTCGATTTATAGAAGTCACGACGCGGCGGAAAAATTATTCCTCGTCTCCTTCCTTTGCTTCATTTCACTCCGCTATCACTCCACGCTCCTTTATATTCCTCCGTACTGCACTCAGCATCGGAATTATTCAACAACTGATTTCATGCTCGCGGGTGAAAGAAACGCCCTATTAATCTCAGCCGATGCTCATTAATTCCGTTTTCTCATAACGCGTCACTTTGCAATGATACGCCACTAAATCTCTTACCGTGTTACACTTTTCCGACCGGAGGAAATTTATTCTACTCGTAGTTCTCATCGGCTAAGAAGTTTGTCCCGCTCTAGGAATGAATCATCCGGACGAGATTAAAGCTCAAACTTGGAAGTCTGGGTTGCGCATACTTTTCTCCCTTCATTTGATTCATTTGATCATCCTCGACCTTTCTGCCCTCTACCGAGAGTTTATCAGAGAATCTTTATTTGGTTCGATTGCGAGAAAATAATACAATGCGGAGATTGGCACAAAAGGGTGAGATCGCATCTCTTGCGATGTTCGTTTCCCTTTGTAGTACCGCAGTTGACATCGTCCCGATAACTGAAATAGGATCTTTCTCGCGATTGTCTACGCAAATTCCTCCCGAACTTCTTCCGCTTCGGATAAATTAATACCGACAGCCGTAAGAGAAGCGAAGAGTTGCGTCTTCTTTCCCTCAGCTTAGGTTAATCCTTGCTCCAGACGAGCTCTCGACTAATTGGCGCCTCCCCCTTTCCGGAATCCCTTATTAATTCGATATCCGCCATGATGCGTACAATAGTAGCGTCGCACCGACTCGTTCGCTCTGCTTCCCGTTACCAATTTGTGATCCCATTGTGTCCATGTACGCTCAACCCCTTGTATCACTTTGCCCTTTATTTTGCGTAGGAATTATTTCCACGACTTCCTTCGCCCGTTGGAAAAGTCGAGAAAAAGGGCCTTTGTTCCTCTTTCCAATGATCCCTCTCAGAAAGATGCGGCGATAATGAAGTGCGTGCTATTACTTTGTTAGGCAGTGTTCTCTCACTTCCTCTTCGAGGAAGGGGTGCTACCGAGGTCCCGCACTGAATCTAGGATGGGTATTCTTATGGGAAAAATTTTCCTTATAATATCGGAAAAGTTCTTTCAGGTCCTCGGACACATTGAAAAAAAACTTCATTTCGCAGAAGATTTTAATGCATAAAAATGATTTTTTTTCTAAAGAAACATTTCCGGGATCTACTTGGTGGTAACGATCATTCATAAAACAGCCAATACTTCAACGGCATAAAAGACGAAGCACGAACTTTTCGTGAACGTGATCTTTCGTCATCAGGTGAATTCAGTGCATGAAAGACAATTATTATAATGAGTGATTTGAATCTCAGGCTGTTCCAGTGTAGTGTTAGAGCGGGACAATAAAGTTTGTGAGTTGGTGAGTAAAAATTATTTGGAGGATTAGAGAGAAATCAAGTTGTAGGAAATCGTTTTGAAAGTCGGAAAATTTTTAAGTCATGCCTTAAAATATTTCCAATTGTAATAAACTTTTGATACATGTATGTTAAAATTACTTGTGTGTTGGTAGTTATGAGAAGCTTAGCTGGAATGCACTTAGCTGTCGTTTTTTATCATAAAAAATGAAAATTGACATTATCTCCTACGTTTGAATACAAGATAATGCCATTGTAATATCGATGAAGGCGGTCGTGATGTATATCATTATTACATCATTTATTCATTACTATAGTGGAGACTTTTTATAAAACGACTGAATGTTTTAAGTTTCGCGTGATAAAGTTCTTTTGTTGTGGTTTTCATTAAGATTACGGCTTATTGGGTTGCAAAATAATTTTTATTTCTGTCGGAATATTTGTGTATTGTGATAAATCTAATTCTTTTATAGTATACATACTATAAAATATATAAAACATACTCTTGGTTGAAATGTATCAACTGAGTCTTTTTTGTTCGTCTTGTTTTTTCTTTCTCTGTAGCAATGCTCTGCGGTATAGCTTTCGCTTGAGACATTACGGACTTTTCTTATATAATGTCTCCGATTTGTACGAAATCGATTGAAGGACCTCATAATTTCTTTCTTATCGCGCATGATTTCATTCTTATAATATTTCCTATATAATGACAATTTCCGTTTTCGCGGTCTTTCTTCCGAATCCTCCGACTGATTTAGAAAAACTAAGAGATTTGACTCGCAGAGATTCATTAGGGAACTCAGTTTTGCTATACGAAAGCTTTCGTTGATGAATGCGCTGGAAACTGCTATTACATGTCACATTCTGAGTATCGTGACTAATTTCTCATTACCTGGCTCTATATGTAGACATTAAAGGATCCAAGGGAAGTGGGTGCGTTCGCCTCCCCCGTGATTAGTTTGTCTTCTTAATCTCCTCAACGGTTGGCTTGGTGGGCAGCATTATTCATCTTCTTCTTGTGAGAGGTAGTGTTTCCAGTGCTAAATCCTGTACTTCCCTGTCTGGTCGTCAATCTTTTATATCTGTCAAAAATTCTTGGTCTTCCTCTTTTCCTCCCTCTTCGCCTCCCTTCGATCAGATTTACGCAACAGTTTGAATGTCTAAACAAGTTTTCTACCAGCTTTTCTCTCATTTTTCTAACCTTTCTTAAGATTTAATATTTTTCTTCGCTCTTTCCAATACTTGTTAATCGATTACCTTGTTGGTCCATCGTATTTTGAGCATTCTGCGCCAGCACCACATTTCAAATTCTGTATTTTCATTTTATCTCTGTATGATAGAGTCCAGCTTACAGATCAGTATAGACCTACACCCAACATAAAGATTTTTATATATTTCTTACGCAGGTATACTGCTAGAAAGCCTTCTTGGCCTACGTTATGCTAGCTCTGATCTACTGTTACTTCTTCCATCGAAAGATATTATGCTACCAAGGTAGAAGTAGCTTTTGGATCAGTTCCTCTCCAACAAGTTTAATTTTCACTTCTTCGTCTCCATTTTTGGCGCAACTCCTCACTCTTGTCTATTGATCTTCAGCTTGCATTTCAGCAATCCATCTAACAACTCCACAGAGAACTCAGTTCCTCAGTGCCTCTTCCTCAGTTACCAAAGCAATATCATCCGCAAAGCGCACTGTATCATAAAGTTGATGACTTGATGTCATAACTTTGTAGTGCTAGCAATTTGCCTAGGATGTGACGAGGAGCTTGAATTAAAATCTGATTATGAAGTGTTTCTGCGATCGCTATATGTCTCCCGCATTTATCGCGTCAAAATGGTATTTTATAAGTTAATTGGATATGATTTCTTAAGGAAATTGTCTTAACCCCCTCTTGGAAAGCTTGTTTCCCCTTGAAAGTTCTCCCCCCTTGACAAGTTTCTAGATCGACCCCTTTATGTAGTTGGATAAACTAATTAATGGTATCTTTTCCAGAAGATTTGGTTCTAAGATTTCTCGCCTACCTTAGCCTTTTGATTTCCAGTCACATTATCGGCACGCGCTAGGTTGAAGCTTGCATAAGGGTAGATTATCTCTTTCCATTGAAAAAATGTCCTTATCATGTTTCCTTATAAATCAGAAATTCCTTTCCTGGCACTAAAATATTCACTGGTATCATTATAACTTTAAGTTTCGAAGAACTTGATTATGAATTATATCAGACACAATGAACTTATTTTCAGTTGATTGTTTCGTTTAACATTAAGAATATTTCCTCTGTTGGATGGATGAATGTACTCATCAGTATTTTCCAGATCTTTTACACCGACCTATAACATGCGAGTATTCTTTCCACAATCCGTTAAAACGGAAGAATTGGAAAAAATAAGGGCAGAATTAGATATGTAAGATGTATGTGATAAGTTAGATATTTTTGGATAAATAATATTATTTTATTCAATTTTACCTCTGTTATTCCCGTAAGCAATCAATGGGCATTTAGTGTGTAATATTCTCTGACAAATCCTTTTCAATCGAGAAGTAATTTGCGTTCAGTAACAGGCGAACGTGCCCTATTATGACTAAATGAACCATAATCTGGCACAGTAACGCTTATTTAATATTAATGAGCCAAGAGATTAAAATATTTTGTAAATTTAAATTAATTCACATCTTGATGGAATATTAAGTGACAACCTAAAGTAGATTTTTTGAATGAATTACTGTTCTCTGCCCTTTGAATGAAAATTTTGTTTTATTCGTTTCTAACGTTTTCTGATGCTTTGAAATATAATTTTTCCCATGAATAAAGTCAGTGAACTCCTTAGTGCGACTTACTATGAAAGAGAACTGTAAATATTTGAGATGGTCACTAAAAGAGTCTTAGGTCCAACGAAAAATCAAGATATCGAACCGTGATATATTTTGCTCCTTTTCCAGGAAAAACGAACCGGTTACTTCAGGTTTCCCTCCACCTACCAGCGTTGAACTTTTTTTCCGACCATTAAAATATTATACATATATTAAAATATATAGCTACACAAGCCAAAATAAAATTTTACAACATAATATGATTTATGATCAAAAATTGAAATAATGGTAAAAACATTCGATATGAAAATATACATTAGTTAAATTTATGCATTTAGAAAATATAGATAAGATAAATTTGGATGTTCGGAAATTTAGTCAATTACAAGTCGCTGTTACCTATTCCTTGTATAAACTCACTCATTTACACTGTACTAAAATTCTATTGTTATAGAACCAAAATTGTGAATAAATCATTGTTTAAAGTTCCGGTTTATGCTCATGAATTTAAAATTTTCGTTTAGGGTACCTCTTTTTGCTCTAAAAATACGGTTTCTTTCGATTTCGGTTATCAACTAGGTTTCGGTTCTATTCCGTTCGTTTCAGTAACCCAGACCCCGAATATTTCAGAATTATCTTCCCTCGACTATTGTTCCACTCGCTTATTATGTTCGATGGGTCCACCGCAACCCATTCTTTCAACCCCCCTCCTCTCTCCCCATCTCTCCACCTCATTTTCCCCACCTCCTCAACCCTCTTGACCCCCGGGCATTCCGGTGGGTGGAGTTGCACACCCTTCATCCTTGTAAGTGCGTGTAGCAGAAGGCACACGTCAATCGCAAGAGACCATGCGAGAGTATAGACCATTCTGGAGGCCTCACACACTTCCAAAGAAGCCCCCTGTGTCGGGTTAGTCCTCTCACAACTTAACAATCTCCTCACAGGTGCGGTGTGAGGCTTTGTTTTTCACGCCCGTTGTCAGCCATTTGCCAGCTCCTTTACTTCTTCCCTCGTCCCCTATTCTTTTTGCATTCCTACCATCCAATTATGATCCCTCCCGTTTTGTTTTATGGTTTCGTTTGCTCTTGTTCCTCCTAGCTTGGTACTTGACGAATATGGAACGAGGACAATTCAAATTACCGGCTGCTGGATATTTTATTTAGAATTTCCTAGCTGAGTCTGAGCGAGAGGATGCTCTCAGCGGATGAAGTGGAATACTTTTGTGGTGGAAAGACTGAAATAATGGCATGGCGTGATATGGGGTGGGTGCCCTTTTCATTGCAGTTTGCGTGTTCGGTTGGATAATGTTCCTTTTCCCATGTTCATCAAGGCTGGAATACAAAAATACCATTGGAATTGAGTTTGATATTTTCGTAAACGTTATACTTGCGTATTTCTGCTTTGCTTCGTGATTTAATATATTTCCTCTATACGAACGTTCCAAGGGGCCGAATTTGTTCCAAAACTTGAATCCATCGGCAAAGTAGCTACTGCGAAAATTTTATCTACAAGCGTGAATTAAATAAGTTATTTTTCGAGTTGAGATTGCAAATCTGATTCCCGAAGGTCTAACCAGCTGTATATCTAGGATCATATTGGGCAGTGTTAGTGTTCCTTAAAGTCAGTCACGCATTGCACACGGTAATCGAACCTGAGACAACTTTTTCCATAGCAAAATATGTTACCCACTTGGCTATCCGCGGAAAATAGCTACAGCAGTGGTATATTCGGTGTGCGTTTGATACGAGTGCGAGAGTTTATCATTTTATCTTTGACATTATTTGAAAGGATAAATGTCTTTGCAAAGAAATTTCAGGGAAATATTCATACCGTTTGAATGACAGTAATGACGATCAGGATTTTTTAAATCAGCATAATAGCAATCGTAATCTCAAGAAAAATTATAGATCAGAACGAAGAGTATGTTTCATTTAGTATTGGGAAATTATCTGACAAGAACAAGAAATAGTATCACTCGTTTTAGGTACTACCTTTCGGGTAAAAGGAGCAACTGGAACATTTCGGACGTTAAATAATTAGAAGGGTTTTAGTGAAGAAAAAATGATTGACTGACCTTACGCGTGCTCATATTGAGAAATGCTGTCCTATTAAATAAAATTTACCGAATCAATAAATTCGCTGGACTATCTACATATTGGTAAATCTACATCCGGTTTGGGGGATGATTGGAATTCATGCCCCAACTCGGAAAACCTGGAAAAACTATTGAAATAGTAACAAAGTAGAAATTTCAGAGCATTCGGATAGTTATCGAAGTAAATTTGTTACGGCATCCATTTTCTAACGACATTTGTAACCCTGAGTGAGCCGAGATGCTTAGTTACGTCAAAAATACAAAGATTTCAGTAGCATTTGTTTGTCTGAATATTACAGATGAACGATAATTAACCTAGAGATGTGGAAGGACGAATCGTTTTAAAAACTCATTTTTCCAGAAAACAATCCTCTTTAATACGACATAAGTTAATCACTCGACGTTAACAATCATTAGCAACGCTCCGATAAGTGGCTTGCGGAGATGGTTGCAGATATATGGAAATTCCAGTAGTCCCTAATGATCTCACATATAGACAGTGTTTAGCACATCAACCTTTTGTGAAAGCGGTCCCGGGTTCGATTCCCAGTGGGGCCCAAATGTGTGAAATGAATTTATCTGTCTATGCACCTTAAATAGTATTATTCCGTAGCCGAAAGATATATTTACGTGCTGCCCGTAAATAACATCACTCTTGCAAAGTGCCCTTACTTTTCTCCGCTTTGGATTGAGTGAAAAAGTGATTCCGTATGCAGTTCAAATTGAACAACTTTCGTTTAAAGAATCCCGCGAGCAATTTTTGTATTAGACTAAAAGTATCCCTTCCGATTAAAGCCGAGGATTAATATGAAGAGTTTTTGTCGATACCAATCCGGCGCGTCATGAATTCATGGCCACTCGGGGACTATTTCGTCGTCTTGGCCCTTCTGATCTCTCTCTTCACGGCTCACAAACAAATGTGCCTACTTCCCTCTGGCGATGGCATTTGGGTGTACCTCGACTACAGCCACAAGCGTTATTCCCGTCTAAATGATTCAACATCAATCATTCACTTGGTATCAACGCGACGGAGGGCAGTCGTGGAGGGCCATTACACCGAATCACTAACTACCACTTTTACTGCTTCTCCCTTTCGCCTCTAATACTCATCCATTCCCTTTCCTTCAATCCCACATTTCTCTTACCTTATAATACCTCCCCTCTTCCAATCCGCCATTCTTTTTACTTATTCCCTCATTCTACAGAGCCCATTTCACTCAGCGCTTTTTTCGATTGCTTCCTACTTTTTCATTCGTCTCTCCATCTGCCACTCCGCGCTTTTTTCCCTTGATTATCTGGGGGAGAGGAAATTTCCACGAAAAAGTCTCTCCACAAAGTGAGATGGTATACGAATGAGATTGGATTTTTGTTAATAAGTTGTCAGATGTCGTGATGTTAACTTTTCTCCCCTCGAAAGAAGGATTAATTTTAATATAGAGGGTGATTTTTATCGGAGCTGTTTCGATAATTGTATACATCGTATATCGGGTGTGGGCTTGTTTTATATAGTGATGGAAAATCATTCGGAAATTTTGAAGTGTCTCTTTTTGGTAATTAGTAATTATCTTCATCAATTTATATGTATACCACTTGTTAAGAATATCTTTATTTTAACCGCAACAAACTAACTTGAAGCACACAAAGTTGTGTTGGTTAAAATGAAAGTATTTTAAATATTATAAATCTACATATAACTGGTGAAAATTATGAAATACGCATTCACAATTTTATAGTTGTTATATTAATCTACATGTTTGACGTAAATATTCATCTAACAGTATGCCAACACACAATGGTAATAATTTCTTAGTGTTATCTTTAAATTAATCAACGATCATGATTATGAGTTTTACGCAAAAGTTACAGCAACAGCTAACAATATTTTAGTAATGACACTCATTACCTTCAATTTCATTTTCCTTAGATGAATATCAGGCATCTTAATGCATTACAGAACAGATTCCGTTCATCAGAGTTAAGGATACTTAAAATTATCTCAACATATTTGTCAATAAAATATTTTTACAAAGGAAAAACGTCATAAATATTTGCGAAAGTTGCGTGACACTAATTCCTTACATTAAGTTCGAAACAAATGAAAAGCAATTTCTATTTTCATTGATAGTTTTTGAATTTGATCCGATTGAAATCTGTCTTTCGGCGTGTGGCATAGAATGCATGCTCTGTGACTCTACTTTCCTAATTGAATAGTTTCGCGAGGGAATTCCTGAAACGCAAAGATGACTTCATGGGAAGATTGCGATAAGATCTTAAAACGATTCCTTAATTTTGATTTTCCTTCATGTTCCGCTTTTCAGCAGAAAATATAGGGATAATTACATTTCGAATCGCTCTCGCACGAGTAAATAGGGGAGAAATCCAAAAAAGAATTAGAAGGAATCAACTTTCCAGCAAAATGTGAAAAGTGAGAACTGGAAATGCATATTATCTTCTGCAGATAACGGGAAGGGAAAGTGAGAAGCTTTGGATATTGTACATCGACATGTGTACCTTGCGAGCCACCTTTTGGCGTACAGCAGGGAGTTTTGCACCCTAATGATAACAGAACCGTAACTCTACTTCACTCATCGATTACTTTCGCTATCGTACTCGGAGAAAGTGAATTCTCGAATCGACTGCTTATAGCATTTATTTCTCTGATCTTCCTCGTAGTATTACGACTGCCTATATGTCGAAGAGGGCGCATTATCAGATATATTTATGGGTTTCAAGTATCTTCAGTATGATTATGCTCATCAGGTACGAAAATAACAAACTAACGCTAGCTATTCGTTAGATGTAGGCCTGAGAAGGAACTCTGAGCCAGAGGCATATCTAACCTGGGGCGATGCTGAGCTTGCACTTGATATCAAAGCTCAAGGAAGCAGTTCATTCAATAACATGAACCGTTTCTCCTATTATTCTTACCTTGTCTGTATATACGAAGGTGGTCTGAAAAGTTTCCGACCCCAGATTTTTCAGAAATCTTTAGAATATTTTTAGAAATTTTCAGGAAACATGTCGAGAAATGGTGAAATGTCGGAAACTTTTCAGACCACCCATGTAACAGCATTAAACCCCGATAGCCACCTATCGGCATGTTAAAGGAGATGTAAATACTAAGTTATCAAGTAGATAATCTTGTTTATTAAAGTATCAAAGGAGTAAGAGGCAAGAATGTACTTCTAAAGCGATTTAATTTGCGGTTCTCTTACTTTACGCAAATTTCGGGATCTCTTAAAGCAGTAGATAGGTCTTTCAATTCCTATTACGTCTTCTATTAAGTTACTCCTCCCGATTTTTTCTATCAATCACAACTTAGGTGAAAGATTAAATTCTTCCGAGGATTTTTAAAATACGTCATAGAACAGCCTATGGATATACATGCATTTGAATTATACTACCTAAGGAGAATTTGATGAAGTATTGACTTTATTTTTGAGGAAATATTTTACATGTGATCATCCTTGTTTTCATTGCTATGAAATAACCTTCCATCCTGTATATATATTTGCACTGATGAAATAGTCACCGTATGTATAAAAGACCGCAACTATGGAATCACTAATAATGTGGAACTATGGTCCAGAGCTCAATTTTCTGCGAAGTAAAAAATGTCATGCGTTAATACCAGATTATTTATTGGGGTAAGGTTTCCAATCAAAATTTTGCTGTCAAAGAAGACAATTTTATTGCTATTATTATAGCTATACCTAAAACCACGAAACATTTGTTTGGATGAATTATTAATTAGGGTGATTAATTCAATTTTTAGCGATAACTCGTGAAAAACTAATTGGTAAATCCTATAAATTATTCTCATTATAGACTGAATTCCATTTCCTAACTTTACAAATTACACGTATTTTCGCAATATTTAACATAAAAAAGCATTTAATTGAATTCTATGCATCCATGATGTGGCTTATCGCAATTAGGAATTTCAATTTGAAAGTAATTATTCGGCGCTGGGATTGGAATTTTTCAAATTCCTCGATGCGGTGATTTCATTAATATTATTTTCATTCATTATGGATTTTGGAGGATTATAGACTGCAAAATTTTAATGCATCGCCTTTTAACGCGTTAATCCAGATAAAATATTTGACGAATGCATGAGGAAATTGAGCGATAATAGATGTAAAAGATTTAAAAGGGTAAAGGGCGTCACTTAATTTGAACCCTGTGTTTAAACAAGCGATTTTTATCAATTCGAATGCTATGAAAGGAATTAATGCGAGTGAATTGATATGTATTCTCATTACAATAGAAGGTTCTAAATATATGTCACATTCCAGCTTTGAGAATAAACCCGTAAAACCCGTTTGAGGCGCTCCCGCTTTATACGCTATCCCGCTTGATATGCTGTTTTCTCCTAGTCTCGGTCCCTTCTACACGAGGCAAATGGTAAAAATACTGTTTAAGACGCCCTACTTCCCGCTTAAGACGCCCTACTTCCCGCTTAAGACGCGAATTTTTCCCTTCCCCAGATGTCATGCACCCCACTGTAGCCAATCTTTTCCCCTATTCGATGGACCAATTTTTTTACATCATCAGAGTCGTCTTTCCATTCTTCGCCTCCTCTCTAACATAGCTCCTATTTATTTCTTCTTTAGAATAACTTATTTTGCGAGAATATAAATAAAGTATATGAAGCAGAGCCTTTCTCAGAATTTCCATCCCCATGTTGGAGCTGATACAAGCTTTGAGATAGAGTGAGATCTTCTTTATCACTTTTTCTCACGATCAATGCAAAGTGATAGACTAAAATTTCGTCTCCTTTTGTCACAACCTCAAGTTGTAAACATATTGAATAAATAATCAGTTTTCTCTCAGCGTAGTCGTAGAGAGGTGTTCTGGAATGCACTCTTTGCACCACAGCTGATAAAAAAGATTGATATTATTCCGTATTACACTATAAGGTAAAAATTGCTTCATTGTAGAATGAAATAAACCAAATTAAGTAGCACGCTCTTTTTGTGCAAAAATCAGGCTATTCTATAGAAATATAATGTAAAAAAATTTGCATTACACAACCCCGTCATGACGTAATCCCGCTTAAAAGACAATTTTCCCTTGGTCCCCTGTAAAGCATGTTAACCGGGTTATGCTGCATATTGTACGTTTTTTATATTACCTAAGATTGAAATGTAATATTCACGTGCAAATCATCCTATTTCTTCTTTGAAAATGACTTTTATAGACCCCAGTGAATAATTCTGTCTATTCCTCATTCTCTTTCTTCTACCTTTGATATCCATTACCCTTATGTTCATGTAGGGAACTAAGAGACTATAGGGAACTCCAACTACGGAACGTAGTGTTGCCATTCTCACGAATTGAATGTCCCTTGATTAATGCGTGATAGACCGTCAAAGAACATATAAAAACAGAAAGTAGGGATTTAGAAAGCTGGCAACCACGAGGAAGTGAATTCTTGGACGGAGTTCATTGGCGAAGGAACTTTCGTGAGAGGGGTAAACTTCTCCGAGCGGATAAATGTACTAACATTTTTCACGTTTTATATGCGGGAGAAGTATTACATCTAATTGCTGAGTTGAATAGTAAATAACGAAAGTAAAAATATACGCAAAAAATTATGGCACCACTTTTGAATACAAGTTTACGTTAGCTGAGATAAAAGAAGAAGGGTAGTTAAATATATTTCAGGATTAATGGTCAATTGAGTCCCTTCAATTTCCGTTCATAGCAAAGTTTCTTCTCTAATTTCTACCAGTCCACTGCATGATCATATTTTGTCTGCTTATATTTTTCCTCCTTCTTTTATATTGCTAACGGATAAAGATTCTCCATTTAAAGAAGTTAGTATATTTTTGTATTGCTGTATTCCAATAGATTCTTCTTAGTCGGCTTATCAAAAAAGTAAGTGTAAATGAGAAATCTTTAATTAAACATTGCCGCGAAATGAGAGCATATTTACAAATGATGCGCCTCTGAAGAATAAACCATGTGCATGATAAAGCCGCTAAAGACGAGGCATGTCTCTATGTTTGTCTAAAGTCATAATTTCCTCACTTTTGAGAAAATATTTAAAAAGAAGAAAAGCTAGTTTAAAGAATCGATATTCGACTGAGAGAAAGTTCCAATAAAATCAACTCTTTAACCTTTTTTACATGACCTTCCAAGCTCTTCAACACAATGTTGGTCTGCCCGTGTGATTGTTGATGTTACACCCCAGGGTTTTTTCCGGTAGCGTTTTTTCCCTGATTCACGCAACTGTAGACGAAAGCGTGGCATTCCATATAATATTCAAAAGGAAAATCGCCAGGTGCTCCAAACACGTCAACTGAAAAACGCACTGGAAAAATCGGAAAGACCACTTTGCAAGTTCCGATACGTGCTTACCATTTACCTCGCGGAGCTTTCTGTATCAGCTGTAATTGACATTTTCACGGAGGGGTGAAATATGTTACCTACAGCTCGATGCGTTTAAGCTAAAATTTTGCGTGTAAGAGGTAACAACAAAGTCACTTTTACCAGTGGTGGTTTGAATATACCAGTATTTTCATAGCTCACTTCATTTCAAGAAGTGCAATTAATTTCACTGACCAACTTAGCAATGTTCATCACAGAATTAGCAAACCCAAAAGATTAAGGATTTTGCTATATTTTCCTGCGTAATTTTCATACAGTAGGTATAGAAAACAATAGGGAATCAAATAAAGAGAACAAACCCAAACAAAGAGTATTTGAGTTGGGAAGACATCTTTCGTAAATTAAATAAGGCAAGGAATCGATAAAGTAGAGAGGTACGTAAGTAATGTAAGAAATTAAATTTTGGCTCTATTTTAACCATTCAAGAATATATAGCCAAATTTAAATTAACATGTCTTTGAGATATGAAGAAGTCCGTATGCATAGCAAAGCAATTTAGGTAGTTTTATAAAAGCATAAATCAACAGACGATAATTACGGTAGTAAAGATAACACACAATTAAGAAGAATATGAAGATTTAGAATTATTGGCGGAACCAAAATGAGGCGATTGCCTTCCTTTTAAGTTATGTTTTCCTTTAAGTAAAGGAACTTTTAAATATATTATCATGATATAGACAATTTTCAGTCTCTTGTGACTGTGTTCGTAGTAAGTTTTTAAAGAATCAGTAGGCATAGCAAGCTTGTTGGGGATTGTTTTCGAAAGTATTAATTAAAAAGACTTTTTGCCTCAGCGGATACCTTTACCGGAAATACGTTTTGTTCGGATTTCGGACAACGAAATTTCGATACTTCCACGAAATATCGACGAATTCTGTAACGATCAAAGTTGGGCTATTTTCTTCTCTCATTATACAATCACTGAAGCGGAAAGTTGAGGATGCGTAGTGTCAGACAATATAAGAGTATTTGACGCAAAAAAATGGAAAACTTCTCTCGGAAACGGCCACTCCTCCCAAAAAAAGTCACTTTTTGGCGGACGGCGATAATTCCATCGCCGGGAAATGTTTCCGGGAACTCAATCGAAAGTTTTAAGTGCCTACGGATGAGGAGTTGTTTGGAGGATATAAAAAATTGTACGTTTCGAGTTTACGGTTCCTGCCGCTCATGAACGAATGCTGGAAAGTGGTCTTTGTTTATATTTGGCAGAAAAAAGTGCGGGGATGGTTGGAGGAGAGATTGGTGAACGGTGGTGGAGAGTCATAGAGGGATGCTGACGGATTGACTCCGTCGGGTAATTGGTTGCTATCTGTTTGATTTCCGGCGACTGAATGAGTACTTGACACTCGTTTCGTTATGAGGTGGAGAAAACAGAGATTATCGACGTGTACTGCTAACGCTAGAGTTCCCAATTATCGAAAGAGATGATGGAGCCGCTTGAAGAGTCCTTATGTCTCAATACCAGACTTCGTTTTTATTGCTCGGGAAGAGATTGACGTTGATCGGGAGCCCTCGTGTATTTCAACCCGTCCTTTTCGGCTTCCTCAGATTTCCCGTAATTGTATTTGACCGGCAGAATATGTGGATGCAAATCGAATTCCTCATCAGCTTAACCCGAAAAATGTTGCGCATGAAACTCTCTCCGCAGCGTACGATTCCAAAATTTTCCGAATTTTGAACTCACCTGATCTAAAAACAGAATGTTTTGTTTTGTTTGATGTTTTATGCGCGTACTTGAAACGATGTGAAATTCGCTTTTAGCGGGAGAGGAAAGCTTACCTCTTCAGTAAAGGGTTGGATAATATCGAATTCGGTGAGAGCGATTTTTACATTCCTAAGAGAGGAATTCGAATCAAAGCGCCACGTACACTTGTCACCCGGGTAGAGTGAATTATGATGAATTAAATCACATTCCTGTCGCATTAATTTCGATATTAACTCATCTGTTCACTAGGACGCGAATGACGGAACGTGTTAAATCTGGGAACGGCAAGCCCATTGTGGAATATGTTTAATCGGGGATAAATTCCGAACAAATGTCTCCGAGTTTCCGGCAGTACGTGTGTGAAAAACACGTTAATTAACGCCGTCGAAGTTCGCGTTTCAAAGAATCGAAAATTTTGACGTGGCAGATGACGAGGAGTTCCCTTGTTATTTCTTACTTTCACCAAAACTCTCAAAATGCTTCGGTGAGTCCGGGTCGCGTTACGATGCATGGGGAGTTTTGCATTACAAAGATAATGTTAATCGTGTAACTAATGAAATGTCGAGTACCATCGAATGATCCCATTCTTCGAAACTTTGGAGGATTTTACGTACCATTTCATCCTTTTCACTTCAGTTTATCCGGCGGAAGGTTTTTTGCTCGGGAAATCTGAGGAAAAAGAAGTGGCAATCGGATCGCAAAACATTCTCGATTGGATGTTAAACTGAACAACCTCCGCAAAAAACCTTCCGGGTGCCTATTCATGAAATTTCTTTTGTAACTGATATTTTCAAAATTTTCCGAGAGATTTTTTCGATTCCAGTACGAGTTACGCGTGCAAAATTACCTAGCTCGGTATTGTAAAGGCATACGTGTTTGTCTAATAACACGCAGTGGCAAGTGCGGTTTGGGTTATAGTTGTTTTGATGGAAGTTAGTTGCGAATGCTCTTCCAGGACCGAATTCAGGTGCCAATATATTTATCAAACTAATTACTGAGTCGATCTCCTTTTTCTA
The DNA here is from genome assembly GCA_036926295.1 of Pachydiplax longipennis. Classification (NCBI taxonomy): domain Eukaryota; kingdom Metazoa; phylum Arthropoda; class Insecta; order Odonata; family Libellulidae; genus Pachydiplax; species Pachydiplax longipennis. Next base: position 5,172,602 of record JAVFKF010000010.1, read on the forward strand.
CGCTCTTCGACAAGGTAAAAGTGAGATAAATCTCGAAAATATAAAAGAGTTACATTAAGGAAATTTGAGGCCAAGGATTACGCAATAAATTTATAATACAATAATGAATTTGATGGTAACTTGCAAATAATTTCGTTAGAAGGTGTGGATAAATCCGTACTGTAAATAACTTTAATGCTAACGTTAAAAGTAAATGTTAATTTCTGTCAGAAACCTATCGTGGAATGGATCGGCTGCTTTTTCTCTGCATGCACGTTAACGAAGTTAATAAAGGAAATTATCGAGGAAATTCTGAAAGGAGTAACGGAAACCAAGTGTGCGTTTTTCAATATGGAGTTGCAGTTTGAAATGTGCAAGGTTCGCATCTTCGCAGTTTCGCTCTCTTTTAGAATGTCAAATCGAATGAATTTGTTCTGAAATATAGATTCAACTCCGAATGTTCCGTATGTTTTGAAGTATATGTTAAACATTTCTCTAAATTTTACTTTCTTATCAAAATATAAAAAATGTTAATATTATTTTCGCACTTTCCCGGAGCATTTATATACAACTTGTCTAAATTTTCCACGATGGATACGTTACTGCTCTAGTGTGCGAGGTCAAAAATCCATTGTATGGTATCCTTCAACCTATTCAATGAACTTGAGGAATGTTTTTGCGGTAAACACAAGAGGATAATAAGAGGATTAGGTGAAATGGTTCTCAGAATTCGCTAATCCGTAGGAAATCGTACTCGTCAAGCGTGCTCTGGGCGAATACCTCATCCCCACAATGAAGAGGTGATTAAGCGCACTTATGAGTTCGGATTTCGTTATTTTCTGCTATAATTACGAAATGAGCATGTTTGCCTTTTGGTTTGCGATGTTCATCCGCAGTAATTTCGGCTCTCATTATATATCGCTCCTCTCTGAGAGATAGTTTTCTGTCCGTTGCATTTTTCTGCTTTCTCTTTTCACGTCCTCGGATGCTGCTACATTATATTACGATGAGGATTTCTGTTTTCTGTGAATCTAGGAATAGGTTGCTGAAATAATGCCTTAAATAACGAAATGCTGAAGTTTCATTCGCGACCGGTGTTGGGTTCGTTGCTTGAGGATTTCATTCTCTTTATTAATTTTATAACTTGAGATTTTTCTCATTGATTTTTGAGTTCTCATGGCTCATTTCTCAGGATTCTAAAACTCAATGCTAAGCATTTTGATACAACCCTTAGTTTGTCCATTACGGTGAAAATGTCTGAACCGAGGTATGTTCCTTTAAGATAATCTTCTATTAAGATATTATTAAATAGCTATATTTTTAAAAATATTTTCATTTTTCCAGCGATATTGTTTACTATAAATTAGGAATAATCTTAAAATATATATTTAGCTCAGCACTATAATTATTAATGATTTGATTGTCACAACGATGATAAAACTGACAAAATGCATTGATTAAGAATAATTGAATACACACTAGGAATCTATTGAATTAAAAATTTTGAGTCCTATGAATTCACATAAAATTATGCATATTAATTGCATTATTAATTGCACAATTTTACACACTTATACATAATATAATTTGTCATATGCACTTCCTGATAAACAAGTTTTTCGAACACTTTTACTCTTTGACATCTTCCGTTTTAAATTAAATATTGTTTCTTAAAAATTTTGTGACCGCAAAACAAATCATCTTTACGAGACTCACCGAAATTTTTAAACACCGAATTTATAAAATCCCCATTATTCTCCAAAATGTTTCAAATATTTGTATATTTGTTTTATGTGCTCTTTATTCTTTAGTAGCATCGCAAATTGTTTGTAAAAGGAAACGCCTAACGTAATTCTAATCAGGATTTTGTGGTCTCATTGAGCACAGTTAAGTAAAGAAAATTAGATCTATGAGAACGAAAAATAAGTGAGAAAATGGAATGTCGAGGTTTTCATTCCTATAGGTATTTAATGCAATTAATGGCTCTTAACGATGATAATTTTTTGTGATTTATCTATGAATATTAACGTTCCCCAGTGATATTGGGAACTAAACGCAAACATCTAATAGCTTTGATAGACTTTAGGTAGGATCATGTTTCCTCAAGTTGACAGGAGCATGACTTTGAGCTTATATTGCTTTCGTGAATGCAGAAGAGACGCTTCAAATAGAAAATTACTAATAAAACTAAGTTTACGATACAGAGTGGAATTTGAGAGTCACATTCATTATAAGATCGTCGTCATCAATGTCAAAGAAGTCAAACTTGAACAAATATCGAAGGAAATTCTTCTATGACGTGCTTAGCACTGCGTGTGATACTCTCCCACCATAAACAGGAATGGTGCCCTTCCGGCGATGAGTGTATCCAAACTAATACGCTGCAAAACTTTGGCGTCAGATTAAACGACTCAACTTTTGCGTCGAATTCAACCGAATAATGTCACGTATATGAGGATCAAATGCTGAGTGCATCTTTGTAGAACTTTTCTTCACTTACTCAAATATAATTTTGAGGATCCTTTGAAGTAAGATTATCAATTTAGAGTAGTGTACGAACATTTTCTGCCAGGATTACTTGATTCCATCATTCCCAAGTTTTCACATTACGTTAACATTTGTTTCGTAATCCTAAATGTGGATATCTATCCAAATTTTGGATAAAACGATAATGTGCTCTGCTGAAATACTTTTTATCAACAACGAATAAGCAGTTTAATTCATAGCATAGAAATATAGGAGACACTTGCCGTAATGACGTAAATGTAACCTACCAGACAGAAATTTATGAGCGTATCGTGCTTAATGTCCTATCATTGTTCCATTTCTAGCAATATCCAGATTTTCTATTGATTTCCATAACTTTCAATTTTCCCAGTATATTGTATTTTATGTGATTGCACCCAATCACCGCTTCGGGAAACTCATTTTCCTTTTAATTTCCAACAAGCAATCAAATTAACTATTAAATTTAAGCTTGGATCGGGATTCGGGATCATAAACTCATTTTATTACGTAGAATATTGAAGTCGAAATATTTGAAGGTGGAATGCGTCATCCTTACACTGTTTTATCGTTTCAAACAGAAATTTTCAATTGAATAGGGCCCCTTTCTTGGTGAAAACTGTATGCTAATAGACGTGAATGATGTTTCTGGTCCATGATTATGCCTAATGTGAAAAATTTTTGAGGAAAAGCTTAATAATCTATCTGGAATAGTACTTGATTTACTTTCTGTAGATTCACAAAAATACGTTAATACCAGAAATACCGTTGATCTTTCATATATTTACCGATAATCAACGATATGCTCCGATATGAAAGTTCAGTTAGGAACTTATCGGAAAATATTCTAGGAGATTTTAATCCAATCAAGAGGAGGGAGTAGAGGTCTCTAAAAATTCCAAAATTATGGAGTCTTCCGGATTTATTCTGAGACATAGCAAATATGTAAGCCTCTTTATCTCATTGACTTATTTTTACAAAGTTGTGTTCTTTCGTACTGCCAATCTTTATATATAATTTCTAAACATCCGTCTTCGGTGACGAACGCTTTTCTCCCTTCATACTGCATTAGAAACATAAATTACGCGCCATTTTAAATAAAATGTTTCTCTCTTCCTGCTATAAATAGACCAACAAATGAAAAATACACGATTTGGTGAAAAAATCGAGTTAAAATTTGAATTCGCCCGGAGAGTTTCTGAATTTGCCCAATATCCATCGATACAAACTAGGTATTCGAAACGGACACGATACCCTATTTCCTCAAATTCAATTTCAAAACCACCCCTATCTCTACAAACGAGTACACAAAAACTATAACATACCTAAAAAACAACATACCTACGTGGATAAGTAAAGTATTCTCAACTAATTTATGCAAAATTTTCTCATGGGGAAACTAGTGTGGAATTATAACGGTTTATCTCAGATTTCCACGTTAAGTAATTTAATCCATTTCCTTGTTTGAATTTATCTCGGTGTCGAGGGTGATAAGCCACCTTGTGCGCGCAATTCGAAAGCATCCCTCTCATGTGTATCCCATTATTTTCTCTCCCTCGTTATACCCCCGCTTCCTTCCTTTTCCTCTCACCATTGTATTCCCCTCCAAGCCGAGTTCTCTCATCCGTGAGTTGGTTCACGCCTGTAGATTGTGCACATGTGCATCCTGCACGTGTACTAAATAGTCCCCCGTCGTCCCCCGGGGCCAACGGCGTCGTAGCGGAGCTTCCCTTAGGTTCACCCGAAGAATCCTCTCCTTGATATCCCTCGCTTTCCTAAACTCCGATTCAGTGCGGCTGTTAATGTCTCACTCAAGCCATGGGCTCCAGTCTCGGGGCAATTCACCTAAAACAGCGGTCCGAGATTCAAGGTCCTCCTTGCGGTTTCTCGGTCCAAGTGGCCACAGGCGTAGGCAGGATTTGTCAATTGGGGGTTCAGAGACAGGAGAAAACATAAATTTCCCGCAAACCAGGGTAGGGAAATTTCCGCCTGGATGTAGTAAAATGGAAAAAGGATCATATATGCACAGAGAATTTGCTATCGAATCGGTTAGCGTTCCTCTAACGAAACTATATCATGTTTATAACTTAGCACAATACTTCTATGTAAGGGCATACCACACGATTAGTTTCGATGCTCAAGCATCCTCATCTTCACGTGGAGAAATGTCCGAGAAGAAGCAATTTGAACAGCAGCGGAGAAAGACATGGAGGGAAACAATAGGGTCAGGTGAAGGGATAGCATTCACAGAAAACAAGTTTCAAAGAGAAGGAAGATCCAAAGAAGGCGCGGGAAAGGGACGAGTGAGAGCTAACGTAAACAAAGGAGAGGAGAAAAACGTACCCGTACATCTCGATGAACTGTGTTTCTATTTTCTTGAAGTATTTTAACATTTTCTCAAATCTTGAGCCTCCTACCTTTCTTAACTGTAAGGGGAATTTTTGTTTGAGAATTGAAGGAAAAGTTTAATACCAATAAATCTTTCGTAAAGAAAGATCAAAGGAAAACATTTTTGAAACATTTAGCATGTTATTTAACTCTTAATTTCAACGAACTTTCGGTTTGTTCCAAGTAAATAAAGCGACAGTTATCGCACACATCAAAAACTCGACAGATTTCAAGTTTTTTGCCATTATATGGCGCTGCATACTGTAGTATTTAGAGTAAAAGTACCGTTTTTTTAATCCTTTTCTTTGAAGTATTCTAATACTGATTAAGGAAGTTTTAAAAACTCTTGCTGTTATATCATTACAAGTTAAAAAAAAGACGAACCGCCTTAGGCTGAATCATCTGGACTTTACGGCTAAATCTAAACCTAAGGTGGATTATAATCGTTCATTTGCTTGTAACTTTCATCTCTCTTATCTGCAATAAGGGTCGTAAAGACGAGTTGTGTGATTGCATATCCGAAAATGTTTCTAATACGCGTGTTTCAGCTCAAGTTATTCTTGAATGTGACCTCATGATACGCGGCTGAATCAACCACTTTTCCGTTAGAAGATGCTCTGTTACCGATGTTGCCGAGATGATACAGTTACTTGAGATATGCGCATAACATAAAAATGCAAGAAATACACGGAAAACTTCAACCCGAATTCTTTTGCGATTGAAAAGTTTTTGAAATGTATGAGTAATTTTGCTCAAAATAGTGTCTTCAAATACTCTTTATCCTTCTAATAATCTATATGGCCACATATAAATTACTAGTTTCAAATATAGTAAATATTAAAAATTATTTCCGTTTTTACCTCTCTTACACACTGATGAATATTTAATGACTCTTATGATTTTATACACATCGATAGCCATCTCCCAAAGCAGCCTCGTTTCTTGATTAAGCCCTTCCTTTGCTTCTCGAGTAATGCTACTATGCTTCGACCTACGATCCCAGGCAATCTTTAAGCAGAATTCATATGTTCTTATCGAGTTTCTTTGTAAAATGGAACTTAAGAATATTTGACATTAAATATTTTCATTAAATTGCGATGTATATACAAAACACTATCACGCAGCAATACCGTAACATTATAAGTAATTGTCTATCGTTCCGTGTATATTATCACGCAATGAGGAATTTTCATTAATTAATAAGAAGATCTATTAAAATTCTCTTTGATCTTGATTAAGGGGAAACTCATAAGTCTTAATCTCGCCCGGAAATAAAGTCCTTTATTATTATTATTGTTGTTTTTCTTTGAAAGCAGTATTAAAATTTGCTTGGAATTACCTTTCTCAGGTCACGGTAGATTTTTATAAGTCGTTAATGATATGTTCACTCATTCACTATTGATTTCCGAAAGAATCACATTCTATCATTTTAAAATTTACTTATGATAAATATGGTTAAAAGAATCGAGGCACCAAGTCACCGATGTATGTAGTATGGACTTCACTATACTAAGTCCATGACTTCAGGTATTTTTAAAAGAACGCAAATTTCGAGGTTGCCGAATATGAAGTATTACGCAGTTCAGCTTCTTTTCCACCAGTTAATAGAAGCCCTAAATCATGAATATTTTCCTCATATCTTTCAATATATTGATTTTACTCCTCTAAGCGAGTATTTCGTCTTATATTTTTGAGTATTATTTGTGAGTAAATTCAATCTCAGAGATTTGCACACCCAAGCATAAATCAATATGAAAAGCTGTCAATTCATAAAAGTTAAGCTGGATTTTCCCCCAAACTGCCTCGAAATCTCAAATAGATCCCAAGCTATGGAAATCCTGAATTTAGCAAAAGAAATTCACTTCATCTCCTCTCCATTAAATTTAAAGTTCATTTGCAGATTCGAAATTATTTTCTTAAATATCTTACCTACCTTATAATACTACGGAACTTCTATTTACTCAATAATGGGTTTTACGATTCAATGCTTACGTTCATTATTTTCCTAGAATTTTTTTGTACACACTTACTTAAGTCCACATGCAGGGTGCTTTTGATGACGTCATATTACCTCTGGGGACGTACTGAGAAATCCCCCTGCTTCTACATGGCTGGGGGGCCCTGTGTTGTTCGGGCCCCCATTTGTTATACGTATTACTTGCTCCAGGGGAACCCCCAGATTTACTGATATGCCGCTGCTGGCAAGTAAACTTCTTTCTACAACAATTTAAAGAATGTTTTCTCGTTAGTTTACTACAAGGTAAAGTGTAAATGAGCGTTAGATTCATTAGTGCATAGTTCAATTAGAGAAAACGTGTTTCTTCTTCGTTCAAGTAATACAATCGACAGCTTCAGTTATTTTCTCGATTAAACTATAAGACAAAATATTTTACTCCTTTTAAATCCTAAATTCCGGAAAAGAAATTTACGAGAGTATATTTTTAAAGTATATCGATTTTTTGCTTTGCTTTATACTGATGAAGTAGGTTATCTTTAGCTGTGAACTGAGTCGAAAATTTCTGGATGTTTGAATCTTTCTAATTAGAAATCATTTACGTTCGGTCTCCACGTAGTAGAGGCTGAACTCAGCGGGACTTTATTAAGCGAGGAAATCATGATTCCAAAAAATTGTCAATCTCTGAAAGAATTCGGGTTGAAGTTCGCCGTGGGACTTGTTTCTTGCATTTTCCAAGTTTCACGAGTCCCTCGAATAACTCAACTGTCTCATTAAAGGCATGAACGGCTCTTGGAAATCTTTCGTTGATGATGCGGATGCTGGCTTCCAATCCAATCGCGGAGATTTTTTTGCCATAGTCCACCTTTTGAATTCATACGATCGTTCATTATCTGTGGAGGAATATGCGATTGCTTTCCATTGATCGTATGGGATATGGGTGACCATGGATGAGAGTCTGTTGACCTTAGCATAGTGATGCTTTGCGCTCACTGAGTGACTCTTTGAAAAACATCAAAAATCTCGTAACGCAGTTGATATAATTGGGTTAGCTCAAAGATTCAATCTTTCGATGGCAAAAAAGTGAATTTTTACGGATTTGCAAGTTAATTAGGCAAGGTAACTCCGGTATGAGTGCTGATCTACTTCATCTGTTTCTATGAAAATAGCACCAGTATAGCATTAAATTTTCTCTAGAGACAATTCTTGGATCGTTCAATGTGCTGTTTCAAACCATTCGAATCAGACTCATGATTTTTCGGATTCCACTTCTACACGATACGCTAAACCATTACATTCCCCGAAATGTTAACCTGTAAAATAATGTACTTCTGGTTAGAAATGTATATCAATTTACTTTATTTGAAATGAAAGATATATGCTTGAAATATTTAATTAACGTACGAAAATAAATTTATTGGACCAACCGATTATTCTAATACTGTTATAAGAATAGCTCATGTCTTCCTTCAAATCCCCAAAGCATAAAAAAATTGCAAGGACATTGCAAAATTGCAATCTAAAGAAAGATTTAAAAAGCCCGTGAGGTTCAACTTATCACAGTTATCTGAAAATATATTTATAATATCTTTGGGATAATTTTCTATTTCTTGCGGCATAAAAATAATTTACTCAGTATCACAATATCAGGGCTTCCGGATAGCCATGTGGGCAGGGCGTTCAAAGATGAAATGACCTTAACTGTCTTAGAATTTTATATATAATATAATAATAATATATAAATAAGCATGCTACTTCTACTTAACGATTCCATATCGAGAAAGAATCTCATCCCGTTAAAATACAAGATTTTTATATCATCAAAACAAAATAACCATTTTCTTTTTCCTCAAATTTATTTTAATAAATTTAATTCATCCAAGAGCGAATTGAACTCAATATGCTTAGTTGGTTATATTCGTCACTTAATATTATCGGCTTCAGAAGTATACCGTGTTCTCCTTCGTAATTCTAATTCCGTTCTGTATTCACAGGAATATAATAACTCTTGTTAAAAATTTTTCTACGACTTACCGGATTCCGAAATTACGAAGAGCGTTATGATCGGGCTGCTTACAAAGAGGGATGGAATTATTTCTATTAATATTCCGAAGGATTCTCATTAATTCAGTTTATAATTTCCTTTAAGGAAGTAGGCTTCGAAGAAGCTGGGACTTTGTACGCTTACAATTCTATTGTATGAACAAAAACACAAAAGGGATTATCTCTAGCTTCCATTATCATCCTTTACCAGGATTCAAGCCGATAAGCCTTGCTATAGCAACCATAAAGTGGAAATCCTATTCCTAAACCTACATTCTGCCTTTTCCGGCTTTCAACTAGGCCTTTTTATCATTTTTTAGCGAAATCCGTAATTTGAATAGTTTTCTCTCATCAGGACAATAACAAAATAAGAAATACTCTCCTATAACTTTTAATGATGAAAGCTGTTTTCTTAAGTAAAAATTCTAAGTTGTACTAATTCATTAGAGGCAACACGGAAACTATACGCGGCTGGACAATTTCACATACGGACCACCGATGAAGAATTCCGTCTTATCACCTTCACTACCTAAGCATGCAAATCGAAACTCCAGCTCATTAAAAGTTACGAGTGGCAGTAACATTTATGTTCATCACGTAATGCTTCATCAGCATTTTGATCAAATTCCCATTCACTTCTGTCAGAATTCAATATCCGCCCAAGTTATCTTTAAAGTCATCGTTAGGCCCATAAATGCATCTTAGGGGATGTTAATGCGTAAAAAGTTCTAACTTGCTTTTATACCTCCGCACATCCTTCGTAACACCCTTCATCAGGGATTTTATCCTCTTGGACGGACTTATTCCATTCCCCTCCCCTAACCATCCTCATAGCCACTCCTAAGTAATCCTCATGGGGCAGGAGGGTAGTTATGCCCCCCCAACATCCCATCTTCCTGTCGCCATTGAAATGGTAATGGTTTGCGGAAGACTCCCCAAAACAGATGGTTCGCTGGATGCAGCTGCCTCCGCCGATTCGGGATCTACGCAGAGATCGGAGGATGTTGAAGGTGCCTTAGGAGAGGGGGGGCACGATGATGGGGAGGGGGGTAGGGAGTCGCAGGGCACCGCTTTCTCAGACCCTCCGCTGTTTCACGAATGTTGACAGCCTCATTCCCTCGTTGCGCCATTTATCGTGAGGCCTCCGACGAATTGATTACCGCGTGAATGACGAGACTCTGGCAGTCAAGTATTTTATTAAAGGGAGTCGAAGTCCACACTCCCCCGTTGACGTCCGTCAGAAAGGGACAATGGCCCTATACACTGTGAGGAAAAAGTGTCGTATCTGGTTGTTGCACGGCGCGCAGGCCTTATCTCCTGGTCCTGACGCGTGTAATCTTTAAAGCTATGATCTCGGGGATGAATCTCGCAGACAGGCTCGTTTGGGAGCTCCCGATTGATTTGTGAAAAGGGGAGTGAAGGTGGAGATTCCGTCGGCTATTGGAGATTGAAAAGAGACTAAATGGCGATTTTTGTCGACTCCTATTCATCTCTTTGGGAACCTTTTGTGGTAATTGTCGTTCTCATTTCGTCGCGGTGCTTCCGTTTGATGGGTTTTTACCTCCGACCGAACAGATATATTTATTAGAATATCGCCTTACGGCTTAAATTCGGCGTAATCTGAACGGTTCGCGAGTTCTCACAACCTGTTGTATCAGTAGAATAAACAACCTTATTAGCGGAGTGGTTAAGGAGATGGATTGCTAGGGCTTCAGCCCCAAGTTCCCGGGTTCGAATTCCGGCTAACCAAATTTTTCCGGGATGGTAATGGTAGTTTGTGCTTGTCTTTAAATTAATTGTAGACTAAAATCTGCGTAATAAAGACTTTAATATCGTTTCGAAAAGAAATAAGTGGGTAATTATTGTGAGTAAAATGAATATGACAATATAGGATCAAGGAGCGCAAGGATTTTACGATGAATGGAAATTGCCCCTTCCGACTGAAGTAACATCAAGACAACTGCAATGAGTTTTTCCCCTCTCATTTATCTCATGTGGAATCTAAACCCTAAGCACGCCTTCAGCCAAATGTCAAAACCAACTTCAGGGTGTGACCAAAAGTAAGAGAAGTTAGAGAAGGAGAATCGACCACCTGCGGAGGGTCTGTAAAAATTAACCAAATACTACCTACTGTTATATTATTCTAAATTTCTTCTAGCAGCTTTCCTCCTGCCCTTATTTTTCTCACTATGCATTTTAGAATCCATGGTGAATATAGTCATTTGTAGTTGTATAAAATGTAGATTTCGGATTCAAAAAAAGGGTTCGTATTTCGAGACGAAATTTAATTGGTTAGTTTGTTCAGATTTCAAATGCTTGTGTGAAATGAATTCCTTTTTTCGAGTTCATGGGCGTTAGGATTCTGTTGGCAATACTGAATATAATTGAATCTTTGTTTACAAAGTAGTTCTATGATTTCTTGCGATGATATGAGGTAATGATATTGGATACGCATGAAGGAGGAAAACTTGTGCAAAGTATACGTTTACTCGATGGCCGATTTTGAAGGATTTCGATGTAAATTCACATATGATTTTCCAATTTGGGAAACGCACGCGATTTGTTTAAATAGCGAGGACGCTTGAAAAATATTTGCACTATGTGCGATCGTGAATATATTGGTTCTTCTATTTATTATAAACAAAACAATGAACCGAAATTATATAGTAAAGAGACTAGAAAAACAACAGAGGTATAATAAATCGAAATTAAAGGCCGATTCGAGGCTTCCAAACAATATCAAACGGATCAGGTAAAGAGTTAATATAAACAAGCAAAATCTGAAACGAAACGAACCGTGCGAGATGCCTTCGGTACATTTAAAAATAATATTTTATCAAATATAATTTTTTATCAAAAATGAGGTTCTATTAAAAATGAGATTTTATCAAAAATGGGATTTTATGTGAGCAAACAACGTAACCAAGCAAGGTTACGTATCCTGAATGTTACTATTTTTACATTAACGGAAACATCAGATTGGTGGTAAAGCCAGGATGTTTTCGGATAAGTAATTTTGGGCAGTAATTTACAGTGAGTGGGAAATGAATTAAATGAAATGAACCCCCTCTCGAATGATATAGTTAGAATTATGAAATACTGCGACCATTCGCAATAGGATAAAAATGTAGATAATCGTTCGGTAGTCAACTTATTCGAAAGAAAATCTATAACTAATGATTATTCTTACAGACACCGAGAGAAAAACTTGATAACAGTAGCATCGGTGAGTGTCTTGGAGCAATCCTAACAAATAACGTAATTTAACGAACGGCTTAATACGAGGTACACACATCCATAATATATGTGGACGAGCACTTTAGAAACTCGGCTTCGTCAAGAGAAGAGTTGGTAGGGGCGAAGAAGTCCGTGAGCAATGTTACTTTGCGCTAGTTAGGCATCACCTTGAGTATGGATGTGGGTTATGGCAGAGTTTCCCAAGTTTTCTGTCTCAAGCCCCACTTTCAATGTCCTCAAGACAACCAAATCTGAACAAGGTGCGAAATCGTTTTACTAATTGATGTAATAAATGTTTTACGAATACTTACGTATTTGATGCTTAGCAGTAAAACTATAAGAAGATTTATTTTGAATAAAGTAAAATATTATAAAAAATCGGAAAAGCAAAATGAAACAACTCCAACCTGCTCGAGTCCTAGCATACAGTTTCGTAAGCCCCACTAGTGGGACGTGTCCTACCGGTTGGGAAGCATTAGAGTGTGGGAACCATCCAACAAGTGTTGTATTCATGAACCAGGAAAGGTTAAGATATGCTGGATTTTGGAAGCTTAGAATATTTCAAAATGGTTTTATTTTTTATAAGTAATGCCGAAAAAGTACGTTTTTGGAAGATGCTGATATTCTGTGTCCTTCTTTTCATATGGTCTGTTCTGATATTGTGAGAAAATACAGAAAAATATATGCTCAAGCTAGTTGATTATATTCTAATAGAAAATTCTATTTCTTCGTGAACGATATACGAAAGAATTCAGTTAGGAATGTAAATTCATTCGACATTCATCCACACAGTAAAGCGAATATTTGTCAGCAAAAGCAGAGGACGATGTTTTCAGATGTCAAGATGTCCGTGGTGGTCACTGTAGATTCTCTGTAAATAAATGATAAGTACCATAAAATAGCTTAATGGACTCTCAGTCTCATGCTCAAGATTTAAATAAATAATTTCACACGTTTTTACTTTCACCATTCCGTAATTCTAGGCCAAGGGGATATTTTCTCTATGAGGTAGATTTGGGTTCAATTATCTGTTACGACTTTAGAACACTTCTCTTTTTCATATAGCATTGGATTTTAATTTATACTACCCGCATCAATGCTCAGTTAAATGACTCATTCATAATAATTGCTGGTAGATTTATACCCATGTAGATAGTGAATATTTTTGTACTATTAACGTTTAGAATTTGGAAAGGACCGTCCTTTTATTTAGAAACAAATCTTTTTTAGCTGGAGCAGTAGAATGTCTACTAATTCGTTAATGATCCTATGGGCTTTACTATTCAAACCTCTTTCTGTTCTTGATAATACGTCATTAAAATCTAAATTACGTATTGTTCATGATTAAGATTAGCATTCTTATATAATTTTATCATCTTACAATAACTTAACTTAGTTGAAGAAACAGAAATATTTCGCATGAATTTTTTTCATTCTATACATTGATATTATTAAGTAAACGTGAACGCAAATACTTTTCGATCCTAAATGCATTTTCCATCAACAAAATAAATTAATATTTTGGATCCCTGCAAAACTGCAAGGTCACTTTCTGACCTTCGACATTCATGAAATTGAAAAAAAAAATAATAATAATTCCTACGTACGTTTCTCAAATTCTGGATCCTGTAATTGACATAACCGTGGGCCGATTTCTGTATGAAATAACCAATAATGAAATTCCGAAATTGCTTTCTGTTTACTGTCAACATAGAAGTCAGGCCACAAATACATCCACTTTCATTTGTTTTAGCATTGGTTTTTGCCCGAAGGCTAAAGTATCATCTCGTTGTCTAACGATATAGACTTATTTAGATTTTTAATAGCTAACTTTACCTATTTTAATTTAAATTCTATTGTAATCCTATCATTTGAGATTAAACGGGTTAAAATTTTACCCTAAAATTTTAGAGTGCACTTACGCGTTAATTTCGTTCACTTTGAACACATAACTTCAATCGGACCTCTTTCGCGTGTGGGTGGGCAAATAATTAAGGAAAGGCAAAATATGACCATAATTATAGGAGTTGTAAACATAAAACATTTTAATTTGGTAAGTTATATAACGAGGGATAATGGCGCCCTGATTGAACTTAACTCACCTCGGGTGAAAATACAGTTTCAGGAAATTGCATTGTCGGAAATTATCGCTTAGATGTACAGGGAGGCTCGGTTAACGTTTAAAAGTAATAAAGCAACCGGCCCAAACGAAATCCCGGGTTATGATTGAGAAATCAAATGAAATCGCCCCCTCTGGAAATAATATTTGAGATATCCCTCTCACAAGTCGCGGTCCCATAGCATCGGAAATTAAGGAACGTGACTCCAATTCCGAGGGGTAACGACAGAAGCGATCAAAAAAATATGGCAAACTCCTCAATCCATTCATATCGAGTGGGGTGCTTCAGCATTAAATTTTTAACTCTGCAATCAGTCTTGGGACCAATTACTCCCGTAGGATGAGTGAAAGGGTTTGGAGAGAAATATCATTAAAAGTCGTAAATCTTATGACCGTGTACGGTGGTGGAAAGATACGCCCCCCATCTTAATATTCGGATGAGGAAAGATGTTGGCTATGGAATGACTGGATGAAATGTATTCTATAATTATTCTATAATGCATTCTATAAATCTCAACTATGTATTTATAATTGCATTTATGAAGATTGTGCTCACTCTATGCATTATATATCGATAAAACTTCGATAAGGGACGCAGATGAAGTAATACATCATCAAGGAGGTAACTTTAATATCCCTTTGAAATCTTTATCGGTTGTCATCACGAAAAATTTATCTCTTCCAACAAATATTTGTATTATTGAAGTTTATCGACTTAACCTGTTTTTAATTCAAATTTATTGTCATATCAAAGAGAGGCCAAGTTTCTTAACATCATAAGCCACTCACACTTATCTAAAAGCGTAGTAATTTTGATTCCAAAACTATTCCATGGCGAATTATAAGCATTTAAAACCTCGAAATATTTAATTGTATGTTTTTCTGTCGGCTGAATGGAGATATATCACATACAAGTAAGAGATGCAAATTTACGATAACTCTATTTTGAATTTTTCATCTAACAATAAGTCGGCTGCCGTCCTATTATGAGAACAATCTTGAAAATATTCCTTCGTCTATAACAGGCATACTATATACTAGCATGTATATTAGAATAAAAATAATCATTCAAATAATAAAACGAAGAGTCTATTCTTCTTTTAAATGGTCATTTATCCTATAGATATCAATTTACTGTGATTTTAAAATATGACCACATACAACATTGGAAATCTAGCGCTACAATTCCAACGATCACATCATCAATCTTATTTTCAACCGAATATTAAGTATGGTTAACATTACAATAATATCGAAGAACAACGTATATTCTGATGCGCACATTCAAATATTGATCTGGAATTCATAACATTTTACCCAGACAAAAGCCTACGTAAACTGAAGTTAGAACATCACTTTGCATGCTTTATTAATGATGCACGTCATACTTCATTTATAATTCTGCTCGAGGCGATATTAGATTATGAAACTAGATCAAGTCTATGAAATTGCATCCCCAAAACTCCCTCAATTCTATCATGCATTAGTAGATGCGTATCATTTTATAATTACGTCTAGATGAACGTCAGAAATTATGATTCCCCAGTTACATCTCAATCTTAAGAAACTGCACTTAAAATGCCTTCCGTAATTGTTTATTATTGGAGATAATCAAGGATTCATCTTGCAGCGCTCATAAATTTAAAATGGCGTCGAAAGTTCATTAATAGGAAGGCGAGATGGTCCCTTGTTTGAGAGGTTGTAACTCGCTCGAAACAGGAAAGAGACTCTTAGCAATAAAGATAATTAGTTCCGCGTTCATATGCTCGAGGTATATTCTTCGCAATTATATACATACTTTACATTAAGGAAGGTACACTACCAGTCTCCAATTGCTTCTAAAAGGCAAAAGTTAATCTTACTGTGTTTCTTATCGCTATTAATCTTCGCAAAAAGTAATAAAAGAAACGCAAACGTGAGTTACTTCGCATTTATCTGGTTTAATCTCTGTAAAGAAACGTACGTCGGTTAAGGGCAAGGAAAAAACCGTTATGTACGTATTCTTTTATAATTATGTTTCAGAAAATATATGAATAGTAGTCTACTTTGGAATCTTAATTGCAAATGTCTTGCTGTAAATACCCCAAGTCACGCATGAAGTTTAATATCATTCAGAGCAACTTAATTCCCATTTATAACCTATAAGTGCTCTAAAAATAGAATAGCAATTATTCCTTCCTTGACGTTCCCGTTTAATACTTATGTAGTTAATAAAAATTTTAATACTTTTATTTTACTCTCCGTAATGTTGACAATGTGATGAAAATGAGTCATGCAAACGCTTATCATTTTCGAAGGATATTGTTGTTTTATGTTAGTTGTGAAATAATAAGCATTAATAGTCATCACTTTTGGGGTAATCTTCGCCGCTTGAGATACTCTTACGGTAAATAAAAATTGCATCACTATTAAAATATCACTGCTTTCTAAGATGGGAATGCATCTTTGTATCTTACGAAGCACATGGCAGCTCGTATCTTTGTAAAATACAATTTATTTAGTGTTTTGACGCCACTACTTTGTCAAGTGTCTTCAGTATAAGGGATCCCTCTCAATTCTCTCGCCTTTCCATCAGTACCGATAGATTTCAAGAATCCTCATTGCACTTCGGTGAGCGATGGGGAGAAATCAATTTTAGGAATGGCTGACTGGAGAAATTGAGAAACAAAGGTTTATGACACGTAATAGCAGCACAAACCTAGGCTCCCAAGGGGGCAGTGACTTCAATTTTGTTAAAAACGGTTCAAAGTTCGATTCCCGATGCAGAATGATCTTAGCTGTGGAAGCATTTTTTAATACTATTAACACTACTGCTAGGAACACAAACTCTTTTTAGAAAATAGACACTTCAATCATTTGCCCTGCGAATGTTCGAATAGCTTTCTCGTCACCAATGCCTACAGAATAAATGTCCGGTAATTCTTCAAAAATTAGTTCTTGATGAAATTTCGAACATGTTTGATTACTAAGTAAGTCACGCTCTTATAAGGAGAATGATTACATAGTGCTAATTTTCGTTACCCTAAAATGAAATAGTTATCAACCTTAACATTTAATGAGAACGTTTTTTCCATTTGATATTGTGTTTACTTTTACCTGGTTTTTTCGTTTGATTTCTGTATTATTTGCCTCCTTATATGCATCATGCATTATTGTTGAATATGTGATTCGTCTATTTCAGTTTAAATAAATATCTTTATCGTTGCCTGTTAAACTAGAATGATGTATTGCTATCCCCATAAATATTCTCAAGTACACCTTGATGTAATCTTAGAAGTTTCATAAGGCAGTCATATGTAATTCCTAGTTAACTTCAGTCGTTAAATCTGTGAATTTTGAATCAAGATGACCCTATCACATCAATATTGATAAAATTTGCAGTCGCGGGGAAATGGTGCAAGGGTTAGCGGTGGGAAGTATCGGGGCGTAAGAAGTGTGATAGAAGCCAAAAGGAGGAATATGAATGAATGATGACCGCTCTGGAAATGGAGGCTGACTATCGAGAGTTCCTCTGAGTGGCACAATGCGGTCCTATCTTTTATTGAGTCCGAGAGACACATAACGAAAAAGTCCCTCGGAATAAGGAGAGTTGGAGAGACTGGTTATTGACTCGAAATTTCTCTTTTGATTTTACCTTTTTTACTCCTTTGTCCTTCTCGATATGATGAGTTATTCATTTTTGGAACGCTTTCAGACAGAACGCTGCATAGCCGTCTAATAATTCACGAACGGAATTCACTTCTCCGGGGTAATTTGGCAAAAGTTGCCTCACTCAGAGAGGTGCTTAGGCTGTTTTATTTGTCGCTTCTTGCGCTAGATTGTGCGAGAGTTCCTCAAACGCGCTGATTGATGAACCTCCTGAAATATGCGGAAACATTTATGGGAAATTTCTCGCTTCTCAGAGGTAAAGGGGATGATTTTTCCTAATTACGCGCTCACAGCATTGCAATGTAAATATGGCGAGTATCAAATTCGTCTAACAATTTTCAGCTGCTATACAAATGTTGGTTTAGCGATGCATAAAACTTCTCGCATCTAAGGTTATCGCAGATAAAACTTCCAAAGTAATTATGTGATTTATTATTCACTTTTGGCTGTAAATAATCCAGGGTGCAAAATATGGATTATTTTCTAATTGTAGGAATGCTCCCATACGTTCGTGAAAAAATACAAGCGTATTCTATATGCATAAACATGGAGAGATATGAATTACGTAATAGCCATAACCAAATTGGTAATTGGCTTAATTAGAAGAAATAAAATATAAAAAAAAGTAATTTTAGTTACATAATAAAGGAAGAAATTGCCCGAAAGTGCTTACATAGTAAGAATTGAATTTATAATACTACACAGTCTTAAATCACTCGAAGAGGGTAAGGGTGAAGTTTTTCCTAAGTATATGCCTAATTTTCATTCATTGGCTCTTCTTTTCCAAAAGTATCGTTTATATTTTCATAATGCTTTAAATGCCATCATAGTTCTCTCCTTCATAATGAACACATATATTACAATTATTCTGGTGGATGATCATTAATGGTATATGTATCAAATCGATGGAACGTGTGTACTGTATACTACTAAGGTAGACATGAGTAGAAGACCTGTGGGTAATTAGATGAGAATCTTCAGTGTACCGTAAGCATTTCCAGGAGAGAAAATTATAAAATAAGATCTGTACACTAAATTGAGCACCATGTCTGTAATTGTGTAGCTGTACTAATCGATATTTTTGTGGTTCCTTGGTCATTATAAGCAAAGGATTCATAATACTTAATAGTCTAAATTAGAAAGTTCGTTAGATCAAAAGCAGTAAAATTCTATCCTTACAGCTAAATCAGAAGTGTACGAAGGTAACTTCACAAAATTATGAAGGAAGTAATGCATCGTGACTTACAATATTGTTTTATGAAAGTCAATCGCATGATAAGAATTGTTTAGGTACAAAATGAGTCTTTGAGAGGTAATAAAAGGTGATTTCCGATTGCCATCAGGAAAACAGCGATACATAGGACGTAAAAATGAAAATTTCATATTAATCATTTGGAGTTTGTGACCACAGAATATTAAATACAGATCTGAGGTGCTACATTTAGATTTGTCATCATACCCCAATTTTTCATTTTTAGGTTGCTTGAGACATGTCTTTTAAGAACCTCTCTTTAGACGCAAATTCGCTAGCTTACTAGCGAAATGAAGAAAATATGTTTCTCTCGTTCGTTTCAACATTGAGTAAAGTATGTTTATGTCAAAGAAAACGTATGCAATTCCACTTAATTTAAATTTAATTTTTCCAAAGATACCAAATTTTTCTTCATTTTATATCATCATTCATAATAATAAATCACTTATATTAATTATACGCTAAAAATTAGATAGTAGATATGTAGTAACTTTAATTACCGATTTGTCTATATTCTATCAAAGCCGAATACCAACTCTTATCATTTTGAAGCTTCCCCAATTGATAACTTCCTCGAAAGATCACCTACTAGTATCTGGCGTGAATGTCGTTTGGACTATAGAGCTGTATCAGTTTCCTGTTTCACCACCGCTCTTCCCCCCGGCACTCCCCATTTTTCTCTCATTAACGCTAATAACTGCATGAAAAGTAATCTCAACTATCCATCGACGGATTGGCCATTATTCTGAGGAGGGCGTCACCTCTCGTTCCCCGTTAATTGTGAGCCGGACGTATACCATGCGGAACTCGATATCTCCTGATATCCCGTAAACGGCAAACAAAACCGCGAAGGGCAAAACCCATGCTCTTCCCAACGGCAGCCGCTTTGCTTCCGATACGTTAAGTCACCGGCCAATTACTGGCTGAACGTAATGCTAGCTGGACTCTGCTATTTACATAGGAGCAGACGTCCTCGTAAACATCACAGGCAGGAGAATGGGGAATGGACGAAGGGGTGTAATGTAGGAGTTGATGTCTGCGCTTTATCCGTTTGCGGACCCAAATCCCAGAAATACGAGAGTGGACACGTGAAAGCGGCGGGAAGCGTGCCTTCACACCACGCCGAGAGCCATCAAATACGGCATTTGGACCCATTGCGCGCTCTTTTCTCCATTTTACACTCAGAATTCGTATACAAAATAGCATATTCTAATTTTAGTCTTTCGATGGCAGCAACTTGTGGTTGGTCGTCACACTCAATGCCGTTCGCCGAAGCGTGACAAGAAGGATGTTTTTGTAGATATAAGGGGATGTTACCGCAGTGATTGGGCGAAGGCGCTAAATGTATACATGTAATTGAATTGCTGGATTTCATAGATGTGATCACGAGAGTAAGGGTTAAACACCGCTAGTTTTTGGTTGATTGTTTCCAAGAACTGATCGCTTTTGAAAGCAAAACTGGAAACTTTTGAAGCGAGGGAAATATAAGCGCATATTTCAAAAGTAGCCATACATTATTTTCCTAAAAATATAAATAGTATATTTATGAAGGATGCGTCATTTTGTACTTAACAAAGAATGGAATTCAATTGAGCGTGGTGGAAATAATTTGGAACAAAATCGGTTTTATCATTGGGTATACCCATATGTGAAATTCTACATGCATCTAAAGTATATGAAAATATTTCGTAAGCCGCAGTTTGCCTCATGTAGAGGTAAGGAACCTGCGGTCTTCAGACCATAGGCAGCCTTTCTGGGCATTAAATGAGGCTTTTTACCACCAGAAACAAATACATGTGTTTAAATAATTTCGTTTCCCTATTTTTTGTCATTGATCATCCTTAATTTGATGTCGTTAAGTTTTCGTTATTTCGCTGATATTTTCTTTGATCCGAGAGTTATTTCTGATGGAAAAATTGAGCACATTGAAAGAATTTTCAACTAGTATTAAACTTGTGTCAAACTAACGGAAACTTTAAGAATTTTTAATATTCCCTTCATATAATTTTTTAGACGTTGACATTTCATTCTTAAAACCAGGAGTATTTAACTTTACTGATTTTCGCAAGGAAACTTTTTGTGCTTTAAATAATTTATCGGAAAACATCATAAATATCGAAGTATTAAATAGCTCAGTTTTTCATTTAAGTTCGGAATTCAACTTGCTCGACCTCTGGAAAACTAATTTATCGGTTCACTTGCTTTTAGCAATTTTTATACGTTCAAAGAAGATGGATTAAATTCTCTTTTCTTTTTGAAGTCCTCCATTTTTTGAAGCTATCGATGTCATTACATTCACTCGGACCTCTTGAGGATCTCGCCAATATGATCTTCTCAGAATCGGTGTTTTCAAAGTTGGATGACCTTTATTCATACTAGGAATTTTGTGAAAGGTAACGCTGTATCAATTAGATATTCACTGAAGTACATTATTGACCTCTCGGTGAAGAGCGGTATTCTTTGTGTTTAAGGGCACGAGTGATACATGCATTTCCTTTGTAATATGAATTTGCATACGCGTTCTTTTTCCAGAGTGTTTGATTTCCTCGCTCTCGCAAAACGGCATTATACAAAACGAGATAAAGTTCAAAACTGATTGCATTCGAGGAAGTAAAAAAAGACCACGATGGATTCGCATGTTTGTAGTAATTTGAGATTTACGCTGAAACTGAGTGATCACGTTCTCTCTTAAGCCCCTTGATAGAGTGTCTCATCATGTTCCAATCGCAGCTCTCGGAACCTGCTTACAGTGTTAAAATTCCTGCTCGATTTCAAACATTCTTTGATGATTAAGTGCATTGCAAAATACATACGAGAGGGGTACGCAATTTTATAACTTCTTAGAAAATATCGAGACTCAAATACGTACGCTACTTTAATGAGTTTGAAAAAATCTTCTCTCAAAAAATCCGGATTCACCTATGCCCCTCAACTTCAAAAATAATCCTCCTATTATTGCTGCATTCTCAATATTATAAGAGATACTATACAGAAACTGCTCTATAATATGATTCCGTAAGGCTCTGGTTTAAAAAAATTCTTTTTAATAACAGTGTTCCATATATTCGAACTACGAAATGTAACTCATTTCATACCATTAACCCCTTCAATCTATTCCTTTATAATTTATATGAAAATAAATATGTTTTACCATCGCTATAAACCCGTGCACGAATACCGTGATATTTTCCGTATTAGCAACCCAGATGACCAATTTTATAGCTATCGAATATTATATCGCAATTCTTCGGACTCGATTACGTATCCGATGAGGTTTCGAGACAAATAAAATTTTCGTTCGTCCAAAAAATAGCGGATTCTGCTCATGGTTGTGGTTGTGGCTGTCATCATCGAAAGTTAATTTACAGGTGGCGAAGTTGTCCAGGGACAATTTATTTTGTGTTAAAAATTATCTAATATCATACGTACTCTTTGTGATTTCGAGGAAATACATTGTTGCAACGGTACTAGAACTAAATGAAAAATGAAGTTTTGGATTTCGTGAGGGCTTTCGGAAAATACAATGTCAACCGATGATTTACAAATAAATACGCTAATGATTTAATAATCAAGAGATGACATGAACTCGAAGAGTTAATTCCCGAAAATTTTTATACAGCGACGAGTTGCATAATTTTTACGCATGAGTTATTGCAATAACCACGAAAATGCACTCGAATATTTCGAATTGTTATATATGAGAGGGAGACCACTGGTAAACATAAGCTCGGTATGAATATTCATACAATATTAGCAAATACTTCAAATTTTTAGAGTGATTCGTTCATTGAGTAATCTGCAATTTATTTGCATGTAGGTTAAGTTCCGAGAGATGGCCGATAGCTTAATCCGTCTCTATGACAGTGGATTTAACTAAAAGGACGTATTTTACGTACGATCATTGAGATTATTTTTAGCTATCACAGTTCTGTATTCTGCATTTGAAAAGTTGCATGTTGCAGATTTTTAGAAGTGGAACAAGCTATCAAATCAGCACTCGAAAACAATGGGGAATTAGGATTGAAATCCAAACGAATTGACTACAAATTGATACTCGAAATTGGTAATACTCGGTAAGAGGGCAAACCCATTTGAAACTGTTTTATGAACATGAATAAGTGTGCTCAATTAAGCACGAAATAATTGGTGACTATTGATTTGCTATTTCTATTATTTAAGATATGAATTAAACAAGGATCCCCATTATCCAATTGTGCAGAACGTGGAAATTTGGCGAAAGCGGTCCTGGGTTCGATTGTATAGATGTAAGTCCACGTGCGAAATGACTTCATCTGTCGAAGTACTTTCAACAACACTCAAAGACGATTCCCAAATTATGACTGTCCGAAATTAGGACCAAAAATTTTTAAACCTTGTGTATGCAATACGTAATAATAATAAAATGGCCTACGTTGTTATGCGACCGGGTATCTTCATACTATCTGCTCTCATTTTTAAGTATTTGAGTAGTTGAATTCGTTCTTCATACAAAATAATTCAAGAATTCAAGGCATCACTTACGAGGATTAGAAATCTTTTCAATGCAAGTAAGGAAGATAAAACAGCCGTTTTTCGTACAATTTCGTAGGGATGAGTGATGATAACGAGCGGTAACTTAAGTCTAGTGCAAAGCAAATCTTTTAGATGTAGTTCTCATAAATAAATCTAAAGCGATTAACGCATTAAGTTTTGAAGCTAGATCAGTCCTTTTCTTTGATGGAACCTTTTCCTAGACTTTTTTTATTTCCTAAATAATTAATTAGGAAACTATAAATAGTATTTCTAAAAACCTTCAGCTGAATAAACAGAACAATTCAAAATATTTTTGACTTTAATTATACAGGTCAAGTAGATTAGACAAGCCTGATGTAAATAGCTGATAATTTTGGTTTAGGTTGAAAAGTTAGTCTAAGGGAATCTTCTCTTGCGTGCTGTTTCTTTTCGATTTTTTCCGGGTAATTTTGCGATGATTTTGCATTTATTTAAAAATATCTTTTCATCGTAGAGCCCTTTAGGATACTTTGTTTTTTCCTCTCTCTCTGTAAGAGAATGGAAACTTAAGAAGCGATAGTTACGGTGGGCTCTTCTTAGTCAGCAAGAAAACGCTTGTTACAAAGAAAAATTTACTGCAATGAAACTCATATTTTTTGAGTTTCTTTCCATAATGGATTTTCAAAATACTTCGCCTGATTCTTTGAAATTTCTTCGTATTTTTCCTAAAGCACAATTTGGGATGAATTTTGAAACATCCTGCAACCTGAATTCTCAATTACTAAATTATAGCCAATAAAGCACCGCTTATCACGTAATTTGAAGGCCTTCTGCTCTATGGTACTCTTAAAGGAATATATATCGATAAAAAGCTAAAATTGCTTCACGGAGGTGTATAACATCATCTTAAAATGTGATAGGAAATCAGTTCATTAAAGTATTAGTGACCCTACTTGTTCTTCAGGAAAATGTCCTCTGAAGGTAACCAGTTCATAACACGAGGAGTGACGGAAAATACATGAACAAAGCGATGATTCATAAATAAGCCATAATTTTGTGGATTTGAAAATATAGATTTTAAAAACGGTCCTTCTATCCCCATAATTAACAAAATTCCTGTGGTGCGAGAATGTACAGCAAGTAATGTATGTTGAAATGCGGAAAGAAATGAAATTAAATTACTCGGAAATCATTGGGGAATATTTTGGATTGGGAGAGCGTTCAAGAGTGTTTCGCGAAAAATCATTTATGAAAATAAACACTCCAAACACTTAACATGGACGGGAAAAGTGATAATATCGGCTCATGGAATTGTTTTAATTCTCGCGTTGGCGACGGAAAAGTTCGCAATTAACGCGGAATATTTGCAAAATAGTTGGCGTTGCAGAAATTATGTCACGATTACCGGAGTCACAAATAAATGAATAAGTGAAATTCCATATTAAGTGGCGGGGTGGGTGATTCCCTGCGGATGCGGTAAATAATATTATAAAGTTTGTGAAGATTTTAACGAATACCTAGAAGTTAAAGTACCACAAGGTGTGTAATGAAAATTGCAGTGGACTCTTAAATGTGACAATTTTCCTAACGTCAGCCCTCTAGACATTTTTTATAGCTTTGATACTTCAATGCTTTCGCTGAATTAAACACATTCGTGTCTTAAACTGAAAGAAGTTGCTTTCAATTCGTGAAAATTTAATAATTGCTTGTATTCATAGCCTGAAAATTTTTAAATCTTGGAATAACTCATTATAAAAGCTTAATAGAGAAGCACAAAGAATTTTTATGATTTTTATTGCTATACTTATATAGCTTTGTCTCATTTAGAAAGGGATTTTATTTATTTATTTATTGGACCCTTTATTAGGCGAGGTTAGCCCCGAGTGGGCCTCTCCTCCACCTAACCTCGTATGAAGATACATGGTTATAAAGATGTAAAATAATACTAAGAGAATAAAAAAGAGAAAGAAAAAAACGAAAAAGATTTTATCTGTGGGAAAAAATCTCCATAACTGAAGGTTGTTAGAGAAAAAACCGACAGAGTGAGAAAACACCCACACAAGAAGGGGAGCGAAAAAAACCCACGATTTTGTTAATGTTCATCCAAATGGAAATGTCCCATATATTCTACATTAAAAAATTGACATTATAAAACAGTTCACGCAGAGAAATCAGTGGATTTACATAAAATATTTCGGAGCAATTCAAAAATTTTCCGTGGCTTTATATTGCGATGAATATCTCTTTTATTAATAAATCCATAATTAATTAAATATACATACTCCTACTTCTCTAATTAGTTTACCCTTCTTTTGTTTTATCAGCTCTGCGTCCTATCTCTTCCTTAATTTTATTTTCACAGCTGTCTTAACTTTTATGTCCATTTTCTTTTTCCGGTACATATTTTACAATTCGTTGCTCTTTCCATGGTTATGGCATCTTTTCTCGTTAACAAATGAATTGAATCTTTTCGTAAACAAATACCTTATCAGTAAAATATTTTTAGAAGAGGAGGAATTTACTTTAAATGGATAAGTCGGATTTCAGATGTTCAACAAACATAGCACGATATTGTTCCCAAGGAATTTTGGCTTTGGAATTATGATTTGTAATTTTCTTAGTTTAACGGTCAATTATGATTTCTCGTGCTATCGAATATCATCACAATATTAGATATACGTTCCTATTTGATATTTATTGGCCCTATGGATTTCCAGTCACTATTGTGAATTCTCGGAGAAGAGCGCTCGTAGGGAAACGAATTTCTTTTTTATTTCATTATTTATAGCATTACACCACATCTTAAATATCACTCAACATCAGTCAATTCCAAATAGCAGTTATACGAGTAAGTCATAAGAGAATTGTATGAACATCATTTTATCGAATCAACGGTTGAAATTATAAGTCCATGGCCCAACCATTAAAATTACGAAGACACAGAATTTACGCGGGAATTTGTTTTGGCATAGATCCTGCTTTAGGCTATTGGCCACCCAAAGGCGACAAGTATCATTTCTCATTTTTTGCGCAAATTTATGGAAATCATCTAAAATTAGTTTCACCGGCAATTTATTTAGCGAAGCTTGAAACACGACGACTCTTAACCCCTTTAAATTGTTACACAGCTTCATCAAATCAAGAAATATATTTTTGGGGGCTTTTATTCCTTTGAACCTATAATTATGATATCCATTCGGTCAGCAGCTTAAAGGTTTGTAAAGAATCATAAGATCCATGCCAGTCCAAAATTTCGAACCCGGGACTTCAGGGTTCAAGGTCAGTACGCTACACCACCGAATGTAAAAACTACTACACGGGAGCAATCAATGGACTTGGATGCATCTAAATAGGACGCAGATTTAATCTAAACTGCGATTTGAATTGTATATTAGAACATTAATATTTATATCACTGGAATGACGCTGCAGCAGAATGCTCTTGTTATCCGTCTGATTTTCATTTTATAGACTTCTCTTTTAAAATATGTCCTGGTTTATTATCAATGAGCGCTTCATGTTTCCACTTCTTTCTTCTTGTTTCATTTTCACATATGAGCACCTCCATCTGAAAAATTGTATCCCTAGTCTAACCACGGGTCTTTGTATAACATCGCTCCATTCCCATGAATTCATTCCTTAGTATCCCATGTTTATATGTTTGCTTCTACATACGAGCAAGGTCGATAAAATCAACATAATACTCGCAGTCTAAAATTCGACGTACCAAACTTTTATCCCGAATACCAAATTTTCTTTGATAGCGTGAATTAGAAAATGTTTGAAATAATGAGTCCATAGTGGAGTCACTGAGTGTGAGGTAGGCCTCCAAATATGTTCAATTTCCTCGGTTGAGAGATCTTTGATCATATTCCAGTTCCTCTAGAGATCTCTTGGAAAATTACGAGCATTCCGATCTTCGTAGTGGAGATACCATATACTCATAGGGCGTGAAATTTACATTTTCTCGAAGCATCTCGTAACCATACGCAATAATTATTCGGATTATTTATGCAGTCATAAGAGGTGCACTGAGGTGCTTAGCTGACCATCATAGAATAACAGATAATATTTCATCGGTAGTGGAACTAATTCTGTTCCTTGCAGACGTGATGATGTGAAGCCAGCAAATATTGAGGCCGCATTGACAGCTGTAAGTCCACAGATAAAACAGTAAATCTCATTCATAATAATCACGCACGCAGCAAAATCTCTTTCAGAACGAAATAGTAGGCTAATACCACGAAATTCGTTTTAAGCCAGTTTTACTGTATTTGAGAAACTGCATTCAGCGAAATGATTGTGACGAATCCTGAAGATTTCTTTCCCGTAAGATGTAAATTGTGGTTTGTGAAGTAAAATAGGGATGCCATAGGAATACTTGAGGGATTTTATGATGAAGGGTATTGAGAAAGGTAACTGTAAAATACTTGTGAGATCATTAGGCTAGAGTGTTCCGTTGTATGGGTGTAAAACGAGCAATTAAGGAAAGAGACAGAAAAAAATGAAAGACCTTTGAGATGTGAGTGTCGCGTATAATGAATAGAGTTTAGTTACGTTGATAGAGTAATGTAAAGTGGGCGAGTTCGTTGAAAAGAAAAGCAGTTATCAAGGAAATAAAATGGAAGTAGAAGAAATGGCTGGGTCAGATTCTGAGAGGGGTTGCTAAAGAACGGAGGGTAGATCGAGGGAAAAGACCAAGTGAAGGACGACAAGCTTTATTCGATTATATATACTATTGACAAGACAATTTATCGAGAAGTAAAGAAAAGGGAACTTGGTAGGTAATTGTTGAGCGCCTTAACTTATCGTCTGGTAGTATAAGACAGCTCTCTAAGGAAATAGTTTTTGTCACATTTTGCTCATAAGTTTTTAAATATAGTTTTTATCACAACAAAACTCACATTCGGCCGGATCTTTGGCCGACGGTAAACGTGAAAATATTAATTAATTATAAATTACGGCCTTTACAGACATTTAGTGGGATGACCATTCAACCATTTTTGCATAATTCGATATTTCCACAGAAAGTAAAATTCTCTCGTTCCTTGTCCAAAATATACTGAACCTTCATTAACTTCAGAGAATACTGATTTTCTCTTTGTGGAAGTTACTATGAGTTTTTATTTGCTATATAAGGATTGGCTTCCCTCCAAAGTCATAGTTGCAATTGATCACGGGAATTGCTCAGTGATTATCCATGAAAGGAGAAGCATGATGCTACAAAGCATATCAGAAAGAATAATGTGACATTCTTAGAGATAACATGAGTCTCTACTTCTCCTTTTGAACATATATAGAATCATTTAATTTGACACTTATTACAAATAAGCTACCGAGTTTTAATTTTTTTTAGGGAGTTTATTTAGAGAATTTTTAAGAGTTTTGATCATGAGAACGTACCATAATTCGCTATTTCTAATTAAACACAACGGTAATTATCGTTACGCATAACGTATACCCGACGGAGTTTCAACAAAAAATGTAAACTTTGAATAATTTTCTCCAACATCAATACTATTACCGGCAGTAAGATACCATTAGTTAAGGACATTTGGAGAATATATCGGCAAAACACACCTTTATCGGTGTACCTACCAAATTGTGAGGCAGTGATTAAGAGTTTCATTCAGAATGAACTTTTCCGGCGTCTTCCGCATTAGTGCGGGTATAAACATTGTTACAGAGGTCATTCACTTCTCTCCACATACGAATTTACGATCAGCGTCATCGGTGGTCCGACCGAACTTCATGAAAAGACTTCTGATCACATTTTTGTGGGGAAGAGAAAGGACGGAAGCGACCCATACATCATATGACCTCATCAGCGAAACTTGTAATTGGCAAGAGGTAAGAAACGATGTATGAGGCCACGATTTCACCTTCGGGGTAATCAAAATAATTCCCCGCCATCAAACAAAGGGGCCTTCCGCATCCGCCTCCTGCGGATAAATGTAAAAACTTCAAAAGCCTCAAAGTTTCACGATTTTCGCTATCCGAGCGGTTTCGTTGGCTACCCAACGTCAGAATGGAGTTCTCTACGCATAGGCAGGGTCTCGTTCGAATGCTTTGAGTCGTCCCTTCCATGTGAAGGGAAAAAGGACAAGGGGAAGTCCCACAAGCGAAGGGGAAAGATTCAGAGGGGAGAAAGGTATGGAAGAGGACGAAATAGAAGGGAGTGGCGTAAATGGACAGGAAGGGAGGAAGAAGTGGATGTGTGAGGAAAATGTGAAGGCGAACGAAAAAGATTTGTCTTTGTCCGTGATTTTTTTTCACGTGCATACATCTAAGTTCATTCCCTTCAATCCCCATTTCTGAGTACGGTGATTTGTGCAAACAGCGATGATAAACTATTAAGCTGATTTATATTCAAGAATAATTTATAAATATTTCATCCTGGAGGTTTTATTTTATATATTTGAATTTTATCCCAGATAAACGTATCCCGGATCAGGATAGCGAGTTCGACGGTGAAAATAGTCCCGGGTTCGATTCCTGGTGGGGATAATGTGTTGGAAATGACATCAACTGTCGAAGCATCTTTAACAATACTACTGTTGCTACTGATAAATGATTCAACTATTGAATTGAATGGCTACTTTTCATAGAATAAAGTTACAATGGTCTGTGCTTATTAATCATCTAAATTTATTTTTGTGTTTTTGGTTAGTAATTTCCAAACCGAAAATTCGGAAGTGTTACACTAACGCAAGAAATAATGGAAGGGAGGAGTAGTGTTAAGATGGGAGGAAAAAGTATTAAGATACAATCACAATAACAGTTTATTACTATTAAATACTATTAATTATAATATGTGTGTTAAATAGAATTCAGCATAGCAATGTAAGGAATCCCTAATCCTTCGTTGTTTTCTTTATTCAAACTTGAATTTTAAAATTAAAAGGATTTTTCTTTATGTCCTAGTCTCTGATTTGACGCCAACCATATGAAAGGTAGATAAAAAAATAGGTTGCCTGATATCAATTCCATCTTTCCTCAATTCCAAAACCTTTCCAATTTGCAAAAACCTCTACCTAGCTTCATATTTAACAATAAAATTTAATTATGGAAGAAAAAGACGAGAGAAGAAAGTAAATTATATCGACAAGGGACTAACTTCAAGAAAAGAGGAAATTTGAAAAACATTATTATAGTCTCCTATGTAGTTAGACCAATGGAGGGAGGATTTTATCAGTTTTTAATAATTCTTACAATGCAATAATCGGCATATTATTGTTGTAACGAAAGTTAAAGCACAACCAAAGAGACATAGCTTGGTCGGAGTCGAGTGAGGGACCTGAGGGAGACTGTACTTCCACCCTCCCTCTCCATCATGTCCGAGATTGATAGCCGAGGGCAAAGTCTAAACGGATTAAAGATAAAAGACAGGAATTCATGAAAGGGCGCGTGGCTCCACAACTTCCCATTCAACTACAAAAGAGCTCAACTTTAAAGTAGCTCTTATTTACTAGATATATATCTTAGTGCTTAACTTGTAGGGCTTCTTTTACCGGATGAATCCATGTAAGAAATCTCTTATGTAAAGAAATAAAAGCTCGAGTCCTTTGAGTAAAACTACACAAAGGCATTGCTCGGCTAACGATTAGCGTAGGTCTTAATAAAGAAATCGACAAAAAAATTAAGTAAGAAAACATAAATCATATTGCTGTTGAAATAGTAAAAAAAGGCTACGGATAAACAGTTTTTCGTCTCAATCATAAATCTGCGATTCATTTCAGAGAATAAACATTTACATTTAAAAAATACACAGGATAAACGTCAAGCACATAAAAAACAGGTAACAAGTCTAATCTGAATCTCTTTCCATTCGCGAGAGCTTCGATAAGATATTAAAAATTGTCCTGAAATTCCCTTCGGAAATCGGCTTAATTGTGGAGAACGCCCGAAGAGAAACAACGGAAGAATCGATTTTATCGCTTTTAAATAAAGTGCCGTTTAGTGTTGTGAAGTGAATTATATTTTCCCTTCCTCGGCATGAGTGGCGGCGGAGCGAGGGCACAGACCCCCAGTATGTGTTTATGTACACAGCTGAGATGTAGAGATACTAAGACAAGGTACGAAACGCAGGAAAATTGAATAAGAAAGGGCAGCAAATTATTAAAAAATGGACCGAATGGAGCGGATACCGTAGCGAAAACGGAGTAAGTGAAGAGAAGGGAGAGTATCAGACGGAATAAATGGCGCAGGAGTTGTGGAGTCAGCCTTAGATTCGCTCACACTCCCGTGGGTTGATAGGAGTTCGGGCGTCGATTTATCTGGAGTGTTTGATTATTTATCCGGATTTATCGAGAGCGGCATCTGGGGAGTGGCCCCCCTGGAAATGGAGGGTTCGTTCCAATGATAAGCGCCCTCCCACCTCTTCTCCAGTGTCAACAGCCTCCCTGGGCGGGACACGGGCCTCTATACTTGTTAAGGGGACGTGAGGGTGGCGAGCGAAACGGACAAAGGGCTTGTTCGTCGATGGTGGGGTGGAAGATGGGATATGGGGAAATGGTTTTTAGTAGTTGTACGGCAGAGTGTACGTGTAGCCGAGTGGGGTTGACCGAAAGGGTTAGGGGGAAAGGACGGCGAATTCTTCCGAAACCCCTTCAATTCGGTGGATAGAACACATGTCCGGGAAGGGGATACTCTTTTTTAATCAACAACTGCGTCGGATGCCTCTATCGAATCTAAATTTCGTTCCAGAGCGTTGATTTCATTATGAAGTCGCTCTTGATTAAGTTTCTTTTTTATTAAGGATTGGATAACTCCTCCGATTTGATTTGACGAAGAACTGTTCGCTCCGAGGAAGGATTAAACCTGTCCGAGTCTTGGTGGAACTTTATCTTTTGGCTTGAATGTTTTATGCGCTTGCTTTCCCGGGATCCAGAGGATAGAACAGCTCTCCCGTTTCTCGGGAAAATTCACTTTGTATCCTGGAAATCGCAATCTTTTTGGATTGCTATGCTATGATCGAAGTTGTATCCGGATGCAGCTTTTAAGTGATTAGAAGATATTTTCACTTCACTTCTGAAAATTTCGATTCGAGTTCGATGAGCTTGCTCTGATCTCCATTCTTTGGATAAGGAATAAAACATGATTCCTGAAATATTCGATCATTTGATGACTAAAGCGATCAACGAATCCTCGCGATATTATTTTAAGTATTATTTTGCCTTATAAACTGAATTTTTCAATTCATTGGTCTATTTCAGAAAAGGCGGATAGTGGTAGATTTTGGGCTTTTCTTTTCAGTAAACTAAGTAACTCCCCAATTAGGGCTTTCGAAAATGTTATTTGTATCCCGTTGGATATATACACCGCGATCAGTTTCACAAATACACAGAGAATCATTAAAATACCAAGGAATATACGATAGCTGAATCGTTCTAACTATTTCGTGATAAGTCGATTCTAGCGCATTACGCTGTATGATTCATTAACTGATTTTCAATATTATGATATCTTTTTCCAGTAAAAATAAATGTGTAAAGCTCTTTATACGAAATACTTATCTTTAAGCAGCATTAAATTATGATGTGTGTCTAGATTTATATAATTACGCAACCAAAGAAGGGACATTAAAAATGATATTGATATATTGGATCAGATTCGCTTGATATAAAATGGGAAAACGTAAATCGAACAATAAAAAGTTACTTTGTTCATACGTATGTTCAACCGATGCTGCTTTGATGATGTAGAAGTCCATCATGGAATAAATAATAACAGTTCGTAATTCTTGTACAGGAAATTATGATACTTTCATAATTTGCTGTACGGTTTCTTAAGTTTTTATGAGTTTTGAGATATATTCTTAACTGCCTATGTTTACTAAGGTTTTCTAGCTCGCCTGACCCGAAATCCACCTCTAATTCGGATGTATTTATTTCATTCCTTCCACAACTCTAGTTAGCTCACCTAGTCGGCATCTACTGCAATTACTTTCTTACAAATAGCTCCTTTCCTAATTATTAGGCAAGTTAAGCGGCCATAGTTCCGAAAAGATCCGAGAGATCGCTTTCTAGAAGGCTCCTTTTTTCAATTCACTCGGCACTTGTTAAATAATTAAATCGAAAAATTAATTAGGCTAATTTTAGTTAATTCGAGGTCTAATTGCCCACTGTCAGCTGTGAAGTGAAACTGTGTCTGACGTAAATCTCTTTAAGGAGAACTTCTTCCTGCCAAGACTTCATTATTAAGTAGGGCCCATGCTGCTTTTTCCTTCCTTGTAAAACTTTGCCTTCCCGATTTAATGGTAGAGCACTGAATAAGTTCAAGATAACATGTCAGTTTTCTATTTTCCATTTGTATGAAGAAAAAACATTTTATCTCGTTCATCGTCCTGACGTTTCACAGTATCGTACCGAGGTTAATGAGCCGAAGATACTAGACATTCTTAAGGAAAAAATATTTCATCGGAAGTGATTCATTAAAATTATTCTACTTATCTCTTTTGATGGAAAAAATATACTTCTTTTGAAGAAAATCCTCCTCAATTATTATTCCATTATTCGACTTCAGATCTTTTTAAAATTTCAGCGAAAGAAATACACAATTTTTTCATTCGCTACAGTGCTTATTTATGCCTCTTAACTTAATTGGAACAAATTTTCTTATGAAAAGAAGACAAAAATCATTAGAAAATAAACCATAACAGGTTTTAAATTTTATCGGGATTTGAAAATAATCCAGATATCACTTTTTTATCCGTGCAATTTCTTCGCGTGAATAATTGGAGTTCGGAATAAATTCGTATATTCAATGATCAATAATCGTTCACGTAGCCACTGGAAATGATTAGATACTTAAATATTTTTACATAGCTCGAAATAATTAAGAATTTCGTATGACATACACTATTGCGGAACATTTATCTGTGTTTATTATCTAGAATACAAGATTTCAGTGATTTACAATCTAGTGGGACTTAATTTCAATTTTTGAGGAAGAATGCAAATAGAAATCAATATCAGTTTAATATTATGACCAATCTTCATCATCGATAAGTTGCTATTCTGTGAAAATCTCTTTGAGATCAACAATGTCGATTACGACTTGATTATTGTACATACTAAGCTATGTCGACTGAATATGGCTAAACAGGTCGATGTTTAATTTTCATTCAGTACTGCTCTCCTTGATACCATGTACGATGATAGGGTCATTAGCGAAAGAAATAATATTTTGTGAATCAATTGAGAGAGACTACTGAGTGTAGAGATTCTAGGTCCTACCTACCCTGCGGGCCACCGGCGTGTACCATAGGGTTCGTACATAAACCATGAGTTAGTAGCTCTAACATGTTACCATCGCGTATTGTCCGCAGAAAAATAGAATATTTGGAGCGCTTCGTTTGTTTCCTAAATTTTTCTCGCAGTATCTGATCGGATTTGTGAGTTCATCGATCATGTTTAATCTAAAATTCATCATCTTCTATTCGTTCCGCTTTTTTGTCATGGAGGATCTCAGTGACGCTCATTGACCTATCGAGAAGTTGCAGTGAATGCGAGATCAGAAAATTGTTCACTACAAGAATGCTCCCATAGTTTGATTGATCACTCACCCCATTTTAATCTTTACTTCATTAAGGCTGCGAGAACCGTACTTTTATACCTCACTTGTGTTCATTTTAAATTGTAATCGGCCCGCCTCGCGGAGGTATGAAAGAAAAAGCCCCGGTAGCCAAATCTCTAGAATGAACCAGCAGCAGGACATGAGAGTTTGAGGAAAGGGAGAGGCTGAGGGAAAAGGTACTCTTCATGTTCGAAAGCAGGATGCATGGCAAGAACCCTTTCGTAATCGTAAAATATTTCCGTAATCCGCGGGCAAATACAAGAGGAGCTGAAAGTACGTAATTAAAAGAGGATTAGTGTGAGAGGCGGTGGCTCATACCCTCTTTCGAATTACGTCATGAATTTATTTTGAAAAATGCCTTCCCAAGTGCGCTAAAGTGAATGTGGGAGAAACGGGAGGTGTTGTGCCTCGAATTACCTTACTTGTCGAATAAGTTGCCGCGTTTATCACTACGAGATAATTAAATTCGGATTTTATTTGCAGAAGAGAGCATTTTAAATATAGCTTCGCGTTTCTCGACTGAAATATATTGCTGCGTATTAATTTATCCATTGTAAACCTTTAGTCTTTCATTTACTTTTTTCAATATTTAACACGGCTGTGATAATATGAAAGCCATTGATTTATGAATATTGTTGAATAACGGCATTTATTTTGGTCACTCCTAATTGAATGCTACGAAAAGTATAAAGACAATGTGTTTCGCTTCCGTGATGTTTTCAAACTAAAGCATTCTGGCTCTGTGGATGCAAACTGCCTCAATTCTTTTAAAATGTTTTTTAGAATTCCGTTTATTTCGAGAAATATTGAAAACAAAGTAATAACTTCAGATAAGCCTCGAATATTTAATAGGATGTTTATAATTGTGAGCATTTCGCATTTTAAGAAGGAAGTTCCTCATTAGCAAAAGATTCGTTTCCAAAATTTCTCTAATAATGATAAAATAATAATTAATTCAAATGCTTGGAATCTTTTATTATTATTTTCCATCTCCTATTGGAAAAGCTAGTTTCCAGTGAGTATCTCTACCAAATAACTTCCCATGTCATTTTATGTAGTGTTCTAACATACATAAAGACAGAAATTAAATTAGAGAATTGGGAAAAATATGCGTAATAGATGGAGGATAGAGAAAAAGATACGGTGAAGGAAATTGTCCTCACTGGAATAGATTAAACAAACCTTGGGGATACCGAGATTATATTTTTTCTTATCTTTCAAAACACCTAAGTGGCATGCAGATGTATACAACCGGTTATCACGTGGTATTTTCTAGAATTGTGAGTACTGTATTTCCGCCACATCTCAAGCCACGTAGTGTTATTCAAGGAAATTTCTGCTAAAGGAAAATCAGATTGTACTTATGTAAATCAGACTGTACTTGAAGGAAAAATTCTTTAAACAACCGATACACAAAGAGATTGTGATAAAAAAATGTTGTTAAAACACAGCTCCACTGCATCTGTATCCAACTGTGAATTCCATCCAACAGTAAGGATGAAAATGCTGGACGAGAAACGTTGCGTTTTTCCTGTAGGAGAATGTCTATACTCCATCGTGGGTTCTTGAGGATCTGTCTCATATCCTTTTACGACAAAAGACATAAACAATTGTCTTCTATCACGTGACGGGTCCGTTGGCGATGTAAACATTCGATAGTTCCTCATCGACGGTGTGGCGGCGTCGGCTGCACAACTACACGAGAAGGAAACTTAGGCACACGTGGAGAGGCGAGTCCCATTGTAAACACACAATCTTTCGAAAGAGAAACTCGTACGGTGTTTAGTTTGGCATTGGGAGCTATTCCACGGAGGGCGTTATAAGGAAATGTTTATGCAACGCTGAAAGATAAGTTTGCTATGCGGATTGCCCCAAGTCTGTTTCATTCATTTGACAGCGAGTTAATTTTAATTTCCCAAAAATCCCACCTTAATATTTGTGTTCGCTCAATGCAAGCTCTCCGTGCACGTAGGCAATACCTGCGCATTAAGAAAGCAGTTCGGAGGGCCAATGTGAATGGAACGGTTCCAGTGCGCCGTAGTAGTTTCCTCATCTATAATTACCGAATATTTTACCTTAAAACTTACATTCAGAATGGAGCCGCTTGGAATTTCAAAACGAAATTAATATCTATGAATATGATTTGTCATTAATAGGAGGAATCAATGTTCTTCTTATCAATAAGTGTTTTGGCATCGGTTTTGAAAATTTCTGTTACCTCTTGGTTGCGATATATGATAAATGAAGCTATTGATTTAATTTGCCTTGCGTAATCGAATATATCAGGTTAAGGCCTACACCATCGATATTACTTATTTTATATGCTATGATTTATTAAATTATTCCTATAAATTTTTTTTGTGATTCGAGTCATTCAATTTACACCAAGTAATATCCGAATCTAAGCAAGCTAAAGCTTGAAATATTGGAATATATACAAGCTGTCATATGTAATTTTGCTTGTAAGCTTCTACTGGAAATCGAACCCGTGATTGCTTTTTCAAAAGACGGAAACGCATAACCCTCACAGCAATACGGGTTCCAGAGAAAAAAAACTCCGAAATTAATGACTGATCGAAACTCGGGATCTAGATAAACGTACGCACAAGAAAGGGGTGAAATAATGGTATGATATTGATCATTGAAAAATTAATTGCTTGTAATTTAGTAGCCAGTGACAGTTTCATAAATTTAATCATCTGTTAAAGAGGATGAAGGGACTGACTGTAGATGTCTCAGTTGTCTATGTTTGAGTTCATCCGAAATCGACAAAATACATCGGTCAAAAGCGGGCTTAAAGAGGAGCAAATCTAGTAACCACCCCATAGTCAGACTTTATTAATTCTTTAGAAAAATGATAACAGAAAAGATTTTTCCTACACATACATTTAACATATCTTATGTATTCTAAATTTCTAAATTTTTAAAGTATGGTCTCACGAGAGATTATGGAAGGGGAGGCGAATTTGTAATGAGTTTACTGACGATAAATAGAGACAAGATCATCATAGGAGAATGCCATGAAAAAAGAATCTAACCCCTGACCAGGAATCTGTCTTTAAGAGTTTACTCTTCCCTCTGTTTTCTGCCACGGAGCAAGTGCCGTAAGCTTTTGTGTAGTGTTTACACGACTTAAATTTAACACCAACGTGTTACCACTAAAAATCTAACCTGAGTCTATCTATGACATCGGTACTATTTATTCAAATGATGTATTGCGGGGCTCATTCCCAAAATGAATAGATTGGCTCCCCTTTTCCTTTTGACCGGTCTATATTCACGCAAGGTTCTTTGGAGGGGAAAATGCTTAGGAAGTGAAAAGGAGCCTTTCTGACTCGTGGAGTAGGGCTCTTGGGAAAGGAGAAGCAACGGAGGTTAGCTAAAAAGGAAGGTCATCCTATAGGCTTACGGAGAGCTCTCCAAAGCTATATGGGGCCCTCTCACTCCTCACCCTCATTAATCAGTTATTGAGTGATGCGGGCTCTTGGAATATCGTTGGTAACTGAAGGAGGCAATTAGCATAGCTCACGCACTTACTCGAGTGCTTTCGATCACCTCTTTGCTCATTTTTAGCCGGCCATAGGTCGAGGTTTAAAGGATATACTTACAATAGGTGCTTGGCGCCCGGGTGCAAGATATTCCTACGGCGCCTCCGGCCCCTTGCTTTAAGTTATGCCTTATTATATTATCATATCACTAGAATTAATGCATACCAAAACATACAACAAAGCGAAAATGGTGAATTTATATATTTACGATTGAAATTTTTATGTGATGATGATTAAATATAAAAAAATACAAATGTTTTATTTGCTTAGTGAATTTCCAATTTCCGACTTGAATGCTAAGCTAAAATCATATTTTTGAATGGAATTATAATAAAAAATTAATCCGCAGAACGACCTCATTTTCGTAGGGGTATAACGTCATGGAGTCACCTACTCTCGTTAACGGATTATGGTTCATTCTGTTTATGACTGAATCATCAGAATCAATGACAATATGTAGTAGTTTGGGCTCCCAAATATATCTAAGCGTGAAATCTTTCAGCCCAAATCGTGAATCCGTACCGTAATGATTATTTCCTTATATGGAAGACATCCACACCATTCGTACTAGATTTTTTTAATGACAACTTTTTAATGCTAATACTTTTGTTATAGTTGGAATATATTTGGACGGAGTTAAAGAAACCAATGTTTGCGAAAACATGAAATGATACGTCATGAGCAAACCCTGACATGCAAGTCTAACTTTAAACGGAAGAAGTCAAATTTAGTAATAACTTTATAATATAACATTCTTCTCTTTTCTTTCTAATGCATAAAAAATCATTCTCGCTGACACGAACTCTCCGTCAGCCTTTTTCAAATTACAACAATATGCTGAGATAAAAAATAAAATAAAGCTGATGTTCATCGAGCAAGACGTACAACTTATGGAGAAGGTAATAATTATGGGTGATTTTAATTTTCGATCTAGTTAGACTTTGGATAACTTCGATAACTCAGTTTTCCCTCGGGTAAAGTGATTGGAAAACAAATGCTAGAAGAATTAGGACACCTTGAGCATCATGAAGCGGCATTTATGTCGATTAAATATTGTTCTCTAGTCTAATGTCGGGTGTAAAAACTCTTCATATTTCATTCTGATCATAAAACATTCTCATTCATAGTTCGAAAGCGAATCCATAGATTTGTCACAATCATATTAATTCAAGAATGCCGGAGAAATTTTATGGAAGAATGCTCCCGAGTGGTAGTCAACAGCTGACGTAAGGCTTTTATGACCTCAACTGCCTCCACCACATAAAACTCTCCATCCGACAAACGTGTCCGCATTCTTTAGTTCGGCGGCTAGAAAACTTGATAAATTTAAGTTTCAACTTAGACAGCGATATCCCTTTAGCCGTATCATCATGCGCGCTATTTGTTCCAGCATTAGCATTACCTCCCGCGCGACTGCCACATACCAGAACTCTTCCCCGCCACCCAGAAAGTATTTATTTTTCATGTTTGAAAATATTATTACACCTGAAATATGGTCGAATTTTGTCACAGCTGTCCGTACAGTCCACTTTATATTCTCGCGTCACACAGCAGCTGTCAACCTTGGGTTAATAAATTTTAATCGCTTACGTAATGTCACTCGAGCCACGTAAAAAAACAAGAACCATTCTAATCTCCCCGTTACCTCGAAGCACAAAAGGAAAGCGTACGAGGTCTTTTTATTCCTCTTTTCCACGCCCTTTCTCCCATATTCCCCATAGCCTTTCTACTTTCCCTTTGCAGTACGAAAAGGTTCTTTGTCATACATTGAAAGGAGAAGCTCCGACAAAACTTGGTGGACAGCGTGAAAGGTTCTCCCATTGGTCCCATGAGGTCCTGCCCTCCGTCTTTCCCTTTCCTCCTAATTCTTCTCCACTCCCCTATTCTCTCCTTTGCGCTTATCCACCCCAAAAACCCCTCACACTCTCTCTCTCCCATTTCCATATCTTTTCCTCCTTTTTGGCGGCATTTCTTGAGAATAACCAGGGGCGGCAGCAGGCGGTAAGATGGGCGTTTGCTTCTTCTCTAGGTGTGGCATCCGCTGTAAAAACGACGCCGAGAGAATGGTGTGACAGCAAAATCTCGACTCACGAGCCAACAATGAAACTGGGTCTTTTTAATAAGATTTGCCCATTCACGTCGTCCTATCGCGTAATCAGATGTAGTCGTCAGAGATTTGATGTGTTTCATTT
This sequence comes from Pachydiplax longipennis, assembly GCA_036926295.1. Classification (NCBI taxonomy): domain Eukaryota; kingdom Metazoa; phylum Arthropoda; class Insecta; order Odonata; family Libellulidae; genus Pachydiplax; species Pachydiplax longipennis. Next base: position 5,213,534 of record JAVFKF010000010.1, read on the forward strand.
TCGCCTCAAAGTTTTCTCCTTTTCGTAAAAATCATCTTTTTCTTCTTTCTCTTTGTTGGACTGATATTTTTCCATCTCTCCTTGTCTTGGAGGAAAGATTTTGGTATGTTTCCTTTGCAGATATGATGTCCGGATGTACTTCTATTAGTGTTCAGAAATTGAGCACCTCTCCATATCCCGGATTTATCGTTTTCGACATTTTAGATATTTCACGGTTTTGCATAACCAGTTTGAGTATTGAAACGCGCCTTGTTGAAGGAGTCTTGAAATTGATTTGACGCATCTCGTTACTTTTACATTCACAGGGGTAATTAAAACCTCAGAATCGGTAACATAAAAAATAAAACGCCGAACGATAAATAATATTGTCGTAGCGGAAAAAATGATTTTAATTCAACATATTTTTTCATTGAGCAAGAAGAGAAAATTTTAATGTTCTGAAATTGAAGGTGATTTTATGGATTTAAAGGGGGAGAGGAAGCAAATATATTATTTAATGATCAATCGAAATAGTATTCCAAAGATTTTCGCCAATAGTTCTCTAAATGCAAGAATTTCCTTATGCAGAAATACTCAAATATTTCAATAGAATTTCGTCACCCAAAAATTCGCCGCGGCCGCTGTCAAGGAAAATTACATTCGTGAATATAGAAATATAAAATTAGGAAATATTCGAGAAATCGTCCCGATTCAATATGTAAATGAAAATCTCTGAAATAACTTTTTGAAACTTTCGTTCCCCTAAAATCGTTACCCTAAAATAAAGAAAATTTTGAGACCTATGCATTGAACTACATGGCTAAGATTTTCCATGACAGCGTTCTCTCAGTTTTGGCGTAGCAAAATTCAGTTATTTGTAATTTAGTTCACTCTAATGACGTGACGACTTGGCGATAGAAAATTAGCTTTTAATCCCATATTATAGGGGTTTATGATAGTTCTAAAATGTTTCATGGGTGGAAATGTAAAAGGTTTATTATTTTAGTTTAGGCGTTTTTCAATGCAATAAAAGGTCCTTATATAATATTCCAAATTATAATATATTTATGACTCCTGTTGACATGCTAGGTTATGGATTTATATCATCTCACAAATTGCTTCATCAAAATATATTAAATATCCGCTATACATCGCAATGTATTTTAAATGGGAGAATTTTGCGCCAGTCTAACGCAAACCCATGGTCATTTTCTGGTAGTTCTTTTATTATTACAACAGGAAACTGTATTTCCTCGAATCTTCGGGATTTTTAATTCTATATCTTACCAGGAAACACCTCAAATATTTTTCCGAATATCTGCGCAATGTATCCTTATCGGAAAAATCGGATTTTGGTAACTTCTGGTATTCAAATCCCTTCATAGGGATAGGAATAGTTTTTCGGGAGTTTCTAGCTCGTAAATATACAATGCAGTTTCTTTAATATCTCTACACCAAACCGTTTCTGAAATGGAGTGGGGAACGGACGGACACTAAGTAAATTATATATAAAGATAGGAATGATATAACCTGTTTTTCGTCTGAAATACATTAGTATGTGCTTACTTTCGAATTTTTATGTAGAAAAACTGATGAGATAAACCATTATGTGATGAAAATAAATTTCGTACCCTTAATCTTCGAGATATTTTCAAAAATTATTTGCCAATCCTAGTTCATAGTATGTATTTCGTATACTAGTAATTTCAGAAAGTATCTCAGTATTTGGGTGAACTGCCCTAGCACATTCCATCCATAAAATGACTATGCAGCCAAAAATGCGTCAAACTAAACCTTATGGAAATGCTAGATTTCATTAATTTTTCGCTACCTAAAACCCTCAGGAAAATGTGGAAATATGGTTACCGTTTTCAGGCAATAAACGCAATAAACAGTGAAAAAGGTTCTTTCATGAATATAAACAGGAACATCTTACCTTACTGAGATGATTGGTACTCCTTTCAGGTAATGAATCTTAGGAGTTAATTCAGAAAATACATTATCCCAAATCTGCCCTTTTTTGTCCCTTTTTTTCTTTCCCGAGGAATCTATGGCTTCGTTTGAATCCGATAATTAGGGCCGCAAATCCCCTTTATAGTCCACCGTTCTTTCATTTAAAAAGTCCTTATTTAGCCTCGGTTAATCGATTTCGGGGAGCTTCTACGCTGGCCCGGCTTTCACGCGATAACTCCTCTATTGTACCGAAAACAATTATAACAGTAATTACTCCCGCGAACGAAACAGCAAAACCCTTCCCTCACGTTTGTTTCTCCCCCAGAAACCTCCTCACAAAACATCCTTTCTGACCGTTTGCTTTATTCCCTTTCGCTCGCAACTTATAGCCTAAAGAAAAGTGACAAATGGAGGCCTACGACCTGGTGTTTAAAGCCCGCTCCCACCTCACTTGTTCGTGACTTCTTAACAAGGAAGTAGTGCTACCAGAGGGGCAAAAACGTAGCTCGGGAAAATGGGTAGGTTCGTCCCTCGGGGGCGCTCACCACCCTCACCTTTCTTTTCCTCCGCTCGTAAGATAGAGAGAGGGGTTCTTATCCTAGCTCTCACACGGACCTCTTGATACTCCTGCTCTTTGCTTCAATCTTTTTGACGCTCCGTCCATCTCCAGCGCTCTGCCACATTTTAGCTCCCCTTAAATTTCGGGTCGTGTTTGTTTGACGGCACCAAAAATTCGAGCCTAAGTGGAAATGCGAAATGTTTACTCTGTGGGATTTAGGAATGTAATGTAAGAGACTGCCTTGTGGAAGCGCGTTTTGATTCTTACTCCAAGGTGATCTCGCTTTGAATCCGTGTGTTTATCTTGAAAATTTTTCAGGGGATTCGGGGCAAATATTTGCGGAGAAGACGCGAGCGAACTCCGGAAGAATTAATAATCTAAGCTCGGAAGTTCTAAATACGCTTAATAGTTTTGATGTTGCGGGAACTTGTAAATCCCCGTGGCGTAGATAAATACAGACTTACGTAGTACATGTCAGTCGAGTTCTCTCAAATTGTCAAATTAAGAAAGTCGCCTATCTCGTATATTTGCAACAGCTGCAGTAATCTTTCATTTTACACTCGAGGATTTTACGCGTATATTCTTATAGCAACACATGCCTACTCTATTCAGTACGTCGTTCATTACATTATAATAGCTTTTTTGTCTTTTTCTCCCTTTAGAACATCAAAATTCTCATCATGCACCATCCATGACATCGTTTCCACCAATTTTCTTTCTGAATTAAAAAATATATATAAAGCCCGGATTATATGGCTTATGCAGCCTTTCCATCCCTGAAAATGAATTTATTTATGTAAGATTGTTACGAAAAACATAAAAATGTATCATTACATAGAAAGACGAGAGGTTTTACTATCGAAATGGTTATTCTCGGCCAATCTCAAAATAAACCATTCCTTAACCTTATAAGTAAAAGTAACGTACCAAGAATAAATTAAAACTTCTCTATCATTTCACCGCCCTTGATCTCACTAAATAGTCAGTGCTACTGATTTTACAACAAAATACAGAAATTATCATCTTCCCTATATTTTCTGCATACGTGATTAGACCGAGAAGATAAAGCCTTATCTTCAAAGCATTACGTTAGGTTTAAAAATTAGTTTGAATACTTTGCTTAAAATATTACTGAATTAAACTGAAATGGCGCATAAAAATGATCATTTTGTTCAGTATGTCATAAATTGAGTCATACTTAATTCCAACATAAAAAATAAGTTTCCGCTTTCCGATTCTCTCTCAGAAGGCTTTAAATATGTGTAGTTAATCCATATAATCAAAAACGTTCTTTGGGCAATATTCATATAATATAAAATTAAAGCTTTAGGATGTATACTAGAGATTAGATGTATACTACTTCCTAGCTTCGAGACTCAATTCGAAAATTTCAAATTGGTACCTTTTTTAAATTTAGTAGAATTGTTAATTAGATTGTAACATAGGCTCGAATTGACTATATTTCCCATCTTATAATTAAAAATCCTTAATATTTCTTTATGACAATTTACTAATAGGAGTAATTTTCGCTAGGATTAGACTTATTAAAGATATGGTGATAACACAAGCATGCACCGATAAACGAATGTAGGAGTGTTAAACCTTTATTCAATAATACCCGTCTTATAGTTTCTTTCATCAGTACTCTTCTGCATTCCCTTCCTGTCTGTTATTTATTAGTAAGTTTTCATCACGAGAGACAAATTTCAATTGACCTGATTGAATCTTTCCAAAATTAGGAATTAACTAGGTCGCACATGGATCTAGGTCCATAGAGCAGCAATAGAGAGACGCTCCGACGAACCAACTATACTCCACTGCCTTAACATTCCACATAAATCCACTCGGAGTTACGATCATTCGCAATGAATGCAGCGCGCTGTTATGGCTTGAGACGAGGTGCTAACTTTTTAATCACTTCAGGGTATTACGTCTGACCATTGTCAGATGTGCTTCGATGAATTTTGAGCTCTTTGGGAGTCTTTTACTCCAGGCGAATATCGAAATATTCCGGCACATTTAATGATTTCCGCTCTACATAACTTGATATTTTCTAGTGAAATAAACTATTTTTAATGTTCAAAATTCCCGCATTGAGAAGTATTAACCAGTATATAATTTGGTCTCGAGGCACACTTGCAGAACTTTAGTGTTTACTCATTTAGTCGGTACCATAATAAAAGTAGTGTTATTGACGATGTTGTTCCATAATTGACACCGATTTTGTCTCAGTATTGACACTGACAAACTCGATCCTAAGAATGAACTTACTCCCTTTTTCCTTGACAGCATTTCTTTTCTCTCCACCTATCCTCTCTCCTTTATTTGATTTGGTCATTTGCATTTATTTATTATTTTTTGTAAAATGATTAATTACGATTTGATTCTCTTTTCCTTCCTTTATAAAGCGATACTATTCTAATCTTACTATTCAATATTCCGTTCCATAGCGAACGTGCTTCAATATTTTTCCCAGTTTAGTACCAAATGTTCGACTTCTCTTTATATGACGGAACGGTTCCTTGCTTGCGCTTACATCATGGTTATCAATATACACAGTTCAGAAACAAACCTTAATTGGTTTATCTATGCTGAAAATAATTTATAATTCCTCAAATAACCTAAATCCTGAGTGTCATGTAAAACTTTAAGGTAATTCTGGTCATGTGTTCAAAATTCTGGGAACTTGGGACGAAATTTAAAGAATGGAAAAGAAATTCTTAGTCATTCAATTACTCGCAATATAAGATATACAGTCTATAGTAGTGATTCCTTAAGTGGACAATACATCCATTATAAAATTGCCACTTAGTGATTTGGTGGATATTTTATCATTACAGATATTATTTTCCTTCTTTTCATTCGCTGAACTTTGTCTTAGAGATTATAATTTTCATAGACGAATAATGGAGGCCGTGGTATGAAACCATGGAGACCGTAGTGTGAGAAGATTTGGGAGACACAGTTTAGAGATACGTTACAAAATAAAATGTTTGGGCAAGGAATAGATGCACAAAGCACATAAGGATTGCATATACAAGTGTCATTTCCTCACAGTTCCTGTAGGATTGTATCTTCAAGTCTCAGGCGTTCTCTTCGATACTTCTCTGAGGATAAGAGACGCAGCTCACGACTTCCGCGAAGACCGCCTTAGGACATCGTTCGGATTCCGCTGGAAACTGAGACATTATCCGAAAGAGTAAGGGCCAAGAAGAACCGAGAGCTACCTCAGGAAGTGGGTGGGTCAAACTTGAGAGAGGAGGAATATTTCTTCCATATTTTTCCATTGGGAGGAGTTTCGACAAACGGAGGAAAGAGTATCAAAGTGCTTTCTGCAAAAACCACCCCGAGGTGTCCCAGATGGCACATTATCTTATCACCTGCAATCGCTACAAAGCCTTGGAAATGGGCGATCCGAATTTATGCTTCACCTCTACGAAACTGTTCTTTCCTAGAAAATTCAAATCTAACTGTAAGCAGTATCGCTACAAACATATAGCTTGAGAGGAGCCTCATATTTATTCTGCCTATAGATTTCTCTTTTATCATTGTAAAGTGTACGCACACCTAATCCTTCTTTTACGCAGTAAATAGATTTCAGAGAATTCAGTGCTAAAAAATGTGTATCGAAAGATAAAAGACCGATACAATGATCCCCGTTTCAGTTCTTTGTAAACTGCTGAAAAAGGCAATATTCCATTTAGATAAAGTAATACATTTTTATGTAAACATTTTTTCACAAGAACATCTGCATTTAATATAAATTTGGACATTTTTAATACATTTATCGTTTGCGCATTAATTGAATCTGTAAACATTTCTTTTTACAAGTTAGATGATTTTTTTTAAATATGTAACTAAATTATTGTCTACGGTGTGATCTTTATTTTATGTCTTATGAAGTTACTTTCGGTTATTTCTTGACCTTTGTCAGTTTTACTTTTTAATCTATTGCAATGTTTTAACCTAGAAAATAAGGTCACAAAACTTGACATTGCATAGAAGAGAGGAGAAAATCTTTGCAATGAATCATTCATGAATATGAATTTCAGAAAATAATATGTAAAATTTGAAACCGAATTTCTATTTTGGGAAGGAATCGATACGGAACCATGCATCGATAAAAAAGAAAAGGTTCTCAAATTTCAAGGGCTATTCCATAATGATGAAAGCAAAGTATGCTTGTTCCGAATTCTACCGATGAATATTTCTACTCCGATAAGTTAGCAAAACATCATTGGAACCCATCCGCCAATAAAAATAGGTTCGGTACAATAGTTGGCCTCCACTTCGTAATCCAGCCAGAAAAAAACATTGTTTACCTTCTTTCCAACAGCGAAAAATGCAAACGTCGTTGGCTTGTTTACAGCTATAGACTCAATGGAAGGCATCTCTTTTGAGAGGGAAGAGCCCTCAATCAACCGTGCTGCATCCATTCTACCTGAAATCCCGTTCAACTTTTTTATCGAATTCTTGTTGGCCTAGTGTGGCGTCCTTTAGGAATTTTATTTTCTCCTTTCAGCTCGTGAATCGCTTAACCTTCTCCCACTGCGTACGGATGCGAAAAAGAGCAATGCCGTCGATTCAGTACATGGGCTGTACTTTTCTCGAATTTCGAAGCCAAAATATGCATAGTGTGTTTTATTCATTGCAAATGAATCGATTATCCTTACACTTATACAAGAATGAATTGTGTTCTGGACATGATTTGGATATCTATGTTACATAACAATAATATGTTAACAAAAATATGGATACATATGCTAAATAGGTAAGATAAGTTAGAATAGATAGAGAGGTCTTTCGGTGAAAGAAAAACATTAGAAAACAGACTTTTATTTAATAAGAGTTATGAAAGTCTCAGAAGGTCGGTCATCCGCGGCTTTTTTTTCTCCTTTTGAGGAATTTGCCCGAAGTTCACTGGCACATTCGGCGATCGGAGAGTTTTTCTTATCTCATGTAAAATCTTTCCTCAATTTGTATTTCGCAATTTCATAGTTTTAAGACCATCTTTTCTTAGTGGCGGATTTAGATCATCAGTCGGTATTCACACCACCACAGCGGCTGGCGAATTCGATCACGGTCAACTAAACAGTATAATCTCTCGCAATCCTGGGGACTCCTGACTTTTTGACAGTCAAACTAATAGACCTAACTTTCGTCACCCATTATGACATCTTTCTTAAATTTAAGGTCCAAATTGGTTCACCCATACATGTCTTACAAGTTATGCGGTGGGCTATATATATTCGTTGCATTTATAAAGTAAAATGTGTACTCCGTCTTAAATGGAAAGAAAAATAATACGCTAATAGGCCGCGATCGCAGCGTAACCCGAGAAACCAAACTGAACGGCAAATTCATGCGACGTCATCGCTGCCACCGATTAGCTGCAGTAAGTAGCTTAACAGTAAGTGTCTAATCTGCTACTTTTGAAGATATATAAACAACCATACCTTGCAAACTAATGAAAAGAAACCCTTATGACGAAAACGGTTATTTTTAAGTATTAAGCCTACAAGATCTCGTCTCAAACTTAACATTCCACTCTCTTTCTTAATTAAACTCCTTAATTTGAACATATACGCAAGAAAGCATTGTCAGGGATTGAAGGCAAAAAGTATGGATTCATTTTAAGAGTAAACTTTATCCGTACGTCATGAAATTCCATCCGCTGGAGAAGAAAAGCTTATAATGTCCTCAGTATTTCTCCTTTCGAAAACAGTCTTTTACGGAAATTCTCAGACTTTTGCTCTTTGACGATGTACAGAGCGTATATCTTTCTTTGAAATTCAAGAACTCGCGTCACATTTCAAAGCTGCTTTTGACTTAGCTTGTTTATTCCAATTTACTTTCGAAAAAATACATCCTTAGCCATAGTTAATCTTGGAATATTTTAGAGAACGTTTTTAGAGAACTTAGCAGAGTGATTGGCTTTCTGAAGTTTTGAGAAAATTATAAGTTAAACTTATAATTTTGACAGTGTGTTGCCCCATAGTGAATTCCAATGATATTGAAGTAGAAGTTCTAAAATCTAAAATATCTCGCGTGCCATGTTACGATAGATTTATCCCTTCCAAATTCGTTCTTCTTTTTAGGTCTTCTGATTGTAGCGCTTGAGGAAATTTTGTATGAAAATTTTCTATTTAATTTATGCCCAAAGCGATTTCTGAGCAGGGGAAAACATCGCCATTCCTTGGAATTTGGTTCCAACCGAAAGAAAAACCATGTTGTCTAAAAGTTATTCGTTATATTAAGAGTCGTATAACGTAATCCAAATTCCCTACGCATTCCTCTCAAGGAAACTGAAAAAATCGATTGGGGAAGAATGTAATCATTTAGAAATACAAAACGTACCCTAGTGCATTTCTGCATAACTTATCAGAGAGTGCCGCAGGCTTGTGACAAACAATGATCGTATATGAAAGACAGGATCATTTTATGATCAGCAAAGAATATTTTCCTAAGCAAAAGAATAAATAAATAATGCGATATATTTTTTAGGAAAATCTTCGTAGTTTGCAATGAATGAGTCTGATATTTTTAAAATCCCCTTACGAACCTGTTGAATGAATATTAATTTTTATCACAAGTAAAAATATAATAAAAGCTTTTTCATTTCAACCAAATTTTAAAACACAATGCACAACCGGTTTTGGCTCGTTCCGCCATCCTCAGGTCCTGTAAAAGTTTTATTTTATTTTTATTTACTAACAAAAATAATATTCATTTGAATGTGATATTTCACGTGGTAAAACATGAGCTAATTGAGTTCACCCTTCAAATCATTCATGGTGGGAGTGAAAAGCGAATAACTAGTCTTTTCTCTCCCATAAGCCAATATAATCGTTCATTCCACCATCCTTATTATTTCATTTCTTTTAAAACAGAAGGTTACGGATCATTATTTTCAAGTGTTCGCGCCACGAAATTTATCTCTATTTCACTTCCAATACTAGAGGTGGAGAGTCCACTCGATTCGGCCGGGTAGCCGAGAATTGAAATATGCCCATTCTCATTGTGTCCATTAGCAAAGGACGCTTCGTGATGCGGGGTCCGAAGATTCTCGGGCCCCCGCAGACAGCGCCTTTCTTGAAAACGGTCTCCCTATTCGAATTGGATTTGGTAATCCCCGCACGGAATTTGGCTTGGCTCGTGAGGTAAGTGCCTGCGGCTAGATGTCTCTCTTGCCTTCCTCTCCCTACAATTTCCAATTTCGGGGATGAAGCCGGCTAAGGAATTCCCCAACTTCACACACCCCCGCAAACTACTCCCCATTTCAGTTATACTACATCTTCCTGCCCCCGTGGTCATCAGTCTCCCGCCGCACCGCCGCCTCATTTCTTTCGGCACAAGTAAGACGTCTTAGAATATACTAGTGGATTCCTCATTCCCCTGCCACTTTGTCACCTCCAACTCTTAACTTACCTCTTACACATCCATTTCATCTTCTCGTTTTCCATCTTTCTCCGGTCGCACTACACTATCTCAGCCATTATCCACCCCTCTAAAACAGTCACGGTTGATATCCACGACTTGATGACGTGTTAGCCACCTATTCTACCTTCCACATCCAATAAAGTTCATCCTATAAAGTACTGCGATGTGATACTTTACACCGAGTACACCGAATTTCTTTTTATTCATTTAATATCCGAATCATAATCATTCATGAAAGAAATAGTTGTAGGAATATTTCCATAGATGAATACCTGGATCTTTATTAAAAATAAAAATATTTCAGTTTTTACGAGACATGAATGTATATTTTAAAAGTACATTTATCGGGATCTGTATATTCTCTGAAATCATTACCCTTGTCCATCCATCAGTCGGTTAGCTAGGTCTTCATCACTTACACTCTAAGCTACAGAAAGCTGTGAAAAGGGATTGGGCCAACGATAGGTAGTACTCTGATTCCCTCGCTTAGCCATAAACCTATAATTGGTAACAGAGTGAGTTAGTGATTCTCACAGCATTTAATAAGATGTAATCAAAAAGAATACCACATTTTAGAATTACTAATACCTTAGTAGCTTTTATTGTGACTTCTAAGAAAACGAGAAACTCATGCGCTTATTGAAACATACATTGTCCTTTATTAAGTATCAAAAAATAGAAAAAATTCCATTTATCAAATTATTGTAATAGCAACTATTTATTGCATACAGGAATCATTCAGAATAATTATCTATCTTTGATAACTGAATTTTGCATAGGATTTTGTGGCAATGCATAAATCATTCACACATCAAGCAATTAGAACATATTTTAAAGTAGCCGATTCGGTAACTTTCTATTCACAGGTTTGTCCGGCTTATTTCATCTCCTCCATCATAGTATACTAGCCCCGGGGCAATAGAACCCGCTCATCTTACAAAAATATGTCTCCACAGATATGACATTCCACAACCAGCGATATGGTAAACTGCGTACCAAAAAGTCGGAATAGATATTGTGAATAATTTTTAGATTTCTTAAGGAGTTTTTCTAATGCTAGACTTAAGGATGTCGGATTTTTCAAGGATTTTAACATTTTTATAGGGTAGAAATTATTGTAGTAAACTCATTTTTTTACTACAATTGACCTTAAAAACAAAGATCGATGGACTATTCCGCGTGGTTAGAGGGTAAATAAACGTAATGTTCCTAGTAATGATTTTTTGCTTCTGCTCATTCTGAAACGTACGCAGCACTTAAAACTTCGTAAACATCATTCATGGGGGTGGGGGAATAAGAAACGAATCTCAGAAGAACCATTTTGACATACTTTTCTAAAAATAAACTTCCCATATGTGTGCTCAACTATCTGATTCGATGCTTTTTGATAGACCTGATCCTATGTTTGAAATGTTTGAACAGGTTTTGGAAAGGGACGAGTTGACTTTCCATCCTTAGGTGAATTCCACGTGACCTTTCATGATCGACTAGAGGATGCAGCGGCTTTACTTCCTATTTGCTCTACTCTTCCTATTCAGCAGTATGTGCACGCTTAATTACGGGGACCCATGTTGCATCGCACACCACTTCCAATACCGTACGAATCGCCTAACGCTATCTATAAGACAAAAATATTCGGTCTGAATATTTTGCTCCTTCTGTCGACATACTACAGTACTCAACGCGTATAATTGATAGGCCATGGTGTATTAGGTTTCTCTCGATCTAGTTCTTGTAGCTACGTTATGCTAAAATATTTCCAAGATTATGCACGACATGCATCGATAAATAAAATCCAAAGCATCAGGGATTTGTAGGATTTCTAAAATTTCTTCACACTAAATTTACAGCTAATAATTCAATGATAATAATTGAAAAATAGGAAATGTAAATTTTAAATTAACCGGAAGAAAACTGAAATGTAGAAAGTGCCACGTAAATGAAATGTCTTAAAAAATGGTTTGAAATATTTTAAGTAATGATTATTTCAGAATACATTCATTGAGATATAATATTAGTCAGTATTATATTGACATATCAATTAATTTGAAGAGTGATTCAGTGATTCTTTCAATAAATTTACTGTGTGACATACAGAAAGGGCCTATGTATCCAGATGCATATTGTTACATATAATAAGATATCAGAGATATTACACATTTCCGATAGCTACTGTAGCATAATGTTGCACGTCTTCATTCATATGGTTATACATCGTATTTCACTGAGGTCATAATTTCTAAAATAATAAAAACCTTATGAATGTAACGGTTAAGTGCTCATATCGCTGCTAATTCAATTTATTTCTGAATAATATTCCTCGAAAATGAAATGACTTGGAAAGATAGTGGATCACAAATTGTATTGGTCTAGTACTCAAAAGCATTTTAAAATAAATTTTTCCTTTTGAAAATTTCTCTCATAGAAATAGAAAGAGGTAAAAAATGGCAATGTAGCAAAGTATCGGAAGGGGTATCCTGAAACATAGTCATATTGCAATACATACATGTAATGTTGGTTGCATACCTGCAGGAACCCTGTTGCTTTTGTTGCCAACAAAGGAGCTAAAATTCAATTGAGTAGAATTTTTCACAATATATTTCTTTTCCCAGAGTAGGATTAATGGAAGAAAAATGCATCGGCTTTTCATACATATAAAAAACAATAATGAATATAAATTTTATGATTTAAAATTGGAAATTATGAACTTATTCATCTAACTGTAATATATTTTGTGTGTTATGTGACGCTAGCTTTTGTCCATTAATAATGTTTCGAATTTCGTAAAACATGCCCCTCATTTGATCTGCTTTACAAACAGTGTTATGAAAATATAATATTATTGGCTAGTAAGCTTCTCATTTGAATCGCTGCATGTGAGACATTGACACTACACAACAGCGACTGTCATTACTCGAACATATTTTCTTCCAGGAAAAATGCCTATAAATTACTTCTACTTTGATATTTGACAGGTATCAATTTTCTGAATTCTGAAATAATTTAGAATTTCTGAATTTCTTGAAACTGAACTCTTAATTTTATTCTGCTATGTTAAGTATTCAAGATTAATTTATTACAGATCATTAAATTAAAAACTAAAGTGTTTAACATTGGTACAAGGAAATTTGTATGGAACTAAATTATGTGACATCTATCTTAATAGTGGTTAATAGATATGGCAATTTTTGTCCTGAGTTTTCTGAGGGCATCATTCTTGTAACATAACCTGAAGATAAAATTTTTTACGAAATTCAATTACGCAAGTAAAGTCTCGCAGTAATTGACAAAACACTATCGTGGGAGCGTAAGCCAATCAAAGGAAACATCATAAGAGCCGAATTGCCGAAATTACGGTAGTTTGGCATCAGTCATGTTTCGCTTTCCCATGACAGTGAATGCAACGAGAAGGCCAGACTATTATCTTCAAACGAAAAAGTTTCCGATCATCTCGCGTCAGCCAAAGAATGGAAACGATCGCGGATAATCCTTGCTGTCCCTCCGCTAATCAGCTTGTTAAATTGTTTGCGGAGCTCTGGCCGCTCTTTTCTGCACAATCCTATCAAGGGCGAGTATCTCCCATTAACGCTCTTTCCTGCTCAGACGTCATCACCACCTCTCATCTCCCATTCGAAATTTCACGCGGAAGTAATCGCTTTCGGATTCATGAGTTTATTTACTGCTCTCTTGTTTGTCGATTCTAATTTCATTTGTGGCGATGCCGACATTTGATATGTTTATGCCGCGGCTATTTGAAGAGTTCCTTTGATGGCTGCGTCGGTGTTTGTGAAGGGGGCCATGATATCGGGTTTGCGAATTCACGGAACCTGTGCTTCTTCCCCGCGTAAGCCGCCTCTTTCCTCTCGACTTCTCAACGCCTCCAGACCCTCAAATCTATTTCACTCGCCCTCCCATTTCGTCACTTATATGCGTAATACATTTTCTCCCCGGCGACCAACGTGGCGGAAATGTCTTCAAGCCACTTATCTTGTGTAAGGTTATCGTATTACTTCCACCCTTTCCGTAAGAGGAGAAGGAGCGGAGATGAAATATAGGAGCGGGTCCCCAAAAAGGTGCTTTTCGGAGAGAAAGGCGCGTGTGCCAAGATATATTACACTTCGATTCCCGAAGTCTGCCTGCCCTTTTCACCGCTTCTCATTGGCCTCCATTTGGTCTAACAAGGGGGATAAGTACGTGGAAGAAAGGATTTCCGCGATACTTTTCACGAGATGGAGGACCTCCGCTGAAGTAATCCTACTCAAGAGCCTGGCCTCTATATTTTTGCCAAAATAATGTCTTTCCCCGCACAAAATGCCTCGCCGAAGATTTGTCGTTCGATGAAATAAAAATTGAAGCTCGTAACAAGACAACGTGTAATTTTCCTCCCTGAAGAGCATAATTTAGATTTAAAGAGGCACAAACGATATGCGAGGAATTAATCTTTAATAAACAATTTTGTACCAGTTCATACGTAGATAAAAAAGATAAGGAGAATACTGGCTGAAAAATTGAAAGCTCCAAAGCACGACTGGCATGATTAGGCAACCAAGAAAGCCGGTAGGAAGAAGTCAAAAGATGAAATAGTATATAATATAACATTAATTAATTGATATTTTGATTAATAATAATAATATTTGTTAATACTGTAGTTAAAGACCCATAAAATTGTATACAAATTATGACAGATCTTCAAAGCAAAATATTTAATCAACACGATATAAAAATAATGCATAAATTAAGTTAAATGAAAATATAATGAATTAATCAAATTAAATAATGCAAATTGAATATTATGACCCTCAGAAAAAAATAAAATAAGAGCAGAAATCTAATATATTAAAGAGAATGCAAAATTACAAGAATTAATGTAATGAGAGCAGCAAAAATCATACAATTTATGCTTAAATGATCTCAGTGATGAGGTGAACTATAGCTTGGTAGGTAATGGATTCCAAAATTGAGAAAAAACAAACGGAAAAGATTTTAGGTTAGTTCACCGTGGGATTCATCCTTGGGATTTGGAGAGTAAGGTAACTGAGAAATAATAGTGCTAAGTAATAGAATATCCTTGGAAAATTAAAGCGCTTTTTGATGTGAGCACACTAATAGGGTTAATAAATACTTCCTTAGAAGGCATTGAAAAGTAGTGATACATGTAAGAAGCTACGAGGTTTTCCAATGAAACGATAATTGATAGAACCAAAATGTGAGATGAGGAACGAGTATTTGTGTTGCGGTGTAAGATTGGGGGAAAGTTTTGTTAGTTTGCGCAAAAATACACGACAGTAATTTTAGGGACTTAGCTATGTGGATAACGCATTCGACAACGGTGAAAGCGATCCCGTGTTTGAATCCCCGTGGATGCTTTTGTATGAAATGACCTAAGCTCTCAAAGTAATTTAGAAATCACTACTAGTATGCTGTACAAGCAGTAGTTTGAGATATATAAACTCGGTAATTTTAATTTACATTTAACTAATTACATTTTTAATCTAAACTAATTACATTCTAATTTTCTGCGTGTAACCTTACAGTTATAGCGTTAGTTATTTCAAGTAATGTAATATCTTTCAGCTATAAGGAAAGAACGGGAGTTATAATTTATTCTAAATCAAGCAGCATGCTTCCATGACTATATTTTAAACTACAGAATGTAAGGGAAATTTCCTTTAGTATCCCATGCGTGGATGGAGTATTTTAGTTTTGTTAACCCATTATCATCGGCTGGAGAGGAAGAGCTTAACTACTTTCTTTTGTTGCAAATTCTCATAATTCCTCACTCGAGTTTCAACGGGTACTACAATAATGGTGAATAACGGTGAGTTGGATGGCCAAAGTGACCCTTCGTCTCAACGTCTACTAGAAGACCTCCTTTCCTCTCATATTTCCTTGCTATTACGACCCTCATATTTCATTGTGTTGACGTCGACGGAACGAATATCTTTTTATGGTATATTTTCAGAGCGGAATATAGCTTTGCTAGCCTTTGAATTGTACTCTTTATACCTTGCTTTGCCATATTACGAACTAAGTTCTTCTAAATTTGCTTTCGGATTCTAACTTTCAAGAATTCTGAGAATCACTAGTATGAAAATTAGTTGATTGTTGCACACGAGTTTTTAATCCGTTAGTAGATGCAAGTTAAGGATTCGTGAGCTCCGTGTACAAGCGTTGTACTAAATTTACTTCCATCATTTGAGTCACGGTAGGGAATGACACGAAAATCCGCGTAAATTTATCTTTCGTGTATTTCATGTATTTATCCCCGATAAGTCAATATTATTTGAGTAATGTAAATTGTGGGAAAGAACCAATGGTGTGGAATGGACTTGCGTAAGTGGAAATTATTTGCTTTTGCCAGCTGTTTTTTTGATACCTCGCCATTTTCAAACAGAAAAGAGCATTTGAACGAAAATAAATGCACTTAGAATCTCTTGCGATCGATGCATAGAACTCAGAATAATTTGCAGTGAAACATGTGTTTGATTATTTAGACTAGGATGCACAATAAAATTTATAGGGAAGCTGATAATATACATTACTGTACTGCATTCCGAGGAAACTGTCGACCTCTTTTACAGCCATTTCCTCCCCAAACTTGGACTTTCTCTTTGTTAAAATTCCATTCCATGTGGACATTTGAACTTTTCTTTTTTATCTGTGGCTATGATATGACGTAGGGAAATTTTCATTTTCCAATCGCACCATTGGGCCTTATAATGACTTATCTGCGAATATATTTGAGCCATTACCTCATCGTGTTCATAACTTTAAGGCAAAGCTGAGGAAGGTGTTTCGAAAATATAATTGAAAGCATGTCTAAAATACTTTAGGAGAAAGGTAGTGATTATTGGAATTTATTTATGATGTAAACATTGCATGTTGTCATTTTATGCGGAAATAATTTTTGGATATTATTTAGAGTTTAATTACTGTTGGTTATTATTTCAGGTGACATGTAATGATAATTAGTTATTATTTTAAGCTAAATATGATGATTGATGTAATGATGAAAAGTTGTGTACGGAGCTGTATTGACGTTGCCACCTAACAAATTTTCAACTGTAAGGTATGCATTTAACAGTCGTAATAATATCACACATCTACAGTGAATAAATTACACAATAGTTATGCTACTCAATCTATCATCCGGAGCGTTTAGTGTTTATTAATGAAGAAATATAATTATTGATAATGTGCAAATATTTATTCAATGAACTATTTCCCATTTTGATTGATCACCTTTTTCCGGCGATTGAGTAACTGGCATAACTATAGAAACTCATCCTATAAGATACTAATAATATTTTTAGAATTTTCTTGGGTTGTTAAAACCTTATTAATAGTGCAAATTCGAAAAGACCTAGAACTTTTCAGATGAGTCAGCGATCAAAAACTTTGTGGCGATATCAGAAAGAAAGCAAGGGAAGGAATATCGCAGATGTACCAGGCTTAATTTCAAGCCGAACAATTTTCGACATATACACCTTTATTTATGCTTTTGGCTTGCAAGTGTAGAGACTCTATAATAATGAACGTAATGAGCTTCTGTATAGGCGTACTACCGAGTATTACATTAATTATAACCATAAGTTCTTTATCTAATATGTAGGAAATTTGAATTTAATAAGAAATGAGTCATCTTAGAAATGATATTTTTGGAAAAATCTTTGATATAAATGCCAATGATCTTGATTATACATCACAGTCTTTCGCAAATCGCTTCTCATATAAAAAGTATTAATCGAATCCTTTATTAAATCATTAGTATTAATTCCGAGTATACGTAATTGGCACTCGGGTATCAAGTCATAAGGATTTGAGGAATATTTTCCCGCTTGTATAGTTGAAAATACTGAATTATACCAATATATATGGGTAAAACGCAAATTCCAAAACAATTAATGAACAATTAACCGCTGAATGCACATTTCTTCTCCAAAGAGCCTCCTCAGAGGTTCTAAAGTATTCAATAATATTAAATACTTTAATACTCTGAGGATGCCCCCTTAAGGGATGAAATATGAATTGAGTAGTTAGCCGTTTATTGATGGTTTTAGGAGTTTTACTCATATTCCCGCAGGTATAAAGGTTAATTTGCGACCATTAAATAATTTGCTCACGAGTTGCCTTTCACAGATGGGTTTGACAGCTTGTTATCAATACGCCGCTCAGTATCTCCGCTTTTAATTAATTAATAATGATTAATAATTAATTTTAATGATTAATTAATGTCAAATAATTGACATACGATAGAAGAAAGTTATAGGTCAGTTATATACATGCTTAGAATTTGGTAGAAAGAAACGGTTATTCTTTAGTTTCAGGAAATACCACGGTTAAATTTACTCGAGTATTTGAAACAGATACTATATTGTGCATTTAAAGCAGCTTTTTGTAGTCTTTTTGAGGGAATTGACACTGAAAAATCTCTTCGTACACCTAACTTACCCTCTTTGAGAATTTTAAAAGGAAAATACAAGAGTCTTTAGCATTAGAAATAAGTTAGTATATTTAAAATCATTAGCATAAAGGAAAATAAAACATATCACTAAGAACGGAATTCACCACCGTAGAGTATCATCCGCCATAAGGGGGTAGACAATCTTTAAAGGCTTCTGGTAAGTTCATACATACTCTGGGGAGAAATAGTCAAAACCAAACGGAAAGGTAAACACGGATAATATACATCCATTTTACTAATTTAATATAATAATAATATGAGTTTTATACCTCGCGTTTGACCATACACTTAATTATTACCCGCTCAATTCATTTTCCTTTTCCCTTGATAGATTACCTTTTATATCCTCCTAAAACCTGCCTATTTGTCTTATATAGCTTTCCCCTAACATACTGTTTTCTAATTAATTCCGTTCACAACCCCTCCCTTGCAAAATTTTACGAACTCATTTCGTTTCATCCCTTCTAACCAAACTTTATTTTTTTTCCACCAGTCCACTTTCATGTTTGTTCTTAATCAACAGAAATTATTTCTTCCATTCCATGCTACACTTCCATTTCAAAATACTCAAATCTTTAAGTGTCTTCCTTCGAGTCCACGTTTCACATCCGAGCAATATAACTCTTCGGACTACGGATCTTAATTCATTTATTTATGCATTTTTTTCTGTATAACATTCTCAAAACCTTACTCAATTACTATTATTATTACTTACTGCTAATTTTTTTTTTTATCCTTTCATCTCAAACAAGTACTTCGCCAAAGTCAATTGGTTGGTTCAACTGACCTATTTTTTCCAAATCAACACTTATTATTACATATCATCGTTTATCGTAGTAAATATTATTGGATTATTATTTTTTTTAAATACTCACCCCTCAGATCCTTCTTATCATTTAGCGGATTTGGCTGCACTAGTAATAATACCCTTTCAAAATTACATATTAAGACTGCGTTGTCTACGTATGTTAATGAAATATGTTACTATATCATCATCCCTTCATCAATTACCTACCAAGTATTAGAATACTTAGGGTAGATGCGGTTCATATGGAATATGCCTTCCAAACACGGATTACCACATACGATTCCTGCTAGTAAGTCAGCCCGTTTTTGAAGTCTATGAAAATATACTTGTAAGCCTTCATGCGATTTTTCATTTGTCCGAAAGGAAGACATATGATTTGGTGACGTTTTCAAGCTTTTCTCATTAAACGAGCTATTATCAAGTTATTTTCAACCTGTTATCACACATCAAGCAATGTAGTGTAACATATATTAACCGTTAACAAGAATTGGGTTTCCTGTATTTTATTTCAGAAAATAGAGTATCTAAACCTATTCCAACTCGTACATAATCAGAAATGTTCCAGTATGGCGTAATTTTCCTAATATGGAATACTTACGTGTTCTCAATATAGAACATTCCATATTTTTGTCTTATATTATTCTCTATTGTAATGATAATTTTACTTAAAATACTTATGCTCCTTATGATTTTGTATGAAAACGTTAGTTGTTACATGCACAGTTATATTTTAAACTTGTATTTCCTTGAGTAAAACAATCGCGTAAGAGATTGCGAAGGTAATTATAAAAATATGGTACCTTCATAGGTGAACTCTATTTTTAAAATTATGGTCTGATTTTTAAATGAAAGGAAGAAATTTTAGCATTGTATTCCTTTCATATTAATTCCGTATTCATTCCACGCTTTAATGTTTACTCTAATTCTCATTCTTTGATTTCAGTTATGCTCCAATTACCAATTACATTTTATAAATGAAATATTGGAAAAATTAAAATCAATTTTTAAAATTTCATTTTTCTCTTTCAAACCGCGGGGAACTCGTGCATTAGTTCCTATAAAGTTTTTAAAAAGTTATGTATTCTAGGAATTTGGAAATTTTATTTACATTAACGTAATGTATATGATTAATTCATACAACAATATCCACGGAAATGCTGTTATTTACTCGCCACAAATTAATTTTATATAATTTTCAAGTACACGTAATCTATAGGCACTTTTAAGCAACTATTTTAATATTCCATATTAGGAGCAGCTGATATTCCATATTAGGAAATATTTACCCTAATATGGAATTGGGTGGACATCCAAAATCTTCTAAAGAACTTAAAAATATTTAATTAATCCATGAATTTCTTTTATGGTACAATGACTGAGAGGTGAAGGATTTAACGCATATTTTTAAATCCAATTTTGGACAAGTTAAATGGGCAATAGAGTTTTCTATTAGGCAATTTCACGTTCAGCAAATTAAAAGGAAAACGGAATCACAAAACATTTGTATGAATTGTGAGATAATTTCATATCTATATATCATCATGAAAAATTATATACATATTAGAATTTGTCTCTGCAATGGTAGATGTTAATCATTTTCTTGATTTGGTATGAGTGCAAGTGCTTAAGGGAAATTCTCATAGGGAAAGCTCGTCATTTGTATCTCCTCTTCATTCATTCTTTGCACTCGTCTAGTATTCTCTAATATGTGCCACAATAGTATCCTCGGTGAGCGAAGGTGCAGCGAAAACAGTGGCTTTGGAAGCACCGTCGTCGCCAACTTCCTCTTTTTGATAGAGCCATGGATAATCCCCCGTGGTTATGTCATCCAAACGGAGTTCGTCCGTAGGCATTTATCGCAGCGCAACGAGGAAACTCCAGGGGAAAGAACGTGAATGGAAGATGTGATATTTCATCTGTTCGCACCCAGTCTAGCATTTTATGTCGAATAAAAGTGGAATGACATGACTAAAATGTTGGACTTCTGTGAGATTCAAATGCCTTTTGCCTCATTGCAAGAATAGTCCACCTTTGGAGAGATACGATTTGTCAGGCTATGATGCATAAATCTACGTCTGACTCTTTATCTAAATGGAAATAGAGTACGTCTTTGATATCGCAGTCCGCTTTCAGCAAAAGGAATGGATTCTAGCAATGTTTATTTTCATGGAAAAGATATTTATCTGCAGGAATGAAGCTTTGAATTCCTACAGACCTTGGAAGAGGATTATGTATTATCGCTATGCTAATACATGAATACTTATAAAAGGCGGCTTATTTTAATAAAACATTTAGGGCAAATATACACACGAAAGATGTATTTATGGCAGAGGATATTGATTTGGTTATTTTAGAAAGCCTCACTATCGAATATAGTGTCGATAGGAAAAATAAAAATGGATGTTTAAGTATTTGAATACGATCGTAATAATAAATTTTGAAATAAAAATTGGTATTCGACGATTTTAATACAATTGTAATTTATTAAACCATTCTTTAATTCCACCGTAACGAATAAGAAGATTGAAATTCTTTTCTGTCAGAATTAAAACTATTTAATCCAAACAGAATGTAAAAATGCAGCTTTTAATACTTTCAAATTTATCATCGGATCCGTCAAATATATTACGTAAAAGTTCACATCAGTCGTTTTCTGAGGTATTTTCATTCTGCTTTTCTTTCCTTATCCAAAAGTATAACTTACTTAAGTTTTAACCTCATATTACCCAAATCTGGGAGACAAAAATATCTCATTTCTCTATTAAGTGTGTATAACACAAGAATATCCATTATTAGATGTTCAAAAGGTGTAATTAACATAATTTCACTGTTTCATATCAATTCGTACTAATAGCAGTTCTCAGAATGACCATCGCTGTAAGAATATGCTTATCGCGCATGTGAGAATGTTGAGCGAAGATTAGTTTTGAGAAAATTCGATATTTTGAAACATGCAAGAAACTTATTTATTCATGAGTGTAAAGTGAATTCTGTGGCGCTTCTTCCCTTTATGTGGTATGGCCAAGTCAAGCGGTATCCGTGGGTGACACGTGGGCAGCGCATCCACTCCCACGCCGTCGCTTTTCTAGATCGGACCTCTACCTATTAATAATCAATGCCCAAAGGACACCGATAAATGATGGCTTACACCAGAAAATCGAACCCGAGACCGCTTTCACAAAAAGCGAGAGAGGTACCTTTGGCCATCTGGAGGCCCACCTATGAATACAAACATTATATTATCTCATGGTGACTCATCATTTACTAAAAACGTAATGTAATTTTGTTCCCTGGATCCAAACTGCTTATCAATTCTCTTAAATAATTTAAGTTTGCTTCTATGATTACTGCATGAGCTCACAACCATCAAGTGCGTCTCCAAGTTACGGATGTTAATTGACATCTCGATATAGGTATCAGGTACTAAGTAGAAAAGGATGTTAGCGGTCCATTTTCAAGTGACGTGGCCTAAAATACGCCGTGATTCTATTGTAATTTTGAGAATAGTTTCCTCCGAGTTTGGCATGCAGCCCGTAACTTGTGGGAGGGCAATCCATTATCCATTCACGAGAGTGAATGTGAAGACCACACTCGTCGGTGTGACGACACTAATTCAAATACAGGCGCGCTCATGTCAATCTCATGGATTATCTCTTCCAGCCAAACATTTTAGACAAAAGTGGAATATAATATTTAGATATTTATTTTTTATTATTGAATTGAAATTATGTTATTAAAGGGCAAGTGAATTAGTTTGACAGGTGATTTGGAAGCTATTCAATCGCATACGTTATTCGGCGAATTTCGGCTTACACTGTTGAATATTATTAAATATGGTATCGATAGGGATAATTCAGCATTTTTATGTGCTCATTTCCTCATTTTATTTATTCCTTGCCTATACTTACCATAAAATAGTAGCAGCGTGCTTGGTGGAAGTCGTTTCCAGCAGGATTGAATTTATACCATCAGACTATCAACTGAAAAAATAAATCATATTTATAAGTAAATCGACATTATATTTCTACATGTTTCGTTATTATCTGCAGAAAATTCTTTCTAGCAGTTAAGATTCAAAATTGTAAAAATAAATAAGCGATCGACTCTGTTGGATGGTTTATATGTCGAAAAAGATTGTCCATGTATTTTGATACAATTTTGATAAATATCTCCTTTAGAAGTTAAAAACAGAGATGCAGTGGCGCAGAGAAGTGGGGGTTAGGGGTTCAACTCCACCCCCCCCCGCAAGAGAGCTAAATTCTTCAAGTATGATACCGGTAGTTTTGTTTAAATACGTATTCGATTCAGAATATTGGTCCTGTTACTTTAATTGTGCTGTTATCTCTGCTGAAGATGAAAACTCCCTAATCATTATGCAGTTCTAGCTATGAACACTCGTGAATATGTTTACAATATGAAGGTCCATGTCTCACTCATTTCTGTCATCTGGCTTGGATGTTGAATCATTTATCGGAAACTAGGAAACTAGGTAAAAGTTCAGTTTCGAAATTTTCTTTGCATTACACCGAATAATACTTTCAATATTCCTTCGATATTTTTTCTTAGTTCTTGGAATTATGGGAAAATAACGTAGAAAATAATTTTAAATACTTTATATTCAAAACCTTCCTTTGAACCCAAGAAACTCAAAAAAGTCGAAAAATTAATATCTAAAAAGCTAAAGAACTTTCCGCATAGATAAAAAAGCCCATTATCGGAACGGATGAATATATTTAACAGAAATTGTCTCTATCCAAACTAGAAATCCAAATATCACTCATAACAATTTTTAGATTATTCACTTATGAAAACCATAATCTCGGAAAAAACAATTATTTTGCAACATAACCGTTAAATCTCCTCGTTTTCTATACAGTTACTCATTTTGAAGGAATTAACATATATAGTAGGATGTAACGTGAATGAAGATGTCGGCCCCTGAAAGGTACATATTTTTGTGCACTCTCTACGGTCTCGGACCCCCCTTAAACAAACCTTGACTGTGCCTCTGCAGAGATGAATGTTTTTATCCCTCTTTCGTAACAGTACTATGTTAAAACCTCATACACGCATTCCACATAACTACCGTAGTTATTCAAGGTATCGGTGCATGTGTTACAGTCCCAGTTAGGTATTTGCACATCCATACTTTGATGGAATTGCTCCCCAGTTCGATCGGAGTCCAATTTTTCAATGTAAGCGTGCCGATCAACATCCTACCGTGAAATTAGTCGCCAGACATAACTTACATTTATTGGATATCGAGTAATCAAAGAGAAGTCAAATCAGAAATTAGAGTGTGAAAATGATCTAATGATGGTATGATTGTAAGATATATAAGTGGATAGAAAGTAGGCAGAAATTTTTTGTCAGATTTACACGGAGAAATTGGTTGTTAAAACATATTATTTAGTTAGTTAGCCTTACCTTCAGCTTATCGGCAACAATCCTTCGTAAATATAATGAGAAATATGAATATAAAAAACTAATAATATGAGCTAATAAATATTATTATATAATGCACAATTTTGTAGATAGTGATGGACAATTAGTAATAGCGCATGATGTGAGCTCATCATTAACGTCATCTGAAAAGAGAGCGAGAACAATCAGAGGAGTCCATGGAGAAATATTCGTCTAAAAGAAGATATTGATCCTTATAATTGGAAAACTAGGAATATGTCTTAATGAAGAGTCGCGGGGAATACAAGTTTGTGATTAGTGATGTGGGAATCGAAGCGCCGACCACGTGTAACCCACCGAAAAATATTCGCGCCAGTTGGAAATCATCGTTATTATTCACCTTCTTTAGGCGTGCCGCTATCCGAGTAAGCAGACGCTCTGCCACGCCCATAACTCGGCGCATGGAAAGTTTAACGTGTGACGAAACACAGCACTACATCAGAGCGAGTACCTCGATTTACGAGCGGGTACTTCGCTTCCCCGACACCAGGATGCTCCACTCGGAATATAGATTCCTTTTCCTTGAAGGAAGCGTGATTCTCGTCCGTATGATGAGTCACGGAAGCAAATGGGAAACGGCTTTTGTTTATCGTTAGATGCTGTGAATCCTATGGACGTTAAGATGCATGCGACGATTTATTTCAAAAGTAAGAGAGGTCTTTGGCCGGTTACTGCGTTTCCGTGTTCGGAATAATTTCAGGGCGTGTTTTTTCCATCACGTTATTCTTCGTAAATGACACACCCGATGCGGTGCATAGCAATGCTCAGGGTGTAGAATATGATTTACGCTCCGCTATCCCAAATTTAACGCATCCTGATGATTTAAGTGTACATGCCGGGAATAGGCTAGCAATTTTATCTAGTTTCCGCCTATTCTCTAAGATCCCTTTCCTCTGAAACTCAAACATTTTTCGCAGTCTTCATATTTTCATCAATGAGGTAGTTGAAAAGTACAAAAATATAGTGGAAAAGTAACCAAATTTAAATATTTGGTTCCTTATTAATTTAATCGCATGAATTTATTTATTTATACATATAAAAATTTCCTACCAATTTCGTTTTTTACACCCTTTCAACTTTTATAATATCAATTTTCGTTCGTTTTTCAGTTCTTTATCACGGACCTTACCCAGGGAAGTTGTAATAGTAAAGTAATCTTTCCGGATCATGCAAGCATTACTAGCTTGCAGAAATTAATCATGCAACATGTCTTTAAGCATCGATTTATTTTTGAACTGTAATGTTCATGCAAAAGAAAATTTTAAAATCAATTCAAGATTTAGTAATATGTAATCTTCATCTCTTCTTTCGATTTTCGTTCATCTTTATGATCGCCATCTAACGCAAACAATTCCTATTAAGTGTATGTGTGTTATTTTCCACGCTTTCCTACAAAACTCTCAAAAGTTTCCCATACTGCACTCTTCTATTGCTTCAGAAACTTACAATATAATTCGAGGGACCAAGAGAATACCGCATGGTTGATTATGGTAATACCGATTAAAAAATTAAGCATTGAATAACATCCAAATAAAGCACATCTTGGAAAACTTTTAGTCGATTGTCCACGTTAGCTTGGAAGTATTAGCGATCGATAAGTCACCTTACTTCAATTAATTACTTAATTATTGACTTAATTTCACCAAATTTTTGCCATTGAATTGAATTCTGAAGTTTTGTTTGAATTTGTCCAAATTGTACGACGAAAGGAGAAACGGAATTCGACAGCCTCTTCTAAGTGAGAGTTGGATTTGACAAACGAAGAAAAGAATTTTCTTGGCTCCTTACCTTCGTAATACAAAATATCGCTCCTCTTAAATATAGTCAATGATGAAAATTTTTACACAGTTATAAAATCTAATTTCAATGTAACTTTCTCATTGAGATTCTGGATAAATCATCGCAGCGGTTATGATTTTGAAGGAGGAAATTGATGAACGGTAAAGATTAGATTTTTTTCAGATCTGATAGCTATATTTGAGCTAAAATATACATTTTCAAGCTATCCAGGAAGTTTGGTGTATTAATGTTTTCCCATAGTAAAAAAGGTCATATAATTATTCGTAATTTACGAATTGATTACATTGCAATCCTGGGATAGTAGAGTTATATTTTTTATATGCATCCTAATCATTGTTTTAAATTAGCGACATAAAATTCATTTTTCATCACGAATGTCATTATTGTATAGCTCATCAAATGTATGATTTTATCTATCTTTGGAATATACAATGACATATTGGAAACTCCACTTTTTATTTCAGAGAAATTGTGTTATCATCATTAATAGAAGTCACTGGTTACTGGGTGTATTATCGCTAATCATAAATAAATAAAATTTCAACATTTCTTTTTCAAATTGCACTGTAATCACAAAAAAACAAAATTCTTCTCTCAGAGTTCAGTTATTTAAAAATTTATTATTACTGTAGGAATATTAATTGTTCTGCTGTAAGGATATTAATAACCTTTGATGTGAAATGAATTTCTCTGTTCTCACTTGGTTATCAGCAGTGACTTTTTGTCTCAATGTCAAAAAGTTGCGTGCTGCGGAAGGAATAACTGCTCTTTGAAAATTATTTTCAATTTCAAGTGGAATTTCCGTCACTTTATAGCGGAGTTTAGCATTTGTGAAATTGTGTTATACATTGTAATGCAGCTGCAGAAATTATTTGTTCATTAAGAATCTTTTAAATATCCCAAACCCAAATTCAACACTTCATTCCTGATCGCTGTACTTGGTTTTTCATAAGAAACAGTACAATGATATTCGAGCCGATTTCTTCCTCGAGATAACACCGATAGAGTCATGCCAGCGCTTCACTTGTTTCCGAACTGTTTCCAATTCATTCCCTCACTTCGATTGGCATGTACCGTTGCTTCTTCCGCAAGAATTCTCGATCGAAAAAATGCTTAATCAATCCAGCGAATCAGCTTTCACACCCTTTCGGGAAATAGCTTCTTCCACAAAAATCAAAGTGCAGTGTGTACCTTAGCCGTGAGATGCTACCAGTGGGTAATTACACTTCCACAACATGCATGTCAATCCAATCAACCTTCCATCAGAAACAGCGAAGCGCCAGGTAATAAGACCATCATTCTCCGTCAGGGTTTTATCACACGATTAAATAATTCCGTTGGGAAGATAGATTAATTCATCGAAAAGCTCAGACTGCTATCCTATTACGGGGAACGAGTTATCCCTCGGATCGCTAGCAACTAAAGGAAGGTCAAATCCTATTTCAAGTGCCAAATCCCTTTCTCTCTCCTCTATATTCCTTCTACTTTACCCTCTCCCTCGCGTACATCCCTTTGTCTATCTCCAACCGGCTTTATTCCACCTTCAACCGTTCCTTACCGCAACAAATAGTCGTAAAGCCGAGGCCGGATGTCGATTAGAAGCACACAAAATGGCTACAGTGGGGAAGTAAAAATGCAAGCGAGGGGTAGATATGGAGTCTCTAGGCGGATACTCAGTCTGTAGGAAAGGAGAATGAGTGCGGTCTCAGTCGAGAGAAGGTACACGGCCAAGGCGTAATGTGAGGTTGAAAGGAAAGTGCAAAGAGGGGCCCCCAGAGCTTTCATCACCCCGGTAACTGATACCGACTAAGAGGATCACTGGCAAATCCTGGTAGAGAAGTCGTTTCGGAGAACGGGGCACAAAAATTCTCAATTCGGCCCGTTACACAGACGAGCGGAGCGGTCCACCTAACGCACGGCTACCTATAGAAATATCCCGTTCTATCTTAGGGCTTATCGTGCAGCTCTGGCCTTCGTTCTGAAACGTTTTTGTCTTCGTATAACGGAGTTAAAATTCCTCCTATTGTGATGGATTTCAGCCATCGCTATCAGTGAAATTTTAGCGCACGCATTCGTGACTTACTCCCTCATCCGGAGACTGCCTCAGCTATCTTTTAAACCTCCCCAAAGCGAGCTTTTATAATTTGCCGATTTAATTTTCGGGGGTATCGACGATAGTGTGCGTTTTACGTAAGCTCCCTTTACGAGTGTGCGATGCGAAATAAGAGCATTTATTACGCAAAGCCTATTTTTTGATGTATGGATAGATTGCAGGCTGCAACGTGGTCTGGGGATTATTTCAAAAGAGGCCTCAAGATATCCAAGTGGGTAACGCGATCGAATTTGGTGAAAGCGTTCTCGGATTCGATTCTGGGCGGAGGCTCATGTGCAAAATTATCTCAACGTTCATAGCATTTTTTCGTTGGATTCTCACTTGACTCAATAAATGAGGGAGAGAATGGTTTAAATATCTGAAGTTTAATTTCGAAAATTACCACAAGTTTCTTCCCTGGTCTAGAAATGGTTTAGGCATTGAAGCATTTTTCTTGGAGAGGACGATAAACTAGGCTAAAAGGCATGAGTTTACCATAAAAAGACGGTATTTGAAGGTTTGGAAAGATCAAATGCAAATAAGAATCCTTAGTTTCCTACCCCTGGCTTTCACCGACTATATGGGCTCATCAGTAGAGTTTAAAATAAGTATTTTCGTTTTCACGTCAGGAAAAGGACGTCAAAAAATTCTCTGAAATAAGATAAAACTTGATGCCTCGTGGGAAAATTTCTTAGACGGACATTGATATTCTATTTCCCACCCAAGCACGTTTCAATAAACACTCCAATCACTGCAAACGAATTCACAAACACTTTTTTTGACCAAATATTGCATTTTTTTGTTATTTGTTTTTAGGAGGAACGGGAAACTTTCCCTTTAAAATAATATATCATTAATGTTTTGATAGTGTGAAGGAAGAAAAGCGCTGGTCACCGACAACGAATGCTTAAAAATAACATATAAAGACATTTGATTAACATTAAAAGTCGTCAGTGAGAATTAAATCTCATCTATGAAAGAATAAAAACTATTCTAAGCTTTTCTCCTTCCTTTCTTTTGCGAGAGTCAAGTTCCATCTATGTCTACATCTTTAGCCTGCAAGCCTCCTTTTTAACATTTACATTCTAATCTTGCAAACCGCCACTGGCGCATGGCAGGGGGATATTTTTGCCGTGTGGAAAGGATGTATGCACTATAAATCTACTTTCCTGTTTGATAACTTCCACTGATCGTGCGTGAAAACAATGAATTCTTGAAGCGAATAGTTCCAGGATTTATTTCCTTGATGAAGAGATAGTTTTAAGGATTACGACCGGGTTGCTTCACGGGATAAGTCCGACGGTTCGGCCGCTGTCTCTCCAGCCATCTTCAGGACAAAGCCGGTTGTCATCCTGAGAACTAGAAATAATGTATAAGGATTTTTTCTCACGAAAATTTCGACCAGTAAATTATTCCCTTGTGAAAAAATATGAAATTCTCCGATAAACAGGTAGGGCCATTTCATATCGCATCAGAACCCTCCAGCCGTATCGGCGGCGAAACTTGCTCCGAAGTCCAGAAGCGAAATTCCTGGTGGGTGAAATGCGTAGCAGGAGTCAGGATACGGAAGGAGTTTCGGCGGAGGAGTTTCGGGCAAAGGATGGGAAGTTTGCGGCACGTCGACGGGATTTTCTCTAATGAAAATCGTCTTGCAAGCCAAACGTTCCAATCTCGTCGAAACGGATTTGGGAGACTGAGGAAAGAATGGCGCTCAACGCGCTCCGAGGGATAACCTGTTATCCATTAGTGTTCGGCACCATCGAGGAACAAGTGAAGTTTGACGAGTCGACATGCTACCCAACGCCCCTCTCTTATTGTCGGAATGCTCCCCTTCATTTCTTCACTATATTCTCTCCGTTTCCTATATACTATAGAAAATTTCGGTAAATGAGACGAATGTTTCTTTTTCAACCTGTACGGGAGGCATTTTGGTGCCGAAAAATGTGTTATTCTTTCTGTTTCCCATATACTATAGAAAATATTGGTGAAGGAGCCGAATGTTTCTTTTTCAACCTGATTCACATGTACGGGAGGAATTTTGGTGCCGAAAAATGTGTTCCTCGTTTAATTAGGCTCGAGAAGTAGGTGATAAATGCCACGCATTCTGGCCGTGAAGAATGAAATGAAGAGCGCTGAAGGAATGACGGCAAGCAAATGGAGACACTTGCGGAAAGAAAGAGGTGCGCTGAAGCTGTAAAGGAATTGAAATTATGCGGGAAGATGTGACGGTAGGGAAGCTAAGAAAGGGGAAATAATGAGAGAAGAGGGAGAGAGAACTGGAATGGGTACTCAATTAAGGAGGATATTTATCCGGCTGAAAACCTACTCTCTCTCGCGCTTAAGCCCGCATTTTCCTAAAATGATTGAAATACCAATCTGGCAACAAATTAAATTAGGTTGTGTGTGAAGATACGTCAACGCGCAGTGGATGAGGCTATCGATTGCAGAAGGCGATTTTTATTCCTAGACGTGCCTAATCCAGAGCACGGAGGGGGAGATAACGTCAAAAACTCAATTATGATATTTATATCTCGAGGGAGATTATATCGAGGAGATGCGACTCGTAAGGTTACAAAGGAGAGGATGTGCTGCATTTGGCAGCGATTGCTTTTCCATCGATCACAAGTTCCGCCTCTCTCAGAGACCAGTTCGTCCGACAGTCACAAAAGAAATGTAAATCCTTCTGTGGCATATTTAAAAAAATATATATATAATATCCGCGTGTTCTTTCAGGCGACGTTTGTCGTCTTTTTTCTTGAAAAAATATGTCGGATCTTTGATGACGCATCAAAATATTAATATGCTCTCAAAACAGGACGGTAATAAAAATTAAGTACGTTTTTTCTCAGTTTGGATTTGATCGAAGGAAATAATAAAAACTCAGTTTCATTTAATTTGAATACTTGAATTAAGTTGATTGTGCTGAAATTAGAAACGGCTCTGACGAGGTACAAGCACAAAAAGGAAAATAATAGCAAAATTTAACGTTATTGTAGTCATCACCATCATTTATATCATATGCATACCTGTCATTTCTTCTCCATCCATCACTTATTTGTAATAGCTTTCGCCTGTATTCTTCTTTCGTAGAGCCCATTACAGGAGAATGGATTCGTACAATTTGAAGTTATAACCTTGAAGGAGGAGGGATTGTAAACTTGAGATATCTGAGCTTGATAGCGGGTGATCGCGGTAAAGGAATATTGCTAATTGAATAAAATTGTGATGATTATGTAAGACATCCAATTATTCCAAAATTAAGTACTTGGAGAAGAAGAATTTTTCCGTCAGACTTTTTCCATGTCCCTTTCTTTTTGGAACTTTTCTAGATGCACGTGATTTACCTTTGACCTTTTTCGCCTTTAAGATTTTCTAATAATTTTTCTATTAAATAAGCATTGTTAGGTTACACTTTGGAAAAATGAATTCTAATAATAAGTAATAATAATAGTAAATCGTGACAAACAAAACATGTGACCCATAGAAATTTTATTTTTGTTTATCTAAAATATGTATGTTATCTAAACTTTTATGCCAAATTATAACATATAATACTATCGTTTCAGATACTCAATTCGTCATGAAGGCTGAATTCAACGCTGTGGATACAGTCTAAGATTTTACGGTAAATTATTTAAAACAAATATATCCCAGTTTCTTTGAATCACGATTAGAATTTATGGCATTCATATATTCCCTCTTGCGTTTAAATATTTTTATTATTCTTTGAACATATCACTTTATTTTCGCAGATTTTAGGGGAGAAAATATCTTCAGCATTATTTTTCGCAAGATTATATCTAAGGGTTTGGAAACTATAAAGTATTCTTACATCTTATATATAATTCCACAAAGGAAGGTAACACCGCATTGATTTCCTCCAACAGTATGTTCAGAACTCAAAGTATAAATGCGGAAAAATAAACGGTCTTTAGGGGCCCTGTTTTACTTTGGAGTAATTTTCTTGAATCCTTATGCTAAAAAGATACCTTAATGAAAACATCAGTCCAAAGGCTAGTTGAATTCTCAACCATTCTACCAACACCTGCCAAGAACTTTGAAAAGGGAATGAGACCCAGTAGGCAAGAAAAGGAATGGTGTAGTTTTCCCTTTCTTTCCTCACTTATGCACAATGCTTAGAGTGGAAAACATTCACGGAAGTCTAGCAGCATCACTCAATGAGTAACACTATAATAATGAGTAATATGGCATTCAATAAGAACTGACCAAAACGATTGTCATTATCCAGCATTACTCATACCTTATTATTTTTCAAATAGCTATACATAAAAATTAAACCGTCAAAATATACAAATAATAGAAAAAATTGAATTAAATAAAAGGTACATACTACACCCTTTAATACGGCCTCCTTAAACAGCATCGAAGTAATGGTTGTACAACTGTAGGTCCTTAACTCAAAAAGAGGAGAAAAGACTAACATTGAATATTTCGAAAATACTATACTACTCATAAAATAAAAGAATCAGAAGAATGGAAGAATCTTATTTGCACTTCCTAGGCCGAATACTTCTCCATAGAAGTCTTCTTAAAACATGGTTATCACCATAATGGTCGTTTTCGCCGCTTCCGAAAAGAAACCAAATAAGGAAATCTTTATATACCTCCCCTTCTCATAATTTGAACCCATCACGGAAGCTAACACTTGCTTGATAACAAACTCGA
Organism: Pachydiplax longipennis; assembly: GCA_036926295.1. Taxonomy (NCBI): domain Eukaryota; kingdom Metazoa; phylum Arthropoda; class Insecta; order Odonata; family Libellulidae; genus Pachydiplax; species Pachydiplax longipennis. Next base: position 5,246,778 of record JAVFKF010000010.1, read on the forward strand.
AACGCATTGTAGGTGAGCCATTGGTCTTGAGAAAAATACATCTGAAAAACCGAAGAAACATTTGTAAGTCTCCGTTCTTCGATTTCAATCTTCAGATACAACCACATCTTACATTTTCTTCAATGATAACCTCGTTTGTCATCGCTTAAAATTTCGTATAGTATTCTTGTGACAATCAAGAGAAATAGTAGCGTTTTATACACATTCAAAGTGTAAATTCATCAATTTAAAATGAGGGAAATAGAGATAAAAATACTAGTCGACTCTTATATAATAAGTCTAAGATAGCGTTAGCCTAGAAAAAATAGAGAAGCAGAAAAAACGGCAATTAATATGTGGTATGAAGGAGTATCATATCATAAATTATATAAATATCAGAAGTATCATAGTACGGTCGCGGTATGAAGAACCTGCATAACCTACCTGTATTAATTAGCAGAATTACCTATTTCATAATTACTTTACCATAAAATTACCATTATTTAATAGATATACTATAAGGCTTTATGAATATATGTATTTTAGTATGATATCTAGGGTGAGGATGAGGCAACGTAGGCATGTATCCTCGGCACAGAGTCTGAGTAACCGCAAATGGAATTATTTTACCAAATCCAAACCCTCGAAAATTTCCCTCGCCTTTTGAATCCTCATAAATTTTAAATGCTAATTATAAAGATCCACCTCATCCAGAGTTGATTAAAAAAAGAGGAAAAATGATTCCTCAGTGATAAAAGAATATGTATTAATAATAAGGGTAAAAGAAAGTTAATCAAAGAAATTCTTAGTTTGAATCTCCAAAATAGTTCGGATAAAAGGGAAAATGTAAACTAAATAAAATGATAGGATTGATTCAGGACCAGAAACTCTGAATATGTTTCATTGTTACATTTTTTACCTTTAAATACCTCTTCAAAGTTGCAGGATTGTGTTTTACTGAACTTGAGGTCTGAGCAGTTTCCTCAGCTCAGAGCGACTATACACTAACTTTCAAGTAGACAGAGGCTGTTTAAATAAAGGAGACTTCGAGTAAATTGTCTATTTAAATTATCTCTATTGAACGGGTACTGATGACTCATAAAATGTAACTATTTCGTTTACATCTCTATTGCTTATAGGTTTCTCGCTCTCAGTAACGTCTTATTTCAAATAGACATCAATGGAATGAAATTATTATTACTAAATTAATCCATTTAAAAGTGCACTACTGGGCGTTAGTACCATCTGATGTGCAAACCAAGAATCTGCACAAAAAATCTATATACAGAAATCTACAACTATCATGTCTAACAAAGCTACAAAGAACACTATACCATTATACCACCAATATTTTTTCCTCACCACTCAATGCACTTAGTATACAATCTTGAAGGCAACACTGTATACTTAAATGCAGAGGGAACTAAATAGTTCGTAACTCTACTCGAAATTTGCCTCAATTGTAAGAGAAACCCTTCAAAAACCTGCAGGTTGGAGGAAAACCACTCAAACACAAAGATAAAACATTACAGAAAATTAAAAGTCCTTATTTCATTCTCAACAATGTATTTTACAAAGTATGTAGTGAATATCTTAAAATGAACAATGTAGTTGTTAAATAAGCTTGTACTGAGAGCGTCTCATTTCTCATTGAAATATTTTTGATGTATTTGGGAAGCAGTTAAGAATATCTCCAGGTGATCCATTCCATTATTTTAAGGTTGTGTTTACGTTGGAATACATATCAAAATCATTTTTAGGTGGCTCAAATTCGCAGTGACGCAAATTTTGCGGAGATGATAATGTCTACTGATAAATCTAGGAACATTCAACCAATTTTGAATGTTTTTCAGTTTGTTTTACCTGTGCAAGTCTGATACAATCCCAAATTTGTGAAATTTTCCTACGGCATTTGATGCAATCCTAACTAAATCTGCAAGATCTGAGTTACTTTATTAAATCCACCAAAAAACTCTCACACGCATCTAGGAAATCATTTTCTTGCTTATATACATATGGCTAATAGTACTTCAGTTCCCACACTTTAGGGACATTATAAAAGCAGCCAGACTAACCTTTAGTACACCAATTTCCAAGCTCGTCCCGTACATACTATCCTTAAGGTTCCTCATGGCTATACTCAAAGTTCCGAATCCTTTCGGAAATGAAATGGACATACAACCATGCCCTTGTCGAAAAACCGAAAGACCAGGAGTCGAATCCGGGATTTTGGTTTGCTAGTCTGCTAAACATTCCCACCCACCTCGGTAAATATTGTTATAGATCGCTCTATCGATGTTTAAACTATTTTTCGACATTCTTTCAATATACGTAACGATTAACTTGTTAGTTTATTCTCTAGCTCGGGGGTATGTTTGGGTACACTTTCACTAGCAAGGGAGAATGACTTGATATAACAAGCGATAGGGAATGGAACCGCAGGCATTCATCACCGTGGTAACAGAGATGGGATAAGTTTCCTTGTGCGTAGGGGGGCTTGGCGGTCATGAGTGGGCGGTAGAGGAAAGGAAATGAAACCGCAGACAATATAATGAGAGGGAAGGATGGTGGGACAGCGGTGGAAGAGGAGTAGGAAAGGAAGCAAAGGATATAGAAATCGTGGATTGATATGAAAGGAATGCGTAAAACGATTCCCGTGAAGTTATAAGTGAGACTTGTTGTCAGATGGATTTGTGGGTAGGCGTGCATTGCGTTCAGCGGGACGAGAAAATGTTGGATTTCTTCCTATTCATCGTAGGACCAGCGTTTGTTATCTCGAGAGGATACATTCAAGGCCAGTGCATCGTATCGTGTTAACTTGTCAACGAAGATCTTTGAGAGTGCATCAGAAGTGCCATTGCATATAGTGTGACAAAATAAAATGCGGGAAACGCGGAAATTCAGCTCTGCAGGAATATCACGTGAGGAGAACTCAGAGACGAGCATGAAAAAGTTTTCGCTAATCTGAAATTCTAGCTTACTCGTCATTTTAGTGATCTCTTCCTGACGCTGGATATTATACATCGAAAATATAATATAAACGTCTTTTATTTTTAAATATGAGGTTTCGTAAAATTATTTTAAATTCCTTGTTCCATTCGTGTAAATTTTCACCTAGTTTCTTATTTTATTATGTATAAAATAATGTTTTTCACTGTTTATAAATGAATTACTTGTAAATCTTGATTTCTTTCGTAATTTTCATTATACTCTGCAAAGATTTGTTTTCCTATCTAATACTGTTAGGAGGATTTTCACTTCTCTTTGAATTTTTCTCTAGTGGAAATATTTTCCACGGTCCACCGCAACTTTTCTTACCCGGCAATGCCATTCGATTCAGTCTACTGATTTCTTACAAGGATAATAGGATATTATGAAGAAATATAGCAGTATGTTGATATGTATCGATCAAAATTATTAAATTTTTGTGAAATGATTTCGTGAATTATAACACAAATGAAGCTCAAAACCCCCAAAAATTTAGGGGAGAGATATCTTGCTTGTTTATGCTATACCCGACCCTATAAATTACACGAATAGTATATCTGCAAAGGCTCTTTTATTTCAACTCAATAACACAATTAAGTATGTTCATGAATAAATCAATTTTTCTCAGAAGAGGGCTGTTTCGGAAGCGTAAAAGCGTGATATTTTCTTTTCATTCTTCATTGATACACTCTTTTATATTCAGCAGATGGAATTAGTTAATTCATTTGATTCTCCCGGATCTTTCTAAAAATGTTTAATCAACTACTCAAATATCCATAGTGCATGAGGAGAATGAGAATCCCAAATAGAGCTTAGGAACACAGAAAAAGTTTAAAAGTGGCGGAGAAGAGGCTGAAGAGAAGCTTACAGAATGATAGAGCATTCATGATAAGACGTTTTATGAGAAATATCTATACCAGAATAGGAAATTTTAGAATATTGTAAGCGAGGCAATTAATATGGATTTCCGAAATGAAACCGGATTGATGGATATATAAATACCGAAGTACCAAACTAAGTATTTTACTCATGAATATGCTGGTTTCAATTTTAGTGTCAAAAAAGTGGTTACCAAACATCTTTACATCTTATAATAACACATTTACGTAAATTCTCACAAAGGGTAAGAAATATGTCGCCATATGTTCTTTGTTCAAGTAAAATAAGTTTCTCTTAAAGAACTAAGCAATGTCGTAGATTTCATTAAATTTTCATTTTATTTATCTATTAATAGCAATAATTTGCTGATTGACGTTAGATATTTCCGGTGCGTAGATATATGAGTATGGGAATGCGTCATCTGTAAAAGGAATAGATATTGATATGCGATTCTTTTTAGAATCTATTCATCTTCCGTGAACGCTATAAAAACTTTTGAGAAATTCATCTTGGTCTCAACATGAAAATACTGACGCCCTGACGCATATTCTGTACGGATTGGTTGTCATGCAAGTGAAGGGATTATTTGCAGTCCACTCTCCTCCATAAACTCCATTTTGGATTACTTAGGCACTTCGCACGATTAAAATCGAGGCAGAATAGTTTCCTAATACCCTCACCCTTAACAAGGAAGTTAAGCCATAACACTCAGTTCTTGACGAAGATGGGCAGAGAGCCTACTTAGTTAATGAATGCCTCGTTATTAGCCTAAGCGCTTTCCAAACGGGGAAAACTTTCGCATACGTAACACCACAATCAAAGACGGATTAACTATGCAGGAGGGAAGGACCGACATCAAAGTAGACATGACCACACATCGATCGCAGCCTTGCAGATCATATTAATACCAAATTAATTACAGGTGTTTCCTTTTTAGCTTTTAGAAACCACAAGAATTAATTAATAATAGTGTATTTCGAAATTCTGCGGAGGATCCGGCGTTTTCTTGGACCTTGACATTAAGTATTATCTCGCATTTTACCTTATTTACTCAAACTTTTAAACTCGACCTTGGATCATTAAGTTGTCGTTTATCTGCTACATCATCAAGCTTCCAAATTCTTTCAGAATAAAATATGTTGATGACACCACTTTTATAGAGCTGGACACTTGATGCTACGTCAAAGAAACTCAACAGCAACCCTATAATCAATTTTACTCCTTGGCTTATGACCATTATTTTTCTTGGGTAATACTATAGGACAGATTTCGGAACCTCTCTAAAAACGAATAAATTTCCCTATTCAAACCCTATTCTCTATTTCAAAAAACCCTATTCATGTGTCGAATATATAAAACCGTGCTAATGATTCCAAACTTGGAAAAAAAATCTGATCGATTTTAACAAATTTTATAATTTTTCCTTTCTTTCTGTGATGAAATGATGATACCCCTTTAAATAATCAGACTATGCATACTTATGCATACTCATGGCTCTTAAATTTCCAATCAACTCAGTGATAGCTCATGCTCAATCGATATTTACTCCTTCCCCCTCAGAATTCTTTTCTCCTATCCAGTTTATCATGCCATTTACTCTTCCTGTAATATTAATTAATTCCAGTAATACTGTAATAATATATATTTATAATATCTCCACTCATAAACAACTATTACAAATTCAGTTAAATTTACTTCAACCTTTCTCACTTCACATTATTTTGTATGTAATTGATTAATTTGTGTAATGTGGTTCAGTTAGTAATTTAGATAGAGCTGTAAATCTTGGCAATTGTAATAATGTAACCAAAAATAAAAAGGTGTTAGAAACCTCCTATCTAAAGTAAAGAAATTTTATTTCTTCAATTATTATATTTTGAGTTCAATTGAAAACGTAAGGAAAAATCTAAGGTGATCTATAATTATATTATTTTTATGCCGTAACGTTTGCTAATAAAAGGGTACCATATCCTCTAGTTAATAAACTGTCAATACCACCTGTATCGTTTACTATAGGGGAAATCTGTGACAAAACTGAAGGGAGGAAAAAATTCCTTTTAAGCTAAAACAGTAATTAATTTCTCAGAGGACAAAAAATGGAAACAATCCAAAAGATGCATGATAGTTACATATCAGCTTTAAGATTCGATGTTATAAGCGGAACCAAAGATTTTTAAATGTGGATTTTGGATGGATTAGAGGCAAAAAAGATGCGGAAAAATTAAAGTAGGGTAAAGGGGAAGAAGAAATAAAGATGAGTGGATGAAAGAAATTGTATGAGGGGGCGGATTGTTAAAAGAAATAATGGAAGCGATGCGAAGGATGAGGCGGGAAAATGATTTTTCCGGATGAACCTGAGGGAGGAATAAGTTACCCGAAGATAAAGGAATTCCCATGAGATAAGAAATGTTTGTAGATAGAATCTATAACCGACGGGAGATGATACCAATAATGACAAAGATTAACGTCTGTGGTGAGATTATAGTTCATTACGTGAATATACTGAACAATAGTCTATATTTTTACGTTTATGCTCAGAGATTTTATCTTAGATACATTGATTCTAATTTGATTTTTATCGTGTACGTGGCAGGATTTATAATAACATTGCTCAAAAATACTCACTTTGCGGGCAGCGAAAAGTTTATCTGATGATTCTTTAACTCCAAGTAAACTCTATAACTTAGAAATTCCTGGGGTAACCCCATTGATATTTGATAATAAGTAAGGTTGTTACTGAAATGTACCTGTTAAATATTTGAGCTGGAAAATAAAAATGAGATTTAAATTTAGATTTTATTCTATTAAAATAACAACGTAATAGAATCAAAAATACTGCGCAGGTATTTTCTTCAGAGAGGCTAGTATTTTTCTATTGTATATTATTTTCATAGAAAGAAAATGATAAATACAAATCAATTTAATTTCAAAGGTAGCGTTTCTTTCTACGGCGGGTTTTTTTGCATTTCTTAATTAGTCGTTTCAGCGGATTTTTATATTTAGATTCATTCCTGCCAGAGACGTAGACAAGAGGGGCTCCCATATTCCCATGAGAAAGGATGGAATAAATCATTTAATCGTAGACTAAGGTGCTGAGGCCACATTTTTCAAGTTTAAAATGTGGTATTGATATTTAGCTCCACAAATTTAAGATTTAGCTATTAAAGATGAGGAAAAGAAAACCTTATGTTATCCATCTAGAAGCGGATTATATTATTAGAAAGTCAATTCTAAGTACACAATTGAATGATTTATTTTCAAGACACGGTCAACATGAATGCTTCCAATATCTCCGGTTTATCTTTCGCTTGTCACTCTATTTTCTAATAGATTTAGGTCAACACAGAATGTACGAGGGTGATCTGAAAAGTTTCTGTCCCCAGATTTTACAGAAATCTTCGGAAAATTTTCAGATATTTTCAGAAAACATGTCGAGAAATGTCGAAATGTTGGAAACTTTTCAGACCATCCATGAATATACACTACGATCTTCCTATTGTGTATCGTATTCTTTCAGTGTATTTAAGTGTATTATTCAGTGTATTATTTACTTGTTCAACTTCTTAAATTTTAATATACTCCCTGCAGAACCTACTTATATAACAAAACACTCTGCAACGCTATTAGACCTGGTCATCGTAAATAATAAAGCTAAAGTACTTAATCATGGGCAATTAGCGGTACCAGGAATTTCAGGACATGATCTGATCTATGTTAACTACGCAATCCATACGAAAAAGTATGCCCCTAAAATTATAACTTATCGTAACTTTAAAAGCATAGATACAAATAGATTGCAGGAAATGGCTTCCAATCTACCTTTTCAGGATATATTAAGTGCAAATGATATCGACAGTAAAGTAGAGCTACTTAATGAACTGCTCACTCGCTTAATAGACGTGCTCTCGCCACTTCTAACTAGACGCGTAAAAGATAAGCCTACTCCATGGATCACTGACTCCATCTTATCTCTAATGCGGGAAAGAGACTTAGTCTACACATATTATAAAAAATTTAAATTAATATCTGATTATGTCAGATTCAAAATTCTTCGTAATAAAGTCAAAAAAGAAATTCGAAAAGCCAAAGTCAAGTTTGCTAATGATCTTCTCAAGCGCTCCAATGGAAGAGCCTTATGGAATGGATTATCTAAACTTGGAATAGGAAAAAATAAATCTTTCTCCATTCCCTCAAACATAAATTCAGAGAGCTTAAATGACTATTTCATAAACAATCACACTCAAATAAAAGGGCAAGACAAAAAGGATTCACTACAAACTATGATGAACCAAGCCCTTCTAACGTATTCTGAGTTCAGATTCACTCCTGTTTCCTACAATGAAGTGAAAAAGACCCTGTTATCTATTAAATCTACAGCCACAGGTGTGGACAATATACCTATCACTATTATTCACAAAATTCTTCCTTTGATACTTCCTTACATTGTACACATATATAACTTCTCTCTCGCTCATGGCGTCTTCCCTAAGCAATGGAAAATTTCGATTATACATCCTATTCCTAAAACGTCTTCTGCATCCACTGTTAAGGATTTCCGGCCAATCAGTATACTTTCTTCGCTATCTAAAGGTCTTGAACGTCTCGTCAATCAACAAATTACACAGTTTTTATCGGCAAATAATCTATTTGATCCGTTTCAATCAGGTTTTAGGCGCCATCATAGTACCTCTACTGCTGTAACCAAAGTCACGGATGACATTAAATTTGCAATGGACAGCAAGAAAATTACATTTCTAGTCCTGCTTGACCTCAGTAAAGCCTTTGATTCGGTGGATATAGATTTACTCATAGCAAAAATAAAAGCGTATAATTTCTCCACTAGCGTTCTCTCGTGGCTTTCCTCTTACCTTGCTGGAAGGTCACAATCGTGTCTCTTAAACAGGACACTATCCCCCGTTCGAATGAATCATCACGGTGTTCCCCAAGGATCTGTTCTTGGGCCTTTATTATTTACCCTTTATATTCAAAACTTATCTTCGCAACTAAACCATTCATCTTACCATTTATATGCAGATGATTTGCAAATATATCTTTCCACTGAGCCATGTAACTATCATAAAGCCATCGAAAATATAAATCAAGATATCTGTAGGCTAAGTGCATGGCTAAAATCTCTAGCGCTGGAAGTAAACCCTGCCAAATCCCAAGCTATGATCTGCGGACACTCGAGAATTCTTCAAAATATTAATCGATTGAATGTACCAAAAATAAAAATTTATAATAAAGAAATAGAATACAGCTCATCAGTTAGGGATCTTGGCATCTGGTTGGACCAGTCCCTCACCTACGACACACACACCACTTCAATCTGCAAGAAAACCTATGCAGCGCTTCATAGCATGAAAAGATTAAAACACATACTACCCATTCAATTAAAAGAGACTCTTGTACAATCTCTTATTCTCCCTATTTTCGACTACTGTGACATTATATTAAACGAATTGCCTACCTCAGTATCTTCTAAATTAGACCGTGCCTTCAATCAGCCTGTTAAATTTATCTTCAATGCCAAAAGGTCTGATCATGTTTCCCCACTTCTAATGGAACTAAAATGGCTTCGGCTTGATGGAAGGCGCAAACTTCATACCCTCAGTCTTGTACACAAAGCTCTTAATCAATGTTGCCCGAATTATTTATTCTCATATTTCCAATTTTTAAACCATAATCATACACAAGGAACTCGCCCATCTGGAAAGCTATTAATCCCCAAACACAGAACTGAATTATGCTCCAGATCTTTCATGGTACTAGGTGCGAAATATTGGAATCAATTATCTAGTACCAAAATGAATTCCCTACCATTTTCTTCCTTCAAAAGAATGGTCTATGAAGAACTTTATGACCATCAAATGTCGAGAAAGTAATGGAACTTCATTTCTATATTGATACATTCTGACCTATCTTCAAGTCGATTTTGATTACTCCCACTTCAAGCTTGTTCCTTTTTAGATCAGCTTCCCACTCCAACATTCTCAAGCAATGATGCACAGGTAGTCTGTGCCTTCTGCTCTTTCTCTTCTCACTTTATTTCAGACGGTGCTCAACCTCGACTGTTGTTGATGCGGAGCATGTCAGCTGAGAAGGGGACAGGCATATGGCATCGGCTGCTCATTATTATGTTATAATTATGTCATTACTCCATTTTCATTATATTTTTTATTACTACTTTTTTTATTTTATTTTTTGTATTTTTGCTTATGTATTTTTCGCTTTACTTTGATTTGTGAATTATGGAAATTTATTTTATTTATTATGTGTTTTCACTGTGTTTTCGCGGTTTTTTTTCGCCCCCCTTCTTGTGTGGGTGTTTTCCCGCACTGTGGGTTTTTTCTCTATCAACCTTCAGTTATAGAGGTTTTTTTCCCGCAAATCAAATCTTTCTTTTTGTTTTTTTCCTTCTCCTTTTTTATTCTCTTTTTATTATTTTGAATCTTTATAGCGATGTAACTTCATACGAGGTTAGGTGGAAGAGAGGCCCACTCGGGCCTAACCTCGCCTAATAAAGGGACTATTAAATTAAATTAAAATTAAACATAGGAGTCAGAACTGCAAAAATCAATTTAACGATCAGTTTTCTCCATTTCGCACCTCTTTGTAGGTTATAACCCGTCGGTACTACTTTAAATGTCTAAAATAAGTAGAAAAATACTGTTCTGAATACTGTTAAGAGTTCCCGTAAATTGTAATTAATGTAAAAATTAGGTGTACATTTTCACTTCGGTTTATTCTTCGATATTATTATTCTTCTTTCCTTACATTTCCCCTGAATGTTCCTGCAAATTGATACGCAAACAGTTCGCAGAGTGATACAGTCCACATTGCGGAATCTCACTGTAGATATAATCCAGACTACCTGCTGAGTGCCGCTGGCGGTGCGATGCGGGATCGGGATGAAGCGAATGCTTTCTCGAAACGTTCCCCCATAGAATGATTCGTAACTGAAACATAGCAGTTTGCACTAATTGTCACAAATGGCAAGCTCTTTCATTGATTTAATTTAACGATTGAATGCCCCAAAAACGTATGGCACGCGTAATGTACACATTGCGAAGAACTAAAAACGGTATGGAAACAATCTTCTTTTGATTTCCCACCTATTCCTTGATATCCCACCTATACCACGCATGATAACTGGTCAATTATGAAAGGGGGAATAAGATGGTAATTAGACTCTCTATAAGCCGTGCCTATCTGATGGTGTGAATGGCCAAAATATATAAAAGTAAAGAAATATAGTAGCTCGTATTTACTATAAGTTTTAACATTTGTGGTGTTTGTGGTGATTGATTAACGATCTTCACTAAAGTTCAAAGTCAAATATCTAATGAAAATTTTAGCGGTCCCCCATAAAAACTTCATGTAGATCCGCTCTGGTAACTTTTGGCTTATTCATATATTAATTTAACCTACGGATACGGGTTAGTTGTATCATCAAGCCCTGCATTCCTTTCAAAATGTGAGGAAGAAACTGAATCTGAAAGTGAAACTGAAATTGAAGAAACTGGCCGGTTAAGGACAAGGAAAAAATCTGCAAGACATGAATACGTGGTCGGTCTCCGTTGAGAGTGAACTTTGAAGATTTGGATCCTCGATGGCCACACCTATGGCTTAATGGAATTATTTCTCCCTTACCTCTCTCATCTGACCATCCCAAGACCCTCTCCGTCCATCTAACCGAGCGCAAATCATGCTGTTAAGCAGTATCAATCCGTTAATGTTAGCTCTCTCTCTATACAGGACTCCCCTCGCGGCCCCACGGGCGATCGCACCAAGTGAAAAATCCCATGGGGCTACTCCTTCCTCACCTCTTCCGCAGGCAATGCCGACTTGCATCCCACACCTTCCTTTACCATTGACGAGGCCCTCTTATCGGAATTCCTCTCAAACTCCTTCTCTGCCGCCCTTTAGCTATAGTTCCTCTCACTAATGAGTATAATTCCAATTTTCCTCCGCCTCTGACCGACACGACCATCCTGGCAAGGTTAAGAGCTAAGGAAGCTCAATGAAGGCCTCTCTACCGTTGATTTCATCCTTGTGTGGTTTCTATAATTCCGTCGTTTCCAATACAAGAAAGTTACCGCATTGATTTTACGGATACTACACTACGTGATGGGTTCCGCGTGAGGATTTTTTTGATTAATTTGTTTCGCTGTTTATATAAGAATCCTAGGAGAAGACGAGTGGGAGGAACGAAGATATAGGCACTAATCTTAAAGCCGAAATTCCGGTTCCTCTAACTTTACGATATATTTTAGCACGATTCAATTACTACTTTTCCGGATGGTTTTATTTAAGTATTTAATCTAATAACTTCAATAGTTCCTTAAAAAAGGTGAACTGTGTCTTAAACTTAGGGAGTCAGGTTGCATATTAACCCTTTCTTTTGTTAAAGTTCGTAGCTAAGGAAAGTTGCTTATTTTCTTTTACGTCTTTTACACTTTTGGAATCAGACGCTGTTTCTTTTGCATCTTATGACCACAAAATTTTTAAGTAAATAAACTTAAAGGTTGTTTTCCTCAGGGAAAATAATGATAATTCATTCTGCTCTTTGATATTTATCAGCATACTCAAGTAGAAAATTACTTCTTCACAAATCAAATTTAAGATTAAACTACAAGGATCACGATATCATCACTGTGACAAGCCAATATTATTCAATCGTAGGATATATCTAAATATTTAAATAAAAGTACGATATCTTCAATATTTTTAAGTCAACCGATATTTTCAAGGTACAAGTACTAAGTACACAAAGTTTTATCTACTTTACCGTGACCGGATTCTGAAATTCCTTAACCAATACGCAGGGTAAACACATTATTATCTAATTTTTTTCCTATATGAAACTTTGTGCAGCTTTAATTTATTCACATTTGATCAATAATGTTGGAATATTTTAATGTGAAATCAAAAATCCCTACAGATCAAGTACATTTCATAATATACGATTCTTGATAAACTCTTTACTGATTATGACAAAATTAATACCGAATGGCATGTTGCTATTACATAAATTTCGAGGTAAAACATCAAAAACTTCAAAAGTTCTACTTGAAATCATAAAAGCCTCATCCTAAATTATTAAATCTGTTTCAATCGAGAGCAATTTAAACCTTTTGGCTTGAGTGGACATGATGAGTGACTATCTCTCTCTATCAATAATTTCAATGCTTGATTTGAAGCTGTACCTCATCGAAATAATTTCGATGAAATGAATATATTGAAATCCCTCATAAACATTACATTTTCCAATATATTCTTCAGCAATTCCACACAATATCAAAGGGAAGGGAGACAAATAGAGCTAAATTATGTATATTGAAATATTTTTCATTTTTCCAGTATTTTAAATCAAAGGTATAATTTGATGACCTGAATAAAAATCGATATTAAAATTCATTCCATATGTGCATACATATCTAGAATTCGTATGATTATTATTCATAACTTAAGTATGTGAAAGAAGACTGAATGAGATACAAATATATTTAAGGAATTAAACTCCTACAATAAAGAACGGCTAACGGAGATTTTTCAATCCTCTAATTTCTTAACAGCTGTGTTCAATTTCCTTTCTCCGATGTTTAATCTGCATTTCTTATGGAAGTTGCTGTGAATTACCAGGAGTTCAAACGGCGGTTTTACGTGTGAGAAAACCCGTGAACTATCTGGAGATTGGCGGAATATAATTATTCACATTTTGATAGTTTTTACTATTTTGGAAATAATGTAATATTGAATAAAATCATAATCAAAATAATAGTAATATCATTAGCTATTTTCAGTATGACATCAGATACAGCCCTTCCCAAGTGGTATCAGTTTCTTTCCTTTTTGAGCTTCGCGTTGACATGTTACCACTGACAAGGAGAGACCCTCACTTTTGTCCGGGGATTTTGATGAAACTTTTTGTGGTGGTGCATAAAGTAGAGTAATGAAGTAGTGTAACGGCGTTTCTCTGAATGGGCCTTAGTTTCGCTGCAATAATTAATTGAAAATTGAAAAATTGAGTATAGGCAACCCCGCATTACACGCCCGTACTAGCCGAATCTGCAGGAAATAACACGTTTTTTACTAATATTTTTAACTTAATTTTCATTTTCGTTTTTAATTATTTTCCTTGTTACTTACTTGTGGACTAAATAATAATAATAATAAATAGATTTAATCAATAGTCCCATCAAATAACCTTCGCCAGCGCTATTTCTTCATTTACGGTACTTAACGACGGCTATCCTAGGAGCACAAAAAGGACTTGCATTCGAACGATTTCGGATTTCCTATTCAATAGAAAGCGACTGCCTTCTAATGTTTAATAATAATCACTAGGTGCCTCATAGTTGTTTGTTGAATAATAATCGTCTCCGACCACATACATGCAGATAAATCCCTAGCTAACGGGAAACTTTCCATAATTAATGTCTTACTCGACGTCACCTCTATTTCGTCACCTCACCTCTACAAAACTCAAGCCAACATATATCGAAGCAACTAGAATTTTGTGAAGGTAAACGTCTCTCTATTGGAAACGAATACTGATAGATATTTGGAAAGAAACTTACTTCCCCATGAGTGGTGCCGCAATGCTTATGACTGGAGAGTGACTTCTCCTGCTATCATTTACTTCTATACAAATATACAAATAATTTTTATCCATCTTCAATTATCAGGAGAGGCAATGTTGATTGTGTTCTTAAATTTTATCAGTTTCAATAATGAATAAGTTTTTGGGTATAAATTACAACAAAAGGAGCAAGAAAATTGAGACATTTAAGGAGATTTTAATTTCATATTAGATTTACAATTTCCAACTTCGGCGGAAGAAATGACAGAATTATGTATCTTTCAATTCAAAATCACAAAAATTTCAAATTCTATGCAATAGTAATACACGACATAGAACTCCTGGATATAAACGTCAAAATATTAAATCCTGGAAAATATCTAGCCCGTAAAACACATAAAAGTGTGAGATAAATCTATGAGGTAAATGCTAAAATATATTTCGTATATTTCCAGTAGTATTCTCCTTTTGAGCATGTAAATGGCTATTAAGAAGGAATGAACTATTTCAACAATTCAATATAAAAGGTAAAAATACAATAAAAATTTAAAGTACCTCGGATAACTGTAAAATGATAATTGAAATGATGCCATATACGTAATATTTACAAGATCATACACGATATAGCGCATGAAGCAATATATTTATTATTGCTTTCCTTTCAATATACGAAACGATCCGATGGTGACGAGTAATTTTAGAAACCTCCTAGAATTTAAATTTACTTTTTATTTTATTTTATTCTAATGAGCGGTAAAATAATAATGGTATATGGATGTTAAATTTTTAATCTTTGCTTGCAAATGGGAAAATTTAAGTCTTTTTACAATTATTTGGATGAAAGTTGTTATAAAAACAACAGAAACATATATAGGTTCTACACCATGAGCATCTTACAAAGCATTGCCTTCCACAATCACAATTCATTCTTTGCACTTCATCTGGGAAGCATACCTGACGCACATTCTGGAAAAAACTTCTTTCCTCCGCTAGTTTTGATGCGTACCATGCATATTGTAACATGTCTCTGAATTTCGGCGATGAAAGTTGAAAATGCACAAGTGAGTGTATACGAATGCTGTCTTCCCGGGCACTAATCTCGCGGTTCTCTTGAATTAGATAATTACAGTTTTGTAACCTGGAAATGGAAATCTTCATTTGCCTGTAAAAATACACATCACAAGGCTGGCATATTGGTGTGCATTTCGTATGGTATGGTGGTATGATTTTTACTGTGCACGTCGGAATATTTTCGTCATCAATAAATATTTCTTCATAAATTGCAGAGTTTGTCTGCCCTCCCCATGAATCAACTATCAAAAGAAAACGATTAGTCGCCACGTATGGTTTTACTACACTTCTTAGGAAGCCCTGATGTATCTCTGTAGACAATTTCCCCCATTTTGATGATACCACCACAATATTTTTAAATTTTTTCCCGTTACCTAGGGATTTATCTGCGTATATGTGGTCGGAGACGATTATTATTCAACAAACAACTATGAGGCACCTAGTGATTATTATTAAACATTAGAAGGCAGTCGCTTTCTATTGAATAGGAAATCCGAAACCGTTCGAATGCAAGTCCTTTTTGTGCTCCTAGGATAGCCGTCGTTAAGTACCGTAAATGAAGAAATAGCGCTGGCGAAGGTTATTTGATGGGACTATTGATTAAATCTATTTATTATTATTATTATTTAGTCCACAAGTAAGTAACAAGGAAAATAATTAAAAACGAAAATGAAAATTAAGTTAAAAATATTAGTAAAAAACGTGTTATTTCCTGCAGATTCGGCTAGTACGGGCGTGTAATGCGGGGTTGCCTATACTCAATTTTTCAATTTTCAATTAATTATTGCAGCGAAACTAAGGCCCATTCAGAGAAACGCCGTTACACTACTTCATTACTCTACTTTATGCACCACCACAAAAAGTTTCATCAAAATCCCCGGACAAAAGTGAGGGTCTCTCCTTGTTAGAATTCGGATCTAAATTGTGAGAAACTTTAGAGGATTCAAAATTTTTGTACGGGATAACCTGTTCTATTTATTTAAGCTGATATGAGTAACGTTAAATTATCTTAATAAAGAAGAATGTTAACTGCAATATAATACGACCTCATTCTATTTTTACGTTGAGAATCAATGGACACCTCAGCTAGTAACGTAAATCAGTATGATAAGGCGTGCCCTTGTGGAAAGCCATGAAGGAGAAGAGAGTAAACAACTTCGCAGTTTCCACGAGTTTATTTGTAAGCACCTTTTCTGATGTGCATTTAATATGTCGTTTGATGTTTTCAGCATGCACGCGAAACTATTCCTCGAAAATAAACATCTAGAAAATATAGTGTTGCGAACTTTCTTCTCCGTAAAATTACATGATTGGCTTGATTAGAATTCAAAGAGTATATCGCTTATTTTATAAGAAATTTGATTATATTTGCTGACTTCCCCTTATACATATAACCCATAAGATGTCGAAAAGCTATCGGCAAGCCGACTACGTCAATGAACGGTCTCTTTCTCGAATACAAAAATAACCGCATATTACTCAAAGGCCCAAAGGTCATTCCAATGAGCAAGAAAAAAGTTGCATAATCCCAGTTAAAACGCTATCCTGCTTATAACACGTTTTCACTCAATCCCCTGAAAAGTGTCTTATTGGTTTTTACTGCCTATGAACATGAAGGAATGATTGCAATTGTTACTGGACAATGATTGGAACGCCCTAAAACTGATGGTTTACCATAAAGAGTGGCTAATGGCAGATTCATGTACCCAAAAATTCCCAAATCAACACCCTTCCCTTAATTTCTTGTTGCTTTATCCCGCCACTTTAATCGTCCAACACCTAATGCTTTTCTCCTCTCCTCTGCTTTTTCCCTTCTTCCTTCAATTACTTTCTTTAGAAATCCTTCCCATCTCAATATTTCATGAAAGCATTCTTGGGTATACTTTATATATGTGCACCTTTCATTCTAACAAATGACACTAAACAAGAGAGGGAATTGATTCAACTGATCACATTTTCCACCATCAATCGCTTTTGTTAACTTCTTTCTTTTTGGCAAAATTCATAATTTTTGTATTTTGTCGTTTATATTCATACCAAACTAGCTGAATTTATGACAAATGAGACGATTTCCACATTGGCTCCCCCATGGAACCGTTTCACCAATGGTGAACGCGTTACCTTATCGGCTCTCCGAGATTAACCTAATTTTTTATTTAATGTATAATTTTTAAAGGAATATTTACGTTTCCGATTATTGAAAGTCAATTGGAAGCAATCTTTAACAAACAATACTCCGGACAGAGTACGTTCAGATAAAAAGGATATTATATAATGGATAAAAGGAATATTATTTAAGGGATATATACTTGTGATCAAAACAATTTCACATCATAAGGTGAGGACTACCCTGAACGACTGTACTGGATTTATAGATTTTTGGAGGAGCTGTGAAATTATCCATCCCCGATATGCATTATTTCCTTTTCATAAGGTGATCCTTTATTTTAGGACCTGAATTTAGAACTAGTAACTAATGTAAATAACTCTCTAAGCGTAGTTTAATAAGTTCCAGAGGATAACACCAAATAAAAAAATCGCTAAAAACAAATAACGCAAAAATTATTATCAACGACGTCCAACCACGCGGTGGTCTGCCTAGAATACCGTAGCAGTTTTTAACGTAAATCTACGACAATTTTATAAGACGAACCCTGATTTTAGACCCCAAATCATTCGAAACTTATTTATGCATGAAGAAATATGGTACTTCAGAATCACATTTGAAGGTGATTTTTATTATGATTTCAGCCATCGATGGCATTAGATATATTAGAATGCGTGAAAACATGGATCCTTTTCTCAATAAAAGTTTAAAAGTCATTATAAATTATTCAAAAGGTGTATTTTTGGTTGTGACAGTTTGATAGAAGACTTTTTCCGGAAAATGTTCGAATGTAACTTGATAAACATTAAGAGGATCATTAAAAGTAAATATAGTTAACTAACTAAGTTAGGAATAAGGAATTTTCTATGATACTTATAATTGCCATCGTGTATATATATATATATATATATATATATATATATATATATATATATATATATATATATATATATATATATATATACACATATTCATAAATGCAATTATAGTTATCTCATTAAGAAATCTGTTACAGCTGAGATTCCATATATCTTTTGTCTTCCGTAAAATTTTACCAAAATTAGCGGTCGCTGGAAACCGATGATCATGATATAGATTCTCATTTAATTTTCATTTCAAAATATAATCTTCATCTTTCTAAATTTAATATTTTGTTTCTCGGAATATTAATTTCTCGTGAAATTTAGAATAGAAATCGAATAGAGTTTAGAGTGTTATAATAATAATAATAATAATAATAACACGTCTTTATTGCGGGGCGAGATTGAGACAATGTTGTCTCTTCTTCCATCTAACACTTAATTTGGAAGGAAGCAATCTTTCAAAAACAAAAATTTAGATTAAGTACTCTGATGGCTATGGTGTAGTTTTAATCCGTAAATACATTTCAATATAGCCAGAAACTTATAGAACTATCTGTCCATGATGAGTGACTTGTTTTCCTTCAGTTTTGGGAAAAATTCAGAATTTAAAAATACCGACTAATTTATTTCTAGGTAGTATTAAGGTTCATCCAACTAGATAACTCAAGTAAAGGAAAAAAACGATTATAATCTTGTGATGTTAAACTTGAAATATCCCACAATTATTGGAATATAGACTATGTAAGCTGAAATATTGCTGTATTGCGTCTCGTCTTTCTATGTAAACATGCCGTTAAATCTCTCGGTCAGTTAAGATGAGTTATATCCCTTATTAATAATGTTAAGGTATACATCGTCATTTTTAATAACCACCGTCATTTTTAATAATTACCGTCATTTTTAATAATTAATTACAGTCATTAAACAATACTTATTTGTCCTTTACTGTTCCGATGTGAAGGAAAGTAATGAATAAAATTAAATGCTATAATAGAATGGTGGTTAGCTAATCATTAGAGTCGGATCCTCAAGAACGTGTCATTTTCTTAATCAATAAACTAGTGTACCATAGAACCGTAATTCCATTAATTCACAGTGAAGATGAACTGCATTCGTTTAATTGGGCAAGTTGGGTTTCTAGTTTGCTGTCATGTAGTGCGTACAACGGAGATAAAATTCAATTTCCAAATGCAACTCTTACTTTATAAGTCTCATAAATACTTCGAAATAAAGTCTAATTTAAAAAAAAACTGAAGTCTAAATGAATTGCGCGTAAAGTATGTGAATGGAATCCCTGTTTTCTCTTAACAGAAATTGATGATTTTCTTAAGATTGGTTAGTAAAATCTGAGTAAGATTTAAATGCGGTGTATTCAGATATCGTGCAAAATGCTAGCAATTTTCTCAATCTCCATATTTGCTCAAGTGCTCCGCTTGAAAATATTATCTTAAATTACTGATAGTTTGAATTCTCCCATGTGTTTGTATCTTAAAAGATTCGTGAACGCGAAACCCAGAAGAAAATTAAAACCTGTGAAATGATAACAGCATTCCTAACTGGCTGCTTGACCTTTTCCTTAATCGTTCTAACATTTACAAATTCCTCCTGGTTCTTCTCACACACTCTTTACTTTAACCAACACCAAAACTTACTCCTGGGCGCGACACACCGTCGCTAACGGTGGTTCTCCGATGACTCCGCCGATGAGGGAGGGAAGGGGGGGATTGGGGGGGAAACCCTAAAAACCCTAAGAAGTGGACCCTCCAGGCCGTTGTGACGTGCTATAGGGTTCACCTCTATGCCTAGAGGGCCCCCTGCCACAACTTCAAGGACAAGCTCCGACCTCATAGACAGAAAGAACGAGCAGGTGAGAAGTGAGTGCTTAGTTACCTCACCCCTGCAGAAGAAGGTGAAAGATAGGCCCCTGAAATAGATGCCTGCGACTGTAGGCCTAAGAGTAGGCTAGGTTTGTAGGGAATGCCTTCCCCACGCCCCCTACAGAGCAGGTGGTTAGTACATCTATGGTGGACTTTTAAAAAAACTACTGCAAACTGTTGTCAAATTCATTGCAGCATTTGACTGTGATATGGCTGCAATAATCCATCGTTGACGTTTTAAGTTAAAAAAAGTTATTGAATGTAAATTAAATGTTAACTTGATGGTTAAATTCTCATCTTTACATAAAATGCAGAGGATATTTAAATCAAAGATCGCAACTGTCGCTTAGGCTTAATGTAACAATAACTGCTGTTGTAGGCACAAAACCTGTATTAATATCCTCTATGTAAGTTCATCTGAACAGAAAAGAAACTGAGTACTCACGTGTAGTTCTGAAGTTAATGATGACGGATCTACCTGTGGAAAAAGAGAACGAATTCTTTAATAGGTAGAGTTCCCTTCATATCCTCCCAAATCTTTTAAACATTTACCGACAATTGTTACAATGTTATACATTTTTACTTTCTCATCAGTAAGTAATAATCAGAATCTACACGAAAGCCTTCAGAACTTCTCTTCAGGGACACAATTCATGAAATAATCTACTGTAGTGCGCGATCCTTTGAGTTACCCAATTCTCTTCTGTATGAATTCTTCAGGCCGATAAATATCTAGTGAATGAGAGTATTACATCATAAAATGCGAGGAGTTAGTGAAGTTAGATTACTACGAAGAAAACATTGTACTCAAACAAGCGTGAGAATACAATAGAATCTTAACAAAAGTATTAAGTCAATATAATTTTAGGTCGTAATGAAATTTGTATGGCACATATAATGTAAGAATACTATTATTTGAAAGAGAATAAATTGGAATCCGCTGTTAATTGATAAGAGTTTCGGAGGGATGTTCCCAGAAGGTGTTAGCTGTCCTTTCTAGGAATTGGTGCCAGACGGCCATCAGTATGTCGACGATTGAAATGTTTTCCGAACCATCTACTTCACCAAAACTTGTTAACTCACGAAAATGACTACAATCGCAAAAGAATATTTGATCTAAAAGTTTCTGATTATAAATTTCTGAATGTTTGTACTAGCTGACGATAATAAGCT
Organism: Pachydiplax longipennis; assembly: GCA_036926295.1. NCBI lineage: Eukaryota > Metazoa > Arthropoda > Insecta > Odonata > Libellulidae > Pachydiplax > Pachydiplax longipennis. Next base: position 5,268,300 of record JAVFKF010000010.1, read on the forward strand.
AGAGACGAAATAATCAACTTCCTGTTTACGAATTTAACGAATAGCAAACGGACACACCATATCACAATACGAATCCGACATTAGTCAATAAGATTCGAACTCTAGTTGAAATGAAAAATCTCGCTAAAACATCCAGTATAAACACGGCACATTCACACTCTTAAATATGAATTTTCAGACTCCCTGCAGTATATTTAAGCATGGTTGCAAGTGATACAAATGAGCGATATTAAGTTAAAACACAATAAATATTTATGGACACATTAGAGGAGAAAATAGAATAATAATACATGTAGTATTTACGGTAATTTAGGAGAAAGCCGACTTGGATGTACACTCGAAGGTCAGTGAAAACACGGCTATTTAAGAGGGACTAATGTCTTTACAGTGAAAGAAAGGAAGAGCCAACTGTCCTTGGATGATAACAAAGTCAATAAAAATATCAGTGTACACTTCATTGCCTCTCATTTTCATTGATTGTAAATAAAGGCAAAAAGGAAAGTGTCTTATGACGAATAGGGAGTGAATAAGAGGAAAAGTGACTTACGAGGGGTCCAAAATAAACAAGACAAAAGAAAATCCTAAGGACACCAAAACATTTCTCCTGCTAAAAATTTGATGGAACAATCTAAAAAGATCGTAACGAATTAATTATTCATGGAAACATTTGATGTCACGATTTGAGTTTCTTAAATAGGAATATATAAGGAAATTCATCATCGACAGTAACGAGAGTTGATATTCACTTGATGCATCAGAAAACTGAACTCATAAATTGTCATTACGCTACTTATTATAATATGGACATCATAAATTGATTGTCATTACACTGCTTATTATAAAATAATCGAGAGCTAATGACCAAAAATTAAACGTTATCTAAATTACTTTTAGATTAATATCTCAACAAAAATGACGTTTCTTGTTCTTGACAGAAATTAGAAAATATTAATTAACTTCATTCAAAAGATAATTTAGGATTATTTTCTTTTGCCAGAAAACTATTTGCTGGTTAACCGTTCTCTCCTTTTAATCGCTTCGTCTCCTACGAATTGATATAAGTTGAATGTTGTGGGGGACAGAAGAGACCAATGCAACCCTTCGTTTTCACTGATAACCTACTCAGATTTTCTAAATTTAATATTAATACATTTTATACAGAATGTATACTAGATATATTTAATGTAAAAACAGAATAGAGATTATTAATCGGTAAATAAAATATTATATATTGCTTTTGAATTACTCACCAATTTTGGTTCTCCGGTAATCCTCAACTTCTTCCGTATCAAGCAGAAGAAACTTAGAAGTAAAACAATTTCCGAGGAGGAAAGCATGCTACTATCTGGATCTGGAATAGAAACAGAAGATTAATTTATTAATGAATAGTGAATTTAATTTTAGGTGATACCGTATTGTACATTTGTTAGATGAAGTATTGGCCAATGATGATACTTCAAATAAGCAGGATTTTGGTTAAGACCAAATTAAAAAATATCCAATTCCAGGTAGACATCCTTACGGTAGATTTATTCGTAATTTATAAAGTTGATTAACAAGCATGAAAGGCAAAAAGAAAAAGAGGAATACTTAGAGTACGTACTATAGTTATCGTTTTTTCTGAACTAAGATGAGTATGGAAACTCGATCCAAACAAATATGAATAATAAAGATGTGTTAGTAAATCAATAAAAGATTTGTTTGAAAAACAGTAAATATTAAGTTAACTATTGAAATTCAGTACCCAATTTCTGGTAAGAGAATCGTTAAGTATTGTATTACACCTTGAACATCACCCAAAAATCATTATCTCGAAGAAAACTTCATAATAGATTTCCTCAAAATATCAGATATAAGAATCTTCTTAGTGACTTCCTTGTAACTGTCTAAGCCATCCGTTGAAAATAAACTCACGCTATTGTGAATTTAAATAAGTGATAACTTCAAAGTTAAAAAATCAGATTCGTCTTATATATAATATTATGAATGAAAAATAATTGAAAACTAAAGAAATATGCTAAGAGTTGTTCCGAATTTTAATGTTCAAATTAAAATGCAAAATTTGTTACATATTTGGTTCAAAACACAACTCATAATCTCTAAATGTCGCAGAAATATGACTTGCGCTATAACTGGAAATTAATAATAATAACTGGAAATTAGAATGATATTTACCACTTCATGGCGCAACTGAATTTTTAATTGTAATTTGCGAAACTCTTCTTGATCATTATGTGTAATTTATAGCAATCTTAACTACGATTAAAAGAACAAGTTCCATGAAAATGATTTCTCAATTGAAATTAAACATAAAGTACAGGTTTGGCTGGAATTGGAATCACATTTTAGAAACAGAAATAATGACATCGATTTAATTAACAACTAATCGCAAAGTTAAACTTCAAAATTCAAACATAAAATTCCATCGAAATATCGGTTGACAGAAAAAGCTAAAAATAGAAAAATAAAAGTTAAATCTATTCTGGATCTAAACAGCCAATAAATAAAGGTTTAAACCGGTCACGGAAAGCTATAGAAGCATTAATTTAAACTTTCTTCGGATATTGTCCTTAGAACTTGAGACTAGTGACTTCAAGTATATAATATATTGGATAAAATATAATTGGATAAAATTAGACATAACTGGAATTAATCGCTCAGTAATAAAAGTATTCATGATCATATAAGATGAGCAATGTAGTAGTAGAAATCGCAGATCCTTATAAGAGTAGCGCTCGTCACGAATAACTATATTCCCTAAGAATACACCTAACAATGGTTACGTGAATAATAATCAACAGCTCACTAATTAACTATAAAGTCGAAACGAAGGATGACTAAAAGTAATATACATAAGATTAATTAATGTTACTTACCATAACTGAAGAAATCCCTAGGAAGTCCCACGGTATGTAATAGCTCCGGGTTCAAGACCATCCATTTCCTTCCATTTCTTTCACAACTGCAAAATCCGAACACAATACTATATTCATCAGTGATAAAAATGAAAAAAAGAAATTCTAAAACAGCCATCTTTTCATGTTAACTTCCGTTTAAATTACGTATTTAATAAAAAAATGTTCCAAATTGAAATTAAATACAGAATACTTATACAGGGCGGATTCGAATCGTTAATCAAAGTATAGTAATATTGGAATTGCTTTAAGTAGCTAAGGAATGTTGAGTAAATTTGAAATTCAAATGTAACGGAAATGGCGGTGGACGTTACGTTAAGATGGCGGTGGACTACATTTTCGACCCACTCTAGTAAAAATATCTCCGAAAATTATTCTGAACCTAAATATAGCGAATATCCGAGGAGTAAAAGTTATATCGGAAAAAATCGAAGGATTACCTGGGGATTTAGTCAAAAAAGTCTCTAGAAGTTGAGAATCGTAAATTCATTTCATTAATATAAATTGTCGGAGATGGGATAAAAAATAAACATACATAACTGGATCATGGGACGATGAATGATAGTAAGAAAAACATGAAGACGAATAATCGGGATAGTAAATCATCTATAGTCAATCGTGAGAGTCTTACATAACGATAAAAATATGTACACTAACGATTGTCTCTAAAATAACAACTTAAAAACTATAGCATCAATGATTGTCTTTACACTCAGAATTAATTCAATCAAGATTAATTTATGTTACTTACCAAAACTGAAGAAATCTCCGAGAAGTCACACGGCCATCTTGACGTCTGAAGGAGTCTTTATGTCCCTTAATTTAACTACAAATAATTTAAGAGGTTCTAATTCGAAAACTTATTAAGTTTAACTTAAATTATGTTACACGATTTCTGGATTTCAATTCTCATAACCTCCGAGAAAATTGAATTCTAACGGTTTTTTCGTATAAGTTCTTCAGCATGACAACACCAGGCGAAGTTTCTAGATCAACTAAAGTTTAAACCTAAAAAATCAACGGATCAACGAAACCGTGAGATCTGATTGGTTGTTATTTCTCGCAGTTACATTTACTGTCACCCCTCCCACTTTTCCCCCTGCCGGAGAAAGTTGTAACTTATAAGTAATAATAAATTGTTATTAAATTAGAAATATATTTATTTAAACATATTATAAGTTTAATTTAAAAAATATTGGAATGAATTTCGATCCTCTAAAACCTAGTACTTAAAATCGGCGTAAAATAGTTGATAGCTCCTTGTGACGTAATTATGACTTACGTTCAACCTATGGTATGAGCAACGGTACGAGAAACATAATGAATTCCAATCATTCAAGTTATGAAACTATGCAATGTGATCTAAAAAGAATTAATGCAATGACTACGCAATTAATAAATTAACATATGTTTAGTTGCTGTATTTTAATATCTTCCATCTCCTATGTGATTCATAGCAGGTAATGAAATATTTAAAATGTCTACGAAATTTAATCGATATTATTTTGCAATAGAAATATTAGTTACGATAAAATTGATATAAATATTGTTAAATCCTAATCACTCCACGAAAGATTGCAAAGATACAGCATTTGAAATCAATTATTACCGTTTTATCGTTTTTACTGCAATCTTTTGATATTTCTCTCTCTTTTACACACGTTTTCACTACTGATTCATCAGGTATTTTGAAGCTAGTGATAAAAAAATTTCTACCGACTTCTACCGCCAAAATATAAATTTACAGTCCGAAAGGAAAAGGACTGAAGATGAATTAATAAAAAAAGAAATGATGGGGCAGCACAGGAACAAGTATACGAGATGTTTCAATTCGAGATGATCCAGAGAAATCATTTTGGCCATTAACACTGTATTGTTATTCTCAGCGTATTCATTATTAAAACTATGAAACTAATTCTAAGTTTTCAAATAAAGTGAATCATTAGTCCCTTTTTGGATTCCCTAATCAGCACGGCCAACGCTATTCGTCTTGTCTCTATAAGCACGTCGTTGGGTATTCTTCCAACTAATCTTCCCAATAATATTGCAATAAATAACTTACCATTGAGAATTCTTCTGGTTCCTTTCAATTTTAATTCAGATAATTGCGTCCGAATACATGAAAATTTAAAAGCACACTTCCAAAGCCCGTACATCTTACGTTATTTGTCCAGCTGCGAAGAAATCCGATTTTAAAGCTTCTTCACTTCTCTACGAGGCCTTCTTCAGACTTATTATCTTCTCTCGCGCAAACGATTTTAATATTCGCGAAGGACATGTTCAAGTTACCGACGCCATTACATGTGCTCCATACTCGGATTAAGTAATGCACCACAGCCACCATGATCCTTTTATTTCCACTCACACTTTTTCCAATTATATCACTGAATGTAAAGCTGAATCCAGTCTACACTAACTCCTTTTCACCTTTGTTAAATTTGAAACCCACAGAAAAATGTAAACGGTGCCATTTTGAACACAGTCCACTTAGCGAGACAAAGTACTGAGAAGTTCGAAGGCCACATGACGTGACTAGCAGGTTTCGTTTGTCAAAATTTTGTAGACCATAATCCTCTTTAAAAGCGCGGAAACACGCCAAGACCTGCTGCCTCAAGAAGAGATTGATCATACACCTAGGAACTTAAAACCTTAAGTATTTCCATCGGTATGTGTCTTAGAAGCCTTAAAAAAGTGATATCTGATAAAAAATCAATCACATTAAGTTTGTGCTGTGAGTATATGTGAAATATCATGTTGTGTTTGTGCATTTTGGATAAAGGTGTGTTTCAGCTCCATGATCGGTGATTTTTCGAAAAGCATGGCGAAGTGTAGCAGTGAGCATAGTCATCGATTGAATAATTATTACTTAAATTGGAGTTCTTATGAAGGCAGGTGTTCACATGGATCTGGACTAAATCTGGGGAATTCTGCGTAAGTCTTTAACTCGGTAGTGTTAAGATGCCATTGCAACTGAATGGATGAACTTCCGGTGTGAGATTAATGAATACTGGGTTCTTCGTGCATTATCAAGCCGAATTATTATACTTATATCATTAATACTTATCAAGCCGGAATTATATAGGATTGGAAGGTAAGAATGATTATTCTAACAAGGAAATACACGGATATTGTGGTCTATTTCACATACAATCTAAGTTGGGTAATGTAAGGCAATAGACAGAGTATGTCCATAGAAATTGTGAACCATATGATCTCTTCTTTCTAACTTCAGCTTGGTATTCATTATTTACATAATTATAAGCTAATTTAGCTAATTTTAAAGGTTCCGAAGAATGAGTGCTACTCTGGGAATCTTTTAGTTCCATATTTATTTCACCTTAATGCTAAATTAATAGCATTGAGTACCTCTGTAACTTAATTTGTTTAAAGACTGAGTTAAACGTCCACCGAGCCAGAATGCTAAGAGTGGGAGGTTCACGAAATTTTGCTGTAATTTCGGTTGATATTATTATAATGATCAAGCATCACTAATACCTCAATACTTTTCATATTGTCGCCACCATGAACAAAACTGGGGGGATATAATAAGAACATTACTAAGTACTAAAAGATAACTGAAGTATTCTTTATTCCACGGTGTATATTATCATGAATTTCACAAAGTTACATTTAGCATTACATTAATTATTCTTAATAAAGCATACAATTTTCACGATGAGTTAGCTTGCATTATCACCCTCATGATTCTCAGTTTCTCACTGGTTTGACTCAAAGGTATTTATTTCATAGAAATCAATGCTAATCCATCTTCATAACAAATGTAAATATCTTATGGAATTTCATAGGAAAAATGTATCCCCTACTATTACCTTATTCCCGTATCCCCTATTATACCTAACTATTGAATAATATTTGTCTTAATCAGGCAGTGATAAAGTTAATATTTGACATATGAGTAATTTTTAATCTATTACCTCTTCGAATTATATGAACAATTTTTTTCATGGTTTCATTGTTCTACTTTATCTTGGCACTCCCAAAATCCTACCTCAATAAGAAATATAAAGTCAAAGTATCTTATTCTTCTTCTGCCGTGGTAAACCTCATTCGTTCCTACAACTCATAAAATTCAATATATAGTTATAAATATTATGGCCAATGTATGTTACAATTAGTATTACTTCTGTGAGATAGTTATTATAATACTTTAGCGTTATTTTATTTACTATTATTTGCCTTTGACAGTAATGTCGGTACATTTTATATTTCTCTCTTTGCGTTCTTTCTACATTCCTATTTTCAATTATGTATTTCTCCTTCTCATCTAAATGGATTATACTGATGAATAAAACTGATAAAAAGAAATGTACAATAAGTACATACATTCCCTACCAAACGTCGAAAGGCTGTTTTCAGTGCATATTTGTAGAGGTATTTCATAAGATGATGACATGGATGATTTCAAGCTCATTGAGAAAAGAACGCAAAGAATCTCTCCCCTCATTTTGCCTTGTAAGCCTCATTCTATTTTCGAATTGGCCTTTTTCTAAATACTAAAGTACAGATGTAAGAGAAAGGATAATGAATAATCTACATAGAAAAGTAATATTATGTCGCTTGACATGTGGCATCTGAATTATTCAATTATCTGTTTTAATTGTTTCTATGGTTTAAATAAATACCGCAAATGAAATGTATTTATCTTTATAGTATTGAGTGTATATAGTTTTTACTTATTCTTGGAGAAAATGAGATGTTCACTAAGGCTAATGAATTTTCTAAGCTTCGAATAAAAGATGTGTCCTAAAATTTCTAATAAAAAAATATTTCAATCTTTGTTTAACTCGAATGTAATTCATGGAAATATTCGGTGTGATAGCTTGGATGTAACGACTCATATCTCTTTGATATACATATTGTATTGATTAATTTTAATGACCGCCATATGACGTAAAGGCTTAAATATTCAAATCCTTATTCCCGTTCTTATCTCATTATTGTATTATTACGAATCCCCGCAACTCAGAAATATATCACGTGTGTAACTTAGACGTACGAAACGTATGTAATAAATTTTATCTACCATTTTCTTGATAAAACCTTCAAAGTGAATTCGAAGTATTTAGTTAAACTTACGTTTAATACAAAGTAACTAAACAGAAGTCTTACTTGGAATCATGCCAGATCTGGGTATCATCAAAAAATTCGTATTATGAAATCAATGCACGCTAATATAATTTATTTTCCAAAACTTTTAAAGCTTGATTTTCCTTACGTTCTAAATATAAAATTTTAAGTATATGCTAAAAATTAAATTTTATTATCTGATATGCTTCTCATATGAGATGGAAGATATTAAAATACAGCAACTAACCATATGTTTATTTATTAATTGCGTAGTCATTGCATTAATTCTTTTAGATCACATTGCATAGTTTCATAATTTGAATGATTGGAATTCATTATGTTTCTCGTACCGTTGCTCATACCATAAGTTGGATGTACGTCATAATTACGTCACACGGAACTATCAACTATTTTACGCCAATTTTAAGTACAAGGTTTTAGAGGAACGAAATGTATTCCAATAATTTTTAAATTAAACTTATAATATGTTTAAATAAATATATTTCTAATTTAATGCTAATTTATTGTTACTTATAAGTTACAACTTTCTCCGGCAGGGGGAAAAGTGGGAGGGGTGACAGTAAATGTAACTGCGAGAATTAACAACCAATCAGATCTCACCGTTTCGTTGATCCGTTGATTTTTTAGGTTTAAACTTTAGTTGATCTAGAAACTTCGCCTGGTGTTGTCATGCTGAAGAATTTTTACGAAAAAAACCGTTAGAATTCAAATTTCTTGGAGGTTAGTAGATTCTATATCTAGTAATTGTGTAGCATAAGTTAAGTTTTACATAGTAAGTTATCAAATTAGAACCTCTTAAATTATTAATAGTTAAATTAAGGGTTGGAAAGACATCTTCCGACGTCAAGATGGCCGCAGGACTTCTCGGGGATTTCTCCAGTTTCGGTAAGTAACATAAATGAATCTTGCTTGAATTAATTCTTAGTTTAAAGACAATAATTGATGTTACAGTTTTTAAGTTGTTATTTTTGTGACAATCATTAGTGTACATGTTTTTTTTTCGTTACGTAATACTCTCAAGATTGACTATGGACGATATACTATCCAGATGACTCGTCTTCATGATTTTCTTACCATTATTCATCGTCGGATGATTTAGCTATGTACGTTTATTTTTTATCTTGTCTCGCAAATTATATTAAAGAAATGAATTTACGATTCTCAACTTCTAGAGACGTTATTTGACGAAAGCCCAAGGTAATCCTTCGAATTTTTCCGATACCACTTTTACTCCTCGAATATTTGCTGTATTAAGGTGGAAAACAATTTTCGGGGTTTTTTTACTAGAATGAGTCGAAAATATTTCCGACCGACATCGTAACGGAAATCTACATTTGAATTTCAAGCTGACTTTGGATTCCTTAGCTAATTAAACCAGTTCCAATATTTCTGTGGCTTGATTTACGGATCGAAACCGGCCTCTATCAGTATTCTATATTTAATTTCAATTTGGAATTTTTTTATTAAATACGTAATTTAAACGGAAGTTTTCATCAAAAGATGGCCGTCTTAGAATTTTCTTTTCGTTCTTTTTATCTCTGATGAATAATGCATTGTGTACGGTTTTCGTAGTTGTGGAAGAAATGGAGGGAATTTAGTATTCGAAACTGGCCTATATCAGTATTCTATATTGAATTGCCTTTGGGGACATTTTTTATTAAATACTTAACTTAAACGGAAGTAAAGATCAAAGGATAGTTTCCTTAGAATTTTCGTTTTTTATCTCTGATAAGTAATGCATTGTAGAAGATTTTCGTAGATGTGTAAGAAACGGAAGGGAAAGGAAGGTCTTGAATCTGGAACTCCTACTTGCCGGGCGGTTCCTCTGATGAATATCTCCATCGATCTCGGTACCTGCGCGCAAGTGAGAGATGCATGTTTTTCTTTTTGAGTTCTTTCTGTTTTTACACTGAACTGAATTAGCGCATTTGAACGCCGGAAATCATTTAATAATTATACTTCACATTGATTTCAGTGCATACAGATTTCGTTTAGTGTACCCTCAATTTGAAATATAGCCATTATTTCTTTATGTATGTCGTGCTTATTAATAAATTGAATAAAATATAAAAATAATTTTACTGTAATAGTTATGATGTAGAACAGGTTACTGTTAAATATGATCTTAACAATAATCCTAAATGAATCATTATCTTTGCCAATTGCTCGCATTTATGTATGCACAACACAATAATACCCTAGATTATAATACCACACAATATTACCCCATTGCTATTCGCAAATGAATTAATTTAGCGTTTCTATTTTTCCAGATTCTGACATCCTTCCCTTTCGGCCTTTCTATTGCTTGGGAGTTTCTTCTATGTGATCGTGGAAAGGCACTTATGAGGAGTAAGCAGGAACAAGAATACCCGGAGAACCACAAATGGTGAGCAGTTAAGAGTTTTTCTCTTTTGCATTTCTTCTTCTGATGGATCATTATTATTTCTAAAGTGTAGAATTTGAGTGGTTGTATTTTCGGTTGTTAATTAACGGATCTAAACCAGTTGAAACTGATTGGTTTATTAAAAGGGATAACATGGTATATCGGCTGGCACGAAATGCATTATTGGTCCGTTATTTATCATGTAACAGCCAATGTATATTAACATGTTTCAGAAGGAAAGTTTTGCATGAAAGAACGCTTTTTGGGGAAACTTATTTTCAGCAGGAAATATAACATTATTAAATTCTTCCGCTAAAAAGAAATGGTATTTATAGTGCGATTTGAAGCCACATTTGAAATTGATTATTTCGAATTGCATATGGAGTTTAAAATTTTCTTTGAGCAGCTTAGTCGTGACCAATAATTAATTCTTTTCTTAAACTTTTTTCCATTACAAACATATGAACTGCTAATCTCTTCACTATATTAGATGAAAAGTACTCCTTTCTGTGCGGAAAAACCGAGTGGTATCGTTATCATGGTATTAAATAAATATATAAAGTGGCGTATTTATTCGTTTTAGGAAAAATTCTTAGCACAAAGCAACTGTTTAGATGGAAATGTTTTTTGGCTCTCAGAAAAATATCACTGCGAAACCATACCAAATTGTACAAGACGCTATTCCCATTCTAAATATATTTAAAATAATCAGCTAGTATTTTGAGTTGCTTTTGTAATTAAATTTAACGACCAATTTACAAGAAGAAGATGTATGGCTATTCATCACTTCTAAGGTTAAAATATTAATTATTAAATGTTTGAAATAATTTAATCCTTTACCATATGAAAGACGATGAATACTCCTAGTAATTAATCAGCTGCTTAAAGAGATTGGTTGAATAAAGGAACATAATGTAATATTTTTTTCTTAACTGCTCGAGAACCAGGAACTGTATTGTTGGAGGGATTTTAATCAACAATTATTTTAAATATCGTTTAATTTTTTCATCATCTCCAGAATGTTTTATAATCAGCAGTGAAATGAAATTTTATGTGTTTAGGAGCATCTGCTATATTAATCAAAATTCGAAAGCAATTTAAAGATTCACCACCTTTTCGTCTTTGGTTTCATATATTATTGGTAAATTTTATCAATATTTTAATGCTATTCTTTTGATCTACATAAAGCTCAACGATTTAAAACAGGACTTGCGTAGATTTTAACGCTCTAACTGATGATCCTCTCCTGGTCTCTCACTTACATCGATAGAGACGCTTGTTTCAAACGATACAAACAATTTGATCTTTTGAGTCAACTATCTCCTCAAATGTAAATGCATGAAGTGGATAAATCCAGCAATTTTTAAATATATAAATATGTTTGAGAAAGACATTCTTAGAAAAGATAACTTCGTATTTTTCGGGTATTCGCAACTATGTTTTTTTATCATGACGAGTGTTTCGGTATCATTAGGACTTTCCGTTTCTCTTGTACGCTTCTTGCTTCACCTGCCAGTCAGTACTTCTTGAAACGAGGGAGGCACTCTCCTTTTCACCTTTGTTTGTATTCAATGAAAATCAAAGGACAGTGAAGTGCACATTGATATTTTAGGAAAACGACTTCGTTATCATCTCCAAGGACAGCTGGCTCTTTTTTCCTTCACCGTTAAGACATTAGCCCTTCTAAAATGGCCTGTTTTCACTGACCTTCGGGTCTTTTCTCAAGTACAAGTTCTTTCTAAGTTAGGTAAACAAACACAGTAAATATTACATTTATTATTATCTTAGTTTCACCTCCGGTCTGTACATAAACAATTTCTTTAGTTATAACTTAATATTGCTCATTTATCATTTGCAGCCCCCAAAAACGTTCTGTAGGGAACGCAAAAAATTTTAAATATGAATCCAAAGCACGACTTGCTCTAGCATTTAATTCTCTTTTTTTTTGCTCGTAATTGAATCGGCCGAAATAGCACACGATGTCTCAAAATTTGTCAAGCTCAATCTAGCTTCTGGTATTCTTTCTTTCAAAGATTCCTAACCTGCGTATGAGATCATCATCGTTACCTTTGCCTTTTTTCGTAGCATTTTACAAATAAATTTATCCCTAGCGCTGCACTTTCTGGAGTTCAAGGGTACCAACTTAATCCGCTGGATACTCTAATATTTTCATTCACAAGATTTTTTTTCAGAGACATATGCTAAGCAAGAAATCGTGTTGTAATTATTAAACGGACATTACTTTTGCTCTTCATTTACAAGAAAGCGATATTTTAGTATAAGTTTATAATGGTCGCACATAAAACATTGAATAACAAAACGAACAATAGTTATATTAAAGGAGAATATCCGAAACTTCAGTTGGCATTCTATTTGAAGATTTGCAGTTTTTATTAAGAATTAATTGGGATTTTAGGCAACTTTCCGATGTGATAATTTCAGAAAAGAAGGAATTGTGTAAGTCATAGAATCACGCACAAAAGCAGACTTTCCCATAAACTGTGTCTCTAAGAAGAAGATCAACTTTTTGTATGAATTCCGTGATTTCTTAAAAAAAGTATAACAATGTTACAAATGTGGGTGATTATTGAATTACTGTTTACATTAAGGGAATTCCATCAGTCAAACAATTTGTTCTCTTTTCCTACAGGAAATTCCATCATCATTAACTCCAGAATTACACGTAAGTACTCAGTTTCTTTTCTCTTCAGATGAACTAAAGTTCCTCTACTTCATCAAACAAGTCTAATTAACTCAAGATTTGTGCTTACAACAGCAGTTACTCTTGCTTTAAGCCTAAGCGACAATTTCGATCTTTGATTTAAATATCTTCTGCATTTTATATAAAGATGAGAATTTAACCGTCCAATTAACATATAATTTAAATTCAACATTTTTTTTAACTCTAAACGTTAACAATAGACTATTGCAGCCATATCACAGCCAATGTTGCAATGAATTTGACAACAGTTTGCAGCAGTTTTCTTAAAAGTGCACCATAGATGTACTAACCACCTGCTCTGTAGGGGGCGTGGGGAAGGCATTCCCTACAAACCTAGCCTACTCTTAGGCCTACAGTCGCAGGCATCTATTTCAGGGGCCTTTCTTTCACCTTCTTCTGCAGGGGTGAGGTAACTAAGCACTCACTTCTCACCTGCTCGTTCTTTCTGTCTATGAGGTCGGAGCTTGTCCTTGAAGTTGTGGCAGGGGGCCCTCTAGGCATAGAGGTGAACCCTATAGCACGTCACAACGGCCTGGAGGGTCCACTTCTTAGGGTTTTTAGGGTTTCCCCCCCAATCCCCCCCTTCCCTCCCTCATCGGCTGTTTCATCGGAGAACCACCATTAGCGACGGTATGTCGCGCCCAGGAGTAAGTTATGGTGTTGGTTAAGGTAAAGAGTGTGTGAGAAGAACCAGGAGGAATTTGTTAATGTTAGAACGATTAAGGTATGGTCAAGCAGCCAGTTAGGAATGCTGTTAACATTTCAGGGGTTTTAATTCTGAGATTCTGACATTTGAATTTATTAATTTTTAAGTACAATCACCGGAAAGAGAATTCATCATATATTATTAATTATGCATAAAATTTTTAAGTCGAAACACTTTCCGAATTCGGATATCGTGATCATTTTGAGAACTTTTCGGTTTACATATACTTCCGTTAAATTCGTTTTCGTCACATGCAACCAAGTACTTCCTCAGAAATAAACTCTTAGAAATTGTTAATGTTCCACAAGATAAATTCTTACATCAATTTACACAATTTTTATCTTAATATTTAACTTTTATGGCGATGGATGAATAAGATATTGTTTTAGTAATAATTGTAATTGGAGAGTTTGTTTTTCTCTCATGAACACCACACACGATCACAAACCCATTCACTAACGCATACGTGTATAGCACTTTCTCACCGTGAAGATAATATTATCGTGATTTACTCGGACACTAGTGATTGGATTTAAAAAATGTCAATGTGTCGAAGGATCCTTTTTTTAATTATTAGTAACCGCCTTCTTATTATGGCTTTCACTTCAAACGATTAGCTTTCTAAAAATTGGAACAGTAAAGGACAATTACATTAAACGTTTAGTTAATAACACAGTATATTGAATAATAATGAAGAATAAAACCATTTTATCATTATAAATATAAAATATAATTACTCTTAGCTCTCGGGCAGATTAACCGGTATCTTTGCATAAAAGGATGAGACACAATACGGTTTCAGCTGACATACTCTGTTCCTGCATACATTTAACTTAACTAGCCAGGTGTCTTTTTAATCCAACTAACTTTAATCGGTATTTGTAATTATTGAACCTTCCGGAAAGAGATAAGATAAAGAATTCACTCATCTTTGGCAGGCATTAGAATTATTTGCTTTCCGTATGGTAGTAGTATTTTTTTTAAATTACTAGTGCACGAATATACGTTTTACGCTATTGGTCTACAGTAAAGTTAATTAAAGCTTCCTTCCAATCGATTCTTTAAGATCGCGACAGTATAAGGTACATTTAAAAATAGCCAATTCAATCCAAATCTTGGTGAAGGCTATGTGTATGCCATGTTCACTGTAAGACGAAATTTGCAATGAAACGTTCTATTCTACATTAAGTTGAATCGATACTACTAAAGTATCTTGGTGGAATTTCCTCAATACAATTACGTTGTATTTGCTACATAAAAGTGCAGCACTATAATGAGCAATAATTTCAATTTTTTTTATTGCCAATATTTATTCAATTTGCCTGATCCATATGAACTCTCCGCCTTCTTCCAAATTACTAATCTCGTCTTTCCTTAAAATCACCTCAAACTTTAAAAGGAAATTAATAGAAGTTAGATTATACATAGAATGAAATCATCACAGTCTAATTCCTCTGAACTGTCTTCGCATTTACCGGCCAACAGATTAACCTTCCTGTTCCATAGATACGTGATTAACTGCCTGTTTGTATCTTATAATTTTTTTGTACATTTATATGAATAAAACTGCTACGATATTCTTGGCAGACTACCGCGTGGATCGATGTCTTTGATAATACTCTTTGCGTTATTTTTTTCGCGTTTGTTTTATTCAAGCTCATTCTCTCGCACTTATTAACTTAGGCTTACTTAGCTATTTACATTGGTCACGAGGTCCAAATTCCTGCCGCAAAATCAAGAATCAGCTTGTTTATGGGGAAATAATGTACTACGCAGATGGATATTGTCCGCTTCACTAACCAAACTACTACTTGCTTAAGTTCTCTTGCACATATGAAAACATTGCAACCACGCGCAGTCAGCATGGTTTCCTTCAAGGTCGCTTCTGTGATAGCCATTTAGTCCTGATATGATGCAAGCAGCCGACAAAGGCTTTAGGCCAGATGACATTTTGCTAGTTTTTAGGACGGCATTCGATACAGTGCTATACGCGAAGCTACTTCTCATACAATCGGCGATCATATCAGTGTAGATTATTTAGTGTATTTAGCCGTTCCTAACGAGTAGTATTCTAACAAGGAGAGACTCTCACTTTTGTCCGGGGATTTTGATGAAACTTTTTGCAGTGGTGCAGGAAGTAGAGTAATGAAAAAGTGTAACGGCGTTTCTCTGAATGGGCCTTAGTTTCGCTGCAATAAGTAATTGAAAATTGATAATCGGAGTATAGGCAACCCCGCAATACACGTCCATGCTAGCCGAGTATGCATGAAAGAATGTGATGTTTTATGGTATATTTGACATTACATTTTTCTTTTCATTCGTAAAATTCTTTCCTTGATACTTACTATTGGACTTATTATTTATAATAAATAGTATGCTCAATTTGTAATCTCGTTAAGGTATTTAAGGCAGTTAACGTCTATGCTAAGAACGAAAAAGGAGCTTGCATTCAAGTATTTTAGGATTTCATAATCATAAATATCGATTGCTTTCTAAAATTTTATTTAATAAACACCATTGTCTATATATTAATTGATTTATTTATCCAATTTAATCGGAGTACAGGCAAATCTGCAATACACATCCGAGCTAGTCGAGTTTGGAGGAAATAACGCATTGTTCTCTGGTATATCTTGCACCTTTTTTCAATTTCATTCGTTAATAATTTCCTTGTTGTCTACTAATTGAATTATTAATAATAATAAATAGTAGACTAAATTATTAATCTCGTAAAGGAATTATATTACTTTCCAGGCCGGATTTACAGTGATTACCGATATTTTTTTAAATTTTTGAGAGAAATACTCTTCTAGTAAGAGAAAACGGTTTTTCTGATATTTTTAGTGATATTATTTTTCTGATATTTATATGATTATTAAGCATTGTATGGAAATATAAGTACCTTTTGAAACATTAAGCTGAAAGTAAATATAATGGATGAAAAATTATCCTCACAAGAAAATACACACCTCGTTGGTTGACACGAATTTAACCATACACTATGTTAAACTATAAAAATTTCTTAAACTATAAATTTATTAATTACTTATTAATTCTCGTATTACAACAACGATTTTTGAAATTCAAATATTTGATATTCTGAGAATTGTTTATACTAAAAAAATGAAGTTATTTGAAAAATCGGTGTAATTTTCGATATTTTTCTTAATTTTAATTATATCGAAAATCGCTCTTGTTGGACGATAGTTAGTTTAATTTTATATATTTCGACAAGTTTCATTGCGATGATTAAAGTGAGTGAATAAAATGCTGTGTAATGATAGAAAATCTTAAAGTTTCAGTAAAATATACAGGTAAAGTATATCAGTATTGAATTATTTTTCACTAACTCCATTTATAGATTCAGTCGTTTCTACGGAACATCTGTCTATAAGGGATAAGTCTCCTGTTTGATGGTGTCATACAATCTTCCGTGGGCTATGTTGCTCGCTCCTAGTCTTGTCTTTGTCAGTAGTCGATGTTTTCAGTCACTTTGACCTTAATTTACTTCATAACACTTATTAAAACGATGTGGCTGTCATTGGACTAGCATAAAACCAATCATAGCACATCAACTAAAATATGTTCTATGTTATACCCAATGAATAGCACCAATGTATCCATTCTCCATATTACTGAAATTATTATTGAAATTTTCAATACCATGTGTTCACGATAAATACAGTGCGAAAACAAGAATAGAACTGTTCGCTGATCCTATGGTAAAATGGAAATGCTGCATTCTTCCATAGATAACGTTAGAGTTATCTATTAAAAAATTAAGCCATCGAGAGGCAGATGAATATAATCAAAAGATAAAAAAGCTCAGGTACCTCATCTTCTTTTATAATTTATTTTTAGAGTTTCTTTAACTACCTTGCACAACTTTTCTTTATTTGTCAAAAATAATGGAAAGTTGTGCAGGAAGAATAACATAATAACATGGATTTATTCATTAAGTTTATAATTTTCATAAAACGAGAGAACCATTATTTCAACATGAATATAGGTACATGTACCACGATGTTACTTTGAGGAAAGAAGACTTTAGGTGAAGGTAATAACACCCATGTTCGACTCCTTAAGCTTACGAGTGTCACTGGCGGCTCATCGAGTGCTCTGCTTTGCCAAAGAAAATCTGCTGTAGATCAGCTAATTTTTATAATATGAAAATACCACTTTGCCTGAATATTTTTAAGGTTGATTCTTTACATTCATGCAAAGAAAGGAATATTTGAATTTTTTGAAGTTGAGAAAGGTCTGTTAACTCCTTAAATAACTTTAAATATCGTATTACTAAATTTTAAGTATTTCACTACAATCCTATGAATGAAAAAGGAATTTGCGTTCGAATTACTTAGGATTTTGCGTTGCCTTTCATATTCTTATTTAATAATCACTACGATTTATATATTTATTTATTTATCTGAATTCAGGATATCTGGTAAAAAATACATGACAAGCAACAAAAAATAACTATCTATATTCAATTTCCTTTCTTTTGGTACTAGTATCGATTTCGCAGGACCATTATTCCTGATTTCATTGTATGTACTAAAGATAAATTCTGTAATCGATGAACGATGATGAAAATGAACTTTTTTCTTTTCTTTCTTAACATTTATTACAAGAGTATTTTCTAGTCATCTGAAATCGAACGAAAGATACACTGCGCAAAAAACTATCGATATTTAATACACAGTTATGCATCTAATGCAGTATTTCTTGAATTTCTATCTCGTCAGGAAGTAGTGATATTGATTACCGAAAAATGGCTTACATGCATTTCTGTCGAGAAATGCTGAAATCGGATAAATAAATTAATTAATATATAGACAATGGTTTTTATTATAAATTCTAGAAAGCAATCGATATTTATGATTATGAAATCCTAAAATACTTGAATGCAAGCTCCTTTTTCGTTCTTAGCATAGACGTTAACTACCTTAAATGGAAAAATATCGCTCACGAAGGTTATTTAATGGGATAACTAATTGAGCATACTATTTATTATTATTAATAAGCCCAATAGTAAGTATCAAGGAAAGAATTTTACGAATAAAAAGAAAAATGTAATGTCAAATATTCCATAAAACATCGCATTCTTTCATGCATACTCGGCTAGCATGGACGTGTATTGCGGGGTTGCCTATACTCCGATTATCAATTTTCAATTATTTATTGCAGCGAAACTAAGGCCCATTCAGAGCAGCGCCGTTAATTTTTTTCATTACTCTAATTCCTGCACCACTGCAAAAAGTTTCATCAAAATCCCCGGACAAAAGTGAGAGTCTCTCCTTGTGAGTACTTCATGTTGTATCCACCGTCCTTTGGTCCTCTTCTTGGCCTCTTCAGTACTTTTTATTTCCACTTTAGAACTGATAATTCTCAGCGGAGATCATTTTTCCTCGACACGAGGCCTGCTTACACCCAATATAAAATTAGCTATGATATTTTATTTATTATAATATTAATATTAATTTTTTGGCAATAATGAAATTCCACTTCAGTACATATAACACAGTTCTGCACTGAAACTATTTGAGGATCAGGAATTTTATAAGACGTAATGTAAAAACCAACATACAAATACTGCAAATTTTGGAAGGAAATTTTTATCCTTCAAATATACAAACCTTTTCCAGCAAGCTAAATAATTGCCTGGATTTTCTTGACGCGAAGTTATTTGGATTTCCATTTATTTAGCGCTGCTAATGGCCGTTCTATTGGCTGAATTTAATTAAATTTTGCTCCAAATGAATGGGCACCTAGAACGAAACACTTTCTGCCACCCTTGGAGGCCGAGCTAAGCAGGAAGTCACACATTAAAGGAAATAAGTGGCTTGATTACAAAAATACTAGTGGCGATGGTAATTTGGGAGGCGAAATACGGCTTCTCGGGAAACATTTGGAAATAATTACAACTACTTGGGATGGAACGAAGGAACTTCGAAAAAGAAAACGATTAAATCGTTTAGAGAAATCAATATTTCCTCAGAATCATTATCAAAATTTAAGATTTATACGGCTCTTAAATTAAGACCAATAAATTTTTCTAAACCTACTTTTGCGCGCAACATTTTCTCTGATATTTACCTAAACTCATCGCCGCCGCATGGCCAAGTCGATAGCGCATTTGCCTTCGGTGAAAGCGGGTTCGATTCCTGAGGTCAATTTTTATTGGTGTTCACTCATTAACGTAATATAAAGATCTGCCTGAATTAAGAGATAGAGACTCCGGTCTAAAGCCGCACCACGGACTTTTTGGGTATATGAAGACCTATCTAGATTAAAATTATTTACCTTTAGCAAGCTTTAAGTGTGCAATCAATACTTACAGTGTACAGAGGGACATTTCTTCCTTAATTAAGTTGATAAGAGTGGTTTTTAACTCAAATGACCTTTTTTATATAAAAATCACGAGAATGATAAAAAACACTGCTCTCTAGTCGGTGTTTTTGTACTTCCGAACACAAGCCTTTGGGGGTTTACAGGGTCAGTCTGTAAATGGATTTTTAAAGATTTAGAATGGAAAAGTGCTCCCAAATAGCCAAGGGGGCAACGCGTTCGCCTTTGGTTAGGATGGGAAATTCAAAACCTTTTGAAAAGTGCCCTACTGGGCTGAAAAGAAGGCCGACTGCAGTATTAAGGCCGCGGGATGAATACCTTCTTTATACTTAATAAATCTTGCCAGCATTACATAAGACTTACTTGAGAAATTAGTTCTACCTTCATACGCCAAATATTGATTAATATCACTGTTTTGGGTATGATTACTACTAGCGTGTTTGTACCTACAAGTTGTGCATTGCTAGTTAATACATTTCCATTCGACACTAGTTGAAAGATCGCCAATCAGCTTAGACGTGCATTCGCAACATTTAAATGTGAATACAGCGGCAGCAACGTACCGAAATGAACTCCAGCAACGGTGTGAACGTCCCTTGCAGTATCCTGAATCTTCGTTCGTCGACCTCATAAGCCCAGCACAGTTTGTGATCTCCCCTCATTCAACAGGCTGCAGGTACAGCTACGTAACATAATAGTCAAATTACTAAATGTAAGCACGATTTACTGTTTGAACACGTTAGCTGAAAGGAAAACGGCGAATGTTTCCTTGATCTCCTCTTTCAATAGGTCCACTCCGCCTCACTCTCTGCCCTCGAACCTTTTATTACGGTTCCAAAAACCACGCAACACCCCCATCACCTTTGGACCACTCATCCACGGAATTCACTCTCCCCCGCCCTCTTGCTTCCATTTCATCACTTCCACTTGACTCTCCCTTCCGCACGTCCCAACCCTTCCCTTCGCCGCTAATCCTGCAACTCTCCCAATTCTCCGCCCTTTTCATTCCCTTCTTTGCTCCTCTACTTGCCCACTAGTAGTTTGCTCCACCACTAGGATTGCGACGCTATGTACGCCATCAAGGCGTTGTGCTACACGGGTCTCAGAGACGTAGATTTTTTTCGTTCCGGTTTTCGCTGCGTTTCGATGAAAAACCGAACTTCTGCTCGCTTCCGATCTGAACCGTCACCTTACCGGATGAAACCGGTATTTTTCGCTCTGAGCGTGAAAATTTCCCTCTGAAATCCTTCATTGCATCAGGGTTTTCTTTATAAATAAAATTCTCGATGCAAAATACTATATTCACCATTTACACAGATATTAAACACATTACATGTAATTGAAATTCAGAATAGTTTGAACGAGACTAGTTCTAGGAAAATACACTATAACTAGGGAAATACACTATAGGGCTATTTAAGCGTGTTATCTGCTCCGTTATTCGAATCCTGGAGAGGAAGATGAAAAAATACCTTCTATAATTGAAAGAGCAATTGAACTTCTTTTAAGTTGGCGAAAAGTTTATCCTTATACAATTCGATACTTTTCTGTCCTATAATACAAGACTACTTGCGTATTCGTAAATAAAAGCAATTTTGCCTCTTTTTTCCATTAACCGCCCCCTCCCAACCGACGTCTACAAAGTATCTCTATTGCTACTTCTAGAAAATAATAAGAAGGTGAAGAAAGACTTGTAGGACATGAAAACGACCAAATCACTATGTGGAATTTTTATTTTGCTTTATCTTTGTATGCAGTTAAGGAATTACTGCAATGGGAAAAAATTCTTCTGAATCCAGTCCCCCATTAGGAATAGTCCTGCGTACCGATTAGAGCGACATTGCCCCTTTTGGAGTTCACGGAGCTTAAGTATGGCTTCATGGATCAGAAGCCACTGAATTATCGATACAGTTTAATTATGAATTTCTTTGTTTTCCATCATCACGTCTTAAATCACCCGCACTGCAGTCATTAGTAAATGACTGCAGTCGACTCTGTGAACGAATAACATAGGATTTCGGTTCTCTCAGTTGAAATAGAAATTACCGTTCCAAAGTAATTTACTCATTCGGAGTAAATGAAAACTTCGATGCGTTGACCGTTTATTTCCTCTATAAAATATCTGACGTTCAAGGGCATCTAGTCTTGTCGATTTTATCCTAAATAGGTGTATAATTACGTATATTTAGTAACACTATTTTATGTAATATCGGCATAAATACTCCTCTTTGGGGGTGAGTAATTCATCAGCGAGTAAATCTCGTACTTCCCTTTCTGTGACAATATTTCAATTTCTTTCGAAAAACTTCTCTGATACTCTTGTTTTCACGATATTTTACATGTAACTGTCGCAAATTACCTAAATTCCGGAAGATCAAGAAACACACCAACATTATCTTAAATTTCATTCAGCGATAAGTCATCGTAAAAGCAATTTTAAAAATCTCCAAACGTTGGCCCCTTTTCATCACTTTTGTAGTCTTCAGCCCTATACCGGATTGAGCAAAAAATTCATGACTGCCGCCAAGTTGGATGCCTTTTTATCTAATAAAATATAAACAAATAAAATTAGCTAATTAATCTTCGGAAGGGCAACTTTGCTTCCATCGGTCGTGAATATGCTTTGATGAAAGTCGCTTAGGATGTTCTCTTCATATCGCAATTTGTATTACCATCGCTATCCCTTAATGAGCTTACCGTTTGTGTTTTCTCTGCATCTCTCTAACGTAAGGCCAGAAAGCTTTAGGCTCCCCTTCTAAGCATTCCCAAAGAAATTTCTTCTTTAAGTTACTGAGTGCGTTACGTAAGCGCGCTTCGTGTCGGATTTGACGCTTCCAGATTTTCCCCCGAGTGCCCGCGTTTGGAAGGCTATAATGAATATAAATCTAGCATTTTATAGACTTTCTACTCACACTTTATAAAAGGATGATAGTGAGATAAAATATCTATATAAAACTTCGGATATCCGAAACGATTCATCGACTATGAACCCCTATTATGCTGCATCGACCACAGAGTTTTCGGTTTCCATTTTTTCCCTTGGGTGCACTTTCTAATCTCATGGGCGATTGACCATTGTTTTCCAAGGGATTTAACGTAAAATTCATGTGCATAGGGAAGCGATGAAATCAGTACGGAGGATAATACTTTTCGAAGGAAATCCCTCGCGTGGATTACAAATGTTTAACGACAGTTCGCACTACAATGGCCTAAACAATGGACCGATGGTCTATTCAATTCTTTCGGCTCCCGGTATTGTTTATGTAAGAAAGAAAGAAAGGCCGGAATTCTATCGATTAAATTTCACTACACGGCGCACCGGACGTCAGTTAAAAAAACATTCCGAAAGAGGATCACCCATTTTGAAAAACAAAGTAATGCATGCCTTTGAACAGTTGTCTGCTATCTGCCATTGATCCCTTCTCACGGAAAAACTCATTAGCGTGCTTTCCATTCTATAGGATTCTCCTCTCTTTGGCGGTTCGTACGACTCTTAGCTCTATTCCCTCGGCCTAAATTCCACTGTTCCTTTATCACGGTACATTTGGGTGTCGCATCTACACTGCTTTTTGGGTCTCATTCATCAATCATTTGGAAAGGGTTTACCCGAAATTTTTGCCCCATTGTGCCTCTCATTGTTGAAAAAGTATTAGCAGGGTTTATCTGGAGCAGAGGTAGGGACTCTGTGGTCCTCGGGCTGCGGTTTTCACTAGAATTTAATACGGTAGGCTGCTAATTATGGCTATCTAGAATTTCAATCACAAACGCAGAAAAATAGGTACACAGAAATCCTTATCGTACATTTTGCCAAGTATCCGTCTATTCGTCCATGCGTATGTATATTCGTCCAAACAGTTAAACCTAATAGCTACTAGACAATAAGTCTTTCCCCTGAGCAGCAGTGTTCAAGCTAATCACACAAATTTCATCACAAATTATCACATATTTCAAATACGTATACTGTTTTCGGACCCCAGATAAAATACTTTGCATAATTTCTAATTTTTACTAATCGTATTCCTTATTTAGATATCGCGGAAAATCTGTCAGCAACAATTTCTATTTACTTATATAGACTACTAGTAAAATTATAAATTAAAATATTTGATGCCTATTTTTAAGTTTAAAATTAAAAAATAGATAATTTAATAAAGAAGAAATGAAAATATCTTCCTATTAAGAAAATAATTCTTATTACGGTGAAAATGCATTAAAAGAACTGCTAAGAGTTTAAAAGCCAGAATAGATGATTTTAGCTCATTAATTTGAAACTGTTTGTAATATTTTCCTCGCGATATTACTTTTATCCACAAATTAGATTCTGTGCTTCGCTCAAAGGATTTTTGTAGGAGAAAAACTAACTTTCAGGTAGAAAGAATAGGGTAGGTATTGCTTTCAAGTCTAAAATCTAGAATTTTCGATGAAGAACAGTCGTACATATTCAAAAATCACCATGTAAAACGCATCTTTACGTAAAAATCTCCTTAAAAACGCACCAAAACGCAGAGATCCTCCACTCAAACCCGGTATGAACTCCGTATTATATAAATTATCCAATAAATTAGGAAATAAACCACAAGTTTTTTGTGGACCACCACACCTACCTGACCTTAAACGGGTCAGCTGGAAAAAAAATTGTAGGAGTGGACTGGAAACTCCAGCAATGGGAAAACTCCTGTTGATGTGAAACTATGAGGATAGTTTGAAGTAGTATTTTTAAGAGCACTTGAGATCCACGAGACGATGAGGAAGTATGCCACATCGTCTGCCCATTAGTGTCCAGCCCTTCTAGTATAATATAATTAGTAAAATATACTGAACTAACACATAGCATAACATCATTTAAACCTATTCCTTAACTTAGGAGTCAATAGGCTCCCTATGAAAGCTAAGCTATTGACCCAAGGTATCACCGGATTTCTCGCAAAAGGTTGTCCTTTATACTGTTGTTTATATTTTTATTTATACCACAAGGAGCTATTACAAATAAATGCGTTGATAATTCACCTATTAACTTTAAGACATGTCTTCTATCCTTATAGTTTGAGGAAAAGATGGGGAAAATCAATGATTATCATGTATCAAACAAGTATTGTATGAGCGACTGAAATGTTCGACCACCCTTAGAGAAGCTAAGGGTTTAATAGAAAGGGTGGCTCCAACATTTACAATTTGAACAATTTTAAACTCCATTCCTTATGAGCAGCGTATAGTTTGAATGTTTTTAATCATATACTGTATTAATATCGTATTTGTATCATGTAGTTATGAGGATAGTCTGTATATCACGTTTTCACTTCCACCATCTTGTAAAATATTCGTAAGGAGTTGCACTTGCTCTTAGAGACCGAGAACATATATCGCTTTCATAAATCGCATTGTAGCAGAATTATTTACTTGTGGTTACATTCCTGCTAGAAAGCGGTTCCTGGCTCTAAGTTAGTTATCCGGCTCGAGTCGAGTTATCCGGAGAAATATTAAAACGTATGAAAATTATTTTATTCTTTTCCTGTGTTAAATAAGTTAATTAAATTTAGAAAGAAAATTTTCAAAAGATATACGAACGTTTCTCACTTTTAATAAACATTTAGATCTTTCTCGACCCCTAACGTCACTGCATTCCGCGCGGCCTCTTAATGGTTATTCAAAATTTGATTCTTTATAGAATTCACTCCATTCCCAAAAAAATCAATGCGCATATGTCATAAAGTACATGTATAAGCATTGAGGGCAAACCTTTATACACGCTTTGATATCTTACAAATGTTTCCGTAAACGGTGGTATTTTGATGTTATTTCTGGATTTGTACGCCCCATTCTTGCAATTGTCAAAGTGACCATTCACGTTCACTCCGAAGAGTTCGGAATTCTGCTGAAGAGGAATGTTATCAATCCAAAGCAGACTGAAAAACTTCCTCGCGATTGGTATTTGATTTTGAATTCCGATCTTGGTGTGATTTACGAACATACTCTTGATTCCGTTCTGAATTTTGATTCGATTATCAGCAGGTATTTGCATTCGACCTATTACTATTTCACGCATTAAATTCACGCTTATTCAGGCTTTTCAGGTGACTAGAGTTAATGAATGGCGAATCGAGAGTAAATGGATCAGAAATCACAGGAGATGAGCAATAAAACTCTGTTTCATAAGAGGTTTCGGTCATCTTTTCAGCTTCCCCATACGGTTTGAGTAACTGTGTCTTTCAGAGTTTCAATTCTTTCGCTTGATTTCTATAAAGAGCACGTACACATGGAAGGAATTACAACTGCTCCACTCAGTTTTCTTCTTTCCAGTTTATGTTAACTTATAATTGTACTTCCTTTGAACCTTCCTATCAAAATATTACTCATTCAGCTGATAAATTTTACTCATAATTATTGGAGGGAATGGTCAGATTTGGATAATCTTCCTCGTATGTTTTCTGAAGTTTACGTCCTCTGTTAACTTAAAGTTTTTAAATTTTTTCTCCCATGTTCGCGACCATTTTCTTAATGTATGTTTCCGTACAGATAATACTCATTCTTCGATTAGGATATTTATATCCAAAACTTTTATGTAATAATGCCAGTATCTAAATTATAATAATATAAAGTGATGAAAAGTAAATCATAATAATATAAAAAACTCTAAGGTGCTAAACTCTTTATCTCAATCTCTTTAAATTCTTTTAACAATGAAGTTCGTTACATGAAGCAGTTCTTGCTCTCACTGTCGCAAGTAGGCGAGAAAACGAGATTTTGATCATGGATTCATGTATTTGTCTATTAATTACCTTATTTTCCGTGTATCGTTTATGCAGTTTCTACTCACTCTTTTATTTATTCTGTTGTTCATCCACGCTAGGAGCCGTCCTTCGGCATGCGGCTGTGGGCGGTTGCACCTTAAGCAACGGGTGAACCATTAGGGGTACGTTAGCAGAGTGCCTTACTGCTAATGAGGCACATAAAGTACGTTAAATAATTCCTTGAGGTGACAAATTTCTTAGTAGGACCATATTTTTCATAAATTCATCATTGATTACAAGCTTAACTCCAGAGTCGCGTACTATCGCGTATTTTTTTGCGGAAAAATAAAATTTTCAAACGACAAATCTTAGCATTTCTTTCCCTGATTTTTTTATCATAATTTCTAGTACTAGATTGCCTCTATTAACGTTATATTTAATTCTAGAACCTGTATAATTTAATTGCCATTTCTCAGATATAAACTTCTTAGGTCAGTCGTAGAGATGTCTGTTTTTCCAACAAGCTAAGACAACAAATGACTTTCATAACAGCATAACAACATAACGATTAAAAACTCAAGATGAATTGGCCTAACACAGTGTGTGGAACGCCATCTAAACTAACTCAAAGACGGTTCTTCGTATTTTCCATATATTCATTGAGTGCAACTGGTTTGGACCGTAACGGTCATCAACAGTTTCCGTACGTACGTAGTTTTCCTCGTGATGACCGTGAAACCCGTTGCTTTCAATAAATCTGTGAAAAATACGAAAAACTGGCTGAGTATTTTACCCAACCTTTATCGATACGAGGAATCACCCACGGCGTAGCGAAAAACTCTGCGTTCTCACTCTGGAATTTTGTCACTTTTTCGAAGGAATTTTGCGGTAAAATTGCCACACGTTTATAAAAGTGAGAAACCTTGCCTCCAATTTCCCTCAATGGAAATGCAGCGACAGAGGGACTTGGACTTGACGGAATTTACGTGACGCTCCAGGCGTAGATGCGTAGGTAAACGGCGTGTTTTTGAAGTGATTCATAAAGAAAGGATTTTGAGGCGTGGGAGTTTTGTAGCAGAGAAAAGCAAATGATTTCGAACATAGAGGCAAGTGTGCGGAAAGATGAATGACTCCCACGCAAGGTGGTTACCACTTCCAGAACAGCTGTTCTTCCTTTCTCGAAATCGCAATAAATTAGATGAATTGTTAAAGAAATTATGATTTGAATTAATTAATAGATTCTTTTAGATAGCCTTATTTCAGGATTTCCTACATAAAATTAGCTGAATTAACGTTCAAGTGGCTAATTCAGTTGGGTATCTCGAGGTCTCCTTTACAAATAACTATAATTAGAGTATACTAATACTTATATACGGAACATCTGAGGTAAAGGAGCCATAAAACAAATCTTGATGTGATGTTAAAACCGTTTGATTTCCCTTTGCTTATAACGGAACTGATTAGAGCATTCAATACAGCCTCTGTAAGAGAGGTACGTTCAAATAGAGAGTGGCTATTGAATTTTTTCCCGGCTGAATAGTAGATAATCGTGCTCACAAGTGCTTACTGACTGCTTATGGAAACGTGTCTAGGGATGAAAGTGCTGTGACTCGATGGTCATTGACAGTCAGTCGAATATCTTGTCATCGAATGAACAGAAGAAAGTATGAACAATTTGATTTCTGAGCTTTGACTGCCTGCTCACAACGATCTTTTCTTCCAGTATACCATAGCCAGCATTACATACACACCTTCTAAATTTTTGATTTAATGCCACAAATTTGTATCATATGAAGCCCTTACCTCTACCATCCGTTTCTTGGTACACCTTTTATAATATCCGCGAACTTTCATATTTTTCTTCACCGTTATCCATTCACTTGCTTCCGACCTCCAATAATTTCTTAATCAAATTCTATCCCGTTCATATTTGACCATCACATTTCTCCTGCCTCTGTTTTATTTCTTTGGTCGATAGTATCCAATACACTCCCACACTCTCTACCCATATGTATTATTTTCTCATGGTTTTCCATTAATTCACCGCACCCATTCCATTTTATATCACAGTCGCATCATAATAGCATCCTATCTTCTTATATCCTTCTTTGTTGGGATCTGTGTCTCATACCTTTAGAGCATAACACTCTTAATTAAGGTTACCACCATATTTTTCTGCTGTTTTTTCAAAGTCTCTTAATCTATTTTATTCTCTTTAGGAAGGATTCCTTTACAATCATTCTCTTGACCTAATTCTTACCTACCACTTAAAGAAAAAGCACTTTGCATGTGCAGGAATCGTTCAATTTATTCCTGTTTTCCTCCATATTTCTTAACTATGAAGTTTAATTTTCTACTGAACCTAATTGCATGATTTTGCCGGTGTGTTTTGAATATCAAATACCTGATCATATCAAATCCTAAAGAATTCTCAGTGGGACTCGATACGTAATCTCCCTGAATAAGCGTCACATATGTTGGCAATGTTTATTAGTTAAGACAGAAGATAGCTAATACGTATCAAATAGAAGAAAATTATGCGCAAGATGACTTACATGTGAAGATTCTGATCTTGATTTACGAGACGGGATTCTCCTCGCTGGAAGCAATTTGTTCTTATCATCTCGAGCAGCGTGATTTGCATGTCTCTGCACTCCATAGATAGGATTATCGCGCGGAGCATTTTCCGCAAGATCGCCGAATTCCTACGGAATGTGTTGTTCTGCCGTTCGTTCACAATGTTTGAGCGGTGGTGATTGTTTGGGCCTTAATTCGAACGATGATTCTTGAATTTAGTCATAGTCTTCCGTCGGTTGCAACCGAGGAAGGGGGCGGGGCCGCGGAATCCCTAAGGATTTGCAAGTCGGATTTCTGCGGGTGAAACCACCTTCGTTGGAGGTTAATCGGGAAGGCGCCGTTCACACTGACGCGTTGAAAACTTATTATCTCGTTATTTCGCTAGCGCAAAAGGTTGGCGGAGAACGAATCTAATTACGGAAAAATGAACTCCGCGCCATCGAGCGGAATTCCCCCGAAAATCCGAACTAATAAATTGGGATCCGTAATAGAAGGAAGAACGGGGCATAGGAATTCGGCGAGGAGCGGGCGTTTTCACGGGAGCTATCATGGGAAATCGGATTAATGTACCCATGAGTTATGCTTGCCGTCTAGAGCTGCTGTGATGCCCGGGGCAAGCACGAACGCAAATATATAACTCGTGTACTCTTTTGCCTCATTAGTAACGACCTCTCGTAAGCTCGTTCGAGAGACGAATTTTTTAAGCACGTGCTCTAATCCCATTAAAAACAAAGAAAGATTTTTACTTTGTCGCGTCTTAATGAAATGAAATGCGTCGCACATAACGAAAAATTTGGAAATAAAATTCGCGCAATTGCCGCAGTGATTTTTCAGTAACTGGGATTATCCTTGGTGGGATTAATCTATCTTGTTGCGTTTAATAATCTATGCCATCCGGCCTTGCTTTAATCTGGGCGCTACGTGTCCCGATAAATCAAAACGTCGACGGGTTACACATGAGACTAACTGAAAAAAATCGATGGAAAAGGGACGGAATGTTTGGCGATTTTTTAACTCATTCATTTTGCTCAGGTCGGGGAATCTTATTAATGATGATTTGTCATCGCTCCCGTCTCATTTCTCACACTTGTAAATTCATCTGTTTTACCAAAGATAGGTAGATTGACTGTGTTCTGTGTAGGAGGATTTTATTTCCTCATGGATAACCTGAACATTTCTCACAGAAATAAATGGAATCGATCGGAAACTCTACGAACGACTGATTCTTGATTCAATTAGCCAGGCATTTTTCAGTGTAAGAATTAGAGTTTCATTGCAATCTCATTTAATTCTACCTATAGAACTTTTATATAACCATTCCTGTTGTAGACTCCTTGAAATTTTACTGTTCATTAATTTTAGACTGTAGCTTAATGAACGGAATGTATTCCCTACAAATTATTGCCCAATGGAATGAAGAACCTTCCCTAATAGAATATTTTAGAGCACGGAAGCATATTGAGATATATAACTTAGTAAAACGTAATATTTTAGTTGCTTCTTGATTTATTTTATTTATATTTTAAAATTATACTGATCATGTTTTGGCTTGAAGTAATTATCTCAAACGAGCACCCGTAATACATCACCAATATTGTGAATTCAAGGTTTCTATTACGAAATTGAAAAATTAGAATTTATTTCTATCTTATAAGTCCTTTTGAAGTCAAGTTTATGAGCCAAAATATGGTCTAAAGAATAGAAGAAAACATCAAATTGTGGATGGTGTTATAAATTAGGTGATGAAACGTTGAAGTTTTAATGAAAATGCTTTGAAGGTGAAGTAATTCGTTCACTTTATTTTAAATGGTTCGTTCGTTGAGATTATAAAGAAATAAAATACTGATCAAAAGTGAGAGGAATAAATAACAGATTACGCTTCCAAGAATTACATGCAGAAAGAAAGTCTAAAGGTATCGGAAGTAAGATGAAAAGGTTAAATTAAGTGATACTGACATGAGCAAAAAATCAATTTCCTTTGATGTGATTGCTGAATTAAAGAGGCACTAATAGTAAGAGATCAAAAGATTAAGGACCTTGGAAAAGAGCAACATAGACTAGAGGAGATAAGTTGCTAAGATAAAGAGGCGATTTATTCCCATTTTAAATTGGGAAACCCGAGTATCCATCATTCGTGAAATATGCCGGGGAAGTACGAGATCATTTTAGACTATGCAAGCTGCGGATTTTCAAAGGAAACCTCCTCTGATAACAATAATCAAAGTTTCCACTTGTCACTCTACTACCGTGGGTGATTTGAGTCTCAAGTTAACTATAATTTTCATTTGTAGGAAACTGATGGATGAATTTATGTTAGAAGAACGATGAAATAAACTATCAAATAACTGGAAACTGCGGTTTAACTGTTTAATGAAACAAAACTTCAAACTTTCTTAAAGGAAGTTCATAATCTGAGTGAAGGAAAGGATTGAAAATGGAGGCACTGCAGAAAATGGTAATTTGCGCAGACTTTTTAGCGCCAATGGCTTAGCTATGTTTGGAAACTCGAATACCACGTTAACTTAGGATGTACTTCTGAAAAGGCAAAGGAAAAATGTAGAAAAGTATCGTTTAAAGATAAATTGTGAGTCAGCTGCCATGATGAGGACCTCTGGCGGTGACTGTTGGCGCTATTGGGAGAGCCACTTGCCATACAAAGCATCTCGTCAACAGTGTGAAATTGGATAGGCATGCTTCTCATATAAAATGTTTGAAAAATTCTCCGATAGCCGAACGTCGCTATACAGTCCAGTTCTTAGGGATGAAAACAGAGCTCCCGGATTACCTACCTTCTAGGAATCACCTTATCTTCCGTTTCCATCCCTTGGAGCTAGACTGTTTTTTCTACTACTTTCGGCTAACGGAGAGTTTTTCCAAACTCTAATAGCCGAGTTTTATTTCCTTTTCTTTTGTGGTTCGCATATCTTTCTCCTTCGTTTTTCAGTCGTATGGCAATCGTGCGAAGATCCCCTTACCCTCATCGTTGGAAATTAATAAGTTTAAAAAACGATAATATTTCATTTATTAAGAACACCTTTAAAGTACTATATACAGATTTATTCAATCAATGTATAAAGATTTTACTCGACAGGAAAAGTGGGCATTTATTTGAATAAATATATAGTTTATAAATATAAATTTCCGTGAAATTTCTGTCGGGCATGCGCACTCAGAATTACTCACACTCAATGTTACATTCCTAGCTTCTAATCATGAAACTAAATCATACAGAATTAATGGTAAAGAATTTTTCTATAGGTTTTGAATGTTATTTATTGCTAAAATACTACATTCATAAGAAGTCTTTTCCATTTAAAGAATCTGTGCGTTTAAGCATACATTTTATAGGCTCTAAGAACTTAAATCGTCGAAAGATTATTATCTCGTGTTATCTCGCATAAAGCGGGTCTTGGTTAATTCGCTTTCCCCTTATGTAGTATGAAATATATGAAAACTAATTTAAGACCTGAAATTTTATAAAATTATTTAGTTTTAATATACATTCTGTCAATGTAAAAATCACTAAAATCGTGAAACCGCAGACTCGATTGGAAATGTTTTCCAATTACGGATTTTGGCCAGTCGACTTAAATTTTTACCATGTAATTTTAAAAATTCGCCAATCGTTCGAACATTTATCAGCTTTACGTTTTTCACTCCAATTTCTCTAATCCTACTTATGTGGAAAGTTTTTCGCGGAAGACTACATTATTATCCATACAGAAATATATTCGTAGGATATAAATATATTTCCCTTGATTTTGCATCCACTTAATTCCACTCCGTTCTTGAAGCTAATTGAAACTGAACTAAAGGACGATCATGTATTTAAGTCGAGTGTTTCTTTCCTTCTAACTTATATATTTAAAAAATTAATGAGTGAAGAAAATGGCAGCCACCTCTCCTCAAGATACAGAGAAAACTTGAAAGTGGCTTGCGTAAGCTATTAATAAGTCAACATTGAGTGTTATTATAGGAATGTATCTTATATGAGATTATTAAATTCTTTCTTTAGGAAAGAAAATCAATGGAAATCATAAAAAGTAATTTTGGCTGGGGTTATAAGTTAGGGAGCCTACCTAAATCGTACATCACACTTCAGATGCTAATTAACTCTGATTCCGCATTCACGCCTTTATCGCCTAACATACTTATATATTCATGCATACCATACACCTTAGCTTATTAAAGTTTTAGATTATTAAAGTTAAGGTAAAACATGGTAATCGAAAAAATGGTATCTTCCTGTTCCCTGGATGGTTGTTTCCTTTTAAGTTCTTATGTATCTGACTACAGTTTATTCATTTGAATCCATAAGGCTTGAAATTCACATTTAAATTGAAGACCGTTTTCACTAGAGCGACCAAAAACTGACTTTTAACTCTCACAAGTGAGGAAAATTGAGACTCCAATGAAACTTATCAGATTTCGCATGCTTTCCAAAGCGTCATCTATCTCATGAAAAAAAGTTACATTCCGATGATCACAAGGACAGGTAGAGGTGTACCGAGCATCATCAAAGCATGCAAAATCAAAAAAAATTCTCGATTATCAAATTAATACCGCGTATCAGCGATAAAAAATTTATTTAATCACTTTTAAATAACTAGGCAGCTGTTCGAATACACAAGATACGAAACGGTGTCATCGAAGGCATTTCCGCGACAGCTTTTCATTTTTTATACCGCATAAATATTGAGGATCGCGAGTTCCAATTTCCGATAGGAACTTTACTCAGCGCTCTCCGGTAATACGATCGAGTTTTCTACGGCCAATCCCGCTCACTGCCAACAAATCCATGGAAATTATTCAGATTTCACTCTGACCGAGATCAAATATCAAAGGAGTCAGGATTGAGTTTCGGAGGTTAGTAGCGGGGGCGTCGAAAGAAAAAAAAATCCGAGGGAATTTTCGACCTCCTCACCGAATCTACGTCCGAGCACAATTTCCGGATCTAAGAGTCACAAGGGTCACCCAAGTTGCAATTCCGGAAGAGAAGAGTTTGATCAGGGGCTGAAAGTAACCCTTCCTCCTCTGTTCATTGTGAATGAACTTCGAATCGAATGAAATCCCAAACCCTCAAACTAATCAAAACACAAGGAAGAGGGTAAGGTTAAATTTGCACATAAGGGCACCCAAGAAAAATCCCAAGAAAAAATGGACTTGAGGAAAGTTTGATGGGACCAGGGATCGAACCCAGGTACTTCCTCTATTTCGGAAGGCTGCTTTCTCCAATCAAGCTATCCGACTAGAACATTTCTGTAAAGGGTTATTTGAAATTGAGGACAAGTTGCTTAGTTAGATAAAGCATCCTCCCGGATATGGGAAGATCCCGGGTTCGACTCCCGGCACTTTCTTCAATTTTTCAATTTTCCTTGGGATTTTTAACCAAAACACGATGTCTCCTCAATCATACCGCTTCCTATTCTTCCTTATCATTATCGTTTCACGTTGAGTAGATCAGAATACATATCAGTGATGCTGATCAATGACATTCATCATGGACACTCTGTATTCAAGGCTGTTAAAAATGTTAATTTTTGGATAACAGTACTACGTATGACTGACTGTAAGTTACCATCTTGAAGGATGGTTGGCTCCTCATCATTTCAGCAAAAAAAAGTCTGAAGATGGAACGAGACACATCAAGCATGGTTAGGAGTGAGGCATTTTTCCCTTGCTTTCACCACTGATTGTGAGAAGGTATGCTCTAACCAGGGGAATGGCAAACTTCCATATCATGGATTCACTCGAGACTGTCAAGATGTGCCCCTTGCTCTAAAATAATCGACACTATATCACGTTTCCTCTTTTAGGCATTTATTATGAAACATCAGCATCCGAAAACTTGAGTTACGCAGCCACGAAATACACATACCATTTTAATAGTGGTATTTATCACGTAGGAAAAGTTATTCCCATTTCCCTCGGCTAATAACTTCCTCTCTCGCCGTTAAAGTTGAACTTGATATGCTTAAAAGATGCTTTACCTTTTTTGCTAACGAAGATTTGAATTTAGATTAGGTCAGTATCATTACTATGCGTTATCAAACGAATTTAGCTGAATATTTCTTTAAACCATTAACCTTTATTTTTGTTAGGTAATTTAAATTAATATCGTTATCTATTGCGACTATATTTGTGAGAGTTTAAGTATTTGGGAGTTCGAAGAATTGTTTCTGACAGTATGCAGTATCATATATAAACGTGCTAAGTGAGTGCTTACCCAACCTACTTGTGTATTTAAGGTAGCGTTAAAGGTAAATGTCTGAATGGCATGAAGTCGACATTTCGTGGCGAAATAATAAGTTATATGTCGACGGGAATGAGAAAAAAATTGTATTATAAGGAAAATTTTACGATATAAATTAGTTTTCGCCAACATGGTCCCTATCTCCCCCTTGTGGGCGCATTATTTTCTCAGGTGGGCGATGAGTATTTCCAAGATTATAAAATCGAAATCCGAAAATGAGTGGCAATTCATAACCAAGGAAATTTGAATTCTTCAAAAGGACGTTAGAATGCTCGGTGACGAATATTCTGATGGAGAGTATTATTACAAAGGATAAGAATATTAATAAAACAACGTAAAAATCTTGAATGTATATTACATCCTTATGTACTTGATTTTGATTTTGTTTCTAGGAAATAAGACATTTTTGAAATTTTTGTTTTTATTTCACACTTTAATTAAGAGTACAATTATAAAATTCAAATTATAATAAATAATCACTTTAAACTATTTGTTCATTCCATAACCAATGAATCTTTGCATTTGTTGTGAATTTTATAGACATCCGTGGAACAGAATGTGTACATTCCCCATAAAGCATGCAATCGATCGATATTAATCCGTATCTTACTGGAGCAATAACAGCTTTGATTTATATAGATAGTCGTGCCGAGCCATACGACCACCTGAGGCGTGATGTAATGCGGCGCCTTATGTTTTATTCCTATTTAATTTTACCGTAATTCGGTCAATTTAATCGTTCGTTAACTAAGGAGAGCGTCTCCTTATTTAAACTCATCTAATTCCTAAATGAAATATTTAATGAAAATGAATTATTATTTTTATATTTTCTTTGGTCCTCACTTTGGGACGATTATCCAACATAAGTCTGTACATGTATTAGTGCATTATAGGATTATACTAAGCTATTATGACATTTGTCACCATAGGAAGAAGCTGTTTTAAAAAGTATGAATAGGAAGATTGAATGAGTGTTTATTCGGGAATAAAACCTGAAATTTCTGTCTGATTTCACTTAGAAGTTAGATAATGGTTCCAACTGCGGAATCGTCTAGCAAACCGAAGTACATTGTAATTGTCTTATGTGCAAATGGGTATTGCAGCCCTTATGTATGCAAGTAAGCATATATAGCTTACTGTTAGTGAATCAATATTGCAGATATTAATAAATGGTTATACTGTAGTGATACATAAATAATCATTAATATCACATTCCCTACATAATTGTTTTTGATCTAAAGTCTCATTACTTCCTATGATGTAGCAATGATTTCCTTTTGAAGAAATGTCTACGTTTTCCTCTCTGACGCTTGACTTTTTCCTCCGTAGAAGAAAGAATTCTTTCGAGACGAAACACCAACTTCATTTCTTAAGGAGTTTTTCGCGACACTAAAGCGTACTCACCTTGTTTTCAGAATCTAACCCATAACCATCAAAGCAGAGCCGCTGCTATGGTGTTTGGTGCCCAGGTGCAAGATGCATATACTCCCTATCTCCTGAGTTTCAATTTATTTAATATTAGTTGCCCAGTGCGGAAATTTCACAGACTGGCACTGATAATCTATTTCCCCACCCAAGTAAATTTCAACAAACACTCCAATAACCAGAGACGAATACACAAACACTAAAATGTGTGTACCTAAAAAACAGGCCTTCATGTTCTGTATCAGTGCCAGTTTTGATATACCTCGTTTGTATCGATAAATTTCGATATCTACACGTCCAGTGATGAGACTCTATGGGTAAATTCAAATTTTAACTCAAGGTTTTGACCAAATGGTGAATTTCTTATTTTTTCCTCTGTTTTTAACAGAAAGCAGAAAACTTTCTCTTTCGAATGGCGAGTCATTTGTATGTTTTGATGGAGTGTGAAAGAAAAAAACCTGGTCACCGAAAACGGATGTTTAGAAATAATATATAAGGGTTATAAAATCATTTTGCAACGATTCATGCATGCCTAAGTGAAACAGTGCGACACTAATCTACAGTTGGAAATGTTACGCCAAAAAAAAATAAATTAATCAAAAATAATAAATATATGTTTCATTGTATAACATGTAAGAATTACAGCTTTAAAACATTTCACGTAATATTGCAAGCTACTTAGAGTCCAACGCTACTTTTGAGAATCCCACTGATTTTAAAGGAGAATGAGGTCCGAAACACGACGAATATTGAATGATTGTTCCCATCTAAAATACATGTAATGAATGAATCCTTTGTTTGAACAAATCTTGTGAAAAGTCATGCCCTACCCACCGCACCCAATGTTGCGCATAGTACGCTGTAAGAGTATTTTGCGAACTTTTCTCAAACAACCTTTTTCTCCCCGAGCGGCGAACTCTAAAAAAATCACCCCTTTTGATGAACAGGTGAGATAAGCCATCGAATTCACCGCTCCAGCGAAGGCGCTTCATTATTTTGCGGAATTCGCCTTCATAAAGCGTCGCTCCACGAATAATATTTACCTTTGGCGTCCCCCTTTGAGTCGGCAGCGTGTGGTGAGACCACTCAAGCGGCTCTCAAAGACAGTGCGGTGTTTTGCGTCACTCAAGAGCGCGGCGGTTTGTGACAGTACCGCGGAGGTCTTGCGTCTAGGGAATAGATCGGAGGCCGAGCAAACGCAATTAGTGCGTCGATAGGGGTGCAGAGGAGCCCCGGGGTGAGGTTACCGCTCCCTGCATCCGACGCCGTTATTACCTGTCTCTGCCCGATGAAGGCCACCACCCTCACTTCCCTTTGTTTTACTTTGGGAGCGAACCGTAGGCAGTCCACGCACTCCCGAAACAATTGGTTCCTTAAAGTCGCGTCCAGGGTCAAAGGGCCCTAAATCGAATCACGTTCCATCGAACGAAAAACCGGGGTTCGAAATTCGGTCCTCAAATCTCTTATGTACCTGTGGAGAAAGAACAGGTCGACAACCCTCTCACCTTTTTGTATGCTGTACATACATACTAAACAAGTTCTTCAACTTTGACTTGACCCTACGTGTTTGACGTATACGTCAGGTAGTTTAATACATAGATAAATATATAATCAACAATGTTTATAGAAATACATGGGTGAGTGAAAAGTTTCCGACATTTTGCCATTTCTCGAGATGTTTTCTGAAAATTTTCTGAAGATTTCTGAAAAATCTGGGGTCGGAAACTTTTCAGACCACCCTCTTATGCATAAATACTTTCTGTATAATTGCGAGGTCCATAGCTCCGTTGTAGTATTCGCTGGGGGTTTCAGAGAATTTCAGAGTATTTATTATTAAAATCTTTCGCACCCTTAGACGAAATCAAAACAATGATGAAGGGCAAATCATTTATCAGACGAAAATTTACTAAGTCATACGTCCCCTGGTTGTTAAATTTAAGTAATATATATATTTTATGAATGTGCTTTTCGCGCCTACACATTGCTGCATTAATTACATGCTTTCTTTTCGAAATATTTTACGGTTAATCTTTAAATTCTGTAAATTCTATGCGTAGAATGAGAAGAAAATGGGACAAAAATGGGAAGGGAGAAGCTTTCGTATAACTGACTATTTGCTCCAATAAGAATGTATTGTGAATTTATATAAATTATGAACATGATAGGAAATTAAAGTTTGGACTACCCATCTTTTCTAAAGATTCGTGCTCTTCCGATTATTAATTCAGATAATAGAGAGTTCACTGTAGATCCAACATTTTCATATGACATATGAAATTTTAATTTATGATATGTACTGATCGTATCCTCCCTTTATTTTTTGCAGCTTTGACTTTAAATTCTCTAATTATAAATGACCCAGCGTTAAGCAAAGAAAAGCATCTGCCTCTGCTTTTAATAATGCTACTTTGTATTATACGTGGCGAGAAAATGCTTTCTCACAAAATTAATGCATTTCAGATACTTGCTCGAATTCAAGTGCTATGACAAGTATTCATGACAAGAATTATGAATTGTAATTTCATTAATTAAAGTGAATGAAATCATGCAAATCAGTTCTTCCTAAAACGTTGCTCTTTTCTTCAATGAACATCACATTGGTACTAAATAAATTACTCTGATTAATTTCTCGCATTTCACATCCATTGCGATCAAGAATAAACCACTGGCTTGCGTCACTCGCTTCCTGTATTAGGTAAATTAAAACGGAACTTCCCTGCAGTTTATTGTTTTGCGTACCTTTTTCTTTCGAACTCACAAAGCGGCAGAGGAAATAATCCTAACTTCACCGAGTTTATTGTACTTCGAAGACCTTTGTACTGCTTTAAATATCTGAGTAAAGGATTCTTGAGTAATGAAGGAATATTTGTCACAAAATGTGAAGTTTTGGTGGGATTTTTCAACTTCAGCTTCGCCTCGCTTGTCTCTTCTCAACGTTCTTAAAATATCGAGATAAAAGGTTTGAAAGAAAAATATCTCCATCTTGAGTATTTTGAACGTATATGAAAAACTGCGAGTTGTGACAATTCAAAAATGCGAAGGTTTACAGGAACTTAATAGGAAGCTTAAAAGTTTGAAGTTTTCGCGGCAGGCAAATGGCTTTCAAGTATTTTCTCGACTTCTGTAATACCTCCTTACATATCCCGGTGGTTTGACTTCTTGAGAAAAGAGAAAATCCTACTTAAGAAGAGCGATTGTAGCGGAAGTTTATTTGGAGTAGTAATCTATGGAAAATTGAAATACTCCTTCTTCCCTTTGTCACATTCAGCAGAATTGTAACTTCATAAACTCCAGATACTTAGAATGTTCTTTCCATTAATGTCTTGGTGGAAGGCTCGGTGTTTTTCCCCAGGGTGGACTTCTAAGAACCATGAAATGATCTTTCATTTCTGAATACACTCATTTTCCCGGAATTATTTTTTGAAACACCCATTTCAGGGACTAAAGACCTTTTGCATCGCCACCAATTACTAGATTGCTCATTTTGAAAAGAAAAAATTCATATATTTTCTGGCCTATAGTTTTCTGCTCTTTCTCGTCTTTAAAAGTCGAGAAACTTCGTCACACAGTATTTTTTCAATTAATCGTACTGTGACACTATATGGAAAATATTATCCGATAAATCAGGGTTAGGTCATGAGGTTAATGAGAAAATTGTGTAAAAACTCATGGTACAATGCATTATAACAAATTTTTGAATTCATATATTCACGCTGGGTGTCGGAATCGGTAACCCCTACTCTGTTTTTAATCGAGAATTTTTAGCATGCTTTTGATTCTTATGAATTTTCAGCATCCTACTTCATATTGAAAATGCAAGTTAATTCTTTGCGGTAAATATGGAAAATTTATCATAGGCAGAGCGCCTGATACCTAGTATATTAAACGAAGTAAATACTTCCTCTTTTTTTAGAGAAAATGTGTTGCAATTCCATTCTTCAAATTACCAGGCAGCATGTTAAATACTTTCAAAATCATTCTATCCTCATATTCTCTCATCCTCTTAAGCTGTCCTCCGAAATGAGATCTTCAAGATAAATTGGTTTAGTAAAGTGATTATTTCCATCTTTATGCTTTCCATACTTTGGTATCTTTAAATGAACTTGAACAAAACAAGCTGCAAAATACTGGTATCGTTAAAATTTTTTTCGACATTTTATTCCAATTCTTTAATGTTAGACTTATCTTTAGAATGCAGGAAGTTCTATTCACGCCCTTTGCTCAAAAGATAGTACCGATAACTGGAGATATGTAAATTCGAGTATCCAAATGAATTTCACTGTATACAAAAGACTTTATAAAATCTATTAAATGTTGTAGTAATAACGGGGGCGTAGCTCAGATGGTAGAGCGCTCGCTTAGCATGCGAGAGGTACCGGGATCGATACCCGGCGCCTCCATTTCCTTTTTAAACTTTTAGCAAATGGTTCTTTAATTAGCGTTTCACTTGCATGGGAAATTTTACAACTCTTGAGGCGATAAACATTTCTAAATACTAAACTTATCGGAAGTGTTAAATAATTTTTGGAGTATATCCCACCTTTTCGGCCGATTTATAGCTTATCCAAGTCCCGAGTTCGACTCCAAACCAACCGAGTTGTTAGTATGGTAATTATATGGGTGTATATTTTAGTCTGTGTATGTCCCTCGTTTTAAATACCCTATAAGTGGATGTTTGTAAGGACATTAAGTAACACGCGAAAAGACTTCGCAACAACTCCTAGTTTACTCACATAGAAGAGAGCAATAAGATCCAATCTTAGGCAGCTTGAGTGTTAAATTCTCCTCTCTATCTCCCTAGCCTATCAACGCTTTATTTTTCTAATCGCTGATTTCCCCCTTCACGACGCAAATGCTGTTCATATAAAATATCTTATATATTCTTTCTAAATATCGGTGACCGAGGCTTTTCTCCCTTCTCACTCCATCAAAACATACAAATGACTGACCATATGAAGGAAAAATTTCTCGGTTCCT
Organism: Pachydiplax longipennis; assembly: GCA_036926295.1. Taxonomy (NCBI): domain Eukaryota; kingdom Metazoa; phylum Arthropoda; class Insecta; order Odonata; family Libellulidae; genus Pachydiplax; species Pachydiplax longipennis. The sequence continues at coordinate 5,310,446 of JAVFKF010000010.1, forward strand.
GCTAAGAATAGACGGAAATAAAATTCACCATTTGGTCAAAAATTCTAGCGTTGTGGAATCGGCGTTGTCTTGTTTGGAGTTAATTGTTCACTTAGTTACGTTTTTTGTGGTAAAAATAGTACTTCTCACCGGACAGAGATATTTATTCTTGGTCTTAGTAATATTATAGTCTCAATAAACGAAGATCTTGCTGCCTTACGTAACGTTTTAATAAACCAACACCTTGCATCTTTTGGGAGTAGAACGACATCCACCAAAACATGAGCATTGCAGAATGTGAAGGCTCGTGTTTTTGTTCAAGACTGCTTACACTGTCATTTCATTCAAACTTACGCTTTCTTTTAATTAAATTGCATGCACCCCAGGGACTATTCATGCGAAATTTTTGCATCGGAGAACTAGTATTCATTATTAAGATTTAGAAAGCTTATTTGTATCCTTGGATCATAAGATCTGCGATTTGACAGCAGATCAATGTTTTCAAATAATATACGATGCAGTAGATCCAAAGAGTTAAAAATCCGATGATGTTCCTTTATTTTAGCCCAGTAACTCGAAATATAAAAGGGGAAAGCACTCGGTGAGCTTCGGGTGAATGCATGCCATTTGCAGATTCCATCTGACTTGAACGCTAAATCAAGCGTTCCGCACCGTCTGGATATTAATGCATTTTACTATATTCCAATATTTTATTTAAACAGAGAAATAACTCACGGGGAATCGTACGAATGTCATCAGAAGCCTTTTATCAAGCGGTATTCAACCGTCAGCAGCAGACTGAAAGCAATGGGAATAATTACAACCGGCGTAATTTGGAGAATGCGAATGGAAAACGCTGGAATTGAAGAAGAATACCAGCAAAGGGCGGTGGCGATTATCGAAGAGCAATGGACAGGGTTTGGCGGGGCTTCTCCTTGAAAACAAATCCGGGAATGTTTTTCCGATTAATAGGGTCGCTGGAATAGCCGTACGCGACGATGTTTCCCATGTGTGCGTTTCGAGTCGGAAGTGATTGATGGTTACTTTTCGTTATTTTCAATTTCCGACCGAGTTGACGTGAAATTTGAGTCGCGGACTACGCACCGAAACATTTTACGCGGAGAAATCATTGCCGATTCCATCTCTTACCTTGGCGGCCATCGATTCTGCACGTCTTTCATGTGGAAACGTAGCAAATTGCAAATCCATTGGAGAGGAATGATATTAAATTGCCCTTCTCTCTCATGGAAATCGACGTCAGGTTTATATTTTCCGCTGCAGCGTTTTCTGAGCGGCTCTAATTCCCATCAATTTAGTTCTAGATGAAAATGGGAATGGAGACCATTCTAGAATCAGGACAAGCTGTGGGTAATCGTAGGCACAAGTTATTGATTACGTTTGAATTCACGGAGCCTAGTACCCGTATATTTTATCGATTAAAGTTGGAAGTTTTGCCGTGTGCTCATGTGAAATTATATAGATGTAGTTGCTGGACGTTTCGTTTCAAATTTCCGCTTTTTACGGATTTGATTTATATTAATTTACGGAGATGTATATTCATTTCTGTTATATTTGCGACATAATTGTTTTTGACATTCAACTGCATGATATTTTTATTCAATATCTCGCAAAAAATTACTTATTTGGATTTTTGTATGACAGGATTTGATGCGTTTTATTTTTTAAATTCAACAGATAATGTATCCATTTTCATTGCAAATAATAAACTATTTTTATTTATTTTACTTTATCTATTCATTTCTTCAATCGTTATTATTTATTAATAATTATATATATTATTGTCTTATATTTCAAGTTTTTTATTTTCCAAACAACAACTTACGTTTTGATATGTATTGTACAGTGAAAGCCTTTTTAATTACTGTAGTTCTCTTTTTTTTGTAATTCATCGCTCAAGTCTTTTCCCCTATCCATATGATATAAATATTCTATTCAACCTTTGACAGATTTTTTACATCCCCTTCATTTAGCGGTCGTTTCTGGCGAAAAATATTTTTCTAAGATCGCATAGTATTAATTTAACAACGTCCAAAAGCCATCGTTTTCCCCCTCTATGTTCTATATTTTTGCCGTCTAAATGTCAACCCATGGCTCACACCTTTATTGTATTACATGTATTTCTGTACATACTATTACTTTGCTGACAGAATAGAAATTTACAATCCCATATGCGCTTATTTAGGATTCGTTGTCGTTATTTATATTTGTTATATAGTTATAATACTCAGTAACAGCTATTAGTCATCATAATGATATCTATTAATTCTACAACATTCGTTCATGATATGGAAATCAGATATTTATTTAATGTTGAAGACATCAATTAGACCTTCAAATTTTTCTTCTAGCCCTCAGAGATTCACGTTGGTCGCTGAAATTATACTAGTGAACGTTTCATATCACGATCATAAGATAGCTTGCAGCGTTAGCGAAATTTTCACAAGTCTCTCCACATTCCTTTGGTCTCTTCCATTACTCTCATTCTCCAAATTCCCGTTTCTCCTCTTTCATTCCTCTTCTCTTCCCTTCGTTTTCTCGCCGCCTCAATTGTCAAAGGACTCCGCTATCCTTTCAGTCCCTTTCCTGTTCCTTATTGTTGCCCGGCTCGGCAGCGTAACTCGATGAAAATGGTCGAAAAGTTTGAAATTAATGATTCAGGAGAAAACGGATTTTAAGGAGAGCAGATGAGTGGTCTAAGGATGTCGTTAAGAGCTTTGGCTTCGAATCTTGTATTCGAGTCACCTTCACCTTTCATTTCAGTCAAAGCAGAGCAAACGCCCTCTTTAAGTCACTATTCTGACCACGAGCCTCTGCTCATTAAACTTGGCCGAATATCATCGCTGTTTACATAGAAGACGATGTATAAATAGTTACTTTTAGCGATGGAAGTGATGTTGATCAGTATGTATGCTCTTACTTAATCCACGCTTAGTCTCGTTTTTTTTTAAATAATTACGGGGATTAGTATCGGTGGCGGGTGTGCATTAGGTGGTCCTTATTTTGCGAAAATTTGAATTTCTTTCGGGACGCCCCCTTAAATTGTTCCATTCGGTTAGTAAATAAACTGTGTAAAATATTATTAGAATCGTATAAGGGAAAGACGTGCCGCATCGCTATTGAAGTTTATAAATTTCATCAATTTTGGCCATTTTGATAGATCCATAATTTTATCTGTACATTATAACTCAGTATACCTACGAATCTAACCCGATACATTCTCATTGCAGATTTATATCTCTTATATCTTAAAAGGAAGGATCCAACGTAAATAACCCCCATAGTTGTGTGCAGGGTTTGTTATAAATCAATCATGCGAAGTTTCGTAGTCCGCACTCAAAAAAGCGTTTTCGTATTTTTGGCCAGCTTTTTTTCGATTCTAGCCCACTGAGGATCGTCTCTATTTCTTCATGTGATGAGCTATTTATCTTCTTCACACAGAAAAGTGATATTTTCCGTTGTTGTTCCAGATGTTTTGAGTATCTTTTACCTTATCTCTGCTACGAAAGTGAGTCCCAATCGTTCTTCATTGACGACAAAGACTGTCCTCCGCGTTATTTGAGTATCGAAGGCGAATAAATAAATTAATCAATAGATCTTTAAGTATGTGTGAGATAAATTTTACTAAACAATGCAATCAGTTGAATTAAATGGCTGTAACAAGAATTGAAGTTAACAAAGACACATTTTAAGTCCGAGATAGCTGATATGTTGACGTTAGTCGAGATCCTCCGTAATCGCACCTCCAGCTGAAGTGTACTGTCAGACAAAATAAGCTGTAACATGCGGAGTATTTACATCGGACAAGCTCTTGTATACATTGCTAAAAGTTTATACTATACTTTAAAAAGATAAAGAAATTTCGATTTTTTGAAAATATCAGTGTGGCCTACCCCATTAACTAAATCATCATTAACATAATCATCGTGCCGGTAAATAAGTCGTTTACTGTTGCTATTGTTATTAATTGACATAAGTCAAATCGTAATTCGAATGTTTATAAAGAACGTTGGTATGTTAGCATCCATAAGAGGAAACGTAACGTTGTACAGATGAAATCATGGATCATGGATCATGGATCTACAAAAAAGGCCAAAATTGATGAAATTTACAAACTTCTAGTACGATGCGGCACGTCTTTCCGTTATCCGATTCCAGTAATATTTTACACAATTTATTTACTAACCGAATGGAATAATTTCAGGGGGCGTCCCGATAGATTCAAATTTTCGCAAAATGAGAAACACCCTAGTGTGTTCCAAAAGGGAAGTATGAATAGTGTAATACTGGCACAACGTAAATGCATTTTTTACTTCCTGGTGTGATACCGAGACGTCATTCGTTTCTTCTTTATTTCTCCTCAATTTTGTGCTCCTGTATTTTTCTGCACTTGATTTTTTGCCTTTTACTGTCTGCTTAGTCTTCACGAAAATGTCCTTGCGAATTCTCAGTGATGTTGAATTTTATTCTCAATTATCTAAGGCCAGCAGAACGTAGTAGCCTCCGAGAGACATGTCGCTACAAGCAGAAGTCCCTATAAGTGGGGCACAGTGGTCCTATGAATAACACTTGTCATAGAATTCAGTAATGAGAAATCTAAATGAATGCTATTTAATGAGCGTAATTCACATCCTGGGGTCTTTCATATTCCCACAGACATGAACGACATCGAAATAAAAATAAATGAATAAATGTGTCTTTCATGCTCAAAAGACTAATGAAAAATATTCATCAAGTTGTGGCAAAGAAATTTACAGTACGAAACTGAAAAGATATCTTTGCTTTGAAAGCTTTGATTTCCCAATGCAGAGAATTTAGCTTCCAAACTTTACGATAAGCTTCTAGATAATTCTAGAGAGCTGTGGTGCCCAACGTTTACTAGAGAAATAACATTCTTAGTATGGGTAAATCCCTTTTCAAAGGTATAAAATTCTAGGAGCGGTATTCATCTAGCGCCTTTCAGCCAACTTCTTCAGACCAGTAAATTTTTAACTTTAAAAGAAGGTACATTAAGTTCTAGCCTTCTTTCCGCATATGGTTTAATTATTTCACATAGTCTATCTAAAAGAATTTACTAATTCATATTCAGTCTGAAATAACTTTATTTCCCCCAAAATGCATAAATAAATAATTGATTAGATATTTGCTAAAATATTGGGCCAGAATCAAATCCTTCTCGATGTCTATCTTGCACAATTCCTGCTTATCCGCTGTTCCATGAATGAAAACTTTGAGATAAAATCCAGTTTTGCCCTCGTCTAAAATTTGAAAGAAATCACCAAATATGGAATGGGCGATTGAGAAATATTTGATATACAAACAGATTTTTGTATCTTATTTATAAACTGTAAATTCATTTCTAGAAATTTCTTATATTTACGGACTGATGGTGTTTACTAGCAAATTGATTTCCAGGAATACGCCCATTCCGATTTTTCAACGGCGAGTTTTAAGAGAAAGCAAGTGGACTCGGATCAGTTGGCTCCATACAAGCAAAATATATATATTATTTTTGCATTTTTCACAATGAAATTAGAGAATGCTCGAATACTACGATATAAATTCACGATAGAACACAAAGCATTTATGATACAATCCCTTTATATTCCGTAGGATAACAATCGCCGGGAACAATACCCTTATTAAAAATTGTTCTCCCCCTAATCCAGGCATGAGGGAGCAATTTGTACAGGTTTTCCTACTGCCACAGGGAGTGAGCAACCATTTGAGTGGCATCAAACCAATTGGATAGGCTAACTACTTCGGCTCCGTTTCTCTTTTCCCCATTATTTCACTCATTTAATTAGGCCCACTGTTTTGCTGGCGTACCTCTCTTAGGCTTCGTCGGGAAAATCTCAAGGAAAGGAAGTCGGCAACGAAGAAAGGAATATCTATTTCATTGGTTCCTTCGCATCCATCCACCGCTTTAAGATCCTGCATTCCTCTTCTATAATTTTATTTCCCAAGATACCTTATTTTTTGCCCGGCTCTACAAGTTACGCATTCTTTTCTCTCCCCTTATTATTTAACTTCAATAACTTGTTCGTTTACTCCAACTATATTGGGTTTCGGCCTCTCTAAATTCACCTCCTCCCACCCCTTCTTCTCTAATTTGCTCATCCGAATTCTTCCTTTTCCTCCACCCCCTCGTTTTACGATTTTCGTTTTATTGCCATCTTTCCCTTGCACCTTCCTCCCCCCCGAATCTTCCCTTCTCGTTCTTTTTTTACGCCCACACCTCGCCTCGCTCTCTACCTTAAACTCTGCCTTTTTATCGTATACTAATTTCCTTTCGCTCCACTTCTTCTCTCATTTATAGTCTTCCATTTCCGACGGCCCTTATTCCGTCCATATATTCTTTCTCCTCCAAACATCTTTCCATTAATGCCAACACTTCCTTTGTTTATGCCTTCCTGATTTCGGCTATTCTAATTGTTTCCCCTCTCCTTTATCCGCTAATAACTTTCTACGTGCCCTTAAAACAGTCAATCCTCTAGTAAATTCATGAACGTACCTTGTATTAAGGGTATTTTGTAATGTAATTTGTATTTCCCCCAGCGAGCCATTAGCTCTTGGTAAGACATAGCGCCGTAGTCAATGTATATCTTCTTAGATTAAAATCGATAAAAATTTGTTTCCTGAATACAGTAAAAATCCAGATTCAAATTCCTGTCACAGTTTTAGTGAGTATAGTGGTTTATTTTTCAGGGTAGATTCCACCCACAATTTGCTCCTTTGAATAATAGTTATCAACTATTGACGTGGTTGATGTTATGAAATATTCATCAAACACTAATCTATTCATCGGCACGGTTTAGGGGCTTCATGCAGTCCGTGGGGTACGCATAGGGCATCCCTGCTTTGCGCCAACTTCCAGAAAGATCATTAATCTCCACTTATCACTGTTGAATTCTCGAATCCGCAATAACGATCGCTGGAAAAATCCCAAGTATATAATTACTTCTGCCTCATTGGGAAGGAGATTTCTGGTCTTTTAAGGCATTTGAAAGAAAATTAAAGCAATTTATCACTCAAACCTGCTCGCGTGAAAAAGAATAAATCACATAATTAGCTTTTCTTTTACATTAAACATACTGCATGGTTTTGAATGCATCGGCTGTTTGGGTCCTTAAGGGAGTTCTGACTGAGTAATGAATTAATTCTTCTAATTCAAGAGTTAACACTCTTCACCAGGGGGTTAGAGCAATCGCCCGGAAAGTGGAAGATGTATGTACCTTCGATTCCCACTCACGCATGACTCTTTACTTCAGTTGTTCCTTAAATATACCCTGCCAAACTATACAAATATATATCTAAATCCTTTCCCTTAAAACTTTTCCCGTTCATATACCATTGTATTTTTTCGGTTATGTACAAGGATTCATGGAATTCAAGAGGAGGAAATACGGCCTCCGTAATCCCCCGTCGCTTAGTGCATTGAACAATCAACGGAACTCGACGCAAGTTTCGCGACATCTCCAATTCAGTTCTGTAAATATCGATCCCTTGAAATGATTTCAATTTTAACTCACAGGATTAACCAGCTGTGGTAATTCAAGAATCTTTCCTTGCTCCGGAAATGAAGCCGTTTTAGTGTCTCTCCGTCCCTATCTTCCTTACCTTTTCTTTTCTCCTCTTTTCTTCTCATTCACTCTCGCTCTTTCTGGCTTCTTCGACTCACAGCTAAAACATTCCAAAGCTACGGGAAAGAACACTGTATTTTGCTGACTAATTAGAAAGGACGGCGCTTGGTGTGTGTAGAATGAGGAGGCAAGGGACGGGGGTGGGAACTGAAAGGTATTAAATTCCTCAACTGGTGCTACTCGTTTAATTTGAAAGCGGAAAAGAGGAGGAAGAGCTTCATTGTACTCCTTGTACAGCAGGTGGGCATCACAAGTCCCTTCTTTATATCTCACTTATTCCTGTTCCAGTATTTTGCTTTTATCGTCCCCCTCAGGTGTCGAGAAATAAGCTCCATTACCTACCTCTTCCATAGTTTAGAACAAGGATGAAAGTGTTTCTTCTGAGAAGATGAGGACCTGAGAAACAAATTAATGATTGCCAATGTGCGCTCGTGCGTGTGAGTTTGTTTGTACATGAGCATATATATATATATATTTAATTATAAGAAAATTAATGAGAAGTAGAAAAAGTTCGCCGTAGCCGGAACTCAAACCCGGATCTCCCACTTTCCGGGCGGTTGGTTTATCAACTAAGCTACCGGCAGAACGAAACATGATTGTTCCGTCTGTTCTAAATTTTACGTCATTCATTTTATGGTGCGTATATTTATAAATATTCTACAGAAAACTTTTATGTTTTCAAAATCATTACTCGGATATTTCGGTCACTCAGGTATCTCAGATATTTAAAATTGATAACTCGAGTACCTGGGTAGTAGAAAATCCGAGTATATTGGATTGAATAGTCAGGATGTCCTTATTTCAGACATTCACTCACTACGTTCATCTCAGAAATTGTTTGTTATGTCTCATATCCTCTCGGAGTACATTTTAGCCATTTTAACAACAAAAGTTTGCTTTCGAGATGTTATATTTGTGTAAATTCTCTTGGAGGGAATTGAATTGATTATTCGGCGTTAACTCTATACGACTGAATACGAATAAAACTCAGTCAATTTCCTCTGTAGAATTTTCACAAATATGGAAGAAAGAAAAATCGAAGGATTATACCATCTTATGCTAGCTATCCTCTTTCGTATGTGCATGAGTTGCCTTTGCAGCAATGAATCTCTGGGTTCGAATTCCGGTTCCGCCCCGCCAAGATATGAGATTCTTTGTTGTTACGGTCCTCATCGAAATTGTCCTAAACTGTTTGTGTGATACTCGCAAACAAACAAATAATTGAAAAGTAAATATGCATATGGTAAATCTGCATACACGGCGAGTAACATTTAATGAGCCAAAAAGGCGATGCATTATATTATGAATTACACGAGTTTCACCATTCCCGACGCGAAGATATTTAAGCAAACATTCGGAAATTTCGAAATACGGCCGCTAATTAATGCCCCGATAGGATAATATGCGTATGATTGTCTGCGGCTACACTTCATTTAGAGTGAAACGACGAAATGTTAGGCGTTGGGGTATGAATTTGACACTTCGATGATTGCTGACTTAGAGAAGGACAGTTCGGATTAAATCAAAGCTTGCTCATTGTATATCAGTGAATTGATAGAGTGAAACATAAAGGGGAAAGTGCGCGTCGAAATTGAGGTACGTTTTGAGTGGTTGAAATGTAGGTCGCACAGATGATTCTCTTGATTATATGACGGACTCCCGTCTCCGTATTGTAGCAATGGCAAAAAGTCTCGGATTGTTTAGCTTTGTGATTTACTCGGAACTAGAGTGACAGATATGCGAAGCTGCTGAATTAGCCTGAGCAGCTAAATGTGTTACCTATTAATTGCCGGTAAAATCATCGATAAGATGATGCTCATTAACAGGTATTGGGTATTGCATTAATGTTTGGTACCCGAAGTACTTGATATTCCTGATCATTAGCAGAGAAAAGAAATAAAGAACTGTGGGTCTAATAAACACGTTCATTCAAATCTTTAATTAATAGAATTTCGCACACTGAGTTATATTTTGGTTGTAAAAATAAATATACCTATAATGTATCCATTTCACTAATATATTTGGAACATATATGACGGTATATTTGTTTCCTGGTGTTCTCTCTGAGTCATGTAACAGATGATTGCGTAATTTATAAGAAATCACTAAGCGATAGCGATAACGAATAAGAAGCGATCCTATCCATTTCTATTCTAGCTTGTGAAAATTTCTCGGCCATATACGATGATTTAGTCGTGATATTTCATGGAAGAGAAAATCATTGCATTTGATACGAAATATGCGAAACAAGTAACATAAAAGACAGAACTTTTTACTAACTAATCATATAAAAGAATCAGTATTGGTACGAATGGTGCTTAAATTTTAACTTCTTCAATGTGTCCACTAGTGAGGGTTTTGAACTTTTTGGAACAGCACTGGAATTGCGAGGGATAAGATTAATACACGATGGAAATCGAACGAAAACTTAACCAAGCCATAAATTACACATTTTATTTTCCCCAAAACCTGTCGCGTTCCTAAAAAAAGTCCCGAAATCGTCAATAGGGAGGTCTTCTGAATTATTTGCGAAGTAATATAGTAGCATGAGTCGACAAACTCAATCCGACATCCCCTTCGCTCATCCCATCTGACGTACCTCTTCCATCAAACTGACTCGTGTACACATTTTTCGGTCTCCCGTAAAGATAATCCGGCGAAGAAAGTCCGCATTAAATATTAACGACAACCCTCTACTTTTACTCCGCCGCGCGTAACAGATAATCGATAAAGCAGTTTTATTCGGTGGACTTAGGCGCCAAATTCTTCGCTGGGAAGCAAAACATGTGACATTCGGCAAAGGAAGAACATCAAAGGGAATAAAGCCTGTATAGGAATAGGGAATGGAAAACATTTACCGATCGCTCGAAATCTCTCAATGGGATACCAGTAGGTGCAGCAATCAGACACAAAACTCAGGGGGTTGCACGACTGAAATTGCCGCTTTTGGTGGATTAGAATGACAATTAAAGGATAATATTGATTATGACGTTTGAAAAAATTGAAAAACAATGTTTGCACTTCATTTCAACGTTCTTTACTTTTATTTATTTATTGAAAAAAACGCTGCAGTTTGGTCTTTGGACCAGGTGGCAACGGTGGAGTGGAAAAGAGGAATTACAGTGACATGACTGTCCAGCATTCGCCCTTAGACGGGAGGAAAAACCCTCCAAAAACCTCCCGCAGACAGTATAAATAAATACAGTATACAGTACAGAAGTACAGTCAGTATATACAGAAGACACATCACACAAAGTATACACACAGTATATATTACATATCCAGAATAAAATGCAGAATAGAATTCTAGGGGACACCAACAATGCTGTACATATACCTTTATATTAAACTTCCAAATTGAGAAATCTGTTTATTACGGAAAATATTAAGCTTGTAATTTACTCACTAGTTTTCAATAAATAACAACTAATTTTCTTTTATGAAGAAGAATATTGCAAATTCATTAAGCGGCTTTTATGACGTTTCACCCAAAGTTACTTATGATACGTTTACTCAAGAGATGGAATGGATAGAATACATCTTATTCGTTACATACCGCTATGAATCGCCTAGGAAATTCTTATAAATTACGCACAAGAATGGTCACCCAGAAAATTCCGACAGAGACATTACGCGGATACACACCCAAGAAAAGTTCAACCAAAGAAACGTTTCACTCGAAGAAAATTTCACGAAAGAGTATCTCATTCAATGCTTCTGGATAAAAATTACCATAGATGAAGCATCGTCCTTGAGCAAATCGTCCCTTGATTTTTGGTGAAATATCAGGGCAGTTATTTAAGCATAGAAATGAGTGTTTAGTGAGAATTAAATACTGCGTTAAAATTACATATGAAAGCCGATTTAATTCAGCTTTTATTATAATATTCACTATCTTTCAGTTTAAGATTGTGTTTCTCTCTTCTTCGATTTTATTCTTTAGGGATAAAATAAAAATATCATATTCTTTCCTCATAGACAAGCATTGATGGGCGTGTATGTCCGTACATTCCCTTTAATATGGTTACTCTTCTAGTTCACCAAATCACAGCCGAAAGGGAACCTGTTTCTAAATAAGTTTGCTAGTAGCTCTTTGAAATTTGTTTGCTCGGGGGAACAAATGACATTCGGGAGCGTAAACATTTACCCAAAGGCTTGGCCATTGCGACCTGAGTGAGTGAAGTATTGAGAACTTGAAAGGGAACTAATACGTCGTTCTCGCCTTGTACTCGTTATTTGTCCGATGTACTGAGCTTTTTCGAGATAAAGCACTCGCTAGATCAACACTAAGGTCAGTGACTACTTCAAAGAAAATATTCGTTTACCAAAATTCATGGTGCGTATGTACATATGATTTTTCAGCAATAAAGAGTTATTTTAAAACCGCAAGATAGATCAAGACAGGAAGAAGTCATGACATCGATAACGGCGTGATGAAATAAGCTAGTAACGTGAAGTACCTGACCATGATGTAAACCCAAACTGATTGCGTGTATAAGATGACACTTTGGCAATATGTATCTCGAAATATTTAAGAGGAAATTATAAAATTGAATTTGATATAATGAAAGCAACATACTGAGTTGTTAAGATATCTTAAATAATAGCTGGAAATTATTAAGAACATTACACCATATGTAATTTATAAAAAAACTCAGAGGGACAGAAATCTTGTGATATGGGAATCAATGGTGAAGGAATAATCGAAGGAAAATAATGACGATATTTATAATGAAGTATGTAAATGTAGAAGAGGGATGATGAAAAAATTTTAACAGGACTCGTTGTGGAGGGATTTTTACACTTTTATTACGAAAACGAAACCTTAGAGTAAGCTTGCACTGTACTTTGTGACAAAACTGTGGAATATATATAGGGTTAAAAAAGTTTATCGAGAAAAATTATATTTTTGGCATACCAGTTGTATATGTGTATGTTACAACCATATGTGTTATTCACTTATGCCTGCATACATTTTTCCGGGAAAACCAAAATTAATATTTATTATTATTATGTTAACTAAAATAATAGAACACGTTTCTTATATACATTTTTGAAATTCGGAGCTGCGCTTACATAAATGTGATTCATTCATTGCGTTCCGAAGGTCTTCACGGCAACTTTAAGGCAGCTTTAAGCTATGAGGGCAGTTGCGTTAAAGAGTTTGTGGCATCCATCTCGTATTGTAAGTAATACGTTTAAAAATTCATTAATACAATTTATTCTATCGCTTCCTCTTCCATATTACGATAAGAAGTCATCCTTCGTCGTCGAGCCTAACCATTTTCAACATTGAATCATTCCGCTTTAACACACTAATTCGAGGTGAGCTTTTTCCCTGGAGAGTCCGAGGGGTATTAAATCGATGATGCGATTAGCACATCTCCGAGACGAGAGGAAGAAGCGTGAAATAAATATGTCTCTAGCGCAAAACTGTCTGGGATGAAGAAAATTACTTAAATGATGTCGTAGCTGCCGAAATGAGAACTCTCTCTATCTGATAATTTATAAGGTCTATAAGGTTATGCGTGTCTATGATTTATGCGGGCATTAATGAATAATTTGAATATATAAATATACGAATAATAATTAAATGTAGATATTTAAATAAGAAAAATTAATAGTACAGTTATAAAAATTAAATACATCTAGCTGAATTTCCCTCTGATTCTCAACGGGGAATATAGATATTGGATCAAATGTAGCAGTACTATTTGTAGTGCATAAAAGAATCTTATTACAAAATAGACGTGTTCCAGCCTAACTTTGTGGAATGACGATATTATACAAGGAAATGATGTGTCTGTACCTGAAGATGTCTTTTAGACGAAACTAGTTGCTCTTAAATGCATATCTGTGGAATTTACTAAGTGTCTTTTTTCCTTGAATCTTATAACCTTAGCTCAGCCCAGTGCGGCAGTTTATCAAAAATAAAATATTTCAATCCACTAAAAATTCTCTTTATTTGGAGTCGAAACCTATAATGATCTATAAGAATAGGACATTGATAGAACTCCTGTCAATGAGGCATGCCTAGATTGTTAAATAATAGGTGAAAAATGATCGTCGAGGTGGGGACGGTGGAAACTTAAAGGCAAACCTTCAAAAATACCTACTTTATGAGAAGGAAAAGTGAGAAAATGTGTGGGTGTAGCAAGAAGGGCAGGTATATGTAGGTGGAGACGATTTTGATGGAACGAAATGAAGAGTGAGTGATACCAAAAGAAGCGAACATGGGAATACAAAATGAACGGGAAATTTATATATAGAACCTTAAGGAGAAAGCGAAATATCTTCTCTAACTTTTACCTTGGCTTATAAAAATTTGGTTTCCATCTTCTTTCGATTCAAGAATTCTATACTTATGGTTCTTTTAGCAGCCTATCTTATAAAATCTGTCATTGGAAAATGTAACTTTATAGTAAACAGCTAATATTGGTTTAACTATAAAAATATTGGTAACAGGTAATATTGGTAGACTGGAACATAAAATGCTCTACTTCCATCTAACGTATTCCTAATTCTACAATAACATAATTATTTTCTAACGCTATCAGCCCGAAGGCTGGTTGGATCCTGCATACTTCCATCATTAGCCGACTAAATGTTTTGAGAAGGAGGCTTACCATGCCAAATGAGGTAATTTGCCTTTCTATTACATTAGATCGCGATGATATTAGTGGGAAGAGTCCATATAAGTGCAGTTCAATGACGTCGCGGGAAATCGCTTTTATTTCCGCTGCTTCGGTTACGCTGCCTTTTGGCCGATCAACGGATTATATTCTCTTCGTTTAAGATATTCTTAATAAACATGTTTGCCTTTTATAAGCCCATTTCATAACCATGCCGCATAACTTGTAAGTTATGCATGGTCGGACCAATTTGGACACTGAATTTAAGAAATGGGTGCCGATTAAATCTATTAGTTTGATTGTGAAAACAGTCAGGAATTGCCGGGATGCCAGTGGTTTAGACTGTTTTGTTGACCGTGGCCGAATTTGCCGGCCGCTGTGGTTATCGTGCGAGAGCAAATAGTAAGCCGTGTATATAACAGTAAAACAAACACGTTTGTCATATCTCTAATTAAAGATGCGCCACATAATGTATGTACAGCTAGTTCCAAAAAAAACTTACCACCTAAGCCGCAACCCGCATAACAGGCAGTGAATTTCCTCCGAGCGAGCCTTAAGAAGTGAGAGAGAGAGAGAGAGAGGAAAAACATGGCGGAGATGGTCTGCTTAAGTCATAACTCCGCCTGCAGAGTTGAAATGGATTTATTTGCTTTGTTAATATTGCAAAGATTTATTAGTACCCTGAGTTTGGTGGCATTGGCCTAGCAGAATAGTATTATAACAATACGGATGTCGTAATGCAAGAATTCAGTTATTATAAAATGATTATAACGAATCAGTATATATTCTAGCGTTGCTTCTCGCACAGAGGGAAACGTCGCACACAAGGTCCCGTTATTCCTAGGAAACCGAGGCAAACCCCCTTCCCCTAATAAAATTTGAGTCTGAGGGCGAAAGGCACGAGCAAGTCGAAGGAAATTTTCGCAAAATCTGCCTCTGAGCCGCTCTGAGCTTATGTTTAGCATTGAGATGGGAGAAAGAAAATTTCCGCGCAGTTTGAATCGGTGTCGGAACAAAAATGTATAGACCTCGAATTCGACACCTTCGCTTGCAAAACTCTGCGGTTATATGGGTGGTATTATATAATATAATTGTAGCTAATATTATGCATCGTTCAAGAGAGCAGTTATTAGCCTTTAAAATTATATACCAAAGGAGTCTACTGGTGAATCGATCACCAGTTTTATCACAGCCTGTGTGAATGCAATCTACACAAGTAAAGTAAGGCACACTCATGGCCATATCTAGGCTATTACATTAATATACTACATTAAAAAACAATAAGTAAATATATAGTATGAAGTCTTGAGGCATTCTCTGCGTATTTTAGATACATTTTGTTTCATTTGATAAGCATCGTAATTAAAATTCGATCGGTAAAAAATCAGTAAATTTTATCATCTATGCAGTTGGAATTTTTACTATACCGTCCAAATCAATTGAGAGAAAATGTGCTAGAATCGATTTTCCTCAATGAATAAAGATGACGGACACGAGACTACCATCTTTCACATTAATTTTGAATTAATTAATTAATTTTTTTCGGTGTCATTGAAGTGTGAATCGAATAAACTTGATTTCTTCTGTGGATTCCTCTTGAAATGGTTGCAGTCACAAACCATTACGTTCTTAAACATTCTTCTCGCTATATTTATCACCTTTAAAAGTTCTAAAATACACAAAAAGATAGTGCGAATGAGGTTTGGTCATAATGCTCATTGAATGCTACTGTTAGCTATGAATGTAAAATTTTCAATTAATTTTGAATGTATACAAAACTACCTACATTATTTATATTTCAATTGTTTATTATAATGTTTACAATTATTATAATGTAAAAAACGTTAAAAATACGCAAAATAATAGGGACTTGGTGAAATAGTTTTTCCCAGGGCCTTTTTACCTGTAATTCCAACCCTGTAGTATCACATGGGGAAGCGCATATGAGGCTCATGTTGAAATTTTGCTCCCCTCGGTTGATGGCTGGCCCTGCGTAACTCTCATATTTTTCGACAGAATTTTAATGATTGAGATGAATGGGTGGTGGTTTGGTATGGCTAGTCTATCTACATATTTATCGATTGGTGATATTGAAAATATTCCTTCGTATTTAAAATGTATGTATGGCTATGAGAAACTTTTCATCTCTCCACATTCCATGACAAATTTGAAAAGCAAGATAGAGGAGTGATTGGAAGAAGTGAATAAAGCAATGATTTCACCAGGACTTCAAGAGAGGGACTGTTTTGATAGAGATAGGGAAGTGAGAAGTGACGGCAACAGTAATATATACACTCACATGAATTTAACAACCAAAAGTGTAAGAGGTATGTTAATTCCAGATTTTTGGATGAATCACAATAGGTAGGCGCATTTTTTGCTTTCCTAGTCGACCAATTGTTTACTTTGAGTAGGAGGAACGACCTCTTTCAAAAGTATAACCCACTCGCTCACCTTCTCAATTTTCTCATCCAACATATATTTTTTCCGTTTATGACTGCCTCCAGAGAAACTACTCATTTATCCAATTTAAGTAATATCTAAGTCAAAAATGATTCACATTCAAATATACAAGATATAACGTCGATGGCTCATCATACTTTCAGAAATTTCCTTCTCATGCATCAGTTTATTCCCAGGATCTCCGAAATTGTATACTATATCGATGTTCAATGTTTTATAGCAACCTTCTCTTAATTCTATAAGAAAGTTCGAGTAGTTCACTAAGCCAGTAACTAAACCATCTTCTTATCAGCAATTTATTTTGGAAAGAGATTTCGAGGTTTTTTAAACCAATAGAAATCGCTAACATTAGTATTACTACCTATGCAAGCCAATGTATTCTTCTAAATAACTTTAGAGATATTATTTATCGGTATTCGGCGTATAAACTTCAAGTTTCTGCGACATTGAATATGCGAAGTGTCTACAATTCCGTATTTACGTTTCAATTCATATTTTAGTGACATTATAATAGAAACTTTAGTCGATCTAGTAAGATCATCTTCAACGCTCTATCTACTTTGTATCATAGATGTTGTAAGAGAAGTTAAACGATTTGGTTCTCGTAAGCGTAAAGAATACATATTAGGTGGTATTTCTCTAATTAATTTTTCAAGTAATTTCAAACTACGAAATTTTGAGCTCAATATAGAGACAAAATAAAGCATAAAAAACAATATTTATAAATAAACAATCATTGACGAGGAGCTTGATTTATATAAATGGACGATAGGCACATTACTTATTTTTTCGTTTTTGTCGTTGAATTAGTTATTTAGAATAAGCTAATACAGTTTATGCCATTCACTTTAAAAGCAGAATATAGAGATACTAATTCAGATATGATGCACCCAAACATTTTCAACTTTATGTTATCATTCAGATTTTCCGAAGGTCCTATTTCAACTAGAATGATCTTCCTTGCATTACCATTAAAAAAATTCAAAACATCTTCGCAAAATTCGTAGAGAATTATGATGTGCCTAGGATGAAGGATGATGCTACGAAGGTCCTTGGAGTGAATGTTGGAATAATGGATTACATATAGAACCAAGAATATTTTAACAGCTAAGGTATGAATCATGAGAATTAGAGGAATATTCTCATGTAAGTCTGGTTACCATCCGTTGGTTTATATTTTTAGCGTATTCTTCCATGACTCATATTACTCATCATTCATAATTATTGACGGTGATTTTTCTTTTAATCATTATACACAATTCAAACAATTCGGGTTATATAGTTTACTTGAGGCATTCAGAAACCGAAGCAGGGATCATTAATCATTAGTCTCACTTTCACCTAGTGCATAGTTCTGAAAATCATTTCAGTATAACAATAGAAATCGTGTTGTGGGTGTTTTCACACTCCCTGACATACGTCATACGGCGGCTCGCGGGGTATTAATGTAAATGTAAATAAACCAGATGTTAACGTGTAAACCTGCAATATGCAAGTATACAAAAACCTGGTATTTATCTGCAATATGCAAATCAGTCTTAAGGTTCTGATTTGCCATACTAACTGTTGTTTCTTAACCATCTGGATTCCTTGCAAGAAGTCCTGAAAGGTCGTCTACCTCAAAAATAGAGTTGAATATCTTCATTCCCTAAGGGAATACCCGCGGCGAAGATAACAAATCGCGGATCTACAATTTCCCACCTTACTTGTGATCGGTCGCCGCCACCATACCCTAACCTTAGATACCTGCTCAGCAGGGGTGTGGTCGGTAATCCTCATTAGCGCTTTCAAATTCGCTACCCCGGATACATACGACCATCCACAATATGCCGAAAAGGGGGTTTTCTTTTTCAGAGCGGAGTTCACCTTCACCCATCGGCCGTTTTATGGTTCCTTTGAGAAAATAGATAATACCTTTCGATGGACGAAACAAAAGAAAAAGAAACAACAAAGGAATGAATAGGGGATACTCCTAGGGCCAGGGTGGAGGTCCTCCGCTCTCTCTGAAAGACTCGGTAAAACTTCAGACGCGAATTTGTCAGAAACAGCCAAATCTCATCTCAAAATCATAATGCTTCATCTGATACTGTCATCACGAATGCCTGATGGAAGTAAGAACAGAATGGCATGTTGATGCATATATTCTGAATTACCTAGTGCTCTGTTAATTGTAGTATCAAGCAAATTTTATACCTCTCTGTATTGCAGAATAATTCAACTGCGAAGAAATCGAGTCAAAATTTGCACCACGGGGCAAGAAAGAGATTTAGCATCAGATAAAAGTTGGGACAGCATAATTTTCCAAGGAACATGAACTTGGTTTAATTAAAGGGATGGTTTTTCTGGGACTGGCAATGAACAATATGTTCGGAAAAGTGTTACGAAATGCTGGCGTTAATTTCGTCGTAAATTAATTTTTTATTCGATACGTGAAAAAAAATTGTAGTCCTCAGTATTTAAATTAAGAGTGCTACTATTCTAATATCTATGTTATTTTCTAAAATACTAAATTAGCAATTTGAATTTTAAGCGATTACCTTAGAAAATGATGATATCACAGCAATTAATATTTTACTTTCTATCATATGATTTGGTGGTATTTAAAATTTTTATAATATTTGATGTAATTATCTGATGTAGTTGATCGTAATTTACTTGGTTTACTTTATTGTAATATGTTTTGGGTCTAATTTTCAGAGCTCTTTACCAGGTTGACTTAAAATGATTCTTTCTCAGTGTATTCGTCCAGATTAAGTTTCTTTTCATCTTTGCTTTCATTAGTAGGTTTCGCAGTTTTTTCATGCTCCCCTTCTCGATAGCATTTCTTCTGCAACATAAATTAGTTGAAATACAGTTGATTGTGTTCATATACCTAAGTATTCTTTATCTCCTTGCAGAGTTTTCGTTCATGTTTCTATTTGCGTCATAGTCGTGAAGTTCCTCTAAATAAATTTAAAAGTTCCTCCTGTAGGCGTCAAGAGCATAAAAAACGTAATAATATAATCCTTTTCAATCTTGCAATGACATAATTTTTTATTGGATAATTGAAGCAGCTAAAGTAAGTTTACCCGATGTCTCCAGAAAAAGGTGAATTACGCAGAAGTTTCAGGCCGAAATAAGGAGATCCGATGTTTATTCATTTTTAAATACTATGCTGCTGACATAGTAAAAAGTAACACTAAATTTAAACAAGATTTCGTGCTAGTAAAGACGATACAAATACGTTCAACGCGTTTCACAATGTTTAAAAAAGCGCCGTCTGAATGCTCCTCCTTCCAAGAGCCAATAGAATGCATGGAAAACTCTAGACTCGCTCTCATCGAGCTTCAGGTCTGTTATGCGGGTTGCGGCTTAGGTGGTAAGTTTTTTTTGGAACTAGCTGTACATACAACAAGAGAAGTGGAATTAAATTGACTGATTCGCCAGTGGGTGGGGTTTAGGTAAAGTAAACTTACTAACCATAATAGCGCAAGTGGGTGGCAACCATCTCGTCATAGGACCTGAAAATTTAATTTTCCCGGAAAAAAACTTACAGGAATTGAACCACTGAGGATAATCTTTGGTTATTTGGAAACTTTGGGTGTTTGGAAAACACGCACTCTAACCACTTGGCCATTTTCATGATACAGGGAAATAAAAAATAGGTTATTATCTAGCGAAGAAGCGGTAGGCTGTCTAAGTAGGCTTCTGCATGCGCCCGCCAGATAATTACATATAATGAGAAAGATCTTTTGGTCATCTGTTAGGTCACGCGTTCCATTTTTAGATGCCTATGTGGTGATATAAAATTTTTCATTTCAGAATCAATATCACGAATTATCGTCACCTCTATTTAAATCAAGCGATTGTCGTTGCCTACGTAATGGTGACACTTCAATATCCGCGTAACTTATAGTTACGAAGACCAATTCTAAGGAAGTTTGCTGGGAACTGTAATGCGCTCTCGGTCGTGATAGTAGTTTATAGGCAAATAGTACTCCTAAAATTAATTCTGTTTTCTAATTTGAAACTGCGAAGGTACGTTATAATGAAAGACGAGAATATTCTACATCAGGTCCAATTTATTTATATTCCATATTCACATACAAAGACGAAATTTTCCATAACTCTGCTAAAGCCTAATCCTTGCTCATTATAATCGCGCTTTCAAATTACAAAACATCATGGAGTGGATTTCCATCTTTCTTATTTTTTAAGTTATATAGGTTTTCCAGCACAGAAATTTTCCCTTCCAGGAAATATACTTTCAAGGAATTTAAAATTATTTATGACAAGGACGAGTAAATCTCTCATTTCTTAACCGCGTCATATTATATCGGTACTTCCGATATAAACCATTTAAAGTCTCGGAAGTATATTTACCTACACCGAACACCAAGTCCTCCTCCATGTGATGCACACAATAGGGACGTCTAGATATTTCTCCGGAACTAAATTTTCTTCCCACTAAAATGCACGTCGGAAGAAGAAGCGCATACGGAGAGCTTCTGCTTAATGCAGCTTCAGCATAAAATCCATTAAACGGTTCCGCGTTCAAATGGAGAGACGCTCCATGGTAAAATGTTTTGTGATAACCGAGAAGAATGTTCTGAATCTAAAAATTGAAATGCGAAAAACGAGGTAGAAAACGTTTTCACTTGGAATTGAGATTCATGTCAAGTGATACCTGTTGGAATAAAATACAGCCACGGTTTCGCTAATGGGGAAGCTGAGTGTCTAGACAGCAATTTATAGTCGAGATTTCGTCGGCGTATTAGAAAATCGCAATATGCGTGTCGGTTCTAAGAAAATTTTAGTGTGATATGAGGAAATTCGAAATGAAGTGTTGAAATATTTTCCTTATTGACTAGGAAACATTCAGATGTGTGCACGTGCAATGCGTAATCCTGTATTAGAAGATCAAGGGATGCATAAGGAATTCAAATGAAGAGATTGAAGGGAAATATCACACGATAAAAAGTATTCGTTGTGCATACGATTGAGTTTACAATAAACGTTTCAAGGACTGACACAGTTGATTTGTTAAAAAAAATAGATTTTTCTACGCAAAATCTGAGGAATTTTATTATTAGGAAACTAATGCAATATACACGGTCTGATATAATTCAAAACCCCGGTAGATCTAATGGATGTCACGATTCAGTAATTAAGATGTTTGGTGCTCACTATATTCACAATAGATTGAAATTTTTTTCATTGTAATCTGCATTCTTTTGAAGATAGGTGACTTTAGTATTCCATCGTTCATTTCTTTATTTCATAGTTCTTCGAATTACGTATCGCTGCTGAATAATCACTTATTTATGGAACTTTATGGAATGAATAATCACTTCTTTAATTATAGATACGAAATACTAATTCTCCTGCTTAAGATTTTTCTTCTTCGCTGTTTAACAACAAGTATGGATTCTTTTGCAAGTGAACACGAGAATTCAGAAGAGCAAAGATTAAATCCTGTCGCAGTTTTGCTTAAAAAGAAACTAAAATCTCATTGTTAAACTATTGTTACGCGTATCGAGGAATTGCTGACTAATGAAAACTGGCATTTTGGCAGATAAATATGATGGTGAAACGAATTACTCTTTGTATCCGAGGTATCATTGTAGACGGATTGGTCTTGTGAGCAACAATTTAACCATATGCGAACAAACTCCCAGTATGAAAGATTCTCGTTCTTACATAAACGCCGTATTGAAGGGTTAGCCTACATTTAGAAAACACAGAGCGGCAATCTGAATGGAATTCATCTTTGACTTTTGACTTTGTCATAAAATCGAAGACAATAAATTCTATACAAACGATTACTTACAAAACCATTTTCAAGCGTACTTCCGATAGTTGATCCAAAAGTAGGTTTTGCTCTTTTTTGTAAAGCATTTTTGTATGGAATCGAATCGGATCATTCGCTGTATATTCATATTACTATAAACCATTTAGTCGTCAATCATAAAATCCGCAGTTATCATTATTATTTAATTAATTATTGATATTTATTAAGAGATATTTCACCCAAAGGAAAATTTATCCAAGGTATATTTCATGGTTCGATACTTTTACACTCTATTTATCTGCATATTATGATTTATGCCCCTACTTTTTCTCATTTTCATGGAATTACCTTGTGTATGCTTCATTCGATTTTCAAAAATTATTCGGTGAAATGTCTCTGGGTGAAATATACATTGAGTGATATACCTTTCTGATTCACTTTTACACCCCATAATATTACACCAATGACTTTTCTCCCAAAGTATTTCATTCAAAAGTCTAAAAATTAATTCACATTTGTCCACATCCACAATCCACACGATGGATATTTCACACGAGAGAAATAATAATAAAAATATAGTTTATTCAATAACAGTATCAATTAACAGTACATAAAGAACAATTGAAGTATTAAATTTAGTGAAATTAGACATCCTTTAAGTGACACTTATGAAGGGAAATTTCATCAAATAGTTTTTGAAAATTCTGTTTATTTTGCCGGGCTTATTTCAGTGCGCCTAATAGTTCCGCTGATAATGAACGTAATTGTTTACTGGTAATGCTAAGTCTTTAATTAGAATTATTTTCTGACACCTCTATTTCCACAGTTAAATCCTTTACTCTTAATACGGCTGCCTTAACGTCCCTCCCGCCCCCTGCGGCCCACCTCGCTCTTTATTGCTTCAGCCGCGCGAAAATCCAACGCGTACTCCCGGCGAAGTCTTGTCGTGATTCCGGGAGCGAAACTCAACAGCGGCTCACGCTTCTGCAAGCCGCAAGACACGAATCCACTCGTCTATAATGAGACCTTCGCTCATAAAGGAATCAAAAAAAAGTTGGAAAGGGACCGCATCTCGTTCCTTCCGATTCAACCCTTCCATTCCTCCGACCCCTCTCCTCGAACGTCTGCTTATTGCATAGAGGATAATTTTAATTGCGATTTTGTTTCCTTAACGATGGTAATAATCGGATTCCGATTACGCGGGACGCCGTAAAGAATGAAGAGAAATTTTTTTCAGCGGGATTATCTTTAAGTTTCAGCGGCTGTGGATTGGGCGGATCTCTAGGATGCATAATGAGGGTATAATTCATCATGCACGAGATGCCGAGGAGGAAAATGAAGAATAAGAGAAAACCGCCTTCTCTTGTTGAATTAATCCGAATGATGTCGTGGGCGTAAATGGGAATTTTGCGGTGGGACGCTCTTGGGCAATTTTTATTCACAATGGTCGACGGTGATAAAATTTAGCGAATCTGATAATTCAGATGCATTAGCGTTATTATTCAAGAATAACCGTTGTAACGGAACTATTTGTATTTACTGCGTGTTATTAAATATTTTCTGTGTTTTTGATCATATATGCTCATGTCCATATATTTTGTGTTGCAGGTATCAAGGGAATCATTATATGAATTAAGCGAATCTGATTCCATAATACTTGATTTTCCATCTAAGGCTAAACTTATCGGTCAAGGCGGAACTGATAAGTTTATATAATTCCTGCAAAAACGTTTAATTTCTCTGAGTAAACTGAACGATATACAACGTAACATGTAATCATCGAAATTGTTTTTGGAACGTTATGTTGTTTAGTGTATTTGACTCGAATAATGTTCTCTGCTTCACTCAGGAGTTAATATTCTAGCTGTGCTTAGATACGCTGCTAGACGCATTTGAAGGTTTGCTTTGATACGCTATGATGCTTTCAGTTTAACCAATCTTTTACTGTCAGTATAATATGCAAAGAATATTTTTTGAATCGAATAGTCTATATACATACATTTACTAAGCCTAGTGGTATCCGATGGGCCTAAATAGATGCTAAACCTCTACCACGACTTTATAGAATGTACTTCATATGATAATGGATCCATTTACTTCAACTTTTACCCTCCTTCAACTACTCCTATCTGTTGTCAAAAAGTATCTTGGAAAATAATATCTTACACAATTCTAAGTGGAAGTGGGTCTTCTCTCAATTGCACATTTCGCGATGTTTTCAGATTTTCATACATAAATTTGTAACCATAGAGGGATAAAGGGACACTCTATTCTTAAGACAAGGTTATTCCGCAAGATGCATTATCTAAGACTCTTAGTTTCCTGATACTGGTTGATTCGGAAGATTGGGAGCTGTTCAAACCACTTCCTTATGATGCGGTTTTCATTTGTCCGCGGTTATTTCGCTTACATAACATCGCCAATGTCCCAGTTTCTAAAAAATAACAAATTCGATATGTTAAACATAACATGCACACATTATTTTAATAATACTTTATTATCGTACTCTAAGGCAATGAAATACGTGAGCTCGGTGTGAAAATTTCAATAAAAACGGCATCGTTTCTATCTCCTAATAGAAATTCGGAAACCATATTATGCCTGGTAATGCAACTAGTTGAAAGCTACAGAACCTTTGTCGGGTTTCATCAATATTTTGTTCTGAGATCTTGAATTACTTCAATTTTTTAATCCCTTGATGAATGGACGAGCATTATACAGAACGTAGATAAAGGATGGTATGAAGTGCTCATCGATAAAATATTAGCTTAAAAATGCCGAAAATACAAGTCATTTGAATCGTAATTTCTCTCTCACTTTGATTACGAATACTGGAACGGAACGATATCTTTCTGCACTCCGTAAACCTAAGCCATAAAATGGAAGAGGAATTCAGGTAAACAATTTTGAAATAGCGGTATTCAAGTGATTCAGCGACGCAAGACGTTGGTTAATCCGAGATCGACCTTAATATTTAATCTCGGAGTCGTTTTTCTAATAATAGCCATTCGCGTCCATGCACGCGAGCTTTTAACGTGACGAGTACTTCAGTTTGCGCGGTCTTAATTCTCATTAAACAAAGACAATGCCTTTCTGTGTGAGCTCCTTCCTCACTTGCCTACCCATTTCCCCACACCCGTCAATCTTAATGGATTCATCATAAGATGGGACTTTTATGTCACATTTAAGCGTTAATAGGGGAGCGTAAGTAATCCCCATTTCCCACCCCTCGGCTCATCCTCTCCGTCCGTCGCTCAATCCCTTTTATATTTTTCTGGGGATTTCCAGGAGAGAGCTGCACGTTTTAATTTCGTCTGCCCCAAGGCGTTTATTCCGCACGTTTTTCTTACCTTTTCCTTGTCTTCCGCCCCACGAGACAGCCTTAAGTGTAATGCGGACGTGAACTTGGACAATCCACTCCGCGTGGTGTTGGCCTCTCATTGTGCGACTAACATCTGCATTCGGTGACCGTTGGGATGTGAGGGAGTGAGCGAGTAAATTTATTTTTCGCAGTTCTTTTGGAGAAAAGGGAGGAATTTTGCGTCTCTGTGGAAGTGCACGAAAAGAGATCGTTTTCATGAAGGTAACTGCATATTGAAATGTGCCTAAGAAGTTGAATTTATGCCTTATGATAATCATAGTAATTGTTATTTACTGATATTTGACATTCATAATCTTATACGAAAAATACAGTGATTCAAAGTCTCGTTAGATAATCCTTATATATTATTTCTAAACATCCGTTTAGGGAAGAACTTTTCTCCCTTCACAATTCATCAAAACGTATGAAGACACACCACTACATAAACCTTTTTTTACATCAGATTCCATGTTGATTTAATTGGTTATCTTTCTAATATAAATGGGGTAGATCGGTTAAAATTCGATAGTAACCTCGGCTAGTGATGTTTATTTCAACCAGATTTATGAAAAACATTGAAAATTTCAACAATATCATACAATTGCCGTTGAAGAAAAGGGCCACCGGTGACATAGAAGCATGGAAACCTTCAGAATCGATTTTTAAAAATGACTCATTTATTTAACAATTAAATTGTTTGAAATGGAAAAATAGCATTCCATTTCATAGGCATTAGCCAAGCCTCGAAAATAATGTTAAGATTTATGTGCTTCGTTAGTCTCACATGATCCTTGTAATGCGTTGATCTACTTTCTGATATCTATTTGTTTGAATTATGAACCGCCACTAATTGTTCATATGAAAGTTCTTGCCCGTTCTGATATTCAAGCCATTTATCAATCTCCATAAAGTGGATCTCATCAAACCAAATGCCATTTGTATTTTGTGTTATGCGGCCTCGGCATCGTTATTCATGCGGTCTACTCCATTAGGCACACGTAGATACACCGACCACAATTCACTTGGGAAAACCGCTGGACGTCTTCCGTTTCTGCGACTATTTGGGCAACCGATGTACTTATCCTCAAACCAATCTAGCAGAGATTGTAATTCTTCTGGAAAGCTATCGGATAAAGTATTTACTGCCACGTGTAAATCCTCAACCGACAGAGATACGGATGCAGTAATCATCCAAACCCGTTACATAAAATTACCATCATTTCTGTGTCTCTTTATTAAATGAGATTTTCCTGAATACTTTTTCAAGTTCTGATTTAAATGGAAAAGTACGTATCTGAAAATGTCAACTTTAGGAAAATGATTCTATATGAATTTCTTTCATGCTGATAGGGTTCCGTGGAAAAATTAATACGGATTAATGCTAATATAAAAGAAACACATGGAATACATTTTTCAAATAAAATTATATCTAACGACTGTATAACATTTATGCTCTTCAATTTTAAAATAGCATAATAACAAAAATTGAAATATCACCTTGTTCTACAATGATTTTTTATGGCTAATAAATTCCTTTCCTTTTCAATTCAGGAGTACTGGCTATCTAATCTTAATGAATTCAAAGAAATTCTAACAACGTTGAATGAAATACATGTCATTTTAAAATTTTTGAGTCATTTCACATAAGACTACTCTTATTTACATCTTTAAACGGCTTCATACCTCAATCTTGTAACTCAATTTTTTTAGATTGTAACTCAATTAAGGAAGTTTTAAACAGTGTTAGGAAATCGTTGTTAAAAAAGCATCATATGCCAACAATAGGGCGATCAAAGGATGTTAATAATCGATTGAATGATGAAAGAGTAAAGATGATTGGGATAGGGAAAATGGATTGAAAGAAGGCTATAAAATGTTCCCGAAGAAGAGGATAAGAATTAATTGAAATAGGACTGGTAAACTGATTGAAAAAGAAATTTTTTTCAGAATGAAAAATGAGTTTTAAAGGAAGAAATAATTAGAAACTACAAAATTGATTCAGTCATTGTTTTGAATGCTATTTTCAATTTTTTATTCCATCTGTCATGGGATGCTTGGCTTTGAAATTTAAATCTGTTGTGAATATAATGGAAACAGCAGATTTGCGGGTTTACAATACAAAATAAAAGAATCGCAAAAGCGAAGGAAATATCTTTTAAATATGCTATAGGAGTGTAATTGATTTCCAGGAAATTACTCATCATACGCTTTTGATTTATAATATGATATTTTAAATCCATAAAGCACATCATAAATCCATACAATTTCCGGAAACAGAAAATGCGGCTTACGAAAAATATTTTCCCCAAAAGCCAATCCTATCACAAGGAAATGAGGGTCAACACTGACAATTGCGATTGCAATACTTCGCAATGAAATTTTGGAATAATATCAGTTACGTTTTGAAACGCTTCATACACGATATGATAAAACATCAATCTTCTTCTAGGCTGTGATAAAAAGACCATTTCGCTAAATAGAATACATGAATTACAACGATAAGTTGTATAAAAATTAGTTACATGAAATAGTAATTGCCTACCCAATTGAAAATCATTAATCCAGTATCGTAGAAAATAAATTACATACTCGTTTCGTTTCGTCACAAGGCTTTTCCTTTCTGAGTTTGATCTTGTAATGAGAAATTGAATACACATTGACCTCTGCTGCTTAACATGTCCTATCTAATACTATCCCCTGTAACGTAGCATTGAACAACATTGCGCAGCTTGAAAAGAGTAGATCAAACTACGGCTTAGGTACATACAAATAAGGAGAGAATCAAGGAAGACCAAACATAAGCCTACGTTGTAAGTCCAAATGAAAACTAGTTGGCTCGGAGTTCATAGTTGGCTTCCGGATTATCATAGAGCACTGACCATGTCTGATCCTTCTTTGGTATCCCTCCTATCAACGTGGATCGCTCACGGTAGATAATTATTTCATTGTATGCAAAAGTACCGAATTTATTCACGATGAGTAAAAGGTTATGACTTGGAATACCTTTTGAAGGTCAGTATATCACGACAGGGAGTAATTAAATGAATCGTTGATAAAAATAGATACTGAAATTTCTCGGGGTTAAGATTGATGAGATAATCTGCCTATATGGATACTGAAAAAACTCCGAAGACTTGGTGATTTTGAGAAAAAATGCACTACTTTCTATAAGTTTGAGAGGTGATGTAATGTAATCAGCCATAAATACCACCTACGAAAAATTAAATAGTTATCTCTCTGTAAATAGTCCTTACTAGCCGGTAGTGGGACGTTTTTGGTTCCCTTATTTTGTTTCTCATTTGCGATAATACTCTTATGTTACAAGCAGATTATACATGCTTAAAAATGTGAAACGATCGTATTATATTCGCAAAATAATATCATCAACCCATAGGTTTTTTACCACTTTAAAGAGACACTTTACGACACTTTCAAACTATTATTTATATTAAAGTTTTTATACTTTGTATTATTCCATTTCCTTGCAAAATGGGCTTGTTATAAATGATCATTCAAATTTGTGCATCCAATATAAAAACTGTCTACTCATATCCCTTGCTAACTAAAGCCATCGCGAAGCTGTTGCACCCATATTTCCAGGTATCCTTCGGTAAAATAATATCCGGTGGTAAATTAGTAAACGAGGCATTTCTTTACTGGATCACAAACAAGTTTTGCATATAGATTGCATATGAGATTTCTCATTCAGCATTGGACCCCCCATGAAGATGGAAGCATTGTATCCGAAATGCGCATCGGGATTCTGAATAACTGGTGACCGCTGAGCGATTATCCGTTTCCCGGGAATCGCCCTAGACGGTTGCCGCTTGTCCCGGTTGACGGTTGTCGGCGCTTGGAGAACCTTTGTATCTAAGTTTCCATAGCTTGATTGTTTTGGTAAACCAAATCTTTACTTTACTTGTTTGTTTATTTCAAATACGCGTGCTATATTTATAATATTTCAATAGATTTCCAATATTAACCTTCATTTTGTACTATAAAATTCATAAACCTTTAATTTCTTTCACATTTTTTTATACATGTATCTCCATACATAATTTACATTTACATTTACATTTACATAAGGACCCTGCTAACCGCCACTGGCGCATGGCAGGGGGTGTGAAACACCGAAAACCTATCTACCTTTGACTGCTGTTGGCTTCTCTAATACTTCGCGGAAAAAATGACCAGAAGACCAGAATAATATGTATATATACAAAAAAATTTATAGTGTTAATTTCTTTATATACTTATAATCTATTGTATAAAATATGTATATACACATAAAATATATACATATTATATAAACACGCGAATACATCATTATACTCATTTAACAATTATTATTAATATTACTGCATATTTTTATTATTTAAGTATTACTAAATATTTCGAATGGTAACCATTATTTCGCAGTCTAAAGTGTATGAAACCTGAAATAACGTACTTATTTTGTTTAATTTTGTCATATATTACTTGTTACCATAGTTTGTGTGTTTTAATGAAGCAATTCTTACGTTACGCAATCGTTTATTTTAATGACGCACAATTACATTGACATATAGGTTTTCATAATAACTTTATAATTTATAACCGGGAATCGAACCTAGCACTGCCTTCTACGAAATCGAACGCGCTACCCACTTGGCTATCCGGGAACCCGCATTCATAAAGTAATGAGATGATTATTGCAGAGCGTTTTAGCTGCAAAAGCAGTTAATTTCCAATTTTTTCCATAAAATAAAAGGTGAAATAATTATCGTAATAAGTTAAGTGGATAAGTAGGATAGCTATCTAAAAAAATCACGGTTTCTTCAAAGCGTTTCCATTTCCGAGATATTGCTTCACTTCGAACAGTTTATCTCTTTAGGGAGAAAAATTTTACGCTGGATCGCAAGACTTTTGGGCACAAAGGAAGCGATATGGATGATAGATGGAAGAAGTTAAGGGAAAAAGTCCCGAAGAGAGTCTATTTATAACGAGAAGATCCCCCTCCTAAAATATTGTATTATGCACTTTAGGAAAAGGTAGAGATTCATAAAAGCTGAAGAGGAGAATATCCGCATTGAATAGGAAGTAAGCCCATAGGAGGAGGGTATGGTGGACTTCTCGTGATTCAAGTACCTGATACGCCTTTGCGTGGGAGACTTGAGGAGATGCGTGGGATCCCTTGGAGCTGAGAAAGATTTCAATGGCTTTTGGAGTAGATGTTATCGAAGTTCGCAAAGCTGCGGTTCAAGCTAGAGATTTAATGAAGCTTTAAGGATGTCAGGGAATGTCAAAAGTCAAAGGATGAATTGAATGTATACCGCATAAACGATAAATGATGAAAAAGCCGCCGGCAATTACTTTAGCGAAAAACATTTAGTGTTGCTGAAAAGTTTTCCGACGCCATTTACTGGTAATTTCAGGATCTCCTACATAAAGACAAAATGACTCCTATGTGAGAGGAAGCCTACAATGCTAATCGAATGCTTTGGAAGATACTGTGGTCGCTATTGATCACATCATAATTTTACCATTGGAAAATGCTAAGGCCAGATTGACTGACTGCTGTATGTTAATTTTAATCGCGTCAAATGGCTTCGATAATCAACCCCGATTTTATTGCAACATTTTTATAAATATACTGAATTTTCGAATTGCATTGATAAAAAATTATAGTCAAGGTTATCGAAATCCTCAAGTTTTATCTAAATATTTTTTACTTTTTAGACAATTTACCCGCTACTGTGGGAAATATCTTTTCAACTAAAACTAATAAAATTACGCTAAAACGGCTTACTTTCTATGTAAGGTAAATGCTTCCTGTAGTTTTATACCTCATAATTGTTTAACGAGCCAATGCCGGTCATATTTCCATATTTGGTGTAATATAATATCTTCCGAACAAAATCACTTTCCCACGTTAGCATAAAATTCTACTAAGTAAAGTCTGGAGTTACTGAGCTTAATTTCTCCAATAGGTCTTAGCACGGACAAGAAGGCGTATTTTCTCTTTTTCTATAATTAATTCTCATCGTAAAGCTCTTTTAAATATGTAATTACCTCTGGAAGCTTTTCTTGAAGAGGTTTTCCTGAGAATTTCTATCCGTCTCCTTTCTTCATAATACTAACGTAAGGGCTTTATCTCTCCTCTTTCCACGTCTGTTCACTAGATATTCTAGATTTTCTTTAGGCATAAATTTATTCTTGGGCGTTTTTATTGGAACGCACTGTTACAGCCTCTCGATCCATCTAATCCAGATTTTTATTAGATTTTAACAGAGAACAACGACAAATTGAAATAAAATAAGAAACATTAAATTTTAATTAATCGCGTGGGAACAATATGAACCCTGGCGATGCATTTACTTGAATAAAACACGAACTTTAACAGATATTTCAACTATTTTGAAGTATCTGATAGTTTATATGATTATATATAAGTTAGTTATATAAAGTTAGTTTATATATAAGCTATGTTTATGATTATATTGATTTTATTGCAACTTGTTATAACCGTAGATGTATAAAATGCAACCACATCTCAGAAGTATTCATCAGAGAATACGAAGAAAGTTTAGTAAGTTGGTAATAATGGACACCTTTGAATTTCTTGGAATGATATTTTGGAATTTTTCATTATGGAAAGGAAAATGTTTATTTAAGTATAGTTTTATGAGAACATTGCGAATGGATGGTTACATTCTTTTTCTTCATAACCTGCTCTTGAAACTCAATATAGTAATTTACGTGGCGGAATCAAAAAAGCGGGAATGATAACAGAGGAAATGAATACTTAGCAGAGAATGTTCCGGCGAAGAGAGGGATTTCATTTCGTGGGATTTTATTGCTAAATATTTTGAGTGAAAAGAAGTGGCCATGAAAATCTTTATCACATTTTTATTCGAAATTCGTATTTCTCCTGCCGGTACTCATTTTTATTTTTTCATTTCCATCTCCTTTCTAATTTCCTTTTCCTCGCTGCTCTCCGCCGACATCCCTTCTGTTTATCTTTTCCAAATTTCTTCCCTTATAATTCCGTCGTAGCCTCTTCATAAGAGGTCTTCTTACACTTCCTTTTCTGCCCCAAGAATTAAGATAATAATTTCGCCGAAATTTTCGGCTACATCATGTCTTGAGCAATTCACCTTTAACTTCTCGTTAAAGACACTCAATTTCGTTAAAGGCTGGGTTGAAGACGTACGAATCATTTCCTATCGCTGTTGAGCATACATTACTATCGCGCTGATAAACTTTTACGCTAAGAATATCTCTTTTACTGATATTCTTTAACGATAATTCCAGGTGGATAGTCCAAGATTATTTGGTTGAAAAGCAATGAAGAATTTAATGGCTTTCAAATTCAAATATATTAAGAAAAAAAATAGTAATTGATCTAGTTTTAACTCTCTATGGCATAGATATATACAACGCGAAATAAGATACATTTTATGTAAATCATTGAAGTGGTTTAAAGTAATGACAAACTTCAAAAGAGTAGAAACCCAAACAGCCGTGATATGGGTCCTGAGATGAAAATCGTTATTGAACAGGAGGTAAATTAGAACCTTAATTTGCGTATTAATTTAAATATGATTTGTTTTAAGTAAAAGAGACTATAATATAATTTGGTTTGAAAAGTACGATAACAAAGAAGAAGATATTAACAAAAGTGAAAGTAGTATTTAAATGAAAATTACTCACGAAGGAGATATAATAAAAGGATATCACTTGGCGAAAGGAAATTAAATCATGTCTCATAACTTGGAGCATAATGAAGAAATAATGACGTACGATCTATCGCAAAGAAGATCACAGATAAGTGAAGACAAGATAAGGAAAACATAGCATCTCCATACTATTAATATCGGCTGTAGAAAGAATATTGTAGTTTATTCGGGGATTTGATAAGAATCATATTCCCCTGATAATAATAAAGGCCTCGTCTTTGAGCGCATTACATTAATAAAGATGGTACATAATAACATCTTCATTCTGGTTCGTTTATTGGAACTGCAAATTGTGCTCGCAATTTTCCTCTCCATACCGTAGAAATTCTCGTTTTTTACAGCGGCCTCTCCTTGAGTAAGCATGTAGTGTATGGAACATAGCTGACAAATGTTATATTCCTGAATAACTCGTAGATAAGCTAAGATAAAAAGCAATACCTTTGGTCTAGAGCAGCTGTAACTTATCTGTGAGCGTTTACTCATATGCTGCACTGAGCAGAATAAAAATCTTTAGAACATAGAAGATTAACATGAAGGATCAATAAAACCAAAGATCAAAGTAAATTCTTGAAGGATGCTGCTGGTATTATTCGTCCTTATTGTTAAAATTACGTTTCAATACTGAGAGAAAAAGCAAGAAAAAATGTTAGGACTATTCAAGAATTCATTTTTCTGCGAGCGTCGTGCGAAGTTAATCGATTAGGGCCATGGTGTATGTACCCCTGCCATACCCCGAAACGTGGTTTGAAGGGTAGACATGCAGGATTAGATTCTCCAGCTTCCATTTCGTCTCTTGATACAAAACAAAAAGAAAATTACGAGTAGAGGAAGAGCTATCAAAAGGGCAAAAATTTCAAAATCCCATCAAAAGCCTCGCGACAGTGAATTAATTTGAATTACTTTTCAGAGTTCAGTTTGGCGGTTGAAGCATCAAGCTCGTGTGTCTGCGACGCATTCGTCGAGAGGGATACTTGAAAAATGCATTCATGCCGCCCATTATGCGCCTGTACAGTCGGTATTACTTGATACTCTGATTTAACTTTTACCCCCTTAAAATTTCGCTGAATTTTCTGCGATAAAGCTTTGGTATCATCACTCGCGCGCTTGGGTCTTTCCTCTAGTGTTCCCATAAACTCGACATAAAAAGTTTTCATTGTGTAAAAAAATGTATAATATTCAAAATTTAATATGCTTTAAGTAGATTCCATTGAATATAAACGTAATAGTTTTTTGAGTGAGAATCTCTTTTCGACAAAATATCCTTTGAAATAAACTTTATTCAGACCACTACCAGAAATCGGGCCCTGGATAGTAGTGTTGCTATTCTTACATACTAAATCTAACACCAAGATGACTGGTTTAAGTAAGTGGTATAGCTTATGGAGTATGAAATAATCTATCGGGCAATCTACACAAAGCGAGTGATAAATAGCAAGTAGCAATAAATGCTATTACGGCTATTAAGATGCATGTGCATTACCTTCCTCAGGGCAAAAACATCACAAATCTCAATACTGATATGAGGTGGCGTAACTCTGTGTAAAGGTTTTTAGTAGATGGATAAGAAACTTTCTTTGTCTAAAATTCAGTTACGTATACGAATTTACATCTTTCAGCCAGGAATTGTCAACAAGTTGACGAAACGGTGGAAAAAAATATTTTAGGAAAACTACTAGTTATTCTTTAGCCAACAATCCTTAGCCACTATTTTTACATACTTCCAGCTGAGACATTTTTGCTAAAAGTTAAATGACTTTTACTAATTTGGCTGCACCCCTTAGCCATATCCAAATTCCACGAGTGATTTACGAGTATGAGGTGACAGGTATTGTAGTCAAAATTAAGTCCTCTTGGCTCGTCCTCGGATCATTTGTAGTACATAATCAACCGTATCCTTCACGACTGAAAGGTCACCACCATCGCAATTAATCTCAAACTATAGAAATAATTAAATTACCTATTCTAGGCGCGATCTGACACTCGATTCTCCTGCGCACAATCTTTCCCTCTCCTCTAGTACTTTCATTTCTTGGAGGAATCCGGGTGATTTTCTCCTTTGCAGCGTCTGCTTGACTGGCACCTTTTATGCACCAACCAATCCTTCTCGCTAATGACGGCCGAGCGGTGAGAAGAAATGCGTGCGTCTCATTGTTTCTCTTGGTGAAGGAGTGAGCGGTGGCATTGTGGCGCGGGTGTGAAAGGCTCACTAATGAGGGTAATATGATGCCTATCTGATTTCCAGATGCCTGTACCCGCCGCCTCCAACTGCCGTGAAATTTACGTCGATACTCATCCGAATTCTTCCCCACGCATCAGAGTTCCCCAAACGCCGACCCGCGAACTCCTTGCGAGATTCAAGAAAGGTCCTAATGAAGAGCCGAGTTGATCAATCGATTCCGTTATTTTTTACGCGTCTCTTATCCGCGGAACATAAAGATAAAGACACGACTCATCTTTTATCAACACAACAAAACTGTTTTTCGACGTAATGGATGGATGATTAGGATAACTTACCCCCCTCATTTTCGTCGATTCTTTTTCTCTCAGGTTCACAATTATGTCGCGAGGAAAATTATTGGGAGACGCATCGATATAGGAATTGATTTTCATATTCAGTGTCCTAGTGTCTCTACATTAGGGATACATTGCGCGACGTCGAAAGCTGGAGAACGTGGAATGTCGTCGTTTTATAAGATCATTTTGCCACTAGGGAATTCAATGCAGTGTCATAATGTGTATAACGATATCCATCAAAGCTTTTCATTAAATAAATGTATTTTAAATCAACCAATGGAGCACTTACGTATATCTTTATATCTGACGTGTGGAATTAAAGGCTTTAAAATTCAAATGTTTGCTCAAATTCTGGGAAATAGAGATTAGTTATATTCAAGTTCGGGGAAACTAATCAGATCAAAACTGGAATCTAATATTATAGGATATAAATAAAATACTTGTAATAGAATAGAGTGAAAAATAATCGAGAAATTCAAACCTAAGAAATGGAATGAGAATATGAAATATTTTAGCGCGATTCACTAAACAATGCTTAAGAAGATATGTATTTATAGAAACATATCTTGAAAGTTACTCTCCTTAATAACGAAAAGAAGTTCGTGTGTAATATTTAGGTGCTTTTAGCTATTTTTATCACAGAAGTTGCTCCTCTGGAAGACAAAATCCTAAATAATGTAATATTTTTTACCAGAAATAAGCATGTAGTTGAATTAGTAGCATAATATTTAATTTTCCATTTCAAAATATCTTTCATACCATATTCTTTTTGGGCTCAAGCTCGATATTCTGGCATGTTTTACTCATAATACTTTGATAATTTAATAATTATGGCGCTAATTTTTCACAACCTTTTCTATTCAGTTTTATCAATTTCCATATTTTAAATTTTTATATTTAAATCAACCTTGATTTTTCAATGTTTTTAAGTATTTTAAAAATGCCACTTTTATTGTAATTTATACTTTTTTTCTCTTCTTGAGTGAATTAATGCAAAGTTTCCATATATTTTTTTTACAAATTGATCTTGTAATTCAAAGTTTTCCTTTACATTTCTTAGTTTGTAAAATCAGTTGGTCTGAAAAATCATTAGATTAAAACAATTCTAATAAAATATAACCTGATCTTTCAATAGTTGTCCAGCAACAACATATTTTGAGTAGATACTCAATGCGTTTTCATCTTATTTTCTCGTTTAATACGAGTATAAAATTTTAATCAGCAGAATTATAGGGCATTTTTCATCCTATTATTGATCTTTATTAAAATTTATTTTCAGAGTGAAGATTCAAAAAATGTCATTGCATTGGGTTCGTCTTAAATTAGTGCGAATATGGCTAATCAATAAATGAGAGATGGTCAGAGCTTCTCGCTGAGAACGCGAATAAAATACTCATTCATTACCTTCATCCTCCACAATGGGAATTTAGACTTACGCAGAAAACAACTCGCTGATTTGTTTTAAATCCACTCCATTAAGAATCGACTCATTTCTCTAGAATCTCCTGAATCGGAGTTTAGCCGTAATGTACTTTTGCAGAACATTTGAAAGAGATGACCGAATAGCTTTCCATCGCAATTCATAACATTTTATAAGCGGAATAACGTAGTATTTTGGGCGTAGGCGGAATATTAATGCAACCGAAAACTTATTCGTCGGCGAATCATAATTTGGAGCGGGCGGTGATACATGCAAAGTTTGATCCGGAACGATAAGAGCCTCATAGACGAATTTAATTAATCCCGGATTCCTATTACACCTCCGTTTTCAAATAAACGAACGGAATTCCCGGAAAATTAGAATTTTAAGGATGGCTTTCGCGAGATTTTAAGCTTCATAAAAAGGGGTCCGTGGGATCAAAAGGTGAGAAATTTCGCATCGCAGATTCTCTCGGCAAAGGTCTTCATTCAGCTAAAGCGTCCCTTCGTTGAAAAGGGGTTTTACACATCCCTTATTATTCTTCGGGAAAAACACGGTTTCGACGAAATGAAGAAGGATTCGACGAGCAGAAATTCATTCTTCGGCACTTCTCCGATGATGAGAGTTCCGAAGACCACTCCTTTACACTCACCGGATCAGGATTTTATTGCTTCCCAACAAACTCATTTAAAACGCGTCTAGACCCTTTCAAGCATTTTCATATACTTAACTGAGGGTTAATATTAAATGATTACGCAAAATAATGCATTGCGAATCTTTCTTTGGCGATATGATAGAGGCACGGTACAGGTTGATTATCGCTAATAAAAATTATTAGGATCATGGTTATTTGGATTAGATTGCATAGGTTTTTAAATTTTTGATTAAGTGAAGCTGAAGAGAACCGAAGATTTTCAGACCCTCAAAATAATTTCTAATCTGCAGCAATAGGACGGATAAAAATTCAGTGTGTGAAGAATACAAACGCGTGCTTATGGATCAAGTTTGAAAATAACTGAAAGTAAGATGTATGGATTAAAAACTGATTTACCCGAGAATTAAATGAAAAAATTTCTTAATTATTTCGTAATAAATATATCCAGTTGAATTATATGTCTCACTTTTTTGAAGATTTTGGAAGGTTTTAATAAAATTTCACCTTCTAGGATAAATTGGTACTCAAACTTAAAGGAAGCTGGCTTCACCATCGTTTAATACCATACTTCAAGCGACGCCAAGCAAAGCTTAGGACTAATTTATGGAATAGGAGAGTACGTTTAGAACAGTTGTAAAAAACTTACGTTTTTCTCTCTTTCACACAGTACTTCTTGATTATGTGTTATTGTTTTGCTGATATCAGAATTACGGATCGGGTTATCTCAACCTGCAATATCTATCTTGGTGCTGTAAACATGTTCTTGAAATGTTCTGTACAACCTGAAACCGCTCTTAATGAGGAGCGATATGGTTTCAATGAGATTAGTTCCGGATCAGAGGCGAGAATTAACGCAATTAACAATGTTTCTTGATTTACCAACTGAAGATTAAATACTAAATAGTCTCGTGAAAATGCTCTAAAACTTTATTTCAATTATTCAGCAGCTTAAAAATTAGAATGAAAATCAGAGAAAAGAGAAGCATTTTAATGGACCGACGTAGATGACGTTTCAATGGTATACAACTTCCTTCGGTTAACTATGTTATTTTATCCTTCAAATAAGCTGAAATTCTTTAACTTTAATTATTTAATTGTTTAATGTAATAAAATTTGTCCTATACAACCTTTAAAATATTTTATTTTGTCTTTTAGGGAATATAATGCATATTCACTTCTGTGTTGTTCTCTTTTAGGATCAAAATTTACTTTGATTATAATTAGAGCCTCATTATTTTAAGTACAGTTAAAGGGATGAAATGTGGATCCTGAGGTGTTTGAAGCTGGGAGATATAAGGTATAGCTTTATTTTTTTAGAACTTCATCTATCATTTCGCGAACTCTCGATAAAATAATAAATCGAGAGAGAAAAGTTTGAATACATTCATTGATCAATAGTTTAAAAATGACAAATTTCATTAATGAAGTATAACCTATTGTTTTGTGTAGTGTTTGTACGGTGTATACTACCATCGATAGGATGAGAGACTTTGTTACACAAATTTTAATTAACTGCAAATAATATTTAATCTACTACTGTGCACCTAAATATTTTTACATCACAATTATTTGCTCCAAAATTATATTGGTCAATTATTGATTTATACTAAAAAGAGATGAAGAACGAACTTGATACTCGATATAGGACTTCATTAGATGAAAGTTGTGATTCCGAAGACATTAGAGATCAGCTGAATGATGATGGTAGTAAAATAATATTTAACTTGGAAGTTTAAATATTTAGTGAGACATCTTGACCGATTCATAGTATATTATCCTTCCTTCTTCTCTTTAAGACTTATTCAAATCCTCATTTTCCCAGAAAATCATGAATTTGCAACGTTAAGTATTACCAAAAATGTAATAAATATTCCTTCTTATTCTGACGTGTACTCATTAGGTAAAAAATCTAAATAAACGGAAAAATTACATAGATTTTCTTATCAATACAAAATTTGAATCGGTCTATTCGTCTCATTAATTTAATTGATGAGGAAATGTAATCAACTTAGCTATCTCAATCTATGCGGAAAGAGTAAATGAGAATTTAGAAAGAGAATGTGGAGTCATGCGGAAATACGGAGGCAAGCAAACGCAAACTGTTTCTCATAACTACACGTTATGCTTTCCATCTTCATTTCCATCAAATTCTTTCCGTCCCACCCACCGCGAATAGATATGTCGTATTTAGAATCCATTCATGCACACAATTCCTTTGTTTCCGTTAATTAATTAATCGACTCTGGAGGAAATACAAGGAAAGGCAAATTCGACGTGTAACGTATTTAACATTTCCTTCCCCGATTCAGATTCATATCGTCAAGTATTGCCATTATCGTACAGACAAGGCTCACGCCTCTCCACTCCGACCAAATTCCATTCTCTTTGATCATTCCCTTCTCATCTTCCCTCGTCAGCACCACTCACTCATCTTGCCTTCTTTCCTTTGCCAATCGTTCCTCCCCTCTTTAATCCTTTCGCTTCATCTGATTCCCTTCTCTCCATTCCCTCCTTCCTTTTCATCCCCATGCTTTACATGCTCATCTCTTTCTCAATCACATCGCTTCCCTTTGCTCTCATGCTTTTACTCCCCATTTCCTTTGTCGTGCCCTTTTATCTCGAAATATGTAATTTATTATGGCTTGAAGGTAGATACTCAATTTATACCACGCCATTCATACGGGTATTTATCAGGTCGTAGTTATCTTTTTACGAAGTTTTGTTTCTAAACCGACCGATCCTGTTCGATTCTTCTAAATCACTATTTATATGGTAGAATCGCTAATTATCTCCGTAACTACCATGGGTATCCGATCGTGTGTGAGTAATGTCTATTTTTATTATATATGGCCAAAATCAGAGGATTCTTTCAATCGCATTTGACTTTTTTGGGTTTTTGATGCGGCCTTTGATTCACATCATACAACAAATACATGGAAATTACAGTCCATTGCACGGCATCTCTTTAAGAAGTGTGGTATAGACAGGCGGCATTCACCGTGGTTGACACACAATCAGCGCATCACTCGCCTCATTTGCTTTTCTCTACCGGACCCCGCTGCCTATTTCGTGCTACTTTAAACTCATTTTCTATTTTAATAGTCAGATATTTTAGTAATATCCTCGAAATGCTGTTTTTTGTGATTTTTCGTTTTCTCTCATTAGTTAGTGATTTCAATGTGCCCATTCATTGATTTCATTTTACGTAATTTCTGTCATGTTATTTGCATTTTGATTATAATTTTATATACACAGTATTCCATTACAGTATCACTAGTACATTTAACGTGAAATAAACGGTGTAATAAGTAGTGCAAAATTAAATGATACAATAATAAAAAATTACAACGTATGTTTGTGTTTAAATATCAATTTAATTTTATTTGATTCTATGAGTATTATTTTTGATATTATTTCGATTGCTAACCGCTATTTTTCCTTAATTTTGATTGCTATCAGCACCATTGTCTATATTTTCTGTATTTTGTCAAACACCCTTGGTTTTTAGCTTATCTGTAATGCTAAATTAATGAATTAATAACAAGATCGGTATAGTCAAGAAAGGATATAATAATGTATTGTAAGGGCTCAGAATTGTTGTAGAGCATTCATAACTCTACGTATATATTTTGCGATATCGTTGTTGATATCTACTGCTAATTCCCTCACGTTACTCGTAATAATAATAAACGAATTTATGGTGGAATTTTTAGTTTAATTAAAATTAATATTAAATATCAATAATTGGTCCTTCAACAATTTCCGTGTTCCTTCACATAGACTAATACGGAGAAGATTCCAATAAATATATCTCTCACCATTCCATATGTATACATTCTTACGAAAATTCTCTCACTTCTCAGAGTTTATCAGCAATGGAATCCTTATACGTTTGAGTTGAGCCAGAGAAGAATGTGATCAAGTCCCATTTCTGCGCTAAATAATTAATTTCCTTTCTCTCTTTCTTATTCATATCCCTCTCCTCCGCTTCCTTATTTCTTTTTAATCCCCATTTTCCCTTTCCGTTCGTCCCTCTCTGCCTCTTTATCCAGTCTTGTTTCTGTAAATTAGCTTCATCTGCCTTCGAATGAATAGCTTCCCCCTGCGCCAGGTCATCCGGAGACCCGAGATTCAAAGCGCGGACTTCAAAAATGTAGAAAATTGCCTTTGAGAGGGAAAAGAGGGATGTATTGGACTCAATAGACGGATCGCTTTGTTACTGCTCTCCTTTGCTACGGGACCTATTGTTATTTTATCTCGAAAGAGGATTTACTCTTGGGATTTGCCTTGCTCAGTTAACGCAATAGCCTATTCAAGTGATAACTTGTCGATCAACCTCGAAGACAATGAAGCCATTCATCCTATGATTTAAAGAGATCCTTACTCGGGTTTGTTTGGAATACGTGCCTTTTTCGCTATCACTCGCCGTAATGCTTCGAAATGTTTAACTTTTTCTCATTTCGGGAAAGAGCTGAACGTATTTTTTGAAGAAAAACGTATACAAGTTGAAAGATGAATGATCGACGTCCACTTTGACAAAGGCTTTCGATAAATACCTCTACGTGGTTATAACATGCGGAGTTGTACTACTTCTGAAAAACTAGACGGATTGTGAATAGGCCTGATAGTAATTGATAAATAGAATTCCAATTGTTTATAATGAATTGTCTGTATTCAGATAAGATATTCTTTTAAGTCGTCTGTTTCGTATTTTTGGCCAAGATTTAATCAAATTTTTGTACGCATGAGGAAGGAGTAAAGAACTGTAAAATTTATAAGCGCAAAATGTTTCATTATATTCTTTTATTTCGATCCATTAATATTGATTCATGGTTAATAAAATAAAATTGATTCTTATAATAAATTGAGCAACTTTTTAAAAGCATGTATCTATGTATAGCATTGAGTTCGTATTCCATGGCGCAACAGCCTATTTAGGATGAAGGCCAGCTTTGAATTGTGCTCATGATAAAAGATATAATATTTATCCAGAGTAAATATTTTAATCCCAAAGGACGATACATGATTGCTGTGATGAGGAAGAGTCATCCATGGGAGGAAACAACGATGCTCTGGATATCGCCGGAAGCATTTCAGAGCATCCATTGTTTACCTAACATACACATAGATTTCTCAGAAATTGGTTCGATCAAAACGGAAGGATGAAAATAGGCTCAATATCCTTGAGGAGAAAATCGTTGATGTTCACATGCAAGCGAGCACTAAAATAAACTCTATACGGAGTGAATAATTACGACCAAATTTTAAAGAGTAATGATAATTGCAATGAGATGATCGCTTCGCTACTTGGAATGTTTGCTCATGCAATCTGAATTATATTTTAGCATTCAAAACAAAAGCAACTTTCAAAGACAATGGATTAAGCCAGGTGAAAGTTTAGCAGATATTAAAACCCCTGAAGGGATTAAAAACCACTGCGTCGTTTGGTGTCTTGCCTACCTTCCTCGGGGCGTATGTTCATTACCTTCCCTTTTATGCGAATCACAGCTGTAAGCGGTGCTTACTCCTGTACGCATGAACCCTGTTGCTGTATTTAAAAGAGAGTATATGTCTAAAGCCTTATTAACCCATGCGAAGATGATGAAGTTGAGGAGCTCCGCGTGGCGATTATTAGAAACGATCAAAGTCATTTGAGGACTTGGCAAATGCTGACTTAGAGGATCGTTGGTATATGAGCTGGCTTTGCTCTTCTGAAAATTTGGTTGAATTTAATCTTCCTGAGTGCTCCGATGAGGATATTCCTTGTTAAGATGGAGTTCGTGTGCGTTGTTATTTTTGTGTGTATCGCTTTGAAACTGATGTTTGCATATATCTAGCGGTATTGAGGTAATAGGGCACATTATTGGTCTGTCACTGTCGTGGTAAGACTATTTTTAATTTTACATAACCCAAAAATTAGCAGTAGAACGCGTCAACAAATTAAGCATGAAATCATTATCGTTTACGTAATGAGTGACTCGCACAGGATAGATTTTCCATTAATGAAATCATTGCTTTAGAATCTTCATCATCCCAAACAGCGATAAAGGACTATTTTTGGAGCATCCAATTGGTTATAACTGGGTTTAAATGTATCTCATGGTTAGAATAGAGAAAGGCGAGGTTAGCGGGACTCATGGAACTAAGTGGGTAGTGCGCTCGTCTTTCGTGATAGCGATCCCTGGATCGATTCCCAGAGGGTACCTATGACATTAGCTGTCGAACCACTTTTTAAAATATCGCTACTAGTCCAAACCTTGAACATAAAGTACACCAATGTATGAGGATCAAATATGAAAGAAACGTGACATCCGAATTCGCGAAAATAATTTGTAATAGGTACGGTGACTGAAATCGGGAAAAAACTCTAAATAGAAGAGTGGAGAGGTTTTGAAGCATATCAATTGAAAAAGCAAGGGAAATTCGGCCGTAGGTGATGAAGATAGACATCCGATAAATGGATTCGCAGCGTCTGATCAAGCGATCCCGAGGTAATTGGATACATCGCACCCTCGTTTCAAAGAAATCATCGAAAATTTCCTCACATCCCGTTCGTGATTTGCTACGAATGATTTTTATATTGCTTGGAGGAGTAATCAACACCATGATCAGCTGTAAATGATGAATCTTCATGTTTTGGAATGGC
Source organism: Pachydiplax longipennis (assembly GCA_036926295.1). Taxonomy (NCBI): domain Eukaryota; kingdom Metazoa; phylum Arthropoda; class Insecta; order Odonata; family Libellulidae; genus Pachydiplax; species Pachydiplax longipennis. The sequence goes on from JAVFKF010000010.1 coordinate 5,355,265, forward strand.
TATTAGTCTCCACAATTACGGTTGATGATTCTCCTCCTCTTATCTATCCACATTTTCTGAATTAAGCATCATCATCTTTTACCCGAATAATGTCCTACTGGTATTTTACTTCTCTCACGTTATTATCTTGTTTTTCATCTCTACGTTTTTATGTATTGGTTAACATTCAGTTTCTTGAAGAATTAATGAAGTCTTAAAGTGAAGGGAAAATAGGCCTAGTCAGTCAGTTTCTAATTGGTTTTTATATTAAAGGTTTGTACTGGTATTTGGTAAATAATTTTTATTGCATCATTTTGAGTATCTGCGCAAACTCTCTCTTCTAACGTGAAACTAAGCAAAAAATCAGCACATTCATTGTCCACTAATTCTTGAATTTAAAAGAAAGTAGCGTTATTTCAGTTTTAATGTATGTTCCAGAGTTTTTGAACTCAGTTAAATTGTCTATCTGATGTTTTGGCTGCCGAAGGGTTTTTTACCATCGGATGTGAGTTAAATACAAACCTTTGTTAGACAGAATATCGCTGAGCTTAAATATTTTTTAGATTTTTACGCCAAAAGATTTTACGCCAATTTTTACCAAAAGACAACCAAATATTTCAGTATGTATCTCCAGCGGGAGTAGGTTGGTCCGTCGGCCCAGCGGACCAACCCTGTTTAGTCGACTTCCCGGAGGCCAAAGGCATCGCTTGAAGATCCGCTAAACTCTATATTTTAGAATTCACGCTCAAAGAAAAGGGGGAGTTTTCATAGTAATTCCTCTATTTTGGACGGCATAGGAAACACTTGCTGTATCTTCAATATAATTATGGACATTTCACTCGTTTTCTGACGTTTAAATATTACGTTAACGTAAAATTATTGAAACAACATTGAAACCGCTTGAATATAAAGTTTATTAATTGGTACATTTTTACGGAAAAATGCCCTTTTAAGAGAAATATTACTGAGTGTTTTACAAAAATACCCGTGTAGCACTTTAAGGCTTATTATTTGAAATTATCGCAACAAAAGTAAGTTTTGAAACGCATTTTATATTTTAGAAGTAGGCTAACTATGCAGCCAAGCCAGTTACTAAATTTTTGGGATATTTTCTAATCCTTTAGGTACACTTAATTTACTAGAGCATAAGGTAAACCAACTTTTCACTCTAGTTTTATAATTTTCTTTTAAAATTCAATCATATCATTTAGGGGGAATAATATATTTTTATATTGGTGTAGAATAGAAAAAACATATTCCTCATTCACATCGGTCTCAGTAAAGCTCATTACATTGATAAATAGAAAGCTACTGAGGTATGAATGATGCAGAATAATGGCATTCAATTTTGCCACCAAACTTGAATACTAACAAAATTGTTAATCATAGGGCTCTTGTGCTGCAATCATGTTGACAATTTCCGCTCTTGGTATTCTGGCTCAATGAGGAAAACAAAGGCAAACTTCCTCAACAGGAAAACCTTACCGAGTCACCTGTTTCAAATGTTTTAAAGCTAATAGTTGAGGAAATGAGAATCCACTAGATTTCGAGCTGATGATTTTAGAGCCAATGTATTTTCACCTTTAATTGTGTAGAATCGAAGCTCATTTTGTCCTAGGTGACACTTCTCGGTATTGGAATAATCTAACCGTGAGTAAGGTCGATATTTGAAGGCTTTCACGGTGTCCAATCCGCCCACACTAAGCAGTGTTTGCTGAGAAAATGTCCGCTTAAAACTCCTCTGCGGCAATGACCTCATCGCGATGCATAAATACCTCATCCCAAACTTCACCATCCTCTTCACCTGCATTTCATTATCTGCAGACCAAAATATATATCTCCTCCATCGAACCTTCTCCATTCCGTTATTCTGAGAGGGAAGTGCGTGGGCGTAAATAAATCCTCAGGCGAAGCCGTCACTCAATATTAGTCCCTCCCATTAGGACCAAAGTCCCTATGACTGAAGTACTTTCTCCAATTCTACGAACACGCGAAAGTACGGCAAGACACGAGCCAAAGATGGCAGCTCTAAATGGGACACGTTCTCACAAGGGAGACTTAATCCTACTTGCGGGAAGGATCTTCATAAAAGGCTGTGACGCAAGACATTCTTACTGGGGAAAGAAAGAGGCAGAACGTAAGACTTAAAATTTGTCTCGGTCTCTTACGCGATAGACCAAAATGTGAGTGGAGAAGGAAGAGAGGAAATGATTTGCCACGAAGAAGCCGGTTTCCTTTGCCAGAGGGGAAGCTTTGATTCTCGCAGGAATGGAGTGAGGAGAATGAAAAAGGATTCGAGGAAAGGGATTAAGCTGTTGAAAGGTGTATGAGGGGTTGTGAAAGGAAGAAGAGGAAACCAATATTCAGGGGAACGCTATTAGATGCGATATTGGAACTTAAAAGTCCAATCGTATGTTTAAATCTATGAGAGACAAGAGAAGTAAGTAGGTGGAAGAAGATTAGCAGAGGAAGGGGAGCATAAGGAGGCGCCTCATTTATCTGACGCTCACTTAAAGGAATGCTCGGCTTACCGACATCGTTAATATGCTACATCGTTAATACGCTGTTGCAAATACATAGGTAACAGAAGTTATTAGAATTGTTAATTTAAAAAAGCAGCTAAAAAGTCCTCCGTGGTATACCTTTGGCATTATTTATTTGCAGATTAAATTTTAGGATCAATTATCAGCGAAATATTTATAAGTCAACGAAAGATTACTTTTCAATGAAATTATCCTAGTTTTAAGGTAATTAATTTTAATGGCACTTACGATTAATATTTTTCGTCTATACTTCAACATCGTGAAATACATAAAATCAAGATGTATCCTGTAATTTTTGTAGTTTTATCAGTAAATAATCAAATTTTAGAACCAAGTTCCATAAAAATATTTTCAATATTTAATGCAACAACAGTTGAGTAATTAAATATTCATGTGACTTAATTCATTGACTTCTCTTAGAAACCCGCCGAGAAATGTACAGTAGAAGTATAAACATTCATACCTTCTTGCCCCTCGTTATTCATAAACGGAAGTGCTTACAATCTCCAAACATTTTTTAATTATTCAGGGGTCGCCAATATTATTTAATTTCATTCCTGGGAAAATACAGTCGAGCATTAACTTAAGTCCATCAATATAAGGAGGGATCAAAATACGTAGCCATTCGGAGGAAATATTACTAGATAGACACCATAAGAATTTTCTTCAGGAATTGTGAATGTTGGAGGAGAGTTGGCGAATAGAATTCCCTCAGTCCTTGATTTCTGAGAATCATCCTTTGTGTACGAATACACTATTTTTGCAAGGTCGTAGAGGAGAGAGAAGAAATGTAACAAAACTACTGCGTAGCTGACGTTCGAGCATTGAAAAAGGATGGTGAAATTTTTCCAATGTACTGCCAGCAAAATGTCAAATTAAAATGAGAAGACCTAAATTATTTTTCTATTAGGTAAATTTTATATAATTTATTTATATATGAAATGGGAAAGATATTTATATCATGTTATTTGTAGCAATAATGCAAAGAAGACCTAAATTATTTTTCTATCAGATAAATCTTATATAAATATCCATAAATGAAATGGGAAAGATATTTATAACATGGTCTTTGTAGCAATGATGCAATTCTATAGCTCTGGATAATATCGGAAGTTTTTTATAACTGGTTAAGCCTTATGATTTCCACAGAAAATATTTCCATATGAGAATTAGTTCCATCAACTAGAAACATATGTCAAACTTGTAGTCGAAGATGAGTTCCGTATGAAAATATATTCTGCGGAAATTATGAGTGTTTTCTTTGTTTAATATGCCCCCTTATTCAAAGTTGAGCTTGTACACATCAGATTTATGTTGGGATAAATATGAAGAGAAGGCGCAATCAAAATTGCTCCCACGAAGACAAAACAGCTCTTCGCGACCAAGCATGTTGGCAAAGGGCTTTGTGAAAGGCTTCTTATTAAGAGTAGTTGTGCACAGTTCTGCGGCTTATATTGGTAAAAAATGTGAGGCTTTGGAAATGTAGTGTTGGGAAAAACTAGGAAGGATATCCTGGGTGGATAAAAAGAAGCAAGAGGAAGTCCCGAAAAGAGAAAGGATAAAGATATTGTAAAACAAAGGAGAGGCGTGTGGGTTGGACATATTTTTAGAGACAACAGGTTGATCGTCGATTTAGCGGAAGAAAAAACGAATGAAAGGAAGCGAAGGAATAGCAAGGCTAGAATACATAAAGCAGATTACGAAGGATCAGAAAGCCGAAAGAATCGGAGAGAAGTCATCACGCTCGTAAAAAAGATGAGGAAAAAGGAGCAGGAATAATTTCCACGAAGAAAATTTTAAGTGAGTCGGAATAAAATTGGATTATGAGAATAAATTTCCATCCGAAGTTACATTTCTCCATCTCCCCTAATAATTTATATAATTACAGCTCGCGGAATTGTGCTCGAAAATATTTCCTTCCCTTTGCTTACACGAGAGGGATTTACTTAACAGAAATTCCATCGTATATCTTGCTCCTCTATCAACTTAATCTGCCCGAGGAAAACAAACAAGTCCAACTCTTCCGGAGAATCGGGCGCATTTAATCAACCAAATATGCCTCGAAGGGGACTAACAATATGATTCGCTAGATATATTTTAATTTAACCTCCGATCCCTTGTATAAATAATTTAACATTAGTTTCTCGACGGAATCCGGAACGTAATGCCAGAATTGAGTTTTGTAATAATTGAATGAATGGGTATTGCTTTTGTAGCCAATCGAAGAGAGTTCGGCTGATTGGCAGTTGATTATCAGTCCCGTCGATGCTAACATTATCTTCCTCGAGAAAGATGACTCTACGGATAAAACGAGGGCTTTCTTGTGATTTCCAGTAATTTAGTTACCATCGAATGACGCAAGAATAGTGCTATGACCCCGTGGAAGGGAAGCGTTCTCTCTGTTTGGGCGCGGAAAATTTATGGCTGATTGATTTTAAGTGCAAAAGGGTAAAAGTTTCACTTTCATCAATTCTCTCAAATGGGGAAATATCGACTTGTTCAGTAAAATTGCGGTACATTCCTTTATTATTATCTCTTTTCAGTTACATTTGTCGGATTTCTTCTACCCTGAATGTGCAATAAATATACTTTACCTCTTACCCTATTCTGATGGTGGGAAATTCATTTTCTTCTATGGGCTCTATGTTCCATTCATCCTAATGTGGAATCATCTGGCCACACTTGATTAGCGTATTGCATTCGTTCGAAGAGTTTACATAGGAATCATACGAAGGAAAAAGGAGAAATGAGACGAGTTTTTCAAGAAATCTATATCATCATAACCTACTGAGGATGGTGAAATTCCAGCCGAGTTCCAATATCTTTTCTTTCGGAACTAAGATACTATTTCAATAGCTGAGCCAAAATACCTATCAAAAGATTTCCGCTGAATTTACTCGAAGAAAAACAAATTTCATCTTCAAGCACACTTGAGCAGAAAATTTTTCATCTTATATTTAGAAATAAAGATATAAAATTCCCCTTAAGCCGTTAAAAGGTTTCCCAAGAATTCTCGCGTTGACCAGATCAAGGGAGCCGACAAAATGTGGAAGAAAACGCCGTTCTGAGAAAGTCCAATACGTATCTTGATCGCTAAGCTATCATCTTCGGGGGGTCTAAAAATACAGAGGGCTCGAGTAAGTAAGTTAGAAAAATGGGAACAAAGCTTTCTCGCTTTCGTCCCCATTCCTTGATAGCTTTTTAAAAATTCTCTACATATTCTGATCAAAGCCTCTCATTACTTTAAAAAAATACGATGAAATATCTCTTTTACACATGAGAAAGCTTAATTACGTCAGACTACGAAAAGAATCTTCGTCTTTAAAAGGCTTTTGATTCAAGTCTATTAAAAGTCCGGATTGACTCATGATTTTAAGTTCCTTACTAAAGATATTGCAATTCAATTGAAACATCTTTTTGAGTTCAACTGGAGGTAGCTTTGCAGCATTCATAAGATCCTTACAAAAGATATCCTATAGATTTTTTACGGTGTACGAATAAAAATAACTTCCAGGTGGTCTGTAAGAGACGGGATGCTTAAGATTCGTTATTGTCACTTCTTTAAATGCAGCCAAATGAAAGATACTGCATGGGAAAATTTGTATATTTTATCGTACCGTATGAGTTTATATTTGATTATATTCGTTAAGAGCTGCTTTCGCGATAATTCTCATTTATGGCAAACACGGTGCTTTGTTGAGATCGATTTCTTGGAATAAAACAATGAAGTAAAATCATGCAAAGTAATCCCTGTCAGTTCCGTTTGGAAAATTTCAATATCTCGCCTCATTAGTTAGTTTTTACCATAGAAATAGTATTTATTATCTCTCTTTTTAATTATTTACTTTAATATTTAATTATGGAATCCATTGATTAGTGATTATTAAGGTAACTCAAGCTAAATGTGCTCTAAATTTAGCTCATACAATATTGATAAATATCAAACTTTACGGGATAGCCAAGCGGTTAGCGCATTCATTTTGGTGAAACCGGTCCGGAATTTGATAACCAGTAGAATCCATGCGTGCATAATGCTGTCGGAGCACTTTTGACAATATTACTACTATAAATATCCACTTCTTATTGACATATATGACCCTTATTTTGTTCATAATAATTTCGTTCTAACATATTTTCGTGACAGTTAATAATCGTGAGAAGTGACACAAGAAATCACTGAATACGGGTTCCGGATCTAAAGCCCACGTTCTAGATTCATCCGGAGTATTAAAAACGTTCTTCATTTATTTCCAAGTCGATCCGGATCACAATCCTTTCCCTTAGCGCCAAACAAGCTAATGCGCGTTCGTCGACGTTTCCCTCCTTTATTTCCAGTTGAAGGAAAACACTCGGTCCTTCAAAATGAGAGATTACAACTCCCAATTTTGAGAAATATTGTCGCCGCGGAGGTAGATGCGATATCTGCCGAGTCTTCATGGACCCAGCCTCGCATCATTTAACCACGAGAGCACCCAGTCCCTTCCCACGCAATCCTTATCCCCTTTGTCATTCTAACTTCTCAATTCATTCTCCCTCGAGTCTACCTTTCTCTCCCTGCCTGTTCGCATCCATCGCTTGCCTCCCAGTCCATCGCTCCACGTCTCACTCTTATTACTCCTTCCTTCCCAAACTCTCCTTCTTATCTTGCCTTCCCTCCATCTTCCTCCGATCGCGTTTTTCTTCAATTCCTCACCATCCACCCACATATATCCTTTCTAAAAATCTGCCCAGAAGTATCATCCAGCGTCCCACTCCGTTTTGCATTCCCTTCCTTTCTTCCCATTTGCACGCTGCCACTCACCTCCTTTCTCCAATCCTATTTCCGTTCTATCTCTCTTTCAATGCTTTTACCTCTCCAAGAGTCTTCCTTTTCCAGATATATCATTGTTCCGTCCTTTTGAACCATTTTTGTCCTCTACATTTGTCTTCCGTCCTCTTTTTTCTCATCTTCTCCCTTTTCCTTCATCTACCTTCATCCTCTTCCTTTTTCCCTGCCTTTCCGGAATCCCTTTTTCCTCGAGACCGCAGTTTTCCCTTTCCCTCACCCAATTTCCAGCTGCCAATTTCTTTTTCTACAATCGTATCTTTTCTTCTCCTCATCGCTTTCGCCACCCACGCCATCCTCAATACCTTTCCACTTCCTTATCCTCTCTCTCGCAAACTATCAAATCAGAATACAGGTGCCTCGTTATGGCCCATTCTTTCATCTATTCTTCAAAAATTCCGATTGCCTCTTGGTTGAAATCATGATTTCTTTTCACATGTTCCTTTCCGTCCATCGCTTTTTCTTTAGGGACTTTTTTCTTCCTCTCATTTGCCGTTTTTTTTCCCGTCCTACGGCAGTTCACTCCGCCGTCTCGCCCCCCCCGCATTCGACTCCCCGAGTTCATTTGACTCCTGCTCATTTCCCATCAATCCTTGCGGCTCCCTCCGCCATATTTCTTACGGCTTCCTATTATTCTTCTATCCCATTATGTTCTTTGGCCTTATCACGCATTTATCTATTTTATTCCAATAAAAGGCCATCGAGCTGTTTTTTACGCTCGCTTGTTATTGCACCCTCACGTGTTTTGGACTCGGGGTCGTTCGTTTGCGAGTCATTTTGTTCGTTGTCTTCAGCTATCGTCGCGTCAACCATAGTGCTCCTATTTTTAAAGGTTTTACTTCAAAGCTCGATTTTAAAGGATTATTCATTTCTTCTTGTTCATCGAGACTTTTGTGGGGCTGTTTTATGGCTTTCGGTTGATTTTTCCGGGTACGAAAGTTTCGAAGATTGGAAAAAGGGGAAAATACAGAAAGCCTTTCAGCCGACGTTTCGGAACACCTGAGTAATTTCAAGTTTACACAACCAAAGATAATGCTTGGAACAGATATGAATTTGATTTAAAATTTCAAGAGTTATATAATTGAACTAATTAAAAATATCATATCTTACAGAAACATATTAAACAATAAATTTACTGATTAAAATTTACCATAAAATGACTAATATATTCTTAACAACCAGTTTTCATCAAATATTTTATTTTTTCATTCTTATACCATTTTATATGCTCTCGGATAGTCAAATGGGCATCGCGTTCGATTTTGGAGAAAGCGGTCCTGGGTTCAATTACCGTTGGGAGCCACATGCGATATGACCTCAGTTGCTGAATCACTTTTAACAACACTAATTATCTATATCATTTTATATTGAAATATTATTTACACCCAGAAAATACGGTTGCCGTATGTATTGATAACGAAAACTGTCATCTCCACTAATGAACATTTCTTCTTTAATCCTTTCTCCTTACTTTCCTTACCTGATGCGTCGTTCCCATCGTAATTTCCCATCCACCGTCGGCGTTCCTCAAATCATCCCTCTCATCTCATAGAAGTCCTTCATTTCTGTACATATTCTCTTAAAGATTTCGATACCTTGACGAAACCAGTTAAATTAAACACCTGCTGTGGAAGGCGACACAGATAAGCACTCATCGGTACTGCCCTGTGCTCCACACGAAATTCTAGATAACGGAATATTTTCCCTTATGTTTCGAAAGCAAACAAATGAAATATTTCCCAATACTTGGCAACTGCCAAACAAGCCAGGAAAAGTCACTAATAAAATAGAAACTCAACGTGATATAAAAAATTTTGCAGCGATAGCAACGGTATCGTCACAAAAGATCGAAAAATACGGCATTTATAATACACATATCATAATTCCGTACTTCATTCATTTTTTAATATCAATGAACATTTTTTAATTAAAGGCATATTTAAAAATGAATTATCCTTGCAGGTAATATAAACTAGGGTTATATTTTCCGTTCCAATGACCATTGTTTCATTTCTGCATCAAATATAATATTTGCAAACTTATAAAAACCTTGCATTGATTTTAATGAATCTTTGTGAGAGGAAACTTTCTCAATTTGCTCTCACTCTCTTTCGTCCGTGCAATAATTTTTATAGATTAAGAGCCCATCAGGAGGCAACGGGGAGATTAAGTTTTTCGTATTACAATTCGTTGCGAACATTTTTTTTCATAGAGCATGCTTAACTTCGCTAGATTATCTATTTAAAATTCTTAAGACTTCGGCCTAGTGAGTAAAGGTACTTTCCTTGTTCATTCAACGCTGCTACGTAAAATACTAGTTATATAATATGTTTTTGTTCTCTATATCACGATATTTGGTGCAAGGGACACACGAAATTTTCCACGGGAAATGATATTTTGGGAATGAAAGGCTTCCCAGTTAGAGATAGGTCGGTCGTGGAGGATTTACGTGAAAACTGTCATAAAAGCTGTGAGGGAACATGAGGAAAGCTGGAGATTTCTTGGAATGCCAGGAACCAGGAAATCGGAAGAGGACTTGAAGGACCTCTCCGCTCTTCACGCGTTAGAGTGTGTTGAAAAAAGCGATAACTTCTGCCGAACCCAATTCTAAGAATGGCGATTCTTTCTCCACGGGATTATGTTTTTGAAAAGATTTTGGCGGAATCCGTACTTGGAATTGATTAAATTATGTTTTTGTTTTGCCGAAGGGCCACTGAAAAAGCGGATGAAGAATCATAGCCTCAAAAGAGGAAAGAAAACTTCATTATTTCCGAATTTCTCGCGAATTTGTCAGTGGGGTTATGGGGAACATAAATCGTCTGCGTGGGATTTGCACAAAGAGGAACATGCCCATCGGCGATCCTCCCTTTTTTGTTCGTTAGGTGTACAAATTTAATGACCAATTCAATGATTTTCAAGAGCATGATTCTCGGTAATGCGTAACATTAATGCAAAATGAAATCGAATTAGATGTCGAAAAATCGGATAAAACTGAGTAAGACTCTGCAGGCTTTAAATATTATAGTATCATTTCAATGTACAATTAGTTGCAATACCGATTGATAGCATTACAAAATAAATCTAGAAATCTCCAATATAGGAATGATTTTTTCGATAGAAGGCAATGCATAGCAGTATGTTAATAAAAGAAATACAATTACAAGCATAAATCAGACAAAACCAGCTTATAAAACAGATTATATGAATCTCTTGCAGCCGTACTTATGATTGATTTAAGAGGAAAATAAAATGAATAGAGTTTTCGTCAGAAGACAAAGAGTTGAAAATTGAAGGCATTCTGAAAAAGAGAAACTTTTTTATTGATATGCGAAATTTTCTCTATGAAAGCCGAATATTGAAAGGAGAAAGTAGGAATTGTTAATGGAAAGAAAATCTATATTTTTAGGAGATGAGCGAATATTGATTTTAATTGGATTTAAATCAATTTTACATACGCCTCAATTTTAAAGTATTAATTTTTTCTTAGCATTTTCCTCTTTCGGCATCATTCTTTGAGAAAGCATTCTTTGTTTATTAACCGAAATATTTTCAATATTTTCAAGTATCTAGAGTTATCGGGAAAGCCTAGTACTTTACACAACCGCAGACATCGAGTTAAAAAGGCCACTTACCCATGAGGTGTGTGACTCGTTTAAGGAAAGGGCTTTAAAAATCGTGTCACTAATGAAGTGAGACCTTGGCTTGCTCTTTATTGTCTAAAATTACGGTTGGGGAAAATTAGATGAGTGAAGAGTGAAGAACCTGGAGAAGAGATGCACGCCGGTGATTCGATTTGTGGTCCATGGCTCCCATAATTTTCTTCCTCGCTATTAGATATGCTTAAAAGCTCCTCTCCTCGGTTATTGTATCGGAAAAATTCTCTCTCGTCTTATTTTCTCGCGTTTTCCAACAAGACAGCATTTTCACATGACACTCAAAACGAGCGGCGGAGGAATTTTCAGTATTTAACCCAACTCTGGAATGACTGTGATATTTCTCGCGCATGAAAAGAAACATTTAACGCTTAAAAAGCGTTTGCACTTAATTTAGCCTTAAAATTAGAACAAAGAGATCAAAACCTTTAAGTTTCTAGGAATAAGTAAGAATAGCTAATTCATTACTTGAATAATGATATGCTATGAGTCTAATTCTCCCTGCTAGTATATCTTCATATATGGATCATTCTTATGTCTCAGTAGAAGATGAAGTAAAATTTATGTTTCAGTTAGATTCATCTCAGTCCGGTTCATTCCTTTGATAATATGCAAGATACTGATTTACGAATTATGTTGGAAAATGCATGTAATTTATTTTGGTCTCCTTAAATACTATTAAGGGTTTTTCATAGCATTCATCATTACACTGCAACAAGAAGTAACATTTCCTATTATGGTATTCTCAAGTGAGGATGGTAAGGGCAAACTACCTAAATATACATATCTAAATTGTTAGATTGAGATAGCAGTACAATTAATTTGGTAGAAACGAAAGGAAATTCCGATTTATATGTTAAAATTCGAATAAATCAAATGAACTGAGTTGAATTGCAAAATGAGCCATGGAAACGCGCTTACGTGAAAAAATATCATTGTACAGATTAGCGGAATTACACTCATTTCCAATAGCGGGTTACGCTAAACGTTACTATTGATGAGATAGCGATTTCTATTAATGAGCGTGGAAAAATCAAACTTCAAAATCGTTAAATAATGTGTTTTAAAAGGCATTTGCCATAACAACATATCCCTCTAAGTTTCCTCTTGACCCGTAGTCTTGCGTTCAACTTTTCGAAAATATCAAATCTTTCCAAAGAATAAAAAAGATAAGCACGACAAAGCAAGCTGTTTTATTTCAGCCTGATTAGCGCAATCTTCCCGCTGATAATTTCCGACCCAAAAAATGTCTATTAGAGATACAGTGATTTCAATTGTTCTACACAGACCACTAAGGGTCAAATTAGGTGTAGGTTCCATATGTAAGGTATGCCTAGTTTACGCGGAATAGTTTTAGTTAAGTTACTGTCTAATATATGAAAGCAAACTTCCAGATATCACCTTGCCCATGACCCCATCATACGAATCGGAGACTAGTACATACAATGCCAACGCTAGTCTAACTGATAACTCGTTGCACTCATTTAGAGTATGTTTGTCACTTTCCACTACGTTTGAAAAGTTCTCGAATGTGGGAACCCTCTCCTCGCCACGGAAGATCTGATAACAAATTTAAGGCTATTTCCTTCCCTTAAATTTCTTGAAAAGCGTCAGTTCGCGTAAGTACCACGTACAGGAAAGGTGGCGATGAGTTTTCTCATTTCTACCTGAGTTATAACGCGTTGAATTCAGAAAGAAATACTGAAGGAATGGATTAACTGTTAATTAAAAATTCACTTAAGTGAAGTTTCTCAGTGAAAGTGCTAAAAGAGAAACTCTGGTTGGAGGAACTAGAAACAAGAATCCACCTGAATTATCCGACTTCCCCTAGAGTTCGAATAGGTTCTGCAGACGCTGACGAAGGTATGTATCCGAACACACTTTTTAAGGAGATTTAGACTTCCATTACTTGTTTATCGCATTAGTTCACACAGGTTGAAAGATTCCTTTTACTTGGGTCTATACTTCCAGCGCCATATAATCAGAATTCCCAACTACATAATAATTTACTTCTGATATTTCTAATTTGATTGACAATTATTACGGAGGTAATAGACGGAAAATATTGCACTAAATGTAAAAAAGGTCAAATTATAAAAATATATATATTATATATTTTTATAATATATATATTATATACTATACAGTATCGATTGACATACAGTGTTTCCATGAGAGAGATGACAGATAACGAGGTGCTGAAGTCGATGACCGCAGAGACAATCTCTCCTGGAATTACAATTCGATTAAGAATAGGAAGCCTTATGCGGAAATCATCATACTTTGGAAGATTATTTTCCCAATGATATTACAATCACGAGAGCTATTAATGTCTCAGAAGTTAAATTTGAGAGAATACTCACTATGCAATATTACTATTTCAATCTCGAGCGGTACTATGGGCGTCTTCATTTATTTCTTTAATTATACGACATAACGGAAAGAGATTCATTGATATATATTTCCGTGGAGAACGTCTGGGTATTTCGCAAGTAAATTACTATTCTCTCCCAGAAGTCATTGTTTCTATAGTTTCCGAGGACGTTGACTCAGGTTTTTACGACTATTTCATATTAGTAACGCATCTGGCCTTTCATTTTACTGAGGGAAATGACATTCAATTCTATACTTCCCCTCTCAATTTTTAACTACTTTTCGTTGAGGAAAAAATTTCGATTTCCTCATAATCCTCCAAAAGAGGCCTTTTTTCTATAAAATTTTCTATTACGGACGTATTTCTATGAACTTTAAAGGTTAAATTCCGATATGAGTAGGAACATTTTGGTAAAATAAACAAGCAAATATCGCCTTGCGGGTATATTCGATATTAGCAATCATGAAATCAGATAGGACAGTTAGAGAATTAGGAAACGCTTGCATCTACAACAGGGTAATCTAAACAGGGTAATTGAAGGCTCGTTGCACTAAACAATTCGAGCCGTAAGAGCATCTGGTTGTTACTTTTCTAGGTACGAGTTACGAACTCGTATCTATTATCTATTAACGATACCGGATTCACTTCGTTTACTTGTTCGAACTTAAGAAACTACTAGCTGACGTGAGCAGCGTAATTCCTTAAGATAATTGAAAGGGGAGATTTAATATTCTTTCTTTATTGAAAACTGTTGGAAGATCGAGGTTAGACAATCATCGATCTTACTCTCATACATAGAGAGGTTATGACACCGATATCTTAAATAACGAGTTAAGTTTTATTTCAATTTGGTACAGAGAAGATTGGCACCTCGATTCAAATATAACAAAGTTCGTAGCTATGACTTAAATGCGTTTGACTAATGTCACACTTTTACCTTATCAAATTTCCTGCACGATGAAATACTCTTCGGTGTTCGTAAACCTATCCCAAAGTTAAAAATTACCCCGTTCAGGAATAATTATATGGCGTATTTTCCGTGATTCGACCTCCCGCGAAATGTTGCTTTGCTATTTCGGATACTCAAAAAGTATAATTAGCCTTCAATGTAGAGGTGGTTCAACGTAAAACAGCTAATTTTGTTACAGGAGATTTCAGGTTTGGCAGCATTGTATCAGCCATAGTGTCTCGGGTGGGATTCGCTTAGGATAGAAGACTAGATTACCGACGAAAGCCACCCGAAATATTTATCGGTGCAGATTTATCGTCAACGACATATTTGATTTTGTTACTCCATTTAACTACAGTTGTGGGCTCCGAGAGAAAACGAAAAAGAATTAAAAGGAAATTATCGCCGGAACGGAATCTTCATGGGTCATTTTCTTTGTGGAGCACTAAACAAGCGATTCGAAAACGAGTGACTTAATTATGGAGCTGCGAAATCAAATACCTGCTAGTTCTAAATTCAAGAATTCAGTAATTCCAGGAATGCTCACCGAAAAATGAAGGAAATTAAAGGGGGATGGATAAATTAATAAGGGGGATAAGACCTCCCACACTAACAATAATTAGATTTAAAGTGGGTTATGGGAGATTATAAACCCTCTGCCACACGCCCCTATCGGGTTGCAATGTCAATATATAAATATGAATTTGTCTCTTAACAGACAAGAGCGAACGTCATAAGGAACATCTGCAAGATTCAGTTTGCGATACGCGGAGAGTAAGAAGGAAATGATAAAAGGAAATAAGTGAGTTATTTACATCGAGCGACGCTGAAAGCTCTTTTCTGCTCGCTCTGCCATTCTCTTTGACCTCGCAATTTCTCATTTGAAAGAATTTCCGCGTTTACTTCCCCGATGGCGCAAGACGCGTGCAAAGGAAAAAAGGTTCCTGAATACTCACGACAAAGGATGTACGTCTATAGGTATTTTCGAATCGAAAGTGGAATTTTTTTCGTTCCCGTGAAGGATCGCGTATTACAATTACAATCGCATAATTCGAGGTTGTGAGAAAGGTAAGTAGAAGAGCTGAAAGATCGACGAAAATGGTAAAAAGAGAGTTGTCTAACACTTTAAATTTTTTCGCTTACTTTGGGATGCCTCTTGAGAAACAGAGGAAAACAAACGGAATTCATTGAAGTTATTAATCTGGTGGACAAACTTTTCCCATTGTAATGCCGTACGTGTTAAGACTATGAGAGTGCCCTTGCGCTCGGATTCGCATGCACTCAAACACTATCGAGAATATTTCTTTTTCTTCTTCTTCACACTTTCTCTTATATGTGCAACGCCTGTTTCTTCCGGTAAATCGTTATATCTCTTTTCCACATTTCTTCAACTCTGAAGTTCATCTTTCGCAATAACTGTAACATATCCCGTATATCATTTCATATCTAATATCTATCGAAAGCTGCAACTGTATGGAAAACCACTATAGGAAATGTAAAATGACTACGCTCTTAGATATTTTCCACATGGTTTATCAAAAGCATTGCCAGTTTCGACATAGATCAGAAATCATCTGGTGAAGAGGATAACACAGAAAAGGCTTATATATGTGTGGTGAAGAGGCAAGGGTGCAAGAAAAAGGGTTGAGGGAAATGATATCTTTTGCTACATGAGTATGGAAAATATCGAGCAGTGTTGGTTCATTCACATTTCATATCATCCTCTACGTTAAATTATAATGTCTTCATTTTGTCCAATGTCTTTTCTTTGGTTCTCTTTCATATTCTTTCTTTCAGAAGGAATCATTGAATGAACTAGATTTATTTCCTCTTAATGTTTAACTCTCTGAATCTACGTGTACTGCATACTGCAAATGCAGTAGCCTACTCAACCAGCCTTTTTGTTAAATTTTAACCTAATTTTTCAGCGGGCACTGTCGTCCAAATGGCCCAGCGGTTAGCATCTCTGGTCCCGTCTCCAAATATCCAAATATATCCAAAGAAATCCAATATTCAACTTCCTCAGTGGTTCAAATCCTGTTTAAGGAAATTTTTTTCTGAAATTTAAGTTTTTAGCTCTTATGACGTCGATGACCAAGAAATATTTAATGTCATATATGAATGCTACTTTAGTACATAAGGTTTTCTATAGGCCCATACATTAAATTACAGCAACATATGTCAATACGATATGCATAAAAACCGCAAGAACACATACGCGTTTAGAAGACTGCCGGTTTAGATTACTTAATGTTATCAAGCGAGTTTGCTTTTACATCGGTGTGCATTCTTCCCACATTTTTTTACCTATTCTTTTATCAACTTGAGTTTTCGTTGGCTGTACGGGAAATGCTTCATTTATTTAAATTTATACATTTAATTCCACCTCCGAGTTCAACTGAGTACAATCGTGGACTTTATCATTCATTTCACGTAGAAGCAATTCTGATTTTTTTAGATCATACACCCATTCTTAGAATGCTGCCGTAACATTTTTTATAACTGATCTCTGAAATTTTCTTTGAGGGAAATGGTGGAGAAATTGTGGTCGATTAAACCTTGGGTGTTGGGAAACCTTGAGTACGGCGAGAGTGTACGCAGAAAAAACTTTTTATGCGTGTAACCTCAACGTAAAGCGCATCCATGTTATTACCCCCGTATCCGAACGGTCGGCTGAGCAAATCCTCAGTTCCTCGTTATTCTTATGGAATAAATTATGAATGCGCTCCTTATGGGGGATCTTGGAGGACGTTTATTTCATTCCCCGCACTTGTTTATTTACGTTCTCCTCCATGTTTCCAGATGATAAATTTCTACTTCCCAAAATTTTGCAGAGGGAGTTCATGTCAATCCGAGCGGAGATCCCAACCCATCTCCATTTCACGTTTCTTTACTTCTTTCACTCGTCCTCAACGTTAAACATCTTCCGCAGCTAGATTTCCTTTCATCTCTTCCCTAAGCCTCATCACACAGGTGCAACCGTTTTTGATTCGCGCACGTAATCACGCCAGATTTCTTCTCCTCCTTTATGATCCCTTCCCAGCCACTTTCACTTCTCAAATCTCGATCCCACCTCTATAATCCCTCTCATTTCTACATCTCCTTCATTAATTCCTAATTTTCTTTCTGCGACGCTCATTTCCTCTCTCTCTCCATCGACAATCCTTTCTAATCTCCTTTTCAACTCTCCTTTTCCACTCTTTCATTTCCTCCTTTCGTTCCAATTTCATTTCCTCCCTTTCGCTCTCATTTCCCTCGAAGAAAAACTCCATCCCTTGTCCAATTCCTCTCTTCTCTTTCTCCCGATTCTCTCTCCGAAGGTTTTAAATTAAGTCAAGCACAGGGCGAGGGGGTGCAAGGCGCTAAGCGGAGCGGGGTGAACGCTTTTTCTTTCGCAGAGGGAGTCTCCCCTCGGCACATTTTAGGGGTGACGGAGATGGCGAAGGAAAATTTATGGAAGTCTCGCGGGGGAGGATTCAGAGGGGGGTTCCAGGTGTCGGGGGGCGTCATCTACGATGGAGAGTAGAAGTAAAGGATGGGAGAATGAAGTGTGAAGGGTCTCGAAGAAGAAGGGCAAGGTGCACAAGGCGTCTTTGGAGGATGGTATATAGGGCTCATCTATGAGTTCATGGTTTGCCTAGATGGTGGGACCTCTATCCCGGATGGATACGATATATGGTTTGATCACGGTTCGGTAATTTTCCCGTGACGAGTTGGTGGCTATCACAAAGCTTAATGTCTAATCCACAGATAATTATAATGACAGGACTCATCCTCTCTCTTTATTATGTCTTGCGAGCCACATAAATAGATGCAATTTTGACTACCAGAGACCCGAGTCGTTAGGAAAAGATCGAGGCACCCCTTTGATAACGTCGATATAGCAATAAAAATACATGATTTCTTGTAAAACCAAAATCAATCTGATTAAGAGTTATATTGCACAATTTCGCAATGAATGAATAATTTAAAGCTTGTAAAATCATCTCCATCGATAGCGATTATAAATCAAGTGAATATATCATAAAAACATTTGACAATCTGTCATCTTGTGAGTTGTAACGCAATGGAAAAATATCCTAAGCTCTGCTTCCATTCTTCTTTAGAAGGCCCTTCTTTATAAGGGACCCACAACTGGCACCCAATGCGACTAATAAACAAATCTGTCCTCCCCAAGTATGGGAATTGGAAATGAGACCACAGTCTGAAATCCTCGATGGATGCCACGGCGTTCACCTATGATGAAAAGAAAATTGAGCTTCTGAATGAATGATCAGATTCATCATCGGTGGAAAATAGCAAGGAAGCTGAGATAGTAACCATTTCCATCACGCTAAAAATCCCTCTTTACTCAGTCTCAATTACTTAAATTACTACTTTATGAGATAAAAACTTTATTACATTATGAGGTAAAACTCATATATCATTATTATTTGTTGAAAAGTGTCATTGTAAATTCCATTATTAGTAAAAATATGCCATTTTCGGCTATGATAGAGATTACGTAAAAGTATATCATTTTCACGACGGCCCGTAGACCCTCTGAATATCACTCAGGGTACATAGAGACCATTTTGAGATTCCCTCGAGTATTGTGGTGGGATGGAAGTGGAATATGGAGTAAGTTGAGTGCGAAGAGCAGGGCTGTGGAGTCTGATATAATTTAACGACTCCGACACTCTATGACAGACCAGAGGAAAAGGGTATAATCTGAAGAGAATATAATTGATGTTGCTCTTCTCCTCGGAGAAAATCTTCCATAGGTTTGTATTCTTTATATAACTTACGTAGCACTATAACAACAGTACACAATTTTGTACGCATTTGTGTTGTATTCGGATTGCTTCCTTAATAATTCTATTTTATTATTTCATTGTTGGGAAACAGAGGAGTCAGAGTTGGAGTCGAAGTCATAGGTGATCCGATTCCACAGTCCTGGTAGAGAGACTAATTTGGTTTTCGATGTGCGAGTAATGCGTAGTGTGAAGATTGAAGTGCGTAGGGCATGAGATAATGGACAAGCACCTTTAAGAATACTACTGCTACTATTATTTTCAACATCAGTACTACTAGTAAAATTAAATTATTCTCTAATCGATGATGACGGAATTAGTTGAATGGCATGCTTTCATTTAAGTTGAATGGAATTAATTTCACCATTGATAAAACTTGTATTCCTCAGATAAAAAGCACCGAAAATCAATTTTGATTGCATCGTATGAAGAATGACCTGGAAAGTAAATAAAGTGAGAGAGTACGTAAGCTGGATCAACACTCACAGGCATTCAACCATGTTTTCCATGAAATCACGGCATTCAAACTCTGAAAAATTCGCGCTTAAGGAAACACTACAACGCTAAATCCACCGTCTCTATATTCCACCAATGAGTTCAATGAGCCGTTAATGTGAAGTGGACGCTTACTCTTCCTTCCCATCAGAAAACGAGGAAGAAAACAACCCTCAAGTCAAAGTATGCGGAGGTGAGAGTTGGAAATGAAATGTGTAGATTCCCGCAGGTACCGGTCGAAAGGGTTTTGCATTGGCGAAGGATCGAAGAATGTGGAGAGTCCACCAATCCTCCTATATAGAGGGATTTATGTGTAGTATAGTGTTGTTAGTAGGGCTTTATGTGGAGGAAGTGGTTCGAAAGGAGTTCCTGGATTGATACTCAGGATGCTCATTGAGGGACTGATGGAGAATGAGTGGATGGAGAGGTGCTCCAAGAAGAAAACTGTTGTTGAGAGTCGTACTTCTTGATGAGTACGCTGTGGAGGGTGCCTATGAGATTCAACGGCGTAGAGAGCGAGATATATCTGCTTACACTACTCGTCATTCTTCTCCCATTTTTTATCACTCGATTGATTTTTCTCCGAAATGCGAGATGTAATATCCTTTCTCCCAATCCTAGACTGCCTCAGAAAGCAATAAACCGTTTGCCGTTTCCACATTTTTTAACAAGACGCAACAACTCGCGCTGTACTTTCTCGAGTTCAAGAGCGCAGATTTCACTGCAGCGTAAAATCGGCGCCTTTTCCATGTTTACTCCAGAATAAAGTAATGTAGCATCGTTCCTTTTCCTTTTTATCGCATATACGAACAAAAAGCTTTCAAACGCAGGGAAAACTAAAACACTTAAAAGTCATATGCGTTATGCAAGGTTTCCATTCAAGAGCTCTTCCATTCAATTCGATGAAAAACATCAAAAGAAATTCTTATTTATAATCTAATTTTCTGAATCTAAATTGCCATTCTCAAGCATAACATTGACATATGCTTAGTATAACTTCCCTCATCTTTAATCGAAATGAAAAACAAGACGTTTCCCTGGTTTTAGTTAATTGCCTCATCTTAAAAGTGCTATTTGATTTATGGATCGTCCGTACATTATTTGTTTACCGACACGAATAATCGTATTCACAGACATGTGGAGAATTATTCAGTTAAAGGATTTGAGGTAACGTTCCAAAAATTTATCCCAAAATCAGCTAATTTTGCTAAATGTAGTGAGTAGCATAGCTTGATAAAATTCAGTTTAACAGTTCGTTAAGGATGGTATCTCAAACATGAATTTCAGAATTAATTTTGAAAATATTTTTCAAACACGGCTAAATCGCCAACAATAGCAACCTTAAAATTTCAATAATGCTGCTTAAAATAATAAATTCAGTGAGATGTTAAGAATGCGAGGTATATTTTAATAACTTTTCCTATCTATCTTCATTAAGCTCTTTAAGCAGAAAAATCATCCCCCTAAAAGGAAAGAATGGGAAGTACTTACTTTTTCAAACTCCCGCTCTACGAATCCTCGGATTTACAAATCCACCTACTGAAAATTCAAAATCATTTTCCTGTCATATAATAGTTAATTGGAGATGAGAGCATATGGAAATAGTGATCAGACAAATGTCGCCCTCTAACCGATTTTTTAGCTCTGCCCAAGTCTTCAGTGAACTTTCGCATTACGATTACAGTTTGAAACGAATTAACCCCTTAACGCCAGATTTTTCTTTGGGTGTAAGAAGAAAAATAATTATTTCTAAGTAACAGTAAAACAAAAGGACATCCTTGCAATGGAAAATGAAGTCTGATATCATATTTAAAATGTTGTCCATTTTAGTTATCAGATACTTCATGTATTGGATTCTGAACCAACTAAAAACAATGCTCTCAATTTTCCACAATTATTTAAAAACCAATAATTTTGAAATTACTAAGTACTTATTGCCCCGTGCGAAAATTTCGTCCAAGTAAATTAAAGGTAATTGATTTAAACGCGAAGGTGTTTTAGTTATGTTTTAGTGTTTGCATATTCGTTTGTAATGATTGCAATTTTTGTTGAAATTTGGGAAAAGGTATCAGTGTCCGTTTCGATATACTTAATTTGCATCCATAGATATCGGTATCTACATTTCCAGTACCGAAATTCTATGGGCAAATACAAATTTTAACTCAATTTTTTGACCCGATGGTGCATTTTTCATTTGTAGGTGCTTTTTTTTAAAAGGAAGCGAGAAAATTTCTCTTTAAAATGTTGGGCCATTTATATGTTTGGTGAAGTGTGATGGGAGAAAAGCATAGATCACCGGAAACGAATGTTTATAAATAATGTGTAAACATTGTTTTTAGTTAGTTCTATTTGGCGTTCCACAAAGTTCGGCCAGAACACCCGGAGTGCATTGTATTAGATTTCCGTACATGCGTTATTTGTCGCATGTTCCAATAATTACCTTCCGGAGTTAATTAAAGTCAAAGCGTGCTTGGATAGGGAATCGAAGGTTGTTTTGCGGTGTGCGTAGTTTGACGTGCGAGGATTAAATTGACGTCGGCCTTAGGAAAGCTAAGGATGAGGCTAGAGATGTGTAGAAGATCATACGGAGGTATAATTTCGGATGGATTGATGTGGTTTGAGTCGTAAATCTCGAGAGAAGGTGTTTGAAGGCAGGGATGCGAATGAAGGCGTCTGGGAGTCCAATGATTGTGCGATCCCCAAGCGCCCGTCGTCCTTTTGAGGAGACCGCGGGAGCGACGGTGGCGCCGGAATGCGTCGCGGCGCTGCTTCTCACTAATCCTCGGAATTATCCTTGTGGGATTTATGGGAAGAGACTTCATCAATGCGCTCTCTAAGAATGGGCGGAAAATGCATTCGGGTGCAATAGAGGAGAGTGTATTGTTACGGCTCAAGGAGACGATTTAAGGCGGAATGATGTTTGCGGGAATACTTCCGAGGATTTTTGATTGTCTCTATCGGTAACTTAAATACCTCCTGAATAAATATATTTAGGCCCGCATATTTTAAAAATTACGTTACAAACACTTGAAAACATGTCAAATGGACGCCGTAACGTTTTTCTATTTTAAAATTTCCTATGGTCATCTATATATAGTTAAAATTAATAAGTTGATCTGTCTGTATAGTTAAAATTTCTTATAGTATTAACTTATAGTAAATCTATTCTTTGTGATTTTTGTATATTTATCAAATCAAAATTATTGACGAATGGAAAACATATAGGTGAGATTGAGATTAAGAATTCTTCTCTTACATCTAATATAGGGTTAAAGTTATAACACCCTTCAGAAAAATATGTTCATTCAGATGAAATAAATTAAGGTGGTTTTTAATTTCACAAAAACTACTGATTTTGGCTCATGATTCATGGTTGAGACCGGAACTTTGTGAAATTTCAACTCCGAGGACTGGGTGAAAAATCATTTCGTAAAGTAATACAAGAATATTTCATTTTGGAGACTGACTTCGATTTAAGGAGTTGCCACCACGCTATATCGACACTATATCGTTCTTGAAGCGAACTTGCATACTTGTTAAAAACTATTCGGGAAAACTTCAGAATATGTAATTCCAGAATTCAGCTTGGGAGTTCGTAAAATTAGCAATATCAAATCTGTCATTTGCCATCGCTTTTCATTACAGCTGAGTGAATGCCTAACAAGTGAATTCAGTTTAACGCAGAATTTTCTCTCAGCTTGGCAAATTTTAAATATGTTAGTTATGCGACAGGTAATATTATCTTCAAGAGAGCTCTTATGTGGCAACTAAAATTTAATCTACGCTGCAGCTGTATAATAAATCAATTCCCCTCTGCTGAGAATACCTGCGCCAAATTGGGTGTCGTTGTTTTAGTACGGCATATTTTCCTTCAATAGTAGCTATAGTCGAGAGCAAAACAATTAGAGCTTCAAGGTAAAAAAAAACAATCCTCATCGCCAGTCCTTTACTTTCCGCTATACCCTAGCATACTCTGCTCTGCCCAACACATATTTCAATTTATAGTTTTTAAGTATAATGAAAGACGCCCTTTTATGCAAGAAACTAATTCAGTTATGGTGATATTAAATCAAATTAGAAGACAGTATTAATTTTACATTCTATATTAGTGATAGTGTACGTAGGGGAGAGCTTAGTCGGTGGGTAATTATCTTTCAAAGTTTAAAAATGAGCTTATTAATTGAAATTAGACACTTAATATTTTTCTACGATGATTTCTTATTGTGACTGATTTCCCATTAAAGATTCACTGTAGGAGAACACTAGCAATAAGTTTCCAATTTCAGTTACGGCTCACATCGTAGTCACGCCTTCGAATATCTTTTCCGCTTATTAATTATTCAGTGCTCGCATTCATTACCCACAAATTCCATACTTCCGTGTTAGTGAGCGCTCCATGCAAATGTGGCCAAAGAAACTTTCCTTCTTCGTTTTACGATAGATATCTCCACTATCTCTATCTCCCTCGGGTCTTCCTATGATAAGTATGCTCAACAATGGCTTTCATCGCCGAGAGAACTACTGTCGGAAAATTAAAAGATTGGGAAACGTTCTCGAATGTGCAGTAGCGGTATCCAGGGAAATGCCGAATCATATCACGAAAACAGGTGTCTACATTGAACACAATCTCCCGGGAAATTTCTTTCTTTTTCACCAGACAACGTTATTTCTCGCGACAAAGAAAATGTTTTCCAGCGATGAAAATGGAAAGTAGTTATATTTCTTGTTGCACATTCTTTTAGAAAACGTCATACTAAACTTGAAAATCTGAAAATATTTACGAGTTTTTAAATTAATTTTCGTCCTGGGGGAATGGAATGATAAACGAGTCGGATACTTTGATTTAGTGATTCCTCTATCTATTATTTCAAAACAAACACACAAATGCATGAGCTTTCAAGCGAAATAACATCATTAGCGACGAAGTAAGGAAAACCCGAGTCGTGTATTTGTACTTCTTGAGTTGGGTAAAACCTTTTATCCTGGAGCAATTTATTTTTTTGTAACAACCAGGAAGTGAATCCTCCGTACGTACCGTTTACAGGTTATGCTATAGGTAATGCGAGTGACCCAGCTGAGATTGAAATATCGGATTCGGCAAACGAATGTCCTCTAAGATTCACTCATATATACAGCAAAATCAAAACTGAGCTAATACATGGGTGGTCTGAAAATTCCATTTCTCTATATGTTTTCTAAAAATTTCTAAAAATTTTCTGAAGATTTCTGAAAAATCTGGGGTCGGAAACTTTTCAGACCACCCTCGTATGTTGGGGAATACCCATTTATGCTTGACAGTAAAATTTAATATATCTGTATTTCACAATTTTATTCACATTTTAAAACTCAAAAACCCATGGGATATCAAATTTTTACTAGCGTATGCTTCGATCAGCGATAGTGATTCCTGAACAGATTATTTCTTATGTCCTTATATTAGTATATCTACTCCTTCGTTTTCTTATGTATTGACTTTACAACTGCACTTGCATCTCTTCTCTTCAAGAGAAAGATATGCTTTGTTGCCACTAATTATTTAAAGAAATTTAAGTGAAAGGTGTCATGTAAAAAGAAGTAAAGGATGATAGACAAATATCCTAAAATAGGGTACGTGAAGAAATCCGAATAGGTCCGTGTGGATAAATTCTTTTCCTAATCAATGCCGACCTCATCCTCGCTATTTTCTCTAATCTTTTAATGTATTTTATATATTAATCAAATCTGTCAAAGTGTTTTAATACTTACGTTTTCGTATTTAAGTATAACTACTAATTTAATGATATATACATTTTAAAATAATCTCATTCTGTATGTGAAAGCACCAAATTTAAGGTATCTACGAAATAATACTGAGCGATAGGGGATCAGCCTACTGAAATTTATGAACCGCTGTCATTGTGGGTTAAGATGGTAATGAAAGGAAATGGTATGGAATAAACTGAAATAGACTGTGTTTAGTTGCAGTAAGAAAGATAGATTGTGATGAGATATTATTATCATTATATTTAAACATTACAGGCAGGTTCAATACCCAGTGTAAGAAGTAACTAAAATACTAAGGGAAAATCCCCCAAAACGAAAATTAAGATGGTATAATAGCATAATTATAAAACAATAAGAAATAAAAACTTATAAAATGTCTTGCGGACATTGCCTGACGAATAGTAACATGGAAGAAGGTAAGCGACTAAATGTATCCACCGAAAACTTAGTACTAGCACCATTAGAAATCTAAGTAGGAAGTTGGAACAACCAAGGTTTGCTTCGCAGGGATTAGAAGAAAAATATTGGATATTTTCCTGGATGTTTCGGAGTCAAATTATTTCAGTAAACCGATAAAGTATTGGTAATCAACCGGAAGAATAAAATTCATAAATGCGACATTCGGAAATTACCCTCGACCATCGAGTCAAGCGCTCAAGAAGCGAGAGAAGATTTTCAGGAGAAGATGCTGCGAGAGCAGAGCGTAGATATTCCTCATCTCGCGCCCACCGATCGACACCTTCCTACGATCGAAGCCATCTTTCCACCGGTAATTTACGCAGACAAAATTCAAAGCGAAAATTTTTCGGCAAAAGCGTTCACTCTTCTGGCATCCTGGATTAGTATAAAACTCGCTCGTCTCCGAACTCAATTATTGAGAATGGGAGCCCTCTTTGGCAAGGTGGGTTTGTTAGGAAAGAGGTTATTCAAACCCCACTCATCCTCCACCCACAAACTCCTTCTCATCCCACGCAAAACATACTCCCCGACGCACCCTCTGTCTCTCTCCAGTCAGAAAGCATATAACCAAGGCCCTATTCCCTTGGGACCTACCCCGCCACTCCTCAAATGCTTAAAAGGGGAAATCTGTCTTTTCTTTCCATTGCAAGTCTGAGGCGTTTCCCATCAAGCGAAAGAGAGCCTCCCCCGCCAACCTTTCATCCTCTTCCCCTTTAGATTACCCCCACACGTTATCCTCCGTACGGGAAAGAGTTGAGAAGTGGTTGACGGTGCGTCGGATGTATCTGCTGACTGGGGAGTGATGTTTTCGGATCGCTCAACCGTGCGCTGTTTTTACTTTTACGTGTCAGAATGCGCTCGGGGGTCTTTCTCTTCCCGATATTTTCCCTTACTTGCCATCTCTTTTATTCTTTCTCTTTACGGTTTCGCTCACGGCCAAGCGCGCTCTTTTATTTGCGCTCCGTTCGTAGAGATTGCTCTCGAGTCATTCATGCCTCATACCCGATCGAATGACTCGACAAAGGGAGCATGCATTGTTTAAATTATTGCAGTTATTATATTATAGTTTCAATTTTGTTTTTACCAACTACCAATTTTCGGGATGAACTTTCGAAATCCGAACTTTTAGAGGTACGAAAATTTCTAGGAACGAAATCTGACCGATATTGACCTCTAGATGCAAAATTGGACTCGATGTACGCCCTCAGACAAAGAAATATGCAACAGATGCACGTTTAGTATTTCCTACTCTATATTTAGCACTTTCGGAGACTATTAGAGCAAACGTTCAGCGTAAAAAGTTGCCGCCTTATTAGTGTTAAATTAGTGTTTTCTCCTTATTTTATTGAAAACATATTCATTTTGGAAATATTATGCTGAACGCTATGAGGAAAATCAGAATAAATCAAAAGGTTGCGACGTTGGAACCAGAATATATTCAGACTCAAGAGTTTTTCGTTTTCTAATTTTTCTCACCAATCATATTCGACAAAAGAAGTAAATATCATTCGTTTATCCATCCGAATTTATCTGCCCGAATCACAGTCATTTAAATTTTTCATCAAGAAGAAAAAAGGACGGATTCCATCGTTTATTATAGGCTACGCCAATTTATACATTTAAATCTTTTCTTTCGTCTTTAAATATTTCTGTCCTTGCATTTAAAACTGTAAATCTCCCAGGTTTTCCTTGACGCAAGGGGCGCTTTTTCAGATTGGTTGTCTGGCTTTCATTTCTTTCCTTTTATATCCAACCTCACGAATGCACGAATATTATTTGGGGAGACACAAAACGGAAAACAAATAATTTCTCAAGACTCTAGCTCGCGGTTACCGCCAACGGAGTCTCCAGTTCATTGATTAAGCCTATGCTGATCGCTATTGGAAACTCTGAGAGATGATATCCTTCCCGCAGATGTCTCCTTGGATATCCTAAATAACAAATTCATCACTTTCCCAACACCCATGGTAAGGATATTGGAAGATTGAAAATCAATAGTTTTTCTCTTCGTGCGAAGTTATTCGTCTTCGCGTTTTCCTCGATTTCCCTCCGCAGCCAAACTTCACGACCCTCGTTCAAATAATAAATGCTGGATTCTAGAGTCGACGGCATCTCTCTCTACAGAGCTTCCGGTTGAAATACGTATTCTTCATCCTGCCATACATTTTAATTCTCTCCTCTCGGAAAAACACGCCAAATCACACGCTACATCACCACGAAAGAACGTATGTATCGGCCTCCCCATCACTTTGGCAACGCGAGCTACTTTTATCAGAGAAGTTCCTCTGACTTCCCTGTCAATCTACCAGTGTACGTGTATATTATAATTAGTAAACGGTTTCGAGGTATATTAAACATATCAGAAGAGACTACGTAATGATCAAAATATAAATTAATCAATCAGATGAGATAAATATTTAAGTTAAAAACGCTCACTGCATAATGGATATTTGAATTCATTAGTAACATAATTCGAAACTTTCTGGCTAGTGGAGAAACCACGATTAGGATTCGGTTACGTAAACTTTCTTCACGTTCGTTTAACTTTTGATAATGTACACATGCTAATGTGGAAGAATGGAAAGATGATTCTTATCACAGCAATTTCATTGCAACAGGTCTCGCTTTCAATGATATTTTTTATAGTTTAATGCCATACCTTATTGTAATGAAATATTCTGTTATTTCTGTGTGTAGTAATGGAAGGATTTTAACGAAGTATTTAAATAATACTTTTCAGGCTCAGATAATTTTTTATGTACTTGCCTGGCGACACCACATTAAAAATAAATATATCCAGTTAAAAATAGTCTTATTATGTAATTTGAAGTCTTACGTGTTTATCATATCCCACTATCCAACTATATACCCCACTATCTATGTAATAAAGTTATAATATAAAAACAAATCCTACGATACAATACAAACTTCTTTCCCGACCCACTCCTTATCCATGCTTTCCTTTTATACTTCACCAGCCTCCAAATATGCTTTTTCTGCCTTATTTAGCCTCAATTTCTCTGCATCCCTTAAACCTTCCCTTGAACTATTTAACCAATCACCTCACTCATATCTTCGTCTAATAAACGTTTTATATAAATAGTATAGTGTTTAATACATTATTTTTACATCTTAAGTGTTTTTATATGCTGGTGTGATGTTTCTTATAATTTTATTTTTTATTGATTTTAATTTATTTATTCATAGTCATTTAATTGAACTTGTTACCTGATTCAATGTATTGGTTCAATTCTGGATGTGCTTAAACCGCATTCAATAAATAAAAAATAAGCGGCTTTATTGGCTGAATTTGAGACCAGAAAATTCCATCTCGCCATGGCTTTTCCTTTTCAATTTTAAATCCGAATAAGTGAATTATAGAAATATACTAATACCTTCGATTCAATCAGACCACGGAACCAGTCTTTTCTCACTTGTCACTTTCAGCATCTTCAAAAACTAATTTTAGAATATTTTTTTGCCCCTCACTCTTTAAACCACCCCCTACGTCACCTAATCTGCTTTTTGCGAATCCACCCCTCTTATAAAAGACGCTGATTACGTCAGCAGGAGACAGGGGGA
Organism: Pachydiplax longipennis; assembly: GCA_036926295.1. NCBI lineage: Eukaryota > Metazoa > Arthropoda > Insecta > Odonata > Libellulidae > Pachydiplax > Pachydiplax longipennis. The sequence goes on from JAVFKF010000010.1 coordinate 5,384,680, forward strand.
AAACGGCAGCGATCCTTTTGGTTCCTGACAAATCTTTGGCTTCAGCCAGCGGAAAAATATGAAAATCCGTTTTCTGAAATCCGTTCTTCTCTATGGGAGTGGCCTCCGAAGGTCCACCACCATTCATCATCCAAATGGCTTAAAGTTGAGAGAGATTGCCTCAAAGGTCCGCATATGGTGTTTCTTATTCTCCATTTATATAAGTGACATCTCTAGGGCAATATCCTGCAGCAGTTGCCGAAGCTATTTTGCTCAACTTCCACGGATTATAGTCATTCACGTCTGTAGTTTCGTTACGTTATTCATTACTTAACCGTGAGTGTAGTTTTTTCAAACTTTTGGGCGGGATAAAGGACAGCTATTACACAACTTAAAGCAATATAGTCACTGAAAGAGGAACCTAAGTTACCGATATCTTCTTATCCCCTTAATTAAAATGCATCCTTTAACACTTTCACAAAATGTAGCTTTTACAAAGAGGTTGCGTCACAGGACGGTTCCGGTATTTACAGAGTGGCTTTAAGTTGGCGCAATGATTAGCAGTTTCTTTTAAAGGAAATGAAGTGCTTAGCTGCGACTTCTACGCAGTCTACTTACTTTATCTATATAAAAGTGAAGTCCTACGAGGGATATTCCATTGAGGGATAAGGCCTAGCTAGGTGACATTCATCGTGGCTAACGTCTGTTAGTACATCGACTTACACGCCGGCGTATTTGCCTTCAGAGAATACATTCATTTTTTTCAGAATGAAAACCAAACCAGGACCGAAAAACCGAAATAAAAATTGCTAATCTTCAACCGGAACCAGATGCATTTACTCTTCTGCCCCTATTTCCGTTCACACCCTCAGTGTAGCAGTGTTTATATACTCATATAACATTGACTTGTAAATCAGTATTTAAAATTTATATTTCAATCACCGAAGTCATGCTCTCCTTATTTTGTCGAAACAGGAGTTTCATTCATCAAGAGTGAACTTTTGAAATTTGGCTTTTTCATGGAAGCTATGCAAAAATATACATAAAATATACTTCGTTCGAGTAGTGAAAACAATGAGTAAAATATAAAGAGCATTGTATTTCTGGTAATAGAGATATCTGTTGGTAAATTTTGAAACATATATATTAATGTTTTATGAATGTAACGCAATTACGTCTAATAGCGATTCAAACAGCGGAGGGAGTCTAGCCATTGGAGAGGGGATTAGTGATGTATTCTTCCGTCAATTCCCAATCGATGCCTTTAATCTGACCTACATCTTTAAATATTATGATATATCTTGCGTTATTCATAATCCTTGGAACTATTTGAAATCGATAAAACCCAATGGCTCTGTCGAAGCTTAGTCTTTTTCTGCCATCCCTCTGAGATATCCACCTTCTCTTCGATAAACTATGGATATGAATCAAAGATAATGGATAAAAAATTTGCAGCAACATCCAGGTCCGTAAATGCCCGGAATATGTGAATTTCACAGCCAGAATCATTCTTTTGAAACGCTTTTCGCTCAGCACATGAAAGTGATGTGCATTTTAATCTAATTTGCGAAGGAGCTAATAGCCTACAAAAATAATTCCTTTTCCGGAAACGAGAGGATTAAAAGATATCGTAGAAGATTTAATTTGCTGGTGTACAATCGTAAATAATGCTTTGAAATTTTTTCTGCATTTCAAAGAATTTGATGAGATTACGCCTTAAAAATTTTGCACCATTCCTCTCCATTATTTATCAGTCTCATTACATCGCTTACAATATGTTATTAAAATAATATCTTGCGGGTACATCAAAGGATTGAAAGGTTATTACAATCAAAGGGGTTGAGAAATACACTGCATTACTAAAACTGAAATATTCTATTGTATTGATACTTTGTTGAAATGGTTCATTAGAGAATATTGTTATTCTTGTGGCCCTATGTTTGAATTTTAGTTCTAGGTAACAAAAAAGTGAATGATAGGGGATTAGCCTGCTGAAATTTATGAACCGCTTCGTGTTAAGATGATAATGAAAGAAAATGGTACGGGATAAATTGAAAGGGACTGTGTTTAGAAGGAATCAGCAAGATAGATTATGATTTGTTATAATTATCATTATATTTTTACATAACAGATAGGTTCAATACCTAAGAACTAAAATACCTTTACAATTATTGAGGACACTGCCTTATGAACAGTAAGAAGAACATCGAAGAAGTTAAGCGACTGAATGTAACAGCCCTTAACTTAGTATTAGCACCAAATGTTTCGAGCAAGTCATCGTGTATTCAAATTCTTCCATTGTCACAATATCTGTCTGTCTAACTGTGTTCGTGTAAAAATGTGGTGCAAATATTTAGACTACCGCCTTCTTAATTTTAGCCAACCCTTAAAAACGGTTTTTTCATTATTTCTAAAGGATTTGATGAAGATATTTTTAAATCGGATCGACATGCGTATTAAAAGTTGTCTTTTGATCATGTGTCACTTTACGATATCCAGTTTACAAACCACTATTCCTAACTAATGGATTCTTAAAGCAAGTTCACCTGCCTCTCCCTGAGCTCTATCTAGTAAATGAAGGAAGTAAAATATAATTGATACGGGCTTCCAGTTCCCGTTATCAAAATTTTGGTTTGTTATTCTCTATTCTTCCTCCCTACCCTGAAAGCTTTCAGTTCGTCCTTCACTTCCTGTCATTCATCTGCTAAGTACTCAGCTTCCCGTCAACTTTTCATTTAACTCCCCAAATCTCAGTCGAATCTGATCCTCTGACTGATTACTCTAATTCAGAGCCATCTCAATTCTTTACTCTAAAATCCCTAAAGTGTCCCTTTACATGGCATCCTCAGAGTCACTCGCTACAACTTAGAGCGCCATCCAATGATGTTCCGCTAGGAGAGATAAATGGACCCGATAAACGACGCTTCTTTTGGATTCGCTGGGATTCATCTTGCGTAAGAGCGTAGTTTTCAGAAGGCCGCAGATTAACTTAGCATTCCTGAATTACGAAAGGTTCAGTATTTGAGAGCGGCTTGTCACGAACAGTCAGTAAGCGCTATCTTAATTGTTGTTTTAGAATCAATGGGGCAAAGATAAAAATCCTTCTAATATACCAGCGCTATATATTGCAATCAGATAGCTGAAGAGATGTCCGAGTAACAGTTGTTGGTCTTAATTATTAAGGAGAAAAGGCATGAGTAATTATGCATAACATATGTATTCCGATTATTCTATGCTTCGCTTCGACTCCGACGGCTTTGTTTTCCAAGAATAAGACTCTCACTCCGACCAGACTCCCTGAAAATTAAATTTACGCAATAAATTAATCCAAGAAAACTATCTGAACACAACATGAAAACATAGAAAATGATATACTGTTGTTATAGTGCTACGTTAGTAATATAAAAAAAATCTATGTAAGATTTGCGCCAGAGAAAAGAGCAACATCAACTGGATCCTCTTTGGATTATACCCTTTTACTCTAATCTGTTCATGGATGTCAGAGTCTGTAAATTATATCCGACTCTACAGCCCTGCTCTTAGTAATACGCTCCACTCGCTCCATATTCCACTTCCATCCCACCACGATACACGAGGGAGTCTCAAAATGGTCCATATGTACCCTGAGGGGTATATCCCGGTGTCCGCAGGGTGTGCGGGGAAAGAAATCCGTGGAGTATGATCTATTTTCACGTGACCTCTATTAATAGTTGAAAATGTCATAGTTCAGTGTTCACTTCGATACATCGAAATAAGGCTGAAGTATGGTTAAAGTAATTACTTATGCAGCATGGAAACTTTTAAGATTTGTTGAAAACTTTAAATTGTAGAAGCGATTTCAAAAATGATAAAATACCCTCGTGATGATGAGGGATAACCTTGAGTCAAGTTGCTTTTGTTCTACTTGCGGCATCGGTCTGATTTTGACCAAATTCTAAGAAATAATGAATGAGTTCGACCAAATGCCTCGTTGTGTATTCCATAAATGAATACCTCTAATATTACGGTAAAGAAAAAACTTAAGGTATGAATTAGGAAAGCCAGGATCAATTTTGCTTCTCCGGTTACGCAGCGATCGCGACCTATCAACGTATTAATTTTCTCTTCGTTTAATATATTTTAATTACTATAGTTGCCTTCTACGATTGCATTTCGAGTTAGCTGATAAAATTCCGATTTGTCTTCGGTGAATTTGTAGATCAATCAAAATTCACAATCGAAGATGGCTAAATAAAATCGGATTAAGATATATAAGATATTATCAGGTGCATAATATATATTAGTCTTCTTACCCACTGCCATAAATCAACAGTACAGGGGCTCGCAGGGTATTAATGTAAATTTAAATGTATCTGTTATATTATCTGTCATTATCTGGCGTGAGCATACTGTGCGCATACTCTACTCAACCAGAATTTTAGTTGAATTGCAATCTATTACCTCTGTGAATGCCCTAACGTCCAAATGGCCGAGCGGTTGGCGTGTCTGGTTGAGTTTCCAAATATCCAACGTTATCCAAAGAAATCCAATATCCAACATCCTCAGTGGTTCGAATCCTGATTAAGGAATTTTTTTCCGAAAAATTAAGCTTTCAGCTGCTGTGATCGTCGATGATCAAGATACCTACGATCTTACTTTTATTCAATTTATCTTATTTAACCCCCACCCTACAGGTTAAATATTTAATTCATGTTTCTCTTGCCACTCTTATTGTCCATTATTTTTAATTAGAGATATGCTAAGAGTGTTTCTTTGCTATATAGACGACTTTTGTCACCCATTATGACACAATTCTTGAATTCAGGGTGATTTTGGTTTGCCCGTTTAAGTCTTGCAAGTTATGCGGTGGATTATATAAGGGGTTCATTTATAAAAGGCAAATATGAGCATATAAAATACCTTGAACGAAAAGAAAAATAATCCGTTGATAGACCGCGATCTTAGCGTAACCCCAGCATTGGAGCAAATGGAGAGTTCGCGCGCCATCATTGCTGCCACCGATTAGTTGTGAAGAAGCTTAGCAGCAGGTATCTAATCTGCTACTTTTGATGGTATATCTTGTGAACTGGTGGAGAGAAACACTTAGGAAATAACGGTTATTTTTATATTCAATTCTCTCTTACGCTAAATAGATCTCGTTTCAAAATCGTGATTCCACTCGTGATTAGGAACCTCTCATTATTAGACATACAAGAATTTTATCGGAATGGAAGTGGTCACTCTAGCAACTTCACTATTTTATCACCGAAATTCGTAAAATGTATGTAAATTTATGAATCGATTCTGGCTCCCACTCCGTGGCTGAAAGATCAGATGTAGATATGATAACGAAATCAGTAATCGTCCTCACATTCGACAACCGTATACTTCAAATATGTTTTTGGGATTAATGAAATGAACTAAAATGTTTCGATTCCCCATTGTTCTTGATGCCACGTGCGATGCATAAACTGAATCTAATGTTAATGCGTTCCATGTCACATTCCGCTTCTGTAAGCGTGGAATTGACAAAAAGCGTGGAGGAAAAGAGTGCCTTTTATGCGAGGGGTGAATCTATGAACGAAAAGTGGAAAGCGAACTCAAAGGGCTCCGCTATCTACATTTGCGATCTCTCTGAGCACCAGCACCCGTTGCAAAGTGGAATTTATTTCCTCGCAATTTTGAAGCTTCGTTGAAATCTTCCGGATCGAACCGCTGAGGGATAATTAATGACTATGGCTCCCTCTCATTCCTTTATACATTAGCTAATATCAGCTATCTCTCGAGAAAAAAACTAGGATAGTGCTCGTGTCAACTCGTTAAAAGGGAATAGTGGCTGATGAAGCCCATGTCGAGAGCTGTACGCTCGAATAGCTTCTGTGTAAGGTGGTGATGCTCTACGTTTCATTTAATAGGTGCTTTCAACAGTAATTAGTGCGTTGAGCCAGAGCCGTTTGGAAAGACATAATAAGTGATAAAATACCTAATAACTGTCCTCAAAATTTTATTGTACGATTTACTTTCATGATAACAATCATGAAAATAGCCAGGCAAATTTTCTATTTCTTTCTGGTTGAACATAAACACCATTTTAGAAGATCTGTTATATTTTTTTAGACAGGATATTCTTCTTTTCTTTTAACAGTATTCCTCTTTACATTTTAATTGCGCAGTTTGCTGATTTTTAACCTTAAAGTATTCGAAAAGTGTCCTCGATTTCCAAGTTTCATTGCCATAGAATAAACGAGGTATGCTTATCGCATTAAAATACTTTGTTCGAGTTACGTTATTGAGTTCACCTTCGAATTCTTTATTTATACTTTACTATTTTAATAAGTTTTTAGTCTCATGAACGCGTGCATTTCCTTTGCTGCGTCAATTCTATCTGTTACTTGTCTTTCTTAAAGGTTAGAGAAAAATTACCTCGTTTTCTGCTATCATTGTTTGAAAATAAGCGATCAGTATTCGCAACATATGTCTTCGCTAATTTAGATGACGAGAAATAAATGCTTTCCATTTGAGCAATATTTCGTATGAACAGATTGTAAATAACCGAAGAAAAGGCGTCCCTGTACTTTCCTCAGATTTACTTACTCTCTCGGATATTCTACGATGATAATGCTTACTGCAGTTCAATTTTGTAAACTTCCTATGACATGAAAGAGATACTTTAGCAGTCTAACACATATTTTTCCTTATTAGTCACTGATAATAGTTTAAAGCTTGATATAGTTCATATTTATACTAATATTTATGTTAGTTATATTTATCCTAAATACGGAGAAAATTTTCATCTAATTTCAGTCTACAACTAATAATTCAAGGTGTATTTCGTCAATTCTGCATCAATAATCCAACACAAGAACTTAGTCCAGGTGCTTCGGAGATATCTTATGAGTTTGAAGGGTTTCTGATGTTTTTCGATTGCACACTATTTCAAAAAGTAAGTTATAGTTAGAGTCAACACCAGTCACACCACCCCATTATTTTATTATTATTATATATTCTGTTATTAATAAATTACACTCAAGATCATTTTATTGCGGGAAGTGTTTCACTTTCCTAAAAACATTGGCGCAGAAAGTGTTTTGCCTGGGAATATTTCTACACAATGCAACCAATATTATTCACATGCCTTCTTTCACCAATTTTATACGTATTTTTTATACTAGCTTGAAGAAACAGTGCGTTTTACGAATGAAATGTTTTAACTTCAAATTTTAATTAAATATCGAATTAGACTGTACTCAATTTGAAATGATTATTAAAGATTAAAGGAATAATGAGATAAAGGTATTTTTTAACTGTGGGGTCTCATTTCAGAAGGATTAGCCAGATATTTATAATGCTTTTCACGTGTAAGACCAAAATTGATCATAGTTTGACGGTTACCTGAGAACTTTCTTGTAAGATTATCAGCTTTAAGAAAATCTTCCATTACAGCTTTAAACTAAATGCCGTGATATCCATGTCGTCCGCTTAATATTTAATTGCCACTTAGTTGGTTTTATGCATTTGTACTTTTATCTTCTCACCATCTCCTCGTAGGTTAAAATATTATTTCTCATTTATTTTCAGAAGTTTTATTCAATCTCTAGTTTTCTTTCCGTTCGTTTTATAAATATATTTATTTCTTACTCTCTCTTTAGCCTACTGCTCTGTACCTCATTCTTCACCTTATGTGATAACTTTACTATTTTCTTCCAGTCTCAATATCTAAATTCACTATTCTTCCTCCGTTAATGCAAGCGCGGAAATTAAACGACGCACAGAATCGAAAAAGCTGGCCAAAAATAGAAAAGTGGTTTTTTAAGTCAGGAAACTTCGCATCTCTATTCTTGAATAAATGAATTTTTTGTAGTTAACAATCAGAAAATATACTCCAAACATACTTTAGGTGAGAATTAGATACAATAACCCGGATATCATGGCGGTAGATTAGGGAAAACCTGTTGTATTTTAAACAATGAAGTTTTAAGACGCCGGACGATGCATACATCTATTATTTCCTCAATATTATGATATATTGCTAGTATTTCAAATGAAGCCATGCATTTAAGCATTTATATGTCTAAATAATAAAAATAGTAAATATGGACATAGTCCTCAGTCGCACGGCGGATTACTGCTCTCTATGACGCTTTCGGTTTTGGGAGGATATACACATTTTATCACGCATAAGGCTATGCTTAGGAAGTTCACGTAATCGGTTCGTCATAACCTTATTTCGTCGGGGAACTTCAGACGAATTCGACTGATTGAAATACATAACTACGGAGTATGAAGTATGAACAGCTGCTATTCCCCTTAGACTCTGCCTTAAGTATTCCACTTTAGCAATCCCTGTCTCTCAACATTCGATTCAGCCAATTTTTTCCACCGACGCATGTTTCTCTCCATCAGTAATTTTCCACCATGTAACAACGAAGAAACCGTAGGTTTTGCAGCTCAATGAATTTTCAGGTATCGTAAATTTATTTTCTACTCTCCAGGATGACATTATAGATATTAAAAAATTCTGGTAGCCGTCGGGCAGCACGACCAGCCAATTTAAAAAGGACTAATATTTCCTTTCTTTTCATTGTTTTCAATTTCTTTTCTTTCGGTCTTGTGCCAGATCGGGCGCTAATGAGAAGGCGACAACTAAAATCTGCGCTTCAAGATTACCCGTTTCTTCGGTACGGAACTAAGTTTCCGCGCAAAGGATAGTTGAAAATAGACGGCTTTCGGCTAATCCTAAGAAAAATGGAATGATTTTCCCATGGCTCCTTCAGAAACTTATGCCAAAATCGAACGGCCGATGTTGGCTGGGTTGGCGACACCTCGCGCCGGCTCTATCACACTTGCTCGAGTTTTGAATCTACTGCCAAACATTTGGAATATTGCGTGAAAATTCAAGTACCCAAGAGTGTGCAGGGAGGTGGCAGGTGACGCGACGTTTATATTTTAGGTGGGAGGGGAGTGTTGTGCTGTTCTTCCTTCGTTTTCAATACGCCGAAAAAAACGGCAGTAGTATGACATTAATGGGAATGAAGTCGCGTCTGTTACAAATAAAATTTCCATCGTACTTTTTTCGCGAAATTAGGTCATCCTTGACACCCTGCATAATTTGAATACGTAGGAATCAACTTAAATGACTTGCACAGTTGAATGCAGAATTTATTCAAGAATAGATATGCGAAGTTTCAATACCCTTACTCAAAAATACAAACACTTTCGTATTTTTTGTTCTGCTTTTCTCGATTCTAGCCCACATTGGAACGTCTTTCAAAATATGCAAAGTATATTCAATTTATCCTTATAAAAATTGTAAAGAATGAAAATATTTTAAAGTCACAAAAAGAGAAGAATACAATCATCCAATAAAATTGCATGAACTTTCTCTCTCATATTAATAATGACAAATGAATAATGAAAGCTAGGAAGGAACGGAAAAGGCTCTTCATACACAGATAATGAAAGTTTGACGAGCAAGGAATTCTTATGTTTAGAGTTCGTTTGCCGAAACCTTGCTTTTCCTTCGAAGGAAACCATTCATTGCCACGGAGTAATTGCACGTCTTTCTGAAACTTTGAAAGGAAATCGAAAGCTATTCTTAGAAGTGACGAAGGATAGGAAGATCTCGAAGCAAATTCTTCCAATCTTATTATTGTTCCGACTTCTCAAAATGGCATTAATCTATATCCGAAAAGTATCATGAAAAAAATTAAATTATAAGCGGTGAAGGAAGAAAATAAGTTGTTTCTTACGAAGTATAAATATTGATTACTTAAATTAAGTAAATGAGTGTATTTCTTTCATAAGAATTTTGATGATAATTAATGGAATGATGATATTTTTTGCCTCTTTATGGAAACTACCCCCAATTAATTTAAAATGCTGCCATTTGGGGGAAATGGGAAAAATTAAATTGATAACCTCGTAATTGATTTTCGAGGCAGGGCCCATTTATAGTATGTTTGACAGAGGGGTAAGCACATACTAAATTTAATATGGAATAAAAAATGTCACAAACAAATTAAATGAACAGCACAAATTATTATAGGATTGTAATTGCTTTTTATAAACGATATAAATCGATTTTATGATCTGGAAATTTATAAAAGGAACTAAATTATTTAATATTGAAATATTTTATCATTATTCATTCAAAATGCAATAGGTATGTATTTTTAGATGCGTTATACATTCATTTATTGACTAAGAAAAGAGTATAAGAAACAGGATTAATTTTCAAGCATCGATGATACTAGAATTTACACAAGCGAAACTAGTCGTCGAAAATTAACCTTTAACCAGCAACAAAGTTGTGTACTCTTTCCACCTACATCCGATTCCACGATATCAACTCTTATCATAGTGAAATTACTATTAATTACCATTAATAATATATAAATAGAATTTGGAAAACTATTACCTCTTCCAGTCTTCACACTGAAGAATTATAGAGGGTATTTATATTTTAAATATTTTCATTTACTTTTACTCCTGGATCTAGAAAGAGGAACATTAAAATTTATTGAATACAATAGTTGAGGAGAGAAAAAAATAGAATAACCTAAAAAGTAATAGAATGACTGATACGTAAGATCATAATAGAAGAAGAAAAATAAGACAATTATAATTACTGCACTGCAGAAGAGAAGTGGGTCCAAGTTCATTTATCATTTCTAAATAAGGAATGCTACTTAAAGGGTAATGACGTTTTCCAGAGGATTAAATTTTCTTAGTATTTTTGTTTTGTGTGTGTTTCTATGTACTAAAAATCAGTGTCCTCATGTTTAAATAATCAATTAAGAGGAAGGAAGCGCTAAATAACCTTCGGTAAAACTAGTGAATTAGATCAGAAGAGAGTCAAAGGAATAGCAAAGGACGAAGGGAGATCGGGTTGAGGCAGATTCCTTAGCCTTAACATGCAGCGGACGAAACCACTAAGAGGCAGACTCGAACTTCCGCAGCTAAGCTCTGACGATAGTAGCTTAGCACCCAACATACGTATCAGACCCTTGTCGGTTTCTCCTACTTCATCTTAACGTGCTTGAATCTTTCACCAAGATCAATTCCACTCGCCAAGTAGGTATTCCATTAACATTGCCGGTTTCCGTTACCAACTACTTCGAATGCCTCTCAATACATGCCGTGTGAATTAGTAAAATTAGAAGCTTTGAGACGCAAATAATTAAAAACAAAATACACGTTCTGCATTGTAGGTTATGCTTGTCTTCTTATCATCTTCTATTACGAGAGAGTCAATCGATTATCTAAAACTTCAAAGGAATTCGTAAATAATGAGCGATTTAGAAATACATCGATTAAATCGAAGATAATTCGTCGTAGGCTATAGGGTATATGATCCGGTGAATGATACAGGCTGTCTTTTCCTGAAATTCTGACTCTTAAGTATGAATTTAACAACTTTTATGGAATGCTCGAACGGAGTCCGTACATTTTCGCTTCTTGTATTTGACTCGCCTATTACTACAAGAATTGAAGTATTCGATGATTCTATTCAGTTCTCATTTCTTAGGTTTGATAGCCACGAACGGTCTCTTATCCATTCTTACAAATACAACGGCAAATTTTGCTCCACTTCCAAAACATAAATAAAATACGAGCAGAATAATATAGAATTTGTCCCAATCCATCCAACCTCTCTTTCATCAATATTTAAATTCTTTTTTTTTTAAAGCTGATTAGCTTCTTAATAAGTTATTAACTTAGTCTTATTTACTTAAATTTCTCTAAAGGAAAGTTGTTGAGGATAACACTTTCTAAAATTTTATCATTTGTTAACTCTTGAAGCTCTAGCCTCCCGCCCAACAAGGGGAAAATTTTTTGCTTCAAGCTCTTACTTCTCGATCCTTCACGTTGAGACTATTATTTTTGTATTTCGCATTAGTACAATATATTGCCGAAAATATCATCGGTCTTTTCAAAAGAAATAAGTGGCTCGTTAACTGGTGAATAGTATCTTTCGGCATCTGACAAGAAGATATTAACGAAGAAACTTCCCTGAACTCTCTCCCTCTGAACTTTCAAACATCTGCCCCAAGGAATGAAAAGAGAGCAGATCAAAACGCGTGAGAAATTAAACTTCAGAAATTCTTTCTACCTTATTACGGTTCAGTCACGATGAGCATTAGCGAGCAGTTAAGAGAATCACACGAATACATGGGTTATTTCAACCCTTAAGGAGGCCATAACGGAGTTCATGATCTGACATTAGTAAATGCAACTATCTCCATCACCGTCAATCATACATAAGCCGAAATTTTTCTCATTCTATCAACCATTTTTCAACTGAGATCACATCACGAATTGTGGATGCATTCAATGTAGTAAGGTCTGAGTCTACCTTGGCAATAATTTACGGATAATTTATAAGATATGTGAGGACCTATAGTCTTCATCCGAAATGTGTCGTGAAAATTTCCACATCATCTTTACTTAAATTACTGAATAGAAATGCTTCGCATTAGAATCCTAGAGATGAAAAGTTAAAGTTTAGCGGTAAAATTACGTAAATTTTTGGTGGTAGTAAGATTGAAAAGCTATAACTTTGATTATATAATTTCTCCAATGTGAAGTTTGCACAGTACGTTAAATTAGTAAGTTTTCTGTGAAATATAAAATCGATTGATTGATGAAGAACAATTTCAGTCATTTTATGTTTATTCTCCTGCGACCTTTTTTTATATGTATTTTTATGCATATTGGGGTATTCATGTTGAAATTTGGTAATCTCCAAAGTGAGTTTATCTTTGAGCCTCTCACCTTAGAAAGCATAAAGCATAGTTTTTTCATCAGCCTTCTATCGTAGTTTTGGTAATGTAACCGTAGTATTTTTCCAAGGTATAGTGTTTAAGCACTTTAATGTTTTCTAAATTCTATTCTGCGGAAAATGTGCAACGATTCTCTTCTTTTACCACGACGTATTTCCACAAGATATCGCCAGATACTGAGAATTTTAGTCGATATCAATCAATTTACTGATTCGATCAAAGCCTATAGATTTCGAGAACTAGCAGGCAGTTCTGTCGTCGCACATTGGGACCGAATCGGAAAAAGCTGGCCAAATATCAATTTGCGACATTTTTTTAAAATTTTTAGGCAATTATATTGTTGTTGTCCTCCACGAGGACTATGAAATCCACCCATATTTGAATTTTTTTAGTTCGGAATTTAGCGACAGTAACCAGTCAAAGTTAGGAAAATGTGCTGTTAACGGCCGTGGTGATTTTTCACATTAAAATGCCTGAAATGTATGTCGACAGGCTGTGTTTTAGGTAGGTAGTAATTAGCATTTTAAAGTATATGGCGCTTTAATATATATATATATATATATATATATATATCTGAGAACAAACATCCCTATTTTTATACTTTTATAAAATCTATTTAAAGAATTAATATTAATATTTCATTGCAAAACGCACCTAATTTTTCGATAAAAAACACTAAATGTTTACCATCGACACTTATCCACAGCAAGATTTTATTACAGGGATTTAGTATAATGTTTGTACATTAAGAAAAAGAAATTCTTGCTGATACTTGCAATCTTGGCGTTTCTAGTAACTTTTCAGTCGCGCGGTTCCCCGACTCTTTTCTCCGGCGCGCGGTACGTATCGGGAGATGTGTCGATTCTTTTGAGTTAATTTTTCATAAATTACAGAGAAAACTTCATGAAATGTATGTCATGACGTTTTCTCAATTCTGTTATCCTTTTCGTTTACACATCAGCCCTCTACAATTTCTGCTTGACCCTTAACTACCCGACTATCGCCATATACAGACTGTTCTTGATTCAGGGGGATGGAAAATGACTGCTTCTTCCCACTTCACACCCTCTCTAACTCCATTGCGAAACATAATAAGTGGTCAAAGTATCTCGGATTATCCCTTAACCTCGCAGACGTTTATACACGGAATTATAGAACTAGAGGCGAAAATGTTCAGTTTCTCTCGCGTTCTAGACGGAGTCTCAGTTATTTTTCTGATAGCCAGAAATGCGCTACCAATTCTATCTGCCCAGTATTTAGGCGAGGTGAACATCAGTATATATCTTCTGTAAGAATATTTTTAATTTTATCTTTGTTATTTTAGATGGAAAATTTTGTTCATTCTTTCGGATCGTTGATTGACATTCAATTTTTAATGACACATCCTCTAATCGTCTTCATAAATTAAATATTTTCAAATTTTAGCTGCTTTGAAAGCAGAACGGAGAGTATAAAAGTAACTCATCTCGGACTGTATGGTAAAATAATGGAAAAGAAAGGTGAGTGGAATTTAGGAGACAGCATATCTTAGAATATTGAAGAGCGAAATTCAATTTGAATGGAGATGATACTGCCAATAATATTTTAAAAGTATCCCTTCAAAAATTTCTCCATCATTATTTATTAAGGTGGAACTAAAGCTTTCGATGTGACATTTTTCGAAAAAAATACGAAAAGAGGCTTAAGTAAGACATTTTAATTCCATCAACAGCATACAAATACCTGCCGTCTACTTCCAATATCGGTGAGTAGATAACGAACTTTATTTATGTTCAGGAATAAATTCCAAATTGCATTGGCGACATGCGACATATATGTTATGAATGTTTACTACAGGCTCGCCTGAGGAATTTTCTCGTGGCCGACCATTTAAAGGTTCAAGTTAGCGACCAAAACGGAGGAAAACAGAAAGTCTAAGGGCTACAACTTCCGCTGCTGAGCTTCCTTTTGCTGCATCGATGAAAAACTCTCAGAAGATGCAATGGAGGCGAGAAAAAAGATATTCGTCAGTTTAGAAAGTAAAATTTGAGAAAATATTCCAGGTTGGCGGTTAATGATGACCTTATCCGAAGGTTGTTATTAACTTCTGATCCAATGATTTCTAGCTTGTATGAGCTACATGAACAAAGAAGAAAATGAGGGAATTGGATGCGAATGTACCCAAGCTTTTGCTTTTAAATGACGCAGAAAGTAAGTTACCAACTGAGGGAAGTGACGAGTCGGATGAAAATTCTTCGTTTTCGGTTTCACATGAATATTAAATGTACGCGTTTCTTTTACTTTTAGTTCTTTTTGTATGAAGGTTTACGATTCCTTATTACTTATAAATAAGTTTTCATTCTTTATTTTAGAAATATAAAAAAATAATATTATTTATTACAGCAAATGCTCTCGGTTTAATCGTATTTTTACTATTTCCATAGTTATTTCATCCGTATTTAGCATAGATACGGCAAAAATGATATCAAAATTGAACTTAGGAGGTCAAAATTACCCTAGTATGACATTTTCAAACAATAGTAATTATATTTAATATTTTTGGCCAGCTTTTTCCGATTTGGTCCCACTTTGCGTCGTCGAGAGAAAGTTAGTCCAAATGAAATAACTGCATGAATACTCTGGCCAAGATTAAGAGCCCATAACTAGCAATAACCCCGTGAACACCCTATTTCACAGCTTGGGTGTGAGAGTCCAGGATGCGCACGACCAATAGAGAAGGCAAGAATGACGACTTCCCTGCATCCAAACTTCGTAAAGGCGATTCGCATCTCGGAACCCCAAAAGGTCCAAACTAATCATCGTCTGTACTCACGATTAGGCCCCTGACTGCGGCTGCGAGAGATGAAAAGCGGGCGAAAGTTGGGCAATCATCGTCCACGCCCACTCTTTTTCCCTCCGACAGCCTCAGGTGTGAAACACGTGCCCGAGACTCGAAACGGAAGATCTCGTACAGGTGGAATGGGCCTCCCGTTCATCTCGAAGTAAAGGAGAAACTTTTTCCCTCCCCATGAAGAAAAGCTGCGGATTTGATTGGAACGAAAGGAGACCGAATTCCGTTTATTCTTCTAGGAGGCCGGAGTGATGATGCAGGCACGGCCGCTGGAAATGGGATCTGGTGGGAGGGATGGACCCTATGGGGGATGGAAAGGGTATCGAAGGTAGATAGATGAGAGAGGTCCCGATAGGAGGAGCCGAGAAGGGATTACATCTGCCCTTGGGAACTCGTGGGGTGGCCCCGGCGGCGGTGGGAACGATTGGCCACGTATAGAAGAAATAAGGAAAGAACTGTAAACAGTACCCGAGGGAACTAGCAATGTAAACGGATGCCGTATTTACTTATTTCTATCCGAGGGCCTCTATACCTTTTAACTTCATGTGACCGTGTTTCGTGAGATATCGCGGGTCTTTGCAAATGCTTCTTACGAGGGCCCGATGTACGTATGGGCATATTCCGCCGAAAGAGACTTCAATTGGAGTCGAGTAAAATTACGTCTCTTTCCTCTTTAGACGCTTATGCTTTCGAAACGAGGATATCCCACGGCAATTGATTCTCTCGATTTGTTCCGGTCTTGTAGCAAGGCGAAAGGAAATATTCTCCTCTTACGAAGATACGGGCTTTAAAGAGTTTGAAATAGGAGATAGCTCCCTCTTCGAGATAAAAATGGTATTCGGATAGACGTGTACCCTTCGGTGTTTGAAAGAAATGTAGGCGATGCAAAATGCTCTACTCCTCTCTTCCATACTTGTCCGATAAGTCTCAGATTTCTTCTACTTTCATGTAAGTAATGTTGTCTATAGAGATTCTTGAGGACAATTTCTGTCTCCCGTAATATTCCATGGCGTCGCTATTTAATTTAATGTAGCAAAATCTTCCAGTTTTTAAGCGGTATTGAGAGGAAACTTGAGTGATTTTTTTCTGAGCGTCTACCCATAAGAGAATATTCAATTTCTATCGGCCCATATATTTCACCTTTTAATGAAGGCGGTGCAAAAAAACTGCGATTTCCTTGCTTAAATCTTCATTCTCATATGTGCCAGCAAGTTCCGCAGTGAAACCAGTAATTTACTTTTCTCCCATTTCATATACAGAAAAATATAAAGCTTCTAATTGAAAAACAAATATTCGTGCAGATTTACACGTCGATGTTATTCCAAAACTTTAAATTTAAACTTCCATTTTCCATCCTCAACGACGGATTGGCTCCCTTGGTGCATTCATTTTCCGCCCTGCCCTCACTAAGACAGTGCTTTGTTTAAATGGTGGCGTATGTCCAACATTGTCTTCTCATTGAAGTTTTATTTGCTTTTCAGCATCGATAACAGTAGCGACTGAAAGAAAGATCTACTCGTTTCCCCCATCCCTCCATTTTCTCGCTACTCAATTTTTATCGAATCATTAATATTCTATAACCGAACCATTAATATTCTATAACCATGAGTAATTGATAAAAGCTGCTTAATATCTGCACAGGGAGTATATTTAGCATTCTCTAAAGTTCGGGAGACATGCGACTTTTGACTATCGAGTTTTTGGCGAACATACATATAAACATACCCACCTTGCTTAATCAAATTACATACTTAAATACTTCAACTACTTATATATACTTTTTTAACCTCATGACAAACGCATGAGACCGAATCGAGTTGACCTTTCCGAAGATCGACCGAATGAATCCATATTCCTGTAATATTCATTAAGGAAGTGTTTCAAATCGGTCTTTTACAAGCTTGTACATATTTCGGGACAATTTCATTTCGCTGTAATCTGATTTTTCATCACGGAAACGACGAAAAGAGAGGATATTGAAGTGAAAAATTCGAAAACATCGAGAAATGATTCGATTGAAATGCGCTCAATGGGATAATGTGAAGGGCGGTATCAAAATTAAAGATGAAAATTTTCTTAAAAGTAATCTCTGGAGGAAGAGGACGAATTTTAATTCCATTCCGTGTTATCTGGTTGCGCTTGAAAAATCGAAGTTAATCTCCGTACTAGAATATCTGGAACACGGGCCCTAGAATATCCGAATCCTTTCAAGGGGCTTGCCATTTCCCTAATCAAATAAGAAAAAGATTTATTCGGGAAGAAAAGGTAGGGTTCGGCAAAAAATTAATTTCCTACGGTTTGCGGATCGGAATCAAATCTCTTTGCGCGTATTCGTGCATTATCTCTCTGAAATGAAGTCGAGCAAATCTCGGATACGGATCTTAATCTCAAGGGTGCATACCTTTCCCTTCTCTCTATACCCTTTTCAATTGATTCTTGAGACGTACCTTCTTTGATTCCTCCGCTTCTTTCACTTCTATCATATTCCAGCATATATTTAATTACCTACGTAAATAAACTCGTTTCTATGGAAAGCGCAAAGTCGTAAAAATCGCTAGCTTATGCTTAACTTCTTAATATTCCCTTGCAACGCACATATATTTTGAAAAACTAATCCCAAACCACAGATTAAACTTGAAACACGACCTCATTCGTACCTTGGCTATTTCATCAGAATGAAGATAACGTTTGATGTATGATTAATATAAGGCTGTTACAGTAGCTCATGCTCAAACCCGCCAATTCACAGTAAAAGAATCGTAGAGAGAGATTTTTCTGCTAACTGAAACAGATGTCTCATACTGGAAAATTCTCTCCTTTGAGCTTAAGTGGCGGAAAGTATTTCTTTGAATGAGAGAATTGAAAATAAATCTAATTTAATTAAATTCTCTTATGTGGATTTCCCTCAGATGATTCTCTTATGAATTCATGCAGTTAAGCTGGTTACGCTCAGCTAATTCCGATCCGATTAGTGCTCTTTCACTTTAATATTAATAACTATTATTCAACAAGGATACCGTGATAGCACTGATGCTATTGTTGGTTGAGGATCTTTGGCATGATTACCAGCGTATTGATTCTTTATCAAGAACGTATATTTGACCTATTTACTTGAGAAATCAATTGTTTGTGAAAGTACGCTTTTCTTACATAGATTAAGCCCGTACAAATTCTTTCCAAACTTCTTGGAACGTAATTTGTATTTTAAAAGAATTTCTTTCATCAATATCAATAAAATATATATCATCAATAAAACTCTGTCCTAACTACATTAGTTTAACTATATAAAAGTTATAGTATTATAAATTCAGACGTTCTGTAAATGCAAAGGAGTTCCTGATCAGTTCTGTTTTGTATGTTAACATCAAAGAAAGTCTTAGAGTATGACTGGAAAGCCATTTCGTAAAAGGAAATTTATCCAGTGAAAACGGAAAAATTGGCGAAACCTGTGAGATATGAAAGAAAAACGTTATTAAATATAATGAATTCAAAATCGGAAACTTAAATTTATAAAACATGGATTGACCACAAAGAAAAGGAGGTGCACTGAATTGTTCAAAAATTTTTACGGGATTACTAAACGAGATTTAACAATGACAATCAACTGTACGATTTCCATCAGCTGAATTCAAAGTAACCAATAAATGGAAATCATAGAAAGACTTTTCGAATTCGATTGAAGTACCGGATTATACAACGGATATTCTTGACGATCGATTCGAATAACAATGAATATTTTGAAGATTTGATGACGAAAAGAACCATTTTGAAAATCCTTCTATTATTCTTTCTCGGAGAAAATTCCTCAACAATTGATTCCGATCGACGGTAAATGACGAACCAAACCGAAACAGAACTGTTATTTTACGTCCTTATTTAACAGGAACGAAACCTAAACGAAGCGGAAATCGCTCGTTGAATGATGTATTCTCACGAGAGTGAGAATTCAGTGTTTTTAATCACTGATGTAATATTTAAGAATATATCTAATAACCACAAAATAAGATACTAACTATCAACGTGCACTTATGTAAATTAACACGTATCCATATACAAAAATCCTATTCTACGATACGGTATGAAAATAACGGAGAGAGAGAGAGAGAGAGAGAGAGCTGAATCTATATTTTCTGCCGGACGTTATCCCATGGAAGGAAACACCTAGAAACTCCCTCAGGTGGGAGCCAATTACAAAATGAAGACAGTTCGAGGAATATGAGAACATGATCCACATTAATAATTAAATGAATAAATGCATGGGATAACTGCATGTTTAATTTTTCGACGGACTTAACGTACGGGTATTGCTCAGTTTCTTCGCCGAGGTCGACTTTGTTAAGTGGAGTGGAGAGCCCCTCTATGCACTCGGTGCAGGGTTCGATCAAAGTGACCTTAGCTGTAGAGGCGCGTGAACGACACCGATATTACTTGGAGTGCCTGCATCCTTTTTTGCATTCCCTTGCTTTGCACCACGAGCGACCCGAGTGAAATTTTCGTGTTCCGATGCTCGGTACATTTCCGCCACGTAAATGGTGCCCTCCCAACGCATCGTCATTCACAATCACTTAATTCTCCTAAGTTCCTCCACTCCGCGACGATTGAAATCAATTGGGACTTCCTATGCCCCTCATTCTTTATTCCATACCACCCCGACCCTTGCGCCACCAACACATTTCCCCCATCTTTAATTCTTCCCACCCACTCACGAGCAATTACTTACATTGAAATCTTTTCCTAGCAGTCGACATTCAAGAATGAATTCTCCGTATTCTTCGCTCTTCCCCCTTTGTCCTCTGCCCTCCATCGAGAAACAATGCAGCAGGAAATGTGACGATTAGCGGAACAGAGTGACAAAATTGGTTTTTAGGATGTTGAGAATGTTGGGAGAGCCTCGATGAATCGTGACAGTGGAAAGCACGGCTAATACAGAAAAGTTGGTATTAGCATGTATACTTATTTATTTCTTCATTACCGCCGCAGTTAAAGGGAAGTCTGGCGTCAGAGTTATTTATACACTTCATTTCCAAAAATAATATACATTCTTTAATATATAACAATTCACGATACATAATAATTACGGAGAATTGATTCAATTGTATAAGTTACAATTCATTAAACGATACAGTATTTAAGAAGCAATTTTCACAGTGCAAAATTGATTACAACAATTAAGGAAGAGTTCAGTTAAAATAAAAATCACAATAATTACTACATTAATTACAGTAAAATAAAGTAAGTAATAATTAATACAATAATAAATACAGTAATTAATGCAATTAGTGAGTATTGGAAACTTTTCCCTCTCTCAATTATACTGACCGTAGAAAATACATTGTTAATCATGTAAGATATTTCAGTGTTTCTGATAGACCTTCAAGGCTACCATTTATAAAAACATACGCATTTGTGGGGAAGATATCTGAATTGCAATAGCTTATTGTTCCTGTATCATAGTAGCGTAATGGAAATTTTGACTTTGACATTGCCACGTTTAACGCATAGAAGACATGCAGTTAATGTCCACGAATCTAAGACAAATCTAACTCTACAAAAAAGACCCTTTCTTCGGCATTCCGCAATGGAATTAAATGTGTTAAAAATTTAAAGTAAAAAATACGCGCTTATTAATACTCTCATTTAACGTTTCTTGCGTATGTAAAGAAAATAGGGAAAATTAGTAAATCCGAAAATATTAAGATGCATTTCCAAAGATTGGTTGGAAAACTATAGAAAGTTGAACAAGGTGAACTTTAAATGGAGAATTTTTAAAGAGAATACTTTGGCTAGATGACCTATTTTATCAGATGATAAAAATATATGGCGCACTGGTACACGCAGATAATGAGTAAGTAGAAGATAGCATGCGTAGGAGATTAAATATACAGTTTGGTTAAATATTTATTTGTAAAAATATCATGTATGGTCTAAACATTTTTTTACAAAACTTTGCGGCCTGGCACCGTGGTAGCATCACCTAATTAATGCTATGTTAATCATCATATTATTCTCCACTAATGCTTTTAATAATTGCCGCTAGTGGTCTCATTTCCTCAACATTGGAAGTTAGATTTCATTATCAATCCTGTGTGCAGCGGAACTGGCTTCATCAAAAAAGCCACGGAAAACTGCAACCGGCCATCGATCCGTCAACGACCGTCCGCGCTCACAGTCGTCATTTACTCATTAAATTTTTATATACATTCTCACTACATTTGCAATATAAAATTAAAATGTTTGAATTTCATATTTATATCGAGAATAATGAATCTATAGAATGGGTGTAAATGCTGATACCTCTCTGAGAATCCAAAGTAGTTACTTTTCTGATGCTTCATAATTTCTTACAAACTCTCTTATGTTTCTGTGCACATCCGATCGATCTCTGAGCGATTCGTACCTTTCCCGTTTATACATCCGATTGGCACTTGCAAATTTCAATTCGTCTTAATTTTAAATCGTGCAGCATGCACCGGCGTACTTTGCGTCGGCGTACATCGGTGTCTTTCCATTTCCGTGCGTGCAAAGGATGAGCAATCTTTGTCTACTTACAAAATGCAAAAAAAACGTCGTGAGGTTACTGTTTTTACGATAACGCATCGGGACAACGCAGAGTCGACGACTCGATCGCTCACAAGTTCCGTCGTTTCTTCGAGCGGAGGGGAATAAAAATTCCGGCATAAAAAGGCGAACGAGGGTCCGTTCCACAGAACATCCCCTCGCCCACCCCTCGTTAAGAATCTTTCTCGCGGACTCACGAAGGTGAAGACGCTGTTTCCTCACCCGGACTCCGGCCGGACGAAGGGGTCCGTTTTTTTCCCCGAGTCCGGACTTAGATAATCGGAAAAAATTTATTTAATGCGAAAGGGGGCAGGCGTCACTCACACCCGCCTCCATAGCCAAAAGAATGATTAGTCTTTATATTTATAACCTTATGACACCTTAAGGTTTTTTTGATTTATGTTTTAGTCATTTTATTTGATTTTTATAGTTTAGGAATAGATTTAGAGTTTTCTTTATTTGATTTGTTTTAATTTGCCATATTATTCCGCATCGGTTTGCATCACCTATCACCATTCACCATCACTCTATTGATTAATTTATTTATTCGCCTTCGATACTCAAATAACGCGGAGGACAGTTATAGTATTGTCGTCAATGAAGAACGATTGGGACTCACTTTCGTAGCATAGATAAGGTAAATGATACTCAAAACATCTGGAAAGACAACGGAAAATATCACTTTTCTATGGGAAGAAGATAAATAGCTCATCCCGTGAAGAAATAGAGACGATCGCGAGCTATGAGTACGAGTCTATAATCAACCTTACCCATATGGGAAGGCAGATGAGAAGTTTTTTTAATTGCATTGAACTGTTATATTAATTCAAAATAAATTGGGATGTTTTTTGAAGATAATGCAGAAAAAATACCAGGTGAAGTGCCTTCAGACCGAGAAAAAGGAAAAAAGTCAGAATATGGAAAATTAAATGGCAATGACTTCTGCACCAGAGTTAAAAGCAAGGTCATCGACATTATATGCGTTTTATCAAACAGCTTTAGATTATTGAATCTATTGCCCTCTTTTCTTCTAGGAGTGAATAAGTTGTCCGTAAATCTTGCGAAGAAGTAGTTCGTGGATTCGATCGACGTGGTTTGGGATTGTAACTGATTATCGTTTGTGATGACAATAATTATTTATGAAGATACATTCCAATCTCCCTAATTAGGCATTAAACTCCGTTCAGTTCGCATTATCGAGTATTTAAAAATGTAAATTAACTATGGACATATTATTTTGTATTTTCGAGGTATAACTGTAGCGACGGGAGCAGTGGAATAATTTATGTCATAAATTTTCTAGTATATGACAGAGATGTTACTGAAAGTCATTCAAGAATTTGAATGTTTATTCAGGAAATATTTACTTCAGTATTTACATTTGGTACAGCTGCAAACTGGATACACTCCTTTTTACGTAACATATGCATCTTTGTTGTTACTGGAAAGAAGTTCTCCAACATTATTTGATGGAAAACGAATCATCTTGAGAATCATATTTCGTTTTTAGCTTTAATTTAATCAAACATGAAAATAATCATATTTATGCAATATATTTATCAGGTTATGTCGACTTTCTTTTATTTATTTCCTAATAAGATGTACGTCTGAAGTTGAAGTGACTTAGAAACTGTCCCTCCTTCCAAAATAAAGATAATAGGTCTGTTTGCTAAACTACTTCTGATACATTTATTATATGTATAAACCTAGATATTTATGAAAATAATATTTAAAAAGTTGACTTAACTGAATATTTAATGTTAACACTTGACAAATATTTATAGAAAAATTAAGCATCCTCAGTATTCTGTTCAAGTTTTAAGTTTCTCTTTCGTCATTCATTATGCGAATCGTATATCACCGGTTATGTACCACGTTGTTAATTACCTGAAATACTTCCTACTAGAAAAGAAAAATTTCCTTAAAAAATATCACATATATAATCAATTGAAATTATATTTTAAAACGCAATAGAGCAATACGTAGCACATCTTCCCAGTGTGTTCAGAAGGAAAGATCGAAATTTAAGTAGGTTACTTATTTATTCGATGCCTTATACCAAAGTTGGCTTAGTATCACAAAGTTTATATAAGTGAAGCATGCCTTTTGATATATTGATAGGACGTGCCTCATATTTTTTGGTAAGGAGCTTCAGAAAGGAACGGAATCTTTTATATGTAGTCATATAAAGTTGAAACGACTTTGAAATTGGGATTCTACTTCATAGACGGGTAATTGGACTTGGTTTATCGGTGTTCCCAAATGCGCCAGAGCCTAAATTCCATCCTTGAGGTTGTCGATGTCCAATGACGAGAATATATACTCTCAAGCGACACAGTGGCTCGACTTCCATAGCATTCTGCTAATCGCGTTCGTTTTGCTCATCTTTTGGAGAATCTAATCGTAGTTGGAGAGAATGAGGAGCGTATGCGCCCGTCGTATCCTTCACTTGGGGATATGCAGAATCTCACGGATGGACTCGCAATATATGCATGCCAAGGGCCTTCTGCGGAATCCCTCCGCGATCCTATTTGAATCAGTTCGCACGGCACTGTTGCATACGGAGTTTGCGATGGGTGTATCCGGGGAATACTTATTTTATTCTTCGGACTAGCAAGAATGCGAATCTTTTAGAGCACGAATGAATCTCTTTCATAAAAACGTTGTACGGGAATATCCTGGGAGTTAAAATGATTTCTTTATGCATGACGTCGTCCCTCATATACCCAGAATTGCTTCCGCCGAAAATTTGTCGAAAAGGAGTTCTTAGTACTGGAGGAGAGAGTCGTGACCTATCGGGTAAACGCAAGGGCAAGTCGGGATAAAAATGTTGAATTATCATTCATTTTCGCAATTTGATATTAATGAAAAGATAGTGCGCTACTCTGAAGCTTTGGATCTCTGTGTCAGCTTGACTTCGGTGAACTACTCGGAGCTAAAAATCAAAAAACCTTCAAAATACAAAGCGGCGTTTCTTTTTTTTGCATAGACATTTCGCAGTTACTGGAAATGCATCATCCCATCATTTTGTATTTAATTCAATACTATGGATTTAGTGATATATACATTAACAATGACAGAAAAATTAGATCTAAATATCTTTAATATTCCTCATTTAAGAAGCTTCTGACACATTCTGTTTTAGTTGTACACCTACGCTGAACAGGTCGACCAAATACAACGACATTTCGGTAACAAAGTGACCGATCTGACGAATATCTGCAAACCAAGTTTTATCAAAACCCTGTTAATGATTGAAAAGTGAGCTAAAGATTGTTTATTGGTTTATTCCGCATTTATACTGAATCCAATGTCATGCAGACAACACCTAAAGCATATGGCTCCATGTATTGCTTACGGGAGAACTTCTGAAAGAAAAATAAAAATGTGATATTTTCAAGAGAATTAGTGCAGATTATGATTTTTTTGAACCGATGAATTTGGGTTTATCGTTAAGAAATAAGTTCATTCTGGCATCAAAATATTTCTCGAGGAATCAAATTTTCACGTACGTTATTCATATTGCTGTTTAAAATGTAGGATATTAGCACCTTAGTAAAATCTACTAGAATAACGAGTTTTCGGGAAAATGCAAGGAGAAATGAAGTAGTCTCCTACTTTTCGTCTTATTTTCGTACGAATGAAATCAAAATTAAAAAGAATATAATATAATAATGTCTTGATTATCGTCACATATTATTACAACTTCCATCTTCGCGTGGAGAGGTATAATATGGTGAAACATTTTTTCTATAAAAAATTCATGCCAAGTTCCCCTTATCGGCAGATTGCTTTAACCAGCTAGGCCATCTAGCTAGAAAAATTAAATACAGTGAAATTCTCCTACCGTGATAGCATAGTATAGCACTTCTCGGGCTCGATTCCGGCTTCCGTCATATATTTTTGTAGCCCGTTTTTCTTTGGAATATATACTGGGTAGATGCCCTTACGTGTAAAAACACCTAACACTGTTCCTAGAAGTTTGATTTCGTCACACAGTATGACAGCTTTATTCTTCGCGTGGATAGATAAGTAGGAAAGAAACATTTCTTCCATCAAAATTCACAAAAGATTATTATTAATTCACAAAGTCTTTTAGTTAATACGGTATGCTTTATTCTTCGGAAGGCTATAGCTGCGAAGAAATGCAATCCACGAAGGTAAAATGGATTTGAAAAAATCTTGACGGTACCGGGAATCGAACCCGAGAAGTTCGCCTTTACGGCACATTACCTTAACCAATTGCCATCCGGCCGGAGAAATTAGAGACCTTTTGAAAATCTCTACCCCTGATATCTTAGTTGGATAATGCAATTTGCCTGTAAGAAGATCTCTGCTTTGATTCCCACTCCCGTCAATTTTTTTTTCTGGCCCGTTTTTCCTCGACATATATCCCATTTAGGTAGAAGTACATAAGTATAAATGTACGTTAACTCTTTTCCTAGTACTTTAAGCTCGTCAAACAATATGACATCTTTAATCCTTGAGTCGATAGATAAGTACGAAAGTAGCAATTATTTCCATCGAAATTAACTAAAAATTATAATTTTGTGGTCAAAATGCCATCCACCAAGGGAAAATGGATTTGAACAAATTCTGACGGTTACGGGAATCGAACCCGCGAAGTTCCCCTTTTCGGTAGGTTGACTTATGCAAGTAAATCATCCCTCTAGAGAATTTTAAAGACATTTTTAATATAAATCTTGCTTTTACCTCGAAAAAAGTATCTTTTAATTAAATTACTCCAGCCGTATTTTGTGTATTCATTCATATTTTAATTCAAAAGAATAAAAATGTATCTTACTTAAATAGTACTTGGGTCAATTGTCTTTGCTGTTAAGTCCTTTGGTAAATAGTTCCCTTAGTCAGTTTTCCTTGGTCTTGCCTCTTGGGTGAAATATCTGAGCACACTTTTCGAGGGCATATGGTTCGCAATGAACTGTCATGATAATATTTTTTATGCTGACACGTACTAATAAAATTGATTGCTTATCTTCTGAGGAGTCGGTGTCGTTGCGAAAGCGCGTTAATGTTTTTCTTCTGATCGCACATTTCTTTCGATGGGAATGATAGATGAATCCTCAATACATGTTTCAATAGCTCTCAATTTACTAATCATCGTCCATGGCGAGTGTACTCAGGGACAGCGATATGGCTGAGGTATCTCGAGGATAGCTTTCGAAGGGCAGCTTTAGGATGTATAGCAAGTACGCACGAACGGTGTGGGAGATCGGCTTCATGAATAGTTGATACTCCTGGGTACTCATCGATTCTTGCATCACGGGAGGCAGCTACTAGAAAGGAAGTACCCGAGGGAAGTCGTTAAGTAAATATTTAAAGTCACTTATCAGGGGGTAATAAAGCATTTACGATTTTAACGTATCTTAATGAATTTTAAATTCGACATGTATCGGATGAAACCTACCGACCGAGGGAAACCAACCTACTACGGTGCATTATGTCATGCGTGGAAAAATAAAAAGAACGTTTTAGAGTCGGCAGTCCTTTCTCAGCACCAAATCCTCATTCTGTAGGGCAGTGATGGATAACTAGGATTAAACTGAATCAATGTGAACATTAAGAACGGGGGAGAAAATGTATGACTTTCTGAAAGCCAAACTTTATGGTGATGCTGATATGTAATGACTCATTTTCATCTTCAACTCGAAATATGAAATAAATTTGATTAGATACTGTTTGGGATTGGGCTGATTCAATTATAAACGTTGTGTAAAAGTACAATTAGCGACTTCTACGTTGAGTCTTTTGCTTGATTAAGGCGTAAGGTTGTTCTGTTCCTTAATTCCTTATTTCTTGTAAAACCATACATATTTACATAATAATTTGTTTTATATAAATAATTGTACAGTATCATGAATTTTACTACTTGTTTTGGAATTATTTTATTACATCTCACATAATCATTATAATCTATATATGCTAACTGAATTGTGATTGTTAGAATCATATTATATTAATGAACTGTTGGACTACATCATTAATATTTGGGGTAAGAATTTTCATGAAGTAACGGCGGTGTACGGAGACTCTAGGGAATAATATTGAGTCGAAACAGCGAAAATGTATTTAAGGACAACGAAGTTGCCTGAATCGCTTTTGAAGCCCTTTCCAGCTAATCTCAAATCATTTAAAAAGAAATGTGATAAAATATTGTAGATGTAGATTATCAATAGGTCAATTGGATATTGTTCTCAGCATTTTTTGTAAAGTTATATAATTAATGCATATGTTTACGCTGCCACCATAATTTAATAACATAGATATTTTTGTTTGTACTATGGGTGATTGGTAATTTTATATTGTAGTAAGAGTTGTAAATCGGACTGTGTTGACTGAATATGTTTAAATATCTGCTTTTATATTTTCTATATATTTTTTATGAGTTGCCACCGGACAGTTGTCCACTTGTAACTTCACATTGTAAATAAATAAATAAATAAAAATATAAGCAAAAGTTAAACTAATGGTAGCGATAAAGACAGAAAGTAAATACGCCAAGGTATTTCATATAATAATAGATAATTTTGAAATATTTTATTATGCATGATTATGGAATCTAGTGTTCACTTCGAAAACCCTTTAGGGTACAAAGCTTGTCATTTTTCTTTCTCATATTTTTTCTGCGAAACCATATCATTCAATCAAGGTCTTTGAAAATGACGTCTGATAATTGCTAATAAACAACTTCACTACCAGCAAATTTTAGAGTAGGATTTAACTGAATAAAGATTATAAAAAAAGAGCAGTGTTACTTGGTAATCAGAAGGATCAATTACTTTGGATTTTACAGAGCATTATCCCTTTAAGGAAACTATATTAGTAATCATACCATTGTTATTGATGTTTTGGAGCAGTTCAATGAATGGGAAAGCATAAAAAAGGCTATAATTGCTGAATATTGTATTGTTTAGCATGGAATCAACGAACAGATTAAACGACGAAGGATCCTTTATATAACAATGAAGTAACCCCTTTATAATGAACTTATGAATGAGTATAGATTTTAAATCGGAACATTTTCGCAGTTTATAAGAAGCAAATATAAATCTATCTTTGGCTTTGTCATTGTTTTAGAGCCGCAGAATTAACAGCCTTTCTCATCAAAGACTTCGCTTAAACGAGATAAGTAAAATGAGTGATTTCCCTATGATCCCTTGAGAAACGAACGGCATCAGGGATTATTAATAAAGCTCTATATATGCTGTAGTTCGTCCAAATCAGATTGAAGAGGATCGAGAAGTTTACCGGAGGAAAGAAATGAGATAAGTTGCTCTCGTCGAGCACTTAGAAGAGCGTAGGATAAAGACTGATTGGCTGGAATTGATGCGACTTGGGTGGTACTTTATTGGGAATTAGACGGATGAGTGCTAATTTTCACGGAGGGAAGCAGTTTCTTAGGAGTTAGAGCAACTGAAGATGGAAGAAATAGGTGTTAAAAGGAATCGATATGTTTTTTTCATCGCATGAACCTGGAAATTGTTTTCGAAAAGAGTTAAAAGGTCGTACGTATCTGAAGGAGTGGCATCTGTCGAATAGTTTAAACTTTTTAGAGTACGTCCGAAGAGGGTTACTTTTGTGCAGTCGAGGAATGGGTGGGTTGAAGAGTTATCTTCTTTTGAATGTGAATCGTAGATATCGTTAGGTGACGTACCGTATATATATTTAGTATAGTCAAACATATATTCCTTTTCTACGATTAACGATATGTTAAACCTTTTAAACACGTCATTCGGACACATCCGGACGGGTATTAATTCCTGTGAGAACCCTTAATGTATGTACAAGAGTTTCAGGCTTCTATATTCAGTAACGAAATAAAGAAGAATAGATATAAAGTCGCAGATTATTTCTTGTTTATATTTTTGTACTTCTTAATGTAATTTATGAGTCTAATATGACTACCTTATTATGAAAAGCTTTCGCGACCTACGAAAATAATTTTGTAATTAAGAAATAATAAAATAATTCTGAATCCTAGGTCGCGGATTTATTTTTAATTCTAGTGTAAAGTAAAATTAAGATTGATTTCTGCGATAACAAGACATCTTCTATTCAACGAATTGTAATATTTCCACGAAGTTTTTAATTTAACCGATCGAGGTCTCGTTGTTGAGAATGAAGGAGTAGCTGAAGAGTTAAGGGAAATTGGTCTCAATTGTGAAACATTCGCGAGACTATTTTTTCAGTTGAGTGATTTAAAATCATACTACATGTAAAGAAAGAAGGGAACCAGGCTGCATTTACGGGAGCGAACCGAAAATTTCTGAAATTTAGATAAACCAGTTTGTGTCAGTTCTTGCAGTATTTGTTTTAGCCATTTGGTAATGATTCTCAGAAACGACATTTTGGTTTGCTAAAATAAATCCGTGAAAATTTTAAGAATTAGTTTCATTACCATTTTAGAACTGGGTAAGCAGCAGAATGTCATACCTCTTCACGAGGATGACACCGAATTTTTTCAAGATACTTTGCCATCCATACTCTGGCGCGATCTTGGTAGCCGACTAATCTTACCCTCTGTGGGCGACATATGTCACACAGCTGGCTGATTTGGTGGGTTCGACTCCACTGACAGGAGGAAACCCGACCCGCGGTGGGGACCTAAAGATTTCACATATTTTCGTAGTGAATCTCATGCGGAGGGCTTTGGGTTATCAAGCAAGCTTCGTCGGCTGCATCGTCCGAGATCAGTGAGCTCCTGTGGGATTGAAGTGCTTCCGGTGATGATATGAGCGAAGTTGGACGGGTTAACTCACCGGAGAATCACGTCTAGAATTCATACTAGTTCTCCGCCGTGTGTTGTAAGCTAAGTTGATGAGAGATAAGGATGTGAGCTGTCCCGTATCATCCGCGTTTATCCCCCTATGTCCGCGAATATCTGCGTACATCACAGCACAATGACAGTCGAAGGGAATACTGCATTTCGTAATTCGACGAATAGTAAAACTTTCCCCACGAAAAATTGATTTTATTTACCTCCCGTAATCGGGAGGATTGTTCCACCTATCCTCATATGTTTTTATATATTTAGATTTAACGTGAAAGTTAGAAAGGTAAAAACAGGGAATGTAAGTACAAGATTTAGCTTTGGGGAAATATCTTCTCAAATCAAGCCGGGAGAAGACAATCCCAACGTGAGAGAAAACTCCAATGAAGGGGTAAAGAAACCCGCGAAAACACAGAGAATACAATTCAGTAAAAGACGGTGAAATAACTACATTTAACATTTTAAAAAAATTTACAATATGTATAAATCAATAGCTGAAAGGGTGGTGAAAAATAATGAAAGATAAGTAATTTAAATATTAATTCATTTTTTAATTGTTATTAAAACAATCCAAGACGCTATTGATGTTGAATTTGATAATTTAACACACACATACGCATGTTGAATACTCGAATCTACCGTAGAGTAAGTATATGATCTAAATTATCAAATTTAATTACTAAGTGGGACGTATGGGCACTCTAAATACAAGAGACAAGATAATAAGCTCGGATAAGGCTGCCATCCGTAATCTGTAGGTGTTTTGGCCAACAACTGGATAGAGAAAGTCGTGTCATTGCTTTATCTATCGCCCCGACACCGTCAACGCCGCGTTCTCACCCCAATCGCTACAAATCCTGCCAAACGCCACCTCCCGAACAAAACAACAAATGAACTCGCAGAAACCTCATAAACCACTCTCGAATCGCGGGTCGAGAGCACCAAAACTCCCGCTATTCACGACCTTCCTCATTGTCGAAATCTATCGCCGCCCAACCGAAGGAAAAACGTTTGAATCACGGATTACGGTGTGTTTGTGGGTGGGGTTGCACGTGTGCCCGCTGCGATAAGGTCTCCTCACTCATAGCACTCGGCAGAATTTACCATATGAGAGGGAGGGTCACGGTAATTGTCCTAGGACATGTTACCCCCGAGCCAAATTGGTTAGTGACTCAGGATAGCTCGATTCGCGCTGTAATTGCCGGACGAGGATAAGGGACTCAGATCTCATAACCCTCCAAAATTCGATTTGCTGCCGGATTTTCGGAAAAGGAGACAAAAATGGAGCAGTTCCCCGCGCTTTGTTTAGCCTTCTACGGATTTCGCATTTTCCATGTATCATTGGGAGGTAATGTAGTGAAAGTCTCTTTCAGAGCGTTCCCGCCCGAAGCGGAAGAAATGTACAATGAATGCCGTGTTTGGACAAGTCGTACAAAATATCACGCTTCTGAGAGAAACATAGGTGATGCATTTAAAAGCGTCATTTATGAGAGTTAGCGCACAAGAATTACTGTGAAATAAGACTCCAATGTGTTCTGGTCAGACTTTGTGGAACGCCATATAGCCCTAACTAAATCATTGCTTGTTATTTTCCACAATATTTATTTAAACGACCAGTATCGATATGAATGATCGTTCTCGGGTCCTGAGGGCGAACGTTTGTCATTATTCAGCATCTTACCATATCTTAGCAGCTTTCATATTATTAGAGCCAAAACTGAGACAAAATTAAAGACGCATTATTTTTGTCTGGTACCAAAATACATCAAAAATATTCCTATTACCGAAATATGTTAATTTGGCTCGATATGAAGCTATGAATGTTGATTAGGGAATATGAATTTGAAATATGTAATCATTTTCTAGAGCCTTTATATCTAATATATAGAACCTTTTTATAACCTTTCCTAAATTGATACTGTTTAAATAAAAAAGTTTAATATCATCAATGTTCTATTCGACAATTTTGGCATAATTTTGGCGGTAATGGAAGTTAAAAGACTCGAAGCCATTTGTTGTTTCATTCTAGTATGTTTTTGAAGTCGGTCAGATGCGAATCTCATAATACCCATAATACAGAGTCATTCTAGCAAACACAATTTCGCTCAAAGAGGCACAGCAAAAAATTCGATCAATAGCAAGGATAATGAAACAGCAAGCATGCAATGTCTCATGCCGGTAACGACAGTCTTTTGAGTGGCAGCTGTTTTTATAACCTTTCCTCTGAACCAATTATTTCGAAAACTTTGATGGAGAACAGTGAACTGGATGAAAGAGCACTTTTGCTTTGATTTGATCCATTACATTCTTCTGTCACAATACGGAACAGTTGTCGGATACTGTAAATATCGCATCAAGTAATTTCATGTGTATTCTCTATATTCTCAAATATATCTGTTATTCTTTCATGCATGAATGTTGGTTATAGACGCGAAAATTCTTTGAAATTAACATTTTCCTCACGATCACATTTATTACAATAACATTATAAGGGTGCTTTTCCAAGTATTAAATGTTTTTCTTTAGAATCGTAAAAGATTCTCTTGCTGTGACATTTATGCATGATATAATATTTATTAACTGCCTCACAAAATACAGTATTTTATAGAAAAATATTATAATTTAATTGCAAGGAATCTCTAGGGATCTCCAAAGATAAAACGGTAAGTTTACTAAAAAAACTGTGAGTCGCCTTGTCTTACGTTTTACAAACGTTATGCTATACACGCTGTTACGTAACTGAGAAATTAATGTAATTAATTTCGTTGAATAAAATTTATATATCTATTTTTTGACAAAAACACGATTTACCTTTTTCTTGACTTACATGGCTTGGTAATAAACTAAAAACTACGGCTCCTTAACAACAAATTTTTGTACGATTGCTTCAATGAAATATATATTTTAGAACATTACAAAAATTTGCCTTGAAGGCGATAAATATTTAGGCTTAAAAGAATAGGGAAGAGTGAGAAACAGAGTTCCTAATTGTAATTACTCTTATGACTATGATGACTATGACTGGTTTTTAAAATGAAAAAAATTTAGCAATTTATCCCCAATGAATTAAATCATAACTGAGCTTGGAAAGAATTAGAACATTATAAATCACATTTCAACAAGAAGAAAAAAAATGAAAATCTTATGTGGACATTATCGGCAGGAAATGCGTTTGTAGGATTAGATCCTTGATGAGGTTGAAGAATCTCATTCCCACTTCATCCCATTACATCATTTGCTCACTTAATCGAGTTTAATTTCCCGTATTCAACTTGCTACTGCCGAAATTTTTTGAATTACATTTTAGGGAAAACGGGCTAAAAAGACTAGTGATAAATTCAGTGGGAAAAACAGAGAGCGAAATGATGGTGAGAGGATAAGCGTAAACACAACCAACTCTCAGTGAATACAATCACTTTTTTCTTTAATTTCCGAAGTTATTTCGGATTAGTTTTAGAGAATCGATTCCTCAACAGTATAATACATTTCAATATCAAATGAGAGGATTTGAAAATAAAGGCCGAATTAGTTTCTGCATTTATTCAGTTCTAGCGAGCAATTATATTTCCATTCATGAATAAATTTATTCCTCTTCGTTCAAGAGTACACGCGATATGTTCCCGACTGAAATAAATTTGTACTTCCATGAATTATTTCGTGACGAACGACCGACAGTCAGCATGAGCTGTCACGTCACTGATCTGTCACAACAGTTCCTTTCTTCATTCGTCTAGCCCACACTTTGTTCTGTCCCTATCCAGCCTCTAAATATTTCTGTCTCGTTCAAATTTATACTAGGGGTAGATTTTTTTACCTCATTTAGCGAAACGAGACGTTTGAATGGCATTTTATCAACTTCATGTTGCATCATTGCGCTGATTTTCACACACACCAAATTTTTCACATGTTGTAACTACAGGACATAGGTCGAATCTCTCCTAATTTGGTATTGCTGGGCTATTAACGAACAATTTTTACAGTAATTATTTCAAGACATCAACGATTTGAATATAGTATTAATTATAAATTTTCCTCAAAGTATCAAAAATCGCATTATAAATATATGGAAAAATGCGATTAAAAATTCGCAAAAAATAAATAATATTTAATTGCCTTATACATACAGGTGTAACACACACACACTTGATGACTTAAAATCATCAGATTTTGAAAATTTCGAAATAATTTGAAAAAAAATAGTTTTGTTGTAAAATATTAAGAATAGCGATTTAGCCATTGAGAATTTAATAGCTAAATTGAAGCATTGTAACACAATAGTGGATTGTAAGCAAGGATGATATTTCTGCCAATTGCAATCAAAGGAGGATTTAGAAAAAGATTTAGGCCATATACAGACGTTTTATTAATCCTATATCATCTGGGTAGATCATATGATTTGACGGTATTAACGTTGAGGTTTCGTATTTAGGCTGTTTTACTGCCAAAATGATCTGAACTTTAGATAATTCTGATTGTAAGGATAACTGAAAGTATGTAATTTTATATACAATAATAATAATATAAAAATATCATAGAGTTATTTGATGCATTCAAAATATTTTGATGTGTCAATTTTTGGCACTTTTGATGCCCTTTATCTTTAAGCCTACTTTTATATTTTGAAGCCCGACAAAATGAATTTACAATTTATTCAGAATTTTATGTAATCACGCACTTCGTGATCACTCAACTTTACATGAGTGATCACGGAGTGCAAGTGGAGTGAAGTATACAATAACTCCTAAAAAGGAATCGATCGCTAAAAATTTATGATTAAATTGTTTTAAAGGAAAAAATGATAAAAATTTGAACTCATGCCTGCGATTTGTGATTTAAATATCCTACAAAAAATCCTTGCCAAACAACTCCTAAAGAACCCATTGAAATCCAGTTTGGATGCGAAAATAGCAAATATCCGTCGTCCTTTTCGTGCAATTATATTCCCTAAGCTTGGAAAATAGAGAATAAAGAAGTTATTGGGAGGGACGTAGTCTCATGCGAATCCGAATAACTGATATTGTGGTACGTGTTCGTGACGTGCGTGGCTTTGCTACTTTTCCATTAGTTTAGAGAAGAAAGAGAAGGGTGAAGTTAATCCTATTGAGCCCCCAAAAAACTTAATGAAGCCATTTAAGGTTTTCGCTCGGACGGCACCGCATTCGTCGCTTCCTCGGACTCTCTTCCGGACGAGATAAAATAAGAAATCGTCTGTAATGACTGGAAAATGTGATCCAAACATTTCTATGAGGGTGTCACTATATGGTGCGCTCCTCGGACAAATTGGACTCATTTTCAAAAATATATCTAGATTTATCTTGCTGTGATAGTGAATCTTTTAATATATACATAGCACGCTTTAAATTTAATTTATAAGTTACATATTTTATAATAACTATACCAGTTATTTATAATGTAGCCAATACCACCCCTTAGATGCGCTAATCTAAAGGTCGTTGGATATAAAAGAATTCGTCCCATTGCCTATCATCTCTCTATCTAAACTGAATTTTAATGGGTTTTAGAGGTTATTAAAATAGCCATTAAAGGTCAGAAAACTCTTTTATTACTCTTGGGATTTGGCCATACAGATAATAAATTTCATAGATGTCAGTCGAGGATAATGGTACGGAATCAAAGGGAGCAATAGCAATAAAAAATTGGGAAGCACTGATCTACTCGTTCATATCACATTAAGACTGTATAATCCTGTAATGCTTCCTAGGCCGGTTACTCCCTATCATATCTAGCATAACTTACCATCCTCGACTATAGATTCGTTTTTTACGCTTTCTCCTTACGTTCGAGCCATCGCTGAAACTATATAAAGATATATAATAATAAAATTGGTAACACAAATACTATTGCTGAACAGAAGTTTTAGCTCTCAAACGCTGAGGAAAGAATTTCATTTTCAGCTGTTTTGGAGACCCCTTGGATACAGTGATTGAGGTCTTGTCAGTCGTAAAAGTTATTTTCCTTTTGTTTTACTTCAGGAAGAGAACCTTTTAATCTGGAGACATCAGACCTTTCAATTCCGTTATCCTTTGTCTTGATGAAGGTTTATATTAATTTTTACTCTTTTAATCATCTCAACCATTATATTCTTTTATATGAACTTTATTTAGCTCTACCAATGATGTGACATAATTTTAAATGCCAAAAGTTACAGAATTGTGCATAGAATTAAGTGTTGATGAGTCCTATGACGGGTGCACATTTCCTTAAAAAATAATTAGGATCGTAACGGAAAAAATGCGAGGAGATATTGGATTCACATTTTCCCTTTTTATAATTGCCAACGCGTAAAATTTATTTGCATACACATTCTTAGAGAGGGGAATAAGCGACTTTTTCTAAGCTGTAGCTGTAATTTAATGAAGTTCTACAAACACGAACGAGGAGCTTTAATGTTTGGACAAATGCCCAAAACTGAAAAGTGAAGAAAATTGTAATGAAAATGATCGAGATATTGAATTTAGAATGATATCTCTTGAGAAACGAAGGGTACACTGAATGCTTAGTGCCGTTTGAAAACCTCGCATGAATGTAATGTTTAACAACCGATCGAGTTCCCCTAAAACAGTGGAAAACTTCGATGAATAATGCGATCCCTTTAACCCGAAAAAATCGCGAGCGCTCTAATACTTTGTTACACAACATTTTATGCAAAGAAAACGAATGCATACCAATTTTCTTTGGGCAAACACGAACGTACACGAGCGAATATTTACACTCCCCCGAAAGTCTTTGGGAGAACGGCGTAATAAAGTAAACATTGCGTCATCCGACTAAATTTTCGAGATGTTAAAATACGTGCCAATTTATGAAGAGCATTTTGAGGCTGTTTTTCTTCTTTGCGCGAGTGGGATGAAGGAGAGCAAATAAAAGAAATTCCGCGGGAGGGAGAGAGAGAAAAGGGAGAAAAAAATCGGTTATAAATTCCGAATCCGGAGGGTTGGCTAAGGGCGTATGTGCTGCTGTCTAGCGACGGATAGTGGAGATGCACGGAATAGAATGAATAAATAGAGTAGAACATAAAAGGGATCGGAGCCGAAAACTGTAACCGAAAAAACCGTTATTTTTTCCCGAGTGACCGAGAAATTAGAGTTCTCGAATCCTAATGGAAACCAAAAACTGTTGTTTATTCCGTTCTAAACATTACATTTTTACGGGCTCCCGTATAGCCATGTGGACAGCGTGTTCGGCTTTGGCGAAGGAGGTCCCAGGCTCGATTCCTGGTTGGAGCTTACGTGCTAAGTTACCACAGCAATCAATGCATTTAATACAATACTACTACGAATGGACTTTTACTCATTAATCGATCAAGCTGTTCTAATATGAGTAACATCGACTTGCAACATACCAAAATGATTGCTTTAACTTTAAATGTTTGTATGTTTTTATCTATATATGTTTTATATGTATGTTTATGTTTTTTCACTATTTCTTTAATGTCTCATTTTTTGTAAAAATTAATTTCATATCACGTGAGAGAAATGGATTTTTCATAAAAATAAACAAATGATAATATAAATATCTTATATCTTAGGTTCCTGTCAATATTTCTTTAATACATCTAAATTTTTATTCTAAAATATGATTTAATATAATGTGATAGAAAAATGAGTATTATTACAAAGTAAGCAATAGATAAAATAACTTTAGATTTGGACATCATTTCATTAATGCCTCAAGTTAAATTCTAAAATTTCATTCAATCTAATGTAATAGAAAAAACACTTTTAATAAAAAAATTAACAAATATTAAAGTAACTTTCCGGTGGGAATCATATTTGAAAGGTCAGAGCGATAAAATCGCCAGAACCGGCTCGGCGGCAGCGGAACCGGAACTGAGTTAAAATTTGGCATTTTCGTTGAACCGGAGAAAAAGACCGGAAGAAAAAACATTGCGGTAGAAATAGAGAAATTGAAAAAGGGAGAAGAAACAAAAGAGAGGGATTAGGGGGAGAGCGGTGAAGAGGAAATCAAGAGAACGAGCAGGAGATGGAAAGGAAAGCGTAAGAGCGAGTCTGGGTTGTGGGGGGAATTTTTTTTTTTCGATGGTGACCCATGGACTCGAGAATGAGATAGAGGATGTCGAGTGCCCTTCTCTCCAGCTCCCCCTGTAATCTGTTTTCCCTTGTACGCGAATTTCTCATGTAAAACCGAATCCATGGATTTCGAAATGGAGAAAAGGGATTTTATGAGTGTATATTGGTCTTGAAAACCCGTTCGGAGGGGTTCATCAAGGATGGATGGAAAAAGATTAAATTGAGTGTATTGACATGAGGGTGGTGAATGGAAAAGGGCGATGAATTGGAAAGTGTTGATGTGACTTCGTTCGTTAAGGGGATTTCCTCTAATGAGTTTTATGATGTCTACTACCATTCTTTACGCCGAATTTTTTATATTGGGCTAGGGATACTTTTTCGGTTGGATTCTGCCTTTTCATTCTTTTTCGTTTATTCCAAATTTTTTCTCCTTCGGTTTATCATTCAATTAAAGGAAATTCTTTAAAAATTAAACGTCGATACTGATCTAATACTACTTTTTTGGCAACAAAAATATTTCAGTCAGATTTTTCCGCGATCGTAATCAAGGCGTAAAGAAATACAAACTAAGTCAAATTAAAAAGAGTAAACTACATTTGCCGTGCTTGAATTCAATAAAAATAATTATTAGAATCCTCTCCAATTGACCTGCCGGAAGATAGCTCACATTTAATCCTGAATTGGGGTGATGAAGCCTCAGAATACGAATTATTTAGTGTATTATTTCTTCTATAAAAGTGTGAAGGTCATCCTATGGATTCAAAGGATAATAAAAATCGGCCAATGCTATTTAATGAGTACATCTGTTCCTCCGCCGATGCGGAAGGAAAATTTGATGGGATTTCAAGTTCTTAAATTATTCATCTGCATGTACATGTGGAAGCTGCAAGACACCTTTAAGATGACGACAGGGGATGCAGGCATTATGACTACTTCATTAGCACACAGGTTTTGTTCTCACTGATTCAAAGTTATAAATGATTCCTTTTCTTCATTATTTTTATATTTAATGTAACATAACATACAAAGAGAAAGAAAGAAGAAAAATAAATATTCACATATTTTATACAATGGCATGTAATATAGTGCTCCCTAAAAACAGCAAATTTCTTATTTCTGAAAAATTTCAAAATTCAACTAACATTCAAAAACATACTAAAATGAAACAAAAAATGGCTTCGAGTCTTTTAACTTCCATTACCGCCAAAATTGTGCCAAAATTGTCGAATAGAACATTGACGATATTAAACATTTTTATTTAAACAGTATCAATTGAGGAAAGGTTATAAAAAGGTTCTATATATTAGATATGAGGGTTGTAGAAAATTATTTACATATTTCAAGTTTTAAAATTTAAACAGTTCTATTTAATTTTATACATAATTCCTGGAATAAATCATTGAAGAAAAAATCGCGGATAGAAAGAGAGATGAGAAAATTATAGACTTTGACAAGACGAACAGAAAAGCAACTATGAGAAACAAAAAATACTGGAATTGTTGAAAAATTTGGTCATTTATATCTGGTAATTGGAGGTAATTAAAGTAATTTGGAGGTAAGTAATTAGTATCTATTACCTCATGGCAAATCTCTTGGGAATTCGTTAATTTTAATTCAATGTTTTAAAAGGACAGGAGACAAATAGTTTTTATAAACACCGCCATAATGAAATCGGCTTAAATCTCACTTTTCTTACCTTGAAATGATGAATAATTCTTTCAGTTGCTGAAGTAATTCACCTGAAGTAATTCACCTGAAGTAATTCACCTCAAATTTGGTAAATGGCATCTGTATGCATTATTTCTAACCATTTTGGCAAGTTACATTTCGACTTTGAGAAATACGTCGAAATAAGATTGTATTAAACGGAATTTTAGATAATTCTTCTCTATGTTACACCCAAATCATTGATTTATCGATATGAAAATGTTCTCTGCATATGAGTATCTTAGCGGATAAATTAAAAATATCCCCAATGAAAAAATCTTCGGTTTTTCAAGTGATTTTTATTTTATTACGGTTTATGAATAATGTAATCATATAAAAGCTACTGAGAAATAATTGATCCTGAAAATGCCATTCATCTTCGTCACTTCATAGTGAGAAAAATATTACTCAAAAGGTCATGATACTGCACTTAAGTAAACTAGTTCTACTGATATTATTATGTGAGTGATGATGGCAAGCGCAAATTACTTCGCTCTTAATCTTGCTTAGCAAGTCTAATTCCATCTTCTTTGGCAGCCAAAAGTTTGTGTCCCTAGGATCCAACCATCCTTGGCGTTTGCTAATTTTTAACAAATAATCGGTTGAATTAAAAATCCCTAGCTCCTGGAAAAAATCCTTAAATCATTTGATATACTAATTATTACTGTTGATTACAATACTGACTATTTTATTACACAAATTTTTCTTTACAAAAAATATATCATCACCTCGGTGGCGGAGTGGTTAGCGTGCATGCATGATGTCGCTCCAACACCTGGGTCCTGGGTTCGAATCTCGACCAGCCGGATTTTTCCGGTTAGGGAATGGTTGTGTGTGTTCGTCCAAAACTATATGGATGTAATTGGTTTCCATTAAAGAAATTATTATAATTATTGTTACTAATAAAAGTTCAATGATGTAAAATTGGTACAATTTTTTAGAAACGGGATTTGAAAACCAAAAATTGATATAGAATAAATAATATCCA
This sequence comes from Pachydiplax longipennis, assembly GCA_036926295.1. Classification (NCBI taxonomy): domain Eukaryota; kingdom Metazoa; phylum Arthropoda; class Insecta; order Odonata; family Libellulidae; genus Pachydiplax; species Pachydiplax longipennis. The sequence goes on from JAVFKF010000010.1 coordinate 5,426,342, forward strand.
CATTTACATTGTTAAAGAGAATAACATTAAATGTTACTTCATAAGGTGCCATTTAACAAAAGAACAAATTTATAGTATTGTGAATGAACAAAACTGATTTTGCGAGTAATTTTTCAAGCTATGATTTTCGTCAGCTTTCCAAAATTTTCAGAGAATGAGAGAAAATAAGGTGATAAATTTTGAATTTAATTTTCACAGTCCGAATAAGATGGATGAGTACTTCAAGTTTTAAGTAAAGCTGCAAGTTGTAAAGCTGCCTATGAAGCTAAAGTAGGGCTCGGAATGGCATCAATGCAAATTCTAAAGGCGAAAGAAAGTCATTCCTGCCAATCGTGCAATACAAATTCTACAGAATATACTCTCCCGATATAACAAGCTAATTAAACTAATTCCTCTTTTCGAAAACATTATTTGCTAGAGGAATTGAGATGAGAAAGTATATTCTAGCATCTTAACAAGTGCATTATCTCCAGGGTTTTGGTCTGTAGAGCGGCCATTATCCACATTACTGAAAGATATCTTGAACGCAAATGTTGGCTGCTTTATCAACTTTTCTTTGAGTAAGTTCACCCGCCGTCTTAGTCATGTTGGGGTATGCCACTTCGTTCGCCGAGACCGAATCGCGCTTTCCAACAGGGTCTGGGGCTTTGGCTAGTATTTCGTGAAGGCCGATGATCATACGTTGGCTGCCCGACCTGTTCCGGGGGGTTCGGCCGGGGTCTCGGGCGAGAGAGCATCGGACCCCGTAAGCGAAAATCTTTCGAATGCCAATCGCTTCTCCTGCGACGACCACAGGAGGTCCGCAGGCGGCCTGAGCCCTTTGGCTGGACTCGGTCTTAGTTGGTCGAGCGGCGTTCGCGGCTAGTCCGCTCTTGGGCCCTCCGAGGGATCCGCGTAGTAAGACGGCTGACTTAAAGGTTTCTTAGGAGCTCCCGCTGTGGAGCACTCTGGTTCCAATTCCACAGAGCACCTATGACCTTCGATGCCGATGTCCTTGTAAATACTACTTCAACTCCAAACCTTTAACATAATATATCCGCCTTAATGTATAAGGATCGAATAATATAAGTTCTAAAGTCTTAAATCTGGGTAAATAATTTTATATTTGAAGTATAGAAACTTTGGCTTAAGTCAGAATATTATTATAATTGTCGAGAACAATATTTCAATATTTCAAACTACGACAGATGAGTAAAATATTTTTAAGAGGAAATGAAAACTTCAGCAAGATTGTGTGCATATTGTTTTGAATTTCGTTTCGTGAAGATTCTCAGTGGTAATCCTACCATAATGTTTTCATTATCCTAATTTATCCTGGTCTCAGGATTTCATTAATATTTTTTATTGCTTTTACCTATTTTTTACTCATTTTATCTTCTTCTTTAATTTTTATGTTTATAAATCTCTTCACGCTTGATTTTCGTTCCTTTTGCTCAAGGTGATTTTTTATTTCACTAATTCTACACTTAAGTGGTATTTCATGGGGTATTACGTGGTTTATTTCTCAAACTCTACACTTGGGCAAAATTCGGACTGTATAGTTTCATCTTCTACCTAACCCTCGTCAGATTATGTTACAATACTCACAAGATCGAATTATAATTTAAGTATAATATAAAACATAATACACATAGAAAAATGGGAGAAAATATTTGTGTTTTTAAAAGCAGAACAATGTGATATTTTTATCTCAGAATGAATATAGCTACTGCAGGAAAACACCCTCGAACCGAAAGGTGTGAAAAACCCTACTAAATTTTTAGAAAAGAGTGAAAGAAAAATAGTTTACAACAGAATGGGTAATATAAATTACTAAACAACATCTATCGGAACATAAGTATTCTTTGCCATTAAAAGCTTAACATATAATGAAGTTCTTATACTAGTGTGTAGAAGGAACATTAGATTCACAATCAAATGCATCAATGATCATCATATAACAAATAAATAAATCATAGTATTGCGAAGAAAGTTTTCATTTTGGTTGAATAATATTACTATTTACAATATTATGATATCTAATGTACCTTGAATCTCACACGATTCATGAAAATATTTTTCGAAAGATCCAGTTCTCTAGCGACAAAATGTTTAAATCGATTGAAGTAATCGAGTAAATTTGGAGATATTTATGGCCTATCAAAGAATGGGAAGAATAGATAAAGGAGTAGAAACTTGAAAATATTAAGGGGACTTCGGTTGATGGAGAAGTGCATTCAGTTCAGTACCATCCGACCATCAATTCCATCCATTGAAGAAGTTTCACGTATTTCCTCTTGCTTCCTCCCTTTGGGACAACTTCTTAATTAAAAACTCCATTAAGTTTTACTGAGGAGAAAGTTCTGAAATTTTCCTCAAGAATAAGGACACAATTTTCATTTATTATGAAAGAGTGTTTTTTATAAAAATCTTATTGCTCTGAGAAAATGATCTACCATCGTTTGAACAGTTTTAATAAAATATTTCATCAACTTTTGAGCGTGGGCAGATGCTGAAAAATGTTGATAAACATTTCAATTGATTAAAATTGCTCGTTCAATTAATGTTAGTCTAAAGTCGAGTTTTCCGTTAATGTGCAGATTAATTCAGTTAAACTCAATTTTTCAGTTACCCGGAAATTATCGATTATCTTCATGATAGAATACTGGTTAATTCCCCTCAGGTGGGGCGTGGTATTCTTCGTAAATCACTGCTATCACTATACAAAGAAAAGAAGGTAGATTTTATCATTCAATCACATTTAAGAGATGAGATAATCACACGATCATCCTATTTCCAGAAAATCTCTGGTACTACTTTATATACCCTTTTTTAGATTCCAAGAACAATAGTCATTCTCATATAACTACTGCATAACTGGTACGTTGTTACTTCTAATCGTCTAACTGACAAGAGCAGCAAAATCAACTAAAACTGTCCAAAGGCATTTTGCTTTCCCAGCGATAACGGAAAGCGTCGTATTTTATACAGCAAGGTAAGCCTTGTATATACGTAAAACAGGGTAATTAATATTAAAACTGACAAATACGAGTATCTTATCCTTATCTTATGAAAGTAATTTACTTTTCTTTCCTGCTTTGCATCGAAAAAAGATTCAGTAGTGAAAAAAATGGCTCATTTCCTTAGCTTTGTTACTATAAAATGAAAAAGGTGAGGTTTTTTCAATCCAAGTTAGGGAAATCAGATAAAGCAACTGAATTACTCTTTCCAGCTTAACTATTTACTTCTGGCACCTGGCAAAAGGGGACGCGGGGCCCGGGGCAAAGGAAGGAGAAGTTGGGACTATACGGTGCATTTTGAAGAATCTGAAAGGAATGACCACTGTCCATCGATGACTTCTCGAATTCTATAACAGCGGTGTCTCCGAATCTGAGGTTCCATGGGACAAATAGGAAATGCATGACTAGTTACAAACACATGAAAAGACTTAGATGTCTCACGTAAGCTCAGTTTATAACAGATTTCAGAAATTAATTCTCCGGCGTGTTTATTATTTGGCGTGAGAAAACCATGCTTTTCGATTCAACCTCGTAGACGACAGGGTCGAATAGATTTCATAGAACGCTTGGGAGACGCTATTCCCGCGAACATTAGTGCAGCGACTCCAGCACTTGAAAACGATTTAGGCGTGCGATTCCATCTTCTTCGCCTTACGTACTTGTGAAGCACTCACGAAAGCGTCCACTCTCGAGGGGAGCGTCGCATTTCACCAAACATTCACTTTAATGCGCACGCTCGCTTTTCGGACAAGTGAGGAACACAACTGCACTTCACCCACCTTTTAGGTTCGGTCATTAAAATCGCAAATGTAGGCGGGACCGATGTCTCCGAAAAGCCCTAAATGCGTGAGCCCAAATCGTCGAAAGAGATCTTTTTCCTCGGCCAAAGAGCGGCATCGAAAACTTAACCAATCGAAACCGAGGAAAGAAAGGGATAGATTCGCATTTTGCCAAGAATGGTGATGGCTCGACAGTTGCAAATTCATTATCGAATGAAGTTGGCGATAGCTGATGTTTTCCCCCAATGGGGGCCTTCTTAATATCAGTATACTTTTGAAAGAGTATAATTCTCATAGAGGCATAATAACGATATGATTTTTATAGAGGCACAGTGTTTTCACGGGTTTTAAGTTTTTCCTTCGTAAAAGAACTTAATATGTGCCAAATTGGTACTACTCAGCCTCAACTAATGTTTATACAAAGCAGATCATCTGAGGAAGAGACAATTATAAGACCTATGACATACCCCACCGGCAGATGATTATACGTATTTTATTATTTCCTTTTATTGAATTTTTCATCACTTGTTCTTTTATATCATTGTTATATATTTTTTTCTAGTTCATTTTTATGGTTCTTAAATGCCGATTTCAACTCTCCGGTAAGTCAACGAATTGGGTTCGAGTCCCAATCATGTCGATATTTTTCGCATCTGTTCCTCCTTGGGGTCGGCCTAGCAGCCATTGTAAAATTGCATTGGAACTGCCTCTAAATATTCAATAATATCTCCAGTACATTAATTTCTAACAGAAGTGAATATTGCTCCTTCTGAAAAAGGAGAGATAAAGAAAGACTCAAGTGTTAAACCATGGAATAGATGGACAAATAAAAACCTGAATTCAAATAGGTACCTAATTATGAGGTAATTTTCCCTTAATTTTCTCTCTGAGCCAGAATTTAATGAGCGGAAAAAGTCTTCGCAAGTGCAGCCCAATAACCCTTTGAATAACACTTTAATGGCATTGGAAAAGGGGAGACGAAAATATATGCCATTTCACAGTATAACTAATCCCTCATTAGTAGCGTTCATTATCGAAGCAATTAGCAAGATTGAGACAAAATTTAAAAAATAGAAATCTATGCTTTACCAAACCACGAGGGAGAAATATTCCGCTCATCGACAACAGGAAGTGCCGGTGGGGGTTATGTGATGTAATTTCACTACTTCAGCCACCAATAATTCTCCGTACTCCCATTCCAGACTCTCCACCTAATCAACGCGGACTTCATTCTCTTCCGTTCCGGATACTTCTTACTAAAGTGCGAAATGACTCAACATGAGTATTCCTTCATCTCCTTAAAGTTACACTGCTAAAAAGGAATCGAAACTTTAAACGCCGAGTACGATTCAAGAGGCGCAAATCGTCATATGTATTAAAAATAAAAGCTTGTCTCTGTTTTGGCAGAGCAACTCAGCCGTCAAAGCGGCTCTTCCTTTGGGAAATCTATTTTTTCGCCTGTATTCACTGCACCCTAAGGCATTCCGACGATTTCTTTTTCTCGACTTTCAAATTCTTTTTGCGTGATTCGCGTTCTAGATGTGTTCTCTCCATAGAGTTCTTACTTAGGACTCGGCGTATTCTTTTTACGCTGTCTTTAGGGAAAAGCAAAGTTAAACAAGGAAAAGAGACCCGAGGTATGATAGAGCATGGAATGACGAATGAATTGTGAACGAGCGGAAAGATTCTTGCCGAAAAATCTCATTGTAATTGTTCTTGGGCTTCATGTTCATTCTCTCGTTTTTCTGTGAGTTAATACAATAAATGAAAAAACTTGGGATTATTAGTTATTGGATGTTTTGTATTTCCCGTTTATTTGCTTAAATAGCTTTAATTGGGTGTGTTTTGACAATTTTAATACAATGTGAATACGTAAAAATTGTTCATAATAAAGTCAATCATTTATGTAAAAATAGCTGAAATATATTGTAAAACAATTATTCGGAATAATTTATTTGCATTTTTATTTTACGAACGCAGCGTATATTTTCGAGCGTATGTACTGTACATGTGAGAAAATATTTTATTTATGGAACGAATAACTTATGCGTACAAAATGAGATGATAATTTATATTTAAGTCATTACGTAGACAAGATGTGGTGGAATTTGGAGATAACAACTTCCATTTTTTATTTTTGGCTTTTATTTTATATTTCTCTGGAAAAGCTGATACTTTTCAATTAATCTGCGGCATATATGACGTCTCCACAGTGTGGGTGATGGGCACAGACCCAAAGAAGTTCCTAAGACACCCCGCGGTCAAAACCGACTCCTTAATTTATATTATTCCACTTTAAAGGAAGTATTCTTGCAAGCCTTTTGTAATTCCACACAAATATTTCATGCATTATTTAGTAAAGCAAGCACATAAAGGTAAAAAGATATCGATTTATATAATTAAATCCATACTTTCAAGCATTTAAGTAATTTATAAAGAGGGAAAATGAAATGAAAGTTTAGTCCAAACAAGAATAAATTCTATTAAAGTTTCTAATTTTTGTGAAAGCTATCATATCATTTAAACCCACTCTGTTAAAATATTTAAGTTTCAAAGACAGGATTAAATTCTGACCTAGGGAAGTTTAGCGAGGTGGATTTAAGACTTCAGCATTCAATTTTGTAGCCATTGGCCTTTTTCTGGACAACCCCACTACATGCTGTCGTTTAGTTTCATTAAGTCATTTTTATTTCATCAAAAAATGCTATATATATATATATATATATATATATATATATATATATATATATATATATATATATATATATTCCCCCTTGAGGGACCGATTTCTAGTCTTTGCTGGTGATCATGAAAGTAGGCGGAACAATAATTATTCCTTCCAAGACATGATGAAATAATAGTGAAATAAATTATTATTTTCTCATAAATCAGTAGTTTATCCACAACCTATGTCAGAATATTTTATTTCTATAAGCACTCTCATATTGCTTAAAATTACGTGTAAGTGAAAGAATTCTGCGCAAAATTAGTGATAGAGATGTTTCATTTGGAAATTTGACTCCGTCCACTATCTTAATCATCAGCTCATTCGTTCCGCAGAACTTTTCCGATATGGCCCAATGTTCGAAGCGACTAAAATATTTCTCCCGCTACCTTCTGAATGTTACGCGAAAAAGTACGAGAGATCGATGAAAACTTTCGCCTTTATGTCTCAACGTGTGGGTGTGATACGTAGACTTTAAAAAAGAAAGCGATGGAACGGCTGAGAGCTATTGAGGTGTGGGTGTGGCGTGGATTAGAAATAGTAATTTGGGCGGATGGGAAACAAGTGAGGAATATATGGTACGAGGGAAATGGATTGGGGGAATGAGAAAGAGAGAGTGAGAAGGATAAATCTTAAAATGAGATTGAGTGCTAAAAGCACGTTGGAGGGAAGACAGTAGGCGGAGAAAGTGGTTCCGGATGAAAAATGAGTGGGTCACATTAATACATTTTAATATATACTACGCACGCGGCTTTAAAATAATTATGTTTAAACCCGTTCTGTAATTTGTTAACCTTCTCCCTAAAATTCAGCGATATTACTAAATTTCAAGACCAAATTCTAATTCCAATCGCTAGAATTAACCATCTCTAACTCCTAGTCAATTAAGGATTCTTGGTATCGGTTGCAAACCGGAGTTAGCGCCAGATAGATAATCTTCTCCTTGTAGAATTATTCAGCTCGAAGGTTTAGTTCATTAGGTACTTATTGCCTTGGAGATGGAAGGAGGTTTACTTGGCAAAAGAAGGGGCGCGGTTGTTTGTCCTTGCCTCCCTCACTGTTCAAGAATGCTACGAATGGAAATAGTTCACGTTTATACAGAACAATGATCCAATGAATATCACGATTAAAGGCATTCGTAAAGTCACCAAAATAAATGCAATCATGAAGTATCACTTGTACTTCAAAAGCTATCAGCCATGTATGTACAAGACTAGGACAAAAGTAAGTAGCAGATACAATTTTCTCCATCCTCTACCAAAAGAGAAAAAAATCATCCCGCTCGAGGAATGGAAGTTGTAGCCGATAGACATTCAAGAATTCTTTGCAAAGGTTCATTATCAGTAAGTTATTCCGTATCTTGTCGAAACATTTCTGAAGATTAAATTTTATGTTCAGAAAATCGCAGAGGGCTTTAGAGAGAAACTAGAAACTATGACGGCATATCCACTTACCCATAAATCTATAGAATTTTAAATAGGGAAGTTTGTCTCTAATTTATTGTTATGAACGAATTTGTAGCATTCATAAAATCAGTAATTGGAAAGGAATTGTATATTTTGAAGCTTATGTCACCGGTCGTTGCTGTTTTATTAGATAAATATATGGTAAATTCGTATTAAATTGATAGTTTAAGTCTGAATAGTTTCAGTTAGTATTTTTAATCCTAAGAATTCTGACAACATTATTGAATGAAAAATACTGATGATGTAATAAATATTTAAATACGGCAACCAGCTATCACAACATGAAGTCTAAAACGATTATTTTACCAATGGTATATGTACGGTGACTAAACACGTTCCATGAGCAAATATAAGTTCTAAGAATATTTTTATAGTGTCCTCAAGACAGATGAAATTATTTCATCTTAAATTCATCTCAGCTGTGATGTATGATTGCAGACACTAATAGAAAATATTTCTACACTACCTCGTAGGCCACCGTCTACTTTAAAAAAAAAATGTTATCAAGTTATTTACACGATATTCCTATCCTTTTTAGGCCAATTTAGGGAGTGATTATAAAGCTAATAGATATGACTATTAACCTCTCTCAATAAAATTCATGAATATTCAGAGGTAGTTGTAGCTGAATAGTTAAGTTTTTATCGTAAAATGTATAAACTTGGCAATACAAAATTGCAATATTTATACGATCAATCGAATATATTTCTGTAGAGTATGAAGAACGAGGACTATTGTGACCTCGATCTACCTCTCCACCGTTGGATAGCGAATTCCTTAGGAAGGAAATGGGGCTTATTATACAAGTTGATGAGTGAAGTAGTTTGCCCTTACTTTCCTAGCTAAGCCAGAATACCATGTGTGGAAAATCCTAGTGGGAGCAGCACAATAACCTTACGATTAACACCTTTCATTGCATTCAATAAGGAGATATTAGGATGGATGACTTACTGAAGACTCTTCAGAGGCCTTATTTATTACCGTAGTCATGAACCAGAGAGTGAAAATGGGAACGAAAAATACATTTGTCTCTATCCTGAAGCAAAACGTAAATGAAAAAGTATTCCTCCCATAAATATATGGTAACAGTTACACAGTTAAATATCAAGCAAAATAGCACCACCGGTTGATAAAATATGCTCATTACCTCTAAAATGCAATCCGAGAAACGTCAAAAGATGTTGAAGAGTTCTTTTGCAGTGCGTGCGTAGGTTAGCCATGAAATTCGCATTAAACGAGCATCATTTTCCTCAATTTCCCCCTCAGTCCTACTCATTCGGCGTCGTGTTGCTCCCATTCGGATACGAAATAGTTTAAAACACTCCCCTTCGATGAATAAACCCCGCGGAAAGCGTTAGAATAAACATGTGGCAGCAGCGATTTTGTTTATCGTGGAGGTCGGATCGAAGTTTCATGTTTTTACGCTTTGAGGCGAAGGCGAAAAGGGCATCGACCCCTTTGTGTACCCTTCGGCACCTGATGCTTGCTCTTAACCATTCTTCATGCGATCGTAAAACGAGATGCGATTCCGCCTCGCTCTTATCACCGAAGCTGGAAACAAAGCGAGCATGCGCGAGCGTACGTGTGCCCTCACGTGAGCATCACGACACTTGCTACACGACGCGGAACAAAAGTTGGAAAATCCTTCTGTTTTGCCGTCGAGTGCAAGGAGGGAATAGGGCTGCTACAAGCAATAACATGGTCATAAAGCATGCGTGCGCTTCCTACTCCTCGGAATATTTTTTGCCTCGAGATGCGAGGGTGTGGAAGATGACTTGGGAAAATTCGATAAAAAGATGCTCCCCGAGAAGGACACTTTGGTTCAATCCGAGCTTACGCCTTCCAGTTGTTCTTATTTGTTTTATTTTTCGCTTTGGTGACCAGAAAAACCCCATTTACTGAGGGAAGTCCGTAAAATATCTCTTATGCAAAGTCTTTATGGGGGTAGAAAAAAATACTCCATTTTCATGTTTTGGACATGATGTTCTTTCTTTGGTTCTCCGTAGTAAATAATATTGAAGATTTCCTTTACCTTGTGACGGATATCATAAAGTAAATAAAATTCTAAGACTGAAAACATAAATTGTAGGTGATCATAAAATAATATAAATAAACGCAGTTGTACGTTTGTTCAAAACGCGTCTTTAAGAGATAATAAAAAAATATTGTCTACTACTCATATGGAACTTGGTAGTATATACGTGCGATAAACGCAAGACTGAAACCCCAAATCTTGATTATGATGCCACCGGTGGCCGAGTGGTTAGCGTTATGGCTGCACTATCGCTGAGACCCCAATGTCCCGGGTTCGAATCCTGGATTTCCCTGATGAGGCAATGGTTGTGTGTGTTGTCCATATGATATTAAAGCACAACGTAGCGGGTTCAACCTGGTTGTGCTATTTTAATAATAATATTGAATAACCCTAAGTCCATTTTTGATATCTTAAAATCAATTTTGAGTCTGGTCACCCTATCATCCCTAATTTTCGAGAGGTACATTGACTTTTAAAATACTGTCGCAAACCGGCTAAGTTTATTACTGCCTCACTTCATTGGCGATTTTTGATATTAAATAATAATTGCAATATTTTAAACGGCGGGTCACTTTGTTATGATTATCTCGCCATCACCGGCATTTCCACTTTCAATTGGAAATTCCGCTGTATTGCAGAAAATCTTTCAAATCATAGGTTTGGAATTTCTGAGTTCATATTAGGTAGTCTTCGCTTGAAATTGTTACTTAACTTTTAGTTTTGCAAGTATTATTTGGCTTTATTGGCATTGAGGATTCAATAAATGCATCAAAATAATTACGTGTACATGATAAAGCAATGATAAAATTATTTAGGCACAGCAAAATTAAATTTGATACTACATCAAAAATATTACATTGAGGTCCATTTGCACCAATATACATCAATTAAATGACATTCGTGAATACATGAATTTACAAAGAAAAAAGAAAATTTAAGATGATACAAACAATCATATGTAGCGTTGCTATTAAATATTTGATTAAAGATATATAATTGGCAGAAGATGGCGCTACCGATAAAAAATCAGAGGGAATGTTAATGGAAAGAATAGATGAAAATGATTCCCGAATGGCCAAGAGAGCAGCGTTTCTCTCGTGTAATGAAATCGGCTTTGGGTTTGATTTCCGGTACAAACTAAAACCTGCGAAATAATCTGACAGCGAATAGAGGAAAACCGTAAAAACGATCCGTTATCACGGAAATAATTACTATTTATCCTTCAATCTCTCGCATTCGATCCACGTGAATATCATTAAAGGAGAAACCTCGCTAATAAACGGGGAAAAACGAGCAATTTTATGCCATCGAAAGACCACCACTCTGTAATACATGCGTCGTTGCGTGAACCTGGCGAGCTCGACGAAGCTAAACCGAGGCAGAATAATTACGACTTTTTTCCCTCCGCATCACACGCTTCCTTTCCGAAGGATTTTCGATTTTTTTGCCCTCACAATCGCCCGCGATTAATTCAGTCTTACGCGATAGTTCTCGCGGCGAGGGCTTAACGGGAAGTCGTGTGCCCACGAAAGCAAACGTAAGCACGTCGTATTTCAAAGGGAGATTTAAAACAGCGAAGTGACCTCGAAGCAATTAAAGCCTCTTTTGTTTTGATACCGTTTACTTCTCTCCATTCCGCCTTAAAAAGCCAACCGATCGATCCTCTAAAGTTGGCAATCGTGACAGCCTTAGTCGTTTCCGGTGGACCACGACTATACAAGGAACCGGTTTCCATCTTCCCCCACCGCCGCCATCTCCTCCCACGTCTTTTCCTATTTCTCACTCTTCCAGTGGTTGAGAGGGGGTGTGATGAGGGTGGGGGTCGGGCGGAATGCGAGGGTGGTCGGGTAGTGTGGGAGTCAGACGTGGGGAAACAACATGAACCGGATGAATCCAAAGATGAAGAGGAAATCTACTTCCTACACACCCAAACATGTTTATGGTGAACGTGCACATCTTTCCTTCCAAACCACATAGTATAGCCGGAGAGTTTATCACGTCCCCAATGGTCTAGGCTTAACAGTCCTTATAGGTCTGATCTGCTACAAGTGAGCGAATTAATGGAGTGGATTTAAGTTAGATTGGTGCCTGGAGCGCCTTTTGATGAGGGTTTTTGTTATATTCTTCGGCGACCCCGGCTTTTTTGCTCCAATATGGGCTCTTAGCGGGAAGATTGGAGCGACTATTGTTGGGTGTTCTGTTTTGAGCGTTCCTTGATGCGGGGTTTTCTCCGTGATTCGTCGCGGTTGCGGGTTGGAACTTAATCAAATCGCGATTACTTTGGTCACTTCTCACGAACGCTCTGGCGTTGTTTCGAAGAGGTGTGGAAAGCGTTTTATAAGTCACGCCGTACACTCTCAACGTCTTTACATGCTTACCTATCTTACGTCTCTACCTGATTCAACTATCTTCTACGGAGTCGTAATCGATTTATAAACTTAGCTTTGAGCTTTCGTTGTCTTAAAATAAGTGATGGTTTTTTTTATTCATAATTCTTATTGCTCAACCAACATCAGCACATAATGACAAGTTGAGCGCAGTAATACTGAGAATCGCAATGAACACTTAGTGAAGCAGGAAAATAAAAAGATATTCGCAGTTTGCAAAATTATTTTTTACTTTTCGTTTTTGACAAATAATCCAAAGTTTCTTACTATCATATATTGCTTCTTGTCCTAATTTAGGTTATGTTCTTTACAGAATTTACTGTGGTGAATTAAAATTCTGTCACGGAACTCGTTTTTACAATTGTTGCTCTTTATTTTCCTTTTGCATTCTTAGTTGCCCTTTTTAGTTGGGACTATTAACTTTAATTTCATTTATTTTATTTCTCTCATCCTTATTATAGACATCGTGTGAAGATAGCAAATTACTCAAAACTCACTTCTTGTTATACTTATAACTCTTACTGAAATTTTATAACTTAATCGAAATGTATTGATATTTTATTCTCATTATGCTTAGAGCGGTAACATTGATGAAGATCAAAGTAAAAATAAAATGACGGGCAACTTTTATCATTTTATTTACTTTCAACCATGCGTCATACTTAGAATCATAAATAAGTCCATTATATCCTTTAACTTAAAAAATTGTCCCGAACTTAAGTTAAAAGATATATGTAGACGTTTTGGCAATAAATCTGCAGTTATTTACATTCTAGATTACTTAGCAGTGAATTTCACCGTCATTTTTCCATGGGATGTTTGTTTACAACCTGTTTAGGCCACAATGGCAATGAGGAGGAGCAAAAAATTTAAGTTATAGTGCATTTTTACAACAAACAATGTGCTTTTCCCAGGAAATTAGAGAACCGACTACCGATTGCTTGAGTCTAAAACACCTGCAGTTTCGAAAGAATAATTTACGATGATTCTCACTCTGAAGATATAACAATGGAGTTAGATAATATTTATCATGATTTCCGATTAATTTAGCCAAATCAGAAATCTCTTTCCCAAGCGTTTGTTGCTCGATTGACTTATTCTTGAGCCATGGATAATATCTTTAAATACAAAGTATGGAATTGAGAACTAACTCATCTTCATGACTAATTTCAAAAGAGTTGTTCGGGAAATAATTGCGAGTGAAGAATATTCCATTATTCTCAGATGGTAAGCCAATTAGTACTGACCGCTTCGACTATCAGACGAGTAATTCGCTTCATCACAACAAAGACATTGAGTTAAATTTTATCGCCTTAGTGCAAGATGAAGCAAGGGATACTCTTAAGTTTCAAGGTTCGATAATACCTGAACAGATCATTCAGCACAAATTAATTCAATAATACGATTTTGTTTCGAAGACATCTGGTATATACAATAATTTTTATGAATGGCATAAGAATGCAAATCATTTCATTGGTATCTTGGAATTTTAGTTTTTCTTTTATTTTTCAGATATTCTAGCAATGTTTTAGAAAATTAAGTTAGATAGGATGATGTCCTCTAGAAGCATTATTCTCTTTCTTGAGTCAACGACCCTCAAATGGATATGTTCGCCGGAGATATAAGATTAAATTAAAGAAATGCATTCGCCACGAAAGGCTAATCTAATAACCGTAGAGTACAAATTATTGTACTCATTAACCGCTGGAGAAAATAGCCTTACGGTAAAAGAAAACAAATCACCAGACTTGAAATTAAATCATGGAATGCCGACTATTATAACAGCATGATTCTTTCTGGACTTTTAATTCTGGTACATACATTCACATTTTTTAACTTCCAGATGGTAACCCATGTTATTAAATTCAAATTCCTTTATTGCATATGCATTTGAACATGAAAATATCGATTGTTGTGAGATTTAATATTTACAAATATAAAATTGCACTCGTGGGTCTATCTAAAATGTGAATATATATAGCATCAATACATCTCCTGCCTAGTGGTTGTGATTTTAATTTTGATGCTCCGTTTTAGAAGACATAAGTCCTTGATGACTGTATTTGTGAGGCTTATTACGAGAATAAGGCACTAAAATAACAGGGAAGACATAGGGTACTTAAGGCTATGACTAAGCAATTTCCACGATGTACATTTCTCAAAGTAGAGAGTAAGTGAATGATTATGAAAATTAATACGCGCATTTAATTTCCTATTTAAGTTAGCACTGAATTTTTATAATGATACGTATGTAGATATCAATTTCATCATCATCGTGAGACATGAAGGATTAACATCAGGTGATCTTCGATGTAATAGCTCACAACGGTTTATATTTCACGATGTGGTTGCTTTTCGCAGAACACTTTCATGATGCAATTGGGAGTCAAGTTGCAAACGCTTAATGATTCTCGTTTATCTGTCTATTTATACCTTTTATGCGTCGATATATCTCTTTTTCGTTCCTGATGCTAGCCTATATACTTTGCGGACGCATTAATTGCACAAGATGATTTTTTACTTCGAATTGCTTATTATCTCTTTACTTTCAGATTGATATGAAATATGACCTGATACGGGAGGTATCTCGAGTGTCAACAAGTGTCGCTATGGGGAAGGTGCCGTTTCCGTACTATAATATCGCTCCAATCTCTGGAGTATTATTAATTTCGTGAAAAGCAACAAGACTTAGGACAAGATCTCGTATCAATTTTTAACGCTGATTTTTTATTACAGCTTAATGTATTTGAAGAATATTATTTGGTCAGTGAAGCATCTTCCCGCAAGTCAGATCGACTCGAGATCCTGGCGAGACAGGAGATTGCCCGGGGCGCCGAGGTTTGGGGTCGTATGACGTTGGGCATTATTCGAATTGTTTGATGAGGCGCGGAAACATTCATAGATAATTGTTTCCTGGATCATATTGCCTACTCAACAATTTGTGAAGATCATTCGTCGAATAGATTAAGTCTATGCTACGATCCTAGGGTATGGGCGTTTTCTGATAATTATATCCTCCATTAAATTAGGCAATGTCACCTGATATTTCCTGGTTGGCAACCGAAGTATCCTTTTTCGCAGTTTTCACTAGGAAAGCTTAAGGTCTTTCTCAGTAAAACTGTTTGCTTACTTCTGTATGGAAATATTAATGAATCAATCGAACTCTATAGATGATAATTGCTGATTGTAACGGTGCATTCACTTTCTATAAGAAAATTCATTTTCTGACTTGTCAATTCTATAGAGATAGTAGTTTGAACACTTATAATTATATTAAATTGTTGTATAATATATATAATATCACCTCTGATGAATATCAAAAGAATTCCCCTATAAAAGTATGGAAATGATAAAATATCTCAGTATTTGGAATGGGCGCCAGTATGACACTAAGCCAATACATTAGGGACGTCTATGGTAGCTGTCAGTAATATGTTTTTATTTCTCCAATTCAATGGGTTAAAATTTCTCTCGATTACAGCCAGTGAAAATAGAGTCATTTAAATTTCAAAATCTACACCGACAGGTGAGTTGCTATCACATTTCGTCTCTTTCAAAAGATAAAGTGAATAATTCACTCCGAAACTGCTCAAGGCTAGATTTTTGTAAAGTGTAACCTGTCCACTTGTTAAAATATTTAGATTTAAGCACACATTTGTTTCCCGATGAATGGAAATTGCCGATGCACTGTCATACCCGGAAAACACCCACCAGGCGCGCCGCTTCATTCACATAACAAATACATCGCTGTCATTTCATATATACGATCCGTACGAGATCTACAACAAACTCTCATCTCTTATCAAGAGATGCTTTTTTACCTTATCGGGTTTGAGATGGCAGGAGAATGCCATAATAATCCGTAATGCGTGAGCAGTAAAAAGATGTTCGCCGAGGTCTTCACGTTAAACAGCGAGGGACGGCATTAAAGGAGAATAATTTAAGGGGAAAGATGAAGAATTATCTGAGACCCGCCCACATCGAATGTAGGTCGAGAAAAATAAGACGGGCTATTCGCTCGAACCTAATATTAAAAAAAAATTCTCCCGACGCCCTTCCGAAGCTGATATGCTATCAAGATTATTTCGAAGAATGCTCCCATTAAGCCACGATTGTGAGAAGGGCATCTTTATATACGTAAATAAGCTTAGGGATCACGTAGGTTGCGAAGAATGCTATACATCGTAATTAATCTCATCTGTGCACATGCTTAAGAGGCGGTGTTTAAAACTTCGGTAGTAATAATTGGTGGGATTTCTTCTCAACTAAAACTTTCACTTGAAGAAAGTAAAACTCCTACAAATAATATAGCACATGCACAACCATCGTTGAAATCGCCATTTATCGAAAGTAATCGATGACGTGAGTGGAGTTGTCACATCTACATACTTTTTTGGTAACGTGAAGAATCGAATATTTTTAATATAATTGTACTTAATAGAGTACATTTATCTATTTATAATCCCGATATAAATCCCGAAAAAGTCGGCATGGAAAATGCCAGAGGAGCTGCTCGAAAAGTGAAAGATACAAGTTCAAATCCTGGTTTTTTCTGACTTTTTTCATATCAGTCTTTCCTTGAGCAATTCCATTTACTTTTTCCTCAGTCCTTTTAGAGTCTTTGATAATATGAAAACTGCTGAGTAATGCACAATAAAACATTAATTTCAGTGTCCAGTTCTTGAATTCTACGAAGTGTTATTGATTCCGTCATTTTGCTAAAGTTGTGTGGAGGAACCTACCCCTCGAACTATTTCACTCCTCACCTTACCTAGTAAGCCTCATTCTTACATCTCTGTTTTTGGTGGGTAGCAATGGACCGGGATGGGCAGGCCGTCAAATCGGCTTCATGGCTGAATACAGTGCAGAAAAACTTGCGAAAATGTAGCTTGCAAGAGGTAATCATTTAAAAGTGGGTATCTGGTTAGTTACCAACGGAAAATTGTTAAAATCAGTAATTTCTTCTATATTGATTGAACAAAGGTGTAAGTGAGGATGTAAGTGGACGTATGTCATCCTCACATCATAACTAAATGTTCTTAGGATTTAAATCTTTTTCACACAAAGATTAAAAGTATGCACTATCCAAATTGGCGAAAAATGGAAAAATTGGCAAAATTATTATTTGTTTTCATTGAAATTCATGGGAGTCAGAACGATCTTAGCAATATCGATTGTCTCAGGAAATGTTGTCGTTGTTTTGAGTATTTAGAAAATAAAATTGGGAATATAAATTATGAAATGCGCACAATTAATATTGCAATATCTTTCATAATTATTTAATATGGTAAAATCATATAGGAACGGGTGATGAGGATGATGAAATCCCAACTTCCTACCAAGTTTCTGCGGATAAATATTAATAATATAGTAATAATGTTGAGGTTTTGGTTAGTGCTTAAACAGGATCAAAAAAAGGAATGAGGGGCAGGCTAATGTAAGCATTGTCGATCACCTAAGAAAATTTTTTGTTTTGGAGAGCGAATGTGACCTTTTCCTTATATTCTTCTGCAACATTTTTGCCTCTATTCGAAATTTCGGCCAATGCAGACCTCCATTGGAAAGTTGCGCAAATTTCCGTCCTTTAGGCAACCGATTCCGGGCGAAAGTTTTCGCACCTCCACCCGCATCTCAAAAAGTAATGAGTGGAATGCGTATTGATATCGCTCAATCACCGCCACTCGGCGTCCAAAATGAAAATTCACCCGCATCTCCGTCCTTTGGAAGCGCTTTCTCTGTTCGCAGGGGAACTGGAAGACGGCATTCTTTCAAAAGCATCGCAGGTGATTCACTGCTTCTCCGATCCGCGAAGAGAAAATGAAAGGTCATATATGGATAGATCACGAAGTAAAAGCGAGTGCGATGAGGAGGGGGACAAAAACAAAAAACATCGGAATTCCAAGGTAAGAGAAGTCTTCCCATAAGAATCCTATCTGAAAATGGTAGTTTGAGTGGGGAGGAGCAGGGTGTGGGTGTGTTGGAGGGTCAGAAGGAATGCACCACGCAGCACCGTTATAAAAACGGGCTGGGATGGGGGAAACGTGTCGGTTGGGAGGCTAGTTCGAGAGAGAGTCTGTAGGAGGCGTTGGGACAAGGTCATTACATGGGGCATCCTCCGAGAGTTATCTTTTCTCCGGCGTCTGGGTTCGAGATTATCGTGCAAGTAATAACGTACGGCGGATCCGGTCGCCCTCCGTCGGAACGTTATATAAAAACGAAGGTCGTCCGGTAACCAAATGCGAATTTTTCTGGAATTCCGAAAGCGCGCTTTTTTCGATAAAGCGATCCCGGAGTGACCTCGTTGCTTTAATAGGTGGACAACGGATAAAAAATCGAGCATTAATTATCGTGTCCGTTTGCCGCGGTCTCTTTTGGCAGCGACGTAAGAACGCAAATTGGGCTGCGCGGGATTCCGAAAGTGCAGCAGACGTAGCGGAATTTCAAGGAAAGGCCCCAAATATTCTGGAGGAGCGCATTTTTAACTCTGGAGCATCTGGAAAACGTTCGCTTTACCGCTAGCATAATTCGAATGATGCAAATCGGTGACACCGGCATTCCTGCGTCAAGTCTAGACTGCATCCATGTGGCAGGAGTGGATCTGGAGACTTGCTACTTGCCAAAGGGGAGCGATTCGAGAATATTTATTAATGAACTCATCTCGAACTTATTTTTAAAATGCCATTCTGACTTGATGAATGTAGTAGATGCATGTGTTTTTCATTCAAGATCCTCGTCAGGAAATGAGTTTAGAAAGCCAAAGTAAAACTTACGAAAAAGTATTAGCGGCCGGAAATCACTCAAAAAGAAAAGGGTGAGTGAAAAATCTGTACAAACCTACAGGGGATCTTAACTAAAACATATTAAACAGATACCCTTATCATGATATGGAAATAAGACTTAGTACAAATAATACACGCAAGTAATAGTATACATCACCGATAAAATGCGGAATAATAATAAAATTAACCATAGTTTAAGTATTTAGTAAATTCTATGAAATATCAAGTGAATGATGAACAAATCTTCAAACGGTAATATAAAATGCATACGATGCAAGAATTATAATATTTTATATAAGAATCATAATATTTTTTAAAGTTAACAACTGATCAACAGTCTAAATCAAGGATATCAGAGACTTAAAATATAAAGGATATTAAATAAGATACGGAGTGAGGTAGTTTTTCCTTAAAATGAAGCAACAAGGTGAGGTATTTTGCCCTCAATTTCCTCACTGATGCACTGTTCCATGGGTGAAGAACTTCTCATAAGCGTTGCACAATTGCCGATTAATAATTCTATTTATACCTTAAATATTTTTATATTAAGGAGTTATGATCTTACCTATTATTCAGCATTATTTAAAGCTTTCATACGTTCATAGAAATGAAAAAACAGAGACATAACTAAAGAAAAATATACATATTTTCTTCTACCCTATAAGAAAAGACATGAAAAGTAATCTTCTCACCAAGGTATATTACATCACATATTATTCTCGCATTTTTATTTTCTATTTATTTTATAAACTCGCATTATGAAACATAGACGTAATTAAGTAAGGAATTCTGAATACTTAAAACCAAGAGAACTCATAGGAGCAAATTAATGGATGAGCAGATATTATCTTATCAAAAATTAAGTGCTTGTAGTTGAGAAATACTTAAATAATTTCCTTCTAAATGCTCGCATCGATTTTATTCAACCCCATACCATAACAGTGTTGTACTAGGATAATAGGTATAGGTGCAATATTTTAACGAGTATATTTAGAACAATATACCCTTGTTGATAAAATTAGCTCTCTCAGTACATGCAGGACCATTGGCAAAGACGCCGCTGTACACGGGAACCGAGCGGAAATTCGTCGTCCCTACCTGAGCGTTTCAAACGAATAACCATGATTTTTTAAATCGAGAATCATAAGCAAATAACTTTCTCGTGCATCAAGTACACCCAAATACATACTCCAGAGATTTCAGAAAGTCATTTCGCGAAAGGGAGAGAGAGAATGCGTAATGAGCGTAAATTGGAAGCAGTAATCTCCGACTTAGTCACGTCGCGGAATTTTATCCACTGAAGTTTGTTCCTCCACCGTTTGAATTCCTCAGAATACCTAATCCCTCTCCTATGACTATCGCACCGTAAACTCAACCCAGAGATTGGATTATGTATTTGGTGCAGAACGCTTATGAACTAAAAGCCAACCACTGCAAAATACAGTTCCGGCCGCCCAAAAAAATCGCTCTCTGTAAAAGCGGCGGGGCTAGACGCATCTGTACGGCCACAATATGACCCCACTCAAGGGTTAATTCACGTGTCACGGGATGTTAATTTTGATCACGAATCCTATGACGCAATTACTACGAGAGGCCCGAGTAAAATATGTCCTGCGATTAGACCTTATGAGTACTGTTTACTTATAAATGGCTAGGAAGGAATCTAGGAGGAAGAGAAAGGGATATAATGGGTGTGCGTGGGGGTTGAGGCGAGTAAAGATTAGGAGGAAAAGTAGTTAGCTGGAGGAAGGATGATGAGGGGGTACATAGTGGGCGTGGGGGCGGGGGCAGAGGGCCCTCCGTGCGAGAGGCCAACGGAAAGAATCTCTCATCTCTCACTTTTCCCACGCCTTTACACCTCTTCCTCGTGCGTTGCTATCCATGCCCAAACCTCTCCCTTTAAACTCCTACGCCGCCGTTTACTCTCCCGTTCCCGGAATGTCAAATACATTATATCTATTGTGTGCTCATAGATGCTTCTCATATGCGCTTGGACATAAAAATAATATTGGATGTGATGAAGCATCGAGTTAGAGTACTCGCTGGATACGAACGTTCCCAGATGTGACCGATTCAGTCGCAGAGGATTCGAAATATGGATGGTTTGATAATTTAAAGTAATGGAGACGCGAACGATTCTAGATACGAACTTTTCGTTCCTTCCTCATTCTTACACTGAGTCATGAATCCAGACTTAAGATTCACTTTCAGCTAGAGGAAAATAGATGCTTTGGCAAACTAGTCACGTCATTGACCTTAAAAATTGAAAGAAAAACATTTTTGACTTCGGAAGCGTGCTATATATTACATATAGTATATAATAATGTATATTGTAATAATATATATTATTGTTATATATAATAGGATATAAAATATTATAATAATAACATATAACTCACGGAACTTTGAATTTTCTTGACTTTTGAAAGATATTCTTGGAAAGATACAGACTAGAAACTGAGAATAGGATCTAATAAGAAATAATTTTTGGCTTTCCGACCAAGTTAAATTTTGATTTCAGTCATTTTAGCCGCGATGCATTTACGTATTATACTGAAAGGAATGAAGTGTATGAATTATAATGTACTTGCTACACATTAAGAAAAATCATAAATTAAATTATAGCGCTACGAATGTCTCACTGTTAAAACCGAGCTGCGGCTTATCCCATTGGGAATACTTGATAGCTTTTCAGGAAAAGAAATGTTTATCCAGTATTTCATTAATTGACAGCGTAAGAGAGGACAGTATTCACAAATATTTCAGTTGATTGATGAGTCTTGAATGAATAAAGAGTAGGGTATTACGATTAAAGATGTATTTTAAAGGAAAACTCCCAGAGAAATGTTAAAGCAGCCTCTAAATCATGTCAGCGTTTCGTATAGAGATTCAGAGAAAGGAGCTGGGGAGATCTTTTGTGGAGTCTTACCTATTAGAGTTATAGTGAATTATTAAGGAGTAGATTCAGTGCTTGGATTTTTCAAAACGCAGATTGGACGAGAAAAGAAGAGCATAATACAAAAAAATAAGAACTGAGGCTAGGAAATGGATTGGCGGATCCAAGGGCCAAAGCAGACGAAGGATATGATCGACTCCCTCTCCTTCTGGTGACTTTGTAGTACTGAGAATCTGCCTAGGATTTCACGAGGATTGAACTAAAATCAGATTGTGAAGTTTTTTCCTCTATCGCTATGCAGATACTACATTTATCACGACAAAGCGGTATTTTTAGCGTCAATTAGAGATGAGATCATTACGAAATCGACTTATAACGCCTCCACCTTCTCGGATTTCTGGATACCTAGTTTCCAGATCCGTTCCTAGAAGATGATAACAATGTTTTTTTAATGTTTAACGTGAAATTAAAAAGAGAGACGAATTGTTGGGGAAATCATTCTAGAAAAGAATCCGTTGTCAGGCATGAGATTGAAAGAGTATGAAACTGGATGTTTATAAGATGTAAGGAAATTTTAAAAAAATTTAAAACACTGGGCAATGCTTATAACAATATTTCGGTAAGTTTTATCATAAGAAAGGTCATTTAGATATTGCATATTTCTGTATTCGATTTCCTCGTCCGAACGTGTTTAGTATGTGATAGTAAATATCCTATATTTTCCAAAATAACATTACGTTATCATCTCTACAGAGATAATGAACACACACGTTCATTATTAATAGCACAGTGAGCCGTGTATGTAATATATATGTTATGCTATTAGCGTTCGGTATGACTTGGCAATAATTTAGCCTCTACTTACCCTTTCACTGTCTAATAATTAATCAATCTGAAGCTTTAAACTACTTCCTCATATTAATGCTATGATCAGAAGTAACAAATGAAATTCGTAACATTTCGAAGGTGAAGTTACAACAGTAAATTTAACAATGCAATACGTCGAAAGAAATTAATCTATCATCTAAAGTTTATTGAAATTGTAGCCGAGTGTCCAACATTAACAGAGTATTGAAGATCAAACACATGAGTCATTTTCACACATATCCTCCATCAGAGAAGAAGATTCTCCACAAACATATACAGCATGGTACGTAGTCCATAGAATTTTAACCTCAGTGTTCGAGGGTGCCAAAGATTTCGCTAATCCTATTTGCTCGATGTGATTCTCTATGTTTAAGCTTTTTTTATAGATCTGTATATTACAGATATAGCATAAGGATATCAATGATAAATATGTACATTTAGCGAAATTTCTGAATAAATGTTTACGTCAGAACAAGGACTGAAGTCGACATAACATAGCATTGAAAGCGGAACTACAGCGAGAGACATTGAAAAATATAGACCTTCGCTACTGAATCTGTGCCTTTCCCTTCTACTGTGATTCTGCGCGTTCTACGACCTTCGCTTTCTTTCGCTCGGAAACATTTCTCACTTTTGAAAGAGCTTTTGCTGGAAAAGGTCACTGATTGCGAGTGAGGCGTTCATGTGTTGGCTCCATGTGACCCGGACCACTTTTCTTATTATCATGAGTTGCAGAATATTTCCTTGTACTACAAGTTCGTGATTCCTATTTCACTCGAGTTGGTTCGAGGCAATGTTTCTCACACCTCATCTTCTTCCTCGGAACATTTACAAATAAAACCGTTAACACCTTAAACGATCATATGATGACGCGGAATGTTGTTGGTTTATCAAGATAAAAATTTACGGTCAAGTTATTTGATCAATGAAATCATACTTAGATTAATTACTAGATTAGAGCCTTTTATATAACAGGAATTTTTGGTAGTTTGACGAATTCTACAAAATTTACACTTTTTGTTCTTCTTCAATTTACACTTTGAATTATCGTTTCTGGATTTCATTTTGCACTTGGTTTATATTTATTTTCTAACGGATTTCTCCTCACCCTTCCTCCGTAGGTGTTTCCTCGCTATGCGGGTTTTTTCATCAACCTTGAATTGCAAAGGATTTCTCCCACACCTCAGCCTTTCCTTTTTTCATTAAGTTTTGTAAAATGTATCAAGACGACAGGGTTAGATTAGATCTTTACTAGGGTTGGATTGATGTTACGAAGCCTTCTCTTTCATCTAGTCCACTTGGTTAGAGGAAAAGGTTGGGTTGGAAAAGAGGCCCACTTGGGTCTAACCTCGCAAAATAAAGGGACAATCGATCTTTTCTCTACCGAAATATTACTTTGATTGCACCATTACTTCCCACAGGAAAAATTCAGCGTTGATGGATTAACTCAACCTCAAGGGCACGCTGAACTAGTATTGGGTTGACTTGAGTCATAATCAGTATATACAGAGATATGCGTGAATTTATAAATAGTTGTGGTAAGTATATAATTACTTTGATATGAGGTCACCCGTAGGTAAAATCCACGTTGCAACATCTTACCTCCATGTACAAGTAGTAGTATCGATAAAATTGATTCGATAGAAGGTCATGTCACATTAATAGGCTCCTATTAGGAATCGAGCGTGGGATCGCTTTCACCAAAGTCAAACGCGCTGCCCAATTGACAATCCAGAAGAACACCTTATACAAATTTACTTCTGAAAAATAAAGAATGACATTATATGCTCATAAACAAAACCAAATACTTCCACCGAACATATCAATGCGTTCCACTGTATATACTACTGATATCTCAGCAAATTACCCCGCGAATATTTGAACAAAATTAAATGCTCCAAATATTTTGAGCCAACGAAATTCGCACGATACAATCTTCTCTTCATGTTGATAATGTTCCGGTGTCACACCAAAATTATTCTCAGTATCTCTATTTTGATTAATCTCCCAGTTATAGCCTTGGAGTAAATCTAATTTAGGTTCATCAGTCATTCAAACGTTAATTCCGAAATCATCTAGTACTTATTCGGAAAAAAGGTATTGTTGTAATATATTGGCTGCCGTTATACTACCTAATCTGATATTTACGAAACTTCGGCATAATTCTAAGGGATATACAAATTCGGAACACATTCTGCGAATCTTAGTCCATATAGTATTCCAGCGCTCATTTGGTCTAACAGCGCTTTTCTGGTCCCGAAGCTGGTGTACTAAAGAACTTCTACTGCACTTGGCCCATTGCAGGCCAGAATATGAGTAATTATGCGTTCTTTTCAGATACCAGGACCCTTCTTACGGAGCATTGGACTTAGTTTGGCCATATAATAAACGATAATTAAAATTCACGAATATAGGCGAGTCAAGGGCATCAAATGCTCGCAAAAAAGATATTAAGACAATTCTTTGGGAAAGCGGCGCTAAAGAAGGTTTCTTTCTGAAAAAGAAAGAATTTCACCAAAGAATAAGCTGCCAGGCCGTGTTAGCTCACATTACTTTCTTCATTAGTGCGACTAAATACTAATTAGTTGGCCTTTTCCTTGGGGAAATGTATGGAGCGAGAAGTTGCAAATGAGGAAGGAGCGCGAGGGAATACTTTCCGTGGAGGTTGATGCGTAGGGGAATCGTGATCAGGTTCAGCACGACAATACAAGCGTACTGAGTATCGCTTGGGTCTGTAAAACTTTAGGGGCGAGGACCTTGATATGCAAGGAGATACCCTTATTCTCTAGAGTTGGTATATGGTGAGAATCGAGAATTATAACATTAAACTGGAATCGGTGGTAAGACATTCGTATCATACTTCTTTGACAGCCAATTGTTGGGATCAGATATGGATTTCAGCAGAACTTGGGCTATCACCAGGGGAGACATGGGTACACTTAATCCCATTGATGACCATGTTAGTCACCAACGGTTGTACTCATTTCAGGGAAAATGAGGTACGCATAGTCTTTGATTCCATATAAATGGGTATTTGAATCCTTTAAAGTTGGCATGAATTATTCTTTCCTGGCTTAGGTTCAAGGGCTACTCCGAGGGCCTCCGCTATAAAGTAGGCAGGTCCTATTTGTTGCCCCAAGAATGAAAATTTGGGGCCTTTTTAAGTGGACGAGGGTTATGAATCACAGCTATTAGGTTCCAGGGTCCTCCCGTAGACCTCCGGCGATTAGTATGATAGTCCATTTAAAGACCCCCAATTTGGGTCATTCATTACTTCTTGCGGTGTTTTTGTGAGGAAATAAGTCTTGAGACGGAAATTCAACGTATTTTACTAAAGTCGATTCATTCCCTTTACCTTTGCACTACAGAGGAGAATAGTGAGAGAGAACGTACAGAATGGAATCAACCGTCAATCCTAAAAATAATTATACGTAAAAGATAATTTCTTTCTGCTTCAATCCTTTCTAGGTAATAAATCCTCCGTAAATATGTCACAATACAATTGTTTAGATAATTTTTGTTTATTACGCAATCAAGACTCATCATCCATTTTAGCGGCACTAATCTCAAAAATATTTAACGGCAAACATAACTTGATCAGTCCCTGATGGTAACGCAAAAAAATGCTCACTTCACTGCAGCTATCTGAGACGTTTGGAGAACATTGAGGAAGTAAAGCAGGGATTCTACCCATATATAATGTTCATATTTCATAAATATAAAACTGGCTTGCCAATCTGGTTCCAAATCATCGTGCTTTGCTGATATTATCTATTTTGTTGTGTCAACGATGGGATTGAGACGTTGTATTTGACGCAATAATCTTTAATTGTCATTAAAAATTAACAGACTCCACATTTATTTACTGTAGAGCTTCAAATTAAAGTGAGGAATACGTAGAAAGGATAGTGCGGCCAGGGTTTCGCCTACCATAGGTTTGCTATCCCTAGTGTAGACCTCACTTTCATGAAAAGGCACCGCACCCCCCAACTTCCCTATACACGTTTATATTTATTTTACGAAACTACCTTTCTCTTCTATTACTGGGATAAAAATGTGAAATTTTTGACCTTGGAGCTCAAAGTCGATTCCTCATGTTAGATTCTTTTTCTATTTCGTATATAAGCGTGATATTTTCTATTAAGCCGAGGAATTTCCTGTACTGGCGATAAATTTCACTTCAAGCTCATACGGATGCGCTTCTAAGTTCACTGCGGGTCTTGATGTTGTGTTGTCTCCATGTGGTGCTTCTCTTATTTAGTTTATAGTTTCAGAATATTGTTCAAGAGCATTGCTTCTTCGGCTAAAAAGAGACCCCGTTGACGAAATTTCGCCTGTTACTTTATCACTGACTAAGATATTTTAGTGTTTTTCGAATATAAAAGTTTTTCGAACTCGAGTAGAAGTGGATGAGGACGCGAATAGTAAATATTTTGAAGAACTTTCACATTTTTGGATGATTAACTCTGTATTTATCTATTCCAGAAGAATTAATATGATTAAATTCAGTGAACTATTGAACGTTCAGGTCAAATGTCGGAATATAGACAAATAAATATTGTAACTCGTACAATGTGTAAATTATACCTTATGGTTTGAATGAAGATTCCACAAAACTACGTACCACGGCTCATAGCATGCGTCTTACAGTCTCGCTATTATTTCTTCCCCTGTATCTCTTCCAAAACGTAGGTGCGTCTTAGATTTGGGTGTGTCATAGATTTTAAAATACACCATATATTACGGATGAAATGGAAATGAATATGCTGTATTTTTCTATAGTCTGAAGTAAGCTGGAATATTTTTCTTTGGTTTGGGATACGTATGAATAGAAGTACCTTAAACTGATTGAAAGATTCCAAAAGAGATTCCTGATACAGTTATATCACGTTCTCTAATAATAATAAAATAAAATCAGTTCACCCTTCACATCGATGACCTGACTTTGTGTGTTTCGAACTAATTGATGGGATGCATGAAGATGGCAAATAACAACTATTGACGAAAGATAAAAAAAATCATTGACACGAAGGGAGGGAACCGCGAATACATCTTTTAAAAGTATTAGATAAATATCTTAAGTGAGAAGTCCCATTTATTTTATGGAATAAAAGTGAACTTATGGAAATAGGATTTGATTATTCCATTCCGAGGTCAGAGTAGTATGCAAGGGCAGTAAAAATGAAAGAAATTCACGAATCGTATATTATATGCTAGTTTATGCGGATTAGGAATAGTGTTTCGTTATGCAAGGATGGATGTTTCATGGATGAAGTCATGTCAATGCATTGGGTTATTAGATCGATTAATCACGAGAAAATTTTCTTTTTCCGATTCCAATGTTAAAGAGGTTCTTACAGTTCTTTCGCTGATTCAGCTGTTACCATATGAATGATGAAGCTACCACTGCCTTAAATTCTTAGTCGAATGAGGTATTTTATTCAAAAGTTTTTTTCTGACGCACTTGATGCCGTTTATACGCGGGATTTACCGTCAGAGCGACGGTAATATAAGTTCCTTAGTGTGTAATCGGTTTTATATATGTATGCACTTAAATTTGCATGAAAATTCCTCTCGCATTACACCAGTTACTTACTATTCGAAGAGGCAACAGTCCTCATTTGCTTGGATTATAGAGACTTGAAAATCCCTTCTTCGACAAATATTTTATCTTTGAGATTTATCCATGCGATGCGCATTACATTCGTATGCGTAATACAATGTGTGAAAATGAACTCCGTTTAGAGAATTAAAGTTGAGAATTTCAATTCCTTAGAAGAAATCGTTTTCTAATCTCTCTCACATAATGTTATGTAACGCTGGACATCAAATCCACCAACACAATATCCAGAAATTCCTCCTTCGAGGCCAGCAGAGAATTAATGAAAGAAAAGAGTGAGAGTTATTTATGCGAGCTCAGGATCACTGTCGCTGATAACTTCACTAACTCGACACTGTGCATTGACTACAAGTTTCAGTATATGGCAGGACATAAATAATGATGGATTTAAAGGAGTGAGCACAAACATATCATTCAATATTCAGCGAATTTCTGCAAAAGAAAAAATTACACATCCGAACACCAAAAAGTTACGATTGGAACATCAGGACGGCCCCCGAATAATCAATTAGGTTACCTTTTTGTCTGTTGAGAAAGCGATCCGCGGTTCGATTCCCAGTGGGAGCTCACATCAATAAGGTGCATGATGACCTCACATATGGAAGCACCTTCATATACAGTACCAAGAAATTACGAGATGTGACCAATACATGTAATAGCTAACTTGTGATTGTAATCTGTTTGAATTCAATTTTACAAATCCGGTCACCATATAATGCAATTGATACAGTAATTCATAACGCTGTTATAGGATAAGACAATGCACTTAATCCCACAGATTAATTTTTCCCGTGCATTAGTTTCGGAATATTGCCTAATAATACAGTTCCATGTACTGAAAGTGGGAAATAATCTCTCCAGAGACGCACTAGTCCTCTGGTTTTCGAGTAAGAAAAGCAACGTACATACACAAATGCAAAACGCAGGAATATGAAATCTTTTATCGCGATATGCATGGAGTTAAAATTGCGGCTCTTGTAAAAATTTTCATAGCATTGTGATTTGTGGGAAAAAA
Source organism: Pachydiplax longipennis (assembly GCA_036926295.1). Lineage (NCBI taxonomy): Eukaryota > Metazoa > Arthropoda > Insecta > Odonata > Libellulidae > Pachydiplax > Pachydiplax longipennis. Next base: position 5,455,910 of record JAVFKF010000010.1, read on the forward strand.
TAATCAGATATTCATTCTTGTATGTCATAGTCACCGGGAGGAAAATTTATATTGATACGTGACTGCAGAATATCATATCCAGGAGGGTATATCAGCCGGTATACGCCGCTTATATTCAGCTCTAAATCTGATCTGTTACTGAAGACTACCAGGGCGTAGCAACGGACAGGTACAAATATTCATACCTTAATCAGAATGTGAACCTTCCTTTTCATACTTCAGCGTAATAGAGATAGTTTAGTACACATTTACCGATCTGAGCACTGCTAGATCTAGACTGAGAACGAAATTAAATGTAGATTATAGTCACTACATGATTTTTTCATTCATTCATTAAGCGAAGGTTCATCTATTTTCTTTGGTCATTTAAACTCCTTTCTCCCTCTGATACATAATTACAGAATTTAAAATACATTCTGCATTTAAATATGAATTTCAATTATTACTCAAAGAAATGAATTCAAATGGGCATGCTTATTATGGTAATGAAGCTAATTCCGTATCAATTAATCAAGCTCTCATTTTTTGTTGTAAAAATTGATTCTTTGCTACTCAACGTGAAATAATTGCCGTATATCCAATTCCTTGTGGTTAAATATAATTATATAAAATAAAATAATTTCTGATTGGAAATGGACGAGAACTGAAATAATTAAGGGATAATTATAATAGCAATTAATATCTTAATCTACATTTGAACCTTCATTGCCAATAACTATGTATGTTTTAAAATGAATTCCACGAACAACTTATTGCAATTCGAGCCTTAATGAAGTAACATGAATACTTTTGACAAGCATCATTATATTAATAATGAAATCATTAAATCATTTTTATGTCTGAGTGTATAATTGCCGATTGTTCAGTGGTGATAGACAATGTAATTTAACCGCGATATCTCAATTTAACCAGCGGTGAATGATGATATTGATGGAATATTTTCATTATGCCATTTAATTATCGTTTGGATAATTCACCCTGACAATGAAAAAACATCTGGGTTCATGTATTAGTCTCATCTCACTTTTCACCTCCGTTTATTCTCAAGGCTATCAGGTAACCTCAACTTTCACACTTAACTTAAAAACTTAGAAAACTTAACTTAAACTTAGAAAATGTACCTAAAATTTTAAAAGAAATGACATAATACCCAATGCTTCTTTTCCCTCTTAGAATATCCGTATTCATTAGCATTTTGGCTCTGTTAGAAAGATATACGTAACGTTTGCTAATAAATGTGAAAAGGAGTTCACAATACAACACGATACAACATGTCTTTATTACTGAGAGAAATTGAAACTAAATAGTTCCATCTTCCAGTCAGTCTTTACTTAAATTGCTGTACGGTTTCGGGTATATATACAGCTTTATTAATAATGACCCTTATAAACAGTATAATTAGTCGAAATTAAGACGAAGAAGTCCCAAATTACCTTTAACCAATTGTCAAGGATATAGAAAAATAAAGGTATTATTATTTAGGTCGCAAATTTTTCCTTTATGAGAGTCATAATGAATTCATCTTTTTATGAAGCATAGTAATGACTTCGAAAAGTGAATCTTTTATATTTTCACACGTTTCTTATTCGGCTGCAGCCAGCGGAGAAACACCCACAAAAGGTAAAAGCTGGGAAACCAGCTGACATTAGCATATAAAATTTTAATTAAAAGAAAATAATTTTAAGACCCGAGATAGAATTATAAATATAAAACATTTAAATAAATAACCCAGAAATAGAACATTTCACGATCATAACATTACCGAACCAATTTAGAGAAAAAAAGTAAAATATATTGAAACCCATCGTGATTGTCGTCATTCAGGTATATCACTATTTGCAAACTACGCAAATGAAAAGGAAAATACACCATAAAATGTCCATAAAAGTATTATGAGAGATGTAAATTTGGAGATTGCTCATGAATGAATGCAACACACCCCGTATGAGATAACTTTCCGTGCCAGTGTAAATTATTAATGAATCTTCCAGATATTACCGCACTAACTGATACGAAGCTGAGAAATGAACCTTTCTTAGAGCTCTACAGAGTGGTTACATCTCGAAAGAAGGCTTTAATCCACCATTGACCTCTCTTAAACGGCGTCTTAAGTCGAGCAAAAAGGTGTGTAAGGCAAACACGGAGAGGTAAGAGGACGATAGCCTCCCTCACGAATGACTGCAATCTGTTGATCTGTACATTCACCGCCTCGTTAAGAGGTCCGATCCTATCATTGGGAGTCGCAGATTCAGTGGGAAAGAGGCAAAAACGAGCAAAGAGATCCACGGAAGACGTGAAATTTGGCGGAGAGGAAGTAAGGAGAGCGCCGATATCCCTCTCATCTCCTTACCCATCTTTCTTGAAGACGAAGCTGCCCTTCAAGGGAAGGACTTCAACACCGCTCTTTTCCGATCCCAGTTTACCAGATATCTGTCAAATTTGTCAGACGTTTTGATGGATGGACAGGATGCCCAGACACCAACTTTACTAAATCGGGACGGTTAAAATTTTCCATACATTTAGCATCTCTCGATCGAATCTAAAGAAATACAAAACGCTCATCGTTAAATTATAGAAGTGGATTCTTTCCAAAGGTTTACTAGATGGGATTAAAAAGAAAGAAATGTTACCCATGATTTCCTGAATTGACGGATGAAAACGGGGAGGAGTGAATATTTCAGTCGAAAAATGAGATTTAATGAAGAGTTATTACGATTAAAAACGAATATATCTCGAGAGTAAAGTGTATGAGGAAAGCAAAAGTGACATCCCAAATGTAACGATTCACTCAGAGAAGAAACTTGAGGAGAGGCTTTGCAGAGCTTAACCAAGGTTCACTATAAAATATTAAGGAGCAGATTCAGTGCTTCGAAATTTAAAACGCTGATTCAGTGGAAAAGAAAAGAAAAATAAAAACAGGAAAATGGAGATGCGCAAAATGTTTTATTAATAGTAACTCATTGTAAAGAGAGAGAACGAATCGTACGAGAATATTTGGATTAAAATCGTGAACATTCCGGGAGTAAAACATCTGAAGAAAGCTTAAATGGCATATCATAAATGAACGGTTTAGTGTGACAGCTCTCTCTCGTTCAGAGAAAAAATCGTGGATAGAGTTCATAAGTAGTTGCTTAAGATCATCATGAAATGATATTATATTTTAAGGGAGAAATATCCGGGAAAACAGAGAGGCAACCGAAAAACTAGGATGCCATCTGAGAAATGCTTACGAACAGTCATTGTTACTCTTACATATATTTACAAGAAGAGAGAGAATGCAATTTCTGGATGAGAATGATGGCAGGAGTGGCGGATATAATTTATAAAAGCGAAAAGAAACAACTGTTGGACATCAGCAGTTCTCAACAGAACCCCAAAAAATGTGAAGAGAATAGAAGAACGAGAGGCAGATGAAAGAGAGACATCGTTAAGTACGTGAGGAATAACGTGGAAAGGTGCAGCTCAGAATACAGAGAATTGGAAAATGCTTGGAGAGGCCTAAATCCGACTTTGGAGGGTATTCTTCGATAGTAGTTTTAATTTCAACCATAGTTAATGGAAGTATTCCCTCCTTCTAGTTAAACGAACGTAAGCCCAAACCTTGGCTAACCAAAATGGCGACTAATTACAAACCCCAGCGAATGGAGATCGAAAGGAAGGCCTTCTGTCGCTGCATCTCCTATTCTCAGAATATCTGGCTCGCATCGCTTAATTACCCATACAGCACAGCTGTGCTCCACGTCTCGAAGCCCCTTTATTTCGGAATAATACGACCAGGTGATCCGTAAGGAGGCTCTCCTGTGTGCACGTTTCTATGTTCATACGCCGTTCCCAATGATCATGAGTTCGGATTGATCACTTGGAAGAATGTAGCCAAGAATGGAGGGTAAAAGACGCTCATCCCGAGTGAATTCGTAGTAGAGATTTCCAGATTAGCGGGATGAACCAAGACTATCAACGATCGAGAAAAGTTCTATTATTTGAGAATTTCAACCCTCAAACAGCAGGTGATGTTCTTTGACGGAATCCTTAGGAGAACAGAGACTGTAAGCTCGCTCTAAGGTTCATTATTACTCAGAAGATGCTTTACAGAAGACGCTATGGAATCATGCGACCGCCTACTTCTTCGGCGGATTCGACTAATGAATACAAATATCAGAGAGGACAAATCTTTAAAATTACGCCTACTTCGTCGAAAGATCTGTGATATTTATGAATAAATATAAGAATTTGGACGCAGAATGTTTAAATCATCTGTTGCCGATAAGGCGATTTGGAATTTGAATAGAGAGTATATATTGCAAAAAAGTTAAATCCTTAGCACGATATTCCTTTGAAGGATAAGGCTCAGCAATGCGGCATTCACTGTTGGTGAGCACATTCACTTCCACGTCGCCGTATTTGGCTTTTCAGAGACCGATATAAATTAAAAAGTGGCATTCAAATCATTTTTTATCTAGCTGATTAGATTATGGTGACCATGTTTCTTTGGTTACGGCTGAGGACGTTTATGATGTGAATTCGCAAGAATTAGCTAGTCTAAATCTAAAATTGCATTCTGAGGAAGATATTTCGATTTTCTTGCCCGACTTGAGGAAAATAAATTTAAGGGCAGAACTAAAAGATCTTCTTTGAAAATGTTGATGTAAGACATCTATTTGAATAGCTGAAGTTTATTTCGACGTGATTTTATCGAAGCTTAGGTTACAAAATAAATAAATCAAAATTTCATCTTCGTATAGTTTATCCATAGTGGCCGCTTTCATGGCGTATTACCACCTCCGGAAATTTTCCGGTATACAGACTTCGTTGATGAAAATCAATAACTAAACGTCTAATAGAATATATCGATCCAAACGAACGCCAAATGAAAAATTTAACATTAATATTAATTTTTCTTTTAACAAGTTCATCGTAACATGATAAACAAAAAACGAGTGAAAAATAGTTGAATTTCACGACCACGTTTGTTAAGGTTACGTTACGCATAAATATACTACAATAATTAAGAAAGAGTTAAGTATCAATATAATGAATCATAGAATAATTCTTAATTGGTATAAAACATTACCATCACTATTATCATTTATAATGTAGTCAATACCTTGGAAATAATAAAAGCTATTTCAGTGTTTCTGTTATGTCTTCACGACTAATAAGTCTTCCCGATGCACACGTAGCCCACAACGTACATAGATCACCCTACTCATCTCATTAGTCTTTGAAGTTAGCAATTATTTTAACAATTTAAATTTTAGCAAAAACTATACGTATAATAATATCAGTTTGAAACCGGTCGCATTAAAAAACTTTTGAGGAACTTTGCACAGTTTATTTTACCATGCATTCTAGAGTAGAATCCCACACAATCAAGGCTTCGACGACTGAATTTGCTCATATTGATTTTGTTCTACCGACAGAATTAATTTTGTGCTTCAACTACATAAATTTATAACGAAATCCTGTCGCCTATTTGAGTGTCGCCCTGTTGAAAGAGGACCAAAATTAGATATCTCCACTCATTTCCCTTAATTACGTGTTTAAATGGAATTTTGCATAGAAAAGATTCGCCAGTACAAATCAGATGTAAAAAAGTTGGCCCCTTCAAATTAAGTCTTTATCCCAGACGTGTCATGGCCATAATACGAGTTATATTCAAATTATGCAGAAGTCTTTGCATCGACCTTTACTATAGGTTGAGGTATGGTTCAAAAATGGGAAGAAAATCGACTCTGCATCGATCTCTTAAAATACTGAAAGCATACCTTGAGGCAGGGCTAAAAAGAAAAGTACCGCGGAAAATATAACTCCCCGCCTTTCAAACATTGTGTAGCTTTAAATGGAGTCGGGGCATGAAGGCGCTGTTTTGAAAAGGACCATGCCTATACATTGAGTACCTCGCAAGCTGAAAATACCTCTAACATTCCTTATTAACGGACGCTGCTTTCCTTTTGAATACCTCCAAAATGCAGTTTCAGGATTAATATTTTCGGCGGAAAGTGGTTTTCAAATGTCATTAGCAGTGTTTTAATTAAATTCTTTTAAAATGCTAAAGTTAAAACTTAAATGCTGAGAATTTAGGGGAGTGATGGAACGCTAGAGATGATAAATTGTTGAATAAACCTAAGAAATTTCAAATAAATTATTGCTTTAGTTTAACTACCCGATTCTATATCGATATTTCATAATCAATTTAACCTGTGCGGAAAATACATAATGCTTTCACGAAGCTTGATTTCTCATCGAGGGAGATACTTTCTTTTTCACGCATTTAACGGATTCTTTTTTTATGAATTTTTAATTAAATATTTTCTTGTTACTTTGATTGCATCGTGTAGATATCGAGTGTTCTATTCTATCTTATTTCTTAGCCTTATCTTACATTCTCCTCATTATAGCCCACGTTAATTCAATGAATATTATTTAGGATGATTTATGAATCATCTGGAAAAGATTATTTTAATAAAAAGTGTTTCGTAGGAGCGTAATCTTCTAGTGAAAGACATTCCTGTGCTTAATAATGAGATACCATCCAACCATTCCTTGAGAAATTCTCTTACACGTTACACCTCAAGTAAATATATCCAACTAAATTCTGTATCCTGAAGTACCTTCCCTAATATATACCGTAATTTAGCTACCACACAATATGTTAGGCTTAAGGCGCATTATTTTATATTCATTAATATACATTTTATATAAGTAATTTATGAAAATATGCCTTGCTCAAACATTATCTTTCGTATATTCATGAATCTAAGACGAGCTAAAGTATAAAACGACACCGTTTCTTCGGAACTTCACAATGGAAATATATTTAATTAAAATAAAAATGGATTAGTAGTCTAAATGAACTGCTGACTTCTGAAGAATTTAGTTTATCAACATTTCTTTAAAACTTCTAACAGACGAAATCGAATGGAAAAGTATTAGTATGAACTTTCAATTTTTCTGATTCTCTATGTTAAAAAATTATAGAATGATCGGCAATAGAAACTGAAAATTAAGACTTTCGATATATTTTTCGCTATAGGACCTAGTTTATGGATAAATGGTGATATAGGTACATAAGGAACACCGATTAATCGTATAGGTAAGGAAATACCCAGATTCTGCAATCTAGTCGAAGTCGAGGATATTGCTTAATTTTGTTAGACGAACCCCTTTTCGTCGGAAGTTCCGAAGGGAAAGAAAACTTCGTCTAGGACTCGTGCAAATACGGTGTAAGCGCTCGTTGCACAGCAAACTGCAAAAAGAGTAAATTACCAGTCATGAGAGTTAATCAATCACATTGAGTTTCCGAGACGACTCGGCAAGTTATTTAATTAGAAGGAAATCTTCGTGGATTACAAACTCTATAAATGATTGACACTGACTCCCAAGTCTTCCAAGTAGAAGTGCGAAAACATTCGTTCTCTCGTAGAGTGTTCGAGAAAAGCAGAGCTTATTAAATAAGTTCTCCGATTTCTTTCTTTCTCCGCTGGAAGTATGATATAATACCGGCACAATTTACGAACCAAGAGTAAAAATTTCCCAAGATAATTTTCCTCAAAATACGACTTAACTCTTACTCTCAGGAAATGCAGATTTCTTCCCGAGTCTTGCTATGGAGTCGGAAGTTTTCCTCGGAAAAGTTTTTAATAACTCCCGGCATTCGTCCCTTGATCAGGGGAAACGCTGTGGTACACTTATTTCACCAACTGCTACATCAATAAAAAAAAGTCTCTCCGGCCTTACTGTGTTTTGGCAAGACGAAATCCCACCTCGGAATTATATTCCGAATTAATCCATCTTGGGGATTGTTTTCCCTCATCCCCTCTCGATTTGGAAATGAGATCAGCAAGTTCATATAATTTCCGTAGGAAAATTCCTACCCGTTCAGATTAGAAATACAAAAATTGGGAAAGGCACTCCAGCGTTAATCACTTCACGACTTTAAGCACATTTCGACTTTTACCCGGAGCGACATCGGTAAAATTCGCAAAACGCTAACTTGGAGAGCGTTGATTAAATCCGGGCATTTCTTTCTCCACGGCGAGACTCTTCAACCGCAAAGTGAGAAATCTTAAATAAACGCTTCTAAAGCACCTCTCCCTGAAATCTCATCTCTGCCCTCATCAACCAAATGCGACAAAAAATAATTCATGTTTACAACCCCATCGTCGACCGCTGCTGAACTCTCGACGTAATGAACGTAGGATTTAATAGATCCGAGCCTCGCTCCTCCGTCTTTCTTAGCTCCATACGCTTCCTATCTCACACCCCATTCCTTTATATATTCCTCCTACCTCAATCCTCATACCACAACCATCACTACCCTATCCCTACCCAAATCCTCCGCTACCCAAAGCCCAACCTTCCCCGATTACGTTAACCCAACTCCCCTCAACTTCTCCCACCGCTACCCAACCCTCAAACCTCCCATTCCCCAATCACATTCCCAATCCACCACTCAATCCTCCTTCAATTTCCCATTCCATCCCCTCTTCATCTATTTGCCTCCTATATCACTCCTCCCCATGCCCTCCAAGCCCCTCAACGATATTCATAAATCCTTGTAATTCAAGCAGAAGAACAGGCCCGGAGATCTTACAGTGGCCTTTGGGGTAATTTATCTAACTCCCCCTCTCCCTAAACAACTCGCTATTATTTCCTTCCCCATCTCTCTTCTCCATATCTCCCCCAAACTTCCTTGTGCTCGCTCCGCGGTGAGACCTGGGGGTTTGCGGGGGCGGGCTGAGATGTCTGGGGGCCGCGGGATAAGGGTGACTACTGGAGGTTGACATCCGGGGATCTAGCTTTCCTGGATCCAGGAGCTGGATTGTGCATCTTCCTTCGCAAGAGTTGTCGGTTATTCATAGAGAGAGAGAGTTATACTCGAAATGGGCCATAATTTTCTCGCAAGAACAATACCCACGCAAGCCAAATTTCAATACTTTATATAGGTGTTTGCCTTATATTTCCGAAGTTGAACGACCTCTTAAAAGAGAGGATTTTGAAGCATTTAATGGAAATTACCAAAGTTCAAACAGTGTCGAGCCCCCTAGATGTAATAGCCACTCATCGATTCCACTTTCATTGAATCCTTTACAAATTCGGATTCAAATGTACGACGCTTCGCAAAAGGAAATTATGCAGAATTACATTTACTCAATAGATTATAATTATTTTCAGGACCCCTCTTACCATCGCAAACACATTCCTTCGTGATTTTTGCGTTGAATTTTCGAAATACGAGTTTAAAATATGACCGGACTGTAACATGCAACCTGTTCTCACAAAATCATAAATAACACAAATACTTTATGTAAAATTACTGCTAAATACAAAATGTGTCATATACAGTCCGAGCATGGAATTTTCCATATTGAGACCACGTGAGTACTCCATATTAGGAATATTACGCCTAATTGGTACTTTCTAATTTTCTAAGACTTGGGGTGAGTTTAGACACTACAGTTTAAATACGGGAAAATTTGCTATTATTAATGTTGTTAATAATAAAAGCTGTTTTATTCCTTTCTTATCGTGGAGAGCTACCCAAAGGTTAGGCAAAATCAGCCTCGCTTCCACCTAACGTATAGAGTTATAATTTAAGAATTTCAACGTATTACAAAAATCAATCGAAGAAAAATAAGTTTGAATAAAGAAAAATGTATGAATACATGTAAATAAATATATAAGTTTTAGATAATAGTTTTAGATACAAATAAACTAAAATTGATTTAGGTTAAGGGGAAAACTGTTATGCCGAAGGTTTATGAATGGAAATTCCACAATGTGAAAAAATGTTTACACAAGAATGGCAGCGAAAATAACCCGAATCCCAAACAAAACTGCTTCTTAGAATTCTAGAAAAAATAATTTTCAATATTCCAAGTTAAAATTTGCCAGGTTGTACGATTCTAAAAAGAATTTAATATCGAGTAAACGATAAAGGTTATAGGAAAGAATAGTGATTCCAAAAATAGAATTAATACGAAACAAAATGCAGAATATAAGTAAAACAAATACAAAATCTGAATACAAGACCAAACCTTTCGAAATAATTCAAAAGTTAGGCTCTATTAATTTTCTGGCGTTTAAATATTTTCAACGCTTTTAGAAAATACCTCTGGAAAGATTCAAATGGAGTCTTACATCTACATCTACATATATACCCTACAAGCCGCCTTTCGGCGTGCGGCAGGGGGTGTAAACACCAAACGACTGAGCTTTTTTTTTAGCCTGTTCTTATTGCGTATTCTTGGCGATCGAAGAACTAGAGTCTTAAGAACTCCTGGGACCATCCTTTAAGAATGATATGATTTAATACAATCACATTCTCTTTTAGAAAAATTATAGCGTTGTATCGAATAAACTTTATATTATGTTATACTTGGGAATATGGATGGAGAAAATTCAAATGATCGCCCATCAATTACCTAGAAAACCATTTGCATCTGCGTTCTTTTCAATTCGGTTAAAGCTCGTATTTTCTCTTGCGAAGAGAAAATATTTCATCGCATTTACCAAATTGAATCACTTTTTGGGAGAGAAAATGCACATCAAAACACTTGTGTGCTATCTTTTATTTTCATGGTTAGAGGGACTATTTTCTCTCATGTGTTTATGCCACTTGGATTATCTGTTCAACAGTTCATTTTTATCAACGAGGTTGAAATCCCACGAAAAATATCTCACAAAATCCCCTCACAGGCCATTTGTACTCCATAAATACCGCAAAACAAGAGAAGGAATAATTCCCAATGAGAGATCACTACGTCCCATTTTAAGCCAGACTGAATTAATTCCATAGAATTATTCTTGTATCGCATATAATATGAATCCAGGATTTGGACGATTTTTGATGATGATTCGTGCTTGACAGAATTACGGATGAACCTGGTTTTATTCTTTGGGAAATCTTTTGCAAATAATTTGTTATAGGTGGTATATAATATATTTGTTTAAAGCGCACAGTTTCTCTGTAATGTTAGATCGTGTTAATATTACAGATTAACGTATTATTTTGGAAAGCTTTAAATACCAGGTAATATAAGTCAAAAAAGAAATATTTAATTGTAAAATTTAAAATAGACAACATCAGGTCAAGTGGTTAAAAACCTGGAGTAGAAAGCAATTTTTATTATAAAATTGCGATTTCACCCATCAGAGGCCGTCCCGACACACTAATTGCTAAGTGATAATTTGTTCACTAGAGAAAAATTTCATATTTATCATTTTATTTCTTAAACACGATTTAAACGGCAAAAGAACGAAAACATAACTTTGGCTATTTTAATTTTAAGTTATAGTTATATTTAGAGAAACAATATCGAGTAAGGAGACTAAAAGAGGGAAAAACAGAACTTTTTGGTAACAATCAGGTGAAAATAATTGAAAACCATACTTAAACTCCATATAACTGCCGATTCCTTAAAATTATGCGCGATAGAAACGGTTTTGGTAAATTATGCCATCATCAATCCAAGTTTATTAAGAATGAATCATGACTGAAATCTCGGAGCCAAATGAATAACACATTTTGTGCCAATTCGGTGAGAAAATACATTCACATAAACCGACACCTGTTATTTTATGATTTTATGAAAAATCGCAGCTTGCATCTTGTGTTGAAAACGGTACACGTATTTAATATATGAATCATAACCTTTTCACGCATGCAAGGCCACCTTAAAAGAACTCTCCCGCTCATGGTGGGGACGGCGAATGAAAAATGTATGCAAGAGAGAAAATCCCACGAAATAGAGCTCGTTTGCAAGGAGGCATACATCTCCTCCGTGTTATAACTCTCTTCAAACATTTTGGATAGGAACGTTAGCGGTGACACATGAACTATGAATAGCGAATAGTATGCAAACTTTTTTATATGCAAGCGGATAAGTCCTGGATTTGCGTCGATTTGCGTTGGAAATATAAGTAGACTGGTGCGAAGTCTATGCGGGGGTTTGGGGGTGTGAAAGAGGGACGGAGAGATGCAAAGTTGGTAGGGGTCGCAGCGGGCCGTCGTAGGGATGAACTCTTTCTCGCCTCAATGGGGTGAAGATGATAGCGGTGACGTGAGCGACTCTTAGGCGATCCTTCTCCAAACTGCCCGGATTAGCATTTTGAATGGAATGTTTGGTGAATTGAGTGGGAAGAGGGAGGAGGACTCTGAAGGGAGTTTCTGCAGTGTTGTGTACGTCTTTCCTTCGTCCTAACTACTCTCACACTCACCTCACGCCTTCCGGGGTGAGTGCGTGAAGGGATTTCAGCAAATTTTTAGATTTTCGAGGGTGAATTGCGCGGCTGATGGTCTTAGATTTACTGTGGTTTATCGTTACGTCTCTCATTAATTAACCTTTCGAGTCAAGCCCCTCGTATGGTCGCTAATTGATGAAAAGCTCTTCTCCAACGGCCTGCGTAATCATAAATATTTTTTAAAATTACTCAGCCTGTTAAGAATCAATTAAGGTTTTTCTGCCAAAAAGTACCGTCTCGATTTCTCATAAAGGCATAGGTTTTTTATTTCGTTCCTGAAATTATTTTTTTATGTTTTGTACTCTTTCCTTATCTAGCGACTACCACATGTCATGATCTAACATTTTTATTACTAACTTCCTCTCTTCCCGTCCATCAAAGTAGTCCACCGAAAAATTATATTTTTCTTATCCTTAATGAATGGTAATGGATATTTTTATCAGTAATTATGCGGACGTCGAAATATAAAAGAAGTTCAAAGTTTGTTTGGTTTTGGCGACGGATACGTTCATTTTATCTAAAAGACACGCTCCAAATGCGCAAATTAATTTGATTTTCATAGTTAAATAAATCTCAATGCGACAATTCTGCTAGAAGTGAAGTCAGGCTTTTCGAGAAGCCATGTTCGTTTGTTAAATCTTGTCTGGCCTTTATGAGAAGAGTTGATGGTGCAGTTTGAAAACAAGTGCTATGGTTTTCGCGATAATGATGAAATGATTGGCATCTCGAATCACAACGCTCAGAAACAGCAATCCTGCATTTGTAGTAATGCGTCAGCAGTCATGGCTGTCTCTCAGATAACTTAATTAATTGAACTTCCTTGTTTACTTCTCAATTGGGACTTCATTACTACGCATGTTTCCTTATCGCATTCAGCTGTGCATAAGTTTGCCCATATCTGCTTCGCGCCAAGTTTATTCATTTGCTTCGTAATTGGAGCATCAGTTGTATTTTCGCTATCCATATTTGTGCTCCAGTTCTCGTTTGTTGCTATGATGACACTATCTTCTTCATTTTGAGTATTTAATCTAATGTAAGCTCTCAAAATTCCTTTTTTGGCATGTTATTCAGTTACATTGTTTTTTAGTTGAAATTTTCATACACACAGGTAGAGATAAAATGCATAAAACAACAGTGATTTATAAGAGGGCTGAAAACGTTCCATCATCAACCGTTGTGTTTGTCAAATTATATCGAACATAAATCGCTCCCAATGCGTATTACTTACATACTTTAATAAGATCGACTTTCAAGTTAATCTAAAATAATAAATCACGTAGACGATGATAAAATTATCTGTGCCATTGATAATTAGGCGAATAGATTTTAATTCCAGTTGCAAATGTCCAAAAAGTGAACAACCAAAGCTGGAATAAGAGAATAAGGACATATTAGTTGATGATTATAGTCGTAAGCGGCTGGAATTTCCAGTAGTCGACGCAGGAAACTCGTATAAGATAATCTATAGATTCTAATTCATCGCCAAGATGAATGAATCAAATATATGTAAACTTAAAATATATAAAATATAATTGAATAAATAGGGGCCAAATTAGATTTACTGGGACGCTTTCGATGCTGTCAAATTTTAGAGAAGTCTTAGTGCATCAAATTTCAGACATATAGACAAGTGCATGCACAGAAGGAAGAAAAACTCAATGACCGGGTCGTTACTATTCGAATTTAGATTTACGAAAAATCGCACTCTTGAACGCGGATAGTTCGCCTCAGTTCGTGGAAAAATGTAATAGGATTAGCGGCGCAGGCAAGTAGTACAAATCTTAACTGGCAATTTTGGGGTTGTCAGGTGTCCAGGCCTCCTTCAGAGCATCTTTATTAAAGAGAATCCAACTAATCTGCATCCAAGTTTGATTTGTCGTATAATCCTCAACCTGCCGCAACTTGGGGTCAACAGAAACTTTTGAGAAGGGTATTGTATGGGTCCCTCGAAAGACTAGTTGGTTATGTTCGAACCCTTGACCTCGAGCATAAATCTCTCGCTATCTCAGCATCAGCGTGCCCATCGCCGCCATATCAGGGGCCGAGCGAAGAAGTCCTAATATGGCGGGGATCGTGCGCGCGGAAACTTTCTTTTATTTCATAGCACACGAGCCCCGGGCTCACTACGCTTTGGATGTAAGCTGCACATCCGCCAGCCATCACGAACTGTGGCGCCATCCAGTAATAACAGACTCGACCCCCGAGTTCTTCGCCTTACGTACGCCTGTATGCCTTCCTCGTTCGACTCCTTGCTTCCCTTCTCCCAGTACAGGGGTTGACCTGGGAATTTCTAGGTGTTCACTAACGCGGAATTCGTTATGTGCCCCCGTCCCTTCCGCCACAAGGCGATATATCACTGTTGATTTTTCTGTTTTATATCGTTGACTTGGTTGAATTTTATTCCGCTCATATACATGCTATTCTTGCAACGGTTGAATCTAGATATTATGAATGCACATTAGTTCATGAGAAATAATTGTTTCTTTTCATGAATATCATAACCTACCTACCGGTGGAAGCCCACGTGCGAAATTGCCTCAGCTGTCGAAGCACATTTCACAATATTACTATTACCATAACCTGCCTTTTAACCTCTCCTATGTGAATAGCTGTTTACAAAAATAATGATAATAAGTTTATTAATCCAAGGGCATACAAAATCTTGTACAGAAAAGGTTATTATTTGCAGTGCACATAATTAAAACTAATGTATAAAAGCTAATCACTAAATACATTTCAAATTGTACATCAAATTATAATAACCACGTTTACATCTTACAACCATTATTCATTATATACTGAGGCCATAGTCAAGATACCCCACTCTTAAAATATGGTTTTATATGGTTTTTATGTTTCTCTTTTACCAAATTTTGCCCGTAACTATTATATCCTTATAACTAATGAAAATATTTTTCTCGAGAAAAGAATTTCCCCATATTAAAATTCCATAAGTCACTTTGCGCTATTCGTTACTAATCATATTTTATTCGGTAAAAATTGATTACTGTGTACGTTTTCTGTTTAAATTAGCTAATTGATTGTTTATTTATTCCTCTTACTAACCCCAAGTTCCCGGGTTCGAGCACCCGCTGATAGTGGTTTTCCCGGCTTGGCACGATTATTTATTTTCGTTTATCGTCATCATTTTTATCTCTCCCGTGATTGTCCAATTAATGGGTGCTCGTGAAGGCACCGTGAAAGAAATAGTGCTTCACCGTAGTTCCTTCCACCCCCGCCGATGCTTGGACGTTAACTCTGAATCACTTTTACACCGTTACATGGAGGTGCAGCAGTGCAGTGAATTATGGGCGTCACTGCCCCGATGAAAGTATTCAGCAAAGGGGTTCATAATGGAATAACTTTCTTAAACATTTATAACAACTTTAACAATCACTCTATTCTCGTATTCCTGACGCATTTGTTTGTTGGTGATTCTGTTATTGATGTAATACAATCGGATCACTCCTCTCCATCTTACTTTGTTATGTCCTACTATCACTCCTAGATACTATCTCTTATTGAACAAACAACTTATTCTTGGGTTTGTTAATTTGTTTATATTATTGTATACCTTATCTTTTCACATTTATATCACCTTTGAGTAAGTAAATTCACATTTCCTGTGTCTACGTTTCAGGTTAGATTTTTCATTAATGTTCTTTGAGCTATGAATAGGCAAGGTATGGTTCATCACATGAATGTTTTCCCTACTATGGCCTCTTTTCTGGAAGACTAACTTGTGTTTCTTTTGTCCTTTTGTTTCTTTTATTCTTTTTTTTACTTAACTAACGCTCCTAGTTACTCCACATCTCTCGAATCCCAGAAATGTTGGTTTAGATCAGGGGTCCAGGATCAGGATCAGGAGTTTGAGACTTTCAAACCGATTTCCTAGCGACAAATAACTTATTCATTCGTGAAATTTTTGAACGAATATTCTTAAATTTGATAGACGAAGAGGGAAAAAAAGCTTTATTCGGTTGCAATATACTCAATCAAGAAATCTACTCTGAAAAGAAACATGCAACTCCTTTTTCTCTTTGAATGTATCTAAAATTATTGAGCTATCTTCTTTCCAAGAATCATTGATATTTAAAAGTTCAGCGAAGTAAAAGCTTTTATAATAGTATAAGCCAAAAACCCTTTTAATAGGGACAGTATCAGTGAAATTATGTCATATATAAAAATAAATCGTACATTAAGCTTTATGCTAGATTCCTTAAGTATGCTTTTACTCTTATTGTGGCAATGCATTTTATTGACTCTTAATCGCAATGTATGGGTAATGGAAAAAATGTAGAAGATTAATGGAATTAAATAAGAAACCTCTTTCAGGGATGTTTGAGATGGCCATTCGTTTCGGTTAACTTTTTCAGTAACACACGTTGAAGTGACATTGACCCAGCTCTCTCAACTCAGCAACACCCGGATATTCCTTTAGCGAAATTAAATTCATATTTACATATAATAAAAGTGAGAACCTCTTTCTAGCTAGAATTTTGCGGTCCGAGAATGGGCTTATACAGGTATCTTGAAAGTTATCGAGGAATAAAAAATGGCTGTATCGTAGTAAATAATAATATTTATGATATGATTTGTAAAAAAATATTAATGTTAATTTTTATAGTCTCATTTTTATTTTATTGATATTTAATAAAATATTGCCGAATTTTAGAACTTTCTCCGCCCTTTTTCAGTGGAAGAGAACGAATTTCAGAACCAATACCTAATATATTATATTTTTTCATCTGTTTGGTATTCCTGTGTGTTACTTTTTTAGATCATAGCTCTGAACCACCTTTCTATATCCGCAGAATTTTTTAGTACAGTAAGAGTATAATTCATTTTTACTTCTATTGAAGTCGTGATACTGAAAATACATATCTTTGAGCAGACAGAGCAGAGTCTAAAAATAAAATACTCTGGAGACAAAATGAAACTAGATAAACCAAGTTTTCAAACTTTATTTACAGATTATCTCTATGACATAAACTGGACAATATGACCCCTATTTTAAATAGCTTTCGAAGTTTATAGAGGTCCTGTATTTTGAAGAACTATTACTGGTATAGGCTATAGGCTTTGGTTCCTCGCCTGTTTCCCCCATTCGTTTTTTGGTTTACTTAGAATTATATTTCGAGCTACATTTTTACAGTAGCGTTAATCGGAAGCGGTTAAAAAACTTCCGAGTAGAAAATTAAAGCTTCCGTGAAGCGCAACGTAATCTTTTTTTTCGTTCACGCCTGCGAAGGAAAGATAGTGCATGTTTCTGAAGCTCTGTGGCGCGCCAGAGAATCCAGGTTTTAATTCCACCTATGAAAGGACTCAGGTACAGCGTTCGCCACAGAAGATACGCTTTCGGGTATAATCTTCCATTTTGTTTCCCTGTACCTCTCGTTATCATGGTTTGCCTGAGAATGAAAAAGTTAGCGATCCGAGAAACGCGACAGACGGTGTCCAATGATTGGCTCATGAGTGCGACACGTATGAAGTTGGATATAGAATGACTGGTTGGTCGTGTAAGAGTCACGATAAGTGCCAACGGCAATACCTGTTTCTATTTTGGAATCCAATTTGACACCCACTTTATGGAAAGCTTCATGCATGGATGCCATTCCGTAGTGATTCGGCGTCATACAATCTCTATCTATTGGCACGCTTAACTAGGTGGGAATTGAAGGAAGATTGTCACAACGATTCTTTGTTCCTATTTGCCTCAAAAGTTCCTTTTCATGGCTCTATTTTCGGACTGTCCCACCACTAGCGGGAAATGCCTCAATTCGGTAAAAGATTTTAAATCTCACTACTAAAAATTGTGAGAGATTCAATATATTGATGTTATCATTATAATAATGAATGTTATAATAATGACGATATTTGTATGGGAACTTCGGTCAAATGAAATACAGAAAACTATTAAAAAATATAGAATGCCACAACTACATTTTTAATTATCTTCCTACTATAAATGGAGATTGCTCTGTGAAAACGATCGTGTGCTTTACATTTTTCTTTTCGTTTTTCTATATTTTGATGAATGAGCATCTTATTTGACCTTGATGGTATTCTTTGTTTGATTAAGAAATTTTTACGAGCATAGAGATGTGAGAAATAAACAGTTTCCAGCAGGTATTCCCTCGGATATTTGAAAATGGGTGCATAATAAAGCTCATAACAAAAGAAGGTTGCTTTAATACATTGCTGAAATCCATGGCTTTAGAAATGGAATCATTTGAAAAATCTCCAAGGAGGAATCTCCAGAAAGGTACCTAATATCGGATTTTCCCATTCATTCTTTTCGTGTAGAATGCTATTTCCAGACAATATATTCATACAGTGACAAGCTATTTATGTCTACTGTTGGCAAACAATTTAAGAAATTAATACGTATTAAAAATAAGGTGATTTATTTATTTTTTATTAATAAAGAGAATCGTTTCAAACACTTAACGCTTACTTTACTTGAGGAGATGCAAACAAAAAGTTTCATCTATTATACTATTTACACGCATGCAATTATGTTATTACTCTTAAGTTTAGAATATTCTGCAGATATTTTTATTAAGTAATGGAACAACAACACATAAATAATTAATTGGAAAGGAAAAATTATCTATAAATCTCATTAGCGATGTTGTGAAAATTTAAAATGCGTCAAAAAATTACCAAAAGTATTTTTATAATGGACAGGATTAAGAAATTCCATAATTTTTGAAGTAAAACTAGTTTCCTCAAAAATCTTCCCAAATTCTTCATTGTTATTTTCTCTAAGGTTAGCTACTTCACTAGTCTTACCCTTAGCAAGGTGTATCTTTACAAAATGATTAAATTCTATTTTATAGAATTACACTAATCGTCCTTAGTCGTGAATATAAATAATATAAATACCGCACACCAACTAAATAATAACCAATTAATTAATACAAAGATCACATTATAAGTATAATTAACTCAGAATAAATAACAACTCAACGTAATAAAGTTCAAAAATTTAATTTAGCTAAGCTTTTGTCATTTCTCCTTTTTTATGATAACATTGTGATGAAACAAAAAACATCCAAAGCACAATTGACCTAGAAATATAAAAGTAAATAACAATTCTGCGAATTACCTATGTCTTAGATGGGATTAATTTGTATTACAGATTCATTATCTATCTTTCTCATTCAGATTTTGCCATTCCTAACCCATCAATGTTTTAAACCTTTTTTAGAGGTCGCGCGCCCTGGCAAAGAGCCTTCTCTTCCCAGGGGATAAGCTTTCTTTTATGTAGACTGGTGTATCAGTTGCCAACCCAAAATATCGTGTCGAAAATGGAAGCACATACGCTTATCCATAATTATTTTTCTTTTGTTTTCTCCATCCAGATGCTCAATGAGCGGATTTTTCTAGCTCTTAACTGCGCAGCCTAAATGAAAGCCCTGTTGTACCCCTCAAACCTTTATCATAACCACTTTGCCTGTTGCGCAGATTCTGTATACATCGAGCCACCTTCTCTGTTCTCTTATGAAATCAGTGCTATCTTATCATCCGATTTGCTTACCCACTTTTTTTAACAACACAGGTCTTGTATTATGGAACTTTTTTGCCGTCTCAGTCAAAACTTCCTCTAGCTATTTGTGCCTTCGCAGCACTTATTGTAACGAGTGCAGCTGAATCATCCCAGCTGAGTTTTTTTCTGAGAAATACGTCTTGTCTTTTCATACCCGCACTCTGATTAGCCTTAATCGCGCTTTCAATGGAGATGAGGAACCCGTACATTGTCAACGCATCGCATATTTACCCGACAAGAATTTGCTTATTTACAGTAAGTTAGCTCGTCTGCCGTCGTTTGAGGAAGAATCAGCCGGTTTTTGCGGAGTATAAAAAATAGATAACCGAGCTTACATAATGCGTCATCCTTATTTCCACTAGGCGTAGGCACCTTTAAGTTGTATGTATATATTTGGTAGTTTAGGATGAAAGCAGTGATACCAAACTTCTTTCATTGGAGAGCCACGTTAAGAACTTTATAAACCAAACGAACCATTCAGATCCCCTGAAATATGACAGCCATCGTTTCACATTGATCGGCCTGTTACTGATATTATGTAGAGTACTTACTCTAGCAGTTTCATACACCTAGAAATTTCTTTAAATATATATGTATTTACCTATTGATACGTGAAAACGGATGGAAAACGTCTTTTTTTACGGAATTACGATACCTATTAGATAATTTAAGGGTCATTCTTTCGATTGCATACGTTTTCGGAGTATTGTACAGCAGACAACAAAATCACTTCGTCTCTTGGTTCTTGCACATACAAGTGATCTTGTCATCTGTAAATCCAAAATACGATTACAGTTACTCCCTCATATTTTGCATCTGCTATGGTATACAGCTTTATCTCTAATGGGCCAACAATGAAGAGGTTCCATCACAGTAACAATATTGCTACAAGAAGAATGGTAAGAAATCTATCCATGATTAGGCTTCGTCCGGAGTTTTTATAATGAAGACAGAGATCCTTTACAACTCCCTCTCACGATTATTTTGTGACTTTCCGGTATAAATTTACCGCTTGAGCGGGTAGTATGAATTATTTTAATCACGTATCCACCGTACTTTTTCCATATTTGGCTTGTTTTGACCGAATGTACTGAGTAAGCCTTATTTAATCCCCGTAATGGATATAACCGTGCGTTCACTAATACTAATGGCACATAATTTGAGCTTAAGCTTTCATTCAGAAGGAGTCAAGGCCCCAAGAAAAGAAGTTCTTCTCAACCAGCCTTCAACTTGATAAAAGAACATCACAATCGTTTACGTATCACTTCTAATATCAAGTAGCATGAAAAACGATTGTTGCATGAAAAATACTCATTCGGAGAAAAATATATAGTAGGCATTCGAATATGTCATACGGATTTGAATATATAATTGAATATTTTGAGGGTTAAAAAGCTGTTCACGACGTGATTGAAATGAAGTTTAACTGAGAACGAGAATGATTTTTACGGGCTACTGCGCAAGGCTTTCATGGGTCACAACTATTAATTCTGTTTATAGAAGTTCCTGTGATCAAACTTAGTTTGGAATGATTTAGAAATGATTTATGCTTCATTCTGAAAATATTATAACAGGAATATTCCTATTTCAAGTATACTGTTAGGAATGGATAAACCCCATGTTTTTACAAGATTCCATAATGTATATAGCGGAGTTAACAAGCAGATCCTGCTAAACAACGTGTGTTCACTCTATGATATTTTTCAGCTTGCTTCCATCGTATGTAAATAATTCTCAGACCTTCGAAAAGCAAAAGGATTTCTTCTGCCTTTGTATACCACCGACTTCTAGGAGGAAAATAGGGAAACACGTCAATGCAAATTAAGTGCGAAAATGTATTCATTAGATGCGCAACTCTATGTGCCTGTGACTAGAGTAGAACCTGGAACCGTAAGGATGAAGGTGGTTCATTTCTTTTTGTTTACGATGCATTTTAAGGTAACATCTTACCTCAGGGATTTGCTGGCATGTTGAAATTCGCAAAGAAATACTGTTTTAGCAACCTCTTAAATGTATTTTACTGTTTTATGTGAAAGGCCATGAATACCTCAAACGCTGAGAAAATGTGTGGATATTTAATAAATTCTTTGAATGTAGGTACTTTGGAGTGCGGAAAATGGCAATCAAGATATGTTTCATTTTTAAGCGCATAATATAATGATTTACGAATTTCTGAGCAGCTATTTCTGATATATCCAAATGAAAGATTGAACTATACAAAGTAAGTAGTAATGGAATGCCAGTTCAACAATTGATATATTGCATCCGTTCGAATTATCTCTCTAGCACTTAATCGTATTGTGGAAAATTATGTTTTTTATTTCCTCGGAATTGGTACGGTGTAAATTGTTGAGTCTTACTGTAATGAGGTTCCCTACCTCACTACATCTTCCTGGACTACATTAAATTATATTTTACTCACCCAAATTATTGAACTTTCAGCAATCTTATTCTATTCTAATCCTGAGCAGAACAATAGGTGCCTCAAGGTTGCCGATAAGCAGGGGACCCGAACTACACTCGTCCCCACATACCCCAACACTGATACGGACAGGCAAATGAAATATCTCATTAATATTTTTCTAATTCGATTTTTTAAATTATTATATAAAATTGGCTTTATCGGTTTAATTTACATGAAATTATGTCAAGTGGTTTTAGTCATAAAGTATAAAATAAAAGGATTTGTAGGTCAGAGGGGAGTATTCAGTTAATGTAGGGGAAGGCAAGGGTCTAGTGATGGGGATAGGTCGTTTGTCCTTGAAGCTCCAATTGTTTTGCTCTCGAATATAGTGCTTGAGGATCCAACAAGCCTTCGGGCTGTTGACAGACTGACTCACACCGTTGATTCGCATAGAACCCAAATCGCTGCCCTCTTCGAAAAAGTAACAAACAGGTGTATTCCCGCACACTATTCAGCCATCTCAGCTTATTTCCGATGAATTGTGCTGCATTCATTGATAAGCTACCGGCATATGGGGAATTGCGTTTACTAAGCGCGTTTACGATTGATTCCGGTTGATGTTTTGTAAATGGATAATCTCGCTTCTGTTTGAACGTAAAGGCAGGAATTTACTCCAACACCTGCGCAATGGCTGTTTCATATATACACATCCCCCTCCTGGAAAATTTACCGAATTGTTTGTATCCAAAGGATATCCAATTCATATTTCTTTGCAAACAACTCCATTCATCAATTAAGCTTCGATCTGTATTCCGCGAATTATCAATTATGCCTGGACGCTTTAGCCTACATGAAAAGATCGGAATATGGTCATCACGAAATTTGCTTTCAACATTCAGATTGTTTATTAAATATAAGTAAGCCGAGATAATTGAACTGAATTTTATGTTAACCCAAGTGCTTCTTTTCTTCATGTTGGGTCATAAATGAAATTAAGTAAGTAATCCTTCGTCCAGAAAGGGAGTCATTTTTTTTCTCTTAAAAGTTATCCTTTCATATAGCCGAATGTATTTGATCGGCTTTCTCTAAGGATTTGTCCTCCAATAAGATTGATTATCAATTCCTAGTAATCCGCAATCAGCAGATAGAATCGAGAGGATTTAAAAATTGCGTGCTCTTCCGAATGATAAAAAAATCACGAATTTAAACCTAATCCGACAGAATTTGGACTCTTTTCGAAAATTACTCACTTCGTGGAATGCTTTCATCTCTAGATTTGCATAAAAATGTGAAGCAATCAAATAAAGGTCATAAAGCCATAGGCTGAATATCAATTCCACATAAATTAAGCAAGAATTTTTATAATTTTAAGTTTATACTCTTTATATATACACTATAAAAATGGATGTCTAAGCCAGTTGACTGACATAATGAGAGGAAGGAGTGCACTGGTAGGGCATAGTCGTATTGTTTAAAGCCCGAAGGCTGGTTCGAACCTCACTCCCTGCGCCAATAGTTACCAAATGTAATAAAGAGGGAACGACGCTTACATCCCATGTATAGTCTCATAGTTTGCTTTTGTTTCCCTCACTGTGCAAGAATATTATGAATAGAAAATTTGCCCATAAATGGAGCACAGTGACCTTATGAATGATACTTTTCATACCAATCAATAAGTAGATAACAGTATATGCCAGTATTTAGTCCAATTTACGCATAATTAGTTTTCATACTGCTAATGCCACGAGCATAGCTAAGGTAGTATGGAAGTAAGTGACAAATACATATTCCTTTCTCTTTACCATGAGAAATTAAAACTATTCCACTCATTAAGCTGTGGTAGTAGGAGCAAGTCGTAATGCAATTCCTTCAAATTCTTATAATCTTCCAAATCCGAAAGCGGGAAGTCTTACATACTCGTATCACTATGTTATTGCATCGAACACCCACGGTCATACATTTGATAAGTATAATAACCAAAACTGTGCAATTTTAAATATAATAGGTTTTATAAATTTTTGCAAAATATTTATTTTTTGACTTAATCGAACATTCATTACACGACAGAGGAAAAGGTTCAGAAACTCAATCAAGTAAATTGCTCCATTCCATTATTCCCCGATTGGCGAGTAATACGCTCTCCATGGACGTTTTGTGTTTATGATCATTTTTTTTCCGAGGTAATCTGGTTCTCTGAATCTATTTTTCAGTTCTTTTCATCGGAGGCTTTCCTGTAATATTTTTGAATGCAGGGACGAATTTCGAAGGCGCCCTGAGCGATTGGATTTTGCAAGCTCTCACAATTTGTTACCATGGGGACAGAATGTTTCTGAGTTGATAAAGAACACCGAAATGATTTCAAATAACCGGATATGAACACTTTAAATTTGAAATAACTTCTGCGCAACATTTGTTCCAGTAACAAAGTTGTAAATTAAACTTTTAAAAATTTTTCTGTAAATAATTCTTGAAGATTCAACGGATTTATATATTGTTATTTTTCAAATCCTCGCAGCAATAAATTTCTATATCCAGTCGGATTAATCCATGGAGTTAATATCTAAAATTGTAACCAATATAATTGCAAACTTAGATCATTTTCTTTCTTCCATCACAATAGGAAAATAGATTACATCTGAGATTAATTATTAATTGATACGTAGATGTAGATGACGTAAAATAATTGGCTTTGAAAATGTCATCAATTCTCAAGTTTGTTATATACTCTTAATTTTCTATATTCTAGTACAGTACGTCTGGCCATAAATCCACTTGTTAATTTGCATTTTCCTCTCTTGTGTCTCGATGTCTCTATTCAAACCTCTTTTATCATTTCATTAGCACCGTGGAAAAGGAAGTCTAATTTTCAGTTCCCCTAGCTATTTCACGCTTGAATTTTGAGGGAAGACTTCCGCGAATATTACATTATGATGCGATGTGTGAGTGCTCGGTATTGGAGTAAAATACTTGCCTCGCTAGTGCAGACTACACCCCACGGATTGCATTAGAGTTGACCTGAAAAGTTGGTTAAGCTTTTCGGACGGTGAAAGTGTTAGTCTCAACTGAAGAGAAAAATTGTACCCTTTCACATTGAACTACAAAACACTCTCTTTGAACAAATTCACCAAATTTAATTTTATCCATTGAGGGTTATAATGATTCAAGCAACTTCGAAATTAATCGATGAACACCAAAGAGAGGAGAAAAATAATAGTATGTATTATAATAAACTCTAACATAATGAATCTATCCTTAGTATCGGCATTTTACCTGCCTATGAATCTCAGAAGTTCCGTTCGGATATGTGCAACATTCGTAAGTGTATGAAAAAAGAATGCTTAAATAATTACTTCTGGTACACATGGATTCCTCTTTTGAATAACTCTTTCTTGGATTTCATTTCCTTCAAGAAATAACGAATGTACTACTACTAATTTTGACTGATAATTTTTGATTTGAGTGATAAAGCAATTGATATCGATAAGTGCATACGCAAGCTAAAGTATGATTAAATATCTACCGCAATCATGGAAGATGAGCAGAATTATAATATAGAAAAATAAATTATTAAAATCTGACATTACCATACAGAAAAATGTATTTTTTATACAACTCGATCGTATTGGTGAAATATACGCTTTCGATTAAGAAAGGGTTACATCTCTGTATGAAAAGAAAACCCACATCAATCGTAAACGGGAAATATTTCCGAATTTTATCAAGTTCATCTCGAATGACTTTGAACACTGCAGCTCAAGCACCGATTACTTCCCATAGATGAGGCGAATTTGGATTGTAAATTAGACAAATTCTTTCCAATCGAAATTCTTTTCAATCAAATATATTCGCGTCTTTATCAAAGCCGCTCATCTTGAATTCCTTTCCATTCATAAGGGCCCTTTTTTATGTCTTCTCTTTCCGAAGCAAGTTCATTTCAGGTAAAAGCTATTCACGGAGAGAATACCTCTCAGCTCACCCCCAAATAACACCATTTGAATCCTTTTCATAACTTTGGATTTATTCCGATGTCATGATTGCATTTTTATGTTAATTTTGTCCCACATCTTTCCTTTTTACTAGAAACGTTTAGCTTTATAAGCACATTTTTGCGGGAGAACCGGAGATTTTCTTTATACAGATCTGATGATTTGTATTTTTCTACAAGTGCGCTGAGAAGAGAGCTTAAAGTTGAATGAATTGCTTTGAGTGTCGTTTGTGCAGCTGTCCTGACTGATTCCCCTTGGGTCGCCTTTGCGCTAACAAAGTATTAAAAATGTAAATAAAGCTGTGCCTGACTTACGAATTTTAATGGTTTCAGCGGTTGGCACCTTGAAAACCACGTGTTACGGAAAGTGCGTACCTACAGCAGTTCATAATAACAAGTCAGGCGATGAAGTGGACTAGAATTGCGCACGAGTTTTAATCACATAAAATTTTATGTAATCTGCCTATGCTTAGATATCTAAGTATATCTCTCCCTATTCACTTGCGATCCCATTTAGGACTTTAGGATAGCGATTAAAATAACGAAGATCGACGGTGATTCAACGGCTTACTTTTTTGCTATATTTTGATCGTAAGAAATTTTATGATTATAATTTCGCATCACAGAACAACGGCAAATTTCAAATATTGTAGATGAATATCTTCAATGTACAGTAATTTCATGAAGGTATTCATCGTTATTAACCCGTATTTTCCTAGCTTTTTTTCAAAAATATTACCTGCTAGAAGTCTTCTTTTTGTATATCCAATATTTAATGGTGGAAATCAAACTTATTTCCAAGATAATTTTTTTTTCATAAAGTAAAATAGAAACTATAAAACCAGTACTATATTAGTTTTAATTTTGCTTTGTGTAAATAAAAATAATTTTATCAGGGAAAGGAACCACCGAGTCAAGCCTGAAGTTACAGAGTTTCTTATTTTTATCAAACTTATTTTCCCTTTGACAACACTTAAGTTTTTCAGCCAGGCCTTAAATAAAATAGTACATCCCTCAGAAATTATTCCTTGACCAATGTAAATGCCGTCCGCATAGTAATCTGATCTCTGATAAGAGATCCAGGGAAACAATCCACCACGAGCAAGGGGAGAGAGGAATATATTTTACGGAGAAGACTACGAAAATTTCATACCTGATATTTTGGGGGAAAATGTGACGGAAATGCGTAATGACACAGCTCGCCGAAAACAACTCCGGCCCAAAATAAAATCCTATCCGTCTTACTTCTCGCGGAGGATAATTCCAGTCCCGGTCCA
This sequence comes from Pachydiplax longipennis, assembly GCA_036926295.1. Lineage (NCBI taxonomy): Eukaryota > Metazoa > Arthropoda > Insecta > Odonata > Libellulidae > Pachydiplax > Pachydiplax longipennis. The sequence goes on from JAVFKF010000010.1 coordinate 5,483,371, forward strand.
TGTATCGCGGCATCGGGTGCGGAATTAAAAAAGAGAGGGTGATAAAAAAGGGGAGAAAGACATTAAACAGAGCAGTCCTCCGGAATAAATGCGTGGATCCCTGGCACTGGGCCGCGTGCGCATTCATCCCCAGCTCTCGTTCATTTTTTATTTCCCCACGACACATCGCATTAAGGCCGAGAGAGGGGATTGCTTCGTTTACGTGTTCAGATGGTGACCGTGATTGTCGTAATAAAGGCGGGAGGGCGAGGCCGGGGAGTTCGGCGGCTATCCCCGAGGGGGCGTGCGGGGGTGCCGATGGGTGGGGCAGGGTGAAAGTTGGCAAGACGTGCGTGACCCAGAATCCCCTGGTCAGTGCGGGATTGTCCACGAAGCAACCTCTCGATCGATACGTCTACGTCACAGGCGTATAATGAAAGATGCGAGAAGTGGGGTGTTGTAGCTGGAGGGTGTGTAGGAAAGGGAAAGTGGGCGACGTTAGGGAAAAGTTTTCGGCTCGTTACACACTCGAGAGGACGCTGCCGGTGACACCGACTTACGTACACTCCCACGTCTTCGGTGGGCCGAGTTTATGGACAGCCACGCTCTCCAGGGGAAAGAGGGCCCGCACTGCATACAGCAAACAAAAGAAGGCAACCGCCCCAGGGCGTACTATTCCATGGGGTGATGGTCAGTACACTTCATCTGGAACATATGTGGACGTCCAGAGATGAAACTAAGCTTCGTCCAACGGGACATTAGTAGGGACGAAGAAGGCCGAGAACATTGATTTCTGTAATAGTAATTTCGGTGATGAGGAAACATAATGTTATGGGTGAATGTGTTACTAGGCCATATATCCACCAACGAAGCCGAGATGGTAGGGTAACGAGGGTAGGAGTCATCACCCTAGCTAAGAAACACCGATGTCTTGGGTTGAATCCTAGTTAGGAAGTTCTCCAGTAATCCGAAATGAAAATTATAAATTTTTATTGTAGATTGATACATAGCGTAGTCCTGTGTAATTTTTTAGATATCTATCTTAACCCTTTGTATATCAAATATAATATACCCTATAAATTTTACCAATTTATCCGAATAAAGTCACTAGTTATAAAGATATCTAGAATAATATGCTTTATGAAATTATAGAGTAAATGGTTTACTGTAATAGACATTTCATAGCCAAATGATGCTCAACGATAAGAGAAAAGTAAAAGTGACTGTAATAGAGGGATCTCGAGTTAGGGAGGTCAGTCATAGTCAAGATCTTTATGCAAGTGCATTCTTAAAAAGTACGTAATTTTCAAGAACTTCTCATTTAGTCATATGTGAGTAACTCGGCATGATTAGGCCCATTCCAAGACGCGAGGAGTGTTTTATGGACATCAACATCACTATTCATTATTTCTCCAGCCATGCTAGAGAAATAACTAACTAATCAAGAAAGACCTGAAATGCTCTGGCAATATAATTTCCGAATCACAGCTTCTACTGAAGATCGAATACAGGTTCAACTTTTCTATTCGAAAATGCATCTACTCACTGACTTGTCTGGGAGTTTAATGACATGCTTTATCCTCAGCCGTGCTCCCTTTTATTACCTGTGGAGTTAGCTATTGATATTGATCTGATTTACATTTGTGATACCACTATGCTTAGTTTTGAGACGTGTTTATAGGGCCGAATACCCTTCGTGTCACCAACCCGTTTTGAGGAAGTTCGTATACCACCGATATCGAACCCAAGACCTCTTCCACCCAAGGCATACTCAAGTTATTGTGCTAAGCAAAAACCGATTTTTAAAATATATTATCAGGATTATAAAAATCTATTGAGATCTCAATTTATACTGCAATAATTTCTCATGTTAGGGTAAACTGTATTGAGATCTCAATTTATACTGCAATAATTTCTCATGTTAGGGTAAACTGATAGATTCTTCATAAAATTTATCTAAATGCAATTTTGCTAACGCAAATTAAAAGAAGTAAGTACTAAAATAATCCCAGAATCAATATTTCACTCGAAAAAGAACATAATTCAAAAATGCATACCATCACGGTTAATCGATCACAGAAAGAACTGTCACAGTTAACTGTTCCATTCATTAAAGCTGAATGAATAAAATTAAATTCAGAAGAGCTGATCATGAAGCAAAAGACAAGTTCACTTAATTTTCAAATTCAAAAGACATTTCAATTCAATAATTGAAATTAACAAGAGTTTATTAATCAAGAGACAGTTATTCATCAATGAAAAAATACATCCAATCTACCATAGCATTTTATAGTAATCGTGGATGTAAATAAGCATTAGACTTCATACTAATACACTTGAATTAACATTAAATGCATTAATTTGGTTTCAACCATCCGACCACAGAGCCATTGTTATAGATTTTGATATTAACTTGGCGAGGTACCGAAACCTAAGCGCAAAGTATATCTTTAAGCGTGCTTAGAGCTTATATTGAAGGATTTCTTCACAAATTTAAACTTGATATTCTGATGTATAAAATGCGCGCGACGAGTTTAAATAGCGAGGATACTTGGCCTTTGTAATGCGCGAACTTACGATTGAAATGTTACCCTCTAAATATTGTAAACAAAATCACGAACCTAGATTATATAATATAGAGCCTAGAAATGTCCTAAAAGAGGAGAGGCGTTTGCATTCGATGTTAAAAGCTGCTGCGAGGCTTCCAAACAAAATCAATACGAATTAATTAAAGAGCGAATTTAAAAAAGAAGCGAAATGGGAAAGGAAACGAACCATGTGATACCCTCGGTCAATTGAGGAAGAATATTTTATAGGCATACTTAGATGAGGACCTAGAAGCATTTTGGTCATACGTGCGTGAACTCAAAGGTAGAATGCATCGGCAGGTTCGTTAATAGGTAATAGGTGGCGACGTAATTAAAGATACCAAGGGCAAATAGTATATCTTAAATGATTTTTCCGTGGCATGTTTTCATCCAGCAGTACATTAGATACACTGCCGAAAGTTGATCAGCTTGAGGCGATGCAGAAAACTACCTTCAGAGAAGATGGCATCGTAAAACTTTTGCTACAGATTAATCCTAGTAAAGCTCCTGGGCCTAAAGATATACCATCTAGGGTATTCAAGGAACTAGCGGAAAGTTTAGATCCTTTTCTCAAAGTAATATTTGAAAAGTCTATGAGCCGAGGTAAGTTCCTTAAAAATTGTGAAATCGCGAAAAACACTAATATTCAAAGGTGGATTAAAGGAGGAACCAGCGAATGCTTGGCCATCTCTAAAACGTTATTGAACGGTAATGTAAATATTTTTTTTTAACGAAATGGAAATATTCATTTGGAAATTACTGATATTAGTTCATGCATATCTATGGCTGTAGAATACAATACTGAACTGATTGAAACTGTGTGATATTCAATCTATTTTATGATCGAAATTAATTCTCGGAAACAAATAAAAATGAATAAAGGTTTTCCTTATTATGTATCTTCGCCATAGAATTGAATTTCTAAAATTACTGTCCTATTTGTATTTTACTTGGCTTATTAACCTGATATTTAATATCGTAGGTATAATGGAAATACTGGAATGATGGCAACGAAAATTTTCATTTGTAAATTACTGGTATTAGATCAAACAAGTCCATGACTGTAGAATACAATACTAAATTGATTGAATTTTTTTGGTGTCCAATTAATTTGGTATTTCCTTTTTTTCCAGATTTTCAGAAAGTGAATTACCTCATATTTCCATACTGCCCTAGTATTTGAGCGACTCGTATTTCCAAGGTAAAAGTCATATAACGGAATAGTAACCGAAGAGGCCCGTGGAATACGACTGTACAAAGCTCCAACTTAGGTAAGGAGAATTTGTATTCACATATCATATACTCATCATATTTCATTTTCTTTGATAGTCGTTCTCATTTATCGACTTTGAAAACTCTCTCATTTTGGGTATGTTACTAACGAAGCTATTATGTAAATCATCTGAAATATTTCTGTTAATCAAGAGGTATCACTTTCGTATAATATAATAAGTGATGAAAATGATAATGAATATATATGAAAATTAAACGATATTAATGTTTTCAGTAATTAGACGATGATGATGTTATATCACCTGATGATTTTACACCGTAAAAAAACCTAGGTCGTTTAATAAACGTTTTCAGTAATCAGTTTAGGCTGTAAGCGTATTAAGTTAATAAATGAATCTACAAGATTACCGTTAGGAATAAGGAAAGGAAACGATCGCCTTTAAATTTATTAATTTCTCTTTTCTAATTAAAGCAATATATGTACTGCTATTTAATTAACGATGATATGGGCGTACTCAGTCGCATGCTCCTTTTCTTTGATAATAATGTTTTATTTAAATGTACATTTCGTATTCTTCATTATTCTCTTGTCTCTCTCGAGTTTATTGTAAATTACAAACATGTTTTTCAAGTGAATTTTCCCAAGATTTTTTCACCGCCATGGCCAATGAAATGTGCGTTTTAAGCTTTGTTGTAGTTAGTGACGTATTGCGCCTAAAGACCAAACGTGGAGCTGAATTTCCAAACTTTGTTTTTTGTCTGGGCTCCTGTAATATTGTTAAAAAAACCTGAAAAGTTGCCCTTAATTGTATCAGATAATATAGTATTCATAGAAGCAAGTTATAAAGGTCAAAAAATAAACTTTCGATTCCGCTTGTTGTAATCCATTCGGTGCAAAAATACCCGAGTGTACAAATACACGGTCAAGCTTCGATCTTATATATTCAAGAGGGTTGAACATCGCTGTTTTTGCTCATTTCGGCCCCAGATTATGTTTTATTCAAAAATCATCTTAAGATTATTTTAATTATTTAAATTATTAATAAAAGTGATTTTTCTATCGTTTCTTACTTATTAGCTTTAACACTCGAGATATTAAATTAATTTTAATGATGAAGCACATTACGTTGATGTATGAATCTAGAGCATTTATAATAATAATTAATAGCATATCTTCGATTTCAAGTAACATTTACATACATGGTATACGTTTCATCGAGACTGGCAAAAGAAATTAACTAAATGGGACGTTTTTACTTGTGTTCATTGTATTATCCTATAAGCAAGCGAGGGAAGTTTCGCTCAAACAGATATCAAAGTGAGAAGATAATAATGTTATTTTATTAATCATTTAATGGCACTACCAAAGATTCTAAAATATAATTTTTAAATGTTAATGCCATAATTATGAACGGCAAGATATACTTTCATATAAATTATGTAGTGTGCTAGCAATCTTAATGGAAATTATTCAATACCTATTGTACCTTCTAGCGAACATCATCATATTAATATTTTGAATATGGTACATATAAAATTTGCAGAACTTGCAGTTCTTGCATCCTCACTTTAAAGCATCCGATAAACAAGTATATACTCGTATACAGTAAGAAATATTCATTTTTAAATAAGTTAGATTCCGTCATTTTTAACGCGGGAGTTCCTATTTATTTGATGAATATCAATCCGAGTTTTGTCCGTTTTGAGATAACGATGAAAGAATAACGTTTTCACAAAATAGGAAGCTGTCCTTACGTAAATCTTCCGCTTTGAACAAGGTCAAGCCTCCTGTCTGTACAAAATGCACTTTCGTTCACCTTGCTACACACTGGAATTCAAAATATTTTGCACCAACGCACGTTTACCATATCCAGTTAAGATAGAATGGAAAACTATATTCTTTATTTAGGTATTAAACGCATCGTAAAGCAAACGATGGACTCGTTACATCCAGCCATTTCGCTATTTGTCAATGAAGGATTTAATATTCGTTCGTATTATCTCGTTCTCTCGCTAAAACTTCCAATTAATGTTGTACGCGGTTTAAGCTATTTCTGTCCTCATCACCTATGGTGTGTATCTTCCATTGTCACAAATACAAACTTTCACTTTCAACTCTATATTGCAGTAGGCAGACGAGTAAATGTACATGTTTACATTGTAAGGATGAAATATCTCGAAGCACAATTGATATTTTGCTTTCCCCTTTTTTTACTTTCACTGTGAAGTGTTCTGGAAAAAGCGAGCTAGGCTTACGCAAATAGTTCCGTTAGATCCGATACTCTTTAACGACCTTCAATTATTTCCCGTTTTCGAAGTTCAAGGCGGAATTTCCCTTTATTCTTAAACCAACTTTGCGCTATGCTTACTATGTGTTTTTATCGCCTCCCGTTGGATGAAAGAGAAACATTACTCTCTAGTTTGATATCGGTTAACACGTTTTTTCTACAAAAAATTGCGTCTAGGGATCTTGTAATTTAAAGGCACTCATAACTGAAATACAGAGCAAAATTTTCAATGCTGCCTGCTTATTAAAATGATTTCCTCTATCACTTCCAAGCTAAAGGAAGATTTTGTATTTTATTAAAGTGAGGATGAGGAGAATTTGCGCAGTTTAGATCTTTTCTTTTTTATATAATCCTTTCTTTGCAATGCGTAAAAGAGATTCACTTTAACTTAGCTGATACCTCAATTCCTGAATTATTTTGCAACCGATTTACCTTTTTTATCTTACGTGTTAGCTATTGTGCTACATATTCATAAATATACATATTGTCAATAACGTGAATTTATTATTAATTCGAAACGTGAATTATACCTTTAATTCGATATTACCTAGGAGAAATAAGTTTCTTCATAAATATGCATCATTCTCGATGCGATTTATACTATGCAAGAAAGTGATGAAGGATATTCCATACATGACGGGTTTGCTGTATTCTATTCGGTTACCACTTGTGAAACCGAAAGCGATAGAAATGAACCTTTGATACTTGTACAAGAAACGGAGTAGATTGCAGCAATTTGTAGTTTTTGGGTCACACTGTATTTGCCAATACTGAAATATTAAGTTCAAATTACCTACTTTTATCTCACAATTTGTAACTAGCGGAACCCTGCTGTCGACATTCAGCTGATTTGTACCGTATATACTCAAAATTCTCTCATTTTATCTGCTCTTTGTTTACGATATTACTGCAAGCCTCATACATATTACTCATGCGTTACATAGAGTTATTGGGGAACATACATAGAATTTGGGATAATTTTAGGTACTTTTCATTGCCTTAATTTAAGTATTCGAGGCAAGACGAAGTTATTTCTACTTTAGAAATACTAAAACGAATGTAGTTCTCGATTGCATGTTTCTTAACAGGCACATAAACATTTAATTGTCACGGAAATGACTTGAGTTGCTGTGATTCGGCGTTCTAGTTGAAATATCACCTAACTCCGTCGCTAACTGATAAAAGTAATTAACTGCCTCTGTTCCTCAGATGTTGCTCTTGGATGTTCTTAATCGACGCTTGCGATTAATTGCAAAGGTGACGAAACTCTTCATAAATTACTAATAATTTTCCTTAAGACTTACCGCTTCATTGGTAGTATTTCTTAATTTATGCAACTGTCATTAATTGTTAAAATAAAAAAATAGACCACATAAGAAAAGACAAAGGTACTCAATGATCATTGGAAAGAGCAGTGAATCTAATTCATTTACGTTAAATGTAAACCAGGAATGTTAATTTAGATTAAAGCAGACCACTCTCAGCCACTCGCTTTCACTGAATCCGTTTGATAATTCCCATATAAGCTGCTGCCTCTTCCTTCGGTACAAAGATTCCAAGAATTTCAAGGTATTGCTTTAATTCCGCATTCATATGTAAATATTACGACCGATGGATGATTTTATCTCCTCAGATCTCTATAGATGGAGGCACCAAAATGGAAATTGCATTCTCAGTTAGATTAATTTTAATTTTTGTGTTCAGCAAATATTATGCATTTCGGTACGTAAATACATGTTATATCGGCCGAATGTAAGGAAAATTACCAATGATGTGGATTCATCAAATCCAGGAGTAGGTGTTGATAATTGATCAACGCAATCAATCGTGTGCAAATGATACACAGGGACGCTGTTGAAGATGATTGTGATAAGATAAAATACGATACCCAATTCCTAATAACCACCAAAAATCAGACACTGTAAAAAGGTGATACGTATTTCGCTCCCTGTATCCCATGTATAGTGCTTTGTCTGTCAAGCTCTGAAGATGCTCCCTTTAGAAGCGAAATACATATCAGCTTTTTACAGTAAGTATGATTTTTTATGGTTTTTGGAAATGGTATCTTATTATGCAATTATTAGTAATGAAAAGCTTGGTCGATTAGAAACTATAAAGGAAAATAGAGGTAACTTAAACAGAGTGTTAGGTATTGCAATTCTTTTTCAGCCTGCATTGGAAATTACGTTTTGGGAAATATTCATGTAAATCTTTTTAATTACATACGATCTAAGAACAAAATAAGGATAAGTTAACATAAATTCGTGCTTATTGATTGCTAGGTTTAAACTGAAAATGTTGTGAACTTTAAGGATTAATCACCGCTTAAGAATGATTTATTCATACGTAAAGTGCTTCCTAAGTGTGTTATGTTTATTATTCAATGGTTAATTTTCCGAAACCCTATCACTCACAACACATGCGCACAAATCTTATCGAATAAATTATGGTAGTTCGAAACAAACTATATAGAAATTTACATAATCTAAGTCTGAATGAAACATAATCGTATATTACCAAACTAACAAACTGGAAATAATTTTCAAAGAGAAAATCCTCATTTTTCTATTTCTGTATGTATTTGTCTATAGAATAGACAAAACGAGATTTAAACATTTTTCGTTTCTACTTTGTTACCACAAATTCTTTTATAACAAACTCTTGATAATGAGTTCCTTTCATGTTAAAGCGGTTTATTTATTATTGTATAAGCTAATACACCCTTTATGAGAAAATTTCATTTTCAGACCTGTCGGGGGCGTATCTACCGGAAGGCCACTTCCTCTCTCTATTCCGACATCGAACAAGTTGCTAAAATACTTTTTCACACGCTAAATAAACTAAAGGAGAGTATAGGATGAAGAGGAGAGCTTAAAATTCCTAATGTACGCTTATCGAAAACAGGCAACCGGTTTCAATAAACGTTTGCGGAAAAAGTACACGGTTTTTTCTTCATTTCATATCATTGAATTCCTCGAAACATCTCCTACTTCCACGACATGTATTGTAAGAGAATATTTTCCATTTGTTTTCATTCCGAGAATCATGACTACGAACCTGAACTAAATAAATTTCTGAGTTTGTTTAAAGGTTTTAGATAAACCAAAGTGAACTATGGAGAAGGGCGTAGGGTTCCCATCTCTCTCTTGGGTGTCATATGCCAAGCCCTGATAGCGGCTGAAAGCATAGTTCCCGGAAATTTTGGAAATAGGAAGTCTTCTCTATACGACGGACAAAATGACATGAAGAAGTGCGGAAGAGTATTTTCAAAGCTGGAACGCCCCCTTACGGGAGATTTTTTTTTCAGAAGGCGTATCGAGGTATCATTGCTTTTCCCCGTAGGTTTTCCTTTGGCCATGCTATACTGATCACTTAAGTTTTTCGTTTAATCTGTATTCGTAACGGGCCACTCGTATTCCCGAACCCTTAAAAGAAATCACGTGTCTGTTTTTGCCTCTGAAATTGAGATTTCCCTGCGATTTCATTTTCTGTTTCTAAGGCTTCTGAGGTCTCGGGTTCCGTGACCGTCGGATGTCGTATTGGGAGAAAGAGGAAGACATGCAATCTGCTCACTGTCACCATGATAATCTTCTACAAAAATATTGCAGTGAAGTTTTCCAAGAATTTTCCTCCTATTGAGTGTCCGGTTGTGTCTACACTCATGAAGTTAAAGGTCGTAAAATCGTGAAATCGGTTCTCAGATTATTCAGTATGTTAAACTAGTGCAAAAGCCGCAAATCTCATAAAATACTCAACATTTATCTAAGGCCCTCTGGTGTGCTAACTCAAACTTAAGGGCAGCGCCTTTGCACCGGTTTAATCTGTTTTATTACTGAGAGCTCCGCTTAGGGGCTGACTGAAATAATTCTATTACTGTTCCTCGGACATCAAGTTAATAATAAATGATCCTCTTAGAGTAGATGGATATATCTCAGTATTATTAGTATGAGCGTTAAGTTAAAAAAGTAAATCATTTATGAGAAGAGAGAAATGTTGTTTTCCTACCTGTGAAGCTATGTACTCCACGAACAGTCGTACGGGGTATGGGGATCCATCAATGTTAAAAATTTTCCATTCATTTTATTTGACATTGCATACGGTCTTATATAATGCTATATAACAGCAAACAATTTGTATATAATATTTTGTATTTCCTGAACACTAAAATGGTCGATATTATAAATACACTCCTAAACTTTAACTTTTTATGATTTAACTTTAACTTTTTATGTTTTCGCTAAATATTGCATTCAATTTCGAAAGGATATTTTATTTTACCCTTATGCCGCAATGGTAAAAATGTTTGTCAATAAGTTAAATTGTAAGTTGATTCTTCATCAAAATCATTCTTTCAAAATATAAAAATAAAAATTGTATGATTGTATTGATTTCTCAGTGTTGCCTCAGTTAGGTATATACTGAAATCCCAATTGCATGTAAAATGAAATTATGAAATTTTCATAAGAAATCACCTGACTTAGGTATAAAAAAATTTTTCCCTTTTTCATTATACCCCCAAAAGCTATCTCCCTTGAAATCTTTAATGAAAAAGAGTTGCATGATTGCAAGAGAATAATAATTAACCAATCTCGATCTTACTGAAGACGTTTTTACTGTAAAAATTTTATTATTACCAGTATAATATATGTTTGAATATATCCGCGTCCGTCGAAATGGTTTTACAACCTAAGAGGATCGAACCTGGTGTCATTGACTCCGTTCACAAAAAAGTCCAACGGATCCAACAAAAAGTTGATTTTATTACTCAACCTGTGAAAGCTGATAAATATACGTAGCTTAACATTTTTACGTGTGATACATACATGTTGCTTCACATAACCTTTTTCGATGTACTTCCTCCTCGAAATTCGATTTTGCTGATCTGAGCCATGTGATGAAAAGCCTACTTAGTTTCTATTCTACATTCTCCTCTACTGATTTCAAAGGACTATTTTGCTATGGCTAGATGTTGAGTAGATGATAAACGTGGGCGTCCTTGGCAAACGCCCAGGGCCTCCAATCGATCACCTCGATGACGTATTTACATATGACTATCGAGCGCCTCTCCGATTCCTCTTCTGCAAAAGAGGGGAATGTCAATTCTTTCGGCTCGTCTTAATAATACCAATATTATTCGCATCGGTCAAGGTTATCCGTCAGCTTTGATAAGAATAATGCTTTCAAAAACATCGTATAAAGGAAGTTCACACATAATGTGACCTGGGGAGAATATAGTTTGTCTTACGCCCGAGGAGCTGAAATAAGATTTAATTCGCATGTCAAATCATCATAGTAAAAAACAGTATCCACTTTGTCATATTTAAGTATATCATGAATCCTACGTTTTCAGGTAGCATGTCTTTATGAGTGGGACAGCTTATATTTTTATTTTGGCATAGAACAGAGACATGTATTTTCTCTTACTCATGACTCATACCCGTTCATGATTTTCATAATATGATAGCTACTGCGATGCGAATTCTACTAAATAGCGGAGTTAATTCATCATGGATTGCAACAAAAATCGATCTTCCTAGGCTCATTGTGCGACACTTTTACTGGACTGTTTCCACACATGGCAGTCTGACTCATGGACTCAAGCCACTTCACTCCTCATCTCACCTCATTCCCTCTCCAATGCTTTTGATAGCCATTGGGTGGAGAGATGGGAATCCAACCATTCTTAGATCTGATGACTTTAAAATCTCACTGGTTTCCATAGAAAATTTAATCTGAACTCTCTGAACGAATAAAAAATAACAAAATTTTGAATTAATGGAAAATTCCGTCATTAGAAATAAATTATGTGTAGTTTAGTGATGGGTTTTTCCTTAAATACAGGAGACTCAGTTTTGTACAACCTATGTAAAACATTTTACGTCACAAGAATTTACAATGGGGGAATACGAATTTGAATATTCACAAAACCATTCATATCAAAAGAATATCAGTCGCAAACATTTTAAACATGTAGTAGCACTAAAAATCATTATCCTCCGGTCATCCTACCATCTTACAAAAGCTACCTGCTAAATTACATTCCATTTCGTTCAAATATTCCAAAATAAATTCCATAGGAAATTGAAAAAATTAAGAATAAATGCAACATTTCTTACTTACGAGAACCGTTTTATTCTAATTTATTCTTGGTAAACAAATCGACCGAATCACCTGCAACGCCATTGTGCTTTCTGCCTATTTACTAAAAAGGTGGTCGTTCCTCACTGTAGCTTTCCCTCGTAGAGCAAGGCTCTCGGCTACCGCATAAATTTAACTCTCCTCTTGCAAATAATGGTCTTAAAATTCGTAAAATGCATACCCAGAGCTTTTCATAATTCCCAATATTAAATTTTAAAATATATTGAAGAAAGAGGTATATCGATGGTGTTTTTGGAATCTCCACCAATTGAAACAAACATGGGACTAGTGTCGGAGTTTGGAACGATAGCTACACAAACTCACAGCTATAAAAAATTCATCCTTAAAATTTTATATACATTACGAATAAGGGCGAAGGGCATGTTATCTTAGAGCGAAACATAACCGCAGGGTGAAAGAAATCAGAACTCGAGAAATAAATTGACGTGAAAATTAAATTATATAAATAAAGCGATCTTTTTCGTGGAAGCCTTAGAAACAGAATTAACGCATGAACAAATAAAAGGGAAAGAATAAATGGATTATTTCATTAAATGTTTTTCTAAAAACTTTTTTTCGGGAAGTCATAATAATTTAATCCATACGTTACACCTTGTAACTTGTAACTTGCGTTATTATGATTTCCGGGTAGATTCGAATATTACGGACATTTTTAATCTCTGTCAACGCTATATCACCGTGTGGAACGTCGCATATCAACGTTCATTTTGTCTTTGGCATCCGAAGGATGTTGAAACTTTGAATTAGCAAAGAGCAAATAAGGAAAGGTCGTAGATAAGCAACTCGTACGGAAGTAGTTCGTAGCAATTTGGGATCTTCGCTCTCCTGTTCGACGAACACCGCTTTGATACGTTTTCCAATGTGGACGCATGTGTAATTAGGCATTCGTGCTGAGCTCTCAGGGAATGAATTCCCGAGAAATCTCATCTTGGGATGGAACCGCCTTAAGCAAGAACTTCTGCGTGAAGTGCACTGAAAGACATCTTGGTTGGGAATCCCTTCGATCCGATAGAAATTCAATGGATTTGGATGCATCAAGTTTTGCATCTACGTCTGCAGAAATACTCCGCCAGTCCTCAGTCATCACACTCAGTCCTTTCGTTTGACGGACGTTCACTTGACCAACGCTCCGTATTTTATTGCTCTAAGTAAGAAGTAAACTTAATTCGATGTTATTATCGAATCCATTAGGAAAATATTTATTTATTTGCACATTTGGCGGGGTTAGGCCAGTATGGCCTCTCTTCAACCAAATCTTTACTAATGCTATGTAAAATGTTTAAAATAAACTCAAGATTATGAATTATAGTTAGCTTACATGGGTGGTCTGAAAATTTTCCGACATTTCGCCATTTCTCGACATGTTTTCCGAGAATTTCTGAAAACTTCCTGAAGATTTCTGAAAACTCTGGGGTAGGTAACTTTTCAGACCACCCTCGTACATCTAATTACAAACAAAACTGCATAAAAATTCAGTAAAACCCGCTCAAAACGCTCCGGTTTATGATGCTATCGCGCTTAATAAGTGATTATCCTGGTCCCTATCTTACTAAATAAATGGTAAAAGTACTGCTTAAGACGCTCTGCTACCCGCTCATGACGCCGATTTTTCGTCTCCAACCAACAATAGCTAATCCTTTGCCTCATTCGTCAGACAGTATCGTTTACATTTTCTCCCTCAATTGTTTATCTGATAAATTTTGCTTTATTATAGAGTGGAAAGTCACCAAAATTAAACAACAAAGGGAAACACTCTCTTAGTATGAAAAGCAGATTATCCTCATAAAAATATGACGAGATATCCATGAGTATTACACAGCAATAGTTCGCGGAATCTCTAAATATCTATAGCTATGGCAACTAAAGCAAAGAAAAGAAAATTCATTTCCGCTGTTAAGGTTTAAAGCACTTATTTAAAAATGAAAGATTCAAATCGTCTTTCCCTTTTTCTGATATAAATAATTACAATTTTCTAATATCCCGGCTATAACGCTACCTCGTATATCTAGTGGCTTCCCCTCTGATCCCTGAGACGCGACTTACCCAGTTTTTCTCGTATTTATTTTGAAAGTCACATGTCACAAATATCAGATGAGAGATGAAATTAAATTGACGGACCTTTTCATATTTTCATGAACGCTAAAATTCACTACCGAATGTCCTCTCTTTTATCTCGATACAACTCATCCCACACTTCGTAACATCGATTACCTTTTGCCTTTGTCTTTTCCCTTGAACCCTACCTTCAATTACTTCCCTCGGCAATCCCTCTTCTCTCAATATTGGACCCACTCATTTTCTCTGCCATTGCTTTATTACTTCAATCAACCCCTCACTTCTTTCGCCATCCCCAGCACATCCGCGTTTGTTTTTCTATCCATCCAACTTACTTTTTCCATCCCACGCCACACCCACAAGGCTTCCAATCTTTTGATGTTCTCCCTCATAGGGTCACGTTTCACAGGCATACAGCAAAACACCCCACACCATGGATTTTACCAATCTTTTCCTAAATCCCTCATCAAGATCTTGCGTCATCAGTTCCTTCGTTTCACGAAATCTTCCACGACTACTGCTATTCTTCATCTAACCTCCTCTGTACACCCACTCGAGCAACCGATCCACCTGTTTTTGATTATTCCCATTAATTCCGATGGTAAACTTAGCTTTCTTTTCTTTCAAGGGAGACTTACGAACTGCCTTTGAAAAAATGATTTTCTAAGCTACCTTAGGTAAATAATTGAATCAATAGTCATTTTAGCTACTTGCTTTGGCCTATATGCCTTCTTCGTTCACAATAAATTGAGTTAGTGTAAATTTAATCGAATAAGTTGAATATCTTGGGATACCTCTTACAAATAACTTAAGCTGGAGCACTCGAATCCGAAAAATCTGTAATATAGCAAATTTTATAGCAGGGATTTAAATAGCGTATTGTCGGCAGATGCGATGAAAAGGTTAGAGAGCGATGTTATTTCACCTTGCTCAAACTACATCTTGAATACCCGGCAAGCATATAGGATGCAACGAGTGAAAAGTGATACAGCGAGCTCGAGAAAGTTCAGTACAAAGCGATATGTTTTGTTACAAAAGGTAACGAGAAAATAGCAAGCATTACGAAGATGCTCTCGGACGAATGCTGTAAATCCTTATAAGAACTAAAAGCTAGATTGAAATTGCTTGCCAAATGTAGAGACAGAACGTTTTCAGGGGACGTAATCGGCCAATCCAAAAATGGGCATAATAAGAGAAATAGATGCTAGAACAAGTCGTTTTTAGAACTCATTCTTTTCTCGAACAGCACGCGATAATAACAGATTAAAAAAGTAACTAAATCGTCCGGTGTTTAGACCCCCTGCAACACGCCGAAAAGCGGATTGCAACGTGTTTATGTAGATGTAAAAGAATGTTGAGTAATTAAGCTATCTCGATGGGTTGTGAGTAGTAGTCGCATTTTCGTGCAAATGAAAAGTCGAGGAAATGAAACCGCCGTAAAGCAGACTGTCGATCAAATGATGCGTCGGTAAAACGATGTCGCTAAAATGAGGTGTCGATCCATTGAGCGGGGGTCAACGAGAGAATCCCAACGCAATTCAGCCATGTAAACAGTTCCAGGGAAACAAAATAAAGGAAGTAAGCGTTGGGAAGGTGCATTTGGAATATTCTTTTCGAAGGAAAACTGAAGGAAGTGAAATAAATTGCTTAATTCTCCATTAGGGAAACTGGGATGAATTGTGTTCTTCCTCAACGCTATTATCTGGTCATCCTGTGTGGATTGGGGGTCTAAAGCAAAACTGTTCTCGGCTAATATGCCACTTTGCTCTTATCTTGAGTTGATTGTCATAACTAATGAATATGAAAACCGAAATGGATTTAGATTCGAGTTCTCCTTCATTATTGGACAGGAAAATAGTTAACTTACTTTAATTACTTTTATTTGCGTGGCGTAAGTTAAACACTTAATTTTTCAAGTAAGATTTAAGTTATGGAATTGGTTGTGGCTTTTAATGGATCCTTTTCTGATAGAACTCTTCATTATTTTCTGGTAATTTAAAAAAAATGATTGCCATGGCTAAATAGTAATATTCATCATTGTTCCAAATGT
Organism: Pachydiplax longipennis; assembly: GCA_036926295.1. Taxonomy (NCBI): domain Eukaryota; kingdom Metazoa; phylum Arthropoda; class Insecta; order Odonata; family Libellulidae; genus Pachydiplax; species Pachydiplax longipennis. The sequence continues at coordinate 5,499,723 of JAVFKF010000010.1, forward strand.
GTATTAAAGGGAAGGATTCAAACCTGCTGTTAATAAACCGAAAAATGATAATAATCAAAGCGGAGTGTTTGCTCTTACAACATCGCTCACTGCGAACGATATTAAAGGCCTTTTAGATTCATTCTCGTCATTTGAAAATCATTTACAAAGGAATATTGAGGATGCTGCGATGACAGCGGAGTATTTTGAGCGTTATCAAGCACATGATGAGCTTTCATTTAAAGATTCTTCATTCAAGGGCTTCGTGTATCAAACACTGCAATGGTGAGCTGAAGTTAATATATACGAGTAATATACGGGTAATCGAGCAAAGGGCTATTAGTTTGTGAGGTAAAGCGTACCGTTCAAAGATTAAATCTTCGACTGCACAGAGCAAATGACAATTCGCATTCAGGTGGCGGAAACATTAAATTCGTATTTTCATCAGCGTAAGAGAGGTATTAAAACGAGAAATACAGGTAGTCGTCGACTTACGACCAATGCGACTTTCGAATGTTCGAGTTACGACCGAGCGTTTGGCAGCGGCGTGAACGGTGCTGCTGAGCTGGCTGAAGTTGGAACGATAATGATAATATTATCAGTAGCACTTGAGAATACATTCCTTCTTTGTGTCTTAATGGAACGGGACCTTCGAACTTGAGAATAAAAACTAAAAATGTCATGGAAGCTAAGTTGATCTACTAAGTTTCTGTTTTAGATGACTTGATTAACCAATTTAATAACTACATTTTTTTCTTGGTGGTATATTAAAGTTGAGAATATCAAAATAATAAACTACATCAGTGAACTACCTCTATTTTGGAAAATTGCATACTCCGAAAGTATTAACATTGTAATCTACAAAGATATTATGAATTTCCGACTTCTGAACGCTCTGTCGGTTCGAACGTAAGTCGACGACTGACAGTACTTGAAAATTCATTGAAATAAACATCAGGATGGCTTTGGCTTTATTGTAACGACGGTACTTCACATAAAACATAGACTTCAGATATTATTTTGGTATCTTTGAGGTAGAATGCGCAACTCCTGCGTTTGATAGAAGTTGAAATTTTCAATAAAGATCGTTCAGCTGTCTTCCATAAGGAAAGATTCTTTGCTGCAATTCCACAAAGAGCTTTTGCATCCACAGACAGCATTCTGCTCTTCAGAGAATAGTGACCAACTTACTTCATGCTACTTGAGTATCTGAATCCGATAAGTAAGAAATAAATTTGGTGATATCAGATCAAAGAAACAAACTCATCCAACTTTGAATATAGTTCTCGTATTTCTTATATAAATTTCATACGGATCATTTTGTATAAATCCTTGACAAATTTATTATGCAGCTTCGCGACGAAGCAATGGTTGTTTTCTTGTGTCTTCCTCCTGTGGCATGGTGAAATTTTTACAATTGATTACTCTATTACTAGCAATTAATACAGAGTGAAGCCTGAGTATTGTTAATCGATAGAAGAAATCTGTTGATCTTTCTCACTTATGTACATGATATTTTAGGAGGATTTTAATGAAATATAAACCATTTTGATATAGAATTTAAATATAAATGTACATTAAGTCATATCATAAAACATTCAAGATTTGTACAAGAGTTCAATGCAACTCCATGTTCAAATAGTGCTGTACTCCTCTTAGACTGAATTTTCACAAAACAGAACCCAATTTTCCGAACTTATTTTAAGAAAAATACGGATAAAATAAGACAGGAAAGTGTAACTATGAAATTTCACTCTCTTAATGGCCTAAATAGGAATCTTGAAGAATATTTTAGAAATTCAAATATTTAATTTAGTTTTATTTTTCATCGCGCTAAGTTTTTGCTTCAGTCCCGGAAGTAAGTAAATTTTACCCGTAATTTTTCATCCTGGCAAAGTCGCTCCCTCAATGCTTACAGCTATTTTATTACTGCGGTTATTTCATCTCGCAAATAACTGCTTAGAAAATTCGAGAAAATTAACTGAAATTTTTAAAGGATGCTTCGTGAAATTTTTAAAGGATGTTTGGTTAATAACCATAATGTGACCGAAATATTTACTACAAGATATGAAAATAAGAGATTTAGAAACGCGATAACAAGATTCCATATTTGAGGAGAGCAAAAACTAACTTCAAGTAAACATTCAATTATACCAAAGTGTTCGTTGAAAATCTTGGCAAAGAGGAACGCGGATGTTTTCAATCTCCTATTCGTCAATCGCATAAAATATTACCGCATTATTAAAATTCCCCCAGTCTCGACGGAATTTCAAACTTCTCAGATTATTTGCTCACGCATAAAACCCCTATTGACTTGGAAATGCAAATTGACTTTGGGTTTACCCTCATAGCAACTCCCCTCCAAAATCGCCCTCCACTTCTTCGTCTACTCACTTTTACGAAAATAAAAACTATCCGAAACTCTTTTCAATTTTTCGGTGAGAAATGGAAAAGTTCTTCGGTGCGTCAAGGAAGCACTCCTCCATTGTAAAACTTTTCAGTTGGGGTTATAACGTGGGGGCTTTTTCATTTCTCTTCACCTCGCGAAGCTCACTTTCCAGAACTCCGATTCCAAATGTTTGACTCGAGCCGTATTGGCTGCAACTGAGTTGCCATTCTCCACCTCAGTCTTCGTAGCACCAATCTCACCGCAATCCTCAGCAAATCCTCCCGCACTCTGGTGCGTACTACCTAAGGGATACCACACTGAATACCATATCCAGAGCGTTTCTCATCCAAACCGTCTCCCTCCCATTATTTATGGCTATCGCTAAAACGTTTTCCACTCAGTCCTCTTTCCAATACTGCTTTCAAGGTCTATTCAGTCTGAACTTTTTCCCCTAAAGGAAGTTTTCCAGTGATTTGTACGGATACGATGACCATTGAGCGATGATTTAACCTCGGAATTATGCAAGAATTTCTACGGTTATAGCAAAAGATGCAACAATGCAATAGAAAATGCAAACCAACCCAAGTACAGTAAAATCGAATGCTTATGGCTCTTCAGAAAAGGGTATTTTCCAGTCCAGACAAGAATACCTTCACGAAATGTTGGCGGCAAGAGATTTGAGTGGCTGTATGCACTTAGTGGAGACAATGTATCACGTTTTATGCTAAAAATGAAACATGCTGAACCTCTTTTCGCTGATATTATGTGCAGACTGGGGCCATAAGCTTTCAATTTTTCTGTATCTAACTCAGGTAAGGATATTGAATGCGGCTAAACAAACAAATGAAACGTGATTGACGTTCTGGAGATACCGATTCCGTGACAAATGTTGCGATGTGAATTTCTTCAATGAGTGGATTTTCTTCAATCAGTACCGAAGAATCAAACCACATCAAGTTCATTTAAGTGTAACATCAACATATACATAGTAGTAGTATTTTAAATGATACAATGCAGTGGTGGCCATCATGACTCCCTCTATGACCAACTTCGATACTAATCGCTCGCGATATATTTCGATATTAATGGTTCGACTCCGTCGACTTCGGTACTACTCGTACACTCGTGCAATGGACGTAGATCGACACAAAGTCGGAGTCCACTCCTTAATATTAGGCTAACATTGTCTTTTGGAGAACATGTATTTTTCATTACACCCATGGAGTTCATTCAACAATTCGGTTGTGTAAAACTGTATCATAGATTAATTTATCGGTAGTAATTCAGATTAGTTGCCTGTGTTATACCTTCTCGAAAACCAGTTGCGATGGATTTTTATCTCTCAGATACTGATAGTTATATAAAATGAATATGATCAATTCTTACTTGGTGGAATTCTGCAGCATCTATCTTGAATAAGGACTAAGTAATTTCCACAAGATTTTTTTTTTACTACTACACTAGTCAAGCTTGAATATATCAATCCTTTGACTTAAATCTTGGAGTCTTTATTCAATATTGGATCGATAGCTCCATCACGATCTACTTGTCGACTTGTATTGCAGTTATACCTCTGTTAGCGAAGGCAATACGTTCCGGGATCACATTCGTTAGCTGAAGTATTATTTCTCTTACGTTGCCAAATCCTAAAATACACTCTAATATTTCAAAAGAATCCCGCTTTATTTTGCTGAAAAGGGCAAAAATGGGGGTAAAAATTCTAATGTCGTATATCTTCTGAATTAAATATATTTAGTTTGTGAATTTATTCGATTGTTAATTGGTAAAACGTATACGCGAGATAATAGTCCAAATCCAGTTGCATCGTAATGATGCTTTTAGATCGATGACTGTATATTTGTATGTTAAATGAAAAATTGTATTTGCCATGATAAATTCAGAGGTGAGGAAAAATATCTTCAAAGTAAAAAATCGGTATGTAACGGAGTTAGTAAAGCACTGGTAAAAACCTTAAAATGCGAGACGTTATTATTAATACGGTCAGAGAGCTTTTGATGTGGGCGATACGTGGCTAAGGTTCGACGCGCACCTCATCTATAAATGCACTCTCTTAATCATATTTGCCGCCTTTTGATTCTGGTAACTAATGTAATGGCATCAAGGCGCTGGATCAACACCGCTCCCTCGACAATTGAATCTTAGACCACGCCAGCTACTAGGCGTAAAAGCCAGCCACACGGCTAATCAGAAGCACCAATGAAATTACAAGCGAAGCAAAAAAAACGAAATTTTTAAAGCGTCCCTCTCTCACCTCACTGCGGTGATGTACTTAAAGGCAGCCTTCGCTTTTCTTCCATTTTATTTCCATCCTTTTTCATTTATCCACTCTTTCTCCCTCTTTCATCACCATACGCCACTCACTTGCCTTCAAACGACTCCCCATCCTTTCACCGTTTGCTTGCACTTAAAATCTGATTCGCTGAATTAAATCTTATTATCTTGAATATTCATTTGATTGTTTTATTTAGCTTCAATGAACATTTATTTCATTTCTAAAGGGAGAAATCTGCTAATTTAACCTGCTGGTCGTTAATCATTAAACAAGGGAGCATTTTATTTTAGAGGAATTAGCTCATACCCGGTGAATTTAGTGCTGCCTTGTGTTCTCGTTTTTGTTTTATATTACCTTTTTATGTATATTTTTCAATTCCCAATTTTTATTGCTCACTATGAATCGTTTGCCCTCACTGTATTCAATCATTCCAATTATAAATGAGGAAAATAAATACCTAGGTTATAGATTCAGAAACAAAATTATTCGCTTACGTGACATAACTGCCCTCGTTTCTCTGCAAATATATTCTTTTTCCCATAAAATTTTGTCTGATAAAACAATCTTAAAAGCGTAACAGAAATTTGTATTCGCTAATAATTCAATCTTATAGAGCTAAAAAGTAATGGATGAATCAAGATCGTCCAAGATACGCCGATCTCAACCTTTTCCCCTCTCACTCATCTATTGCTGAAGATCTTCGCTTTATTCGTGCTTCACCGCCACCGCTGGGCTTTAAGAGCATATGGCAGAGATCATACATTTTCCATGCATTTTCGCTCTTCCTACAGATTCCTTCCTAATCGCGGAAGTGAATTCGGAGAAAAGTAATGGTACTCTAATCGACTTGGTCCTTCAGCGTTTGTTAAAAGGCATTCCACTCTTGAATTTATTCCTAATAGGCGAGAAGACGCACTCGATGCTCTCGTTTATCCTTCATGAGGCCGATCTTCCCCGCATTGATTTTTCTCTCCTTGCCCATCCGTCTCTTCTTACTTACCGATGTGCTTTGCCGGCTTCTGCGTTATCATTCATCGGGCTCGATCCGAAGGGCGGAAGCACATCAAGTGCCAGCGATGGGAGGGACCGCGAAGAAACGGCTTTTTGATCAAGTTCATTTACGGAATGGTGGACATAGTTTATCATCTCGATTTATAGCTTCCAAATCATTCGTTTTCTTAGTATTCGAGCAATATTTCGCTGAACCTTTCGTTAAATATCACTTGGATTAGCTCAGGAGGTATTTCAGTATGGAATTTTGAATTAAAACTAAAATTTATGTGAGTAATATCAGTTAAGGTTTACGTTATTCTTACACAAGCATCTAAGCTCTCGATTGGTCGAACATAATATAGTATTTTTTTCAGAGAGCTTTTGAAATGCTTGCAGTTTTAAAATTTAGGCATGGATGTTTTAACTCCAGGAAAACAAACTGATAATAAATGCTAATAAATGAGGATTCGTATTTCCACAAGATTGAGTACAATCAATTTATTGAAAATGTTCGATTCATAATGATTACAATTATCCCTTGGCTAAAGAAAATCACTCGCTCTGAAATTATATTTATTAGCTGAACTTGATGTAAATTTCCAAGCATCCCCAATAAAACAACGACACTCTCCCTCTAAGTTAGGTGAAATAGACAGATTCCCCTATTTTTTTGGTTCGCGTGTATGCGTGTGCATCTAATAAAACAATCCATCGGTTGAGTATGCGATTCTCGTCGATCGATTCAGAAGTACTGCGATAAAATATTGCAGTCACTCGATGCCCTAGCTATAGCTGTGCACTTTTCCCACTTATTACGTTTAGAAGTAATATTAGTGCGTCACAGAACGTTCAGATCGAGAGACGCCGCAAAAAATATTTTATGGTTTCCAATCAAGGATATTGCTTGACGTAATATCGGGTTTCAGTTCAAGTTAAAGTTGCTTCAAATGTCTGTCAACCAAAATAAACTACGTCATCATCGTCGGTACTCCGTCTTGTTGACAGGTCCGTGGTAACATATTGCACCTAGTTCACCGATGTTCTAATCTTTTTCTCTCTTCAGAAAACCGTCCTCATTCTGTCTATGCTCACTTATCATCTGAAACCTTACCCATCCTTCTCCTGTCTTCTAACTTCCCTTCAATCACCTTTTCACTCATGCACTCAATGTGCGAAATCTATGGCCTTTATGTACCGCAGTTTTATCTATGCCGGTTATTGTCAAAAGTAGGAAAAAATCATATCGCCAAGTTTGAGGTATCACCGGAAGCCCTTTATTAGTCTCCCCACCCTCATGCATTGTTGCTTTATATATTTAATTTATGGGTGAGTAGCGAAAGTAATCTGCGGAAGTTCTATAGCAGGTGTTCCTACAGGTGATTTTATCCAATGAGATATGGCACTTTTTGGTCCTCATATCTCATTAAGTAACCGCCCCTCTCCATATTATGATAAGGAACAAGTTTTTAAGTTCACCATTCAAACTCATCGGTTTAGTTAAAAGACGAGGCCAACATGGTGGTTGAGAGTGACAACTAAACCAATTTGGAGAACTTCTACATCATAATATATTTACAGGGCGTCCAAAAATTAACTTGATGATTTTCAAATTGAAGAAAAGGACAACGCAAAGTGAAGGAAATGCGCCAATCTTCGCATTCACCTTGGGAGACCAGCAAATATTTGTTCGCACAATTTGTAAATTAGTTTCAAAGTTAACCAACATACAGCACTGCTGAACTTAAAAAAAAATAAAAAAAGTACGAACATGTTGCGAAGAAGTTTGCAAAAACTCATTTTCAAAAGATCAACACAGTTTGCATCAACGGGATTGCGCAGTCTGTGACAAAAAATGTAGTGGTTTCCCAAAGAGAGTGCAACAATTAGCGCATTTCCTCTCCTTTTATTCGATTTTAAAATCACCTTTAAATTTGGGAACCCTGTATGTAGGTACTATTCACTATGAACCACTATAGAATAGCTTGTCCATTAGGGGTATACGTACCCTAGGTTGGGAAACCATGATCTAATTAAATACCAAGAAATACTGGCTGCTTCAGGGAAATGTCATAGGGAATGGGCGAAGTTTCCAGCTTCAAAAGCTTACACGGTGCAGAGCTTTGCAACACAAGACCATAAATAGGAGCAAATTTTTCGACTAAAAACTTTTGAGCGACTTCCTTGGGTCGTTCATTCCACTACTTCTCATATCCGAGGAAATTATCATATCGATGCGGTACCATATGATGTCGTCGACGGCCAAGTTCGAAGTGAGCGGGCGTACGTGCTTTGGCAGCTCAAAGAGCCGGCGCATCGATTCATCAAATTCACCAGTAAATATTTTTCGAGGAGCATCGCGCTCATCAACGTTAAGAAGTTGACGTTTACTGCGTGCATATAAATACTCTCGAGGAATGCTCACCCTCTACGCCAATAATTACCTAACTTCTTTTGCCGTTTTTCCGTTTCGAAAACAATACGAGTAATAAACGTTTCGCGATGTTTATTCAAAGGTTATGCTAATTACCTTTCGAGTAAATCTTGTGAAAATTTTCGGTTTTCTTTTTTTTTAAAGAGGAAAAAAGTCTCTCTTGGGTTTCCAGCTCTGTGAAGTAAACAAGGAGGAATCTTAGCCTCAGAATGTCGAGCCGAGTCGAATTCGAGTATAATATTCTTTTAATCAGAACAGTTGCCTGTCAATGGATGTGATTTCTAGGAATTCGATGACTTAAAGAGAAAATCAAGAACAAACAAAAAGGAGAAAATGTACCTAATACTGAAGTACGTGGTTTCATATTCACCGGGGGCTTAAGAACCTGTTCCTAAAATTTATTTATTTATTTATTTGCCAATTTTTCACGTACTGCTTTACAGCCAATTTGGAGTGACAGTATAACTCTAAAATTAAAACCAATGAAATTTTAAAAAAATCTTGAGGTTTTAAATAATGCTATGCTGGCCGAAGATTTAACTTATTCGACGAATATTTTTGTCTCTATCTGTCAATTTACATTTTGAATTGTCTTTCATTATACTCTGTTTTTGTTGGTTTTTATATTTTTCCTGTTTTTACTCGTGTTTTATCTCAATTCTAATGGTGACTTTTCAGCGTAAAATTTGTTATTTCTCTGTCAACGTTAAGCTGCAAAGATTCTCGTCTTCTTCTCTTCATGTCTTTGATTATTAGAGCGGCATAAAAGGTTAAGGAAAAGATTGACCCACATTGGCCTATCATTTCCAACAGAGGATCTATGTATTTGTCTTCCGCATCATTTCAAACGAGACATTTTCTTGGTAGATATGTCAAGAGTGATCTTAGCATTATTCCAATGCCTCCTCAATCATTTACAATCATTATACTTAATATTTCCTTATATGAATTCTCGTGATATGAACTTCGATGCTACAGGTGCACTACTTCGCCCTCGAATGAATATAAAGTCATTCTCATCCTCGCACTGATGTAAAGCAACCATAAAGGTAAAACTTGAGGTAAAATAAACATATTATATAGCATTTACCCTTTGCAAAACAAATCTTAAATTTCAGCAACATATTGATATTTTTTCGGAATAAATTGCAGTAATATGGATGTGTGTGAGAATATCAACTCTCTTGCTTTCGTAAGTAAAATCAAAGTCGCAATAAAAGGCGAGGTAGACAGTTCCTGAAAGCAATAAGTGTCACTGTGATCCAGATGAAGAATGATGTTCTCTGAAATTTCAGCAGTATGAAAAACGAGTACTCGAAAAACTGTAACGACGATTACTAAAGTAAATAAACTTGATGAATATCGACAAGTATATTAAGAGGACTGAATTTGTGTAAATAGAACAAGTGCACAGTTCTAAATGACCTGCACTAAACATTTCCTTGACCCATTGTTGGCATTGGTTAGCGCATACATCTGAAACGGCGGGATAAGGCATCGTACAGGAGCCAGAACAAACATGCGGAATATCTCTGCTCTAGTACAGTGTTCTCTCCTGAATCTGCTGACAGGACATTTGAAGAGGGAAGGGCGTATTTTCCTCCAAGTAATGCCTCAGCTGAACTATGCTCATTGGAGAAGAGGAGTGATTGTGGACATTCCAATAGTTGATGATATGCTGGAATAATATTTGCTTCTCGGGGCCCTCTCTGTGTCCCCAACCGTGCAACTCAAGTGTCCTTCCGTTGCTGGCATTACCGCAAGATCTGCAGCCTCTAGTTATCTCAGAATGGAATGTTTCTCTTCGAAAATGATTCATTCCTCGATATATGAGGTAATTCACAAGTAGTTGACTCTCGATAATATGGAGTAATATAAGGCTCTTTTCCGAAGCATAGAAGATTTTTTCCTCCTTACTTTTGTCAATACTTTTTCTTTTGAATCATTTCCTTGTTCGAGCTAGTGAGATTTCCACAGTATAGTTCAGACATTTAAATTAGGACTGATGGATTTTTTGTTTTGTTACCTTACGATTAGGACTAATAATATTGCATATATAAGTAACAGCCCATCTTCTCTTATCTTCGGTAGATTTGATTAGAGAAAAATTTTATGCCTCAATAGCATCGAAAACGCAATCATGATTGCGAACATATGGAAATGTGAATTCGTTTTACAGGGTACAGGGAATACTTCTCTCGATGAAGTGTTTTACTATTTAAAGAACAAATTAACGCAATTTCCGATTACACTGCGAAAGAACAAAATGGAAGTTCCGAATAATATTCATTTACTTTTACGTCCACCACGATTTTAAATCATCAAGCACACAATCAACTGAGACAACAGCGCACAGTCCGAGAAATCCATTAAATATAAATTTGCAAAATCGAGAGACGAGGTAGCCATGATTCAATTTCAGGTAAAGATCGAGATTGAAAAAAAGAACTTCCACATCCAAAATCCATTACTACCAATGGCAATAGCCGAAGATTCCCGTAATGAAATTAAGTCACTGCCGCTGAAAAAAATTTTACGCTCGAGGTGTTTTAATTATACAGAGCTCATGGGGATTGGTCGTGAACGGTCCATCAGTTCAGTGCGCCTATGCTTCGGTGACACTGATGTGATTAGTGATGAGAATGATTGTCGGGAATACCTTCAGAGGAAAGAGTTTGGAAATTCCTTTTACAAAAAGTCGATGTAGAAATGAATTAGTAATCACGGTAAAAAAATAGAGTGGACGTGCAAACAATAGTTACATTCGATAACGACCACTCGATATGTAGAATTGAGATATATTTCATATATCGATACATTAATTGCACCAAATGTTCGATAGGTTAAAAAAAGCCTGTTATTAAACTTTAATTTAATAAACTAATTTTTTTCCACTTTTGGGACACTCATTATTTGTCAGAAGTTTTTGAATTGACTATGCGTTCGCCATATTTATCTCATATATCATATTTATGCAACTAGGAAAGAAGTTGTGTGGAGTTTGTTTCGATGAATGAAAGAAGGAAAACTGTACGAACAAAAATAAAGATATATTATTTCTATGAATATAATAATATGCTTTTGCTCTTAAGTTGAGGCTGTACTAAAAAATTCATGTAATTATTATAATTTTAACATTAAACTTCTCCTTAATGAATTTTCGTTTTTAACCATAGAGTCCTTCATGGCATATTTCCTTTTTACAGTATACAGCTACCCCATTTTTCGTTGCAAATAAAGAACACATACTAATCTAACTTAAATAAAAGATCTGTACATAAACAATTCCTTGTTATATTTTAAAGATATCTCGTGCTTATTATTTATCTAAAACAAGTGCAAGCATTCGAGGAGAAAAGCGTGCAAATTTTTTTCGAAAATTTGACAATTCAAGGGAAAAGTTTTAAAATCTCGAATTGATATAACTTGTAATTATTCAAAGATGATAACTTTCTTTTCATGCTTTCACGTGATTTCAATTTATAAATGTATTCTACGTACTTAAAACGTACTTCAGGAAACGCCTTTATAAAATTATAATTGGAATCGCTTCCTACTTTCCTCGATATCGCTGAAAAGAAATTTAGGTTTGCAGCGTGAGAAAATATACAGAATGAAATATAAATCGCATTTCTCTATACTTATTTATTTTATTCCGTCGTAGATTATCTTAGGCATAGAGATTTATTTCCATGGCTAAGTTTGCTCAAGGAAACTCATCACAGAGGAGATTTTATAAATTCGTCTTTTGTAATCTCCGGAGCATAAAACGGAGGACAATGTACCCCAGTTTTTAATTACGATCTACTCTTCGGTAATCGTTTTTCGCTCAGCTAGCTCAAAAATTAGGGGCAAATGACGTTAATAGAGAAATTACCTCCTTTCGACAAGCACATACATCAAAGCTAGCGTTCATTTCTTCTTCGCAACCTAAGTCATTATGATCAACCATGCGGATAATTAAAATACACATTGCTTGTACTTGGTCATACAAATCTATTACCTTAGAAGCTCTTTATTCTTACTCACATTCCTGAAGACCCTCGAATATTCATCTCAACTATTGAGAATATTAAAAAATCACCACATCTGTTAGATCTTTTAGACATTATAATATGTTATATCAGCAGAAAATAGAAAAATTCTAGTTTTCGAACAAATACGATGTAATTAACGCAAATTAAGATAGTGTGCTAGGAGAGATTGTAACAATCTCTTTGATCCTGGGGGAATCAAAAGGCCCAGGCAATAGAACTTACGACCCTTGAATTGTTAGTATGCTGTATATTATGTTTACGAGTTCATAAGGCATATTAAGATAATTTTAATTAATTAAAATTACCAATACTAAAATTTTTATCGATAAACTTAGAAATTCCGACTCCTATGCATTATCCATGGCAGTCACAAAAGACTGTCCAGGTGCTCACATTCACGAATAATACTTTACAAAGATTTTTCTGCAATAATTTTATGAAGTACCAGCATATTAATTAGATTCTTCCCCTACATTTTACTTTAAACTGTACACAGACACTGAATTTCACATAAGTTCCATCACCTGTTAAGAATAATCCATGGAATTCTTTTCCTTGCTATTTATAGCTAAACTCGCAAATCACGTTATCGTCACTTTTGTATCACTATTAGGAGGATTTAAATCTAAGTAAGGAGATTAAAATTTTTGTCTTTTTTAAAATCCCTTAAATTTTTATATTCTGATATTTTCTTAGTTTTCAAGATATCTAGCTAACATTTTTAAAGTGCAAGGGCCTTAAAAAGCGTGATGGCCTATTTCGCCAATTTAAGAACTTCGATTGACATATAAGTAATATCCATATTCAGGACAGTCTAAAAGGGACTTGAGTACACGTGCCTGATTATCAAAAAATAAAAATAGAATTATTAACAAATAAAAATATCCTATTGGTGATTACCGGGATCAGTTCAATAATGTGGCATTTATAACAAATTGATATGAATTATTCAAAATTTTATTAGCCACCTACAACTTCGACAGTTGACATTGCAACCCCAGAAAGGTCAATCTGTTGAATTTACTGCACTAATTGATGTTGAAATAGCTTATAAGCACCGTACTATATTCATGTATATGCTCGAAATGAGGTTTTGGTGCCCATATTGGAATAATCACAAAGGGCAATAGCTGAGTTTTAACTCTGTAAAGATAAATTTGGAAATCCAGCCAGAATGACAGACTCCCCTTAATCATTATAATTAATTATTCCTTATAGCTGTATGCATGAAATACGCTCTCCTAAACAAGCCACCAGCAAGATATTGCTTTGATTTCAGAGTTCAAATTTGTACAGTTTTCGCTCCTTTCCCCATACGCTAGAGGAATAAGGAGAAACAAGGAAAACAAAAATCGAGGAGAAACAAGCGAGTGACAAAGAAGACGGATAATAGAGAACAAGGAGATATTACATTGTCAGCTGAAAAGCTCGCAATTTTGCTAGATATTTACTTTAGAATTGGAGTCCTTGGTTGTAGAAGTATGGTCGACAAACGAGTGTTAAACTGTAGTGCCTTTGATATGCGATTGAAATCACAACTAAAATAAAATGATGCGTATTCAGGACAGGTTGAAAGGGTCTTTAGAATTCCTAGGGGCTTATGGAACGTTCATAATTATACTCTTGATTAAGGAGAAGCCTATGCACCCGTCCTGCGTTTTGGATCTTTCTATTACACGGTGACATGGTGATGGGTGGTAAGCAGGGATTCGCCATGCCATGACGGTTTCAATATCCTTAGGTAGATGAAGAGTCCTTAATTAATATCGCATTGTGTTCCGAATGGATTCTATCAGAAGACCGTTCCGTCTGAGATGAATTGATTGCATCGACCATCATGGTGGTCGATGGAATTTCGGAGCAAGTTCCGCATTCCTGCTCACGAAACAGATCATCATACTAGAAACTGGAGAGCTGGGAATAGCTTGATTTCTGTATTGAGTGCTTTGAATAGAGCTGAATTCCGCAGGGCATAAAGGAAATTTTCTACGAAACCCACCGATATTAATCCATGCGTTAATTAAGAGAAACGATTCGAAATGGAGCTACTGTTGTTATGGTATTCCTTTATGAGGAAGCGTTTTCGCGTGGAAAGAAAATGCTTTGGCTTTACTTTTCGATATTCCATAGTAGAATAGGAAATATATTTTTATTTGTGACGAATGATAACCTACGGGAAACGTGTTTTCTTTCACCATTATTAAGTAATGGAGCAGGAATACGGTGAAAGTTTCCTATCGCTGATCACTTGGGCGGCTGTAACTTTGATAGAGTCGATTTTTGCGATAATTGGAACTCCCACGATTTGGACAACCGTTGCTCATTTATTTCATTTCAGCACGAAGGTACTGTGAAATTTTATTTTATATTACTATTTCCTGTAATTTATCTCGTCGGATCTCCTGTGCCTTTATTAATTTGCTGTGTATTTACTTATAGGCAGATCTCATCAATATAAAAATAAATTATCTTTTTCTATTTTCTCTATAATTGGAACCAAACCCTGCATTTCCAATTACCACGAGTATTTTCCTTCGCGGAATTTTCAGCAACGTTACCGCTGCAAACGACTATGCCTATGCCTACTTACATATTAACCAGCATCTTCTCTCAAATATTTAAAGTATCTTAAATGCTAGGCTTCCGTACTATATTTTCCTGATTTTGTTTCTCTCCATAAAATAGACAATCTCAACACCAGAGGATGTAAAAATCTCCTGATTCCAAATCAAAGCACAGAAAGTTGACATTTATCATCATAACAGTCTACAATATTTTAAGCGTGTTATCTTCCGAAATAAAGTCCTGGGTTTCGTCTGATTAGTTTAAGAAAAAAATCATTAATATAATATAAAAATTCAAATAGGGAATTAAAGACCACTTTTTCAAGCGATCATCCAAATTTAGCACACTTAAGATTCAAGATTCAAACAACTTCAAGATTTTATAAAAATCACCAGGAATTTTCCACTTTCTACTAATATCTACCCACTATCCTGCTATAACTTTGTTCTCTCTCTATCTCCTCAATTTTTATTTTATTTGTGAGTAGCACTTACTTAAGTATATGTGTTTATTTATTGAATGTAATCAGTAATCGCCTTTGGTAATTTGTTATTAGTAGCATTATCGCATATTTGTCACATATTTACGTATTATTACGTAAACTATTTACGTCATTTTTATTATTTCTTTTTATGTTTTTAAACATTCAATTTTCAATGTCTTCAGGAATGGAAAATTTACATCATTGCGTGCTTTATTTCTTTATTTAAATTAGATGTTTTTATTAAAGTTTAGGAAAAGAATTTCCTTTGAATTTAAAATTTAAGTACTACTAGGTGTCGGAGTATTACTTGGTAGGTTTCGAGGTATTTTCATATTCCCTTCCTGTGGGTATTTTTCTGCAGTTATGTTTTTCTAACTGTACTTGACTAAGTTTATCTAATCAAGATAGTAGTTCCTTCCTTCTTTTCTCTTTATTATTACTTTATTTTCTTCTTTCCTCATCTTCTTCTAAAACAAGAAAAGGATTCGATGCAAGAAGAGACTTTTAATTCTCAATATCATCCTAATTCTATACCTGTACTTCTATAAAATCATCAGTCCGAAGACTAGTTGGCTTGTCGCCCTCTCCAACGTTAGATTTAGATATATCTTATGGGGCATTGAGGCTTACTGTATCTCAGAGATAAGCTAATCCGATCCGATCTACGATCTTTAACCCGATCCTAAATTATTTTGAATCGATCATTTAGAACCGATCTTTCGATCCCATTCAATGCATCCAACCAATCTATATGATTCGATTCGGATGTATGCGATAGAGGTCTGCGTGGGCCGGGCCTAGGGGGAATAGGGGCAGATGCTACGCAATGCTTAGACGGAATGCAGTCTTCGTTCTTCGAAGTTTACTTTCAAAGATGAGGGCTCCTTTCATTTTCACATGTCGATGCTTAGGGGTGAGAACTATTCTCGCATATGGCTATGCAGGTCATCACCTTGGCGTGAATAACTGACCATGCTCTAGGAAGATAGCTAAGTCAACAGGATAGTGGCCGAGGAGAATGAGAGGACACAATAAGTTCCTTATTTCAAATTCTTCATCTGTAAACGAAATATTTTACCTGAGTATTTTCTGATCTTACCCTTCTTTCCAGAGCAAAGCTTTGGGCGTATATTTTGAGAATTTTTAGTTTTCTCTTGGTATTAGAAGCTAGCGGTTGACTCCTCCAGCATAGTGATTTCTCAATTTTTGCTATCTTAACCTTGAGCGATTGATTGAAGTAATTCAACTGTTGCTCTGTGCCTACCACAAGTGCAAGTAGCGACATTTTGGTTTAGCATGCCTTCTAGTGCAAGAGCGTCGAACTAGTTTAGATAGAGAAATTGTTGACTGTATTGTTCCTCCATCGTAACATGGATTAAAAAGAGAGGCAACGAAGAAGTTTGTGAAAAGTAACAACAAAGATAAATCTTGATGAGTTAACTAGTGATCTAAGTTTTATCAATAACACGAAATAACGTCAATTTTAATTAATATTACATGAAGAAGTTGTGCAATTTTCGTACGAATCTCTTAAGGTAAAGGTTCTATAAAAATTAGAAAAAACTCACAATTAAGACATAATTAGTGATTTCTATCCTAAATGAGACGAATGTAAAAACAATATAACCTAATCGAAATAATTTGTTTTCTTAAACAGCTTCGCATCACGTTAATGAAATACATTTCGTTAAGCGAACTTCTTATCATTTGTCCGTGATACAATGAATGTCATTTTAATGCGAAAGTGAAATACTTCGGTAGCTCAACATCAATGTAAATTTGTGATACATAGTACATATCCCTAACACGTTAGCCTGTATTATATAGTATTATTGTTGTAAACGATTCAAACAGCCAATAGGAGACAGCACAACCGATCCGATCAATCTCTCGAATAAGATCTCGCGCAGGAGTCGATTCAGTTCGATTAGGGAAAACGATATTTTCACTAAAAACTCTCATCTCTATTTTATCACATGAGGAGTGTGGCAGTCTTCTCCCTCCACAAGAATTCTGTTATTTAAAAAATCATGGCAGTTCAAATCGCTGCACAATGGCCCCATTAATAACTCTTTACATTCAATAAGGAGTGACCTAAATGAATTCTACGAATTCAATATCATTCATACCTCAGAAGCTTCCATATATCTAATCCATAAATTAGACTGACACAGAGGTAAATGAAAGATACTTTTTCTATCCTCTGCCAAAAGAAAAAAAACAATATTCCATTATCATTGTGCTGTGAAAGGAACTTCCAATACGCTTCATAAGGACAAATATTCAATAAATGCTCTTATACTCATACATATTGCAGCATTAGCTCACAGATGATAATTAATCGAAGCAACGATTGCTGCACCAGTTGAATATTCTATTCACGAGTTCTTGGGCATATTTAATTATTTTCCTATCTCTCTCGCATAAATTAAATATACCCTTATCCCTTCCATTAGCCATGGCTTATATTTATCACGACTTGTATTCACCTCCAAGTTTATGAGAGAAAACCATGACTGCAACCTCTAAGTGAGCTTATATATATTTTTGGTTGCGAAGGCTTAAATTCGTCGCTGACATGTCCCAAATTCCGCTTGCGACACTAGGACATGGCTTCTCCCCTCGTAAAGGCCGCCTTGTAATCTCTAGTTCATCTACCAGAATAATCGCCGTCATAAAGATGACTCATGTTCCTCAATAAAACGGAGCTCCAAGTACAAGTATGAATTTTTCAGTGAAATATGCAGGAGATGGTTTTCGTTTACATCCTTATCAGCAATGAAGTTTTTATTACGGCGCTCTCCCCGCCAAGATATTTTACACTCGCTCGAATCATCTTCAAACAACTACTTGGCAGCGTAATTCAACTCGTTCTTCATCCTTTAAAAATGGACCTTTTCCAGTTCGCTAACTAATTCATATAGATATAGGTACCGCTACCGTTAGATTGATGCTAGTGTAAGTAGCATTAGGAAAATTTCGGAAACTCTCAGTAGGAAATCTTACGATAGCTTTCAGCACGTGCTTCCCCGAATATTGAAGCGATTTGGAAACTTTATCGGCGGGTGTTATTTGAATTACGAAGTTGGTACATTCTATAACTTCAGTTTTGAAGTGTTCCAAAGGCCTTATTGAAATCTCCGTGATAGAGATCGAATTTCAATCGATGATGGTTTAGCCGTGACATTCCATTGAATGCTCCACGTGCACAAATCGGGAGTTTGGAACTAATCATATTTTCCTTTACAATTTTATCTAAATAACGCTGGATTGTATTGATCTAACGATAAATTTAGTTCACTATAACTGGTCCAGTGATCACGAAATATTTTCATTTAAATATTTTCTGTATTCTTTTGGGCATCCAATATCACCGTTCGCAGATCTTGGTAGGTACGAGTATATACTTACTCAATGGTATTCCAAAACTATTCGTAAGGACAAAAACTAAAAATTTCATATTCATGCAACTGCTGTCACCTGACCGAATGCCGCAAGTGTTGTCTTCGTGTGACCGCTTAAGGTTTGCTGAGCTTTGAAGTCACTTATTGTGGAAAGATTTCTTAGAATTTCGTTTAAAATATTTAGTTTAGCTTTTTAAATATGATCAATCCCTAGCAAGTTGTTTCATAGATTAAGCACTTCCACTTCGCAAGCGCTTATTCATTTTACAATACATTTTTTCGACACCAATAAATATTTTAGTAGCATGATGTTTGCATATTTCAAATTAAAATTATCAGATTTTCGATGCAAAAAAATTTTACAGTGTTTTTTTTCAAAATTAATTTAACTGAAATAGAAGTGGCATGGTATATATCTATACTGGATACTGAAGCTATACTGAATGAATCAACGGCATATTAATGGAAATTATATTGAAAGAACTAAGCAAGAAGCTATAGAAAGCTAAGTAGCTACTTAGCACAAGCAACGGAATAATTTTCTTTAAACTATTGACATACGCATGAGGATCATCAACAAGCCAAGTAGCAAGGTACTTAATTACTGTTAGAATGACTAGAGTGCGGAGGGGTTGAGAGAACTAGGGGTAAATGAATGAGCTGGAAAGGAATAGGTGAAGGAAGAGGGTAGGCTTTCAGGAAAAATAAAGCATTTTCGAATGATAATTCAAAAGTAAGAGCGGAAAGGAGTAGGAAATAAAAGAGTAGCAATGAAGATTGATGTCGAGGGATACGCAATTTCGTGATGAAAAGTTGCTTGCGTTTCGTCTGCTTACTTCTAATACGTCCAATTGACGTATGCCAACGCCTACATTATTTTTATACGCAGTTATGTTTCACGCCACATTGTAAACTCACACAGTATTACTACGTCAACGTTTCTAGTAATTTGCTTGCGCGGGTCCTATTTGTCATTCTTCCATTTCCCGTTTACTCTGACCCTCTCTTCATTTCTGCAAATCTTTTTCTAATCTTCAAACTCTAAATCAGGGGTGGCCAACAAGTCGATCGCGATCGACCGGTCGATCGCGAGGCCAACTTTGGTCGATCGTCCATCTCTCGCAAAATCTGGGGTGGAAAGACTCATTATTATTATCTTAGTCAGGATATACACCTGATTATGATTCCTTGGCCAGAGACATGCAAACTCAGTCCTCCCATTAATGTTAAGGGAACAAAGTAAATTCTAAATCTGTATTTATCTGTGGCTACTTTGAATTAACAAATATTGCTAATAATTATCCATGGTCTTTTAATTCCCCTGGACGTGAGTTTTTTGGCCCTTTAAATAATTATTGTTGATTTTTTTACGTAGGTATATAAGCCGTATATCTATATTTCAGTACGAGGGGTACTTAGCGAGCTATTGATAAATTAGCAAAAAGTAAGTCATATTATTCTCTCATGATAAATTTTCTTGGCCAAAAAAAACGAGAAAGTGAAATATTGTAATCAAATTAATAGCCATACTGTGCATTTTTATAACAACTTTTTTATATTTACGAACAATTAGTACAACAAGTTATACATTGCAGTTGATAAAAAAATTAAATTGCATTTTGAGTTAGTAAAAATCTATCTCGAAAAAGTGTCGGAAAATCGAATTTTTTAGGTATCGCATGTACGGAATGCTCCTATCAAAAGTTGGGTCTGGAAATTTATTTTCTTCAGGAGCCTATATCTCGAAAACTTAATAAGTGATTTAAAAATAAAAAATAGTTTTGAACATATATTTTACTTATCTACCCATACCTCGCTGGAATGCACCTTATGCTGAAACACAGTGAATAAACATAGTATGCATTTCACGTCCCTTCTTCCCCCTTAGACTACGCCTATGACAATAAGTCGATCGCGACACACTTATAAGATAAAAAGTAGATCTCATATACAGAAAAGTTGGGCACCCCTGCTCTAAATGATCTTTTCTTCTTTCTCAAATTATTCTTCCCTTCAATTTTCCCACAATCACGTACTAAAGTTAGTATGTATGTATATATATATATATATATATATATATATATATATATATATATATATATATATATATATATATATATATGACCAATACACTTTATTATTCTTTCATACATTAATTTATTTAACATAATTTCCTCATCTACTCCTCTCATCACTTCCAAATTGTTGACTTTATCAGTACACCGTATGTTCAGCATTCTTCTCCATAGCTGCATTTCGATAGTTTATAATTACATAATAGTTGTTATTCTTCAGAAGGGTCGATATTTCACTACGATACAATAAAAAATTCCATATAACGTTCTTTACCATACTTCAGGTCGATACCGATATTTCCATTCATACTGTTTTTCATTTAAGCAGAAAGAATCATTCGTTATCCATATTCCTTCTCAAATTCTCCAGCCCAGCATCACCTCTGCTCCTAGATATTATATTAAATCTTTCAACCTGCTCTAATCTCAAACCTTTAACATACACTTCCATCACTTCATTCTGCCCTACTTTCACGAGTTTAGTCCTTTTCTGGTACTGATTCTGAGGCTATCGACCTTCCATACTCTCAAAGTTATTAGAATTTATTTTAATATCTCTCTAATTCCAATTCAAATTGTACTGTTAAAATGATTCCCATCCTTTTATGACCCATTATATTCTCTATAGTATATATTTCAATAATAATTTTCTTCTGAATTTGTATTCAGACGTTTTGATTTTTATACACGAATGTTTAATGTTGTTTTTAATTCTTATCTTATGTCCGTGGTTTTAATTTCAAAACCTATCACTGTATGAATTATCCATAGGCGTTTTTTGTCTTTCTCCATAGGCCTTTGTCAACCTTAAATTGTAGAACATTTACCCCACAAATCCGCTTTTCGCTTTTTCCATTACATTTGATAAGCAATTTACGTAGTCATATGGTGGATCCTTTCGATCCCAACACGCCAAAGAATGTCCAAGTATCTGTTTTTGCTGTAATTTTTGTCCTCGAACTATCATTATTATGAATCTCTATGTAAGGAGTCGAAAGTTTTGGGATAAATTAAAATAATGCCATTAGCATAGGCCGCATTACGTCCCCGAACTATTAAAAACTTCAGTTACGTAAAGTAGTTTTTCTCATAGGAGCTAAAAGGTATCCCGACGAGGGGATGCAAATGCTTTTGAAACGGAAGATGAAAATAGACATACCCATTGACGCGCAGACACGCTTCCGGGACGCGAAAAATGAACGCCGAAGAAAACACACATCACCTCTGGCCTACATCAGAAAAATTAAAAATGAGCAGCATTTTAAGTAATAACAGAAAAAGGTTTTGTCCCATTACATCGCGAGATCCCGGAGCGACGCGCTTGTTACTTCATTTAGGAGAATAGAGCATTGAGGAAAGTTGCGAGGGTAACTTCTTCGCTCCGTCCGCGACGGACTCTTTTTTCCCCAATTCTTCAGCAGCGACGTTACCATCCACTCACGATGCCAAGACACGCTCGTGAAAAATAAATCTTCCGCGCACTTAATATTTCATAATTTCTCGCCCGGGACCCGAGAAGACTAAACCACGTCGTTCCTTAAAGTAATGGGAAAGGCTTTCACTATTGCCCTATCCTCGTTTTCTGCCACATCTTCGTCGGAGTGTTTGCTTTTCTTCTGGCAGGAAAACCCTTGGAGCGATCCTCTGCGTTAAGTGAGACGTGTTACACCCGTGACCTCCTGGGAATAGCCGCCAATTCTCTTTCCCGAGGCTAAGAGCGGGGAGCAGTTAGGGCCGAATATCCTCAGGAATCCAATTTTGGACTGAGTGGGTAATGGGATGAGGGGAATGGTGTGGGTGGAATACTTTACCGGCAGATATATACGAAAGATTTTCCATCACACCAACTCATTACCCCGCGAATCAAAACCCGCGCGCTAACAATAATTGGGAACGCAAACACAATTTCTTCCCGGAATTTTTAGTAATAAACACACGTGATCGGGAGTTGCTGCGGGATTGACTTTTTTTGGTCATCGTCCGTCGTGGCTAGTTTGAGAAAATGTTTAGCAGATGAGTTCCCCTAATGACCTTTTACGCCGCCCTCATTGGAGAATCTCGTTTGGCAGGCAAGGGACTGTAATCGCATTGCCTCGCCATCCCGTGTCCTTCCGTTCATTCTGCTTGCTAATATTGCGCTGCGCTTCTGGGTTCAAGCGTGGGCAGGTGAATCTTTTTCCCGGTGCGCGTAGTCGTTTGCGCCCCACCATGCCATAGATTCGATCTTTTGACTCGAAATTTAACCCAGGTCTTTATATTTAGACAACTGCCCTTTGATTTCATCCGGGATTGCTTCCCCTCAATTTTTAGCTCTGCACTTCCATCAACACGTCTTTGAGTCTCGTTAAACCCTTACATTTACATTTACACCCTGCAAACCGCCACTGGCGCATGGCAGGGGGTGTGTAACACCGAAAATCCTATCTACCCTTGACTGCTGTTGGCTTCTCTAATACTTCGCGGAAAAAATGACCAGAAATAACTATCTGTCCTGGCAAACTATTTCCCTGTAACGCTCCATCGTTTTGTCTCGAAGATCACGTACGCTACTAACTGGTATGACAATATCAACTACCTCCTCCCCGAGATCGGTAGTGATAAATTCATTAAAAGGCTTCCTACGGTAATCAAGTCTTCTATCACTAAGCAAATCCCAACCTAGGGATTCTATCATAGCTGAAACTCTGCTGTAAAATCTGAAATCTCCCTTAACAAATCTAGCTGCCCTACGTTGAAGCGGCCGACGCTAGATACACCATTGGCAATCAAAACTTTGCGCTTCCAGAGTCCGAGACTCTCTCGCCTGTGTCCGCGGCGAAGCTCGACGGAACACGCGGGGCAGACGACGGCTGCCCATCGGGCCTCACGAAACAGACTAGCCAAAGTCCCGGATCACGGTGGCGAGCGAAGATCGAGACGGCACCTCCGAACATGCCTCTGGGTCCGGCGAGTTTGAGGGAGTAATTACGATTCTCTATAGCGGCCGACCTCGATATTCCGAATTCCGGGTTCGATGCCCGACGCTGATTGAACCTGGGAGTAGATGCAACTATCTTAAAGTGCCATATTGCCCCGAGCCGCTCCCGGACGCTCCGTCGCCAGCGGGGTGCTCCAGGGCGGGTGCTGCTAAGAAACCCTTAAGGCAGTCCGATTTCGCGATCCTCCCGGAGGGCCCACTCACGGAATGGCCGCGAATGCCGTCCGACCACATAAGATCCCTACGCTAGAGACACGATTGGCAATCGAATAAATTTGTATTATAGAGACGGGATGCATGAGTAGCAGAGGTAAAAGCGAAACCCGGATTTCAAGACCTCCTCCTTTGTCCCCGGCATCCGAACGGCCCCCTGCACCCGTGTGTCGGATGCAATTTCCACCATATGTGAGCATTCCTTCGATCACATTTGCTTCTGTTCTCAAATCATGTAACACTCAACCTTTCTGACCGATTGACTTTATCTAAAACCTCCACGCATCTCAAAGTTCTTCCACATTGTTTTGTCTTCATTTCATCCATATACGAGTATATGTATATGCTTCATTCCCATAAGACAAAACACATTGGTTCAATTGGTTCTACTAGAAATATTTAACGTCCTGGTGAGGAATAAATGAAAACTAAGTAAAATGATTTTTATAATAATAATAATAAAATAATTGTGCAGAGATTTAGGAGTATTCGAAAAGTGAAAACAATAGTTTATTTATGAATAAAATGAAGTGTTTTCATCGAGTATAGCATTTGAATAATACAGAACATTAATATTTAGTAATAAAAATTCTGTTATTTAGGTGAGGTTAATTAAAATTTAGTTTGATTCATATTAGTGTGACAAGCATTATAACATAAGCATTAAACGCCTTTATAACAGCGATGAAAGGATCCCCGAATGTTCCAATTCTACCCTTTTTATTGAAATTAAGGCATACTCCTCTTGTTGCTTTTATATTTCAAATTTTCTTTAGGAACACGAAAGATGACAATTTCGGCAAAAAATTACTTTTTCATCTTTCGGTGCTTAATCCGTAGGTTAAGAAATGTTATCAGAATATACTGTCCAAAAATATACGAAACGAAATTTGTGGTTGAATATTCTAAATAACGACCGATATTTATTCAAAAAATTACTGAACGTGTAGAAATGGACGAAACGTGTTTCGTTAAAATTTTAGTCATGCATTTGAAATCGTTTTTGTTGCTGCAGAAATCATTAAATTATCTCTCTGAAAATATGAACGTCGTAGAAAATAATCTTATTATGGAATTATGATAAAATCATAGTTATGAATCGATGAATACTTCAGATTTCTATATTCATGAATTCAATAATATACAATAATAAGGGATAAGCTAGTGACAGAACGAAAATCAAAACCGAATATGAAAAACAGAAACGATTGAATCTACGCTGACCCTTATATTCATATTTATGTTATTTTTGCTTTTATATAACTCTTCAAATAAAAAATCACTCTTTACTTCAGGTTTCCTCCGTACTCTTACGTTTCATCCTATTTCTGTATGTTATTTTATTTCAAAACTTGAGGGTTTTATGGTAATTTTGTCCCAGATTCCTTTCCTTTGTCAATTGATGATGAGTATCCGTATTCTCTTTTAAGGATTTAAAAATTTTTAGAGAACTTTTAAAATTGTCAATCCATGGAGCGTAATGTTACACAATTTAATCTTAGATAGTGACAGATAAAAAGGTATGTATGTAGATTTGAGTTGCACGTTTATTTCTCATTATGTGAATTACGGGGTTCTAAGAAATTAACCCGATTCCTCGACTGAATATTATCGGGATTCGGGAGCGGAAAAGAAAAATAATTCCCGGGAAGGAATATTCGAAGGAAATTCCAAATCGATTTCTAGGCAATGAATTGCTGTGAATGAAGGCAGTCATAAAAATAGGTCAATTGCCTATATTGTGGACCATGTTTGGTTTTAGATTTAGTTTCCTCTTTCTTTCAGTGATGGTATCGAATCACATCAACTAATGTTTACAATTCTTTTTGTGCAGTTACTCTCGCACGCTATGTAGAGGAATGAAGAGGAATTGCATAATTAATAAGGAAGTCTTACGAGGAAGGAAACTCGTTTTTTTTCTAGGTAGTCAGAGCATTATATATTCTTTTATAAGCGACCTAATCACTGAGACTTGCTAGCAAACGAGGTCCTCTGACAAGCGTGCTGTATTCGACGTTCGTACGGTAATGTCTAATCCTTCGTAAATATTTACACCAAAGGGATACATCATCAGAGGATGAAGCGCTGGCGTATGGAAGGCTGACTGTTCGCTACGTCATCGTAAGTAGATTATCTGCTTACAGGGTATTTACCTCTGGAAAATAAAGAAGAAATGAGCGGCGATGTTGATAACCTTTCTAAATAGGAACGTTTTCCAAATTTTGCGCTTTGATTAGAGGTTTCATGGAATGGCTGAGAAATGTAGAAATTCTGTTAGGGGGCCTATGGATAGCCAAGTGGACAACTCGATCGAATTTGGTGAAATCAGTCTCGGGTTCGGTTCCAGTTGTGGGCTAACGTACGAAATGAATTCAGCTATCACGAAGATATGACTTCAGCTTCAGCGAAGCACATATAAACGCTACAATTTCACTAGCATAAAAATTCAAGCGAGATTCTATTTGGATTATCGAAAACCCAATGCGTAAAGACTAGATAAAATTATTAAAAATGATGTAATGTTGCAAGAGGCGAAAAAATACCCGCTCTCTTAATATATGCGTAAGAATATATTCACTGGGAGATTTAATTGATACCAATAGGTAATACCACAAATAGGAATACCACTAGGAATAATAAATATGTAATACCGCAAATAGGAAAAACGAGCTATTGAATTTGAGGCATAGTCTATTCATCGTAGCAAGTAATGTTAAATCTCCGAGTTTTTTATCATAAAACTTCAGCGTGAAGTGTAGATATTGATTGCAAAAATAGAGTTGTAGCTAGAAATTATATCAAAGAATATCTGACAACGAGAACAGTACTTCAAGATCTTTAAGAAAAATCACTCATTTCCTTCTGAGGATAGCTATTGAAGCATTTCTTTACATAGATATGCGTCCAACTACATTTCATTTCAAGAAAGAGGGGTAATTAGGGTAATTTTTCACATATATTGACCAAAAGCCTGTATATCTATATCATCTAATTTTATCGCTAACCCATTCGCATGGTTTTTACCCCACGATTTTACACAACCGTGAACCAACATCCCATTTTATCTAATTTATCAATATTAATGTATTTCAATTCATTTCTCCGATTTATCATTTCGATTAAGGGAAATCAAATACTTATATTGGGGAAATTTTCAAATAAAGGACCTGCCGCTGTTCGTAAAAATTAGGCTAAAGCGGGATTTTCCGGGTTAAGCGCAGGTCTTCTAATAAATTCTTATAGAAAATTCGGTTGTTTCTATGAATTAAAAAAGGCGTAAGACACTCTCTAACATCTTAGGAAGAGACTTAATAGTTGTGTCTCACTGAAAATTGTGTTTTTCGTTCCTGTGGTCATGTTCCTTGTACAGAAGAAACCGGACGCTTGACTTGCCTATAAAGAATGCCGATATCACACTGTCGTTCCCTCTCGTTCTGAAAATATTTGTGCAGTGACTATTTAATAAAGAAAGAATTTATAAAGGGTTCTGGTTCCCTCAGTTTCAGAATAAGACCGTTTATGGAGAAAGAAAATCACTGGATCCTGTCATATTTATTTACACTATATATGAACCATCTATACATAAAGTGTATATAATACGAATTATTACTATTGTACAAATAGTGTATATTATACTCTATTGTACTTCGCATGTAAACCGTTAAAGAAAATTTTAATTAGTAAATATATTTTACAAAACTATCGTGTACTCCATTATTGTATCACATAAATAATTAAAATAAAATACTATCAAATTATAGATGCAACTTCACCCGAAACCGTGCCGATTCACAGGTGCGTCCGACACGTGTGTAACTTAAATTCGATAAATGCCATCCGCAGACAGTTTTACGAATCTATAATTGCACTATTCATTTATAATAGGACTAAATGATGACAATCTGAAGGTTCGAAGTGAAATTTCAATTTTTAATCGACCTGTATGCAAAAATCTACCATGGTGGATACCCGAGTGCTAGGAAGAGTTGTTAAGTAACCATTTGATATGTGCCAAATTACAGTTAGGGTTATAATGTCCACTGTCAAACACTGAATCGAAATGCATCAGAATAAATTGGGAAAGGGCTTAAATAGCTGCAGTAATTGCCACTTCATTTAGTACTACACGTAGTTTAGACCATTTTTTATGATTCTAGAGGCATACCGTATGATTTTTCAATATCTACCTCTTAATTGTACCTTGTTTTTAACAAGATAGCCCTCAACTAATCCTAAACGAGGTCTGACGATGAGAGATAATAGCTTCGCACGCAATGTGGCTCAATCGTGTGGTATATTTTTAACTACATGTGATTCCGTTAGAACTCAATCAATTGGGGTTAACTTTGCGAGCATAATTCCATGATGTGGTCGTAATTGTACGGACGCATCCTATTTCACGCCAGGGCGCACATAACTGATACCGGTGTGTTTGACTATTGTCCTCGGAAAAGTAATCCCATCGCGTTGTAACGTCAGTATATACTCAGCATCCAGTAGCAATAGAGGATTATTATTTGCTTTCCATTTGATATTGAGCTTTGGCGTTAATCTTCGCCGTACATTCAAATGAATTCCGATGCTCACACTAATTTTTGTCGATTTTACCAATATTTTCTCTGCGATTTGTCTTTGGAAACTAACTCGTAATGTATAAGAAATAAGGATGACATCCTTGGATATTTCGTTTCTCTCCCTATCTTACCTAACAGCAATAGAGTGCTTGCGTTGGCTGGAGAACTACTGAAGATACGAAAAGTTTTCGGACTTATCTTGCGAAAGTTATGTTAAAGTAACCAAATGAAAATTTAATGATTTGATCGTTCCGATGATTTATGATCCTCTCGGGAAAATCCTCTTTTCTTTTCCATGTTTCTTGTATTTCTGACACATGAAAGTAAAAAACTTAGTTTTTGACTACAATATATTATGTATGCGAGAGTAAAAGTTTCTTGCACACTGCAAGCTAATGGGTGATAAATTTTCAGAAATTTCCTGTAGATCTTTCACACATGGATTGAAAAATCTCTTTAGTGTCCCACTGTAGGATATAGGAACGGCTAATATCCTACTTAAGAAGGAAATCTGAATCTTAAGGTCCAACTTTGGGGTCATGATAATGTAACACCAAGGAAATTCACGGATGGTCTCAGGAAAACATACAACCGTATTCAAAACACTCCGACAGCCATGCTGACCCTGCTTGGTCAGCCTCTCCTTAATTCAGATGCATAAGAAGATCACATTAATACCCTGACGAAAGCCCAAAATACGAATGGAAAGAGTCAAGAACCTATCAAGACCTATATGGGTCTCAATATCTCATTAACAAACAGATGCAGAAACGTCACGCCTTAGGGCTCACCCAATCTCATATATTGAATGATTTGTTGCGAAAGAACATTTCTAGTCACCTGGAATCGAACCCAGTATCATTTTCAAATATTTCCTATCCAAAAATATAATTGAACAACCTTCTAATCATACCAACTTGCACTAATCCATCTATTTTGGAAAGGCTTGAAAACCCATTGCGTAGTTACCTTAAGTACGTATGGGAGAAATTGAAACCGACCCAGCGTTTCCCTCCAGAACCATTTCGAGAGATATTGTTGCATATATCGCTACGAAAACACCTCTCCTAATTATATCTATCGTTCAGAATCGAAATTATTAGTAGAGATACCTAAAAATAAGTTCCTAGTTTCCTAGATATATGTTAAGGACGAATATTTAAGGTTCCCAGGGATGAATTAGAATTTATCGACTACATTTAAAAAAATAACTGCGGTTGCTATTAACGTGCCAGGTCATAGCTGTCTGTCTCTCAGTGATGCAAAATAAATTTAACTCGCCCCAATGAGTTTTTAGGAGAATTTCGCACCGATCTAGCGTCGAAACTAGAATGATTTAGGGTAAAGTATGCATAAGACGTTAACTCCTTTTTAATGTATCCAGATTGTCAAGTCGATATCATTTCGGTTAGTGCCTTAAAATTGTTCCGTGTTGCCCATTAAATTCTAAAGGGAGAATATTTAGGACAACCTGGAGTCGAACCCGTGATCAATTAGGAAATATTGATTAGCTTCCAATGAAATATGCAAAGACTTCTTTTATCTGACCAAATTCGATGCTTATCCGTGACCGCAGGAGTGTTATTCGCGCCTTTTTCCATCGACACGTCCTGAAATTACACACTGAATCGGATTAAATCCAGTCATTATGGAGATTTAGAGATTAAGGGGTAGGAAGGTCCTTGGTAGGGATAAAAAACTGCATTTCAGGCAAAGTCCTGCAGAAAAAATAAAAGGGATGGGACGCCCTTACAGCTCACGCCAACACGACCTCCCGCTAAGCTTTGCTTTAATTTGGACCTCTTTTAAATCCTCTTAGGGAAAATAATGTTGTTGTTATAACCAGCCCCCGTTGATGTCCCTTCTTTAGTAACCCTCTTTACGTAACCATAAAAGATCTCGTATAGATTAACAGCAGCCTTAGAAAGACAAAAATAACGAGTAGATGAAGTTTCACGCGAATGGGAAAGCCCACAAACCTCGGATGGGTACAAATACCCTAAAAAAAGTCACGTGATTCCCTCATTCAAAGACATCCGAAGGCAACGAAGGATTGAGGCACCCGAACGTTTAACCCGTGACAACTTTGAGTCGAATTTTACGACTTACGAAAACATAGGAATGAGAAAGAAGAATGATGTGTTCCCTACGTTGTCCTCCTCGCCACGAAGGACTTCCGTCCGGATAACTAGGCCACAAAGCTTTTCCTTTTTGCGGTTCTCTATTTTTATTCCGTACTGCCCACCATGATTGTCCCTGCAAAGCGAATATACACTGCGATAGTTTTCTTTCCCGACTTACTAATCTCAGTGCCTTCAACCGCAAAGTTATCACCCACTCTTCTCTAGAAGATTATATCAGAGTTGGGAGTGGGGAAGACGTTCTCTTTCCCGGTAAGACCGCGCAAAGGGTAAATAGCGCAGGGTTGTGCATCGGTGACGCTAAACCGGGACATATGCTACTTCGAGGGCTAACAATAAGGGACATACAAGGACAGAGCCGGATATTTACGGAGACATATTCGGGAAAACACAGCGATTATCTTAGTGGAAAGTATTAAAATCCGAGCGATTCTCATCAGCTCTCCTGTTTCGTTTCTCCCCAAATACTAAATATGAGCATGAAATGTTTTTGTATAGAATTAACGCTTAAACCATGATACTTGAAAAATAGATGATTAAAATATGGTTCCCAGGTAGCCACGTGGACAGTACGTTCGATTTCGATAAAAGTGGTACTGGGTTCGATTCCCCGCTTAAGCCCATATACGAAATGACATCAGCTGTCGAAGAACTACTTGAAAAATGGTACATGCTTCAACTATTTTATCTTATCAACTATACATATATATAAATATATTTTAGTTATTCAAGGAAAAAATCTTAGTTCCGGGTGTAAACCGTGTCCAAACAGAATCATAAAATGACATGCATTCAAAAAAATTTCCTTTCTCCATTTTTCAACGAGAAGTTTGGAGAGAATGTGAGACCTTTAAAGAAGGATTTGAATGTGCACTTAGTTACTCGAATAATATGCGGCTGATGGTGACACTCGGAAAACGAAAGAGAGATTTCCATTATAAAAATAACTCTCATGACCGCCGAATAACGAAGATATTAATGAGGTTTTCTCTCAGTTAAAGCTTCTCTCTCATTTTCAATTTAAAGAGAAATCATTCCAAGTGATTATCCTTTCACGAATTCAATATTACACTAACAAATGCAGCTCGGACGTTTCGAATGCCTGTAAGCCTTCCGTTACTGTAGCGAATTTTGTGCTAAGCTCTGTTTAATTGTATTCTTCTTTTGTTTGAATACAAGATATTGATCTACTGTTACATTGTAAATTCAAACTTCTGAGGACACGTAATCTTTACTTCTGCACATTCTGGCCATTGCTGCTTTTAATCGAGTACTCAGATTTGATTTGTTGTTTATTTCAATTAATGTACCAAGTTTAATATAAACCACAAAAGAAATTTTTTCTATACATCAATTTCCGTGAATCTCTTGTGGTATTATGTTAAATTTGCTTCGACGACTTCGAGGTTCTTTCGGTTCGGTTATTTGGGTTCGCAACAAGAACGTCCGTATCTCATAGTTATCTATTTTAATCAAAATGCATTGAAATCTACCCTTGCTATAGCATAAATTAGAAAAATATAGACTAATCTGGCGGTGGAATTATGGCAATCGCGATGGCTTGCGAGCTATACCTTCGGATGATCAGATGCTATATCCACAATCAAAAAACTTTCGATTCGAATCTCTTTTTAAGTATTTTCCTACTTCTGGGAATTTTCGTAACCACGCAGTAAAAATTTTTGTATTCACTCTTGCATTTTTATTCGATAGATGTGTTCTTATATATCGATTGATGCTCGGATAAACATAACGCGATCCTAAGCTACCTTAAATCTACTTGCATTTTTCTAGAATTTTGTCACGCTTGGCACCTCACGGTATTTTTTCTTTCAAAAGAGTATGGTTTCGTAAGAGTTGCACTCTTGATGAGAGGTGTTTCTAACCTTTTAGTTACTTGGGCCAGCCTCAGAGTAATTTCCTTAGCTGTCTTGTCATCTCCACATGCAATTCCACGGTTGATCTTCAGGTTATGATTTATACCTAAAAGCTTCGTTGGAGCTCTGGAAAACTGTTACCTTTCACTATTTCCTAGCAATTCCGGATAATGAATACACCGGTTTTTTTTAGAAAGTCGTAACCACTTTAAGACAGTTATAAACCGCACTGAAATCTATTATTGCAAAAAGGTCTTTATAAAAACAGAAATAGGCGTATTTAGTAATGCTATCTAACACCTACGCAAGACTTTTAATAAGCTACTGAATTGTGTAATCCTGCAATTTTGCGAAAATCTAAGATATTAATTTGGTCTTTTAGATTAACTCCCACAAACGGAGGATTTACTATTGTCATAGTTTTCGTAAAAAAATATATATCCAATTTCTCATTAGGTGAATTTCATCATGTTCCTTCCCAGCGTCAACGTATCGATCGTAATTAACCAATCGAAACTCGTTAACCTGTTCCTCGTTATGTAACTGCCCATCGGATACGGCAGGATTGTGAAATCCCATTGGAAATTCTTCTGTCTTATAAAAGATGCCAAAGACATTCAGGTTATATATATTTCACCTCTGATAATGCATGATATTGGGTCACTCAGAAAGTTCTACAGTCATTTAGATAAGAAATTTGTAGATATATCTAGTAAAATAATTTATATTTTTAAAGAACACCTTTTTCCAAATTTTAGGTGACTGAAATGGGTAAAAACGCATTCAAGTAGTCTATAGACGTAGAAACTTATTACTCGCACGAATTGAAAAAAACATAGAATTTTTCGGATTATCAATTAACTTATAGCGCTGACTGTAAGCGAATTTGCAGCAGCAATTTTTATTTCAATTCCATATTTATGAACAGTGCCAATGTTCAGAATCATGAATTGAATCCCTGAAAATCCTTTGCTCAGTAATAGTAATTTTAGTCCTGTGAAGTGTTTATAAGGCACACTTAGATTTTCTTCAACTGAGACTCAACCAAAAGATTCATGTTGAATGTAGTATATTCTTTCTTTTAGTAATTCACTCCCTAATAATTTTTTGCTGCTATTACTATACCTTTATACCCTATGTAAAATGCGTTCATTTTCTTCATTTGTATCGTCTGTATCAATACAGCTCGAATGTAAAATTCGCGGTGAAGATACCGGTGTGTCAGAAGCGAGTATCCTATTTCTAAACTAATTCAAAGACAAGGAATTAAAAGAAATCATGCAACCTCCCCGTTATCTCGGCCGCTACGCTAGTGTGCATAAAACCTGAAACTGGGACCTGAACACGGAGAATATCATTTAAAAATCTATGATTTCCACGTACGAGCCACGATATTAATAAACAAAAGAAATAAGCGGATAGCTTTCTGATTCCATCTCGCGCTACCAGTAGATTGGCCTCCAACCAATGTGGATTCATTTGAACTTAAAAATTACTGGTAGGTTACGAATTATTTTAACAGACCATCCGATGGTATTCTCTTTCATTGTATGTAAGTAGGTAACTGTAAAAGTTTTACCTCGATTTTAAAACTCGATCTACATACATACAAGTAAAAATAGAAATAAAATAAACCTTTACGTATTTTTTAATATGTTTACAAATGCCGGCTTTTAGTCGGATTTACCACCGGCTTCGGCACTGATCGACCATCATGTCTATAATGAAGACCTATTTGGGCTGAAACTGAAAGTATATTTGTAGACATAGGTAGAAAGTCAAGTTTTATTTTATTTCTACTTTCCCTTGTAGAGGATTCTCACACGGTAAAATCTTCCATCATCGAAGTTTATGCCTCGAGCTGTACGTTTTTCCTCAGTCACTGAAACTATTGGTAACGTAAAAAATCCCGCAAGTAGTAGTCTCGGAAGCAATGGCGTTGAATTGTTCAAATGATTATCAGAAATATCTCACTCAAATTTTCTCACATTCTCGCGCACTGAGAAAGGACTATTCATTTTTAAGCTCAAACTTGATTGTTGAAAGGATTACCTTTTATCGACCGGAATCATCATTCATCGCTCCTCGATGGTATCTTCGAAACGCCTCTCTCCATTCGGGCGATTATCTCATTTACGGTGGAAACGAAGGGCAATTCACGTTGAAGCTGGAATTCTTCCGTGAGTGGTATTTCACCGAGAGGAAACAAAATTGGGTTTCAGTTCTTATTAACCTCAGTCGAGAAATGCCACCTAGTCGAGAAATAAATTTTGCCTCACCTCTAGAAAAAGAAGGGAAACAACCGTGATGACCTCGATGAAATGCACCGTTTACTGGTAAAGATTATTGTATTGAGAAGCATAGTGAATTATATTAAATGCTTATGTTACAGAAATAATACTAACAACCAGCTCTTTAAAGACACAAAGATGTAAATAATTGTAGACCTATTGTGATTTATTTCTAGGGAAAATTGCGTGAGTATTAGCGTATACCATCACAGTTACTGTTTCATAATACTATAGCCGAACGATGCATTTCATACGCATACTTGATAAATAAACGTATAGTTAAAAATTTCTGTGAAATTTTATATTCTTAGGTCCATATTTCCTACCGGCTGACATCAATAGAGGAGCTATGACCGTTTTAGGGAAGGAAATTTTGCAAAATTTAGAGTCAATGAAGTGGTAATAATCTACCGAAAGTACGTCCATCCCTGAAACCGTTAATGAAGACGAGATATTGTTACATACGCTCGTGCTCATATGTCTCAGACCTACATGATCAAACGTTCAATAAATATATGGATTTTCTCTATTTTTTGTTTGAATAATTCATACATACAGTATGGTATTATATATTACGCTCTGCTTTTAAAGATTATTTTCTCTGCTTGTTAATATGATTTTTCTACGATTTAAATTCGGTTTATTGGAGTGATTAACTCGGAGAGAGCTTATAGAGGGTTCACTATCCTCAGAATACAAGTTTACAGTCCAATGTTGTCCCTTTGCAAATAAAATTCGCCCATCTAAAATCAAATTACTTAAATGAAATATTTTACAAAATTGTTGGACTAAATATAGGATCCAGAAATTTAATATTTTACCTGTTCTACTTTTATCACCGTTTTCAGTTAACAGTGATATTTCATTATTCAATTTTCAATCAGTTATTTCTCTAAGACCAGAATCTTTCTCTCTTATGCGATAGCTATATCATTAAATTTAAATTACGGAACGCCATAAAATTCATACATCCCAATTCGTAGTTTTGATTTTGAAAATCAAGTAGAAAAATATTTTCGACGTTTCATCTCGATTGTGTAGTTATGCTTTATTCAGAATCCTAAGCATATTGAAAATCAGTCAGGTTAATTTTTCTTTAATTATTGATATCTGAATATTTTTAATAATTTCAAGTTGCCACCATTGTATCCATTTTTATTTGTGCGCCGTTTGAAACTGAAGTACATATCATGCTCATCCGTTGTAATTGGATACGAATAAAAATACATTAGCAGCTTTAATTATATTTCCAGCGAAATGTTAATGAATATTCTGATACTATTTCATAAAGTCTGATTTGGATGGAATTTGGGAATTAATGACAAATATAAAATCATTAGAGGGCATTTCACGAGTATGCCAGTGATTTTTAAAGTATCTTCGTATTAAACTGTATACGCGTTGATAAATGACAATCAAGTTGTTTCATGCCATTATTCAATTTTCTAATTATTTTCATGACTTTTACGTTTGATAGCAATTAAAATTTTAAAACATATGCAATAATTTCTGTCATTTGATACGAATGAGTACTCTTTTAAATTCCATAGCCAATAATCTGCACGGCTTTGTTTTTCGAATTTTCGCGCACAATCTTTCGTAGAGAAATATAGAATTCGAAACTTGCAGTGCATCCAAATTTTTCAATAAAAGATGTATGCATGTTTCCAATAGGAATTATCGGTGAAAAGATGGTAAACTACGGAGGTTTACTGCAAAGGTGAGATAAAAAGTGCGTCCATATACCGATGGAATAGGAAAATTCATAGGTATCAGGGCTGTGGAGTCGGAGTCAGAGTCGGAGTCGGCAGAAAGGCAGAAATTTACCGACTCCTGTTGCTTAAGAATAAAAACTTTTATTTTATTGTTTTATTATAAACTTAATACTTATTAGGCTGGTCGACGCTACTAGTGCCGTGCCTGGGCGGAAAGAGAA
Organism: Pachydiplax longipennis; assembly: GCA_036926295.1. Lineage (NCBI taxonomy): Eukaryota > Metazoa > Arthropoda > Insecta > Odonata > Libellulidae > Pachydiplax > Pachydiplax longipennis. The sequence goes on from JAVFKF010000010.1 coordinate 5,536,382, forward strand.
ACTACGTACTAAACTACGTCGCTAACAATTATTTTCGTGGAAACTCATAAGTATTATACTATTATTGTGAAGTGGAGGAGCTTAATCACTTGGATCATTTTCAATAAAAGAAGTGGAAAATTTTGATTGTTCATCAAAACTAACAGTGAAAGAAGCAATTCCCTTATATCCTGAAATCGTGAGAGATGTTGCCAAAGTGGATACTGCTTTACTACCAACCCAAGTTAGTGTTGAGAGGTTGTTCTCTGCTATAAAAATAATTAAATCAGATTTGACGGCATCCATGAAGAAGGATCTGATAGAGGCTATTCTTTTTCTGAAGACCAATTCTTTATAAATTTATTAAAAATATTAAGAATGTAACAGTTTATTGTATATTTTCATTTGACAGCCTTATTTTGTTCAGGTAATTCTCTCAAAGATATATTTGGCGGTCTATTTATTCTTAATTTTGTAAACATTTTTATTAAAGAATTATCCTTCTTTAATAAATTCATTTGTTAATATATCATACTATTCTGTAATTAATCACCATGACTCCGCTTATAAGGAGTAAGATAGTACAAAAACTGAGGAGTCGGAGTTGGAGTCGGAGTCGGACAGTAGAAAATAAGAGGAGTCGGAACCGGAGTCGGAGGCTTGTGCACCGACTCCACAGCCCTGATAGGTATATATGTAATTACAATAATAATAAGACGTCTTTCTTTCAGAGCGATATTGAGACTGAAAATGTTCTTCTTACACCTCACCCTTCGTCAATTAACCCATGAAAGAAAGAGAAAGCATGAAAAGGTGTACAGGAAAAAACTAACTTGGGGATTTAAAGACCTAAGCTGCCACTTAAGTAAAAATACGTAGCAATAAGCCCCTCTAAAACACCCAATTGAGTAGAAATATAGTAAATGAGCGAAGTTTAACTTTGAAAGTCATTTTGCTGAAATCCCTTGGAAGTACACCTAATGCTTTTTATACGGATATTTCTTACAATAATTTACTTTCGCTCGGTTTATACATGTGTTAAAGCGCAGTTTCGACTTTCACCAGAAATTGAAGTATTCTTTAGATAGAATTACGGTAATAGTGAAAGGTAACGGTAATAGTTTTCCACAGCCCTCGCGAAGCTTTAAGACATAAATCATAATCTGAAGATGACGAGAGAGCTGAAGAAATTACTCTGAGGCTGGCCCAAGTAATTTAAAGGGAAGAAAACACCTCTCATCGAGTGTTCAGCTATTAGAAAACCCTACCCTTTTGAATAAAAAATACTGAATGTGATAAAACGTAACAAATACCAAGAAAATGCAATCGGATTTAAGGGTTGCAAAGGATAGCGTTAACTTTATATTTTGCAGTATTTCTTCAAGGAATCGCACATTGAAACTTCTGTACATCCATTGATTCATAAGACCATGTTCAATGAAGAATGAAGATGAACTTTCAGTTCATTAGAGGACGAATAAAATGCAAGAATGACTATAAAAGACTTACTACATGGTTTAAAACAATTCATTTTCCCCTAAGTACATTCTTAGAAGAAAAGGCACTAGAATTTAAAAATAATTTGCTGGTATATAAAGAGCATACCAAGACAACCAGATTTGTGTTATCCTAATGCTCCGCTATTATTTTTGTCGTAACTGCACAGGTAAATTTATTTTCTATCAAAAGATCCCAATATCCATCAAGCTATACAGTCCCAACGAAGTTATTTTTTTATGGCCTGTTACCAATATATATACAAGAGACTGGCGAAGACCGAATCACAAAGCTTGGTAATCGATTCTGTTGCCAAAGCAGCGCTCATAATATTCCATTCGAAGATAGAAACATTACCCCAATTCAAGGTACCACTGAAAACGTGAAAGAATCTCACCATTGAAAGCTTGTAGAGATAATGGGCCAAATATATCAAGTAATAAAACGTATTTTACAGCAGCCTGATGCGATCAATACAATAAAAGTTCCTTTGTCATAAAATGTTTTCCTATTTGAATATGGTAAGTTTTTTTCGAAGCTCGAATGAAAAAAAATGTCAAAATTTATGTTAAAACCATACATTAAAATGTAAATTTACCAAGCGTCTTATACATCAAAAGATGAATTATGTTTCTTTGTGTAGTAAACTATAAACGATAGCGTACGTTTCATTTTAATTGATTCTTTATCTATTTTTACAGCAGTTTTCGAAGGACTGAAACTGTACCCCATTCTCATGTGCCTTACATCATTTTCTACATGCTTTTTTACATTAAATCGTCTGGAAGCTAACTACCGTGTAAAAAAGGATTAGGAGTAGTCGTGCCATTTTCCGATCATGGACTGCCGAAAAAGGGGTAAATTGCCGAAACTGAGGTTTTATTCTTAAATTTATCTTCGGAAAGATTTCGGACCCTCCAAACTGCGTCCCTCGTTAAAAAAACTGTCACCGTACATTAAGCTTGTTATTCATATCCATTGTTTCTCACGGTGATTAAAGGATTTTAAGCGTATCTCATCCTTCCAATCAATGGAAAACGAACTTTTTTAAGCATGAAGTGGAGGAATAAATTCGGATCCCGAGATGTAAATCTGGTTTTAACTGTCGAGAAAGGTGAGACAGGAGTTGGCGATGTTAGCACTGGTGAAAAAAGCTTTACCCAAAGGGATTTTAAAGCGAAAAGTCGTACACGTTTGGATATTACAGGCAGTAAATGAAACTAACCTTTTCATCCCGTAAGATAAGCAAGCGAAATTGTTTGGTGAATTTTATTTCATTATATTTTATTGCGATAGAATATGGGAAGCAATTTATTTTCTATTCTTCACTTGGCAATATGCGATATTCTCATCTACGGCCTGTCTTGCTTTGGAAAAAGAAGATAAGGTTATATGTCAAGAACTTAATTATAACAACAACTAATCGTGCTCGAAAGCGAAATATGTTGTTTACAGTGATTTGCGAGGATTTTCTCGTTACCTCATAGCAGATACTACTTGGAATAATGTGCGCAAATGATAATATTTTTATCTAAACCAGAGGAAAATTTCCTCTAATATAGTTGCCTTTACATTGGTTTGTCCTCGATTAATCCGCCAAGGCATGCCTGACTTCTGATATATTTTAATATATTGAAGTTAAACTTTCAACATAAGCATCAAGTTCAGTTGTAAGGTGTCGTCTAATATATTCTAAGAAATGCAAAAAATATTGAAACGTCTCTGCGTAACCGTTATTCCATTTTACTATTTTCGTAAAAAAAATGATATTGTAACGACAGATATTCATTCAGTCAGTTTCATATCGATCATTTGGTTTCTTACATAGTAAAACATTCTTCGTACCTTGTTCACGGTTATGCGTATTATTACTTAAGTCCTTCTGTTCATCAAAATGACAAAATCATTACTAACAATCAGTATTTGAATTTTGTGATCAAACCAGTCTAGATATCTTTAACTTTCAAATCCATTTCAGTGTCTCCCAGCGAATCTCCTCCAGAAAGAAAGTATGCAAGCTCTCATTTTTCTCGTGAATCCCGAGAAAATCTTACTCTCAGAAACTGCAGATTTGGCAGAATTTGTTTCCGGAGATATCTTAGCTGTTTCTGTAGAATTAATATCGAAGCTAGTTTCTATCAATTTAGAGTATAAGAGAAAGAGGACCGTGTATTTCGAGTTTTAGGTTGTAGTGGAAATAGACCTCGAATGACTACTTCAAATGATACGGAATTCCGATGAAAAGTTCACTTGTCTTATTATGAAAGCTTCTTGAGACCTTTGTCCATGTTGCAAGATCGAAATTTTTTGCAATGTCGGTTCTATCCATCCTTTAAATCTAAACGATACATTTGAGTGCAAAACGTTTTCCAAACATTTTTGTATCTATGCAAGGTTAGGAATTAATTTTTATTTTGTGACCTTAAATCTATACTTAATAGAGGAATCGTGGGTTGTATTATACTTCATGACAGAAGATAAAATAAAAATGATATTTGTGTACAAACGCATAAATTGTTATAATAGTCTTAGAATTTCCGGGTTGCTCAATACAGAAGAGTCGGTTTCTGAATATTATATCAATTCTACATTTTAATATTCGTCTTTTGATGCTTCTAACCAAGCGATTGATATAGAAACATTAAATCTGATACGTTGATGTTTTAGTAAATCATCTTTTGCCTTAATGTTCGTTCTATTTAAAAATACACTTTTAATCGTTAGATATATAAAAATCATTGTTATAACAGCTATAAATAGTGCTTTCCAAAATGACTCCTGCTGCAGTTTTTTCTTCGTAAAATACATTTAGCGATTGGAAGAGAAGGGATTTTTATAATAAATACATCTTGAAATACGGAATAAGACAATGAGTTAAGATGAGGATACGTAAGTTGAAATCCATGCTAACCCATCACTGTTTTTCTTGTAAGCATGCTATACTTATTCTCGAGTATCACTCTCGCTCGTGCAGAATGTATTCAATATTACGCTACCTCGTACGTGCCTCGAAATGATCACCTGGGGATGAATCAATTATTTTTTCTCCTTGATGCTCATGCGTGCATGTGTATACATCATCTATCAAAATTTAATAATGTAACCTCTTTCGTTCTGAATGCTCTCTCATCTCTGTTTTTTTCTGCAACAAAACACGGAGACGTTTTCCACGGATTTCTAAAGACACAGTGGGCTCAAATAATGGAAAGGATTTGAGGTTCCCCAGACTGTCTCCCATAGGATGCGTAACTCAGCGTCCCTAAAAGAGCATAAGACAATGGTCGCTGAGGAGGCTCTTGCTGTGAATGGGTCTTCTCTCGAATGCGGGGGCGGATTCACCCCTGGACCCCATCCATTCGTCTCCCCGATTCTCGAAGCAAAAGGACGTTATCGAACGTTCTCACAACTCCTTGCTCTCCCATCAAATGCTCCATCGCCTCCCCCATTGCTTTGCCACGGGGCTTACCAACTCTGACAGATTCACTTTGAGCAGAGGTGGGGAACCTGTGGCCTATTCTTCACCTCTTCCAGTTATATAGAAGTAGTAGAATTGTTAAAAGTGCTTCGACAGCAGAGGTCATTTAGCACATATGGCCTCCCTCCGAGAATCAAACGTGATTTTTTTCACGGATGGTTGACTCGTCATAACGCATGGGATCGCTAGGTACGTGTCCGGGAGGCCAAACGAACATAGGGATTTCATGCTAATCTGTGTATATCAAGTGACTTACCATAAATATTTTATATTTGACGTTCATATTGATTATTTTTAATATAAAACAGAAATTATATTCCTGCCCAAAGAGAAACAGATATAAAAAAAGATTGATCTTCCACTTTTCGGAATGCCGACTGAGCAAGCTCGAGAGCTCAATTAATATTAATTAATATTATCAGATTAATAATTTGATAAAGAATCTGCCTGGAATTTGGAAGATCCGGTACTGTGAGCCTATTTTCATGTCCGTTTTTCCTTGGGAATTTTCCTATACGCACGCCTTTACGTGCAGCTAACCTCAAACTTTTCCTTATATTTCCCTTTTTCAGATTGTAAATTATTTTTTATGTTTATTTCTTTTTGGCAACTTTAGGTATATGTTTAGATTTATCGAAATTTACATTTTATTCTTATGAGTGGTTATCGTAAGGACCACAAGAAAACCTTCACACAGTTTTTTCTGCCGGTCCACAATTTTTTATGTCTGCCTTCAGTACTGTCGGAATATGAACTCAACTAAAGCAATATTTCAGCCATTTTGCGAAGTAATTTTAAACTGTCCCCTGAGCATATATGATTCATCTTGGAAATGCGCATTCCCTCTAGATTCTCGGCATCACACCGTCAGCGTTTTAAAAGATATTTAGTACAACCCTTTCGTCTAAAAGAATCCGCTTTTTGTGTATAGGTTTCATAGCCTTTTCTCGTTTACATATTGTTTTTGACGGCACCCAAAAATAATATTTCTTCCAACCTCTCCTTATCCATGGATATCTTTTCCATTGCAATGGGTAAAAAGAATTTTCCTAAAGAGACGTAGGAAAGGATTTTTATTTTCCGGGGAAATGCGCAGATATTTTCAGCAATTTATGAATATGAATTTGCTCGAGTGGTTGAATGAATGTGCATTAAAACAAAAACGCGAATTTTTCGACGAGAAAGTGATCTCATGAGAGTGATCCATTGAAAAATTCCGAGGGGATGCACGAATCCAGGTTCTTTGTTTCCATTCAGACGTGCCATTGAAATTTACACAATTATCATACATTCAGCATCATATCTGTCTGTATTAAGTAATGTGGGTGTAATTTCCCGCAAGCATATCAAAATGCTCAACAACAGGTTTCACTTTCAATGGAGTGTTTCCATCGTTGGGTTAGGGTGATACTGCCAACCTCAGGATCATTCATTTTGAAACACGATGGACTATAAATAAATTGCTTTCTTAATCCCGACTGTCTGTTAAGTATTCAGCCCCAATACTTGACAAAATCTCATCCTCTCTATCATTAGCTACATAAAGCTAGGAGAGGAGAATGAGGCTAAGAAGTTAAGGTGAGGAGTGAGGTAGTTCGCCCTTTTTTCCCTATACCTTTTCCATGCTGTAATGGGTAATTCCATGTAATTAAATCATAATGACTACATACGCGACGCTTTCCGTGGTTTTTGATATGGAGAGACCTCAGGTATTATTGAGAATCATTCGTAACTCTACATCATCAATGTCGTGAACAAAATGAAGAGTGAAGTAATCGAAAGATACATTTTCTCCATCCTTTACAAAAGACTATGACTGTACGGCATTTAATCCAGACAGCAAAGCAAAATTAAATCATACTAAGAACACGTATTCATTGGGTTATTTTATTAATTTATGATGTAAATTATTCGTTGGGCTTAGTGCGCATCAAAAAGGAAATTGATTTTTTCTTTAATTCACTTGATGACTTATGAAAAAGTGACTCAGTTTTTGAGATGGGATAGTTTAGTTACAAATGTCTTAAACTTTAAAAGCTCACACTAGCCTCCTTGAAAATAATTATATCAGAGAGATCATGACCTTCCCTCTTAGATTAAAAAGAAAATATAAGGTATCATAGTGTCCTATATATTCACCTACGATACTATTATCTTAAACTTTTAACCCCTCAAGAGAAATGCTTAGTCTATAGTAACGGTAAACGACACAGAATCAAGTCTAAATTTATGGTGATTATTAATGCAAAAAACTCCATTAGAAAAACAGTTACTAAAACACAAGAAGAGCTTTTCCTTGGTTTAGTAAACTGTTCTCCCCGTGAAGTTTTTTGAAGTAACATTCTTTTTATAGATTTTTTATATTTACGTTGCAGTGGCTGAATATAGGATAACACTTCCTCGTCTAGATTTTGGTCGATAATCATTTCCGATGATATTCATTTTTTTATTCGAGTTACCTGTTTCTTTTTTATGATTTCTTTCGATATACCGATTTGTCTTATATAGCTGAATGACCGCGCAATATCTATTAAGTGTGTCGATAATTTACCAGCCCCAAATTTATTGAGTGAGTTTATCTTAAGTTATTATCTCCCTTACTCTTGAGATGTTATGCCAAGAAGGATCTATAAATCGCTCAAAGATTTATCGTCCGACGCACGACTCTTCGCTGAACCTCTATAATGGCAAAATACGATTGTCTATTGGGCTCCATATGAACACATATTCGAGGTACCTCTAACTATGACGAAGTATCATCGTTAACGGACTCTTCCAAAGCTCCCTCTTGCATTTCTTCTGACTGAACCGACCTTCTTAAATGTCTATATGCTAATATGTCGGATAGAGGCACCGCAAGCCGATTCTTTTTGTGGATAGCTGCAAGTCCTTCAACAGATTCTAGTGTTTGCTGGTTCCTTTCTCGTCGGCAGTTCGGGTAATTATGTGCCTGGGATTTACTTTCGAAACATTTTCTTCTAAACTTATGTTTGCACAAATATCCGCTTATCAGTCCTCAATTATCTGCCCTAAATCATTGGATATTACTGTTTTACCCTATTTCCGGTTCTTTTAAAAATGATCCTGTCGATCTAAATAGTATCAGAATAAAGACTAAGCCCGAGAACAAGATTTAGCTATTAAAATTTTATTTCGATTAAATCATGATAAACGACATTGAGGTAAATAGTTACCAACGCCTCTATACGTTTTTAAACTTTTACCGTCATTGTTCTTAATTGCAGATTGCTCTTAGCTGTAGTATTACTTTAGAAGCCACGAAAGAGGACAATAAAATTTTTCAATAGAAAATGAAAATAGAATCCAGGATAATTAAACCAGATAAAAGGTTCAAAGTAATACCTTCCCTATCTTTCACATTGTTCCGGTTATTCTTCGCGATTCGGATTTGCATCCCTTTAAAATTTAATTCTCCTTCCTCTCACGAATATCGGTGTAAACAAATTAACTATCTCTCATATAATTAGGCTTTAGTCCTAGATAATTGCGTTATCGAATGCTATTTTTTACCAGTCATAAAATTACATTGTGTGATATTTCATTATTAGAATTTCCGCATTACTCTTCTAGTATGAAGAATCCACTGGTGCTAAACAAAAACGATGGATAGAAACTACGGGCATCACCCTCAAACCAGCAGAGTGAAAGGGTTAAACACGCTAATTTCAGAATAAATCGAGTAACCGTCACAATCGTAGTAGTTGCATGAGGACAGATGGATGTATTCTACGAGTAAGAGCAACTTGTGTTGAATTTGAAGCGAGAGAAACAAAATATGAGTATGAATGTTCGAAATCGGGGATGAGCTGTCTAGAGTGCCATATGATTCACTTCCATCGCAGATGTCCCACAAGAAATTCGGGGAAGGTGGCATCCCTTCTCACTCTACACAACTAGCCAATTCTCTCCCGCAACGTCCCCAATGGGTTGTGAGTGATGGGTTGCCTTTGCGCTGACTGAGAAAGGCTGAAAGAGTGCCTCCTCAATCACACCCCACCGATTTTTTTTTCGCTCCTGTACCCTTTGTATCTGCTCCGCGGGGGTGCAATATCTCTCTTCCCCTAAACAGCCTCCTGTTTCTCGTTGCTGAAGTATGTTTAGGTTTTGATTTCCTTGCTGTCGTTTGGCAGAGCGGTGCCTGGGGCTCCTGTTGAGATCCAATCACCTGGCAAGGCAAGCGAAATTTGAATGTGTCAAAGGAAGATTTGTTATCTTGCCTTTTCGGGGTGAGATATGGGAAAGTGGACGATGAATGGTTAAAGTGGCGAATAGGAGATTTCGGTCGGACGCCTTCTCGGCTATATGACCGTATGCTACAAATGTACTTTTGCAAAACACCCAGGAGCCATTCAGAAGAATGACAATATTACTGTCAAAACAAGATTTACGTTGTTGTTTTGAAAACGGTCCCCACTATTTTAAGTACAGGTATTTCATGCTATTCCTTTTTGGGGCAAGTAGATCATCTGCTGTATCCGAAACGTGAAATTATTTTTATTATAATAACATAAGGGTATCATATCAATATTTATTGTTTGAGTATATATATATATATATATATATATAAAACTAACGAATATTTTCGCATTTTGTGTTTTTGAAGAATCGTAAAATTTCTCTCATTTATAGAGCGTTTGAAACTTCGATTTAACTCTGAAATGTAGTAAATAAGGAAAATGGTTTTCATGAAGCAGTGCTTGAGTCCCAACCTCAAAAAATTAAAATTAAATAAAAATAATGAGATATTAATTTATTCTAAAATCTTCTTTTAATCTCTCTTACATTTCACCCAAAGCACGAAATGAATAGAATTCGTAAAAGTACGGACTTTCAGACAAGGAAAATTAATGTCATCGTGTAGATCTCGTTCATACTATAATAAGCGAAAATATTAATTTTTATGTTCTATTTCATGATTTCGTCCATCTATAAAACTTTGGGTTAATGTTCCCTCGTCACGTTCCCTTATTTGAATACGAAACAATAACGCTGTGCGAACGAATACTAATCGAGATATCGAACTGAAAATCGAATCTAATCTGAATCGGAAATACAGACTCTGATTAAGTAATTAATCAGCTCGATATAAATATAAGGAAATGCGTTGCTAGAACTTTCACGCCTTCCACCAACTTTAACCCTTTACCATACCATATTTCAGGATACCCCTTTGCGTTCGAAAGTAATTAGTTTTCTTGGAGTTACATTCAGTTGTAGCTTTTCCTTTTAAAATAGAGTATTCGAAGCTTTGTAGGTAAAGCTTGGATGTAAATTTATAAATGTAAATCGAAGGATTAGCTAGTAGAATCGCTCATCGAGAGTAAAATAGATAGCGTTTTTTCCCAAATTTGACCTCTCCTAAAATATTGCTGTGCGATTTAGAATATTGGTAGGATTATTATCGGATATGGAGATAGTCCAGCGAAGAGCAGATGGGTTGGTTGAAATTAATTTTCGACAGCTATAGATTCCACCAATTCGGCCTTAACGTTGTGATAATTTTCCATTATGGAAATGAGAAGAACAAACTTATGCTATATCATAAAATATATTTTTTATGTAAATAATTATTTGCCTGATGATGACCCAAAGGGTCGAAACCTAGGTAGCTGAATAAATATATTTTGTGATATAGTATAATTTTGTTCTTCCCATTCCATTCGACAGCTAGGTCAGGGCTATGATAGAATCCTTCGGAAGGGATTCGCCTAGGGATGGAAGATTTTTTACCGACGGAATTTATTCGAAAAATTTATCAGTACAGATCTCGTCGCTAAGATAATTGATTTTGTTGCTCCTTTTAACAACGCTGGCTAACTCCGTGAGTAAACGAAATGCGTTACAAGGATCGCCAGGACATCTTCTATTCCATCCATACCGAGGAAATGGTCCAAACCGAAAGAAATGTCATTTTTTGATTACGTGCAGTACATTCTTCAGCAACTCAGGGAGCGGAATTTTAGTAGTACGGCACTATTCAAAGTGATTCACCGAGTTTGAACTTTCCGACTCCCGTAACTAACGGGATATCTATTGAATCTCTCCATCCCTCGAACCATTCATTGCTTGGACATGTCAGAACGAGGCTTTGAGCAAACACATGGACCTCTGTAGCTTCTAAATTCGCTCCCTTTATGAAGCGACGTCAAAAGGTCCGTGGAGTTGCAACTGGATGTCATGAGACATACCCTTAGTAACTTCCTTGATTCATTACGGACGTAGCCTGACAACCGCACCTTCCTTTTTAGACCCTTCCTTATCTTCGCCATCATCAGAGATGCCGTTAATGAATCCGTGGAATGGCCGATTCATTTTTATAGAACTTTAAAGGATCTTATACATAGGCTCGAAATGGCTTCATGTTCAGGGTGATTCAAAGGGAAAATAAAATAGAGAAGTGGTAGTTGAAGCTATCTGACAAACATTCAGTTCACATAATGGGCATTCTGCTTGCCTACTTCATAAGTATGCGACAAGGTACGTGTACTTTTACGGTAAAAAAGATGCCTTCTCCTTTAATTAACTAAATTCATCGCTCTTAATCATCTAAAGTGATAACTCGAACCCAGTGGTGGTGTAGTAGACGACTCGATCGTGCTATCTACTTGGAGTGCTAACGGCCTTTACCTTGATTCATTGCGACACTTCTTTGCAAACTGATACATTTCAATACTTTCGTTTCTCGGGTTTTATTCATCTCGTCTAATGCTAATATATTGAGAAGTATCCTCCTTTCGTTAAGTAAATTAGCGATTATGCTCCATTCGTGGAACTTAACTGTCAAACGGCACCAGCATTACGAGCTATTATATTTAAGTTAAATTAATACGTTTTCAAACAGTTTGAGATAAAATTCTGGCCATGGAAATCAGATTTCAAATTATAAAATATTAGATCTACATTACGTTTCTTAAATTGTTATCCGTAGACAACCGAACCTTAACCTTTGGTCTTTTATTGTCTCTATTTTACTTTTCAATATTGACTTTCATAATTGTTTTGCGAGGGAAAAATGGAAGGAAGTATTATAGGAAGAACTAAGGCTCAATACATATAAAACAAATTATGGGAATACAAGAGGAAGAGAGTATTTACTCTGAGCCACAAGTAAACAAGTTATGAAATATGTGGCCGCATTTATCAATCAACGAGTAATCACATCTTCTGCTTAGATTATCTGAGTTATATATATTATATTATTAATGAGTTATTTTTTAAGATCCTTTTGCTTCTAGTTCTTCTATAGTTCTCTTCATTTTTCTCAGTAATTTGTTGAATTTAATTACCTTTCATTTACAATACTTTGTATAAAATTCTTACTAAAACTTGAATCATTACAGAATCAATATAATATTGCGAAAAATGACAAAAACAAAATAACGACGCATTAAAATGAATTTTGAATGAAAATTAATGTATAATAGAGTTAATTAATCGTAATGATTTCATTACGAAGTAAGACTATGGCTTTATGAAGTTCATACTGTATGTATCACACACATGTTTGCTATCAACTCCCAACTTTTTATAATAGAATATTTTAATGAATATCTGAGATCTGAGAAATGAATATATATTATATATATATTATTTGTAGCTATAAAATATCTGAGAAGATCTGAGAATATTTTTCTTCCACTTACTACTTTTAATTTTTCGACTTAACTTTTATTTTTCTCGACTGCGCTTTTAGAAATGGGGTCAGGCAATGTAATTGGCAGTTTATTGAATTCTCTAGGTATTATGAATTTTCTCTCCGAATCTCTTCTACAGAAGTAAAAATACAATTTAAGAGTCCTCCTTCTTTTTTGTTATAATACTCGTATAATTAGTCCTATTATCATTCAGTAATCGCTCACAAAATTTCGTGCTAACAGTCGCATTTTAACGTTGGACGGTGAACAACACGCCCACCGAGTTTAAACGGGTTGTTACTCTGGTCCAATTAGTCATAATAGAGGAAATTTCAGTATATATAGCTCTCACGGTAAAAATCTATGAGAGCCCTTGATTATCATTGTGAATATAATGGTGCCATGAGCTTTGTTCTCTCTAAGCTTGGTTTCCTTTTGCTGCTGCCTACTACTTTTTTTAACGCCGGCCAACCGATATTTTTAGTCCCTAACATCTGCTGAAGAATTGAAGTCCTTATTTTCAATTTTTCATATATTTCTCCTTGATATTACCCACTCTCCCTAATTGGATTGAATGGTTCAATTTAATATTTAGCTAATGAAGATCGTAGAATCCTGATAGATTCCCTTCCTTGGTAATTATGGCGAGGGTCCATAATTTAAGCCCCATTGCGATTTTATTTCCGCAAAATGTTAGAAAAACTAGAGAAAACTACGAGCCCGAGAGGAAGTTTAATAAGCTTTGCATTGAAAGGTCCTATAATCATTAGACACTTTTCACGCAAATATTGTAGATGGAGCCGAAATACACTAATTAAACCAATTTGAACGATTAAGAGATTACTGCGAAGCTAACTATCGTCAATCGCTATATAGGAACTCGACATCACATTTAGTAAATAATCCATAAAGCTAATTGGATGTATCAAAAGAAATACTTTTGACTTCCAACCTCACGCTATTTGTGTGTGATACTCGCCTATTATCAGTGTGTATTTCAGCGATATTTTTCTGATTTTCTAGTTTATAATTTCGTAATATTTTTAAACATCTATGCAGTTGTTTTTCAGTCCCTAAAATGAGGACAAAGCCTATTTGTTTCGTTTGATTCTCCCGTGGAATTTTTTTCTGATATTAAATGGAAATAGCGGATGGTAGGAGACATTATTTTACCCTCTTCTGTATGTTTATTACTGCTTTATTTGGCTTCGGATTCCGCAGATACATAACCTCGTATTTTATGTAAAATTCTGTACCCTCCAAATTTTGATTGCATATGTTAAATCACGCAGTCAAGAAAACTGTAGTAAAGAACATGTTAATTTACTCCAAAAATCTAATGGAATAGGAAATCATATCGAAAATAAACATACAACACATAGCAATTCTTACTCCTCACCTGAGCTTTCTTATGAAAGTAAGAATATTTCTGTAATATTTAATTAAATCTCTTTATATTTCCCGTAACATTCGAAATTAAATGCACATGAACATTAATTTAGCTTTCAAAAACGGAAATAAAAGATTTTTTAAATAATAAAAACCCATGCAAATTCACGGATCTACTTAGAAACTGAGGATAGATACATCTTCTTCAGTTAGCTTCCTAGCATGCGTGAATTAAGGAACGGGAATGTCCCGAAAGTATAAATATTTATTTGCGTAAGGTCAGCAAGCCTCCCCTAAAAGCTCTTAAATTATAAAAGCGAAGGGGAGAGAGGGAAACAAGGGGAGGAAAAGCGATGCGAAGGGGTAAATTGGGAGAAAGCGGAGATGGAATCGATAAACAGAAAGGGTGTTAAAAGATAAAACGGCGGTGCGAAGGACAAGGAGAAATGCAAAGCCCAAAAAGCTTACGAAGAGTGTTTTGAAACACGCGTACTCAAGAAATTCGGAGAGAGATGAAAGAATTTCGAAAGAAGATAATTCTCTCGATTTACGTTGAGGGCACCCCGGAAGAAGGCCATCTTTTGCTGGTTATAAAGGTCGTAGGTTGAAACATGAAGATGAAAGAACCTTATCCTTTGAGTCAATTTACCTCAATCTTTTGGGCACACCGCTCTAGCAATTGGGGTGATCTAAGAATATCGAGGTGGTTTCCGCTAAAGGAAGCAATTTTGATCGTGTTTTACTTGCAGCGAGTGACCATAACAGCCCTCGTCAGGAAACTAATAGGTCGCAATCACTGCAAAACGTAATCATTCAAGTAAATTGGATAATATCTAAATTATTATCCTCATTTTATCGCCTATTAAATTTGAAATTAAACTCGACAACCTCATAGATATTCTCGGGAGATGATAAAATGAAATCAATGAATAGAAAAAAATCTTAACATATATCACGAGCTGCTGTAGATTTACGAACGAAGATAACTGGAACGACTGATTCCGTGTATTACCAATATGTGTACCAATAGATATATGAATCATTATATAGTTTAAAGCGGTGTGTTGTGAAAAATGATGAATACAACCAACCAGCCGAGTAAACAAAGAAATGCACTTGAATTTGGAATTAAAATTTTTTTGGTATTTTATTCCGATTTCCTTCTTTAAGAATCTGGCATTGTTTCCCCGTAGATCTCATTAAAATGTATATGCACCGTGCCAGCTTAAAATAAAACAGATTTCAAGAGATGTGAAAAGATGACGATTTCTTATAATAATTAGACTAGTTCATTAAAATTAGCTAAGTTTGGAAAGATAGATAGCAGTAAAGTAAACAACAGCTTGGAAGAACAAAAAAAGTAAAAGAATCTTGGAAAACGAACCTACAAACTGTCGAGTGCATGACAGAATTTTTTCCTCTTCTCCTGTCTTCTTATCAATTAATTAACGGATGTCGGCTACCACTTTTTAATTATTTGTTGTATACCGTGACAGATTTTTTTGTCTCCTTTTTATCTTGGCCCCTCGAATCATATTATCTAGCTTATAATATCCTTCTTAACTCCGTTCGTCATATTCTCTCGTTAATTAATTTAATTAATTCTTCGGAAGCAAAATTAATATAATTTATAAATAATATCATATACGAGGGTGGTCTGAAAAGTTTCCGATCCCAGATTTTTCAGAAATATTCAGAAACTTTTCAGAAAACATGTCGAGAAATGGCGAAATGTCGGAAACTTTTCAGACCACCCATGTATAATTTAATGCTGAATTTTTTCATGATCTTTGTTATTAAAATTTGAGGAATCTTAAAGAAACTCGATACCCATGAGAGTCCGTAGACTACCTTTTAAAAAGCACTGCGACGGACCTAATTTTCTTGGCAAGCTATTATTTTCGTCTGTCTCAATAAAAATACCCCTTATTTTGATTCTATTCTGGTTTATTTTACTACCTAGATCTCACTGTAGTTCGCAATCGGTTATGGAAATTATTCTTGTTTCCAAACCTTTATGATTTTTATTAAGAAAGTAATGCAGTAATCCAAAATAGAATCTTGGAGTGGTGTGTGCGATATCCTCGTCACATATTATCTTATGTGGGATGATCCTCATCTCATACTTCATGTATATCAGCTATGAAATAGAAAATGTAGACCTTAGAATCAGTCTCTCCGCAGATGACGCCTTAATATACAAAGAGATGAGTTCAAAGGAAGATGACTGCTTGATTTGACTTCCTGTAAAAATATCCCGGGATTTTTTACGGAAGTCTGGAGGGGGATAATTACCCTTTTTGCCTCCCTTGAAAACTCCCATGAATAGGGAAGAGTTTGTGAGTGGAGAGGAAATTTTTAATTGCATAAGAAAGCTGGCTTGTCAAAATTGAAAGAGCTGGAAAAAGCGGAGTGGAGGCAAATGAAGAAATCCTTCCTTTTGCACTAGGACAACTAATTAAATTTTCATTAAATATTATGCTAACGAACATTTAATACGGATACGTTTCATCATTTCTCATCATTCACCCTGGCGAGCATGTTGCACTGAATTAAAAACGCTCCCAATTTCGTTGTGCATCTAAGGAGTTTTTAATCAAGATGTGAAGGCTAAATTATCTCCGCATTTGTAGCCGGAATTATTTATTTATTCCTATTCTGAAGGCAGAAATGTCAGCAAAACTAAGTTATATAGAGTGTCTGAGAATAATCCGTTTCCTAGCGGAAAAAAATAATAACTTCATTTTGGTAAGCTAAAAAAGTATGTTCACTTGTAACCAGGGCCGGTCCGTGTGATTTTTTAGGCGCGGGCAAGATTGGATTTGGCCGCTCCTAACAATTCAATTCTCCGCGCGAACTTTTTTCGAGAAATGTATTAGCCTAGCATCCGCATGGTCATTGACCCTTTCATCCTCATTATTATCATTCCATCATTTTATTACGCCGTAACACTCCAAAACAGAGAATGATTCACTTCATGCGTATGTATTTAGAAACTTAAGTCGATGTAAGATATTTGGCCAAATAATTAATTTTCATGAAAGTTTTATTTCCAACAAAACCCGCTTTTATATAAGAGGAATTAAAATATGAATGCTTATCTTAAAATTAGTGAGAATTTGAAACATATATTTTAAACACAACCAACAACCAATACTTATAATGCGTGGATTAGTATGATTTACTTATTATAATGTTCCCTTCTTGACTTAATTACTTGATTTATGTATTAAATAATTAGCGATATCTGTCTCCAGGGATGCAATTACGAGTTCATTTAGTATCTCTTCATGAATTATGGACCTCTCCCGACCCCTGATTAGAAGTTAGGTAGTCACCTGGGCAATGCCCCACGTCGCCCAGGAACCGACTTTTAAAAGATAATCCCCACCGTTTTAAAGAATACGAATTCAGATCACGAAAAGGATACAAGTTTCTCGAGTTTTCATATCGATTACTGGTGAATTTCGAATTTTTTAATACTCGGCTGATTCTGTTGAAGTATTCGAATCTCATTGAAGAATTGAAACTAAAAATTGATGACCATCTTCATCTCCTGAGAGATCATTTTCTCGCTTGAGACTCTTTAGACCTAGCCATGTCTATGTTAAAGAAAGGGGTAAAATTCGACAATACTACAAATTTACTTACAGTAGCTGGAATTTTCACTCAGAATTTCGAATTTTATACATACTCTTAATCATTATACTTAAATAAAATACTTTTAAGGTTATTTATTTTCAGTAATTTTTTTCTCTTGGAACTCTACTCAAAACATGATTTTGCACGAAACAATTAAATTCATGTTAACTAATAACAAAGCTGTTAATTTCAGTTTTCCTATATAAATGCGTTAACCATCTGTTAACCGAAAAGCTCTCTGAAGTATCACACGAATATCCGAG
The DNA here is from genome assembly GCA_036926295.1 of Pachydiplax longipennis. NCBI lineage: Eukaryota > Metazoa > Arthropoda > Insecta > Odonata > Libellulidae > Pachydiplax > Pachydiplax longipennis. The sequence goes on from JAVFKF010000010.1 coordinate 5,554,282, forward strand.
TACCGAAATATAAAGAAACGAGTTGCTCCGTGCGAAGATTTTGCCCAACTAAATTAAAAGTAATTGATTCATGCCTGAAGGGGTTTTTTTTAGGTATTTTTAGTGTTTTTGTACTCGTTTGTAGTGATTGGAGTGTTTTTTTAAATGTATTTGGTTGCGGTAATAGAGAATCAATATCCATTTTGATATACCTCGGTTGTATCTAAAGATATCGATATTTACACATCCAATAATGAAACGCTATGGGCAAATTCAAATTTTAACTAGACCTTTTGGCCAAATGGTGCATTTTTCATTCATTGGTAACAGAAAACTTTCTCTTTAAATGGTGTATCAATTATATGTTTCGATGGAGTGTGATGGGATAAATGTGCCTCCGAAAACGGATGTTTAGAAATAAAATATAAAGATTTGTAAGCAATACATGATTCTTAACATCTGTATTTGAATACTCTAGCTCAACACTCAAAATTTTCCCAACATTTAATAACAGCAACTTCTCGCATGTGAATTACCTTTGCTTACAAATCAACTACAAGAGTTGAGCTCTGGTGAATACCAAGGAGAGGCAACTTCGAAATCTTTGGAAATAAGTTGCAGGAGAGGATGATTCGAATGTGTAACTACATTTTCGGATCCCTTTTATTAACAATATATTTTCCTCGAGGATATCATCCAGACGATCCTTCTCGAAGTGAGGAAATACCGGGAATCCTAATTTTTCGCCGACATAATCGGGACTTTAATAAAGTCTGCGTCAGGTATTTGATATTTTAATTAATTCCGCTCGCTGAGGAAGCCTGAGGAACAACATTATCGAAATAGGAGCTTTGAGTATAGCTCTTGAGAAGTGGCAACTTCCTCGTCCCGAATCCTCGCACAAGCATACCTCAGAAGGAAAGGCCAATCGAAGTGAACTTCTCGAGAAATTCTTATATGAGGAAAGTAATTAATTCCCAGGAATGCAAAATTGAAAGGGGGATATTGAAAAACGAGTCTAAGCGCACTTGCATTGAGCAAGAGGCAGATTTCTCTTTGTATAAGCAATATGTTGCAAAATGTGTGAATCGGAACGATCTTAGACTCAAACATTTTGAACGATCGAGTCGATGCGAAGTTTTAAGGGGGGGTTTTCAATTTTTTTGTGCTACAAGTTTGCATAAATGTGAAATAGTTTACTACGGATCTACCTTTACCTGCAAATGTCAACAGTTTTGTATCATTATTGATTATTCAATGGGTGAGCTGTGGTAATGGATACATAGAATAAATTGTTGCCCGTAGATTGAATAAAAGTTTTTGGGTATCTGCTAGTTTGTCGTTAACCTCTTGTATTTGTATTTTCATTACGTACGCACTATGCGAAATTATCCATGAATTTATGGGAAGAGTAAGTTTTGGATTAAAATCTTTGTTAAGTTGAAATATTGTTAAGGAGAAATCTAGAAAAATTAAGAAACACTTTTCTGAGGCAGTCTTTGGGGCGTTGATATCAAGGCTCTGGAATACGTCTATTCTCCAACTTCAGTTCCAACTCCTCTTTTTTCCATTATTCTAATCCTACCCGACTCCGCGAAAGTCTAATTTATAAACAGATATATTCCATCGTACAATCCGAACACGACACGATTATACAAAAATAGTGCATAGTAATAAATGTACTGAAAAATTTCTCGAGGAAAAAACAGCATCAAACAGATTCTCTATTATTGTTGCTTTCTAATCTGTCAAAGGGAGTCGAAGTGGGAACGTTTATCCTAATCTGATTCCAATCAATTGATTTTGACTCCCACTCCATACAAAATAGACAGCTCTGGTTGTCATAACCACATTGACGTTTCTGTACATCAAAAGTTAAGTGTGGTAGCCTGAAGGCCCAACCGCATGATATAGCTTATGGCATTACATTTGGATTGTTTGCAGGTAATCTCAGAAGGGATGCATGAAATTGAAATAGGATCTATATACATGAATGAAATAATCTACGGAACAAATGACTAACTCGGTGTTACAAAATGATGATAATACAAGAATTAATAATCTGTGATTTTTTCTTTATCGAATAAAAAACGTTACTTTGATGGCGAAATATGAGGAATGAGTTTCGAAATAAAGCATCTTGAATTACCGTTTCGAAGAGATTTTGTTAATACCTTTTGAAAATTTTCATCGACAGTTTCCTTTCTCTCTCATATATTATCAACAGCTAGTTAAATATTAATTTGATATGGAACTCAAGAGCAATATCAAGGGAAAATATAAAACTTTTTCAGTCGCTTCTCGCTTCTCAAACATTTTCTTAGAGTTGTTCATTTTTTAAAATTCTTCATAAACTTTTATGATACTTTCTAATCCTTGTTTCTCTCATCATTTAAGATCCCTTTCGAATATTTCTTCGGGAACGTTGACCCGATATAAAGAAATTTTATTTTATTCTCACTTCCTTGGCATTAGTTCGCTTGTAGGAATGTACAGAATATTTGAAAATCGATAATTCTCAGAGACTGGTAATTTCTAATATAGTGAATTAGTCCAGAAATGGTGGAATTTTGAAACTATGAAGAGAGACCATCTTTTTTGGCCCATTTTGGAGTCTTTTTTAAGTATTCGGCGAACTTCCACGCATAAATTCCGTTTAATGGCACGTAAAACGCAGCCTTACTGGAGAATATGCCGCCTCATATGAAGTGGGAAATGAAATCCTCATCAAGTCACCCTATCATCAGTGACAATCGAAAGGATGAAACTGTCCTTGGAGCGATTCAGTCAATTAGGCATACATCAAACACACGTATCGATGTTTGGCCCTATTTACATCGACAACGTTGCCATCATTTTCATCTAGAAGCTGGCTAGGCCACGGGAGAGGTTGGTCGTTCGCTCAGTAGTGTCGGTGGTCCCCGACAAACAAGCTCCCAACATTCATCGAACATGCGAGTTTTGATGCACGAGGCGGGAATTATTACACACGGTGTAAAGATCGCTTGCAGTGAGGGACTGATGGGAATTCCTTCGATATTGCTCTCACGTTTTCTTAATCGCATAAAAGCAAGAGAGGGGTATGAGGAACCCTTAAACAAGATTAACTTCCACCGCTCCATCATTAGAGAATATCAAAAGGATTCGAAGAAAATTTACGCATCGAGTAGGGAAAAACCTTAAATCATATGAGGACATTTTCAATCGCCATAAAAATAGGAACTTATTACGTTGCGGTGATGACACCGCACGAATGTGGTAACTTTTATGAGTTATAATCTGGAAAGGAAAAAAGGCTGACATCCGCTGCAACTTGAAGTTCTATATATTCCCCGAGTATGCTGGGTAATTTGGATAATTCAAACGGATAATCATAAACCATATTCTTTACTAGCTATCAGGTTAATGAGTATTTTAAAACTTTTAGGAAAGTCTTTACTTAAGTTTTTCTGAAGCGTAATTATTTGATTAATTTAGCATATTCCGGAAATGGTTTTAAGCAACGCATTGAACGTGTAAGTTTTAATCTATGTGCATATAATTGAGCAAGAACGATTGGCGATAGTTATGGCCAGCTTCTACATTTTACATGCTGCGAAGATTAACTTTGCCTCAATTCATCATTTCTGTATCCTGATGAGGTAAAAGAGAGATACTTTTTAAAATGAATTCTTGGCTAATGTTGGCATTACTTCTCTGTAGTAATTGTAGAAGTGCTTCGATAGTTGAGGTAATTTCATTTCAGTTCTGAATCGCTCATTATGAGAGTTGTAAACACTCCCATCTTAAACTAATAATAGATTAAAAAACCTAATAAACGATTTACCCAAAGGCAGAGTTCAATTTTTCTTACAGAATTAACCATTCCGAATTTAATGTCAATAAACTATTTTTGTGATGTATGTCGAGGTATTCTCTTAGAAGCACATCAGATGATGACCCCTCTTACTCGACATCATTTGATCAAACATAACCGCTCATCCACGTGGAGTGATGCTGCATGAAAGATAGTCTTTGAAGCCTTCAGTAGTCCATATTCGCTTGATAAAGAGTATAATCATTAAATGGGAATGTTATACGACAGAAGCGTAAGCACATTTCACACTCAAGTCTTTCAATATTCTTGGATTATTGGTCGAAAAAGTCCTGTGTCATGACCTCAACTCTCGCCAGATTTCGACACCGGGGGATTTCTTTCTGCAGGATTGGATGAAATAAAAGTTTTATGACTCAGAAGTGTGGGACCGGAAGGATCTCATCCGCCGAATTCTTGTGGGTGCGAACGACATTAAAGGCCGACGCAGGGTGTTGACGGATGCAATAAGCTTCTCTCGTGTGAGACTTCTGGCCTCTTGGGACACCCTCTATCCGATAGTAAACTTTTAACGGTGGGGCTCATTATGAAATTATTTACTCAAACGTCTCTCCATGAAAGGAGAAGATTTGAATCTTCCACGAAAGGATTCTGTAAGACTTCGTTATTTCGAAATTGTAGGTGGCGATTTACAGGCGACTCTAAATATTTGAACTGAGCAAGATAGGAGATTTCGGTTCAATTGATAACTATTTACTCTTTATAGTTAGTTAGAGATAGATTTGTACTTTTCCACAAAAACCTTTTATTTTCCGAACTTACCGGTTTCGATATTATATTATCGTCAGGTTTTAAACTAAATCTTTGAGATTGAGAGTAGTTGTGAAAATAAAAAGCTTTTGTGGAAAAGTACAAGTCTATCTCTAGCTAACCATAATTATGACGTTCCACAACATCACTGCCGCATCCATCGATCATATTTACTCTTAACCGACTCCGAAATATTATTTGTCTCTGTAACTTTTTCTTTTCAATTTATTCCAAGGAACTATTTTTAGAAAGGGTTTAGGGCAACTTTGGCGCATACAATGGAAGGCTCGAACGTTAAAAAAGTCTTACAAAACCGGGATCGAACTCGGATTTTCCATTTGCCAGGCGATCTAACCTCGCCTACAAAGTCTTCTGAAAAACGACATGAGACTGTTCTGCGAGTTTTCAATAGTTCGAGCTCAATAATTATAGCAGCCGCGCGGTCAGTGGAAGATCCGGGTTCGAGTCCCAGTTTCGACAAATGTTTTTCACTTCCGTTTATCTTATGGGTATGTATTCATTCCATCATAAAGAAGGTTGAGACTCTTTTAATAAGCGGAACATAATATGGAAACATATCATAAAGTTTCTTTCTTTGTAGGATTAATTTCAATTCTTAATAAATTTTCTAGTTTGGAGTTAGGATTTTTGATCGCTGTCTCGAGATAGTAAGAATAACTCACACTATATGAAATGGAAGAAATTTATGACATTCTAGCATTTTGCGTTGCCTTTCTAATATGATTTTGCAAAAGAGATAAAGCCCATAACCGATAAAAATGGAGCGTATAGGTATTTTTTATGAGAACGGTTCTTCTATTCTGAGGTTGAACCGGGGACAATTAGATCAATATAAAACAGCCAATTATCTGCGCATGGAGGATATTTAACAATTCTTAAAATTTGAAGATTTGCAATATTTGCTTCTTAAGTATTTAGCAAAAATAAATATATGTACACATACAAACTCTCTACGTGATTATGAGATTGAGGTTTTCACTAATATATTTCGTTTTCCATGACCTGTATTATTGAATTTTGCTGTGATTAGAAATACTGGCATCTTTACAAGTACTACTACTCTATTTAATCCTACCTCTATTTTCCCCTTTGAAAATCAACGGGCACCTCAACTTGTTTTACTCTATGACTAACCACCCGTTAAAAACCATTGCTCCTCTCTCTGTGTTTCCTATACCGCCAATTATATTTAGGCAGAAACTAATGATGCATAATTGAGAATTGATAGTAGTGGGTTATGGAACAAAATTCCTTTATCGATCAAAGGCATATCCGACATTTTCCACTTATTATTCCTTAGAATGTTCCTCGAATCGTTCCCACTTCAGAAGACTAAGGAATTTCTGTCCGTGATTCAGGATGATTTTAGTATAGATATTTTCCACCTGCTTCCACGTATAGAGTGGACCAAGTGCTTCCATAAACATCGCAGTCGCATGCATTGAAGAGAATTCGCTGCATGTTTGATCCCATAATGCACGCCATCCATACGAAGTGTGTTACGTTTTCGAGCCAATATTTCGCGAGAAAAATCTAATCGAATCAATTTAGCCGCAGTTTCATCTGCATACCTTCCCAGGCAAACGCTAAGGCTTTCAAAAGATAGGTGGGCCGACTCGAGCGAGATGTAAATGAACGCATTTGATAGCACGGATGGAATTTTTCGTCATACTCCTTATTCCCGGAGCCCCCTAACAAGGGATCCGTGTGGTTATCTACGTATTTAGAGGTCTCTATCGGATTTCATTCATTTTCGGTGGATTCCTTCGCTTCGGGAAACGCGTAGGGTCCGCAGGTTCGGTCATCAAATTCTCCGGACATCATTCTTTCACCTCTCGAATAGAAAGCACGGAACTCACTCAGCAAGAAACGTCCGCGGTCGGGACAGGTGTCATGTCTTGCCCATCCCATCCATCTCCCCCTTCGAATTCCTTAATAAACAGACGGGCAACATTGTTCCCAAGTGGTAAGACATTCTTCCACCCATCCTAAAATGCCGTATTCAACTGCTTTGATTCCAACTATCGCTAGCACAAAGGTCTCTTATGCAAGTCGACGGACTTGAGCCATGTATTCAGCTCGTATTCATTCCACGTCTCACGGCTCTTCTAATGACAAAAGGAGTCACACGAGACACGGACTCTTCTCCTGCTTCCAATAAACGGGAAGGAAGTTTTCCTGCTGGATTACACGCTCTCTGATTGGAGTTCATGTTCAAATGGAATGAGAGTCACGCTCAAAATTTCTGCTTTCCCAAGACTCGATCAAAGGATGTGGCATTCATGGGCCGTCTCTCTATCTGGTATCACTCGATGGGAAATAGGAAATAAAAGTGTTTACCTCGAAGACCGCGTAGAAAAGGTGGGGAACATATTTCCATCGGAGGGCCTCATTCACCATTCGAATGAGAAAGGCCGCATATTAAGTCGTCTGACCGCCCTTGAGTTGCGCACTGCATACTTAAAATAGTCGAACTTCAACATTGCACATGAGTAAATGAATCTATTCGCTGAATGAGCTTAATGAGAGCGTTTTCCTCTTTATATGAAATTGGCGTATCAAGTGGTATTAGGAAGTAAAATTCTGTTAATGCGCATCTTTCGTTTTGTAAAATGACTAATTGACCGCTTTGAATATCCATAGTATGTGGCCTGAAGGCCGTAGGTTCCCCACATCTGGAGTAGAAAAACCCGAAAATTCTACATTTTTCTACGCGGTCATATAATTAGGGTTTCTCAAAAACAAGAACTTTACAAAAACAAAGATGAATACAGCATGGACCCAACGGGAAACTCTAAGGAAAAGTTAGATATTAATTCAAGCAATCATGAGTTCGATCCCAGAAGACCCAAAATCCCGATTTTTCTCATAAAGAAACTAATTTTCGGAGAACTACTTGGTTGGTAGAGAAATGAGTCCATCGAGACCATCATTGACTCTATCAGTAATCAAGTTATTTTCAGACGAGTTGCTTCTGTAAGCCGCCAAACGTAACCCGCAAAGATATAAACCGCAAAAATGTAAACCGCAAAGACATCTCCCAGAATAACCCCCTGTTTGACGGTAGACACAGATACATTTCTAGTGGGAAAATTTTCCCATAAGAAATTAATTTAGGTGGACTTCAGAGGTATTTCGATATCATCTGCCAAAAAGGCTGTCACCTGAGGTTCGCATAGAGATAGTGGTTCGGTTATATATTTATATGCCTTTGAAATCGGGAACCCTAAGGTTCAGAATGGCTCCTAAGATAGATAATGAGCATTCCGATGCTCCACTATGGCCCATCGAAGAGAGCTTCGCAAGTTCATTTGAGGATATGGAGTCGAGGGGAGAGTGAATGAGAGAGAACCCTTTTGCTTGCAGTATGAAAGACCTTGCCCTGGTGTATGCTCAGCAATTTTCCAGTCAAGAAAGTAATAAAATAACTAAAGCAACGAATGAAAGACTAATACGAATTCAACGGTTTAAGATTTAGAGAAAATAATAATCTTGATTATTCTTTGAACCTTTATCAATGAATATCTCATAAGAGAATTAAAATAAATATAATGATACTTCACAAACGGAATCAGTTTTACCGCCTTTTGTGACTCTTTTACATTAAGACCAAAACAAGTTTGATTCTTGAAAGTAGAGTAATTGGCAGTTAAATTTAACGATGATGAAGAGAAATTTTTCATACAGCTCGCAATTTTAACATCGGAGCTACCATCCTACGAAATCTTAGTTCGCAAAGGTAATGAATTCAGCCGATGTAGATTTTTAACGACTGCTTGTTAGCAACACATCCAGGAAAAGCTGCTTTCCAGAAATTATTCAAAGTTCGCGCAGCAGGAAAACCGAATTATCATGAAATATGCACCGCATTACTTCAAAACCACATCGGTTTTTCCGACTCTGTGTAAGTATGCAGAGTTTATTCATGTGCATTGATATTTCTTTACGTTCTTGCGAATTTCCACTGCTGACATCGGCTGCTCGTTTGCATGATGATGAAGAAACCTAGAGTTGCGATAGTTAATCTTTTTTTGGTACGTTAAATTAAAATCAAAGCTGTATCGCCGATGCGGAATATATCTGCATAAAGGCCGAACATCGCGGTGTCACCTTGCCTCACAACGGTCACAAATTTGAAATTGATTCCGTAGACGAATCATAGAGCCTTGATTTAGACGTATGAGGTGTTTGCCTTAGCAGTCTATAGATATAGCAGGTCGGGCTTTGTTGAAGCTTCCCTCCAATCATCTCCATAAATGGAGCTTCAGAATACGTCCTGTAATTCCAGTGTTTCTGGAATCGGTATCGGTGTAAAGGTACGCATCTTCGGCGGGAGAAAGATTCAACGATCGTTCCTCTCCCACACCAGCGTGTTGCCTATGAAATATGCATGATCCCCGATCGGAAGGTCCATGTCTGCTTGCGGATTTCACCGCCACGGCGCTGCCATCGACCGCCTCGATTTCGGAAAAACGTCTTCTTTTGAGGCCTCCTTCATTCCATCTTTCCTCCCTAAACCCTTTCCACGCAGCCCTATAACTTAATATTCGCATATCATTTCGTGAGTGTTATTAGAGTGATGGTCGGTCCATTATCATCCTAGTTATGGAGAACGTGGTGCGACTGCTCGAAAGGAAGTTCATTATGGCGGATCAGTTGAAAGCTATGGCTTTTGATGTTTTTCGGAGGGAATTTGATCCCGATAATTTAGGGTTAATGCGGCGTGTCACAGAGTAAATTTGGAGGAATTGACGTCGTTAAAGGGGTAGATTTTTCTTCCGTCCTGTTTGCATGCCGGTCGCCAAAGATATCAAGTTATATCGGGATGGATTATCGTTATTTTGACCACTTTCGTTGCCTCAAAGAGAAGCTGACGCACCCACTTTCTTTTATCTCGTTTATTTTGATAATAATTTCTTTGATCCTACGATACGGAATCTAACGACTCTCAAGTCATAACTAATAACTTTACGCGAACGCTTAACGATATTTAAATGATGGTCAAGAGCTTCTTCGGCATTTTGATGAAGAAAACTGTACATTCTTTCGCAATGAACATTTTGACCAACGAATTTGGAATTAGCTTGTAAAATGATTATTACTAAATCATAAAAAAATTCCTCTGGGCTCAGAACTTCCTCATTCCCTGAATGTTACTTTTTCGCGCATCATGTTCAGCACATCCCGCAGTTCACGTCCACATTAATTCACGTATGTAATGTACTATTACGTGTGTTTATGCTCTATTATAATAATTCATTTATTGATTTTCCGCCGCAGTTAGACACCAAGTGCGATGATCTAAACAATTTACTCTCAATATAAATTGAAGAATCATACGAAATTTACTATGAATTTTTATTGATTAGTATGCATAGAATATAATCAGTAAGAAAAATTTAACAACAGCATTTTCATTATTATAATTATGTAAATAATATATAGGATATCATTTAGTATCTATTAGGATTCATAATAGGCAACGTTGCAGTCCCAGAGCGCATACATATGCATATCAATTTATAAATGCAATGTCAGTAATTTTACTAAGTAATCTCTTACAGCCGATTTTTCGTTTAGTCGTAAACATTTATTATTTCGTAAATTTAAAAAGACTTAATGGTTTTACGAAATCGACTCCCGTTATGTATTAGAGATTCTCATTTTACCCATTAAAAATTTTTATTTTCTTAAGTTTGTCTTCCAGTGGAAACTTGAATAAAAAGTACTGATTTTTCGTTAAGTTAAGGAAGAAAATTGAATAAATCCATAGAGTGCAATGAACGTCATTCCGATTGCCTGCACATTAGAATTTCTAAGAACGACGCTCGTCTCCATATTTAAGACTGTAAGAGTGTCGAATACACGATAATTCCTCAAGTATAAATGTCCCAGACTTTTTAACGTTGTAATCATTAGCAGTAAGGACAGGTGGTCTCCAAGAATGCAATAATGTAATACGCGCCTTTAAAATTTTCGGAAAACCAGCCATGATTCTACTTGATTTAAATCCACTAAACCTAAAATAAATGAAAGTTTAAAACCGCACTTGCATTCCGCCTTCAATATTTTCTATGATATACTATATGTTACGCTTATCTGGGCCAGTGTTAGATTTCGGATTACATTACGCAATGATAAACTTTTTTCATAAATATTATAGATATTTAAAAGAACAACATTCAGCAACAACGATTTCCTACATTAATCCTAAATAATTCTTGAGAAATAGAATATGCAAACTAAAATCACGTTATATCGCGATTTTCTATGTAAAAAGGCAGTTTAGCACGTATTTAAAAGGAGGGTTAATCCATAGACCGGTTAATGCGATACCATTTCAGAAGAATTAGACTGTAATTGATTTCATATTGTGTTTTATTTTACTTCTTTAAATGAATAGGTTTTCCCTTTTAAAATTAAAGTTGATAAAAACTAATGATAAGATAAGGCCTTTCGAAGAGGAAGAAAAATTAAAACGAAATTTGGAAATCGAATAAATATCAGCAATCGTAAGAATATTCTTTTCTCATCATACTACTGCATTTTATGTTTTGAAAGTCCAACGCCATTATGTTGAATCGCGGTCAATCTACCAACACACTTTGATAGTATTACTTCCACTTCAAGTTAAGGTGAAATTTGCCTCCTACACTTCATCTTATTGTGGGTATGGCTTATGCAGAACGCATAGCCAAGATTTAGATATGCTTTCTTATCTTTAAAGATATCTTTTACTTTCGCTTTGAAAAGAATCAATTAGAAACAATCCTTAAGCCTAATATGGAAACCTCAAGACGGAGTCTGTCAAGGGGTTATTCATACCTCTAATTCTTTAAAAAATTTCAATAGAGCACGCAACTTATGGGAATATCGGTCAAACATTTGTCATTTAATTACTTTTTTCAGTGTAGGGATAATTCAACATTTATAACCCCTAGTCAATATATTGCTACTCGGATAAAGAGTCACCTAGCTATTTACCTCAAAGGAATACAGAAAAAAAACAGTTAACGTCTTGTGATATTAAATCTGAAATAAGTAATAATCATTGGAAAGGACAGTAAGTAAACATAAACCTAAATACGTGTCGTCTTCCTATTTAATCCTTCGGCCACTTAAATAGAAACAAACTGTGTAGGTAAAACATAGTTTTGATTATCATTTAAAAAAATAACTATATTATGAAATAAAATTTTCAACATTTTTGTCCTTTACTGCCCACATACGCAGGAATGCATGATAAAAAGTAAATGCCTTAATAGACATGTGGTAACTAGTGCTAAAAGGAAGCACCCTGCAATGCATTCCCACTTTTCTAATCCATTCACTATTGTCTGAATGACAATACAATGACAAGCGGTATCTTAACCTCCACACCTCCACTAAATGTACATTTATGCATGGGAAATTTATGTTTCTATTTTGTTGTGGTCCCTTGCGTACATGGGTGAAAAATACACTTCAAATTGTAATTCATATCGAAAAAATATCCAAAAAATCCCTCTCCATATTGTATAAATGCTGTGATCAGTACACAAATAATTATAATCGGCAAACCATAATCTCTTAAGAAATATTACAAATTATAGGCAGTAATTGGTAAACCCGACATACATATCTAGGTGACATTTATTCTTCTTTTACAATAAGCTTTTAAAATGTTCTCATTATCAGAATTCGGTTAAACTTTGTGATTTCAAAATTTTATCGCTCATTTTTAACTTTCAAATTTTAACTGCTCACAGATTCATTGTAGCATTTAAACTTGATCTGGCCGAATTAAACTATATTGACAGTGATAGAAGTTCTAGAACGTAAAAACTGCTAGTTAATTTATTTCTTAAATTCTCATCTCTCTATCAAATGAAAGAAGATTGAATCAGAGATTTGAAATACAGCGCTTGTGCTCAATGATAGAAGTAATGGCTACTAGAGGCGCGATAATTGCGCTAGTATCCTCTTGAATAAGGATTAGTATGACGAATTACAGGAAATTAAGCCAGTAATAATATAAAAATGAAACTGAGTACTCACGTCAAATTCAAGGGCTGGCGATGCTGAATTTTCCTGTGGGAAAAAGAGTACAAATACATTAGTATTTAAAGTTCCCCTTATATACTCACGAATTGATTCGATTTTATCTAAATTTGTGAAATTGTTATACTTTTCACTATAAACATTAATTAGCAATAAACTGGAATTAAAGAAAGATTTTTCGAGCATTCACTCAGGGACACTGCTTAGGAGAAACTCCACTGTGGTTCGCGATTCTTGGAGTTACAGACTTCTTTTCTGTCTAAATTGGACAATTCGCAAGGCTGTCATAAATATCAGTGTATACCAAATCCACACCTGCAGAACATCAAATGGAATGTAAATTTAAGTGTCGGAAAGCTATTCTGAGGTTACCCTATTTTCTTTCGCTATTCAGTGTTCTACGTAGGATCATTCTAACTAGAATCTGGAATATCAGTGAATTGAAATTAAGGGTAGAAATTAAATATTCTTAGTTTGAATATCAAAGTAATGATCGTTTATTAAGTACAACATGAATTCCATAGTTTCCAACCAAAAGTATAGAGTAAGAGTAGAATTACACTCATTACTTCCAAAAACGCTATAAATATTCCTCCTAAAGACATCGCGGAAAGAAAATTGATTGCAAATGAAAGCTATAGAACATCACATATCATAGATTATTAATTAAACTAAATAAACCTAATTGTATTAGTTAACCTAATAAATGGCTAATGGACTGTAGGAGAAACCAAACTGACAGTCAATATAATGTTTACCTTATTTGCTTACGAAAATAGAAGGAACTTGAACTTCAGCAACGACTCGAAGGTCAAGGAAAATCATGCCTTTTCAGTTAGTAATATCTTAACAGTGAAAGGAAGGGGGCCCTCCTGTCCTTGAGGTAAGAACGGAGTATTTATCCTTAATTATCAATATACAGTTCAGTATGCTCTCGCTTTCATTAAAGGTAAACAATGGCAAGAGGGGAAGTACCTCGTGTCATAGACAAAGGAAACACAAGAATGAAAGGGAAAGCCAAATAACAAAGCAGTATTTGTCCCGTTTAAGAGACGTACTTGCGAGGATAGGTGGTTATTTTACCTCATGATTACCTTCTGCGAATATATTTACGCATTTGAAAATTGATAGATTTATCCAACCCATTTCTTAATTTTCCAAGTGACAATTGACACAAAGAATCATATTTTTGTACCGGTGCAGACTTAATTACAAGTAAATGAGCAAAATCGGGAGAGGATCAGTTAGTTCTAATGATATCCGATAAGGATTCACAGGAATATATTCCTCCAGGCAAAAAAAATCCCTTGTTAATCGCTTATTTATTCTAAGCATTATGCTTTAAACGAATAAATTTTCGACAAAACCAACGATTATAATTTTAACCGACTCTTATGATAACGCTACACGTAGATTTTTGTTCAATTGAGGAGTATATATCTTCTAATATAGATAAAAGATAAGAAATTCATATTTATGTAAATGGAAAGCAATTAAGAAATTAATTTGTAGTTGGTCATGACCAAGAAAAACTTCTGAGAATGGAGAAATGTTTGAAAAATTTTAACGCTATCTGAAATATTGAACAATCATTCTTAAACGAGGGCGGAAATCACACTGTAAATGTGATATCTTAATATCGGGAGAATTTAGTGGTTACATGATTCCTGTGTAAAGAATGGTTCCCGTTTAAGCGTTTTTTAAGGAATTAATATACATAGTTATACGAAAAGGAAAGGCCTAAACTCCTTCATGTCAGCAGAGATCACGTGTTATCCGATCCGTCAGTTTCAACTATATTTTTCATTAAAATAACAGCCGAAAATACATCGAGCTAAGTTAACAATAAGACTGATTCATGGTGACAGAAAAAAATATTAACTGCTTACCTCTTGAGATTTCCTAGATAGCTTTGGTCCTCCTTGTTCCTCTTCAGTGTAACTAATATAAACGCCGAGAAAGAAAGAATGTCACAATCTGGAAAAAAGAAGCACTAAATTAATTCATTGGTAAATACTGAATGCAATGTTGAGATACACTTCACTCTTCGTATATAAGAGCGAATAGATTAATTAGAATTAGAATTCAAATTCAATTTCAATAAAAAATATTTCCGTTTATACTATTTGCTCATGATCTCGTAAACTCCCAAAATTCTTTTAATGTAGTCATATCCACGGGAGAAAATTAATAAATTAAAAGTAGAGATCGGTTTAAATTTAACTTAACCTCCGATCTTAGAAGAGTATCTTTAGTCATCAAAAATAAAATGAGTTACACTAGAATCTAATAAATAATATAAATTAAATACATGGAAGTGTCAATTGTAAGATTAAAACTAATGAAAAAAACTCGAAAAAATGGATTCCCACAATAGTTGCCTGATACTGTGACGTTTATTTAAAAAATATTCCAAAATCCAGTTTCAATATCCATACACCAATGCCCTTGAAAAAATCTTATATGCATTACCTTTAGGTTACAGAATTACTCTGTTTTAGGTCAGTACTAAAACTATTTCTTTGAAGAATTTAAAAATTCCTAATTGGCAGTCGTTACTTAATACAGAAAACTGGGATAAAAATAGAACACTTTTTATTGAGCGCAAAGTAGAAACGAGGGATTCGAAGTCAAGAAAACAAGACAAATGAAATAAAAATTAGAATTAATTTCGAAGAAATGATAAGAAGAAAACGAGGGAAAATTAGAAGTAAAAGTGTTTTCGATTAAGGAAAGAAGATTAAAGAAAGTAATTATCTAAGTTATATGTTAAAGAAGTAATATGCAGCGAGTACATTGAAGTCCAAATTTCAAACATCCGTTACGAAATCGATCCACTGTATGCATTGAAACCAACGAGAAGTATTACTCTTAAATAATTTCGGGGATTCAAAACCGACCGCTCCGTTGAACGCCAAAATAGAAAAAACCCGCAGAAACATGTGTTTGATCTATGACTTACAGTGATATCGATGGATATATTAATCAGAACATGGCGAGCAGGAGTTCCGGGTTCAAGACCTTTCTGCGTTGGTGTTTACCTCCATTTCTTTCAAAACTACGAAAATCGTCTACCATAGACTATTCATCGGTAATAAAAACTAGTTAAACGAAAGTTTAACACGGCCTTTGGATGTTAAATTTCGATTTCATTACGAATTCAATACAATTGAGGTCCCAATCGAAATTAAATATAGAATAGGGATCGAGGGCGAATTCAAATCGAATATCTAGGTAGAGGATAATTGATGTGAATTTAATTAATTAACACAAAATTTATCTGAAATTCAAATGTAGATTTCCGTTGCGATTGCAGTCTGCAGTAACATCTACTCACGCTAGTAAGAATATTGCCGAATATTGTTCTGCACCTAAATAAAGCGAATATATAAAAGTAAAACCGGTATCGGAAAATATTCGAAGCATTATCTTTCGTCAGATAACGTCATCAGATTTAAAAGTCATTTCATTTCTTAAATAACAGTCTTGGGCAGAAATGGAATAAAAAATAAAAGTTAGTAAATACAAATCATCGGACAATAAAAGACAGATAGATAATCGCTTAAAAGATAAGTCAACTAAGCGTCGGTTTTATGGATAATCTTAGGAGTCATACCTAAAGTAAAACTATATTCACCAAGGAGTGTCACATAAATAAAAACTTATCAACCAACAACATTAATGATTGTCTTTCAACGCAGAAGAAACTAAAGGAACTTAAATGATATCAGCTTATTTCACTTACCAAAACTGAAGAAATCCCAAAAATGCGCCACGGACGTCTTGACTCCAGAAAACGACTTATTTTACCGTAAATTTACTAAATAATCACGTAACGATTATTAAAAGTTGTAAATCTTTCACGTTATATTTAAAGTACACTTCACGATTAGTCAATTTCGAATCTATAGCACTTCGAGAAATTCGAATGATAACGGATTTTTCAAAACATTCTCCAACATGTCTACTCCAGGCGAAGTTTCTAGATCAACAAAAATTTAAACTTAAAATCAACGGTTCAAAAAAAATGGTGGAATCTGATTGGCTGTTGGTGGCTGTTAATTTCCGGTCCCCCCTCTTTTCCCCCTGTCGGAGAAATTCGTTACTTTTTTCGTAATTATTAATTAATATTAAATTATAATTTATTAATCTAAAAATGATTTAAATTAAATTTGAAATTCAATGGAAAATTCAGGTTCGTCTAATATTTCGTTCCTGTACTTGTCTTAAAATAGTTCCGTGTGACGTAATTATGACGTACGTTCAACGATGGTATGTGAAAATGGAAGAATTTTAAGGATTCGATTTTTGAAACGACGCCATGGAATTTACAATTAATTATTGCCATAACTACGAGTCATTAATATATTAAGATTATTCTGCGTTATTTTATTTTTATAATTTCGTTCTCATATGATAAACATAATAGATAATGAGATTTTATGAATGCCAATGAAATTCAAAGTCAAAGTACAATATTTTTACTAAAAATATGGTAACTGAAGTAAAGAATGATTTAAATATCGTTTAATCCTAATCAATTCATGGAGGATCGCAAAGAATCTGCCTTCAAGATTAATTATAAGGTTGCGACGTAGTTATCTAAATCCTTCGACCTTCTATTTCCTTTACACAAATGATGATTAAAAATTCATCGAGTATTATGAATGTAACGATCAAAAATTACTATCGGTCGAAAAACCTAAATTGATATGCCAAATGGAATAGAAAGAACTGAAAATGAATCAGTAAATTAAAGAAATGAAGCGGATGAGGTATTTTATTTCGACAAGATCAAGAGAAATCATCTTGGATTCATTGTATTGCATTGCTGTGCACATTCATTATTAGAGGTTCGAAACTGATTTCTAAGTTTGCAAATTAAGTGAATGATTTTCCACTATTTAATTAATTAAATCATTTCCCTTGAAGCTATACTTTATTTTCTTGTTAACACGTCAAAAGACATTCGTTTTTCGAATTCGAATTTTCCCAGAAATATTGAAACGAATTTCTGATCATTGGAAATTCAACAGGTTATTCCTCATATTTCATTACAGGAATGCTTTTACTAACCTTTTCATGCTCGGAATGCTGACGTTAGTAGTCCAACTGGAAGAAATGGCCCATTATAGCTTCTCCACACAACTATGAGACCTTCCACAGACTTCTTAGGTTCTCCCGTACTAATGATTGCAAAGATAGCGGAAAATAATTTCGTCTTATCGTCTCCATTTTATGTACTCCATATTCAGAAAATTAGTGCACTACAAACAACGTATTCCTCCGGTTTCCACTCACAATTTTTCCAACGAAACCATTCAATGTAACACTAAATTTTCTCCACATAAACTCCATTTCACTCTAGGTTATATTTAAATTCGTAGGAAAATGTGAATAGCACCATTTTGAGCACAATCCGATTAGCAAGAAAAAGAACTGATGTGCGAAGGTCACGTGAGGAGAGGAGTAAGTTTCGTTCGTCAGGATTTCGTATACCATAATTCCTTTTCAAACAGCGGAAACACGTTAAAACCTCAAGATATCCTCAAGAAGAGAGAGCCCATGCCTCTATGAGCTCCAAATCTAACTTGTTTTTCATTGGTGAGTATTGGATATCTTGGCACAGTGTTATATGGTGGAAAATCAATCGCAATATGATTAGGATGTGCTGTGAGTGTATGTATAACATCATGATAAAGATGTGTCTGTGCATAAGAAACTTAGTTTTACGATCGGTGATGTTTCGAAGAGTGCGTCAAAGTGTAGCAGTGAGAACACTCTTCTTAGTTGAATTATTGGTTTAATACTTGTTTCTTTCTTTGGAGTTCTTATCAAGGCAAGTCTTAAGATGAATCTGCACCATGTCTGCGAAATTCTAAGTCTGGTACTCAACAGCGTTAAGATGCCATCGCAACCAAGATGTATGGATTTACGGTTGAAGATTAATTGATGAGGTTCTTCGTGGAGGGAAGGTAAATATAAATACTCTAACAAGAAGGTATAGGAGTATCGTGATTTGTTTTTCTTTAAATATGTAAATGAGTTGGGTAATGTAAGGGAATAGGCAGAGTATGTCGACGTGAATTCCATTGTGATCCCTTTATTTCTTTCAAGATCTCAATTACAGCTTGTAAGTCGTTATTTTATACTCGTAAGAGAACTTTGAAGGCACAAATGAATGAATGGAGACTTGTTAATCTTTTGATTTCACATTTCTTTCATTTTATTGCTAAACGATTAGAATTGAAGTCCCTTTGTAACTACATTAGTTCAGCGGCTGGGTAGGACTTTCATATTAAGCTAGGCATTTCTTTGGAGAGGAAATAAGTCTTACCAGCCGAGGAGAGAGTTGAGGTGACATTCTTCACCGAGTGTGAATTCTATGAGTGGGTAGCGTTCATGAAATTGTACTGTACCATAAATTTTTTTTAATATCCTATAGAAAGGGATGAAATTGTTACAATGATAAAAAATCTGTCACCTCACTCAGTACATGTACTATGACCGCCATAAATTCGGGGATGTAATTAGAATATTTCTATATTCTGTATTTCTAAAAGGTAATTGACGAATATTCAATTCTCCTATGAAAGGTGTCAAAAATACCACTAAGTTACCTTTAGCCTTTAATATGATTTCTAATTTTCGGCATTGTCATATGTAAACGAGTTTTATTTAAATGCAGTCTTACATTATATATTATAATAATAGCTTACCTCTGATGGTTACAGTAAATTAAGAGTCACAGTTTGTTTTAATTGATGGTTTGGAACTGTGACTCTTAATTTACATTATATATGCCTTAAAATTTCAATATGGACTAAAATTAAATTGAAAGTATATATTTGTTGAAGCTCTATAGTTTCTCATACAAGAGATCGTGTGGAAATTTCAGAGCAAAATTTTGTTCTTATAATAGTGTATATTTGATAAGACTCACAACTTATATTCTAATTTTTTCATTTGCTAGATATTTTTTCCAATGTAAATGTGTTTATCTAGAAAGCGTACATCGTGTTTTGGAAACAAATTGTCTAGTAATGTAATGACTTTGGAAATAATCACAGGAACTTGTGTTGCAATTATTAAACAAAAATTACTTTGATGCTCCACTCTAAGTAATTCAAATAGTAGACTTCAATTACGACACTGTGATGTTCTATTTTTAAGTTAGCCTGGCCTCGTTTAAAACATTCAATAGCGAAACTAAAAAGGGTAACCACAACATGGCTTTCCGACGCTTAGTGCTCAGCGGTCAGGCAAAAAGGACCTGTCTTCAGGTAGTTCTCGCGTAGGAAGTAAAAGGAAGGGTAAAATGGCAGGAAAGTCAATAGCGTTACCTAAATGCGTAGTATGTAAGAAGTGTGCGAAGAATGGTGTGCAATTTGGTGACTCCAAAAATATTTTCATTTTAGTTGTAGTTTTTTCGAAGTGGAAAATTGTGTGGAATGTGACAGGAGATGCAGCGCCTGCTGCAAGAAGAGGGAGAAAAGCACAACGCAGGAGAAGGGATGCCCTGATCCGAAGACAGCAGGAGTTGGAAAAGGAAAAAAAAGTTAAGAGACTGACTGTGGAAAACGAGGAGCTCAAACATAAGACAAGTATAAAAATTAAAAACAAATTCATGCTGATTCAAATAATGATTATTTGAAAAATGTTATGGTTATTGGGGACTCAATGGTTAGATACAGTGTGGATGGTTGCAGGATTAAGGGTGCTTTGGTGGAATGTTTGCCAGGAATAAGGGCTGGGATTTGTACAAAGTTGCAAGTAAAAAAATTCAATAAGGCCAAGATAATAGTAAGTGGGATTTTTAAAAGGTGGGATGTGGCCCCGGGGAAAATTGCTTACATTAACAGGGGAATATACTGTGTTTGTAAAAGTCAGGTGTTGAGTTTCCTAAATCCTAAAAATGTGTGAATCAAAGGGGCATGGGAAGGGATGGGTTACATCTAAACAGAAGGGGAAATTATAAACAAAGTAAATGATTTGCAGATGCAATCACTAGATGTCTGGAACAGGGAAACTAGACGACGGGGCCAGAGATGACGAAACCAAAGGTGGATCTGGAGTTGGTGCCCCTACAATTCTTACTGACGGAGTGTGTCTTCAATGCACCGAAAAAGAGTCATTCGAGCCAACAATAGCAGAAAATATTGAGGTCGACATAGAGGATATTGTGGATTATGATATGAGTGTTTTTGACGAAGGCAGCGGCTTGAGAATTCTCCAGGTAAACTGTAGAAGCCTATATAATAAAAAGGAATTATTTTCATCTTTGGTAGACGCTTCGAAACCAGATATTATTTTAGGAACTGAGTCCTGGTTGCACGAGGATATTTACTCAAGCGAAGTTTTTCTGTCGAGATTTGTCGTGCATAGAAGGGATCGTGGTTCACGAGGTGGGGGTATATTTGCGTCCATTTTGGGTAAGTTTCATAGTAAACTCGAGTGGGTTAGAGACGATTGCGAAATTTTGGGGGTTAAAATTGTAAATCCGTCGAACAAATGAGTATTCATTGCAGTAGTGGCGTATAGAAATCCTAACGATGATTTCCGTATGTTAGAAATCCTCTACCTCTCCTCAAGTATGAATAATAATAATAATAACTTGACGGTTATCGCAGGTGACCTTAACCTTCCAACTGTCTCTTGGGAAGGGAACGCGCTAGGAGGGGGCATAGCTCAAGAACTTGTTAATAGCATAATCCGCGAGGGGGGTCTAACTCTAAGTTGAAGTCACCGCCAGAGCTTCCAACATATTAGATGTATTGAACTCTTGAAGCCATTAGACTCGCTAATTAGCAC
This sequence comes from Pachydiplax longipennis, assembly GCA_036926295.1. Classification (NCBI taxonomy): domain Eukaryota; kingdom Metazoa; phylum Arthropoda; class Insecta; order Odonata; family Libellulidae; genus Pachydiplax; species Pachydiplax longipennis. The sequence goes on from JAVFKF010000010.1 coordinate 5,575,757, forward strand.
TAGCACCATTCCGGGAATAAGTCACCATGAGGCTGTAGAACTTGTCTACGTTGTAAACAAAACGAACGTAGCGAAATACTCATTCGTAAACAGGGGTATCAGAGAATGGAACGCCTTACCTGAAGAAAATCTCATTCCAATGCCGAATAAGGTAAAATTCTTTAAAAATAAGCTTAAATCTAGCTGCATGCATTAGAATGTCTTAACTTTGTCATGTGGTACTGTGGCCTACAGTCTTCTTATTACATTATCTTCTTAATATATTATATTATATAACTATTACTGAATCTAATACTTTATGGTTTATCCACCATGTATGTTAGCTCATAGAGATCAAGTTAGTATATTGTACATACTATATTATTATTACCATCTGCTTTTATGTGTTCTTATGTATGTTATGTAAAATGTTGAATCAGTAGTGAATTTAATAGGACGAATAATTATAGGATAATTGTATCATTATGTTAAATGCATGATTAGGTAATGTATGTATCTTTATGTAAAATACATTGCCTGCGGAAGGTTTTCCCTTCCGTCTGAAGGCGAATGCCAGGCAATGCTATGTACTAAATGTTATGCTACCCTCCGACGCTGCCACCTGGCCAGAAGGACAAATTGCAGTGTAAATACAAATACATAAATTAAAGTTCCATTCCATGTGATGTTTTGCAGATGTGGATTTGGTATTAACTGATATTTATGGTAACCTTGCGAGTTGTTCAATGTAGACAGAAAAGAAATCTGTAACCCCAAGAATCGCGAACTACGGTTGAGTTTCTCGTAAATTATGTCCCTGAGGGAAAGCTAGAGAAATCTATTTTTTAATCCAGTTTATTGCAAACTAATTTTAAAAGTGAAAAGTATTGCAATTTCACAAATTTAGATAAAATCGAATCAATTCGTGAGTATGTAAGGGGAACTCTAAATACTAATGTATTTGTACTCTTTTTCCCACAGGAAAATTCAGCATCGTCAACCTTTGAATTAGACGTGAGTACTCAGTTTCACTTTAAAATTATTACTGGCTTAATTTCCTGTAATTCGTCATACTAATCCTTATTCAAGAGGATACTCGCACAATAATCGCGCCTACAGTAGCCATTACTTCTATCATTGAGCGTAAGCGCTATATTTCAAACTCTGATTCAATCTTCTTTCATTTGATAGAGTGATGAGAATTTAAGAAATAAATTAACGAATAGCTTTTACGTTGTAGAACTTATATTACTCTCCATATTGTTTAATTCGGCCAGATCAAGATTAAGAGCTGCAATGAATCTGAGAGCAATTGGCAGTAGTTTTCCTAAGATGTGCACAATAAATGTACTAACCACCTGCTCTGTAGGGGGCGTGGGGAAGGCATTCCCTACAAACCTAGCCTATTCGTAGGTCTACAGATGCAGGCATCTATTTCAGGGGCCTTTCTTTCACCTTCTTCTGCAGGGGTGAGGTAACTAAGCACTCACTTCTCACCTGCTCGTTCTTTCTGTCTATAAGGTCGGAGCTTCTCCATGGACTTGTGGCAGAGGGCCCTCTAGGCATAGAGGTGAACCTCATAGCACGTCACATCGACATTGAGGGGTCCCCTCGACAGGCTCTAGCGAAAGTCCCCCCCCCCCCCCCCCCGATTCCCCCCTTTCCTCCCTCATCTGCAGAGTCATCGGAGAAACACCATGAGCGACGGTGTGCTGCGCCCAGGAGTAAGTTTTGGTGTTGGTAAAAGTGCATAGCTCAGGAGGAGAATCAAAAGGAATTGAAAATGGTAAAAGGATTAAGTAAAATGTTTAAGCCGTTTAGGTATACAATTATCTCTTCAGTGGTTTCAATTTTCTTCTAAGTTTTTATATATGTATCAATTTGAACTCAATCATAGAAGGGAATACCTAAAATAATAGCTATTCTACGATAAAATTTTGAAATCGAAATATTTAACCGATTTCTGATAATGAGAACATTTTTAGAGCTTATCTTGAAACAAGAATAAATGTCACTTTGAGAGGTACGTAGGGTTTACAAATTAGCGGCTTGAAATTTTTTAATATTTCTTAAGAGAAAATCCTACCGATATTTATACACTGTGCTGATTACAACAATTAGACTACATGACGTTGGAATTTTAAAATTCTTTTTCTACGGTAAGAATTACGAATCGAAGTGTATTCTTAAGGATCGCCGTTTATTCGGACACTAGTTAATGGATTTTAAAAAATGCGAATATATTGCAGGGTGCTTCCTCTTGTAATTAGTTGGCACTTTTCTATCATGGCATTTATTGTTATCATTACATTCCTGCATATCGATACAGTATAGGACAAAATCATTGAAAATTTTTTAATCATATAATAGTGCATGTTTTTAAATTAATTGATTTTTTCTGTTACTTTTTAAATATGCAATATAATTCATTACTAGCCGACCGATTAACCGGTAGGATTACACAGAATAACGTGACGTACAACGGTTTCGATTTAATTACTCTCTTTTCCAATGATTATTTACTATTTTATTTTTAAAACACGAGACGTAAACTGTTTTTCCCTATAAATCTTTGTGGTAATTAGTTTGGTGACATTTAAAACCAATTAACAATAAATTGATTGTTTTCTGTAAATTGAGACATCCCCAAAAACTTAAGTCCCTCATCTATGACAGGTATTCGGATAATTTTCTTGCTATGTTGAAATAGTCGAAAGAATTTCTAGTACAACTATAACCCCCTAACGTACTTGATCTTATCTTGATATTGTCTAATAAATATTGCTCATAATTGATTCTTAATTGCGGCGAAGGTAAAGTTTCCTTAAGAAATCCAAATCATTGCGAAGGCTATGTTTTCTCCATAAGCCTTGCTTATTAAGACTAAGTTTATTGTGTAAACTTCACATTTAATCCACGTATAATTTATGTCATCAATGTCTGCTGGATTAACTGCGCACCAAGATAATTACGTTGGATTTTCCACCTAAAAATTAGAGCTGTATGATGAGAAATGAGGAATATTCTTGCAATTGCTGATTAATATTCTATTTGCTTTATCCATCTTAACTTTCTATCTTCATCCAAATGCTTGATATCATCCTTAGTAGGGATCAACTTTAAAGGAAGACCTGTTAATTAAAAGAAGTTAAATTAAGCACAGTATTAAATCAATTACAGTCTGATATCTCTTAAGGGGTATCGATTTAACCGGACTTCCTCTTTACGTTAGATACGTACTAAACTGTCTGTTTACATATAAAATCGCTATGTCTCGTAATTTCAGTTTGCGCATTCCATTCTTGTGGAATTACTTAGTATTTGAAATTATTAAGCATTTATGAAATACACAGATGCATACAAAGATTCAATGAATATGTAAATACAGAAGAAGTTCTTGATCTTTCTGTAGACTTGCACAAAATGATTAAAATCATTCGGACATTGTTAAAAATTTTCCTGAACTTCGGCTTGTATGCAGAATAAATAGATGTTAAATAGTAATATTTTAATCTCGTAATGCCACGGAAATATTTTTCCAGCAAGAAACTCAATGTGCGCGTGCAGAAATTATTTGGGTACTCGTCGGATCAAACGAACGGTCATGCGATCCTGAAGTGGCTGATTAAAAAGAATAATTCATTGAGATCTGAAAAGTCATGCATGCTGTGAGGGTTGGAATATTTCTTATCGAGAGAAAATTTAATGACCTACGATCATGAAATTTTTTGTTAGTGATCTAATTACGGAGATTGCAAGAGACTGGAGAATTAGACCTATCGGCTACGCAGTGGTCATATTTTTCTGACATCATTGAGGGACAGCCGTGAACGCTGTTGTTTGCGTTGCCTCCGTAATCTAAGTCATCTTAAACCCAGAAAATTAATTATTTTTTCAAAAGCGTTCACGCTAGAAGTTTTCCCTATAAAAATAGAATGAAAATTATCAGGCGACTACATTTCTAAGTGTATTTTCCCGAAAACTCTTCGAATTTCTATAGCTTTTACCAAGACATTCGTCTTCAAAATCACAGCAAGATTAATAACATGTGGAAATTAGATGAAGTGAGGCAAATTTTTATACCAGAAAAGACCGTGTTTCTTGAGAGATATACCCAAATACATCGGCTCAAAGAAAATTGTTTCCTGTTCCCAATATTCTTGAAAATATCACTTCCTTATTATTCCTTCGAATATGAAAGTATAATCTCGATTTAATCCTACTGTGCTGCCCGGAATTACGCTATGTTAAGACATGGGAAATCTCAATTCGAAATGTCTTCACTTAAAAATAAATAATTGAAACTTTCATGAAAATGCTTTCGTTGTGCATTGAGTAGGAATTAAATGAAATTTCTCACATTTTCACAGATAAAAATGCTTCGACCTCTTCATTCAAATAATGATGCAATCATTCTCTTTATTTCACGCCATGATTTGGCTCCAAATTGGCAGAAAAGCCTCTCATATTTATAAGTAGGTCCTCTTCCGATCAAATGTTTGCCATTAATGTGCTATCCCATCAATAATTCTTACGAAAACGCATAACCAGACTATCCTTCATTTAGAGAATTATCACTCACATATATTCGTTGTCCAAGAAGGTGGAAATAAAATTACGGACCATGAAAAAATTGCGAAAATCTACTTTTAATTTTGGCCTGCGTTTCTCGATTTCGTTCCGTTGTGATTGGTAGCGTAAGATTCGTAGAGGCCGCTACTTCGACGATTATTTAATGTCTCGGATATAAAAATCGAAAACTAAAGTTCTATTCAAGACATCGTTCCGAAACAAACGGTAAATGAAAAAATCAACATTTACCTAAATTCCTCTGATAAGAAATTCTTTGTCACGTGAGAAACAGAAAAAATTCTGATAACACAAAAATTGGGCTGCAAGACCAAATTTTTCTTAGGTGATGTTCCGCATAAATACATTTTTACTAAGTTTTGGCTGTTGAAAAATAAATCTTGAGTGTGTTTTAATTATTTTTTTGATGATACAATTGATACGGGGTTGACCTTCTAAAGACATTGATATCGCTTTCGGTTCGTCATGCGAATGGTTATTTTTTTAATTTTCTTCATCTTCGTATTTCAAAAGTGGAATACAATGGGTAATCGCATCCATCCCAGGATCAGGAGTGTCAACTTGTCAGGAGTATCCTTTTAATGATACTCCTTGTATCCTTATGATGACACTACTTGTTCCCTTTATTAACTTGTTTTTCGGGGAATGGCGCAGTTTAATACGTGACTGTAGTGCATTATTACTTGTGGATATTTAATACTTCTTCGCGATTCAGTTGGTAGCTAAGAAACATTACTGAACGTTTTAGAGAGATGATCGATTCTCAGGTGGAAATAAATCTCGTGGAAGAGCTGTAGTGGGCTATCATCATCATGGGTCATCAATCCGAAGATTGGTTTGTCACAGCTCTCCAAGCCATTCCGTCCTCTGCTAATCTTTTCATTCCCTCATAATTCCCGACTTCAGTGTCTTCCATCATCGCTCTCTCATAACTCATCTCCCCACTAGCCTTCCTCTTCCTCCTTCCTTTCCACTATTTACTTCAGTACACTCTATCATGGTTCGGTGTTTGTTCAGATAGAATTTTGCCATTTTCACCACCTCTTTGTTAATAGATCCTTCTTCGTTTGCGGATGGGAATTTATGGAATATAGAAAATATGAGTAAAATAATTAAACCGAATGCAATTTGGAATACATTTATGGATCGAAATTGATTTCATAATTTATGAGTTAATATATAAAAATAACAGTAAAAAACATAGAGATATGAGCAATATAAAGATAATCGATAGTATAATAAAACCAGAGCAAACATTAAATTAAGAAGTATAACATGTTTGGGACAACATGGGGTTCATACATGAAAGCTATTAGCTTTTTATAGTGCAATGAATAGAATTAAGAGATTGATGTTTGTTAAATTTACATTGGAGAGATAATCAGTATCACTATCAAACATTGATAGAAATATAATAGGTTCAGACAGCGTCTGTGTGTTTTTCCAGGAGGAAAATTTTTTAAAAGGGCTTTGAATGAAGATGAAGAGAGATCAATTTATAACGGGAGACAGTTTGGGATTTTTAACGGAAATACTTCCGTTCCGACAGTCTTTAGTCGGCTATATGAAAGTATTTACTGTATATGCTTGTGATGAGTTTCGGCACATGATGAGGATGACAATCTCTTTTAGAGCGATCATAAACGGCGTTTGAGTTCAAATCAGGGCATGATTGTTTTTTCATGTTTGCAAGCTTAATTGGAAGAGGCGTATTGTTAGATTAAAACCAGGCTAGTAAAGATAATCATTAGTATTATGATACATCGAGTGTGAAAATTATATTTTGATTCACGGAATACACAATGTTGGTCAAGTTTTCCGAGACCACCGTATTTTTGCATAATCTGTGTTGCTTATAGAATCGAATCCTATCGAGTATCTGCACACCGGTAAAAAGAGAACTTTCTTTAAGAAGTTCCCAGTAGATATGGGTCAACAACGTAGTAACAAAATGAGACGGCCTATACAGGAGTTCTCAACGATGTACTTCAGTGAGCAGCTTGATCTATCAAGATTGTTTGTACGGAATTGAAATAAATATCAATTTTTTTACCAAAGTAAACGCTACAATCTTAGATGTATCCGAAATTCCTGTAGGGCCTATGTATTCGAAAACTTTCACGAAATAATTTTTCAAGGGGTGCACTTTTCAATCACATGATATCAATTAAAGATTGATCGAGTGAAACGAATCATATACATATCTTCCTCCCCGATAAGTAAATGACGAAAGTCATGTACACATCGGGGAGGAAGAAGAAGCAATTATCATAAAAGAATTGAAATATACTGAAAAGAACTATACTACATAAATTTTTAAACATATAACGAGAGATATTAAAATAATTGGTACCTTTACAAAATTTGTAAGATTCTCTGAGTAAACGGTACGCAAAGGATTTAATGCTAGACTCTTGAAGCTACTCTTGTACTATCGATTAGTCATATCCTGCTTTATGGCTTAGGATATTTTAAATACATTAGGGCTGCGAGACTCCAGAATTCCCATGTTATATAGAAATCCTACAACCATCTCATCCTTACATCTTGGGTCGGTATTAAGTAAAGGAGGAATTGAAAAACAGTAAGGACCCTCTTAAAAACCTCTCATCTCTCCGTTTTATGTTCCTACATCTTTCTTTCTTTTCCCGATTGTTCTCCCACGTGGTTTCCTAGGCGTGATTGGTAGTCATGCTTGGAGATAACCTTTCATATCTTTATGTTGGTTTGCGTGTCTCTTTCTTCATTAAAGGAAAACTTATTACATTCTATAGCTAAATAGTGATCAATTCAGTCAGAGGATACAGATATTCACATCGGAGACTACACAATTACTAGAAAGAAATATTTAAAGGGGTAAATCATAGTAAAAACAATTTTACGTAGCCTCAAGGCCAATTTAGACCACGATATGACTTTAAAGATTCCTTAGAAGAAATAATCCAACTACCACGTGCTGATGAATGGAGCAATTTCATATATCTTTTGCTATACGACATAGGAAAATGTATATCTCATTTACTTTGGTCAAAATGTAGTAGGGATAACGTAAAAGCCACTGAGGGATGATTGATGCTGAGCAATAACATTAATTTTTTAATTCTTTATTTAGAATTTCTAAAGTGTTATACATATGATTGCGCAGTACATATGTGAACTTGTTCACTCATAGCCTTATGGATCAGTGCAGAATGTGAACATAAACCTCATTCCTACTTTTCGCCAAGTCGTCTCATTCCTTTTCAGGGTCTTTCTGTAGATAATATTTGAAGGGATTAGGTTTGAGGGAGTTACCTCTATCACCGCAGTTCACTCGCCGTCATAGGTATGTGGGGGGATGCCGCTTCGTTCGCCGGGACCCAATCGCGCTCCCCTCCTGGGTCCGGGGCTTTGGCTAGTATTTCGTGAGTGCCGATGATAACCCGACGGCTGACCCGGCTGTTCCGGCGGTTTCGGCCGGGGACTGGTGCGAGAGATCCTCGGACTCTGAAAATGCAGATCATTCGAATGCCAATTGTGTCTCCTGCGTCGGCCGCAGGAGGTCTGCAAGTGGCCTGAGCCCTTCGGCCCGACGCGAACTTACCTGGTCGGACGGCGTTTGCCGCTAGTCCGCTTGTGGCCCCTCCGGGAGGGCCGCGAAGTCGGACGGCTGACTTTAGGGAGTCTTAAGAGCACCCGCCGTGGAGCACTCCGATGCAGCAGGGCCCTTAAGAGAGTTGCATCTTACCCCCGCGGTTCACCCGCCGTCATTGGCATATGATGCCGCTTCGTTCGCCGGGACCGAATCGCGCTCGCCACCTGTGTCCGGGGCTTTGGCTAGCCTTTCGTGAGTACCGATGATAAACCGTCGGCTGACGCGGCTATCCCTGTGGTTTCGGCCGGGGACTTGTGCCAGAGATCCTCGGACTTTAGAAATACGCAACATTCGAATGCTAATTGTGTCTCCTGCGTCGGCCGCAGGAGGTCTGCAAGTGGCCTGAGCCCTTCGGCCCGACGCAAACTTACCTGGTCGGACGGCGTTTGCCGCTAGTCCGCTTGTGGCCCCTCCGGGAGGGCCGCGAAGTCGGACGGCTGACTTTAGGGAGTCTTAAGAGCACCCGCCGTGGAGCACTCCGATGCAGCAGGGCCCTTAAGAGAGTTGCATCTTACCCCCGCGGTTCACCCGCCGTCATTGGCATGTGATGCCGCTTCGTTCGCCGGGACCGAATCGCGCTCGCCACCTGTGTCCGGGGCTTTGGCTAGCCTTTCGTGAGTACCGATGATAAACCGTCGGCTGACGCGGCTATCCCTGTGGTTTCGACCGGGGACTTGTGCCAGAGATCCTCGGACTTTTGAAATACGCAACATTCGAATGCCAATCGTGTCTCCTGCGTCGGCCGCAGAAGGTCCGCAGGCGGCCTGAGCCCTTCAGCTGGACGCGATCTCATCTGGTCGGACGGCGTTTGCGGCTAGTCTGCGCGTGGGCCCTCCGGGAGGGCCGCTAAGTCGGACGGCTGACTTTAGGGTGTCTTAAGAGTAACCGCCGTGGAGCACTCCGATGCCGCCGGAGGGGCACGGTGCAATGGGGCACTTAAAGCAGACTTCGAGTCCGTACTCGTTAAAACTGTTCCCGAACCTATGATATCCCACTATTGGAATATTCTAATATTTTAATTTCCTTAATTTTGAGTTTTTCCAATTATAATTGCGGAAGGTTCAGGCCGTCTTGAATTCGATTCACCTCCCGCGGATGATCTAGAACAATTTTAATGAGACATCACAATTTCAAGGACTCATTCTCAAAAGTATGTAACTTTTATTTGTATTTCATCATTCATATCTCTTCCTAGTGATTTCATGTCATATGTTGAATTTTCCTCAGCGTGTGTAGCTTTTGCAATGCAGCAGGCCGTTCTCTACCTAGTTACTTAGCTCACTTAAATTAAAGCTGCGAGGATGCCGTAAGATTTCACTTATCTTCTTATTTTTCCGTCGTAGGATTTTCTTAGGTTTTTTCCAGCGGTTGTTTTTAAAAATGTAGCGTCGGTGACTGAATCATTCATTGTTTTTGAAATTGCGAGAGTGGCTGTGAAAGAATTGTTTTAGTAAGCGAAAGTTGAATGGGATGAATTCTTAAGATATGAATAATTGGAGAGTCGAGCGTGAGACATTGGAGATTTTGTTCATGACGACATACAATACCCTTATATCTGATGATCAATTGTCTTTATCAAGCATGATCGAATGGCACCATAGCTCAGAACTATCAACTAGCTCTAATCATTTATAGTGACACGTTCTGCATTTTATTATCTCAAAAAAATCAAATTCATTGAGGGATGAAGTAACAAAACAAACGATTAACTTTATGCAGCATATGTCTGACTGTACAACAGACTCGCTTTCGCAATTTTAGAAACTACTAATTGCGATCAAACTACACTAGCGCACGACAAAGAGTGACAAGGAGGAGGGAATTATGTTATGAAGAAGGAAATATCTTGAAAAAGTCAGATCCCATTAATGGGATTTGTATGGGATTGAGATTGCAACTCTAATCTATCGAACAAATACACATGCCGAAATATATAGAGAATTACTTATTGCAAGGCCCATATTTTGCCCGATTTTCGTAATTGCACTCATAGTTTTAGCTTAATTATACATTAATTATTAAAATTAAGACGTGAAAACTAAGATACATATATATTATTTCGAGTCATGCAAATGAATGTGAATTTTAGCGTATTCTAATAATGATAGCAATATTTCCTTCTAATTTTAGACGTCGGTAACGGTAGATAGGTATTCGCTTGGATCCATCTCTCTAAATTTAAATTTTCCCAAAAATTGGAAAATATACGTACATTGGTCGAAATCGATGGAAAATCGATAAATAGGCCGTTCTAGATATTGACTTAATTATTGATTTTCTTTATATCTCCGAGTACCATTCTTAACTTCAATAGTAAGGACACTGCATCTCTACAGCAAACTTTGCGACTTGGGCGGTAAAAAATGAAATCTACAGTACCATTAACAGTCATTGTCATAGGCAGAGAGAGAGCTGGGCTCCAGATCGGATTACCGGATATTTTAATATTTTTACGGCGGATGATAAATAAAGTCGGAGCATCAGTTTCTCGAATGTATCGGTGGAGGATTTTCCACTCACCTCTCGAGCAAAACAGAAAAGGCTCCAATAGGGATGATAGCGTGCCCATCGATCAGAGAGGTGAAAAAAAACGAAATTCCTTTGAAAATGGAGGAGACTCGAAGAAGAAAACTAATGGTAGAGGTTCACTTGGTCGGGAAAGAGAAAAAGGCACAGTTCCACGCTATTGAAGATTGGCGCTGCCTCGATGAAAATATCATACTTTCACAACCAATGGCAATGAAACAATATCTCGCTTCCACTCCACTCTTCCTCGCTTCGGAGGATTTTTTCCCTCCTCTCTCGTCCTATATCACGTATCGGAGTTTATGTGCAAGTGTACGGGACGCAAGGACGGGTTGGAGGGCTCACACTCAGAAAAACCTATTCTGTCCCATCAACGCGAATTGTTCGTCATTTCCTTTTGGTCTGAGAAGAAGCAATGCATGAGAGCTATTGTGGGGATGCACCATTTCGGGCGTGAATGACTTGAGCGTGCACCCATAATCCCAACGCCGGACTCATACCATTCTCTCCTTCATCCACTCTCCGTCTTATCGTTTTTATTCCCAATTTTTATTCTCGCTCGAACTTTCCCCCCAAACGGCTCTCTCTTTTTGATTCCTCCAGATTTTCGTCTTTTTATCGGACGCTGGATGCTTTTTGTGTAATCCGTGCTGTTTTTTTCTGCAAGGAAGATTTTGTCGTAGTTCGCTCATAAAAAAGATGATGTTTTCTTCTAGAGAAAAATTACTCCTCCTCTGTCACCGTTGAAATCATTTCACGTTTTCGAAATGTCAGGCCGCATCTCCTTTCATCAGTTGACGATTCAGGTGATTAAATTATTCGCAAGATCCATTCTAACGCAGACATTCATCGGGGGCTGTCATGCCGGTGTTAAAATACGAAAATTGTTCGAATACCTTTCGTTAGCGTTTTAACATTTTCGTTTTGATTTTGGAAAATTCAAACTCGGCCCGTTGTCCAATTGATACGTGCAGTCTCAGTAACATCAATCGCCCCCATGCTCTTTTATGTAGTTTTGGACATAATCTGAGCTTATGATGCCCCTTTGATCACAGAACAAAAACCCTTTCATCACTATTACGCTTCCATGATTGATGAAATTAAATGAAAAATCGCAAGACAGCACTTATACAATATAAATCATTTTTTTATTATAATGGAAACCAACCACAAATTCAAGGCCGAATTAATAGATTCTACGATAAAATTATTTCAAAAATATTCCACAAAATCAAGCTTTGACATAATAGATTTATTCCGGAGGTTACTAAAGCTACTCAAGCAAATTCATATCGGAGGTACGCAGGCAAATAAGGGGCCGAATCTCTAAACATTCATTTCATCAATGGAATGTGTCTGAAACCTCTTTCTGCTCCCTTCGCTTCTTTAATATATTCCCTCTTTTCCGATAAAAATTTGCCTGATGATATCTATATATAGAGGTAACTATTCCTTCGGAATATACTCCCATGGAAATTACTAACAGTAAGTTCTTTCATTTCTTTAGTATGGCCTTACTCCACAAAGTCGAGCTGGAAGATCTTGTATTAATTCAAAGTTTAAGTCATTCATAGATAATTGCTTTAAATAAACAATGCTCAAATTGAATGATTTGAGTTTAAGTTTTTACCATCTTTTAATTCTGGCATGAAGTTTAGCTCTAATCAAATTTTCAGGTCAGCTACAAAATCCATCGATTTTACAAAATTTACCGATAGGTAGTATTAGTATATTTAGGAAAATTCAGAAGAAAAATATATATTAATTTATATAATAACTCATAATAGTTATACATGAAAATATGAGAAAAGTGGTTTGATAATCTAATTGGGAAAAGGGGAAAAAGAACTTAATTTTCACTTGTATTTCCTATTAAAATACCACATTATTGCAGATTTTGATCCAATCAAAGGTAATATTTAATTGAATTTTATAGCTGTGAAAAAGTCACCCAAGGATAAGCATTAAATTCCTCTTTGATGATAAAGTGCTTCCCGCAACTTTTGCGTCATTCGTTGATGTAATTATTGGCATGCAATCGATCAAGTGCTTTTAATATCAGCTCGTTTTACAAATTTCTCGGTAAATGTTTTGACACCGAAAATGTTTTAACTCTATTTCGGTAATATACGCAAAGTCACACAGAGTTAGATGCTTTGAAAAATTCGACTGCTTTGGCGATACGAGTATTGAGAGAATCCGTGAATTGGTTCACTTCATTTTCTTTCATTTCTATTTGAATCAAACGTAGAAACTGGGTCATTTTGTACATACAATGCATCTCGCACCTCTAACAACAGCCGGAAGGGTTTTGCAAACAATAAATTTTGCCTCATTTACAGTCCGAAGTGTACAAATGTATGTTAAGCTATTCAAAATTAATTTCGAACGCAAGAAGTGAGCAAGTTAGTTCATTATCTGACGGTAAATTTCAGAAGGGTGAAATTCGTGTAATCAGTGACGTGACGGGAAAATTTTTAGCTGAAGGCATGATCTGGATCATCGCTAAATTATATTATCAGCTATCCGAAGAGTTTAATTTTAGTTTTCGAGAGCGTTTAATTTATACTGGAAATAATTTTCGGAAACTTTAGAGGGAAACATTATCATCGGTATGTATTTAAATGCAAAACTTTTGACTTTCAGGTATTTGCAGCCTCGAGATAATCCATCTTCATACTTAAATTAATTAGATACCCAAGTGATTTAAAGTAGTCTGTATATCAAATGTTTTATATAAACATCTTGCATGAGTAAATCTTGTAGTGAAATCTGCTGAGGAGATTAGGTTTTATGAAAGGTTTATTATTACAATAAATAGACTAGACCTTAACTTGGAGGTATTCCTTATTAACGAAGTAAGTCATTACGAAGCACCTTGGCAGGTACTAAATCACACGATGACAACCGAGAGACGGCAAAGCGTCTAAAGTCCTTCATTACCACCTGATAATCAGTTTCGAAATTAGATTTTCTTTAAACTTAGTTTACTATAAGCCAGCGATTCCCAAACTATGGTCCGCGGAGTAATGTGAAGGGGATCGTGAGAATAATTATTTGTCCTGACTAATAAAATGTTAAACCTCGATGCTTTCTGATTTTTTTTATTTCTATTTGCCTGTTCATTAAGTCGGTTATAGCACTTTAATACCGAATTGTTTATACTTAATTGTGTCTACGTAAAGAAATAGAGGCTATTAATTTTGCCTCGATTTTGTGATCTCCATAATAATGCAAAATGACAAGAGAGCACTTATACCTTTACCAAATCGGTAAAAGCGCTGATCGGTGGTGAATATATAAGTGCTTTCTTGTTATTTTTCATTATCGTACTATAAATCTAAATAATATCTCAATATTTATCAGAAATCACAGAACTTTAGGGTTCACGGAACGAAAAATGAGCAGTAGGGGTACTCAGCCAACTCAAGTTTAAGGACCGCTGCTGCAGAGTATTCGTTTTCATTAATATTATTATTTATCGGAAGATAAATAGATGTAAAAAATAGCGATTTGACTGGGACTCGAACCCAAGTCTCCCCATTTCCGGGCACCAAGCTACTATATCGCGTCATTTCCACTTGTGGTAAAGGGGTGGCTTGTGAGCGGGCAAGTGGCGCTCCACGTAGCGGCACTGTCCTCATTGAGGCAACCGGCTTACAAAGTAATGCTTTTAATTTGAAAATCGTGATTTTGTTAAAGTTTATTCGGATGCTAAGCTAAAATACTTTGACAATTGAAACTACCGAGCGATATAAAAATGCCCTTAAACTCCGCAGATAGAGTTTCGATTAGGAGAAATAATCAGATAGAGATTTTGTCATAGTATCAGAGAACACTCTACGTCGTGATTTGTAAAGAAAAGTTCGAAATAAATTCCTCTCGTGCTCCCGACGCAAGTAGAAGAGGTTCCCTGTGATTTCGTTGCATACAGAGGATTTCCAATTCCGTTCGGTGCCATAGAGCGTGGCCTCAAATAAGCAGGAGTCTCTTTCTAAGTGCACTTGGAATGGATGTCTCGACGCCGCTAGCCCATGGTCCGATGGTACACGTGCATGACGGACTTCAAACCTGGCCGAAAGGACCTCAAACCGGGGTAGAAAGGGTGGCAAGGAAAAGAATCGAAGGAAAAGAGAACCTTTTCTAGATGCATCCAAAAAGCCATCGGTCGAATTTCGGCTACGCCTACATAGGATCCACGCTGCTCAACCAGAGAATCGTGCGGAGTTAATTCGTAGGCATTCATTTTTTCTTCGATCAAGTACTTAGAATTATTATTTTAGTTTTCCCTTGCTAGGAAATCAGAAAATGTAATATCACTCCCGTATTAACTTCCAAAGAGACCTATCGTATTTACACAAGTGCAGTCAATTTCGTAAGGTTTATTTCCGAAACTCACGTCATTTTCCCTTTCCTTTAGGTAAATCATCAGAACGCATACAAAATAATAATACATAATCATATTGTTGCATCGACTGTGAAAATTTCGAGCGACAGGAAAACATAATTTAAATGTCATGCTGTTATACATCACTTTACGATCTCTCACATATCGAAGACCTGGATATGCGAATTCATGCATTAGAAAATCCATGTAATCTCTTCGGTGCTAATTGGGTTCCTTTTACACCCAATGCGTACTAGAGAGTGGAGTGAAATATCGGAATGGAACGGAAACGTATTACTCAGTTTATTCGACGAAGGCAAACAATCGGTATAGCTTGAAATTTGCTTCTGGCATCCGCGAGAATTAGATTCTGTTGTTCTCACTTCAGCCTCACGGAACCAAAATCCCACAAACACTAAAAAACATAGTGGTACTTGAAGTACTCTGAACACGGAATGCTGGGAGCTCATATTGATTGGAAGAATACGAAAACGGTCATATTCTTGGATGACCATGCCTTTCATTACGCAGTTATCACTTCCCAGTTTTTCTAACGATCTGTGAGTGAAGTCCTAAAGCCTACTTCTTTACGTAATGAAGTGAGTCGTTGAAGCATTGCTTCATTATTCTTCCTTTAGATTACATACAGTCATATCTGTATACAATGTTTTCTATGCATGATTTCATACGGCTTTAGGTGGGATATAATGATACATAAACAACATTTTGATGACTTTTAGTAAGTTAAATAGTAATATAATAATAACTTGATAGTCATCATTGCGGGTTGATATAAACTAGTTTACAATAAAATAGTATTCTATCATTTTCATTTCAATTCCATTATAAAATTCCTCCATAATATGATAGCCCGGGGCCATCGTTCCATCTGTCTTCTCCCTGCTTTTCTTTTAGTGTCACCTGCAACTTCCACTGGATCACTTTCTAAACTTCTCGAATAATTATGACTCCATTTTTTTCATTCTAATTATCCCCATCTAGTGTTTTGTACATTTTGAGTACATTTTGGTAACGGACACCTTGAAGCTGCTATTGTTGTTGTAGTTCTCAACGAAATAAGTGACCTGGCCTGTTCCAAAAAGGGTAAATTCCCAACAAGATAATCAATTTCCAGGGATAACTTACTCCTTTCTTTACTGTATCGTTTTACGCACACCATGGCGTCACCTAATAGTCCGCATTTTATAGCTAAAGATATCATAACTTTAATGTTTTCTTATAGAGCGTGCGAGATAATAGGAAAAACCATTAATAATAATAGTAAAATTATTATTATGATGGTTTTATCCTTGTCTATTATATTAGTTATGTATGGGAAGTGGTGAAGATACGGGAAACCCAAGTTTAAGAGGAGGCTCTTTAGCGCGGCCCGAACTTTCCTCTTGTTTATACTCTCAGCTAAGGTATTGGTAGGATTCATCGCAAAAGTTGCTGGGCTCAACAGTGGAACTTTGAGACAGGTAATTAAATCCAATATTCAATCCCTCGAGGAGCCCTTCAAGTTGCCTTTCAGACTCGTCTACGAACGCCTCTCTCCTTCTCTTTTCATTCTTCACCTTTACATGCATTTTTAGGGCAAACAAAGATTTCAATTATAACATCCCGTTAGTTTCCCTCGAGGTTTCATTTTTTCTGTGAAGAGCGCAAAAGGTATCGCGTGGAATAAAAGCATAAACTACTAGATTTCAAGAGAAAAACGTATTTAGAATTCTGTGAAGTGAGATCATGAAATGTTATTTAGTTCTTTGAGCTGACTTGCTCGTGTTTGGTTTTTTGACGCCTTGACACGTGGAATGTATTGCGCTATATTCGTCATACGACATGCGTCTCTTCTGGTTCCAAGTAACGATTAGTTTCTCATACGATGAGTAACGAACTCCGGTGTTTTCTACAATCATTCTGCGAATTGTTATGGCAAACGTTAATTAGAAGGATCTTTTTTCGAATTGTGGTATACAAGCCCAGCAATCTCATGTAAACAGGAAAATTTTCCCTTGTAAGAGTTCCTTAACTAACAAGCCGTAAAAGTGGTCTATTTCGTATCAAAATTTTATAGACCGTTTTTTATACGTGTTGAGATCAAGGCCATGTAAATAATTAAATACTTTCTGAGAAACTTTATATCCCCAAATGAGATAATTGCTTCTATAATTGTCAAGGTTATGAATGAAAAATCAGGGAACGTTTTAAGTGACCTAGATATCACTTTGTTAGATGCATTTTAATTCATTAAATTTTCCACGGGGTAAGTTTTTCAGCTTTTCGAGTATACATTAAAATGTTAGTTAAATTGAGCGGTAAATAAATATTCTCAACCACATAGAAATCGATTTAGATAAATTTATATCTGTTAGCTATAGACTTCATTTAAAGTAAATGAGAATTTTCTGCTGACATAAGTCTCTCATGTGTGATACCAACTAAAATTCATAAGAAGCGGTGACAAATGGATAAACATAGCCTTTAAGTTGTTAAAATCATCTAAATTCGGGAATTTTAATTTATTTATTCAAAAAAAGAGTTATATTACGTATACCATATACCTGAGTACTTGGCGCAATCAAAATGTGTTCACCATCGGAGAAAATTATAGAAAATTTAACCAATGGGATTATACTGTAGGTAGCGGAAGACATTGACAAAAGGCACTGATTGGGGGTAATATAACTGAGACCAAATGAGTTTCTTGTGAGCGCACAGTATGTTGTACAAAATTAAGAAATGGGGGATGAGTTGCAGAGATAATTTCTTCAAAAAAGGTGCAGAGATAATGTCTTCTGCAAATTATCTCTGCAACTCATCCCTCTTTTCTTAATTTTGTAGAAGACTGAGAGGATGCCCTTCGTTAGTCAAGAGATAGATACAAAGCTTTATTCTATGGCTATGCTTCCTTATATTTTATGGCGAATAAGGAGAACATAAGGAGAAAAAACAGCAATTTATACCTTAAAACGGATATTTATTCGCCGATGGATTTCGATTGCTTATTTCCCACCATCGGGCTATTGCAGAGTTCGTGAGTCTGCAAACTTCTCCGGCTTCGTATTTTCGTCACTTTCTAAAATAAATTCACATATTTAAATAAATTTACCTCTGAAACTCGTTTATTACCTCAGCTGAAGGTTTACTCGGTAGTAAAGCTAGTTTACCCTCATAAAGTTTTGACGATAGACGATGCTGGCAATGTTACTGAAATGCACGGTGAGGGCTTCGTCCGAAGGCAGCCTTCTGATGAAAAGAGGTTCTCAACTTAGGATATGATTTTCGGATGTTTTAGGATATAATGAAGCTCATCGGGTGGGATTCGCGGCAGGAGAGGAGATCAGAATACACGCTAAAACTGTCATAAACTTCATCCGAACAAATCTCATCGTCGAAGTGAAGGGTTTTGTGTTTTCACTCCATAACGATAGTGAATTACGAAAGAAATCGACGTAACGATATGAGGATATAATTTCCAGCATGAAAAGCCTCATTACCTTGTTTTATCCTCAAATTTCAAGCCTCTGTAGCATTCACATCACAGCCATAAGCAAGACCGAGACGATACGAGAAATGAATGATAACTTTTATTTTACCGTGAGCCAAAAGGCAAGTGAAAAATATTTCATTCATCGAGATATTTCCTTGTTCTTCTGTCTTCGCTGTGAAAGAAGAGAAAGGGAGCAGAACTTGACATTATATTTAACTTGTTCACACAACAGACATTTTTATCCTATTTTTACCTTTTTATCTCCTTTCTCTTTCTTTCCATATCGCTAATCATCCTAATTGCACAGAGTTTTTATGTTACTTTCTGATACCTTATACTTTTATTTATCATCACTTATCAAAATATATGCTAAATACTTTTCGTTTTTCCTTCTCATGTTGTTATATTACTATCACATGCTTAACGCGATTCCATAAAGCTGCATTTGGAATTAATTACATGTATAAATAACCACTATTAATTGCAATTCTTACTTGTGGTTCAAACTTAACATTGACAGGAATCACCTACCGCACGTATAAGTACAGGATCTAAATTTCATTATCTAATATATATAATATTTCATTATTATTAAAGACAATAAACTCTAACTAAATAGGTTGGATTGGGAAATAAAATATTCCCGGTTCATGTGCAATTTATGAGGAATTTCGGAAATAAATATTATTTTTTGAAGGTAACTTGATGTATTATGAAACATAATTAAAAACAAATGTATTAACACGGATGTGGAATACAACAGAAACTGGCAAGCAATAAAACATACCCTACAATCAGTTTTCATCAGCTCAAGCGCATAGTAACTGATGGAATAAAATTACGATGTTTTCCAAGATACTACGTAGAAATATTTTGTAATTCCGCCGGCCGAATTTCATTAACAACGACGTTCAATCTCCCAAAATACACATACCCATCCTCATACAGGTGCTTGTAATAATTTACTAATAATCCACCTTCGGACAATAGAGCGTCTACTATAGGTATGTACTCAAATACAATTCAGTAAATCTCATATCTGCTTTGGAGAGGGGCGGATATATCACATGATTTAACATCCTAACATGCGCGTCTGAGAGTTCTCGAATCTTGCGTCTCTGAAACCAAGTTTCGTCGCAGACTGTTCTCTTTTTATCTCCGCTATCCTTTGGAGCCGCACTCCTTTCCTGTTACTCATCTGAAGATAATACGCGTTGACTCAAGCAGCGATACGGACCAAGCGGAAGCATTTTTTAATCATCCGAACGCCAAACATGCATGGAGCGAAAAATGCCAGTATGTTGGAAATCAAGAAGGGATTGCTCATCGTGTTTCAGTGGAGGAATCACACAGGCCTCACGATTATTATTTCCACGTTGAACTACGTAGAAGTAAGTCTCTCTCCTTTGGCCAAGACGCTTATTTTTTCAGAGCGATGAAACACCGAGCTTGAAGATACATCGATATTTAAAGAGGCCGAATCCCTTTGTAGCGCTTCTTGAAAGGCTCCGTAGGCATTGATTTATCCTCCTCTATAAGTATTAAATCCGTCCCATATTTTTGACTCCTGAGGAGGCTGTCATATCTTGAGCTACAATATGCAGATCCTTTGATGAATAGGCGACCGCATGTGCAGGTCAGTATCCTCCGTTCAGTAATCACGCATATATTTCAAATCTCCTAAGGAACGATGTTTTATGCCTCGCGTGTCAAACGGACTGCCATTTCATGCCGCCCACTATGCCAGTGTTATTTTTCATAAAACAGCATTTGAAAATCGCATTTTCAGTTTGGAACTTCTTTTCACTCATTCGTACTTGGGAGAAAATATCCCGCAATCAAGAAGTTTGCCGTACAACTTTCAAGCTATTTCGGAAATACATACTTATGCATACGATTATTTTCGTGCATGAAACGCAATGTAAAAACATACAGTCAAGGACTGACCGATGAAATTCTTTCCGCTAAAACACAGTTACTTCCTCCATATCTTGAGAAACTAGCTGAAGGCAAAATATTGCAAGTTTAAAACAAGAAAATGTGAAAAAACAGTAAAATATAACATTTAGTAGAATATATCACGAACTTTATGATATTTTTGTCAATCAATGAACGTTTAGTATCAAAAATTATATGTAAGTTTAGGATTTCCTTTGTGAATTTCCGTTGGATTATTTATCTTTTCATTATCTCAATTATAACTTCAAGACAAATTTATTTCATCTTTAAACATGTCTGTGAATTTGATATTTGTTAAAATAAATACTGAAGTTACCATGAAAATTAAGAAGCAGTATTAGTAATATTATCACTACATATGACGCTCGTGAATTCAACTTGATAGGAGTTTACCCATAGTAGTGAAGAGTATAAATGGAATAAATATAAATGTAGTCAAAACTGTTGAATATCTTGGGACAACTGTTACTAATAACTTAACCTGGAGCACATATATCCGAAAAATCTGCGGCAAAGCAAATAAAAAGCTCGAATTTATAAAGCTTATTGTCGGTGGATACGGTTAAAAGGTTAGAGAGCGATGTTACTTCTCCTTGGTCAGACCCCATCTTGAATATGTAGCAATTACATGGGATCCAGCGGATGAAACTGGTACCAGAGAACTCGAGAAAGTACAGCAAAAAGCTTGTTTTGTCAATAAATGCCACGATAAAAGAACAAGCGTTACGAAGATGCTTTCAGACGCAGCTTGGGAATCCTTGAAATGAAATAAAAGAGACTAGTAGCTAAGTTGCGATTACTTGAACAATTTAGAGAAAGCACGTTTGCAAAGGACGTAAT
Source organism: Pachydiplax longipennis (assembly GCA_036926295.1). Classification (NCBI taxonomy): domain Eukaryota; kingdom Metazoa; phylum Arthropoda; class Insecta; order Odonata; family Libellulidae; genus Pachydiplax; species Pachydiplax longipennis. The sequence goes on from JAVFKF010000010.1 coordinate 5,597,165, forward strand.
CCGTATTATACGAATCCCTGCTCTATCGGCAGACCTGAGAGTTAGCATAAATTAAGAGAAAAATGTGCTAGAAAAAGTCGTTTAAGGACTCCTTCTCTCCGCGAACGATGCGCGATAATAATAAACTAAAGAAGTTCCTCAAACATTCGGTGTTTGGAAATCGGAATCTATGTAGATGTGGATCAGTTAGTAATTATTATAAGGGGATGGTTTTAGTTTAAGAAATTTTTGATCTGATGTCTGTGAAAATTTTCTCAAGATAGTAAAGATATCAATACTTAATTTTCTCTTTTTAATTTATCTTTAATGAAACTTTATAAAAATTTCCGCCACTCGATATATTTTGTATACATATTCTCAGTAAACTAACGGCAATCCGAAATAAAGCAACCTTTCTCTAATGGATTGAGAAAGAACACATTCCTCACGGTATAACTGAGAATAACGTCATTTGTGCATTTTCTATTGGCAAATACGCTAATTCTTTTATATGCTCTTAAAGAAGTAAGTATGCCATCATATTGAAGTAACAACTTAAACGTAAGGAGAATCTCACGCGATCTTATTCACGGTTATATCTTATTTTCAGTGAACTAGTATGAATCAGCTATAAATTAATTTTGCAATATTTACCATGGATATTTTAAATGCTGGAATTAATTTTTACGAAATACTTATTGATGCTCCTAATGCTACGAGATTCCTGCATATGAGGCTTGAAATGGTGTGAAGTTTGTCCACATATGTCATTCAAAAGGAAGACGTAAAACCATCTACGGCGTTTCTAATTGGGGGTTCATAAAACCATTTTGCTTTCCTCTGTATATGTCGTTAGTACGGCAAAGAACTGTCCTATGATAAGGAATAAAATTCAGTCAATTCTTTGATGAAGTGCCATCATGTTTTTTTCTTTTTGGAGACGTGTAAATGTAAGCGTTATTGGTGGAGGTCTTGCTGAAACTCCTTAATCCATTTCCCTCCGAGGTCGCAAATCATACGTGAAAGTTTTCCTCCAATGTAGGAATACGTAGCTAGTTATGGCGCTTCTGTAATTGGATCCCAACCTCACCTCAGGAGATCTCGTTATAGACTACGATAGCGAAATTAAGGCTACAAAATTTCAACTTTTTTAGTGCGATATAATCAATCAACATAAAATCAAGAATCTATCTGAATAGATCTTAGTTAAACCTAAAATTATGGCAATATAAAGAAGCAGTAAAATTGACAGTAAAAATTTTGGGGGAATTAACTCATCGAAATCTTCGACTTCTCACCTCAAAAAATTATTATTACATAGTGCTAATAATTTATTTAAATTATTTAAATTTAATTGCTTGAATAACATCACGTGGCAGCCTTAACTCTTTCCACATGAATTCATACAACATTATAAAATGCTTACTTACACCCTCTACATCACGTTTAATAAACTTTTAAGCATACTCAAAATGCAGATTTGTAATAATTATTCCTCCATCCTGTCAAATCTGACCATTACACCTTGTTACAAAAATACTTGGAAATAGTTGCATAGTTAAAAGTTTACATTATTTCCCAAGAAAAAAATATTATCATCCATCATAGCAATCATCGAATTTATATTCATCGAATCATAGCAACTTATAATGTCATTATTACTATACATAGTTAATAATACACTTAAATACAATTACATTGTAATAGGAGCCTTTTACATCCTTTTCTAAACTCCTTAGTTTTCGGTAAGGGCTTGAAAACCTCCTTAGGTAACATATTCCATTCTTTAACCCTTCTCTTAAGGAAGGATTATTTAACCACAGCTTTTCTATAGATAGAGCGTCTTCCGCAACTCCGCAGCAGTTTTCGAATCGTAGAATTTCCCTCGGGGCTTCCCGCAGACAATGAGTAATATTTTTCTCGCAAAGCGGCAACTAATTCCTCTAATCGTAAGTCTATCGGAGAATCATTACAATTGGCAGCAGTGGGCGGAGATAAGAAGCTCCAGACGAAGAGGAAACTAGACGGTCAGTTCGCAAGCTTCCGGTTTTTCTCTTAGGAGACGAGTCTTCTGGAGGAAGCGATAAGCGGTCCTTGGCTCAGTTGGCCCCTTTCACCTCCAAAACGGGAGCGGAAGAGATCCTTCAGCCAGAGAAATCACCAGCACTCCATCAGTAATGCCCCAAAGCGGTCCAGAACGGAGCACCTCTATCCAAGTACCATTTCTCTCCGAAACTGCGAAACATACTTTAATACCAATTCGTTCTCTAAGGAGCAAAGAGGTTCCACTATCGCAGGATTAGAATAGCACGAAGGAGAATATCCCTTGAGTCGAATAACTTTTTGTATTACTTATTTTTTTAATAATGATGCAGTATGGCAAATATATGATAGTAGCCTCAACTCATTTACATCAACTCTGAAATATTAGAAAATGTTTGTAAATACCTTACAACTTACAGTAGAATACATATGTGCGAAATATATTTACGTACATAGCTAACATATTTTATACTAAATACGAATTTAAAGTACTAATTTCCCACTTCTGCCAAGCATATTTACCCTATTACTTAATTTTTAAGTATAATACCTGAGTCACAAATAACATTACTCCCCTAACAATAACTTTATGATTTTAGCAACTTATAATCAGTCATAATTACTATAAATTAACAACAAGAGAAGGGAAGGGAGTTGAATCTTTATATATAAAAAATTTTACTTTTAAGTTTATCTAGCCTTCATTACCTCCGATATTTTGATTTTTAAAACCTTTTTTGGTACCCGATTACCCTCTCCTTTAATTTAATAAGTAGCCCTTCGCCCGGGGCTCTGTACCCTGTCTTAGGACTTATTTTAGGGCGACTTATTTTCCGCCCCTCACTACTTCACTAGGCACAGGGAGGATAGCAAGGGAAAATTACCTCACTCCTCATCTTGTCTATCAAGTTTTATTTCCTCTCCGAAGCTAATGGTAGTCAGAGGTCGAGGGCTTGAGGTTCAAACCGATTTCCTGATTGAATATACAGGTGTTCTGAATATACCATAAAGTATCCCCGGTACAATCCCTAGTGTTTTATTCTCTACATAGCGAGTTTCGTACTTTAGCGCCATCGATTTCTTCAAACCCTGTGAATGACGCACTAAATGTATGGAGATATCTTTGGAGGTGTTTTTCATACTGAAAAAACACATCAGTCGAATCACTGTCGCTCGACTATTTTTTGATTTCCGCACCAAGAATCTTGACTAAAATGAGAATGAAATACCCGGAGCGAGATTTGTATCGTTTCTTGTGACTATGGAATACGAATCCCATTTCAGAAGATCGCAATGGAATATTTTGCGATAAGCACGCAAATTTTTCCAAAAGCGTTAATTTCCGCTCTGGAATTCATTTTTATCTAAAGCTTTAGCCTGGCTTTTGCAACATAGGACGGTAAATTCATCCTTCTCCTGTTGACGTGTGCGTATCCTTAAGAGGGACTTGCGAATCGTGAATTTCCTTTCAAATCGAATCGAAAGCAACGTTTTGTTTCCGAATCAGAAGTAGAATGGGATGGGACATGATACGTAGCATGATACAGTTGCGTTCTTATAACAGTACCAGCGTGATTAGAAATACTTATTTTCTAACTCTTTTCAGTTCACATATTTTGTTTCCACCACTGATTTGATACAATACACCGTTAAACCATAATCCATGCTAATGAAGAACGGTGTATCCCTTAAACTTCTATACTCTGCACACCTTAATCTCTTTTTGGTATCCTAACCTTGGTTAAACCAATTTTTTATGCTTTATACTTCCCTCCTTTCCTGACCTGTATCTTCATGAGATTCATATGTTGTATTTCCTTGTTGATGCAGGTTAGGGTAATTGCATCTTTCGTTCTCTGCTTTGTCTACAACGGGGATTATAGTTCGCTCAAGACTTACTGCTCTTTGAGCCAACTATGTTATTGCACCCTCCTCGTTTTCATGAGTGCTGAAGAGAGCAAGTTCGAAAAAATATAAATCCATCCTTATATTCTTAGTATCATTAAAATGTTGAGAAAGATAAAATTCATTTTATTATTTGAAAAATTTCCTTTGACTTAGTTATTTAGAAAATCCACTTCGCAGATTAATTTATTGGCCTGAATTTCTGCAAATATTTTGATCATTCCATTCAAATCTAGATTCTCGACGATTCAGCGTTCTATTGATATGTTTGCCAACCTAACTCGTATCATAGTGAAACGGAGATGTTTTTTGACGAGCATATTTGCTTTCCTCATCTTGAACAACTCCGTTCTGCGCTTGCCAATGATACTGGTAACTTTCCTAGAATTCTTAATACCACGAAAAGATTTCCCAATTTAAATTATATTGCTTTACAGTCTTTTTATACCGCCAAGTAAAGAATGAAAAGAATTCTGTTTTATTTCACCCATGTTGTACATACGTAAACATTTTCCATGTTGAACTATTTGAATGTTGGCAACCCGCAACTCAAGAGAGGTCTGGTGGTTTCATATGTTGACTCTCACTCGGCTGAATGGTACATGTGGCACTCCGATGAAAGAAGGTCCTCCGACGCTGGTATAGGCACTTCTTAAAGATATTTATTCGAAGAAATGCAGAATATCTCTCACTCATTTGCAATCTTCCCGGTGAGCGAAGTTAAAATTGACTGGTACTGTAAGGCTCAAGAAACTCGTTATGAAATCTTTTGAATGAAAGTAATGAGAAAGTTATTTTATCATTATTGAGATAGTTAATGATAAAGCCAATAATAATGCTGAAGCTCCAACTGATACTTTCACTCAAAAATTTTGACGAAATAGGCCTTCTCAAAAGCTAATTCTATGTTTATATTTCTTTCTTAGAAATTCTAGTCAGCCACCGTGTCAATTTCCTTCAAGATGAGAGGAGGGGCAAATTAAAGCGAATGATTCTAATCAGTTCATTAAGTCTCCGCTTTCATTTCACCTTAGCGCATAATTTATAGTTCCTCGAAATACGCTCTATATAAGAATTTTGTATCTACCTCCCACGTTATTTAATGGGGCTCTTGAATAGAAATGTGGGCAGCGCGTCCGTATTTGATGAAATGGTTTGATTCCTGATGGAAGCTCACGTGCGAATTGACCTTAACTATCGAAGCAATTTTAACAATACTGCTACTCCTAAAAGGCAGCAAGTTTGTGTTATAAGATGGTCTTTCGTAGAAGCAGATATTACTTGTTCCGAGCAAGTAGGTTTTATGTATATGAAAAATTGAATTTGATCGACAGAGATAAGTATGTTAAGGTCCTCAATAACTATAACACCCCTAAGGAATTATATTCTATTCGCATGCAGTCGGCAAATTATTCCTCGGAAATCACGCCGTCTCCAAATTAATTAATTTTCAAACATATTAATTAAGTATGTTTGTAGGTATATATTGATAATGTACCGATTAATATCTACCGCACAATCCAAATATCGTGTATTCGTTCACAATTATAGCTCAATTTGGTAGCTTTGATGGATGTGAAAAATCGGGCTTAGGATACTTGCTGAGAGTGAGAAAAAAGAAAATTATTTTCGCATTTACGTTCCATTTTTAAATAATTCCCAACAGTTCAAGAAGGTATAATCCTTTTCCATTGCTTTTCAACAGAACAAAATGACTGGAGAACTCCCATTGATGCGAGAATGGTTGCAGACGTTAGGAAGATGTTGGGAGAGTACCTACTCCCACGAATTCCCAATTGCCTCTGAGTTTAAGCTAAAATTGTGCAAATTTACTTAACCCTTAGTGAGACCTTTGCTTGATGACGGCGCTGTGCGTCTTAAACGGTCACTTTATAATGGCAAACAGAGATGGACGTAATTAAATGCTACGTAGTTAAGTACTTCCAAACGAAACGTTTGCATTAGGATTACCCGTGCAAAATTGATGGAATAAACATTAAAGTAGTCAACTCAGTTGAATATATAGGAGTCTAGCTTCAAGTAACTTTATATAGAGCAGGAAAAATATACGGCCAAGCTATTAAAACGCTCCTGTAACGCATATCGTCGATGGATGCATTTGATGAAAATTTAAGAAAGATGCCATTCCATCTTATCAATCCTCTATTAAAATATATGGGAAGTATGTGAGAATTTACGGATGAAAACTGCAACCTCGAAAATGAACAGTGCCAATGAGTTATATTTTGTGAAAAAAGAATTCGCGGTAAAATTGCTTACTAAGAAAATTAATCTCGGACGTACGTTGAAAATCCTTGGAAAAAAGATTATAAGGTAGTTTGCTATTATGTTTCTTAAAGAAAATTATAAAAGTGAAGGTAGAATTAATGTAGAATGTTTTTTCTAATGCTTAGACAGTTGTCCTTTGTTACGTACAAGTGCTTAAGGGAATTGAATCCATGACCAATTTCAAGGAGGACATACGCGCTACGCTCTTGGGTACCTTTGAGGCCCCATGAAGGCAAAAGATTGTACATTTAGTAGAGTAAATTTTTGTGACTTTACTGCTACTCCTGCGAGTCCGACAGTAAGCTTGAAATACGAGGGTGGTCTGAAAAGTTTCCGACTCCAGATTTTTTAGAAATCTTCAGAATTTTTTCAGAAAACATGTCGAGAAATGGCGAAATGTCGGAAACTTTTCAGACCACTCATGCAATAGAGAGAAAGAGACGCGAAGACAAATGTTTTCGAAAACTCACTCTATCCGCAAAGACTCAACGATACTTATAAATAAAAGAAGTAAGTAAGCAGATAGCTTTAAGTTTCGATTCCCTGCAACATACCTACCTAATTCTGATCATTTTTTCCGCGGAGCATAAGAGGATATAACAGCGCCTAGAGTCAGATAGGGGTATTGTTGTTTTTGGACTCCCTGCTACAATAACAACTATTTATATTGTCAAAATGTATCTGTATTTGTCTTTAAAATATGCAAATAATCGATGTTGTCAGGTAAAAATAGGTGTAACACCGTAATACAACTGTTGTTGGTACATACTCAAATATCTTCTGAGTAAAATACACGGAGGAAGCCGAAATCTTGTGGAATTCCGACATAATCGAAGCGTTGTTGAGTAAAAGCAAAGATAAATCCTCAGCGTGGGAAGTAAAAGTTACTTAATTGTTTCTTAAAACTTTGTTTCATTTAACAATTCTTCGATTCTTTTGTGTAAACTTACTCATAAGGGCTTACTCATACATTATAAATGCACATTTAATATTTACATCAGATATTTATCTTCTTAATTTTCTATTTCATTTTTTCCTTCCTTTACGCAATCCCTCGCTCTGAAGAGTTCTACCATCGATTAACGTGATCTCATTACAACTGAAACTCCCCACTAAATAATCTTCAGGCATTCCTCGTGAACTTAAACTCATTTTACTATAACCTAGGCAACTTAGAGGTCGTTATGTAGCAGCGTTCGAAGAGTCTACCACAGCCTCATATCACTAAGCCCACTCATCCTATCTCCAATCCTCAGTTTCCGCCTCTTCCGGCGGAGAGAGCGGGGAAGAAAGAGGGACGATTACAACCCCATAACGCCCCCAACGCAACCGGGTTAGCAGATAGACAAGTCTCCTCCCGCTTTATTTCTAGTCTATCCAACCCTACGGCACTCCAAGCGACTCTGTCACACCCCACTCCCAGTAATTCTCTCCTCTAACTTCCCTCCCCATCTCTTTCATTCTCCAAAATAGAAACTGCTCAAGGACGAACACGGAAAACGCAGCGTGAGTGTTTAGACTCCTCTCATTTTCGCTCATCTTACTTTCTTCAATCTGCACCTCTCATCCCTGCTTGCTTTCCCTTCTCTCTCTCTCATACGTAGGAGACGAATACAGGGGGTGAATTCCTCCCCTCGATTATTACCTATGGTGATTTGTCTAGGATATTTTGAGCAGAAGAGACACCGAATTCAACGATTATTGGGTAAAGGGCCGGTTTAAGGGGTGATTAAATGTGATATTGGATCAGGGCTTCATAACACAAACGCAAGCGCGGATAAAAGCTGATAAGTAGTAAGAGACAAAGGTTCTCCAAACGCCGACAGCGGCAAACGTCTAGGGCGATTCCCGGGAAACGGATAATCGCTTAGCTGTCACCAGTTATTCAGAATCCCTAATCCCTAATCATGAAAGCATTGCTTTCGAAATGCGCATTAGGGATTCTGAATAACTGGTGACCGCTAAGCGATTATCCGTTTCCCGGGAATCGCCCTAGACGTTTGCCGCTGTCGGCGCTTGGAGAACCTTTGTCTCTTTGTTCATTGACCGCCGAGTTCCTTTTATCTTTCTTCTGATAAGTAGTCTTAATAAATAAGAAGTTAAAATATAATGACGGTGAGATTTAAGACGAAATGGAGGCATCTAAAACTCAAACGGATGCTTGATCAAGATCTAAATCTGGCAACAACACAAAGACTAGAGATAAATGCAATTGTATATCTATGAAACTAAAATGATTCGGATGATAGCGGGGATATGTCTTATGGGGTTTCAGTTCATCAAATAGCTGACGATTATTCTGATATTTCATGGTGGTCAAATAATGCGAAACCTATAGTTGGTGATGTTTGTTGGTGAAGATTAGTCGGTTCAAACAACAGGTCATGAAATTCCGCTAAATGTTCAGGATCGACATTTTTGTCGATGAAATATCTATTTTTTGAACTCTCAAACCTTTGCGACAACTATGAAAATAAAGAGGGCACCCAAGCAGAGCTTCAGGGTTTAAGATTAAGATTAAGAATTTGCCGCATTTGTTGCGAAAAAATTACATTTTTACTTTCCAATTATAATTTAATTAGCCTCTCATACGCTTATCTTTATATATTATTTATCCGTTTTTGGCGACCAGTGCTTCTACCTTCAAGCACTATCAAAATATCTTTACAACACACCATTTTAAAGAAAAAGTTTCCCGCTTACTCCTTAAAATAGACCAACGAATGAAGAATGCACCATTTGGCCGAAATATTGAGTTAAAAGTTAAATTTGCCAATTGAGTTTCCTTACTGGATCTACAGATACCGATCCATCTATCTCTTAGTTTTCATCTACCGTTTCAAAGTGTAAGACGAAGTACAACGAAAAGGACACTGATAATCTATTTCCCCACCCAAATACATTTCAACAAACACTCCGATCACTACAAATGAATAAACAAATACTAAAACATACCTGAGAAACACACCTTTGCACGTAAATCAATGAATTTCAATTTAGTTGGGCGAAATTATAGCTCGAGGAAACTAGTAACTTATAAAGGAAATTGCGAGTTCTGCGATTGTAATTATTTTATTGCCATTATCGCCCTATAATAACCGTTTTGCTCACGGTAAATCAAAGAGGTACTTAAAATAAAGTCATACTATGGTATACATGCAAGGAAATCGTCTTAGAGAGCATTGAAGTGCTGGAGCAAGGCAATCCTCGACTCGATAACCAGTGATGAGGATTCTTCGATAAGTTGTTCTAATGAAATGAAACTCAACCGACCTTCTGATGTCTCGCTCTTTTTAAGATCGTGCGGCTACGACAAAATTTGGGACGTTCAGAAATATCTTCGTCGAATACGAATGAGTCATTGCATAAAACGAGGGGTGAGCAACCTGTTTTCCTTCGTAGGCTGCGTGCCTACTTCACGGAGCCATAATGTCGCTTTCATGTAGCGTATTCTCATTCAAGTAGCTCACACAGTATCTTTTCCGAGATTTAGAGTAGAATTATTCAAAAGTATGTATTGGTTTGATTAAGAGATTGCATGTGGCCTCAAGATCACAGTATTCTCACCTTTATACAGCCCCAACAATGAAATTAGACAATGGATAGTATTGTATAATCTTATAGCAGTTCCTTGTAAAAATCATAAATCATAAATCATAATCATAAATTATGCCCCTGGCATAATTATGATTTTTCCCGTAAGGATACATTGCACGATTATTCCGAAAGAATTTTTAAGGCACATACCGGTGGGATACGGAATTGAAAATCACGAATGGCGGAGATGGTTTATTATATTACAAATGAAAAGAATGTCATCAAATGTTCGTGAGCCACGTGGATGCAAAATTCTCCCATTCAAAATACATTGCGGCGATTTTAAGTAATTTTTGGAAGGCCTTCACGATTACATGAAAACGTAAGACCAGGCATGTGAGCAAAGGTTACATATGCCTTCGATATACGCAGATCAGCGTTTCCCTAATGATCCTTGCTTCGGTGCCAGAGCAACATTTTGCATTCTACCATACATTTTAATGCCGATACATATCCGCCGTATCGTTTTGGCGCAAAGCATCATGGAAATGTTTACAACCGTGATGCATTGCGTTTACTCATCATCGTAAGTTTCAACCGATCTGTGGCCTACATCAAACGAGCTTGTAATTGGCACAGAAGACTTGGACCCGGATTACATTATGGTTCGTAAGAGTTAAAGATAATGTGTAACTCTGTATTACATATACAATATGGACCCGGAAATCAATGTATTACTTGTAATTGTTTTCTAAATTGTAGCAACTTATAAATCGGTGAATTGACTAAAGGCAAAGCAGCAGTGAATCGTGGTTTCCGCATCCCTGACTCAGAAGGTAAACATATTCAGGTTACTTTATTTACATTATCATTACAAGGAATTATTAGTAGCGTAATAATAATAATTTGTATGACAATCCTTCATCTTCTGTATATTATGCACATAATAATACTGGATTCCATAGTTAAACATATTTTTGTCACTGGTTTCATAGTGTTTTTCGTCGAGGTCATTTTCGTGCCCGTCGAATAAGTTACATTTTCTATCTTTCGTTTTGTTCGGAGTCCAGTTAACTGAATATATTATTATTTATAGTATTTAACACTGTTTTTCCCCGTTGAGATTCAACGTAATTGTAAACACGGAAATCTCATTCGAATGGAAGCATAGAATGATACAGTTGAGAACGAAGTGAATCGAGATTGATGATTACCGGCGCTAAAGCTTATATTCGCCGATCAAGAATCACCGCTGTTAATATATATTATTGACGATGTTTGGCCGAATGCCCTTTTCGAACTCTACCTCAATAATCATTATTTTTAATATAATAAAATCTAAGGTGCCTTAACAAAAACTGTTTGCAACTCTAAGGGGGAAGGCGACACTGACGGGTGCGATTCCAGAGAATTTATGCAACCAAAACCTTTGAATATTTGAATGGTATTAATTGTTGTTTAAATATACCGATAAACTTCTGCACCATGGTCCAAGGAATAAACCTCTGCAAATTTTGTTCAGGCAAATGGTGTACATGATTTAGCTTTTACAGTAAGTTCGAAGTTATAAATTTCGACTAATTTATATTCTAAAATATATTCTCTATCGCGCATACGTGGGGGAGGGATTTGCAAATTTCCGAAAATACGTAAACGGTGTAATTTTAAGTAGATAATTCAATTTTAACGGTTGGTTTTTTATGAATAATAAACCATCTAAGCCTCAAATCAAAGTTTCACCAGATGTGTGATAGCAAATGAACTAAAGATCATTTTGGTGAAATTTCATGCAAATCGGGTGACACTGAATTGAGTTACTGTATACATCGTTTTGAAGAACCACATTCCGAGAAAACGAGTTTAAAGTTTTGGAACAACTTTTTCGGAAGATAAAATTGACTTATTTGATAATATCCTCATCATTCGGTTTTCCCTTTCTTTTTTCAGTATGAAAATATGTTTACTAGGTATTTTTGTGCTCTCCTATTTGGTTTCATCCCCGTTTATAAAAACCTGCGCCGGTTGGCTATCTACAACAGGACGTCCTTTACGCTCACTATGGTGCTCCTTATTTTGCGAAAAATTGAATTTCTTTCGGAAAATCCCCTGAAATTGTTCCATTTAGGTAGAAAATAAATTATGTAATATATTCCCAGAATGGGATAACGGAAAGACGTGCCGCATCGCACTTAAAGATTAAAAATGTCATCAATTTTGGCCTTCTTCCAGACGTCACTGGCGATTAGGGAAGCTTTCCATTCTTCAATTGTCTCTATTATTTCATCAATGCATTACTAGACATTAAAAGTGGTTTTCGTAAAATATTAATTATATCCGCGCAGTAGTTTTTGAGATCTAGGCCCAAAAGTGAGCGCGCGTCGTGAAAGTGGCGCCGTTCCCTCGGCGCCTCCGCTCGAATCTTTGAAGTTCATCGCAGTGTATCTCTATTTTTATTACCCTATTTGATTAAAAAATTATTAATTAATTTTGCATTTTAGGAGTACTAATAATACTAACAACGAAGCAAACTGCGCTTCGAAGTTGGTTACTGTAAGACACATGGAGATCGACATTTTTAACGCACGTTGCGGCCCGAGGAACCCAATCCCGGGCAACGCCTGGCTGAGGGAGGGTTACTAGATCCGCGAACTTCGCGCGTTGGAAGTCCCGGCGGTGGGGCCGGGCTGCCTCATGAGTCCCATTAGGATAGAGCGCTCTCGTCCCTTCAATCGCGTCGGCAACTGATATGTCCACTCCCTATGATATCACCCCATTCTCAATTCGTTCGTTTTTCCACAGAGGCGGAAGGAAGGGAGCTCGGGGCGGGTTGGCTTTCGCCCTTCCCGCCCGAGAGGCGGGGCGGACACTCGAACCTCTTCATGCGCCTACCTCAGAGCGGGCGATGTCACTTGATGAATTTAATCATAGGCAGAGGAGAAGAAGCTAACCACGATTCCCTCAGTAACGGCGAGCGGACGGGGGGTAGTACGAGCGCCGAAGCTGGCGGCCCCTACGGGACTCCGAGCGCTGTGTCATTTTAAGAGTATGCTACAATATTAACAAACAAAGGCTTTCATTATTATTAAGAGTGATTAATATTTCCATTTGTCCTTCTTATAATAAATTACCTCAGAGTAGAAAACATACACAAGCTTTCAGTACCACTTCCGGGAATTGCGACTTAATACTGCTACTTCTCGTTATATATATATATGATAAAAATTATATAAATGTAAAAATGAAAATAACTTTCAATTTAAATTGAATTTGTTGAAATTTCTGTAAAGCTATGAGGTTTCGAAGCGACGGAGATTCGAAACGCGAAGCGGATTGCGCCCTCTGATATAAAAGTCAAAAACTCAAGTTCTACTCTAGATATCACATCGAAACCAACTGCAAATGAAAATTACAACATTTGTCTCGATTTCTCTTGAGACAAGTTCTTCCTCACATGAGAAACCAAAAAGTTTTAGGCGACGTATAAATTGGACTGCTCGTCGAATTTTTTCATGAGTCACGTTCCAACTTAATAGTTTTTTACTAAGATTTGGTTGTTCTAAAATTAATCACATTTAACTTTTCTGCATTCACAAGATACAGTGAGCAAAGGAAGAAAAAATAAGCATTTTATGTTAGATTTTAAGAGAGTAATGGCAGTTTCTAAAATATTAACGGGAGAAAATTCGGCAATTCATTCGATTTTAGCTTTTAACTTGTTGTTCTTGCTATATGAGCGTAAAATTTTCACTGTTATGTTGAAAAAGTTATTTACCATGAAATTTCATCAGAACTCAAGTTTAAATCGGTAAAAACTATGAATCTAAATTATACCCGTCCGAATCCTTTGCTCCGCATAGAGGCGAGCCGGCGCGAGAGGCATCGCCTTCCTCCCATATGAAAATTATGCCTGGAAGCTCGAAAAGAAATACATCAGCGATCTTCGAGCGTTGGAAGTCCCGGCGGTGGGGCCGGGCTGCCTCATGGGTCCCATTAGGATGGAGCGCTCTCGTCCCTTCAATCGCGTCGGCGACTGATATGTCCACTCCGTGGGATATCACCCCATTCTCAATTCATTCGTTTTTCGACGGAGGCGGAAGGGAGCTCGGGGCGCGTTGGCTTTCGCCCTTCCTGCCCCAGAGGCGAGGCGGTCACTCGAACCTCTTCATGCGCCTACCTCAGAGCAGGCGATATCAATGGATGAATTTAAGCATAAGCGGCGAAGAAGCTAACCAAGATTCCCTCAGTAACGGCGAGCGGATGGGGAGTAGTACCGGCGACGGAGCTCGCGGCCCCTACGGGACTCCGAGCGCTGTGGCGTTTTAAGAGTTTGTTTCCATATTAACGAACAGAGGCGTTCATTATTATTATAAGTGAGTAATATTTCCATGCGTCCTTCTTATAATAAATTTTCGCAGAGTAGAAAACATACACAAGCTTTCAGCACCACTTCTGGGGATTGTGACTTAACACTGCTACTTCCCGTTATATATATGATAAAATATTATAGAAATGTATTAATGAAAATAAATTTAAATTTAAATGCAATTGGTTGAAATTTCCGTAAAGCTGTGAGGTTTCGAAGCGTCCGAGATTCGAAACGCGAAGCGGATTGCGCCCTCTGATATAAAAGACAAAAACTAGTGTTCTATTCAAGATAACTCATCGAAACAAACTACAAATAAAAATTACAACATTTGTCTCGATTTCTCTCGAGACAAGTTCTTCCTCACGTGAGAAACCAAAAAGTTTTAGGAGACGTATAAATTGGACTGCTCGTCGAATTTTTTCATGAGTTACGTTCCAACTAAATAATTTTTTACTAAGATTTGGTTGCTCTAAATTTAATCACATGTAGGTTTTCTGCATTCACATGATACAGGGAACAATGGAAGAAAAAATCAGCATTTTATGTTTGATTGTAAGAGAGTAATGGCAGTTTCTAAAATATTCACGGGTGAAATTTCGGCAATTCATTCCATTTTCGCTTTTAATTTTGTTGTATCTGCTATAAATGCATACAATTTTCAGTGTTGCGTTAAAAATGTTATTTACTCTCAAATTTCATCAGAACTCAAGTTTGAATCGGTCTATGTAAACTATGAATCTTAATTAATCCCGTCCGAATCCTTTGCTCCGTGTAAAAGCGACCCGGCGCGAGAGGCATCGCCCTCCGCCCATAAGGAAATTATGCCTGGAAAATTGGAAAGGAATACATCCGCGATCCTCGCGCGTTGGAAGTTCCGGCGGTGGGGCCGGGCTGCCTCATGAGTCCGATTAGACGGATTAGAGCGTTCCTGCCCCGTGAAACGCTTCTTCGACTGACATGTCCACTCCGTGGGATATCACCCCATTCTCAATTCGTTCGGTTTTCGACGGAGGCGGAAGGAAGGGAGCTCGGGGCGCGTTGGCTTTCGCCCATCTCTTCCGAGAGGCGGGGCGGACACTCGAACCTCTTCATGCGCCTACCTCAGAGCAGGCGATATCAATTGATGAATTTTAGCATAAGCGGCGAAGAAGCTAACCAAGATTCCCTCAGTAACGGCGAGCGGACGGGGAGTAGTACCGGCGACGGAGCTCGCGGCCCCTACGGGACTCCGAGCGCTTTGGCGTTTTAAGATAATGTTCCTATATTAACAAACAAAGGCTTTCATTATTATAATAAATGATTAATATTTCCATGCGTCCTTCTTATAATAGATCATCGCAGAGTAGAAAACATACACAAGGTTTCAGCACCACTTCTGGGGATTGTGACTTAACACTGCCACTTCCCGTTATGTATATGATAAAAAATTATAGAAATGTATGAATGAAAATTAATTTCAATTTAAATTGAATTGGTTGAAATTTCCGTAAAGCTGTGAGGTTTCGAAGCGTCGGAGATTCGAAACGCGAAGCGGATTGCGCCCTCTGATATAAAAGTCAAAAACTCAAGTTCTATTCAAGATAACTCATCGAAACAAACTGCAAATAAAAATTACAACATTCATCTCGATTTCTCTCGAGACAAGTTTTTCCTCACGTGAGAAACCAAAAAGTTTTAGGCGACGTATAAATTGGACTGCACGACGAATTTTTTCATGAGTTACGTTCCAACTAAATAATTTTTTACTAAGATTTGGTTGCTCTAAATTTAATCACATGTAGGTTTTCTGCATTCACATGATACAGGGAACAACGGAAGAAAAAATCAGCATTTTATGTTTGGTTGTAAGAGAGCAATGGCAGTTTCTAAAATATTCACGGGTGAAAATTCGGCAATTCATTCCATTTTCGCTTTTAATTTTGTTGTATCTGCTATAAATGCATACAATTTTCAGTGTTGCGTTAAAAATGTTATTTACTCTCAGATTTCATCAGAACTCAAGTTTGAATCGGTCAATGTAAACTATGAATCTTAATTATACCCGTCCGAATCCTTAGCTCCGGGCAAAGGCGGCCCGGCGCCCGAGGCTTTCCCAGTCTCCCCTAACACATTAATGAGTAATTCTTGCATCGTAAAATAGATCCGAAAAACGTCGATTTCGGGCTTATCTTTTAGGCCGGGCGGAGGTGCCGGCGGAATAAAACCTCAGCGGACGGTAAAAAGCTGTCTTTCTCCGCCTAGCGATACTTTTGCGTTTCCACTTTCGAGGGAGCGGGGCGCTCAGGCGCTCCGCTCCCAGGGCGAGAGCCCTTTCCTCAGCCGGCCGCGTGTCAGTCCATGAAGGTGTCGGGCACAAATGCGGCGAACAGATTACAGAATGAGATGGTTTGTGCGCTACTCTAAACTTTCGGAAGGATGGAGAGTGTCTCTGCCGTCTAGCCGGCGGCGGCGGAGACCTCTTCGGAGCGTGGCTCGCATAGCACGCTGTAGCACCAGTTGTCGAATGCACGTCTCAGTGATGAGAGAAGAGCGGACGAGGGCAGCGGATCCATCCGCTTTTAAAAGCCTTCCGCCCTCGTCTTGGCAAAAGAGGGATTTCGATCCCGGTCGATTGAACCGAAAGGCCCAATACAAATGAATTGTACACGAAAAAGATTATGAAAAAGAAAAAACTATCTAATGTGGTGGATCACTCGGCTCGTGGATCGATGAAATACGAAGCAAACTGCGCTTCGAACTGTGTTACTGCAGGACACATGAACATCGAAGTTTTTAACGCACAATGTGGTCCGACGATTCCTATCGCGGGCCACGCCTGGCTGAGGCAGGTTACTATTAGGTCCGCGATCTTCGGGCGTTGGGAGTCCCGGCGAAGGGGGCCGGGCTCTCCGATGAGTCCGATGATTCGGACAGAGCGCTTTTGCCCCGTTATTCGCGTCGGTGACGGACGTGTCTCATATCTCCCTTTCGCTATCCGATAGTTCTTTTGCCGGAGGCGGAAGGGAGCTTTGGGATGCGTTGGCTGTCGCCCATTCCGCCCTAGAGGCGGGGCGGACGCTCGAACCTCTTATTGCGCCTACCTCAGACCAGGCGTTAACACCCGCTGAATTTATGCGTAAGCGGAGGAAAAGAAACTAACCAGGATTCCCTTAGTAACGGCTAGCGAACGGGGAGTAATTCCAGCGCCGAAGCTCGCGACCACCAGGGGGTCCGAGCGCTGTGGCGTTTGGGAGCGCTTTCTTTCCCGCGAGGGACGCTCCTCGGAGTCGGGTTGCTTGAAAGTGCAGCCCAAAGCCGGTGGTAAAATCCACCTAAGAATGAATACGGCCACGAGACCGATAGCGAACGAGTACCGTGAGGGAAAGTATTATGAATCAAACGGCTGGTCTGGTCTCCAGTTTGCCTGGAGCCGCTGCCGTTACAGATCTTGGTGATTTAATAAAAAATTGTAGCAAATACTAGAGAGAGTCCATTGAGGACTGATGTGGAGAATGTATTTGTGTGAAAAGCACACGAATTAGTTGGTCCAATGACCAAGGTGAAATCCGGTGCAAACGGATTCGGAAAAATATGGCAAATAAGCAAATCATATAAAGAAAACTCAAAATATATTCCTAAACTATAATAATAACAAAAATGCCTAAAGCTTGAAAGAAAAAACCTTAAGGGGTCATAAGGTTATAAATACAAAGTATAATTATACAAATAAAAAGTATAAATATACAAAAATATAAATACATCCCTTTGGCTATGGGGGCGGGCGTGAGTGACGCCTGCCCCCTTTCGCATTAAAAAAAAATTTTCCGATTATCAAAGTCCGGACTCTGGGGGAAAAAACGGACCCCATCGTCCGGCCGGAGTGCGGGTGAGGAAACAGCGTCTTCACTTTGAGCGAGTCCGCGAGAATGATTCTTAACGAAGGGTGGGCGAGGGGATGTTCTGCGGAACGGACCCTCGTTCGCCCCTTTACACCGGAATTTTTTTTCCCTCCGCTCGGAGCAACGACGGAACTTGTGAGCGATCGAGTCGTCGACTCTGCGTTTGCCTGATGCGTTATCGCAAAAACAAAAATTTAATCACCAACTCATTGTCAAGATAATTTTTTTGCATTGTGGAAGTAGACAAAGATTCCTCATCCATTGCACGCACGGAAAACCATAAGACGCTGCAATCGGTTTCGTAAAGTATGCTGATGCACGATTTAATTGTAAGACGAATTGAAATTTTCAAGTTTCAATCGGATGTATAAACAGGAAAGACACGAATCTCTCAGAGGTTGATCGGATGTGCACAGAAACATGCGAGTTTGTAAGAAATTACGAAGTATCAGAAAATGTAGCCTCGTATCGCATTTGTGCAGCATCAGGCTGCCCGATGAACTTTGAAAGCTCGAAATAAACTTAGAGATAAATAAAGATGAACTGACTTCAACGAGGTGATTAACACCGACCTGTTATTGCAATTTTTTAAGTCGGATCTTCTTTGCGTGATGTTTGCATTAAATATACCCATAGTGACTTATTTAATTATTTTGACATAAATTAGAATTTTTGGTAATGAATTTTTTTTAATTATTTTTGAAAATTTTTTTTTGCATTTCCGAAAATGTTATTTGTCATCTCTTTCAGTACAGATTTTTTCAATTATTTTCATATTGCAAAATTTAATATCTCTGTAAAAAAAATTTCGTAGCTGAAACTATGGCCTAAATGGTTTCTCATGCATAAACCGCAAGCATAAAAATTTTCATGACTCAAAAAAATTTATGTCAATTCCTGTCCGATTTCCCATGGAATGACACATCCGGTTCATTCATCTCATTCCACACTCCGTAAGGTGGTTTGCAGCAAGGCAATACGAGCGAAACAAGCATCGCTTGGGGTGGTAATATTTGAGGGCAAAGGCACTGGTTCGGAAAATAATATCCTTGTTCTGTTGCATTGGCATTTTGCAAATATCAGGAATTATATAAAACTAAAAGAGCGTGTGAAAATCTTAAGGATATTTCATTTAGATGTCTATCTATGAATATGTAAACAGGATGGTACAATCTATCTTTATCATGCAATCCTCAGAAACATTTTACAGCGGCTATTTGTCAAAGTACATCTATCTACGATAATTCCGTTCCTTTAATTTTCTAAAATCTAGCAATAAATCCTCTATAAGCGGTGTTGCCGCAAAATTTTATCATTTTGAATGTATCACATAATGCTGCTAAGTAGCTAAAGCAGCTTCACAATCTTTTATAAGGAAGGTTACAATTTAAAAAGAAATTACTGCGACACTATTTTGCATATTTTAATAAGGTAAAGTTATTTCAGTATTGAGCCATTCTATTCCATTTGAGGAGATAAATGTAAAGTAAATGCAGTGAAATTTAATTTTCGCAGTAGAAAAAGTATCTTTGAAATAGAATCTTCAGAAATTCTTCTAAATAAAATGTTCTTTCAGATAAAATACGAATTTTAATTGAAGATTAGCGTCCTATGGAGCGAATTGATACAGAGAACCGGAAGAGAGGCACCTTTTGTCAGAAGATTGTGAATGTAGCGAACAAAGAATTCCGATGTATAAAATACCGTAATAAAAAAGAGAAGATAATTGGGCTTTCAACTAAGGAAATAAAAAGATTAAAAGTCAAACTTTAATGATGAAATTGAAAAAATAAGCTTCTGATTAATAAAATTCTATTTTAAAAATTAGAATTATATACATGAGTGCTAAAAATAAATGACTATCGGTTTATGAAACCCGTAACTTTCCTAAATTCTTCAAGAGTGTTTTAATTCTTTATGATTTTATCTAGAAGTTTACTACCTAAATTATTTGCAAAATATTTTACATTCTTTCCATAACGAAGACACGAATAACGCAATCTTTTCACGGAATTTTTTGCCATATTTTCTGCATATAAATTATCCTACGTGAAACATGAGATACAAAATTAAATTATTTGTGAATTGTGAAAGAATATTTTATCAGATGATATGATATTGTTCCTGGGAATGTATACATTACGCAACACCAAAATGTTGCATACCATACATCACAGTTTTCGAGCATTTACAGTTAATTGTTCGGTGCTTATTTGAAAATTATTACGATGACTACAAGTTTAACTTTGAAAATCACTTTCTTATTTATCATTCTTAACGAGGATATCGGGATACTATTGATTTTCTTCTCCATTCATTTCCGATTCTTTTCTAGGCAACGTGCACCTATCGGATGGATACACATTAGGGTGGATCGAAAAAACTTTTTTTTCGAAATCGGTATGCGGCTAGTGCTTAAAGTTTGTGGTTGGTGGTCCTTATAAACCATAAGAAATTTCAGCTCGATCCGAATATGTCCTGAGGCTGCGAAATTTAGTCAAAAATTTCAATTTTTGTGAAAAAATGTCAAAAATTCGCAATTTTTTCTGATGATTTTTCGATGTTTCTGAAGTGATTTAATGGCAAAATATTACATGTATTGCTTGTATGTTGCTTAGTGATTAACAATTTACTGAGTTTGAATGAGGAAAATTGATTTCTTAGTTCGCCAAAATTTGTCAAAAAACGTCAAATATACAGAGATGTTACGGATGTTGGGTAGGCAATAACCTGCTGCAGTAACTCGACCCCACCGACTTAAATTTATGAAGAATGATAAGATAATAGGAACTGAAGTAAATTGCAGCTCTTATTTCATTGAATAATAGACTACCCAGCACTCACCACGAGGAGGTGGTTGCAATCGAGTGCCGACCTCTCACTCACCTAGGTAGGCTGTCCCATTTGGGCTTTGAAGTCCGCTTTTGTACCAAACATCAATAATATTTTTCTGTTCTTCAATCGAAGTCTAATTTAGCCATCACGGGATTCATAACTACATACAACAGTTGATGTAGCAGTTATATCCTTGACGCACCGTTCCTCCCCCTGGATAAGGCACGGCAGGTAAAATAGTCTGCAGTTTTCTTTGGGATTCATCTCTTCCAGTAGCGATGTCTTCTAAGTCTTCATTTGTTAGTAAGTGTGCTACTGGAGGTGATGTTATTTCTTCTTTTCTCCAGTGCACTAAATCTGTATAATCTTTGGCTTGAAAGTTGATCACTGGGGGTGCAAACTTTCTAATGGAGTTAACTGGTTGGCTTTGGCTTTTTCTAGCTTTCAGGATCTTCTTTGCAGCGTTTTTACGCACATTTCAGCGACTATCTAAACATACCAACTAGTATGTTTTCTGGATGCCCCCAGAAAGCATGATTTCGAAGATGATCATAGAGGTAAATCTTTAGCAACGTTAGCAATGTCTTTCAAGGAGATTTCCTGTCCAAAGTAACTTTTTTTTTCGCTTGAACGTAATTAAAACACCGAATGACACTCAAAAAGTTGGTAACTGCTTTTCATTAGATCCTCCGATTCCCCTAAAATATCGAATATCGCTGACTTAATCTGCCCTCAAGGCTAGGGTGGCATTTTTACGGAGTATTGTCCAACACACTATGAAACACAAATATTTCCTGTTTTCACAGCTATCAATCCACAGATTTGCAAGATTCAACAGTAGTTTTAGACACGCCTATTGCAATAACACATGTGTTACGTAGACTTCTAACTCGCGCAAACCGTCACGTTTCAGTGCTCTGTCCGGAGAGACTGACACCCATACTGGTAGTCTCAATATTGCAACCACCTCCTCGCTATTTGATTATTCGATTAACTAAGAGCTGCAATTTACTTCAGTTCCTATTATCTTATCATTCTTCATAAATTTAAGTCGGTGGGGTCGAGTTACTGCAGCAGGTTATTGCCTACCCAACATCCGTAACATCTCTGTATATTTGACGTTTTTTGACAAATTTTGGCGAACTAAGAAATCAATTTTCCTCATTCAAACTCAGTAAATTGTTAATCACTAAGCAACATACAAGCAATACATGTAATATTTTGCCATTAAATCACTTCAGAAACATCGAAAAATCATCAGAAAAAATTGCGAATTTTTGACATTTTTTCACAAAAATTGAAATTTTTGACTAAATTTCGCAGCCTCAGGACATATTCGGATCGAGCTGAAATTTCTTATGGTTTATAAGGACCACCAACCACAAACTTTAAGCACTAGCCGCATACCGATTTCGAAAAAAAAGTTTTTTCGATCCACCCTAATACACATACCTTAAGAAGGAAAAATGACTTTGGAATAAAATACTGAATAGAAATATATATATTATGATATAAACGTATCCTCTTAAAAGAAATTATCAAAAATTCAGCGCCCTTCTCACTCAAACTATTGGATACATTTCGAAAGCATTTTGGAAAATAAACACATAGTACCTTAGGGGAGGGGATGGCAAAATTCATTGTAAAATACATTTATGGACCAAATGATTTTGCTATTTTAGAATCCTATCTAAGTTGACCATTACAGTAAACTAAGTACTGCCGTCATCACTTCTTCCATTTATAATACTTTATCATGATGATGAAAAATCATTGAGCGTTATCCAGTTGCTTCAGAGCCCAGGACGGGAATATTTCAAATGCAGAATATTTGATATAAGACTTGATTTATTGAATAAATTCAGATACAGTAAATTCTTGTAAAACTCGTAGATACTATGCGTCCTTCCACTACAGGGGCCGATCTGATGGCACTCTTCATAAATACACTTTACCGCGAGCGATACGCGAAAGTAATCGATTAGGAAAGTAGAGTCATGCTATGTGCATCCCCCGCCACACGCTGAAAGGCGGATTGCAGGGTATATATGTAGATGTAGATTGGAAATAAACATGTCCGATAGCACTAGTAATATGTACTGTTCAATTTTCTTAATTTACCATCATCTGGAGCTTGCTTTCTGGAAACACTAATACTACTTCGCCTGCATTTTATTTATCAACTGAGTCTAAGGAGCAGTTATATTTAAAATAAATCGGAGAAAATTGTTTTAAACATCTAATATTTTAAACGTCTTGATAGAATACAAATTTAATGAATCTTCAACTATCCATAGATTATTCATCGCTGAAAAGCTCTGTTACAATGAATTCTATTTGAATTCGTTTCCAATTTTCAACAGGATTGCAGCGTATTTCAACTAGTCTGACCCAATAATTGGAAAATTAAAGAGATCTTCATTTCTCGAAGGAGCGAATTTAACGAGTTTTACGCTGAAACTAGCCCTCGCACAGTCCGAATTTTTTGCGACAAATTGTGAACTTTTGTTAAGCGAATGCGATTCTCTGCAATCCGCTGCATTGTGACGAATTTCAATCGTCTAATTGTATTCTGCATAGACGTAGTGTAGGTCTCGCACGCTTCGCCAAAGTGATTTATGTCGTTGATTTAATATTCATTCACAAATCGCATTATTCGAACGCACGCTTACAAAGGAACTGTCGCGATGGAATTTTCCAAACAAGATTGTAGAGAATTTCCAAAACTGAGGAAAACAAACGAAAAATCTTCTTTTGAAATTTTTTGAATGAAATAGTGCATTGCTTTTCACGTGATGGTGTTTCAAAGTGGGACCTCATAGTGGAATTATCTACACGTATGACTAATCATGTATTGCGTGAGACGTAGATATACATATTGTAAATCACGGACAATAGTGTTTTTAGCTGAAGGTTTCATTTCATTATATTGCCGAGATTGTGGCTAGGTTGGCTTCTTTTTTAACTACTCGTATCTTAATATAAATCATGCGAAAATGTATAACGGAAACATTATTTGTAGGAAAAACATCGGCAGCTGAGAGTTTCCGAAGTAGAAACTACGGTTCCGGAAATGTCCTTAAATCCATTATGAATCGATGAGAAAACTCGCTAAGTAATAGAGAAATAAAAATAAATCCATTCATTGAAAATCATAAAATAGAGTAACGTTAACAGTTCCACTATTGTTTTATCACGCTAAACATAGTTTAAATGAGCTTCTATATAGAATTTTTTAAAGTTTCCATATAAAAATTGAAATAATTATTAGTTTCAGTTACTAAGAAAGTTACTAAGAATGTTACTAGATAAGTGCTACAAGATAATTTGCCGATAGTCACTTTAAAGAAAGGAATTGAAAAAATATACTCTTACAAAATGTCGAAATTTGACTGATTTTCTCTAAATATTGCAAAATGTCCAAATATCTCCATCAAAATAAGGTTATTATGTAACTAATAATTATACTATAATACGGCGATGAATAATCGCAAGGAAGTAATTTCTGTTCGAAGCGTCCTTTGCGATATTGCGTTATTTTGTAAATATCTCCGGAGAGATTCTCTGCTAAAATACTCGTAGGAACGATTCTCATTTTAAACGAACTCTTGTTTTAATCACCTTGGCGATGCTTTCGAGTCGATGCGGTGCTCTTTTCCCCTTTCAAATGAAACCTTTTTCAATAATTGGTGGATAATAATTGTGGTGATGATGACGAATTTTGATTTTGGAACGTTTTTTACGGCGGGTACCTTGCTGGTCGGGAGTGTCTCCTGCCTAGATAAAACCTCTCCCACCGTCCTCAGAGGACCACAAGGAACTTACCCAGTAGCATTTCCTCACTCATGAACAGGAAAGCCTCTCGAGTCTCTACCCTAAAAACGTTGGCAGTTGGGATTCCTACACTAAAAACGGAATTTACCAAAACTTTCCATCGATAATCCTCATTTTAATGCCTCTTCTCCGATAATACATGCGTAAAAACGGCCGTATTGTGATTCACCAGTGAAACATTACCTGGAAAACAGGCTACCAAAAATCGAGTGCTTAGAAAGCAGTAGTAGGCGATTTTTGTGGAGTTTACCCTATCTTTCCTTCAACCCCTTGAATCGAATCCATAGGTATATAAATCACGGATAACGGCCAGATTACTGGTTGGAAGTTTGATCGAATCATTAACATGGAGGGCTTCAACCGCAGATTCTTGGATTGATGACGCGAATTTTGTGCTTCGCCCCCATCTCGACGTGTTCACGCTGCTGTTTTGTTTTCGGAGGGTGCAGAGAGGAGCAGAATATAAAGTGGGGTGGAACTCCACCGAAAGGTGCGGCAGCATTGGGAGTGGGAGAACTCCTCGTGGAAAGCAGAGTATGGGAAGACCTTAGGACTGCCAGACCAACTTCATCTTACGCTATTTAGGAGGGTACTGGAAGGACGCTCTCTCCCCATGGTCGTGAATTAAAGGAGCTTTCTTAAGGAATACCTAATGTACCTTGCATCCACTTGGACCAGTTACTTTAGTCGGGGATACCTTCATTCGCCTAAACATTAGCGAAGGAGTTAGGCATCAAATAGAAGAACTGACTTTCTATTACTTAGGTTCCCAAAGTTTCCTCCATCATAGCACTCTTATATAATACATCTATCTAGTAGTTTAGAGCTTACAGATATGATATTTATCTATCACATACCTATCATATCTATTAAATTAAATTTCAAGGCACATTTAAACAAGCATTCGTACGTTCCGGCGTGAATTCAAATTAATAAGGAAGAGAATCCAGACTGCGGAATGAAGTATTTATATTTTTCATAACGATATCCTATTGAATTGAACAAAAAATATACCGCAAAACACATTACGTCTGTAAAGCGGATTGAGAAATGTGTCTTTCTCTCATATTACCGATTTGGAATCACTGTTCTAATGGCCAATTGATTCTCTATTTAGCCAGAATAAATTTTTAAACTAGTTATGATTTCCTGAGCAAACTTGCGCAACATTGACCGAGTGCATTTTACAGGCATACATCATGTTTTGAATTGGCCGCATGTGGCCTGAAGGCCGTGGATTCTCCACCTATGGTCTACCCCAATGTCTACATTTTTACTCTCCCTTTCGACTTTTGACATGTTTGGCAGGTGCGTTTAGTCTACTTTCCTCCTCTACTTTTTTTCGCGTTCACGTTCTACCTTAATCTCCTATTCTTTCCGGCCGATATAACACAGTGGACTCTTAATATCCACATTTTCTTTCGAGTTACGAAATTTATTAAGCGATTGTATGTTAACTTTC
Organism: Pachydiplax longipennis; assembly: GCA_036926295.1. NCBI lineage: Eukaryota > Metazoa > Arthropoda > Insecta > Odonata > Libellulidae > Pachydiplax > Pachydiplax longipennis. The sequence continues at coordinate 5,623,293 of JAVFKF010000010.1, forward strand.
AATCTTTCTTCATTCATTCCTCAAGAAGGACCTTGGTGAGGTTTACTGCTACATCGTATCAACTTTTCGGTATCCTCTCTAAATACATTTCACCCAATTTCCGATCCTCTTAAGTTCTTAGTCCGGGGACAAACCGAAGTCTGTGGTAACTACTGAATCGGATAACCGTCTCTTTGGCTAACGCTCTAACCCAGGAACTCTCAAGCGATGGGACAAGCAGTGATGTTACTTGGGAAAGAATTAAATGGGATATTAATAATATGCTAATGTTATTAATTTGACTGAAACATTATGGGGAAAAATTGAAATTATGCAAAGAAATTCGAAGTTTTGAGTCATTTTATTCGGAAAATAGATTACCTGAGAAAATAGTAGTGAAGAAGCTAAAAAATATTTTCTTTATCGGTACGCACTTAGGTTACGCGGGAGAAAATTATGTTCGGTAACTTAGGTCATACTACATCTATTCTATCATACACTGCTAGCCTCATTTTTCTCTGAGTGCTTTTGCGACTCAATATATGGAGAAAAAACTGTCTTTTCCTTTGCCAAACATAACTCTCTTACTTTCACCAACCTCGTTAAGGCATAACTTAAACCTCATCACCAGCATCGTGGTCTCCAGAGGCACTTGCTCTTAAAACAATCTATTTGCTACATTGCATCATCTGCTGACACTTTCTATAAAATCAGCCATTTCCTTGACTGCTGCGAACTGTCAGGGTATCTGATTATGAGTAAAGTGGTAACCTCACCGGAAAAAGGGAATTAAAAGGGAGAATCGTACGAATTTTAGACAAGCACCAAAAGAAGAGAAATTGCAAGGAATGGGTAATGGGTGGTTTTGCACGTAAGGGCGTGCACCCAGAAAAAATCCCAAGGAAGAATAGACTTGAAAAAAGTCCGACGGGACCGGGAATCGAACCCGAATGGCTTGAGAGAATGTTCCGGCGAGATAGCTCAACGGACAGAGCACCCGACCGGCAATCGGGAGACCCGAGTTTTGGAAGGGAAATTGGGAAGAGAAATTGATTATAGATTATTATTTTGGCCGTGGAGTGCTGTTTTCGATCCGAAAATTGTGAGAATTCAGGTATAAAATATGAATATTTTCTAAAATTTTGAGGCTGTAAACAACTCGTCCCCCTGACCAATGCGATTTTTGATTCCCAAAAATATTTCTCATTAGAATACATTGAGAATAAAACCCTGTTTGAAAAAATGGTGAAATTAATAAAGGACTATATGAAGGGGCGGAGATGTTCGTTTTGCACTTACGACCGATTTGTAATGCGCGAACAGCAAACATATGACCAACAAACATATGGGTGTTTCTTGCAGTTCGATTTTGAAAGAAAGCAACGAAGTCAAAATAACGAAGTTTCAAAAATGATATTTCGCTCAATAAGTCTGCATTAACTTATGTTCCTGCAATCTGCTCTCCGGAGATTAGCAGGGGTGCATTTAGCACGAATTAATTTCCCTAGTCAGTTACTATCGCAAATCGCAGTTGCATTTTCAGTACAGAAAAACATCTTTTCACGTCGGACTTGTTACAATGGCCATCTATCGTTTTCTCGAGTGTAGAACTAAGTATCAATTGGTATTTACATACGTATTTATATGTATACTAGCTGAGGCGCCCGTTGATTCTCAACGGGGATATATAAACTGTAGATAATATCTTAGGTAATAATGTGTGCAGAGCAGAATCTAACATCTCTCAATTGGCTTGGATCAATGAAAATGTTATCCTAAACGAAAATGTATTTGCATATTTTATAATATATAATAATTGTAATATTTTCAAACTTATTATAATTTGAATCCAAATCTAGAATCCAGATTAAAAAAAGGAATCATCTTAGATTTTCTTTCCTCACATTTGTATGATGATTCTTCCTTGAGATTTTTCCTGGGTGCACGTCATTTCGTGCAATAATCACCCATTCCCTTATGTTTCTTTTAAATTTACTTATTAAGATAGTATTGCTTAGCTTCACATTGAATCGTATAAGGGAGAAAATTTTAATGGAGACAATACTACTTGCGGTTTACTCGGCTCGCACGAAAACAAAAGATCGCCCGTGTAAAAATGAGGTGTTTGATTAAGTTATGATTTACCCGAAATGCTAATGTAGTACGCGGTATTATAGTCATAGTTCAGACACGCCGCAAGGTTGCACGCAGTATACTTTTATCAATTTAAAGTTTTTCCAGTGTAAGTCACACGTAGTAGCTTCATTATTTTCAAATAGAGTTGGCAAAGTCGAGGTGATAAAGAAACTTTCCCTAAATGATCATACGTTGCCTCCTGTGAATCAACACTGCAAATTGTTCGTAAATGCAAATGCTGAAATTTCGGAGTATTGTCTGCTATGAACATATACTATCATTAATTTTTAATCATTACTTTCATATGGACCTAAAATACCCGTATATTCTTATGGGAAAACGCAATACCTCGGTTTCAACAATCGCATTCGTCGTCAAGGAGACTCGTTGTTTATAGCCTCAAAATTTCACGAAATTTCAGTTTATTTTAACCGAATTCTCGCCATTTCGACTCGATAACTATATTTCACGACCAAAATAAGAATTTTTATTCATTTCTCCTTCTTTTGTTGCTTATTATTTCTACTTAAATTTTGCAAAAGAAATGTAGCTTGCAACTGATAAAACTGAGGTTTACGTGCATTTCTTATGAGAACGGTTTTTCTTGCCTGGGTTCGATCTGGGGACATTTAAGTAAATGAAAAGTAGCCAATTATCTGCGCAGGGAGTACATTTAACAATCCTGAAAGTTTAAAAGTTGTGCCATTTATGGTTCTCGAGTTTAAGGCGAACATACTCACAAACACATATACACACATACACACACGCACATCTTATTTTATTATATTAGATACTTATAAATTTTTACCTATAGAATCAACGGGCACTTTAGCCATTCTGTGTTATGATTTTAAGCGTGGATGTGTATGTTTGTCTTCAACTCGAGAATCAGAAATTGCAAAGTTAAAAACTTCCACTTCAGTTAAATTCGATGTCTCAAGCTCAAAATATAATTGAGTTAGATTATTAATGTCGTCGCTATAACTTTGATCAGATTGGTATTTTTCGCTTTACATAACCTGCCCCTTTGAACTAAGCTAAGCTGAGATATGTTAATTTCTCTTTCGTACACGTAAGTCTATTACATTCACTCCTACTTCTAATTTCCCCGTAGAGAATCAACGCTTTAACGGGCCTTTCAGATAGTTTAAATATAAAGCAACTGCCTTATCAACAATTATTTAATTTTTTAGCTAATAAAATCTTACGTTATTCAATTCAATGTATTGAAGTAACGAGTAAAATTGAGGAAGCCAAAAACCCAGAGGGGTTCCTAGTTTCAAACAATTGCTATAGAAACCCATAATCTTCTTTAGCAAGAGAAAATTATCTGACGTTCCTGTATTGAAGGTATGGACGTTTAATCTCCTTTGGGAACCCAACTCCTATCAACGCTGCTCCTTCTCATCAATTACCCACAATAGCTTTACTAGAACAGGAGCCGTGGTATTTTTCTCTTGCCGCTCACCGCGCATGCATCTCTGCGTGCACTTTCTTTAGGCCACTTCATCCTTTCACCACACGAATAATCCGTCGCCGTCTCTCCTGCCTCATTCACGGGCTCTTTTGACCTCTGCTCTGGCACCGAACAACAGGAACCTCCAGCATGCCTTCACTCCATGTTCCCTCCTCATCGTGCATATACATCCCCGCATCCTTTGCACCCCTTCCTCATCTCTTGCTATACCTTTCTACTCCCTGCTCCTTCTCCTCGTTTCCTCTGCCTAGTACTTCGCACCTCGACTAACTAGCGTAAACTATTTTTACGTCTGTTCGTGTTAATAAATTTCACATGCAAACCTCAGCTAACGAATGACAATGCTAACGACTCTTTCCGCAAACGAAAACTAAATAGTTTTTCGAAAAGGGAATTGGCTAACAAATGTCTGAAAGCGGTGTTGTCCAAACTTTTTACTCGACGGGTAGGAGAGCATGTTGCTCGGAGGTCGGCGGGCCTAAGTTTTGTATGGGTATTACATGAATATCAAACATATTTCAACAATAATTTCCTTTTAAGTTTTCTTCCCGCATTAACTATCGAAAATAAAGGTTCCGAGTGTCACAAGAGCGCAGATTTCGATGAGATTTGGTAGTTGGAAAGACAAAAATTGGACACAAATATACAAGGAAAAGGCCCCCGAAGGACCCAAAAAAAACGAACATGCACTGATATTACTGGAGGGTTTCGGAAGGACCCTAAATAATGCTGGTGAAATCCCGCGAGTCAAGACGACTGCAAAGGGAAACAAATTTCTTACGCTGCGGCCTCAATGGGCCTCCTAAAGTTTTGACCGAGGGCCTCAGGTATGCTATGCAAGGGACTAAAAAGATCTTTCTACCATTATGCTATCATGGGCCTCAACGTTCCTCTTATATAAACACTGACATATCACGCTTCACATTTTCCCGTTCTATATTTCCTATATAATTCGAATAGGAGATCATTTCGCTTGACGTTGAATTTTTATTTGAATATTAATCATTTTTCCGCTTCCCGCTCCTACTCAATGAAAACTAAATTTCAGTGCTGCTGCGGTTACGATCCGGCAGATACCGTTGAGCCGATATGAGTCATGATTTGCTCCGATAAAATAATCCCAATTGCAATGCTTTTATGGCTGTACCTGTACAAAACCTGTTGTAATTAAATGTTAGAATAAAACTATTGATTGGCTCCCGGATAGCCATGTGGACAGCGAGTTCGACTTTAGTGAAAGCTTACCCGGGTTCGATTCCCAGTTGGAGCCCACGTACTATATAAACTCTGCTGTCGAAGGATTTTTAACAATACTACTACCACCAAAACTATTGAGATAAAGAAATAATGAAAATATATCTTTAGAAAATTAAATTTAAATGTTAATAAGTGAATTGTTAATCGTTAACTAGTGTTACAGTTTATGAGAATTGAAAGCGATAATTGGAACGAAAAAAAATAACTTTTTCCGGTTGCGGTTGTCTCGAGAGTTTTAATCTTTCGGTTCTGGTTTCGTTTTCACCTCCACAAAATTTGTGGGAGGTGTTTTCCACAAAACTTTCGTTCCTTTCGGTTTGAGTTTTCGGTTCTGTTCCGGTTCGATGCCTTGTGCTAACAGACATGTAAACAGAAAAACTAAACTGGCACGGCTCATCCTCAACATCCTGCGCGTGAGAAATCGTCCCACGATTGCCTCGCATGCACTTGACGTGTCAATGGAACAATTATTCATTTATATGCCCATAGCTCGCTTATTATCCGAACTATTCAGTTCGAACAATCGCTTCTAGGTAATTGTGTCGGGTGAATGCCATGATGCTAAGTGATCTCTATTGAACCAAGGAGCGTGGTTCGTGGGCGGGGCGGGACCACTGAGCCCTGCATTGGGTCCTTTTCCACAGATTTCCGCCACCTGCATACGCATGGATGTAGTTTAATGCATCGCGAATACGTCCGTCGCATTGCTAGACAACTAAAAAGGAGATCAACATTTACCTTGACGTTTGCTAAAGGAAAGCCATTCGTCTTTTTTTGTTGATATTCAATTAAAAATGTTGCTTTTATATTTTATCGTTAGCTGTCGCTGGGAGGTTCGCCCGCGTAGAGTACTATAGTTATTATGTTAATGCAGAAATAGTGCATAGAAGAATTATAAGATAAGCCTAACCCAAATACTGTATATTTTTACTGATGCTGCATGAACATTGTATTTTATTGATAGTTAATTGGTAAAATACACTCATCATCCTGTGAATAAGGATGCGAATTATACAGGCTATTTTTGGGATTTGTCGTTCTTGAAATAGCAACTAGATAGAAAACTTTCTAGAGCTTAAATTCAGGGATAGCGAGAAATCCATCTATCACCGGGCATTCCTTATTATTATTTATCGGTGTGAGATAATTTGAAATTTATAATCGAATTACCTTTTTTCGACGAACATTCCGCACGTAAGCAACATCGGTAAAACTTGAATTGAATAAAAAATCGAATAAAAATTTAATTCTGTTTGAATGATATTGACGCCGTAAAATACTGTCAATAATATAGTACTAATTACTGTAATTAAACGATATTGAAGATTACAATATCGGTATCTTATAGCTACTATAATGCACTATTACAATACCGATATCTCTTTGCTGCAACAATTTCAATATAAATATCTCCGTTACAAATAATATATTAACACATAAGATTAAACTTACTGAAGACGAATACCTATATCAACAACTGTTCCTTACTTTATATTCGTTACTTATCGTATAAGTTTTTTCAGCGCTTAATGATACGTTAGGCTTTCACGGCTACCGTTGCGGTCCTTGGGACAATTCTTCACCGTACATAACCCTGCCAGGCATTCCCTTACTCTAACTGCACTTTGCCAAAGGCTGAATCATTCGCTCATACACGACCTTCATATTCTGCTTAAATCTCCCTGTGATTGTTAGGTGAGGGTAAAAGATTCTTGCAGGCAAATCATCCCGTTCGGTAACAGCGCGATTTCAGAACGAGAATCTACTTTTAGAATTATTCTCCATTACATCTTATTATGACGGCTAGAAATTATATGAAATTCGACTTCCGCAATTTCATCTGTCGAAAGGATAACGGCGTTCGATTGTGATGAACTTAGACGAAATTTCTGAATATTTTATAACATTTTTCTCGATTTCGAACGGAAAACTACACATCATGATAAAAATACTTCTATAAGAAATTTTTTTCCTTCAGTTTATGTTCCACTTGATGTAATTAATCCCTTATTCCCTAAAATAGTAAAGCGCATAATTCTGAAAGCAAAGAAATTCCTAAACTTCATGAAGCGTACCCTTAGGAGGTCAATTAAGAAAATTAAAGAGGCTATAAATAAAGCTTAGGTTAGGCCAATCTTAGAATACGGGGAATGCTTATGGAACCCACTTGAAGTAGGTTCAAAGGGGAATATAGGAAAGATACTATACAGTTAAGACAGCAATATTCGCTTAAGGCAGGTATGATAGGCTCGATAACGTCATTAAAATAATAAGGGAGTTACATTCGGAAATTATAGAGAAAAGGAGAGCGAAATGAAGGCTAGGTTTATTATTGAAAGTATATACAGGAGTTGAGACCTTCAAGGAAGTGTCAACGGAAGTTAAAAACCCAGATTTTTTGGTAGAATAGACCACAGGCATAAAGTTAAATTGATAAAGCAAAGAACGAATTTAAGTAAATTCTCGTTTTTAAAACTCACTCTCATAGAATGGAGTAATATGCCCGCATGAGACTGAGCTTTTTCATAATAATCATAAGGTTTTTCTGAACAGATAATGCAGATAATGTATGGACGAATTAGCTTTCCGTTGACGAAGCCAATTAATAAATATAGTCTTTTTTGTGGTATAAACTGAAATCGCATAGTCTCCTCTTCCATTTAACCCATAGAAATCATAGCAATAACTACTAATTAAATATGAATTCAAATTATTAAGGAAATAATAATAATAATAATAAAGACTTTATTTAGGGCGAGATTGAGACTATAAAGTCTCCTCTTACATCTAACCCTAATACACAGCAGGAAAACTGTTTTGGATATTATTTGAGACATGATCTGATATCACAGTCACAGTTGGATTTTCAGAAAGTGTTGGAATATTTTCTGCGAATGCCAGGCAAATTAATTTTAATTTATTTGCCTTCCCCTAGCAAAATTTTAATATTATTTCTTATGCATTTACTTTTCCACTCTAATTTCACTCATTTTTTCGAATCTTATTTGAAGAGAATCGAAGGTACACTTTGCTTTACGCCTCCATTTATTTGAAAAGTGCATATATATCTGAAAGTTTCAATGAAAGAAAACAATATCATGTGTTATAAAAATACAGAAAAGAGAAGAAAAGAAATACGGTTTTATAAAAATCGTTACAGTTTCGATTCAAATTTCATAGTGAAATAAATTACTTTATTTTAATGTGAGAATGGAGGGTTTTAAGAGAGATGGAAAAGATAGATCTTTTAACTGCTGTAATCCTTAGTCCGAAATAGTATCCTTAGGATTCCACTAATTTCATCTTTTCCGCATTTCAAAATTTTCGTCACCATTCATTCAAAATTTCGTCCTCCAGTTGCGCTAACACAAAGTTATTTCCTAATGCCGAAGAGCGTGACGTCATCCAACACTGATTTCCAGCTTCTTTTTACGTATATTATCTAGGAGCTGAATAAAATATTCTAATAGAAGTGAATCTCAGTCAATCTATTGCTGACCTTCATAATCGTTTGAACTTTTGTTTGGGGTTTTATATTTTTCATCAAGAGGCCGCATATGAAACCGTCAGGCCGCACATGAGGTTATGAGGCCTTAATTTAAGTAATCCGACTTTGTGTTTGGCATTAGAAAACGAATTAATGTAATTTCTAATTAAATTGTTCTTCCACCGATTTTTATTTCAATTTTATTCGACAAATAGGTTCGAAAAAAATATTTAACCGGTGTAGAGTGAGCCAAAGATTCACAAGACACCATATTGATCTCCAAAGAGTGTAAAATGTGCTATCTAGGGCGCTGGTTGCATCATCTTCATCGTAAGAAATTAATTCTTAATTATGAATGTTTTATAATAGTTAAACGTTTAAAACAGAAAATTAAAAGATTATTTCTTCATGTTCCTTAATTTTCAATGTTTCAAGCCTTTCCGAAACAACTTAAAGACAGCTAAACGTGGACAACACCCATGCCCGAACCGGGATTTGAACCCGGGACCTCAGCATGCAAGGCTAGTGCGCTAACCTCTACACCGCCGAGGCCGGCAATATCGGTCGATCAAGTTAGATGCAAAATTATCACGTACTCCGTCGCGGTGCTGCTTTCGCGCCAAATGCAAATCACTCTGTTTTCTAGCTAAAGTTTATTGCATTTTTGCAGTGGACAAATTCCGTTTTCCATGAGCTCTGTTCCGAAATTAGGCTCCAGGAAAGAGTTTGAGTTACTACTAATCCTAAGTTGACCTTGTCTCTATTGTTCATCCCTCAATCTTCATATACTATTTCTACACATCTCTTTTCGGTGACCAGCACTTTTCTCCCATCAAAGCATATGAATGACACACCATTACAAGGAGAAAGGTTCTCGCTTCCTACTAAAAATAAATCAACAAATTAAGAATGCGCCATTTAGCCAAAAATGGACTTTTAATTGGAATTTTTCCATAGAGTTTAGTTACTCATTGAGTAGATATTTGTGGATACAAACGCGGTATATCGAAACATACACTGATACTTTATTTCCCCATCCAAATACATTTCAACATACACTCCAATCGCTACAAAGGAAGACACAAAAACTAAAACATACCTAAAATACGCACCTCTACGTATAAATCTTACTTAATTACTTTCAATCTAATTGGGCGAAATTTTTTCACGAGGCAACTAGTCATTTTAAATAAGCTTTTTCTTTCTCTACTGTTCAACTGAGTGCGATTAGCTTTCGTGGAATCTTATCAGCTAAATTTTCCCCAGGTGAGCAACATTTTATTTCCTAACAGATCTCGTTTATATGTAAGAATGGCTTGGGTTGCTTCATTTTTATGGACATTTTTTTATGCTACTGCTTTTTCCACCTGTTGGATAAAAGACAGGACATTTTATGGACTTTCTCACAGTTTTTCATCCAAAGATGTCAAAAGTTTGGGGATAATGACCCCTTCTGGTATTTACATGACTGTCAACCTGCAAATAATTTATGGTGATATCCTATCGAAAGCTTCTATATATGTTTGTTGTTTATTTGTAGTTACTCTAGAACTTTTTACATGTAAAGCATCTCCCCCACATGCATACTATTTTGGTTCTTAACACTTGGTCGTAGGTTAAATTGATCTAAAGTAGTCTAAAGTATGCTATGAGTTGTATAATTAGCAACAAAAAAATCGGTTTGGTTCGCACCAGGATTTGTTCTATAGTTAACATAGATCTGCACTAGTAGCATGGTCCGTGCTCTCTTTAGAGTAGACCAAAATAGGGCATTGTCTTACCTCAATCATTAAATAGCTGGTGCTGAACTTATTCCTCAAGAAAAAACAATAAAAGAAGCAAGTTGAGACGCCTTGCAGCTAGAATACCTTGAGCTTGAATTATATTAAAATATAGGATAAGACGTCGCATTTGTTTACACTAACTCTAAAGGTAAACTCTGAAGACTTTCTTACGTATTTGAGGCTCGGACCAAAGTGAGTCAATACTGCGTTTTTATTGTGAAAAGAAGCGTGTTTCGGAATGTAATATATAGAACTCATAGCTATAAGCCAATACCGAACTGAAAGAGATCCTATGCTTGTTTGTTCGGTTCGAACGAATGAGTAGTCTCCTATCTCATTAGAATTTTATGAATATCGACTGCAAAGGAGGCTGGTTCGGTAAAAAATATCCTCTTTTATAACAAAGACCATCATACCTGGAAGAGATACGTAGAAATATGTTCACATCTAAGGTAAAAGTTGAGATTCGTTGGTTTGAGAACCATAGACGAAAGAAATGAAAGAGGGAAATTGATATAAGAAACAATTTTCTGAAAAGAAGTCTTTCTCTGTCTGAATTTGAACTAAATGAAAAGCGTATGGTTAAGGGAAAGATATGACACTTTTTATACCCTAATCTCATTTGTAAAATGGTAATAGGCAGTAATGTTTTCTTATGATTTTAATGCATATCTGTGTTAAATTTAGTGTTTTGTATCCACGGGATTTAAATCCACTCTATCACATATATCATACATAGTTTTGGCGCACAAAGCAATGTCCCCGACGCCAACGAATAGGTAAACGATTAGATTGGAATTCAACGAAGAGTGTGTTAACAGCTGTAAGTGCGGTGCTTAGGAAGCATAAGATGAATGGGATATCATAGATGCTACTATAATCATTTACTAACAAAGAGAGTATTGCTGACATATATTTTTTTAAATTTCATTTGCTTTTTAAAAAACTTGCAGTAGAATATATCTTAAAACTACCAAAACACCAATTTAGGAGCCAATGAACACGGAAATCATTTTATATCTAAAGAAATTAATGTTCATTTCATAGACGATATATAATATTACATTTATTTATTTAAGGTAGGTAGGATAGTTTGCTATCGCAATTTTGCAGGGAAACAGTGTGATAAAGTGAAATATTTAAACAAGTATAAAATAGATAACAAGAGCAAGGTAGCGCGAGATATTTTCAATTTCTTTTGAAATAGTGCGTAAAATTCACTTAAAAATCATTCGATCAAAGGATGGAAGAAATAGAACGTATGATTATGGAGAAAACCGTGAGATATCGTACGCATGTTTTAAGTTAATAGAATGTAATCATGAGAGCCAATTCAAGGGGGAAGAACATGTGAGAAGCAATCGGAGCGCTGAGACTTGTTATAGAACGAAACGATTTCGGTGGAGACCTTTTCTGCGTGCCTTTTTATGGCCGGAAAATATTTTTTAAATTGATGGAAATATGAAAGGTTACAGAATGATACCTCGATACTTTTATATCTTCGAGAAACGCTCAAGAGGGATTTCCAGGAAGAAACTCTTAACGACTAATGCTGCAAAAGATTGAAAGGGAAAATTTTTTCTCGCAAAGAAGTATTTGAAGTAATGTAAAGAAATGGACGAAAGAGAATGAGTCTCAAAGGAAATGAGTTTTATCTGAAGGGAAATTTGATTTGCTGATTCTGTTAACGGTACCAAACTCACGAATGCTATATAATTTTATATAATCGTATTATTGACAGATTTTAAAAGATGAATAAACTGTTCAGTGTCATCTGAGCTAGTGTTTTGTGTTCCCCCCTGCCACACGCCGAAAGGCGGCTTGCAGGGTACATATGTAGATGTAGATGTGTTTCACTTTTCGTGGAGCTAGTACTGTTTTCTCCCAACTGCGCCTCCTTTCGCTCCTAGTGCTGTGTGGAAAATATTTTTCTCTCTTTGTGCTCTAACCCCCAAGGTGGAAGGGACCATCGTTATCTCTCTCTCTCTCTCGTTTGCTGGAAGTGGAGAAGACTGAAGACTGACTGTAAGACTGAACTGTTACTTGTTCCTTCGGGAGCAATTATTTTCTGTGCCTATTTTCTTGATATTTTATAAATATTTAGTCCTTCGGAACTGTGTGGTTAAATTTCTTTTTGTTTTCTCACATCACCAACCATGACCACTTATGGTGGTCGTCACATACCATACCATAAGTGGTCGTCACATACCCGTTACCTATTAATTCAGATAGCTTCCGGATACATCATGGCGCTGGGTCAACATCATCCCACCTGGAATCGAAACCAGGACCTATTCCGCCAAAAGCGAACTTGACTGTCTAGGAGCGCGTTTATTGTTAATTTGAATTAAATGATGTACTAAAATTTAATCTAAATCTTTTATCTGAGCCCACTTCTTGGGTCGTGTCTCTGTAGAATGAAAGAATTTGTTGCTGATTTTAACAATTTTATTTACAAAATGCGTAACTTTCGTTAGTATATTTTTAAACATGTATTCAATCTACTAATAAATGAAAAAACGATTCATATAACATGCTTTATTAAAATTTTATAGCCCTACAAAGTGACCCATATACGCCGATTTTTGCAAAAATTTCGAACTATTAAACATTAATAACTTTGCCATAAAAAGGTTTTTCTGAACCGAAACTTTGAACAAAGGGTTTCTCACAGAGTCCGCTAGTGTAAAATGTTCGTAACGTTTAAAAGGTCAATTTCTGTCCTATTGCTCGTGGAATGGCCCATTTAGCAAATATAGCATGATGTTACGATGATGAAAATATAAAGTTTTAAACATCCTCAGAGCAAGTCCGAGTTACGGGCATTCGGTTCGGTAGCTCCGGGCCCCGAGGAAAACCTTCGTAGAAATTGTTTTTTCAAATAAAAAAGTCCTAACTAAGAATTTTCGGAGGTGTTTTTTTGCCGTATAGATTAATCCTAAGCTAATTTGTACAAGTGATGAGGTTTTGTGATAAATATTTCGTCAGTGAAATTGCAGAATCCATTCTGTGGAAATTTTAATGAATCAATCGATCGAAAGATTTAATAATTAATGACTGTTGCGGTGTATTATCTTTCTGTAAAAATTATTCATTCTCTGAAATGTAAACGCTACGGCAGTAATTAATTAGAGGATAATCATATTACTTGATAAATATTGTACATACAATGAATTCTAATGAATACCAAAAATTTCGTACAAAATTCTTTCATTAAAATATGCATGTCGTGAGGTAATGGTTACTTTACTTGTGTCTAATTAGTAGGAGCGTAACTCTGGCAGATCCTGGTCATCCCTTATTTTCTCTCTAAGATTTTTACGAGTGATTTCTCTTTTTTCGAACTCCGATTTCGAACTCGGATTTTCTCAAATTCTGCAATCATAAACTATTCACCAACTTCTACGCTTCATGTGTAGGTATTCATGGTTCATGCCTACGATGCAGTGTATGTAAATATTTCTTTGAAAAATATCCTACGGGCGAATATTTGGTTTCACCTAAAATGATTGCATGTTGGAAAAATCCAATTTCACGGAAAAACTCAAAAGTTACTTAAATTTTCATCAACTTGTGCCCGTATCTTTGCCATACGATTGCATTTCCTAGTTAGGATTTCCGAGGAATATTGGTAATTCATCCGCTCTCAATTGATTAGGGAATGTCTTAAACAAAAAACTGATTTAAAACTGGATACAATTGAGTCATATGTAGCCGTATCATTCGATCAAGCCGGTAAGAGTGAGAATTGAAATTTCCGCGGACTACGTCAAGTATACGTCGCTTCAGCCAGATTATTGGGTAGAGAAATGTATTAGAAATATTTTAATAACAGCTACAGCTTTCTTTCTTCGCACATGATGGAAATATTTATGACGAACGTATCCGGTTGACGGCGCTGAAGATTAATTATTAGTTCCTAGGAAGACTATTCTATGATGAACGGATTTTAAATGGAAAATTCATTGAAGGAAATTGTACCTAGAAAATAAAATTATTGGTTGAAATCGGAATGGAATGCTTGTGGGAAATGAATTTATTTATGAATGAAATTTATGTCGTATATCTTTATACATTATTTATAAAAATCCGTTTTCGGTGGCCAGCGCTTTTCTCCCATCACACTCCATGAGGACATATAAGTGACACTCCATTTTAAGGAGAAAGTTTCCCGCTTCTTGCTAAAAATATACAATAAATGAAAAATGAGCCATTCAGCCAAATACCGAGATAAAAATTTGAATTTGCCCATAGAGCTTCGTAACTCGATGTGTAAATATCGTTATATATCGATGAAAAGGTATATCGAAACGGCCACTGATACTTAATTTCCCCACCCAAATACATTTTAACAACCACTCTATTCACTATAATCAAATACAAAAACACTTAAACATAGATAACAAAAACACACCTTTGCGTATAGATCAATTCCGTTCAATTTAGTTGGGCGAAAGTTTCGCACGCGGCAGATAGATTAACAATATTAATGAATATTTCTGTCCTTACGTCTCAGTCATTCACAACCAATCATCTCCCACGTCCGTTAGCACTTACGTGTAATAGGACCTTCCCATGTTGAATTCCAAATTCTTGCGATAATGATTTCGCGAAATATAATTTTTATAAAAATTTCGCAATTCTGAAACAAAATATATGCTCGAACTAAACGCGAGTGGAAATCAAGTTAGGAATCTACTCAATTAGTTTTACAGACCAACTTTTGTATTCGAATTATGACTTTGCAGTCCACACGCCAAATATAATTAAGGAATATTGAAAAGAGATTTAAATTATACTAATGCTAAAATATTTTAGCCGGTGAAACTTTTCTGAAAGTAATATTTGACGTTAGATAATATACCTATTTCATGATTTTATATTATATAGATATTATTATAATGTTTTAATTACTATAATGAATCGGTATCAGTTAATTTTAGAAGCAGTTTTACGAACCAAGCGTTCCGTCCTTACTACCTGGTAGAAACTCAGAGCAATCTGCTGAAATTTTCATAGTAATCTTTAAAATCTCATAAAATTAATTTCCTCTTTAAAACCCGCGCATGGAGTCGGAGTTATTTCTATTACGGTATTCCCTCCGCTTTATTGAAAATAACAAAGTTCGGTTTAATTCTAGTTTCACCCTGATCATTAAAATTTTAGTATTTCTAACGGTTTTCATTATTCGTGACTTATAACTTCGTGATAAAGTAAATGAGATTACATTTTATAAATTTCAGAAGAAAACCCGTAATATAAAGAAATAATGAAAGAGTCATCGTACTATTCATCATAATCTTTTTAGCTACAGAGAAAGCCTTGTAGCTGCAACCATTTTGTATTCTCTATCGCAGTATTGTACAACCCCTGATTCTTCGGAACTCATAAAATGCCCTTTATGTCCTCTAGGAACATTTTGCTAGGTTTCCTTTTCCTTTCTAGTCTGTGCCTTGATTTTTCTTACTATTACAATTCCTAAGAAGCCCTTACATCATAGAAAGCCCTGAGAATTTCTTTTCCTTTTTTCAGTATATTATTAAACTTTTTACTCTTTCATTTCCCTTAGAATTGCAACATTGGAATCCATGGGCACCCAGCGTACTCTTAATATCCAAATTCATATTTCCATGGCTTCCAAACGAGACTTTCTATCTTTCTTGCTGGCAAGCTTTCATTCCCATATAATACTGTCCTCCGAATAAAGTTTCTTGCAAAAGATATTTTGATTCTTCTAACTAATTGGATTGATTTCTAAACATTTCCTTTACTTTTAAAAGCTCTCTTTTCCATTGCTATCCTTCTTTCCTCTTCAAATTCCTTTACTAGACGTACGCAAGCATTTTTAAAAATTAAAGTACACGAGGATCCACTATTTGAAGACCCCTATCACTTTATTTTCCTCGCTGTTATTTTCAGTTTCCTTTTTGCAATAGCTTAGCACAGAATTTTAAGCATTTTATTTATATATGTAGCTGATTCTGTAAGGATGACTGTGTCATTTGCATAAGTTAAACAGATATAATGAGCGAAGATAGTCTCTTTATAAACTTTCTCTAACCTTTCTCACAGTGTAAATTGTTAAATATAAAGGTAAATTATGGAATTGTATGTCGCCGTTACTCTATAATAGTAAGTATAACTGCAATTAGACCTAATTAAAATACCAGCAGAAAAATAACAGCATAAATAACGGTTTCTAGTATTGCTTCAGGATCGAGAATGTTCATTTGTCCGTTTCATTTAGTATTTTAACTCGGCAAAAATGATAATCGGTGTGAATTCGGTTTTTTGATTCGGTTTCGGTTCAATGACCTGAAAACCCTTTGCACCATTATTCAGCAAAATATATTATAAAAAACCGGTATCGCACGAATAAATTATAAGTGATTAGCGGGAAAGAAGCTGTTGCGACGTCGATTAAAATTTCACGAAAATTGAGTACTTTAGCTCTGATTTCAATCCCGTGAAGTGCGGTCTTTCATTTAGTCTCTCCTCAGTTTGCAGCCTATTGTCTCCGAAATCTATCTTTATGCCGTTATTAAAGTCGTCCCCTGAATAGCTTTCTTTTCCAATTATCTGCAGATTTTGATTCTCGCTTAACTCCGTCGTTAAAATCGGGATTGATATTCAGAACGAATCTCCGGGCGGAGAATAAAAAACCCACTCATCGCGGAGTTTCGTAGCTTCTTTCGAAATCCATAAAAATGCAATTCGTCCATTCATCGAGCAAAAAAGACCCCCTTAAAAATGGAAAAGTACGAAATCTTCTCTTTTGCGTCGAAATACTGCGGAATCGATCCCTTTCGAACAACTTGATGAATACTCAGGCGATGTCTCACCGAAACTTCTAACAATGGAGTTATGGCTCCCGTTCCCCATTGTTCCTCAGAAACTAACAATAATTACTCCATCCCTCGCTCCACCGAGCTAATGAAGTTGACGTTTAATACTTCAGAAGACCTTCTTTGTCTCACGGAAGCACAAAGAAAATCCGAAGAGGAATGCGACCGGGTAGGTGCGTGTATACACATCCAGAAGCTCGCCATGAGCAACCGCTCAACCTTTTAATATTACAATCGGCTGACTTTTGTCAAACAACGCCTCTCTCAGCGCCCCGTAAGGTGAGAAACGTCACTAATGCACGCAGAAAGGGAGGTTGGGCCGAGGGGGGCAAAATACTGCTGGGATGGGTAAAGAGAGAGTTTTGCCTGGATTTACCTCCACGGTTCCCTATTTTGTCACCGAGACTCGACGGTTTAAGATCCCCAAACTTGTAGGGTAGATTCATCCCCCACCCACGCAACCTTTCGCCTTCCCTCCAGGCAGTTCGGAAACTTAGCCCTCCCTCTCATTATATTTACAGACACAGGCCTGAGGACAGGAATGGTCCAGAATAATAAGCCCACGGTTGGCATAGTAACACCTCCCCCGCTAAGGGATTCTGCGGCTTCGCCCACGGCGTGTCGGGCATTCCTTAGAACGGTGGCCTACTCCCCAACGGGTAGTCATTTGAGCCTCCACTAGGCTAAGGGGTTAAAGGAAAAGACGCCTTTTTCGCGACGACTCCAGAAGCGCCGCCATCCGCGTCCTCCTCGACCGTCCCCACCTCACGGTCCTCCGCAGGTAGGGAACACACCGAGTTAACTCCCTCCCCCTCCGTAGCCCCCCCTACGACCCCTCCCCACCATTCTGCGGATTATCGATCAGGGAGACGCCTGGTGCTCTTTTTACGCTAGCGCTCATCTTGTTAATTTCCCGGCATTCTCGAAACTCATGCCCGTCTCATTGTCACATAATAGTCATTGTGGCGGTCTTAAAGGGGGGGCTCTCGCGAACATTCCTGGGGAGGCGGACGGGGGAGTGTGGATGGCACGCAGATTGTAAAAGCGAGAGAGTTAAGAAAATGTCGGTCCGATCTGGTGTTGGGGATGTCCCGAAATGGGAATCTATGCGAAGCGATAGCTTTCCATAAGAACGGGTTAAGGAGGGTGTATTTGGGGTGGCGGTGGGGAGGCGTGAGAAGGGACAGAGCGAAGCGCGGATTTGGGCGTGGCCGTACTCTTTGGTTGGGAGATCTTGAGTCCACGGCCGTGACCGCAAAGTCCGAGATATCGCTCACCGCCGAGGTTCGTGGCGGAACAAGGGGAGATGCATGTCTTGTGCTTCCTGATCCCTCCATCATCATTCTTCACCTCCACCCACACTTTCATCTCCCTCACCATCTCCTCCACGGAGCAAATCGCACGATGGGACTCCAAAGTTTAAAATTCCGTTCTTTCGGAAGGGACTTTTTCGTTTTCCGATCCGTCTTTGATTTCGTTGCTATGCTAGAATATAATGGACCACTAAAGGCATAGTATAATAAATTATGGAAGAACTAATAATAAAAAATAAATATAGGAGCCAATAAATCGTCAAAAATATAACAGGGTAACACTGCGGTCATTCTAGATAAGCAGCAATATTATTTGAACTGTCAATAATTAACTGACAATGGTCCTCATGTACTCGTACCTAAGTCTCCACTTAACAACTTCTTATAATAAATTGAATAAAACAATAACCTATCGAAAACGTTAGAATATAGATTATAGTAGACCACTCATTTTTTATGATGATTGGCTCTTTCAATTTCTTGTCGTCATGGTAGTAAGTGGATACTCAAGAGACTATGTTTCAGGATTTTATGCATTTTTCCACCGCCGAATTCTAGATAATGGTAAAATCTCGACGTACATATCAAACGGTTTTATTTTCCGCATTTATGCCATCAAGATCGTAGTTAAATTTTAGGAGATAGTTAGCAGTCTCGATTTTTAATTATTTTTATCTACGACTAGCTTGCTTGATAAAGTTAAAATCTCTATAAATCGAGTAACTTTCTTCTCTGCCTGAATACCATCGTTACCAAAGCTAAAATTTAGATGATGTTCAAGAGTCGAATTTTCGCGAATATGAAATACCTAATCTTCTCCGTCAAAATGCAAAAGACAAACAAAAAATTTCTATTTCTCGGTCGAATATGTTTCCTTTTTCCTCTATAGATTTTATCCGTATCGCGCTTACACTTTCGGGAGAACTAAAGTGCCTCAATTTGTTAGGACGACAAGATCGCTAATCCGTTTATCAACAGTTGCCGTAAAGATAAAATCCTGAAAATATAGAAAGGGTGAAAATTTTCGATATATGCGATTAAATGCATTTAATTCTCGTTTCATTAATTCTTGTTCATATTAGAAGAAGAACAATGTTTCCAATTTTGCACGCCAGCGATATAATTTCTCAATTTGTACACCATCAAGTTTAAGATTAGATGTTAGAGATGAGCATCAAGTTAAAGAGATAGATTCTGATTTGATAAACTCTGTTCTCATTAATTTTCTTCGTTTATTTGTCAAATCATTTAGGTCGCGTTAAACTTATAATTTAGAAAGTTTCTCGTGAATAAAATTGTCTCGTATATTAAATGCTTAAATTAAAACTGATGACTTACATAGAGGATAGATTAGTTTTTCTATACGTATTTCATTTTTTCATTTGTTTGTCACAATCCCTTCATTGTGACAAACAAATCCCGAGACTGTGATCTTAGTCTCGATGTGATTACAATTATTCTCTGAGTGCTATATCTTGTAATTTCATCGTACCTGTTTTCTTAGTTTAAAATATAAATAATTTGAACATTTAAGATTTACTTAAAACTCTTCGTAGAGTATAAAAAGTTATCGGACCAAAGGTGTAGCGAAAGTTAATTCGATCCGTCAACTTCTTCCATTTGATTCTGATTTGATAAACTCTGTTCTCATTAATTTTCTTCGTTTATTTGTCCAACCTCAACATTCATGGATTTACGTGAGAATGTACTTTCAAGACTCACTTTTATGACATTTATATATAATCTCTCTACTTTTAGTTTTATTAATAACTATTAGTAGAAAGATATGAAGTTTTTTCTACTACGCCTACCTAAGACTTTTATGGTTTCATTAATATGAGACTTCATGATCACAGCTCCATGTGATTTACCGCTTTTCTTCAGTCCCTTCAAATGCGAAATACATTAAGTATAGCAAGTTTGTGACTTTAATTTTACGCTTCCCCTCAAGGGCTAACGGAATCATATATTGAATCACGTGAGAGGTGTAATTATACGAGGGTGGTCTGAAAAGTTTGCGACTCCAGATTTTCCAGAAATCTTCAGAAATTTTTCAGAAAACATGTCGAGAAATGGCGAAATGCCGGAAACTTTTCGGACCACCCATGTATATTTTTCGTATATTTTGACCATCCTCCATGTTTCTCATTTAAATTGAAGGGATAAATGTAAAAAATGAGGAAGAAAATTCGGATCGACTCTTTTATAAAGTTTTCGCATATCCGTCTTGCATCTATTATTTACGACAAAGTTGGGACTCGAACGAGAAAAAGCTCGTCGTTAAATCTTCTTGGTGTTTATTCATTATCAATTCAAAGGATGAAGGTAGCATAAAGGTGTACATTATTAATGTTTCCATTAGAGCCTTATTTCGGCAAAATGATTAAGTGTGACTACGAGCGGAAAAATATCATTCTCCCCATTGATTAAGACTTTCTTGCGTTTATCCAACGTCGACTCAGACTAAATCTAAGAACGGATCGAATACTCTGATCTGGCGTTTTTGAGAATTCTCATTTTGCCATAAATTTATGGACAGGTGAAAGATGATGTTATAATTAAATTATATATATATATATATATATATATATATATATATATATATATATATATATATATGTGTGTGTGTGTGTACTGATCTCCCGGATAGTCAGGTGAGCAACTTTAGTAAAAGTTCTCCCGGGGTCGGTGCCCGCTGGGGGCCCATATAACAAGAGATCTCAGTTGTCGAAAATATTACCACTAAAATATATGTTATATATTAGAGTTAAAAGGGTTCTTAGGTTGGCTAGTTGTATAGGTGGCTATCATGTGCATAAGACAAAGTTGTACCTTTTGGAAAACTAAGAATCACAAGAAAATACAATAACGAAATCAAAGTAGGTAGTATTAAATTGTGTGACGGGGTAAAGTTGTCTACCTGGTTAGTTAGGAGAAAGGCTCCCTCAAAACCTCTTGAGGATAGCACGTCGTATAATAATATTTCGATATTAAACACGCATGTCAGCTTTAGTATATACCTATTAGTTGTGCATCTCAAAACCCGCTGTTTTTGGAAGTGATAGGAAATTTGGTGACAGTGTCAAATAAAAAAATATTTTACATCAAAGTATATGCTACAAATTATTGCTCCGGATAGCTTTATCTGTGGTGCTTTCCTCATGAAACCCACCTTCCAATTTCTTTCTTATTTCTTCGCATTTCAAGCCCTTTCTTTTTCATGTTATCACAACCACCCTTCTTTGATTTTCATTATCAGTTGAAGGTTAACACAAATTTGGGTTAACAATGCCTATTTCTATGAGAATTGAGAACAATAGCTTTATAAAATTGCTCAGCAACAATTGTTCACGGAAATAGCGAGTAATTGTCTATCCACGCTCTATGCAATTACAAGGCATATAAAAATTTATGAAGTCATTAAACTATATAGTGACTGTTAAGACACCCAGTATAAATGCAGATATGGATATACTGTCATATTATACAATGACTAACCTCAGCATTTCTATCATTATTATTTCATCTTACAATGCTCAAATGTATGAATCACAGCTGAATTTTAATTTCCCAACTGTTACATCACATTCACTCTACATTTACAACACATTTATCTTGTTGCACTCCTCTTTCTATTCATACTGCGAAATAGGGGAAGAGATTCGAGAACTTCCTCAGGTAAATTGCTCCATTCGTCCATCGTCCTATCCCGAAGCGAATTTTATTCGCCCGCTGATAGTCTTTTGTCCATCCGTCAAAATCCCCCGGCGAACAGCCATCCATCCTCTACGAGCACATTTTACGCGATTCCCAAACGCCCAACCCAAAGCGCACTAATCCCCTCGGTCTCTCCCTGCGCCACTCCCCCTCTCGCCTATTTCTTCATTTACGCGACACTTAAGTGCATCCACCCCCGCCAGGCAAGCACCCTATGTCTCCCCTCCCCTCACCAATCTTCGCCTTCCTTTTTTCTCTCTTGTAGCTTTTCCCCACGCGGGGAATCGATCCGAAGGATAACCCTTCAAAACCACAGATGTATACGTGTATGCATTACGTCGAGGGACAAAGTCGAGGGCACGGCAGTGCTGAAGTATAAAGTGGTCTATGGTTGAACTGGTGGAATGGGAGGTCGTTATGAGGTTGAGGGAGAGAAGCAAGAGGGGTTGAAGGAAAGTTAAGCAGATGAGAAACGTGGGAGAGTTGGTGACGAAGTACAAAAGGAAGGAAGGGAGAGGTTAATGCAGAGGAATAGAATCATAGAGATGGAAGAATAAGAGAAGTACGGGGAAATTTGGTTGCGGTAGGAGAATTTGGAAGGGTTTGATTTAATTGAACCCCTGACAGAGGCTTGCCTCGAGTGGGACTCTACCTAACCTTCCATGTCGACGGTACGTTGTAATGCATTTTAGGAAGTTCTAAATAGCAACAAGAAAAATAAGGGCCGGCGTTAATTTGGTTTCGAGGAGGGAGAGCATGTTTTGCTCCAAACTGTGATAAAATAGGGGCTGAAACTTGTGTGCACCTCGAGGTACTCCTCTTGGGGGCGAAACGGTCGGAGACCCTTCTCGCCGAGCATTCCATCTTCTTACATTGAGATCGATTATGGGTAGGGCTGGTATTCTATCAAAGAAGACCTGGGTGCAAACACTTCTTTGGCCCCCTCTTCTGTAGTAGTTTTTTTAAAGTGCATAGATGGGTGAGGTCATTTTGCAAATACTGACCCCCACCGGGAATCGAACTTGGGACCAATTTCATCAGAGGCGAATCCCCCTTTGGCTATCAGGGAGACACCCCGTTTCTGCTTCCTCTATGTGTTCAGTAATTTTTAACAAATAAAGAAGAATTAGACGCAAGGAAATTTATGCGGCTATATTTTTTCTCATGTGCAAAATAAAGACCCTCGTAAATTGGGGCCCCCTCAAACTCGTTGCCCGGAAGATAAAAATCAGTGGAAACCCCTCCCCCTTGAACGGTCCTGTTTACTGGCAATTATGAGAAGAGAAACTTTGATCGTGTAGAAATTGCCGATGGGCTTGAAGACGATTCAAAGGAAAGATAAGTATAAACTCATGTGCGGAAAATACGAAGCTTTGTCTGCGAAGGACATGAAAAGACGAACGCCATTGCGACGATTTTTAATACACTCAAGAAGATAAGTCGGCAGACAAAATGAGAAAATATGAAAGTTTGGTAATCGGAGAAAGAGTGAGGTAGTATTTTTAACAGCTTTTTATAGTTTTACTTTACATTGTGAAACTTTTGGCACAAGCGAAACAAGCATTGTGGGAGCGTAAATCATGATTAGCAAAATAAATATCCATATTCTGTTGCATCGGCAGTTATCAAAATTAGTAATATATGAATATACATACTTTACGGATGTAAGATTAATATGCACAAGGGTTTCCACGGTTCACTAAACATACAGCTAACGCACAGGGTCATGCGCCCCCAAAACCTCAGCTCCCCGGGCAGCCCCCGAATCTCGGACCCGTTTTTTACCTCTACCACTACCTATTCGGTCTAATGTTTAAGCAGGGCCCAATTGGAGGTGAGTGAAGATTGAGATACGTTTCCTAAAGTGTATCCCGCAAAGTTTCGTTTTGTTGAGAAAGTAATGATAAAATGACCAACAACGGCGGTGTGGGACTGCAGGGAAAGTGGCCACAGTGAGTCTCCCCGAGGGAGTGGTGGCAATGGGAAAAAACATACGCGTCGAACGACTTCATTAAGCGAAACACTGAAAATTTCCCCAACGCGCATCCCCTGTCATACAATATAAAATGACTCATAATAAATCGAAAGCGTGTAACAGCGCGTTGGAGGTATAGTTTTAAACACTCGCGCGAGAGAAAATAACGATTTTTTGAGGATGGAAGGGAAGGATCGGTATTTATGTAAACGAAGTGCCTCTTTCCCGATCCCAGTTGTGTGAATCATGTTTTAACCGATGCGAGAGAGTTATGCATAAATATAAAAATGCGTAACGCGTGAAATGAAATTGAAATTTATGGTAATGGATAGTTTGAAGGGTTGAGGAAATATTGGAAATATCAGAGAAACTGGTTTCGAATTTGCCTGAAAGGAAAACAATGCACAGGATTGTGAAACTTCCATCGATCGGAAGGATATGCAATACACCTTTGTATATATTGTTTCTCATTATACTATAAGTTAATTTTCTGCTAATTTTGGTGTAGGTGCGTATATTTAGAAACCTGCGTGTAGAATATTAAGTCAATCCTCTGCATCCTCGAATATGTGCGCAAATATGTGGTCGATATAAATTAGATATTGATTAATGAAATGCAAAGCACAATCATAGGAGACAAAGGTGAAATGGATGATAAGTTAAAATTAATTTCCGCAAGTTAAGATATTATGAGTCGAAGTTTTTTAAAAATGATTTCGGATAAAAGTTTGAACGAATGGGAAGGGTTAGATTAAGTTTAAGATCCGAAAACTTATAGGGAGAAGGTTGGGTGTTATAAAATGTTAAAAACAATAGGAATATAGAAGTAGTTTGTTGTGATAGGGAGTAGTGAGTTGGGAAATACACTAATAATTTTCATCATATATAGATCAAAATGAATTCAGCAACAGTAATCAAATGTATCTTTCTCAAGTGTTTCTAAGGTACATTTTCTTGTGAAGTGTTTTATAAATGATAATCTTTTAAACCTTACTATTTAACTCGTTTGTTTCTAGAATGAAATGGTACTAAGACATGTTACGACCAAGTGTGTTTGATACATTTTAGATCATAAAATTAAAAGATATACGGAGAGCTAGTCACGATGCCAAGAAAATATATTTATTAATGGGTATTATCCTAAAGATGAATGATAAAAATTAATTATTCTATAGTGTCCCTTCCCAATTTCCTAACATTAAAATAGATATGATGTCACGATTAACTAGGAAATGAGAAAAATTCCAAAGATATATTTGGGCAGAAAATCGAAAGCTCGACATACGAAGCAGTCACTAATCTGTGGAAACGTAAACCACAATTTTCCCAATGAAAAAATTTGATTCCGTTAGATTTTGACGATTCTTTTGAAGAAATCCGTTTGGTGGTTGCTTAGGACATTTATGTAGGCTATTATAATTAACGTAAGCCGTGCCCCTGATTCCGGTAGAATCATTCTCGTTGTCTGAAAACCAACATTTATGCTTAATTTTTCTATCTTCAGTTTAGATACCTAATTGTTATAGCATAAAATATAACATAATGAAACTGAAAATAATACTAGCTATAGAATTACGCGATTTTTGTTGTCTGAAAAATTTGTTTTTGAGTAAATTATAAATAATTGGTTAATTTTATGTTAATAAAACGAAAATAATTAATGGGACAAAGTCAATATTTCTAATTACTGACTAAAATGTGTATTATCAAATGGAAAGCTATAAATAATTATTGGTCAACACCCTTCTAATGCACACTTAATTTCATAATAGAAGTCGGCCGGTTTCAGGTTAGAAGCAGTCATCATCAAATAATTACTACAAAAAAAAGTATTATTATGCATTAGGGTGTTTCACACACAGTCAACCAATTACAATTTTCACCAAAAGACATTTAGCTCAATACTTTCCATTTTAGGATATTCCTGTTTGCGATACAGCAGCCATGTGCTTGTTTCCCTTAAATGCGGAGGGTGCCCCAGCTTTTTTCGTTCGCTCTCTTTGCAAAACACGCAAAGCCGTTCGAAAAGAATTCCTTCACTGCACGCGCACTTTGCTGGTAAAAATAATCAAAAGGCGTGCACATGGATGCATCAAAAGCTGCCAAACACGCTATGCTGACCGAGAATAGAAGTTATTGTTTCCTCGAATAATACGAATAGAATGAGGTACAGGAAGTCTAAATTACTCTCAAGGACCAGTAGGGCAATATCATCGCTCAGATGCAATCAACATAAATCAATCACCCACGTTTTGTTTTATGTGAATACAGTAGGATACGGTATGAAATGAGTTGCATTACTGTTCGCGGAATTTTTCTCTCTTGAATTTGAAATCCATAATAAACTTACCACTGGAAACATCTCAACGTTCATGGCTCTCATGACTTTCCACCTCGATAAGATTTCAACAGTTAAAAAAAAAAGACAGCGTGATCATTTATTGATCATTCCTGGCTATTTTCCCATACATTGCTGGAATTATCGGGTGGAATATGGTGTATAAAGTGAACGTAAGGAAAGAGAGGTGCGAATAGCATGTCTTTGGAATGCAGACTTCCATCCAAGTACTGATGTTCCCAAGGTATGCAATGCGCGGAATATAGATAATTTTTATGCCATTAA
Source organism: Pachydiplax longipennis (assembly GCA_036926295.1). NCBI lineage: Eukaryota > Metazoa > Arthropoda > Insecta > Odonata > Libellulidae > Pachydiplax > Pachydiplax longipennis. The sequence continues at coordinate 5,649,886 of JAVFKF010000010.1, forward strand.
TATGGAGAGGAACTCGTCAATGCGGCTTATGCTCATAATTATATTTCTGTTACCTCCCTCCCCTCTAAGAGACTTTTCTCGTTGAATCAGATGTTTTATTTTGAGTATGTACCCCCAGCTTGTATATATTTATTTAACCTAAATTATTTCGTCTTCATCAAAGGAAGCGTCACGTGAATAATATTATATTTTTCAGTATTCTAAAACTAGATAAGTAATACTTTCACTTTGTTTAATCAGGTGTTTAATTGGTATATTAGGAATTTTTCGCTCGTCACTCGCATATGCCTTCGTATAAATGCCTGCAACTAAAAAGGTCATCAACAAGGAAGAAGATAAGTTTGATTGATTCTGCATGCGGATGAAATTTTACCCTTATGAATATATAGCCTTCATTACCTCCAATACTTACAATTATATTCCATTTTTGTTGATTTACCAGGTTTTCCAGTCACAAAAGTTGAGAAAATGCTGCTCAAGAGTCACTCTAGGCGGACCTCTTACAATGCCTATATACTTCCGTCACTGACTCCTCCGTCGAAATTTCTTTCTTCATTCGAATGATGACGTTCTTTTGCCGAAAGATGAACCACATACGTCGAAAGCTCTTGAGAGGAAATGCTCCGGAGAGAGTATGAGAAAGAACTCCGCCTTCCACGGTCAAATTACAACCGAATTTGAGTATGTTTACAATATCTCTTCCGCAATGGGTATCTCTGGCTGCTTGGAAAATCTCACCACTAACACCCGACATTTAGGATGCCATCTACGTTTAGGTACGGCCGAGCATTGGTATGTAAGTCTATGCATTAAGTGCGAAGACTCAAACAACGGACTGATTGTTTTTAAGAAATGAGGCCGAGGATTTCTCAGGGAATGGTCTGGCTTTGGGTGGGAAAAGATCTCAGCTCGGTGGTTCCGTATGCGCCATTGTATATATACCCAACGTGAGGTATGGTTCATTTAAATACCCCAAGTGTTAAGAACGCACGCAGAAAGAACGTTTTCTATTCGAGTGGATGATTAGGAAATCATACTTGACGGAGACCATACTACGAAAAGCTCATCCTTTGGCTCTTTTATAAACATTTATAGGGGCTAAAGTAGTATAAGAGAGAACGCTTCCCAGGACTCACTCGGGTTGTTTAGTGTGCCGTGTAATTGGTGGATTCAAGTGGACCATAACCCGCTGCTCAGAGTGAAAAAGGAAATTAAGATTATAGTCGAGACTTCTTAGAAATAGTCCCGCACTACACCATATACACTGGTTGAATCATTTGCTATGTATGAAATTGTTAAACTTTTACCAACGTCAAAGGAGAAAAGGCAGGAGAAATGTTCGTTCCATGAGGCTTTTTGCATGTATGTAAAGAGAAATAGTTTCTAAATAAGAGAAAAGAAACACAGCTGTATTTTGTAGCACATCTCTAGGCGACAGAACAGATGCGGAGTTTTCTTGCTCCACTAGTAAAAACTATGGCTGATTTGGACAATTCTCCTATATATATTTAACCCATTCCACACGTCGAAAGGTGGTTTGCAGAGTGTTTATGTAGACATTGATGTATATCCTAAGGATATAGCTAAAGCTGTAGATGTTATGTGAAGAAATTGCAGTTTATTAATTCCGAGGTTATATTAAAACGTCATCTTCCAAGCCAAGAGTGCAGTAGTGACTTTACGTTTTTTACTGAATTACCGTATTTCAATTAACTTAAAATTGACGTAAGACGTACAGCAATGCGTACAGAAATCCCGGTCGAAGATTACCGAAAATGCAACTGCACATGAGTTCCGTATTTGAAGGCATGAGGATAAAATATTCAAGATAAGAGTTTCACTAAAATAAAATTCGATGCTACGAATAAGCAGAGTCTTGACACGCGCGTTTGGAAAGATAGGATGTTCTAATAAAATTCGGCTGCAAAGATCGAAAATTTGCAGGTCTAAGGTCAATCGGAACCGGAAATGAAACTGAATAATCAAAATCCCTCTATCGTAATCAATACTGAAGAGAGTTTTTTCTCGTTCCGATTATTGGTTCACATTCTCATCAGATTTAATTGTTCTTATACCTTATAAAAATATACAAGGGCAACTGACACATAATCTATTAGCACTGAAATGCAAATAATTAATAGTATTTAATAATTTGGCCTCGAGTTTGTGGTAGATCTCCAATATAAAGGAAAGCGAAAATAACACTTCTGCCTTTACCACAACATGTGTTTAATTGCACGATCATATTTTCGACCCCTTGACATTTACCTGATAAAATCCCAGGGGGTCGGCCGGTGTGACAAAACAGTGAAGAGAGATTCAGAGAAAGCGAATAAAGGTACTGAAAATTTATTACCACGGAAAACTAGCTTATATTCCGAGATTTTTGAAGAGAGCATCCTTCAGTTTTCATGTTAAAAATCTTCACTTCTAGATATCAAATACAGAGTTTGATAGACGAATTTTCTAAAGCGCATAATAGAGAAAACGCAGGAACAAAAATGAATATTGCGTTGCATACATCGAAAGGCAGTTAACAAATTCTCCATTTTCCCTTTCATAAACGTCCCACGCTCCCAAATTTAAAAAAAAAAGCTTCTGTTGCAGCATTCGATGACGATTTCACGTTATTTAAAAAAATCACATAAATGATTATTTTCGAATTTTACGCTTCTGGGGAAATAAAGAGCAAAAATGGTTTCTGTCGTGAACGAGGAGAGAGTTTACACGCCCAAGTGAGGGATGTAATGCAAGATGAGTAACATCTACATAAATATCAGGCAATCCGTCTTTTAGCGTGCGGCAGGAGGTGAAAAACCGAACGATTGAGCTATATTTTCTAGTTTGTTATTATCGCGTGTCATTCGCGGAAAGAATGATTCCTTAAAAAGACTTGTTGTAGCATCTTTTTCTCTTATTTTACGCTCATTTTCGGATCGGCCGAAGTAGAAGAGAGTCGCACAATACCGATTATGACTTCTGCAAAGGTGATGTCTCTAAATTTATCAAGCAGTCTCCTTTCTTTCAAGGATTCTCAACCTGCGTCTGAGAGCATCTTTGTAACGCTTGCCTTTTTATCGTAGCATTTATTAACAAAACGTATAGCTCTACGCTGCACTTTCTCGAGCTCTAGGATACCAGTTACATCCGCTGGATTGCATATACTTGCCACGTATTCAGGATGGGTCTGACCAATAATTGAAATACCTTCAATCTCTAACCATTTCATCGCATATACCAACAATACGCTTAATAAATCCCAGCTTTTTATTTACTTTGCCGCAGATTTTTCGGATGTGAGTGCTCCAGCTTAAGTTATTTGGAAGAGTTATCCCAAGATATTCAATGATTCGACTACATATATATTTTACTCCATTTATCATGCACGGGAATTAGATCAATCAGTAAATCAAATACGATATGAGTTTATTAAATTTTAACACCATCAAAACATTTGGAGGCTGGAGTAGTGGATATTTTTTCCCGATGTTTGTTTTGCAAGGTTTAATTTTAAACAACCGAACGCTCTAATGCTTAACTATTTTTAATTTTGAAATACAACTTAGAAAATCATCCATTGTATAAAATATCTGTTGAGTAAACCAGCCCTTCGGTGAAAAATCTTGGGTGTCTCTGCTTTATAATGTTAAAATAATGTCTCTGATTTAAATTTTCCTTTTGTCAACCTTTGTCAATTCCTCTTTCTCAACCGCACGCTCAAAATTATGTGCGTCAACCACATCTAAGATAGACCATCTGGACATCCCTATGAAAAAGTTTTCATGACAGTCTTTTTATGGGACCAACTCACTCCTTGAATTACTCATTTGACAGGCATCAAGGCATATATCTGAATTGTTGACTTTATTATTTCTGAAAATCGAGTTCCAAAGAAATTCGTAGCTATGGTCAGAATCGTTTCATTTTGAGTGAGCAAAAGCTTGTAAACATTTGAAAGCCCCCTTTTTTTAAAAAATTTCCCACAAAAACATCCTCAACATTATCATTTGATCTATGAAATTTTAGGTGATGCGTAACTGGAATCGTTTTATTTTGAAACGAGCTGGAATACCTCCCGAGGAAGGCAAGAATGGAAAAACAGAAAATAAATAGGAGAATGAAACGAGATGCGCAAGAGATTAAAGAGCGAAGCATAAAAGGAAGTCGAGGTCAAAGTGCGCGTGGAAAGGAAGAATTAGTAGGAAGAGCTTTGCATAGGTGTCCGAAGCCCTCTTCTCTCGGCCGAAAGAGAATAGAGAATTAAAGTCACCTTATAATTACGTATCTGTGAGAGTGGACCAAGTGTCGGATTGCCGCTGGATGACCCTTTCGCGCGGTCGCTCATTGCTACCGATTCGAGGGATGACCCTACTTTGAGGATCCTCTCAACATTTGCTACACTCACTCAACTGCGCGACGAAGAACAATATCCTGCGCCCAAATCCCCAACGTGACCTATTTCTCGCTTAAGTGAGTCGTATGTCACACAATTAACATCCTCTTTCACAGGTACGGTTTGCTCAGCAACCTGCGAAGGACCGGATTTCAAGCCGCGCGCGGCCTCTTACAAACTCATTTTAGCATTCGGATCTTTCGATCGTTTATTTAATTCGCACTCGTCAAGTTGAAATAGAACCCACAATGAGTGAAGATTAAATAGAGAGCTATGCCTCGATCAGCAAAGAGCACAATTTTATGCCATTTCCAATATTCTGCACGATATCGAAGAGCTTCAAGTATTTCCCTAAGTGGCGCGCCCGAAATATCTTTTTGTAAGATTTTTCTACTGAATGCTTTTTGTTCTCTTACAGATACCAATAATAATTTAAAGTTTGAAAAAGTTGATGAAATTCCCACGCTGCAAACAATACCTTAAGATGAAATCTCTTGGATAGTATCTTTTATCTTGTGTAGTGAGCGGACCTACTGGCTTAATCCAAACCCCCAAAAAGCTAGGAGGGCAATTATATTGATCTTCATTTCTGATATAAAATTTTCTACACAGTTCCCAAGGAAGGATTGACTTGAAAAAATATTCCTGGGTGCACGCCCTAACGTGTAAAATCACCCTTTACCCATTCCTTTTCTACATACTTACAAACTGTACTAATATTCCCACTTAATATAACACATGAATAATCTTTTACTATTGCATCGTCAGGGTATACGAAATAAGGTTAAATTAATCGGGGTTAAAACATGTATGTAAATTTTACCTATTGAAACATAATTGTATCTTATCTCATAGAAAAGTCTAAACGACTTCCTAGGCTAAATAGTTACATCTCTTTAACAGCTATATTAAAACATACTGCCCCCAGATCATTTGGAGAGATTGGCAATACATATACCGTGGGTGATATATCTAGCCGATGTGATAGTCAATCACGTATCGGCTGGAAATGAGCCAAAGTAAATTCATCGGGCAGCCAAGGGATACGATTCTTCAATATCGCAATGATCGTCAAGAGTTCTTAGTGCACATTTAAAAACAATTTAAACTTGATTATACTGCCAGAGCATTAAGCATGGTCTTCCCAAGTTCGAGTGCATCTAATCCTGGATGGCATCTTTAAAATCGGGAGATCAAGAACATTACTTTGCTTATATAGATCATAACCCACATATCACCATATCAAAGCCAATTATTTCCTTCTTACCAAGGACAGCAACCGAGGCTCCATCAGAGTACGGGAAACAAAATTTATCTATACCGCATATTGGTTTGCATCACCCTCATTGAGCGATGGAATTTCTCGCCTTTTAAGTGGAGATAATTCCCAGAAATCTCGACTAAGATTCTAATTTCCTTTTTCACTCTGAGCGGCGGGTAATGACCCACTTGTATCCAACGCTTAGACAGTACTCTAAACAACCCGAATGCGTTCTGGGGAACGTTCTCCCTTATGCCACTTTAACCCCAAAAATGTTTGTGGAAGATTCTAAAGATGTGCTTTCTCGTAGCTTCGCCTTCGTCATGCAGCATTTCCTTATTATCCACTCGAAATCGAATAAAACCCGTTCTTTCTGCTTGTGCACTTAACACATGAGTTATTATAACTCAACCAAACCTCACGTTGGGTGGCATTTATACTATGGTGTATACAGAACATGCGAGCTGAGATCATTTACTACTCATAATCAGACCATTCCCTGACAAATCCTCGTCCTCCACTCTCAAAAATCATCAGTCCACCGCTTGAGTCATCGCGCTCAATGCATTTACTTACCAATACTCGGCCATGCCTAAACGTAGATGGCATACTTTATGTTCATGGCAAGATTTTCGATACAACCCAGATACCCGATGTGGAGCTAGGAAGGCATCGTAAACAATCTTAAATATGGTTATTACTTGACCGTAGAAGGCGGAGTTACCACTTATACACTTCTCAGAGAGTCTCTTTTTAAGAATTTTCGACAAGAGGGAATTCCTTTCCTCAAGAAACGAAATTATCTGAAACTTAAAGGAAAATTAATCGGGCGATTATTGATTAAATATTATGTCCGACGTCTCCTTGATCTTCAGTCATTTTCCCGGAGGAATTACTCCTACCCGAGTACACAGCCAGTTGCAGCAATTACTACCTGTTGTTGTTACTCTGATGTGTACTTCAAAAATAATAAAATATATATCCTTTAGTTGGCTTTGGTTGGGAGGTCATTTAATGCAAGCCGTTTTAGTAAAGTAAATTATATGTGTACAAAATAAACATAATGCGTGACTAAAGAAAGATTCTCTTAATACTTAGTAAATGTCCTTGATAATGAGATTATTCGGACGTTGACTTCACAATCCTGTCAATTTATATAATAAATATTATAATTAATTTAATAAATTTGTTATGGTAAGTAACGCAATATTTTTATAATAAATACCTACTAATATAAAATTTGGCACAACTTTTAATGAGTAGATCGAAGATTTCTAAAGGACGCACAGAGTTACAGAATTACTCGTGCTTAACCTTGCCTAATAAGGGTCAATCGAGTTTGATCTGATCTTAAGTCAACTTATACCTGAGAGAAGAACTTAGGTCAGTAAAATAATACATTACATTTGAGATGAAAGAAAAACTTCAAAGAAATCCCCTTCATGGAATATAATTATATATATATACGGAAATAATTGAAATAAATATTGATTCTATGTAGAGAGTAAATTATCGTAATTCGTAATGTGAGGAAGATCTCGAGAAAGAGAAAGTATCTGAAGACATTCAGAATCAACCTATACCTGAGATCGACTTCAACATAAACACCTAAGGCATGGGTACGGTACGGGCCCATAATCATCTGAATCATACCGGAAATGCCGATGGTAAATAATGAAATAATTCGTCGTTAGATTCCTGCTCGAATTTCCTTTATAGAGTATAATTCCAGTGCCCTTGGCCATTGAATGAGTCAGAGCATATCAGGGGACAATGGTGAGAATCGGTTAGGGCCGTACAAGTATCAAATAGATTCCCAGCTCACTACGATGTTCATGTATTTCATCCAGCGAAGGATGGCGCGTAGAGGATCAAAGGACGATCTATTCATTGAGTTTCGAGAGTCGTTGAGAGTTGAACCACCGCTGATTAGTGTATCTTCTGCGTGCTTTTATCCTTGCGTGAGTTTGATGTCTACTTTTTGACCGACTGCAAGATCTCATTGGGATACGTTAGTCGGTGCCTCTGATGACTTGGATCGAAGCCAAAACTAATCCCTCAGTCTATAAGTACAGTATTTTTTACTCTTTCAATCTAGAATGAGAACACTGAGCTTTCAGTTTCGAGTTGGACATTACTCCCTTTGTCATTGCGCTATCGATTGCTTCGGAGACGTTTTCATAGACCACTGTGGGAATGAACGGTTAAGGGCTTCATAAATGACTGTTTTCAATCATACTCCATCGTATTTAAAAACCGAAAGAATTGGGATGCAAAACGATGTGAAACGCTGCAGTTTACCTTCGATTGGGGAGAAAATTTCGATGAGGATTCCACAAGTGGAATAGCGGAACCGAATCGTTTCCGCAAAAAGTTCATGTTAGCTCGAATTTCGTGTTATCAAACATATATCCATTCCAGTGGAAAACGTTCTTATATGATTCATTTCCAAATATCGAAGTGAATCGCGTCTGCAATAGCTGTGAATTAGAATATAGCATTATGCAATAAAATAGTTCCTACATAGATTTTCAGCGAGAATCCAGAAGCAAAAGGGAGCTTAACTGTCAAAGTAATAATGTCTAAAACTGTATACCCTCCACAGGATTATTTAAAATTTTCTGTTCACATCGAAAATGTGTAATGAATGTTGCTAAGGAATATGATAAATGAAATGATAAATTACAATTAGGAGAAATCAAAACGTACGAAGAAAACTATTTGTGACTTTTGATTTGGCACTTTTGATTGACCGACGCCATTTCACGCATATTTTTGAGTCACTTTTTTTTTGTCTTTTGGAATCCCGCCTCATTTTTTCAATCAGTTCATAATCGGTTACTAACTCTTGTTTAATTTATTACGATCTATTGAAAAATCTTTCCGTGAAATCTTTAAATTTTTAAAAATCGATTATCCAAGTTACGACACGGAAAAAGGAATCGAAATCCGTCGTCTGCTTTCCTTTGCCTAAGAAAAAACGCATTCCGATGAGTGACCCTTATGTGCCGACGAGCGTATGCACTAATTGCTTCTGAATCCAAACTGCTCAGACAGGGATTAATCGCCCAACGACTGTTTAGCGCTCCGATGTAAAGCCTCGTTTGAGCACTTTGAGTACGTTATGTGGTCAAAGAAATAGTTTCTTACGGCCACTCCACCTTGCAAACTTGCTGCCGGCGAACGGGATATATAGCTCCACGCATTTCTCCCCATTAATTGTTCAACGTATCGCAATCAACGGGAGTAATTTGGGTCATCCTGAAGGCGGTTTCCTGAAATTCCCGGTCTTACCCGAATTCCATTCTAAGTAATCCAACAACACGGTCTCGGGACGAATGATTACATTTTCGTTGCTCATTCAGCTAATTTTCATCTAAGATACACTTTTCAAAATGGTGCAGTTCCACAAAAATATAAGCAGCGCTTATGGAATAAATATGCATTGAATATATTTACAACGATACTAACTTAGCCTCTACGTTGCCAAATAGCTAAATACCTTGAATTAAGAAGGTGTATAGCGCTAATACTTTATTGTTATTACTACTAATATTACTCTTCAGCAGAGTACAAATAAGATGAAGAATACTAACCAGGAGGAAATAGACAATGCATTACTTCTTCTCAAACACAATCAATATAAAATGCACATTAGTTTCACAATCGGTAACATCATCTGATAAAAATACACATTTTTTAACAAATTTAACCTAATAAAATCAATAAAACGACAGATTATATATTCAATTCATTAGACCAATTGACATTACTAGATTACTAATCAATAAAACATATAAATAATCTCTATAATCTAATATGGTTAAATATATCGCGAAAACATGTAAATAAATTGTACCTAATTGAAACAATCTTAAACCTGACGTCATTGATAATTCTAAACGTCTTCTTAGGGCAAGCGGTTTCACTCTTTAAAACTGCATTGAAACATACTGCACCCAGACCGATCAGAGAGATTAGTGATACATATACATCATAAGAGATTCATATATGAGGACACTGACATAAAAAGCGATATGGTATTGGCTTTGTATAGGCAAAAATAAGTCAATCAGAAGGCAAAGTGATACGTAATTCAATATTGCCACGAACACCAATGAGTTCCAATTGCACTTTCAAAAACAAGATAACCTCGATGATACTGCCAGTGCATTAATCATGAACTTCCGTTCGAGTACATTGAAGACAACTTTTCTAACGAATATCATATGCTTTACAATACAATTACTAACCCAAAAATTTAATTTTATCAATGAAAAACACCCGCTAGAGCAATTGATGTTCGTTGCTGCCTCTGGAAGAGTTGCGGCAGGAAAATTCATCTATACTCAATGTCGAATTGCGATTCCCTCATTGGTCGACGGAATTTCTCGGCTCCTCAGCGGAGATTCCAAGAAATCTTGACTTGGATTTTAATTTCGTTTTTCACTCCGAGCAGTAGGTTATGGTCCATTTGTATCCACCAATTACTCAGTATTCTAAACAACCCGAGAGCTTTCTGGGGAGCGTCATCGCTTATGGCACTTTAACCCCTAAAAATGTTTGTAAAAGAGGCAAAAGATGTGCTTTCTCGTAGCTTCGCCTTGGCCATGCGGGGTTTCCTAACGATCCACTCTAAATCGAATAAAACGCTTCTTTCTGCTTGGGCACTACACTCATGAGTTATTATAACTCATACATACCTCACGTTGGGTGGCATTTATACTATGGCTCATACGGAACCACCCTGCTAAGATCATTCCCCACTCAAAACCAGACCATTCCCTTAGAAATCCTCGCCCTCTACTCCCAAAAAAATCAATCCGCTAGATGAGTCTTCGCACTTAATGAATGTAAACACCGTAACACGCCTATGCCTAAACGTAGATGGCATCCTAATTGTCGGGTTTTCACGGCAAGATTTTCGATACAACCCAGGTACCTGATGCGGAAGTAGGAGGATATCCTACACATTCTTATATATGTTTGTAATTAGACCGTGGAATCAGCCGTCTTCTGGGAAGTATAATTCTTACCCGAGTACACAGTCAGTTGTAGCAATTACAAACAGTTTTTGTCATTTGTCACTTTGTCACTTTTGTCAAAAACAGGAATCTTTAAGTTGGGGTGTGTTGGGCGGTCATTGTATGCAAGTCATTTCAGCAAATTAAATTAAATCTGTGTACAAAAAACATTGCGTTCCGAAAGAAAAGGGCTAAATGCTTATTAAATGTTGTTGATGCTGAGTTTATTTGGATATTAAAAAAAACATGACTAATTGAAGTTTTTGAATTTTAATATAATATATCCAACATTTTGGATTTTCCTTAAATAAAAAATAAGGAATTTCATCATAGTAGATTATTGCAATGAATTTTGATGAATACATAGATTCCTCATCGTGCTGAAATGCGCCGTAAATGTATTCTTTAGGAAAATATATTGGGTTTAAAATTCGCTGTACATCGTCCGCTATCGTGAAGAGACGTAAATCTTAAGGTACTGTGTATTTCTTACGGGAGAATGCTGTGCGGTGATTGTAGAGTTCCATCAGAAATCAAATTTATTCTTTGCTGAATGTCTTCAAAGTCAATGATCGCCAACTATCTTTTTCTATGAAAAAGTCTCAACATCTCGCGCCATTTCGCGTAAGTAATACACGGCGCCATAAGATTTACTTGGTATCTTCATGACGTAGGACGAAGTAAAGGTGTAAATACTGCTGATAAACTATGCTTGGGCAAACCCTGAGCTGGTTTACATAATTTGGGTGAAGCACCATGGCCTCATATAAACAAGGAAAGTCGTGAGACTAGGAAAGTCAAGTGGACCACACGTTCGCCTCTATTGGAAGTTTACCTGGTTTCTACTCCCGGCTGGAGACCACATTAGCGAATTCACCTTAAATATCGAAGCACTTTTAAAATTAATACTTTTTAACTGTGACTGAACGTAGTATTTGATTTTGTTATTTTATGAATGAAGTTCAATGTTAAGTTGCTATCAGTGGTAGGTTTATTGTGGATTTCACATTCAAGAGAGGAAAATTCCGCGAACAGTAATGCAACTCATTTCATACCGTATCCTTCTGTATTCACATAAAACAAAACGTGGGTGATTGATTTATGTTGATTGCGTCTGACCGATAATATTGCCCTACTGGTCCTTGAGAGTAATTTAGACTTCCTGTGCCTCATTCTATTCGTATGATTCGAGGAAACAATAACTTCTATTCTCGCTCAGAATAGCGTGTTTGGCAGCTTTTGATGCATCCATGTGCACACCTATGTTTATTTTTACTAGCAAAGAGTGCGTGCAGTGAAGGAATTCTTTTCGAACGGCTTTGCGTGTTTCGCAAAGAGAGCGAACGAAAAAAAGCTGGGGCACCCTTCGCGTTTAAGGAAAACAAGCATATGGCTACTGAAAGTTGGGTTCCAAAAAAATCCAGGCCTTCAGTTTTCAAAATCTCATAATATTTTCTACACATCTGTGCCGCATTAGCAGTAAAGAAAGACAATAACATAATAAATAAGAAAGATAGATTGACTTGCATTCATCCTAATGAGAGCGATGTGCATAAAATTTTCTATTACCAACGCCTTTTCGGTAGGATAAGTAATTTATTTTAATGTATTATGGACGCAAGTAAGGAAATAATATGTAACCTTCTTCTGCGGAGATAATTTATACAGATCCTAGAGGGTTTATCTAGTATCTCTCTAGGTCGCCATGGTTTGCAAGAAGATTACCAGAAAATTTAGAATAATGGCACAGAAATAATCAAAACCAAATCAATCTTAAATGATATCAACTAAATCGAACATTGGAAAGAATGGAGAAGCAAGCTTAACTTGACAAATTTCCCCAACAGATCGACACAAATGGTACATACGTAACTTTTAATCTATTTAAGCGCCGTATCATTTACCTGTATTCAATGCTTAAATAGTAATCTAAAATATGTATGTAGAGAGCATTCTTGCCATGGCTGGACATGGGCCGTACTATGTCAATCAGGAAGCCGAGATAGGCGTTAATTCAATATCGCTTCGATCGGCTAAGAGATCCTTATTATCACATTCAAGACAACAATTGAACCTCGCCGAAAATTCCAGCACATTAACGATGGACTTATTAAGTTCTAGTGTATCTTACCTTCGATGGAATCTTTTATATCGAGATATTGAATATATTACTCCCTCAACGAATATAATATCACACATAACACTATTCCAAAGCCAAATAACTCTCTTTTCCCACGGACAACACCCGCTGGTGCTGCCTCCATAAGAGTTGGGTGAGTAAAAATCAACAATACTCCATATCGTATTGTATATCCCTTAGCCGACGGAATTTCTCACCTCCCAAGTGGAGATCGTTCCCAAAGATCTTGGCTTGGATTTTAATTTCGTTTTTCACTCCGAGCAGCGGGTTATGGTCCACTTGTATTCACCGATTAGTCAGTATTCTAAACAACCACAGAGAGCCTCCTTGGGAGCGTCCTCGCTTACACCACTTTGACCCCAAAAAATGTTTATAAAAGAGCCAAAAGATATGTTTTCTCGTGGCTTCGTCTCCATCATGCAGGATTTCCTAATTATCCACTTGAGATCGAATAAAACACGGTCTTTCTGTCTACGCGCTTAACACTTGCGGTGATAAAACTCAACCATGCTCACGCTGGGTGGCATTTACGCTACAGGGCATACAGAACACGCGATCTGAGGTAATTTCCCGTCCAAATCCAAATTATTCCCCAAGAAACCCTTGTCCTCCGCTATCATAAATAATCACTGCCTTGGTTGAGTCATCGCACTCAATGCATAGAAATGCCTAAACTCAGCCATACCTCAGTGTATGGCCCATCCTTTACACCAAGTGTTCATGGCATGATTTTCCATGCAACGCAGATGCTAACTTGGGAATCAGGAATAAATTGAAAATATTCCCAAATAAGGTTAGTATTTGACCATAGAGAGTTCTTTGTTCTATCTTTAGAGTGTCCCCTCTCCAGAGCTGTCGACTCAGATGGGATTTCCTTCTATAGAAGGATGACATTATCTGAACGGTTTGCGGGAAATTCGAAGGAAGTGGACGTCGAGAGGAGCTGATTTTTGAGGGTAGCAGATCTGCGGTTTTCAAAATAAATCTACTGGCTGGGCTTGAATTTGCCTTGGAAAAACGGAGGTTATCCCCAAGAACGGTTGACGGTTTCTCACTGACAGTTCTAAATGTAACCTAGAATCTGTATAACTTAGTGATACTTCCAATTCTCAATCCAACTTCTACATCCAAGTCATGTTACAAATAGTAGATGTATTATCGAACGTTATTTCATTAATAATAATGATTGAGTTGACTTGGGTGTCAATTGTATATTACTCAATTAATCACTATATATGATTCGATGAAGCATGAAATATAATCTCTGTGGGGGATAATAAAAACCTTCCATTTCGTAAGAAAGGTTTTGAATAAATTGGTGTCAAACCTGGGATGCACCTGGTGTCAAATGTAAATTTTTGTCAAATCTGGAACCCTAGGAAATCAAAAAATGTAGTATTTTATCTTGTTAATGAGATGTTAAGATGTTACCAGTGGTAGGTTCATTGCGTATTTTACATTTCGGAGAGGAAAATTTATCGAAGAATAATGCAACTCATTTCATACCAAATGCTCACATAAAACGAAACATGCAAGGCCGTGCCGATGGCGTAAGCACCCCATGTCCAAAGGTGAATTTGCTGCAAAATTTTAAACAATCTTGTATTAGGAATTAAAAACATATTCCTTCAAAAAATTCAATATCTTGAGGAATAGAATCTTCTAGAATAAAGTGTCGTTACAGAGAATGAATTGCTATAGTATATTATAAATCAGATAAAAGTGCACTTTTTTGTCTCGTTATGTAATATCATGCTTCACTATGTAATGTAGTGCAAATAGGTAGTGTTGTTTTTTAAATAAATTCATAGGAATCGATCATGCGGCGCCATTTAACTTGATTTATAGATAAATTCTATTTTAATTTTCTTATGTCGTGATAGATTTTATTTTACTTTCAAAAATCGAGGAATTATGAATTTAATGCGTACTTTCCAAAGTATATTGGAAGTACTTTATTCCTAGAGCTAAAAGTTATACTTAATACTTCAACTGATAGCAAGTATCGCTATTTGAGTATCATATTTTTTGAAAGTACCATTAAACCCTAAGCTGGTGCCAAAATTGCCAGTTAGATTACATAAGGTTGAGTTGATTGTAAATATTTGTCAAGAAAAAATATTCAGAAACTATTTACGTTGAATAGATAAAAAAATTTCTTGCTACCTTTTCTCCGTTTTCTATAATGCGATTACAAAAAATATATGACAAACTCCTTAGATTCTTAAATTCGGGAAGATTTGAGCAGAAAATGTGAAGTAAGGACCCATCTCCAACATCAATTTAAATCCACATCCTAAATTATGCCGCCCCTTTGAAGCTGCCGCCCGAGTGCAATGCCCATATTGCTCCCATCGTAAGCACGGCCCTGGATGCGTGATTGATTCATGTTGATGCTTCTGACCGATACTATTGCCCCACTGCTCCCTAACAATAATTTATTGGGTGCTTTCTGAAACTCGTTGGAATCGTACGATTCGAGGAAACAACAACTTCTATTCTCGCTTAGCACAGCATGTTTGGCAGCTTTTGGTGTATC
Source organism: Pachydiplax longipennis (assembly GCA_036926295.1). Lineage (NCBI taxonomy): Eukaryota > Metazoa > Arthropoda > Insecta > Odonata > Libellulidae > Pachydiplax > Pachydiplax longipennis. Next base: position 5,665,243 of record JAVFKF010000010.1, read on the forward strand.
CATGTGCGCGCCTTTTATTTATTTTTACCAGCTGAGTGCGCGTGCAGCGAAGGAATGCGTTTCGAACGACTTCGTGGGTTCCACAAAAAGAGCGAAAGAAAAATGCTTGGGCGCCCTCCACATTTAAGCACAATTAGATGGCTGACAAGAGACCAAACTAAGACCATGTCTTTGAATCATCACTCAGCCGATGGAGGAGGAGATGATTGAGAAAACTCTATGAAGAAAACGCGATAAAATATCGGTTCTCGAGGCGACTGGAAGTGAGGTTTTGTTTTGAATTCTTTCGAGGGACAGGATGGAATGTATAAATGTTTATAAGCTTTATCGGCAAGTGTGAGAGATGACATCCCATAATCCCCTCTCGGCGGCTAAGTGCTTCCAGTTCCTTCTTCATCCGTTTGTTTAAGCTCCATCTCCAAGTAATGAAATAAAACTCAATCAGCTTTATGATATACGGCCTCATAATTAAAATGCGAGTTTCTCGTGACAGTATCCTACACAACCGTGGGAATAGGAGAATGCCCATCATATGCGAACGATCCATTCCTAGAATCTGCTACTCGCTTCATTCAGTGAAAATTTTTTATTTATATTTAGGAATACGAGTATTTCTCATAGCTACTTGCCGTTCTGCCGTACTGAATTTCTTTAATAAATTTACAGCATTTTGAATTAAACCCGAAATCTTAACTCTTATGTCAGAAAGGTGTAATCTGCGGCCAACGGGCAACCTCCAATTTCTTTCCACCTTTCCATTCATCCGGATAGCTTCTTAATTCCGAAGAGTTAAGTTTAATTTTTTTATAATAATGACTACTGAAGTGGAAAGAAGCGAACTTTTTTTGCAATCTTCCCCCTCAAAAAAGGAGCTCAACTTCATTTAAAATATCTTTTACAGAACAATTGAAATAAAGATTTTAGATGGTTAAGTAATACTTTAAAACACCGCGAAGAATTCGTGTCTGCAGCCCGAAAAAATATTTACAGAGGTCAATGTTATTTTTGAATGAATACATAAGCACTCGAAGTTTCCTGATTGATTAATTACATTAATGAGGCCAAGATTAGATGTATTCGAAGTAAGGCTTAAAGGGCCACATTATATCTTATAAATTCTAAATTGAAGTTGATGGTCGCTATATTTCTAAATATTAATAACCCATGAAACATCCTTAGCTTAATTATGTTATCACACTGATACGGAGAGTGTATGGTACTCGTGGTTCGTATTTTATTAAATTTTCGAACTGACGAGGATCAGGTTAAGATAAACTGGTATATTAATTATTTTGGATGAAAGTTTGAATAATCAATGATTCCCACATAACTAAAATTATGAATAAGATTCTGCCGATAGTTATAAAACGTTGATTAGTATTGAAATCATGAGAGAGCTTTGAAGAATTCGTACAGAAAATCGGTTGCTCCGAGATCCAAAATTATACCACAATGTCCCTCCTGGTTTACGGGAATCGCAAATAGCTTTTATGAAAAATTTCTTTAGTCAGAGATAGCAATGAACTGCTTTCAACAAACGACTTAGAGATTATGCCCTCGATATCGTGCTTTTCCATGTAATATTAGTAGTGAGATCCGAATGCATTCGGTGAGCAAGTCGTTCCGTCAACGACGTTTGACTCTCTATAACTAAACCTGTTGAGCACCCATGACGGCTCCATCATTCGGGCACAATCAGCAAACAAAATTCTATCGCGAAGCTCCATGGGAGTCCACATGACCTGCTACAGCCATCTCGGATGCCTGTCCTACTGTGTTCTTTTCGTGCTATAGGAACACAATTTGCGATACATTTTAACGTAATTCTGAAATGAAAAGGTAGACCTTCGATAGTGTTAGGTAGTGTTAAATTGCTTCTTCTTGTGAATAACAATAACCACTGGTTGGGCCCACCAAAAACTAATTGTCATACACCACTTCGACAGAACACGCAAAATTACCACTCGCGGGGAAATGCCTCCTCGTTAACTACCTAATAACATTTATAAATTTTATTCAACGCTCAGAGGTACAGAAATAGATCGGACAGCCTTGTCCAGATTATATTGAATTTATTCCCTGTAACTATTCTTGAGATATAGAGGAAAGTCACGTTAAGTTGAATTCCATTGATGTGAACGGACGAAATCAATGAAAGATCCTTGTATCCTATTTGCTCGCCCTTCAGAACCGGTGCGATTAATTGATAATGCTGAGCTAGAATTACAGAACTTTAATCATACCGGTACCTTCATTTTCATTGCTCGGAAGGATCTTGGAATTATAACTAATTACTACTCTATTTCTCTATAAGCTAATAACACAGATATGAAAAAGTTATCCCCTATAAGGAATACCCTAAAGTTTCATCGGTGTTCCAGACATGAGGTCCAGTAGTTCTGGAAAAGGTCAGCATTACTAGGAAAACCTCATTCATATTTCCGGTCATTTTGCGTGTGTACGATCAAAAGATACGAACACAATGAGAGTAGGTAACCAGCTTACAGGTTGCCTGCCTAAATCGGCGCCGAATGAACCTGGACACAAAGCAGATAAATCAGTTTCAGCCAACTACTTGTCGCAACATGTCTAATTCATCAGATGACGATGTTTTCCTTCCACTAGAATCAGAGTCAGCGAGGAAGTCTATTGTGGTTAATTTTATGAACATTCCATTTCAGTACGGAAAATGAGTGTTACCTTAATTATAATAAAGTTCAAAATGTTATAAGTATTTTATCTGACAATGAGTAAAATGTCATGTAAGAAAATAAAAATAAAATCATACAAAATAATCATTTTATCCTCCTCTTGGCTATGTGCGCTCATTTCCTTCCTGGAATTCAACTTATCTACCACACGTCTTTTGATATGTAGTTTATCGCTCTACCACAAACAGTAGATCTGCGGTCAACTGATATATCCATATTCATTTATATGAATCGGAGGAGTTCAAAAGTTACTAATTTGGCACTCAGCTCTAATAAGTGGCGACGAGAATAGGTATATTACAGTAAAAACAGGAAAGGATCACAGGATATTACAGTTCTTTAATCCTTAACTTGTTTGAAAAGATTCAGTGAAAAAGTTCTGAAACAGTATAGGAGACGGATTGCAACGATGGGAGTTGCGGAGAACAGCCTATCCCATTGCTGTTATTGCACATCATTGACTTGCGGGATAAATCATGAGACGGGAAAAAGGTGAATTAACTTAGTACCACAAGGAACATCACCTCGAGGCCGTCCTCGATACTCCGAGTTCCGCATTCGATTCCCGACGGCGGGAGAACCGCGGAGGTAGGGGCAACTCCCTTAATACCCCCGCGAGGTACCGTCGCCGACGAAGTGCTCCTCGGCGGCTGCTGCAGAGATACCCTTAAGTCAGCCGTCCGACTCCGCGGCCCTCCCGGAGGGCCCACGAGCGGACTAGCCGCAAACGCCGTCCGACCATGTAAGATCGCGTCCGGCCGAAGAGCTCAGGCCACTTGCGGACCTTCTGCGGCCGACACAAAAGACACGATTGGCATTCGAACAATATTTGCTTCCGGAGTCCGAGGCTCTCTCGCCCGAGTTCCCGGCCGAGACCGCCGGAACAGGTGGGGCAGCCGACCAATGATCATCGGACCTTATTTAATACTAGCCAAAGCCAAGGACCCCGGTGGCGAGCGCGATTCGGTACCGGCGAACGCAGCGGCATCCCCCCCACTTTCCCTTGACGGCTGCTGAACAACGGGGGTGAGGCATCTCCCTTAAGTGCCCCATTGCCCCGCGACCCTCCCTCGGCATCGGAGTACTCCAGGGCGGGTGCTCTTAAGATACCCTAAAGTCAGCCGTCCGACTTCGCGGCCCTCCCAGAGGGCCCATGAGCGGACTACGATCGGATGCGATCTTTTCAAATTTCGGCGATTTCTACTTACACTTATGAGAAATATTTCGTCTTATGAAGATGTTCCCGGAAAAAAACATCTTCATTAGCCGATACATTAGAGCGTCACAATTTTCTTATTACTTTATCCAAATTGAAAAAGCGTGCCTCACAATTTCCGAAGAAAATAATGGAAAAAGTCCCCATGAGTAATCTGAGGAGAAATCATTCATATCGACACATTATTTTTCATGCAAGAAAGTGAATATGAATGTCCCACGAAACTGCCTAGAAGAGATTGAACCGCCATATGAAACTGAGGGGTATAGTTCACCTAAAATACTAAAAATTACGAAAATTCGAACTCTTTTATCATCAAAATCAGCAAGATATTGCTTGAAGTAGATAACTATGGCAGAGCTGATTTGTGGCACATTAGTATAACTCAGTACTTAGCTACATCCATGATAAAATCAGAATCTTCCCTACTTGAAATTAAGGGCAATTTTCCGTCATATCATATCCGTCCAAGTAGAAGGGCATTGATTATATTCGAGCAAATATATTCCCATTATACAGTCGTCGTGAATTAGGAACGGAGGATTAATTAATGATGGGAGTTTCTCTACTCTATTTCATTTTCCCATTCACCCAATTCTTTAAGTTTCTCCAGATGATCCACGGGTATAAAATAGTAACGCAGAGGTCTCTCGAGAAACCCACCCATTTCTTTCACTCCTTCCCTTTCCTCTCCGCTCCACTTTCCTCCCAAAGCCGCCTTCACTTCCCATACTTTCGCCAATTAACTCTGCCCTTCAATACTTTTTTATCGAGTCCCGAGCCATCTTTCCCATTGGAATCAACTTACTCCTTTCACTTTGTAACAATCCCCTTCCTTTCTTCATCTTCTATTTTACTCTAATTTTATCTTTAACGTCACTCCCATTAAGCAGTTATCCACCCTTCGGATCCCTCATTTTACTAACAATAGCCCTAAACCGAGAGTATAATTCCCTATTTCATCGCCAGGCCGCGTGCGAAACTATCAGGCCGCACGTGAAACCGTTAGGCAGCATTTCAGTCGCGTTGCCCATGTTCCAAAATGAAAGTTGCACGTACGGAAACAAATTCAACAGTAAACCTAAGGAATCCGCATAAAATATTAAGGATTGTATATGTAAGTTAGGCGCAACATGTATGATTGACGGTGTAAGTAAGGAGTATCATGAGTATTTTTGATAAACATAGTGGGAGTTGTTATTTTTTGCTTATGAAATTGATATATACAAATGTTTATTTTTACCTTTGTGACGTTACCTTCGGACAGTGGTGACGTATTTTTGTAATAGTAATAATGTGCAGTAATAATAATTTGCGTACTTTTCGTCAAACTCTGAACTAGTTTAACATGAATAACCTTAAAAGCAGACATTTCATTAAAACGTTATTACTTATGGTCATATGTATTCATTTTATACCTATTTAAGTACGTAAATCTCTGTAATTACATAGAAATTGTCTTCGCTACTTCTGCGAGCCACTGTCTTTAAGCGGTTACATCAGCCACCGTTTATAAATTACACTGATGCTATAGGTCGTGGAAGTAGTCAAATTTTTAATCGTGCAATATGCATGAAAAGATTGATCTATTAACATCAAATGAGCAAATACATATGTGAATATTAAGCTGTTACGTCTCTCAGTTTTTGCTATATTTAGTCGACCATCAATTCTAGTGAAAAGAGATTTCCGATTTAATTAATTTTCTCTTTCCATGGCGTTTTCCACATTCAGCGTTCTTTCTTTCGAATTCCGACTGAAATCCCCGAGTGTGCCATACATATCCGAAATGTTTGATGAAGATTGAGATAAAAAATATAAGTACGCCCAGAACAAACAGCGAATGGTAAAAATATAAATTTAATTTTTACCTTCTTACATTCTTAAAAAATTGAGTAAAATGAGCGGGTTTATGCCCAAGTAACGAAGAGATAGAAAATTACCAACAAACTATTACCCATTTACTTTTACGATACTATAATTATACTTTCTTCGTTCTATATAGATGCCCAAGAATAGGTTCGATGTCGATCAGCCAGTTTATTATGCTTCCTACGTTGATCCTCCTCCATTCCCAACCCTCCAGTCAAAATTACGCTCAACCGAATTCGACAATGCTCGATAATCCCGCCGCCTTACGGAAACCCCGACCAAGCGGCGCAATGATCCTAAGAACGACTCCACTGAGTTTGACACGACCTGCACGTTAGGTTACGTAGACCACACGTTCGTGCAGATACCCCACAGCCTTGTGCTATGGCACCCTAAATTGGTTGCCGCACCCTTTGGCCGAAGTCGATCCATGGCAAAAATCTGCAGATGGACAACTTCACCCCGATCTACTCCCGTAGCCATCGTCGTGATACGACGGTCCCTGAAGGACAAAGAATCTCCGTAGACGTTAAGGCGTCACATAGATATGGGCCACCAGCTGCCATCCATGTTCCTGCCGACCGCACTTACCGCAACCGTGACTTGGAGCACTTGCCCATCGCGTCTGCACTGAGATGTAACCCTCAAATCACTTCCCTCAATAGCCATTCTTCCTTCCTTTGGAGCTCGATCAAAACGTCGAAAAGTAGGGAGATTATGAAAGGAGTCCTCGGGGTAATTATTATTACTAGACCGTCGTGGTGAGATCCTGTACATAATATTTAGATATTATATATTATTTAGTCCTGTACATAGTATAAAACCAAAGTTTTTGAGGCTCAAATAATGTGTTCACATATAATATGCTGAAATAGGATGACAAATAACTTTCTCGGCAAAAACAATTTTTTTCAAAAATAAATTTTTAAAAATTCCTCCTAAAATTCTAATTTATGCCAAAACAATTGAATAAGTCACTAGGGGTATATTTAATACAAACAGCACGCAAGGAAGATCCGCCTTAAAACTTTGCAATAATAGGTCGATATTAATCGCCTCGTTGAGGTGAGCTCATCCTTCTTTATCTCTAAGTTTATTTCGAGCTCTCAAAGTTCATCGGGCAGCCTGATGCTGCCCAAATACGATATAAGGCTACATTTTCTGATACTTCATAATTTCTTACTAACTCGCATATGTTTCTGTGCACATCCGATCGACCTCTGAGAGATTCGTGTCTTTCCTGTTTATACATCCGATTGAAACTTGAAAATTTCAATTCGTCTTACAATTAAATCGTGCATCAGCATACTTTACGAAACCGATTGCAGCGTCTTATGGTTTTCCGTGCGTGCAATGGATGAGGAATCTTTGTCTACTTCCACAATGCAAAAAAATTATCTTGACAATGAGTTGGTGATTAAATTTTTGTTTTTGCGATAACGCATCAGGCAAACGCAGAGTCGACGACTCGATCGCTCACAAGTTCCGTCGTTGCTCCGAGCGGAGGGAAAAAAAATTCCGGTGTAAAGGGGCGAACGAGGGTCCGTTCCGCAGAACATCCCCTCGCCCACCCTTCGTTAAGAATCATTCTCGCGGACTCGCTCAAAGTGAAGACGCTGTTTCCTCACCCGCACTCCGGCCGGACGATGGGGTCCGTTTTTTCCCCCAGAGTCCGGACTTTGATAATCGGAAAATTTTTTTTTAATGCGAAAGGGGGCAGGCGTCACTCACGCCCGCCCCCATAGCCAAAGGGATGTAATTATATTTTTGTATATTTAAACTTTTTATTTGTATATTTATACTTTGTATTTATAACCTTATGACACCTTAAGGTATTTTCTTTCAAGCTTTAGTCATTTTTGTTATTATTATAGTTTAGGAATAGATTTTTAGTTTTCTTTATTTGATTTGCTAATTTGCCATATTTTTCCGAATCCGTTTGCACCGGATTTCACCTTGGTCATTGGACCAACTAATTCGTGTGCTTTTCACACAAATACATTCTCCACATCAGTCCTCAATGGACTCTCTCTAGTATTTGCTACAATTTTTTATTAAATCACCAAGATCTGTAACGGCAGCGCCTCCAGGCAAACTGGAGACCAGACCAGCCGTTTGATTCATAATACTTTCCCTCACGGTACTCGTTCGCTATCGGTCTCGTGGCCGTATTCATTCTTAGGTGGATTTTACCACCGGCTTTGGGCTGCACTTTCAAGCAACCCGACTCCGAGGAGCGTCCCTCGCGGGAAAGAAAGCGCTCCCAAACGCCACAGCGCTCGGACCCCCTGGTGGTCGCGAGCTTCGGCGCTGGAATTACTCCCCGTTCGCTAGCCGTTACTAAGGGAATCCTGGTTAGTTTCTTTTCCTCCGCTTACGCATAAATTCAGCGGGTGTTAACGCCTGGTCTGAGGTAGGCGCAATAAGAGGTTCGAGCGTCCGCCCCGCCTCTAGGGCGGAATGGGCGACAGCCAACGCATCCCAAAGCTCCCTTCCGCCTCCGGCAAAAGAACTATCGGATAGCGAAAGGGAGATATGAGACACGTCCGTCACCGACGCGAATAACGGGGCAAAAGCGCTCTGTCCGAATCATCGGACTCATCAGAGAGCCCGGCCCCCTTCGCCGGGACTCCCAACGCCCGAAAATCGCGGATCTATTATCCTGCCTCAGCCAGGCGTGGCCCGCGATAGGAATCGTCGGACCACATTGTGCGTTAAAAACTTCGATGTTCATGTGTCCTGCAGTAACACAGTTCGAAGCGCAGTTTGCTTCGTATTTCATCGATCCACGAGCCGAGTGATCCACCACATTAGATAGTTTTTTCTTTTTCATAATCTTTTTCGTGTACAATTCATTTGTATTGGGCCTTTCGGTTCAATCGACCGGGATCGAAATCCCTCTTTTGCCAAGACGAGGGCGGAAGGCTTTTAAAAGCGGATGGATCCGCTGCCCTCGTCCGCTCTTCTCTCATCACTGAGACGTGCATTCGACAACTGGTGCTACAGCGTGCTATGCGAGCCACGCTCCGAAGAGGTCTCCGCCGCCGCCGGCTAGACGGCAGAGACACTCTCCATCCTTCCGAAAGTTTAGAGTAGCGCACAAACCATCTCATTCCGTAATCTGTTCGCCGCATTTGTGCCCGACACCTTCATGGACTGACACGCGGCCGGCTGAGGAAAGGGCTCTCGCCCTGGGAGCGGAGCGCCTGAGCGCCCCGCTCCCACGAAAGTAGAAACGCAAAAGTATCGCTAGGCGGAGAAAGACAGCTTTTTACCGTCCGCTGAGGTTTTATTCCGCCGGCACCTCCGCCCGGCCTAAAAGATAAGCCCGAAATCGACGTTTTTCGGATCTATTTTACGATGCAAGAATTACTCATTAATGTGTTAGGGGAGACTGGGAAAGCCTCGGGCGCCGGGCCGCCTTTGCCCGGAGCTAAGGATTCGGACGGGTATAATTAAGATTCATGGTTTACATTGACCGATTCAAACTTGAGTTCTGATGAAATCTGAGAGTAAATAACATTTTTAACGCAACACTGAAAATTGTATGCATTTATAGCAGATACAACAAAATTAAAAGCGAAAATGGAATGAATTGCCGAATTTTCACCCGTGAATATTTTAGAAACTGCCATTGCTCTCTTACAATCAAACATAAAATGCTGATTTTTTCTTCCGTTGTTCCCTGTATCATGTGAATGCAGAAAACCTACAAGTGATTAAATTTAGAGCAGCCAAATCTTAGTAAAAAATTATTTAGTTGGAACGTAACTCATGAAAAAATTCGTCGTGCAGTCCAATTTATACGTCGCCTAAAACTTTTTGGTTTCTCACGTGAGGAAGAACTTGTCTCGAGAGAAATCGAGATGAATGTTGTAATTTTTATTTGCAGTTTGTTTCGATGAGTTATCTTGAATAGAACTTGAGATTTTGACTTTTATATCAGAGGGCGCAATCCGCTTCGCGTTTCGAATCTCGGACGCTTCGAAACCTCACAGCTTTACGGAAATTTCAACCAATTCCATTTAAATTTAAATTTATTTTCATTAATACATTTCTATAATTTTTTATCATATATATAACGGGAAGTAGCAGTGTTAAGTCACAATCCCCAGAAGTGGTGCTGAAAGCTTGTGTATGTTTTCTACTCTGCGATGATTTATTATAAGAAGGACGCATGGAAATATTAATCATTTATTATAATAATGAAAGCCTTTGTTTGTTAATATAGGAACATTATCTTAAAACGTCAAAGCGCTCGGAGTCCCGTAGGGGCCGCGAGCTCCGTCGCCGGTACTACTCCCCGTCCGCTCGCCGTTACTGAGGGAATCTTGGTTAGCTTCTTCGCCGCTTATGCTTAAATTCATCAATTGATATCGCCCGCTCTGAGGTAGGCGCATGAAGAGGTTCGAGTGTCCGCTCCGCCTCTCGGAAGAGATGGGCGAAAGCCAACGCGCCCCGAGCTCCCTTCCTTCCGCCTCCGTCGAAAACCGAACGAATTGAGAATGGGGTGATATCCCACGGAGTGGACATGTCAGTCGAAGAAGCGTTTCACGGGGCAGGAACGCTCTAATCCGTCTAATCGGACTCATGAGGCAGCCCGGCCCCACCGCCGGAACTTCCAACGCGCGAGGTTCGCGGATGTATTCCTTTCCAAGTTTCCAGGCATAATTTCCTTATGGGCGGAGGGCGATGCCTCTCGCGCCGGGTCGCTTTTACACGGAGCAAAGGATTCGGACGGGATTAATTAAGATTCATAGTTTACATTGACCGATTCTAACTTGAGTTCTGATGAAATTTGAGAGTAAATAACATTTTTAACGCAACACTGAAAATTGTATGCATTTATAGCAGAAACAACAAAATTAAAAGCGAAAATGGAATGAATTGCCGAAATTTCACCTGTGAATATTTTATAAACTGTCATTGCTCTCTTACAAACGTACATAAAATGCTGATTATTTCTTCCATTGCTCACTATATCTTCTAAATGCAGAAAAGTTACATATGATTAATATTAGAGCAACTAAATCTTAGGAAAATATTATTTAGTTGGAACGTAACTCAAGAAAAAATTCGTCGTGCAGTCCAATTTATACGTCGCCTAAAACTTTTTGGTTTCTCACGCGAGGAAGAACTTGTCTCGAGAGAAATCGAGATTAATATTGTAATTTTTATTTGCAGTTTGTTTCGATGGGATATCTTGAATAGAACTTGAGTTTTTGTCTTTTATATCAAAGGGCGCAATCCACTTCGCGTTTCGAATCTCCGACGCTTCGAAACCTCACAGCTTTACGGAAATTTCAACCAATTCCATTTAAATTTAAATTTATTTTCATTAATACATTTCTATAATATTTTATCATATATATAACGGGAAGTAGCAGTGTTAAGTCACAATCCCCAGAAGTGGTACTGAAAGCTTGTGTATGTTTTCTACTCTGCGAAAATTTATTATAAGAAGGACGCATGGAAATATTAATCATTTATAATAATAATGAAAGCCTTTGTTTGTTAATATAGAAGCATACTCTTAAAACGCCACAACGCTCGGAGTCCCGTAGGGGCCGCGAGCTTCGGCGCTCGTACTACTCCCCGTCCGCTCGCCGTTACTGAGGGAATCTTGGTTAGCTTCTTCTCCTCCGCTTATGATTAAATTCATCAAGTGACATCGCCCGCTCTGAGGTAGGCGCATGAAGAGGTTCGAGTGTCCGCTCCGCCTCTCGGAAGAGATGGGCGAAAGCCAACGCGCCCCGAGCTCCCTTCCTTCCGCCTCCGTGGAAAAACGAACGAATTGAGAATGGGGTGATATCCCACGGAGTGGACATGTCAGTCGACGAAGCGATTGACGGGGCGAGACCGCTCTGTCCGTCTAATCAGACTCATGAGGCAGCCCGTCCCCTTCGCCGGGACTTCCAACGCGCGAAGATCGCGGATCTAGTAACCTTCCCTCGGCCAGTCGTTGCCCGGGATAGGGTTCCTCGGGCCGCAACATGCGTTAAAAATGTCGATGTTCATGTGTGCTGCAGTAACCAACTTCGAAGTGCATTTTGCTTCGTTATTCATCGATCCACGAGCTGAATGATTCACAATTTCTCTTTAGGATAGTTTTCATTCATAATTCAATTGCAGTGGGCCTTTTGATCAAACTGCTTAAATGATCGACCTGGATCGAGATTCATCTCTCGCTGAGACGTGTGCGCAAGGCTTTCAAAAGCATAAATATATAGGGTATGTTCTTGGGCAGCGGGTTTTTCTCCGAAAAGCTTCAGCGAAGGACAAATCAAAAACCAGCAACCCATACGGTATGGTTATTCTTTATGATTTTTTTATCATTTCGGCAGTTATTAGTTGAAGGGTTAGGCCACCCTTACTTTTCAAAAAATCGAAATTTTTTATCTTTTAAAAATTCAGTATAAACTTTTAGCTATGGATACAAGAGCTTGTCCGATGTAAATATTCCGCATGTCACAGCTCATTTATTCGGACGATGCACTCAGCTGAAGGGGCGATTACGGACGATCTTGACTAACGTCAACAGATCAGCTTACTCGGACTTAAAATGTGTCTTTGTCAACATCAATTTTTGTCACAGCCATTTAATTTAAATTGTTTAGTAAAATTATCGCACACATACGTAAAGATCTATTGATTAAATTATTCATTCGCCTTTGATACTAAAATAACACTGAGGACAGTTTTCGTCGTCAATGAAGAACGTTTGAGACTCACTTTCGTAGCAGAGATAAGGTAAATGATACTCAATACACCTGGAGAGAAAACAGATAATTTCACTTTTCTATGTGGAAAAGATGAATCGCTCATCACATGAAGAGCTAGAGGCGATCGCGAGATCGAGTACGTGGCTATAATCAGCCTTAGCCATACGGAAGGCAGTGGAGAAGTTTCTTTATTGCATTGAACTGTTAAATTAATACAAATTAAATTCGGATGCTCTCTCAAGACAATGCGGAAGAAATACCACATGACGTGCCTTCAGACCGAGCTTTAGATTTATTTTAAGACCAGCTTTAGAATATTGAATGTATTGCTTTTTCTACTTGGAGTGAATATGTTGTCTGTTAATCTTGCGAAGAAGAGCTTCGTAGATTCGAGCGCATGCGGTCTGGGATTTTAACTGATTATCGTTTGTTTATAATACTATGATACAATAAGTTTTGTTTGCAACATTAATATGAATTTAGTTAATGATAGTGATATTTTACTATATACAATGGTAAAAATAATTACTCAATAGTCAAACAATAGGTTGCAGAAAATGGCATAAATAACATGGAGCATCATTAACTTGTCATTATAAAAATTTATAAAATTTGAAACCTTCACCCACCATCATCGTTTTACCAGTTAATTTAGACCATAAAAAATAAATAAATAAAACATAGAAACTCATGCAAGATATTTCGGAGTTTCTGGCAGGATTGTTCGGTTTCTGTGGCGGTCCCGGGGTACACATAGACATCATTCTACCAGATAGTCTCTTATTTCCCTCACATTTCGTCGATTATTCCATTTAATGAGAACTGCAGTCCCCTCGATGAAGCATTTTTAGCAATTTTGCTTTCTCATACCATCATCTGTCCACTGCGTAAGTGCAATAAGCTTCCGTGAGATCTAAAGTAGCAAGTTTCCGCCGGACGTTCGATGAAGTCGACTTATAGATTCACGATTTTTTCCTTCGGTTTAATTATCTTCTCAGAAAGAGAATAAAATGTTGGCTCATTTCCGATTCCGCTTTTTCAAACCGTCAACCGGTTTGAAGTATTCTCTCCGCTCCGAGCATTGCGATGGCTGTGAAAGTTGTGACTTCATCTGGAATATTGTACTGAATTACATTCAATTCGATCCTCGAATAACTAAAGTGAGACCAAACACATCTGCAAATTTCAACGAGAACTTAGTCATTGCAAATTTAATTATTGGGCATCAAATTTATTTTCAAATCATATTCCTTTAAGAATTACGAATTTATGATTCGAGAAACTTTCTCAGTTTCCGACTGAGTCATATTGAATCGGTTTACTAGCTTTTGCTCCTCGCGAGGCTCTAAAATAAGAGTGGAATAAAATTTGTCGTGCTTCTTGTTTGGATAACGATCCAATGTTAGAAGTTTATGACATATTATAGTGAAGAGAGTATTCGAGAGTCATCAATAGGAGAAGTGATTTCCTTTCACACGATGTCGGGGAAGAGTCAAAATAAATTTCATGGGTGCTTGGAACTGCTGTCGCGGCTCATGGAAATCAGAGCTCGAGCTTGGTTTTTGGAAGAAACATATTTATACTGTAACATAAACAGAAATTATATTATACAAAATCGTTCCGTATATCGTTAGGAATCTCCATGTAAAAAAGTGCACATGATTTCAAGGAAAAACGTGTCGATAAAGTTGGTGACTTAGTAATTTCAATTTGGAAGGATCTGAAACTGATGGAGAAAACGGTTAAATTCTACAAAGAAGTATTCTCTAGCATGTTCAGTTGCTTATGATCATTATCGTTTTTTCTATGAAATTTAGAGAAGCAAATTAATTTGGGAGTTAGTAAGGAATGTTGGCATAAGTTCACCTTGGCAAACGCCGTTGACGGCCTGACTACGGTTGGCTAAATATGTAAGAGAAAATAAGTAATTTAAGAAATATCTGTCATACATTTTCGTCGTGATTTCAAAATCGTCAATTTCTGAAGATAAGGAGGGACTCAGCTCGTTAATCCTCAATGTATTCATTTAAAAGATAGAGCTCAATTCCCTTGGGCGCCGAGTTTGGTGGCTTTCATAATTGGAAATTTCCGATCTATTAGAGAAAGAGAAGATATACGGCATAGATTCTAAAACTGCACTCATCCGACATAGGATGAAGGCGATAGAAACAAATGCTTCCGCGAGTCTACCAGAGAAGAGCACCGAAGGACATTTCTCATTATGAAATGAACAGACTGAAAAAAACGCTACGTGAAAAGTATATGAGGAAAATGAGGGAAAAGAAAGATAGAAGCTACTCACGTTGGGGCAGTCTTCTTCGTTCTTCCAGGAAGGAGATCTCGTTCAAACACCAAACAAGAAAGTCACTAACTTACTAAGAGTCATGAAATTTGGTTTCGCAGATAGAACAACGGCTGGATTCTCAGCAGGTACTTCAAGAAACGAGGGAAGGGTATGACCCTCCTCTGACTGCTAGGTCAAGAATGACCTTCCATAGGGTCGTTTGCTTTATAATGCAGTAATGCTCTTTTGCTGGAACAACTTGCCATTAAACAGTAGTGCTGGACTACTTCAGAAATAAAGTGCGTTCTCTAAAAGAACAGTGTACAAGAACGAGTAGTTTTTTACAACTTTATTTTGTTTACTTTCAACGAGAGCCAGCAATAAAAGAAGCTTGCGTATAATTTAATATAGGTGCTCATTTATTCAATACTGTCTTGACTGCTGAATTACATACTTCTGTCAAGTAATGTATAACTTTAACATCGTAAGTGCTAAAATCTTCACTTGGTGATATTTTGTACATCAGTAGGTTATCTCTAAAAAATATACTAAACTTATAATCATACACTCAAATCGTTTTTTAAAGTGCAAGGATAACCAAAAATTATAGTGTAAGGAAACACCGTAGTAGAAATTCTATTGAGTAACAGAATGTATAGCACAGTCCTAACGGATATTCTACCAACAGCTAAGGAACTTCTGTTTTGAACACATCTTCGGGTATCTACAGAGTGTATATAATCTGATATTTCTACCTTGATTTTTCTTACATTACGTAATTGCAGTAATAACCATGATCGTGACAATTTAAACTACTTGACTGCAATCAATCTACCGTATTATTGCATCTACTGACTTAAAATTCATACGGGGAATGTGGCACTTGTAAAATCCCTCTTATATAATCAGAAAAATGAATCCAATAAGATGAAATCACGGTAGTACAGCAAGGGTCAACGCCTAATCTCATGTAAGCAAACTGAAAAATATTGACGATTTACATTTGAATTTTAAACTTAAATCCACTATAGAACTGCTAACTTTAGCAATATCTCCAAAAATCAATGAGCAAATACCATCCATTTCATTATTTTCTTCCATATACTTATACTGATATATACTGAATTATCTTCGTATGGTAAAGTCAGCTCTTTCTGTTTTTTTAAGAGTATAAGAGTATTGTTTGAAAAACTTGTGATCATGTCAGGTTTAATTAATTTCTTATATTAAAGTGATTTAACTCTCGAACAAAGGGAGGCGTAGCCCTAGGAGAGGTTCCCTATGGTCACGTGATGAGCCTTTCTTCTAATAGAATAGCTTCCACTAATTTCTACTCCCTCTCCTCTCCTATCATTTTTTCCTTTTATCTTCCTTCTATTTCTGCCTATTCCCCTCCCACATCTTTTCAAGTCTAGGACATTTCGCGGAGGACGTTACCCTATTCCACCCTTAGCCCAGACCTACTCAGACATCTCAAAGCAGGGAACACTAGTAACATTATTATCTACATCCTATAGTCATCTGGAAGCTTAACTAAAGCCGCAATATGACTCGGTTTCATTATCACCGTATATATTCTGAGGATAACCTTCCGATGTGCATGCAATGCTCAGGTAAAACCAAATTTTAAGTGAGCTGTAAACATATGCCATGTGACGAACGATAGGAAATGGAGAAACGGATGCCAAATGGGCATGCAGGCGTAATTTTTCGTTCCCATTTGTCCAACTGGTTCGAACTGGTTCGAGCTGGTTACTTTCGTTCAGAATTCCAATTACTATAAAGCATCGGAGAAGATTTTAGACTTGTATAAAAAGATAAAGTTACGTACAAGTCACGAGAACCCTTTGAGGAATATGGCCTTGCCGAATGGCATTCACCGTGAGTGATACGTGGTCAGCGTATCGACTCCCACGCCACTGTATTTGACTTTCCGAGTACGGACTATTCTTAGTTCAGACCCATATCTATCACGATGCTGAATTGGTACCGAGCAATGTTGATACCTACCGGAAATTGAACCCAGGACCGCTTCCCCGAAGGCGTTGCCAATCAGGCTATCCGGGGACCTTTTAATATTGCATGGATTCTTGGTAATATTAAAATAATTAAATTTTAGATTAAAACTTGTGATACACAGAAAGGATGTGAACGATATTTTATAGCATGTCATATATTCATTTTCGTTGCATGCAAATCACGGTTACACTAAGTAAATATTCCAACGAGGAGTATTCTAAAATTACTACAAATTCTATACAAAATAGAAACTGATTAAAATAAAAAATCTTTATCTATAATCATTCTATGCGAGTTTCCTTGATTTTCAATGCATTTTTCGCATCTTGGTATGAGCTTCTTTATTTCGTTTTTCACTTCGGCAAGAATTATGGGTTTTTCAGATTCGGTTTCCGATATGCTTCCGTTTCTATGCCCCGGGAAAAATACACGCGCTTTAATGTACGATTATTGGCAGATAAAACATGAATACTGAGACTTATGCCACTCTAATTACACCAGAGAACTACGGAAACCCTTTCAGACATGAAAAGAAAACGATACAACAGACCAAGGAGGATAATTTATGCTGACTATAAATGGAAACCGTTCAATACACATGGAAATCTCGAATTGTTGGAAGAAGAAAAACAAACCAACAGTATCCGAATTCGCATAAGATAAGTATTACTTTGTTAAAAACAGTTCAAAAAAGTTCTTGAAACCTCTCTATGTCGTTGAAATACAAGTATATGTTTGATCATCTTTCTAGGATGAGATACAAGAAAACATATGAGTTAAGTTTAAGAAAGAATGAAAACAAAAGAGATCAGAAGAAGCTAAAGAAAGGAAAAAAACGAAAACAACAAAGTCTAAGAGGGAAAGAGATATGAAGATCACCTGCGCTACAGATAATGTAGATTGACTTTTGGCAACTCATACGGAATCATTGAAAAAGAATATACAGCACGGCTGAAGTTCGTAGCATTTCGAAACCATATTTGCAAGATGAAGATTCTTGGGAAAAATATGACCAACCTTACTTATCTGAGAAGCCGTATCGAAGTTTTCCTTTCATTCAACTCTAACCTCTTTAATTATTTTCCATGAACCTGGGAGACTGTAACTTGGGGCTTCAAACGCTCAATCAATCTTCGAGATGAAACAAGGGTTTCTCCCAATAATTGTGAACAGTCGGAACGAAACACTTATTTGTCGTTCATTTAATACAAAGAAATTTTTAGTTTTATTGCTCTTGTCGGTAGCCTTCCGCAACATTACGTGAGATCAGACTGTCCTCGTTCATTTTATTTGGTTTTATCTCATCGATGTCATTTTTCGATAAATTGTTTCTTCATTCTTTCTGGATTTCTCTAGAAGGTCCACGATATATAACGAGAAATAATTTTCTTTTCACCAAACTCATCTCTTCTCTATGCTTTGAATTTTAATACGTTCTGTATTTAATTTGTTTTTCCACTGCTATTACGTTGGATTCTGCCGTTATCTTTGAAAAATGGCTCAAACACTTTCATCATCTCATTATTCCTTTACTGATTCACCGTATATCACGTCCTTATAGCTATTTTTAACGTATTCCCATATTCTTCTAATTAGCATTCTTCTAATCCTAGCCTGACCATTCACGAAGGAAGAGCTATAAAATATTATTATATTATTCATTTTTAATTAGGATAATTTAATTTAGAATATATGATAACTTTTAGCGAGACAATAATTTTACTCTTTCTGCTTGAATGAAAACGAGTAAATTAAATGAAAATAACTCAAAATAAAAGACGATTCATAACGTATTGCATCAAACGACGATATTTCTTGATTTGGCCAACATGATTAGCACTCGCGCTTCTTCACTTTGAATTAGGCACTTTTTTTGCCTTGAAATCCTCCTCACAACTTTCCTGTATTTTCGCTGCAGATGCATTATACTTTTCCTTTATTTCATTAAGTTACGGACGTCTCTTTTCTTTCGCATCCCATTCACCAATTTCAACCAGATTTAGCTTTTTCTCCCTTCAGTACCGCTCATATTCTAATTATACACCATGTTTGTCAT
Source organism: Pachydiplax longipennis (assembly GCA_036926295.1). Lineage (NCBI taxonomy): Eukaryota > Metazoa > Arthropoda > Insecta > Odonata > Libellulidae > Pachydiplax > Pachydiplax longipennis. The sequence continues at coordinate 5,684,123 of JAVFKF010000010.1, forward strand.
TATGTTTACCTCCATTCTTTTCGAATGTACAAATCAACGTAAATCATCCCTCTCTCACTGGTCTCGCAGTCTTCCTTTAAGTCCACATTCATTCTTTACAGCCTCAGTCTTTCCTGTTTTTTGCCACTTACGCTACTCATATCATTCAACTCATCTTCATTGAGTTAACCGATATGTCCCTCTATTCTCTCCGTGCACAAAACCAGAAATTATTTCACACAAAAACCTTAGTGATATTTTAATGAAAGTCGCTTTCCGAATTCAGTAACAAGTGTACTCGGTGGTAATGTAAGCAGGATTTTACGTTCGGGATATTGGCGCGACTTGTTTCATTGGAGCAATGACTATTTTTTACTAGTACACGAATACCACTTATATTTGGACTGCGCATTGTGGTCGTCAAACAAAGGAGCACCATGGAGATGGAGGGAGCGAAGAATGGGTGGCGTTGTGGTGCTCTGATTTAATCTAGTAGAAAGCTCTTCCCCAAGCCAACAGAACGGAAGCAAACAGAAGACATCCTTTTCCCTCCTCTCAACCCCAAACTTCCAAGCTATATTTATACCGCACCAGCTAAAGCTACACTTCATACGTATGATCACTCTTTTTTCAGAAATTCATTTCTTAAAAAATTAAACAGAAAATCGCAGATCGCAGGCAGCATAGGCCCTCGACCGGTTCTCCAAATTTGCCACCATTAACGCTCAAGTTTCATCCTTAGCGACATGAAAGTAACATTAAAATAAGATTTTCGTAGAATCTGGTATTTGGTGAAGCAACAAGTACTTCAGTCGTGAAAGGACCTCATTTGAGAATACTTTTAAAATATCAACAGTTTTAGGGATCGAATGACTGAAATATAATATTATTGATGCAGACACATCTGTCATATTTACGTGTTCAAACGAACTCTTTGGATGTTAATATGTTCTGCGTATGATCGGGAACTGATTTTAACAGCGTTCGCCAACATTGAATTGAGGTATTTGATTGAAATTTCTATGCCTTTGTTAGTACTAAAGGAAAATCAAGGCAATACGGTTTCATTTTCTGTTTTATTCTGGAATTTATTTCATGTATATGTCCAAGAATTTAATCGAGTCTGCAATTTATTGACAGTATTTTTGCTCATGTAAATTTTCGGTTTATTTTGATGAAATTTAGATATTTGATTCTTTCCCATCTTTTACTTTAATAAAGCGTTTTACGCAGTTTCTTCAGTTATTGGGGTGTATTCCTCTAAGTAATGCTTTGCAGTTAGGTTTACATAGACGGGCGAAACCGTTCCTGGTTCTTGATAGCATCTAGGTACTTTTAGCATAAATTTCCCGAATACTTTTCGCAATATCGAGGATCTATTTAATAAGGAAAAGGCATACGCATCTTCCATCAGCATGCTTTTTCTTAACTTATCGAGTAATTCAAGCCTTAAAGTATCCCTCAAACGTCCTTCATTCTAAAGATTCTCTTCCTGCGTCTTGAATCATTTCATAAACGCTCAATAATTTGCCGTGACAATTTTTTACAAAATTGACTTTTCACTGTACATGCCTTTTCTAATCTCCGAATACAACACTTTTCGGCAGGTCTCGTACTACATGCATACTCAAGGTAAGACTTGGTAGTCTTGAAGACATTAAAAGTGGGACTTGAGACCACTCAAGGCCTAACTAGCGCAAAGTAACATCGCTCGTGGACTTCTATTCGCTCCCACCGCCTGTTCTCTTGACGAAGCCGAGTTTCCTAAGTGCTCGTCCACATATGTTACGAGTGTGGGTACCCCATGTTATTCGTGAGGGTTTCTCCAAGATATTTTACCGACTCTACTGCAGATAAGTTTTCCCTCAGAGGTTCTACGAATATTCATTGGCAATAGGTTTCCTTTCGAAGAAGTCGACTTCTGAATTATTATCTACATGAAGCCCTACTAGTCAACCAACTCATCATTTCATGATTCTATCTAAATCTTTCGACAGGGTTCATCTAAGGTTTAAGGGTTTATATTATCATAGGGTATAAGCCGCACTTCAATCCTGATAATAATATTTACCCTCATTCCTTAGGCCAATCTTTCCTCCCTAATTCTCTATATAATGAGTGGCCACATAGTGGCTCGCAAGTCGCATGCGGCTCCTTCGTTTCTTGAGCTCCCTACCATATCGAGCGCACAAGCTCACCACAATCGAGATATTTATAAATATTCAAATTTAGTGGATAAATATCTTATCATCTTTGACAAAGCCTATTCAACAAATTTTATAATATTTTATAGAAATTGTACGATTCTTTGGCACTCGAATTTTTAACTCGTGCTGTTCAGACCGAAATGCATTTCGCATGATACTGAGAATATTTTATGACACTTCATACAAACTTGTAAGTAGTGACTGATATGGTATTTTTAATATTAGAAAAAATATACATAGATTTCATTGGTCCCATGAAACTTGATCCAAGAATTTTCCAGTTTTTACATCTTCATGGCATAATTCATTGTGAACCTCAGTACAAGAATACTCTAAAAAAACAAGATGATCGAGATTTTTCAAATGACGTATCATTGAGTAGAATTTTAATTATTAGATATCTAATCGAATTTTGACCACTTGAGCCATTCATAAAACTCCTCAGAAAAGGGGCACATGGTACCCACAATTTAATAATAATTATTGGTTACAATGTCATTTTTAAACAGATGTACGATTTGCAATACCGAATTGCACATTTTAAATTGTCCATTCCTCGCAAATAAAACACGTTAATGACTTTCTCGAATGACCTCATCGAAAAATTATTTATCATACTTCATCATAATCATTTTCCGCGGATTCTGAAATAGAACTCTTGTAATAAAAGATGAAAATCTTGAAGTATGTGGAGATCAGCTTAAGTATTTCATAACTTCTTAACTTCACAGTCAATTATACTAACAAGGTAATTTATGTTTTTACTAAAAAATAGTAACGATCCCCATTGGTCTACGTTACAAAGCAGGACGCTCGAGATCACTTTGATGAGGTTGGAACTAATAGCGTCCAGTTGTATACTCTCTCTGTGGAAGAGAATTGCTATCTTTTATCCATGATGCTAAGGAAGAATGACTTGTTTTTGCCCAGAATCCAGAGAGAAACCCATTATGTGCCATGAAACGATCTTAACTTATAATCGAAGGAATTGAGCTGTGAACTGGAAACGAAGCCATTATCAGATGAAGTCTTGTAGTTATAAAGAATGAGCAAATGATGATGGTATTGTTACTCGGAACGAATCTATATTTGTTTTTTAACTGCTCTAATAAGGGAAACAATATAAAAATATTCCGATTCCAATATTCTTACGTTCAATTCGAGTTTGAATTGATGATTGAGTTCCACCGATTACCTGTTGATTTCTACACATTTTTTGCAGTAGTAAATTTAAGGTAGTCATATTACCGATTCAACGCCAATGCTACTCATCAAATTCAACATTTTTTGTGCTACGCAAGGATTTTTATTCTTCGTCCTCTATATCGGATGGGCTTGGTCAAAAATCCTGTGTAGGAAGGCTATCCGAGGAAACAGTTTAGAAGTGGATGCTCCGTGGAAGTAGTCTTGAAAATCCCTCTCGATAGAACTTCTTGATAGGACTCCTCTGTTCCTCTCTTCTTACTTTCTTTTCTGTTGGTCGTCGTCCGCCTCTTCTTTCTTCCCCTGATTGAGTCATTCTCATGGCCTCTTTACAGCCAAGACCTTTGTTGAAGATACCCGTTCTGAAGGTCAAGCGGACATCACATACTCTTTCTCGATCCTTCCGCTTCCAGTACGTTCACTCGCACAGTATTTCAAAGGAAGGAAGAGAGATGTACAACAAATTACGATTTACCGGATTTTTCGCCATATTTTTTACGCAATCACCTCAATAAGTAGTTTTCGAGCGTTAATTTTTTACTACCGTGGCATAAACTTAAATACCATGTCTCAGTTACCAATAAATTAGACCGCGCATTCAACCAATCAACTAAATTCATCCTCAATTCTAAGAAAACTGACAACCTTACTCTTCTTTTGAAAGAATTGAAAACATGACGAATTCATTCCAGACGTAAATTCCGCACACTTAATTTCGCACACAAAATACTTAACCAATATTGCCCTACCTGTCTTTCCAAATTTCTGTCAATCAAAAATTTCAAATCTATACCTGCTTATACACCCTGAAAGCCACCTTTCGGCGTGTGGCAGGGGGTGCATGCAAGCACCATGACTCTATTTTGCCAATCGATTATTTTCGCGTACCGTTCTGGGAAAAAATGAATTGTCGAATTGACTGGTTATAGCATCTATATCTCTGATCTTTCTCGCGGCATCAGAACGGTATATTTAACAAGGAGGATGCATAATATCGGCTACATCTTATATGATCCTACCCTCTCAGAATTTATTAAGTAAATTAAATCTCCGATTGAGCCGTTTTTTCTTCTAAAGATTTCAAATATCTCAGTAGCCATACCATAGCCACCATCATCTATGTACCCGCACATTGGCTAAACTTATGATAACAATGCATAGAATAGATAAATGCTAAAATCATTCGAAGATATTGAAATAACGTTCCCTTCCTTTAGACTCATTGTATCTTATTTGCTTACGAACGGAGATACCTAATTTTTGACTCAGAAATTAGTTTACTTCTATCAATTTTAATTTCCCTCAACTCATCTTCTTTTACCACCTCTCATATAAAGAATATTTTACCTATTAGATTCTCACCTGTTGTGTCAGCCAGCCCACTCACCATCTTCCTCCCTTTTAAGAGTATATTTCTTGTGACCCGGCGGGAGACGTTGCCGACAAATTATTACAACGGAAGATGTAAATGTTTTGATACTTTCCTGAAAAATCGTGCTTAATTATCTTTGAATTTTCGCCGGTTGTCTTCGCTCCCCTTTTTGTGAGTGCGTTTTCCCGTATTTTGAGGTTTACTCCGTAGACTTTCAGTTGAAGAGTTTTTTCTCACAGCCCAATCATCTGTATCTAAATCAAGTTGGAGAGTCTAAATCAAGTTTTGCATTTTATTCATCTGTTAGTTTACATTAATTATATTTTTAAAATCGCATGTATTTTATTTATTTATTTTGTTTTGTTTTTATTGTTTTTTTGTAAGTTTTGACTTGTTTTGTATATTTTCATGTAATATCTGTGAAGGTTAGGTGGAAGAGAGGCGATTTTCGCCTAGAGTAATGATTTCTATAGTAACAGATTAAAGAGGCTCATCCCAAGCGTAGTTCTTTTTCCTTTTTTGATCTTATTATGCTAAGTACATTGTGTGCATACCTAATTATGACGGGTCAGTGCTGGTGTAGCAGTAAAAAAACTCTAAACTAAAAGGAATCCCACAGTTGTTCCTGAGTCGGAGAAAGCCTTCCTTCAGTCATAAATTTGCAAATAAAGCTCATATTTAAGAATAAGGATCAAGTCAATTTGTGGATCGATGGACGCATAAGAAAACAGCATTCACCTAACTCAGATGTAGCTGTCAGGTATGTCAACGTTGGAAAGCACAGCCGTAGTTACTCTTGCCTCGGCATGAGGCACTCCCGCAGTAGATCCTTGAGAGAAGAGCGTCTCCGCTAAAAAGGATTTTTCTTGCCTAGGAGGGACACTTCCCACCCAAGAGGAGTAGTTCTTGACTGGGGAGTGGTGCTTGACACATCGGTCTATGATGCGTGGTCGCCCTCAGGCAAGGATACTTCGCTATTTCCACTCACATATCCAATAACTGGATTATTAGTACGCAATGCTGCATTGGTTGAAACGAATATTTTTAACCACTATCTTAGCCATCCCGATATGCGTGGTCATTGATTGGTAGCTCGGATACTTCATTAATGATAACTCGGTTTAGTATTTCGCCATTCTTGCGTATTAGATCATAACAACGTTTGCGTTTGCGTATTAGATCATAACAAAGTGCTTCTACTTCATAGATTTAGTACTGCTTTCCGAAGTTTAATGTTTACGTCCCATTAATTAATGCACCCTGAGGCAGTTATACCTAACTGCATTCTTAACCGACGTGATAACACAATGAAATAATGTACTGCAGAAAGATCTTTGCGAGTCCCGTTATTTTCGATTAAACAAGAATTATAAAATGGACATCATCATCTGCCATTCCGCCGAAGAGGAAGGCTTTTGTAGGCAAATTTCCACTTCTCTAATCTCTTCAATTCAAATTACTCTCCCATCCACATGCTCTTCAACACTTGGCATATTTTCCTTTCGATTCATATCTTTCACCTCACCAGTGTCTCGATCCAAACTATGACTTACTGCCTCCTTCAATTTAATTTTATTCAATTTTTCTCTCTTTCATTTCTTCTTTATAAGCTCCTTCCCTTCTTGACTCTTCTCAACTCATCTTGATTTTTAAAGATGTTTAAAAATATCAAATGAATGCGGAGTAAATATAAAATTGAATATTTAAAAATAATATATTTAGATATAACTAAGCGTCAATATAATAATCGACTACAGCCCCGATATCATAATGTTGCATTTCATCAGGTACAAATTATATCCTGCCCTAGACTACGGAAATATTTACCTGTAACTAATCCTTAGGAGTATTTCCTCTTGTATTATATTTTTTATTGCTCGAAATTATTTTGTTTTTGTATGTATCATTATGATGTTAAACTATATGAAAGCACACAATGCGCAACTGAAAACTGCCTGAAAACACCCTTAAAATATATTTGGAGCATTTTCCTGTACATGAAATTCAGGATATCGTTTAAAGAGAAAACATTATTATTGCTGAACTGAAATAAAGTAAATTTAAAGGAGACGCTAATATTTCTTTGACATTTTCAACTTCGGTCCCCCCTGAATTTGCAAGCCCAGCGTCTTAGAATACTCATGGTTCTTCCACACACAGATTTCGCTTATTTGCTAACATTTGAATTCATTTTGTCTTTTGTCGGATTTAGGCATCTTACCCGCTCCTACTTCATCGTCCGACTTGGAAAAAATCAGCGTTATCCTCAGTCTATTGAGAAGTTTAGTTACAAATTTTGTAAGCGTCAGTTTTACTCTATTCCGTATTATTCGGACCACTCCGTGCCATTGTTTGTTTTAACATTCATCTGCAGCTTAACCCTCCGATAAAAATACCTCGTCGTAATGGAATTAACTGAAGATGGAATACGAGGAATGTTGTACCTTGGCTCTAATGACTGACGCACTCGAGGTAATTAGCACATGATTCACTGGGCGCCAGAAACAAATAGAGAATTAAGGCTGTTGAGGCTGCCAGTCTTCGGTGATGAAGGCGTTCTTTACCGCGAAGGACTTCCACTCGCCCGCATTCTTGCAATTGTCTTCGCCGATTAGACTCGTACGCTATCGGACTTAGTTTTCCAAGCTCTTGCATTCGAGGCGTCTTAAAATTTTATCGATTCGCTCGAAAATGAGCTCAGGACAATGGGAGAAACTGCGGAAATAGGTCCAGGCGTCACAGGTTTCCAGGATTGGTACCGGAGTTTTTTATCATTAGTCCCAGATCTAGAATACCCTTTTCAGAGCTAATGAAATGCATTACAGAACATATAAATCTCCCTGATACTCTGGAGGACTTTAATGCGTTAAATTTCCACACTTATTAAATGATTGAGGCATTTTTATATGATCTGATGTGATTTCACACGATACTGATCGGTGTTCATTTATTTATTATGATAACATGTGCTGCAGGTTGGATTTCTTCATTCTTTTCTCATTTCACAGCCCCAGTCATTGTCCAAGAACACAAGAACATAAACACAATCCACAGTACTTTACAACAAAAATCTCACACAGATAAACGTTCCAGAATGCACTCACTCTATTTACAATTATTGTATTTGTTCTATTCTTTTATAATTATTATTAAAACACCTTAAAACTACAACAAGTAAGCAATACTTGTGGTTAACAAATCGTTGTTTATCTCCCTTCCTGACATAAAAAGTTATGACGATTGATAACTTTAATTTCCTTATTCATTTAACGTATCGGTTTTAAAGCAGCGAGAACTATAATTTAACGGGCATAAATGTCATTTTAATGTAGTAAAACTCATTTCAATCCGAACCACGCATAATTCCCAAAGTCATCCGATAACCAGTATTATGTCTTTTTATGCCTGAGCGATCCTCATAAATACGTTTTCGTTTCGAGATTAAAAATATATCCCGTGCCTCAAAAGCATTTTATGAGTTTAAACAGGTGTCTCCATGTAAAATTCAAGAGTTCTGGAGGAATGAATTCGGTCGGAAGAGAAATTTTCGGCATTAATCATGTAAGCCAATGTTACTCTAAGACCCTCCTTTTGGAGCATCTCAGAATTCTAAACAAGGATAGTATACCGAAGTTAGGTGACAAAACGACAAGGGGGTAACCTTTGGTGGAATTTTCATTCAAACGCGAACTTGTTTCCTCTTGCAGTCTCTCGTTGAATGAAGGACGTGGCGTTAAATCTTCAACCAACCGCCTTTCCTCCGCATATTCGTTATTGGCACATTATCGCCTCAAATGTCAATCACCTGAAGGAGTGTTTCGTTCACCCTAAAGAAGCATTCTCTCTCCCTTCGGAAGCTAAAAATCCTTGAGAGGACCGCCGACGCAAGCTGACTACAAATGAATCTCAAATATTCGGAAGTATTATTACGTCTCAAGAAAGCTTATGGCATTTTCTTGGCGCAGTATGAAGGGAAGGGGTTTCAGGTGGATCGAACGGAAGAACAAAGGGTAATATTATGTAATAGGAAACTAAAACCCGGCAGTGGACACATTTTAAGTATTGGACTCCTCCAAACCAGAATTCAAGCACTGTACTAGAGCCATAATGTTACCCTGTAGATGTCAGACAACTTAGACCCAAGAGATGTTTTATCATAGGCATGCAATCCGTGTCAAAGGAAACCAAAATAAAAACAGGACAAAGTTTCGACTTGATCGGGACTCGAACCGAGGTCCCCCGATTTCCGGGTAGGTACTTTCCGGTACCGCTAAACTACCATGCCGACTTGAATGGTTAGATTACCTTCCCGGAAAGTAGAGAACCTGAATTCGAGTCACAGTCATGTCAATATTTTTCAGAAGTTTCATCCAAAGACAATTTTCCAACGCTACTCAACCATGGATTGTTACCCTGGAGTTCGCCGAACAGATATTTTATCCACGGGATGTTTCACCCAATGTATTTTTCAGAATGGTATTTCAAGAACGTGTTGGTTTGGATTGGGCGATAATTGTTTACAGTTAAATCCAGCGAAATCCAGCGGTCGATGATATAAAATCACTTAACATGAATTTCATATTGAGGGCTCACAGAATTACTGGAACCCAAACTGCAACTGTTCGTAAGGTAATCATTAACTGATGGCTTTTGATATTTTTAAATAAAAGCGCTAAATTTTAAGGGGTTTGAAAATAATATTTCAAAAAGAATTCTTACAAAATGATTAGAGAAAATTTTTCTTGAGTGAACCGATTCTTTGATTCAAGATTGTTGGGTATAGATCTCATGATTAAAACACTGAAAAGGAAACCTCTTGCAATATTCGCAGTAAGTTATTCCTTCTGAAATTTGGAATTGCGAAAGGCGCTGGATCTTAACTGTGCTAGGAAATTAGCGAAAAAAATTAAAGGAAATTATAGACTAAATTCTTCCCTTAAATTTCTACATTTTTGAAATCCAAATATAGGAGCCTATATTTGGATTTCAAAAATGAAAAATCCAGTCACAGGTTTTTAATCTCTCTCTACTTCTTGAGGCAGTGAATTCCTCAGCGTTATCTTCCCAACCGGAGGAGCCATTTCCTTTTTACGACTACATGATAAGCGTGATAGTTACTAAGAGTTAGTTGGTACATGCTGCTGCTCTCGAGACATCCCATGATATTAACGCGGCTGATACGGATAATAAGCTTTAACTGTTTTTAATTGCACCAATTAACCCATATATCTCTCAACGCAGGCATATCACGATCTATAATTTATAGAGTTTACTTAAATTACAACGAGACGATGGTCATTCGCTACGATGGGTGTTGACTGATTCGAAGACAAATGACGACTCACGAATGCAGAACAGTGATTACGATGTTCTTATTCGATTTACGATCGTCTAAATATAACACATTGCATATTTTGTGCTATTTTACTGCCATTGCTCATTCTCTCCTCATCTTTATCTTAAATATTATTTTAAACGTTTGAAAAGTAATACTTATTATTAAATCTTAATTGTTGCCAACAAAAAGGAATGTTTCGGATATTTCTTATGAGTTGGAGAAACATTTGAACAGATACCGAGCTATCCAGCGTGATTGCTTTCTGGCAGAATTATTTCTTGTTGAGTTTAAAATTTCGCGAAATACACCAGTCATGGCATAGGCTTTCCTATTTTGTTTCAGAAATTTCCCATATAATCTCCCATGGAATTCAGAATATTTTTAAATAATTCTGTATGCCGCTCTAGTCCAAAATTTTCTCTTCCAACTGAGATTCAATTCGTCCTTACATCTTCTAGATTTTTGAAATTATTTCCGGATTTACTAGTTTTATATCCAAATTAATTACCTCAATTACTTTCGTCCTTATCTTTTTCCCAGAACGACTCATTGCCCATGAGTGGAGTTGTTCTAAATTTCAGAAAATGATGTAATACAGAAGTAATGGAAACAGCTTCCAAAGTATTTATTTAAGAGTTCGTTTTCACCGAACGTGGAACAGTGCCACAATAAACCTAAATATATTTTCCATGACGTATCTAGCGTGTAATAGTTACATCTCGTCCTCTCCGGAATAATGTAATTTCAAGATCGAATGGCTTAATCGTCAATAATAGGGAAAACTCCATAAAGTAAGAAGTTTCAGTCAAGAATATAGACCAATATTACGGTACTTATGGGTATCATAAGCATTGGGCTTTACCCCAACCTGCAGGATCTTGACGTTGATCTATTAATTATTTCTTTACCATCGCTTTGACCTTCACTTTTATACATCTTTCTCTCCCTTTCAAATTTTTAAGCATCCATCTCTCTCATTCTAAGTTAGAATCTTCTTCTGCCTGCCTCACAGAAGTCCGTCTTTCGTTAATTTCCATATCGCATTTCCATGAATTTCGCTCTGCCCTCTCTATTGCCAATATATTGGAAACTCTTTCCTCGTTTTTAATCATCTCCAGCGCTGATTTTCTCCTTCCTTCCCCAATGTGGATTGACTTGGAATTTCCTTTATCTTTATTTCATATCTTTCGCACCTCTCTTGTCCACCAACCTTGTTTGCCTCTCAGGATCCACGGCATATCTTCCATACATTTCATCACCAGGAATCGCTATTATTTCATTATTGTTAAGTCATTTCGTTATATTGTCATTTCTTAAAATCTTTCTTCACTTCTTCATTTAAATATTGCTTTCCCAATGTATTCATTTAAAACTAGCTGTGAAAGGTAGATTCCCTGTATTATCCTTTCCTTATTTTTCCCTTCGCAAATTCTTGAACCTTTTATCACCTTTTATATATTTATAATGAGCACGAATCAATCCTTTATCGCCATAGTTACGTCAATTCTTTTAAGGCTTCTGGTGTTTTGTTCCATTATATACTGCAGAAGCATTTTTTGTTGCTATAAGGTTTTAAAAGCTGTCTAATCTTCCAGAGGTCCTTTCCATAATTAATTATAACCCAAGGTTAATAAATAAGAATATAAGAAACAGATGCTAGATAAAACCGATTCAATAATTAATCTTTTTCGGCGAACTATACACGAAACCGATCGCTTAGAGTAGTAGAGAAATAGAGCCATAGTGCATGCCCTTGTTACCCCCAGCAGAAAATCGGTTTGCAGGGTACATATGTAGATGTAGATCAATCGAGGGGCGATCGTTCTTCCCTCCCCTCGCCAGCGAGCTGAATAAATTTCAAACTTACGGAGATCATGCGGCACGCGAACAAGTGCACCTAATGAATACGTAGTAGCACGCTATCGGAAATTCTAAGTTAAATATCCAGTGATTAAAATCGACGCTATACGAAGTCCGTAGACTACCATCTACACCTCCTTCATGTTCCTCCATTTTTAAAACTTAGCACTTCAACGCAAGATTCAAACAAGAGCGTATTAGTTCATCCGAAGCGCAGCATTTAAAATTGAGCATGTTCAAAGAGATACAGCTAGATATGTATTGGGTAGGCATAAAGAAGATGGACAGCGTAAGAGAAATGCATGGAATTCTCGGATGGGGAACATTATAAAAAAGGAGGAAAGTTAACAGATTGGGAGGCATATTTCAGATTAGAACAGGCGATGATGCTTGAGAAGAACTGAAGACAAGAATGGAAAAGCCAAACTACATAGCGAAAGGTGATAACGATCTTTAATTTAAAATTAAGGAAGCAAAGGACGGTTGCAGCGAAATATTCATTCATAAATAGAGGAAATAAGGAATGGAATATGTTACCTGAAGGAGTGCTTAAACCCTTACCGAAAATTATGAAGGAATTCAATGTTGGATGTAAAAATTTAGCAGTAATGTAATTATTTTCTGTATATGCTAAGCATTCCTTGTATTTTTGGACATCCATTTATTGGATGGGAAATAGTATAAGTAAAAATGTGGTATTGTATTATTTCTGATTGTAATTCAAAGTATGGTGTTTTATCTGGCTGTAACTTTCAGTATGGTTTTTATCTGATTATAATATGTGGTATACTATTTTATCTGATTGTAATTTGGGTTAGGGCAGTTTATCTGATAATAATTTTTTTACCACCGGACTAGTTGTCCATCTGTAATATTTTTTTCTATAATAATAATAATAATAAAATTATCGAATCTACTCGACAGTTTAATGTAAAAGTTAGCAAACATAAAACTGACGTTATATACAGGTACATACATGGGTGAACGATACCCAAGTACGCAGAGGTCAATCGGTTGATGAAGAGTTTTGATAGCGAACCACAAGCACTTAAGCGAAAGATTTTTATGTTCGACGAGTATGTTCGGATACAAAAAACGAAGAAGCGAGACTGCGTGCTTCAAAGGAAGATGAAAAGTGGTGGAATTGCAGTATCAGCTATTCTTGATGCTCTGGAAAGGAAGAACAACGGAATGATACTCAAACCAGATCGATGTGATAGGATTGAGGATTTCTGCGATGACAACGCGTAGTATTGATCAATTCTGGAAAGTACCGAAGAAGAGAGTTAAGTAATAATAATAAATTTATTACGGGTATAAAACCCAATTACATATTACAAAAATCTTGTTTCCATCATGTTTACAAAATCAGAAAAGAAAAATAAATCATTATATAAATCAGTCTTCGAATATAAAAAGTCACAAAAATAAAATTACATACATTAATGCATAAATATAAAATATATCCATAACCACATTCAAGGTTTTTTAAAAACTAATAAACTCACAAGTAAAATTACAAAAATAAGTAACAGAATAATAGAAATTAAAATCAATGTCCAATCTTCATCATAAACTCTAGCAAGTATATATACATATAACATAAAATCACACAATAATTGCATATTCAAACAAGAATTCATACAGAACAAAACAAGGCAGTGGAAAAACTAGTAAAAAGTGATAGTACATCGTTCACATTCCATAAACTAAAAAAGATAATTATGGAACTGCAAGACTGTACATCAATTTTACTATTATTACACGAAAATGATTATTGTCGAATGCAAATAATTTCATTTATATTTTTCATTCCAATTGCAACTATTATATCTTCTATAAAACTTAATGTCAAATCGATGATCGGTTATCGAAGCATTTAGGTATAAAAATTCGTATTTGATTGGTTTATTTTTATAAAGCTTCCCTCTGAAATATTTGATTTTACGTAATCAAGTCATAAGTATTCGAAAATTATGTAATTATAGAAGTTACGGTATCTGAAGAATATGCATCAAATCACGGAGCGCTGCGAAATTGCCTCTTTCTCCGCTAGATGACGGTAATTGCTGCCTCCTTTCGGAAAATGTTCCATTCAGTCCATTGAGTAGAATTTACGGGAATGCTATGATTACGGAATTTCTGAAGATTCTCTGTCTAGTGGTCGCTTACTTGAAATATATTTAAATATTTTTATAATATATTCCTTTAACGGAATTTTCCTTTTGAAAATCTGCAGAATTTAAATTGAGAGGTTCATTATGAGGGTAAACAGAAATTAGATCAATTTTTCCTCACACATTATGTACCCGATCTAGGGTATATGATCTCTACATCTATATACGTACTCTGCAAGCTGTCTTTCGGGGTGTGGCAGGGGGTGCAAGCATCATGGCTCTACTTTCCTAGTTGATTAATTCCGCGTATCGTAATCGGAAAAATTAATTCTTGAACCGACTGGTTCTAGCATCTATTTCTCTGATTTTCGTCGCGGTATCAGAACGGACTACAAAAAAGGACGCATAATATCGGTTAGTTCTTCTATGTACGTACTCTCTCTAAATTTATCAAGTAAATCAAATCACTGATTGAGCCTTCTTTCTTCTAAAGATTCCCATCCTGCCTCCTGAAGAATCTGAGTAACGCTTAAGGATTTGTCGTAACAATTCTTTACAAAAAGTATTACCTTTCGTTGACCCTTTCCTTATTCGCAAACAACACTTTTCTGCAGTGTCCCATACACTGCATGCATACTCGAGATGAGGCCTAACTACCGCAAAGTAATATCACTCGCGGACTTTTTCTTCACTCCTACCGATTATTCTTTAGATGAAGCCGAGTTTATAAAAGCTCTCCCACATACATTAATTGTATAATGAGCATATGATTTGCGAATTAGGGTGCAGCAAGAAGGAGTCAAACCGAACAAGATAAAATTTTAACATCAGTTCAATTCTTACCGATTTTCCATCTGAAAATAATTTTGCCTTCGATCAAAAATCATTTTAGCGGGTTTGTGACCTTTCCGAAGTCGATTAAAGTGAAATATCAAACTTGCGATTTTGCCGCTATAGAATCTCAATAAAGATCGTAAAACTTTCCTCGTATATCACAAAGGTGACGACCATCCCTGGGAAGAAGCAATGCTCGGAGCAAAGACGATAAACGTCCGATACACATCCTCGGAGCAAAGTGCTCCTTGCGCATCCTTCTCGAGGGAAACCGAATGGAAATTTATCCAAACACCCTTAGGATATCTATAATTACCTCCGCATCCAATCAAAATGTTCATTCGACTAGTTTCTTTCCGTGCGACAACTCGCGATTCCGTCTTCCAACTTCTTCCTACGCAATATCCGAGAGTTAGGAAAGGAGTCATAAAACCTAATACGGCCCACAGCGTTTGAAGCTTTTCAAGATATAATTAAGGCTGTCTGATATGAAATTTTCCGCCTTTGGCGTTTCTTAAACGAAGGCAAAATCCGTGGAGTGTAATGCTGTCAGCGGCGCTCACCTCATTTACCTCGGATTTTAAGGAAAGCTTTGAAAATAAAGACTTGAAGGAGGGAAATAAAATTAATTTCCGTTGTTTTTTCGTTATTCCACGAAGTATCGAACCAGAAAAGCCGTTTGCGGATCAAAAATGGAAAATAAATTATTTCTGCAAGACTGCGATGAGTAAGTGAACGTTAAAATCTGATTGCTACCGGAAATATGTTGATCTAATTATTAACAATCAACGAATATAACTAAATTTGACATTAAAAATAGCTTACAGAGAAAAAATGGTAAGGTATAGGTAAAGACACCATCTTCCATTGTAATAATCAAGGAACTGTCACAAAATGACTGAGTTCCATAAAT
The DNA here is from genome assembly GCA_036926295.1 of Pachydiplax longipennis. Lineage (NCBI taxonomy): Eukaryota > Metazoa > Arthropoda > Insecta > Odonata > Libellulidae > Pachydiplax > Pachydiplax longipennis. The sequence continues at coordinate 5,699,946 of JAVFKF010000010.1, forward strand.
GGATCGTGACAAGCGGGTGCGAAATTCTCTGATTTAAAATACTTCACTGCGATTTTAAATATATTTTTTAAGCCTTTCCCGTAAACATGGAAATGAATAACCCGACAGATGAACAGAAGTTAAAAATTCATTTTGTATAGTAAGTCGACCAAATGTTCACCTAATGATCCTTGGTTCGATGTCAGAGCGCCATTTGCGTTCTACCATACATTTTAATACCTATACACATCCGCCATGTTGTTTTCACCGCAGTGCATCATGGATGTGTTTACAACCATGATGCATTGCGATTGAACATCATTGTATGATATGAAGCTAAGGTGATGAGTGACTTACGTCAATCAACATTATAAATACCACGGAAGGCTGAATTGCGGACAAGTTATCCATTACTGAATATTACTCACTCCATCCCTAACTCAAAAGGTAAGCATTATTAAGTTTCTTTATTTGCAGACTGCATTATTACAAAGATTTATCGGTAGAATATTCCACTCAGTACATGTCAGCCAAAATGAGGGATGCAAAGAAAATTTTGCAATGTGTTCAGTGCTAGGGTTTTCGTGAGGATTGAATCCTGTTATTCTTTTAGGGACATTATTTAGTCAACTTCTTTGCATTTGTTTTGTGAGTTTGAATCATTTGTTTTGAAATGTCACATACATCATAAATACGGAAGTGAACGATTGTCCATCAAAGTGATATGAAAATTATGAAGTGACAAAATGTGTTTTTCATTTAGCTGATGGTATGACTCCTTCTCGTAACTTACATTTTTTAACTATTGTTTCGTTCAGAGTTCAGTGAGTGGCAATTATTTTGGTATTTATCACATTTTATCCCCCTTTGAGAATCAATGGGCAGTTCAGCTCGTATAAACTTAATTTTCAATTCACATTTAGTGATGCCCACCGTGTGGGCTGATTAATTTTTTGTGCTTAAGGATACATTACTTTTTGTTTACTTTGTATTTATGCGTATTTGATAGCTTTGAAATATATCAACGTAAATCGTGATTGTTCTTTGCAATGTTTCATAGTAAATTTTAGGGACAATGTTTTGCGTTATTATATTGAAAATGAATGCAAAATATGCTTAAAATAAAGAAAATCTTCACGATTACATATTAAGTACGAAGTAAAATTAAAGGGAAGAAATTCGTATTATTCAAACGAAATAAATTCATAATAAATTAAGCGTAGTATAAAGTTATTCAAATTCAAACAAATCCCGCGATATTTGAGTAATTTGTGCCAGTTATGTATTTATTCTTAATACTTAAATTGCTCACAGTATCTGAGATTCGGCGAGATACTTTTTCAATCAGGGAAGATACTGGATTTTATTCCAATTAAATCAGGTGTTTCGTGGTGAAATATAGGTGTTGATGTAGCGATATAGTTAATTTATCTCGGTTCTAACTTGTAAAAAAACGTCTTTTGCGCATTCAATTACTCCCATAGTGAATATCGAATTGATTTTTGAGGTGACTTTCATGAGAAAGAGAGAAAGGAATTCTCTGTTTTGACTAAAACGAATCTCACCCATGTGGAAAACGCCCCATTATATTCCCACGCTGCAAAATTGTCTTGATTTACCGCATCCGCATAGAAGAGAAGCTTTACGCGCCATCTTTATTTTCTGCAGCAGCAGAAGATGAGACTAGGATATTAAGGTCTGGAGGAAAGTCTCTCAAATACGGAAAACATTTTCTTCTCGCATCTGGATAATTCCCTCCCAACGGAATCAGCTACTCATTCCGTAAAGCTGAGAGATTCCGCACTAAACTGTCACAATGAAATGATTTTACGAATATCATGCCGGTAAACCCTTTAAAGAGATTTTTCTTTAAACTTACGTTCGAATATCGCTTTAGCAAGAAAGATAGAATATTGGATTGGGTCAATAACGATAGATGGAAAGATTTTACAATTCATTCAATTAGTCTCAGGAGAGTAATATATAAAATTTGAGACTTAATCAAGTGTTAAAATATGAGAAATAAATCAGGAAATTATTCATGAGGAAACTATATACTGTTGTAATAAATTTGCAAAATATTAATAAATAATGATTGCTAAGTTTTAGGAATTTTCATTGTTATTTAAACGGAATATAGTTTACTCGCGAGTAAACTGTTTTAAAAAGTTTCCCTGAGTTTTAAGAAGTTTCCCTGAGTTATCTCTCCTCTCATGGTATACCATGAAATTACTCTCTGGAATCTACTACATGAAATGCTGTATTCAAATAATAAAATTTATGAATACGGAGGCATACATACTTCATTTAATCTGCTCGTTCCTTTCTGTCCTGTTCATAGTAATGCACGTAATAATATTTAATTGAATTTGCTGAAATTTTCCTTGAAATATTAGAGGATTCGATTATGGCTTACACTGGCATGTAAAAGTTGAAATCGCAAGAATAAACAAGGAAATTCACTTCTCATCCTTGGGCTTTCATACCACTACGGGCAAAATTTACCGTCTTTCCTCCTAAGAAATGTAAACTCGCTATCGTGCTACACTTAGTACAATTTTGGAGTCCGTATCGATATCACAAAAGTTTCGTTTAACTTTCCGCTTGAGAGTTATTTCCAATTATTATGTCTCACGTGATATATTCATTAATAACTTAGCTTTTCGCTGAGCATCTTCATTTTCAGTAGCGTAATGTTTCATCGAGTGAAAAAACTTCCAGCTCATATTCTCTCCGCTTACTCATAACCTGCCCAAAACCTGTTGTAATCTTTCCATTTCTAAAACTATTACCTCACCTGTTTGTTGAACCCTATCATCAACGTTTCTCTCAAAGTTTCCCACGTTCCATTAATGAATAATCAGAAAGACTGACTTCATATATTCTTACGTAATAGTTTTTGTTGTATATCTTGCGCTCGTCGTTGCTTCATTTCGTCCATATCGTCTATGTCTCATCCAACAACAAGGTTATTTTTTCTCATCTCTTGGCTTACATATTTACCACGAGAGTCATATTTTATAAACAAATTCCTCGATACATTTTAACTCATTTTATTCGCATTTCATAAGAAAGTGAACAGAATCCACGTTTACGGACTCCCAGATAGCCAAGTGGGTAGCGCGTTTGTCTTCGGTGAAAGTAATCCATGATTCGACTCCCGATGAGCCCGTGTGGAATTTTGGACTTTTAAAATTACTATTATCTATGTTTACATTATGCTACATAAACCAGTGCTCGCAGTACTACATAAACCAAGCGCTCAGTAGTGGGCGTTTTCATCTTTCATGGGTTTAATATTTCCCAAATAAGAAAATCGACAGTCGAGTCAGACGATGTGTGGAAATTCAAAATTGAGGAAATTAAAATTTTCTTAGGAAGAAAGACAACCGAAAATATTTCTGGCAGAAAAATTTTATTATAAGCTTGTTGATTTTTGATGGAATTAATATATTGATGTAACATTGTACAAAAAAATTGTTGAATTTAATCTCCTTTCTATTCTATACTCAACCATGCGTTAAAATTCGATGGAGTATCATGTTACTAAATATGTAATTTGTATTAAATAGGAAGAAGACAACAGGATACACAGCCATTTTTTGCTGTATTATGTCAGAGTGAATTATTCTTTAAATTATTATTATTATTCTTTGAATTATTCTTTAAACTGCAGTAAGTAATTTTTGCATAATTATTTCCGTAAGTTAGAAAGTAAGTTATTGTGATACCAGCGGAGGATAAGGGAATTCTATTAAAAAAGTATACACGTGGGTGGGTGGTAGTTAAAAGAAGGTTGGTCGCCTCATTGAAGCATTCCCGCAGCACTTGTAAGATTCATGAAAACGAAATGAAGAGAACTTTTTTAAATAAGCGTAGGGTTCCTGAAAATTTTTGATGATATTCTAGCAAAATTAAATTTTAAGAAAACAATTGTTCGTATAATTTTGTCACACTAGTCACACAGCGTCAGTTGGTCGCATCTAGGTGATAATATCAGACAGCGAGAGACGGTGTCACTGTTTGGTCGCCTGAAATATATTAAAACAAATATTCCAATCTTGCTTATTCGTTGTATTAATTGTTTGAAGTTTATCGTTGTATTATCAGTTTGAATCAAAAAAGAAAGTTCGATGTTCGAATCCCAGTTGCCTGTGACAGTTACAATAGTATTGTTAAAAGTGCTTCGAAAGCTGAGATCATTTCAGAACCCACCGAGAATCGAAACCGGAACCGCTTACGCCACGGCCGAACGGGTAATCCACTTGGCTATTCGGGGGCCCAAATATGTGCGACCTTTTCCCCCTTCCTTATACTACGTCGATGTGAAATTCTATTATTTTTCTTTTATCAAACGATACTGCTTCATCAACTCTCGAACCTCATTATTTCGAGTTATTTCAGCTGTATTATATTCGAGTTATTTTCAGGCCATTTTCCATTTAAGCGTCTCTTAAGCTACTTAGCGGGGTAAATTTAGCGGCAAGCTCTTGGAAAAATCCGTATCTTTTTATCCCACGCGCTTTTAGTCAAATACCAGTTAAAATAATACGTAGGAGTAGAGATTTAAAGTATCCTTAGGGCGATTGCTCGAATAATTAATGCTTCTACTCAATTCTCCGTTAATAATTAGTTCTGCTAGTTCAATGAAAAATGTCCGTAATTGTTTGATAATGTGTATTAAAAATAATTTAAGTAGGTTCTTGCTATCAGATATTGACTAATGAGGTATTTTCCTTCGGTTTGCTTTATGGAGCCATCGCAGTTAATAAAAGCGATAGCACTCTTTACTCACAAAAGGCCGGGTCGTGATATTTGATGGGTGTGGGCGATATCTGATGTGACCGTCTCTAACAATTCAATTGCTCGCACAAACTTTTTCGGAGAATAGATTAGCCATTTATACATGATTATTGACTTAGTCATCCTTGATAGTATCATTTCATCATTATATCACGCCTTGACAGCGCCGAAATAGATTTATGGAATCCAAAATTAATTTACTTAATAGTCTCGCTAATAAAGTTAAGCTACGAAAATATTTTTTAAATAAAAAATTATCATAAGGGATAATTTGTTAAAATACAAATTATAAATATCTTGGTTATAAATTATGATATTATCATTTGAAAAACCTGCAATTTTATAAAAAGAATTAAAATACAAAACTTATAATAAATTATGGAGAATTTGAAATATTTATCAAGCATTTCTTAAGAATAATCGATTAATATAAATTACTTAAAATTTTCTCCTCTCGATTTCATTGTAGCATTCTTAGAGTAATACATTGATGTCAATGTCATCAGCGATATCACTCCCTAAAGATATCACCTCGAGTTCATTAAATCACTCTTCGTGTATTGTTGGCCTCTTCAGGGTATTGAAAGAAGTTTTCCGCCCTTGGCGAGGAGTCGCCCTGGGCAGTCATCCACAATACCTACGCGTAGAACCGGCCCTGCTCACGAAATAACAAAAACTAACACACTATCGATCAACGCACAAAGTAATAATGAAAACATTAAACTTACTCTATCCTCAAGTCAACGTGACTGAAACGTTGGCTTATGGACCGTTAATTGTTCCACTCTAGAAGTTTTATACAGGATGTACTTCCACCAGTACCTGAGCACAACAGCCGTATTCAAATCAATAATAACAATAATATTTATGGAATGAGCTATTCGGAAAGGTGAACGTGAGCGGCTCCCTCTCCTCTCAATGAATGCCTCAAAGGCGGATTCTTTGAATAACAACCATTCAATAGTTAATTATTCAAAGATGATTTACCATTATCCTCCGAGCGGCGAATGATTACCAAACACGACGTGGAGGCACCGGCCGTGAGGTTTTATAACATTTGATAATAACATCATCGGCAAAGAATGTACACAATGTGATTTCCAATGAGCGGGTCGAACAATGATGTCCTATTTGATGCGTTGGGCGTGCGACTCTATGCGTGAACAGACTCCGCAGGAGAAACTCGACCTTGGACACGGAGAACCCGAAGGCGTTCCACATCCGCTCCTTACCTTGGCTTTCCTCGTCCACGTGCATACTTTAACCGTGACAAACTGCGAAACTATGCTTACGGTCAAGCAGCACGTAAAAAGAAAGCATTACGGGATTGGTTTTTGTCTGAGGGAAATGGTGCACCGTGCGACGAGAACTCGGTGCGACAATGCGGTGCTTCACACTCGGAAGGATTCGCATTATCCCGTCGCGCAATAAAAAATTTTCCCGTCGATTCTTGCTCTTTTTAGCGGTTTTAGCCCCTTAATATTTGACAGAGGTGAGAACGACTCCGAAGTTCTGCGGTGTCACCGTTAGAAATGTCCTTCGGGATAAGGTCGATAAAGATATGAAAGGTCCGTACGTATATAGGCGAGATTGGGACTAAAAAGTCTCTTATTCTAAATAACCTGTCGTAAATCTACAACTACTTATGTACCCTGCATGCCGCCTTCCGGCATGTGGCATTCATGCAGCATGACTCTACTTTCCTAATCTTTCGAGTATCGTTCCCGGAAATAATGAATTCTTTAATCGACTGGTTCTGGCATCTATTTCCCTGATCTTTGCTGTCTCAGAACGGCCTATATAACAAGGACGGACAATATCGGCTTAATATACGAACGCTCTCTCTCGGAATTTATTAAGTAAATTAAATGTTTGATAGAACCCTCTTTCATGTAAGGATAAAGTAAATAATATTGACATAAACATAAATAATGTATGTATAAATAGAATGGAAAAAGTTTAGAAGAAGTAGATGTAAAAAAACTAAGTTTCCATCATAGGATAAAAGATCTACAGCAGGAATACAGCCACAATGAGGGGGTGTGCGAAAAACCTCCGAAAACTTACTGATGCTACAAGCTAAAAGTTATAATGGAAAGCTGTTTAAAAGAAATCACGAAAGCAAATGATATGACGAAAATTACTAAAATGAAATTAATAAATGGAAACAATGAGCTAATTCACTAATAAAGATAAAACAACAGAAACCACATGGCAATTGGCATCATAAACATATTACAAAAATATCCCAATATTAAAATAGATAAAAAATTAAAAGCAGAAGTATTAATAGGGAAAATACTTATGGGAGATTAAGGAAAATAAAAAAAGAGAATTGAACATATAAAAATATTACGGCGTAAGTTTACTAAGAAATGTTTGTTTTCAATACTCATACGACTCTTGTGAGTTCCAAGAACATTATTCGTGTACCACGCCCTATTTCGCGACATCCTCTGCAATCAAAGTCCCCTTAAATACCTTTACAGACACTTAGTATAAATGCCTTTACAGACAGTTGCTTGTCCTTCAGGGTGCATATCCGAAATGCAGTGGTAAAGGCGAATAGAACATGTTCAACCCGTAGGATTCTGAAGGGAAACCGAACGAGAGTCAAAGAATGCCGTGTTCTTTGGTTGTCCGATTTGTTCTTCAAATATGTTATGCGGTTTGGTATTCTCCAGAAGTATGTTTCGTCCACGGTTTATGTATCGTCCAGCAAAGGGGAGCTTTTATTTTAAGCCGTGATTTTAGCTTCGACAGGAGCGTATCAGCTATGCCAAAGTAATTTGGATGGGGTGACCGGATCAGAAAACTAGCGGAATCTTTTAGAAACCTTTACCCATTGGACTCATAAGCGAAGGATCCTACGTCTCCAACGGCGAGCTCCAGTTAGCAACAATCGCTAACTTCGTGAGATATCGACAAAGCGTTACAAGGAAGTAATTACCAAGATAGTAGTTAGCTTCTGTACTCGCTTTTTATAAGAAGCATTTATGGAGCCGGTAAATTATTAGCTGGTAGGGAATGTTTTTGTAGCCTCCTAACATACGCCAATGGCTGAAGTAGGATGTATATCTGAACGATATACGTAATTGTTAAGCATAAATCAGAAAGGTCTAACAGATATTAGTTTCTTCTGCTGCAATAAGGCAATAGATTTTCCGTGAATCCTTATCTCAGCATAGAATATCAAGGAGAAATTTATTATTGTTAATTTTAGGAGTTCGCATAAAGTCCGTAGTTAAGAGTGATGGAATATCAGCACATTTACTATGATTGAAATTTTCCCAAGTATGAGTAAATTAAAAGTTGAACTCATATTGAATGCAAATCGATATTTTCTTTTGCGTATCATATTACCAGTATTTTTTATAGTAGATGCTGCATTCATAGCATCTCCATTTAAATTCAACGTAGTGAATAACGGGCGTAATAAAATTTCCTTACATTTAGGTACATACTTTAAAACTGTAAGAATGTTTTCTTACATTTTATCTTTCTTTATGCTGATACCGAGAAAATAATACTACGAGAAAAAATTACTTTGGTAAATGGAAGTGAATGATAAATCATTAAACTAATGATGAAAGTAGTCTTCCTGTATTAAAACAAAGAGCCATAGGAAATCAGAGAAATGTACAAAACGAAACGGTCAAAGACATTTCATGGGGGAGATTTATAAGTTCGTTGAAATAACAGTCCAATAATGTGCGGATTCTCCACATTTTTCCGTTTATAATGTGCCATAAAGTTTGGATACCACAGGTTTCGTATACCTTCATTAGAATTTAATTTCCAAAAACGCTGCCTCTTCCACACTCGAACGAGTTTTCCCCCTTGAAAAATATCGAAGATCTCCGGCATTACGGCAGAAATTCCGTTTCGAAGCCGCTACACCATCTCAATTCATTTGCCGATAATGGCCCCAACTCCGGCGTTTAATTTATTTTAGGTGCATTTTCCGTCGAAGGAAACTGCCTCGTCTATAGCGCGGATTTTTTTTCATCAGAGGTGCGGATTCTTTCTTTCAAATTACCCAGAGATGGTCGGGACGTGGGCTATGGAACTCGGTCTGCGCTAATCTTGGGAAGTTTGTTGAATGCCGGGATCCTCCCGTAAGACCGACATTCCATTCCGACGACTTTTGATATTCGACAGAAAAATGTACATAATTGTGATGAAATTACGGGAAAACCGGCAAAATATATTTTTATCTGGCTAAATAAGAAAGTAAGCGTCATGTTTTCATTAATATAGATAGTGTGTATGATTCAGAATTGAATCGAATATTCTCGCGATGAAGCCATGATATAAAAGAAAAAATTACTGCATTCATCAAGTGATGCTATGAGAAATGTAATTTATATAATTTCGATATTAATTAGAAAGGGTTAATCGAGAAGTATGTCATGAATTTTGATTTTGAACTAACAGAGCGGAGATTTGATCAAGAGTGATTGTTGTAAATTAACTAATCAAGTAAACACACATGAGCAAAGGGTATTATACATCTTTCATCCTTCTCAATTACCTCATTTTGGGTAGAACTTATGCATTTGACATTCTCAAGCTACGAAATAAGACAAAAGTAAATAAAGGATAATTTTCTTTTATCCTATGAGCAAAGAAAAGTGAACAATTCCATCAATATCAGTCTTATAGTTTAATTTATTAGACTATAAGACTGATATTGATGGAATTGTTCACTTTTCTTTGCTCATAGGATAAAATAAAATTATCCTTTATTTACTTTTGTCTTAATCTTACTCATGGCTGTGATAATATGAGAAATACTGATTTAGTGTATGATTGGTGCTGAATGATAGCGTTCTCACTTTGCTCTCTCCTTATTGAATTCTATGATAACTGTTACTCGTAGGGTCATCTTACTGCCCATTTTTATACTTTTTCGTATATTTTAGTATATTTATATATTTCCGTTTTAAAGACGGACTGATTTCGAAGATTATCGATATGACTCAGTATAAATGACGGAATAAAGGAACGGCTATACGAGTGAAACGGTCAAGTTTAGTGTCAGAGAAGCAAGTGCCTGTGAATCGAAGGTGAATGTAAATGGTGGTTCATCGGGTCGAAAAATCTCAACGCATTCTCGTCTTCCCACAACCATATCCACTCCTTCGAGGATCGCCATATAAGGTGAAGACGAAACACGTATAACACGCAGTACGCGGCGTCGTCTCCCATGTGCTTTCTTCTTCGAATTTCCCGGGTGCCAAATTACCTCTTTCCCTCGACTTTTCCTTCCATCATTCTCTTCAGGGCTTCTGATCATTGCGGAGATGATTACCTTAGCCGTAGCCTTGGTCCGTTGACAATCCAAGGTTACTTCCCCTCAGCCTTTCATTCCGGACAAGTACGTCCTCTCGAAGGAAATATTCCTCTCGCCTCTTTCATCTGCACTTCATTGGGTGAAACGAATGCATAATATGCTCGCTCGTCGACGTAACGGCGGTCGGTTTACGGACGGCCATCTCAACTTATTCCTACGGACGGGATTAACAATCCCACGGTCACACTTGGAGGTGGAATGTTTTTGCTGATGCAACCTTATTATGATCATCCTAAGACTCCGGTTACACTTAAGTTCGGATGCTGGCATTATACTGTGATACCTCGGACAACGAAGGGAACCCTTTGCTCTGATCATTTTCCTTAGCCAAAATCATTCTCATGTGGTATCAATTCCCAAAATACAAAGAATCTTATAGGGTGTACCAAAAATGACGGGTTAGTTTGAGAACTGAGTATAAGAAAATGGAAAGCGATCGAAATGCGCCGATTGTTGCATCCTAATTGGGAAACCAGTAAATTTTTGGTCACATAATTTTAGAATTAGTTTCGAAGTTCGTTGGTATGATTTCATATGGAGTACCGATAGCATTTTGCTCACAGACTGCGCAGTGCTTTTTCTGTAAATGCTATTTTGAAAACATTTAGATACGCAAACTTCATCGCTCCATGTTCATACTATTTTAGTTATTGATTTCTCGTTTAGCGACTCCGTTCCTTGGAAAACTCCGGAGCCTATTTTGAAACTGTCTTATTTGTCAACTTAGAAACACCCTGTACGAAGCAATGCTTCATGGTAATTTATTCCAAATAGTTAATCAGGGATTCCAAATTAGAATGTGGAATAGATTGGTTTCGACGTAACTAAATAAATTTAGACCTGATAACGGTGTACTTATATTAAAAATATCAGAAAATACGCTGGAAGTTTTGCTAAGAATCTCTAAAAACATATTAACAAATAAAAGTGGACCTCAGTGTCCTTAGCAGACACCGAACAGTCCTACTACCAAAGCTCAAAGATCACTTTCACATGTTCTTTGGTTCAGTACAAATGATAATTCATTTTTAATTTACTTGCGTCTCAGTCTTGTTTATTCCTTTTATCTGAAAGCTTCTGAGGTTTGAATGATGCTGATTAATGGCATTCAATTTGGTCACTGTAAGTTAATGCCATGAAAAGTGTTAGTGATGAGGTCATTGTGTCGCTCTTAGATGAAGGTTTTTCACTCAAAACACTCAGAATGAATGAAGGAAGCTAAGGAAAAATTATAATAATTTATCATTCATTATACATAGTAAGCCTGATTTCCTGATAAAACTTTTGGTAGGTAATGTGGGGATATTTAAGGTTTAATCTGGACTTTATACCTTCACTTACAATATTGCTTTTGGTTTTCTTGATTATTTGCAAGTGAGCATATGTACGCATTCATCGCTACCGGAGTGCGACAAGTACCAAAAACCTTCGTCCGCTGAAAACTTAGTTCTTCAAAGGATTCCAAGAAGCTCTCTAGTTTCGAAAACGGAACCGAACTTAAGAGTTTGGAATAAAAATAATTAATCCTAAAAAGCGTCCGAACGCCGTTTTTGTCTCGAGACTTCGGAAATTCCCATCTGACAAAATGAATGAGTTTTAAGACCGCCGTGAGCTCTTTAATAAAGACTTAAAGATGATGTGGCCACCACGATTTATAGCGTCTGACAGGGAGACAAAAAGCTTGTAAACTAAAACTGTTTGTTCCTAACTTAAGCTCAATCCCTTATTTACATCTGAAAATTTTAATCAAATTGAGATCAATTAAGATTTGATTTCGCCTTTCCTTTTTTGTCCTTCTGAAGTATCTATTATCGAAGAGCTCGGCTCAAACACCTAGATTCCGAGAATCGGCTTCAAACGTGAGTGCTTTCAAGAATCAGCAGTTTGTCGGAATAGCTCATACAATTTCGTTCATTCGTTGAAAACTCCAACAGCTTGGAGCATAGAATAGAAAGAATGTTAGACGTTTTAAGGAACATAAGAGCTGCCCTTCAAAAACCATTCGTTTAACTTAAACTTGTGCGTCGACATTAGGAAGGAAAATCAGGATAATACTTAGTTGCCAGAGCGAAGACTTTTAATTAATCTGTGAAAACAAGGATTGTTGAACTAACATTTTTAGCGCGATTTATCTCCCTGTACGGTGAACTTTCTAAATTTGTTTTTATGAATGAATGAAATAATCCCAATTCGAGGATTATATTTTACAAGATTTTTAAATAGTTTATTTTCTTGAAATTAAAAACACTTCGTATCTTCCATTGCAACTCTTTAATTCGACACATCGGCGAAATATATAAATCTTGTAAAAATCTCTTGTGGAAGTTACGAAACTTTTTTATATTACTTCATCAACAATTAATCATATTAATTTCAATTTTTTAAATTTAATTTTAGAATAAAACTACTTCAGTGCAAGATTTAATGAAATCATTAGAGCATTTATTAAAATTTAAATGACAATGAATGAGTTTCAATTCACCGTGGCAGATATTTATTAAACATAAATACTGTTATTCATTATGGGAATGTGAAACGATACTCGGAACAGAAGAATGGCGGTTTTCGATTTCTCTTTAGATTAAAAATTTTAATTTTTCGGTGTGGGCTCAGTTTGCACTCCGTCAAAATAAACTGTATTTGCTTGTTCAGTTATCGGTTCGGTTACCGTTTGGCCCCATAGTTAGAATATATAGAAAAAAATTGAAAGAAAAAATTTAAAATTTAAATCCCCTGTGTTTGTTAAAACAAAATCAAAGTATTCTATACAGTCGATTTACCATCGGATCAGAGCTCTCAATCCCGTCGTCTTCAGCAACGACAGAGACCTCGTCAAACTAGGATGCTACGTGAGGATGTCTAAACCATTTTCACGGCCTGGGGAATAATGTCAGATTTCCTCTGAAAACGACGGGAATGGCCACCGCGCACGGCCTATGCACTGCGGAGCAAAACTCGTGCCCTAAGGTGGAGTTATAAAAGCTGAATCCTTTAAATAATCTATGGGAGAGCTGTCATTTCTAACCATAGTTTCGTGCCTCATAAAATACCGTCAAATATCCTTGCCGCTTAACGTTTATTTGAACCCTAATCTTTGGGAATTCCTTTTCTTACAATCCACATAACTTCCGAAGCTGTCGTAATAAGTAGTGAATCAAAAAGTAGATTTGCTGGCGTTCGGATATTCGAGAAATATTTTACTGAGGCAGCTCCCCGAGTGCCTTTTTAAGTAAGATTTTTGAAACTGAAATTAAAAAGAGGAACATTACCCTAATTTTTTCCTTAGTCAATATCTTGATGATTAATAGCTTAAGAAATGATAGTGATAAAACAGTTTCATTTGGACGGAATCGAGACTAACATTTCTCACATCTAGCACTTCCTCATTTAAAAATTTAAAGAAAAGAGAGAGATTGAGAAAACATACGGAGGAAAGCGACTTTTATGGGCTTAAAATGGGCTTAAATTTTTCTCTTAGGAATAAAATACATCACAGTAGGAAAATGTCCGCAAAAACGTGTGAAAGATAAAAAAAACCTTCAGATAGTTAACTAAATTTAAGGAGAAAGCAGGTTAAAACATATCCTAAAAGAGAACCAAAACCATTCAGACACAATTTACGTAGACAAATTGGTGGTTACTGAAATCCTAACTTTGATTTTCATAATTTCCGATCGTAATAGCTTTTTGAAAGAAAAATTACCTTATAAATATTTGTTTCGCTGCAGGATAATTTATTGATTTTCCATGTTAGATTCAACCAGGTATTTCCCCTTTTTTATCATTTTATCCCTGCCTGGCCTTAATTCTTTACATTTAAAAATCCCAACGAGTCCGATTGATTTCATATATACGCATTTCGTTTTCACGATCCTGCGTAGTACACCTCACTTTTCATTTAAATTCTTTGCATGAAAAATTGATAGGCGCATTATCTTTCTCTCTTTCCGCCCGCCTTATTGATACAGCAAATGCTTGATGAATTAATTTTAGTGCCAGTTTTATGCGGAAATAAAAATGCCGAAATTCAGACGAAAGGTTATTAAAAATCATATCAGGTATCCCATTATAAAGCATTCCCTCGCTGGAGAACGTCGATGTTGTCCACGATGAAAATATAATAGGATTCATTTTCCAATTCTCGTTATGAATTGTAAAAATCGCTTTTGTTAAATATTTTGAAATGTAACTCATTTGATAGAATGAAATCGAATCACGTATCATGGTTGAGGAAAAATTGAAAATATTCACGGAATGACATATCACAAATCAAGTTTTGGTTGAATCATAGAACTTCCTTATAGATGTATACTATGGCTGAGTGTTATATTTTTTGACCCCACGGTCTTCATTTTTGTGAATAAATTGAATTTTGAAATTAAATTGAATAACATGAATGCGTCTACTTATCTACCTAGCATGGGATTAATGACTTTTTAAGCAATTTCATTAGCCTATAACTATAGCGTTAGATAGATAACGGAAAAAACAACTTTTTGGATGCATATTTCCAGGATTTCTCTTACAGTTTCTGAACCGAATACGCTACTGGGTCTGGGATCAGCCTTTAGTCAATCGTTAGCCTTATTGGATGGACCAAAATTTTTTACATGATCTTTGTCATCCTTTCACACTTCGCCTTATCTCTAGAATGGTTTCTTGTGATTTTTTTCCTTCGTATGACTAATTTTTAGATAAAAGTAGAGCTATATATATCCTACCGTCAAAGCTGAAACGGACTCTAAGATAGAGTGGGTTCTTCTCCATCACTTTTTTCTCGCCGCATGAAGGTAGATTATATCGTAAGTCACTTTTCGGCGCTTCCTTATGCTACTATCTTAAAAAGTAAAATTATATAAAAGAAAACAGAAAATGAGAGTTTCGTAGGCTACTGAGTATAATCTAGGAAACATCGTGATACACCATCACCACCGCTGTAAAAATATGTTTTTCTCTAAATGTCTACCTGGTTAAAACTGCTTCATTCTAAAGTGAAAAATAAACAAAATAACTGAGAGGCTTTGTTGGTGTTAGAAGTAGAACATTCTTAAAAAATATGATGTAATGTAATCAGCCTTACACAACCCGGTTATGACGCTATCCCGCTTAAGGTGCGGTTTTCGCTTGTTCCCTTAAGTTTTAACTAGGTCTTTCTGCATTTAATTGTAGTGAACGGTAATTTTGTTGTATCATATTGTACTTTTATCTCATTTTATTTTCATTATTTCCTATCACTACCCAATCCCGTTATTCATTTCGCCCTGTAAAATCCAAACACTTCTAAAATCTCCCTAGAAAATGATTGTAACTTGTCAATGTTAGCCGCTATAGTAATTTATACTGTAAAAGTAACAGTTCAATTCAGTCACTTATTTGTTTATCAATATTCCTTTACATACGTTATAACGCACTTGCATAATGTTATTATCTACTCTATTTTATTCTAAATGGCTTTTCCTTCATTTTTACTGCAAAAATCTCGAATGTGGGAGTCGATCTCAGGCCTTTGCTAATCCAAATCCACTCCTAGTTATAATTAATTTTTTTCCTTTGGCGACGCTGGATAGGGTTTCGGGAATGAAATTCACGCAAAGTTAATTGCAACAGTGGCAAGCTGTGCATAAGAAGGTGGGCGCTTTGACAGGAAAAGGATCCAATCAATGAAAGGCACAGAGCGGAAAGTGGCCAAGATAGAAATGATCGCGAGGTTTAACTGTAGCCGGGAAATTTTGGTCGAATGATCGGATTTCCAATTTTCATTCGGGATCCAGCAGACTAATACCCGTGATGGACGATAAGTCTTTCGGACGGATCTTTGACAGAGCTCACTTGGCCGACGGCCGTTATAATCAGTCCAAGGAGCCTCCACTGCATCAACTTCCACGCGAAATTTCGGCACACTTATTTTGGGACGCCAACCGCTTTTGACGTGCCTCGTCGTCATGCGGTAATCATCACCTGGCGATGGACTCGCCAGTTGAAAGCAGTCATTCCGATAAATTGAAATTGGAACTGCAACAAATCTCGGGGGATAGGATCGGTTAACCCGCGCTACAAGAGGCAATTAAATCGGGTTTATGTCAGCCAACGATTGGGTTTTATCCCCATACTTCGGTTTACTTTGCAGGGATCGTGAGGGACGGCAATCGAGGGGGGATAGATAGTGGAAATTACCTAATTTCAAACTTTAAAATGCAGCTGATGAGGTCTACTGCGTCTCGACAGCTGACGCTCGCCAAGGGAATAGCTTCAGAAAATAAATTCTAATTAACGGGAAGGGTTATTGGCACAACGAAGAACACATAATTGGCCAAAAGGCAGAGAGAAAGGATGTCACAGGTCACAAATCATAAGGACTGGCGGGAGATAACTCGGGATTAGAGAAATTGGTATAAACCCAATTGAGATCAATGAGGGATAATAGAGCCTCAATAACAGATATGCCCTTTAATAAAAACTAGAGATGATTACTTTTATAGCAATGCTATAATCACATAAGTGAATTTTTCTACTTAAAGCTTGAATCCGGATGGATTTACTAGTGTCGTTGAAGACATAATTGCATCGATATGAAACTATACCTCTATTTCTTTTTGCTATTACTATCTTCAGCTTCGCACAGGTTTCTTTTCCTTATTCCTCGTAAATTTATTGCTGTAATATCTTCCTTTATACACGAAGATCTTATTTTAAAGGCTAAAGCTCGAGCAATTTTAAGTATCTCTATGAAGAGTTTACTTAAAATGAATGTCTATCATGCTGGAAAGACAAGGTCATTTATTTCTGCAATATGATCGTTCTTGATGAAATTGACTTTCTCGATTTAGAAAATAACTTCTCGGCTGGAGATTACCGCTGTCGTGCACACTTATTAATAAGAATTTATTACTCCCATACTATTTTTCGATCTCATTTAATGTCTAAGATCTTTTCGTAAGCTTTTTGCGCGGAATGTAATTATGGAGTATTATTAACAATCAGTTTCAGTTAAAAGTTAATGCAGGAAGTCTTTACCTTCGTTAGCTGAAATGGCATTTCTCATAAGTTACCTGTTCCTAAAATTTACGGAAATTTTTAACCTACGTTAAAATTACCACTTTCTTCTACATATCTAGAATAGGCAATATATTTCACTACTGTCCTCTCTGAACTTTTTATCCAAATATTCGTTAAGCAAATGTTCAATATTTAGCCAATTCCGAATACCAGCGAAGAAATTCTTCGTTTCGTAGGGTCGCCTGTTGGACAAAGTATCACTGTATATTGTTTAACCAGAAGACAGTAGAATGAATGTTTTGAATCCTCATATAATTCAGACGTATAGTTAAGTCAATGTAAAATGCCAATCACAATATTTCACTTAAGTTGGTTAAAAATAAAGAGAATTTATATCATCTAAATTTTTCTGGGTTATTTCAACCGAATTTATCTTACTACATATCCCTCTGAAAAAGGAAAAACTGTATTTTTATGTTCTTTTTATAGGTATAAATGATGTTAAATTGTTAGCATCGTAGAAAGTTCTCGGTTTATTTCATATTCCTAAGTAGTTAAAAGAAGATTCATTTACGCGAAAAAAATCTGGATTTTGAAATTGTGTGATTTTCATAGAAGAGGCTCGACACCTCTCGGAACCGTGGCTCGCGACATTCAGCTGCAATTTGACGAATAATCCGCCGTATCTCACGTCATTGAAAACGTGGGGAACGCGAGGGAAATTAAATTTTCGGTTCTTTTGAGTGAATATTCGATGTGCATTGCTGTGGTCACGGGAAAGCACGAGGATGAACGGAATTTAAGTGCATATTTATTCACGTATTTGAGGGAAATACTGCTTGACGAGCAATCTTCCTCGCGTGACCTTTTTTTTCCTAGGTTTCAATATCATGTACATATATGCGGACTGAATTCTTGGAAATGAAGAGTAATGAAATTTCACCGCGCTTGATTTGAATATACAGGCTAGGGTTTCCGGGAGGATTCCCGAAAGGTCAAATTATCTATTTGAAAATATAGGACGGGAAGGAATCCTGTGGCGGAAGAAAAAAGAAATTAATAGAGAATTTTAACTAATTTTTATAAATGATGAAACGCAATTCAATCCAATCAGCTGATTAAGTCGTTACTTTCCCTCACATTATTAAGTAAGTGAGTATTAAGGTTTCTAGGTGTACCACATACGATAATGATGCATTTCCATTACTTTGGGTTGCAAAAAATAGTCCTATCAAATGCAAGGAATTATTTTTGCCTATGTAGGTTCAGTGAGGAAAGCAATGGCAAAGTCTACTTAACTCCTCATCTTACGTTGTAAGACTAATTTAAAAGCTTTATGTGGATAATGGAGGGATTAATTATCTAAGCAACCTTCGGAGTAATGAGAGTCCATGATAAATTTATAAGAAGTTAATTGTAAATGCAAGAGGAAACTACCATCAATGTAAGAGGAACCTGTTAGGAAATTTCATTTCAGGATTTTTTCCGAAATATTAGCATTTTTTACCATGATTTTAATCGATTATGAATAAATCGTCTTTCGGCGGAAATGCTTGCCTCTCTGTTCTCACGTCGTTACGTAATGTAATGAATAACAGTTCTTCTCAAACATCAAATCGAACTAGCCTAATCATTTGGTATTTCATTCGCGGTAGCTCAAAAGGCTAACGGAACTACAGTTTATAGCTAAGGATATATACTGAGGCTTTTGATCAACTACTACAAAATAATATACTGAAAAGTTATAATGCTATATTAATATTTTTTATATTATTGATAGGATATGGAAGATCAAATATACCACTCGGTATTTTCGACTAAAACCTAAGTTACAAACACTCCCGAATCAATCTTCAGTCTGCTTTTGAGATGTTATGAAAATTAAATATTTTGATGATTACATATTTTTATTCAGAAAGAAGTCTAAGATATAGTAATACGGCATTTTGAAGTCAACTTCAATGTATGAGCATGCTTAGGATGAATATCATAAGTCAGAAACTTTAAATACTTCTGTCATGTATTGTAAGGGAATATTTTTTTTTAATATTGATCCATGACACTTGTCAGTGCTCACCATATAGCGGTAATTAAGTTCTAACAAAACTGCAGATTTCTCTGCAATTGTGTTTGCGGCGCTTGGGTTCTCTTCGCACTTTATAACAAAGTAGGAATATTACTTATAGGGCAGTAACAGTATCAATATTTATGCTTGCACGCTCGTGAATGCTGTAAACCTTTTAGAGATGCATAGATGTTTCCGTGTAACAAAATTTATGAACCATTTCCTTTAAAAGCAATGGAACGGGTATATCTGGGGAAGAAGCAAATTGAATGAAAACGACACACGTCAACAAAATGTTTTCTTTGCAAAAAGTACTTACGGTACATTTGATATCATATCTCACGAATAAAATACAATTTGCTCGTGCTCCATTTACGGAGCCGGTTTTAGGAATATCCTGCTTTACATTATCTATGTACTAGCGAAATAATACACGTCTATACGATCAACTAAAATTTGCGAATGTTTTAAGAATATATTTCTACATATGAATTATGCTAATTAAAAAATTGCTAAGTGAGGAAAGAATTCAGTTCAAAGTACATTACCTAAAGTTGAATATAAGAAGAGTTATGGGTTGCTGCGAAGGTGATTAGAATAGCATGGATTTACTATTGAATAGGAGTCTGTACAGAATTCAGAGCCTCAATCCCTCCAACACTATCTACTAACACCTAAAGTTGAAATATGGCTTTTGTGTAAGTTAACGAGTGATATAGCTATTTTATTCAGTGACCTGGAGTACAAGAGAGAAAATTTTGCATAAGTACAGCACATTAACACTATGAATATTACATTTTATAGTATTCAAGTTGGAGGGGCCAAAATCAATACCATTGTTCACCATCACTTCCAATTAAGTAGTTTTTATATTATCACAGCTATGAAGAAGACCGAGACAAAACTAAATGAAACACAATTTTTCTATCCTCTACCAAAAGAGAAACGAAAAATATTTCATTCATTATGTTATGGTTGCAGCTAAAAGTAAAGGTGAATGTGTTCTCTACATGGGCAGTGAAATTATCATGAAAGGACGGATAAGTTATTTTAAGTTGATGTTGACAGGAAAATCAATTTGGAAGCAAAAGATATGTTACACACGGTCTATTGGATTATATAGCACCGAGCCTTTGACAGCATGGAAAGAAGGAAAAAGAAGTTTGGGATTTTACAGGCAATAACTGATGATGAATTGATTATATCGGTAATCATGAGGTTCTAAGGAGAAACGGAGAGGAAAGAATCATTTGGAATTGCAACTCGAAACGGAGAGACTTACTGGCCACGTTAGACTCTATGAGAAATGTTCAAAGCTTAATTAGAAGGTCACATGCTGGAGATTAAGATTCGAGGGAAAATCAAGATTCCAGTATGTGAATCGTATGTGAATTCCAATACAAATCCCACATAGAAATAATGCAGAAAGCGCAACACTCATGAATAAGGCGAACATCTGCTAACTAATCTACGGATTGATGAAGAAAGAAGCTGCAATTATATGGTCGCGCCAATTTAATCTTCCATTATAAAGTATGATTAAAAATTTTGCTGAATTATATGGTTTGAATGAACGACACAATCTTAACTGAACTTAGAATCGGTTATCGTTGACTTTAACGAACTTTATGATGACACGTTTACAAAGTTCCTTTTGTATTTTCGAAGAAAAGAAAATCTTCTGGATCAATTAAATAAATCAGCGGCAAAAATAATATTGCGTACATTTACAAAGGGTTTTGAGTTACAAGAAGTTTTGACTTGTTAGAAAGAATTCCTTGGTATAAAAATACCGTGCGCATATCCAGGGCCGGCCAAGAGGGGGTTCTTAACACCCGGGTCTCCAATTTGTGGGATCCCCATTTCAAAGAGATAAATATTTTATTTTGGAAATTTCAAGCAGTATATTTGTTGAAAATTTTGTTACGTTCTATGAATTACTCTATTTACAAAGAATCCCTCATGATATGGGCAGAGGGAGTGGAGAAGGGGGCCAACTGCAACCGGGCCCCTTATAGTAGTTGGCTACCACTTTGCATCTCTTTTTCCATAGTTCTGAGAATCTCGTTCTAAATTTAAGCTATGCTGTATAGAATAGAGTTTATTTACATACCTATAAAATAAATATCCTATTCTGATTATGGGCTAGAATCATGTAAATGCTTCTAAATATTCATGATCAAATCAAATAAATGCTTTTAGCCTATCATTTCATCCGTAAAACGTAAAGAGCGAAACAACCAGATCAAATAGCATATTTCCATTAACTCTGCTCTTCCCTTTTTGAGTCGAGTATTGTTTTAAATGTTTTCTTTCACTGTTGATTCTCGCAGTTCAAACACTCGTATCGGAAAATAATACGCTTTTGAGAGCTTGAGAGTTTTTATTGTGATGCAACTCTATATACTCGAATATAAAATACTTTTCGCGTTTCTGCAGCTCTACTTAACACTATAGCGGCAATGAGCACATATTACTCATTATAATGTCTAAATTTGTTAAATATTTGATTAGTATCTCATATCATGAACACTCTTATATCAACAGTTTAAGAGCCGATTCTCCAAAAATATAAATATATCCGCTCCCTCGCGATTGATTACATGCAAGCGAATTTTAATTTGGTAACGCACAAAAAATTACCGTAGTCGAGAAGTATTATAATTGTAAGGCAAATTTTCTATTTATGCCCGCCAGTTCATAACCAGGGAAAACAAGTATAAATTTAATTACGTGCATTATATCTTTATTAAATCAGACGTGTCATCTAGCACGTAAAATTTCCTGTTCTTGGGTTATAAAAATTTCACTTGTTGAAATGTCAAAATTAAACATTCAAATTTCAATTTGAATTCGATTCATTTAAAGAACCTCATTAAACGGTGGTGCAGAGTCTATTAAAGTTATAATTATGAGGCATTATATATTAAATTATCTTCCCCAAAACGTTTGCTATAAATTGCATGGAAAGAGAATTCAGATTTCTCTTTTCTTAAAGCAAAGAAAAATCTTTTCATCGATAATACGAGTGTATATTTCGCCATCGGTCCTTCATTTATAGCTAAGTTTAATATGGAATGATTGCCGAGAAAACGAATTACAAAATGTTGTCTTTAAGAAAAAAGAGTGACAAAATTTTTTTATTGCTTGGAAAATGCTGTTTCAGTCATCTTAAAATGCAAGTTATTTTAATGTTTTGAGGCATTAGGAGAAGATATTATCCGGAAATAAATGCATCATGTTTTACGATGCGCGGAAGAACTTACTGAAATAGGAACGCTGATAATAACACCGGCCGGCGAAAGCATTCGTGTTTTAATCCTCTGATTTCACATTCAATACGATTCGTAAACGCGTAGATTTCGCGCCGGTAAAAATCTGTGTAAGCATGCCAACAGTCACGTTCATTCAAGTTACCCATCCGTATTCAAGTTACCCCATCTTTTGACGGAAAAAGTTTTACACCGTGGATCCAGTTTGGAAGGGGACTATTCGAAAGTTTATGTTAGGATTGTTGTATACCAAACGGGCGCGTACCCAATGGGGGCTGACGGGTTTAACGTCCCTCCGAGATTCAACAAGCACACCATTTTTTGAATCACCCTCAAGCACACGCTATGACTTCCTAGTGCGTACAGCCAGTAATTTTTAGTAAAGGAATTTTCGTAAATCTCTTCTTAATTTCCCACCATTTGATGATGAAAACTTAAGAAGAGATTTATTAACTTCGTCGAGCAGCTGAAGGTGTGAATCACCACGGTGATTATGATATGTCTAGTTCCTTTCAGAGATTCTCTTTCAATCTTCAGGTATCGCTCATAACCGTCATTTACATTTTAGATACAGACCCTGAGGGCCTACAAAAGCCTAGAGCAGGTGTTGCAGAAACTCCGATATCCCTATCTTACTCTAGCTGCTATTTTTTTTTATTTGAAGCTCTGCGGGAAAAACGACCTGAAGTAGCTATCTGTTTTCGCAATTATTTTCAGGTAAAACTTTTCCGTTTTCTCTTGGAGCTCGCGAACTTTGTTAACTGGATTGGATCCCTCAGAACTTCATCAATATCCGTCAGCTATATTTTATCGGTCTTCCATTACCTATTTGGTTACTTACCATCCACGTCAAACCTTTCAGGTCAAAATGAGACGAATTTTATCGTTTTCATACATCTTTTTTCTGTTCAAATTCTCTCGTCTTTTAGGGTCTCTGACTATTTAAGCGGGGAACGCAAAATGACCTAAGCTGTCGAAGCACTTTTAAAAATTACCACCCCTACCACTTTGTTAACGCTCCAAAAATTTCTTATTTTTCCTACGGTTTCGGACTCATCGAAAGGAAAAAACTGTGTCATGATCGCTGGTGCAGTGGCACGAGATAAAAGTAGATGATTCAGTTAAATATTTCAGAGTCACGCTCAAGAGCCACACAAACTGGATTACGCACAACTAGAGAATCCGCGGTTGAGCAATTAAGACACTCGGTTTTGTTATTCATACATTCTGTGGATGCGATACAAAGGCAAGAGTTTACTTTTCTTTGGTCAAGACTCATTTACAACGAGCGGTATATAAATGGGAAGTCGCAAATGAAACTTGCATCAAGAGGATGAGCTCAAGGCCGTACATTTGTTACTAATTTCTATGATAAGGTAGTTATCGTCATCAAAGTTAACGCAGGTAGGGAATTCTTGGAAGGAAAAAATATTGGAATACATTCAGAGAATGAAATCAGCATGACGATGCGTGACCGTGATTTCTAACCGGAGTCGAACCGAAATCCGAAACAGAAAATACCGTTCTATCCAAAAATGAACAACGAACAAGAACCGAAATCATGTCATTCCAATTCCGGTTCCGAACAATTTCATTTTTAATAAGTGTAATTAGATTTATTTATACTAAATATTGAAACAGCGACTTGAAACTCGCCAAAATGCTTGATTTACATTTTAATTTATCTGATCTAATACTCTGATAAGTATTTCCAAAAAATCGTGTGATATACTTAAGTTTAATTTAATTTAATTATCTGGCCTTAATTTTATCTAATGTGATAAAATCAAATAACTTTTGGAAGCTTATAATAATTAAATGGTCTAAAAAATGGCGAAAAACGACGCAGGCAGATGGAGAGAAATCAAACCGAACCGAATTTTTTCATTAAACATGAGCAAATACGCCGGATCGAAAAATATTTCGGTTCGATGTACAAATTTGAGTAATAGAATGGACAACTTTGTATTTTTCACATATTTCAGTGTTCGGAGAATCTAATTAATGAATTCTAAAAATTAGATAATTTAGCGCAGATGAGAATTCAACAATTAATTGGAATAGAGAGACTAAGTTTATTTTTAATTTAATATTAATACAAAAGAAAATCTTTCAAAATAACCTACTCTTGGACGGTTTTAGGTCCGTTCTTGCTATATGAATATGGTTTTTGCCAGTCAATTTCATTTCCTCAACTTTTGGTCTCATTTTCTTGAACGATTAACCTTACATACATACCTTGACATATACGTTAACCTTTACTTGGGTCTTTTCTAAAATTTTCCTGCTGAAATCTGATTTCTATAGATGAAGATGAGCCGTTTAGTTGCTATTATGATCAACGTTCGTTAGCATTTAGTTAACATGAAATCTTTTAGTTGATAGACCCTTTTGATGAACAAGGAATCCTTCTTTTGAAAATGTAACCATCACACGTTAAATTATGCGATTACTATTATAACGGTAAAGTGAGTTCCAAAACACGATCATAAATGTAACAGCAGTGTATGAATTATCGACGAATACACAGCCATTAACGCTTTAATATTTCTTCTAGTACGACTGAACGCTTCCTTTTTGCAGCCACAAACATTTAGGATGTATGTATGTACAATGTACAGCTAGTTCCAAAAAAAACTTACCACCTAAGCCGCAACCCGCATAACAGGCAGTGAATTTCCTCCGAGCGAGCCTTAAGAAGTGAGAGAGAGGGAAAACATGGAGGAGATGGTCTGCTTCTGTCCTGGCTCCGCTTGCAGAGTTGAAATGGATTTATTTGCATTATTGATATTGCAAAGATTTATTAGTATCCTTATTTTGGTGGCATTGGCGTAGCAGAATAGTATTATAACAATATGGATGTTGTAATGCAAGAATTCAGTTATTATAAAATGGTTATTACAAATCAGTATATATTCTAGCTTTGCTTCTCGCACCGAGGGAACGGGCGCACACGAGGTACCGTTATTCCTAGGAAACCGAGGCAAACCCCCGTCCCTTCATAAAATTTGAGTCTGAGACGAAAGGCACAAGCAGGACGAAGGAAATTTTTGCAAAATCTGCCTCTGAGCCGCTCTGAGCTTATGTTTAGGACTGAGATGGGAGGAAGAAAATTTCCGCGCAGTTTGAATCAGTGTCGGACCCAAAATGTATAGACCTCGAATTCGACGCCTTCGCTTGCAAAACTCTGCGGTTATAATGGGTCGTATTATATATTATAATAGTAGATAATATTATACATCGTTCAAGAGAAGAGTTATTAGCCTTTAAATTATATACCTAAGGAGTCCATATCGATCACCTGTTTTATCACAGCCTGTGTGAATGCAATCTACAAAAGTTAAAGTAAGGCGAACTCATGGCCATATCTACGCTATTACTTTAAATATATAAAAAATCTATAAGTAAATATGTAGTATGAAGTCTTGAGGCATTCTCTGCGTATTTTAGATAAATTTTGTTTCATTTGATAAGCATCAAAATTAAAACTCGATCGGTAAAAAATCAGTAAATTTTATCATCTATGCAGTTGGTATTTTTAATATACCGTCCAAATCAATTGAGAGAATATGTGCTAGGATCGATTTTCCTGAATTAATAAAGATAATGGATACGAGACAACCATCTTTCACATTAATTTTGAATCCAAAATGAATTTTTTTGGTGTCATTGAAGTGTGAATCGAATAAACGTGATTTCTTCTGTGGATTCCTCTTGAAATGGTTGCAGTCACAAACCATTACGTTCTTAAACGTTCTTCTCTCGTATTTATCAAGTTCTAAAATACACAAAAAGATATGGCGAATGAGGTTTTGTCATAATGCTCATTGAATGCTACTGTAAGCTATGAATGTGAAATTTTCAATTAATTTTGAATGCATACAAAACTACTTGCATTGTTTATATTTCAACTGTTTATTATCACGTTTACAATTATTATAATGTAGAAAACGTTAAAAATACGCGAAATAATAGGGACTTAGTGAAATAGTTTTAGGGCCTTTTTACCTGTAATTCCAACCCTGTAAGTATCACACGGGGATAAGAAGCGCATATGAGGCTCATGTTGAAATTTTGCTCCCCTCGGTTGATGGCTGGCCCTACGTAACTCTCATATTTTTCGACAGAATTTTAATGATTGAGATGAATGGGCGGTGGTTTGGTATGAATAGTCTATCTACATATTTATCGCTCGGTGATATTGAAAATATTCCTTCGTATTTAAAATGTATGGCTATGAGAAACTTTTCATCTCTCCACATTCCATGAAAAATTTGAAAAGCAAGATAGAGGAGTGATTGGAAGAAGTGGTTAAAGCAATGAATTCACCAGGACTTCAATAGGGGGACTGTTTTGATAGATATAGGGAAGTGAGAAATGACGGCAACAGTAATACATACACTCACATGAATTTAACAACCGAAAGGGTAAGAGGTATGTTAATTCCAGATTTTTGGATAAATCACAATAGGTAATGGCATTTCTTGCGTTCCTCGTTGACCAATTGGTTACTTTGAGTAGGAACAACGACCTCTTTTAAAAGTATAACCCACTCACTCACCTTCTCTATTTTCTCATCCAACATATATTTCTTCCGTTTATGACAGCCTCCAGAGAAACTACTCATTTATCCAATTTAAGTAATATCTTAGTCAAACATGGTTAACATTCAAATATACAGGATGTAACGCCCATGGCTTATCATACTTTCAGAAATTTCCTTCTGATGCATCAGTAATTCCCAGGATCTCCGAAATTGTATACGATAGCGATGTTCAATGTATCGTACCAACCTTTTAATTCTATAAGAAAGTTCGAGTAGTTTACTAAGCCAGAACCTAAACCATCTTCTTATCAGCAATTTATTTTGGAAAGAGAGTTCGGTTTTTTCAAACCGATAAAAATTGCTAACATTGGTATTACTATCTATGCAAGCCAATGGTTTATTCTAAATCGTACCTAACTTTAGAGATGTAATTTATCTGTAATCGGCGTATAAACTTCAAGTTTCTGCGACACTAAATATGCGGAGTATCTAAAATTCCATATTTACGTTTCAATTCATATTTTAGTGACATGATAATAGAAACTTTAGTCGATGTAGTAAGATCATCTTCAACGCTCTATCTATTTTGTATCATAGATGTTATAAGAGAAGTGAAACGATTTGGTTCTCGTAAGCGTAAGGAATAAATATTAGATGGCATTTCTCTAGTTCATTGTTGATTTCTCAAGTTATTTCAAACTACGAAATTTTTAGCTCAATGTAAGGACAAAATAAAGCATAAAAAACAATTTATATAAATAAAGTAAACAATCATTGACGAAGAGCTTGATTGATATAAATTGACGATAGGCAGCATTACTTATTTTTTCATTTTTGTTGTTGAATTAGTTATTTAGTATAAGCTAATACAGTTTATACCATTCACTTTAAAAGCAGAATATAGAGATACTAATTCTGATATGATGCACCCAAACATTGTCAACTTTATGTTATCGTTCAGATTTTCCGAAGGTCCTATTTTAACTGGAATGATCTTCCTTACATTACTATTTAAAAATACTATAAAAAATTAAAAAAACATCTTCGCAAAGTTCGTTGAGACTTATGATGTGCCTAGGATGAGGGTGTTACGAAGGCCCTTGGAGTGAATGTTAGAGTAATGGATTACATATAGAAAAAAGAATATTTTAACAGCTAGCGGATGAATCATGAGAATTAGAGGAATATTCTCATGTAACTCCGGTTACCATCCGTTGGTTTCTATTTTTAACGTGTTCTTCCATGACTCCTTTTACCCATCATTCATAATTATTGATAGTGAATTTTCTTTTAATTATTATACATATTATGCACCATTCAAACAATTCGGGTTATATAGCTTACTTGAGGCATTCAGAAACCGAAGCAGCAATCATTAATCATTAGTCTTATTAAACATTAGTCTAGCGCATAGTTCTGAAAATCATTTCAGTAACATTGGAAATCCTGTTGTGGTTGTTTTCACACCCCCTGACATACGTCATACGGCGGCTCGCGGGGTATTGATGTAAATGTAAATAAACCAGGTGTTAACGTGTAAACCTGCAATATGCAAGTATAGGAAACCTGGAGTTTATATGCAATATGCAAATCAGTCTTAAGGTTCTGATTTGCCATAACTGTTGTTTCTTAACCATCTTAAACTGTATTCCTTGCAAGAAGTCCTGAAAGGTCGTCTACCTCAAAAATAGAGTTTAATATCTTCATTCCCTAAGGGAATACCCGTGGCGAAGATTACAAATCGCGGATCCACCATTTCCCACCTTACTTGTGATCGGTCGCCGCCACCATACCCTAACCTTTGATACCTGCTCAGCAGGGGTGCGGTCAGGAATCCTCATTAGCGCTTTCAAATTCGCTACCCCGGATACATACGACCATCCACAATCTGCCGAAAAGGGGGTTTTTCTTCTCAGAGCGGAGTTCACCTTCACCCATTAGCCGTTTTATGGTTCCTTTGAGAAAATAGACAATACCTTTCGATGGACGCAACAAAAGAAAAAGAAACAACAAAGGAATGAATAGGGGATACTCCTAGGGCCAGGGTGGAGGGAAGAAAAGACCTCCTTTCTCTATGGAAGAATAAGTGAAACCTCAGACGCGAATTCGTCAGAAACAGCAAAATCTCATCTCAAAATCATAATGCTTCATCTGATACCGTCACCACGAATGCCTGGTGGAAGTAAGAACAGTATGACATGTTGATGCATATATTCTGAAATACTTAATGCTCTGTTAATTGTCGTATCAAGCAAATTTTATACTTCTCTGTATTGCAGAATAATTCAACTGCGAAGAAATCGAGTCAAAATTTGCACCACGGGGCAAGAAAGAGATTTAGCATCAGATAAAAGTTGGGACAGCATAATTTTGCAAGTAACATGAACTTGATTTAATTAAAGGGATAGTTTTTCTGGGACTGGCAATGAACAATATTTTCGAGATACGAGATGTTGGCGTTAATTTCGTCGTAAATTAATTTTTTATTCGATACGTGAAAAAATTTTGTAGCCCTCAGTATTTAAATTGTGCTACTATTCTAATATCTATGTTATTTTCTAAAATATTAAATTAGCAATTTGAATTTTAAACAATTACCTTAGAAAATGATGAAAGCACACCAATAAATATTTTACTTTCTATCATATGATTTGGTGGTATTTAAAATTTTTATAACATTTGATGTAATTATCTGATGTAGTTGATCGTAATTTACTTGGTTTACTTTATTGTAATATGTTTTGGGTCTAATTTTCAGAGCTCTCTTGAGGTTGACCAGGTTGACTTAAAATGATTCTTTCTCGGTGCATTCGTCCAGATAAAGTTTCTTTTATCTTTGCTTTCCTCAGTAGGTTTCGCAGTGTTTTCATGCTCACCTTCTCGATAGCATTTTTCTGCAACATAAATTAGTTGAAATACAGTTGATTGTGTTCTTTTTCATAATTATTCTTTATATCCTTGCAGAGTTTTCGTTCATCTTTCTATTTGAGTCATAGTCGTGAATTTCCTCTAAATAAATTTAAAAGTTCGTCCTGTAGGCGACAAGAGCATAAAAAACGTAATAATATAATCCTTTTTAATCTTGCAATGACATAATTTTTAATTGGATAATTGAAGCAGCTAAAGTAAGTTTACCCGACGCCTCCAGAGAAAGGTGAATTACGCAGAAATCTCTGGCTGAAATAAGGAAATCCGATTTTCATTCATTTTTTAATACTATGCTGCTGACATAGTAAAAAGTAACACTAAATCTAGTTTAACTAGATGCTAATAAAGACGGTACAAATACGTTCAACGCGTTTCACAACGGTTTAAAAAGGCGCCTTCCTTCCAAGAGCCAATAGAATGCGTGAAAAACTCTAGACTCGCTCTCATCGAGCTTCACGTCTGTTATGCGGGTTGCGGCTTAGGTGGTAAGTTTTTTTGGAACTAGCTGTACATGCTTCCTATATCCGATAGCGTAAGCATAGATTATAATTGACAAAGGGAGTCTGCTTTCCGAAATTGTCATCGCGATAACTTCTTTGGGATTCCAACGTCGATAACATTAATTTCGAAATTGAATAGCGAGCAATTCATTTGTTCTCTGAATGCGCGTGGTGAAATTGATGATCCTTTGAATAAAATTTGACTCTTTAAAACGGTCCAAATTTTAACCATACGGCATATCAAATTTCCTCGGAATTTATCAAACCTTCAGCATTTTGTGCCAGAACCGCAACTAATAACCGACAAAAGCGGTTTTAATTGTCTTTTGTGACAAATTTTGATCCATTAAACCATTATTCCCTCCCGCAGTTTATTTAAAGTCGAATCTATTTGGAAAATCCGCGTTAAATGCTCATGAGAGCTCATTTTCTTGTTAATTTAGATGCTTAATTGATCGAAATTCGAGGAATTGGTTTAATTGAAACAATGACGGCCTTTCATAAAAGAACGCGCTTTAATACCGATTTTACCACTGATTATTGAACTATTGATTCGTCCGGCTTTTCGCGAACCGTTTCCATAATTTAGAAGAAAAAACTTGCACAAAACTTACCGAGATATTAATCCATTTGAAAATATTTTCTGCCTGTAATTACTAAGAAAAATTATTTAAAAGCACTTATACCCTTTGTTACAATATTTTGTTGAATTACCATGGTTTCGACCCTTTAGGCCAAATTCATGTGATATTCATTACATAAAGGCCTACCACCAAGTCGAGGACGAATTAATAGATTCTAGTGTCTTTAATTTGCAAAAGTACATCACGAAGAGTGAAGTGTACAAATAGGAGAGGAGCGGCGTTTATTAGTAAAGTTAATTTAGTTGCCCATCTGCTTTTAGTAATCATAATGTGTGCTCCGAAAATCATAAAGTGTACCCACTCATTCCCCATAATAGTTCCTACCACGTTATTTAAAGAGGACATTTTCAATACTTGCGCATTTGAATTTTATTTTATTCAATGCAACTTACTTCTTCCATAGTGATCCTAAATTTATAAAATCTGCTTATAGCTTTTTTTAAGAATTGCACAATTTTGTAAAAGCACGAAATTTTGTCTTAAAATTCTAACTAAGTTGATTATGCTTGTCTTAAAGGAGAAGCCCTTATAGCAAAGTGCCGTATTTTTGAATTATTTAATCTTCCAAAGTTGTAGTTAACTAGGGTCCTCGAAATCTTGCAATCAATAAATATTGAATTCGGTCCGACTTTCATAACTTTTTGTCAGAGGAAAAATAAACTAAAAGCCTACGCAAAAGAAAGGCCTTCCCATTAACACAGATTTCAAGTTTACAGTAAGAGTTTAGAATTCTATGAATCCACATGACCAGCTAAAAAGTCCAATCCGGAGAATGTTGAATGGGAATATCTTTTAGCTAAACCTAATAACTTTCATATTACAGTATATATCATCATAGTGATCATGACTATTTAAGGACAAGTCCTTGTTACTGAATTGAATGCTAAAGTTTGAAATAATAACCAGAACCGGAATTTGTAGTATTACGTAGTTAATTTTATATACAGTTTTTATCTCCAGTGAACATTAAACAATATCATTCTGTCATGATACATGTATTAATTTATAGCGACTGTGGAAAAATACCACAATCTGATTTTAATTCAAGCTCTTTGTCAGTATCTAGGCAAAGAGCTGATACCAGTCATCAAGAGGGGTGGGCGATCGCTCTATTCATCCCCCATGAATCCTAGAATGATCTATTTCTGATCGTTTCTTTTATTGCCTGATTTGTAGAAATGGCTTAGATATCACATTTTATATGTCTTCTTTCGAAGAAAATTCTCTCCAAATTCGTATTAGAGCTTCAAATTCAACTTAAAGCTTAGAGCTTTGATGCATCGATTCTTTTATCAAATTGAGAAGATTCAATGAACAGTGTCAGAGAGAACAACCTAATCGCAGTAATCTGTAACGGAAAGTCTCACTTAGCACTTCCCCAAGTTTTTTGGTGTAGCTTCTAAGACATCGTCGTTTTCCGTTCCGCTATAATTTTTCACCAAACAAAAGTGCAGAAGAGAGTAATTTTAAAGACGCCAATTTTTTGGAAATTCTTGAGGAAATTTTTTAATCACGCAGACACTCGTCCGTCAAATTTTATCCACCGACGCGTCCGGACTCTCTGAGGATACGATCGCTTTTCCCATTCTTCCCCGGAGACTACTTCTTTCTACGCATGCGCTTTCTCCACTTCTCAGAACATCGAAGTGGTTTTGTTTCAGAGCTTATAAAAGTAATAAATTTACGGGTCTAAAAATTTGGGAAATTAAGACCTCATACCTTCCGAAAATTCACCAGATTTTACGTCCGGGAATAGTGCACGGCTCTAATTAAATGAGGCAGCGAGGTTTTTTCTGTGAATCAATCAAGCTATCACCTTCCAAGCTAAACTCTTCGATGGCTTCCTTTATACAACAATATCCTTTTTAACTTTCCCAAACTCTCCGTCGATTCTCAACAGGTAAGAGAATAGCGATAACAGATTTAGTACGTGAACATCAATCACGCCATTCCTTTTCTGTTGGAGCACGTAATTTTCCCCCATTTGCTCACATTATTCCTTCATGGTTTCCCATCTTTGCATACGTCTTTGCACATGGACATATTCAATTTTTATACACACCGTTTAATTCTTTAAACTTCGCACAAATTATTTTCGTGATTAACCTCTCCCTTTAGAACCATTCAAATGTTTTCTCTTAGTATGAGAGCTGTCCTCTCCATTCTTTCTTCAACTATTACGCGTGATCTTTCCCGACACTCAACTCAGCGCTTATAAACTATTCTTCTATGACAATTTTTTATCCCTATTATCCTATCTTACTCTCCCTACCAGTCAAAGTTTTGAAATATATAATTTTTAATAAGAATAATATTGAAATAATAGTAATTTATAAATCTAATGCATTTATAGGACATTTCATTATCTATAGTTGTATTGCAGTTAATGAAGACATAAGGTAATTACTAAATACATTACAAAAAATGCATATTATTACATATACATACAAAAACCACATTTCATAATCATTATTCTTCATTGAACAATCTCAAAGAGTATGCTACCTTAAATTGCATATAATTGCAATTACAATAAAATACATTTATTACTGTCGTTATTGCACTTTTTACATTATATTCTAAAAAAATGTTTTACATTGACAATGGGAAGGTTTTAGTCATTAGATGTGTATATTTATAGATATGTTAATAGATATTCAAAAAGAAAGCCAGGAATAGCTAAATGAATATATGCTAATACATAACGATATGTATTTCTGCACGATATCCAAATACGTTTTACTGCCGCGTGCAAAATATATCCAACGGCTGCGACGTAATTTCCTCAAAATATTCTATCTGCATCTGCGTTTGTATCTTCTGCCTTTTGGTGTGTGGCAGGGGTTGAATACAAAGTTCAATTTCCTAATCGATTGCTGTCGCGTATCGCTCGCTGAAAAAATGTGTTTACAAAGCGACTGGTCCTATTTCCCTGATTTTTCTCGCAGTATCATATCGGTCCATGTTGCAGTAGGACGCACAATATTCAATCCATATTCCCAGAGATCTCAGAATTTCAAGCGGAAATTCAACCAAAGTTTTCATTTTCTTTCTTCTGGCGATTCGTATCCAGCACCGAAGAGAGTTTTAGTAACGCCTACCGTTACATAAAGGATAAGGATATTGTTATCTTAAAATAATATGTATTATACAAAAAAA
Source organism: Pachydiplax longipennis (assembly GCA_036926295.1). Taxonomy (NCBI): domain Eukaryota; kingdom Metazoa; phylum Arthropoda; class Insecta; order Odonata; family Libellulidae; genus Pachydiplax; species Pachydiplax longipennis. The sequence continues at coordinate 5,734,194 of JAVFKF010000010.1, forward strand.
AATTTAAACGGAATCCTATGTATACGAATAGTATTGGAGCGCATATAAGAATATTTGAATAAAATTAAATCTGAATTGAGGTCCTTGATACTTAATATAAATACTAATATATTTTTTTAAAAAATGTGAGACTTTTCTAGAATTTCGAGCAAGCCACATGATTTGAGTCGATAAATATCCATTAACCCTCTAAGGAAAATTTAAATAATCAGTAATTTACGAACAATTTTCTCGATTGTTCAATAAAAACGGCCGTGGCCGAGATGGCCGCGTGGTCCCGGGTTCGAGTCCCAGCTGACCAGAGTTATATGGTTAGAGAATAGCTGTTTGATTTTATCCTTCGTATCCCGCACCGGTATTTTCAGTAAATGAATGTTTGTTTGGGTATTCGGGCATAAATAAATCAATCAAACATTACGTTTATACTTATCGGTTGGAAGTTGCGGGATTACAACATCTCCCTTCTAGCCTTAATTTTTCCAGGAAGAGGAACACGGGAAAGTGTTTTAAATTCGCCAATTCGTGAAGCAAATTTTTAATCATGTAGGCATCCATCCGTCAATTTTATCCAGCGGCGCGTCAGGACGTGAGTTCTCTAAGAATGCGTTTGGCCAACCCCTCCTTTATTCCTCTCCTGCGCCGGCCTTGTGCTGCGCATGCGCAGGCAACTCTCGTTTATAACATCTCCGCGGTTCGCCCCGTCATTCAGGAATAGGCTGCGGGAGTGTGAAGACGCTAGACGCCCTCAGCCCCTCGCAGTAGTGCTACCTGGTAAACTAGTGGCCCTAAACTCCGCTTATATTAGTGCTACCAACAACTTTCGTGAACTTTGAAAGTTTTGTGGACGTGCGTTCCGGTTTTTCTGTCATCTTTTTAGCGATTAGTGAGTTTTCTTCGGCTGGTTTGGGAAGGGGGGAAGTTGGATCGTGGACGACGCTTCGTGGAACCCTACGCTCTCCTTTGGTTTCCATCTCCCCTTCGAAATCCTTAAAACGTGAATTTTTCGCCTTTCAGATATCGAAATTGTGAAATGTGCGCGTGTTTTCGAGTTCTCTCGTAGAGGATAGGAAAGTTGGTGTGTGTTTCAAAGGGACGTTTACGCCCCGAATAGAAAAACCGAGAACGCTCATTTTCGTTTCTGTTGGTGAAGAACTTCATCCTGGTGACTGGATGTATATGCGAGTATTGTAGTGAATTTCTGCGTGAGCCGTCGATCGCCCGTAGAGTTGGAGGTACGTCCAGTTTGTGTGGTGGTTCGGTTAGGCTGCTGAGAAGGTTGTGTGTGTCTACCCCTGTGTCTCCTAGCCTCCCCGCATACCCCCTTTTTGTGTTAGTTTTGTAGAACTTTTCAAGAGTTTAAACGCTACTCTCGCAGCGGAAAATATTTCGCTACGTCTAGCGCGCATTTTGTTCGAGTCTTGGAGTAAACGCCTCCTAAATTTGAAAATGGGGCGTTTTATAATTACGGTTTATATTTTGCGTTCTCCAACCTCGAGGTAACTCATAAGTGTTCTGGTCTCGCTTTGAGGCATAGTTAAGTTTCGTGAATGCATGTTGGGTCGGGTTAACCACGGGCACTCGAAGAGGAATACGCTGTCGTAGTTTTTGGTGCAGTGAACGTGCAGCTTAAATCCTTTCCCGTGCTCTTGCATGGAAGGAATGTCGTTTTTCGGTGAATAACTTCGCTTATCGCTTATGGGTTAATAATTTTTGCATATCGGGATGGGTTTTTGATATGGTTAAGTAATTGGTTGGATATGTAATTCTCGATATTGATTTGGCATGCGGTGATAGCTCAGTATTTTTTCGCTGTAGAACTGAGGCTAGAGTTCAGTATTTTCGTGAAATTGATTAAATTATTTTCGTGAAACTGAGTGAATTCTTTCGTGAAAGATACCGGTAAATCGATTTCCTCTGAAATATTTGAACACAAGTCTCGACAAATTTCATTCATATCTGCGGTAGTTACTCTTCTTCGTTTTCTAAAAATGCATAAAAAGTAGTTCCGAATGATAATGGAATGTAAATTTGCTTCGCGGTTCAATTTTTGCATAAATATTCTCCAAGATAGCGCATATTCGATAAATCGAGTTCTCAAGGTAAGGAATGACCTCTTTTATCGAGAATATGTTATTAATTATCTTCACCGGGTTTAAACTTATTCGCGACGCTATAAGTTCTGGGATTGAACAAAGTCACTCAGTTTAAGTTTCCGTCGATATTTTCTCTTTTCGGCTTTCGTCGAATTCTTCGAACGGCAAAATTTTCTCGGGGAAGGAAAAGGGTTAAAATATCTTTGCACATAAGGGCGTGCACGCCGGAAAAATGCCGAGGAAAATGGACTCGAAAAAAGTCTGACGGGATCGGGAATCGAAAGCGGGTTTATCGGGGAGGCTGCTTCAGCCAACTAAGCTATCCGGTATTAAGGGAGAAACGAACGCATTTCGTGGGTTTTTCGTCGATCAATGTTGCATGTTGGATATTCTCTCCCATTTTCTCTCGCTAAATCTGCTTGTAACTGTGTTTTAAATGAATAATTTTTAGTTTTGGTGTTTTTCATAGTTGCTTTTACATTTTGTTGACCGAGAGAAATTTTTTTAAATATCCGTCTATGTGTAGCTTTTGTGTCGTGAATTGTTTACGGTAATGTTGTACGGAAGTTTCAATGTTAGAATTTTTGCTCGGTTGAAAATGTAATGCTTGTGCGTTCGTGTATATTTGTTCGAATCCCTTTTGTATCTAACGAGGGTGGTTGGTTGCCTTCCCAGGAGGTTCCTTATGACGTGACGAGGGCTGCAAGCATGCTAGCGGCTCGGTTGCCCGGTGGGACGGCCGCGTGCCGGCGCGGAGAGGCTGTTTCAGCCGTCCGATTCGCCGTCCTCGCGCTCATCATCCTCAACGTCGTTTGCTCCACACTCGCCGGTGATATGGTCCGCACATTCAGCGATTCTACCGGAACCGAAAAATTCAACCATTTAGTCGTGGATAAGAACACCGGAAGGGTATTCATAGGCGCCGTCAATCGGCTTTATCAACTTTCTCCCGAACTGGAATTGGTAATCAGCGAAGCTACGGGTCCCAAAGAGGATTCTCCCGAGTGCTCCGTCCTCGACTGCCCTCCTAATGTCGTCAAGAAACTGACGGACAACGTGAACAAAGCTTTGGTGATTGACTATACGACAACGAGGCTCATAAGCTGTGGAAGTCTCTTCCAAGGAACATGCAACGTGAGAAACCTGCATAATATCTCCGACGTGCAACATGAAGTGAAGGAGGCGGTGGTCGCTAATAATTCTACCGCGTCTACGGTTGCATTTATTGCCCCTGGACCGCCGAATCCTCCCGTTTCCCAAGTCATGTATGTCGGAGTTACGTTTACGGGCAACTCGCCGTACCGCTCTGAGGTTCCTGCAGTGTCCAGCCGAAGTCTCGACAAGGATAAGATGTTCATGATCGCCGAGACGGCAGTGACCACTGGAACCAGAATGTTCGTCAATTCGTTGGCCAGAGAAAGGTACCACATCAACTACGTATACGGATTTAGCTCTGAAGGATTCAGCTATTTCCTGACCACCCAGATGCGTAACACCGGTCCCTCGCCTTTCATCTCGAAATTGGTGCGAGTTTGCCACGATGACGAGAACTATTACTCATATACGGAGATACCTGTCGACTGCATCAGTGAGGATGGGAAAACCTATAATTTGGTTCAAGCGGCCTACGTGGGAAAACCTGGATCGGACCTCGCCTCCGACTTGGGAATCACAGCGCAAGATGACGTCTTATTCGCCGTGTTTTCAGAAAGTGACCAATCTGAAGGGGAGGTGTCAAGCAAGCCAAGCCAGTACAGTGCTCTGTGTGTTTATTCCCTGAAATCGATTCGAAGAAAGTTTATGCAAAACATCAAGACGTGCTTCGCTGGGTTAGGAAGCCGCGGCCTGGACTTCATCTCTCCGAGTCACCCCTGCGTTCTAACGGTGAGTAGAAACGTATTTTCTTTCATTCTCGATGTGCTCGCATGTAGTTTGTAAACTTAGCCTAAGTGTAACGTGATTGAACTCCGTTTTCGAACCGCTCGGGTCCTACTCGGTAGCAGTTACTTCGGTAAGGGTCGTGAGATGTCGTTAGTGGTCCGACGGCTCCATTGCATGTGCTTCCGCCATTTCGGAAATCTGTCGTGGGTGGGGTTGCCACGAAGGAATTGACGCGCATCTCGATTTTTTTATCGGCATGGACCCGTAGGAATCTACGATCACGCCGTCCGAGGCTAGAACTCAACACAGCGATTCGGAGTTGCAATCACGTCGGCCTAGACATGAGGCGCATCTACCGGCGCCGAGTTCTATTTTTCCCGTCGGAGAGTTTATCTCGTGTTTAATAGCTTCGGAATGATTCTCGCTCGCGTAAAAATGCACGTTTCGGTCCCGCCCGCTTGTGGCAACTTGAAAAGTAGACTTGTGTCGGTGGCTCTCCGGCCGTTCTGCTTTCGAAGTATTGATCTTACCTTGAGTCTGGCGCGTTGCCTGTGCCATTTGCGCTTGCCTCCTCTTTTGTCACAGGTTAGTCATCACATGACATGCCCACCACTTTCCCTTTAATGCGAAGATCGTGAGTAAAGAATTTGTAACTCGAGCGAGCCCCGTATCGAGGAAGTAAGAGCAGTAATTCGAAGAGTTGCAGAAGTAGGCGCCGGCGCTATCGGGAATTTCTCTAAGATTCGCGGAATTCCTCGCCTCGATTTTTTCGGAATTTCCCTCGTTTTCGCGACGTTTCCCGGACGGATTCGGCGTTAAGACACGGCGGATCGAAGTGTTGTAGAGGATGCGACCAAGGATAGGCGAAAGGCATTTAAAGGTCACGAAGTCTGCGGCTCTCTTAATTCATCGACGGTGTTTTCGGCATCCTCTCATATAAAAGGGAAACGAACAATGTATCTCCGAAATCGATGAGACGCCTTTCTATGCTTTCGGCGATCTTTGGGGGAGTTCCAAAACTTCGACGTGGAACAATTTTAACTTTCGAGCGAGGAATAGCGGAACAACGTAGCTATTCGGGGAAATAGCAACTTTACTTTTCGGCGAACCGGTCGTGCCTCGCGGGTCTTATTCTTAAGAGATAATAGAACCTCCATAACGGATCGTTATATTTTTACGCGATTTTAAGGGACATAAGAAGATAGCTCAACGACCTCTTTCTCCAAAAAATATCGATTAGAATGCGCCCCGGTCCGCCTATGAAAGAATCTCTGAGGGCAGGCCGCCGGCGGTGCATTCGATTGGTGAAAGCGTGGCGGTTTGAGTGTTTCAAGTCTTCAGGGCGCCAGAAAAAGTAACCGCATAAGGTCCTGGCACTCCTGGAGACCCGAGTTCTCTCTTGTTTAGATGGGGTGACCAGACGTGGAACGCCCACTTCTAAAGAATATCCGCGTTCTCGAATTTTAATACAGCTTTCCCGATATTGGAAGAATGGGTCGAGCTTGTTTAGTTCTCATTATGATTTCTCAGAATACCCCCCAAAAATGACGAAAGAAGTAAATTGCAACTAAAATAATAACGGGAGTATCTTCTTGTTATATCTCGAACTGCAGCTTACGTGCAGATTCTAAACAGGGTTTTTATTTTAAGTACTGTCGAGTTTTTTTTCCTACCTCGTGAGAATTGTTGGGATTCGAACGGCGACCTCTAGGCCTAAAGTATATCGGAAACCCAACGATGATTATGTCGAAAGACAGCGCACTTACCCAATGAAACGCGCTGATTTTGTGGGGAAAGTGCTAATTTAACGAAAACAAAGATCGGAAGTTGCATCTTAAATCAACAGTATTTGAAAATATTTGTGGAAACATTCATGTGAAAAACTCGGTGTTTTACACTAAAGTGAATTGCCTATCAAATATAATTATATTAATAATAAACAAATCTTTTTCGGAAATGTTATAAATGTACTTTTTTTCCTTGCTGTTCGAAAACTAATGGGAATATAACTGTGTTTTTCCTCCTATTTAGGCAATCGCACTGAAAATTACATTTTTCGCTTTCATAAATTTATTATTTTTATTTTATCAAATTATCTATAGATATCCATGCATTGAAATCCTTAAGACAGATCGGAACGCAATACAGAAATGTACCTCTTATGTCTAACAATATTTAACTTTTACTCAAAAGAGTGGCTAATCTATCAAAATGATTCAGAATTCAGAAATCCGCTCTGAATGCGGTGCAGAAAAGTATTCCAAAATCGATATTAAAATTCACGTGATTTACGAATAAAACAGCATTTCATTCTATTCCCGTCATATTTTCCTGATAGTCTTCCCATTACAGAATACTCCGTTAATTGACACGACCAGTCGAGTCGATTCTTTTCCCATAACGTTCGGAAAGTCGACCCCTATTTTTACCTGCGAAGATCGGAAAGGTTCGCATTCCGGTTCGGAACCGGTTCGTATTTTACCACTTAATCTGGTCACCCCACTCGAAGACAAGACAGTCGTGATGTTCCCATATTGCGATGCACCTTTTCGTTCTCCTACAGCAGAACGGAGCGGTGCATGACGTGTGCAATGCACTTCCGCCACGGATAGAAGAATAGGCTTTCCGATACGATCTGTTTACGAGTGTAACCGCGAGAGACGGGGAGAATGAAATTCCGCCCAAGGAATTAGTTGAAAAATGTTTCGCAGCGTTCCGATCGAGGGTAAATGTCGTAGGTGAGGCATTTAAAACGGTAAATTCATTTGCGTTTACGTATTCACCCCTACAAGTTGGTGGGGGTGTACCATTGCTGACATCCTTTCCTATTTAAGAAATTTATTTACTTATCTCTGCCGACTGAAAGACCATCTCTGGGATTGCTACTTTTAAACTTTCTTAATTTCTAGTCATTTTTTCTATTATAACTGTTACAGTTAGCTGTTTGTCCGATAGGTGGATTCTACATCCAAGGGTTCCGATAAAGATATATCTATAGCCCAAAATATTTAACTTTCTGAATCGAGTTTTTCCGTTCCTTATTTCACATTCGATGAAAATAAAATCCTCTCTCGCAAGAAGCGTGTTAATTTTTCGATCGATTGTCACGGGTGTGGAATCCATCTTGATCCATTTTCATCCTTCGAAATCAAGACCTTATGAGTGGTGTACGAACCATTTACATTTTTGGCCGAGTGCCAGCGTTTTAAAACCGAAAAAAGTATAGTGACGTCATTATGGGAGCGATGAGAGTTGTTAGGGTTTGAATTGTTTCAGGTCTTAAGCTTTTTCTCGACTGCTGTCAACAGTTTTATCTTTCTTTATTAGCATCTTCCTTCCTTTAAGGAATGGAATCGCTGTTCCAGTTAGCCCCTCTTCTCTCCCCCATTTACTTTTCGAATCGATATTTAAAGGTTCACTCTTTAATTCCTTAAAAAGACTCATGAATTCGGACACTCTTCTAACCAATGGTTTCGTATCCTCGAATTCCGTAACATGAAATTGTTTTATGCGACAACGCATTTTCTCTGCCCTAAAAAAACCTTGCCGAAATTCGTCGATTCAAACTAATCGACGCTGTCATTTCATTCGAAGGATTTTTTTATTGAAGTATTTTTGTGTAATTAGCGTACATTACGGACGCTAAAACGTATTCAAGTATGTAGCAACCGAATGTTAGTCCAACAATAGTCGAAATGTTATGTTTGTTAATGGGTCAACAAATTCCAGTTTTGAGAGACGTTAATATGAGCTATTTCGCATGTCATTATAATTGCCAGTGGCCATTATTTGTGTTATAAAAACATCTGCAGATACTTAAGTAGGCATATGCAGCGTAAACTTTATCGTGCGAATATCATCAAAAAGCTCTCGTTTGTATTATTAAAGGTGTGAAGGGGTTCTTTGAAAGCTAAATCCACTTTATTCCCCATTCAGGGAAGTAATGCAATTTCAATTTTACATTAGTCGAAGAGGCGTGAGTTAATTAAACTAGCTGATTTCCTCTGCGGAGAATCAATGTAGTGTTATATGTTCGCTTGACATGCGTTACTTGAACTTTTTTCTTGTTAACTTCATATGAATCAATAAATTGTTTTCCTTGACCAAAAATCGCAATTCAATATCGCATTCATGTTAGCCGTTTCGTTATTCATGTTTTGTTAAAAGTTCATACTCCAATGTAATTAACCCAGTTCGTGAGTGTACGGTACCAATTAACCGTCGATGATAATTATTTTATTTATTCTTCTCTTTTTAAGTTTCACTTTGAACCTCGTTTGTTTTAATTAGAATATATATTCTGCATTCTTTTCCTATCAAAGACCGTTTTAATTTTCTGAAAGCATTGAAATTTTCGGTTGGTATTTGTGCTGAATTTGACGGGTTTTATAAAATAATTGTTTGTTGTCAGTACGATCTCCATATAGCACTAATAATTCTATGACTTTTATCAAGTTTACTTTTATTTTCTTACTCTTATGACACTGACAAAAGTGGCATTGTTCGATGCTGTATAAAATTTAGTGGGAAAGGGTTAGAGATTAATCTAATTGGAGCAGATTCTAAAAAAATTATATTTATGTACATTTTCTCATAATATGATATATAAAATGTTATAACTTTTCTCAGGGTTTGAAGATTGTAGACGAGATATCCGTCATTATATTTCTCGAATGTTACAGTATTTTAGAGCCGTAAATAGTAACCAAAAGATGCGAGCTAATGCTTGAAAAACTTTAACGCAAGGAGTTATTCAAAGTAAGCACTGAATTGATGGATTTTCATGATATAATGATACTTTAAATATGATACAGTCGCGCAATTAAATAATAATGTAAACAATTTCATTTACCATTGGATAATACCATAATTTAATAAAGTTATTAACTCTCTGACAAATACATAGATCAGTCTCATGTTACCACTACTGGGAAAACCAAACATCAACTACTAAAATGGAATCCTTATAATTTTAAACTTTCATCTTTCAGTATTAATAAATTTTGCTAGTTTTTCCTTTCAATTCAACCTTTTAAATCAACTGAACTTGAGACTGAAAGGGAATTTCTCGTAATACTTTATAATTGGGTTACGGAAAAGAATCTTATAAAAGTTTCTTCCCTTAAAGCGTAAAATAATTTAACTAAGTGCAAATAAAATTTATATAAAGTATAAAATATCTACTACTTTTTAATGAAGCTAAACGTGGAAACCATGTCTATAAAACTATCCTCTCGATTACGTGAAATCGATAAGGGATTCTTGAGTTAAATGAATGAGCAAGGAAAACACTAACTTCTTTACACAGTATTACTTAATTTATACATTAACTGGTAAAAGTTGATATTTTCCTTGTTCGTTCATGGAGTCCTTCCACGAAGTCACGGTCTAATTAATTGATTCTATCTCAAGTTACAGTTAAGTTTGTCGTAACCGAAGTTACTTCAAGATAGTAGTCTTCATAAATAGATTAAGTTCTTCGATATCGTGTTTATGAATCATGAAAGAGAAAGGAAAAGATAAGTTCTATAATTTTTATATTAAGTAACACCGTGTGAAGACTTTTCGTGGTTCTTACGATTTCCCTTATATTTCGGTAAACATATTATGGCTGTTGCATTCCCCATTCTAAAATAAAGTAATTTAAAATGTCTTAATTATTCTCGTTAGCGAATTTTGGTTGAGAACTTTATTTTTCTTCTTATATCGACCCATTTCGCATTTTTTTCTATTGCACCGCGTGAAAATTGGCAATGTAACGATGGGCCCCCCTCCAACATACGTATGATTGCATTTATATTTCGTCAACAGTTAGTAAACTGTGTAATTATTTCTGGGGAACGAAGTCCTTTGTTTACGCTTCTGAAAGACTATATTTTTCGGTAAATACCCTTCCTTGGGACTTCTGAGAAAGCATTTGATGTCAAAGGTACAATTGAAAATATTCTCTAATCGATCACATTATTGTTACGATATCGGAGGTGTAATCTGCGTATTATCACTATTTATAGCATTTGCACTGTTACTTGAAAGTAATAAAAAAAACTTGATTACACATACTTGAAAGAAATCGACTTAATGGAGATGAACGAAAAACGTACTGCGACTTCTTTGATCCGTCACTTTTATTTTCCACCGATCCTCTTCATGTTTTTGCACTTCCAAATTCTTTCGATGACGTTTACAGTTCTTTTCATTGAAGACCAGATTTAAATACGGTTCGAAGGATTTCGGTTCAATTTAGAATGTAATAGTGCCAAAAACGCTGTTGCTTGCAACTCATGGTTTTAGCGGCTCCTAGGAAAATGTCTGTTCATAAAGCACGTCATCTTTAGACTGCGATAGCGTTAGCATCTCCCTGGAAATGCTTATTTTCGGCCTTTATGATGCCCTTGGCTGTGATTCATACTCGCCCCCAATTATAGCTGTGCGATCCAAGGAAAAAGTTGAATGGCTACCGAAAACCTCGGATATTCTAACTTGTTTAAGAACTTGTTAACTTCGTGGGTTGTGTCAATAAATTCATACTGATAGTGGCCTTATGTCTTAACATATTTGGTTGATACAACAGTTTACAAAGGGCAACAAGGCTATGACTTTAACCTCCAATCCCTTACTTTTTGTTATTTTTCAATTCTCTTCCTTATACTCCGCTGAATATTATTATTACTTTCATTGCTTTTAGAATTATTTTAATTCAGTTTGATTTGAATGTTTACTTTCGGAATGCAGATTTGCTGTATGTTTGATCTCATGCTAACATATGGTAAATAATTCATATTAAATGCTATAATCTAAATATTGCTGTGCATTTAAAACTAATATCTCTTTCATTTCGTGAATAAAAATAATATTCGTCTTAAATATGAGATTTCACAAGGTTCCGCGTGAACTTATTGAGTTTACGTGATTGGTGTAACGATGCAAGAAGTCGTATAGATTTTGTCTTGAATTCTTCTCTACTTGAGGCCCAAAGTCCGTAGGTATTTCTCTTCAGTTTCGCGATAATGTTAAAGGATTAACTTATATGAATTACTTTGTGACTCATTAACTTATATGGAACTTGGGATTTTCTGGAAATCGATTGAGTTTACTTTACTTTTGATCTTTTTATGCGCATAATATTTTTATACGAATGTAAAAAAATAGATGAATCGTTTTTTTTTCCATTGCACCTGTAATGCTCGTAAACTCAAGTTGTGGGAAAGACAGGTGCGACTAAAATGTTATTTTTAAAAATTTTATTTTTAATGCGCGAGCAGTAAATGTCACTCATAGTTAATTTCGTCAACAGTTTTGAATTAATAAGTCACTTTATGAGTACTTCGGTGGAGGTGAACGTTGGTTATCCAGGTTTATTCCGAGCTGAGTCTCGTCAGGCTCAGATTGTCTCCGCACGTAATAATATCCCGCGCTTAACTTCGCGCTACAGGGTATGGGGTCCATAATGCAAGCCTATTTAGTCTATTAGCCGCGGTTCGTTCGCGGAAGGAACTGGTTCTGAAAACTATCCGGTTTAGAATGTCTCATCCTCCGTTTCTTATCTGACCTGCCAAAGTGGGCAAATATCTCCCGCATCTCCACGAAAGCACTCATTCTAAACTCGTTAAGTAACGTTAATCTCTGAGCTAGCCTCCATCTTTCTGTAGACATATCCCTAGAGTAAGCGTTATTTAGTCTCGAGGCGTGATCGGCACTGCAAGGCCGTTCGGGCAAGGTGACCAACTCACCTTTTCCTCACCGAAGCGGTTCTTCCATGTATTATGCCTCGCGCACATTCTTGGGCACTGGTTTTAAGACTTTGCATCGAGCCAGCCTCGCTTTCTCCTCGCTTCCGGAAAACGAAAAGAGCATTAACTCCTGGAAAACCATAGCCCAAGTTGCGGCGACATTTTTAGGTAAAATATGATAAGTCAGCACACGGGGCCACTTTTCATGTTTTATCTCGCCGTTGTTGGGTTCGGTGGTTTCTAACTTTTCCTGATAAGTGGTTCCGAGTAAGTGGTGGTGACGAAGTTCGGAGAAACTCGGATGGCGAGAAGGTCAAGGGAAAGCCGATTTTTTCGAAACGTCGGATTTTTCATTGTTTTAAATAGCTTATTATTTTACCTTATAATAATGGAATACTCGTGTCTAACTTGTTTGAAATATGGAAGTTTTACCGCTGCTTGTGTTAATGATTACGTATGAAGGCAACTATTTTAGATTAGGAACTCGCTCATGTTGGTTATGGAAAGTAAATATAATGATTCATTAACCATCCTCCTTTCATTTATAGTAAGTTCAGTTTTGACTTTTATTTCTAAATATTTCAGTCTTCTTCCAGAATTTCATCTATCTTCCTCGCCTTACTATCGAAAGACAGAATGTTTTTATGCAGTTGTTGTTTATACTCATTAAGCTTAACTTAATTTTTTTAGTTAAAAATATTTTCTTAAATAAGTTATTATTGTAATACCAGCTTTCCTAATGATTAACAACGCAGATTTATTTAATTATATCCAGTTAACTACAACTTGTACACTTCGGAGTGTATGAGATAAAAGTTTTAAATTTCTACGTAACCTTTTGTTAAATCTGATTTTTTCTTATCCTTGAAAATAAATCATGTTCAGTCTTCAGATTATTTTTCAAACGGTGTAGATATTTTTCTAAACCTAGATAACCTAAGCCAACTCATGATATGATATTATATCACTTTCATGTTATCGCAAATAAAATCGTGGAGATATATCGCCTTCTGGAAAAGTATCCTCCAGTTTAGTTTACGATTTAAGTTATTGAAAATACCGTTCGACAGTTACCTCGCCCCCTTCCACCCGTCGTAACTATTGAAGAGTGTGCTTTTATTATATTCTACCTTTTATATATTTTAATGCTCGGCGCGTTAGGAAACCATGTTCCAAACGAAAACTAAACTCAGCGGTCCGAAAAGAAATACATACCAATTATTTTCCTCCCGAAAATATTTTTCCTGCTAACCACTGACCTAAAGGAAAAAGGCACGTTTTTCTTAAAGTCTTCTAAGAAACCATGAAGTCACTTCGTGCACCTGGGCCTCATTTTCCTTCCGCAAACTCGCCTCCGTAAGAAATAATCGATTCCCGAAAATGGATAAATTTCGCTCATCGAGGTAACTTTGGATTAAATGATTCGTCGTAAGACACGGGTTTTTTCGCATTCCAAGTTTTCGCCAGCATTTCTCCTCTGTTTTGTCACAGCCGTGCATTTGGGGGACGTTGCGTATCGAGGTGTCGCGACGGCGTCTGCGCCGAGTTCCCCACCAATCCACGCACGTAATTTTCTCCGTCTCGACCAATAGTTTTCGCGAACCGCGCATACTTTACCCTTCATTCCACTTCATAATTACTTATTATCGCTCCGTTGATACGTGTCATAATGGAAGAGAGTTAAATGGAGAATTGGGAGACGAATGGATCGGGTGCTGTGATGGCACGCTCTGTGGTACTCATTTGTACGAATATGGCTTTATTCCGTAGTGAAGAGTACTTAATCCGCAATTTTTATCGTCTTTTGTAATCATTTTGACGTAACCTTTTCTTGGGTCGCCTCCGATGCGATTCATGGGGGCACAAACATGACCCATGGAGGTTCACTTGGCCGCATGCGGTCACTCGCGGCTTAGTGTCTGCGGACACTGCGGTATTTTGCATACTTAAGGAGATAAATAGGGAAGTAGGAACGTAATTATTTTTTTATTCTTAAGAGAGAAATAGAAAAAATGAAATGAGCTGTTGATAAATCTCTGGGAGAAAATATGGGTTTTTAGAATGTTCATTGCATGTAGGAGTTTTTAAGTAATTTTATTGGATAATGTACCGGATGGAAATATAATTTTGCAGTTCATATTTTGTCCTATTTTTCTCATCTAATGCTTCGTTCTCATTGTCATCATAAAGCTTTCCAAATTAAATGATAAATTTTCGTATTTTTAACCTTTCCCTTGTATTTGTCTCGGTTCTTGTTTTAGTCTCACACAGACATTCGATATATTCTTTGTCTCTTAAATGATCTTTATTGGATTCAGAGGTAGCGAAATATTGCGACTCCTCATTCACACCCGTGGAACGTTTTTCCATTAATAAGCATACGCAGAGAGAATTTAGTCAGAAAGGTTGCATTTGCCTATCGAGCGCCAAGGATAATTTCATTCTGGGAACAGCATGATTTAATTAACGCAGCCTTTGTTGAGTTTGGCACAATGACTTTATTATATCAAAGAGACTTCTTTTGTGGTGGAGGCCTAGTTACCATAGATAAACGGGTTAAGCTGAGCGTTTGCCATTGGTCTACCGCGTGGTTTAAATGCGTGAATGATGTAATACATTCACCTTTGTTATGTTTACCTGAATGTAGTAAATGGGAAGTGACCGTGCCGAGACATAGCTCATGTTTAATTCTCGTTTTTTTTTTCTAGTCTTAATTTCATAGAGTTTGAGCTCATGCTTACCCGCTTGGTATGTTTTTACTGTCGCTGATCCTGTAGTTGGCATGGTAGGATAAGTACGTATTCTCTCATAAACGAATTATCCTCGGAAGTCTAATTTGCGTGTTTTTTCACAGAACTTAATCGCTAACGTATTCATCACGAAACAGCAATATTAAAAACATTAGTTAACATTTGCGATCTTTCGTGTTTGTATTGCCTTTGTGTCTATAATAATTAAGTAATAACAGAATCATAAATTACGTTGCATTATCATTTGACATTTGTGATGCTCACATTTTATACTTACCTGGACACCTAACAAACTTTTGTGGAATAAATATGAATAAAAGTTAATCTCATTTGGAAGTAATCAACATGAGTTGACCTGACTTCGTTCGTGGACGCCATTTAATAAATTAAAGTTTACGAAAGTAAATCGCCAATAAAAGTAAAACTTTAAATATTTTAAATAATTGTTCCTTTAATCCATTGATCAAACTAATAATAATTTAAATTGAATAAATATATGTAATATATCCATTAATAAATCCTAATATGTATATTAATTACTTCATTTATTAATTGAGTTATATTATTAGAGATTCAGCATATAAAATTAAGTTGCGTAACGTTGCCTAGAGCCGAATAGAAAATTAGCATACTTCATAAGTTCAATACTTTATTTTTATATGCGAACTGTTTTTTTAATTCGAGTCGTTGCAATTTTCTATCCTCATCTCCGAGCTCAATTTGTTTTATCATCTTCTGTTATGAAATAGGTGAACTGTTCAGCCCATGAGGCACCCGTTTGGCCAATATTTATTCCCCCAAGTCCAATGAGGGTGCTCCGGAAAGCGCTCGCTAGGACATTGGCCCCGCGTGGGGCACATTCGCTCCCCATTCCGCCCCTTCAGATTGCCCTCGAAATTATCTAGCCGTTCGTTTGCCCTCCACCAAACGTCTTCACGTCCCATCCGTTTCCTTTTACTTGTCCTACTGTATACGCCCCCTCCCACACGCCCGTAATTTATTCTCGGGGTCGGGAAAAAAAGCTCTCGTGGAACAATGTTTCGCGAAAGAGGAGGTTTCGCAGAAGTTGTTAGCATTCGTTGTTTCGGATTCTACCTCTCGTGGCGTTCCATCCCGGTCACGACCTCTCAAGGATTTCAGAACCCTGCAACAGTAATTTCTTCCGTCCACGAGAAGGTATGCGAAAGGGTAATCGTTAAGAACTTATGCTTGCCCAACTCTGTGCTCAGCCCAGAGGGTTCATTGTGTTTCTGGAGAGGGTAAAGAAATGGTTTTAATTCAGTGCGAACGGTTGTGCGAGTAATTAATGCGAAGATGCGATTCCAACGGTAAGGGAAGTGGAAGGCTTCTTAAGATAGGCTCTCCGGTACGAATTCACGGAATTAATTTTCGGTTTGTAATTTCTCTCGGCAGTCTAAGCATAAGTCTTCGTATCTTACGTTCCGTCTGCAGATGTTTCTTCTGTTTTAAAATTCACTGAACGCTCGGTCCAGGTGTGATACACACCTAAAAGGGCTACGGATAAGATACTGGCTGGATATAAACAGTAGTAAATAGAGAAAAAAATACTTATAACTTTGTTTTAACTTCGCTGCTACTTAATATTGAAGTGGAATTTCACTTTTTCGCATTTTGTGATTGATAGATTTTACATTATATACTGACGCCTGAGTAATGTAAAATACTATTAAATATATTTTAGCACTATATCATCAAGATCCTCTGCTATCGCCTTTTTAACTTAATCAAAATGTTTTATTCTCGTCGTGCTTCTTCATTTCCATGCGATTTATAGCTCATTGACTTCATAAAGATGCCATTTCAATGACATGCATTCGTGCTCGTATATTTATGTATGTATTTACTGCCTTTGTGTGTATATTTAGACGATAAGATAGAAGATTGAGCGTATAGGAAATAAGGTATACATTACAAACGTCTTTATTGTCAGACGAAATCCGGATTAGATGGACAACTCATAGAAATACAAATAAATAACATTTAATCACATGGGTACAAACTCTGACCCTGAAGAATCGTAAGAAAGATTCACAAGAGTGGATGCGAGAGAGCAACGGCTTGTCAAGCGCCGAAAATTGAAGGGAGTCTTCCTTACCGCCAAGTGAATAACAACTCGGACCACGCTTTGTCAGTCATTCAGTAGACTATCTCATCCATCCGCGCTACGTGAGCACCGTGCTGATCGAAAGCCGCGTACGAAGGCGTCCTCTTCTCCAACGTGGGGGCGTATCTCATGGTCGAAAGAATCCGCCCACTCGCTCTCCTCATTCGTTTTATATCTTTCATGGTCGTTGGCGCCCACGTACAGCCCAAGCTCATCGTCCTCCGAACATGAGCGCGTAGGTTAGGAATCTGGTCCCCCCCACGGTAAAGACGACCGATAAAAGTGTCCTAAGATCTCGCTTCACTTTCCAGCTGCATCGGAATGCGCCCTTAAAGGACGGGGCTGGTCAGTACGCTGAGTTAGAGGTGGGAAAGATCGAACAAAAACAATCGAATGATTCGAATATTGCGTTTGGATTTTTAACTCGGCCCTAACCGAGTGGATCTATACGATTGTTCGAAGCGAGTGATTAAAAAATATTGCGGGACATTATAATGACTTTTAACAAGCTACCAATTCATTTCCAATCTTCGTAGGAATTATTTTTGTTTCCATAATAGGGGAATTGCAGTAATAGTAGAGTATTATACTAAGCCAAAACTAATAAAAATCAAGTTTTTTATTTAATTTAATTATATCTTACCCGATTATGATAACGAAAAATAGTTCCCAAGAAGACTGGAAGAGAGTTGCTATCTTATTAAATGTATTATTTTCAATTTTGTAATGTTCTATAGTATTTTTTAAATTTGAATAATGGAAAAAATAGGTTGTTAAGCAAATGCCTGAAACTACGACATTTTCCATGAAACCTTAGTTATTCTAATCGCATTTTTATTGGAATTTTCATTTTTTCCTTCTTTATAATTAGCCGTCTTTATATATATTTCAATTGGCGAAAATGAAGTGACGGATTACTTTTTTGGAAATACTTGTAATTTAACGATAACATGAAAGACGCGACGCATTGGCATGAGTAAGATTTGATTAACTGCCAGAGCTAAACCATTAGCCCACGAAGACGAGTGAATTCATTCGAATGAAAACTAACGAATAATTATAAAAAATCGAGTAACTATTCGATTGTTTTTTGAAAATCGATTGTTCCATCTCTACGCTGCGTTGTCCTGCAGTGCGGCCAACTTGCGAGCTATTCAACTCTGGAAAGAGAAAGCTTGCTCATTGTTCATGGGTGGTTGGCCTCCGTTTTCCTCGCAAACTCTCCTCCTTCGGTGTGCTTTCTTGGAGAGAAAGCTCGGACGGACTTCGGTGTATGTATTTTGGTCTATTTGTTCCTATTCCGAGTTGGTTTTGTCGGAGTTTTATGGCTTTATTGGATTGTTTTGCCGGGCGATGGAAATTCCCCAAGGAAGGTCGCGTTCTCGGAATGCAGTGGTGGTAGTTCTGCGTATGCACTTTTGTACGCTATCAGATCAAAGGATTTTTTTCATCGGGCGTTCACCGTTTCCTCGGTCGCAGAGCTTTGTGCCCCGCTTTCCTGGAATGTAGTAATCCCTGAGGTTTTTCGTAGCCGATTGACTGCGATTCAGATTGCAAATTTGTCGTATTGTGTTCTCAAGAGCTTTATTGAAGAATCTTTCCCAGAAAATCAGTAAAATGTCTTTCTCTTTCCCCGAAGAAATGTAAAAAATATTAATTACGATTGGAAATTCCGGTATTAATGTGAATGGCAATAAATATTCGCTTCCTTCGCATGATTCACCGTCGGCTGTTGTTTTTGAAGGCTTACCTCATAACTTCGCGGTTCGATTATTTCGTTGATAGCAGCGTTAAATAACATTTTGCTGGTTTTTAAGGATGGAAAATTCTCACGTTGTGCAAAATTTCTCTTCAGGAAGACTTGATGTGTCCACTCTCGTCTGTGATAGTTATTTAAATCATTGTCATTCGTGATAGTTTGTTCGTATAAATTAGAGGTTTAATCGGGTGTTGAATTCTATTCATAAATGATCGTTGTGATCAATGAACATGGATATTTGTCTGGTGGTGTTTCGCTTCTACCCATAATCCCATTTAGTCATTGTAAAAATTTCCTTTTAAGTAGCGAATTATAAGAACACGAGCTGAATTGTTTCGAATTATAACTAGTTAAATTAATTAAATCAACCTAGTAATGTTTTATAATGAGATTGCAGCCAGTGTTGTATTCAGGAGAGTTAAAGCAGTATACTCGCCTCCTTTCAAACCTCTAAGAATCTCCTTTGTCTCATTTTAGGCGTCAGGCGATAAGCTATCTATTTCAGTTCAGCTCTAATAAACAGTCATAATTCTTCTTCAGATAAATTCCTGATGTTACGAACTGAAAAATGAATTAAACATTGCTTTTCTTAGAAATTTTTCTTAATCCATTCTCAGAATATGTATCTAAAAATATATCTCAAGACGACGACTTATTTCATCATCATCCCAGCGGAACGTCTAGGAAAGATAAAAATTTTAAATGCTATCAAGTCACGAGTTCTTCCTCCGACGAACGTATTTACGAGAATCCTCCTCTTTTATATCATTGACAGCAACCCGAGCGTATCTTCATCGAGCTTCTTGATTGAGGATAGCTAAGTCCGGAGTTGATATTTCATTCCATTATGCCGTCATCTGGCGTTAAGTCTAAACTTTGGACAAAGGGCTTTAATGTTGACGTCTCGTCGGTCGTCCTTCGCTCAAGGATTTACCAAAAGCGCACTTGTCCCACGAACGCTTCCCGAAGTCATCCAAACGGAATTTCAAGCTGATGAGGAGTTTAGAGAGGTTTTGCGAGTCTTTATCAGCGTTGTCCACACGTCTTCACCATCTGAAGAAGCCTGGAATCCGTTGACCTCTCCTCGCCTTCTTTAAATGAATTGACTCCAAACGATTACTCTCCCTCGTTTCCCATCGCAATTTTCAAAAAATCTTTTCGGAAGGACGTATGAACGGGGTTCACCTTCCTTTTTTCTACGGGGACATTCCGCGGTCGACGCAAAATTGCGACTCGGTACTCGCGGTATTCGCCGCTCTAGTCCCAATCGGAATGTCAAAGGTTAAAATAAAAATCTTTCGCCTGGAGGAATTCCTCCGCTGAAATTCGGGAGATGTCCGATTAATCAATCGGTCGCGGATATTTTTTTGCAATTTTTCTCGACGCAGATTGTTGCGCTAGTGAGGCCTCACCTCGAGTACGCATGCAGTGTATGGGACCCTGCTGAAAAGTGTTGTATTCGCGAGATAGAAAAGGTACAAAGAAAGGCAATACGCTTCGTAAAAAATTGCTATGATAAATCGGTAAGTGTTACTCGGATGCTTCAGGAGGCAGGATGGGAATCTTTAGAAGAAAGAAGGCTCAATCAGAGATTTAAATTACTTGATAAATTCAGACAGAGCACGTTCATAGAAGATGTAGCCGAGATTATGCGCCCTCCTTGCTTTATAGGCCGTTCTGATCCAGCGAGAAAGATCAGAGAAATAGATGCTAAAACCAGTCGATACAAGAATTCTTTTTTTCCCAGAACAATACGCGAAAATAATCGACTGGGCAAATAGAGTCCTGGTGCTTGCACCCCCTGCCACACGCCGAAAGGCGGCTTGCAGGGTACAGATGTAGATGTAGATGTAGATTCCATAGTAGTCCTCCTCTATTGGAAAAAGCGCTATGAATGAACGACTCGCGATTTCTCGTTTTTTAAGCAATCACAATGAAATTTGCATCCATTGATGACCATTGCGTGAGCTACTGTTGCGTAAATTCCATTAATGTAGTGCTTTTTGAAGGAGCGCATGAGGCATCGTCTCGATGGAGGTGCGAGATCCAGGTGTACGAGAATTTCTGTTTGGGGTTCTGTTTGGAAGTTCGGGCATTTTTGAAGTTCGACTAACTTTTACATGTGTTAATCTCAGATTTGAGAAATTACGCGTATATTGTTTTCATGTGTTTTCTCTTGAGGGGGAAATTAGATATCCTACCATTTAGAGTAGTTAATCAAGCAACGTAATGGAATAAAATATTTAAGATATAGTTTCGATTCGTCAAATAAACACTTTGCTTCGTGCTAAAATCTTTCTCGTTACAAATGTTTTCGTCCTTTATAAGGCTTACGAGGATGCATGAATTCCCATTTTGAATTAAGTTAAAGGATGGATATGCTCCTACAACCCCGAATATCCAATTTAATTCAATTCTGATTAAATAGATGATAATACACTTTTTTCGACTGAAAATGGAGGCTTCTGTCGGCCTTATTCAAAGTTTTGTAGTTGCATACTTTTTAAATCCATAATTAAAAAGAATATTTTGCCTCGAAAATGTTTCCCAGTCACATCATGTACGAACTCAGTCACGACTTCCTTTTAGTTTCATAATTTGTATTTGTCATTTTAATTATATTAATTTATGGGACGTTCAATATATAATATAAAATATAATCATATTCTATTTTATAATAATCATAACCATACGTTATCAAACCATAGTCATACGTTCATAGTAAAGCTTTATTATTAAATATTCAATCTCATGATTTGTTGAGATATTTTCCTGTATATCTCGCATTCGTATTTTTAGTAATTACTTTTTAGATTTTGTATAATATTCTGCTGCCTCAAACAATGATTAATTATGTTCTAAATTTTTTTGTTAATTTCGGTAGCTTTTTGATTTTTATTAATTCTTTATTTGCAATTATTTTTTCCTTTTCCGTATATATATCCTAGTTACATCTTTGTAGATTTTTCACGCAAGCCCTTCTATTCGCTGAAATTTCTCTGCTTCGGAAATATTCTTTTCCGTGGTCCCGTGACAGGAATATTTTTTTCTCTCGAGAATTAATCTTATCAACCTCATATTTTTGTCTTCCTAGAGAAGATAGTACGCAACGCCAGTATCTTATCAAATATACTCGGAATATTCTTTCCAGTCCATGAAACGTAATATGGAAACCTGTGCTCTCTATTTCGCTCGATTTAGCCGTTTGCATTGTTTAATACTAGTCTAAACAACAGTTCAACATTGTTCTCGGTCCCCTCGTACTGTACTAGATTGCTTTTCGAAGCCTTCTCCTTGTTTGCATTCGCTATCGCTTTTATCTCTCTCGGTCATTAGTTAAGGTGACAAAGGCTTCTACCACTGCCAATATTAGTGCACCTAATTGATATCAGCGGGGGCCAAGCATTTTCAGAAGCGAGGACGGCAGCCCCCCCGGAATTAACGGATAAAAGCAAATATATAGTCAATCGAAATCGTGTTATTCGGGGAAACTACGATTCCTTTCCTCTCCTCTTCCGTTCTCTTCTGTTTGTTTCCGAAAGAACGTCATCCGCCCGCCGTTCATTGATCTCGGCCCGAATTTTCTCTTTCTCCACGTACGCCATTCCTCTCTTCCAACTCGGGCCCCTTCACTGGGTCGTTTTTCTATTTTAAGCGAAATGAGTGCCAGTGATCTTCGACTCCTCAATGGATTCGGTGGACTATGAAGTCAGGGCTTGATCTTGAACTTTCCGAACGAATGCGGTGATACATACAAACAGGGATGATTGATTAATGCTGTATTTTCTGTAGATAGCATACTCCCAAAAGTTTTAACTAACATGGAAATGAGGAGTTTATTCTATCTCCGGAAGTTTTGCCAGCATTCTTTCGCGCTTGTATGTTCTTGTAAAATCTTTTCTTTATACAAATGCAAATTTAAAAAAAAACCCTGTATACGAACCTTTCTATGAGTAAAGATTCATTGTTCGTTTTATGTATAATTTCTTTTCATTCACTAATACTATCTTTGCTTACATGGATGGAGTTCGCGCACTTTTATAGGGAAAATATAAGAGAATTACCAAAATATATATTATGTAAGTGAAAATGTAAATGTACTATATATCTGCTGTATTATCTAACTTCCTCTAATATCGAATGTTGTTCATTTGATGATAAAAGCGAAATACCCCTCTCTACTGGGTGAAAGATTCGTTTAAATTCTCGTCATCCAAACAGGATTGCTCCCATTCCTTTGTGTAAAGAAATTTATCATCGATGATGCGTCATGATGGTAAACATGGCATTTACGACGACTTACTCTAGTTAGGCTAATGAGAGTTGGAATTTTCAACTGAAGGACCTAATGATCGGCGGTATTTCCCATGTAAACATGAACGCGCTCAAATACAACATTATCGAATCTCTCTTGTTTAGATTCAATGAAATTAGCCCGCAGGATTGCCCATCCCTTATTTCCGTCAATGATTCAGGAAGTGCCACGCCCACTTACAATAGATAAACACTTTCATGCTTATCCCGAGCTACCTCCGAATGATTATTTGATTCTAACAATGTACACTTCATCGTTCAGTTCAATCGGAAGCAGCTGTGTAAACAAGCCCCTTCGGTTTGCTTATTACTGAGCAGAGTTTTAGTTTTATCAATATGATGAGGTAGAAATGAATCTTCCTGCTGAAAATAAATTCAACTTAATACCAACTCAGAGGACATACATGTAACCTATATTTATTTTCTTGGGGCTTCGTAGAATCACTTAAGAAATTCATTTCAAATACATCAAATTGTACGGTAAAATAAGATTAACACACACTTCCAAAATTTTGGGCAGAAATTTTCGTTTCGTGTCATTTTTCATTTATTATAATTTCATTGCTATCAAATCACAAATCATTTATCACGTCCAGGAATGGACATAGAGCATTTTGAGTCTAGTTAAAAAAGTTGGATGTTTTTAATAATGGTTATGGTTAAAACTTTGTTACATCATAAAACTTTGAGACCTCAAGTCCTTTAGTTTTGATCGAGCGTTCTTAAAAACGTATGCTAGTTATACGACAACAATTATGGAATTCGTTTGATTGACTGCGTTCACTTGTTAATGTTTGAAGACGATTAAGCCATCAAAAACTGTAGTGCATTTCTTTGCTGTTTATTAAGTTATCTCACAGATTGCAGTGTTTTACCATACCTTTTTTAATCGTTAACTTATCCCTAACTCAAAGACCTCGGTGGAAGTCACTGGATAGGAAATTTTGTCTTGTTGTGTGCGTTCGTAAGTAGTAATAATAATTAAACTAGGTGTGATTGGGGTCTTCATGTTTCCATTAAAGTAATTATTATCATTCGAATTCATTGTTGAATCAATAGACATTTAGTATTTGATTCTTGAAAATAAAATAAAAATCGATGTTATTAGTTTTAACGGCACGCCATTGATCTGGAACGCCTTACCGTCGACTTTCATTTTCAAATTACCGCAAAAAGAAAGGTTTACTGTTCATTTTGCTGAAGTAAACCGTCCTATGAGAGGAAGCAGAGTCCTTGGAGTTTTAATTTCAAAATACGCGAAGGTAAACTTTACCTTTGTTCCAATTGGATCGGAGTTTTCTAGAAGATCCGGGTGTTACCGCCGTAGAAAAACTTTCTCCTAAAGCGAGCTAACGCGGTCGCTCAATTGGGCCGCAAAATTTTTCATCGGGGAACCGCGCATCACTGCCCTTTGCTCCTTAGACGGGGATTTTTTGCGTCGAAAAGCGGATTCGAAGGAAATTTCTACGAAAATGGCGATTTTCTTCTCCATTTCCGCTAATCAGTTTTCATTTTGTCGCATTTGGGGAAGAATGGTGGTTTGAAAGTTAACTTCACGCTTGAAAGGATCTAATAATTTTCGTATCGTTCACATCCGCCTTTTATTCCCTTTTTCCTTCGTCACCACTCCCCTGAGTGAAGGCTTCTCATAATTTTTCCTTCATTTACTCTCTATACTTATGGGGTACTCACATCCATTATATATGTGAGCGAACCCTAAGAAACTCGGCTTCGTCAAGAGAATAGTCGGTAAGAGGAAAGAAAATAGTCCGCGAACGATGTTACCTTTCTCTTGTTAGGCCTCACCTCGAGAATGTGGAAACCTGCTGAAAAGTGTCGTACTCGCGAATTAGAAAAGGTACAACCAAAAGCAATACGTTTTGTCAAGAATTGTTCTGAGAAATCGGTAAGTGTTACTCAGATGCTTCAGGAGGCAGGATAAGGTAGGCTCGAACAGATTAAATTTACTTAATAAATTCAGAGAGATTACGTTCATAGAAGATGTAGCCGATATGCGTCCTCCTCGTTATACAGGCCGTTCGGATACTACGGGAAAGATCAGAGAAATACATGCTAGAACCAGTAGATAAGAGTTCATTTTTTTCCGATAACGATACGCGGAAGTAATCGATTAGGAAATTTGTCTTATTGCGTGGCTCTTACTCTCTTTTATTTCCATCATTTTTATGAAAACATATATTTTTTGTCTCCCAACATTTAAACCCACATGCACGTGCTTTACCCAAGTTCAATCTCGGGAAAGCACAAAGCTGTTATTAAATTTTTATTTATCTTTTTGCCGCAATAGATCCTTTATGTCCCCGGTTGATTTATCTCCTTCTGAAATTCTTTTCTCGGCATCATGTTCATCCTTTCTGGAGATTTTTTAGCCCTTCTCAGCAAACTATCGGGTTGCATCTGGGAAATTCCTATCTATGGGCCAATATTGCTTTTCAATCGCCTCCATCCATTCGCTCTACGTTGCGTACGGCATTTTTTCCGCAGACTTCAAAGCCTGAGACCCTCGTCGGTTAGCAGTTATCGGCTTTTAACTTATTTACTAACCGCGATTAAGCGGCTTTCAGTGGACAGCAGTCCTGGTTAGCGGCGAAAGACCGCGGTGAAGTTTTAATTAACCGGCAGAAATTGAAGGGTTAACTAAGAGGAGTTTTCGAGCGTTAAATCTGAAGACGAACTATTCGCTTTCCGTATAAAGGTTTGGAGACACAAATGCAGTTACGAGAGTTCTGAAAGAAAGAATGGTATGGAAGGAAAGAAAGTATGACCATCGCTATGAACTCAGATTTTTCTATTGGTGCAAGATTCCTCTCATGTTAATTTGCCTGTCAGTTTATTTTGATCATAATTAAGGAGAATGTCACTGAGGTATTGCTATTTTGTCACAATTGATATGAATTTTGAGCAATACTAAGGAACCTTCATAAACTTCACTGTTGTCTCCATGATTACACAAGTATTCTTAGGATAACTGCTGATCAATATAGATATCAATATATGTATGCAATTAATATCCTTAACATATTCTTTACTAACTTCCATAGTCGAATCTATGTTAACTCCTGTTTCTTAAGTACCACTTTAATCATCATCAAAATTACGTGTTTCCATCTTCTCATCCAATTGCAGTCCTATCGTTAATGTAAACGACTCTCGGTATGTATAATTTACTCAATTATATTTCTATATCTGTGAATCACGTATCGAAAATATCTCCACTTTTAACAGAACACTCACACGAAAACTACTAGATGCTAGAGCGTGATTTTTGCATAATTGGGGGAAGCTATTATCTCTCTAAAGAGTTGGCTTAGTTCATTGTGATGGAATGCGCAGTTTCCCTCTTATGAATGCTTATCGATATATACTGTGATGACATCTTTCAGTTATTACTCTCAGTAGTTTTTTAGCTGATTTTTCACACCATATTTGTGTTTTTACCTGCCGTGTATACTTTTCCTCAAGCTTCACTTAGGTCATTTTGAATCTGCAATATTTATTTTCCTATTCTCTACTAATTTAAATTAACTTTTCTGATAATTTCCAAGTTAGACCTATTTTGCATGGATAGGTTAAATGTAAAAGAAAACTAAATTCTTCACTTCGTCCAAAGTAAGCACTTGAGAGGGAACATGTGTATTAGTCGTTATCAGGACAACACTCGAATGTAGAAGATAAGGAGTGTTGTGTTATGTGATATTTGTGAGGACCTGTGCAGATACCTGGAATCAGAGAGGGAATCTTTACCGGAGATTAAATAGGTACCGTATCATTTTCGGGTCCTATTCCTTCAGTCTCTGAGAACTCTCAAATGAGTTAGAACATGCGTTTTCTGGCTTATAAACATCTATTACTAGGATTCATCTTTGTAGAAGTGCGCGTGTTCGATTTCTTCATTTCGAAATGTATGTTCCGTAAAACTTCTTTGCAAAATCCAGTCACTTAAGTAACTTGTTATCACCAGGTTTGCACAGATTTCGTACTCCCCCATTTTAGTGGGGGATTTTCTCTTAAGAAAAGTTTTTCTTGATTCTCAACTACGTTTTTACATTTGCAAACTCCTCCGAATTTTCTAATCTATATCCTTTATTATAGTAGTATATATCCATTAGTATAGTATTTGCCTAACTTCGTTGAAATTGTTTCTATTCCACCATATGATGAATTTCAGTAATAAATCACTTAATTTATCAGACTTCGGTTTCATTCGCAGCTATCCACTGCAGATGATTCTGTAGATGTAAATATAGGAGTCTATTCGTGAAGCAATTTAAGGGAATTTTTGTTGGCTTCTAGGACTTCTGTTGACTTCTAGGATGTCTATTTAATACGTGAATGATATGCTTCAGGGTAGGTCTGTCGAAATTGCAGAGGCAATGGGAGAGCTGTATTAATGAGATGTAAAGGGCTTCGCCAACGGCAATAATGTGTCGACATGAGCTTTTACCCTTCTCAATGCAACTAGACATCGATGCTCTCGCATTACCTTTATTTGTTTAAATTTCCCGAAAACAAAGGCCCTCCGTGGTTAGCTGTCTTCACCGGAAACCATCCGCTGTAGCAGAAAAACGGAGTTTCTAGACCGCCTCCCCTTCAAAATACCTTTCTCCCCCAAACAAAGGGTTTTTTCCCGGCGTAATCCGAGCTCTAGGGTTCTGTTACTCATTCATTTACGGCAGCTCGGAGTTCATTATAAAATATCTCCACAATGGCGCGTATTTCTGAAAGGGAAATACCCCCTGAAAAATGATCTAGTTTAATCCGTAGTCGTACGTAGCTGTCGCCGGCGCTTCAGACGGAAAACTCTTTCACGAGAGCGATACATTTTCGTTGTTTTCGGTCCCGCTTCTCATTTCTTTGCTAATTGATGATCCGGCGGACGTCGTTAATGGCTTTAACCCTATTGTTGTGTTTTAATTACGTAATCTACGTTGCGGTTATTTTCGCGGTGGATGGTCTGCAGACCGTGACCGGCAGCTCATATCGTGGTCCAGGGGCGATTTTTAGAGGCGATGCAACTTTTTCCGCGTAATGCACGCACTATATTTATCATCATTCGCTGACGACTCTCTGTATAAATTACGTTGCAGGCTTTTTTTAACTTTTCGTATGGGGTTTGGAACACGTGGTCTCATTGAGAATCCGGGAAATATCTTTACGTAGTCTGTGACTTCAAAGGTGTTTCAGATTATATTTTAAAATTTTATCGCGGTATCAAAAATGCTCATATAACCAACATTAGGGTTAATACGTATTAAACAAAGTTTAGTTTTGTGACTTTCCGTGCACACTAATCTACTAACAATGTCGTTGGAAATAATATTATAAATTAATCAGGCAACTGGGAATTAATTAATTACAAAAAGGCTATCAAAGTATGGAAAAGAACTACTTTGTTATGCCACTTTAGTCTTATTTTACAACCAACTTAAGCTTTGATAAGATCGTAGAATAAAAATTCTTGTAAATAACGTAGCCCATAGATTTTAATTGTAACCATGTTTCGTGTGAAAGTGTCTAGGACTTTGAGAAAACCGCGCATTAAGCGGGATAGTGTCTTAGGTGGAAGCGTTTTCAACGGGTTACTCTACTTTGAGCCTATTCCTTCCTTCCAGCCTTCGAAAATTACTATATATAGAAAAAGGGAAAGAGAATAGCAAGGTGTCTTCGGTACGGAATACGATATTCGGTCGTGTGGACGATGGCTGTCCTGCATATCCGAAGGCAGCATTTTCCAGCATTCGCTCGCAGACTCTGGTAGCGTGGGCGGTGTCCACACTTAGCGCAGGTGATCGCTTTCACGAAACCAAAAAATATTCGCCGGTAACGCTGGGAGTCCGTTAAAAAAAGTCGACCCCTCCAGGGACTGTTTTTGAATCGAAAAAGGGCCCAAGAGATGTTTTCGTTTCGCCGCGAGTTTCACGCTATCTATTTTCCGTAGAAAACCTTTCGTTTGAATGAATCGCCACTCGTCCGCGCGGAAAAAAAGCCTAGCACGTCTACACCGCTTTACATCATACGGCGTCTGAACTTGCTTCAGGTTCGACGGCCGAAAGAACAACGATGCGGTGAAAATAAAATTGCGGGCGTGTTATTGTTGCCCTAACCTGCTCTTAATACTGGACTGCCTATAGGGTAGATGCCCGGTACATAAAAGTGAATTGGAGAATTCCTCAATTTTCTCTGCCATATTTTTCGCTTTGGCCTATTCCCACTGGGTGTTGTCATTTCCCGGCCTTTTGCTTATCCCGGGGTACCAAAACAAATGTT
Organism: Pachydiplax longipennis; assembly: GCA_036926295.1. Taxonomy (NCBI): domain Eukaryota; kingdom Metazoa; phylum Arthropoda; class Insecta; order Odonata; family Libellulidae; genus Pachydiplax; species Pachydiplax longipennis. The sequence goes on from JAVFKF010000010.1 coordinate 5,763,134, forward strand.
TCTTTTCCCGGGATAGTCTTAGTTCTATTTAAAACGTATTTTAACTGAAATATCCCGGAAAGAGTGGGTGTAATAATGGCTTAGTTTACTATCTATTACTTAGATGTTCAATTTCTATAATGGGCAAAACTTAATAAGTTCTATAAAAATAAACAAAATAAAAATACATCTGAAATTCTACTGAAATTCTTCTACTGAAATTTTTTACAGATCAAACTGTTGCTTAGTTTCATTTAAAATTTAATTAATGCAACGAAAAAGCATTTTTGAATTATTTGGAATATTTTAATAAGGGATAAAAATTACACTCAAAGAATTTCATTAACTTCCATCATAAAATTATTATTACTGTGATTTATTATATATTACAAGTATATATTATATACATTACGATTTACTAAAACAAGGATTTTCTATAAATTTATCTCCCATTCCTGTTCTCAGTTTAGTTAAAAAGAAGTCATGAGGTATAGAATATCCTTTCTGATCACGTAGGAGTTGGTGGGATCGTATTTAATACACACGATAGAAGAGGAGATGTTCTAAAATTTTCGCCCGTAGAAACTACCCTATCCATTGAAATAGAATACTTAAAATATTCCGTGATTGCTTCCTAAAGTAAAGTACGAGGGTCATCCGGAAAGTAGTACCCGTTAGTGCCGCATGAAGTGCTGACGACGCGAGTAGCCGCTGGACAAGGTCAGATAGCTTCAGTGGCTTGTCTGCCTTCTCTGAGCCAAGTTGCGTGACGCTAGCATTGCCTGTGTTGTTTCTGTGATTGTTTACAATGTTTAAAAAAATTGAGAACGCCGCCAGTTGTGAAGTGAGGGCAGTGATTAAATTCCTCAATGCAAGAAACGTTCGCCCATGTGATATTCATCGCCAATTAAAGGAGGTGTATGGAGACAATGTAATGGACGAGTCGTCTGTTCGGCGGTGGTGTCGCAAGTTCAACATGGGGAGGGGGAACACACACGACGATGAGCGTTCGGGGAGACCGTCTGTCATTACAGACCAACTGGTGAGCTCAGTTGACGAATTCGTGAGGAACGATCGGCGCGTCACAATTGATGACATCTGTGAGCATTTTCCCAATGTTTCTCGAACAATTGTTCATGAAATTGTTAAAGACCATCTGCATTATGCAAAAATTTGTGCAAGATGGGTCCCTCGCATGCTTACAGATGAGCACAAAACCAAGCGTATGGCTGCAGCACTGACGTTTTTGGGACGTTATTCTGATGAAGGAGACTCTTTCTTGACTCGCATAATTACTGGTGACGAAACATGGGTTTGTTATGCATCACCTGAGAGTAAACGACAGTCAATGGAGTGGCATCATGCTCATTCACCAAACAAACCAAAAAAATTCAAGACAGTTCTGTCCACCAGGAAACTCATGGCAACCATTTTCTGGGATCGACGAGGTGTATTGCTTATTGATTTTATGGCCCGTGGAGACACTATTAATGCCAATGCGTATTGTGAAACATTAAAGAAATTACGGCGGGCAATACAAAATCGGCGGCGAGGTCTATTGTCTACTGGTGTCATTCTCGTTCATGACAATGCCAGGCCTCATGCAGCTGGGATAACACAAAGACTTTTGCAGCAATTCAAATGGGAAACTTTCGACCATCCACCGTATAGCCCGGACTTGGCCCCTTCAGATTTTCATCTCTTTACAAAGCTTAAAGACTTTTTGGCGGGGAAAAGATTTGACAGCGATGAAGAACTTAAAGAAGGAGTGACCCTGTATCTCAATGAGCTGGCGGCGGAGGACTATGCAGCAGGAATACAGAAACTTGTCACACGTTATGACAAATGCCTTAATTTGCTTGGAGATTATGTTGAGAAGTAGTTTAAAGTATCCTCTTTCAAATAAAATTTTTTATGTTTGTTAATATTTACTTTTGTGTCTTTATTTCACGAACGGGTACTACTTTCCGGATGACCCTCGTACTTGAAAACTATTATAGGATTTACCGGAAAAAAAGAATTTCATGTAAAATCTGATAGACTGAAAATGCTAACGGCATCCCGGGAAGGAAAACTTTATTCCCCACCCTAAAAGCAACACGGGCCTTTGGTTCTTTTTCTTTATCGAAATTCCGGATGGTATTTTCCCTTTTGTTTTCTCGAAAATAAAATTTATTCCCTCCCGAAATTCTGTTGGCTTTTTCGGAAAATTTAGGCGTCCTGCATGTGAAGGGAAAGGACGGAATCACTTGCACGCAGTGGAGTTCCTCCAATGGAGGGAAATATTCCTGCTGTAAATTCAATTTTGTAGCATTGAAAATTATTTTTGGTGGAATAACTCGATGCTCTGTCTGGATTGGCCTTGAATTAACGCTGAGTAACTCCGTGGTTCCGAGTTCATAACCTGGCATGACATCGAAGATTTTTTTGGCTCACATAATTTTTAGGGTTGTCCTTATAAACCAAAAATTCTCTCTAATGTAGTCGAGATTATTGCAGTAACGAGGTTAAATTCATGTGATGCTTTGGCGCAGTAACCAAGATGTCCTTTTAATTTTTCTCGAGACATGAGTGCGCATACAGTTTCGATGGGAATTGTTCCACATTTACGTATTCATGAATATGTAATGAATGTCACTGAGCTCATGGAAGACATGCCATTGGGATTACGTGATCGCCTAATGAGGCTTTATCAAGTACAGAGCGTGTTATAAATTCTATGGCAACAGCAGTCGATTGAGTAATTCCATTATTAAATGCCAGAGTGAATTCAAGAACAATAATGCCATGAAAAAGGACCTGCGAAAGGAATGTAATAAAATTTGGACTCAAGAAAAGGTAGTTTTTAAATATTCAATTGGTTTTTCACTCCAAAATTGTAACCTCACTGTCGAAATTCACGGATTTTGCAAGTTATAAAATGAAGTTCTTCCTCAAACTAACAATCACAGCCAAATGCTGCGAAAATAAACTGAATTTTCTATCGGTGCAACGTTTCGCTTGCCTCCTTCTCTTGGTCCTGAACCATTGAATAATCTCTTAGCGTTGCTTATGACTCGCTGTTGAAGATGACGAAAGCTGCCAACGAAGGAACTCGGAACAAACAATGCATCTTCTGTTGAATTCCGCGATTCACTTCTCCTTAGTCACCTGAGGGAGACCATGCATATTCATCGTTTAGAGCCTCCGAAGTAGTCTGGAGATTTGAGCCAGTCTTACCACTAGTGAAAACTTGGTGTGCCGCATAACTAGAATATCATTAACTTCTAACGGTACATGACATGCGCACTTTAGTTTCCGAAATATATATTCTTTAAATATGATTTCATTGCGTTAAGGAATATTCCTTACTGCGTACAGTTTTTTATTATATTTTATTACAGTATCTTACTATTAATATTATATATATGCTGCAGTTAGATTACTGTCAGGTGGTTGCCCCTATACGTTGCCAAGTAAGAATTATACTAAATATTCAAACACTCTAGAATCTCCATAAGTACTAACAAAGATAAGAACTTGCCAAAACAATATTACCCTAATCATGAACAGTATCAGAACGCACACAAAAATAGTAAGACTCAATCCAGATTAACCTCCTCGGTATCTCCTCATTTCTAACACATTTATACCATTTAGAAATCCCGCAATCACAGTTATCACACTTTACATCTGTTATTTGAATATGTCATTTTCAAGAAATAATGGTCAAAACATATCTAAACCAACATTCATAACATTTCATCGAATACAAAACATAACAATATTTATTAATAAAGCCCATGAAAGTCACATATACATCAATACCCGTGCACAAAGGAAAACTCTCTCGTACACACCAACAGTGCATGTGAATACACACATACCACAATAAACTTTTAGCCATGGGATACTATTACAAATATTCATAAACTAGTCCTGAATTTGCAGTGTTATAAATTACGTGCTGAGACTAACGATCGCACGGTTTGATCCGCCGCGAATCTATGTGCAAGTGTGGGAAAGGGTTATGAATCCCTGGAGTTGTTAGTCTGGCGTACAGAGGTTGTGTAGACTGCAGTGTCCATGTAGGTCGCAGACGTGGATGGCCTAGGTGTCCAAATTAGAGGACGCGATGATCAAAGTTTACTCTTCGATCGAAAAGGCCTTTAGTAAGTCTAGCCCTAGCGCACGCTCCCAAGGGCTTTGGAAGTTTAACGAGGAGTCGACCGGTGAATTATTGAGAATCTTTCTCTCAAAGGGGTTGCTTTGTTTCAGGTGCGGACGCGAAGCAGTCTGCGACGGAAATCTCTAGTCTCCAAACCGCTCGTGGTTGTGGCCTCTTCTAACAGGACTCGCCCTCGTATTTAATACCCATTTCATTCTTCCCTGTGGAGAAGTGCGACTCCTTTCACTGAACCACTGCTTACCTCAGGCAATGCGCTACAACTTTTCGTTCCTCTCCTCTTCGGGTCTATGGCCTCCGAGTTTTTTCCTCTTTCCGCCGTACGTTTCTTGCGATGGGTTTGCCGCTTTATGAGTCCGCGGCGTGCTAGTCAAGTTTCTCTTTTTCTCGACTCATGGAATTGATCCTGTTAGCTTAGCTCGAGAATATTGAGGACAGCTGGAGCCCGGCGCCTGGCATTTCTCTAAATTTCTTTCGAATTTGGAGTAGGGCTTGCGTCACCGGAAACTTTTCATCTTTATCGACTGCCCGTGTCCTTGGCGGAGTTTTTTTCGGGGTTTTTGAATTTCGCTCAGTTTCTGGAGGAATGTGGAATAATATTTGGGCAGTAGTTATTTTGGGTAATACAGTAGCCCTTCGGCTAATGTTTGACCCCGATGACGATTTTTTTCTATCCTTCGCTATTGATGGATATTCAGCGAAAGAATATTGTGGAGGATGCGGGAACATGTGCATAGATAGAAATTTCCAGATTTTGCTGTCAACTATTCTTTCTTGCTAAATAGAGCGGCAGTTTTCTTGATTTTGGCGCGTATTTTAGGGTATACGAGCCCAAAGGTTATGGACTAGCGAATATATCTCTTTAACCGAGGTATAGTATAATTTGGGAAGTACATACGGATGTAATTCGCTTCTCGTTGAACTTCTTTTACATAATTATTATTCCTGGAAATTCATCCAAGCTCATTGTTTGCTATGCGAATCGAATTCACATATAATTCCAGTTTGCATTTACTAGCGATCATAAAATACATTTTGTTCATAAAATTCACGAAGAAATTTACCCTGCAGAAATGTTTAATATTTTTTTCTATTAATACCACTCGATACTTGGGAAGCAAACTTAAGTCTGCCTGATTTACTAACCTAAGAATATACTTTTCAATCCACTCACGCCCATTTGATGGAAGATTCGCGCTTTTATTGGAATATAAACTAACGTATCTGCGATGTGTCGCTTCAATGGGAGTTCTTACTCGACTCGCGTCTTTCCCATGCTTTGCGATTCGTCTTCAGATCCTGTTATGGAGCCGACGTCCAGCGCAGGTACTTCAGTACCGCAACTGCTCTCAACTGGTGAATCAATTTTGATGCCCAGTTTGGTTATATTGATCGTGATTCATTCGACAGGAAACTCAAAGAAACTTCTCACCACAGATGGGTATGTTGCAGAGTAACGCTTATTGCAGCAAAAGCTTAAATCCTCTTCAATAGTTCCATCATTTATGTGGGGAAATTGCGTAGGTTTCGAGCGAAAGAATTTGACATTTTCGAAGCTGCTGCGGAGAAAGTTATCTATAGAGCTTATTATTATGCTCGTACTATGTAATATGCGTCAAATATTCGAGATTATACCTCGCGTATCTTAGGCATTTCAGTATTTAGTTGACGGGTGCCGTAAAAGCAGGTGAAAATTTTTATCCATATGGAAATCCTCCATCAGTGAGGAAGTCTCAAACCATCATTTACGTCCATTTACATATATCGCTTGTCCAGTTATCGGATTGGACTTAACCCGCTCGTTGCCGTTGATGTTTTGTCAGAGAATGCCTCGATAAATACGTTGATGTATTCATTGCCTTGAAACTTTCTCCCATTGACGGACGTTTCGCGTAATCAGCACTTAGTAGGGAGCCAATGCTTTAGAAACTAGAGCGAGACTAACAATTTGAAAGGCATGTCATTATAGATTCGATAGTTTGAACGATTTCTGTCATAATGGGAAGGGTAATTTACTATCATCTGCGAAAGCCGAGGTAAAGATTGTATGTTTCATCATGGAAAAAGTTATTATATATGGATGAAAGGCGGTTCCTACGTAGGCTGGTGGTTTGACGCTTTGACAGCTTGAATTTTCCTAAACTACGCATATATGTGGAATGTTATTATGCCTTTATTTATTGTCACCTAGGGGCACTAGAGGCTAAAAATCCATTCTATGGAGAAAATCTGGTCCTATCAACTTTTGTTATTAGTACGAAACATGTGAGTCAAAAGTTGTAAATAAAAAACTTTGAATGCATTCCCGTAAATCAGCTATTTTTAAATGAGTGCTATATTTGGATTCAAATTGCTTGATAAAGAGGGAAGATTGCTATCGAGGGAAAATATTCTCTAAATTTAATTTTTCATTTCATGACATATCAATATTCAAATGGCTAACAAAAAGAATGGACTTGATAATATATTTAGAACGCATACCTAGCAGTGTAAAGGGTTTAAGTGATTTGATGTAAACGAAAATTCCGTCGAGTCTCATCTTTTTTGAGCTTGTTTTACCGTTGAAGTAGTCATGTTTACAAAACTGAGGCTGTTGCGGGTTTCAGGCTGAGAGGAATTACGGCTGTGGGAAACATAACTGCAGTAGTTTACTTATACACTTCCTTACCGTTCGACTTTGCACGGCTTCGCTGTGGAAGCAAAGTTGGCAATAGAAGCAGAAGTTTATTGACATAGTGCATTCACATTTTTCTTCCGTAGTAATACTGAAAATGAATTTGTTTCGTCAGATACAAAATTATTATGCTGTAAGAATGAAGTTTTATTATTAAAATACACGATAAATTCCTCCCTTTTGCTTCTACCACACTTAAAACCTATTGATCTTGATTTAGTTATGCTTAGTTTCATACTATGGTATGGTTCAGTATTGATATCGTCCATATTAGAACCATATCTGCTACAGTTTTTTCTCTTAAAACTCCAATTGTGTCATTTGTGTGTTGTATTACGTGTGAATTACCATTAAATCTGAGGTAATACATGTAGGTTATAAATAGTACCGGGCTGATTCACGAGAAACCCTCATTTCCATATCCTTCCATTCTGAGAAATTGCATTTTTTGTTTTTATTGGTAAATGTTTTATCTTCGAACCTGCTGGGAAAGATATCCGCTTTCGAGTTTATGGCTAAATGTGCGTTCTGCAATTAATTCCCCAGCAATTCCGATATTTGGAGGATCTGTATCGGCGAAAATGTGCGCATCTTTGGGAAGAGATCCAGCGATCGTTCACTCCCTCACCTCTCGTCCCTCTCCTTTCTTTCCCTCCGAGGAAGCCAGTCAAACCGGTTCCACCGACAACCATTTTCCTCTTTCCTGCAGAGAGAGTGTTTGTGCTTCGTAATTTCCCCGCGTGGATGAATGATGCTGGATCCGATCCAATCCTACAGCCATGGATTCTACAGCCTCAGACTCATCATCCAGGCAATGGCGACTCCATTGTCTCAGAACGCAGTGTAAGCCGATACTTTCATTTCTCGAGAAATAATCCGGTTCCTGTCGAAACGGTGTTTAAAGGCGTGCTCGAGTACTCCATTCTGACGGATTTTATGGCCTCATCGGCTCTCTCGAGAAAGTTTTTTCACACTGATCGGAGATTGCTTATTTGCCGACTCACTTAACAATTATGTACGATATGATCAAGAGTGCGTTCCGTCTAAATCGTACCAATATGTAGAAATGGGCGCCGCTCATAAAAAGGCGCGCGCTGGAGTTGTATGTTGTAACATGTCGTGGGAAGAGACCCTTTTCTTGCTCGTTTTGTTCTTGTTTCAAAGGTAAGATAGCGCAAGTCAGGAAGTAGAGGCGGTAATTATATTTTTTACCTCGACGGGTGTGGTTGTATCCGCCTGTAACTAGTCATTTTCGTTCGACTCAACAAACTCTAATGTCGATAGATTTCTCGTTGGAAGCCCCTGCACACATATGACAATCCACCCTCTCACTTATCCAAATTCAGTACTAAGTCCATTTTCCATTTGGTTCCGTTTATTAGTTTATTATTTCGTTACGTTCACTTTCTGTGATCGTATATTATTATTATTCTACCCTCTGTTTGGTGACGTTGACTTAAGAAACTCTCTTACCTATAGCCTCTAACGAAGTTGAGATTTGCAACTTGCAACTACTCATAACTGCGAAAGTGTTCAAATGTGGTGAAAAATACTTTGCCTAAGCCTAAAGACAATGCACCATATAGAGAGAACATTCTCACAAGAGGTAGAGCGAGGAATCTCACAAAAATCAAAGTAATAAAGGTCAGAAACTTATAGTGACAATTTTTAAATTTTATGCTACGAAGAAACGTTGAAATATAAACAAAAAATTGCGGATAGCATTAATTAAATAATGATTTAATTAATAATTTGTGGATTTTACCATCCATGGACTAAATCTTTCTGATTTTATTTAGTTCATCAGATCTAGATTTTACAAACGTCAGACTGGAAGCTTACGTATGTTTTTACAAACTGTTCTCAGAGTTGAATTTCCTCACCAAAGGAATATTTGTCATAGATCGTTATTTTTTTAAATTGAGATTCTTGTTTCTCCTTCTTTTCCCGAGGAACTTGGACAGCTCCGTGTTTTTATCGGTGACTGCAAGCCAATAAAAGGCGCAATGAGAGAGACCGTGGGACGTAGTCTTAGGAACGGAGTGCTAATATAGGGAAAGTAAGGGAAGAAGGCGAGGAAGCTCACCTACAACGTTAGCCTTCTCGTGCGAACACAGTCACTTATGCACGTCTCATCCAACGGTCAGGACACTGATTTCGTATTCTCCCAACTTTGAAAGGCATTTCTGAGGAACATGACACGAATCAAAACAGTGTTTATGTGGAAGGATTTTTCACCAGCACATATTTGCAATCGAAGATGGATATCCTTCGCTCTGTCGTAAAATAGGTTTTATATGCAGGTATAGTTTGATAGTTACATGGGTGTTAACCCGTCAGCGCATCGTAGTCTGAGAGGACTTTTATGTCTTAATTCCTTGAATTATCATTACTATGTTCTATTCTATCGAAATGTTCTTGGGTAGGTTCCTAAAAATCCCTATGCAGTAATAGGCTATCTTTACCATGTTACATCTAACAAGTTCTGTCCCTGTGTTTCGGACAACCCATACCCGCAGTATCAGCTCTAGCCATGTTATTCTGTAGAACATTGTTTAACTTTTAATTTCATTTTGTTGTAATTGTTAGTACCCCCTTTATTTTTGTATTATTACAGTCTATCCACTAATATCGATCATATTAATAATTGTGGTTGCTCTTGCTATATAATATACTGCTATTGACTCTTAATCGGTAATAGATCTGGAAAATCCTCAAGATAACTGTAATCCACTCGATAAATTCCTAGTTATTCAGTACAATGAGATGAGTTTTTGACCCTCCTGGACCAAATTTTCGTTTAAAGGGGGTATTATATTAAAGGCAAGCTGCTTGTCCTTGTAGTGACGCTAAATTGATGCAAAATAACAATAAGGAATCCTAAAAAGTTTAAAGTTAAAATGATCCATGAGGAAATTGATGACTCACAATCTTGAGTAAATAATTTATTCTCATAAGCGGTCCACAAATGATTAAAATAGAAGTATAGAAAATGCTAATGGCTCACTTTTTATTTGTCAATGAACGTTTCAAATAAGATCTTCGGTTTCTCTATTGGCTACTCAAAATGCATCGTTATTTAAATTATATTTTATAATTTGAATACGAATACATTAGTGCGGATTGAATAGCTTCGATATCTTTTGCCAGTATTTATTTAACGACGGACAAAAACTTTAGATCAAGACACCGCGTTTCACGGATAAATATAGATTCATTGAAGTGCTATAGGTCTTCTGCTAATGCAGTGACTCTTATTGACCTCATTCGCTTATCGTCAGCATTTGCGTCGTCGGCATTCGGAGTATTTTTCAAAGACTGCAACCCCCACAAACATAGAAGGGTTAGTGAACCCAATTTGCAATGTACAGGGAGGGAATCGCCGCTGCTCCTGCAGTCCGCTTATTATTTGAGCAGCTTTTTTATTCCTAAGGTAATTCAGTCCTTTCACCGGATTTGGTCGCGTCGCCAACGAGGTTTTTGCGGTCGCATTCTCGCAAGAACTTCTCCGATAGAGAAGTCGTAGACACTGACGTCACGCGACCGGGATTCTAGAGTCGCGGAAATCGCCATCGCACGTCATTTGTTTCCGGACATCTCGCCGGGATGTGTTTTGATGAGGCGCACTTCGAAGAGTGAATCGGCTAAAGGTGATGTCATCGAATTCCTCGCCGATCACTTCTTCGGAAAAACGTCCTTCGTTGAAATTCGCTCCTCTCGGATTTGTCACCTGCGTCGGGGTTTGTTTGCTTGGCGAAAAAGACGCCTGATTAGGATTCCCTTCATAATAATTTGGGAAACGTCCCGTGAAGTCATAGGTTTGTTTGCACGCTGTTACATTTGAATGGTGAGAGGCGCCAGCTTGCTTATTCCTTCGCACTGAGGGTACGATTTTGGTTTTTTTTCTGAAATGGAATCTAAAGAAACAGTCTTATGAAGATTTTGAATCTTCATAAATCTTGACGGAGTTGGAAGTCTCGACAGGTTTATATTATTGGAACATTCTATTTCATGTCACACTTCCCTTTATACTTTCAGAAACATTATGCAAGTTTTTTGCGAGTTTTTTATATTAAGCGAATGCTTCGTTTACAATACAGTTTACAGTGAGAAATATAACATGGGACTTTTATTGCTCATTTTTCTATAAGATAACAGCTTGTAAAACTTAAGTATTTGCTATAATTAGCTATAAATCAGTTAGTGCTGAGTATTTTAGTTCATACTTTATCACTAAATACATAATATTTACCTTCGAAAGAAGTAATTGGGGTATTCTTGGAAAAAGAACAGACAGGAGCTAATACGTACAGAAAATTATGGTAAAAAAGAGAGGAAGGTGAGAGGCTCATGTGAAGTCTCTAACAATTTGAAATAAACTTTATTCCAAATTTTGCCTACCAGTACTCTTTTTATCATATTATAAATACATATGAAGAAGGGGTTCTCTTCCTATCGCCGTAGCATTGTTAAAAGTGCTTCATCAGCTGCGGTCATTTCGCACGTAAGCCCCTACTGGGAATCAAGCTTGGGACCATTTTCTCCGAAGTCAAGCGCAATGCCAACTTGGCTGTCCGAGAGTCCGTTTCTTATCACGTAATAATGAATAAAACGCAAAAATGAAAATTTTTATTTGAAGAAGCAAAATCTGGATATCTAAAGCTATTGCACCGACGCGAATAAATACGATGTTAAAGTAATCTGCTTCTCATTATGTCACCCGAGGTATAAAATAGAATCACTTTGAACCATGTTGAAACCACATTTTCTATTGAAATGTCACCAGTAAGCAGGAAATCCGTCGAGACATGCATTCCTTTTCCTTTAATCCTGCTTTATATGACCAATCTCAAGGAAATTAAATTTTTAGAACTAAAGGCTAAAGTTTTTAAGCAAAAATCATATCCCTTCTTCGGAAACAACGCATCGGGTGTAAGTCAGAGTTTGCTTCATTCCCAGACCCTCTTTAATCCGCTGTCATCCATCCGCAGAATTACCCATCTTCCTTATTTCTCAATCTCAGGCTGTATTGCTATTTTAATTTCCAATTGAGTAACCGCTTTCCGCTGGTCCGCTAAAAACCCCAACTTACGATGAATTCGTGGTCGGGAAGTAAATGTCATATCGCAAATTGTCATTTCAGAGAGGCATCGGTTCCTTTTTCTCTTTCATAAAACACTATCTTCATTTAACCTCCGAATTGTGTTTGACTTTTGCCCCTCTATTTACGCTGCTGTAACTATGTTGATTTTCCCGCATCCAGTTCAACTGCACTTAAATAAAGATTGAAGTTCATAAACTAACATTTTACGTTGTGGGTGATAATGACGGTGTAATTACTCTCACTGATCGCTAATTTGAGTGCATGCATTCAATATTTCTGTGCTAGTTAACGAAAAAATATTATCCTGGAAGAGCAAATAACAGCAAAAAGGCAGTTCTTGAAACAGGTTTCAGGAAGCAGGAAAGAAAGAAAAATGAAATAACTTCGCGAAAGTTCCTTTAGAAATTCTTTCATTGAAATCAGTCAATCGTTATAAAATTAGGAATCAATGACTATTAGCAATCAATTATTATAAAATCGGAATATTTGGTCAATAACACGTTCTTATATTAATTTCACTGTTTTACTCATCTGTAGTACAAGATAGTTTCATCAACGATCATTTTCTTTACCCTCTTGCACAATTTTTCGTCCTTGCCTGGTTTTATTAACATTTGTCGAGAGAACTAGTTCCCTAACGCGTCTTTATTAGTGTTGTCCTTAGAATTTTTTCTCCCTGGTCCCGAAGTACCCCTGAGTACGGATGTTCTTTCTCGGTGAATTGCGCAGATTCTGTCACATTAGTTACAAAATTTCTCTATTGACAGTTCGTTTAACGCAAAATAAAAAATTGAATCGATACACGAACGATTAGAATGCTCCAAAGGCGGAAGAAATGGCTCACAATATCTCCTCTTCCTCTGTTTTGGAAATGGAGTTTATCACAAAATCCCTCATCTGCCTTTTGGTACCTCACTGAGGACAGCCACGTCGAGAGCTTTTAATGGAGCGAATTTGATCGCGATTTTTTTAATTCCCCGGAGATTGATGAGGCTTTTCTGGTGATGGCAGCAATTGCCAACCACTTTCTCGCTCCGTCTCACCTCTCCTCATCGGATTCGGAAAGTGTTCCTCCCATATCCCAACGCGATTTCTGCCACTCGTTTCCTTCTGTTCAGCTCGGATTCCTTCCCCAATATATCTTTCCTCGTAATCGGAGGTCGATTGGTTGCGTTTCTGCCGACTGATTTAGTTAGTTTCGGAGTCTCGAAGAGAAATTCGCGAATTCGATTGAAAACGTAATGGGGAATGGATATCGAAGTGAAAGTCGATTTAAGCCCTCCACGCGCTTACTGCCTCCGAGGAAATGAAGTTACATTTGCTTTTCGAGCAAAATGTTTCGTTATACTCGCTAAAACTGAGTTTTATGCGACACAGTTTGATGTTCCTCTTCGTTGCGCTGGCGAACGTAATCTAGGACCGAGAAAGAATGGGTGTACTCCTTAGATATTGTTATTTAAAAGGAGTGTACTCCTTAGATGCTAATGAATGGGTATCATTTGCCTTAGAATTAGAATTGAAGGATCAGGGTGAAAAATATTAATTTGAATCGGTAGCAGTTTTAAAAATGGTATCTCAACGTATAAACAACGGAGAATTATTGTGTAATTTGTGAAATCGATTAATTATTTCGGTATGACTCCTTCGTACTCAGCCTCAAACAATCTTTTTTGACTCTGATGATACTTTTTTATACATCTGAAAATTTGTTTTATTATTTCCTGCTCTTTTTCATTTGCGTAACATTTCACTTAAGTTTGGAATGAAACATAATAGTGATTAGTTGTAAATCAAATTTAGCCAACTTGAGTCAACTTTACTCTTATTACACTTAGCTGAAATGTGAATTGTTGGGTACCGAAAATTAGAACGGAATGAATGTCGTTTTTCGGATCAATTCAGGTTCAAGTTCATTTTTTCACTTAGGTGTAGTTCTTTACTCCGACAAAAATAACGGCTCTTTTCGGTTCGATTCCGGTTCGATACCTTACACGGAAGTCAAGTGTCGACACGATTCGCAGATGAGAAAGTGGACACAGCACTCCGCACCATTTATTTTGGCCTCAGATGCTACGGGCGCGGATTGCATAGGAACACAAAGGCGTGGATCTGAAAGGCTTTTCCAGCGCTTGTTTCTCCGGCTTATCAAAAATGAAGCCCGATTCTTTCTCCGGGTTCAAAGGGAGACTTTTACAATCCCCTCCTCCGACTCTTAACGTCTTTTCCAAGGAGGAATGCTAAGGTCGTTAAAAAGAGACGTCCTTCCATACGGCCGCCTATGTTTATTCCCATCATGCCTTGCGCCTCCTCTCGTCCATTTCTGAAACATGAGACGCGCATTCTCTATCCGAGCGAGATTTTTCATTCGAATCTCTCTCAGTGTCGCTTTGTTTTTCTTCATACTTTTTAATGGAAGTCAACATCACCAGATTTTTGTGCAATAAAAGGCAGTAGCTCTCTCCCATCCCATGGAATTGAAAAACGCGCATTCTTGGGACAATCGGATATAATTGGCGAGATATGGACAATTTCTACGCTTTCGAAAACGTTCTAGTTGCTCGAATTCCATCTCACCCGATGTAGCTATTTTAGGAGTTCAGGATATCCAAGGCTTAGAGGTGATTAAGATAGTTAGGTCCGTATTTATCACGTTAACTGCAAGCATATCAGTGAGTCCTTATGCGAGATAACAGTATCACGAAGTGCAAAAAATAGGCAATATTTGTTTGAATATACCGAAGATATAACGAGTGTTTTCAATCATTATTGACCATTTTGGGACGTTCATTTTCATGAGATACAACTATTTCTAATTCAGTTGCTCGGTGGAGATATCCAGGATAGCTAAATTGTGTTGAATTACGTGAATTATTTCGAGTTACTGAAATTTTATTTATGATACTCCGCATAAGAAGTGGCCCCGTGGAAGCTATTAAATATCAAGTGGAAATAATGCAGATGTGACATTATTTATCAGATTCCGACCTCGGAATTGTTGAAATATTAGTCTAACTAGTTTATATATTGCAAAAAATGAAGACTGGTCTCCTCAGGGCGATCTCACATCTTATTCCGTGACTTAGAGCCTATTCTATCGACGTCCAGCTCTTTGTAACTGTAATGCATTATTCTCTCGTACACTTCAAAGCTTCCTTAATTAAGAATTATTATAATTACATGGGCAAGTATACTTCTCCATAGATTATAGGGAAGATTACTTCTGTAACTCTTGCGTTATGTGTCCGAGAGATTTCTCGCCGTGCCAGCAAGAAAAAAATCGCTAATTCTTGGATGAATTTCAATCTTCAGAGAGCAATAACCGTGCGTAACCCGCTGGAAGGACACTTCCGTTCAGAAAATAATCTCTGATATTTGAATTCCTTTCCTTTCGAGTGATTATCACTCCATACTTTAGGTTAATCGCGAACGCAAATACGTAAAAAAACGTGCATCGAAGGGGCTATTCGTCGTGTGCATTGGGCATAGCTACACGTTTGCACGAAATGACGTTGAAGCATTCCATCTGGTTTTGTTCGGTTGTTTTCGGTGTAAGTTGAGAAGCGTTCCGACCAGTTCGCATTCAGATAAATGGGAAACATCATCGAGACGTCTGGTTCAGCATCCGCACAGGAGAAAGTTGAGCGAACGGGGGCAAAGGAAAGAAATCAGATGGCTATCATCCTCACGCTTCCTTTAGCAACTATCATTTCTTAAGAAAAGGAACATGAAAAGTTATGCTCACAGTTCAGCTATTAAATTGTCCATGTTGAAGTGAATTTGTGACTGAATTCCAGAAGTAAAATTCCTCTCTCTTTAGGCTCCGCTGTAATTGTCTTAATGACAGGTAAATGAGTTCGGATAACAATTTCCTGACCGAATTTCAAAGCCGTTGTATGACTTAGCATCCCTAACCGTGACATCATAGAGTTCAACGATTTTACTCAAGTTAACTTTCACGTTTATCCCTACGGTTTGGAAAATTTCGAAAATTTATCGAAAATTGTCGAAAATTTACCAGGAAAGAAAAAGTACCTATAATGTTTCGAAAATCAAAGAAGTGATGAGCACGCGTCGTATAAGTATTTGATATGACAGAGAGATCTCGATAAGGGGAATAATCGAGTGGCAGCGACAGCTGGCGATAAAAGATATGGAAGTCAAACGAAAATGATTACTCTGAAAATGTTTCTTTCGAGTATGTCGTCGATGTATGAGCTGCAGTGGTTTGGTAAACATTGCCGATTTCAAATGATGTGCTTACAGGCGCAATCAAATTACTCCCTGGTCTCATTTACAATTGCCGTCTCATGAAATCAAAGAAACGCTTGTCCTCGTTTTTTTTCGATCGCGAAGGATGTGACTCGCTGAGAATAGTTCAGGTAACATTATATACCAGAGTGCCCTAAAATTAGTTTTTTCCAGGTTTAAAAAATTCAACTCTAACGTAAGGCAGCTGCTTCGTCTATCACTGGTGAAGTCCGTGCGTAAAATCGCCGAAAATCAAGATACGGCATTCGTAATTCACATTCTTACAGACTAATTTGTATCCGTCTTAAAATTCATACTGTATTTTAGGTAAGGAGATTAAAAAAAAATCTGGTAATCAAATTTCCCAAGGATTTCAATATCGCTGAATATCGGAATAATTTAATCGGAGGTCTCCAGTTCGAATTCCGTCGACGGTTTCGGTATGACCTCCTGAAGTTGTTAAAATGGGTGTAATTGTGGTTTACCGGAACCCAGCGAAGAAAATCCGTCCGCGGTACCTCCCATTAGCCGGTGAATGGATCAAGAGATTCGTCAGAGTGTATTACGTGGGCGTAGAGGAAGAGTCGCAGGGAGGAGTAGAAAATGAGATTGGTAACGGAGACATAAGCTGCCTTTCCCTTGCTCCTGCCCTTAACTAAACGCAGCAATTTTCTTGAGCAAACCCTATCCTTACTATTTTCCATCCCATTTGGAATGGCGGTGGGGAAGTGGGTCACAGTGGGATCGCTGCAATTGCTCCTCGCGGTGCGGGCAAAATTCCCACAATGAGGCCCGTGATGCAATCTCTCAGCCACTCCCACGTGTCGTTCAGACGAATGCACACTTCTTTTTACCTCCATCCGTACCTTCGCCCCACCTCATTAACACGTTCGTCGTTATTTCTGTTGTAAAGATGCGCTCGGAAGTTTCTTTGAATTTGCACATCGGTGGCGTGGATTCCATTTGTTAAACCTGCACCTCCTTCAACCCGAATGTTTTGCTCTCTCGCTCCTTTTTCTCCTTCTTCTCCATTATTTTCTTGTCCTAGAGGACCGTTTGTTTGTTTGAAAATTTTGGATTCTCATAACGAAAGGGCGTCGCGTACACTGCCCTCAAAATCGTTCTTTGGATAATTATTTCTCGTGATAATATTTGCACCGGGTGGAATGGTGTGGATTGTTTTGCAAGTAATTAAAGACAGAGGTGCATGCTCACATTCGCTGCTAACGTGCGGTTGTGTTTCAATCAATCAAATATCGCTTTATCCCGTTTCGTTTCGGTGCGAAGTTATTCCTGTCTAATTTAATTTGGAGGCTGTAAGTGCATAAATTGGATATTTGCAATGTTCGTTTTGTATCTGAAAATTGTAATGTATGCTGGAAATGAATCGCTCGACCCTTTTCGTATTTTTGATGGGTTAAAAACCTCCTGATTTTAATATCGCCGACCCTAATTTCATTACGGACCTCGTAATTAAAGTTCGATGTTTTATTCTCTTAATGCAGCGTATTTGATGGGGCACTTACTCTTCCCTTTGATCATCGTTTAATTTGTTATCCTTCACAAAAATCATCGAGGATTCCCTTGTGCGATATGTTCCTCATTCTGATTCCTGGTTGAGCAGCCTCTAAAGTTAGTAATAATTAATAACTGAGTTGTTTTAGGATGCAAATTCATCCTGAATCGTGAGAGACCTGCGATTTTTCCTCTGGTTATATTTTTGCTATCACTCGTAAAGAGATTGTATCAGCCCGTTCTGGTAAAATTGTGTACTTTGTAGTCGTGATGAGATTACAAATAGCGAATTTTTCCATGGGTCGGACGCGTATGGACGAAACCTACTTTCTTGAACCCAAACTCGAATAAAATGCGCTAGATCAGGCTTAGCTGGCACGTTTCTTTTCACAGTGGAAATTTCCGCAGAAACATAGTATATGATAATCTTGCCGTATGCTCCATTATTTATGGACTGTATTCCCAGAAATAACAACAATATATCATCGGTAATTTGGCGAAATGCGTCCCCAGCAATCGACCGGTTATGAGAGAAAAGTATTTGGAACATTTCTACCATCGACCGGATAATTTTCAGAGTTTACCTCATCGTAGCGGTAATATTCGACGAAATAAAAGACAAAAGCGCTGAGGACGTAATTTAGCAAGGGTGTTTCGCGTCGGAGCGGAGTCACGGCACGGCGAAAATTTAATATTGCGCTAACGTAAGATGTAGTAACAACTGGTCTCCCTTCCGGTAGTCGCCATCTTATTGTGGTGTTGGCGGCCTGGATCTGTGCAGACGTCCTTGCCGTTAGGGGGGGTCGAAGAGGCGACCTCGTTTCGGAAGGACTGTTGCGGGAGAACGACTTCGCGAGTCTCCATTACTCCGCTTCCTCGTGCCTTTCTTTGATTAGAGAGACTCGAACGCTCTCGTTCTGGAATTCGGGTCATCGATCGCTTCCTAATTAATTTAATGTCGTAGCTGCTCAAGTATCCGAATGCATTTACGTTCTAATGAATGCCAAGCGGGAGCGAGAATGTGCGAAATTAAAAGTTGGATGTTTTTCTTTGGCTCAAGTGCGCATTCGGGTCGATTACCCATCGGGGCCATTACCCGCAAAAGAGGACACGGAGAATTTTACGCAGCGGTTCAGATAAATGATTACAGTAATTCCTCCTTAATGTGATCTTCGGGGAGGCGAGAAATCGGGTGTTCCTGTTAAAGGAATGCCTGCTTTATACACGCCGGCCGCTATCTAGCCGGCTAATTTTGTGTATCTGGATGGGAAAACGAAACAGGCACCGCGGCACACTCCGTTTGTAGCGGTATACTTGCCTCGATGTGCTTTAGTTTCCTCATTTTATTCCTCTCCTTGCTTTGATTGTTTTAATATGTACCCCCTGCTAATATATGCCTTCGTATTTTCTATTTGCTGTTCAGGCTTAAAACTGCTTTCCTTGTTAATGTTAGTTTTTACTATCGGCTGTTTTCGCCTTCCTATTACTCTAAGAGCCTTGTAAGAACCCATGCCTTGATGTTGCCCAAAGTAAAAGCGCTTTTGTCTATGCAACTAATGTTTTGTGATTCTCTTTCACGTGTCTCTATGGTAATCTTCTGCGAGGTTTCCTATTCTATAAAAAATTTCGCTGCAGACTGTCTTGGTTGGGCGGCTACAACCATTTTACGACTGAATTGAATGACCCTTGGTACTCGATTTTTAATAAATAGAAGAGTAACTAATATTTCTTACCTCGGAATCCTAGTGAACTTAAGTGTGTGGAATATGAATATTTTTAAATAGATTATTTCTCCTAAAAATGATTCGTAGACGAAGGTTGCTGTAGGATATCACTATTTGTTCCCATTTACAGGACGTATGTGTAGTCGAAGACATGCTTTCATATACCGTTCTATCGACGCCCTTAAAATAAGGTCGGAAACAGCTTTTCCCCTCAAAATGGCACCTTACGCATTTTAGTGCCTTCCAAGCGAGCTGCTTCTTTTCCACCTCAGGAGAGATTGTTTTAATTTAGCGTCCTTCCGTCCGTATAATTAGTTACAAGATGCTGAATGTATTAACTTCTCAAATGGAGCCAAAGCTCTCGCTGTAGCCTAAAAAAGTTTTTTCTCCATTTTTTTATCAACGATTCTCGTGGGCCTCCTGACTCATCCTTTTGCCTCTTCTCCTTCATTCGCAAAGGCGTGACTCGTTTTTGCGATCTTATGTTAGACCGACCGACTTCACGAAGCGTACCTTCGACTCAAGACGACATCTATCTCTTTGAACCACTTTACATTGTGTTTTGCTCTCATAAACTCGCCTCCATTTTTTCGCGGAGATGCGTCTTGTAATGGGCTCATGAAAACCGTTCGGTCTTTGATCGCGCGCGGAATTTCGATCATGAATTTGGAAGTTTCCGCTCAGCTCTGAAAAATGGCATGATTTTGAGTTCGACATTGCAAATCTGTTTTCCGTTTGATCCAAATGATCGCTTCCGAAACCTCTAGATGCATTTTTTAACTTCTGCCCCTCCAAGTTTATAAAGGATGGGATGGTGAATCAAAGATTGTTATCCACGTAGTCTTTTAAGTATTCAGCCCGGTATGAAATTTATTCTCTCCTCCATTACTAACACTAACAATTCAGGAGAAGGAATGGGGCCTCTTTTAATTTGCCTTTGCTTTCCTCACTGAGCAGGATTTGTATGAGAGGAAAACTTCAACCCAAGTGCAGCCTAATTACCCTATGAATAATACCATTATGTGTAACCATCGTTCGTTATAATATAACTAACTTTCGATGATGAGTGACCGAGGTGAATGACATTATATCATTAAGCTATCGTTATTAACTTGATTCGACCTGCACGAGCTATTTAAAAAAATAGGCATGAATAAAACTTAAAAGAAAGGAAGTTAAGATACATTTTCCCTCTCGTGCTAAATAACAAACGGAGGAATAATCCATTCATCTACATATGGTAGCACAAACAATTACTAAAGTAAAGTCGTGTAACTCGTCTACCAACTTGTTTCCCAAGAAGACCATCAAAGTGAAGAAATTTCTCATATCTTCTTAGGGTTTCTTTAGCTATTCATTTTCGTTTTTATTGTTGGCAATGAATTTCAGAGCGTATGCGCTTCAAAAAATAAGAATAGATTCAAGGATTCAAATAAATTTGTTATAATAATAGGATAATACATTCTCGGAAGATGCTATGGACATCGAGCATCCACGCTGTTACGTATCCATTTGTGCAGTTCCTCGGCAGGAATAATCTAATCTTAAAGTCAGCGTGAGAAACGGGTGGTATTTGATGCAAGAAATCCATTGATATTTATCTTTTGCCGCCGATCTTTGCCGCTCGGACATTTATGATCCCGGAAATCATTAAGCGGTAATGGAGTGGTCGTCTTCTAAAATTAAAGTATGCTCTCCAGACGAAGTCTGAGCGAATTGTATCCTTTCCTCTGAATAGCATTAATTCGATGCATCGATAGAAACCCGTCGGTATCAAGATTATGAATGGACTTCGGAATGATGAAACCATCACTCGGCTCCGAACACCACCTTGATTTTCGTGCGCAGCGATGTGTTAAGTCGCGGCTACACGGCGAAATGTCGCCCGAACTTAAAGTAATGGCTCATCTCCACTTGCATTGTCAGCGACTCCGAACTTCCGGAATGCGCTAATTAATGTACGGCTTGCGTCATTAGTTTTTACGCGTCCCTCGGCTGGATTTTTCCGCCCGCTTTCGAGTAATACGTCCGGCGGCGAATGGACGATGCGATTTCCCATCAACTCGCAATCAGAGTGAAACGTCACGAACGTGAACGGCCGTGAGAGTGGCTGGAGGGGACGGGATGAGATTGTAAGGCAAAGTACGTAACTAGAGGGGACGCGAGTAACGGATCTACTTATACGAAGTCGTGAAGAGCGTACACACAGGACCAGAAGGTTGCTTTCTCATAGAATACTCCACTTCGTACCAAGGCATTCTCCTGTCTTCTTCAGCATTGTGGAAAACGTCCGCGAAAAACTCGGTTCAGGATGAGCTTTCGCAATCTTATGTAAATGTTGTGATCTTCTACCTTATGGTTTATGCCTTCGCAAACATTTCTCAGGTGTTTTCCAGCCCCTTCTCTCCCCTTATTCAGTTATCTTAAATGGTGAACGAGGACTAGTTTTCTGGTGTTTGCTCTATACAATAAGCCAAGGAAGAAAGCGGGATAGACGTCTATATAATTTTTCCACACTCAAAAATGAGATAGTTGCCTAAAATAAGATAGGGTTATCTATTATATTTTTTCCTAATGAATAACTGAAGCTCATCTTCAAAGGGTCTTATTTTCCTTTTACTAAATCCTAAACTTATTTAAGTAAATAAGATCTAAAAAATCGTTATTGTTCCCTTTGTCTGTATTAATTTCGTTAACTTATACTTTAATAAGCCAAATTCATGTTTTTTCAGACTAATGGTCACTATCCTGATTTAAAATTTAACAAGTTTATAATACCAACATCCTGAAAACCCAAGCTAGAATTTAATTCCGAGGGAAAAAGTACGTGGGTTCTAATTCTTACATCTTTATCTGCTCGTAATGAAAGTCGATACTTTATCATTATGAAGTGCGAAGGGTTTCATAAAACTCATCTCGAAATTTTAACGGGGAGAAAGCCCATTTTCCCCCTCTAAATACGACTCTCCCCATTCGCTCGGTGGGTTTTCTTCCAGCAGAAATATTTTTCCGCGATCACAATGTACCACTGCCCATTTACTCCACAAGAATCACTTCTCCCTCATATCTCATATTTTTGCTTTCGTAAGGTAAGCAATCTCGGCGTATATTTTTATGTACACAGTTCCATTGTGAGGCAAAAGTAAGATGAGACTTCCTAGTCTAAATTTAGCCCAATGAAGTCGTTTGTCTCGTCTTTGTCATTCCTTGTCTTTTCCCATTTATTAATCCACTTCCTTTCCTTTTCATTTTCTCATATCCTTCTTCCATGGACCGCCCGGAGCTATTCCCGCACTCACTTTCTCCATTTTCTTATTCCCATTGGATGTTCCCTTCGGATCCTTCTTTCCTTTCTTTCATCTCCCATACTGTCTCCATTCCTCCCCCGCTCGTCTCCGGGGACATCCCATTCAACATTAATGCCTCTCCCGCACGACCGTTCCACTCCTTAGCGGAACATCTCTCCCCATTTTTCATTTTTTATCATTGTTTTGTTCCAAGGAAGAACGTAATGTCAGTGCGGAGGGTGGTCTTTGTTCATGCAAGACTCAGCGTACTCCGAGATGTCGCAGCCTCGCAGTTTAAGATTCGACAATTTGCAGTATTGTGTCCCGTTCCCAAGTCCTCGGGTCGCTGCAGGGAACCTATTCAACGAATGTGCTTTTATCTACGTCGACGGACTCATTGACAAAACTAAGCTCTGGGCGAAGAAATTTCTGCTTTAAGGCGCTGTTACGGAGTCTGGCCTCCCTCGAAGCCGTGCACCGTAACTCCGCACCGTTCTTTCTTCCGCCTTTTTATATGTGGAAACGTTGCTCGATGCTCGCTCGGGAATTGTGTAATTTAAAAGCTCTTAGGGGATGTATCGAAAAAATTTCTCCCGCCGAACATACTCGCTAATGAGAAACGGTCGCTTTGTGGAAGGAATATCAAAACCGAAACGCTTAAGCGACGGTTTAAGACATTAGCCTCGTAAGAAAGCGACCTCTGTGGAGATAAAGACTGGAATTATGTTGCCTCGACCTCGCATCCACCCATCTGACCTCTGAACTCAACCTCCGAGGGTCCTAATATATTATTTTAATCATCCGTGAGAAGATGCGTGCGCGATACGCACTGGGCGTGGGCAAAAAATAAAAATGTACTCCGAGTTGCATACGGTTCTCGCTTTCCCCTCGACGTATTCACCCTCGATTGTTAAAAAAGGGTGGACACGTCAAAACCTTTTAGCAGCTCTCTTTTTCACTCGCCAGCGGTATTTTTTTCACATATCGTACCCTCCAGTAGAATTTCCGTCGTGTTGCATTCTTTGGAGAAGCCTTGGCAATCGCCTGTTAAGAGGATATATCTTTTTCTCCATCCCTACCTTTCTCCCTCCCAGCCACGATACAAACACCTCACGCTATAGCCGGTCTTTGACCTGCCTTCCCCTCTGTCTCTATCTCACTCCCCCAACCGCCCGCACTATCCACTCGATAGATTATAAGGCTTTGCCTTCATCATAGGATTATATCCGCATGGAGGGGCGATCGAGTTTGTATGCCGTCCTCAGTCGCCGCACTGTCACATGAAAGAGTATTTCTCGGTAAAAAAGAATATTCCTCGTAGAATTTGCTCTCGTGTTTTTAATGTAAAAGGATATACCAATCTAAATACAAAGACTTAAATAGAGAGATAATATTCTCTTTAACATTAACCTATTTATATAGACAACTTTGCGGGGAAAACCGCCTTTCCCGAAAGTTATACTAACTAGGAATAACAAAATTGGAAGTTGACCGTAGTCAGCCAAGCGTTAGTATTCCCTCCACATGGATTTACCTCCGGAAAATTCATTTTAATTCTAAAACCTTCGCAAACATTTTGTATCGAAGCTAATGATGCTTGAACCGAATGTACAACCGATAAATATGTAAGCATTAGTGTTTAAATGGTGGAAAACCGAATACCGATGCGGGAAAGCTTCCCGTTAGCGAGATTTTTCGCTCGAGGTAATTTTTTATTCGGGACTGATCTTATTACGGCCACACACAGATGGTCTTATCGATGTTGTATTTAATTCCTCTCTTCCCAAACGACCTTTTCTGCTCGACTTTTCGGGTAAGCTACTTAACGAGGATACGCTAGCAAGAGGACGTCTTCAATTTGTAAATTACGCAGCTTCTCATTAGCTTCGTTGATTGTTAGTTTATAAATCGCATGGCTGATATAAAGCGAATGTATTGGTGTGTATGATGTATGCTTTTACTCCATTTATAGCTTCGTAGCTCATTTTCCCCTATGCATTGTATTTCTGTATTATATTAGTAATTTGTAATTATTCCACAGAGCAGGTGAGGAGGAATTGAACCGTGGCAATTAAATTTAACCGTAGTAGTTAAATCGAGATACGTTCCCGGTAATCTTTCCTTTTTAGTTTTTTCAATGTTCATATTTTACTTTTACTGAATTACTAACGATTTTCCTTGCTACAGAAGAGAGAATTAATGTAACGAAATAGTATCTTGTGGTTAACTTTCTTCACTACCAATTTACTCCACCAAATGTCCGTACTTAGGTATTTTACGATCCTCTCCGAAAGCGATATGAAAAATAAGAAATATGTCTCGTTGACTGCCTTATGCGCTACCTCTTTGAAATGCATTTCGCCATAACTAGCGAGTGGAATCGGTTTGGATGAGACCTGAAGGTCACTGAAAGCTATGCGTGTGATTTTTAACCTCACGACAGAAGAGTATATAGAAAAAGCAGTAATTGCGATACATCCCGAGAGGAATGTCTTGGAAGGAGTTTTAACTCGCTGTAAATAAAAGTTCTTTATTGGCCTCGGCGGAGGAAATGAGAAAAAATTAACTGCGGGAATAAATTTGGTGCCCGGTTACGAATGAAGCTGCTAAAAAATTTCGCGTCCGCTGCATAGTAAAGTGCTCGCTTTTTTGAATTTTTTAACGGTTCAGCGGGTATTTTCAGCGAAAATATTCTTTGAAGTCTCTCTATAAATCCTTTTCTTGCTTGTATATCGTTGGAAAGCGAAGGACGTCGCTATATATTATGAATATACAGTCATCATGCTTTGGTTCTCCTTTTTCCAAGTGTCGAAACTTGGAGGAATTTGGTGGTTATCTGTCCCTCAAACTATTTTTATCGTCTTTCATCCTCGAGGTCCTTAGATATTCATCATGTAAATCCATTCATTTTTGCGTAAACTCGAGCTTTACTCGTCTTTTATATCTTTTCTACGTCGTCTTCGAAAAATCTTGGGTAGGATGGTATCAAAAATCTTTTATTCCTCGAGAATCACTATTAAAATCGCGAACGACTTAAACTTTACTTAGGGGAACTCTCATAACTGGCGTCTTCTGATTAATTTTCAATCGTTAAACTTTGAATCCGCCGGTCCATTGTAGACTGAACGCAATTAAAAACTTGGATGCGCGTTTGTGAACCTTTCTTCCTCATGTATTCTCTTTCTTATTTTCCACCGTGCATAGATTTGGACCGTATTGTTTGTTTGCTCGGTTAAATTTGGGCGCCGGTTTGAAAAGTAGCTTACCGACAGCCCTTCCCATCTCGCGTAGCACGCGTAGATTTATTGCCACCGACGGTTTGATAAAGTAGAGCTAGAGTTACAACTAACCTTATTCACATGGACTGCTTTGTATCCTAACCTCCGCTGTATTTCCCTCCTTTTTCTAAGCCCTCACGATTCGAGGGAATTCCGCGTCATCAATTCTAATCCTTACCAAATGTCTATTTCAATGCCCTGGTCGAAAGAGGCAGCAATCTGTTTCTGCTACGTCCCCTACACGCACACACGAGGCGTGCGGACAACAGCTATGAACAAAGCAAGGACAAGTACATAGTTCTGTTTGAGCCTCGAGTAAGGCCAATTGTGGGGATTCTGCTAGTCGGCTGCCATCTCATTGTCTCCTCCTTCCTGCCTCTTCGGACCACCTGCCCCTCTCCCCCTTCAACCTTACCCTTTATCCTCTGCTCGTAACCATTCGTGGACCAAAAAACGAGGCGACATTTCCACGCTCTCATCCGCCGTGTGACCCTGCACGATAGTTGTCCTCGAGCCACCAAATCGATGCCAAACCATACTAAATTGCATAATGGAAAAGAAATGCAGTAAATGTGCGACGCGATTGGATGGCGTGAAATTGAGCCGGCGTGAAATATACTTCAAGTTCCTGCGGTAGAGAAAGGTAAAAAACGTATTTTAGACCAAAACCCTCCGAAATCGAATTAAAATTGAATCCTACTTGGGGTATTCAAATAGGTTTTAACTCGAACTGACGTTAATTCCTCTGTAATTCGACGGGAATCGAAAGTTCATCCACCTTCCGTGATTATTTCAATGGCGATTGCTTAAACTATCCCTATCGCCGAAAAATAACTGTCTGGTTAAGGAAATAATAGCGAAGGTGAAGGTTAGTGGAGGAAGCTGCATTGGGAATAGCTCCTTTATTGGGAATAGTGCCTTTAAACCTCAAATTCATTTGAAACTTGGAATTGTCTCGCTTTCACATACCGCCAAAGTTAATCCTAAAATATTTTCTAGCGATTTTCGGGAATACTAGCCATTAATAGCATTCTATGATAGCAACAGGAGCAAGGAAGGATAACATTATTTTTCTGTTTTTTGGACTGGGGACTTGCTAACGCATTCATGCTTAGAGAATTTAACAAAAATTGCCTATAGTTCCAAAATATACTGCCTTATTTAAAAAATTATTACTTACTATCACGAGTAAATAAGGGATATTTATATAGATATTTTTTGCCAAAGCTTTGTGTACTCTAAAAGCTGGAACGTGAGATTCCGATACTAATTATCTTCATTAGCCGAATCATCTCTTCGTATCTATGAAACTTTATTTTATGGACAAATATATTTATATCCTAAACCCCTCGTGTTTGATAACAATGACTCGTCTATAACATAAGCCGGGGCTTCGGCTCGGATAGCATCTCGTACCAACTCGTGGTATTTCTCGTTTCCGGACGTTCTAAACTAATAAATAAATTTTTACGGGAAGTGTAGATTTCTTTTTTCTACTCTAATAGACGCCCGAATGGCCCGTCTCCAAAATTTCCCGCTAAATGAGGCTTGAACTTAGAGCGGCCGATCGCTGTGGGCGAAGTCGTTACCTCACCGAGCGGCGTTGCCGTTTAAATGCTATTCGCGTTAGATTCGGCACTTCCCGGATTATCTAATGCCTTTTCAAACGTTTAGCGCCTTCGAGATATTTCGCAGTCTCTTTCCAGAACGTCAAATCCTGACGCCTTTGTAAAATGCGCTAAGTTGCTACAGCACGCGTGAGAACACACGACAGCTTCGTAACTGTCGAAAGATTTTTTGCGAATAGTGCCCTTAAACTGTTTTAGACCGTGCTTCAGGACTAAATTTCGTGTTGGATTCTACTGGAGACTAGGGCTGAATGAGTTTTTTTTTCGGTGTGGAAACATAAAAATTGTAATTAACCAACCTGACCCGAAACCGAAAGATTTCATTCACTTCAATGTATGTGTGGGCGTTTATAATGTAGCTTCAATATTCATGCATATGGATTTTATATTTATTGTTCATTCATGAATTCCCGTAAAATTATGTGGGATCTAAAAGTTAGTTATGCAAAGTTTGAAGCAGCAATGTGAATTCATTACCGCATTACTTTAAAAGCGTAAACGTAATTAAGATTCCCAATTACACACATGATGAAATATAACAGGCTGATGCAAATGCGTCGTGTTTGCTTTTAAAATATTTGCCTCCTATCCCCAATATTATTTTATTGCAGTCGCGGCGAAGAAGCTTGCTTAATTTATTTCTATCAAAGGTTCACTAATATAAAAGATTTTAATATGATACAGTCGTAAAAACTGACAGTCGATGGTGCGGTACCGGATGAACCATAAGTCAGCGTCTAACCAAAACCGGAACAAAACCAGAAAGTAAAAACTTTGCTGTTCGATGCCCTCATTTTACGCTCACGTACGAAACAGTTGACGCGTTCTATTTATTCTCTCTAGCTTTATTTGCTCGGCTCACTAGTTTCAGAAACATACATATTCTCGCATTTCACACTATTTATAATTCAACGAGCTGCGAATTCTCGTAATTAATTATGTATATCAATTCGATGCACTTCAACTCGTATGTTGATGAGGGCGACGGATTTGACATCTGCGCTCGATTATAGTTTTATTTGGAATGAAGCACTCCCATAATTTCGGCTTGTTTAATGCTAATGAGATGCGTTCGCGATAGCTAAAACTCAAAATACGGGAACTAAATTGACGACTTGGGGGAAAGTTCTAACCGAGAATATTCGGCGCTATATTTAGTTTCATCTCGCGAGTTATCAAGGGTGGAATTAACTTCGTTTCCCACGTGTCGTGACTGAAGAAGAAGAGACTAATTGTAGGAAAGACGATAGTTTATTGATGGTATAGCGTCAGGTTTAATTAAATCAGCGCTCTTGGCATTAATAATCATCGATATTCGAGAACGTAATAATTTGTTTATTTTTTGAATTCGGTGTCTGCTACACATTTTTGCTGACTTCTGTAGCGGAATGGTTGGTGTACTTATTTACCAATGCCGAGTGCCGAGGTTTGATTCCCGACTGAAGATTTTATTCTTAGTTAGCATAATGAACAAGAACAGTTTGTACTTTTTCCACAATTTTAAAAAATATGGAAAAAGTACAAATCGTTCTTATTCATTATGGCATATTTCCACAAGACATCGCCTGAGACTGTGAATTTTATTAGTTAGCATAGTTATTTAATAAACGGATTGGTTTTTTATATTTTCCATGGTTAAATCCTCTGTAATTGTTATATGAATGGATGTTTGAGGAGCGTAAGTGGATGAATCAAGTCCACCAATATGGACCCGCGTTTTCAATTTGAGATTCCAATCGCGCTGTTACGTCTCTTACTTCCGTATCTATGAGATGCACGTATTTGAGGAAATGAAGTTAGTTCGAGAAGTTAGCGGACGTCTCTCAGTCCCTCGCAATACATTCATACTGTAAATAAATACAGCCGTTGCCGTACACGTAAGAGGAAAACGTGGCAGCCATAAACCGTAATTTCCGATTGCACAATGGGAATTTCGTTCCATTCCACTTGGATTACGTTGATCGTCCTCGGCGTCCAGATCAGAACACGTTTCTCATCTTTTACCTTTTTCTCGAGCACCTCCACATGGCTGAACTCGAAAAATCTTCCCATGTCTCTTCAAATTTAGTTTCTTTTTTCTTTCCGCCCCTCTCCCCTTCCTGTCCTCTCTTTGGAGCATTCCCAAACCGTTCACGTCCTACCCGAAACTTTTTCGTTCCCGTTCGCATCCATCGGAGTAACCTCGATATCAAACCTGCTCCAGGATTTCTGGGCACTGTATCCCGACTGAGAAAGAAGAGGTCAATGCAGAAAGTCGACCGCATAAGTCTCCTCGCCGATTTCCATTTTCTGGGATGTACAATGGGTCGATGAGTCCTAGCCTGCGAGTAGTCGGGTTTCGGATTTTTTTTATTTTGATATATATACCGCGAGACACAGTTCTGCTGATTTACTCGCGAAATTCCTGGATGTCTCCAGATTCTGTCCAATGTTAAAGGGCGAATTCCGTTACCATTGAAATGCTTCCTTTTATCGCTAGTGTCCAAACTGATGCAATTTATCCTCATGCGGCCGATTTTACAGTTTTGTGCGGCCTGTTTTGGCTCTTATAAAATCCATTTGTAAATTTTAGAGGGAGATATTACAATTTTTTTTTTTCATTTGATAATCGTAAGGGTTTTTTTACGGATAGCCATCAATGATAACTATCATTAATTATGAATTATATGATGCAATACATCATCATTTTTATCAACATTTGCATTATTCCCTATAGCCATCAGGCAGCCAACAATTTTAGAATTTTTTTGGTCCCCATTGCAGTTACACAGCGCAAGATAAATTTCATGAAAATGTCAATTTTAATGAAGATAAATTTGTTATGCCTTCCGCTCTTTTCCCTAATGGTAATGCCAATGTTGTTTGTGAAAGGTAAACGTAGATCAAGAGGATGAGAAGCACTAGCGTAAAAAGTAATCTCTCCTCCAGTTTACATAATATGTCTGACTCGAACTTATCTCTGAAAAAATTACCTTAGGATACTCTTTCAGCGGTATATCTTCGAGTTGAGCTAATTCTAACAACCTACGTGGGTGTTTTTTGAAATGATTTAGCGAAAATATTGGCAACTATGTCGCCAACATTTCTCCATCGGTGCGGAAATAAAAAAGTGTAAGAATGAGCAGCGCACGTATGTATTCCATTAGTTTGGGCTGCGAAAGACGTGAAGAACAAAGGCATGCATCGACGCCCCTAGCGACCTCTCGTGGGAAGCTGACTCAACGGGTAATGATATCGTCGGAGTTGAATAAGAGAGGGATTTTTTATCCTGTTGCCAGAGGCAAAGTGCCTTAAGGGGTAATAGCAATCTCCCGATGGACCCAAAAAGGAATAACTGGATGCCTATAGAAAGGATGAGGAAGAAGTGGGTGGTAGAAAAGATGGGATTGGTGGAGGGGGGACTCATATCACGGCCGTTGAGAGGACGGCCTAGATGGATAGGAAAAGAAAGTGAATCAGGAGAGGAGGAAAGAGGGTGGACAGATTACGACACGCTGTGTGATCCCATTCTGCTCTTTAGAGACGCGGCAAACGGTTAAATCTTTCAGAATTACGCGCAGTGAGTTTTGGCTGCGAAAATTTAAGAGGAACACCAGTAAAGAGCAAAGTGGACTTATTCTAACTCCGACTGCGAGTATACTAAGAATTATGCAATGCGATTCTTTAAAATGGAATATAGTGGGATAATGAATTAAATTCCTTAGATTAAAAATTTGACCCTTGGATGACGATTATGAAAAATGTCGAAGTGTCCGAGATTCGAACCCAAGTTTTCCACTTCACAATGGTCTTAAAACTTTTCACGGAATGCTTTGTAGGCAGAGTTTTCGTTTGGCAGTTGATTCGTCAGAATGTGCAGTATCGTCTCCTTCCATGGTCTTCAATCATTACAGTAGCCGTCGGGGTGAAGGATCCTGGTTCGAGTCCCGGTCACGGCAACTTTCTTCAAATTCGCCTAATCACGGGTTTTCAATGTGTTCAAGTTCCGCCACATTATCCCTAACCGAAAAAGATTATAATCGAGTCATACACATACGGTGATTCAACTTGCCCAAAGTTCAAGTTGGTTTGTAGATACATAGATGAGTGCATGATAGCAGACAAAGTGAAATGATAGATGAAGAAATAAGAGGGGGAGTATACGGAGATAAAGACAGAATAAATGTGGTGAATGAAATGCTGAGAAGAGACGTATATAGCTCTAAAAAATTAACTAGACTGTATGGAAAGATGTATGAATGTGTCTGATGGGAGTACCCTTTTGACCCTCTAAGGACAACCCGTACGAATTATTGGTCCCCAGGATTGGTTCGCATCTTCTTGATCATGTTTTATGTACGCGAGTTAACTTGAAAAGAGTGTGACTTTGTTGAAACAGAGATGCTAATGGATGGGAAAAGTCACCAGAACTAGTAAAAAAATCCCTAGATTGTGGGCGGTAAAGCCAAGCTTGCGTCTTCGATAGATTGTTCCCCTCCCATTCTATCCCTCTTCGGGAATTACGAAATATTTTTTCATCCTTCCGGTGCTTTCGCTTCAAAGCAGTCTTTGGAGGCACTCCTTGCTTTCGACAAGCAGCTGTTATTGTTTAAAAAGTCGCCCCGGGGAATAGTCTAAGAGTTTCATTTTTTATGTCTTTTATTGAGCGGCGTATTTGAAAATGGGGGTTTCTAATCCAGAGGAAAAGTTGTTTTGTTGGATTTTCTTTAGAGATTGAAGGCGGGGTTGGAATAAAGGATATTTTTCCATGCCTTTAAATGTATGGATGCGGTGTTACGCCGCCTACAGTAACTTTTCCAGATTAATGCCCGGAGGGCAATCGAAAGTTCCATGGTTATTGAAGCAATCTCCTTTCTTATATTTATCATAAATTGGAAATCAAGGTAATATAGTAAAAATTTACCCTCAAGGACTTATTGATTTGAAAAGATAGAATGCGCCTCGTAACGTTGTTCAATGTTGCTTCTAACAATAAGCTGCCGAATAATTTCACAAATGCTGCTCAGTACTTCTTGTAAGCGGCCCAATTGATTTTTAGGCAATATTCGTTGATAAATTCGGAAGCCTCCAGCTCTAATTTTCATTGATTCCTTTATAATATTCCTCCTTAAGGATGTTGTCGCTGAATTGATTATTTGTTATTAGCTGTATTGATTTCGATGTTCAAAAAACGAATATAGAAAAGTGCATTAATTATCCTTCACAGCAATCGAGAGGTAGATGACTAAGCGCCTTCAGCAATTTTCATTCCGATCAAAGAATCATTCGAGGGAACTCATAGCGTAAAATCAATGATTTCAGTGTAATTATCCTTTCCTCTCTTTGTGGAACCAACGCTATTATTATCTCAGAATGCAATTTTCTATAAATTGTTATTTATTTTTTTACTGGATTTGTAACCTTTATTTCTTATGTTTTTCGTTAATTTCTTCTTTCTGATAATTTTTGTATTCCTTTCTATTTTTAATTATCCTTAGTTGGTTAAATGTAAGACGTGACTACTCGTATTAGTCCCTATTTCGGAATTCAGAATAATATCGTAAATATGTGTGCAGGAAAGAGATAAGCTAGCTAGCTATAATCCTGTCCTACGGCTATAGCTAGCTATAATCCTGCTACGTCCTGAAGGATTTTCATGTTGATACCGTTTTCACTCCCACTTTGTTCCAAAGGACTTTTAAAACTCTAATTATTTGGACGAATACCATTTTCCTTTGGAGCAATCCAATCGAAAGAATAGACGATGAGACGTAGTTGTGATCAACTTCTTATAAATAAAATTCATGCGAACGCTGCCTTTCGAATCTTGGACTCTGGTGAAGCAATCCGATCCATCCCTTTCCCAACTTTTTCCCGCTTTTATTGAGAACCGGATGCAGCCAAATACGGAGTTCCTTTCAGAAAACAATCGATCTTTTTGAAGCAGCCGATATTGCAATAGCTACTCGGAGAAGCTTTACAGTTAGCGCGCTTCTGTTCAATTTTAAAGCTGCCATTCGTTCGTGCGGGAGATAGTTACACCGCCTTGCTTTCTTTCCACAAACGAGGACCTCTCGGATCTTTTCTTCCCATCCTTTGGTTCCATCAGCTTGAATGTGTCCGCTGGCATGTATTTTAATTTCAATTTCCACCGAGTCGACTTGGCTTTCCGGACGCACCCGGAATTTCCTTTTAGTTGTGTTTATTTAAATTATTTTCACCGCGTTGAAAAGTTAGGCACACATCGTTCAGGCAGAGACGGCCGATGTCCTTAGAAGGCTTTTAAAACGGTCATCTGGGCGGACTTTCTTCTTTTTATTCTAGTTTGTAATTCCTGCCATTTTGGCGCGTCACGAACAGGTTCGTTGCTATGAGAGAATTCTGTATGAACTCTACGGATGTCGTAGAGGCTTGCGATGGTTCCAGTGTTCTACCCAAGTGCTAATTAAGTGATATGCCTAATAAAGAGGTCCAGTTATTCTTAACGGATACGTTCGTGGTATTTTCATTTCTCTAATCTGAAGAATATTTATTCGAGGAACGAAGAAAGTCCCGCAATTGCTACTATTTTTCCATTATTAATCGGAGATGGTCATATTACGATATATCCGGAAGATATGAGCAAGCATTCTAATCCAGGACGATCAATGATGCGTCTACAAGACGTATCATTGAGTAAGACATTCGCTGAAAGCATTTGTGTCGCAATCCAATAGGCTTGTCCGATGTCTGGAGTCAGTGCCAATGTCATTGGTACATACATTATAAATGAGTCATCTTCATCTCTGATCACCTTCTTCTCCGTGGAACATACAAATAGCCATAAAGATTATTTTATTTGTAGCGTTTCAGGAACGCTGGTTAGCCTTGTAAGAAACGAAAATATTCAAATCAACAGATTTTACGATAGTACGAATGGCTTTTAACAAAAATTTTCATCAACTCCGTTTTTAGCAACACGAGAGATAATTATGCATATCATTCCCCATTTATTTGATGAAATCTAGGTAGATAAACTTGAGCATTATCAACGCTTTTTCATTACTTGCTGAAGACGTGGCTTTATGCTGACGGACGATTTATTTTAACCCTTCTCATTCATTTAGCATCTTATTTCCTGGATAACTTTCATAATATTTATAAAGAGAGGGTTCAGTGTTTTGGAGTCAAATTCGTCAATAAAATTTTTATATTTCTAGCCAGCCATTTCCTATTTTAACTTCAATAACTTATTTGATATCTTTACATATCCTACTTTATTTCTTATGGATTTTTGATATCTTGGCGAATTTTTAAATTATGCGTTTTGCGTTAATGACGGTCCGAGGAAGAGTAACAGTTTTATAATGGGAATAGGAATAAGTTTATTTGTTAAACAACGAAAATTCTTCAAGATGTCGAGTAATTTGAAAGTAAGAAATCGAGAAGAGCAAGAACAGAAGGAGAATGTCGGTCTTCGTAGTTCTTTAAGAATTCCCAGATGTTTCTTACCGATGCTTCTTGTTTTGCCCTCGGAAAATTTCCCCCGAGAAAAAATGCATTCTTCGGACATGGATGCAGAGGTCGCACTTACGAATTTATGAACCTCAGGATCTGAAGAAATTTCCTCTGGCAACCTCAAAGTTCCCGACAGGAAGACTCATGCATTCCCTCAGAGGATTGGGGAAGGGCTATTAAGAAAGGCCACTAAAGGTGGGAATCGCTTCCGCGACCCGCCCTGTTATACTGCTGCACTTTCAAAACCTGACCATTGTGAAACATCCCCAAGGACAAGGGGATGTTCCGGCCATCCCTTTTCAGTTCTTTCCCTCTGTTTGGGTCTGTGTTACCAAACGGTGTTTCCACCTCCAGTGGTGAAAAATTTCCGGAATTTTCAGTGATATTGAGGCATTTTCGGAAATTTTCAAATTGGTATTTCCTCTTCCAAAATTATGACGCCTCTATCCATTGGCCGCTAGATCTCCGAAGTTGGCAAGAAACACTTTACCTGCCATGGTTTTGAGAAAGGCCACTCACGTAGTAGCAAAAGCGGTAGAAAAGACAATCACAGTGTTTAGGGTATTTTTTTCCCTTTGGAAAATTGGCTGTAGTCATTGATGACCAACTTCCAACTCGTCCTGTTCCCTCGGTGATTTATCACGCTTTGAAGTAAAATATCGAATCACTCGGATGTTAATTAAACCGGATGGTTACAGTAACTGATCGAAACCGGTCCTTTGAGGAAACCTTCGTGGGATTTCATATAACATTCTTTCATTTTCCTGCATGAATTCCTTTATAGCAACCGGTTCTCCGATTGATTTTATTTCATGGTTCGAATGATGCTAAAGGTTTTCATGAAAGCACCAGTTCTCACGATTTCTATCTTCATATCATCGGCAACAAAATCGATATACCTCGACGCGCAATTGTAGCTTTAGAAATAAAATTTTCCACTTTCTCATTTTTCCGTTCAAAGTTAAGATATCGAGAGGAGGGTTTGCGGATCTCTTCTGCCCGGAATAGAAATATTTCATCACGAGGAGACTCTTAAGATTCTAGACGGCGAAGGTAGGAATTGACGAAATCCTCATCTCGATCCTTTTTCCTGACGTGAGATAAGAAAGGAAAAGGGACCATCACCACTGGCCCGGATCGTCGCTCGCTCTGACGAAATTTTCGAGCGGAAATTCGAGCAAAGCGAGCGAATCGAGGCGCAATTCCCTCTTTTCTGTTTACATTCTCCACGAAGAAGGAGCGCGCTTTTCCTTCGCATGCATCTCTCGTGGCGCCTCATGGGAGAAGGTCTTTCGTCAGCGAAGAACCGTGGGATGGACGGGATGTGCCTCCCTCTCACTTCCATCCCCTCCAGGTAAATCTCCCTTTCCCCGAAGGTTTCTCTTCGCTCTTTGTAAAAATATCGTTTTTCTCTCTTTACCGTTGCCTCCTGTCTTCCCTACACTCCTTTCTGAATCCCTCATTTTCATTCCTCCACTACATTCCCGCTTACCATTACCTTCCAGTCTCAGTTTTGCCTTTTAAACAGCACTGATTTGCTCTCGTGGTATCCCCTATACTTTTAGTCCTCTTATTTCCTCGTTTTATTCCTCCTTCATTCTCAAGTACAGTTCCTTTCAAGTCCCAATTTCCTTTAAAATAGGATCAAATTTCTTGTGGACGTATTGTTCCTACAGTTTCTGCATCCCGTACTTCATCCGGTTTCATTCCTCCTCTTCACTCATCCCCCCACTTCAGTTTCTTTAAGTGTCATTTTAGTCTCTCATACAGTTTTTTATTTCCTTCAATTCAGTTTTCCCCCTCTTTTCTCTAATTTCCATCTCTGTTTTACTCCTACACTTCATTCCCCCTTCTATCTTAAGAGTTATCATATTTCTTGCTGACCTAACGTCTTTCCCTTCACATTTCCTTCACTTTGATTCGTTCAGTTCTCTCTTTCGATCTACTCCTTTCCCAATCGTCTTCTTTAAATGATATAATTTTCCTGCTGACCTATCGTCTCTTCCGCTTCCTTCTCTGATTTCTTCTTCATTCCCCCATCACTGCTCATCATTCCTCCAGCCCACGGCCTTTTAAATAATATGATTTTGCCGACCCATTACCTCACCTCTCCCTCCCACCTTCATTTCTTCAACTTCCTCCCACCCATCCTTCCTCATTTTCTCCTTCAATACCTCCCTCCGTAACGAGATGGTGCCGAGATGCTTTGCTTACGGAATGTTGGAGATTTTCCCGGGCCGTGCGTGATCGTGAGAGGCCACACCTTCCACGTCCTTGCATACCCACCGCACCCGTCATAATTAAATCGTGGATATTTTTTAGGAGGATGATGGAAATGGAATCTGTTTACCTATTTATACCCTCGCTTTTGCAATTAGATCTTCGGAACCGTCTTTTTCAACTCAATCCTTCCCACATTTTCTTGTATAAAATAAATAATGCTTCGTTTCATTCTGAACACTCCAGAAAAGTAGTGCCAACATCTGATAGTTATGATGATGATGTTTGTTGCTAATTGTATAGTTGTACGAAATATTTAAGATAATTGTAGTATCTGAACAATCAGGAAGTATAATTATAATTGAAAAATGCATTAATACTTCGTTATATATAAGTTGTTTAGAAATCTCAATACCATTCAATATGTTAACCTGATTGATGGTAGTTAACTTCATATGGCATTTAATTCAATTATTCCCGACTATCAATTTACGAGAGGCAGTCCTTCATTATCTTTCGCAAAACTCACAGAAATTTGTGGATTCAGAATAAAGAACTTGTCGTCTATTCATTAACTCATGACTCTCATTTCCCGACTTTTTGTTTATGTCTTAGCCACGAATCTAACAACTTAGGAAAGTTAAGAAAATGTCGCAGTTGCACAGTTAGGTACTTCAGCCTCTATAAACTTAAATTAATGTTCTGTGCGCGTTTGATAGCTTCAAGTTCCGCTTTCATCTCCTGTATAAACGAGAATATTTATACGCAGACCTACATTTACAGCTTTCTAATTGCTCCTCGCCTTTGATATTTTCCCATGGCTTTTGGCTTATATTTTGATGTACTCGCATGTGGATGAGAGAGAGCACGGTCATAATGTAGCACAATGACATAACTGGTACAACGTAATAAGCTTCGACGGCTGCGTTGCTTCGCCGAGGGAATTTTTTACAAAGCGATCGATCAGTCCGACGCCACAAAAGCCCTTTCTATAGTCATTCTCTTAACATCATTTCAGAAGCTCGTGCCAAAACAATGCGCTATTCGTCAATGACTGTTAGCCTTAGTAACTCCGCGCATCTGCCGCTACACTTTAATGATGCATTACCTTTATCGTCAAATATTATCTCCGATGCATTTCGTAGTGCATTTACCCTCGTATGATTTCCATATTATTTGCAAATTGTGGCTCTGCTACTTTTTAATTTTTATCCTTTTAGTTCCTCAGGTCGTTATTTAATAATTTTCACAATTAGGCTTCTAATAAGTTGTAAATAATAAATAAAAATCCGTGAAAAAATTAAATATGACAACAATGTTTTATTACTGGCTTAGTAGAAAGTATCTATCCCTAATTGTTCAACCCGATACTATACCCACTAAACTGACTAAGATGGAAGATATAACATTTCAGGCTCTTCTAGATTATCATTTCCGAAATTCAGTTTTAATTCAAGGAACTGAGTTTGTTGTATCTATCAAAGCTTTCGATAATCTGATTTAGGTTCTCTAATAACTATAAATTTTGTCATTAATTGATTCTTAGTCGCTAGTTCGCAATGCTTTAATTATTTTTCAAGGAAACTAAAGTTATAAATCTCTTGATCTCCATTGAAAATTGTTTTTTACTTTTTTCCGATTAAATTCCTTCTTCGGTCATGACAGACTATCTTAGTATTCATTTAAATTATTGTGTTTTCGGTTTCATTTACTTCTAAACTTAAAGTTTGCACACTTTCGTGCAGTTTAAATAAAATTCGATGTATGGCAGACAATTTTAGGTATCATACAACTTAATAGCGGCCTGATGTTTTCAAATGTGAACTAGTGGCTCAACGTCCTTTTGAATATTGTATCCCATCCTTCGTCTTTTGTCTCTCATGATATTTGTTAGTACTTACACTCACAACCACAGGTACTGCAGTATCAGTCGGAAAGTAACCTTATTGAAATCTTCGTCTTTAGTGAAGCGACTCCTTAAGAACGGTACCTTACCATCTTTTCGAGATATATGAAATCATCCCTTTGAACGGCATGTTCTAATTTTGCATGTAAATAAATGTTTTAGTGCATAGAAGCGCCGTAGGGTTGCCGAGGTAAACGAAGCGGTGCTGCCGTGCAGAGGGTGTGGCAAGGCCGTTCACCACCGTAGGCGCCGCATTGTCCATTTCGACCGAAATAGTGTATTTAATGCTAAAGCCGCGCCGTGAGCGTTAGTGTCACCCGCGCCAGTCGTGCACCATTTCCAAGACTCACGGTCCCAACTTCACGCCATTATGTCATGGAAAGTTTTGCTATCCAGCGAACATGCACTCGATCGCTTTCTCTCAGTCTCTTTTCCCATCCGTGGCTCCATCTTTCCACTTCATTGCATATCGTTTGCACCAGGATCCTTTCTCATCTGATCTGCAGGAGCACGGTGTAGCGTAGGTGGTGAAAAGGGCGCTAAACGATCTTCTTTTTATGAAAAGTTTGAGTGAATTGCCGTGATTATGTACTCCGACTACTTCGACGCTATTTTGCTGGCTGTTATTAAAATTTTGTCGATTTCTTTTGCTGATGGTTAAAGGAAGAGTAAGACCATAGTAATTTGATGCAAGGGGAATGGACATAGGCTAATGCTCTTTGACAGTGCTGTACAACGTTTGTGTTATTTAATGAAACGCTAAAAATCACTCTTACTGTGGCTCTCGGATAGCCATGTGGGCGAAAATGAAAGCGACCCCGGGTTCGATTCCCGGTGGGAATCCCTGTGCGAAATAACCTCAGATGTCGAACATAACAGATGTGCCAAAACCCTTTCTGGTTTAATTCTAAAATCAAATCGAGAAATGACTCTCTTCAAGGACTCCCCTTAAACGAAAAAGTATCACGACATCAGAAATATATGTAATGCAAAATTTGACGAAAATGTTGTCCTATGATATTACATTGCACACCACTAATAATATATCTTACACAAGTTTGTAGTGACGAGTCAGATACCCTATTAGTGCCATATTTCCATCCCACTAAGCGTTCGTAAACAAACCAGCCTTTCCCTTACAGAATACATAAGCTTTAAGAAATCCTTCCAAGCATTCGATCTGGAAACCGTCAAGTACGAACTTGGATTAGTTATCAAATATCTGGGAGAATCTGAGAAAGTTCTGTCCTCTTTTCTATCTGTTGCGCGTTTGAAAAGAAGTAAATTATTTGTTTATACCCATGGGCCGTTTCTGCCATAATCGTGTCCGATTGCGAAACAAATCGGCATTTGTGAGCTGAGCCCGCTATTAGCTTCTGATTTCGGCGCTTGGATTCGACCATATTAGGCAGTAGGGCAGTGGGACGAGACACAAATATAACCGAAAGTATTTCGTAAGTGAGGCTTCCCTTGTATGGATAAATAAGCAGGATCACTGTTTTACTGGTGATGTTATTTTTCAGCATTTCGTAAGCTGTCTCGATTAAAAACTTAGTTTTAATAGGTTCCGTACATTTGAAAGTTTTCCCCTAGTTAAAAAAGTGAAAAAGTTGTCTTTTATGGACTTCCTTAAGGGCATGGAAGCAAAAATCAGTGGTTACATTGTTTACTTTCGTAATATAAACCGCCGTGATTTGAGTTCTAATCATTTTTATATCTGACATCTTGGAAGGAGTGTAAATCTGGTTATCGATGATCTCATGATTCTGCCTTCTGTTGTAACAGATATCTTTTGTGGTTTTAACAGATTTTTATGCAATCCTTTTTTGATTTCCAAATTATCTAAGAATATCCGATATTACGATGTATAAATAAACACGTGAAGTGGGTAGTTTGGTAATTATTTGAACGTGCAGCTGCTCGGCGATTGTATTAATTTCCTGTCGGTTGCATGAAAGAACTCATTTTCTAAATTTGAATATTCATGAGCACCGCAGCTTGTGCCATTAATAATTTAAGCTCGACGCACGTTTATTCATTAAATTTTCTGCTTTCGACTGCTGTGTGCAGTTATTCCCAAAAGGTACGTCATAAATATAGCTATCCAGTTACTGCTTTGCTTTGTGCATTGTTTATGAAGAAAAAAGTATTAAATGTTTTCTTAGCTCACACGCGCATTCTAAAGGACTGTAAAAGGCATTAACCTTATCGCGTTCCCCTATCATTTTCTGTGTGCTTTTGCTGTATATTTCTGTGATTCGGCAATCGTTTCGTCAGATTAGATACATAAATAAGATACGGTGATTAAAAACATAAAATTCGAATAAAATATTTGAATAAAAGTATAAATAATTTCCATTAAAATTCGCTTTGCTTTTTGTTTTGTTAAAGTTCCTCTTAATTTTATTTTTGTGTATGGTAAAATTTTAAAATGTATTATTAAATTATCCCCGCTATGAGAAGTGGTATAATTTCCAATGCAGAGTAGATATTTGAATACACGTTAGTCTTTCACCTCTTGGTAGGTTTTAGTCCTGTAACATCTCCTGCTTAATTTCTTTTCCATTACTTTTTGATTAACGACCACGCACTTCAGTAAATAATAGTTATACTTTGCTAAATAATGCAGGAGAACGGCAACCGACTTAACTGAAAAATGCAAGAAAATTTGTCATGCCCACAATAGTCGCCCATCAAACCACCACACTAGCTAGTGTCATTCACCTTTCATAATTGGTTTTTATTTTTACTCTTTTTCCTTGAGTCCTAAGTTTTTCTCTCTTTTCTTTTAATATATTATCAAGCACGGACATCGAGGCAGTAAACAATGCATTTTTGTTATCGACGTATTTATAAAGAAAATGGCATCAATAATACGGGATGAATAAATGTAACAAAATGTGATGTATAAGTTTACTTAAAAAAATTTTTCAAGCTAAATTTCTAACTAAAAGTTTCGAAAAAAAAATTGTTTTAACCTCCACTTCTTAAAGTGAAGCTGTCACTTAAATACGAACGTATGCATCATCGAATGACATAGGGCACATCGGTTGGGAAGCACTACCTTTAGTAGTTTATTTCTGACTAATCGCC
Organism: Pachydiplax longipennis; assembly: GCA_036926295.1. Taxonomy (NCBI): domain Eukaryota; kingdom Metazoa; phylum Arthropoda; class Insecta; order Odonata; family Libellulidae; genus Pachydiplax; species Pachydiplax longipennis. The sequence continues at coordinate 5,805,431 of JAVFKF010000010.1, forward strand.
TCAAAATAGAGACAATGGGAAAATCGCGAAAGAATGCCATGAATCGTAATAGAAATGACGCTCTCCATGGTGAAATAAGCCGCCGGGAAGAGCTTTAGAAGGCTTAAACGCGATTAAAAAACCCACGCGGCAAAGTATGCGCGTTATCAAAGGTAGGAAATTAAACCAGTTCCTGTACGCCAAGGTGTCACGTACACAGCTCTCGCAATTGTACGCGGAAAGTGATGGAATTGGCTTCCAGTTGATCGAACTAACCCCATAATGCCTTTCACTCTTTCCCCCTTAGGATTCTCCCATCCTCCCCCACTTCCCCAGGCGCACTTTCCATCTCCAAAAACCTCCATCAGGTCGAATCCAATCCGTGAAACTGAGGTGACGTCGACGCGGAGAGTCCGCACCTGGCGCCATCTTTGCTTCCTCCTCCGCGGTCCTCGCATCTGTTTCACTTAACCCCGGCGTGAGGCGTCCTCACGACCCGTAGGCATCCGATTCGTATCTCGACAGCGGGAGTTTTCCTCCAGGACGAATATGACCCCCAGGCCGAGGGACCAAAACGAATGGATCGCAAAAAAATGGACCGTTTTGTTCGACATGTGTTACCCCCCTGGATGTGTGCCGCAGTGGAAGTATCTGGGACCGCTAAAGTTTTGCAACTAGCATCTCCCGCGGGAGTACTCGAGGTTTTGGAAAGCGGTTTCTTCGGTGGGCTGAGCCCAGGGTGTTGGCAAAGGCGGCTCCTCCGATTGACGGCCACTTCTAGCATATGGTCCATTTAAACCCACCCTCTCGCCCTTTTATTAGTTTTTCCTGCCCTCCGTCCTTGTAATCTTGAGCGTGGAACTCGGTTTTTTGATCCCCGCTCGTTTTGCTTTTCGTTTTTAATGTCCGTCTGCGGGAGAATATGATACGTTATGGAGTCTCCTCGAATGCCTAAGCGCCGTTCGCTTTGAAAATCGCCTTTTTTTGTTTGACATCTCTTTAAAAATGTTTCCAGTCTGGCGGACGCTCGCCTCTGCCCTTCTGATTGGCAGCTTGCTCATTCGAATCGATTGCTCCCTCCCCATCCTCGATAATTTGCTCAATTCACGCGCGCAAATTCATCTTCCCCGTCTGCGTTTTATTTTCGCTTCTTCGAGCGCGCTGAATGAATAATTTCTGGTCCTTATCGGGAGGCTGTCTTTCCCCGGCGCGTATACCTGGAATTAAAAGTTTCGCCGCGGGACCGTGTGAACTCATTCGCCTGAAGAATTCTCTAATGATCCTGTAGGTTTTCCGTTCCTTTAGTTATCACGTTTATATCGCGCAACCGTGTCGTATCAATATATATCGTTGAATGAGCACGGGAAAATGCTTGTTTTCTAATTAAGGGATGAACTACCGATTTTCAAAGTTGGTGCACCAAGGTATATTTATTTGCGTAAATGAAGTTCTTTATGGAATTAGCCTCATATCTAATACGTCATACATGTATTATACTACATTGTATAATTTTGGAATAAGAAAGGATTCACAGTATTATTTTTCTAATTTCCACAAGAAAAGTAAACACTGTATTTCGCCATCCGATCATAATATTTTCAGTTGGTAGAAAAATATATAATCACAGGAAAAGGGTAACGAATTAGTAAGTTGGAGAAGTTAAAAAGTTTTTCTTTTCCAAACTTTTCTTTTTTAGCTTCAACAAATTAAGTTCCAAGATAACTGAATTTTATCGTCAGATGTAAACTCGGTTTCATTCACAAAGATAAACTCAGTTTTATACATGTTTCGACTTTCTAAAACGGTTAAGAAATGCCGGAATGCTATGAATAACATTCAGTTGGGTCGCATCCTTCAGAAGAAAAATAAAGTAGCTGACGGGTGATAGGCAGCTAACATCAATCGACGTATCAGATATTACATGGTTGTGGAAAACTTCCGAGATGTTTTCTTTTTCAAACGCACGGTGACATTCGTTTCAAAGAATCGGGATATTTGCTGGAAGCCCTGTGGAAACTTCCATCAGATCTCTTCGACTGGACGGAATGATAGATATAGCGATGGGGATGGAAAATAATAGCGTTTTTCGGATGTTAACAGACAGCTTGACGGTCGCGATCCATGGAAAACCTCACTGTGGCTGTTCGCACCAGATTAATACTGTTTGATTTTTCAAAGGGTTACATCGTTGTTGCACATATTTTAATGCGGAGTTCGATTGAGATATGTATTGTCCGAAAAAGTATTCTTTTCGTAATGCGAAAGTGGAACGTGTGCGATCAACCCGATGACTATTAAAGCATTTGAGAGCTTCTTCGATTTTTAATTGGATAACCTATTTCTTGCTAAATATTACTTTTTCCCTTTATTCATAAATAGCGTTAATAATTTGACTTTGTAGCCACTACGACAATGTCCAACTATATTAAAATTAATATTTCTGAACCGTATGTTTACAGTATAAGTACAGCACATTTATATCCTCATTTCTTTCTTTATTCAAAGATTGGACTCGATAAAGATGAATTAGTGCTCCAATATGTACGAGCGGATAGGATAGCATATTAGTCTTTGGTTGAAGTTGTCCCGGGTTCGATGTCCAGTGGGAGTGTCTGTGCAAAATAACCCTATTTGTTAAATCACTTTTATCACTACTAAGAAATTAATTCCGCTTCCATCCTGATCGCTGTAGTTGTTTTTGTATAATTTCAAAATCCATATTATAATCCTCAATTTCCGCAAAGTGTGTATTTCCGTCAACTAACCTGATTTATGTTATTTTAGCGGAATTATCATCCCGCTTTACATTGGTATTCAATTTCCTCTCGGGTGCATCTGCACATTTCGCAATTCCTCGTTAGTTTCCTTTCCACTCGGAAGTAAAATAAACGTAAACAGATTCCTCATTCCCGTACGGTTACAGAGGATCTAGTAATTATCAATCTCAAAAACCTGAAATTCCCTCTACCTCGCGTATCTGATCACGTTGCTGGCGTCTTCGTAAATTTTCATTAAATTCGCGGTTCGGGAGTTTCCGCCGATGATATTAAGCGATCGTCGGCGAAGATTTTAGTTTTGGATTTGGAACGCTTTCGGAGTCATTTCCTTCTTCGTCTGCCTCTCTTTCATTTCGCCATCCTTTTTTCCATTGTTCGTTATCTCAGTGGTGATCGCGTTTTCCATTATCGACAATTTCGGCTACTTTGAGAGCATGAACACTATCGGTAATCTTTGTTAATTCCAGTGTTTACACGATTCGAAATGCTCGTAGCTTCGTGGAAGAAATAAACCCCATGATGTTGCGGACATTTTTTTAGCTGCGACTCTTTTGGTAATCAGATTATCTTTCCGAAGAGCGCAAATCGACGCAAATCCCAACCAGCGCAGGTTTCTCTTCATCGGGCGTAATTTATTTAGCCGAAGGCTTCGAAGTAATTTCCGGGAAGCAAATAATCTTTTTCCCAGATGTCCGTCTGGTTTTAATGGAAGCGTAACCATTATTTCCACCGCGGCAAAGAGATATTCGTAATAATGTAGCGACTCTCTCAATGTCCCTGTTTATGTTCTTCATGTGTTTCTCGATGAAGAGGTGTCTAGGATCGAGGAATGCGAGCGCTTAATTTAATTATCGCTCGTGCTTTTTAGCCGTTTCGGTCACCGTTCGAATTTCTTTGTATATTGTTTCCTCAAATACGAACTCGGGAAATATTTCAGATCGTTCTCTTGCGTAATTTAGAAACATGTTCGCGTTGATTACCTTTCGTTTTATCATCCTACGCTTTATTTCGCACATGTGCTGTATTGTGCGGTGGGGTTACTTTTATTTTACTCAAAAGTATTAAAATTTCCTTCTTTTTATAATAAACCTGTGAGCGTACTTAATATCCCTAGCAAGAACTCCCTAAATTAGACAACCCCTGTTTCGTACCAGTATTTCGTTTTGCAAACGTTTGTTTTATGCAGATTGTTAGCACCTGTGCATGCTCACAAGGAAAAGAATTTCGAAGTATATCGTTCAAATTACTCATATCAAACAGATGGACTATATAGCACACGTATTTTCGTCGAAAGGAGAATAATTTTATTGGTATTTTGCGTAAGGTTGTCTATCAGTTCTTTAATTTTTTTCTACGCATACAGGTTTTAGAGGTTAGAATATGTCTCCGGAAACTTTAAAATACTAGTGGACCGGCAAATGCCTCTTAACGATCCCAAAGATTAATTACGTTCAGTAGGTATATATTTATTTATTCAATGGATTCACATACAATTCTGACAACATAGTGAGTAGTAAAACAGTAGAGCACAAATTTACACTGAATAATCAGGGATTCATGTAAGGAAACAAATCAACAAAAACTAACCCAGAGAAATTAATACAAAATAAGATTTAAACAGGTCTATTTACATGAATATATACGAACATTTTCTTTTAAGAATGCGACTGGCGATCTGGAAGGGTCTATGGAGGGAGGTGGGGAGTTCTGAAAGTTTGGAAGTCTACACAGTAAAGCATATCTTTGTGCAAAGATTAATCAATGCCTAGGAACAATTTCTGTTGAATTGACGACTCCTTTGAGTGTTATTTCTGGTGTACCCGATACGAACCCGGGCTCTCAAGGGTTTCTAGACTAGCACGCTAACCCAACAATCAATATACATTATTAATGAGGAATCGAAAACAAGCGACGAATTGATAGCGTTCATTATTCGAGCGTTAAATAGTCCGTCTCTTCACCACGAATAAGAATTCTTCATTCCTCGTTACTACATACGAGTATGAGGGAACACACACCCTCATGACTGAATCTTTTGATCTCCAGAGGTGAGTCACGCAAACTTCTCATCGACCGATTCCGCTTTAAAATTGAAAATGCGCTTTATTACTCGCAGCTGGAAACTTTCTAAAGTCCTCCACGTGTATTTCTTATCGCCGAGAAGTAGCCTAACCTCGAATATTCAATCGGTTTCCCCGCAAAAAATGGTCGAATGATCGGTGTCAACCTTCCAAGGACGGTTTGTTCCATTCGAGTCCACAAAAAATGCCGAGTTTCCAGAATCTGTTACCGGGAGAGAGGTGTGACTAATAGCCCTCGGCGGGCGACTTCGTTTTCTTGGCCGTCGATACGTCGGATGAAATATTTAGCGGGATGTATGTTTTCTCGCGGAGAGGTTCCCCGCAATTCATTCAGCACGTCTCAGTGTGTCCGAATTACAAATACTGTCGCCAATAGATCTTTCTCCCCTGTCGCCGTTGTCAACTTTGCGCATGCTTGACAATTTGTTAATTTTTGATGCTGAGTGTTTGAATGAAGCTTTTTGCCCTCCTCTTCTTTCCTACGTCAGTTGCGTTATCTTTGTCTGCATTCAAATTGTTTATTGTTTGTCCTTAGTATTGTACTCTCTAGTATACGACTATTCTTTATATGAGCTTTGTATGTATTTTTGTGCTTCGAAAATTCGAAATATTTTGCGCTGATTACTTTTTGGATGTTTGGCTGTCTGGTGTTTAATTTCTTAGCTGCGAGATATCCCGCTCATGCGAAACCTTTGTTTCCTTCTAGTTGTGGAGATAAATACTCTTTTTTTAAACAGGTTTATCTTCATGCTCAGTGCGATTTATTATAAATTCATTAGAACACCTGTAATTGATCTTTGAAAGCACTAGCTTGCAAATTTTTGATAAGATATCGACTCGAAATTTTATGCACTCGGGGAGCTAATTTATAACCGTTGGTTTCAAACATATCTTATCATTTACTTATGATTTATTATACTATACTGCTATATTTAGTCGCTAGGACAGGTGGTGGCCTTATCTTGTTTTACATTGAACTACTAACACAATAGCACGAAGTTCTACTTAGTTAAAAACTCTGTCCATTAACTACCCTAGTTTACAAGCTATGCTAATTTACAATTTAAACAGCTATGTTTTACTTAATTATCTACAGATACCACAAACACCATGTGCGTTTTACAATTATCTCAAAGAATACCCTAGAAACCTTGCATATGCAAATACAGAATATCAGTACATAACATAAAAACGATTCACCCAAATGTAATCACTCAAAATAACTTTTAAAAAAGCTTATTAAATAGCTAAAATTTATACAAGAACTTTAAGTTTCCTTGAAATAGCAATAACACTACTTATCACGTAAGATTTTCCAGGGTCCCTGATAGGGCCTATGGTTATCATAGAGACCACGGGGCCCACGAAGTCCCCACCATACGTCAACCAAGTAGGCGATCCCCCAGTCAAGTGGTACTTCAGTAATGAAACATTGAATAGAGAGGAGATGACTTAAAACTCTTGAGTAAGACTCTTGAGAAAGATTAGATTTACACCAAAGATATATCAGCTCTTTGGTCAAAGGAAATGCCGATCTGTGCTATCGAGGACTTTATCATAGTATATTAGTCATATTAGAGAGTTTTTATGGAGGAAGTCCCTCTATCGTCTACGTTATCTCGCTTATTCATTCGAACTTCAGTGACCCAGAATGGGGAAGTCCGTAATACTTTTACTTTATTGCTGTGCAATAGTTGGTGTTAATTTAGGTTTGGTCAACCCTCTTATGCCGCTAGCAATACCATCGTCGAATGTAGGAGGATGTACGAAAAATCTTGAAACCAGAGGAAAATTGAGCGAAAACACTAATAAAATCTCCTCTGAGTCATCGTAAATCCTAATGAAGATTAAGACGAAACTTTTAAAGGCTACACGGCAAATTGTGAGTTTTACCTTCTCTTTGCTGCCGCGATTAAAATCATTGCAAAACAAGCTCTTGGAAAAAAGAAGGAATCTCCGGATTGAAAAAAAAGGTTTTGCATCATCAGCGAAAAAGCGGAAAAAGAAGTAGAAAACATCGAGCTGCGATTGAGCCCAACAAAGGGTTTAAGCTGAAAGGCAACGCCATTTGAAGTTTAATAGAGTATTAACTTTTTTGTCCCTCAAAGAATGTGAGCAGTACTTTTCGTGCCGCGTTTAAACGTCACGTTTAATATCAATAGCAGTTTTTGCTTGGCAAGAAATTTCCTCAAAGGAATCTCGGGGATTATTTTCCTCGGATTTCTCAAACGCGGAGTGGAGAGAAGGAAAACTCTTCCGTGGAGGATTTTCTTAATTACGATCGTTATGAAAGCTCGCAATTTATCAAACCTTCAAAATCGTGACCTTTGAATCCAACACGGACTCCCTCGACACATCTTCGGTTCACCATCTCCCTTGCCTCAGTCACGAACATTAGCGCGAGTTTTTCGATCCGCAGGTCGTAACTGTTAGATGATCGCCAAGATAATCCCGTATCTGACTCAAAGTTGGCGTAAATCTTCTCTAAGAACAATGGCCAAGTAGAATCGGCCATTGAGGCCGGTCGGAGTAATCCCTGGCGCCAGAAGCTGAGGGCCTCTCGGATCCAATCGTCGTTTCTCAGAGGCCCTTTTGGTTCGCAGGGTTATTCAAGCGGCCAGGGTTTTTCCTCCCTCTCCCGCTAGGGTATTGTTGGGGCCGTACCCCTCCCTCTGCTAGGGACCTGCATTGTGATCGATCCCAGAGTGGACTACTTTTTCAGGCTGAGTCAGAGTCTAGCGAATACTGGAGGCGGTTTTCGTCTGTAAACCCAATGATAAGTGTGCCCAAGTCCTCATCCATATACCTATCAACCTTGTTCCCTCTGCATAGCACCTCCCAGAAATCCCTTCCAATTTTCACTATCCCTTTCTGCCCCGTTCTTGGCGTGCTGAATGGTAGTTGGTGTGCGGATTCCAACTCTCGATATAATGTTCGCGACAAGGAACTGAGGTTTAAGGAAATGGCGTATAACAGAGGGTTTTGGTTATGTAGTCTAACGGTTATATTCAAAGGAAAAAACTTTTTCATCTTAAGGGTGCACTTATACCGAGTGTCCACCGGTAGGCCTCTCTCATTTTGCGTGCTGAATGCCTTCAAATGATCCAATATCGAAATCTTTTAATATGAAAGAAGTTAATGACACTTTGAAGGTTAAAGGTGGCTGTTTCTTGCCTGACGTACGTCTTTGAGTAAAATAATCTATTAGCCAGAATGTGTTCAGAGGAGAGGTGGAGTAATTTTGGTAGTATTATGTTGTATCTTTAAGAAGGACGAATTAATCCTATGCTCTGAATAGAAAGTTTTTCACATGTGTAAATTTTAAAGAAAAATTCGTTTTCGAAATCCAGAGTATCGTTTGGTGTTTACCTTAGTAATCAAAAGCTTCGATTTAAAACTTACTTCAGTTACTTTTCCAAGAACACGAATTTGAATAGTTAAGTAAATAAGGTTTCATCCGAACAATTGCGATAGTGTAAGATTGTATGTTTGTAATCTAAGTCAGTATATGTTCATAAAAGTTTTCTATCAGTTTTTAAAAACAAGGCTTTAAAAAAATAGATACAAAATGACGATATGTGATTCTTCTTAAAATCTTAATTTCTCATAAAGGTGGTAAATACATTATTTTCGAATAATATAAAAACCGAAATATTTACGATTATGCGCGATTATTCATTATATAACATAACGAAAATTTACAAACCCTTCCGGAAATGATAGGAAACAAGGTCAATTGCAAAGTCCAGTGCGTACTCCCATGACTGTTATCATTACTACTTCCGCCACATGAATCATCTTAGGAAATCTTCTCTCTCCCAAGAAAAAAGTGAATCACTTTGTGTCACCAATTCTTGAAGAATCGGCGATTTTCTTCCAATAAGGAATTTACATGCACGTTCTAAAAGCATCGAACGTCCCTCGATAATGTTATCATCGATCAAATTTTCTCGCCGAAAATGTAAGATGCTCTAGAAAGCTTTGGAAACCCTCATAGACCATCTTCGGGAAAGCGTCGCCCTATATGAACCAAAAAAGCCCCTAACGCAGCGCGAAAAGAGCTGAAACGGCAATGCTGTCAGGTAAGTGCTCTTTTTCGGCGGTCTTTATCCATGCCTCTTACTTTACGCCGTTCGTCGCTCGCATAACTCAAATCTTAAGCACGACCGTCAAATCCTATCTCAAAGCGTTCCCTTCCTCTTCTTTCCCCATTGTTTTTGTCCATTTCTTGATGAATCTTCGTTTGGGTTAATCCGTTTTTAATTTTCATCGAAGTTGAAAAATAAGCGGCGCTCGTTTGGAATATATACTTAGGAGTTATCATCATGTGTTTCATTTAAAAGTAATGAATAAAAGTGGTAGCCTCATTAGGATTCACCGTTAGTCTGCGAAATTACTGCTGTGGAAGCTAGTAATAGTGTTGCTAAAAGTGCTTCAACGGCTGAGGTCATTACAGCTAAATGGGCTTCTGGGAATTGAACCCGGAACGTTTTAAACAAAGGCGAATGCGCTGCCTACTCAGCTATCCGAGAGCCTTCGTAGGGTTTGCTAATGGACATTTATTAATCGAATTTTTCTCTTAGTTGTATCTTGAGGACGAACCATAGGGAAAATATTGAGACCGAGAAAATGAAAAATTACGGGAGTACGAGGGCCAGAAAATTACCAGTCCTAAAATTTTCTTTCTCGTTCACCAAATATGAATCAATGCACCTGTTTCAATACAGCTTCCTCGTTTACCTCTCTTACTTCCGCATCGGTCGTTATCATCGCATCGGTTGTAAATTTATTTTGTTAATTGCCGAATGTTTCGCTTAATGAAGGAGTTATTGAATGGGCACTCAATCCACAACTGTTCGAAACCGCACTTTACATTGATGAGCGTTTACTTGAGTGCATATTTTCCCGGTAAAAATAGAAGAGCGGGATGTGCTGGAAGGAGAACTGCATAATGAATGGAATGCCGAATGTTAGCTCGCGCGAGAGATACAAATATCACCCGTATGGTAGCTCGTTTTACAAACTCAAGAAGGATTCGTTTAGAACTGTCAAAATTTTACCAAGGGAATATTTGTGAATGAGTCAGTCAATATTCTCCATCAAAAATACCTAATGACTAGGTGTTACAAATGTTTACAATGGACCAGAGAGGAAAAATCTTGGTGGATGGGAAAGATTTATTCGAGCTCAGGCAGTAATTTAAGTTCAGGGATTCTATTAAATCTCGCTGTTGAATGTAAATAGCATTTGATTGGTGTCTCTTTTGTTAGGGCAGATTTTTATCTATTCACAGAATAACTCTAATTCACATTTATTCGAAATAATTAGCTAAGTAAAACAAAAAATACATTCAAACGAGCTTGCTGAAGAAGTACGTCATTCTTAATAATTTTTCTAAATTTTAGTTCCCAAATGTATTTTTGCGTTTCTTAGGAAATGATGAAAAGGGAAAATATATATACACGCATAAAAGTATATAAACGAGAGCGAAACTTGCTTCTATGTTAGAGCCAGGTTGCATTCAGGTTCAGAAAACCTGTTTTACTCAGGTCTTTAGTTAGGAACAAGGAATCAAAAAAAAATAAATTCATAATCAAAGCCTTAATTGAGCTTTATCTCCGCGATGAATTTCCAACCTCCAGACAGGAAGATATACATTTTCCCCAATGATAAGTCAGCCGTGTTTCACAACAATTTTTCGCGTACCAAGAATGAATGGAAGCGTTTTATCATAAATTTTGAGTCAGTCGGGGAACGCTTTCCTATGTTAATTCACTCGATGTGACTCATGTGCGCGCGGAGGACGGTTTTTCCGGAAATAATAGCGCGTCGGATGAAAGTAGGGCATCTTCGGTGGAAGTGACGGAGTATCCGAGCGTTTATCTGCAGCGTCGTTTGAGGAGAATTGCGGAGACTAAATTGATGCTCGCGCATTAAAGGACGGTGCGAAATATTGAGCAGTTGAAGTATATACCCAACCACTCCGGCTGCCCCCTCCGTAAAAGAGGGAACATCATTTCGGCCGGATAATTCCAACGAAGGGGTTTTTCTGCTGGAAATGGCTCATCTTTCAGCGGTAGCAAATACATTTAGGCGGGCGAAATTAGTGAGATGCATTTTCTGGGAGCCGCACTCCGAATGCATTTGCATATATTTCCTAGTAACGTCGTGGGAAGACGAGCAGCTTTCTTTCCGCCGTTTATTGACGCGGTAAAAGCATTTCACTCGGAATGGGACGGTTTAAAAAGAGGAGTCCTCGTTCTTCAACATTTCTCCGCCTTTTAGGAAAGATCTCGTTTACCGCGCCGTTTCTAAGAGAAGCGTTAAACGAAGGTAAATAAATGATTGTTCCTCCGAGTCTATTTCCTTTCCGGTTTACTCAAGGGTATAGGAAGATAGGATCCTCTGAGCTCCATCGCTCACCGGATAGGACGTGAAGGTTTGAGTGGTAAAATACTTAGGATTGGAATGTAACTCTTTTCTCTTTCCGTATGAAAGGCTTTGGAAGTCTGCGTGGGCTGAAAAGCCATGCCCAGGTTTGGGTCTAGTGTGGCAAGGTTATCAATCTTCGGCTCCAGTTGTTAGGTCGTTGGATGTGAAAGATTGGGGTCTCTGAATTTTTTAAAATAACTCTTAAGAATGTTTTATCATCGCGCCAGGGCCAAATTGGAGTCTACCGGTGAAGGTCAGTTTGATGAAGGACTAAGTGTTGTCTCAAGCTTTTGAGTTTTGCGGATTTCTCTTGACCACTTATTCTCTCCAGGAAGCCAGCACCGTTCAGTGGAGGAAAAGTGAATTATAAGCGATGATAAATGCTTATTGAAAAGATGACGTTTTCGTATTCTTGGGTCCGATAATTTTAGTAATACTTCCTCCAAATAAAAAATGTTCCTCCGTCTTTCCGTAGAAGTCTATTGAGCTGAATGCTGTAATATTTAAATTAAAAAGAATTTGCGGAAATTTCTAAAAATGGCGATTACTTTCTTACTTTTTCTCGGATTCTTACCAGCGCAAACATTTGGAAAAAAATTCCTATTATTTTGTAAAAAAAACTTATGATTTCATGCCTGCCACTCTTGCATTTATGGTCACTTCGTATTATTTTTTGTATCACTTCCATCGTTACCTAATGATTACACGATGCCAAGTTTCCATATCTGCAATCTTTTTCAAGGTTCTTTTTCACTTGGAACGTAACAACAACGGAGAGAAATAGATCGGAAATGATTCAAGTGGGAGTTCAGTATATGCAGCGTTTATCTTTATTTAATGTCCGCAATCGCGCAACCAGCTGTTAAAAACCGCGTTTAGCGGCTCTTATATATCTCGAATATTGCTCTTGAATCATTCCTAGGATAGAGTGATGTAGCTCGTAATCTCGATGAACGTATCTGTTGGTGATGAGCTGTTCCAGTTGCTAAATGCAGAAGACGCCCGCGCTCTCTTACCTCCGTCTCTTTTCTCGCGTATCTAAGTTGCACTTGGGTGTTCCCGAGAAGTTTTAAGCATTGATTTCCGGCAAATGTTCCTATAATGTATGCAGATGACAACGGGTCATTTTTTTTTCTCTCCGCGCTGTTTTTTCATCCCACTCCTCTGCTGCTGATTGTTTCAATCGTGCCAACTTGTTCTATACCTGTTATTCTCAGTCCTAATAATCCTAAGTCTCTCTATGTAGCGAAACAGTTGTTTTTTCTAATTGTCGTAACTGAATATTTACTATCATATAGGTTGCTGATGAATGGTAGTGAAATTCTCGGAGGATTTTTTCGCGTAGTAGGAAAATGTTTGAAAATGAATTGCTTAAACGATATAAAACATCATCTTACTCAGGTTGCGTCTATTAGGATCGAAATTCCCACAATTATTACGCATCCCGTTGTTACGAAACTAAATGATGAAATATATCGGTTTGAATTCGACTCGGTTTTTTGGTCGCGAAAGGGTTCCTGTGTTTGAAAAGGAAAGGGGAAAGTAGTCCGAGTACTACTGATTATCATAATATACCAATAAAGAATTAAGATTTTGCAATCATAGCCTTCATTTTTACTGCAACTTAAGATAATGTTGTGAAGGCAACATTTATGAATGATCTTTATGAAAGAAGGAAGAAAATAGGAATTTGTAAGAATTAACGCATATTCAGTCTCATTGTAGAAAACATATAATTGAACTAGCCTAACAATTGCCCTTTTCATTCTTCACATTATAAAGTTTCTTACAATATTCCCAATTTCGGTGAAAAGAAGGGTAATCACGCTAATTGTCGATTAAGAAAGACCTGAAGAGCTCTCTTACAACTGAGGGCGCTTCCAACCCACCGTGAAAAAGCAACCTGCTGGGTTATGCGTATCAAAACATGCAGTGCTGTTTTAGAGGCCATTATGGTACTGTTATACGGCATCGCCTCAGTAAACATGGCCAAATTTTCCTCTTCTTTCTTCTCGAATGTTTAGGACCCAGTGGCCGAAAGAGCATCTCTTATCTCCCCAACCGCGATGGAATTTTTTCTTTCGCCCTTTGTTTCAGTCTCTCGGCGGCGACTGCTGGATTCTCGGAAAGATGCGAGGGGGTGTCCTTGAGCCTCACTCGCACTCCCAAACGGAGTTCGAAAGTGAAGATGCTCTGCGAACGGCCTTCCATCCGCGCCTGGATTTAAACCCACGATAGTTGCCAGCCAAGTAACGGTCCCATCTGTTTTTTTCTCTCCGTGTCCTCCGTCGGTTCCGCGAGCATTTCATCGTGATGAATAGTGAATAGCTCTGCATTCCAGAAACGAGATCGTCCTTGCAGAGTGAGTTCTCAGCACGGCCGTTTCCTCACGATTCCCAGCGGGATCGGCAACTTATGACTCGGAGAATGCTTCGATTCAGATGAATTAACGCCCTCGTCCAGGAAGGCCCTCCATTTCGCTTGCGTAATCTCTCCTTTCGACATCCCTCGTGATGGTCGTCGACCGCGCGAAAATTTCGGATTCTGGGATGTCCCCGCGTGACTCGAGGTGCACGACGCCCCGGCGGAAACTCCGCTCATATCTCGTCTTTTGTATCGCTCGTGGATCGGCCATAGAAACGGGACCGAGCTATCGCGGAAATTAAAGCGATGTGCCGAAGGAAATTAGGAAACGAGAAATCTCCGTTAGGGCCTCGGAATAAGTACGCCAATAGGGTTTAATTAATTCGGTCGCTGGATAAATAATGCTTGTCTTTTTTGCTCGTTTTTGGTAGGAGCGAAGAGGGGGTTGGGTTGGATATGCTTCAAAATGGGAAATCCTCTCCGAACACGGAAATTGCATAGAATTCCTTTAAAACGCATGATTTGATGTAGAGGTGTGGAGGTCATCGGAGACCCCAAGCGTAAGGATCAGAACGAGCTCCCCATTGCAAATCATCCGAGTTTAAAATACCCATTATGCTCGCAAATATATACGTAGAAGTACTCTCCATGTGACATTCTGGGGCTTCACTTCTGCAGGAATAAATAAATGATGAATTATGAGCGGTATTTCTATCAGTTAGTGTGGATAATAGAGAGATTTTATGAGATGAAAAAGTTACTCGGCCGTGATGGTGGAGAGATTAGCGTGCTAGGATTTCTACCTCTAAATTCTACTATTCTACCTATTCGAATCTTGACTAATCTGTTATTTCTAGCTGGAGAATCGTTGTCAATAATAATAATTATTATAGAAGTGAATGTTAGTAAGGCCTTCCTATTTCTATTGAAAGAATTATTATTGGTGAAATTAAAGGTGTGTAAAATATTATATTAATATAATCAGGATCCATACAAGTTCTTTCTTATAGAAATAAAATTCCGTGATTGTGTTATAGTTTAGAAAACATACTGAGGGAGTAATCTCATTGAGGCCTCCCGTATGTGAAAACTTAGATTTTCAAAATCAGCTAGTAATTCTTTCTGTGACTTTTTTCAAGTTTACTCTTTCTTTTAAATTGTATATAACGAAGGTTTTTATCTAAGAGGAGATTTATTAGTCTCAATCCAGCCCTAATTAAGCCGTTTAATTATTCTTACATTGTTATTATGGAAATAAAATAAGTGCCCATAATTATAAATCCGTCCCTGAGCTCGTCTACTGATTTTTCAAAGATAGATGAAGGGCATTAATTCCGCTGGACTAAATTGTAGAGGAGCATGATTTTTGAGAATTTTATCTCATACTTATAAATCATTGAGTCATCTTTCTGTAGATACAATCAAAGATCTCCCGGGGAAGATTTCGCCGCAAACATGGCGGGCGACACGAATATCCGGCCTTTATGCAATCCCGGAATATTACTTTCTATCCAGTTTGGCCGAGAATCGTGCACTTATTCTCTTCGATTGTTTTACCCGGCGATTTCCTCTTCCCCGCCCTAGAGTCATCTACCGGCGACCTTTGAGGCAATCAGCTTCTTCCTCGGCTAATGCTCATCCCCGCACTTTCGCTATCAAAATATGTTTCATCGCAGTCGATATTTTCCTTTTTTCCCCTCCCCCGCAAGAAAAGGTCAGACGGCCTTAATGGACATGGAGAGAAATAAATTGTTACCGTCCTCTTTGTGATCGATCACCGGCCTCAGCCTCGTTTGTCGGGAGGTGGGTGCTCCCCAGTGGGACGTAATTATATTTCGATCGCTGAAAACGTGTTCATAGGGTAATTGATGGGAGTTTTTCGCGAAAATTTAGGATTCGTTTTTTACGCATGTTCAAACAGCGGTCAACTGGCCGCATGCGGACACTAATGCGATTCTTTGACTCAGCTTACGATCTGCTACTTTGAAATTCTTCGTAAATCTCTCTAAAAGGAAAATATCGAAATGTTTCCTAATTGTATATTATTTGCAGTTCATTTACACCCCTGCGAATGCAGTATTTTATGATTATTTATTTTATAATATAATGATAATTTAATAAATATATGATAATTTTTTTAATTAGTGCTGTAATTTGGTATACTTTGAACGTATGTAATCCACTGATTACATATAAATATATTTCACAACAATCGAGGAAAGAAAATATCGGGACCTCTCTTCTCAATTGTGCTGCCTTTTCAAAATTCGTTCTTCCATTATCCTTTACCCAAACCTTACGCCTCTGCATTTAATGATTCGTTCTTTTCCCGTTCATCTTTTCATTTAATGTTTTGCGATATTGCTTTCATATTTACGTCACGTCATCATTTCACTCGAGAGTATGATAACGAATCATTTAGTAAATTTATCATTGAGAATAGAGCATTTAAACTGGTGGAGATAACAAAAATTCTCAGGAAAGCCATAAAAATATATTGGAAGAGAATTCTTACATTAATTGCCGAGTTTAGGGAGCAGAACTAAGTTTAGCCAGCGACTGTTACTATTTGATAAGCTTCCGAAGTTAGTTTTACGAGCAGCATTTCCGCTCGTTAGTTTTTCCGCGTTTAAGCGAATCTACGTAGACGAGTGGCCCATCGATAACGTTCTCTTCTTTAAGCGAATCTCCTTTTTGCACTCTTTACGTTAAGCTCAGATGAGGAGCTCTTGCGTATGGCTTCCTTTCCAATCTAATTACCTCCGAGGAAAGCCCCCGCTTCACTTGCTCCTTTCCCCTTCCCCTCATTTAAGTTTCGATGGAATTAATTTTCTTGACGAATTCGAGCTTATCTTTTTTCTTAATAAACGGCCCCATTCATGTTTCTCTTCAACGACGATCCTTAGAATGAAAGGGAAATCCAGAATGCGGCTATGGGAGATTGAAACTAATGAATCCTTTCCCTTTTCGAGGAAGCAGAGCACGCAAAAGGGGACAGACGGGTCCGAAAGGAAAAGGGACGACTTCTAGGTTCCGTAGCCCTCAAGAGAATGGCCCTTTCAAGGAACAACTCTTCACTTCCCCTCTTAGGACTATGTTCAAGGGTGGCGAACCCCTTTGTTCCACACGCGTACCAAAAATGCATTATAATCAAGGAGGAAATCTTTTGGAAGGAGGGGTTGTGGATGATCAGCAGGCAGTCAGGAGAGGTCTTCCACAATCACGCATATCCAACATATGGCTTGCAGAATTCGAACCGATGAGGGTTTGAGGCCCGCCAATCTTACCGGAGTTTCCTGAATAAATTTCAATCTCCATTAGCTTTTTCTCAAAAATAATTTTCGCCAATTCGCTAAATTAACTTTTTTTGACCAAACGTATTTTTTATAACTGCATAGCATATATGTTAATCTGCTTGTATGCATCGTTTTAATCGTGTAAGTACGTTTGTTTACGTGTGAAGGCTTTATGGCGCAAACAATGTGAATAGAAATTGTTTTACGAAAATGGGAATTTTTATACGTTAGGGTCCTCTAGTTTCAGGAGCACTCATTGACCCGCGTATTAATTGAATTTCTGATATTGGCCTACCACTGAAGAGGCTGGACAACCCTGCTTTAAACTAACTTTCTTAATTATCTGTGTCGTTTATCGCGTTTGGAGGAAATCTAGAATGAAAAATATTCTCTTAAGTTAGCTTAACGATGAAGTTTAGTTTCCCACTTACGTTTCGTTGTGTCATTTAAAGATAACCATGGCTCTACTAAATTATTAAATTCAGCCTTTCGAATGTGAAAGCTTTCTCAGTTCCCGTCTTCGACATAAAATATGGATGGATATAGTTCTTTGCGACCGACTTGAACATTTAACTGCTACTCTTAGATAGAATTCGAAAGAAAATGAAACGAAACATGCCACAATTACTTTTTTTATTAAAATTTTGTATTTTTACCAAACCTTCGTTAATTCCCTTTTAAATCGAAAAGTGTACGTTTTATTCAACTTAACTAAATTTCAGATGATTCGAATGCGATCAATTTGATGCGATAATTTTAGAAGTTATAATAAAATTAAACTCCTCTAAAAAATCGTCTCGATAATCGAAAATTCTCCGGAGGTCGATAATTTGATCTCGTCCGACCTGTTGGCCTGGTTTGCCCGAGAGCGATAAAAATTTATCTATCGTATATGTAATCTGTCTCCGGTATTCGGTCACCTCGTTCTCTGACTTTTTTTTAATCCGCCCAGAATGAGTAACATCCATAGGCTAGGTCCCTGTGGACAGGTGAGGATCTTCCGGTTGACTGCGCAACTGGTTGAAGGACCAGCTTCCCGTAATGAAAAATGAAGCCACGCAAAGAAATCCCACGCATGCTGATCCACTTGGTTACGTAAGCTCTCATAGAAATAACATGAGCAAACTCACGAAGATAAGCCCCGCTGGGCCACATCATCCAATCAACCTCAATATTCGAAGCGAATCAAACTCGATGGAAATTCTTAACGATTTTTTTAGGGTGACGTCCATTTTCTAGGTGACCTTTCATAGGAAGTTCTCAAGATTATATGCTACCAAACATGACTTTATAGAATAAATGTAAAAATATATAGAATACATGTAAAAATAATACGATTAGAAAGTGGGAAGACTTTAACGCCTCGTCACGCAAGAAAATTTTCTCGAAGTTACTTACGGCTCGCGAACACTCTGACCTCACCGCGTATAGAAAACGAAGATTCTTAGATTTTCATTCGCAAATGCGGGGATAGGGAATAAAAACCGGAATTCGATGATCAATTCAATCATTCCTATCAAATATGCGTGCATTTACATGGAGGAATGCGATTCGCATTGTTAACATCTTGTGGAACCGGAGTTACATGACCTATGTTAGCATAATCGAGAAGTTACACGAGTAGAATCAAAGCTCAGCATGAGTCGTCTCTTGATCTTTTAAAATGAACGAGTTGTGTTTATTTCCCTTTTTAGAACTTGCAAATTCCCTCCTTGCTGCCACTCGAGGTGGTGATTCTTGATGAGTAAAAGTTGTCGGGAATGTGGCAGTAGGTGGAGCAGTAAAGGCGTGGGTTGAGGAGGCAGTTCCATTTATTTATCGAATTCATTGCTTCTGACCCTTTTTTCTGCATGTAGGTGTTTTCTCTCGTAACGAGGCGTCGAATTAACAATTTATGCGAGAACAAATGAAAGGAATTCCACTCCGATCGAAATGTCTTTCGAATGAGGAGATACGTTTTGAGTGATTGTGAGATCGAAGGCCTGTCCCTGAAAATGAAAGTAGGTTTGCCGGAGACGAAAGGAATACGTATTGGTTTAGTAGAGCAGTTTAAAGTGTCGGTAGAATTGATAGGGCCGTATAATTGTTTTCTCTGGCATGCGTTCAGGTTTCAGAGCCGCAGAAAACTTTCGAAAAGGAAAAAGTGTTGATTCCGAGACACTGGAATTGGCGGAGGATTTTCGGAACACACGGATCTGTGAAGCGACATTCCGTATGAATGTCGGTGCAAAAAATCCCCTCAAACAGTGACCTCTGCATTTTTCGGTCGTTGCGCACTTGCCAAATGAACTGTAATTACCAGTAAAAAAACTCGCTTTTTTCGCTAAGTATGCATTTCAGTTTGCTCATGCTCGACTCATGCTTGTTTTCTATTTAGTTTTCGTCTTTTGTTGAATTTTATGGATGTGTAAATATTCTCAAGATTTGAGCTGGTTTCCTTCATTAGCGTAAAAATTGCGGAATCTATTGTAAATTTGGGAATTCAACTTTGGAATATTCATTTAATTCGCTTGAAAAGTTGTTGTATGGCTTCATTTTATAAAACGTATATGTTTTCTGTTACGCATATGTGTTTTTAATTCTGTTTGTAGAAGATACTCAAATCTTTTGGAACCGTTTAAAGGCTTCAATGGCATAACTAAAAATTTGTGATTACACGATGCAAAGGTATTATAAAGTGGTAATTTAGTAATTGTAAATCAATTTAATCTCTGTAAAAATTTAAAGAATGGGATTTGCTATTTTTCAATTTTTAATGATCAAACTTCTATGGGCTCACCATACACCACCTTTTTTGCGAAATGATTTTACATTCAGGAATGAAAACTGCGAAATGTAACAACGAAATTTTTATCATTGGATTAATCGGAATCGGAAGTTCAGAGGATTATCGCGAATTTTATAGGAATCGTTTTATGGCATCGCTACAAAAATATATATTTCTTCTACTTTTTGTTGCATAATGTAAATGTGGCATCTCCATTGCATACCTATGAATAAGTTATTTTATTTAGTATGACCTCTGGAAGTAATTTTAAATCTAATTCCCATCATTATTTATCTCTTTAAGAAGGGTTACTTTTACGTATTAGTTCTCTAATAACTGCCACCATCTGAAGGAAAACATGACAGCTGAAATAGCAGCGATAATCGATGTCCGTAAATGAAATAACAAGCGAATAAACAGTCCCCATCAGTGTCCATTAGGAATCGAAATGAAATAGAAAGATAGCAGTATAATTGATATCTATTTATTCGGGTTTGAAAACCGCTTTCTCTGCGGCATCTGAAACCGATCCGCGCTAATTATCGAAATGTGTGATTTAGGTGTCAAGGATGCGGAGCGTAGCTTTTTTTCCGTTCCAAATGAAGGTCTAAGGGGCAAAGAGCGAGATGTTATCGCATCCTTCTCTCCATATGATTGACTTAATACGCCATTGGATTCGTAAATTGAAGATCCTGCGGATACCGCCGAGATAAAAATCGTCCGCTTGTTTCTGCAGCTCGTAAAATGGTTCGCCTAGTCCGCCCACTCATTGAGATCCCCCAAATTCCATAATCGATCTCATGCAAATTATATCCCGCTCCTTCCCACATGCCCCTTATGCTCGCTGTTTCTATCCATCCCTTCCCCCATCTCGATCACCATTTCTATCAGATGTTCGGCTCTGCCCACGGTAACAATCAGCCTACTTGGGAAGATTTGCCCACGATCGAGAATAATTCATCCCAAGAGGGCACAATGGGGATCGGATCGGAGGGAAAGATAGCCAAATATTATGCATCCTTCGGATTTTTTCGTCCTGCCACCGTAGTTTTTTCCTCACCGAATAGCGGCCCACATCCCCCGTCCTATCTCGTCCACGATCTCAAGACCAGTAGCACGCACTGGGATTCCTAAGAACCTCTCGAAGGTTGCTCGTGCTCCAGATAGTTTTCTTTGTTTTTATCCACGAGGTGTCTCTGGATGGGGTGGTTTGGAGGCTTACCTGTTTGCCTTGTAGGACCTCTCTCTCCCATGTCCGCAGCCGAGTGGGGCTGAACTACACAACCTCCGTTAATTGATGTCTAATCCATGTGAAGAGCTTTCCGTCGCTGGAGTAGTGAAAGGCTGGAACAGAGTGCACTTGTCAAGCTTTATTCCCCGAAGATAGAGGAACCCTGAATGGGGGCTCTAAATTCTCTCGGCATTAATGCCTCCCTCTTCACTTTCGCCCCGACCGCCCATTGTGGCCCAAGACGTAACATAATCAACAGAGGCCGACAAAGTCCCATTCCCTTCCTCCTTCGCTACGGCTTAAATTCTCATCTACTGGTTCGTTTGTGCACGTCCTCCGCATTCATGTTGCATGTCGTCGAATGGGATTCACCCTTCACCCCGTTGGCTCCCAAACCTTATCCGTGCGCTACCTCCCGACTATCATATCTGCGGAGGATTTCCTTCGGTCGTGGACGCGCTGATTTTGTCCCTGCCAAAGGGAGCGAATGAGGTTATCGAGTTAGACGGAGCGTCGGAGAGAATTAGTATCGATTTTGTGTCATTTTCTCAATGTGCGATATGTGGATGTGAGGATAAGGAAATTTGAACGTACGAGGTGCCTTCTGTCAACGACTATGACGAAGTTAGTCTGTATGCCACAGTCCGTGTCAGCACTCGGTGTCCTCTCTAGAGATGTGCCACGCTCTTGGTGATACTGTTATGTGACGGAAGGTTATCTCTACATCAAGGGTCTCCAAAGGAATTGTTCCTAGCTTTGTACGAAAAGATTTGTTTAATCGAGAAATCATTTGCAATATTTTATTGCCTGTTATTTTCAAAAAATTATAAATTGAAGAATTTGTTTCAATTAACCGCTGTGTTTGCTAGAATCTAAAGTAAACTCCATACCCTGTGTACTCTTTTATTTTCCTAGCTGTGGAATGAAGCTCTTACTCAACTTTTAATATATTTAATTTTTGTATATATTGTACAATTAGGCAGCTAAATCAGGTTGCAGCCATTTAAGAAATGAGTATTTCGTAGTTTACGCTAAATATTCTCAAACCAGTATGGATAAGGTCATGATTCTGTTACCACGTATGAGATAAGTACTATACTCAGGAGATTTATTTTAAATCCATCTATCTCTAATAACGTAGCTACTGCAACGAAATTGATTATGGATACTTATAGTCAGTAAAATCTAAAAGGTTCCATTATTTCGTTTATAAATGCGTAATTACTTGAATCTCGCGAACGAAATGGAATTCTACGAGAGCCTATTAAGTTGTTGCTTTCTATGATGTAACACTTGTTCTCAGATGGTACTTAAAGATATTACGTTTCCTCCGTATGAATATATCCCCACTAGCAAGCATATTTTTATTTATATAACTATGGTTAATTACGAATGATTCTTTTTAATTCTCATTGCAGTTTAAACATTCCTTGCATTTTCTCTCGACGGAAGCGTATTTATTCGGGTAAACATCCGTGGGAATTGAGCAATAAAACTTTGATTACCAAGAAGTTATATTCATCGTGGCTTTCCTGTTTCTGCAAATTCCAAGAACAGCCTACGCGGCAAATTGCTCTCGCAGGAATGTTCAGTTTTCACTTTTATTGGAACGAGGAATTATTTTCCATTCGTAAAGATAAGTTTTAATCGATGCCTAGCATCAAGAGTTAATTGTCCGTAAATCTCAGCCACCATTATTGTTATGTTATACTAACCTAGAGTTGAAGGTAAATACTTTATTCATCATTCATTATCTTATTCGGAATGAATTAGGTTGTATTCTAATAGAGCTCTTATGATTTTGAAGCTAAAAGTTAAATTTCTATTCACTTTCCTCCGATATTCGTTTCCATATTTCTCAACTTATTAATCATACGATTTTATATTGTTGGAGGTTTTTCATTGCTGTATTATATACTTTCAGTGATTCGGCTACCTGATGAATGTTTAATTAAAAAATAATGTATTGCTTTACTGCAGAAATCCACATAGGTGCTCCATGACCTCGTGAGTAACATTCGCAATGGAATTCCATGTTTGAATAAGATGAAAGTCATCATTTATCATCACTTCAAACTCTGTAGCTTTCATATCATCACGGTCATGAATCTGAGAGAAGTGAATCACAAACATGCATATTTCTTTCTATTTCACCAAATTCCTTTTAAGAAAACCTTACATTAATAGAGGTATGGCCGTAGAATCGGAGTGGAGATATAATTTTACATTTGAAATTTTATTTCTATTCGGAATTTCTTCTTGTATTCCTTTTCAAACATGCACATGATTTGATGAACGATAAACATAAGGTCTGTTCTGCGTAGCACCTTCCAGAAACTAGCACGACCAGTGTCTTATAAGTGTGGTAACCTCTAATTTAGTGTTAGATTGACATAGAGTGTGCCTCAAATATATAAGGTAAAATTAAGAGAAGGGTTATAAATCATCGAGAAACACTTGCGGTTAATCTTGTAGTTTTTCGGGTGTTTCTGTAAACTTTAGCGATAAGGGTGAATGAAAAGACTTCTTGGGTGTCACTAGATAGAGAGGTCGTCACCACTTGGATCAAATTCGTAAAAGTAATTTTCGCGTGGGAAACAGAAACGGTCCGTCGGAAGTGCATTTATGGATAACAAAGTTTACGTGTGTAAGATTTTGTCAAGGGGACGCGTTAACCCCTAAATTCTCGATATACTCTTTTCATCAGTATTCTATTATAGCAAAAGGATCTGTGAAATCGAAGTTAGGCCGGCCATTGAACTTTGGAAGAGGAGCAAAAAGGGGTCATTAAACCGAGAGAAAATATAAGGATCGTAAATGTAATGGCGAACTGTTTTGGCGCGCACATGATGCTTACTCTAGCAGAATTTATGCAATTACGCAAAGGGGAAGTTTATACCGCCGTGAAAGCGGCCATAAAATCGAAGTAAAAATGTCCTCGCATTCGGGGAAGGTAGGGAAAGAAATGGGACGATCCTTTCTCACCCTTCGGTACCATTGTTGAAGCAACCTCTCGCAAAGAGTCTCCGCAACAAAAGATGGACCGCCCAGTGGAGTGGGAAAATGGCTCTGGCCCATCCCCAGCATCCTTCTGCAACAGTTCTGTAGGAGATCCCTTCATTGATAAATGGCTTCACCTCGTACTGTGTTTCAGCGACGTTTTATCGACGCGCAGTTTTGCCGACAGCTTCGTTCTTTTCTCTCTGTATTTACCGACTTATGCTCTTTGATAATTAATTGAGTGGAAAATAGCTCAATGATGTGCATAACGAGTTACATCTGAAGTTTCTTTCTAATATGCGGATCAAGGCTAGGATGTCAGATTTTGAAATCTCTTCTTTGCCTATACGTGTACCTCATCAGGTCTCACAAATCTCTTCCCCGTTTAGAGCTAAGAATAGTTCTGTTCTCAAAACAATGTCCGTGGAGATTTTATTATTTAAGTAATGATGTTTATAAGTCATTCAATGAATAAAAACTATATTTTTCGAAAAAATATTAATCTGGATGTAAATAATGATTAAAAATATCGTTTAAAATTATTTTGCGAGAAAATAAACTTAATGCCATGGAAAAGTATTAACTATTAACTCTTTCGAAAACATGCATTTAAAATGAAATAATACATGGCATAGAAATGCATATCACCTGTCAGTGAACCGGTCTTCCAGATAGTGTCGGTCAAGCGAGGGTATCTCTTGATATAGCTTACTTCCTTCGCCTGCTACCTTGCTTCCGGCAGTTGATCTCAGGCGCTTCCCTGGAAATGTAGCTTTAACTGTCCACGGATCTGGAAATCCTGTAGATTCTTGTAGCTCTCCGAGTCGAGAGCGTGATCTCGAGTGGTTTAATTGCCTCAAACGCGAGAGGGTTGATGGGTGAAGTGGATGGGTTTCCAATGGGATGAGATTGGAAGGGAAGATACCAAGTTTCAATTTGGCTTTGATATGGTGATGTATTCAATTACGGTGTCGGAGGATTATCAACAGAAGGGACGGCATTGCATTTAACATTGATCAACGTTTAGCGGAATAATCATAGTTCGCACCTCTGATCTATCGTGATCGTTAGTAACCTAAATTTTAGACCAGAATGAATTAGTTGCACAAATATAGCCAAAATTAATCCCATTTGATTGAATTATCAAATCAAGTTCTTCCAGAAACTGGTAGAAAGTACATTTTATACTTTAAACGGGGCCATATAGTTATGTCCTCATAAGTATTGTTTTGTTCAGACCATAAAACTTAGGTCTAATGCGCGAAAAATCCTTAACCAGCTTTTAACATTTTTAGGCAAATTTGATAAGTATTTATTTAACTCCTGATATGAGATCGATGTAGGAGCTCTTAGGTTTGCCATTGGGACGGATGGATTTTTGGAGAAACAACATTACTGTCGAACATTTTTTACCTTTTTCTTTGGTAAAGATAATCGAAATTTGGCCCTCTTAAGGGCAAAGTAATCATACCTTCAATTAATATCGTGCGTCTAATTTTTCGGTAATGGGACAATCATCCCGCGCACTAGGAGTGGGTGGCTCATTCCCTCCCGGAACTAACCTTCAAAGGAAGGTAAGAATTCCATTGGGATTGCTCAGAAAATGTTTCCCTTAATAACGAACAATGGGACGCGGGGAATTCATCCGAAAGTCGAAGGCGTTAGTAATCTCCGTCAGGATGAATTAGGCTTATTTAAGAAAGAAATGGTAGATATACTCTTAATTTTCCGTAGGTAGAGAGGGAATGGAAGGGTGATGGAAAGTTGAAAATTAATGGGTGGTGCGGGAGGCCATTTAAAAAATCCCTCCGTCCCGTCGTGACCTCCCTCTCTGCACGCCCCCGCCATGGAATCCATTGTTTCATCACGCGTCTAGCTGAGGATGCCTCGACTAGACTACCTTCCCACCCAACCGCCTTCCCTTCACTCACCTTTCCCACGATTTGTTACCACTTGACCACTCTTCGTTTGTCCTCTTTGTAATGCGTTTCCGTAACTGGGGGCTACGAAATGATTTGCGATCGTGTTTGACGCTTGCTCCAATGAAACGAGTAGCGATGCTTCTCATGGAATACACGAAGTCGTACAAGGAGATCACTTTTACGGCCCGAAGATAACCTTGCGATATTCCCTCGCAATGCATCCTTGAACCGTTCCCTTTATCATTTTCCTTTCACGATCACTTTTGAGAACCTCACCCGCAACTATCACGACTCGATTGCCCTACCTTTTGTTGCACATCGGCTTCCTACAAGTTATATTTTTCCCGTCAGCGTCCCTGTATTCCCGATGCCCGTATTATTTTGGCGAACACGTTCTCGATGAAGAAGTTTTTACACCGACGTCCTTGTATCGGTAACATATCACGAGGAGAGTGGAAACAGATCCCAGTAAAATCTATTAACTTGTCAATATTGATTCATAGATATCTATCAATATCTTACTCATTACATCGGAGATGGTAGCAGTCTAGAAATCATGACCGAAAGTAAATAAGACTTAAACGGGATAATCTATTGTATTATCGTCGTCGAAAACAATAGAGGCTTATTTATTGAGACATAAATATTGGTAATTTGATTGCCCTCGCTCGAATGTATGAATATTTATAAGCATAGCAACACTTTCATAAATATTTATACATCTCTGAGAAAAGAGTCGGATCTTATATTAAGATAAGATTATTGATTTTTGGAATCAGTTCCTTGTTTCCGTTTGCGTATTATGACTTATTCGCAACATCGGTGATTAATCTATACTTTGATCTGAAACAGTCTAAGGAAGAAATCTTAAAAACTTATTAATGAACATAACCATTATCGTTTTGTATTTTCAATTGCTACCCTTAGTATTTGTCAGTGTATTGCTATAATAGTCTTATAATCGCACTGAAAGCAATAACAACAAGGCGATTCTTAGATGTGCTCACGAGTTCCGTTCATCGTTTTATTTAGAAGACGATGATTTAAGACTAAAAGTAAATGTTATTCAGATAGTTATCAAAATTTCACTTTCACGCATAGACTAGTTCAAAACGTAGATAACTTGCTTATTTTTCATGTCATTTGCTTTTTTATTTTTCTCCTTTAGATTTTTATGAAAATGAATTACTGATCGCCTCCAACAAAATTAATTGCTATTCAAGGTCAGTAACAGCTTCCTGGGACGCTGTAAATATATAACATGATAATCAATGAAAAAGAAATGCATACAGTAGAATCATTGAAAAGATAAAATTAAAATTGATCAGTAACGGGAAAGAAATTAATCATCATTTGATTACTCAAATTGAGAGGAAACTATTTTTTTTACTGATCTTCCGTCTTGTTTCAATAGAATTCTGTTTTATAGAGTCCTCGATATAATATAATTTTATATATAATTAAAAGGAAATGAATTATTATGGGATTACTAGAATTGAGAGGAAATCATATCTTTTTCGGATTTTCTACTTATTGTTTGAAATATACGACACAGGACTACTTTGTCTGCGTTATGAATTTAAAATTTTTAATTTTTTTTTTAATTTACTTGTATCAGAATACTATTTAATAGTCATCTCTACTTCGCAAAGGAAAAACTTGCGGCTATGGCTTCGTTACGCTGTTTAGTAAACTAGGAAATATCCTCACTAATACTCGATTTAGAGAGACTTAAAGGGGAAGTTACGAATGTGATTGTGATAGCGGAAGTTAGCGAAAGGTTTTCACTGAGGTTTCCCATCAGCTAGATATGTTATTTAGGTGGAGGAAATGGAATGTTGCGTGGTGCGTTTATAGTATCGATTGAATTGAATGCGATAGCGGATGAAGTGATGGGCGAATGTCAAGGGCGAGGGACTCCTTTAACCTGTGTAAAGCTCACGCACTTGCCGTTGACGCTTTCAATACGCAAGCGGACTGATCTCCTTTCTTTCGATTAAGCCGAGGAAAGCGACGGCTGCGAATTACGGAGAACTTCCAAATTTCGCTATTTAAGACTCGAATAAGGATATCGAAAATCAATACCCTTTTGCCAAACATGAACTCTAGATGAGTTCGTACCGCTTTCCCTTTCAGATCTGCCGAAAATGAAACCGGTGGAGCTATGCGTGGGTCGGATAGAATCTGCGGGGAAATCTTTCCAAGGTCGTTCTTTTTACGGAATGATCTTTAAGATTCATGGCGATCTGTTTTCTGTTGCGGAATGTTATATACAGTGAAAATAGAATAACCAGCGATGTACAGAAATAGCCTAAGTATGTCACGTTTACGAATATTTTCTCGACTGATCCAGCCACTTGTATTTCCTTAACAGTGTTTATCGTCTTGTATTTTGGAATACGTCAAAAGTTTACAGCTGTTAAATCAATAAACGTTCGACCAGTAAACTCAGTAAAAATTTAATTATATAAATGCTTGGCGTTGGTTGAATTTTGTGGGATATTTTCTCTTCCGATCATATAATGTTTTAATCAATGCTTTATGTTAACCGATGTTTCATGTCAACCGTTTTGGGCTAAACGAATTACTATTTATTGAAAGGGGTTAACAGATATTTCTTGTTATCTGACTCCCACTGTACCTAGGATATAGGGATATAATAAGTGTATTTGATGCCTTACATAATTATTTCTACTTATTAAATAAGTTTTTGTGTGTAGACACACGAAAACTTTCAGTGAAGCTAAGGATAGTAAGAATCGATTAAAAAGTTACAAATGATTGAGGATGGCTTTAATTTTCATTTCTTGATGCCTTGTTGGCAATAGCGTGTTAGCATAGCAATAGCCTTACAACTCTATGAAATAACATTTAGGATGGAGAATTTCTAGCACTTTCTGTCCTTATAATATTTAGCGTTATATAAACTACTTTGATTTATTTTATGTTGCCATTACTCTGCGATTTCGTACCATCGAGCAGTATTACCCGGTCGTGAAACAATCTGCAGTGTAAAATCCACTGAAGATGATAATAATTCATATCAGTATGTTTTATCTAATTAAGTCCTTATCCTTATCCTACTAGTTGATCTTTGTCATCTCATAAGCGACGTTCTCTCGAAAGCGCCCCATCGCCTTCATATTTATTTTATAAACAGCGTGATCGAATTCATATTGATTCAGGGACGGGCTTTGCGTTTTACCAGTGACGTAGGAGGATCATAAACACTCCTCCCCCGCACCAGATGAACGCTACATGCGCCAGTGTCAACAACAAGTAATTAGGGATTCATAAAGAAATGCTTTGTTTAATTGAAGAAACAACCCCGAAATACGCTTTGTTCGAAGTAAAAATTCAGGCGATTGAGTTGGACATTCTGAAATTTGTTACGCCATCAAAGTTGCAGATGATTTATTGATAGAATGATATTGAATTCCAGAGTATGTTTTGCTTTAGTGATGCGTTCGTAGATTTCGTTTATGCTAATTTGCGTAGGAATGTTTGATTTGATATTAAAATCTTTTCCCGTATAATTCTTTAATATTCAGCATATGCAAACACTGTATCCTTAGTCTAAAGTTTGTAAGCATATACTTAAAATAACTCCCCTGTGTGTTATAATTTATCTTACGTAGATAATCGGCTGATGTGTTTTAACATGTAAAATATTACATGGAATGAATATCAAATATGTGATATCCTTTTGTAGCTTGATTTGCCTACGCGAATGTAATAAATCCGGCCGTTGGTTATTGACTTAACATAAATTACTATTGTCAGTCTCACTTACACTATGTTTTAAATTAATGAATTTGTACTCTTCATAATTGCCGTGCATAATAACATAGCGTTAAAATTCAATTCATTAATCAATTGCAAAGCTATATTGATTAAGAGCTATAATCATGCTAAAGATAGCTGAATCTAAATTCCTACCCTTAATCTGAATTCCTACCCAATAAACTATTTATTTAATTTTATAACATTAACATATATAAATTCAATTAAATTATATTATCATCAATGTAATGACTTAATTTTGACATCTTTAGTTGTCTTTAATAACCCACTAAATTTTAATATGATCATTTTTATTCAGCTTTTGCTCAATTAATTAATAATTATTCTCATAAACTGTTAAAGAATTAGTTAAATAGTCAATAGAAACATTAGTTAAGAATTGCATATTTCGGACGTACCGTCATTCATGGGAAAAATCATTATCACAGTTGTTTACATGGCGCGCATCGAGGTCAATGTATCGCCCCGCGTAAATGCGTTTTCATCCGAGTTCCAAGAAAATCCGTTTCACTTCCGTTCCAAGAAATTGGTTTTTCCGCGTACTATTTAGCTAGATTCACTTTCGTCGGTGACGTATCCTCTCCTTTTCTCGATCCCTGGGATCCACGTCACGATATAACTTTTGCCGCGCAATCCATCGAAATCTATTATTAGAGGCACTCGATTATTTATAACCCTCCCTCCGCTCCCCACCACACCCGGCCTTCGACCTCGTACGTAACGTTGCGTAACCTGCTCCCGGTGCGGGGTGCAGCGGGGGACCGTCAGGGGCGGAGCCGGCGCAGTGGCCGCTTCGGGACCGCGGTCCCCAGGACGGCCCGAGAGGCGTGGTCGTCGTCTAAGGACGCCTAGAGTTGCTCTCCTACGGCCAGGAGAACGGCTTAAACCTCGCGCCCCAAACTCTCTCCGATTCCAGGCCAAAGCGAAATCAATAGTGCGTGGAAGCGGCGTTGCCGGTTCTTTCGATCCCGTAGAACGACCTCCGGTGAGCTCTCCCTTTCGTTGCCTGGAAGAGCCCCCCTCTCCGGGGCCCCGCCCCCCCCAACCTGTGGATAACTATCGTTAAAAAGGAGTTTTCCTTTCGAGTGACGTTCACCAATGAAAGTGGCGACGCTCGCCCAATTTTTTTTGTTCGGCGCCCTTTTTTTTCCATCTGGAAGCGTCGTCGGGTGCGGGAGTGGGGAAGCGTGCCTTGAACGAGGGTGCAGCGCGGAGAGGGCGGCTCTAACACTCCCTTTCTATTGCAACGTGGCTCGTTCGTACGCCGTGGACCCAGTTTTTTTCCCACGCCGTACCATGCTGGTGTGGTATTGATTTTAGCCCCGACAGGGTGAAAGGATGCGTTTCCGTTTGCACTGGCGTCTAGTATTACTTTCCACTTTCTCCACAATGCTCTCCTTCGCTTGTGCTGCTCGTGTTTCATGCTCTCCTTGTCTCCTTTCCATCTTTTTCTGCCGTTTTTCCCGTCCGCGACTCCCTGACTTTCCATCCATTCTTCACTTGCTCCAAGCACATAACCTTCCAGAAGTGAGAGACTTTTAAGTATCGATTTCGTTGTAGTAGGCGTTCGTCCTTCGGTTTCCTCCGTCTGCACTTTCCCTCTCAATGGAAACGCGTCGCGAGACTTTTTAGTCTCATTTTTATGATGATTATGATACTTATTCCATCCTGCACTGCGTTTTCGCACTGGCACTGAAATCGCACTGAATTCTTATTGGTAGTGTGTTGGCACTGTGAAAGAGCAACTTAGTTACTGTGGGCACCTGTTTAGCCTTGTTTGTCTGCTTTTATGATAGTTATTGTATTTGATCAGCACTGCGCATTGGTTCTGAGCCTAGGAATGCAGATACTGATGCAGTGAAGCAGTAATACAAGTTCTAAAACCTTTTTGTTTTAATGAATACCTGGTGAGCCTAATCAGTCTCGTGTTTAGGATAAGTGTTATTATAATCGGCGTATTAGTCCTGCACCAGGTAGTTATACTTTGGAATAGTGTGACAGTTTCTAACGCAGCTTTTATCATTATCGTATGACAATAAATGAAGTTAGCAACTTAACGAAGGGAAAGGTATTTAGGTATTACCAGATTACGTTTCTTTCGATTGCTTAGAATTTAATTCCAGGGTTAAGCTTGCAAGATTTGATTCAGTTACTGGCGAAGGAGAATTCTCTTGTCTTTTCACTTTCCTATTCTTCTTCCTTGTTAGTATTTTTCGTTGGTACTTCAAGTCTCCGTTATCTGCCCTTAATTTGGACTTCACTCTCTCTTAGTTCCTATTCAGTCTCTTCCATTCCTCTGTTTGGCCCTGAAATTATCAGGATGACTACAAAGCCCATTATTCAAGCTGTCTTTAAATCGAACTTTAAGGGCTTCTTTAGATGGTTCGTAATTATAATTTCATGATCTTTTATTTCCACCTATAGTTGAAAGGCTACTTTCTGTTCTGGTGGTATGAAACTAACTATTAGTCTACGAAAAGAATTTGAAATATACATAGAAATTTACGTTAAATTTACAAAGATGATTTCTGCAATGTGTTATATACGATTTCATCAGAATAAATGGTAATGATAAATACACCCCCCAAAACTTACCCTTTTAATCAGATAAGCAAGGCATGATAAACCTGCGCGGCTGTTATTTGTAACTATTCATAAATGCATAGCGTCAGTCCATCCTTAATTAAGTCATTTAACGGTTCACGTATGGTGTGTTGTATAGGATCGTTACCCTCCGTCCCTCCTCTAAAGTAATGCGAGACTCTCTAGTCTCAATAAAGCCATTTGTCTAACCCTATGCAACCCTTCCACCATTATCTCTTCTTAACGCCTTCGTCTGCCCCTCCGTTCCCTCCCAAGCTTTCTCCTTAAAAGTCATTCTCGATGCTTTTGAATTCCATTCTTCCTCTTCCCTTCGTGCGTAGGTGGAACGGTCGTGTTGTTTTTTCTTCCTCAGTCGCCCGCGGCACTGCCTTGTCGACCTGTGTGCTTAAGGCTCTTCTTCTAATACTCTTAAACGTTCGTTCCGTTATACTTTGCCCTCGCTTTCGAGGAAGTCCATGGTCAAATGTGAGTCTTGCTCATGCTCATTCCTTTTTCCTCGGTGATTTTCGTCGTCATTGAAGCATTGACGCATTTCCGGAACAAAGAGGAAATGATTTTGTAGTGCCCTTCGAGACCAGTCGATGTAGGATAGGTATCGCGATGATACGGTAGAGAGACATTGCGTAATTTCATTCACGTTAGCAGAAACAATACTGCTTTGAAAGTGAAACTGAAATGGACTGCGCTAGGGTGGGAGTGGGCGGGTGGTCGTAGGGGAGGATAAATTCACTCCGTAGTGGGACAGATTCTATTTTGAATCTAAGGCGAACTGAATCGTAAAAGCTTTCTTTGAAACTCCATAAGAGAAGTAAATGAATTTTGGGACACAATTCAATAAAATATGATCCATCCATCCAATCCAATAAGAAAGAAAGCAACCGAGAATTCAATTTATTCGTATTTTATGCATATAAATGGATTAAGAGCAAAATATAGTGAACTTGTATGTATCTAGACATATTTGTAACTCGTTCGGGAGACAATAGCAAAATCACGAAGAAAATTGGACTAGATATGCTAGGTGTCATGACCTTGCAGACTATCATAATCTAGGTGTCATCTTGTGTATGATATTCGACAAAAAAAACTTGATATTCCGCTGAATGTCTAAGCTATGTATCTTCCAGTTCTCAAACTGTAGGCATTCATTTCAAAGACAAAATATTACAACTTGTAACTATGATGAATTTCAACTAAATAACGCCAACAACGAAATATATCACCGGGAAAGAATAAAAATTTGTATCTAACCCATTTGAGAAATGCTGGATATATTCTTAAGGACATCACTCTGCCCAGTTTTTGCTATTCCCGAGGTAGTCACTTAAGTGGCACTCATTTTCTCGTCCGGTGTAATCGAATTTTTCTGGTGTAATTCCCTCGAAGGATAAGCCGCACTCTTAATCGACGCGAAGAATTTGTGCGGAAAATTTACGACAGGCTGAGGGAAGGCGGTGGATCGATTGATTGACCCGGCTAAATATTTCCTTTTTTGCACGCTAAAGCGAATTTATTTGGGGATATGTTTTTTTTTCGGTAAACCATCGGAGAAATAATATCGTGATTGCGATTTATGCCGTCGTAACCCATTACATTTTCCTTCCGAAGATAACGAAGGCGCGCGAAAATGGTATAGGGAGGGTCGCCCATATTTTTTTTCCGTATTATTGAGTTTATTCCCTTTGAGTGGCCGTTGGAGCAGTTTCCTGGAAACAGCCCAATGTATCGAAGGGATACAAACTAACGTAATTTGATTGAAGCGGAGTTGGGTGCACGATGGCTCTATTAATTAAAGGGTGCCCGTGCTCTTTTATTCTGAAGCGAAAATGTGATCACAGACGCGAGGTAATGGGACATTTTGTCATCATTTCCAGCACGATTCAAAGTCATTACTTCTCTTGTGTTGATAACTTCAGAGAACCAAAAATGTTGAGTTGTTACTGGAGTGGGCGAAGGGAATTTTTCGATGACCAGAAGGCTAATTTGAAGGCGAGAATCCGAGGCCTGGTATGAATCGTTGGATAGATGTCGCGAATGTAAAATAGATGCTTTAGATTTACTTTGCACTCATCTCCTACTAAAACCATGATCAACTTCAAGGTGTCTGCGTGATCACTCATGGAGAGGCTCATTTTTATCATTACATGTAAAAGTCATATTTTCAGTATTTTTTGTTAGTATCGTTGATTCAGCTCTTTTCGTTTCACTGATTGATACTACTGGGGTTAATTCTCGTAAATTAGTATTACCTATTATATAGATTTACAATAATTTGTCGGGACAGAATTACGTGCAATCTTACGCAAGCGAAAATTGATGTTTCGCGCAATTGGTTGTGCATTTAAGTTTGAGCTGGTATGCCAAATCAGCAAAAACAAATGTCTTTGGAAATTAGGAGTAGTTGACCATTTTCTTGGCTATTCGAGATTCCGTAAATGCAGAAGTTAAGTATTTGAGCAGATAAAAATTTACAATAAGCTGAATTTTAACCTGGTCTCGGTTGAGCTTAGAACAATGACAAAAGGTACAACGTGTTAAATACCGCGTTAAATTCCGCCTATTTCTTATAGTTTACTGTGTGGAGTACGTCGTAGCGTAGACGTTTAGGAATCTGCGAAACTTATATGAAGGGATTCAAGACAATAATTTTCTAGGATAGTAGAGTGGATTTAGTTTAATAATATTCTCAGTATTCTTTCGATACCCATTGCTTACTTCTTCATACATGATAGCTTGAAGAGTGGAATTAACTTATAGCAAGTCATTCTGTCATCGTAGAACATTTTCATCTCTAAACCACGTAATTCATTGATGAAATCAATCGCAAATTCATTTCATTGATCTACTGCTGACGTAGCATAATAAACGGGCATTAAAAAAGAGGCTCATTTAGCGAGAATGACCTTGAAATTAGGATGGGACATTGAGAAATCCATGATGTTTGATAAAAATGAATGATCTAGTCGCGCGAAGAACTTCTTTCATCCATTCTCACCTGCGCTGGGTCCATAAGGCCTCTCAGACGTTGCCGTGGGGCTCCCACTAACTGTTTCTTCAAAATGGCGCTTCACCATGGTGGTCGAGGCGATTCCGTATAGTATGTTGCAACATTTCTCGTTTCCGTCGGGGGCAGAGGTTACGGGGGGCGGGCATGGTCACGGGGGGGCGTAATTTGGGTGGAATGGGTCTCGATGGCCAGGTGTGCGAGCAATCTTACGAGCATTTGGACGGAGGCTGGCTTTGTTGTTTTGGGTGGGGCGGGGGCACAATAGGCCGTACATTCCAAGATTCCGCCGGCGTGGGAGTCGTCGCCAGCGAGGGATCACCGATTCCAACCACGCTTTCAAAGATTGAGAGTCCGTCCGTTGAGTTCCGATGAGGAAATTACTTTCGTTCGTCCGTCCACGGTTTTAAAGTTCTCCGGAGGATGGAAGTGGGAAAGTCCGAAAAGGATTTTGCGGTCGTGTAGCTCCTTCTTTAAAGAATTCGTGAAAGCGGGAGGGTGATCACAACATGTCAGACATCGCCGTGGGAGGGATAAATCTTCCTTTCACGTCGACGTCCTCGTGCCACGGGTTTAGTCACAGGGCATTCGGCATTCTGTGCACGTTGGGCCCCAAACTTTTTTACCCCCTTTCGGTTATTTTCCTTAAATGGACTCCGATGTAACGCGTCCAAGTGGAGACTCGTTTCCGCATGGAACCGTTGGGAATTAATGCGCGACTGTACGTCGGCCGATACGTTTGTCCAATAATTGATATCGAAATTTTCCGGTCGGTTTAGCCACCTGCCGCTTCAGCTGCTCTCTTCCCTGCGCTTTTCACCTTCCTCTTAGTTGGTTAACGAGGGATGTTTTGTTTTCATTCACGGTTCTTTCTTCCGTGTTCGGTATCTGCCAAGATCTTCAAAGGTTCATAATCGGAATTATGTGTATCTCACGGATTGTGTTAAAATATTGATATAACTTAATGGGCATTTTTGAAATGAAAATAAAATTGGAAGTATCGTTCTCATTTTATCGAGTGATTAGTGAAGATTCATTATTGAATCTTCTTTATATCAGATATATGCATCCTTAGTTTGTAATTATGACTTAGAAGCCCTGTTCGACCTTTACCCGTTGCTTAGTAATTAACAATTATCATTACGATACGAAGGTGTTGTTCCTGAATCCACCAATTTATTGGCATTTCCATCTAGTTTTGCTTCAATCTACAATAATACAATAACTACAATCGGCCCTTCCCCTTTGTCTTCCCGCTGTATCTCCTTATTATCATAGTTCCCATCATGAAACAGTTTAGCCGCGTGGAAGAAAACGATAAGGGATGGTGTAAGAACAAATCTCACATTCTCACTCTTATTTTTGGGTAAGCAAACTTCCTAAGAATTTCGGCTGGACCCATTTCGTAAGTTTGTTCGCGATTTCTCTAGTAATTTCTTTCGCTTTCCTTTCCCCGGTGATTCCCATTGAACCTCATTGCTTTAGAATCCTCACTTCTTTTCCTCACCAAGGAAATGTCGACAGCCCTTTCACCTACCTCAAGGGGAACAAAGCGTATACGGAAATGCGACCCATGTGCATTGGAGACCTTTTTCCGTGGGTTTTGTCGTGGTTACGGAGGAGGATGTGTTTTTGAAAACTTCCTTTAGAAGCCCTTGTCACTCGATTGAGTTCTTGCTATGGGTTGCTTGAAATCTCGGTTACTGCGTGAAGTTTTGCTAAAAGTAAATTTTCTAGTGCCATGTATGGACTAAGCAATCCGGTTGCATCATAGAATCCCAAATATATGATAATGATAATAGCTTTCTTTTGATAGCAATGAATACAAATAAATGGGAAAAGGCGAATACGGATAGCAAAGTATCTAATTATATTTGCATCTAATCGATGAATTTAAATCTTCAACAAGAATTTTTTTACGGTTTCCAGTTTTTAAGAAATATCTTGATATATCAGAATTGACCGTTTATACATAATAACAGTTTGTTGGGAATTCTCAAAACTCTGATTTTTCTCGAAAATTAAGTATTTTTTTAGAATAATGCATCTATTTCGTAATTCACGATTTAACTTAATTTATGAAAATACTATTTACTTCGAGAGGAAATGCTAATATGGTCCGAATAGCGAAGTAGTCTTTGGAGGTGCTGGTCATTCTGACCCAGTGAGAGAGGAACCATCCACTAGGACAGAAGCGGGGTCCTTTTTCCATAGGAAGGCCACATTTAGCATTCGCCCTTATAAGAAAGACCACATGTGAAAGCTCTGACCACTCTTGTGTTGTATGTTGCCTTCATTCTAATAGTTTAAAACCGAAATTTTGTATGAGAAAACTAATTCATTTGCTCTGTAAACTGAAAGGGAACATATTCCAATTTATTTTTCACTCGGAGTCATTAGCAAAATTAGAAAACAAAATTACTGAAATAGGAGTGTTTGTTATTGGTGCTAAAAGGCCGCAATGAACGCTCAAAAATGCCCATGTAGTCGAAGGCCGCAGATTCCCCACCTCTGAACATGGACGTACATTTGTTCTCTATAGTCAATTTGTAGTTTTTCATCATTAATTTCGTTGTTTTATTGATGTCTACCGAAAATACAAACTGATTATTTCTTACGCTGGTTTCTCATACGTCTACCAATGAAAGCGAAATAAATGTATTGATGTGGAAACATTCAGTGATTTTCAGAAACATATGCATTTCTGTGTACTTAAAACACTATTTCTTTTCATTTCGTTGGTTGTACACTAATTACAGAATAGATGGAAAAACATGGCTAATCTAAAATTTCTATAATCGTAGAATAGTATTTTTCCTGTATTATTATTTCAATTCTCCCAAAAAGACACCCGTAATTTTACAGCATACATTTACCTAAGTTTTGTCGACAAATTGCAACAACTTTGAATTCTCTTTTAAAAGAGGCAGTTTTCGTAGA
The DNA here is from genome assembly GCA_036926295.1 of Pachydiplax longipennis. Taxonomy (NCBI): domain Eukaryota; kingdom Metazoa; phylum Arthropoda; class Insecta; order Odonata; family Libellulidae; genus Pachydiplax; species Pachydiplax longipennis. The sequence continues at coordinate 5,843,632 of JAVFKF010000010.1, forward strand.
ATTTTAACGCATGTCTAAAACTTCTTTGGTCGCATAGCGTCAGACGTGTAAGGGACAAACCAAATTTAATCTTCCCATAGCTGTGGTGTCCATTTTAGTCCTAGGTTCCACGTATCACGATGTTCGCACGCTAACTGCTGTCGCTATTTTTTCCCGTGATGATGCGACACGTGTAGCACGATGCTGTGGGTGCGTCTTTACCGAGAAGGCTTACTCGTGAACCGGGTGATGGAGAATCAGATTTTACGTCACAGGTGACGGGCGTACTACGTTTTGGACGCGTACCGAAGCCTTATGGCACAAATCAGGATGCGCTCGGTAGTTTTTTCCAACCGAAATGCTGGATTTTCGTGCCTATATTTGGGTACGGGGAATTATAGGTTCAATGCAAACGTGGGCGGAAATTGAAGAGGTAAGCTTTGTCGCTGTAGTGGGATGGAATCTGAAATGACAGTCGAATCTCAACGTATCATTTTCGGAGGTTTCGATTTGAAAGGTTGATTGACGTGAAAGAAGTATGGAAGTTGTACAAAAAAATTATTATCGAAGCAAATATTTCAGTCGATGCCTTGCAAATCGTTGGTGGGTATGGTTAAATGATAAATTTTGGATCGGTGGATTCACTCTTAGTATTGGTAGTAGTAATTTGGAAGTGTAGTAATTTGTAAACGAAAAAAAGCACTTAGTGCCACAAATACTTAATTATAACATCAGGTGATCCGATATTCCACAAAGTATCACCGGTCATATATAATTAATTATTTGTTACGCTAACAATGGAAGTACCTGTGGTATCACTATGGAGGGTTTTCTCTATAGCTCTCATTAAATTTGATCTGTTTGTTAATATAGGTTCTTAAAATACCGACTATAACAATACAGGCAAGGCAATACCGAATAACGCGGAAGACTATTATAGTCAATGAAGAATATAGTAGTGTAGATGTTGTGATTATTTCTTTATTTGGTGTTATTTATTTTGTTGTTGTCCTGTTATCTTTGTGTGGTTTGCTTTCAAAATTCTGTCATTTTATAAATATAATTGTCAGTAAATTCTTGTAAAATTTGAGGCAAGTTGTCGAATTAAACAGCGGCCAACTGCCAATAAGTGTTTTCTGCAGCTGAAATTCTGTTTCACTAAATCCAGCATTTCTTATTTTTTTCAGGTATGTCTGATTTATTACTACGTTGAAGGATAGCAGCTAATAAGGTAGATCAGAAAACACTTAGAATTAAATTTAACGTCCTTTGGAAATTGCAGCCCGTTTTAAGTGCTCCTTTAATGTTCCATCGAATGCATATCTGTTGAAGCACACGCACCCAAATAGTGTATTCAGGCGGCATAAAATCGCTATTAGCGGAGCAAATAAAGCATCTCGGGAAACCATTTCGCGGACCCGTATTTCCGTCTTCCTCCGGCGTAGGAAGAGGTGATTAAGGCAAGTGAAAGTGGCATCTCTTTTTGTCCTGTATAAGGTACTTTCTGACCCGAGTTCAAAGCATCAGTCGAAGATTTTCCTCGTGCGCCTTCAGTAATGGATGTTTTAGCTCAGAGATCCGGAACGGGGAAAGCTACCAACAGGGGTTGGAGAGCGTTTCCCACGTATTCTGGGGAAAGGTTTTTGTCGCTTGCAGAGGGATAAGAAACGAAGGGGGAGTCTGAAGGAAGGGGGACACACCTATCCCTCAAGACGAGAAAAGTTTCCCCTGAAAAATACACCGTTTAGTTCGTTTGTGGGGAAGAATTGTCGGAGTGGTATCGCCAGACGTGTTTTTCTTGCATCCCGCGGTAATGACGGAGTATGCATGAAAAGGCTGCTTCTCCCGCTTCTTCTAATGCATCACTTCCGTTTACACGGCACATTCTGGATCGGAATGCCTTTTCATAGCGTTGCCGAGGTTTTTCCGCGGAGGAAAATGTTATATTCTTTTTACCTCCGCGTTGTTTTCCTCCGAAGTACTCGTAAGGAGCTGTATATGCCCAGTTCTCGCCCGGTGTGTTTATCCGCCGGATGGAGCTAGGAGGGTAGATTAACCGCCTTGTGGGGTTGTTTACATTCCAAATTCCGTTTGTCCTTTGTCTGTAGACGGATCTTCGAACACGTATCTGCACTCCGGGAATTTTTGTCCCCCCCTTTGTTATATTAGTCTGGAAAGATGCGTGCACGTTACGGAAATGAATGTCGTGCATATAGAATACAATTCTTTCGGCTTTATTGGGCGGAATTGAGAATAGGATGTCACGGCTTACATACAAATCTTTGTCAAGTAAAATTCACAAAAAACGTCCCTTGTATCACTTTTGTCCCTTAGGTGGCATTTAATCACGTAATCACCCTCGGTTGTTTAATAATCCGTTTCACACTTCTGAATAGTTTCGGCATTTAGTATACGTTGTATTTTCCTTAAATGATTCAAGAGGCTGTAGCAGATGAGAGAAGAGACTATTTTCAGTCTTGCCTAATGAAGACGTTAAGTAACTACTCACGCATCCCGCTGTTCTTATGTCTTCTGTTGACTGCTTCATCGGTGAGGGGGTTACGTTGAATTCGAAGAAAACCACGATTCCGTTAGGAGCCATTTATCCCTTTAGGGTCAGAAGATGGTATGGAAGGCATCCTCAGGGTTCTTAAGCAAGGTTTCCCTCCAGGCGTCATTAAGGATACCTGAAAAGTCGTAAAGTCTTTGTGATCCTCAACCGTGACTCAGTTTCTTCCCATTGTATGTTAAAGGATTTAGTGAGGGTGTCGGCGTGAGTGGCGCCAGTCCACTTCTAGTAATGGAAATGTTCTGATGGCGACGGGAAGATAGCCTCATAGAGATTACTGCTAAATGGAAACTATTCTAGCATCCTCCGTCATGCGTGAAATGCCCAAATTTGTTAGCTTATCATTCCAACGTGGCTTGTCGTTCAAAATTTCCTAGTTGTGTAATGGGTTAGCGTGACTCATTCTTACACGATGATTGTCAGTAGTTTTCACACGTTTTACTCCTGTATAATAACAATACAAACCGAAGCTCCCGCAAAATATTTTGCGAAACTGATAGGGCACTTGTTCAACCTCGTTAATAAGACCCTTGGTGAACATCATGGCAAATCCGGCGAAGTTTAAAATTACTTTTGCTAACGTCATACCTATCGAAACTTATGTGCGGTAAATTGTACAGCGGGTTAAAAATGTCCACAAGGCACGAAATTTTCCCATTTTTTTCTGTGAATAAAATCACGCGTCTTAAGGAATCTTCTGCAGCCAGGCGAGACTCGAAGAAGCTTCTTTCTTGGAGAGTCCGAAAAGCATTCTCATGGACCCAAAACTTTAATTACCCTCCGCCTCTCCCTGCCAAGTTGATCGGTTTTTGAGGGCAACGTTTTTGCCTCGGAATCCCCATCTCCTTCACCCCACTTCCTTTTTCTCGGCTCGCATCTTCTTCCCTTCGCTACAATTTATTTCTTATCACCCTTCGGCATCTGGTGCCCGGGAGAGCTCTTCCCCAGGCACAAAAGGGTTAGCTGCAGCAAGGAACATATGGCTTAAATATAAATTAGTCGTGAGGGAGTCATTACCCGTCATGAGAGGAGGATTTCCTTCCCAAAAGCCATTTGCCACCATAATCTGAGCTGTTTTAACGCCTGCTTCATCACAGGTTGATCATCGTTTTTGTCTTCTGGAAGATCGTGATTTATTTTTCGTGGAAGGGAGATTAATCCAACCCTAGTCATCGCGTGGCATTATCTCACGATACTTAACGTCAGGGAATTCTTTCACGTTGTTATCGGGAAAATTTTAGGATGCGATTATGGGCCCGTTTCTTCGAATTTGAAGTACCTGGGCAGTTTATTTATCCACGACGTCAGTGGGTTAAATGTTCGAGGGTCAAAGACCCCGGCATGAATTATGGAATAGTAATCACTTCGTTAGTGAGTGAATTTTAGCCTAATGAGACCACTCTTACAATTAACTGTAAATTAATACGAACGCACCCCAAAAACCGCGGTTGCACCGAGGTACGGAATTTATCAGGGTTTAGCAGTGCAGGGGTCGGTAAACTTTTGAGACAAAAGAATCAATCCAATCCCACGCTAGAATTCGATATTCATTTGATGCAAGCGCGTTTCCTCATTATCACTGTTAATCAAAATCCAAATCATTAGTACAGTTTAGAACGCTGCGACGCAAGTTAGTTCCACTTGAGTAATGGAATTAAAATCTAATTTTTGCTAACATTTCCGTTCTCATCGATAATGCTCGAGGGCAATTATATCTGTACCTTCCACATGTGGCTCGCAAAAATTTCTATTCTCATCGGTGGGAAATTTGTCTGTACCTTCCATATGTGGCTCGCGAGCTACAGGTAGCCGCAGCCTGGTTTAGTTGGATGTGAAGTTGATTCTTAAGCTTTCCGCAGCCGTCATCTCCAGGTGACAGAATGTTGTCGAAAGAACTTTCTCCGCCTCGGAAGACGTCGAACTGGTATTTAAAGTAGGTTTTTTAATGCATCGGGCGTGCTCAAAATCCTTGACCTTTCGACAGCAGCTGTAGAGTCCGCGATCCACCAAAATCTATCCGTCATCAGCACAGAGCGTTTAAACATCAATTTGCGGGGCAAATAACTTAACGAGCGAGGAAAGCGCGAGAACAAAGTGTTGACTTAATTGGTCACTTCTTATGTTAGAGAATGATGGAGCAACAACTTCCATATACTCGATCTCGTGTCTAAAACCTCTCTTTTCGTGCTCATCTCACGCGGAGCTCGTCCTTCCTCACCATCGTGTTATCTTCTCCAGTTTCAAAATGGTTCCCAGGAACTTTTCTCCCATCCTCACGCGAGTTTATTTGGGTGTTTAAAATGTAAAATTAGACCAAGAGTTTAACTCATTAACCTCGTAATTAATCCTCCATTTTTTTCTTTGTGGTTCCAATGTAAAAGATGGAATTACGTAAGCTATTTTGTTCGGAGTAGGGACGAATGTTTCCACGATTGGAAATTTTCGCGTGCGAATATATTGAAAATATCGACCGTTTTAATGATCATGTGACTGACGCATAAAACATTTTGCGGTGACGCTTCCACCATGTAACGTGATTAATCCATCAGAGTCTATAATTCAGGGGTAGATAAAAGCGAATAAATGATCCGTGAGACAATAAACAATATTGCGAACGAGTAAATTAGTGTTACAGAATTTGATTTTAATTCAATTATTTTTGCCATCGGTTCGTTATGCCATCTCCCATGTCGCTCCTTAACATTTCCGTAGGATTAAGCGTGGAAAAGAATATTCTATTAAAAACGTTTTGCCTTGCTGAAACACAATACAAGTTAATTTGCCGTTGAGTTGAATATTTATATCTCTCGCTGTTTTAGTTGTGGAATACGTTTTGTTTTGTCTGCGATTTAAATGGAACTAATGTGTGGAGATACATCTGGCCAGAGTAGATTTTAATTCACTCTGCAACATTCAGTGTTCTTCGGGTCAATGGAATGAAACTCGGAATTCGCCTACTAAAATTAATTAATTATGCTTCGAAGTTAAATCTCTCTAATTGGTCTCCACGTAAAATGAATTGGAATTCATATTGTTCTTCGTTTTATTACGAAACGGCTGCGCAGTGAGATGTGAATTATATAAATGCGTATTCTACTTTACTAGACTATGTTGCAGTTTTTTGCTGAAAAATGAACGCAAAAAACTAAGTTCAGCCAATCTTTAGGATAATTTTAGAGTTTATATCGTTATAAGCTAATGTAGGTCAACAGAGACTTTTTAAATAACCAGGAATTCGTTTCGTTTCTATTGGAGACTAATTCATGTATTCAGCTGGTCTGCTTTTAATTGAACAGGTGAAACATAAGTCCCAGATTATTTCGTTACCCATCCAGCCGGTGATTATCACATTTCTGAAGGATCGGAAATAGTTTAAAAAATTAAGCAAAATTCATTCTCCCACTGAAATATGGACCGCGTCGGTTTCCGAAACACACATTTTTCCTAGAAATCCAATTTGGAAAAATTTTCTTAAATAGGGGTCTTGGTTGGAATGACCGCGTGGCAGTAATAGGCCAATGAATGGCTTAGCTAATGAATCTTTCCTTTCGGCCTCTTTGGCAAAATGAGTTGGTCATCGCAGACGGCGCCCACCCCCGCCCCCAACTTTCTCCTGCCCCTTCCATTGGGTTTTGCGGCTCAAGTACAAGCATGCCCACACTAGTCTAGGATGGCGGGATATAGGCGTGGTCGAAGCAAGCATCTGAAACCAAGTGAGATTTCCACTAAATCGCTTCGCGTCGGTGAAGCCAGTTTAACACAGTGCTGCCAAACTAAAAATACTTGATTCGCGTTTTACGTTACAGCCAAAAAGGTCATTATTCGTCGCTTGTTCCGTTATGTTGAAGGTTATAGGTGAATTATATCTCAGAGAAAAGAAATTCATTTTTGTGTATGTATTCGTTCCCAAGCTTGTATAGTCTATGAGTTATTTATTTGTTATTTTTCCTAAATTTAAATCTCAGCAAAGAAGATATTTGATGTATAAGGCACCTTAATGAGTCTATTACATTTGGAACTATAGCCATCAGAGTTAGTGGGATTCTCAATACCTCAACCAGAGACCACAAAAAGGTTCGAAATGGAATAAGGGCTGCTTTGCAGAATGAAGAGTGAAGTAGTTTGCCATTGCTTTTCTTTCTACGTCAGAATGATATCGATGGCTCAAGTTCAAGTACTCCTAGGTAAAGTCCCACGATCCTAATCAATAATGAGAGACCAATATGAATGCCATGAATCGGTATCAGAAACTCCGTAGTGTTCGTATTATCACAGTTGTGAATGAAACTGCAACAAAAGCGACCGATGATAGATACTCATTTCCTCTAACGTGTACCATAATAGAATGAGGAAAACAAATTTAGACTTGGAACTTATTATAAAATATTTAAATATATAATGTATATTTTAAATGTATAATTAGGTACTTTATTCTTATGATTTTGATTTTTTCAAATTTCTGTATTCATTGCCATCAAAAGAAAGCTATTACTTGATATTAAGGATTCTATGATTGCTTAAAAAGAACATTTTTGGGTCGTGCTTGAAACTAAAAAATTACCAAAATGTAGGAATCGATGTTGATTTTTTTCGCCAAAACATCCTAAAAATAAAATAATTTGTTGCGAGTGTATTTTGGAAGAATTTTTATCCCCTAGATGCTATATACAATTGCCTAAGTCAGCTTGAACTTGTGCCTCACCACTTTACAAGATTACCAAAAAATGTCGAATTTTCCTTTCGTTTTTTCGATTCGACCTGAGAAATTTCTCATCGGCGTTTTTTGTCGCGTCAAATCAAACATATTTCGTTTTGTTGCGCAAGGTTTTCCAGCGCTGTTTTTAATGTCATCGATGGCGCTCCACCGCGCACTTTTTCCCCGGGCTGCAGTCGTTAAAGCGAACGAGGGGCCGATGTGTCCAAAACACCTCAATTCCATGCATACTGGATGTGTCCCTCCTACGAGGCTCGGCCATCGACGTTTTTCAGTTCGTTTCCCTTTGTTTTACATAATTTTGCAAAATGAGGCAGCGCTCTCCGATGTTCATTTTTTTCGAAACCATCCCCACCGAAGGTCTAATTTATGCAGGACATATTTTGCCGGGAATGTGATCCGCGGGCCGCGCAAGTGTCACGGTATGTTTGGGGCCGCTAATTTTAGTCCGCCGACGAAATGCTCCCGCTTTATGACATTGAATAATATATGAAGTTGGCTAAAATCCCGGCGCTTATCCTCAACTCGTTTTGATGACTCCCGCGCGCTCGAATGCCCCATTTTACCGCGCAGTATTAAAATAATCCAAATAAAAATGTTGATCGATAACTGAGCAACTAGTTTCACAGACATTTCCCCAGGTTATGGTGTACGGAACTCTATCGGAAAATGACGGAAATTACTGAAGGATTAGTATCTCCATGGTACCACAAAATTCGTTTCCTTTGATGTAGAAACTTGTTTACCAATGTCCCGAATTGTGAAGTCTAAAATCCGCTACAAAGTTGTTAGTAAACATTATTAATAATGCAAATCATTGTTTTTGTATTCTGTCTAGATTTTGCTGAAACCTATCGGAATGGGGCTCCCGGGTAGTCTAGTGGAAAAACATGCTCAACTTTCTAGAAAGTAGTCCTGGGTTAGATTCCAGGTGGTGGCCTATATGTGCGAAATTACCTTAGGTGATCAAGTACTTATCAAAACTCTACTACCTATCGAAATGGCGAGTATTATTTTCTGTGTTGCAAGGCAAAGGCTATTCATCGCCAGGCCGGTTCGAAGCATTTATAACTACGGTGACTTCAGTGAGATATGTTTTCGTATCCTTGATTTCTTCAACACCCATCTTTTGAGGGAGTTACATCGCCTTCCATAACGTTTCATCGCCTTTCTTTGTTACGATCTCCGGTGATTTTATCGCGTGTTAAGCGCACCCCGAAACCGGACGCTCTGAGCAGTCGCCGTGCTTTTCTCGAGAGCAGCGCCACCGGCATCACTTGAGCATGCTTTCACGTCCGCGTGAAATTTTAAATTCTCGGCATTCCTTCGCATACTTCTCGGTGTATGAGATAACGTCTGTAGAAGACGTTCTCTCTGCGTGCTGTTAGTTTGAGTTATTTAATAGATAATGCTGGGGATTTTCACTGAACAAATTGGAGATTTCTAGCTATTTAGAAGTTCCAGAGGGCTGGGTACCTCGTATTCGCAGAGTATAGGTATTGGGAGAGGATTTGATAGTTCATCATTATCTCTAAAATTTGAATGACTTAAATGAGGAGACTATCATTTATTATATTTATATTCATTAAAATGTATGTCTCTCTTATGGATCACGCAATGTCTAAAGTACTCGGACCCCTAATTTCTTTGAGGGTCCGGGTATTTAGTATTTTACCTAAATCATTTTCATTATTTTCTCTCTGAGTAATTAATGAAAATTCGCCGTGAGAAGAGTCCGAAATTGCAAAATGCGAAAGTTGGCCCGTATTTTAAGGTGCAGCTGCTCTCGTCGTTGCTGAGCACCTGCCGACAAGACTTTTTAATTCGTGAGTTAAAGGAGGAAGTAGAAAAGTTTGTATTTTGATAAGAACTATTGTAAATACTATGATTACAAAACTTTTCCAAATAGGTGAATGTTACTATGACCTTTCTTAACACTGAATGAGAATCGCTCGGAGCAATAATACTTCAGCATAGGCCCAAGATGCTTATAAATTTAGGGATGATACGGAAGATGTAGACGTGAATTCGCAGTAGCACGAAGGTCGATTAGATTCCTGGAGAAAAATCGTGGAAATAGATGCTAGAACTAGTCTCTCCAAAATTAATTTTTTTCCGCGAACCATACTCTGCAGTAGCTTGCTAGGAATATAGGTTGAGTGGTGCATGCAGCTGCTATCATGTGCCGAAGGGAGGCTAGTAGGGTACGTATGCAAATGGAGAAAAAGGTCATGTTCAAGATGTATGTTCCTACCTCGGAGCTGATGAGTGCCCCTAGCATGAATGTCCTCTTCTCCCTCATCTCTCCATTCTCTCAGGAACATCTGCGCGGATGCTTACATCTTCTATTTTTTGAGGGCCATATAACTCGCCACTAATCATGCAGCGATTTTTTCCCATTGGTGTCGACATCACGGAAAGATAGTCTCATTGTTGATTGCATAGCCGTCCTTACACATACTTCTTCGCTATCACACATTTCTATCCTTTTTCAATTCCTCTGCAGAAGCACATTCGAGTGTTACGTATCGAAGACGAATATGTAGTGTAACAAGGAGAATGACGCGAAAAATCAGCTATGGTTTTTGAGTCTTCGTGGTACTTTTCCATGGTTATGAGGAATATTTTAACTTTTAATATTTTAACTTGTTTGTTTAATATTCCCCTAATGTATCTCTTTAATGGCCTACTTTAATAACATAGTTGAAAATACTCAATTTCCTTGCATAAAAGATAATACATGAGGAAATATACTCCCAAGTATCTTCAATCGTTCATTCTATCATTAAAGTTATTTAGGAGAGGCATTACAAATTTTCGTTCTTAAATTTAGGTTTGGAAATTTAATAGCAGAGCATAGTAAATGAAATATATTTTAGGCAGTCGACCCTTTCAGTTGTATTTCTTGTTGGTGATGGCAAGGGAAAGTTTGAAAACGTTAGGAAAATATTAAATTTCTTTTGTTTTGTTGAACGTAGAAATTCCCTATGAGTCTTGCCATAGCGACTGTAATCGCTCTTTCCACTTGGGCCTCTTTTCTAACTTATTTTTCTAATTTTTATCGATGTTCTCGCCAGTAAACGTGCACACTGTCGTTGGATCATTCATTAGGTCATCCATAAATTAGTGGCCGAAAGATGCTCGCTCGTGGAAAAGCATCTTTACCAAATTTTTACAACCTTTGTCCCATTCTTATCTAGTATCTGAATATGTTTCCCCCGAATTCACTCATTTTGCTTTACCCAGTTGTCTTCTTCAGTCTTTTACGATGGGAACAACCCCTCCGGGACACTGTTGAAGCCTCCCATTCAGGCGATATCGGGAGCGCCTCCTATTCAAGGCTATACATTTTTTATCGGCCGTCCTCCACGTCCATCCAACGAAGGAGCTTACAATGCTATGATGGGAAAAAATACGTTCTATCTTAATGGAAACTTCTTTCTCATTTAACAAGAACGGTACTACGTGTCCTTCCCCCTTTTTTCTTCAAGTTAAACAATATGGTCGCCTCAACGGTAGGAAATCTCGATGGTAATACATAATTTTTTTGTTCCTTTTATCAATCAGAGCATCGCCGTAAAATACGCAGGATATTATTAGAACAGGTTTTCGCGTTTTTTACGTTTCGCCGTAAAGCGGAGAATGTTTTCTTTAATGGTTCATGTCCCTCGCTCTTTTTGACTTCGAAATTACCTCGTATGGAACGAATTTCTTCTCACGCGAATATGTGGACGTACGAAAGGCTCATTACCCGGCAGGAATTCCCGACCGAAGGGTTTACAGCCTGCAGTCCGGGGGTCGGAAAAATATCATTGGGTCACGGGCCTTTCCGCTGCTATCGAACGCCACTGTCACGAATGGCACGATCACGCTTCCGAAGACAGTGGCGTGAATCGACTCCATGAAGATTCTAGGAAATCGATACCACTTTCTTATGCTCGCAGCATTTTAAGGAGTGTAGATATTTGCTGGTGGAATAAAAATTACTGCTGTAGACTACCGATCATATACCACCGGATTTACCGTGTTGCAAATTTGCCGGTTCGCCTAAGCTTTAGTTCGAATTTCCAACAGTCGTAAACATCCTAAATGTGGAAGCTGTTTCTCATTCAGAGCGTAATTATTCTACTTTTTCTGTATTTGAAGTCGTATGAAAACTGATTTTAAAGCTAGCTTCGGCTAGCGCGAGAGACTCAGGCACTGTTATTCAGGAATGCAATGATATCGGTTGTTAATAAAAATTTAAAGTTTGACTCATTTGAAAAAAAAAATTTCATATTTGCGTATACCGATAACCTAAATACCAAATGCGGATGTGCGGCATTGTGACTCAAGAATGAGATATTTCCGGAAAGTGGTAATTAGTTCTAAATAAAAGTAACCCACTTTGATTAGTAAAGTTATTTTATCCAGGAAATGTGGAAGTAGAAATTAAGACGCAGTTACTCATATGGATGCATTGTATCCCAAAAATTTCTATAAAAGATACTTCTGTTATATATAATATATATATATATATATATATATATATATATATATATATATATATATATATATATATATATATATATATTTATATATATATATATTATATATTTATATATATAATATTATTATATATAATATTTATATATAATAATATTATATATATATATTTATATATATATATTATATATATATATATATATATATATATATATATATATATATATATATATATATAACAGAAATAACCTTCCGCTATTTCAGGTGTCTCTGAGTCAGCAAAATATTTGGACTGTCTCAAATAACAATTAAGGGTAAAGAAATCAAAATTAATTACTGGGAAAGAAAGGTAATCATACTGAGTAATTTTATTATATTAAAACATCAGCCAATTCACATTTGTCATTTACTAGAAGTGTTATAAATTGGAATACTTGGCTTTGAATTACACTTTTCTCTCCCTTTACACAATTTTTGTCCGTCTTTCAGTCTGTCTGATTCCTAACTCCGTGCCAATTAGGTCGACGGAGTAAACCCCCACGCTGTGCGTTGATTGCCGATTTCTTCTGCAATGTACTGGAGCAATCATCCCATCATAGAGATTTCGAGGCAATTGAATGTGCCGCTATGGAAATCGTTTAATCTCACCCCAGCAGTAATTTCGGACCTAATTTATCTTATTGTCTTCACTTTGAACGCATTCTCCCCTCTCATCAGAGAACTGCGAATTATGATTCAGCCTCTTTATGGTTACCGAATCGTCGGAGTACCCATTAATTACAACTTTACCCTAAAAATCATTTCTTTTCTCGGCTGAATTGCAAATGCGTTTTGCCAGACGGTTTAGTTCCTATCATATAAAAGCCAAAGACCGCGCGATAAAGGGTTCTCGACTAATTAATCATTCGTAATTCCCCTCAACATCTCTTTGTTTACGATTTAAGTCCGTTTTTCGAAAGCTGTAAATTTGTGAAAATTGGTTTGGAAATCGTTTCCGGAAAGAAGTTTTGGTATATTTGGAGAGTTTGTTATTTTGTGGCGATAACATTTTTTTAAGCTTGTTGATATTTTTATAGCATCGTAGAAAATATCGCTTATGGATATTTTTGTTTTTGGTCTTTATCCCATCAAGAGAAATATGTAAAATTTTTACCGAAATATTTATTTAATTTTTATTAAAAGGTGAAAGAAGCATTAACAAATTTTATACGCGGTACGATGTTGAAATGTGATAATGGTTGAACTGCGTTGTCGTTTGAGAAAGAATAATATGCTGCCGCCAAAACGATTATTTATGCGTCGATTCGCATCCTTTCTCCGTTTTCTAAACAAAGGAACACGAATTTCGGCATGTTTAAAAAAATAATTCCGGACTCGGTGGAATTTTCCACTGGGATCTTGAATGAATACGAAAGCCATACCGGCAAGAACCGCGCCTCATAATTTCCTGGGAACCTCTAAACATGGCCATCGCTATAGGCCGTTGGTGCAAGCCGATAAGACCCAAGCACCGACCAAAACGGCGAACACCTAAAAGCATCCCATCTTTGTCACCAATCCGCCGCGAAGCAAGGGTACACGTAGCGGATTTTCCTATCTGTTACGGCAGGCCTCACAAATCGCGCGAACGTAAAGGTGATTTATCGCACTCGTCTGCCCTTTTGGCATCGGCTACCAATCGTCCTCCCGAGTAATGTCTTCGCTTTTGTGCGTAATAACGCGATTGCATTTCTCGGTAGGGTCATCGGAGTGGGCGCCGCGGCATGAGATGGGAGGGGAGACGAATTGACGCAGTGCAGTGAGCATTGGTTGCGCGCACCCTGACCCGGAGAAAACCTCCCTCTCCTATATCTCTTCTCTTATTGCCTCCATAGACTTCGACCTTCCTGTAAATAAAGCTCTCCCCCGGTTAAAGCAGTTGGACGGATATTAAAGTACGACATTCCCTGACCGACGATGCTGGGACAAAGGAGCCGACAGATAAGCCAAGCGGCGGTTATCAAAGCACTTCTCCTTTATTCGTTCGCCTACCACATTACAGCCTTTTTCTTTAGGATTTTGTTAGAACTTAATGTGATTAATTATTAATATTATTCTATAATTAATATGATTTTGTGATTAATATTATATTATAATTAATATGATTTATTTTATATTAAAAGTGGGTTTAAGGGAAGAGGATACTAGTCTCAATTTCACCCAAAATAAAGATGTCATTTATTAATTTGTTCTAATTCGCGGCACGCAAAGCCCCACGTTCGCTTTCTTAAATTAGAATTCACATTAAATAGTGCTGTTTAGAATGGAAAATTTCCAATCTCTCGCAACACATTCTGTTGACAATGAAGTATCTCGGAATAAAATTATTATATATTCCATAAAAAGTTTTAAGCTTAACCTACCACTGGTATTTACGCGCTATACCAAGAGCTTACTTAGTCACTAGCGTGCTACAGCATACCGGTTAGGAAGCACCAATCAACACACTCATTTTTGGCGGAACTGTGAAAAAACAAAATTAATTCATTTGAACGTATACCTGTAATGGATAGACGGAAATTGGTTGTTTAAAATTAAAAAAATAACTTTATGAGACAAAGTAAATGAAATAAAACAAAACTTGACGAATTCCACAAAATATAATTTCTTAAAATCGCAACCAGTTTCGAAATATAACATCATCAGGCAACCAGAACAGTATTTAATATATCGCTAGAATCGCTAGAATTATTTAATTTCAGTTATCTCTTGAGTTACATATATAATATAGTTTTTGATATCGGCATCAGGAATAGAACATTGCCTTAGTGTACTCTTCCTGCAATGACGTAGTGATTGCGGCACTCTTTAACAATTTTGCAGAAAAAAATCAATCCCTCCCTCTTTTTTATCTCATATACTCTGCCGTGGATATTTGCAACCTTGCTTTGTTCACAGCCGGGAAAAACATTAGCATCAATCTGTCTCAAGGTTGAGTCGATAAAAAGGAAAACATTCGTATCCTTCCTTATTTCTAAATGTAACTGTTTAAGCAGACTCCCGTGGGTTTCCTCGCTGGTAGAAAGCGAGCGTGGCAATATTCTTCGAGCGGTATTTTCTTTTATTTACGTTCGAGTAGTATATCTCCGCCTTTCACCGGAAGTTTCTCTCTTCAAAACCTTGGGAGCAGTTTTCTTCGAGGTCAGAGACTTTAAATTCAGGAGTTGGAGGTGTAATCCCTTCATGAAATTCATTCCGTCCCTACCTGTGTATAAGCCATCTTATGTTCCTCTTCCGTTCTTCCTCTTGAGAAAGAGGATTGCGAAATGACTATTCCGGAAGGATTTGTTTCTTACGTTTACCGTTTCCGAAATTCATAGTTGTGACTCGTGAGATGTAATCCGGTCCTTGAGTATATGGTGGAGGAATTGATGGAAACTGTTATTGTCATTCTTCAATATTTATAATACTGAGCTTATGGAGATCAAACCTGAGGCACGATTGAGTGAAATATCGGTTTTAAATCTAAAGTTCTACCTTACGTTATTTAAATTTAAAGTTCTACCTTACGTTACGTTTAGAGTTTATGCCGTAGGAATTCAGTTTGCTCATTGTGCGAAGTGTATTTTCATCTGTCCGCATTAAAACACCTCGATTCGTCGAAGTAGTCAGTCTATCTCCTTCCTCTATAAGTCGAAGTGTAGGTGGATCTAGTCTCTATACCACGAATTTTTGACGTTGACAATCACCGTCCGTCGCAGTATTTCATTTTTATGGCTTTTAATATTTTATTTTGACTTCATTGAGATAGTAAAAATACATCTTTTAGCCTAAGAAAGATATTTTTTGCTTCATTTTCATATTTAAATAAAATAATTTGTTTACCAAACACATTACAAATCTATTATATTTTTATCCCATTGGTAGATCTTTTGTTTGCTAACATTAATGGATGGCACTGTACAGTACTTGAAAGCTCTTTAAGTTAAAACCTCGACAATTCTTAGGTTTTCGACAATCCCTTCAGAATCGAATTATGAAGGTTCGCTTTTTGCTATCATAAGCTTTATGTCTTTTTCCGTTTCTAATAAAACTCCGTATTTCATGATCCCGAAGTTGACTAAACTTGCGAAAATTAGTCTTCCATAAATATCTCCTAGTTGAGTGGTTTTATTTACCTATCAAGAAACTTATAAATTATATAGCACATCGCAAATCATAACTATCAGTTCGAGAAATTCGAAGTGTTTCATCAAGATGACGTAACGTTTTGCAATGTCATAGCATCATCGAGGTAATGTTTTGCTCGTAACTGTCCCATGGTCATCTGAAACTCAATTCGGAGGCTTTCCTATTGCATATACGCGACCCGCTCATACATCCTGTAGATGGATTGTGAATGACAACGTTACAATCGTCCCTCATCCATTGTAGCAAGAGAATGACGATTGACCGAAATTCGAAGGCTTATCAATGGGACGAGGACGAAGATAATGCTGCAGAAACTGCTTCATGTAAAAGAAGCCTTCGCATGCATTAGAAAGGAGCGATTCGATGGGCAGCTGTGCTGTAATAATTTGGTTGCCTTTGGGAGTGACATCTGTCGCTCTCACACGCTTTTCATCGCTTGTTGCAAAGCTATTGTCTTTTGCGTCCGAGATTGACCGATTGGAGAGTCTTGCGAAGGTGACCTCATAGAGCGAAGTATCGGAATCAAAGCCTCGGTGAACAGTTAGATCAAATGCGTGTATTTACTTCGCCGGAAGTCGATATGTCATTGAAATTGCTTAGTCTTTATGACTTTCCAATTGAGCGATCGCTGTCGCAATATTTTGATGCATCATAACGCAAGCTCTTTTTGCTCGGGATCTTGAGAAGTTATTTTCAACGATGTAATTTGAAACATTCATCATACAAACATCAAACTTAGTGTTTTGTTATCCTTGCCAAGGTTCCCTTTTTCTGGTAAAAGAACATATTTTATCGATGTTTTTAATATCTTTTTATATTTTTTTAACAATCAACTTAATGAAACTTCAAAAAAACGGCGTAAGTTTCCGTGTTTCCATCTCTTATTATTTAATATGATTGTCGAATTTTAAATCTGTATGTTATAGAATTAAGGAATATTGTTTTTTATATTATTTCAATATTCTCCTTAAATATGCGTGCAAAGAATATGAAACTTCTTAGAGCAACTCAGCCGAATGATTTTCTCATTTAAAAATCCTTTTCCTCGCTTTTCATCAAAGAGCCTCTCCAGCTTACGTTTTTTCCCCTCGACTCCGAAGATGCTATGATTCAAAGAGAGATGAGTCACAAGCGTAAGATATATAGCAGGACATTAAAACTTCCGTAAGTTAACGTGTTTAGCATTGCCTCCACATATCACGGAGTGTAAACTTTTCAAGAGACTCGAGGCATAAATAATGAAGCGGTCATCAAGAGGATTATTGATACTTGTTTTGCGATTGTGCGTTCACGATCATTTCTCGTGCATCGCCGTTACAGTGGACGACTCGAGAAAGAAGCGAATTACTAGAAGCGTAATGGATGTGTCGTACTTGGATGTCTTCCCGATCCTCCCGGAAAGATCTTCATCTCGCGATTCCGACATCTGCGTTCTTATTGAGCAAGTTTCCTCCGAATTATCTCCCCACTTTAAATGCTAATTTTACGACTCTTTGAAAATCGCGGCGGATTCGTCATCGAAGTCCCGGGCAGTTTGGGATGATAAATTTCCCATTCGCGAAGGAGGAGAAGCTGGTACAACAATGCTCCGTGGAGTAATTACCATTCCGCCCCGCTCGCCAGCTTGAAAAATCACCCTAGCGTGGCGCATAATTGCGGGCTTTAACCCGTTCCGTTTCCCACTTCGTAATTCTTACAAGTTTCCGAAATTATATTTCGCTCATACTCGCGGATCGTCCGCCGGCAGCTGCAGATCCTCCGATATGAATTTCAAAATCCCGCCTGCGTCAGCTCGCAAAAATCTCGTTCCCATCTTATTAATTGCGCTTCCCATCAAGAACGTCCGCTAATTGTTCGTTTTTCGAAGCATTTTGAATCTGACGGTAATTTAGAACGCGTGAGATGTCGGTGATAAAATGTAGGTCTGGAAAATGAACGAAAACATCCGCGGCCTTGCAAGCGGTCGGAACCCGCGAATCCAAGCGTGGTTTGCATGCGCTACGAACCCTTGCTGCTCCGTGTACCGTGACATCAGTAGTGAGAGTAATTTTTCGGATATTTGGATTCAAATTTTCTTGTTGATCTTGATTTAAATATCATGCAGGCTGCATTTATAGGCGCAGAGTTCAAGCTTGGAATGAAATAGCATAATTTGATTCCAAGAATGTCAAATGAATACCAAGGTCTATAAAATTGCTTCAAATTTTTATATACACCTACGGATAACCAAGAAATTGTCTGTTTCATCATATAAAATGGATAATAACTTTAAATTGCTCATCATCAGACATATATCATTACTAGCTCGCCTAATACCCCCTTTGTAAAATCCGTTTCAGTGTATTCACATCCATGTTGTAATAAGGTAGAATGTTCTTGTTTACTTGATTTTAATCAATAAAATCCATTAATTTTGTGATAATATATATATTGTCTGGGAATTTGCCGGATGACGAAGCTGCCTTAGAATACCATTTCTTCATATGAATGCTCGGAACCAATGATTTCATCTAGCCTTGTATCGTATGTTGTCGGATATAAACTCTTTTCCTACTGGGACCTGCCATAATGAAAATTTTAATCAATTAATTTAGGAATCACTGCTAAGTAAAATGATTTGGATGAGTAATGTGGATTCCTAGTTGCAATCTTGCATCTTTGCAATTACGTCGATAAAGAAACGATTATCCCTTCAGATACCCCCTCAAGTCCTACCATTCCTCATGAATTATAATAGAAATCAATCAGGCGCCGAGTTGCAATAAAAATGTTTTCTTTTCACTTTCCCTGCATCGCCACCTCAGCCCTCGCACGACGCTAGTTTCACGAAAAAATTCCCGAGGCTCAGAAAGGGAAATTCGAGTGGCCATAAGCTAATACTCATAGATGGTTACTCCCGCAAACCTCATAATCATGAAACAGCTCCGGGCAGCGAGCTGCCTGTCGTGAAGTCCATTTTTCAACGAGTGCGATTAGTCAGCATCACGAATGGGAGTCATACGGCCTCGAGAAACAAGTGACGGGGCGATAGCGCGTTTCTTCCGCAAGATTCGCAACTCCCTCATCGGCTATCGATTCCAATTGCATATTAGAAAGGAATTAATTCGGCCTAATTAATGGCCTCGCTTAGCGGACGAGTTGCACGCAAAAAGCGCTCCGTTCACGGCTAATAATTTGCGCGAATATTTTGTCTCCTCGCTTTTATTCTCCGACGCACTTTGCTCCCTATCTTCTCTTCCTCTATTCCATCCTCCGTCCCTTACCATTAATGATCCCGCTGCGAACCCAACCAAGTCCCTTTGTTACCATCCTCCCTCAGCCTCTCACGGACTTTGCAAAGCCTCTTCTGCTAATTTTATTACCCCGGGAGCTTGGACTTTTGACCTCATGTACGGCCAAAGCATCCTCCTCTTTCCTCCTTCAATTTTCTCCCTTCGTCCCTTTCTCTCCCTTAATCTTCTCTCCAGAGCCCACCTTTTTTGCTGTAAGAGCGTAAAAATCCTTCCTCTTAGTTTTCGTCAGGGATCCATTGTTAGGGTTATGGGGAGATCTCCCTCTTTTACTTCTTTCTTCGCCTTTTCCCCCTATCCTCTGTCCCTTTTTACCCTTTCCGCTCTTCCTTCGTCTTCCTCTTCCTCTTCTAGTTCGCCCATTGAACATCTTCCTCTGCCCCAGCTTCCAGGGTCGTGGAGGTGTACAGGATGTGCCCATCGCCGAGGTGCTTCGTCAACGGAGCCATTATGTATTTATTTATTTGAAGTAGACCTAAAGCAGATCATTAAACCGAGCGCATAACAGAAATGTAAATTTTAATATAACAAAATGAGGAGATAACATCGCGTGGAAGTTGAAAGATAGTTCTACCAATGATTATGAAAATGAATTAAGCATTAGAAAATTACAAATTGATAACCAGATGAGACATTGTTTGATTTCACTTGATGAAAATCAATATATAAGAAAAGCTAAGAAAGAGAAAAAATTGAAACGGAATTGTATACTTAGTTTCTGAATTAGACAAAGAATGGCAACGATATGATGTCACTGAAGGAAAGGAATGGAATGTGAAGGAATAATAAATAAATGTCGTGTTATTACGTAAAAATAAGACTTGAATATAAAAAGAATACGAAAATACAGTCTATAAAAATAAGTAAAACCACGTAATGTGTTTGTGGGCGGAACTAGAGTAATTACACAAAAGAAACGTGCTTCAAGAGAATGTATTTCGTGATTATAAAAGGTTACATCTATACATCAACGTATACCACCAATATCATCGCGTCGAATTCACAGTAAAGCATGTATTTGGAAATATTATATAAATACAACCTTCATTTATTTTTATAGAATTTCCGTTTTATTCTCTTTTATTGGAAAGAGCTTTTTTATCTTTGGGGCACCGAAGTTGAACATAGTGGAAAAAAAGCTCCTCTTACGCACGTAGCGACCTTTGTTTTTTCCATCAGCTTTTATTTACTTCCTTATCCTCGAATATATCTCATTAGTTTCGAATTCCCATCACTTTAGCCATTCGATTAAGCCCGGCGCCGCGTAATCCAAGCGGATTAAAAAAATTAAGTCCTTCGATACTCGCAAGTCGTAAAATACCTGTGTTCCTTTGAGGAAGGAATGCGGAATGTTTTCCGATGTTTCCGTGTACCGATAGTGGTAATAATTGAATTTTCCGCAATGTTTCCACGGTAGCAGTAATTTCGCACCTATGTTGCGTGAATTTAACGCAAATGTATTTCTGCGAATCGCTGAAATTTACCTTTAAAGCGATAGCACAAAGGAGACTACGCATCCTGATTAAATAGCTTAGGGAGGAAATTCGTGATCAAATGTATGATCGGAAAATTTAATGAGGATGAGAAATATACGGTCTTTGTGAGACCTAAAAGATCTGGTAAAGTACAGAGTATTTGGCAATACAGCCACGGAACAATAAGTCCTATGAGAGTCAGAAAGCAAGGATGACGATGTATCATTATCTAGAAAGTCATAAAAATCTTTCCAAGCTGAAGTAGACTCCTATAAATAGATGACATAAAACGGAATATCTTATCTTATAAAAGGGGAGGTTTGGAATGCTAACTTATGAAGAGGCAATTCAAAGCACTATAGTACCCTTTGACTAAACAGAAAGAAGAAGGAAATGTGTACTATTCCACATACAGCACACGATTTGTGGTTTTTTTTGTGTTCAACATGGATAAATTCCACTAAATATCTACTCTTTGATTGTCTATGTAAGCCATGAAATTTCGTAAGCGGCGGTGCCAAATGTAAAAGATTAATTATCTGTGTTCTCAGGGTGTTGTTTTACAGTTGAATTCTTGACTCCACAAAAAGTTGGGAACAAAGAGCGGTTTTGCGATTGCGATCATGATAATAATTTGAACTTGTATTCACTCTCAATTTCTGAGGGATATTGCCTGTATTAAAATGTAACGTTGGTCTAGGTGCATATTTCTTTCGTTGAAAATGTGATAATTTAAACATTTATTTTTGTATTTTTTCAATCAATTGGTATCTTCTGATACTTCTAACCATATCAAGACTCATCGAATGTATACAGTTCGTTCTTTTTGTTTAGCCGTGAGATATGGGAAGACGATATGTTTGTTGAATCATATGGCTTCTTTGTCTTTTTAGTGTTTGGTTTTTATCTGCAACGATATGCTAATTCAAGTGTGTTAGTCGTATTTATAAGTACCGTACCTCTTGATAGACGATAACGATTCAACTTTAATTCTCAAACATCATTTCCTTTAGTCTTTGCAACTGATATTTTTATTTAGATTATTATCTCTCTTTGTCTCCATCTTTTTTCCTTCACCTCGTCCTCAGTCTAGGACTCACCCCTTCCATCAATTCCTTCACCAATTTATCCCTTCTCAATTCCATACTTACCGATTCTCCCATCTGCTCTTATATCTTCTGAATTGAAACCCTTCCAATTTTCCTTCTCTAGTATTTCCTCTTTTTTCGCAAAAAATCTACGGTGCTTTTTTTTTCCTCTATCGATTTTAAGGGCTTCAGCGACGTTCATCTTTTTGAAAGTGTACGTTTAACGCGCGTTTTCCTATTATTTCGTGGACCGTGTTTTCCAATTTTCCCTCATATTTTCACTTGAGGACCCGTAAAGGTAATTCCTTACACTTGGTCGAGTTTTTCATGCATTTTGCTATAAAGGGGAAAATTGCTGTTACCTCGGACTCATCGTATTTACGGAAGATGCTGTTTATTCTCAGAGGTGTATGTAAAGAAAATCAGCGTCCTCCTTCTTGGGTTAATGTCAATTTAGTCCACTGTCAAGAGAAGTTCTGGGCGGTCCCGGGATGGCACGTTGAGATCTGTAAAATTACCTTTGACATTCCCAACAATTTTATTCCAAATTTATCGCCAGATTTTCTTCAAAAGACAAACAATTGTTTTCTTTTCTTCATAATGAATACCATTTTGAATTGAAGGTGTATTTATTTTTCCAGGGCCATATCAAGTCTTACGTGCTTAAATCACGATATTAGGCTTTTCCCCCGTAATTAGTTCTTGTAGAAGCGGAATCTTACGCGTTTTTCATTTTAGATATTATTATATGTGATACTTCGGATTGATATTGCAGTTTAAAGAGTAATCCGTCAGAACGCTCTTCGATATAGCTCTTCAGCGCTCGCACTCTGCAAAACTCGACCTACATATTTTTTACCCTCGATCGGAAAATCCCAGACTTATACTCAATGAGTCTCCACTTGTCCGTATTTTTTCGGATAATTGCTCCGTAAAAAATTCCTTTGTATATTTTCGAGGCAAATTTTCTGCCCTTTCGGGGAATCGAAAAGGCGGCCACCGCGACGCATTAGCCTTGAATGAATTCGGAGTTCAATTTTTACCCTTTTTAGGCAGGATACGTTCAGGTTTTTTCCTCGTCCTCACTTCACTTCGCTCGCAATTCCCGAAGAAAAAAACGGGAAAACTACCTTTACAGCGTGTAGAGCATATCCTACCCCGCTTTCAAATTGTTCCACGGTTTTTCCGGCCTTAATCACCCTCCCTCTCCGGCCAAACTCCGCCTCGTCCGGCCCATAGACTCGCCTCCATGGCCCAAATGCCCTAATGGGCGATTTCCCCATCATGTTTCCATTTTCGTGACTCACGTTTTCTCCCTCCGAAAGTAGCGCTCGCGTTATTCTTTTGGTGGCACATTAGTGCAGGAAGCGTGTGCTCCATCACGGGATATCTTCGAAGGAAATGGGTCGAAATGCGAATTGTGACGCGAATTACTTTTTGTTTGGAGACGAGCGGGAGTACTTAAGGTTCGTTCGTTTCTCTAAAATCTTCAGCTGGGAAATAAAGTGCACCTGTGACAGATTTACGTTCGTTGCCTTTCTATGATGCTTCCGTTCTCTCAGCCCTGGTAACTGTGGAATTATGCACAATAATTTTTCTCAGGATTCTGTCATCTTCTGCTTTTAAATTATTTGGGAATTTTTAAGTTTTGAGGGATCCACTTGATCGTATGAAAAAGGCTTGGCGTTTTAGATCCAAAGGATGAACTACTGTATCCAATAGCTACACAATACGTAAAATTAATCCATGAAGCAGAAACTGAAGGAGTTTTAATATGTAAATCAACACAAAAATGTATTGTTATAAACGATTAACTTCATCACATGAGATGAAAATAGGAATAGAAATTGAAATAGTAGGAAATAAAAAATAAGAAATCAAGTCTCCTTACTTCGTTGATTAATTAAGAATGAAACTAGAATAAAAGGATGAACCATTATGTGCCAACAATCGTTCTTACAGAGCATATCTGCAAGGGCAAAGAAAGGCTTTAATTAAGTTTGAATATTTTATATTGTTCCAAACGGAACATTTTCGCAGATTTATGGAAAAACAAGTTCATATCAAGAACGCGTGTCTACCAAGAAAATGATTGTGGATGGAAAGTTAGCAAAATTCTTGACTCTCAATCTTAATACAAACAATTCATCTCCAAGCTTACTCCTCAAAGTTGAGATTTTAATCCGTCGCTCAGCGTAAGATACCTTTTGGGAAAGCATAAGTGGAATGATGATTATAGATTTTGTTCCTTCTGAGAACCTTTCCTCCCTCTGACTCGCTTGATGTCCCATAAACGGAAAGCGTAATATCTCCCAACGAGAGATCTTCCCCGACTCATCCCGAATTCACAGTATTTATTGCGCAATCTCTCGTTTTAATACTCACGTATCTCGGGGAGCAGTTGCTGTCAATGGTTCCTTTTTAACGACTCGGAAGGTGAGCTCTGCATTTACCCGAACGCATTGGGAGAGGGAACATCTGTTGGATCCGGCACTGAATTCTTGGTTTTCTTTTTCATTCGAACGAAATCTTTGAGGGAATAGCAAGAGAGGGTCTAAGAGACGCGCCGCTCATTAAAAGTCGTGGAGGGGGATGTAACATTGGGGGTTGTTTCTCAAAGCAGTGGTGTGCCCAGTTGCTCTTTACGGGGAATATTTGATCCCAGATACCCATGGATGGAGACCTGCTTTAACATCCCTTTCTAAAAATGGATAGCTTAATCGGAGTGATCGAAGTTAATGTTGGCGAACGAAACCAAATATTCCGATCGCTTTGATTCATATGTAATATCTCTAAAATGTTGCGAAGCTTCCAATCAGTTCTATTGATAACCACTCAATAAAAATATAACCCGTCGATTCCGTCTGTGACCGTTAGTAACTCAACTGGAAAACTATCACAATTTACGGAAAAGCTCAAATGGGATGGATCTGCATAAATCAATTCCGGGAATTTCCCTGTATTAAAGAAATAGTATTTTAGTTAGCTAGTTTTTGGGAAATTCTTAAGTTTTTCGGTTTTTGGAATCGTTCAATCTGATTTCGACGTAATTTCTAATTCGGTGTAACTGCAGCACGGTGTTTACGGTACTAAAGGCGTTACGAAATTATTATTTTTCAAAAATATTTTTGATTTCATTTGTCTTAATTTGCTCTCTCTCCCTAAGTCTTCTTCTACTATTTCTATTCTTTTTATTTAGTCCATAAACATGACCGCGTTATTTAGAAGTAAACCCCAAATTTTTTTGTTACATCCAGTCACTTTCATTTCCCAGTCTGCCTGAATAACCGCATTTCTATTTTATTTGTATCAGTGGCAGAAGTGAAAGATAGAGAAAGTCTTTCCAATTCAGTAATATCTTTATATCATACTGATAGAGTTTTTAAATAATTCACAGTTTTAGCCTGCCAGCAAGAGAACGGATGATGCAGAGAAAGATAAGGTTCTCGTGTATGGTTTGTTTCCACCCCTTTCGCCTCATCCCCTATGCTCCATTCCATAATCCAGTTCCTCTCTCAAATACTCCCAATGCCAATTCCTGGCGTTATTCGGAGTTCACTAGCAACCGACTCCACCCTACCTTTTCCATCCGATTCCGAATTCTGATCCCAAATTCTTCCATTGTCCCTTTGGCACACCTGATTGGCTCTTCTTACCTCCTTTCATAATCGGCGAGGCTTTTCCCTCTCAAAAGCATATAATTAAAATAAATCCGCCTCGTCTCCTCTCTTTGCCTTTCATTTTTTAAACGATGCAAAATTTCGCTTCTCCCGAATCGAACGGGCGCGCTCGTGAAGAAAGAGAGCAGTTTATTCCTTAATTGCTTGTTTAAGGTCAGCGGCCGTTGTGAAAAGGGCTCGATTTTTAAGACTTTCGCTCAAAAGACTTCGTCTTTAAGGTTAATGAATTTGTTCCGAAAGAATGGATATGTTTTGCTTTCGAAAGATGCCCCAAAGCGGGAAGAACCGTGCCTATTACCCAGATTTGAGATGTGAAAAGGGATTTGAGAAATAGCTTTTCTTTTTATATGATATTCAACTAGTGTGGCGATGGTTATGAAAGGAGCACTCTCGTTCAATGTAGAATCTACTCCGTCTTTTCTTTAGACGAGTGATTTTGTTTCATTTCTTCCTCATTCTATCGCTTCTGCGGAATCATTGCTCCCTCTAGGGAATTGGAAGCTCGCCCTCGAGCTGACTTTTGAGAGTTAATTCCCCCTTACTTTCACTACGACTTTCTGTGAAGTTGAAGCCTTGAATACCATAGATAAATCGATGCGGAGAACTTAGACTCTTCAGAGTAAAATGAAAACGTTTTGTTCAGCAGTAACTGCTAGGATTCACACAAGGTATTCGTGTCAAGGTAGAAAATTAAATATTTGAAATTCTTTCCGTAAATAAAGTCAGCGAGAGCTTGAACATAAGGTAATCATACAAAGTTCTCAGGAGTACAAATTTTTGTAAAGATGTGCTTTATTATTTCCGTAGCTGGAGGAATACCTCCAGGGAAATGTCATGTATTATTTATTTTATGACACTAACAAATTTGGAATTTGCTTTATGGATTTTGCTGTTCAGTTATCCGCAAGCTATGACTATTCACGTAAGAATGGGTTATTTGCTTTTAGCAGTTAGCTTTTTCATTACCTGATCTCAGTTGAATCTGTTTCCTAGAATATATATACTAATATATTTCTAAAAATTTTAATATTATTTTTTTGAACATTTCGCGGTTTCGGTAAATTCATGCCAGAATCAGATACATTTGTTTCCACGGAATCATATATGTATAAACACGACGAAGGCCTTATGCCTTTCATGCTTCCCCGTGCTGTTTGAAAGGGGTAAAGTTGTCCCCCACAAATATCCCCATCCCATTGTAATATCCCCATCGACCTTTTTGAGGTGCGTTTCTTGCGTTGTGCGTGAGTTGTTTGGGTCGTTCATTTCGTGTTGCATGAGATGATGCTATCTCATCACGATACTCCTAATTTTTCTCCTGTACAAGGATTTGTTCCCCTTTCCGTGCGCTTTAATGCCTAATTTTAGAGCTCGTGTTATCATCCGGAAGCTAACTTCTCTATTTCTTTTATTTGCGAAATCGACGTGCATACGGCTACGAACGGATAGTTATTGTCACGAGTCCCCTAAGTTTGATTTCCGTCGGGTATCTGATAGTGTCCGAGACCACGTTTCAAGAATTCACTTTTTAATAAGGTATATATAAATACACTTTAATATGATAAGTACATTATAAAATGCATATATTCCATCATTTTAAAATTTTTATTGATACTAACTGACCAGATCCGGATCGTTACTAAGCTTTACCATACAGACTTACAGAATGTTAAAATGTATAGGCGTAATAATATGGGATGACTAATGGTATTTGAAGAAATGAATTTGATTGAGTTATAATCAGGGAACAAAAATTAGAGTTCCGTTAAATAATTACTATAAAGTATCATAGGCGTTAAAAAAAAGATTGTTAACATAATCTTATTCATAATAACTAATACTTGTATGTTGTATTCGTTATATATATTATTTAGTTGGGCTAAAAAAGTCATTTCTTTAAATTCCAAAGGGTAAATTTCCAAGTTTTCTCGTCGACATTTCCTTAATTAAATTCGATTTGATCAATCTGAAGTGAATGGATGGATTAACAATCTCGTTTTTATATGGTAATTTATTTTTTGAAGGAACGTTGGGGGCTTAGCTACGTTATTTTTGAATAGTCATTCAAACGAAATAAACGCTCGAGTGTGTCATACAAAGAAAGCGTAGTAGATAGATTTAGAGTTTATCAATTAATTGAGCCCAACCCAGTCGTGACTAAAAGGAATGGATAGTTTAGATTTTCACAAGCGATCTGTATCTCAAAGTGCTGTAACGATCCTCAAGTAAGAAAGGGAGAGATTTCCATCTTTTCCGTTTAAGAAAGCGGTACCCCCTTTTTCTTGTCAGTTTCGGGAACCCTGTTGGTTGCGCAACTTGAATAATCTTGTTTCCACTTGGGTCGAGCCGACTTAGAAGTAAATAAGAGAAAAGTATTCGCGAAAATAAAATACGAACTCCTCGTTTGCGTGCACTCTACTCCCCTTAAAACATCATGTAATCTCCTGAAATGAGTGTAAAAATTAACAGGATTTCCACAATCATTGCTATCGTTAGGTTCTATAGTTTTGTCTGTTTCATAGAATTTATTTAGTGAAAATAGTAGAGGAAAGATGCCGTTATGAGATGAAGTGAATCGAATTCTTTAGATTTTTATCACGACTGCTACTTAACTACTGTTGCTGTTAATATTTGTATATTGTAGTCTCATAGGATCCGATATTTAGTTCTTTTACTGGTAAGAATAACAAGGGTTATCTTGCTCGGTAGAAAAACTAAGTTTCTATGTGTAGCGAAGTGGTAGAGTGTGTAATGAAGGGATACTTTCCTGAATATTGTATGGAAAATTAATTAAGCAGCAGATAAGTTGGACTGAAAGGAGTGGTTCTCAGTACGATAGTGATTATTGCATCATATATTATTGTGGAAAATATTGCTTTCACGTTACGTTATCATTTATTCGAATTATTAAATGTTTAAGCTACGGAAGGTCACTAAAAAATATAATTCGACAGTGATGAATAGACGAAGCTCATACAAATATAGAGAATTAGTTTAATAACATTAAAAGTAAAAATTTACACGGATAAAGTAATTTGCATTTAACCCTCGATGGGGTGTATAATATTAAAATCATCCCGAGTTTTCTTATCTTTTCAACATCGGAATTCCTCGAAGTAAGTGGGCCGCAAATGTCTGTAAAAAATACATAAAATTCGCCGCATACATCTCCATTGCTTTGAAAGGCATTTTGCGAGGGAATTGAGTGCGTGGGAAAGATAATTTCCAATCTGTGTACATTAAGGTCATATCTTTTCGATGGCGACCAGTGAATCGTCAAGGGGATAACTTTTCCCTCAATCACTCATCGGAGTGAAGGTTTCGAGAGGGCGTCGAGTCTTCCGAGGCATAAAAGGGATTCATCTTGGCTGGAAAATGCCATTATCTCCTCTCTGTCGAGGTCTTGTTCTGCCCATCAGACCTCTCACCCGACGGAGTCATTGGATAATACCGAGTCATGTGACTGTTCCTCTGTGGTTTAGAGCAGAGTGCTCTCCGTCACTTACTGCTTGCCGAAGAATCGCCTGGGAATTGCTTCTCTAGGTCACCTCGTCTGCGATGCCCCAATTACGCCCCCAAGACGATTTTCGAACATTTTCTTTTAATCTCCTCCATAGGGGAATACAGATAATGCGTATCTGGATTAAATGGGATAGGTGGAGGAAGTTAAGGCTGGGATTTCTAAGCTTCCCAATCAGGGTATTGTCACAATTTCCCCTCTTCTTTTAAGGAGTTATCCTCCGCGTCTCGCAAATTTCTTCGTCATTTTCCAACTTTGCTGTGGTTTGTTTACCTGCTTGGGGATTTGCGCCGACCTTCACTCAACTTTCCGCGAATTTTGTTTCGCAGTGAGGAATATTTAAACGCGCAAACTGTCTGCGTTTATTTTCAGCTCATTCCCTGGAACCTTCAAAGTAACGAGGGCTTGGTATTCGTTGACTGTAATTTTCTACAAGAAACGGTCTCTCTCTTTGTAAAAAATACTTGTAACTCAACACATGCTTTGACTATTAATTTTATAATATTTAAGTTAAAACTTGTGCAGTTTCTTCGCCCTATGAAAATAAATTCGCCTTTACCTTGAATGCGTTTTTATGTTTTTATTAAAATGTTTTGTAGATACTTTAACTCCTACGTTTTCTTCTCACCTATATATATACGCTTATTGTAAAGCTCCCCACAGTTTCATGCCTTAGTTATTCATATCCGCGGCTTAGTTTTTAGGATTTGTTCAGATAACCTCTTCTTCATTCGCCGGCAGATATTAATACAATATAAAGCATGTTTTTGTTGTATCATAACTGGAAAATCTGCTTAATCGCTCAAGTTAGCAAAAATCGGCCGTTATTCCTGCAAGTACTTAAACTACCAAGTGAGGCATAGCATATTTAATATATCGCTCCTTAATTATTCGTAGACTCAGATTAATTTACTATGGTCCACCTTCGTTAATGATCTTGAGGTAGGAGCACTTCGTACACCAAGTAAAAAAAGGTTTCCTGGCTTAATCGTTGGTAGAGCAGAAGTTTTCCCAAAAGTTTATATTTAGATTCTAGAGAGAGAGGTTCGTGGAACTCTTCTCTCTCTGTTCACCCTGTGCGGTCGACCAAATACCCCGCACTAAAACCCTCAACTGACCTAACCAAGATAAAATGAAGCTTTCCAGGAAGGACAGTTTTCATAACGCTCCAAATATCATTAACGAATTTCGTCATCATAAGATCTCAAGCGGACTGGGATCGTTGTAATCGATGTCCTCTCTTTTCTTTCTCCCTTCTTTAGCCCAAATACCTCTCTATCTCCTCTTTGAAGTTCCCTGAGCAACCCTCCTTATCCAAGCCAACCCGATGGAGCCCAACCCAACCGACACTGCTTCCCTTCCACCGATGCTCTTTCTCCTCCTAAGCTTTCCCAAACTCTTTCCCTTCTATCCTTTGTGAGTCGTTTCTTCTTCCATGCCCTCCCTGTCGCGTGATGTGGTTTGCTTTGCCGCTTCACTGCACTCTTCTGAGCCAAAGCCTCTCAACTTGAGGAATCGAGATGGAAGAGCCAGTGGTCGGTGAGGTTCTTTCAATATCTTCCTCCCATTCTTCTCTTTTGTAAAGTGATCATCCCCGTGTGGAGTGACCGCGCTGACTTAAGGGGGTGCCTTCGATGTCCCACTGCCTTCGCTGACCCCTCGGGGGCGAAAAATGAGCAAGGGCGACTAGTTGGGTTCTTTGTGGACGTTTGTAGACGCTTTCTGATCTAGGAGTGCCAAGGCTTTCTTGTTGTGACTCGGTGTTTCGAATCGGGCGCTAGGGGAGTGGAAAATCTTTACGGCGTGCGCAGAGGTGTTCGTGCATAAGTTTAGTTTTTGGTGATTTTTTCTCATGAGGGGCGGTGCGGAGGACCGAGAGATATTCTAGTTGGCTGATGCCATCAGGTGGGGCAGCATGCAAATTCATTGATAGTAAATTCCTCCTACTATAAATTGTTCGAAAATTCAAATTAAGGAAAACAAGCTCATTCCACTGTTGAAATAATTACGGAGAAATTTTCTTTAATTTTTTTTCCTTCTCTAATCCTTGTCATCAAGCTTCCTCCTCTTCAACTATCCTTCCCACTTTCTTGCATTAGGAGGTAATCCTAAATTCTTAGGTATATGTTGTGCTGGATGGTAAATTAAGGTAAAGAATTATCCCGTTTTTTAATTCTGACATTAATTCCTTAAGGATTGAGATAACTTTATTTATTTCATATTCAGTGTTCCGTCATTCCCTTGAACGACAAATAAACAAGATTAGTGCACATACGTTTATTATAAAATATATTCTGTATCTTTCTCGAGGTTATATACCATATAATTTGTGGAATGCAAGTGATGTTTATATATCATCCATACATAAAGACGTTTTTATGCAGTAAAATAAACATTTGAATGCTTTCCTTTTCGAGATATACACAAGTCCAGAAGTATTTGGATTATTTAAAGATTTGCCTTTCTCGTAGCGGTTTTTCGCATCCTCGAAAAGTTCAGAATTCATAGAAATAACTTTCTTTCATTTCCATTACGAAGTAATTAATTACCTTCCTTCTTCCAATAATCTCGCTTCTGCGTAGGAGAAGCTTCATTTTCTCGGAGTAACTTCCAAAATTAAAATCTCATTCCGGGGAAAGTTAAGTAATTAGTTAAATAACTTGAAGCCGCAAGATTTTATTTTCAATATCCCCTATTCATTTCGCTCTTAATGAGGTCCTTATTTGATTAATATATAGGGCGTTGGCTACACTCTGCCTTCCGCTAGCCTACTTTTGATACAGCGTGTAAATGTGCCGGCTGCTCATCGTCATTGATATTCAGCGACAGCTGGCATTTTTTCATGTCCGTGAGATCTTAAGATGATCGCCGACCCATTAAGACGCACTCAAGGTCAGCGATCGCGGTATTTGATTTTACTGAGACAAGCGCGCATTTTTTCCCGGAAGATATTTCGATGAAAATTCGAGACCAGCTCGAGTTAGTCCACGTTATCACCTCTATTTGCACTCTTCATGGTAATAACACGTTACTTCAAATTCATTTGGCCTTCAGGAGGCAAATTTGGGTCTTGAAGATCATCATCACATCATTTCCCGAGTTTAGGAGACTTGCAACTCCACGTCAGATTTTGTATCCGCACGAACTGTGTACTAGTTCAGACATTCACTACTATATTAGGAAAGTTAAATGTTTGGAAAAGAGGTTTAAATAGAGTACTGATGATAAGGATAATGGAGCATGACTATTATTCTCATGCATTCTTTATGTAGCGATTTTAGAGATATGTGAGGAACCACCACCAATGCTGCTTTTAAACTTTTGGAGATATTATTACTGTCTTACTAACTTTTGGAGATTCTATTACTTTCTTACAATAATGAAAATAGCTTTTTCTCATGAGCCTGCTATCTAGTTTTTCTTCTACTTTTAGTTGATGACAATAATTCGACACCCGTCTGTGTTTTAGTATTCGATCAATGAATTTCATGCTCCAAAGGTCATCATAATTATCATTACTCCGCTAATTACTTCGTCTTTTAGCAAGAGGAGATTTATTTGGTTACCTTGGCATTTCCAACTACATTTATTGATGAACCACATTACCATATGTCTCCAAATTGTCACTTCCTGCCCAGTTGCGTACAAGGGGATGACAGAGGTGGTAATTTCTCCGTTAATCGAGAGATTTTACGAATTCTGGAAAGTCGAATGAATTCAGAAAAAATTTACAAAGAAAATTTTTCATTCATACATTTTCACCATTCAATAACCTTATGTTTATTATTTCGCCCAATAAGGACGCTCACACTGTTTCATATTATATGTTGGAATATTTTGTTGAACTATTTTGAGAAACTTCACGTAATGTATGAGAACAAAAAACATGAAATGTTTGACGTGTTAAACACATTTTGGTCCGCTCGTTTTCCTTCAAAAATTCTCAAAGAAAGCGTTCTCAGGTTATTCTTAGACTTAGAAGCCCCAGTAGCAAGTTTGTTTGTGTTTTAATCCTGCCCGGCGAATTCCCAAGAGGTAGAAGCTAATAAACTCTGGATAAACGAAAGGTGAGAGCAATACCGAGAAAAGAGGTTTCGGTATTTGTTGCTTTAGTGTGGGAATAGCACGCCTCTTTTGGGAAATGGATATCTTCGTACACGAATGCCAGGTCTCCCTTGCAGCAAAGTGTGTTACGCTGCCATTTTGGCGAGAGGGAACTTATTGTTATTCGTACGCGAAACGGCGCAGTTCCCGCCATTCCCCCGTGGATTTCTCTGCGTCATTCTCGTAAAGCCGCTCTCTCTTTCTCCTCCTACGCCTTTTTTCAACTTCCTATGCCTTTCCAAGCAGCCGTCCTTCGCCTTTCCATACAGCCTTGCCAAGGTGGCCCATCACCCCTCCCCAGCGCTATGTATTCCCGACACTGCGTCGCCATAAGAAATTTTGAAATATCTCGCCAAAGCGGATTCGCTTGTTTTCTCGTGCACGGCGGATTGTGGACGCCATTCGGCTTGCGAAATGGAGGTCGTGGATCTGAAGTGGTCGAAACCCGAGCAATCACTCGTGTGTGAGTTAATATTTGGACAGATGGAAGAGGTATCGAGGCATTCGGATGTATTGCTCGCTGGAATGAATTTATACGAGCCAAGTCACGGTAGGTTGAGCCGGTTTTTGCCTTTCTCCAGTTTTCAGCGTTCTACTTAACTTTCCCCGGGCTTAGTCAGAGGCGGAGGCGTCGTACGTGGTGAAGGAGAATCGGAAGTTTGGATCCGCTCGATAGGTTCTGTAATTAATCGGCACCTAGTCTATTAGGCTCGCAGCTGAATCGTTAATGCGCTCGCCCGAATGACCGGAAAGCGAACCATTCAGGTCCTTCCGCATGCCTTGCGGCCGCGAAAAAGAATTCTCAAGCTGAAACACGCGGAATTTTTTATGCAGCTCTAGTCCGATTCCCGGGTTGCTTAGTTCGGAGGCTCCGCCGAAGTGATGCGTATCAGCGCCGGATTTTTTTCCAATCCGCTACGTATTCTCCGCGTATCATTTCCAGAATGTATGTCATCCTCAATGGCAGAATTCGGGCATTGTCCGAAATTTTTACTCACTCCGCGAAGTGAGTATCTCCACTCTCACAATACCCGAAGGAAACTTTTATTTTGGCCATTGAGTAAATGCAATGACAGTCTTCGAATTAGAATTTGGAAGAACTTTCATTGGGTGTGGTTGGGTTGGGTCGGGATCTTGTAATTTTAATTTATTTAAAATAAACTCACGCTAATTATGATTGGAATTCCCTACGAGGTTATTAATACAGTAGAGTCAAATCATGATTTGAGTTATTTTATTTAAATAAAATTCAAAACCTAATACCCTCTTCCCCACCCAACAGAACTCCACCTAACCCAGCCAAAGTTATTCCATGACACTAAATGTAAATCGAAACCAATTGGGTATTGCAAAAATGGAAATATCCCCTACACGGAGTGGGTAGAAATTTCGAGTATTGTATAGGTTATTCGCAAACCCGAATTCGGCAATTTCGAATTACAAATACAATGCAATCCGTGCTTAGAACACTGAGAAAAGGGCGTTTTAATGAGAGTGCGCGCGCCGAATTCAGCCCTTTTTTACGAAATTTGTCATCTCGCCATCTTATTACAATTGGAATATTGATCTAGAAATTGGAAAAATGTTTCTTTTGTCACTCGCGGAAAAATATTATTAAATCAACTGGCTTTTGTTCCTATATCGCTAATCTCCCCCGCAGTATCAGAACGGCCTATGTAACAATGAGGGCGCATAATATCGGCTACGTCTTCTACGCACGTACTCTCTCTGATCGTATGTGTAACTACGCTCTGGAAGTCGTTTTCTCCATTTTCACCACCAGAAAACGAAACGCTTTTCTCTCACCGATTTTATCGTCAGTTGATGTAAACGCGTCAACTCCGTTTTAATGTTTCGAAACGAAAGTAACCAACACCGCGAAAATTCAATAGCGCTACCTCAAACGACATTTTCGTCATGCGAGATTCCTGATGAAGTGTTTCGACGTACAGGTTGACTTCGAAAGGACCAAAATTACAGAAAAGGCCATTGGAGAGCCTTAAAGGTTCTAGGAAAGCTCTCTCTTCGTTACCATTTTGTTAATTCATTTAACTTTTGATACACAAAAGAGCGACTCGCATCCTTTATGGAGGCACCCCTCAGCATACACGTGCGTGCGTGTTCCTGGGAGTTTTGCCCTTTCGTTGCTCCCTTCCATTCTCTCTCTCCGCCACGCCCGTCAAGACAAGGGAATAATTCGATCTGCTAGTGAAAAAAACTTCTTTTCAACGTTGGAAATAAAGGAAAGTCAGCTATAATCAAATTGTCGTGTTTGGCGCTGGACATAGTCATTGTATGACTAAGTATGCGTTTGAACCGTTATGCAGCTATAGCAATCAGTGTTACTGGTATTTTTATAATTCTACGTCTCATAAATTATTAAACACGAAATATTGTGTTTATTAGGGCTATGATATACCTAAATATAACTGATTTAAAAGTCTCAAAACCTGCGTGATGCTCTCAATGGTAATATCCTCTTTTATGTTCAGTTTTTATTTACTGAGAATCCATCTGTAGAAAATGCCATATGTTCGTACAAAAGCAAAGTTGATAACGTTTTTTTTAATCACTTGCGTTTTAATATCACCCACTACTGGAAGCAAGGCATAACGCCTCATTTACTGATTTATGATATAAATTGTGGTATAGCTGGCTTCCCTTTCATTAAATTCCATATAATATCAGTAATTGAATACGTGCAGTATTTATTTAGAGAAAGAAAGAATTATGGATGACCAAGAACCTTCTTTCTGAAGGAAAAATTCTCACACGAAAAAGGTTGAAAATCGTGAAATAAAATGTGTTCAAAATTTACGCACGTTCAGTTATTTTCTCGAAGAAGGAAGCTTTCTTTATAATCACGAAAGTAATCTTGAGAATATTCTCTTGAGCTGGAAGTATTTTCCATCGAAATATCCCAAAGATGCGTTGCAAATACAATACAGATTGAATATAACAGATCGAAACGTGTAAGCAAGGCCGCACCAGCGTGGAAGGTCGCGTGCGGTCGGGAGGCCGCTCATTCCCTCCAGCGACTATGGAAATGGTGATTTTTTTGGGCGAACAAAGCGATGCGTTTTGTGCCGTTCAGTAGCTTCCCCACGCGCAAATTCAATTTGCATCCGAGGTTGGATTGACTCATTATTCTCGTTTCAAATGTGTGGACCCTTCAGTCATTAGCATTCACTGTTTGGAAGAGCGACGTTTTCTTTCTTCCTTTTCCGCTCTCATCTTCTCTTTGAGCTAATATTTCTCTTCATAATTTTTGAAGCTTTAAACGTTTTGCGCGTTTCCTCAGATCGCGTCTCGCTTGTCTGCGACCGCCCTTTGGCGACCCGCTGATTCACGTACTTTATCTCGTTTCCTCCTCTTCCTTGAAGCATTTTCTAACGACGGCTATTTTTTGGTCCGGGATTAAAGAGGAAATTGAATTATCTCCCCGTGTACGAAGGCTGGAATGAAAGGGGAATTTCGGAGTTGGGGAGTGTTTCGTGAAAAGGCGCATCCTACATTGTTCCATCGGCCTGGATCGTCTTCTTCGGCAGGGGGTATGCTTTTGAAGTAGCAGCTTTTTGTCACCGTATGATATACAACCATCTGTAGGTTTTATACACACGTTTCACGCACAGTGAAACAGCTAATGCTCCTGGTCTCATGTTTTGATGAATGGAACAATATTTATTTCTTTTCTGGCACAGGATGGAGGAAAATGTATCTTTGATTTACTTTTGTATCGGTTAGATTCAGTCAGTGAGTATTGGATGATGTACGATGCTGTATAGTGATTTTTACCTTCATTATTGAATGTCATGAAACGTTTTTCAGAGACATTGCTATTCATTGCTTATTTTTCCATTGTAGCATTCTATCCTCAGTGATGAAAGCATGGGTGAGCCGCCTTACTTTTTTCTAGCATTCAGTTAGCCTTATCCCCTCTCCAGATTTTACATAACTTACGATAAAGGTTTTGCGGTTTAAACTTGCCTCGGGGCTGAATTCTATTTTACAAATATTCTACTATTCTACAAATATCAGAGAATGCGAATGACTCTGAAGTATAGTTTAAGAATTATAGCTTATAAACTCTTAACTATTACGGCCGAGGATGTGAGATAAATTGAAAATAATACGTAATTAAAATGAGTAAGTAAGGAAATTGTCTTTAATCACCCCTTCCCCTAGTAAAATTTCTAAATCATGACTATGACTGATCATGACCCTCTGTCATGATTAAGAATTAGAGAAAAATATATCGCAGATCTTTTCTTCCATACTGTACTTGGGGAGAATGAAAAAATTCCACTCATCTAGGCGTGGTAGCAGTAACAGTAAACGTGTTTATGTATGAATACTATTATTATTATATTCAATACTGCCGTAGTTAGTCTCTAGGATAGGAGGCAACGTCAAGTACTACTACAAAAATGCAGTATTACAAATTTCTACGTATACTGTTACATAACAAAACAATTTATAAATCCCTTCCATTAACAAAAATATTACACCAACTACCCTAATTTCCGATTTAAACAGCTATAAAGTACAGAAATAAATAAATCGTAAAAATAAATCTTTAAACCTTAAAATAAATACAAAATATTATTATATACGTTACATTAACTTAAATGTTAAATAAATATAGCCAGAACATCTTAAATTATTTTTATATTGAATTCTCAAATCGCAAAGGCAAAACCGTGTGAATTTTATAGGGAAAATAAAAACCACATAAAGCCTCTTTTCAGTGCGTAAGCAAGCCTCAGGCAGCGGATGACTCTCGAATTACTCCTCACTTTGGAGATATGCCTCATCTCTTTATCTCTTCGCGTCTCTTTCACCTCTTCGATTTCCAGAGGTTTTCGAGGAAATGCGATGAAGGGGTTGTGTATCAGGTAATTGGATAGAGTGCTCTCTCTCCCTTTCCCTTTTGCATCCTTTTTTCCTCCCTTTTGAGTGGAAGCACGTTATTTGGTGCATGACTCTCTCGAGTGGTTCGTCAATGTGTGAAACAATCCTCAAGATGCTAACTGTCGCTCATTTAACGTACTTATTTTGATGAAACTTTACGCGTAACGCCTGAGCTGAAATAACGAGAAATTTATCTATACCTTATTTTCAAATTTATCACGCGTTCTCGGTAACTATTTATTACTATTATAGTTGTTTTGTTTAAAACTTCATATGAATGTTTACGTTTTATAATTACCTCGAAAACAATTGAAAAGCTTAAGAATATTTTCTAGAAAAACTAAGTTTGAAAATAAATAAGAAAGAAAAAACTTGCACAGCAAGTAAACATAAACTTATATCCTCGTATAATTAATCATTTATTAGTATATATGTATTTAATAAAGGACTAAAACTATCAGGAAAGTTCCCACAGTTCAATATGTGATGGAAGGATTAAACAAGTAAAAGCGAATAGCAATAAATAATTTATAAAATTAAAGCGGGAATCCTCGACGTTTTTTATTCAGTTTATACATCCTGTAGAGTAAGTTCTAATCTTTTTTATTTTTGTGATGATAAACTTACACAGCATCAAGGCCGCATCGGTTAGATTTAATTCAGTTTACTGAAAACGCGAAGAAAGAAATCCACGTTAATTCATTACTCGTATTATTTTTTGTCTTCTCTCTCTCTCTCTCTGTTGAAATTGTTGATGTTGGATTGTTTTCATTTCATTACAAAAGAAAAACACCAAATTCAATCCTTTCGTTAATTTAATTTCTTCTTATACAGCCGTCTTTTATTATTTCAGATTTTTTAAGAAAATCTTGGTATTTTCGGAGTCAGCCGAAAGAGCGAAATTTTCTCCGAATTCCTTTCTTTTTACATCGCACGGACGATGCGTATTCTATCGAAAGGCATTCCTACGAGTATGCTCCTTGTATATAGCATGGTTTTCTAACTGATGTCACGCTCAAATAGAGCCAAATAAAAATATTTCCTCTACATTCGAATCCAATATTGTTATATGGACCGCGAACACCGCAAATTTATTTATTTGTGTTTTCCAAAACCCATGTACGGCTTCAGGTAAAGTACGGAGGGCATTATTGAATCGATCAAACTTTTGCGGTGGTATTAAACCTCCACGAGCGTTGAGTGAGTTGTACGTGTGTTCTATGGAGTGGAATATTTAATTTTATTACTTTGTTGAATAGTTTATACCCCAACGATCTGTCTTCGCCCATTAGTCTTTGATAATCGATAGGTTTATGGAATGTTATCACGCGATCGAGCTGTATTTCCTGCCCGGTTTGTACCACTGCACTACAACACTAGACCTCTACATTACATCACTACCGTACACCTACACCACTACAATACACTACACTGCACCACTATACTACTACTATTGCAGATATGATGTAATTTCCTCCAGATATCCGTCACAATTGTTGCGCCACAATTAAGAAGCACTTGCACGGAAGACAATTTGAAGGTGAATTGAGGGAGTATTGTGGGGTAAGCATGGATGATTGCAACCGAAATCGATTCTTCTCTGCATTTAGTAGATCATGAGGGAAACAGTTGAAGTTGGGTGGAGGAGTGCCATTTCCTCATCGAGAAGAAGCGAACCGCAATGGTTAATGGACCTAATGACCAACAAAACAGCGATCCTTGCCAAGTTACCCTCGGCGGGAACATGCCTTCCTGAAAATGAGACGCAATCAGAGTATGTTGCGCTCCAAGACTTCTCCAAAATACGGTCTTTCCATCGGGGGTCCGTTAATTATTTGCGATTTTCCTATTCCGAGAGGAAGAAGGTCGTTAGCGTCGCACAATTTCTCGGTAACAATTTCAGAGGTCGGCCGCTGAAATGCAATTGCAGTCGACCGCGTCAGTTCCTCCGTTTCATTATTTTCTCCCGCACGGAAAGGGTTTGATTGGCTTTCGGACCTTCTCTACCAAAATGCTATTAGTCCTCGTTATGGCGAGGCGATTAGGTTAAGCCTTGGTGCTTCTCTTGTTTTTTGGTACTCATCCGAGGAATTCTCTGCGGATCGCTGCCAGAATACACTAGAAGATGGTAATTTTGTAAGGGTTTTTAAAAGAAAAGCGAGGAAGAGTAATTTTCTCGCTGCTAAAACATCTAACCTGCGGTTATCCGCTCTCTATTTTTGGGATCCGCGTCATTTTTTCGATGTAACAATACAGCTTCGAGGTCTTTCTTATTTTTAACCTTACAAGCGCCGTTTTTTATGCTTTAGTCACGTTGTTTGGAACATGTCTCTCAATGTTTCACGATTTAAAGTTTGTTAAATTTTATTTGTTAGTTTTTTAAAGAACGTTAAAGTTTGTTATTTCACGCAGCACTAAGATTTAACTATGAACATTGCTCGTATTCTGATGGCACGAACAGAAAATTTCAAATGTTGAGGGAATAATACCGAGACGCAAAGATATAATATATTAAATCAATGAAATGTAATGAATGTACCCATAGTATTTAATCGTAATATTATTTAATTATGAACGTCACCCAAGAAACTTTTTAAATAAAATTCGATATTTAAAATATCGCACGTGTAATAGGGATTTAACTGTAGAATTTAATCGCAATAAATGATATTTGCCACTTACTATTAGTTATTCCTCGAAGTTTAAGTTATTAAGTTATTCCTCAGAAGTTTGCTCATTTCATGTCTCAGTTGATCGATCTGATGCCATAATTATTTTTTTCTATTCTTCGATTCCAAGATGTTGATTTTTAGTCGAAATATTATCACCATTACAGAGATTGTCTCTCCTCACCCCACGTACTAAACGTTCTTCCTTGACAAATGATCCGTATCTTACAACTGAGGTACATTGTTCATGGTAAAAATGGGCTCTAAAAAGCGAATTCAGAAACATATGCTGTAGACATATTGTACGGAGATGGCCTTAGCAGGAGGTACTAAGTGTTCTTTATTTTGACTTTGCGGTACAAAATTTCCGAAAACGGGTCTGTTGCCAAGAAAGTTGAGTGAGCAGCTGGCAAAGGATAGGAAGAGAATGGAATAGGAGGCGAAAGGATCGACGGTGATAGAATTTGGTGATCTAACCTCCAGCTTGTCATCTTGCCATTAAATTTAGTTTTGGAAGCAGAGTCTGGTGAGGCAGATAGATGACAACCTGAAAAGGGACTTCCGTCATGACGTTGTTGCTTTAGTGGAATCCCTTGGCGGGATTGTGTCGTGCCATATTGCTCGAATGGCTCTACTGGATAAGTTTATGGAAAGTTATCGCAGGGAACATTAAGTAGTAAAACTGGATTTTCTGGTTTAACTTAGGAAGATAACATCGTCTTATTGAGCATATACCGCGATGAATTGGAAAATGTGGTAACATTGTTGAAGTTCCTTTCTTCTATAGATTTAGTCAAAAATTGTTTTCTAGTGATTTCATTACGTAAGCATTTATTGACGATTAAGACGACTACTTTTTATTGTAATCCCCCTTGGTACATAATTATCTTGATAATTAAATGTGTGCCATACTACATCCTTCTGAGAAAATGATGTGACTTGGAGTTTGATGATGAGTAATTAAAAGTACGTTATATTTCTGCTTATTATATTATACTGTCTTAACAGATATGGCTTATAACAACTTTGTAGTGTTGAAAATAGATGTCGATTCCAGCAGTTTGCAGTAAACAGGTATTTTGTGGATACACTGTGACCAAAGAGTATGAGAAACTCTTCGCTACAGCCTGAATTACCTTAAGTCAATTGAATTAAACAATGTGTAACATCCATAAGTAAATATTTCAGATCATCATTCCTTTTCCGTTCGTTGGTCTACTGTGAAATTAATAGCCGACGTTTAAAATTTTAATATTTATTATTGTTTAGCTGGATATTATATACACATGCAAAATTGGTCTAATTCGCATTTCTGACGTTCTCTTTGGTGTCTTTGGAATGTAGGTGCTTTAAGTTAGCAAGAATATTTTTTCCATTAGGTGCATTACAGGACTACTATTTGAATACCTTTCCACTTCTTTCTTGGTTTTCTTCGGCCTCTCGATATCCTTCCTCCCATTCCACCTTTTATATATCGATAATAGTTTCTCCTCGCGTCGAAAATAAAGATGGATAGTTTCAACTCGTGGAGAAACTATGGCGTCACCCTTCTTGCACGTACCAGCAAAGAATGAGCCCGACGCTTTAGTCGGCGTCTCTTTTTTCGGCCGTCTTTTTATATAAGGACGGGAGGAGACGCACGAAAGAAAAGAACGGACCTTCGATGAATTGCGCCAATGCTTTGGGCGATAAAATCTTGATGAAGCCCTCGCTCCGCCGAGAGATTTTTTACAGCTTTAGAGGAGTTAGATGGCGCCTGTGTTGGTAGGAGGGGGCTCGGATGATAGACTTTTCTCGGGGAATACCCAAGCAGCGATATTATACCTACATTCATCGCCGCGAAATTAACGATAAAAGAGGCGAATATCGAAGTCTCGCCTAAATAAACGCGGGCGTAAGTGGAGAAAAATTGCCGTGTTCGGGTGAAATGTAGCCGTAAAGGTGGCCGAATTTCATTTGGTCGGAGAATGGCGAGGGAGCAGGGAAATCCATGCGGGAGTTTGGCGAGAATGTGACAAAGAGAAATGAAAGTGGAATTGAAAGAGGTGGCGGAGGACGGTATAAATGGAGTCGTGGGATTGGAAAAACGGAGAAAGGCGGACGAGATGAGAGTGCGGGGTTATGAGACTGGAAAGGGCAGATGCGAGTATTCTTGCGTGATTGAAGATGCTTTGGGGAGAGAAGGGATTATTGCAGAATGGGTGTGTTATTCGAAGGAGGGTCTTAGAGCTGCAGACGTTGGACAAATGGAATCCGCGAATTATTTTATTCGGTGCCGACGTCCATTTCGACTAGAAACGTGACCGTGCACCTATCCCCTTTGCCGATATTATTTGGCAGTTAGAGTAACGGTCGGGTTGGTGCAATATATCACCCTACTGAACCTTCGTCCATCATACACCATCTTCAGTTTATTGACCCTTACTGCTGTACCTCTACCAATCACTGACCCAGGTAGCCGTATTATATCAATATACAAAGCATTTCTACGATGCCAATACCTTCCTTTTTAATTTACATACTCAAACCTTTTGATTCTATCTGTCCACCGCGGATAATAGCTGGAGACGGTGGTAGTAATCCCCTCTTGGTTAACTTATGATGACACGCTGTATATACCGTCCAGCAGCTTTAAAGAAAAGCATATTTCACAGAAATCTACCATACGTTACATATCTTTGATTGGAAGGCGTAAATTAAAAAGCGTCCATGATTTTTAATGAACAGAATGTAAAATGTGCTGTGAAAGTTTTCACGTATCCAGTAAAAAGATTAAATATTCCAAATGTCGATTATAACTTTCTTCTGTTCTCGACTTTCTGTGATCGACTCTGAATTGAAGTCACAAACGTACCTACTCATACGAAGGGGATACGATGTGGACTTTGATATACTTTTGCATCTTACTCCATGAACATTACTCCCCTTAAACATTACTGAAGCTGAATTCGATAACTTTGTCGATAAATCGTGAAGTAACGTTAGCTTTACCGGACTTCAGAATAGCAATTCATTTATTCCTTATTTAATTAAATCCAATGATTAGGAAAATTTTCAGGGCTACTCAGAGGCCTTCATTGCTGTCGTTGCGACTCCGGAGCCTTTGTGGACCGTATTTCAACCCATTAGGCAGTTCTCTACCCTTCTAGTACTTTGTCCTCGGAATATTGTATGGGACTTCGGAAGGTCTCTGATCTCCAATTAGGTTAATGAACTAGACCGAGAAAATATCCCATTTTGACCATTCTTTGGCGAAAAATTCTCTCCGGATAGGAATTGCCTCGTTAAAAACTTCGCGTT
This sequence comes from Pachydiplax longipennis, assembly GCA_036926295.1. NCBI lineage: Eukaryota > Metazoa > Arthropoda > Insecta > Odonata > Libellulidae > Pachydiplax > Pachydiplax longipennis. The sequence goes on from JAVFKF010000010.1 coordinate 5,887,586, forward strand.
TGTTTCCTTGTTCTTCCTTTTTCCCTCAGTTTCCGGCTGCGATTGTCCTCCCGGACCGTTACCTAGTTGCAGAATTTCTTGCAAAAGTCGGGAGTTTATTTTGGACGCGACGCTAAAAACTCATTCCCGACAAAGGCGACTTTTTAACGCTTCGGAAAGCGAGGGAATGCCTAATTGGAAGGCATTTTATCGATCGCCCGATTTCTAAAACTCGTTTAATTAGCGTAAATATCAATTAAAGGAACGTTCGGGCGATGATTTTTGCAGCGCGGAATTCTTTGTGCGTTCTTCGAGAGTCGACGTTCGCGCTTAAGTTCGCATTAAGAAATTTTCTCTTCGCGGATAATACGCGGGATTAGTAATTGTTTTCTTTCGGATGAGCGACGAGGGGTGGATAATTTCACGGCTGCGAACCTTTTCGCGAAGACGGGAGGTTCGTGCGAATGCGGGAACTTCGTCCTCTTCGTCCGCTAACTTTTAATCGCCGAAAAGAGGCAAGATTTCGCTTTGGATTGCGTTGCATTGTTTTGACAGAATCGGGAGTGGTGCATTGAAACGTTCCCCTACGTTTTATGGTGCTGATCCCTCGCGCGTGCACTCTTTTTTTCGCGGAGGCAGTGCATCGACTCCGGTCGATAATCCTCCTTCGACAACAAAGGACGTGTATGAGCGTATATTATCCGGTGTGGAATGGAATGGCTCGAAAAGTTCCATTTTTCGAATAAATGCTGTCGGGATGGAGTGCCACGAAACGTGCTCCTTCTTCGACTAACCTTCGGTGAAGCACAAGAAAACGTGTGGCGTATAGCAATGACGAGAAAGCTCCTTTGATAGTATATTTTTGATGAAAATTATGTATATTGTGAAAGAATTTTTAGTTTACGGAATAACTTCAAAGAAAACTTTCAAAATCTGGAACAGTAAAAACTAAATCTTAGTTTATTTAAGGGAACTTTTTACTTACTCTGCCTAATTGGATAATTGTCTACGTCTTGAAAATAAGTATTAATATAATAGAAGGTTAAACTACATTTCGCGAGCATGCAAAAGCATTTTTTCGCCACTGTAACTACTTCTACTGAATTTTGAGAACCAAATTTAAGCCATTCCATGCATTTTTCATGGATATGTAGACAAAAAATTTAAAATGATGTTTGTAAATTTATGCAACATGCAATTTTTTCTCAATATTCATATCTTTGATCTTCTCTCCCACAGCGGATTTTTCTCAATCGAGTTCATTTGTCACGTATTCATTCCTGATCTGTGCCTAGCGGTCGCCGTCTCAAAAATGCATGCCCCCTCCTTTCCTTTTGCCATATCTTCTTTTTTATTCATGACGGGATTGACGTAGCTGGCTAAGGTTACAATGCATGCAGGCCTTCATCACAAGGGACCGTCAAATTACGATATTCATTCAGCGATAGGAAATAGAAATTGCAAATGGGTGGCCAAAGTTGTCCCGACCTATTTCCCCTATCCTAAGCCAACCACTCTTTCCTTTTCATAATTCCAGTCACCCTATTCTTCCGTTGATCTTTACCCAATCCCAATTTCCTATCCCCTATCTCCAATTCCTTTCCCTTTTTCCCGAGCGCTTTTTCATAACGACTAGCTTTGTCCCCCGTTCCTTCAGCCCCGTTCCTAATCCTCCGGCAGTTCTTGCTTCCCTGTTCAAACATCCCTTCCTTACGTCTCATCTCTAATAGGCATCCCTGCGTATTTCTTATCCATTTCCTTTTACGTCTCCCTCGAGTCCCAGCCCTTCTTATCCGCCGGTGCATTGACTCCCCCTTGCTTCCAACTTTGACCCTCTGGACGTGGGCAAAGTGAGACGCCGGTCGTGCGCTGTTGCAGAACTCATGCACTCGGAGGTCTGCATGTGCCGGGCCTTCGTTCATGGGTAAAGTAGTCTATTGGGCTCCAGCCGGGCTTCGGCCCATGAATAACTCTGAAAGGAAAAAAATATTCGTTCTTGAAGGGCGTCAGTATTTTGTCTGTGATATGAATATGAAACGAAAAAACTGTCTATTTTTCAGAACCAATAATCATTAATTTTCCAAATTAAAGAATTAGTTCATTTTATTTAACACTTTCTCACTAGAATTTTGAAATCATTAAAAAAATTTACGATAATAAACAAAATTGCGCATTTGTTTTAGTTAAATTTAAATTCCAAGATATTTATAATAATAATAATAAAACGTCTTTATTCGGGCGAGATTGAGACTGGATAGTCTCTTCTTACATCTAACCCTTATATTTTGGTATAATAGAAGAAGTGGAATAAATGCATGATTTCCAAAATCACAATGTATAATTCCAGGGCGAAGGAAAGCTCGGGTCGGGTGTGAGAACGAAAATTTGTATGTACGCTGTGGCCGGGTTGGGTTGGGGCTCAACGACGAATGGGCTGGGCCTGGGTTGAAATTTTCGGCCCTTGCAGACCTCTAATGCACACGCGGACTCGCTTGCAACACAACGCAAACGTCATGGCACACACGGTCCATGTAATACGTTCTCGCTAAGGGCGAGCCATCGTCACAATGGAAGCTCCCGTTGAAAGCAATCGATCGAATGGTCAGCCGTGAGAGTCGCGTGCATGCCTACAACCGTTTCGACCCTCTCCCCCCCTTCATTCCCCCCCATTCCCTTTTCCCACTCATTTGAATTATTTAATGAAACGCGGCGCTGATGAGGGAGACTTTTTGGTCGTTTCCCGCCGCTGTCTACGTCATCGCGGAGAAAATGGCAATTTGGCGGAATTTAAATTATCGCGATTTTTGTCACCCCTTTTGTCGCTGCGGATTCTCTGTCGTGGGGTTGTTTTTCGCACCTCCATTACCCGCTGTTTTTGTCTTGTAAGGTTTTTTCCACCCGGACGAAATTTTTACGCTATCCGGGTCATTTACTAAGTTTTTGGTCATTATTTTTCGCTCTCTTAATTAGTTTTTAGCGTATTCAATCGGTTTTATTACGGATTATCTACTTTCGGTTTATTCTTGCACGGTTAAAGGTATTACCTGTGTAATTTCGCTGTGGCATATTTCGTTATTCGATTTCATTTGTTTAAGAGTTTTTCATTTTGTTCGGTCAATCACATTGGTTGTATTGTTTTTCATACTTTTTGGTCTATTTTAAATGTTTTGGCTTATTTAATTTGTTCTGTCATATTTATTTTGTTTTGGCACATTAAGTTGTTTATAATAATTCATTTGTTCAAGCGCATTTCACTTTTTTAAGTTCATTTAAAATTTTCTAGCATCTTTTATTCCTTATTAGCGTGGATCATTCATTCGTTCAGTTTTTTACTCCATGCTTTTTTCTTTCCTTCGTAAGGTTATAGCTCGTTTCACCTGTTTTTACGGGTTTTTAATTTTTTACTCCGGAATTTCCTTCATTTTCCGCCAGTATTGTTTTTCCCTCCTCGTGTATTAACCCGCGACCTATTTCCGATATTTTTCAACCCTTTTTATCTCATATTTACTTTTTAATCACGGGTTATAGGCCACCGTCTTGATCCGGCTCATAATGCCGCCCTGGGTCTTTGTCCTGCCTCTCCACTCCCTTCGCCTTTTCATACCTTCTTACCTTCTCTTCACCCCATCACGCCTGTGGGAGCAATTCTCTTGTGCCCTTGTACCTAGTCGTGTACTATTCTGCGTATTAAAATGCGAGAGTGCATTGCACTCCCCTCCTGCAGCTCGTTCTTGTCTCTCTCCATCCCTCACCCCTATGGCGGAGGGGTTAGTACGCTCTCTTGCCCTTGTCGGGGGTCCCAGCTTCGAATCCCGGCGAGGACATGCAACTTTGTATAGCCTCAGGGGTTTGAAGTTAGGATTAACTGGTGGTGGTGGATCTCCCACTTAATCACCTTGGATTACTTTATCGTTCTCATGAGTATCTTGATCTCCACTACCATTCAAAGGATCGTTATTGCTATGGTCAGGACTATTTTGATGACCGTAAGCTCTATCGACTCAATCTCCATAACTATAACTGCATGTTTGATATCATCGACCAATAAATGGTTTTATCTTCATCTCAATTTTCAAATATGAACAAGCAATTAACAATAATTTGTACAATGTTATATTATTTTCATTGTCAAACTTATTGGTATTTATTTATATTATTCGTCGTTTGCATTGTAAAAGCCATCCATTACTTTTTTATAAAAGTTTAAAATGGATTACCACCAGTTATTCCTCGAGGAGATTCATTATAGCCATAAATTTATTTTTATAGCGTATGGAATTTCGTCTTTTCCAAAATTATTAAATTTATAACGGTTTATACATTAAAAATTTCTCAAATATGTTTGTCTTCAACTACTCGCGGTAGTTGGTTGGCAATAGTTATTATTATTTTCTTTTAATTAACAGTTAATATCTTCTTTCTAATTTATTTTTGTGATCTTCTATGAAGACGTCCAAGACGACTTTGCTATCTGTTAGGAAATTAGTGATTATCGTTAAATCAAAGTATCTTTTAATTTTAAAATTTCCATCAAAGACGTTCATATTGGTCATTACCTCCCTGTCTATACTCTTCAGTTCGCCTAATCTATCACCTCAGACATCGTGGTACACTAAATAATATGTTATTTCATGAATCCTAAAGAGAAATAAGAAAAAGCTGTTAAGAATGAAAAGTATTTTCATTGATAATTTCAATTAAAAAATAAAGCTCCCAGAATAAAACGAAAATGTTTTGTTTAACTATAACTATTGGATTTTATGCGGCTTAACGGTAGCGAAGTATAATGATGCCAGAGACAAAATACGATAGTGTGAATCGTGACGGTTTATATTTTTCGTGCAGTCGTAATTGATTATCGTTAGTATTAATAAAGTTATTGTCGTTGCTACTTCAGTCCGCAACCCTCCCGTTGATTATGTTGTATGCGGCGTTGTGGGGAATATGTCTGGGGCTCTCGTTGTGCTCATCCCTCGGGGACATCATCGAACGATTGCTCCACCTCCTCTTTTCCCATCGGGACACCAAATGCTTTCCTTCCTCAATGGCGCATCTCTCGACGCCATTCAACATTACCGTCTCCTCCATCGTTTTTATCCCGTCTCTCGCGCATTTTGTTTGATCTATCCAGACTTTGTCCCCGTTCATCTTTTATTCCGGCCCCTGTCGGACGCGTGGTTTGTGGCGCATGCGTTCCGCGCCTCTCTTTTGTTTCACGCACGTTTCGTGTCGCCGGCAAAGATTTTCGAGAAGTCGTTAGTATTTTATGCGAAAGGCCGTCACGGTGAGGTGCGTGATTCTTTTAGGCGAAAAACGTGCGTTAGAGTGTCGGTGAACAGTGCTGCCACTCTTGGCGTGTGCTAGATATGGCGGAATTCCGTGTTACGCTGCGGAAAATTATCGCACAGCGCTGGGTTTTCATTCTTTTCTCCTCGGAGAACCCTGTTTAGGGTGGGGAATTTCCATGAGTTCGCAAAGAAATCCCGATATTCGCCTCGTTTTCTGCGGGTTTCTCGGAAATAAGCGAATTTTGTATGTGGACTCGGTTCCGGGAAGGCGTGACTGCTTTCACCAAGGTTTCGGGTTCAAGTCTCATCTGAACTGTTTTTTTCCTGGTTAGAGAATGTTCCTTGAGAATTATTGATATAGTCCTGTTAGATTTCCTGTTTCCGTTACCGAAAATATTTACATTAGTAATAATTTTACAGTCCACCCTGGCTAGGCCTTATCCTTTGAATGGATAATATATAGGACCAGTCTGTGTGTAACGATCCAATAGTATTATTATTTAAACGTGATGTTTTGGAAGGGAGAAAAATAGTTTATTCAATAGGTAGAATAATATAAATTACAAGATACGAGTGAATTGATGATCATATCTGTTTCCCTGCGGAAATTTCGTAGATATCTCAGCCCATCTCTTTCACTCTTCAAAATTTGCCGAAATCTCGTTTTATTAAATGCTTTTTATCTGTTTAAATTATGATACTCTTCGAAACATATGCGAATCAAACAGTTGATTTAGCTAAAATTCAGAGATGTCATCATTTCTGAAACGATTTACATAGCGTTTAAAGGACAGAAGACGAAATTGCTGAAATTTATTTTCATCGCGAATAATCGCTTCCCTCCCCCGACGAAGTTATTGGGATACTTGGAATATCTTTTATCGGATTTAATGGATTTTTTTAAGCGGATTATCTGATATGTAATTTAGTAGCAGCTCTGCTGACAGATATACCGTCGCTGGCAGGTTTTTCGAATTTCTTTGACTCAGTGTGTCTACCTATAATTATTTTCGTTCCAATTTTCAATTAAAACTGAAAGTTCCGGAATCGCTCTGACAATAACATTTGATAATCTTCGTGAATGTTTGTAAATATGTGTAAAATTTTAGGGCAAATCTATGCGTATAACAGAAATAAACTGAGTATGAATTTAGTTATCAAGTCATTAATATTGATTAAATGAGATGCAAGTATATGCGCATAGATATCCGAACAGTATAAAGAACGGTTTTCGGTTTTAGCTTGGCTTTAAAGATTTTTCGGTTCGAGATCGGTTTTATTCCGACTAAAATATCTGTTTTCGGTTTCGCTTTTCGGTTCACTTCCAGTTCGATGCCCTGCATTTTTTCCCTGGGGTTTGTGCCATCAACTTCTCCAATAGGAAGTATATGCTCTACCGATGTTTGCCTCCATGGAATTGACGATCGCTACGCGTAACCTCCGTGGGTTTGAAAGATAAATAAACGTGGCGTCTGCTCGTAAACGTGCGCGAGGTTATTTTATTTATCGGGAGGGAAACTGCGGTTCCCTCTCCGACAATGAATGAAATTCGGCTTACGAAGGATCGACTTCTTCATAAATATTTCAGTTTGATTTACGGAGATGTATGCGATGAGATGTCGTAGGCGGAATTGGTTTTTTCGGGTGCGGTGGGACCGCCGTACGTCATACTCCCCAGAATTCGGATTAATTTTTGTGTAGCTTGTGTATTGATCTTTTATCGTGATTAATATCTTGTGTTGAGATATGTAGCGGAACGGTTCGAGCAAATCGGGAACGAGAATAGGCATCGATCGTTTATTAATCGCCCGGCTACGTCATCTCTTCAGAATTCAAATTTTGGATCGACTTTATCCTCAGTTTTTCTAGTCCATTCCCCAAGATGAGATGCTTTTCTTGAGTGTGATGGCACTCGATCGTACTCATTTTGATCGAGCGAAAATAATTTTTACATTGGTGAAGTGTGGAAATGATGTAAGGCTTAAAAATTTAATAAAAAGCTCGAACAATATATATGTCTTCGAATAAAGTACATGAATAATCCTTGTCAGTGGAACATTATTTTTTAAGATGCTATTAACGCTGTTATTTTCTGGAGAATAAATTTCTAGCCCACGAGAAAAGTATACATTTTTATTTTACTTCGGGAGGAAACCAATAGTAATACAATTGTTTCCTCTGTTTTTCATTGTAACTATAGAATCATACGATATAATTGTTAATTCCTAAAGCGTTTTTTATTTCCATCCTTCATTATGTCGGAAAGTATGTACTTCAGTTGAAAAATTGGGATTAAAGATGTTGTTGATCTTGTCGTAAGGGTAATGAGAGTGTACAATAGCAGTTATGCGCGAGCTACGTACTTCTTTCATTTGCGAATTAAAGTTTCCTATATAGTATAACCAATATCAATTATCGAGAGCTCATCGAACATGTTATACCGTCATAATCCTCTTAGATGGAGTGTTCAAGAATGCTCTCCTTACTCAATTCTTCCTTTCATAAATATCTCCAGCAAGTGCTAGTAAATGTAATGCGTCATTGAATCTGAACGATGTACCATTGATAAATTCTAATCTGTTCTTCATAATCCATCATCAACGATGTTTGATAAACATAAGCAAGTTTAATCCTTCAGTCCTCATTACTTCATTTCTACCCATAAGGTTTATTACGTCAAACAAAAGAAAGAATGAATGTCATTGAAATGGGTGAGGTACCTCTATCCCTCGGCCATTGCACTTGCAAGCATTGCCTACCTGCTGCTGGAAAGACATCTTTCCCCAGTCCAAACAGCAATCGTGCGTCAAGTCGGTCTTGCTTTAAGGTCATCCATCCAGTATATTAAGTTAAGGTTTTTCCTTCAGAGCATAGTTATGCTAATGAGTCCAATTTTTAGCATCTCCATCCACTCGCTTCGACTTTCGACCGAGTCGTTCTCACCACGACGAGAATCGGACCGTTCGGCTTTTTAAACCGCGTCTCACCGCGATATGAAAAGTACGTACCCGTTCGAAACCCTTCTTAATAGAGCCGCCAATACCAGATCTCGCTAAAAATAAATCTCCGTTGACTGAAATGGTCCTAAGCAGCACTTCCATCTCGGGCCGAAAAAGGCCTATGGGAAACACGCTCGCTACTTATGACATCAAAAGAGTGGTGCCGACGCTCTCTTTGTCTTTCCCATCCAGTAGTCCTTGTGAGGTGAATTCTCTACGATCGTGTTTTTCCCTCTCGCTACAAATAGTCGAGCGTTTTTAGAGCTAGAGAAGGGGGGAGTCATCCGTGAGAAACATAACGTAGTGTCCGATCGCATCGCCCTCCGCAATGTTCCCTATATGGCCGAGGCGAAGCTTTGAATGGGCGGCCGTCTACTCGGCTGGACTTGTTAAGAGGGCTGTAGTGTGGGTAAGAGGGAGGATGCAGATGGATTTAAGGGATGCTGCACCCTCCATAGCTCCTTTTTCCCGCTGCTCGTGACGTCAGCCCGCTTTCTCCGCCGGCTTCCGCTGCCCTCATGGGACGCTCTTTCCGGGGGCCGGTGTTTTTTTAAGGCCTCCAAGTGGGGTTGCTTCGGATTCGCTTTCGTTCCCGAGATGTCTGCTCGGGGAGGGAGTGCAGCAACTGGTTTGCTGCGGAAGATTTATCGTAAAGTTAAGCTCGAGGTTCTTTAAACAGGTACATCTACATCTACACGATTATGTGTTTAGCTAGTCGTCTTCTGGCGTGTGGCAGCGGGTGGATTATCCTTTTCTATTTTCCTTGCTCGTCGATCACCCGTAGAAGAGGTTGCAAAAATGGGAATGCAATTTTTTCGTACCGATTTTTGTAATCTCTAATCGTACTAAATTCTCTCGATTGTTATTCATTCACTATTGACATCAAGCTATTGTTATTGATTAACTGTCAGCCTATTCAATCTGTTGCCTACAAACACAAACTATAAATACTAAAAACTTTTATTATATCTTTGAGTGGCAAGAAAATTACCGCAGGCTTTTAGTTTACGTAGTTGCGCTACTTTTTTAAGTTGTAATTTTTTTATTTTCTTCGTTTAAAGAACGTAATGAGCCATGTCTATAATCCCCCTATGCGATTTATAATGTGAAAAAACATGAATAAATTTGTGAAAACTATAGCTTAACTCTTTCAAATTCTTCAATAAATAGTGAGATCTCGGGCAATTAGCTGTGCGTCCCTTAAAAAAAGCATAGCGCGGCCTCCCAGGCGCGCAGGTCATCAGTTATCTTTTGAGTAAATACAACTGTGATGAATAAGTCTGTAGTCCCACAACTTGCCACAGACTTTGTGTACACTATTTCAACAGGAAATAGAACTCTATCCCAAGGCTGCTGTCCCTGTCAATGCCTCTTCAACGGTCATACAATTCTTTTACTCCCTGTTGCCCAACGGAATCAATTAACGCTTTAGTGATGTGGGAGTAAATGGATCCTTTTTTAGGCACAGTCTCCTTCTTACTGCCTCTTTCTCGGAGTGTTTTGAGTTTTGACTTAAACTATGACGTGCAAATGAAGCTGTTCTTCACCAAGGTCTATTTATTATCTACTTCTTTCATCGTATCTGATCCTCTTTTTTCCTTTAATGGCACGAAATCTTGTCCTTCGGTACGTGCTTGACGCGATGTTAGTTATTGCGTGGAGAAGTCCGACTACCTTGGCCCCGAGGCCCGAAGATTGTGTCTTTTGCTCCAAACAAAAGGTTCTTCTGTTCTAGGAACCCTTCGCCATGGCTCGCTCTCGAGGAATTTTCGTGAATGAATTCTTTGAACGCTTTTCGGCCTTTGAAATAATCGATTGGATCCGACTATGATTTATTATCATTAGATTAGAGTGGAATCTGCTTATGTCATCAGCTGCGCCCTAACCAAATGTCTGGGAGATATTCAAAGTGAGGCAAATTGTTGCAGCTTGTAGTTACTCCGAGTTTTTTTAACAGATTCCGTTCCCACCGACACTAAGATTTCATCGAAAGGCCTTTTTTTCATCTATTTTAACATTAGGAAGTTCGGTGTAGTAGTTCTTGCAGTAGTGTAGTAAAATCTTGCATTTATTTCAAGTAAGCGATAAAAAGCCTGATTTTCATGGTCGCCTGCTACTGAACTACCTTCTGAACTTTTGAATTTACGATATTTCTCCTTATTATGCGTATTCGCTAGTATGCACCATTGTTTCTCTTAGCAGATACTTCTACGGTTACATATTATTCTTCCCACGACCGTGCTCATATTCTGTTTCTCCACGCACCATGCTTGGTTGGTCTAAACCTTTAAAATAAGCATGATTTTTTTTGCTTTCGATCTGCGTGATAGTTTTCTGTAACCAATCTGAATGTGAAACGTGACATTATGTAGGCCGGATGGTTCCCTTTACGCAAACATACAGCCTTCCATTAAATCAAATCGTCTATCCATTGATTCAATGGAAAGGAAAATGCGGAAACTTATTTATTCCTCTATTTTTGTCGTAGAAGTCTAGACTTGATGGTCTTATTTGCTGGCCGAATGACGTCGACGACGTATTTAGACGTTATAAATTAAGTCTCGTTTTTCATTTTCAATATTCGCGTATATCTCTGATTCACGTTCGAAATTAGTTCATTGGTACAATGCGGAGCTCTCGTTCCCTCTGCGAGACGTGAATGAATTTATAACGAGAAGGATTCAATCCCCATGACTCATCCCATTGTTAACGACCATACGAGAAATGAATTTCCTTTTCAAATAGTTTCGATTTTATTCAAATGAGGACGAAAAGGCCTTGGTTGCCAAAGGTTGCCTTTGGAAAACTGTTCTGGTCGGATGAAAAAATGTGGGCGCTAGTAGCGAATTCGCTCTAAACTGTTTAGATGTTTTTTGAACCTCATTTTAGTTTAAGAAATCTTTTGTTGACTTCTGTAAGGCTCAAACTATTCCATTACACATCAAGACGAGCGGTCTTTGAAACATGATGATAATTTAAATTGTTTAACACTACATTTCCTCCTTTATTCCACTGACAGTGTGTTACTACTTTTTAAGACATCTATGCAGTCGATTATTTTTTTTTATTGTTTCACATTCTGTAAACGTGAGGAATAGATGTATCAAAAGCAGGAGATCAGTGATAAAAGGGAGTAAAACATCGAAACTGATTGCATATTTATAGTTAAGATTGTATTTATAAATATATCCTCTATTTGTATTTAGGCGTATAATTATAGTTTTCTTCAAGAAATTATATCTCTTTCCCAACTACCCAACTAGGACAGTTATAGTTAGAAAGCCAATAATGGACTAAAAAAGACATCCATTCCCTAGTCATAAGAAACGTGGTTAGCCGGGAATCGAACTCGGGACCTTGTCAGACGAGAACGCTTACAATTCCCCCGCCGAGGTCGGCAGCACCATATAAGTCACGGTAAACAATTTACTCAAACTCAATCCCAGATTTATTTTCACTTTCAGAAATGAAAGTTGGACGGTGGTTTCTCGTGATATATGACGATTTCCGGTAGGTGATCGAAGAACTTGACGTGAAATGTTTAGCCCGTATGTCTTCTGAAATGTTATTGCTAATGGAAAGTACTTATATAGATATCAGGGATCAATATTCGGCGTTTTCCTTTCCGCTTTAAGGCCCGAGTAATTGAAAAAGGGATAGCTACATTCTTTGGCACAGCGTACGAATTGAAGGCTTTATTTTTTTCCATCCTTTCAACCTCGCGCGGGATTCGTCCTTGGCCGACCTTCTCGCACTCAGTTGACGCAATCATCTATTCCAATTTAAGCAAGCGCTCAGCAGATGCTATTTCCTCCCTTCGTTTATAAAAACCTATCGGGAATTCTTCGACGGCGTCTAGCGATATTTGTGTCCTAATCGTCGAATTTTATCGGTTATGTAGTTCCCTCCGGTATCGGCGGTTCACTTTCTTTAATTCGATCGCGATCTCCGGACTCACTTTGGAGAATTACGGTGGAGATTTCGTCCCAACGAGGTTAGCGCTTTCCTTTAGGGAAAAATACGCGCCTTTTTAGGATGGCATCCCGTCGAAGATGGAGAGCTTTCGCCAACACATGAAGTATTTAACGCAAATATTCGATCTTTCCGATGGGTGAGGCGACGGCTTAATTGCCCGGCGTGGGCGAACGGCTGTAATGTGTCAGTGGCGATGGAATCTGGTCTCGTTCGTGAAATTATAAAACCGATAATTTAAGAAATGCGAAAGTGGTGCCGTATTCCGCATCGTAATGCTATCACGTGGGTGTCTGGGTAAAAGTGAAGTCCCTCTTCTGTGTAATTCGAAAATGAAGTCTTTCACAACTAACGCATTGTTTTGAGCGAGAACATGATATCTTCTCGGTTGAAGTACTAAGTATTGCGACATTATCTTCGTTCATAGGATGCTTTATAATTCGGTGAATTAGGCGCCAGCTGGGGACTTGGGGTGTGCTGAGGAACTTTGTATAATATATTACATAACTGAGATAATATCGATATACTACTGATTGCAGTTGTTAGAAATTATTATCATTGAAGTTAAAAATGGAAACGAAGTCTTTCGTATTAATACTGTCAGAGCAAAAGACGTTTTATGCCTCATATATTAACAATTCATTATTTTATTATTTGTAGAAAAATTAAGTGATTGAAATTGCCATCGCATCTATCCCCATGTAGACATTTTGTCAGTTGAAGACCGTTTACATTAAAGATCATCATACAGTCTTAATGTGATAATTTATAGCTGTAGCCTTGATATAGTGTTAGCTCCTCGTACTGATAGTCGAAATCTACTAGTCTAAAGTAATTAAATTTTTTTGTTATTCATAACGAAATCAGGCAAATTTCACAGGCATCGAACTTGTTACTTTCCCTAGAAATGGCTTTCCATCCAAGCTCGTCTGATCACATGGATGTGATGTAATTCACTCCATAGCCGTCTGTGCATTGAAAAGGGAATCCTTTGGAATGCTATCCACTTGCAAATTTGAATCAGTTGTAAATACTTCTAGTTTGAAAATAATTTAGTAAACGTCCTGATTCGTGCTTTCAAAGAATGGAACCCATGTTGTCAATCTAACTAGCGATAATGTATTCGCAGATTGAAGAAACGTCTGTTTCCACTGCGTTAAGGTAACAATTTTATTTAGCCCAACCACAGAACATGTTCTATAATAAAATATTCTCCTTGTCTCCGTAGTGGATTCCACTAAATTAACCCTCCAGCGTTCTCTCTCTCGTATATAACCCTTTCGCTTTCCATATTACTGCTTGTTGCCGTAGAGGGCAGTTTTATCGCACTTGATCGATCCCTCCCGAGGGAAGCGAAGCCCTACTGTTGATTTCCTCGGATTCGGCCGATCTTTCCTGAACCGGGGAATTATGCATGACTCACTGGTCCAGCTTCGAGCTGACGCAACATTTGAAACGTAGAAATCCTGAGTTAACTTGCGGCATGGGTCGCCAAAGAGTTCGCCCAGAAAAGAAATGAGCTGAAAATGAGAAATTTCCCGCAGCGGTCTCGCAATGTTTAGCTGAATTACTTTTTCGAGCTAGTCGTTGCGTAATAGTCAATGCGAGTGAGGCATAGGGATGGGGTTATAGTGATGTGAACCACTTTGTTGGATAACCTCCTTTAGCTTAGATAATATCTATAATTATCTAGAAGAATGTGATCAGGTGGCATTCTTTTCAAGGAGCAGTTGTATTTTATTTGTCAAGTTGATGAAGTATAATAGTTTGTAGAAGTTAAATGCCCAGCTATTAAAATTGTTAATCTATTTTAGAGAGAATATTATTTCTGTAGAAACATTTCTGAGAAAGAATTACCATGGAATTTCTAGAGAAAATGCAATAATAATCCAATTTCATTAATCACTTGATCTAATTTTTTTTATTCATCGCAAAGATAGCGATACATTCCTATTTCGCTTTAACTCTTTTAACTAGATATTTGAATCCACTCAGATGAGCATCTTTAGCCCTAATATAGTAATTTGTTTTAAAAGAAGGCTAAATTATTTTGTGTAATTTTTATTCGTATCATCCCAAATAGTGTAGATGAAAACAAAGAGTATAGATGAGCACTATGGGGTAAAATTATAATAACATTTTCGTTCATTATATTTCTTGGATGATAGCGTTAATTGTGAACGAAACACCAAGGAATGAACAGGCTTATTAAAGCACTTTGTTAGCGCGATGTGGTGAGCTATCCTTGATTTTCCTACGTTATTTTTACCGTTAATCATGTGCGCTTTTCTGGATTTTTTGATGTAATTAGATTTTTTTAGTAGCTCTAATATAATTTGTTATTCATTCCGCGGAAGACTGACATTTCTTTTCGCTGATCATTAAAGTTACTGCAGCGGCATTCATAACCTCGGCCTGATCCAAATGTAATTAATATGTAATATAACAACCAATTGGTAGCACAAAAAATGCTGCATAAAAAGTACTCCGTTAGGAAGATTGCGTATGGGAGACCCTCAATGATGGAAAAAGTCGCTAACGGACGGTTCATTCGCTTCGCCACTCGTGTGGGAGGGAAATTTTAAATTCCTGTGCCGTTTGCCTCGAGTCCAGGTCTCCCGCGCAGAGTGCATTTAAAAAGTGAAGAGTCGTCGTGGACCACCGCAGATGCTACAGCCTCCCTGGAGAGCTATTCGGGAGCGAGCACTCCGGCATCTTTTGTGGACCATCGAATCCGGCAGAAAGAACCATTACGATAACGAGTCATAAATGGTCGGGACTGCTCCTTGCTCCTCCTCCCTCACTCACTCTAAAAGTCCACTTTCCGCTCATTTTTCGGAGAGTGGAACACCCAAACTTTCCTCCCTCGAAAAATATTTCCTCTTTTTCACCCTCCGGAATCCGCGGTGTGGATAAAATGTGATCGGAAAAGAATTCAGCTCTTGCGGTAGATTGCAGGAATGAATTTCTGCCGTTGCTTTACGAGAGCGATGGTGGCAGAAGGGGGAACGTTGTCCCAAACTGGTTTTATTCACTTTTCGTGGCTTATGTAATATCACTCAACTGCTATCTATGGTTTCAAAATTGTTAGAGAGTTTACTAGCAGAGTTACTTTCTTTTTACTTTTGCATTTCCCCCATAATTTCTCATTTAAATATTCTTGGTAAGGACGTATATCTATCACAGTAATCTTGGACAGTAAAATTTTATTAAAAACGATTGTCCTCTTATTTTTTATAATCGGGTATAGTTTTCGGTATTACATCGCATAAAATTTCATAAAATACATGGACGTTTCCCATAATTGATAAAACGTCCTCAAATGAACAATTCGTATGTTAAAGAATAATTTTGATTGTAAATTGAAATGTGGGCGACGATTATTCTTATTTTGGTTTGATTTAACTTCAGATGTTTTATTTTGCGTCTAATTTCGCGCGAATAGAATGTCTATTGGTTTAGTTCAAGTCCGTTTGGCGCGTTTATTAAAAAAATCTGCATGGTAACGCCAATTATATAATGTACAATTACTACTGAATTTATGAAATAAATGTCTCCTTTGTGGACGAGTTGAAAGAAGCATTGGTCTATATAAAATCTAAATCGCACCTCAAAAGATTATTAATTTTAAGTTATCGATCTTCTTGTAATTCACGACGGCGATAAATTGAACGTATTGACAAACCTTTTGCTAACGTGACCTCGAAATTGATTAACGTACTTCAATATGAGAAGGCTTTTGACAGATTTCGGTAAATTAAATATTTCTTTGGCCTCCGAAAGTGAAGCCTCTAGAGGTGCTCTTGAAACGCAACTTGCCTCTTCTGTCCCTCGACATGGTGCATTCAGGGCCACAAGAGATTGAGTTCCAGATGAGCTCCCTTACACCACAATCGGTTTACCTGGGCCTTTTGTCGAACTGCCCATCGAGTTTCTTAGAGCATTCACCGTAGGCGTAAGGCTGGGCTCGATTTCGAGAAAGAATCAGGGGGCAGAAGACAGAGAGTGATTAAGCCGAGGGTTTCTTCTGTCTCCACCAATTTTCCTCACACAATAGGGCGTTTCTTCCTAAAGACCACCTCCTCTTTCTGGAAGCCATAGTTAATCCTACACGAAATGCATCTGGCGTGATCTCCTGAAAAAGTGCAGATTTACCCCTCGACCTTCCTATGGTAGCTTTTCGAAGACAAGCATTTTCGCTGGGCAGATAATTAGCAGGCTCGAAAGTTTAAATTACGCAGATACGATCAATGATGTAGTTAATAATTCTCGTGGTAGAATTTTGCATGGATACGGTGACCATTTTTTCGTAGAGAAAATATATCTTTCAAAATGAGTTACAGCGGAGAATCAAAAATCAACTTCCTTTCAATTTCCATAATAGAAATGCCCAGGAAATATTCTTGAATTTTTTTCAGTAGCAAACATTTCAGTATACAGATCTTGTGGAAGTAACCAATAAGCATCCAAAGAATGGTTTTCTTTACGCCAAGCACAGATACTTTTATTTACAGTAAATGTGAATACATAGGCAATAGTTTTAATTCGCCTCGATAATACTTGAATTTTATAAAATTCAAAAGTTTGTGAAAAATGTGATTAGAATAGCTTTATTGGATACTGTCTCGATTTGATTAGTTTCAGAAAGAGAAAAATAGATCTCTGGAGCTACCCGAATTTAATTGAAGTCCTTCATTTATCTCGAAGGACTTCTTGTGATACAAAACGTCATTGCGTGATGACCCAATGTGACCTAGGTTTTTGATTTATGGGCTAACGATTAATAATTCCGCGACATATTTGTGACTCAGATTCGATAATAATATCGTAAAAATTACACTTCATAAGTTATTGCTTTCTTGTAAGAAATTGCGTTGGAAAAAGTTCTGTCAAATTTGAGCTCCGAGAATAGTAATTCCATCTGCATACACTAACTTTCCTCAAGGATGATTATTCTCATTAATCACGTGAGTAAATACAAGTTCTTACGTATCAGATTTTGCCCATCTCAACCGATGGGGCAAGTACAGTCTTTCACTTAAAAATTATCGGAAGTTTAATTTTAAAGAAACATGAGTAGCAATTACGCTGAACCGTTAATTGAGGTCAGGATGTTAATTTCGAAGATTATAAATTCTGTTTTATTGGTCTCTCTCCTGAATTTTCCTTAGGTCAATTAGTGTCGGAAGATTTATCCTTTTGCGACCTTCGTTTCCCCTGTTTTTCTTTGCTTTATTTTTCTGTTTTCTTTATCTATGAGTATATATTCATGGTTTATGACGTTAATTCTACTTTCTGCAATTTTAGCTTTTGCCTCACTCCTGCCTTTCTTAATTTTTACCTCTTCGTCGAAAGGGAAAAATACGGGAATTAATATCTTAAGTACCAATTTTTTATTCATATTCTTTAGAAGTCAATCGACTGGTATTATCGTTCTTTATTAATAGTGCTATTGGGATTAATAATTTTTGTTTCTACTTCTTGAGTCATGCGACTTATTTTTTTGCCATTAACGTGAAAAATCGTTTAACTTCACTGATTTCGAGGATGGAATGGTCTTTGTACTGGCTTACCGTGCATTGTACAATCGTCCTGTTTAGATTAATATATCTTCCTACTAAATTAGTAATTTTATTGTTTGTAGTTAACCTTATTTAACGTATCTAACTCACCTTTATCTGTATTAAAGTTGTGTAATTTGGTTTTCCTTTTTTTCATTTTCTCTATTATGCTATGTAACTATATTATACATTGCCTTCTTATTTTCTCCGTTTTTTCACCTTTCTGCCTCCGCCTTTGCGAGTTTTTTGCGATCGTTGATTTTTTCTTTGTCGACCTTCAGTCGTAAAGATTTTTCCCGCACTGTACTATTTTTTTGCTACATTTAAGAATTGTACATAATATAATGACATACGAGGTTAGATGGAAAGTGGCTCACAGAGGTCTTGGCTCTTTAATAGAGTCAATCTAACTATCTATCAACTGAATCCCGTACAATCGTGTTTTTCCTGCTTAGGGCATGGTTGCATGAATTAGTCCACAGTGAATGTTACTTCCTTCCTCTAACTGCCCTGTAAATTAATGTTCTGGTAGATGAATCAGAAAGTAAATAAAATAAACGGATCGCGGAAATAATCCTCTTCATTATCGCATCAATGATAACTACCCTGTTCCTCTCTTAATGAAGCTGTCTTCGTGTTCACTTCCATAAACCTATTTCCCTTGGGCCCTTTTCTTCGAATGCCATGTGCGAATTTCCGTGCGTACTTTCCCAATCCTCTTGGCCCCGTTTCCCAGTCGTAGAGAGGGAAATTATAGCGGTGAATGAAGAGAGAATACTAGGAGCGCGTGTCAGGAAAACATCCGTACTCATAGTGATTATCCTCGGGAAATTCGTGGAAGCAGGGAGAGAGATCGTACGGCTTTTTCTGATCGAATCTTCCTCTATTGCCGTCACCTGAATTCTTAATCGAAGTTATTTGCATCGTTTCTAAGCCATCCAGAAAATGTTTGAGGAGCGTGCTGACTCTCTTCGGCAGTTAATTTCGGCCTCACGTCTCTCGGAAAGGAATTCGGAAGATGACTCCGTGATATTACTAGGTTAAATAACGTGTTCGTAAATAACAGAAGTTCGTGGCCGTCTTGATGTGTAGGTAATGAGGAAAATGAAATCAAATCTTCGTGAGCGAATGAGTGTTGGTTTTCTATATGAAGTCTCGTAATGAAGGGGAGCTTTTGTGCGTGTAAATTTTAGCTCGAAACTATTATAATAGAAATGTTTGTATTCTTTATGTTTCCACGAGCGATTTCTGGTATTTAATTTTGACAGCTGCTAGGCATAACGCTCGACTGGAAATTATTTTTAATTTAAACCTCAACTTGACGAAATTTCCCTTGGATTCTATCACAAATCTGCCAATAAAAATTAACGGAAGTGTTATGGAGGGACAATTTTTGGGGATATGTATGCCTAGTAAGACCAGACTATCTAAACGTAATAAACTTCGTTCCTTTGTGTTTCAATAAGAAACCAAATGTCGGTTCAGATACGGTTTTGCTCCGTCTGCCAACGTCGAACCGGTTTTTTCGCTTTGTTTTGAGTTAGTTTTATCATTTGTTGCTTCACTCATTTACGCAAAATTATAAGATAAAAATTATTAATTGTATTTTACGTTGTTAATTTAGTAAACCATTTTTCAGTTAGACTAAAGTAAAAGGTTGAGGAATGAAAATCAGAACGGAATAAATATCGGTTTCCGTTTTTGCTGAAGAATTTCTATATTTGAGTACTGATTTGGATTCCACTCTGGCAAAAATGAAGCTATTCGGGTTTTATTTTGTGTTCGCTTTCTGTTTGCTTCCCTGCATAAAATTTTCTATTTTTAATGCTAGCAAACCGAAACGAAACTGCATCTCGAGAACTTGCTTAATGTTTTCTTATCAATTGAAAACCACTGGTTAAAATAGTCTTTCATTAGGATTAAGACTATTTGTCATATCGACTAACGTCATTAAATATCATTCAGCTGACCTAGAAGGTAGCATAAGGGCTACGTTTTATAGCCAATAATTCCGTTTGCGAAAGCATCACGATCGATTTCGTTTATCAGACACTCCGACATTCTTTTCGGCCGGTAAATTCCGGAAATAAGTAGCTGGAACGCCCGAAAACTCATCGTATGGAATTCAGTCGGCAACTCCGCCATTTATTTATTCATTTTAAGGGGTACCGTCGTATTTACTTATCTTATCGACATCCATAAACGGGCATTGGCAATTTCAATCCCTCACTCCCATTCCAGATTCTTATCTCCCAGGAAATCTCTCAGGCGTCGAATTCGAAACGAGCATCCTTTCTCGTCCAAAATCTTTGTGTTAAAATGTTCTGCCACTTCCAATTTATCAACGCAATAGACGGAATTAATCGTCGCTCTCAAGTGATGCTTCGCTCATTGAGTCTCACAATAGCTGCGATGCGTTTATGTCAAGATGAATCGAGAATTAATTGCCCTTCATAGCCACGCGTAATTTTCCTGTTTGGGGTGGATATTGGGACTCACCTTTTCTTTGCAAACATGTGGATTGGCGCTGAGCGTCGCTCCAACGAAGCGATATTTAGCACGGGAGCGATAAGAGTCACTTCTCGTTCCTCTAATCCGGCGGGCGCTATGCCCAAATCAAAGGTATTTTACGGAGAGGAAATTTCACCGATCGCACTGCTGTGTCAGTTGTCAGACTTCCGATTCGATAAGGGCCGTTTGCACGCTATCCCGTAATCCTCCAGTTTTGATCCCTTGTTTCCCCCACAGCCTCGGTTGTGATCTCGGTCGTCTTAGTTGAGCGGTAATTGATTTTTCTCTTTTATTGGATGCTGGAGGTGGTGTTTGGTTTAATTAGCATCACGCCCAAATCGGCAATGCAGCGCCGTAGTACGGGAAGCAGGATGGATATGATTTATTTAATTAAATGGGGTCAAGGCTAATTAAATGCGTCCTAATTAATACGACTCTCGCCAAATTAATATTCTCCGGCAGCGGTGGGGTGGAGCCCCCAAGCTGTTTACTTTTGCGAGGTTTCTTAAGGACTGAATTTTAAGAGCGAGCGAAAATAATGGAATGGTAATTTTGTGATTCGTTTATTATTTCATTAGAAATATTCATAATTACGGTGTAAAAGAAGTTGTGGCCTTCATGATTTCCGATGCGTTAAGACGAAATATTTTTGAAGACGTGGGCCGGAACGGTTTACCAGTAACCTAGAATTCTCATTACAGACTTAATTTAGATACCGAATTCCATACATAACTTATCAGTTTCGAATATAACTGAATTACAGTCCCGAAATTGGTTCTGAAAAATTTATGCAATTTAATATATGGAATCCATTACATTATTATCACCAGCAAATGATACTCGATTATTTTGTAGGAATCATGGTAGATATTTAACAATCTTTAATTTGATGATAGCACAAAATAATAAAATTGCCCTAGTAATTCATTAAAGAATGAACTGATGATATTTTGTGAGGGAATATTGTCTTTACATTTTAATTAGGAAAATAAAACACTCGAAACCTCTCTTCTTCTGGGCGTAAACTATTTAATTTAAACTATGCGATACTTAAAACAAATGCTTTGTGGATCTAATTTCCAATTTTTAATTTTAATTTTCCATTAACTTTTTTTAAAAAGGTACCAAAAGTAAGCTTTGCATCAAAATTTCTGGTAGAATAGTTTAGAATTCGCATTGAATTATGAAACATTTCGCCCTTTCAACTAAGACAATATAGCGCGCGAGCTTATATCAGGAAATATCGGATATTGCTCGGCTTTCCATGTGCTCTGACTCTGGACCTTGTATTGGAAACTAGCCAATAAGTTACAGGTTAACGAAATTTTTGACTCGCGGTATATTAATTTCTTTTGTTATAGTGCGAATTCGGCAAACGAATATATGGAAAGTTGGTCGTGTAAGCGTGCACAGAAATACAAATATGACCAAAGGAGGATGGGTTACCACTCGTTTTCCTTTCTTGTGAACGATATTAGTAGTCTGTTGTTATTGGTGTGTATTAGTATTTGATAGCTAACTGGATAATATTTCAGTTATCTAAGATTTCACCTAGCAAATATTATCCCGGTGGGAACAAGTTCCGTTACCTGAGCTATCACTGCCACAACATGGGAATAAAGACTGATAAATTATCCCGACACGAATTGATTAAGTATAAGCCAAATTATTTGGAAGGAAGCGCTCGGAAGTCAATCGCGCATCTTCTGGTATTCTTCGCAGCTGTGTAATTATGGATGTCCTATTCGTTTTCTTCGGATTGCTCACACATCTGGTACCGTTGGTCTGATGGGTTCGGATTCGTGTGTAGAGCGACATCTCGAAGGTTCGACGTCCGTTGAATCGTCCGTCTTGAGCGTTGTGAAGTGAGGCTGAGAATGGGTTTATGTGGAAGGAGGTTTGTGTAGCTTCATCCGGCGCTCTTATAGGAGGCGGAGGACTCCCGCGCACGAAACATCGAGTAGTGAATACGAAAGGATGGCGTGGCTGAGAAAAAACGAGCACGCTCAATCGTCGACTTCCGAGCGATTGGAGTCGGGAACGGAATGGATTCTTAAGTAGAGACCCTGCCTTCGACGCAGGTTCCCCAAAGGCATCGTGAATTTAATTTCCATCGTTACTCGAGAGTAATGTTGTGGACGTTCCAGGAACGCACGCTGAACGAGTTGCTCATACCGGTAACGGCCAGTGTTGCTCATTTATATGAACGATTCATAGTTTCCGGAGTTACATATGATGCGCGCTCGAGTGTTTCTTAAAAAAGCCTCCACATCATCCCTTATACATATATCTACTTCCTGTTGTTTTCTTCCTTAACGGTGCCGCTAGTAATTACGTGAGGTCTTATTGATGTTAAATCGGTTCTTGTGCCGCAAGGTGTTTAGGTAGAGAATTGGTATTGGTCTTCAAGCAAGTGGCAAACAAACACAAGTCTTCCATTTTCCGATAGGTTTATGTGTCCTAAACTTCCCTGTTTTACGCCTTCTCCTTTATATTTTGATTACTTATCTCGACTCTTAAATCATTCAGTTACTTTTGTCTTTGTTTGTTCATCGATCATTTTCCTGCCTTCAGTTGCTTTCTGTAACAATCTATCCCCTCTCAATATTTCTTCCACTCATTTTCTCTACTCGTACTTACAAACATACATCACAATCGAGCTCCGTTCCTTTCCTTTGCTTGATAAGCTCGTTACCTACCTCGTTAATTTAAAATAGTAAAGCTTAGTGGCCTTAGAAGAAAATTGGATTTCGAGTTGTTCGTAAGGCTTAGTGATTTCCTCTGTAGTTACTGCCCATTTAACGACTTGCTTACACTCTAAGAAGTATCATTCTGTGAATGATATTTCTCATTATCATTAAAAGGATTATTTATCATTTGTGTTAATATCCTTCCAATTGATGATAGGAAACTGAGAAATATCTTAGTGTTATCCAAGATTTTACCTCCAGTGGAACCCATTGTTTTCTATGAAAGCTTAAAGTTCTTCGTAGATATTACTGTACGAAAATAAAGCGTATTTCGCTATATTTTTGTTCAATAATGATGCAACGGAAATTGTTCATTTCGTTCATATTTACATAAGATAAAGTAGACAGGTTAGATTTCTTTCAAAATTTCCTTCATCCACATTACCTAATTAATTGTGTGAAACTAAAAGGAAAAAATTATTCTGAGCCGCATCAAGTTGGTTCAAGAGTCACAGTTGGCCGCAGGTCGGTCTCTCTGAGAAAATTTATACAAGAAAATGTTGCGCACCAGATAGAAATGTATGACATGAAATGAAGGCCTATTATTGTTTTGCGACATCTCCGAAAGTAATTGGCAGCACTATAGGATCGTAATAGTTTACACATATTTATGACACCTAATTTACCTCACATTTTTTAATTTATGACATTTTTAACTCGCGCACGCAGTAACTTCGAGGTGTCATGCATAAAGCCGCCTCATTGTACGATATTTATTAATATATTCTGTCCAATATATATGGCTCGAATGACACCCTGTCGATACGAGAAAGCTTCGTGAATAAAACTTATCGCGATTGCCTTAGTAAAATCGGCCTCTTTTTCCAGGTGCACGTACTTAAAATGTCTTTTAAACTTTATGGCCGAGGATATCATTCGATTTCTCTTACTAAGACCGTAGCTCCTTACCAAAAGAAATTGCTTATACATTCACACTGAGGAAATAGAGGGAAAGTACAGAATTAAAGCAAAGTGATGCGGTTAACGAAGTGCCTTAAAAGTGTGAATTAATGGAGCGCGACTCGTCTGGTGTGACTTCACCTACCTCTTTTAATCTTTTTCTCGAATGAGGAACGCAAACGGGGCTTTTCTTGATTAATGAGGATAGAATTCCGCTGCAGTATCCGTCTCACGTTAAATTTATCTATAATAGATGTTAATTCCCTTCTAGATTACCATTTCATGGTTCCTCCAAGAAACAGAGGCTCGAAGGTAAAATACTCGCGACATTTTGGGCTGGATTTTACCTTTGCGATTTTTTATTTTTGTAGTATCTTCTAAAGCAATTCCCTTTTTTATATCTTCCTCTAGCTCTCCTCTGAGTAAGTCCATTTTAGACTTGTATATAAGTTTATGCCGAAATTTCAATTAATTTCGTTGTTATCAAGATTAAATGAAATCAAGGAATGAAAAGTACATTGACGGAAATTTCAACCTATTACATATAAACATTAATTTTCTGTGTATTGAGTTAATATTGTCTTTTTTTACTCTCTCGTTTTCCGCGGAACGTGATACAACAATGACTCGAAATAGATTTTAATGAAACATTGTTTAACATTTAACATTAAGTGCATGATGACGATAACGACTTAGAGAAAATCGAAATAATTTTAAAGAAAGAGATTGTTGATGGCTTGACTGATTGAAACTCAGTACTCAACTGCCTATTTCAATTATATCCATTGCAAAAAATTTCATAAGTAGAGAAAAATTTAATCCGTATGAACGGTTGTGATTTATCTTAGCCGGGGAAAGTCATATTTGGAATTATCAATTTCTACTGCTTATAGAATAATATCTACGACAATTGTATTATTTCACAAAGCGTAAATCAAAATATTGTAGAATCACAGCCTCGAAAAGGAAACAGTACTCTTATGTTTCACGGAATTTCACCAGTTTTGTTTCTATTTATCATACTAATCGAATCTTTGAAGTTTTAATTGTTTAATCCGGTCTTTATGCAGTGAAATGTCGAGATATGATACGGATACATTCCCTTCTTCTTCTACAAGACAATTCTTAGCGTAGTTTGTGCCTCTATATGACGCAGATTTTTCTTTATCATGCTCGTCCTTCCTCGCCTACTTCCTGTCCTTCGTTGCTTTAATAATTTCTCTCGTAATGGCTAATTCCAAGTCGTCTCATCTCTGGGAAATTCTCTCACGACCTCATATTCCGTTAATTAATCAATTCGTTACACATTCTGCCCGAGCATTTGCTTCATTACTAAACTGATCGACGACTACACTTTAGAAACACCACGAGACTTTCATAAATCAATTTCAATCGTCCGAAATTACCATATCATCTCATGGTTGGGTTCTATCTAAGGGGGCGTTGTATACTCTTCCCGTCGCGCAGTAAACTCGCATCCGTCCATGTATCATAGATATCGTCCAAATGTCTCGTTGGCTCGTTCTAACCGAAATTCCGACTCTGCTTTCTCATCCTCACATCGCGTGTGAAATTTGTAATGGATTGGGTTGCTGTCGCGTATGCGGAATGTACTCGAGAAGTTTTCAATGCGCGGATGATGCTATTTTTGCGGCCGAGAAGGTGAATGGAGGTTACTGAAATGAAGTATTTTTGCAGATCTTGCTAGTGGATGCAGATTTGGAAAACGCTCATTTTTTTCGATCTTTGATAGCGCTCCGATTTTGTCGTCGCGTTGAGAGATCTTGAGATGTATTGGAAAAAAGCAGGTGTTCACTTGAAATTTTGTTCGCATTTTCTCCGTGAAGGAGACGGTGAAAGCTTCGTACTAGGAAAATGAAGATGGAAACGGGTATTGAATTTATCCTCTAGATGAAAATTATTCTTTTTATATAATTTTATTAAGAGGCTTTCCAGCCCCACTTCCTCCGCGGCACATTTATGCGTTTACATTGAGTACGCTGGTCGTTATATCATAAATTTATTGGCATTGTGAAAAAGATATTCGTGAAGAAAGAGCAAATATTACGTACAGTTATGAACAAAAAGTATACGAGGTCTGTTCAAAAAGTTCCCGAACTTTTTGTATAGTGTGCCTCCAGTTGGTTATTTTTTAATCTGCCTGTAGGCGTTGTATCCGCGAAAGCTTCCCAAATAACCACCTTCAATCACTTTGTCAATATCTTGATTTGTTCATTAGTTACGGATGTTTATGTGAACAGATGATCGTAGAGTGCGGCGAAAAATCAGGTCTGCGGAAATGAGCTCTTTGAAGGAGCAGTGTTCTTCTGTAAAATTCTGCGTGAAACTGGGCAAATCTTTCACGGAACTTTTGAGTTGATTACCAAGGCTATTGGTGAGCATGCTATGAAACGTACCGCGTGTTATGAGTGATTTATACGGTTAAAAGACGGGCGGCAATCAGTGGAAGACGACGAGCGTTCCGGAAGACCATCAACGTCCACAGATGACCCCCACATCGAAAAAGTGAACGATCTCGTTCGTGCAAATTGACGTTTGACTGTCAGGGAGCTTGCAGAAGAGCGTGACATCCCGATTGGTTCTGCTACGAAATCCTCACCAAAAAAATTGAGGATGCATCGAGTCAAGGACAAATTCATGCCTCGCCTGATGACAGCAGACCAGGAGCAACACGAGCAACTCGTGACTTTTTAGCCAAAAACATGACCACTGTGCTTCTTCAACCACCCTATTCACCAAGCCTGGTTCCATGTGACATTTTCCTATTTCCTAAGCTAAAAACCCCGCTCAAAGGAAAAAGATTTGCCACCATTCGAGAAATAAAGAAAAATTCGACGGAGGAGCTTATGAACAGTCCGAAAGAAGCGTCCCAAGACTGTTTTAAATAGTGGAAATACCATTTGGATAAGTGTATACGTTGGGGTGAGGAGTACTTTTAAGGAGACTCGGAGCAATAATTTGTAAGTGAAATATTTGTGCTGTAATAAATAAAGTTCGGGAACTTTTTGAACAGCCCTCGTACATGGGTATTATGCAAATGAAGTATATTTTTTTTTAATTGACGGTGAACATGTATTTGAAAAACGCGTATGATTGATTCATGTGATTTGTAACAATTTTTCCCTTTTCGCAATTTGATTTTCAAATGAGAGGTTGCTTCATTCATGAATTGTCTCTTTCCTTGTTTTTCATTGAAGGCTTTCATTCTCAAATTTTAACTTAAGTCAAGTTTATTACTATTACATTAAACGTTATTTCTAAAACTCAATATGGGCCTTAGGGTGAACCCTAGCAGGCCATATGTCGTGCAGGCTTTGTCTACGTTTTTATCGATGAAGAAACCTTATGCATCTCAGACAGTTTATCGATCCGTAATAATTTTCGTTCTTATTTTCCTCCTCATTCAACGAAAAAGCATGTATCGGTTCAGTTCCGGTTTTTTCCATCTGCTAACGTCGAACCGGTATTTTACGTTGCGACCATTGTAATATTATATTCTTCTGAAAGTTTGTTTGATTGATTCTAGATCCTTTCATTTACACTAAATTTTAGGATAAAAATCATTAAAAGTTATTTTAAGTCGATTCTACACATTTACTTATCTTCCTCCAAAGGCACTCAAGGAAAATGTGCTCTATTAGGAACTAAAAACCGGAATGGAATAAATAACGGGTTCCAATTCCGGTTCGAGTTCTAGAATTTCATTTTTGTTCGGTTAGGGATCGGTTTTCACTTCGGGGTAAATTTTGGTTTCGTTTTGTGCTATAGAATTTCATTTTTGTTCGGTTAGGTTCGGTTTCCACTCTGGAATAAATAATGGTTTTCGGTTACGGTTCATTTTCTAGAATTTCATTTTCTCAATTAGGTTCGGTTATTTCCGGTTTCTGTTTTCGGTTCGGTCCCTGTTCGTTGCCCTGATCTCACCGCTCAATATTTTCCCTCGCTAATGCAACTGCAGAGCGGAAATAATCGAAACGGTGGCGAGGAATGGATCGCGTATTCTTGAGAGTGAGGGATGGCGAAGAGGCAATATCCCCGGTATATTTAGCGCTCCGTCTCGCATCTTTTTTCGCGAATATATCAAGCTGTATGCGCGTGAATGTGCCGTCGAGGTGACAATCGGCAATCGTCCTCTTATTTATGCCCGCCTCTCTCAAGCGTCGGAGTCTCTTTGCATTATATCCCGCATTCGCATAAATCGTATTTTACATCGAGAAATGGGGAAAGCTCGGCGCTTTGGAAAATAAGACGCGTCTCTTTGCGCCGTTGCTTATACAGGAGGCGCGCTACTCTGCGCCAAACGTATTAATTCGCATGGGAATTCTCGATGAATGCGGGGCTCATATGCCGAAATGGCGGGAGCATTAATAATGCCGACCTATTTGCAAGTACGGTGTTTTAGTCCGCAGACGGTGCGAGCTATGACAAGGGATTTAAAGTCTCCCCGTCGATGGGAAAACAGTAAAATATCTTTTGATGTATCTTTCACATTACTACTCTTGCAGTTGATTTTTTAATCCCCTGGTGATTTTTTGATTCCCGCTGTGATCAGAGTTTGCTAACGAAGTTCTTTCATTATTTTTTATCTCTAGTGAGTATTAACAAAATAATAAGGAAGTTCCTCCCTTCCTATTTTATTTGCATGTTATTCTTAAGATGCATGAAATTAAAATGTTATTTCTCACGCATGTTTGGTTGAACCTTTGCTTTCAGATTTAAAGATATTGATCGAAGATGACGTCTACGATACCTGTGTGGCTAAAATGCATCTTTCGGTGAAAAATGAAATTTAGCCGTATAACTAAGAGAAAGTTACGGTTTGCTTCAAGGAATGGAAAGATGAATATTTTCTCGGAACGATTGCTTTTACCCCGAGCTTCACCCCAAGCATGTTGGCTAATTACTTTTTCCTTCATTCCATTCTCTTCTACGGCATAAGTTCACCGAAGGGATCGTAATAGTTTCATCTCACGAAGGGTGCATTGCCCACGGGATATCACGGACTATGATCTCCATTTTCAACTCGCTACTTGAACCGGCAAGGAACTATTCATAAAACACCTCTTCTTATCATTGCAGAAGTTGCAAACCATCGCCGAGGATTTCTGCGGACTGGACGTGAACACACCACTGGGAGGAGAGCAACCGATTCCGGCCGTTCCCGTGCTGGTGTTCAACACGCATCTCACAGCCGTGGCAGCAACATCAACCGGCGATTACACCGTCGTCTTCGTCGGAACAGCTAACGGCCATCTCAAGAAGGTAAGTTCAGCAGCCACCGAGCTACACCACCAACCCTTTCCTCATTTATTTCCCTCCATCTAATCCTTCCCCCTTAAGCCCACCTACACCCACGCACTCCTGTCGAGATAACTCCAATGCGTGACTGGATACCTTTTTTGGCCCTTAGGGATGTCACGGAAGCGTAGCGAAGCGAGCCTTCTTGGGTTGAAGGTTGAAGGACTATCGTCCCTCGCTCTCTCAGATAATGTAATTTTTTCAACCCGTACATGTTACCTCGTGAGAAGTAAAGCATTCGCATAGCGTGCCATGTGTTAGGTAGTACCGTAGGTAGGGTGTTCCGTTATTCCTTGTCTCGGATGCCTTCTTTTCGTTCCGTTTTTTTTCGCGTATCTCAAGATGCGAGGGTATTAAAGGCGTGGTTTTTACTGCGGCGTATGGTGCCCATGCCTTATTGCGCTCCTCACGAAAGTTTCCTATAAATATTTACAGATGCTGCCTCGAGAGTCGCAAATCATAGCGTACGAGCTCACGCTCATTTTCCCGAATGTGTTTACCGAAGCCAGACAAAGCTTTCTTACGTGGTGCCAAATGGTGGCAATACTCCGCTTACGCGACCCATGAAATGTTTTTCACCATGCGGAGTTCGTGCCTTCGAGGTCCGACGTAGGATAACTGAATTCCCTCGCTATATCAGAGACGAGCTGTAGTAACTTGTGGTGGCGAAGTTCATTTTGACTCGGATGATTACAGGTGAGGTGTACATGCGATGAATGCTGCTTGCTGGAGTGAAGGGTTATGTGATGGGATTCATTCAGGCATGCCAAAGATGCCGCGTCGTAAATCAGAGCATCTCTTTGTCATGAAAACAGTTCTTAACTGCCATTGAGAAATTTTCTTTATAAATAAATTAGTCAGTTATCCTTCTATCGCGAAAATACTTTGCTTCCTTCTTATACAAGCCTCTACCTGAGGCTCTAAATTTCAAAAAAATTGCGGGTTATCATTTCTAGCTTTATTTCCCGGGTTTTGTTATCAGTGAGAACCCAAACTTGCGGATTGATTTAAACTTCTATGTATTCAAATTAAAAACTTCCGCTTATCCTGGTAGAATTGGATATGCAAGTACACGGTTATTCGCATTCTCGGATAATCTGCAAACCGAGAAAATTGTTAGCAAATTTATGTTAATCATGTTTTTAACTATCGAGCAAAAATTCTTGCAAATGTATAAATAATGCAACTACCTTTACTAAACGTTGTTTATGAATAACCGTATTTGAATCGCGTTCACCTAGCATAGAACTCATCGAAGTCGGATTTCATGATTTAAAATTAAAAATAACGGATGCCTTGACAATTTCTCTAAATAATGTGATAGCATAATCGCGTTATAATTTTTTATATCAGAATGTAAGCTGCGATTCCTGAATACGCCCAAAGAGACCCATTCACGCTCGAGCGCACCCTGTCTAATCCACAACCCAGATAATCCGCCCGGATAACCGGGAGTGATCTCCCTTTGGGTCCCCCGCTTTCTGTCTGATCCATTTTCACCTTTCTCCGCCCCCACGCATACACGTATCCCAACATACATCCCAAATTTCGTGATGAAGTAACGGGTATCATTTTTTGCAACTTCCTGCCTGGAACCGAAAAAACTCGGTAAGTGGTACCCAATGAGAAATGGTTCTCTTTTCGATCGATTCCCATAATCTCGGGAGTTTTGGTCGCACGGACAGGAGCCCCTCATCTTTTACATCCATTTGAGCGTGAAATGGCAAATTGTTGCAACAGGATATGCTCCGTCCGTGTGGGCACGTCTTGCGCTTTCCCCCTGACTGCTACCAGGATGTTCGTGTCGCGCACCGTACGGTTCTTGGGTTCGAAATGCACGCCACAAGAGCCATCCGCACGAAATGTCCTTCCCTTCGCTGCTTTTCTGTGACGCTGAAAATTTGCGCTTGCATAAGAGCAAACAATGACCCTAATGAGAGCTTTCGTCAGTGGCGTAATTGAGGAAATTTAATCAAATCTGCGATCCTACTCGAAGTCGACTCATTTCCTTAATTTAGAAGAGATTATTTTAGGAAAAGGAAAGATTGGTTTGCCTTATCTCTTCTGTAGTTTAATATGACCGAATTTCTAAAAAGTTCCGTCCTGTCGGATCTTATATGTTTCCCGTGAACTGTTAGAGGTCTTCGAACTAATGTCCGTGGACCAGATCCAGTCCGCGTATGGTCTCATTGTGGAGAGCGCGTGAATTCAGTTTTATACTCAGTACATCATCATGGTGAGACGTTAATATTCACTTAATTATTTTGGAGAATTTCTGATTTTTTACATTATAAGTACCCTTATGTGTAAAATCTACCTCATTCATATTTTGTTAAGCATGATATATTTGGAGACCTATCAAATGAAGATCCTAAAAACTCGACCCGCCTAGCACGTTCTGTGAACTTACGCGACCCGCTTCTAAATACCTGAAGACCCCTATATCCTTAAATTATTAATAAAGGGTTTTTGTAGGGTTATTCTAGCGTTCACTTAATAACATGTTAAGAATTCGTGTATATTTTATCATTTTTTTTCTTTCCCCCTGCCACACGCCGAAAGGCGGCTTTCAGGGTATTCATGTAGATGTAGATATCGTCGATCTTGCGTTTTCTGCGTCATAGAGTCTTTTTAAATCTTTGTCATCATTCTAGGTTTTCCTTCCCTTCGAATTGCGTGTAAAATTTTCCAGGAAGGTCACTGCGGGAGCGACTAACACCACACATCGATTCCAATTATGAAATTAAGAAAATCAGCGATCTTGCTCTTTATCATCGTCGTAGAACGTTGCCCTAGCAACCACACTGGAAAATCGCCGCGGATTTATCTCAATTGCTACGATAGAGTCGGCACGGAAAGGATATCCCTAGTAAAGTTTGCGGCGGCGAAATTTGGACAGGTTAATTACAGGCGCACGGATTTCTACGTTCTGATTCGTGCCAAGTTCTGCCTGTTGCACGCAATGATGCATTATCACGCGTGGAATCACACCGTTAAAAATGGCCTTCCCGTTTCCGTCATTTCTTAAGCAGCGTTCTTTCAACCCTGATTTCCCTCGATTCCTCCAGTATATCGATGATGATGAGGTCGGTCAGTTTTTCCCCTCCGACCGCTATCTGCGCGATTATCATCGATAAACCGTCCGATCCAAACATTGGGACAGGTGTTGAAGAGTGGCTGGATGAAAAAACAGCGTACGTTTCTTTTTCTCGCTCGTAACTCTTCGTTGTTATGTACGGTCACGCCTGTCTACCCCCTTCTCCGCCCCACCGTCGCCCCATCTCGCCCCTTACCCTGCCCCACCATTCTCCGATACCCTTTCCAATTCTCTATTTCTCAGTTGTTTGCGAAGGCTTCTTTTTCGTGGTCATCAGCAAAAATACTTTGTTCGCTCGAAATTGTTCGCTACGCTGGGTGAAATATTCTCCAGTTGCTTTCGCCGTGTTTATTTTCGTTTGTTTTCTATCTCGGGACGTAAATAATGCTATTAAAAAGGTTTACGTTTTACGTTCTTTGCCCTCAGTTTCAAAGCGTGGCTAATTCTCTTTCTCGATTTTCCAACACCGTACTATCGGCAAGACAAATAGTATTAGATATCCGTCTTGCTATCAACCAAAGGTGTTTTGAGTTTTTAGTGTTTGTTTTTTTTAGTGTGTACCTTAACGGATGCTATCTCTAAGATTTCTTTGTAATACGTCATTAGGGTGTTAGAATGTAGTTGGTCGTTAAAACCGCTTTTACGCCGATTACTTTTTAAATTTGTCAAAGACATTTAGCTTTCCCTATTAACTTAAATATTTTTATGAGCACTGATAAGCATTATTAAAATTTTACTAATTGTATCCCTTAAATCCACTTAATGTAACCGTAAAATTTTTGATTGTATTAAAACTATAAGAAAATTTGAGTAAAGAACTGTTATATTTAAAACTAGATAATGACGCTCTTACTAAAGACCTTTTCGTAACGTTTTAGGTTAAAGCTCCAATGGCATTGATTGATACAGTTTAAGTAATTCCATGTAAAGCTTTTACGTTAAAAATAGTCCAAACGTTTTCTTAGAGGGGCAAAGGACTTCTATTTAAATATTTTCATCGTATTTGTTGATCATCCTGCTCCGTGAACAGTCCTCTATCTGAATATAAGGCTTACTAGAATTACGCTAATTAATTTCGATTTTGTTATTTCTTACTGTCTTATATGACACGCTAATTGTCATTGGCACGGCTGTATCTATTACTTTCTTTAACCATCTATCGATCAGATCTTGAATTATTTTGCAGATATTGTACATTTGTAATCATTATAATTTTGCACAAATGAACAATTGAATACGATACACATATACGGTGTTAATTAGAAGTCAGTGATAACGTAGGCAATGAAATTAAAATGAAACAGATAATCTGATCTGCGTAATTGGGGAGGGAGCTAGTTTTCCATTTACCTCTTACAACCCGTGCTTTTGGTTCGCAGAAATAGACGAAAATATAAAGCATTACCGAATCTTAGTCAGGTGCCGCTTATTAAATCCCTTTGAATTCAAGTCCTTCCGGTGTGCGCAGTCAGACATGGAAACGCATCCTTTTCAGAGAAAGGCATCTTGGAACGCATTTTTCATTCTTGGGCAACGCGGCTGCTACCGTAAGAAATTGAGACGTATTAAAATATACAAATTTCGGTTCTATCCGAGAGGAGTTAGCGTGACTTGCGGTCTCAGATATTACCTCCGGAGAGCACCTGCCTCCGGATGACTGTAAGGCCGCAGCAGCTTGAAGACGAAAGGTATTGTGGGTAGGGGCGGTAACTTGTCCGCTACGAAACCATCTATTTACGGTTGAACTCTGTGGAAAGGAGTTTTAAATGTGGGCCTCGAGGCGATCTCTTGGGAAGATAAGTTAGAGCGGGGTGTTTAATGAATGGAAAAGGTCCCTTCTTTCCAACTTAATCTCACTTCTTTCCTAGCTCCATTATAGTAAGTTCACTAGAGGGAGTGAAATGTATCAGCACTCGGAAACTCAGTATTACGTCTGGAGGCAGAGAATAAAAATAATAATTTATTTACGGGAAAAGCCCTTTTGCGGGAAAGTACAAAAATGACAATGAAATCCGGCAATTACATAAACAGTTACTGCACAGAAATTAAATAGAATATATAAAGGCAATAACGTTAAAACGTCTTTATTCGGGAGCTTGAGACTAAAAAAATTTCTCTTTACATCTGACACACAGAGTTAAATATTAATTCCACATCTTTTACAAGTTAAATAAAATTTAAAATATCACAAATTATTATTTGATGAATGAAAGAATGAATTATCAAATAATCACAATATGAGTCCATGTTAAGATAGTAATTCTTTTTTATAGAAGGAATAAAACAAGGGAAGAAGAGATGTACGAGTTAATAATTTGGAGGAGATGGATTTCTAATCCAATTATTTAAAAGTAGAATGCAAGGGAAAAGACAGAAGAGAAGTTTAAAGATTTTGGATGATGTAAAAGGGGGGATAAGAAATCGAGAAATGTAGGAAAGGGTCCTGAGACGTGGATATCCCCTTATTAACAAATTCGATGGGGATTTCTTTAGCATGGATTGCGTTCAGAATTTATTTCACTGCAATTCCATTTGTTTCTCGTGTTTCCGTAATTTCATTATTCGGCTGTCTGTAGTTTTTTGCACTTCTCATAATAATCCGATATATTCAATGAAATTCGTCCCGTTTTTACCGTAAACACGATCTGGAGATTTCACATGCTTGTCTAACGAACTGAAGTAATTACCGTAGTTCTAGGGATTCTGAGTGGACGTTGGATCACATGACTCCGACAGCCAATAAAATGGCGAGAAATTCCATTTGATTCCGGTATTTTTAGGATTCATTCCCATCACGACGTTAATAGGATTCTGTTGTCGGTAAGATTTCCATCCAATCAGGATTTATTCCATTTGCGATATTTAAAATTATCGGCACCCGGAATGGAATTCGTGAAACGAAGCGACCCGTTGCATTAGATTCGGGTCAATTCTATCGAATCGATTCCTTTCTGTCAATTATAGGATGCAAGGATTCCACGCTTCGTGCTAACGAACTTAAATAATTATCCTATTTCCTTTTTTGGACAGGAAAAACGTGATAGAAAATGTTATCGGGTGACTTGTAGAGGCGACACAGCGATGGGAATCTCTTTGGAATCCTCTGTTATTACAATTCATTCCGATTTCGATCTTGATGGAATTCCGATCTTGTTAGGATCCATTCCTACTGAATGGTGTTCATTTCAGCAGTAGTATTTCAGGGTAAACCGAATGGCGGTAACTGGTCTATTGAATCGATACTTTGGGTCGATAGGTATCGAATACAAAAATAAAATCGTCTTCATTTGGCGATATTGAGGCTATATAGCCTCCTCTTCCGTGTAAACCATAGAAATTGTATCAAGGTGCTAATTAAATTTTGATCTAAGATTTTGAGAAAATATGAATGTAATTGTGAATTTAAAAAACTCGTGAGAAGCTTAGGAAAAACAATCCATACCAGGAAAACTTAAGTAGAATGTGGGTGTGAACAGGGGTATCTTATCGATCATATCGAATCGATCGCAACGAATCGGTTTTATTTATTTATTGGACCCTTTATTAGGCGAGGTTAGGCCCGAGTGGGCCTCTCTTCCACCTAACCTCGTATGAAGATACATGGTTATAAAGATTCAAAATAATACTAAGAGAATAAAAATAAGAGAAAGAAAAAAAAACGAAAAAGAAAGATTTTTATCGATTTTTTTCGGAATTCTAATTTCTAGAACTTAAACTGCGACTTTTTACGGTATGGTTTTCATGAGTAGTACTTCAGGTTAAACCGACCGCCAATAAGTGGTCTATTGAGTCGATGAATTGGATCGATAAGTATCGAACCTATAAATACGCTATCGATTGTATCGAATCGGTCGTATCGATTTTTTTCGGAATGCCTATTTCTAGGAGGTGGGAATAGCCCACGGCACCTTTCCCCTTTCCCATCTTGATACAACCACTCCCCTTCCTCACTCTACTTTTAGGAGTCATTTATATTCATATCGGCCCTGAAGATTCTCATTCCATTATCGTTTTATGCGTTCGTCACCTAACATAACCCTCTTCACTCTCCTCAGCGCGTTAACTATTTCATTATGAATGCCCCGCCGAGGAGAGCTCGCCTCGTTTATTTGGAAACCTTGGAAGTGTTACTGTTTTAACTGCGTGACTCGTTTTTATGTGCCTGACACCCTCGCCCGGAATTACGCCTTCCATATCTCATACGTCCTTCCATCATCACCTACGAGAATGGCCTTTTTCTAGTACTCGGGGTGCATATGTCCCAAGGATTCCAAGCTTCAAATATATACGTTTAAAATTTAAAACTTCCTTTCCCACCATACAAAATCCCATCTGCTTTAAGGAGTGATGTGGTACTTTGTGGTCTTTTCTCATTACTATGCTTCTATTTATCGTCTTCGTTATCTTCTACTCCTTCACGTTAGCGACAATGCAGGTTTGCAAGCGATGCAAATTTCTGGGACGTCATACATTGCGAACTCAAGAAGCTCATCACTTATTAATGAGCTGCGTTATTATGTTTTTCGATCTGTTTAGAGGGTTTCACAAAGAGTAGCTCAGCTTACCTCAGCAATCTGCATTTATTCTTATTAAATTCTTCCTCGAGACTTGTTGGACACCGGAGATAATTTACTGAGGTTCTTATCCAAGTCTTCTTTCCACATGAAAAAGTCGATGTAAATTCGTTTTATTTATAAAGAAAATTTTATCCTCTCTCTCTTATTTAGAAATAATTCCTTATGTATAACGGTGCCTCTCAAGCGTTTTGTACCTGCACGCATATATTCACAAAAATACCGCGGAAAACTAATTCGCATTTATTACTTCTGGTCTAAATTCAGTTTTAAAAATGAGAGCGGTAGAAGCGGTATGAAATCATTAAGTGATATTTTAAATTTTTCTTGAAAGAAAAAAATCATACGCACAATCACGAACATTGTCAAAAACTAAGGTGCGTAGGTAATGGACAACTAGAAAAATTTTCAAATATTACGGAGCAAAACATGCTTAAACCGAGAGATTAGCTGCGACAATGTAATATATCGCAACACACTGGTAAGCGCTGTTATAGAAAATAAGATTTCTCCGTGAAATCTTGTATTACTTTTATTTATTACATCCATTCCTTTTTAGGGCATCATTGCCGGCAACGCATACGATTCCTACCTGGTGAAATTTTGAGGATATGAATGAGTCATCGTTCCCACATCTAGTTCGCTATTTCTTCCCTCATTTCAGTATCTCTCTTTTTATATCTTGTGTTTCCATCTAGACGGGATCATGCGGAATCCGGGCGAATGATGCTGATTTTATGGGATGATTCCATGCGGCCGCGGCTGAAGATGAGTTGTCGGAGATAGTGAACTTAAACTTCTTTGAAGGTTATCACGGCTTGAGGGAAATAAGGCCGTGAATAAAGTACGCCAAATCCTCCACTTCCACGACTTCATCACTCTCGAAACGTTCAAAACGTATGCGTGCTAAACATTTGCGGTGCTTTGGATTCGAGAGCGCTCGAGTTTGTCACTTAAATGAGGCAAGTCTTTGGAAGAGAAGGTAGGCCTGAAATGGATCTTCAGATTCGAGAGGGAAATTACGTTGAAGTAGCGTGTGCGCCGCGAAATTGGAAATAAACTGTAGAGAAAGTAAACGGAATATATTTCAACCCAACTCGTGGAGCTTAATCTTCTTTGATGAAAAATGCCGAGGATTCTCTATGAGTAGTGTACTAAATTATTATTCACGGAGAAGAGCGTTAAAAGCATCCAGTTTATTTTATCAGCAGAATCATTTGATGGAATAGAAACGTCGAAAGGAACGGTTCCGTGATGCATAGTTGTATATTTTTGGAATAGTTATCATTGTACTAATTCGCTCCTGTGAAGTGTGAAATTCTCACGGATGTTAATTTGGCGTGAGATATCTCGGAAAGAATGTATGTTTATTTTATTTTCGTTTAGTATTAATGTAGTTAGTATCAGTATTATTTCATCCATAGGAACACAGATTTCCTAAATTTATTATTTATTTTTGGAAAAATAGGCATACTATAGATTCTACGTAAACCTCATTGTTCAATAAACACATTTGTCTTTTTTGATATAGGAAAGATTTTATGCCGTGGTGTTACGTTTCATATCATATCATTAGTGTTTTTTATTTAGATTCTAGTTGAATTTCTAGTCAATCGACTTTTTATCGTGGGAAAATCAATGGGCTAGAAATTGCGAATCAATGTAAATAGTACACCACCTATGGAATTCTGTGAACTATTTCTAAAGGCATCACAGCACTCGTAAGTAGGGCCTGACCGACAGTACAAGCGGACCGGGTAGTAAAATTTTGGGGACGAAAATCTGTATGTGAAATAAAATATATTAATGAAAGCGAGCTTACTAATTTGAGTTAATTGTATTAAGCGAGCCTCACCTTCTCTACCGTTGCATTTTATGTTGAAAAATCACTTTTCCATCGAAAATTGTCGTATTTTCCGTGTCTCGCTTGAGAGCGTTCTGCTTTCATTTCCTTTTCGCGGGATTTTGTCATTTAGAATATTTAAGCAAACGCACTTTTTTCGGGAATTATATCCCTCCCGGGGGGTTAATTGTCGGGGCGAGAGACGGTGAAATCTTAATCTGTCGAGATGAGGTCCCGTTTTCAGCGGGGATTATTTTTCTGAGGAATTAAGTTATCCCGTCGGTGTGTTTCTCACGATGTTCCGTTGCAAGCAGTCATATTAAAGTCCATTAATAGTCGCTCTCATTTTTAATTAGGTTTGCAAATCGTGGAGGATGCTCGCTTCTTGCTACTGTCCTATAAACTTCGCTAGAAAATTCAGCGCCATGTTTTCTATCTACGTTGCTCGACTATTTATTTATGTGTTTCGAGTGATTTCGGGAACCTGCAGGGTTTTATACGTATAGAAAAATGGAAAAGCGAAATATATGTTTTGTTCTTTTAACGAAAAATAGGCAAAGATTCTGTAACAAATACTGCGGAAGGAAGCGATTTTCAATTCGTATTTATGCATCGAGAGACTCAGCATAAATATTTATTCCGCTTTATATCTCGAATTCTAAATGTGCAGTGTAGCTCAACCAGAGACAGGCAGTTTACAAGACGAACGAGTCGCTCATATTTATCTTCTTTCTTGTTGATTTTGAGAGACAGTTGTGTGATTATTTTACTTTTATTTCGCAATTCTTTTTCAATCATAGTGACATCAAAACAACATTCTAGCTACCTGAATGTCTCATATTCATTTTTTCAAGACATGAGTGCTTACATGTTTCATATTGTATGGTTTTATGCCGACAAAACGTTTGCTCAATATGAATAAACTCTAGGTGTTTCGGTCGAACTTTGTGGAACGCCATCTAGAAGCAACTAAATAACAATACTTAGTATTTTCCACATTTTTATTTAAAGGATCGTTTTTGATCGTCCTCTTTATATGATTATCGAAACCGGTCTTTCGAATAAAAATTGTGGAAAATACCAAGTATTGCTTTCTGTTAGTTCAATCTGAATAAATAATTAGCGCAGTAGACCTACTGCGCAAATTTACATCTCATTGCCTCGATACCTCTAAACGTTGCTACGTTTTCGTTCCATCAATTTTTACCCTGTTCACTACATCAACATGAGTTCATTTAGTTTGGCAGCGCTTACTTTGATAACATTTACCGATCGAGTGGCTTGAGCCAAGTCAGCTGCCTTCCTCGAATAGTTTATAGTGTTAGCTTATCTAAGTCGGCTTTGGACGCTATTTAACTAATGTCGCCGCGTGATTAGATTAGCTCCTTATGCGGCCGAAGATACACGGAAGAGTGTCTCAAGTAACCGATGAACCGGAACGGAAGATTTCAAACGGATATGGTTGCTAGAAGGATCGAGTTATGGCGGGCCGAGCATACCGTCGCTCAGATTTACGTAACTTGATGATCACGAGCGGTCCATGCAGTTGTGGGCTCGTGAGAGGATAGACCATCTGCTACAGTTTATCGTGCCAAGCACGTCTCTAGCTCATGAAACATTCTGGAGCTCCATGATCAGGATTATAAGAGAGCTTCTTTGGAGCTAGAATTTTTGTAACATTTGGGCCACTCTGATGGGTTAGAGAGAAAAATTTCCGTATTATTATTCCCGAAGTACTTCCCGGGATGCAATTTCATGGAACGTTTTGTTTGCGTTTGGAGTATGGAGTATCTGTGGCCTTTTCAGGCGTTGATTGCGGTCTTCCGTTCACTTAGTAAAATTCATGTTGTGTATCGCTTTACAATCCCGCGGGTGATGCCAAGTGAAAAATAAAATGGAAATTACCCCTTTTAGTTCTCTTACTGAATGAATTTACTTCATTTTCTCTTATATTATATATTTAGCTATTTTCATGTTAGCAATACGCTACCCAAGTGCGGCCTAAAAGTTTCTCATGAGGCTGAATACGATAAGAATCCGCCCTTTCTGACAGAGAATATTCTCCAACTCTGATCTAGAGAATGATGATTCTTATGGTTTCAGTCTTCCCCAACGCGTAAAAATCTCCGAAGGTTGGGTCATAACTACGCAATAATGGTAGCGACTGCTTCCCCTCATAAATCACGGCGTCCAACGAGAATATCCAAATTAAATACGAATGAGATACGAACGCTTCGTTTAATTAAGATGTGTGCGTCGATAGGGCTAAATTATCGTCTTGGACTCAGATGTATACACCATTATTGATGGCCAATTAACAATATTAATGAAGTAGTTGGACACCAGTAGTGAGACGTTATGGTTCACGCTCTCCTATGACGCACTGGGATGGATAGAGGCTTGTAATTTCCAAGCAGTTAATATCCTTGACTAAGAATGCCGATTAGTTTTATCTTATATTTGCTGCGCTTAAAATATACACCCGATTGCTAAGTCGCTCTTTGATAGGACTCAGCTGTGTTATCGCATTTGAAACTCATTCGCATACTGGATCTATTTTGATTTTCATATCTCAAGATAACCAGTCTCTCAGTGGATAAAGTGACGGAAAGTTTTGCAAAAGGCGAATCCAGCCTCGATTTTTGACTGGATTCATTTTTAAAATGAAGGTTAAGATGAAGATATTCTTGGTAAATAGTTATCACAAAGATATTTCATAATTAATTAATGTGTTTAAGAAACCTTAACTTCGTAAAAAACCATCTGAATGAATGAAGAATTAAAATGTTAAAACGCAAGTAAATTATTTATAACTTTCAAAATTTTATAACACCATATAGCTTGAAATAGGATATTTCAGAATACTTTATATATAGGATACTTTTACCACTTCTTCACTTTCATTTTTATTCCGATAAAACATCTATGCTCTCTAACAACAAATTATTAATGAATCCTTAAAATACATGATTTTCTTGAATTAAAAACCTTCCAACTCTGAAGTCAATTGCATCAAATACAGCGCAATTGCATTTTTGGTGAAAATATAGGTAATTAAGCAAACACCGCAGTATGATACTAGAATAAAATATCATGTCTAGTTGTAACATCTTTCTCGTCTTCAATGGCTATCTCTAATTTTCGCGAATTTATTCGATATTGTTTGCAATTATCAATCGGTAAAACTCCCGGTCATTGTTTGGGAAGCCCAAGAAATTTCTATCTTTTGTCGGGAGTTTTACAGGGAGGAATATGGGATATTTACAGTCGACCCTTATATCCAGGGTGCTTTGCGTACACCTCGGATTTAGACTAGGGAAATGCGGGCTTCGAATTTATGCAGAGTACCCACTTTATCCTTGGAAAGGGTATTAACCGTTCTAAGTTATCCCACGAAAATAAAACGGCCTTTTTTCCAAGCCGTCGGACGGTTGAAAATTCGATTCAAGTTGCGGTCGGGTCGTTGGCACGAATTGGCATAATCCTTTCAAAATTAAATAATTCCGTTTCTCATTCTGCATCAAGCAAACGTTTGCAATGTAAAAATTAATTTTGATA
The DNA here is from genome assembly GCA_036926295.1 of Pachydiplax longipennis. NCBI lineage: Eukaryota > Metazoa > Arthropoda > Insecta > Odonata > Libellulidae > Pachydiplax > Pachydiplax longipennis. The sequence continues at coordinate 5,929,937 of JAVFKF010000010.1, forward strand.
CCATTTGGCATTGATTGGCAAGGGTTCCACCTGTGGCGCGTTTTCAACGAAACAGTCGCAATATTTTGTGTAACATTAATATCGCTAGTAATGGCAGAAACTCAAGTTTCACATTTCAATATTGACAAATAGAAAAATGCGTTTTGGATGCTCATCACTAATGCATTTATCCAAAGAAATATTTTGACAGCCACTTTTTTGAGTCTGTTTAGCTTATTAAGTGGTTGCCTACGCATTTTATCGGTGGTTTTTTCCTCCTGTATAAGGCTTTGATTAAATTACAGTGTCAAAGTGTCATTCCGAGGAACATATTTGTTTTCAGAAGGGATATACAGTTTGAAGGATTAAGTCTGCATCGATAACCTTTCATGCTTTCATTCGCTAGGTGGTGAACTGCGTCGATAAGCTAGATTAATGAGCCAGTCTTCTGAAAGTGTCCAGCGAGCAGCAACTTTCCATTTTGATTTGCAATATATTTTTGCTCGTTTTTATCCTGCACACCGTTATTTTCGCAATTTCCGCTGGAATATTTCGTTTCGGATCATTTTGTCTGAAATTTTAGGATGGTACGGACCGTAACAGGAAGGGCTTTTGGAGAAAGTTATTTATGCGAATATAATAGTAAGTATTATATACGATAATTTGACAAGTGTACCCACTTATTTAAGCGTCGAATACACAAATATGGTGAATTATTAGACAGATCTTATGCCTTACAGATGAAATTCTAAAAATTGTATTCACTCCTTCGTTGTGGTTTAGATTAGCAGTAAATGTGGAATTAAAAATAAATGTAATTATATCTATCAGATCCTTAATAGCTTATTTTCTCGATTTCATTCAAGGAAACCGTAATTACATTTCCTATTACGAAATTCTTGCGAAATTTTTAAAGTTGATTAATTTTGTGATTTATCGTTTGTTATTAACTAAGGATTCACGTAACTTGCAAGATTATATCCATTTCTAAATTATTTATGTTTGATGATTTTCCCTTGCCAATGATCCTGGTATTCAGTAAGCTAATTCCGATTTTAGAAATTTTCATCATTATCTCTGTCATATTTGATTTCTTCCAGTTAAGAGCAGCCGAGTCTTCTCCTTTTTGCGATTGTTTTTCAATTTTCTTCGTTTTCCGAGTAAATTATGTTCCCGCAGACATTTGCCATCGTCTTAAGCGTCTCTGCTCTTTCCTTAACATTCCATCCTTAGCATGCGTCGCCATTGTATGCATTCAAGCGAAATCTTCCATTCCAAATCATTCACTCGGCTCAATAGCCGACGATAGCAAATAAGAACGCTGATCTCACCGATCACTCTTAAAAACCTCGCTTTACTTCCCAGCGTTTCCTTTCTTCCCATTCCTGCTCGAATCCGACTACTCGACAAGGCTTAATTGGTTTTCTCTCTCCGTCTTTTCATCTTTCTTCATTTCTTCTCTTCCTTCGGTCTCTCCGGTGTAGAATCCTCTACTTCTGCTCGCACGAATAACAATCATCTCTCGATAAGCGACGTCAATCGGCGCTTGCTTTGCGACTCTCCAACGGTCATTGTACTCCTGTCTCGACGGATGCTGATGTAGAATGTTTGAGAGTGCAAATTCATTACCGTTATGATAAGAATTTTATCAAAGTCGAATTTCTGTCATCAGTGATTGAATATATGAGTGGGAAGTCTCGTGGTAAAAGAAACGTTCTTACATCGCAGATTTTGCAACGTTCCCAAAGAATTTTGAAGTAGCAAAATTCATTTATTTATTAAGGAGAAACGGATTTGAGAAATGTCTGACGGGACCGGGGAACGAAATTTTTTCAAGTCCGCTTTTCCTTGAGAATTTTCTTGGGTGTATGCCCTTACAAGCAAATTTACCCTTTCGCTTATTTATTGCAGGTTATCGCTAAATTTTGAGCATAATGGTTCACTTCGTTCGTATACAAATAAAAATTCGTCTTTTATATCCCTTCCTCAGGCAATATCTTCAGGAAACTGTGGTATTTTGCCTATTACTTTAGATTTTAACCCGTACAACTGATATGGAATAAATTAATCGAAATATCATTCATTTATCATCTCAAATTAGATCTTTTTAGTAATATTAAAACGGTTTTCTCTTATCTTTTATGTTAATTATGTATTATAGAATCAATTATAGCCCCTAGTTGTTACTAAATTAGTAGATTGAGTTAATAGAATGTTTGGGGAACCACGTTTCAATTTAATTAAGTTCAGAGGGTCGATACAGGTATCAGCCCATGTAGGATGTTAACAACTAACTAACTAACGTGTAAGTTGCGAAAACGACGGAAGTGTTTAATTGTCGCTTCTAAAATTGTCTTAAACCATCTTGTGTGTTAAACAGCGTGGACTAAGCGAGGAAGTTTCAAATGCAGAGCCGCATTCGATTCTCTTAGGCGTGATCGAAGGAGACGGTCGATATTATCGGATGGCTATGCTTGAGTCGTCCTATGGCGAGTCAGAGGTCGATTTTCCTAGCCATTCATGATTCATAAGCCGTGCGTGCACTCTTCGCGTGATTCAGCGAATCGAATGTGCCAAGTTATTCGTCCTCCGGTCGAGAAAGGGGAATGCATCGTGAATTGCGCCTCTTTCCAATGAATCCGTTGCTGCGAAAATCGCCTATCGATTGAGCACTGTTTTATTCGCATTTGCATCAGTCGAGAGGTAGTTCGCACTGTCAAGTTCGTAGTTGGTGCGAAGTCGAGTGTTCTCACTTACGCTCAATGCACATTTTGGCACTGCCCTTAACTTTTTTATAAGAACCTCTTCCTAAGTGTCGATAACCTTAAATTTATCTGTGGCCAAACAGGCGGCATCATTAAGAGGCTAGGCTTGAAGGAAAGCCTATTTCCTTCAAGCAGAAATTATGTAATATCCCCCGAGTATTCTATCAAGAATTTTAGCGGTACAAATATATTTGATAAATATAAAGATTTTTTGGATTCGTTCTGAGAGGAATTTATGGTTAAACAAATGGAACATCCTCGTTCGTGCACGAGTAAATGAAAATTCGTAAAACGAGCAAAGCGAGGTGGTTTCTTTCTTTTCTTCCTCGAGAGTAAAAAGATGGGTAGCTCTTGGCGGTATTACTTGCAATTTATAATTGGGCAACTTACTGGAACCTGTAATTAGGCTAATGAATATGATTCCAGAACGAATTACCTACGTGATCCTAAATTGTTTTTAAAAAATAGCTCATATAGGTTTAAAAACACCCAAAGGTCTTGAAATCATATCACTCACACGGTATATAAAGTTATCCACACATTTATATTCAGCGTAAATAACCGTTCTGTAACAGTTTTAGCAATATTCTCAGTACCATAATAATAGGATCTTACCAGGAGCTTGATATAAAAACGGAATGTGTAGATTTCTCTCGATCACTACACATCTGCCACTCCTATCAAGGCCAAATGGCATTTTGAAAGTTAATTAGAGATAATTTCGGAAGAGAATCTTAAATCGCCCTACCTCCCCCCGGCAAGTTTCTAGATCTGCCCCTGGCCTCTTAGAAAGTGGTTTCTCTCCAGAGCAGATGCTTTTGTATATTTGCTCCAAATAATCCAGAATTCTCCGCAGTTGTTTGAATTTTTCCAATCTTCTAACTCTGTTCGCAGCCATTTTATGAGAGGATAGCGCCCCAGCCAAAACGACTTTAATCACCAAGCCTAACAAATAGAATCGCGGCGATACTTGTGCGATAAACTTGAGTGTATTTCAGTTTACCGCGGTAGTCATAAAGTCTCGTAAAAGGTTAAATAAAGATCCACGCCGGCGTTCCACATCCATTAATGTTTTTGTGCCGCATACCTTGGGATGAATTCGGCCTCTTCGGTAAATAGCGTTCCTGCCGTCGTCGACCGTATAATTTCATTATCGCTTCCACTCGAACGAGTTGATGACTCCGTATAATATAACTTGCGCAGGTGCCCCTGTTAAAATAATGCCGCAATTGGCAGTGCGCGCTAAAGCAATAAGGGCGAAGCACGAAGCCTAATCGATTCGTGGAATGAGGGAATGCATAGTTGAGGGAGTGGAGACGAATGTAGGATTCGCCGGCTCAAGATAGCCGCAGGGCCTGTTAACCACTCTAACAATTCGGTCTATTTCTCATGGCGATGAAAACTAGAGTTTTCCCCAACGTCTCTAGATGAAATATCGGGGTTGGAATCCAAAATTTCGACGGATGAGCCTTATTTTCATAAGTGCTGCAGTTTCGTATCGGTTGCGCTTTGTTAGAGCTGAAGTGTTCCAGAAAGCTTGTTTTATGTCACTTTTATTAGAAATAGATATTTCGCAATAGAAATGCAGTGGATGTTTTCGTGCGTTAGGTTAGTGACATATTCTATTTTGGTTAACTGATCTGCTAATTTAAAACGGGGTACTCTTTGTTTTATAATTGTGATTTGGTAAAAGTGGAGCGAATTAAATTGTAATATTTGAAATAAGTTTATAAATGTTTCTCTGACCGCAACGGAGGCCGCTTCCGACCTGGACAAGCATGCTATTACCTCATGTCTAAGTAAAGTTCTTATGAGAACTAAAAGATAAATTCTTGCTCTTTTCTTAACTCCCTATATTTATGCGAATACCATTCTGAAACCATTTAAAAGATGTTTCTTCCTTGACTTGAATTCTTTATTATCGAAACTAATTGTGTGATGTGTTTGTACAGCGTAGCATTTTGCATACTGATTAAAACAGGATCTAGTTTCCTCGTGAAAATTTTCCTGATTCAATCTCCTGATGCTTCTCCCCTTAATAATAGAGCTTTCTTTGTGTAAGCTTTTGAACGCAGATTTTGTATCCTTGAAGAATTCCGCTTCTAGGTATTGAAAAAGTCTAGAACATCCAGCCGAATCCGGAAGTTCTGGAGGAGAACGCAAGTTTCCAATGCAATTCTCTAAGTTTTCCGCTTTTGGGATCTCGGAAGTAATACCCGACTACGTGATGTTTGATATAGAAGCTATATGAGAGAATCTCCATACGGAGAAGGCAGGAATATTTAAGCAGAGACTCACGGGAAAAGAATTTTTGCGCCGCATTCACTCTTTTTCACACGTTTACTCTTTCTAAAAGGTTATTTCAGCGGTGCTCATCGGGTAATGAATGCGAATATCCCGTAGTTGCTCATTAAAAATGTGTCTGGAAATACCCCTGTTTTCAAGCAGCTCTAAAAGGGTCGAGAATGTATGAATTTTTAAAGCTGAGTAAATAAGGATCTTTGCTTGAATTCCATTCCGAGAAGACGTCCCCGTTGGATTTATCGAAGAATTTGCATTTCCGAATGGATTTTGTCTGCCCAGAGGGCACGGCTCGGAAGGGAGCAGAGAGAAGCTTTATTGGGCGCAGCGCAGCCACAAAAGAATATTTCCTCCGCGATCGGGAAGTGATTCCGTAACTATCCAGTCGGGCGGAAAAAGCAACCCTAAATCTTTCAATATTCTGCCCGCAGAGCGATTTAATTCGAAATTAGTTCTCTTCTGGAATAGAAAGGGGTTAATGATAAGGAATCTCCGGCTTTCTTCGCAACTTCTCGTCTTAATTTGGGGAAGTAGTTCTTTGCGATCGCGTAGTTACCGCGGCAGGATGCGGAATTTCAATTCCAGGGGCCGGGTTGTGGAAGAAATGCTTCACTTCATCAACAGCTCCTTTCAGACGGCTAATCTGGCGCGCGGTACGTGACTGTGAATTTGAAAGTTAGGATAACTGCGGCGGAAATAATGCCAAATGTTTTGGCTCCAGACAAAGGGTCGCTAATCCCTCCCAGCGGGAAGGCTTCTCTTACGTTATGCAACGCTCCTTTATGTAACACTTCACGGGCTTCTCACCGAATTTTTGCCACATAAAATTAAAACGAATTTTCAGCAAGGATGGCCTAAAACTGGAAAACAATGAAATTAGAATTATCGCTTGGATTTAAACTTTTAGTCGAATATCATTTCTCATTCATCTAATGTTACTGCTCTATATCTTAGAGAAACAGGGAATGATACATGTGGGACGTCCATCCTTTTCAATATTTCTACAGAGCTTTGTTTTTTTTTTAATTATATTTATTCTTTAATCTGCGACCTTTTCTTATGTGATTAGGCTTCAGATTTTTTCTATAAACCCAGCAAGTAATCTATTATATTATTTATAAGAAGCCTGATTTCCAATGTTTATACCCTGCCGAACATTTTCTGGAATAATAGAAGTAAAATATTTAAAATATCTATATCTAATACATAAAATATCTATAACGCTGTCGTCATGAAAGTTCATTTCATCTTTGCTACAGCTTTACATGCATGTCAATTTTAAATTTGACTTATTAAAATTCTTTCATTGTGTTCCAAGTAAACTAACCAAAGAAGGGATATTTCAACTCCAACATTCCATATCAAAGTGAATTGTTAGATATAATTGAAGGTATATTAGAATAAAATTATTGTTGGAGAATCATTTATTCGACCATCAATGAGCTTAATAAGAAGCTTGAATAAATAGCTGAGGAATTAAAAATGTATTGCCGTTGCGCAGCGGAGAGTTGCGCTTGGGTGCTACTTGGCACGATTCATACCTCTGCCTCATAAAACAGAGTGCATATCGACCCTGAAATGTTGCATGTATAATACAAGGCATCTTTGGCCAATCGCCACACCAAGTAACACTCGGCTGATTCTTTGTTGCTGTTTGCGCTCATGAAATACTCTTAAAATTGCCACGCGGAAACTGCACTTCGTTGCGCCCAAGCTTCGTTACGTTTATAGATTAGCAGTGAGGCCGTGTGTGCTTATTTCCTTTCGTGCGTGAGTTTACGCCTGTTTCTTCCTCCTTACGCGAGAAACTATGACCTATTTACTTCATAATGGCTCAGTCCAACCTTCGTGGAGAACGTGCCTGGACGTGAGAGGACACGCTTCGCTCCTCGTCATGCTCTTTCCTTCACATCGGAGATCGCATTATGAATCACGATGTTGCGAGAGATTTAAAGCGGCGTTTTTTCGTTTGACCTATGACCAGTACGAAGTACTTTCATTCTCTATTCCTTGTTTTCTTTTGCCCTTTTCCCTCTCTGATACCATCCTCTCTCTGTGTTTGACCCTCACAAGTGTCCTGGTAAGTGGTGTAGAATGCTTGTTACCGAATGGCGGTGAATGTCCTTTCATGAAGACATTGCTTCAGGGCAATTGTTGTGGGTGGAGGTTGATGAGTGAGGCGAAAGGATTTTGTCAGCCCTTGCAATGTCCCTTGTTTCGAGGTCCCTTGTTACGCCCTTGTAACCTTCGCCGATGACTATTTATGGCCCGATTCGGAATTCAAATACTTTCCTTGCTGTGGATTAAATTGTTCTGATTCTTTGTAATCTGCGCACAAACATGGCCGGTGCAGAAAATACTGTGGCTCGTTTCGCATTAATTCTTAAAAATTCGGTCTTGCTACAAGTGCACCCTCAATTCTTTAATGCCTCGTAGTCCCTGATTGCTATTGCTCTTGCGAAAATTATTGCCTCCGTAATTCCTTTGATTCGACTGTGTAGACGCCCATATTATTCACTATCAGACAGTTTACATTCTCTAATCCGAAGCACTTGGAAATCGTCAAAATTATTGGCAAATTCACTGTACCATAGTAAAATTTTGTTATTATACCGTAAAATTAGATAGGAGTCTTCCATGAATTTTGTCTTCAATCATCAGACTGCATTAAATTTTTATTCTCTCAATTATGTTAAATTTTGTATTCACCCATTAGAATTCGTATGTTCAATGAAAATTTGGTTTCGAAAGATACTTAACCTAATATTTCTCAAAAGGGAATTAATTAATCTCTGTGAAAGATGAAATTTTCCAAATCCTTAAATAATCATAATTGACAATTATGAAAGGGGAAGTAATTTAGCGAAAGTCAGTAAATGTTTCCTTCTTATGATTTACTTGTATCTTATTCCTTTCCTTCTACGATATATTATAGAAGGAGACGGGAAACTGGTTCGTAAATATTCCTTTGCAGTCGTAATCTTCCCTCTTGTTTACTATTGTATTCCTCATATCATTCGTACACTTGGAGTGCCTTCTTTTGCTACGAAACGCTTCTTTTTGGGAGGACTGGGAGAGAAAACCCAACGCGAGACTTAGCAAAGTTGCCTCTCTCAGATTCATTTTGTTTTCGCATGCTTTGGGTGTCGTCCGCGATGGGAACCTTATCTCGCATTCATAAGCCCGCATCTCGAAGCCGTTCATCTCGTCTTTTATTAAGGGGATTCAAAAATTCGCAGCGTCTCAAAAAGAGAGATTGGGCTACTCTCCGGGGATAGCCGTCGCGCTTTACTCTTATTTGGTGAGAGCAAAGAGGAGTCTTAATTGGGGGGACTATTTCCGTTTGTACGTGATAGGCGCATCGTTGCCACGTCCTGCTTTTTTACGCTCGGATGGTTAATGAAGAGGGTGCCGACACCATCGTCAATGGCCAAAAACTTTCAGAGGGAAGACACCGATCCGGTTTTTCGGGCAAACGGCGTGGAAATCCAAATGTTTTCCCCTCGCTGTGCCGGATGTGATCCCAGAAATTTGAAAATTTCCGAAGCTGAGAAGCGGATACTTTCGACTCAAACTTTCTGTAAAAAATGTTTTTGACAGCCGATACCAGAGTTACGAGGAGTGATGTAAAGGAAAATCAATGTTTTCGTTATTAAGAAAAAACTGATAATCTTATTTCTGTAAATAGCGAGATTATCGGAGAGAAATACGATTTCCTTTTTTCTAATTTTTCAGTCAGCTGCGGTAAATTCAAGTAATTAAGTCATTGAAAGTAAAGTAATTTAATTAAATCGGAGGTGAATTGAATTATTTGAGTGGTATTTTATCTTTAATATATATCGTGGTAAAAGTTTGCAAAATAACCATGATGAACTTTTTGTTCATATGAAAACAGGCTGACCTGTGCAGAAGGATGTTTAATTATTATACTAACAGTATTCTTAATTACCCGCTAATATTTTTTGAGTGATTTATCAAGAATATCCACTTAATATAATCGTAAAGAGTTTTTGAATGGCACTCTACGTATAAAGTTAATTAAGGCATATTGCATACTTTGTGGGAAGAATAAAACTTCATGTTTCCTGCCAACTTGTGTAATACTATTAAAGGAAGCGAAATTGTAATTTCCTTGTTTTGCCTTCAGGTCGGGCGTAACCCCTTTCTCAAACATTTCTCCCGTATCTTTCAGTTTCTTTCCCATGTTTTTTAATGCGTTACCACTATTACACACTGAGATTCGTTATGTGGGGCTATCGCACAAGTGCCGAAATAAAAACCACTATCTTATCCTCTGTGACCACAAAGAAACAGCATGCCAGTTCTCGTAAGTTACTTCCGTCCAAAATTGTCGAGGATGTTAGCGGGTACATCTCCGGAGGAAGGAGGCTTCAGATCTGAGTGGAGAACTCGATAGGATATCGCGTGTCCTACCGAATGTTGGAAAATGGGCGGCGTAGCGTAGAAAGAAGTTCTAAATCTACTCAGAGCGAGCTAGAATTGGCAACGCGGCGAGAGAATCCAGACGCATGGTTGGGGGAGAAGAGGGATCCCGAGCACACATGTTTGTACCCGTTTGTTCTACGAGTTAAGTTCCATCTGAGAGGGGAGATTCTGAGGAGAGGTTGCGAGAAGAGGGAGAAACAGGGGGTGGTGTCGGAATGGGGAAAGCTTGGGTCTATTTAAATGAGCTCTGGAGTGAGGAAGCCCTAGCCCATCACTTCCGTTGCATCCCTCGAAACACTCCCAGGGTCCATTCCCCCGTCCCATGCTTTTCTTTTTCGAGATCCCACCCTCACGACTTCCTTTCATGGAAGAATGGCGCAGTGCTCAAGGCATGTTTTACAGCTTCTCTTCCGCGGCCAGAACCTATGGCCACCCCTAACCTATCCCTCGCTAGATAACCGCTCTTCCCCTTCCGTGTATACCTCAGTGTCTCTCTTTGGGTCCTCCGCACTTGTTGACCCGCCTTTGCTCTCCTCTATCGACTTCCTCCAACGGGATTAGCCTTTTTTATGCTATATTTCGTCTCTCCTCACTTACCGCCGTTTCCTCCGATTCGTTGCTCAAAATTCGCGTTTATTAGGCCTCCCGAAATTCAGCCTCCACTTCCTCATTCTGTTTACGACGCTTTTTTGGCTGAGTTAAGTGAGGCTCCACTTCCTATCGAATTTCGGATTTTTCCCGCCCTCTTTTTCGCGTATTCATCGAATTTTCGCTTTCTGCATTAATTTTTCCGATAAAATGTGAGTGGTACGTAAGAGGTTTTGGATTAAACTTGAGAGGGGTTTATTAATTAGTCTCGTGGCGTTTGAGGTTTATTCGCCGGAACGAAATAAATTACGTGGTTTACGATGCTGGTTGTACGGAAGGAAGCTCTCAGCACAAGTGGCGGCCGCTCATTTTCGTATTTTCTTCAGAAAGTCCGGCGTAGTTTGGAGATTACATTTTCCTTTCACACCGTTCCTATCTATTGAGTCCGTTCTTTTCATTTAAATGTTCCGTTAATAGAGGGATTTTGAAGCGTGGAGACTTGAGAATTTATTTATAAATCGGGAAATATTCTTAGAGATGTTTTTACGAGCTCGTTAAGAATTAAGTAAAAATTCGAATCTTTCCTCTACCTCGGAGCGAGATTCATTTTCTGGTCTTACATCCAAGGAAGATGGATTAGCTGAATATTATTGCTCGTTGACCGAAGTAGTTATATCCTAATTCTGTGCTTATAAATGAAATGTTTTCGTTAGATTCAGAGAATAATAAAGCTTCATGTTGGTGTTAGCAGCGATCACATTATAAATTCCTTAACGTATTACGGTTATTTTTCATGCAAGTTTGAGCTATTTGCTCTGTAAAATTCTAACTTAAGATTGTGTTGAGATTACATAATTATTGATCAAATAATGTTTAGCAATCTTTTCTGATGGTAATATTTTATTATTATCAAGCAGCTTGTGGATAAAATCCTCAATAATTTCATGGGGACGATAGGAATGTTTCAATAGGTTACAGATATTATTAGATTTGTTATTAAGATCAGTAAATTCGCATGTTATGAAGTAATTCTCATGGACTACCATCTGGACGGAAAGTAAGAATTTTTTTCACATCTTATGACTGTATACATACATATTTTCAATAACGATTTTTGCGACTTTGACAAGAATCATTTCTTTGTTTGGCTAATTGAATAGTTTTTCCTTTTCTAATCAGACCACGCATATAGCACACATCTTTAACTGTCAGAGCACTCGATTTCATAAGTGAGTCGGTAGTAGTTCGATTTCGAGAGAGTGAAGAACGGTGGAAGGAATCAGTCGACGAGTGGTTGTTGTCCGTCCGTTTTCTTTTGTTTGTTAGTTTAAGCGGAAGAGGTCGCAGAGCACGCGACACCCTGGCAAACAATCCGAAGTCGATTCCGCATATCTTTGCTCGGCTCGTGACGAAGTGGAAACAATGCAACGGCATTTCCAAGCAGCCCTTGCGCTCGTGGGAAAGAAGCTCTCATCTGCTTCGAGGATCGCACGCTCAGCGATATCTTTCATTCTTTGCTCGAGATCGCGATTCGTCACGATTTTATACCATTCGAAAAAAAAAGTGTCGAGTCGGCGAATTACGATTCTCTCGGCGCAACTTCCTTATCGTCCCGCATGAAAGCGAGCCCTTTCCGAAATTACATCACTCTCGATTAACCAGGTGGGTTGGAAATGAAATCCTCCGCTCATAATCGAATCCCAAGCTTATCGGGAAAATGGAAATATAAATACGTACATAATCAAATTCCCTGCTGCTTCTTTTCGAAGTAAGCAAGCTAATAGCGTGTTTGTTTCGTCCTGATCCCTATCCTTGCATACTTTTCCTCTTTCTGACATCTATTCCTTTATTCACATTAATCCCTTCAACTACGTAATCTTGTGTAGTTTATTCCAACCACATTCAATCGACCTTTTCAAAATCTCTCTTTCCCTTTTCCCACTATCATCACTTTCCGCGAAGTAAGAGAAAAATTCGAAAATAAAAAAGCGTACAGCTATAAAACAACACATTCGTTCACTTTCATGAAAAGGTCAAGCGAAATTGGAAATTTCGAATAGCTGCTCTTTAATTCTTTCAACCAGGAAATCTACAGGCATTAGGTTCATTGATTTCCATTATTTCATGGCTTGTTTAATTGATACGCTACGTTGGTAAAAGAACCACATACGTTCAGAGTTGATTCTACAAGTACATTATTTAGGACCTAAATCATAACAGTTTTATTAGTAAATTTATGGAAAATTGCAACTCTTGTTTGTGAGAGCTTCCTTTTTCATTGTAAGAATCACCAGGTTTGCAATGCAGTGTGTATTTCCATAAATCGCTCGTTGAAATATTGCATTTGGACCCCTTCGCAAAAATCCTGGATGTGCACCTGTAAGCGCTTATTATGAATTGCCACCTGTCATATTTCCGTAACAGGTTGACAAACGCAAGTTTGGCGTATTCCAACTCCCCAACAACCCAGATAAACCTACCCCTTGCCATTGGCAGTCTGCTTTTCATTTTTCTCCATTCCTTTGTTTACGTCGTTGACTGTGGGAGTCACGAGCATTCTTTCCCACGATGACTCCATTCAGCGCTTTGGGCTGCACCGAAATCTTCCCACATTTCCATATCCGTCGAGATGCAATGATTTGCGTGACACCGAATTTAATTTGTGACGCGTCTTTCACGCCCTTTATCTGCCCATCGAGAAGGAACGAGTGTGTTAAGGCTACGACCTTTTTTGTGACCCCATCTCGGAGATGCTTACATCAATTACTCCCATGCGTGTTGGACAGAAGGCTATGACTAGGGCCGAGCTTTCTTTACGGTTTCAACTTTGCCCAATAGAGGCGTTCATCAAAGTGACTGACCTTCTGTTTCCTCTAGCCATGCTCTCTTCCTCTCGCCTTTATAAGCCGATCCATAATTCACTTGCCTCGTCATCCATCTATTTCCCGTATTTTTACCTTTCTCGCGCCAGATTCGCCTTGAATTATACGTTTCCCCCGTGTTTTAATAGACTTTCGCGTAGGAAATTTCGGGGGTATTTTTGCCTCCCATTTTGCAGCCTCGGATTTTTCGTTAATCTGATATGATGAATGTGTCTGTGAGGCTTAAATACGACGCCCGTGCTGCTCTTTCTGCTCTTATTTATCGATCGAAATGTTGCTACGGATTTTCATACGCAGAGCGTTAAGGGACACGTTGCAATCCGTAGCGGGTCGCTTTCATTTGGGAGAGCTTTTAATTAAACACGACCTTTACTCCAATGAGACTTCTTGCATTCGATGAGATCTAGTCGCATCGTGTTGCGTCTGCTCGAGACCCTTGAAGATTTTTCTCGCCTAATGTTTCCGTTTAAATGTTGAAGTGATTGCAAACGAACGCAAGAAGTACCGCGGATTCCACAGTCTCAGTTCTCTCAACGTACGTAGGTTTTCTAATTTTGGGTAGCTTCAATTCCTTGCTTCCTACTCAATGCCATTCTTTGTTTCTTTGTAACTAACCTCACCTTTTAAGTAATCTAACATCTTCTCTCCCTATCTGTCTTTCCTTTGATTCTACTTTCAATTAGTTTATTACAGCCTCCGGCATTAATTTCAGTGTTTGCTCTCAATGGTTACATGGAACGATAATGAATTGATTTTCTTCGAAATTTAATTTCGACCTGCGAATGTTTTAGTGAAAGAATGGCATGTATTATGTATGACGTCAATTTATTTCTTATTTAATCCTTCGGTAATTACTTATAGTTGGAGTTGAAACTAATGAAAATGACGGAGAATCTGAGTCGAAAGAGATGCCATCTAAAAACATTATTATTACCTCGGGTGTTTGGAGATGGTCTCGCTAATCAACACGAATAATCTTATGAAAATAAAAATTGAGGGACCTCAGTATCAAAAAGTTATAACTTTAATCAAGTCGTATAATAAGTGATGCACATTTTCTAAAAAAGTTTTTTCAATTAATCGTCCCGTTGGTCCTGAGTATGATGATATCTTGTTTACACTGGTCGCACAAATAAACTCAAGAAAAAAAACGTAGAAATTATTTAACCCTTTTGCAACTATTTATACCGAAACTCTGCCGGTCGATTGAATTTTAAAGGCTCAATTTTTCTCATCGCGATCTTCATTACGACATCCGCGAACAAAGGACGATACAGAGCCGTGTGCGGCCCGTCGATGGGTTTATCATCGCTGCCCATGCTCTAAAAAGCTCGATGGCCCCTCAGGAATCCTCGTTGTCTCTCTCCTACGCGTTGGGGGATGAGTAAGCAATGCGGTATTTGGCATTCACCCGCGATTCATTTTTTGCTCTCTTTGCTTTCTCTCATCTTCCTTCTGCCCATTCTTTTTCTCACTCGAGACCTCTTCCGACCTACTTTTTTGTTCATCCTTTGGCTTCCAGCACCGCTCCACAACCACGCCCACTCCCGAGATTCGTCTATCACACGCTATTTCCTCTTCTGGAGTCACCCTCCAAACCCTAAATACGGCCTGCGTTTAATCGTCTATAAACATTTGCCCACCTCTTCCGGACTTCCTCGTTTATCTTGGCCGCCCGCAGATGTCCCGCGACCCGCGTGCCATGTCCCTCAACCCGGCCCAATTTACGGCGACTGTAATTTCTCCGGACATATTTCCCGTGAAAGTCTTGGAGAGAAGCACATGTACCGCTGAACCATAAATTCTCGATGGGTAATTGTATATCGAATTTTTACTGCCCTTCGCATCGCTGTGACGTGCAGCGAATATTATTCTCTCCGCTCGCATTGCCGGAAAAAGACGTCTTGGCGGCGGCATTGAAGGATTTTTATCCAATATAGCCCGACTTTCTGCTTTTGAACAATGAGAGAGCGAAGACAAAACACTAGGTTTACTGCTGAAGGGGAAGCACCCGAACATATAAAACTTGATCAAGGGTGCAGTGGTGCCGTGAAGTTTTGCCCGCGTTGCTCTGCAGAAGTAGGTCGATGTGAGAGGCGGTTTACAATACTCCGAGGTGTTCTTCAAGCTCGCGCTCTGAGTCTAAAATTCTCGTGAATTATCACATTATTTGAGGGAGATAAAGATAGGGCACGATTCCCTCCAAATTTATGCCGGAGTCCGTATTTTTCGAAGATGCGAACCAAAGGAATACGGTCAATTTTCGGATGCATTAGCATTGTTAGTTATCGCGAAATATTTTCGAGAATTGGGTCGTCGAATAGCTTAGAATGTGTATCGATGGAAATCGTGTAAGTTGTAGGGACATTGTGTTAATGTAGCTAACGAAATGGGGATGAAGACTCCGAAGGAAATTTCTGTTAGTTGCGTCGTTACCAAAAGAGCTTTCACCTCTTAAAGATTCTCTCCGATCGTCGTGGATGTATTCTTTATGGCACCTTTTGTTCAATATTGCAAATTTTCAGCCAAGATTCTTTATGATATCGGTTTTACAGGGCTCTTGATTTCCATGATAAATTTCGGAATCAGTATATTTATACATAATTATGTGTTATATTCATTTTTTAATTGTCGCTTACAGTGTGCCAACGTCGATGCAATATATTTGCAGTTCTGTATAACCATTCACGTTTTCGTGTCTTATGTAATTGGAGGAACCACCGGCGTGACATGCGCATACGTATTCTGTATCGATCTGTAAGGCCACGAAGGAGGCTATGCGAAAAATATTGAAAAGATAAATCCTATTTGGCCGAATTTTTGTATATTTCAGAGAATGCGGCGTTATCCAAGCCGAATACTTCAGAACGAACGACACAGTCAAAAACCTCCCTATATTTAACCCACTTTTGGAGCAACAATGCAGACGTGAATGTTACCCTAATGTTTTTTGTTTAAATTTTTTTTTCGCTGCAAACCGCAAGGATGCTCTTGAAAGCTAATTACTTTGACGTTCACCTTGTGTCGAGTAACCTCGTTTAATTAATTAAAACTCTAATGAGCCAGAATACCCAGCCCTAAGGTATTACGAGGTAAGTCAAAGTTTAAAGGAAGCTTTATGATAAACCCATTGTGATTCTGCAACGTGAATGGGTTCATCCCGTGGCGGTCGTGGGAGAACATTGTTTGAGGGAAGCACGCCTTCCTCTCGGAAGACGCCTGTTCCTGCATGGAATATGAAATTATGATACGCCAGGTAATCGTGGAATGGATTTTTCTTAGGACCAGGAAGAAGTAAGCCCTTCCTCATTTTCTTCCATTATTTCTCTTCCCTTAAACCAGTGCCTATCCGTGCGATACGCAGTCCCTTAGGGTGCCTATATTATTATAAAGGTCTATATTATTTCCCTGCCGATAGAAGATTTTTTGAAGTTTTATTGCTTTTTTCCCACTAAATTTTTCAGCACCAAAAAATTATCTATTTATATATCCTTTGCTCCCTTACACCAGAGACCAGCTTGTGAAAATCGTTATTTAATGAAAGATTGAAGTTGAAAAGGATTTGTGAGGAGACGAAAATCGTGGGTCCATAATATGGGTAATTTTAGTGCTAATATTAAAAAATAAGAGAGACAAGCGCACAATAAAATACTGGCCTACAAGAGACAGAAAGTCTCATAATATTTAACGAAAATAGACAATAGATGAAAAACGTGGTCTCGACATCCTCTAATGGATTATCTCCATAACTATATAAAGATATTTTAACATGGAGAATATATTTAGGCTCTTAAATTTTAGGATTCTAGTATTTTTCTTTTCAAAGTTTATACTTTTGATACTTACACGGAGTTTGTCATATTCCGCGTAGTTCAAAAGTCGTTCATATCTCAACACCCCACGCATTAATGGCTACGAAGCCGATTCCGAAAGCAACGGTCGATATATTCTATGATTCGAAAGTACTCGTATAAGTACGCGAATATATTAGACATCTATATCGGAGATATCGGGGTAGACCTTTTCAATATAGAGAAATCTGAGTATATCTCCGCAGAGCAAGTTTTCGCCCAATGGAAAGGATTCTACGGAGGATTAATTCCAAAGAGAAAGGTGACAGATTTACTTTTATCTTTCATCCGCCCAATGCCTGGGCTCCCCTTTCCTGTTTTCCTCACCTCTACTTTGTGTCCGCTTTCCACTCCATTATTTTTTCGGATCCATTTGTCCTTTCTCGGAAACTTTCGTTATTAATTCTGCTGCCATTTCGTGTTCCTTCCGTAAAGTTAGACTTTCAGTAGCTCTCTTTCCTCGTCTCTTTACATCGCTCTCCCGTCTGATGCGGTCTCATCCGAGCGCTTACAAAAGAGTTCGCAATAAGAGCTTTATTCCCATTCGTAGCCCTGTTCTCGGATTTTCGTCCTCCTTATCCCTGAAACGGAAAGGTTTTCATTAAGAGGAGTTTGTATCATTTTAGCCTCTCGTGAATATCAGAAATGATTTCTCAAATCTTATCAATGCGAAATTCAGAAGTCACTTTCTCCCCTGAAAAGTAATTAAATGTGGAATCTGCGGTTTTCAGGTCGCAAGCGGCCTTTTTTGCATGAGTGCGGCCCCGTCTAAGTTCTTTCCAAAAAACATAGACCGTTGAAATACTTTATTCATCGTTCTTATTTACATAGTGTAGTGAAACTAAAATGGAAAGCAAATTATTTTAGTTCTGGAGGGTAAGTAGTAATGATAAATCTTTTGTTGATGGTAAAAATAATTTCTTGGTTACGCACAGGTATATAGAGGACAAATCAAAGAATGCATAATCAAGAATAGTAATTGAATATTCAATTCAAATTTTCACGCTTTTTGGTATACACCATGATATCACTCCAAAAATTTTACAGTGAATAACCGATAAATTTCAGTATAGAAACCCCATTACTTGTTTTAATTGATAAACTCCTTTACACCATAAAATGTTTTGAACATTAGATAACTAAGGAAATAGGTAAGATGTTGTTGCACGAGACGGCGTGCACCCAGGAAAATTCCGAAGGAATAATAGAATTCCCGGTCCGGTCGGTCTTTTTTCGTCTATTCTTCGTTGGGATTAGATGTTTTCGCTTTTTTACTAGAGTACGTTTCTTAAGTTTACCTACGGGTAATTAAGATGTCGGATAATTTAAATATAGGCAACTTCCATCTCAAACAGGGCATCATTGTTTCACATGCGGTCTCCCAATGAAAACCTACGAAAAAAGGTTCCCCAATTCTGGCCTAGATAAAGTCGCGGAGAGTACCTAATTACTTGGAGAGAAATGCCAGCTCTGATTTCCGGAGGATAAAGCCGGTTAATCCCAAACTCAGTCTTTCTTCCACCCCGACGAAAATGTAGACGTTGAAATCCCTTAAAAAGTCCATTGCCAACCCGAGAAAACCTACACGGACCCGTGATTCCCCCGCCAGAATGTGCAAGTTTCCCTTGGCAGCCATTTACACGCCTTCCGAGCACACCCGTGGAATCATTTCGACCGGAGCTCTCATTAACACCCTCGCACATTAACCTTAATTTTTTCCATATTCTTCCAACTACTTTCCCTACTTTCACTCTCTTCCCGCACTGTAATTCCGCCTTCTGTAGATTCTCCTCTACGTGCGACCTCTGAGATTACGTCCCGGAAATACGACGACTCACGTGAGAAAATGAACAGTTTACGAAGGCTTGGAAGTTCAATGGAGATTTTTAATGTCGAATTTTTAAGTCGTACAAAGATTGTGTCAATGCCTTCCAACTTACCATGGCACCTTAACTAAGGAGTAACTAACCCAACTTTTCGGCTAAGGAAGATTTTATCGCTCTTCTTTGGACTCGGGTTTTTTCGCGAGCTTCTATCGAAACATTCGTTAATGCAGTCGGAATCGACCTCCCAAATCGTGCTTAAACACTCAATCGAAATGTTTTACTCAATCTATTGATATAAGTATCAATATTCAAATGGTACTCGGTATCAGTTTTGATATCTTTTTATGATTAAATTTTCAATCAAACCCTTGAACTCCCTTTGCTTTTTCTTACGTGATATCATAAAATCCGATGGAATTGGGTGGAAACGTTATTTCTCAACGAAGAAGGTCCAAAGGTATAGCTCGTTCGGTCCTGAATTTGAGTTCGGTCTATTAGGATTTTTCTGGTTAGGGACTGTTGTGTACATATGTCCGTTTTACCGATTATGGTTTGCTGCAGGAAGACCATCCGGCCAAGAATACCAAATTCACCATCATCATTCATCAAAAATCATGCCTATCCTATGAACGAAGGGATTAAGGCTAAGAAGGAAAACACTCAAGTAGTATGAGAAGGTAATTAAATTCCATCCCTGCAGTTAGTAGTGTCCCTTCGATATCGATTACTGCGCACCCATCTCAAAACGTAACTCGCGGATTAAAATTTTGATTGTTACTACAGACGGAACGAATTCTTTGTAATCTGTTGGGAAATCCACCGTTTGATGTCTTGATTTTTAACTTCTCCCATTCCTGCTTTCTCATTTCTAGAATCGTCATATTCCGCATCTTTTTTTACGAGTAGGGTGGATAAATAGGCACGATTCTGTAATATTATCTACCGTTTAATTAATTTAATTTGTATTAAAGTTGCCGATCTCGATGAAACATATTATAATTGGTAGTAATAAGGATCATTTAGTCCGTATCCCCTGATTGTAGTTGACACGAATTTCAAATTGAAGTTTCTACGAAGGATAGAAATCCTGCTTAATTAATGTAATTATGATGCCATTCTCTGAAGTTATCTAAGTTATGGACGTTCAGTTAATTTTTGCAGTTACTGTAAATATCTTTCTTATACTTTCTTTTCACGAGCTTTAAGTTTAAAGTGAGTGCCTTTGAAAGAGGTTTTAGTCGAATACTTGTGAATTTCTCAAGGAAATACTAACAAGATGATCTTATCATCACGGAGAAGTTCATTTATTTTGATATTTACGTTGTTTTTCATTTCATGACTTAAGTCTGTATTAATCTCTTAGCGTTGTGAAATCCCTAACGAAGGAAATGCTCACACCGTTGTCTTCCATTTAATCTGACATTTTCACGATTGTGTTGTCTTACTCAAGTTTGACGATGTATACTTGATGATTGATGTTGGTCGCAAAGTGATTAAATAAAGAGAAAACTTTCTCTTTTGGAAATTAACTATCGATTAAAGCTTCCACAGGAAGAAGAATCTCACGTAAAAATGTACTGATGATTCAGTTTTCGTCGACTCGGAGTTTCTGAAAGGATATGCTGATCTAGTTGATTATTAGGGATGAAGAAACAAATCAGTTTATAGTTATCATTCTGCGAGCATTGATGTTTTGTTGACTAAGAAGAAGCAATATAAATGAAATTGGAGTATTTTCTCTTTAGAAATAAACCCTCCCTCATAACTCCGTATCAACCAGAAGTTTCATGAAATGAGATTTTTGGAAGAACTGACGTCAATACGAGAATTTTTAGCCATCAAAAAATTATATTTCCTAAAGAAAACGCTATTTCGGTTTTGTTATTCATTTGGGGCTTAAAATTCGAATCAACTGAGGGGTGGTAAAAAGAAGCTGAGTAAGACGTGGAGAGTTGATTGAAATTTCCTTCGTATTAGCGCGTCCTTGCAGTTAGTTATTGAAAAAAGTCGGCTTTGCCGTTTCACCGAGAAGATTCATCACTTGATGCGACCTCTTATTTCAGTTCCAAACAGTTTCTCTTCACCTGTTTCCCTCCTGAACTCCGGCTATTTTCTTCTTCCACCCCATGCTTTCATTTCTTTCTTCCTTTTCATCCCCTTTCATTCCCTTCCTTTTTCACATCATTCACTCACCCTCCGTTTACTCTTATTTCGGCACCACTCCGCTCGAATTTAGAAAGGAATGGTGATGCACCCTTAGGGATACTGGCTGCTTCTATCAATCGCGTTTTGCAAAATTTAGGTAACTCATATGTTTCTATGGTAATTCATCTTCTGTGATGTCTTCACTCTTATATAAATATTTCTGGATAGGGCCACTACTGCTCTTTAGGCTTTCCTCTATTTTGAAGGCATTTCACTGTAGCCGAGGTTTCTTTTTTCAATTCCTTTAATATTCATAGATATTTTATTACTTGAGCTTTTCCCGCTTAAAGCATTCAGAATCAGTGAAAGGAAACCTTTCTCATAATCTTGCATAGTCGCCTTATCCCCTCTTATAAGCTCTTTGTTATCAGTAGTGGTGAGAATCCATCAGCCTTCGGGCTGTATAGGCGGACAGGAATTTCATTACACATTGTTTTTGGAACCATCTGAAATTTATTATGGTTCTCATCCTCCTAGAATGACGCATTGCTATGGGAGACT
The DNA here is from genome assembly GCA_036926295.1 of Pachydiplax longipennis. Taxonomy (NCBI): domain Eukaryota; kingdom Metazoa; phylum Arthropoda; class Insecta; order Odonata; family Libellulidae; genus Pachydiplax; species Pachydiplax longipennis. The sequence goes on from JAVFKF010000010.1 coordinate 5,951,281, forward strand.
GAATTTTGCGTTGGAATTGTGATAAACTCCCCGTTGAGTTGCCAAATCGCAGTCCAGTACGTTAAGAAAAAGGATGATTAAACCAATTCGGAAGCCTAACGAAGTTTGACGTTAAAGGGTCGCGGTTCAATCTAGAGGTTGATTTAGAAAGATGCACGGAATGACACATGAGCATCAGTGTTTCCGGCATAAGAACCATTCTTCCTCTGCTCATTTATCCTCCAATTTGGTTCCCTCACAATCGTCCCTTCCACCCCCTCGATTCACATTCCGATTCCTCGACTCATGCCTTCCTCTCCTTCCTTCATCCTCGGCTCTTCTCTTTATAAAAAAGGCATGAATCACTACCACCCTTTTCTTCCTTACTCCACGAACCCCTGCCGCCTCATAACCCTTTTCCCTCCCGGCCCCCCGCCGCCCACCCCCACTGTCGTACCACTTACCTCCCCATTCACTCTTGCGCCCCCCCAACGGACTCTCCGTGCACAAACCGTGCGGTCGTGACGCGGACGCCCGCATGTTTTTCCCCTCTTTCGGGCCTCACTCGATAATGCACGCTTGGGAGACGAGTTTTTTCTCTCTCAGTCTCCCCTCTATCTCTTTTCATTTGGTGTAGCCGACTTTCATCCCTACTTTGTGGAGCTTTCTCTACGAGTTACAGTGTTCTTGGGGTACCAAACCCAGCAGACGTTCTTTGAAGGGATCTAAAAGTGGTACTTAACTAAAAACCCACGCGAGCGGTAGGGACGCGTATTTAATTGTTAGTTGTGATTATAATATTGCAGAGGCGTGAACTGATGCATTTACGCGTAGAGTTAGCTAGTTGGTGCATCAGTGGGCATTGCCTGACCATCCTTGTAGTTATTGACAAACATACTCGCTGTTGCCATAAAATCACCTTTCCAAAGTCATGCCCGACGATATTAAAATAGTAAAGGTATTCCTTGTTATGCTCTGTAGCTTCTTTTTCGTTCTTTAGGATCTCGCAGTCGCCGATATCAACTTGTATGAAAGGATATAGTGTTTGATTCGGAGCGTGCATCGAATGCTTCGAAAACTAAATTTTGAAATATTTTTTTAACTTAGACAGGGAGTAACATTCTGGTTTCGGAATGGTGTCCGAAGGTAAAGTGATGTCATTTTAGACAAAGCTTGCAGCGTTTGGGACTTCTGTCCATCAGCAAAACAGATGGGTTGTCGAAGGTGGTGTGCACGAAAACAGAAAAATAACAATGGATGATGTATCACGCATTCCCGTACTGTAATTTCGCACCTTTCAGAGAATTTTGAAAGAAAATATTAACGAATGGCGCATGGCCTTTGCAACTTGGGAGGTGATGGTAGTCTTGCGGTGAAAAAAGAGGTACGCGGGAGTTCTCTACGAAGTTATCAGTCTTGATGAAGTATTTACTTTTGTATTATAAGTATTGTAAAACGACGTAGTCGTTCTCGTAAAGCCAGATACGGTGGTGTGGGATTCAATGCGCTGACCAAATGTCATCCAGTTGTACGTCGCCTGGCTAGGCATTATAAAAGGATAACGCAACATGGACTTAGGTTTTATGCGTAGTGCGTACATAGTGACTCACGAGACATTAGATATCGAATGTCAATAAAAAAGTACAGAAATCATTAAGCAATCGTTTGTTACAGTATAGAGAAGTTATTGTTAGTTTCGCTGACCACGAGCTCTACACGTTTCCATCGCTTCTTTTTAAATTGATTATGTTTTTATCGCACTCTCCCGAGAATGCTCGGAAAATTCGAGGAATTATCGGCGTGAGAGTCGTGAAGGATCCTCCAGATCATCGTCGCGATAGGCGTCGTATCACACCCGTAAGATAAACTTACAACTTCGTTCATCCACACAGTTGGATCGATGCCCCTCTTGGCGCACAATGGGCGCTTGCATGGCCTTTGACACGTCTCCCATGACGTCATCCGCGTCGGGAGCGTCGTTCCCGCGGTTCCCACTGGTGCTTCGACAACTAATGCGGAATGTAAATGAATATCCACGCCGACTGTCAACTTCTTGTGATGAATGTGGAAGCGCGCGTGTTATACATTTCTATATCTCGCGGGAACGGTTTCCGTCCGAGGAAGGGAGAGCCTTCCCGAAGGGCAATCCTCAGCGGCCGCATGGATGGTCCCCAGTCGTAATTAGGGGACGGCCTCCGTGATTGGGGGATTGGCTCATTTTTTGGAGGGAGTTGCATGGGCGTAGACTCCCATTCATGTTAAGAACCGGATAATAACCACGCTTTAATAGTGTTTCTCGATCGGGGATGTTCATTCGATTCCGGGGCAAGGGGAACCATTCTCCATTTCAGTCCCCTTTGTACGCTACGCTGGCCTCATTTGCATTTCCAATCATCCGTCGAGTGGGGTGATGGCTTAAGCTGCGTGGAAGGGTTGACCGAGTCTTTCATCATATCTCATCTTGCGCCCCTCTCAGGGAATAGGATTTCCCGGACGTTCTTGGGAGGGTTCTTCTTGAATGACGATGGGTCAGTGCGGGACTTGCAGAAATGAAGTACGCTTTATGCGCTCACCTCGTCCATCCGAGGAGGTAATGAAGCGTGGGTGTGGACCGTAAGGTGGGTCGAGATGGGGCAATGTGGGGGCAAGATGGGGCAGTGCAAGAGAAGGGAACTGAAGTCGCCACTTGAGAAAGCACTTCCTGAAGATGAAGACGATAAGGGATATTTTGGTTCGGAGTGGAGACTCTTCTCCGACGCCTCCATCCATCGACATTTGGAATAAATTATCGTCTTCTAACACTTGAGCGTCACCCATTTCGAAGATCGATTGAACGGAGTACGGCGGAGTTTGCACAAGGAGGTGTCCCATAAAGAAGGGGGCCCCATCTTCCAAGGGCCTGTGCGGTTATAAAAGGACGTTTGCACAATTCGACCTGATTTAGATTCCGGCCGAAATGAAATCGTTTGCGGACTTGGTTTATTCCCGCGGATTTAATCTCGGAGATCTTTTTCGTCGATTCTTATCAATGACACGGAGTTTGGGCGGAAAGTAGGATTTGAAGCGCCTCCTTGAGGAGTTTGAGTTGAGGAATGGAATCCTGTCGTTCGCGAAGTTTGTCGTCCGGAGTTTGGTTCCACAGCTTTAGTTTATTAGGGCGATCGGAAGTTGTTTTTGCCAAATAGCTCTTCTATAATTGAATCGTCTGTGTCAACGTTCCTTTTCCTTGTATTTTCAGGATAAAAGTTAAGTCTTTAGAATTGCAGTTTTTTGATTAGAATACGTGGGAGACCTATGTTCCAGTAGTCGTGTCGCTATTTTTCATTTATGTTATTTCTTCTGTTTAAGGCGCACGCTTTCACATACTAAGTGATACACCTTATCCCTGATTTAATGAATATCCTACCTGCTAAGAAAATATGAATATAATTTTTTCGTAGAATTTCGTTTTGAGAAATATTTATCAGAATAGGCCTCGCGCGCTTGATTGTAAAATAGAGAATTTCTGTGAAAGTGAATATTTATGTAGATAAACTGTTGGATTGGGAAAACGGTAAAATTAATGATTAATGCCATTTTCGCTTGTGATAATAGTCGTTAACTGACATAATCGAGCAAAATTCTAGTTTCTTAAAAATAATAATTTAACTGTGTCCACAGTTTGAATTTTTCAACTTGCGCGATAAATGAGATAATGAAGGTATATTTAAATTAATTGAAAGTAGAATTCACTAAAGTTCTATTAATATATTTTCTCGTTACTTCGACTTCTCCAGAACGGTATGCCCGCATGACACCAAATTTGCTCATGTATGAATCATAAAGTTAATAGCAATGATTTTGAATCAGTAGCTCCTGCGTAACATTCCGCAATCTGCGGAGTGATAATTTTCCCTCAAACTGGCAACGTTTTATGCCAAATTGGCAGCACTGCCCGGAATTCTCCTCGCCCTCGAAGTTTAAAGAAATCATTTTAGCATTTAATCATCTGCGATGTAGTAGGGCTCGTGAAATGAGTAAATATAGACCCTTGGAAGTGTAAATCATCAGTTTCTTATCTCCCCCGGGGCTTTATTATTCCCTTCCCCACCCCTTTCCAGGGTCTACCCAATGCCCAACTATTCTTCCACCGTCCTTTCTTCTCCCACTCCTCTGACAAATCCGCTTCAAAAACCCTCTCCATCACCGGATCGCATCCCACTTGTGCACCCGAAGAGATTTCCAGTCGACCTTTGACCCCTTTCCCTCCGCATCCTTTAAGAATCCCGAGGATCGATTCACAGTCCCGCTTCTTTCCACTGCGTTGAGTCGACGAAAGCTGTCCCCCGTAACTGTACGTCAGCTGGAAAAAAATCCACGCTTCCCTTTTGCAGGAAAACAGAAAAATACTGTGTCTCAGCGATAATTGAACTCCTCGTCCCCACCTTTTCACCCCGGAATATTCTGCCGATGCGGTTTGGCCGCTTAAAATCCGTTTTTTGGTGTCTAAAGGGATCACGACGAGATGAATTTTTCGATTGAAATCGCAGCGGGAGCTCGGATCTCCTTTTATCTATATTTATATAATTTGTTTATGTATGTTGAAAGGAACTGCTCGAAGCCTATACGTACTGTTATTGAAAAGTGAATAAATAAATGCTATTCGATCCAGTTGGAGAGGAAAAAATGGAATGTGATTCAAGTGAACGGAAACCACGGAGAACCAGGATTTATAAAATTGGATCGCCAGACTCCGAGCTAAAATCCGACGCAGTTTCCGATAGTTAAATGTATTTTTTACTGGTAAAATAACAAATCTCCGGAAATAAAAATAGTTATCACAAGAAAAATAAACTGTTTGAGCAAAACAATTCATAAAATAATTTTCCGGCCATTGTAATATAATGGGCTTCGTGATGTTTTTATGTACTATTTTTGTGATTAAAGCTCGCATAGTTATTATTTGACGTACTTCAAAATTTCTTTTTCTATCGTAAATGCGTGGTAGAGGTTACTGCATGAATTTTGAAAACCGATTTCTGAAGGTAAACTACCCGTGTTCAATTTATTCATAAATTACTAAAGGTCTCCGTTGTATTTTGAAATCGGCAGCGTTTAGTAACTATGAAAAATTGACTTATTCAGTAGCCGTAATATTTATCAGCTATCTCTATCAATTTAATTTTCGCAATATGCTTTTTGGTCCGTCATTATTCAGCATCTTTTTCCTCGCTTGATTTCGATCAGCTGCAATAGAATGGCGGGGGAATTGAATTTGAAAAGCGTGAAATTCGAAAGTTCAACGAAGACGCGAGGAAACAGGCTGTCGATTTGGGAGGATACGGTGAATATCTGGCAGGTCTCCGTTGGGATGGTTTTATTATCAAACGGAAATGGAAATAGGTCTGCCGCCTCAAAATTCATCCTGACGCCCTTTTCCTGTCTCCCTCTTCTCATTGAATACTGTTTCTGCTTCAGCTGCCCTAGATCCCATCTCCGCTTTACTATTCCCATTTCTTGTAAATGTATAACCAACATATCGGAAACTACGTATCCGCCCAATACATTTCCGTTCATCTAGGAAGTCCGTTTCTCCTTTCAGTTAATAACTCCTAACTTTCTAAAATCGATGACAGGGTATCGTTATTTGTCTGTTAGCGATGGATAAGTAATGAAACTAGTTAATTGTACTTAAAAAATTTATTCTAATTAAATAATTTTAAATCTTCATTTATTTTCTTGTTTGTCGCCCCGTTAAATCATTCCATTTAGTAACAAAATATTCGTTTATCATTCTTCAACACGTGGAAGAAGAAGGAAACGCTTAAATTTGTATGGATAAAGTGTGGTGCCTTAAAGCAATTTCTCATATCTTGCTTACCTCCAGTTCAATCTGTACTTGATAATTTCCGTTCGTAGGACATTCCATCGCTTAATTTCCCGCATTTTCGCACATTTCGTTTTTACAGCTTTAATTCCGATACCTCTTACTATATTTACTTCAGCGTGCGGTATTTCCTGTGATCGTTCTTGGCATTCTCAGACTGCTAACCTCACATACTTCAAATGCTGATGCCTTCCTCCGGGCTGTCTATTTAGTTTTTGCCGATATTCCCCAACGTCAGAATTTCCTCAGAGTTATGTTTCTGTTTGTACTGCACGCCCTCGAGAGAAGATTACGCCGCTTTTCCAATCTTTCCCCCAACATTTTCATATAACCATATCGATGTATAGGAAATTTTCCGGCATCGTATGTCCCGTTTACAAGATTAGCAAATTCCTCGGGAATCTAATACATTGAGATTACTTGGTGGTGCATGATCACTTCCTTTAGCTCCACCTCCTTTCAGATCTTTAATCGCCTTCACCTCGCATTCCAATATACCTGCTAAAAGTCATCTTCCTTGACCTCATTTCCCTCTTCAAGCGGTATTTCGGAAGGTTGTTTCCTATAAAATCCTTGAATGCAACCCACCCATTACTCGGTTATTACTCGGTCATCGCGAAATATTTCCCCTTTATACCTAGGTTTCGATGTAACGACAAGAAGTAAGTGCCGGTTTTACCCATAAATTTGGGTAATCTATCGAGAATCGATGCGTTCAAAGCTGTAGTTCGCGGAATACTGCCGTGATGCAAAAATATTCCCGGTCGGAAATACTTTCCTTTGCCAAGGAACTTTGAGACGGTGCATGAACTATGATGGGGAATTAAATATTTCCTTCGTGATTGCTCCTTTGTTCTTTTTCCGAAAATATCTCAAAATTATCATAAAATAACCGTGTGTCTGATTTATGCTGTTGATCGAATTACGGAAGTTTTTAAATTTGACTCAACGAAATCAGAAGCTGATAATTAATGTAATGTAAGAAAGCTAGTAGGATATTATAATAAATTTCATGAACTCTCACTATTTAAAAATGACTGGTTTAAGAGTAATTCTCCGCGAATTATAGATTTTGTTTACCCTCATAGAACCCTCATTTACTTTATCATTTCTGGTTATAAAATCACGGAACCCCTCACTCACAATTATTTTAAGTGAGCTTTAGAATTATAATCCTTCACATTTCATTTCTAGGATATAACTAATGCCTAGAGAAATTTTTCTATGGAGCACAAAGTAAAATGTTAATAACTTCGCTATTTTTTTCTGAATTTTATCGTGGTAACTCACTCTCTAGTATCTTCTTCCCGCCTATTGGAAGGGAATGATTTATAATGATAGAAGCTCCTCTGTTTGCCTAGTTATCACCACGAACCCTAGCGTAAATAAGCAAGTTATCTAATTTACTTTCCGCGGCGTTGCGTATAATCATGTTGATTGCAACGCCTTAAGGTTTAATTCGAAGTTGATACAATCCCACCGCGATAATAAGGCAAATCCCCGATTCCATCTGTAATCCTCTCCTCTGGCATCCTTATGACGCTAAAAATTCCACCGGTGCAGGATATATGATCACGTGATAATCAGAATTAATGGAGAATTGGAGAGACGAAACTTCCTGAAGCCCCGACGTGCTGTGTGGATAATGGAGATAATAGAGCTTCTGAGTTGCATCCGGGAGGTGAGAGGAACATGCACACGCTTATTTGTGACGCTCATCATACGAATTCGGAGCGAAAATTCTAAATGCACCGTTTACGATTGTTTCATCCCAGAGGTGGGGTGGACAATCATGAGATCAAGGCGTTGGGAAAGAAAGTGATTGTTGATTCCACAGTCACGGAAAACAGTCACAAACGATCATAGTTAAGTTTTTGAGTTCCATCGAAGGGGTATATTCTCAACGTTTACTAATTAAAAGGAGTTTCTCAGTCATAAACGGCATAGAAGCTGATGTATCTATATGATCTGAGTTTCCTCTAAGATGCGCGTCTAGGTGAGTGTGTAATAAAATTCTCCCGAGGTGATAATGTCGCAACTCGGCTGATCAAATTTCCCCATTACTTTTCCTGTCGCCCAAATATGGGAAAAGTTAGAGAGAGCTATGTTTATAGTTATATAATTTAAAGGAAAAATTTTGAATAGGTATGTATCAGATATGTTATTTTTTACCTATTATTTAGTTATTGGATATATTTTCTAAGAGGTGAAAAGCCTATTTTTCGATTAGTATTGTAAATGAAAGTTATGCATATATTTAGAATGGAGAATGATAGATTAATCTAACTTATGTTTATACATTAATAGAAATTAATAATGCAAGAATCCTATAAATATTAATTATTAATATTATTTAATTATATTACTAACCATTAATTGATAACGTGAATATTGATTATTAATATTATTACTTTATATATGTAATATATGATGATACGGTACGTAATATTTACCACTTTTTTTTCATTTCTTTCGTGGTTAGATCGTTACTTTCCTCGCCTGTACATTATATTTTTCGATACCTATCCTTGTCCAAGTTATGCTGCGGAATCGTTGCTTCATCTTTTCATTCATTAGTTATTATTAGAGCTACGCCGCTTCTCCCTCAGAATCAATCAGCGTTAATGTAATAGTTGATCAAAATCATAATATTATAACATTCTAAGCAGAGACAGTTGAAAATATAGCAGTAACTAAATGGGTTAAGATTGGCCCTTTTATTCACTTTACGTAAAAGCGATCGGCATCCGATAGCGTTTGCCGCGATTGGAATATCATCAGCAATAAGAGTCGGCGAAATGTAGCGGCCGGAAATGTCATTAAGGGAGGGTAACTACGTGCCTCACTTGTTCTCATATTTGAGGAAATAAAGGCTCCTTGGAACATTACTTCCGCGGAATATCGGTGTATTGCGCGAGCACTGCTACAGGCGCTCCTTTCGTTATAACCGCTTCTCCTAATGTGATTTCGTCTCTCATTTTGAGTGGCGGATGAGTGGAACCATGTCAGTGAGTAATGCGAAACTAATCTCGTTACCGTCTTTGCTCGTGTTTATCTCCCCGAGATGCGGATACGATATGCGAAATGAGGAGTATTTCGTTTGTGAGTCACTTTTCGAGCTCAGAAGCTGTTTCTTTTAAAATTTCGCAAGGAATCGTTTTTCCTCCCGTGACTCGCGAAGACCCGAGCTACTCGAGATCTACGCAATAATCATAACCACCATAGGTCGCTTTGAAAACCTTTCTGATGCGGAATTCCAGACGATTTATTCATCCACTTCCCTTCCTCTTAAGAATGTTTAACACCCGTCTCTGTCACAATAAATTTCGTAAGGAGCGGCTATCGAATCATTGGCAAAACAACACTTCCTTTTATTGGTAAGTAACTTCAATAGCTCATTTATTCATTTCACAATATTCATCTTCAAAATATTCATTAACTGATCCTTGCTAGTGATGCATTTGTTAGTATTCTCTATATTTGCGAAATATTCTTTACCTTTCTAGCATTCATTAACTATCTCACGTAATTCCGCACTACTTTTTATCTTAATACCGCCACTCCCACTCACTATTTCATTCAACTCGCGATTCCCTGATTAAATTTCGTCGAAAAAAAGTAAGATGTTTTAAATGTATAATTAAGATTTAAGTATCCAAAATATATTTAATTGAATTCCGCTCGTAAATAATGGACCTGACATTCGGAGCGGGTCAGCCCCTTCTCCTTCATTAATATCTCAGCGTTGCTAATATTTGATGTGCTGTTATCGCTCTCTGTCAGTAATCAGCCATTGTTAAGGATAGCATTTAGACCGACGAATTACATCCATAAAACTCCTGTTTGATGAAATCCCGGAAAGTTATAATTATGGCCTTCTCCGTTTCATTCCATGGTAGTAATTACCGTATTGTTGATCTCTCTCCGCCTACCCAGTAATTATCTTTTCAATAAGTATCCGGGCTGGGCTTATTTATTAAGGAGCTCGATATTTATCGGAAAGCTTTCGCAAGAACTCCAAGTTGAACGTCCTGTTTCTGTCGATATTTCTGTGGCTCACTCTCGTTAGTCCGAAGTTCATTTCTGGCGGAAAATCCTTCGAAGTGGAAGCGACTTTGATATCGCGGCAATGCAGCGGAAGCTATTTGTCGTCGGAGCCGTAAGATGAAAATCCCGAACTTCGGCACAGATTGCTCGCGTGCTCATTGTTGCTGATACCGAAAAAAGTACTCCATTTTTTGCCCTTCTGACTACCACGTCCTTGTTTTCAAATAGTTCAGAATGTATTTTATATTAGCATTTAATAGGAGGATAGGGTGTAATGTTTTATGAGAAAAGTCCAAGCCGCGTTGAGATGGGTTTTCTCTCGCTTCTTGAGGAGGAATTGAATTTCGGAAGTGCTAGACCTAACTCTTTCAAGCAGAATGGCCAAATTACAACTTTGATGTTCTTCTAAAAGAAAACAAAAATAAGTCATAAATCCGCTGAACCGATCGTTAAATATTTCCGGAAATTCTGCTGCAGGGAAAACGGTATTACTGACTCAAAACTTATAAAATTAAAAAACTGAAATGACATGACCTGGTGGTTACACTCCGTGCCATACGTCACGCGGCTTGCAGGGTATTTATGCAGATGAAGATGTAGAAAAATGAGTTTTAAGATCTTATATATTTTTGTTTAATTAAGAACCACACTTAGATCGGCTTACCAATCATCTCTGGTACCAAACTTACGCTCCTTTGACTGTAAAAAAACTTTCAAAGATATAAAGTTCTTGCGAAAGAAATTCAAAATAAAATTTTCAAAATTCATACATTACTTACGTAATCCATTACTCAATACCTTTTACTCTCTTTCGTCAGAGTATGCTGACGTGGCATGAAGTTTATGCAATGTAAAAATTCTCCAGTCTTCTCTATTCATTGTTCACACTGTGAAATTTACGCTACATCTAGCAGAGAAAAAGCCAATTCGGCAGCTCTTCTTTCCGGGCGTGCTTCACTTCCATCTTTGCGTGAACATCCCCGTTGATGTTGCTGATGAAATTGGAGCGCATACTAAATCTATTGTCGTTCGAGCGCCTCCTGTCCTATGTTATTTTCCTCGAGGATTTGTTTCCTTCGAGATTGATCGAGTTTTACCTTCCGCCGTAATGTTGAGGGCAAAATTATATCGGAGAAATACCGCGCGTAAGCGAATGCTTAACGGATTAATGCATAAAATGTCGCAGTTCAAAGGAAAGGATAATTTTGGATGTTTAGTGGATTTTAATCATCGCGGATTTAGTTTATTATAGGTTATCTGTTGTGATTATCAATTTTAAAGTGAAAAATACGTGATTTATTGCATGATTCAATTTCGTCACTACGGTTTAAACCTGGGTAAGCCATTCATGTATTTAGTGGGTCACACGCGGATTCTTTAATGAGTTATTGCATTTATTCTATGATTAAAACATATGAGCACTGCGTAATTGCCGAGGACTCTAAAAAAGAGTTTTTTTTTCATTTTATCGTCACATGACGGAAAAATGTAACAGAAAAAATATTAAGATACCTGAAGGTTTTTCAAGAAATAAAGAAGCCGCAAAAGGCTGCGAGGCCAGAAGCTTACAGGTTACCCACCCCAAATATATACCAAACAATATTTTGCCAAAAATAGAGGACAAATAAAATGTAAAGGTTTAGTCATAATTTACATTAAAATCAAATAGACATGTTAGTAATGTTGATAATAATAATACGTCGTCATTCGGATGAGCCTGAGACTAATAGGTCTCTTCAGACCATGAATACTCCAAAAAGAGGAAAGCTTTATATATTTGTACTTCTGTGTTATATCTGATGGAGCTTGAATAATCGCCTATAGATAAATATTAACATTATATTCTACTACCTAAACAAACATCACATTTTAAAGAAATTCCTTTTGCGTGGAATATACTCGTATATGTCTCTATCGTTAGAGTGACGGTAGAGTTGACCTGAAGTAGCTCCGTTTTTCGACGCCGTAGAGATCAATTAACTTATTTCAATCAAAAACGAGCTCCGTCGTCATTTTTGTCGTCGTAAAATGAACGTGAGGCCCTCTGGAGAAGTGGCTTTCTACTGCGACGGGGGATTACTGCTCCCAAGTGCGCTTGTTCTGAGCTCCGTCAGCCATTTCTGTGCGTGCATTATCTATATAACGTGCTCGTACTTCTAAATGCAGCTCTATCAGCGAATTCCCTCCGAATGCCCTTGGAGAGGGGGAGGAAACGGAGGAAGTGAATAATACTGGCGTGTCATCAGATATCAGGGGACCCATTCATTCGCTTTGCATGACGAGTACTCCCTAGGTTGTGCCGTTAAGAGGTAAATTTTCAATGATTAGGACGAAAATCGCGACGAATCATTTCTGCCGATGGATGCGTCTGAACCCATTAACGATGGAATTCCATCGTCAAGTTGAATTTAAGCTACATTTTTGGGAAAACTGCAGAGTTCAGCTAGCCAACGAAAATACGGGTTATCAAACGCCTACAGCTTAGAAAATATTGGAAATCTCGCTTACTTTGCGATCAAATGTTTGAAATGAGTTTTGAAATTTGATGCATCGGTTATATCCTGCGTGATCACTCTAATGGGTTTATAGGATAACTTATGCTGGGTTTGAAGAATGCGTCGAAATTATAACATTAAAAAACTTTTTTATTTTGCTAAATTCAGACTACAAATGTCCACTTTCATTTAACCCATTCACATAAAATATAGTGGAAGCAGATGCACTACATTGCAGCTGTGATACTCCATAGAAACGTTAGTCAGTCCTCTGAAATGAAATAGGAAAAAATCCGAAGATTCTGCCGAAAGAAAACATCGGCAGCAAAACGAAAATTTTTGTAATCTTACCTGTTTCTATTTTTCTATTCCAAGACAATAAATATAAAAAGGTAATTACCTCCATAAACAGTTAATTCTTTCATCCGATAGTGCGCAAACGTCGATTTATAAAAGCAACTTGAAATATCTTGAATTCGGCTTAAAATAATAAACAAAGATATAAACCATGCTTTTACATACTCCTGGTGTTAATCGATTTCAGGTTTAATTGCTAGCGGAGATCCCACACAGAATATTGGATATTAATATGGGACCAACAAACCGAAATATCAACGATCAAGAAGTAATCTCAGAGTAAATTTTTTGCAGAAGATACCGTATATCAATGTATCTTTACCCGTTAGTTTCATGCGTCCTCGATCAATCTAGTATCTCCTAGAAATATGTTGCATTAGTATTACAAAATCTTTTGACGATTGCAGCGCATGCATCGTCCGCATTCGTTCATCTATCTCTTTTTTCATGCCGTTTGCTCGTCTCTCTAGTCATTGGTCCTCTTCAAAGTCAAAGGATTTTACATCCATTTCGAAACTTTTTGGAACACGCTGTGCAGAGAAATCCCCGATTACTATTCGCTCCGAATGAGGGCAGGAGATTCCAACGTATGCCTTAAGATACTCTATGTTTGCTCGGACATAAGTTTCCATGGAGCGGTGAAGGGGTCAGTAAGAGGAAGGGAGAGCACTGTTTTATCGAGTTTTTTAAAGCACGATAGTGCAAAGTATATCCACGGACGAGGGCTGTTGAAAACTCTCCTCGAAGCGAGTCAGTTTTACGTAGGCCTTCCATCCAAGTACCAGAAAGTTCCGTAATATTCACAATCTGCCCCAATCGACTTGATTGACGTGCGAGATTTATTGCTCGTTGCAAAAGTAGGACGTTTTGATGGGAAATATCCTGGAAATGCCCACTATGATTTTCGAGCATTTTTTGCGAAAAATGCAAATGAATTAGAGGCTTAGTCTCCGCCTACTTACTCCCTAAATCAATGCATTAATAAACGCTTCCGGCACATTCTTTTGAGATTAATTGGAAATTTTACGTTCAATCATCTCCTAAAGATCGATCAACTTTGTCGATTTTCTGTTTTCCGCGCATTACCACACGCGAGCAAACTCAATTTTATAACTTCACCTTTTGTCGACCTTCGTCCCTTGTGTCCTCAGGCAACTTTAACGCTATCAATTTTGAAATTGGTGTTCTACCCGACATTCTCACCCACAGGCTCCTTTAAAGCCGTTCCGTGAACTTTGAGATGATTTGATGAAATCATCGCCCCCACAGAAAGTTCCCCCAATTAAAATATTTCTTTGGATTCTTTGTGATCGATATAGAAAGTATGCCGAGAGGCGGAAGACCTATTGGCTTTTCTGCTGGAGAAAGCATCGGTGATGAACGTGGAAATGGAACAATGGTGTAATTTGGTACACGCTTTTCTTTTCCATTTGCAAAGACTCTTAATGAATTCCTTTGTTCGTAGAGTTCAAGCGAAAATGAGAGTTTTTTATTTTATCAACGTCGTACGTTCTTTATGATGCAATCGATGATTACTCGCTCATAACTCGCGCTATTCTACCTTTTGGGATAAACATCAAATTTGTCTCATTCATTCCAAATATATCGGCTTTCCCATTATAACGTACGTCTTTCGTTTCAAAAACCTCCATGAATTTTTTTTATTCATTCCCTTTCAATCTTCTAATTAGCCGACTCTCTTTTTTCCTCCGTAACATTCACCACTTTTTCCGATCTGGAGAGATTTTAATGTTTAATAAAAAGCTTAAAATAACTTTGAATATACCCTCTGATTTCATTTCTAAACCATATCGGTTTCTGACTCTTGAGTTCACTTGGAAAACGTCCCCAGAACATCAGTAACGAAGTCGTTGTTTCAGTAGAAATGTAGAATGGTACTCTTTGATATATTAAATGAAATGTTCTGTTACTAATGTTACAAAATCATGGTTTCCACCAAAAGATCAAGGTCACCAAAGTAATGCTAAGTGATTTCGAGAGAGCGCATGAAACAAACTACTGTTCACTTAGCAACTCACTCTGTTTTACGTAAATTATCAGCGATGATTGAGATGTCCGAGAAATGCCTACTTGTGATCTATCGTCTAAAAATGATTCAGAAATTCTTATCAAATCGACATGTTTGAAATATTATGAGTATTCATCGATTTCCCTTGAAAGGAATTCCCTAGCTGTTCATCCGTGTTTTATCAAATCACTGAAGGGAACAATTTCCTTTGTTTCAAACGATCGATGAATTAGAATCAAGTGAAAATGGAAGGTGCACCCCAAAAGAACCTCTGCACATGGGAAACAGGTGCTTCGGGACCGTCCCGCAAAACCCGGGAACTGTGGAAAGTCTTCCCGCGCGGAGAATCCGGCGTTCGATTCCCGTTCATTGCTCTCGACCAGTTATTTTCTTCTTTCTTTTGGCGCAAGGGAAAAAACGAGCTCCTTAATAGTGCGCGGAAGGAATTTCGGCCGTCGAGGAACTTTTTATTCGCGGACGTTTTAATTACCAAGCCCTTTTGAACTCGCATTTCCCGCATCTTTCTGTGCCTTTATCGAGACCGGAAACATCTTTGGTCCTCGTATTCACCCGCCATGCGTCATTTCTTTTGAGCCACTCTTTCCGCGCACGGGATCCGCCTCTTGGTGCCACTTTTTATTCTGCCTTCACTTCTCGTCATTCTAAGCGCTCTCCTATTGCATCGGCCTCGTTTGCATGCCAAGAGCTCTTATCTCTCTTCTGAATTTCTGGAAACCTTTTAACGGCTTTTATCTCGTTTTTTATGATAATTAGGCGGACGGTATAGTTGTCTCGCGGGACGAGATTCTTTTGAAGTGGAGACGCTGGTTTAATTCGGAGACCTAAGACCCTCTCTTCAGGCCGGGATTTCTAGGATAGAAGGACCGCACAGCCCCGGATTTTGCGCTCTTTGCAGAGCTAGGAAGGCTTTAGAGTAATTTCAAACGTTTTCTTTCGTCCAAGGGACGTTTCATGATGAAAAAGCTCGAAGATATACTGACGTGGCCCGCGGCGGACCACATGAAAGATGGTAGCTGCGCGAATAACCACCGGAAAGAGTTAGTGAGCTTTTTTGTGGCAGTTGTTGGGTATCAATGAATAGCTCACCTGTCTGAACCTCCTGAATTATTTCTGTTTAAAACTGAACTAAATTATGTCATAGAGTTGGCACCTTGGTAAGCCTTCGATCTTGAAACTGGTTGAGGCATAAATAGTGGTTCCTTGGGATCCTTCCAGGCGACATTGCATGCTCCTTACCGCCTACGTGAAACCATACTACTGCAATAAATTGGAAGAGGACCTCTAACTGGCCTGTTTTAGTGTTGAATAGTCGTTAAACTTTTCCGCAATATAGGTATCATAAACCTTAATGATTAACCCTCTATTGGTTTATGCCCAAGTTGGAACAGTGCATGTTGACGATGCTTTTTGCTAGAAAACATCAGGTATAAATCACATGAATGCGGTAACTAAACTATAAATTATGCTGGTATTAAGCACTTCTTGCGGTTTAATTAGTATTTAACATCATTTATGATGTGCTATCAGGGAAGCATTTTCTTATGAACATCGTTGGAACTTGCAATTCATAAGCAGTTTCGTAGCATATGAGATAGGTAACTTCAGAAGAGCTTTTTATGTACTGAGAGAGAGTGTGGATATTTATCACTAAAATATCGCAAAGGACAAGGACGTTGGAACTGTATTATAATATTAAGTCATTTCACGATCTTACTGATCTGTTATGGAAAATAGAAAGCGAAAAATATTTAAGGGGAATGTTTAAAACATATATCCCATTAGAGCAATAATTAGAAGCCCTTGCTCAAATGAAATGAAAATTCCTGATTGTAAAATGTACTATCCTTATACGGCAACTTATCCAATTTTGTGAACAATTGAATCCGTATATCGTAATGCAGAAGTTAATATTGTAGGATTAATGGAAGGGAAAATAGCCACGTGATTAGGACTCGAGCCCAGGTCTCTCAGTTTTCGGAAGATATTCCAGTCTCTAAACTATCTTGCCACTTCTATTCCACTTCCGTTAAGGGGAACTTGGAATACCTGCCTGGAAAGTGAAAGACGTGAATTTGAGTCCAAGTGATTTCCTTTTCTCTTCTGCCTCGATGATATTTTCTTCGGCTTTAAGGCGCATAAAATTTTCCATAAAATTTTATAATCACCTTTTGTGCTCACCGTTGAAATATTTACCATTTTGTATTCACTAAACGTTTGTGATTACGAATTATGTAGTTTAAAGATGTTAAAGAAAGTTGGATTTTTTTATAAATTATTTTATGAATACCATTACGAGATGAGCAGCTATTTCGTCTTGGGATGGCAGTTTTTACTGCATAAATTTCATTTTCTTCGCGGGCCCGTTTCCTAAATCTCGAGACATCCCATAGCTGTTCTCGGAAAAAATTTCAAGCGTTCTCCGGAAGGATATTTTTACGAACTCCATTTCCCCAAGTAGAAATGTATTTCTGCTTCAACTCCGATCCCGTCCGTGACTTGGTCGTAACACGAGGGAAAGGTCCGCGGAAATGATCCATCTAAACAGCGTTAGGGTGTCCTTAAGGGTCTTCATGCAAGGGCCGCTCGATCGAGGGTTCGGAACGCAAATGGTTGCTCTGCGAGGGGTAGTTTGCGGGGAGAAAAATGTACCTTAACTTGCCATTTCGCCACTGCAAACACATTTTCGCGCACCACCGTTTATGTCCTGATTCAGTACAGCAAACACGAAAACGGTTGTACACGAAACGGATGTCCTTTTCTGATCTTCCTATCGATACATACATTTAATTCCTTTTGCCGTACTGAATGTGCAAAAGTTCTGCACGTAAATTTCATTTTTGAGGTCTCTCTTTTTTAGATTTTTTTACCAAATCAACAGTTACGTTTGCTCTATCTCAAGACGGTTGATATTTCACGGGTTTAAAAAGCGGGTCAGAGGAATTTACCTCAGTGGAATCAATTTCTGGTGTTATAATTACAGGGTATTTATTTTATACGCCGTCTAGTTACTCTATTCTGAACGGAATGTTTCTCGAAATTAAGAAGTCGTAGTAGGATAAGTAATTTGCTGATTACTTAATATTCAACGTACTGTATGTGTATCAATTCATACTTTCTCGAAGTGGAATAACTCGGAATCGAGTATTATTTATCAAATTCGTCGGCATGAATTTTTCTGATACGTTTCCCAACCGAATCGAGTGATAAGTTCAAATGAGACTTTTCTCCATTTATACTTATTGTACATTTGGTCGTAATTTTTGCAAAGGAAGCAAATTTTAGAAAAGAACTTAAAGTGCTTAATTTCGTATTTTCGGGGAAAAATGGAATGATACGGCATTCAGCACAAATAACCGCTATCAAAATAGAAAATGACTCGAAGGCTGTTTTCATAAATAGATAGAAGAGCGCTAATTTTCGGGAAAATTTTCATTTAACTACCTCAGTTGCATTTTGAGAAGTTACTTGGGTATATCTCAACCTATCTTCCCAGGGAAACAAATATCAGTGTACTGCCTTTTAATCGATTCTTAGAACCGAATTCTAAAGGAGCGAGTATGCACACCGCTGAATAAAAGCCAGCGAAGAGATGATAATGCGGTGCGTGGTGCATTTCCTTCCACGGAAAATCGGCGGCCTGAAGGAAACAAATGTAAATTTGGCGATGTTCTCCTCGGAAATCTCGAAATTCGAGCCACTAGGCCGGAATTACATAACCACAACCGGAGCCGGATTTAGGAATTAAACCGAGCCTTAGGGCGTAGTTTATGGGGAAGTTTAAGTAACTCTTGTGTGTATGTAAATGGAGTAAAATTTTTCTGTTGCTTCTCAAAATATCGCAAGCGGATAAAGTAGAAACACCCTGAAACGTTTTTTCATTACCCATTGAAAATTAGGGGTAGTCCATGTCTAACCTGATGCAGTTGGCCTCATATTTCGGCCTAAATAAATTTCAGAATTAGTGTACAGTGTATAGGTTACCTCTTTCTTCAAAATTTCGAAGCTATCATTTAGAATTGTGCTTATTTATTTAAATGTTGCTGCAGTATGAGTAACGTCATGTGGCGGCACTTACCTCTTCCTCATCAACTCTTAAGAAAATAAAGAATATTTATGTACACATTATGCATCACATGTAGTGACTTATGTACAGTACATACAAAATACAGTACTGTTAAGATTTACGGTATAGCTCTGTTTCTCTATATAGATGCCCCCAGTTTTAATCCTCACGTTGCATGAAAAGTAGGTTTTAAGTCTCTCAGTTCCTCCGATTATGGGACACTCTTGAACTTTGAGTCCACCTGTCTTAACATATCTTCTAGGTCGATCAAGTGCCTCTCGACGGATTGATTACAAACCCTTGGGGAAATTAGTTAAGCTAGAATAGGTCCCTGACAGGCCTGAAGAATAAGGGTCACTCTCCAAATTGAGGATTGGACTACGCTTCTATCCCAAGACTCAGTTCGTGAGGTCGCCGAAAACACCGTACGATCGCTGTTTTCGTATTTCCTTATGGAAAGTACGTTCTTCTGGCTGCTTTTGGCCTAAAATCCAATTAGGGTAAGAGATGTCATCCCATAGGGCGGAACTCACTGTAGGACTCGTCACGGAAAGCTTTCGCTGCCTATAAATCCGCTCTCTTCTCCACTAAGTCATCCTTCTATTTTGAGACTAGCCTTATCGCATTTTTATCTTCGCGACGAAATTTTTAAAGCGTGTGCAGCATTTCCTAGAATCAGATTACTGGGCTCCTATGACTCTCTCATTGTACTTTTCCGCAGATGAAGTGTATACCACCTTATTCAGTTAGGTATACCACCCTTATTCAGTCAGGTTTCCTATTGCTCGTATTAAAATTATGTCGGAAGATGTATTTTACAGGATCTTATCTTCCTACTCAAGATACTAATTAATTCATAGGTGCTATAGCATAGGCATTAATGTGAAACGGATTTTGGTTTTTTGGCGGCACTGGATGATAACGTAGCAATTAAAACAACAGTCCCGGTCTCGAAATCATAAATCAAAACTACGGAGTAAGCGTTTAAATTCGGAATACGAGGAATCGAATTAATCCTGTCGAGATTAATTTAATTTTCCCATTTCGCTTCTCAGTGACCCACTGAAAACTGGGAATTCGCCTTGGAGGATTCATCCATTCCCTTTCTTCCCCTGCCTCTCCCCATTCCCTCCCACTCATCACCCTTTTTCATTTCTCTTCCTCCTTCCCTTCTCTCATCTTTCTCTTTCGCCTCTCCGAAGTTTCTTCAGACACTGCTTTCTACGTTCGCCATATGGTTGCGGATTTTGAATTGACGGTTGGAAACTGTCGCCATCTTGGTTTCTTTTAATCTCGAGAATGATTCAAATGAAGTAATTTCTCGTTCAGTGTATTTCCTGCTTCAGCCTCAGAGAGTTAAGTTGTAAAGAAATAAGTAGTTAAATGAAGTAAACCGCCGGATTTCCATATTTTAATTGCGATAATTGTATTTGCGGGTTTCCGTTGGCGGTAGGATGTGGTAGCCATTTTGATTTTTGAAGCACGTGATTTATTCGAATGACGCACTTTTAGTATTTCCCTCCTTTTCATCCATTACTAGATAATTTTTCGCCTCTTAGCGCATAATCCGTACCGTTGATGATCATTGTGAGCAGTAAAGCACGGAGCCGCGGTTTGATTCTTTCGCTCGAGAGCGTCGTTAAAAAAATTTGAAGGAATACGCGAATTAAGTCGCTTTGCTCTCGTCGCAGTAACAGTCGATTATGTTCGGGTTTCACTTCAGCTCACGAGCGCAAGGCTTTTCAAGAACGGGAACACAAAGAAGCGTCTCAGATGCACGGGAAGGGGGATAATTCTTTCTTCCGCGTTACTTCAGCCATTGTGGGCTGCATTAGCGCACCGCACTCTCTTTACCCTTAATTTCTTCGCCTTGCGGATCCCTGGGATTTTTTACTCCTTGAGCGCATTTCGATTGCGCGACTTTTTGTAGCATCTCCCTTCAAAAGGATTTTGATTGTTGGTAATTCCCTTCTCGGATTTCCCTCGCCTTTCTTTCTGCGCTCGTTCCAATTTCGCCGTCTTGGGACGCTCGCTCGATCGGACTGGATTAATTAGGAGATTTGGAAGATAAAGAGACGGTATATCCTGCCTTCATCAAAGTGAGGACTACACAGGGGTTTGTTTTTGTTTTATCAAGCTTCCGACCTAAACATAACACATCACCACGCTCGCCACTTACCCTTAAGAATGTTTGAGATGCCTTTGATATTCCATTGCTCTGTTACGGCGACTCCGGGCGAATTTGTTTGTACCGAGATGCGTCTCAAACGCTTCAATATTTATTCTCCCGGAATAATCAGTTTTAACCCCGCCGTTGCATATGTTATGACAAATGTAGCGAATCTGGATGTGTAAGCTTTTAGCTAACGATATGCAAATTTGTCGACGGGATGGGTAAATTTGGTTTTAAGGTTTGCTCTTGCTTGCGCGTATGAAACGATTAAACATTCAGGTAGAAATTTGAAGCACTGGCTGCGTTAATAATTTCCGCATTTGTGTCAACTCGTTTCTAACGCTGAAGAAGCCTTCGATTGAAATGATTATCTCCGTCTGATGAGTAAAAGCGCACTTTTGCTTCTTCTAAGACCCAGATGAAAAGATATCATCGTGATAAAAAAAGTGTGAAAAATCGAATATATTAGGTTTTCTGATTAATTTGATACATAAAAGTAAGCTATATTTTATAAGCACTTTTAACAATACCGTACCTACATTCAATATAAATTTCCGTGTTATTAGGTTTATCTTAATGTGAAAGTTGAGTTTATTATTTATTTAGCCCGAACATAGTTAATATCTCCATATCTTTCCTTTGTAACTACCGCTTCTAAAATATATATTTTATATCAAAGATGTCCTTGAGGGTATGCGGGCATTATGGCATCATGAAAAGGATTGTTGATATTCACGTTTGTATTCACTGCTGTATGTAACAAACTTACCTCTAAGCTCAACTCTTTGGCTCCCCTTAATGTCCAGGAATAGATATTACATTAAAAATCATCGTCCGTGACGTCGATTACATCTTTCCTCTCTGTGGACGCTAAATTACTTCAGGTTCTTCAGGAGACATAATGAACGTTTCTTTAATTGAATTTCATTTCTTTCTGCGAGCATGAAATAGTGCAGAGGAAGGTTTCTCCGCACAGGAATACACTTTAGATCATAGTTGGAAGTCAGTCTTTTGTGGACTCCAATTTTTTTTGTTTAGGCTTTGTTGATTTACAGTCTGGGATTAATTTCCCTATTCCAAAGCTATGCATCCATTCTAGAAGCATGGATTAGTCTGAGAGCATTTGATTGATTTGACATTACATCCTCTCTTACACTACAATATGTATGAAGTGTTATATCTATCTTTAATACATCCTTATTCTTTCCAATTCTACAGTTGTCTCTTTTGCGCGTAAAATGGAATGAAACATCTTCTATTTCATATTTTATCGTGCCGATGAAAATAGCA
Source organism: Pachydiplax longipennis (assembly GCA_036926295.1). Classification (NCBI taxonomy): domain Eukaryota; kingdom Metazoa; phylum Arthropoda; class Insecta; order Odonata; family Libellulidae; genus Pachydiplax; species Pachydiplax longipennis. The sequence goes on from JAVFKF010000010.1 coordinate 5,973,601, forward strand.
AGCGAAAACCACTACGTTTTATTTCAGATTTGGCGTAATAGCGCTCCCTCGAGTGCAGCAACCGCATAAACTCAATTATCCGCCTCTCTCATAGTATTAATTTCTCTCAGCTGCATATTGCACCTTCTTGCGCATTCATCGATATATTACACCTGCAAAATTAGACCTTTTGATTTCCGTCAACATCTTTCCATTAAATTCAGCATGCCTCATTCGCGTTAATTATTTCGCTCCCTCGGCGCGCACTCGCTATATTTTATGGCGTTCCATTCATCCAGGATGAGAGCACCATCCAAATGAGAAAACTTCTTCGCTTCACGATTAACCCCTTCCCCGCGCTTAAATTTACTCGCTCCGCCATTCAGTAAATTGCACCGGCCGCTTTATAAATTCTAATCTAGGCTCCATCGCGTACGAGGTAATCGCCCGTACTTTTACGGTAGCGCTGCGCAAAAGTTTGAAAGGGAGTATATTTCTGCAAATCCGTTTCTTTTGAAGGACACCGGACGGAGGCTTTGTACCGGGTGTTGTGGGCAGATGCGGTGGATGTTGGCTCCACACCGCTCCGTTCCGCGTAATGAGCTAACTCTTGAGTCTTTGACTTGCTCTGAAGCCGCAGCAAGGAACCACAGCCGTAGCAGGAATACCGAGGAGGACCCAGAGCGTGAGCCTATTGACCGAATAGTCCGCCTTCAGAGGGTGCTGCCCTTCGTCAAAGCGCTGCGAATTTGTTACTCTCTCTTTCCATTTTCAGAGAGCATTGCGTTCGTTGTGTAGTTCTCTAACGATCGACTCCCAACTGCTTTTTTTCCCTTTCCCGAGTGGGAGAGATTTATTACCGATAATGCATCCTCTCCTTCTACCGGTCCTTGCAAAGGGCATGGAAGAGAGCAGCTTGGATCGCTGAACGTTTCGGAGATGTTCGCGTACGAGAATGTACTCGTATGTATTCGCCTCTTTTGTTTTTCGAGAGTTGGCACTCTACGAGAGGCTTTTCAAAGAAGGATGATATTTTTACGAGGATGGGCTGGTTTTCTTTCCGTTTTGGAGTTTTGGCAAGGTTATTACATCGATCGCGGAATTAATTGCCGTGTGAAGTAGGCGATGTGTTTTCTAGTATCGCGTTGGGAAATGCCTTTGTTTTCTCTCGAATAGGGGAAAGAATAACTGTAGAACGAACATTTCGTGCTTGAATTTTTAAGGTTAGACAAGGCGTGTAGTACGTCAAAATCACTCATCGATGCCGGTTACATCGATTATGTGCTTTTTTGGTCCAAGATATTGTCTGAATTTGTTTATGAGGTAATTAGAATAAAACCAACGAAAAAAAGTCAACACGAGAAGATTTTACTTCGTGGAAGACCGTAAAGATGAAATAAATCTGGAAGTGCATAAAAAATCTTATTTCATTACAATGAAGGAAAGAGTAACGATATGCTGAATCATCTACGAACGTAAAACTTCTGCAAAATTTGTAAATATGAAACCCACTATCCATTACAAGGAAGAAAGGACCGCATGGTCATGACAGAAATGACTACAGGTCGTAGATTTAGTAAAATGGAAGTTATTTAAACGTAAGAACAAAGAAAAACGATTTATACGATACGTTAGGTTTGATTTAGCTACAATTTTTTATTTAGAACTCTGGGAGACATATTCTTAAATATCTTCAGACGATTGATGAAAGAACGATTTCAGTGTTCAGTGTGTGCATACTCACCAGCGCAGAACTGTTCAAGAGCCCATATTTGCTAAGTTTTGGTTATATTTGATCAGGGTCGTATGCAGTCCAGGCGTGCACTACGCTATTCAAATTGGGGACAACGAATTCCGCAATTTCCAAATCTTCTTTCGAATTGTATCGTCTCTCTATTACAAGGGAATCCAATCAGTTATTAATAGGAGTTCGTCATTATCCTTTCCATCATTTGTGTAATAATGGCAATTTAGTCATTTCAGTCGTTCTTTAATTGTACTCATACTCCTTCTAAAACACTTATTACGGTGCAATAGTGCTCGTTGCAACTTCTAAAATCACAATTCGATGTTTCATTCACCGAGTTGTCCTCTTCAAAGTATAAACATGATTTTTCCACAGTACCGACATTAATGAATTGCTCTCTCTAATTAGAATTCTCGTTTGAATTCGGAATCGAATCACGTCGCTTCTCCGGTCACCGATTTCAAAGCTTTAGAATTGATAAAATGAAGCACGCAGCATTCCAGTTTATATCGTCATAAAACGGTCGTTTTGCGCCTAATCATGGTTAACCCTAATTAATCGACTCGTTCGGAGCTGTTGTAATTTATTCGTGTTTAAGCCTTTGCGGAACATGCGGTGTTCCTAAGCCTCTAAGGAATTTCTCCGCGAATTTTGCGCATGAAGTTTATACTGCTGACACAAAGGGTAATCTGTCAGTCGATAAAGTTTCCATTAACAAAGCGTTCGAGAATTTTTGGTAAACATCGATGTTGCGGAGGAGGTTCCCGAAGCGGAAAAGACCGCCAAGGTTACTTTGTATTTCACTCTGCTAACTCCACCTAAGCTCCTTTCCATACGTAAATTTTCCAAATTCGCGCCAAGCGAAAGCATCCTGTAAGATACGGAAGCTCTGCATTCTCTCAGTCAATGCGCTAAAAATGATCGCACCCGGCTAAGTAGCGGTAAATTCGAATTTTCTCTCCACCTTCCATGGTTGGAGTTTTCCGCAGCAAGATGTTTATTTGAGTTGTATTCATGAGATTCGGCGGTGAATCTCATTTCCGAACAAACTGTCTTCGAAAACGCGCAGCTCGGGATAAATATGAGGAACTTTAAGGCGCTAATTCTCCTTAAAAATTCCGTTTCGTCCTGTTCAAAATTCCTACGTTCGTCTCACCGTGCGTTAATCGGATCCGAGTTCCCATAAATACAAATCTCGGTAATATACAACATTGTTACCGAAGGTCTTAGTCGTCAAAAGCTACTTATCCTCAAATTATAAACTCAGCATCTAAGGCAGAATAACTTACTCTCTCGGTAATTTTGGCTGAAAGTTTACCTGTTAGGAATGATGATGAAAGTTTTATTAAATGCACTTTTTTGCTGAATTACCTTTTTTCTTGTTCATTCCCCATTAGTTACTATTTCTTATCTTCGACTTTAATGTTCAGTATGATGTCTTTCCTACTTTACCTTGATGTATTAGGTCGTGATTTTCTAGATATATTCAGAAGTACCATCACAGCTGTGAATATATTGTTTGCAGAAATCGTTGTCGACAATTTTTTAATAATCAGAATAGATTTACTTCCACTCAAAGCAAAACTTCGAGTCAGTTAGTTTCGTTTTGGTTTTGATTAATAATTATGTGATGTATCCTATATAATATTTTTCTTTTCCATCTCTCATCAAAATTATATTAAATAAAATCCTTTTATGAACAATAAAAATGAAAATTTCCCGTAGTACAATGCGTTAATGTAAAATTTAATACTTTATCGAAAAGTTTTGAATGAAAGGAAAATTCGCAGCCTCGCTCTGCAAAACAGAGCTGGCTTTCACTGCAGGGCCGACCCTGGTCTCTCTCTCTCTTCGTTGGCTGTTTTATTAGAAATCCTTCGGAGTATCTTTTCGCATTTGTAGTTCCCTGTGCTCTCCAGACTGTTTTCCTCGCCCATTCTTTGTATTTCCTCGAGCATCTCCGAGTCGAGAGGCAAAAAATCTCCGCCACGTGGCGCTGCTCCTCGCCTAAGAACGCCGCAGAATGTTTGGAGGTCTCCTCCCTCACGATCTCGCGAATAAGATTACGCGAAGAGGCTAAAGAAAAAAAGCGGCATCGTCGCCTGCGCTTAAAATAAGACCGTGTTTTTGTCTCGGCTTCGTAATTGTAGGAGGCGCGCGTTTCAGTGCGTGACGAGGCCCGTGGGAATAGTGCCAGAGAACGCTTCCTCCCGATGTTAGGCTATCCATTTTTGATGATGGCCATTGCAGGTGAGGGAGGCGTCGAATTGATAAATAACGTCAGGAATGTAAAATACGCAGGCGTAGTCCTTGGGGCGATCATTAGTTCGCCCCGTAACAGTTCTGATCCGAAATTTCTCCGTCGGCTAAGATAGTTTACGTATATAAGGCGAACTGTTCCATAGGTTTGACCATCGCAATGGAGAAGTACAGTCCTCGTTTACTTCGGTTCATTTCTGAAGTAATATAGTAAAAGGGATGGAAAGAATGTAGGCATCAATATTTGGTATGGTACATCTAAAGTCCTGTAAACCCATGCTCGGAGTTGGAAAATGATGGGAATGTTAAAAATTCTGAAATTAATTTTTATAATTTGTGCTAAGGAGCCTAATTTTTACCTATACATACTTTTGAGGTATTTTCTTGCGCCTTACAAGTTTGGGTATGATAGATTAAAATTGGTCGATCAACACTGAAGCAAGCAATAAGAATGAAAATACATGTATATGTGACGTGAAAATCATCTATAGCCGAAAAAGTCTCTTTTGGTTCTATTTCAAACTATTTGGTTGATAAATGCTTAAAAATACATACTTATTTTCATTATCTTTATTCAATGCATTAATTTCTTTTTATATCTTGTGTTAACTACTAATAAATTTACTAATTTGGATTTCTTTTGTTTCAGGTAAGAGAGAGTTCCAAATGACCTCTTCCCCGATTATGTGAGTACTCAAACAATGCTAGAGCATAAGTCATAAAAGGTCTTTTCCATTTTCGGTAGTGTTCTTCCGTTAAAAAAATTGTCCTATAATTTGACGCAAGCGTTTCCAATATCAGTGGAAAAATCTCAATTCTCCGATGATACCGGAACCTGCTTCAATCCCCACTTTCGCAGCAGTAAGTTTCCGGAAGGCTATTCTTTCATATGATGATGCATCTATGATGTATATTTCAGCTAAATACAGTTGAAAATTATTTTCCTGAGTTAATCTTCTAGTAACTTGCTGATATGGGTGCTTTCAGTAATTGAGATCGGGACGAAATGTTTCTAATTGCAAATATTATGTATTTCTAACGAAAGGAAACTATAGGGATTGGAGTAGACGCGGCTATTCCATGTGATCGCCTTAGAATATAAGCAGCAATTGTGAAAGGGAATAGTTTCGAAGTAGGTCCATGTTCTAAATGTTTTCGAACGTAACGCGCTGTGCGTAAACCTCTTATTGGCCAAAGAATGGGGCGCTGCGTGACAGGAATCCAGCGCTTTCTATTGAGTGAGAGATTTACTAACTGCTTCCCCATGGCGAATTTATATCTTTGGAACATGAAACATTTCACATCACGGAGATGGAATTTGTTCTACTTCTGCGGCTCTTACTATATATCTGTCGCTGTTAGTATATTAGAAATATCGCCTTATTTCTCTATTTCCCTAAAAATGTCGGTAGACCCCGGAATATTGAAAACTTAATTATCCTTCACATGCACCCTGCTGACCTCTAAGCAGACATTCCTTCCTTTCGCGCCGTTCATTTAACAGCTTCATTAATGCAGTTCACAGATCCGTTTCTCTAGATGATTAATTATTCGGGATTATTTATGTCGTCGTTGTTATTCTATAAGTTCTTATCATTTTGATTTAAAAATTTATTTTCAATTTTTGGCGACACTGTGTTAATCGTTAAATCAATGACTGCGTGTGGAATAGGCTCGTAGCCAAATTACAACGATATATTTGATACATAAGTATATCGTTCAAGTAAATTCTTGGTAACCACACAATACTTTGCTTCTTAAAGGCTTCTTAAAATTATTTTTGGTGGCTGATAATTTTTTATATGCTCGTAATTCTTCGAGTGTAGTTTTTCTGTAGTTTATATATGAAATTATGTTTTTTAAGCTTTCACTTAATGCAAAAATTAGTCCGTTTATGTAGTGTTATCATCTCTAAAATTTATCCGTTTTTTTTACCAGTCTCATACTATTTCAGACGCTGTTTTGGTTCAAATGATTTAATCTAAATAGAGTTTGTGTACTCCTTTACGAGTATGCCGTTTTTAATGTTACAATACAATTGTTATGGTCGTCAGTGCTATAAATAGAGTACGTGCTGATCAGCGGAGCGTCGTTCAAGAATCTTTCGTTTTGTTTCCTACTTTTAATTAATTAGGACCTTTTTAAAAATGTAAATTTACCAGAATCCATAGGGCGAATACCGTGTATCATGCAGGCTTTACAATAGAGTAGTATACGATCTGCGAACGGTCTCACATCCGATACGGATTCGTCCTTCGTCGTTTAGATGTCAACTAACGGCTGATTAGCGTTTCATTGGAAGGAAATCGTCCGTTTTTCAATGGAGCAAATGGAACGCGATGGCATGTTGCGGGTGGCCTAAAAGGTGGCGATGTGAGCAGAAATAGCTCTTCTCCGACCTAAATTTCTCCTCCGTTCACTCGACGAGCACGATGCACTCAGAGAAGGCAAACCCTTCCGCTAATATTCCCGTGAGAACCATAACACAACTGCTTTGCGTGCCATTAATTATCGCTCGGATGGATCCCAATGCCTCGCGCATTTTCCTTTCGCGGTGCAAGGATGCCCCAATGTTTTCCGTTGTTGGGATGGGGGATGCGAGTGATTAATTTCATCTCAAAATCTGTAATTAGCTTCGTCTGGTGCTATCAGATGCTCTTCAGGCTCCCATCTCATCCGTCTTTGAAATTCATTTTGTTTTTTCATGTCCGAAGTTTTAACCCATCTCCCGATTCGTTTTTGAGAATTTCGTTATCGAGTGGCTTCTCATTAAAGGGATTTTGAATCCTCGTGTGCGTGTTTCACGTTGTGATGATTTCAGGGAAGTATTCATAGCCACATCTGCATATTACAGAATTACGGGTTTTCATCGATTTCCCGTATTGGCGAAACACCGATTCAATACGAATTCACACTTTTTGCGGTATGGCTTCCCTTTTCGAAATTTCGGTTTTGCACGAAATCATGTGTGTTAAAGAAATGAAGCCATTCAAATATTTTTCGACGTTTTGAATCACGTTGCCTATTTTAGCGAAATCAAAACGTACCTCTCTCCATTCTACGAAATTATAAATAAGTTCAAAGTAAACAATAAGAATAGGATTATGTAGTGGGCTGAGTCAGAAAACAGACTGCCTAACAAGATGAGTATATACGAAAATCTCTAGGAATGATCCTATTGCATTAAAGATTGGAAATATTCGTCTCAATCCCGCTTATTATGGACTTGTTTTTTCGTATATTTGGTTTGCTTTTTGCTGTATTTATCATCTCTGAACTTCCGATTTCTGGCTCCTCATTGTTTTCTCAGTTTGTCTTATCATTTCTCCACTCCATTCGAGGAATCAGCTAACATCGAAAGACAGTAAGACGGTATCATGTATAATATAGTATTCATAGAAGTCTTATGACGCTGGTAAAGTTCTGCAATACAAGTATTTACTATCGGAACACCGCCACTTATCACTTCCGAAGATTTTTTTCGAGTAAACAAATCTCAGGTCATCGGTGCTCCCACTATCTTATCACTTTATCATCTCTCTATCGTTATATCCCTTTCTTCCGTCATTACTCTCAATTTAGCGACCTCACCCACTCTTATACACAATCCAGCAAAGGAAGAAACTGGAATATTTTCGAAGGCAGTGTTTGCGTCAACAGATAATGATGGATCATCGCTTGACTTTTGTTCCGTATCTTGGCCTCTGGAGGTCTCTCACGACGTCGCACCTCTCCCCGCTGACTCTTGGCCACGCGGAAACCATTTCTTCCACTCCTCCACTTTCTCCACCGGCAATCGGGTTAATTTGCCATCGAGTGCAGTTTTCCCTCTCTGAAAATTCCGCTTTGAACTCCGGATTTAATTCGCGACACCGAAGCACTGAGGCGCTGGTGCAGCCGGACTCAGCTTTCACCGTCAGAGGCGCTCCCGTCGCCTTTCATCCTTTGCGCCTGCTTTTTTCTCCTGAATTCATTCGGTCGGGGGAGTTTTCGATTGAAATTTTTCTCGGCTTGGGTCTTTGCGTTTTATTCGCCGCCCTTGCGGAATGACCTCCCGTAAAATGTTTGTTGCAGTTCGCTTGCAGAAGTTATTCCCATTCTTCGTCGGAGGAAGCGGTACTTGTTTCCCGCTCCGTGTAATCCACATAGTTCTCAGTGCCGCCGTATCACATGTATTCCATACGTGTGCATGTACTCTGTAGTTTTGAGCCGAGGTTGACGAACCCGAAGTGGATCATATGTGTCAGCGAATGTGAATCAAAGAGAAAGATTTGAAATTAAAACGGCTTGGGGAATGGATAACCTTTGTGCCATTCGAGTATATTTTTAATTGGAAAATCTTTGAGTCGTTAAATGCCATTGGTAACTTTACGGGACGTGGAAGGTATCGGCTAATGATTCAATAATATAGCATGGTCTCAGTAAGACGAGATAATTTGAGACGGTGATATGAGGAATAATGTTCGTCAAAGATTGAAAAATGAAGTACCTTAGTAATGATTTTGAAAGAATCGAATAATATAGGATAAAGCTATAAATTTCTCTCGATCAGTAATGGAGAAAGCATAACATCGACTATTTTCATTGCTATAAAATCCTAAGGCAATCATCACAGACACTTTCCTCATGAGTATCGTAAGTTAAAAATTGAAGTAATGTTTCGGAATTCATTCGTAATATACCAAGAAAAAAATGCTATTTAAATGTTTTCCTTAATGATTTTTTTGTTTTCTTTTATCTCATAAGCGTGTATGAATGAGAAATCAAGCAAGGAAGGCGCTCGTCCTTGAGTCCGGCCTATTTTCCCATCATTACATCCAGTTTAGTATGAATGAAGATTTACTGTTTAAGCGAGATACTAATAGGCGATTTGGCACGTTTAGAACGCTCAAACGATCCCATTGCATATTTAATTCATCGGTATTAATTTAACTCCCTCATTAACTTCAATGATGGGACGGAATTCGGAGATATCACAGCTGCGTCAACTTAGTAGGCCCTCGCTGTGAGAAACGAATTCACTCCCAGCGACGAATCTCCCGATAATACTCATCGTCGAAGGATTTCGTAAGCAAATTCGCTTGGATGGAGTCCAAGTACCGCCTCCGCCCTTCTGATAAGCGTCCTCCCCTCAGTCCTAACATCGCCGCCATGTTTAGCAAGAAACATGCCACTCATTTATCGCCGTAATTGCTCTCCTGCACAGTCCCCTCGTCACCAATTTCGGTACAGTGAATTTTCCTAGCGAACACCCCTCTGCAGCGGATTTGCCTTCAAGGACCAACTCATGTTCCTGTGACTAACCTAGGAGGTCTTTACAAGACCCATCAAAAATGGGCAGCAGAACGAACGTAACTTTCCTTTTGGTTACCCCATAATAACTTCCTAACTCATGCGATTCAAAGTAAGAGAATTTTTTTCCTGTTCGGTCAGATTTCGTTTCACGTATGTAACATTCTGCACCTGAACTGTGAACTCAGTTCCCATATGATTGGGTTACATTCAGGGGAGAATTTCGGCAATAGAAGTCCTAGCGCAAGAACCACTTTGAGGCCCCCCTAAGAGATTATTAATTAGTAAAAATCAGTCTTTTATGCCTACTTAATGACTAGGCCTTCAGTTTTTGCCTATTTGACCTAAGGGCAAATCCTTCACTGGCTATATTCCCAGAAAAACTTCATTTTTACATTCCCATCTAACAGAATCCTCTTTTTCTGTTCTCTTTTAAGAAGCTCTGCTAGAATGATTGAACAGATGGCATCGTTAAAGAAGTGTTTTTATTATTTTTGCAAAACTTGACTTCATACGTGTTTCGCATTCATCACCTTTTCCGTATTTAAGTTTGCTCGGATTTTAAAATATATGCTGAGAGACTCAATACCCTGAGAGCCCATGGGAAAATTACGAATGTTTTAATGTAAACCCAGAGATTCAATTCAGAAAACGTACAACGGTCCAAAGCAGAAACAACTATCGGAACGTATTTTTTCAGTAGACCGAGTTTCAAACTTACGTGGCTCGAAAATTAATTTAAATTATGCCTTTTGTACGAACCTGCATAAAGATGAGCATTTTATTATGGTGCATCGCTTCTTTGATGGAACCGCGCATTACGTAGTCATGCATAACCTTGTCAGAGGTCTCGTAGTAGTACGCTTAATTTGCCCCATATTTCATTCTTGGGAACGAGATAATGCCGTAATCGAGTTAAAAACACCGCTCCGAGACAATCAGAGTAACAGAGAGTTTTCTCTATATTTTTACGAGTCAAGGACTTTGCGGAAACCGAGCAGACGTAGTTGAAGTGTCGTTTTCCCCGATGACCCTCTCGGTGTATAATCCTCAGCAGCGATTATTTGTGTGGGTGATGGAGAAGAGTGCAGCGTGCGTGGGTGCATCCCAACGCTCGATTAAAGACACTCCGGAGCGCGTAATACATGCGAATTGGACTGAAGAGGGTGGCCGTCGGGGATCGTGCGCGGCTTGTCAACTGGTAAAGCGCTGTGGATGGAATGGAGATGGTGGGCCGAAATCACGGCTATCGGGAGGCCGGATGTGGAAGGCGCTCGTAAATGACCATGGGCCTTTCCTAACGGAATAATAAAGCTATTTATAATGGTTGAAAATCTCCCGCCCGCTTGGGTTCCATACGAGGGATGATTTGAGATTTTGTTTTCTGGACGCTTGCCTCTCTCATTGTGTCGCCGCCTCTGACCGATTCTATCGCACCACTTCCGTGCTTTTTCGTCCGTATACCACTTTCATTTTACCACTCTGGTGACCATTCTACGCAGCAAGGCCCGCCTTTTCCCTTCGTTGCACATTTGGTGATTGGAAAACGAAATAGGCTCTTATGGGGAAGAGGAATTTTAAACTACAATGCAGTAATACCTCCGCTATAGAAAAAACCTGCTAATGAATTTTCGGCTAACGAAGTTTTTTCATTGCTTTTTAAACTTACTTTTTCAGAATTTCAAGGGAAACGTTCGCTATGCATAATCTAAAATCGAGTGCTAGCCGACCAGGAACGCAGAATCAAAGAATAAATATATTTCTCCCTTTCTGTTTTCAAAATCCTAATTTAAGCAATAACAGCCATGGAATACACTTAGTTAATAACATTTTTTTCTTTCGCACGATTCATAACATTTTTTCTAACTCGCAGTCATTTCCTTTCTTTTCTTCATCACTCCTAAATGCAAATGAATCAGTGGCGTATTATTATTAACGTAAGAAGGTAAAATGTAAATTTGGAGATAAATAAATTATAAAGATTAGTATCAGCGGCCGACATACCCCATGGGCACCATCTGCCTCTGGGGTATTGTTATGTTCGGTCTACCTTTCCAACAGAATTCACTCTCGAAAAGCTGGAAAACGAAACATTTTCTCGCTGCTGACGAACGAAGTGGCAACTCGAAGGTAAAAACGCGGTGAATAAATTAAATGAGGAGTTGCAAACATAATATAAATGGCGGGCGCGAGAGGTGGTGATTTCGGGTAATTTTTTTAACCAATCGTCCGAACGCAGTCGATTGAAATCATTAATTGGATGTTCCTCGTACTTTTGCGCATTTTGGTGCATAACTAAAAATGCGATTCGACGCGGAATATGTGGTCGTTTGTTTGTTTTGATGTTTGGACGTTGCCAAAATGAGAAGCAGAGTAATTTATACGTGTCTCCACTCCGGTGTTTTTTTTTTCGCTCAACTCCCGAGCACATTGAATTGGAAGATAATTGCTTGGCTGTTTTAAAACTGCTCCAATTCGCGTGTTTTTATTTTCTCTGGAAAAATATCGCGAAAATTTATTGAGCCCCGATATTTTCTGCATCTCCGATTTCGATTCGGCAAGAAATATCAACACAACAGTCTAAATATTAACGCTTTTCACATCTACGCCAACCAGAGAGAGAAAATATGCCATTTTCTGTTTCCTCCCTCTCAAAGCTAATCTTTTTTGGATGTATCGGAGCAGAATTAAACCTCTTTCAATCTGATACATCCGGATAGGTGTTCCTTCCATTTAGGTTTAATATTTGTGGACCTTTTTCAAGAGTAACTTGCTTTGCCATAGTTTTCATACTTCATCGCCCGTTGATAGTTACTGTAATTATTGTATTAATTTTACTCTTTTATTATATTGTATTCATTTTCGATTGAGAAATTGAGTATAAATTTGGTATAATTTTATATTCCTTAGTATGAAGCTTTTTTTCAATTTTTCTCCTTACTTAAGTCATTATTTCAATGTATATCTTTCTTCCTCATTATTTTATTAAAATTTATTCCATTTTATTCTACAGTTGATTTCTGGTCATTTGAAGTCAACATCGTTTCTTGTCTGTATTTTTTCTATTATCATGAATTTAGATCGTCTATTTTTTTCCGTGTTGCATATTACTCCTTTTTCCATGTACTTTTTATTGGTAGGTTTCTCAGTTTTTTTGTCCTCCTCCTCCTAGCTGGATTTTATTTTTTTTCTCAAATGTAGACTTAAGTATATCTTTTCTAAACCCACAAATTAGTTCTCTCTTTCTTATGCATTTCTTAGACGTAGTTCTTAAAAGTTGTTTCTTTTAACTTTAATAACAATGGGTTAAATAATAGAAGTCTATTAATTTTGAATTTCTTCTTATATATCTAAATACAAATAAATTTATAAATACTATTATTGTAATATTTATAATAACTATTTATTGATATCTTGATACTTATAACCCAGTTTATTCATAATTCGCTCCCTTAAATAAAGTGCTGTTATTAGTATTTTTGTCCAGGCCTACTCTTTATGGATTTTTATGTAATTTTGTCACCGATGAGTTGAAACAGGGATATATAAAAGGAAGTTCCGTTTGTTTAAATTCGTAGCCACCCTCCCGAATGGTAAATTTGAGGGTGTGACGTATATGCAAATGAACCGGTGTTGGTGCACTCAAGTACGGGAGCAATCGATTAATGATACAACTGCGCGAGGTTGGTGCACTCTGCCTCCATTCCCCTCCCTCACATTTCTCTCCTCTTCAGGTGAAACAGTATCATTCCTCCACGTCGTTTACGGAGCACATGACCCTTCCAACGTGGATGCTGACTAATGATCCGTCGGACAATGTTACGAAAGATAGCGCGAAACTAAAGTTGGATAAGTTTGCCCGTGAGGGTCCAGCGGTTATTTCTTTTCACCTCCTTGGAAGGGTCATCCGAGGTGCATTGTCCTGCAGACTTGGCAAGGTCGCCCCACAGCTTCGCTCAATTATACACCCTCGCGACCACACGGAGACTTGATACTCGTCACAGCGGGCGTCCTTCTTTTTCATTCCCTTTTTTCCCTACAGATGGCACGCGATTTATATCGAGCGACGGAGTCAGGGCCCTGACCCTCGACCTCTCCTCCGTGTTCGTTTATTGTCGAAATGAAACCGAGAAATGTTACAGACGCTCACCTCTCGCCGGGATATTTTCGATTGGATTATCGGCGTCTAAAATTTGAGATAATTGGATTCGATCCCCGCATTTTACATTTAATAAGAGCCAACGCCGATGATTTGCCGATGACAGCCGATGATTGATGATTTCTTCAAAGGGTTATTATGTGATTTCGAAGCGGTTTCCTCTCTTCGCCCCAACGGTTTTAGATATAATTTTTTAAGGACCGATTGCTCGGCCATGAAAAAAGGAAACCTCATTTTCTTCGGGGACCATGCCCGCGGATAAAGCAGATGACGATGGATTTTATTCGAAACCGATGTTTCATTTCACCTCTATTGATATTGAAAATTCACCGAGCAATAATTAGTTTGAGGCTAAGGTATGGTCAAATCTCACGATTTGGGAGGTCCTCAGTCAATATACGAATGAGATGGGCTTCCATATAGCAAAGTGGGCGTTCACTTTTAGATCCTGGGCTCGATTCCTATGTGACAGCTGAGTTTATTTCACACATTTGTGTAATAACCTATGCTGTCAAAGCACTTTTAACTATTCTACTATAACAAATAAAGTTTCACTAATATATCATTTATGAGGGAGAATTTTTCCTTAGAATTGTATTTCTCCGTTTACAAAAATAGCCAACTCTGTTAACAATTATATCTTTCGATCAAGATGTGCATGAGCGTGAATTTACAAATTTACAACTGTTTCATTTTTGTAAACTCCTTGATTAAAGTGATTCTATTGTTTTTTCGCTTTCTAATACCAAGAGAAAAGAATGCATGTACACGGAAAAAATAGACTTGGATCAAAATCATCTGGTATTCATTTTAACCCAATTTTAGTTAAAGCTTATGTCAGCCATTTTATCTCTAAATTTTATTTTAAAATCTATCAAATGTCGATAGAAAAATTGATTGTATCCGTTTTGCCTGTCTCGTTTCGGAATATTTTCTCGAATGGGAATATTTATTGGAAATGTATACTACAATACTAATATAGTGACATTCCGATTACCTAAATAAAGTTTCGTTCCTTTGTTGGTCTCCGGTGCTATGAACCAACCCGTTCAGATAATCGTGAATCACCTGTTTATAGAACGAGTGGTCGTTCCGAGAAATGGGATTTGGTACCGTGTATGTTTTTCTCTTCTCCATTTCTTGTGTTCCGCGCTATCGACACGGTGTGCAAACGGCCAGCACATCGGACAGCGTCCGTTGTAATGGTCGTCGAATACTTTTACCGTCTGAATTCCAGTCGCGTGTGGCCCCAGTGTGGGAAGCGTTTGTTGATTGTCGCTCTCCCTTTGTTTTATTTTCGCCCTCAAATCGATTCCAGCTCTTTTTTCGTCTCCGTCTTCATTTGTTGTCGGCTGACCGGAAGATTGGCGTCGGGGCCCTTGTGTTCTCCATGTGACGTTGCGTGTGCGATGGATTTCCTACGTCCAGAACGCCTTTTCTCGCCTCTTTTCTTTGTCTTTTGTTCCCTTCGTCGATAGCGTGATGTGAATTTCGACATTTGGTCTTGAAAGAACGTTCCTCGTAACCCAAAAAATATCGCTCGGGGTTCTTTACGCTTTTTCGTTATTAATTTTGGGGTCGAGACCGAGTTTAAGGCGGTTTTGGTTCGTGGGATTTTATTTTCCGTACGTCCAATTGCAATCTTACTCCCGATCGCCTGCTTCGAAAACCCTTTTCACGTATTTGCGAATTCGGCGATATAAATCATTTTTTTCTTGTTTCTTTCTTACCCTACTTATCTCCCGCATACCGTTTCTGTGACTTAGTTGTAACAAAATCGTTTGTAAAATCTTAGTTCGGCGAGAAAACTTCAAATGTTCGTGATTATTAGGCGACAATAATCGGTCATAATTATTTTTGTTCCGGTATATTAGTTCCGGAAGCCTTTCTCGAACCGTTGTGAACCTGGTTTTTGTTCCATTCATTATATATTATAAAAATTTTGAGAATTATATTGTTTTTTAACTCGCTTATGTATGGAAATAAATTTTAGAAAAACTCTTGTTATTGAATAAATCGTAAAATTTACATAAAAACACCTATATTATAGGTCCAAGCTGTACAACTTGGATGCGCAATATAGAACGGCAAAAACAATAAATAAATATAAACGGTCGAATTATTTTTGTTTATTCTACTGGAAACATTTTGTTCTTAATATATAGTACCATAAAATCCGTTACATTTTCTCTGATTCATATTTTCTTTTCTCTCTAGATTTATATTTCTATTTACATTCTTGGTTTAATATTTCTTTTTACATCATCATCGTAAACATTTTACCCCTTTTCTATTTTTTTCCTGCCACGTGTTGTTTTATCTAAATTGTATAGATTTTTCGCTTTACACGGATGAACGTTCAATATATTTATTTGTTTATTTTAATGGAAACCTTTTAATCGTATCATATGATACCATAAAATCCGTTATATCAGCTCCGGTTCATATTTTGTTTTCTCTTTGGATTTTTATTTTTATTCGAATTCTTAATTTTGTATATTTTTACTGTGTTATCGCAAACATTTTTACTCCCTTTCCTATATTTGCCCGCAACATATATTTTTAGCGAAGAGTTTTTTCCACACCCTATTTTCTCCTTCCTTCATAGATATTTTATTTATAAAATGAAATGTATGGGAGAGGCGCTTCGGTCTAATTTCGAAAGAGAAAGTCTTTGTATATTGCTATCTTTCCGAGAATCTTACGCTCTTTTTAACGTTAATATATTCTCCGCATCACTAAAACTTCTCCTTTCCCTTGACATTTTGATCACAACAGCAAGTTTTTAATGAAGCAAAAAGGAGGTATTTTTATTTTGTTGGCGTAATAGTATTTTGAGAGGCTTATTCGATGTTGTCAGTGAACGTAACTTCTATCGCAACTAGCTCGTTTGATCAGTATCTGTGGCTGTAATTCCTGATGTCTACCATGTATTTGTTTCCCGGAGGAGCAACGTAGCTGTCTGCTATTTGATAGGTTTAAACAGTTACGGTCGCTAGGGATTGCGCACGTAACTTTTCGAGGCAGCTTGTTTTCGCCCCACTCGTCTTCAGGGCTTTTCCTTCGCTCTGTCTAAGGAAGACTTCGCAAGTACCCAACACTGACTTTCATCTCCTGTCTTCTCGGGTCCGCCCCAGTTCCCTTTCGCACTATTTTGCCATTGAATATAAACGGAACCTCACCACTTAAATCTATCGAAACGGACAAAAATGCCACATGTCGAAAACGGAATGAAAGATTTTGTTCGGTTTAATCTCCGAAGAACGTGGTTTTTTTATGAGTTAAAATGAAGAAGGTTGGCAAAGTGAATTTTTATACCAATTTCCTTGCTTTTACCTTCAACGGATCGATAAAATGATTTTCTAAGAAGATAAATTATTTCATTTTTTCTATATATTTTAAATGAATGTACTATATATACGAGAAAAATTTATATAATCTGCCTCATCCATCGAAAGAAATTTTTCAGTAAATCTTCCCCGTTTGAACCTTAAAAATCATTATTGTTCATCATCTTTCTTAAGACTTGCTTTGCTAAACGTATATACGTACCTCTTATATTATTCATTGAAGTAGACCAGGTCAAGTGGACCTCCGTTCAGTTTCATATGTTACTCATTTATGTTTCCTTTTAAAGGTAGGTTTTATATTGTCTTTTTTCAGTTTATTTAATATTTTGTCATATCTCAGTAGTTTTCAAACTACATTGAGTTCCGTATTAAAAATGTTGAGTAAACATTCGCGGAGATTATTCTCTAGGTTTTAGGAATTATGTATTCAAGAAGAATCGTTGTATCCTAGTTTATATCTATAAACTCTAGTTGCTCTACCCGAGCTTTGTGGAAACAAACTGAAGCCATCTTTCGTATTTTCCACGATTTTTCGTCTAAAATACGACGAATTGTTTTATATCTGGTCGAGTACGGAGGTGTTTGATAAATTTGGCCGTACCTATTATCATTCCTGTTTAAAAGCTCCGACTGTGGCCTTTTCAAGAAGTTTGCGACGGGACATTTAGTCGTCGTTCCATTTTCCAGGTGAATTCCCAGCCTCCCTCGATTATTTGTGTTTTCAAAGCATTCTTTTCGAGGGCTCTCCACTGACCTCATTCTCGAGTCATTATTTGTATAAAAGGCGCAATTACACTACATCGCCGGACAGCCGAATCCCCGCTTTGACCCCATCAAAGTTTATTCCATCGACTTCTTTGTTCTTTATCGGAGAAAAAATCTTGGGGCTCAATTAAAGCCGGAGGAATTATCGGGGATTTCATCGCGGACGAATTGAATAAAATAGGAACTCGTGACCAATTGATCTCTTCCTTGGGCGCGCCATTACTGCAACCGGTTGAATCGTCCACTTTTGTGGAAAAGCTTTAATCTCTTGGGCAGGTCATGCATTTCCAATATTTCCCTCGAAAAGGAGTCCCGCATCCTCGACCAAACAACCCTCGCTGCTCGTTTGCGGGAACGGGGAGAAACTTCTCCGTTTGTTCAGGGGATACGCGCGGAATTTTTGTTTCATTTAATTTAGAGGCTCGGAGAAGAGAAATTAAAAGGCGGAGGAAAAAGAAGAGACGTCTTCTTCGGAGCAGTTTGTTTGTCCGGGTCCAGGCAGATGGTGCTGAAAAGGGTTCGCCGCTTTGTGTTGCACGGAATGAGCGATGTTCCAGCATAAAAAGGGATAAATATTCAGGAGTCCTAATGAAGGAGTGAGGGACAAGCTTTCTCTATCGATTGCTCGCAGTTCTAGGGGACCCGTTTTTTCTCCCACGCAAAGGAGTATTCGTTCCAGTACGCGTTTGTCCATCGCAATCCAGTAATATCAGCCTTTGAAAACTGTAATAATTCACCATTCAAAGTAGCCTATCAGCGTTATCGATTACTGAAGTTTCAATCAAAATTTATTACAGCTAAATTATCCATAATCAAAATATTGAGTGGTAGTGAGTATTATTCTTAAAAGTACGTGGAGAGGTAGAATCATTTTGCACTTATAAGCACCCACCAGGATTCGAACCCAGAGCCTATTTCACAAAGGAGAACGTTTGGCTATCCGGATACCCCTGATTATCTTACGTAGTGCTTGTATGATAAGCTCAATAGACTCGCGAAAATCAAGCTAGAATGGGTAATCTAATATTCGAAAAATGCCAGCAGAACACTGAATGCGGTACCTCTGTTTTAAACATGACCTTCCCATTACTAAATCAGGTTATCACGCACGGAATTTCCTTATTAATTGATAACTCTGAAAGCACGATTGACGTGATTTGGAAAGCATACATCATGCACTTCCTGTTGGTTTTCGTTCATAATTCGTGCTCTTGGAGAATGAAAATTCTTTGTTGACCTGAAAAGATTGTTCATCGCAAAATCACGAAACCTTGTGAAAATTTGAGCTGGTGTGAATGCCATACTTCCTCATCAATCAAAATAAAATAAAAATGATTCTGTTCATAAAACTTGTTGTCCTTTAGAATACTGACGTTATGTTCTCGTTTACTTATGGACTCAAACCTTTTGATGACCAAGTTTTCTCTTTTTGCATTCTTAATTATGAGTTATCTCTTTCAGACAATATCGAAAAGTTTCACACATTCATAATTTACGGCTGCACATTTTTGTAATTTTAAGAAAGCAATATTAAAGAAAACGGAAAATATTTGGTTGCTCATGAAGCTTAATTATGAGGCCAAAAAAGGAGAAAATGCTTAGGTAGTGTTTCACAATCTTTATCGCCTCAATTCACTCTTCTTATCTTTTCAAGGCAGATGAGTCCCACGTATGTGCGAAAAATTTCTTTTCCTAATTTACGTAATTAATATTGCACGAGTAATGGTTTGCTGGTGAATGGCGGTGCACCTCTCCGACGATTTATCTGCAATGAAAGGAATAATTAGAGAAATAAATTCTTTAGCATAATGGAACGATATCAACTTGATCGATCCCCACCCTATAGATTCGTTAGGCTGTCCCAACCGTTTGGGATGCATTTAATAAGGGCTTGTGGAACATCATGAGTATCGAAAACTTCCATATGAAGCATTTACGTCCGTGGGTAGAGGAGATGAGAATTCCGTGAGTTTTTAAGTCGAGCTTCCTACAGAAATAGTCTCGTGCATTTGCTGGAAGACATCCTCGCCAACGCAGAGGTGTTATATTAGAGCAAATAGAGAACTCGAGTGCAGCTTCCCGCAGGTACCGAGACATAAAAAACGCCGACACCAGAGGCGTCGCAGAGGATAAACGTGCATTTGGATTCGAGCTACACGCATGCGCTCTGAGGCTGTAACATTTAGCGTCCCTTCGGTATGTGTTTGCCGAAACTCTCTAATAATTTTTGCCTCGCATACCTCCAAGTTGTTTTTGTTTAGGACGTTTGGAGCGTGTTAAATATGGCCGGATTCCACAAAACGTAGGCATCGCTGAGATCAGAGTGGTTTATGGTGGCGCCTTGCAGCCATCGTCTTGGGCGTTGACCACGACGATCAAGCCGTTGTGTCGCCCACTAATATCGCTCGATTTACGAAAGTGAGCTCTAGAAGGACCTTTTCATGGCTTCTTCTCAGCTCTGCATTCCGTCTTTCCCACGTTTCTCGGCTAGGAACTGTACACATCGTAGTATTATATTCTACTTCAATTAATTACATTCATTCTCCATGCAAACTTCATTCTCGCCTATCACTTTGTCATGGGTAATGTGAACACGAAAGGATCAACTTCATCTTTTGTAGAGTAACTTCTAGGTCGATAGTGATGTATCGATATCTACAAATCGATCGACATTGAGATATGTGGTCGATCGCCGTTGATAGTTCAGATACTTTCTTAAATTTATCAATTACTTCAAATATTTTCTTTATAATCTATCGCCTATTAATACCTTTACAATATTATTCTATGCATATTGAAACTGAGCAGAGTGTTTCGTAGGCTTAAATACTCAAGTAACTCCATTATAGATCAGAGCCATCCTGGTAAATTCCTAAGTTACTTTATCGATAGTAGTTAACCAAAATTAATATGATCGCTAAATGTATTGGACATTTATTTTATCACAATCGCAGATCCTTCGCGGAATACATTTTTAAAACCAAATATCCAGTTTTCTAATTCAACATATATTTTAAGATAAGGTCAGAGTGACTCAGAGGTCGTATAACACCTTTCACGTCCTCCGTAAACATATTTACCTTAAATTTATTTAACGGTCTCGACTTGGCTTCTAACCCCAGTTCTTCCAACGTTTTCCCTCTTTTTTTTCGGAGAGCATTCCACCTACTTTCCGTGTTTTGCATCAACATAAAGAAAGTTAACTATTAGGAAACAGTTATTTTGACGGTCTCATTTTAAATTTGAATATTCTTGAAGGGAAAAATGTTGCTTAGGTGTGGGGGACTTTTTTTTTCATTGGTAAGCTGCTTGTAACATTCAACGACATAAGAAACCATTACACCGCATTTGAGTGTCGTATTACATTAGCTCAATGATTTTAACATGAATGAAGAAATTTAAGTTTGATTACCTACTTATAATATTTTCCATTGTATATTCCGTCGACGTGATTAAAAATACGGAGAAACGAAATCGTTTGAATTCATACATTTATTTCAAGAAGTAACGAACTGTATAACATCTTAAGTCATTAATTAGTTTCTGAACTCGGGTATAGCCGATTTCGGACACCCATACTCTTAGTCATTCTCCCACGCCGGTGGAGATGTTTCCTCGCAAATTCCTGTCAGCTTTGAAACTGTCAGTCGAATTTTTTCGTTTTTAGGGTGTTTTGGAAAAATTTGGCGCGGAAGGATGGCTGTGTGCTTCAAAGGATCGCCGAATTCATTCGCGCTCGTAGTACTAATTGGTTAGGTTTCCAGGAACGGTGGCGGTCTTTTCTACGGCTCTTAAAAATTCCAAACTCATTTTTCTCGGAATATTAAGTGCAGGTTCCTCTCAACTTCGCAAGTCTTACGCTCATGTTTCTGTCCTTTAGCCGATCAATAAACATCTAAGTTAACTGCAGGGTGTCGAACCGTAAGCGAAAACTGGCACCGAAAAAGGAGTATTTTCAATGGGAGTGGTATCCCAGCGGACTGCAGTATTGCAAGCAGGTGGAAGGCAAGCGGATCCGAAAAACTGGGAAAATTTTTGTGGATAGGAAACCGGTATTTATTTTGAGAAGTATCAGATCACGATCAAATGTAGAACCAACACGATTTTTCTACGGTAAAAATTGTGGAAAACAAGAAGTATTGTTTTAGATGGAGTTCCACAATGTTCGGCAAGAACACCTGGAGTCGATCGATTAAATATGTTAATTAGGCTCACATTCTTAGCGTATCAACGCCTTTGGGAGTCAGAAAGTTAAGGCTGCAAATAGAGCCTAAAGGTAGGGAATGAAGCCTATGTGGTTGTAACTACCCTTCTACGGCCGATTATTATCCAAGGCTTAACTTTTGAGGATAATTTTTACACGCAAAGTTGAGCTAGGGCAAATGAACTACAGAAGGATTAAACCCATGGGATATGAACCCCAGCCATCCGCGTGACAGCCAAGCGCTACTCCTCCGCCTTATGAAAAATATGAATGAGAATAATTTACATCTTGTCCTGGATTCTTCACAAGCTCATTATCCTCACCACGGCAAAGTGGCCAACTTCAGTCGACCTTTTTCGCCTCCACTTCTGGAATCGACGCAAACTGGATCCGGAGAATACTGCAGTCCGCTTGGACAACTTCGAAAATTACGAGCCATAGCGCATGTTTGTCCTTTCCGAAATGCGACGGCAAAACATCTCTCGCGGTCCGCTTTCCCGCATCCTCTTTGTGATGGAGTTAGAGGTTCGCCGTGTCCATTCGCTTTTCTAACACCCTTTGTCGCCGTCAAGAACGTTTTACATGCAGATGAATCCCTCGCCCGTTTATTTGATGGAGTTATCGTGTAAGAAGTGAGAATGACGAGGTTTTCGGCTCGTCTTTGACAACGACACTTTTAATCAGCTAAGAGGATGAGATGCGCTTTATTTTATCCGCGAAAGTAATCGTTTAATGCACACGCTAAGGTTTATTTCTCACGTTTCCACTCTTGCGGAGAAAAATAATTCCGCCGGAAAGAGGTCGAAGCATTCTCGATTAACGTTAATGTTTCCCAGGGGATGAATTCCATAAATGTCCTGTAGAGTCCTTCTGAAGTCCTTGACGTCTTTATTCCGCCAGCTTTGCTCGCGATAGTCGGCGTTACGTATCCGCCGTTATGCCGCGCTTTATCGCATTCCCCGGCGCCGATGGGACGTTCTTTTCCATCAGTGTGGCCTCATTTCGGCTTTCTATCGGTATTTTTAGTCCGAGAATCAGCTCAGGTGAATCACGGCCTCGTATCTAAGCGTTGCGGGATCCATGTCGGAAGTTATTCGCAAGCAAATCGAATTTTCAATCCGTTCTTAGACGTGAAGCGTGGTGGAATAATGAAAAGACGTAGGCTGGCATCTTCCGCCTTTAAGAATGGATTCTCGACAAAGGGGTGAAACCGCGGTGGGCCCTCCCGAATGTTTCACATTCTTTGGGAAATTAGTGCAGGTAAACTGCTCGGTAAATCCGAAAAAAACTGTGTTGTTCCGTGAAAATCGTTTTAAAAGCAGTGAATAAAAAGTAATTATTAGACCTTGGGTTCGGAATGTCGATAAAAACGTGGCATGAATATATGCACACGAGATGGAAAACTCATTTTATATATTTTACCATTCCTGACTTAAGCGTATATGAAGGAAGTGCGGCAGTGATTGATTTAGTATCTAGCAGTTTTAAGATAAGTGGGTGGTATTGTTTACCTAATATGACATAAGGGTTCCCTCCAAGGTGATGATGATACGCTATATATATGCTTGGTTTTTGCTCATGTAAATGAAAAAAAAAGTTACAATCCTCATCCCCCCCTTTGCCATAGTGCTAAATTTGCTCCGAAAACTAGGCGCCTGCTAAAAAATTAGAGGTTTATACTAACGTCGGGTGTTTTCATGTTTTAAACAATATCATAAAAATATTATATCACTTGATTTTCATTTTATTTTTTATCAATTGATTAGTTATTAATGTTTAAGAACAAAGTTGTTTTCGTTGAAATAAAAATATTTAAAATGCATTTCCATCCCTAACGGAGAATTATTGATCCACCGTCGTAGTACCATCCTCATCATGACTCGCTTTTTCACTCAACCGATAACAGCAAGTATTCCTGTTTTTGGATAAAGTTTCATCGACCTCTGTTGGGTATTCATATATCGTTGGTTTGGTATTCATACGATCGCCAAAATGCTTGTCGCTAACTAATACTCATCTTCTCGTAGATTTTTATTTAAGTACTTACGCGTTTGGCTCCCGTTTACTTCATCTCAGAGGTTTATAAGAGTTCATGAAGCAGCAAGGATGAAGTTAAGTGGAGAGTAAATTTGGCATCTCTACCCGTCTCTTCAATCGGCACATTTCTCGAGTTCTCATCTCTCATGTTCGTGGGAAATTTTCGAAGTTGACGCTTGCATCCGATGATTGCAGTAGCGGTAGGCCGAGATCTATGCTTGGAACGATTCGATATTTCAAGGAGATAGTTTGCTACTCCATATGCGTTGGCGGATGAGATATTTATGTTTTTCCAAGAGGTCACACTCTTTATTAATATTGCTAGTGTCTCGATTAGTTTCATTAAGTCAAGTTTATTGATATTCGTTCGTACGTGGTAAGTTTCAGCGTAATATAATGTTGAATAATATAAAAACGATTTATGAGTGTAATTTTCCAATTATTTAATCAGTAATTGTCTAAGTCATGGTATATGTATCGAAATAAAGTCATCATATATGCAGTGATCATTTCCGTGAAAGATTATGGTTCATATGCTGTGAGAGGCTTAATATCGTGGTATTCACTCCCTAGACGATTCTTCATATATTTCTGTATGTGGTTGTGAAAATCTTCAAGTTACTTCTGAATAGAATCACAGGTCACGCAATTCGATGAAGCAGCTCTATATATTTGTGAATTCTCGTTCACCGGTGTATGCACCGCTGAAGGAAGTAACGTTTGCTTGAAATGCGTCATACGGATGAGTAGTTACGTTTTAAATCACCAGCAGTATCTGTAGTGGCTTATAGATCATTTCTATCCTGAATGGATCCTGAGATCTTTTTTTTGATATTGCTTCTGCTTTATATTCGCCTTTCTGATCTTAATGTTCCGGCGTCACTATTTAATCTTCTAACTTCTTTTAATTAAAAAATCTTCGCCTTTTCCTCTACGATATTCTTTACTCTATGATTCGAATACTTCACCGATACTTCTTAGCTATTTCTCAATACTTTAATTTCTATTCGATTGTGCGACTTTAATTTTTCATATATTTTCTAATACAACAACCGTAATGGTTGGCAACTTACATTGGTTACCATAACAATGAAGAGAATAAAAATTGCGATTTACAATTAAAAAAGATATATTGCTATAAAATAAAAAGACTAGGGAGAGAATTTTAAAGAACTGATCTATGGATATTATTTACAACAGAATTGAATGTATGATTCGGAGAAAAAGTCTATGGAAGGTATTTGGGAACCAAAATTGTTAAATATGTGAGGTAAGCGGAAGGACAGATCTTCACCGTGTTTCACTTTTAATTATAAACTAAGAACTTCATCCCCTTTCTGAAAAATCGATAATTTATTTATTGAAATCCATAGTCCTCTATCATATTGATAGAAAACTCTGCAATACTCAATTAATTGGGAGATACATTTTTCTTTATCCTTTAGACTGAAAGAAAACTTTCCGAAAATTTAGAAAATTTCAAGTTACGATAGCAGGTACCTACTGCTGATTACCCTGTGTTAATCAAATATCGGATATTATAAATAAAAAAAGGAAAAATTTTCACATTAATATTCTTATATTATTAAGAGGGAGGTAATTAGTTCGGGATTAATTGCTAAAACGGTCTACATAAGTTTTAGTCTTTTTGGATTGCAGCGCTATACTCCCAAATAATTCCTCATCACTCCTCTCTAATAGCAAAGTAGATTTTCTTTGTTCTCCAAGCGCTGCAGGAATGAGGTTAACCTGACATAATTCACTCGTTACTCAGTAATTTGTATTTGTTTGTTTCCGAAGCTTTAATTAGAATAAATGAAGCGTCGTGATTATTCCTCTCTCCGTTTAAAATTTTTAATTAAACGGCGCAAATTGTATCCAAATGAAAGTAAATGAAAACTATTCCACGGAGAAAACCGTATGACGCAAAATGTGTAATATTGAAATCTAATCACTGAAAACGCATCTGCTAAAGTTATGGTCCTTTACTGTTTCATAAACGGTCATTCGGTCTTTATTTCTGCGAAATTGAAAAGTGATGTTCTAAATTGATCCCGTTAAGTTTGCAGTAATTGGTAGAAAATGAGAAATTGCCGGCAAATGGCCTCAACGTAGATTGTTTCTTGATTAAGTAACAGAGGAGTTTAACTGATTTTATCAAAAATCTATTTCGTCGAACAGAAGACGGATGTTTGAATGTATTGGATCAGCAGGTAGGAATCGGGAAAGTCAATTTAAAACGACTTTTTTGTTATATTTTACCGTTTTGATGAAAAATGAGTCTCGAAAAAAAAAGTTCGTGGCATAGATTTAAATGACGGGTTTACTATGACAACTAAGTTAACTTTCAGCGATGTCTACCACTTAATTGGGAATCTGTCAATAACTTTGCAGAGCCCATTTCAATTAATCATTTTACTCGTTTTTCCACGAACTGAGATGACAATCTAGAATTAATACTAGAAATCAAAACGAGGAAATATATTTCGTAGTGTAAAGTTGGAATTTAATATAGAAAAGAGGATGCAGGAAATTAAATTTGTATTCTACTCGACGGTAAACGCAAGATTACAGCGGTAATGTAATTTATTATTTAGTATTGATGGCTAATACTGTAGACGTTTTCAACGTAGTGAAAATTATCTTGAATAAATGCCGTTGCTTTGTAAATAATATTCCAGCCCCCTTCTGGCTGTCTCTATAAATCCCGAAACTTATAAGTTAAGTTTAAAATATTCTGGAAGGAATCGAGGCTGTTTTTCTACTTTACCGATAATTTCCCAATGAAAATTCGTCCCTCAAAATCGCTGTCAATTCCCCTTCCGAAAACTCAACGGCTGGAATTTTGGTTTCCGCGTCGTTTCTTCGAGGATCTTGAAAGCAATATTCTTGCTCCAGTTTTACGACTCCCGTTCTCTTTCATGCATCTAGGAATCGTACGTCTTTTTTCCCGCAAATTTACATTCGCTTCTAACACACGAATGCGTTTTCCGAAATGTATTCCTCTATTTCTGGGAACCACCACACACTCTTCAATATTTCCCTTAGTCGAATGGAAGTTTTATCATTTTAACACTGCAAGTTATTTCTAAGTATAATAATGATATATCAGTGGAATATAATAATTAATCGGTTCAATGTATTTTCGACGACTTTATATTTTATTGAAAATAGTGAAAAGTACATTCAATTGATCGTCTTGTTGACAGGTTCAAGTTATTCGCCCATGCAAAGCTATTCTCTTCTTTGACATTGTTCTAATATTATTCGATGATATATCTTAGTCGAATCCCTTGCATAAATTCAAAGATTATGACTCGAAAGTAACATTTTAACGTTAGAGATATATTTATGCTAACGGGCTTGTATATGAAAGGAAATACTTCACATTGTCATCTGTTTGTAAAACAATTTCTCCGTTTCTATACTTGAGGGTAAGGTCTTCGAAAATTGTAAATTATGAAATGATTTATTGGAAATATTGCTTCTCCCGAATTTAAGCTTCTTTTATTGACTGAAATTTTAATTTGAGTATGCCTTTAATATCACACATTATATTCCATAATTCAGTTGAATTTAAAATTTGAAAAATTGTACCTAGTTGATATCCTTCAGAATGACTACAAAATTCAATCATTGGAACGCAGTGAACTGTCCGAACTGAAAAGGCGGTACTTCCGGATTGAAATTGGAACGAAAATAATAAAGGATCGCAACTGTGGTTTAAAATTAGAGAAGGAATCGCTTAATAGATTGTTGTCCTGTAGAGGGTAAGAACTAAGCGTCTGAGAATACCGTTATTTTGAATTTTCTGGCCGGAACAGGGCTGGACCCGAACGCGTATTTGGTGATGTTACAGTAGCAGCTTGGAGATATAATGCCCTCCGCGAACGTGTCAATATTTCCAGAAGCGAATTTCGTCTTTTTCCGTCTGCCGCCTCTTTGCATTTTTCTTCTCTTGCGATTCACCTCAGCCGCCCTTTCGGACGATGAGGGAGAAAAAACTAATAACTCGGTGCGGAAAATGCGGAGATTCACGCGGAAGGGCAAAACGGCGGTCGTAGCAAATGTTTCGATGTATGCTGTTGACTCGGGAAATTTGTGGCGCGGAATGGAAATGTTATCGGATGCACGAACGGTGGAGATGAAAGTTGCGATGGGAAGTGCGATGCAGTTTAGACTATTCCGTGCTTCTGAAGGTTGCAAGCGGATGATTGAGAGATGCTATAATCCATGCTTGGACGAACTGATTCCAAACACGCCTAACTCAGTCACATGTACCTTCAGCTTTCCATTAAATCTTTCAATTTCGGGTGATTCTTTTGTGTCTTTTAGAAAAATTGGAAACATACAAAGAGACAAAATAGATATGAAAAATATAGAAGTCTTTTTAGATGTGGCTTGATACACGAACCTTTTACCGTGTCTAAAATCTGTAGTTTTTCCTCATTCTTTTAGGAGAATCATGTTTTTCTGTGACCTTAAATCCATCCCTTTCACTGATAAATTAATATTTTATGCAGAAATTTTATGCTTAGCCATTGGAAAACATTCTTTTGTGACCTGTAGCTTCCTTCGGACGATTAGGAGATTTCAGAGATTAGGAATTTCAGTAAAATTTATATCAACACGAAGGTAACATATCGTATTTTTCTATTAACCTATACTGTAAAAATCAATTCTTCAAATTTCAATTATTTCTGAATAATGTTTCAACAGGGTTCTAACATGAAAATCTCTTATTCAGAAGGCTTAATTAATTGAATTTACAGACTCCCCTGAGCTTTGGCCAAACTTTGGCGGTTTGAAGACGTAAGATTTTCACAGTTTAACGACTTCTTCCGCTATTCATCACGAGCGCATGAAACGTTTTAAAGTCGGCCACAAACGAATATCTGTGAGCATTGAGGAGAATAGTACCGACGTATTAAACCAAAATCGCGCAAAGGCGAAGCATGTACGCGCAAACTTAACGAGCCTCAGGTGCACGTAGGTAATAAGGTACTCCGGAGGACATCTCGGTCGGTAAATCGAGTCGAAATCCTCCTCATCTTTAATAAAAGTACACCGCCGCACGTGTACGTGATGGTCGGATGAATAAAACGAGCGAGAGACAAAGAAGCTGCCATTGTAACCTCGGTGGCGGCAGATATTCAAATCACGAAGCGTTGGACTCCGGCGTGCCACGGTAGCTGAGGGCTCATTTCCTTGAGTATAGCATTCTGCTGTGACGTGCTTACTTCGGACCAAGACACGCAACGAGCGAACAAGATGAGGAATGAGGCAAAAAGAAGAAAAGGGATATGAATTTCATTCCAGACATCGAGGTTTGCCGTCAACCTCCGTTACAGCGGCCTTGCTTATGAAGAATTACGGTTGCTTCGAAAGTAATTTTCAGCAAATTTTCCCCCTGTACTACGGCTTTGGGTCTAATATGTGGTCAGTGACCTAATAATTATTCTATGTGGTGATAAAAGTACTTGAAAGAAGATGGGAAAGTCGTGTTCGATGTGAGGTAATCACATACTGACTGCTTTTGTGGAATGGAGACTTCTCCGACCGACTTCGAGACTTCAGGTCTCGAAGTAGTCTCCCGATTATTCGGGGTCGGATAATCCGAGATTGGGACCTACCAGTATCTATAATCGTCATCGTGTACCTCTACGTGTTTGTAATGAAGAACAATTAAATTAGAATTAAATTTTAAATACTATTTGGCTTCCATACCATCTTTTAATGTCGATCGGTTTCGGCTTTAGCTAGTCATCATGAGTATGTACTATCGTAGAGGACATCCTGATGGTAAAACTACATAACAAATTTTGTAATCTTTCATGAAAGAGTAGATGTATCCGTTTTCTCGAATCTGAAACCGCTAAACATGATATTAACTCATAAACCTAAATCTGAGTCGTGTATCTGTTCCGAATCGTTAGGTTAATTGCGACGAATCCTGAAAATTGAGGATCCGGGTTCGACACCCGTTCTCGCTTTCTCAGCATACCTCGAGTGGATTTCATGGTGATTTGACGGGATTGTGTATGGTGGCAAAGGCAAATTCTTGTGCGAGCGTCGCGCAGTCTAACATCAAAGTATTCGTGCAGAAACTGTTTACTCTCACTTTACGTTGTTTGCGTGTTCACTTAAAGAAAACACATGCATCTCCTCGTCGTGTCTCGTATAGATAAAGCTCCAAGTTCTGAAGAAACATAAAGAGGCTTAACTGAAATTTATTGGAATGGTACCGGAAGCTGAGTGGTCAACCTTGAGGCCCAGCTAGTCGATTTTTTCTGGGAAAATAAAACGTTCGAAAAGGGAAATCGTTTTTGAATACATAACGAGCGCTTTTTGTAATTCCCATTTGAAAGAGCGTGCAAATCCTTTGACGTGTTTTTGAAGTTTCTGATGTAAGTTTTGATGATACGGATTGCCATCTCCGCCACTGTCCGATCCAATAAAGTGTTTCAGCGAGGGTCGGGGAACAGGGGATTGCGAATGCAAATACTAACGCAAAAAGCGGCGTTAGATGAATTGCCCTCGTGGAATAACGCTTGCGCGCTCCTCCCTCCCCGTGAAATGCTTCTCGGAGCGATTTCCCACGCGTGGTTTTATAAAAAAAATGCACGCAAACATACCCCCAGTAGCATTCCGACGCGAATTTTTTCCCGGAAAATAACCCGGCTCAAAATCAGGTGTACAATTATCGCTGAAGGGGGAGAGCGAATTTTTGTTTTCCTTCATTCGTAGGTGGCGCCATTTACCTGAATATGCGAGGTTTTTGAAATGAAATGGAAATGACGTGAGCGTTGAGGAGGCCTCTCGATTGGAAAGAAAGTCTCACCCCGTCGACTCTTCTTTGATGGAACGCTCTCCCCAACGTACGCGTTATGGCCGCCGGCCCTTCCCAGCCCCGTTCGCAAGCACCCCACGCCAACAACGACTGCAATTTTGTGTTTCAATTACATATCTCCCGGACCCCTTGAAGGCTTCACGCCGGGATGCAGATGCTCTTGCCCGCACCCCATTTCTCTAACCCTGTCTCGCATCAACCCTTTTCTATTCTGCCTTCATTTGCACGCATTCCAATTACCATGAGGATGTTTACTTTTAGCGCGGTTTTTTCCCCCGTTGATGTATGCTTCATCGACTTACGATTCATTCACTGCATTGTTCGTTTCTTTTTGCTGGAAGATTAACTTGGCTTTCTGAACGTTAAAATCATTTACGATAATTACACTATTATTACACAATTTACGTTTACACTACCATGCACGTCATATTTTGCTGTAGACAAAGCCGCAGTTCCCCACATGAAGGCTCTAGACACAACTATGTTATGAGGCACCGAAATATAAAGCCTATACGAAGAATGAAAATGTATTTGATCAACTTTTTTCTGTCAATCAGTTACCTAAAACTAAAACCTGAATATTTTCAATAATTTGTGAAAGTTAGATTAAAATATACGGAAAATTCATTTTAATAGAATTTATAAAATTAAAAATTAAGGAAATAACGCAGATTTTTCACATGTTTTTAAAAATATTCGCAGTAATGCATGTGATAAGCTCAAGTTGTTTCATTGAACTAAAAGTTTATTCCTTTGCTTCGGCCCTAATTCATGTATCTAAAACAGCATTATAATGAGTGTAGCCCATCGTTTCTGTTTCTATGGGCACTAACAATGGGTCTCTTATTTTCGAGGTGCTTCCGTCCAGAGCTCCTAATGGTAAAACCGGCCCCAACCAAACCATAAATTCAATATACATATCAATCTGACAACAGTTATATCTCCAAATCGATCGCTCTCCATCTCATTTACGTAAAGTCAAAGGCGAGAAAATTTAGTCGGCCGTTAGATAAACTCGTTTGCCTATCCATTCGTCTTTCTCCCCCTTGTGCATTGTAATTCAGCGCCCTCTGTCTGCACCCCTTTTTCTGCGCCCCGCCCACTCTCACCCTCTCTTTGCCAGTTGCATGAATCGGGTGCTGGTGTTTGATCAGACCTTCGATAAGGTTTCCGGCAGAAAAGAGGGCCCCAGAAACATCAAACGTTTCTAATGAACCCTTTCCATGCCTCCTTGCCCGATGCCCGGCGTCTTTTCCAACCACTGCCCCCATCATCATCTCCTCTAAAGGTCTTTTCAATATGGATAACCTTGCCGTGGATTAAATCCTTCGGAAAACCTTTACCCTTATTTTTTTGCTTTAGGTGTAACAGTTACGCTTTTCAATTGGGTCGCTAAATTCCCGGTTGATTCAAGTTTTACGGGATTAAAAATTAAAAAAAGTTTTTATCTTGGTATCATGGTGCTCCATCAAAGAGATTTATCATCTCAGAGACGATCCGTCCAAGGACAATTAACTGGAGGGTCTTTTTACCTGGAGAAATGTCGAAATTCACTAAAGGAATTTTATACCAAGATTCGGTTCACTCAACAGATTCATCCCAATCATCAATAGAGGTCATTATTAATATTTTATGAAATTTTTATGGAAAGACATTTTGTATGTCATAATTTTTTAATCTCATAATCCGAGTACTTCTAACCTTTCAACTTTTTCAGGTTAAACGCCAGCTCATTCTATAGGGTAATCATTAAGTTTTTTGCTATCTTATGACGTGGTATTAACGCCTAGGAATTTGTGTGTTGGTTTTCATTTTGGTGGCACTGCAAATCGTCTATGTGTGTGGTATAGCGAGGAATTTACTATTAACAGTGTTTGAGAAGAATTTCTCCCATATGTACCTCCCATATGAATTTCGAACATCCATTACCGTAAGCTCAATCACCTAATAACCCAGAAAAAGGATTTCATCAACCAGTTAACGATGCAATTGCGTTCGATCCGTGTTTTATGACTCTTAGCAGCGTACACCACGATAATTTTATCGCAAATATATGGAATAGTAAAGTTAGCCCAGCGTTGCTTATGGGATTGGTGTGAACTGGAGCGAGTTATTTATTCAAAAGAATGTCGCTGAGTTGGAGGTATACCTCGACTTACTCCTCTTCGTTTATGACCATGTTTTTCTCTTGTGCACTGAATCGAGACACCGAAATTTTCCCGTAATTATTCTTCTTCGATGGCGTAGAAATCTCTAAAATACTCCTCCGTTGCTGCCTTATAAAGGGAATGTTTTGTCACGGAAGCCGATCCCGCGCAGGATATTTAATGTTCTGTATTTGTGCGGGTTTCTAGACGAACTCATTCGGAAATCGTTGAATATTTCAAGTCTGGAAGGGAAAAATGTGAAGGGGAAAGCTTTAATTTATTTCTAGTGCGACTCTAGCGCCACTCGTCGGGACCGAAATTAACTAATTGCTCGCGTAAAAAATATATCCGACGGTGTCTGGTATTTGGGTTGGAAAGAGAATGAGTAATTTGGTATTTTTCCATTCCTTTTGGATGAAGGTAACAGGCTGAATGAAAAGGAACGAGGATTCCCCATATCTATAGAGCGGTACTCATTCCTGCATCCTTTTTATTTCTTAAATATTCCATAAAGCTATCACCGTGTTGGATAGTGTGCAAAAACCTCATCGATCATTTCTCGGAGGAAATTTGTTTTCCAAGCTCGAAGAATATTCGTGTTTTGTTGAAGGGATTGTAACGTCCGAAGTGATAATCGTAAGCGGATCATAAAGATCGATATAATAGCGTGCTGAGTTTCTATCCACAGTAAGGCTTCTTCAGATTAATTCGAGACGCGTCTACCCCGACTGCATTATGAGCTACTACGTTGTTCAGATGTGTACAATGAGTATGCATATCAATTTAGCCAATCAATTTCGGAAAATTTAAGACACTCCTCGAAGGAAAATTTCATAGATAAGATTATAGCGTAAACTTAAGTTATTTGCTATCTATATTACATTTTAAACTGGGTATGTTCAGCTAAAGCTCGATGATAATAAGCTGCAAAACTTGCGCTATAGGAAGTTGATTACATATTTACAAGTTTATATTTTCCCAGTTAGAATCAAAGGGCATTTCATGTAATAATCAATAAATAGGAAGTCAGAATCCCCTGTAACGAGATCAAATAAGACTAAACATTAAGCTGAATAAATTATTCGGTATATTTAGTGTTAGTATTTTTATTTTTTTTCTTATTTATCATAATGGAAATTTCAAAATACTGGTCCTGTCAATATTTTTTTATTGATAAACATATTTCTTTTACAAATAATATGCCTGTATGTTGAAGCTATTGAAATATTAACCAAACATAGACTTCTTTAGCCAACTTTGAAAGACTCGTCTTCTCGAATTTCGAAATTGTAACAGTTGCCTAGAATCAATGAATTTTCGCATGACAACCCGCTATGTGCCATAGGCCGAGTAATATTTTTCCACCAAGTGACAGCATATTCCGCCGGAACAGGCGTAGAAATGGCCAAAAGTGGCATCACTGGCGAACTTCTCGAGTCGCACGGCGTCTTGAGGAAAGCTTCATCCTGTCGCGAAGCCTGCAACCTTTACCAAATAAACTGTCTTAAGTATTTGATAAGTGGGTGTGCTTCCCGTCACGCAGGCGTCCATAGCGGAGACAAAAGAGAGAACCGCATTCTTCATCATCCGATGTCGAGGAATGGACGGAGTAGTTGTACCGCAAAGCAATCCAGTGAAGTCTGAGGAAGAAGTTGGGAGAGAGCAGACACGGTCGAGGGATCACTTGACCCGAGAACCTCTCTTAGTCCTCCGCCCCCTTTCCCATCGGTCTCTTTCCTCCGTACTTATAACAGGATCATTAGAAAACGTCCGGCCCATCCCCGCGGTCCTCCCTGCAGGAGGCGAAGGGCAAAAGCTTTCCCACCCACAACCGCCCCCAAACGTAGGTTTACCACACCTCTGGGTTTCACTCCAGGACTCGGAGAGTTGGGAGTCTTCTCGGCTGGATTTCTCGCTCGCCCAACAGCGTTTTAGAGAATAGAATATGGATGTGAAGTTTACGCTCAATTTATGCAGTGAAGGATTCATTTTAATATAGCGAAGCGATACCTGACGAATATAAGTTGTTTCGGAATTTTTTCATACGAATCGGAATATCCCAAATTAACAGAATAAAAGACAAAACAGTTACCGCAGTCATTCACATATCAGCGCTTTAAAATAACTTACATCATTCTAATCTATTGTTTAGCTCTAAGTAATTACATTTTTATTCTTTACAACGTATATTCTTCCAAGCACTGGAAGATTTGAGTTTTGTTTTCAACTTATATTATTCGAATTACCCATAAGAGTAATGGTATACTATATCTATCTATTCACGTTTATCTCTTCAAAGTTTTTTATCGATACAATTTCAGGAAAACTTATAGGATATGAATGCTATATAGTTGTTGAAGTGGTTGCAGAAGTATGGCATGCATAGCAAAAGGTCGTAAAACAGCATGGAAGTGTGCAGTAACGTCATCTTATTGAAAATACCACTTTTTCATGTCCGAATTAATAAATTACCGATGTATTTGTCCAACCTTCACTTACTGGCTACAAAAATACTTCCGGTTATTCAGCCTAATCATTATTTTTCATTAATGAAGTAAGCTTAATATTTCACTCGTTTATTTGTTTATCTGAATCTACACTTAAGAATCACCTATACGGAAGAAATTAATCCTTAGCAAAAACTTTGAGAAAAAAGAATAATCAAGTATTATACGACGCTGAGTAGTTTGAATTTACTATCATTCCTCGCGTAGCATCATACCTAATCAACATAATGGAAAAAATCTTAGAGAATTACACTTCGTGAACTATAAGTTCTACCTTGCTGTAGGTTTGTACCTTCGAAAATTGACTGTCTGTGCCCATTTATTTTAGTCTTCGTGACTAAAGCTTCCTTTAATTTAATCCACGGTATCCATTCTTTTCTTTCTTCGCTCCTTTCCCAACATTCTTTCTTCTATTAATTTTCTCGGTAATGCATCCCCTCTCAACTTGGTTCCCACCCGCTTTTTTCAGTGTTTTTAAGAAGTGGGTGGAACAGATCTTGAAAGGGGCGCATTCCTAAAAGAAACAATGGGAGAAAAGATGTTGGGGAGAGGACAAAGGGGAAAAGACGCTATTATGGATGAAGTAACATCTACAAAGCGGAGAGATTTCTTCGAGCATTAATAAATCCAACATTATGGAGTAGTTTCGCAAAGCTGAAACTGTAGTCATGAATCATCTAAATATTTCGTAATGATGATGTCTGTACCGAGTTTGAGACCACAATGAGTTATCAATCTCAAGTTTTGGGTATGCCCGGGTTTATATGTCTTCTCAAGCTCGTGCAGGAAAAAATTCGGATGAAAAGCGATTGTAAAGAGAATGGAGTAATACATTTTTTAACAAATAAAACTACTTATCACAGCAATACTTCTACCATATCGACCCATTTTTGCTGTGTGTATTTTTATTTTTTTAAACAGAAACGATGAATATTTTATGTAGGCCCCCCCAAGTAAATCTTATGTGTCTGATTTAAAATTAATTATGAAAGATTCAGCAAAGCTATATTCTATTAGAATGTTAACCATTGATTCTAAGAAGGCCTAAACATGACTTTAATTAAATGTATATGCTATGCATAAGCGCAATATAATATAAATTTTATAATTAAATTAAGTTTCCTCCGAGACTCGGTTCATCTTCAATATAATATCACATGCGTTTCAGTTTTAATTTTGGCGTAAGGACTTCACCGTGCGCCGTTTTTCCTCATCCCGTAGAGATATTGTTCTTCATTTTATGCCGGATAAAATTTTATTTCGAGTCTCACATCCCTTCTCCCCCACATCTCATTCTCATTCCGTAATATCCACCATATTTTTTCTGTCTTCTCCCTCTATCAACTCTCACATTCTCATTCGCAATCTTAAAAATTAGTCTGCTTTCTATCCTTTGCGTGCGTTCAAACCAACGCAAAACTTTCCTTTCACACTGGTCTCACTGTTTTTCTTTCAGCCCATAATCCTTCGATATTTCCCACATGTTTTGTATCGATATTTCTTAGTTTCTTACGGATGCTGACGTTGTCTAGGAACTCCCAGAATCAGATGGGAAGGTATTTCCCCTTTGAGACAATGTAGGGTTCATTAAGAATTTCAAGTTGGCTCGCCTGGTCATGTGCCGTGCGTAACCACCCTGCACCCTCATTCCAGGAAAGAGGGAGTCGGAGAAGCGAATGCCGCATGGCTTTGAGTGAACGCAGTGGGTTATAAGGTAAAACGATCTTTTGCCGAACTGCAAGATGGCGTTGATGCGTTTAATTAGCCACCTTCCCCAAGAGAAACTCTCTTAGACATCAGTGCCAGCAATCATTCTGGTGTATAATTATATCTCCGCGGGTTTTCCTGAAGACAGTTGAGGATCGGGAGGGCGCTCTCTCGGAACACGTGGGGCGGAAATGAAATGGGGGACGTGAGGGAATGAGGCGATGCGGGCGTGGTGATGTTGCATGGGGATGCATTCAATCCCTGCTCTTTCACCCATTCTCGGAAATTGTTTGTATCGGAGAGAGGTGTAGATAAACATCTTTATTAGGATGAGATGGAGACTTATGAGGCTTCGTTTTCATCTCGAATTCGCTCTTCGAAGGTGAAGGACGTGTCGTAGGGTAAACAAGTAATTAAGCGATGGCTCTTTTATGGGATTTCGCTAAATATTTCGTTACTCTCGGTAATGATCGTTCGTGAGGGACACATGTACTCACTCCGTCGATTCAGTATCATACAGCTTAAAAGTTATTTAGTGCTCATGTCAGGTGTATTAAGAGTTTTCCCGGTTTAAAGCATGTGATAAGTTTAATAGGTAGGAATAGGTTGTAAGGTTATACACGTAAATAGCTGTCTCCTTGTGAAATAGAATGAGTTACGTCTTATAGAAAATGAATTACATCCTCATAACTTTCCCCTAATCACAGGTGCACTTATGGATGTGTAGCCCTATAAGAAAACCTCGACTTTCTCATTTTCACGACTTTTAAAAATGTTTTGCAATCTCATATTATTTTACTTCGTTGCCGCAGTTTTATTCAGTTTCATCGTTTAATCGTTTCAAATTAGACTACACGCCAGTGAGGTGCGGCCAAAATATATCGCATGCGGCCCAATGATTTCTTATGCGGCCAAAAGGTGCGTGCGGTCACGTATGAGACCATTAGGCCAGATATGTAATAGGTCTAGTGCCAACATTCATTTAGTTTATCATCGAAATTGTGCGAAGGAAAACTGATTTTATCGCTTAGTAAACCCAAGTAATATAATAATGGAAATGAAAGCACTTCCTGCGTTTCCATTATTGTTGTAGACTCTCACGAAGTAATGCCTACTTACGTATAATTTATTTTAAGAGGGATATTTTCCATTTCATTTTCACTTGACGCCGTAAGTGAGACATGTATGAATAGTTGTTTTTGTTTGAGAAAGTGACAAAACGGCAGAGTTGAGCGACCGGAAAGACTGCATGTGGCCTCCAGGCCCCACCTCTGGCCTGCACCCTCCGGAGGCTGGGATACCCACAGCGGATGGTGGTTCTTGCATCCACCCACCACTTCCTGCTTACTATCTATGGCTAGAAAGCTCTCCATCATTACGCTACGCTGCCACTAATAACCGAGCCGTAGAGATTCCTAGGCTGCGACTTAAAACACAAATTTCAAAGAAATACTCGGAGAGGTCGTCATGTTTAAAATGACAGTCGCAGAGCGGACTTCCTTTCAACACACCGCGTTCTTCATTTGTTTTTCCCCACCCCACTCCGAAAGTTACGTAATTTTCTCCGGTAAAAGACTCCTTCGTTAGGTTTTTTACTCTTCAAATGAGCCCGAGTTTTCGACGTAAAAATTTCGAATCTCGGCGAATGCCAGAGGATTTGGACGGCAATATATTTTCCTCGCAAGGAAGGAATCCACTCTTTTAGGGCCATAACGGGTTCCGATGCAGGTGATCGATACAGGTCGATTTATTTCGAAGTGGAATGTTGTGTTCGCACCGTGGGGGGAGGTTAAAATGTTTAAAGAGCGGGCCGACGATGGATGACACAAGACATTCATTCTGGCAAATAGGCGGACCATTAAATTGGTCCTTTTTGGACCTAATGGTAGTCGTCTTTTGGTTGGAGCCCTTGTCCTTCCCGCGCAACTTGATTTATCAAAAAAGCCTTCTTAAAATGATTTTACAGGGAGTAGAAAGAGCTAGGGCCTTATTCATGGTTTCAATATGCCTATCACGGCGCAGCAGGGTGGCGAGTTCTTTTATTCGAATGTGTGAATTCTTGAGAGGAAAATATTCCACCCGCTTTGTGAATTGATCATAATCTTCGAGTAATTTACAGCGGTCGTTTCTGCGAGTGATTTTTTATTTCGTGTTTTTTTTTGTTTTCATCGTTCGTTTGGATGATAATCAATGAATCGAACTTTCCCTGCTAAACATTCTTCTGTACGAATTTCAAATAGATAAATTTCATACGACTTTCAGATTGTAATTTTAATTGTAAGGTGAGCCAAATGCATGTTCTTATTTCTCTGTGATCATGTGTTAACTACCAAATTCTAACTGTTGTTTTTTTCTCTATTTCAGGTAAGAGGGAGTTCCAAGTGACTGTTTTCCCTATTTATTGAGACATCTATGGACATGAACGTGATTGCTAGAGCTCAAGAGTCAGATAAGTTTGTCATTTCCATTTTTGAGATATTTTTTCTTTGACAATCTTTCTTTCCATCACATTCATCCCTGAGTTTTTCATACATCCTTAA
This sequence comes from Pachydiplax longipennis, assembly GCA_036926295.1. Lineage (NCBI taxonomy): Eukaryota > Metazoa > Arthropoda > Insecta > Odonata > Libellulidae > Pachydiplax > Pachydiplax longipennis. The sequence continues at coordinate 6,013,144 of JAVFKF010000010.1, forward strand.
ATTTGAATGGAAAATCTCAATTCTTTAAAATTAATCAGAAACTCTTTTGAATGTAATACGCCCCGCAGAATCCACCCAACAACCCCAGCATGGGTGTGGAAATTATTCAATATATAATTCCCTAGAAATCTTGGCGTCCTACGTAACTTATTAAACAGCAAGTTTTAAATAACGGTAACAGATATCCAAGTGGGTAGTGCGTTCGTCTTGGTGAAAGCTCTTTCTGTTTCTCGGTGGAGCCCATAGATACAAACTGACCTCAGCTATCGAAGCACTTCTGCACTTCGTCCAACGTCATGAAGAGACAACGTAAAGCATACAGCGCTGTGTATTCCTTACGGGAGATTATCGCGCTCTGTTCGTACAGTTTTTTTCGGAAATCAATGTTACTTCATGCGGAATTTCTTCAAAATCAAATATGGTCAACTTTATTTTTCTTAAGGTCGCAACAGCTCTCGCCATTCCCCCGTAAGTAAGATATGGAGCCATAAGATTTACGTGGCATCTTCATGACGTTTGACAAAGTAAAATATATTACATTAAAATAATTTTTGAAATACCTATGTTATATATTACATCATAAAGCTTAGGGAGATCCCAACTCAGTCCCGCATCGATATCATCCATCCATATTTACATGGATATTACAATTCCCCAGAGTTTTTATCTCTCAAGACATGTGATATCCTTAGAAGCGATTCGCTGCAAAGAGCTCGCGGTACATTTATGCTTCGGAACTGTAAGCTCTGAGGCGGAAACATTCGGTCGCCGAAGTAATTTTCTTGTGCGACGGCACCGCTTTGTAAACGTAGCTCGAGGAAGTTGCTTCGGTGGCTCCAATGAAAGCGGCCCTTTCGAAGTCGTCCTGCGCTACTTTACTAGATTGCGCGCCCTTCGCGGATTTCTTCGGGAAAAGCGCTCCAAGTGATGAGGATGAACGCATTCGGATGGCCCACTTCCGGCTGAATCGCGGCCCTTCTCTAAGCATGGCGATATAATGCGCGGCGGATACGTAATCTCAGTTGGGTTAATCCCCTCGAAGCAAACAGGAAATCCTCGTTGGCGTGCACCTCCATACCTCGGTTAAAACCTCTCGTGCATCAGAGCTACTTAATCGCCGCCTTTCAGAGGTTTACGGCGGTCACGTCAACCACCACCGCAGTGCATTGGTCTCCCCATTACTAGCCTAAGGAAGGGGGCCGGCGTCTTTCCAGCATGGACAAACCACCAGAGAAATTTCTCATCTATTTTGCTATCGTAATCGGAAACCGTGAAGATTGAGCGTTTAACCGAAGGCATAGACAGATGCAAAGGGAGGGTTGTGATTGAAGCAGTCACTCCTTCCCTATGATCATTATCTTAAACTTACATTTTGCCTAGAATTTGACGAGTTACTAAATCCGCAATCGAAGTGTAACTACGATGACTTTACAGTCCCCCGAATTTTCGAGGTAAAGGGTATTTTTAGTGGAGAAAATTAAGATGCTCCAACTGTTGTAAAGTTGATATGATCAGTCGCAACATCATGTAATTTCATAGCTATCATCTGGAAAAAGAAAACAGGATGGAACTTACGGATTGTTTATCTTGTTATGATAGTTGCTAAAACTTTTATTTATATTGCGATTTTTTTCTTGTAAACATCTTTCGACTCGTGCGAATCATTTTAGGGCACAAAATATGCCCTAATGAAAATTTGTCGTAATATTTTGTTTTAATTTTATAATAAATGCATTTTATTAACCGAGAGTCAAAAGTAATAGCAAAAAGTTTAAACTGACGAACACCCCTTTCAAATCACGGGAAGAAATGATTTTCAGGAGTTAGAATCAAGTGCATTTTTACTGTACTAGTACTTCTTAGCCTAACCTAAAGGACGTACGATCTCGCATAGCCAAGTGGGTAGTGGGTTCTCATTGGTTAAAGCGGTCCCCGGTTCAAGTCTGCATTGGAGTCCAAATTTGCGAATTACCTCAGCTGTCGAATCACTTTTTAAATACCGCTATTTAGGGCATATGGGAAATAGGGATGCTTGAGGCGATATTTTGCAGACTGTTTTGGCGCACTCTTCACATAAGTCGTTCGTATGGCACACAAAAATCTTTCAATCCATCAGTTTTACTCGGGCCGAGAACGTTCAAGAATCCTCCCACAGAGAAACGAATTGCGGCCGTGTTTGGGCAACCCTTCCAACCTAATCGGACCTCGCCCCCGACCGCAACCTAAGCCATCTCCTCGACTTGGTCCATCTCCGTGTGTGGTCTCGCGCATTGGTTCTGTTTGCGAGGGATGCAGACGGGCTGTGCCCCTTAATGGCCACTCACATCGTGCGTTGAAATGGCCCCTTAAAAAAGGGAAGTGTAATCAGCGGTTATTAAGAATTGTTGGCTGGGAGCTCACGTCCGTGTTTATGGCCGCTTTGGAGTATCTCGGCCTCTGCCATAGAAGGTAACCTTGCACGCATGTTTGAGCATTCTATTTCGCGAGGTTTTGCCACCTTTATTAGATTCGGATTTGGGCCTTTCGCCCCAGAGTGCCCTTTTAGTTCTCTCGTCAACAAATTGAACGCTTTGAAGTGGGGTAGTTCAGTTTAAAGATGATGTTAAAGAATGGGATGTAATTGCGCAGGATGAATGCTGATGTAGTGGGAAATGTTTGTGTCCTTAAAAATACACTACGCGTTCTCGGTTGGTTGTTTACCTAAGAGCAGAAGTTTCGAAATGAGGAGCGAACGTAATTCACGTCCCGTAATTGTATGGTTCAAGAGTGTGAGAGTGTTACGCGTCTGGCTAACGGCTCCGTAGATTTCTGCTATCTGGGAAGTGAAAATTGTCTCCTTACAAGTCATTCTTTGGTCTTAAATAATTCGTTAACTCAGGAATATGTTATGCGCCGATGTGATTTCTGTTTTCCTTATGCGTCACTTTCTCAACGGCCGGTCAGGGGTGGATCTAGAGACTTGCTCTCCAATCTCCAATTAACTTTTAAAATGCCATTTTGGTGTGCTAAAAGTATTACATGTATAGTTACATACATGTACATACAATCCATCCATAATTACATTCCAAAAAAATTGAAAAGTATATAGTAGACAAAGTTGGTAATGCGAAAGATGTAGTTTGCCATTGCTTTCCTCTCTGCGCCAGAATTTTATTAGCGGAATCAGCCCGCGTTAGAGGAACACCGTGACAAATACATGAATAATATTTTTCGTAGCGCTCATTGACTTGCTAAGATTAATTTCATCATCATGTTGACTCGTATCTCAGTAGCTTTTATATTATCACGGCCGTGAACGTGACTGAGACAAAATCGACTGATGAAAGAAGCATTTATCTCTGCCCAAAGATTAATAAAAATACAACTGTCATCAGGATATAGAATCGAGGACGTTCTCTTCTTATCTCTGTCGCTCATGATCACGGTTTTTAGTCTCAAAATTTTCATTGGCCAATAGTTTCTCTACAGTATTCTCAGCCAATTTTACGAATTGCATCTTTTTCTTTCCCATTTTGTTTTCATTTTAATTATATTTTGGTGAAACCATTCTAATCTCCAAGACTTTAAAAACTTTAAAAGCGTAACTTTTTCAAGGTTTGTTTGATTTCAGAACCCTTTTCTATTTAGTTTGTTATTGGCGGGCGGAAAATTCTTCATAAAATTCGCACAAGCCTCCAACATTTAGCCGCATTATTAGAGGGTGGGCATATTTGGGGCGGAATCGCCGCGTCTAGTATGTGCACATTACTTGAGGGGATAAAGTTTTTATTCCGTTCTTGGATGCGGATTGTTTGGATTTTGCGTTCGAAATGAAATTCTCGGCGCTCTAATTTGAAGTTTCTCGACTAAACGACCCGGGGTTTAACTAGAGCGCCGAGTATCGGTTTGAACGATGTGCTCATGTTTCTTTTGGCTTCACGGAGGCGCCATGTAGCCTATTTTTATCCTAGAACCTCGTTAAAAGTTCGCTCATTTATGTATCGGTTTGTGTGTGCACCCATAAATGGAAATGCGGTGTCTACCAAGTCAACCGTGAGGCTTTGAATTATTTTACGGTCGTGCAGTTCAATAGCACATCACCTGATCAACTTAACGCCGCATTCCGGTGAAAATGGTGGGATTGACCAACGCCTCTCTCACATCGCTGTTTGTTCACCTCCTTTGCGAATCGACCGGCGGACTGGCCAATAGGAAATGCGACGCTCTATTTATTTAGATGCACAAGTATGTGCATTAGATTGCTTTGCAACCTTTAACACATTTCAAGTAAAATGTTTACACTTCAGGGATGGAAAATCGAATTCGGAGACCCACTTTTCATTCTTGGAAATTGTCATGTAAGATTGTCGACTCAATACTGCCATTTTCAGTTTTTTCGACATTTTTATCGGCCTAGGGAATAGTAATGAGCTAATTGAATTCACTATAGAGGATTTGATCACTAAATTTACCATTACATTCTTAAAACCTAGAATGATAAAAATAAACCTCTTCAAGTATTTCCTTCGTCTAAAGCACATCTTTGTAAACCGTTTGTCTCATAGGCGTAATGAACCTTTACTTTATACCTCTTCCTTATGCGGAAACGTCCGCAAATCACTCAGCAAGAAGACTGTAATTATTGCTATTTATTATACGATAGCTTCCCTTTCCAATCACACTCTCTAGAATCAGCGTTAATGTTACCGTGATTTAGTTATACGTAAAACGAGTATTCAGTATTCAGTTTGTAATTAAAAAAAATAATATAATACATTGTGAAATATCTCTATGAAAAAGCATGAAAAGGATACGAGGATATGAAATAATGTACCATATTTTTCTCTTACAGTTTCATCTTCCTTGTATTATCGTATCCATTTTAGTGTTGAAATATGATGCTTTGAATATATCTTGACGGAGAAAGAAGTATTTCAGAGCGGACTTCTGTATCATGTTTACCATACTTTTAAAATATGTGATATGTGGGAACTCTAAATTCTTTATTAAATTCCTTCATTCCCTCAATCGTGAGTTATTTATGTACAAATTAATCCTATAATAAGGACGCCATTTATTTTATTTATATAATATTTTTAAGAAAGAAACTCGAAGAATTCTCTCTCAAATTTTACCTTTGCTACCAACACTTACGATGAGATGTAAAATCATTATGAACTGGTCACTAAAGTACGTTGCTATCTTCGACAATAAGATGAACTTTCATAATTCACTCAAAAGATACTCCGCTACTTTGTTCCTCTACAGTTACGCGTCACGATTTCTAGGAAATCGGGAGATCTACCTGTCCTCGAAACACCACGTAGATTAAAATATTCTCGGGTCCCGGCTTTTTTAAATCCCAAATAGGATTCGGGGATTGTTATTTCGGCTCGCGATTCTCACAATATCGGTCGCTCCCTTCGGAGCTTCCGTTTCTCATTTTATGTAGTCATTTAGAGGAGAATGAAGTAGTGTAACTAGTTTAGTTCAGTTCCCGGGCAACTTTTTCCATCCCCGAAAGGCAGAGGGGTTGTTAAACATGGTCTGGAGGGGAAAAGAGTCGGGAAATGGACGAAACAAAAAGTATTGGAGAGGTCGAGTTGTCTTGGGAGTGCGGCCGTTGCCATTAGGCTACAAATTGTATGGCATCTACTAAAGTTCGCCTTGACGGATATCCGTGGTGAAATCGAATTTGACTTTTGAGCGAGCATTGATTCGAGATACTTCACGGCGGCGGTATCGTCGATTTGTTATTGGAGCGCTTTCGAAAATTAAATCAGGAAAAGATTCCCTTCCGGACTTTGCCATGGGAGTAAGACAGAACTTTGAAATGAAACAGCGAAGTTCGGATGAAAAAAGTATGTACTTCATGCCTGTGTAGAAACGTAACGAAATTTAGCAAGAGGATGCTTTATTTCGTCGAATTTTTTTGTGACTGAATCGCGCCCTCCTTCAGGATTCCCCTCTCGATAGGAATCGGGGTTTAATTTTTCTGGCGATAATAACTGAAGAAAACTAGATTCGAATAAAATTTTACAATGCTGAAGGTTGCTTGGTGGACATTGGAAATAATTATCATGGATGCCGTGCCTGAAGTTGAATGATTCTTAGATTTTTAAATGATATATTTCAGTGTTTTTTAATATATTTGAACCTAGTTTAAAAATATAAGGAACATTCAATTTGGTTTAAATTTAATTAATTGTGAAATGGATGAGCCATTTGTAATTTTTCGTTTGGGACATCATTTTCCTTGAAGTTTTTTATATGTTCATGGACCAAAAGTATATATATAACTACAGTATATAATTATTATTATTTTCTGTCCACTGAACCTAATCCTTCAAATAAAATATCATTTTGGGAGCTTACAGATAGAAGATTTTTGACTTTTAATCATTATAGGAGAATGAAGCGCTTCTTAAAATCTCATTTCATCTCTGCAAACGTATCTAAATATTAGGGTGTAATTAGCCTGTCCACCTTTTGTGCAATGTTGTCTTTCCAACCGACGGACTATTTTATGAGAAGCCCTTGTGTCTCTTAAATAGCCGTGCTCCTTAGACCGAGAGGATGCGTAACGCCCACGCATCCATTGACAAATCTTGGCGTCCCTTTTTCACCGATGCGGCTTTTTTATCCAATCGCGTACGAAATACGAGGCTTCTGTACCTGTTTGAGGAAGAGGTCAAAGGGATGGCGCCTGTGATCCCGTGAAGAGAAGGCGAGAATTGGCAGGTTTTGGGAGGTCCTGTTTGAATATGCATGGTTGAAGGCAGGGGAAGGACTCAGGTACGGGTTTCCTCTCATATTCCATGCCATTGCCTCTTTGCTCGCTTTCGGCAATAACATGCGAGGGACGTTCTTTCTTTTTTCCCTCTGATAAAACAGCGCCAGTCAGAACCTCTTTTTTGACGCCTATCCTTCCCTTTTCTATATATTTAATCGCTTTTCGCCTCCGTAATCATTCTCCTGTCTACTTCTTTGTTTCCAGCGACAGTGGTTTTGGCTGAAAGGAGTTTTTGGTGGGAAAGGCGGATGAGCATAGCTTCTCAACGTGTGCTGTTCGGCTTAGGTTTTTCACGCCTTTTTCCCTTGCTTCCTTTTTCCCTCTCATATAATCCATCTTTGTTTTTCCCTCAATAACGGTGAGCCAAAGGTAGGACACGCCCACCGACTATGGAACCCATGGCGGTAAACATTACTCGGTGTTTAAAAGAAAGGGACCAGGGTAATGTATGCAGGGACTGAATTTTTCAGTCTATTAGAATGTCGGAAGAAATGACAGCTCTTATTACTTCACCGTGTGGGGGCTTTTCCGCACTTCATTGCCTTTTTCGGCGGAATATTGGGTAAATTAGCGTTCGAGTCGGTGTTTCTCGAACATTGGTACCGGAAGCCAAGTTATTCATGAGGGAAATAATTTATTCAGAATCCTTTTTAGCGATTCATTTTATTAAATTCCACAATTCGCGAGTAGCTGGACCACATAAATAAATCAGGACTATTTTTGGACGAGGAAGCCATATCCTGTTTAATAACTTTGTATTTTACAAATTTATGTAACAGGATATACTTTCATCGTGAAAATTTCTTTATTTTTCCAATAGATTTTATTTTTTAATCTCATTATGGGAAATTTATTCCTTCCTAACTTTTGCAGCTTCCATCCATCGCACATTAAAATAAAATTAATTCACTCTTCCACGTATTTGATTGTATATATTCACGCATTGAATGGTGAATTGTCTGTCAAATCTGGTAGAGTTGGTTATCAATGGTTTTTCATAATCATCCATGGTTTCCCATAAAATTATGCACGAGCATATCGGCTCCTAACCCACATCTTATTGGTTTCAATCGCATTATTAGTAATGGAAAATTATCGTTCATAACAGAGGAAAGCTTAGCGTATAAAGTTCTTAATGTTTTGATTTGCACTTGCAGAAAATTATGAGTTCAATAGTTCGTTACGTTACAAATCGTTGCAGACTCAATTCGTTGAGTTGACCACGAATTGTTCATTTCTTCGGCTTATATCCTGACTGTTACTGTAGCAGTGTGGTCACACACGATTGGCTCCTTTCCCAGTGCGTTTTTCTCCGTAACGGATTAAACTTGTTAACTTTTGTACATACTACTCTGTTCTCGCATATTGTCTAAAGCGAGGCATCCTTGAAAGCGCTATTTCTGTGTTCTATCGATTTAACCTTTATCCGGGTCGAATTTTACTTATAGTGGATGCAACATGGTACAAAAGAGGAATGTACAAAAAATAAGCACGTACCTTTCAGTGATCTCAGAAATCGCCCCCACCCAAAGATAATGATGCCAGTGATTTTGCATATTCTGGGATCGTATCTTGGTTACTATTAAGTGTTTCATTCCGCCTTTATAATTAAGAAAATGTATAAAAATCGCCATTTATAACTTCCCTAACAAAGTTCCCGAAGTAATTTTACTGCCGCTAATCTAAATAGAGGGACGATCTATCTATTCTATTCTAAATAGAGGAACTAGGTTGACGATCTCGGTTATGATTCGCTCCATATGGTTCTCACCTCTTCCTCTACCCTCGTGAATAAAATCTGTTTCTTAAAATTTGATTTATCCTCTCGATTGTGTATATTTTGCTAGCCTCTTCCGTTGAGTGTCCCGTTGTCGCAAAGTCCTGAGCGTTTCAATGTATCAGCGCCGCGTACTTTTTCACTGCTTTTTTTCTCGAGCTCGTGGAGGAAGGAAAACATTGGCCGCCATTCATGTCGCCGATGGAATTCCATTAGTCATCGCTACAAGCGCTGCTTTCTTTGGTGGGCTCCATTTTAAAATCGTCCTCTTCCTTGTGTCGGGGATATTCCGAAACGACTCTTCTTTTTTCACTTTCATCGATAATGAAGGGCGAGAAAATTCAAAAGAAGGCATCGGGGGGAAGTTCATCTTGCGAAATAGTCCCCCCTCGAAAAATTACGCCATTGCTTCCAACTTAAGACTTCCCCTTTGTAACCTCCTCTGTTCGCCGCACTGGAGAAAAATGAAGAAAAGGTCGGCTTCGAAAAGCGACGTGAATAATTGCTTCTTCGCAGGAGGATCCAAGGGCCTCGAAATTTTCAGAAGAGGGGTTTGGGGAGTTTTTCTTAGAATCGCCCACCTTCGTTTGAGAGTCGCAGAGTGTTACTTTTACTTGCCGCGAATTCTACGTACGAAGTGGTTTGCGCCGTGCCGAATCCGAAGAGAAACGTGTCCTTCACATTTATTCGCGTTAAAGAGAGAAGTATTCGGTACATTTTTATTCCGTTAACTGGGAAATGTGGCGAGGAGAGCCTAATGAGGTACAAACACAGAGAATTCTTCAGGTGCATCCCGTATTGATTTTTGTAAAAGTGGCTTCCGTAAAAAGAAATTTGTGTTGAGATTAATAAATACGTTGGCAGGAAAGTTTGGGAAAATGCATTTACGAATGAAATAACGCCAAATTCTTAAGCAAATATAAGTTAGCAGTATGCTGTGGATTGTTCACATTTAGGCTTTACGGCTAATGAGGGATTGAAAAGGAAAGAATATTCGATTATAAGAAAAGTTTCAGATTAGATTGAGAATTGCACACCCGACAGAACTTCTGGTACGCGGAACTCAGACGGTGCTACTTTTATTTTTTGCCGTTTTTACATCCTCTTTGGAAATATTAGTTCCAAAGTAAATAAACGTAGACAGCAGGAATCAATAATCAATGTATTCATCATCTAAATTTATCCTTATTCGGTGAGGATTGGCCGAAGTGCGCTTTTCTTGAATGCTTTGAATTACATAACATCTTTATGGCACTCTTGTCCATATTAGTAATATTAAACTTATTCATAGGAAGGATACTCTCACATTGTCCATAGAAAAGATTATTTTCTTTATCATTGAATGAATCTTGACCGGTCTTCATCTTAACGTGAATGTAAGATATCTATCTAATCTCCAAATTCAAAACTTTCTTGTTAAATTAAGTGATGATGTTGGCCAGTTGGTTCAATTTTCTTTACGTAAAATTTAAGGTTAAGAATCTGTTGGAGAGTATTTATCTTTGTTTCGATACGTCTCGTTTCATCATAGAATATGCCTAGAATTTCATCTTTAATTAATTTTAATTTAATTCTTTGCGCTCTTTCCATCTTTCCTTCTGACAATTTTAGCCCATGGCAGTAATGTTGATTATTTAAGCGATCCAACTATTTCTCTGGAATGCTGCAAAAGCAATGAAGCACTTTTAGGCTTCTGTCACATTTCAGGTCTTCTGATCCGGCTTTGATAATGAGCATTTTTCGTTCATCGGACAAACTTTTTGCTCCACAAAAGCGCCAATTTAAATGCAACCTTGTGGAATTTTCAATTGCTCTCGGTGCCTATGTTTCGGTAGCGTTCTAAACTTGCCATGGAGCACCGCTCACCCCATGGACTGGCGAATAAAAATGAAGGGCAAAGCAAGCGGAAATTCTGCGTCCGTGGAAAAACTTTGTGCGGCCATGATGCGCTCAACGAAAAGCCTCTGTTTGAAAAATACAGCGGAAAATGTGCTTTTGAGTTGCGACTTCGCCATCGTCGCAGGAAGGCAGTGCAATTAAAATCTTGAGGAAAATCTGATCCTCGAACGTAGAAAAGGTTTGTTTGAAGACTCTTACCGCTAGAATAAACATATTCAGAGACAGTATACGCCGTCTATGACTTTAGAACTAAACTATGAATTTAATGTAAGTTTTCGTCATACGAAATCGTCTCTTTGAGTTTCCATTCGTTTCTACGCAATGAATTCGGAAAATCTGGACAGAAATTATCCGTTTCATGCATTCATAACAAATATTCACGTAGATCATTTAGAGATTGCTCTCATCAAGATATTTGGCAATTAAATATTTGAAAACACCCGAACGTTCATTTAACTATCTACTACCTTCAATGATCAATCGTTGATAGAAATCTTTCAGGATATTTATTAAAACATGTTGTTAATGACCATTTTCAAATAATAATTGTCATAGAATAGATACTAATTTGTATGCTTTCTGGTACACACATTGTTAAATATTGCAAATACTCACTGTCATTCACATGAACGTTTGGAATAAGGTAAATAACCTGAAGAATAACTTTCAAACGCTTGAGGAATATTTTCAACGTTATTTATTTGCTTCTATAGCGAGTGAAAGTCAAAACACTCGTTTCTGTTTAATTTAAAAAATGTCGATACCCGTATATTTTATTCCATTCCATTGAATTGTGCTGCTCTCCATCACCGATTTCCAAACCCTTTACTAACGTATTATATCCGAAGCTGTTGGCAGCGTTTCGGGCAACGGTCCCCTCCAAAAGGTTTCAAATTTATGAGTGTAAACGTATGTAGACATATATATCGTTAACCAGTCAGCCTAAGGTTTTAAAAGAAGGTAGGCGTGTAGTATTCGTGTCGTAAACTTTTTTCTTATTAGTTTGCGGTCGTTAAGTCGGTGTGCGATGTTCGATGAGGAAAGATCATTCCGTCAGCGAAAGATGGGCTTCAGGTTCCATCTCCACGTTCTTTACCGTGCAGCCATTATCTAAACGGCGGGCAAATTGGCGTATCAAGGGAGGATAACCGTATCGATAAATTGTCGGAAGGCTATTGCCACCTCGACGCTGTCAAACTGGAGCTTTTCATCTTGTGCGACGCGTCCATTCGGCGGGACAGCCCGCGGTCAACGGAGGGAGGCTCGTGGGAGCCCGTGCCCCTCCCTGGAGGAGCTGTGCCCGCATTTGGAGAAGGTCCTGCGGTAGTGACCTTGTGGAGAAGACGTCTCCAGCCCGTCTCTTATCTGCCTCCCCTCCCTTCCTTGTAGGGACATGTCGGCCCGTTGTCCTTGGAAGGTTCTCCGGTAGGGGACGAAGGCCCCAAGCCGGTTCCGGGCCCTTGTTTTCTTGGCGCCTCCCCTGACGTCACCGCGCCCACTTGGAAGAAAGCTGGAGGCGGGAAATTCGAAAAAGTTGGCGGTAACACCCTGTCTCGAGCGAGGGTCTCCTTCCTCTGCCCATCCCTACCTCTGTAACGACCACGCCCTACCCCTGAGATGGTGCTCGCCACCACCGCCACCTACGCGCCGAGTGTGCGCGCGCACCTCGACGTGCACTTCTCCTCGGGCCAAGGCAATGAAAGTTCCGTCTCGATACTTTGGAAGATTTATCGCGAGAGTAATGCGTCCATGGGAGGCTTTTTCCAGCCAACCTATTCTTACGGTATTCGATTCGGTAGTTTAATACGAGATGGGAGCTGTTTGAGTTTTCTCGCTCAAGATGAGCGGTAATTTTCCGAAGGCCGATAATATTCCCCTGCCGTCGGGGAGACAGATGTCGTGTCGGCGTGTTTTTCAGACATCGGAGTCGGCGGCCAGGATTCGCTTTACTTGGGAGAAAGTTGCGCCTGGTCAAAGGTGTGTGACCTTTCTGATTTAGGAATTTGTTGCCAAACCCCTCGTTAAAAATAAAGCAGAAAATACCGCGGTAGCTCTATCCGGTGTGAACGCTCTGACTTTCTCGTAATTACGTAATATGAAAGTAAGTAAACAGCTGGAAGATGCTATTTTAATCCTAAATTTACGGAATTCTCTCTGAAAGTAGTTCTTTATAAGTTATAAATACTTAAAGTGAGTATACTGACGGCTAAATTTCAACAAAAATCTCTTAGAGATACTGTTTCCTTGAAATCACTCATAACTTTCGTTTATTTGTTCAAGTAAGCACATCAGCTTCCGAATAACTACTTACAACGCTTTTATAATCCTCCGCGATCCCAAAATGCGACGTCAAATTTATCAAGTCAGACATTATTGGTTTTAAATTATTCTGGTATCTAAATACCTATCATGGATACTAATATTTTACGCTATCAATTTTTCCGTCATCTGAGGGAATAAAGACGAAAACTTTTGGTCTAAAAAACCAGCTGGTGATACGGTGTTCACATGAAAGTTGACTAATTTATATAGATACTTTCACTCTATTAAAGATAATCAAATTATTTTAGGATAGTTTGATTGATTGGCAATCATAGTTGCAAATGTTAATGACGTGCCTATAAAACCAAATATCTTGGCTTTGAGTAAATGTCTATAATTATCGCTATCATTTTTCTTACGTACGTAATAGGAATAAAAATACTGATAGGGAATGGTTTTCCGATCCCATTAAGATTAGAATTTTAATTGCTTCTTGAATTTTACAACGCTTTGAGTTGTAAAATTCACAAAAGTGGGAAAAATAAAATGGCAATATTTATACGAAAGTCGGTTTTTGAGATTTGGAGGCATATAGTTTCTTAAGCCCTCAAGTGACCTGAATAAAGCCTATATAATCTACAGCAGTATCAAGATGATCTCTCGGATGTTGAGAGTGAATATTAGCCTGCATCGAAACGGAAAGATATGCTAATGATCTAATTAGCAGACGTGATTCACTTCGGTTGTTGATAAGATTACAAGTGGCGGCAAGAGGTATTCTTAGATCAAGTTATGAACTTGCATATCTCAGAATGTGCATGTGATCTCAGAGACGTAAACGAAGTTGATAGACGTTAGGTTTGCAACGCATTTAGAGGCAGTTATTTAGCTGTCGAGATGATAAACTCGTAAAGCAAATGCGAGAGAAAATATGCGAGTGGGAGTTTATGTTGGGCTCGTACACAAGAATGAAGTGCTCTGAATTGCGCTAAAAGCATCGCTACTGAAGAATGTGGATCAAAGGCCTTGAGTTAATATTATGGAGTGATGAAGTTTAAGGTGTTCACGAGTTAAACTCACTTCATTTAGGCATACGTGAAGGTGCTGGTGCTATTAACACGAGAAAACGTTTAAAAGTGATTTCTCTAGAATAAATCGTGAGCGATGGTACTTTCACTTATTTGCGTTGAATACGACATTACTATATCTTTTAAGTAGTCGAAATGTAGCTTGGAAAGTATGGATTTTTATGTTTATCAAAAAGACCTCGAATTCAATCTCGCATTAACAATTTACAATTCTGTGAAAGGTTCATCACATTCCCGTCATTTCACCTTTACATTTCAAATATTTATCACATTACTTTTCTCTAGGCATTTCCGCGTTTCTAACTATTAACTACCATTTTAGAAACAAAATGGCTTACATTGCCGGTCTTTGCTTAAACTGGGCCATTAGGTGAGATTTTAAATATACGTTCCAGCGACATGGTCACCGTTGCCAAATCGAGTTTTCTCCGTCAACTTCCTTCTTTATCACTCGATGCATAAGCTTGGTCTACACACTCGCAGACTGTCAAGATACGATCGCAATTCTTGGCCACATTCATGCTGCTGCGGCATTTACGTTCGGAGTCTGTTATAATGGTTTTAACCTTTTCAATTATCCGTAGCATTAGCGTGAAGATTTATTAAAATGAGAAAACTGTAGGAGTACCTTCTTCTGACTGCTTCACCGTATTCTTATAATTAACAAAATCTCTTGGTTGAAGCAAATAGCAAAGTGTACTCAGTAGATACGTTTCGCAAATATTGCATCGAGTAATTTCTCTTATACTCGACAAATACCATATAGGAAAACGATTCATAATTTTTCTCGGTTCTAAAATCATGGTCCGTCACATGATGGTGTAAACCTTCACGTATCGTAGAATTCAATTCCTCCCTCCATTGCCCCTGGAAATCTCCCCGAAATAAACTTCTCGACAAGGTGAAATCGAGTCCTTTTTCTCTTTTCCTCGGGGAAACCCCAATCTAGTTCCGTCAACAGAAATGAAACACACACACTCCTTTATCGCTGGTCCTCTTCGAGGGAAAATTTTCTCCTCACCCCAACGTAAGAGTGCGACTCCACCGTTCCTTCTCCAAGGTCCATTTCAGATCGTCGCCCGCTATTCGGTCGAGAAAAATTAGTTTTGTCGTCCATTCATTTTATCGAGCGCGAACTTTTCTTTCGTTTCCTCTCCGTAGTCAATTTGGCGGAAGGAAGGCTGTCGAATGGTTTTAACCGTTTTCTGGAGGATCCTCCGAGCTCGGATGCCTTCCAGGGGGAAAAAGCCTCTTTCCAATAAAACCTATATTCAATTTATTTTAACTCTCTCTCCGTGGGCCGTCCATCAACCTCCGCAAATCCCTTCATAATCCTCTCATTCGTCCGACACCCAACTCGACATATACAATCCCTTCTACGTTTGCCCACCGCCCGCCAATCCGAAAACGCCCCCGAATCCAGAGCCGGCATTTCAATATTTCCTCCCCTTTTGGAGCAAGCATTACTTCCCACTTTCTACATCCACTTCTTGATCAATACTTTCCATGATAGAGTCGGCGTCGTTTCTTTCGGATGGAAGAGTCCTCGGCGGAGACGTCCGCGGTTGTTCCTCCGACAGTGGCCCTCGATCGATCTCTGGGAGGCTCCGGAAGGGAATGTCGGGTGTGTCGATGGAAACGCCCTTCGCAATCCCTTCTTTACAAAACCCCACTCGTTGGCCCTTGCAGTTGGCGTGCGTGGTTCGAGACTTCTGTCGTCTCCTCCCCCTGCACGCCAGCCCCCCCGTCTTCCCTTCCCCGAAGTCCATCCTCCCTTTATATCCAACGTCTCTCCCCTTTCATCCATAACTGCAGTCACCCCCTTTTTAAATAATCTACCTCCATTGGGTCGAGAGCAACACTTTTCTGTTGGGTCATTTCGGAAGCTTTGGCAAATAGAGAGGAAAGGGGGTTTTTGATGAAGGTGGGAGAGTTGGGTGGTGGCCGCAGATTGCGGCTCCTCTAATTAAAATCTGCTTTTTTTTAATCGGTAATCGATGAGGGAGAGATAGCATTTTTCCCCTTGCTGTAAAGAGCCCCTTCCATGGCCATTAACAAATTAAATGCTTCGATGGTGAATATCCTGGAATGCTATAAGCACACCTGCTAACCGTTCTCCCCCCGGTATATCTCTTCCCACCCCTTCCTATCTCCCACGCATCCCTCACATAGCTCTAACCCTTCTTTCATTGTAATTTACTGATGACAATAATGTTTAGTCTCGATTTATTCTCAATACGCCATCTCCGTAATGAATGCCGAATCCAGCGAGTATAATACTAACAGAACATCCCTCGAATGTAACGACTTTGCCCCTCTATATTTGAGAGCAATTTTTCATTGTTTGAGCGATTAGGAAAGAAAACGGCAGTACCAGTTTTCGGAATGTTTTAATGAAAATTGCTTGGGTTAGATCATTTTCCTCGACTCCGATGCCGAGTACCTAAGAACATGCTCAATTATTGCGAAGCTAAATATTTCCTCGTTAAATTAACGTCCTGTTATTATTAGTATTGAGTTGTATTTATTTTAGTTTGAAAGTCTCAAAAAGCTCCTTGAGTTAGAAATGACAACGTTTGGAAAGCCCTTTCCGTTGCCCTGTGTTTTCAAATGACGTAAAGTTCCAAACTTAGTGCGGCTAACAATATCCTACGCCCCACCAACGTTTCAAGAGTAGCACATTTGGCGCAAATGATTAGAATTCTGCCATTCAGGGTTGAACATCAGTGGCGTTTGTCTTTTTGGGGCAACTATTAAGTAAAAATTTTAAGATAAGTAGTAATTTTATTACGGCTGATCTGAGCGCATCCTGAGAATTAACAGTTATTAATTCATTGAATATAACATTAGTGAACATAACATAGGTTCTTTCTAATCTTTAGTCTTAGAATTTCTTGAGTTGGTAAATATGGGAATCGGGCCTTTTTTCGCTCAAATAATAATAGGTGTTATTACTGAATACTCAGTAATTGACAATTAGTAGGATAATTATCTCCTCACGATATTGAATATTTGTAGGATGGATTGTTACTCAACGTATTCTATTAAAGAGTTAACTTTTAATTCCCTGCCTATAGTTTAAATACAGCTTAAGAATTTTTTAGCAAGTATGTCGTCTACTCGAAGTTTAATTGATCATTCTTAATGTAGGAATTCCTCTCCACTTCTAAATCACCGTAAATTAATGCCTGATTGATGTTATTACCAGTAACCTAATTTTCTGATTTCTGAAAGAGGCGTGTGTAGCTAATGCACATATTATCGTCGGAAATGGCTAATGTTTAACCTCATGAATTGAAAATTGAACGGCGTACGGGAATATCACTGTTAGGCTGGGAGCAAAAGCGAAGGAAATCCATAATAATCGAAGTTCATCGCTGATCAGGCAATTACGAGCAAAGTAGTTCATTTTCAATTAATATGCAAACAGGAGCTGATTGAGAAGAATCCCCTTCCGCCAGGAAATTTGCTGCCAGGCAAGAGTCATCCAGGTCGACCATCAAACGTACTCCACTTTTTCGATCGCTCTGCATTTTTCCACACTTTCCCATCCAACACGTACCCGATTCCCGATCCTCCCACACCCCTCTTTCCACTAATCGTTTCGTTCCCCAGTTTACTCTCGCAAATTAAAAACATAATAGGATCGGAAGATTCCCTCGCGTGACCAGAGCGTACGCAACCAGCGATTTTCCCATTATTTTAAATCTCCCGCCGCCAACTCTTTTGTTTCCCACATCTCCCTCTTTTCCAAATGACGCCGCCCCAGAATGGCGCGCGGATCTTTAGCGCAATTTCATCTCCTTTGTTTCTGGTCGCCCACGCCTTCTTGTTACGTTATTTCGCCGAAACGGACGGAATTATTTTTTCTGCCTTTTCTTCTCCGATCGTGCACCGTTGAGGCGACGGGCAGTGGGTTAGAATTTCGGCGCCCTCGTATTATCGTTGTCGTTTATTGGTAGAGGCGTTCTAAAGCTGCCCCGGGTTTCCAGCTCGCAGAGGGAGGAGTGGGTGGGAAGTTGGAATTAGCTTCGGACCCTCGCAGGAATTTGGATTGGAGTTCAGAGTTGAGGAAGGAGAGACGGGGGTGGGAGGTGGCGAGCATAGTTTTCTCGCCAATGAATATTCAGCGTGACATTAAGGGCATTAAGAACCTTACCTTTCTCTCCACGCTCCTTTTGGCCATGCATTAGCCTCGTTAATGACACGACGGTAAGAGGTTATTAAAACGTGCTCTGGGAAGGGAGAAGCCGTTCCGCTGGGGATGGTCACCACAAAGAAGTCAGCGTATTTACCGAAGGCACTCGCTACACGCAACAAAGTCCCTTCACTTCTAAAACCTATCCTGAAACATAAACTTAACTTTCCTGGAAGGTATTTCTTCCCCAACTAAAAGGAGAGCCCGAGCAAGACACGGATCCGATGTTTCGCCACATCATAAGTTATGGTCACGGGGAATAATTTTGCGTTTTATTTTGCAAATGTTTTTTATACGTCTGAATGAATGGCTTGCTAACAGTAGTTTATTTGCTTTCAGACCGTTGTCAGCCTTCCAGAAATTAATTAAGCGGTTTCATCGTTAAAATCCTGGTTCGGAATATTATATTAGGGATTTGTGCCTGTTCAAATTCAAATTTTTACATATTCTCGATGTTTTAGGTTATTTCAATTTGAGCAGAGGATTGGTTTTTAAATATATTTTCGCTTCAAAGATTACTTATTGATGACATTCGAGTGAAGAAATTCAGTTTTTGATCCCTGGTTACAATAAGCTTAAGTGGTGAAGAAATTGTATTAAGATTAAAATGGAGGACATTGTCCAGAGTCCAAATATTAATGTTTTTGGTTGAATGTTCTATTGTTTAACTGTGGGGCATTTTCGCTGAGAGGAACGTTGAAATAATTTTTACTAAAGGGTCTTCCCTTGATGTAATTGCTGATCATATAGACTTATTCGTGAAATATAGAAGAAATCTTTAGCATGACTATAATTGAAGCTACGTATATTTTTATTTGAAGAATTGATTCACATAGGCTCATACTATGTCTATCAGACGTTAAGTTGATCGTCTGTAGGAAAAGTTTCTCAATAAACTTTTAAATTATCATTTATTTTATTCAACTTTTAGACGATACATTAAGTTGTCAAAATATCTTGAGAATGCTGTTCTGGTAGGAGTGAAAGAATCAGGACATGTTCGGGAATACCAGAGATGTAGACTCTCTATACTGAGTGGAGGAGAACCGACCTAACGTGAACGAAAGATGCACCTTAAATCGCACGCCTCTAAAAAATGTATTTAGAGCGCATAACATGCGAATAGCTTCGCTAAAGTTAGCGTATCGGTCACGATCAGCGTGAAAGCGCTCTTTCGCGCATCAGCGCCTGAATTATCTCTTCAGCAGCGGAGAGAGAAAAATGATTAGCGGTGACGAGGTTCGTCTTGCCTTGGGACTCTTGCTCCAGTTTTTCGTTTCATATGGGAGAAGAAAGCCTCGCTTTGCATCCCTTTTGATATCTTGCGTTTGCAATCCCTCGGAGATGCCTCGCGGACACGTTGCTTACGCTTTGGCCTCGGATGGAAAAGGGTATTTTGTATATTTTTAGTGACGCGGGAGTTTCCTTCGGTCCCCAGTGGAACGCTAAAAAAATCGAATCTCATCCTTTTGCTGGATTTTTGTCCGGGCCGCGAGCAATCGATTGCACTACTTTCTGTAATGAAATGTCTTACTCTTTAGTAAATTAAGAGATGGCCCGGAGCGAGGCGGACCACTTCTTGGGTTTTTATGGCCTCGGGGTCGAGTCCACGCCGCGACTTGTGCCGAGACATTGATCCTTTCGAAGGCCCTTTGTGGATTGGAAGCCGCTTCCTTCAATTCCACTCTGCCGCTCCTGGGATTCCCTTTTCTGATTTCAATTGTTGACTTCGCCTGTAGATCCTCGCTTCTTTTCCGCGAGGTAATTACTCCCATCTCTATACGCGGCATCCCCTGACTTAGATCACTATACGGAAACGCAGCCATGTAAAAAAAGCTCTTCTCCAACAAGCGTTTCCTACGTTGGCTAATAAATGCAGATCAAAGCGCCCGAAAGACCGGGGTTCCTTTGAATCTACCTCTTCCTTTAAACCTCGTGACCTAATTGTAGCGTGAGAATTCACTTGCATAGTGTCCAAAATCAAAAGGATAAATAATTATTGAAGGTGCTGCAATATATTTAATGTTCTACATGATTGTTCTTCAGTGTAGAAACCTCCAAAATCTCAAATATACACTCGAAACACTCGCGCTTAAATGATTACTCTAGTAAAGGAGGATAATGCTTATTCATTAATATTTGAAATAACTAGTTTGCTTTGAGTAAATCGGTTTGAGGGTTCAGGAAGCAAAATTTTTGCGAAAATATGTACAAGCGTTTCTTTAAAAATTCCTTAACCGAAATTAATTTCGAAATATTGATGCCTCACCGAACATTCATGTATCGATACGTATCGATCTATTATCGAAGTAACTATCGAGTCATAACGATCGTGCGCATCCTGCACCGAAAGTTCCTCTCGATAACGAAAAATTTCGAATTTTAGAGACAAAATTATTCCTCGTCCCGATGCTAGAAAAAATGTAAATTTAGACGTAAAAAATGCTCGTATTTCAGAAAATCTCGACAATTTCAGTGACTTATCCTCCTAAGTTCATCTTGTGGATATTCCAAGATGGCAGACATTTCGATCGCCTCCGAAGATTGAAAACGTAAAGAGAGACTTCCGCATTTAATCCGTTTTCTTTAGGCTTTCATCATCATCTCGTTTTTTTTCGGGGCCATTTCCATTTAAAAACTCATCCTTCCGGAAACATCGAATCCATTCCCCGTTAATACCATTGGTTGTTTTCGCTCCTTTGGGCTCCCCGAACAGACCAGAGATACATTTTTCGCGCATTAATCGAACGCCTTTTACATCTTTAAAAATAACGAAGATGGATGATAAAGTGCGTCTTTTTAATATAAGCCCCGTTGTCGGCGAAATGTGCATGGAATGGGTAATGTGAATAGCGGGGCGCAAGAGAAACTCCCATATATTTGTCGTGCTTCGAAAAATCTATATCGGGCCATGACGTAAGAGAGGGAAGCAGAGGGAGAGATAAAGAGAGAGTAAAAAATAAAGAGAATAAAAATGTATCTCTTGTTGTTTTGCGAGCAACCTTGGCGGCGAAAATGTGTAGTTATGGGCCAATGACTCATCCGCCTCGTGATTTACCCTTTTTACCATCGGAAATGCACTAGGGCCTATTTCACAATTCAGGCCGGTTCTTTTTTCAAGTGGCATGCGTTAAAGCGAACCCAGTTTAGGCCATCCCGAATAGACTACTCTTTATCCTTCCATCCACTTTCATCTCTTTCTTAGGTTTTTATTCACTCCAGACGGAGCATACTTCCTCGGGGGCTTTGGCTCACTTGTTTTTTTCGAGCTGAGTGGAGAGAGGGAGGGAGGAAAGAGATCTTTCCTGCATTGCAGTCATCCAGTATAGAAGACCTCGAGTGACTTTCTTTCTTGAGGCCAACCTCAGGGCTTCGGCGTCTACCGAAAAACTGTTTTCAAAACGGACGTAAAATTGCGATTGCTTCCATGGCGTGTCACATTTATTTCGGTCCGGAAGGGAGTCCGTGGAGGAATCTTCGCGGCGGTGGAGAAGTTTCGAGGGGTAATAACTAACGAAGATAAAAAATTCGGTTCATTCAATCGAACGCCTCATTCAGAATTCTTCCGCCGCTTCGTTCCCGGGTGGTGGACGTAAGGCGAATGCGAAAATCATTTCGTACTTTCCAGGTCATATTAGCCTCGATGATCGAATATGTGGGCATCGTCGCTTGATTTGAGCCATTTTTGCGGATGCGATCAGTTAAGGAAGCATCTGATTGAAATTTGGTCGCGTTAAGGCTCAGGAAATATTATGGAAGGTTATTAGTTTCGGATGGGGTGACGGAAATTGGTAATTGGGAAATGATTTAGAAATATCTCTGTTAATTTACGAAAGGTAGCATTATTTGTTGTCTGTCTGTAAATTATTCAACCTTAAGCTCTGTTTGACCTCCCCGGTAGTACCTACAAAAAGTTTCGGAGAGGGTATGTAACGATTACTCAAAATGAGGAGTGGGGTATTCAGCCTCTGCTTTCCTTCCAGAGTCAGTATGTTCTATGTATAATAATTATGTGTAAGTGCATTAGGGAAACCCCAAGAACAACACGTATTGAATACGGAGAGACCTGAATGAATGAAATTATCAAGCACCGTTCATACCTCGGTAGATTTCACATTCAGATCATCACAGCTATGAAGTAGACAAGAAAAAAGTAAATGTAAGACAATTTTTTCTATTCAATACCTAATCAAAAATAAAAATCATTTACAGATGGAAGATAAAGTTAAGGTAAATGTTTGCATTTTTGTCTTACCCGCTGTTTCCTACTCGAATGCATGGATTGAAAAAGATTGTCACGTGTTGATATTACTGCTGAGATGGAAAATTCTTCTACTCTTTCATCGCCAAGTAATGTGAACATAAGTGAAAATTGTATATCGCTGTGCAATTTTCTTCTCAATATTTTTGTATAAATATATAAAAACTAAGTATAAAAAAATCGCGCTTCAAAAATTAGCCAAAAATGCAGGCATAGTTGCGGGCCATGGTGAATTGGACGCTGGTCCTATGGCCTCGTCCTTTACCGTCACCGTTTTCTCCCAAACCGGTTACGTTTCCACTTTTTCCCCAACGGAATGATGGATTCCGACTCAAAACGATGAGATTTGGCAGTACGTGCTCAGAATCGAAGCATGGACTCCGGGATTTGGGGGAATTTGGGTGGAATCCCGTGGCCTATCCGAAAAAATTGGTTGGAAACGGTAAACCGCGTGGGCGTGATCATCTGCTCTTCGCAAAAAGTGTTTGTTAATCCGCAGGTGACGAACTCTCGGCCATCTTCCAAGCGTCGGACACAAAATCCCCTTCATCTTTTCCTTCTCTTCCGTTCCATTGTCACGATGATGTTCCATCCTGCATTCCGATCCCCTCCTCTAACTTTTCCGTGATGCGAGAGTTTTTCTCATTCATGGCACTGATATTTTTATCCGGAGATTTTTCTTCCCGAGAAAATTAATAAGGGTTTTAGCCCCTCAACTGTGGGTCTCTCTTTTGTATTCTAATCGGGAATCAACTGAATTTGAATCTTAGTCTTCTGAGGCTATTTCAACCATTTACCATTGGTACTGAATTAACTCCATTCGAATGTATGCATTATTAATGCTCGATGATCAGTGCTCAGTGATACTGATTTATTTACTTCCTAAGTCTTAAGATAGCGCAAAGTCTATGGTTTTGGGGGTACAATGGCAGTGTAACATCAAGATAAAAACTGAGAAATTATAACTTGCATAAATCTACGATGGTAAATTTATAGGAAAATAATTTAGAAGAAAAGGTAGAAGTCTAAACAGGAATAAAATATAAAATTTTTACAATATGGGAAGAAAGGACATTTCGATGAAGTAACAAGGAAATGTATTTATTTTTTGAAATAATGCTCTAGCATGACAAATATCAAGTGGCAATCTTAGCTTAGTAATCCCATTTACATCAGGTCTAAAACATTATAATCGAACAACTTACAATGTCATTTTTACTATACGTTATTTACAATACAATTAAATACATTATAGTTACAATATTGCAATTAAATACTATATTATTAATTTCATGCCTTCACGTCGTAAATAATAACTCGAAGTTACTCAAATATTACAAGTATACATGTAAGGAAGTGTTAGGATTCGTTACGAAAAAAATAGTAGCGTTAATAAAATTACGAGCTTTTAATACGGCCTGGACTCAATTTTAAGTATTGATGGATCCTTATTTCACTGTAATCGAGAGAAAATTAATTAAAACTTATTATTCTCTTTACTTCTACAGCTCTACAGCATGCATAACTAACAATCTCCTTTCGAGAAAGACAAAAATTGAATCGCAAATTTTATATCAAATTATCACAAATGTTTAACTAGCTATAGCATTTAGCCGAGAACGAATAGAAGAAGTGTGGCCTACTTACAATCCTTGTATGTGTGCTGCCTATAAATCTCGCGTTAATCCCAATTTATAGTAGTGATTCAGCACATTTTGCGCTCATTTTTTGCTAATGAAAAGTAGGGAGCCTTAATTTTCGCGGATATAAAACAGAAAATGCTCTTAGCTCACTCGGAATCTTTTTAGCTATAAAAGCGGAGTTATTCCCTTTAAGTTGTTCGTGATATCGGAATGGTGAAGTTAGAGATCTTGGAGATTTAGCTACGAGTTGGCATCCGTATAAGAAACATAGCAATTCAATTCAGAAATCCAGATAATTGCAGCCACGTTTATATCCATTTTGTTCGCGGCAATACATTTCAATGTCGTATATTTGGTTCACGCAGCATTAAGTTCAATCAGAAATAAACGCATCGTGATTATTAAATATGAAAATTTTGCCCCCACGCATCTTTTCACAAAGCAGAGTAGTGCTGAATGCATTCTATCAAAATTAACCACACGTTAATAAGCACTGCGATCGTACCGAAATTCCCCATTTTCGATTTATTAACCAATAAATTCAATTAAAATTTCTTAATATATTTCGATGATTTAAAGCGGAGGATGGTTACGCTATTAATGAGTTATATATTTTTTTCCATGAATTATTTTGTGAAATGCATCAGTTTTATCGAAGCGAATTCCAAATTAATTTAAGAGCATTTTTGCGGAATTTAATTGGAAAACCTGTACGCTATAATGATTTTTGTGTATCGAGAGATGGAAATTTAAACATCAGGGCTAATTGCATAATTGCATAACGTGCGTACTCATTAATGTGTCTATCACAGAGATGGATATCTATTTTGAATCCTCTTTTATCCGAGTTCACATCAGTCGCACTTAATTCATTCCCAAAATGAATTTCGATTGTAATAATTTAACAGCGTTTAGCAAATAAAAATTTATTCGTTCATCGATGTGAAAAGGCGAGCAGGTGTAGTTAAACAAAGGACAAGATTATTATCATTATTCTGCGAAATAAGAGGTTTAATTTGGGGTTGAAAATCATCAATGAAACCAATTTATTCCACTCTCAGCATTCATTCACTTATAAATAAATTTAACCATTAAGATTTTCCGAATAAATTCAATTGCGTCTGCAGCCGTTCCGTTCGTATTGCTAAGTTTCGGCTGCAAGTTGCGTAAATATATTAATTCCGAATGGTATATCTCATAACAGGAAATCATTGAAATGTTGCACAAATTTTCTTGGATTAATTTCCAACGTCCAAACATAAAACGCCCAATATCCAACGCAATTTCCTAATTTTGGATGTTTCCTTCATTGTCGCTATTAGAATATTTACTAAATATGGCACAAACAGATGTATTCCGCCTTGTTTCCCTAATTTACAACTGATAAGTTCGAATTATCGGAATGTAAACTTCATTGGCTGCAGAAAATGACCCATCGGAAATGAACTACCTCAGATACATCGGCCGAACGTTTTGGCAAATAACTCCCGCATTTCTAAAAATGGTCCGCAGGTGTCCTTTCCGATTCCCTCGAAAGCAAAAATTCCATTCTCCATCGATTTAAGATGTGTTTAAATCTGTGGGTTACCAACCGAAGTCCTTAGTCAACCCCACGCAGAGGCATTCCGGCATAACAGCCTTCGCTCCCGTTCTTTCGTTTGTTTTTTATTCGCATTTTTCAGTCGCGCATTCCATAGCGGGAGTCGCCGTGGAAGAAATGCAGTTCCCTGTCCCATCTGTGGCGATGTGTTGCCCATATCTCCTCCGTTCCTTCCTTCCTTGTCTCTTTTAATCACTGCGCCGCCGTATTCTGAGCGTATCTCATGTACTGGCGCTACAGTGCATTAATCACTGAGTGATTTTTCTGACACTAGAAAATGACAGCTCGCTTATGTAACATATCATTTTACAAGAGAGATCTAGCCTTGTACTCCGGAAAATCAAGAAAATAATTACGATATAATTATGTGTTTCCATGCGTCAATTGTTTTGCTATCGAGTATATTTCTGTGTGTCGAACTCGGCAAACTTAAAATATAGCAAAGGATGAAATATGAGCCGATATTTATCTCACGATAGTTTTGGAAGTTAAGTTCTATTAATTTAATCGCGATTTTATTTGTAATCATAAGAAGTAATATCAAATGTTGGTATCCTAAACAGGAAAATGTTGGGCATTTATAGATCAATCTTGCAGGATAAAATCCTGGAGCCAAACTATGGTGGAAGGACTAGAAACTCTAGTCTTTCCACTTGGAGCCAAACAAAACCCCTTTGCTTCGCTGGCCGCAGTATGTCACCCTGATAAATTAGGACAAAAAATAGACATCGACATAAAAATCTCGTGAACTTCAAGGTCGATCGTAACCAGTGTTGTGGGGCTTAAGTGGATCAACCTCTCACAGCAGTATTAAATTTTCACGAATTCCGTCTTGACGCAGAGCATTTCACGTAACAATTCTTTCTCGTGTAGTACATGCACGAGAGGGTTGAATCACGTGCTCATTTCCTCCATCGGAAACTTCCTACCCCAAAAGGCCTCGCTTGTGCGTGTCCTGGAGGGCGTTCGTGCCATCGTATGGGACGTGATCACTTCTCTGTCGTACAAACACCCTGCAATGGATTCGCCGGTTAAAGACACCGGAAAACTATGGGTGTTACGCCTTCCGGAGGGCGTCTCTAACCTCCAAATATACACGCCTCGTACATCACATACGGAAGATGGAAATTTGAAAGCGGGACACTCCCTGTCTACCTGCTTTGTGCATTGCATGCGCTTGTAACGTCTAAAGTCATACTATCGTTAAGAACAGCTTTACTGGAAGGGTTAGCCCTAAAAAATCGCTGATTTGAAGTAAAGCGCAATATTAACCTTTTTCTTCGTTAATGTTATATCTCTGTATCTGTTATAATCACTTCGCAGTAACTTTTTATATAAACTCTAAGTGTTCTGCCCGAATCTTGTGGAACGCCATTCTAAAAGTAACTAAAATAATCCTATTTCACGATTTTTCTATCTCGTACTTCCCAATCCCAATATTTCCAGAATATCCTGGAAAATTCGAAGCATTTTTTGTTAGTTTTTCGTAACTAATTGTAATTATACTTTTATTATACAGAAGTTTTATTTCGATCATCGTAGATATTTACGATTTATGCCCCATTTTCGTTTTGTACAAGAT
Source organism: Pachydiplax longipennis (assembly GCA_036926295.1). NCBI lineage: Eukaryota > Metazoa > Arthropoda > Insecta > Odonata > Libellulidae > Pachydiplax > Pachydiplax longipennis. The sequence continues at coordinate 6,040,226 of JAVFKF010000010.1, forward strand.
TTTAAATGTTTGCTATTGTGCAGTGATTTTTTATATGGAGCAATTAAATATCAGCTCATTGATCACTGCGAAATCTCCGTGTTTAATGCATTGTTTCTCCAGTGAGAACGATGGCTATCTCGGAAAATTCCCGCGCCCTTGGTAAGTCTTCAGCTTCTCTCAGAACTGAGCGGCGCGTGTCGTGGTGATATAAGATAGTGTAAGATACATCATTCCTTAACGGAGTGTTGATTGTTTTTCCGCGTTGCATAATGAATTCCACGTGGGCGGGATATCAATAATGGAACCCAACTGTCTTGGTGCGCATTTTGGAGTTTAATACAGGTGTTGCCTCTAAATCAATGCTTATAATATCATTAATCCTATGGACTTCCATGATACTCATGCTTAGTAACTAACTCAAACTTTGAAGTATTACTCGTAATGAGTGATTCGCTTTTCGAAATCTTATCTCTATCGTAGCATTGACTTATGTATTTTTCTTATCACTATAGATGCCACTACCCGTTGGGATTGGTAACATTCTGCCAAGTGCTCGAACGATGTAATCAGTTTCTTCCACCCCTTCATAAGATTGGTTGATTCTTATTTTGAAGGAAAAGGTTTTCAATAATTTTTAATGTGATTCGTTTCCGGTTTGGAAAGTAAAGTTTTCTATTCCCGTCTACAGAAAAAAGTTTGATTCCTAGAGGAATGATACTGACATGGGTAAACGAACGAAGTAGATAATTGTGTGAAATTTACTATTTAAGAAAACAGCAAAATATGGAATAATTCAAGGAATTCAATAAAAAATAAATAAATTGATTGACTACCAGGGAAAAAATCTACGGAAAGAATAGATAAACCAAGGAGATATACTTGCGAAAATGGTATAAAAAATCTAGAAAAGCACTCCGGTAAGAACTATGTTAAATTTCTCGTTTTTGTTTTACTTGGGAATTTTAAGGAAAGTTGGAAACCTACGTTTAATCAAAGGGATATTAATTCGAAATCGGAAATAAAAGATCTACGAGTAGAATAGAATTTGACCAGAAAATAATAGTGTTTTACAACACATCTTCTTTCCTTTATCCGATCTAAAATGCAGAAAGAATAAGCTTTTAAAAATCATCATTTCTATTGTTTTATCCTATTAAAACTGGATTTTCCCGTAAATGTAAAATTAAAATAATATTTTTATAGAAGCCTTAATGTTCGAAAATTTAATCTTAATGATGGATTTCATCTTTTAATCCTTCTCTCGTCTCTTTCAGTGTACCAAAATATCGACAACTTCAGCCATCAGATAATTGAAATTCAAAATTCTTAACGTAGATAAATCCATCTTATATCTTATGATTTCTCCAGGTGATCATGGTCTGAGTTGCCTGTCGTACTATTTTAAGTAATTCATATCGAAATTCTTGGTAAGCATCTCAATGTATCCTGCGGGATAAAGATCTTCTTTTAATACGTCCTCGCTCCGAAGGCTGTTATCAAGAAACCTCTTTTGCCCCTGAACTGAGAGTAATTTCTCGAAGGAATTAGGCCGAACGATGTCGAAATCTACCTTCTTTCTCGTAACTAGTGACGGATCCCATCCGGATAAGGATTTCCTCTTGAGCGTGGCGAAAGAGGGCACTGCCCCACCACGATCCCTCTAAAGACGCTTTCTTTGAAGCGGTTGTGAAAAGGATTCAGATGGGATGAAAGGATGGAGGAGATTCCCGAAATTTAGGAGGATTCGATTTGGAGAGATATTTGCCGTGGGAGGCGGATGCGGCGTTCATAGATTGGCTAATGATCTGTGAGAACTAGATCGGATTGGACGGTATTCGTATTGGGATGTATGTTATCAAGACTTGAGGAGGTAAGGATCCAAGCCGAAGATCTGAAAATCAAATACGATTTAGGATTTCTACATTATCCCCAATTTACTCAAGCGAGGATCTGCGAGATATCTTTGATTCCTTTTGAGACGATTCGGAATTTAGTCGGAACCCAACATCGGCGATCAAACGAATCAATGTACCGCTAGTCCCTGTCTTCTCGTTAGGAACTTTAATGCCTGAAACTCTACTGTAATGGATTCCAAGAGCACATTTCAATGTGTCTCCGCTATGAATGATCTGGATTGACTAGGTGAAACGGAATAATAATAAAGTTGAAAATACTTCGTGATTTCCGATTCTATGTAAATAAAATATCCAGTCTTTATAATACTTTCTTTCAAAAGTGAGAATTTTTTGGAGCGTTTGTAAATTCCTGAATGCAAATTCTAACTGATCGTTAGTAGAGTGCACTCTTCGGCTATTAAATTTTATAGAGTGACTTGCACGTTTTTGCAGTATTACGAAATAGAGTATGTAGACTGCTTTATTTTCCATTCTATGCATCAAATAGAAAATGTTTATTATCCCTAAATTTTACGACTAATTTAATCTCATTATCTTTGTATAAGAGCAAACCAGTCCTTTTACGCCTTTATCTTTGTTTGAAGTGGAAAATGTTCCGCTCGGGAATGCGAATTACACATTTGAGTTCTTCGCCAGCCTATAAAAGCGTGATTAATGAAGGATTTCAAACCATAAGCGTGGCTTACGGCGCTTGCTTTGATGTCGGATGACCTTGCCGTCATTTTCCACTTTTTACGAAATGGGAAATTTCAATGGGATTATCATAGCTTTGCTTATTTCACGCCCTTGCTGTTGAATCCCTCTTCTTTTTCAAAGGTTTTTCTTTAATTCCCGCACGAAATCGAATTAAAGCCCCTTATACGTTCTTTTATTCCATCGTCTTTGTCTATGCAATTTCCCCGTCGGTTACGGCTCCCGTTTTTTAGTCTTAAATCGTTCTATTTCGGTACAACTCGCGCTTGTGATTACTGTCTAAAAGTTGTCATAGTCACATATGAGAGGAATGCGACGGCACCGAACTAGAGAATCTGAAGGTATTCCTAATGCTACGAAGGTTGGGAAACCAGATGTCAACTCCTGTTAAAAGGTACAATCTCTCTATAACGGAATGCAGGATCACTGCTAACGGGGTTTACGATAAAGCCTCAATGCAAGACGTTCTCGAAGCATCTTTGCTCCATCCTGTTTTCATATACCCTTCTCTATGATTCCCGTTTGTAAATTTCATTTCGGGGAAAGTTAATTAAATATTTTCTGTAATATTGGAGAACTACAGAGAATTCAGGCATTTGTCTGGCTTGAGAGTAAGGTAGGAAATAATATGATGCGGTCTCATAGCTACTGTCTTATCACTGTTCTATGTTTTAGTCTATAACATTTAAAGCAGGAAGATCTTTTTGGTTCTTGTGGAAGTTTTGCAATTTTTAGTGGTTTTACTTTTCGCTATGTCGTGCTATAAAGAAGCTAGCTGAAAGATGAAAGTTTTCCGTGTATATTATGTTTTATCCACCCGGTAAATCATTACCATACTCATTGAGCAAGCGGTGGATAAAAGCCATTTGTACTTGCTTCCATTACCATTAGAGAATATTCATTTCCTAGTATATCTTACTGTAATTAGAATTATCATAAACCTTCCCAGGATTATAGTAAATTCATCACTGGTCAGCATCAGAAAAACAGCTTAAGTCGAAGGGGAATTTAATCTTGTTTCAAGGACTCGGAGTAAATTTTTTTACGGAGTGGTTAATGTTTGCGGACTTTAAAATTATAATTATTTTCAAGTAAAGATGTATAAATTTTTATGAAAATTATTTTTCTAAAGTAGCTTGGTATAAGTAACATTGACTAATTCATCAAAATCCATAGTAAAAATTTAAGCATTTCCATCCAATTAAAAATGTATGGCGATAATCGCGAAATTAATTCGCCGAATCCACGAAATATCCCCGTGAGAATCTAAACGTCGGGTCACCCGATCAAATATTACCTTCGCATTTAACCAAAATTTTCTTAATAAAATCAGAATCAGCCTGCGGTGCTTGTTTTGTTTCCGTATTATGTAAGAAAACGGGCGAATTCTTCCCTCATTAACTTGAAGGAAACAGGCACCGGTAAAACGTTGAGGTGGTTTTTAAGGAATGCTCGTAAAACACCGGAAAGCCTCTGGACATTTTTTCGGAAGGAACCACAAAATTTACCTCTTTTACGCAGGTGTTTTTCTTTACTCGTTAACGAGGATTTATCGAATATTTTCCTCCATCCTGAAACTCCGCATTCCCCACTCATTGCGCCTGGAAGATTTCTTCTGTTTTCCAACCGCACGTATGGGTTTTTTCCTCGTTCTACTCAATCAGCCACGCAAGCATTCGAATGCATATTTCATTAGCTCATCCGTTCTATTAGTTTGCCGTCTTAGTCGGGTAAGGAGCTTTGTTAGTAAGCCTCCAGTCGCCATTCCCCGGCGTCCCCTGCCCCATTAACGCCTCAGCTTTTGCGCTGCTAATATAGGCTGGTAGGGGGTCGACGTCGTTGCGTTGGGAAAGAAATATCGAAGGAAGAATGTTGCGCGGCGCCGGAGATCTTGGGGTAATTACACCTCGTCTTCCGCCTCGAACTTGAGTAGTGTCTCCGGAAAGACCTTCAAAACAAGTTGCTACCCAGTGTAACCTCGCGGGAGTACTTAACATACGAGTTATTCATATCTCAAATTATATTGCGTCGGTGAAGACCGTAATGCTCGAATGCACGGGTGTGATTTTCTCGATGCTAGACCCTGCTCGCCGCTTTATCTGCCCCACCTCAAGCGTGTGGGTGTGCCGACATGTGGCCAAGCTCTCTTTGTTTTGTTTTTAATTTCTCCACGAAATTCTTTTCATCAGACGATCACGAGGGGTTTAGCAATCGATGAATAAAGATATCCAATGCTTACCCAGTAAACACGCTGTTTGCCGGGACTCGAACTCGAGACATTGGAAAGCTAGTATGCTAACCTTTTCGACCCCGAGGTTAGCAACTTTTACCATTGTTATTGAAATATGAATAACATTGTCATTGCCGAATGCTTGCTCGTTTGAAGATTTTGTAGATTTGAATACGTTTCTCTCAGTGACTCGCTAATCACTAATTTTCTTAGGAGGAATCACTCAGTAATACATTTTTAAGCATTGAGAACCCCCTTAGCTCTTACTATGAAATGTTCCTATAAAGAGGAACATTTCATAGTAAGGATGCAACCAATCATTAATGCAATTAACAATATCAGAAAAGTAAAAGAAACCACACAAATACAACTTCTGACCCGTTGGGAAGTAAAAGACAGAACCTTTCGATATATATTTTATTAATTCACGAATTAGTCTCATTTAAACGAATCGAATCCGAATCCTTGGCCTGATTATAAATCAAATCCAATCGCAAAACTTCGCTGTCTGCTTTAAATTGATGGCTATTTCCTGTAGAGCTCTCGCACAGGATGTAAACGCTCGTCCACCCACCCGCACACACGTAAAAGATACGTAAATGTACATGACTGCATAAAAAACACGCGTTGTGTAGATGTGCATACATACACATTCATTTAGAGTCACACGTGAATGTAAAGCAAAGCTCTCTGAGACGTACAGGAACCCGTCGTGTCACTGTTTATCTTATTGGACAAGAGGCACTGGGCCTCCTCCATATTTAATTTCCTCCCCTTCCAAGAATGCGCCCTGGGCAAGTGCCCCGCCCTATACACACGCCCACACCTCGTAGCGGGTAGAAAGAGTAAATCCTTCGACTAGCAAGCCGAAGAGTTTATTTTAAAGAATGGTTTTACTGATGTCTCCATTTCAGAGCAATAGGATTACCTTCCTCGTCGGACATTTATTCTTCTCGCCGCCGATGTTTAACTTTTAGGGCATAATTAGAGCAATAAATTACATCTTGAAATCTGAAAGTCTTCGTTCTCTGACGTTGAAATACGTTTTAGAGACTTGATCTTTTTAAAAACTCTTTCAAGGCTTTCTTTACAATGGATATCTCACATATAATCTCAAAGATGTATGATTAAGATTTTCGTCTTTTTATCCCAAGTTATCGATTACATATTTTAATTTGGAAGTGGTCATTATCTGAAGATGAAATACGCTTTCAAGACTAGCTCTTTTTACACATTCAAGACTTTTTCAAGACTTTCTTTACAGTCGATTTAAAAAATTATTATTAATAAAGCAATCAAGATTTTCATCTTTTTATCTCTAATCATTTCTTCATTTGAAACTTCACAATATTCAAAAGGAAGAAACAATAAAAAAGTAAAGAAATGCGCTCTCCCTGTATAGTAATGTTAACCCTCTATGTATTTAATTTCCGGCCCCTATAAATCGAGGACTAGGAAAATCCTATCTCTAAATGCTTTAGTAGGAAATTGCAATCTCCGTTCAATTAAAAGAATTAGCGTGCTTTATCGGTTTGTACCTGACATATTTTGTAAGCTTATTGAACTGCGGACGTTGGAGAACTCGGGTCGAAATTCCATCAGTGTGTGTAACGTGCCATTCGCACGTCATGAATTCATAACTGAAATCTTTTTTGCGGTCTGCTTTTGCGGGAATAAAATTTGTGCTCAAGAAGCGTTTTTTTACAATGCAGCGCCTCTATCGTTTGTAGTAACGAAATGAAAGAGACAATTTATCGCGGATGGATGAGGCGGTGCTCACGTGAAATATTGCGCGGAGATTGCAGTAACATGCCCCGCAAACCTCACAATCAGTTTGTGGGTCCGGGTTAGTTCTTCATCCGAACCCTTTGATTCTGATATTGTAGAGCTTCAAATGCTTGGCGGTTTTTTCATTCGTTACATCGTGAAATATCTCGTAGGAAATTTCTCCATCACATGAAATTGTGGGTTTTTGCTCCGTTAGAATTATCAGGTCGAAATGATGGGCGAATTTTTCATGCGTCGAGTGATGTGTCTGAGGTTGATGTAGTACGGGGATTAGGTATTTCGTAGAGTTACAACGATACATTTTATCCATAGTGGAATTTATAGGTACATTTTCTCTAGTCCAAAAATGTCGATGTTTTCTTTGACAATTTTTTTCGAAATTTATGGAATATTTTTTATTTTATGCGTTCTCATTGACAGGATTCTTGGAAAGGAAGAAATTTTGTATTAATTTGATAAAAGTAGTGTTCAGTTTTTGGTTTTGTTATTCTTTTTCCTTTTGTGTTTATAAATTCATCACGTTTATGGACGATTAATTCCAGAAGAAATGAATATTTAAATAATAACTGTACAGAAATAATTCAGAGCTCCTTCACTTCGTTGTTAAGATGCCATATTGATTAATGAAAACAGCAACTTCCTAAGCTTACCAGTTATAAATGTTTTAAAATTGATGCGTAGAATTTTCCGTCATCTGACATCTTTTGTTTATTCGTAGACACTTTTATCACCCAACTACGCCATTAGTTGAAAAGGGCATAAATTTACATGGCGGTCGAATCTTGTTTCTTAAGGAGTCGTGGACTCGGGCAGAAAATAGCCTTCCACGCTCACTGATAAAAGCCGCAAGTTTCGAAAAGTAAACATTCGCCAAACTTTTTAATTTTATCGGAACCTTTTTCTCCAGCGTAGATTTAATAATGAAGTCCGCTACTCCCCGAGGTCACGCTTTTTCAAGTCACGTAGCTTCCATATCTCTCACGGAAGGGATCGCCAAGCTTCACGCCCAACTCCGCCGCATCCTGCACCGTCGGGGGATGCAGCCGGAGTTTTATTTATCCTCCCGTTAAAAAAACGAAAGCCTCGACGGCACGCGTAGATCCCCGTTTCGAAACGATTTTCTTATCCATCCACTTCGGAAATTTTGAATTCCCAATCGATATTGGCTGCCACATTCCCCATCTCTCCCACACATACACGTGAGAGCATTCGTCCATTGGGCTTTTCATTCCTCAGCCGCCCCAGACGGTCCGGGCGCAAAAGCTCGCTTCAAGCCCATATTCGTACCGGAACGGTAGGTCTTTTCATCGTGAGGATAGCCACAGAAACAAAAAGGAAGTGTGCTGCCCACCCGATACATGTCTCACCTCCTCCCATCCAACCCTCTTGTCCTATTCATCAGTCAAGTCGTGGTTGTTACTCTTCCGAATCGCGAGAGCCGTATGGCGGCCTGCGGGGCGCATAGCGCGACATAACCTCCACCATCAACTCCCGAATGAATTTGTTCCGTACAATTAACTTTCTCGCCCCAACACCATGCGTGCCATTTCTCGAGGAATCCGCCCAGGTGAGCGCGAAAATAATTTCGATCGTCCAGGTGTCGCGACTCCATTTGGTATTGGCCGCGTATCTTGCCGGTCCTCTTTGAGTGGTTGGAAATCGCTCTAGGAGGGTTGTCATCTAATTCCACGAATATTTCCCACGGAAGGAAGGTTAGGGGGTTAGAAGTATCCGTTTGGGATTGTTATTGTGGAATTAAATCGGGTTTTAAGTAACATGCGGTTTGAGGCGGCCCACGCCTTATGGAAGTGCTTGCTCCTCCCCTCCGGTTCGTTCACTCCCTCACCGATGAGAGGGAGTCAGGGAAAGCGAGGTCATGGGGTCGGAGGCCCAAACCGAGACGTACCTTGTCCCTGTAGACGCTTGTCCAGTCCAACTTCGTCCCAATTCTCGCTCCAAGTCCAATTATCTAGACAAGTCGTTCAAGAATTCAGTGGACGATCGAGGTTCGAACGATCGCCGCTCGGTGGCAGCACGGTGCATCCGGAGTTTTTCCTTATTTTTTTCATTGTCAACGCCTCACCAGACCAAATCGATCTCAGTGGTGAAATTCCATTTGTTTTACAAATGTATACGGATGTAAATGCTTGAGTTGCAGAATAGTCTTATCAATTAATGTATATGCTATCATGTCCACGAACCTTCACCCCCAAAACCAGATTCATTTTCTGAAGGCAAAAAGGATGCGAATCCAAGGAGATGGCTAAGAAATTATGCAATGCATTATCCTCACTACTTTCAGTTTCAGAAATGAATTCTCAGATATTTTTAATTGGGAAAATCTGTTAATCCATTACGGGCTTAATAACTCTATGCGAGGGTTCCCGAATAGCCAAATGGGCAGCTCGCTCGACTTCGATGAAAGCGGCCCCAGGTTCGATTTCCGATGGGAACCAATGTACAAAATGGCCTCAGCTGTGGAAGCACTTTCAACATATCTACCACTACTAATTATTTGCGGACCGTTAGATATAGGAGAAATATTCACCCAACAATACCGCTTGATGCTAATTTCTCACCACCGTCGGCCGTCAGATAAATCGCTTTTCTCCAAACCTCCCTTAATTCGGTTGTGGAAACATAAGCGTGGGAAGGAAAGGAAAGACTTTCAGTAGTACTTTGATTAAACTCGTTATGAATTTCAATCGTATCTGGTCGAAATAAAGTGGTGTCGTTGAGTAATATCTCAAAGTTACGACGCATTTTGCCGGTTACGCGATTCGATCATCGTCAATTATGACGGACTCAATCCCTCCGAAGTGAGTCACATCCGCTGTTGAGGAATCTCGGCGTTACAGTGTGGCAATGCGGAATGTTTTTACTCCCACAGCGCACCTTGACATCTCCCGAATGACATACGAAACTTAAATGCGCAAATATGCGAAAAATGAGCGAACTCGTGAAGTCACCGATCCATTGATTTATAACGAGGATATTTCTGAAAGTGAATCACCCTTGACGAAGGTTACCCAGCAGTTGATACATTCATTTAGTTTCTGGTAGCGTCTCTCGGCTGGGGGAAAAAACGGAGTCGTTAGTTGAGATTCAAACAGTGGGGATGCTTCGTAATTCGTTGTTGATCTTATCCCATCGATTGTTAAATTAGCCAGCGAAAGTAAATGTCTGCCATACTGGCTCAAGTTCTGCAAAAGGAAAACCTTATTTGCAATAAATCAAGATTATCCACTTTTCTTTATCGAAAATTCGATGTGGATACTACAACTCCTTGTCATTGTCGAAATATTCTCCTATTTCTTAGAGTTCTCAGATTGTAACCAACGGCCTTCCGTGGTCGTCCTTGAAGGACCATGCTTAGTCAATGTATACAAACAGTTCTTCTCGGAGAGATTTAATTCATAGAAGTTTCCTGTGGTAAATTTTACGAGCAAACGTTTCCTCCTCTTTAATTGAGGTCGGCGTCTCTTGTTAATGGAGAAGTTCTACGATGATCATCGTATTTCTACATAAACTACAAAGGGTCCTCGCTCCTTTTCTGATTGTAGAAATAATTGTTTTCCAAGATTGTATGGTGATAGATAGGCTATCGGTGTGCCAGACAATACCTTCTCAGTTAAATTAGATTTCGTTTTGTTTTTTGATTTTCGAATGACAACTAGGATGATGAAAGGGCTTGAAACTTGAAAGACGGAGAGATTTATCAATCCAGCCCCCTATAGGCTTTAATGGTAGACATTGCAAAACTTGTGATGAAGCGTATATTTTCAAGAAAATAAGGCAGAGCGAAGCTATTAAGCGAGGAGGTTTAACGTGATTATTGGTAGAGAGTCCCCAGAAGCCGCTGTGGCCGCATCTCTCCGATAACCTTATTACCCTCACATGGAAATGTTGATTCGCTTCATTCCCACGTCGTGATCGGCGGACGCAGGTTATGGTTTAATTAAGGCGGGAATGGAGGTTAAGTACAGTTTAGGCTTACAGTTGAAGGCTTTTAAGAGAACGCCTTCGATTGAGTGCAGCGTCATATACAAAGGACAAAGAGTGTCTCTGTTCGTCGTGAGAGCGTAGGAATTAGACACGCGCTCACAACGGCACTTTTTCGAAGAGAGTCGATAGCATTCCTTTGCTACTTTTATTCCTTGTTTTCGAAAAAGGGCTGTCAGCAAAGAGGCTGTGAGAACTCTTCAGCGTGGAAAATCTTCTTTCGGGTGCATTACTCGTGTTACGTCAGCTACTTTAGCGATTTCTGTTTTACGCACTTAGCGTTGGTTTCAATGGAATGTCTCATTCCCTTCGAAGATTGTCCGAATTACACTGGAATAAATGGAAACAAAGTCAGGCATAGAAATTATCTTTCAGAAAGCCGGAAATGTCGTTAATGGGTGTGAAAGGTGAACCAATGAACAGATAACAATCATAGTCCTAAGATGCTACCGTGATCTCGTCGAAATTAACTTTCATTCTGAAGAAATTATTCAGAATTTTTATTTACGGAACTATCTTTTGATGTTGATGAGATGATTGTTGATTCCAATACATCGCCAACGTAACAGAGAGGATGCATAACACAGGCTATATCGTCAAAGAACGTAGTTTCTCTGAACTACTTAATAAATCAATTTAAGCCTTTCATTAAATTTTCTATCTTCTAAATTCTTACCCTACGTCATGAAGTATCTGAATAACTCTCACTATCGTAGCAATTCTTTACAAAGCACATTGCCTGTCGTTGAAACTTTTCTAATTCGCGAAGTTCATTCCTTGAAAGCGATAAAATTTCTTGTTTATTTTTACTTTCAACTCTTTCAAAAGAAGTTATAAGATGCAAGACTTACTGACCGCTTTGAAGTAAATTTCCTTCCTTTTTATTTTCATTGTGCTGATCTGCCAATTAACTGTGTGGTGCGTACGCTAAAGAAAGCTTTGAAGGTAATAACAGATAAAGAGGAAATATGAAGTAGCAAAATACTCATTAATGATTGATTGAAATATGGTCGAAAGATATGAGGATTACAAACATTCTCATGGCATATCTTTCAAGCTTAGAATTAAACAGTGCGGTGATTAGCCATCCCATATACCAATTATGAGACATCGCTGTGTTAATAGCGAAATGAAAATTGCGGTAAAAGTCTCATCACATAATATGATAAAATGATTACGAATGATAAAGTATTCGAATTTCTCATTCTGGTGGCAGATAAATTTTGTACGTATACTTCTAAAAAAATGGATCCACAATACAGATTTGGCGTTGGAAACAGTTAGTTAAATCGTGCAGCTCGGGCAATATTTTAGAATTCGTTAACTTGATTATTTTCCATTACCTCTTTGGAAGAAGGGTAGCTCTTTAATTTTCGGTTCATGCTGCGGTCCACCATCGATTGATAACATGGGGAAGGTAATTCGTCGGGTGATCAAAAGTAGATCATCGATTGAATATGAGGACACTTCATTATTTAGGGTGTTTCCCAAAAAATCCCATTTAAAACCTATTACAATCTCGTCAATTTTAATGGGAAATTGTGACCCCAAGGTGACCCGGCTTGTAAGGGAAGGGAATTGCATTAACAACGTCCCATTACGAACTTTTTGCCACGCGAAGTTCTACTTTACCAGAAATCGTAATTCTTGTCGTAGCAAATATGGTTTTGTGAAAATTCAGGCAAAAAAGGGTAGTTGAGAAAATAAGCCGATTGGACGGCTGATTTCTCGAATGGGGATAAACACTGGAATCTGTAGATAGTAAGAATCATTAAAGATAAATGGTACAGCGAGTAAATTCAACTTAATCGAGCTATTTGCGTTTACGAGAAATTACAAGAAATTATAGGTCATGAAAAAAGCATGAAGGATGCAGTCGGAGGAAGTTAGTGAATGGTAGATTTATAACGCAGAAATTGAGTGAGGAAAGTCCTCAGTTATTGCCATTTTGTTAGCGTTCTCATGTTCTTTCCCGTCCGTTTTATTTACCCCGACGTATTTTTTTAAATATCCGCTTTTTATTCGTCGCGAAAGCATGCATGTGCGCGCAAATTTTCGTTTACAAAGCTCTGAAATCCTTGACTCGAAAGGATGGGATATTTTTCTATTCAGCTTTCAAACAGCGACGAACTCGACCAACGATCATTCCACGGGAATAGCGGAATACACAAAAACATGTCCTTTCTCTCTACAATTCCCGAGGACATACGCCAGCTCAGCTCTTTTCCGCATCCCATAACTAGCCCTACGATGTCCTTCATTTCTTCTGCCGCAACCTAATACACTTCGTCTCTATTTTTCCCTTTGGCATCTGAATGATCAAGGAGCGAGATTGGAAGAGGTTACGACAGGGACATCGCGAATGTTGGCTCGGAAGCATTTTCTCTGCTTTTGTCGGAAGTCATCCGTCAAGCAACGAGGACAGCCGGATTATTTCGCTATAAATAATCGCCGATACGAATTTTCCCATCTAGATGCGAAGACGGATGCTCGCTCATTTCTCAATAATAATTCGTATCGCGCGATTGTTATGTTTCATAAGGTCGCAGTGTAGTAATGATACGTCATCTAGTGATGAATACATGTACCTGTTTATGACTTGTGTAGTTTCGACATGCGTGGATGTAATGGTAGACGCAACCGTGTCGCAATACGATGGTTGTTCATAATAACTAGTTATTACTGTAGGCAAGTTTCCCAACCGCTGGGACGCTTTCGATGGCTGACTTTTTAGACGTGAAGAAGGAAATACGAGCAGTCGAAAGTAACTCGGTGTGATGTAAATGAGAGTCGCTCTCTTTAGCCAAATGGTAGGCCTTCCAGAGATTTCATATTTCACGGCAGGAAATTATGTGCTTAAGGGAGTTCATGCTCATCATTTTTGTGACAAGTGCCGCTCCGTTCTCTCGCAATTTCCGTAGCGAATAATTTTCTACTTTATCTAATATTTCTTACTTAATTGAAGTGTCTTTTGCGAGCAAAATTTGCAGCGTACGTAAAGTTTCACTTAATCTTCGTCCAACAAAGGTACTGCCTTTTTGCTATCGCTACATTACAGTTTATTCGTTTCGCAATATTTATGCAGCCACCAGGCGTATGTCTAACTGCGGCGAAAAGTCTTAATAAAGTACTAATATACTACAACTGGGATAAATTTGGAAGTACAACTTCGCAAGATTATTTCCTGAAAAATAATGCTTTGTAAATAATCGTGCATAATGAGCCTTGCTTTCCTCTGTCTCTATGGAATTTCATTGTCCTTCTTTCTGTCACTTCCTTTATTTATGCTCGATTTGATTTTCCATTTGAAGTTCAATAATTTATGTAGATGTTAATTTCTAAGTTTTGAACTCCCCTTTTATTATTTCAGCTGATGTAAACATGCGTGACTGTTAAACTGGCTATCGTAAATAAGGAATAAGGTTTGATTAGCGCTCCAGCGGTGTTTCCATTAATATTTACAAGTCCGCAGCCCAAGTTTTTGATCCTTACGTCACCGTGGATGCAACAATCGAACGCTGCCAAACAGGATGACGGCATTCGTCATTCAGTCATCTTTCACTTAAAACATCCAAGACTCTCATTTTCGCATTTCTACCACTTTGAAGAAGCGTTCCTTTTACGTATAGTAAAAACTGCCTCACGAATTACCCGTTGAAGAGATCGTAGTGTAAATAATAACGAAGTAGAATAGCGTCTATCTTCCCGAAACGTCGTCCTCCCTTTACCGGATCTTTTCAGTCTCGGCAGCTTCCCTAGGCACTCTTTGTCTCCTTTCCGAGGCATTCCTTCCCCCAGATGTGCGCAAACAACTCTACTTCCTCCTTTACCTTTGCGTCCCCTCTTTTTAACTCTGCTAGAGAGAGAGTCGATGTCAGTCTCTGCATCAGCCTCTCGCACGCTTATATTTCCCATTCCCTGAGTATCTTAGCTCTTCCCGTGGCATCCAGCGAGCCCACGATTTGCCCAGGGTTTTTCTTTTTTTTCAAGTGGATGCCCTAAAATCCTCCCGTCCGTTCCCCCGGTACTATTTCCCCAAATTCTCTCCCTCTTTTCCTCAATGGAAGTCAAGTTCTGCAGAAGTGGTCCCTTCGTACTATTCGATTTCCACGGATCGATTTGAATCCAATTGAAGTGCACTCCTTTCATTTCAACCCCATTTCTGTTCTTCGAGAGACTTGCTTTTCTTGTTGCATCATTATGCCGTCCGTCGTCATCTTCGGGTTTCTTTATATCGCTCTGAATGCCTACCGTATTCAGGAATATTTTCCCAACCCGCGCCCCATGCTTTATTCCCCGTCCCGTGATTTTCGCCTCATTTATGTTTAACAAACCCGGCGATTTTTCGCCACTCTCGCTCTGCGAACGGTTTAATTTTAGTTGTACGCGCTGAGCCTAAACAATCATCGGAGTCGGCTTTTTTGTCTCTTTTGGAGTTAGTATTTCAACTCTGTCTACGCGGACGGAGTCGCGTAACAAGCGGTGACTTCTGTATTGCGAAATAAAGTCGATTCCGAGCAAATTCTATTCCGCAGATAAATTTACTCGTCTAGAATTCATCCGTTTTTATCGGTAACTCTTCCGCCACTCTTTGAATTTTTTATTTCCCTTATTCCGGTGTGATGCAATAAACCCTCCCTCACCCCATTTCGATCATTGGATAGAGCGGTTTCTGAGGACTATCCTACAGAGAGCAGATTGAAAACAGAATGAAATATTAATTAAATATTCCGGTGTGCACACGTGTACGAGTGCGCTTCAGAAGTCAGACTCGAAGCGAATCTGAGATTAATTTTCATGGGCTGATGTTAATCCTTTTCCGAGTCGTATTTCTGCTTATTCTTCGTTTATCCAGGATCAGGAGTGGTTGAGTTTTTTCATTTGAAGACCACACGAGAGTCCATCAAGCCTCTCTTATCTCGCATGTCGCGCTCGTTCAAATTGTTGAGCACCTCGATTATAACTGGTAGTTCTAGTTTAATGCCTAATTTTATCAAAAGGCGCCGTTTTTCATGACTTACGCTATAAAATGTATGGGTGAGGAAACGAAGTTGCTGCTCCAAATGTAAGTTTTAAAAACGTAGAAGGTCGCTTTCGTTCCTTGAAAAGACGCTTGTTGCCTCTAACTTGGTTGTTCACTACCTCTAATTTGATCTATCTGCCGGATGAAAGCTTAGACTTGGTAAATAATCGTGACATGTCCTTGGCGAACTTAGAAAATTACCCATGAGGACTGTCTTGGCGAGTATTGCACCTAGATTTGTGATACGACTACAGTTTCAAGTTTTCCGCATGTACGCATCTGCAATGAAATTCTGAATAAGTTTGCTGTTATATTATTGTCATATTTAACTGACGGGGCAATGGCTATCTTTTAGTGTTTACTGATTACGTTAACGTCTTAATTTCTCATTTATTTTTTTCACAGGAAAATAGATTATACATTATCTCAAACCGAGTCTTTTCTCTTTTACGCTATGATACTGTTTGTGTTTCTGTTGATAGATAGGCTAATTGTAGGATTTTTTGTGACAAAATATTTTCCATAAAACTTTCATTCGGACTCTAAATAAATCGTCATGAAGTACGTAAAAGCCGACTTCATGCATTTCCAAAGTTAGTTTAGCATCCGAATTTTATAAAACCGAACTTTTCATCCCAAAAATACATGCCTGGACACTGCCCTCCGGTCTCCTGAGGTTTGGGGAAAAAAATTCACGCTCGCTGAGTCTCACGTATTACGATGCTTAAACTCAAAGGCAAAACATAGAAGGATCTTTCCATTTGTTTGCCTTAGATGCACAGCGTTGCAACGAATTGCTTCTTTCTCAGCAATGAAGGAGGCCTTCGCATCGCGACTGATACCTTAAGCAATTTGAATTCTATTCGTTAAGGAGACACTGCTCTCTCTCCCAGGATATAATTATTTTCTTTGCTCATCCACCGCGCGAGATAGCGTGCGAAAACTTGAAAACATTTTATTATTTTCGGGTTCGATTGGGACGTATCGAAATACATTTCGCTGGATTCTGCGCAACAGTCTCGTTTCATACCTTAATCGATTGTGCTTTCCACCTCAACTCGCTTTTCAATTCCCTTGCACGCGTTACCCCTTTGCCTCTTTCATTGCGTTCGGAAGGCCTTTTGTCTACGGAAGGCGTTTGTCACGGGATAAGTGCTATTAGGAGACAGAAATCGTACTACAGAAACAAAAGCGGCGGGTTCAATGCGCCCTGTTGCCTGGAGAACTGCGGAAACATGAAGAAGTTGTGCTTGCTAATATCTTTTTACTTCTGTCAAAGCTTGATTTGAATGTAGCGCTTAGGAAGTTAATTGACTCATTTGTTGCGCTTAAAGTTTGTGAAGTCGGAGGTTATTTTACTCAGTTTCTCTCGAGTATATTTTCAATCTGAGATTACTGCTATTGTGCTAACCCCAGTTCATTGTTCTCATAAGCTATGGCCACCTTATCTCGAGAAATTCATTCGTTTGAAATATGAAAGAAGACGGCATCTTTAAGACCGTTCTTAACTTTCTTTGATGATGGATAACTACACAATTGCCTACAATGCAAAAGAATTTGATAGGCTAAAATGATTAAGATTAATTAGCATTAATCCAGAATAATTTCAACCTCCCTTGTTTACTGAAACACCTGATTTTTCGGATAGTAGCAGATACTCTGTCTCTCTTCTGTTGAATTGTGATCGAACTAGCTCCTTTTACAATGCACTTATCGTCACTAGGTGGTAAAAGAATTTCGAAATTCATCGAGAGTAAATTTGCAAAGACAGCGCTCCGTCAGCCAGTATGTTTTGTTCTAAGTCCTGAATAAATAGGCGAAACTTCATAGATCAGCGAAGCAAAACTCCTCAAAATGTATTCATAAATTCGTATGTTTCTTCACAACCCAAACACAACCAAGTACGGCAATTACGTTGAACATTAAATTATGAAAAAATCATGGTTGAGGGTAATAAAAGCAGAAAGAGAAAGATAAATTATATCAATTAAAAGCCGTAGCGAAGTATATGCAACTATCAATGTCTATACCAAAATCCAAAAAGAAATCCGGGTCATTTTGTGACGTTGTTATTCTAATCGCGCATCCGATGCTAAAGTTCTCATAACAGTTCTCCAATCGATCCTTTTTCGCGCGCCTGAATTTTGAGTATATTTACACAGGTGATTAACCCGTCTTTCTATTTCTATCGTTCTCATGTTATTTATCGGGCTCTTCTTTTTCGAAACGGCTTCGTCCCCATCCCTCTGCGAAACGCCCCACACGCAGACGGTCGAGAAAATCGAAAACAAATAGTGTCCTTTAGAAAGCCGTAAATACGCGACGGAACGCAAATTTCGAGCGCCAATGATGGAAGTTATTTTATTCCTTTTAATAAAAGAACCCATTGGCGCTTGAGGCCGATATTTCAGAGGCTTCAAACTTATTGCGTAAAGCGTCGGTAATGCCTCGCAGTCGGTGGAATGTCTAAGGGGTTCACTTGCTCTTTTTAGATGAAATTACGCGCAGCATGGCCGTCATTTTGAGCCCCCTTCCTCTGTAAACATCTCTAGAAAGAGTACGCAGCATCGGCTCCTATTTACCATTATTCGCGTCGTTCTTTTGCTCCTAACGAAACGATTGGAGACTGTTATTCTTGGAAAAGCGAGGAGAGCATGGAGTTAAACGGTAGAGCAAACAGCGGTCTATCTGAAAGGAATAGAGTTGGAAACCTATATAAGGATATGTTTAGGTACCCTCCGCCGCGTTACTTTTTCTTGACCGAATGGTGGAAAGGCTTTCGGCGATCAGTAATGCAGGTTCCATTGTATCATAAACAACCTACATAACCATATATAATAAATATACAGTAATAAATATTGTACGAAAATTTAATGGTATTACATTCTGTATACTCGTATAAAAACTTATCCTTTCATATCCATGTTTGAAAATAACTTAAAGCTTTTGTATGGATTTAAATTCCGTAGGAAGTTTTTCTCATACTCGTTCTTATTCTACGAGTAGCTCGTATCTCTTGAACACGCTCGTGCGTATAAATTATTCCATTACCCTCATTTCCGTTTTTAGGAGCACATTTTTTATGCAATGACCATATTGGTCGATTGTTACGCAAGAATGTTAAGATTTTTATGTTGTGTATGTAATAAAAAATATCATGTTTGCATGATTCAATAGTAACCCAATTTATGACAATCGCCTTTCCCTTAGAAAATCATTAAAGAAATATATTAAAATTGATAAATTATTAGTTGTAGATGTAAAAAAACCTTCAGAATTCAGTAAATGTTTTGTGCCATTTATCCATTATATAGAAAAAAGTGAATAGAAGTCAATGCAAATGTATCAAAATACATTTACTATGCGTGACTAGGGTGGAAAATATTAGAAAATTTAACAAGATAAAAACAATAATAAGAATTTTTAATGTAAATACTATCCTACTATATATTTCATTCCTACCTTCTGGAAATTAGAAAGGATTTTGTCTACGTCGGTAAAATTATTCCCTTTTCCTCCTAAGTTCGAATTATTATGTTAGGTCTGATTCGTTAATACACGATGTAAATAAAATTTTGAGAGCACCCAAAAGAATTTCTCATTTCATGACGCTTTGTTGATCATGTTTGGTATTTTAATTATTTCGGTTCGGAAACATAATACGGACACGAAGGACGTGACAGGGACAGCGGGACAATTGACGGTTCGCATAATACGGACGTCTTGCGAGCGTATCTTTACTCCCCCATTATGGAGCAATCTAATGAAAAAAGAAGGTAGTTTCGAAGAAGCTAAGGGCCTCGAAAGAAAAAAGTAATCCCCATTTATTTTTCTCGGTATTAAGGGAATAGATCGTCTCCCTCAGGGCTTTTACCGATACTGTTGACGCACACGTGTGGGACAATAGCTTTTCCATCGGCCTCTCACTTCGAACTGCGTCACCTAATGTGCTGAGGTTATTTTCTCGTGTCTGCGTCGTTAGTTCCCCAAGTTTTCATTAAAATCGAAGACACTTTCGGCTAGTTTATTTATTCCCGCCATTCCATAGCGGAGCGGGGGCTTTCTCCCTGTAGTTCCAAGTGTACCTGATTTCCACTTTAATCATAAGGACGCCTTACAGGAGAAGTTGACGTTTTTACGATTTTCCCAAACTTCTTTTAAGTTTAGATAAACCAGCCGTTGCCGGTGCGTTAGGGGAGAGTGGCAGTTTGCTCGACAAGACGTATGGGATTTTTCACAAGCGTGGGCGTTTTATAGCTTATTTTAATTTTTATCGTTCGCAGCGAGTCTAGGCTCGCTCATAGACGTTTCGAAGGTGAAAATCTTTCGGTCGAAATCTTCTCGGAATTCTGTGCGGGGAAATGAAATTTTTCCGTGAAACCGTTAATGACGTATCTTTTGAATAGAATTTCCGATCGTAAAAAATTAGAGAACCCAAATACAGGCGTAAAATCTTAATAACTCTCCGGGTTTATTATCCTCGCCGCTTTCTTCTCGAGTCTCGCAGCGTTTTCACTTTCGTGGAGTTCCTTCCTCCGCATTATTGGAAAACTTAGTGATTCCAAGTATTTAAAGGAATACTGCTGCCTGTTCAGGTATTCATTATATAGCTTGACGAATTCCCGGGAACCACAAAAATTTCTGTTTATTTCGGCGCCATGAAAATGGAATTTCGGTAGCAGATGTTTGCTGCAAAGATTTTTAACAACAGGACGTAGGACTCACGTAGCGATCATTCGAATTTCATGTGTATTATATAATTTTTCGATAAAGAGTCCAAGTCTGTCCCTTTAGGGAGCTGCATTACAACTTCGCTCACCGCAGATTTTTTTCTTTCTTTAAGATATAAATAGTAATATTAATAGTTAAAAATCCAACTAGTTACCGGAATCGTTTTATAACATTGATATTAAAAGTAGGTGTAACTTTCGTTTATTTATTTATGTCATAAAAACTCATAAACAGAGCAAGGCCTTTATAATGGATTGCAAAAAATAAAAATTTAATACATTTAACAGTGAATTAGCGATAACAGTAAAAAGTCATATATACAGAAAAGATTAGAAGTATCACAGGAAAGTACAAACAAAATATATACGTATCAAAACTTTACTACCAAAACAATAAAAGGAAAGGAATAGTAATTAATCAAAATAATAAAGAACGTACTTAAAGTTGAATCTTACCATTCAGAAGTATCTGAATGAGAAGAAAGAGATAAGATAAGCGGTAAATGAAGGATCGTTTTGTAATGGAGAGTCAAGGGTAGTATAAAGCAGTAAAAATCGCGTTTTTTCACTTCGGCTATCAATTTGAGGATAAAACAATGTGTAGCTACCAAGAAAGGATTTCCTACTGTGCTACATGGAATTTAACTGAGCGCGGCCCGCGGGACGCGATTTGGACAAACTGTTTAAGACTAATTAAAAATGCACTAAGAGGACCTTAAAGATGGGGCCCTCAACATAATCCCGAATAGAATGATGCAGCGAATATTAAATCAATTTTGGGCGTTTCTTAATGGAATTGTTCAGCGCATTATGTTTCCGATCCATAGTTCGATATTTGGTGCGACTTTTACTGTGAGTAAACTACCACTTTCAAGAACAATCACCCGGATTGGCTCATAAAAAGAATGTTATCGCCAAGAAGAAGCCTTCGCATCAATTAAAACACATAGAAATGTAAATCGCCCGGAACGAGAAACTAAAGTATTTGAATGATAAAGAAAACGAAAGCTCACGAGATATATTGTAGTAGAAAGTGTAAACTTCTAAATCCGAGGATGGGTAACAGATAATAGAGACGGTGAATGAGGACGCGTAGAATTAGCGGGATGTAAAACCGCCGCTGAGAGCAAAGCATAATGGACCGCTTATAAATTATACCCTCGGACTCGTCCGGGGACAGATGAATAATTATGAAAGGTTTCTTTATCGGAAGGTTTTTGTGGAAAGTGGCTATTTTTCGTGAGACGTTCGTTTATTGTGGTGGTGAGAGCGTCGCTTCATCAGTATCCGAGCGGTTGCAAAGGTCTCTAAGCCCGACTTTATCTCACGCGAAGACGAAAATGGCTGTTTTAGTCGAAAGAGACGTTGACCTCGGTGGCATATTGCCGTATTTTCGTCGAAAACTCTCCCCCGAACGACTTCTTCGGGAGGCGAATTCTCTCACCTCTTGCGCCACAGTTCCCTCAGTAACAGAGGATGGCAGGTGAGGGGAGACTATAAGAGAGGGAAAGCCTGAGCTGCATGTATATTCCCCTTTCAGGAATCTCCCCTAAAATTTCCCTTATCCTATCCATTTCTCTGGGATGCCCTTCCCATTACATCCAATATTCGTCGTTGATCGAAGGGAAGGACGGAATAGGGTTTGCAAGAGGAAGGAAGGACTGACAAGGAGGGAAGATAGATATTCGGGTTGTGTTCGATTAAAATGGATCTCGACTTCATATTGATAAAAGGGCGCATTCTTCCTACCCCACAGCTTCTTTTTACTAATATTTCCGTCTTTGTTTCCTCCTTTAAGTAAACATCGTGAGCGTCGGTTTCCGAAAGATTCTGATGAAATGTCTCCCGTGATCGTCAGCAGTGATTGAAAGTTTACGTTCACGTCTCCTGTCACCACTTCTTGAATCAGAGCTGAGAGAAACTTACGAATTTCAGGCCATAGGATGGTTTCAAGGGGTTTATTGCTTTGTTTTTAACGCCTAACGACGCACTTTCATGACATAGCGTAGTTTCACTGTACATTACCTATGTTTGTGCAAGAAAGTATGGAATGCCTTGAATGAAAACAGTTATCAGTTTCCTTGCGTCGGAAGGGAATAGCATAAAGGTTCTGCTCCCACGCAGTTCTTGAAAGTTGAAGAAATAGTTCCGTCGCCACAATTATTCGTAGTACTTTGAATTTATGAAAACTCAGTACCTATGACCGGGTTATGGTTTCCTTCAATAGTACAGCGACCTTCCGGTGCGACAGCTCCCAGGAGTAGGGTCGCTCGAGAAAATGTAATTCTTTCACATTAATGTACGCATTCTGCTGTTTAAAAATCGATTCTATTGATAAAATTATTTGGGGTTACAGTTTACAAGAAACCAGTAGCTTACGGTGAAATCTGATGGTAAATGGTGCTCTTTGGCAGAGACTGGTATATTTTCAAATAATTGCTTCGTAAAGCTGCGATTTAGGATACAGTCTCGAAGATTATGTTCTTACGGTATACCATTAGACCTGTCACAGGGTTGGCCAGCAAGACTACCCAGTCCGATTTCTTGGCGACGAAGCAACAGTAACGTAAGGACAAACTCTTTCGGCCAAACCATGATTTTTCTTTAATATCTCTGCGACACATCGATTCCTACTCGGAGAAGCATTTTCACGCATCAATCATTTCTACTTCCCCCGAGTTTCTCGGATCTCTGACTTCTGTAATTCCTGGTATTTCATTAGGGTCTCTTCATGTGTAGCCGATTTCTTGAAGAATGCTCCCGTCGCAGCATTTAAGCGCCTACATCGCTGATTGTGGGATCACTCCCTTCGCATTCCTACCAATTGCCTTTCGTGACGCGATTCTGCTTCCTCTTGAGCGGAATTCCTCTATATCCTATTTTTTCGCCTCTTCGCATTTCCATTCACCCCGTGCGTTTCTCTGCACCTAAAGAGGAAGTGCACAAGAAAAGCCTCCGCACAATTCGCTAAACGATAAAAATGCTGTTAAGGCGGAAGGATCCGAGGGAAGTACGGATGAGATGGTTCGAGAATGGATTCATCCGATACCTTTGACGAAATTGGAATGTTCGTAGCGATTTAAAATGTCTAACACTATCTTTTTGGAGAAATAGGTTCCCACGTGTGGCTCCGATAGATATGTGGTCGGCGTTCTCCTTTTTATATCTCTTTGTGTCGGCGCGGAGGAAATATTCAAAGAGACGGATGTCTATTTTAATGGAATGCGAACTCAGTAGCATATTTCTAAGTATGATTTCCTCTTGAATTTCTCCTCTTTGAAGATTTCCATAAGCCGGTGCAAATCCTAAAACTACTTCTACGTCTTTTCCGTGTTCGGTTTTCTCGCTCACATTTTCATAACAAGATTAAAGGAAAGTGGTGAAAGATTGAAACTTTTACCGGAAAAATACAATTTTCTGTATCTTTGGTAAAAATTGAGTCACTCGCACGTAAAATTCATATTGCATTCACGAGAATTTTATAAGCTAGATGCTATTATGGATTATATATGTGTGTTGGAACGAATAAATATTCGTGCAAATCGTTGGCGAAATTTTCACAATGTAAGAGTTTACATGAGGATAGATATTTTTATCATTCCTTCAACTACGCATTAGGAAATGCACCCTAATATTTTGTATGAATTAGAACGATACCTTTTTAGAACTTACAACTTTTTCATCCCATCTACCACATCAACCTTCCTTGCAAGCATAAAACTTCGTCACTGCACCTTTCTTTGTGTTTTTGCGGACTACTTTTGGGAAAGATTCGACACGGTTTTTACTGCAGTTCCGTTAACTTACTGCATTTCAGACGCTTTCGATCCGTAACAAAGAACCTTTTACGTTTTTTGGCCCTCTACTGTAACAACAGAATTTATTGTGACGAATACGCCATGGCTAAATTTGGAAGTATCGATTCATTTGATTCGTTCTTAATTCGCGAAACTGAAAGTTTCCAAATTTCCGAGTTTCCAAATTTAATAGTATCACCGAATACAGTGACGTTAGCTTTGCATAGAATGTGATTTTGTGGCCAGAAAATGTCGTAAGCTCTTGGAAAGAGGAGAGCTTTCAGAATTACAAAAAGTATTAGTCCGTGTAACTATGGAAACGTTTACAATGGAAGAGTCACAGTGAGCTTAATTTCTCATCATGCACGGCACATTTGTGGATTTCGATGAAGTACACGACTGCTAAATCCATTTCTGAAAATCTTTTTCCTCAGTTTACTTTCTCGAAGCGCCATATTAGTCTGCAATTTCTGTTTAGCAATACCATGGACAGTTCAGCCATGCTAGTCTGGAAATCGATGTTGTTTCTTTCATGTTGACCTTCGACGGTTTTTTCGGCGCCCGGTCGGGGATTCTGTCCTCGCAGAAATATTATAAACAGCGTGTCGTGTACCGGCATTAGTTGGTTATTTCATCGGCGCCTTGTCTGTGTTTTCCGCCCACGACCACCCTCGCCCAGCTTCACTCTCTTATTCAGGCCTCTGTGTTGCCCCACGACGGTCGCCTCTCCCACGGCCGTGCAAAATGGGGATCAGAAAAGGTATACGATTCATTATTCACGTATTCGCGAAGAGCCTTCGCTAATAACCCATTGTTCCGCTGCCGGAATTCAGGCGCTTGCGACAATATGGCGTCTATCGGTGGTACCATTCGATCGGCTACGTCTACCCACGTGCCCCATGAACTTTAACTCTCTCCCCTCGTTTTTCTCCATTATTGTCCTTTTACGACCTCCCGAGTCTTTCCTCCAGTTTTGTTTTCTCTCGCCAACCTTATAATTAAAAGGAACCAAAGATCACCCCAGTCTATTGTCGGTGCAATAAAAATATATAGCGCAACAAAGCCGCAGATGTTTTGTTAAAAACGCCAGGTTTGGAAGTATCGACTTCACACTTTATGGAAATGTTAAAATACTAAAATCTGGTGGCGGAGCTATAAAATGTTTTCGAACTTTTACAGCTTGATGTGCGAGGCAACATCAGTCAAAGTCGTAAATTCTCTGCATTGTCGGAGTCAACCGCGATTTTTGTATTGTCATCGGTTGTTGCAAAACGAGCTGGAGTTATTCAAACTGGGAAACATCCGATTTTTATGGAATTCTCTTGCACGGTGATTTCAATATCAACAATGATGATGCGACGTGACTTTTTCTGCACTCTTTCGGTGAGTGACGGAGAGTTTTAACAGAACTGTTTCCAAGCAAATTCTTCTTAAATAATGCGAACTGAACATTTAGTTGCCGAATGTCATCGAATATGGTTAATCGTAACAGTTGTTCACTCCGCAGAGTTTTCTTTGTTACAAACAAATTTCATGTTACTATTTCATTAATTTTGTATTTTGGAAATTTTGGCCCTTGAGTATCTCATTTTTATAATCCATTGATATGGCTGACAATGGCGATGATTATCATGTTTTCTATCATTCATAAACATAGTTATATTGCTCTCCGGAAAATTGTGCTATATATCAACAGAATAAAAACATAATTAAACTTTTGAATTTTGTTGCACCAAAAATTTTGGGATCACATTTTTCGATCTATCTTATCTTTCTGAGCTAAAATTACTAAATTCGGTAAAAGTTCGAATTTAATAACGATGAATTTTAAAATCCTCGATTTTCTGTCTTTCCTCGTGAATTATCGTCTACTTTTATCCTCATCGTCAACGAGTATTTAAGACGCTAATACCCGTGAGCACTAAACCGTGTCTTTCTTTTACTTCCACGTCGATTACTTTTTGAGCAGTTTTAATCATTTTAAAGATCTCCCATGAAATGAAAGAACAAATGCCACGAGCGTTTTACGTTTAAAGAATTAATATTGTGTCGCATGTTCCAAATATAAAGCATCCGAGTTCTCTCGCTGCTGTTTGCCATCCACGTAAATTTTTCCTGGTCTGAGACCATCTTCTGAAAGTAGTCCCCGTTGAAAAAGTCGAGTCTATTAAATTCGCCATTAGGATATTACTTTTCTCGTGGCAAATCTATTCCGTCCCGCCTCTCCCCATCCATACTTAACCATCACGTTCCGATTCATCCTTTACCCGCTTTCTTATTCTGTCCTCTTACATTTTTCTCTTCTACTTTTGCCTCTCACAGCGTCTTACGCGCCCATTCGACGACCGTTAAGAAGCAAGCGCTTTAGGATCCCTGTGAATATTTCAAGAGACTTTTTTTTTACGAAAAATAGCGGGGAGGTGAACTTGGTGGTGGTTCAGCCGTTTTCATGCTTTCTCGTCGCCGACAAAGGGTCTCCCGGAGCGTTAGGTTTTAATTTGATACATTGATCGACGAACACTGTGCGGGTATTTATCCTTTTGGAAGCTAGCGAGTTTTTGTGCGGTTAATACCTCTGCGTGACATTTATAAACCCTCGCATTCCGGGCCAATGAATGAGCGAATGATTTAATTCGTAACTGAATTTAAAAGATAATATTCTCGGAATAGTATTGATTTAGTAACGGTATAACTGCCTCTGCTTTTTGGGATTAAATTTTCAGCGATAATTTATTTTTTCCCTTTTCTTACTGCTTTTCATTTCCAGCGTTAATAATTCAGGCTAACTTGCTATACATAATTAATTCATGAAGTTATGTAATATTTAATGAACGCACTTACATATTTAATCCCTTAAGGTCCCAAGAAATTGATGAATCGCTTCGAAATTTTTAACTCGCTTTAAATATTAACCCTGATAAAATAGCATCGTATTTTAATAGCATTATGGTTGAATTTCAGGGGATCGATATTTTAAACATCGTTTTAGTTTTTATTTCTTCTTAGAACTATTTTTTTGTCAATTTGTATTTACTGTTCTAGACCAAGAAGCCAAAAGTTTGTTTGTATTTCATTAATCACGATATTTGACATTCAGTGAACTCAGACTCAAATTCAATCCCTCTAGGCATGATTTAATGGCATGGTTATTTTTAACGCGGCTAAAATTTTTCCTCTCCATCTATTACATAAATTAATTAACAGCGGAATGATGGCAGCTCCAGGGAATTCAGGATTTTGACTGTAACTTAGATTTCGTTTCATATTTACTTAATTCCTCTGCCCATTTAAATTATAAAAGTGTAAAAGTGACGACACTAGGTTTTTATATCTGAGCCAGTATATTTATTATGTACAAACACACAGAAAAGGTTGTTAGCCTTGCTATAATCTCCATAAGAAATTGCTTAAACTTCTGCTAGAATTTCATTGGACTCCTTCCGCGGGCAAGAAAGTCTGATATCCTCAGTGGGAGTCATTTTCCACTTTTATAAAAGAAAAGTGTCTTTTTAGTTGGATTGTGAACTCGCCGGCCTCTCGGTCCGAGATAACTTATTTACCGAGAAGTTTTAAAAGGATTTCTATACCCCATAGTTAGGAAGTTTTCGTCTATATATAAAAATTTTGCGTAAAAAATTTTCTGTCCTCCGCAAGATGCAATTTCTAGAAATAATCACTCCATATAGCGGGAAAAAGAGATTCGGAACAAAACTCGCCGAAGTCATGTAGAATATTTCGTACCTCTATGATCTCTTAGATATCTTACCCCTTTCACGGATTTCATTTATTCATCTGAAACAGCAGGCATAATCTGCATATTTGCGATAACTACTTGAGTTCAGACTCTATAACAATATGTGTGGCAATTTGAATGATTCTGATGATTGTGCATTAGTTTTTTAAGCAATGCTGTGTAATTTTACCACGGTCACTAATTATTTCTTTCTTTCTTTTAGGTTGTGGTCGAAAGCTCTAGTTCTGCCCTAGAGTATGGTGACATAGCCGTGGATGAAGGCAGTCCTGTGAATCCAGATCTGCATTTTGACGCTCAACTAATGCATTTATACGTGATGACTGAAAAGAAGGTAAGTGGATCGTTTTAAGAAAGTCTCAAACTTAAGAGAACGAATGTAAGTGTTAGACTATGCTTCCCCCACAATTTCGTCCAAACGAAATATAAGGACGGATTTGTATCCTCAACCTTAGAAACATCTTTCCTTTGCTATCAATTTCTATAAATTGTGTTTAATGTGAAAGGAGAATATATCCCCACTAGCATTTTCTTTTCCTGTAATCATCGCTTCATAGTGCTGGAAAAGAAAATGTTTCTGGTGAAGCCCTTTGTGTTGAATACGCAATAGTTATGTTTGATGCGAGAAGTTCGATCGTGGCGATTTGAATGCTTTTTCCGTCGCGAGAAAACTTCTCTCATGGCACGTACACAACAGAGGAGCATACATCTTGTACCGTTTGCCGATAATTTTCGCTCATTTTGGTGGCATACCAGATATTACAGTATAATGAAACGTGGGGGACAGTTTTGGAGTAGTACTCAGCTTTCGTTCACTTTTTTGTAGATTAATTTCAATTAGTTCACGTTGCGAACGAATAGTTACTTTCGAGAGTTTGAGTATAAATTGAGTATGTGAATAATTACTGTACAGAGTTCACTCCAATGTTCTATAAATACATAATTTATAGTAAATATATAAATAAATCTATCTATAATTATTTTTCGAAAAAACTAATATTTAACAATACATACTACAATTAAAATCACGCAATACACCCAACAGTATTATTTTGTTATAGTTTCAAAGAAGGACCAATAAACTGATGAAAACGTGTTACTTACATTCACAATTCTACATAATATCTTAAATTAAGTTTCGGTCTTAACATGTCAGTATTTTTCATATATCTGCACTTCGTGCTTTCCTCGATGCTGTAGTTTACTGTTGATCGTTAAGTCCGATTTACGAGTCCACTTCCCTTCAAAGTACACTGCAGGCTGCTCAGAATTTAGTGGACGCAGTGTAAGCCGAGACCAAAAGTGATGTTCTGAGCAGGTGGGTCTAGTACCCTAGCAGTAATCTTAGGGATATAGGTTCAGACCTAGATTTGGCCACTATGGTCAACTGTACTTCTTTGTCGATAGAGATATAGCTGGTTCACGACACGCTCCAAAGTTTTTCGCCCAAAGCTACGTCTTGCATACAGCGTTGTAAATAGCAGCTGAATTTTGGTTTCACGCTAATGAATATCATTTTAGTTGATTTTTCATTATTACTTAGCAAGCTTATTCTCAGCCGAGTTACAGATGGACATACATAACAGTACTTCTCGTAAATTGTCTTACTTTAGCAGATTAAATAGCTTAACATTTTCTTTAATTATAAAGCTAAGGACTTAAGAATTATTAAGTTAATTAAATTCTACGGAGAATTTCGAGAGGCTCTTTTTGATTTTACTCCTAAAATAGCATCGCTGAGACGTTCTTAATTTTAGACACGAAACGTATAAATCTATTCCAGTATCGGAGAGAAGCACGTCTAACAAAGAAGCAACTTCTCGGATATTTTCCGATTTTAGCGGACATTCATCCGCCTGAATTTATGCCTCAGTTTCGTAGCCTACAGTCATTCTGAGTTACGTGGCGTTGGATCACCTAAGAGTTTTTATCACGGAGTAATGTCTCAGCCAAGTTGCGATGACACCGAATAAGCCTTTGCATCCATTACCGGAATGAGAAATAGCGAATCGATGCAGCGAAATCTACTGCGTAGCTTTTTAGGCGGGCCACTGGGGATAAGAAAATATTTTTCCAGTTGTTCATCTCTCATCGTGGACATTCGCATCCCACATTGTTTTACGCGCATCATTCGCTGCCGCTGATTTTCTGTGCCGCGGAAAAATCCTTTTTAGGTCGAAGAGGCGAATTGTAAAAAGGCGAAGTCCTTCCAGCTCTACTGGCTGGAGTGGCGCTGATCTCCAAGCTTTTTAAATCCATTTTCCTAATTGGTTTTCGGTCTCAATTAATTACCAGGAGTGCGTTCCGAGAGATTGTTCGCCGCGTCCGCTTTTTGCGAACTCATATTTTTCCTCTGCTTATTCTACGTGCCGACAATGTGCGAAATCGCCCTAAGTGGAATTATTTTCTCGATGAGAGATTCGTTCGCAATTTTGCGGCTCGTTCTTTTTTTGCTGATAGAGAATTTTCTCGTTTCGGAAATTTCTTCCCCATTTGCCGATGCTATAAAAGTATTGTTTTCCAATTTGTTTTTTTTTCGCTATTCTCGGGGTGATTAGGGCAGCGATTGTAATTCCGGGAATAAATATAGCGGAGACAGCATCGGGTCATTGACTCAGGTATACTTTGTTACGGTCACAAATTAAAGAAATCGCCTTTGGAAATGGCGTGAGTGATAAATTGAAAGCATGGACGAGACAATTCATTACATGGGATTACATGATATTCAATGCGGACGAATCCGAGTGGGCGAGTTTTAAAAGACGGTCGCCCATAATGCGTGATTTCCGAGATTTATGGAGGAGTATTTTAGCAAAGTGGCTATTGCAACGAAGAAAGGTTATCGCTTTGGAAATTTTAAAATGATGCTATCCGATCGAATCATATTTTAGCACCGCTTTATCTTGCCAACGGAATACAAAACACGTATTTTATTAATGCTTGCAATAGCTATTTATTCTCAAAATGGAACGTATTACATCTCAACATGAGGTCAAAAGTAAAATATTGCTTATTCTTCATGGGTATATTTATTGCGGTATCTGTTACTATCCTTTCATTGCGATTTTATTATCAGTTTATATCGTAGCCTTTTTTTAGCTTGTTTTTTTAAATATTTTATTATTATTGTTTACAAGCCCATTGGCGACTTCCTGAATACTAATGTAAATGAGTTAATTCCTCTTCGTAGAATCTCTATATATTAGTTCAGGTCTTGTAAGCTCTTGGTTTAATATCCAAATTATCCGAGATTGCTGTAGGTGTGAACAATTTGATCGTGATAACATCAATAACAGCTTTATTCAATCAGAATACTTGCTACTTATTGGATATTCTATCAGAACTTTCATGTCATGATTCTATTTCTTTGAATGCTCATATCCGTTCAAATTGTATCTAAAGGTAGCGGATATTTCATTTTAGTAACGCCTCTGGTATTGGTTTTATCCTCTTCAGTCACCTTTTATTTGTTTCATGGAAGTTGTGATGTAGTTCAACCGAAGAAGAGCTTTATTGACCTTATTTGACCTTTAAGAGAGCTAATACTACAAATAGTTGCGGTCGGATATTTCACATCCACTGATTCGTGAATGCTACGGGTACCGTGTCTAATCTCTCCATTTATTGTCCTTTAAGCGTGAAACCTCAGCCTTGCGTTCATCTCGGATAATCTTCAAGGAATTCATAGTTTTAGCACCATCGCGCTAATTCGATGGTTATGAGTTCCCGAACCCCGCTAAGGGTGACTGGTTCGAAACCCACCCTGTAATCTGCTATCTCCCTACTACTGTAATCCTTGGACGAATTGTTTTCCTGTGATCTGCAGAGATTTTCCATTACCCTCTTCCTTATCTTCCCTACGCTCACCAGTTACGTCGATTTTATTGGAGTCGTTGAACTGAAATTATAAGCTTCAAATCAAAGACGTACAAACCCGTGTTCGGTCAAACGCTAAACTTTTCCAGGTTTAATTAACTCTCCCATTTTTCTCCTTTGTCTTCGGCAACGGTTTCGTAGCTTTCTCCATCGATTTCTATGAGGTGAATGCGGAGGAAGCGATGTTTTTTCGATTCCTGAATGGGTCATTGAGTCCGGCAGTGGTCTGCGGGCTCGTATTTATTGTTTTTCCCGACCCAACCCTCTCCCCTGTATCTCCCGCGCAATTTTTCCCCTTTCCCGTATGAGCTATGGTTCACCAGGAAGGACACAGCACGCTGCCAAAGAGGAAAATGGATTTTCAATACAGGCTGCGTACATCGGCGGGGTTACGGCTCTCCGTGGCTATCACTGTCATCAATCAGCACCTTATTTTGTTCTCCGAAGCAAAGCTCCATCTGAGCACAGCGTCCCTCTCAGGATCGCGGAATTTTATCAGCGAAAAAAATGGGGGAATTTGTTTATCGAACCCGGCGATAAAGCCGAATTCACTCCGGTCCCCTTTGTTTTTTTATTATTATTGTGGGAATGAGGAGTAGCGTTGCAGTCTGCATTCCCCCTTCTCGTCGTAAATTTCGTGCCGTCATCTGCTTAACTTCTTCAGGAGGCCCCCCGTCGTTCCGACCAAAAAGTCCCCCCACAACACGCCCCCTACTCTTTCGTCCCAACGATTTCAGACTCCCAAGTGTGTTATCGAAAGGGTACTAAAAGCGCGGGAGCATTACCCGGCGTTCGCTGGAAGAGAGATATCGCGCATGTGTTTGATTGCAAGCCGATCCTCCTCCATGAAGTCTCGGAATCGTTAGAAGGGTGGGGAATCAGTGGATTGGGACAGATCAACCTGCCGTTCCAATTCCTGTCTTGCGTAAATTAAACGCGGTTCCCGAATTATGCGTTTGATTTCCATAAAATCTCGAGCCCGGACTCGTTTGTTAACGGGCACAATTATCCCTCCGGCGCTCATAACTTCCGCGTACCCTTTCTCCCTCTCGTCTTCTCTTTTGTCTCGCGTTCCCTCTCATCTAAAAATACTCTCCAGTTAAGGGGTGTCCGGAGCTATGCACCCCTTTCCTTTGACTTACTGCCGTACACTTAAGGGTTCCGGAGTCCGTTTCTTCAGTTTCTCCTTGCAAAGGAATACGCGCATTACGTGGTTTCGTTTTGTGTCGTAATTTGGCATGTAGCTTACGTTAGTGCTTCCGTTCTTAGTGTCCTTTCTCTTTCATATCTCTCCTTTCAGCTTTCTTATATCCATCTTTGAAAATGGGTGTTTTCTTTTTCAACCTTTGCAAAATTTTTTTCTACATCGTAATATTTCTACACTAGTTGCACCGTGCAAAAATTTTGCAGACGGACACTGATTCTCCCAACCCAAATACATTTCAACAAACATTCCAATAGCTACAAATGATTACTACATTTTAATGATGCGTTTCTCTTTCTCTAATTCCTTGCTGTAACGTGAATATATAGTCGATGAACTGCGCATCATTAATCACGACGTTATTCTTGTTAAAATAGTCTCAGATCCAACAGAACGTCTATAAAGGAAATTTTTAATCCAAGCTGTGGTGGTATAATCCTCATTTTATGAATTATCACGTATAGAATACTTCGTAAAGTGGTTTTATTAATTACTTTTATCAGTGAAGTAAGAGCGTAAATATATAATTTTATTAGTGCTATTATCTAAAAATTTTGCTCAAATCGGACCCAAATATATTAAATCAAAAACTCTGTTCCACGATTCATATTAACTTGAATTAAAAGTACGCTATTTTGCAGCGGTGTAATAATTTGTGTACGTATTCCTTAAGACGAGAATGAAAGTGTTATTTAATTGTTCCCCTTCTCATCTTTTCGTTTGGTGATTCTATTTGTAATCAAATGTCATTGCTTTTCTTCCCTCCCTGAGATCGCTCATTCCTATGTGTTCAGTGCAGATTATACTCCAGTGTTGTGGTCATTTCGTTACATACTACATACATCGGTCTTACAGTTAAGCTTACCAACACCGGTATTGCAGAATAGTTCAAGTGAGGCTTAGCTCAATGCTCGTTGTAATTTCCGGGTTCTCTGAAGGACTTTATTTACTCTGTGGGCAAAATTTGTTCTGCAGGGAATCTCATGGAGTGCTAATGATGCTGGGACTTAAATGATTCGTGGAATTTATGTGATGCAGCGTAGATTTTTGTCATCGAAGAAAAAATGCTGTGCCGATAGTAACGCATCATATAATTTGATAATCCATGTGATAGCAAATGATTTGATTTCGTTTCATTTTATTGCAAATTATTTCGTTAAATTTTACAGAGATTTCGAGGTGAAGATAATTATGCAAACGATTCGTTTACCTATAAACTAGCTTCATTGCGATGATATACGACACAAAGTAAGAAATTTGAATTAAATATCTTTCTAGTAAGTTTGTTTTCACAGAAAAAGCATGATGTTACAAAATTCGAATTTATAGTGTTTCAGCGCACTTGCAGCTACGGCTATTACTTTAGAATTCCATTAACTGACAGAAATGCGTCACGACGAAATTTGTAAGGGAAGTAATTTCCCATCGTCTATGCTATGACTTATAGTCCAAGGTCTTCACCCTTTGCCTTCTTTACAGCGCTACGTAAACGTATAAAGGGAAGGAAACCTCTTTGGCAAAACAGTCGATAAACCCGGTGGAAATGCGTATCATGAATAGATGTATTTGTGCTCGGAGACTGTTACGCTCGAGCCCTATGTAAATGCGAAGACTTTGATTGGGCGCCTTCTCTAGGAACGCAGAGAGTGATTATCCGGAGATCGCTCTCACATAAGGAGCAGTTTATTGATGCCTCAGAATCCTCTTTGAGATTCAGATCTCACTCATAGCAAACATTTCGATATTTTTGGCGTAGGTGGAGGGCGATATTGAATTCGCCGATGGATGACGTTTGTTCTGGGAAGATATATCTACGATATATCTCGTATATATATTTGGTAACTTGAATAGCTTATTAGGTTTAGTTCCATGGGATGTCCGTCTTTGATCCCTGATATTTAAGTCCACCAGGTCCTTTTCATCAAAATGCGAAATATATTCCTATGATAATTAAATAAATGGAAACCTACTTACACGTCCAGGAAGCCGCTTTTCGGCCTGTTTAATTGATGGAAAGTAACGGAATATTAATTTTTTATCGTTGTGGTCCCCGGGAGAAAAATGTTTTTAAAAATAATTTTCATCAAGCTCTCTCTATTTAACTCTCGTGGCTTTATTAGTCGAAGAAGCATAGGGATTATGTAGCATCTTTAATGATATCCACAAACGTACCTATATTGTATAATATAGGTATTGTATGTTATAAATTTATATAAATTGCTTATTTTACATTTTTATTTGATAAGTACAACATAGCTGTTAATTCTCTATCTTATAAAAAAATCCCTTCTTTTGTCTGAGCGGTTTCGGTAGAAGGTGACCTCGAATTCATTTACAGACGATTCAATCTCGGAAGATTTACCAGTTGCTTCCTAAATCCAAGAAATAGCTCTGCATAATATTTCATTTTTCCCTCTCAAAGTACGCGACTGTATCCATTTTCAACGTTTAGGGATGTTCAGGATTTAAATGTGTCTTGTAACTGCCCAATCCGTTGCTCTCAAACACGATCTACGCATCAAAAATATGCCCTTTCACTTTCTTTAGCGTGGAATTTCCTATATCTCTACGTTTGCTCCCGTTGGATATGCTTGAAAAAATACTCCGGACCTGAGGATAAATTTGCGAGCGATTTCCTCTCTCGGAAGGGTTGCTCGAGAATGTTTTGTTCGGGGAATCCTCTTTCCGTGGCATATTCGTCAGATGTGAAAATACGTCAATATTTAGGATAGCGGGTAGACATAGATATCTCGCCTCGGGAGGGTCTCTGCCCATACCCCAACTCGAAAACTTGGACGAAATTCAGGCACCTTAGCCGAATTCCTTCGGTTGTATAGAATCGATGCGGATCTTGTCTTGCACCGCGCGTGGTGGTCGAAAGTGAAAGTGAAGGCATTTTACAAGGAGCGAATAGCGCACGTGGAGGAAGGAACGCAGGCAAAACTAGCTTATCTCACAGGGAAATTTGGTCCCTTCTTTTTGCCGGTGATTCCCAAGAGGGCTGGATGATTAAGGACGATTCTTCCGCGTGAGCGGGGGATATTTTAATAATGCCCAAATTCCGTCAGAATTACCTTCAATTCTAATTCCTCTTTAATTAGCGATTGAAATTTTATTACACGGCGATAAATTTAATGAAAAACTGTACGCGAGAATTTCATTTTTTCTCGTCATCCGGTGGGGGAACGGTCCCCTCCCCGTCAAATCCGCCCCAGCTCCAGGCATTCTTTTTTGCCCCACGGAATTTAATAACATCTCGAGCTCGACGCTTGCGGAATCAAGCTGTCGAGGTGCGTAGGGGACGAAGACTTGAGGAGTTCGCATCGCACTCATCGGCCGCTTTGATTGACAAACCTTACGAATTGATCTCATCTTTACTCGGCGTCACATCATATCTCAGTTCTACCTCGATCGGGATGATAACCCTGGAAAGGGGTATGGGCGGAGGTTGTGGACCGAAGGATCCTAGGGTTCGGCGGAGAGGGACGGTATCGATTGCTCCTCGGACCGAGTTTCAATATAGCCGAGGGTGTTAGGCAGGAGGGAAAGTAGGGCTCTGCCCGGGCATTTACCGGCTCCACCGCCGCAGGCATGCAGCGAGGGTTCTTCCCCCACCGCTCCCCTCACCCACACGTATACCACCACATTTCTCACCCCCTTACTTTTGGACATCTCGTGGGTAGGAAAAAGTTGCTCTATCCGTTTCTGAGGGGTTCTGCAGAGCCGCCGTGTCTGCTGGAGGAAAGCTATGCTCCCGTCATTGTTATTTTCCAGGCGGTGTGGAAATACTCGCCGAGGGGTTGGTTATTTCAGGTGGTGTCGAAGAGTTGCCGTGGAGTTCGACGGCTGTACTAGCGAGTAAACCGATGACGTAGTACTTACATTACGCGTGGAGTGAATCGGAGTCGTTAATAATGTTCGGGGGGATAACAAGTATATATGATAGATTCTCGAGGGTAACCCAAGTATTTATTTTTAAAATAAGCCTTTGATAATCCCCGAGTAAAATATTAGGCTCAGAATACAAAAATGCCTTAGCATAGTACGAAGTTCCCTCTAACGATCAACCTACACTCAGCTGTTATATACATACATACTTATATATAGTAATAAAGGTAGTTTAATTGAAGTTTTAGATAATGGAAGTGTCAAAATTGGTTGACTTAATGATTTAAATGTGGTATGATTTATGAAAATAGCAAACTTCGTTAAGATTTCATTGCCACCGATATAATTAAAGAATATCCTAACTTTTTAAGTACCGTCATACTTTGACGAGTCTCATTAAATGCATTTTAATTTATGAGCAGTGCTTAAGCACCGTGAAACCTAAAGAATTCGACGCGAATCATTAGTCAGGATTATTCTCCAGGCGTTATTATCATAAGGAAGAAACCGGGGTCTCAGCTGAAATGAACTTTGGCGTTTGACGGAAAAATAAAAATATCCTTTGAGTTTTCAAGGATAGTAGGTATGATCTTTAATTACGCTGCAATAATTAGAGATGATCACTAAGAAGATTCGAGGGAGAGATTCCCTCCTCTTTTGGACATCAATTCCTGTTGTAATCAAATGTAAGTGCGGGTCGGTAAGATTTCTCTCCCTTCGAGATTAAGCCGGATTATCATTTCCCGAAACCGCTCAGTCACAGTGAGTGTGCCTTCGCGATTGTCAGGGGAAGTTTCACTTTATAGGATATTTCACTTTCATTATTCCAGCTTTCGCTTTTACTTTAATCGCATATTGACTTCAATTCTGCCCCTCAATTTTTGTAGTCATCCTTCACTCGCGTGGTTTTCAATGAATTGAAATAGCTAATAGAACCGAATACGAATTTTATTGTGAGGATTTCTCGAAGCATTTCAATAGCAGTTCATATCTAGAGTACGGTGTATATTTTATCCGCGCATATATTTTCCACGCGTGAATGTCATTTACGACTTAATTTTTTATTTGGTTACGATAGGATTACTGAGGCTTTAGATTCATGGGTGTAAAAATGCATCATATGCTACTGTAACATTCAAGTTCTAAAACAGCGTTTTCCAAATATGTTCCAAACATTCGTGTTCCGCAAAAATTTAATTAGAGTTCCGTGAGCAGTTTTAATTAAGGATGTCTTGATAGTTTAAATGATGCATCAATTTTTTTAAAAACTGTAAGTTATAGGCTCCTCTCTCAATGAGTAGGTTTCGCTATCACTACACTGTCTTCTGTTACTTATCTACTTCAATTCTTTATGAGTTTAGAGAAAAATTTACGGAATCAAAAACAATCACTACGAAAAAGTCTTAATACTGTAGAGGTAATTAAAATGTCAATTAAAATTGTAATACGCTATCATCATTTTATTATTATATTCTCATATACATCATATTTCTCAAGCATCAAAATATCGCATACATGAACATTGGTGTTTCTATTTAATAATGTTACATGAGCATCTTCATTAGCTTGGTGCATGTGCTCAATTAACTTCGTGGAAGTCGTCGTTAACGTTAAGATTTAATTACCTTAATTCTGTTGTTACAAGTATTTAGGATTTCTGTGGTGGGGAAAAGCGAAAACTTTTCTCCGAATTTCGGTTAATACGGTTTCGTAGTTAGAAAGTTGAGTCTGCAGCTATTTTGTGCACGAAGCTGCCTTCAAATTTACGCGATTCAACCGAGTTGGGTACTTGGAGAAATTCTCAAAATTAATTATTATTATTCATACCTACTCTACGTCTATGAGAATCAAGGTTTCGCACCAAAAGCAAGTTAGAGCAGCAGTCAGAACCCAAGGGAAGATGGAAAAGCCTTTCATGTGTAGATCCAAGGTTTCGTGAGCTTTCGAAACTTCTGAGAAGTCGATGCTCACGTTTCCTTCAAAAGGTTTCTCCTTTTCATAACAATTCATGTAACGGCATTGTTATTCATCCAGATAAATGTTCACCGTCTGATGCACACATTGAGCATTATAATGTTAATTAGAAATTTTAAAGCATCTCGTTCTTTTTTACTGTATCCTGATTTATTTTACATCTTTTTGATGCATGCTCAAGACACATATCACCCTAGATGGATTTAAGTGTTAGAACACTGCGAGGAAGATATTTTCCATTTGGAGGGACTTCTGCGATTTAGTTTTATTAGACTTTGGATAATAGTGGTTATGCCGGAACCGAAGTTCTGCAAGACCGGCTGAAATTCTACGATACTTATCTCAAAACTAGAAAATTTACACGGATGAGCTTTAACGAGCTGTCGTTCATATTTTTCACCGTGACCCAATCACCCTCAATTTATGCTTCATTACTCCCATTTTTATTGCAAATAATAATTTACGAGGATAAAAATTAATCATCTTGTTTTACGTAAATGTATATATGTATTCCTTTCGTGCAAATTGGCATAAAATAAACAGGAATAAATGAATATTCTCCGTCTCTAATAAGGCTACGCAAGAATGTTTTCACTGACTCAAGTATTTTTCTCGAATTTAATTGAATATTTTTACTAACTATCTCCCGATACATCTATTGTTTATTGCTGACTAAGGTTCTTTTGACAACTTTGGCTTTTACTGAGAATAGATTAAGGTTGTTTTCACGCTCCATGCGTGGATGTTTTCCTGCTTTCGATTCTTATACTGTAAATATTTTCACTTCGAAACATTTTACGTATCTTCTCTTATCTCCTGTCCAATTAGTACTAAGATACCTAACAGCTCCAGTCTCCCGCCAAAATAAAGGCGATATTCATTTATGTATTTCCTAACTACCCTTTAACTATCTCGTATTTCGGAGAATGGTTGTAATTCTCGAGTGAAATATTTCCTTGTCTGTGCTCGACTTGTATAAGGAGATGTTTCTATTCTTCCGGTTAAAATTCCCAGTTTTTCCTCCGCTAACATTTTTCTGCTTTAGCCTCCGAGGAGCTTTTTCTGCATCAGTTTAGCAATTCAAAGCTTGCGTTCCAACGGCACGTAAACTTAATTGGCTTACTCCCCTTCCTTTCCCTTCTCCTCCTATTATTATAGGAGGGGTGACGTCAATTTCTCGGGCTGCGTGGGCGTACGCGGAGAGATTGAGAGGTAGGAAGAGGATTTGGACCCCCTCTGAAGCGGTCCACCTGTGCAAAAGGTGGTAAAACGGAGCCATTACCACGAGCCGCCCCAAATTTTTTATCTCCGAGCTAATCAGACGCAAAGCACAGGTGCGCTCTCGTAAGAACGTCGCATCCATCATTCGAAGATGGTCTCATCGAACTGTTTCATCCGTAAATACGGGAGAAAAGGCTTAATTGTATTCCGAAGCGGAGATGGAAATGAATCCAGCAACTCTGATTAGGCTCGAGTTTCATGACGTTCATTCCGCCATTCTCTTATCAGCGGGTTTTGTTTATTATTTATTCGGTTCCTTTTGGCAGTAATGAGACCGCCAGACCCCCGGCAGGCTGATTCGTTGATAAGATAGCGCCTCCGTTTACCGGTCGATTGATTTAGGACTTCATTCATTTTTTCCCTCGGCCGACCTCGAGACCTTGATACAAACATTTCGGTGTACAGTCGCCTTGGAACATCGCTCGACATCGGATATCGATGTAAAAAATTTCTAAAAAGTCTCGCAAAATTCCGGATTTTTAGACAGACGGATCTTTATGCCCCATATAGATCGATGAGATTTTTCTTTACAGCCGCGGAAGGGTTTTTTTGCCATTGAAATTTATGGAAAAGGAAATTCTAGATGGTCTCGGCCGAGATTCTCTCAGAGATATCGGAAATTATTTCGTCAATTCAAATTCAACGATTTAACCTTTACTTAGATTTATCTACGTAAATGCTAGATTACGTGATTTGTGAAGAGTTGAATTGGGTTTTTGATTCTGGGTCAGTCATATATTTTTATACTTGTTGCTCCCTTTACATGCTATATCGCTCGTTTGCGCTGCCGTCTTTTTAAGCAGACTGAAATGGCTTTTATTCGAGTTAATCCCCTTTATTGCTCTTGATCCTTTATCTATATTCCCTTTGTGTGAATCTCCTCTCGAAGAACGGTATCAAGTCGTGAGTGAATATCGCGGAATTTATATATTTCAAAATTCTTCTTTGTTGCGGTGCGGAAAGCAAGGCCAACAATGACTTAATTGAACCATAGTGGTAATTATAAAATATCAATAGAATATGAAAATCCATTATATTCTTCGGTGTCATACTAATACTGTGGCAAACCAGTTTCATATAACTTTTGGTTTGTAGAATCTTTACAGACAATCATATATATTTATGCACATGTAAATTAGGGGAAAAGGTAGAATTTTAGATTTTTCTAAACGGTCAAGTTAATCTCCGTATTTGCGGAAGGTTGTTATTCACTTCTCTATATTTTAAATATTTCCAACTTTTTCAATCCGGTCGAAGGAAAAAGCCGGGATGATTCAATTTTTTAACCATAGCGCCTATCTGTCGAGCGGAGAGATTTTTTTGAAAGTATTCGGAGATAAGCTCCGTGGTAGACTTTTCTCTCAGCGCTGCGTTGTTGCTGGTTTTGGCGATAAATTCAATGGGTGACATTTCGCACAACTCACCATCTGCGACCTACTTTGAAGGCAGGAGCTATGCATCTCGCTGAAATGCATGCATGGGTCTTTCGAGTCACCTCTCCTAATTACCGATATCAAGGCAGCTTATCGCGGTATGCTTATCAGGATTCTCCCTTGTTCTCCCCCTTTTTTCTCGTTATAATCCAAGCTCTCTCTAATCGGTACTGTTCTACCTCAGAGGTTTCAGCCCCCGAATTATTTATCTTAAATTTTCATTTTGTCCTTCTAGAGTCGAGTAGAAAATAATTGCCCGAGGATTTTCCATATCGGGCAAACTCTATCCGCTTATATGATATGCATTAAAATGCGAGGTAATTGAACGCTTTCCGGCGTTTATCCATTATTCTCTTTGAGAAATACGCCTCCATGAGGATAAAAATACGCAAGATAATCCGCAAGAATCTCGTCATGAAAGTAAATGAAGGTTTTACGCTGCGATGCTCTATATATTGTAGTAAATCAGTTTTTAGTATATCCTCTTCGTATAACATAAGTCAGTTTTCTTATGACGTGCAAAGTATCGTCTCTCGCGAATATACTCAACATGTTCGTCTTATCCTATTAGCTCCAGAATAGTTTTCCTTCTGAAGTAAAACGAAATTAAGGATCACTTTATAATAAGTTTTGAAGGGTTGGTTTTCCACCAGCGATGGAATAACATAGGAATTTGCGAGTTAAGGACCTAGTTTATAACTTTAAATAGCGATTACGTTATAAAACGTCGTATTTTATTCGTACCAAATTTTGAATAAACTATTTAGTATTTTGAATCCTAATTTTCACCCGTGTCTCTTGAAGAGAATTTTTTTCTATTTTTTGGTCAAGTCTTCTAAAAAAATACCAAGTTTTTTATCTACTCTCATAAATCAAAAATGTGCATGTCTTCTCATTCATGTTTGTGTTTATCATCCACTTGATATTTATGAAGTAAAAATAAATTTAGGAGGGAAGTCTTTAGCCTCCATTTAGTTTTCTGAAAAATTCGTTTTTTTTGTTTGTATTCCCATGCCCCCTTCCTTGTCTTGCGTCATAAATATTACCTTTTATGATTTAGCGTCCCACGAATGATTAACTGACACTTCCCTAAGGTATAATTGTTCTCTTGCATTTTTGAATCCCTGTACGTACATCTCGTTGGAAAGTTGATTGGTTTTCAGGGGAGAAGAATCGGAGGTTATACAAATGGGGAAAAAACATGTTCCCTACAACAGAATATTCTCTGAGAAATTACGGCGATTTTCTCGTTTTGTTGTCACAGAGCCTTCATATGCGATTACTGCTCGTAAAACGACTCTAAATTGAAATGTTTCTTGTTGTTTATTCAATCGTTTGTTTCTTCAGAGAGGAGGTGAATAAAGAATGAAACATTCTGTTAAAATATCAAAACACTGTTGCTTGTCAGTGAAAAACCCGCACTCTAGGTTGTGAATAATTAATTTCTGGCTGAGCTCTATTTTTCTTTTTGTTAAGCGCCTTGAATATCTTCGGAGTGTAACATTTTCTCTAATAAGTTATTGATTAGTAAAAGATCTGCGTTAGAAGAGTTTCATGGGAAATTTTCTATTTTTCTGTTCGAAAAGTAAAATAATTATCTAAAATGTGGTGGTTGATGTCTGCAAAGATTATTCAGAGGCAATGAAGAGATATTTGATAAGATGATGTGGTTAACCTGTTTTCCTTGAAAGACTTCTATGTTGCATAATGGATATTAAGTCTTTATTCGCAAATCCTATGGTGAATAAGTTCCAAAATATTCTGTAATGATGGTTCTCATTTGAAATTGCAAGTGTGAGAGAACGTGCAATAGAGATTCCATTCTAAATAATAAGTAGATTTTTCCCCTAGTGCAGTATTCATTCGAAAAAAACTACAAAGGAATTTTCGCTTATGTCATTTCTATGGAAATATTCTTATCATTTAATGACTCACGGATTTTATAAATGAAAAAAAAAACAGGGCATGAGTTTCATTTGTTTCACCGAGTATGATAGCTGTATGGCGATAATAATTAAAGAAGTAATATTAATTAAATTCAGTCAGTTTTGTGAAATGTATTCCTTTCACATTTGGATACATAGCGCAACAAAAGCATTACGTGAGTGAAAAAAGGCTTCCAAGAAGCAGTTGCTAGACTCCCTTCCAACTCCCGTTTCATTTCGGGAAAGGGCTCGTAATATAAAAAATATAGACTTGGGTTTGTTGGGGTGGGAGGGTTCATTAGGAGGTCCCCTTTTTCCCATACCTTTCCACAATGCAGCTTTTATCATTGGCAAAACACAGTCGCCGAGCTCTTCTTATTTTAAACGTGACAACCGATTGTCGACGGACGTTAAAAACGACAGAAGATAAGTCTTGCTATATTTGCCTCGCGATTGTTCTTATTTCAAATTATGACTGAAAATTATCTTCGATGCGTCTTTTTGTTATTTCCATCGTCTAATCCCTCCCCATTGATTCTACCCTCCAAGTGCACAAAAGTGGGAGTTACTCTCTTTAATCATCCGTAGCATTCATCAAGTGCAAGGATGTGGACAATGTGCAATTTCACGAAGACGTTTTCTCATGTCTCCAACAAATGGCGTAGAACTTTTGAATAAAGATTGCATAAGAATCGCTGTTTTGAATTTAAAAAATTCTCGCTCCATTATCACAAAAGGTGGAAATCGACATGGATCGTGAAGATAAAATGGTAATGTTTTCTGACGAATGCATACCATTTTGTTTATTTTTATACTCCTTAATCGGTATTTATGTATCCATAAAAAACTTGTCCTTGGTTCGTATGTAATGCATTCTTATTATATAGAATACATTCATATGGTACACGAGTAACACATACAATTGGTATACACAACCACGAGCCTCGAAAAAAGGTGAAATAAATTCAATAAATTTAAATGAATGTAAATAAATTTATAATCGATGAATTCATGTTTGAATGCATAACAAATATGACAGGATTTAGACTATTTGCGAAGGAAAATACTCATTTTATGATGGGAACCCGTTTTATACATTGTTTGCATGCCATGTGTTTCCATACGATTTAAATATTATGACAGGTTATTGAATAATATTAGAACGCCGTGTTTATCTACTTTGGTCTACTCCCGGGTATTGTTTCCT
Source organism: Pachydiplax longipennis (assembly GCA_036926295.1). NCBI lineage: Eukaryota > Metazoa > Arthropoda > Insecta > Odonata > Libellulidae > Pachydiplax > Pachydiplax longipennis. The sequence continues at coordinate 6,084,926 of JAVFKF010000010.1, forward strand.
TTTGGTGGATATTGCATGTTTGCTTATTTCCTTCACTGAACCTCTGTGAGATTTCCATTTATGTGTTGCTATTGTCTATTCGCTTTTATTCTCTCTCTACTAATGAATTAACATCTACCTCATATCTACCCGATAAATCATAAATATTTCTATGTAAAAAGATGAATTTAATTAAGTATTTCATAATTTCATATGCATATGCTTTCTTACCTTTCCGGATATTCTTCATACTTATACATGTATTTTGCCGTAGAAGTTGGCAGAATTTTTATGCTCAAGTCATTCAATTACATTGACTCATATCCGTTATTTTCTTTCGAAGTTCATATCCAACAAATTTACATCTTTATCGCCTATCGCTATGCCTACTTTAACACTCGTTGTGATTTCGCGAAAGTTTCTAAGATTTCTTTTTTAATCCTTCCTGTATGGGTTACTGGTCTATTACGGACCTTTTCGTTTTTTGCATCATCTCATCGAATTCGGTCTAGTTTTATAAGCTTAGATGGACTTGAGCTTATAAACACAACGGATGAGAATCCAAGAGGTTTAAATTTCAGTAATTTCGATTTCATTTTCTCCTGCCGCCCCTTTTGAGGAGGAATTTTGTGCCAGTCATTCGCAATTTTCTCGCGTCCCGACCGTAAATTTCTAATCCCGACGCGTTCGCTTCTGAGGAATTGCCGCATAAGTCACCATCGCAAAAGTCATCGCCGCGAGACAATTCGGCAAGGTTAGCGAAAGGGAATTTCCCAGAAAAGGTGGGTCTATTTATAATTCCCTAAAACAATTACTCCCTCGCCGCAGTTCGAACCGCTTTTTTCGGTAGCCAGCAATTCCCACGCGTTCGGGCCCAAGGCAAAAGGTGTCGTGAGACGATTCCACTTTTTCTTCGTCTCTTTTCCCATTTTCATCTTCCCAACCCACCGACAGTTTAAAGGGAGCGGTGACGGAGGGATGTGGAATGTATCGATTTTGTGGCTCTCGTTGAAGCGATAGGACCCAACGCGTTCCCTTCCCCTCCCCCTTCCGTGCCCTCCCCCCTTTTCCACGCCCTCCCCCTACCACGCCCCCCCTCGCCATGGGTAAACCCACTAAAAGACGCCACGTACTGCTCCATGAGTTACTCCACCTAGTACTTGTACCCTCTCCCGCCTTAATCCCCACCTTTCCCTTCTCACTTTCCCTTTCCCTCGAAGCGTAATCAATGGGGATAATTGTGCAGAGTGGGTGCGTAATCCCTTCTTTAGTTGAACGGCCTCTTTGGGGGGTCGTTGAGGGAATACATCATTACGGGAGATTTTCTACTTTTTACACATCTACGTCTACATGTGAACCCTGCATATATTTAGCATGTAGACATACACTTCCGCCTGTTCAGCAGTCGTAGTTAACCCTCTTAGATCCTATGTCAGGGGATACACTATCTTTGTTTCACTAGTCAGTAATTGAAGAGTATCGTTCGCGGAATATACTGTCGTATTGAATCTATTACTCTAAACATCTGTTACATAATTTTTCTTACGATTTCCGATAACGAATTGTTATGAGGTAAGCTCATGATATTCCGTCTAATTCACTCATCGCTGGCTTGTGTTTTTTTCTCCTCTATCATTTTATATTGTGTTTTACTGAACGGATTAATTCAGAATATGATGTTCTGGATACATTACCTTGATTTTTTCTTTAAATTTCCCCTGGTGATGTGGCTAAGAACCGATCTTATTGCATCTCTGATGTCCGAATCAGTCAAATCTATAACAAAATTATGAATATTATCTTCTACGACTTCTGAGAACGTATTTTCCGAGCAAGTTCCCATGCTCTATATCCCTTTCTTTAACCCTTTATCATCTACCCATCCTATATTTGGAAGCAATTCAATAAAGCTTACTGAATCACGGTCAGATATTTCCTGAAGGATATTTAATCCTGAAGGTGTCTATATATGTATGTAGATGCAATAGGATAATATTCATATATAAACAGTCCTCAGGCAGTAGAACTGCAACTACTATTTGCAAATCCAACATTATTATCATCGATCTCAGAGCATCCTCTTTTTATTCTTTTTCGTAGCTTGTCCCTTTCTTTGTGGGTAGGGAGGATGGCCAAATGGATTTCCGGCCATTTCGCCTGACGATTCCAACCACTCGATGTTGGAATGAAAAGGTAAAAGAGGAGGGACTTTGCTCCTTTTGTCTCTCCCTTGTTTAGGAGTTTGGCGAGGAAGTCGGCCGGGGTTGGATCGGAGGACTTCCAAATCGTGGAGGTACATCCGTTAAATTAAGGACTTGAGTGGGCATGGCGGAAATGATGGTTATGGTGTGGGGCCGATTGACGCTCCGCCAAACAAAGGAATTGCGGATTATTCATCGCGATGTTTTTTAAGTAGATCTTTAAATTTATGGAGGATATTAATCAGTCAAGCTACAGGGGAAAATTCGAAAATATCTGCGAATATTTTGATGGAATTGGTGCTGATTTCATGTTATAATGCTTACATTATATCTTCGTGTTTTAGAGGATGGCGAAACGGGGTTTTGTGAAGAAATGCCAAGGTTATCTATTTTTACATTTATTATCTAATCCAACAACATCCACAGTTGACGAATTACTCGATACGATAACGAACAGAAGAACAAATAATTCAAAATGTAAAAAGAAAAAAAGTCATTCAAAATAGCAAAAATAGGGAGTTCAAGGAGCTATAGATATCATTCATTATAGAAGTTAATGGAAGATGACTGCCAATGTTCCCTTTGATCCTCAAAACTTATGTTACATGTACACAAGTATTTTTGGAGGACAAATTCAAGGACTTACTCATCCATTATTTTTTCAAAGTGATCTTAAACCCCTTAGCTTTCTTTTAAGCAACAGTTCGTCGTTTTTATTTACTTGAGTTATTCAATAATAATTTGTAGGCGGTTGATAACAAAGTTAACTGACATTTTCTCTACTCCTGCGACACATCTGTCCGGGCATCAATGTTTTGCAGTGAGGTAATTATCTGCATTTTTTCGCCCACCGACTGGTTTCACGGACATCATCAAGCCTAAAAATATACCTTGCGTCAGAGAGTACCGTAAAGGGCAAATAACGCCAGGGGCTTTGTATAAAATTATGGAAATTACTCAGCTACTTTTTAATTTAATTATGACTTTCGGCCAAGTCACGCCCTCCCACGTCGATTTTATGCGGTCCGCGCTTAAAAAATCATTTTTCTCATCCCATATCCTCCCAAATATAAACCCCTGGCCATTATAGAGGGAAGAATACGTGGTTTAGTTATAGCCGTATGAGTGGCCGCAGTTGGTTCGATGAAGGGGTCGTTATTATTTCACGCTAATTCCCCAGCCCTCGAACCATTAATGAGGCTCTCGTGCGAAATTTTAAGCAATTGGACGCCGCGTGTCGCTGATTTCTAAGTGACGCCGGTTTTTACCCCTTCATTCACCGCTTACGTCCATTCAAGCGGCAAATTTTATCCTCTCGGGACCATATTCTCTCCAGTGTTATCGTTATGGAGCAACTTCAGATTACTTTCCTCGAACTTTCAAATCCCAGCCCCCGACGTGCTTTATATTTGCACTCCCCTTTCTGTCCGTCTCCGTAGTGCACTGCGAAGTCCGATGGATTCCAAATCCTTGAGATTCTTGGGGAAATCATGATGTTAGAGCGAAGTAGGCATTGCAAACTAGAACGTCAAACTTCGCTTGAAAAGATAATAGTTAGGCGCCTGAGTGCCTCGCAAAGTTCGGTCTAGGTCTGGATATCTGAATTAACTGATGGGATTTATATGATTTAATCTATTTATATTACTTAAAATTTTGAAGCAAAAAAATGAACTAATAATTATGAAGCGTTAATAGGTAAATATGGGATTATGTATAAACGTAACACACGCTGCAAAATATTATAAAAATTATGCTGATTGAATCAATGCACACAAAAACACACATACGAGCAAACCAACAACTAGCTAAAATTATGAAATTTTTAGAGTTCAATAGTGGCAGAAGTCCAAAAATTTTATTTTACCTTATCTTTTCTTGTGCATATTATAGTACAACTATTAAAGAATTGTCATGTAGATTTTTGACCTCGAGACGGGAGGTAACTCTAACTATTAGGGAAAACCTTGACTTTTTTCCGCTTAGTTCTGCTCAACCTCTTTTTCTCGGTCTACTAATTAGCCCCTATTATCATAAAATCCGCAAAAATAATATTAACGCACAATTTTTACTATATCCCTTTTAGATTCTTTTTTTTCTGGACTCAGCTAATGATATTAATAGCGTTAAGTGTAAGTAAAGGTAGCGTATCTGTAACTCTCTTTCGTCACACTGACGTCAAAATCCCTCGCATAGTTATGCATAGAATTTCCAACCTTCTGGAACTTGCCGCTAACGTAGATACTTCCGCTTCCCTTGGTCCAGCAGATGCGCCACTTTAAAATACATTTTTCCCGCTCTTGTAGTGGGGCATCTCTTTAAAACTTTTCCTCGGCCTCTTGCACCCTTCCCGACGGTCCACAGCGCCTGTCCTCCTTACGTCCTCTTCTGGTTACGAAAGCGTTAGAAACGCCGCGAACGAGAGATTCCCCAATCTCTGTCCGTTCCCATCACTCTTTCCTCGCCCATTTCTGCACGGCCCAGCAAGCCTCCGCTCCTTCCATTTTAATTGTTAATTTAAGCAACATGTGCTGGCGATGTAGGCGACATTATGGGTCCGCTTGCTTGGAGCACGCTGTAACTACGTAATGGCACTAATTCGTGCGGTGGGGCGGTGTTCGATTGATGGGGACTTTGGTTCCGCTTCACTTACTCCAATGGACGCGGTTCTTATTAGTTCATCTGCCGCAGCCTCTACCGGATGACGGCTCCGCCATCACGCCCGATGTACCCGTCTCCCGGTATTCTGCCTCCACAGGGGAAGTCCTACGTAAAATGACGCGATTTCCTCCCTTTCGAACTAACTTACTTAGAGATCTTCCAGGCATTTCTCCGGTGTTATTTCCTACCTAACTAAGTTTTCTGCATGAGTCGAAGGTTAAGAATCAATTTTACGATTTAAGTCGCCGTAGAGCGTCAGTCCGGTTTACTTGCGGATGAACTAACACGATGCGTCTGATGATTACATATGATGAGTCCTCGACGTTAGTTTATTCCCGAAGTGACGAAATCTCTCAATTTTTACTTTCTATATGGTTCAAGGAAAAGAGTGATAATTAAGCATCTGATGCAGTGAGTTCTTTTCGCTGTAAGATTTTGCTAAACCTGATTCAATTTCACTTCTTAGCAACAACATTTCATGTATGTAATGATTAATTCGTCATAATTTATAATATTATTCTATTGCTCGATAGACATTTTCTTTATTTTACTGACATCGAAATGTCTCTGCCAGTAATCAACTTTTTTCTTATTCCTTTCACACATTATATCCAATATATTGGAAACAATGTTCATTCAAATTAATATGGCAATTCTTGACTTTGTAGATTTTGTAGAAACTAAAGAAGATAAATTGTAAATATAACAGTTGTTACATGTGTAAAAAAAACAAGTCTGAAAAGGTTAGGTAATCACTGTGGTAATAGCACGTCTGTGTAAGCTACGAAGGGAATTTTATTCTATTTCTTTTTTTTATTATTTATCGTCGTAAGGAATCCCTGAATTTGGAATTTTATCTGATGGTTGATATTAATCTGGGAAAAGTTGATTTTTAATAAGTTACGTACTGTGCCACCGTCACAACCTTTCAAAAACCTCAAAAATCTGCGTTGTCCATCCTTAAATAAGCTCGGAATTTTCCATTGTATTATCCAGAGCTGTGGAGTCGGACTTGCTTTCGGATAAAATTTATCGATTTCGACACCCTTTGACGAATTAGACGACGTCAATGGTAGAGATTCAATTTGGTGCTGCTATATTTTATATTTTCGTGTCATATCAGATTGTTTGCTTAAGTAAATATATTTGTAAATTTAATTTCGGTGGAGTGTCCGAGTTGTAGTCGGAGCGTAAGTGAGTTGTTGGACTCCGACGCGTGCGTATTATCTGTCGCATCCCTAATCTTATGCAACCGGTTGAACACTTCTCACAATCTAGATGGCGCTCCGCTCTCGCTTTATCTCAACGCGTTCTACCACGCTCCCAAATAAAATTTCTACTCGAATTAAATCCGCTTATAAATTTCGCAGATTTCTCACATTCTTCCTTGTTAATACATGTATAATTTCCTTACCTTATGATCGAAAATGAATGAGGCGGCTGCTGATGGTTGTGTTAATCAAAGAATGTTACACTCAAAAAACCATCAAAGAAGTTTATTAAGTAACTAAGTTTATTCTTTGATGGTTTTTGGAGTGTAACATTCTTTAATTATGAACGAAAATGATGTAAGTATTGTATCGATGCAATTATTTTAATTTTATACCCTGACGGATTGCGCGTAGCTAAATGTATTCGGAACTAATATGTCCAACGAGACTTGGTGTAAAATTTTCCTCGATATCGCAACGGAATTTCTCCTCGCCCATACGCGATCTCCAGCCTGCCTTCGGCGGTTTCGAAAATAAATTGAAATGGAATGTCGTGGTCGACCGTAGGTTTTGCCACTCGGATTCCAATTTCTGCGTCCATCCGCCGATTTTTGTTCGCCCCAAACTGATAAATCCTGTCTCTATTTTTATGTTTTGCACCTTTTTTCCGCGGGCTATTTTGAAATCGTTGAAACTTAAGCCTAAACTAAACTCGACTGAAACTCGCATGTGCCGTTGGGATATTCCATAAAGACAACAAAATTTAATCTCGAAAAAATGTGGGATGCAATTGAAACTTTATTTTCTCCGTAGCAGTACAAGCATACATTTTCCACTCAAGATTTCTTTGTGAGCGGCACGGAATTTTGCAATCTTTAATCCGTACCAAGTTAAATCAGATATTTAATTTCTTATGAGAATTATTGAAATAACTGATTTTTCTTTCCTTACTAAATATGTGAATTTCGTGTGTAGCCGATACGAGGTTTCCTTCGGTTAAAGCTAATTTTATTTCGTTAGACGAACGTTAGGGAAGGTAATTAACAAAATATCTTCATATTTTCTGTGATAACTCACCCAATTTCGAGCAAAAAGAGGGTATGCTTGTCATTATTGTTTTGATTCTCATTTCTCTTGGCAAAATTATTACCATTCTATTCTCCTTATAACTGTATTTTTCAGTGCCAAGTCCGCGGACTGCGGGCATGCATGTTGCATTCTTCGAGTCCCTCTAATTAGGTCTATATTATTTTAAACGACTCCAACCATGTTCATACCCCAAAATATTTAATGAATCGTGTACTTTTGTCTTGCTTTCTATAGTTTTGGATCCCTTCTGTAGAATGTAATTAAATTCCCTTTTGAGTACTCAATTTCTCACTTCTTCTACGGTCTTGTTTAAAGCTGTCATTTAAAAGTATTCATGTATGTCAATTCAGCCAACTATCGTTTTTATAATCTTGAATAAACTGTTAGATTTTAATTATAAACGACGAGTTTAATTTTTCTCCTGAATTTTATGATCAGTTTACACCAAAAATTTTTAATGTATTATTTTTATTTTATTGTAATGTAAACATGATGTATGCTGCCTGAATGGCAAATGCCTTTGGGAATTATCGGTAATTTAGGACGAGTTGGAATTTATGAGAGAAATGTTTTAAAAGTCAAAAAGTAACTTCATGGATTTGCTAAAATTTAACCTCTATATGACCTCAGAATATTGGTGTTATTCAAGTAATGTATTGGTATGCTTTGATGCGGTAGCTCGAAAAGCTGAATGCTGCTATGATATGAAGTTCTTCCCTGTAAAAAAATCCACGTGATATACTAAGCACAGCACATTAATTTTTGGGATCTTTCAGAGAATTTTTCGGTTCCGAGCAGCGGATTGCGTTCAAAATTGCTTCGTTGATATGATAATTATCATTTTTAACCTTTTCCTCTCATTATTCACCGCAATGGTGGCAATATCTAACTGTAAGCGCGGTAATTTGGGCAACTTATTTGCTCGTCGGAATTGTGATGTTTCACTGCGATCTTAACGCTCCATTCCTCCAGCATTTTATTTTTTTACGTGCGGATTGTGCCGACTCCAGTAGGATTAATTTCATGCTCTGCTGTGATACGGTGAGCGGAAGAAGATATCTCGGAGAATATTACATAAAGTATTTTTATTTGCCCACTGAAAGGTAATGCTCGTGCATTTTCCGTTTACGGTGATAAGCCCACGTAAGCTTCAGTGACCTTTCAGTTTGCAACAGGGGATTGCATGCGATGAAAGCTAGAATTGCCGATCGCAAACCAACAGAAAATAAAATTCTAATTCCTTTTCTAATTTTCTTGACTTCTGACCTTAATCATGGGCGAATCTAATAGTTTAGCTGAAGCTGATTTTCGAGGTGGGGACTATTTTGAATTTAATGACAAGAAAGATTCGTAATACTCTGAACATTTTGTGTGTGGGTAGAAGGTTTACCAAGAATCTACTTACGGTAGTTTAAATTTCTTATACAGCTGAAGTAATTTTGCATATATTGACTTCAAACCCGGAAGCATTTAAACCAAAGACGAACTCGCAACATTTGGCTACCCGGTTGCCCTTGGCTTCTTACAATAATTATAGACGAGAGTCAATCATACCTATATGTGCCCAAAATATTTTACAGTATTTTTCTTGAATTTAATAGAATTCTCCGTTCCGTTTTCGATGGAGCCGTTATTAGCTTACTTGTCTGGTCACTTTATTATTCTTAATTTCCATTACTTCTGGTATAAGTACGCTTTTTAAATCTGGAAGGTTCATTTTTGCATGGTTGAAATCTCGCGTACTACTTACTCGTATTTTTCTCTCACACTAAGATCATCCGTTATTTTGGCGGTTTGTTTTCGAAGCCGCGGATTTGAGGACGATATTCTTTTACATTAGCAGATACTTTTCCGTGCAAAGCGCTACTCGAAAAATCTTCCGGCGTAAACGAGGAAGCGAACTGCGCGTGCCACGACGAATTCCCTCCTTTCTCAAACTGCGGAAGTTAAGAATCGGATTCGCAAGAAAATAATGAAAGGGTTGAATCGCTCTTCGCGATGCCGGAATGAACGCAGTCGTCGCCGTAAAATTGCGAGGCTCTCCCACTAAATCCTCTCGCACCCTTCAACACTTGTGAGCCAAATGCCACGTGTGTTACAAACGATGCCTCCCCCGAAAAATACTGAGAGAGGGGGTGGAAAGTCACTTTCCGGCAGACGTCTGGGAATATAAAGGTCCGTGATACGAGAAAATTGTGGAAAATGATAGCGCATGATTCATTTTCCTTAATGTCCTGCCACGCTCAGGGAGTCGCGGTCCATTGTGACCCGGCCCATGCGTCAAGGACATTTCTCTCTTTCCTGTCCCTTCCATCCATTTTCTCTCTCTTACTCTCTCTTTGTACCCCTTTCTCTCTCCCCCTCCGGAATCCAAGCGAGTACATTTTAGCTTTGCAGGTTATTTACATTCCTTTTAGCGCCGCGTTGCAAGAGGATAAAGGGGAAGCCCTTACTATGACCCCTGTGTGTAAGCCTCCGCTTCATTACTGTCTCGCAGATGAGGAAGAATTGTGCTCGCGAAAAGGAATGATGAAGAACCTGACGATAGTTTAAAATAGGATAATTTACTCAAATCTTGAACTTTATTAGAAGCATTTTCACTGATAAGTAAACGTGTGGTAATTTGATAGCATTCCCTAAATCACCTCTACGCCAACCATTCTTTTCTCTGAGCATAAGAAATATTTTAAGCGCCAATATTATGAGTAGGACACAATGTTTATTTAGGAGGCGTACCCTTCATCTGAAAACATTGATTAAAAGTTATCTTCTCACTTGCTACGTTGAAGAAAAATGATTGTATGTAAATAATGGTAACTTACTTATAACATAGACCGTTCAAAGAGTATAACACTAAAAGATTATTGGTTCATAACTCAACTGCATTGTCCTAAGTACAGCTTACTTTAATTTAATTAGTAATTGCTATAAAAATTTCGAATTCGTATGCAGAAAATATATACTACCGTTCGAGATAGTAAGGGTCGTCAGGGTTACTGTTTTTTCCCCTTTGTAACCGGTATTTATTCGTAATAAATGAGTTACACCTCATTTAGTGCATGAGTTTCCACAGTTCCTACCAATTCAACCCATTCCTCTAGATGCCATGTTTAATCATGGGTAGTATGGCTTTTGCTGATTTTTAGATGCATGTTCGATAATAGAACTGAAAAGAACTTCTTCACAAATATAACAAAAGGACAGCAGAAACTTCTGCTAAATGTAAAGTAAGGGAAAGATTGGGAACAGGAACTATACAGATTATGATTTTAATTAAGTTTAGAAATTTTAATTATTTTTATTGCAAGTGAATCATTTGTCAGATGGCGATTTTTCATGCCTATAATTAGAAGCTTCAAATGAACAGTTCTCGTATAAAAGTATTTATCTTTTCCCTTCAGGTGTTAAAACATAAAAGTCTTATTTCAAATCTGAACACAAAATATGTTCATTAGTTATATTAAGAAATGTTCAAAGATAGACGTTTGGCAGTACGCTGATTTAAACATTTCGGAGGGAAGGAAATCCGACGCTTATTAGACAGGGAAATATTGGAAATTTCCCTGTCTGGAAAGCACCGGATATAACGTTGATTACCGTCGGCTCGCTGAATTACAAGGTCGTCTGAAAGATGATTATCCCAGTAAATATCTCCGCATTCCCAAGACCTCAGAAAACGACTTGCCGTTGTCGCTTACCATGTTGACCTCCCAGATCGGCTGTTTGCCTCGCGGTATTCCGCGAAATGGCCGCTTTTGACACTCTGGTTCGCGTACCTCCCACACCATCTGCATATTCATTCCTCGACCTCCATACCATTGACCCGCTAAGCGAGGTGTTAAACCCGGCAGAAGTGCAAAGCACGGAATGCCCCGCAGAAATGGCCGCCCTGAGTTTGGCGCCCAGCCGCCGTTGACGGGGGCACCACCGTCGCTGCGTGCCTTGCGAGAGAAAGTAAAGCAAGGGGGTGAAATGTGTGGGAGAAGTTGTACTAAGATAAAGGGAAGGAGAGGTAATTGCTAACGGTTGGGCGCGGAGAAGGGATATGGCGTCCCTTCTGCCACCTGTCGCTAATTCCCTCCAAGTGGCTAGTGGAGCGCTTTTACTCACTGCCTCTAGGTGTCACAAGAACTCTTTTTCCTCTTTGGAAATTCTCTTAGGCTGCTAGTAGCGGTCGCGAGAATGTGGCAAAGGAGTCAGTGGTAAAGTCAATCTGACGTTGCATTTCTTCCGTTCATTCTGCGTGGCTCGGCTTACATACTTCGAAGTATGAAGAACTACTTCGACGGAAGACTACTTCGACTTCGATTAATCGAAGATATCGATGTATCGACATGAACATTGACGCTCTTCTTTGGTTAATTGTTTTGGAAAAGTGGTTTGGTTTTGTTGCATCCTGTCCTTTCCTATCATATATCTAATTCCTTGAGAGTTATTATTATAATTTCATATATGAGATTAGTTTTTCTTCTAACTTCATGTTTGATTTCGAATTGTATGGTATGCCGATTTGTGTACGCTGCACTTGTGGTTCGGAAACAATTGGTAGACTTACTGTAACGCTGCAATTACTCTAGAATTTTTCTAATTTGATTGGGGATGAGTCGAGTATTGTATTACATATTCGATTTGGGGTAAAAATGCTGAGCTTCCATAGCCGAGTTTTTTCCACGGCCACCATATCTTTATAAAATTCACGAGACAATTCCATTGCCTTCTCAGTCTTGCGATTCTTTGGGGCTAAAATGAAGGCTTATATTTTATTGGAAAACTTCATTTTCGACTTCCATTACCGGAGTACCTCAAAATATCGATCCTATCTACGTTGCGCCTCTCCCATTCATTGTTGCAAAGGAAACTGGTAGGCCTCCTTTGTTTGACGTTTTGTCCGACTTCGATAACTCGAGAACTTCGATAGATCGATTAGGCATCCATCGATTGGAGTTTGTTGCGGTGGTCGCTTATGCTGGCCGCCGTTTTATCTATTTTTTAATCTCCTGTATGGCTTATCGATTCCGAATTAAGGACACTCAAAAAGGAAGAGATGAACCGCAATAAAGGGAAGGGGCCAACGTCTCGACTGTACATCTCGGAAAGTTTATGATTATTCCCCCGTTTATAATTTCTTTCTGAAAAGTGCGGAAGGCCTTCCATCCGATGCTTTTTTATCCTTCCCGGAGAATATGGATCGGCGCTGAAGGTATTTCGCTAAATAATTGAAGGCTATATCTTCGATCGGTCCCCATATTCCACGTGGCCGTAACTGGGAAAGCAAACAATATCTCCGTTCTCCTTTTATTTCCGCTCGATGATTATCTGTTTCAATCGGAAATAATTTATCGCCCGTATTCACCGCTGTGCAGCTCCTACGTTTCGTGAAAATTTAACAAATCGCTTTCAAAACTGGGAATATGTTCGGTTTTGTGACTAGCATGAAGTCTCGACATACCCTAATTTTTACCGGATGGTTTTCCCTCTGATTTTTATGTGCGCATTTATCCTTCTTGGAAGCACGTAACGTATTATGGAAAGAGTAATTCGGTATTCGAGGAGAATGGGACGAGTCGGTACACCCAAAGTATTCTTTCTCCATGAGAATGTTTTTCCATAACTTTATGGGAGTCTTGGCAAAATTCCCGGGTGTCGTAGGACTTAGGTAAACACTCGAATCATTGAAGAATTCTCAATACATGGATGATTCAATCGTACTGATAGCACGTATCATCGTAATATGTTAAGAAAGGAAATAATGGTTTACGCATTGAAGAATGCCTAAAAGAATTCAAAGAATGATTTTTTTTTCATATTTCGCAAGATTAGGATGTAACTATAAATTATAACTTTCTCTCTACTGTGAATTAGTTCACTTTTTAAAATTTAATTTAATTTTGGTGAGGGTAAGAAGAACAGGAAAATTCAAAATCTAAAGGTGCAGATTTTAGTGTTTGAATAGTAAACCTTTATAATTTATATTCCGAGTATTTCCTGGACGGCGTGTTTTGCTATATAATTCAGTATTTTCCATTGAGATTATTTCCTTTGAACGGAAATAGAATTTGTAACTTTTAGCAATTGCTTAGAAATTCAATTTTCGTTCGCCTGAAGACTCACGATCCTTGGCGGATGTTTTAGCACAATCAATATATTCTCTGTCTTCATCTTCTTTGTAGTCCAAATATTTTAATTCACTTATTTTTTCGTGTGATATGTGCACAGTTCGATCTTACGGTAGAACTTACTTCATGCCAGAATTGAATCCGAAGACAAAATCTGAATTGAGTTCCCGGAAGCACCAACCACAAACTACTTCTTGATTCCTCTCGTGCAAAAGGTCGCTAGTAAATATCCGGATTGAATATCACGTCGGAAGTTCTGCAGACGATTGTCAAATACTCGAGAAGTTATTCAATGCAAGATTCTCTTGAGGGCATCTTGAGAGCTAAGGAGAGAGGAATTGAAACTTTTGATTCGATCTTTATAGAGTGATTCTTATATCGAGCGAACACCGAGGAAATGATTTTACATTTCTCTACTTACGATTGGAATAGAGATGAAGATGCAAAAAGTGGGATTGTTGTCAATAATTACCATAGAAATATGGAATCTGTCAATGTCGTCTACCTTAGTAACTGTTTCCAAAAGCAATAACTTTGTATCAAAGAAATTTTGTAGTAAAAAGTTGATTTGCGGAGCGTTGCTTGTAGTCTTGCATCAGGGATGTTTATTTTAATCAATCTGTTTTCATCTAAATCACGTATGATAATTTAGTTTAGTTTAATAATTAATAGACAGTGATGTATAATGGAAAATAAAAGAATTTTTATATAATACAATTATATGACTTAGAAATTGTCCCTCTTGTTCATGATTTATGATTCACTTTAACTGAAAACAAAGAACTTTAGGGAGCGAAGTAAATGGTAGAATTTTCCATTTATTATTAAACCAAATTTAAGGAAAACAGTATTAAATAAAATGTGTGATATTGCAAAGTAAGCATTTGACTCAGAGGCAGATATATACTAAATAAATACGGTTCATAAGTAATAGTTTCTTTGAAGTAGTAAAAATATTAAAATGTTTCCATTGAAAGGAAACAAACATTTAATGTTTGTTGTGTAAAAATATCTGCGAAATATATATGAAATAAATTTAAAAAGTGCGGCAAAGAGGACTCCAAAAATCACGAAAACCATTAATTTTTAATAAACATCAGAACGTACATCCTTCAGTGCCGTAACTTTCGAGACATTGCCTTTTAAACGGAAATAGTTCTCAGCAGGAAAATGCTTTCATTAATTGCAGCTCCAAAATTTTCTCCAGAGAATAAAACATTTGTCTATTTTTATAGGAGAGTTTGGCTTCGCTTGACTCTACGATGTTTGCTTCCGTAAGCATTCTTCTCAAGGGTCATACCCTGCTCGCTTTCACCTTCGTATACAATCACTTTCTGGGGACAATCTGAACATACCCATCCTTCTGCGATCTCCCTTCCATTCCCTCTTTCTCTTCCCCCCGTTTTCCAATCATCTTCTCTTCGTCAGTCGGGATATCTGTCCACAGAGAGGCATTCTTGTCTTCCAGCTCCCATTCGTTTTCGAGGAGAATGACCGCTAATGGATTGTCGTCTGAGGACATGGAGTGAGGTTGTGGGACTCTCTTTTTCTCTCTCCAATTGGATTCCTGTAACGCACGGACTTTTGTAACCACAGTGTATGTGTTCCCCACGCCATCCCTTCCCCCCACCGCCAACCCCATCTTCTCCATCTCGTCCTCTTACACTCCGTCTACTTTTGCCAGGTGTTGCGGCCCAGGGAGAGCTTCCAATTGATTCTGAAATAAGGTTCCTTGTGCTAATGACATTTTCTCCAAAGTTTTGGAATCTTCCCCCTCGAGGCATTAGGGTTAGTTTCGTTTTTTCCCCCGATTTCCCTCATGCCTAAATAGACTGCGGGAATTGACGCTTCCAACGCAGTTTGGGCTTCATCCAAACTTCTCGTATCGCGTTTACATTGTATTGCTTGGAAACAGGTTAGCGTCGGCTTATGCGTGTTAGTAGTCGAATTTCTAACAGGATTGCGCGAAGAACCAAAGAGCGTTTGATGGTGACATGATTGGTGGAGGATCAACACGTGACTCACGTGCTAACGAGGAATGAGTCTTCCGAACAAGATTATTGAAGGAGTTCATTAGTCTCAAAGTGATCGTCTGGCTTGCCTGGTGCCTCGTATTTAAGTTCGGGCAATGTTGTTTATTTTACTATAATTTGAAGTATAACGGTTTCCTTATTTATTTTCTTGGTGGCCTTCTTCCTAATCTACCTTCCTCACTTCAATTGTGTTTGTCACGTTTGGTATTCCTTTTCGATACGATGAAGTTAACAACGACTAAAATAGTAGTGAGATAAAAAAATGCAGAGACTGCAATACCTTGAAATTTTCAAAAGAAAAGTCGCCCTTATATCTTTGAAATTATTGTTATTATTCCCTCGTGACTCTTAAAGACTATCTCGATCATAAGACTCATCGGAGAAATCATACTTATACAGAGCAAATGGTAAATATAGTGATCAAATACTGAAATGGCACATTTACTTCAATGGGAAGGAGCGTCACTTTTCAATTTGGAGAAACAGAATTTAAACGAGGAAAGAAGTCAGGTCTGAAAATGCACCCTCCCTCAGTTTACCTCATTTTTTCCTTGGTTGCGTGTATGGGCCGGAAGCATAAGTCGAGGGGAATGAGTGGAGGCTTTTACGTGAAATATTCCCGTTCTCACGTGGTACTAAAATCCCCCGCTCGTCTTCACTGCGGACGAAATGATGTTTTAGGCTCTCTTCTTCAGCTCCAGAGTTTTAACGAGGGTGATGGGGGCATTTCTTCTTCCGCGTGGGAAAGATTAAAATTGTTGCGGATTTAACAGAAAAGTTATGAAGTATAGCCGCTTTAATTCGTGTTTGTTGGTGTTTCGCGAGCCGGCGTGGAGTTAATGCCCGAATTTATGGCCGCTCCCCGAGAAATCCGTTATTTTTAAAGGAGGAAAGTTTTTCCTTTATGATGGCAGCATTACGAGCGGGGCTTTCCTCGGCGAAATATCACGTAGAATCCCCCCAACGCCCCCCGCCCGCGATTGCCCGTTTTAATTCATCCAGCGCCGGGAATATTCTTGTTGTATCGGCGCGAGTGACGAGGAAGCCTTAGGTTCAAGCGTTAGGGAAATGCGGTCGCATTCTCTCGCATTAGTTATTTCGTGCTCGTAATGGGTCCCGCCTACGAATCATGTTGACTCGGAAGTCCTTGGACTCATACGATTCCGAAGCGGAACGACGTCTCGGTCGGTTCGATAAACGCTCAGATGATATGCAAATAAAGCGATGCCGAAAACGCTCGAGTCGTAAATGTTATCGCGAACTGGTTAACTTTCGAGATTCCTTGTATTTTTTTCGAGCGCTCGTCCATTTCTCACGGACGGAATTCGAGCTTCGATTTGACGCTTGCCAAAATTGACGTCATTTCTGAGCGTTCTACTTCAGAGAAGTGGCCATTGAATCTAGGAGTCTCAATGTTCAGGAGCCTTTCTACTGACCCTTCTGGTATGTAGTAGTTTTCAGGACTAGGGACTATTGATTTGACGTTTTCTTATCGTGTTTAAAAGCATTTTTGCTCTGCAAGCCGTCCGCATGAAATTTTCGATTATTTCCGGTAAACATGTTTCCTTTCATTTTATATTTTCTTCGTATCTTGACGCTAAAAATGTAATTTTTTCTGTTATATCATTATTAGCCTTATCTGCAAAACTCGATTTTCGCCGTGAAGGCCAACAATATGTCTGCAATAAATTGGATCGGTATTGCTCAAGCTTTAGGATAAATTGAAGTCGTTTCCTTTCCTCTAGACATAGAGTGATTTTAGTGGTTATAAAAGGGTAGATGACGTAAGATTAAACTAATACAAATTACTTCACGTTGCTTCTAATAGTAATCCTCTTTGCATAACGTTTGCCTTTCAACCTCAGTCCGCCCTTTGTAAGGAATTCTTTTCGTATAATTTCACATTTTATTTGATTTTCAAATGAGTAATATTTATTGAGCTCAGCTATTTATTTAACATATTTTAAGGAATATTTCCTCTCTATTTCTCATTCAATGAATAAAATGAATTATTAATAATCAGTTGAATCGTGTTGATAATTTTTACGTATGAAGACATTTTCTCTATCGATTTATACTTTTTTATCAATTTATATCTGTTGAACATCGCGGAAGAGTGCAGTCTAACTACCCTCGTCGATACAACCTTCGCCGAAGAATGAAGCTAATCTTACGGAACTGTGCTAAGGATTTCCTTAAGGGCTTAGATGTTTTGGGAATAATTCACCTTAATACGATCCAGGAAGTGGCACGTTTCGAGTCGAAGCGCGTTATAATAGTCGCCGCTCCGGAAACGCATTCCTCCGCCGGATCGAAGAAGTTTACAGAAGAAACTGAATCGCGCTAACACTCCCACCGCCTTTCTCCCTCCGTTCCCTTCTCCCAGTTTCTGCTTCCATTACCCGGATATAATTTCGGCGCAAGAAAGGCGATCCGAAGCGCCCAAGCATCGCCCGCTTCTTCGACGGCCGACTAGTTCCTCCGTCTTTGACCTGCTCCTTCCGCCATTATCTCCAGCCCACCGCTTCCTTCGCCCCCCGACGCCCTATACCATTCCGGTGCGATAGAGCGGCCTCGATCCCTTCCAGGGACTGCAGCCACTGCCACGGAGGAGATCGATCCAGCGGACGGCAGCGTTTGCACATCTCATGGCTGCAAGAAAGGAAGGATATGGCGGCGGGTGGCTTTGCTTCCTCGAATATCTCCTCGCCGGTGCACGGTGCTCGGATACGTGCCGTTGAGGAATGGCGTCTTTGATCCTCTGGACTTGGAGGACGCACTGTCCACAATCTCCGGCTGAGGGAAATGATGCGTGCCTCTTTATCGATCCGAGAGTTTGTCGGCTCGTGGAGAGGGGAGTCGGCGTGCCTTGAGGTGCGATTGGCCGGAGATGGGATTGATGTGGGCCCGTAGTCGATTTCTGGAGTGGCTTCCAAATCATTCGATATCTTTATGGGAATGAGGGGTTTGTTTCTTCGTTTCCCACGGCGGATTCGTGACAGATCGCATCCCATCGCTCGGGTTCCTTTCCTTCTCCCCAGATTTACTCGAATATATTCTCTTTTTGATGGTTTCGTCTTCCCTGTGTCTTTTTTTGCGAGGGAAGACGCTTATCGTCCCGGCTGTTTATCTACCCTTCGCTGCTCTTAATCCAGTCTTTTGAGTGTATCAGCAGATTACATCGGTATCGTAGAACATAAAAGAGTTTTTATTTGGGATTCCTATTCGGATTCTTTTTATGCGTCCTTTTCTCTGATAGTTTGAATTCGGTCGACTTTCTGGGACGTCTTCAAGGAGAGGAACCTTCTCATCTCGTTACCTGCAGCTTCCGTTATTATCGGCCCGTTTATTTCTCGAATTTTTTATCGAATTCTGTATTCACGGTAATGATTGATACACAAAAGCTTAATTTTTCTCGTAAAAGGTTTATGGAATCATCGAAACATTTACTGTTTTTAAAACAATAAGAATACTTTATTATTTTGCACGATTCAGAAATTTCATTTTGCACGACCGTTATCGATCGAGACAGTGATCTTTGAGGTACGAATGTCTGAAAATTTCTAAGATTTATGAATGAATACTATGGATGAACTGATTTGAAAATTTATTTTCACTTTCTTTATCCTGGAATTTATTCGCACGCCTATACGTGCAACGATATTTCCTTCCCTGATGCTCGTATCTTGAGTTTTTCCTTGTTTTAAGAAGGCATTCTTCAAAGGTCAGGTCACCTTAAATGTTTTTTCTTCTTCCTCCTCTGAACATGGATTATTCCTCTTTATCCCTATCCGCCTTTGCTTTATTTCCTCTCAGCTCATCGAGTCCCTCATTAACTCCGTCAATCAACTATCCTCAGTGATAAAAGCCACATTCGTGTCGGAAAAAGTTCAAGAATTGATACGGATGATGTACTTGATACGCGAGCAGAATCGTAGTCATATCAAGAAAGGTTATCAATTATCTATCAGTTGTCTCGATCCAAAGGTTTCGGGATATCCAAGCCTTCTCAAACTGTAACTTTCGTTCTCTCTGAAAATGGGATGTTATACGAAGATGATTCAATTTCCCTGCAGACAAATGTTCAACCTCCCTTGGGATTCAGTTTCAGGGCTTTTGATCAATCCATAATTGTATTAGTGACTGTCTCCACATTATCAAACGCTCTAATGTCATTTGGACGATGCTGGTCTTTAGATTTAGATAGGCTCTATTCCCTTTAATGTCGCTCGAATGTTATTGGATTGAATGGCAAGCTTTAAAATAGAAGTCTAACGAAGGTGACTTTCATCTAGTAATTGGTGTTTTTCAGTAGTTCGATTGTATTTTTATCGCCTTTGCGGCTTAGGTTATTATTTTTCCGTTTCATTCTTTGTCTGTCTGTATTCTGCCGTTAAAAATCTGTGGCATGGGTATCCAATCTCGGGTACCTTGGAAGTATTTGCGCGATAAAGAGTTTGTAAATAATTATATATGCTATTAAACTATTCCAAAAGTAGTTGCCTCAGATACCTCTCAAAATGCCTCCAAATTATTACGTTGTAACTCTTGACGAAATTAACCATGCTGTGACTACATATTGTAACTACATTTATAAATTCATGAATCCATGAATCCCCATTAATTTACTATTAAGATATTCGGGCGACTTAAATTTTCCAGGCGTACTACGAAATAGATCCCGGAAATGTTGTGACTACTCTAGGCGCTTTGGCTGCAGACGTCATTCACCCTATTTTAAAGATGACTGCCGTGGTTATTTCTGTCACACTGAATCGTGCGTGAACCATGAAAAGATACATGGGAGTATTGTGACGCGACTAGTCCGATTCCAACCTTTCACTTTCATTCATCGCACGAGGAGTTTTTCGTGTAGTAAATAAGGAGCTTTACCTTATTACTGAGTGTTCTCGCATAAATAATTGTCTATAAAGATAGATGTATAATGTCAATTACATTCGAAGATTTACCTGTTCCAAAATTTTAATCAGCTAAAGCTTCTTACTTAGCCTGTGAAACCTTAACATGAGGGACGTAATATTTTGTGGGCTAATTCTCTGGTTTTCTTAGCTTATCTCTCACTTTGAGAATCATTGCAACTATTTATGGAGGTTTTCATCATTCAAGGCGAAGAAGGATATGAAACAAGGGATACGGTGGTTCCCATATCTATCTAAATTATATTAATGCTTCGCAGTTTGACGCCAAGTAACCCGACAATCATACACAGACGCAACACTGCATGTACGCGTATCATTTGGCATTTGTCATTTCTGCTGTTTTGTTTGGCAACCTCCGTCACTGTGATGATGTTTTACCAATGTTTTCGGGCCAAAACAATAAGCTTTCGAGCTTCATTATTTCACTGGCTCAATTATATTTGAAGATATGAATAAAAGCTGAAATTTAATAGTTTGCAGAGTACAATAAATTAATAAAGTGTTAGCTATTACAGTGATAGGAAACGAGTCTAACAACATTTGATTTACTCGTTGTAGAGTTATATTGAATTTGGATTCTAAAATTCAATAATTTCTCAAATCCACAGCTGTTTGGCGGCGTGGTACCTTCTAATTGTGAGGTACCTGTATTACTAATTCTTGATATTCATATCTATATAAGTTCTAAGACACTATGTCTATGAAGAACTGTTCTGTAAAAGAAGAGGACGTATCCTCACCACGTAAGGTTTTGCTCGACTCGAAGTTTCTAATATTAGCGACATGTGTTTTCGTTGTGTCGCTCTTTTTTGTTAGGAACTCGGTTGGGTAAGGAAGGCCGTTTCTCCCAAAACGGATCGAGTGGAAACAATGCTTTCGCTTTCCCTGTGCACCCTCTTTTCTCACGTCTCTTCCACCCCCTTTCTTCCCCTCGTTAATCTCTCCCTATTCCTTGGACGCCGATCTAAACTTGGGCAATCCTTCCTCCACACGCACTCCTTCAACGAAGATCCACAAAACTTCTCTGGGAACACAATTACGTCGGACCCCCGAAGAAGGGTCGTGTGCAAGGAGGACGCCTTTAAAGCTCCGAAAAGGAAGTTGTCGAGAGAAGCCCCCCCACGTATTTGCGTGGCAGGGAAATTCTCCACTTTGCTCAGTCGACGACCCCTACGAACTTCCACCGTAAGTTTCTCCACTTCTCTCGGCCAGATTCTACTACTCCGTGCCGCTTTTCGCGGACCTAAGGATGCCCCATTTAGAAAGATACCAATGGCTGCTATTACTCATGCCCGGAGAACGTTTTACTCGAGGACATAACTGCCGAAATGTTCATCTTGTGATACCTTGTCCATTGAGGCTTCTTTTATGCATTCATATTATTCATGATTCCGCTGTGTTTGTCTCTGATTTACCTTCGTTAGCCAGAATCTTTCATGGGGTTAAACGTCGTAAAATATTCAGGTTCTGCCAGAATCCTGTTTCTATTAAGCAGCATTGGGCAAAAAGCATGTATGAAATTTTACCCGCGTGAACTTAAATCATCGGAGCGAGAATAATAGTGAAAGAAATCTCCGTTTGCCTAATACTTCGCTTGCAAGGTCAAGTTTCAACGTATCGGCTCTACTTGATACTTGAAGTATCAAAATGCCCAGCCCTCAGTAAATCCAGCTTAAATATTTATTTTACAAGTTAAATGCTACATTCACTGGCCCAAATATGTCTATTTTTTCCTGATTTATCTGTACTTGCTACCTCATTCTCCACCTTCATTCATAGATGTGACGTCGTTAACTCTTTCATCTGTTTGAAATTTTCTTTGATTACCTGCGAATTGTTTCCCATCCTTCTATTTTCGTTTCAACCCATCCGTCCTAAAAGCCATAATCTGTTCAAAGTTATTAACATAATAAATAAATTTTACGTAATTATCGCGTGAAATAATGTGAGGCAATGAATTACGAAGCATTTTCCTGGAAAGAGCACTCGCCTCATTAGAAAACGGGCAAAATTCCTGAATTCGGCGAAAGAAAAATTAAAATTTGTTGTCCTCTTATTGCGTACGGCTGTCTTATTTACCATAATCTTGCATAGCAGCAAGGGAATATAACGTACATCGCAGGGTTCAAATGTATATTTATCTATCTGCTTTTCTCCAGTTAAGTTATAGTAGCAGCTAGCACGCGTGCGCCTGCGAACACACTGTATAGGCAACCAGTGATACAAGTGCGCCTGCCAGCTCTCGGGTAGGCAACCATCATTACCTGTGTGCAAGTTGGGTTGCATGTGCTCAAGGATTGCCTTTTTATTTGAATGAGGGTGATTCACAAGTTTGACTGTTTTCTTATGAAGCGAATACCCTTTCCAGGAATACGCTTAGTCATTCATTACATCACATCTCCGATTTTTTAGAGGCTTCTATTAAACGAGGTATTCCGTCGTAAAGCCGTCCTTAAGCCCCGGAAATATATTCATTTCTTTTCGTGTTATTTCTCTGCAGGAATACGGTTCAAACTCTAATCTGTGTAAGGGAATAACCGGATGACTCAAGACGTTTTAATTTCCTCAGCCTTTTGTTACTCAGAGCAAAATATTTGCCTTAAAATTCCTCCTCAGAAGGTGACCTCAAAAGCCTTTCTAGCTGTTTTCTTCGATTTTGTCACCAGCTTTAGAAGGCGACGGATTAGATTTGAAGTAGAATGTTCCGAAGAAGTATGGATTAGATGTATTTTTAATAGAATTACTCGCGGTGGATGTATTTCCAGGAAACAGGATCAGAAATAAGTTATATTTTCTCTTAAAGGCGTCATTGGCTTAGGGTATCTTGTTATCTGGATTTTCGTAACTGAAATCATTAGAAAATTTTTATGGTAAAAAATCAATGATAAAACATATGTCATCCTTTGGAATTCATTGATGTTGACACTTTTCTTTCGGATTAAACTTCAGACATTTTTGACGTCTTTTGCTCTCTAAATTCAACTGAACTTCTTTGTATGTTTTTTTTCGCTTCAGAATTGTAAGTATCGGCTGATAATTTAGCTAAACAACAAAACCATTCATGTTTTGAATTAATTTATGGTGCGATGTAAGTTATAGTGAAATGAAAATTGAAAATTATACGAACAAGGTTAGCCTTTTTATAAATCTGTTATTTTAGATAATACCTACTTTGTAAATAAAAATGATTTTGTAACGTTTCACTGTTAAAATTTTGAGTTAGTCGATTATTGCACTATCAGTATTTTGAAGGGAAATGGATCTAAATAAGTGAATGCTAAGAATCTTCGGATTATTGATAATTTCCCACGATAAATGAAGTAACTATTTCACGAAAGCATCCACATTCTGAGTAAAGTGATTGTAATCGACATCCCTACTGTAAGGCAGAACTTTCTTTCTCCTCAAAATCCAGGTCACTCGCGAAGGAGAAAGTAGCGTGCGTCAATGATCCAACTAGGTTATCGTTTTATCGATAGGTTATCGATAAAGAAAGGATCGCTCCGTTGCATCTCTCGCTTTTAAGAAATTGCAGCTCTCCGAAGAGATTTTTTTATATAACGCCCTTTTCAATTCCGAATATTGCATTCCTTTCAACTACTCGAGTGGTTATGCCTTTTATATCGGTCATGGATAAGAGTTGTCTGGGGTCCTTTTTCTTTGTTATCGTCCCACTGTCGAGATATTTCGTCTATCTAAAACTTCTTTCGTTGAAACTTCACCGCCGGATCCAGGGGAAGGCGGAAAGCAAGACTTCCCTTTTCCACGCTCACTGTATTCGTTCCCACAACTTCTCGCCGAAGAATAGAAAGTTGCAAAAGAAAGAGAGATTTATCCTGTTAAGAAAATTCAACATTCCCTTTCTCCGTTTCGTACCAACCAAACGTAGATTGATGAGCAAATCCCAAGGAACCCACGAGGAAAGCGGCACAGAACAATCTTTTCGGACTCTTCTACGGAAGAATTAGGTAGGAAATGGGGAAATAAGATGGAGTAGAAAACTTATCTCTCTTCTTCCATCTCGGTGGACTTCAAACCTTAATTGAGATGGATCTCTGGGGCAGTAATTGACAGACATTTTTCATGCTTCCCGACCGAGCAGTTAGTTCCACGTGTGCCCCAATACTTCACAAAACCCCGCATCACCATTATCCAGACGCAAAACATTTGGGATTATGAAATCAAGCGTCTGAAAAGAAATCACCGATCCACGGGGTGTCTTCAGACCGTTTCCTTTTTCTCTCGTTCTCGTTCCCTACTTCCACATGCATACGCATTTCAATATAGTAATTTCTAGTTAGCTAGCTTTTGTGTGAAGTCATTATATTATGAATGAATATCCGCTCATGAACGGCTGAAATGAAGGTTCGCTCTAGTTTAAAATATATAATTTTCCTCATGGGCTCTCTACTGCTATGGAAAAGAGCTGTGTGGTTTTTGATTGTTCTGCTTGTTATCTGTGAGGTGATTTTCTGATAAATTCATATTCACATAGTCAGGATATTAATGTATAAATTAATTTTCGGGTTTATGTTTTAGCACGTTCATGAAGAGAGGTCGCCAATCGCCACAGTTGGAAGATAAGTGTTTTTCACTTGTTAGTAGTTGCCAAGTAACGAAAATCTGCATAATTTAGTTTTCAGCTTTTATAAAATAACATCTAATTAGATTCTTTTCATATACGTTTGAAAATAATGGTAAATATTATTATAAGAATTATTTAGATGAAAAGTACGACGTTTAAAAAGATAAATGCTTATAAATGCCAAATGATGCCATAAAATTTATTACATTTTCATTCTTTGTCATTTTTTACATATTTCGTAAGAATGTTTTAAGTTTTCATCAGGCTTTTCATAAATATCACCGCTCAATCCGTATTTCTTATTTCTTAACCAAACAGCCTAATTTCTCAGTTTTTGAATTTTGTGAAAATTTCTCTACTCATTTGGCATACGAGTTGTTCCTGATATGATATAGGTTGCCAAGCGATACTTAAAATTTGATATTGATACGAGAATAATTCTTCATTTGTTACATAAATTATGGAAATGATAATAATAAAATACTTAACGCACGCCCACGCATCATTCCTGGTATTCTAAAACCTGAACCAATACCGCCCCCATACTTTCCCACACCCTGCTTTCCCAGACTCGTAATCAATTCTCCATCTCCACATGAAAAGGGAGAGTGGGAAGAAAAGTTGGAGTTATCGCAGTCGGACGGGGGTGATAGGAAGTGATAGATCGATATTCATGCGTCACTCTTTGTTTTTCGGCCTTGTCTGGTGCGTCGGGAACGGGCAAGTAGTTTTGCTGCCTTTGCGTCCGAGCCCTCGTCTCGCTTTTTTCAGCGTATTATGGGGGTCAGTTTTCTCTTGTCTGACGCGAAAGTGAGCCGGCTTGCGGTAACAGAAAAACGCAAGATAGAGAAAATATAGAAATAATAAGAAAAGGCGGCATTTAAAAGCCGGTCATTAGTATGATATAGTTAATTCTTACCGTAACCGCTAAGATTCTCTTTGAGAAAACAGGTCAACCTATGCGGAAAATAGCGAATTGAGTGATTTCCGAGAGAAAACTAGTCTGTGCTAGAGCGTAGAAGGTAACGGCCCAACAAAACCGCTGTCATCCGAGTCGAGACGTGGCGTCTAGACTTGGTGTCCAGACGAGCGATTCAAATCACCCCTCATCTTCGGATGAAAAAGACCCAAAATTAGGTCGCGTAATGCGTCGCTTTTTGCTCGATTTTCCTAACTTTCTTCTAGCCGTTTCGCACAGAGAACTTGTGTCGTACTTTCAGACCTCTTTCCTCTTCATCTCTATATCTTGAACGGATCGAACTGTGGCAACTGTGACTCCCACCATAAAAGAGAACAAGAGAAATCTGAACTTAATATTTTCTGGTATTTTATTATCCTTTAAATTCAACGGAACTTATAACCATCGCCTCCTCTAATTTTTGTCATTAGTAAGGGTATTATTTTGAATATCAATTATCAGTAAAATAAAGGTATTTACATTTAAAACTACCTATCTTTGTTCTTGAAATGTGTTATTGCATCAAGTGATACGCTATGCTATAAAAATAATACGTGTAAAGAATTTAACATATACATAAGTAAAATAATGGAAATACGAGTTTAAAACTGTAGAAATATTCAAATTGTTTAATTATTGGGAAATATTTTTGGAGTTAAGTGAAAATAGGCTGGTCATCATCAGAAACAAATCAGCGTTCTGACCAATTAATCCTCTTAGAAAGAATTATAATATCTATTCTTAAGTTATAATATAGTTGGTTGCAATCGACATTGTTACACTAGCGGAAAATCACCATTAATAAACTTAATGTTCGTATCCTAGTAAAAATAATTCAGATCAGAGTGATAAAAATTACTTTGTCTTTTATTCAAGTCAAAGTGTAAGTTAAGTTCTTCTAAAATATCTAACGAAAATCTGCACACCAACTCGTATTTTGATTTTCTTGATTGACGTAATAGTTCTTAATCATACGAACCAATTATAGGTGCCAACTTTTAGTTCTTATTCCGATTTACTCCTTTCGCATTTTTCCATTATTTCCACAAAAAAGTCCGTCCACCGACCGTAAATTCATCGGAGGGACGAAGTAATTCAAAACGCGTGCATTCTTATTATTTGGAATTCCGCAAAAAAAAACTTTGTCTTCCGCATGGATCGAGTCCGTACTGCTCAGGTCGCTTTTCATTCGTCAAAAAGTTGATTCAGAATTCGGGTGGGAAAAAGTGGTGGTTGTATAGCGCGAAAAGGGTGAAAACATGACACACCCTCAGTCTACTATTAATGGGAACGGCGCATAGAAAGTTGGTGGTCGTCGAGAGGGCAGCGCTGTTTAGCCAACAAGGCAGAGCCCTGGAGGTTCGCGATATAAAAAAGAGCAAGTGGGAGGAGCGTACAAGGGATGAATGGATTTGGGTAGCGAACTTGCCGCGTGTATGAATAGGAGAAAAGTTTGGAGGAAGGGATAGGGAGATAACGATGAGAGAACTGGAATAGGAAGCGGAAGTGTGGGTCGAGTAGGATAAAAATGAGGATCGGGAAGACTCCGGTTATCTTGGTGTCCCAGAGGCATTTGGGAATGAGTGGGAGTATGGTTCCTTGGGATGTAGAACGGTTCCAGAAGCCGTCTAAGTAAAATAGGAAGGAAACTCCAGTGAGGACACATTTCAGTGCAGTCGTCTACTTTGGCGTTCCTTACGTGAGAAACAAATGTCAGAATGGAATCATTTAAGAAAGCCCTCGATAAGCAATTACCTCCTTTTTAAGCAAAAAATGACGCAAAAGTTTCCTTCGGTGGGCAACTGTTATTAAAGCCATCCTTTCTCATTCCATAGGAACTCTGTATGGATCGATTTTAAGATCTTTTTGTCTCTTCCCTTATTTTTACTGAAGAAGTATGTAACGTGGGCGTAAATAATCCCTAAAATTCATCTTAACTGGCCATATTTTGTGATAAGCGGCATCATTAAGTTCGTAATGAAGCCGTATGAATGTTGACATATTTAAATTTACTCATCTAAAGCAAGATTTTGCGCACGTAATTTACTAATTAACTAACTAAATTCATAAACTGTTCAATATAACTTTGGAAAATTTGGAAATAAATGAAATTGTTAATGAATGGAGCAATGGTGAAGCTAAGTTCACCATGATTCCTCTACTTAAATATTCTTCTTGATTAATTTGCAAGAGGTCTGAGGTCATTTGTAATCTTGGAACATTTTATTATTTTTTGTATCGCTGCGATATTTTGGTGACGTAGCATCGGTAACATTCCCCCTTAAAAGGTCTCCTTGGGCGAAAAAAGCCCGAGGTTTAATTACGCTGTGGTCTTTGGTGTGGAATTGGGAAATGGGCTCGTGCCCAACGATTAATACCCAATTTGGTTTTCGGAAAGGTTATTTCGAAGTTTTGATCGATTCCTTCGCTTAAGGCTGTTTCAGCTTGGGTAAAGGGAATTCTGGGAATTTAGCTTGTCTCGTCGTTGTGACAAAGGGATAGCTTTGATACTTTAGTGAGTGAGTAGTGAATCGTACATTTTTCGTTTCCGCTTTGTCCCTGCTTTTATTTCCCTATACTGTTTGCATTTTCGCACCGATTTGTTTCAAAATTTTCCTAAAATTCACCTGTTTATTATTTAATCCACCTAATAGCATTCCTTTAAATTATAATACTATCGTAAATGTATAAGCCTGTTCTCGCCCGTGTACTACTAACAATATATATATTGATACATATTAAATTCGTTTATCAGTCGTTTTATTTACTGTGTTTTTATATTTCCTTAAAAACCATGTCTCAATTCTTATTCCCTCTCATTGCAGGTCTCCAAAGTAAAGGTGCAGGAATGCACTGTTTACAAAACTTGCTGGGATTGCCTTGGAGCCAAGGACCCCTACTGTGGATGGTGCTCCCTGGAGAACAAGTACGTAACTTCTTTCAAATTTAAACCACTTTAGAGTTAGCTTGAGAACCTTGAGAAGCGTAGAACTTTGGTGAACAAGTTTGTATACTATTTGATGTCAACAACGTTAAATTTTATTGAAAATAATTGAACTTACCTTAGAGAAAAACTGATGGTTCGTAATTAATTAACTTTTCATCGTAATATACTCGTGCTAGTAGATATTCTGTAAATATCATTTTGACTAGCTTTCCGGTTGTGAAGATTTCCTTTCCCGGTTCAATGATATTGTTGATTGCTTCTAAGAATTTGATAGTAGAAATAATCATAGAAAATGTACACATTTTTGGCTTTATCAATAGCCCTTTTCTCTTTTTTTATAATTTGTGACATCTATACATTACGGAACATAATAATTAGATCTAGGTCCCTATATTTATAAGGTATAGTATTAAAAAGATAAAATTATTTAACTTTTCGGAATTCTTAAAAATGTCTGTCATGGAAAGTTAAATCACAGCATTGTGGCGAGAATTATGAAGCACTGGATGATAAGTCAAAATAATTATTTTGATCGAAGTCATCAATTGAAAGATTTTGCAATTTATACTGACTTATGAGCTGCGTAACTCATGTAAGGTTCCGTAGATCTATTTAGAACCTTAAGGATGAAGGCTTCAGTTAGCACCTAATGCTTCTAATCTTAAATCCGCCCCTGTTTTGAATAGCATTGTGTGATTAAATCTCTACCGAACCAAAGCGGGCACGAACGCAGATGACAAAAATAGATTCTCCTCCTGTGACAAAAATAGCTTCATTCACTGTTCGCTTTTGGAATGAAATGCTCGAAAGTGAAACCCGTTTACCCGCCGAGGAAATAAGCAGGTTCTTCTGATTTTTCCAGCCTAAAATAAAGCGAATGATGGAAGCGGATTGGTCGAACGGTGAAAGCGTTGTGCCACCGGTATCACGCTCGATTGGCGAGAACGGCAACGCTTTCACCAAGTATGCAAAGTAATTGTGGGAATATAATCCAGTCGCGTTTTAATTGGTGGAATAAATGTTTGTCCGGAAGCAAGGCGACGGAGGCTGGAGTCTGCCATGCGTGCAGAGGTGGGGAGGCGTTCATCTGCCCCTCCCCCCCTCACCGAGTGCGGATCTTTAGAAATGTAATTCAGAATGGTACAGTGATAAATTTCCTGCGATGGGATGATGGTAGGTGAAATGAGGGATGGTGGATGCATCTGGTACTGATACTCGGCACCGAGCAAATTTGTTCAGCTGTTTGGATGCATCACTAATACCTTTTGCTCTTGGGTAGAGACGATTGCTCAAAGATAATATAAGTAACGCAGTGAATTCGATGAGGTTCAACGTATGTATTCTTTCTTACATCTCAGCTGTTTCAATCCGTAAGACTATATTTTTTTCTATTCTACGGAATGCTTGAAAATTTTCCATTTATAATTTATATTAATCAATGGTAATCGTCCCGCATCTCCGTGATCTAAGCGCTCGTAGAAATATTTTTCCCTGATGAAAGATGAAGAGTAGCGAAAATATCCATTTAGATATTTAAAACATCGCCAAGTATACTCGTTGAATACACGTTACCGTACTCGGTATGACTGCGATCGATCAGTACCCTCCGTTTTTGTAGTACTTTTTCCAAGTTATGCCAAATCCCTATAGTGTTACGAATAGCACGCAATCTCTCATAATTCCTATTTTCAGCAAACTTCCATTTCGCATCCACTTTAGCTAATCAAGAGAATAGGTAGGTTTCAACTGTCGCAAAACGAATGAATTTCCATTAAGTTTTTATCATCTTTTCATTAGCCCAAAACTATTACAATTTTTCGCAACTGTTCCATTAGTTCATACTTTTACATTTATTAAAAAAATCAAAATGATTAGGGAAATTATATCATCTTATCGTAGCGTACTATGGTTTACTAGACCAATTCTCGGAATAAAAATAATTTTTGCACGGGAAAGAGATAACGATGTACGATTTACCTATAATTCATGTTTTCTGTTCCTGTTACACGTAATTAATTGGATGTTGGGGGTTATTCCTTTTACCTCAGTTTGCTGTGTATTATTTGGCATCACTATGGGTGTACATTTCTTGTTAAAGAACATCTTTGGAAGAGGACCGTTATCATGGCGCAGGCGTAAGGGTGTTAAGCAAAGGAAGTGAAATTAGGATTTAGGGCGGGGCATCCGATCGTATTTTATCGCAGACGACGTACAAGTTTCTTAAATATCTACCCCTTCACCTTCCTGAGTAACTAAAACAAGAGTCCCTTTCTCCCTCCTCAAGCAAAATGCGAGCTCTCCGAATTCCTGCGTAAACACAGAGTTAGAGATGTGGTCGTCTTGGGATGGACACCAACTTCCTATTTTGTTGTTTCATTTACTGCGCTATCAATTTTCGTTCACCCTCATTTCCAATTCTTCCCCTTCTTATGGTGACGATGTTTGGATATCATCCATAGTAATTTTCCTTACTTTGCGGCTGTTATTGCAGTCATCGAGGAGGTTAATTGAACAATTGGCTGTTAGATTATTACTTGGATGCTTGAGTGAAATATATGATGTAATAACTAAATGAAATTTCCGCTAAAATAGAAAGAAGTCGTTATGTTTTTCAGTAAATTTTCGATCGAGCCTTTCCCTAAAGTTCACAAATCTACTTACCCCCTTTATTGGAATGTTGAGTTATTTTTTCAAATATAAATATTTTTAATGGATTTCTCTGATGTTAAGGCGACTATGAAATATAGTGCCTGTAATATGGTGCCTGTTTCCATTCTTTCCTCATTACCCAAATTTCAATAGATTTTTGTTTTGGCTAATTTCAAGATTAAGATAAACAGTTTAGGAGAAGGAAAGGAAGCGTTCATTTTCTCTCATAAACAAATATTATTACGTGTATTTATATCCTTATCACGTAACAGAACGTTAATAAAATCACACGGAAGTTAAAATAAAGCATCTTTTGAGGATTCTGGCCCAAAGCAACGTATCATTGTATTATTCCAAATCCCCGGAATCGAGTAAATAGTCCCATCTTAGGTGAACAAACTTCGGAAACTCAGGTCTTCCTCAATCAGCGGTCTCCCCGCTCGAGCCAAACGCTATATCTGGGAGATGTTTCCAGGACGCATCATTACGATGCCCCCGGCGATAATCCCCTCAAATAGGATGCGATGGCGTTCGTAGCGGCGTACGCAGCTAGACCGCCGTGTGGTTCCAATGTTTGTAGCCCCTAACCCAAGTTCCTCCATCACATCCGGAGGGATCTCCTGCCCCTCACCTCCACCCTTTCCGGCACAACTCATCCTCAAAACTAGGATACAGCCAACTTCGATCGCGGAAATAGTCGTATCCATCGAATAAATTCGGTGACAATCCCGCCAAATCCATTACTTATCGAATTATTGCTGAAGGTCAAAGTCGCAGTCGAAGATTTCGGCAGCGTAGTTCGTATTAGTGGGTCGTAGGGTCCTATTAGTGGGGCAACAATATGTACGTTTTTGGGCAGGGGTGTAGAACCTTCTTAAATCAGAAAGCCGCTAATAATCGGGTGTTGAGCTATTATGCTGCATGTGAATCTATCAGGCCATCCTAGAGTGGCGTATCGCCTGTATTTCAATGATTCAACATCGAAATTATATGAATATCAATAAAATTTGTAATTGAGCTATAGATTCCATTACAATATTTTCTTCTTCTTTTCACTTGAGATTATTAAGAGAGGGAAATCATTTAAATTGGTCGATATGTTTTAATTAACGACGAAAAGGACGTGCGAATCCGCCGTGGGTTCCCCACTTCTGTTTCAGGGTGTCAATAAATGTCGGTGTTTGGAGATCTTTTTCGGATTTTTATCGCTTATCCGAATGTCCCCGAGAGACTTCAAATTGCATGTCCCTCACCCCCTGCCACAGATGTGGAAAGGTTCTTAAGCTAAGCGTTCATAATGGCTATTTTCCCGCGGTGACCATCCTCTATAGGACGGGTATTAACTGCTCTTGGATTGCAGTGCTTCACGCGAAGTAATTGTCAATTTATTTTGACCAAAAGTCGCATCACTAGGACTCACGTTAAGTGAATACAATAGATTATGTAGTCCATCCCATCTCTATTTAAACTGGATATCAGTCACAGCCACTGCAGTATGACACCGTATCATATTGAATAGCAGTAGGAATAATATTCTTATTTCCTCAAAGTAAAAAATATGACTTTTGTCATTTTGCCATATCATATTGGACATTGCGTGGGTAGGCTTGTAGGCGTATTTATACTATTTCCTCAATTTTCCGAAATGTAACATTATTATGCACGAAAAATTCATTCCAGCAAGTTATTTAACCAAAGAGTAATACAAAGCAGATAATATAACCATTTTCTAAATAGACTCGTTTCTACGAAATTTCTGATGAATGCTTTTCCAAATAAAGGTATACGCAATATGAATGTCTGAATAAAAATACGTATTAAATTACTTTTTTGTCGAGCGAAATCAACGAAAATAAAAAACCCTATTGGATCACTCCAACATATATAAAATAAATATCTATAAAATTATATGCCAGAGCCTCCGGGAGACCAAGCCGATGATAATGAGTAACAAGATCTCTCTCTATTATCCCCGAAACTATACGGAATGAATGATGAATCCGGCGTCGATTGCGAAACGCAAACATTTCCATCCTTTACAACTTCATCGGTAGTTTTTGATTCAGAGGCGAAATTACCGATCAAAAGATATCCGCTGGCGATGGGCAAAGCGATTTAATTTCCGTGGAAATATTTCGCCAAACGCAATTACACGGCCCAGCGAGCGCAGCATGCGAGATGTGATCCAACGCTTAACACTTTATACCAACGCGGAGTGGGTTCCTTGTGTACCAAGGAACGAACGACATCAACTCTTTGGGCAAACACAATAAACGACAAAAATATAGGGAGATAAACAGCCGCCGGGTGTACGCCCAAGTTTAGATGAGTTCGCACACATATTTATATGCATGTTTGCATAAATGCGTGCTTGGACACGTAGGTGCACAAATGTACACAAGACGTTATTTTAGAACGTGCACCACGAGTGTTCGCGGGGCTCATCAAGTGAGAGACGCAAAGTATGCGCCCTAACTTACTTTACCCGTATAGTTTTCCTTTCCTTAAATCGTTTTGCTTAAGGAAGACAAATATTAGCGGAAACTTCCCCACTGCGCGAGGATCCATTAAAACGGTAACAAAGTTTTTGCGATTCGGCAAAGAAAATGTTTGGGTAATGGGAACATGTTCGCATCCTTTACGAGGTATGGTATTTCGAAAAATCGTGAATTTGTCGTGCGTTGAATTTGTGGCTCGTCAGGCGCAGAGTTTATGCCGATGAAAATAATAATTTCTCTGCGGCTCGTTGCGAAAAAATATTAAAGACTCAATAATGAAGTCTCCCAGCATAGAAACAAATTATTTGAGCAAATTAATGAGATAGCCGGATTCAGGAATGGATAAAAATATAACTTGAGATAAGTAGTAATTGTAGTAGGCGTATTTTAATTGGAATTATATGGTAAGTGGTAATTTATTTAGTTTCATAAAATTGTAATTAGTAGTTATAATTTGTCTTTCTTTTCCCCATTTATGTTTTACATGTTACTTGTCGATTTAAATTCTTGTGCCTTTTTAATTTTTCACGTACAGTTTTAAATATGTAATATTTTATTGGTAACACACACAGTGGGACATCTTGTAATTTATCTCAGCTCCATGGTAGTATTATATATGTTTAAATATCTGGATAAGAGGCAGGGCGTCATTTTTATTTGATATGCTAGTCCTGACTTCGAATCCCGGATGCAGGTGATCTATCGCGTCGAGTTGTGAGAGCAAACATTTCAGTCAATTTAGTCGTAACATAGACGAGAAAATTATCATTCATCAAAGCTTTGTAGTACAGCCATCAGAAACAGACATCAGATGCGTGAAAATGGCAATTGTTCGCACGGACAAGGAAGTTATCCAGCAAGGCGACGCTAGATCGATATGCCAAAACCGCCTGGGAGGAGTTTCCATGGAAATTACACGTTAAACGCTGTAACAGCAAATCGATAAGCGCTCTTAAGGGTCGTTTCATCAGTCTTTGGTGACTCAATAGTTGACACATTAATCAATAACGTTGTTACTATCCTGAAATATACGAGGGAATTTCCAGTAACATCGCTAAGGGTGTAATTTGGGGCGGGGGGAGTCAGCGGAGCAAAACGGGAAAGCTACTGAATGTTTAAAAGCATGGAGGTCCTTAAAATGATTCACTCTCTTTCCTCTCTCGTAAGAGAAGCGCGTTCTTCCCCTCAGTATTCACCTCGATATTATGAAATGCGGTGTAGTCGAGTTAGACGAGATACGCCGGAAGAAAATTTTCTCATTTACGACGTTTTCCGTATCTTACTCTCGATAATAAGTAGGGTTCGAGTCAACTTAGAGACATCCCTGCTATTGGAAGTTGACGTTAATGTGGAGATTTTAAGATAGCTTGTTCAAATGGATGACGTGAGGTGATTTGAACGGGCAAATATGGTTAAATATCCACACGGATAGCATCTCAAGGTAGATCGTTAATAGTCGGTACTAAAAAGCATTCCCCAATAGGCTGTAAATTGGAGTCATTTTTTATTATGGTACCGCTGAGAAAATAGATATTGATTTATCTTCACAAGTATATCTCGATACCCGCAACAAGGTGATTAACGTACCGCTAAAACAGAGAATTCCTGCTTTCTGTATTTCATCGAGAAGTTTTGAAGTATCTTTAGAGTAGCTTGGTTGGTACCAAAGGAACTATAAGAAATTATAAATACGTGGGTTAGGGATGGATAACGAAGAAGTTTAGTTTACCGTGGTTTGCTTGGATCATTATTATTTTCTAGTATCTGCCCCCAGTGCAGCAAAAGACTTTATGCCGTTTTTTTTATTTTATCTATTTATTTTATATAAACCCATTGACAGCTCGAGGCCTTTGCAATAGATTAAAAACTGTAAAACATTCCTCAGATTACAGCAATCAATCCCCTTGCAGCATCCCACAGGCTTCAGAAGAACTTAATTGGATTTCCATAAGTTATTATTTGCTTCAAAAATAATTTTTCCTGCTACGACCCGAATAATGTCTCTGCATCCGCAGAATGATCTTTCTCAACTCGCTGCTACTCAAATTCATACTTTTGTGGAGACTTTGCTTTTTAATTTCTACCACAACCACAATCCACTATATTATAATTGTCACGTCGTTAATTTCTACATAAACTACCTTGCAAACCATTTCCAAGAACATTTCCCCGGCCACACCAGATCAGCCCTTCAACGTAAAGCACAATTTGAGAATTCATTAGCAACATCTTTCTCCCTCGCAATGGAGGATTCGAAACATCGAAACGAGTCCCTAAAAACTGAGGAACGCATTCAGAATGGTATGGAGGTGACAAAACCCGGCCTAGATTTACCTTATATTTAACCAAAGGGACGCAATTCCAAAGCTCGGCGATTAATGCGAAAACTTCCGGGCAGAAATTTCTTACGACTCGGGCCATCCCATAAAAGAGGCAATTCCAACCGCGAGAAAAACAAACGAATCATCCCCATAACCGTGCAAACAAACAAACCAATTACACCGATACGCACCTGCGTGCAATAAGGACAATATGGCGCCCGAGTCGAAACCCAACTTATGCAATAACGCCGGAGTACTTAGAGGATTGAACTTTTGGTACGTAGAGAGAGCACCGGATTGATGAGGAAGACGAAACATTACGGTGAACTGGGAAAAGTTTTGGGGCGAAGGGAAGGTACGGTAGCAGAAAGGAAGATAAGATCGAAGGTTCCAAAGGCCCCTTTCATTTCTCCCCACCACAATATTTAAACCCTACTACGGAAGAAGAAGTAAACATTGTTGGTGCGGGAAATCGGATGGCAGAAGTGTTGGGGGAGGAAGTTATTGCAGATATGAAAGGGGAGGGAGCGAATGAGTAAAAGGATGGGACAACTTTAGGTGCAGATGGGACCTTTCTCGTAGCCAAATTGTTTCCGGGTCCTTCCATCCTTGGGACAATTTTCGAATCGTCTTCCTCCATCAAGATTGTTTGAGAGGCCCTTCCCCGCACTACCGAGTTCCCCAAGTGACTCCCGGAGCAAAAATTACCACAATTTTTCGTTTTTCTGATTCCCGCGCACATCTACTGAGCTTGTTTCGTAATCAACTCGGAAAGAAAGAGTGTTGTTCCTCGACGATTACTCTATATATTACTTGTGTGCGTGCAAGAAGTGAACTCACGTGGTTAGGTGTGCGTGCTAACATAAAATCAATTGTCTCGGAGGTAGGGAATGGAGGGTATGCTTCTAAAACGAATTCATTCGTTAAATTATTTTATATCTTAATTTCATTCATCTCATCTTGTAAAGATAAATTGAAAGATATTCCTCCTTTAGAATTTGAATTTATTACCTACTTGCAATATCGATTCCGATCAAGATTCCCTACCCATCCGAGGCTATTGCTTTTACGTTTCCGCTTTTAAAATGACTGGTCCTTGACTCTTATTTCATTTACATTGCAAAACGAAAAGTATAAGTTTTGGGGAAACGACCTCATAAACTTCTAATAAGCATTTGCCCGATATTTGTTGACAAAGTTTAATCGATATCTTAATTCCTTTCTTCAAGCGATTGCCTAACGACATATGAGGGCATTTTTGTGAAACTAGCTTTTGTATTATTAAACGGCACCACTCAGGTGGAATATTCAGGAGTTTGAGGACTTGACATCATAGCACTTCTTTCTGAGGAAGCAAGCTAAAATTGATTGTTATTTTGACCTAAAAGTGATAACTGTCATTTATTCACGACTGAAAATCGAAGTCATTCAACCAATCATGTTTGATCGGAAAGGTAAACATTCCACTGCATTTCATTTTATCACAAAGTAGTTTGGATTAGGTAAACGAGGAGCTATTGGGAACAGGAACAACGTTAACGAGTACTTCCCTTCTTAACTATTCAGCGATTGAAGCTGTGGATGTACTTTTTTTAACTTCAGGAAGATAAAAATCTTTCCATGATATAATCCATTGTTCCCGGGCATAAGGAAGTTCTCTTCTTCCTTCTTTAAACGCGCCACGATGAATTATAATCGACAGAGTTATGAATTTATCATCTCGCGCGCTCAGCTATCAAATGTTCTCACAACTCTTAATAATTCATTTCTGGATTCTTGGCCCTCTTATATCGTGACTCATTTCCCGTAACTCCTTCCTCGCATTTGTAAACCTCTTTCTTCCGCTTCATTTTTAACGCGTATGTATAGACAACCCATTAGCAACAAATCCTTTGCGGCGTAAAAGTGGAATTTAGGCAATATCCTCGGGGAAACTTATGTGTTTACCGAAGCAGTAAGAATTCCTGTTACTGCAGGTTATTTTTTGTGAACAGGTTAAAAATATCGACCGTATAATGGATCATTGACTGCAGTTTGCAATAGCAATACATCCGCCAAACATTGAGATGAATCGTTATCTCATTAAGGGATTGGAATGAAAGGAGTCATGCCTGATGAAATCATCTTTAAATTCTATAATTAGAAAATAAAACATTCACTAATTCTTCTTTAACCTCATTTTTATACATATTCAAGCATCTGGAAATGTAAATGCCCAAGATTGCCTATCGCCCGGCTATATATATTCGAACGATGCACTAAGGGAACGTGAACTTCGTGCTTAATATATGTTAACGTTTTCAATTTCTAACTTTATCGAAAATTTATGGTGCTTTTCACAGTTTTCCGTCGTCGAGCTACCACTCCTTACTGCTTACACGCAGGAAATTTTGCAAGGGAAATATTGATCTGCAAGCATAGTCCCCTGCTCTTAAGCTTTTTGTTTCGTTTATGATTTTCAAAGGAAACGTCAAGGCTTCTCTCAAGAAAGTTACACATTGAATGTCTCGTGTAGAACCTCATTTCATTTTTCATTACCTAAGGGTATTATTATTGTCGTGAAATATAATTCATAAATGGTTTTCGCCAGCGATCAGTCAGTCGTTAACTAGGAAAATTACATGTTTAGAGCGATATTTTAGGTGAAATCTATTTGTACAATTAATAAAAAGCTCTTTAAAAATTTTGCACATTTATGAATTTATATATTTTATTGTCAGAATGGGCAGAATACCCTATCCTTATGTAATGTTGGAAAACGGGCAAGTTGCTCAGAAACTCATACTAAAAATTAAACGCAAAGTTTTATTATATAAGTTAAAATTACTATATTTTTCCTATCAGTATGGGATTTTTGCCGTTCGTTGGACAGAATAAGAGCTGTTATATTGTTGTAAATGGGATACAATAGGAAGGCATCTGCCGAATATTATAGGAATACGCCCTACCTGATATAACTTTGAAAAAAGAAGTTTGAAAAACATAAGAAAAGACACGCAGATTTAGGAAGAGCATCGAGTGAAATTTTCATTTGATCTTTTCCCTCTTCATAACGGCATATTAGAAAGCTTTCATCGCTCGAATACAAAAGGATGAGAACTATTACGCTGTACCGAGTGCGGGAAGTGCGGCGGCGGTCCGAATGACTCAACCTCGGAAGACTTACATGAGAGTGGTGGCTATTGTGGATAGGTACCCCCAGTTGCCCTCTCTCCGAGGCCTTCCATAGTCGTCGAGGGCTTCCCCCTGCATCCCTTACCCACACCATTCCCCATCGCTCCCCTCAGCTTTCAAACCCAAGAGCACGCACTGCTAAATCCCAATGCGTGGCCCAAGTCTGCGGGATTAATCCTCCTTCAGCTGCATCTATGTTTCCGCTCCTTTTCCCATGGATTTTCTTCCGATCCCCTCTTTCCGTCGCTTGTGTCACGAGAACATGGCTGAGCGGCACACTCCCGTAATGGCGCTACGTAATCCCCTTCCCTTGAACCCTAAATAGATTTGGTAGCGATCGGCGAGGTGAAGACTATAGAGGGATTGCCCTTTGCGTGCCCTTAATTCCCATTCTTACGACTTCGCTGTCGCTAATTGAAGGACTTGAAGTTTAAGGGCTGCTAAGAGAAGCTGTTTCAAACTCTTTCACGTGCCATCAGCTTTGTATTTTTCGCTACTTCGGAGCTCCCACGGTCTATCAAATGAGCCATTATTTTTAAGTGATCCCGTACAGTGGTCGCGATCTAAGGATGCACATGACCTTTTCCCTGTTTTCGCCTCTGACGAGTCAATCCTTCCCTAGTAGGCGGATATATGGGGTGGGTAGAACGGAGGGCTATCTACAGTTGGCATGCTGTTGGAAGCATTGTTACCGTAAGTTTCCCCTC
Organism: Pachydiplax longipennis; assembly: GCA_036926295.1. Taxonomy (NCBI): domain Eukaryota; kingdom Metazoa; phylum Arthropoda; class Insecta; order Odonata; family Libellulidae; genus Pachydiplax; species Pachydiplax longipennis. Next base: position 6,124,992 of record JAVFKF010000010.1, read on the forward strand.
ACCTGACCACTTTCATCTTCCCCTAATTTCTGCGCAATTGGTTTCATCCTTAAGCGCAATCGCTGTACTTAACTCGTTGATCGAAAGACGTTAATAATAGTTCATTATGCAAAAGTCTCACGAATGTGATTCGGCTCCACTTTCGCCTATTGTCGTGTATTCTCTAGTAAACAACATTTTTGTGAATGGCTGATCATTATAACCATCGAAACACGTTAGGACTAGAAACATTTCGTTTTTCTTATTATGGAGAATTTTTTCTTTTTATGAAGAAAGCGCCGCTGTTGCATTGTTCGGGAATTTTCTTACTGAGTGTATTCTATTGTGTAGAAGGAGATAAACTTATGTTGACGGTTGAATCTCTCAGCAAACGGATTAATTTACTTGGCAAAGTAATACATTAAAGAAAATGCGTTTATATTACTGCCTATCTTACTTTAAAATTATACAATACATAGCATTTATGAAATTTAATGTGCGACCAACATTTCGTTTAATTTTCTGTTTGGCGTTCTGGTCATCCGTTACGATCTCTCTTCATCAAGTGCAGTAATTCGTTCAATTCATTCTATTTATTAGCGATCTCTTGATGAGGATGTTGCGGTTAATTTTGCCGGTGAACTAATGGGATATTTATTATGCGTTCATTTATGTAAGCGTTAAATTATAATCGCTGGGCTCTCTTGAAATTAAGTGTATTTAACTTCAATATTCCGCAGTGGAAAAACAATTTATGCTCGGAGGACTCTTCATTTATTTTTAATTTTCTCATTGCTCGTATTGGCTTTCACTCCTTTTAAAATTAATTGCGAATTTCATAATTGAGTGTTATTATAAAACACTCAGCTTAACGTGAACTCTCATCCAGTTTTTATATCCCATGACAATTTTCAATATTCTTCTTCCTCTCCCGTAACTAAACGAGTGAATAATTAAAAAGCTGCTTTTTCAACAACTCAGATATCCCTTACCTGAGAGGCTTTATTCTTTTCAATACTTTCGAAATTTGGAATTTTTCTTAAGGATCGTTGTAAGCTGTATAGAACCCAAAAGTGTAGGTGTAATGGAATGTCTTTTTCTGGTTAAATTACTCGTAAGTATGTATCGATTTGCCCACTCCATCCCTAAACGGTAAATAAATTTTCCGTGCTGCTGTTCCTTTTGTTACCTTACCTGCAGATATTTATGTGTATCTGTAGTACCCTTGAGATTCCTATCAGGAGGAAGCATCTCTAAGAGACGACGTATTAGCTCAAGTGCCTCCGTGAATCTGGATATTGGCTCTCTAGCTACTTAGAACTTTCATTCACTCTGTTATTGCCGTTATCTATTCAGAAAAGAAAGAAGGAGAATAAGGACACTTTCCCTAGTCCATTAGTAAGGGAAACTACTGCAGTAAATATTTTAAATACGAAGCCTGAAAAGATTTAAATGTTGAAAGCTGCTAGTTAAGAATATAACAGTGGTATCTATTACGGGTAAAAATGCTGATCATTGTGAATTTTGGATTTAAAAAGATTTTTATCAATAATAAAATTGAGCTCCTCCTTTGAGCTTACAATGGTTTTTATGACAGCGGGTTAAAAGTTATACTTTAAAATTTTTATGGCAAAAAAGTATTAGCTCACCTTAAGATTGACAGTTATGCCAAAAATTTTTGTCAACGGAGATTTTTCGCTATTTGTCAGCTAAATCTCGTAGACTGAATTAGAATAATAGTTAGTTCCTTTATTGAAAACAGGATGATTCCAATAGCATTCATTTTGATAATTATTAATGATAGCACTCAATCACTCCCTCAGCAGAAAAATCCAATCAGCCAGGATTCGAACCAACGTCCTCGAGTTGGAGCGCTAGCACGCTAACCGCTAATAATACAGTATGCAGTAATGTCTGTAAAAGAAGTTATCATGGAAAGAAGAATGGTACAGGAATCCGGTATCAGATATTTTTAGACTCCATTTCCTGCAAATGACGGCTAGAATCATCCTAATTTGAGAGGCTGACATGGCAAAAGTCGTTGGAAAGTTAGATTTCCGCGGGTTCCTCTCATTCCCTTATTCCAGAAGCCTTATTAAGTAAACAAAGTTTGTTCTGTTTTCTCACTACTTTCCTTTTCTTATTACTCATAGAAAAGGTAACGCATTCACCTACGAAATAACGATCTTTAAATATAAACCTTAATGAGATCATATGTCTCTCAGAAAAACAGGATCAGCAAAGTATCTAAAGAAAAAGGCATAATATTATCGTGACTCAGCGAGAAAATCTTTCTGACGATGATAGCAAAACCGCATTTCGGGCTCCAGGTGTTATCATATGTTTAGGAAAGTTTACAAGGTCCCGGTATCCCTTCTCAAATTTTGCAACTTCTATGTTAGCTTCCTAATTGAGTTCGTCCAAAGTTATGAGAGTCATTCGATTGTGTAATTCCACTTCATTCATAAACTCGCCCTCCCATCTTGGTAGGTTTCGCGTGCGGACAAAATGAAACGGAAAAAAACGTAATTCGGTGACGCGAGATAATTACGAGCCATTTTATTTCCCCTATGCGTTTGCGCTAGAAATTTACGCATTCTTGGATTGGTAGAAATCCGTAGAAATAGTTGTAGAATTTTTTCATCGCAGCAATATGAATCTTAAGAGGATGTCTCGTGAAGTTATATAGAGTGGAGTTTGTATGATGTTGTGAGTAGCTCTTAGCGAATGATCATAGAACTTCGATTTGATAAGGTAAGAGACGCGGCTTTAGAAATGGTTGCGCTCATCATTAAAAGTTACCTAAGTGGCCGTAGCTTTGAAGAAAATCATCAAATCCAATAAATGCGAAAAATTAAGATAAATAATGTTGGAAAATGAAGATGCGCTCGCCAAGAAAGGTTGCTGTTGCAGAAATTTATGAATAATCGTCAAGTTTCCTAAACTTTTCTTAAATCAAATTTTGAGTTTCTCATCGGTAAAATATCGAAAGATAGGAATTCTCTGTTCACTAGCAAACGAATTGTGCTTAGGACTTGGTGTTCTAAAAGATTTTATGATTTCTTTATTTTCCTTGAAACAGAAAAATAGAATCATCAACTTAGAGTGAAAGTATTCTAAGATGAGTACATAGCATTTGATCAGAAATGTATTAATACAACAGTCAGAGGGGAAGATATAAGCTTAATATTCCTTTCATACATCACCGCAATGAAGTAATGGAAGATCATTTGTACAGAATGATGTTTATATTCTCGATCAAGTAAGGCTTCAAACATGAAGAGACACCGTTGATAATTTTTCTCTCAAAGCTTGAGCGATATTTGAATTTTTTTCTAATGGAAAGTCCCCTGAGAAATATTTTTGTAGGTATTATGCTATATGCGAGCACACATTTAGGCTAAATTCTGTTATACATTCAAAGTTATCTTGCCCGCGAAGTAGGAGAGCTTTCAAAATAGGAAATGCAGGGATTGAATTTGGGGGTACTTTTTTCCATTTTCTTTTTCACATTTGCATTTTCTCTCAATTTTAAGTTTTGAGCCTCAAAATTTCTTTTCTCTCTTGAAAAATTCTTATCTTTCCGTATGCCGGCGTCGCGCAGTAATCTTCTATTTTCATCCGAGGCCAGTAATTGTCTTCCGCGATCCCTCGCTTTTCCCCGTTTTCCCCCAAATCTTCACTATTTCGAAATGACTGTGAGGTCTTGATTTCAGAGTTGCGCTCAAAACTCTTCGCAATGTCACTATCGTAAAACATTACTCTGCGCAAATTTAAGGCACGGAAGAATGCTCCAGCCGTACGTTCCCCCTCTACCACTCTCTCTGTTTCGAAACTCTCATTTTGTCCCACGCTCTTCAAGGCTGTCCGGTTGACATCGCGTCGGAGATCGTAAACGTCAAGAGCAACAGCTCTCTATGTATCTAGCATTATATCCCGAGTTAATGTAAATGTACGATCCCTGGGCGGGATGGCACACCCACTACTTTTCATCGTCCAATTCTTATCTTCCGTTTGATGTTCCGCAACTGAATGCTGCCGTCACGGCGCCTGATAAATGCATTAACAATTAAAGTGACAACCCTCGGTGTTGCGTAACTTATGCGGGCGGAGAGATAGGCCGAGCGATAGAGGTTTTTCGGTAGCGACACACCTGGAGCGTATCACAAATGAAATCTGCATTTAGATGTAGGTTTTATTTACGCCGGGCGGGGTTTGTCCGTCCACGTGCGGAGATTAAGCCACCAAGGGGATTTTCGGACAGTTTTCCTCAGATGGTCGTTCCCCTGTTTTATGTACGCTTTAACTAAGGGTAGCGGTTTATGGGGAGTCTATTACAGCTCCATTTATGACATAGATGCCTTCATAAAAGTAGACCTTCGTGAATGGAAGTGGAAAAAAATTACAATGAATCCAGATTCTAGCTCCCAATGTGAAGAACTATGACCGTTCGTAGGAAATTTGGACGGAGAAATGTTGACCACCCCACCTAAAGATAAGGATAGATATTAAGGACTTAGAGTTGAATTTATTTTTGGATGTAAAAACTGTGTTACAAGAATTACCTAACACGAAAGAATAGCATCGCATCCCAACACCTTTAAATTGTCGATGCTCTTGGGCGTGTTCATCCTGCTTCCAAAAGGAACTCGTATTCGACTCTAAAATTGGAAGTTATCTGCGTAAGCCTTAATTCATTTCATTCCTCTTACATATTTTATCTGTTGCCTTATATGATGGTATTTTTAAAGCCTCATCTCTTGCAACCAACTGTAGCACATCATAATATTTAAGAACCTTCTGGCGAGGAATAAATAAAATTTTGATATTTAACCCCAGCAAGATATTTCCTTCTTTTTCCAAAGTCGTTGCGTATTTTACGATTCCGCTCATCTAAGGTTGACATATTATGACTGGAAATATCGGAGGAGTACGAATAGCTGAACTCCTTTTCAGAAGTATCCCTCATAGAGTACCGGGAATAAAATAGCTCATCAGTAATACGTTGTAAACTATCTATTCAGTGGTTTTCAAAGTTGGCTCTTTTATTTAAAAAAAGGAAATAGAAAGTACCATTTCACGTTAATTGAATAAGTAGTAATTAAAATATGGCAATAAGTGTGTCTACATCGGCAAGTGTTTTATTTAAAACGCTTATATCTTCGTTTCATGTGGATTTCATCCTGAATATTTTCGCATGAGCTCCCACTTTTATTGCATTCATGAGTGTGCCACTTTCCATACATCATATTCTGACATTCCCTTACTTTTTTCTCCTTATATCATTCTCCACCCCTTGGTGCATAACTTTTCTCATTTCCTGTATTCCTTGGGTCAACAGGTGCAGTCTTCGCAGCGATTGCCAGAGAGCCGCAGACCCACTCTACTGGATCTCTTACAAGAGCGGAAGATGTACAACCATCACTTCCGTATCTCCCAACCAGCTGCAGAGGACCACGGCAAGAACGGTGAGTGAAATTAATGAGCATCCGCTGCAGCTTATTTTACGCAGCTTTAATTCTTCGACCCTTTGACTCATTCGGGGGTAATGGATTAACTCCTTGGAGGAGTTAGGATGTGACAGAAGTAAAAATAAGTTTAACTTCCGCCATCGACCCTTCTTTTTTAAGACCTTTCAGGTTTTAGAATGTTGATTTGATCGTTATAATCTACATCAAATCTCTGTGATTTTTTAAAGCTACCTAACACATGAAATATAAGGCAGTACCTTGACTAAGAAGCAGCGTACCCTTTGAACTGCGCGCCTGAACGGTCACACAATACTTTTTTCAGTACCGCCCAATTACTTTATCTTAAGCTCACCCTTCAATGAAGAATTTTCATGCCGTTAACTTTAGCATTCAAGAATTGATTATCGATTATGCATGGTAAAAATTGTACAGTTAGATTATATTGTTCATTTCGCCATTTTATAAATAAAGGAAATCAGAAAAACTGCAACTTCATTTGCTTCCTTGGCGCAACTCCGTAAACTAAGCGTCTGCAGTATTTTTTTCCACCCAAAGATGGAAAAAGATAACGGGAAGTATAATTAGGAGCCGCCTTAAATGCAGAATTCTCTCAGATATAATTTTATTTTTAATCGAAATGTGAGTTAATTTACGAAAATTAATGGAAATACAGGAAAAGTAATTTCTGTTTAACTACGGAAATCCACTGCGGCAAAAATACAGTTTGAGAACATTCTAAGCCAAGTCAAACATTTATGAATGCTTTGCTAATATGAATCCAGTTGAATCAAGAAGCTGTGCAGGTCTTTACAGTAAATACCACACGTGTTCAAATCATCTTACGAGTAAAGATGCTTTCCTCATTTTACTAAATACTTTGTTTATTATTACCGAGTAGTATATCGTTAAATTAAGAAAATTTACTGATTAAATCGAAGGCCCGATGTAAATAACGTTACCGGCACTTGAATGTAAATATAACAATATTCAATGTCCATAAGCCCATGAAAATGTTGTCTTTTTCCTGTTTTCGATGCAATTATCAAAAAAATGGTGATTTCTGAAATCCTTCGGAAATCTTTTCTTATCAAATCGAATCTTTTAATAAATGCTAAGGCCAAAAGGAATACAGATCGCGTCGATGCAAATGTCGCCGTATTTCGCGAACTCGATAGGCTGAAGCCAGATTTCGTGGAAGCACGATAAAAATAACTCTTCAAAACTTTGTTTTGCACTTTTATTGTAAACCTGTTTCGACGGGAACTCGTCGAAAACAAAAATTTGCGAAAAAAACCTCCAAGTTTCGAAGAGTTATTTTTTCGTATTTCGCTAACGAAGCGGTTGCGACCACTTTTTTGTTGATAGAAACTTTTCTGCTTGTTTTCACTGGTGAAGCACGGTGCTTGTGGGTTTTTCGAATCGAAGCGAAGCTTTCAGTCGATTTTTAGCAATGCTCATACACACGGTTACATAATGAAGAGTCGCACATACTCTTCTTGTTGTGTCTGCATATTTGGAAGGTTAGTGCACACAAATATGTAAAGTGTGAGCGAAAAGGATTTGGAATTTAAGCAAAACTACCTTGATTTTCCATCGAGGAAACTAGGAAATGGATGGATGTATTTTGAGGTTCAGATTGAGTTTATGGGAAAGTAATAGCGGTCGAGCTATAAAATTTACTTTGGCTTCCGCCGAAGACTACTGAATGTTTTATCTCGTCTCGCTGCGATCTACTCCTGAAGATTTCTACGCAATTTAATAGCACTCTTGAACGTTTAAATTGGTCTCTCTCTCGCATCTAGAGCGATTCCCAATCGAGACAAAGCAAAATCCCATTTGTTGAAGATGGCGTGCGGCTTACAGTGAGTTATTTCGAAAAGGGGGATAAAGACATTTTGTAAGGTAAATGTATTCGAGTAGCCATTAGGGCGTTTTTGGAAGTAAAAGGCCGCATTTGAGATACGTGATATTCCGGAGACGTATTATACGCTTTCCTTGAACTCGTTTTTCTCTCCAGTGGCCATTCCTCTTTACGTCTTGTTATGATCATCTACGTGCCCTCTTGTAGTACTCATGCTGAGATTCTATCCTTTTGGTTCAATGATAGCCCGTCTCCCGTCTCTTTTTGGTCGATAGACACAGAATTCGTTCAGCTAAAGGCTACGAGTTTTTCCTGTTGAATGTACGTACAATTTTAAACTTCATCTTGAAGCGAAGTTTCGCACCTCAACGTTGTATTTAAGATTAACGCTCTAGATTGAGGAATCAAATGGTAAAATCCCTCCCGAAAGAGCTATGGGATGGAAATTTAAGATGATCTATCGCCTTCATTTGATAAAAGTCGCATTTCTATTTTTGCATAACATATTATAAATGAATTCCAAGGTAACTTTAGAGCTTAATTGTAATACGCAGAGGTGTACTCTTTGGTTTAACATTTTTGGGGATTCTCGCCGGTACTTGCTCGAAAGAAATAACAATAATTAATCAAAGGTACCTCATGATCTAGGAGCTGCTACAACCTAAATGATTAATCTCCATTCACACGAGAATATGTTATGTAAACGTCTTTACATCCATACTTCAAAGACCGAATCTACTGTTGAAATCTATTCAGCATGGAAATAAATTTCCTTCCGTCAAAAGATTTGAAGCAAAAATGACAAACCGACGACACGAAAAGGCGTCCGTGGCGATCGGCGGCTGGGAAAGTGCTCTAAACGATTCAGTGTGGCCCTTTCATCTTCCTTTCTGTCAACGCAGTCTTCTCCAACAACTTCAATTCTCTCTTTCCGTTACCTCGACGTCGCTTTCCGCCCATACACTTCAAGTCCTTGCGCCTTAAGCCCTTCACGCTGCGTTTTTCAGTCTTTCTAACCTCTCTGGGGAGACGACTGCAAGAATATATTTCCTCGCGTCTTAAGAAGGGGGAGAATGTCCATGGAACAATGCTCCCTTTCACATCCATATCCAGCCTTGGTTTCCATTTCCCCGAGGTACTGTCGATGAGATAATGGCACTCCCGCATGTATCGTAACATCAGCTCCTTCAGATAAATAAATGTATACTTGTGTACCCGAGTATACATTTATGCCTCTGCCTGCCTATTCGCTATCTTATGCAGGATTCTGAAATTTATTCGATGAAGAGATATAAAAAACAATGCATGACTTTTAGTTTTCTTGTATATGAACTGCCAAAATGTATCGGGTGTAGGTAAAATTACCTGAAAAGCAAACCACCGAATTATTTAATATTTTTCGGTCAATTGCTGTTATTCCAAAAGTCACACCAAAAGTCACGCAAATGCAGTGAATTGGTTTTCGGTTAACTTTTCGGTTATCAATAAGTCTGATATTTATTACAAGTTTTTCAGGTTTCTTGCACGATTGATTCAAATGTGTGGCAGGTTTCTACGAAATTTGGATTCTGTTTAGAATCAACTGAATTAATTGTGTTTGATATGTTGGGAAGAATTCTGTTTCGTTGACTCAGAATAGACTTTAATGTCTCCACGATTCGATTCAGACTTTTCACGGATTCAAACACATTGCGGAATCGATTCGAGGCTCGATTTTCTTCGGTATTTCTCTTGTATCCGAGGAGTTATTGCATCCGAAAGGTAATTAGCTATTCAGAGGATACTTTTATTCATATAAACCCTTCGTCGGTGAAGTTAGTCATTTCTGTTTCGGCTCGCTCCTCCCTATATATATCTCAAAATCTTGTTATCAACCTAATTTATATAATCCAGATAACTCGTCTTAGTCCTCCTAAGCCGGGCTATTAACTCCAGCTCCCATTCAATCTCATCTTTGATCAAACATTCCCTTTTTCAGATGATACCCTATTCAGTTCGGTTTCCCCTTCCTTATTATGCCGATGACTTAACCCGTCTCGCCAATCCGTTGTACCCTCTCGTTTCTGATCCTATCCGCTCTCTTAATTTACTTCCTTCGTTTTACACGTCCTTTCTTCGATCTTTCCTCGTTTTTCTCCATCGTCCTTTGACGTTTTTGCGCAACCTGCTGCTATCCGATCCATTTAATTACCTCGAAATCATCATTTGTGCTCACAATCGTTAACTACCATGTTTTATCGTTATTATGACCGTGGTCTGAGAGTGAAATGAGTATTTCCCGTCTCCCCCTCACTTATTTGTCTCCTCTTAGCTTATATTTCCTCATCCTCTTGTCTACCTTGCTCTTCTCTTCATCGTTCTCCAACGTAATCCGTTCTGTCGTTATTTGAAATTCAGATTCGCAGTGTTGTTTTTGAATTCGCTGGCACCCGAAGTGTAGGTGTTTTCCACGCGGAATTGTTTTTTATTCGGGGAAATTTTCCCGAATTTAAGTGTGGCCCAGAGCGTGGGCCGAGGAGAGCCCGTGGTTAGCCTCCTCCGTTACGGCTCACCTTTTTCCCCCATCCCAAAAAGGAAAAAGACCCTCGCCTTATAATAAAGGCAATCTAATTTTTATTCCATTCTTATTCTTCGGTAATTCCAATCTCGGCCTCGCGTCATCCCCTCTGGCCCTTTCCCCACATCCAATCTTCATTCTCTCCAATTCTTTCCGTCTCTTTCCGATCGCTAACCTAATTCTCTCTCTCTTCCTCCCAAGTGCCTCTTTCTCATTCCGCAAGAGCACATCTGCTTCTGTTCGCATTTGAATTCCGTCTTCATCCCATCTAGACGTTCTTTCGAGAGCAATAAATAGGCGATGCATCCAATGCTGTTTTCATCGCTGGCATTTCTTTTTTCTTCCTCCTTCGTGATTCGACTGTGGACGCATCGTTAAAACGTTCGCCTTCGCATAACGAATGGAATTTTGCCGTTTACCGAGGCGCCGGTGGATTCCTTTGTTTTTTTAATCAGGCGGTTTTTTTCTTTCGGATCATCCGTGCCGTACGAGAAAGTATTTTAACGGCGGGGATATTCATCCACGTTCGAGGGTCGTCCGCGGAGGGAAGATATTTATAGCCCTTTTTAGCATTTGAAATCTTGTCAAACAGGGAAAAGAATAGCCTTGGGAAGACAAAAACTCGCGTTATTTAACTTCCGAACGAATCTCTTGGTTTATTACCCAGTAGAGTGGCGTAATGTGCCAAGCTTTTTCCAATACTCTAGGTTTTCTACGTATCTTTGTGAACCGCGATTGATGTTCCTTAAACTCTAGGTGAATCGCATGCTTTTCATCATTCACGAAAGTATTTTTCATTGCTTTAGGGCGCATAAATTCCGAAATTTGTCCTTTTAGGTAGGAGTTCCTCGCAACAGAAAAAATGGTGGTCAGAAAATGATCAGTAATATCTATAGGTTTCAGGCAGTGCATTTATATATACATTATATACCTCTAAACCGTATATTATTTAACTGCAAGCTATTCATGAGGGATCGTGTAGATTTGGATAGCTGTGTAATTCTTAATTATTTAGTTAGATCCGTGTTTTATCACATAGAGCTGTTTTATCAAGTAGCTCATAAGCATGCTCATATATCTCGCAGTAGTCATACTTCAGCTCATCCCTACTCTTCCTGTAGCAGGGGTTCCTAGCCTTCGGTACCCGTACCCCTTAAGAGTAAGCGGAGCTAGTCCCTGTTGAATAGTTGTTAAATCGTTATATTATACAATTTAAGTATTCCAAAACTTCTTGTTTCAGCTACGTTTCCATAATATTCCATGTTGACTCTCTTACATACTCTTACGCTTGAGACAATATAAGTTATTCATAGAATGTTTTAAATAAAGTTATTTACGAGGGAAAGACTGTAATGGAGAGTGGAGGACCTCGCCTTGCGCGTAATATGTCATGAGGCTAATGAGACCCGAGCGCGATATGGTCAATTCCCAGCGTAGGGGTTAAAAATATCCTTTTTACACGTAAGGTTTGCATGATCTTAGCGACGATTTTCAGAAAATTTAGCGTCTCTCGTGGCTGCTTAGCCCTTTCCCTTCCTCTAACCCCTGGAAATCATGAAAACTGGACCCGCCCCTGATCCTTTCCCTCGACACCCCAGCCATTCACACCCACGCCACCCTTCCATTCTCTCCAGTTGCGTGCGGCAGCTGCCTTGATTTAGGGCCCTAGGAAATCTTCGCACCAACAGTGAGATATATTCTCGCCCCAGCAGAGGCACCGAAAACGCGCCCTAAATTAGCGCGCATCTTCATTCCACTCGCATGGATATCTGATAATGAGTCATTGGACTCAGTTTGGCTCCTTCCCGGCCTTACTTTCACTTTCGCGCCAAAGGGCTTTCCCGCTCCCCCTTGATTCGTGGATAAGACGGCGTCGCTGCAGCGCACGACCCAATCGCAATTGGAGCGAGCCATGCTTTCGACCACTTTTGTTTTTCAGCCCGCGATAACGTCTGGCGACGGAATATCCCCAACCATTATGCTCCCTTCTTTCGAGAACAGTACAAGTCGCTGACAAAATCTGCCTCCTTTCATATCTGATCACCATTTTTTTCGAGATTATCCGCTCGACTAATTTGTTGAAATTTGTACGTAGAAGGTAAAACGCCGCTGCCACGTGTTATAAATTATTAGTCTAATATGTTGGTGATGAATTCCTAAGAGGAAATTTCGTTTATTTTCTTCTTAATGGTACTCTTACAAAACGGCATAATATACCTTGAGATTAACACCTTGCCATTATTCCCGGCTTAAGATGTTAATAAAGGAAATTTTTCACGATATTTACTTAGCGTGCCTGAATGAAGAAGACGAAGCAAGAATTTTCCAACAAGAGAATCTTCAAGATAATCGCAAATCAAATAATCAATTTGCAGTATCAAACATTACTATATACTATTCCTTTGAAAATTCCTGATTCGAGAGCATAAAGCAGGTTTTCTATGTATAAGCAGTATTTGAAGTAAACTGTGAAGTATTCTGAGAAGTTATATGTTATTCTACGATTTACGCTTGATTCCATCTTTATTGCTGTGAATTTCTGTACTATATATTTTATTATGTATCACTGTTTACTCGACTAGGTTTCCGAGGAAGCAAGATACATTTTCTCATGTATGTCGGGCACAGTTCTTGCAGGCCCTTCGTTCATGGCGCTGTATTGCAAACAATAGCGTGAGCTCCAACGGGTCGATGCAGTTTGTTTCAAACCATACTTGCTAGCAATTCGCCGCCTGAGTTTACCCTTTGAAATGGCTTTGACGTAGACCGCGTTTTTCATGTGTGTCCACCGAATGAAGCGGAATCTTTGGCAAAGCATTCAGTGTGTTCAGAGGTGAGATCTACGATTACATAAAAGCAACGTTTCTCAAGCTTTGACGGGCAGAATATCAACAAAAAATTAATTCTCTAACGTTTGAACATCTTGTAAAATGTTCACCACGTTCCCTCTTATATGTCATTTTCTGTCTCAAAGCAAATTTAGACATTTTTCAAGTCGATGTAGATTGTCGAGTTTTTTATATTTATCAAAATTTGATTTCTCTGACGTGGTAAATTGAAATAACTAGTACGTATACTTATTTACATGATGGAAGCATACGATTTTCGCAGCTAGACTGAGATTTCTCTCAACATACCAACCTTCACTCTATCTAAGTGAACATTAAAATATATTCATGTCAGTAGAAATCATTACAAAATAAACTTATCATTGAAACCTGAAAGTTTTTAAATATTACATCTCTATTTAATGTCTTAACAATGTCTGCTTTCATTGACAGCAATTAACTCTTTTTACCAAAAATATGATAAAATTTTCCAACCTCATGAGTTAATAAACAAAATACTATATTCTAATCAAATTCACGTTGGATTAGTTTAAAAAACATTTTATATAGGGATACCAATTCATCGAATTCTCGTTAGACAACGCTTTAGTCTTCTCCCTTACTTTCGGAAGCGTTCTGTTCTGGGAAATTTCGGAAGAATTGGAGTGCATCGGATGAAAGTGCCGACGATGTAAATTGAATCTTACAAATCCGAGTATGTGTGGCAGATTGAGTTTTGTTTTCTCACAACGTTCTAGTTTCCGAAGTCTTAGTCTTACGTCACGAGTTTCCTTCTTCATCGCGAGCCATTTTCTTTCCAAAGTTTAGAGCGTTCTAGTTCGCACTTCTTTTCAGCTAGTTCGGAATGAATGTTCACCTCCCTAGACCTAGAAGCCGGCGTCGCCAAGAAGTTCGACGGAATAAAAACGGTGTATATTGTGCCACATGTGTACATGCTGAATTGACCAAGACGTGAGACTAAGAAATTCGAGGCTAAAGTGTTGGATAAGATCCGAAGTTTATCTCAAATTCAATATAAACTCCCTTAGCTAAGGAATCTAACTTATTTCGTGAACATGCATTCAATGCTCCGTTCTCTTCCACAGGGGATATTGAAGGAATTGGTGTGTGTTTTAGTACAATCAAATAAATTGTTATTCATGTTTCAGACAATTTATAATATGATTGTTTGACCAATTTTGAGCACCCTTGGATTAAATGTCAATTTTGTTTCATAACCTGCATTAAAAAATACTAAAATTACAAAATAGAAGGAATAAAATTTTGAAGAAAACTTCCATTACTTCCGATACTGTTTTTGTTATTTTATGAAAAAATTAATTCATGTACGATAAAGAGCGTGAATGTATGCTTGCATTAGAAATAGCGTTGGTGTGATTTTCCTTTCATCTCCTTCTCCTGTCATTTCTACTTTCTTAATCCCTCTCCTTTCTGTTTTCAGTAATTTTGTGTATTAGTAGCAATAATACATTTTTATTCATTATCTCATTTTCTTCTTCACGAGCTTTTACATATATGCCAATTTTAATTTTTGTTTCTTTTCTTAAAAATAATGGATATTAGTCCGTCGCATACATTTTTCCCTATTTTTGAACTCGTTTGAATAATAGCAGTCCCATTATGTTAATATGAAAATAATTTTATTACCATATATTTTTATATTTTCACGAGAGGAGAGACTTTCATTTCCCTTTAGTCCTCTCTATTTTTCGTAAATCGTTACATCATTCTAAGGAACTTTTATAGAAACAGCGCAATTCCTCGGAAACCCAATTATTATTTCCTCTTTGATGATCGGTATTGTATGGGAATTGACTGTGGAGAAACGAAGCTGATTGGTACGGATCGCGCAATTTCCATCGAATTCAAAGCGCCTCATTTTAGCGTAGTTACTTTGGGCACGGAGGAAAGTCGGGAAAGAAAATCCGCGTATCTGTTTGCCCACATACTCCGCCAAATGAAGGCGAGATGAAAGAGGAGGTGGATCTATTAAGTGTAATAAGCAGTCCGTTCCGTCGTTAGCATGGGAAAGTCGAGCGTGTGCGTTTCGCGGAAATTCTTTTCAGTCTCGCAATTCCCTTAGGTGTATAGCTAGCGTCGGATAAATTATTGAGAGCAAATGACCACGGGATTTTCTCTTTGAAACGTAAAAAGGCGGACATGCAATGGAGCCGGGCCTCATTTGCATACGCTATCAACTTGACTCAGTCAAGGTTTAGATGGCTTCGAATGGGTAGGGATAAACAACGGCGCAAGGATGCACTCGATTCCGAGGGGAATTGTTTAAAAAAGTAATGATGCTGTCGCATTCAATTGCTCGGACGTTTACACTGGCGACCCGTGGCCGCAACGGCCTCTCTAATTGCCATTGTTTCTCGCCGGCCCTCTTTGCCGCGGCCGCTTTTTGTTTCTTTGCCTCTCTCCTTTTGTCTAGCTTTTCTCTCGTCTATGTACTCGCTCATTCTGCGACTTTTTCCTCACGTCCCAACGCGGCATCAAGTGCGGCCCAGCGTTGATTTTAAAGCGGGGTATTTACCGGGCGGAATTCGAAGCTGGAACGGCAGACGCATTTAATTAAGAACCCGACAAGAGGACTTCCAAAGTTTTATTTTTTTCTCTGATTATAAACAGCTCAAATACCATGCTGATTGGCTGGTGCTTGAACCGAAGAGAATATAATTCTGCGGAATGATATGCTTTAGAAATCCCTTTTTGGCTTATTTGTGACTGATAACGTAACTCGGTGATTGTTGAAAGGAAAATTATCAGAGGGTAATTTGGTTTTGAAAATGTCGCTGGTGGTAACCTTAAAATCAGTAAGAATAGTAAGTACAAAAGAGCGTATACACGGATTGATGTGGATTCTTCTGTGAAGATTTTAAATATTTTGTGTAAAATGTTTGAGCTATCATGTCGGAGATGATGTATGTGACTGTCATATTAATGTTTACATCTACATATATAACCTGCGGGCCGCCTTTTGACGTGTCACCATTGCTCTAATTCCTTAAAAATTCTTTCCGCGTATCATTTTCGGAAAAAATGAATTCTTGAATCGACTTGTTCCAGCGCCTATTTCTCTAATCTTTCTCGCACTATCTGAACGGCATAACATGAAGAACTCATAACATCGGCTACATCTCCTGATAACCCGTGTTGAATTAAAGGTTGAATTATTGTCGTTTTTACCTCTATGATCTTTTGTCTTTAATTCAAGTATATCCTGAGGGATGTTTAAATACAAGCTCAAACTTAAAAATGAACTTAACCAAAGTATATTTTATAATGAGGAAGAGGAAATAACATAGGAAGACGAATTATGAATGATTTTCATTTATCCTCTGGGCATCTATTTTGAATGCGGAACTTCATTTCAATTTTTGTGTTAACCCATGACTTTAATTCCCATTAGATACTTCGATTAAACCAAGAAAATTTCCTTTCGAATTATTACATTCTGTGTTTCAGAATTATTCATGCAGAAAGTACGGCCTTTGCTTCAGAAATTTTTCCTAGAAACGCAGCATATGGGAAGTTCGCCAAATTAAAATCCCTCATATTGTGCAGAGAACCGAATGAAAGGAATCGTACACTTTTACCTTAGTCGGAAATTCTGAAAGACTCCTAATCACCGATGTATGCGTCCTATCCTTTCTCCCATGCTTTTCCTCTGTTTCCGCATCCCCACAAAATCCCCATCCTCCGGCCTTCTCTAATGGTACTCCACTGCCCTTTGACTCCACGACTTCCCTTTTAAGTTATTGATGGCATTTGCTACCTCCTTTCTTTCTTCCATGAGTTCGGTGGCGATCCCCGACGACAAAATGAGTCATCAGGCTCTTTTTTTATCGCTGTAGAGGGCGCCACTTTTCTCCACCGCGTGGCAGACGAGGATACATTTTCTCCATTCCCATTGATGTGTTCATCCCTCCATCCGCCACTCATTTCGTACTGTCCTTAACGATCTGCAATTTGCTGCCAAGGACGAAGGGACGAAAGAGAAGGATGAGAAATTTAGCTGGAACCACTCACATGACCACCTCTCAGAAGTGACCACCTGCTCTGTTGGACCAGTTTTCATCGCTCAAGTGCCTACTATTAAATCGTGATATTGCTTAGCATCACCGTAGATACTACCTAAGTTGATAGCTATAAGCCGGTTGAAGACAGATTCTGTTTATCAATGAAGCCAGATTAGAGTCCGTTTAATTCATCTTCGGTTTAATGTAAAACGCGTTTCAGATAGGTAGATTAACGATATTATAACATCATCAATTCTCGCCACCAATACCTCAGATTTGTTTGAAACTTATGCCACTTGCGTAGTGGATTAATGTTGTTTCGCTGGACTTCCTATGAAGGGCTCTCGGTGGAGTTCTATTTCTTGGCATTCACATTTTATGCCCAAGTTACAATTTCCCATCCGCCAAACCCTTCCAAAATCCCTTTTCCTTCTATACGCGTGCATCGGGGTGCTATAAACTTTCGCGGGAACTTTAGCCGGCTACTTTTGATTGGTTTTTATCGAGGTTATACCGTTCTACTCTTCGACGAGAAGAAAAATACTGGCCATTTCTACGTTAAAGTTCTAATTGGGAAAGATCTTCCAGCTTTAAATTTTCTTTCCATTTGTTTTTTATTCAAACAGTGTTTTGCTTTGCCCTTTCCGTTGCACTATCGGGTAGCGCGTTCGCTTTTGGTACAGGTGGCCCTGTGTTCGATTCTCCGTGGGACCCGCATGTGCGGAATGACCTCTGCCGTGGAAGAACTTTTAAAAATATTACTACTATTTCCATGCCCACTTTGCGTTCGCTCGCAGGATTCGGACCCTAAATTTTTAATTCTTGATTCGCAACTTCCGCCACTTTCGAGCAGATGTTTTCGTCCCTTCTTCACAATGACGAAACCTTAATTGACTTTATGAGGTTGATCCATTTGAATGAAACCCGCTGTTCTTAAGATACTCGCATTCTGAAAGCCCAATAAACGATAGAGCAAGAATTCAGTTTTAATAGTAATGAATGTAAGTTCATCTTGCTCCGAAGACTATGATATTTTAATACATTTGGGATCGACGGGGGATCGAATCCGGTACCATTTGAGCAGTATTTTGAAGTAATACTTCAGCCGTCAGTGAAGTATGCAAATCGTCAATTGGTTTATTAAACGTTACTTCCGAGGCTATACCACCTGTACCAATGCATTATCAAGCTGAGAATAAATATTTGCGCCGTGCACGGAATGGGGTAGAAATGAGACGTATGGACAGCGTGTGTGTGTTAGGGCTGACCCCGATGTACGAAATGCCAAATATGTATATAGATGCCAAATATTCGATGTTCTCTGCAGAACATTCATTAAGTGTATTAAAAGGAGGATTCGGTCGTATTGAATATCGATAATTACACTTTCCAGCTTCCACGGAAATGTTAGAATAGAATCACTTTAGAAGTGAATGAAATATTGTTTTCACGATACTACTCGTAACTTAAAATTTGAAACGGAATCTTACGCAAAAAGATAAATATTCATATTTATATTCTTCCCATTATTTAGAGTTCAGCGAACAATCAGCGAACGTGCATGAGTGCGGTACTCTAAACATTTGGTATCTTTATTTCCCATGGTTTAAATACTCCCTTGCATCCAGAAAGTAAGAAAAACACCGATCTTAGTGCTAGAACATCAGTTTCGACCTCGAGGAGCTTGATCTTTCTCATTAGAAGTAATGTTTTTCCTCCTTTTTGTCATTATTTAAAGGTTTTCTTTTACAATAGGCGACTGTTCCGCACTAATGCTCCCATTTTCATCACACATCCGAGCCTAACATTTTCATCACGAGGACAACTAAATAATACTTCGACACGGTCTGTCTAGTCGAATGAAATTCGTGTGGGAGGCGGGACAATTCATCGCCCGGCGGGACCGCCTATCGCGTAGCAGGACGTCTGGCCTCCGTGGTTCCATCCCACGCCACCTACGAGTACTTTGTTTCCTTCCATTGTTCCCCATGTCGGTAATGGCGCGGTAGTGGCCTTTAGCGGATCCTCGCTACCACTTGAGCCGACTACGAGAAAGGCTGTTTGCTGCACGTAGCACAGCTCTCTTCAACATATCTTTTTTAGCGTCGTAAAATGCGAGCAACAGAATTGATGACAGGTGTCACGGTGGAGTGCATTCCGGTGTAACTGGAGCGCGGACGGTGGGTGGGTCACGTCTGGGTCGAGCAGAGGACACCACGCCTCAAGTACGCCAGAGAAAGCATAATGAGGATCGAAAGATGGCGCTGATGTAACACTCTGTTCTCGATAACCTTTGTGGAATTAATTCTTCTCGGTGACGGTTTTCGACGCGATTCTTTTCTTCCGGCCACGGTCCATTGTTTGGCCCGTAATGCCTCCTTATCTCGCTCGGTTGAATCTGTGGGTAGGCAGCGTTCTTAAGACCTCCCAAGGAAGGCCTCTCAAATCCCTCCCGATTAAATTTCACCGCATCGTAACTCTTTTTGGATAATGGGAAGCTGTATGGTAGCAGAGCAAGAATAACGTGGTGGTTGTTTTGCGATGATGCGGGTAATATAAAGTTACTGTTGTCGTTCCTTGTTTCATGGAAATGTTTCAGCGATATGAGCCTTTGCGTGACGACGTATCTTCCGTTTCCATCTGCGGTCCACTAGGTCTTTGTTTTTTCTCTTGAAGAAAGGCAGTTATAATGAATTCGGAGAGCTTTCATTTATATTCAATCCGTCTAGTGTTGATTTCTAAAAAAAAGCATGCTCTAGTTGTTCATCCGTTCTTCTAGACTCAAAAATAATGTTTTCATTTTCTAGCATGCAGCTCTAAAAAGCTACTTAGTTTTCAAGCTTAATGTGTCTAATTTAACGTCTGATAATTAAATATGTTGGGATTAATATTAGGAATAATTTCTTACGGAATGGATAGGAAGCGTAACAATGGTCCTCTCTCTCTTTTAAATTAACCACTTGTTAATAATGTAACTTTCATGTACTTGAAAGTCGAATGTTACTTCCTCTAAGTAATAATGTTCATCGTAAAAACATCCTTGGTATAATTTTAAGTTATGGATTCGCCTAGTTATTACATACCTTATACACATTAAAATTTTTCTTTTATTCGTTCTCTAAAAGTATTATTTGCTGCCACTATACTTTTATAAATCGAAGTACGTATTTCGTTTCGTTAAAGATGTATAAAACTTGACGTTAGTTTTTCATGGTATCTGAAAGTTCGCTATCGGTATCTCCACCGTGTATTTTCATCGCATGCATTGTTGGTAGATATCTTCCATGAAGAAATTATAACATCAGACAATCGATGACTATTATTTTGCATCGTCTCAGACCCTAATCGCCCTATGGTAACGCTCTCATTAGATATTAGCATAAGTTGTAATTTATTTCCCCGTAAAAGCCGAATCCAAGGTGACATCCCTCACTTTCCTTTAGAAACCGGGGAATCTGATACATAGTCCATACCTTTAAGCCTCTTACCCATCTACATCAGCCAAGGTTCCCCTTCATTATTAATTTATCCCATATCGGATGCCACGCCCCCTTCTGAAGGCGCGCCGGCGTTCTGACTTCTAAGGAGAACTCCCATCCATCCATTCAAGCCGCTATTTCTTCCCCTTTATATCCTAGCGCGAGAGATATTTAAGCCTAGCAGTCCTTTCCAAGAATAATTAGAATAGCCGGAGAACGAAAAAGGTGAAGGAACTCTGCAGTAGTTGTATCGTTTCCGAGTTTTTCGCCTCAGATTCGCCGCTTTTTCTTGTAGAGCCCTCAAGGTGAACGACGGCGTCCTCCATTGACGATCACAGGACGCTCTTGCCTCACGCTATTCTAATTATACTCACCATCGCATACGATAGTCACAGTTTGTACGTTTCTGGTTCGTCGCATTGCGTTGCATGCATGTCAACGACAAGAGTAAAGAAAGAGAATTAAAAATTTTATTTTTAGTTTTAGATGTGTAAAATTCCGAGATCCGAAACATTTCCATATCCGAAATGGAGGATTGGGGCCGTGTGAATTTATAACGAGAACAGAAACTGAAAATATGTAAGATAAAAGACAGGCTCTTAGTACGAAATTTTCCCGTAATGATACAAATGCAAATTACAGGAAATCCGAAGGTCATTTATTACGTCTTCTCTTCATTCATAGAGGATCCAGCTCTCGGTCCATCAAACTCACTTGATTTTCTTTTTCAAGATAATTAGTAAGTAAATCTTTGAATTCTTAACTTGTTGCTTTTCTACTTATGTTTTTAATAACGATGTCTCATTTTTATTTATCGGCCAATTGATTAAAATCACTCGTAAAATTCACCCACAATCAACTTATATTGGTATTCCTGCATAGCAAATAAAAAGGTTTTCCGAACGTCTGAAATGTTCCCAATTTCCCACCGTATCACGTATTCTAAAGTCCGGAAATCGGCAATAAACTAGGTGCTAAACATTTTGAATTATGGATGCTCAAGCATTTGTATTCGTTTTTCTTAATTTTCAAAAATTCAAAACGTTTTTACGATAATGCTGTTAAAATTCTGCTCTGGTATATATTTATTTGGAAATAAATTCTTAAGTCTATAAATTCTTAGTCTCTACGCAGTGGTAAATTCAGTTATATAGGCAGTGTGTTCTCAAATTACTCTCATAAATAACTAAGGGAAATTCATTCCTGCATTTTGCGGCATTAATAATAATAGAGCAGTTCGATCAACGAATTTCCTGGTAGAGCAGAGATAGGGAACCTGCAGCCTTGGGGCCACATGGGACCTTTTTGGGTGTTCAGTGCTGCCTTATGGTCACTTCTGAAATAAATGATTTAAATAATTTTTCTTCTCAATCTTGCCAATTACGCCAGTTGAAAATAAAATGAAAGCTTTTCTCATTTAGGTCTCTCACTCTTCTGTAGTCTATGAAATATTTCGTTTTCTCAAATAAAATTTCGATCTAAAACTATTTGAATGTGGGTAATATGCAAATTAAAAGCCGCCTGTTGGTTTGCGGCCTTTCTTATGCGACAGAAGAATAAATGCGTCCTTTCGATGGAAATAGGTTCCTCTACCTCTGAGCTGTATTGTATTGCTTTTTATTCAGTTAGTTAGGCCACATCTGGAGTGCTGGACGTGGCAGAAGAGGTTCGAAATAGGGACATGTCCAGTGTAGAAATATGTTACGTTTTGTTAAAATAATTACCGCGATAAAACTGAAAAACTGCTCGTTAGATTGGCTACATTTTAGTTTGAAAATATACTGAGTCGGTCATTGGGAAATATTTTCTATTCGCACGAATATAGATACCCTTACTTAGCAGGAATGGTTAATTTATGGGAATGCAATTGCAGAAATTCTTCCCCAAGTATTTAGCTCTAAAAATGCAAGCCGAATTTAGCAACATTTTCTTATCCGATGAACGTTTCTGTTTCAACGAAAAATTGTTATCAGTTTTAATGAAATATAAATCGTTTTATGTCGTCGGTACAGTCAAGGGTTTGTTGGATCCCCTCTACTATAAGTTACGAAAACCTTTGATGAGGCGACTTGACAAGATGAGGGGTGAAGTAGTTTGCCCTGTCCCTTCTCGCCGGGCCAGAATGCTGTGAGTAGAAGAGGTATACCTGCGTAAGTGTAGCAGAATGGCCCACTGATTTTCATAGTATTAAATTTAGACAGAACAAAATAATTCCGTTTTTTGCATTTTTTATACCTTAGATTTTATAGCATCACAGTTTTTTAAAAGCCTGAGGTAACTGAGGTCTGAGGTAAATGAAAGGTAGATACTTTTCGTCTTCTGCCCCTTCCCAGAAGAAGTATTGAAAATAATTCATGTATCAAGATAAGGTAGCGGGATATGGTAGTCCTAAACCAATAAATGTTTTTGGACTATATTTTAAGCCGTTTAATATACATATATCACCGATTTTGCGTTTTCCTTCGTAATTTTTGGGAAATGAAAAACGCAAACGCATGGAAGGTACGCACCTCTGAATCAAACTAGAGTAAAAAAGTCCTCGAGTTGCATTCGGTTTCCGTCGCATCGTCGTTTAAAACAGTTCTATCACAGTAGTGTTTTGTTTACGCGATATATTACCTTTGAGTGTCCCACGTGGTGACTAATCCTGAAACATAAAAGGAAAAGCATCAGGAGTTGCTCTGTGAGTACCTTAAAAGGGATGGGTGCACGAAGATGGGGATGAGGGAGTGTTAGGGATGGTCCGATTAGAGGGGAGAGCGGTGACAGAGAGAGAGAAGTCGTTAGTTTGCATATTTGCCGGAGAGAAGTTTTGAGCTTGGCTGTGGGCAAACTTGCGTGAAAAGGAAGAGGGTCTCGTCCAAATTGAAACGAGTGCTAACTATTTATCTTGCTCCAGTTTAATTAAAACGGTGAGAGTGGGAAGCGAGGCTTCTCTTAATGGCAGCGCTATGAACAAATGGTATCGGCCGTGGGGGTGTGTCTTTGATGAATCCAATCCGAGCACGTCTTCGGGTCCCTACCCGCACTCCGGATACGCTTCCTTGGTCATTGCGTTCTGTCGCGCGGCCACTCTGACCGTGGATGATGGCCGCGCCGGAGAGAAGTCTTTACGTGATCAGAATCGCATCTCGCAGCTTTCCTTCCCTCCCATCCGTGGGCTGTATTTGGAATTGGAAAACGTTGCTGCTGAATCGATTCCTCTTCTGCTTCGTGTTCTAACGCCATGGATTCAACAGTTCTCAAGAAACCAAGTTTCTCATCAGTCAGTGCTATCCCTGATGGACCAGTTCCTTTTTAAGTTGAGCATGAAGTCCCGCAGTGGGCGAGAATTTAAGTTTTTCATGAGACCAATAATGTTTTATATGTGTGCGGGAGTTGAAATAATTCACAAAAGACTTGCTTATATGATTCTGTGAGTCATTCATCGATATCTTTACGCGTTGAAATATACAGTTGGTCAAACTGTAAATTTTTACCGAATTCTTGGGTTCATGTTCAAATTCGATGCGACATAGAAGCAGTTGAAGGTAAGGAATGGAGGAAAATGAGTATGCAATATTCAAATGTGATTTTAGAGTTGTGGTAAAAAAATTTCGGTTGGGGTATCTAATATGAAAGACTTGGAAAATATCGGATGAGGGAAAACCAGTACTAATTCATCAAGAATGGCAGATTTTTCCGAGCTTTTGACTGAAATCTAGCAAGAAGATGTTGCTCAAAACTTTTCATGCGTTGGTTTGCGCGCTAAGAATCAACTTTACGAATTTATCAGTCAAATCTATGCCCCAAAGATCAATTCATATTTTTATTTTTCATCATTTTCTAGTCGCACTTTTATATCATCATAAGCTTTTGTTCACGACCATGTTGGAAAGTAAATAAACAAAACATTAATTTTTCATTTTGCCTAGTAATGAAATCTAAATTCCCTCGGGAAAGATTTTTGTGCTCGCTTTTTATCAATCAGCGTACCACGAAAGTGTTTACCTTTTATTCTGGGATATTCTGGGTAGATGAATGATGATTCGCCTCGGTAAACCATAAATTAGTTTCTATTGCGTCGAATAGATTTGATCAATGCTAGAACGGATTTATACGAATGAGGCAGCGTTTTGATGGAATTGGAAACTGCACATAAAAGTTTCGCAAGCTATTTGAACGAGTGAATAATTTCAGAAATGGTATTTTTATGCGAAAAGTTTCGCGAAAAAAGGTCCTGTAACGAGCTACAAGGATACTCCTCCCAAAAGTTTGTCTCGTTAGAGTAAAAAGTTTCACCTTATCGAGCTTCGCTTTTTTGTGTGGAAAGAAAATATGAAACCGTATGAATGTCTGCTCTGGTTTCATTCGCATTCTAATTAGAAACAAAATCGCTGTTCATTCCTTCGCTCGCAAAGTTGGGCGAATCCGTGAGGGTTTAGCGCTCAGTATAGCCTCACTTCAGTTACCTGCTTCGCATTCCTTCGTTTTTATTTCATTCCCAATGTGAATGCCCTATTTTTAGTTTCAATAGTTTCGCTCGTGACCAATTTACGCTGCTCAAACAAAATTCACAGCCGCAGAATTGTTATTGACTAGAAAATTGTCACTTTGAGACAGTTTTTCCCTCATTAGAAAGGAATGAATGCGATTGAATCTCCGATGGAATGAGAACTATATAATATTAATATAATGAAAACTTTTTCTACAGTATTATTCCAACTCTAACACAGTCTCTGGGTTAATCTACTGAGAAAATGGGCGCAATATACAGCTTGCACCCGTTACATAATTGAATGATTTGTGCGTTAAATAATAGGATGAGGATGGCATATATGGGGTGATTTAAGGTGTTTGGTTATCCTTACCTAAGAATATATTGGCGTATATTCTGGCATTCATCTGAGAATTTAATGTCAATGAATAGTGAATGGTGCATTATAAATTTGAAAAAAAATTCCAGTTATAATTCTTACTTCGGCTAAATTATGAGGTATTCTAATCATTGGAGCAAATGTAAGGATTTGTATACGTAGCGTTATTCCCTGAGGAAACATTGACGATAGCTATAATGGTTTCTCTTATTTTTCATTCAAGGCAATTCAATCACTGACACTTTAGCTGCATCATTTCCTTAACCGATTTTCAATAATTTCTCTTCTTCGGATTGATAGTATATTTTTCATCCGCAACTGAAGCAGTTTTCTCTCGGTTTGGCCTACTTTTTAAAAGGAATATGATACGTACACCGCTGAAAATATCAGGAAAGAAAACTACCCTATGGGGAAGCGGCTTTGATTTCGGCGCGGATAAGTTTGCAAGTTGACCTGCATTCCGTTATTTCTGTTCGCTCTTTCGATGCCGTCTGCCGGGATGCTCACGCCACTGAGGTTCTGATTCGCAGAGAACTTTTCTCAGCCATTAAATCCCTCGTCAAAGGTCCCGATTTTGATCGGAAGAGTCGCTGCAACACCTGATGCCGCGTATCTCGGAGAGTCCTAGTCGACTCATAGACAAATACAAGAGCATCAGTCGTAGGCAGGGTCGAGGAGCCTTTTTCCATCGTGAGGCCGCATATATGCGCCAATCGGTTGAATATAAAACACTTAGGCCCCACATGAGTTGCCTATTGTCTACTCTTAAATACATAGACATCTAATTTCTTCATGAATTAACGAATTCATTCGCTAAGGGGTGCCCAAAAGAGAATATTTTCCTTCCGTGTCAATATCGACTGGAAAACGAATTAATTCAAATAAAATAATTTTTGAGAGTGATGGAAAGACCGCAATAAATGCCAGAAAGGCCGCAGTTGGCCTCAAAGCCGCAATTATTCGACATTTGCGCACGCGAGACTTAATAAGGTATCAAAATCTGAAATTTCTCGTTATTGTACTAAAATGAAGAAATTGTGTTTGAGTTCTATTCCCTGTTGAATATTTCAGTGTCAAGGTTTGTTATTGTGTCAGATACTGTATTTTCCGCAAAATTTGGTTTTAATTTTACGTTTGCGGCGCAAAGAAAAAATCCGGCGTATATGAATTAATCCACCGAAAGGAATAACTTGACCGGTGTGCATTTACGCGGATTATTACAAATTAGGCTGATGGAAATGTCTATTTTTATTGTTTCTCATATCTGTATACATTTTAGGTCGACAATTTTTATGAATTCGTAGATTCACTTTCTTTTAATGTGTCAAAAGTATGTATGTCTTTCTCTCACCACAGAAGTTTTTTTCATACCTGACCCGGGATTAAATTTCCTTCTGGATGTATATTTTCCTTTCGTACCATTCCTTCCTTGAAATTTCTCAGTGGGAGGTTCTACCCTTCTCTCTCCACCCCTCTCCTCCTTCCAAGTTATCTGGAGTAACACTGAGTGGACTCATATGAAAGACACCATTAGCAACCCCCCGCAGTGTCTCCCGGACAGTAGGTCCTTAGGAGAGGCGGAAGACTTGTTTTATGAATGGACTTCAGCGGCTTTGAAAGACTATGCCGGTTGAGGAAGTTTTCCGAGTTGGAGAAGAAAATGACGTCTCCATTCACCAAAAATCAAGGATTGAGATGTCTGCTTAATCTCTTCCTGTTTATTTCCTAAAAATTTGATTTAATGGGAGTGAATTTGGAACACTGACGCTGTCATAGGGTACGAATAAATGGGCTGTTATTCCTCGTGCGACCTAATGAAATGGAATGATAGGTTTTTTCAATCAAACCGACGAATTTTCTCCTGAGTGGGACTTCTCAGTATAAACGAATCAGGAATTCTCTTGACACTTCCCTATGGAGCATATTTCCGCTAGTTTCATTCTATATAATGTATACGCTGAATTTTCAATGATTTGCGAAACTTCTCCTATGCTAAAAATATTTCGTCATACTTGTAGTATTCTCTTTTCTCTTAAAAATTAAAACGATTCAATAAGCAGGTTCTTCGCACTCATTTCTCTTATTATGTGCATAAAATCTCAGTAGGATCATCATCATAAGTTCTGCCTTTACCGCTCTGTCCTTACATTCTAAATAGCTAATTTCATCGTTTATATCACACAACAGTCTTTTCCTATCTTCAGTTACCTTCTTAGTAATCTCTCCCCTTTCAATTTTGACCTATCTATTTCTTCTGCTTCCGTTTTTTCGATCAAAGCCCTTTCCTCCATCCGCAGAACTTTCTTGTTTTTCTACCCAACGTACTTTTCCATCCTGCGCCGAACCCCCCTCTCAAAGGATTCCAATCTTTCATCCTCAACTCTCAATGTGTGCGTGGTTTAGTACCCCAAAATTTATGCCTTTGAAATTGAGTGATGGTGGTTTAAAGAACTAGAGAAATCCGCTTCTTTAACTTATTCAATCTTGGTCGATTTTGTTGCGTCAGCTAGCATCTGAGTTAGATATAACAACAGACACTTGAGGCGGTATTAGCAATCCATACGGATGGTCATGTGGGGATCTCTAGATGATGAAATTGCTGTCGGAGTGCATTGCCTATAATCGATAGAGTAACTTCAATTGGGTATTGGCTTCCGAGCCGATCGAGTCGTTTGCCTCATCAAGCCGATCGTTCTATATAGAAGGCTATTCCGTTTCGAAGCGTACATCAAAATTTCCTCGTTCAACTTCATGAATGACATGTGCATCTACGACCTCGACAAAATTGTACACCATCACGTCGGTGTTAACCATCTTCAACTTTGCATGCGGATAGTTCGCGGCCGGAGACTGCAGTACCTCCGCTAAAAGAAATACTCTTTTTCCGTTATCGCCCTTTCTTATTTTTCTTCTCTCGAGCGTTATCTTTTTATTTCCCATTTTAATCGTCCGCACTCGAAATGAAGGTGGTGGGGTTCAGGGGTGGAACTGGAGTGTTTAACCCAAGTGAGCTGTAATTTGTGCAACGGGGAAAGATGAGAATTGAAAAAGAGAGCAATCTGGAATAAAAGGCGAGTGGGGGATTTCTATGGGTTTGGAAGACAAGGATCGAATTTGTCGAAGTTACTTTGCCGAAATTATTTTAACTCTCAAGTGGTTGTTTTAGCACGGCCGCGTAGGCACCATCGGGGAGAATATCCCATCCACTATCAGCGAGCAATTCTTCCTCCCTTCGTTTTCTTTCAGGAAAAATTCCTCCTTTATATATTATGTATGTTTTCCGGCATTTTTTTAATGGACTCGGAGGGTAAAGTTGGGGATAGAGGGGAAGTGGCTTTTAGTGTTATTATTGGAAGGGACGTAAGCCGAGTAAAGGTTTAAGCGACGCAACATTTGGAGTTCGTGAAGTCTCGGAGGAAATTTTCCCGTTTCACTGCTATCGGATTTTCTCGGATGTTCTCTTTTTGACAATGAAGAGGGAGTATCCGGAAAACGTAGCATAAAGTCGCGGTTGGATGCATGTGTAAATAAGTACAAGTTTGTAATTCGTTGTAAAATCAGTAGTTTTACCGGTATTGTATCGAAGAAACTTACCTACTTAATTATCCTAAAATTTAAAAAAAGCACTCTTTTCTCCGGGTTTTTAGTATATTATTTATCGTTTAATTTATCATTTTGTCCTCAATTCGCGTACAGTCGGCGTATTTACGATTCCTTACGAATGCTCAACAAAGCTCTGTTTTGAGATTCGGATTAAAGCTCCCCTAACCGTAAATACCGAATCATTCTTGAAATCTTTTTCTAAATTTTGTACGTCTTACTTGACAGAACACCTACTCGGCAAGCGTACTTTTTTGCGTACTTCTTTGGTAAAAAATTTCAATTATACCGTTCAGGGGGTGTATACGCAAAATGATATAATTTATTAGTTTCAGAAACTTATACCATAGTTTCTAAAAAGAATCATTTTCTATTTTTTTCGGAGACTATTTCAACTCCTTTATGTTAGATTATGTTCAGAGTTACATTTATCTATATTTTTACCTAACGGAGACCCAATATCCGCTCTCCTTAGTGAGTAGCACTCCAAATTTCTACGAGGTGAGTGCGATAGCAGTCTCACAGTTCAGGAGTCCCAAGAAGCCGTAATGATTAAGGACCTCTGCTTAAGATCGCAGCGTAACTCTGTAAATGAATTGGTATGGGAAGAAGCGTTTGATTTAGGCCATGCAGAGGAAGAGGAAGTGAAGTTCTCTCTCCTGCGGCCACCGATTTCCCGAACAATTTCCCTTCAATTTCTCCTCCGTACTCACTTGCTACCTTATAGGCAGTTTAACTTCCCTCATCCACACGGCCCTGTAAACGGGATGAAAAATCCGGGAGGCCCTCGAAGCCATATGGTGCATCCCCCTCTGGTCCTTTCTCCCCCTCCTTACCCTAGCATCCATTTCCTGCGTTTCCAGCATCCTTCCGTGACATCTCACGGCTCCCTCTGCCATGAATCATGAGAAAATTCTTCATATTCTTTATGGACCACAGTGTATATCTTCCGATTCAGTCGTTTCATACTATGGATTTATTTACGGATGCCCTCCGAGAGTCAAAGAAATAGCGCTTTTTTCCCTCAACAGAGCCCTTCTCGAATATTGCTGTGCCATTCAGGATCATGAAGTAGGGTCGCCGATTTGTAGAGGGACCACGTAGAGAGGTTCGGTTTGCTAGCGAAGATTTCAGGTTTGACAGCAAATTTACGGCTGTTATAATGTCCCTCGAGTATAAATCTTGAAGCAAAAAATGACCAGATATATTATTTTTGATCGTTTGTAAATATTCCTTGTTCGCAAAAGATGTTCGTTCAAGATATCATTGCATGGTTGATTTGTTAATCAAGGTCCGTTCAGATATCCGCGAAAGTTAAACAGATTGATCTCTTCGTAATCTGCAATTATGCTGTTTACTGTGGTGGAATATGATTAATCTGAACGTCTAAAATCCTTTAAAAATATTTTATTTAACGAATGACGAATAAGACGTCAAGAAAATAATAGGAGACGTTCATATGAGAAAACAGATGATAGTTTCATCATCTATTTTCTATCAGAGCGTTGACTTTCTTTGCTACTTAATTGAGCATCCCTAGTTAAATCACTGAATGATCATCTCAAGTCGTGAAAAGGCGTGGGTAACTAAGCTACCAAAGCTTCCAATCGAATTTCACCCAAATGCGATATTTTTATTGTTCCACCAACCGATCGGCAATCGAGAGATCCGGGTTCGAGTCCCAGTCCCGTCAGACTTTTTTCATATCCTCTCCTTGTTGGGGTATTTTCATTGTTTTCCTAAAACGAAACAGCTTGTGCCTCTTTGAAAGTAGCGCCTGTGAACGAGGGCATTTAAAGGTGCACGCTCCATTTGCGACGACAAAGCTGAGGACTGAAGTGATTGGTGTGAGTGGGGCCTTATTCGGCTCAAATAAGCTTTTCGTGACGAAGAAAGTTCGTCGGCCTGTGCGGACTCGTGTTGAGCGCGGTCGCACGGGCGTCCAAGTTGGAACCACGAGTCGAGGGGCGTGGGATCGATTCTTTTTCACGGGGATCGTGAGCGGCGAAGGAAAGATCGGGAGATTCTTAGAAATGGAAGGCATCAGGAAGTGAGTTCGAAGAGAGAAAGTGGACTTCATCCCGTGGCGTTGTAGACAAAAATGCCATTCTGAAGAAGACGCTCTGTGAAGGAGAGGATACTACTGAGAAATGCGCGTACGCTGCTTGACCTCAAATTGCTGCCTCATATTTTGCTATTTTTCGCCATGTGTTTTCTCTTATCGAATAAAATCAATTTTCTCGAGCGATACTTTGTGGAAATCCACATCTTTGATGCAGAAATAAATGCAGACTCTTACATAATTTCACTGAATTTGTTTTGGTACGCGAACTCTCTCTGGAACATTGCGTTGCCTGTAGATGAACTATGTGTTCAAATCATAGGTTGCATACTAAAATATGTTCAGTGGAATTGAACGAGTTAGTCGTAGTATTGTTATCGTTAAAAGTGCTTTGACAGCTGAGATCATTTCGGAAATATAGGCTCCCACCGGGAGTCAAAGTCGGGACCGCTTTCATCCAAAGCGATGTCGGTACCACATTGACTATCTTGGAGCTCTGTCATCACAAAAATACCATGTATGTAGAATATATGGTTTATAATAATTTAAAGACTTACATAACCCAACCGTTACTTATATTAATCACTTTTTTATCAATAAATTACTTCACTCCATACTAAACTCCACAAAGTAAATAGAGTTTAATTTGAAAACTAATAGTATCCAGTTTGAAAGCTCTGTGTTATTTCTTTGTTTTCAATGTCCCGATAATTATCTTTAATTTTCAATACAATCATTTCAAAATCTCCCTCCCATTGTTTTAAATATTCACGTTGTTTTCAATCAAATGTATATTCCTAGATGTAAATTAATATATATACTTAATATTCGCCATTGATATATTCATAGTATTCTGAATTGATTTTATCTATGATTTTTTATTGAAAGTAGGTATAAATTAAAGTTAAAATGACTTATAGAAATTTACTCCGCGGAGTTAATTATATCGTTATTTACTAATTTGTTTACTTTCATATATGGTTTCTTTTACTATCTTTCATCCTCTCCAAGGATACCTTTTACGTTTCACGAGGAATTGATTCCAGCAATCATGACGTGGACGAAATCACTGGCGCATATATTTTCTGAGCAACACAATATTAGATCTCCGCTAAGGTCATCTATTCAAGGTTCAGTCTGAGAAAGAATGCCTTCACGATAAAGCAGAGATCAATGCCAAGTGTCATATCGTGATCGTAGAATGATCTTAGCATTTTCTTTTCAAGGTATCCTTCTGCGAAGCAATCAGAATCAATGTATGAGGTTTGCGATGTTTCGTTATTTTGTTGCTGATACTTAAAAGGAACGTTATGATACGTTACGCACCATCCGGGCCCAAGATCAGTTTCTCTAATTCTTGCAAGATATTAAGTTTTACCTACCCGTAAATAAAAAATTCCCATAAATCCCAACCGGGTGCAAACTCAATGTTTGAGTGCTTGCCATGGTTTGGAAAGGTAAATTTAATCAGTATGTATCAATGATATTTTGCAATTCCGTGTGGAAATCTTCTCGATCTTACAAAAGGTTCCTTAATTAAATTTCCCCCGTTGAATTTTCAACCGGAGCTCCCCCTGTCATTTCAATTATCATTCGTGTCACTCAATTTCGATATTCAAATTATTTTTTCTGTGGCAAAGTTTTCCATTGCAAAAACGCAATTGATAGCATTGTTAACGAGACCTTTTTCCGAGCCACAGAGTTTTTAACTATTTATGTATGTGTGTTCGGAATCTTCGTGTGAAATAGATATACATGCCGTTTCGTACTTGTATACCTACGAATGGATGCATCGCATACATTGAATAACGATTTCATTTTATCGCAGAATTTGCATGTTTCTGGATTCAAAAGATTTTCAGGCATCCCCCAATGTGCCTAGTCTATGAGAAGATTTGGAACTTTAGTGAGTTATCTTTTGTAAGGCTCACCTTCTCCTTCCATTACCATTTCATATTCCCTCCCACTCATCCCCGCCCCCTCCCACTCCAACATCACGCTTCGCCTCAAAGAGATAGCGGGCACAAAAGGGGTAAGCACGATTGCACCTCTTCCCTCTTCGAAGACGTGATTGTGCGCATGCGCGTGATATTATCTCCACAAACATTCCTGCATTCTCTCTCATTCCCACCACGAATGGATACGTTTATGAAACCTTCGTTTGTGTGATTGGAAATTAAATCCACCCATATTGACCATCCGTGTGGTCTTCTAAAAGTTGGAAATCACGTAACAACGTTACGTAATATTCGTTGTAAAAGAGCTGGTCGCAATATTCTGGTGAGAATTGGAGAAAATTCCCCTCATTAACAGTTTCTGTATTTTCACATCATGCGAACTATATCGTGATATCATTTCTACTTTTCTGTTCTTTATTTTCTTGAACGATCTGTCGCTCTGGGTATATTTATGGGCTCGTAGACCACATCACATACCAATAATTGAAATAACGTACGAAATGGAATTATCCTTTAAAAGTATTCTCGTCCCAAATCAAAAAAGCCAATGAACTTGTTGTTCGCGGTGTTATAGCGAGATTATAACGGTTAGGTGTTTCTGGTCCCTCTTTCCTGATAGTATTAGATATGTAAATCGGATAGTTAACCAGTGAGTTCAGTGTTTTCTCACCCGCTGCCTTACGACGACTCGTGGGGTAATAATGTTAATGTAAACCGCCCTTCAAAAACCTAGTACTGTGAATATAAGTTGTTTTATTACGGCAAAAGACATGGTATTTGCGCAAGGATTTAGCGGCTCGGTCACTCTGAAGAAACGCTTGCAGAACAGAGGTGACGGTGAGTGCTGGTCGCAGTAGTCTAAATATCCGGTCCTCGAAAGAAGATTGCGTACCCCAGCTTCCTCTGCAATAACACTTAGCTTCTTATCTCTGGAAATAAAAGCAAAGGCTTAGGAATCGGCTTCCCCGCCATAACTCTCGTGGAGAGAACGAATGCGAAAGAAGCGTTCCCCTCCTCTCGTTATTAAAGAGAAGAGTAACTCCTCCTTCAGGATCCGAAAAACGAACTTCTTGATGAGATCCGGCGCAGGAGTGTAAATAAACCAAGCGCCGTTCTTCAAATCTTTTGTGCGAGGATTCAATTTGCATATTTTTCTGCCCGTGATTTGTGGGGTGCAATGGAAATGTAGGGGATCCGCGGGCTTCCCATTGCCTACGGAAGCACTTCCTCAGATGCAAAATCACTTCTGGGATCCATTTTAAGTAGTCTTCCCATTCTACCGGTCCTTTCCAAAAAACGTCTTCGGATCACGTACGCTGCTCAGATGTGGCTGCCCCTACGCCTTCACTTCTCTTCTCGAAATGAGCTTTGATCGAAGATTTTCCGACCATCCCTTCTCGTTCTCCATTTTCGCAACCTGGGTGCACTCGCCATCCGAAGGAGTCGTGGATGGAAAATGTAATCGCTTAGCTTCCGTTTTCCTGGATTTGGTCTTCGTATGAAAAATTGGTGGCGAACATTTACTTCAAAGAGTGAGTGAGAGCGTTCATCCGTTTTTGATGCAGCTGATAGTTTGCGCTTTAATGTGGTGATCTTCCGTCACCAAAGGGAGTAGATAAAATTAAATTAACTGCCAAAGGAGGTTATAAAGGCGGTCATTGGCGGATCTAGGGGCGGGGCGAAACGGAATTTGTATCATTCACAATTAGCCAAGGATCTGGAAAGGAGCTTGAATTAAAATTAGATTCAATTAATTAGTTTTTCCACGATTCCGCTACATTTATCACTATGGAATGGCATTTAAAAGTTAATTCAAAGGAGTTCATAAGGAAACCGTCTGAAATCCCCGCCCCCGCTTTGGGTAACTATCTAGATAATCTATTTCCTGGAATTTTTAGATAATCTAACCCCTAGACCCCTCCAGCCCCTGGTTGTAGTGTATTAGTGTCATCTTCATGCGGATGAAAAGGTGAAACGTGTAAACAATCACGAGTCATCTTTGTTGACTACAAATTTATGGGGTTCTATTCTATATTTCTTGTTTCAAATACGATGTTGGAATGCGCGTTTTTAGCCTGGATTTTCACTTAGTCACTCCTTCGCAATCTCATTATTCTAATTGAGACGAAATCTCATTTCATCGAGACAAATTAAAAATTCTCTTGAGACTGAAGCGCTCAGTCGTTCAAAACTAAACACATTTTAAATATTTCCCGAAATTATGTCAAATACTGCATAATCATTCGTAAATTCCTGAGTTTAGATATAAGTAATACTTAGTATTAAGTTACTGAAGAGCCCCTAAGTCGCCCCAAGGTGAATGCTGCGAATAGTTTTTCTGTCTATTAGTAGAGAAAGGGCTACTTTAAATCCCTTCATCATTCAATCATACAAAGATGTTTAAATTGAGGAATATCTTCTTACGATATGGTCGCTCTAGGAAAAATTAATATGATCCAACTTTACTTGGTGGAACGCTATTCAATAATGAGAAGAAATGACCATAGACCTAAAATGGCTGATTAGCCGAAACTGGTCGCTAAATAAATTGTGTGGAAAATACGAAATCCATTTCTTCTCATTTATTATTGGATGCTCTAAGTGAATCCCAGACACCATATCAGAAGAACAAATTTACAAATAAATACTTGAGAAAGTATTTTGTAATTTTTCTACTTGTTGTATTTTTATATTTTCTACTTCTGCTAACCTGAGCACTCTCAGATGAGACACTCCAAGAGTTGACTTAGGGTGGCTAATTCATTGAATTTGTATGAGAATTGAATAGTAATAAATTTCAGTTATTTCCAATTAATGTTAAATTAAAATTTTCTTTTCTTCCAGTTGGAGCTCGTGATCGAGAACCTGCCGTCCCTTTCGGGTCAGTTCTTGTGCGCCTTCATGGCCCTGGACAAGACGCTAATAACAAATGCCACACGAAAGCCATATGGCGTCAACTGCACCACGCCGAGAACAGATCTCCTGCCCTCCATTCCACAAGGACAACGTGAGTATTGATCCGTGATCTAGTTTAGACGAAATGGTGTACCTCTCCCCAGTAATAGGAAAAACGCGAAATCATAGGCGAAAGCAACGATATATCTATCGGGCAGAGTCGTGCTTCGATAGATCGATCCCGGTTTCGAACGGCAACTTCGTATCCCTCTAAGTTGGAAATTGAAATGTTTAGTCGCGATGAAGTATTGGCGGGGTAATGTTCAAATTATCGGTGCCACCGTCTTGGGAGAGGAAGGGGTTGTCGCGAATTCGGAACGAGTTGAACTCAGCCTGCGGTTCAAATGATTATCCTTCGATTTCCCTCCGGGCGTTTCCATTTCCTCCTGCGATACCCACGGTGTGAAATGGTCAGCGTTGTTTCCTTCGGCCTCATCGGAAAGTGTTTCGTATTGGTGTGCTAAAGCACGCTTTTTATAACCCAGTTTCCCGAGCAGTCATCCAGAGATTTCAGTCAGATAACGTGGTAATTTCCTAGTTAGCGCAGGAAATGGGCTTGAGAATAATTTGTAAACTCGGTTTCTCTTTAAATATCGATTGGGTAGCGATATTTGCCATTTTTCTGGGTAACTTATTGGAGAAGTAAATATCCTATCGACATGGGCTAGCCAGTATGTTTCCTTTGCATTACATTCATAATGTACTGCAATCTGATTCTAATATTTTTATTTTTTGATCAAATTTTTTTCTCCTCTGTAACTGACTGTATGACATTGACTCCATGTGTAACATCATCGGAGTTAATAAACTTCACACTTTCATGGCCTCCACCGAGAGGCTACTTGAGGAGCATGTATATACAAACCTAAATGGGGAAAGAATCTCCGGATAAGACAGAATTTAAGGGTTTGCAATGGGTAATCAGTGAAAGAATTCTATAAGTGCGTGTATTTTTTCTTTCACTTTTAATGTTTCATTCTATTAAAAGTGCACTATTTGATATGAAAGATATCGCAGTGAACACAGTGTTTCAAAGGGTGGAAATTAGGAAAATACTCACGCCTTTCCTAAATTCGCAATAAATGTCAAATAAGGATTATACTCAGGAATATACGTATGTACCGAGGTAAGATGAACTAAATGCGGGTAAGTTTTTTTTTCAGGCAAGGAAGGATTGTGGAATTCAACTAACATTCGATCTACATGTAAAATCGCAACGAAAAACGTGACCTATTTCCCGTAATGATTAAATCTTTAGTAGTCTTATCCAGAGGCAAACCCAAAGTGGGGACATCGTTGCCCCCTCCACCTCCCTTACTTTTTTCAGATAAGCGAGTAAGCTGCAATATAAAAAAATTGCGGTCATAAATTTGATTTATGCAATTCTCTTTATATCTCTTTAAAATAACGGAGAATTCTTAAGCTCAAATTATGTAAGATCAATCTCGAATTTTAAAACATTCGTCGCTCTCGCAAATAAGTTTCCCTCGCCCACGCACGAAGACTCTCTATGTCCGCTATATCTAAGAAGCAAAGGGATTGTAACGTACTGCATAATTTTGAGAACTGTTCGAAGATAAAAATTTCGGGCGTCTAGTCTAGAACATTTTACGCGTCCAAATGTTAATTCTACGTATATTTTTTATGGAAGTTCAGCGATCCCTTGAAAAAATTGTTTTCATTTTGTATGCAGCGATATTTTATTTTCCATTATTGAGCGCTAAGTCCTACAGTTTTCCTGCATCATGTGTGCCTCTAGCAAGACGACGACGCGATATTCATCTGGAATAAGCTCCACCCAAAGAGTGACGCGACTAATGGCATCGGAAGTAATAAATGAAATATTATCGGAATCGTCGGAAAATGAATAATTATCCTAGGATATGATTTTTGCGACAGGATGGAGGTTTAGTATTGATCTGGGTGTCGCTACCTTGGAGTGGCGGCATTTGCCATGCCTTCCCCTCTGCTCTTGCACAAACATACCTCAGTGCGGCTAAACAAATAGCCGTCCGCCAGACTTCACTGCCTCCGTAGAGTAATGGGCCATTAGTGCGCTTTTTCCATTAGAACTGAGCGTATCGATCCAGTTGCCCCAGTCTAGAGCATAAGGGTATGTGATCCGAATATGAAAGTTCTTCATCATCGCTCATCTATCTTACGATAGGAACATCTCGAAATCGGTGCGTTCTGTATTTAAACACAACGTGTAGACTTTCCTTCAGTACCGCTCTCTCTATATCCTTCTATTCAAATATTGGCTATTCATTCGGTCATGCATCTCCCGTAAAAATTTGCTCATTCCCTCCGTAGCTTTTCTTTTCGTCAATCGATACTCTCTCCGATCCATAAGTATGCATTGCTTCCGAGTTTTACTTTCCTTAAATAGGCTAGCTTCTCTGAGGCCTGTGTCCGCACAACTCGAGACGTGCCGGCCATAAAGCGGTCCCCTAAAGTTTACTTTGCAGTCCGAAATGGGTTTTGGAAATAATAATTATGATAAATAGATAGTTATTTTAAATTTGAGAATGAATGGTGGCGGAAATAGGTTCTCGAAGAAAAGTTTATGAATCCCTACTCTCATTATCAATCAGCTACAGTTTACGTGTCATTTTTATAGTTTGGTTACAAAAAATTGTTAAAAAGCTGATTTCTTGCTCGCATGAATACAAAAGCATCTCGAAGCGGTACGTAATTATAAATAATAAACATTCGTTTCAAAATTGAATTCTGATCTTACATTGCTTCTGTATTAAAAAAGAGTTGACATTTTTTTTATCTTTCATCCTCCAATCAGAGGACTTCACGGATAAATATTTCCATATCCTCACCCAAACCGTTTTAAAATCGTTTAACAGCTTTAGGCTTTTCTTATCTGTTAGCTGTGTTTATCGATAATACTGGTATGAGCGCTACTAAGACTCACTTCATCATATAAAGAAATAACACAACAATATTTCTATAACACAAATCATCGGAAGCATATAAGTATTGGTCCGGGTTATGTCTCGGAATCTACCATTAACCACGTAGTAAATGTCTCTTCTGTGTTATCGGTCTCTGGACACCATAGGCATAAGGTTTTGTGCGAGAATATTAACCACGTCGACTATCTAAAAAAAATTCGCTCTATTGTCAGTGCGTCATAGTACCGACTATTTCTTGTGATTTCTTTCGGAGTTCTGGATACTGAGAAACTGGGCCATACATCTCGTGGAATTAAAAATTATATCTCGAGCAGCTTAAGACAGACCTCTTTCAATCGTAACACCTAAAGGTTTTTTAAATCATTTTTCTTCACGTAGATGAATCGATTTTGGAATTGGAGCTCACTTCTCAACCTCTGTCCGTAATTTGCTGGGAAGTAGAGCTGGAAAATTTATGACCATTGCAAGATATACCTCTTACTCAGTTGTCACTCTTTTCCGAGTTTTCGCTCAAATACCGATATGCTTAAGGAATGAAACGTAGAAAACAATTCCAGAAGTGGTTGCTCATAATTAAGAAAGTTTCCGAAGGCTGTCTTAAAGTTGTTTCAATATGAGCTCTTCCTATCGAATGCAAGTAAAGAATAGGAAAAGTAGTGCAAGTCAGGCTAAGCTCTGTGGCGAATTTACTTTAAGCTTCTTCTCCTTTACAGCCTCATTAATAAGAATTAGCGCGGTATTCTAATGAATAAGAATATTCTGAGGAGGCAAGCCATTCTTTATAACGAAAATTGGACCTTAGTTAAAGACATTACTGGATAACAGCATTTTTCTTCAAAAGTCCCGATTTATTTATATTTGTTTCTGCCTAGTTCTTTCTGTATGTATAAGGTTTTGGAATAGGATTTACTCTTCAATTTGCAATCGAAATCATTCGGTAATCATTTGTATTATTTCTAATTAAAAAAGACGGAAATTATAAAAATAAGAACTCTGATTCGTATAGCATAGACTGTGTGTGTCACGGAAAAATTTTTAAACTTTATTCTATTGAATATGTTGAATATTTCAACGCAACAGAATGGTGTTCACCGAAGTAGTTGACGCACTATCTGCAGTAAATCCGCTTCCTCTGAGATCGAATTTTCGTGCGACTTCATTTCGCGAAGATATCTCCTTTGCGTAGAAAACCGCTGTCCATTTTCATTGGGATTGTCTCCAACGTCTTCTCTCCTTCCCACGATAGCTATTCCCCCTCCCAGATGTTGAACCAACGCTCTTAGAAAAGCCATTCTCTCCGTATTTCGCGAGCAAACACTTCATCATCTTTAGGTCGTACAAAGATTTCATCGTCGTTATTGAAGAAGAGGGTATCTAACCGTATGAATTTTTGTTTATGGTCTTTCATCTACCGATGATAAAACCCGCTGACGAGTTAGCTGCTATTACTCATACGGACGAGGCGATGGAACATGAGATATTTATAGCTTTGTTTTGTTGTTAGACGGTGATTTTCATTTTTAAAGCTGCCAAACGTATGCTTGCGTACGGAGGCTCAAAATTTTTCTATCAGGATTCGAATTACTAAAATATCGCGTGACCGTTCAAAATAGGCCTACTAGAATATTGTCAAAATCGACAGATACAGAGATTTCGAAGCATATTTCCATGTAAAAATGTATTAAATAATTTTTAATCATTCGTCCTGCTCAGTTGTTGATGGACTGGTATTACAGGCATTGTCTCTATCAGGTCTTCTCTCCGTAGAGGCTTATAGTATGCGCTTAATTTCATCACCATCTTTTCTCAATAAATTCGCTGTTAGATCAAATCCTCATGCTGCATTATTTTTGAAAATAAATAGAATTTATCTTAAACTTGAGTTTATTTCTTTCAGCAAAAACGAATTTTTACAAACATTTTAAGAAAATTTTCTGAAAGAATTAGATTTTCTCTTAGGTAAACAATAAGTATTCATAGATAAATAAAGGAAAAGTATTCATAGATTACGTGTCACGACCCTGTTGTATGAAAACTTTAATGGATACTTACGGTGTTTAACTTTTGAGGTATTAACAGAATAGGTTCCCTAGCGTTCTCAACGATTCTGTTTTACACAGAAATTGATTTTGTCGTAGAACATGAAATATTATTTGCTGATAGGAATTTGGAATTGTTTTCGAGGCCTCTTTTAATTAAACTTTCAACCGATTCATCGGCATAGAATTTTCATTTAGGTTTTGTTATTGTAGTAATACATCACTCGTTATTTTAAATAATTGGTTCAATATGTGATTTGATAAGCACTCCTTTATAAGATTATCGATTTAAATGGTAAAAACAATCAGAGAAACGAAATGATAAGGTGTTGTTGAGACCCCTCGAATGCTTGCTTCACGCACTTGACAAGCCAACGGAATATACAGCTAAGGAAGGAAGTAAAAAATTCCGGGAAAGAATTCACCACTTGCGAAACCTCGCATTAAGATTCCATCTCCCCTTGATTTGTATAGCTTTTCTACCTTTGCGGTCTCTTATTCGTCCCGAGGTCCCTCTTTCCTTCGCTATCACGTTCATTCCAAAACTACACGATGACGGACCGCCAGAGATTAATATGCAAGAGTCACGCCACGCGGCAAGTTCAAACCTCTACACCGTATGTTCAAGAAGACCACTAGATGTGATTGCTCCCTACTTACCTATTGAAAAGGCTCGTAAAATGTAATGTCTTACGGAGAGTAAGAAAACGGAAATAATTACGCCTCTCCTGGAAATAACGAGGGTTTAGGGGCAGTCTTTCTGACCCCGTGTGACAATCGCGTTATAAGTTATTGCTAAAAATAACGCTGAATGTCAAAAACGATCCTCTATCGTTTAATCGTTACCGAAAACACGGGAAGACTTTCTTGAAGTAACACTGGAGCGTAATGATACTATTAAATATCCTAATCTCTCCTTGAATATGTCGTGATGAATATTTTCTCTAATTCCATCGTCGTGCTGTTTATCATCTCCCGTGAATAATTACTTTTTTCTAAAGCTAAAGCTAACTTTTCATTCTAGCAACAGAGACGCATTCTGGTTTCCCAAAACCTACAGAATATTATAGATTTACTTGAATCTAATAGTTTCTAAGTCACGTCCGTGAGCATGTGGGCAGCATCCAAACACCGACTCGACCTCTCTTGTTCGGCCTTATCTCCAGGTTAATTTTGCTTCACTTCCTCAATCTTATTTGTGCTTTGATACACCTTTCTGTGATACTTTTATGAGATGTATAAATTAGCAATCCCTTTTATCCAATCTCGTGGTAATTGCCTGTTTGTTTGCCGTAATTAGAGCCACGAAGTACAGTTTTCTTACTTGACGTATTCCCTAAGAGATCAAGAATTACTTCATCGGCTGATCGTTAATGATTTGTTCAGCGCTCATAAGAAAATGACGCCCCAAAATCAAACTTAATCTTGCGGGAAAAAGTATAATTCCTTATGGAAAAATAAATTGTTAGAGATGAATCAGTACGCGTTGTTATGGTTTAAACCCAAGTCAGGTAGAAGGCGTTGGAGGTTACCTAACAAATTACGTCTTTTTCGTCTTAGATTTCCACCATGTACGGACTCCGTATTTCTCCGGTACTTCAGTAGTTTCGTTACTTGTTCATTGAGTCGAAATTTAACTTGCGATTGGAAAAGGACGCAACGGTGTATCGACAGTTTTTGCATGGGAAAATTCTTTCCCTCGAGACACATTATCCTGTCTCTTTGGTAACTTCGTTAGGGAATATTGGCACATCCTGATATCTCTTCGATTCTGAGTCCCGAGGGAAAGGAAATATAGAGTGAGTTAGAGAAAGGAAATAATGGGAGATTGAGGACGAGATTGACTGGAGTGAAAGATTAAGAGGAGAAAATCTGATCCTCTTCTGCCGTCCTTCTTTTATTTTTTAGCCTCTTTTTGCCTTATTTCCTCGGATCTTTCAGCTCGCGAATGATCCGAAACCAGATTTTGCCACCTTGCTTACTTGTTCCTTGTTTACTTCTTACATGTTTACTCTTATGTCTTTCGTCGTAAAAATGGTCTCTTTTTTCTCGTTTTTTATGGAGAGATCTTCGGCCATGAATGTTAAGCGACATATGACAGAATCATTCCAATGGATGACGGTTCATTCAAATTATGTATTGAATTCATTTCCTCATAATTAATAAAAATTCATTATGGACACTTCGCTTTTGCTTTCGCTCAGATCGTCCATATTAATTCGGTTTTTAATTTCCATCGTTTTGGCATTTAAAGTTTTCGATGTTCAGTTGCATTATACCGTATATTAAGTTACGAAGGTTTTTTTTTTTGCTTTTTCACTGAGTTCAACATATAATAAAGAAATTTTTTCAAAGCAGCCAAAAGGGTAGCCCTACGTTTCCTGTCACTCTTTCCTTAATCTTTGCTTTTAACGTTTTAGCTTCGGATTATCCTTTCTCTCCTGTGTTCCAAGTAATTTTAGGGGAAGTTGCCCTTTGCCCTGACCTTCATACACCTTGTCCTGTCCCTAGACCACTTGGACACGACTCCCATCACTTAAGATCTGTGCTTCTTCCCTTTCACTTCTTTCCTCCCGAAATCCATCTATTCCTTAATTTTTCTAATTATTACATATAAATCACAATTTTAGCCTATTCTTTTACCACTAACCACTACCTACCACCAAAATTAAAGGGAGATAGCTGGACATCCCAGATGATTAATAACTTTAAACTAGGGACCTGCGAATTGATAATTTTTCTTCAAAACGAATCAGCTTTTGAGATTCTAAGTCGAATTAAATGGATATATATGTTTTCCTGTGTAACATCTTATAAATAATGTTTTAAGTTTGCGTGTGTGTTAAGCTGTCAAAGGCTCAATTCCTGGTGGGAGCCAGAGTGTGAAATGACCTTAGCATTTTTAATAATGTTATTATTAATATAATTGCGTGTTTGCGTCTTCGCCCAAAACTTGAGAACCAGAAGTTGCATAACTTTCAAACTTAAATCCTTTGCTTGCATTTCTGCATTTAGATACATTCTAAAGTAAACGTTTTTCTGTCAACGTGATCTCATAAATGATAAAGCGCCAAAGTATGCTTTATGTTGAGGAGATATTTAT
Organism: Pachydiplax longipennis; assembly: GCA_036926295.1. Classification (NCBI taxonomy): domain Eukaryota; kingdom Metazoa; phylum Arthropoda; class Insecta; order Odonata; family Libellulidae; genus Pachydiplax; species Pachydiplax longipennis. The sequence goes on from JAVFKF010000010.1 coordinate 6,168,710, forward strand.
TCCTCTGTCTCATTATTAAGTTAACTATCTCATGTTTTCTTCGAAATCCAATATATCACAATTAGTATAGTATTTATCAATTACTCTCAATATGGAAGAAATAAACAGGAACCACTTTTCGAAAAGAACCTAGTTCCTAATTTATTTAAAATAACTAAGCAAAATTAGGAACTAGGTTCTTTTCGAAAAGTGGTTCCTGTTTATTTCTTCCATATTGTCATGGAATACCACAAAGTGACCCGCCAATCAGTTGATTTTACAATTACCTGGTGAGAATCAACAGGATATTCAGAAGTTATGAATATAATAACAAATTTTAAAATTTATTAAACATATTTTTGATAGTAATTAAACAAAGAGTAAATTGAAAAGCATTTAATTGCTTGAATTTAAGTTTCTGAAATCTAATCTCTCTCTTCTATTCTTACAGATCACTTCACAGCTAAGCTCTCTGTGAGAATGATATCTGGTCCTGATTTTGTGGCTACAAATTTCACATTCTTCGACTGCAACACCTACAGTTCATGCACACAGTGTGTCTCCTCATCATTCCCCTGTGATTGGTGTGTTGATGGTCATCGTTGTACTCATGACACAGCAGAAAATTGCCGCAATGATATCCTGGTCACTGGTGTCAGCGTGAGTGTTTATCTATCTAGAATAATTAATTATCACTATTATACTTCTATAGAGTGGCATAGCAAGGGTGGGGACGGAAAACCCTGGGTGACCCTTTTAGTCTATGGCAGAGGTCAAGAAACCAGGGTAACTTAACTCAAATGGCATAAAAATGAAAATATTAGAGGTAATGAAGGCTTATCACATATACAGATAAAATTTTTTATGTTAACTTCATGTGTGGCAAACTCTATCATAAGCAAAGTAAAACTATGCTGCTGCTTTTGTGAAATGAGAAATGATGTTTATGTTGTAGATGTTCTCTTAATATACAAAATGTTTCAACCAAGCTTTCCTTTAACTGTAAATGCTACTACTAGAGATTAAAAGCGTGATACTAAATATATATTCTGATTTTAAATTGGAGATTTTATATTGGGTACAACAACTGAAGTAATTAAGACTAAATGCTCCACAATTATTACGATATTGGCTATCAGTAGTTCATCATTTAAAAAATTAACATTTCAATTAGACCATTATGTTGTTTGTCATGAGTGGAATTCTAATATGTGAGTGTTTTATCAACAGAGGATTGGACCAAGTTATCGAAGTGGCCCTAGTTTTTGTCCAACAATCAACGCAACTGCTGGAGGATCAACAGAAATCCTTGTATCTTCAGGAATAAAGAAGATTATCAGGGTGAAAGTTCATATCATTGGCGTGAGTTGAGGTTTCCTATTTATCATTTTCTGTTCTTCCTCCATAAATTGGAGGTGCAATATGCTGGTTAAAGATTTCCTTATCTGAACAAATATTTTGAGTAATTTTAAAATTTCTGATTTGAAACAGCTATTATTTCAAGCAAAAGCTATAAAATACTCTCTTTTTATTTAGTCAGTTTTCTCTTAAATTTATTTCTGTTGGAACAATTTTTTCCCATAGTTGTTAATCTTTCCAACAGCTTCCAGCATTAGTTTTCTTTTAATGTGTCATCATGTTCTTTTTATATTATGAGTGTTAATGGTTAATTTTGAAATTATTCTGTTTTGTAACTTTTTCTCTATTCTGACCAACATTTTATTTACATTCATTTATTGAAGAATATTTCAATTTAGAAAAATTGTTTACTTTGGTTTACACTATTTTAACTTTTCACTTAAGTTCCTTGCAAGATTTTGATGAAGTGAATTAAAATTCTTACTTCAACTTCTACATATTCAAGCAGCAGTTCATAGTGCAGACCCGCTTTGTGTGCCAGTTCAACATTGAAGGAAGGGTTACCAGTGTTAATGCTCAGCTCTTGGGTGATACAATTTATTGTGACCCAATGGAGTTTGCTTATACATCTAGAGCTCCCAACATCACTGCTACATTTGCAGTTATATGGGGAGGCTCTAAGCCCTTGGATAATCCAGATAACATACATGGTAAGTGATTTAAATCCAAATTTTATATGTTTTATAAGTAATGTTATGTATATGATTTTGATTTTATTTAGTGATTTGGTTTTTGCATGGAAAAGAAAAGGTTTTTCTTACTAGTAATGTATTTCATTTAAATATCTGGAAATAGGTAATATTGATTATTTTCTCCATTTTAGTGGTTATCTATCGCTGCCGTGACATGGCTGATAACTGTGGAATGTGTCTAGCTTTGGCTGAGAAATATGGCTGTGGTTGGTGCCAAAGCTCTGATCGCTGTGAAGTGAGAGAGCAGTGTGATAAAGGAGCAGGAGTTTGGCTGAACCGGAATCAGACTTGTCCAAATCCAGAAGTCCATTCCTTTGAACCACAACTGGGTCCTTGGGAAGGAGGAACCAATATTACAATCCGGGGGATAAATTTAGGAAAAACATTTCAAGATATTTATGGTGGTGTCAATGTTGCTGGAATACCTTGTGAGCCATACCAAAGCTTATACATCAAAACAAAGCAAATTGTTTGCCGGGTGGATGGACCTGGAACAAATGAACCAAGAGGTGGTCCTGTCATTGTAAGAGTTGAGGACTTCAGGGGAGAGTCAAAACAGAACTATGAGTTTGTAGATCCTGTGATAGAGTCAATAAGCCCTGAATTTGGGCCTCGTTCAGGAGGAACTACATTAAGGATCAAGGGGAAATATATGAATGCTGGCAGCCGCATACAAGCATTCATTGATGATCTTCCTTGTGAAATCCAAAGGTAATTTTTCAAATATAGCTGACTTATAGATGTATACATTCCTTATCAGCTCTTTTTATCCATCTTTTGAAGTTTATGACATAAATGTATTCCAATGGCTCAATTGGCTCAATCTTTGCTTTCAGCACCAGTCCAGAAGAAGCAGTATGTGTGACTAGTGCATCAGACAGGCCTAAATCCGGGAAGCTAAGGATGAAGTTTGACAAAGGCGATAGATTCTTTGATAAGGTGTTCTTTGAGTATGTCAAGGATCCTACAATTGAATCAGCCGAATCTGGTGTTGCTGGACAGGTAACCAAATTAACATTTCATGCTCAAAATGATATTCTCTGAATCATTAGATTATTATTTTTGTGTCTCTTACAGTAATTATGATAATGAAACCTTACTTCATAATTACTTGGGAATGATGAACAATCATCAACTAATTCTTTACTGTTTCCTTTCAGATTAAAATTCCCAAGGGAATTCCTGCAGGAGGTATTAAAATATCAGTTTCTGGAAAAAATTTGGTTTATATACAAAACCCTGAGATGTACGTCTACTACGAAGGCAAAATGTATACTAGTGTAAGTATCAGTTCTTAAAATCGTGTTAATTTTATACTTCCAATTACATTGAGTGACTATTTAATAATTTAGTACAATGCTAATGTGTTGGTAAATTTGTCTTACAGCAATGTATTGTGCTAAGCAACTCCAACATGGCATGCAGATCTCCAAAGATAGATATACAAGAGTCATCCCTTGATGCTGAAAGACCCCTTCATCTGGAATATGGCTTCAGAATGGACAATGTCACTGGTGTCAGGAACCTGTCTCTTCAAGAAGGATATAGCTCCTTCCTTATGTACCCAAATCCAGTTTATGAACCATTTGATGAGGAGGTTAAATACTACAAGAGTGATTATCTCACCATAAATGTAAGCTAATTCTATTAATATTCAAATCTTGATGCAATATTTTCTGCATTTCATTTCACGATTTGTAGTGATTCAACCCTGTTGACAAATGTTGAGATGTTACATTTTCTTATGAGCTCTTTTGTATTTGCTAGTCATCATTTCAGTGTAATCAATAGTGAATGATAAGAACTCAAGTAATCATCAAAAAATTTGAATTACTGCTATCCTTCTTTTAAAAATAAAGGTTGCGATACTATTAGTTATTTGAAATCTGTCATTATTATTCTTCTAACTATTTCCAACTCTTTCAGGGTCAACATTTGGATCGTGCTTGTCAAGAGTCTGATGTGGTAGTACAAATTGGCAACAGTTTTTGTAATGTAACTTCACTGTCACGGCAACAGCTAACATGTCGACCTCCAACTTCCCAGCCACCTGCTCTTGGTCTAGATGGAAATCCTATTCCTGAAGAATTGCCGGAAGTAGTGGTAAGTTATGTGATATTTCAGGTTTTGTGTTTATCTGTATAAAAAGGCAATTAAAAAGCAGTTTCCATGAATTCTTAGAATGTATATTGCTGGTTTGACCTTGTAGAATAGCTCTATTCTTTTGTATAAGAACGAAGAGAGATATAATATTATTGAGAAAGACAGATTGTTTGTAAAATTCTATATTTCATATTAACTGACACTAAAATTACCTTTCAGGTAATTGTTGGCGGTACTCTGAGATATGTGATTGGGAAGCTGAGTTATGCATCTCCTGCTGGGCTCAATGGTCCTCTTTCAAAGCCTGCTCTCATTGGTGCCATTGTTGGTATAGTCATATTGGTTGTGATATTCATTGCATTCCTAATTGCTTATCGAAGGAAGTCTACTGAAAGTAATAGAGTGCTTAAGAACATGCAAGAGCAAATGGATATCTTGGAGTTGCGTGTAGCTGCAGAGTGTAAAGAAGGTAAATAAAGCTACAATTAAAATTAATAAAATTACCAGAGGTAAAACTGCACTTTACTTAAGAAGAATTTAAGAAAAATGTGGAGAGATACAAAGTAAAACTTGATGCAGCATCATCAATTCTGAAATTCAAACAAATATAAAAGATGAGAGAAATGTAAACTTTTGCACAATAGCTGAGCAACTAGCTATGACTGGGACTTAAACTCGTCTCATATCAATAATTTTTTGCATCTTTTTCTTCTTAGGTAAACTAATATTTAGTTTAGCAGTTTTAAAAGAGGAGAAAAAGAAGTTTATAATTTTATTACATAAATTTTTAATTTTCAATATTGATTAAATAACAAAATCTTGAAACCATTTTACTTTTCCTTACAGCATTTGCAGAACTTCAGACTGAAATGACAGATTTGACTGGAGATTTGACTTCTGGAGGCATACCATTCCTTGATTATCGAACATATGCAATGAAGATTCTATTTCCAAACATGGAAGAGCATGCTGTTTTGCAGTGGGAACGTCCAGAACTTCAGCACAAGGAGAAGGGCTTGAGACTCTTTGGCCAACTAATTATGAACAAGACTTTTCTTCTACTTTTTATCAGGACTTTAGAAAGCAATCGTTATTTTTCAATGAGAGACAGGTATGCTTCATACATTCCAATTTTAAAATTATTTCCTTTTCAAAATGATTCCAGATTTGTTTACTAAAAACTAAATATTTTGAAATGTGTATGTCTCATTGGTCTTAATTTGATCAACAGGGTAAATGTTGCTTCATTAATTATGGTCACACTACAAAGCAAAATGGAATATTGTACAGATATTTTGAAAACCTTACTAGCTGAACTAATTGAGAAATGCATGGAGGGAAAGAGCCATCCTAAACTACTGTTGAGAAGGTATGAAAATGTATTATTATTTCTAATATATTATTGAAGTGGCTACATGTTTAGTAGTTGCTTTCGTTTGTAATTCGTTGATTTTGTAATTTCATGATAATTTTCTGTCAATTATTATTTAATTTATGTATATTTATATAACATCATTATCACCTTGAACTTATTATTTTAGGACTGAGAGTGTTGCAGAGAAAATGCTCTCTGCATGGTTTACCTTCCTGTTGTATAAGTTCCTACGAGAGTGTGCTGGGGAACCTCTATACATGCTATTTCGTGCCATGAAACAGCAAGTTGACAAAGGTCCAGTTGATGCTGTTACCAGTGAAGCTCGGTACTCTCTGAGTGAAGAAAAACTCATCAGGCAGTCCATTGATTTTAAACCTATGGTAAGTAGGGAATTATCTTGTGTTACTGGCATATTAGATTGCTATTAAAATTACCCAAGTATTTTTTTTAATTCTTTCAAAAATTAACCTTATTATAAAATGTATCCTCTCTTTATCTATCTCTTCTCTCAGACTGTGTTTGTATCCATATCACAACAGACTGTGTTTGTTAGTGGTCTAGACCCACAAACAGAAAATGTGCCTGTGAAGGTCTTAGACTGTGACACAATTTCTCAAGTGAAAGAGAAAGCTTTAGATACAATCTATCGAGCTACTCCCTACAGTCAACGCCCACGAAAGGATGACCTAGATCTAGGTAAGTTATACTCTTACTCATTTTACTATCTAATTATATTGTTAATATACTATATTTGAGGAATTTGATATTTTTCCTTTCCTATGAAATTAATCATCCACAATTTCCAACATCTAAATATCTGTTTTGACAATTTTAGAATGGAGAACTGGAACTTCAGGCCGATTAATCCTTTATGATGAAGATACCACCACCAAAACTGAAGGTGAATGGAAGAAGAGAAATACCTTGAACCACTACAGGGTAAGTAATGTAATAATTCAGTTGATGGTGAAGCTTTAGCACTTAAATCATAAATTCATTTATATTCATTGTTATGTATTAATTTCTCTCCATGCAGGTACCAGATGGAGCTTCATTGAATCTAGTCCCAAAACAATCGTCCATTTATAACCTGTCAATTCTTTCGGAGAAGACAGATAAATCTCACAAGTATGAGACACTCAACTTATCAAAGTACAGCTCTGCAAGTCCTCCTCTCAGTCGTGCCACTTCTCCTCTAAATAATGACCATGATGGAGGACTAAAAGTGAGTAACATTATCTCATATCATATTATGACTGTTGTATTTCTTGTGGATTTTAGGTTATGAGAAAAAGTGATATCAGTAGAAGCATATCATGAGATTGTTTCTACCTTTTATGAGTTTAAGGTTTAGGGCTATCATTTAAGATCATCATTTTAAATATTTTATTTGATGTGTTATTTATAGGTATGGCATTTAGTTAAGCACCATGATACTGATGCCCAAAAGGAAGGAGAAAGAGGAAATAAGATGGTATCTGAGATATACCTTACACGACTGCTAGCCACCAAGGTAAGAAAGAAGTTTTCTTGAAAGTTAATGCCTGTATTACATTTAGAAAAGACTTATTTTCTTGGATATCATTAAAATGAGCCAAGATTTTCATGTGATTTTTGTAGGGTGTGTGTTATTACCACCGCAAGTATTTAAAGGAGAAATTTTACTTCATTAATTGTCATGATTTACTATTTAGAATTATTTCAGATTTGGTTTAACTAATATTAATTTACATAAAGATTTTCATATGATTCATTTCTAAAAAAGAATTCACTTAAACCTTCTACTATTTGAAGGCCCTATTTTGACATATTATATTCTTTTTATTTTCCAGGGTACTCTGCAAAAATTTGTGGATGATCTTTTTGAAACAATATTCAGCACTGCTCACAGAGGGAGTGCCTTACCATTGGCTATAAAGTATATGTTTGACTTCCTGGATGATCAAGCATTGCATCATGGTATCTCCGATCCAGAAGTTGTGCACACTTGGAAGAGCAATAGGTATTATTACTTTTCATTTTATGGTTCATATAGAAAGATTAATTAAGGTTTTTTGAATTATACATGTCATGTTTTTGCTCTCTAATGTGTTTCCTTGATTTCATTTCAGTCTACCACTTCGGTTCTGGGTAAATTTGATAAAGAATCCAAATTTTGTTTTTGACATTCACAAGTCCAACATTGTGGACTCCTGCTTATCTGTGGTTGCCCAAACATTCATGGACTCATGTTCAACATCAGATCACAGATTAGGTTTGTAATTTTCTATTTCATCAGCCCTTTTCATTTCTATCTTCAATCATTCAAAAGTTTTTCTTATTGAAAGATATCTCTTTACCTTTCAAGTTATAAGAAAGTAAATAGAGGATATCAATGTAGAGCTGTCAATATTTTTTTCTTATAAAGTTAGTCATTCTCAAGTTGCAATTGTGACAACAATTCTCCATATCATAAGGATGTATATTACTTTTTGATCCTTCTAAATAATTCACCTCCTAGACTTCAATAGGTAGTTAATTCTTCATTGGGAAATTTCAAAATTTCACTACATGTTTAAGCATAAGCTGATGCACTTTTACGCTGTTATTTTATTTATTATATGCTGTTTAATGAATTTAGAAATTGATTGTTCTAATGTAATTTCATTTATTTTTCTTCAGGCAAAGACTCACCTAGTTCGAAATTGTTGTATGCTAAAGATATTCCACTGTACAAAGAGTGGGTTGACCGTTATTATTCTGACATAAAGATCATGTCAGCCATTTCAGATCAGGATATGAATGCTATGTTGGCAGAGGAATCCAGGGTAATTTTATTTATTTCTTATAGAATGAATTTGAATTTTGATAATCAAGGTATCTGACAATAGACCATAATTTATATGTTACTAATATATTTTATCATTTCTTTTTAGCTGCATACAAATGAATTCAACACAAACTGTGCTCTACATGAGTTGTACACATATGCAATAAAATATAATGAACAATTAACTGTGACATTAGAAGAGGATGAATTTTCTCAAAAGCAAAGACTAGCCTATAAACTGGAGCAGGTTCATAATATCATGGTTGCAGAGGGTAACCCATGATAGCTCCAGACTGTAAGCAAGGATATAACCCCTACAGGTTCCACTAGCCTATGGTGGGACAGTGATGATGATGTTCTATGAGTATCTCTGTGTGTGTATGATGTGTCAATGGATGTGAATACGAATGTGTGTCTTAGGCAGATGAATTTTCTCTGAAGCTAAATCTAGCCTATTAAAAAAACTGGAGTTCATATATAAAATTATCAAATGCAATATTTTGCCAACTCCAGGTTTTTGGGCAAATATAATCCTTAATGGTCCTACTGCTCAAGTGGGGTCATGATAATGATCTTTGCCTGTCTTTGTGAATCTTTATGAATGTGTAGGGTGTATGAGAAAGTATGTACGAGTGCTTACTATCATCTATCGATGGAAAATGATGCACTTTAAGGTGCTTTTATTATGATTAATGAAGTCCAGTGAAATGGATTGACATTTGAAATGGTGTTACAGGGAGTGGGATGTTTAAAATGAATAAAGCAAGAAAGAATCCCAGAACATTAATTCTTTGCTCAATAACCAGTCAGTCAGCACCAGATCAGTGTTGTAAAGGAAGACCTCCAAGTTGAATGTCACAGATTTTTCCAGTGCTTGCAGAGGAAGTGTGTTTTCGAACTATCCCTGAAGTGCCTCTGGTAGAATGGCAAGTGTGTGAAGTTGAGTAACGTTCATATTTTTTTTACATTTGACTGACCTAACTGCCTAAATGGTACTAAATGTTTGGCTTGTCGGTGCAGTTAGATATGATTTTCACCTTCCTACAAGAGTCAAATTCCATGATCAAGTAGATGGAGCAGCATTTTCTCACGACTTTTTGACTTTGTTGAATGGTTGTGTGAAGTCAGTCTAATGCAGAAGTGGGGAACATGGAGCTATAAAGGGTAGTTGCACATTTGATGATGTTTTTCAGAGAGCAAAAAGGATAAAAAAAGGTCATCACTCGTGAAAAATTCAATTTTTATCTTAAATGTTTCCTTATAGTGTCAGGATTTTATCAAATTTGTTAACATACATTGCTTGTGTTCCTGCAGTGAAACCCCCTGAAAATTTTTTGTTTTGAAAGTGAATGTTGATCATTTAATGTCTTCCATGTTTCCTTCTTGCACCAAGTTTCCCTGCTCAGAGCACAGTTCCTGTCCAGTGGACAAGCACGGGATGCTTGACGTCATGTAAATTTGTACAGTTATCATGTGAAATTGAAATCCCTAGCTTCAAGCACTCGAGTACTGGGGATATGGTGTACAGTTCATAGTAATGCTGTATAATTCCTTTATTGTACTACTAAAGTGTTCCATTGTAATTCGTGTATTCAGGTGCTCCACAGATGTCCAAATTACAGCTTGGACTTGCCATTAACTAGCATAGGTGTATGTGTAGATGTAAGTGTGAGGCTGTTTCTGTTTTTTCAAGATGCACATGCATACAGCACTTAATCTTCATGGTACATTGAACTTGTCCTTATTAAAAAGGAGCCATCTCTTTGAGACAAGCAAATCTTGATGACTGCATTGTCCAGCTTTCTGTTGGTAGATGAAATGCTGTACTGTATTGAATGAATTCCTTTTTGTCTGCCCGTATTTGTAACTGATTGGTGTGTCAGTGTTTGGGTGCAAAATTGACCATTGTGATGTCAGGTGAGAATGCATCAGTGGCTAAGAGGACCAAGCAATCAGTTATCCTGATACCCTGACAAATCATGAGAGCATCATCCTTTCTATCATTGACTGTGAAACTTTTTTTATTTGTGTGACTCATTATTTCTGCTTCATTTTGAAGGAGAAGAAATGTGTCAAAACTCAGGAAAATTCTGTAGTGAGTTTCCATTGATTGTGTAGTGGAGTCTTGCAGCCGAAAAGGGGGTTTTAAAGACTGGATCTTTTCGATTTGACAAAAATTGTGGCAAATCAGCCATGGGAGGCCATCCTGTTCAACTGCTTCTGTGGAATGAGAAGGAGATGTAACAGTTGTGCATGCTCTACATTTTGTTTTTAACCTTAGTTGTAGGATCCTTAAATGTCCTGTCTGAGCTTTCATGAAATCCTTTGAACATTAATGGTCTCCCTGGCATTATCACATTTATAATATTGTTTTATTGTATGCATTATGTATATGATCAGTGTTTTGTCACCATAAAGGAAAACGGTTTTTCATGCAGTATGTTGGCCTTCTTTGAATAACATATCATTCATGGAAATAAGAAGAACACTAGAAGATAAACCTTTTAATTTTAACACACCAATATTTCCATTGAGTGGATAGCACAATAGTTCTGTACATTTTAATCATATTCAGAGGTTTGCATACAATTGCTTGAATTCATTAAATTAAATGTTTGAGGCCAATATTTTGCCTGTGATTGACTCTACTGTTGATAAATTTATAAAAAATGTGAAATAAAAATGATTATCAATGAAATGCAGGTTCAAATGCATGAGTTAAAAGTAATTAGTTAGTAAAGATTAAGACTTCTTTGAAATTATTACGCAATCAATAAATTCAGTTTATTTCAAGAAATTAAGAAAGGAGAAAATTTTAGTATCCTGCCAATAAATTATCTCTTAAAAGTGGTAAGGCCTCTTAAAATTAATTTCAAACTGAAAGCAATCATTTCTTAAGATATAAAATTACACATGAAACTTATTGCTGAAAATTACACTAAAAGGCAAGGAATTTAGCGTTATTTCAGAGGACTTTTTAGTTGATTTCTCCTTTCCCCATTTTATCCTATAATTAATAACTCTAAACTTTGATGCAACTAACTTTTGAGATAGAAGTCAAACCTATCCCTAAAGATAATGAAATTTTTTCTAGAACCACGGACTTGCTTATCAAAACAATTAAAATATAAAGAGATATGAAATGAAATTTTGATATTGATTTTATGCAATGAATTTTTGCTAGAACAATAAAACAAACAACACCACCATTGATTCTAAAAATGAAATAATTCAGATTTTTAAAATGAAAATATGGATTTACAGGTATTTTAAACAATACTTAATAGCAACATTTGGATAGTCAAAGAGTCACATATATCTCACAAGCCTAAGTTTTTATCAATTTAAAATTGTAGCAATGGATTACATTAAAAAAGATTGATTGACATTGAATGAATTAGTACAAATAATGAAACTATTAATCACCTCTGAAGAAGTACAAAAAATGCATTATTATTGACCAAGGGTGTAAAAAGGTTTTGAGACATTTTGCATTGGCATCAAATTGGTGAGATTAAAAATTTTAGATACAGGCACTAATGTATACTTACTCCTTCAGAATATGCAGCCATGAACTGCAATTAAATCATATTTGGTCTCAAATATATATCAGGGAAGAACATTTCTGGCACTGGGACTTTTTCCAATTTACAACGTTAAGTAAAATTTTTACCAGTCTAGCGACACACCCACTCTTGGGACCCTAAAACTAAAACCTTATTTTCTCAGTGCTAAGTAACAATAAACCCTGTAACAATACTGAATTATGTCACTATTCCAAAATACTCACAAGCTATGGGTTAATTACTAAGTATCATTAAAGTGAATCCTCACAATTGAGATACATTCTTCTTAAAAACGGTAAATTCAGTTCTATACAAAGAATTCCTCTAAAGAGATCCAAGAAACAATGCTTGATTATCTTCTATATATAACATCATAATAAGGGTTGAGAAGAAAAAAGAATAAAAACTGGCCTCTCTGGAGCATTTCCATATTCTATGTTCAAGATATTGCTCTCTTTTTGGGTCATTACTTAGTCGGAAAGTTATTTCTGTTGGAAGGACAGTAGCAACATATGATTCAGAGTCAGTTTACTGCTGAGGTATCAGATTACGTACTATGAGTTCACAATGACTTTTGCATTCCTCATCCTCCAAATGTGGCTTAACCAATTGAACCCTTGGAAAGAATACGTGGTCCAGAGACCCAAGTCCTTCTGACACATCTAACCCATATACTCCCATAGTAACAATTAATCGAAAAATATTTTTACTCATAGCATGTTTGAGTTTTTAATATCACTTACAGATATAATCACGTATAGTCATTTCGTAAATATTTTTGTACCGCTAGCGATGTAGTGATAAATATTCGACTAGAAAAGAATGCTACGAATAAAAATACTAGCTTTCATTGCGAATGCTATTGCGTCTTATACTTTATCAACGTACAAAGTCTCTTAAGACCTCTACAGAGCGTAGCCAGGTTACTTGCCCAGAAGAAATAGATATTTTTCCAGGTAAGTAAATTATTTCAGGTGAGTACAGACAAAACATTCAAGACCCTTGGGCAGTTTGGTCCCCATTTGCCAATATCCTTGAAATACCGCGGCCATTGCTGGAATTCTCCACTCGCAGGAATTGAAGGATTAGGTCGCTAGCCTAGGGATTTCGCTGCCAAAAAAGAGAAAGTTGATTCCGTTTATCCCCTTCCGTTCTACGTACTTCCCTATTTTTGCACAATGGACTGGTCGAGGACAAGAAAACAGTCATGCGCATCCTTAATATGCTATGTCTGTTCCCCCACCCTCTACTCCTCACTCCATTGCATATACGTAATGCTTCAAAAATTTTAACCCAAAAAGTAAATTCTAAAGGAAGATTTCTGGAATTACATCATGTATATGCATATTCATTATTAGTAATTATTACTACTCAGTATGACATGCTGACTATTTGCTTCCTACTCAAGATCAAGTAGCTTGCCCAAATTTTCACAGTTAAAATCACCTCGTAAATTCTTCCTTTAAGGTGAACTTCAACAATAAGTAAAATTTTTCTAATGACCTCTTATTTTTGCATTCTTCTACATCCAAACGTCACCTTTTCCGAGGTGTTTTGCGCCATTGATATTTTTATGGAAGCAAGTACTTGAAAATTTTAAAATTTAATTTAGTTTTATATTATATATATAGATAGTAGAGAAGGGAGTTATTACTTGCGCCCGATCGCCCTTAATTTCTTGGAATAATTTAAATCTAATACAGGGGTACTACTACAGTAGTACATTTTTCATCGGAGAGATTAATTAAACATTTGGTCTAAAAGGCCGCATGAGAAACAGGCTACGTGTTACTGTAAACTGTTAAACATTGAAGTTTTATTTAAGAAAACGAATTCGTTCTCTGATTAACATGAGAGTGAACATTTTTCATTTTATTTTTCAATTGGCTTCACCAACGAGGTGGGAAAGAGATTTTTAAATACGGGTATTGGTTTCAGAAGGTGACTAAAAGACCACTGTGAACGACCAAAGAGGTTACATTTGGCCTGAAGGTTCCCCGTTGCGCGATAAAGGTGTCATACGAATAAATACCTCACTTTTAAGAAGGAAATAATCCCACGGAAAAATTGTCACACTGAGAATTGATGGAATTTGGTGGACGGAAGAAATGCCACAGTAAAATTTTCGCGGAGGGGCAAAACCATTTTGATGCGATGTTAAAGACCATTTTGGCAATGGCTCACGTCATGCTTAATTGTTGTACTCTTGTTTAATATATATGTCCATTGTATTTATGCAAAAATGCAATTCTGCATCGTTTGCGCTGTTTTTAAAACTATGCTAGTAACGTTTAAAACCGTTTAGGCAACGTTTTGACTATGACTCGCGCCATAATCTATTACTATTCTTACTCCTGTATAGAATGCAATAATATTTTGCCGTATATTAAACATTTTCACGCCCTCATACAGTTATGCACTATTACGCTTCGAAAGATAAGTGACGATTGCTATAAATTCCCTTTAAGTTGCCTACTATAAGCGTACTTGACGGAGCGAATGAAAATATTTACAGCGGTGGAAGGTGAGGAGTGGCATTTTTACCTGGATTTAGGTTCCCCAACTCTGCTCTTGTTCTTACTTTCGAGTTGACCGTACATAAGAAGAGGTCGTTCAAGATTTCGCTGCTGCTAACGTCGCCAACATGTGCTTCTGTTCTAATTCCTTTCTTATCTCAAGGTGAGTGATATTGAGTCTATTCAAAATAGGTCCTTACGAATATCTTCAAAATCCTCCTCAAAAATATCATAGAACCGATAGCAGATTTCGGAAGATTCAGTTCCGAGTGGGTTATGAAAAGGAGATGGAAAAGCCATTTCCTCACTGGATTGAGTGTGACCCTCGGGAAATTAATTCCTACCAGAGATCGCAAGGCGTTTAGCTCGGCGAATCTGTCGAGGATGATATCATTTTTGAGAGGGAATCAAAGCAATAGACGGACCTTAAATTATATCACACTTAAGGGAAGAATTCTGAGATAATGGGACGCTTGATCACATAAGGCATGCTCTCCAAAGGACACTGTGACGGGGGTTCAAAAATCTGTAAGTTGCCAGGACATAATTTAAGGACGGCCTCTAAGTCTGTCCAACTATAGTTCAAGTTGCACAAATTTTATTCTCTATAGATCCAATTTTATCATGGTGATCAAATCTTTGTCTAATTTCTTGGGGTTATTGTTGCTCTCCAATTGTTTTAAAACATATTGAATGGATTTGAGTGAATCTTCAATCGCCACTCTTTTCTCAGTTCAGTTAAGACGTGTAATTTAATGGAAAGCGTTTTTATGCATTTACATATATTGGATTGATCGTCCAACATCATAAGGTTGGTGGCCCAAAATTATCTATCTAAAATTCTATTAAATGTGTGGCGTTCACTGCCAAGGAATAGAAGAAGCGATATAATTATGATTCACTTAACTCTTAATAACTTCCTAAGTTACCCGAATATTATTTCTTTTAAAATTCCACAGAAGATTCGAGTCCCTTTTAACCTATGCTTAGTCTGCATCAGAATATGTTTTGGCAAGGTCCGCCTCATTATAGACTTAACATATCCTTAGTTAATAATTCACCGATAATTTTGCCGGTAAAAATTCTAAATAATTCCTAATTATAATTTGCGCATAAAAGAGGGAATAAATTCAAATAACCTTAAATTTATTGCACCCGGTGAATGCTTTCCTTTCTTATTCCACAGAGGTATGAGACCCCTCGATACTCTGATAATGTAAAATTTTTCGGAGTTCAATGTGGCCTTTTTGTCTTGATGGCTCGGAATTCAGGTTTTGTTTCGTAGTCCTAACTATGTCAAGTGAACGTTACTTCGGAGATTAGATTAGTTTTCCTACGCACAGTTTAAATGGGAGAATATTTTAGTACCTGCACTCAAATGCGGTGTTTTCACCTTCGTTCAAATGGCTTCATTCGCTCAAGGGGCGAGACGACCGCCTCAGGAGAGACGCATGTTAGAGTGGCATTTTAAGTGTTAGACAATCGTCTCTACGATTTTGTTTTTGAGAAATCGGTACCAAAACTTGGCCATTCAGTGCATATATAATTGTAAATAGCGTATATTTTTCACTCGCATCGTTTGAGAATCGGTTGCTTTTGTCTTAGACAGCGGTCACTCCGAGCCCATGGACTCAGGATGTTTACGGTCGAATTTCCTATATCCTTCTACAGGGGTCACGTTTACTCAAGTGCTGTGGGCTTTACCAACTCGTATGTGCGAAAAGTGATGGCGAGAGATGGTCGTCTCTTCCAATCCAATAACCCCGAGCTGTTTGTTTTCGTTATTCTCTGGGTACTCGATTTAAGCATCCTCTAAAAGCACACGTATCAAACCATGCCATCTAATCTTTTTTACATTCTCAGTCAGATGCATCGTCGTACGATGCACTTGCTGATAAATCAAAATTCATTACAAGGAACAGCCTAATGAAAAACCTTGGCGAAAAACGTTTTTGATGTAGTGCGATAGAAGAACAATTCCCACCTTCTCCTTCCTTCGCGTCATACCTAAGTGGAGGTCGGCCGCAAGTTCATGACCGATGTTTTGCTTTGCTAGTTGTTCATCTTTCGCGCAGGCAAAGAAGGCAAAATCTCTTACGAGATGACAGATCCTTCGGCCAGAGATGAGAATCATCCAGTTTGGTACAGATCTTCATATAGTTCAGATGCGTTGCGGATCGCTATCAATTTTGCGAGTAATCTGTGTTAAGTTAAAGTATGTCTCTCGTGCACTGCCTTTCCAGTATTTTGAGATATCCATTCACTTCCAGAGCCTCTTCAGTTCAGCGTAAACCATTTAAAGGTAATTATCTATTTCCCTTTTTAATCGTTTGTGAAAGGTACAAAATCCTAATTTTAAATAATTTATCAATTTTAAGGTTCTGACCTTACAAATTGATAAAAATAAGTGAATTGGAAAGTAAGTTATTAGTTCAGGAAACAATATTTGGAACCGATTCAGTTTTTCTCAGTTAGTTTCAAATATATTATTAATAATATTAATTTGAGTCCTAATAGTGGGTTTAAATGCATCGAAAATAAGTACTTATTTAGGTTGAAGAATGATGTAGATTCTTCTTCAGCACATGCTGAGTAACTGATAATTACTTTATATAACAAAGAAATGTTATATAAAGTGATGCAAACTAGAATTTACCAATAATAGTTTCATGAGATGCCGGTTTCTATTAATCCTAGCTCCGTAAAATCAGGCTCTCTTGTTAAGTAAGTCATAGTAATTGTAATAATTGAAATTCCTATGTTAGTTATACAATAAATAAGTGTTGTTTTGGCATGATTTTTATCCGAAGTTGCATCAAAATTATTACAAATTCCAAATGTGATAATGCTTTTTAAAATTTTAGCTCCGTTCGGTATCAACTCTTTTCTCGAAGAATACCGAATAAATGGTATCAGACAAATGGTCGTATTTGCCAAAGTAATTGCAAAGACGATTGAAATCACAGCAGAATTTGAACTCGAGATTCCGTGTGGAATCCGACGAATAACAAACAATTTGAGTGTGAGGGAAGTGACACCAATTCTTAAAAAAAAAAAAATGAGGTTAAATTTTTTTAAATATATAGGTGGGAGTCGGGTAATATTGGACGGCGAACCATATCGGATAAGCGGTGTTTCGGCTCTTTTGTATGTGCAGAAAACCCTGTCGCGCCATCGGCAGTTTCGAGGAACTTCTAGAAAAACGCACTCACACATATTAGATCTTGTTTTTTCGGCGTGAGAAAGGAGATTTTATCTATTTGGAGTGTGTTTTTTGTGCACGTAGATAACTTTCGAGTGCTGTATCCTACTTGAACGTAAGTAGAATCACTTCTTTGTGTATTGGTAACAAATAGTAATCTTTATTTGTAATTTTCACGTTTCAAATCTGATCATACTTTGAGAAAGTGTAATGATGGAAAGGAATCACTTGTACACTACCGCAATTTTATTCGTGCGACATGTTTGCTAGCGGACTAGCATCATCAGAAATACCCACGAACGTCCAAAGAGTTTCGGTGCACGTTTGGGAATGGATAAGTTACGACGGCCCAAGATTATGTTGGAGAATAAGTGGAAATTTGAATGGAGACCAATGTGTTCAAATGTTAGAGAAAGAAATGCTGCCAACGGTTACTGCTATGCATGAAAATTATTTTATGTATCAGTAAGTAGGTTATCTTATATTATATTTACTTTCATGCATCTTATATTATACATTAAGGATAATTTCAGCATTATATATATTCACCATTCAGCATTTATATCACCATTATTACATATATTACTAGAAATACTCAAAACCTTGTGCGGATTTGACGGTGATTTTAATTTATATCCTAGATTATACATTGTATGTATATTAAGGATTAAATATTATATTTTTACTCATGTGTATTTGATGGAGCTTTCGTGATAACGTTTCATTTATGCTAATTTAATGCTTTAATATGTGCTTGTTTTAATGTTTAAGTGCTCATAATATTTCAAATTTAATTTAAATTCAAACTAGACTTCCTTCAGTAGTGACATAATTTAACAATTTGAATATTCGAAAATATATAGCAATTCTGTCAATTCAAAGTGTGATGAGAGAAAAGGCCCTTCTTTAAAGAGGAACGTGAATAATTTGAAAATTATAATCGTAAATTGCAGAAGTGTACGGAATAAGTAGACCGAATTCCTTAACCTCACGAGAAGCACTTGCGCGGATATTGTGATAGGAACGGAAAGTTGGTTAAGAGAAGATGTTGAATCGAGTGAGATATTTCCTCCGGATTATATTGTATATCGTAAAGATAGACTCTGTAGGATAGGCGGAGGGGTATTTATCACTGCAAAAGAATTTGAAGAGTCAGCGCGTCGACTTTCTAGGAAACGTTACAAGTGAAATGGTATGGAGTTCGATTTTTGGACGGAACGAAAGGAAAGTACTTTTTTGTTCATTTATCGGCCCCCAGACGGCAACATTGAATGCATGCAGTAACTAGCCGAATCACTAGAGATCATTCGAAAGAAAATGAGGGATCCTATCATCGTTATAG
Organism: Pachydiplax longipennis; assembly: GCA_036926295.1. NCBI lineage: Eukaryota > Metazoa > Arthropoda > Insecta > Odonata > Libellulidae > Pachydiplax > Pachydiplax longipennis. The sequence goes on from JAVFKF010000010.1 coordinate 6,187,713, forward strand.
GAGGGGGTATTAACCTTCCCCATATTAATTGGGATAATTTATCGAGTTTATATACAAGTTGGGAGAAAAATATATTGCAGAATTTAATAGATACTTTTTCGCTCCACGCTTTAGATCAAATGACCAAGAAAGTTACGAGGACGATTCGCGAAGGTCGAGGTAGTTTATTAGGCCTACTAGCTACGTTACATTCGCACCTTTTCGATGAGCTAAATATAATATAAGGAATTTCAGACCACGATATTATTGCTGCAGTAATTAAAGCGGATATAGTAAAATCACTCAATCCGCCTCGGCAGGTTAATATGTTTCGTAAGGTGAATTTTTCGGAATTCACGGATTATATCAACGTTAACAGGGACGACTTTTATAATTTTGTGAGTAGTAATAGCTAGGTTTGTCCCAATTAAGACCGTGAGGGAGCGTAAGGATCCACGTTGGATGAAGCCTAAACTGCGGGCGTTGCATAGGAGGCAAAGGTTTTTACACGCGCGGATGAAGAGGCTGGAGAAGATCGGAGTAGACTTAGAAATTGAGTGACAGAAATAGGCGGAGGTACGAAAATTGGTTAAGGAGGAATCGCGGAATGAGTTCCTGGAATATAGATCTAAAACCCTTTTAGAGTCTTTAGGAAGCGACCAGAAGGAGTTTTGGTCATACGTCCGAGAATCTCGAGGTCAGTCTTCAGTATCTAGCCTTGTTAATGACGAGGTAAAGCGAACTTACTTAATCGACATTACCAGGAAAGCTTTACTTTAGACAATGGATGCACGAAGGATTTTTCTATGAGGGTTGATTCAAAGATGGGGCCAATCGAGTTTTCAGTGGATGGAATAGGAAAGCTGTTGCGACAGATTGACAAGAAGAAAGCGCTTGGGCTGGAAGGTATACCATCGCTCGTTATTAAAACACTGGCGGATGGGCTTTCTTCCTTTCTTTTCGTATTTTATAGGAAAACTTTGGATGAAGGCCTTGTACCAATGCTATGGAAAAGAGCGCATATCACCCCAATTCCTAAGAACCTCGAAACCGGAAGACTATCGTCCCATATACTTAACGTCAATACTTTGTAAGATGATTGAACATATTACTGACAGTTCAATAATGCGTTTTCTAGGTGATAAGGGGGCAATTAGAGAATGTCAACATGGTTTTCGTAAGGGTAGGTCATGCGATACCTAGTTAGCCCTTTTTGTGAACGACATAGTTCAAGCAGCTGATAAGGGATAAGCACAGATGCCTTATTTTTAGATTTAAGAAAAGCTTTTGATAGTGATAGCCGTGAAGGCCTATCAGGAACCCTGAAAAACCTTACTTGAAAACTCTTTATAGATTTACTCAATGTTGGCTTGTATGGGTGAGGGTATTAAGGTAGTTTTAATATATATGTGAGGAAGCGATATGTATGTGATCTTCATATGTGTGTTCATAAATATAATTTGTCTTGCATTGTGTAAATAGTTCTTTCTTGTATTGTGAAAATAGTTCATTCTTGTATTGTAAAAAACTTTATGTATCATGACTATGTAAGATGCTGCCACCTGGCAAAAGTCAACTCGCAGCGTATAATAATAATAGTGTCACATGTAAAAATAATTCATAAATTGGTGGCTTATGGGATTAATCAGCAAGTTATTGAATGGATAGAATGTTTTCTGGGAAACAGATCGCAGCGAGTTGCGTTGGACGGAATTTTATCTGATGAGGTATGCGTCACATCCGGTGTTCCTATTAGGTAGTGTATTAGGTCCTATCCTGTTCCTAATTTATATTAACGATATAGTGGATGATGTTCGATGTAAAGTTAGGCTATTCGCAGATGATACTGTTATTTATAGAGAGATTGAAAGCGCATATGACATTGTTTACTTACAGAACGATCTGAATGTTATTTCAGGTTGGTGCAGTGATTGGCAGTTAGACTTGTATGTAAAGAAGTGCGAAGCTATGAATTTTACACGTTCCACTAATGTAAACCGCGTACCCTATAATATTTCAGGATATCCGCTGCAGTTCGTGAAGCATCATAAATATCTAGGTATTACGCTCAGTAGTAGTTTTTCCTTCAAAGAGCATATTCAAAACGTAGTAGGTAAAGTGAATAGGATGCAAAGTTTAGCTAGTAGAATCCCAAGGGGTTGCTCATGGAGAGTGAAAGGAATAGCGTACTTCGCGTTCCACTTCGAGTTCGCGTCTTTTCCCGAAACTATCTTCTAATTGAGCATTTGATTTTAATAATTTAATTAATAAATGATTTGAAGGGATCATCTGTGAGAGCGCTACTCTTTGAACTTTTATTAGCTGTCATTATTAGTTATCATTATACAGTTGTCGCGCGCCGTTCGATCCTCTGAAAAGGCTAACGACATGAGTGAGCTCTACCACCTGGTGTGACGAGTGGAAATGTAGAAAACCGACCGGTGTCATAGCAGGGGGGCGGGGTTCGAGAGATATTATCTCTTTGGGCCTTTTGTGAGAATACATAGTTCTTACCAGGATAAGAGTTCATTATCGCTTTTGTATCCGAATCTGAGACGGTCTTCTTGTTAGTTCCATTTTTAAGGGTAAAACATACCTTTAAATAGCATTGGAAGTGATGTCAAACAGAAGTGACCAAGGTGAAATTCCGAAGTGAATTAGAAACGACAAAGTATAGGCAACATGTCCAGTCTTAATAAGAAGCACAGCTCTCTTCGAGTAATTGATAATCTTTCCAATATACATATATTTGAAGGAAACAGTCAAAAAGGTCTAATATTAAGATATGCCGTAATCCTTTGCGAGCGTCAAATCTTTCTTTGAAAATTTGAACGAATGAAGAAATGATTTTTCATGGCCACTTGAAGAAAAAAGCTATTTTACTAAACCCAAGTGTACAGAGAAAAGTATGAGTAAAGATATTAGAATAATTAGCCACGGAGATCTAATTTTCAGAAAGTGTCCAAGTAGACTCCTGGAGGGGTATGGATATAATAGATGAATTAGATACATTTTTCGAAGGCAGTCTTATAAGACAATCGCACGAATTTTACTGGCGAAAAATTAACCCTACAGTTGCCAAAGTATTAGATAGATGGCGCGCTGGAGATTACGTTGGTGAGCTTGATAAATCAGCAATTGATCATATAATGAATGAAGTAATAATGACAATGAATAATGATAATAATAATGAATCAAGTTTGGAAGATAACTCAAATTCAATGTAAATCAGTTCCTCAGGATAGGACAAGTAAAAGTACTACCATCATTTGTATTTCATTATTTGTCTCGGTGTTCGGATTGAAAGCATAGCTGAGTTGAAATCATGGCCGATACTATCCATGGCGGCCGAAAGTTAAAGTCAGCATTATTAGAATCCATTCACGCCATCAGACGGTGCGTCAACAGGCATTTTCACCGCTGTACGTCATCGTAATGGAATTTTCATATCTTCTCTCCCAATGCATCTAGAAAAATCGCCCACGCTCATTTGTTTAAATAATTTCAAAAGTGTATTGTGAAGTTTCCAACTTCATAGCACAAAATTTATAGATGCCTTTTGATCAAGATGCAACCTCAGAAACGTGCAGTATGCTTCAAAACTAAAGGCCACACTTTTATTGAAAATTTAGTTCTCCTGTGATGCATGGTCGTTGTTCCGTAATGGTGTATATAACCGTACATCATTATAAAGGAACACGTCTAGGTCTGGACTATTTTCAATCCGACAATATTCCTCGAATTGCGTTCCATCATAGCGAAGTCTAACCGAAAACGCCGAGGTAAACGGTATAACCGTTTCCATCTTTTTTGAGTGTGGTATTTTATATCTATTATAGTTTGAAAACACTCCGTTAGCCATTTGTTTGAGTCTTCTAGGTACCAAAGGAACTGGGGAAGGCCGGGATTACCTGTCATGACCTTTAAGAAGTTTTCTACGAAATTTAAGTTACTGTCAATTTTATAAATATTTGAATAAATATTTTTAATATATGTTCTACCCATTTTAATCGAACGAACTTTGATGTTTCCGAGCTCTCTTTATAATATTCTCTTGAAATCCTGGAGTATTTGTGTGCTTTCTTTTGAGAATATGGCGGATAGAAGCAGATAAAGGTAAAATACGTCTTCTAATTCTAAATTATTGTCTTTTATTCTTTTGGAGGATTACAGGTTGAGGAATTTCCTCTACAAGAGGCATAAAGGGAAATTAATGCATTTAATGGCAAAAGGCTTTTACTAATTTGTGAGGTCGCTACTCTGTCTTGAAGATCTGGCAACAATGTTGCTCTCAACGGCAGACATTTTATTTCGTGGAAATATAAAAATTAACAGAAAGAGCTATTCAGTAATGATTTTTACTGTTATTCGCTAGGAATGTTATCACGGCTAAGGTAGATTTTGGTTACGAAGTCTACTAGACAATAACGTATCACATTTTCTACAACACAACGTGGTACAATCTGATATCCTGAAAATGAGTAGTATATTCGTTTACTTTATTGCCAAATTTATTTACGTTCCTTATTTTACATATTTTTGACTCTAAATAGATTTTAGCCCTCTTTCCTTGTGTTTATATATCCTTATTTCAGAAAATTGAAATGTGTCATCAGTTTGGCAACATCTTCCTTGGTAACAAAACTAGTCAAATTACATATTAAGAGATCTAAATTAAATGAATTTCTTATTTATTCGAATACATAGATTGCGGTGTAGGTAGAAAATGTGAATATTTTAAATCTAAAACTACAAATTACTAATCGATGAATTTATAGATAATATAATTGCATATTATTGAAAATAGGATTGGTGTTTCATTTTGACAGTCTCAGTAGTAAGGAAGCCTCCTTAGTGAGAAGATGTCTGGCAGTAAAATGAGCCAAGCAAGGTATGTACTAGAAATTATATTATTTATATATAAATGCAAATCTCCTAATTACTTTATAATATGTGATATAATAAGTGATAGTTGTACAACAACCAGGAAAACAACCTACCATAGTTGAGTTGTCCTAATTGAACCATAAGGTTTCATCTCTTTCCTTGATTCATAACCGTTATTGTTTCACGTCCAAATCGATGTTTATCATGGTGAAGTTTGTAAAGTTTACCCGCGTTCTATCTTTGAGTTTATTATTTCATATATATATTTTAAGAAAATGAATTGAATAGCAAAGTGATAATCTTAAAATTCTTTTCATAGTATACGTATAAGCTGTGTAAATTTCCCGGCGGCAATCATTAAATATATACTTGTTATTCTAATATAATATGTTAGTGGCTTTAACATTTTGGCTTCTACATTTCTTCTTCGAGTAATTATTAAATTTCACAAACGACTTATACACTAACGAGTCCATATATGATTATTCTTAGCCTTCAGAAGCTTCAGGTTGTTTCATTATCGTTGTATTTTAGAAAACTAATAATTTTTAACCAAATAATTTTTCATCGATCACTTTCTATACTGTGAACGGAATGAAGGGGGAAAGAAATGTGAAGTTTCTTAAATTTCCTGCGCTCGGTGCATTCGACTTCATCCTCCGAGAAGTTTTTGGAATATTTCTTATATTCCTATAGTTAAAGTAAGGTACTCTGATATCTTCAAAGAATGAGATTTTGTTGGAGAACGAAGTAAATTATAATTTCTGCAAAGACGGGCTTGCAATTTGAAATGAAATTGAATTATAAATACCGATACACTTAATTATGCATTTTATTCTCAATATTTACTAAAAGTCTTTATTTTGAAGTTTGAGATGGCGTTGAAACTGAGCACATATGGTGCTGTAGTGTTATGACGAATAATTGTTAACAGAGACTTCATTTCCCATAAGCTTTTTTACTGTGACTATATAATGAAGCTTCAAATATTGGATATTTAGCTTCGTTTAGAATGTGTTTTCTTCTTATCATTAAGAAGAAATTGCTGTGAGGCGCCTTTCAACCATGCAGAGGGCGTAATTGTAGCTAGTACTTCTATATGTCCAGAAATAGTATATTAAAGATATGGAAGTGCATATTATTGAAGTTCATCGCGGAAGGTTAGCTTTAAACCACAAATTCCCGATTTCAATGGAAAAAATTTAATATTTCAAGTTTTTAAAGCCATATTGTTCGACTGAAAATGGCGATTTTGACAAAGTTATACCTGCAGACTATCATTACCATTTGCTAATACAATATTACCTTGGTTTCGACATGTCTAGATCCCTTTCTATCGTAATTTTATTTATAAGTTATTCTGCAGAACTCAAAATTTTCAATTTCAGAAAATAGGGAAGACCTTTTAGAATTTTGGAATGAAAAATCCATACAAATCAAATCTTACTAAAATTATTAATATAATAATACGTCTTTGTTGGAGGGCGAGACTGAGACTTGTTAGTATTTTATTTCATCTAATTATTAGTAATCATCGTAACCTTACTCTTTTTCATACAATTAACTTAAGTAAGATTCATATGACTTTGGATACGATTTCGATCCCGCTATATGCTTCGAAAATCTTTCAAAGTATGAGATATTTTATGCTATTTATATAAATTTAACGCGAGATTTTGTCAAATACCAGTCATAGATAACCGATTTTCTACTTTTACCAATTTTCTACACAACTATAACAAATGAGAAATTCTGTACTTCTTAATTCCTTCCAGCAGTCAGCATTGAATTTTTTTGATTGACATCGTCTTCATAATTTCAGTAAAACTAAAGGGAAAACCCTTTTCTTCTTCAAAATATTTCCATTAAATTAAACAGCTATAATTTTTTCATTGTATGTATTGAACGTAGAATGATGTAAGATTCGGATTATTATTTTTTATATCTTGAGTGTAGTATTTGTTTACTTTAGTGACTGTATAGAATATTATACCTTTGTGTGAAATGTTTTTCTCTATATGAGTTTTTATTTTTTCTGCTAATATCCAACACTTGTCTTTAAAGTTTCAAACTTCAATTGTAATTTGTGTTATTTATGAATATAACATTCCATTTGCTAGGGAGCCGCATAAAATTTTTATGGTCTGCACTTTGAAGATCTCCGCTTTTAATCGATTGCGATAGAATGCATTGTATCATTGCTATAAAGATCGACCGCTGCAGATGTCATGAATAGGTCATCCCTGCTGCAGTGTGTCATGAATGTATTGAAGTGAACCATGACGATAGTAATACCTTTTGAAAGTAATTCAAAAGTCTTATAATTCTTAATAATTTAGGTATTTTCTTTAACCAAAACAAAGATTAAATGTAAAAAATCAATAATGCATTCTTAAGATGACAAATGCTGAAACAAACAAGTTTCTCTCTACACAGAATCGAGAGTCTCAATGTGACTCCGATTCTGTTACATTGCTATAGATTTAAATACATTTCTACCTACAATATAATCTAAATACAAATTTTTCTTTACATTATGTCACTCTTGCATATATTCTCGTGTTCGGAAGAAGCGTTTCGCAGAAGATAAAGTTAACTTTTTCACATATCAGAAAACGTAGGTTTATATTGAATTAAATGCAGATGAAAATTACGTTGATATTAACCAAATTGGCGATCATTAAGCCAAAATTCTGGTGAATTCGAAAATCGTGCATATTTTCTATTACCAAACATTCTCCAAACATATGCAAAACCCTGACGGTAATAGAAGTATTTTTAAACATTAAAGTGAAATGAGCTTATAAAAATAGATAAAGTATGGTTCAAAACCTTTCAAGCAATATTTCTCTGCACCAGTATGAAGCGGATTAAATAAATTTGAAATGTTTAGAATATAGTAGTGTCATAATACGCGCCCCATGATGGCGTCATTGCGTTCTCTCTTAAATTTTCCCTCTTTAAAGTTTCCCTCTTCAATTTTGTTACGTGGGATAGTGAGATTAAGAAATGTCAATACATTAAGTTATCAAGTAAACGTGAATACGGAAATGATTACCAGAGTGTATAAAGTTACCCTCAAGGTCTGTAGATTTCAATGTATAGCGTTAGTTTTTATACCAAACATTTGGTAATCGTATTTTGTTTCATTTATTATTTTAGTCTTAATATTTGAGAAATATGTGATTTACAGCGCTTTGTGTAAATATATAAGGTACCACTAGAGTTATCATAGACACATGATAAGGTGTTTTGTACCACACGTACAGTTTCAAACGTGTATGCTTGTGGATGTAGGGCTCTGTTTAAGTTTGTTAAAATGGGAAATAACGACAGGGTTTAGCTCATATCATAAAACGTTTATTAAGAGAATATGTAAGTTTTCTTGCCACATGATTTCCTCCCCGTTTAAAGTTTTCTGACGTGATGTCGTAAAATTAAACGGAAGTTTAGGCATCCAATCGAAAGTTGTTTCAATTTAAACCTCTTTAATTTCAAGCGGTATGAGCTACCCTGTGCACGATTGTTCCATGGAAGATTTGACTCCGTTCCAATCTCAAGTTGCTGGTCATGGATCACCTGGAAGTCGTTCCCGCTCAGGTAATTAGCGTATTGACAACAAAATAATTAAAGAACGGAATTTACTGGGTAGAATATTATCTTAAAATTAGTATGTTTGATATGATTGAGATGCTTTTAGGTAGTGGGTGAGATGAAGTTTGGACATGCTGCTGAAACTGTTTGCTCTTCAATTAATTGAAAATGAAATGCATGAGCACTGGTGGTGAATTCACTGGTGTGGGTACAAAGATGAGGGAGATGTTTGAAAACTCTTTCAAATAGGTTTCGGGGACATTTATGCCACTTAGGATGTGACGGAAAGAATATTTATGATGAATTTGAATGATTGGATGGAAAGGCCTATTGTTATATAGGCAGTTATAGTTAGTTATATAAGCAGCCTTGAAATCCTTCAATATATTCAGTCAGGATCATTTAATTTGTACATCCAATGGCTTTTAGATTTCCTAACTAGCAAAGCTGTGTGTAATTATCTTGATTTGATTCTTTACTGTGCATTTGGAAACTTATTGAGGTTATCTAACTTGGCATTCAATGAGTAATGCTCTGACATGGAGAATTGAAGAACTTTTCGTTTGAAGTTTTCTCTTTCCACCAAGGTATTTATTTTTGCAGTGTTTGTTCCTTAGGCATGTTCTGGAATTGCTTTACAAAATACTACCTACTTTTATCAATACTTTATTCAGGAGAAATTCCTGGCATCCTTGTTTATTGACAAAGAATAAATTAATGGAAGATTGGGAAACGTAATTGGAGCTATATTTGTTTTTCTTTTTCATGAAATTGTTCAACATTCTTTTTTATTTCGTTATCATTGTCCCACTGGAAATTTTTAAGTAAAGAAAACAAAATATTCCATGCTCAGTTACACTTTTTGCATTCACTCTGTGTTATTATAGCTATTAATGCCTGACTGAGCAAACAGTCCAACAACAGAGCAAACTGACTTTCTTCTTACATTTTCAGGGCCTAATACTGGAAATTATATTTGGTTGTTCATTCATTGTAATGTTTCGAATATAAGAACTTTTATGCAAGAAATGTAGCATTCACGTAGACTATCAAAAAGTCTTTTTCTATTATCATCTATTAAACATGATGTGTGGGTTTGAAAATTTCATGAGATTCTTCCATTAATGTATATTATTAAAACTATGTACTTACCTTCTTTCAGCGTGAGGTTGGAAGAATTTTAAACTTGACTGTCTAATTTCTACTACCAGTCATTTGTATGAAAATTAAAAAAGTTTCAGTAATTAAAATTCAGTAGAATTATACAACAATATATGTTGATATAGTCACAGGAATGAATAATCCTAACTTTTTCTTTGTTTTCTATCAGGGATATTTCTCCACATTCATGATGGCTACATTGTTAAGCCAGTGGAAAAGGTAGCACTCTTTGAAAAAGAAAGAGAGGCATATGACTTTATATACTCTGAGAAGGATGAACATAGCCTTGAGTTGCAGACATTTCTTCCTCAGTATTATGGAGTTAGAAAAGTGTGCTTTGAAGGAAAAGGTGATATGAGTTTTGACTTTGTATTTTATCTTTTTTCATTGCATGAAATTTTTAATATTACTTTTCGATAATAGTGCAACTTTTAACCTCTGATTGTCTTCAGTATTTTGTGGACCTTAAGTCGAGCATTGAATATTATCATGAGCCATTTTCAATGCGACCCTGCATGTTGATCCCTGCAAGCGCTTTCCAATTCTCTCTATTCTGTGATTCTCATGTCCTAGATATCTTTAGGTACTTGACTATATCTCTGCTCCTCCTGACCTTTGGCCTTCTTGGTCTATATTTATATCTTTGGTGTTCAGTTGAGGGTTACAAATGTCCAACATTTGTGGTTTCTACATCCATTTCAGTTATCTTTTTTCATCTATGGTGTCTGTCACTCCTGTCATTATCCTCATCCTGGTATAACATTTTCCTTCTCTCCTGGTGATCTTAAGCATGCCATGTTCCATAATTCTTTGCGGTGTCAGGAATATTTGGATTATTGCAGTGTTTAAGACCTAAATTCCCCCTCCATACAAGAATGATAAAATGCACTGGTCAAACTCTTCTTTTAGGGGTCTCCAAACTATGGCCTGCAAAATGTTTTAATCATCCATAAGCAAATTGAATGTTATACTCAGTACACTATCATGGTGAAATGTTGAATATCATTACTCGTTATTTTGTATTATTTGTGATTTATTTAAATTGTATGTATTCCTACTTATAAAGCCTAATGCAGTTATTTGTTTTTTTAAGCCTTATACATTACATACTTGAAGGCTTATAAAATGAAGATTCTTTAGATCCAGCCCTCCTAGCTCTTTCTGTGAACTTCAGCAACCCACCTCTAAACCACTCTCCAAACCTTTGGAGACTCCTGTACTAGATGATTGGTGTTTACACTTCAGAATATGCATTTTCTTTTAAAGTCAGTTCAGCCAAATTTAATTGTATCAACTTCTGATTCAATATCAAAAATCTATGTACCAATTGCCATAGGTATGTGTATTCTGAGTAAAAAATCAGAGGAATCTCTTGAAGTTGTATTAGGGGCTGCACTAGAATTACTTTATTACATTGCATTGTGTACATTGAAACATGAATGATAATTGTAAATTTTTATTAGCTCTTTTTAAGGCAAAAGATGGAAACAATAATTTTCTCTGTTCCTTGTAGAAATATGGTGTTTCAAAAAGAAAAAAGCAAAAATTTCCCTTAGATGTATACCTATTGTTACAGAAGTCCATGCTTTCCTTTTCCTTCATTTTCATCAGCTTCAGGATAAGGCTTACTTAGTAATATATTCATGCATTAATGCTTAATGTTAAATGACATTTATTGATTGGTCTTTTATTAATTTCTGTTTATTCTGAGTTTTCAGAACTCAAAGCTCTTGCCCTCCAAAATCTAACTCATGGGCTTTCAAAACCATGTGTTTTAGACGTAAAAATTGGAAGACAAACATGGGAACCAACTGCTCCAGAAGAGAAGATCAAGATTGAAAAAGTAAGGAAGTGTGCATTCTTCTCTATTCTATTCTTTATCATGCCATTTACCTGTCTCATGCAGAGAGTAGGAAAAGTTATCTTTTTTGTTAGAATAATTTTTAATATTTTCACTTTAAATTTACAAAAGATTTAATTCTCCAGTAATAAAGTTGTATCAAAATGAGTCATTAATTCTTTACTGATTATACACAATAAATATGGCTTAACAAAACTAATATAAATTCTAGGTTGTCATAACCTCTTTGATTTTTAATATAAGATTGTGTTTCATCAAAATTTCTATTTTAGGGAAAATATGTTAAATGTAGGAGAGATTTAGGGTTTTGCATACCCGGAATGCAATACTACAGTGGTAATACTGATCTTCAGATTAGAAAACATGGAAAAGAATATGGGAAAACACTGGACAAGAATGGTGCGATAGAAGGTAACTAAACTATTTTGATTTTAAACCATTAGTGTCACATAAAATTCCTGTGGAACTGTACCAAATTTCACTTTCATTTTCAGTTCTAAGAGCCTTTGTCACATCAGAGCCTCAATGCAGCCGGATTTTAATCCTTCAATTTTTATGCAAATTGCAGAGAATATTCGAATGGTTTAATAACCAGGATAAATATTGTTTTTATTCAAGTTCGTTACTATTTGTTTATGATGCCAATGAACTGCAATTCCATCATTTATATTGTGTGGATTACGTTGATGCTGCTAATAACCCTAAATCATATCCTGCAAAATTCCTTAGGGCCTTAGAGAATTACCTATCATTCTACTATAGCTTTAAAGATGAAGATGATGCTGTGAAACGTTCTGATTACCTAAAGAAAGCATCCAGCTGCCTAGAAGACCGTAATTTCAAAACTTCAGCTGATGTGAAAATGATTGATATGGCCCATGTTGTCATCAAAGATGACAAGAGCCTTGACTCAAATTATTTGGAGGGGATAGCTAAACTTATTGATATATTTGAAAAAATCCTAGAAGACTTAAATAAAAGTCTTGGTATAGTATACTTGCCATAAGCTACAATCTCTTCATTTTTTTCCATTAATTTTGTTCCAATTAAAGTAAGATTCATTTGGACTATTTATTGTATTTAAATGTCCATAAAGCTTCCAAAAAGTTGAATTACTGGAGTTATGTGTATACTATAGGTTTATTTATAAAATTTTGTTTCAAATATATTTTATATGTACTTTATTGAAAGTATTTGTATCTTAAAATGTTAAAAATTTCCCACATGGTTTTATTACTTATGTAATATGTAAATCATAAGTTTTTCTTTGGATTCTTATTTTAAATTTTTATTCTGAAGCCTTTGATGATATTCATGGTAATTTATTGCAAAAATGACTTATTATTTGTTTTTATATCTTTTAATGTAAAACGCTTAATTATTCCTGAAGATTGAGAGTACTGCTATGAAAATTTGATCATAAATATATTTGCCTTGTTCAGTATTTTCTTTCTATATATTTTAATAAAGAAAAATTTGTTTTTAGTAAAATTGTATCTTAATTTGACCTAAATTGTTAGATATAGATATTAAAATTCCTTACAGACCTTTGTTTCATAGGTTTTTCCTAATTAATTATTCAAAATTATTTTAAAATAAATTTTATGCTGGTTCAAATACAGATGTTAACTTAGTGAATTAGTTTCAATTAAAACTACCCTATATTAGATTTTATAAATATATGCCTATAGTACTGATGAAGGTGATTTATTAATTACCATTATGTTACTAAATTGTTGTACTTTGGCAATAAATATAATCACAACTATGATTATTTAATTCAACATTATGTTTTTTGGAGGATAAGAAAGTTTGATTTAGTTAGAAAAATATTTTTATGAAATTATGAGTAAGGGACTGTAATAATTTTATCGGCATATCACCATATGAATTACCCACTCATGAGACACCTTTTTTCCAAAATATTCTGGTTTAAAAGCATGGTGCCAAACTTTACTGCCTCTTTCATGAGGGTTTATTCTCTTTATCTTCATTTATTGTGGATAAAAACCATTTAGTGTTTTTCAGCAAGCTTTCCTTAGCTTAGCTTTCCATTGTTTGTATTATTTTAATATGTCAGTTGTACTGTGATATCATTTTCTAGTTTTTGGGAGTGGGATTTTTTCAAGGAATGAACTTCAGGGAATTGCCTTAGATCTATATCAAAAGGTACCTGTGGGATTAAATTTCTATAAGCATCTCTTTGACTCGTATAACTATTTTCTCAAAACTATACTTAATATATTTTCTATTGTCACTTTTGTATCATCAGCTATTCTAATAAAGTTGACTAGGATATTTTAATATCAGCTTCTAAGAAGGGTTGTAGAGTGTATTTTTAAAGCCAGTTAATATGTCATGTTTCAATTTAGAAATTTTTTCTTTTTTTAAGCTGGTAGCAGCTGAGAGTTCATTCTAATATTAAGTAAGATGATGCAATAAATTTGTAATGCTGAAAATAGAGGAATTCTCATTCTAACAATTTTAGATGGATGATAATATACATATTGATGTTCATTGTTAATGCTGCCTAAGAGTAGCATTGTTAAAAGTGCTTTGACAGCTGAGGTCATTTGCATGTAGACTCTGTAGAAACCAAACCTGGGACCTCTCATATTCAAGTTAAACATGCTGCCTACATGGCTATCTGGGAGACCCTGTTGCATGATACTTGATTAAATTAAGCTAATATAGTGTACGTAGATCATTCTTTTGGGTATACCATACACCCATGTGAAACCAAAGCTAGATTTTTGGGACTGTATTCTACAAATTTAATACAGTAAATAAGGAAAATACTAATATATAATAATACTAATGTACACCACACACACCAATAGCACACCAATTAATATTTTACTTTCTATCAATTGATTTGGTGGTATTTAAAATTTTTATAATATTTGATGTAATTATCTGATGTAGATGATAGTAATTTACTTGGTTTACATTATTGTAATAAGTTTTGGGTCTAATTTCCAGAGCTCTATACTAGGTTGACTTAAAATTATTCTTTCTCAGTGTATTTGCCCAGATAAAGTTTCTTTTCATCTTTGCTTTCCTTAGTAGGTTTCGCAGTTTTTTCATGCTCCCTTCTCAATAGCATTTTTCTGCAACATAAATTAGTTGAAATACAGTTGATTGTGTTCTTATTCATAATTATTCCTTATCTACTTACAGAGTTTTCGTTCATGTTTCTATTTGAGTCATAGTCCTGAATTTCCTCTAAATAAATTTAAAAGTTCGTCCGGTAGGCGTCAAGAGCATAAAAAACGTAATAATATAATCCTTTTTAATCTTGCAATGACATAATTTTTTATTGGATAATTGAAGCAGCTAAAGTAAATTTACCTGATGCTTTCAGAAAAAGGTGAATTATGCAGAAATCTCTGGCCGAAATAAGGAAATCCGATTTTCATTCATTTTTTGATACTATGCTGCTGACGTAGTAAAAAGTAACACTAAATTTAAACTAGATTTTGTGCTAATAAAGACGGTACAAATACTTTCAATGCGTTTCACAACGGTTTAAAAAGGCGCCGTCAAATTGCTCCTCCTTCCAAGAGCCAATAGAATACATGGAAAACTCTAGACTCACTCTTATCGAGCTTCACATCTGTTATGCAGGTTGCGGCTTAGGTGGTAAGTTTTCTTTGGAACTAACTGTACTAAGGAAAATCTATATCTTCCTATCATATGTACCCATCATTTAAAACTATTTGTACTACTATTTCTTTAATTTGGGCTACTGCATGTTTTTCATAGTTTTTCTATTTTATTAGTTTTCTTGATTAATTTCTAAAATATACTACTGCTAATCTCTAATTTTTTTTAACTGAACCAGCAGTTATAATTTTAATTGAATATCTAATCAAATTAGAGTATTTCCATAAGGTTTTATAACATTTTATCACTTACATTATTGTAAATATGCTTGATTTTAGTTTCATGTGCAACCTAAATTTAAAGATTAATACTGTGCATAACAAAAGTTGTTTGCTTAAGAATGGAAATTTTATACAACTTTCGTTTAGTAAAAATATCATAAAAATAAATTATCACATTATTAAGTGTAAACTTAAGCTGTGAGAGCTGGTGGAATTCCACATACTGTTATTATATCCTCCCATCGTTTTTAAAAATTTCTTGAGGTGATGAAATATCACCACAATTTCCTAATTGTATCCATAAAATATGTCTGCTTAAAGAAATTATGATGGTGCCCCAGCTGTCTACTTCATTGGGGATCTACTGACTTATATTTTTGTATCAAATGTCAATATATTGAAAATCCTGACTAAAATGAATAACAATTTTCACCATATGATTATTTCATAAATTCAAACATTAACAAACCATCTCTTTCTATGAGAATACAAGCAAACACTTATAGTTAACATGTTATAAATCTGTAGATAGTTATACATTTGAGGGATTCAAACATTTTCAACAAAAGCTGAAATACAATGTCAATTGTCTTGGATGCATTTCGTTTTGTGTATTATCTTTAGGTTTAAGGTCTACCTATCGGGATTTGAATCTAAATGTCAAATTTATGGGGATTCAGATGTCTCATAGTTATATTTGAATTTCCTTTATTAAAAACAACATACATTTTTGCCATATGCTGTGTACACTACTGATTTTCTCATGTGAAGTTATTTTTTCAACTATGAACTAACTGAATATATTAACTTAAACCATCAGCAAAGTGCTGTGCTAATGCTTTTATTCCTTCCCATGTTTCTTGGCCAGTAGACTCGATTCGTGATGCTGGTAGAATAAATCCATGTGCACCAGTATCTGGTAGCTCAATTGTGTATGAATATTTGATTCCTGCAACACCTTTTGCCCAATCATCAGAGGCACCTGTAAAAAAGAAAATCATTACTTTGATGCACCAGGTTTCTGTTTTTTGGAGTGATAATTCACCAACAAAAATCAACAATCATCATTTGTAAAAACTTATCTAATTTACGCATTCATAAAACAATTAAATTCTTAGAAACTAATATTTTTCTACATTTGCTATGTCTTTCAGGTATTAGTGGAAAATATTGCCCTTACTTTTTAGTCTATAGTAATTCTACATCTAAGAGCTGAATTAAGATAATGATATTTTAGATACAGATGTCAAGTTATGCTTTCATACAAATTGATTTGATGATGTAATACTTGTATCCAACTAATTCATATTGCTACTCAGTGAATAATTTAACAATAATTGAGCTTCATTGATTACACCAAAAGCTCTGCACGTACCTGAGGAAATGTACATCAGCTCACCAGCAGTTCCTAGTAGATAGTCAGTTCCTTTTACACTCTTCAAGGCTTTAACTCCTTTTTCTGCGAGCACATACATGTCATAGTAATCTTTTGGTTTTTCATTTTCAGTATATCCCCATGGAATAAGCCACATTTGAGAATATGAATGTAGTGATAAGAACATTTTTATTTGTTTCCTATTTTTCATGATAAAGTCTGACATGGCTGCTGTTTCAGGTTCTGAAAAGGGTTTTTCACCAGCAAAATTCTCATGGCATGGATTTGATGAGTATCCAACCTCCTTCCAGTGAAAATCCCAATTTCTGTTGGGATCTACACCAACACATTGATCTTTCATTCTATGACTTTTTGTATTCCATATCCCAAAGGAAGGATTTGGTCGTCTTTTCTTTGTGTGAGGTGTACGAGAACGTGTTTTTCGCCATAAACGATCATGGATGTGAGAATATTCATATCCATCAGGATTGGCCACTGGTAAAATATACCAAACAAGTTTTTCTAACAACTGCGGATGCTTTTCTCGGAATTCAACTAATTGCAACAAAATATATGTTAATGTTGCTGGTGAAATCCATTCACGACCATGTAAACCTGAAAAATTCAACACCTGGAGTAAGCATACTTCTCTTTAACTTTAAAATAGTGTTTTTATTCATAGTAAAAACAAAGATTTCCATAAGAGAATTCTGTATATATTTGGTTCTATTCTGCATTTCTACTTATATTTTCCTTATTTAATGTATATATTATATCTTTTACTTATTTAGTAATTTCTAACACGTTGATTTTTACTAATTGACAAATTCTATATCTCTAAAAGCCTCATTAACAAATTTAGATGTGTATTATATTAGGGTATTTTCATGAATCTGCAAGCCACAACCCTGTGAATGTTTATCTTTCGCTTTATTATAATTTTACTATTTCATGGATGTAGATCAACTTGACTATAATTTTATAAAATTAAAAATAAATTTGATTACTAATCATACCTCCATCAATCCAAATTGCTGGCTTTGTTTCTCCACCAGTTGAAATCTTCATCATTTTAAGAGGGCGACCTTCAGTTGAATTCCCAATCACAACTGTCTCACAGATATCTTTGTATGTATGAGCCAGGTAGTCCATATATCCTTCAATATCTAGAAAGTTGGAAATTGATATTTATTCATTGATTAGGAAGGATTGCTTGTATGAGAAAAACTTAGAATCTTAAAGAAATTAACTGGCCAAATTGTATCTCAGAAATATAAATTTGCTACATCTAATATTATTTTGGTAAAATAGTTTATCTAATCTTCACTAATCAAACAAAATATAATTTTTTCAAGTACATTTATCAAGACCTTATATCTCACAGGTATTTATAATGTAACCTCTAAGAGAGTTAATGTTTTGCCATATGGATAATTTTAATTTATTTCATTTTTTATATAAATTCACTCAAAAATGATAATATTTAAGAATCTTAAGAACTTTACTCAGCCATCTGCTCTGCAAAAATATCTTATCATCAAAAGTCTTGTTTTAGTAACTTTATTCATATCAATGTATGTATAGTTTTATCTAAATTCACAGCAAAAACTCATTAGCATTTCTGTTGTCACATCATTATTTCCACTTTTATTGAATTCCAATTTCCGATTTATCAAATTTCCAAATTTATAGAGGTGTATTCAAAACCATTACTTATTTCTTTATTGTTTTATTTGATCATTGAAGAGAGGGAAGCAATGCTCTCTTTTCATGGCAGTCTTATCAGAGTTAGCTTTTATTAACTTGTAAAAATTTAAGAAATGTTATTTTCTGAATGCAAAGGACTCTAAATCAGTTGAAAAGACCCAAAGGCTGTAGGTTTGCCTTTCTCGAGGTAGACTAAGACTAAATTCTCTTATAATCCTCCTCTTCTTTTTAATCTATACTTCTAAGGGTAGATGTCAGTAAGCTTTTTTATCAGAATATATCCCAAAGATAGTTACTGTTTCATGTCAGAGGTGTTATTTAATGAGAGCATTAAAGATTCTGAGACATATTGAAACTTGGAGGTTGCTATTATGCATTATTTATAAGAGTAGATACCCAGTTTTAAAAAAATCCCTGCAATCCACATTACACATCACTATGTTCTTCCCCAGCATAAGAATAATCTTTCAACAGCTTAACATACTACTCATGAAACATGGAGAGAGAGAAAGGTGCATTAGAAAGTAAAATAAGTTTGAGTTAATGGATTTTAACATAGAATTATATATAATAGTTACACCTCAATGAATATCTCAATTTTTAAATAATATTGCTTCTTTAAAGGATGTAATAAATGCTATTTTTGTTTCATCATCACTAATGATTATTGTACATGTTAAGGGTATATTAATAAACTTAATATAGATATACACATAGATATATGAAGATAATTTCAGCTTATTCAGCTAGAATATTTTCTTGCCCCAACAGTACAGAAAGTAACTGGCAGCCAGATTTTTTCAATGCATTTTGTGCAAAACTTTTGAAACTTACTGTTAAATGAGGAGACTAAAAACTGGTGCAAACAAAACCTCAACAAATTCCCAATTATCTTTGAAATCTACCTCCATTCCGAGATTATGGTAATATTTGAAAAAACACTCTGTACAACCTAGGCTCGATGTTACTCTATAACAATTATTTTTCAAATCAACTTTGGTCACCTATCTTTATCAATGACAACACTACCCCTTCTGAAATGGAAGCATCAACACACCTTTGTGATGATGAAACAAGTAAAGCAAATAGTTCAAAATAAATTTCAAACGACTACTATTTACAGATAAAAGGACTTTCCTGTCATTGTATACCTTTAAATCGATGGTATCGTCTCCAGCTAAGACGATGCCCTCCTCTGTTTTCCCACTCTTCACTTTCCGCTGGGGTTGGAGGAGGATTTTCTACAAGTATAGCATCCTAAAAAGATACAAATTTTAATGTACTTTCACCTGTGGAATCATTGACAAGAGTTACGTTGAACTTATTATATAGATATTTTGTTTTTTTTTAAGCTGCGGCCGAAACTCGCTTTTGCCGAGATGAAACCCGGCTGACAACTAAGAGGATTTTATCTATATTTAACCTGATTCAACTGTTTAACATTTCACCTTTAAGGCAACGCTTGATCATATGAAATATCTCCTAGGCATTTAAGAATTGAAAAATTGCATATTCTATGATTCGCGCTGTAATTTTGTTGGAGTTGATTTATAATTAATTTTCTCTTGCAAGTTTTTCCCAGTTTTTTCTTGAGTTCTATCTCGTACTTTTCTAAAAGTAAGAGCATATCGAAATTGATAAATATATTGTCAGAAGTGAAAAAACTATGAATTTTCCTGCATTATTGCACACTTTTTAAATTCGGTTTGCAAATCCTTTTCTACAAGTTGCGAAAGTCATCGCAAAACTAGAGCAATCGCACGACGGTGAACCTCACCTAGTTGAGTCTTCACCTGCGGGCACCCTTTGCAAGGGTCTTCAGTACGCACGAATGACTGTTTACTAGAAATGCATGTCCTTGATCCCTCTTCCTGCCCTAGAAATTTAGAGCTAAGGTATTGCAATAATTTTATGCTAAGCAACTAATTGTCTGTTCGTATAAACTACTGTGGGTATTCTTGGGTATTAGTTATTCTAAGAAGCGTAGTATTCTTTTCTGTTTGTGAGTATTCCTGCCGCTAACCTCAATTGAAATGCAGACGAATTTGAAACGCGCTATGTTATCATCAGCTGAAATGTTTCCTAAAGTGTTTCCAAATTTTTTTTCTAGTTATCCTGCCGTTACTAACTTGAAAATAACTTAGTATCTGACCATATCTAATTTGCTTTTATAGCGTTTTACTTTTCCTTTGGTAATATGGTATGTCGATGAATCAATTATAAGCTGAAGTATTGGAGTAATTGAAGGTAATTTATTTTAAAGATTTATAGACTGGATAATCTAATGCTATACCAAATAATCCTCATAGGTCTGAACCCTTCGGTGCTTATAAAAAGTTCACAACTTATTGAAAGGATAGCGTAATCTTTGGGGACTAAAGACTCAGATAGTTTCTGCAGATTCTTATTCGAAAATTTTTATTTGACTGCTGTGGAAATATAGATTTTTAGCCATCTTTTACTCTCTTATTAACGAAATAACCTCGTATTTAATTAGTCCATTACAGACTTCATCAGATCCTAAATTTTCATTAATTAAATAACTTATCAAATGTTTGCTATGGTATTATACTGCCTACCGCTTAGTAATGAGAACATAGCTACGGCCAAATTGCCCGTGCATATTTTCATGCATTGCACTCGGTTCCAATTTTACCAAAAACCTAAGTGAAATTATGAGAGAGCTTCAATTTGGTCACTGGCAAAACAATAATATCTACAGAGCAAGAAATTACATCCATTATGTATGGGCGTATATGAACTTGTCGAATACTTCCTCTAAGCTGTCCGCGAACAGATTTTTATAATTCTATATTGTAGGCTATGAATTTTTCTATTACACGGATATAAGGACGCCTACTTTTCTGTCTAGACGAAGCAGAGAAGTCAGAAAGCTTCAGGCGGCCTTCAGGCCACACGATGCCCTTTTGGACTTTCGATGCGGCCTTATCTTCACTTTCTCAAACAAAGTACCCCATTTAAATTGTTTTGCTTCGAATCTCGTTTATTATTTCAAGAGGAAAAAGTGGAAAATATTCTCTTTTAGTATGACCAGCAAGCGACTTTGTTTTCTCAGGTACACTTTTGGTGTTAAATTAATTGAAAGGAAGCAACACGCAACTCAGAAGCCGCTTGATGATTTTGTACGCGGTCTTTCCTGTTCATGAAATGGTAAATGCGACCTTCTGATGGAAAAAGGTTCCTCACCCCTTGCCTAAACCCTAGGCAGTGTATGAAACTTAGTGCCGCGTGAGATACAGTGGTCGCAGTCGGGGAAATGGGCTGATGTTTCAAATGCGCCCAGAGGGGAGAATTAGTAATAGCGTCGTTACTTTGCCTCCAATGGGGATTCACTAAATACTATTTTTGAATGTATACGGGAAAGCAAATAGACAGAAAGGGACTGTGAAACAATATCAAGTTCAAGCTTTGGTTGAACAGCAAAGAATATCCTTGCTTTCAATTCCCATCAAACTTAAAATAATAAAAACATTCTGTGAAAGCAAAGGACAAGGGAGGAGGAGAGTTTAAGCATCAAAGGAAAATTTTGGAAGACTTAAATTTGTTAAAGTTAAAGGAGGAAGGTATGTTGGCTCTGAAATAGAAGCACCGCTGAATAATAAAGAATCTGGAGCGTCTTTCCGCCAAAGAACTTACAGAGAAGCTATCTCTCGTACTTAATGTGAAGAGCTTCTTTGGAAAGTGTGTGAAGGATAAATACCATAAATTAGTGGAAATTGTTATGAAAATTACAGGGATGTGGAATATCATCGAAGATCTGTTTTCTTCAGTTACACCTGATCTTTTTACCGCAAAACTTAGTTGAAGTCAGGGATAAATTGAAAGAGAGACTTCATTCGGCATTCAAGTTACGGAAGAACACTATCGGGAATAAATAAAACTCTCAAGATTGTCAGCATCATGGGAGGTTAACGCTGGATCTTAATAAAGGAAGATTATACACCACACAATAGTGTACTTGCATTCAGTCTATTTAAAAATGCAGTATTCCAGCGGTGCGGTCATTCCTGATAATGGAGAATATGTTAATTTGAGAATTTGAAGTTTTGGTTATTTCATTGCTTCATGGGAAAATAGAGCGCAAATCCGGAATTCATTTTTGAATAAAATTAAGCGGAATTCACGAAAATTAAATGAATTGTAAATGTAGTTGTTGATGTTTTTGGAAAATAATTTGCTCCTTTTTGCGAAGACAGGTTCTTAAATGTTGCTCGTTAGATATTTACGGTCAGTATCTCAAACTTTGGTTTACATTTGTTAGTTTTCCGTGCTACTTTTCACCCTTTGTGGACATCTGCGAATTCAAATTTTTTGTTTCGCTAGTACTTTTTCAAATCTTTAGGACTATCAGTGACTGAACAACGTAAATTACGAATTCCCTAGAGCTCATTCAATTTATTAATATGCTTGTAAGAATATAATACAAAGATACCAGGGAAACGGGATAAACATGTATCTTTCAATCCTTATCTCATAAAACAAAGCAATCGTAACAAGATTGTCTAGAGTTTAACTCTAAAATTGTATGCGTAATTTGTTTGATAGCCCAAAAATTAATGATTCAATTTTATGATTTATGTTTCGTCAAAAAAAACCTCTTTAACGGATTTAGCCTTTCTAAGTTATCCTTTAAATAGAAATCCTTGCTTAAGTAAATGTCTTTCGGCCTTTTCTTTAGATGGTACCTAGATGGATTACATGTTAATTTTATTACCTGAAGGTTGTCAACCGTAACTTCGAAGTTTATCTTGTTCTCCCTCAGGAACGATGTAATTGGATCCAATGACTGAGGTGAGCAGAGAACGTAAACCGTGCCGTTACGTCTGGACATAATTTCCAATTTCCTCCCTCGGTGCTGCATCTCTTCAGATTCATCTTCCATCTCTTCTCCAGCAAAACGCCTCACAAATTCCCTCACTGCCTTATCCTCTTCTCCATTAGCCACGAAAATCCTCAGAACATGAAAATTTTGGTATGAAACAGCATCTTCATTCATCGCCTCATCATCGTCCGCTAGAACCAAACTACCGACACTGAGACAGATGAGGTATATAAAATATTTCGATACTTCCATCCCTATTATATTTTTCTGGATCCCTGCTCCTCTAGATCTCATTAATGGACACAGAACTATGCATTTAAATTTGAATTTACTTTTAGCGATGTATATATATCTGTGTGCATACGAAGGATGCACCCTATGCTGCTGAACTCGCGGAACTGAATCGTGTCGATTATTAGCGTGCGCGCACAATGTTTATATGCGAAAAATGGCTGGTTGAGGGGGATTTATTACCTATTCCCGCATCCATCAACATTTCAACGTAAAAGGATGCGGGCTTGTCTACTGTTTAAGGGGCGAGGACCTAATCGCTTTACTCAACCATTTCAATTTCTCGAGGGGTATGAGCTTTTTACCTGTGTTCAGAACCTCGTAGTTGTCCTCCAAAACGTTGCCAGTCATGTGGTGAATATTAAATTATTCATCGAAGCTAAAAATGTAGGCCAAGATTCTTCTCGCGAATTCATTCGCGGACTCAATTTTTTTGCTCTCATTAGCGATTCCATTGCTGATTTTAGTTAAGGTGAATGACTGGGTCAATTTCTGAGCCCGCAGTATTTTAACGGTACTCTCGTCATTGCATTTGTCCCTATTTGTTGGGAAAGAGATGGTGTTATCTGCAAATGAAAATCACAAAGAAGAACTGCTCAACGAGCAGATGACATTCGCGAGGATTCACGCAATTGAGTGCAAGAGGTCGACGGGTTTTTGGGTCGGTGTTGAAAATTGACACATCTTTACTTCACGAGAGAGTTGATGGATCTTTATTAGGCGGTGGATATTGCTTTCCTGTGGAGAACAATAAGTATGAGAGCCATTTCTAGTTGGCTTTTATTTTCCGAAAGTCTTAATATATTCTATCTAATACTAACCAGTGGTTCGCAATATTTAACGCCGAGAAAATCTTAATGTATCATCCCGTATTTGAACACCGAATTTGAACAGGGAAGTTTTTGTTAGTTTTCAGGGGTAATTTTTCAGAGGAACCATACAAGGGCAAAGGAAATCCAAATTCTACTTAAACAAAATTCATTTTTATCCAGCCATCTATCAGAAAACAAGTTTTTGATTTCTGAACTTTGATAAATACAGTAAAACCCATTAAAGACGCTCCCGCTTAAGACGCCGTTTTCTCTTAGTCCCTTTCACACGGAAGCCATGTTAAACTTACCGCTTAAGATGCTCTGTATCCTGCTTAAAAAGCGGTTTTTCCCGTCCCCAGATTCACTGCAACCCACTTCAACCAATCGTTTGCCTCATTCAATCCATTCACATTCAATAAACTAAAATTCTTTTAACATTATCACTGTCTTCCGCTCACGCTTCGCCTTATCTCTAGAATAGTTCCTTGTGGAAGTCATTGAAATGACTAATTTTGTAAGAATAAAATTAAGATATCGCGAAGCTGAACAATCTGCATCTCCGTCTCGGAGCTGACGTGAATTCTGATGTTGAATGACTTCTTCTTTATCACTTTTTCTCAGGCTTGAACGTAGATTAACTCACTCTCTTTGTACCCTCAAAAAATTTCAAGTTAATTTAATTTCAAATTAATCATATAATACTTTTAGGATAAAGTAATGTGTCATTTAAGGAAGAAGTGAGAGATAAAGTTGATATAGGAAAAAAATTTCAAGTTTTCAGGGAGCGTCTAATGACTCATTCAATAGCAGGCTTTTCTCCGCATTTATTATATTCTGCGTAACTTAAGTTACTTTTTTGTTAAATATGTTGTGGAACACTAAGGGGGAAGCTAAAGTTGCAATGTGTTGATAAAACAGGGTTGAGTATTAAAATTTTGGAATGAAAACATATTACATGATATGTTTGATAGGACAAATTTAGCGTCAGTTGTTTAGAAAACCTTTTTGGAACAATTAATCTATCTAATAATTGGTCAACAGGGATATGATGTTAGTAAAACTGTGAGAATTTGAGTACATTTTTGGGAGATAACAGAGGATAAAATGCGGTACTTTTTTTTATAAAATAAACGTTAATCAGCTGTCGTCTCTCATTTGCTACATGTAACATTACTTAAATAACTGTTATAGAAAATTAAATTACTAATGGAAAGTGGAGGGTCACTGAGGACGTTATTGTATTGATCAAGCTTTTACTGATGGTACTAATCTGTTAGTTATTGAATCTGGTAGTTATTAAATCGCTTAGTGCTAGATTGGGCTTAGTCAGTGGTAAGTTTCAACTTTTTAAATCAAGGCAACCATATAGACGATGATATAGTGATCGAAAGATATATTTCAGGAATCCCTAAGAAGAAATGAAAGGAGAGATGTAATAATAGTAATGAAATTATTTGGAAGAATATTTCAATTCCTTATCACTTTAGAAAGACTGAATGATGAGGAGAGGGTCATTCAAGTAAGGAGAAGATGACTGATGCAATATCCAGGCTTGCATCTGCCATGGAAACGGTCTCAAGAGATGCTGCAGGTAGTTGGAAACATGGCAGAATCTGTAAAGAATACAATAGATATGTGATTAAAGTAACAATAGAGCCATTCATAGAATTAAAACTCACCCAATCTTGAAGTCTTCCTTCTCTTCTCTTTTCTTTAGCTTTTCTGGGCTCATATTCCAGCTTTTGAGCCAACAAAATGCCTGCCCTTTAAAAGGCCAATACATTTACTGACTTTGTGGATTCCTTCATTCTTTTTATGTATTATATATCTTAGAAATCATTACCAGTTCTTCATCCACTTGATTATTATCCTTATTCATCCATTGTTCTAGTGTGTTGCTACTCCTGCTTTTTGAATGGTTCATACCTCTAATTCTGCTTCTTTAGTTCCTTATGAATCTCCTCATGTTTCTTCATCATACAGAACCTTTTTAGTTAAGTTAGGTGTTATAAATTCCAAATAGTGGTTTCATTTAGGATATTTTTGAATTGGAGACTTTATAATCTCTTTGGGCCTCCGACACTTATTCATATCTTCATTTCTTCTGTATATAAAATTTTCTCCAACTTTCTCCTTAATACTTCCCATAAACACAGCTGTATTTTTATTTCTTTTACTTTTCTCTTTTTTCTTTGCCACTAATTAATTTTTCTTTATTCATTCCAAAGCATTGTTATGTCTGTGCATTCAACTTTGTCGAAGGTGACCTTTAATACCAGCCTTAGTTTATAGTTCTAAAATTGTATTATTCTAAATATATTTTTCATTTCCTTGAGTTTTCAGCTTGGCTAATTCAAGGAAATGCACACTGGGGGAGGACACTGATAAAATTGGTGCATTTTTCATGCAAAATTCTGTGAATAATTATTTACATTGAATTAGTACCATCAGTAAAAGTTTAATCAAAACAATAACATCTCCACTTTCTATTGGTAGTTTAATTTTCCATTACGGTTATTTAAGCAATGTAGCAAATGAGAAATGACAGCTGATTAACATTTTCTGAAATATACTGCATTTTATCCTCCATTTTCTCCTAAAATGTACTAAAAATTGCACTCTTACTGGAATAAAAAGTCTGTGATTAACTATTTACTTGAAGTATCTTGAAGCATTTGCTCTGCATTTAATTTTTCATGATTTTATTCCAATGAATAAAAGGAATGGTTGAAAAATATTTGATGTTCACGCAAATTGAATTGCATTTTCCCTTCACAGAACCAATGGTAAATTCTTCTGAATGAAGCAAAAATCAGGACTTCTTATCGAGGCCTCAGAAAAATGCAGAGATGTTTCAGCTTTAAGCAGTTATTCAATGTCTTGCAGTCAGCTGACACATTTGGATATCAATATTTATTTGAAGTTATCACTAAAATTATATTGTCAGAAAATTTACTGAGTCTGCATTCAAATTCTTCGTAATAAATTATAATCACTGCAATTTAAAGAATTATTTAGCTTTGTGATTCTCATAATTATTTCTAAATTCTTTATATATTTTGTTATATCATTGTAATATGTAAACACAAAAAACTTCTAAGTTCAAATTGTAAACATGAAAATTTACCCAAGTCCAGAAAGTAAACAATCAAGTTTTTCTAAGTCCAAAGCATAAACACCAAAATTTTTCTCAGTCCAAAGCGCAAACAAACCTTTCTCAAATGTAAACAAATTTTTTCTGAAGGTAAACAAACCCTAAAACTGCTCTTTCAGCTAGTAGTAGTAGTAGTAGAAATTTATTTAGAAGAACATTCTAATAAATACAAGTGATAAAAAAGAAAAAACATAAATAAATATACATCATTCTTACAAACTAATAACAACAATCATACAATTCAATCAAACTTGGAAAAATTTGATGTCAGGATCTCCAAGAAAATCTTGGAGATGGGTTCTGACCATACGACCACTGCTTTTCCATGGAGCAGTTGGACCTACAGAAATTGCTGTGAGGTATTTCTGTAGATTCATAGTACATAAATATATTCAATAAATTTACATACAAAAGGGAATCAAATACATTCTCTTCATCATCATCATAGGTCATTCAATCTATAGATTGGTTGACTACAGTCCTCCATTCCTCTCTCTAGTGCTAACTCAACTACATACACTTCTTTGTTTCTCACCTTATCAATCAATTTGATCTTCAACATTCTCCTTCAGCACCAGGTTTCAAAGGCCTCTATTACTCGCTGATCACCTTTTCTTACGGTCCATGTCTCTGATCCATAGAGTGCCGCGCCGTATACAAATGTTTTAAAAAATTGCTTCCTTATATGTAACTGGATATTCTTTGGTCATAGCAGTGGCCTCTTCCTCATGAATGCCTCCTTGGCTTGGGCTAATCTTTGCTTGATGTCTGTGATACCACACTACCACATGTTATGCTACTTCCAAGGTAGGTGGATGATTCTACTTGCTCTAAGTTCTCTCCTTGTAAGGTAATATTTGCTTTCAATTTTTCTCTTCCACATATAAGGATTTTTGTTTTGAGTATATAGCTTGATCCATTGCATTCAGCGATGCCTGTAAATCATCTTAATTTTTTGCTATTAGTGTGATGACATCTACAAATCAAACCTTGTTAATTTCTTTCCCGTTCACCTTAATTCCTTTCATGTTCATTTCTTGTATTTCTTTTATTGTTTCTTCTAGGTATACATTGAACAATGCTGGGAATGGGCTTCATCCCTGTCTTACTCCTTTATTTACTTTAGTTTCTATTTTCTTGCCATCTTTCTCTTCATCTTGCCACCTTTCTCAGAGTGGCGACTTGGTTTTTTAGAGTTGGTAGATTATTCTTCTGTCGTTGTAGTCAATTCCTTTATTTTCCAGTATTTGGAACAATTTGTTCCACTCCGCATGGTAAAAGGTCTTCCCCAAGTCTACGAAAGCCACATACACTAACTTTTTGTTATATATCATCTTTTCTTTGACATATATCATCTTTTCTATTAGTCTCCTTAGGCGTAATATGGCCTCTCAGGATCCTGAGCTTTTCCTGAATCCAAATTGGTTTTCTGAAAAGTTGGCTTCAATTATTCCTTCCATCCTCCTGCTTAATAATTCCTGTGAGTACTTTGGATGCATGTGAGAACAGACTCAATGTTCGGTACTCCTCACATCTCTTGGCTCTTGTTTTCTTTGGTATCATGACCATTATACTCTTCTCAAAGTCCTGTGGTAATCTTCAACTTTTGTAGCTATCCTTGATAATTTCGAAGATGGTATCTTTTACTTTCCCCTCAAGTGCTTTGAGGATCTTTCCATTTATTTTATCTGCTCCAGGTGCCTTGTTTTTCTTCAAGTCCTTCACTCTCTCTCGAATTCACTTCTCGTTATCTCTGGGCCTCGCTCATCTGCATCCACATTACTCTCATTCATTAATATTTCTTCAAGTAGTTTTGGTCCTTGATATTTCAATGTAGTCCTTCCATCTCTTTCCTATATCTTTTTTTTTTCTATCAGAATATTCCCATTCACATCTCTGATGTATGATTGTATTTAGAAATAAAGAACTAGCAGATAAAACCCAAATATTCTAGTGGAACTGAAGAGTGACTAAACTGCCAAAAAAAGTGAGAAAGTTGTGAATCATTTACCATAATGTACTCTTTTCTCACCAAGTGGCAGGAGCCATCTCTGGAGATTACAAACTAATCTGCCTAGAGGGAGAGTCTGTGGGGAGTGGTTTTAAGACAGTACCCGAAGATTCGAAGGTTGCCAGATAAATGAAAGGATTACCAGGTCAAGGAAATGGAGGATTAAGTTTTAAAGGAGCCAAGGTTTTAAGTAAGATGATTGTTGTCAAAATTTTATTCTTAAGAATTTCAACGTTAATGAGAAGTACAATAGACTTTTAAAGTTATCTATTACACTTGATTTTCTTCAAAGTTTGTTTCATAATCATATATAGCCGCGTCCATTTCAATAGGCATCATACGATATATAAATATTAATGAGTAAAAATGTTATTTTTTCTTTGTTAATCAGTGTACCATTTGTTTCCTCTCGCTCGAAATGATTTTTAATTACTAAAACCATCAACATCATTTAATTATGTCCCAGATAATTTTGTAATTTGTAAGAAATATAGAGAATATAGATCACAAATATTTAAATGGCTCCACCCAGTAAGGAGAGACGGTACAGACCAGACGGTATAGAATTGAATGATTCCATTTTGTCATTGTAAAAGAAAATAGGCGATAGTCATTTATATTTGAGAAGTAAAATTAGAGAAAATTATGAGTTTAAGGATAATTTTGATGAAATTTTGGCTTAATTGACCTTGCTAATCAAGGACCTCACACGAAGCCTACTTCGTGTATCGCGCTTTATAATACAAATTATCGTTGCGTTACTGTCTTGCCGAAGTAGCACTGCCGCGAATCCTTATGGCATGCGAGCATGGTCGTTTTTGAGATCTGTGATGCATCTATTACTCAGGAATAGTCCACAAGTCTTCATGATTTATAAAATCATTAAAAGTTTTAGGGCTAGCTGTTTACGTTCCGTTAGTACTGTCAGGTTTCTCAAGTTTTCGTGTTTTGAAGCATGAAGGTTATGTTGTGTTTTGATATGGTGGAGTGATGGTTTTGATGGTGCAAGGTCGTAAATGATATTAATTTTATTTCTTCGGAGGCCCTGACTCAAAGGAGAAATCTCATCTGTAATCCGCTGCTCCCCGTAAGTTAAATTATAATTATTCGATTGTTTGTCTTTTCTCCAGACTAGTCTGTTCTGTTATTCTTGTAAAACACTTTTTAAGAGGTTGCTACTAACAAAGTGGAAATGCCTTCACAAGGCCTTTCGTAAACTTTTACAAAAACTTCTACACAGTGGATCAATTTGTTAAACATTTGTATAACTTCGCGTTATGCTTTTGAGCATACCTTCCAGTTTCTCTCCATACTTTTATTTAATAGTAGTTTATTACTTTTGAGGTTTGAGTTTACATTGACTCATTTTTAGAATAATCATCTTACCTATCAATTTATTATTACTTTATGTGAAGATTAGAATGAATTTTAAAGTTATTATGAGAAACAGTTTTGTCCTTTTTTAACAGTTCTGGCATTAAGATTTTAAATTGTGTTTGATTAAAGACCTCTTAATTTTAGGAAATAAAACATACTAGAGATGAAATTATGTAATGCTGGCTGATCATTAAAATAATTTTGTGCTAAAGACAAAGGAGAGATGGTATAGTTAATTATGCTTGGACAAAAATTCTTATATTGTGGTTGCTTTTGAAAAAAAGAGGTTTTACTCTGCAATGACTCTCTAATCTAACTCTCAATCTAATCTTTTACCAAAATCTACTTCACATCAAAATTAAAGAATTCCAAT
The DNA here is from genome assembly GCA_036926295.1 of Pachydiplax longipennis. Lineage (NCBI taxonomy): Eukaryota > Metazoa > Arthropoda > Insecta > Odonata > Libellulidae > Pachydiplax > Pachydiplax longipennis. The sequence continues at coordinate 6,219,025 of JAVFKF010000010.1, forward strand.
TTTGTAATGTTGTATATCTTTCTTGCATCCAAATTTGTTCCATTGAAGTATATTAGAGAGTTCATAGAAATATTAATGTATAGTAGATAACAATTTCTTGCTATTAATTATCTTAAAGTCGATGCAAAATTTTTGGTAAACATAAATAGTTTGTGTTACATATCTGGAGAATTGCTTTGTATACAAAATGATTTTCATTTTTAAAGTAAATGAATCAGTTTGCTAAGCCTTACTTTGATGTAATAGAAGCAAATATTTTATTTTAATAATACAATGACCAAACTCTCCATATAGCATCATGAATTCCAATTATTTGGATCAATTTTAAAGTTAATTTGTTGCACTACTAAATGCTTTATATTTTTGTTGAAAGATTCAGTAGGTCATCGGTTTTCTTAATGTCTCCCTTAGATTTTTAATTGAATTGTTAAATGCTATTATAATTCCCTTCTGTTACATGGTAATTTCATACATTTTCTGAATTTATTTCGAAATTTCAACTTCTGGTATATGATTGTCCCAAGTTAGTTTCTTTCCTTGCTTGTATTTTGCCTAATTGTTTTTCTATTGCAGAGTTGATTCCAGTCTGCCAAATTATATCGCAATCCCTTCAGAAATCAGAAATACGCCAAGTTCTTCATGCAACCTCAAGTCAGTCCTGCTCAGTGAGTTCAAGTGCAGCAGAGGAACGAACGAAAGGTGCAATGTGAGTCTTCAAATTTTACAAATGCTATAACTAACAAATATTAAACTTAAAGGGATACTTTTGAAATCGATGCACAACCTGTTCAAGGCGCAGTGACCTTGAGAACTTTAGAGGAAGTTCTGTATGCAGATTAATCCAAGTAGTATTTTTCTATACCCATTACATTTTGATGTATATTTTTCATCCTGGGTCAGTTTTCCTATTAATGACTTGTTTCGGAATTTGATTCGTAATTTAAACAAATTTTTCACAAGCATATCAGATCCTCGGTATTTTCATTTTGTGTTTTCTAAATACATTTTCCTTTTAGACTTCTTTAATTGCATTTTCACCATTTTCTGGTAAAAGCACCAGAAAAAAATTATAATGAAATTTAGTGAGGTATTTAATTGAATATCATTACATGTAGTAAGGTATGCCTAGCTTATTTATTTTGAAATCAAATGACCTTGAGGGCTTAGAGGAAGTTAGTTAGTTTTGTAGAACTTGGGATGAATAAATTATGGAACATGCATTTTGGTTATCATATTTATTTCTTTCTTCAGATCTTGTAGATTTTTAATAGATTCTTTAACGTCTTTTTGCTTTACTTTTATATAAAACTTATTGAAATTGAAAGCAATTTGCTGTTCAGGTTTATTTTAAGATGGAGAGTGCTTTAACTTATTCTATACCTATTGAGTTCCTTAAGACAGGTTTTTCTTCTTGGCGTCATTAACTATCACTGCAGTGCTTATCTTGTCTCTGTTAATTGAATTTTAATTGTAAAATGGCCCTTTATTTACAAGTGTTTGCATTTGGTTATTAGGTATTTATTGGTCTAAAAGTTTAATTTTTTTAAGTAAAACATTATTTAACTTCATCATTTTATTATTTTAAATTCACTTTACATATGATGTGAGCAAAAAGCTTTCAAAAGATTTAAGGAGTTTTTAGATTGATTGCTTCATCATAATAATTTGCATCTCTTTTCATTATCCTGCATTTTGTGAACTGGTTTAAGTGCTAGCTTTGATATCTAAGTGCAAACTTTTGCTTGGAAATTTTGTGGCTTAAACTTCAAAAAAAATGAATGACCTTGAAAACATAGTAATTTTTGTTGCAGATCATGATGCATGTTTCATATTTTCTTTTCTTCTTACCTTTTTATAGAATTCATTGTTTATTCCTAGAACTTCATAGATCTCAAAGTTTCCTCTTTGTTTTTGCTTTAATCGCATTTCATTGTTTTGTATTTTCCATAATATCTTTCACAATTTAGGTTCAGGATGTAATGGTGATTATTCCTCTTTTCCCTAATAACACAAAAGAATAAATATTTACATAATTGTTCTGTATATGTCAAGTTATTTTTAACTGCATTCAAATCTTAGTGATATTCCAAAATATTTCAAACAAATTTTATCAATTCTGCTCAAGTATAGCAGCTAAATAAATCAGGAGAGATGGGTGGCTACTCAATGAACTGTTTCTTTAAGGATTCATAGCTCAACATTTCATGTTGCTTGCATCTTTTACCTAGATAGTGAAAGATATTAACAACTTATTTTATTCTTGACTTGTTTTTACTACGTCTTCGTCTTTTATCGAGATATTGTAAAATTTGAGGCTTTTATACCTTAGGTTTTGGAATAAGGAATTTGATATTAATAATGGGTAATAGTTTTAATTAATGAGATGCCTTGGTTATAGACCGGTGCAAAGTTATGCATTTATAGGTTCAATGTGGGTGATTGGAAATTTTGAATTATATCCTCCTTATTGTTTTTAAAGATTGAATTTAGCTTTAAAGGTAAATCAGATTTTCAGTATTTAGCAGTTAATTAAACAAAATTAGGACGATTTCACTTAGAATTTTGTTACCTAGTAAACTTCTGTAGCATTGTCTGAAATTGAGATCTTTTATGATATTTCGCTAGTGGATTGTAATAAATCTGAGCATCATGAACTATTTGCAAATTGTTACAAAAGAACAAGTAAGAAAATAACCATAATCTTAATTGAAGTAGATATTGTTAGAAGAGGCAGAGAATTATAAGACCCTTTCTGCGTGTCATCATTATTGATTTTATTTTTCATTAAATTCTTGCTTCACTTTTATATTTCATGTTATATAAGTGAAATGCTTGTTTTCATTTTTCATCCATAGGACTGATGAAACATTGAAAGAGCTGCCAAAAAGTGAACTTCAATTTGTGGATGCATAACGAGACCAGTGACAACCCAGGGAAGAACATGCTGATTTATTTGCAAGTTAAGAGTAAAATTTTTAGGTATATTGCCATTAATACCTCTTAGTCATTTGATCAATTTTCTTAGAATATTTAAATATCCATTCAATCATGCATAGAGGATTTGTATATGCAAAGATGAATGCTTGCGAGTTTTATTAGTTAAAATAATTTTGCAATGATCGTTGCCTTGTTTATAAAGATATTCATTGTATTTACTTTCTTGCATTTGAAAAAACTTAAGTTCTTTAGTTAAAAGTTTTAAAATTTAACTGAAACAATATATAGAGTTGAATTTTGAATTATTGCAATAGCTGTTCTTTTTCAAAGTTTCACTGAGACAATTTATTCATATTAGAGTAGAATTTTGATTTCATAATTAATGTCAATTGCTGTAATATTTGTTTGTATTGATCATCTCATTGTTTTAAAAGATATTCAACATCCTTATTTTCTTGCATATGAAAATTTACTTTGAATAACTTAAGTTCTTTAGTTAAAAGTTTCAAAATTTAACTGAAACAATTTATGCAGCCAAATTTCACGATTTATGTCAATTGCTGTTCTTTCTTAAAGTTAAACGGCAACAATTTATTCATATTAGAGTTGAATTTCATTTCTCATTGCTGTTCTTTTTTAAAGTTTAACTGAAACAACTTATTCGTATTATAGTTGAATTCCAAGTTATGTGGATTACTATCCTTTTTTTAAAGCTTAACTGATACAAATTATTCATTTTAGAGTTGAATTTCATAATTTGTCAATTAATTGTTCTCTTTTAAAGATAGTATTCAACTATAATATAAATGATTTGTTTCTTAAGTTATGTCGATAGCTGTCCTTTTTTTTTAAAGTTCAACTATAACAAATTATTCATATTAGAGTTGAATTGCATGATTTGTCAATTGCTGTGCTTTTTTAGTTTAACTGAAACAAATTATTTATAGTTTAATTCCAAATTATGTCAACTGCTGCTCATTTTTGAAGTTGAACTGCAACAATGTATTATTTATTTGAATTTCATTAATGTCAATTGCCATTCTTTTTAAAGTGCATCTTCAATTAGAAGCAGATATATGATATTTAATAAAGTATTTATTATTCAATTGTACAATTTATTCTAGCTTCCAATGTAGAGCGGAAAGTTCAAGTCCAACATCTCGAAATATTTCTCCAAGTTTTTAAACTTGAGTGTTCGGTAAAATATTCCAAGTCTTAAACACCAAGTAAGAGTGTTTAAGATTTGGAATATTTTACCATACACTCGAGTTTAAAAACTTGGAGAAATATTTCGAGTTGCTGCACTTGAACTTTCTGCTCTACCTTGGAGAAAAATCCCAAGACCAAAATCTGAAAAAAATTTTGGCGACCTTGAAAATTTGACCTTGAGAATGACCTTGAAAATTTCAGGTGACCTTGAAATTGATTTTTCTATCTCCAAGAGAAACTTGGAGATAGAAAAGGAGGTTCTGGCCCAGTGACCACTCCTTTTCCATGAAAAATTTCAAATCCACAAAATATTTTTCAAAATTCTTTATTTAACATTTCATTTTACAAAAATTCACATTATTTCAAAATGTAAGATACATAAAATGGAACATTAATATCTTTTTTCAAAAAAGTAAAATGTTGACAAAAACTTTCACTGCAATATTTCAAAACACAGAAAAATAAATGGAATTGAAATCACATGATTGAAAGCCAACTTTAAACACTTATTTAATGAAAATAGAAAAAATAAAGTAATTTAAAATTCCATATAAGACAAGAATATTTAAAATTACTAAGCATTTACTAGAATCAGATTCAAAAAAAATTAGTTTTAAAAATGGAACATGTGAAATTCAAATCAATGCTTGAAACTTCAACATGAATATTAAAAAGGCAATTTAACTTCAAGAATTAAAATTGACAAGTTCAATAAGCTACAAAACATACATCTGAACATTTAATGAAACAATTTAAAAATTAGAAATCTAAAAAGTTTAGCAAAGTTTAAAAATCTATTAATGAAATAAGTTAAATATCAACAAAATAAAAATTGAGACAAAAAGAAACACTATAGTAAATACACAGTAAATAATGAAATTTAACATCAATACAAAGGACCAAAATGAATGAATAATTCATCACTCGCCAAAGCAGCTGCATTGCAGATGTTCCCGATCTCAGAGGGGGAAAAAAAAGAAACCTATTGATGCATAGAGCAGTTTACACAGGTTGTGGTAATAGTATTTTCCAAAGAAAAAGAAATTTTTATTTTGAAGTATTTTATTGAACTAGAAAAATATCACATTAAATACAAATCATTTTACAATCCTTTCACATTATACATTCTTGAAACCAAGTTTCAAAGCAAAGAATATTTTATAAGTATTCACATACCTAGAAATGAGAATTTACTACATATTTCAGTATCCTTCCAAATCCAAATAAATGCACTATTTGACAAGTAAATTTTAATGAAAGAAATGCTTGAAAGATATAAACAAACATCTCAAATCGGGCCAATAGGTGCAGAATTAATTTAGATGTCCTGTAAACCAAAAATTCTCAAAGATGCATGGCAAAATTAATTTTTGGAAGGACCAAATATACAAGATGCTGCAACAGTAGAAAACCCTAACTATCAGATAGAGGTAGTTCTTACTACCTATTTCTAGTCTCTTAGACAACAGTTTTAGAACTTTCACCCCAATGAAAGGCTAAGTTACCTTAGAGTAAAATAAAAAAATTTCACCAAAATCTAACCTGAAACTTATTTTCTGAATTCCAAAAGAGATTTCAACCAAGTTTATCATAATATCAAGCAAAATATTTTCAGACAAATTCAAAGAGGCAAAACTTATAAAAGTCTAGCATCTCTTTAGAACTTTTCTATAAGATTCACAACAAGACCTATCCAATATCTAAGTCAAAGCTGGGGGGCTGCAAATAAAGTAACAGATTGCCTCTAAGGGTGAAATGCAATGGAGACCTAAGCTTAGATATTGTACTAATCTATTGCTATCGTCCTAGAGGTAGCAAAGGACAGATTTTATGAAACATTAAAACCTCAAAAAGATGGAAAAACACGGAAAACTGTATAGTTTTCCGTGTTGTTGTTGTATAAATTATAGAAAAGGGAAATGAGAGGAAAAGCCTGGAATTTTGATAAGCATTAAGATACTCGGGAATACAAAGAAGAGTATAATAAGATGAACGGAAGGTTCTTGAAAGACAAGTCATGTACCTATAACCCTAACTATCAGATAGAGGTAGTTTTTACTAGCAATTTGTCTCTTATACATCAGATTTTGAACTTTCACTCCATAGAAAGGCCATTCTAAGCTACCTTCGAGGAAAATAAAATATTCGCCAAAATCGAACCTGAAACTTATTTTCTGAGTTCCAAAACAGGATGCAAGTTTTTTTATCGTAATATCAAGCAAAATATTTTCAGACAAATTCAAAGAGGCAAAACTTATAAGTCTTGCATCTCTATGGAAATTTTACAATATTCAGAGCAAGACCTATGCAATGTCTAAGTCAAAGAATGGGGGCTGCAAATAAAGTAACAGATTGCCTCTAAGGGTGAAATGCAATGGAGACCTAAGCTTAGATATTGTACTAATCTATTCATATTGTTCTAGAGGTAGCAAAGGATAGATTTTATGAAACAGTAAAACCTCAAAAAGATGAAAAAAATACGGAAAACTATACAAATTATACAAAAAGGAAATGAGAAGAAAAGCCTGGATTTTTGATAAGCATTAAGATACTCTTGAATACAAAGAAGCGAGTATGATGACAAGATGAACGGAAGGTTCTTGAAAGACAAGTCATGTCCCTAACTATAACGGAGTTGAAAAATAATTGAGGGGACCCAACTCGTACAATTTAATCAGATTGTGAACTTAGCAAGGATCAATCGTAAATTAAGTGAGGAAACCTTAGCGGAATACTGCCATTCAAAGCTTTTCGTACAAACATACATGATCAGGAGATCATTTAAAAAATTTAGAAACTAAGAGCGACAAGGAAAAAGTGCGATTCCATTCAGAGGATGCTGCTATACATGGGGAGAGAATAAAGTTGGATAACGAATGTAATTGAACGAGTAATATTTACGATAGGGGAAAATTACAAGCCGTAAATACCGTGAAACTGAATTTAAGGTTTCTCAACATTTGATAAATATATTTCTCCAAGGAGTACGGAAAAGAACGGCCTTTAATAAGTAGAATAAAATAGCTTCTTAGTACAGAAGCTAGCATAGAAGGAAACTACCATATTTAACAATGACAAAGCTAAAAATTGAGATTCTAACCGAGGCTAACAAGAAAAGAGCGATGCTATCAAAAGAACTATGAAAAATGCAACAAAATATGGAATGCAATGACGAGAAGAGTAAACGAATAATTCCGAGTAGTATTTAAGATGGATGCGATAATTACAAAATCCTGCACAAGGTTTCTTAACGATGCAAAAATCTAATTGTGGCAAAGAGTTACAAATAAATTGGCTTTAATAAAAATGAAATTAAAATGAAATCCTGCTTTACAGAAATAAGAAATCTGTCTGCAAAGTAACGCAATCAATAGAACGAACCTAAATAAATGGTACTGGAATATAAGACTAAGAGAAGACCGACTGGAACAAAAATATAAGAGATTACGAAAAGGAGACTGGGGCGGTGGGGGGGGGGGGGGAGTCCAACTCTTACAGTTTAATCCAATTGCACATTTAACAAGGGTCAATTATAAGTTAAAATGAGAAAAGCCTAGCAGAATACCAGTATTCAAAGCTTTTAATACTAGCATATGATCAGGAGAAAGTTAAAAGATAGAGAATCTAAAGATATTACAAAGAAAAAGAGTGATACCATTTAAAGAAAGGAGGCTGCTACATATAGGAAAAGAAAATAAAGTTATGGAATGCTAAGGCGGAGTGACTATAATTGAACGAGTAATATTTAAGATAGGGGAAAATTATAAAATAATATCTGCAAGGAGTACGGAAAAGGATGTCCTTCAATAAATAGAAAAAAATTTTCTTACTACAGTGTAGCATAGAAGGAAACCGTATCTAACTAGGAGACAAAGCTAAAAATTGAGATTCTAACATAATAACAAGAAAAGATAGATGCTACCAAAAAGAATCAAGATGCTACAAAATATGGAAGGCAACGAGATTGAAATAACGAGAAGAGTAACCGAATAAATCTGAGTAGTATTTAAGATGGACTGTATCATTAGGAAACCTTGTTATACAAGATTTTGTAACTATGCAAAAACCCAATTGCTGCAACGATTTGGAAATAATATGGCTTTGATAAAAATGAAATTAAAAAAAGAATTCCTGCTCTAAAAATCTACTTTCATAGCAACGCAATCAATAGAGCGCATCTAAATGAATAGTACTGGAATATGAAGACAAAGACAGACTGGAACAAAAATAAAAGAGATTACGAAAAGAGTTTATCGAGACAAAATGAAAAATTTCAATATCTCCGTTATTTACATGGGAAAAATGTAACGATTGAGTAGAATACTCTTAATGAACCGCTGTTCGCTAAGAAATTCAACCAGACTGAAAAATTAATTTTCCTGCTTTTATGCACCGATATCTAACGACCTATCCTTTCGAAATATGTATAAAGTAAAGACTTCATTAAATTAAAAAATGTAATGCCTTATAGTTTTTCAGCGAATAAATTTAGTACTTTAATCCGGCCAAAACCTAAAATTTTTACTATAAGATCACATTTGGAATTCAGATTCAAAACGCACTACAAAAACCGCCGACTACGCTGCGTTTATTACTTCAATTCCTTCGGCAATAGCAACACGAATTAAATACTGCAATTTAAATAAGCCGAGAGGCACTATTGTACTGCGCAACCTAGCTAAACCCCTAGATCAGGACACTAAAAAAATCTCAGGACGGCAACACCTTGATAATAATTAAGCCTAAATTACACAAGTACTCCAACTGAAAGAAAGATGTTTTCCGCAAGCTCTCCACCGACACCGCTGTTTCGGAAAAAAGTCGCCGACTGGAACAATGATAAAGAAATCGCACTTACCTTTGCCGAATCTTCGCGGGGATGCTGCCATTGCATCTCAATCGTAGGGGTCCTGAGTAGAGGTTCCGTGATGGCTGCAGCGGAGAGGATGTCCGAACTCCCCCTGATGCACGGCGAGTCACAGAAGTTCCCCATGATGCACGTCGAATCTCATGAAGTTCCCCGTGATGCACGTCGAATCTCAAGAAGTCTCCTGATGCACGGCGAGTCACAGAAGTTCCCCTGATGCACGTCGAATCTCGAGAAATTCCCCTGATGCACGGCGAGTCACAGAAGTTCCCCATGATGCACGTCGAATCTCAAGAAGTTCCCCGTGATGCACTTCGAATCTCATGAAGTTCCCCGTGATGCACGTCGAATCTCATGAAGTCTCCTGATGCACGGCGAGTCACAGAAGTTCCCTGATGCACGTCGAATCTCGAGAAGTTCCCCAGATGCACGTCGAGTCACAGAAGTTCCCCATGATGCACGTCGAATCTCAAGAAGTTCCCCTGATGCACGGCGAGTCACAAGTTCCCCTGATGCACGTCGAACCTGACGATTTAGTAGGAATGGATGATGACTTACAGCAAACTTGACTTTCGAAGTATTTGCATTTCGGCGAAGGGTTCAAAGAATACCCGAAAGTTTCTCTACGTTCCATTGGCAGGAATTAACCGCATCCTAAAAAAGGAGATACTATTAGCATCTATACGATAAAGAAATTAAAAACCAAGATAAAATCATTTTTTAGAATACTAGAAATTTGCTCAAATTTAAACGTCAACTTATATGCTAATACAAAACGAATACCAATTTGGAATCCTTCGTAGAGATGTTCCAGATATTAGGTTTTGCACAATACATCTTGAAACTTCACTCTGCGGTCACCACGCCAGGTTTTCATTTTCCCAGGAATATGAACTATCAACGATATTTTACCGCCTGAAATGAACTAAATAAGTTATCCCAAAAGAAAACAAAATACTAGAAAAATAAGATACACTTATAACACTAAACTCACGGCACTTCTCAAATCTGTTGGATGCTCGATTTCTTCACCTTGCTGTTGAAATGTAGATCTCTGCTAAATTCTACAGTGATATACTCAAATCACCACATTCACAACTAGATCTTCATGCTGATTAAAGTGGTTCCTCGCGTTTTATTCTTTCCCTCCCCTCTTGCACTCCCCTCTACGAAGAAAAAGGAGACAACGGAAAATACCCAACTTCCCGACGTCGTTCAAAATCAAAGAAAATTTTTAATCTAAAATTAAACAATTCAACACACTCAGTACTTTCTTGTTCTTTGAAAATACCTTCTCTTGCATCCCGAAAACACAATCCAAGATAATCTTATATCAACCGAAAAATTTAAAGAAAAACAAACCAAGAACCACTAATACAACCGGAAAATTAACTTAAACGGATGGTTTTCCGGTTGCATTAGCTGTAGAAGATTAATCTAAGTTGAAAATGAAAGTTTAGTTTCACAAATTTTGACAAAAGCAGATACTATAAGCAAGATTGGAGGCTAAACTGGCTAGGACGAGTCGTTCCGACGGTGCGGTAATTACGATTGTTTCTAGAGAGAATATATGGCCAGCAACTTTAAACATTTTGATGTGGTGATAAATGTTCACCAAAATTTAGCAAATATAAAAATTTTCATTAATGCCCTTTACTAAGAAGTTAAACAATTTAGTACAATTCTTCCGAAATAATTTAAGCACAGGACAAGCGAATGATTTGAGCAAACTCTGAAATAGATTAGATTCTATAGAAATAATTATTTATCCGCAATTCAGAAGATTCTGCACTTTCGATAAAAGGTCTGAAAGACCTTATCTAAAAGCTAGACGCCAAACAGCAAACTCTAAGACGACTGTGCGGCAATTTAAACAGTTAGCAGAAATTAGTCTAAAGATTTCGCAAATTTAACTATTTAAGATTGTAGTAAGGCACATAAGGGAACACTATGCTAAAAGTCTTCGCAAAATATCCGGGAAAAAAAACCTCCCGCGAAACACTAAACACTGAAAATGATTTTCACAATCACCGAATCTATGAAGTTTTAAATAAAACTAATAAAGTTAAATTTTGCGAAAGTTACCCTTCATAGGACGCATAGCTACTCCCGCAAACACTTATATCGCGAACTTGGAAAAAAAATAATGAAAAATAATACAAACTTACATTTGCTGCATGTTCTTCCTCCTGGGTTACTGCTTTGACGTGCTTCTCTGTCCTAGCGATCCCGAAGTTATACAATGTTTCCAACGTAGATTTTGAAGAAGTCTTGCTGCACGATGCAAAGTCGTATCTGATCAGCTCCTAGCAGAATTCCGACGAAATTGAGCGTTAAGCAGATCTTCCTCAGGCAGTCTTCCTTGTTGCACTCCAGTCGATGATTGACGAACGGAGGCCATTTTCATGCCTATTTATGGCGGAAAAAGAGGGGAATGAAAGATGGAAGGGTAAGGAGGGAGATGATGATTCTCCCTCCTTCAAAGCTCTCCTTTTGAGAGTTACCCCTCCAATAGTTTAGGGGGAACAAAAGAAGGGGAACCCCTCTACCTGTACCATAAAATCTAATGATACCACAAAAAGTCTAATGACCAATGACGCTACTCATATTGGAGCAACCTAAATTAGAGCAATTCCACTCAACTCGTTAATGCCATGAGTTTTAATTTCTCACATTTCACGGTCATTTTGACGAAATTTCTCCTTTTTCTTGGACTTAAGACTTCTTTTTCGCACTTGGATTTATTTGGAATTAAAGGGGATGGAAGAGTTTTCTTGAGACAAATGTTTTAAATCTTTTAGTAACTCCTTTTGTGAAAATCTTAAACAAATATAAGTATCGAAACTGAGCTTGTTGATAATAAGAAATCATTGAAAGAAGCAACCTTTCATAAGTCATTCAGTTATCTTATTCTTTCCTCCTCACTAATTTATCCCACCCTATACAAAATGTTGTCTCCTTTGTATTCTTCACTGTCTTTTCCCTTGAATACTACCGTCGGTCGATTATAAAAAACATCAATCCCATACCTCTCATGGTTTGATCCACCCATTTCCTAAGCCGCCACTTAATTACTTAAATCGAATATCTCTCTCCCTCTAATCCATCATAAGAAGAATAGCGATTACTATGAAAAGCCAAATTATAATTTCCAGCTAATTCAATATCAAACCCATTAACAATAAAAATCAATTTTCTTAAAAATTACGAAGTCAAAATAATTTATCGGCAAATAAAATGATAAAATCAAAGCTTTGGGATCGAAGAATTCTTCTCATCTTTATTTCAGCTCTCTCAGAATAGTCAGTCAGTTTGTCTCGTCGCATTACAGCGAAAACGTGGAGGATTTGCACCTCTCTTTGACTACAATATAAGATCGATGGTCATCGATTTATCTGTATTGATTTACAAAACTGGAATTATTTCGTTCATGGAATGCAAGCTCCATTTCGAACAGCAAAAGTATGGGATCACACGTTATCCGTCAAATTTCGGCGTATAAGGTAATGGAGCATAAAGGTTTTTTTATACGCCGAACGGATTCAATTTTGGATCTCATGCAAGTTGAGCATCGATAAGAGCAGAGGAGAAGTTTTACTACTTACTAACTCTATACTTTTCACTTTTGAAGAGTGTAATATAAAAACGAACACTTAAAACCGAGCACCACTGGTTTATTAGAGGAATGATTTACTCTTAAACCAAAACCCCCGTCCACAATAAATTTAACCCTTCCATTAACAGCTCCATGTATTGCCGGTGTCTCCTTGAGGTCGTGGCCGGGAACGATGCCGCATAGCCAGGCGAAATCACATATGCCCTTGCCTACAAAACGGGACGAGAAAATTCTCTCAAACACTTTTCCTTTTCTTCTGATCTCCAGCTAAATGTATTTATGTTCATTTGCTTCATTGTGTCAAAGCAGAATATAACTGCAATTATGAGAATCAGAATGATTAAGAAAAACTTCCAATTGATCGTAATCTTTTCATGCAATTTTTTGATAGCTTTACCGAATGATAGACAATCGAAATAGTACGTATATTCCTCTCATCTTAATTTCAGCTCTCTCAGTATCAGTTAATTTTCCTTAATGCTTCGTCGCAAAAGAGAGAAAACGCGTCTAGCGTCTCTCTTTGACTACAATATAAGATTGATGTTCATCGATTCCTCTGCACTGATTTATAAAAATGGAATTAATTATTTCATGCAATATAGGCTTTATTATGTCCAACTTTGAGCAGCAAAAGTATTGAGAGAATACGATCACAAGTTACTCGTCAAATTTCCGCATATGTTATGAAGGAGGTCATCAATTTTGATTCTCATTCGTAGTCGTTAAGCATATTAAATAATTGCTAAGACTTGAGCTATATAAAATTAATTCACCCGTCGTTTGGTTGAAGAAGGAAATTTTGCTAAGATATAATGTCAAAAAAGGATCATTACGACATTTGTCAACTGCCCAGAGGCAGATTAGATCCCCATTCCCTTCATAATTGGCCACCAAAAGAAAGATTATGAAGTGAGGCTTACTAGGAAAGATGAGAAGTAGTTAAACATGGCTTTCGTCGCTGAGCTAGAACGCTACCGGAGGAATTTGTCCACATAAGTGCAGGCCTTCACTCTATGAATAATTCATGCCACACCGTTCGTAAACGACTCGACAGAAAATTTACTGCTATTATTAAGTATCATTCAATCCTTAGTAACTTTCACAGCAATAAACAATACTGAATCGAATTTAAGTCATCATTTACCGAAAGACAAAAAATACTACCCTTGTCAAGAAATGGCAGCAGAAACATTCCTACTTCAATAAAATATTTATAAATATATATAAATAAATACTTGGGCATGAATTTTACAGACATAATTCTCATTCTTTGCAATTCTTCTTCCAGAAAAGGACAATCGATATTTAAAATCGGTGTAAAATAGTTCTTTGCTCGAGCATAATTTGGGAATGATTCCCCATTCGACATGGAGCAGGTAAAAACCGGGGGAAGGGGATGCTTGCTGGATTCCTCTCAGCAAGTAATACCCTTCTTTGTGGATTGAGCCACCACCACCACTCGCACATATATTCTAATAGTTATTTTGACGGAAGGTTGAGGTATTTTGACTTATAGGAGCTTACAATGCAATGTGGCAAAATGCCTAGGCCACGTGCCTAGGCATTTTGCAGGAGTAAAGACGGAGGGTTTACATACGAACAACCTCGCACTTCTGCAAAAAAGGCTCAAGAACATCAATGGGGAGTGGTAACGAAAGAATGGGTGTAAGAAGTGAGGAGGGAGAATTTCCTGATTCTTCCATCGACTCGATGTGTCGGACCCACTTTGAAATTCTTGTTGGCCCATCTTAATCTCCCATTTGTATCACTATTGTTCCCATCATATTTCACGAAATACTGATTGATGTTTTGGTCCTTGTATAACTGTAAGCATTTTAAGAGAAAGACAGCTTATTCAAAATAACTTTGGCATATTGTAACTTATTATCTCGTAATAAATTTCAATGATAACTCAAAACCCATGGGAAATTTTGCAGCCAATTCTAAGTACACAGGAATTGCTAATAAAACTTGCTCAGACATAAGACTTTTCGTAAAAGTTTTCCTTTTAATATTCGTATGGGATAATGATAATGTAACTTAAGTTACTTATCAGTAACAATCTTTCCAATGTCATTAAATAAAAAAGATGATGAATTCCGCCGAGAGTGACTAGGAACTTCACATCAATCCTGAAATTCAATTGATGTTACACCAATTGGTTCAATATTTTGTCAGAAAAAATTCCTCTCGATCCGTAAAAGTAGCGGTGGGATTAAAGGCATTCATTCGATTCAAAGGGTTGAATATTACAACAATCTTACGGAGTATCGTTTTATGATGGTAGAATGCACTATGGTTGGAAGGCCTCTCTTGTCTATTGCAATTCTAACTTTTCGAAAGGTGACGGCGAAGACCGCAGATATAGTTCTATTGATCTGCATTTTCATATTAGGGAAGAACGCCTCAAGAAACCGTTTATAATATACAGATAATTCATTAAGATACACCATCGAAAATAACGGATAAATATTACTCGCCGGCGAGAGGTTCATCATCTTCAATGAATCTTTCTGTAAAATTTCATTTAGAACATATCGGTCGTAATGATTTTTCTCCGTTGTTAATTTGAAAAGAATACCTTTAAATGGAAAATGGGAGGAAGGAATGTAAAAACAGAGCCAATTTACGTCATACGGCATTCTTAGTGCTCCTTCGAAAGTATGACCGCAGCATAGGAAATAAGCAAATTAGAAAATATCCATCTCGGAATGCTGCTTTAAATAGCTTCTTACGCCAAGTGGGAGACGTTACATTCGTAATATCTTATCAATTCACTCACTCATCTCTCATTTATCTGAGAGGGAGCCAAATACTGATGTATCTGCTGGAATGATTCTTCTTCATAAACCTTTCAGAAATGTTCGTTTATAAAAAATCAGATCAGCTATACCCTGATTCAGCAGGGACTGCAGTGGATTCCCGGGAAATTCTCGGATGTATTTCACATGCGGGATCCCGCGTGAGAATCCATAATGGTAATAGAAATGAACATGAAATCGAAAAGAAACTTAAGGAATAAATAAATAAAAGAACTATTCAAGAAAATGAGAAATTCGCAGAATTCCATTATTTAACAAATAAAATATGCTTATACTGGGGTTGCGCGTAATCCCTTACTTTAATCTCTGAGTCAGAATGCTACCGATGGAGCAAGTTCACGAGTACAGCCTAACCAGTCTACAAATACTTCTTTCCGCACCAATTCACAAAGAGTAGCCAAGATTATTGCCATTATTAAGAATTACTCAAACCTCAGCAACTTTCGTAGAATCGTATGAAATTTACCAGAGCAATGTATATGAAAGTCAGAATTTCCCTCTTTTTCCATCACTTCTCTTTCCTACAAATTCCTGTATCGAAATAGAAACAAGTGTTTCATTTATCAGGATTTGGTAGCAGAAAAAAAATAAATCTTTTTCTGGAAGCTGAAAGTCATGACGTCAATGGATGTAAATTTTATTTACACAATTCTCATTTTTTGCTATTATTCCTCGCGAAAATGATAACTGATATTTGAAATTGCTGTTATTTTAGTTAAAATACGTCATCGTCTCACCATCATTAGGGAACGATTTCTCTTTCGACGTAGGTGCAGGTACGAAATGAGGGAGGAGAGGGTAGACAGTCACTGTTGAGGAAGGCCTTTCTCGCGGGCAGAGGCCCCACCAACTCTTCCACAGTCATTCGTTGCGTTAGATTTTGACGTGGGGTTGGGGAATTTTGACTTGGGAGCGTGCAGTGCATGGGAGAGGTGACCTCAGGACTTATACCCTGGTGTTTTGCAAAGGGAAACGACGGAGGGGATACATATGAATATAAATGACTCAATGGAAAGACTATGATCAATGGAAAGTCGTTATGAAACTGTGGAAGTAAGGAGTAAAGAACGAGAGAAAGGATTTCCAAATTCTTTTCTCTATGGATGTGTTGGCCTCACTTTGCAATAATTGCTGGCCCTTTTTTACACAACACCTTATTTCAGTTGCCTAAATTTCTGTTTTGGTACTTATATCACAACTACTGAATTCACCCTTCAAAAATTACGAAAATTAATTCAATTTATAGAAAAATGTAGTAATATAACATCATGCATCTGATGTGTTTCAAATAAACCCTCAAAATGTCAAGGATTAATTAAAATGCATCTGTCATATTTATCTGACATTATCTGGCCTTCAGCAATGATATTAATCAGTCTTTTTCTATAATTATAATCTTCACATTCGTCATCATCAGAATGGCCGAAAGGTTAGAGTATCTAGTCCAAAATTTTCAAAGAATAATCTGAAAGTTTATCCTCTGTGTTTCGAATCCTCTTCGACGAAAAATTTTTTTTCGGAAAATTAAGTTTAGGTTTCCTGAGAAGTTTCCAAAGCTTGTTTAATTGAGTTTAACTAATGGAGAGAAACACTGGGGGGAAACACTAAGGAAAAAAACAGTTATTTTTCCCATTTCTCAGTTGAGTCATACAGGTCTTGTCTTAAAATCCGCATTCTACATGAGAATCTCTCCTTGTTAGTTCAACGTATTCTTCAATGGAGCTACTTATAATAGATAAATAAATATACAAATAAATATATAAATGCATACATAGAACGTCATTGTCACTAGCATGGCTTTCAGCGAACTCATAATCCCGAATTAAGATATTCAGAACACTTAATTAAGACATGAACGACCTCACATCCCTTCATGAAAGACTCGGGAATATGATTCATGGACAGTTGTTTAGAAATCTCGTCTTCCTTACATCTTGCATGGATGAAAAGGTTTCCAAATTATTCCATCTAATCAATGATTTGGCCACACTTTACAATGCTCGATAGCCCCTTTAATCACCGGTCACTATTACTAAATAATAAAGTCCGTGGGAAAGGAAGCAAAAGCATTGAGTTAGTAACTATTAATGTCGATACTCGATGAGTAAAGATGTAAGTAAGAGGCAATTATATCAATGAATTGAATTGTGAGCCTCTGTCGCGAAGTTCATTAATACGGGAAAGTCACAGTCGATAAAAGGTACTCACGTAAAGTAAAAGTGTTTTTTTTTAGAGAAATTATGTAACTATAGATTTCTAGTAACTATAGATTCAGAATTCAGATATTTATGCAAGGCATTCTACGTTTTAGCGAAAGTTTAGACGCACCAAAGAAACTGCTAAAAAATACGATAATAGCTGAAGCGAGGATTTGCCCTCTCCAGTCTTTTTCTCATCGGCGAGATCTCCCAATTGATTCCTTCTAACTACTTTCCTTCTAGATTTATTTTCCATGGGAATAGCAATTTAAAAATTTTTCCGTAAACGGGATTTGAACCGATGAGGATGTGCTCGAAAACTAGACACACTAACCGCTCAGCCACATTGATGTTTATCAGACTTAAGATAAGGAGATAATGATTCAACGAAGTGGTTGAATAAGCAGACAAGTGGAGTGGAATACAAAGGTCAAAAACAGTAATTTTTATATTCAATTCTCTGTCACGCTATACAGGTCTCGTCTTAAAATCGCCATCCACATGAGTTCCCCTCCTTGTTAATTCCATGCATAATTCAAGGGAGATACTGGCAATGTAAATATTGATATTTAATTACAAAAACAGTAGAGATTATCATTGTCGCATGCAGGCCTAGTTTAAGGTTTCTCGGTTTTGCAGGTACTTCTTCGTTAAAATATTTGAGAATATATATAAATAAATATTTGGTCATTAATTCTTAGTCACAGTTATCATTTTTTTGCAATTCTTCTTCCCGAAAGGGGCAATGATAAGGCGACGAATACGCTTCGACAAACTGAAGAGCATTTTTGACGGAAGTTTGTTTTTCACCGACTCATGCTCCCGAATTCAGACATGACTAAGAGCTATCGACATAAGGTCATTTGGGAAAATTCCCTTTTTCAGAGAAAGCATACGAAGCGTTAAGGCAATGGCTTAAATACGATATTAATTGAAACATTATTACAACATTTGCCACATCTAATTATCTGTTGCAGAAATAAAATCGTCCACGATAATTCCGGATCCCACTCGGAATTTTATTAAACTTAACTTTGCTCATTTGGATTTATTTTAAATTGGGATTAAAATTTCTATTGCCCTGAAATACAAGTGCTTTGCTTCCATACTCAACCGAAAGATAGGTTAAGATATCATTAACTGATGAAGGATCCCAAAGGAATCTCACCTTTCTCCCATGCAGTCTACCACCAGTGATTTGCAGTAGCACTCGAATTCCCCTCATTATTTGACTCAACCCTTTCCTCTGCCGTTGCTTCGTTAAATAAATAAAAATCCTCTCTTCTCCAATTAACATCAGCTGAGTATAGATAATTAGAAAATGCCGACTCACAGCTAATTCAATTTGAACGTGTTATCAATAAACACTGATTTCCTTACAAATGGCGAGTTCTAAAAATTACTTTACTGGCCGAAAGAAAGCTGATAAAATCGAAATATTTTGAGCTGAAATATTAAATAATTCCCTCCTTTATTTCTATTCTCTCAGGATCAGTAACATTGTTATTACATCTTATCGAAAAACGGGGAAAGTAGGAGGGCTTCGCGCATCTCTTCGACTGAAATAAATGATTGTAGAGTAAATATAAAAGTGCCACGATAAGCGCCAACGTCGATAGCGTTGGGCTATCTGAGAGCCAAAATATAAGATTATCTGTATCGATTTTACTTCATTAATTTATAAAATTGAATGAATTCGTCCAAACAGGGCGAGCCCAATTCATGTACTGTTTTAAACAGGAATAGTATTTAGAGGATTAGGACACGCGTTAACCGTCAAATGAAGGGAAGGATAAGAATTGCCAAGAACTAAACTGTTTAGAATTTAACAACGAATGCCTGTATTTAGAATTAAGTTTACCGTTGCGTAATTTGAGAAGAAAGGTAAAAATATGGTTGTTTGCGACTTTTTCACCATAAGCTTTTGAAGTGATTTTTTGCAAGATGAGTAATGCGTTAGCACTTACTTGCTTAGTCAAAATATCACTGACGGAGGAAGCTCACGTATGTTCAGCCGAATCAGTCTATGAATATTTCTTTACGCATCAATTGTAAAAACTAGCAGAGATTGTTAAGCATTTAGATCCGTAACATTAGTACTTTCATATGAAATTTACAGAAGTAATGTATATGAAATTTACACTTTCCCTAATTTTCCACCACTGCTCTTTCCTCAACATTACTGTACCGAAGGAGAAAGAAAAGTATTTAATTCATTGAGATGTGAAAGCAGAAAAAAGAACGTTTTCCCGGTAGCAGAAAGTAATGACATCATTGGGTGTAAATTTTATTGACACAATGCTCATCTTTTGCTATCCTTATTCTCGAAAATGAAAATCGATATCTGAAATCGCTGTTATATAAGAAAATAGTTTCACCAAAATTTGGAAACGATATCCCTTTCGACGCAGAGGGGCAAGAGGCTGGTATGAAATGGGGGAGGAGAAGGTTGACGGTAGCTGTTAGGGTAGGGAGGCCTCCGCGGAGAGAGGTCCCAGTCGCACACTCATAGGAAGCGTTAGATTTTGACTTAGGTATGTCCCGAAAAAAAAAGAAAAATGACAAAATGTTTTGACTTTGAAGAGCTTGCAGGGCATGGGAGAGGTGACCTCAGGCATTGTGCCCCGGTATTATGCAAGAGAAACGGGGGAGAGTGGAGGTATGAACAACCTCACATCCTTTCAAGAAAGACTCGAGGGTATGATTCTTGGAAAGGCGTTATGTAATCGTGGATGTAAGCAATAAGGAATGGAGAAAAGGTTTCCACATTATTCCATCTAATCAATGTTTTGGTCACACTTTTCAATTCTTGATTGCCCCTTTAATCACCGGTCACTATTACTCCCATCTTATTTCAGTAACTCAGTATTTACCTTTCGGTACTTATATTTCACTTACATGTCTCACTTATAGAAGAAAAATACCCAATCAAAGATAATTTTGAGATCTCATATTCTATTAATCCTTTTGCATTAAAATTATACGATATATTAAATACTGTGCGAAAACAAGCAACAATATTTAAACAAAGTTTTCAGCCATTTGACATATTACATCATTCAAAATCATACACCTAAAATTTCGAGCCATGTCTTTAATGTCTTAAGGTGCGTACATTAAACTACCGAATATTTAACAAAATACTACATTCGATACCCGATGAGTAAAAATACGAGTGAACGGCAATTCCCTTTTATGTCAATGAAATCGAATTGTAAGCTTCTGTAATAGAAGAAACCTACAGAGCATAAAAGCTAGGCAGGTAATATATTATAAGAGAAATTATGAAACTTAAAGATATTCATGTAAAATTTCGTATGAGATATTCTCCGTTTCACCTACCGGAGAGTGGTACCAGAATTGTCAATATGAAATTAAATGAGAGAAATTTTCCCTTACAGCGAAAGTTTAGATGCACTAAGGAAATGGCTAAAATATACGATGATAGTTGGGGCGAGATTATGACACTGCATTATCTTACTCATCGACTAGAAATCCAAATTTCAGTTAACTGATATTTTTGTTTTGGTACTTATATCACACTTACTGAATTCCCCCGTTTAAAATGACGGAAATTAATTTAATTTATAGAAAAATGTACTACTATTTCGCATACATCTGATGTATTTCAAAAAAACCCCTGAAAAGGTCAAGGATTAATTAAAATATATCTGTCATATTATCTGACATTATCTGGATTTAAGCAGTGTAACAAATCCATGTTTTTTATGATAATAACCAATTCTTAATTCATCATTAGAATGGCCGAGTGGTTAGAGTGACTGGTCCAAAACTTTCGAAGAATAATCTAAAATTATATCATCAATGGTTCGAATCCTGGTCCGGGAAATTTTTTTTCGGAAAATTAGGTTCAGGTTTGCTAAGAAGTTTCCATAGCCTTTTTTAATGAAGCAATTCTTAACTTGGTTACGCGGTTGTTTATTTTATCGACGCACAATTACATAGATGTGTAGGTTTCACAATAATTTTATAATCTTCGTATATTTCGTACTCTTGAATGCATATAACGTTTACTTTATTTCTCATTTCGACTCATTTTTAATCTTTGGCCACGGCACGTTTATTTCAAAAAAAGTAATAAACCCCTACCTTACTTCTTTAATGAATTAATGGGGGACTTTTATCATATTCAATTATCCATATATCTATATTTATCTACTTGTCGGTATTGTGGGATCATTGCTTATAATTTGATTCTGCAAGAGAAAATATGTCTGCAATCGATCAAAATGAACTTTACGTTAAGTTCTTATGGGAATATTTTCGAGTCGTCCAGAGTCGAACCAACGATACTGTTGGTAGAAAAATATCGATATATGTTAGATTACCGATTCTCTAATGAATCTTTAAATTACAATATATCTATCTCGTCAGGAAGTGCAAGAAATGAATCTTCCAATATTTCTTTCATGTATTTCTTACGAGAGACACTAACATTGGATACATACATATACACTCTAGAGTGATTATTATACAAGATATATCACTTACATTTCTCACTTATAGGTGAAAAACAGCCAATGAAAGATAACTTTGAGATGCTATAGTTTATTTATCTTTATGCAATAAATTTTGAGAGATATATGAAAGACTGCGTGAAAAAGCAACTGAATTAAAACAAAGCTTTCACCTATTCGACATTTATATCATACACCTGAAATTACGAAATATATTTTCACTGTTTTAAATTGTGTGTACTGAGCTAGCGGATATTTTTATCGAATACTACATTCGATACCCGATGAGTCCAAGTGCGAGTAAACGGCAATTCTCTTTAATTTCAATGAAATCGAATTGTAAGCTTCTGTCGTGAAGTTCATTAACTGAAGAAAGCTACAACGGATAAAAGCTACACAGGTAAAGAATAATTGTGATGTAGGAGGAATTATGAAACTGCAGATTTTCTATCAAAGGCGAATTCGATCGAATGTTTAATGTTACTACAGCCTCAGAATTTAGATACTTACTCTCGAAATTTTTGAAAAATTCTTGGTTTTGAAGCAATATGGCAATAGCTAAAAAATACGTTGATAGCTGGAGTGAGGATGTGACCATCTCAAATATCTTACTTATCGTCGTGAAATTTCAATGGACTCATACTATCTATTTTTCTTCTTCATCTATTTTCTATTTGGATTAAAAATTAAAAAAACTACTGTAAGCAGGATTTGATCGCTGAGGATAGTAATCGAAAATTTCAGAAATTGTAACTGACTCTCTAACCGCTCGACCAGTTTCGCGCCTAGGTGTCCCTAAAAGAAGGAGGTTATGGTAAGATATAGAGGCCGATTAAGAAGGCTAGCGGGGATAAACATTGGAGAGAAACACCTAGTACAAACAGTTTTTTTTCATTTCTCAGTGACGCTAAACGGGTCTTGTCTCAAAATCGGCATTCCACTTGAGAACCTCTCCTTGCTGGTTCAAAGCATAACTCAGAGAGCTACCTAAAATCGATAAATAAATGAACAAATGCATACGTAGAATATCATTATCGTAGGCTTCTATAAAATATTTGGACATGAATTTGATAGACACAATCTCATCTCTATTTTAATCCTTTCTCCCGAAAAGGACGATTGATATTTGACGGCGAATCCCCGTTGACAAACTTTAGGGCATTTTTTGATGGACGTTTTCTTTTAGCAAACTCATACTCCCGTATGAAGACATAACCATGATGAAGTCCTTCCAGAACTATTGGTATAATTTCAAATGGGAAAAATTTACCCTTTTAAAGAAAGTATTCGAATTATCAAGGCAAGGGCTTAAAGATACCAAGTAATAATGATGTCATGTTTGTGAAGTTATGATTTAATGTGTGTAACATTAAATCATTTGTTGCAGAAATGAAATCATCCACGATAAATCCGAATTCCACTCGGAATTTTGTTAAACCTAACTTCGTTCATTGTGGATTTATTTTAAATAGGGATCAACATTTCTATTGCCCCGAAATACAAGTGCTATGCTTCCCTACTTAACCAAAGGAAAGTAGAAGATATTAAAAAAGGATTATTGCGACTTTCTTCTGTGATGTCAACTGTCTGGAGGCTGGTTTGATTCTCATCCCCTCCGACATTGGCCATCGAAAACTTTTGAAGTGAAGCAAGATGAGGAGTAAGGAAAGCCCTAACTTTTCTCTCTGAGTCAGAATGCTATCTGGATGGAGCAAGTAAATTCAGCTCAATCAGTCTATGAATACTTCTTTACAAATTGATAAAGATTAGCCAAGATTGTTGCTATTATTAAGCATTACTTAAACCTCAGTAGCTTTCATAGTATTACATGAAATTTACCGAGGCAATGTATAAAAAATGGTACACTTTCCCTCTTTTTCAACCACTACTCTTTCCTACACATTCCTGTACCGGAAGAAAAAGAAAAGTATTTCACTCATTAGGATATGGTAGCAGAAGGTTTTTATATCAAATTATGTATTATTACTTTGTTAATCAATGAATGTATTATTAATTTATTGACATGATTCTCATTTTTTGCAATTCTTCTTCAATAAAGGATAGCGATTATGAGAAACGCTGTTATGCAAGAAAATAGATCGTTTCACCTGAATTAGGAAACGAATTCCATCTCGACGGGGAAGGGAAGGAGCAGGTATGAAATGGGGGAGGAGAGGGTTGTTGGTAGCTGTCGAGGGAGGCCTTCTCCGCGGATAGAGGCAAAACCACCACTCGCACACATACTTACATGGAGCGTTAGATTTTGACGTTGGAAAAGGAACTTTTGACTTTTAGGAGAGTGCAGTCATAAGGGAGGTGACCTCAGCCCTCGTGCTCTGGTCTTTTGATAAAGAAATGACAGTGGGGGTACATATGAATATCAAATTCTGAATGGAAATGAAAGACTCAATGGAAAGAACAACCTAGTTAATGGAAAGTCATTTTGGAACTGAGGATCTAAGAAGTTAGGATTGGGGAAAAGGCTTCCTAATTTTTTCATCTAATCGATGTTTTGGCCACTTTTTATGCTCGATTGCCCCTTTAATCATCGGTCACTAATCCCATCTCATTCCAGTTAATTAAAACTTTCGGTATTTATATACATCGTTACTAGTGTTAATCCTAATGCAATGAACGATAAAGTAAGGAAGCAACAATATTAAGATATTTTTTTCAAATGTTTGATATTTAAATAATTCACCAAGAAATTCCGAACCATATTGTTACTGTTCTAAGTTGCATACATTAATATACTGAATAGTTTTATCAAATACTACATTCGAAACGAGATGAGAAAAATGCGAGTAAACGGCAATTCACTTTTATGTCAATGAAATCGAATTGTAAGCAACTGTCGCGATGTTCATTCATACAAGAAAGTTTCACTGGATAAAAACTACACAGGGAAAAGTCTTTTAGGGAATTTATGAAACTGCAGATTTCTAATAACTATAGATTCAGAATTCACAAATTAATCTAGGATATTTATGCAAGAAATTCTTCGTTTTAGCAATAGTTTAGATGCACAAAGGATATGCCTGAAAAATACGATGATGTGACCCTCTGTAGTATTTCACTCATCGACGAGAAATCCCAATTGATTCCTTCTAACTACTCTCCTTCCTGATTTATTTTCAATCGGATTGAACAATTTAAAAGATTTTCTGTAAACGGGATTTGAACCTGTGAGGAGTAGTTAGGAAACTTGACACTTAAACCGCTCGGTTGCATTGATATTTCATAGAGTTTAAGAAGGAGATAATGATTCGAGAAAGTGGCTGAATAAGTGGAAAAGCGGAACCCAGAAAGGACAAAAATTTTAATTTTATATTCAATTCTCTGTTACGCTAAACAGGTCACCTCCTCAATCGCCATCCACATGAGTTCCTCTCCTTTTTAAATCCATGCATAATTCAAGGGAGATACTGAGAATGGATAAATAAATATATGAATTTATACACAGCAGAGATTATCATTGTCGCTTGCAGGGCTAGTTTAAGGGTTCTCGGTCTTGTTGTTACTTCTTCAACAAAATATTTATGAATAAATAAATATATATAGATATATATATTGTCATGAATTTGATAGACACAATCCTCATTTCTTTGTAATTCATCTTCTCGAAAAGGAAAATTGCTATTTGCCGGTGAATCCAATCGGGCGAATACCGTTCGATAAACAGAACGGTATTTTTGATGGAAGTTTGTTTTTCGCAAACTCATACTGCCAACTTAAGACATTGCTGAGAGAAGTCCTTCGAGAACTATCGACAGAAGGTGGTATGGGAAAAAATCCCCTATTAGAGATAAGAAGCATCAACTCAATGACTTAAAAATACGATTCTACTTGGAGCGTAATTAGAACATGTAACATCAATAAATTTGTTGTAGAAATAAAATCCTTAACGTAAAAATCCGAGTTCGACTCGGAATTTTATTAAATCTAGCTCCTTGTGGCTTTATTTGGGATTGACATTTCTATTGCCCCGAAAGACAAGGCTTCCCTATGTACACAAAAGAAAGGTAAAGCTATTAAAATAGGATCATTAATTAAGATGAAGGATCACAAAGAAATCTCATTTTTCCCTGGCATCCTACCACCAATACTTTTCAATGGCAATCGAATTCCCCTCATTACTTGACTCATTCTTTTCCTCTGCGGTCACTTTGTTAATTAAATAAAAATTACTCTTCTCCGACTATTATTAGCTGAGCACACATAATTAGGAAATGCCGACCTATAGCTTACTCTAATTAAACCGCGACCTCAATAAACATCGGTATGAATTGATACAAATTATGAAGTCAAACGATTCTACTTGAAGCGTAATTATTTTCTGGCCGAATAATAATTCATGAAATCAAAAGCTTGCAAATTTAAACACCTCTCATCTCTATTTCAACTCTCTCAGAATTAGTAACGTCTCATCGCAAAACAAGGAATACTGAAACAGCTCCGAGTAGCTCCTCTATAGATTTCTATAGTTATTATAAAAGTGCCTCGCCAAATTCGAAAGCGTTGGCTATCCGGGAGCCCAAATATAACATTCTCTTCATCCGTCTTTCTTCTTTAATTTATAAAATGTATTAAATTGTCTAAATAACTTAGCAAAAATATGTTCAACTTTAAACTGGAATAGTGTTTAGAGGATTGAAGGAACACGCGTTGATCGTAATAGTAAAGTTATGACATAAATGGATGTAAATTTTATTGAAACGATTATCATTTTTGCTATTATTCTCCCCGAAAAAGACAACTGATAACTGAAATTGCTCTTTTATTAGTTAAAATAGCTCGTCTTCTCACCATAATTAGAGAAACGATTTCTCTGCCGACGCAGGGAGCAGGTATGAAATGGGGGAGGAGAGGACTGATGGTATCTGTTCGATGAGACCATCTCCGCGGATTGAAGCTCCACTTGCACACTTACTGTGAGGGTTAGATTTTGACTCGGGATTGGGGAATTTTTACTCTTAGGAGCTTGCAGTGCATGGGGGAGGTGACCTCAGGTATAGTGCCTCGGTATTTTGCAAGGGAAATGATGGGGGAGGGGAGTACATATGAAGAACCTCACATCCCTTCATGAAAGACTCGAGAGTATGATTCATGAAAGTCGTTATGTAACTGCGGATGTTAGAAGTAAGGAATGAGGAAAAGTTTTCCTAATTCTTTCATCAAATCGAAGTTTTGGCCACTGTTTTATGCTCGATTGCTTCTTTAATCACCGGTCACTATTATTCACATCTTATTTCAGTTACTTAAAATTTATGCTTCGGTACTTATATTGAAGTTATTTCATCGTTACTAGTATTAATCTTTATATAAAATATTTTAAAGATATATCAAAGAAAGGCACCAACAGTATTGAGAAAACGTTTTCAGATGTATGACATTTAAACTATTCACCAGGAAATTCCGGAGCATATCTTTATGATTTAAGTTTCAACCATTAATCTACCGATTTTTTTATTGAATACTAAATTCAATACCCCATGACTTGATGTCAGTATATGACTTAATGCGAGTTAACGGAAATTTTTCTCTTTGTCAATGAAATCAAACTGTAAGCCTCTGTCACGAAGTTCATTAATAGAAGAAAGCTACAATATAAAAGGTACACAGGGAAGATTTAATATTTTAAGAGAATTATTAAACTTTAAGAAATTCATCAAAGGAATTCTTCAGTTCACCCCTCCGTGGAGTGGTATCAGAATGGTCGATTTTTAAAGGAATTAAGAGAAATTTTCCCTTATACCAAAAGTTTAGATGCACTAAGGCAATGGCTAAAAGATACGATAATAGTTGGGGCGAGTGTACATGTGTACATTTATGTTGCTCCCTGCTTTATCGTGGAAAACTAAGATAAACTCTATTTCTCAGGCAGTTCAGCCTGATTAAGAAACACTTCCTCTTCATCGTACGATTTCCTTGAAATCTGTTGATAGCTTTTCAAGCGCTTTCAGAAGGGCTGGAGCCGAAATCAAGAAAATATTCATTGGCAGTTAATAAAGTATTAAAAAGTAGAGCTTTGGGATCGTAATGATAAATTCCTCTAATCTTTATTTCAATCCCTTTAGGATTAGTCGCCTTGTGGCAAAACAGGGAAAACGTGGAGGATTTCACGCCACTTTGACTGAAATATAAGATTGTTTTCATCGATGTATATTGATTGATTTATAAAAATAATATACATTTTTTCAAGCAACGAAAAATGCATTTATGCACAACTTGAAAGACATTACTATTTTCGGGATGGGATTCCTCGATACCCGTCAAATATCGGCATATCGAGAAAAAGAGGTCAAACATTCTCATACATGGTTGTTAAGCTATCAAACAATTGCTAAGACTTAAGCTAAATTTACCCGTCGAATAATCTGAGAAAGAAAATTAATGATATTAAAAAAGAATATCTATTTTATATCGTTAAATTAAACCATCTGGAGGCTTGTTGGATTCTCAACTCCGTGGTATCACCGAAAGCTAACCTTTTCTTGAAAAGGACAATTGATATCTGAAATCGCTGTTATGAAAGAAAATATTTCCACCATAATTTGGGACAATTTCCCTTTCGATGTAGAGGAGCAAGATATCGGTATGAAATGGGAAAGGAATGGACTGATGGTAGCTGTTGAGGGAGGCCTCCGCGGAATTAGACCAGACCACCACTCGTACACTTATTCAACACCTTTGACTTTGACTCGGGTTGCGGAATTGTGACTAAGGGAGGTGACCTCAGTCCCCTCAGACCTTAAGCATTGCACCTTGGTATTTTGCAGGAGAAACGACGGATGGGATACATAAGAACATGAATGACACATTGGAAATGAAGGACTTAATGGAAATAACAAGATAATCAATAGAAAGTCGTTATGCAACTGTGGAAGTGAGGAGTAAGGAACGAGGATGTGTTGGCCATAGTTTTCAATAATTGCTGGCTCCTTTCTATACCCAATTCACTATGTTTCAAAACTTATTTCAGTTACTTAATATTTGTGTTTTGGTACATATATCACAACTACTGAATTCCCCCGTTTAAAATGACGGAAATTAATTTAATTTATAGAAAAATGTACTACTATTTCGCATACATCTGATGTATTTCAAAAAAACCCCTGAAAAGGTCAAGGATTAATTAAAATATATCTGTCATATTATCTGACATTATCTGGATTTAAGCAGTGATATTAATCAATCTTTTCTATAATTATAATCTTTCTATTCGTCACTATTAGAATGGCCGAGTGGTTAGAATGTCAGGTACAAAATTTTCAAAGAATAATCCAAAAGAACGTATATCCTGTAAGGTTCGAATCCTGGTGCGGGAAATTTTTTTCGGAAAATTAGGTGCAGGTTTGCTAAGAAGTTTCCATAGCCTTTTTTAATGAAGCAATTCTTAACTTGGCTACGCGGTTGTTCATTTTATCGACGCACAATAACATAGATGTGTAGGTTTCACAATAATTTTGTAATTTTCGTATATTTCGTACTCTTGAATGCAGATAACGTTTACTTTATTTCTCATTTCGACTCATTTTTAATCGGTGGCCACGGCTCGTTTATTTCAAAAAAGTAATAAGCCCCTACCTTACTTCTTTAATGAATTAATGGGAGACTTTTATCATATTCAATTATCCATATCTACTTGTATCACATTTATCTACTTGTCGGTATCGTGGGATCATTGCTTATAATTTAATTCTGCAAGAGAAAACATGTCTGCAATCGATCAAAATAAACTTTACGTTCATTTTACATGAGCGCGATTTCGAGTCGATGTCTTACGGTAGTTACCAATATCGGATTAATAAATATACACACGTCGGCGAATATTATATAAGATGTTCCACTCATGGAAGAAAAACGGCCAATGAAAGATAGCTTTGAAATCTCACAATTTATTGATAAGAATTCAATAAATTGTGAACGATATATTAAGGACTCCGGGAAATAAAGCAACGGTATTGAAACAAATTTTTCATCTGTTCGACATTTAAATCATACACCTGAAATTCCGAAACATATTTTCACTGTTTTAAATAGCGTGCATTAAACTACCGAATATTTTTGAGTGTGATTGAGTGTGATTTAGGAGAAATTATAAAAACTGCAGATTTCATTCTGAAGGCGAGTTCGATCGGATGTTTCATGTTCCTATAGGTTCAGAAGATAGCATTAGAATTTGAATCACTGACGATAAGCTCGGGAAATGTTTGAGAAGAAATTTATGTGAGAATTTTTGGTTTCGATGCCACTCGGTAACAGCTAAAAATACTCGTACAATGATAGCTGGATCGAGGATAGCTGACCATCTCAACTCATCGACGAGAAATCCCAATTGACTCATTCTATCTATTTTCCTTCTTAACTTATTTTAAATTGAGATTGAAAATAAAATAAAACTCCAAAGGTTGGATTCGAATCACTGAGAATAAGCTTGGGAAATTTTACAAAGTATAGTAGTCACCATAACCGCTCAACCATTTTGAACTTAAGCATTTTTAAAAGGAGGTTATGATTCAACGTAGCGAAGGACTGAGGAAGCTAGTGGGAAGAAACAAGGAGAGAAACACTAAGGCCAAAAAAATTTATTATTTAATTTCTCAGTTACGCTAAACAGATCTTGTCTCAAAATCGGCATTGCACTTGAGAACCTCTCGTAGTTTGTTCAATGCATAATTCAATGGAGCTACTTAAATGGATAAACAAATATATAAATGCACTCATAAGATATCATTGACGCTAGCAGGGCTAATTTAAGGTTTTTCGATTAGCTGTCATGTCTTCGATGAAATATTTATAAATGTATATTAATAAATATTTCAGCATGAATTTAATGGATATGAAGATTTTTAATACAATGTCCTGGTTCATTCCCGAACGAATTATTAAAACTCTGGATATATACATTGACGAAATAATCGAAATGTATGATGACGTGCATGAATTATGAAGATAACTCTTTTCTCTGGGCTTGATTAGATGTTAAAGGGAAAATTTTAGGAAAGAGAGGCAAAATGAGTCCATGATATATCAGGATCAGATATCAAAACAAATCTTTAACTACGAATTATGGTCAAAATGCGCTCAACAAATTTATATAATGAATTTTGTTTACTACTTGATTCATTTTCTGAGTGCATGCCGTTAGGATGTAAAAATCTGGAAATTCTTTTCTCCTAACTTACTTCTTACTTCCATTCTTTCATAACGACTTCCCATTGATGATCCTTTCATGCAGGTTGTGTATCAATTCCTTGAGCCTTTCTTTCAGAAGAGTGAGGCTGTTAGTATGTCTCCTGCAAAACATCTATGCACGTGGCCTGGGGCTCCCTCCACCTTGCATTGTAAGCTCCGTCAAAATACGTCAACCTTCAGTCAAAATGTCTATTGCTCAGAAAAAGTGTGCTAGTGGTGATGATGCCTCAGTCCGCGAAGAAGGACCTTCCTTCCTGAGAGGAATTCAACAACCCTCTCCTTTTCCCAGGTCATACCTGCTTTTTGCTACGTCGAATGGGAAATCATTTCCAAACTATGCTTAAACGATAAATTCTTTTCTAATTAAGAATTAGTTTAAATATCAATTGTACTTTTCGAGAAGTAGGATTGCAAAAAATAAGGATGGTGTCTATAAAATTCATTCCCAAATATCTATTCATAGTATCAGGATGTCTTCATATCTTCCTTTGCATCTTAAAACTCATTTCTCCTGTAAAATGCGATAGGACGCGTAGTAGATTTTAATAGACTTCCGCGAAATATTTTTCGTCATGATTTATTCCCTCCTTAATTTACGTTAATTTCCCATTTCTTGTTCGTTCATTTGTATCAATCATTATGGATTAAAATGGAATTTCAGAATTAGAGAGAATTCTCATGTCAATTTCCGAAGAATTCATCACCTTTCTTTAATTTCATGAAATTAGAAAGATAGTTACAAATAGGTATACGTTACCTCATAGAAATTTTAAACGGAAAACGTTGATGTACAGTCTCATGTTTGAGCAAACTTTATTAGCAGTTCGTATATATTTAGAATTGGCCTCAACATTTCCAGAAAATCTTTTAAAACTGTCGTTTTATAAAATAAATTTCATTAAGAACATAGCGCCGAAATGTATTCTTCCGATGTGAATTTTTGGGGGTGTGCTTTTAAATGGAGAGCGGGAGAGAGGAGAGGAAAGACAGCCAATTTACGTCACACGGCATTCCTAGTGCTCATTCAAAAGCATGACAGCACCTTAGGAAATAAGCAAATCAAAAGATACCCATCCTGGAGCGCGGTATTAGATAGCTTCTTTGAGCAAGTAGGAAACGTTATTTCCGTATTATCTTATCCATTCATTCATCTCTCATTTGCTTGTGGAGGAGACAAAATTGATTCATCTGCTAGAACGATTCTTCTTTGTAAACCGTTAAGAAAATTCGTTTATGAAAAATCAGATGGGCTATATCCAAGATTCTCGAGGAAAATGCATTGGATATCTGGGAAATTCTCGGACATATTCTACATACTTGATCCCGCGTGAGAATCCTTAATTGTAATAAAAATGAACAAGAAATATAAAAGATACGTAGGGCCTAACAACATGAGGGATTAATTTTACAATTCTGCGATGACATTCATTTTGAGCGTACTACTTAAGAGGGATCAAATGCTATGTTAAGAAAATTTCGCAGATGGCCTATACGTCGATTAAAACCTACTACGTGTACTTCCGCTTTAGGAGAGAAAAGTGAATTTTAAGATACAGTGTCAGGTGCACAGCTTCCTCAAATCATACAAATTTTAATTATTTTCTTCAATTTCTAACGATTCATTTCAATTTCACCTTCAACCAAAAAGATAAAGGGCAGGTAAATGAAAGGGTGGAATGTAATACCTTACTTTAAGGCAACTGCGGATGTCATTTTCACGTTTGGAATTTTATGGCCAGCTGTCGTTAGGATAATCCCAAGACGGAGAATACTCTTCAAAGGGCTGAAGGATATTTTTTTCAAAGAAGTACGTTTTTCGCAAACTCATACTCCTGAATCAAGTCATCACTAAGAAAAAATTCCTATAGATCCACGACATAAGTTCAAACGGGAAACATTCCCCTTTTTATAGATAGAATTCGAAGTATCAAGGTATTGGCTTAAAAATACGGCGCTAGTTGGCGCATGATTCCACTCTAACATGAAATAATAAGTTGTAGAAATAAAATCATCGAGTAGAAGTCAGAATTCAATTCGGCATTTGTTTAAACCTATCTTCATTCCTTCTGGATTCATTATAAATTAGAGTCAACATTTCTATCGCCCTTAAATACCCCAGCTGTGTATCCAAGGCCAAACCTTATGCTGGAAATTCGAATGTCTTACTCATATTTTCACGCAATATCTTATGATTTCGACCACTGGTAGGGTGTAATGCATTGTAGACTGTGATTTCGGTTTATAAGTAAATCCTTTCCCTAATAAACCAGCGATAACTTTGGTTGAAGCGTTGGTTTTTAATATAATCACACAAATGAAAATGATAACGTTAATGCCAAATGGAATATTGGAGATAAAAATTAGTGAAAAACTCTCGAGTTTGACGGTAGCGAAATTACTATATTCTTAGCGATGCTCGCGAATAAAGGACGGGTTACGGGAACAGAATATGTATGAAGTTTAAGTTTTGAAATGTTATGTAAAATAATATACCTCCGGTGTTGAGGTAACACATTTTGAAATGAGATGAAGGATAAAGGAAATTTTGGCTCTTGATACATTGCACATTTCGTTTATCGTGAGAGGGATATAGAAGTGCTGCATTTCTACTTTGGACAGATATTTTGTTTGGGAATTCAAAAAGAATATTCCATGTTTCTAGGAGGAGAGAAGGTAATGAATCTTGAAGCAGAAATTGAATATATATACAGATTTGATGATTTTCCGACCTAGCTGTCAAAGGAGACGGACGTGCCCATCTCTCGCTCCTGAGTGCACCTGCTGAGTTGCTGCCGCAGACGTACTACCTGCGTTACCATCTAGTTTTATATTTTCCTGTGTTCGCTTAGATTATTCAGTTACATATTGAGTGCATAATACGTGTTTAGTGTAGTGAATTTTTAGCAGTGATCAGTGCTTTTATCTTAGTTGTCTTCACACGAGATCTTTGCAGCAGCTTATCCCGACCCGCGAGCGTTAAGTACCATCTACCTTTGTTTTTTTTCTAATCTTTCTTTTCTACTTCCTCCATATTCCAGGTTTATTGCTCATCGTTTTCCATTGGTGTGTATGTAGTGTCTTTCATAAGCGGTCATACCTAATCTTATAGCCGCGAACTTTTCTTTTTTTTTCTTTGCCTTTTAAATTTACGTATTTTCATTACCAGTGTATTTAGGGTATTTCATTTGAAAAAGTATTCACTTCTGATTAGTGCCAGCCTTCCTTTTCTGCTGTATTACATTTAGATTTAAATTCTGGCATAAATAACGTTAGTAAGTTCTCGTTGAAAATCTTCCTTCGTCCGTTAGTACATAAATCGCTAGCAAGCTTTCTCTTTTTCTTCAGTTGAAACTTAGTTCCATTCTTTGGTCTTTCTGGTGAAGCGCAGCGGGTGGTAAATTACACTTATTTCCTACTAACTCTTTTCATTTTAGTTCTTCGGCGTTTTTCGTTTCTTGCTAAACTCATTAGTGATAGGATGGCTTCCTACAGGTCTGCTTATGGTGCTTTTGAAAGGTGTGTGGATGAGGGCCCCCTGCGGGCACGAGTACGCTACCTTGAGAGAGCCCTTAGACAGCTTCGCTCGTTGGTTCGAAGGAGTGGGATTACCTCGATGGGGGGGAGGAGACCCTCCAACTCTGGGCCTGTCCGCGACGCGAAGATGACTAGGCCTAGTCCTAGGGTCAACGCTGGTTGGACTGTCTCGGAGGGGGTACGGTTAACTCCTAATCATTCGAGGTCGGTCCCGTTCCTAGAGCCTGAGTGGAGGTTGGCTACAAGGAGTGGAGGAGCTGCGCGGTCTGGCAGGGGCTCTGGGGAGGTGACGCCGAACCCCATCCCTGTCCGCAATAGGTTCTCAGCGCTGCAAAGTGCTGATGAGCCCGTTCGGAAGGCCACCCCTGGTCTTGCCAAGCCCGCGGCTCTGCCCTCTAAAGTGGTCAAGCCTAAGGGAAGTCGGGGTGGGGGGATAGTTTTGATAGGGAGCTCAAACGTCAAGCGTGTAGTGGCGCCTTTGCGTTCAAGGGCGGAGAGGGAGGGAGGTGACTTGAGGGTTACATCTTGGTGTATTCCCTCAGGGCGTGTGGCCCATGTCACGGGTGCGGTAGGTGCGGCGGCCAAGGGAACGGGTTGCTCTCAGCTGCGGGTGGTGGCCCATGTTGGGGTCAACGACGTCTGCCACCGTGCTCCCGAGGATATTCTGCGTTCTTTTGAGGACCTGAATTCCGAGGTTGTGCGCGTGCGGAAGTCGCTTGGCATCGATGTGCGGCTGTCCATCTGCAGTATTGTCCCGCGAACCGACTGCGACCATCGCGTTCGGAGGAAAATTTCTGGTCTGAATGCGAGGCTGTGGAAGTTTTGTCGGGACTTGGGAGTTGACTTCGTTGACCTTCGGCCGACCCTCCAAACGTACCCCCTCGCCTTGAACAGCTCTGGTGTTCACTACACTGCTGCGGCTGCGAGAGGGGTGGCTCATAGGATTTTTGAGCACTGCAGGTTTTTTTTAGGTTAAAGGGTTTATCCAGTAAAGATAATGCGAGTAAAAGTGAATCAGAAATAGTCATTAATCCGGAAAAAGTAGCAAATACGTTAAATATAAATAATAATGATTCACAATGCGACTCTCGGGCTTCTCCCAGCGCTAATAATTTATCAATCGCGATTATAAATTGTAGAAGCGTCAAAAATAAAGTAACCGATTTAGAACATTTCATTCGGAGTAACGATTCAGATATTATTATAGGCACCGAAAGTTGGCTCACAGAAGATATTTGCGACTATGAAGTATTCCCGAAAGATTTTAAAATATATCGTAAGGATCGTCAGGACAGAACGGGCGGTGGCGTATTTATAGCGGTTAAAAGTTTCCTTCAGAGTAGTTTACACACTTTTTCAAATAGCAGCATCGAAAGCGTTTGGTGCAAAATTATTCAAATCAATAAGCCGAGTTTAAATGTGTGTGCTTTTTATCGACCACCCAACTCTCCACGTCAAGTCTTACATTGCCTGAATGAAGAAATTAACTTTTATTCTCGTAAAAATAATAACAGCATTACTTTTGTTGGAGGGGACTTTAATCTCCCGGATATCGATTGGCCGAATCACGTAATTAAGAAACGAGCTCGGGATAGCGATTCTTGTAGGACTTTGTTCAGTGTTATGCAAAAAAATTCGTTACATCAAATCGTTAAGGAGCCAACTAGGGAATTAAGTATATTAGATCTTTTTTTAACTAACAGCCCCGAGCGTGTAAGGTGCGCATCAGTATGCGATGGGTTATCCGACCATAGAGCTGTGATTATAGATATCGATATTAACTTGACAAGGCACCAAAAACCCAAGCGCAAAATTTATCTCTACTCTAAAGCCGATTTTGGAGGATTTCGTAATAAACTCAATTCCGATTTTACGTTTTACGAAACGCGCGCGATGCGTTTTAATACCGAAGAAACTTGGAACCTTTTTGTACAGATAATGCGTAATAATATGGATAAATATGTTCCCTCCAAATACTCTAACCAAAATAATGAGCCTAGATGGTATAATAGAGATACTAGGAAAGCGTTAAAGAAACAAAGACGATTGCATTTGAAATTAAAAACCGTTATGAGGCTTCCTAACAACATAATAACGGATCAGGTAAAGGCCGAATATAAACGAGTAAAATCAGAAACAAAACGAATAATGCGTGATGCCCTCAGTCAATTTAAAAGGAAAGTTTTATACGAATACTTAGACGAGGACCCAAAAGCTTTTTGGTCGTACGTGCGTGAGGTCCAAGGTAAAGTTCAAACCGTAAGTTCGTTAAAAGATAACAGCGGCAATGTAATTAACGATTCTAAGGAAAAAGCGAACATCTTAAATGAATATTTCCATAGCGTATTTACGTCCGATATTACATTAGGCGCCCTACCAGTAGTTAATAAAGCAGAAACAATGTCGAATATCACATTCAGGGAAGACGGAATTATTAAACTTTTACGGCAGATTAAGCCAAATAAAGCTCCTGGTCCTGAGGATATACCAGCTCGAGTATTTAAAGAATTAGCAGAGAGCATAGGCCCTTTTCTTAAAGTAATATTTGAAAAATCTATAAGCGAAGGTAAGGTCCCAAAAGATTGGAAAATTGCAAATGTCACCCCAATTTTTAAAAGCGGCGTAAAAGATGATCCATCGAATTATAGGCCCATTTCGTTAACTTCATTGAGTGGTAAAATAATGGAACATATAATTACTAGTTCCTTAATGGGTTTTCTCGAAACCTCTAAATTCATTGTTAAGAATCAACATGGTTTTCGTAAGACACGTTCCTGCGAGTCACAGTTAGCGTTATTAATTCACGATATCTTGAAATCGGCCGAAAGTAAAAGACAAGTCGATGCAATATTTTTGGATTTTCGGAAAGCGTTCGATAAAGTCCCACATCGTAAATTGTTGTACAAATTAAAACTTGCGGGCATCAACGAACAAGTAATAAGTTGGATAAAAGATTTCCTGTCCGATAGAGAACAACGAGTAGTATTAGATGGTATTAGTTCCAACCTAGTCAAGGTGACCTCAGGCGTCCCACAAGGAAGCGTAATCGGGCCATTATTATTCTTAATATACATTAACGATCTTAATGAACACATCGACAGTAACGTTAGAATATTTGCGGACGACACGGTTATTTACAGAGAAATAAAAAGTAATGACGATAGATTAAGCCTGTCGAATGACTTAGATAAAATAGTAAAATGGTGCGACGACTGGCAATTGGAGCTCAACGTAGATAAATGTTCAGTAGTTAATTTTTTCGAAAGAAAATCCTTTGCCAATCATAATTCATATAGCCTTCGAGGGAAAACATTATCAACTGTCGATTCGGTAAAATATCTCGGAATAACCCTCACGAATAACTTAACTTGGGGTACCCACATCCATAACATATGTGGGCGAGCTCTTAAGAAACTAGGCTTCGTCAAAAGAATAGTCGGTAAAAGCGAAGAAAAAGTCCGCGAGCGATGTTACTTTGCGCTAGTGAGGCCTCACCTCGAGTACGCATGCAGTGTATGGGACCCTGCTGAAAAGTGTTGTATTCGCGAGATAGAAAAGGTACAAAGAAAGGCAATACGCTTCGTAAAAAATTGCTATGATAAATCGGTAAGTGTTACTCGGATGCTTCAGGAGGCAGGATGGGAATCTTTAGAAGAAAGAAGGCTCAATCAGAGATTTAAATTACTTGATAAATTCAGACAGAGCACGTTCATAGAAGATGTAGCCGAGATTATGCGCCCTCCTTGCTTTATAGGCCGTTCTGATCCAGCGAGAAAGATCAGAGAAATAGATGCTAAAACCAGTCGATACAAGAATTCTTTTTTTCCCAGAACAATACGCGAAAATAATCGACTGGGCAAATAGAGTCCTGGTGCTTGCACCCCCTGCCACACGCCGAAAGGCGGCTTGCAGGGTACAGATGTAGATGTAGATGTAGATGTAGATGATTTTAATTTGCTAAGAATTTCCAGAATTTTTGTTGGCGTAACGATGACGCCTGGTGCCTTTTGAACATTAAAGGAATTCATACCGTCATTATTATTGGTAGATGATTTCTATATTAAATTGCTAGTATTAAAAACTTCCACAAATTACCAGGTAATTTACCACAGTCGAATGCAAAATTGTATGGATGGTCTGCCGCTGCTCCATCAGACTAAACTCAAGTGCACTTAAAATTCGGACTCGCAGATATATGGACAGCGCGTTCGATTTCAGTGAAACCGGTTTCGGATTCAATTCCCGGTGGAGGCCCAAGACCGAAAAGACCTTAGCTGACGAAGCACTTTTATCTATACTACGACTGCACTTAAGATTTATATTGCAACTGTATAGATAGTTATAATAGTATATGCAGTGGTTGACGTAAATGTTTGGAATTAAGACGAGGGAAGGGAAGATGGAATCGCACTGGAATTTCTGTTGGATGACTTAAACTAGCTCATTCACAAAATTCGTTATATTTATAATATTCTGTCTCTATGATCATACCAATACCGGTTATGTCAGTACAGATCATAGGATTTATTACTTAGGTAATACTTTACTTCCCTGGTTCGTCAAACATAATAATAATGATAATAATAATAATGATAAATAATCAAGATTTTCCGTCGTGCCTTCTCAATTCTAGAAAGTCGTTCGCAAAATTTAACTGAGAAATTGCCATATGCTGAGAAAAATATGAATTGAAGAACGTAGCTCCTTTGCATATTCCATTATGCTTAGATTTTCCTCTTTCTAGCCTTATAGAAAATCTCAGATATGACGCTTTAATAATCACTTTGGAATAATATGTTATCCTCACTCAGTGATTTAGTATTTGATAATATATCCACAGCTTAATGAAGATTTTTAATCTCACAACGTCATGGTACATGCATTCCCTATCCAATTATACGAATCCTCGAATATATATATATATATTTATATATACATTGACAAAATAATCGAAACGTAAGACGACGTGCAAGAAGATGATTCTCTGGACTAAATGAGGAGTTTCAGTGAAATACTTTAGTACAAGAGAGGCCAATTAAGTGAAGAATATACTAGAATTCGATATCGGGACTATTAAAAAAAAATACGAAACATGGTCAAAATGAGTTCATTGTTTGAAAAAAATTGCTATCATCGATTTCTCTCAACTGAGTTATAAAAATAGAATATATTCGTCAAAAGCATTCCGTTTACGTAAAATTTCAAGCTGAAAAAGTGTTTAGAAAATGAGATCAACGAAATGTCAAATTTCAGTGTATGGCATAAAGGCGGTCAACACTTTTGCTCCTCATACGTAGTTGTTAAGCACATCAAAGAATTGCTAGGATCTGACTTATTTAGAATTAATTCATCCGTCGAGTAGAGAAAGAAAGATTATTATCAAATACATATTATCAAAAAAGGAACATTACAACATAGCGATATCAACAGCCTGGAGACTGTTTTTTTAACACGAATTTTATAGACACAATTCAAATTTTACGTATTTCTTCTTTCCGAAAAGCAAAATCGATATTCGAAATCACCGTTAAATTAGAAAACAGTTCATCGCTTTAGCATAGTTTGGAAACGATTTCCCATTCGACGTACAGAAGCAAGGAGCAGATGTGAACTAGGGTAAGAAGAGGGTTGACCGTTAAGAGGGGAGGAAACACTTCGCGGAATGAGCCACCTCTACCACTCCACGTTTAGTCTTATCGAAGGAAATTATGCCAAAAGATTGAGGTGTTTTGACTTTTAGGAGCTTACGATGTATGGGGGAGGGAGCCTCAGGCCACGTGCCTAGGTATTTTTCAGGAAAGGCAACGAAGGGAGTACATACGAATAACCCCACATTCCAGCATGAAAGGCTCAAAGATAAGATAAATTCTTTGTCGTCGTTTTGAAAGAATGGATATAAGAGGTTATGAGAAAAGAATTTCAGGATTCTTCCATCACATCGATGTGTCGGCCGTACCTGGAAAAGCCCGCTGTCCCATTTTAATTTTCCAGGTGTATCACTATTTTCATCTTTCCATCATCTTCAATGAATCACACATTTCTATAAAACCTCAATTATTAAAAATCGGTCGAAATGATTAGCCTCCGATGTTAATTTGAGGAGTTGTGATTTTGAATGGAGAATGGGAGAAAGGAGAGGAAAGACAGAGCTAATTAACGACATA
This sequence comes from Pachydiplax longipennis, assembly GCA_036926295.1. Classification (NCBI taxonomy): domain Eukaryota; kingdom Metazoa; phylum Arthropoda; class Insecta; order Odonata; family Libellulidae; genus Pachydiplax; species Pachydiplax longipennis. The sequence goes on from JAVFKF010000010.1 coordinate 6,260,048, forward strand.
CGGCATTCCCAGTGCTCATGACATGACTCAAGCATTACCGCAGATTAAAAAATAAGCAAATCAAAAACATCCATCATGGAGTGCTGCATTTATTGACAAGCGAAAGACGTTATTATGTCTTCTTCATTCATTCATTCATCTCTCCTTATATGCGGTGGAGACAAAGTTGATTCATCTGCTAAAGCATTTTCCTTTGTGAAGCGTTAAGACAAGTTCATTAATGAAAATTCAGATCGGCTACCATCGAGATTCTCCTGGGAAATTGAGCGGAATTATTCTATCTTTGAGATCCCGCGTGAGAATGCATAATTTTCATTCAAATTAACGAACATGAAATGGAGAAGAAACTTAGAGGGAAAAGGAATTAATCACGGCGATTGGACGACGATGTATTTACTAGCAAGTAAGATATCTCTAAAAGAGTCCAAGTAAACAAATTCTACCATTACCGCTACGAAAACTTACTGTTTCCCTGCTGTCAAATATATTCATAAATATACGAAAAATGAATGAACAACAAGCGAATGCAGCGGATTCAAGGGAAATTTTCGGATCTATACACACGGGATCCCGTGAAATTCCATCATTGTGATACTATGAAACGAATAAAAATGAGAATTTACGTAGGGACTAAAAAAATGAAGAACTAATAATATGAAATGTCGCATTATTTATATATATTATTATATCTAATTAATATCAAATGTCCTGCTTTTAATAACAGGTTTTCGTACAGTGGGAGAAACAATTATCGCAACACCATTTGGCGTCAGAGCGCGGATTACATGGGAACTAACTGAAAACTCTCTACCACCGACAATTCGGCAACTCTGAATCGAGCCAGTAAAAACCGCAATATTCAAACTTCTTACAAATGGGAAATAGGCTTTACGTATCGTAAATATATGCAGACATTTAAGATCACCTTTGCGAAATTTCCCTTAAATTGGCTGTGCCTCATTGCCTTTATTTTTTGCTATTTGTTATTCAAAGCTAGTCGTGATCAAAATAGTTATCTAGAATGTCATTATAGTACGCTGTGGGATAATGACAAAGAAGAGTATTTGATGGCGGAATAACAGACGTTAAATGATCATTTTGCGGTATTATCCTGCGAATTTAACGGTTAAATACTTTAATACTTAAGATTTAATACTTTGAATTTTGATGGAAAATAATTCTCACGAATAGGATTAACCATTTAAGAATACAAATACAGAAATCACTGGGATATGTCCTATTCTTGCCTTTGTATTTTCTCTCCAGCAGTGTAGTTTTCCACGGCATATGGTATTACAAATATCCTTTCGGTAAAATAATTTCTAATTCGTGTGATGAGGAAGTTTATTCTTTCTTGGCGCTCTTTAGCAATTAACGTGTTGACAGGAATTAGTATCACTATTATTAGCTTTTAGGTGGTGGAAACGGTAATCAACAATTTTCAGCCCCAGCAGCCTATACGTAATAGTGAGTAAAAATTATGTAATAATACGTAATAGAGAATTAAAATTCACGATTAATTTCATCATATTATAAAAACAGTTACAATAGAATTGATTGATGAAGGTTAATGCAATAGAAATTAGCTTCATAGTGTTTTAGTCGTTCAAAGTACGTAATATATGAAAACAGATGCTTCGGCTGACTGTTAATTATCCATTGGGCATGCAGTTTACTCTATCTAGAAGACTGCGCGATTCAACTTCTACACTGTGGCAAGAATCATTTACTAGATATGAGTCGGATGAATATAGTATTCACAGGCACACACACACATATGTGACTATCGTTGAGGAATTTAAAAAGCTGTCTTCTCCGTTTCACCAACTAGGGTCTCAGTCGGAGTGACTTCTTCCCTTCCTGGGGGGTGGTTTTTGCGCCTTCACCTTTAGATTAAGGGAGCACGTGCTCTTTCCACTGCGGCTTCTGCCGCACGTAATCTCTCCATCTTTCTTTCCTTGGGAGGGAGGGGGATGGTTCCCGGTCTGCCAGTAGATGAAATGGGACGTCTAAAAAAGTCCCATGGCTGGGGAGAGTCGTCGGCTAGTTCCCTCAGGTGGGCGTGCGAGAGATCTGGGAGACGGGTGAAGAAATCCTTCGCTCGCTCTTTTGCAACGTCCATGATCGGCTCCATGTCGCACTGGAAGTAGGTGAGGTTGTTGTGAAAGGTCCACCCATGTGCAAGCATTGTGCGCAGGATGGACCGCTCCACTTTGCTCAGGATGGATCCCCCCTTAGATGAAAGAAGGCCGCTCCATGCTGGTGAGGCATAGAGGATGGCACTTCTTATGACCACCTCGTAAGTGGTCTTTTTGATAGTCAACGGGATAGAGGGAGACCGGAGTATTGGGAGCAGTGCTCGCCTTTTTGCCCGTGCGCAGGCAGCAACCCTCTGTGCATGTGAGACAAAGCTGAGACGCCTGTCGAGTTTTACTCCCAGGTAGACTGCTGTGGTCTTCCACGGGACTTCTTCAGCAGCTACCAGGATCGGATCTGGGTCTTCCGCGGGGTTTTGGAGCGAGAAGAGGATGGTCTGCGTTTTCGAGGCATTGATGCCCAAGCGCCAAGTCTCGTACCATTCTAAGAGCTTGTATACTGCTTGCTGGAGATATTTGGCCGCCAAGCGAGTCTTTAGAGACCTCGCTAGCAATGCAGCATCGTCCGCGTAGAAGGCCGTGATGACATTGTGCCCATGGTTGGTGGGGGCGTCTGCACAAAAGAGGTTAAAAAGTATTGGACCCCAGATGCTCCCTTGTGGCACGCCAGCCCGGATTTGGCGATCTATTGAGCTGGTTCCGCGGTGCTCGACGTAGAAGGATCGTCCTCGGAGGTAGGACTCGATGACTCTCGTCATCCAGAGCGGAAACTGCCAACGACGGAGTTTGTTAATAAGACCGTCATGCCACATCTTGTCGAAAGCCTTGGCGACATCAAAAAAGGCTGCCGCCACGTGGCCGTGGACGTTGATTTGCCCAGAGATGAACTGCAAGACTCTAAGCAGTTGATGCGTGGTGGCATGCTCCCGTCGGAAGCCGAACTGTTCTCTCGGCATTATCTCTTTTCCCTCGATCACTTGAAGGATGTGGGGTAGCAGAGTCCTCTCTGTTACTTTCCCCAGTCCGTCTAGCAAAGAGATGGGCCGAAAGTTTCCAGGAGAGGTTGGAGTTTTTCCGCTCTTTAGCACCGGGACGACTTTGGCGCGTTTCCAGGGTGTGGGAAAAAGGCCGATGCGGATGACGGTATTGATGATGGCAACGATCCACATGATTGCCACGGACGGCAGGCGCCTTAGGACCTCGTTTTCCATACCGTCTGGTCCTGGTGCTTTTCTTTTCTTAAGGCGTCTCAGTGTCACCTCAACGTCTTCATGACTCACTGTTGGTAGATCAATCGGTTCGGGCGACTGGTGACCCTCAGGTAAAGGCGGAGGATCTGGACCGGGGTTTGGAGAAAATGCAGCTTCAAAGTGGTCAGCGAGAGCATCTGCAGAGATTTCGGCGTTTCCAGAGGTTGGGTCGTATAGGTGCGTTTTGGAGGATGGGCCGTCTGAAAGAAGGGCACGAGTGGATCGCCAAAGAGAGCCGTCAGTGACCCGTACTTGCGCCAATTTGGTCTGCCATAGATGTTGCTTCCACTCTGCAATGGTGTTGCGGATTTCCCTCTCCATGACACGGAAGTCTTTCCGCAGGGCCGGGTCACCGGTGCGTGTCCATTTCCTCCGCAGCCTGTTTTTTTCTCGAATTGCAGCGATTACCTCGATCGGTAGCTCGAGTCGATGCGCCGGGTAGCGTGGCTTTCTCGGGATGGTAGCATCTGCAGCTTCGCTGATACTGCGAACCAGAGTTTCAGCCGCTTCGTCCAGATCTGCTTGGGTGTCGAGTTTTTCTGGCGGCGATGGCAGTCGGCCCCGTAGGTCGGCGTTGAAAGCTTCCCAGTCAGCCTTCGCGAGATTTCTCCTGGTAGCGAGAGATCTCCTAAGAGGGGTGGAACCAAAGAAGGCAACAACAGGGAAGTGATCACTCTCCAGGGCAGGAACCGTGAAGAGAGCCTTTGGAGGGGAGAAAGCGCTAAACATGAATATGTCAAGCACTTCTCCTCTGCCGCTGGTAGAATACCTGGTCGGTTCTCTCGGGCCAATGATGTGGACTGCATTTGCTGCAGCCCAGTGCCTCAAGTTTCTTCCCGAGGGGTTTGTATTGAGTGATCCCCAGTCTGGATGCTTGGCGTTCAGATCACCGGCCAAGATTGTAGGAGAGCTTGAGTCCAGGATTTCTCCAAAGGAGTCTCGTTGGAATTTAATCCTGGGGGGTAGGTAGCACGATGTAATTTGCACATCCCCTAGGTAGGTGGAGACGATAGCCGACGTGGTTTCCAACTCCTGAAGAGAAGGCACCTGGGGAGTCACGGGGCTAGAGATTATGTTCTCGGCGACCAGGACAGCAGTTCCCCCTCCGCTGGTGACATTTTGGCCTGGTCTTACTGGCCTGTCTGTCCGGTAGATGATGTATCCCGGTGTCCGCCATCTATCTTTAGGACGAAGGTGTGTTTCCTGTATTAGCGCTACATCAATATGATGAGCAGCAAGGAAGTGGAGCAGCTGAGGTGTCTTTCTGAGGATGGCGCCACCGGCATTCCAGGTCATGATGCTGAGGCACTTCTTGGTTAGGTTATCATTGGCCATGGCGATTTGAAATTTCCTGCAATATGGTGGAAAATTCTTGAAAGTGACTGGTGATGGTAGATTGCAGGCGGTTCAACATCTTCTCCATCGCAGTCAGGATCATCGCCGTAGGGGTGGAGGGACTCCCAGGTGTGGTAGGCAACTCTGTTGTGGTCTGCTGCTGTCCTCGCTCCGACGCCACGACGTCCTCTTCAGGCCTGTTAGCAGCAGATCTCCGTTGAGGAAGCGGGGGGAAATCAAGGTCCAGGACTTTCCTTGGATGGGAGGGTCTGACCTGTGAGGGGATGAAGGAACGGGTCGTTCCTCCCCAGGCATTTTGTTTGCCGAGCGTTTGAAGAGGCTTCAGAATCTGAGGAGGCCGAGGGAGCGGTTCCTGCTCCGGAGCAGATGGAGGGGGAGCCCTCCTGGCCTTCTCCGCCTGCCATACTGGACACTTCCTGGACATGGCAGGGTGATCACCACCGCAGTTGCAGCAGGTGGCTGGTGTGTCCAATGTCTTCTGACATTCCTGCCCATGGTGAGGTCCCGCACAGCGCCAGCATCGTGGAGCAGAGTAGCAGTGCGCTGAAGAGTGGCCGAAGCGATTGCACCTGAAGCACATCTGTGGGTCTGTGTGCTTGTAGGGACGGATTGACACCCGGCAGAAAGAAAGGGCAGTCAGGCTGCAGATGTCAGCAGGCTTCCACTTTTGTGTTGAGGGGATTGCTGCGACGAAAAGGGGGAGCTTGACACCACCACGAGCGCGCAGTTGATGCACCTTCTTGGCTGGGATGTCAAGTGCAGCGAGGTCCTCGTGGATTTCCTCGGGACTTGTTTCTGATGATAGACCCCTGATGAGATAAGAGTGGAGTTGTTCCTCCCTGCCACTCCATGTAGAAAAGGAGATGCCCTTCTCAAGGAGGAATACTTTGGCCTTAGCATGGTGGTCTAAGGACTTAAAAACAATTCTGCAGTTGTCTCCCTTTTTGGCCTCCGAGGAAGATGCTGTCGGTCCCTGGCGTTGGACTATAAAGTCCGTTGTTCCCAGCGTCCTCTGCAGGTCCTTCGCAAACGAGCGGATATCTAGGATCCCGTACGTTTGTAAGGGTGGAGGTTTGGGTGTGGCTGGATGCGCCCCACCATGGTTGTCCTTTGGGGCGGGATCCTTCTCTGTCGGCAGCTATTCACAGGCGAAAAGTTTCTCAGAGGCCGATATTTACTTTTCTTATTTCTCCATAGCGATGACTAAAATTTTCGCTTCAAATTTGATAGATCTCGCTTTCTCTACGCTTAAATATTTTCTAAGGCTATTTTCATTCTTATATTAAGCGTCATACGCAACTTTTACTATGTGCTTTTACTAAACTTAGTATCCACTTTACGGACTGTCCCGGAAAATTCCCGCCCCCCTTTCCCTTCACGAGGACCGACCGCGTAGTTTTAGTGTCGTTTACTATGTAATTTAGCGGTTTTAATGATAGCGAATTTACGTAGACAAAGTTCTTTTGTAATTCAACAGTAAGAATAGTTACAAACACTCACGTAAATAGGCAAAAGGGTATGCATGAGGTTACTTCCAAAAAAATAGAAAAAATTGCAACGGTGAAAGGCAATTTCACTTAAAAAAAAAGCATAAGGTTATACCAAAATTAAGCCCAGATTTAATGTGCGAACTGAGAGATCTAATAATAATTGTCGTGAATTCCAAGAGCTTACGTAATTAAAAAGGCGGTATTCTTTAACATTACGATGAGCACATGCGGGAAAATCATACAAGAGAAAAGTTAGTTTATTGAAGATATTGCTTTAAGCGAGATATTTAAAAGATCCAATCATTGCCGTAGGAGGAGATTCTGACATAACGCATCTTAATTGGGATTATCTAAAATCTCTAGCTGCTGCTCCAGCACTAGTATAGAGAAAAAATCGCTGCACTGAAAGGGAAAGCCTCATCGTGCTTAGAGAAATTAGGAGTCCCTGTCAAATGATTGTAGCTGTAAAATAAAAGTCAAAAGCCACTTCTTTCCAGTGAACGACTGAGCCTCGAATCCTTGGAAGCTGAGACGCGGAAAGCACATTCTTGACCGACTATAGCTAAAATCGGATCCGAATCCTTCAAGTCAAATGATTCTTTTTGTATTGAATTTCATCCCTATGATAAATCTATATATTCAGAAAAGGATAAATGTATGTAGCATTAATATCTTACATTCGCTCAGTTTGCCAATAAGAAAAAATAACATAAAACTCATTTAATGGAAGGAACAAGCGGAAATGGAACTGAACCCCTTCTTTTACCGATCGGATACGTCTGGCAGTTGCACAATCAATTCTTACATAGTGGTTACAATTATGATAATTTCCCACAAACTGAAAACTCAATATCAATTGTTTTTTATTATTAGCTTATATTATTAGGTTAGTAAATCCTCGGCTAATACATTTTATGAAGTAAGAGATCAATACTTTAAAAATGAGTTTTTTTAGATAATCTTCTAACAAGGAGACTACACACCGTCGGACGCGATTTAAGTGGTAAGACTCGGTAATTTGATAGATATCGAGTCAAGATTGACGAATCACCCCCAAAGTTGGGTTTTATGAGCGATAATTTTCACGGAAAATGAACTTAAAGTTTACGAAAAATTGTCAGGTAGGCTATAAAGCTAAGCGTAGCGACCTTCGTCATTCGTCATTTCCCTGGAAAGGCAACACAGCCTAAAGCAGGGGAACTTCTCAATGTAATGTATAATGACCAAAAGACCAATAAACACTTTTCAAAACAACAATTTCGTCATTCGAACGTTTGGCGCAGTGGTATGGTATCCACTTCCAGTCCTTTTGGTCGGGTTCGAGCCCTCATGCGGGAAAATTTCTTTTCTCTTTTTTTCTTTTACGTACTCTGTCATAATCTTAACCTATATATGTTTTCTTCTTTATTAAGGAATGAATTCTGAATGTGCGAAATAAAAATCTTTACTTTACTCAAACAGTTGTCGGCTTCTATATTTAAACCAATGTGTTCAGAGTTCAGAATTGGTAAATGTAAGTCGGGTATTGCAATAAAAGTTGCCGTTAGAGCGAGCAGCTGGATGTAGGAGAGATTTGAAATAGTCCTCTGCGTTACCTCTCTAGTATTGTAGTTTTCAGATAATAAATGCGGACATAAGTATTTGCGCATAATTTGAAGAAACGGGTGACTCACAGCGGAAAAATACTCTAACTTTTGGAAAATAAGTTCAAAATCCACCAAAAGAAGAAAACAGATATAGATTAAGATTATGACAGAGTACGTAAAAGAAAAAAAGAGAAAAGAAATTTTCCCGCATGAGGGCTCGAACCCGACCAAAAGGACTGGAAGTGGATACCATACCACTGCGCCAAACGTTCGAATGACGAAATTGTTGTTTTGAAAAGTGTTTATTGGTCTTTTGGTCATTATACATTACATTGAGAAGTTCCCCTGCTTTAGGCTGTGTTGCCTTTCCAGGGAAATGACGAATGACGAAGGTCGCTACGCTTAGCTTTATAGCCTACCTGACAATTTTTCGTAAACTTTAAGTTCATTTTCCGTGAAAATTATCGCTCATAAAACCCAACTTTGGGGGTGATTCGTCAATCTTGACTCGATATCTATCAAATTGCCGAGTCTTACCACTTAAATCGCGTCCGACGGTGTGTAGTCTCCTTGTAAGACTGAAATAATCCAAATAAATAATGACAAATTATTATTATTTGGGAATTGTATTTCAAATCATCTACGTTTTTCACCTCCTGTATGGACGCGATAGCTTTTCTCACCCAAAAGAATGAATGCCGTATACACATGATGTGGTATAATGTTTGTTGAAAGAAGGAGCCGGGCCACTAGGTTAACTATTTTATCCTTTTTGGCCGATAAATGCGAGAATTTGAACACGTTTTTCAGCTTTCCTTTGACACTCATCGAGAGTCAAAGGAATGGCTTCAGGTTCGACTGTAGCGTTACGGCTTTACAAGAGTCCCTCGGTGGGAATTTGCTCCAGCTGAGAAGATCTTATAACTGACGGAAGCTCTTCAAAAACTTCATCGGTTTACATCTTAAAGACGAAGTAAATGAAATTTTAGTACTAGTAATGACCATTGACAAATCGTTACAGGGAAGTAATCACAAAGACAGACAATTACTTTTTTCCCCGAGCAATTAGAGAGGCTGATAGAGTAGATTAAGTGATGATGGTGTTATTACAGCCCCTTCCTTACGCATATAGTGGCTCGCGGGATATACATCTAAATCTAATATCTAAATCTATGTTATTTGTATCGAAGTGAGAACTCGCGAATTGACCTTGTTGTAGGCGAACAATAATTAATAATAAACAGAAAAATGTCATTAGTTCTCAAGACTTCTGTTTAAAGCCTAAAAATGAAAAAGATTCGCTTGAGCAGTATGTTGGCTGTCCGTCTCTCGAAGTGAAGACCTCGATAATTTGATAGTAATAATAAGCCTGAGTGAAGCTCCTTGCCTTGCCAAATGACCTGTTTGTTTTGGTGAGTGACGCATAGGCTTTCGAAAACCCGCTGCACTGGAAGCGAAAGGCTCATCGTGCTTCGAGAAATCAGGAAGCCCTGTCAAATAAAACACTTCTTTCTAGCGAAGGACTTCGAATTCTTTGTAGAAGAGGAATTTCCGCTGACACACGAAACATGTTCTTGACCGACAATTGGAATAATCGGTTCCAAATCCTTGATTACCCCAATTATTATTTTCCCATAGTGAATTTTATTCCTCCGATAAATGTATATTCATCACAGGGGTGCATATGGCATGATATTTAGCAACCATATGACACATTCGTTCATTTCCCCAACAAGAGAAGTTTAAGTTAAAATGGACATTTAACTTGAGCGGAATTCGAACTCGTGCCCTTCATATGCCAATAAGATGCGTCAAGCAGCTGCACAATCAACTCTTAATTAGGAATTGGTTGTAATTATGACATTTCCCAATAAACTGATAAGTCCATTTTAGCAGCTTATTAACAATTTTATTATGGTAGTATAATACGACTTACGAACTTTATAAAGTCAGACGTTCATAAAATACGTTTCTGTATTAAAAAATTGGGTCGTCTGTTAGAAAGTCCTCACTGATTAAAATACGCTAGAATCATAATATTATTTGGGAATATTTTTCACGAGTGCAAATACATCTATTAGCCCCGTGGTTAGGAAGGAGCTTTGAATTAAGGCAGAGGATAGTTTCCACTGGGTGGCTGTAAAGGGGAGGGTCCTTAGTCCAGCTGATAGAAGCACGAAAGGGAAAACGATTCTTCGCGCCTGCAGTGCTTTGAGGTGCTCAATATATGGTTAAAGACTTTCCTCGCGAAACATCGAAAACTGAATGCATTTCTACGTGAAATCAAATGACGCAATGACTTAGGGCACCGAGCTCGCTGATGCAAAATGTAAGAAAAGTCCGATCTATGCGCAAAAAGTATTCGATTTTTATGCAATCCTGTTTGTATTAACTATGGAATTGGTATTTTTCCTCTCAATTCCGGGCATACAAAGATTTCACGTATTCTAGGATACGAATGGTGTAAATAAATTTCTATTAAGAATTTCCTTCGAGTGAAAGACTAAATTATGGAAAAATTATATTCCGTAGACAAAATACAAATTTTACTTCGTGGCATTGTGCCATCTTAGTAATTACTCTGACGAATTTTCGATTTCAAATCGCTGAATGAAAAACTTTAGACGTGTAATTAAAGCCCTCGGAAAGTCGATCGCAGTAAATGAATATCCAATGTTTGAACTGGACTTATGAACATTAATATTTACATTAATATACAGCGAGTAGCAGTAAGACGTGTGGCCGTGTGTAAAAACCCACTACCTAGATAATTGTGTTATTAGCGCACCTTAATTTATCCAGAAAAAGAGACTAATACAGGCCATCTGTTCTCGCTATAATCTGGTAAAATATATATTTTATTCTCCAGACCTTAAAATCCCGAAAATTCGGTCTCCAGACCGAAAATATCGCGTTCGGTAAAGATAAGAATCACGACGTAGCGTATTCCCTCTCTAACCTAATTCGTCCTTATTTCTACATATTTTTCTACGTTTCAACCGAACATTATTTACAAATAAAGTCCCAATTATTATCCAAATATTTTTATGCATCTTAGATTGCAATAGTAATTAATATATCTTTAAACTCTAATGCTATAAATATGATAACTATCTGTGAAAGAGAAATGCTGATATTAACACTACGAACTCAAGGAAAGATCGCGCGAAGGATTTAAGAAGAGATCGAAAGAGATAAATTTTGAGTACGTTATAGGCTCCAACTCAAATATTACCGCTTTTCGAGGCTTTTCTCAGTGTTGTCAGTCAGTCGTAGTAAATAGTTTTGCAAGTAGTTTCTGAGAATTCCGACTCAAGCGCTCGCAAAGTGTTGCGATAATTTATTCCCCCACTGTACAACTTTAAGGAATGTTCGTCATTTTCACAAAGAGTAAATTTTTGGTAATATCTTTGATTAAACCTTAATTAATATAGTGTATTTTTTAACAAGAGATTAAATTGTCGCAGGTTCTTTCATACAACACGAAGTGAGAATTAATACAGTTTACTACTCAAAAATTCCTAATCTCCTCCTCGTAGCATTTTTTCGCATTGGAGTTCGTAATACACATCGTAATGGTTTACCATTAAATAATTTCTCTCATCTTTATGGAGCGTTTTTATATAGATACGTTCGTCTTCCATCATGTACTCGAAATTAGAGCAAAGAAGAGATATGACGAATATATGGTCCCAGGGATGGAAGGACTCTAAGCTTCATTAAACTTTTCGATACATCCACGTGCACGTTATAGAAAATTTCATTATCTCCTATCCACTGTTAACTCATTATCAGTGAGACGTGTACGTCATGCTTTGGAAATTACTGCCACCTCTTGACTGCGAATACATGAGGTGTTCCTTGAGGGTGGAGTGGTTTAAGAAATAGGTAAACTGCGGAAGTGAAAGGGACAGGCAAATTGGACAAACGAATCCGAATCTAATGCGTATAATTCATAGAGAAACGTGGAATTTTTCTTTTCTCGTGTTGGATCTAATTGCGAGGGGTGATCGCGACCTTTTGTCCCACCAATCAGCTTAAGTGTTAAGTTATGCACGAGAAAGATATTTTGCGCAAATTTTCAGAATGTTTCAGGACACTGTTTCTGTATTATGAATTATTAATCGACAAACTTTAAACGCTCAAGTTGGCGAACTTCCAAAGTTGATCGCATGAAATATCACGTATCATATAAAAATAATCGCACATATTCGTCTAATTTTTCTTAAAATTGTTTTGTCTTTTCTTGATTTGAATAGGATTTCCCTCACTATTCCAGAATGATGCAAGTCTGTAGTTCTATTATATGGCTCGAGCGATTGTATGTATCTCGAAGTAGAAATAATGATTTATTTTTCAAGGTGTGGCAGGCACCAGAAATCTCTGTTTTCTTCTCTAAGCGAATAAAGCTCAGACCAGATCACTGTATCTACTCGAAAATATCACGTTTCCACTATGACCCCTTAATGAGCGGAGATAGAATGGTGCATGATGTTAACAACTACTCATGAGTATCCTCCTTTCAAAAACATTTCCATATAAGTTAACTATTAAATTAATAATAAAAAGATTATCTTTACCACTCCAGTGTCCGCAGCCAGGAATTGTCTGGTAAGGAATTATCCGCCGGGAGGGATCGTTGACGAGGGATTGTTCGGCGAGCAACTGTTTGCGATAATTTGTACGCACACGGTTACCCTGGGAATGATTACTTGGATATCAAAAGTGATTCATCTAATACAAAAATGTGATTTCAATGTGAGCCATTTCAATCAACAGCTATTTAAAAACGGAGTATTCTATAGATTTTCTACTTAATTTTGAGCTGAGAAATTGTAGGTGATATAACAAACCCGGGTACCTTAGTCAACTAGAACTATTAACTAAAAGAACTACTACTAAACTAAAAGAATATTCTCAAGAGGAATTTTGGAACAGGTGGAATAAATTATAATTTGATATAATGATTTAAAATATCATATTGCTGAGAAAGGTAACACTATCTTCCACAAAACAGTGTATTATGTTTGGATTTATATATTGAAAATATCATTGAAACACGTAGCATCTTTTATTTCTAAAATTGAATGTTAAGTACATGCATAAGCATGAATTTAAGAAAATTGTAACACGGCAACGCCGCAGCGCGCCACCTAAAAATTCGCACTCTGGGGACGAGCGTTAAGCAAAGTTAAATGCCATGCGATATCTGCGTAATCTCATGTTAACTGATAACCGCCCTTCGCCGCCGGGGTCTTCTCTTGGAAGCCTTGCTTAATTGTCCGTGCATGTTTTCCTCTGACACCCTAAAATGTGCTGCGTAATGAGAGGGGAACATTTTTTGTATTACAGAAATTGAAACTCTTCGCTGAAAGTTTGAACGCACAAATGTCTTTCATTATCTTAAATAATAATTACCTATGTGTGTATATTTATCCATCCGATGTCAGTAACTCCCGTAAGAAATACATAGGATAAATCTTTGGAAATTAATTTCACGCACTTCCCGACGAGATAGAAATATGAAATTTAAGGATTGATTAGAGGATGAGTGACCTAACACATATCGATTTTCCTACCAATGGTATCCTTGATTCGAGTCTGGACGACTCGAAACTGCTCTCATAAGAAATGCGCGTAAAGTTCATTTTGATCGATTGCAGATAATTTTTCTTTAACAGACATAATGCTCCTAGAACAGTGTCTTTAAAGAATTGATGCAAATTAAGATATAAATTTCTTTTTATGGCGCCTAGATGTCAATATCATTAAAACTGTAATTATCGCTCATTAAAGTTCCGAATTGTATATTATATGACCGCTCTAAAGATCTCATTTAAATTAATATGTTACTTAGAATTAAGACACTCTCCTGGGCAAACGATTAATAATTAAATTATAAATATAAAAATTGCAATGTGCTTTAAAAAAATTGTTCAACATGTTAATTTCCGGTAGTTTTGAAAAAGTTTTATCCAGGAAAAATTTTTAATAAATGGAAATTTCAAAATAATAGACTTTTTCTCGGATATGCTAAATTTCTATGGATATTTACAGTTAAAATTCATTTTTTTGATTGGAAATTGAACGGACCATTCTCGATTAAGAAAGAAATTAAATTTACCTTATTTTGGTACAGCCACGTGGAAAATTCTCTTGAAACTAATTCAGACACGATTCCCCTTAACTGCCTTAACAAAAAAAATTACATCGCTACCATGGGCTACAATGGTCTCATCCTTTCAGTTTTAGTTGTCTTACACATTCAATTAGAAATAGGAAAGTCAAGGTTTAAAATATATACAGATAAATAATCAAGATTTTACATCGTGCCTTCTCAATTCTAGAAAGTCGTTAGCAAAATTTAACGGAGAAATTGCCATATGCTGAGAAAAATATGAATTGAAGAACGTAACTCCTTTGCATATTCCCACTAGAGAAACTTATGGCAAAATCTAACTGCCGATGGCGGTACTGGAAGAGACATCTCTCGCACGCTTGACATACCCATTCTAGTTTCAATTCGTGAGCCAAATAGTAGGAGTATTGCGGGAAAGTTGAAGTACATAAGAGTATTCAGGAGGTGCGATAGATGTCTCCTCGTATGCCGCCATCGTCGGTTCGCCTTTGACAATAAGTTTCTATAGCAGCTAATGAGAAAAACGTACCATTCGTGTAACAATTAGGCCAATGGCGTCGATCTGCAACAATACTCTCCGCGGAGCTTGGTTCCGTCTTGAAGAAACGGCCACAGTTGAATCTCGCATTCACCTCCCCCACTAGATTTTATAGGAGCCGCACTGGTGTTGTCGCGTTCGGGTCATTCAAGTATTCCTCTCATTTTGTCCGATTAATAAGACAAGAAGAAATTACAAACGAACTATCTTGAAAAAGAATATCAGCTGAATTTCAGTTCAAATTTCCAAAAGCATTAGGATTAGTGATTTTTAGTTGATCCCGTGATTTACATCTTCAAGTACAAGAAAGGAATCCAGATTGATTAACTTCGTACATATGAGGTCATTTAATACAAAACCTTCGGTAATTAAGAATATGAGTCAATAAATGCCTCTTATTTCGACGTAGATATATTCCTGAATTGCTGCCTATGTGTGCAGATAATAATTCGATGGTATAGAAAGATAAATGTTTTCAGGTAAAGGTAATAACATTGCGAATAACTTGAGAAAATCTTGAGAGCATTGAACGCCCGCGTATCCTGAGAGGTGTTAGGAGGGAATTTTCTTGAATCCTGTGCTTACTTAGTATTAGATATTCTCTTGTTTGACGTCGCAATGATATAAATTTAAGGAATCACTGTGGAAATATATTGACCATTGACGGAGGCAAAAAAATGTCATTAATGAAGTGGGAGCCTTAAAGATATCTGCTGAAAAGGACGCAAATGAATTTATCACCTTCTTTTGTATATTAATATAATAGTATAGAGGGTAAATATATTCTTAAGAAAAACAGAAATCGTTCAATATACAGGAAAAAAATTATGGATTGGAAATAGTTTGATTTTCTACGGTTTCCTTGTCGTAGGATTCCACGCTGATTTTTGAAGCAGCATTTAGAGAAAAATTCTGTACTTCTTCGGGCAGCAAGACCTGCCAGACACTCGTAAAAAATCAATTTTCATTTTCTTTTCATTGACTTCCCTTTTTTTCTTTTCTGGTTGTGTTGGATGCTTCGTTGATCCGAGAACGAGAACACCAGTGCGGCTCCTGGAATATCTAGTGGGGAAGGTACTTGCGCGATCCAATTAAGTCCATTTCTTTATGACGGAACTAAGCTCCGCGAAAAGAATTGTTGCAGATCGACGACTTTTGCCTAATCGTAACACAAAGGGGATGTTTATCCCCGTAGCTACTAGATAAACTTATAACAAAATCTAACTGCCGATGGCGGTACTGGAAGAGACATCTCTCGCAAGCTTGACCATACCCATTCGAGTTTCAATTCGTGCGCCAAATAGTAGGAATATTGCGGGAAAGTTGAAGTACATAAGAGTATTCAGGCAGGTGCGATAGATGTCTCCTCGTATGCCGCCATCGTCGATTCGAGGTTGACAATAAGTTTCTGTAGTAGCTAATGGGAAAAAGTACCATTCGTGTAACAATTAGGCCAATGGCGTAGATCTGCAACAATACTTTCCGCTGAGCTTAGTTCCGTCTTGAAGAAACGGCCACAGTTGAATCACGCATTTACCTCCCCCACTAGATTTTCTAGGAGCCGCACTGGTGTTGTCGCGTTCTGGTCATTCAAGTATCCAACACAACCAGAAAAGAAAAGAAAGTGAAATCAAAGAAAAGAAACGGAAGTCTGTTCATTCCCGTATGTTTTGCAGGTCGTGCTGCCCGAAGAAGCGCAGAATTTTGAAATTTTAAGATTCCATGCCGATAACGGTAAACAGAATATTTTTATGACTGTAGATATTATCATATAAACATCTGAGAATATCCTCATCGCTGGATGACGGACACGATGGAATTTGAAGAAGTGATCGAATGTTGAGTGGATTGCTAAAGGGTGGAAATGGCAGTGGAGAAGACGGATGTAAGCTTAAGATGTTCATTTCTTAGGGGTTCGGTAGTACGTCACCTAAAGACTTATCGATGGGCGTTTATTTAGATACACTAGACAATAACATAAGATTGAACCTCGGAGGTGAGGCGGAGTTTACCTTTTGAGGTGATAGGCGAGTAATATGCCGGAACGTCTTCGGCTCGTTATAAGAACTTTAAATACTGTGATTACTTAGTAATAGATATTCTCTTGTTTGACGTCGCAATGCTATAGAAATAAGGAATCACTGTGGAAATATATTGACCATTGACGGAGGCAAAAAAATGTCATTAATGAAGTGGGAGCCTTAAAGATATCTGCTAAAATGGACGCAAATGAATTTATCACTATCTTTTGTATATTAATATAATAGTATAGAGGGTAAATATATTCTTAAGAAAAACAGAAATCGTTTAATATACAGGGAAAAAATTACGGATTGGAAATAGTTTGATTTTCTACGGTTTTCTTATCGTAGGATTCCACACTGATCTTTGAAGCAGCATTTAGAGAAAAATTCTGTGCTTCTTCGGGCAGCAAGACCTGCCAGACACTCGGAAAGGAACAATTTTCCTCTTCTTTTCTTTTCTTTGACTTCACTTTCTTTTCTTTTCTGGTTGTGTTGGATCCTTCGTTGATCCGAGAACGACAACACCATGGCGGCTCCTGGAATATCTAGTGGGGAGGTACTTGCGCGATCCAATTAAGTCCATTTCTTTATGACGGAACTAAGCTCCGCGGAAAGAATTGTTGCAGATCGACGACATTTGCCTAATCGTAACACAAAGGGGATGTTTTTCCCCGTAACTACTAGAGTAACTTATGATAAAATCTAACTGCCGATGGCGGTACTGAAAGAGACATCTCTCGCACGCTTGACATACCCATTCGAGTTTCAATTCGTGCGCCAAATAGTAGAAATATTGCGGGAAAGTTGAAGCACATAAGAGTTTCCAGGCAAGTGCGATAGACGTCTCTTCGTATGCCGCCATGGGCGGTTCGATTTTGACGTAAGTTTCTGTAGTAGCTACGAGGAAAAAAGTCCTATTTGTGTAACAATTATAGTTATATAGTTATAGTCCTATTGTGTAACAATTATAGCTGCAGATCGACGCCATTGGCGTCGATCTGCAACTATACTTTCCGCGGAGCGGAAGAGAGAGGGAGAAAACCGCGGATCGATTATAAACTGCAAAAAATACAAAATAGCGACGCAGCAGTATACAGCAAAGTAGGTAATGGAAAATGAAAGAGTTCTTCTATGTAGAGAATAGAAAGATTCATATGAATCAATGAATTTCTGGGAAAGGACCGGAAAATGGAGAAAAAGTTTATAAGCACCCTGCAGAATAGACGCAAGATATAATATTTAAAATAAAAATATTTTCCTTTTATAAAACCACCGCATAAATTGAGATATATACATGGAAAAACCGATTTAGATTTGGATAACTAAAAATGTGTCATAACGGGTGACGAAGGCCTGGCCTAGCCATAAACTTAGATTCCCGGAGGAAAATTTCTGGAGCAGAATTTGTATCGTCGAGGTAATCTTTGGGTACATTAGGAAACCTTCGAAAACATCCGGAAAAATTTCGGAAGCCACTCTAACCACTTGGCCACTCTGCCTTAACATGATCGCAGGAGAAATAAGTAATAATACGACATAGAGGCTGGATAAGGAGAGTTCTTCATACAGGCGCCGGATGAATACAAATATATTTACTTTTACATTGATTACTGATAGTGCATGGGGTGTGAACAACGACCACCGTCATCACTATACACCCAGAATGGTTTTTTATGATGAAGTATCTCAAGTAGTTTAAGAAGAGTATTACAAAAATTTCATATTCGTTTTGATTTTTTAAAAGAACTTTTTTTTCGGCGTTGCAACTTTAATACACAGGTTTTCGGTCCAATCTTGTAGTTTTAAGCATACATAGTTCCACATTTCTTAGCGTATCTCGAGCCTCTGGGTTATTGCTGCGGTTAAAACTCTTGTTTCACCTCCTTAAGTCAAAACTGGTAACAAAGCATTAGCCGAAGACATTCCTCATCAATGCCATTCGCATTTTTTACTTTAGTGTTTGCGTATTCCTTCCGAAGGCGCATTAACTAAGTTCGATTCACTTCATTTATCCTATTCCTAACCCCTCCTTATTCCAGTTTTCTTAGTTACGTGAATTCCGAATATACATCAACTCCTTTGAAGTTTTATTAAAACATATTTGTGCCTCTAAAGAGTTATAGATTGACCCTGTTTGGTTTAAGTTTATCGTAGGACGTTTCTTCTACACAGCGGTGAAGTTTATGATGTTAATGATGATATATAAAAAGCACATTTTTAGAAAAACGTATTATATATACCTCTGTTTCAATTAGAAATAAGCAGTACTCAGTAGGCTTTAGGCAGTAGGCAATAGGCTTCTTTAGCTCGATAATTCTAAAGTCTTCCTAAATAACGCTTAAATGACTCTGAAAACGGCTTCATTAGCTCGATATTTGCAAAATCACCGAAAACAAGTATGAAATCACTCCGAGAACGTCGTATTTACCATATTAATTGAAACATCATGCAGAATAACGATGAAATCCCTACGATAACGTCTTCTTTAGCTCGATATTTGTAAAATCTTCCCAAATAACAATCAAATCCCTTCAAAAATAGCTAATTTACCCCGACTTAAGTGAAATCATTCATAAAAAGGCTGAAATAGTTGCAAAACGACTTCTTAAGGTCGATAATTCTAAAATCATCCAAAATGATGCTGATGTAGATCGAAAAACGTGTTATTTAGCTCGATGTTAAAATATCCTTCCAAACTAACACTGAAATAAGCCCGAAAGCGTCGAATCTATGTTGATTTCTCTCCAAAGGTCCAAATAATTGCTGATATCATTGCAAAACCGGAATACTTAACTAGATGTTATTTAACTCTTCTAGAATAGGCTAAAATCGCTCGATAAAACGGCCTGTTTAGCACGATATTTGTGAAATCTTTCAAATTAACGCTGAATTCAATCCGAAAACGTATTTAGCACTGATTGTGTTTTTCTTCTTCATTCGAAGAAGCTTGGGAAACGCTCATCTTGCAATCCCACCGCAAATCATTGCTTTTTGTCTGACGATGAGATGAAGAATTAAGGAAGCGGCGTAAGTTCTTTATTCTTCCTCGATACAATTTAATTATCTTATAGGAGTTTTATTTCGCAATTGCTCAATGCCAGTCAACCAGCAAAAGGGAAGTTTAAATGAAAGTAATAGAATGACGTGAGGTCAGAAAGATCAGGAAGACAATTGCGAGAATTCGATTCAATTTTTAGCAGGCAAAATAGCTTCAATAACCGATTTCATTTTTAAGTCCAGTCCACGAATGGTTATTACCATCTCATTGAATTAGCTCCCAATTAAGTGAAATTGCTCGCTACTGCAATGAGACAACATACGGCAAATAAATATCTTTAGCAGTCTTCCCTACTCTGAGACCAAACCTTGCCTTCCGCAGAAAAAAGAGCTAAAGATAATTTTCTTCGTAATTAGAGAAGGAGAAATTAATTACAAATAATATGCGTGCATTCTGCTTTATGAAACATTCATCATTAAAGAATTATGAAACGTTTACACTTTTGTGGGGGCTAATTCGTTCTTAATACTCTCAATATTCTTAATTCTTACTTTCTTGGATTGCGGAAGTTGATCATAGTTGCAAATTTAACGATTTTAAAAGTTATGTATATTCAGATTCTCTTTTCTGTTTTTACGACTTCTCGCACTTTTTAGGTCATTGTATTCTGTGTGCCACGCCACTCTAGCGTACCGCAAAATATTCTATTGATATCGCACCTATTAACTAACAAGGAGCACAAAGTTCACCGTGATAATTTGAGTTTGAACGACGGTTATAATTATATCAGTCAGCGATTATGCATTTCGTGTGACCTTTGTATTATCAGTTTTCTCTAAGCCAATAATCTTGAATAAATTCATGAAATTATCATATAGTGAAAATATAGTAATGTATAGTTTTTGGTCTGTGTAAGATATGGATTTCGCTTACTTTATTCTCTAGGAAACATCCTCGAAAATTATTTATAGGATCCTAAATCTTATTGTTAATCCTTAATAACAGTCTAGTTAAACAGTTGAGTGCTTAGACGGCCGAGGTTGTTTTGAAAGCATGAGCTCCCACCGGATGTCTAATCCGGGTTCCCTTTAACTAATGGCGATCAAGCTGCCCATTTGGGTCCGTTGGCACCTTTTTTTGGTCAGCATTACTCGCATTCCAGCGTATACAAAGGACATTATTCAGTGGCCGAATTTTTTCCCAAGAGGGTGAAAACTAATTTTAGCCCCTGATATTCATTTCCTATTTCGCCTCGCGAATTTATACAAATTCTAGTTTCCTTATTCTGCAATCGAATTGGAATTGTTGATTGTCAAAAATAAGTCGCTACAGGATTTATCGTAAATCTTTATTTTATCAGAATGTAGTTTAATGGTATCGCAGTCGGCAGCACCCTATGCGTAATAGCCAATTTTTTGATTGAGATTTACTGCGTAAATGATTGAGTAATTTCGGCGATTATTTTAAAATTCTTAATGAAGCTTACTGTAAAATGTTAACGATCGGATTCGCGGAGGTTTTTCCCAATATTCCCAATTCCCAATTCGCAGAGGTTTTTCCCATTTCCCAAGAGATTGGATACACGGATACGGTCACACTGTAAGACGAGGCATTTACGAGTAATCTATATCTATGAGTAAAAGAATGGGAAATCGACCTATAATAGTTTGGTATACAAACAAGATATATTTTTAAAATTGACATTTTCTAGCCATCTTTGTGGAATGGTGCCATCATGCAAAGGAAAAAACACACTTTGTAATTTCCACAGAAATAAATTAATCGGCAACTAGTTTCGTCTGTCAGGCATCATCTCAACTCCCTCCAGCAAACCCACCTATTCTGACCTCACCATACCCTCTCATTCCTCTTTCCCAGAAGTTACCCGCTTTCCACAGTATTATCCACCCGTATCCCGATGTCACCGGCCAATTCCCTTAAAGAAGTTTTAATCATCAAACAGATTGCTATAACTAACGGATACAGCCCAGATATGGTGGATAAACTCTTGAGGAGAAAACCAAATATCCCCTCATGCCATAAAATCACTCCTTCCCTCTAATAATCCTCCACAACCCCTTACTCATGGCGGAGAATCCCCTTCCTCGGAAGTCTCTCCTACAGATTGGGACACATGCTTCCTAATGACCTGAGAGCGGCTTTCTATGTCCTCTGGAACCTACGGAGAGCCATCGGCCACCACAAAGATAGAAGACCCAGCGACTCCCTCAGCGGGGTGTACGGTAAAGGTATATTAGGTAAAGTATATTATAAATTACTTAATAAATAAAGTACATTAAGGGTTGATTAAGTTGGAGGTAATCAGGTATCTGGATCAGGAAAATATATAATAATTATCTCGATTTCTTTAATAATTATGGATCATTGGGATCCCCACGAGAGGGAATGGAGTTCATATTCGCTGAGAAATATTTCTTTCAAATTTATTATACTGATTTAACATATCTTTAAGTTGATAAAAAGGTCATACTATGTTTCGACCTAAAATTATTATAAAATACGTCATCGCTTACTGGAAAGCATGCATATGAAATGATAGCATTAAGTAAGAAAACAAGATCATGAGAAAAGATGGAGTTGTCGATTATAGCAACAATGTAGACAGAATGGCAACGATGTAGACAGATATAGTAAGGGTTCGAAAAAGAGCAAAGAATATTCAAAGAAAAAATAATATGAAAACTGATTCGTCAATATTCAACGCGATTATATAAATTATAAAATTATGTGTACAAATTCCACATTTTTAGTGAATAGTATTTTTGGGAAAGTTTAAACCATTTTTTTCCTTTCCGATATTACTCATCCATATTCTGTGCCACGCCATTGGTAGAGAGTATCCCCAAACCATTACTTAGTTCCTCCCCCACTTACTTTCATAGATTCCTTCCTCCTTCTCATTTCTGGACTTCAATGCTTCAACGCCAGTCGTCTTCACATCGTGAGCTCTTCTGGTAAAGAATATAAGGTAAAGTAAACATTTCGATACCTACATTACTTAACTCTGCGTATATACTCTTTATTATCTTCAGATTCTTCATGGCTTATGAATACGTAATTTACGACATTCTAGTAGTTTAAATACCTTACAATCTTCTAAATTTCAGGAAAGCGTTTCTTAAATTGGAAAATGTATTGGATGTGTGGCTTGTCTTCGGAAGTCTTATCCTGCCAACAATGTGCTCTGCCACGCCGAGGGACTGCGGAGAGGAAGCTTCAATTAGACTTAGAAGTTAAGTGATTTCGAACATTTCTTCCATACTTCTTCCAGTCGTGAATTCTAAAGCGTGTCATCCCTTCTTATTTCCAAGTAATTTTATCCAGGTTTCCCTCGGTAAATCCGTCATTTTCATGGTGAATCGCACCACATTTTCGAATGTCAGGCATCCCTTAGAAATTGCGATCTGAATCGTTGGCGTTTGACGAAACGGTTGGACCGGCGTTGAGCCATTCGAACTCTTTCGAAGGTTTCGGCGTGCTTAGTGAATTCATTTTCCTATACCGTAATTTGTCGATGAATGTAAAATCTCGTAATTTTTGCCAAGGTTCCTTCAGTCTGAAGTATGTTCTCTGGTATACTGCTCGGTTGAAAGTTAATGACCCACGTGGGCAAGATTCCCCTCAGTCGCTCCGTTTGATGGAGAATTCATTTCTACTCAATAATCACCTACGACGGGATGCTTGTCAGGGTTAGCATGTGGTTTCTTAGATTTGCTCGCCAGAAACCCTAGGGAATACTTCTACTACGTCGAAGTATCAGTGGGATTTAAGGATTGTCGAAATATCTCCATGCTAGGAAAGTCTTTCCACATTCCTCCGAAATTAAATTAAGTCACGAAGAATAGTCGATCAGGGATATCTTTGGCGAGCATGAGATGTGTAAAAATCACACAGAATAGGAGATTTCGAGTACGTCTCTGCTCATATTCTCCTTAGGTCAATATGCCCCATCAGATTTCAGTTGCTTTATCGCGTCGAACACTCGGATAGCCAAGTGTAATACTTAGGTGATAACGTTCCCGGGTTCGATTCTCCTTGGTATGTCATATGCGCGAAATTACCTCTGCTTTAAGCACATTAAACCATACAACTGATATTAAATATGTTAATTTGGTTGATCCGACAAAGCCATTAGTATCGCCCACATTATGTGGGTACGTACTTTGGAGAATAGTACGAGACTTGCAAGCTTGAAAATCAAGACCTCAAAGCTGTCGGCGCTTCTTAGATTTAATTTTATCCTTGATTCGATACAGACGTAAATCATAAATGTTACCCTTTTTAAATCTATATTTTGGTTTTCGTGCATTTATATTCCATGAATGGAAAGTAATCCGTTGCTATTAATTTGGGAATGGTTCACTAAATCCTTTCATTCAGTCATATTCAAATTTTCAAATATGGTAAAATTTCCGGAATGAGTGAATAGAAATATTTTTATTGAAGCAAAGCGAGGATTGTTTCACTTAAAACGACTTGTTTCTATATATTCATTTAAGTTGGATTTTCATTTTCATTAATTTTGAGATTGCATGTATTTGGTTTTGGTTTACTACGTTTGACTGCTCAGTGAGAATGGAGTGTGTGGTGATGTGACTGGAGGTTTTCTCTATTGTGTATTTGGTGATGGATTATGGTATTAGCAATCATAGTTCCATGTTATCTAACATATATCAGTGTGTATTCTGAGGTATCCCGTGAGAATAGGCTAGAGGCTAGGTTGTTTATCAGTTTTAGTTCCATCGTTACTAATGGCTATTCATTTCATGTACTATGTGGTGTGGTATAACAATGAAGATGAAAATCCAATTAGCATATTCGAACAAATTTAAGGTCTTCTGATCTAATTTTATAGAAAACTGCGACAGTAATTAAACCATCCTATGCTTTGCTTCAAATCCACTTATCGCGGAAGATTTTGACAGATGCTTTTAAATATAGATCTAAATAGATACTCCAGTATGTAATGAATTTTTAATGTGCTTCGGCTGGAATATTTTTGAACATTTCTCCCGTTTGAGCAAGTTTGTTTCTTTCAATGTGAACAGCTTTGCACGTGATTTTCGGACTTTTCAGCTTTCCTAAGTTATTTATATTGGCTAATTTTCATCAAATATGATTTGGATATTTTGTGGTTTTTATGGTCGTATAGTATTTTTCTAGATTCATTTCAGTCAATTTAGTCGACAATTTAATGCATTAAATAAGGCATACTTTAAGAAATCTTGAATCTGTTCGTAGGCTTGCTTTTTTGTTCTATATTTGATGTTTTCTGTGTACCGCTTTTAATCTCCTTTACATATTGTATTGTAATTTTAAGACTCTCCTTTTTGCCTTTTCGGAGCTTCAATTCATCCGGTACCTGTTAGAATAGACTATAGTAGTATTTTAGGTTTAAGTGCTTCGACAGCTGAGATCATTTTGCACGTGGTCTCCCACCGGAATCGAACCTGTGACTGTTTTCTCCAATGTAGAACTCGCGGCACACATGGCTATCTAAAGCTGTCTTAAATTAGTGCTTCTTAACTTCAACGAAAACGTAATTAAATATAAAGCCCCCTTTAGTTTTCTGCGCAATTAGTACATTTAATATTTTTCCATTGGGTCAGGGTACTACTACTAAGGAGTTATTTCAAGGTAATTTCCGTATATTTAAATACGTTTAAATTTAATCACTTTCTCGGAGAATTACATTGCTTGAGTACCCTCAATTATGATGTAACTTTTATCCGATCACCTTAAAGCAGTAGATATATTTTTAACGGAAAATATCTATAATGATTATTAAAGTTAATCAAGTTTTTGGAGGGGATATGCTTAACATCTTTTGCAGATGCTGTGTTGATTAATTTAACAGTTGTAGTAATTCAGCAAACTTTGCAAAATCATCTTCACAGATAACGTAAGGCTTGTAGCTTAGATCAAAACACAAATTGAACGAAAATATATTCAGATTTCATGATCCTGCACATTATGCGTATTTAATTAATTTACCTTGCACATCATGCGTATTTAAGGATAACGTACTTGTTCTGAACTTCTGCAAGATACTCAATACATAGCTGTTTCTATTTTTACTGTATTGTTACTTTGTTACTCCATTTATGAAATTCATTTTATTTACCCTTTCAACCTGCTTTTACTGAGTTTACTATAGATTACAACATATTCATCGTATTTGCTTGCAGCACCTGAGGTTGTAGCCTGCATATGACGCCTTTGGAAAGAGGATAAAGGAACTGACAAGGCTATTAAAGGAGACAAAACTTGGAACACTGAATTCAAGCAGCAAATGCGGATCCCTACAGCAGCACCCATTAGAAGCAGAAGGTTGTGCTAGAAGACTCGATGTAGCCTGGATGCATTGGACTTGAATATTGCTAACTTTTCTAGTAAAGTAGATTGGACACTAGAATTAAATCACAAATCTGTAATTTCAGTATGTTTCGGTATTTTGTTTATATGTTAGAAATTTGTAAGATTATTTTTGTCTTTTGCGATCCGTCTGAAAAGTGTCGGGAAGGCAGTCGAAGGTGCGGAGGGAGGCAGTGCAGGGACCAGAGGAAGGAGCTTTCACGTCAACGCAAAGAAGATTCTTAGAGCAGAGGAAGCGGAGCCGAAGAATCGAGCCGATTGTGCGAGCCTAGCTGTGTGAGCGAGACCTGCACGCGCGGCTTTCGTGTCGATCCTTGAGGCCGTACGCGTGAGGTGTGCCAGTAAGGAATGCCTGCGTGTCTGTCGTCCGTAGGTGCCGAGAGTTATGCCACTGCAGGTTGAGCCTCGCAGCGGTGGCCGCAGGTCGAGCCCGAATGCAGTGCAGAGGGAAGACAAAGAAGAGCCTGCAAAAAGCAGGCGAAGCCAAGCAACGAAGATAGCCTGCGACGAACGTCGCCCACGAAACCGAATTGCAGCGGCAACACTTCGTCTCTACAAATATTTCTCGAAACAAAGCGTCCACAATACGTCTAAAAAGTCCGTTTTAACGCTGCATTCACGTAATGAGATTGAACACTGCGAATATGACACAGCGAACATATCGTTTTTTAACTGTGTGTTTGAAGACGGCGATTTTAAACAATGTTTTCGAACGCTGCGTTATCACAATTACTGGATTATCATATTGCGTCGACGTCATTCGTACGACAACTGTGTCAACGTCACCAGTTGCTGCAGCCGATGCTGTCTCAATACTACGTAATGTTTCCTCGTACGGCGTCTGCAGTCGACCTATGTGTATAATGCCTTTATATGACTTAGCCTGTTGGATGTTGCGATTGGTTGTTTGCGAACTTTGTTAATAGCCATGTACTTAGTGTGAATGATCTTGCTGCATTTCGGTGTCCTTCCTACGTATAATATTACATTTGTCACCTCATCCTTAAGGCTACTTTTTATGATGGAGTATAAGTTTTTATGTCGTTACGCTTAAGGAAGTTGTTTGAATTAGTGTTTACTTGGTATGTTATTACTGATATGATTTTATTTTCATGAATTGCTTCGTGGACTGGTATAATTTGTGAATCGTTCTTATTGCATCTTACGCAAGTTGTTTTTATATTCTAATATTTTGTGGTATTCGCATGTGGATGTCCCCCTTTTTTTTAGAAAGTTATTAACTTAAAAAGTTCTTTGACTTCGTGATATGTCCTTGTCTGTTATTACTAGTAGGGTGTTATTTTCGGGATCGCACGATCGCAGGTCGAGCCCGAATGCAGTGCAGAGGGAAGAGAAAGAAGAGTCTGCGAAAAGCAGGCGAAGCCAAGCAACGAAGATAGCCTGCGACGAACTTCGCACACGAATCCGAATATACAGCGGCAACACTTCGTCTCTACAAAAATTTCTCGAAACCAAGCGTCCACAGTAAGTCTAAAATGTCCGTTTTAACTCTGCATTCACGTAATGCGATCGAACACTGCGAATATGACACAGCGAACATGTCGTTTTTTAACTCTGCGTTTTTCAAAACAGCGATTTTAAACTGTTTTCGAACGCTGCGTTATCACAATTACTGGATTATCATATTATCATCACCTTGCGTCGACGTCATGCGTACGACAACTGTGTTAACGTCACTAGTTGCTGCAGCCGATGCTCTCTCAATACTACGCAATCTATACTACCTCATACGGCGTCTGCAGTCGACTTGTGTGTATAACGCCTTTATATGTCTTAGCCTTTTAGATGTTGCGATTGGTTGTTTGCGAACTTTGTTAATAGCCATGTACTTAGTGTGAATGATCCTGCTGCATTTCCGTGTCCTTCCTACGTATAATATTACATATGTCGCCTCATCCTTAAGGCTATTTTTTATGATGGAGTATAAGTTTTTATGTGTCGTTAAGCTTAAGGAAGTTGTTTGAATTAGTTTACTTGGTATGTTATTACTGATATGATTTTATTTTCATGAATTGCTTCATGGACTGGTATAATTTGTGCATGGGCGGGCGAAGCCAAGCAACGAAGATAGCCTGCGATGATTTTCACGCACGAATCCGAATTTCAGCGGCAACACTTCGTCTCTACAAATTCCACGAAACGAAACATCCACGATGCGTCTGATAAGTACGTTCAAACGCTACATCCCCCTAATGCGATTAATTACTGCGTTTTTTAACATAGTTTTTTTTATCTTTGCGTTCTCCCAATTACTGGATCATACTATATCATCACCTTGTGTCGACGTGATGGCTACGATCACCGTCGCCGTCACCATCGGCTGTAGCCGATTTTCGCTCTATAATATGAAAGTTTTTTTTTGCGTACGGTGTCCTCAGTCGACTTATTTATATAACGCCTGTATATGACTTAGCCTTTTTGTTTTTGCAATTGGTTTTTACGAATTTAGTTATTATTCATGAAGTTGCTGCGAAAGATCCTGCTGTATTTGTCCTTCATTTAATATTACATGTCCCCTTATCCTTAAGGCAACTTTTTCTGCTAGATTATAAGTTGTTTTTATATCCCTTTGATACTATACCCAATTTTCTTATTGGATGTCAGTAAGGTTATTGAGGGTTTTAGTATGTTTTTTCTTGTTTTGTTATTACTCATGATTTTATTTTCATTAATTGTTACCTGGTGTTATAATTTGTTTTTTTTCCTATTGTGAGAATTTGAGTATCATATGTTGCATTAAATATCTAATATATTCTGTGGTAATCCATATGGTTAATTTTCCCTTTTTCACAGGAAGTCTTCAACGTTTTAAGGAATTTCTTTGAATTCGTGATTTCTCATTACCTGTAATTACTGATAAGATGTATTTTTCTTGAAATTTTATAGCCTAGGTTATAAGGTGTATCGTTCCTTTCCTTTCCGTACGTGTTCGCATATCAATGTTTGCATTAAATATCTAATCTTTTTTCCAGCCTTCGTATACGACTATTTTTGTTTTTGAAAGGTCTGTTTTGTGTATTTTGTTCTGTGTAATTTGCTCAATTTACAGTTCCAGCCTCGTATTTAGCCACAATTTTCCTTTGCTGGTGGAATTTAAGTGAAGGTGCTGTTTCAGCCGTTTAAGGTGCCCGTAAATAGGATAGCCTTGGTCTGCCTGATTCTTGGTCTCTTGCTGCCAATAAACGACAGATATGCTGAGGTTCTGGAGGAGTTTCGTCGAGTCCATCAAATTACAACCCTTTCGTTCAGCTTTAGGAATCTTACAGACTGAAGTGTGATGCTGCAACATATTTCATCCTCGGTCATCTTCCAGAGGGGCGCCCGTAATGGACACCAAATCACTTGTGTGCATTTTTAAGTGACTTTTGACGTGTGGAAAGTTCAGATACATTTACAGAGCATTTACTTAAACTATAGTCTCTTCCACCAGTGAAGCCACACTTTAACTTAACGTGCTGAAGTGCTTATTAACCCATGATCTCGTAAAGAGCTGACCGCATTTTTAACAGTTGTTTTAACCCTGTGCTATTCATTCTTCATGGAGCAATTAATCTATTTTGGGAACTTAACATTGTGGCCTATGGTGCTATACCTAATCGAAGTTCAGGAGAAGTGAGTGATGAATAATACAATAGGTTACCAGATCCAGTGAAGAACTTAATTTTACCAAGTTTTCTATTCTTGTAAATGTTTTATCACATACTTTAATTATTACGTGTTCTCTATATATGTACAAATATTTTTGCCTACTTTTGGAATCTTGTCAGCTTTCAGCTTGCATTGCCAGATAATGTATTTACATTACGCTTTGATGGAATCAAACATGGTTTTTCCTTATTGTAAAAGTATCTGAGGAATCGCTTGTAGTTAATTAATTCGTTTGTAAATCACTGAATTTGAGATGTTTTGCTAATTAATTTCTGTGGTTTTGGCTGCCTTTGGGAGGTTTTTTACGGAGGGGTTTTCCTTCCAACTTAGGGCGAATGCCAGGCAGACTTGTTCTTCCCCTCCGGTCTTCCTTGTGATGTCTGTTTTACTGTTGATTTGCTATTCGGTTATTTGTCTGATGTAATCACAGGGAGATTTAAGCGAAATAAAAGTTAATATTGAGATATGCCTGTTCTGATTCTTAGTAGCATTTTGTTCCTACAACCTAACTAAATGGAAAAGCAACCATGCATTTTTCACAGTTCAATCTAAAATTTACTGCTTATAAGGACGATAATGCCTACTATCCTGCGATATGAAAGGCAAAAATGCTTCAGCTTTGGTGTATTAAAAGGCCCTTAAAATTCGTTTTAATTGTTTTAGAGGCGAGGGAGCCTCCAGAATAGAGAGAGAGAAATTAAAGTCGAAGGACATTGCCTGCTATGCAGGTCTACGTTCAGTGTTTGGAAGGATTTTTTTTCGTTATTGTTATTAAAATCACTTCAATTTTCAAGGACATTAACATGGCAGAGTAATATTATAGCGAATCGGAGGTAGGAATGGATTATTTGGTGGTTTAAAAGTTGTTTCTTTGATATAGTTTTACTTTAGATTTTTTGCATGTAGTATTGCAATGGTGAACATATTCTAAGCTAAAAATTTCAGAAAAGACATGTTCCGCAGTTTGTGTTCGCGAGTCGCTGAAAGCTGGCGTTAGAACGCGAATTCTTTGACGATTTTCGAGTTAAATCCAAGATATTTTCTTAAGTGTATCGAAAATAGGGTCATACCTTTTCAAGTTAAATATAAACCGAGCAGACGCATTCTGGGCACGCTGCATCTTGCTAGCTAGTTCTTGCGATAAATCATGGATTGAATTTACCAATTGCATTTTATTATAAGGCGTTAGGAAACTTGCTAAGCATCTGAGGATATGGACTAATTAATGGAAATGCTGAACTTTAGTGAAACCTTCGATTCAGTTGCCGCGGATATATATTAAAAATTAAATTATATTAAATACTGTAGGCAACATTTGTACGCTGATGACCTGTAGATATATATCGATTATACAGCTGTCTGCTTTCCTGAATGTGTTCAGTACTTCCAGCAAAGTCACAAATGTAGCAAGGACAATTTTCTGAAGATTAATCTATTAAAGTTACAAGCCATTGTCATCGGATATCCCAAGTTATTAAAACGAATTATTGGAAATCTTTATGTAAACCTCTTGAACAATTTTGAGATCCCATTCTGTAACGCTCTTAATAATATCGGCGTTTGCATAAACATCTGAGGGGATGGATGGAAGAATAAACGTTTTCACAAATTTTCACGACTGTGCTCCGACGCAGTACCGAGCATTTCAGGGAAAAATGGAGTGGGTAGTGAAGGACGGGAAAGGACTCTCCTCCTCCCACATATCTGGGTAAGAAAAGAGCAATGAAGTTGAGGGCTGTTTATGACATCCAGAAACTTTCGAAATCTTTTTCCTTCTTCTTGTATGAAATTCTCTGGTAGAATCGCTTACATATTTGACCACAGCCAGGAGACACTGCGAGTCGCGCGGTGGCCCAGGGCAACGATAAGGGAGGGCAAAAGTGCAGAAAGTAAGTCGAATATTTACAGGAAATTAGCACGCTTCGAGAATCTATTTATTAGCAAACCCATTGAAAAGCACTTGCGAAGATAATCAGCTATATAAACGAGTCTCAGGATAACGCAGACGCACACACCCATAAGTGTATAATATTTTAAAATGTCATTGCTAATGATATGTCGTAGAATCATAGAAAATTATATTTTTAAGGAATCTTCCGGTAAACATATTTAAAGTGAAAATCTTGCATCAATTATGATTAGTGCACTTATTGAATCAGAAAAAATAATGCTTGCCACTTTAGTGCAAATGCAATATATTTCATTAGATTTTAATTCCAAATTCATGAGTAATGAGTCATAATAACGATTATAACTTGTTACATGTTATTTGGATTGAAAAGGAATTTTGCAAAGGTTATTCTTCGAAATTTAAAAATAAAAATCCGAGCAGTGGTACACAAAGAAAAGTATTCAATCCGTGTATGGGAAGGAGGGTATTAGAAAATGATCGGGAATAGAGCTAGGCAGAAATTAAGCGTTAAGGAAGAACTCTGCGGTGTCCTATACCCTCGGTCACACTGTAAGAAGAGGCATTTACAAGTAATCTATATTTATGAGAATAAGAGTGAGAAATTGACATATATTAGTATGGTATACAAACAAAATATGTTTTCGTACAAGTGAAATGTGTTTGCAATGCACCTTTCGAGTGAAGAACTCAGCGTTTCTGAGATTCCATTGATAAGAATAGACAAAATGAATGGAGTGGAAAACCCAGATGGTTTTGGGAGAGGGTTCTAGACAATTCATATTCATTGATTACTTCCTAGAAATACTACGTTCTAAAATGCACCTTCACGACTGGCATTCGTCGTATCTCATTGACCATTCACTCTTATCCCGCTGTTTACTCCTTAGACCTCGCTATTCTTTCCGAGGAATTCAGTGGGCCCCCTTCGCCTACCTGCTACTCCCTAACCATTCCATTATCTGTAAATTTTTCTCCTCTTAGTCCCACACGTGATTCCGGGCAAAATTTCTAGGAAAACATTTTCACCAAAACTACCGCTAACAACTTCAGCGCCAGCGCTCACACTCACCTCACTCACTATATAAACGAAATAATTTAAAATATATAAATCACGGTTTGACTAATCTGACTTAGAAATTTTAGCCAGCGGAGAAATTACGCATAGAACGTCTTATTCATCCGATGTGTTCGCTATTACGCATATGCCAAAGGAGATCATCCCCATAAGTAAAGGCGGATTTTGAAGGGTTAATATTCTTTCATTGTTACTCCATTTCTATTTTCGTTCCGTTTTCTCTAATTTCCCCTTCTTTTGACCTTATTCATAGTACTACATTTTCTCTTATTTGTCATACATTTAAGCTCTATTATTTATTATGTTTTACGGAGAAGTTTGTCCTGCGAGCATGTGGAGCATGAAGTAAGATAACGAAGTCCTTTCCAGACCTCCATTGATGGGAATTCATACGTAAGGAGAAATTATGGGCAACCAAAGTATTTCTTGTCCGATCTATTCGAAGAAGAATGCATTACGCAGGATATGAGCCGATTTAAGAAAAATTATGAATTTACTTCCTTTATAATACAATATTACGTAAATAGCATCTAAATTAATGAATTTTAACTGGTATTTAAAAAAATAACGTCAAAGCATCAAAACGTGTGTAAGGAGAAAGACGAAACGCGCGCTAAAAGCAGAGACGCTCATAGACTCGCTCTCATCGAGCTCCTCGTCTGTTAAGCGGGTTGCATTCTTAGTGGTAACTTTTTTGTGTAAGTGACTGTACTTCAACTTTCCCGCAATATTCCTACTATTTGGCGCACGAATTGAAACTCGAATCGATATGGTCAAGCGTGAGAGCGATGTCTCTTCCTATGCCGCCATCGACACTTAGATTTTGACATAACTTTCTGAAGTAGCTACAGGGATAAACATCCCATTTGTGTTACGATTAGGCCAATATCGTCGATCTGTAACAATCTTTCCACCAACTTTTGTTATTTCTTTAGATTTTTCCTTCGGTATGGTTTTAAAAATTTCCTTTTAGCTGAAATTTAAGCAAAACATTGATACTGAAGCTTAGTTTCTGCAAGAAAAATATATATTGTATTTCTTTTATTTGAGTGTATTTAAAACATCAGTAAATATTTTGCTAAGAAATGTAGCTAATTGCTAATGGTGTTCCTGCTTTTTAAATGGACGTTTAGATATTCTTTTTGCTTAAATTATTTGTATTTAAATTTTGCTGAATTCTTGCTAATGTAATCCTTTTCTTTATTTCAGGCAAAGTGTAAATAATACAATTGTAGGGAATTTTTTCAGTTGGTCAATTATTATATAAATTACTAAATCTGTATTATTTCTCTGGTTGAGTTACTATATATATGAAAACTAATGTACTGTATGATTTCTTATGTGATTTTTGATTTGCAACCTAATTTGGTCAATTATTGTATAGCTTACTGAATTTGTGTTTTTTCTCTGATTTTTATTTGGAAAAATGTATTATGATTTGTAAAAAAATATAAAACTAATCTATTATGTGATTTCTGTCAGGAACCAAAGGCAAATAGACGATGGGTGGCGCTAGAGTGCCATCTGGCATGAGCTCTCTGAACACCTTTCATACTTTAACTAATCCTCGATGTAACAACAGATTTGGCGGGAAAGTCAAAGCTCAAATCAGATTAACCAAGTGAATGCAAGGTGGTCTATATGCTGGCATCATCGGCCATTCCATTTTCTTGCCTCTCTTGATTCTCGAGGAACCTAAGCCTCCAAACAGTTTGGCAACTTCGTCATTTCGAAGAGTGCACTTTGGTCAAAGAAGGGTTTCATTTTTAACATTGCACCTCCTCCCCTCATTAGTATTCCATCAGCCTTTCTGGCCTTGTGGCATTTGGGATAAATTAGGATTGAACAGAAGCATGCAAGAAAAGAAAATATGGGCGAAGAAAAAGAGAAGAAATAAATTCTTTTCTTAATCCTGTATTAATGTTTAACCTGCCAAACATTAATACAGGATTTTCTTTGGTGATGCTTCATTCAAACAAACGCGTGAATTTTACATTGTTAAATTTTTTCATGGCCATGGTACCAATGCAGAGGCTTTTCTCGCACAAAAACGATGCACCAGGAGTGGAGTCTAGGACAGATTTGAGAACAAACAAAAAAATTGCTTGTGTGGCTATCTGCCAGCCAGTGATTATCCTTGCGATATTTTTCCTAACATCAAGTTTCCACTAGATTGTCCAGGAAAGCAATTTATTATGGTGTGGGAGGAGTAATGCTACCAAAGATTTGCTACATCCCTGCGGATGTGTCCATAATGATATCTAGGTTATAAATTATACAACTTTGTAATTTTCCTCGGATTTTTAATATTGGCTACCGGTTTCGTAAGAAGTTCTTACATCTTCAGAAGAAGAATTAAAAAATTATTAAAAATTAAATTAATTATTAAAAATCCATGGAAAATTACAAAGTTGTATAATTTATTATGGCTTTCCATAAAAATACACCAAAACATATTGATTTCATGATATTTAGGTTAATT
Source organism: Pachydiplax longipennis (assembly GCA_036926295.1). Taxonomy (NCBI): domain Eukaryota; kingdom Metazoa; phylum Arthropoda; class Insecta; order Odonata; family Libellulidae; genus Pachydiplax; species Pachydiplax longipennis. The sequence goes on from JAVFKF010000010.1 coordinate 6,295,059, forward strand.
TCTTGTTAAGGAACCCACTCCAGTAAATTGAATTCGATTGAGGAAGTATCTGAATCCTTGTGAGACTATAACATACTGCTCCTTGATTGAACTTCACATCCTGAGAACTATTCATTCAACAATCCACTACTGGAAAAGCCTTAAATCTTGTATTTTATTTATAAAGAAATCATTGAAGATACTTTTTATAATACCATGTTGGGTTCTTCACAGATTCCATTCTTTTCATTCAGCTATATTCCACTGATATTGGTGTTTCAGAAACTATATCTTCCAGTATCCTTTCAATTATTGTGGCATTTATGGATACCTCCATTATACTGACAAGATCCTTGCACTTTGTTATTCTTATTAACTTTTCCTTATATATTTTTTTCCTACTCTTCCTAATTTGTGCTTGATGTGGGATGGTATAATAGTTTAATCACTATATCTATGAGCATACCTCTAATTTTGACCATGGTTAGTTTACAAAGTGGTAATTTGATATTCGTTTCAGCCATTTATTATTTGGCACTACTGCTACTCCACTTTTTCTTTCCTCACACTTTCACTATATACAGAGTTACCTTGTGACAAACTAGAATATATTAACACTTCATAGTGACCACTTTTGTGGCCCTATTTGAGGCAGCTTTCTTCATAGACTTAAGCTCTACTGTTTTATAAGCATCTCATTTTCAAGTTCAAAAATGGAAAAATTCAATGAGAGGAAGCCACATAATTTTATTCTTCCATTGAAAGCTGTATTTTGAATTTGAAAAAAAAATCAGACAAATTTGATAAAAAGATAAATTGGCAGCAATTTTCTTCAGTTTTCAGTAATTTTAAGATATTGGTAAATTAAACCATCACAAGGTTAGAAAAATGAGCTCCAGTTACTGCTTTTATGAGGTAAGGAAAAGAAAAGAAATAAAATACTTTTAACGTTTCCTCAAAACAAAATTTTTAATCCGACCTGTTTCAACTCATAATTTAAGTCATCTTCAGGTCTAAAATTGAAGATGATTTGAGGAGATTTATCATATTAAAATTATCGCTAAATTTTTTATATCAAAAATTTTGTTCCATTTTTTTCATCAATTATATTAGGTAATGAATATATGAAATTTTTGCAGATTGTCAGAGAACATCAAGAGAATATACTTTTCAAATGTTGTATTAAATATAATATACAATATTTATGATGAATTCAATGAAAACTTCTAGTATGGTTTTTCATTTGATGCAAAAGGTTTATGCTACTTCACATACAGAAAACATAAGAAACATCACTTATAAGGGATATTTAGAAGCAGTGGCAGAGACAGGATTTGTAGAGAATTCATAACCATGGATTGACACACAAAAATGCCTAAAATCGAGTCAGATTTACTTTTACATACAAACACAGTGAGATAGATTGTTAAAGCAAATATGCATTCACTTACTGATGTGTGGCAGTTCTGTTATGTTACAACTCAAACATTCATTATGAAACTGTAACTATAGTTGAATGATACTGAGAGGCAATACATATCGTGGAAATGTGATTGTCAGAGCTAAATTAGCAGTATGCTCGCCTGACAACTGGGGATTCTCCCCCAGGCCTGGACCTCCATTGGTCCTGCAATATTAATATCTCAGTAATCAAAAGAAGACAAAATTTCAGGATGAAAATCAGTTGTGAATAGCATATCTCTTTTGTTATACTGCCATGTCTTCCTTTCATCATCTTTCCAAAGATAGGCAAAGTGAATAATATGCAAACATTGCTTATAACTGCTCTTATATCACTGTAATATGTATTAAGGTGATCAATTTTCATGACATTCTATCAGTAAAACTTCATTGAAGGATGAGATGAGATGATCAAATAACAACCTTTGTATATTAAGGAATATTTTAGACCTATATGAACTTCTTTCATCTCTAATTAGTAAAAAAAGAGGCAGTTACCCCTAAAAACATTACAAATGTGTACATTCATGCTCTATCTCTGTTTATATATTTTACATACTAATGAAAAGGAAATTTTCATTCAATTTTTAAGCTGGTAGTCAATATTGCCCACAACTGGAACTCAAAATAGCTATGCCATTCCTAGTTATTATATGATATATATTTAATTTTTTATATTATTTATTATATGATGTATATAAACTTCATAATATTATTTGTGAATGTTTTACTTTCACATGAAATCCTTGTTATCTTTATATATGTATGTCATTCTTAGAGAAAGATATCTGTAGACTTCAATACAGTTGTTTATTTTTACACCCCTCACATTACACTTACAGTTAACCTCTAATAATCCCCCTAATAGATGAATGGGCAAAGCAAGTGATTTTATTTGGATATGATGAATTTAGACTAAAGACTACAAGTTTAAACAATACTTTAGATAAAATGATTAAAAATTTTGATAAAGTTCAAATTGGCATGAATAAATGGTATTTTACCAGTTACTAATTGGAGAGAATAGAAGTTACTAATATTACTGTTACCCTTATAAAGGGAAATTATTGCCTTAAATCATGATTAATCACTCAGGACCTCCAATACCCATATAGCCACTGGTATGAAAATGCTTGCCATCATATCTACATGGTAGTCTATATTTCAAGGTAAAAATTGTTAAACTGTAATATTAAAAATATATTTATTAAAATGCTTGAAAGTGAATGTAAATATTACTAAAACTCTTATGAAGATCTAAGAGTGAAAAACACCATAATTAGCTTGAAGGCAAAAATAAAATTTAAATATAAATTAATGAAATCAACATTGCTTTTTAATTTTATACTAATAAAGTGAAAGCTACTTATAATATTAATACTAATTTTTATGAATATTTATCCAACATATTTAGATGTTGCATTACTCAATAAAATCAACCTTAGTCACAAAGACTTAAGGCACCTCACTTTACTGGTCATTAAAACTGAAAATTATTTTCATTAGATCTCTTTCATTCAATTTTTCTGAAAATTCTTGTTCTATTGTAACAAAATTTATTAGTCTTTCTTGCAGCATTTTTGATCTCAATATAAAGAAATGGCCTTCAAGCACACAGCCATGACTTTAACTAAACAATACATTTTTCTGGATTTAAATGCAAACCTTATAAAAAAAGTCCATGACGCAACATCCCTACATAGGATGTTGCACCAGCGGTATTCACTGTGGGTAACACGTGGTCTGCACATCTACTCCCACGTTGCCTTAAATGGCTTTTTCTAGACCTGAACCAACTACCTCTTAATTTAGGTAGCTTCCTAATTGTTTTGTTGCTGGGTAAACATCTTTGCCCCATCAGAATTTGAACCCGAGACTGCTTCCACCGAAAGCATTACACACCAAGGGCCCTCATGGACACCCTATAATCACAAATAAATAGCTGTTTCTTATAAATCAGAATAATCTGTATAGATATGTGCTTAAAAGCAATTTTGCTCTAAAGATCAATTTAATCAATTGGATTGGTTATGGCAGAACATGTTGTAACCCATTAAATATACATGAAATGATTAGAATTTTAAATCCGGGGGATGAGTAAATTAAATTTGACAAGTTGAAATGCCCATGTTAAAAAGACCAATTCCAGTCAAATCCAAAACTTTGAAATGAACCACTTGACCCATTGTCATCTGCTGAATGATAGTTTTTTTTGACTGAGTGATGATGAATTCTGTTAGATAGGTAACATAGTTATATTTAGTCACAGTTTTTGGCCACCACTGTGTGGTGCATAACTTGCACACCAACTTAGCAATCATCTACCCAGTGGCAAAGATTCTAGATCAGTCACTGATGTACTCATATAGTTTATTAACCTAGTTGTATCATGAGAGGATAATGTAATAACATAAAACAAATGTTGTATGAATTGAGGCATTGAGGTATAGTGGTATTTTTAATAGTTCATTTGTTCATATGGGTAGAATGGGACCACTACTAAAGGCATTTGTACTACCCACTTAGGAGCTCTATTAAATTGATATCATTTCCCTTTCAATATGAGTAGTGTTAATGGAATAATTCAATTATGGTAGTGATTTCATTGCATCCCTCTTATCTAAATTTAAAAGACTGTTAAATGTTCACGTTAAACAAAGCATTATCAGGAGAAAAACCTACAGATACACAAATATCATGCAAAACTGAGAAGATAGTGTTTTTATTATTTTTGTTAAAATATTGATACCTCAAAATAATACAGGTAAATTCTATTTATTTATTAATTTTATCAATAAGCATATGATATAAACATAGTCAACATAAAGAATTAAGTAATTCCATTTAATGCAGAGGTTCACAAGACTCTTGCTTCACTAAATGTGGCACTTTAGACAGAAGGCTTGCTATCCTCACATTATCATTCTTTTACTTAAAATTGTTTATAGGCTTAGTTTTACTGATTAATCCACCTGAGGTTTATAACTAATTCACATTACTTTATAAGTCCAATATAAAAGGTACATAATTCTAATAGCACATCAATTAAACACCCTTAATGGGAACAAACTACCTCTCACTATACCATCTCCATTAGGTCAGTTCAGTTGTCTTAAAACTATAATGATTAATACATATTTTTAAATTTATATTCTTTTTTTAAGAGCAAGAAAAATCACACATAATCAATCACTAGAAATCTAAATCATATTGATAGGGGTTGATTTGAGATTTATAGTCAATTTGAGTTTGATAGTAAGATGTAAATTAAGATTTACTAATACAGTATTAATAAAGAAATAAGCAATACACAACATGTAGCAGCACATAGTTAAAAGATAGAGTTCTAAAGGAACCCAAAAAAGATTAGTGTCTCCGGGTTTATGAAAAGCAATACACAACATGTAGCAACACATAGTTAAGAGATTGAGTTCTCAAGGAACCCAAAAAGATTAGTGTCTCCAGGTTTATGAGCAAGTCCCTTTAATGTACTTGTCTTTAATTGGTTTCCATCCCCTAACAGATCTAATATTTCTTGATCCTCCTCCTCAGCCATGAGGATAACATTAAAGAGATATGGTTACTTTTGATCAAGCTCAATTTAGGGTGATTAATACTTTTTAGCTTATTGTTACTATTGGGTGTTACATATGAATAAATAAGGTAAATAACTTAAAAAATTTGTCCTACAGGACAATTTTTTGATGCATTTATTAAAATATAATTATCCTCATTGATGTAAATTCATGACAAAATAAAAATATTGACCCAAATAGATCCACTGAGAAAGAGATTAGCATTAAATTTGGTTCAAACTTTCAAGTTTAAAATTTCACTTAAGAAGTACCAAGCTAATGTAAATTATGCATTTATCTGGAGTTGTTATCTAGGTGATTAATGTTTCCAAGTTAAGGTGATCATTGTAGCAATATCACAGATATTAAGTGCAATCATCAAGAGAGATACAAGCTAGACTTTTGCTGAATATACTTATTCAGGGTACATATGTATCACTTTAACAGCCTCTATAGAAATTTCTGCAATCAGAGTAAATTGGGGCAGCCTGAATCAATATCTACTATTCACTTTGGTATCTGGAACAGACAGTTGTGATGAGTTCCTCTTCTGAAAATATATTAAACCCTTTTTACTAGATTGAGAGACTAAGTCTTAGTACTCTTAGAAGTCCTTCAACAGCTAAGGTCATTCTTCCATTGTATACATGGACCATCCACTTGGTTCTGAGGATGAATGCATAAAATTTTCTCTACAAAAAAGAATGTGTGTTATTTAATCTATTTGTGTCCTTTTAGATGCTACTGGTTTGACAATGAGTGCATTGTTGCATAATGTTATGTCATTAATAATAGCTTGTAATTCATTTTAGTGGGCAGTAGAATCACTGCCAACTTGGACAAGGTAGTACCTACGGTGCCAAGATTTTGGGGGGTATGATATTATTCCAAGGTTTTTTAGGAAGTTACATAACTTTGATCTTTCCAAGGAAAAAACAATCTTACAAATTGTGGGATTTGCTCAATGTATAGATGAGTCCAAATCTTTAGAACTGATTCTTCATCATTTGAAGAAGTATTTATGCTATAAAAATTCTGAATATTCTGAAATATAAGAAATTTTTCTAGTAAAGTTTTCACCAAATTTTAATGATCATCAATTCTGAGAATGCATTTGCTTTCTGATAGTCAATCTATTTTATTAGTGTTAATATTAAAGTTATCATAATTAGAGCAATTATGACTTAATTAGACAGATTTTATAAATTTATTTATTATGAAATATTGCTAATATTGTTTTCTGTAATTATGCTTATAACAACAGCAATATTTATTAAGATGATATTCCACTCCATCATATTTGCTCTAATTATGATAACTTTAACATTAAAACTAATAAAATAGATTGATTAACAGAAAGAAAATGCACTCCAAGAATTGGTGATGATTAACATTTGGTAAAGAAATGCCAAAACTCGGCATTTTTTAAAAAAGATGAGGCATGAGAAGAAATTCTTTAAAACCAAAGTCATTTCTCAAAACATGAAGATAAAGAGATTTAATGGACAAATATTCAAAACTTTTGGGCACTTAAGGCCTTAAATAAATAATAAAACATTTTATAACTACAAGCGTCAGCGCTTGGTATTTTTTAAAGGCAGTACGAAGTTTAAAGCCTGAGAATGGGAATCAATATTAAGATTCCGTTTAGCAAACGGCTCTTACTACATACTGCATAATTTTTGCTATAAATCTGATTCTTCGAAAAAGTTCCTTACATCCAAGAAAATTATATAATTTTACTCATGGAATGAAAGTTACACAACAGATTTCATTCCAAAGTTTTGTTTAGATTTAATTTCGTTAAGGATATTGCACGGAAAATTCAGACGATTATTAAATTTACCGTAAGAGCAAATAGCGGATTACTAACGAAAGTTACCACCAAATCAAATTAATAATTAAGAACGAAATTTGAGGATTGTTGATAATTTGTAAAAAAAAGTGTTTTATATAGAATTTAAGAGAGTGGAATGATGAAATTCTAGAGAAATTCAAATACAAACCCATTAGTCACACAAACGCCACGAGTGTTAATACTTGGTACTGATGTGAAACTCGTATTCCTGAGGACGCCAGCATCGGTAGCCCGGGAATCAAGGATAAATCTGCCGGTAAAGTACAGTTAAATTTTAAATTCTTTGTTTCTATAAACCTCTTTTAAATTAAAATATAAAAATGTTATTATAGTATTGTGTATTTGCTATAGTTCTTTTGGAAGTTATACTTTGGATTATCTTTTTGTTGTATTTGTACTTTCTAGTTTGTGGCGAACACGGCATGATGCCACTGACCAATATATTCTAATTTTTATAAACATATGTTGACTTCTGTAATGATGAAGCACTAGGTGTTTCTGATTCTGTTTAATCAGTCTCGAGATGAAGTAATAATATAATGGTTACTTATGCAATTAAGCACGCTATGGAATCAACACGCTTTCACTCTAACTTCGACCGCCATTTTGAGGTCTTGTTGTCTCGAAATGCTAAGTAAAATTTCGTGGCATTTTGATTTATTTACTCGTACGAGCTCTATGAATTGCCGATGAAGAACGTTTTTGTTACATTTTTTGTGAGTGATTTTATAACATACTGTTCGAAATAATCTTATATATACCGGCATGTTCGTGCTTTCTTCTCGCTTCCGGAAGCCGGGTAGTTTTTCTCATGCGAAGGATGTTTGTTTATGGAACAATACTATAATTTTATCAAAATTTCTAGTCAAATAAAATATTGCGAGGAATCGGGGATACAAATATTGTATCTCCAAATCGTGCTGAAATCGAGTTTATGAATATTGGCTCAATTTATGTACTGACATCTATTTGATGTTTGGAAGATGTTATATCGTGTGATAATCAATTGGCCCGTTACAGAAAATTTTGGTAGGGTCTTTGGTTATCTCATGAAAAATCTAACACGCATCTGCCGGTATATGAATTTTTTTATTGCTCATAGACCGGTAGTTAGTGTTTGTCTCACACCCTTTGGAGATATGGCATCGGAACTAATTCCTTCTATAATTATGGGATTAAGGTACATTTCAGTGTTTCTGTTTCTTGCAGGTTACACACCAAGATGCCTGGAGCAAACAGCGTAGGGACATTCAAAATTTTTGTTGGCAACCTTGCCGACAAGTCTGCCATTGAGGATGTGAGACCATTATTCGAAAAATATGGAAAAGTCGTCGAATGCGATGTCGTTAAGAACTTTGGCTTCGTGGTGAGAATTTTGTTATGTATATGGAAAGATCTTCAACTTCCCATTATATTTCAATTAATTTTATTAAATTGGTTTTATCCTGTTGAATTGTGGATTAAAAAGTTTTTTTCATCTTGATGGTGTAAAAGGTATTCTTACGATTTTAAAATGTATGTTTTGTGTTTTGTGCAGCATATGGAGAATGAGGAGTCGGGTAGAAATGCAATTCAGAATTTGAATGGTTATGTTATGAATGGCCAGCAAATGAAAGTAGAAGCAGCTACTAGCCGTAAAGGGCCCCATACACCTACTACCAAAATATTTGTAGGGAATCTAACGGACAAGACAAAAGCTGAAGAAGTTCGACAGTTATTTTCTAAATATGGAACAGTTGTCGAATGTGATATTGTTCGAAATTATGGATTCGTTGTAAGTTTCTTACAAATTATTTATACTATACCTATTATATACACCAATAATTTATACCTTTTCATCATGTTAGTAAATTATATCTTTTTTTATAGCATTTATTGGCTAATGACAACATAAATGATGCAATTAAGGAGCTCAATGGTTATGTAGTAGATGGTCAGCCTATAAAAGTTCAGGTTTCTACCAGTAAAGTTCGGCATCGTCCTGGAATGGGCGATCCAGAGCAGTGTTACAGATGTGGTCGAGGTGGTCATTGGTCAAAGGAATGTCCTCGTGTAGGGTAAGTGGTGCCCTATAATAGTTCTTCATTTCTCTGTCAGTATTAAGTTTTGCCAGCTTCTAAGTCCTCCTATATTTCAAATTGTTTCCCTTACCTCAGAGTTAGAAAGGTGTTTTTGTAATCTCTTCTACTCACAGTTCACTGGAAATAATGAATGGAAGAAGTTGTCTTGAAAATATCCTCATCCATCATAAAGGAGTCAAGACATCATGTCTTGTCTTCTGTTTTTTGGATGATGATCACTGCTATTATGAAGCCAAAGGCAGCTGAAAGAAGTCAGCCCAGGCCCATAATGAATGTTTCAGTTAAACCATGTGAAAGAGTTATGTGAATTTCAGTCTTGGATGAATTTATGTGTGTTTAAGGTTGATAATTGTGCACTCCTAAGTCACTAAAATTCTTTTTTTGGTTTCAAGAAGCTGAGGATGATGGCCTCTATGAAATAGAGACATGAATTCTCTCTTGCATTCTTTCAGTATTTTCATTATCTTTTGATGAATTAACCCTTGGAAAATGTATTGCTAGAATTCATATTTCAGTGTCATGCTTTTTAAGGTTGATACAACAATTAACTGCTTTTCATTAGTGTTAATAAGTTTTTTTAACAATCATCCATACCAATTTTGTGGAGTATAACAAAATTTGACCTATAGGGTGCTTTCATACTTAGTTATTAAGCCAATCTTGAACTCTTTAATTATCTAGGATTTTAAAGATTTTCACTTACCTCTTCTGATGGTTATTTCACTTCTTCATCAGGATTTTAATTGATTTTAATTAACTATACTATTCAAAGGTGACAAGAAATGTGAGAAAGCTGCAAAGGACATAAGTCTATGCCTATAGGGCTGTCAAAATATGTTGTTGATATGATAGTTGCCATTTTATAGACATGTTAGATGTGGAATCCCTCTAAATTGAAGCTCATAATGTCATTCTGTCTAGGAGATGCTTAAGCTTGTAGTTTTTTATTAAAACAAAATAAACTTGGCTAGTGTAGGAAAAGAGCTAAAATTTATCAAGTTAGCATAGTTTCAAGTTCAGGGTTGAGACAAAATTAGAAAACTTCTTTGCAGTTTATTTGTGCCTTCATTGTCAACTGCAATTGGCCTCATGCTGTATGTTGATGTTTGTTTAAATAATTGATGTAACTTCGATTTATGAGCTACATGACTGCTCTTATAAAGGGAATAATTTGAGAACTTCATTTGATATAACTTAGAAAATCAATAAGACTTATTGAAAAATAAATGTTGTGGATGTAAGTTGATTGAGAAAGGAACTGTAACTAATGAATGTGAAAGATTAAGATAAACATCCTATCTCATTTTTTAATTTAAATCAATGAAGGCATGTATTTTCGATTTTTATAAAACAAAATTAAAAGAGATCATGCAGTGGTAACTCAATGTGATATGTAAGCCTTTGTCTTCATAGAGCGTTGTAGGGCTGATAGCTTTTTAAGATTCATAATTTAAAGTGGTCCTTAAGATTTGGAATGAAGTGATGATTGGGAGAGTTGAGAATCCCCTAGGTTTAAGTTGACAATGGCCGAGTATTTTGTGGTTAAACATTCCCTCAAATCAATGCTGTACATGGTTTTTAATGTAAGGGCTGAGGAAAGTAGGGAGGGGTTTGATTGAGAAAACACCACATTGAGCTGAAGATGAGATTACTGTCAAAAACTAAGATCCAGTATATCATTCTATGCTTTTGTAGTCGTAAAAGTAATGGTCAAACCTTCACATTTTAGCTGCACCCCTATTTTGTAATTCACTGTTGTAATAAACTTGTCCTAAACAAACCTTGCTGAATGCCCATCCATATTTTTGGACTGAGAGAGGTCCAGCATACCAATCATATTTGTGAATACTCAATAAATATATTTTGTTTTGCAGAGTGACTCATTAGATTATTTAAAATCTTAATTTTTTAGGACTAGTAATTTCAGGTAAGTAGTTGGTTATTGATTTCTTTGCATATCATTTACTGGTAAAAAAAATATGAACATTGTCATAAAATTTTATCCATGTGGAATTTAAAAACATTAAACTACATAAGATATTCTGCTTTTAACACCTCAAAAATAGTTTATTTTTAAGTTTTCAATTAGTCCTTGGATTTTCAATCAGGGAATTGCCAGGACAATTCATATTCAACCTCTTTAATCTAACAGTTTGAAGCTTTCAAAGAATAAGTCAATACTCAGCATTTTTTTAATCAAAAATTAGGATAAATCAAAAAAATTCTTCATTACCTAAATTATTTCTGGAAGGTGAAGATATAGAGATTTAGTGGGGAATGAGACCAGCAGTGTGTTGGATCTATTCATTATTTGATCTTTACTGTGGGATTTTGGTATTCTTCGACCTTTGGTTTAGAAGATTTTTACTCCTATAAATGTAATAAGGTTAGGTGGAAGAGAGACTAGCTTGGGCTTATCCTAGCCATAATGAGTTTATGCATTCATTCAGATTCTCATTCTTAACTCACAAATATATCATGATTTTCTTACATATTTCAAACTACTCTGTTTACAATCACAGGATTTTTAATTGTATTAATTTTATAGACGTGTCATTACTTACAGGCATCTGAACAATTTCTATATCTATTAGTGAAAGATGTCAAAGCACTGTCCATTATCTTCTTCGTAAAAAACTTAAGTCAAATTTTTGTTCTTTCTCTTGCTTAACTTCTTAGGTTGTTACTATTTGTCTTTAGTTATTCTCCCCCATCAAACATTATTGTCTTTACAACTGGACTGCTTCAGAATGAAATGGTTTTCATCTACAAAACCTTTAATTTACTCGTTCCTTTATTGCTGAGTTTCCTTCCCTAACCTTGAGCCATGTGCTGTTCTCAGTTCTTTTAGAACCCTGTATTTCAAAACATCTGACCAAAAAATATTCTCACTGAGCATGTTTAAGGATAAATATATCATGTAGTTTTGTTTCTTCGCCCTCCTATTTTATGGAATAAAAATATTTTTACAGCTTATCTTTTCCACAACCCCCAAAGATTTCAAAAATTAGTTCCATCTGCTGGTATTTCTTTGTAAATCTGTTCATTTTTCTTTGCTGTGTTTTGTGGGGTAATTAGTTTTGTTGCCTACTCTTGTACTTTCTTATTGTTTGTTATCTTTTATTTAAAGTGATATTTTTGTATTTTCTTAAGCATCAATTGAAAGAACAATGGGATATTAAAGTTAATGGAATATTAAAGCTGCATTTTCTGCAGTATGTCTGTGAAATTCACCAAGTTCTTAAGACAGATATGCATAAGCCTTTTTCAAGAAACATTTTTGATCAATATTTTTTATCTTGTTTCCTGCTTACTACTTTAAGTTTTGATTTTGGATACAGATAAACCCAAGGCAGAAAAATTATTTGGGTGTGGAATTATATGGAAATTGATAGCCAAATAAAGTAATCAAAGCTTTTCTATTTGGGTGGTATCGTAATATCATAGACAAAATTTATATCAGTGGAGAGGCACATCTTAAGAGATTAAGGAAATGATTTAACATACAAATTTTAACTAAATGAAATTCTATTTGATGACGAACAAAGTCAATGTAATTGAATTGTAGAATGAATTCATTTTATAGAAATCTCAGAGAATGTAGTCATTGACCAATTATATTATCAAATTAAGATTTTTTCTCCACAGTGATTTGAGAGATGTTATAGCATTAGTCAACATCCCAAATTATAACTTATTGTTTCTATCTGTGTGCACTGTATGTGTAGAAATCAAAGAGTGTAAAAGGCAGCAAATTTTAATCGAGTTAACTCTATTTTATATTCCCCTACCAGAGGAAAACCTTGTCATTTAAGCATATGTCAATTCACTATTATAAACTTTGTACCTCTGAATAGTGTTGAACACCATTCGATGAGCTTAATTTGGGAGTTTTATTGTGATTGGGAATAGCATTTCATATATCTAGATGGAATTTCCAAGTGAATTATTTTGACAATATTTTGGTATATTTTTGTTACAGTTTGATTTGGATCTGAACTGTATGAGATAGGAGCATAACTCATTCCGATGTTGTTTAATACTAGTAAATTTTTCTCCTAATTTATTAAGTCTCCTTTTTGTGTGGTGTACTTATGATGTTGCTTCCTAACTTAAGTTTGTAAAGGAAAGAAAGCCTCTATGGGGGCTCCTTTAAATCTATTTTTGGAGGTTTTTGATTACCAGAGGGAATAAAATACATAAAAAGTAGCCTATTATCTCTGCAAGGGAGGACATACAGTAATGTTCTTAGTAAGATACTTTGTCTGTAGTTATAAAAGTATTTTTGCAAAAGTACCAAGATGCACAAAATATGTATATCAAAAGGTCACTTGCACATCTTATGTATGAAGATGATCTTGGGAAATCATTGGGTATGGTGGCATGAAATGTTTGAGAATGATAGATTTTTCTTTGGTCTCTGCTCTTAAAATATCTGGAATATTTGAATTTGTTTATGATAAGAATTATACTTGAGGTTTTTATGTTGATGTTCATATTTACTTTTATGTTGTTTATTCGTCTTAAATTATGAAGATTTGATGAGAAAATGTATTGATTCTGTAAAAAGGTATTTGTGTCAAGTGATGCATTTTTCATAATATAACAATTTTCTTTTGTGTGTAGGTTTTCGCCAATTGGTCCCATGAGGAATGGATTCCAAAGCAGAATGTTTGGAAGAGGAGATCCACCTTACCCACCCCTCCCCCCTCCACCACCATTCATGAGGGATAGGATGATTGCCAGGTTTGGGGTAAGCGCACTTACTCATATAGAGACAATCCTATTCTCATGAAGGAATTTTTAACATCATTCGAATTTAAAGTATCAGTTTTACGTTTGCTCTTTTGTTGCCACAGGAGTAATTCAGATATTTTTGTTGCCCTAGAAATGGCTTAGTAAGTATCTTGCTGCTGCAATTGATGTAAGCCTTTTAAAGAAAATCTGTTTTTTAATAATTCATTTCTCAATCAGTCTTTATTTAGCTCATTTATAGTCATTAGATAAGTGTTTTGTATCAATTACAGCTTTTATCCTTCTAATTGTACTTTAATTTTCTTTTATAGGATAATTATTTTGATGGTTATTTTGATCGGCGATTTGATGATTCAAGAGATGTTTATGAGCGTAGGTTTCCTCCTATGCCCCCACCTCCAAGAGATTTCCCACCACGTGACTTAGGTCCTGCAGGTTTACGGGGAAGGGAATTTCTACCTCCTCCCCCATTGCCTCCAAGACCCCGTGATGCCTTACCACCACCACCCCCACCTCCACCAATCAGCTTGAGGGGCCCTCCTGCTCCATTGCCCCCTCTGCGGGACCCACCAGCCGCTAGAGAGGGATTCTATGATCGTACTAGTGGGTCTGATTTTGACCTATTTAATCGTCGGTCACCTCCAACCTCTGGAGGTCGCTTTAGGTAAGGCTTAGTGCAAGATTTTTAGTCCTCTGACCTGCACCTACAGTTTTTTGGATGGCAGAAGACAAATTGACAGTATAAAAAGGAAATATACCTGGAATCATTGGTAATGTTTCATAAATGATTGTGTTTTAATAGCTCATTTTGTTTCTTTCTGTTACTTTATACTCATCTGAACCAGTGCTCTGTGTACTCAAACATGGTGCCAAATTTTGGAAATATGACCATCCATTCAGTAATGATTTGTGATCTGTATTGTGGAAAAATATCTTGTGGACATCCTTTTGTTATATAAGTTTGAATATCTGCATGATGTGACACATTTACAAATTAAAGAGGCCTTTGTGTTAATCATCAAGGTTACAGTGTTATATTTTTAGTCAAGAACTGTTTAAATGTAGCATTGCTGTTTATGGGTGGAACTCTAAGTGGTATTTTGTTTGATCCTTGCCATCCCAAAATTAACTAGAGCAAGGAGCACAAATTTGTAGCAAAAATTGTTGTGAATTCTTACAATTTTTTCAATTGTTTTGCACAATCATTTGTATATTGATACAAATTTATATTTATTTATCTAGTAAACTTCACTGCAGTCAAGATTCATTAATAACTTGGAGGATTTTTGGCTTAAAATATATGTTTATCCTGGATTTGTGATGAGTTTTTATCAAAATTTAAAGTTCAAGATCATATAAGTTTGAATGAATATTTACCTTCCTATTATGGTGAAGATATCCTATTGAAAAAGAACATCACATATCTTTTACCACTTTGCTGTCATCCTAATCCAATTTTGTTAAATATACTGCTGCATTTTCAACTGTTTTGCCTCCATAAGGTTATTCTTAGAGGGAAAAATTTTTGTCATCTATTTGAATTAAATTACCCCTCTTAGATAATTTAAATTATGGTTTAAATTTATCTTTCTTAGCTTTATAGGAAATGTTGCTAGAAATTGCTTACTCCAGATCCTAAACAGTAAATGTTATTTGATAAATAGCCTTGACTGCAGTATTTGTTTACTTATGTTTGATGTTGCTGACAATGCAATATTGAATTTATTATTATTATTATTTAACATTCCTGGATTCATTGAAAAATTCAAATAGTCCAAAACAGAAAAGCATGATGCAGAGATAACAGTATTGTTAATATCAGTTCTGTTGTCAAAAGAATGCCACATGTTATCTTAAACAGTTTTGTTGATGAAAAGCAGATTCTTTTCAAATCTATGCTCTGTAGTGTGCTTTCTTCTTATTACAGTTATTCTTTATGATGTTCAGTTGGGACACATAGAAGTGGTAGCTGACTATAAATAACTAATTGAAATGAAAGTTTTCAGGATGGTTGTTAGTTAATGATTATTCAAAAATTTCTGTAGAAATTGTTGTAGTAGATTTAAGTATTCATTAAATTTTTGTCTAATTTTGGAGCATTATTTTTCATCATCTTTTATGTCAGACATTTCATCTTATTGGTTTGTATTTGGAGATGCTCTAAAGTTTCGCCCATATTATCTTTGGGTTTACTTCTGGTCCTTCTTTGCTCTCAAATCACACAAAGCATTCTTGAAAATTATTTTAGCAAGAGTGTAAACTAAATTTTACGGCAACATTAGATGGAAACTTGTATAACAATCTTCATAGGATTAAGATGTTGATGATGTTAGTAAAATTTTGTATTGCTACATCCTTTTAGCATAAACATACAGCTATTGTGGAAGAAGTTTGTTGTTGTATGCATGACACTGTTAATATTGGTTTATTCATGATAGTGGACTTGAGGACTGAACATATTGGTGACACCAACCAGTTGGACTATGCCTTTTATTTTTATCGACAATGGAAGTTTTTTCAGTCTTATATGGTTTGCTAAAGCTTAGATGAAATGTAACATTTGGGAATGCTCTTTATTTCTCACTCAGAGCGGTGCCCCCAGGAGGACCATTGCCTCCTCTCCGTCGTTACACCCCATATTAGCAGCATTTGGCACGAACATGGCCCGGAGTTGATCATTGCAGTTTTTTGTCTCAGTGCAGCCTTTGAAGGAGCAGTGAAGTGTGTGTCTTAAGGGTCAATAACCATTGTTTTATTATCGAAGACTGTCAGTCTCTGTGAGAACGCTCTTCATCATTTTGCTAGTGTAAGTTTAGCATTGTTTATTAATGACTGTGGACAATTCCTTATAAACAGAGATCCAGAGTTGGATCATTATCATTAATGAACGTGTTCATTCTGTGTACCGATCAAATTTTCATTCCTCGACTTAAGATATTTGATTTAGTGGTGATGTGAACGAATTGTGGAAATTATTGTCGTGGTCATGAATTTATTTTAAGGAAAAGATTTTTTAAAATTTTATTCAGACTAGTTGTAGTGAAGTCTCAAAGTAAGTCATGTGAAGAACAAACTTTGTATTATCATATATGCTATGATAAACCATTTGTCAGTAAATACATGCTGTCCCAAAGGTCTTTGTTATTATTTAACTCCAGATTCGAATTGTTATCAAAATTGTATGCCTGTTGCTAAACTATTTTCTTGTAGTAAAGAGTGAGGAATCCAAGTTCTGGTGCTTTGGACACTAATTTGATGTGTAATTTTTTAAGTAATTCATTCCTCAATGTCTAGATTTACATGAAATAAGTAATTGTTTTTAATGTAAATGCCTAATTTACAGTTATGATGTTTTGGAATGGGAAGGGCAATGTATACCTTGATTTAGAGCCTAATCTGGCTCATGAAATTCTTAGGTGTAGTGCAGTATTTGTAATTTCTTTACTTTGATTGTATTTAACCCCAATTAAATGTATTTAAACTTATTAATTGGCCCTAATTTCAAGCATTACAATCAATAAGAATATTTTGCTTTATTGAATGAATTTATCTCATATGAATTTCTCCTATTAGAAATGCTCTGCACTTAGAAAACTGGTGTCTTCAAGATGATTGAAACAACTCTCTTGAGGTTAAGGTGCTAGTAGCTTTCTTCAATGACTTTCATTTTACATGCTCTTTAATAGTCCTACTTTAAATATCTTTGTTTTATATCACTTTATAATCTTATTTTTAATATCTATGTTTTATATTATTTTATGATCTTGATATATTTTAGAACATGAAAGTGATAAACAGCAAGCTTAGGCAAGTAGTTTCACTGAAAGTTAAATATTGTTTGTTGACCCCAGATTTGAAGATACATTTTTAGACTTCAAATGTTGACCTATAAACAAGCATTTAAGAGAATTCTTTAGTGTTAATTTGGAAGTTTAATAAGTTAATCAAAACATGGGAAACTTCCCAATTGCATATTGATTATTGAGAATTTATCAGCAGAACAGGTTTTAGAATTGATATTAGGTGCCAGTGAGAAAATATCTACAGGATTCAAGTCTTAGTAACAGTAAAGGCTGTAGAAATCAGAATGTCAACATCAGAGACGATGTTTTCTCAGTAGGAAAATCATTTCCAAGAATTTCTGATAACAGAAGTTATAAGATGTTACACCTAGATGAAAAGTCTCAAAATCATCTAAAGATTCTACTACTAATATGATTAGAAAGTTGTAAGGATGAATTGGAGAAAGATTCCACCTTTTCCAACCTTGTGTAAAGGAGTGCAAAAAAGATGCAATTCAAAATCACAGAAAATTATCAAGGTATAAGGCCCGATGATACTAACTCATCGATAATACTAGCTGCCTTTATAATTTTCTGTATAAGCTTGGGTAGAGCATTCCTTATACATTTATTCCATAATTGTGATGTACAGAATCACAACAGTCAACATCAATTGACATCAACACAGCGAATCACAACATTGATTTAAATGATGAACCCAGATTAATTTTGACTGTAGTTCATATCTTGAGATCAGATTGGTCATTTCATCACAAAGGAAAATGCATCGATTCATTTTAATCTCCTACAAAAGAAATACCAGCCTAAAGAGGAAAGACATCAACCAAATGCAATATCATAGACAATGAGAAGGATAGAGGATTAACAATCATACTGTATACAGATGCTGGTTATTTTTTTATTCTCATCCCAGTATAAGTGATGAGTATGAATAGTGAGAAAATTTAAACATCGAGAAACCTGCACTGTAATATCAATGTATTAGAACTGACACATCCCATTTTGTAGCAACATTCTCTATGATTGATCCATGTCTCATTGTTTCAGCATAATTCTTGCATGAATTACTGAAATTCTTTACCCTCGGGGAATTCTGAATTTTCAATCCAACAAACCTTTAAATACCTATGCAGTAAAACATTAGACAAACAACACTGATATGTTTTAATTTCTGAGCACAAAGTTACATTGGGATGCGAAACATGTATTTGGATGTTACACACACGTGGGGTTCGGAAGTACAATGATTGCACTCCAAAGATGTGCCCAAATGAGCAGAAGTTAGGGGAAGAGGAAAGTGGATGGGGTAGGTGAAGTAAAGCTTGTGGCCTAACATACTAAGTGTAAATGTACTACTGTTATAGTTCTCCTCCTAGTTCTGCATTCTAGGGAAGGATGAACTCTTAGACAAAAATGGTTATGCACATCCTTAGTGTGCAGTCACTGTAACAACAGTAACTCTTATGCCGATTATGGTTTTTTTCCCTTCACATAAACTATTTCCTATGAGTGACAGTTGATTGAATTTGGGACATTATATTGGCACATGATAAAGCAAAGAATTAATTCTTTAGCAGTGAAATGCTGCTGCTTAATTCAAAATACTTGAGCATCTGATAAGACACCTGTAATACAGTTAAATGTGCATCCATGTCATATGATGGTGAATTATTTCCTTGACTCACTTCATTGCAAACTTCCTCTGCTATATTATTAAAAAAACTGGTCTCTTATATAAGTTCTTTCAAAAGGTAAATGACAGATTTTACTATGAATCTTGGAATTTACTCTATGATCATATGGAAAAATTAAACAAAAATATTTATTTTTATAAAAAAATATAAATAAATATACATATAAAAACAAGGAATCAGTATAAGATGTATACCCAAGTCTTATAATATCATTCAATTATTAAAAATCCAAATATATATTTTTTCTGATACCTTTAATAAAGGTACTTGACAATCTATCACAGCCACGTAGCCTAAGGCTGCGCAGTTTTGGGCACAAATCAGTCACAAATCTGTAAAGACAAATCATGAGGAAATTAAATCCAAGACTTAACATTAATACACACATTAATATTTCTCTGAACTATTGATTTCGAGAATCATATCAATCTAGAACAATGATGTAATTGATAAATTAATGTAAAAAAATCCCGGTAACCATATTATGCTTCAGTTCTCCCTCTGATACAATGCTTTTAATCAATTTGACTCAAAACCTGGAGTTACCCATAATCCCAGAAGGTATTGGAAGCTTCTCCAGGGGGTACAGAGAATGGTAGATATATAAGTATCATTATTATTATCTAAAGTTGTTTTTGTTACACATTTGTTCCATGCTGGCTCTGATAGGTGCACTTATTATGAATCATAATAGTAAATTTATAAATACAATTATTATCATAATGAAAAGATATCATATGGGTCAAAAGGACAGAATTTTCTGCCTTTGCCACGTAGAAGACTACTTGTAAACCACTTTTACTCAAAAATTTGCTTTTATCATTAATGTAGTCTAGTTGTGACCCTTGTCTGGACAGGAAAGTTTTTCAAGAGTAGAAAGTACTAAGGGGGAGCTTCTATGTAGTGCAAGTCATACATTCATTGGCACCACCAAGTGTAAACTGCAACCCAAACTTCTTGCTTTTCACATTTCTTTCGTGTACTTTCTGAGACTGAATCACTGCTTTTATGCAGGAGCCAGCTTTTAATTTTTCTGAAAGATAGTTCCATTATGACTTTTTTGCCTGCATTAATGAATGAATTTCTTCATTTGAGTGAAATAGAGACTTCCAAGATCGTCAAGCGGGCAACACATTCAACTTTGGTGAAAGCATCCCTGATTCAACCCCTGGTGATGTCTATATGTTTGTCCTTGGCTGCCAAAGCACTTTTAGAAATACTACTTTGGAATGGACATTAATTCAGCATTCCCAATTTTCAAAGGAGGCAAAACTAGATGATGCGACAATCGAAGGAATAATTTGAAGTAACTTGCATAGAAACAAATATTTTTATCTTAAGATAGGAATATTTCTACGCAGGTTTATCACAATTTCAATCAACGAATTGAACAAAAAATCAAATAAACATATGATAAGCCTTAAGCTCTAAAATATTGCATGTTCTAATATAGATATAGGGAAAGTGAGGAAATAAAATACAGCTAGAAATAATTCCCATCACTAAAATATTGCTAGTAGAAAATTCTTCCGTGTTAACTTGATTTGTGGAAGAGATCAAAGGTGGAAGATGTAATAAAATGAAAACTCAATGTCATTATAAAATAAAAAGAAAAAAGTTGTATTAGCCACTCTTAGAAATACCTTAGGGATTTCTTTTAAATCAATGCCAATATTAAATCAACCACCAGGGCAAAATGCATTATCTAATCAACTTTTATAATCCAAGATTCAATTTACACAGATCATTAATAATCACTGTATTTCTTATGGAAAACAAGTCGCCTTATAATTAAATTTGATAGGTAAGCTAATAGGACTAAAGCATAAACTGAAGTTATGTAATAGCAAATATTTCCAATTACCTTACAGAGCTTTCTCCAACCCTCTTACTTCCACAGATATTCAGACTCTCTAATCTTGGACAGTTATTGGCAATAGCATACAGGGTGGCATCAGTTATATAACGGTTACCTTCCAGATCTATCCTCCTCAATCTGAAAACCGCCATATATGTACAACAAAGCTAGACAGAAATTAACACTTAACACAGGAAGTTATAAAATTTTAATTACCTTTTACATGAGTAGAAAAGTGGAATCAAACTTGCATTGTCCACTCTACACATTCCGAGATCAACCTCCTCCAGCTGTGTAATATGGATAGTCATAAGATCAACAAAGCTGTTGGTCACCCAATGATTTCTTCTGACGCATATGCTGATCAATTTCTGCAACAATGATTAACGTAGCTAGACATCATATGTTCATCATTGTTGGCAGATTCTTTTAATCACCAAATATTCACCCATATCTCAGATAGACTAATTTTATACATAAAATCAGTTGTTAAGTTTATTTACATAGGAAATAGAAGCACTTAAAGATAGAAGAAATTCATCAAAATCATTACATTTTTAACAGTACATGTATTGGATGAATTTTATATAATGTGCTTAAGCTTCAAATTAAAAAAAAACAGTTTCGTGTTTAGAACGCAGTTCTACTACATATACAGAATTGAACTTGATCACTTTCACGCTATGTGTGGTAGTTCATTCAGAAATTAATACAAAAGTGTTTTGATTTTACCTTCGAATTGACGATTGGTTGTACACCACAGCTGGTAAGGTTTGGACAGTTGCAAATGTTTAAAGAAGTCAGGTGTTGATTGTTTTTAATGACTAGCCTCATCATAGGATCCCTGACAAACTTGCAGTGAGAAAGGTCAAGATCCCTTACACAGGTTGTTCTCTCGCATATTGCCTGTAAGAAAACAAAGGTTAAAATGAGATCAAAGTAATATCATTCCTAAAAGTAACTAGCTGAAAATTTTAAGAATTCTTTGGTTTTATAAAAAAAACTATCTGTATTCTCTATCTAAGTATCAAACCACTGACCTAAAAATGTGAATTGGCAGTAGATAATATTTCATCGAAACCAAGAATGTATTACATTTATTACCTGAATATTTTGTAATTAAATTGCAATATTTTAAATATTCATTAACACTGGCTTCATTCAAATGTAATAAAGATATAATTAAATCGATTTCAAAATTAATCGATTCTCACAGTAATAAAATTAATTAATTAGAAGACTACTGATACCTACAGCAGCAAATGTCTTAGAATTATACGATTGAAGAAAGAATTCCCGCTCTTAAGATTTGAATCATAAGATCAATGCAAAATTTCTTTTAAAAAATACCGAAAAATAAATCAAAAGAATTGCATTAAAATTTGGGTAAAAACAGCAATCCACAAACGATAATAATTTCCATCAATCAATAAGCACTACCGTGACAGGAAAATTAGCAGGTGGAAATAATTGGACGTTATGGTAATTTTACCACCCCATCGTTGCACGACCACCGGGAGACCTGGCTGAAGATTGGAGGCTGAAGTGTGATCTACATGTTACTAAAAATCGGAGAGCATTACCTGTAAGGCTTCCGGTGTCTCAATCGACATGTCAACGGTTTTAATTTGAGCAAAATACGCATTTACTGCGTCGCTACAATCAGTGATAGCCGCTTGTAGATTCAGTAATTCATCGTAGTTAAGAAACGAAAATATTCGAGGAAACAAAACGTCTTCCCATGGGATGTCAACAATAGAAGGTTGTCGCACCTCCTGGGAAAAATATATTGATCAATCAACTTCATACATGATTGCATGATAAAATTCTATGACCGCAGAAGAATCAATTAGCTAAGGAGAGTATGGAATGACATATCCGTGATATTTGACAAATAAATACATTCCCCTTTGAAAATTACGATGATAATAGTCTTACCATTTTCTATCAGACTATATCTGCATAATCTTGATGTTAACACATTGAAACCGCAACGTGTTTTTGGCACGTGCAGGTTCTCGTGAGATATTTATGGCGGCATAATGACTGTAAATGTAAATCGCATTGGTAAGGCTACCGTAAAACCACTCCCTGATCGAGCTAGATGAGCTGGGTCAAGCTGATTCCCAGGCTCAGGCAATGTTTCTCGAATTACGATCATTGGTAAAATCAGTCATCTCGTGACTGTTTCAAGAACTAGCTACATACAGGTAGGTAGGGTCATGATTTTTGATTAATTTCCGTGATCAAACATGGAGTACTCTATAAAACGGATGGAATTAGGAATCTCTTTGGAATTAAATTTTACGGCTCTTACGATATAAATATCACTGGAACTACTAGAAATTCAACGGAAGAGCTATTAACCGAGCCAAATAACGTAAAAATCTTTTGCCGTGATTTCTTCAAATTTCGGAAGGAAGGAACGGATCGACGATAGCACGCGAGCGACTTAGTCCACTGACTGCGCGCATATGCGCTAATGAAAAGGCGGGCATTCATTTATCATGAGTTTTTCAACATCTTTATATTATCAAGGATTTACCTTCAGCTTAAATATATATTGAAAATTACCGATACATTTTCATGGAAACAATTTAGTCTTAATTAGCAAATTGGTAACATTTCAATTAGGTAATACAATTATTGATTCTGCAATAAGTATTTGTGCAATCAATTAATTCTAACTAAAGTGATAATGAACGTCAGCTTTCGAAGACAATGAATATTGTTGAAAATTAAGGTGAACAGACATCACAGATTGCATTTTGCAAACTCTCCTTTACATTTGGTATAATTTCTACATATCTTCAAGCGATAGAATCAGTCATAGAATTGATTGTGGGGTTAACCGTGAGAAGATAATAACCAGGAACTATTTTATCATACGACCTAATCTGTTTTGCGTCGTGTGAAAGCAAGTCATGTACTTAAGAAATCGTATTAAAATGACTGAATTTTTATATTAGCTTATATTTTGAGATTTTGCTTAGATTATGAGCAACGCCGATATATAAGATGACCATTGTACTTGAGCGAAACTATTGTTAGATTAAGTTTAATTTTCCAGAAAAATTGCGACTTCAAAGCAGTCGAAAATTCAGATTTTCAAGTTAATTTTCTCGCCACTTGAGGAGGTAGACCGGAAAGGAAGACTTATGAGAAAGATTTCCTTCGGATGCAATGCAAAAAGCTAAATGCGATACTACGGAAATTCAGGATTTCAAAGTGGGTATTGTGGCTTATTTGAAGAGGCATAGAATACGTCTCACTTAGACATACTGAAATTTTGAAATGCCCCTATGGAGGATGCATGCCTATGCATACACTTAATCCCTAAAGTAACCCAATGGGCTCTTCACATCTCAGTGGTCCTACCAAACAGGATGTTATTTTTTGTCGAATGAAAACCGTCTAAAATTTGCATATAAATTTGAAATTAGTTAAGCACTATGTTCACTTCTGGCACCTCTAATGTGTTCAGGTATTTACCGTCATCTTTATCCTTGTCAATATACTTTACTCTGTTATATCGGCTATTTGCAAGATTCTTCTGGCTTACGAAACTGTGAGCTTCCGTGCAAGAGTATAAAATATTAAACAATTGCTAGTATCTGCATTTTCAACTCTCAGTCATAAAATCATTGCGATGAATGAACTGGTTGATGTTGACGATTGTTATATACATAGTGAAACCATTGTAGCAGCCTTGAAGAAAAGGCAGTTGATGTGTTGTTGGAAGAAAAGGTACACAGCCAGGATATTGGCCCAATTGAGTTGGATTTTAGGATGAGGTGGGTTTTCTCATCAGAATGTTTGCAAACCCAATCATCAACCAAAGCTGAAATACCCAAGTAATATTAAATATTTTAACCTAATCTCTGATGATTTAAACAGTTACAGTGAGAAGACTCCATTTTCACAGCTATTGATTTGAAAATCTTCCTTTACACAGTGGCAGTTTAGGATATTATAGATTCCACCATCAAGTAGCTATAGTGATGTGTTTATTCGCATTTTCTAGTGAAAGAGAATGCATTATAAAAAGTTAATAGCTATTAAAACTGCTTTATGAAGATAAAATATATAGTAAGGTAATGGAAGAAAAGGAGAGATCGGCACATGAGTTGGGAGGTAGAGATGCCCCTAGAAGTTCCCACCAGCAGTTCTCCTTTAGCCCTACAACAGTCACTAGAGGTCCTCCTGCAGTCTCCTATTCTGGACACCTTTCATATCTTTCTTTTGTTAAATCCTTTTGGGCGAACAAGGAGTCTTACCTCTTTTCAAGAACCAGTGCATAACTTAATTTAGTTTTGATGTTTTAAATTAAAATTCTTCACTTTGGCAGAATTTTCACCTGCCTCTAGGTTATTTATTATTAGACCCTTTTGGCAGGGTTAGTCTAAGATGGGGGAAGGGAGAGATTATTGGGAAGGATGTATTTTTCCCAGAATTGAAAACAATTTTAAATTTCATATTATTGGCCAATTTATTTTTGGTAACATGTATAATAAATCATAACCATTTGTTTAAAGAAACAGCAGAACTAGAGTAACTTTTATTTAACTGTGCACAATAACAAACCTTATTAAAGCTTAACTCTTCATTATTTTTCTTGTTTATTTCCCGTATGCAAGCAAAATAATAAATGTGCAAGAGTGATGGGTGGTTGAATAATGCACATAACCTTAGAGCTGATAAACAGTTAAACTAAATGCTACTGGTTTAACTACAACATAAAGAAACAACTCTTACAATCTTACATGAATAATTTACAGGAAAACTCTTATTTTTCACTCTTTTTGACTAAGGATGTATACAATGTGCATAAAATCATCGTTATAAAAACTTTTACCATGTGAAAACTATAACTGTTAATAGTTGATATTAGTAGATGCACTTTCATAATTTCTCTCAAATTTATGACAGATCAGCCAAAAAGCATCATTACAAAGACACTCTAAATTTCAATTTCATCTATTCATTATTTACAAATTAAAGTTATTACACAGCCTTAAGCACCTCTATGGCAATGCCATTCTACTAAAAAGTAGGAACAAATATTCTTCAATATTTTAAAAATATAGATGATATTTGTTTACATAAGTCAATCTACACTATAGAAAGGCAACTTCTCGAAACAAGAAAAAAGTTTCAGCAATGAACACTGAATTTAAACATAATAGTATGCCTCTGAATATTTACAATATACATAGCAATAATACTAGGTGTCATTGGAAGGTTGTTTTTCTAAGTAACAGGGAACAGACTTATTGAATCTTCTTTATAACATTTTGTTGTTAACCTTGTGTATTAACACTGAGCCTTACTGACATACATTTGGCCTAGGCGGAGATCTTTCTTGAGCCCTGGGCAAAATAGATACTCAGGTCCCATGATAAGTTAAAGCAAAAAAACTTCAAATTTTTGTAACATTGGTTTTTGAATTTTTGACAACATATTTAAAAGGAAGTAAAACTGAAGTCTTCATTCTTATTACTTGATAATTTTTTGGTTCTTTCCTCTCTGATTGCTATTTTATTCTTCTTCTATTCCTCCTGATTGCTATTTTAATGAAGGCCAAACAAACAGTATTTTGAACAGTGAAGCCAACTTTAGCTATTCTCATCATCTTTAAAAATAAATTTGAGAGTGGAAACTGTAATTTCATCCACTATAATACTGAATGCAGAATAAGTTATTCAACTCAAAATTGATATTTAAAATTTTACAGAATTGATGAGTCATGGAAATATTTTGGAGTTTCTGATTTAATAAAATTATGACATCCATTCTGGTTTCCCCTGAAAATTTAAGCCTTTAAACCCTCACTCACTACTGCTCCCACGTTAATATGCATGTGTGTGTATACTTATGTATGTGTGTGTATATATATATATATATTTATTGAGGGATCTCATGTACAAAGACGGCCAATAAATAATACGTAACTGAAAATTTCCAAATAGGTTAGCAAAATAAAATGGAATTCTATAAAAATCAGCTCAATACCCACTGAACTTCAGTTATTAACAGTATAATAATAATTTTATTACTTTTCTATATAGTTTGATTTTTTCCATTAATATTAACAGGATAAAAATCTCTCTAATCTCTGACCAAATATAGCATCTTCAATATATACAGTTAGAGAAAAATTCAGTTCCTCAGTATCTAACAATAGTATATAAGCCAATGGATTAACTTTATCACACTTTTCAGCTTGTTATATATGACTCATTCAAATCCTACAGAGAGTCATATGGAAATATTGCCACCCCATACCAGGGAAATACTGAAATGTTAAGGATACAAAGAGAAGAATTTTACAACTAATTCTTCTAAGAAAATAAGGTTTTTTCATAAAGTAAGGATCTTTCACATTGTATATAGGTTTGGCTTGATTCACAATTTGATATTTTGGTCCATTAATTTTACCTCTAAGTGATCCAATACTGAATGAAATATACATGTTTATATTCTATGAAAACAATATCATGTGCATCAAAAGTTAGGAAAGTAAGTATTTCGAGACAACAGAACATCTTTCTCAACTTAAATATTTCCTAAATCTTTGTGAATAGCAACACTGATGGTAACATAAATTAGCAAATTCCGGTCAATGCAAACAGCTCACATTTCATCAGATAATCCAAACATTTACACAATTCTCTTAGCATTAACAAGGCCCCATATACAAAATATATCCCATTTGAACTTTGCAAGGCCATAAGATTGTATAAAATTGATTTAAATCAGCCACCAAAAAGTTTATAGTAAAAGATGTTTTAAGTCAAGCATAACAGATTTAGCCATGGCTCTGTTGCCTTATTGAACTTTTCCGGAGAATAGTAGAATTCAGATGAACTTCAAAATGTAGAAAATTGAAAAATACAAAGAAGTGATGCAAGATACAAAAATTGATGATGCTCCATTTCCGCAATCAGTTGCATTCTCCTGAAATGACCAAAGAAGTAATTAAAATCTTTCTGATAAAAATATTAAAATCACTTTTGTAATGCTAACTTACTTTATCAGTGTTTGCATAACACACAGTTGGTTTACTGCGATACATTTTCTTGTATGCACACCAGTCAGGACCAGGATCTAGAAAGGGAATGGTTGGAAATGGAATCATATAACAATGTGCAGGGTGTTTTATCTATAATGAAATCTAGTGAAATAAGTTGATGAAGAATCATGGTGGATGTTGCAATAACAATAGTACTACAACCAAATTTTCATTCCTAAGAAAGTAATTCAACCTGGTAAATTAAAGTTTCAATTATTTTTAGGAATTATTGCAAAATTTTAAACGCAATTAAACTGAATCATCTTCTTTTCCTTTACTTTTCATTTAACTTTAACAAGTTACTCTTTTTAAGCCTGTAGTTTTACCCAAATGCTCCTTGTCAAGCTTTTTATACCAATACTCAAAATATTTATCTGATAACAGTTCTTGAACCAACAATTCAAACACTGTCATCTTCACAAGGAAAAATTTTACCCTTTATCAGAGTATAATCAGGGTAATATTTACTGACTGAGGTTCATTTTCAGGTTCGTATCCTACCAACTGTGATTTATTTTTGGGTGATTCTGAAAACTGGTGGCCACGTGGGTGATAATCCTTTTCCGAAGAATTGCCCCACACAGTATATTTGCCGGTATTCTGCACAAACGCTGAGTTCCTTTTTTTTCACCTTTCATGAATTAAGACCTCCATTCAATTTTAAGGGTTCAGAAAATTGCTTACTCTCTCTCTGGCTATAACTGTGGGCGGAGGTCATGTTGTAGTAAACTTGTTGTTGTCAGTGCATGTACTCTGATTGACTACAATTCAATTTTGAGCAACTGCTTGTATTAATTGTTTTTGGAAAATCTAATCTTTATATATTATTTAAACATCTGTTTTTGGAGACCTTTTTTGAAGACTTTTCTCCCTTCACACTACATCAAAAGATATAAATGATGCATCATTTTAAAGAGAATGTTTCCTGCTTCCTGCTAAAAATAGACCAATAAATGAAATGTATTTTGTTCATGAAATTGAGTTTGATTTGAATTTATCCATAGAATCCATTTCTGAATGTATAGATATCGATGTCTATCAATAAAAATGAGGTATATCAAAACAGACACTGATACTCTATTTCCCTCCTTAGTATATTATATACCTATTACATGATTGGTGGAGAATAAAGTATTAGTATTCCTTAACACATCTGTATAAATGTGTAATGACTTCCACTTACCTTCAGTTGGAAGTTGGTAAAGAGGTTCAATAGGATTCCTGCAAATGCATGGAAGATCAGCTACAACAAATATTAGGGTCAGATTTGGTAAGAATGATGCTTTTAATGAACGGGAGCAATTGTCACACTGATATGACCCTAAATAATTTGGCTTGCCAGTGTGGTAATACCATGATGCTTTTGTGATACATGCTTGATCAACACGAGTAGGCTCCCAGCCATATTCCAGTTGAGCTTTTGTAGTAGGAATACTCCACAAAAGGAAACTGAAAAAACAATCAAAGAGGATATATTTTGGAACAGAAAGATGGAGAAACATGGAGTCATTTAAACTAGACAAAATATGATTTGAATGAGCAATTACCTGGTAAACCAATATTTCATTAACTCCATAATGTGGTTCAAATTTAAAATCCAGCTGTAGTCCCAAATTGATATTAATTTATAGAAAAAATGCAGTATAGAAGGAGTGCTGATGGTGGCAGATGTAGTCACAGTCTCCTCTCTCACACATCTTGCATGAAAATTATAGCGATCCATTTTCCCAAATATGGACTGAGTTAACAGTTCAGTCATTATCTGTGGATCGACTCTTCCTAAAAATGTGCCAACCTATTTTCATTTCAAAGAGAAAGCCTTTCATAATTAGGCCTATCAAATGCCCCATTTTTGGACTTTCTGTTCTATGTTTAATTTTTTAAAAATTTAAATAAATATCAATCATATAAGTTTACAGCTACTGTAAATTGTAATAAAATGAAACATATAGGAAAAATTACACTCAATCTTAGTTGTCTGTGATAGAGAAGTCATTAAATTAGTTGATATTCCTATACATGCATGCACATATAAAATATTTCCCAGAATTGTATTACGTGAAATATTCATCTGAAGAGCTGTTTTTTAGAAAACTTTCTATTATCTAAGATAATAAGAAAAAATCTGAGAAATGATTCATTTAAAAGGAAGGGATGGAAAAAAGGACTAATTTTGCATCCTGGAGCCTGAACAAATTGGAACTGAACTTTTTAACTATTGTTTACCGTGGTTCTATTAGCAAGAGTTAGCTAGAAAAATGTATCTATGAAGCTCCTAACAATATAAATAATGATGCATATTAAGTTAGTTACCTCTATATCAGGTTGATTTGAGGCAATGATGATGCCTCCATCATTGACAAGGTAACAGGTTAAATCATCTGGGTTACCACAGTGAGGATTTTCCATTTCAGCCTTACTTGTTATACTAAGAAATTCTTTCTGAATAAAAGTCTTCCCAAACTCTGCTCCAACAACTACAACAAAATTATTGAAGGAAAGAAATTAGAAATTGTGCAATAAATATTTATTGCATAAGAAGCAGAATATTTGCAAATTAACATCATCTTTTGCTATGCAATTTTCAATTTTTGTATGTTTTGTCCCTTGACATTATATTATCATAATAATATTTTCATGCATTTTAGATTAAAGAACTGCAGAACTCAGCTCAATGCAGTTGATGATAGATGACATATACGTTATTACAAATCCTTCATTTATGAACAATAACCTGAGAAGTTACTGTTTTCCATTTAAATGTTGAATAACATAGAATACCTGCAGCCACATACGATTTTCCATCCTTCTCAAGAGAAATTCTTGTAGCTACTTGAACAGATTTACTCTTTAATCCATAACGAGCTGACTCTGTCACAGAAAATACATAGCCACTTTTGAAGAAGGCTCTCTTGTATAAACTATTCTGCTTAGGATCTCTCATTTCAAGGTAATGAATGGCTTCACTGTGAGATACAGGAAGGAAGAATAAATTTTTCATAATTTTAAAATAATTTCAGGGGATGTATAGTTGAGGGTACTTGCCTTGCTGGAAAGATTAATGTTAGACCTCCAGTAGTGAAGACAAACCTAGTCAATACTTTGTTTTTGCCATTCTTTTGCCATTCATTCCATAAATTTCTAGTGTTTTTCACATCCCAAAGTAAGTGTTGCAGAAGATCATGATTACCTGTGGAAGAATAAAATTAGGAAAAATAAACATATTCTTTCTGGAAAAATTTTGACAGTCAGTAAATCTGAGAGCATCAAACAAGAAAGGGTAGTTGAACAACAATAAAATTTAAAAACTGATCATGAACTGGTGATCTAAGTATTTCAGAAAGTACATTTCAAGGTTTTTAGACAAAATCTTTAATACAGAAATGCCATGGCAACCTTAGACTGTAAACCTGTACATCCTATGGTGAACATCACATCTTAGCAGGAAGAATCAATAGCTCACCCAACTATTGTATTGTGTGCCTATTAAGATTTGTATCTTTATTATCCCTTTTCAAACAAATTCTAACAGTTAGTCTACAGGAGGAGAAATTTTCCAAAAATACTTAACACATTATTGCATAAATATTGCTGGAAAATAGCATAAATATAATAAACTCAAAGGGAAATATGCTAAATGATATGTTTTGCTCAAGTCAAAAGGATTTAGTACTTAAATTATAGCAATATGAAGTTTATCTTGAGGGAGAGAATGATATTGTCTAATATTATGGGGAAAATTTTCAATTGAATGTTGCAGAGGAAACTGCAAATATTGTCTCAGCTAAATTGTGTTACAGGTCATACCACAAAATTTGGGTCATTTAAGCAAGTCATAAGTGAATGGACTCACTTTTTTAGCATTAGATTCTCCTTTGCTTTCATCTATTCCATTTTGTACTTTTAGTTTATTTCCTGTATTTGTCATTATAGAATTACAGCATGTTTTACATATCCAGGTTTTATTCACATGATCATAACTTCATATCAAAAGTTTTAAATACTTGAATATTTAAAATCAGTTACATTGATTCAATATTAGCTTCACAAGTTTACCTGATTAATCAGACATCTTTCCTTTCTGTCAAGGAGAAAAAAGGTTTCACTATAAATGTGGGATTAGATGGAGAACTTACATGTTTCTAAGGATTCTGTTACCAAATTTGAAAGATTCTGTACTGGTACAGCTTTCTCACAAAATTTCCAAGGAGCTAAAAGAACGCCATCAGGATGTACAAAATTAAGACTCTCTCTAAAATTATTGTAGGTAACTTTCCCATAGACAACACCCAGAGGAACAGCAATTCCAAACCTAAAATTAAAACCAGTTTAAATATGAATGTAATTATCAGTGTTCAACTCTCCAAATTTTAATTCAATATAAAATATAAAATTTTATAATACGATTATAACCCTAAGCTTGTCATGACTGCAAGAAATTTCCTATAGAATCTTTAAATTTAGTATTAAGCAAGAGAAGAATAGGAAGTAAGATTATTGACTCTTTAAGATCCTCCCATAAGAGTAAGTAAGAGTTTAAGTAAGATTTTGATCAGTAACTTATATAACTCAACCAACTCAGATGGTTAATGGTTAAATTGAAGTCTAAATAAAACAGAAATATGGGTAGCACAAATAGACCACTATAAAATGCTTTATAAGAATTCTTACAAAATAGTTTAACAGATAAACAGGTATGTATTTGGCAGTTATCAGAGATTAACTTCAATCAGAACTGATTTTAAGTCTTAAAGTTCTCATTGAGTTTTATGTTAAATTTTATAGATACACATTTTTATTGTCATATGAATGAGAGATATTGTAAACATTATAAGCTCTATACCCTTCAGCTTGGTTGTCATTAATTGAGAAATTTTATATAAACTACAGGCAAACTTTTTAACACAGCTTGCAAAGTTACTCGATTATTTTGAAAACTAGACCATGACTTAAGTAACTTAATAACATCCTACAAGTAAATAGTCCAGTTATATTCAAAGGAGGGAAAGTGTTTAAAATAATAAACTGAAAAGATGAACATCATATTATTCAATTGTATGATTTGAAGAAATAAACAAAAATGCTGATGAAGATTTTCACACAAATGAATTGCAAAGTACTGCTATGCTAATACAACTTTTATTAAAACACCTACTAAAAGAAACAAATTTGAGGTAATAGAAAAGAAAACACAATCCAATAAATTCAATTTATAGAAACAGCTGCAAGCTGCAATATTAAATACTTTTGCTAAATTTACCTGAATTTTGTCCTGCCTATGGGTCCATAGAAGTAATTCATTGTCAAAGGTATCGTATACCTCTCATCAATGATAAGATTTGTTGGAACAGATAACATATTTCCAGTTTTCCCCTCAATCATGAAAGTACGCATATCTTCCATGTATGGGGTGCGACCCTCCAGTTCCAATAAATCAACATCAGCAGGATCCTTACAAGAAATAACAAATAAAATTATAATGACTGGAATTTCCAGACTAACACTTAAACATTTTGATATAAATTTACCTCAGCATCAGCTATTTGTTTCTCTAATAAAGGATGAAAGGTGACAAATCCATTATGGTTGATTGAATATCCATAGCCCACATGAACAAATTTCCTGTGTGGTATTAAGGAAGTAAGCTCTGAAAGAGCAACATCAATTCCCATAACCCCCAGCAAAGTTTGATTTTCCTGTAAAATATATACAATAGATGAGATTCTTGCACTGTTATTTACGTTTTTTACATTTAGGGAATATCTATAGTGCTGAATTAGTAGAATTCAAATATTTAACTTTTCATTATTTTATTCATTCAAAGCTAGGGATATAAAGTTTAAATCAATACAGATATTCAATGTACTCACATTAGGAGCAGATCGGTTTGCAACAGGCAGTGTTACAGAGGCAACGAATCCTAAGCCCTAAAAAATTTAATTTATTTCATGAAATATTAAAACACACGAATTCACAGCTAACTTAGATGAACATAAGAATATTAACATGAAGTTGGCAAAATTCTCATATAAATGCATCCAGGTTCCAAAATTTTGGGAAAAAATATTTTCTCTCACACAGTGTTTTCAAGGTAATTCAATTGCATTTATTTACCCATTATATTCCTCTTCAGTGGGGCTCTAGACTCTACTCTTGGCAAACATACAGAGTCTTCCTGCTAACTCCTAACAATTTACCCAGCATGGGATAGAAGTAAATTACATGTCATCACAGTTTTTTTGCTAAAGAATTCATTGTTGCATTCATTATCACTACTACCTTAAAAATGAAAATTTGGCATTATGCTGATAATATAAATTTTTTAAACAAAACTCTACTGTTAATATTAACATTTTTATTCCACTACTATAGTAGAGCATTGAAATGTTGGATTGTTTCCAATGTTGATAGTTATGTTAATATAGTAATAGTATAGTTTTGCTTAAAAGTGGCATGTTATCAGAAAAATATGAGATTTTCATTTCCAAGGTAATATATGCATGTGTGGTCTGAAAAGTTTCTGACATTTCGCCATTTCTCGACAGGTTTTCTGAAAATTTTCTTAATCTGGGGTCAGAAACTTTTCAGACCACTCTTGTATACAATAATTCTCCACAACACATAATTCTTTATCTGCAGCTTCATGCTATGATAAGGGCTGTGAATTAGCAGTTCCTCCCATGCTGAGGGAAGGGTCAGAAATGGTAAAATAGTAGAACTGAAAGCTCCACTTATGGTTCCATATGCCACTTACACCTGCATCATCTAGAGACAACTTTAGTCTTTTGCTTAGAAAAAAATTATGTATACATGGCAGTGTGTACATGACAACAGGTGTGAAAGGGTTAAGAGTCAATTCTATTCATTAATGCTTGATCATGGTGATAAATATGACCATATGCATAAAATGCTAATTTTCATATTACTAAATATGAATTAAAATTTCATGTCGTCATTTAAGCATAAATAGGCAATAAACCTCATTAAAAATGAATAATTACCCCAGAATCTTTGTAAAAATTAGTCCAATGATACAGCTCCTGATCACCTGATATGACTAATGGACGACTAAGAATCCTCACGTAATCCTGAAAGAATACAAAAATGGCATAAATGAAAGGTTTGTGTGTGTGTGTATTTATAATATTGAGCTTAAAGGATTTCAAGTATCATTATAACTTGTTATAAAGGGATCACTGAACAGGATTTCAAGGTACAAAACAATTTTAAGGTGAAGTATTTCTGTTATTGAGCAATAACATAAACATAATGATACTGACATCTTATTCAGATCAATCAATAAAAAAATCAAATGTACTTAGAATCAAGAAAATAAGTTTAATATCCAGGATAACTAAGTAATTTATCCTAAATTAGCCATATATCTCATAAAATATGTAGAATTACCTGAATTCTAGTCCTTATTGCACCTAAAGCAGTGATGGTATTGAAATACCCTTTCGTTTCACAAGCTATGGTTTTCAATATAACAGTTGGTATAGGATGAGGACCACAAGCATAGGTGAAAATTCTAACATTTTCTGTGATAGAGTCATTGCGATAATGAAGAAGAACTTCTTCCGGCCATTCAGTTCCACCATCACTAAAGAACATTATAACTTTGTGACAATCAGAACCTTCCCAATGTTGCTTCCTTTCTTCAAACTAAAAGTAAAAATATTACAGACAATGAATAAATAAAAAATAATAAATAAAAAAGAATGTAGTAACAAGAAGAATAATATTTTTGAGACTTCTATTGATCAAATTCAATAAAAAACAATTTTTAAAATATGGAAACAATAACTTTAACCTTATGCAATACATATAATCTCAAAATTCTTCATCTATAGCTAAATTTTTAACTCAAGCATCACACAAATGGTGCCACATATTTCATACTTTCAGCTTGTATTTAAAAAGTTGATAAGTTACACTTATGCTAAAATATTTTAAGTATGTCTTTCAGATAAAAGTTGATAAAAAACATTGAACAATTCTTTTGCACTATAATACAGAGCTACATATATGTAACTAGAACACTTATAAATCATATCACACCAATGAAGTGAATCAAGTTGCATTATTACCTTGCGAAAAGCTTCAAATGCAAATTCCAGTGCAGTAGCATAACTTGTAAGATTTCCTTCTTGTAATCTGTCAACTGCATCATACAGCAGCGCTTTGTGATAACTAGTAGCTTGAACCAAAGTATTTAAGCAAGGTATCACCCAGTCAACCTCATTGTTGAACTAAAAAGAGGAAATTTTCCCAAAAATGAATACAGATTAAAATAGAAAAGAAAATTCACATAGGAAAGCATATGATATTTAAAATATAAAATAGATGGTAGAAATATAATTATGGAAGAAACAATTATTTATTGAGTTAAACTCAAGTAAGATATGAGGATTAAAGCTGTAATTCAAACATAACTTTGAACCTCCAAAGCAATTAGTATACAAACCCATGCAACATTAACATAGTCATCTTCTCCCAATGTGTTCAAAAGAGTTTTTACAGCAATCTTCATAATATCAAAGGTTTGACCATGTACGCTACCACTCCTGCATTGAAGAAAATGGCAAGAAATATTGATTAAAAGAGGAAAAATAAATAAATAGGAATCGATTAGTATAGACAGTAAACTGTATACTGTAAATATTTATATTAATACCAATACTCACACATCAATAAGAATTACAATGTCTTTTGGAGAAACTGATCCTTGAATATACCAAGACTGGCGTCTGACATCAAATAAATCTGGTAAATTTGGGATGTCTGGCCATCTATGTAAAAAATTGTATATTAATCATTCTAGAAGATATATGTTCAGAATGGAGAATTTGAAATTGAATTTAATTACATAAATATTTCCCTGTTTCCTGAGAAGTTTCAAAATATTTTATTGATGAAAAATTCATGTGAGGTTGCTTTTAGCACCTTACTTATATATAAATAATAATCATAATATTTAATTGTGAAACATCTCTCTAAAATGTAACTTTATATAAAATTATTAAACATTAGCTTGTCTGTGATTAAATTACACAATTGAGGAAAATTGTAAGAATTTTTTCCATAATTACTCTTTAAAGCCTCTGAACAATATTTTAAAATTTCTTGTTTAGTCAAGGCATTTTCACAGTATCTAGAATGTATACTACTCAAGTTAATCTGATGTGACAAAATCTCTCATTCAAGAAGACCTGTTTGAGACCAAGAGAGTAAAAATAAATTAAGTGCTTTGTAGCAATAGCAGTAAGCATTATAGCACAAGACTCATAGTAATAATTTTTAGACTTGTATTTTCTTATATTTTATTTACTTTATCAGAGTTACATTTTGCGTCGCATACTACAAATGATTGCATCTTGTAGCATAAAACAATAAAGAGAGATGTGCTTTGGAAAAATCTATGTTAATCATGCATTTCTCAAAATAATATTAAACAGGTCCATCAAATCATTTATAAAGAATGTGAATATCTCTCACACCATCATTTAAAGAAATACCTTGGTATTTTTGAGTTGAGGTTTTAATCACTATAGAATATAAAGTGAAGCAATAAAAATGAAAAAGCTACAAGAGTAAAATCTTTGTATTTATTATTAACTATTATTACAGAATATTCAGAAATTTCTTGTGATTCTCAAGTAAGAGATTGCCCTTTCAATATTTTAAACAAACTAAATATATAGTTTGTTAAACTTACTTTCCAGCAGTGTTCCAAATCAATACATTATTATACCCTACTGAAATCTTGCTGTTCAGGTTTATGCATGAGTCATACCTATCTTTTCCAAACAGGATTAGCTTGTATTTCCTGTGATTATTTCAAAGAATTCTCTAGTTTCAGCTTTGAATAGTCTTATCATCAACATTTATTTGAACTCCTGAATTCTCATACATTATTTCATTTTCCTGGGTTTATAAAATGTCCGATATATCTCATTGTAGCACATATGCAGAAATTTTGAAAACTTTTCGCATAAGGTTTAAATACTGTAAAATTGTTTAAGGACCAATATTTATATTTTGTTACTATTTAAATTTTACTATTAAAATGTGTAGTTTGATTAATACTGTTAGGGTTTGAAGCATTAATCTGCCAAATTCAAAATTTAAAACTCTGTTGGAAAACATTGGCAAAATTTTCAATTCAGAGTAAATGTCTGTAATAATTATGGATATATTTTTCCTTTGATGCTTATATTTTCATTCTAGTACATTGTTGTATAATCTTCCAGTATTCAATGCGCTAGCATTCTCCAATGAATTTAATTTTTAATCATCAGAAATAAGTGCAATTTCAAAGGTTGATTCCAAATTTTCCTTGTAATATACTGTATCAGCATTACGATGATTTTTGTTCACCTTATGATCTAAATAAAATTAAGCATACCATGCAAAGAAAATAAATGAAGAATTGAAAGGGCCATAGAGTTTTGTTAAGAGGGGTAAACATGCTATGATGACAATATAGGCTAGATTTAGGTATATTCATTCCGTGCAACTGAATGAAAAAATGGATGAAGACGAGCCCATTATTAGGAGGTGAAGTGAAAGATTGTAAAGAAGAAATGAATCAGGCTCAAAGATATCAATATTCCAATTCAATTTTTCAAAAACCTTATATTGTCCACATCCACTCATGACTAGTCTAATGTCCAATCTGTTTACTTAAAAAATTCTTCCAGCTGTTAAAATAATAATACTTTTGAATTCCTCCAATTATTTACCTTCTGTTCCAATTAAATCAAAATATTCACCATTAGACTGGCATACATATTAAAATGCAAGGTATTTCCCAATATTTCTCCTGTTATGACCAGAGCATAAATTATATACTAATTTAATGTGATACCAAATATTAACTCCAAATATACATACTGTTTAGGATGTAACACACTATCAAAATGAATTACATTACACAATCACAGCTGGTAATTTTCATGTTTTTTCTCAGTAATGCCTGCAGAATTTTTAGCTCTGAATACCTTTCCTGTACAATACTGCCATTAGAAGTGATAAGTGATTCGTAAGCAGAATTAATCATATTTAGATTATAAAGTATCTTATTTACTAACTGTAATATTATAAAAATGGGAATAAACTTAATACCATTCCTTATAATATAAATACTTGGTTCTACTTCAAATTATGCAAAATCGATAAATAGGCTGGAATAACTACGTGGATACAGGACTTAAATTACAATAACTTTTCTAGAAGTAAGACTACCGTTTTTATAAACAACAAGCCTTGTAAAAAATAGCTTTAGTAAAATTCATGACAAGTAGCAAGCAATCTGAAAATGTTTTGAAGATGTAGGTAATGGCAACTGCCATTTAAATTACTGTTGCATTCAAAGATTGAGAACAGCATCCTTCCAACAATGCACACAGCTCATCTTGTATGTCATACAAAAGACTTTTGGAATAAAATGGGAATATAGAAGGGGAAGAATTGATGAATAATTTCCGAATGAAAAAGGCAGGAATATAAATTGAAGTGAAGTGTTAAGCGGCATACTGGCATATAAAATGGAATATTATAGGGATCTCGACTCACTCATTCCACCATTCCCTTTCTCCAATAATTAAATCCTCTTCCTCTGCTACGCTTAATCCTTTCCAATATGAGCTAGGTAGCCTAGTAATAAAATTACCACCAAGAATCAGCACATAATACAGTGCAATAAGAAAGCCCAAAAATGTGGATGAAGAAAAATTCAAGTATATTTCCTCAATTTCTCAAATACTGGCAGCTGGAATTT
This sequence comes from Pachydiplax longipennis, assembly GCA_036926295.1. Taxonomy (NCBI): domain Eukaryota; kingdom Metazoa; phylum Arthropoda; class Insecta; order Odonata; family Libellulidae; genus Pachydiplax; species Pachydiplax longipennis. The sequence goes on from JAVFKF010000010.1 coordinate 6,334,977, forward strand.
TCTATTCTTGCTTTTGGAAATTTCTTTTTCTCCTATTCCAGGATGAATTCCACTAAGTATTAGCTATGCTGATTATAAGAATAATGCCAGATTAATCTAAGTCATTTGAATGAAAGAATCTTAAGGCAATAATCATGCAGTCTCTTGAGACTTGATTCAGGTAGTTCAATTAGGAGATGATCATATTATACTTGGCCAAATTAAATCTTTATGGCCAAATATTTTAATTATATGACCATAAAAAACACAAATTTATGAGTTTTCAATACTTTTTAATAGACTATAGATTATGGAAGATGTTGCATATGAAATTGTTTTTATAAATGTCAATAAAGTTCACATAAGGCAAACCAGAAAATTAATGTCTGTTACATTTAAGGAAACTGTAAATATTCAGCATACAGTTATAAAATTGTGTAATACAAAGATACAAAATTTCATCACTAAGGTAAGGAAAAATAAGTGTTTTATGACAATGTCAGAAAATTATTACATCTAATTTTAACAAAGTATTGAAAACTTGAATTTTTCATTCATATACTGAAGCACAAATAGCTACAAAGCACTAAAAGCATAAATTAATTAAAACTAAACATAGTACAACATTTAGTCACATTTACAAGCAAAGATAATACCACAACCTGTATTCTTTCAAGCTGCTATACTGCAGCAAAGCTGGAGAATTTATTCAACTCAGCATATGAAATACATCATGCAGCTTCAGATGAAGGGGGTAATTGGAGTGACTGTTTCAGAAATATAAATCCACTCAGTTTACCAGGATGAAGCTCCAAAAGAATAATTGCAAGTCTGAAACTACCATGTTAAAAGAAATATGAAAAATTAAATAATAGAAAGATTACATAAAGAAAGATATGAGAATTACAAATATAAAATACAACTAGTTAATAAAACAAATAAATAGTAGCAGATAGAATTTAACAGTGAATGTAAAGATGTGAGTAGTGTCCATTTTCTATAAATGATATAACAATAAATGAGAAAAAATAAAACATATCTTTTATAGAAGGCTTCTAAAATTGGAAGTGAAATAATAATATAAAATATTCTTTTCAAAACATATCACTGAACAACAAAAGCACACAATAAGGTTTTCTAAGGGCTTTATACTTTTCATATTTCTCTGTTAATCTTCTGAAAGTTTCAGGGATTTTGATCATGATGCAAAATACAAATGGATCTTTTTAGACATGCTTCTGATGAATCTACAGGATATTCAATCAGATATTTAAAATTAAATTCTACATAGCGTTAAACAGTAATGCTAATTACCTCTCTAAGAGTTTGAAAGAGATGGAACCAGATTGTCCTGTAAATTAATATGAGGATCATCACACTAAGATTAATACATTGAGAGGAATCTTGAAAAAAATCCTAATTACGTCTAAAATCAAATCAGTTAAAACAATTATATACTGAGCAAAAACTGAATACATTGTAACTGATTAAAATAAAATAGAAGGGGAACTTTAATATACGTTGATAAAACTATTTAAACTAAAATATGAAATCTCAATGCAATGTATAGGGAGCATAATACTTGAAGCAGAGATGAAAATTGAAAATGAGGCAGAAAAATAATCTTGGTTCCATCATTTACCTATCTAACTTCATCCACCATACATGCCAAAGACATACCATTGAGTGCACAACGACTTATGCATAGTTGCTTTTGCCATTTTAACAGCAGTAAGTGAATGGATGTAGAAACTAGAAGGGCAATACGTGGGTTTTAACACACACAGCCTCTCTTAGAATTACAATGTATCATGTAAAGGTGAAAGCCTAGAAAATGAAATGCATCAGAAGGCTCATCTAACACTTAGCTCTCTTCACATTACTTCATAGGTAAATAAACTGTGATCTTAAGCAGTTCAAAAACATTCAAGTATATTTCAATCTAACAATTTCAGTCTCTATCAGGCCAAACTTGGAAAAATTATGTAAATTAAGCCTCATAAAATGACTTTTGTTTGTGAAAGCAGACTATAGAAAAAATTTAGAATTATTTCTTTCATCTTGAAGCTCGGATTCTTAGGAAATTGAAATTACTGCTTACTTTTTCACTCATGGAGAAAAATGTTTAACCTTAAAAATTCCGATTAAATCTGGTAATTTGGGATTATTTTTAATGATCCATATATATTTCATGGAGTAGTCTTTTACCCCGTCACATGATTAAGATATAATATGTTAATGAATATCATTCATAATATTTATTATTTCCTGAAATTTTGGATATATTCTAAACTGTCTAACTTACAAGCATACTTTCCCATCTGTGCCTATAATAAGTTCAATTTTTAATATCTTAGCTCTGTTAATAGCTGTACAAATGCTTTAAATCTATTTAAAGAAATAATTTTATTTTCAAGTCATTATTAAATTAAACAGGACATGTAAAAACTCATCATCTATAAGGGGCAGCCTATTGCTCCTCTACCTCCATTGAGTGTAAGGAATGTGCCAAATCTCCATAACTACAAGTCAAAGTATAAATCGAAGGACCTATTTGTTTTGTAGGATCCCTAGATCCCCTGTTACCGCAAAGCTTTTGATTTCATAAGACAGCACCCAATTATCCTTAAAAAAGCTACAAAAATGAGGTTGAGTCCTATTACTTTAGGAAATTGCCATAAAGTTGAACAATCACTCAATTCCAATATTTTAAGTGCAATATTAGGTTCATTTATTACCTTGTAGAGGTGACTTTGATTCAAAGCTATGCACTCAATGCAATGAATTCTGCAAATCAGATCAGGAACTTCAAAAAAGGATGTATATGTAACATGCACTCCACTATGAAGTACTTACAAGAATATATATGATGAGATAACTTTTGAGAAACTGAACATAAAGGCAAAATTTTCTGTTAGGCATATATATGTATAGAAAGATATGATATTATTATTGGAAAGCTCTGAATTTGATTGGTAGGAAAAATTGTTAGAAAATCAGAAATCATCAAATAGTTATGTTTAAAGAGAGAGTTTAGGCATTCTATATTTCTTTAGAAGAATAAGAGAGAAATTTGAGAAAATGTGAAAAGAAAACCCTCACTCTTCAATTCTATTCCATAATATTAATGTGTACATATGAATAACCCTAGTGAGTAAGAGTTAAAAGAGCTCTTAAGCTCAAGCAATTTGGTTCATGATGCCAACAGGATGCCTAAAGACTGGGAAAATAAATTTTCTTAAATTGGACATTACTTTTCTGCAACATCAATCTCACCAGTAATAAATATGTATTTTTATCATTAGTAACATATATAGGCAGTTGAAATTGATATCTACCTTTTCTTCTAGAAAGTAAATTTGTTGAGCATTAACATTGTCTTATTTACACTATTTCAAAGTATATTAGCAGAGAAAAAGTATCATGTGAGCAAGAAAAATGTTTATGAAATAGTTAATGTTATTTTATGATAAATCCAAAATATTTACACATTTTGTAACAAATATAAAAATAAAAATTGATATTATTAAAATTAGCTTTGAAATTATGAGTAAAACTAACCTAATGACATAAATTAAGCTCCAACATCTTTAGAAAAATTTTTACCAAATGCTGAAATGTTAAGTTCGTAAAAAGAAGTAACACTGAACAAAATCAAAAAATATAATTAGAAGGAGAGACATTGGAGTAATTTCATTGTTTGAGCGTATATGTCACGAAGGAAACTGATCTTGCATAAAAATCATGAAAATGTTCTTAGGAACAATTTTCTTATTATAATTCTGGTTTCATTCCTTGAAGCCCAAGAGCTGAAAACAAATGATAAACTTTCTGACAAAATCATAGGTTCAATCATTTTACAGTGGACGAAACAAAAATATTTCATTTCCAATAAATTTGAATTATATTATAAATGCCAATCGAAACAAACTCAAAAATTACTTAGAATATTAATGAAGAAGAAAAAGATTGTAATGTGACTCAAGGTAACTAAATTGCATAATTCTGCTGTTAATAAATAATACATGAAGCAGCAGTAAAATTTTCCCAGCAGAGTGGAAAAGTTTTATATTTCATATTCTAGAACCCATTATTTTGTTCATTTGAAAACTGACTCCATATTCATAATGAATTATAGTTAATATTCCATATTCAAAGCAATATCAATTTATAAAACAAATAGGAAATAATCAGAACACATATTTAAGAGCAATATGAGATGATTAACTGAAATAAATCTGGTTATCAAAATATTTCATTTTGGATTTCATTTTCACAAAGTAGAAGTATTCCAACCTTAAGAGAAAACCCATAATTCTGAGTTTTCAATTTTCATTTACATACTTATTTAATGTTACATGATGTAAAATGTTGGACATAATAATTCATCCACATGCAGCAATATGAAACCTGTACTTACCTCAATGCTGGGAACACTCGCATAAACCCTCTCTGGCTTCCAAAATATTGCCACCTTAGAGAGGGATCAAGTCTCAGATTTTCTTTAAATACTTCATTTAAACTTGATGACCACTTTAAACCATTAAGAATTTGGGGATCTATCAAATAAAAATTTTATTTCATTAATATTCTCAGTGCTATTGGTAATAGGTTAAATAGGTTAGTATTTTTAAGTCTCACAATTGCTGTATCAACTTTTGCAATGTTAAAAAATTTACAAAAATAATGGACAAATTCATGTAGGTTATTTTATCAATATAATGCTTTGGAAAGTAAATAAATACATTCATGGCAAAAAGTTGAATTTCATTGTAATTACAAACACAAATAAATATAGAATATTTCAAAATTCATTATGTCTTTTACGTGTAATTTGTTGGTTCAATTCCTTTATTATGACCTAAAAATACATCAAATGGGCCTGATAACTCAATTTGAAAATTCTTAAAAAGATAATGGTTAAAGATTATTTCACTGGAAATCAAAAATTTATGTTCATAAACCTGACCAACAGCCAATACCCATTTCAACAATCTTTCATTATAATCAATAAAAATTATGATATTGTGCATATTCAGCAAATTTATTAATATTTCCGAACATTCAATTTGAAATTCAACTCTTTAGCCTAAATTTAAGATAAAGATACCATTAGTAACATTTTTAAAGTATAAAAAAGCATTATTTGATTCAATTCCCAAGTTACATTCACTACTGAATACAATTTTACATGCATTTAGCATTGTTACCAGATAGCATAAGTGAACTCTTAAGAGTGCTCATATACATTTAAATCAAGAAATTGCAGTTCTAAATAGTGCAAATAATAAATTTAATAATTTTACTGCTTAACAAGTACAGGCTTGAGAAACCTTTAGACAGTTAAGATGTTAGCATGTAAAGGTGCTTCACAGTGCCTTCTCCACTTCTATTAATTTGGCAAAAATTGTTAGCTTTAAAAGTAATAAGCAATTACACTAGATAAGAGATAGCAAATACTGATACAATAAAGCCACTCAACCCATATTAAAAATGTTATGCTTTAAGATTAGCATGAAATGACAAAAATTTGCAACCTCAATGCCCTTCACTGCTATAGTACAGAAAATTTTAGCACAAATTCAAGTAACCATATTTCATAAAATCAGCCTCTGAAAGCAGAGTTTTATTATTTGGGGTAAATCACAAACAGTCAAAGTTCAATTAAAGCAAATAAAAAAAATTATTTTCTTAACTGATTTAAAAATTAATGCAAAACTGAAGCAACAATTGGCAAGTTCCAGGAAACACTAACAATAGAAAAGATTAAAACTAAATCTTTCTTGACTCATGGTTTGATGTTAAACTTAAAAGACATGGCTTTATAGGTATATTCAACAAATAATCATTTGCGTCTTTCTGAAAATACTTGGAGATATTGTATACTATGTAATAATTCAGATCTATTCTATAGAGAGACTATCTAGGCAATGTTTTTTGAATTTTTAAGTAAGATTTTAACATCTTGAGATACATTGAACATTACAGGTTAATGTTCACTGGAAAATATGCCAAATTTAGTTTCAAAGAACAAGAAATGTAAGTAATATCATAGCATTACATCTACATTAGAGACAAAGATTTGATTTCTTACCCATATTATAACTCCAAAGTTGACACAAAGTGAATGTAGTTCAATAAAACTTTGACATGTAACAAGTTAAATAATAATTCAACTTGTTAAATACTAATAAAATAATTTTAAATTATTTAATAAAAACACTCTTCATAATGAATACTAGAACAATTACTTTCTTTGAGCTTAAGTTTATAATAGAAGAGGACATCATGAAAAATCTTTCTCAATTTTTCTAGCTAGCTATCATGTGAATTATGAATAAACTTAGGAACAGCTGGTTTTCAGAGTAATATTCCTAGATCTGATTATTTTCAATTACAATAAACATAACAATGAATATTCTGCATTAGCAAACACATAATAAAAAGTATTTTTATTATGTGCACAAATATTTATTTAAAATTTTATTTCAATTTATTAAATGTTATTAGTTCTCAAATTTTTATCAACTACAAAATATTAATTTATGCAAAAACATATAATTTAAGGACAACCATGCAGAAATATTAGCAAGTAAAATAAATGTTAGTAATAACATAACTTAAGCCTTAACTTTAAACGTTGAATTTATTTATTAATAATCATCTCTCAATTACTGAGAGATAGAAAAAAATTTCTAGGCAAATTTTAAACCTGACATTGAATTCTACTTCACTAAAAGTCATTATTCTTTGGAATTAAAGCTGTGATCAAAATATGTACATTATCAGGAAATTTTCCGTTTTAAAAATAAGAAAGAAATATTATGTTTAAATATTTTCAAGGGCCATGAAATGATTCTTTCAGTATTGCCCCAATGAATTGGTGTAGCTAATAGGGGTTGGAGTAGGATACCTGCTGAAAATTTCACTTCTTTCTTCAGTATATATTTATTTTCAAATCTGTGCTAAATGAAAACAATTCCCAAATTGTGCTTTAGAGAATAAACTGTGGAATGAGATATTTTGACTAAAATGAAACAAAAAGCAGCTCATAGATTTTGGTGGCTATTAAAAAATAAATGTGCAATAAACTAAATAAATTTATTGATTAATTAATTCATATTTAATATATTGTATTTATACTGAACTCAAAATGTCATGTGGTGAAGATTCTCAGCAGGGGCTTAATGCCAAGGATCCAATATCTCTAGTTACACCTCTGCTTAAAATGTAGCAATAGATATTAAAGAATTACACCCAAAGTTTTTAAATGTTCTGAAGAAATGGTCATGCAAAAATTGGGTAAGTGAGAGATCAAAACAGGCAGAAAATGAAGTTCTATAAAAAATGGATGTATACCATATCATACTTCTACTAACACAGATAGCAAAAAATATAATCATTTAGTATCATAAGCTATAAATGAGACAGACCAAGAAAAATATTAATATTAAATGTGACAGAAAATTTTCAGCTTTTCTTAATATTAAACAACTAAATATGCAGCATAATAGGCTAAACAAATTAAATGCATGTTGCACTTCAATAAAATATCAGAGCTTCTTTGCCTCATGAAGAATAGTTTCATTGTGCTGTTACACTAGGATCAATAATAAATATCATATTAAATCATTAGTCTCCCAGCATGGCAGCCTCTCGTACGATGTTAATGGGCTAAAAATGTGATTTGATCTACCTGTCCAACACTAGCATTCCAAATTATGGGTTAATCAAAACTATGAAATGCACCAACTTTGGCTTCAATATGCTTTGTACACCTATCACATGCAGGAACATTTTCCTAAGTTATATTCATGCAAATAACAAGGGTTACAACTGAATCTAAATTTCCACAAGCTATGTACTAAACAAACAAGTGAACAGACATACCGTGCCACCACACCACTTTGTAGCGAGGTCCCATCCCTACAACAGAGACATATCGATTCATCATCCAATAACTGATATCTTAGGCAAGGCAGTTTCCTGCACAGTATTCACATCCTATCGGCGACAGGTTTTTATTACACTTGAAAAGCCTACTTAGTGTATGAGCATTAGACAAAAATCATCTGGTTCAGGCAAGCTCTTACAATAACAATGGTTGAACACAAAAGGCATTCATGATACTGGTGGTTTGGGGCACATAACAAAGAAATAAGGATTTGACACATTGGAAAATTCACTAGTACAACTTTGAAAAGAACTTATCATAAAAATCATTGTTTGGTGGAACGTACAGCTAATAATTTTCTACATTAGAAAACAGAAGTGGTGAAAATGACACAAAAATGGTAGAAAATATTGTATCACACTCTAACTAAATTTATTTCATAGGCTTACTAATCATAGTTCAAGTTAGGCAATGACAAGGAGAGTACACATTTGTCTATTTCTATAATATCAAATAATAGATAATGTCACAGTATTCACCATTGTATTTTAATTACAATCTAAAAGTCTGATTACTTATCCTTCACTAATTTCTTGTCATCTAGTTGTTGCTACAAATTATGAAACTGGAACAGTGATGTTTACTAGAACTCATAATTTCATCGTCATTTACCTATATTAGCATGCTTAGGTATAACATTCAATTGAAAATGCACATAATAGAGGTCCGAGTTCAACAGTAAGTGTTAATGTAGCTCTAACTGGGATTGCTTTTCAAAAAGCTTAAATTAATGCATTAAAATATCAGTCGTGAAATGCAAAGGGTTATCAAGATAGCTGCAGACAGAAATCCTTATTGCCCATTGAGGTTATTCAGAGGGTTTTAAATTTAATCTAATTTCTAAAGTCAGAGGCCAGAATAATAACTGCACTTACACTTCTAAAGTTATTCAGCCTCATAAGCAATTATTCTTGAGTATCAGTTTGGATATAAACAAAGACTAGAGCATTCTGATGAATTACAAACATGCAAGGTACATTTACCAGTAAGTGAAAGGGGCAAAGAACCAACGTAATTCATGGTTAACAGGAGATACCATGCTTAAACCATGCCATACAAAATTTCTTTCACATCTGGTATGAATGCAACTTTCTGCAATTGTAAGGAAAAATTAGTTAATACTTGATGTGAATTTTAATTTTCAAGATATCCACTCATTTCTTCATTAATAAGATCAGCTTTCCATGGCAGCAGCACTTGATTACCCAAATTTGAAGGGCTTTAATTAAAATGTTTCTCCATATCCTTTCTATGTGTAAAAGATGTTCTTCAGAAAAGATTAATTTTTTATATGGAAGGGAAAAAGTAATATCAGTTGGTTTCATCGCTTAAGTATATGAAAATAATTTCTCAAGTAATTACAAGGAATGTAAATATCACTATGTAGTAATATTAGAAAGTGGCTGAGAAAACACTTATTTAAGAATGGCAAAATTAGGGCTGCATGATTTACTGACACTTTAAGAAAGAAAGCATTTTACATAGAATAATGTCACCATCAAAAATATATCATAAACAGCTAAGCTTAGAAATGTTTAAATATTAATCTTAAAATTAATAAATACTTATTCAATTATTTTTATCAATATTAATCATTAATATTATTCATAATCACTATTTCAGAAGTAAAAACTGGAGAATTCTCAATACAAGGTGAATTAAAAGAAGCAAAAAATAATTCAGTTCAATATTCAACAACTTTTTTTGTGTATTTCAATCATATTCTATTCATATACATATCAAAACAGTGATTTATATCTCATATCCATCAAGTTTGTCTGTGATGCAATAAACAAAGCCAAAAATGTTTTAAAAATTCACCTCTATCTTTGGGGGCAATTACAACACATGTGATTATCACCAGAGTAATTTAAGTCTACAATTTTGGCTTTCATCAATTGATATTTGAAATCAGTTACCCAAATCTTTGACTAAAGTCTACTTTATTGTATTGTAATTTGCCATTGAAATGATGTTTACAAAATGATTACCTCTCCTATATAATTTTAAAACAACTAGTATCTATAATAATTCATCAATTTACTACAAAATGAAATAAAATATTGAGTAATTAAATGCTAGATACGCATAAGGAAACAAATCTATCATCTGAAATTTTGATCTCAAAAGTAAAACAACAATTAAGATAAAAAACATTGAGCAACATGAACAACAAACATGTCACAAAATCATTAACAACATACAAAAACACAGTACTGAATCATTTCATAAGATCTTGTCCTCATAATAGAGCATATCATATTCAGAAACTACTATTTTAGTTAACATTATCCAAACATGCACAGATTTTTCAATAAAAAGTCATCAGCAATGAGTCAGTTAGAATACATTCATAAGACATGCTACAGATATGAGCAATTAAGGTAATAAAAAATAACTATCATCCCAAAAGATACAAACATGGAAATTAAATAAAAAGGTAATTTGGGATATGGTTGTCAGAAACTTCACTAAACTGAGCATAATCTTGCTGTTATTTTTCATAATTAATTTCTTATAATTATGAATTTAAGTTATGCATAAAATAAATTATACCTAGATTTCTAGAGCTATTTTTTTTCTGAGTCAGTCAACTATTTATCACATCTATGGCTAGTCTTGTTGCAATGATTTGAATCAACCAAAATAGTTACTTTTTGGATACTCCTTTCATAGTGTAAATTCAGGAAAGCTCCAATAACCATGTTACTACTGTCTTCATTTATAAAAAAAAATTATAAATGAATTTTAAAATAAATGCTGTGAAAGATTTACTCTTGAATTTTCATATATTTAACAACTAAGTAACATGTTATTTCAATTATTTTATCAAATTTTAATAAATTTATAATTTCTAGAAATAAAAAAAACTTTAATTTCATGTGTTAATAAGGTCAGAAATGATATTTTTGCTTCTGGACAGCTAGCCTTATGCCAGACCAGGGGCCATCCTCTATGAAACAGTACTCATTAGATCTGTTTCATTTAGGAAAGGAATCCAAAAAGCTGCCATTCATAGCCCATATTTCAATTATAAAAAAATAAAATATAAAACACTTAAAACACATGAAGAATTTCTTTCTAAAAAGGCCTGATGCAAAAGGAAATTTTGCGACAAAAAGTTGATATTCATTTTTGCTCTTTACATAGAAGACAAGCGGGAAATAGTATAAATTTGAAATTATGTTAGTTAATATCATTACCCTGGCAAGGAAAGATGACATTAATAAATATTTCTCGTTTTTCCTCTTTTAGTGATGTATGTAAACAGGAACCTAAGCAAATCTCACTTAACTACACTCTTCTTTGAATCACTAGAAGTTACTGATGTTTTCAGTTATTTTATAATTCTATACATGATAGAAATAAAGATGCATTCAAGTTTTCGTGCAGATTTACTAGCATGACTAAAAGTTTCAATGCATGTTTTATGTTTAGGATGCTTATGCATTGACACCTGTCATGTTTATTAATCTGAGTGGAAACTTGAATAGATATTTTGTTTTCATCATTAATAGTGTTGATAAGTTTCCAAAATAAAGGCTGATATACTTGGCTATATCAAATTTGCTTCAAAATTAACAGTTGAGGAATTTAAAATCATGAAAATAGGCTGAGCTCTAACTAAAAATCCAATTTTCACCATTTGAAACATTTGAGAATGCTAAAATTTTATCTTATGTTTTTACATACCCAGGCTAGATGGTCTGAGCTATATCTAAATTTGTGTATCATTTAAGCTAACTCTAAGGAAATAGTCTTATAATCTAGAAGATAAAAATGAGTTCAGTTAGTGGTCTTAGGATAAACTGAAAGATTGCCATTGATAAGATAGTACCTACAAGCATATTATGAGGAATGCACTTGACGAATAACACGTAGTATCTCCAGCTAGTAAATGGGATGAATACCCCCAAAAGGGACATTCATTCCACTTTTCAACTATGCCCCTCTCAAAAGGATTTACCACTTCGAGTGTAAAGAGATCTCAGTGAGATTGCCAAGTTATCTGCTCCTTGAAAACGGTGATGGATTCCATCTTCAACTAAACAAAATTTATTTTAATCCAAAAGAATTAAAAATAAATTTATGATGTAACATGAGTTGGTCTAATATAACCACAGTCTTGGATAAAGTAGCATATAAGTTAATATGTGACCATTCTGATCAAGGATTTCAGCCTTCAGTGTTAATACTCCTTAAGCTACCACTGTAATATGTATCCCTAAAATATTTTTCAGTTAGAATACGGTATACCCTAAATCATATCATATATTTTCATCAATACTACATTATCATTGTTGTTGAATATTTTTGACTTAGTTATGAGCCATGCATGATGCAATGAAGATATTCCTTCCTTAAAATGAACATGCATATGAACGATTTCAGTCTCGCATTATAAAATATAATTCAGAGTTTATGGATCACGCATGATTTTAAGCAACTCAGGTTATACACATGCATTTACTGAGACATCTTCTTAAGGGAATAGTTTATGAAAGTGTCAATTATCCATGAGTAGCAGAGAACTACACCTGCATGCTAATAATCCAAATCGACCCTTTCATAAAATTGGGCTATAAAGTAGCCTAAGTAATTTAATGCAATTAAATGTTTAATCTCTTCTTGAATGTGTACCTTAAAACCTGTTAAATTAAATAACTCCATTTGGATTCTGATCGATCTATCATGTGCAGGGATCTATTAAAACATACATTAGGGAAAATGAAAATTGAAACACTATGAAGGAATCAGTCTTAGGGGTGATTTTGGAGGTCCAAAAGGGATATATTTCAGTAGAAAAAATTATATCAGTTTCAGGCCAAATGGACAGTAAACTGTGGCTCTCCAGAAATGATCAATCACTAATAAATCTTTTTTTGCATACAAAACCTGCGAGAAAGCCTGAGCTCAGCTTAATTAACATGGATGATATCAGTTCCCATAGTAGGAATAAGAACAGAAATCTTCACTTGCTAAGCATGCATTAGCAATAGAAATAACCCCTACAGTTGCCATTAGATGGATTTTATGTCTATAAGTCAGCTGATTACAGTCACACATAACAAAATTTAAGCTAATCCTTTTTTCTAATAGGTGTATTAAGATCCTGTATTCCTGCAATAATTGTCTCAATGAGCAATGTCAAAGTAAGAGATTACCATATGATTGGGAATGGACAAGCTGAGTTGATGCACGCAGAGTAATCTCAAGCAATAAATCACACTTGTTTCTTGTTTCTCACCTCATTAATGATCATAAGAATCTTGACTGATAATGTCAAAGTTAAAGTGGCCAGATTATTGCCTTCATTCCTTACAACAATTATAGTTCCTGGACCTGAACCCAGTTGAACATATGAGGGAAATGATGGGTAGACACCATTGTCCTCATCTATATAAATAGTGCAAAAACTAGCCAAAATGCAGGGATGGTAAATATTGGTGCATTGAATTTAAGTCAACATTATGTAGAATATGATCAATTGTAGGAGTGGGAGACTTTCATTCATTAGATGGGTACATTTATGCACCTTATAAAATCATCAGGCCACAAATGAGTGGCGTATTGCATAAATTCACACTTTAAGATTGAAATGGTACAAATGAGAATGAATTACCAAGGAAGCCTAGGTAGAAAGTTCCTATTCTATTTTCATCTAAAGTAATAAAGAAGATTGGGAAACATTGGTGATAGATTTCAAGAAGTCACATATGTAGATAGCCCTAAATATCATAGATAACATACAGATTCTCCACCTCTGACCTAGTCTCACTGATCCTATGCTTAAAAGGATTCACCTATGCAAAGCAGCACGATATGGTCACAACTTATATTGACCTCTGTGAAAAAGTGTACATGGGGAAACCTCAAATTGTTATCATTGCATGATTGTCTAAAAATTATTCCTCATTCTGAGGAGCTTTTCTGGTTTGATTCTTTATAGTGTTAAATTTTAAATTTTCCCAAATGTTTTGTATTGCTTCAGTGTTTCCTATGAATAAACAAAATGAAACTTCTAGAAAAATGTCATGAAATGTTGAAACTTTCCATTACCTGTGTAAGAAATAAATCAATTTTGATAGAAACAATGTATCATTTTACTCAAACCTATCAATTCCTTCCCTTTACAGAATTAACGAGGCATATATACCCTCAAAATCAAAATAATATCCACACCATAGAATTTGGTTCATAAACATACAAATATCATTTAAAACTTTTATTTATGAAGCTTTTATTTACAGATTTCATTTATTTAAATGAAAAAATAAACACTCTTTAGATCAGGATGTGAATTAAAATATATGATAATCTGTGACTATTCCTTTATAGCCAATTATCTTTCAAGATAAGATAACATCACATCTATGATGATGTATTTAACCCAAATTTTTTTTTGGCATATACAAGAGATCCTAAGAAATGAAAAATCAAAACCACACAAGGCTTAAATGTAAAAGAATGAAAGTAAATATCCCTTCTATTATTAATTGCATAAAGTAAGAGATACCTATTAAGTAATTTTCTTCCAATTAAAATCGTTTTAAAAAATTGTGCTGTTCCATTTCCAATAAGCTACATTTAAATCTAATGCTAAATTACAAAATAATTTTATAGTCAATGCCATAGTTTCCCTGTAACTTAGAATTTATTCAAAATGATCAACTCTTATGACTGTATTTGATATCTTTTGTTGGCCCTCAAAAATATCAATAAATAAAGAACGCAAAAGATTAAGAGGTTTAATCTATCTTCAGTTAATATTATTTTCCATCACTTTAGGAGTACTTTATTTTAAACTTATCCTTTACTAGTTAAATAAAATAAACAATGTATACTGAGCTCCATTTTGTAGATATTATTAACATATGAATCAAGATATGATGAACCTGAAATCTAATTTCTAATCATAACTATAGTTTTTAAAACTACCCGGATTCCAAGTGTTTTATATTTAAAACTTACATCCTTCGTAGATTTCCAGAGGTATATGAACACCTGACTCATTGAAGCTCACATTCTGCATAAACTGAGCACTATAATGAAGTTGTTCATCATTTTTCCTAAGTTCTTTCATGTTTAAAAATTTCACATCTTCCAATGACAATGCAGGATTCTCCTTGTACTCAGACACTGCATTCTCAGCTTCATCCACCAGCCTCTGCCGAGAAAACCACAACTTTGATAGTTGAATTTTCAAGCAATCAGTCATTTGTTTCTTTTACGTTCTTTTTAAATGAACATTCAATTTTTTATTACATAAAATCAATTACTCCTAAAGGAAAAACTGCAAAACCAGGGAAAATGAATGATAGACACATGCTGTGGATAGATTTTTGTAATGAATCTCCCAGCATCAAATCTTCACATGGGGCAGATGCTTAAGTAAAGCCTACGCATTTCCTAAGACAAGCCGTAATTCTTACTTCTGGGAAGCTTACAGCCATATTACTACAACATTTCCCACATCAACACCACTTATGTTTTTATAATATATATTGTAAAACATGAATCCTGATTTCATACTTTCAATGAGCAAAAATTGCATTAGGAGAAAAGGTATCACTTGCACAGTTCTAAAATGATTGATGAAACTTTTATCATACATGCCTTTAGTGAAAATATGATTTATTAATAAGAATGACTTCAGCTATGAATGAGAATGCAACTACCAATACACTTAAAAATAGTTCAATTTTAAGTTGACAAGCTCATTCTCATCCCAGATCAGGATGCAACTTGACTGAAACCCCATTCCTTGTATTTCAGCATTTTCCACAGATGAATCTGATTTTCTCTAAAATAGAACACGTGAGTTCATATAAATCATACAGGACCTTTTCAGGTAGCAAGGTAATAATTCTTAGTCTATTATGTTGAATTCGCTGTTTGATGTTATTTCTGCAAGTATGACAGGTAAGTAAATATTTTTATTCAGAAAAATAAGACTAAAAATTTTCAATCAAACACTACTTGCAGTTCATATTATTACAGAATTTTCAATTTTACACAATGTATTCTGGTACTGTACTTCAATAATTAATACAATAATGATAGCACTGATTCTTTTTAGATCATAGAGAATACTATTTAGAGATGACTTCAAAAAGATAGCAAGTATGAAGAGGTTTAAGTTACTTAGGTGAGATGTTTTACAGAAAATATTAGATAACTCAAGGCTCCATATCTCAGCTTTCAATCAAAAATCATGGACAGCCATATTATCTGTGGTGGTCAAGCTCAGATCAAAGCTATTACTATAATAGGAATCAATGGCGAGCTGATAGAGCTCCAATTGATAGGAGAGTATATTAAATGGTTTTGTGAGGAGAAAAACTGTTCATGAGAAAGAAAGTATTACTTTCTAAATGGTTACCCTTGCTAAAAAGTTGCAACCACACCATAAGATAAAGTATCCCCTATTAATTTCATCTCAGGTTTGTTCATGTCTTTGATAACAAAATCTATTAAGATAAGAGTGATGCTGAATAATAGCATTCACTTTGGTTTCTCTAGTGTTACATGATGATTGAGCCGCACTTGTGGACTTTTCCACTTAATAACATTCTGGCTCAGTAAGAGAAGCAAGGCCCAACTATAACAATCCTCATCCAGCATAATCATCTTATTCCATATTTTGGCTTCTTTAAGCAAGAGGATGAGGATCAAACCATACACTGGAATGATAACGTTACAGATACCCTTACCTAAATCAACCTAAGATACTACAGAATTTTTAATAGTTAACTGCTATATTTTCTGTGGTCTAACATGGAGGAAACTTATAGGAAAGAGATAAAGAATACATGGATGAGGACAGGCACACACCTGTGAATGGAGGTAGCTGCCTGTATCATTAAAGAAACAATGGCATATCACTGTACAAGTTTCAAAACAATGGCAGAAATTTCTTCCTCCGAAACTTTTTCTTACCAAATTGTTGGGCCCGCTCTGAGAAGTCATATGCTGAATGTTTGGTAAGTATATGCATAAATTTTTCATAAATTCAACATTGAAAAATTATGATATAGGTAGCAGTAAATAAAAAAAGAATTTAAAAAAAGTTCATTGCAACTTTGACAGAGTAACTTAAAATTCTACTTAATGAACTTGGGTGTAACTGCATTCCACAGCAGAGGATCCTCGTAGACAGCAATTCCTTAACAAAATCTACTTACCCCTCTCCAAAATTCTTGTGTTTCTTCAGATTGTAAGCTAAAAAACTTTTTCAGAAACTCTTTCTACAAGGTACTACAAATGCGGGTTGAAAAATGCCTGAAGATTTCTGTAGTATAGAAAAATCCTATGCAAGCTGACTTGTATGTTTCATGTATCATTTTGACCTACTCAGCATATTGTAGCAGCTATTCAATGCAATGAATTATACTTTAAGATTAATTTGATCAATTTCATTCCAACATTTAGCAAATTATCACTGAGGTTCATTAAAAAATGGCTTAGAATTATATTGAGTGGTTTCATATGATAATACTAGAATTGTGAATCTTTCTCTAACCATATGCTACACCATATAAAATATTTTAAGAAAATTTATATTAGGGAAACAATATTAACAAAATATTACTTCCATGAAA
Source organism: Pachydiplax longipennis (assembly GCA_036926295.1). Lineage (NCBI taxonomy): Eukaryota > Metazoa > Arthropoda > Insecta > Odonata > Libellulidae > Pachydiplax > Pachydiplax longipennis. The sequence continues at coordinate 6,352,512 of JAVFKF010000010.1, forward strand.
TATATTAAATACTTCTATTATTGTATACATGGCAAAATTCTAAAAATGATTATTCTTACTTTAAACTATGTAGATGCATTTTTATAGAAAATAATAGGGACCAATCAGTGTTATTAAGAATCTTTGTATGGCCTTTAGCATGAAAAAATTCAAATAATTCAAGTATCAAACATCTAAATGCATTTAAAAGAGACATGTGGTCTCTTGAATCCACAACACTGACACATAAAAATCATGAACTTTTACTGCTCAGGCTTCTATCCTATACAAAATATTATCACTAACCAAAACTATTAATGATGATGAGGTGTTTTTTTCTCTACAACACAGTAATGATGGCTTAACGTTACAAAATAAGAGGAGATTTTTAGTGCAGTTTAGATCATGCAGTCTTCCAAAAAATACTAATTCTTTAAAATGAATTTTAGCTTGGTTAGTTCAAACAATAAATGTGACCACTGCAGTAAAATTGGAATAAATATTAATAAAAGGCATTAATGAGGTGTGATTTACTTTATGTTCAAATGATAAAATAAAACAAGCAATCTTTAAATAAAACTTTATTTGACAAAAGCTTAAAAAACAGAATAATAAATAAAACATATATTTAGTAAATCAGATATACTAGTGAGAGGATACTATTCTAAATACATATCCTATGAAAATGCATGACAAAAGCAAGATATGCAAAAGTTATGGCATACAATGAATATAATTATGACTGAGAACATAAAAAACTAAATAGCTATTTTGAATATAAATTATAATTACTAATGATTTTAGGCATTAAGCTAATCACATGTGAGAAAATTATGTGACTCACAACTAGAATTACAGATATTGAATAGAAGACACTCATTAGGATTTTCTTAGGTTTAAAAAGGACTGTGACAGCATGGATCATTTTCTACACAGCCTCATGCTCGTTAAGGAGACTTCTGTCCTCGTTATTCTTTCTAAACCCTATTTTTAGCAGCTATCAACAGGGGTGAATGTGAAAACTGCCAGGGTTGTGGAAGGCAGAGAGACTCCAGGGCGAATGGAAGCTGAAATATCGACCTGACTGCAGTAGAATCATTAATTGTAGAACCACAGTCAATCTCAAGTACATTTTCAATTTCCAAGGCTTTGAAATGGAAAGATTATATAAGAACCACAAAAACCTCCATCTTAACAAAAATGTAGAGGAAATTACATTTCAAATTTGCTCTACATGCAGCTTCACCTGTTGGCCAGAATTAAAAAGGCTAGACTTTGAAAGCCAAAAAAATTAACATACAACCTCAAGCTTAAATGAAAAGATATGAGACTTTCACGCAGAAAAATATGGTACCTCTAATTAGGTTAATTAATTTTGGTAAATGATTATGTTAAGAAGCATTAAAACAACAATCTTTCAGGATATATTCTATGCAATTATTAATTTACAGGGATGAAGTGGCCCAATGGAACTATGGAATATGACGACAAACTAATATATAAAACATTTATAAGAAATAATGAGAACCCTGAAAAAATTTCCAAGATTAATTTGATAACTGGTTTACAGGTTTCCCTTGATATTCTATGACCAAAAATGGTGCAAAATACGCTCTAATTTTCAGATAAATCATACTCTAATGCAGGTACACGCCAGTAAGGCAGTGATAAAACTACCAGGAGGGGGCAGCTGAATCAAAATTGAGCGTATCATCGTAGATGATTCATTTGTAAAAGAATGTTGGATTATGTCAGGTACTCTTTTTTTCATTTTTGAATGAATTTGACTAATTTTAAACCAAAGGTTATATGTTGTATCTCACAAGCAAAATGTTCTCATGACCCAGATGAAGGGTAAAAAAATGTTGAAATGTCTATAATAAGTCAAAGTAAATAATAAATACTGAATTTTCTCATAAAAAAGATGCATTCACTGCAAAGATATTTTTAGCAACTACGCATATGCCAATGCTTTCTGGGAAACATCATTGTGAAATTATCATAAAAAATGTAGATTCTGTAGCATTTCTTATAGAATTCACATTGTTTCAAAAAATACTGAAATTTTTTATTATGAGGTATACTATTTAATAAACTAATTTTACATTCATCTTAGGATTTGAAGGGATTAAATATCCTTGCTGAATTAAACTAGTTCTTATTTCGAATCAAAAGATTTCATAAAATTAATAGCAACCTCCAAGCGTAACATTTTGCATGAATCTATACTGAAATATTATGGGTATTTTCAAGGGGATTGGGTTTATATGCAATTGGTCAATGATACATGCAAAATTGCATGTACCATGCATTGTCCATTGTGACCATCTCACCTACATACAATCCTCATCCGCATTTGAAATTGCACCAACAACTGCACGTTAACATGGGCATTAACTTGGATATATATATACTGTAAAACAGCCTTTAGACTTAACAAGCCCAATAGGCTATCTGGGGGCTGCAGAGTAACATTTAATAGAGAGAAAGTTTAAAAGATGATTTAATAAATCGCAAGTGCTTCTCAAACTTGTCAAACTCAGTTTTAGACTCAGCAAGCCCAATACAACAGTCTTGCATTCAACCCTTATGAAAAAGCCTTTTCACATTCAATTACTGCATGAGTTACTTCTTTTTTTTTAGTGTCCAATTTAAAATATAGGTAGATACTTTTAGGATACTTTGTACAACGATTACAATTGAAATTCCTAAGAATTTATAAGTAAGATACTCACTCATTTTATGTTTAATCTTATACAAACCATGGCATAGGCTGTAATGGAGTCTACTAGTCATACCTTAAGTGCCTCTTCTTTTCTCTTCAATACCTCAGCCATCTTTGGGATAGCTTCATTCAATAATTTACGGCCATCTACTTCTGAAAGTTCAATGTTTCTTGCATCCTTGTAGTTCTACAAAAGATATTTTGACATGCTGATCACAATTTTTCCAAAAATTGAAGTCCTTGCAGTTAAAGGATGTGCATGATCATTTCCCAGTTTTTGCAAAGGAGAGTCAAAATTTATTTTTGATACTAGCAAGAGTCTGCTCTGCTTCTTGCAAACAAAAACTTCCTCTTGCATTGATAATCAATCGTTCAATTACTTATCAAGTAACTGACAGGTGTTTAACTATCATGAAATATTATGTTTCATAGTTATAGAATTTGATCAAATTCAAATAAAAATAATAAACTTGTGCAGTAAAATATAATATTTAAATTTCAAGGTAGTATGATAAAATCTAGTATTTTCATTGGTTTATTTGATTTTTTAAAGTGCATGTACTACAAAATTTTCCAACAGAAAATCTCAAGGAGACTTAAAATTAAGGAAACATCTGCTTAACAAAATGAAATTCATGGAAGAGGCTTAGTGGAATTTCAGCATGATAAGGAAGATGCTGAATCAAAACAAATAGGTGGGATACAAAACGAAATTTAATAATTATTATTAATCCACAAATTATAAGATTTTGTAGGGGAATAGTTTTTACTATTACAAGCAATCTTCAAGCCTTAATTACATAACTTTATATAGAATATAAATCTACTATTAGGTAACTTCATGTTCATGTAATTGAAAATACTCAGCTGCAATTCCCAAAGAATTAGTTAATCATGAGACTATGGTTATAAATACTGCTGCCTCCTTTTCAAATTATTCATCAAAATCAACATGTAAATATTTGCAAATTATCATACAGTTAAACAGCAACATCAGTTTTGAATTACAGCCATTTATACTGTTAGAACAGCAGTGGGCAATAACCACTGTTCCAAAATGGTATGCTCATAATTTATACTCCAAAATCTCATTTATATAAAAGGGAGATTGAAATCGTACTTAACAAAATATATAAGATCAAAAATTAGTGCTTATGAATATTTCAAATTAAAATTTTCAAACATTCAGTTTAATTAATGTTGGAAATATTTTTTGCCTTCCTCACTCAATCTATTTTTGTTAAAGTCATTAATTAATTAAATAGTGATGAAGCTAGTTCCTTACATATCATTAATAATAATAATACTAATACATGAATCAATGAAAAATAGTCTTTCGTAGGAAAAACCTATTCATATCTACAAATTTATTCATTTATAAGCATTCTATGAATATTTATTCTTTAGAAATACCAGAAAATCCTTCCAGATCTGAGCAAAAGAGATATCAATAGAATAATTCTTCTTTGTGACCATAAAACCTACCTCTGCAGTTAAGAAAAATATATATCACTGCTGGAAAACACAAGAGTGAATGTATGAAAAACTTACAATCCTACAGATAGTTCAACTAAAATTGAAAATTAAATCGAATAATCAAGCCCAGATATTCTTCAGATATTCCCAGATAAGCTTCATCAATAAATAATAATATTTGCTATAATTTTTAACAGATGTTTGTTTTGAATTTGGTTTGCTTGTGGAAAATCCTCCTTTTAAGCAGGTAATATTGAAATCAAAAGGACATGTCATGAAAATCACTAAGCAAGGGAGTAAATGGTTACAGAATTGACTATTACCTCTCTTAAAACATCCACACCTGTAATTGATGTCAGCCGATGTGTTAGCTGACTTTCAAGCATGAAGTTCCATTTTGATAACCTATAAGATAATGCCATTAGATTAATGGTTTGACAACTATTCATCGATTGATATTAAAACAAGACTTATAATTGAGATTTTATCAAATGACAGATTAAAATTATATAACACAAAATATTCCTCAAAATGATTAAGAATTTGTCAATCCTCTCTGTGAAAAAGACATTATTTATCTGTTTCAAATGAGCATGATAACCTCAGATGATAAAGTATCCTTTCTTACCGTTCATTTCGGACTCTAATTTCAAATTTTTTATCTTCACTTGAAATAGTGCAACAAAATTTATTTTTATGCTAAATCAAGTGAAAAATTGATGAAAAAATTCGCGGGACAAACGCAAATACAACGTTATTATTCTAGGCTAGTAAATGCCAGAGAGGATATAGTTCAGCAATTATTCTTTCAATCATAAGAATATATTTTTGCCTTACATGAAATGATGCTATACCCTCCTTAACCAATTATGTATTTATGGAAGTTTGGCACCATGTTCATGCATATAACAACAATTAATGATCCTCAATTACAGGATCTTCACTTGAACAGAATTTCATAATCAAGTGAAGAATGAAAAATATATTATGTTGATAAAACATTATATATCAATAAAACAGTTTTAATACTTCCTGGTTGTCGACGCTAAGCCTAGCGTTTTACAATATAAGCTTCAACTTTCCGAAAATACATTGTAAAGAGAAGGACCATAGAAATAATCCTTCCGTTTGAATTCATAAAGTTAACTCCAATAGAATGAGAGCTCTTTACAGCCATAAAGCAATTGTTACACAAATTCTGTGAAGAGCACAGTAAAAAGTCAAAAACTAACTAAATAAATTAATGAGCATGTTCTAAGAAAAGATGGTTCTGCAGTGAGTTTCTCCTTCGCGAATTTCATAAACATGCGTCTAAAAACCCAAATTGACAACATAAAATATTTCCAAAAGAAAATATAGCAAAAGTAAACATGTAAATTCCACTACGCCCAAATATAAGAGCTAGCAAGAGTATGCAGAAATACGTTTAACCAACCGATTAAGTTCATATAGCTAATTACTGAATCTAGTTAGGCCAAGGTGGCACCTTTTTCACAATAATTGAAACATCGAGAGATTAAAATATCAACTTTCAATCATTTAAAACACATACATTGGTAACGAAATGGAATGTTTATACATTAAATTTCATCTACCAAAGTAATTGGACAAATTATGTCAGTGAATTATTCTGCTGCGGCATATTCTACTGAGAATGCTTTCACGGAACCGGTATCAAATTCGTTCATCATAAAATCTTAAATTACTGTAACTCAATTACTAGGGTAATCACTTACGTTTGCATTTCTGGGAGTTCTTTCGTACTGCATAAAGTCCACATCAAAATGCAACATAATATAGGATGAAAACTACTAAATTTCTTAGGGTGAGCCATTGTCATTCGAGTTCACCATTTGTTTATTGCTGTGCGGAAACAGAAAAACAACTCAAGATAATTGCTGAAAAGTTATTAAGAACTAGATTTTAGATCAAATTAAAGTGTTCATACAGAAAATTACCACTTAATAACATTGGCAAATACTATTAAATAAGTATTACTACCTTCTTATTTACTAACGCTCGCTCGTCTTTACATTTCATAGGCGGCAGTCTAATCAGCTACGAAGTTCTTCTCTTTCTAAACAACAGCGCTACATGCAAGTTTAGCGGCTCTTATGGTTTTTATGGGCATGGAACCACGCAGTTTGCAAAAATTTTTATTAGCTGTCGTTAGAGTTGATTAAAATTTAATGTGTGCCAAGCTCCTTCTCTGTCTTTCGATATTTGTCTAATTTTACGAACTTTCTGTTAATCAGCTCTTAATTGCAGGAAGGATCAAGTATGTTTTGAACGTTATTGATAGAGTACTCTCACCCCACATGTATTTTCAGGTTCAATTTTTGATATTATCAATCTTCCCTCCATTAATTTATTCATATTTGGCTTAGCACTGATGTTCCTTCATGTATTTGTAGAAATGTTGCAATGCTAAGATTACCAGGGTTGCATACTAGTTGTGAATATTGTCTGACATAATGTTATTCTGAAAGTATTTCTGTATGTCAGTTCGTAATATTGCGATTTTCTTCTGCTTTCTTTTACTTTGTTTTCTCTGTACAAGCATGTTTGGCTATCACATTTTATCAGAGCTTATAGTTACCTGGGTTTTACATCGTAGTTCACTCAGCAAATTTTTCATATACGGTCTGTCTTAAACTTTCTGAGTATTTGTTGATATGCCGTTAATGTAATTAGCAGTCAGAGAGTCTTTTAATATCGTTCTTTAAGTAAATATTTTCCCATCACTTTTCTAGTATCTAACTGTATTTACATTCAGCATTCCGCATCGAGCATAGACCACATTGAAAGATTATAGTCGATAGTATAGTATATATAGTAAATTTTTAAATTTACTTTACTTGTTTAGACTAAACGTCTTATAGATGATTAAGAAAATTTGAAAATAATGATAATGACAGTAGATCCCTTTTAATATTTGGGAAACAATTCTTGTGATTGTACATACTATATATGATGTATCATCATGTAGGACTTTGTCGCTACTTATAAAACCAGTTCCTTATAGTATTGGTGAGCTACCTCTTGATAGATTATTCCTGCATCTTATTTTTCCTATAGGCATTCCTGTACCCCTTGCAAAATCATTTAAGTATCTCTTCTCAAATTAGGATTAGGTTGTTTTTTAGGGTATTCCCTTTAGCAATCTTCCTCGCAAGCTTTAGCAATACTTTGCTTAGTTTATAAAACAAAACTTTTTCCAATTTTGTAAATGTCACCACCATCATTATCAGCTCTTCTCAATCTGAAGTCAGATGTAGACCTCCCAAAGTGCTTTCCAATCTATTCTGAGCTTCTCTTTGCCAATATACCCCTTGGTACTTAATCATCTCCCTATTCCATCAGTCATTTGGCCTTCTCTTAGTGTCAAGTAGTTGTCTCTTCCTCTCACAGCATGGCTTGCCCACACCGTTTCAGTGATCTTACTTTATCTACCATGTCTGTCACTCCTGCCGTCATCCTTGCCCAGATGTTGCATTTTCTGTCTCTTGTGATCCCGAGTATACAGTTTTCCATACATAGTTGCGTTATCTGGAGTCACTGGGTATATCTGTGTTTAATGCAGAGGTTTCTCTTCTATAGTTCAACACTGGTAAAATGCATTGCTTGAAGACCTTCCTCTTCAATAACATAGGCATTTTTGACTTCATAATATGTACGTTTCTTCCAAAGTTGCTCCAGCCAAGTTTCATTCTTCCGTTCACTTCATGAATCTGCTTGTTCTCTCCAGTTGTTAGTAGTTGATTGAACTGAAGTTGAACTGTTCAATCCTGAAGATGGCTCCAGAGCTAGGAGCCGAAATGTCCAAATTCCTCGAAGCAGCCCCCAGGATGGAGACCCGAGAACACTTCATCCATTCAATTCGCTAGGAAAGCGCCAGATCCTTCAGTAATAGTATTGTTACAAGTGCTTCAGCATTGCGTCATTTTGCATGAGAATTCCCTCCAGGAATGGAACCCAGGACAGCTTTTGCCAGTCAAACTCACTGCCCTCATGTCTATCCAGAGTCCTCTCTCCTATTGTTACCAGTTGTCCTAGATGAGACTCTTCAAATTTGATATATTCCTGTGCTGTGAAGGAGTGTACGTTATCTTTGTTTTTGTTAAGTTTCTCTTTAGTCCTACCTTCTGTCCAGCCATGTTTGATGTAATTTCTTGAGTTCTTTTTGAATGTGACAGCTCTCATATATTTTATTGATTTCCTTGGCTACATTAAGAGTTATACATTACCTTTCTCTTTGTTAAGTTTCTCTTGAGTCCTACCTTCTGTCCAGCCATGTTTAATGTAATTTCTTGAAGTCTTTTTGAATATGACAGCTCTCATATATTTTATTTATTTCCTTGGCTACATTTTATATTTCTTCTGACTTTCTTTATCTGACAAAAGATGTCTATAACTAAATGAAAGAGTTCTGAGAATTGGATGCCGGAAGAAAAAAATGCACTTTTGCTACTTTTTCAAATGAGGATTAACATTACCAAAAAAGGATCTAATGGAAAAGTATGGCAGAAAAAAGAAGCTTGAATAGAATGTAATACTATTTGAAGCCAAACATGGCTTTGGCTGAGGACTAATTCATATTCATATGTGATAAAAGATGAAGAAAAAAGACATTGGATGAAGTAAGAATTTTCAGTTTTCGTCTAGCTCAAGACAATGGCAGATCCAGAGGTAATGATTGACCCCCCTCTCTGGTTAGTTCTTTGTAGTAATAGCAATTTGCCAGCTATTGGATCTGACTAGGAGCTTAAATTAAACTTAGATTTTCTAGTTTTTCCATAATCACTTTACGGGGTGTCTCAGTACTTATGTGAGAGGTGGGATGCACCTGGATAACTCAGAATCATATTGCAATGGAGGGTCAGAAATGCTTTCTTGATGGGTGGTGCATGCACAGTCATCCGAAATCAAAATACACCACATAAATCATCTATAGTGCACTTTGCGAGAGACCATCGTGCAAGAGCAATTCAAGGTGCTTAATCAACTGGTTTAAGTACTTGGATACGTTGCATGTGATATGGTTGCAGTTTGTTTTATGTGAGAAAATCCAGGTGCTGGAAAGAGAAATGCTCTCTGAGTGTGCTACATCTCGTGTACTGGTATCTCCTTTATTCTTGGTCAAAGTCACTTAATTCACTGCCTTTCCCCATTCTTTTCATATATCATCGCTCAAATGGTTCCCTGATCACCTCTTCTCTGGTTATTTACTTTCATTATGTCACATACCCCTCAAATCTCCAAGGAGGATTCATTCTTGAGGTGGGCAGTGGTCATAATGTTTTGGCTGATGAGTGTATGTTCATATGTTATTTTCCCTACAAAAATAAATTATCCTTCCATCCATTGTTTAAAATATATTATCAAACAATAGCTTATAGCATAATAACACATGGCATGTATCGTAGCATAATAACTGTACATTATAATTCATCTGCAGTTGTTCAAATAAAGCTATTCTTTCTAATAAAATTATGATTTAGATTTCATTGCCAGACACATTATCTTATCTGTGGGAACATTCACTCCATATTTAGTGTGATGCCAATCAGTCCCTCTCTAGCAGTCGTAGGGTAAAGACATGTTCTTAGGTAGCTCTGGATTGAAAGGCACAGCGGGATGGCAGGACTCAAGTGTAGCATGTGCTAGAGGAAACTGAGTAAGGGAGTACAATGCTTTAAATGTGAGAGATGGTTTCATTTTAGTTGTGGGGATGTAAAAGAGGTGTGTGAGAAGGACTGGATGTGTGTTGGATGCGGCAGCGACAAAGAAAGGAAGGAAATGGAGGATATAGTCTTGAGGCTAAGGAGTGAACTAGCAACAGCAAAGCAGAGGATTAGCAACCTCGAGTTGGAGAACGAGGACCTGAGAAAGGGAAGCTGTGATGGTGAGGGTTGGACCAAGGTGGAGAAGAAGAAGAACATGCAGAAGGATCCAGACGTGCTGGTGATGGGTGATTCAATGTCGAGGTACAGCAGTGACGCCTGTAGGAAAAAGGGAGCCATGGTGGAATCTGGGTGGAGCAACTTGAACAGAGGATTGAGAAGATGGGAATAAATAGGAAGGAAAAGGTTGTTTTGATCCACGTTGGGATCAACAATGTTAAGATGGAAGAGAGTGAAGACCACTTAATTGTATACATGTGCGATTTGTGCTCTACGGCGAAGGACAAGTTTGAACAGGTGAGAATTGCAGTGAAAGAAATGGTGAGGAGGAAAGATGTGTCAGATGCTAGGATTGGCTATATAAACAATGGTATTGAGTGGGTATGCAAAGCGAAGGGGTTGACATTTGTTGATCCAAACTGTTGGTTAACTATGCATAATGTTGGAAGAGATGGTCTACACTTGAATCGGGGAGGGAATAATAAGCTTGGAAAATTGTTTAGTAAAGTTGATAACCAGTTGAAGGAAGGAAGCCATCCAAAAAACTAATTATTGACCTACAAGGGACAATTGTGAATAAGGCAGGAAAAGCTGTGATAATTGAAAAGGTGTTAAGGGAAACTGACTTCAGATATTTGACAAGTGTTGACGAAGGTAAGTGCCCAAGAGTGCTCCAGGTAAATTGTCGTAGTATTGTAAATAAGAAATGAATTCAGTATTTTAATTGAAGCTAATAATCCAAATATTGTTATAGGGACCAAGTCGTGGTTAACCAATGATATTATATATTAGTTTGTGTAATAATAAAAATAAAGATAGATTTTTTCTGAAAACCCATAATGGAATTTGAAACATTTACCTCTTTCTTTACATTTATTTTTCAAACAGAGTTGGGTAATCAATGATTCCATTAACAAAATTACACAAAATTATAAGATCATTGTATTTCCATCAAGAAGAAAGTGTTATCATACTATAGTTAATGAGAATACCAAAATGATTATGTATAGCTTCTAACTATTGTAGTTTCTGATAAAATGGTAGTAGTAGTACCTGAAAATTTATTTATATCTCATTTATGCTTTGTACTAAAATTTGAGGAACTAAACTGAGGGCTTCAGACAGGTTTACAGTATTCTAAATTCCACTTGACAAAAGAGGAAAAAATGAATATAAAATTGTCCCAACTTGTAAAATCTTCACACTGATCATACAGTATCCAAGCATTCTCATTATACTTCTCTTATGGCTATCCAAGATTGTAACATTACCATTACAGATTAGAAGAAGTGTTCAGAAAAAAGGTATGATGTATCTTCATCCTATGTGGGCTTGCCTGCTGCACTGAAACCAGATCCATGGAGCACAGCAGTGGATACTATCTTCTCTCCAGATGGAATCTCCAAATAAACAGTTGATGTAATTTTGACTTAAGATCTCTCAAATTTATGAAGAAGATGGGCAATTAGCCATAAAAAAGAACAGATTTTTTTGGCATTTCACTGATTTATTTTCCTTTATATATTTTGTATTCAATTACCATTAACTTAAGCAGTTAAAGATTTTTGTGAAATTTTTTGGAATTTTGCTAATTTATCTCTCCCAACCCATTTTATTTTAATAATTGCATCAGAAATTTCAAAAAGTTCTGTTTAATTGACCTCTATTCTATCCTTAATTAATATTTCAAAAATTTCTTTGCTATTTCAGAGGTGAATCCAGGTAGTTTGGGGGGCGATTCTTTTGCCCTCTTGGTGAGCTCTAAGCTTCCTATTAATTCCAGAATAATCACAATTGCAAAAATGGTACCCTGGATAAATAAGCCTGGATAATAATATCATTATTCACCACATATGTTTATTGATATTCCCAGAAAACATTCCTGTTTTAATATTTCACTTGCTAATATGTTATATCTTTCAATTCTGTCACAATTTTAAGTGAGTGATCATCCTTATTGCTCACATCCCCCATCTGCTAGATATATGACAATTTCTTTCTCCTCATATTTTACTAATACTATTGGTATGTTTTCTGGTTGAGAAGATCATTTATATTTAATGTTTAAATGTTCATTCCACTTATTCAATGACAATTATTAGTTAACATACACTAATATTCCAATGTTCATCCTCAAATTAAGGGCTGCTATCATAGGTGATTATGAACAGTTTTTTATAATATTCTACTCTATCTTTCATATTGATTAGCTGGTTGACTTCATTGCATTTAACCCTTAAACAGTAACAAAAAAGTTTCTTAATTACTTATCTGGGGTCAAGGTGACTCTAAATTTATATCCCCATCATTTAACAGAATCTAAACTTTGGTATGTTGATGGTACAGCTATTTCCAAAACAGTTACCACTGTGGATGAAACTCAAACAACAGACATCAAGGTTCAAGCAAGCAAACCTTTGCTTGAGAAGAAGAGAGAAAAAATATAAGACATATAAAAAATAAAATATCTCCTTAAACCCTTTTCCAAGCCTGCTATGAAGGCTTAATTGTTGCATTTGGATGAATTTTTTTCATTGTTATTTTTATAAATACTTACTTCCATTGTCTTGTAGCAGAATTGTATTATAACAAACTGAAGGTTGAAATGTATGAATTTGGCAGTTTACAGTGATATCTTGGTAATTCGTCAGGTGGTATACGTAGGTACATTGGAACAAAAATCTCCTTTATCCATGCAGTTATGTGTGTTGCTTGCCAAGAGACTTGGAAGAGTGCTTCCATCGCACTATACTTTGTTACCGAATGAGCATAAAAGCACTTACAAAAGACACTTTTCATTAATGAATGACATTCAGGAAGAAATGATTCCAGAAAAATTCATCATTTCATTGATTTTGAAATTGCAGCTTTCACTGCTACAAAGAATCCTTGTGCTGAAGTTAGTATTTGCTGATGCTTTTTTTATTTATGTCAGAACTTAAAAGAGCAATTAGGGAAATGTCACTTTTAATAAAAAAGATAAGGAAGTGATTCATAGACAGTCAGTAATCCGAAACTTATCTTTTCCATCCCTTGGAATCAGTCTTATACTGACATACTGGCTATCGGAGTTTTTCAAAATTCTTATAATAACAACTGAGATCCATTTTCTTTTCTTTCTGCCAAGGGATTAATAAGAAAACTCAATAAGGCGGGTTGAGGAAAATCAGGGGACGTGCCGCTGGTTGCAGTTTCTCAGGCGCCAAGGAGGAATTCCTCTCAAATCAATTTTTCTGCACTGAAATGGCTAGATTTCAACTTCATTTGGATCTGAGAATTGCAACAGATATTTGGAGATGAAATAGTATATTTTAGAATGTATTTATCGTAAAAAACTAAAATCCATAACTTTTATGCAAATTTGATGCATGCACTTAAACATCTTACAACTTGACAAGAGAATGAAGGTAGAGGAAACTGTAGAAAGTAATATACATACATATGACCATTACTACAGGCAAAATTGGGACTAAATCTTCCCGTCTTACATTTATCCTGTTAAAGAGAAAATAAAAAGTAATGCAAAAATTGTCAGGGAGATAGAAAGAATACAGTAAGAGTTTAAATTAAGTTACTATACAACTTAATGATAAGCATTTGTAATAAGTTATTGTCTTTTGACACTATATTGGTAGTATAGTGATGTAAAGGAATGAAGGTTAGAATACCTTAATTAGACCCATATCTGCAAAATTATTGAATGAGAATTATTGTTGTTGCCCAATTTATTCCTTTATATAAGAATTTTTATCAATGCTAGATTGAAGGAGTACATGGTAGTTACCTTAATTTTCCTCCATAAGCACAGGATGAATCTTTTTATTGTAAGGCATGTGCAGTGATCATAACTTGGTATAAAGGAAGAATTTCAGAAAAAATAGTGAGAATACGAATTGCATTAGTAAATAATTAGATTATAAGAACCATTGATGATAACTGGTTTTGAATGAAATAATTTGAAAGCATTGTAAATATGTGTATTATTTTTTAATTTTCAGTATCTTCACTCAAATTTTCTTTTGAGATAATTTTTTTCTGTGATTTCTCTCAAAAGGTTGTTAAACATATCATTCTATTCTAGCTACTAACTAGAATGACAACATTCCACACTACTTCTAATTGAAAGTTTGATTTCCGATTCTGGCATAAATTAAAAATGTTTATCATATATGGACAAGATGACTCGAGTAATGGCTTGAAACTGTTCATATTAAAAATTTTGTTCTGTGGAAATTAAAAAGAATTTTATTTCTTTTCTTTTCACTACCTCATGAGGGTAGTACCTTGTCACTCGGATGGGAGACTATACTACCACTATTTTATGCAGGCTTTCTAAAAGTACTGAGTAGGTAGATTTATGCCACAATTTTTCCTCCATGGGATATCTCACCTTTATCTTAAATTTAGACCTCAGTCAGTCGAAGGTAGGCACTGCTCTTCTTGAAACTTTAGGTGTCCATCATTAACTCAACCAATTGAATCTTTATGGATCCTTCTCCAATAGAGATTGGTGCATTACTGAATACAGACACAGTTAACTATGTCTAATGCAGTATGGGCAGTGAACACATTAATCAGTTTCTGTGTTTGTTCAGTGTTTCACTGGTTCTAAAAATGGAAAATTACTTCAGCGTGTATTAACTTTATAGATACGTTCTGTCATTCCTGAAGACAATTTGTTTTCAAGTGATGGGGTCGTTCAATGATGAAACCATTCAAGAGTACATATTATCATTATTACTTTGGATTTCATGTTTAGGATCAAGACAAAATTAGGGCACTGCACATTGCTTGCGTCACATACTATATTAATTTAACTGAGGGGCTGAAAGGAAAGAATAAGCACATGCAGTTTAGTGCCCTCTTAGCATCCTTTAATCTCACAATGCCTAGCTATTAAAATAATATTGGGGTCACCAATTGCTATCTCATGGGTCTTTTATAACTTGGTTTGCATTATAAAGAGTATAAATTATATTTTCTCTGGGGTGGTTGATCCAGGCAGTTGATGGAAATCGCTAAATGAATCATAATGCCTTGGTTGACCTAAGTATCTTGTAATTGTTGCGATGGAAGCTCATACTACTATAAATCTGTATTGTGATCTCATTGTTATTGAACATGTAAATTTATGAAAACAGCGGAAATTGTAATTGCGATAAAGTGGATGTGGAGTACACCATACGGAGATAAGTATCATAATGAAATTCTTTCCTTGAATGTTCAGACTTCAGCCTCAATGGTAAAGACTGCAATTAAAAACTATAACTGTGCTCCCTGATAGCCAAGGCAGTGCGTTCGCCTATAGTGACAGCGGTTCCAGGTTCGATTCCGGTAGGGTCCCATATGTGAGAATGATCTTAGATGTTGAAGCATTTTTAAAAACTAGGTAGTAGAATTAGACTGCAATTAATTAAATCCATGATTGACTTTTTCCAAACCTCAAACTTGTGTGAACGTTGACTCCCATTTCCATCGATAAACCAGTTTTCTCACGCATCGCATTGTATTGAGGGATTATTTAGCTTTTCAATAATACTTTTTCTCCAGCGAATAGGCAAGTTTGATAATATGTACGTAATCGAAATGAAATTCTACGTATTACAGGATACGCCCAACGTCTCCGCCGACAATGTCATCAACAGCAAAGCTTGATACTTCTTTACTGTACGTTACATTATTTATTTCGTGCGAATAAACTATAGTTTAAGAATTTGATGGCTATAATCGCATCTCATTATAATTAAGCCGAACCAAATAAATTACCTACATGGTTGTAAATAAAAATTTGTAATATGTAATAAGACTATAAAAATAGTTAAAATACAATTCGCGAACCCCGAATAACTTGAAATCACGTAAATATGTTATAACATCTTTAATCATTTTACTAAGTACATTTTAAATATTTGGAAAGGCCGTATTTTTTTCGAAATTCAGTTAAATCGTAATATATTGGTGGATTTCGCCTGTCTTTTTTACCCATGGTACCTTCTCTTCAACGCTATATATGGCAGGTTTACTAAGGAGCTCGTCCTTTACTCAAGCGAATTGCTGACCTTAGATTACTCATTCCCGAGGTTTCTCATGGTAACAGCGGCGACGGTGTACTTCCAACGCCTCCAGCTGAATTCCGAAATAAGTCCGGCTCCATCGGCATTGAATTAGGTAAGGACAATGAGTACAACTTATGTGAGATTTTTTTGTTTGAACTTCTGTATTTTAACTAGGCCAATGCGCTTAAAGCATGGAGTATCTTAATATTCAAATTACTATAGTGATTAGTATTGCGGTTGTTCTAAGGAAATCTATTGACAAAGATTACACGAAAATTTTCTTTCTTTATTTCTAGCTTTGGCTAGGTGCACGGTTTCCTTGGCCCAACGCTGGATGTGTTCCAAACCAACCAAGGATCCTTCGTATTGCGAAGTCCCTCACTTTACCATCTTGTCAAATGGATTCGGATCGGAATACGCATTGTAAGTTTTTCTTTCTTTTCTCATAGCTTCTTGTACTTAAATTAAAAGCGAAATGCCTCCTGTGATAGTAAACTCTGTGATTTAGCAACGGATTATCTGCTGTGTGGCAAGTTCGCAATATAGCGAGCGGTTTTACTTTAGTTGTCCTACTTTGACTGAATTTGGAATTTTCCCAGAGTAAGTGCCTGATACGTTCCATTTGACTTTATCGCTCGTTTGAAGTAGGGATGATTACGCATTATTCCTTAAGAATCTCTTTAAGATGTCAACTCGTTCCTTCTTCACAGTGCGAATCATTTTTACACGGTCGGATTTAACTCATTAAATTTTCGATTTTTCGAGGGATCTGTTCATGATAACGTTAAAAATTTTAGCTCAAGACTTGATCACATTATATGTGGAGTGGATTAAACTTACGGTCATACCTCGTAGGTTTGAAGCTAATTCATACTTTAACGAACTAATTAAAGAAATTACTGCTGGAAAGGATTTGCCTGAAAGGTTAGATTTGTTAACTAAAATGTTAGGTGATAGTTTTGTTTTTAATTGAGCTGTAGTTTTCATTCGATAAGGCGTTTTCATTCATTGGGCGTAAAAAGATCCTTTTGGATTTAGGGAATTTAAAATTTGTCTCCGAAATATCACTCCTGGATGAAATTTACTAAACATGTACTGCTTGAATTTATTTATTTATTCGCCAAATTGTCAAACTCTGAAATCATATTTTGATTTAGGTTTCAATTTATTGTTCCAACTTGAATTTCTATGCGAGTGACGCTGTAGAGCTTGATTCGGTTAGAAGTAGATGTCCTCTAGTCATTCCGGGATGAAAATTCCAAACGTTATATCAGATCAAATGTAAATTTTCAATTCTTGTCGTAAACGATATTTTACTGGGTGAAGAAGTCACCAGCAAAGGTAAAATTCATGGACAGAGTATTTGAGCCTCCTGAACAAATTCTGTTCCCGGTTATCAGATTCAGGGAGGACGTTGTCCTGCGTAGGACATTTCAATACCTAATCGTTGTTTCTCCCTAGTAGTCGAATTCCCGAGCTTTTTTGGACTATTCTAATCTTGTATTGGAAGATGTTTTAGCATGTAAATACCCGTCTGCCAGTACTTCAGTGACGTCGCATACTGAAGCTAAAGTTTGTCTTAATTTCGCGATTTGAGGTGAAATGTGAAGTTTGGAAAGTACTGCGTGAATCTTTGGGTGATAACTTTGATCTGAACGAGAGCTATTCTGATTTTATTCTGCACCTAAGAGTGAATGCGTAAAAATAAGCTCTACAATAAATTTTTTCAAGGACTTTCGCGTTTTCACTACACAGTTTCAAGCTTAAGTTGGAGTTTGTGCTTGACGATCCGTTTTTATACCCGATACCGTGGAATTTAACATTGTATCCATTCCGACTTTAAATTCCTTAGAATTTATGAATTCATATTTATCAAACTTTGCTAAACCTTTTAGTATTTCTTTCCGATAAGTTTCATAAGTATGGGCTCATGTTTCAGACACTGCGCTACTTGAACCCTCGTGATTTTCTTAATCCTATATCTTAAAATTTACCAAGTAATTAAATTTGTACTTGCTTTTAAATTTTGTCTCGCCGGAATACGAAGTGTTAACGTAATCGGTTACAATTATCTGCTCCAACTTAAACGCTCCAAGTTTGTACTAACTTCGAAGGTGGGATAAAGCCAATTAGAGGATAGCGAATATAAATCTAAGATCATTAAATTAAAAATGTAAACGCTAACTTTTGCTGGGGGCTTTTCAAATTCGTCGTTCAGAATGCAGTTCAAACGTTAAGCATTTTAAATAAGTGGTGGTATTCATAGTATTGAGTCAATTTTATAAAATTTCAATGCAATCCAAAGGAAACTATTTGTGAAAAGTAATTGCCCTAATAAAATTTCATGATTGGCGTACACCTAGGCAAAGTTTTCAATTTTTAGCATAATCGTTTTGGTAATTTTAAGCTTGTGGAATAAAAACTAATTTTCATCTGCTATGGAGGGCAGAATATATTAGTCTTTTAAATTTAATCTTTCAGTAAATGATGGATTTACTCTTGCCATAGAGAAATTTGTGTTTGAAACTTAATTTTTCACTACCTTAAAATTTGAAAATTTGCCAACAATTCATGTTTGTATATAAAATTAACTTTTACAAATTTAAAACTTGCTGAATAAAACTATATAGCTTCATTTCATTGAATTTTCTTGAGTATGAAAATGAACTTTGCTGAAGTAGTTTTTATAAATGTCCATTCTCATGGATTTTATTTTCCACTCGAGCCAAGACGAAGGAGAAATGAAGACTTAAAGCAACTCTTTTTAAATGTGATTTTATTGCATAATTTCTAAGTGTACATTTGTTACAGTGCTCAATAAAGAAAATTGCAGACAGGATCTCTTCAAATTTCATTCCAGACCTGTCCCATCCCCAACCCCCAAAAGTTCCTGGTATTGGAAGAGCCGGAATGGCCGAACCTATCTCGAAGATTTTGACGTGTCGTTTGTTTCCTGCTGTTGCAGCATCCATCTGGACCATTTCTGCCTCCTGTACTTGCACTCTAAGTGGGTAGTGCTACTTCAATGGCTATTCAGAATAATTCCAAGTTATTCTGAATACAGCCATTGAAATAGCACAACCCACTGAGAGTGCGAGTACAGAAGGCAACAAATCATCTGTAAAGAGAATGTAAAATAAAATGCAATAAAGATATGAAAATAGAAAAAACAAATTATTTTTTAACCAACCGAATGACCTTGGGGACTTAGAATAATTTTTGCACTACTAGTAGCGTGTTGCGGGATGCATACCAACAAGGCGCAGCGTTGTGTTGCTGGTTGCATACACTCGAAGATTTTGACGTGTCATTGGTTTCCTGCTGTTGCAGCATCCTCTGGACCATTCTGCCTTCTGTACATACATTGTGTTCTGTGATACTTCTATGGTTGCATTCAGAATAATTCTGAATACAGCCATTGAAGTAGCATAGAACACAATGTATGTACAGAAGGCAAAAATTATCTGAAAAGAGAAAAAAACGTTATTTTTTAACCAACTGAATGACCTTGGGGACTTAGAATAATTTTTCAATTCTAGTAGTGCCCAAAGGGTTAAGGAGGCTGTGCAGGAAAAAAAAGTTGAAATAAGGAAAATGTGGGTTCTGGGCATAAAGGGTTAAGGAGGCTGTGTAGGAAAAAAAAGTTGAAATGAGAAACTTATGGGTTCCGGGCATAAAGGGTTAAAGAGGCTGTGCAGGAAAAAAAAGTTGAAATAAGAAACATGTGGGTTCCGGGCATAAAGGGTTAAAGAGGCTGTGCAGGGAAAAAAAGTTGAAATAAGAAACATATGGGTTGTGTTAAATGAAATTTTTCTGAAATATCTAGAAGCTGCTAGAAAGAGATCTAGGAATAAATATTTCACGATGTTATAGGACTCAGGAAATATACTTACGTAAAAACATGAAATTTTCGAGAGAAGCGGCAACTGACTGACTTATCATAGACTTAAATTTTGACGATCAGAAGTACTTGGAGACCAACTAAAAGTGAGAATGTTCAGTAATTTTTGAGATCCAATAAAACTATAAAACGTAAGAACTTTTTTCATTGCTTCTTTGCTAAATTTCACAATTAACCAACCTATTATAAATTCAAAGAGCAGTGTTATCCAGCTCATAACAAAATTTTGTGGGTTAATACTTGACTGATTAGAATGTGACATAAAGAGGAATTGCTGTAGGAAAAAGAATGACCTACTACTCAGAAATTATTCACTCATGCCCTCGATCTGCAAAAGTTGTCAGAGAATCTATTTCACAACTAAGAATCTGATATTCAAAAATAAAACAAAGAGGAAGCCATTTACATGTTTTAAAGAAACTTCAGAAAGGAGAAAGAATCAATGTTTTAGCCTGAAACCCTAAGAAATGTTCTCTGTTATTGAAAAACAAAAAGT
The DNA here is from genome assembly GCA_036926295.1 of Pachydiplax longipennis. Taxonomy (NCBI): domain Eukaryota; kingdom Metazoa; phylum Arthropoda; class Insecta; order Odonata; family Libellulidae; genus Pachydiplax; species Pachydiplax longipennis. The sequence goes on from JAVFKF010000010.1 coordinate 6,373,048, forward strand.
TTTGGAACTGAGGTGGTTTCTTTCTAAAATATCTCTGAGGTTTTCTCTGAATTTTTCATTGGGCTGAACTGAATTAGTTTAGTTCCAACTAAAAAATTACCAATTCTGTAAGCAGTAAAAGTTGATTCTAATGTAATCTTTCTTTATGCAGATATTGAATGATGTCCTCAGGAGCAAAACTTTAGATTTGACAAGCTGCTTTTACTTGATTATGTCACTTGTCACCAACCAAGTATTACATACCTCCATGATTACTGTTTTTTGCCACCTAATATAACATCCTTTAATAAGGCCATGGATCAAGGTATTATATTTACATTCAAGCAATATTGCCTCTAATGCTTGTAAACAAAAATTAATGAAATATACATGAGCAAAAAAACTTATAATTTTACTAAAACCTCTGAAGTATAACATAAAAATGCTGCCAAATTCATCAAGAAGGGTGTTTAATAATCTCACTGTCATTCACTTAAGATAGATTTATGAATTTGGCAAACCTCTAAAAAAATTCTAACTAGCTGAACCACATCACTAGGCTTAAACTGCTTCTCTGAAGCCAACGAGTAAACTCATCCTAATAGGTGGTTCATTTTCTGATATGGCTATGTATATGCTTAAATATAAATTAAAATAGAAACATTTTGAAATATAATGAAATAATAAATTTTTTTAACAGAATTCTCTAATAATCAGGATTAGGGTATATTGCTCTTTGTTTTGTCAAGCTTGTTTATGAAATGTCCTGTTGCCTCAACGGTATTGTGTAATTTATTGTTCACACATTTGAAATTCAATTCATTTTTGTGATTTTTGATAGAAATCATGTTTAAAGAGCAGAGAGAAGTCAAAAGAGGAAGAAGGAAAAGTTTTGACATGAAAAGTAGCATTTTGAACTCAAATGAATCAAGCAAAGTGACAGACTGAAAATTATTTGTAATGTGCTGAGAGAAAAGTAGAAGTTTGATCCCAACTTAATGGCTACACTTCCTTGCCAAAGAAATAAGATTTTGCACCTAATGACTCAAGTGTTCAGTGACCATATTTTCTTGGTTAAACATGGGATGAATTCAAAATGTATCTATAAAAAAGAGTAATAAAGGAAACCATGGTTTATCACAGGTAATTAGAAACTGCATATAAAACTAATCTTATTACAGAACTTACAAGGAAAGATATTTTGGTATTACGGACAAAATGAAAGTGAATTATCTTCAAAATATGCATTTTTTATTTCAGGAAATTTAATTTTTAATAAACTTCACTTTACCATCTTATAAATAAAAAGTATAAAGTTTGTATGTAAGTACGTTATACATTGTACGTTGCTTGATCACGATCAGAGTGGCGAGGAAAAACGTATCGGTAAAAGGAAAACTTTCAGGCGGCTTGTCGGTCAATAAATCGTGAGCAAAGAAAACAACGCACTGAATTCCTTTCTCAGGTCAGCTTGGACGAACCAGCATAAAATTCCGCACGTGTCAAACCGTTCGACAGGCTGGCGTAGTGGGTCGAGGCACCTCGGTGCGACGCTACTGTCTCGGGTTCGAATCCGGTCGCGACCGCTTCCGGGATTAGAGGGCCGCCTACCCCACCGGATGTTTTTTCTTCATCCTAACTTCGGAATAAACGGATTCGAGCCCGTACTTTAGTGTTGCGGGTGCCCAAGACCCGCACACCAGCCCTCGAACCCGCTTGGCGCGGGCGGCCAAATCGTTTATTTCTCACATTTTTCTCGGTTTATTTTTTCGGCTGCAAAATTTTCACTTTCAAGTAACATCGGTTTACCCTTTTCAAAAAATTGCACTGCTGGGCTCAAAGTTAAAACAATTTTAGAATCCAGGCAACCAATGAACAATAACGTTGTCTGTATTTTAAAATCATTTTCACGACTTGTGCGCAGCAGTGCAACTTTAAGAAAGGGTAAAAGCAAAAAGGAGTAATCACACATTTTATGACACAGAAGAATCCAACTCGCGATCGCATTGAGGTAAAATGCTAAGACAATCAATACACGGAATTTTCGAATTTAGAACAATGAAACGAAGTGAATAAGTTTTGGCAATTACAACCGTATAGTTTACAACTGACGGTGGTGTGAACTACCTTTCAATTTGCAGTTTATTTGCCGTGAATTATCAAGCAATGAGGAAAAAGTAAGCAAGTGCAAATTATTCATCAGACAAATTAGGCTTCCAAAAATAAAATAATGAATCAAGTAAACATTACATCAACTGGATAGACTATTATTCTAACTAAGAAACTTGGGCATTTGTATTTAATCAAAAATCTAAATATACAGGTCCATTGCAGAAGAAAAGTATTCAATGACTCAAAAAACTGATGAACTGAAATGCTGTAATAGCTCGATAGATACAATATCTCCTATATAATAAAAGTGAGTCTACTTCCAAATTATTCAAAGTCTAAAGTGATTTGCAAAATATTCATACTTCCAGGAAGTATAATTCTCCACCAACTATTAAATGTAAATATGTCAACATCAATGCCTTGAAAATTATTAAAAATAAAACCATTCCTACATTACAACTGAATATTCTACAGAAAGCCCTCTCAAAATGACAGTAAATGCAGCGTTCTGCTACAAAGTGTACTTAACTATGTAACCTATATGGAGCAGCAAAATTTCATGCTTTATGGCAAAATAAGTTGGCAAATGAGTGAGTAAAGATATTATGAAATATAGAATTGAGAGGATTATGATAATCCTATATGCATTATTTATAGTTAGATACTAAATAATTAATCATATTGAAACATCTTGTAATATTTCATTACATGATAATGTATGATTTTAAAAAAGAACTAGAATTATAACTTCCTTGAAACAAAAATGGGGAAATATTAAACTCGGTAAAAGACGTAGTTAATTTCATCTGGAGTTTCAATTGATACAGATAAGAGACCTTACTAAAATACTATTTTATCAATGTTCCAATTCAATAGTTGAGGTAAATACAAGAAACACCTCAATTTATAAGGCATTAATTCTCAAAATCAAATTTCATGTAAGCCAGAAAAATGACCAATGACTTCCTCTTTTCTACTTATTCTTAACTGAGCACCTCCCATTTTCCTTACTCAATATCATTCATAAAATCGCCCTATATAAGCATAGAGTAAAAATAGCAACTAAACATTATTTAAGGGTATTCTATTAGCTGGAATTTATTTAAGTTTATGAACGACCGAATTGCATTTGAGCACCAAAAAGGTAAGGTTTAAGGTATTGACACTCGATCCTTAATTTTTTAACACACACTACTAAAGGTAAACCATCATCATTAAATTATGTACAAATTAGATGGAATTAACTTTGAGTTGGTCTATCAATTCCTTCTTGAAAGTATTAAATGAAAGATGCACTTACCCATGAAGAGGACTACCTTATTTCATAGATAAATACAGAAGGCAGAAATTAACCTGAAAAATTAATCTAATATTACAATTCAATAAACAGCAGGATAAGGGATATAATATTTTTTAACCAACTGAATGACCATGGAGATTTAGAATAATTTATAATACTAGAAATGCATAAAGGATTAAAGAGGTGGTAAAGGGTTGAATAGATAAGAGATTTTTCTGAAATTTCTGTAACCATTCAGAAGCTATAAGAAAGACATCTTGGAAGTATTTATCACAATGTGATTGGATTTTTCTTAGAAAAATTAGACTTTAACAACACAAATAAGCAAAATAAGCAGCAATCGATTAGTCTGTCACAGAGACTTAACTTTTGTTGAGCATAAATATCCAAAGACCACTTGTGATAATACTAAGTGATAATAGTAAGAAAATTTTGTAATCCAAATTCAAGAAAAAAACTAAGCAATTTAAAAGAAAAAATTAGAATTTAAAATAAAAAATTAGAATTTAAAATATAAAAATTTAGCAAAAGAAGCAATAAACTGAATGTCTATAACATCCAGCTCCTAACTTGGAATAAATTCAGCGAGCAGTATTATCCAGCTCATAATATAATCCTGTGGATAATTTCTTGATTAAAAAGTGGTACAAGAAGGGAGTGCTATCTTGTAAAATGAGTGAACTACTACTCAGAAATTATTTATTCTCATATGCATGTTCAGCAAAAGGTTGTAAAGAAACCTATATCACAACTGTGAATGTAATATTCAAAACCAAAGAAAAATCCATGGTATATTTTAAAGTAATTTCAAAAAGGAGGAAGAATTAATTTTTTAGCTTGATAACCTTAACGTTCTACAATGACCTAGAGAAAGCAGTTAGAACAGCATCTACACATGACTTAATAATATTGCCTAGAGACCTAAATGCAAAGATTGGTAAAGAACAGTTTACAAGAAACGTAGCAGGAAAATTTTCTCTCCATGAAACCACGAATGAAAATGGGAAGAGACTATGTAATTTTGCTGGCGCCTTAAATATGATAATAAAAAGCACGTTTCCCTCATAAAAAGATACATTTAGGAACATGGAAATCCCTGGGAAATCGAGTAGTAAATCAAATAGATCATATCCTAGTAAATAGGAGAAGAGCATCGACGATAATGGATGTAAGAACTTTTAGAGGGGCAAATGTCGACTCTGATCATTTTCTTGTTAAATCAACGATAAGACATAGAATATCAAGAATTGCAGAAGAAAAAGGCCATAAGAGAAATGTATGGAATACAGAAAAGATCATAGAAAATAAAATCATACGCCAACAGTACCAAGAAGTAATAGGAATTAGATTAAACAATGTTAATAAAAGCGCGGATATCGAGACATGTTGGAAGGGCATACAAGGGGATATAATAAGTACTACAGATGAAATTATTGGAAAGAAGAAAAGAACAAGAAATGAGGGATGGTTTGATGGGGAATGTAGAGAGATATTGGAGAGAAAAAATGAAGCGAGGAGAAAGATGTTGCAGAGGGAAACTAGGCAGAATCAACAGATCTATCACCAACTAAGAAAGGAATCAAATAAAATATTAAAACAGAAGAAAAGAGCATACCTGATAAAAGAAATTGAAAAGATAGAGCAAGAACGAACGAGTAGTCAAACAAGAAAGTTTTATAGAAGAGCTAAAGCATTTGTTAAAGGATATCAAGCCCGTAGTACTGGCTGTAGAGACAGAAATGGAAAGTTATTAGTAGAAAAGGGCCAGATCTTAAATAGATGGAAGGAGTATTTCCAGGAAACATTAACGGCCGAAACGGAAGAGGAAATAGAGGTAACAAGGGAATATCTTACAGCCGAAGTAGAAGTGCCCGAGCCAACTTTACAGGAGGTAAAAGACATAATAGGGAAAATGAAGAACAATAAAGCACCAGGGACAGATGGAATAACAATAGAATTAATTAAATATGGTGGAGAAAAGCTCTTGCAGAATATACACATGCTAATGGTGAGAATCTGGAGAGAAGAGAGCATACCAGAGGAATGGAACAGAGGTGTTATCTGCCCTATTTGGAAGAAAGGGGATAAAACTAACTGTAATAACTATAGAGGTATAACACTGTTAAATGTAGGATATAAAATATTCACCTGTATATTACATAGAAGAATGAATATATATGCAGAAGAGGTACTGCAAGAATATCAAGGTGGATTCAGGCGAGGTCGCTCTACCATAGACCAAATTTTTACATTGAAGCAGGTGATAGAAAAGTGCAAGGAATACAACATTGATATACATATCCTATTCATTGACTTCCGACAAGCGTTTGATAGAGTCAGACGGAGACAGCTGCTGAAAACAATGGAAAAACTAGGAATACCCCTAAAACTAAGAAATCTAGTCAAAATAACGCTAGAAAGAACATTAAGTAGCGTTAAAGTTGCAGATAATATCACAGATAGTTTTAAAATAAACGAAGGAGTTAGGCAAGGAGATGCGCTCTCTACCCTTCTATTCAATTTAGGCTTAGAAGGAGCCTTAAGAGAAATATATGAAAATGGAACACTACTGGATAGACCGGTACAAATAATTGGATATGCAGACGACATCGCCATTGTAGCTAGGAATATAAGCGGACTTAAAGAGACAGTTGTGAGATTGGAGCAAGAAACTAGGAAATTAGGATTACATGTAAATGAAGGGAAGACCAAATATTTAAAAATAACTAATGATGCAGATAATGAACAATGGCAGGATCTGGCAGTGGGGGACCATGTCTTTGAAAGGGTTAAGGAATACAAGTATCTGGGCATCCAAGTCAGCAGTAATAACATAACAACAGAACATGTCCAGGATAGAATACAAAGCGCAAACCAAATCTATTATGCTTTCGAACCTATCCTCAAATCAAAATTAATCTCAAAATGCACAAAAATGAAGATATATAAAACAATAATTAGGCCAGTGGCAACTTATGGAGCTGAGGCGATAACACTAACGACGCGTGACGAACATCATTTAAGAGTGTTTGAAAGAAGGATTATGAGAAAGATACATGGGCCTGTCCTAGAAAACAAACAATGGAGAATTTTACATAATGACGAGATAAATCAACTTATCAATAATGAAGACATAGTGAGATTTATTAAAGCACAAAGGATCGGCTGGCTGGGGCATGTTGAAAGGATGACAGAGGAGAGAATTGCCAAAAGGGCATTTAAAAACATAGCGGATGGTAAACGGAAAAGAGGACGGCCGAGAAAAAGGTGGAAAGATGATGTGACGGAGGATTTGCTAAGAATGGGTGTCGAGGATTGGCAGCAGAAAACTGCAGATAGACAGTATTGGAGGAGCATCGTAGAGAAGGCCCACACTGGGCTGTAGCGCACAAGGAAGAAGAAGAACCTTAAAAAATTGCTATTTTCTAAGAAAACAAAAAGTTTTGGAAATGCAGTGATTCCTTTCTAAGAAAAATTAAAAATTTGCTCCGAATGTTAAAAGTGAAAAATATTACCTAAAATAGGAGGAGTATAACTTGCCTCCAATGCAATTGCATTACAGATCCTCTTTTTTATATGGATGTTGACATAAAGAAATTTTAAATAAGTGAATGTTTACTTGTTACAGTTACAATTGCTTGTTACAGCTGATGTTTAGACACAGATTTAGGCTTAATGAAACCCTAAGCTATTGAAGGCAATGGGACTCTTTATATGCATAGCTGTTTTTCTCAAAATATGCTATATTTTTATTTATAAACCTAAAATATGTTTAAAGCCCTTTGTGCATGACCAACACCCAATCTTTTTCTTCATCCAGTTTTTTTCTTTTTTCCTTTAAATTTTTTGAAGGCACAAAGACAGTGGGGTCTAAGATATAAGCAGTTTAACTGATTTAAGGATAGCAAAAGGTATCACTGCAAGTTCCAAAACATTTCCAAGAGAAGTATTGAAAGACTCGATGAATTGAAATGCTTTAGTAGCTCAATAGAAATGATATCTCCCAAACCACACCTGTAAAATTGAATGTGTACTTCCAAATTATTTAAATCTAATCTAATTATCAATATATTCACACTTTCGGAGAAATGCATAACTATTCATGAACTGTTAAATATAACTGTGTTCATATTAATTCTCTTAAAAATATTGGAGTTAATTAAATCAACTCCAATCCTTTTTGAGTTAAAATTTAATTTAGTTAGAAAGCTCTTAATTCTCTGACACAAATTTCATGTAAGCCAAAAATATAAATAAGGAATGACTTCCTCTTTTCCACTTATTCTTGATTGAGCACCTCCCATTTCACTTGCACAATATCATTTATTAACTCACCCTATATTAGCATAGAGTAAAAATAACAACTATCCTTTCAGCTAATAGAAAACCCTTCCGAAGGTAACAGCAGGTAATTATTACAATAAACCACCTTTACACTGAAATAATCCAAAAAATGCTAATGAAACCTGGTGTTAAACATCTCAAATGACTCAAAAGCTCAAGTTTATGAAATACCAAGCCACATTTGGGGACCAAAAGATTTTAAGCTATTGACACTCATTCCTATATCCTTCAACTCACACTACTAAAGGTGACCCTTAATATCAGCAATACATCCATGAAAGTTTGAAAAGAAACACTCACTCACCCATGAAGAGGACCTTCCTTTATGGATGTGGTGGACTATCATGCAATCGATATTTTAAGGCATTCAATCTTGTCTTCTTAATCACCTCCATCCCAGCATCAGACGCTTGCTTCACACTGAATGAGATGAGTTGAATTTCACTACAACGATAAAAGGGAGAAGATTGCGAATATTAAAAAATTGATGAGAAGTTTCTACCATTTAAACAAACTAATGATACAGCTACACAATATTATTGATGAAACCTGAACATGAGACATTCTCTTAGCCTTCATTGTCTAGGGTAACATTATCATTTTAGGAGTAAGTTTTAATGTTACAGGAGCAAACGCTCTTACGGCTAAATATAAATTTAGGCTGTTAGATACTTATAAAATGAGTTGATTATTACGGATAAACAATGTAATATTATAAGTAAATAAATTAAGTATTTACAATGTATAAAAATATTCACAGAATTAATTGAACCCACAGAAAAGGTTGCGGCAAGGGTGACAATATAGGAATTTTAAACTTTTAATTCAAGACACTGAAGAAAGAATTCGAAATATGATCAAGTAATTTAGAACAATAATTCAGTGTACACAAAAAATATACTATTGATACGCAATGAGCTTCAAAGTGTTTTCAAGCACTGGATTATTCAATTCTCTTTCTACTTTTTCCAAAGAATAACTAGCTTTACTTGATTTATCAAACATTTAAGTTTCCCGTGAATTTTAAAGAGCTTATTCAAGATGTTTAGTACGCGTAGCAACCGTAATTATTGGGAGAAGTTTTAAATTAACGATGTCATAAATAAAGGATTTATTTACCTACGACATAGGCCACTTTGTTTTCGGACACTACTTTGTAATTCCCCGTCGACCATAAATATTCACCGCTCGTCATGCGTATTCTTCGCGCGACAGTTGAGCCTCGATAAATGAACGGCAGCGGGAAACACAAAGTCAATAATAACTCTGTTACTTTCTTTCGTGAGGCTGGTAAACTACATGAAATAAGTTATACGTAAATAATCACAAGAAGAAATGGAGACTTACCATCTATATGTATAATAATAATCAATAAAAATGCTTGTATTCTTTGATTCTGAACGAGATAGATTCTAAAAACAGTATGAAAAGTAAAGCGTTTTAATGCTCCAATATTGTGCAATCTATTGCAGTAAAAATGTCTGTGTTTTACTCTGAAAAAAGCTATCGAGGAAAAACAATCTTTCTTTAGTTGAAATCTCTGAGATGCTTATAAAAATTGAGAACTGTGAGGATTGCCTTGCAATTATAAGATTATATTATATGCTAAACGAAGCATTTTGTTCCGTTTTATGACGAAATATTACTTAATTACTTTAATTTGTATCCTAGCAATGATATTCTATGGTCGTGTTTTAGGAACATACGAATATGTTATGTTTTTTTTATTTAAGTTGGCATCGAATGGCCCTTATATATCCAGCGTGTTTGTTTTGGTCGTGTTGCGGGAGGTGCGTGAACCACAACTCTACTTCCCTAATTGGCTAATACTGCGCAAGATATTAGCATTTCGAGTAATAATAAGCTAATTCAACATCTTATTTTTCACACTGGTTATCTTTAGTTATCGTGAGAGTCGAGTAAATCGGAATTTTTATCGTATTCATTAAATTTTGCTTCCCAATGGGAATGAACGTACATTTCGTACAATGTACATTTCAGCTATTCTACATTATAATATTGAGTGCGACTGTCTATATTCACCTATAAATCAAGAACTAGTAGTTGCAAAACTTGCTTGTTATTAAAAGTCTACATCCCGCTTCTTTTAATGTACATATTTTATCTCCGGTTCGATCCCAGACGAGGTAGAATGTTCCCCAAAAATGCATATTAAGTTCATTTTGATCGTTTTCAGGTTCTATTTCTATCGAAAAAATACTACCTAATTTTATTTTCCCAGTTGAGAATCAACAGACACATCATCTAGTGTATGATAAATACAAATTTCATTTAGTTTTTACATAGCATTCGTCTCTTCAGTTCTCAGCTGCAATGTATTTTAACGATTGCTTATATTTGACATTAATTGCTTACTCATTTACTTCGAAAAAGTCACTCAATGTCATCAAAACTTTCCATTTATACCTTTTTACTAATGATTTTTAGGACTAAACAAAGAATACTTTCAAAGTTATTTTGGGGAAAGATTCAAAATGTTTGGGAATGATAACTTAATTCTTAAACATCACATCTATAGAAACGAACATAACATAGTTTTGGTGCCTAAAATACTGGTGCCTTTTTGTCTGGTTAACGGTTAACCAATGTCAAACCTTCTTCAAGAGACAAGAGTAACCATTCCTCCCTCCTCTCTCTCCATGAGGGAAGAATCTCTGAAGATGCGGTCACAAAACTCTTTTGATTTTGACAGAATTGGTTGAAATTTACGGGGTAGAGGTATATGACTCATATGTGTTGAAATGGACATGTCTTCAATGATGTGGGAGGTCAAAGTGATAGGTGAGGTCGAGGTCAGGGGGAAAAAAATCTTAACTTTGGCTAGGAAATCTTCACAATACATTTATGGTGGCCAACAAGTCACAAATTTGGGTGGAAAATTCTAGGAGAGGGTATACGTGAGCATGTCATCATCATAAATATTTAATCGCTGTTATTATTGCTGTTTATAATTTTAAATAAATTTTCTTAGAATTTTAATCTTTTCACGAAATTATTAAAAATATGCACTACCCGAATTGTAAAGTTCAGTAGAAGAGAAAAACGGTGGAAAATATAAAATTGCAAAAGCACAGTTGGTATTTAATTTCAAGTCTTTTTTAAGAAGAGGAAAAATCGTGAGATAAATGAAAGGTGTTTCAGACGTAAATATCGACGAGGAAAAATCAAAATATATCATCAATGTAAATGTTAGATTAAAAAGAGAGACTGCAGTTAAGCATAGAAATGTAAACTAAAAAATTAATGATGGTAAAAGTAAACTTTTCATATGTAAATCCTTCAGACAGAGAGGGACGATGGCTCTGATAATAAAATAAGGGCGCTTGGAAGTGATGAATTTTGATGAGATTTTGGGCTATTTTATCCTATTTTTCATTATTGGAAGCTCTAAGCTACGTTTCATAGTATTAAAAATTTTAAGGATTTTTTGCTATGATAACCATCTTGGTCTTCCCTTACTATCGCTTATACTCTCTTCCAAAAGAAGTTAATGCGGTAAGCGGTTAGAAAGAACAATATATATACAAATCTCACGGAAGGATTTATTAATAATCTTAATAGGCTAAATGACATGAATTCAAGCTCAGGGTAGTCTGGAGAATAAAAAGTACCCTACTATGTTCGGAGCGTTCCCATACATTAACAAGCAAAGATTAAGAGCAGCGTGATTTATAGTTGTAGAGTGCCTTAGACGAATATATTACATACATACCAAACGCACGCCCATAGACCGTAATTTTTAAAATTTTAAAATCATTGAATGGAGAAAAGGTACTTTTTAAGTACCAAGTATTGTGCAGAGATCCATAACGTTCGATCTATCTATTCGTGACATCATTATATGTGCTCCATTGAAACTACTACTTCATGAGAAGTACACTGATAAAGAAATCTGTATATTTCGTATCTGAGCGATGAAGTATCTATTGACATTTTTGTGAGTCGATTGCGGACTCACTCTATGTTCAGACAGGAGAAACACTTCCAAGTTTGCTCTCCTAACGTGTGCTGCCGCCACTGTTCCTTAAATGAACGACTGGAAATTCTGTTATTTTTGTATTGCCGAATTGAGAATAGTTTGCCTTTCCATTAAACTTAAAACTATGGAAAATAAGGTATATTGTTCTACATGAGCCGAGGGCAAGTATCAAAGATATAGAAAATCTTCAATATCAAACATATATAAAGTAAATTACTTTGCTATAGCAAAACTTGCTTTATTACGTGCATTTTACGGATATTACTCGCATTGCGATCCCGGGTCGAGAAATTCCAAACCTCCAGTTCAAAAACGTCTATTCAGTACCCTGAGATTGAAGAGACACAGTTTCCCGTATGTTGGTGTGTATTTTTTACCTTTAAGTACTAATATTTAATTATAATATTTTAATGTGATAATAATATATTTGATTTACTTCTCTGCAAACAGTTAGTGAAAGAGATTAACTTGCATTGATTGAAAAAATAATAACATTATCCGTTTAATTCATCGAGTGATATGATTTTTCTTATTACATAGTAAATGATCATTATTATATAAAAAATCACATCGAAAGAAAGATTGCTCATAATGCAAATCTTCTCTACAACGAGGCTCCGGAGGAAATTTCAATCTTGTTATCGCGAAAAAACCACTTTGATGTTTCAAAAATTAGATACAAAGGGCCCAAGAGGTTTGAAAACCTCCGATAGGACGGAAATCCAACGTCTCCTTCGATATTGAACCCCTGAGGATGGAACCCCATAAGTATCGAAAAGCGCATTGGGTGATTCCTAGATGGTCGCTAATCCGAATATTTCCGTTTCCATCCGTTGGAATTGGTCTGTATACCGTCATTCGGCTATCGGAATTTTTCAAAACTCGTTCATTATCAGCCGAGTTCCATTTTCTTTTCTTTCCGCCGAGGGACTAATAAGAAAAACGCAGTAATGCGGGTTGAGGAAAATCAGGGGATATGTACTGCCGGTTGCAGTTTCTCAGGCGCCAAAGAGGAATTCCTCTCTAATCAATTTTTCTGCACTAAAATTGCTAGATTTCAACTTCATTTGGCACTGAAAATGGCACTGACATTTGGAGATGAAATAGTATATTTTAGAATGTCATTATCCATTCCTTTCTAAACAACTTTGCCGCACTAATTATCCAAATTCCATTTTGTTTAGCACCGAAAAAAGGCGAGAGACATTCACATATGCAAAAGTATATTTTAAATATCATTATTGCCTAAAACTAAAATCTATAACTTTTATGTACATTTGACGCATGCACTTAAACATCTTACAACATAACAAGAGAATGAGGGTAGAGGAAACTGTAGTAGTAGAACTGTAATACATACATATGAGATTATTACTATAGTATATACATACATACATATGAGTTTATTACTATAGGAGAAGTCGGGACTAAATCTCTTTAAAAATTCATCTTATTAAGCTGAGCGAAAAATAATAACTTAAATGTTAGACTAATTGTCTTACATTTAACCTTTTAAGTATAAGTAAAAATAAAAAGGAATACAAAAGTTATCAGAAGGAAAGGAAGAAAACATGAAAAAAATACAAATTAATTTACAATAAAATTAAGTTATTAATGGAAACGAACGGAAAATTACATATTGACATAATAATAGCATCGGCATTACAAAGAAGGTAGAGAATCACGAAAAAGCATTGATTTTACTGTAAAGTAAATGAAAATAATAAAAATTAAAAAATAAATAAAGAGAAAGGAAATGTGGGGTGAAAAGAAATTATGTCAAGAAAAAAGGGCGTAAGTTAATCATTTTGAAAGATTTAGTTCGAGTTTGTTAGTGTCAATATAGAATTGTTTCAAAATGAGATACATGTAGTATCTGTTCTTAAATGCCGGTAGTGAGCAAGAATTCTATATACTCGTATGTGATGGTAGTGTGTTCCATAGCGATATAGAGAATTTAATCAATAGAAATTTTATGGAAATATAAGGCAAATGGCGCGTACATGATGATAAGAAGGAGAATTGAGGTGCCAACCGTTACGTCCCTTGGCGGAAGGAAAAGGAACGCTTAGAGCGTACGAGCGTAAGGCGTACATAATGTCTGAAGAGTCGTCAGCCCGAGGGCTTGTGGGTCCTTCATGCACTTTATTACAAGCTACAAAAAATTGTGGTGAGAGAATGAAGCTTACAAGACACGAGGAGGAGTGAGATAGTTTCCCATAGCTCTACCTACTGAGCTGAAATGCTTTGAGTGGAAAAAACAACGAAATGTGGCACAATGACCTCACGAATAACGCTTTTCATAGATTACAATTAGTGAATAGGAGGGATGCCGTTACTCAGCATCTTTCGTGCTTCAGTAGCTTTCAGTTAAGCCATGAACAGTATTGATACATTACTTTCATCAATTTTATCTCAATACTGTTCATGGCTTAAAAGTAAATGAAAAATACATTTTTATTTATCATGAGCCAACAAACAAAAGGAAATTCCATTCCTATGGTCGCAGGAATGGTCAAGTAATGAAAGGAAAAATGATGATCAGTATACTTTTCCATGGAATTTATTTTTTAATTTTTGTAACTCGTGAATCTCTACCTAAAAGAATTTTTTTCTTCATAGAAAAAGATGTAGTTCCCAATTGACTTCGGCTAGCTTTAACAGCTATTGAAATCCTCAAATTTGAAACGCTAGCGTACTAAATTTTTTAGATAATTTTCTCTTTTTGTCTCTAGTGTGAAGACTCAAGTTATCATAATGATTAAATATTCTCCAAATTAAAAATGACTTTTTAAAATTGATAATTCCTCTTGTTTCTCGCGATTAATGTACTTAACTCACTCTAAAAAAACTCATTTACATAATAATTGCAGGTTGACTGAGAGTAATCTTTGTCTGAAAAGGTAATTTAGGATTACATTTGTCTTGATTTATTTTGTCTCAACGAGAGATTCTTCAAGGGAATAATAGTATAGCGTGTACTATGTATATTAGATACATATTTGAGGATAAATTAGAAACTTTTGTCATTTGATCCTAGTCGTGTTTCAGTAATTGACATGAATGAAATGGACAAATTTAAGTAAACTTCGATTTGAAGTATGGTTTTGTTAAACATTTAATATTTTTGAAGAGGCAGAAGAAACTTATCTTTACCATCTCGAATTATTTTTCAGCGATTACTCTAGCAAGCACGGTGCTGTCATCTGCCCATGAAAATGGAAAGGATTTGATTTTGAGATGAGTTGAACTGCATTGCGAACTTCTCTTGAAAGTTAAAGATTAGTAAAAAGATTTCTCAACATTTAACTCATTTTCAACGATATAATGAGATAATAAGATAAAAATAAACAATAGAAAAGATCTACAAATACCCAGATTTAGAATAGTAGCATTTAATCCTAAGAATTTTATTACTTAATTTTTTTGTTTACCAGTCGACAACACTAGTATTGGCGGTAAAAATTGACACTTCTAAAAGGCATAACAAGTCCCAGAACAACCTTTATTACCATCTGAATCGCAGGCTTCTTAAAATACATTTTAACTTTTTCTACGAGCTTTAGTTAATATACTCAATAACAATCATAATATGAAAATCACAGCTGATATAGCTTGTTCTAAGACGTAAGGGATTAATCAGTCAGTTCATGTACTGGGAGTTTCCAGTATTATTTATTATTTCCACAGCTTTAAGACAGCTGAATAAAAGAGCCGAACGTGTCTCGCGATTAATGAGAAAGAATTTATTATTATCGTTCTTGCAATAAGTATACTAAATAAAAAAATCAGATCTCATTAGGAGAACATACTCTATCTGAAACAAGGATTCTCTAAATACTCAAGATCACTCTACTAATCTACTACCTGTCCAATTGAAACAGTGTAGATGGGATATAAGAGAATAAACTTACCATTCAATTAAAACCCTGTTCTATAATAACTCTTATATTCTACGCTACAGTAAAAATATTGTTTTGATAGTTATTTCATCTTCATCCTTCATGATGCTAGTAACGTAAGAGCGCAAGCAATAGGCGGAAAAGCCAAACAATTTTTAGGATGTATTGTAGTTCACTTCAATATTTAAGTTTAAATGAACTATAGTGAGGTGTGATAGTATTTGTTAGTGGGTAGGTGGTGAGCTGCTGCTTTCAGAGCACATAGGTCCTTTTTGGATGTTAAATAAGGCTTTTTAGTAGTTTCTTAAAACAAAGTCCCGTATTTAAATAATTTTACTTCCCAAACTTTCTGCGAAAGACAAATGAGAATAGAAAATGTTTTCTTTCACTTTAATCAAGGAATAAATTCGTTATCTCAGATACAGTTTTGAAGTTAACTGTTCGGCTGAAGGCAAAACTTGGCTCAAGAGTAGTCTGATGGTTTTTATACTGCCTTTCTGTGCGACCAAATGGTAAATGCAACCTTCCGGTGGAAAACGGTCCTCCTGCCGTATTAGCGGTTCAATTTATCTAGGAATATCCAACATGCACTCCACGGACCAAAATATGCTCGCAGTAGCTTTAAAACTGACCGGCCAATCTTAAGTTTTTTTAATAAATTTCGTTTCGGATACTTGAATCCAAAGGTGAATTAGTGCAACTTATCGAATTATCATTGCCAATCAAAATAATATATTTTCAGGTAAAATTTTACTTCTCTTAGGGACTAATTTGTTTTTTTTTAATCCAATAGGATCTTGATTTTAAATGGTATATTTAGATATTTGTCTACATGAGCTTGTTGGCATAATCTATATAGATATAGTAACTCGTAAATAGAAATACGTTAACAAATATTTACGAGATTCTACGTTCAACAATCGTTTTAAACTTGAACTCGTGAATATCTAGTGGTCCGAGAATATTATCTCAAGGACCCTAGAATATCATGAAATGAGTTATAAAAAATCAAAGTAAGGTAATACGTTTTAAGTAGGCAGTTTTGATTGTTCATGCTCTCAACGATGTGGGATTCAAAATCTCTCCCTCTATTCCAGGATTGAACATTTTTTTCGTAATCAATACTGCTTTAAACATCATTGTTTATTTTCTGTTATTTTGTTGAAGTCCTTGATGATAAGGTGACATCAAATCAATTAAATAGATTTTTGTGATGGCGTCCCTAACAGCCATGTGAGTACACGTCCGTCTTGGTGAAAGCGGTCCCGGGTTCGATTTCTGGTGCGGGGTCTGTGTGTGCGAAATGACCTCAGCCGCGGAAGCACTTTTGAAATATTCCTACTACTATTAGATTGGGATGTTTCATTGCCAAATTTTCCCAGATTAATTTCTCATCTCCTTTATACCCTAACCATTCTAAACGATATTTATGTGAAACCTTAATATTTGGAGGGTTTACGAAGGAGGAAATCATGAGCAAAAGGGGGTCCTAAGCTTAAGTTTAGGAACCGCTGACTTATACGAAAGAGACGTCCAATTTCCTGGAAACATGTTCGCCCTCGTGGTTTATGAAATGTCTTATATGTCCCCCAGCCAATAAGTTTGGATAGCCATGTTTAAAGCTGAGAGTAAAGAGAGATACCTGAAACTAAGCAAATATTCTTGCAGGGCTATGAAAAGAATTTGGTCCCACGAAATATTACATCTGACACTATATTATGATGTTGAATGTGCAGTTCCTATCTCTTTATATAGAAGAATGTTAGAGAATCTTAGAGTGGAAAATATGGTAAGAAAGTCGAAGTCGAGGAAGACCACGAACTCGTAAGGTTAATGACCAAATGAGAATATCGACAATCTGGGTGGCTGTTACACCAGGACTTAGACAATTGGATACATGTGAAGGTCTATGTTACATAATGGATCATAAATGGGATCCTTTCTTTCAACTCGCAAGATGCTTTTTTCAGTCTAATTAGTTAGCGTTTAACTGAACGACATTCCCTGTTTGTATGTAAATAGAAAATTATAAAGTTTTTATTTTATTTGACTACAATTATTGCATTAATTAAACTATTTTCTTTATATATTATTGTATGTATAATCTTACGTAGTGTACTTGCAGTTATTTTTCTTTAATTTTGGTATTATTTTAACATTTCCTATTTCTTACTTTTTTATTCGTTTATTTTATTTTATTTTATATGACTGCTTATTTCTTATAATTTAAATTGAACATATTTCTTATCTGTATTTTATTGTATGAATGTGCCTTTATAGTCTATATTTTTAATCAAGTTGCTGAACCTTTCCTCACTTCTTTATCATCAAGGTGGCCAAGTAAGTGTCAGGTTCAGTTTCCAAAGTATCCTAAGTTTATCCTAAGTTTTTCCTTTGTGGTTCAAATTCTGCTTACATAAAAATTTCCCCTTTCCACAAGCCGAAAGGAGGCTTGCATGGTAATTATGTAGATGTAAATTTTCCCTTACTTTCTCTTTCTTCAAACTTAAGTTGCTACTGTCAGTAGGTTTCGCAGGGTTTTCAGTCTTCCCCTTCTCGTGGGTGTTTTATACAGGATTTTGATTTTTCATAAGCGCAGACTTAGTTTTTCTTGTCTTATAATACATCCCTCTTTTTATCACATTTTCGTCTGTTTAACTTCCAAAATCTCTTTCACAAAATCTCTAATTAGAAAAGATTGGATGCAAAATGAGACTGATGGGTCTCATATTTTTCCCTTTAATAAAGTATTACTATTATTATTAAGTAGATTGAAATGGATTCCCACCAAGTATCGCTTCCAAAAATTCCTTTTTTATACAATTTTACGTTATTAAAAAATACATTTCACTGCGTGAACTATCAATTTGCGCACAACAAATTAGAACGAATACATTTGTGAGAAAATTTAATACTGTGCTATTCAAACAAAAAATGCAGTGAGTAATAAATTTATCTAAGAAATAAATGCCTTCCACCAGTAATTCATTTGAAACGACCATGATTTCGATGTGGAGGTCCATCAACATCGGGTCACCACCTTGTTCAAAGAAATAGCAGAAGGAAAATGCATATTTGTTAGTGTAACTTATTTAAATAAGTATGTTCTACCACCTAATTTCACTTCCCTGGAACAAATATGACCGAAAAATTCAATCGATCGTCGTGACTCATCCTGAGTCAATTGGACGAAACTCAAAAATCCTGAAATTCTTCCGAATCTCGAGTCGGTGAATGCAAGATGGTCGACAAAGCGACCGAGTTCCGCGTCACCTCATGGCACATAATGATTCCCCTCTGAATATCACCTCTTAGGAAAATGACCACGGAGGAATCGATGGAAGAAAATCATCGATCATCTCCACCAACCCGCGAAGAATTAACGAAGCGACAAATCCCTTGGGAGCGAAAACTTTATCGCGCCAAGTCGACCATAGCACCTCCTTAATGAGAGGAAGCGTTTTTTTCTTTGAAAACGCACGAGACGGATACGTTATCCTCTTGAAGGTGAGGAAATGGGGATATGTACGAGGAGACTGCAATCTCTTGACCCGGGTGCCGAGGTCATGGCAACTCAGGCGACAGCGAGAGGAGAAAAAAGGATGAGAACAGCGGACTGGAGGCAATAGAAGGGGCGAGGTAAAGGAAAAAGGAGATGTTATGAGAGAGGGAAGGCGGGGAAGATTCCTATGGCGGCAAGAGCTCGGCCGAGAGGTAACGTAATTGGGAGAAGACGGTGGGCGTCTTATGATGTAAAGTACCATCATTCAGACAATATAAGTGCACGAGGACAACATCATGAGCAGGAGAGGGCACGGAAGGTGAAAAGGCTAAATATTCCGTGGAAAAAGTTTGGGAATTTAAAAGTCGTAAAGGGTTGGGAAGGAATTAAGAACCCCAGACAGGAGTATAATTAGCGTCGGATCCGATTAACGAGAAAACTTTCCATCGCTTCTGCGTGCTGCATATGTTTCTCATAACTAAAGAATAATTACGCTGTTCGTTCTTCCAAAAATTGGCCAAAGAATTTTCCTGGTGATATTTTAACGAAGCCGGATTAAAACCGTCTCGCGATTTGGGGAGAAAGGAGGGACTTGATTCGGCTCTAAAAGTGTATAAACTAAAGAAATGACGTAAAAAGTTACATTTGCGCATTTTGTGGCTCAAAGAAGGGTTCTCAAAGGTTAAAATTAAGAAATATCTTTTGAAAGGAAGCAAAACTGCGGGCACGAGAGGGGTCTAGTGTGATATCAAACCTTTAGATGTATGAGAGGAAGGTGAATTCAAGTTGCAGAGTTCCCTTTGACGCGAGGAATCCGAGTTCCCGTTAGAGAGAAAATGACCACAAGTTCCTGCATGGGGTGCCATCATCACGCACCTACCAAACGAGCAGATTGTGAGCATCCACTCCTTCCTCATCTTCGTTACTATCCTCCCCTCTCACATTAAAGGGAAAGTGAAACATTCCTAGAGTACATCTTCGCTCCATGTTTATATAATAAGGTGAGCCTACTTGAACTTACTCGTGTGAGTTATGCCATGTGACAATGGGACAGGCTTATCTTTAAATTGGAATGAAGGTGGCTTTATATATACTACTCGTCTTCTATTTGTCTCATAATAATTCTCGTTTTCACTCGTTTCGTACTAACTGGTCGTAAGAGTTAAAAGTAATTCATATTGGCATATTTCCGGGCACGTAAAGCACATACACACTTGATCATCTTTTATAATATTCCGCAAGTATATCCTGCATGGAAATTACTTATCTCTTCTTATTTCGCATTATTTAAATAAATATTTGCGCAATGTGCTTCTATTCGTGCGATGAAATTAAAACCTTGCTAATTTAATATTTCTGTTGCCACTACGAAAGGGATTCGTAGCGATTTAAGCTCCAAAATGCCGTTACTTTCGTTTTTATTCTATTGCCAATCCGGTGTTTCCTCCCAACTATTTCCAGCAGTCACCTTAAAGTCATGTAGGGAAATTCATTGAATACTTCCTCAGTAGTACAAAGAGGTCACGGGACAATTTTGCCTCGTAACGAAGAAAGTGAATCTCGTGCCACGCCTTAGAGATTACTTCCTTCAAATTTATAACTACTGCTTCGTTCACTTCCTCGTTAGCACTCTCTTACACTTGCTTACTATCTTCTCTTTCATTCCCTCCAAACTTTTGTTCGCTCCATACCTTCGCATCAACCTTAAGGGTACTCAATCTCCTTCCAATCCTTCCCTACCTTTCTTCACTTCCCTCCATTCTTTTCCACTAACTTCCCTCTTCCTTCAGCCTCTAGGCATTTTGAGAGTCATCCCAAAATAGATCCGCCCCACTTCCGAGCAAGAGGACAGCAATTTGCCTCCAGGTCTGAGCTGCATTGGAGCTCTTTTAATTAAGAGAGATCAAGTTATCTGGACTATTTTAAATTTGTTTTAAAGCCAAATTCTTACTTATCTCCGTGCATTAGCTGAGGGATATGATCAAGGTGTCGATATGAAGTGCGCACCCATGGCTCTTTTGGATACACGTCTTATTTATCGGTTCTCGACTTCTTTTCGTAGAGTTTTTCTGCGACGCTTCGCCGTCAGTCTTTGAAGTAGTGAATTTTCTAGAGAATGAATCGAAAATTATTGTATCTATTTGAATTACGTCTGCGGGAATGTACTCGTGTTAAACGCTTATATGGATTGTAAAAATCCACGAACTACTTGTACATAGAATAGGATGTAATTTTGAAGAAACTAACAAGGAGAGGTTCTTAGTTGGAATCGCAATTTGAGACGAGACTTTTTTAGCGTAACAGAGAACCGAATATAAAACTGTAACCGCTTTTTCGCTATGTGTTTCTCTTCATTTGTTCGCAAGATATGGTTGTTTAAATATACCTTCAAAAGTAACAGATTAGATACCTGCTGCAAAGGATCTTCGCAGCTAATCAGTGGCAGCGATGATGTCGCGGGAATCCGCCGTTCGGCTTCTTGGGTTACGCAGCGATCACAGCCTATCAATATATTACTTTTTTTTGGTTTCGGATATTTTGAAGGAATATATTTGTCTTTTATAAATGCATTGTAAATCGATGGGAGTTTTATCAGCTTACGCTGGAGTGCTTTCGCAGATGAATCAAAGTTCACAATCGAAGATGGCTAAATAAAATCAGCGCATTAAGATATTATCCGTCGGTGATTACAACCCCTACCATACGGTGGTTCGTGGGGTATTATGTAAATATACATATACCTGACATCATCTGGAGGACGCATGCAGTGACATATTTAACCAGCCTCATTGTTGAATTATAAGCTAATTATTTTGGCCTTGGGTTAATCTCAAAATGGTCGAGTGACTGGTCCAGTTTCCAAATTTCCAAAATTTCTCTAATATCCAACATCCACAGCGGTTCAAATCCTGATCAAGGAAATTTTTTTCCGAAAAATTAAGTTTTCAGGTCCTGTGACATCGATGATCAAGGTCGCCCACCTCCGCTCTTGTTGCCAGTCAGTTTATCTTATCTAACTCCCAATTCACAGGTGAATCAGTTTGTCTAATCATGTTTCTGTTATTAAATTTTTTCCCCGTATGTTTAATTAGGGATGTGATAACAGTATTCGTTTTGCTGTTACATACACGTCTTACTACTCGGGCTAGCACGAGAAGATGATTAAGAAGAGAATCTATTTAGAAGAGCAAACCCTGTTCTAGGAGAGAAACCACCCCTGGAACAAGTGCCTTTCCAGAAGAGGACCTAGACACAGAAGCAAATCCTACTCTATGAGAACAGATAAGCCTGAAACTATGGAAAAGCATAGGCCTCTGCAAGTAAAGAATTCCAATCCGTTTCTAAATGAGCCCTGCTGTTCTAAAAGTTTGGAACCACAAATTTTTTGAGGCGAGGACTTGGCTATGTCTTCAAAATTATCAATGTAAAAATATCATGCTACTAACTATAGTTGAAAGCAAAAAATATTGAGGAAAACGTTATAAGGAAGTGAAAAACTGTCAATTTATCATCCTCGTCCTATAAAAAGGAATTAGTATCTGTTTGAAGAAAAGAAAAAGAACATGAAAAAAGCTATTAAAAAAGGGAAAATTGTTTCATGGTGATCCAAACAAAGAAACAGAAAAAGAAAGCTTCAAAGCAAAAGAACAAAAAAGAGAAATGAACGAAGAACTAATATAACAAAGCAGTATCATAAAAATATCTAAATACTCGATTGAAGATCTTCCGGTGAAAACGATAAAGACACAACAGACATTGATAGTTTACATTGAAATGAGGTATTTTTTAACTCACAAGAAGAACAAGGGTGTATCCAATGGGGAAAGGGTCTTGCCCGGTCCTACCCTACTAGCGGCGTAATAAACAGAAACCACTCATTGACATTAATTCCTTCATTAATAATCTTTGTTTTCAGAAAGCATTTACTGATGAAAATTGCGTTTAATAACGCATTATCATAAAGAAGATATAGCAGATTAAAGTTACCTAAAATACAAAGTTTAAAGGTTCAGTTTTTCCCGTAGCAGTTTCCGTCCTTTACGTGAGTAATCGTTAACACTCTATTTTACTTCATCGATAGACCGATAACATTCTATTGCAAGCGTCTTAGCTATGCGTCTAGCAATCGCGTTATTATAATATTATATTCCCCTACATGAGTTCTAAAATTTGAGTGTCTCTCGGATTTGGAAATATATAGTACATATACACAATGAAGTTCTTTTTTTATCAACTTCTAAACATTATAACTTTTTAGCAAACCACATGCTTCAGGCTCAGACCTGAAAGAAAAGATAATGCATATAATAATATAATGAGCAATAATGTAAAATAGTTTAAGATAGTTTAACAGAGAAACTGGTGCCATGAAGTACAGTCAGTTGATATATTAATGCTTATCTAAATTACTATGTAACTTCTTTATTTCTATAACTCAGTTTAGTATTCCCTTCATTATGCTTAAAATACTGAAAAAACTTCCATTGAAAGCCCTCTGAAAATCAATTGCTGGCGAGATAGAAAACTAAGAGAGGATTAAGTGAATATTAACAAAGGTAGATGTTTACATTCCACTGCAATGAAGGCTCTTTCATTAGTCATGATGGGACTCTTTCCTATTCATGGGTTACCATGGAGTGACGCTATGGAAATAATGAACGCTAGAAGGTTGGTTTTAATACCTGATGATAAATAAAATGACGAGAAATTTTGTATAAAACTCAATTTTTCTCAATATTTTTAATTTAACAATATGATTTATTTTATTTTCATCGGGGTAAAACATTCTATATAAGAAACACGGCAACCATAATTCTTCACCCTGTTATTTTATATGTATATATTATAGGTCTTGGTATATATATATATATATATATATATATATATATATATATATATATATATATATATATATATATATATATATATATATATATATATATATATATATATGGGTCATTCCACGCCAAACCGAACAAAAAAAACATGACATTTTTGTATCTTCCTGAAACTTTGCCACATTATTGATAGTAACAATTAAGTCACTTTTACCAATTTTTAGACCAACAATCCCAATAATTACAAAATGGCGGCTAAACAAAGTTCGCAAAAAAGTTCGAAATCCGGCGCGCGCGCTCTCAGTTGAACACCCGTTTCTCAGAGAGTTTAAAACGTACGATGCTTTAAATACGCTCATTCTAAAGCTCTTAAATGGTGTTTTCATTACATATGGAATTTGTTTCCATTTTTTGGGGACAATACCTACTTTTAGGCAATGAAACTTTTTGAATAGGTTTTAACCTAAAAAAATCCAGTTTTACCGCGTTAAGAAAAATATCACCGAAATTGTTATTAAGTTTTCTTTAAATGGTCGAAGTATAAAAGCGGTAAACGGATATTAAGTATAGTAAAAAAAATATGATTTACCTCCGGGTCGAGGCGCCTCGCCGCTCGCTACCGCAATGAACGCTCCACTCATCGCTAGTCCCATCCGTCGGAGTTCACTTTTACTCAAAAAATACGTGTCCATACTTCATATATCGATGTTTTTTCTATTTACAAAGTTGCATTAAAGAATTTATATACTTGACAAAATGTTATTTTTATACACACTCGGTTGTATAATCGGTCGAAAAAGAGAATAGCCCAGCACGTATCTGAGTTTTCGATACAGGTATGAAGGTGTGATAATTTTGTGTGCCGTGTATCATTTTAGCTGCTTTCAAGCGATTATTCAAAATCAATGACTCCTCTGAATAATCTTTCTTTGTTAAGTAGTGAACTTCTAAGTTTTCTAAATTTTCGGACGCCCACATATATAGCTCGTTTGGTGATGAAATTAGGTTACCCTGAAGACTCGCCTTAGCTGCCAGCCTCTTAATTGTGCCTCCTATTCCATCGCAAGGTCCTTTTCCGTGAGACGTAGCAAAGAAATGCCACTCTGCTTTTATTTCATATTCCTCCTCGTGGTGGCAAAGATTTACAAAATTTTTCTTGTTTTTGTACTGGGAGCCGGCTCCACCCGAAATGTACAGAATCTTAGATACTTTCCCTATTTCTTTTTCCAGGAAGGTAATCAACTTTCTTTGGAATAGATGGAAAGCTATTGCGTCGTGCTTTAAACATTCTGAAATAGCAACAAAACTCTTAGTTTTAATAATTAAGCCACTTCTGTAGTATACTAAGTATACCAAAGTCAGAGAACAGCGTCTTGTTGAATGGACAAAGTTTTAAAAACTCTCCACAAGATTTCGTCACATTCCCCTCGAAATTTGAAAAGAGCAATTCTTTTCCAAACACCCATTTCCTCTCCAGCATCCTGGATTCCTCTCACTAATTTCAGCCTTGGATGTAAACTCGGCCAAGACCGCGACCAATTTTATCCATCATCCGGTCGAATAACCTCCTGTCCTTCGGATCCAACAGCGAATTTCCATTCTGCTATCTCTCCTCAGCTATCTCCATATATTTCAAACCTCTTTCCACAGATCTCTCAGCACGCCTCCATCTTTGGACCCATCCCACCACGACCTTTCCTCTCCCTCAAGCTCCTGGTTTTATGCTTCAATTCACCCCTTTTCTACCGTCTTTCCTCTCCTCCACTCGCTCTCCTTTTCCAGCCATTTTCCGGCATTTTCCCTCTTGTCATTTCTTTTTCCGCCTCTTTCCCCGCCTCATACCCCCGATGGGTTTCATTAACTTCATTTATCTTCTTAAACTTCGCCCTTATTCTGACTCTTATGACACATTTAATGGCTTTCTTGCTTCAAAAAGCACTATTAAGCGAGGGTAATCTGAGCTGATAATTGAATTATGGCGCTACATTCGGTTTAATCAAATGTATGAGGGGATAAAGAGGTGAAAATATTCTCAGATGTTTGTCCAATGTGTATCTTTCGCATTTTTTTGCGGCAATATTTCCGCCAACTTCTTCCTTAGCTTTTACGGCAAAGATTCCTCAGATGGAAGATAAAATTCGGAGAGAGCGTTCCCTCAGCTTGGAAATCGGTACTGAAAGGGGTGGCCATGAATAATTTCGTAAAATTTATAGGTTCAACTCAAAGACTTTGAATTCGCTGAAAGAAAGTGGTCTAAATTCAATGAATCAACTTCCTTTTGAGGGAGCTTATCGTTGAACTATGGTTTTTTTTATCTGAGAGAAGTAATGTTTAAAGAAAGGATATGGAGTGAAAAGTGGCCTTAGAGATATTTTGATGAAGTTTATCACTGATGGTGTGAATTCGATCTTAGTGACTTGGATAAAAAAATTGAAACCAAGCAGTAAGTTTTTCTTATACATGTGAAACATCTCTTTGAACCGAATTTTGGGTGAATAATATTGCGTAAAAATTATGGAGTGTAATGACTCTGGGTTGAAATTCTCCTGGGTTATTCGCCCTTGGGAAAAGCGTCTTTAAATTTCATTCGTATCTACATTTCTGCCTAAGGTTGTCTATCCGCTTGCAATGAAGGAATTTCGAAAGTAGTTGGAACTCTCGTATTAAGATGAGCAATTGAGTAGTTGTAATTCCAAAAAACATAGTAATTGATAACCCAATATTTACTAGATGCTAGAGTAACCCAATGGTTATTAGATTTGCAAAGTATATTTTCCTACCTTCATGTATCCGAATGAAAGGAAAATGCGATGTTCCCTTGAAATTTGGGGTAAAATTTTCCATTCTTTAGTTGGAATTATCCAATGAAATTCAGCGCTCTCTACTTTTCGTAAAAAAGTTAAAATTCGTGACAAAACGAAGAAGAGTTAATTATACAACAAGTAAAAATTAATTATCCTTTGCTATAGTTTTTAAATATCATTGGTTCAATCACGCAACGTGTGCCAGTGTCAGGGAAAAACCCCCAGGGCGACTGGAATTTTGATGCCGAACCTGCCACCGCAATTCCTCCCTTTTTTATAATTCAATTAATATTTGAAAATATAGAAATATCGTATCGGAAAATGATGAGTTGGAATTAAATGGCAAAGACATAATTAGGACAGAGGAAATAGGATTTTATTCAGTACCGTGAAATACGATTTTACCTCTGCATCACTCCAAATGACCTCTCCCACCACCAAAACATATAATACATAATTTTTCAGTCGCCTCATATTTCCTTATGGAGTTTTGTGTTCATTAAATAGCAGTCCTTGATCATCGCCGGAAAAGAATCTTTCTTCATAATGATCTCTCACACAATGAATTTCTCTCCCTTCGCAGCAAGTCGTAAAAACCGTGAGATAAAAGAATCCTTTAAATGATTTTATTTTCTAAAGAATTTATGAAGTATCATGACTTTCTTTTCCCTTATCGAATATGGAAAGAAGCTAAGAAGCTTGCCGCGATTAAGTGCTTAATTTGATAATTAATTTTTGCAGTCGATTCCGAATTTAAGTTTCATTTGATCCGCAAGGGAAAGACAAAAAGATTCGGAAATTAAAATTAGAGAGCAATAAAACATTTTTTTAAGTATTACCACTCTGTTCAAGAAATAGTTAATGTAAAAATGGTTGTCAATATAAAAATTGGTTGTCTTATTCAAATTCGATTGCAATTTACTGTGATCTTGTATTGAATTATTTTTTGTTTAATGTTTTCGATTTTTCAAAATCATGCCACTTCCGTCGATAGTACTCGAGATGGTACACAGAAGTATTTTTCAAGGCTTTTCAACACCAAACCTTAATCTCCAATATATTTTATCGGTTATCTATATATTAATTTTAATTTGGCATTTTTTTGCATTGCATTACTTTTATGATTAGGAAATCTTCCGGTATGATAGTGGCTAATGAGTAGCTTTCTAATTCTTGTGGGGTCTTACATAAATTAATTTTAGATGCCCACCTTCTAGAGCTTCTTTGAGCAAGGGAAACCGTGATTAAATAAAATAATTCTATTTTTGATTCAAGTAGTGGGTTAGTTTCGTTTTTATGAATTTTTAACTATTAATAGCTATTTTGGTTGACGGATTTCGCATCAATGTTTAATTGCAGATCTCAGCGATTGTGGTACTCTATGGAATGTACGAGGGTCATCCGGAAAGTAGTACCCGTTAGTGCCGCATGAAGTGCTGACGACGCGAGTAGCCGCTGGACAAGGTCAGATAGCTTCAGTGGCTTGTCTGCCTTCTCTGAGCCAAGTTGCGTGACGCTAGCATTGCCTGTGTTGTTTCTGTGATTGTTTACAATGTTTAAAAAAATTGAGAACGCTGCCAGTTGTGAAGTGAGGGCAGTGATTAAATTCCTCAATGCAAGAAACGTTCGCCCATGTGATATTCATCGCCAATTAAAGGAGGTATATGGAGACAATGTAATGGACGAGTCGTCTGTTCGGCGGTGGTGTCGCAAGTTCAACATGGGGAAGGGGAACACACACGACGATGAGCGTTCGGGGAGACCGTCTGTCATTACAGACCAACTGGTGAGCTCAGTTGACGAATTCGTGAGGAACGATCGGCGCGTCACAATTGATGACATCTGTGAGCATTTTCCCAATGTTTCTCGAACAATTGTTCATGAAATTGTTAAAGACCATCTGCATTATGCAAAAATTTGTGCAAGATGGGTCCCTCGCATGCTTACAGATGAGCACAAAACCAAGCGTATGGCTGCAGCACTGACGTTTTTGGGACGTTATTCTGATGAAGGAGACTCTTTCTTGACTCGCATAATTACTGGTGACGAAACATGGGTTTGTTATGCATCACCTGAGAGTAAACGACAGTCAATGGAGTGGCATCATGCTCATTCACCAAACAAACCAAAAAAATTCAAGACAGTTCTGTCCACCAGGAAACTCATGGCAACCATTTTCTGGGATCGACGAGGTGTATTGCTTATTGATTTTATGGCCCGTGGAGACACTATTAATGCCAATGCGTATTGTGAAACATTAAAGAAATTACGGCGGGCAATACAAAATCGGCGGCGAGGTCTATTGTCTACTGGTGTCATTCTCGTTCATGACAATGCCAGGCCTCATGCAGCTGGGATAACACAAAGACTTTTGCAGCAATTCAAATGGGAAACTTTCGACCATCCACCGTATAGCCCGGACTTGGCCCCTTCAGATTTTCATCTCTTTACAAAGCTTAAAGACTTTTTGGCGGGGAAAAGATTTGACAGCGATGAAGAACTTAAAGAAGGAGTGACCCTGTATCTCAATGAGCTGGCGGCGGAGGACTATGCAGCAGGAATACAGAAACTTGTCACACGTTATGACAAATGCCTTAATTTGCTTGGAGATTATGTTGAGAAGTAGTTTAAAGTATCCTCTTTCAAATAAAATTTTTTATGTTTGTTAATATTTACTTTTGTGTCTTTATTTCACGAACGGGTACTACTTTCCGGATGACCCTCGTATGCATAACAAGAGAGGAAACCTGTATAGTGCCCACTATACCGCGACTTAAGAAAAATTTCAACTACGTTCGGTAATGGTAAAACGTCACAAATGATTTATAGTTGGGTTCCTTACATCAATATCCTGAGCGCATACCTATCAATTGAAAGATGAAGACTCCTCATGGCTCCTTCTATTCTCCACCTATATTCCAGGAATTTAACGTTATCTATGTTTCATCTATCAGTTACCAAATTCCTCGGACAGTGAACATCCGTTGAAATCTATCCATTACGTCAGAGGAACGACATGGGTCATCTCTTTCACCATTTTAGACTTACCCACAATAACCTCTTCCAATTCGTGACAACGCTGTCTCCTGAATTCCAACTTATTAAGGTGGGCTTTTAACCATGTTTCTGCAAAATATTGAACGTTGTTGTCGTTACTTTGACATGCTGATGTCCCAAATTGATATTTTATGGAGAGCAGAATGTAACAGTCAAATGTTTTCCTTATGGGGATCAATGGATATCTTGCGTGAATTTTCTCGGCCGCCTTTTCCATATTTTTTTCCGTTACTGCGAAAGGCCTTCCGAGAAAAGAAACAAAAATCGACTCCAGGAATGACGATTGAATCCATTTGTCAAATTGACGTCGAGAATAATCTACGTTTAACACTGACGTCATCTTAAAAGTCGTTTAACAAATGAAAGTTATGATCGTCTCAGGAGAAAAATACAAACGCCCGCCTTCACTTCGTGGAAATTCATTACTAAAAAGATTCACTTTGTGTGTGGAAATTTTACAAAGGTCAATCTTTCTAAGTAGAGAGAAAACACGGAAGATCACTGAGCATATGGAATTATTTGCTTTATTAATATCCAGAAAATTATTCAGATAAAATTTTCACTTTCTAATTGATGATAAAATGAAAATTCGATTGCAAGTGTGCATTTGTGCTATAAGCGAGCGGAAGTATATGAGAAGTATCTCAAACGAGGTTTTGAGCGCTCTTCTTTAACTCAATATTCCGCTACGTCTATTTAATACAATATCTTACAAGAATACGATTTATTGACCGTTGGTTGAAAAATCTTATACTAAATTCCCCATCATCATGTGTTTATGCGTGTTATTGAAGTTTCCCATTTTTATCTCAGATTAGATTTTTGCTATCTAATGTTGAAGAGTCTCGGACAAAGTTCGTAAGTTTTTCAGAAATAACTTTGTTACTTTGTGTCCTTTGAGTATTAAATGCTAGACTAGAGAACATTTTTTGATTGTAATTATCACTCTATATTTATGGAGTATTCAAGAGGATTCCTTTTAGTGCGTTCTCTTTTTCTTTCCAGTCAATCGGAAAAAATTAATCACTTATAATGCTAATCAATATTGACCGCCAGTCCTCTTTCATCGACAGGGAAAATAATCATCACCCACCATTGAGAATTGAGTTCTTTCAACACACCATTCTCAGACACTCCGCTTAACGATTTACAATTTGTGGTGAAGTTCTTGAAGTTTATCTTCCCCGGAAAGAGCTCGGCAATAACAGGTGGTAAGGGTTATGTGGAAAGATTTTGGAGAAGCATGGAGGAAAATAACAATGAGTCTCATCTACGGGAATCCTCAGGTCTGTACATTCACATTTTGAAACTGATCATTACTGCGATCACGGGTAATCGTGCTTCTGGTGAATGAGAGTCGTTAGACAAAATAACGCGTCACGGACAGCGATTTTCAAACTTCTTCTTCGGTATAATTGGTCACGAAGGCGGAAGATGTAGATATTTTTCTGATATAATATAGTATATTATAACCTTTACAGGACGAATAACATGGGAACCAAAATGAGAGAAAAACATCAGAGACTATGCAAACATTGGATGAAAGACAAACTTTTTAAAAATTACTGAAAATAACAACATATAAATACTGAAAATTACAGCATATCAAAATATGTATTATTATTTTACTCGTGGTATTTAAATTATGCGTGTAGGAGAAGAAGTAAACTTCATTGTAATGTTATTCTATTAACCTCATGTATGCATAGCGGCCCACGATAAAAATAGTTACTTGTGTGGGTGTCAGTATTATGATTTTGAATAGCTCTGGGCTTTGAAACACCGAATCGATCTAAGCTGAGTGGTATCTCTTTCACTTGAGCACAGAAATAGAGGGTCGTCAATAATTGGAATGTGCTGCAGGAAGTTGCCGCTACCTATTCAAACATCCAAGAATCCGAATATTGTATCACATGTGTCATCTGATATTAATTTAGAAGAGAACTTCAATTTATTTAGTAACACACGAGCTCATTTGCATACAAACCTACTTCAAGTTGTGCTTTATATTATGAGGATAATCTAACTACAATATATTTGATCCTGGGTACCGCTTGAGACATTTTCTTATTTGATTCTCCTCATATCGAATAATTTCCTCAGAGTAAAACGCAAACACTTTAAATGAAACTCCAACTAATTTTCATAAAATCATCATGAATAATGGATACATGGATAAAAGAAATCGGATTGGAGTTTTGAAGAAAACAATCAGTATCGATTCACTAAGGAGTTTACGCCGCATTATTTCTTCCTTTCAGATAAAAGCAGTATGAACATAAAGTTATTTATTAAACTTAATATATTAAATAATAATCAAGGGAATATTTATGACTAAGCTGCCTCAAGTACAGAGCAGCTTTGCTTATTTCCTTGTCAGAATACTCTTCGCAAAACTATTATGTTGATTTTTACGGTTTTCTTAGATTGATATTATAGATTCACTCATTGGGTATGACTGTGAGACATTAACCTCGAAGTATCGAAGAAAGAATTAATTAAGTCATTAAGTATTAAACTTGTCAAAATTAGAAATCCTTCACACGTTTTTCGATACTTTTGAAGATCCTCAAGACCATTTTCTCTGAGTAAAGATGTTTCTCAAGCGATAATTTTCTTCTTCCATCAATATCTGATAAGGAGATCGATAGCATCTCACCTATATTTCCGTCTAGAACTTCTACACACTTACGTTCCTTCTTTTTCATCGAAGGGGTTTTATTCCTATCTACTCTCAATATGTCAAAATCTTATCCTCTCACAGTTCTTTTCAGCTCTCCTCTGTTCAGCATATATCAAGACTTTTACGCTCCCACCCTTTGGGTGCCAGCCGACAGAATATCATATTCACCTCAATTCTGCCCTTGAGCGATATTCGCTATTCTTAAGCCTTCGACCTTCATCCTTTCAAAAACCGCACTCCTCTGATTGGTAACCTTCAGTAGCTAGTGGAATGGAAAAACGTTGGTGGGTAGGGATTCTTTGAAATGATGAATTCCATGTACCTTCCCATCGAAGAGCAAAAATTGGCTTACGCTCTCTTGTTTCTCATGTTTTCTCTATTCGAGGAAATGAACCACCGCCCAATCTGAATGTATTTTTAGGAAAGGTAGGGCAGTAGAAAAAGAATTGAATGCATCGAGTTTTATCAACTTCGAGAATACAAAAAGTGTTATCAATCCTATTTTAAAAAGCTCGCAGCAAATGCTGTATCAGTGATACCCGTTTCTATGAAACTGAAAGAAGCTTGCAATCAAGTAGGGTAATCTTTTTCCGAGGATTTTAGAATGGAAGTCTAATTCCTAAAGGGATGGGTCTCCATTTTGTTTTCAACAGAAAACGTGCTCTTTAGATGTTAAAAATCCCTGGGAAAGGATGATAAAGTTTTTTTTTTACAGTAGTTACCACAAGAGTTTTCTCTAGTATATTTTATTTGTGACATAGGTTTATTTTGCTGAGAGGATTCCGCTTGGAAATAATTTATCCACCTCTATAAGCAGGATTATCACATTCCTCTTCTTAGTTTGTGCATTCCTGACGTGAATTATCGCTCTTAAACTAAAATTAAGTTTCTTCAGATACAGGAACTCCTTACTTTTCTTAGATTAATTTCTTTAATTTCTTCTTTGGGAACTATTGACGATGACATTGACGTTGACAATGGGTTTGATGAAAGAAGGGACTACTTATTTACATTACTTTATGTTATGTTTATATTTATATATTCGTTCATATATTTATATCATTATAGAATAACAGAAAAATAATTTAAATTTTATATTTTGCCGAGTAAAATATATTATATCAAGTCTATTAAAAGGAACATAACATAAGTAAAGGGATAAATAGACATTTTAGTTGTTATTTCTTATTAATGGGAATATCCGTGTGCAGGTGTATATTTTTGAATTATATGTTAAAGAATTCAAAATCTATACTTCTTTGACGCTCCCTCCTCGTTTTATTCGGCAGAGAAGAAATTAGCTTTGCTGGGGTTCTTAGATACCAGTGCTGCTTAATGATTGCCATGTTAAGATCATAGACTGTATTATTCTCTCTTTAAATGGAAAAGGAATGTAGAATCCCACGAAAGTATTCTCTATGAGAAATAATATCTTTACGCAAGAGTAAATCCTAATTTATCGAACACAGTTGGCGCGACTTAACATTTCAACTTTCTGAGACTGAGGTGATTTCCAATTTGTAATTTCTCAAAAAAAATAACGCAAACAGCTGTATTTCAAAACAGTTACAATATTTTAAAAATATAATATGATGGAAATTAAATTCCAGAATATAATACCGAGGAAAATTTCTTGACTTTTGTTTGTAACTCTTCCTTATATAAACATACCGTAGAAATGCCAATAATTTCTCAAACTGAGAGATTAATATAGTTAAGTGTCAATTTTCTGAAGGCTACAATGAAATCAATACTAATCTACATGGGTGGTCTAAAAAGTTTCCGACATTTCGCCATTTCTCGTCATGTTTTCTGAAAATCTTCTGAAGATTTCTGAAAAATCTGGGGTCAGAAACTTTTCAGACCACCCTCGTATTTCCCCCTTATTAGTGACTTGCTAAGGAGAGGACAAATACAGTCCATGGAATAAAAACAGGCAGAAATGAAAAATTTTGGGAAATAATCATAACGAGATGTATGCCTTCGACACCGTTTCTCATATTATTAATGTTTTATTTAGAAACTTTTATTCACATTTTGCCGAAGAATCTTTAATTCTAGTGACAAATACGTTTGTCACTAGTATTAAAGATTCATGGAAGAAGTGGTGAATTCCATTACAGAAAAATGCTTTACTTCTCTTTAAGGAAGTGGAATAAAAGGAACATGGTTTGAAAAAGAAAATGGAAATGAAAAATCAGGGAAAGTCTTCCACGAGGGAGAGCAGGATTAAATACTTGTGGGATTTGGGTTGTTGAAACTATAAACAGTTTTGTATATATCCCAGCCATAAGGAAGCTTTCATACGTCGTTTTACAACATTTAAGTTGCAAATACTCATTACACTGTCACATTACAATGCAAAAGGCATCAGAACTATCCACTAGACACCACTTTCACCAACAATTTTTCTCATAACTGCGATTTTCTACGATTGGTGGATCAACTAAGTCATGTAAATGTGTAAGTCGAAGAATACCTTTTGTTTACGTTTTTTGCATAGGCATTAGAGCTACGGAATTCGTGAAATGTTTGCACCTAAATTACACGAATAAATAATAATAATTCCTGAATGCGTACAAAACAACAACAACAATGCGTACGACGACAATATCTTCTTCCACCCTGAATATCCATGCATTCTCATGTAGTGAGTCTCTTTCCCGAATAATTGTGTTTCCATTTTCTCGCATTTCGCATGTTTCCTGATAATTGACTGGTGGACAGTCGAAGCACGTGTAAAAAACCGAGGAAACGAATATCAAATGCTGGCGACCACGAGGAAGTGAAGGTCGTATGCGGAATGAGAGGGGGTTTACCGCTCCGAGGAGGATATTAACAGATGCGTGGAAATTTTAGCGCACGTCTATGTGGCTGAAGCGTATTTTCATAAAATTTAGATATATTTGGGAACAGCATTAGTTTAGAACCAACTAACAGAAATAGTTACTGTTCCCCACAAAAAAGAATACCTAGTTTTGCCTTTGGTTGGGTGTAGATACCGACCTTGGTGGCCGAGTGGTTAGCGTTCTAGCCGCGCTATTGCTCGGACCCCAAGGTCCCGGGTTCGAATCCCGGCTGATCGGATTTTCTCTGATCAGGGAATGGTTGTGTGTGTTGTCCATTGTTAAGTTAAATTATCGCTATAAAATGGCACTAGTATGCTGTATGTGATAAATGAAAAATAAATAAATAAATAAATAGATGACGTTACACAAAGTTCGGTCAGAACACCTCGGGTTTAAAAGCATTTTTAATTCGATCCTTCAATGCTAAATCTGCTTAGAAGTATTTGAAACGTGTAACTCTTTCTTGATAATAAGGACTTCCTCTCATTACGTTCATCTAGGAACTACATCTTTCCTTTCCTCTCCTTATCTTTTACGCTATCATTAATTTTGTGAAGCAGTCACGTACTAAAAGGGGTTCCTAACAGTTTGATTTCTTCCTTCCGGTAACTCTCTCAACAATGTTTCCTCACCTTTCACATATTTCGTCTATCTCATCTGATCCAGACTACGCAAAAGTCACGTATCTAACCTCACCGAATATTCCTCCTCTATGATCCTAATCACCGATGACATCTTTAGGCAGTGGATATAGATTAATATACTTCCGAGAGCGAATAACAAATAAATTTTCTTTTTATTCAAAAGATTATTCCAAGTCATCCAACTTCCGCAATTATGCACGCCTTTAAAAGTTGCTGGTTAAACATTGTCACTTTACCTCGGTTACCTTTCACCTTTTCTTCCAATTTCCTCAATCTAATCCTTCACCCAACTATCCCCCTGACGCATCCTTCCCTTAAACCCTCTTTAAGTCAGCTCTCGCTTCCTTTTTTATCAGATACTGCTGTCTCTTTCTTCCTTCCTTTCGCTTTTCACAACACACTTCGACCTCTCTCTCCACTTATCCTTCCACTACATTGGGCTCCGCAAAAGCTATTCCCTTTTTAAAAAGGAGTTATTTTAAATTGCGATCAGAAATCCATACCGAAAGACTATAATGTAGGATAAGCTTCGCGTTTTCCAGGAAAACTTTTGAGAAAAAAGAGTTTCAAAACTCGCATTTCCGATTCGGTAGTTTTTGAATTATCCAAAGTGACATGTCTTTCATACACAATCGGTGTTTGCTTCGATATTTCAGCATTTATACCGAGACTAATACTTCTGATTTGGCGATAAAAGCAATTAACAATTTCGTGTTGTATTCTTCCTACCGCCTGATTATTGTGTGTAACTGAATTATTTCAATACGTGTAAACTTAAGTTTGAGTTGAAATGTGCTCATTGATTATGCCTTATTACATCTTCGTCGATAGACCGCACTGTAAAATATCCGTAAAAATAGGATAATTCTTGATTCATTTCAATTTCTTTTTACTTTTTATTACTTCAAATAATTGAAACCGTGAGTTGTTTTAGCTATATTTATAAAAAATTACTTAGTAAATGACTGTGCTCTGTTCCATAAAACAACATATCTTTCAAAATTTTAGACGACTAGCTCACAGCTCATCACAAGTAGTTAATCTAATATTTAACTACATGTAAGCCACAGAGAACAATTTAAATTTGACAAAATTGAGAAATTGGAAGGCTAAGATGTTGATTTTATTTACGCTCAAATGTGGTAGGTTCCTGTGCACACCATAATGTAGTCTTTGTTGTGCCCGCTCGCTTCATTTGCAACCTTAAGGATGTAAGGTGTCATTATAAGTACCTAATTTTTCTTCCTAACGTTACTAAGTTAAAAGTGAAGAAATCTAATTGTAACGGATTCTCCTATCCCTCCAGCTACGGAGGAAGGTCTTCTCAACGCATATCACTTTGTCTCGCTCTCAGCTTCATTTACATCATCCCTTTTTCTCCCCCTAATTCTATCGTTCCTCCTCCACACTTCCATTTGCTTACACATTTCACAATCCATAATATTTTCACACCCCTCTCGCATCCACTTTCCCATAAGCCATTTGGTTAAGAGCTACACCGTACTAAAATTTGCTTCGAAAAAGAGAAAATGCTTCTCTCTCATAACACAAGCAAGTTGGGGCATAATCCATATGACAAGAGTGAGTGGTTTTATTGTTGGTATATTTTCTTGTAGAAATTCCAATTTATCAACTCTGCCATATCGGACGTTAACACTTGTGGTTCTCTGGCAGTGGACCAAAATCGACCTCGATACATATTCGTTTCAGTTACTTGTAAGATACACCTTTCAGTTGGTTAATTATAACATCACATTTGCATGTACCTTTTAGGTTAAGATACTCGCTGAGCGATATACTCTCGAATCGAATTCAAAGTTAATACCTAAAGGTAAAGATTAATTGATGATTGAATATCAAAATCTAATTTCAATTACGATACTTGCTACAGCGGCTTATACGGGCCACATTTTCAGGGAACTTAATAGTATTCAATGTATCATCTAAACAATACCTTATACAGCTTTTGCTACAGTAAAGTAATTTTCTGCTATACACATGGGTGGCCTGAAAAGTTTCCGACATTTCGCCATTTCTCGACATGTTTTCTGAAAATTTCTGAAAAATCTGGGGTCGGACACTTTTCAGACCACCCTCGTAAGATTACGGCGGTGCCATAAAATAGTGCTGAATGCCAAATTGTCGGATTCTGAAATGCATGGTAATAACTATTCGTTAGCACAACAAATAACTAACATATTTGCAGACCTTGTTGAATTTAAAAGGCTGTAGAACGGATTACACACTCTGGTGAAATGAATTTTTTCCTCACAACGTTTATCAGAATACCAAGCAATTGGATAATGGATAAATTCTAACACTACATTAATAAATGAGGAAAAGGAGTTATATTTATTCAGAGGCATTCGCTAGGATTTACGTGACTATTGAATCAATGGTTTGAAAAACACGTGGAATGTTTATATCTATCGAACTATATTGAGCAAGCTTCCTTTAGCGTAGTACAATAAGCACGTGGTATTTCACAATATCTTTCGCGACAGTTCACTAAGGCGTTCTGGGCATGAAATCGAAAAGAGGGGCTCTCACAAACAGGACGAATGACTATATAAATTTAGTAAGCACGGCTGTCAGGTGCAGTGCGTTGTATTTATGGAGAAATATAACAACTGAGGTCCCGTACTCAATTAGAGTGTTTCTGATTAAACCTATCGAAAACACGTCGGGAGCAGAAACAGAAATTTTGTGTGGGAACCTACGACAAATTTTTCGGAATTTAGCCGAGAAATAGTTTTCAAGTCCTAGGCGTATATAATAACATACAGGGGTTTATTACACTAGTATTTATTGTCCAAAAATATTGAAACCATACGAAGAAAATTCGCAAAGGTTTATTTATTCTGTATTTAGAAGATTTATTTGATTAGATTGAATACAGATTTTATTCTGTATTTAGAAAATTTATTGATTATGTCCGCAGAAGAATGCGGACATAAAGGTTTTGATTGCCATGATTTAGCTATAGTTAGTTTAGTGAAAGTTAAGTTAAAGTTTTAGTTAAGTTACAAAGAAGGACGTGGAGGAGTAAAAAATACAAAGCGAAAATTGTTCTTTAACGCAAAGAGAAAATTTAAAAAGCTCAATTGCATTCTGTCTTCCACCCTTGGTGTGAGTCGAAATCTTATATTTTCATTTTAAGGGATTTTTAATGGGGATACACTGTGATTATTTTCTTCCAAAGAGAGAGAGGCAAATAACCAAATATCTATACTGCTTTTCGAAAAAGTATCTAATATATTTAAAGCTGAATGTGACGTAGTGTGGAGATTTATATTGAAAAGTTTTCAACCCTTATTTCTTCAAAGATTTAACTTTCAAATAAAAATAACCTCATGATGATTATTTGCTTCTTATTCGAAACAGCTCGTAACTGTTCGAAAAATAAAACCGTCGAAAAAATAACGATTGAATGTTTCCTTTTGCTTTTCATAGTCTCTCGAACTAATATCGCCAATTTATAGAATTTGATTTTTCAATAAATAAAATAACAAATACATATAAAATTCTAATCACATGTGCGGAGGCAAAGTTGATGAATTCAACATTTAATATAATATCACCCCTAAATGATCTTCGGCTTATAAAACATCCGTTGGATTCATTCTAAAGTGGGTTTCAAAGGCTTTTCGCGCAAGGCGTTTCATGCAAGAGAGGTTCTCCCTTGGAGACGGTTTGCCCAAGGACATTTTACCCTGTGCAATTTCTGGGGAATTTTCATCCGA
Source organism: Pachydiplax longipennis (assembly GCA_036926295.1). Lineage (NCBI taxonomy): Eukaryota > Metazoa > Arthropoda > Insecta > Odonata > Libellulidae > Pachydiplax > Pachydiplax longipennis. The sequence goes on from JAVFKF010000010.1 coordinate 6,412,805, forward strand.
GGAATTTCTGAGGAATTTTCCCCCAGAGACATTACGCTCAAGACTTTTCATCCAATATTCACTCAACTCATGAGATAATTTACTCAAGGTGTATTTAGCCGAGATTTTTCACCTAAACGGTATTAAATTAAGGGTAAGTAATAAGCTATCTCGAAATAATATTTAAAAGGAGAATAAATTCTGGAGGTTTTCGTTAAAAATCTCTGCTCGACTTTTCACATAATGAGTAGCTATTCCTTATCTTCTAAAAAGTCCCAAGAAAACGGCAAATTATTTAGAGTCACCCATAAAAAATGCACGCAAGTGTCTTTTCTGTTGTATGAAGTGATAATTTATTCTGCATTAATGATCTGTAAATGATCGCCTAACCCGAACCCTTTTGAAATACCATTTAGGAAATATACGTTGGTTGAAAACTCCGTGGATGAAAAGTCTATAGGGTGAATCGTCGATACACTTAAAAGTTTGTTTTCTTAACAAATTACAGTATATACTAGCATATAAATCACACCCGTATAAGACGCAGCAAAGTTATTGGGACTAAAGTCTTGATCTATCATAATAGATACCTTGGAAGATCTATATGACGCCCCCTGATTTTTAACCTTAATTTTTGGCAAAAAAATGTGTCATACACGTCAGTATATACGGTATTCAAAGTAGCAATTCATCTTACATGAAGAAAAACTAACATTGATTTGAGGCTATCTCTCCGCATAAAATGGCATCGGCGCAGAAGAAATAAAACGCACAGTTGAATAGAATAAAAGAAAAGGGGAAGAGTTCGACATCTTTCCTTCGACTATTCTTAGCTAAGTATGCACCCTATGCGGACTCCCAAGCTCGATAAATACCCCCAAAGTGGGCATAGTCATTAACAACCGCGACCTTTCGTCCGGAACAAGTTGAAGTTAATTGATTGACCGATTTGCTCCCTCCATTAGCGTGGTATCGCATGATTATCTCCTTCGTAATCAACCAATTAAAGTCTAATGATTTTATTCCCCTCGCGGGTCAGCGACAAAAGCTTTCGATGACAAGGAAATCCGGTCTCGCGTCGGAAACGTTGATGAAAGCGGAAAAAATACACAGCGCGAAACAAATTTCCCCGGTCTCGTTTCATCAGAATGGTAAAATAATTATCGTCCGTTATGCGGGAAGCCTCGCAAAATTATTTCTCCGGAGGGCTTCGAATCACGTCGTTCCACTCCAGCGCACACGCTATTAACTCCATATCTCCCACTATCCCATTCTAGCGCGAAGGACGACCTAGCGAGAGAAATAAATCCTTACTTCTGTTTCATTCCCAAAGTTTTCCAATAGTCCGCAAAATATTCCACCCGAATATTTTTGAAGACCGTTTTTAAGGGCTTCCCTCTTTTTAATCGCGAATTTAATCGGAGATTGATTCATCGAACGGTTTTTCCCCTCCCGAATAGGGTTTGTTTATTTCACTCCTTTCGACACATCCGTACTTTTTCTGTAAAATGATTTGGTCTACAATGCAAGTAGCGGAATAATGGTGCTATTGTAGGTTGGTTTCGTGGGATGCTTGAGAGGCCCTCGGGGAAATCAATAAGAGACTGGGGAGGGAAAGACGTGTTGGAGGAATGAAGAGAGGAAAGGGAGGACAAAGTTGGAGAGGATTATATGGAAATGGCAGGAGAAAATGGCAAGGGGCACCCTTCGCAATTGCAGCCCTTCAAGTTGATAACGGCAACCCACGCCACCTTGGTCATTCACGCCTCTTACTTAGACCCGGACACGGACCCGGATAGATTCTGGGGAATCCGAATCGGAACTACGGCAAAGTTTTTAGGGTTTAGGACGATGAGAGATCCGATACGGAAGTGAAGAGAGCTTTTTTTTTGCCTGCTGGGGAGATGGGAAAAAGAATGGTAAAGACGAAAGAAGATCTTATGGATGGTATCGGTTTTGATGGAATCGACGTTGGATATCGGTAGGAAAAGAATCGAGGAGGCAGAAAATCGGTCCGATATGGGATTTCGGCAAGTGATCGGTTGGGGATTTGGGAGGGCTCTGGCTCGGAAGAGTTTCGCGGATGGAAGGAAGAAAGTGACAAGACTATTCTTCTGCGGGGTTTGTTTGGAGTGGACGAAGTCGGCGTGAAATCACGACGCTGCTCTTTCAACGTGGCTCCGAAATTTGCCACGGCAAGCACGTGACATGGAAGTAATAACGCACAGGTCATGCCTCGAGATCCTGAGCGAATGTTCCTGAAATCACTTATTTGTTTAGATTGAATCGTGACGGCGTTCCGGAGAATTAATTCTCGGAGGTAAACACCAAATGCGTTGCCAAAGTCTACGGGAAATTCGACGTTCGATGAATGTTGGCGTAGTATTTAAGTTCGAAAGAAGCTTTCCCGTTAGATCGTGTGCATGTGCTCGTAGGAATCAGCAGAGTCGTATTTAGAACTTGGGTTAAACAAGAAGTTTACGAAATCCGTGTTCCATATTATATGGATTTTTGGGACTGATTATGCCCTAGATATGAACCAATTTTGTTGATTTGAAAAGTCGAACATTAGCACGAGTCGAAGGCTACTTCTCTCAAATTATATAGCTAGAACCAGTATTTTGCTTTTTTGTATTTTCTGTAATATTATGACAGTTAAAATAGTTCAAGATCATGAATTGAAATAATTTATCAGTGCAATATTAAGGTATTCCTGCATTTTTAATTATTTAAAATTTGTTTTGAAAGCTTTTTGCACTACTTCCCCTTCGTAGGTGTTTTCTTACAGCTGATATAATTTTTCTCTGACAAAAATGTTTTTCCTCCAAACTTAATATTTTTCTTCTCTTCCAATTCTACGTAAATATTTTATATCTTCTCAATTTTTTGTTTCATCCTCTTACTTTCTTAGATGTATGTGGTGGATTTGTAAATATGTTTGGCCGAAATTACTCTTGAACTATGGCTTTGTTAGATGAATTAGCCAACTGTGTTCTATGATTGGCCGAGCAAACCTACGTTACTGGTATAAAAAGAAAGGTTAAAACAAATCTCAGTAAAGATATGTTTCATATGATGGAGGCATTTCTAAATATTAGCTGCTACGTTTACACACAGCTCCAGAAGTGTATTTCTTCTTTCGATACATAATGATGGTTTTACTCGAAGCTCACAGAAATAAATTCAAAAACGATTTCTTTTTATTAAGTTGTAAAATCAAATAAAATTACAGATCTTGCAATACTTTTCAAATTAAAAAAGCTCTACACAATTCCTGTACTCATATCTATCACTGGATTAGAGTGTCTGTCGAGATATAAAAGTATAGAACGAAATATTCCATAAGATTAAACGTTGATAAATTACATACGTAATTCGTGTAAATAAAGAAGAAAAATAGAAATGGAAAAAATAGATGGCAAAAAAATAAATGGCAAAAATATAAATGGCTGAAGTAAAAATAACAACCTCACTCATACATTACAGTTCTAATTACCTCAAAGCTATTCATCCTCGGACGTACGACAGTCATGCAAATAAGGGTGTTTCATTATCAGTATTACTGTTGCTGGCAGTTCAGCTCTCTAAGCGAATGGTCGTTTCTCCATTAGATTGCACATTTGAGTACTGTCAACCTCATGGTATCTTTTTTTACCTTGAAATTTTCTCTGCTAGACCTTTAGCTGATTAACTCTTTCATTGCACATGGGGATCTTTTTCAGTTAATTAACCTACTCGTATATGCTCTTTTGCATTCAATAGCACCTATTATGGCGATTCATTTCCTTTTCTGCTTAGTTTGCGGTAAAATGAAGAGTTTCCCAGTGACGATCACCATTTTTATTCAGCAAATGTGACGCAATATTTTCTTTTCAAACGCTCGTGCTTTGTAGAGTGTACGCAGGTCCCGAGGCAAGGCGGGTGAGTTGAGTTGATTCGCTTCCTGTTATCTATTTAGAGATGGGGCGATCTATGTGAGTGAATGGAAAATCTTTGCGTTATGTAATCATCTGAAACATTGAACGAGAATGTATTATGATAAAATGACACGATGAAAATGAATATATTGAATTTTTCTATGCCTGTCTTGAAAAATATTTGGATCCTCAATCCGCTAATCGTAACCAAAGGTTTTGGCGATGGACTGAGTTTTACTAGGAAAGATGAGGAATGAGATAGTTTGTTCTTACTTTCCTCTCTGAATGCAAGAGAAGAACATGTCCACGTAAGTGAAATACTTCGACCCGATGAATAACACTTTTCATACCATTCATTGCGGAGTGACCAAAATAAATTTAATTCTTCAGCATCATTCGTAACTCATTAGGTATCATTTTATCACATCCATGTGCATGGGTGAAACAAAAGTGAATGAAAGATACACTTTGCTTCATTCTGTACAAAATCACAAGTGTCAAACATTCCATTCTCCACTATGCGATGAACTTGTTTCACTCCTCCCTAAATTCCATGCTCCGCTATTTCAGCATTATTTTAAGAGGCACCTCAGCGGTTTAGTCATTTCTTCAATCGCACCAGAATAGTCTTTGCTTCGTCACCACCTTCCTTGCTGCACACAAACCTCTGTCACGCCGGGAACTTTTTCAGTAATCACTTGGTAATCACTGATGCCGAGTTCGGGACTATAAGGGGGATATTCCGGCACATAATTACACATAAGTACATCAAGTAAAATTCGCTGTTTATCATTGGTTCCGCAACAACTGAATTAAGGAACAATATATTAAAAACAATGGATTGCAAAACTACAAGATCTCAAAATTTATGGTTTGATGGGGTGAATATGTCTGATTTACTCTAGCTAGATTATTTTTTTTCATAATTTGGTGGAAGAATAAAAGACGAATTACTTGCGCTTTGAATTAGCAACCTCGAAATTGTGAAAGGAGTTGTGGACCGCAAAAGATTATTGTAATCATAAAGAAAATATATTTCCATGAGTATGGGATTGTTTCCTCGAAGTACTCACTGGAGTTACTAGCTCAGAATATTACTTTATCACGCAGTGTACAAGGTTTAACTTCGGTCAATGTTCTTGAAAATCAAATAAGAGACTATGGGTTGATGTTAAGAAACGTTCCGTTGTGAATTACATCGGAAATTAAAAAATATGATTTTCTTCAAGAGTAGTTTTTTGAGAGCTTGGATCATCGTGTGCACTTTCCGAAGTTTGTAGGAGTTCTCTTTAGAAAAGGAAGGGGATACTTTTATGTTTGCAATTCAAAAGGCCATTCAAAATGTTGTCCTTTGAGAGTTAGATAGGAAAATTACGTTTTAATCCGCTTTTCTCCTCCAAATTTCCCACAAATGCCATTCTTTTAGACCTTTTCTTCAATTTTGAAATCCTAATTAAATCCAAAGGTCACAGAATTATGCTGAGATGTATAAATGCAAGTCCTTCTTCTGAACGAATCTGTCAGAAAAGTAAACCAATGCATCACTGACTCCCGCCTTACTCTTAAACACTCTCCCCCACTTATCTCCCTTTTAAAGTTGTCCCAATTCCATAAGATACAACATTCATTTCTTCACACCACCCTCCGAACTCTTTCCGCTTCATCTAAAGAAGCGAATGTTTCCAGTTACTTCATCTTATGCTAACCGAATATGCGGAACTAAATTTCCCAAAGTATTCGATTTTAATTGGTTATAAATAATGCAAAATAATTCATGCCAAATTTTTGGGTAATTTAATTTTACATTTAATAAAACAAACAGTATTATGTAGTTCATGAAAAATATCCTAAGCATGTATACCTTAAAAATTTTAAGTTCGCCTGCCGCATACAGGGAACTTTGTTCTATAACAGCTGAGTTTCATCATGAAAAAGGCTTCCGTATTCCATTACGGCAACGAAAGTTTGATGAGCAAAAGGTGTCGTATATAGGTTATATAGAATCTTCAGCGTATGAACACCATGTTTTTCAAGGAAATTCATCTGAGTATAATTAATTTCATCACAGTATCGTGGAAAATTGCCTCAGCTAACGCTCGATATCGTTTTGATTTTCATTTGGAGATGATCAGGCATTGAATCCTTATGATTTCCCTGAAAGATAATACAATACATCAACCACAATGCGAAAGTTTCTTCTAGCGAGGGAATATATTTATTTATTTTTTAAAATATTCGCTGTACATTCCTTCTTTGAAAAATCAATATGTGGGCTTTCAAACCAAATTTTATGTGTTAATTAGCCCTTTAATTCATCAATTCCTCCTGTTGTTAGTCTGTGAGTATTTGCAAGCAATGTAGCAATTTCACTCTGTGTCTTTTCCTTATTAATTAATTATAAGAGTGCTCCCTAACTGAACATTCCCATTTTTAGAGCAGGAAAATTAAATGTGAGCATTGCGGGTAGTATTACTCAAACCCTTGAAACTTAAAAGACAATAATTAAAATATTCTCCGAAAGAATGGTAATTAACTTTATTTTACTTCAAAGTTCGCAACCTGAACGCAAAAGTGTGATTTTTCGGAAAAAAATCGTCGTAAACAATGCGGACAGGTTATATATCCTGTTGACAACAAACCGGAAGATTTTTTCAATTCCACCCCAGGACTCTCGCTTTCTCTTTACGATTCCTGGAAACAGGACGTGCAAACAGCAAACTCTTCAATCATATCAGTTATCACGCCCATCTTAACCTGGCGATCGGTCTTCCCTCATTCTACTTGTTGCTTGATTGGCGATGTGAGGGCGAACAAGTGTCTGGCGCGTGCAGCGGCGCTGCTTCGCCAAGAGACTGTTAGAAACTGGTCGTCTGCCAAAGGCTCCCTCACCCGCTCCCACCACATCCACACTCTTCTCCCCACTCTCACCTCCATTCCCAACGCGCATGTGTGATCGACCACTCCAAAGCCCCTTAAGCTCGCGATCTCCTCATTCCCATGCAGTGTTCTCTCGTGATCCGAGTCGTCATGGCCGCAGACGCCACGTGAGTTATGTGTGTTAACACGGTGTGTGACAGTTAAACACTGGCTCTTGCAAGGTGATGAGGGGCGATGGCTGGCTCGATCCGAGTCTTAAAGTTGTGCATCCTCGGGGCCGTGTTCGCTTTCGCGGCGACTCAAGAAACGTCCCCGGCGACTTCGAATGTCTCTACGGAAATTATTCCCACCGATTCTCCGACCACCGCTTCGGTAGATCTCTCATCCTCGACGGCGAAACTTCCGGAGTCCACTCCAACTTCGGCCCCGACGATCCCACCGACGACGCCGGCGAATCCGACGACCCCGACTCCGTGGACGAGCACCGAGTCGGAAGGAGTTACGAAGGCGGAGACCGCGTGGACGACTCCGCGGACTACGGCTACGACGGAGGCGGCAATATTGGCGCCCACGTCGGTGGCTACGGAGACCTCGTGTCCTGAGCGCTGCGAATGCGGGACTCAGGATAACAGTGTGATCGGAAGGATGGCAAAAACTGTTAACTGCTCGCCAGGTGCTGCATCCGAGCTTCCTACTTGTCTCAGCCCAAGCGTCGAGGTTCTTCTTTTCCGAAACAACAGCGTGCGGAGGGTGGACTTCTTCGCATTCAAGCGCGTGCCGGCCCTTCTTCTTCTCGACCTTGGAGCGAATGGTATTAATGAACTGGTAGGATCCGGGAAGAGGCTTCCAAGACTTTCTTACCTTGATTTAAGTATAAACAACTTACACATCATTCAACCGTACGCTTTCAGGGACTTTCCCGATCTCGAGTTTCTCAACTTGTCTTGGAATGGGCTTCACACAATCTCTCCTTCAGGTCTCATTCTTCCGAATCTTAAGGTTTTAGACTTGAGTCACAATCGGCTATCGATTCTCAAAGAGCATTATTTTGTTGATACAACTCTTTTGAAAACTATTTACCTCTCTAACAATGTTTTATCCAGGATTCCAGGCTTCGTGTTCGGTAGAAATTTACACACTCTCATACTGGCGCGCAATCACATAATTCGATTGGAAGAAAATGCTTTGGAGGGAATAAATATTACCGGAAAACTTGATTTATCTTCCAACTCGCTGAGGCGTATACCAAACGCTGCTTTAAAGAGGGCGGGACGCGTTGATCATCTAATTCTTGACAATAATATCTTCCATGTTCTGGGTGCTGGTTCTGTCGTGGGATTGAGTGTAAGGAAGTTGAGTATATCGCGGCAGAAAAATTTACATTTGGTCCATCGAGGAGCTCTTTCGAATCTTGAGGAAGCCGAGGAAATATTGATTCGAGAAAATCCTGTTCTTTCTTACGTTCATCCAGAAGCTGTTATGAACACTCCACGTCTGAAAGTTCTCGATCTGTCAAGTAACCGTCTCTTCACGATAGAGGAGGGGATAACTAAACAGAGAATGCTAGCTTTGAAGGAGCTGAGGATCGGCAACAATAGTTTTCCGTGTCATTGTAGCCTAAAATGGGTTCAGGAGAGGCTCACCAGCGGATCAAAGGGGGGAAATACGGATGAGCTGATCGTGTCCTCGACTGAACCGGACGAAAACTGCGAAGTGATATCTAAGGGGAGTAAATCTTTGCTGGGCCAATGCGAGCGCAACGTAAACATTTACTGCACCGAGAAAAATGGGACTCTGATAGACATCACCAATCTTCCCCACATGCCCGATACTTGCAGACCTTATATCATCCCCTTGTATCCCTCCGTATTTCACGATGTTCTCGGAAGTAATGTTTCCTTCCACTGTCGCGCGCTAGGTTCACCTGATATTAAGATTCATTGGTTCTCAAAAAGTGGAGCAAGACTCTTCAACAATGAATGCGCCGGTCGTCTTTGCGTGAAGGAGCATACATTGACGATTCATTACCTCCACCACGAGGACGGCGGGGCTTATACGTGTGTGGCTAAGAATTCCGCGGGAGCAGACGCTAGAGCAGTCCGCTTGCTAGTCAAGGACGTCAACGTCCAACTGTTTCCCTTGACGGTCACTTCGACTTTCGTCACTCTTGCGTGGAACATGTCGAACGCTATCTCCAACAACTACATGCTGAGGTATGAAGCCGTAGGGGGGGATCCGAACGCAAAACATAGGTCCGTCACGTTCACCGTAGGTTTGAAGCTTCATTCTTACACGGTCCATGGCCTTCAGCCGCATTCCACGTACGACTTTTCGCTGTGCATCAAAAGGGAGGATTATCTCATCCAGATGTCCTCTATCAGAGTGACGACAAAAGGCGAAAGTTTCCTCCTCACTCTGGGCATCGAGAGGAGTTACTTGAGCGTGATTCTCGTTGGAGTTGGCCTAGGAGCCGTGTTAGCTAGTTGCGCAGGCTTTTGCATCCTCAGATGCTGGAGGCAAAGTCTTAAGAAGTCTCACGAGGCGGAGATCCGAAAGAGCGACTCTTTGTCCGGACGCTCTATTCTGCAATCTTCATCCACTCACTCGGACATGGCATTCATTACTTACATCAATCTCACCGACGACAGTCTATTCTCTGAGCACACAGAAAGTCACTTGGGATACGCCTAAGAACTGAATTCGACTGACTTCTCAAGATCGTCCCATATAAGCCCTCCATTCTACAGGCCCATCTACTGAAATATATTAATCCTAAATTTTTTGAACCGTACCGGGCCATTAAGCGAGTGAGTATACGTTAACGTATGCTGATTCGTTACTCGGTTATTTTTTCGCACGGTGACAATTCGTATCGCACAATCTTGCACGTCATATTCCCACGATTTGCTTTCGGAATAGCCCCATTTTTTGTTACATAGTCCAGATCGTTCTAGGATTGTTTTCATTTTTTGGGCTAAAAGGGGAGGTTTATAAGGAGGCTGATATAGAATTTGTACTGAAAATTACATTATAGGGGAGTAAAGAGGTGAGATAAAAGTAGATAATGGAGAGGAAGCCTTGAGTATTTAGTATTAGTCAATATTGTGATACAATATGTTTCATATCTGTAGAGTATTTTGTTAATTCATTATACACAGATTTGGATATTTCTAGTGTATTCAGCCGTTGAGTATTTGGGGTAAAATGATCATGAAAAGCATAGAAGAAAAGGTGAAAGGAAACTCGCTATAATATTTAATTGGTTCTTGGAGCCCAATTGGAGTTAAAATTAGCATAAAGCTATCTTCCTTCAAACCCGCAATTATCTGCATTTAAAATTCTTACATACTGGATGATTCGATCATTTCGAGGTCATCCAATCTTTTTCTCTATCGGACGACCAATTCTAATCATGTAATTCTACTAGAAAAAAGGAAAATTTTGTAGAAAAAGGAAAATGAGCGAGAAATAAAATTCTAGGCTAGAGGGGTGTCTCTAAGAAAGGATATATGATTCCAAGTTTTCTTTTGTTTGAAAACCTACCCCAATTTTCCATTATAACCAGAACTTTTACTCGGTAAAGGACCAATTATATTTCGACATATGTCTGTTTGTGCCCTATAATTTTCATAGGGTTTTGTAATGGAGAGTTTGATAGTTCGAAGATTGAGGGGATTCTTACAGAATATGACCATAGAGTTTTTAATCTTTTACTAATTGATATCAAGAATTAGGAACTTATCTTGTGAAATTAATGATCGAGGTTTTCTCTAGAAGAATGTTATGGAGAAAACTGACTCATTAACTCCATCGATGTTAACAGATATGTGTTAAAAATGTTAGAATAGCGCATAATCTATTTCTATACATATATGCTTGATAATTATTGATTGTAATGGACAGTAACTGTTTTTAATTTTGTAGGGAAATACATTATATCTGACATGAGACATGGTGATTAACATTAACTGTTGAACTAGGAGAATTGTCGAATGGAATCCGCATATTTTTCAACTGTCCGTTACGTGAAAGGAATTATTGATTGGTTTCTGTCATACTACCGAATTCATTTACAGTTGATTCTGAAGACTAATATTTTATAGCTGTAACTATAAACTTCCAAGTTGTTTTTTGGTATACTTAAAACAAATCGTACATTCCGTATAGTAACAGAAAATACTTGAAAATGTATATAAAATAAACTTTCAATACAGAACCCAGCTCTATGGGTTAATCAAGGCACATCAGGGTGTAATTTTTGTATTATACAGGACTGAGGAATCTATCTGCTATGTCTCCATGTTGTGTTAATTCTATGCTATCACAAACATAAATTCCATGTTGAAGCTAAATATTTTATGTTCCAATGTGATTCTGTGGTTTATAAATGTAGTGTGCATGCTGAGAAGGGGCCTATTGGTTCGTGGTATTGTCACCATGAATTACAAACATAGGTTATGAATATATTTTTGTTAAACATTTTCCAGTGGATTGGAAGAAAGGGGAGGTGGGCTTTATTATATTACTTCGCGTGTTTAAACCTGCAAATTGCATTCAATTTTAGAGTTCACGGTGAATTAAATTGCCGTTATATGATATAGCATTGACAAGAGAATTACCATCTTACTATTTAGAATCTCGATCATCCGTCCGTTATTAAATAAAAGGAAGGCCATAGTGTCTCTTAAAAATCAACCTGTTACAAGGGGGCGAGTTATTCTACGCAGGTGGTACATATTTGACCGAAAACCGCCACTATCCGTGGATCCTTGACAAAATTTGCGGTAAAACTTTGCATTAAGTAACCCAGGTGACATATCACATAACACGGCCAAACTTTCATTAGAGCGTTCTTTTGTATTGTAAGCTTAATATGTTGTGCTTTCCCGCTTGTTGGAAAACTTTACATTTGTGGAACTTGTCACCGTCATCCACTCTGAGTGTTTAGAAGAGGAGAGCAACTATGCAGATAATCATTTGAAAGCCAAGAGCAACCCCTTACTGGGCCTTTTGTATTTAATGTTGCTTTATTAATAGGTGCTGTTTATGTTGTAACAATGGAGTGATGTAAAAACCCCAAGAAACATGTCACTGCTCCAGTTTAAAATTTTGATATGGAAAACGTTAAAAAAAAGAAAATATTCTAAACCATCTGTAGTGGGCTCCCGCAATGGGATTATTTGTGATACTATACAAGTATAAATGGAATAAAATGATCTCTTTTGAATAACTGACTTTTATTTTCCTTTTTGACCTAACTCTATATTGCTTCGTGCAACGATAAAAGAACTTTGAAAGATCGGCAAAATGGTAAACAATTTAAGGTTTAATATAATTATCATTAAGTATCATTTCGTCATATCAATTCATGGAAACCAGCTCTTCAAAGAGTAACTCTATGACGACGAATAGTTTTCTAAAATGAAATTAATGCTGACAAAAGAATGCGTTGTAATAAAAGATTTTGTTTATTAAACCATTACTAAAAGGAGTGAATTTCCCTTATTTGATTGTTCCAAGAGCTAAGAGGAATTAAAGTTCAAATAGTTTCCTTAGAGTTATCTTTCTACTCTTCACAAGATCTTTACTATTCACAACAGCAGAAGAGCAATTGCAGAGAGAAAACTGCTCGTACTTTGAAATAAAATGAATGATTTGTCTTGAGTTCTAACAGTGCGAAGAGTCAAATTATGATGCTCAACGACAGATCGTTACCGTATGTACGTTTGTGTATTTTCAGTGGTGCTAGGGAATTTAAAGTCCACGGACCGAAATTCGAGTATTTAGATAGGCCAAATCTCGATGGAAGTGAGGCAAAATATCTTTGGGATGCTGCACTTCTATCTTACCTTGTTAACACCACAGACTTGGAGACCAAACCCAATAATAGCTTTGGTTGGGTGGACTCCAATATTTAAACCTCTCCACTATATTTGATTGGTAAACAGGATGTTTTTCATAAAAACTAGACGAAACACGAAACAATTTAGCTATCATACCGATATTCTAAACGCTGTACTGCTTAAATGAGCAGAGATCAGACTTTACATTTCTCGAAGTTGTAGGAAATAATGCTATCAACAGGTAGAATCCGTATTACAGCATTTTAGGCTTAAGATAGGAAATTCAGCCAGTATTTACAATATGAAAATGAGGGAATTAACTCTTCCCTTGGTGGAATTTTAGTAATTGTATCATAACTGAATATGGGCGTGTCCCATATAACACGAAATACATATAATTAGGTGAAACTACCATTTTTACTGCTAAAAATGAACTATCACGTTAGAGATTGATAAATAAAAGTTCGAGATAAATTAGTCTCAAATCTTAAATGCTATAGTTAGTTTATCATACGTTAAATTTAAGGGAATATCAGTTTGAATATATTTATATTCTGCTATTGCATTTTCATGCAAAAACTTAATCGAAGTTTGAAAATGAATCTATATTTAAAAAAGTGGTACTCATGTGAAATCATCTATAGTTCAAACAATTCACATTTAAGTATAAAAATACAACAAATCGCTGGAAAGGCCTTTTCAGGATAATTTTAAGGAATAGTTTTTAATGGAAGTTAAAATATCCTATAAACATAATGTAGCGTTTGAGAGAACACTATAACGAGATTTTTCAAGTACTCAATCATTATGAATTAACTCTCAAACTTTTAAACATTCATTCATTTTCAAGTGCTGAAGTACTTCAGATGTTAGGATATAATTTTTCATATCGTCCTGAAAGGCACATGCAGTGGACCCTATGAAATGAAAAGAGAGCTTTTACTTACGTTTTAACTCAAGAATCAATATATACAACGAGCAGCATTAAAGCTGACACCTTGTAGAAAATGAGATATTTTGATTTTCCAAATAAAACATATCAATATTTGTATCGAGAGTAGAAAAAGCTTACGGAAGGAAGAAATTTCGTCAAGTTAAGTGAAATATCAATTTAAAATTGGATCACGATTGTACCAATTAACCCAGTTCGCTAGGCTGGGATGTCCTTTTTTGCTTTTACTGTTTATCTTCAAAACACACTTAACATAAAAAAGCATAGAATGTATTTTACACTGAACTGATAATTTGTAAACATATTAGTAATTTTATCCAAATATAATTGACCCGTGGATGAGATTCTCAAACAATAAAAATTACCCATCGTTCTAGCATTGACTAGATATACAATTACTATTCAAGTGGTGTTTTAGCCCGTCATTTTCTGAGATATAAGCTTATTACAGCAGACAATCCCAAAATCGTCTTCTTTTCCGTGCAATTTTATGGTTTCCGAGAGTTTCATTTGAAGTGTTTCACCCACAGAATGTTATACTCTATCTCGTTTGATATAAGATGGTTCGTGGGATAGAACTTTCATCAAAAGACATTATTCCATAGAATCTTGCATATAAAATATGTTCCTGTAAATTAATTAAGTCGTGTTCTCATGATGATGTGAGATTTATGTTTTTTGAGTATGTGTAACTCTTGCGACATCTTCATTTTGATTGAATAAGAATATTCTTAGCCTCACAAAATACAATAATAGTAATAATCTCTCAGTCTACATTTTCAGTCGATAACATTACAGATGAAATCGGCAAATCTTCAACTACAATTTCCATTACTTATTTTTAAGATCTTACTGATTTCAACAGTTTTTTATTTCTAAATAAAAATAAACATTCTGGTTATAGCCCGCATACTTATCAAAAATATCTTCATCCATTTCTTCGTATATTTAATATTGTTTTGAGCACATTCCCCCTTGTTTTATACAGCTGATTCAAATTATAGCCATAGTGTTGCTAAGGTTTCATAACCTTGAAAATCTATTGTGACATTGCCTTTCTATTTTGAAGACAAGATGAACCGAAAAAGCTAAGCTTAAACTAATTCAGAAGTTGTAATGATAGTACAAATTAGCATAATATAATGGACATATCACGGAAAAGATAAAAATCCAAATTTATAAAATTAGTAGTATTTTACTACCAAAGACGGAAAATATATCCTACAAGGTAGACCAAATCAATGCATACCTGTATTGCGGGTTGTAAACATTCACGGCGACCTAGTCATGCTCAATGCGGCCTTGCAGATTATGCATGACGTAAGGGATTTTTAATGAAATAATTCATTCGTTGAAGCAATATTATACCTCTAGGATGTCAAATTCGTCACCGCTACGGGTCACTAACTACCACGTTAAATACACACTGGACCCATTATATATAGTTACTAATTCTGCTTCTCAATATTCAGTCTCTTGAATATTTACTAAAAGAAATCTCAATGATAGAAAAGTTATGACAATTTCTATTATCGATAATATGAAGACTTAATAATATTATAATGATATCAAGCTAAACACCGCTATTGAGGAGCTATAATCAAGATAAAGAAAAATACAAGACTAAAACATAATTCAACGGAAATATACCGATATAATGATGTATATACATATTAATATTATTTTAGAATTAGCAAAAATATTACAGAGTTTATGATACTTGCTGCTAAATTTTCAATATTACTCTTTTTACTTTCCTGCCGGATACTTTCAATTTTCTATCTCAGAACTAACGGAAGGATATTAACATATATTTAGCCATTAGTAGCCACCTCAATTCTCAAGATTTGGAGATAATAGTTGTAAACATACTTCATGGCGTAAATTTTCATTCGTGAAAATAAACGTTTGCATAAGTACATACTTCCAAAGTAGCACTAAAGTCACCGGGAAACTTTTTAATCTCGGGGTTTTATTTCCAAAATGTGGATTATTAAAATGAGAGCATTCATGCTGAAAATGTTCTTATTTAAAGAGGCCTCGTATTGACATTGTGGGCTGCACAATAAGAATTGGAGGGCCGCACCCGAATCTTTGACTGCCAGTTTAGAGCCCCTGTGTTACTTCATTCATAACTTTTAACCGTGAATCGTGCCAAATGTCACATAAGTACAGTATGTGCGTAGCATGAGGGACTGTGCAGGAAAGTGAAAAACTGAAAAAGATGCAGTGAAAAGGCTCACGCTTTTTAACGATTGCTATTACAAGTAGAAGTAATTCCGCAGGCGTCAAGAGGTAGGATAAAAATCAACAGAGGAATTATTATTAAAACCTGCTCGATGAAGTTAGGCATAAATATTCTCGGAAGACGTAGTGGATATTGCTATTGTTTAAGTTCTTCGACAGCTGAGGTCATTTTGCACATATTGGCTCCAACCGGGAATCGAGCGAGGGACTGCTTTTCCAAAGCCGGACAAACTTTGCTATATGGGAGCCGACGTTCATGTTCACCCTGTGACTTAAGCCTACCAGTTATCGCTAGGAATGTTACAGGAAACGAATTTCAGGATCGAAAAACAGAGATATTCATTTCTATTGGCAAGGAGTCGCAAAAAAAATTAGAAAATGAAGCTGATATGTGCACCCGCTGAAATACAGAAAAATGAAAAATTAGTGTATATGTTGATGGCGATAAAAATTTATGTAATACAAAAAACGCCCTTTTTCATTTGAGTCATGAAAAACTCCGCACTGTTACACCGAGAAATGCTTACTTTGAAGCTAATCAAATTAACAGATATATACATAGACATACATAAACGCACATATATATCTAAACAAACACACTCCAGCCTGCTAATAACCTTACTCTACATAATGGAAGTATTTTCAATTCCGCTCATAGAGAAGCAATCTCATAAGTCAAATATGCAGTAGATACATGATGTCGCTAGGAGGATGAGGCGGGAAAAACTGGAATGTTTGCCATTTGAGAGTACTTCGCGTATCAGTGAAGCGCTCCCTTGGGTTAAGATATAAAAAACTCTATCCCACCAGGATAGCCTACATCTCCATTTCACCGATCGAAAATTGCACTTGATGTGTTTCCAGTAGTAGTTATACTCTCGGATTTTAATTAGCAGACGACTTTATAAGGAGAATAAATATATATTTTTACGGTGGTTAACCTGACAAGGAGGGATCTAAATTTAATTTAAGGATGTTAGCAAGAGATTCTGATAAAATCAATGCATTTAGCCGCAGCAACCTCCGTATTTTTCGATCCATCTGTTTGATTGGTACCAAAATAACAGTTTTTTTCTTTTCTGTTGATTTCGATAAATTAATCTGTAGATTTAGATACGTTTATATGTAAAAGTAGAAGTGAGAATGTGCTCCCTTCGGTCTTAATTTGATAGTGTGAGGTGATAAAATGTGTAAATGTAATGCAGTCGAAATGGTACGCTTGGGTAAAGGCAGGAGAAGACGGCAAGGGCATTGAATGGAGGCCGAATGTGGCATGAAGGAAATTCGGATGGAGAAATATGAAATGGGTGTGTTTTCATGCTGCGGAAATGTGGGGAGAATGGTCGAGAGGCGGATGGCCAAGGTGGTATTTGATGGTAGAGTAGGTCGCTCCAAAGGGAAAGATGGCTCAGGGAAAGCAGGGCGATTGTGGTAGATGAGATTCTAAAAAAAGGAAGTTTGCGGAATAAAGGCCCGTGGATGAATCGATATGTGTGTGTTCTTGAAGCGAAGGAAGTATGTAAAGATGGGAAGATGTGGGGGAATGCTGCGAATCATAAAGAGTCGCCGCTTCAATCCAGGAAAGGAACTGCGTCAATGGTATTAACATATCATAAATAAGGTAAATACTTCATGTATTCTAATTTATCACGTTCTTAAAAAAAAATTTTGAAATCTTTCACCCCAGTTGCTTAAACTTCATAGTTGGCGGTAAGAGTAGAAATAATGATTTCTTTGAAAGACTTCGCCCTTACGAAAATAACTTTAACGCATCATTTATCAAAACAGAAATAGACTAAGCTATTACTTGTATAAATATAAATTTAAATAGCGCTCTTTTTATAGGGTAATAGAAGATTCTTTACAATTTAATGATATAGTTAGTTAATCTATGGATATAGATAGTTTAATCTATGGATACAAACTGAGCTTGCACTCCAAGTTTAAATACCAATCGTACATTTAAAAATTATCATAATATTAGTATTTAGATACCGAAAGTAGTCTGCATCCAATTAAATGAAGACACAATTTCCAATTAGCTATATTAGATTTCCTGCAGAAGTTGAATGCTTTAGTTAGAAAAATATCCTTAAAAGTTGTAACAGTAATTTAATATCACCCGGAATTTAACTCAAGGTATGTAATTTTAACATGGAATATCCTTTTGAACCAAGAATCTCAAACTATCTTTGATATCGATTGAAACAAATATTTATTCTCAATTTAGAACCATTAATAACGGTACTTTTAGGCATTATTATTATTCAAAGAATTAGATTCAATCAATTTGAAAATATCATGATTTTCATAATCAATGAAGTGATTGCATACTCAGGTTAATTTTATTATTGTATAAACAAATATAGAATATAGAAGGGAAAATTTATAGAAGATCAAGCAAATTTTCAAATGTAGGTTTGTTCAATGATGATTACCATACCCATTTCATTGATTTAAAATCTCTTGTAGAGTTACTCACTTTTTGCTTTCCATTGTAATTTCATTTAATTAAGGGTTATTTTAGCAACAATTTTCATTGTGGAAATTTAATCCGATCAGGTTTTAGAAAGTAGTCCTTTGTATATACTATTACAAAGAATGGAACGATACACTTCTGTATACCTACATATTTTCCTAATAAATAATCAGAAAAATATAATTTAATCATAATCTCAAGAGGGAAAAAAAGCTAGAGCAGTATAATCTTAAAGTGTAATTTTCTCGTGGGAACCATCATTGAAGTGCTATTTAACATAGGGTGAAAATTGGGAAGGAAGTAATGAAGATACGAAGTAAAAGAGTTTTTGGTATACGGAGAACGATATGGAACTCAACCTTCAGACTTATATGGTAACTTAGGAGGCTTTCCAGAGTTCCAAAACCGTGTGGTTTGCATGTGCTAAGCACGGAGTATTATAACTTTCGTGATCTAGACTTAAGCCAAAACTACTCTCTAATAATCCTTCTTTAATGCTGACAGCTCTAATGTGTACATGACGTAACATTTGTCTCTCCGGAGGATTTACTCATCACAAGTCATTATCCACGGATCATCACCTTGCCGTCATCCCCTCTCTCGATGCTTGGATCAAGAACACACAAAACAAATAAATCCCTTTAATTTCCCATTCCTCAGCTCCCCTTGTATACCTTCCATCCTTTTTCTTTAAATATTATTTACGGGAAAATTGATAGCCCTGATGAAATGAAAACATGAAAGGAAAGCCGATGTAGTGAATGAGAACGAAACCGCTCAGGAAATGAAGGAAAAAGAAGATATAGGATGGAATAAAGTGAAAAGAGCTTTCTTGAAGAGACATAAATATTCATTTGAACATTAAGGATACACCTTCCACGTCTATCAATTGCTTCTAGCTCACGGAATGGCAAATAGAAAGTTAATCGAGTCGGTTTCATGGCGTACTCTTAACGACACGGGCCTTTATGGCTCTCTTAAATGTTTCAAGAGTAGTTATGGTATCTGAGTGTCACGGTAACTATTATCGTGTACACCTGTAGCGTTGGATACGCGAAATAATTGGAAGTTCTCCAAGAACTGTGTACAAGTATGTTTTAGGAAGTTCATATACGAAATAATATCTGATATCTTATCCACGGCGTGAATCAACACGATCACAAGAAAGGAATTGTGTGACTCATTTAGTTTTTGCGATAATACATGCAAAGTATGATATAAATCATTTAACCCCATTATCCGCATGTATACGTAGGATTATTTTTCTATCTTGTTCATTTAATTCATTGAGGAGATTTTAATATTTTTGTATGTATTTGATCTTTTTAAAATCAATCACACTGTAGTAGATAGAAAAATTATAAATCATGGCGTACTCTTTTCATATTTATTGAATTTTGAATAAAATATAAATCACCCTTTAATTTAATGAAAGCTTAAAGGGTTCATTACCAGTGACACGCGACGCAAAAATGTAACAAAATAAATTGATTTAATATGGTGTTCGTTATCTAAAGCAAAGATGTCTTTTAAGAGAACTTTTTGGAAGTGGATAAGTTCACGGCAAGAGCTAGGCGAGCCAGATCAAAGTATGTTTTAATATCTATTTAGCTTTCAGATATATCATATATTGTGCTTAAAAAGTAATAGGTAACTGAAGGGGGATTTACATATAAGAATACATATAATTCAAATACAATTAGAAATCAAATAATTCAAATTCAATTAGAGATGATCACTAGTAAAAATACTAAAATGGTGTCTGAGTAAAATGCCCAATTTGCTTGCGAGCCACATTGAGAGCTTTTGTGAGCTGGATATGATCCGCGGCCCGTCATTTGGAGACCCCTAATCTATAGAGTTGAATGATCAAGTTAACCATTATTGCTTAGCATAATCACCTGATCACGACGAATTTTTCGGTTGAATCAGCTTCTAAATTTTATTTATTTATTTTATTGCTACACTTCTCTGTTTGATTCATTTCTCAGAAATCAGGCTTAAATCTTGGGAACACTGTTGCTTAGATTCATAAAATTTCCCATAAAAATACACTCTAACCTTACATTTTTGTGCAAAGAAATATACTCTCGGAATGAGTTTTGCTTTACCTTAGCTAACCGGAAAGAATAATTAAGCTCTCAGTGCACATCGAGAAAAAATACGTATGGTTTAATGCGGCTCACTCCAACGTGGTTAAATGATCGTTTTATGATTACATTATCATGGTAAGTCTACATAAAATCAAGGGAATTTCCTTGAACATCCTTCAGATACCCACGTCAAAGTGACGGATGAGCATAGCGGAAAGCAGCCCGAGGGCCTCTCGGATGTTGCTTGATCCAAACACACTTTGAGAGATTTGAGTAAGTCCAGCAGAATCAAAACACGTATTAACTGATTCCTCTGTCATGCGAGCGGAGTGAAATAACAATGAAACCCAGATTATAGGGGTTAGGGATTGCAAGAGGCCGCAGAATCAGTAATTTTGATGGAGATCAATATGGAAGTTAAGAATTCTCGCCGGAGGAAGTCAAGTGCGGTTTCAGTCGTTGTATTGGCGTGAATATTCGATTGGATGCTATTGAAATAATTGTTTTCATTCCGTCTCAATGTCTCAAATGCTGTGAATGTCTTAAAATCTTGAAGCTCGCCGATAGGAAGATATGTTTCGGATTTTATTAACACAAATGTGTTTTTTGCCGTCGTATGATTATATGGACCCGTATTATTTTTACTTCGTAGACTAAAAAGAGTGTACAACATAAAACTTTTCCAGCTGTCCAAGTCTGGTCCAAGGCTGAGGAGACCCTGGTGGTTTATTGAGATTATCAATGGTTTCCACAGAAATATGTTATTCGTTTATTTTTTCTTTTCATGTCACCTTCAATTTTATTTTGGTTTATATGAAATACACCATATCTTAATTTGCTATCTTTTAATAAGCAGTATATTAATTTAATCTGATTGTTGCCTCAGTATAGATTTTCCTAAGAAGCAACTTACAACTTCCTCAATGAGGCGGCACAATGGCTTTTTTAAAAATTAATTTGAACAGAAATTTGGCCCAATAAAATAATACCTACTTTGTTTTCTTTCATACAATGCATTTTATAACGAGAAAGTCAAATGTTAGTATATAAGTGAAAAATATAGCATTACGTCTATATATTTGAAAACTAAATTAATTACCGGGATGGGGAAACGCGATGATCCTTCTAATTAATGAAATACGATGAATTTATCTAGCATCTCGCATTCTTCATTTTATCACACACTCATTCTTTATAACTATCGACGATTATTCGTAACTGCAATTCTTTGGAAGTCCAAACAACTGGTACAAGTTTGTTAGATATTAGTAATCGAACTGACTAATTTACGGCTCGGTGGTTCAAATCCGTAGTATGTTCAAAATATTTTCTGGCGTCTGAGCATATTCCCTCATATGACTAACTGAAGCTTGTCTAATATCCTCTGACATTTCTGTAATTACACACTCTGTTCTAATATACGAACTACCGACGAGGAAGCCCTGAAAGAAGTTAAACAATACAAAAGCCGATGGCTAAGGTCCGACACACCCACAAACAAATATTTACTTTGAGATTTATGGAAATAGCAGGATATTGAAAAAAATTCATATTAAGAGAGCTCTCAACCTCGAACGGACTTAAAAAGGCTTTCACTTTAATTTCTGAAGAGCCATTGCCGATGACTAAATTTAAGGAGAACATGAAAAGATGGTGAAGTGCTAATTTCATGATTAATATCATCGCTACTCGAAACGAAATCATTTCTTTAGTCATTCATTTCAGGGGGCATAGCATTTAATTAACATAATATCTAAAGAGAAAATTTTAGAGCCCTTTCCGTCCGCGAATTTTAAAGTTTTTCTGATTCCTCTCTTTTTATCTTTCTCTTATTCATTATTAAAGTCCCTCGGATATCTTAATAGATCCCAGATATCTTAATATTTTACGTAGAATTAATTCATACTTTCCTTCCAAATCTCCGCGATATTTTTCTTCATTTCACTAAGTAAGCGGCTTTTATTCTCTTTAATTTTCCTCGGCCTCTTTCAGTCGGCCGTGATTCGTTTTTTACGCAACCGTGTTTATTTTCTGTTCATCCAACATTGATCTACTAAAGGAAAATTTGAATTTATAGAATGGAAATTCATTTATAGAAAGAATCCCTTTCCCATCACGGTTAAAGATGGTACCTATTGGGTTATTTATAGTAGATTTTATTGATAGATTTAATTATAGTATGAATCTGAAAGCTATTTTATTTTAGTAAAATATTTCAGTAAAACCCGTTTCAGACGCTCCCTTTTAAGACGTTATCCCATTTCATACCCATTTCTCCAGTTCCTGGTCCCGTCATGACGAAACACATTGTAAAAATACCGCTTATGACGCTCTGATTCCCGCTTAAAAGGCGGATTTTTTCCGTTCTTTAAATTCTTTCAATTATTAAAAATCATCTGTGTCGTCCTCTCACGCTTTGCCTTACTCTAGAATTTTTTCTTATGAGTTTATTCTTGAGAATGACTAATTTTGTGAGAATAAAATCAAGATATCGTGAAGAAGAACAATATCCAGCCATCTGTCGGAGCTGATACAAAATCTGGATATAGATAGAGTGAGATCTTCTTTATCACATTTTCTTTATCACTTTTTCTCGTTATATTAAAAATTCGCTTGATGGCGTTTCCTTTTTTTGCATTCTCAAGTCGTACGCATATTGAATACACCAGAAAGGGAACGCAGTGTTTTGTGAGTGTAGGATTGGAGACATCGCGCTCTGTGACGCCCTCTCAACACTGCTGTTGAAAAATATCGTCTTCCCTAGTTGATATGGAAAAAAATTATTACATTTTAGGGTGAAAATGACTAGAAGTAAGTGATTTCGATACTCTTTTTGTGCGGAAAGTAGACTATTCTTCAAGAATATTATGTAAGGTAATCAGCATTACACAACCCAGTTATAACATTTTCTTGCTTAAGAAGAGGTTTTTTCTTACTCCCCCGAAAATTGTCTTAAACGGGTATTACTGTGTTTGATAGCGATATCCTATCTTTGAGTGAAAGACCAAGTACTAAATGTCAAAAGAGAATAAGAGTTGCTATAAAATTTGATGAACTCTAGAACAGGGGTTCCAAGATTGAGGAACTCGTATGCACAAGGGGTATAGGAAGGTTTTTCTGGAAGTACGGTAATACTTAGTTAATGATATACTATTGAGGCATTTGAATATCAAATGTAGAAAAATAAATGAATCAGGAATATTTTTCAAGAGGAAACCTTATGGTGTTAGAGAACATAGCAAAATACTACACAATAAGAACACACCACAAGACTAGTTTCGATGCTTGAGCATCATCTTCAAGTTGAAGAAAAAACATGTAGATGAAAAAGGAAGACGCTAAGGAAACTTGAATCCTTAAGTTGAAAAAAAAACTTTTAGATAAAGATGATAAGGAAACTTGAAGACTTTTTCTTATTGTGTATTATTGTGCTCAGTTATTAAACAGGAAATAGCATCCTAAGGAAGAATTTTCTGATTTATTTATTTTCAATGTCATGGAACACTACAAAGTCACTAGTGAGTCTGCGGAATCAAATAGGACGGCTAAATCCCCAATTTATTCCACACAACATTGTATGTTAGATACTATTCTGGGAATATATCTACATTTTCAAAAAGAATACATGTTGAAATGAAGAATAGATTTCTCATAATAGGTAAGATGTGCGGGATACGGATGCTTAAGGGGGTATGGGAACCAAAAAAGTTTGGGAACATCTGCTCTAGATGATCTGGCCCGACTTTGTGAATCATAATATAAAGATTCACGGAAAAGCGGTTTTCGTACCAATTATTCGGACTTAATTTTGTGGAGAAACTGTTTCACTGTGAGTATTTTTCATAAAGCGAGTCTTGGAAAAATAAATATCTAAAAATCGAGACAGAGAAGATAATACACAAAGAATTTTTGGAATCATTTGTAAAATTTGCAATTGAAACAGTTCTCATAACTCTAACTAACGGAAACGAAGCATTGAGGAAGATTACAAATGGGACCTAAAAGGAATTAATCACAAATGTATGAGAGAAAAACGCAAAGTTGATGGTACAATTGACATTATGAATAATATGAAAGGGAATGGGATGAACATGTAAGAAGAACGGACGGAGGGAGGCCCGTGAAAATGGCGAAAGATTGGAAACAAAAGGTTAGAAGAAATGTAAGCAGACCATCCGAAAGATGGAAAAATTGTATCATTTATGAGCGAGCGGAAGCTTAAAAGACGAAGAAGGTATCGTCACTGTTACCAGAGATTTTTAAATATATTTTTCACTGTGAAATTTTCTTAATGTATTCATTAATTTTTCACATCGCTCGCCATCAAACTTACGTGCGCATCATTAATATTTACAAAGCAGTGGATGGTGCGCCCAAAAAGTGATCTTCGAGAATAAAACAAAAATCTATATTAGTTAGAAAATTCCCCTCGGGGGAGGTATAAAATAATTTCTTAGTTTAGTATTGCAACATCGGCATTTTTTGTAGGATAAGGAAGCAGAGGCCTTGATAAATATAGGTATGTTAGCGTAAAGAGCTATACAAATATTCGAAATGTCGGGAAGAATCGAAACTTTTATTTGAAAAAAATTTCGGAAAGAATCGATATCCGATAAAACTTCTTGAATCATATAGAGTCAAAAATTGAATAGAAATTTTTGCGAAAAATCGCTTTCCTTACTTATATCTCGTTTTTCAAATTTCGACATGAATTTTTGTGGCATATTTCACATACCTACGCTTTCAGTCAAAAAGTCATTTACAGATCAAAGCGACTTTAATTATAAAATTATATCTAATCTAAATTATTAAAAGCAATCGAAATAAAGAGTATAAGAGTGGGAGAGTATTGGTAAACCGAAAAGGGTGTGTATAGGATGAAAAATCCTGATTGGAAGCACAATTATCACTCTAGTGATTGAGAAAAAGCGCTTAATACACATTAAAAAATCAATTTGAAAATGAATGAGTTAATTGAGTTATATTCCATCTACATCTCAACGTTGAGTGTTAAAGTTATTTAGTGGGAATAGATGCCGCTGGCTAATCATTTCACTACTCCATACTTTTATTAAACCTGTAATTGGTTCGTAATGTGCGACTCGAATATCGACATGTATGAGGTAACTGGTGAATATTTTTTATCGCAACACACCTTTGAACCAGTATTATGAGGTATATTTCACTCCAGTAATTCTATCAAATTATCTCTGAACCAAAACAAATTATTTTAACTGAAATTCGTTCCACTTTCATAGCTGGCACATAAACCGTATCTTCAAGTATGGAAGCTAGCTTAATTTGAAATTTTATAATTCTCGACAGAGCCTCTTTCTATTTGGCCCTTGAAATATCAAAGGCTTTGTCTTAACTGTAGCTGTAACTTAATGTCTATTTTACATCAAAGGACCATCTCGGAATGTCAGCCATTGACCTGTTAATCCGTGAACTCCATCAAGATCCCATTATAAGTATAACCCGTAACAAAGCCGATGGATAAAATCGTGGAACAAATCTGTTGAAAAAGTCACCGCAAAATGCAAACATCGGAATTCCCCATTAACGGAGAGAAGCCTCCTTTCGACTCAAATAAAAGCCGGCTCTACCCCATCGCTTCACTGACAAAGAGGCTTATTAATACCGAGCCGGATAAAAACGGAAGATTTCCACCCAATTTATTTCAATATACGGTTATTTGAAGTGGCGTTTATGAATATGACGATGATAGATGAATAAGGTCAAAAGATACCAATTTAAATGCTCGGGGGTTTATTGGATCTTTCAACCCGCAACAAATGAACAGTCGGCCTCTCCAGATTTACACCGCCGTTCCTCTCCTCTCTTGCGGAGATGGCAAAAGAAGCAAAGCGATCGAAATGAGGCGTAGAGGTGGAAAAAGAGAGGGAAGGAGAAAGAGGAAGTCGGATCAGATGTGCAAGGAAAAAAACGATAGCAACTAGAGGGCTACAGGAAAAGATAAGAGGTTTGAGTTTGGAAGGGGTTAGGGAGCTCCGGGGTGAACTAGGAAGGAAAGACAGGAAGGTGTGTCAATATTAGAGAGAGATAAAGACGAGAGCAGAAGGCGGAAGTTTGGAGTGCGAATGAAGGAAAGAAAAAGGGGCGATAAGTGGGAGATTTGAATAGGAAGGAGGGAAGTAAAAGGCAGCTGACAAAAGCAAGGAAAAAGAGAGGATGTGAATAGGCAGGTATAAGCTGGACTTGGTGACAAGGATGATACATACGCGGTGGCGGAAGAGGTAAAACTCATCCTCGTTTTTCATCAAATTTCTTCAAGTACTTCTTGTCGATATATGCGGTTGTACTTGGCTTTTGGAAAATTGCATGCCATGTTAGTCCCGGAAATAGTAGGTAACTTGTGGCCCTTATGAACCATCAGTATTAACCATAGTACTATATTTGGCATCTCTGAAACTAATTATTACATTATTATTAATTATAACTAACTAAATATTTAGATAATTTTGTTTCCAAATCTTGCAAATGACTCAAATGAAACTAAAACTGATAAATTTTCTTTTAGTTTATATGAATGAATGAAGGAAAGAATAAATTTGTTTTCTCATATTTAATTTATATTTGAAACCATTTGAATGTAAGCAACACGCAACTCAAAAGCGGCCTAATGCTTTCTCATGCGACCGAAGGGTGTATTTCGATGGAAAAAGATTCCTCTCTCTCCTGGTTTAGCCCTTTTTCCTAGCCTTCCACCGTTGCGCTATAATACTACATAGCGTAGAATTTAGGGAAATTAGGAGTGGTGAAAAATATTGAAAACAGCTTACACTCCTTCTATGTTCAATTACATAATACGTCACTGGAGATGAAAAATTCAACGAAACAATTGACAACAATATTTGGTATCTACTGACAGGCTACTCTAGGCATATGAGGCTTTTCTAAGGATGTAATACATCAGATAAAATTCATAGCATAAATTGATTAATGTAATGCTAAACATCATCTGGAAGGAGTGGAGCTGTACTTTATTTTAATCGCCGTAATACTTTCGCGTAGAGGATTCCGAATAGCCAAGTAGGAAAAGCGTTCGCCTTTGATAAAAGCAGTCCTGGGTTCGATTCCCGGTGGGGGCAATATATACGGTAAGGCCTCACCTAATGAAGCTCTCTTGAAAATTCTAGTAATAATAGTTTCGCGCGTTTGTCACGATCATTCTATTTTCTGAGTTAATTTTTATCTTACGTTATACTCGGGAAATATACTTACTCATAAAGTCTTATACATAAGAATATTAACATGATTTCCCAAATCTTAAGGGATATTCTTGTACCTAACCTGCCATTATGAGACACGATTTGCATGTTAAAGCTTCCATGAAGCTCGAGCTGCATTTTCACGGTTTTGTGCAATTCTTAATAGCTCTAACTATGCGTTATAGGAGAGATACAACTGTGACGTAATGGAGAAATAAGTGGAGCTCATTTGCCTCTTTATGCAGCACTAGGAGCTCTCTTCGCCTCGTCTCATTCTTGCTGGCTGTATGCAAATGGTGCGAGCGGAAGTGTCATATGCATACCTTTAAGAAATATCGGAGTGGCGGCCAATTGATGGTCACTGCGTTCCATTGAATTGGACCGCATCCAAATGCTTCACCATGAGTGGCTCCCAACTTAAGTTTGCGGTATTCACGAACTATTCTTCCTAAAATAGGCAAAAGATCCTTTAACACGCTTTTAAGAGATATTACCCTGAAGATGGCTCAAGATATCGCAACCCTCTTTTACTCCGTCGAAATATAAATAAATGATAAACTTAGAATAAAATTGACGGAATCACGCGATGTATTGTGGAAATCTATAATGGAAATAAACTCAAGTAATTGTGCGTTTACCATAACGTTTAAATAAAACAAATAACACAGGACCGATTTCAGCGGATAATCATCATCATCTGGTGAAAATTTGCTCTTTTAATGAACTTTACATTTCAACTATACTTCGTCCAACTTCATGTAGAAACCACGTAAATTTTATACCCCTTGTATTACTCATGGTGCGTGCTATTAAGAATTTTGCATAGGAAAAAAGAAAGTTGGGGATAATTGATTTGTAAAAAATACCGTATAGAGTATACCTGATTACTGATAGAACAGTACCGCACTGTTGATACTGTTCTATCGACAGTCATCTCATGGCTTCAAGTTTGGGGGGCAAAATTTTACGTTAATCTTATTCCTTTGATTCCACGAGGAATCTTGATATTTGAAATTTTACACACAAATTATTGCTTGCAATTCTTACCCTCAGCCCATAAGGTTCAAGTTGATTTTAGGCGGTATATTTTGAAAAAAGTGCCACTTATGGGCCGGAAAGCGCGCTAGTAATATCCAATTAAATCGAATAAAAAACATGCGCTCCTTAGTGAGCCTGAATCTTATAACTCTGAACTTTTTATCACACATACTTTTTAATCGCTATTTTTTGACGTCCGTGATCCGCATACGAAAACCAGAAAATTAGTATAAATCGAGTAACTGTTGTTTGCATACTGTAAGTTAAGTGTGATAATTAAAAAAATTCAATATTACTTCTAATATTCATTATTTAGGGAAGGTCCTCAAAATTTATTCCGTATTTATTTATAGTGAAATTAAAATTTTGTCCTAGCGTCGAACCAAGGATCACTAGCGAAGCGGTAAACTGCGTTTATTAAACATATTGATGACTTCTGGTCAAATTCTTCTTTCATTCCTTATTTCTTCGTTGAGAAGATGCGGAATGGCCTTTATGGCATCTCTTCTTCAAAAATACTTTATTCTTTCGCCAATAATCAATCAGGGTGTTTAAATGACCTATTTTATTCATTGTTTGTCTGTTAAAATAACAGCACGCTCTTTATACTAATTAGATCATTCTATTAAGTTCTTTTATTCTAGAACTAAAGACGCTCTTCTATTGGCTGACTGACTCCTCATTTTCTAGAAAAGCTCGTTAAATTTCCTTTAAGGGCCTGCCGTAAATGTCTAAGAGATTGCCTTCATTTAAATTATTTTATCATGAGGATTTACGAAAACATTCCCGGTATCCAACGTGAGATTCTTTGGAATGGAATTTCCTCCAACGAGTAAATATGCCTCTAAAAGAAAAGACGAAGATACTTTATTGCGTTAAATATTTTTGTCGTCATACAATAATTACGACAAGACGACCTTGTTTTTTGTGTTCACAGTAGATATATGGATTTTCATAGAGCATTTTCAAAGTCACAACCAATGTGATAATTACATCATTGCTTCAAAATATATACATTCAATTCATCATAAGAAATTATTCCAGTATTCTCAAATTTCTAAATATTTTAACTAAAGATTTTAATTATAATATTTTTAACCACCAGATACAGAGTTTTATAATCCGTCTCAGTCGAATTAGTAACATTTTTTTAACGAGGTCGGGAATTCTATTACCGTCTCTCATTGGAAAATGAGTGGGCTGCAAGCATTAATCTAGTTTTACTTCAGCAAAGGCTTTGTCAACTTCAGCCAGCAAGGAACAGCTTCTTTGTCTGCTATAATCTTATGGTATAACTATGCCCTTACATAAGACGGACATAATCACACACTTTTCCACCGCAGCCTTCCAATAAGGACGCAGACGGAGGAGCAATGAACGAGCCACAGACCTGTTATTCAGAAGATTGGAGAGATTAAATCCTTAGAACTTCAGCGATACACTTGGAGCGAATGATAGGGCCTGCTGGAAATGAGGGAAGCAAAAGCTATTCTCTCGGGGAGAGAAAGAGTGAAAACATTTTCGCAAAGTTTGATGCTCAATAGAGTAAATTTTCCGTAAATCTTCTCACCTTTCATGGACAGGATGGGTTAATACAACATGGTCTTTGACTTCTTGCGATCCGAAAATACGTTTGGTTAAGCTGCTTTCGCATGAAGCAATGATTTCGAGAAGTAGTATACAACCCGAAGATAAGAAAGCAAATTACATCCGAAAACTTTTCAACTTTATGATTTGACCTACATAAAATGTTCTCGATTAAGATTGATGGAGAAAAGTTGGAAGGGTTTTCATATTTAGGTGGTATCTTATCTTGGAATAAGACATGCAACATACAGGTAAGAGTTTGAAGAGCTAAGGAAGATTAGGCAATATGAAGGCATATTACGAGGAGGTACCGAGGAATTCGTATCAGGAAAACATCACAAGAATGAATCATTTCTTATTTAATTAACCAAGAAAGCGAATGAAATACATTTTTGGTTACAAAGGGTTATTTTGTCGAATTTTTTTTTCATTGATGAGCGATGTCACCAACTTAGAATTAACAGTTTTCAGATCTGTGGTTGGTTTTAACTTCAAGTCCGTAAGAAACGGCTCTGAAGTAGAAATACTAAGTATGGTTGGGAGGGAAATATTTAGACTGCCTTCATATATGGGCAGAATTTTATAAGCGAAAACTCAGCGTACGTGCAATATAATAATTATACGAAAAATCTTCGTTTGAATTATATTTTAACATTCAACAAGGAGTGACCAATGTGAATGTCATAACTCAGAATCATTCATTCTCTACTTATATTTCATACCCTCATAACCATTAATAGAAATGACTCAAAAGTAAAGCATGGATAAATTTTACTTTATCCTTTACCAAAATAGAATGAAAAATACTCCAAACATCAAGATATGGTATTAGGAAAGACATCAGCTGACATCATTAAATGGGAAAATTTGTCGTCAATGTAAACTCTGATGAATTTCAAATCATATTTTCATGATTGTTCTAATAAAGGAACTCTGCGAAGTTACGCTATTGTTGGTAAAAATATTGATTCGGAGTACTACATTGGTGTGTACATAATCGTATAATAAAAGCGTTAATTTAAAAGTGCTTAGATATTTAATATCATTTTGCACATGAGCCCCCACTGGGAATCGAACCTGGGACCGCTTTCACTTGAATCGAACACCTTGTCCAAATGGCTAACAGGGATCCCTGCTTACTAAGGGATTATATTAAAGTATTGGAGGATTTTCAGGTAAGAGGATGGAGTTTAATGAATAGGGTAAGTTGGGTTGATTCGAAGACAAATAAGGAAACTTTGGGATAAAGAGCGGGGATGAAGTTCTGATTTGAAGAGAAAATGGAGGAACTTGGTGGGTCTAAGAGGAAATGCATTAGTAATGAGAGTAATTGCGGGGAAGATGATAGGGAAATGACAGGCAGGAAGGTAAAGAGATTGATTATTACAGAGCACGGGAAATGCGTTAAGTGGGAATTACAAGACACTTGAACTGAGCAAAAAGTAGAGTTGACGAAGTTAAATATAAATGTACTGTAAAGAGCTGAAGAAAGATAAATAACGAAGTGTAATAAAATAAAATGCTCTTTTAATTCTTAGTTCCTTTTGAATATGATTCCGCATCCAAAATTTTCGCGCACGATTCTTCTTCTTTAGTTACTTTGCGCAGCACTGTAAAGGATAATGATTTTTTCCTCCTTTCTCATCGACACACCAACACAGGTATCGAGGTTCCTTCTTTCTCTTTAACACCGCTAATCTGTAAACGCGAGTCTTTTCCTCCTTCTCTTAAACTACTTCAGCGCTCACTTCCCCGATTTATATTTCTGGCATTCTCGTTGCCATGTTACCCTTAGGTACTTGATGTTGGATCAAATCACCGAGGTCCAGGAAGAGGGCGTTTTCTCTAAGAATGATCAAGGAAGTGTCATAAAATGAGCGTAGTTTCGACGCCGGGTGGGTGCTAAATTCACCCATCTAAATACATTGCGACGATTTTAAATAATTTTTTGATGGCTTTTTCAATAACATGAAGACTTAAAATCTGGTATGTAAGCAGAAGCTCTGAATATCTTTTATAAGTTTGCCGGTTCCCTGATGGTCCTCGATTCGACGCCAGGGCACCATTTGAATTTTAGCATAAATTGAATGAGGAATACAGAATTAAGTTTGAGGACCTTCCCGATATGATATCGACTTTAAATTTAGCATAAAGTTATACCGCTACCGCAACTTAATGGGCGGCAAAGTCTACGATAATGGACCTGGGTTTGAAATGACCTAAAGTGAACTTGGGATTGTTTTTTCAGGCTTTCAGGCTTGGGCTGTTTCTAAATTTTCGCCAATTAATTTTATATATGTGAATTTATCTATCTATAAAATCAAGTGCAATACAACGTTGTTTGATAACAAAAAGAGACAACGAAAAGTGCACAAACTGGTAAAGTGGAAATTATTAAAATGATTATTACTTTTAAGAAGGAATACCGTCTTAAGCCTCTTAGGGAAAGCAAAAAAAAAAACGAAAATTTAACTCCATCGCGACTATAAATTCTCCAGACAATTCAAAAGGATTTCAAAAATTTTCTAGCGCGTATTATTTTCTGAATATGCCTTAAAGAAAATATGATCGTAAAGTTTCTAATTTCTTGATTAGGAGTTGCATTCAGATCAGTTCATTCCTTCGTTAGAATCTCCATTCCTCACACGCGCGGTAGGTTGCCAATCTTTCTACTCAGTTTGAGTAATTTGCCACTTCCTGAGATGAATTCCTCAGAGTGATTGGTGTTGAGAGATTTCGAGAGAACTAATCATGCGAGGTGATCTTCTCGAGCATGCGTATTGCAATTGGAGATACCTCTATAGTGGAGAAAGACCGAATTAAGACATTTTTGGGTTTTCGAATCGTCTTCAAATCTGTCGATCAGGATATTAGAGATTGCTGAATAGATAATGAAATATTAAATAGGCATTCATTTCCGACTCAAACAAATGCATTATTTATTATATTCAGGCTAGAGTAGTTAATCAGAAAGGTAATTTTTAATTTGATTTCTATATTGGCCATTAGCGTTTTCATAAGGCAGATACTTTATTTTCAATACCAAGCATTTTTATAGTATTCTCCTATCATTTTGCTTACCTAATTTTTCCAAGTTTTTTTTTTCTGGATCGTGTTTCATATATTACATATGAACTTTGTTGTTGCCTGTATGCATAATTTTTTAACAACAACGGAATGAATAGTTTCAAAAGTAAATAACTAAGCAATCAAAGGATATTGCATCCATATGCATATGAAAGATATCCAAATAAAGTATGTATTTCTATTAGGCAAAATTTCTATCAATTTAGGTTAGAAATAAAAATCATGATGAATTTTGAATTCCTGGCGTGAATTTCTTTGTAATGAACACGAAAAACAGATTAAACTATGAACTAAATGTATGACTTATGATGTATGTTATCGTTAAAAGAATTTATAAATATTACATTGTAGGGTTTAATGGATTTATGGCTTTAACGTGTCGGCAAGATTTAACAGTTGATTGATACTTGGTTGATTTGGCACTTTTTGAGTTACTTCACAGCAACCATACAGTATTCTCTTACGGAACATTTGTATTGGTTTTGACTGGTAATCACGAGCTTTTATAGGTATCCATCATCATATCGAAACATCATCGACTCAGTAGTTATTCACCGCTTCATAAATATAAAGATATACTCCTTTCTGAATGGGTGACTCAGTCTTCTCTAGACCATAACATAAGAATTCGCATATGGGGAAGCGGTAACACCCTCTGTTTATTTTTAGCCGAGTGAATGGGAAGAGATAAAGCTAGGTTCGGCCATTTTCCTATTGCACATGGACGTCCAAAACCTTCACGGTGCCCCTGGGAGGAAGAAAAATGTTTCGGACGTGGCTTACATGGGAAAGGATTGGGTTTTGTTTTCCCAGGGCCTTGGAACCCATCGATCCGGTAGCATTAACAACGCAGTGCTGATAATTCGTGGTTATGAATTAATCAATGCTTATAAGGTCGGAATATTTAATAAGACTCCCATTAATTACCATCCGTTTAAGTGAGGATACGGCATGAAGAGGAATGAACGATGTTGGTTTATGTAAGGGAATATCGGAGAAAGGAAGTGATAGGTAAGATGGATAAGGTGAAATACGAGGCAAACAGGGGCTCTCAGAGGGATAAAATATATTGCGGAGAAGACGTGTTACGGCCATCTTGGCAAGCGATAACGATTAAATTACGATAATCCGATCTGATAACATAAATCTATCGGGGTGGAATAACAAAAAATTTGAAATCAATAAACTATCCGAGATAGGTTGATTACCGATGAAAGTCTGAAATCATTGAGTCGAAAAGTCAAAGTGTCGACATTTTTGCGAGTTTGCCCGTTTGGTGAATTAATAATAAATCATACCTTTTTTCGTCTTAGATTAAACATTCGCTTAGTTTTTATACAAACCAAAATCTACCCAATGTAACACCAACTTTGTTTGCGAAAAATTTAACTTTTCCAATAACCGTTAAAGATAAAGTGTCAAAGGTTTCCTTCTGAAAAACGAAGTATGCGTTCGTAAAATGAAATTAAATTGAATTTCAGGGTTTTCGGAAAGACGGTGAACCGCGTTGAAGCCTAAAAGTTTCTTTTGTCCTGATAAGGCATTCTGGTCCAAAAAATAATATTCTATTAGTGCGTGTGTCAAGATTCCCACAGATCAAGTAGTTTTTAGCAGAATTATTTTCGAAATCATTGAGAAATCGCAAGACATAAACTTTTCACTGTTTGACGCATGTAAGAGACGCCACCAATGACATACGCAATGGGGCATTGGAGAAA
Organism: Pachydiplax longipennis; assembly: GCA_036926295.1. Taxonomy (NCBI): domain Eukaryota; kingdom Metazoa; phylum Arthropoda; class Insecta; order Odonata; family Libellulidae; genus Pachydiplax; species Pachydiplax longipennis. The sequence continues at coordinate 6,447,854 of JAVFKF010000010.1, forward strand.
TATGTTCCCTCCCGAATTCGAAGGAACTAAAATAATAATTGTCGAACATTAGAAATCATATTTATGAGTTTTTCAATTAACATAAAGCTATAATATATCTTATTCGTGCACAATATACTTAAAATCAGTAAAACACTACGTTTATAAGTTAATTAAAATATTTCTTATGAATAGTTGTTGACTAAAATGTACTGAGACTATATGTATATAATATGTAACCGCACTTGCTTCACATAGATTACTTTTTGCATCTATCATCCTACATCATTTTCTAATTGCAACATTACTATTAAATGCAAATTAAAGTAATGTTCTCCCTGAGAAATTTTTCTGCGTACGTTACTGGTGGCTACGATTATTGTTCTTCATAAATATTAGAGCTGTTCTATACGTTTAAGGCTTTTGTTAATGAGTGGTTGTCTTATGCATTATTTCGATATTTTACATTCTATTTAACTATAAAAAAATATGCCGATTGATAGGTCCCCTATTACATTAACGAGATTTACTTCTTATACATGGGAGAAATACATCTATAGTGCAGAAGACCTACTCATAATCTTTTCTAAAACATCTCACGTGGCGAATTTTTTGGAATTCAATCTGAATGGGAATCGCCTCCAAAACCGTACCAGAGGAGAGAGGAATATTTTGAGCATTTCAAGCGTCTCATCTCAAAATGATATGGGATTAAGCGATATAGACACAATCTGCCACCATTCACTTCTTTCGTCAAGTATGACAGCAATTTCGATTTTCATATCACATGCAGATTGTATCGTATGTTTGCGTTCTTCGTACTGAATTTCCATTCCTTTGTGGCAAAACTGGCCGATATGTTCGAGGTTGATGCAGTGGAAATAGATGGGAAGAATAATTAAGCTACATTCCACATTAATTGAACGAGTAGTCATTTTCCCATTCTGATTTGCCTGAAAATGTCACAAATGATTTTGAAATCGTGTGTTTCTAATCTGAGTTCTAGCGGAAAAATATTATAAGGGTTGTTTCTAAATACGATTTTTACCCGGTTCCATCGAGTTACCATCAAGGATGCTTCTTTTGACTCTTAGGCTTAAGTTTACCATGGAAGGTATAGAATACAACGTGAGCCCGGGTTCGAATCCCTGTTTGGACATCTATGTTACTATCATTAAAAGGTTCGAGATACGCTACTATTGGGTTGCCACCATCTTCAGGGGGTGAGTATTGTTGGGAGTTGATTGTAAGTGCTGACATCAAAGCTAAAATACATCTATTTGACCTCAAGATTATCCCGTAGTTTTTATAGATATAGTATTATATCCACGCATAATTTTACTTGCTTCATCGGAATTAGAGCAGAGGAAATTATTTTTAATTTTTTTTGTTGTGAACAAAAAATTGTTTTCTGAAAAATTTCAGAAATTTTCAGAAAACATGTCGAGAAATGGCGAAATGTCGGAAACTTTTCAGACCACCCATGTATTTCCAGATATTTGCAAACGAATGAATCCGAAAAAAATCTCTCAAAAGTTTCATAAAATAGTAACATTAATGAAGCATTGGCCGTATACTACCGTTGAAAATTATGATTTTTTCAACTCCATCCATCCATTAGATCTGGACAACTGTTACGCGCGAGAAATTCACACATTTCTACTGACACTTTAAGTGAAGACTTGCATAAAGTTTCTAAGTTGAAAAAAATAATAAATAAGAGATTGAATAATTAAAGAATCATCACTTTTTCAAAATTCCCTCCAACTGGTTTTGTAAACAAATTCTCCACTGCATAGCAACGGCATGAAAAATACTTTTGGTCACCAGCAAATAGAATACAAATATGAGGATAAAGTCGGAAGTATGCTTAATTCGAAACCAAATATTAATGAAAGCTCGTATGAAGCTGTATGCAGCATTTTCGCTGACCAGTCCTGCTCACAAGGCTCTCTAAGAGCACTCCAAATGATTGAGTCATCCGCACGTAGTTACAGCTTTCGCCGAGTGGCGCTCAGCACTCCCTCCGTCCCTCCAATCATCTCTTGGATAAGTACTACCATGAGAGGTGGCCAACCACTGAAAATCCTTTCCTGTTACCCATTGCGTGCTACTGATAGTCAAGTGCCTTGTTTCGTTTGATAGGAAAACGCGGACATGTGCACATTAAGAGCAGACTTCACTCTTAAATTGTTTTCTTCGATGGAAATATTTTCAGATACATGACTGTGGGGATTGCGATGTTTTGAGCTTATGAAAATCGAAACTTTTCTTATAAAACTCGGGAAATATTTTTTCCTGAGACGCTCTTCAATGAAAAATAAAGTTTTCTGTGTAATCAAAGCACGTTTAACTCAGTTAAATTATTTTCACGGCCCGAATCTCTGTATCCGCTTAAAGATTAACTTTCCACATGGAATAATTCATATGGTTGAACTATAGTCAAAAACTTGCCACTCTTTCCTTAAAGTAGTACTTAATGCTAATATAAATTAACATGAAATAGGTTTCAGTTGCCAGAAAAGAGTAAAATACACAATGAGCGAAAAAGAAGTATTACAAGGTTTTCGATTTACCTCAGCTCACATTTTCTTCCTCTGAGAGTATTTTGTAATTTTCTCATAAACTTTCAGCGTAGTCATAGAAAATGTTAAAAAATGTGTTAATCTGTTTACCGTGTTCTCATTCATCAATTTCTATACATGAAGTTTCACAAAATGAATTTTGGCCAACTTCATCTCCGGGGCGCATGAGGTTATTTTCGTTAATGAAATTTCCCATTAATCAACTCCTTTCATTTCCAGTACGTCTGACTCACCGCGCCAAATTTCAATCCATATTCAAATGAGTAATTGAAACATTTTCGATGTTTCCCTTAGAAACAAACCCATCGCTTGCAATAGTATATTCAGCCAAAATCATGGGGAAGCACAATGAAAAAATCGCCTTAAAAATAAACCACCTTAACTGCATCAAAGAGGTCTCGGTAATAGTTTGAAACGATTTTAAAGTTAAAGTAATATTACTCCTGAAAATATCGAACATTTTTACGGAATTCGTTTGTAATTTAAGGAGAGACGTTTCGGGAGTGGAATTGAATAGCAATGTTCGGTTTCCTTTGTTTTCTGTAGCCACGAAATGAAAAGGGAGAGAAAGGCTGTCGAAGCGCTTTTAACAATACTACTACTGGAGAGAGGTCTTCCTCAAGTACTCTACTCGAGTAAAAGGCGCTCGCTGACTTCCGTTAAGAAGATTGCAAAACGCCGCTGCAGCTGCTACACGATAAAACTCGGGCAGCAACTGAAGATTAAATCCGAATACGGCATGTACGAGTTTGGTAAGAATCTTATTCGCCATTGTATTGTGCAACGGAAGAAAGGGTTGCTTTCAAAATATTATTATTTCGTTGTTCTTTTTTCTAAAATTACGGATGTACATTAAGTGAATTTCATGGCGGAAAGATAAATACGCCAAGGCAGAGGAAATCAATGTAATGGCTCTCAAGGAGAGCGGAAGGAATGAATTAACTTAAATAGGATGTTAATTATCATCAAAACCTTTGATTTATAAAATCAGGAATGGTATGCGGGAAATTTTATTTCTTTTGATAGTGATAATTTTCATATAATAATAATGATAAAACGTCTTTAATGGAATTTCTGTACCAAACAATCGCTACAAATGTTATTTTATTATTATATACACGAGTAAATAAGTTATAAGAAGAAAACCCGGGCGGCAACTTTTTCACACAGCAATATCATACTAATCTTCACAAATAAAAGCTATCAACAAAATCATCATTCTACAAACCATATAATATGTGATACGTCATACTACACAAAATATAATATGTGACAACAAAATACTGCCAAAATAGGGAAATTAGGAAGGCTTGTTGTCAATTAATCTATGCCAAATTTTTCAACTTAGACATGCTTTATTGCCTTTCCTTGCAGAAGACTAATATTGTACATGCTACCGTAAATGAATGGAAAATGTATTTATTTTGGTACAGGTATGATAAAATCAATCTTAGATTCATTATTACCTCAGTCTCGCTCATTGTTGTGATAATATGAATGCTACTGAGGTACGAGTGTCTTTGAATTAACTTATTCACTGTTTGAATTCAATGGGAAGTGAGATTCTAAATGCAGAGGTACTACTCTTACGTAGACTTTCTCCACTACTAGCATTCTGGTAAGAAAGCAAGGGTAGATTGCCTCATTCCTCTTATCTTGTCTAGTAAGTCTCATTCACTCTCCAAAGCGTTTCGATAGCTAACAGTGAGAATACAACCAGCTCTTGGGAGGATGACATTAAAAAAGAGTTTCTTTTTAATTTTCAATTATATAATCGGAAAGCATAAAGTTTTTTCACATCCCCTTATTTTGCGTCGGTAATCGTGGTATACTATTCATCAACTGCAGACTTTGGTAATTTTTCCCCCAAAGTAGCTTCTTCCTCTTTTACTTTAGCTTTATTACCTGCCTTCCCCATCGAAAAGACTCATTAGTCTCAGTCTCTCCCAAATAAAGACGCTTCGTTATTATTATTGGAAGAATTATAATGGATAGCTTCCCATTATCGCACCTTTTCCATTTCGGAAAGCCCCAAGCATTCAATCTTTGGCCACAAAACGCAGGGGCCTCACGCACCCTTTCCCTATTTACCAAAAGCCTTGCAGGTGAATCAGTGTAACGCAGCTGAGGGGCGGGATTCTCCATTGGAGAGCATTAACGTGGAAAAGGGCCACACCCATCTTGTGGGGTGCACGCCCTCTAGGGTATACGCCCATCCTTAAGGGATGAGAAATAGGGGCGGATTAGGTGAAAATGGGGAGAAATACAAGAGTATTAGAAGGGCAGCGGATAGGGCTGGAAGCTAGCGATGGAAGCATTGATCGTTGAGTCGGAATGGTAGATCACGAAAGGGGTACAATGTGTCCAATTGTGTCTACCATCTGGCCGGAAGAGTTCCTTTGACTTGAGGAACTATTCTGCCGCTTCGCCTGAGTTATTCAACTTCCTGTTGCCAAGGTTAGGGTGCGGAGTCTGCAGTGAACGAGATGGAGTATAAAAGAAGATTGGGAGAAAAGGAGGAAATACGGAGAGAACTTTTCCGAAATAAAAGTGCGCGGGGAAGAGGTTCTTTTAATTCGATTCTATTTTAAAAGGATTACCTCCCGAAATCTTTTACGTAATCATAAACGTGGGCCTCGGAAAAATAAGTCTGGCTAGCGAGGTAATTCTCAGGAGTTGATTCGATTATTAATTCCGAGGGAGCTTTGGCTGGATTAATGATAATAAGGAGAGTTTTATGCGTTATACCTTATTAGTGGCTGATCGCATTAATATGATTCATCTCTCTAAAACCGGCACATGAAAGGTTAGCGTGGATTTTTCGATTAATTTATTCGCAGGTAAAATTTCACGGGCTGGAGGAGAAAGAGGGTTCATTTAATCATACGGCCCAGTGAAAATTTCACCATGTCCATCTTTAGCTCACTGATTATGACAGTAATCGCTGATTTTAGCTAGTATTAATACTAATAACGCCGGTAGCTGCCCAAAGGATTTTTTACTGAATTACGTGGAAATAATTAAACTTCTCTTTGGTAGTATAATTATCTTAACCCGATAAAGATGCAATTATGCATTTAATCATGAGGCAAGTAAGACCCATAAAATTGATTATATGAAAAATTCGCTCTTGATGTTAACTGTTTAATAATAATAAAACGACCATATTAGAGTATATTTAGCCTAATAAGTCTTTTTTAATTTAATCCCGTATAAAATTTAAAAGAAAGAGATAAGAGAAAGAAAACTACTTAGTGGGTTTAAAAACCCAAATTTTTGTTTATGAAAATTATGACAAAGCATGGAAATAACCGCGAGAAAACAGTGTTACAAACCTACGAAAACTATAGATATCTAACTAAATTTTAAGGAGAAAACAGGTTTAGAAAGATCTGTAAGGATAGCAAATAATAGATTTAAATTTTCACATGGGTAATACAATTAGAAATTTGTTTGTGTAAAAATCAAACATAAACAGTGAATTATGACGAGCGACATGATCGGTAGTGATAAACTGAACCAATACAAAAGTAACAGAAAAACAACATAAATGCAAATTCATAAAAATACAGATTATAACAGATACTCAAATTGAGATATTAGAATTACAATAATTCATAATAAAATTTAAAAAAGCAACCAAGAAGAGGAGGAATAAAGAAACATATGAGAACAGAAATTTAATGTAAGAGCAGGGAATCGAACCGGAACCAAACGGAAATCCGAAACCGTAAAAAAATTTTTCTTGCCAGTTTGAAAACCGAACCCAAACCGAAAAATCAAAATCATTGTACCTGAACCGAAACCGGAAAATGTTATTTTCCGTCTTGATTATTGTTTTGGATTCTTTTAGGGGTGACCTAATATATTTTTATTTGAGGAGCATGCTGATTATGCTACGAAGACTTGAATCTTACTAGCATACATTTTAATTTTGATAACAGAGCCTAATATATGATTATTTATATTTACCATTGTTTAAATCTAAAATGTAATTAAAGGAAATTCTATTTAATGATCATGGATAAACTTTAAGCAGGGCTTATTTTATCGGAGAGTAAAATACTGTTCGACGGATGCCGCATGAGCGACACCGAAAACAAATCAGAATTTGGCGTTTTCATTGATCCAGAGAGGAAAGCGGAACGATAATAATTACGGTTCAAAGCTCGGGAAAAGAGTGATCGCAAAGTTATCTTAAGTATAGAATCAATAACAAGAGATTCTCCGAGCATTTCCTCTAATTTCTTACAAAGAAACAATTTTTACAATGTACCATAATAATTTATAGAGTTTAAACTCGACGGAACGGCGATTCACTTTGTAGTATTCCATAACGAAATGAGTGAATGAAACACCACCTTTCAATACGAAACTGGTATTTATTTTATTCAGAACTAACTTTGCAAAATACTACAGAAAAAAACCACTTCACAGACACATGTTTCGACGTGTCAGCGTAAATTCAAGTGTTCAAGTTCAATTTTCAACACTTGAAAATTACGCTGATGCGTCAAAATATTTTTATCTGTAAAGGGTTTTCTTGTAGAAATTTACAAAGTTAATTCTGAATAAAATAACTACCAGTTTCGTATTAATAAGTGGTGTATTTCATTCACTCATTTCATTTATTTATAGAGCTTTGTATTTGACTATACAATCTTGGTAAATTCGATGTATGTTCAATGTTTTTGCTTTCTTCATGACCATTAATTTTTTACTATATATACAATATTCAATTTTTCATAAAAATCCTTCCAGCTACAATCATTAACCTTATTTTCTAGTCTCAAATTTTATTATTTCTCGTATTACCAGTATTGGTTTGTGGATATCTTCTACACAGAATTTGTCAAGCTTTACATTCACTTCATTCCGACTTATACCCCTCTCCTTTTATTTTCAGTTCCCGATTTTTATTTAGATTAGGAGAGATAAGACAAATACCCTCCACAATCCCTTACACTATAAAACCTCTTGCTGATTAACAGTTCGGTACACATAATTGTATAATCAAACAATATCAGAACAAAAACATTTTTAATCAAAAAATATTAGAACACAAAACTACTGCAGCAAGCTTTAAATTATCTAGCATCCCCATGGCATCCACTCTAATGTACATTCACCACAGATATCTCGGAAATACATTTACTTTATCATAGTCAGTTTTCGTCGTTTCTTTGCTAAGCCACATGTATTTTGTGACACTGTCCATTATATCATTTAAAATTTACAAAACAATTTTAAAAGTGTCCCATTCATATCACAATAAACTATTAAATCTACATCTAAACTCCTTTGTGTTGTTCAGTAGGGGTTTGAAGATTTCTTAAGGCAACATATTCCATTCTGTAACCTCTGGTATTACAAACGATATTCTCCAATATAATATGAATTAAACGAATAATTATCAAAATTAGTAAGTCATATAAACACATTGCGATAAGCTTAGATATTCCATAGGCCATCAATAACATGGTAACTAAAATAATTCACACGTCATCTCTAACAAAAGCCCTAAGGTTACATGCCTCTGTGATGTTCATAACACATAACACCGCTTATCAATCACATTCACATTGGATTGCGGCCACATTACCTATTACCCTTCGTGCACTCGATTTGACGATAAAATTCAATTACGCCATAATTCATGCAACTTCCACATCCTATGCTTTGATAGCCTCTCCTTTGATTTCGATCGAGGAAACAAGGGAATCACTCGACCACGCGATTTCCCAGTAACCGTCATTGTTCCAGTCATTTGGGCCGAATTAAAAATTCGTCGGAGGCGACGGCAAACAGAGAAGCGTCTTCGTTCCTCTGGCACGTACGCCCAAGTTCCAATTATTCCGCGGTAAAATTACCATCGGAATGAAAATTGCAATGAAACCTATTATCGAGTCGGTATTCCCGGAATGAAAATCATCACCTTTTTCATCATGTTATACCGCGTCAAATTTGCACGGGGAAATTAGAACTAGGTGCTGAAGTGAAAAGCTATAGAGAAAGAATTGGAAACGATGCGATGAAGTTATTTGAAAATTACAGGGATTCATGCATAGGGAAGAGATATAAACTAACTTGTCAATAAATAATTGTCCTCGGATTCGAAAACAACTTGATATGTTCCCACATTTCTTACTGTAGATAAAAAGCCAGTAATGCATAATTTCTTCCATCAGTGATAAAATGAAATTTTCTCTTGGGGGAAGGATAACATATTCGAACATCGTGTTAGGGTAGTTTGTGTATTTATGGTAGCCCTATAATATTCTCATAGAAATTCACTCATCAATCGTATATTTAAGTATTATACTCCTTTTATTACGTACAGTAAGACAGCGAAATTCTCTTATCGAGAAAGCTCTCTGTGAACCATCTTCAGAAGAGTACGATTGGGATATTTCGTGGCAATTAGCTATAGAAACTAATAGGAGATGTGAAAATTATTAGAAATAATTAAAAAATTCTCGTATTTTTTAACGATGACATATAAGTAACCTTCTGAAGAATGAGTTTTTTGAACGAATACATTTGTGTCAGTTTCCTCCCTCGCAAACGCTGAAGATAACAAGATCCATTTAGACACTTGGAACATTTTCATATTTCAAGAGACTAAAATGCTGCTTAAACATCAAAGAAGGTGTATGCTGTGTTCGGAGAAAATGCTTTGAGTTAATGAACTGCGCTCGTGTGGTTTCGAAGTCTCGTAGAGAAGATTTTGACTTTAAAGACGAAGAAATCTCCCGCAGGCCTTCCACCTGATGATAAAATCAAGACGCAGATGACGAATAATATCCATAGTACATGACGTTAATTACAGGTAACAATTATATTAATAACCATTGTCAGTGAGCAGAACATGTATCCCTTGCTGGACTATTTCTTGAATGTCATTAGTTATTGCAATCCGAATGCCTGTTGAAAATCAACGCAGAAATAAAGAATTACAAATAATCGGTATCACAACGTAGATAAATCTCTGATTTAATATACCAGTCGAGCAAAGCGAAAAAATGGAAACAGTTTTGCGATGCATATTTTAATGAGTAAAAGAAGGAAATGCTGAAAATTGAGAAACGCAAATGAACTGAGTGGAGGTTGCTGCTTAGGTTTCCTTGGCGCTGGTTTCTTGAATTCTGCATGTTATATCAAGTTTTACCGCGATGTTCTTTCTTCACGACGACTGTATGCCGCCGCTAGCTTGTGGGCGTCTTCAGGTCGAAGTGTTTCTTTTACTTCGTCCTTCCTTCTGCTTCTTACTACTCTTCCAAATTTCTATCGGAATCCACAGAAAACCCGAAATAACGCGCGGAATTCAAACTACGAGGTCTATCTATAAATATGATTCATTACTTCCATCAATTATGGAGATCCGAACCAATAACCTCCCTCGAAACTCTGTACAGCGAGGAAGATTCTGGCAAGAGACAATCCTAAAGCCACAAAATCAAAACATTCCGAACTTCTTCCTACATTTCTACGTCTAGAAGAATGCGCTCCAAATAGGATTCGAAGGTTCCCGGATAGCCAAGTCGGAAGCACGTTCGACTTTGGTGAAAGCGGTCCTAAGTTCAATTCCTGGTTGGGGCCCACGTCCAAAGTGACCTTAGCTGTTTGCACTTTTAAAAATACTACTATTGCTGTTAATAAGCAGGGTTGGGCTTGTGTAAGCACATCATCTTACTGAGCTCCGAAATTCCTTCATTTCATTAATTAATGAAATGCTAGGCACAATTGGAAGGATATACGGATATGACGGATGCATGATAACATGAAAGCATATCGTGAAATTCTTGTGTCATAATAGATCTCAATATCCGATTCTATTCTCAGAGAATGTCAAAATCAGCTTCTACTGAGCAACAAGTAAACTTAAGTAAAGTAAAGAAAATTCTAAGTTAGAGAGAGACGGGAGAAGCTACTTATATTGACCATGTTCGGAGAATGGTGAGTATGCCAATCTTTTTCTCTCATGTTTTTTGTTGCAGTAATGACAGTTTGTTAAACCAAAATATAAGAAAATTAAGAATGAACTAAGAAAAAGAAGCATGAAGTTATTCTAGCCATTCCTAATTGACTCCAATATATCGATTCAACCTGCCATCTGACTCAACACCAAGCTTTCCACAGCTTTGAGGAAGGAGCTCAATCATGACACGAGATAAAATTCCTGTAGTATTGTGCTCCTGCGAAATGAGCTTCGCTAGGTGCTCGAATAAAATCCTTAGTTAATTTTAAAAACACGAAAAGGTCCCCGAAGTTTAACTGGCTTCCTCTTGTTACTACTCGTCCGACGCCATTCTCTTAACTACCACTCCTCTTCCCCTACCACTCCGCAGCGTCCTTTAACCCTTTCTGCCAGACATCCGCTTCCCTCGCTGTAAGCCCCGAACGCATTCCTCTATTCATTCCCAAATGTACACTACTCTCTGGAAACACGCGCTCTCTCTCTTTCCCTTTCACTCCATCCATCCAGCATGATGCCCTTCACCCTTCCCTACGCTTCTTTCCCCCTTTCTCCACTTTCCTTCTCTCTCCCACCCTTCTTTTTCATTCCCTTCTTCGCATTCCATCCACTCTCCCATTTCCTTCTCTATTCCCACCCTTCCTATCTTTTCCACAACTAACTTATTCAGGTATCCCCTCGATTTCTTCCCCATTCTACTTCGGACCTTTTTCCCCACTGTCCCAATCTCTCCATTTCCCATATCTTACAGGAGTGCTTCCCGACCGGTGTGCCGCGGCACTCCACTGTGTCTTACCTAAGATCTTTTTGTGCTTAGTTGAATCTAAATGTAAGATGTTCGAATTCTGCACGACGTGCACGTTTTATTTTGCCAGATATTCTGCCGTTTTATGGTATTTCGTATTGATTATACCGAAGCATTTTAATTATTAAACATTTGTAAACCATGCGTGGCTCAAGAATTTCATAGCGGAAAAGCAATAAATAATAAGCAAAGTAAAAAACTACAATTTGGGACTCGAACCCGGTCCCGTCAGACTTTCTTCAAGTCCGTTTCTTCTTGGGAATTTTTCTACGTGCAGAGACACATTTAACCCTTTATAAAACAACAAATATAACAGTAAAGAGAGACAAAGGAAACATAAATAAATAAACAATCAATAATAACATTAACACATTTATAAATAATAATAATTATATATAATCAAATATATAATAAATAATTAAAACATAAACAATAAAACATACTCAAACATGATTAAATGAAACACGGTTATATTAATATGTATGGATGCATGTGGGATGAAAGAATGTACTTATGATTGTGCTTCGACATCTGAGGCAATGTGCTCGTGGGTTCCCACCCGAAATCGAATCCGGGATAGCTTTTATCAAAGGCGAACGCCTTACCCACTTAGCCAACCGAAAGAGTGAAAGATACTACAATTATTGTATTATTTTTTATTCTGTGAATTTAGATTATAAGAAAAAAAGTAGGATTTAATTTGACGTGAGGTTTGGTTGAATACGTAAGTGTGCCGAGAATGAAATCTTGGGATTATTGTCTTCGAATTACTCCACCGGTGTCTCGAAGAGTACTTGTACCGCAAATTATACTATTATGACTATAATTATAAAATTGTAAACTGTGATGATCCAGTAAAGGATATGTAGTACCATACAATACAACCCCATTGTCGGAAATCGTGCAAGCAACTGCCAAAGTTCAAGCACAAGTTTGTACCGTTGTGTTTGTTTAGCCCTCCGATGAGTGGCTGTGCTATTTATCTTACAAACAGTAATGGCGTCGCTGCCATTAAAGGGATGGAGTTAGGCCATCGTCTGGAAACCATCCGAACAGCGAATGAAATTTGTATGAAAAGATCAATTAGCCCTGATACATAAATTTCCACGTGTCTGTTTTTAGAAACACAATAAACTTGCTCTATATAACCTGAAAGAAAGTGTATGAATCTTCCGCGGACGCTCAAAATGTCATTTTTGTATTAAATTCGAATGAACTAAAGTTATTTGTAGCTAGGTATGTAGCAAAAATTTCTTTTCCCCGGTATGAAGTAGTTTGAGTTTGGAAGAATTCGTCAAGAATCGCAGCTACTTAAGCGGTGTGCCTCGAGAAAGGTATAAATCTCCAATAGGTCTTCAAATTTTCTATTTTTACACAAACAAGTTTTCGACACATATTTGGATATGATCATAATTTTTAAATTATAAACCTAGAATACCCGGAGCGCAACTTCCTTATGACATTATCTATTTAAATTCACGGTGACAACCTTATCGATAATATTCACCTCGTAAATAAATCTCACAAAAGACGGCGAAGTTTTGTCGAGATCCATTATATACGAGGAATCATTAACCTCGACACAAACCACTGTTAACAGACCTTTCCTTTTCTTTTCTTCGGCATCTCTCCCAGTCGCTGCACATCCCTCCCCACATTCACTCCCGCATCCTTCACGTCTCTCAAGCATTCCCCTCACTAACATCTTCCTTCACTTCCAAAAGCCTCTGCAAAAAACCCTCCCTCCTTTCTTTCTCACCCGTAAGGATTTCGTTTAATTAATTTTTTAACGCTTTCCCTCTCACTTTAACAAGGTCTTTTCCCATTCCCCGCCAAGACTTTGTTTCGTATAGAAACTTGAGGCCTAAACTCCCGCAGCATTTAGTACGTAATTGTGTAGCTTGATCCTTTCAACTGTGCTATGTTCTCTGCGACAAGCGTGGACTCTGATTTAATCGCTAACACAACTCGTGTCTTCACTTGAGTCCCTGAGGAGACCCATGTCTCACATAGTGCTTCCAAATTACTCAAGTTCTTGACACCCCGGTATGCCATTAATATTCACCGAGTCACTCGGTTACACAGCTGCTAGGATATTATCATACCTCATTTCTTAGCAAAAAAGGACTTTAATTGAAGATCACTAACGAAGAAATATATATTTGCAGTTCTCATAACTCTCTTATCATTTGTATTTTTAGAAGACTCAAATATGTGAGATCGTAAATGAGAGGATTCGAGGGACTGTCACTCGTACATTTTCAAAATTTGAGAAATTAACCTTAGCAATTTCCCATGCGTATATTCTTCCGCATTTACCGTTGGAAATAACTGGATCAATTCTATTTTGATAAACCTCTGCACAGTTTCCCAAAGTTCCGTAAGACCATAGCATGAAGGAGGATGATTATCACTTGAGGATGGCAATACTGTAGCTTCAATGTTTAAATAAGACGTGATAGTACTAGAAACTCGTGTAATTTTGTTTCACCCTCTCCAAAGTTTTCGTGACTAGTGTTGGAGGGCTGAGGTTCAAACCAACTTTTAGCCTGAATGTCTTATAGAGAGACGGATACTTGAAGAAATAGAGCGGTATATTTAATGGAATGGAAACATTAAGAATGAAATAACAAATATAAAATATTAAGGAAGGAAAAGAAGATGTGAGGGAGGAAATAACACGAATGATAATTTTTATTTGCAGAGCTCATCGGAACGAAATCGTATTTGATGCCATTATTACGACGTGAGAGGAATAAGATCCAATTTTCGAAATTTTTGAGGAATTGAATAGTCCCCCAAATCCACTTCATAATGCATTTTCCGTTCCGTAAATACCTATCAAGGCTGGCAATTTTCGCGTCCCGTATTTGAAGCAATCCAATACACAAAACGCATATGAACGGAAAAGTGGCATCTTCGAAGTTTCTTCCGAATGAACAAAATTGGATTAGTTTCCAAGGGAACGGTCTGGGTGAATCCCACCCCGACACTTGCACCGCGCGTCTCCTTCTGTTCTATCTACCATTTCCCTGAAATAAGCTATCCTTTGCTGTCTGCACTTCTCATCCACATTTCCGTTTCACTCCAATCCTACATGATGTAAATCTCCCTGTTCTCTGAAAAGGACTCTCAGCGGTTTGACCCTCAGAAAGGGAGTGTCTAATTCCGATGGACTGCTTTCCTTACCATTCCTCGGACCTCCCGCTTCAACCCACATACCTACGATCCTTTAGTTAAGGGTTAAATGAGGTGTACAGGAACCTAGCTATGGAACCTATATCACAATGGATTCCTTGACACCTCGCTCTGTCTCCTCTTATAGGTTTATCTCTTTTGAAGCTTAAGGGCGAAAGATTTACCATTCGAATAGGTTCGGTTAAGCACAGACAGGGAAACAACTAGAATTATGAGACCTGAGTTCGTCCCCATGATCAAATTAAATTCATTTCAATATCTGCAGAATTCTGATCTCGAGTTAGACGCTGGCATTGAAGGTTACACTGAGAAGACATTTGCAGATCTACCAAGGGCAATATTTGAAACCAAGGAAGCTATGAATGTTATTTAGTAAACTAAATTCTGTATTTGAGCACAGTCCCTGTTCCATAGCAAGGTACAAGGGTGGTCTGAAAAGTTCCCGTCATTTCGCTATTTCTCGACATGTTTTCTGAAAATTTTCTGAAGATTTATGAAAAATCTGGGGTCGGAAACTTTTCATACCACCCTCGTAATCATGAAAATATCATCAGGTATCAATCTTTGCTGTCACATTGTTTGTAGAAATGAATACTAAAAATTTCCATATAAATTCAAAACTAAATATTGAATATACGATTTAATTTAATATTTAATACAATAGTAAATCAGGGCTCCTGGATAGGCAAGAGCGTTCGCCTTTGGTGAAAGGGGACCGGGTTTGATTACCAGTGGTGTGTCATATTTGCGAAATGACTTTAGCCGTCGAAGTACTCGTGGAAATTCTACTATTTAATAGTTAATTCAATAGTTAATTTTATGGTTAATCGAATAGTTTATTTAGTAGTTAACTATTTGCTTGGGTAGTTTGGCTTTTGAATGAATAAGTAAAACGGGTGCAGAACAAGTGAGTTGGTCAAATATTGGGAGGAGCAGTTCGCCAGAGAAAGGAACTCAAGGTTAGATGTGAGGGATAAGACAGTGGGGAAGACTAAAACAAAAGTTATTGCCTGATAAAAGGGGAAGAGTTAGTTATTTATTAATGAAGGTAAGGGCGTTAAGGAAGGGATTTTACAGTTCGTGAACCCACCGACGAGGGAAGACACATTAAGTAGGTCCTCAGATGCCAAATACTCTTTTATTGCCATTAAATGGAGAAGTACGCTACCTTACGTTAGACATCGAATGAGCTCTTTGGAATACGGATCTAACCGGTGTCTTGGACGTCCTAGTTTTGTTATTTCGTGAAACATGAAACCCTCCTCATATTTTGTGTACGTGCATCAGATGAGAGATAAACTAAGTTTCTTTAGAATACATTTCTTACTTTACGCTTAAAGTGGTTTTAAGAATAGCCATTTAACCATGAACAGAAATAATATATAATTCACAAAAACAATTTTAGGTACCTGTAAAAGTTCGATGGATAATTTAGTTCTATCATCAAGATCTTCAAGCATAGGAAAGATAAATATTTAATAATAAATATAATAATAAATGCGGAATAAATTCTTTGTTAATAAGTGTATACAAGAATAGCATTGTGTTTATTGCTGGTTGCCTTAAAACAGCGTTTCAAAACCTTTATGTTTAATTCTCGAGTCATGCTTTTCATCTATTTGAGATAGTCAAGCCCACTAAAGTGTGAAACTTTGTTTTTTTATTATTTTATTTTACGTAGCATTTTAACCTGCTGAACAGGGGGCGAATTTTGAGGGGGTCATAATTAATGATTTTTGTCTGGAATTCACCCAAACACTCTCACCACAGAAAGTTTCGGGCATACGCTACATATGCATTTTGTTTTATATCTTTCTTCATGGTATATTTAATTTAAAATTTTCATGGTTTTCCATCTATATCAGCGAAAGGAGTACCTCAGGGTGAATATGGCATTGGAAGGAAACCCCTCCTACGATCTCTCATAGGCAGTACACGTTAAAAGATGAATCACTACATGAATTTTTAAAAATAAGATCATCGTTCTGTAAGCCTTCATTAAGCTGGCATACAAAATTTAATAGCTGATACCTAAGTGGAGCATCACATACAATGCCATATATCCAACTCAACACAATGAATAAGATCAACTATAAGATTTCTTCGCTAAACCGAATTTCATATTGACACTTTTCCATATTTACGAATAATTAATCTGTTGGATTGACAGTGAAATTCTCACAGTACTTGTTCGCAATGAAGTGAAAAATTCGAAAAATAAATAGCTAAAACGAATAAAATGAAACGATTCTAATTTACTTGTATCCCTCCTAATATACTCGAAAGTGATAAATGTCTTGACAGTGAGATAACACTGACCTAAAAGATGATCATTTTTTACGTTTCGATACATAAGATAATGATATATTTAAATCATATCTCGCTAAATAACCCACAAGTACAAAAGCACTCACATACGACCTAGCTGAACACAATCAATATTAAGAACTAAGTTTTTATACTCATAAAAATATTTCAGAAAGATACTACATATCGTTGAATTTCAGTTTGGTCACGACTTGATGCAAGTTTCTGGTAAAAGGGATTTACAAGAGCTCGGTTGTGAAAAAAATGGCACATTTTCCTCGGGAAAAAGTGATTTTTTCAAAGTTTTCCTTTTAAATATCATATAAAAATCCCAAAGCATGTAAATGTAGACTACTTTCATTCTGAGTCGCGATATTTTGACCTAGCTCCGGTGAAAACTTTCAAGTATTTAGAAAGAACGCCTTTTGTATCTCAACACATATGCATAAAAAATATCGCTCACTTTGTTTATTCAGACCGCATTCCCTCTTTTCTCGGTTTTAAAGTATTTCTTTGATATTTGTCGCATTTTTGAGCAGTGGAAGCAGCTGCTGTTTCCCTGCGACTCCCATACCCCTATTGTGTCCTATTTGGGACAAAATTCTGCAACTCCATTCATCCTCGCAGCTTCAATGGTGTCACACGCATATTCTCAGCACGAATCCCGAAGTTTTTAAGTCGAGCTCGGTGTAAATGGCAGATGAATCATTGCTTTAAAATTTAACTGCCGAACAATAAGGTAAATTTTCTGTCTGGCTGCGGAGAAGAATATGTATAACTTATTCCCGTCGACCGAAAATATTTGTTGGGGAGAGAAGGCATTCATCATGCAGCAGTTCTGAATTAAGAACATATTTCATCCGTTCGCCGGAAGAATTCAATTCGACGGAATTCGAAGAGAGAAAAATGATACGTGTAGAAAGAAATTTTGGGAAAGCAAGCATTCTCTTTCTAAAGAATGTAAGAAATGTTTTCGTAATATATGTGAAGTGTGTCGGGTTGTATTTGTTATTACCTGACTCACGTACCTAAGTTTATTTCCCGAAGAAGCTTGCATATTTTGAATGTTTTTCTAATCGTCTATAAATAATTTACACTAACTTTGGACATTAAATCATAACCTATACTCTCCACTGGATAGCTTTGCTTAAATAATAACAAGGTTCCGCTACATTTACCATAATGAATGATTTGACAATTAATGTATAGATTATGTATAGACAATTAATGTATATAATATACAAAATTCTTTATGAATTCTACATCCTAAAAAAACGCAATGAATGTAACATCCTAAAGGATTCAACATAAATTAGAAACTTTTCAAATCTGCGAATTGTAATATATATTTCATTCTAAATATACTCTGCAAAAATACATTATGGACATGAATATTTTCATGTATATAATCTATCATATTATGTATAATAAAATTAATAAATAAAATCTTAAAGAAGATATTTTTGAATTTTTTCCTGTATTATTTATTTAAAATTAAATGTGTTAAATGCATTTTCGTGAAGAGGCATCGCTTTTCCTGTAACCTATATTGAAATATAAATATAACGTATTGATACCTAAAATAAAGTTAATAGAAATTTTCTAGGGAATTCCTCATTCATTGCATTAAGCATATTTAATATCCATTAAAAATTCCACCTCTGAATGGGAAATTTCCCAAGTACTTCAGTTCATTAGAGCAGAACAAAGAACTGCGGTTTGAAGCTATGTGAAAGATTCCAATCATCATCTTAAAGTTCTTTATTAAGGCGAGATCGAGATTGAAAAATCCATTCTTCCATCTAAGTAACAGTCAATGTCTTTAATAAGAACATTAATAATAAAGGTATAGAAAGAAATAGAGAGGAATGCATAAGGAGTTATAGATGTAAAAAAAAACCTAAGGTCATTTAAATTTTAGGATAAAATAATCCGCTTCTCGTGTAACCCTGAGCCCACGACTACATTAATATAATCAAATGATTCCATTTATAATCAATTTGATTACTATAGTAAATAGATATGGAATTTTAGCAATCGATTTATGATGTTATTGATAGATGGATGAAATTTTCAAAGGTATAGTTTAGGGAAACATGAATAACATTTGTTATTGATATAAAAATAGTAAATAGGCAGTTCTTTCTTAAAGGAATGATATAAACAACGTCGACTGATATCGCGTATTTTGGATTAAAACTCTTGAGATAGATAACTCTTATAATCTTTGGATATGATAATGCAATGTGAGTAAAGGTAAGAATGTAATCTGAAAAGTTACGGGAAACAGTAGAGAGTCCATCAACAAAATCGGCGGGAAGAATACATCCGGCATATCAACGCTGAAGTATCGACCTATAAGTATGGCATACTCAGCTGAGTGTATAAACTAATAAAACGAAAAGAATGATAACTAATTGGAATTGGGAAGGATTTTCAAGAAGAGATGAATCTCAAAATATCTCGAGGGGAACTGAGTAGCAATATATCCAATTAACCAAGCAGACCACCCATATTGCTGTCTCCACATCTACCACATAGTAACCCTATTTTCGGAAGCCATGTAATTGACGTTCCATTAACGTATCGTAGGAGTATTTTTTTCATTTACCAGTGGCGCGCATTTTTTCTTCCATAAACGGAACCGTCACCCTCTCCACCTCCACCGTCTCAAGTTCTCCTCACGAGCTGCTTTTTTTGGATTTCCCCATTTCTGCCAAAAATAAATTACGCCCTTCACCCACCTCTATCCTTCTTCCCTCGATAACGCACGCCTAAAATCCTACATTATGGCAATCATTTATTGAAGCCAGAAATAAAACTCGACTAGTTGCCCCGTGCGAAAATTTCGCAGACGTACTCTGATGCTCTATTTACCCACCAAAATACATTTCAGAAACCACTCTAATAGCTACAAATGAATACAAAAACACTAAAATATACCTAAGAAAATACAGCTTTATATTTGAATGTGTCCATTTTGTTATACCTCGTTTGTATCGATAGATATCTATACCTACAAATCCTAGAAGCTCTATGGGCAAATTAAATAATTCAATTTTTTATTGGTCTAATCTTAGCAGGAAGCGGGAACATTTCTCTTTAAAATAGTGTATTATTTATATATTTTGATGGATGATTTTTAGGAATAATATAAGGATAGAAAAGGTTTAGCTTCCATATCCTCCAGCAGCGGTTACTTTTGCCGTTGAATAGCTTCCTCCAAACTGTGGTCCTCTTCATCGAAACCTTTTTAGCCACTAACAAAACCTCTAACGTATACAAAATTGAAAATCAGCCCTACTTGTTTTCTACACCATCGCACGTTTTCAAAGGCAAAAACTAGCGAATCGGTCCGTTTACATCACAGCCGTATTCCCTTCTGCGACAGAAAGTCAAACAAACGGCCAAAAATTAATCCAAGGGCATCATCGGGGATCAAAGAAAAAGAAACGAGCGATGTACATCACCAAGGGTTTCACTAGGACCCTTTTTTCCCCGTTCATCCTATATAAACTTCCAATCGTCCTTTTCATTTCGAGCAATCCTTCCAACGACCGCAAGGTCATTAAAAATCGGACAAATTCGTAATGTTTCTGCAACGTCACCACCAAATATATACAGTACTACCACTTCCGGGAACCACATCACCAAAGGCCTCACTTGGATCCTTCTTTCTCCGCTCATCCTATATAAATTTCCATTCGTACTCTTCATTCCGATCATTCCTTCCAAAGACCAAAAGAATATTAAAAATCGGAAAAATTCGTAAAGTTTCTGCAACGTCATCACCAAGTATATCCACTTGAACCACTTCGGAGGGTGGTTGTAGTGGATATATTTAGTTTATACACCACAATTCCATTGATTTGATAGATATTGATTGATTTATACACCACAACCATTGGCTTTCGCATCGTATTTGAGTTTTGGATGTATGGCCTGTGTATAAATAAAAGAGGAGTAGACCAAAAGTGTACGGGTAGAATAAGATGAGCTTCCTAGAGGTAAGCCACAGACCTGAGACTTCCTTTTTTATCACCATCCTAAAACCAAGGATATGAGTCAGGGAAAATGGCATGCAATCTGATTGGAAGATGGCTCGGAAACGATGTACTCTCCGCGGGAAGAGGAGGCGCAGGTCGGGGGGATTAGTTGGAGGGGGCGGCGTCACACAAGGAATCGTGAGGAACGGAAAGGAGCGGTCTGAAGAAGGATGGAAATGCGGTGTGCACAAAGAAGGGGCGGCTTCGAGAGCGGGAAGGAAGTCGGAACAATAATAATAGGGCACGTGAAGGACAGCGGAGGGGTTTATCGGAGAGTCGGCCACTCCGCGAGCTGGTTAGAAGTCCATTCGAGCGACTATCTGGAGCTTCATCTCTGCCTCAAGCACCAAACCGCCGGTGGAGGGGGCCTTAAGAGACCCCTAAGTCCCATCGCGGTGAAGAGGTACATCCTTTCCGGCACACGCGCCCCCACCGTCTCTCCTCGAGAAAAAACCGGCTTCATTAGTGCGGAAGATGGAATGAGGCAATGAATAATAAGGATGATTACCGGACGTAACAAGGTGACGAGTGGCACTTTAACTAAGTCCTCTAAATGCTGTTTCTCGCTCTTTTTTTCGCCTCGTGCGCATGCGCCTTGCCTCTCCTCCCTACGAAAATATATTTTCCATCTCGACTCTCATCTTCACCGTTTCGCTGCCCTATGTCACGTGACCTACTACTGTAATCACGAAGTCCTCTTCCTCTTGTCACGTGACCTCGCCGCTCCTCCTGCGTCTCTTTCTCCACCTCTCTCAGATAGAGTTAATCATTCCGCCCTTCCCACTCTCATTTTAATCCACCGACTCACTCACCTCAATAACCTCCGAGTGCTCCAGAGGTTTCAAGACTGCGGTAGTTTAACTCTTTTGAAGGACGGAAACGATATTTAGTTACGGAGGACTTAATCTGTCTGGAAAGATATAAAAGTTTCCCGCGGTCGGGCGAGTTTTAGTTTAAAATAGCCGTTGCTACGTAACGGATGATTTAATTCCTTTAGTAGAGATGAATCTCAGCTTCTTGTGCGATTGAAAACGAAAGATTGTGGTTTGACGCGCTATTTTGAGAGATGGCTTCCACGTGTATACATGTCTACACGTGTACGATTGAGATGTAAATGATAATACTTGAAACGTAATCCTCAATTACTGGATTGATCGTGCGATGTAAATATAAACCACCTCTCAAGTCTATATCATAATATCCGCGTTATTAATTATATAAAATTTTAAAAGAAGGACACAAGAAACCTTGATATATTTCTTTGAGGAATAAATATGCATCAAAATGAAATAACGACTGCTTATGCCGTAGTTAAACCTTGAAAATTTGATTTGAAGTTTTTTCATTCTAAAAGGCAAAAAATCTGAGACAATAGAGGACGAAAAATTGTGCAGTTTATAAGAACCACTTTTGCATCTTCAGATGATTTGTTCGAAAAGTATCTTTATTATGTATGTTTAATTATTAAGGTTGTAAAACATCACTTTAGATTTTAATTTTCAATTTTACCTGTCGTAATTGAAAGACTTTCTTCCTCGAGTAATATGCAACATTATCAATCTCGGAAAATGGGCAGAACCTCGCATGCAGACCTTGCCATACGCCAGAACCTGACTGTCACGGTAAAAATATACCTGTAAATAGATGTAAATTATTTCATATACTAATCCTATTGTACGTCAAATAAAAATGATCAGACTTAGAACATTTAATGAACTGCACCGAAGATATGAATTTACGGCCCTTAACCCTTTTCATCTAGTGAATTCTCAAGGAACAATGGGTGTGAAGAAAATCTGACTGGACTCGAACCTGGGTCGTCCACTTTCCGAACTAGTACTTTTGCCAGGATTCCCGGATTGCCATTTGGGCAGCACGTTCGACTTCAATGAAAGCGGTTCCGGGTTCCATTCCCGGTGGGAGCGCAAGTACGAAATGACCTCAGCTCTCGAAGCACTTTTCACAATACTACTACTACTACTATACTTTTGCCAATAAAACTATCTTCATAAAACTTCAAGACTGTTGATTCTACAACTGACTGGTTTCGGGAGACTTTGGAGTCAAGATTAATGCATCAGCCTGAAAATTGGAAGATCCAGGTTCTATTCCCGTTCAGTCGGACATTTTCCATGCCCATTTTGATTGGGAATTCTCTTATCTGCATGTATATACGTGCAAAGTTACCTTTCACCCCTTATCTCGTTGATTCGTTGATCGTACTTGAACAATTCGTACCGAAGTCGATTGCAGCGGTAGATATGTTTGTTGTATCGACCATATTTGGCTTCCTGCTTCTATCGAATTACGCTTAAACTGAAGCTAAGAGCGGTACACGTATCGATCTCCATAAAGAAAAGATTTTTGGAATTCACTTAGTAAGGATAATGTGTAATTTGATTGCGATTGAAAGCTCGAGGGTAGACCCAGGGGATGTTTCAACACACCGCCTGATTCGCCAGCTTTGCAAGTGAATGGGGTACTTCCCAAATTGCAGGATTATAGTTGCAACGAGAGATCAAAGGATAAATCGCAAGTTAGATCCTATCGAGGGGCAAATTAACATAGGCGCTCCATTGTAAGTGATTGTTGACGCATTTCAGTTATATCGGGGAATTTCTATTCGCAGCTCGCTTATCGTTAGCACTTCAGAAGAGAGCGAAAGTTTACCCAATCCCATCAAATCAAGCCCTAAAGACATATTACAGACACCGGGAAAAGGTAAACTTATACCTGAGCAGGGAAAATCGGCAATATTAAATGTTAAATAAGATTAACTCTACGCCAGAATTATGAAATGACATTTCAACTGCATGAAATTTTGCAAAGATGATCTTATCATCGACAATGACTATCATCAAGGTATATTGTGGCATTCACCTTAATAGTATGTTATGCAAATCCTGCTCGCGTGATCTAGTGCTGTACTGAGAATTGCAGAATACTAGTTAAGTGTAGTATACATCTGATATGTTTAGATATCACATTCTTTTTCATCCAAAAATGTAAAATAATTATTGTACATTTCTGCATATTTGATTTGAATGAATAAATAAGACGTACACGGATAATAATTAAATACTCTTGAATCCTAATGGAAGATATATTTTAACCATCATTCACATTCCAAAAGTTCAAATACACGAATTATAAATGAAACTGTCGATAGTTTTCACGATCAATGAAAACAGTATACATACGCTCTCAATTCTCAAGCATAAGAGTTAGCTCCTATGAAATTAAATAACTTTGAAGTTAAGTACTGTATAAATGAAAATTTTCGTTCCATTTTGCTTCCTTCCTTCAGTTTGTCGTTTAGACTTAAAATCTGACTATATCTTCTTACATTTTAAACTATTCAATCCTTATCAGTTAATTTTTACAAAATTAAACAATTTTACTATGTACATACATATCTATATATTTCTGCAGAGCTTATAAACACTCTGTGTTATGGAAACTAAAATTTTTCTGATTATCTATAGATTGATTTAATAATACATTGAATTATTACAATTAGACAAGTTTATACATAGCTAAAATTATGTATCTTATCATTATTCTAGAAATCCATGCACTAAGTAGACATAGCTTAACATGACCATAGTAGCTGAAGGTATGAATTTATTAACGTTAGATTTTATTCAAAAATATATAACCATGTATAAAACTGTTTTATTTTTTCGCGTGAAACCTGAGCAATATAAGCGTTTAGAATATTCAAAAGACTTAGCTTATGGTCGTACATCATAAGTTATACCATATCTCGCTATATCATAACAGGGTTTTAAAGCGGGTTTGTTGATTTTCTGCCTTTATCTTATGTGCAATCTATCCCGCCTCGTCGCACCTTTTTCCCTCTTCAAAGGTATGCAAGTACATCAGAGAAAGCAGAGAACAAAAGTTCGTGAGAGAGATGGGGAAAACAAAGGTACACATTCACTGGAAAGATTATTCTGCAAAAAATGAACTTGGCTTCTTTCTCACGAAGAATGGATTAACATTCTGTAAGACCGGGTTACTCTTTCATAACGAAGATGATCTATAAGAAGTGGAGGGCGTTTTTGTATTACTGCCATGAATAGTATGTATTTCTCTGGTATACATTCGTATTATTGCTATAATATTCCGTGAGTGTGGAATATAGTAAGTTTCGTACTTTGCTGAAAATCGTTATTTTATGTATGTATATATTCAGAATTTGATCGCTAAACAACATGGTTAACAGTGTAATAAAATTACATTCTGAATCTTTTTGGTGACTCATGTAATTTAAGGAAAACAATGAAAAAAGATCAACCAACAGTGGAGGATTTAAGGACGATGTTTATATTCCGGATGAAACTTTAACTATACTTTTATCCCTTTCTATATTCCTTATTTCGTATCCACTCCATTGCTCTCATAAATAACCCAGATTAAGTTCAGTAAAACTACGTTTATATTTCTCGGCCAAGGATTCAGTTATTTAGACAGGATTACAAATAATTTACGATCAAATCAACATCAGTTTTTAATTAGAGTAATGCCGTCACCGTTGCTAAGTACCAAAGAAATGAACTTTTAGTACATTGAATCAGAACTTGACAGAAAAACTGAAACCCAAAAAAAAGGTTATTTTTCCGAACCCAAACTGAAAAATAGAAATTTTTGAACGTAAAACCAGAAACCACTATTTATCAATGCTATTTTTACGTAGATGAAAAATTTGTATGTTAGGGAGTGGTAAGTACAAATATTTCTGGTATCAAAAACGAGTGTTTCGAGTACTAAATCCCTTAAACGACTTTAATACTTCGTTTCGAATCGAACTCATTGGTATTTCCATTGAACGCGAAAGCGCCACTCTCGACCATTCAAACTCCTCCAAGTATGAATCCTAATTATCGAATCTGGATGGGAATCGTGTTAAAGAGAAAATCGAAAACCTATCGCCACCCTCAAAGTCACCGTCGGACGATGGAAAATAATGAAGGCTCTCGAGAAATTAATTCGCCATAAAGTTCATTTCTATTTTAAATTGGAATTATCCTTCTTTCCATGCGCCTTCCTCCCATCCCTCTGCAGACATCCTGGTTACAAAGCTCGGTTTTATCTCTCTGAGTTCCATCTCGCTCAGTTTGTCCATTTCCCTCACTTTTATGACATCAACTCTCCTCACTTTATCACATAATCTCCGCTGAGAGAGTGTCAAAAGGAAAAATATAAATTCCTTCCCGAATTCACACAAATACGGCGTTATCAGTCAAACCATCTCTCGTCTCACAGGCAGACTGCGTTTCTTTCCACCTCTTCATCTCGCTACCTTTGCGCATCATCACGGCGAATCTCTCCCCCAAGTCCTCTTCACTCCTCCACTGGTGTACATTTCAAAGATGGATCCATCTCCCTCCCCATCCACATATCCCAACCCCTGCGCTATCAATTGTACCACCTATGAGTCTCGCTAGCTGCTAATGGAAACTCAAGCACCGCAACAAAACTTGAGGGATGAAAACCGAGATGAGCCACTAACAGATATGTTCCTTCGTTTTATCCCCCACTAAGTCTCTATCCATCCGTACACAGTGGCGTGTTTTGCCAATCTATTCGCTCCTGGTCGAACTCATCGACGGCCTTTTTTCTGTATCTGTATTATAATTATTATTATAAATTACCGCCTCAGCAAGACGTTGGGTCAGGTGGCGGCGTTTTACACAAAAACTGCCTCAAAAAATACTTTAGAGATCTACACATAAAAATTCAAAGCGTCGTAATCGCTCTGAATACAATAATTCATAATTTACATATTAATTCACATAGGAGGGTGGTCTGAAAAGTTTCCGACCCGAGATTTTTCAGAAATCTTCAGAAAATTTTCAGAAATTTTCAGAAAACATGTCGAGAAATAGCGAAATTTATAATAAATATATTTTATTGTAATTGTTATAATATGTACGCTAGTGTGGTATTTATTGTGATTGTTGAATTGAATTCTGGTTGTAAAATATAAATGTATTTATTGTAATTATCTGTACGATTTTTAGTGTATTTAGTGTTTAGTTTATATAAATTAGCGTTGATTAATTGAAATGCAAGTAATCACAATGACCTGTCTTGTACATGATTCCTTATGTTGTTGGATTAATAAATTTAGTTTTATTAATATGAGTGATTCTTATTTCAAAGAAAACAAGCAAGAAAGGGAATGACAAGAAAGGAAGGGAAAGAAGAAGAAAGGGAAGGCTAATCTAGCACATTTAGGTGTTCGACAACTAAAACAGAAGGATAGATATTTAAAATCATGATAAAATACATATTTATAGTGAAGTGAGAGATGAAGTGGGAGATATGGATTCGAGTCCTAGTCTATTCCGCCATTTTTACTTCTGTTTATCTTTAGGTTTCGGATGTCACACACATGAGATAGATTTCTTTTCCTTTCTTGTTGAATGATGAGCTTCCAGTGTCATCGGCTTCTCTCCACGCCATCAGAAGCGTCAGTGACGGCATGTGATTACATTAACTAATAAAAGTAGTGCGTCACATGTGGGGGTTAAGTACATGCAGTGGGGACTGTAGCTCCAAAATCACCACGGTAGCTGTGGAGGCCCTGTGGAGGCGAAAAGTTCGGTAAATTGTGCTCCGGTGAAGCCATAGGCTAATCAACCGCATGGCAGACAATCATCCATTCATGGAAATTCGAAAAGCGCCGATAAACGGACCGATACCTCAAAATCTATAGAAATGAGGACTACGATTTGGAATACTGAGACAAATTTTGAAAAAGGGGATTATAGGAGAGATGATCCACAGAGAGATATTCCTTTTAACCCCACGCTAAGTCCCTATCCATCCGCACAGAGTGGTGTATTTTGCGAATCCATTCTCGAACTTCTCGACGGCGTTTTTGCTGTTTCCGTAGTTGAATAATGAGCTTCACGTGTCTTTGGCTCCTCTCTCTACCGCCAGAGGCAGCAGTGGCGGCATCTGATTGCAGCGACTACGAAAAGATCGAGGAGGAGGAGGCGGAAGGAAAAAAGAGGAGGGGGAAAAGAATAAAAAGTAAGTGAGATGAAGAGGTCAGGAAGTGTGAAAGGTGGATGACAAAAGGCAGGGAAGAGGAAATGTGAGATGGGAAGGCGAGGTAATGGGAGAAAAAGAGAATGGATGAGGAAGGAAGTGTAACCTGGCGAGAGTTTTATGTTGCATATTTAGGTTCCATTGATGTCGCAGCTATGAGAAAACAAAAGTTTTGTCTCGTATATTAGGGAGATGATGAGAAGATTCGGACGGCTCGAAAAAGAAAAGGTTGAAATCCTATAAGGTTTCTCGAAGTAGCATCATGGCGAACTTAGTTACTTTGAAAGAGTAATGATGGAGAGAGAGTAATTTAGCGAGTTTCTTGTTGCATATTTCAGTTTGGCTGATGCCTCAGACTTGAGAAAACAAAACTTTCGTCTCATGTTTTAGGTATATGACGGAAATATTCGATGCCTCGCCGTTTTAAAAAGGATAAGTTCCGAACTCTTATTAGGTCTCATGAAGTACCGCCAGGATGATGTATATTGCTATCTTTAGACATTGAGTGCTTTTAAACAGTGGCATTAAAACAGTTCATTTTAAAATTTAGCTCGGGATATCGGATTCGTAACTTATGTCAAAGTCACGCCAACTCTTGGCATAAAAAGTAGTTAAAAATAATCTAGTAAGAAATTGCTATAAATCATTTCTAAGTAGGTGAGGTATTATGAATGTCATTGGTACCAATTACGGTATAGTAAAAGAATAAAATTTGTGTAAATTAATTTTACGAATCTGAAAAGCATAAAGTTCAAATCACAGTGATAGCAATTTGAACTACTCAGCTCTTTTGTGTAGATAAATTGATCTATCATTTTATTACAAAATAAAATAATCTGAAAACAACCAGGCTATGCTAAAAGTGTTACGTTTTGTAAGGAGAATATGCTGTAAATAAGAAGTTGATTATTCTTATATTATATTCTTTATATATAAAAGAGAATTGTGCTTGAAACTAATATCGTCCGATCTGAATTGGTCGGACTCCATCGAATAAATGAGCTTAGTATTTTCCTTTACAATTTATAAAGCAACCGGTTTCGGCTAGCCAGCTATTATAAGGTAAAACTTAAGGCATTTCCTTGAGATGCACCTGAAAAACTGTGTGGAAAATACCAAGTCTCCTATTACCAAGTCTCTTATTACCAAGTTCTTATTTTTTTAAAGAAATTAACTTCCTTATTGTAAGATTGTTTACGTTTTCATAATTAATATAATACTAATATTGTACTGCATACCAGATTTACTTGCACGTGCTGGAGATTATTAAATTTTTATGTACATCTGGAAGAGGAAATTGCTTACGCCATTCATTACGGAGAAGCATTCAGAACATTAATTGCCTAGGCTCCAGGTATAGAAGGCAATCCAAGCTGAGACCGAAGGAAAGTAATTGCGAAATTAGTACCTCCCGAAATTGCAAACGCCTAAAAAAGGTCCGCAGCGTTGGCTCTTAAACTTCCTCTCCAATAATCGAATTCCGCATTCGCTGCCGCCCAAAAGTTCAAGAAATAAGTGTCGGCGAAAATTTCCTAACGTTAGAATTTAACCCCTGTTTGCGCACGTTAAAATTCAACGGCCTGGCCAATGGAGCACGTCAAACGTGTCGAACAAGTTTTTTTGTCGATAGATCTGAAAGTGGGGAGGGAAGGCTCTTTTCCTTTTTTATAAGGTGGAAGGTGATATTGCGGGGTCAGTGTGAGAAGAGGGTGTGATATAGAGCAGTCGGGAATTGGATAGTAGAAGAAAATGCGGGACAGGGAAATAAAAGAGGTATGAAGAAGAGAAATGAGGAAGGCAGAGAGTGGAATAAGGAAGTTTTTAAGTGAAGGGGTGGCATTGGGAGTGTGTAAGGAGACGGTAGGGGAGGCGAGGAAGAGAGAATTGGAGAGAAATGGATTTAACGCAACGGGGGGAGTTTTGTGGGAAGGAAAGCGGGGAGAGAGCTTTGCTTCTATCTCTTCTTGGAAATATAGCACGCCCCACTAATTCACTCGGCTCTAGAATAAAACCACGCCGCAAAAGCTTCGTTTTTTTCCGATTCCTAATTAACTTGAGGTTGGCTAAGTGCGGGGATTAAAATTTCTGCGCGCTGTACCTTTATCGCTTACCTGCATAGCGAAGAGTTAGTTTCAATTAATCCATCCCATTTCCTTGCGGTTTATAATATTGGGTGTCGTCGTTGGATCCCGATCGCTACGAATATTATCTTACCGTTTTCCCCGGCGTGGGAATGTGGCCATTTATGCGTTTCCACGAGTTCTTTCCGCACGGAAGCGATATTTTTTTGACCGCGAGAGAAAAAATATTTAACGCAAGAGTTTTGAGGCCGGAGTTTTTTTTCGAATTTCCTGCAGAATGAACTTTTACTGCTCTATTTTCCTTTGTGCCCACAATCACCTTAATGCCAACTCGTTCATAAACTGAGAGAACTCTGTGATAAAAAAACGAGAAAATGGCGCATAAAGAACGGCTTGACGCGACAAAACTATCCGAAAGCCAAGGATTCTGTCATGTTGACAATAAGGCGAGAGGAGACGAAAAGGGAGGATGAGATAAATATTAACGCCAAGGAAGCGATGGAAGAAATTCGAGGGAAGGTTGTGGATGGATGATTGAAAGAATTGAGGGAATATTCGCGTCTTAGGAGCACCACGCCGACATACGGAAATCGTAAAGAAATCTATTTATGTCCGCCGATTTTCACGGGGGCAGTGGGTGCATATATTCTTCACGTTTTGTAGTCGGGAATCGTACCTATCGTCCGTGGAGAAATATAAAATGATGAAATGACTAATTTTAGTATCTCTCTCATAAAATACCTCTTTAAGAATGACCTTTGACCACTAAGGTCATTTTGTATAAGTAGGGGTGATTTACGTGCAGAGAAAAGCCATAAGGGATATTCCCTCAGCAAACGAAAGGGAACGCTTTAACTACTTGTATATCTGAGGTTACACATACCTGACGTCGATGATTTCGGCCTCCACTTGGTTATATGTCTTAACATAATAAATTGAACTGATTGAAGTAATAGTTTAATTCATACAATACTACAATACAGACACATAGGACCAATGTCATTAAACATGATGATTCCATACATTGAAATCCGGACTGAGGGTTTGGATTGTGGTATTGTATAAATTAAATTGTAAGTTCTACCAGTTTACTTGTATGTACTTTATGTAAATACATGTAATACACTTCCATTACATATATTTAAATATTCAACAGATGTGAAGAGATCGAGAAGAAGACCGAAGAACCGATGGAACAGAGACATTATCAAATACTTAGGGGTTACATGTAAGAGGGAAGCTCAAAATAGAGAAAATTGGAAAGCGATTGGGGATGCCTTCATCCGAAGATACTCGTCGATTGAAAATAGCTGCTGATGATGATTCTTCCAGTGCCTGATCAGTCTATTTAGCAAAGTGGACGATATATAGCTCCTCCGGGAAGATCTTATTTCTTAAAGTATTGTACAAATTTAGTCCTAAAATCTTTCTAACGCTTACGAATATTTTGTAAACTAAAGGAAGCATAATGCCTTTTGCTGTACTTGTCTAACCGAGGAAAACGGAAGTCTGTGGGGCTCAATACACCGCACCCATACTACAAAGACCCCAAAAATTGGGGAGCGTCACGCCGAGGGCGGGCAACGAACCAACATCACCTCGAAGAAAAGACATAAAAGGCGGTGTATAGCTGGGGGGATGTTCGCGTGAAACGGTGAAGGATTTCACCTAAAGGGAGAATCTGAAGTAAGGGTTG
The DNA here is from genome assembly GCA_036926295.1 of Pachydiplax longipennis. Taxonomy (NCBI): domain Eukaryota; kingdom Metazoa; phylum Arthropoda; class Insecta; order Odonata; family Libellulidae; genus Pachydiplax; species Pachydiplax longipennis. The sequence goes on from JAVFKF010000010.1 coordinate 6,479,588, forward strand.
GAAGTTGTGTGTTATAAGAGGCATTAGGAGAGCGGGACTTACCCATGCCAAATTACTCCACGCCGACGAATCCCACACTTAGAGAATTTTAGCCGTCGGCCACGTGAATCCCTCCCCATTTCCACCCTTTTTTCATTCCTCCTCCTGACCATTCCTCCCCACTCGCGACACCGCCCGCGTACAGATTCAGCTTTGTTCGCACACACACAGCCTTAAACCCCGTACTTCCATCAGTGCAAAGCGCCTCAAACTACACACACGAGCACCCAGATAACTTCCCCACACTCCGCTCCCTTTCCCTTCTCATCTTTTTTGTTTGTCTCATCTTGGATGGGGGATTGGGGAGGCAGTGGCAGTCAGTCACTTGTGCGTCGGGGCGAGATTCATCTTTCTTTCCTCTCCCTTATCCTGTGCCATCTCTTTCTCCACCCCTCCCTTTTCTATAGACACGCATATGCGCCTCGAATGAGCTTAACCGAGTTGGAATGTTTTGTGTGCGCGTGGATAGAAGGGGTCGAGCAAGAAAATGGGGTGTTTAGGAAGATTATATAAACATATATATAGTATAAGGATGGAAGTGGCAGGGAAGTGTATATGTCCATACAATTTCTGCAATTCCATATCACGCACAGGATAGAAAATAGTAAGCCACAATGATAAAAGAGCATATTCTTGAATAATGTCTTTCTATACACACCAAGCACCGTCTTCGAAGATTTGAAAAGAAACGGATGTATACCGATGCTAGGAATACAAAGGAGTACTTTTGGTGTGATACGCTCCTTATTCTACACTTGAGTAAAAATACCACTATAGGAAAATGGGATGGTGGAGAAACCCATCAAATACACCTTCGAATAAATAACAATTGCAATAAAAAAATAGCCGCGAGAAACTTGAAAAGTACACTCAGACAAATTCACATTCAAGAGGTTATCACGAGTCAACCGCGTGCGTCTGTCTCACGAGAATCAAAAAATTAATCAAAAACAGAAAAATTTTAATAAAAATGAATAGGCAGCCAGGTTAATCAAGATAGCTGATTAAAATAAGAAATTCGCCGAACAAGGGTGAGGGATAGGGAAAGATTAATGGAGATAAGAGTGCGTGCAATGATAGCGTGTGGGGAATTAGGGACGTTCCAGTGTGGTGATGTTTCACCAAAGATGCCAGTGAATAGGTTGGGTTGATGTGGGGAAGATGGAAGAGTTTTAGATGGATGGGGTTTCTTTGAAGGAGTAGGAGTTGTTGAGGAAAAAATGTATGAGTAGGTTGGGTGGGCGTGGGTGTTCGTTTTGAAAGGTAAAAGAACGCTGTTTTTTCAGTCGTTTTCTCCCCCATCTCGCTCTCTTTCCCTCTCTTTTCAAACGGTTTGCGAGGGGTTCTCGTCCTACGTCTTGTCTTCGTGAGTTTTTCGGGAAATGACTCTCGCAATGGAAGGTCACCTTCGTTGCTGTCTGCAACATAGCGTGAACTCCTGCGCGTGCTCAGTTTTTCTTTGGTCATTAGTCATTTGGTCTGCGTTACTCAGTCCAGCTCCCTCGCACCTTCTTTGGGTAGTGTAACTCGGTATCATTGAAGTAAAACTTCTGTGAGAAGAAATGCAGCTAGACTGAATCTCTCCCGAAAAGAAACCTACGGAAGGTATAAACCCATTAAAAGAAACTTATGGTACGCTACTTCGAAGGATTCTGCGTTAAAGAAATAAAAACTTGGAGCTAAATTGTTTTAGGGAAATATACTAAGAGGCAAAGTTATATCCGTCGAGAGAAGTGAATTAAAAGTAGAATTTTGTAAGAATGAGAACATTTTTATACATAATCTACTCGTTTGTATAAAAATATCAGTCATATTTTATATTATATATTACAAAATTAATTGTATTATACGTTGATATAACTGTATTAAAATATTATGAGCTATGATCAATAATAAATTATAAGGGAATATTTATATTTTATAATTATTATAGTAATACAAAAATGCAATTAATATAATTAATTGTCGTTTATTATAAATATAGCGTAAAATGTTAATTGTATATGTACGTATCCAAATAAAATGTATTATTCTTACAAATCGGCATACTATGATGTGAAATTCAAAAACCTTCCATGTAATTAATATATGTTTGTAATGTTCTTTGATAAGAAATATTTACTTCAGCATCCTGAAAAATTTCCGTCAGTTCATGGTCCATGTTATACAAACGATACAAAATTGTGTTCTTTGAATGAAATTTCCATATATTATTTTGCAGACAGATATTTTTCGAGCAGCCCTTGAAGAAACAGAATGGCAACGATTCCGTTCACGATAACGATCTCTGCTCTTTCAAAACAACCGTTCGAAAGTCTTTTCGTTAATTTTAAACTCTTTTGTGGATATACAGAGTTGTGTGCGGTATCAGAAACATTCAATCCTCCTCCAATTAGTCATAAAGAAGTTTTCCTTTCATCTACAAGGAATGAACTATAGTTTAATGCTATGAAACAACACTCAAGCACATTACGTTTAAAATTTCAATAAATAATTCCAAGATGAATGTGGAGTCATTCCGTTCAGCTGAATTTTGTGTTGTGTGTCTGGAAGATACTAATATAAATTAAAAGTGACCTATGATTTTACGAGTTTCTCTCAAAGCAAAAATTTGCTCATTTTCAAGCTTTGTATTTCCTGTATTTAGCTACAAAATTAGAATTAAGTGAGGTACGAAATACCTGCTTTCTTTTTTGTTACAGTAGTTATTAAAATAAAAATTCAAGATTATTAACTAAGAGAGATTAATATCAAAATAATGAATTATTGTTTCATAAATAATAAACTTTCTTTTTGATATTTTCAAACGTTAATAACACATGTCATAACTCAACATCCTTTACTTTAAATACTCATTTCTTGAATGTATGACTCATGTAATAAAAGGTGGTTATGTACAGCCTGATATCACACAAGAATTCACCTTAAGACGTTATAAGAAGGATTTTATAACCATTCTACGAGTAGTATATCTAATGTACAATGTTTATATTTTTATTGCAAGCAAACGAAGAGACTTTTAAAAATAATAGGCTAATTATTCTGGTAAAATTTCTGGAAACTTTATGAGATGTTAATTTTAATTCATCAAAATCATTTTAATTTTCTTTCAAAGGACAGAAATTAGCAATTACCTTATCTTTGGGATTTTTTGTCGTCTTTAGGTAATTTTTCACCTTGTATCCTTAAAAATATTTGAAGAGAATTTGCAATAGAGAATATGTACGATATTCGTATATTCTGCATATTCTAGAGATAAATTTTGTCTTCTGCCCTGGTGATCCAATATAATGATGGAAAATATATCCTAGTAGTCTTTTATAGTGGTCTGTTTCTTTTACGTAAGAAATATAGCTACATTTTTTGTGAGAGAACAATTTTTCAAAAACGCTCTTTACTCTCTGGGTGGGGGTTGTATATTTAAATGGGTCGCACGTTCGCCTTTGATGAAAGTGGTCCTGTCTTCGTTTCCCGGTGGGATGCAAAATGATTGGAGCTTCTATCTTTACAAGGTTCAACTCAGCTAGAAGAACTTTTAGAAGTAGTTATACTACTGCTCCTGTTCTTCACATTTCTTGCATTAATTCCACCTGTCAGAGTGCAATTCCAAATCTCAAATTCGGTATATCTGATCTTTATGAAACATTTGTTATTACATATAAACGGAAATATTTCTCAGAATATTATGGATTGTAATGTAATGAGTCGAATGGTATTAAGTAATGGTTCTTTATAACTTCAAAAGAAAAATGTGCACTAATTCTTGCTATCCTAGATGAGCAACAAGCGATTTAAAGAAAAATAGTAAAATGAAAATTCTACATATTTCGATTAGAGGAAAGCGTATGAATTACTTTTCTACTAGGTTCAACAAGGGGATTTTCTTTAACCATGAATTAATACTAAGAGAAACGGGGATAAATGCAACAAATAAGACTATAACGTCATTTGTCTTATCCAAGACAAGAAAACAGTCTGTAGTTATCCCTTAAAACACGCTAACGGAAAAAGTCGAGTAGAAAAGAACTTCGTCTTACATCTCAGTTTTTTTTTCTTTAAGGCCAGGAATTCTTCCGGAGACAAATACGTCAGGACTTTTTTCTCTCCCTCATCTTTCTACTCTCTTCTGTGGGAGTGGCAACAGAGAAATGAGTGCGTTACACTATCTTGAGTCACATTAAGTAAGCGCGAAATTCATCCTTCCATCAAGAAGACACGCTTCTCGTATGTATGCAAGTTTATTTTTAGCCACATTTTGTTACTCCTCAAGGTTCACATCTGCCACAACTCTACCGCTCCCCTTTTCTTGCAGGGAATCCCACACCTGTTCGATAAAATTTCTAGAAAATAAATCTACGAATTTCTCCATTCACATTTGAGTTTCAGAGAATCTAAACGAGAATTCTCTGCCTCTATAACTGCTTTTCAAACCAATTTGAATGCTATAAAGCTATTCGATAAAGCAGCGATTTAGATAGCGTAAAGATAGCATCTACACCCGGAATTTGTATTTTGCTATAACAATTATGGCTTTTAAAACTTTTGAGTCAATGCAGGTAATAGAAATATCCATCTGAGCTCATAGCTATGTCAAATGATAGTGGTTATGCTACTTCGTACTGTTACATTTGTCTGAACATATAATTTTGCTATTAAAATCAAAATACTCCTAGTTCTTATCAAAGTACCGCTTTCTATTACTTTTAGGTTACCTTGTAAGAGGTTGTTTCTTTGTGGAGGATGAAAGATTCTTAATTTATCCATCATTACCGTATCAGCTGAGTACCGGAAAATCAGGACATTTTCACTCTTCGCATAATTTATATGAAATTCTATCGATAAAAAAGAAACTTGGATCTCCATACAATAGACAGCATTCATCATAGACTCAATAAAATCGCCAATCTTGGTCATTCTAGTCTCAGCTCATACGACATCTTGCTTATGAGCAATAAAAATCCTTCCTTTCTAAATTTATTAAAGTGTTCATCTACACGTGTGAGAATTTTGCTAAAATATATCTACAAGAAAATATTTCAGGTTACAGAAGTTACAGAATATTATTTAGTAAGCAAATATGAGTTATCAAAGAGAGATTTCTGTTTACCTGATTGGTTGACAGAGTTTCAATCGTATCCTTCCATCAGAGAAGGCTGCTCTGTTTTGAATGATGCTGAATGGAACACGACTCTTTATCTTATATCCTATCGTTGACTTTTTCATTTATCTCTGTGACCAATCAACGCCTCTTTCTTTAAGGCCGTATGTTTAAAGCATCAAACGAAAGGGTAGTTGGTTCATCATTTATCAAAATCTTAGGAGTGGGATGAACAAACTAGGCAAGGTGAGTAGTTCGCCCTTGCTCTCTTCATCGGTCAGAATACTACGGGAGAAAATTATCCCGTAAGTTTTCCTCAATGATTCCATGAATACAGTTTTCATAACATTAATTGAAAAGCTACTAGTATGAATTCAGGGTGACTCATACCTGTGTACCTTTCAGATACGATCATGAACAAGAATGAGACAAAATTAGACATCGATAAGCGGATGTATTTAATCCGTAGAACTCTAATGAAAGCTGAAGATGAACTAGGTGCAAAGTTTCATACACCTAATTATATCGACGCGATAAATACGGATTAAAGAGCGTGAACAGAGAAGGATGTTGGCAAATATTTATTTATCAATGAAGATATAAGCGAATGAAATGATTTAACTGGAGACCTTCTTCTTCCAATTCCGAAAAATATAAAAGTTTCAAAGGGAAGCTTTAAAGTTCTAAAATTTAAATTGTATGTTAATAAGGTGCTCCTTTATTTCTATTATTTTATGTTTTTTTATTCCACGTAGTTATGAGCAATTTATGAGCTGAGGAAATGTGATACTGTAGGTATATTAATATTTGAATAGTTAGGTTTACTAATAGATGCGTTGCTAGGTTAAGTACTAGATTTTTTAAGTTGTAATGAATTGTAGGTGATGTTGCTATTAAAGTATAGTATTTTTGTTTAAATAACTTTGTATAAAGTGCTGCCTTCGGTTTTCCTCCCGACTTGAGTGAATGCCAGGCAGAGATTTTGCATTTGATGTGATTGCCACCAGGTCAGATGCCTATTTGCAGTCATGAAATACAAAAATAAAAGTTAATGAAGGTAAATTTTCCCGTATCCTGTATCTAAGGATAGAAGGGACATATTCGTGGAGGTACGGTGACAGAAACTTCACAGCCGTATTCCTCTGATCCCTTAAAGCAGGCCGTTTCGGATACGTCGCAATCCCTCTCAAACACTATTTCGCCGCCAACGGAACCTTAATTCATACCTCACTTAACTACGAAGGTGACATACCCACCGCGTAGCGTCAAAGATGAAAAATATTTCCCAGATCTCAGAGTTTGATTTGGAAACGTTGGATCCGTAAATGGATACCGGTTAGAGGAGTCCACGCGGTGTGTGGATTAGGGAAAATGTCACTATTCAAGGCGAAACTTTTAATGGGCAAGGCGGAAAAAGCAGGCACTCAGCCGCTCTCGTTCCATGGCTCACCTCTCCAAGAGTTTTCTTTTGAACATCTCGCTCTCCAAAGAGCCCAGTGGGCGGATGCTATTGTTTCATCCCGATGCTGCTACCCCGAATATCGAGTGGGGATCCCTCCAGGCAACGCCTGTTACACGTGCAATTTATACAAGCGTGTAGCGTAAATGGGACGCTCCCATACCACCGGCAATGAGCAGTTAATTATGAATTATACGTTAAATGACCGAGAGATTTCATTTGATGCTGTTCTGGAGACTTCATGATTGACTACGTTTTGAGCTCACTGTTCCCAAAAAACTAAGCTATAACGCAGGCTTTTAGTTTAAAAAATTCACAATCTAATGAACGATAATAGTAATTATATTAATAATACGAAAAACTGGCACATTTTCTTATTGTAACATTAATGTACACCGAACTGTAATCATATAGCATTTAAATCACTTTTTAATACTCCATAAATTTTCCTTTGTTCATATTATATAAGAGTTTTAAAATTGTTTAAATGCAATGAACAACATTTTTTATTAAGACTCACACTATGAACGCATTCTGTCTATGAAAACAGTTGCTCAGAAGGTCTTTAAATATGTGTTTGGAGGTAATTTATAGTTTGTAACATGATTAGTATTGTTTATTTTATTTCCATTACATTTGATTATTTAATAAACTTAACAAGAAATATCACCATTTTTATTTAATAATAAAATAAATAATGATAATGATAATTATCATAAGGTCTTAATGCAGGCGAGATTGTGGCTCTTGTTCCTTCTTCAATCTAGCATATCCTCAATGTGAAGACAATAAAATGTATATTTTATTGTAATATTACATACTATATATAATTTATATAAGTACAAGCAGAAATGAAGAGGAAAACTAATAGAAAATCTTAGGGAAAAACATCCATAGCTGGATTACACCGACAAAGAAGATAGATGTGGAATCCCTATGCAAACCTATTGATGGCGGTAACTGAAAATAATAGAAGGAAAGTTGTATACAATCACCACGAGATGCAAAAGCAAAACTGTAAACACAAGTTAAACCAAACTAATATGATAATAATTAGAATCATTTCAATTATTCCGCCAGAGAAACGAAAAACAGAAATTACACCGCTTGAAAAATAAAGATGTTAAACATGTAGTAAGAACTCATGCAAAAAGTAATAATGAATGCTTAAAAGTGGATAATGCAAACCTTCAAGATACTTACTCAGTATAATGACTAAATGAAAAACATACATAAAATCTATTAATGATCACTAGTGAGAATTAATGGATTTAAATCAAGTAAGAAAATGGTAAAATAACATTAATTGTAACGTCTGGAAACAATCTAGGATCTAAAATGTTGCACACTGTAATTAAGTAAAACGGTTAACATAGTATTGATTTGTGCTGAGGTACGTATTGTGAAGAGAAAGCGTAAATGTTCTGGTTTGGAGGGCTTTTATCGGGGAGATATAATAACGGACTCAGAAAAACAGTAGTTTAATTGTATTTTCTGAATTCTCATTACAATTTTCTCAACGGTGGTTATCCAGGTACTGATTACTAATCACATCAGCCATTCGAATAGAAATGGATGCCATCGTAGGCCTTAATTTAATCATCATTTTGTATATAAATTTATGTAATTTAGTTGACATCGAGAAAGTATTACTGAAATATGTATGCTTATTAACTGAACATATTTGGTTGGTAAATTTAGAGTTTATACTAAATTATTTAAGCTTATTCGTACACGGTGATTATGTAAATTGTAGATTTATGATTAGTTATTAATGTACATAATTTTTACTTGAATGGTAAACTATATATAGTTACTGTGAGGTTGTGGATGTAAACTAACGTCGCCACCAGTCTTGAAGACTAATTGCGACAGGATGTGAATAAATATGAGAACATAACTTCTTCCGAACAAATATTGTATCCTGTCCAGCATTTTATCGATACACATATAAATGACCATCAACAATTCACTAACTACGGTAAGTACGTTGGCCTACGTAAGTTGAATAAGCTAATCATTCGTTTAACATATCTGAGCCGTTACGTAACTAAATCTAAAAAAATAAGATAATAATATACGATCAATAGGATGTGATCATAATTTTAAAAGGCAAATTCTCTATCAAAATTTCCTGATGATTTCCTATCATACGTGAGAATTTTTGAAAACAAAAAGTAGTGTATAGTATGTAAATCTATTCAAATATTCGCACATGTGTGTGTTTATTTATATATGAAATCATCGGTGCATGAGAGGCCGTAAGTCAACGAAGTAGAATTAATACTGGAAGCCGAAGCCCTCTCATATGTTATTCTGAAATTCAGATGAACAATCCCTATTTTTCCACGAAGGAGAGAATATATACCCAGAGATCCAATATATTTTATCTTTTCCTCTAATTCTAAACCTTCCTGTTGAATGATAAACGGCTTTTTCAAACACTAAATTTTAGCATATACGATGGAAATGGTGTTTTAATAAATTAATGGATTGTGTGCCAATTAAGTGTGTCAAATATACAAATACTTAAAACTTTTTTCTGAAGTGTGGGAGATAACACAATCATCGAAGCATTTCATTTATAAAGACGGATTAATTTTTTCAATATTCATTATAAAAACATAATTATTTTGAAAGACAGATAAGGTGCTTAAAATGTCTCTTTGTTTTCCGACTAATCAGGCAATGACATGGTGCATATCCATGTTGATAGTATGGTAGATACATAGCACTCGTCAAAAGATAAACAGAACAAAGTAACATATCGCTGTGTGTGGTACAAACATTCAAACTGTCATAAATTACAATTTATGATAGAAAAAATAATGAATCAAACACTAAAACTTATGAAAAGGATTCATTTTGGAGACTTAAAAGAAACTCTTTGATTCCATTCCTTTCCATTCATAAAAAAAAACTAAATCTTATTTTGCAGGTGAAAATACAATAATGAAGATTTCTGTTAAACTGCTCATAGACGAAAGGTAAAGGTTTTTAATTGTCACAATCACCAGATCATTCAAAAATTCATTATAATAACCATCGATAAAATGTTGTATTTTACTTATAGGAACAGATAAGTAATGAATAGCAATAATCGCCGAAAGCAACAGCTCAAAGAATGTTACGTAGAAAAGTTCTCCATTTCTAGTCCTGCATATATCATCTCTCATAAAATGAAATCGAAGCAGGGCTGTATTGATTTGATTAAATTATAGCAATAAATAGATATATGGGTCAGAAATGAGCAAGAAATTAACATTAATTATTTCGATTAACATTTCCGGAAAGCTTTTTTACTGCCATTATTCGTATTGCTTCAGTTAACCAAAATCATTTTAGACGCATCACCGAATAGAAAAATTGCGGACGAAATGTCGCAATTCAACAGATTCAGTTGTAATTTAAATTCACATCGGTTCCATGCCAAGTACAATAATCAATACCGAATGTCATCATTAAAAAGAATGGAATAGGAGATAAAAAGATTTTTCCTTTTTAAGGCGATGTTCACAAAATCTTAAGTACGATTCTTTTATTCTCCGCGTTTTAGCACAAAGTTTCACAAATATTAAGTACGCTGCGATGGAATTAATCTCATTAAAATTAATTGCTCAAAGAGGTGCCGTTCCCAGAAATAATATGCGGATACTGCCTGCATTGATGTCCCTTTTTGCTTCATTAATATTCTTCTTTTCACGAAACCGATATTGAGTGATATAATGATTTCTTTCCGCTCGTATGTGACGCCAAAGCTTTTGTTTTCGACTTTCTCTTGTTTCGTGACGTTTCCATTCAGACCCAGAAAGTAGCATTTCGAAAAAAATACAGCCCTTTAATGGGTTGATAAAATCGGAACTTCATCGATAGGGTTCATTCCTCTTCATTCGCGATTTCATATCATTTGAAGGGACAGGAAAAGAGATGAAAGGCAGAAATTGGTTGATAACGAAAGAGAAAAATATTGTTATCTCAGTCAATATTAATGTTTTCAATGCAGCATTTCAAAAATTTTAATTGGGTTTATAGGTGGAAATGAAAAGCAAGGGGTAAAAATTCACATTTTTGAAGTCAGTTTTAATAACAGGACGTAGATCCTATGCGTCACTTTATCACCATTCATCCAAAAATGATTTGCAGAATGGAACTATACCATAACTTTGAAGGAAATGCAATCGATAAAAGGATGCTAGAAAAAATAAAAAAGTTTTCGATAATGAATACAAAGGAATGTAAAAATATTAAAATATGTTCCTAGGAGTTAAATGAAGATAAATCATGGATTCACGTTATTGCACGCTGATTTATCCTATGTCCAAATGAAGTTTCTAAATTCGCCAACCAATGTAACAAATTATTTCGAAATATAGATCTCCGAAACCCATATCCGTATATAAAATAAGCCCAAGATTAGCCAAAGTTTCAGATAGCCAATTCATTTATTTTATGTTTATATTCATTTACTTATCTTTATGCGACTGCATTTTTTTCTGGTAACTAAATAGGCACAGAACTAATTAAATTTTAACGATATATTTAGACGATTAGAATTTGCACCAACAAATATTTACATTTGTACGTAATCGTTATGACTGAAATCTGCATAACAGCAGTCATGAGGATATTCCATTTCCGCGATTTTATTTAGAATATCATTACTAAGAACTGCAATTTTAATGTGCAAAGATTGGTTGAGAAATAAGAGTACATTAATTATAACTAGAATATCATCATAATTAAAAGAATATTAATTTATCACGGAATAGATATATCAGATTTGGATATTTTGTGAATTTCACACTGAAGCACAGGGCGGTTTCATAAACAAGCTTGATAAAGCAAGCAGTAATTGAAGTCCATTTTAACATTTTGCGATCCTTATTAGACTCGTAATCTAATTTTTCGTAAGCTATTTTTGTGAAATTTTTCGTGGATATTTCGTATAATTTCTGGCAACTGGCAACAAGCGTTATCAATCTTTAGCTATCCCTGATCAACTGGCTGAATTTTGAGATCGTATAAGGTGACAGAAAACATATCACCATAAATAATATTTGGAAGTTTTTCTACTAAATGCCTTGGCTAATGGCAAGTGGTGTTGTCAAGTGAAAGCAATACCAGAAATCGAATGTTTTACTCTCAATCATGCAGTTGAACCTCTTGAATGTAAAATATATCCATCTGTTCTTAATTCCTTCCAATACATGCGTAGTGAACGTTTATTAACATAGTCTAATATACAGGGATTTTTTGCGTGATTTTATAACTGGCTTACATTCAAAATCACTTTTAGTATCGCTACAAAAACTGGAGATTATTCTGTATATTTAGAATCCTTGCGTCGAGAAAAATATTATCTTCTTAAGATAAGCAGTTTAGTTTCAGCGTACGTTTACATTGGAGGTCCGTTTGCTCTGGATTAAATACTTGTTGCAGTGCATATTAGGGCGTACCGAAAAACAAAAATTTTTAGTAGCGGGAACGTAATAGGTTGGAAAAGTTGCCTTTTAGGCTCAATAACAAATGTGCAAAAGATGGGCTCTAACAAAGTTCGTCTTGGGCCTGACCAAAGAGCTCGAAAATTCGAAATTTTAGTGAAAATTGCGTTTTTTTAGGTAAGTTAAATTTTCGACGGAGCATACATACATTTGATTAAATGGCTGTTTTAATTAGTTTTGATCGAGGAACAATTAAATTAAGCCATTAAAACCAAATATGACGAGATATCATACTTTTAAAATTTTTGGAAACACCATGGAAAGTGGCAGCACCTCGCTGGTTCAGCTGCGGTGAGCTACCCAGGACTCATCATGAGGTGGTGCCTGCTAATCGAGTCCCGCCCGCCTACACACCCATGGACGCATACCAGATAACTAGCTGATGTCTTTGAAGGCTGCTTTTGTTCCAGTTTTTTGTATTCGCGAGAGGATCTTCTCTCCTATGAACCCGTCTCTTGCATCGTGGCCGTAGACTAAACGTGAGGCCTCTGTGACTTTTTTTACGTTTCGTTCAACTGCTTGAGAATCATTCAGGAGGGCAAATAATGCAGCAAGCTGCTTTATAGGTTCCTTTGCATTACCTTTAATGTTTTGAAGATCCTCGGGAGAAAGACTGACAGTAAGTAGTGGCTTGGTGACAGTGACTTTATCCCAATCTATCAATTCTTCATAAAAGGCAGGTCGAACTTCTGTTGCGCGATGATGAACTGACAAACCTACTCCGTTTGATGGTTTCCTGCGTTGATGAATCTATGTCCTACCTATCTATGTCAGTCAACAAAAGCAGCCTTCAAAGACATCAGCTAGTTATCTGGTATGCGTCCATGGGTGTGTAGGCGGGCGGGACTCGATTAGCAGGCACCACCTCATGATGAGTCCTGAGTAGCTCACCGCAGCTGAACCAGCGAGGTGCTGCCACTTTCCATGGTGTTTCCAAAAATTTTAAAAGTATGATATCTCGTCATATTTGGTTTTAATGGCTTAATTTAATTGTTCCTCGATCAAAACTAATTAAAACAGCCATTTAATCAAATGTATGTATGCTCCGTCGAAAATTTAACTTACCTAAAAAAACGCAATTTTCACTAAAATTTCGAATTTTCGAGCTCTTTGGTCAGGCCCAAGACGAACTTTGTTAGAGCCCATCTTTTGCACATTTGTTATTGAGCCTAAAAGGCAACTTTTCCAACCTATTACGTTCCCGCTACTAAAAATTTTTGTTTTTCGGTACGCCCTAGTGCACATCCCTCGGTTAATGCTTTCGAAGGTAAAGCTCAACCTAGATTTCTAGCTTCACCTTTGAATGCAACGTATGAATGTTTAATATCTTTAAATCTGTAAAACCATCCTAACTAGCCAAGATCTCCCATGATAGCGACAGAATACTTTTCCTGAATAAAAAGATTTTCTTATTGATTCACTACATGATTTTATATTATAACGGTTTCCTGCAACTATGACAGGATTACTAATTCCCAATGAAACGTATCCTTACGAAAACATGTATAAGATGAAAACAAATAAATTAGTATACGATACAAAACACAGATACGAATTCATGCGTGAATACAAGTACATTCAAGGAATGCGCGTGCCAACTTAAAAATTACACGCACAATCATTCCTAATAAAGTGTATAGAAGCAGGAGCAGAATTGCAACCGAATATTATTGCATATACCAATTTTCGCTTATTACAATAATCATTTATGGTTTAAAATGTGGATATAAGTTGATTCGATGAAATATTTTATGTAAGTGGAACTGAAACAGAAACATCTTGTATTCCTAATTGCAGAGGAATAAGTTGAAAAAGAAGAACACAATTTTTTTCAGTGTAATTACTTTGAAATTCTAAATTATCATAAAGATAGGCGGATCATTATATTTCACTAAAGATAAAATTTTGTAATAATTTAAGACAATTTGAGAAACTCAGATTTATAAAAATTGTCAAAACTTAAACAAATAATGAAGTATGACGCGTTGATGCATCCCCCTCTACTAAAGAGAATTCCCTAACTACCGGACACCCGCCAAGGTTATGTGAAAATAGGAGCTAAATTTTTTAATCCAGAATAATAACAATATCTACTAAATAATGTGTATATGGCCTAATATACATTATGGCAGAGAGTTAGGTTCAGAGATACTTTCAGAGCAAATTTAATAGTAAATTAAAAATTTTAATATATAATAATAATATAAATAAATTAAAAATTAAAATTTTACGTTCTTGTCTCAATTGAAAAAATTACCAAATTGCAATGAGCCGTGAAATTTCTGATTAACCTTTTAAAGCATAGTCATGATTATTCCGAAAACAAATTATTCCAGTCGTGATATTTATGTCCCTTTTTCCCTACGCAAACGTACGAACGTGCACATAGAAATTGCGATTAAGGAGAAATCCTTTCTAAAGTGAATGTTGATAATTTACTCACTCGTTTGAGTGTATTTAAGCTACATTTTCTTTAAGTTTGTCTATTGAGTTAATGAGAAATAAATAAATTATTTGGATTTAACTACCGCCTGCGATTCAAACGATAAAGCCATCGATTGGAAAGTGAAAGCGTTTGGTCGATATGATGCAATGTTAATACCTTGCATCATAGTGACTAACTAAAATTGAATTTCCTCAAGTATTATTTATCTAAAACATCACTGGGTATTTATAGTTTACCAAATGATAATGGAAAGCATATATTTACGTTTCCATTTCTCAGGGTCTGCTTGATTTCGTCCCTCGGCGGAAGTGCCTTCTCCGACGCTAAGCCACTGACTTTAGGATTCTTCAAATCCTTCGGCGATTCCTATTCTCCCCTCCAGATTTCTGTGGAATATAGAAAAAGTGGCGGTAAGATTTGCGAAGGAAACAATTATATGTATATTTGTGAACATCTCATAAAATATTGTAATGCGAGGCTCTGTTTTACATTGAATAGTTTTAAATCGATTTCATCAAATACGATTTACTTTTGGAATTCAATTTTTTATGAATTTACAAGATATCAACTCCTGATTAAGTTATTAACGGGATGCAGCTGATATTTTGAAGCTAGAGAGCATTCTAATTAAGTTAATATATATAATCAACTCAGGTCGCTAACCAAAGCTTGACGAATACTCCATCCTTACTTATTGGATGTATTTGTTAATCAAGACAAAATGTCACAATTCATAACATATAAATCGTTGAAAGTAAGTACGCCGAATAATTGGCTTATATCCAAGTAATTGTCAGAGAAATTAAAAGTAGTATGTCCGTGGAAAAGTAATTCGTGACTACTCCACTTTGCACTGAAAGCCATGGCCCACTCACATCAAAGCATGAATGGAGTTTAGAAAGATTGGTTGAAATCTAATTACCCAATAAAGGCGATTCCTAGAAATCGGCAATCCCAGTCTTTTCCGGTTTCTTCGTTACCTAGAAGACGCTGGCCCGCCAGACGACTAACGTAGTATTTTCAACTTCTAATGCTTTACTCGTCAGCTTGTTAATGAGTAGTTCCACACCGTCTCGCAGTTCTTCAGTTCTCTACATTTCCTCTTCAACCAATTGAATAAGCCGATAATCGGTGGTCCACTTTTCCATGGTGATTTCCTTTTTTAGACTGTCGATTGCAGACGGCACCTTTTCCATCGGAAATGAAACATTATGAAAGGATCTACTCTTTTACTTTCACACAAGCTGAATAACTTTGAATTCACAATGGTATGGGGAAGAAAGGTACATAAAATCAATAATGACAACTTTACTTCACCACAAAATTAACTTTATTTTGTGGTTATGTATATGATAAATATTTTTTAGTAGTTAAGTATAGTTGAAATCGTAAGGTTTTGGGTCGCTGCAATGAAGGACTTAACTCTATTTTGAATATGCAATTTTTTCATCAGTTAAATATGGATTATTATGTGATCTATTGAATACTTATAAAAAGACAACAAAAATATTCAGAAAATATTTATATACTTTCATATTAAGTATGCTCAGCTTTGTCCATCATAAAAGATGGAAGATCTTCATCAACCTGATTTTATGATTATAATCCTAATTATAATCCTAATTCCCTAGTTTCATTAGTGAGTTTTTGGATGGAACTATCATTTTCGAAACATAGAAAGTGAAATAAGAATGTATTTTCTCTAGTGATCGACGAAACTAATGTTTAATTAGGATTAACTAAACCATTGGTTGTGGTCTTGTAACATTTGAGAGAAAAATAATTCACGCAATAACATTCTTGATGTGCGAGAGTTGCCAAGTGTGACCTAACTTCCGCATAATACCGCAAGTCCTCTTATCTCCAATGGAAGCAGTTCTTTGCCTTACTCAGGGCCGTTAAAATCCAACCACACCGCAATGCAACGCATCATTCACCCGTCCATCCTCAACGAAGAACACACCAAGTTTCCCATTGTTTCATCTCAATGGCAGTTAACGAACATTAGACGTTATGCATGATTACGGGTTCCTCCACGAGCGCGAAAAACAAAACGCCATCATCTGCCGCCCGTGGATTCAATCCCACAAACGCTGGCGCAGTTTTGATTCCATTTTCCACGTGACAAAAGAACGGCGATGAAAAATGTTTCGTCACTCAAATAGATTGCGAGCGTTGTACTCAGTCACATTTTACGATCGCATAAAAGCGATCAATTCAGCCGAGTGCTTTGAGAATACTAATGTCTATAGCGCGAGCCATTAAAGTGTTGCCTTGGGGTGTGCGACCTGGTTCCCGAATGTTCTCTCTCCGATACCTCGTATTTCTCGAGCACTCCTTGCCGCTGCTACCCTTATTCTCCCCCGGTATACACCACTTCGGGAAGCCTTACCACTTCGTCTGAATCCTTTCTCTCCCTTTCTCATACCACTTCCTGAACCTCACCATTCCTCCAGCACCTCATCTTCCTCTGACCTCACGGTCATACGCCGCAGTATCTCTTTCACAGCCTTTTTTATCTGCCTCTCACACGTCCAACACCTCTTCACTACCCTTTTCCAATTGTAACGGCTCTCTATCCTCACCTCCGCAGCGAGAAAATCTTGCGCTAGAGATAAAATTTAATTGGATGTACTAAAATTTAAAGGTAAAAGTGGTCTTTCCTGCTCCTCGACGTTTCTTTACGGTTTCCGAAGGGAATTGTACGGAAAGGGAAAGAGTATTGTTCTAGATAAAGCATCGAATGTGCATAGAGAAATATTCAGAGTATTTAATTTATTGCTGTAAAAGTGATTCTGTTTTCTGTGTCTGATTAACATTGCAAAGCTAAACATGTCCAATATAAATATTTAGCAAAAGAAGTAAATTTAGTAGTAATTTAATTTAGTGAAATTAATTCGAAAGGCAGTAGTAAAAGTATTAGGATTATATTAATGATAATCGCGAAGTGTAATCAGATATAGTTTATTCTGATGCTGTAATATTTTAAAGGATACATTTAGTTATTATGCGATTTTCTAATTTAAACAACACAACTATCATTTTAAATGAATATCTGTTAATACATTCGTTATTAATTCCACTCAAACTCCTTCTTCTGAGAAAAACTATTGTTCCTATATTTAAATTATTGTTTAAGATTCGTTAAGAAGCCTGATACAGGAAAACAGAATTATTTCTAATTAATATGATTGAGGCATACTGATTCAATTTAAGTAAAAGAATCCTAAGAACTACATTAAATAAATAAAGTAAAATAATAAAGCATAAATAAGTTGATAATGTTAAGAACGCTCTTATAACTTAAACAAGAAATACTAAGTAAGTTTGTAAGTCCATCCAAGTTACGGTGATATGAATCGCTTTGAAAGACGCTATTTTTTAAAAACTTCCTTTCAAAAGAGAATCGAGGCTTAGAGTTAAAAACTCCAGCATTTTATTTCTTAGAACTTATTTCCTATAAGTTATTTCCTCGAATGTGCTCTTCAAAAGATAGGAGTTAAAAAGGTCACTCAAATTTAATTGAATGGTACAGAAATACTCTATTTCCAGGAAATTGTTGAGGAAAAAGCACACTCATAAATATTAAATAAAGGGCTGAATAATCGATTTACTAATATTTAATTACAGTTCTATTGTCAAGGAAATTAATATTTCCTTGACAATAGAACTGTAATTCATTTTTGATCTTGGTAATTAGTAATGAACAAAGAAAAAAAAGCTCTTAATGAGGTAAAGCAATCTTATTCCTGAAAATAAAATTTAAAGAAAACTGAATCCAATTTTTTTCTAATTAAAATGGGTAATATTTACGAATATGGGATTAATTAAAAATATCTACTTAAAGTTAATGAAGAGAACCCATTTCTTCCTTACTTTGACCAGATTTAATTATTTAATCGTTGTGATGAACTATATTCCTCCAAGAAGATCCAAATTAATTAGTATCTATGTTTCAGTAATTATTTTCCTAGAAGAAAAAATCTTCATTTGCTTAATGCAATCCGAATATATTTTCATGAGTAATTATTCACTTTAGTGTAACTTTTTTCTCTAAGATAACTTAAGAACTATGTCAGTATATTAATATTAATCGAAAATAGCCAAAACTGAAAACATGAAGGAAATGCCCAATCTGGACTATACTCCGTCCAACGTCATGAAGACACCACGTAAAGCATATCATCCCATGTATTTCTTACGGGAGAACGGCGCGCACTGTTGCTTCATTTGCACAGAAAAAGAAAGTTGACGAGAACTTATTTGGAAGACATTCAGCATAGACATATATCAATTCATTATGGCATGGTTAAGTTTGTATGTATGGTTACGGTTTGTATGGTTTGTATGGTTAGGTTAAATATTGTCATAATCATAAGGAAAAGACAAAGAAAGTGATATTTTCATGAAAATTGGGTGCAGATTATTATTTTTGAACCGATGAATTAGGATTAAACATTCAAGTAACGGGGTCTTTTCTGATAAGAAAATCTTCGTCGTGGAATCTTCTTTACACATATGTTGTTCGCTTTTCTTTTAAAAATTTTGGATTATGGTGCCTTGAGAAAATCTACAAGAATACGCGAGTTTTCGGGAAAATCCAGGGAGAAATGTAGTCGTCAGATACTTTTCGTCCTATTCTCGTAAGAAATGATTCCCAGTATATCACTTATTGAGAAAATACTGAAATTATTTTGCAAATCAATATCCTTTATATTTATTGATAACTTCAAACATTATGATGGTGAAGCGAAATTCGGCGCGTACGGCTTTGATGCTGGGATCCTTCTATTTTCGGAAGGCTTGAACTGCTCTCACCGATTCGATCAACAACGACAGTTTGCAGAATTGCACGTCATTAAATTTTCCAAAGATACGGAACGTGTTTCTGTTTACGTGGTGTCTTCATAACGTTGGACGGAGTATAGCACTTCTAACAATATTCTACTGTATCCTGAAAGATACCGCACGCAACACACAACGTAAGTTGAGTTGCATAGTCATTAGGATACGCGTATTTAAAATTTATGGCGATGAAATATGCTAATGATCAATGCTTCTAGCGTTGTAAGAAGTCCAAATTAATAAGGTCTTTTTGCTTACAATCAGTTTTTTTATGAGATGCCGATCGGGATAGAAGGGTTGTTCTATCTCGTATACAACGTAGAAATTTATCGACGTGTAAATTAAACAGTCGATGAAAAAGTTGCCAGTAAATAATTTATCTTGTAGTAAGAACTCCGAATCAAACTCCTTCAATTCAATTTTTACCATGGATGGACATAATTTCATAACAAATAAATCAATGTTCAATTAAATAAAAATTTATTTACTAAACAAATTTGTCAATTCTTAAAAATATTTGCAATTTGCTGAAACAGCAAAAAGCAAACGTGGATATGCTCTTGAATAAAATAACGATCAAACATAAGAATAATTGTATTGCCTGTACACATAAGCTTTCTGTTTTCCTTAAATTCGTATTCCTAGGTTGATTTTTATATCCAAACCCTTATATTTTATAACTAAAGTTAGTGGCACTATCTAATTGTATCTAATTTGTAATGTTGCTTAATGCAGTTGTACAAGGATTGAGCAACGAAAGGATTTCATATTAATGAGGGTTACAGATGTAATTTCAGTCTCTTTCTGTTTTATTGCAGTTCTTCATTTATTGATTTAATCTCACGTGTTCAAGCAAAAAATCTGGCAACCCTACATGTTTCGGATGCTTATGATTTTTGGTTTACAAATATATTATCATAAAAATGATTCTTTCTTTCATATATATGGTCTATCGTTTGCATTAGTCAACGAATTATTAGTAAAACCGCCATTAGAACTGTTTTTGGAGTAGTTTCCAATTTACTGGGAGGATCATTATCGTTTGATACCTCTGCAGAGACTCTAATTTAGAAACAGTGCAAACTTGTGGAACTCACGTGGACTAACGTGAACACCCTTAGTTATATGTAGAGCTGGAGCTACGGTAAATCATAAGATACTTTCCCAAAATACCTTCACAAACTAGGGCGCTGTATCAACATCACCATAATACCTGACCAAATCTCAGAATTTTGTTCTTGAAAACACTGCACGTCAAAGATCTTCATGTTGTCCAACTTTGCAATATTTTTTCTGAAATAAAACTCAAGGTTTTATCGGTTATGAAACAAATCATTACGCTGATCAAAGAAAGAATAAGTGAAGTTATCAACTTTTCTACTTTCTTCAAAGTCATATTAATAGCGGATATTTTAAATAGCACTTGAAAGGTAATAAAAGAAAATCATCATCGAAATTTATGAAATAGGCATAAATAAAATGCATTTTCGGAATGATTCCTAGATTATAAATAAAGAATAACACAATCAGGAATATATAAAAAGAAGGTAGAATCCTATTATATCTTATAGTGAAATTATAACTCACAATTGAGTCATAACGAAAATAATAATAAGTGTTTATGTGAAGTCAGTTTCGATATTGGAGAGATTTTATATTCAGCATTTCAATTAATAAGAAATGGTTATTGCTTAGTTTTGACAGCTTGAATGGAATCTCGGTATTTCTTCACATTTGTTACCCACTGATTCCCTACATTAACTATAACCTATGATTTCAAGATATTAGCGATTTCATATAAAATATAACTATACCTAAAACTGCATCTCTAAACCCACTGGTCAGTTATAAGGGATGATGATTCAAAATTGTCTGTTTATAAATGAATAGAAAAATTGAAGAAAACAAGCTTAGAGATACTGCAGTTTCATATTTGTGATGAACTTTTTTCAAACAGCGTCGTTATCTAGACAATGTATGCATGCATTGACTTGCTCTTCTTTGGTAACAATGCCATCCAATCGTTTAAAATCGGCTTCTTCAATCCCTTGTTAACTTGCTCTACATTTGCATGAGCCTATTCAGGAGGAATTTTTTGAAATTAGAATGCATCGAATAGCAAATATGAGATTTTTCACCAAGAAGAGCTTACGCCGATAGTTGCATTTCGCCATGTGACAGCGGGTGCATGCACCGTGGAATCTATTCTGTCACGCATCATCTAAGGAAAATGAATTTTTAGAGCGAATTTTCCTATAAAATATTTGACCCTGATTTTTTCTTAGTTTTTCATCGGCTACAGTGTGGACGCATAACATCTGCCAATTCTTCCAAAGATGTATGACTAATGAATAAACACTATATGCTACCAGGTGAATTAATGAATGTCAAGGGTGAATTTTCTTCTAAAAACTGAAACAATGCTAACGAAAGGAATATGTGACTTAGGTGAGGTGACCTTTATATTTAGTTTGTAATGGAAAAATACCATAAATACAAAATGAATAAATGAAATTTTCTTGCTATTGTAATAAAATGTATGGCAGTGCAGCATTTCTGTGATTGTTGAATTATGGTTGTAAAATGTAAAGGGGGTTATTATAATGAAATGTATGATTTGTAATGTATTTAGTGATTAGTTTATGTGTTAAATAATTACAATACGATTAGTGAGAATAATCTATCTTATACATGCTTTGTTATGTCGTTGGTAAAAACTGGAAACAAATTACCGGCAACGAATAAAAATTGTAGTAAGAAGTAAAAACTTTTTTAACTTTCTTTATTATACTGTGTAACTCTATTATACTATATATTGCCCTTTTATTTTTTACTGTTTTCGCAAGTTTGTTTCACCTCCCTCTGTGGATGTTTTTTCAGCCTTCGGTTGCATAGATTTTTTCCAACATTGTACTTATCCATTTTGTTTTAGTTAATATTTATACAGAGTGTAATGACATATGAGGTTTTGTGGAAAAGAGGCGCACGTGCTTAACCTCATCAATAAAGGGTCAATTTATCTATCTCATCATACCACGAAGATAAAGCCCTAAATTAGGATCATATCTTTGAATTCATTTATCGGTTCATCCACGTATATTAATGACATTTTTGATGGCTTATACATTCGATTATGAGATGTACTTCCTCGAAGGTCACAGCTGTAGTTAATTGAAACAGGCGTTAATGTTATGAGCATTTAAAAATAACGTAAAAAGGAAGAAAAGAGCTCTTTGAGAAGTGTCTGGGCGCTGATGGTGAGTGCATTGGAGAAAGAGCGAGCAAATAGGCGGACATCCGGAGGGCTTGCGCTTGGAAGGAAAGCGCTGTCCGTTAGGTTCGCCGAGGACGCCTGCTGGTTTATGGTTGCCAAGAATTGGGTTCAAGTGGGTTAAGTGAGGTCGTTGGGGTGGGAACACTCCCGTAATGAAAGGCGGCAAGAGAAAAAATGAGCCTCGAAACAGAAGCCAACTTCGGACTTTAAAGCTACATTTTGTAAAATTTCCCGCAAAATCTTCGGTGAGGATGAGGGTGAAAGATAACATGGTTACAAAGGCACGAATTTTGCGATAAAAAATTAAATTCTGAGAAATAAAAGACGAATTTTGGGGAGGAAAGAGGAGATTAAATTTACGTGCAGGTAAAGAAGTTGGAAAGAGATTTAATGGAAAACAAGGATGTTTAAAACCAAAGTAACTGGAAAAGTGATAATTTTTATTGTGTACACTTAGTGAGTACATACATGAAGACTTAGTAGTTTGCACGCAAGAATTGAGGAAATCACAACGTTAAGAAGGAAATTAAAACGACATTTAATATATATTATGCTTTAATTTACAGTTAATTACAATTGTTTCCTTAGCTTCTCTCATGATGCACTGCGGAGTCACATATCGTATCGCATTCTCTCGACGATTTTTAAGGCTGGGAGACTAAATTGTATGATAAAATTTTATGACGATGAAAATAGTGCAATCATTCATAATTACCCTCTTAAGAGAATAAAAACAGCCATAAATACAACATTTCCTTTAATCATTTGCAAATTATTTCACCCGTAGGAAGTTTAAGACTTAATAACACAGAGAAAAAAGGATCTTTTTTTGTCATCCAGATTGTTGCTGATATGTTCAACATCTGTACATGTACCTTACGCTCCGCATTTCGGCCTTTGGTAGTGGGTGCATGCAGCGTGACTCTACTTCCATAATCGATTACTTTGCTGTATCGTTCTCGGAATATGTAATGCTGGAAGCGACTAATTTTAGCATCAATTTCCATGATTTTTCACGCAGTATCAGATGGCCTATGTAACAGGGAGGACGCATAGGCTATATCTTCTAAGAAGGTATTTTAATATAAAAATGTTGCCTCAAAGAATAAAACGGTTTTCTTTGGCTATCTCTATTTATTTTATAAATTTCTATATTTATCTCTACGCTATTTTTTGGCTTTAGGAAACTATTTTATCTATGATAACATCCTCATTGGAAAAATAATAACATTCCCGAATAATATTTTCAATCTTACAAATGTGACCATCAGATTCCTCATCTTCAACACTTAGTTTCTTGTTTGCCAAACTACCTAAACGATACATAATAAAATCGATCAGCTTAGCTTCTTAGTAAATTGATCCATTCGAACTCTGCTGAAAGGTATGATACTATGAGTCGATGCTATGTAACAACACTTCAAATACTACTTAATATCTCGAAATGTAGGTTTTTTTACTTAGAAACTGGGTAGCAGAAGTTACTTTTTCAAAGTCTTATATTTCCCCTTTTGTAGCATGTCATCCCTCATATTAAGAACATAGATGTCCCCTTATGATGGAATTGAATTGTTTGCGAATTGATCCTGAAAGAAAGCTGCTGAAGCTAAATCACGTCCTCTGAACTCAGAATAAAAGTTGCTCCTCTTTCTTTACCACAGCTCTCAAACCTTTGGAACTTGACCGTCTGGTAAACTTATGATTCATCTCTATAGAACATAAATTTGTCATTTATCGTCCCTTGCTTCAAGAGCCAGAGATTAGAACTAACTATCCAATCTCAAAAGGAAAGCTTATCATTTTCTTCCTTAAATGAAAAAAATATCAATGAATATCTTCGGAATACTATCGCCGATAAAATTTTCATGTAGCGTAAAAATTTCTGTGCAATCATGTTTGATCATTGGTTATTATTTTATCCTTCCATTTTTATTCTAGTACAAATAATTATCTTTTGAAAGATAGTTCTACTTTCTTTATTACCCAAAAATGTATATTTTGATGACGTGTTATCGAAATATGAGGCTGATACTTCATGATGAAGTACTGATGATCGATTGCATCCTTACGAAATTTTTCTCAATGATTAGCTGCACTCACAGTTTTGATTGTTAGTCGTTGCTTCTTATTTCTATTTTTATCTCATTGTTGTGACAATTTCTTCTCCCATTGTTTTTTCTCTGAAAGTCTTCACTTATAGAAATTTTTCCAAAATCCCAATTTTTTAACCGGTTTTGGAGTGCGTCATCATTAAATATTATATTATATTGAAATTTGGACTTAAAACTAACATTTGAGATAATGTTTGAGAAGCCATTGCGGACTGCGTCGAATACAGGTCAAAGAAAGGGAAAGAGAGAGAAGGGTAATATACCGATGGAACTATTTTTGTGCTGAGAGATAGAATCATGACTGGTCAACAGGTCGATGGTGATCAATGTATCGATAAGAGAAAGGTCTACGATCGATTAAACCCATGATATTTTCAGTGTAGGAGACTCATTTTACAAGTTTTTGCTAACCTTCTCCGTCCATTACTTTTAATACGCCGAAAAAATCTAAAGAATATTTAAATTTCCCTCCCTAAGGATTAAATTTCTAATTGTTGCAGGCAGATAATACTTTTATTACTTCTAATGTCTTCCATTAGATAAAAAAGACGATATCAGATAGTGTAAATGTATATAATGATTATTATTGTCTAAATATATTCGGCAAAACATCTTGCATTAAGTTAACTGGTAGATAACGAGAGTTACTTGTTGATGATGATATGCATATATTTTTCTTTTGAGATGGGGTTTAATAACGTTTTATACATGTTCAGCTAAAAATAACAAATATTTAAATGATTTCTACGTTCTATTTTCTATACACTAATTTGCTTAAAATTTTTCTATTTATCGACGAAGATGCGCTAAAGAAAATATTCAACGCTCATTTTAAACAAAGATTGAAATATTATCCCTTCCTTCGTTTTCATAATTAAAGGAATATTCAGTCCTTATCTCATAAGGGAGCTATTGTACGTACTATTGCAGTTCAGTTCAGTAAACCACTGTAACGTTCTTAACGTATCTTAACTCCGTAACATTCTGTTTAAACGGAGAGTAGTTAGAAAAAGTTGACACAAGGAGAGGAGCACTAATGAGGAAGCTAACGAGTCAAAAGATATCTTAGAAGCAACATTATAAATTGCTGCGTAGGCGACACTTTCTAGCGCTAAATCCTTAATCCAAATATTTACCATTGTAGTGTGTGAAAATTAAAAATTGAATTTGCATAAGAAGTATACGTGTTGAGGAAATCTTTAACTGAAGATGGTCAGGTGAGGTAAAGGCTATCGAAGCAGATTTGGTGTATTTTGGAAGTTTCACGTTTATCAGGAAGAAAAAGCCCTTCGAAGTCGGAGAAAGAGAAGGAATTTTGGGGAGAAAGAACGATCGACAAGAAATCCAATTGAATAAGGCAATGGAATGCAATCCAACTTTGTTGGTCTTTCAATGGGATTTCGGCGGACGTTAACGTGAATTACCTTTGAGAAGGTGGGTAAAAAGTGTAGTAGGTAATCATTCATTGGAAAAAGAGGCAAATGAGATTGAAATCTACATGATCAGGCGTAACCATTTAGCAAATGAAATTCTCAGACTATAATTACTAGGAGTAGTAATTCTGAAAGTGCTACGACATCTGGAAGAATTTTGCAAGTGAGATTTTATTTCATTTCACCGGGAATAGAAACAGGGACCACTATCAACAAAGCAGAATGCGCTACTCACTTGGTTATCTAGGAGCCAAATTCTTTAGTCAATTTCATCAACCATCCCCTACATGTTTACGTAAATATTTGCTCTACACCAACATAACTTATGATTACTTTAAATTATGTGTTTTCAGACTTAAGAAAGTTTTCATCCTCAACAGTTCACAGTAATTTTCTATGTAATTGGGGTTTTCAAACGTTTGCGATTCGATTTGCTATACTTACAAGGAGTGGTTCAAAGGTGGAATCGCGATTATTAGCCGAGATCTGTTTATCGTAATAGAGAATTGAATGAAAAACATAACCGTTTTCGTCCTAAGTGTTTGTCCCTACTGGCTTAAGAGATATGGTTGTTTAAATGTACCTTCAAAAGTAGCAGATTTAGATACCTGCTGCTATTAGCATCTAATGAGTAGAAGCGATGACGTCGTGGGAACTCGCCGTTTATTTTGGCTGCTCTTTACGCTGCGATTGCGACCTATCAACGCATTATTTTTCTTTTCTTTAAAGATATTTTCAATACTCATATTTGCCTTTAATCAGTTGTTGTTCTTAAACCACTATGCTACTATGCCGCGCCAATTTCGCTCCGCTTTGGTTTTCAGCAGCGCTGCTATACCTGCAATGATATAACTTATTATTTATTCGTTATTACTCATCCTTATTATTTATTCGAATTCCCTGCCCAAGAATCATTGAGTAGCGATTCATTGTTGTCTATATATATTGAATATATTTATATATTTATTGGACCCTTTATTAGGCGAGGTTAGGCCCGAGTGGGCCTCTCTTCCACCTAACCTCGTATGAAGATAGATGGTTATAATGATGTAAAATAATACTAAGAGAATAAAAAAAGAGAAAGAAAAAAAGGAAAAAGATATAGGCCGTTATTGCTGCATTTTATGAGAATGTAAACCGATAATTGGAACGAAAAATATTTTATTTTCCAGTTGTGGTTCAGATTCAACGATTTAAACTTTTTAGGCTCGGATTCGGTTCTCAATCCGGCAAAAAATAACTTTTTTCAAGTTTCGATTTTTGGCTCGGTTCCTGTTCAATGCCCTGCGATATACCTCGTTCAGTGGAGTGAAGTGTATTTTCAGCGTGCACAATCCGGAAATTTCGCAGCTCCAGTTCCCATAAGCTGTGAATCTTACCTCAACCAAATCTAAAAAACAGTTCAAATCATCAGAGGTATAAATACAGCATTGGATAGTTATTTCAATAAATAACAGAAATAAAAATTTTCAAACGTACTTCAAAAATATTAGAATCCGATGTCGGAGGATTAGGAAGTACCTATACATAGATTATTTTCCATAAATATAAGCATTATGATTCTGCACCTAGTGTAAGCTTTTTCAAAATATCTTTTTACGCTAAGCCGATTTTCTCGAAACACCGCAGATTTGGTGGTGTTTGTAGATTCTCTCTTGCGAATTCACTAATATGTACCGTGACGTATGAAGACTAGCACACTGGGTGCGGTTTTTTCCGAGATGGATTAGATTCTCTCGGAAATTTGCATGAGGCTTATCTAATCGGCGCTGTTCCCATTCGTTTATCTCTTCAGCGTCTGCCCATGTCACCGTTCCCCTTCTCTCTTGCAAAGGCATTAGACCCTCTGAAACAATGAACACCACAAGGAAAGCTTTTATCTCCCTTTAGTACTTACGCTGACCGATTAAATTTCTGCGGCTACAAGTGAATATCTCCAAGCATTTCTACATATTTCCAGGCAATTACACGCGGAAATGTAAAATCCTCTGAACCTTTTAAGGAGTAGCTACTGAAATGAAGTGAAAAATATCGAGAATTTTTGGAATGAAATATTCGCATGGAAACCTTAATGATGTTGAGAGCCAAATGAAATAACAAGAAATTATACCGAATTATTTCAGTTGAGATATTTGAGATAATAATTGTTAGAGCTCGGAGTATTCACGTTTCCTTGAATATGATTATGTTGAATTTACAACACAGAGGAAGAAACAACCTGTACAAGATTCCACAAGACTATACAGTATACAGTAGTTGACCGGTTTCGATGTCAGAGCATCATCATCAGAACTAACGTTGATGTTGGGAGCGACACCATATAAAATTATTTATTTTATTTTATTATTATTTATTTATATGGTGTCGCTCCCAACATCAACGTTAGTTCTGATGATGATGCTCTGACATCGAAACCGGTCAACTACTGTATACTGTATAGTCTTGTGGAATCTTGTACAGGTTGTTTCTTCCTCTGTGTTGTAAATTGAAGATGAAGTTCCACCAAGTTAATCTTGAATCGATTTCTTTAATGATTATGTTGATTTCTGTGTAATGAATTATGGCACAGAGCAAGATGCCGATAGTTTATACGTTTACAACTATATTCATCTACAAAAATACTCTGCAAACCACCCTTCGGCGTGTGGCAAGGATAAATACGTAAACCATTGTGCATGCAAGGTAAGGAAAATTTTTCCAGAAAATACAAAGGTAAGAATTAATATTTTGTAAAATAAGAATAAATCATAAGCGAAATAATTAAGCTCTTTGGACTATAAATATCACGGAAGTGGTTCATACAAAATGAAATTCCTGTAAGACGACAGCGATTATGTCTATAATTTACACACATTTGACGATGAATAATAATTATATTCGTGATTAGTATACCCAAATAAAAGTCCGACCTAGTACGATTATGTTCATTAAATTTAGTTGCTATAAGAAGTAGTAGTAATTCTAAAAGTGTCTCCACAGGCAAGGTCATTTCGCACATGGCTCTCCACTGACAATCAACCCCGAGTACGCTTTCATCGAAGACGAACGCTCTGCCCACTTGGCATCCATTAAGTTGTTACTGCATGACCCCAAAATGGATTTCTCTCCTTACACTTCGCGGCCATCAGCTAATGCTCATTTTTATCAACCTCACCGTTCCAAAACGCTCATTATCCTCCCCGTTTTAATATGCAAGTTGGTTTCTCAACGTTATGACAACTCACCCCTCTCGTAAACTCTTCCGACAAACTTCTCCCGTAAATAAATCTTCGCGTTTTACCAACTTCTTTCCTTCTGTTCGTAATTTGCTTGTTTTATTGCCTCTCAAAACCCCCACTTTCTTTTTTCATTTTTTGAAAAAACATGCTTTCCTCTTTCAGCGTATTCTTCGCTTCCTTTTTGGATGACAAACCATTCAAATTCATTGCCTAAACCGAAGCCACACCCACGACTCCACCTGTTTTATGTCTTCCTCATTCTAATCCGTGCAATTCTACGCATGAGATGATTTCACTAACGTCTTCCTCCTTCATTTAGCTAAGTGGAAGGCCATTAATTACTTTTGTCTCATGAGGTTCTTAAACGCAAAGACAAATGTCCAAGAGGAATAATGGAGAAAGCTTTAAATATGAAAAAGAGCGAACGTTTTTGGAAAAGAGGTAAATAACAAAAAAATTTCCAGCGATATAACAATTGCTTACTCGAGAGTGAGAAACAAAAAAATTATGAAGAAGATGATTAGCGATGGTGTGTGAAGTGACTGCTAAGTTTGCTTCTTCAGAGTTTCTCTTCATTCATGCGCTAATAAAATTAACTGAATAATTCCAGATACTTTGCGAAAAAATATGTTTTGCCCAATGGCGAGCAAGAATTCACTGTGTCAGAATGAATCTTCTTTTTCTCTTTGCCAAGAATGGAATAAAAACTTAATTATAAACACTGTGACGCGATATAGGTTTAGTTTCGAGGAAGTTTGAATAAAACGTGTATTATAAAATCGTTTTTAGCGGCTTGTTCATAAAATATGATATTAAAACGTGGAATTCCGTAAATATTTTATATTTAAATACGAAATTATGTTAGTCATATATTCGTTTCATGAAGAATTACCGATCGTAATAATTTTGCTGAGATTGAGAATATCCGCATACGCAGTGATACAAAAGACCATAAATATCGTCTAAAGAAGTTCATTAAATACAAATGATAAATCCAAAATGAATACGTAAGATGGTTAAAAAAAAGAGCGAAGGCTTTGGGAAAGAGAAAAAGGTCAAAAATAATTTTTGCGAGGGGAAAAAAGAACTTCAAAGAATAGAGAAATACTCTATTAGTATTGCTGATTATAATAAATGTGGGAATATAAGGGAAAGGGATATTAAGAAGCAGTCAACTACATTTTAGTTCGTTGTTGCACCAAAGTCCAATTCATATCCACATCGCAATCGTGAAAGAAACTAAAATATTTCAAATCATAGTGATATATGATGAAAAACGTAAAAACGTAGTAAGATGCTCGTAATAGCAGAATTATCTGTTATGACAAGCAAACGAGACGTGATTCTGATAAAGGAAAACAAAGAGAATTCCCTCGAGAGAATATCAATATCAGGATATGAAATGGAAGTTAATGAGTAAGACCTGTTAGAGTAGGAAAACGTTGAGTGCAACTAATCGTGAAGGATGAATGTTTCCTCTATCCCTCGTCGATTTTTCCACGAAGTGCGGGAGCGAACATATCGCCCCAATTCCAACTTTAATTCACCACACCCTTCATCCTTCATCAGTTTGATAACCTGACAGAAAAAACTCCCGGGAGTTGACCTACAGCGCAGCTGCTGCATTGCCCAATAGGTGACAGAAAAGTCCGGACGTTTTTTTATTTGAAAGCTTTGTTCCTGTAACTGTTGAAACCTTCAGCCTTTGGATTTTCATTTCCAACGAGCTGAAGCAAATGTTCCCAAATCAGAAGGATACCCTCTAACTTTACTTCCAACTATTTGGCAGTTTTAATTGCGACTTAAGCCCTTACAGGAATTTGATTTCGAGCGACGTTTCATTGAATTGGAATCAAATACTCGAGGAAAATAATGTAAAATGGACGGTAAGGGGTGCTGGGAGCCAGAAAAAGTTTTTATCGTAAGTAAAAATGCTCAGTTGTAGCTAAATTACTTAGAAGAGGAGATTCCCAGATGAATTTGAGACTAGATCTATTCAGCGTAACGGAGAATTGAATGTAAAATATAAACGTTGACCTCATGATTATTTTGCCTCGGAAAAGCTATATATTTAACCAAATTCACCTCTTAATACTAATTCCCTATCTATGGATGATAGGGAGCCGTTCGATGTTTGTGAGTCGCGATTTAGTCTGTTATGGTCTAAACCAAAGGTCAGTAACCTGAGGCGTTGTAGCTTTTATGAGCTTTCACGGCGGCCTTTCAGACACTTCCTGAAAATACTCCACTTATTGCGTAGTTTTTTCTAAAATATTATGTTTGCAGCAAATATACTAGGATGTAATTTATGAAATACTAAATTAACTTTGAACGAACTCTCAACCCTTATCTTTCGGAAACATTACGAATGTCACGATAATAATGAATAAATCTTGTTAGTTTGTTTATTAGCCTCAGATTATGCTCTATTTAGGGAAATTCGTTAGTGCCAGTTGCTCACTCTATTTTGATAAGTGCTGTGTATGGACATGTGTTGCGCTTGAGTGGACTGTTTTCTCGCATAAAGTTCTTACCGAAGGAGGAAATCAAGAGAAAACTACTTAACTCTCACTTTGCCTAATAACCCTCTCCAAGGTTTTTTGTCGCTGATGGTGGAGAGAATGAGGAATTAATTAGAGCAAATCTACGATAAATTCAGATAACAATTATTATATTTTTAATTGCATAATTTTTATTGGTATTGAATAGATAAACATGTCTCTTGAGGAAGATGTACGACAAAGTTAGCTCGAAATGTGGTTTTGTGAAGTTCTCCTATCTCATGTTAAGTGTATGTTTGGAAGGTACAAGGTTAAGTATTTCCTGAGATGAAGTTTCACTCAAGAAGTATGGAGTGAGTAGATCTAATGGACAATGCGGAAATCAATAGTCTTAAAGAGTAATGAAAAGATAGATTACTAGGTCACAAAATACTGGATGGACTCGGAAGAGATCGGTAGCAAAAGAATGGTTGATCTTTTCCGTTATTTTAATGCTTCCCGAGAAAAATAATCGAATATATATGATTAACCGGTGACGGGCCCTCTTAAAGTTAATACGTTATGTGATAGAATCACTTTGAACAAATAAATTTCCCTAACGATGTTGATAAAGAGCAATATACCTTTTAAGTATATAGGGTAATTGATCGATGGTATACATCATTTTTTAAATTAAAAAACGAGGAAATACATGAACTAGAATTTCAAGCGTTAATGAACTATGCATATGTGCATTAAAAATAACATTGAACTAAAAAATTTGAGAATTTTGCATTTTAATTCAATAGTATGCCTTCATCATGATACTCCATGTTGATGATATTCAAATTAATAATCAAATATTCGTGCCAATTTTAGAATTTAATTAGATAAATGGGTTTGAAGAGTTCATGAAGCTCCTTCTACACCGGCACTTACACAAATCTTGATTAATTTAATTCCATTTCAACAAGTATACTTTGAATAGGCTCTTAAATCTATTTCTTGAAGGCAGATGTTGAATAAGCTTAAGAAGTCAGTGAAGTTTATGTTAAGAAATTCTATTCGGCAGTTAAATAAAAGTAAACAAAATGAAAATAACAAACTCAGAGAAAGAGAAAGAAAATGCATTCCTCGAAAAGATAAAATGAACCCCTTTTCAAAAAATGTAAGGAAAAGCTTAGTGATTTCGAATTGATCTAGTGTAAATGGCCATCTGCTTTGGAAGAATATTGCAGTTCTATTGCTGGGATAGAGAAGGTATATAGTTTAAAATTTTAACATACTCTAACATTTCACATCTGTAGCTTTAATGAGAATTCATGATCTACTATAAATAAAATTGAGATACGATTTACTGTGATACTCTTTCGTTATCCTTGCAGATCCGTAATTTCTACATAATTAATAAAGACAATTAATATAATGACTTTGGGGAGACAAATCAAGAAAATTGAGTTAAAAAGTCCGAGTTGAAATGATATACAAGATAGAAGAGCCTAGGTTATTTCAGAGTATTTTGACTATATAGATTTCCCATCCAAAAATCTTGAAATATGGTAGTGTAATACAGTTTATTAAAGCCAGAATAGTTTTTTTTTTTTCAATATGTGAGCGAATTCCTAGCATTGAGCAAAATAGCGGATGAACCTGAAACGTTAGAAAGAAGTATCACAAGAAAATCTTGAGAATAATGAAAACAAAAGAAATAAGAAACTCAAGAAGTAAGAAAGAAATCTCCCTGAATGTAGAGAAAATGACAAGAACAAGGCAAAATGGAGATTGATTGATATTCTTCACCAAAATTTATAGAATTGAGGGCAAGAGATTAATGAAGTGTATATTCAAATGTCATTTGGAGAAGAAATCACCAAAAAGCTGGGTTCAAGAGGTCAAGAAAGATTTGGAACGAAATAATACAAGGGAAGAGGAAACGATGGCAGAGATTTTTGTAAAGGAAGGTGTTAAATATGGAAGGATTTCAAGGCAGAGTAGAAAAGAAAACAGACTCAAAGTGATCTGAGGAAATAAAAAAAACACAGTGAAAGGATGAAGAAGTATTGGAAAGAAAGGAGAGTAAACAGCAGAAGACGAAGAATTGAAATTTTCACGTGGCCCTTAACGGGAAAAAGCAGAAGAAAACAAAAAAGAACTGATGATAATGTAGTATTTGCCAGTAAAACGTTAATCCGACGTTGTGTTTAAGTCTGGAATAATTAATTACTTAACGACGTGCGAAATGCAAACCGAAAGATAATGCGACTTCAGGAGAAAGAAAATCATTTTTAATAATCCTTCCTCATTTATTAAAAGAGGTCAAATGTGTATTTTTCCATCCATTTTCGAAATGATTGAATGGAGATTACAAAAATGATATGGCTCCCTAAATCGTAATTTATGCAATAATCGATATGTTTTTATTTTTAATGAGATATACTATGCACTTCTGAAGGGTTGTTTTGTACATTCTAGAACACCAACATTTTTGCCTGACTTCCAAAGGCAATTGATTTGCAATCGATTAAGACATCGGAAATGGGATTAGGTTAGCCGAACATAGCAATAGCTGACCCAACAATTTTTGGGACTTCCAAAGGTCCAACATAATTGAATATTGATTGGTTGTGATGAAATAAGGATCATAATGCTGATTGATTGATGAACCCCCTTTTTTGTTACTCCCCTTTTGTTGAGGGATTAGATTATACTTGGTCGAGTCTAACTATAGCCGTCGCAATATTTTGGATTATTTGATCAAATCAAGCCCAATGTTTTCTAGGTTCTGACGTTGAGAATCTTCTTGATATTTACCGTCGCAATGTTTTTTGGGCTGATTATTACATCCGAAAATCCAATGCATATTTGGTTTTCGGATATAATGATGATGAAAAAATGTATAACTCCGTTTCCGGATGTCTGAATTTGCCTAGCTATTCCACAATAACAAGGATCAGATTGGTATGTGCTGCTAATTTTCATTTACAACTGAACGCTTCTAAATAACAATTAATATATTTAAATTATTTTGAAAGATGTCTGTGTCACATAGATGGGTAATTACTTTGGAACACCCTGCATAGGCACCTAATTATATATAAATGGTCAATTTTTCTCCAGAGTATCACGAAGGCTCCGTGAAATTTTAGAAAGAATTCCCAACTTTGTAAAGTATGAAACTATTTCTCAACTTTTATCGACCACAGTAGATTTCCTATGAATATGCATTCATTCACTTGAACAAACGCACCCGGTCTTATCTATCTGCTATAGTATTCATGGAAAATGAGGAAATCAGGAAAATGTTCGGCGGTTATCCTATTCTGATAAACTTCTGCACGAAGAATGCATTTACTAACGGCACTAATTAATACTCCTGTGTAGTCTTAGGTTCGAACCTACATCATTTACATCAACTATAGTAATAAAGAAAATATGTATTGATTACGTCAATTTCTGAATTTCCGCGTACGTTTGTTAGCTCTGATCTAAATGCCAAATTAAATTAAGTTTTATGGTCGCACAAACTTAGGCTAAGCAAGGCATATTATAAATCTCGATATCAATGGATGGATATTCAAAATTTCCTATTACGTGCTTGCCAAATAAGATGTTCATAATTCATCGTAAATTCTTCTCTAAATGCACTTATATCATAAATTTAAAGATTTATAAAAATCTATTCATAGCTTGGGTTAAATATTTTATTCTATAGGAGTTAATGGACGTTTACCAGTATTCGAAAATTGTGTGGGAGTATATAGTCGTAATATTCTAAATCCGTATCTCTATAATCTAAGGATAAGCGTAGTTCTATCATACTTGTTGACCTAAATTTTAGTCTCGTTATAAATTCACAGTTGACTTCCAAATGCTCTCAAATTCAAACCCTTCATAACCTTCGACATCCTTCCTTTTTAGATTTTTAACATCCTTCCGGAAGATAAAAAGGACTGTATCAGAGAAAAATTTATTCACTGATAATGTGATGTTACCTCAGCTTACCCTCAAAGTTGCATTCATGAGAAAAATGCTAAAGTTCATGCTAGTTTTCGTTTGACGACTATTAGAAACGCCATTTATGCAATGATTATCTAAATGATTTTCCTAATATCATTATCGTAATGGCAATGTTTCATTTTATGCGGCATTAATTATTCATGAATAACTCATGAGATTGTCGACATAGCATAAATAAAACAAAATAAAGTTACTGTTTAATAACTAAGCTCCACCGATGCGTTATCTAACATTTTGAAATCCATCAAATGCAAAAACTGCTTATTTCCATATGTTAGGCAGATTTTAATAATTTCGCATGACTTTAGCATATATAAACTACTCTAGATTACTTACCGTAATCACTATGTGAGTTAGTAGGTGAGTGGGTAGTGTACTTTATATGATTCAAGTGATAAAAGCAACGCTAACGAGCAGTTGGTTTGGAATAAATCATTACTCTGAAATGATGGAAGAGCAGTTTAAATATACAAGAAGTATTTAACTCAATTTTGACCACTTCCCAGGTATCTTTAAGAACTTTTGAAAAAATTAACAATTTTTTACATCCTCGCAGAATTAGGCACCTTTTAATTTGATATTAATGTAACGTTCTGCTCAACGTAGCCAGAATAGACCTATCTTATACGAATATCCATTGAGTAATACGAAGTGAAGTAAGTGAAGAATATATTCCCTTATGACGGCGTTTCATTCGATGGAATTAATTATTCTTCGGTGTACTTTTGAAAGCAATGTTACGTTTTATTTTTGGCTCGGCATTGCTTCAATTCCGCCGAAGTGGATGCTTTTATAGTCTGTAATAGCTTGATGTCACCGAATATTCAGCTAAAAGTAGTAATGTAGGACAGTTCTCCGATTCTCCGCGTTTCCAAATTGAAACATCCTCGCCCACAATTCAATTCGCTAGCCGGCTCTCTTTGCTCATGAATCATTCCTACGGAAAGTTACGTTTCCTATGAAATGGAAAAGTTATTGGTATTTGCTTGCAAGCTAACTTCTTTCAAAGAAGATTCGACGACCTCGTTGTCTAACAAAACGGAAAAATGAAGGTTTTGGATTTACCTTAGAGCGAGATTTCGGATTCCTCAGAGAGAATACCGTCGCGGGTTTTTTTTATTTCCAGCAAAGCGCGATCTTAATACGAGAATTCCTTTTCCTTGTGTATTCTTCATTCTCGTACATTAATGTGTGATTGTACTAAAACTGATTACTTTTGCTATTCTACGATGAGAGAAGATTCCATGCTCATTGAGTATGCATTTCCATATCGAGAATAAATTTCATATTTGTTCTAATGTTCACTAAATAACATATCGCCATTCATACTTGGTAGCTCTATTTCAATTAGTTTTTCTTTTCTTGAGAATAGACGTTTAAGTAGAGTAATTTTACTTAAGTAAGGCTATCTTAAAAAAGCGCAGTTACTTTCTCGTGTTCTTACCTAAATCTTCACATTTGGAACTTAATAAAGCAAGTTTAAACTTTATTTCTTCAAATAATCGGTGATTTATTATTATTATAGCGAACAGGCTAATTCCCAAGGAGAAAAAGAAGTGAAAACCATCGAAACGACTAAGACTCGAACCCAGGTTCCTTATTCTGCCTAGCTCTTTTTCTTTAAAAGTCATCTGTAAATATTCATACACTATATATAAATAACTTGTAGATAATGAGCAAGAACAATTTGTACTTATACAAGAACTTATACAAGAACAATTTGTACTTACTTAATTTGTAAAAATTTTACTGTTTTTTATTGCTTATAATAAAAATAATTTGTGGAAAAAGTACAAATTGTTCTTGCTCATTATGGAATATTTCCACAAGACAACGCCTGAAACTGTGAATTTTAACTTGTAGATATTATTAGAGTAAAATTATTTACTCCTACAATCAATGAAATAAGACTGTGTTAAATTTAATTAAATTTTTCATTCATAAAATGCAGTATAAGTATTACATATACTCTTTTATGCGGATAGGAAGAGGTTCACAAAGATGTATTTACTATTTATGTATATATCATACATTTTGTGTAATATCATTAAATTTGCATTCACAATATGCAGCTTAAGTATTTCATTTATTCTCCTACGCGGAAAATTGAGGTTCACAAAGATCTATTCATGCTCTAATGTAGACATCCTAAATGGCAAGGGAATGCAACAACATTTTCCCGGTGGAAATCGAGCTTTTGATCTTTCATCCCATCATTAAATAGTTTTATTAAAGACGAGGAAATAAACGCAGAAAATTGAGAGTATTTTCTTAAAACGATTGAAATGTCGTTTTAATAAATACCATTATAAAACGGTTTATTCCAAGTTCGGATTTAACGTTTCCCTTACTTTCATCTGTTAAGTATCTACTAATGATCTGCTATCTCGTTATTTTTCTTCCTACTTACGCATTCAGTCCTACTCTGAACTAGGCTGCATCTCTGCTTTGTATTTTAAGTAGACTCGTGAGATCTCTTCAAGAACTATCTTGTTTGCAATCTATATTTCACTAGAAGTGGGGAAAAAGAAACTCTTTGAGCAGAATTCCACATCGTTATCCTATTCACTTAACCGAAAATCGACTCGAAGCTCTGAAGGATAGATACGTTGGAATATATCTTAAATTGCATGCGTAAAAGACAACTCTGCTCTATAGTTCTGCTCTCTATTTTTCTCTCTCTATTTCTCTCTATTTTGTGTTTCTTGGAACATTCAGTGGGTTCATCGTTTAACTGGGTATTCTGCATCTAACAGTTATTCAGTGATGTACAAAAGAGTATAATGATAATAATAGCTTGAAATTAAATCTGAAATGAATCAATCCCTTCTAAACCAGGAATGACCTATTTGCCTTTCAATCGATTTTGTCCCCCTAATTTTTCTGAAAATTTAATAAAATTTTCTTATATAACGATTGGTAACTAAGGGTGAAAGAGCGAATACTTACTGGAATTTATCGTAAATAGTAAACTGGTATGCTCCCTTTAAATATAATTGTATTATAACGATAAAACTGTTTTCGTTGAATCATTATAACTAATAGCAAGAGCGTTACTTAGGAGTATAACTTGGAGCGAATGCAGATTTTTGTTGGTAACAAACCTACACGAATATAAACGTATAGTTTAATTTTTAAATTTGAAACTGGTATGTACGAAAACTAGAGAGACGTGATATATTTTGCAAATAAAAAATTAGTCTATATTACAACCAATAAGCTTATGCTTAACTCTGTGGTAGTAAGAGACTTTCATAAGTTACATAATGACAGATTTAATTCACCACTAAATAAGACAATGACGACACGGATATCACTTTATGTTGCAGCATTGCTGCGAAACCCGGGTATTCATTATCTTATTCGGTGGTTAAGTTTATTTGTCATTCTGGAGTTCTGTTTACAGTCTATATTAGTGAATTAAATATTCAGTAGAGAGTAATCTGCATATTTATTCATCTACATAATAAACATTTGTATTCTAGTTTGCTATGTTACGTAGACAACTAATTTATCCGGAGCATAAATTAATTTATAATTTGCAAAATTCAATCTATTTTTACATTATTCATAAGTATTAATAAATTGAAATTGATGTTAATCAAATTTAACGTATACGCTCACGTTCTAATTACAATAGTACCTCTCATTTCATGTCTACTCCTACTTCACTATTATTTCACCGTATTTCCATTTTTAGTTTGATATTCTAATCAGATCCCTACGATTTACATCACTTTTTGCTTTTACGATTCATAATTCCAATTATAATCCGAATTGGGAAACGTCTTAAATAAATGCTAAGCTTTAGATCTTAAAATGCATCTTGGGGAGGGTAATTTATGGAAACGGTTTTCTTTAAGTGCTTCGACAGCTGAGATCATTTCGCACACACCGGCAACCACCGGGAATCAACCCCGGGACAGCATTCATCGAAAGGCGAACGCGTCACATACATCCGGCCGTCAATTTTTAAAGTAAATTTCAATGTTTCGTGAACAAAAGACGACTGGCGGTTTAAATCAGACCTAATGTTCGCCTAATCATAACTACTACTTGGAGATAAAATGTCACCAACTGTAATGTTTATCGCAGTCCATAATGCATAGCACTATGATTTTACATCTACTCGCGGCCTACCCTCATCGACATGTAAATTGCTAGGAAAGACGGTGCACCGACGTCAAATTCGCCAGTTACTTGCTAACGACTTTCATTTACCTCCGAATTTACATTCTCTAATCCGTTTCTCGCGTGCCTCTGCCAATTTGGCCAGCTGCTACGCCACCGTCAACTCACTAAGTATCCTCTCCATCTCCCCCAGCATCTCTCGTCTTTCATTTCCCTCCCTCGCCATTTTTCTAATATCTCACATCTTTACCATCCGCATTTCGATCTCCTGAGCGCTTCCTCTCCCGTCTTCCCTCACTTATCAATCCATACACCTCATTACTGACTCCCTTCCTCTCCGCCCCTTCCTTCACTTTTTCCACTCCGCTTTCATCTTATATCCAATCCTTTTCGGGGAATCCGTGCCTTGTAAAACCTCCCGTCTTACCCGATGGCGCTTCTCTTCATCTTTTGTTCTCTCTTTCTCAGAATTTCCACCTAACAGTGGAATTACTAGACGCGGGAATATCCGGCCTTTGGTTCGGACACGGCGCTCGCTTCTGAAAAAATGTTTCCATATCCTCATTATCGCGAGAAGTAAGCTGCTTTCGAGGGTGTGATGATTTTTCAATGAGTTCCCATTTTGAAAATCATCTTTTTCTTGAGAGCAAGCTCCTCATCTAAGATGAAACTTATTTGGTAGCTTCCTGTGTAGGGTTGATGTAATATTTCCGATCTCATTTAAGATCCCTTCAAATATTTGTGACTTTATCGTTCTCATGTCTCAAAAGTCACAATGAAATTCAGAATAGTTCGAATAAAAGTTTATTTTTCATTTTTAGGATACCCGTTATCTACTTTAAATGACAATATAAGGAATTTTATACTATAAATTGTAGGACTACTATCAAGTTTAAGAGAACGGGTAAAGTAATTATTGTAATATATATATATATATAGTACCAATATATACCGAAGGATAACCGAAATCTATGTTTGAAACTGTCCTCATACTTTAAGTGAAGCTCGCGTCACAGAAATTTATTTGGTTTACATAAGTTAATTCCAGCGTATATCGGGTACAAGAATGGAATTATTATACAATAGTTCATGAGTGAGTTACAAGAAAAAGTATGACAAAACAGATAGGAAATATGATTAAAAATATACCAGCATACAGCGATTTATTCCTTACATTTCGGCTTTACAGGCGTGTCTTGAGGGGTTACCTATACCCCGATTTTAAGTATTCGATTAATTATTGCAGGAAATTCAGACCCATTTACTGGACCCCTTTTACTCTTTTTATTACTACGATTCCTCCGCCATCACAGAAAGTTTCATCGAAATCCCCGAAAAAAGTGAGTCACTCCTTGTTAGAAGAAATAAATAATCCAGCCGCAAGATCAGTAAAAAAGGGACATGTATTTACAGTTTAAGGGCTGTTTATTTTGGAGTCGTATCGCCTAGGCTTCTACTAGAACTCTTAATCCCAAAACCTATATTTCCAAAATATATTTTTTAACAAACAATCTGAATATAGCACGAAGTTATACAA
Source organism: Pachydiplax longipennis (assembly GCA_036926295.1). Lineage (NCBI taxonomy): Eukaryota > Metazoa > Arthropoda > Insecta > Odonata > Libellulidae > Pachydiplax > Pachydiplax longipennis. The sequence continues at coordinate 6,521,177 of JAVFKF010000010.1, forward strand.
AATGGTACCATCTACGTAATATCATTAAAAATCCATTAAAAATTTAAAAAGAAATGCATCAGTTAGGTCCTCCTTCATTTATGTCCGCAAATCTTTCAAAGGGAGTTGGTAAATTGTAACCGTCTCCGACTCCATACAAAATCGATTCAGAGTCCAACTACACAGCCGTGGTATATTCTCTTTTGCGAATTATCAGCGTATACTTCAGGGCCATCTTCAATCTCTTCGCGTTGTGGAAACCAGAGATTGAAATAATAAAAGATAATTAAATTCAATTCGATTGAAGGCAGCGATACATCTGTGGAAATGCGACATGACGTAGAGCGAATATTTGTTGATAATTAAAATTAAAAGAACAAACTTGAATATGTCTTTTAGCACAGCAATATAAATAACTAATAAATATGGTGACCACTTTCGACTAATCACAGAAATTTTCAAGCCTAGCCTAATTATACCTTTCGATCAGTTAAGGTCATTTTCGAGGGCACGAATATGACTTTTTCGAATCTATTTTCCGTGTTAATTTTTGTTTTAGATGCTTTAGGCCACGCAGAAAAATTTGAATACTTAAAGAAATCAAAGTAAAATTAGAATGGGGATCTGTAGATTATTCACCTTGATGGCCGTTTGGAATTTCATTTCCTCTACTATTAGCTACTAAGAACTAGGGGAGGGGATGAGGCATACTAAGCGAAATGAGGAGTGAGGTACTTTTCTCTTGCTTTCCTCACTGAGCCAGAATGCTATAAGCGGAGAAATTAGACGTAAGTGAAGAAAAATGACTCTACGAGTGACACTTTTCGTAAAATTCCATTAGGAAAGCCATATCAATGCTATCATTCACCATTACTCATACCTATGTAGTCATGTAACCATATAATCACAGTCATGAAAAAGACTGATACAAAAGTAAATCAAAGATACTTTTCCTTCTATCCTGGACAACATAAAAAGTATTCCTCAAGATATGGTAGTACGTCCTGACAGGTCGTTTTTGCGAAGTCAACATCTCTAGATAATAAATTTAACAAAAGTAGCGAAATCCCAGTAAACGGTCATGAATTGTTTCAAGGCTAAGATTATCCTCCGAAAAGTGTTGTACGAACTAAAATTCACTATAATCTTCATAGGAAATGCTGCAATCTGTTTCCAAAAGCAGATTTACAAAAAACAGTTCAAAAAACAGAGACCCACCTAAACACAGATAAAAACAAAATGTGCGGTAAGGTGTGGAAGCCGCTGTTTTAATTTCTCTGATGCCGTCCTACCGCAAAGTCATGGCGCTATCTCAGGATTATATTTGATAAAAATGCCAAGGGCGCTGAAAAAGCAGCCGAAAAGAAGACCGTGCGTATTTCCAAGGTTAAGTACGATAAATCAGTTAGCATTACCAGCATAAAACAGTTTCTATTACTCTTGATGAAAGATAGAATTAGTCAGAAGACATAAGTTTAAAATTTTAGGTTGATTTTGCTCCATAAATATTCGAAAATGCGTTATAAAATGAAGTAATAGATTTAATGCGTCGCATAAAATACATTAAATTGTCCAATATGGGGAAAAATACGGGAAGATAAATTCTAAGAGCAGTCGATTGAAAAGTCATTATTTCCGCAAAAATAGATTAAATAGGAAATATTAAACGGTTCACAAAGCCACGCGTGGAAAGGCCACAGTAGACTATTCATGGATCTATATGAGGACTAAGGAAGCAAAGGTCATTAGCCGAGTCGAAAACTCGGAGGGTTATACTGTTATCCGGGCGGATTGTTGATAGAATATTTCGTCTAAACATTTAAAATCCTTAAAAGAGGTCGATAAACACTTATGAATAAAACGATGTTTACTATACCACGATTTATTTGGTAGCGGCGATCTATCGCAGCTATCTTGTGTATGACGGAGTTAAAGATTTACGTGAGGCTGAGGAGGGGATAGGATACAGGGGGGATAGGATAGGAGGGGGTACAGGATAGGAAAGAATTAAAGGTTTCCGTATAGCCAAGTGGGTAGCGCGTTCGACTTCGGTGAAAGCAGTCCGATTCGGCGAAACCGAGTTCGATTCCCGGTGGGGGCCCAAGTGCGAAATTGCCTTAGTAGTCGAAGCACTTTTAAAATTACTTCTACTACTGATGCTGGAAAGGAGTTAATCATGAAAGCCTGTTAGTAGCGAAGGAGGAACGGGCAAACAAAGGAGTATAAAAGGGATCAAAATTATACAGTAGCAATTCTTTTCTGCATATATCTACATCTATCAGCTACGATCCGCCTTTCGGAGTGTGTTCAGGGGTGCATGAGTTAGAAATCTGGTTCTTTAATCTGTTAATGTCACATTTGGTTCACGAAAAGATGGATCTTTTAAGCCGATAGTATCAGCATCTATTTCTCCATATTTCCTTGCAGTATCTGATAATTACTTATAATAAGAGGGTGAACGCACAGTACTTAGTGCGTCTTCTGAGAATGTGCTATACCTGAATTTATTAATCATGTTTAACCTTAACTTCATCTAAGGATTAGCAACCTAAGTCAAAGAGCACTTTGGTAACGTAGATCGGTTTTATCTATTTGCTATAGTAACTAAAGTAAGATGCATGGATGTACGCCCACCATTCTCTGATTCTGTTAATATATTTTACTGTATTTTATATTGTGTTCTATGTTCCATATTAGGTGTTTTTTTCTGTCATGTGTATGGACTACGTTGTGGGTTAATTTTCTGCATATTATTTAAAATTAAGTTTCTATGTTTTTGATTTCATTTCATGACTATACAGTGAAAATTATTATGAATGCAACATAAAGGCGACTTAAGCATATCAAGATATGATAACTGAGCTCTAAGTGCATTTTTTATGCAATGGGAATGGCATTAACTTTAAAATAAACCCGCTATGCCTACTATTAAAAAAAGACTTCATCTAGCTAATAGGCTATCAATAAAATTCCTAAAATCTGTAGTTTTGTCGTAAATTAGAACGTAATATTTTTAACACAAGCTATTTCCTAATAAATATAAGTATTCTTAGAGAAAATAATCCGAATTTCGTTCTTATAGATTATTACGACTTATAATATAAAGAATATATTTTGAAAGGTTTTGCGATCTGCAATCACTCGGCGGCTAGATACGTAGCTAGCGGCTCGAAGGCGGCTAGATACGTAGTTGGAAAACACAAGAAGGATGAGAGTGTTAGCAAAATGCTAGATCAGCTAGGATGGGTATCGTTAGCGTCGAGAAGGAAAGCTTTTAGGTTAGCGGGAGTATTTAACGCGTGGAATTGTAAAGAGAAATGTAAAGATGGTTGGGCAGAACTACGGGAGAGATTCGAAAATCCAAGCTATATTGGACACGGCGACCATAATTTAAAAATAAAGGAACGCGAGCAGAAAACAGATGTTGCAAAATATTCTTTTGTTAATAGGGGAATAAGAGAATGGAATGCTTTACCTGGAGAACTTCTCATTCCAATGCTAGAAAACGCAAAAAAATTTAAAGCTAAGTTAAGTTATATTAATATTTGAATTAGTACATTAATAATAACAGCCGTTGCTGGATTGCAAATTAAACTTGTATTTTCTAAAATAATAATTATTTCTTTATTATGTAACATTCTTTTATGAGGTTTGTCTTTTATAATTCACATTGTTAACATTCTTTTATGAGGTTTGTCTTTATATTTCAGATTGTTTGTATCTTTCATGTTTGTATATTTATATATAGTACTGAATTGTGTGACGTACTGCCTTCGGGAGGTTTTGGGGGGTTTTCCTCTCGACTTGGGTGAATACCAGGCAGGATATTTTATATTTCCCTCCCCCCACAGTGAATGGCTACCACCTGGCCTCGTGCCTAATCGTAGTCTAAATTATAATAAATAAATCAAAAGAGAATCGAATAATAAGTGATAATTAGATGAAACGATGGTGCTTAAATATACATGCGGATGATTCTATAAAACATTTTTGTGCCAAAGTACTAGAAATGTATTGGTATAAGTTTGAAATTAAATCTATTTGGATTTAAATCGGATTAAAATTATGAGGAAAGTAAATTTCATCACGAAGCTACGGATTATCATGTCCTTCAAGGACAACACTTTAATTACTACTCCTTCTACGGCAAAAAAAGTAAAAAGCCTAGGTAAATTGCGAGTTTGGATGAAGATCAAATAGACCCAACGATTTCCACCATAACCATGTTAAGGCAATTTCCTCCCCGAATGCATTCCAGCGCTCTTTTTCCAGTGGAATTGAAGGAAGTATTTAATTCTGAAGGTAGCGTTTTTATTTTTCCTTCATTCCCTAGGATAATCTAAATTAAAACTTTTCTGTGGCCCAAAACAGGGAATGAAAATTCCGAGATGGAGACTCTCTTATTACAATTATCCTATGTTCATCTAATCTTCTTTAGATTGAAGTAATGAGTTTCTGCTGGGAAGCAGCTAACAACATTCCGCGTTAGATCAATTTGATTTTCGAAAGCTGAAATAGAATTCTATGAAAGTATTTCTTATGTAGTGCTTTCTTTGTTGGAGAGTAAAGATGTTTCATCCGATATTTTTCAATTTATAAACAGAGTCATTTCCTAATCTTAGCCGGTAAAGTAGCATTCTGATGACTGAAATTTAATTTCATAACTTACTCGGTAAAAAGTCGTATCTTGAGTGATACTTTAGAGTTAGTGCGATTTCTGAATCCATGCAAAAGAAAACTAACACTTTATAGTATGAAGTAGACGTTTCTGACATTTTTCGCCAGATAGTACCACTGATTTCTGCGGTTTGTGAAATCTCATCAATAGATTCTCTCTTATAGCAGGGGTTATTGTCTCTTTGAGAATAACAGAATTCAAGACTCATATTGTATTTGAAAATAACATGAGATCCTTGGGAAAGGAAATCGTAATAACTAGAAGCTCATGGCGTGTTAATTTTGAAGGTTATGTCGCCACAAATTGATTGATATGAAATCCTAAATTAATTCACCGCTGGGAAAGCCATCTGTCAGGAATGTTTCATTGGTTGAGTTTGAAACGTAGACTTCAAGAGAAGGGAACAGTGAAAAGTTGAGTGGTCTTTGAGATGTGGGTGTGGCGTTGAATGAAAAAAGTAAGTTTGATTGAACAAAAAAACAATGAGGAAGTTCCGCAGGGAAAGCATTTTTATAATGGAAGAAATAAAGTGGAGACAGAAAAGAAGGCTGGATCGAATTTCGAGAAGAAAGAAATTGCTAAAGTATCTAACTAATAGAGGGATGCAAGGAAAACAACGGAGGGGATGGCGAAAACAATAGTTGCAGGATTATATAAAGTGCTGGAAAAGTTAATGAAGAAATAAAGGAGAAATTATTAGGCAGGGAATATTAGGCATTCTGATGTTCCTATCGAAAGGTAGACTCATGTATGCTATTAACTCCAACAGTTTCAAGCTTGATTGCCAATTTTAGGTCTGATTTTCAGCTGATTTTATCCGAACAGATTGAGAAGGGAAGTGCTACCTCCTCTTGCTCATTTACACTCAGAATATTAGGCAGAGAGAAATAATATTACTATTCATATGTAGAATAATATAGGCGAAAAACACAATCTAGTCAGTAAAAAAATCGTCACGATATACATTTGTGGTATTTGTATTGAGTTAGTAAGTGAAAACGAAAGAGACGCTTAAGTTTTCCTCTGCAAACTTTTGGAATATTAACCACAGAATATATAATATACAAGAATTCAATAGAAAAGCAAACTGCGTCGGCTGAAATAAAGTACATTGTTTGCTGCATTCCTAAATGTGATTGACGAGGAGTACCACATATGCTCAGCTGTTGATCTACTTATTTTGAATTTATGCGAGCGGTAAACTAAATTACTGAAAATAATTTAGGGAATCCACCGAAGTAATACTTCGAACTCGTTCATGAAACCACAAATGAGAAATCGCGCTGATCTATCGATGCCAACTTATCACAAAAACAATTCCTGGATGAGATACTTTGGCATTTTCTTCAAATCTAGATTTATCGACAAGAACCAGTGATATATGACTCAGAATACTCATTTGTTCCACTAAATACAGTTACGCGGTTGATTAATCTCTCTTTTCTTCACAGAAGCGGTCTCAGAGATATTTTATTGCTGCTATTCAATAGAATATCGATTCGGTTGGGAAACAAAATATACAGCTCAATCGCTGGTTGGAACCCTTTCATCATTAGCTATAAAAATCTTTCGAAAGGGAAAGAGGCGATAAAGGAAGATGAGGAGTGAGGTAGTTTGCTTTCGCACTCCTCACTGAACCAGAATGTTATCGGCAAAAATTCCACATATGTGCAGCATAATGTTCCTATGAGTAACACTTCCTATAGTATTCAATAATGTTTGACAAAAATGAATGTGATTGATTAGAATCATTCTTACCTGAGTACCTTTCATATTATCAAGGTCATGAGCATGATGAGATGGAAATAGATGAAAGGCACAATTTTCTGTATTCTGTATTAAGAGATTCCAATTCTTAAGATGTGGTAGGGAGAGAAGATGAGATATTGGATTAATGTAGTAATACTTTTAATGGTTCTTTGAATGGTCATTTCGCACCTCATCGGCAATCGAACTCGGAATCACCCTCACCAAAGGAGGATGCGCTACTCACTTGGCTATCCAGGAGCCCAACTATTGGATTATCTTGAGCAGAATAAATTCCATCGAAGATATCCACTGTTCCTTCTTACAGGTCCATAATTACGTATATCGAATTTTCTATTTTGTAACAAATATAAAAGTTTTAACTTATAATTTCACTATTTAAAACAAAGAATGGTAAAAATTTATTCCGATGAGATTTTTATCTAAATAGAGAAAACAGTTTATCCGGCAAATATGTAAATTTATGTCGCCAAGTTTTTCGTCCTCGCCGTATAGTCTTGTCGGCGTCAAGTCCTGTCTCCGAGATGACCGTCGTCCATCTGAAACCGAATCAAACGCTCCATTTTCCCCTAATTTCCATTTTTAATTTTATAAGCTCCATTATATTCTTCCCACACAATGCCTTCACAGATGATGTATCCAGTTTTATTTGCTTCTCGTTATTTTATAGTCTTTCCGAAGCTTTGAAGATCGTCCTCATTTCTGATCACTCACGTCTTCTTACTCTTCCCGTATTCCTCTCCTCTCTCTACCTTTGAGGTTCCTTCAACCTCTTCTCCAAGCATATTCCTGCTCGATAGTAAGTTTTACTGCAGCTTTTACTTATCAGCAGCTTCATCCTGAGGTATTCATCCATTCTTCTTCTCAATATTCATATATATACCCGAATATAATAGAGAATTTTTGAGGATCAGTTTGAGAATTGAAATTTCGATACGGTACGCTCCGAAGCAGCAATATATCATCTTTATCTTATATCCTTAGTGAAATCTTCCCTTTCTTTGGAGATGGCCATTAACGATTTTCGTTCCCTTTCTCCAACCGCACAATATCAATGCACATATTTCATTTACATCGATCTTCGGCTTTCCCTTTTCTTATGGCTTTTTAAAATTCGTTCTTTGATGCTGGAAATCCCTTTGATGTCATCTCTCCCCGTTGGATAAAAGCATTAAAATCACACCTTTATCTCAAATTATCGCTCTTGGTTTCTTTTAAAGAAAGCAAACGGACCGAATATTCCTCTTCTGTCGAATAACAAGGCCTATTACTTCTCTTAGAATATTCAGGATTTTTTGGTGTTCGTAATCTCCTTTGGAATCCACCGCGTTTCCTTTACCTCATCGAGAGAGAGCGAAGCAAACGAAGGTAGAAAGCATAGGGGAAGCCGTTAAGTCCTTTGAGATTCACTCCGCTTTCTTCTCCGTAATAATCCTTCGTTTATTCCCGATAGCATACAGCCATTCCTTTATTCCCATCGGGGAAAACTTTAAGAGCTTTGAGGGGATCGAGCAATTTATTCGGGCTCGGATTGCTCCTTAGGATGTCATGTATACATCCATTCGTCGAATTTACAGGTAGTGATAGAATTTCGTCCGTATCAGGTGCCACGAGAATAAACTGGCAAATGTTCTAAATTCGAAACTTCTTACAGCTTTCCCGCAAGTTTCCGGGAGAGAATTTGATGGGTCCCTCTTGAGGGAGACGACGGCAAGATTCTCAGTCACTCCTCTCCCCTGTCTTTTCTCACCTCCATTCTACCACTTTCCCAACCCACCCCCACCTGCACCTTGATTAATCTCATCATGTTCCTCTCTCCACACCATCCCTTCTAGCATCCAACCGCCGCAACGCCAGTCCTCCATAGTTAATGTCATAAACTATAGGAAATTGTGCTTCGATAACTTCGTCGGCCACTCTTTTTCAGGGGCTTGAGGCGGAAAAAATGGGAAAGAAAGACGTGCGATTGGAATGAATTAAACATCAGGGAGGAAATGACTCGCCGGCGACAAGAAATTAAGAAGATAAAGCCTGGGTTCGGCGAAAATCTCATTATTCACGAGCGTTTATTAGAATCGAATTTCGTCCCTCCCCTCGCCGCCGCTCCTGCCGGAATCCTGTCCTCAAATGAGCAGTTTTCGAGAGGATTGAATCGGATTTTAGATCTGTGCTTTTTGTCACTTTGAGGGATTAGGTGTTAATGAAATGGAACTGATCGAGCAAACAGATGACGCAATTTTAAGTAAATCTTCGAGAAAATATTCTCTGTGACTGTAGTGAGGCGAAGCAGAGCTTCAAACGAGGTGAGCGTCTATTTTTAGAGGACACTCTACTCAGTTAATAATCGTATTATGCATTGTATAGTGCTTTAATAATCATTAATCAGACGAAGAACTTCTACATGCATCTTCGAAAAAATATTCAAGCGAATACACGTGTAAGGCACGTGTGGGGCTTCGCCATTAGGTACCTATTTAAGGGAAACTCCGCACTTGTAATAACATTATTGGTTAATCAGATGACGATCTTCTAGCTGCATCTTCGAAAAAATATTGACCGTGGATCCACGTGTAAGACACGTGTGGGGCTTCGCCATTAGGTGCCTATTTGAGGGAATCTCCGCACAGGTAATATTATTATTGCTTAAAATTTTGAGAGCATGCGCCATTTCCTCGGTACAAGGAAGCACTTTTGAAGAGAGCAAGCAGGAAATTGCGTTCGATCGCGTCCGAAATTTGATTTTGAAAGACGTCGTCGGCGGTAAAAGTATGCATTACTGTGAGGGAGTTCTTTGTCCTTCGGAAAATAAGGGGTATGTGCTACACAACGCACCAAGTACAATTTGATTAACGTTGCCTTATCGTCATAAGATACTAACAAAGTTTCCACGCGTATGGTTTAAGAGCCGATGAAAGAGTTCGTACCAATGGAATGTAAAGGGGTTATTAAATTCAATCTTTGGAAATTAGAGCATATACTCAGAGACTACGGGAGTGAACTGGTCATACATTAGTTTCACTCGAACGCAAATATTCTACCTTTCGGGCTGATACTCTGCAACAGAGTTTTCTAGAAGATAAAAGGACAAAAGTGGCCACTTTGGATGATCATTGCGGCCTTTTAGTCACTTCCTGAAACAAATAATCCCTCTCAAATATTCTTTAAAATCTCCCTAATGACGATAAGTGAAAATAAAGTGCTAAATGTTCTCTTTCAGTTAAGTTAGTGAATGAATTCCTATCTCATATAAAATATTGATGATTAATGTAGGCAACACGTAACAAAAAAGTCGTCTTATGGCCTTTCTTATGGTTCCGAAGGCTAAATGTGGCCTTCCGATGGAAAAATGTTCCGCAGCCATAGCAGCAAATCGATAGGTCGATCGCGACTGGTAATCGAAAAATTCTTTTCTTTCGGATAATTACTTCCAGTTCAGTCCACATCTTTATTATACATCTACTTTCTATTAAATTGGCTATTGAGTTCCATGCTTTGATGACATACAACGTAAGTATCGTATATATATATACGTATATATAAATATTTTTAGTCTCAGAAAATGCCAAAATTTGATTTTCATAGTCGATTGCGGTCGAAGATTAGTATCAAAGTCGATCGCAGCAGGAGATTAGGTGGCCATCCTGTTCGGTATAGACTATATCTATCCGTAACGTTTCCCTAAAAATGGAAGAAGACTTATTTATATATTGGCTTCATTTAGGTCTGCACAACACACTGACCGCGAGTCACATGCGGCCTGCAGTGGGTTCCGAAAATTATTATAATTTTACAAAATAGTAACGATATCGACTTCTTATTTAATTTTATATTAAAAAATGTCCATTTTAACAATTTAACGTATCACAATAATTATTTACATGCTTATTAATTGTTTAATTTGTATTAAAAAATTATATTCATGTTCGTTGTTCATTCATCTAGAGACTCCTCTATGAATGTATAAGATGTTTGTTCGAGTCACACTTGTCTTTATAACTTTCATTTATTCCTTGGGTTTTCTCGTGAGGATGCATTTCCTTGCTGAACAATTCCTACAGTCCTATGATTGAAAATATATGAATCAAAGTGAAAATACAGATCGGACGAAGTGTTTAAGGGCAAATAATGCTTATGGCTAATGGAAATCATATTACACAATGTTGGATAACAATTTTCTTCAATCTCATTCGTCTTCAAATACATTCCCTTTTATTATTTCAACTCCAAGCGTCCATTGTTTAAGGTGTCTCTCTTCACGTTTATCTTGTATTCTGAAACCAACCCCTGCCATTATCAGTGACCTGTCTTTCAAAATTTAACTCCTTTTCTCATCTACAAGTTTTCCCTTTCACCATTACTTTAAACGAAGTATTCAACAGACTATGGTGCTTCAGTGCGTTTCCGATCTATTTTTCAATTCTATTCACCAAATTTTTCTACAGTCTTTCCCTCAATTCGTCCTTTGAATTACTTCCTCATTAGTTAATCCAGATTAGTTATTTTATTTTTACTATTCTTCCGCACAACAAAATCTCCTTTGCTTCCTGTAATCTTTTCTCTGTTAGTCACGTAACCATTTTCTATAGCCATACAGCATAAGTTCTTATGTTTAACTCACACAGGCGATTATGCTCTTTGCGTGAAATTTCTTTCCTACTGATTTCATCGCCGCTGATTTTGCTGCCTAAGTAGCGAGGTTCTTCGATTTGACAGGATGCCTAACATTACCATAAAATTATCTCCGAAGTTATGGCAAAACAATATATCCCTGTTTTTATTTTGAGAATACTTTACGTTATATGTACTCATTTCCTTAGTACGGATCTCTGTTAAAATAATTATTTTTCAAGAATAATTGTATTATCTGCCCACGTCAGTGGGATTATTGATTCTCATATAAAATATTATTATCCATTATCTCGGTATCTACTACTAAATTATATTTATAAATTTAGTGGATTTTAAATTAGATCGCAACATATCCATCAAAATTGTACTATTTAAACTCTGAAGAACTTTGAGTTACTTTTTTCGCAAGTTTCTTAAACTTGAGTGAATTTTAAAGCAACTCATTTCTAGATATAACTATAATTCAGTTAAATGAAGTACGCACATCTGTTTATGCAAGTTACTTTTGTTTAAAAGACATATTTTCATTACTGTATGAACGTTTCGCTTTTACTCCATGTACTTACGCTGCCGAATCGAAAATTTTCACAGAATATTTTAAAATAAAAAGTAGAAAATTAGATAGAGAGCTAGTGAATAAAATATTTCGGCCGCGTTACTTTCCATTAATTTGTATTTCATTAAATAGCAAATATTATGGATTACGCGGAGAACTTTGTGCTTAAAAATCCCTCCGTTGAAAACTGAATCTCATAGGTACGCATAATCAACATTTCATCAGAATTTCTAAATTATATGTCCCATTGTTAGTTGAAGTGGGACTTCATGGTCAGTTTAGTTTGAAACTAATTCCCTGGAACCAAGTTTTTTTATTTGATATTTATTTGTGAATCGCAGATCATACTTTTAATTAACGATTCAATTTCCATTAACGAAAATAATTAACGATCTAACCTCCCAAAAACTGCAATTTACAAGCTTCACTTAAATAAATTCATTGAGCACCATTAATTTCCTGCCAGTAAAAGGACTTTTTTCCTACCTTATTAACGTCAGCCAGGATTATCGCCACCGCTCCCAAAATTAATGGAAAAAAAAAGGAATAATTTTAAATATCGAGCGGTTTGTGTAGCACATAATTTTATTATTTTCTCATGGAATCCCGGAAACATTTCCCTATTTTTTATCCCTGCTCTTCGACGTATCGGTGAAACATTTACAAAGCAGTGACAGGCAAAATAGCAACGAACCAGAGAGTGTCACAATCATTCCACATCATCCTCAGTCCACTTGGCAAATGAGCGAGCAACATTACCATTGCTAATTCTCAATACACAAAAAAGGAGCGAAATTATTTCCAATTAATTACTTCAGCCTCATTCACTGCGAACTCTCTGTCAATCATACCTGCCATCCGTCATCCGTACCATTTTGCCAAAATATGCGCACAGATTTTTCTTATTTCCCCACATAATGGAATATTATTCCGAATGCCGAATGTTTTAAAGATAAAGGTCAATCTGAATGTTAGCTTTTATTATTTTTGGTATTATTAACGTGCTATGAACTCTGAAGTGTTTTCGTAGTGATTTGTAAGCTATATTAAGAAATAAGAGGAGAAAAACCACGATTTATCCATTTCTTTCAGACACATACAAAGAAGGGGATTTGATGAGTATGCAATAGATGCGAGTATTTCTTTCGGCAAAGAACTTAGAATGATCTTTCTCTTTCGGTGTTACTTTTAGAGAATGTAGCACTTCGCCGAATAAATGACTATTCCTAAATAAAGCTGTACAGTAGTTCAGAAGTACTGAGTTGGTGATGACTTAGTGGAAAGGTATAAATTTTAGAAAATTACACTAATCAATATAATATTCTTTTGATCAAAATTTAAAAAATGGTGGAATTTTCATTCACTTTATATTCACTAATACATTTAATTCACATTTTCATACCTTATAATCGAATTTATCTCAACTTAAAGATACTGAAATTTTAGTTATGACTGTGTGAGGTAAGTTTATTAAGATTATGAGAACAGGAGTATGGATTCCTTGAGTTTTTGGAAATTTTCCACCCAAAAATATTTGTCATACACGAGGAATGTATTAATATTTAGACACTTCATAATGGGAAACTATCTCCCATGCATACATCTCATTCATACCATCCCCCTTCTGATTTATTAGGTTATTAGCTTTTCCTTTTAATACTTCTCTATACTAAGAGATAAAGGTTCTCCAAGCGCCGAAATAGCGGCGACCGTCTAAGGGCGATTACCGGGAAACGGATAATCGTTTAGCGGTCCCAGTTCTTCACTGCTATTTCGGCGCTTGGAGAACCTTTATCTCTTAGTTCATTGACCGCCGAGTTCCTTTTTCTCCTTCTACTTCTCTATACTTGACTTTCCGAAAAAGTGGTCACCGATTTCGGATGCGATATCCTCTGATATATGGCTCCACGAAACTAGCTATCCTCAGAGTGTTAACATGTTGCCGCGGAATAGAAAATGTTTAGAAAAGTTTTGTGAATCCATAATGAAATGAATAGCTAATAGGCATTTGTGAACCTGCCTTCTTAAATAAATTTATTCATATATTCACCAAATTATAACACAGCGGAAAGGTTCAATACCAGATGGCAGTGAGTAAAAATGAAACGACAAAAATATCGCTCGAAGGAAAACCTCAATAAATACTGAACGTAAAGAACAAAAACGAGCTGATAACAATGTAAAAATTGCACTGAAAATATAATTTAGTATTGAAAATACCAGAACTATTCGTAAGACGGACCTTAAACGGTGAATGCAAGTGACTAGAAAATTAGTAAGGAATTTTATCTTTAATAACGTTAGTTGGGGGAAAGGATTGCATACTGTATCTGCAATTTTCCCTTAGAAAGAATAAAGCCTCCTTTAGGTAGAAGTATCTACTACCTAAACCCAAATAAACTGTAAAGAAAATACACTATTCACATCTTCAGTGTTGAATTATGAATCAATGCTAAATAGATATGCAAGGAAATTGTGTACCTTATCTATTGAGTATTAAGTCCAAAGACCAGTTTGAGCCTCAAAACATCAGTCATAGTTTTAAAAAAAACTTAGAGAGGGGATGTAGCTACTGAGAAATGAGGTAGTTGTTTTTCCAATTGAATCTAAATGCTATAATTGTAAAACGTCCATGTATGTATGTCCATGCATAATAATCCTATGGGTAATACTTACCATAAATACATTTAAGAAGTAGTACCTGTAACAAAAGTCATTCTCAGCAACATCCATATCTCAGTAGCTTTCAACTTTTCACAGCCATGAAAAAGGCTGAGATCAAAGTAAGAGAAAGATGCAATTTTCCCGTTCCAATACCAAGAATAAAATGAAAAGCATTCCATCTTTCAAGGCTTGGTAGCAAATATGTGTAACATCGTTCGATGTTCAAAATCCTACACTCGATTCTGATTCACTGAAGGCAGTTCGACTAATGAAAGCTGAAAGCTGAGCTTTTAAAATTATGTATGGAAGTGGAAAAAATAAAACTTTCAAATTATCGAGATAACCCCATATATAGGTGGGAGAGATATTTAACAGTACGCCGAGTAACAAAATTAACATTTTTAAGCGAACCTCATAAAACTTACGCAATTTTGTATTAATAAGTTGCAACATGATTAAAAATTAATTTCAATATTCTACCCAGCGGGGAAGGCGCATGGAGTAATATAGAAGCCAGAGAAAGAAGAAAAAATGCTCGGCAAATGCAAAGCAGAGCAGTTTTAATAAGCAGTGGATAGAAAAATGAAGTAAGAGACTTAAAGAAGTAATTAAGGGTGGGAAATGAAAATTAAAATGTTCGTAGCAATCCGTCTGTCACAGGTTTGCAGGAAGTGCCAGAGGAGACATTAATGAAAATTAAAATGTTAAGCGGATCTGCATAGAAAAGGACTAGTTTATAATTCTAATGGGATTCGATTAAGTCAACACTAGAGCGAAGGTTTGTAAATATTAATACAGCCGTCGCAAATTATTTACGTTCGGTAATTCAGGAAAAAATCGGCCCAAATATTATAATCCGTCACTGTAAAACGAAGCTTAATTACATGTCAAAATAATGTTCGTTTTTGCGTTCGAGTTTTCAATTATAAATTGATTAAATTACGGGAATTCATGTCACAGTAAAATACTACTAAATTCAATCTTTTTACGGACATTAATGAATGGCCTACATAAACAGGACTTCGCTTTTAATTTATATTGGAATGCAAACAAAATGAATCTTCTCGGCATCATATTTTCCAGGATAGGTTTTTTATATTTCCTTCGTGTTATTCCCTATCTTCAAATTGTTCGCTGGGATTGCTACCAGTTCCGCATTGACCGCATTTGGTTGTTGTCGTAATACCGTTTCCACGATGTATGTAGCCAAAGGGGAAAGATGCACTCCAACGAGCTCCTAGACGGACATTTTCCTCGCGAAACCCATAACATGATTAATTTTTCAACGAACGACCTTCATTCTGCATTCGATCGATTGCCCTTGACCATGGCAGTAATCTCATCTATGACATGCGGTTGACAACTCCTAAGAATTTCTTCCACACATTCCCATTCTCTCGTCTGTGTCTAAACCTTAACCAAATCACGCGTAGTCAGTCGCTAGTGGTGTGCTAATCGTGCTCTGTCATTTCCAATCGAACTGACTAAATTATTCGAAATTCGAATTGAGTTGATGATAACGCAAGTTTATAATTAGGAAATCTTTTATGAGATATAATTTACTAATTCCTGTCATTTTGGCAAGCGAATTTGTTTTGGGTTTGAAGCGTACTTATGTGATATATGCTATAAAATTTCAACCAGCAAATGAAGAAACGAAACAAAAAAGATTATCGAAAACATCATTTCACGTCACTTAAATCTGTACTTGATTTTTGATTTTATTTGATACTAATCCAGTTTTTCAGAAGTCCTCTACGTTCGAAATTTGCGCCGTTGAAAAAATCATTATTCGATTCGTTTCGGAATTTCGAGTCCTCGCACACCTCTATCGGCCGCAGATGATATTCAAACATTTCAACTAAGATAGAGGAACATCATGAGCTCATTTCACGACTGAGCCCAGTGAATGATGAGAGATCAATTAGGAACCGAGGATAACAAAGAATATAAGGGTATTGATAAAAAACCGAAAGATACATTGATTTTAAGATTGGCGCGATTTTAGGGTTCTAGAAATTTTTTCTTTGGTGTGGATATATATTTCTAGATTGAGAATCATATATTACTATATGATAATGAACAATGATAGTAAGCAGTAATAATAGTGTTGAAAATTATAGGATGATGTGTAGTAAAATATTACGTAAATATTGCACTGAAATTAATACATCAAGCTATTCCTTAATATTTTCATGGATATATTATCAGTAGGTAAACGTTAAAATAATTACAAAACAGAGTGATGCCTGTTTATGATTAAAAATGGAATAAGGAAAGCAGAGTTGAGGGTTCAAAGGAATCCACGACCATTACGGAACTTTAAGAATACTACCTATAAAAATTATTAGATCATATTTTACTATCTTAATAACTATTATAAAAAAAGAGTATCGCATAGCAACATCTGAAAATTCAACGAATCTTAGAAGCGGAACTCTTGAATATATACCAAATCCATAGAGCAGCTATGGCAGAACCTGATTATCGGCTATCCAAAACCTCTGACTGCTCAACCCGTCAGATTATTAGAAATAGATGGCATAGCCATGCTAAAACGCGTAGGAGCACGTACGCCTTCATTATAAAGTGAGTGCAGTTTTTTAAGAGAGCGAGGGTGATATGTATGGATAGTTCATCCCGAAGGTAGGTTTAAACCAAACTATTTGCTACAAAATGCTTTGAGGAGGGAGTGAGGCGACTAGACAAAATGAGGAGTGAGGTAGTTTGTCTTTGATTTACTCACTAATTCAGAATGCTATACGCATAAACAAGTCCATGTAAGTGAAGCAAAAACACAGGGGGATATGATATTCAAATATTATTCGAAATTAGGTTTAAAATTGAGGTAAAAAAAACTCTAAGAAACTATCAGTAAGATCAACTACAGTTTAAATTAAGAAAATTCCTTACTTGCCATGTTTTATATAAAACTAGCATATTCGTCATTATATATCATTTTATTATAACCACTGATGTGCAGCATTAGTTGCATAAATTAAAAGGGATTCGCTCAAGTAATGTGTTGATGTAACTACTGTAATGTATGAATTTTATGTTATAAAGTACGTCATATGTTACAAAAACAATAATGTGATGTGACTAGTAGTTTAAGTTTAAGCACTCCTTCCTGAGCTAAAAGTCGGCTTAGAGACACAGTAATACATTAAGTATAACAATAATAAGTCATAATTACGATGAATTGTATTTGTTAAGTACACAATGATTTACTATTTAAAATATTAAACAACCGTCAGATTTTCCTATCAAAATATAATGCGATTATCAAAAAGATAACTAAGAAATTTCACATTGAATTTGCAGACATAAGCAGCCTTGGCGAGAGCCATTATGAAGGAAGATTTACTTGTTAAGCAGGAGATAGAGGTTCCGCAGCGTGTAGGTTTAGAGTTCGGGGGGAGTGTGAAGACCACCTAGGTTAATGGGCTCAAAGTACAAGATTCCAATTCCCAACAACAACTTCTTGAAGTTTACCTTCGCCGGACACGTTCTACAATTATACAAGTAATTGCAAGTAAGGTTACGGTTAAAGGAGTTAGGGAATAATCGGAAACAGCGGTAATAGGTGTTTAACCTCCATGAATTCTAAACATCCTATTCCTTCGTTCCCTAAAAATGCCGGAGAGTCGTTCCTTTGTAAGAAAAAAATCCATCAAAATTCATGATTCTCTTTATCTCTCTCTTACACAAATAAGTTTCTTTCTTTTTGTTTGTGAATAAGAATACTTCAAAAGGATAGTTATTGAAAAATTGCTTTGGAGAAGGGATCTAATCATGTATTCTGTTGATTGTTCATCCTTTGTTTTTCAAAAATTATTCGGGGCGTTCCCTGAGGGAGCAATCTTTCTTCTACGAGAAAAGAGCACCGTCGCTGACTTTGTTTTCTGCGAACTCATCTGACATACCGTAGCTGCATACTCTACGCAGACTCATGACATCCTTTGAAGTTTATGAGACTGTCACCCCGTGATTTCCTTGTGAACTGCCGTATTTTTATCGAGCAATGACTCTTCTTTGACTTTTTCTCTTTAAAAAATGAACTTATTTTCTTAATGCCGCAGGACGAAATATATAATGTCAATATCTGTAACATTGTTATTAATTTTGAACCAACTACATTATCGGAGTTATTGTAACCTTATAAGAAATTTACTTTATACATCTTTCATTTACTTTGCCCTTTTTATTTATTCACTATTTTATGTAGGGTTTACAGATATATCGATCATCTAGTTTCCTTAAACCTTTTTGTGAGTATTTTTAATCACATTTACATTATAAACGATCTATTCTTTGGTCTTTAATTATCAACATCAGGTTCACAGATATATTTTCATGCAATCTTTCTTTAGATATATCTTCACTACCTTATTTCAATGTAATTTAATTTAATTCTACATTTTTAGTAACGGGTGAAATGTAAGATGAAATTACCAAGTGACCGCTTCTTTCGAAATAAAGTGGTATGAATGTCCAACCGACCTTTTAGAAATGTACGTACATGCGCTCGAATTATAAATTCCTTAACGATCGAGTAAATGTATCCTAATTACAAATTACGCTCCTGCGAGAGAAGGGATGCTTTACGCTCACTTGTATTTAAAAAAATTAAAGGGACGAAAGTTCGAGAGAAAACGGAGAGAATTCATCCATTATGAAAACAATAGTCCCCGTTTTCTCATTTTTGAGTCAAAGCAGGTACAAGTGAAATGGCCATAGGTATAATTCATTTGAACGTGACGTGCCTCAAAGGTATATGATCTTTCGTGTTTGTAACATTAGGCATACAAGTGTGTCTCTCTATGAATGCATTAATGCGTGCTTCACCCTTTGTATGCTTTAATTTTTCAGCTGGACGAACGAACGTCATAAAATGGCTACATCTGGGCTTTTATCCTCATTAACTTTTACATCTCTATGCCTTTTACGACTCAAGTTGCGATGATAGATTTTGTAGATCCATTAGCCTTTCTCGTCGGTTCATTACAAATCAGCTTACTTTCCGTCACGTGTCGAATATATTTTGATGTGCATTCGATGCGTAATTTCAACAAAAATTATAATAAGAGTTGTTAATTTTTGACTGATTGAATTTATTGATATTGTGCGACCGCCCTGTTACTTCGGTCATTCCGATAATGAGAATAAAAAAAAGAGTAATGGACGCTATAACAAGTCGTTTTGTTTCCGCGAACAGTATGCGATAATAAAAGGCTAAAAAAGTAGTTCATCGTTCGTTGTTTACACCCCCTGCCACACGTCGAAAGGCGGCTTGCAGGGTATTTATGTAGATATATAATAATACGCTACTTCCCTTAGCAACGTTTATCATTTCATTTGTGATAAAGCTAAAATTATCTCTAGTTCAAGTCAATAATATCAGCATATATATCAACATACCGATTTATTACTTATGGGGCTGGAAATGTGAACACGAGAAAACCAACCAATTATTTTTTTACTTCCATCCCTAATGGTTACAGTAAAAAGCGGAGTTTTTACTGATGCTAATACAATACGTCGTTTACTGATTTTGTGTCATCTTCATACTGTGAAGGAGTGATGCAAAAGAGATAAGAAGACATACTAGTTAGAAGAAGAAAATGCCAGTTAAATATAATGAAAGAGACGATGAAGGAAATAGATGATATAAAAGCGTTTTGCCAGAATATACAGAATAAAAGGAAATTTCTTGATATATGGTTGCCTGTGTTTGAAGTGGAAGATGCAAGCAAAGATAAAATACTCTTGTTAAAAAAAGGGAAGGAAAAGTATGTTTGCCCTGAAAGTGAAGAGCGTAATCGATATGTATGTATGTGAAATGATTTTTCCTCGTGACCCTCAGAATTTACGTTCATTGCGGTATCTTCATAAAGAGCGGAGGTTTCACTCATAAAGCAAGTTATAGCAATGAATTTTGGAGGCATTGTTATAATATTCATGCAAGCTATAAGGGCGCTGAGATGATAATAATTCACGCATCAATCTCATTTCGTTACCGAGGGCATTTCAGCGTCATATTTTAAAATACTCATTCAAATACGAGAGGGTAATCATGGCTTAAAATACCCATAAAGTGCAACTTTTTTCGATGAGGGACTCGGAACAAACCACTCGTCTTTTCAATACCAAGTTTCAAATACATATCAGAGGGAAGATGAAACTTTTTCGGACAAGTACATAATCATCATAACGAATCTTTCGCCATTCATCCTTGGAGAGGAAACCGAGAGAATGGCTGCGGTTGGGAAAAGAATTTCGAACGAGAGGAGTTAATTAGAAAAGTCTGCTGGTGGGTCAATGAGAATTTAGCTCCTCCCCAATGCCAAGCTTGAAAGTAAACAAAGAAATATGATAAAATCTGGAAATTGAAAGTCTGAGCCCTGTGCCGGAAAGTTGACTGTGCGCCAGGCTGTCTCTCCGAATTCATGCGAGAACACAAACATGGGCATACATTCCCACATACGTGCACACGTACAGATATGCCATTGGGCATTGATATTCATAAAACAAGAAACGCGGTGAAAGATAGCATTAGGGCGTGCGCGTATGTATGAGAGAGAGAGAGAAAGGTCAATGAATACGACTTCCAGTAATTAGTCTATTCAATCTTCCTGGTCTCAAAAGAACCACATCCAATTACTTCGTCCTCACCCGGCTGGAAAGCAGAATTGAAAGTTGGAAAAAAATGAACGAGGAACTGCGTAACGTGATGCAGATATTTTGAAGCAGTTCGAGAGAGATTTTTCTTCGGCAGCGAAGGTCATGCGTAATGCCATTTTTACTCCTCCGAATGAGATTTCGTAATAAATTTAACTTTCCAAATCCATAAGGCCATCAAATAACCAAAAAATTATATTGTAAGAGTACGGCTCCCCTTTAACCTTTTCAGAAGCCCAAGGCCTCCCAACTTCATAAAAGCATTTTTCTTAAAACTCGGTGGCCAAAACCACTTCAAACCCACTTAAACCCTGAGACCCTCTTTAAGTTCCCGGACTCGGCAGCCCTAAGTTCTCTCGGCAGTGTTCACTTGTTATAGTTTCAGCTTTGTGATCATTTGATGGCAGTTTTTGATAAATTCGCATTTAAGTGAATGATCATGAAGCGGAGCGAGTGAACAAAATGAGAGAGATCGAGGAGAGGGATGCCTTCTTTAAGCTAGTTTCCATTAAAAAAAGTAAGCTTTTACTGAACGGGTCCGATAATTAACGGAAAAGTAGGCATTATCGAAATTTATCTCTCGGAATGAATGATAATATTAAAACCTGAGAAATGAGAATCATTCTCTTTATGACGGATGCGAATGAGAGAGGGACTTTCAAAACAATTAGCCTTTTAATGGTGGAGGAGAGGCCCTCTCGGGATTAACCTCACAAAATAAACTGTCAACCTAATCTATTCCATTATATTTGATTGATTTGAGAGAAAAATTCCATTAAAGAAATAAAATTATACTCAGAATTAATAGTTAACGAAAATATACTTCGAAACACGATAAAATAATTTCTTCAGTTGCTCTATAGAAGTTATGTATATTTAGCACATACGTACAAGCAAGTCTTCATTGAAGAACTATTCATATTTATCAGAAAATGATTAGTCTACGTATGTAAGTATATAAAACCCTCCTTTACCGAACTCTGGCGCTATACCTAACGCTTCCTTTTAGCTTATTTGCGGGTATTTATCATTTCCTAACAAATAGGTCAAGAATTGGATAAATATAACCTGAGAAAACTTTTCCGAGAATAAATATACTGTTTACAGAAAGATGAGTAAAAAGTTAGAGTAAAAGTTAATATTTCAATGTGAATGTATATAATTAGTAACAATAAATTTCATAATAATATTTTGATAATAATGTGTGTGATTATATTACAGATAATGTATAGCAATGATAAATGATTATGCTATACTTTCTTTTGCTTGGGAAGTGATCTGAACTTACAACTCTGGAACTTTTCGTAAAAATTTATCCAATAGTGTAAATGGTTATACTTGGACGTGTGGAAAATACGCATTAGGTATGTATTATAAATATGTTATCAGCATGTAAGATAGAGGATGTAAGTAAATATGTATTAAAAAGTAAAATAATTTTAATGTTTAAGAGTCGCTGATAAGGATTTGAGGCTACCACCGTACATTTGTCATACTGCAGCAATTTTAAAACAATGAATAAATAAACACATACGTGCATATGTCTACATACACGCACAAATACATACCTGTACGCATAAATGTAAAGTGAGATTAAATATAAATATATAAAGACGTCCACACTCATGTGTAAAAATGCGTATAGAGTATCGGAGGCAATTTTTTCTTCTTCTCCCTCCACTTCCCTGTCATCTCAATATGCTTCCGCTACCAATCTCTACCGAGCCATCCCTTTTTTCCTAAATGATGTCAATGCCGCCATCCTCCGTGCTTCCATTTCTCATATGTCATGAGCCCTCTCCTATCAAACGCTATCTCCTATACAAAATTTCCTTCTCCTTTCACATGTTTCAACCCCTTCTCTTCACCGTGAGTCATAGACTTGGTTCGTGACACAAGCAAATCCCATACTCGAGATGCTATTTCTCACTTTCTCCCAGTTCCATTCCATAAATACTACAGCTACGTTTTCTACACCTGAACTTAGACATCTTCGACTTGGAAATACGATTAATCTAAAAGGAAACTTTCGATGAAGACAACCATACAAATGAATCTACCTGTATGTTTAGCAATGATTAAGATTTAGATTCCTGATAAATATCCGTTTCTAAAGAAAGTTTTTGCAAGAAATGATTTGCTCGACTTTAAGCATTTTGTCTTACACATGTATTAAAATAAGGAATATGAGATTTCTTTCCTCATTGATAATTCTGAAAGAAAAAAATGGTAAATGATAGTTAATGAATAAGAATTTCAAAAAACTCTTATTGATAATTTTGAATAATACAAGCCACCAGTTTACTGAACAAGTAAGAATAGTAACTTAATAATCGTAAAATTCATTCTTTAAACGTTTAATCATGAAAAATTCTGTGATGACTTGTACGACTCATTAGGCGAATCAAAGGAAACTGAATCGTAGACGTATATTGCTCACAGCTGATTAAAATATTTGAAATGCGAAAATATCCTTTTAAGTCATTTAGAATTTTTGGTCCAGAGTTACGTCGAGTTGCTACGGGAGTACCGAGGAAAAATGTTCCCTAATTTTGTCCGAAAAAGCAATCTTCATCTAAAAAAATACGCAAGTTTTTATATAAAACTTCTTTTTTGATACATTTGAATACTAAAAGTTCAGCCGTTTCGTCGGGAAGTCCTTCATTAATTGATTCGCGAGTCGCAAAAAAATTGATCGATTTATCGGTTTCATCCTAGCTCTTGAGAGGGGTATTCGGTTTATTAAACATTAACAGGAAAAGCAGGAAACAGAGACCGTAATCCATCTTGTAGGCGACTCCAAAACCGACAATTCCTAAACTTCCAAAGAGTTCACTTACAAAACTTTCGTAGCCTGGTGGCGAAGTGTTCGTGGGAGGGAACAGCGAAGAAAAATGCGTCCGCCTTCCTCTTTAAGATCTTAATAATCTCACATCTCTTTCCGCAGTAGAATGCACTCTTCCGTCCTCTTTCCTCCATTTTATCCCATGCTTCCTCTTATCCCAAATCTGTTTACGGTGGTCGCCTCCTTATCTACTCCAAGCTGCCATTACCATACTCCTCCCACCATATTCCTCCCACGCGGACCACGTATCTCCCTCCGAGCAGACGCAAAACCACACGCCTTTTCTCTTAATCCCATTTATCCCGCAAACATCAGTGTCAGCCCGATTAAGTGCATGCAAATCTAGACGTTTTACGGCGCTTTATTTTGTAGGGATTTTTTCCTCGAAAAAAGGGCGAGAGGGAGTAAAAAAAGGGAAAGTCAGTGGGTCGAGAAAAGCTGGAGGAAGATGGGAGAGTAGCGGAACGGAAACTAGACTGATGCTCAGCTGGAAGAGAAGCAATCCGTAGGTGAAAAGGGAGGAGAGATTTTGATTAGAGATGGAGTCTGACTGTTAGTGAGAGGGAGCAGATCTAGATTCAAGAAGGATGAGCCAGCAATACATCTAGGCACGCGAAATTTCAATTTTCTCCATGACTCGCCCACCAAACTAGTTAGGAATGAAGGCTGATTTCACCGCCCGACTCCCACTATCCGCAGATCCTCGCCAACCGGATCTAACCCGCACGCCAATTCACTTACCCTCACCTTACGACGCCCCCCTAACGCCCCCCCGACGCCTCTCCAACGCCCCCCCCAACGCACCCCACTATCAGTCCGACTGTCAAACGCCACCTCCCCACGAGCAACCGATAACCTGCTGCCCCAGCCAATCCTATTTCCTCCCATAAGGCATGTTTATTCCATCTTCTCCGGCCCTTCCCAAACTATTTCCCGTCCTGACCCTCCTATTTCACTCCCGCCAAATTTTTCTAGTCGTCTACAACCAGGGCCGGCTACAAGGGGTATGCATGGCTACCTCAAGGCGCACACTTAAGATTCGCTTTTAGCTCACTTTTTAGTGGATACAATTTCTCTCATCAACTCAAATCAGACACTTGTAGACGTGCATTCGAAAAATGTTAATATTTTGAACTAACTTAAACATTTAGTATCTTCCACGATATTAGCTTAATCTGCCACCAGATTTATGTCAAATTTCGGCGGAAATTCGTAATAATAATATCATTAGATCAGCCAACAGTTATACATGGACTCAATATGAAAATAATTACCTTATTTGATTATTCATGGCTAGAGAATTCCAATTGTCATTGGTACTGATTACAATATTAAATTATTGATATTAAAATTGTTCGATTCTGATCAAATTATCTAGATATAATCTCTCGAATCCAGGAAAGCAATTTCAAGTAGCACACCAATGCCAAATATCATTAGTATCACGAAAACATCCATAAACATTATCGTTGCTATTAACAAAGCTTAGTTGGTACCGTCGCTTAAAAAATTCGAAAGAACGTTTAAATTTCCCTCAAATTTTATCTGCTTATTAGACGTTTTACGTTTACTGGTACGTTTTTATCTTTCGAAAATATGCTATGTTGATCTATAAAATCAGTTTGTACATGTAAATAATTTAAAGTTGCGTGGTAGATCTTGATAAAATGTTATGATTATTGTAATACTGATAAATTATTATTATTTTGTATTCTAAAAATATTAAGCATAATATCACTCTACCTTTTCTACCTCTACTCTAACTCAGTCAGGTATGAAATGTGTAAGATTCTCTGCTACTTGAAAATTCGCTTTTCAACAACTCAAAGAAAGGAAATACTCAGACAAGGAAGATATGAACGTAATTGATCAAGCCATTCATTTTTTTAAACTGCAAAATTAACAATAAAAGACAACTATTGATCATAACGATAATTATTGGTCAATTTCGATGATAGTTTATTTAGTTGATCCTTATGCCTATCCTTTACCAAAAACTTGTGGAAAATAATAAGAATTGTTTTTAGTTGATTCCAGATGGCATTCCATTAAGTTCTGCCATAACAGCTGGAGCTTATGAGGAAGTTTGTAAAATCGAAAAAGGACTCAATACTTTCTAGACTAAAAAATTAGACTTTTCCAAGCATTGTTTCTCCGAACGAAGTTTTTCCTGTTTGAAAGAGATTTCCCATTTAATTAGTTTCACCTAAACAATTGATATTTCCTATGAACTTTATCTGAACCTATAAGGTCATCAACCTTACAGTTGGTGAGTTTCTCAACCCCTCCATCCTTAGCTAACAGAAAGCTTTGGAGAAGGAATAAGGCGAACACATAAGATGAGGAATGAGGTAGTTTGCTTCCCTTGATGAACCAAAATTCCATAAGCAAAAATAATCCGTGTGAGTATAGTAAAATAAAGCCATAAACAACAATTATCATACTATAAAATAAACAGAGACTGTTGATAACCATTGTGCAACATCACTAATTCGTCAGCGATTTCATAGTGTTCACTTTTTGTTTTGTTCTATTGTCATAGCTACACCTAAGAATGAGAGAAAAGTTAACGAAAGATACATATTCCCATACCCGGTGCCAATGAAAACAAAATGTTCCTTTTATTATGGTTTCTAATATTTTCTAATTACTTTGTAATAGAATATTCCATGACAATCTGAACCGTGCGACTAAGATGTTATTTTAAGCGTATTACGTATCTAATAATAATTCATAAAATGGTGGAGAACCATAGGCACGGATAGGGAGAAAATAAAATTACACCTGGAAATTCGTATTTAATTCAGCGCCAAATAAACTTATTCAAGAATACGAAAATAAGATGAATTTCTTTTTTCTTATACGAAAAGGTGAGCGAAAATTAATCAATTCACCGTGACTTGGTAATAAGATTTTGAATGAGTTAATTTTATTAAATTAGTGGGAATAACACAGTAAATAAGTCTTAGACTTTCGAAAAATTTCTTCCGGAGGACCTGAATGTGAGCCTAAAATCAATAACATGCTTCCATACGCTTATACGTGACTATCTCTTTTCCAAAATGTAACACTTTATTAATCTATTTTTTATATATCATTTATAAATATTCGTTTTCGGTGACCATCGCTTTTTTCCCTGTCACACTCCATAAAAGCATATAATTGACACGCCATTTTAAGAGAATGTTTCCGCTAAAAATAGACCGAAAAATGAAAAATACACCATTTGGCCAAAAAATCAAGTTTAAATTGAATTTACGCATAGAGTTTCGTCATTGCATGTGTAGATATCGATAAAAACGAAATTTACTGAAATGGAAACTGATAATTTCCCCCCTCTCAAATACAATTCAATTAAAGTTCCAATCGTTACAAACGAATACATAAGCACTAAAACATATCTAAAAACACACCTTCGCGTATAAATCAATTACTTCCAATCTATTCGGGCGGAATTCTCGCATGGGGCAACTAGTTATCAAAAAGAGCAACAGAAGCAACTGCAAACACTGAATTTATTCTTTATCAAAAATTTTTAATTTAAGAAATAAAAAGTTTATCACCGTTTTACCGTTTTTTGCGGATAGATGTAAATTAAAATTGTAGCAGTTTCTTCACTTGTTTTTATATAATAGATTTTCACTAAATGAAGGCGGAAACCATCGGATTTAGTTATCAAAATTTGTAAACTTTGTGTATTTAATCCCTTTCATTTGATCATAATTGATTGCCGTCGAAAAATGTGTCGATATTTTCAAATGCAACTGGTGCGGAAAAGTGCGATCGAGGGACCATCACCAATCATGTGGCAGAGGGTTTAGGTATCGCTTCAGGCCGACTCTCATTCCTCTGCATCCAAATCTTTCTAGGCGTCACCAACCATAACCGCCTCTCGCACTTCCAAATTTTCCCCTCTCGCTATAACCCCACCGAAACCACATTCTCGCACCATTCCCCCCCAAACTCCCACGCCTCCCCCCCTGCCGACCACTCCTCCTCGTTGGATCGATGACCCCTCGGAGGATTTCACTGCATTACTTCTTGATGGCGCAATCTGTATACTTTTTCCATCGTCCGTCTCATCGGTTAATCCAGGCGAGCGTTCTGCCCGGATGAATATTTTTTTCTCTCCCGCTTTTCCGGAATCCGTGCCGCTAATTAACAGCGAGAAGGAGGCGAGAACACACGGCCGAGATGGGCTGTTTAGAGAATAGAAGACGTTGGGGAGGGAAGGTAAGCAAGGCGGAGGGCGTCGGAAACAAATGAATATAAATGAAAGCCGGGATTGGAGAAGGAAACGGGAGAGAGAGGAAGATAGAGTCTCGGAAAGCGAAGAAATGAGGAAAGTGGAGGTCGAGAAAGAAGGATATGAGAAAGTAGGGGGAAAGAGAGGATGTAAGGCGGATGAACTGACGGTCGGAGAAAAGACTATTACGCTCGAAATTGAGAATTACTGCTCTCACATCCCATGCTCTTGTTATGCAAGTTTAAAAAACATAAGAAATTATGTTTGCAGCCGTACGGCCTCTATACATGCTGTTCATCGCAAAAACTAAAGTTTCATCCCCATAACTACGGCTACTTCTTGTTTTACATCCTCTCTCCCCTTGCTTGACGTTCTATTTCTGCTGCTGAGTGGTTAACGAGTTGGCAACCAAAAGAGGACACTTTAATTTTATTTACTGCGACAAAAGAAAATTGGAAATCTCCATCTCATGTCGGCTTTAATTTTTTAAAAGTACCTTGATAGAGTCGATAAAAGTTAGGATCTTTCTCTGCAAAAAGAGCCATTCTAGGAATTTTGCATTAGACTTCTAGTTTTTGAAACTCTACGAGTAATTCCAAATTCATTTTGCCATCCAAGCAGTCGTTATATATGTAAGCATCTACGATAATAAAAAGGAGACTTAAAAACACTCATTAAGCCGTTAGGGGATGTCCTCGCTGGCCATATCAAGGAAACCGTTACTCTAGAAAAACCACCGTTCTGACAAGGAGTAATACGTAATTCAATAGCTAGCTATCATCTTAAGAGGTAAAATTTTATATATTTCGAATTTCTTTTTTCGGCATAATAGATTAGCATCTTTTTATTATTTTTTATGAATTAAATATATTTCAAACATAAAGGTTCTTAATATATCTAAAGGCACTCATTGTAATCATGATATTTATTATATGTATATGCATACTTATATATGTACTAGATGTTATGTCATGAGAACGGCAAATGTATGCCATTTTATGTTAATTAATTATGTTTTAATAACTAATACTTTTAATAATGTGCAATACTTGTAACTAGGCTCTGTCTGTAATGAATTAATAAATAAATAAATATAAATAATACTGAAAATATCATTATAGTAAAAGTATCTTTGATAGTAATATCGTTGAAGTGTTGGACCCATTTCATAGGATGAAACGTTATGCTACCGGAAATAGTATTATATCTTTTCAACTACTTTCAAGGGATCTACGCAATGCCATATTTAATGTCATGACTTAAAATTATAAAAATGGGGAAATTTTCCATGAGAAAAAATATTGCTCAATCAGCGCCTCTGAAGTCTGCGTATACGCAAGGAGTCATGGCGAATGAAATACGTTCGTACATTAAGTGAGTACATAAAAAGCACGCTAAGATACATTCCTGAAGTGTACACAAAAAGTATATAAATTAGGTAAGTGCATAAATAAACGTAAGAATAAAAAGAAGAAAATGTAGAAAATATAAACTGAAAACGAACAAATTTTTGGAGAGAGTTTTTAAATGAAGAACAATTGTTCCTGAGAGAATTGAAGAAATTGTCGATGTAAATCGTTGTGGAGGTAGGTGAATGTTGAAGAAAAGGAGAAGTTGTGAATGGAGATAAAAGAATCTATAGGGAGATAACTGCTTCAACTTGCGGAGATAAGGGGAAAAGGATAAAGACGGAGGCAGAAGAGGAAAACGAGCTGGAAATTTGCAGAGGAAAAGCGGAGAGGAAATATGAGAAAGTTGTTGAGAGGTTGGAAGTGGGAGTTATGAAGGGAGCGGTAGAGGGAGAAGGTGGACATCGAGTAGAAGAGGATGCGGGAAAAGAAGTTGAAATGATGGAGATATCATTGGAAATGAGACTAAAGAAGCAGGAAGTATTCTCCCAGGTTTTTCAACAAGTTTAGCAGTTTATCATTTTCACTATAAAAGAATAGAGGGCTTAAGTAGGTTATCTAGACAGGAAGAAAATTTGGTATCCAAAGTGAGGTAGTGTTACCTACGTACGGTTTGATGATTTTTAATTGGTCCGAGAATTTTTCCAAATGATTTTGATCTCAAAAATTTGTATTTGTACAGAAAGGGAAAGTGCTATCGAAGAGCTGAGACAGTCGCTCATTTTATTTCTTTTTGCTTCGATCAGGGCTTCAATTTTCTCTTTAAAGATTCCCGTAACTTTTTAAACTATGTGTTTGGACATCATAATTATTATTAAATATCCGCTTACTTATATGTGCCTATTGGGGTATAAAAATTACCCGTAAGTGTTTCTTGGTTGCACGAAACGGATTAAGAACTGTATTATCGAGAGCGTCCTTCCTGGGCCACGAGGTTGATAATGTTCATACTCAGATTCTCAGATGATCTAACGGAACAGAGTTAATATATTCCTTAAACGAGGGTATATGCATTAAAGAAACGGTCATAAGACGAGTTAAATTCTTAGCTCATAATTATTTTAAAGTTATAGCTAAGATGTTCCTAAAAATAAAATTATTTTTCACTATTATTATTGGCTATTTTTTGGTGAAATTATGGTTTTGTTACAGGACTTGTGAACTTTTGTTCATGAATATACAAAAGGCATATTTACTCTTATAATTTCTTGTTCTATATTGTTGTTTCATTTAAAATTCTCATTGCAATTTATAATAGTACACAGGTCTTTCTTTAGGGTATATTCTTTGCATTATACTATTTGTTTAAAATATGACATCACACATATTTTGTAAGTATCTTTACCACTTATATTGTTTCCAGATTGTGCTCACATGATTATGTAACATTTTGCTGTATGAATATATCATAAAATGTACCAATTCTATCATCGTTAGTAGATTTAATGATTTTCAATTAAATTACCCTCAGTAGAATTTAGTAAGTCAGAGTTTTAGTAAATTTTCGTCTTCAACTTATTGGTGGGGAAACTGCGGCCTTCAGAACACACATAGCCTTTTAGTCACTTTCTGAAACAAAGACGTATATTTATAATGTTTTGTTTTTTAAACTTGTTTACGACGAAAAATGAAAAAATAAATTTTCTCTTTCAGTTTACTCTGTGAATGAATTTGTTTTCTGGCAAATTTCGATGTTTACTATTTGAATGTTGGCAAAATACAAGACGAAAGTAGCCTAGTAGATGAAATAAATAAATGTGACCTTCTGATGGAAGAAGGTTCCCTACCTCTGGTATAACTATGATGAATCACTATACCAAAATTTAGAGAGACATAAAAAATTAATTATGATAATATACTGCATATTACAATCCTACACCCAAGGGCAACAGCATCATTGAAATATATGCTCGTCTGCATATACATACATCCCAGTAGAATAACAGACAAAACAGCAAGTTATCATCTATCTAAAGTTCCCACTTTCATTTAAATCAATAACACAAGCAGAAATATAAGATGCAGTTGTAAATTACCTGTTTTCAGCTAAAACAGGATATTGAACATTAATATTTAGAGATAAATCTGTGCGATTGTGGAGTGAGAAACATTATTCCAATGAAGGGAGGTGAGGGAAAAACGACAGAAACTATGGGAAACTAAAAGAAATGGTCGTAAAAATTGTGAAGTTTTGATTTTTTAAATATAGATCTACATTTTTGTGCTGATGAACTGTCAAATCACTGAGTTCGGCATAATTTGATTTCATTTTCCGATCGGAAAAAAATTGACATAAAAAAAAGACATTTTGGACAGAAACGAAGGGGAAATGAATTTTGAAAATGACATATTGAAATGTATACGATTTTAGTTAACGATGCGTCCTAAAATAGGTCAAAAAGAAAACGCAGTTGTAAGAGAGATAGCGAATTTAAAGTACCCAAATTCTGAATGGAAAACATAGTGCAATGTAAACCAGTAAACCACCGAACAGCAATGAATGACAAAGCGGAGGGACAATGCCCCTCAAACAACAATCACGAAAAGAAACACCATTGACTTCGTAGAAAAAATAGAAAACCGCCATTCAACATCGTTCGGTAGTACGATTTTTGCTGTTTTCCATTGACTTTGTTCCTACGCCGTGGTTTTTGATTATTTTCTTCTCATAAAACAAAATGGGTTTTGAATTCTAATTCAGTGTTTTATTGATTAATTAGATGATCGCAATCAAACATTTTACACATAATTTTTGCTTTCTCTGATCTCCATTTCCATCCCTCGTGACTCCAAACACTTTATTTCAACGGAAGTAAACGGAAACAGTGAACTCTATTTAATTTCCATAATGTAGAAATCATTTAGGACACCATTTTTTACCGGGAAATCCGAATTCGAGTTAATACATGAATTATATTTAAGTGAAACAAGGATTCAATAAACGTCTGTTACTTGGTTTAGTCGATTTAGTGATCAAATCATTGCAATATTTCGTAAGCAATGATTTACGCATGGTACTCATAAAAAATTAAGATATATGAAAACAAAATTTAAACGTAAAAATCAGAGAAAAGGAAACTAAGATCGGTACCTTTTCCACAAATTAATTTTGTCTTACAAACAATCAAACGACCGGTTGATCACCATTATTAGGTGTAAAGTTTGTAGGAAAATGTCAAATTGGGAAATAAGGGTTTTAAGAATGTTTTTACTTCATTTGTTCCTATATTTTAGTGGAATTATAACACTCTTACATTCTCTTCGACCACAATACTTTAGCTATCTTTAAAATGGATTAGTATATGTACTTATAATTCATGCTGAAGTATAGGCTGTCCCCGAAGAAAAGACCGTAAGACCAAAGACGAAAAATATATATTAAAATGATCTTAATATTTTATTTTCAGATATTTCTTATTATCGATGTTAAATAAGCATCACTGAGTATTTATGATTTAAAACCAGTCAATATTAAATAAATTGTTGTGGGAACCTGAAATATTCGGTGTTTTCCTTCAGACATGGATGTTAAAAACGGTGAATTCCAGGGTTTGAATATGTACTCAATTATGTTCTGACATTTTGTTAAAAACATGATATCAATATAATATATCACAAATAATTCTTGAGTTGAGGCATTGTATTTATAAAGAAATAGAATGTTAAAGAAATAAAGGCCTTACTCCTTTATTTTCGCCTTCAACAACACTTTCAAATTTTCATAACCTTTATAGAAAAAATACGCGGGAGCATTTCGCGGAAACTGCTGGAAGTATTAAAAAAAACTGTGTTCGTAATCTTCCTTTTAGATATGCAGGTGCCAAAATGAATTCCACGCGAAAAAGCGTGGGCGTGGAGGATATTACGGAAGGAATCCTAATGATGATTGCATCTTGCTAAAATAGTGAGGAGGGTAAGTATTGATTTTCAAAACGGTAGACAGCGTGGGGGATGCAAGCTTAAAGGGTGTTAAGAGGGAAGAAACAGGAAAGTGAATGTGAGAAGGGCAATGTAGAGGAGAAAGAATGAAGAGTTATAGAGGAAAGAAGAAGGAACGCAATGGCTGAGGTGAGATATGGGTGTCTTGGGTGAGAAAGAGAGTTTGGCCTGTCTGGACGCGTTGGCGGCGTTACAAGTGGGAGGGTGGGGGATTACTTTCAATGCTCGCTGGAATGCATTCCATCTTTGGCTGAGGGATACCGTTTCATATGCCGTGAAAGGGTTCGGTAGGTTTAATGAAATTTCCGTCTATCAAGAAGATCCGGCTTTCCGCCGCTGTAATATTTATCAAGGAGTAAATGTTCTATGTGTCGGGATAAAAATTTCGGTGGCAGCTTTGAAGGGAATGGACCCTTGCCGTATATCAATTACGTGTACATTAAAGACCTTCGCTCTTCCTTATCGTATCCGGAGAATGAATGGAGTGCTGCTATTGCCGATATGATAGGAGTTCGTGTTTTATGTAGCCGGACCTCTACCACGTTTCGCCACTCGATTTTTGAACCGTAATTGAAAATGATCTATCATCGGCTAGAAAAGATGGGACAAGAAATATTAATGGACCTTACACCGTGTGTAACGTAGGTTAGATACTATCACTATTCATCCCTCGGTTGAGATATATTCGAATTGCATATAGCCAAACGGTAAAAATATCATACGGATGTAAACATACATTATAACCTATTATTGTGTTATGCTATCCCCGTTATAGGTAGTTGGACGAAAATAATTTCACTATGACTTTTCTTTGAGATTCAAAGAGTTACCTAAGCTTTAATAACTTTCAATTTGAGGTAATTCAGTTATCTTTGTGTTTCCAACCAGTATCGAAACTAACGGGTAACCATTTTTTTCGAATAAAGAAGGCATATTTTTGGCCAGGAAAACGATTTTTTTCTGCAAAACCAAATACATAAGAGTCTTAATTCACAAATATTAATATTAAATTATCGCAATTACAATATCGTAGGCATTTAGATATTTCTTGCTAACTTTTTCCATGTTTTCATATTTTTCCCTAATTAAAAAAGTTTGAATTTTTCTAAAGAATTCAGGATGGTTTTCAACAGGAAATAAATTTTAAAATTGTTGAAGATTTCATACTTGTGAAGAGGAAAATAAAGTTCTTTGCAACCGTATCTTTTATACTTTACTTCTAAATAGTATAGCGGATAACCTTTGTTGGAATGTCATTTTCCAGGAAAGGTTTAGACAATAACGTTTCCTATTTAGTATGTTTGTGTCCAATGAAGTCTTCTGTCTGCTCATTTACCTTTTGACAAGGGAATATCAAAGCATTGTGATTCGCCTGAAGCATTTCAATGAGTTTCAGTTTGAAAGGGACTGACCGATTCAATGATTTCGAATCATTCAGCTGTCCGTTCCGTTCATGCCGTTGGTATATATTTGTATTACGCTCAAAAGGTGAGCTATTCTGTTACCTCACAGTCAACGAAGATATCTATTCAATCAACGCTGGTAAAATTCTAAATTATTGCATGATTACAGTTATATAGGTGTCAAATGATAATTAATAATCATGCTATGATTTCGGCTCCTTTAGAAATGTGACTCGATTTTTGATCGGAACTATAATTAGTTTCCATTAGGCAGTTATTTCTGTATTCTGTATTAAGGAAAAAGAGTAAAATTTCCTTGGGTTAGTAGTACTAAAACTATGGCACGCATGCATGATGTTGTATGTGAAACAAATTTTTTAGACAGTCCGTATTTTGATGGCACTGTATTTGGTAGTATCAGTAATAAAGTTTATGTTTCAAATAAAAAAATTAGCTTCCATGGATTAATAATGTATTTCCTTCAATAAAAGCACCTGAAATCCCTCATTGATCAAATTATATCGATGATTTCAGTGTCTCGCTCTATGATTGTGCACTGTGGCACTATATTGGCAAGGAAATCTCTTTACCAAAATTGTCACTCGAACTGGGGATGCATCATCTCTTCTTCAAGTATGCACCGTGGAACCAAAAAAGAAGGATGAGATTACTTGACTGACTCTTAAAACCTTTACTCTGCAGACTTCTTAGCGATTCTTAAAGATTCTCCTTCTTAAATTGAATTTCAGTTGCGCTTGACAACCTGATTGTGCATGAAGAAAAGTGCTCTTGCAATGCATTTTTCCCCATGGATGCGAAGGGAAATTTATTTACTCTGATGAAACTCTTTCGATCGTAATGAATAAACGAAGTTATTTCGTTCCACGAGGAAAGGCTATTTGTTCGACGAATTGGATTCCATCATTGAATACGGCGGAAAGTATGGTATTTGCTTTTCTAAAGCTAGTCATTGAACGAGGAAGTTTATTGTTGGCACCGATTTTTTGCCAGAGCATGATTACCAAGCAAACAGCGAAATTATGTCACTGGAAAATTACAGCTCTGTGTCAATGCTTCGCGTGGAGGTTAATTTATTCGGCGAAATAAATGCAGGCAATTATACGTCCCAGTGCCATTGCGTGGGCTGTTTTAAGATTCGCTCATACAATGTGCTCCACAAAATTTCGAGGAGTGTCTACCCGTGACTTCCTTTGAGCGATGTTACTTCGCACGTCGCCGCTCTAGGCACGGATCTAGTTGAGAATAACCTCCCACGTTTACTTGCACGTATATACTAGCGCTCTATTTTACCGGCACAAAACTTATACCGGTGCACAAAAGAGATTACGGGTGCAAAATTGCGAGTGTGGGCGTTATCACGCTACTGCTCGAAATTTTAAATTCAGTTTATTTAAGGCAGAGGTTTCCGAAACTGCTCTAAGAGAAGGTCGACGATGAAGGGCAGAGAGCAGTGGCATTTAACCTTTTCAAAATACGAGAATGCGGCGCAAAAGTTGCTAGAAACTTGCTTGTGTTTCAGATAAAAAGGACTCACCCTAGCATACATTGATCTCTAAGCATTTGCATTCCTGGTCGACGCTTCGTTTTTATGAATGGGAACAAAATGATGGCAATTACCGTTGCATTACCGAATGTATAATCGTTGCGGTTAGTTTTCTATGTCGTAACAGGTATAATGGTATGCCAGTTGCATCTTTATGAGCGAGAATCTTAAAATTTTGAATTACTTAACATATATTTTGTATTTTTGAGATGTTTTATATCGTAATGAGAGATTGTCGGAGAAATCTTCTCCGACAATCAAAGAAGAGAAAAGGAGAAAAGGAGAAAACAGATTCAGTTTTTCGCAAAATCTTTGTAACTGTAGAATACAGCACAACAAACAATGTGGTAAGCACAACGTGGGACGTGATGTATATTGAAAATAGTAAATGTTGCCAGGATCTATGATATCAGCTTATCGGCGCACACCACAGCACCTGTCTGATGGGCTTTTAAGACACGTGAAAGTTAAATAGCACTTAAAGTTGCCGGGAAGTAATTCATCGTCGCATATCGGAATATCAACATCGGAGAAGTGAATAATTTACTCAAGAAGCACATCTTGCCAGGGATCGTTAATGATGAGAAATTCCGAGGGGATATTCGACGCAATATATCTTTCACTCTCTATCGCAGCAGCTCCGGATCATAGCGTCATATTTATGGGGAACTTTTACAAGCGACCCCCCCAAAATTTCTACATAATGTTAACCATGAAAGCAGACTCCGGCAATTTCTACTCTAAACATAGTAGTAAATGATATAGCTACTCGTCTTAAAGAGAAACAAAATCCGCCATTAACGTTAACCAAATAATATTTAATTATATTCCAAAATAATGTAATTGTAACCCATCCTTTAGCAAGACACGAATTTTCATGGGGTTGTAAAAATTTTTTACGATACACTTCCTATTATTTTGAATATAAGTTCCGCGCTTCTAGTAATAAAAGATATTAGGAGTTAATTCAACATATCTCGATTGGTTTTGTCAGTTTTTAAGATTTTTTCTCTTTAGGTAAGAATGTAATACTCTTCTGTTTAATATTTAATACATTAAATATGCTCTGTTTTACTTACGAGTGATTTCAAGGCCATTTCCCTGCGGTTTAACAAATGTTTATTTAGTTCAGCAAGTATATTGTATCACTAATATGTATTAATTTACAGGAAGGCTTTACCGATTGAATATTGATAAATCACTATTAGAATTGTTATGTAAAACAGAACCCTGTCATTAAAAAGTTTAAAATATGAAATTAATAAGAAAATCTTACTAATCAACATAACGATAGGAAAAATTAACAGAATGATATTTTCTTCCAATACATAGAATGAGTAAAATTTAATATACAAGGAAATACCTCATAATTGTGTGATACAAAAGAATCTAATTATCAGTCCATTTAAATCCCTGCTATACCAAAAGATTCGACATTTAAAATTATTTTTAGATATTTAAAGGTCCCAATCAATAAAGGTAAAGGTCAATCGCGTATTAGATAGTCGAAACTCTTCTCTCTTCAATTTCTATGAAGTGTTCCGAAAAATCAATCATATTTCATAAAATTCTATGGATTTTCTAAGCTACCACGATTATTTAGATCATATACATATTCTGACAATCCAACATATCGCACTTCCCTTGTGGACCGATTGAAGCTCTACTTTTCGCTCTAAAATCGTCTAGGGAGTAGAAAAAGTTTAGAATTGCCGCTTAATTTTCTCATCCCCGCTATCATTGTGTTAAATTTACAACTTTTTGATTGTAGCATTCTGATTCAGTGAAAAGAACAAAGGCAAACGACCTCACTCTTCTTCTTGCCGAGTCGCCTCATCTTCTTTTTTGCAGTTAACGACGAAGGGTTTAAGGTACAAACAGACCGTCTGGCCGAATGCAGACAATTACAAATTGAACACTATCTACCGAACCATTCTGTATGCAGTCAGGCCTTGTCTTTCCATTTTTCGTTTTTCGTTCTTTATATGTGTCATTTTGCATTTTTCGTTCTTTAGGTGTGTCATTTACAATCACGCTCTTATTTCGCAGAAATGCATGCCACTTTGTTGCAGTTAAAGAGCGCGAAACGACACTTGCTTTTTTGATAACTATATTAAGAAAAATTGATTTCCCCAAATTTTGCAAAATATATACATGTCTCTTAATACCAACGGAGAAAGTTAATCGGATACCGAATTAAGAGGCGAATATAACTAATAACAATATAACTAAATATAAGCAGACAAAATATGAGCGTAACGTGAAACGGTGAAAGATGAAGAACGGCGTTAGCAAGCCTGGCAACGTAGGCGTAATATTATCCATTCTTATCCATCGTCCCTTATCTAGAATCTGTGAATTGGTCAGACGAATTTATCATAACAATATTTTAATGATCGCGATTGGCCGAATAAGTGTTAGCTATGGGGGTGGAATTCCCTTTTCCACCTGACGAATCTTAATGTGTGCAATCGACCAAGATAAGAAGTTTGGAAATGTCTTCGAATCGTGAGTTCTTTCCAAATTTTTTAATTCCCGACGGTGGCAGATTTTTACCCTAAAGCTGCTAATATTTATCTAACGTGCCCATGCATAGCGGTTGTAACTGTAAAAATCTATCCATCCACATCATCTCAATTTTCAGCATTACTAAAATGGTAGGATTGATCTTTTCACTCGGCTAGTTTATTTTCATTTTCCATCAATCTGCTTTGGTATACTATTTTAAATTTTACTATTTCTTAGTTTCGGTTTTTGGAAGAGATACTAGCCCCTGCGAGTACGAAACTCGAGTTTGACTTTTAGTATGACGCTTCAATTAGATTTTTTATTACTTTTCTATTGACGCGTAGGTAATCTAGTCATATCATTCAGGCATAAATTAATTTATTAGATTTTTCTCTATTCGTAGATCTCACAATATAAAGGAGAACTCATCTTGGTCCATTTCCTATAGAATTGGAATCTGACCCTACATTTCCCAATACGCCTATAATTCTCCTCCGCGACATTTCCAAAAATCTAACCAAAAGTCGAAACCTTTCTGTATTTCCGGTACATCGAAAGCAGACATTACTCCCTCCTAACGTGTAATTCGAACCTGACAACACGACTATCGAATTAATTCTGTCAACTGTAACAAGGAAAATGTGGGAGAAATTGATAACTTCTCCCCTCGACGGGATTCACATCCGTTAACTTGATAACTCTATTCAATGAATTCTTCACATGGTTCAGCGTCTCAAAAAACGGCTCTTCTCGTCACGAAGGATCCTTTCCAGATCATAACTCCTATCTCACAGAGCAAACACCGCGGTTCAATCTCCGTCCTCTACGGCTTCACCCTTAGAGTTTCCACGGAAACTGACCTTGAGCTATAATCCATTTTCAGTAAACCCTACTTATTACTTTTTGCCTGATATAGGTCTCATTTAATGTTCGTCATTCTCTCCTCCATATCCAACCTCGTATATATCTCATCTCCTAGTGGACTCTGCGAAGGAGATATTTTTTCTCTGATGAATATGAAGAGACGGAGGCTACCATAGGGTATGAAGTATAATATGCCACGTTCTTGTAAGGTTGCGGTTGCCTTAAAGGTGCATACATAATCATGCGGTGAATCTTACTCTTTGATATTAATTCATGCAAATAAATTCGGTAAGACCCAAGGTTAAATCCGTAGCTGTACTTTATGGTGCCGCGCCTGAGTTTTCCGCGCAACACAATACACATTAAACGTACTCAAAAACAAAACATCAATGTGACATACAGGAAAATGCATTACCCGTTTTAAATGATTACTAATATTATTTTTACTATAAAAATATAAGCAATATTTGAGCAATAGTTTATATGGTACTTCATTGGGAAGCTTAGCACTTTTCGCATATACCATCTTATGCAACAAAGTATACGAAAGAAAAAAAAGACGAAGAGAATTCAGCTAGCATTAAATCTGTACGCATAAAAATTCTGCTTGTTTATTTAGCCTCCATTATCTCAGCTATTTTGTATTACACTTATGATAATTTATGCGGTTTCCCACCCACTGAAGCCGACAAAAAGACCCACCTTCCACTGCCTAAGGTATACAGGCGCCTCAAGGGGGAAGTATTTCAGGCTCCCAATTCGATAATATTTCTTTGAGATCATACTATTGAAAGATTGGCAGAACCGTTTGCTAAAAATAATATAAAGAGATTACCCGGAAACTCAATATATACACATCTATATCGAGAGAATTTGCTCTTAATTTCTTCTGAAAGAGAAAACAACACTTTAACAACTGCCCATTGTGAAATATTTGAAAGATAAAAGGATGAATCTCCTATCATACTTTCCCTCGTTTTAGACGATTGTATTTAAGATTTATATTTTTAATTCTTTCGTGCATTTTCATGATTTGTTCTAATTCCAGCTTTGACAGCTGCCTCTACGAACAAATAAGAATATTGCAGTGCGAATCAAAATCTTTTGTCTAAAAAATTTGCTGCCTTAAGCGTTGATTGGTTTCCCTTGTGTTTTCTTTCCGACCACGAGTATATTATTCTCTCGATTACTATATTTCTCACGTGGATAACCCTAGGGGAAGCACGTTCGCCTTCTGTGAAAGCGGTCCCCATTTCGATTCCCCAGAGTGCCACGATGTTGATATCGTGGGAATAGGGATGGCGCCTGAATTTATTTTTTGCGGATCTATTGCGGTTAATAAATTCCAATAAGGTGGCCTAGCGGTCCATGCTCTGACCATGTGTCATCGATTGCAAATGCCGCTACCGTAGGTCATATCCCACCTGGTGCCGTGGATTTTATTTTAAGCTATATATCCCTCAGGATCGCCCCCAAAGATATTGTGCACGAATATGAACG
This sequence comes from Pachydiplax longipennis, assembly GCA_036926295.1. Lineage (NCBI taxonomy): Eukaryota > Metazoa > Arthropoda > Insecta > Odonata > Libellulidae > Pachydiplax > Pachydiplax longipennis. The sequence continues at coordinate 6,562,409 of JAVFKF010000010.1, forward strand.
AGGCTTCGATATTTGATTTAATACGCATCGAAATAAGGATGGGTATTTCAATCTGTTCGAAGAAGACTTTATGTCCATTTTCATTATGACGAAACCCCGACAGAAATGAGAAACAGCACGCAAACAAATATATGTAAGGAACTTTACTAAGATTCTTTCATCTGTGCCATGGCCTTCCTCGAGGTAACGTCCGACAACCTTATATGAAGCTTCAAAAAACATATGATATGATCCCACGTCATAAATTAAAATTATCATACAAATTAAAAGCTGCGAGTATCAGTGGAGAAGTAACGAACTGGATAAAGTGGACTTTCTCTACGACAGAGTACAAGTAATACTGAATGATATTAAATCCAACCTGTTTTGAGAGATCTCCAGCGATCCGCAGAGTAGCGTAATTTGGCCGTTACTATTTTTGGTATGCATAAATGATTTTCATTAGTCCTCTGATTTAAAGTTACGTGTTTTGGTAACTAATTTCGGATGTTTGAGGAAGACATGGCAATTTACGTGAAAATTGAAAGTAGAGAAGATAGATTAACTCTGCATAATTTAGATGGAATTATTAAACAAAGAAATTCATAGCACTTAAACCTTGATTAGACAAATATTCACGATAACCTAACTACTTTGAAAGAAAATCTTCTGTTGATATTTAAAATAAAGCTTAATTTACTTAATAAATTAAGAGAAATTCTATTCTCGGAAGATATTGCGGGTATCAATCGTCTCTTCAGTTATATAGACCGTTCATCAAATACTGTAAATTAGGGAAATAGGAATAGTCGCTAATCTCCCTCTAGTTTTCTTCTGGATCATGCTCCAATAAGAGCTGACCCATGCTCTCTCCTACTTGCGGTGCAGTTCCTTTGTTTGTTTACGAATTCCCGCACGTTTTCCGTACGAGTCAGCCCGAAAAGATAAACATCTTTGAGAAACTTCTACGAGACGCGACCTACGGGGATGTTCTTAATATAAATAGACCTATGAGCTGTATTTCGTTGCATCATGATATATTTTATCCCACCTTTTTACTTTAAACAAACCTGAGTTGTGTTATTTCGGAAAAATGTGACATTTTTGGTGGCCTTGAATAAAAAATCATGAATTAAATATAAGTTAGAATCCTGCACAACGTAAGTAAAATGTAAGCTCGAACGAATAATATTAGTTGAGAGCAAGGATTATGAAAAATAAATATTAAATTCGATCAGGAAGCGTATAAAAACGCATTATCACCATCATATGGGTGGTTGTAAAGCCTAAACAACAGTTTTCCATCAGTTCTACCGAAACACGCACTATTAAAAAGTGAGAAAATGCGAATTTTTCTTAATTACACCGTATCATTTGCCGATAAAGAGACAATCCCACTTTATTACAAATCTTATTTCTGAGTTTATACCGCCGTAACCTTGCTCTAAAACAGCTATGATATTTTATTATTAAATAATATAAGGAGGAAGGGATCCCGCCGCGATGATGCTCGTGGTGAAGGTCCCATAAAAGCGTTATCGCTCCCGAGGATGCTATGAAAGGATCGCAAGTGGTGGAGAAGATACTTGAGGACATATGTTCGGGGAAGGTGCCACACACATTTTCTTTCTAAAGGAGTTTTTGCTTAGAATATGATGCTAAATTACGAGTCATGGTATTGCAGCTCGATTTAGCTTCTCATCGTAAGAATATACTTAGTGTATAAGGGTATACACATTCAGGCAATCCAACGATTTTATTGACAGTTTTTTCATGCTTCAATACCTCAATTTTTACTGCAGGTATTTCATGAATTCTTTCATAAAAATAATATGAGAGAAATTATGAATAGGTGATATCAAAAAAGTCCTGGCTTAACGAATTTTCATTCTTCTCTTTAAAATTCACATACGGTCCAGAAAATCGTATTCCGTATATTTATTGAAAAGAATTTTTCATTTGGAAATATGTATTTATAGTTATATTTTCAATCATATTTAATAATTTTTCTATGTTCAAGACGATGGCTGAACTTCAAATTCCAGTTGCTTTATTTTTATTCTCTGTCGATTAATTAAATTATTAACTAAACATTCTGTAACTCTGCAAATACCTCATTTCATGAAATAAGTTTACTTCGAGTTTACTTAATAGATCAGGGATCTGGGTCTGGGAAATACTATAAAAAATTGGTATGTTCCCATGATTTACCAACGCTAGCTGAGAAAGTTGTAGTTCTTTATTAAAAAAATTGGGGAAATTACTTCATGTTACGGAAGAAGTTTTTCAATCTCAAATCATATTACCTGCAATGTATTTAGCAAATGATTAACCATCGATGAATAGGATAAATTTTTAAGTATTCGTTGGTCATCACCTTTACATACGTATGTATAATGCTTTCCTTTATTCAAAGAGGATGCTATCTCTTCAAACTAAATACATATGTAAAGCAATTCCCTTATGCTTTCTAATGCAACGAATTTCAGCACAGCTGGCTTAAATTCCGTAGCTTGAAACATTCTTGGACCATTTTCCTGATCCTATGTGGAGGTCCTCCTGTTTGCTACCCAAGATTATCATACAAGAGAAACTAGTTTTTATTTGCCAAGATAAATAACCAGGTATAAAAAAAAATAAATAGATAGAAAATATACCAAAAGTTAAAAATAGAAAATTTGCCTTCGAAAACAGGAGAAAAACGGCTCATGTCATTTGTAAGTTTTTATTTCTCCGGTAAGGATTTTTTAAAGGAAGAGTATGCCAATTAACGGATTACTTTCATCCACCGCATTGGAATATAGGAATATGTTGATATCATGCCCTAAAATGTTTGATTTCTCATATTTACCTCTATGATAATGAGGTAATTGAAAGTAATTAATATTTGCTGATAGTCTATTTTATCTCTTCCATTTTACAATGTCGGGAAATATATCAAGGACATTTATGTTTATTTTTAGCTGATATTCCCCCGTGCTAAAAACTTTTTAGGACAATATTGAACTTAACTGAAGAAGTCTAAGGTCCATATTTTCTAAAGTTGATAAATCTAAATTTTCTGATGGAGTTCTTTAAAAAATTCAGTTTTAGACGATGACCGTCTGAGAAGCGGAGACACCCTGGAGAAATCGGGAAATATGGTTTTCCTCTACTTATTTATAGAATAAATAGGATATATTTATTTCTATATAATAACGGGGTGAAATTTGAATTGTAGGTTAAAATTTGTGATTTACGCGATGTGCTCTTATTTAATTCAAATCCCTGTGAATAACGAATACAAAATTCAAATACAGTTCAATAGTATTTTAATATGGTTCTGATTAATCTGATTATCCTTTTCGAAAGACCTATCGCAACTTTTGCTGTTTTGAATGAATTATAATTATTTTATTCCACTTTGGATTAATTTATCATTTAGCGTTTAACCTCTAGTATGACTTCAAAGAAACTCAGGGCAATCACCTTACGCAAAATTTTGGTCAATGAGGCAAAGTCTTCAACCAAAGAAAATCTGACGTGTATCTTTTTTCTTATTTGTAAAATCACAAACTATAACTTCCCAATATTTGGGTGAAACGTTCTCTAAAATATCGAAAAAAGGAATTTAAACCAATCGTTTCATAACGATGCTGCAATGTAAATAGCATGACGAATAGTGGGAGTCGGACGTTGAAATAGAATCAAATGAGTGAAATACAAATACGATCATTCATGAAACAGGTGAGAGGCTCCGGATGCATTATTCAAAAAGCGTCTTCTGGAAATTGGGAATTAATTTACGACCAGAAAAGTATGTCTAATTAAACAGCACCGGTGACATGGAATTCCGAGGGAGGTAATGATTGCGAAATTAGGGAAATGAGACAATATGACATTTTAATTTCAAAACGGGGAATAGAAAGCTATATCGCTTTCATCTACCGGTGTTATAATTTAGTTGGGAATGCAGGAAATGAAACTGAGGATGCTCTGAAATGACTTTGTCGGTAATTCAATAAAATTTTGAATGTAACGCTTAGGTTCCAAAAACTGAGAAAATATATAATTGTCATCGACTGAATTCAATATTTCCGGCTCAAATTTTCCAAATAAACCAAAAATTCAGAGATAGTGAGGCTAATATGAACCCTTATAAATAAAAGTTCTTAAGTCAAAATTATAAGCTGATGTATACATATCATAGCCGATGGAAAAGGACGGGAATTTGGTAAATGAAAAATGATCATTATAATTATTCGTCATGATTTTCATAATTCATCAGGTGCAAATGTGGACATTCACGGTTAAGGTCGACGTATACAGATGATGGAGCTTTAAAGCTTAGCTAATGGGAAACATCACAAAGTAAGAGGTCAACATTCTCGAGTAATGGACATCAAAATACACGGTAACCATTCCAAGTTTGACGGAGTGTAATTCAGAAGGCTCTTCATAAACAATGTACATAGAATACCTCTTTATTGTAAATTTTCTTTATTTTTCCGTTTAAAACAGAATTAATTACCTTGCAGTCTAAGTTAGATGCAATAGAGAATGAATCTATTTTTATATTCCCATCAGCAACTAATGTTAATGGCAATAAACATGGAGAATTTGATAAAATATATGAAAATTTGTGTAAATTGTTCACTTTCAAGCGCCGTAGCTGGGACGATCAATATCCTAGTCGAGGTCGAGTTTATCTTTATTTTGTCACCGTTCTCGTAAGGTTACGCGAGAAAAAAATTCAGTGAGGAATTTACGTTGATAGTTGGCTAACATTTCTCCCTTAATTTACCTGTAGACAATTTTACGATTATATATTGCGGGTGTATCAGTCAGTAACTAAAACAGGGTACCTGCAGCCTTATCGATCTTTTAGTGCGGTCTTTTTGTCTCTTCTTGAAACAAGCATGCATTTAAATAATACGGTTTCCCAATCTTGTTCATTATTTTCATTGGGAGTAAATTATACACGAAGTATAATATAAATACATTAATAAGGCTTCCTTGCGTATTGAATTCATTTTCTATCGGAATTCGATATTAAACTATTTAAATGAAAGCAAAACGCCACTCAAGCGCGGCCTGACGGTTTCATATACGGCCTAATGGTTTCTTACGCGGCCAAAGGGTAACGTGGCATTCAGATAAGAAAAACTATATAGATGCGGGTTCGGATTCTTTATTTTATCGATGGGCTTTGATAGAAAAGGAGTTACACGTCTATCTTACTGCTATAGCAATTTATTTATAACTAATGACGGCAATCGGGAGAAATAATTTTTGGTTTGAATGCTAATGATGGTCAAAATATGGCAGTGAATACTCTGATTCACGAAGCTAATAAATATAGTTTAGTAAAGAATCTCTTTTTATAGTATGAGGTGGAAATTTTGATTGCCACTTCAAGTTAATGTGGGTGGTTGAAAATGTTCTTATGTCCTAACATTATTTATTTTTAGATGTGATATTTCGTGAAATTGTTTCTGTAGATGGTTAACTTTACGTGCTATTTGTAGAGATTGTATTAATCATATTGATTGATATATAAATTATATATGTAAAAAGTGTAAATTATTGTAGCTTGTAAACAGTTGTAGTTATTTGGCGAGGTTGCTTTTGAACCAATGTTCCGTCTTCGTACATTCTGAACTCAAGAATATTATTTGAAGTATTTTTATGTTGCCTTGAATCAGCGTCTTACTGCAAAGTAAATGTACAGAAAATAAATAATCAAATACTTTTATTTCTAAAGGCTAAACAATTTAATGACTGTTAGGGACGATGAATCTCTAGTCAACCACATCTACATTCTACCACCACTAGCCTACAAGCTGCCTTTTGGCATGTGGTAGGGGGTACAATCACCATTAATCTAATTTCCAATTCGATTATTTTCGCATATCGTTCTCGGAAAAAATTAACTCTTGAATCGACTGGTTCTAGCATATATTTCTCTCATGTTTCTCGCGGTATCAGAACGGCCTATATAACACGGAGGGCGCATAATATCGGTTGCATCTTCTATGAACCGCAGAAAGACGAAGAGTGATTTATGAAAACGTTTCTAAGGAGGAGATTAGTAACAGAAATTCAGATTTGTGATTCATCTTACTTTTCTGGCCGCGGTCCATTTAAATAGTCGTACTGCTAAAGCCAGTCTAAAAGCGCCATGTAAATGGTTATCTGAATATTCATCGCTCTGCGGTGGTAGCTCAAAACAAGCAATTTTCGCCCTATATGATAATTACTTCAGGAGAGGTTGAAGTCGAACTATGAACCGTGAATAATCACCGAGGTGAGGAGTCTAATTAGACGTTGCTATGTTTCCAATTCATATCCATGGGTATATTCCTGGAGAACCAGAGGATTACAGATTACTATTTGGAAATTTTGCAACTCAAATTCGGATTCACTCCACAATTCTCTTCATGGATTTCTATGCTCTCCAGGCATTATGAAATCGTTTGATTTCTTGAATACAGAAAATGATTAGATGATGAGTGAGGTATACAAATGTAATTTATTACTGCTTAGTTATCGCCATTTATGATTTTTACCTTACATTAGTAATCATACGAGTCGTGGATATTCGGTGAATGACACTATCTTAATCCTTTAACTTTTTGTCGCAGTCCATTATATCATAACTTATTGCCATTGTTTTCGGTAGTTAAAAATGTGATGTGTTATAAATTTCTTTCCTTCGATGTGAAGATCGTGTTAATAATTTATCGTTAGGTGATACCTCAGCCTGATTTTTGAATTTTGGCTGATTTCCGGACTCAGCGAATTTATACGGATTCCGCTTCAAAAGTTTCGGCGAATGTGATCGAGAGTGCACATCAAAATAAAAATACTCGAAAGTGTTTACTCTCTCAGTGGCAAAAGAGTGACTTACTTTTCTGGGCCAGCGGAAAATTTCTAGTAAAATGTAAACCAATAGTACTATGCACTTAAATAATTTTGTTCCTTTCGGAGAACTTTTCTCAGCTTTGCACTCAAGCTCTTTTCACTTCCTTTCCCTTTCGTACAGAGAAATATATGCAGTATATATATATACACAGTATAAGTACATACAGTTTCGTATATTTTTATTTACCTATCACAAAATCCTTTTTCAAGTATCATCAATGGTATGTGCACTGCTAGTTTAGCCATTTTCCTTTTTTAATCTCTTTATCAGCGACCAATTTTATAAAAAGACGAATCCAGTACTTGCTACCTTCGTTAGTGAAGGTATCCTTCTCTGGACAATTAACTCAATTGAGCGGTTGTCCCTTTACTGATTACTTAATAAACTTTCTTAAATTTTAAGACATTTAAATAGCTTTTACGCTCTTTTATTATTCTACTTAACATCGAAAGTAGTACTAATGTACAGCTCAAAACGTTTATTTACAAGAATGCGCAGTAAAAAACAATTAGTGATTTAAATATCTGATCTAATTTAATCAGTAATGGGTGAAATGACAACCGCTCAACTTTTTTAACGTTCAAAATTTAATAGTATTTAGTAGTAAAGTCGTTCAATTAATGCCTGCTGAACAATAGACGCGCTCAGTTGTCGGGTCACGTTAAATCAAACCTCAACTATTTCATTGATCAGAGCTTCGATGAGAAAACGAATACTTTGCTAAAATTACGCATGATCCCTTTTTAATTCCATTAGTTTATTTATATAGTACTTTATAGAGTTCATTTTGATACTCTGTTTACAGCGAAATAAAAAATTCAAACGAAACATCTTTTTCAGATATTACTACAAGGGATGAATTAGTAACAAAATATGTATGGTTATGAATGCCCGAGATGTATTTTTAACATTTAAGGTCCTAAATGATTTTTATAAGAGAAACTCAATCGCGAGAGAGGTCTGCGACGCAAATGACGGAGGCGGAAAGATAAACAAATAATTAAATTAGCATCAAATTCCTTTTCTTCGTGAAGAGGGAGTGCTCGAATTCCTCCCCTTCTCACAGGGGAAGCCCTGTAATATAGACGGCTCGTTCGTAGAGGAAAGAGACGACCTGACGCTTGAATTAGACACACTCAAATATATGAGAGGAAGGAAGAGAAGGCAAGCAATAGAAGAGACAGCCGAGATAAAGGAAAGGGAGTATATGAGGGAATCAGAGAGATCGAGGGATATTTTTCCTTATTATCATCATTATTTCGCTCTCTAATAGTGAGGTTAGGCTTGAGTGGATATAAATCGTTAAAACATAAAATATTGCGAACTAAATATATTCTAAATTAACTTCACCCAAATAAAGACAAAATTAGATTCAGTCAATATCGCTCATGTAATGCGATTAATTAGTAGAGAGATGTTTGTCGATCATTTTTCAACCAAACTACTGTTCTCTTTTTAGCAGCTGAAAATTGTTTCAAGTACACGTGTTTCCAGTGCTACGACAAGCATGCCATAAAGATAATAGAGAATGCTCAGATACGTAAAGTATTTGAACTAATTATAAACATGTTCGAAAATGAGACAATGTGAACGCTACGCATAAATATGTATGACATTAATAACTAACGACGAATGAGAACAGCAAACAGAACAAGTATGGTAAAAAATAAAAATGTTCATGTTAATGAATGGAAAAGCAAACATTTTGATCATTCATATCTCGAGAATAATGAAAATTAATGATGCAATGTTAGAGAACAAGAAAAGAAAACGGAGCGAATGGAATAGAGTGAGATTTGTTATAAAAAAATGAGAGAATGGGTAAAATAGAAATTGGAGTAATATTAGAAATGTATAAAGTATTTATTTGGGAGATATTAAGGTAAAAAAACTCCTCTTCCACATATTCCATAATCAGATTGATTCGTAAGGAAAGATAATTTTAAAAGAGGTAGAAACAAGAAAAAAAGGATACTAGATATGAATGACTCCAGGTAAGCATGTGTTTAAGTATGCAAGGTAAGAAAGTTAGCACTCGTCAAGAAGCGGTATAGAGTAGCACAAGCGCTAACCTACATTAGTACCTAAAAGGTACCAAAGCAGAAGCAGAAACTCGTGGGAAAAAGAATAAATGATACGATTAAAATATATTAGAGAAGAGCTCGAGGAGTAAAAGAAAAACTCAAAAGAAAAAGATACACTCACGAGCTCTTACAGGCTAATAGAAATTTCTCTTTGTGAAGCTAATGTGACCCAATAAAAATTATAGGGGGGATACTATAATGGTCAAAATGAAAGAAATTGAAAAAGAGACGAATGAAGAGAATTTAGGGAAATAGAGGCGAAGGATAGAAAGGATGGGAAAGGGCGGGCGAAGGGCAGGGGGGCGTGGCCATTCCATTCGTGGCCGTATTCACTCCATTATTCACACAGAGGTGTGGAGAAGGCGAGAAAACGGTTAGGCGAATGAAGAATCCATACGCGGCTAACTAGAAATGGGAGGGAGAAACGGGGGAGATGCTAGTGGAGAGGCATTAGACTGCCTTCGTTTATCGTATCGCAGTGCGGGTGGAGAAGCTAAGCGTTTTGGTGCGTCGGTGAGGGGAGGCGCATACATCGCTGGCCATATCGACAGAATGACGAAGATGAATTACCGAAGAGAGGAAGTAGGGGTAACAGCTATGTCTGGCTGACAAAATCCCCATCTCTCTCCGCCCTCCCAACCCACTATTTAACCCTAACCACTGCATCCCGCCCACTCGCCCCGATAGCATCAATTGGATGTGGCCATCCTCCCACATGCGATGGGCTTTGGCGTATAATAATTCTTTTTTCCCCGAAGATATAGAGCGCTCGCTGGGATGAGATGCTAACGAACCTTCCAGAGGTAGTCGTCCGTCTCGAGAGCGTGAAATATAAACTCTAAATCATATTCAGAATATAGATAAGGGGAAAGAAGGTAAAAAACGACTCGTGCTCGAAACGTTTCGAATTAATTATGTGGGGTAAATATGCATGGGTTACGAAAATTCCTTCGGCGACCTTCTTTGCGTTTGCGTTCAGATACAAATTATAGCTTTGATGGTAATTTTTTTTAGCTCGTGGCGAATTTGATGGTTGTTTAAGAGAGAACTGTAAAACTAATGTGAATGCGCGAGAAATAACATGAAAAATTTTTCGAGTGGAAAAGTTTAAATAACCATGGTGATTGTTTAAAATGAAAGGCTTTTGGAGCACCCTTCTGAACTCTGACGCTATTTTTCAAGTACTATTCACAAATGTAGCAATTATGGTGCATATAAAAAGCAGTGTATTCCAGCGTAAAGCTACAAGTGTTTACCTTACCGGTGCCACTGAAAGAAATACTTTCATGAATAACCTAGTAATTTATTTAATTGCATAAAAGTATTGGGGTGAAGTTTTTAAATGTTGGGTTCATAATCTTATGAACAGCTGTAAGTAAGTTGAGTTATAAAAACGACGTAATGGGTGATAAACATCATGTATATACGCTCGACTTGAATAATGAAACACATGTCGAGGCAAATATAATGATGTGAATTATGTGTAAATATCAAAATCAGTTTCTATTCATTTGTTTATCTGTTTACTCGTCGCTCCAAATAGAAATTATCAAAGGTTACGCTCGAAATTGTTCACATATTTTTAATCCATGCGATGCACACGTGAATGGCTTATGACATTATGGCGCCTACGTTATTTTATATACACGTGCCTTTTCCTTTCGGTCAACTTTGAACTATAAACGCAAATAAATGTTTCTTGTTCACCAAAACAGATATAGGGATTCCCACAAACACTGAATTATTCACGCAACAAGAGCATTATCGGAAACAACCATTAGTAAAAATTCCCCGAGTATGGAGAAACCCCTTTTAATTAGGCTCATTCATAATTAACCGGTATGGAATCATTCCGGCGGCAAGAGGAAGAAGGGATAGCCTCCGTCCATTTCAATTTCCTTCGGAACTCCACAATATTATATCAAGCCTCTCACTCGTAGAGCCCCTTTTACGATGAGGAATCCTCCCTCCATTCGAAATAGCCTCTACACGTGGCCAAACGATATCTTACCAGGCCAGGCTGACTTCCTCTCATCCCCCCCCCCGCCCCCCCCCCCACAAACCCATTTTACGCCTACCCATCATTCCCGAAACCTCACTTCAACACCCATCCGATCCTCCTCCATATCCCTCCTAACCACTCTCTCAATTTCACTTGCACCCTATTCCTTCTCTTTTCGACTCTCTTCCTTGTCATTACATCCGCCGTTCGCTTGCCCATGTTTCATCCTCTCTTTCGCCTTCCATTACGAGCGCGCGGACCCGCCGCTTCTCTACGAACAATCCGACGTCTGCGAGGAAATATATATATTCGAACTATGCTTCGCTTGCGGAAACCCCGTAAATAACTGTGCAATAATCCGAAGCGTTTTCCCGGTGACTTTCACTTTATTGTCCCTTTTCCGTCCCTGCTTTTTTATCCGCTTTTCTCGACGTGTGACTCTATCCTTCCTTTGTACTACATCACAATGGGGCGGACAAACGTTATTTCCTCAATCCCTTTTCTATGAATGTTTGAGGTAATTATCTGATCGGCATTTAAGCTCAGAAATCCGTTATGGGATCAATTAACTCGAGGGATCCATTTCTTTGATGTTCGTTGGAACGATAAAGCCATCAAATCGGAAGGCACTCAACAAATTACGCGAAAAAAGCTCGATCATTAATACTTATCTGTAATTAATTTCCAGCAAGATTCTAATCATTACATCCATATTCTAAATAACTTTCTCACAGCCATGTGTATTGCAGATTACGGCTCTTATGGAAATCGATTTAAGATTATATAGAAGTAATTTTTTAAAAGTGATTCTACAGCTAAAATCATTCACCATTAACTACCACCGAGAATCGAACCCTAGATCGATTTTACTGAAGTCGAACGCGCTACCCATTTGGCTATCCAAAAGCCAAAGAATATATAAGTTTAACATTCTTGGTGAAGAAATCGAGATTATTTATATGGACAATGTCTTATATTTAGCAAATATGGATTCTGTTCTGTCAGCGCTCATTGGGTCCTCAATCACTCCCATATTAGCTACCTAATTCTTTAAGGGCAAATGAAGCGACTAGGTAAGGAGAGAAGTGAGTTATATTATCCTTGCATTCCTCGTTATACCAGGGTACTAGGGGCAGAATAAAAACATATAAGTGTAGCACAATTACCTTATGAATATTAAGAAAAAATGAGTAAGGTGGGTGGAGGCAAATCAGGGGATATGTACTGCTGGTCGCAGCTTTGCAGGCGCCAAAGAAAAATTCCGATTCAACCGATTTTCCCACGATAAATCGGCTAGCTTTCAACTTCATTTTGCATTTCAAACGACCAGAGACGTTTGCAAATCCAAAATTATTTTTTTAAAGATCACTGTTATGGAAAACTGAAATCCATAACTTCAAAGTAAATTCAACGCATATACATAAATATCGTGCAGTATAGCAAAATAACGAGGTCAGAAGTAACTTCAGAAGGTGATACAGAGTGTTTTGCCTGGGAAAGGTATAAAAATATAAGGTGAATGAGGGTTCTCGGATACCTAAGTGGGTAACGAATTCACCCTTATTGAAAGCGGTCCCGGGATTGATTCCCGGTGGGAGATCTTATGTGCGAAGTGACCCTAGCTGTTGAAGGACTTACGTAAACACTACTGCAATTCCTTGTGAATATACCTAGAATAAAACTTTTTATAGCACTCAGTAGGGGATAACCTAAATGAATTCCATAACTCAACATCGATTATATCTCCTTAAATATAGATTGAGTTAACATTATTTGAGTGACGAAGATGAAAATTTATACCATAATACTTAACCGTATTTCACAATTTTGATGGCTAGAATTTCAATCTATTTCAAATTGTATTCGAATCCATATTTTTAAGGTTAAGCTATAATAATTAATTAATAATCAATCAATCTATCTTTACTTTATAAATATACCGCGGTGATTACTTAGTCGTACAAATAAATAAAACATTCCGCGCAAGAAATGTGCTGCTTCAATAGAGGTTAAGAGGAAATACGAGGAAACAATTGTGTCTTTTCCTGAATCATAACAGTCATTTAATGTCACAGTTCACTTAGGTTTTTACGCACACCAATCGCCGAAATATTTTAGATTAAGGTAAAACTTATACTTGGCATGGCTAGGAATTTTCTTTGCAGTAAGGCCGACTGCAAGAATGAAAGATATGACAATTTCATTATTCATCAATTTTTGTTTGTGAAGCGATGTTGGATCCGGAAAGATTAGACCGTTTGAGCAAACAGAAACTTTCCAGTTTATCCTCGTTCGCATTTATGGTGGAATTAAAGGGGCAAAGCGTACTCGTTCATATAAAGGTCAACTCATTAGAGTGATAGTCTGAGACAATGAATTTTTAACGAAAATTCACCTCATAAATAGAAGTCCGTTACAAAACGGCTTTGAACCGTGTGTATTGAAATTCTCTTCTAAATTCGGGTTTGAATGAGACCGTTAAGTAAATTCGTTTTATCAGAATTTACAGACACACTTTTCAGAAAACATTCCTTTATAGGTAAAGTGCTTAACAAACTACAACATTAGAATACTTTAGCATATGAATGGAATTCTAGTAGGGGTAGTTTTACTTTCAGTCGTTGAAAATTCATCAATCTCTAATGATGGATTTCCGCCAGACCCTCTTGGATTTGATTGCCGTTTTCGGATACATTTAACAGCACTTGAGTTTCAATTACAGTACTTAATTTTTCATAGAAGAAATCCTCCATTCTTACGGTGGAATTTAGAGATTATTTTATTTATTGGGAACAACGTCTACAAATCAACGTGATGAGGGCAACTTTGTGAATAATATCAATACATTTATTCAAAATTTGATGTATTTTTTTATAACTTGTATTAATGTGAAAGGTAACATGGTAGTATTAGCTATTGTTAAGTGTGCTTCGACAGCTGAGGTCATTTCTCACGTGGGCCCTCACCGAGAATCAAACGAGGGACCACTTTTGCAAAAGTCGAACGCGCTATCCGAGAGACTTAAAGATAAAATGTGGATATAATTTTAAAGATAAAATGGGAACGATTCATATCTTGCGCTCGAGTGGTGAAGCGTCATCTCTTGGGAACGTAACGAAATTAGTAGCTGAGGGCTAATAAATGAAATGAAGGATATCATAGCTGCAATCACAATTAGGAACGGCATTCAGCAGAGTATGAATCGCACGCGTTAGCACAATCGAACTCATTTCAATGACTACTTCTCCCCTATGGTTACACAAAGGTCTTTCCACGGAGAATTGGAGACAGCTCAGCATCTGTATCAATTCAGCAGCAGCTCCCGTTCTCTACTGAAGACAGCTGTTGTTATCGCGTTAAAAACACGCCGAGAGGTAGCGAGTAAATACGCAAATTTTCCCATGACTAGGATCCGCTCTAAATTGATTTGAGTGACGGCGTAAATGGTCCGCACTTGTCGCATCCGACAGTGATGGAGGTATCTCACTATCAGATGGCATCCTTACTCAGCATGTGACAGGCATAAGTAGAGATGGGATGACGTCAGTAAGAAAATCGACATTCAATGTCAAGATTACGTCTAAAACAATGACGATACAATCCTATGCTGATGTAATCCGCATTCTACAAGGTGGAGTCACTTTTTCAGATAAGAGTATTTATTTCACTCACGATTTTCTACGCTTTCTAAGCATTGTCAGCGATCTCAGCAAATCCTAAACAATTTCAACGTACTATAAGGAATCACAACCTATTCTAAGCAACCTCAGCGCTCTTCTAATGTATTATAAGCGATATCGTCGTATCCTAGCCAATCTCAGGGCCTCCTACGCGATCTAAACGCATACGAAGCATATACTTTAAGTATAATTATGCATATATAAATATTAATAATGATACGAAACTTCTTATTTCACTAATGCAAATTGTAACGGTATGAAACCGGTTTCCGTTTTCAATTCGAATTCTAGAATTTCGATATTACCGATTCGGTTGCAGTTTTCATTCTGGAGAATATATTGTTTTTCCGTATTCAGATTTGTGTTCAGTTCTGGTTCGATGTCCCGAGACTAAGTTATTAAAGACCACATTATAATCACCATTCTAAATAACCATGGCCATTCCATGAAGATCTTTACATTACCCTGGATACAGAGAAATAACAATAAGGGGTTTCTGTCAAGTCATGGAAATGCATAAGCACGAGAGAAATTCGTTTTCCTTTTCCGCGAAAGCAGCGCCGCTGAGGAGGAGGATATTTTTGCGCACGCCATTACGTATCCAAAAAGCTTTTATACATATATACATTTCAATAAAGCCCTTCTCTTTCGTGGTAAGCATACCAATGGCCTCCTTTACTCAAAATATTCATCAGAACTTCCCTATCTTCTAGGCACCCATATATTTTCCACACGTTCCTTTTTACTCTTTAAACTTCGAACGTCTCTACTGGATCTTACACATTCCAATAGTATTTTCTCGACCTTTTTCTCCCTTTCGAACGCAATTTTTGTCGATTTTTCAACGTCCATCCCAAACCAACGGAAAACCATGGCATCAATCAGTAATATGTTTCGTTCTGGTTCTCGCTCCAAAGAAAAAAATATCGGTTCTGGTTTAGCTCTTTCTGCCAACGATATTGTAATATGATATCCTCCTTAAAGTGTTTTTTTTAGTTATTAACAGCTCTTCTTATACAAACTAGAAAACAATAAACTAAAACTTGCAAGTCGTAGATACACATGTTTGGTAAATCTTCCTTTAATTACGCTTAAGCTAAATTAGAATATATCAACGGTTTCCATCCCGTGATTAAGATGTACAGAAGAAGTGTACGTAAGACCCGCACTCAGCCCTCAAACCCTCTTGTCGGGAGGCTAAATCGTTCATTTCTAAATTTTTATGTGATAATAATGATAAAACCACTTTGTTCAGACGATATTGAGACTAGCTATTCTCTTCTTACATTTAGCCCTTGTATACACAGAACAGATCTCAGCAGGAGTGAGTGGGACAAAACTATGGAGTGTTGGCGGAAATAAATAACACGCGGGTTAAAGTAGCGCGCGAGAGTGGGGAGTTGGAACGTGGAAATTAATTATGAGGGAATGTAAAGGGAGTTATTAACCAACTGCAATGATATATTCCAGACTGTAACAAGATTTTAGGATATTTCCGTATTAAATCAAACTAAGATATCGCAAACCCACTGCCGTTATTAAAACTCTAGTGCGGAGAGATGTGAAAAAATGCTGACTAGCATGACGTTTTTTTGAAATTAAAAGAGGTTTAGCTTGAAAATAATGAATGAAAGTCTGTTAAAAGAATAATATGAAATCTCTTGTAATGATATTAATTACTTCATAGATCAATCGTCATATAAAATAATCATATCGGTTTAAATCAACTATGAAGTTCTACAATGAGTAATAACAAATATTCCACTCCTTTAGAGCTTTCTGATACTTTCTAAGCCAAAGCTTTCTTCGTTTCTTGGCCTAATTGGGCGTCGCATTGATTGTATTCAATTTAAAGCCTTTAAAGTAAAAACAGTATTTTTTTTTTCAAACACAACCTTAATTGTGTAAATTCTAGCTTCTAGAAATACACAAATCCATATTAGAGGATAGGATGTCAATAAAATAGAAGCCATAGTAATTGGTAACGAGCAGCAACATTGGAAATTGGAATGAACCCTCGCTTTATATTTCCACTAAAGGGAATAAGCCCTTTCCAAAACTTTTAATAACAATAAGCCGTGAGTAACGAATCCCGCTTATTCACAGCCGAATAATTACAAACGCCTTTGACGACGACACAACTCAAAGCATAACTTCGCTTGAAAGCGCAAGTCAACGTCCGAAACGGCTTCGAGTAAATTAATCTTATCGAGCGTGCGTGGCCATCAAAACAATTGCCTCTCTCCCACCCTTTCACCGAGAGTAATTGATTCAAATGGAACAATATAACTGGCATAGCGTAGATTCCGACATCGACTGCAATTTGCCAACGAAAGGGTGAGTGTGACAGAAAATCCACCAAGAAACTATTCACCCAATGATATATAGAGCACCAATAATTCTAAGCTATGGGTATCAATTTGCTCCCATTGTAACTGATGTCAGAGACTGCTTGGCTCCTACATGAATGGAAATATAACCCAAAAATAGCCTAAAATAATTTCACTAAATCTCTTCGAAGATGATTCCTCTACTACACATAGGTTACTTAACTTTTTTTCGCAAGAACCACTTTGACAATCGCATCTAGAGACCTACATCGAGAGCTTTCAAATGAATACTAACTTTTTTTGTTCATAATTATTTCATACCTTTTACACGGTGAGGATAAACCTATTCATTACCAGTTCATTCGGATGGATAAAAACACGAAGAGAAACATCCAAGCCCAGTCAAAGAAAAAGGAAGCATATCTCAACGGTACATTAGAGCGTGGAAGCCTTACTATGATGATATTCCATAAAAAATGAGCGAGGAAACTATTATATTCAACGAATCAACAAAATGAAAAAGAAAAATATGAAAAACGTGTCTTAATTTCAGAGGTTGACTCCAGTATCAAGAATATTACCTTCACTTTCTGGACAATTTCAAGTGATGCAATCTACCATTTATAGTTGGTGATGCATAATTTTTCCTTTTCTGCGGTTTTTTAAGTAAGTGTTATTTTGTTGCTCAAATTAATCGTCCGAATTTATGGATATTATACTGAATATATTATAGGTGATATCTGAAAATTTTCCTAAGTTCTAATTTTTCACGACCTCAGTAGAACCGTAGCGTTTATATTTAGAACCCATGTGAACCCACACCGAATAAAACACAGAAAGATATATTTGGGAAGATATATTTGGGAGGGATCGTTAGATTATCACAAATGAGTTTGGCTCTATCATTCACAATCTAAATCAATCTATCCGAACGCTGTGGTCAAAGTTCCCATCGTGTCTAGACGAAATTTACGATCATTGTCTCGTCGAATGGGTCGTGATGTTAACGATGTCACATTCTATAATATATACATCAGTTGAGAGAGATATATTCTTGCTAATGGCGCGCAGGAGGATTTGTGAAATTTTCTATGACAAAAAAAACTGTAACAATTTTCCATATCCACACTTGTCCGAGAGCTAACTTAGCGTGGCACAAGCGAAAAAAAAATTCGGAAAACCCGGGTAACAGTAAATGAGGAATGGAAACTTAAAAAGAAATACCTATGTTTAAGTAGATGTAGTACAAGAAAAATTTCACGGAAATGAGAACGATTTTTGTAATCAAATTAACTTGTTACGGAAACAAGCTATATTAATTCTTGTTTTGAGGCTTACATCACTCCTGTATTTTGTATTTTTTTTTCATTATCTAAGTTATGTCTGGTTACATGCATGTACATTCAAATGCAATAAAACCCTCTAGATTTTCTCTTGTGAGATTGTTATCTGAGTGGAATTCAATGGCACTGTATGCAACTGAACGGAGAGAATTTTAGAAAAAGACAGAAGTTTGTGATTAAATGATTCTAAAACTACATGATTCGCAGATTTACGGTGATGATTCATCATATATGGAGATATTCCATTTTTAATTTAATAACATCATGCTACGAGGACAATAGCTGACTCGCGAATCTGGGTTTGATGTTAGGAGGCACCGATGCACACAAGAATAACGAAGCAAATCCGGGCACGAATGATTACGGGAGGTCTGACATCAAAAACGAGGTAAAGGGAAAATGCGGGATAACGACGTTACAGCTGGCGGTAATGGAACTCAACCTCTCCATCAAACAGTAACCCTACCCGGTAAGTTTAAATAACAAGGGTAATAAGAATGAATGGATGAATGAACTTTTTATTAAGGTGAGGTTATGCCTCTCTTCCACCTTACCGCAATAGTAAATACGTACGCTTAATTTATTTTGTAGAATTAGTAGAGAAAATGCATTAAAGACTAAAAAGATTGCGTTTGTGGGAAAAATCTTCTTGAATGAAAAATTGAAGAAGATAAAACCTTACTGAGCGGAAAATACTCAGAGTGGGATTGAAAAAACCGCGAAAACAGAGTAGATAATGTGAAAAAATATCAAACGAATGCAACTAAAATTAAAATAAAAATTATTTCTGTAATGAAATCAATTTAATAATATTACAATATAATGTACAAATCCAATTAGATAATTAATAATTTAAAAGTACCTATTACAATGGATCGTAAAATTCATTAAATTTATATAAATCAATGCCTTTAATTAATATATACGCTATGATTCAATGATGGTTTGTAATTAATTTAACAAATATTTCAGTTAAACCTTTTAGGAATGTTCATTAGGCCCATCTATGTCGAGCATTACTTCTTTACTTAGACGCCCTCAGCATTGAAAACTTCAAAGCCTTTGAATCGTTTTTCATTTCTTTTTTTCTTATGTCTCATGCCATGTACCTCTTGGAAACTGTAACACATCTTTCGTAATTCGCAAGTCAACACATTCGCTTCCTTTTCTCCTCACCAAATTTTGTACAGCCTTCGAGCAAATTCCTTCTATGCTGAAAATCTTATTTTTTCAACTAAATTTGCGAACTGTAATGAATGATATGCAAAAGATACTGCTGCTGATTCTATTTTGTGTATCGCCGTGAATATACAATGGGTCATAATGAAATTTAAGCCAGCTCTATGAAAAAATAAGCATCCCGACTGAATGCAACTCTGAAAACGTACTACTACTGCAGTTGTTAGTGAAATTCTTTGAGTCGCGAAAAAACTCGCTACTTACCTATTTACCGCGTGATCTTTCCTTTCGACTGTTATATCATTTTCGTTGTTGATGGAAACTGAGAATAGGAGTTCCATGGGTTACTAATGAGGGACCTGAAGCATTTGTTGGGCGGAATAGAACCGTTTTTGAGATACGTTCTTTTCCTGTCCCACAAAAGAATTTCATTCACACGGGATGGTAAATTTTTAAGGGAAGGAAACTTGTGAGTGTAAATAAATAGAAAAGATACGGCGTTCCAGTCTTGTGGTCGCATTTAAAAAGGTATTTACTGTATAGGTTGAAGGAAGAAAGTTAAACTGCTATACCACGAAACGCGCATATATCTAGTGAATGTAATCGAATGATTCATTAAGGTTACACGAACTTAGTTTTGAAATAAATTGAAGTTAATAGTTTATTCACTCATCGATTATGTGCAGAGCCCAGTTACAAATATTGAGCCGCATTAAAAAGAGATTTAACATGAGATAACATGTCTCACTTATAGACACAATTAGAACCAGAAGAAAGAGTTGATCTTATAATGATAGAATATTATCATGGCAAGACATTTCGATGCATTCATTAATCCATTATATTCATTCACGGCTGAATTGGTAAATGATATGACAATGACCATGATTATATGAGATATTAAGTCTATGTCGACTTTTCTAACAATGAAAACGTTTCGATTATTCAGATGTTCTTTCACTCAAACCCTACTAATCGACTTATATATAAGATATATCGAAGATATACTTTTCTTATGATCGATAAATTACTTTAAATTTTAAACTATCCATAGTAAAGTTTGGTACGCTTCAAACCCAAATATGATACTCGTATACTAACACTACTGAGTAGGCTCAATTTGAGGAAATTTGAAATGTAATTCCTTGAAAGAAGAAAGTAATTCCTACATATATAAAAAATATTCATTAATCGAAGACCGAGATTTCCACGCGTAACATGATGATATTTCGAAACCCTATTATTTCTCCAATATATATTAAGAAATATTGAAGTGTATCAATTCAAAATACGGAGTTAAAAATGGTGATACGTTACTATTCTTGTAATACGCGCCTTGGATGTTATCCGTAAAAACCACAATGAAAATCGCGAAAAAATTCCTCGAAAACAGCGCTCATTGTATAACAATGGAAGTTCAATAGGTTATAATGAGACATCGACGTGAACGAATGCAATGGAGAGCAAATCAGATATTTTCTTTCTGCTTATGATTCAGTACACTTCGGCGTGTAATTTGCATTCCTCCGCGACTAAACGTTCCGTGATTGTTCCCGCAGCGAATGCTGGAAATGACAAAAGGCCCGATTCAAGCAAAGAAAAATTGAAATGTTCCAACGAAAATTATAACGTGAGAGGGGACTTGTATGGAGTAAAATCATTGCATTCTTCGGTCTAATCGAGTTTACACATCATCTTCAATGTCATGTATTGATTCATTTCCGGGATGCTCTCGCGGTTGGCTCAGCAATTTACGCACGTCCGTATAAATGACGATCATTCGATTTTTTAATGTCGTGTTTCGGGGAAATATGTAATGTGATACAAATAAAATACGGTATAACCATCATCAGAATGATAATTAAAGATACTCAGTTTATGTTCCATAGTATCCTAAGAGCTCTTTAAAAATATTTTGTGTAGATCTGTTAAATTTGTTTATTCTTTTGAATAAAAGTATGATGTGCAACCAAATGTCGCTCGAATTTATTAGGTAGTTTCCCAGAAGATATAATTATGTGGACGAGAGTTTTGACTTGTTTTTAGTTTCTGGAAAACCATGAAGAGCAATCACGCGTTTGTAAATATCTTTATTAATTTACCTTAATGATATCGACAATTATATATGCTGCTATTCCTCAATGAATCTCATACCTTTCACATTTCGTGTATGATACAGAATAGAAAAAGAATCCCTCATTTACTTCCCTCCCTGTCTTTTTCAGCGCTGTGGTTATATGAAAGCTACTGAGGTGTTAATGATGCTGAGTAAGCCATTCATTTAGGCAACTCCTTATTGAAAGTGGCTATAAAAAGCGTTATTCACGAGGTAATTGTGCTGCATTTGTGGGGACTGTTTCCACTTGTAGCATTCATACACAGTGAGGATAGTTAGGGCTAATTACCTCACTCCTCATCCTGCGAATTAAGCCTCATCCCCTCCATTCATCATCAGTGATTCTGGTAGCAATTAATAGGGAGGGGTTGAGATTCAAACCGGCATCGGATAAAAATATTGTACAGCAGATCGTCTATCAACACAGTATTGTGAGGGCTGATGATGGTGGAGCGAAAGTGAAACTAGGTAAGGTCGAATAATTCGCAAAATTCCATATTCTTTATCACAAATGTGAGGAAGGTTGGAACTTATCGAATAGGAGGGTCGTTTGGGCCGAAGGGACTTGGCACACTAGCAACGTACTTCAGAACGTATAAACACACCCAACAGAGGCGCAAAAAAAAAGCCAAAGATATCGGGTGAGATTTGCATGTGAGGCATCCCTTTTTTATCCCTCGTCCGCTGTATCTTGGGCCAATATCCAAGCGGTTCACAGCTCCATCTACCTCGTCCGCTCTCTTTTGCTTCTATTATTAAGACAAAGCTAACATTCCGTCCCATCGAATGTAGAGAAGAGGAGGGAAAGGGGAGAAGGAGAAACTGGAGTGTCTCGCTTACACTATTGTCCCTCTCGCATTTAGAGGCAAAAAAAGAATTCAGAATCTGCCGTGGGAAACACCTAAACATTCTGCCGCTGCAGGAAGAGGGAGGGAGAGCGAAAAAATGATAATAAGGAGCGAGGGGTATATAAAGCTATGCCTGTCTCCGTGAATATTTCAAAGCGTCGAGTATTGCAGTTCGTAATTATTTTATTCCCTTGCGGCGCCCAACCAAAGCCGTGTTACCTGCATTGCGACTCTCCCTCCCTGTACGGGAGGAGGGTTCGTGCTAAGTAAGGCGGCACAAACAGGATCCGCGGCGCAGGGGGCGTTGTCAGGATGCCCCTCGGTGAACTCGCGGCTCGATTTCCCGTAACCTACCAAGACCGCCCTCACAGCGTACATTTCCATCACTTCCTTGTCTCGAAAGGCCGTCTCGTGCGCGCTTCGAACGCCCAAAGGTAGGCAAATGGGTCGCAATGCGCCACGAGATCCTAACTCGGTCCAAGTAAAACTCCTGGTCCATTTGTCCAGCAATCGAACGCTAAAGGTATTTACACGGTGAGGAGGGAGTTATGACGTTCGTAGCAGAAAGAGGCCTCGATCGTTAAGTCAAGCAAATAGGTTCCGTTATTGCGATGGTAGCAGATGGTACGAAGGGGGAGAGTTGGGGTTTGAGTGGTGAAGGGGGGGAAGAAATGGAAAGGGGATTATTTCGGAAAGAAGGAAAGGAAGGGAAATTTCAAAGGAATGGGGATAATATTAGTGTGAGGGAAGGGTTATGCGGAGGAATGCTGGAGGAAGGAGAGTTGGGAATGGGAAATTGAAGGATTGAGAATTCATAGAGGTGGCGGGAAAGTGCAAGAAGAGGAAGCGGAGGTTGAGGAAATTAGAGAATTACCCGGCGAAGAATGGGAAAAAGATAGTCTCTCGGACGACTTGCGTCAGCAAACCTTTCCGAAAAAAAGAGCCTCGTTAATTGAAACGATGGGAATCAGAGTCGCGAGTATTCACGGGGAATTGTTCGTGGGTTTTGTGCTCCACGAGGATATTTTTATAGAATTCCGGAGAATTTATTTATTACGGGGCAAATTAAGGAAGCCGTGTAACGTAATTTCACAGGTGGCATGCGACAAATTTCCGTCGTACCAAAAAATAATGCCATGGTTAATTACCCGTATTTTATCTGACAAGGTAATCCTTCCTCTCAGCAGCTAAAATGTGCGAATAATCTAATTTAATTCGAATATAAATTCATCCATTTAAAATGTCTTTAATCTCTTACACGTAGGCCTAAAGCAGCATTATCACCAGTTAATTCACAAAGGATCAATTTTGAGTTAATGATTAAAGTTTTAGTGTATATACTGATGACATTTTCGCTAAAATTATATCGATACAAATTAACTAACTAAAGTAAAATCCGTGTAAAAAATTCCCATTAAATACGAGACTCTCTCTCTCTGTTCCTGTTCTTTTCTCACAAACACATGTAAAAACACCATTAGACACGTTTTACTATCCGATTGTAAGGCGAATTTTTCCGTTCTTCAGTTTAAATGCAACCCACTTTAGCCAATCTTTCGCTTTATTTTGTAGACGAAACATTGTTTACATTATCTGTATCACCGTCCGCTCTCCTCTCCTACCTTGCCTTCTCTTTAAGGGGCCTCTATGTCTCGCCTTTTGACTCTTTTGTTAGCGATGACTAATTCTGTGAGTGGTGGATAAAGATATTGCGAAACAGAAAAATTTCTATCGACTGTCGTGGCCAAATCTAGCTTTGAGTCAAATAGAGTGAAATCTTCCTCTTTAGCCTTGTTTCAAAGCAAAGCGTTAAATTAAAAAGTCGCTGGACTGTGTTCCTTTTCGACGAAATCTCAAATTGTAACCATGACGAATACACCGGAGTGGCAGTGCAGAGTTTTGTGGGCTTTTGAGTGTGGTCTTGAAGATTTTATGCTCTGTGATGGCCTCTCTCCACTGCTTTTAAACGATCCGTTGTCCTTCCTTAATTGTCTAGGTGGTGAAAATTGCTTCATTGTAGAGAAAAGTTTGACCAAAATGAAGTAACAAAAGAAGTCGTTCTCTTTGTCTGAAAAGCTGAGCATTCTTCGAAAATATGACGAGAAGGTATTATTCAAAAACATTACTCACTAGATAACTTATCTACCATTAGATACCATCTGCAGAAGAGAGAACAAACTAAAACATTTACTATTCTTTTAAGGCATTAAACGTTTATTCAAAAATCGAAGAGCTAATAAATCCTTGAACATGAAATATTCCTTGACAACGTGATTGCCTTTGGTGAAAGCTATTTCAATTAAATGTAGAAAAAGGGATGTTAACCAGTTACCGCTTGTAATACGAACATAAATTTGATTATATTCTCGAGTCAAAGATGAATGCGACCACCTTACAGAGAAAATTTCACTCCGGTGTAATTACCATAACTGAAAAATCACTCAAGTATATCATGCAGCACACAATAAAATAATTAAGATGGAGGACAATATTCACCGTTGTTCATCCGACATTGTGATGAATAAGGGTAGTCCAACTGAATTAAGAAGCGGCGGGTCCAGTTAAATTCAGTCATTAATTGACGACATTCGAATCGATGTGCTAACTTAGTGTTATAACATTAATTCCGTAGCTATCGTGGTCATAGTTGGCCAAAACAAAGGATATACTATCATTAGATACAGCTAAATTGAACTTATTTAAGTTGAGATATTTATTGTAATAGTTAAGTCGAGATATTTCTTGTAATCTTTGAAGGCCAATGCCAAAAATTAATTTTTCCCTTTTCATAAGTTTGTAGTGCTATCAAGTACATTTATCTCTGCAATGACACGAAGAGATAAAACTCGATTTTACGCTATCAAGGCATCTTCATTGTAAATACAGGAGGTAGAGTTTCCTCTTTTAACGGTGTCAAAGTCTTCTATTCCGTATTTACGTGAAGGGAATCACCTTTCCTCACGACGCCGACGGTTTTCGTTGATGTTTATGAAGCATTTTAAGTTACATCGAGTAGCCTTCTCGTGAGATATACTTTTCTTTTCTTTTACTTCCTTATTATTATTGCAGAGCTACAGAAACTTACTATAAATTCAATTACTGCGGAAGAAACGCCTTTTGAAATTCGATGTAATTCGCGTGATCTACGCTTCCCGAATTTCCCTGTATTCTAAAGATGTTAATTAAATTCAACTGTTGATTAATTATTTTGAGAGCTACTTAAGAGTATCCCAAAAAGAATGCACAATGTAACATTTTGTAAAAAGAATAAGACTATTCAAGAAAGTTTTGGCGAACATTTGTCCGATATTTTTTCCATTTGCAACCGCATTGTAAACTAACGGGCTAAAATAAATATGTTTCAACTTTTAACGTAAGTAAGTTTTATTCGAAAATTAAATTGCGCCACCTTATCGGGACACTATGTATAATAAAACAACAAAATTATTTGTGCTTACTAAGTGTAAATATATTGACAGGTGGGCATTTATAGTCTCGATGGTCATCTTGTTTGTGATGTTGATGAATACGATCGTGATAATGAAGAGAAAGGTTTGTGAATATCACCGACGACTTGTTGTGAGCGTCTGAAGCATGCAGATTTTTACACTTTCCGAGTATGAAATTTTAATCTTGCGATTTATATTCCATGAAACCCTTTGACAATGTAATTCCTGAAATCTAATAAAACGTCGCTGGGAGTTAAATTTCCTTACAATTGCAAGTCTGACGTTCTCCAGCTTAATTGCCCCTTACTTATTTAGGCAAATCGCCCATCTTCGTAAGGCTCCGTCGTAAACCTTGTTTTTCCTTCAAACATTCATCTATCGCTACTACTCCAACCTTTGATGAATTATTGAACTTAATATTCCTCTTCCCGAGGAAGTACAAACTTAGCCCTAGAGTAAGAAGGACAGGAAGTAAAAAGAAGGGACTTTTTGAACCAATCTTTTCCATCCCCAAAATCCCTCCCTCGTCCACAACCTTGAAGCGTTATGTTCAGGTTTAATGAGCGAAAGGGCCAGGAGAGGCTGACGGGGAAGTTAAAAGGGCAGAAAGATGGAAGTAGCGTAATTCTCCATAGGAGGGAAGGTGGGGTGAGGACGCGGCCAAGGTAGCGCTAGGGTCACATGGGGGTGAATAAAATGGAAAAGGGATTCGGGAAAGAGGTGGAAAGAGGGAAATGGGGGTCAGAATCCTACGGAATGGCCCAGCTGACGATAGGTCAGGAGATGAGGGGAGGGTTTGGATGGAGGCCGTAAAAGACTGGCCGGGTTTTGTTGCTGTTGCACGAAAGAAACCAAATTGGGGCTAAAGTGATAGAATGGCATAGGACGTCAAAGTGTCAGCGCGGTGCGGTCTCAGATGTAGGGTCGGGACGAAGATGAAAGAAGCTAAAAAAGAGGCGGAAAGAAAGAGTGCGGTTTGCGACGTATAGAGGCTCCATGCTGACGGGTCTTATCTAAAGGCTAAAAAAAGAATTCTCGGCTCGGAGCGGTGCCTTACGGCTCGTGGAACTACGCAAAGGTTCTCGACAAGTCCACGAGCATTGAACTTTCTAATAAGGGGGTTTCTTTTACTTTAAAGGTGATGCGCCGGAGACTTTTGATTAAAAAATATCAAGATGTCTCGAAAAAGGGTTTAATTGCGGGATAAAACATTTCTCCTCATTTGCGACGCGGTCTCGAAGCGAGGTTTCGCTTGAAGGGAATTTTTTCGAA
Organism: Pachydiplax longipennis; assembly: GCA_036926295.1. Classification (NCBI taxonomy): domain Eukaryota; kingdom Metazoa; phylum Arthropoda; class Insecta; order Odonata; family Libellulidae; genus Pachydiplax; species Pachydiplax longipennis. The sequence goes on from JAVFKF010000010.1 coordinate 6,589,595, forward strand.
AAATATGCTTTAAATATTTTAAGAAAATGGTGTTGAATGGCGTTCTATTTTATGGTATAGTTTCATGTGTTCCATCTTTTAAACAAAAATATTTCCATATTAGCCCTTCGTTAAGAGACAAAAGTGGTCTGAGTTTTTACTATGAGCTACTGAAGTTGTTTGATTTCGTAAAAGCTACGGATATTAACTATTATCATTATGTTACCGTAGATAGAATTGATTTTACTGTAAATTAAGCAAATCCTTAAGTTATCAACGGTAAATCTAAGTGAAATTTCTCATCTATCAACAACTAAGATCCCAAAAAAGAGCGGTTAAGATTACAGTGCAATCATCTTTACGCGTTGGGAAAGAGTAATATATACCAATGCATGTTAATCATTGATGGTGACATTATTTTAATTATGCTAAACACAGTGATGTACTTGAGGGCATCCCAAAAAACTCTGAATGTTAGAAAACTAAGGTGTCAATTTAAAGAAACTTTACCTCTCGGGTATTGGGAATAAAAGCCAATTTCATCAATGATAATTAGAGATTAAATGTACACATAAGAAAACATTAGAGTGTGGAATATTTTGCTCATTATTCCAAAGATTTCTTTCGGGATTCAATATTGTAGGATCCATATTGATTTATTCATTAATTAACATTTCAGGTGTCCCTGATATTTCAGTGTGTATTTCCGATTGTTAAAGATTTTTAATTTCACAATTTAATGAGCCGATATTAAAAATTTTATTCAGGCTATCGACAGGAATAAACGGAATTGAATCATATTGGTAGAATTCCTGCAGTATGGTAAACGCTGTGTATTTTAAGTATTTATGGAATATTTCGTTTGAAAGGAGAAATTGCATGTTTAAATTCTTATACGAAATAAAATCATGAGATTTACATATTGCCAATAATTGGTAAACCCTGGAAAATCGTCCTCGGAAAGTGAAAAATAGAACGAGTAAAAATAACATTCGCAAAATTTGGGCATTCGTAGTAATGGAAATGTGGAGACAAGGCCAAGCCTCGATTTTTCCATTTGCATAATGGAGAAATCAGTAAATCAAAACTGAAACATTAATGAAATCAATAGAGACACTTGCAAATGACCCATTTGTTTACGATTTAATATTACTTTCATTGGCCTATTTATAAGGAAAACACAGTATTAAATTGTACGTAAAATAGAAACTCACATATTTCCATTTAATTAATGAATTAGATATATTAATGATAATAAATGAATTAATAGTAAAGATGTCCTTAGCTATGAATCCTTTATGTATTATTACAGAGAAATGACGACATTGAACAGAATTTACATGCACAATGAAGATTACGTTCAAAATAATCTAGAGTCGATTCTTATGAAATATAGACTTATATTTTTAATCCTTAGTGTCTCCTTAAAAAAATTGTGAAGCATAACTTGTACCAGAGAGTGTACCATAGATATAGAAGGCCAGCCTCATGTAATAGTTTGATATGTAATATGAGGAATTACGATTCTAAAATATCTCTTCGGTACGGCCGAACAGATAAGACGAAATATCTTGTATATTTATAATAATAAGTGGTTTAAATTATGAATTTCTAGGAATGTTATGAAATAATACTGTAATGTTTTTCTGTCCTACGCGTTCCGTTATACGGGAAGATATCGATAAAACTAAACTATAAAAAAGTAGAAACTAATGATTCTAGGAAGGATTCTCCAATACATCGGCATTTTTCATAACCATTAACTACTATAGTGTCTGAATAAACCGTGATTCCATTGTCTTCACGACGAACACCTACTGGACATATATAAATGGGCAATCAAGATATATAATTTTTGTCGTGTATGTGTACATCAGAGAGTAGAGTAGAATTGAAATTGTGATTTCTAGTAAAAAAGAACGACGAAGATACATTGAAAAGTATAAAAATTTTTAAGAGGTTGATAGGTAAATCTGAGGGAGTTCTTATGACGAGATGTATACCTATATCACGGAAAGTTCTCAGATGATCAGGATATCCAAGTTCGGTTGAAAGTTTCGATTTCAAAATTGAATCGTCAAATTATCAATATTTTAAGTATTCCCTCCTGTGATTGTAAAGAAAATGATTCGTAAATGCAACACTCCGAAAAATATTATTACCACTAAAAAGATAATTGTATTCCTTACAGACTACTGACCATTCTTTATTCTTTCTGACGTTTTCAGATACCTCCTGGTTCTTCTCACACTCTCTCTACTTTTACCAACACCAAAACTTACTCCTCGGCTTTCCTTGTGGTTCTCCGATGACACAGCCGATGAGGGAGGGAAGGGGGGAATTGGGGGGGATTTGCCCTAGAGCCTGGCGAGGGGACCGCTCAATGTCGTTGTGACGTGCTATAAGGTTCACCTCTATGCCTAGAGGGCCCTCTGCCACAAGTTCATTGAGAAGCTCCGACCTTATAGACAGAAAGAACGAGCAGGTGAGAAGTGAGTGCTTAGTTACCTCACCCCTGCAGAAGAAGGTGAAAGAAAGGCCCCTGAAATAGATGCCTGCGTCTGTAGGCCTAAAAGAAGGCTAGGTTTGTAGGGAATGCCTTCCCCACGCCCCCCACAGAGCAGGTGGTTAATACATATATGAAGCACTTCATAATAAAACTAATGTCAACTGTTGACGAATACTTTGCAGCATTTAATTTAACATGGCCGCAACAAATCAGCATTCTTTTAGAGGGATAAAGAATTTATTGAATGCTAAATGAAATAATTGATGCATAGATGCTCGGCCATTCATAAAATGCAGAAAATATTCAATCAAATATTGTAAGGTTGCGTCTAGCCTTAATTTTATAAGTAATTGCTTTTATAGAGGCAATACTTGCTTTAGTATCCTCTTCAATAATTGTTTGCTTGATGAATAATAGTTACTTCATTAAGCTTGATATCATCTGAACAGAAAAGAAAATGAGTACTCACGTCTAAATCAGGAGTTGATGATGCCGCATTATCCTATAGGAAAAGAGAACATAAAGATTAATATACATAATAAGATTAATATTCTTAGTGGGAAGCATCAAAAGGAGCTTCGATTTTTAATCAAAAACCAAATTCTGAGGCTAACTGCCCAAGGAATATGAAGAACTACACTCGGTGTTTCAAAAACACGTTTTATAATTTTCCACCTAAACTCAATAACGAGGAAAAAAATCTAGAGAAAAAATCATTATAATATTAGACGTTATTTTTTGAATTTAGGCTAATAAAAAATTATGAAATGCTATTATATAAAAAATATTGATACGAACTTTCCTAACTCTCTTCTGTGAATCATTTTAGAGCCTGAAGAAAAATAATTTCTGTGACTCTAATTTATGGTTATGCTGAAATTTTTTCAGCGCATTCAATCTAAAAACGCTACTATACAAAACTTATTAACTCATGATAATGATTGCAATCAGGAAAATATATCTAATCTAACGTTTTTCTCATCATGAATTTGAAAATGTATGTAGCAGCTGACGATGATGAATAAGAGACGAAGAAAATCCAAACTGCTGTTTATAAACTTTAAGAGTAAAAACGAATCGACTCATATCGTGTTTTGTATTGCATATTAGTCCATTTAATTTGAATTCTATTCCAAGTGATGCATAATTTTATCCGGTGTGAACACGGCATGTTTACGGCTACGAAACGTTAAAATCCATGAATCTTGATTATTGGACTCGCAGCAGTATTTCTAAGCGTGCTGCAAATGATAAGTAAGCCAAAAATTTGTTAAAACCCCATGAATGTTGTATGGACAGACTAGAGAAGAAAGTAGGATAATAATACATAAAATATTTAACTTTCTTCTATACAAAAATGAGAGGAATTTGAAGTTCACCATATAAGCGAAGGTCAGTGGAAAAATATTTTAGTTGACCATACCTTAACAGTGAAAGCAACGGAGAGTCATCTGTCCTTGAGATACTAATGATTTCGTTTACCTAGCTTACCAATGTACACTTCATGTTCCTTTCGTTTTCATTGAATGTAAACAAAGGAGAAAAGGAAAGTGCCTGATGTCTAAGAGGAAGTGGATATGGGGAAATGTGATCGGCAGGGGATACCAAAAGCGAACAAATGAAACCTACCTATGTCTAAATGATGCCGATGAATAGTCGAGCATAAAAAATACTACGTGCGAGTTTCACAGAAAACGAATTTCACCTTTTCTATTAATCACCATCACATGTTGTATGTATGTTGTAATGCATTAAAAATTGCTAACTTCATGCATCTTCTGTAGTTATTTCTTAAATATCTCACGTTGAAAAGAGAACATTTTTATCGCTGATGACTTTAGTTCTTTGCATGATTTTAATTACAAATAAAAGTTGTTCAAATTCAAGCAAAGGATCAGTTTGGTGAGAAACGTTTTGTGGGTCCTGATTCCGAGTGTTAATTTAGATCAAAATATGATACTAATTTATTGAAAGAAATTACAGAATTTTCTTCAAGCTGAAGACAAAATGTAATGAATTCTTTTAAATATTCGACGCTCATAACAAGTGCTCAGAAACGATAAGTGGTTCAGGGTTTACTCACACAATTTGAAGAATCAGTGGCTCCTATTAAGTGATCGTTTTATAAAAGCATACAAGCGCTACTGAAAATACGATTGAATTGATTTTAAACGAAGATTGAATGTGAATGCCATCTTGCACTATCCGATATCACTTAGAGTTAATAATTTCTAGCCGGCCAATAAACACTTCCACCTTAACCGTTGTTTCATAAAACGAATTAACAAGCAAAGAAAGAGAGAAGTTTCATATTAACTGTATTCCATGATAAGGTCGCAAGTCACTTTGTGTTCCTATCAGGAGCATCTTATGTCTAAAATAGTTAGATGTTAATCTCATATTTATGCAATGGAAATTTATTTGAAAAATTTATTGAACAGAGACATATTTGAACATTTTTACTCCATTTTAAAATATGGCAAAATCATTTTTAAAGGTCGGTATAAATCGCACAATAAATACCCTTTCTTAATTATCAGACGAATAAAGTGGGAATATATTTCTCACGGAAAAAATGTATTCCTATTTTGAGTTCTTTCACATTAATCGTTTCCTCTAAAAAAAAAAATACACACAAAAAGATATACGGAATGTTCGGACGAATACTGAATTTCGTGCCAGTCGAGACTTCGAGCAATACATTTTATTGTCGGTCAGTCTCAACTGAATTGTTCAAAAACGGAAAATAAAAAACCAACAAAGTTAAAAGTTATAGGAATAAAACTGTTCAATCGAATGATGAAATACAAAAGAAAAACAATTCTCACCTGCTCACCATTTGGAGTCTTCGGGTAGCCTTGGTCATGCTTATTCCTCTTAAGTACCTTTACACGATCTTATCGGAGGAATTCCATAGAAAAGAAGAGCCGAGGAGGGAAGGATGACTCAATCTGGAGAAAAAGAAACACCAAATTAATTCATCGGTTAATAGCGTATATTATCTGAATTGTTGTATTATTGTGCATATATATGAAAGCAAGAAATTGCCAATGATGATGATTCTAATTAGGATTTATGGTTAAGATGATGTTGACTATTATCTTATTCCACATCGTTAATATTATAGTAAATTATCTTTATATTTATTTCAAAACGAAATGCACAAAGGTAGAACTTTAAATAAACACCATGATTAACAATCGCGAAGAGAAAAATTGATCCAGACTGAACTGCTTGGAGCTAGTAGTAGAAAAACAATGGAAATTGCTAAGGAAAATAAACGACTGCTGTATCAATTAAGAAATTTGATCTAAAATTAAATTATATCAATGCTGAATAGTTATTTCAATTAAATAATTTTTGAGGCTTATGCACTTTTCAACTCGAATCACCTAGAGCCTAAGTAAGATGGCTGTCGATGGAAGGAAAATTGACGGTTTTGGAGTCCTCTCGCAAAGACAAGATGGCTGCCCTTTAACGTTAAATTCCTCTTAAATTATGCAGTTGATAAAAATGACTTCCTTATCAAAATTATATAAAGAATACGAATTTGGTATGAATGCGAATCGGATATATAGTTAAAGAAGTATTGAAATCGTCTTAATTAATTAATGACAGCAAAGTAAATATAATATTCAAATGTAGATTTCCGTTACCATAGCGGTCGGCAATATCTTCCATTCCCCCTAGTATGAACACTGCCGTAAATTCTTCAGCACCTAAATAGAACGAATATCTAAGGAATAAAAGTTGTGTCGGAAAATATTCGAAGCGTTATTGGGTATTTCACCTGATGACGCCTTCAGAAATTAAGAGTCGTCATTTCACTTCCTTAATAACGGTATTAGCAAAAATAGAGCTATATATATATATTAAAACATCGAACAGTAGAAAAAAAGCAAGATAAATAAATAAGATGAATAACCACACTTCGGTCTCATAGCTATTCATACGAATCTAAAGTAACGAAAATATATACGCACCAAAAACTGTCACATAGGTAATAATAACTAAAAACACCTATAACATCAGCGATTCATCTTCAACTCAGAAGTAACTCTAGTAACTTAAATACTATTAACATATTATACTTACCAAAACTGAGGAAATCCCAACGATGCCCCAAGGATGTCTTGACGCCAGAATAAACTTACTTTCGTTAATTTCCTTATTGATCATGCTGTGTTATTTAAAATTTGCAAATTTATTCCGTTACACGTAAAGTACACATCGCGATCAGTTATTTTCCAACGTACAGCACTACGAGAAATTCAAATTTTCAACGGTTTTCTCGAAATTTTTTTCAATACATCAGCATTCGGCGAAGTTTCTAGACCAAATGACGATTTAGCCGCCAAAATTAAGGATTTAACAAAATGGCGAGATCTGATTGGTTATTAACGGCTGTTACTTTTTCATTAACCCCCTCTTTTCCCCCTACCGGAGAAAAATTGAATTACTTTCTTAATGTTTAAATAGCCTTTAATTAAAAAATTATTAATCTAAATAATTACAGTAAAATTTTCAAATTTATAGAAAGAATTGCGATCTTATTGATTTTTACTTCTTAATTTCGCACTTATAATCATGAACGATCATATAAAATAAATTATGTGATCGTTCCGGGTGACGTAATCATGACGTGTTTTCTACGAATGCAATGCCAAATGAGAGATTTTAAAGTTTTTGATTTGTGAAACTACGTCGTGGAATTTAATAATAATTAATGCAAAACAATACATTTAAGTATTAATATATCAATCTGATTCTTCGTTTTTTTATTGTAATATTTCCCTTCTCATTTGATTACACATAACACATTGTGAGAATTTAAAATACCAATGGAAATCAACTGTCCTAGCTTTTACAAATAAGTTAGTCCAAAACGATAATAGATTGTATAAAAATGATTTAATCCTAATCAATTCACTGAAGATTGCTAAGACATGGCTTCTGATATGAATTCTGGCTTCTGACGTTGTTGTCGAGACATTTCATCCTTCTGTTTATTTATTTATTCAATTAACGGAATATACCCTTTGCAAACAAGTGACATAACACTAAAGCACATCATCATTAATTCCAAAAATTATTCCGTATAAATGACAATAATATGGAACAATAAAAAAGATTACAGTATAAAATATGATACATTAAACAATTATAATATACAATATAATACAATCAAAATTACAATATGATATATAATACATTAAAATTTACAGTATAACATATAAAATAATAAAAAATACAATCAATATACAATACAATAATTCAATCTTAGAATACAATAAGCTTATGACTAATATTCAGCAGGAACTATATTCTTAATTGCACATAAGTTACAGTGAAATATGTCAATATTCTTAAGGTAAATGTTTCCTAATCGATGCAATCTACTCATAGGTGCATTAAATGTATAATTATTTTTGCATAGTGGTGTGGCAAATAAGTCTTGCACTCTAGTGGTATGGGATGGAACACAGAGTTTTATCTTGTCTAAAATTGAGGGACAGTCTATTTTGTTATTGAGTAATTTGTACAACAATATTAAGTCAGACAATATACGGCGATGATGGAGTGGTAAAATTCTTAGTTGCTGTTCTATAATGTCATATGATAAGTTGTGTACATCATGACCCTGCTTATAGGTAATTAATCTTAGATATTTATGTTGGACCCTTTCAATTGATTTTGTATGATTTGCATAATAAGGGGACAAAATTGTGGATGCATATTCCAGAATGGGCCTTACAATTGTACAGTATAAAGCTTTCATGGCTATTATGTTGTTGAATCTTTTAGTATGTCTGGTGATAAAACCTAACATTTTCAGGGCTTTTTTTGTTATGAAGTGAAATTGTGCATTATAATTTAGGGACGAATCAAGTAGCACCCCAAGATCTTGAATTACTGATTCCCTTGCAAGTATGTTGCCATTGATCCTGTATGGATACAGTGATGGATTGTTTGATTTGGTAAAGGATACAATCTTGCACTTGTCTATGTTTAAGCTCATGCCATTATCAGAACACCATATCTGTAATTCTGTCAGACATTTTTGCAAGGCTTCAAAGTCATTTCTATCTCTAATTTCTTTAAAGATTTTTAAATCATCTGCAAACAGTAGAACATTTACATCAGTGAATATGTTTGTTTCACACAGATAACGGTTGCATGTTAATCAGATATTATGATAGTACCGATAAATGTACTGTAGTAGACAGCCTAAATGGGAAGGAAATGAAGGTGAATCGTAAATTTAAAGAAAACGGTTGTAGATCAAAACTAATAAAAGATATTTTACATCTAGGAATCTAGAGGCATTAACAAGACATTGATTTCTTAAATCAACGAAATTATTTTGGTATTTACTCTGTATTGAATTTCTCTGCTTAATGATTATTAAGGCTTTCAAGTTGGTGTCTAAGTTTCCAAATAAATTGAATGATTACCTACACTTCAATTCCCCAATGAGTACGCACAAGGCTATTTGTCACGTACCTATTAACACGTCATGCGACAGACCTTCAAGAATTTTTCAAGGTATTCTGGCATACAATTCTAGCCATTTGAAAATCTCTTAGTCAATTCTCATTTTATTCCAAATATTTCCTTCCCATACACGAATTTTTTATAACTCACCTTCTTATAGTTGTATAGCTTACGTCAATTGTCCAACTGCGAAGAAATCGCCTTTTTAAGCTTCCCCACACCTCTATACATACATTTAAACTGTTAGCTTCTCCTGTACCAGCTATTTCATGGTTGGCGAAGGGCAGTAAAGTCTTACCTCGCCATTGCTAGTGCTACACACATGGGCAATGTAATTCACTACAAACACCGTAATCCACCGATATCCACTCATGCCTTTTTTCAAGAAAATAACTGCATGATAGATTTAACACTACACAAACTCCATTTCACTCTTGGTAATATTTGAAACTCACATGAAAATGTAAACGGCGCACCATCTTGAACACAGCCGACTTAGCCGACATAGAATCGAGACGTACGAAGGTCACACAGATAAGTAAGTTTCGTTTGTCAAAATTTTGTAGACCATAATTCCTTTTAAAACAGCGAAACACGTTAAAACCACGTCACATCCGCAATAAGACATTGCTCGTGCTTCTATGAACTTCGAATGTTACTAATTTGTCATCGATAAGTTACTTTCTAATGACGATTCTAGTGGAAAATCAATCATCATACGTTTACCATTTGCTTTGAGTACATTGAGTGTATGTGGAATATCAGGATAAAGTGGTGTTGTGCAAAATATACTCAGATTTACGATTGGTTATTATTCGAAGGAAGATGACCCCGGGGAAGACCACGGTTAAGATGGTGGGACCAAGTGAGAAGAGACATACAAAAGAGCAACGGAGAGAAAGGCAGAAGATCGGTCCAGATGGAGGGATATTGTTGATGCGGCCAAATATCACCTGAGATATAGACGGCCCTGGGAGTAAGTAAGTAAGAGTAAGTAAGATTATTCGAAGAGTGCGTCAAAGTGTAGCAGTGATAACAGTCTTCGATTAAATACTTATTTAACAACCTGAAAGTATCCTCATCTTTCCAGGTTGTGACAAAGATACTTTCAAGTTTGTCTACTGACTTAAATTATTAAACATACCATTTGCATAGCCGTATATTTTGTGGTTGACAAAAATGAATGACTTAATTAAGTACCTTAAGATATTCCCTATTTCGATGATAAATAAAATATCGCTGAAATATGAATTTATAGATACCAAACTCGCTAAGCATAAAATAAATTGAACAAATGAGACGCAGAGATAACTATTTTCATTACAAAAAGCAAATTTAGTCTCCTCATCGCTTTGAGGTCACATTGATGGTTTACATCCAAATATAAAATGAATAAGTTTAACATACGTTCTGTGTCGACCCGATTTGGTCATTTTCCGGTGAAATTATACCTTTTTCCGTTCTGAATGAAGAGGTTAAACTGAGTACTTGACGCTAAGTTTAGAAATGTTAAAAGAGAATATTTCCAAGACTATAATGAAATGATTTTCCTACGTTGCTAATAGCATACTACCATTTCATTGTGAAGAAATATAGTTAATGTAATTATACAAATTTTGATGACTCATAAAAGTGGAAGAAAATTATTTATATTTTTCACTTATTGTAACGTTAATGCTTTATCGTTATCTGCTAAACCCCACACAGCGTTTTTCATTTTAAAATTCAGTTAACTGTTCAACAAAAACTAAAATAAAAGCTGATTGAGTAGGAGGGATACAGAGAAAACACTATACAGGGTACTCACACAGGTATATCAATCTTGAGTAATGTATGATCAATTAATGTAATTTAGAGATCCAATTGCTCCGTTTGTCGTTTAAAATATATGCGTTTTAAAACAGCAACTTACCATTCTTTTAAAGATACATGCATGATTTATTCAAATTAACTCTTACAAATATTTTGAAAATTTCTTATTCCTGTTACCTTTCCTCACTACACCCTATTAGGAGAATAAAATCCTCTCTATAAAAATCTCGAGAGGATTATTTGCAAGCTTTTACTCCTACTTGAAATCGGGATGTCTACTCCTGAGCGATCAAAGAAAAGAGTAGGCTAAGAAAACAGATGGTGGGAAGACCTCTTCTTCTACCAATCGCAACATCTAGTGCAACCTCATTTTACTTCATTCTCTTTATCTCCAAGTGTAAACGAAGAACTCTTCAGCGGATATTCTTACGAAGAATGAGGGACAATCACAATATAAAATCCATAGATAAGGTAGTGCTGAAAAGTTATGAATCCTGTGACGATTTGTACTTTCTTTTTGAGGAATACTTAATGATATATGATGAGAAAAATTCTTCTTGGTCAACGAATTAAGGAGATCAATGTAAGCGATTGAAAAATTGGATCGACCGGCAACGAGATTTTTATAGAGAGGACTATATTCTCCTAATAGGGTGTAGTGAGGAAAGGTAACAGGAATAAGAAATTTTCAAAATATTTGTAAGAGTTAATTTAAATAAATCATGCATGTATCATTAAAAGAATGGTAAGTTGCTGTTTTAAAACGCATATATTTTAAACGACAAACGGAGCAATTGGATCTCTAAATTACATTAATTGATCATACATTACTCAAGATTGATATACCTGTGTGAGTACCCTGTATAGTGTTTTCTCTGTATCCCTCCTACTCAATCAGCTTTTATTTTAGTTTTTGTTGAACAGTTAACTGAATTTTAAAATGAAAAACGCTGTGTGGGGTTTAGCAGATAACGATAAAGCATTAACGTTACAATAAGTGAAAAATATAAATAATTTTCTTCCACTTTTATGAGTCATCAAAATTTGTATAATTACATTAACTATATTTCTTCACAATGAAATGGTAGTATGCTATTAGCAACGTAGGAAAATCATTTCATTATAGTCTTGGAAATATTCTCTTTTAACATTTCTAAACTTAGCGTCAAGTACTCAGTTTAACCTCTTCATTCAGAACGGAAAAAGGTATAATTTCACCGGAAAATGACCAAATCGGGTCGACACAGAACGTATGTTAAACTTATTCATTTTATATTTGGATGTAAACCATCAATGTGACCTCAAAGCGATGAGGAGACTAAATTTGCTTTTTGTAATGAAAATAGTTATCTCTGCGTCTCATTTGTTCGATTTATTTTATGCCTAGCGAGATTGGTATCTATTAATTCATATTTCATCGTTTAACCAACGAGTATTTTAGATAGCATCGAAATAGGGAATATCTTAACGTACTAAATTAAGTCATTCATTTTTGTCGACAACAAAATTTACGGCCATGAAAATGGTATGTTTAATAATTAAAGACAGTAGACAAACTTGAAAGTATATTTGTTCACAACCTGGAAAGATGAGGATACTTCCAGGTTGTTAAATAAGAATTTAATCGAAGACTGTTATCACTGCTACACTTTGACGCACTCTTCGAACAATCACCAATCGTAAATCTGAGCATATTTTGCACAACACAACTTTATCATGATATTCCACATACACTCACAGCAAATGCTAAACATACCATGATTGATTTTCCACTAGATCACCATTCGAAAGTAACTTATCGATGACAAATTAGTAACATTCGAAGTTCATAGAAGCAAGAGCGATGTCTTATTGCGGATGTGACGTGGTTTTAACGTGTTTCCGCTATTTTAAAAGGAATTATGGTCTACAAAATTTTGACAAACGAAACTTACTCATTTGTGTGACCTTCGTACGTCTAGATTCTATGTCGGCTAAGTCGGCTGTGTTCAAGATGGTGCGCCGTTTACATTTTCATTTGAGTTTCAAATATTACCAAGAGTGAAATGGAGTTTGTGTAGTGTTAAGTCTATCATACAGTTATTTTCTTGAAAAAAGGCATGAGTGGATATCGATGGATTACGGTGTTTGTAGTGAATTACATTGCCCAAGTGTGTAGCACTAGCAATGGCGAGGTAAGACTTTACTGCCCTTCGCCAACCATGAAATAGCTGGAACAGGAGAAGCTAACAGTTTAAATGTATGTATAGAGGTGTGGGGAAGCTTAAAAAGGCGATTTCTTCGCAGTTGGACAATTGACGTAAGCTATACAACTATAAGAAGGTGAGTTATAAAAAATTCGTGTATGGGAAGGAAATATTTGGAATAAAATGAGAATTGACTAAGAGATTTTCAAATGGCTAGAATTGTATGCCAGAATACCTTGAAAAATTCTTGAAGGTCTGTCGCATGACGTGTTAATAGGTACGTGACAAATAGCCTTGTGCGTACTCATTGGGGAATTGAAGTGTAGGTAATCATTCAATTTATTTGGAAACTTAGACACCAACTTGAAAGCCTTAATAATCATTAAGCAGAGAAATTCAATACAGAGTAAATACCAAAATAATTTCGTTGATTTAAGAAATCAATGTCTTGTTAATGCCTCTAGATTCCTAGATGTAAAATATCTTTTATTAGTTTTGATCTACAACCGTTTTCTTTAAATTTACGATTCACCTTCATTTCCTTCCCATTTAGGCTGTCTACTACAGTACATTTATCGGTACTATCATAATATCAAATTAAAACTTACAACCGTTATCTGTGTGAAACAAACAGAAGGATGAAATATCTCGACAACAACGTCAGAAGCCAGAATTCATCGCAGATGCCATGTCTTTGTAATCTTCAGTGAATTGATTAGGGTTAAACTATTTTTATACAATCTATTAACGTTTTGGACTAACTTATTCGTAAAAGCTAGGACAGTTTGATTTCCATTGGTATTTTAAATTCTCACAATGTGTTATGTGTAATCAAATGAGAAGGAAAATATTACAATAAAATAACGAAGAATCAGATTGATATATAATACTTAAATGTATTGTTTTGCATTAATTATTAGTAAATTCCACGACGTAGTTTCACAAATCAAAAACTTTAAAATCTCTCATTTGGCATTGCATTCGTAGAAAACACGTCATGATGACGTCACCCGGAACGATCACATAATTTATTTTATATGATCGTTCATGATTATAAGTGCGAAATTAAGAAGTAAAAATCAATAAGATCGCAATTCTTTCTATAAATTTGAAAATTTTACTGTAATTATTTAGATTAATAATTTTTTAATTAAAGGCTATTTAAACATTAAGAAAGTAATTCAATTTTTCTCCGGTAGGGGGAAAAGAGGGGGTTAATGAAAAAGTAACAGCCGTTAATAACCAATCAGATCTCGCCATTTTGTTAAATCCTTAATTTTGGCGGCTAAATCGTCATTTAGTCTAGAAACTTCGACGGACGTTGATGTATTGAAAAAATTTTCGAGAAAACCGTTGAAAATTTGAATTTCTCGTAGTGCTGTACGTTGGTAACTAACTAATCGCGATGTGTACTTTACGTGTAATGGAATAAATTTGCAACTTTTAAATAACACAGCATGAACAATAAGGAAATTAACGAAAGTAAGTTTATTCTGGCGTCAAGACATCCTTGGGGCATCGTTGGGATTTCCTCAGTTTTGGTAAGTATAATATGTTAATAGTATTTAAGTTACTAGAGTTACTTCTGAGTTGAAGATGAATCGCTGATGTTATAGGTGTTTTTAGTTATTATTATCTATGTGACAGTTTTTGGTGCGTATATATTTTCGTTACTTTAGATTCGTATGAATAGCTATGAGACCGAAGTGTGGTTATTCATCTAATGTTAATTATCTTGCTTTTTTTCTACTGTTCGATGTTTTCAATATATATATAGCTCTATTTTTGCTAATACCGTTATTAAGGAAGTGAAATGACGACTCTTAATTTCTGAAGGCGTCATCAGGTGAAATACCCAATAACGCTTCGAATATTTTCCGATACAACTTTTATTCCTTAGATATTCGTTCTATTTAGGTGCTGAAGAATTTACGGCAGTATTCATACTAGGGGGAATGGAAGATATTGCCGACCGCTATGGTAACGGAAATCTACATTTGAATATTATATTTACTTTGCAGTCATTAATTAATTAAGACAATTTCAATACTCCTTTAACTATATATCCGATTCGCATTCATACCCAATTCGTATTCTTTATATAATTTTGATAGGGAAGTCATTTTTAATTGCGTAATTTAATCGGAATTTAACGTTAAAGGGCAGCCATCTTGTCTTTGCGAGAGGACTCCAAAACCGTCAATTGTCCTGCCATCGACAGCCATCTTACTTAGGCTCTAGGTGATTCGAGTTGAAAAGTGCATAAGCCTAAAAAATTACTTAATTGAAATAACTATTCAGCATTGATATAATTTAATTTTAGATCAAATTTCTTAATTGATACAGTAGTCGTTTATTTTCCTTAGCAATTTCCATTGTTTTTCTACTACTAGTTCCAAGCAGTTCAGTCTGGATCAATTTTTTTCTTCGCGATTGTTAATCATGGTGTTTATTTAAAGTTCTACCTTTGTGCATTTCGTTTTGAAATAAATATAAGGATAATCATACTATAATATTAACGATGTGGAATAAGATAATAGTCAACATCATCTTAACCATAAATCCTAATTAGAATCATCATCATTGGCAATTTCTTGCTCTCATATATATGCAGAATAATACATCAATTCAGATAATATACGCTATTAACCGATGAATTAATTTGATGTTTCTTTTTCTCCAGATTGAGTCATCCTTCCCTCCTCGGCTCTTCTTTTCTATGGAATTCCTCCGATAAGATCGTGTAAAGGTAGTGAAGAGGAATAAGCAGGACCAAGGCTACCCGAAGAAGCCCAAATTGTGAGCAGGTAAGAATTGCTTTCTTTTGTATTTCGTCTTTCGATTGAACAGTTTTATTCCTATAACTTATAATTTAGTTCCTTTTTCATTTTCCTGTTTTGAACAATGCAGTTGAACTGACATTAAAATGTATAGCACAGAATCTCGACTGGCACGAAATTTAGTATATTTCCGATCATTCCGTATAGCTTTCAATGTGTATTAATCCCTTTAGAGGAAGCGATTGATGTGAAAGAACCCACAATAGGAATACATTTTTTCGTGAGAAACATATTCCCACTTTATTCTCCCGATAATTGAAAAGGGTATTTATTGTGCGATTTTTACCAACCTTCAAAAATGATTTTGCGATTTTTTCAAATGGAGAAAAAAGGTTCAAATATGTCTCTATTTATTCTAACCAACTTTGTCATAGCCAACATTCAATAAATTTTTCAAATGAATTTCTATTGCATAAATATGAACTTCTAACTATTTTAGAAAAAGATTCTCCTGATGGGAACACATAGCGACTTGCGACCTTATCATGGAATACAGTTAATATGAAACTTCTCTCTTTCTTTGCTTGTTAATTCGTTTTATGAAACAACGGTTAAGGTGGAAGTGTTTATTGGCCGGCTAGAAATTATTAACTCATTGACTCATTAAGTCATATCAGATAGTGCAAGATGGCATTCCTATTCAATCTTCGTTTAAAATCAATTCAATCGTATTTTCAGCTGCGCTTGTATGCTTTTATAAAACGATCACTTTATAGGAGCCACTGATTCTTCAAATTGTATGAGTAAACCCTGAACTACTTATCGTTTCTGAGCACCTATTATGAGCGTCGAATATTTAAAAGAATTCATTACATTTTGTCTTCAGTTTGAAGAAAATTCTGTAATTTCTTTCAATAAATTAGTATCATATTTTGATATAAATTAACACTCGGAATCAGGACCCACAAAACGTTTCTCACCAAACTGATCCTTTGCTTGAATTTGAACAACTTTTATTTGTAATTAAAATCATGCAAAGAACTAAAGTCATCAGCGATAAAAATTTTCTCTTTTCAATGTAAGATATTTAAGAAATAACAACAGAAGATGCATGAAGTTAGCAATTTTTAATGCATTACAACATATGTGACAGTGATTAATAGAAAAGGCGACATTCGTTTTCTGTGAAACTCGCACGTAGTATTTTTATGCTCCAATATTCATCGGCATCATTTAGACATTGGTAGGTTTCATTTGTTCGCTTTTGGTATCTCCTGCCGATCACATTTCCCCATATCCACTTCCTCTTAGACACCAGGCACTTTCCTTTTCTCCTTTGTTTACGTTCAATGAAAACGAAAGGATCATGAAGTGTACATTGGTAAGCTAGGTAAACGAAATCATTAGTATCTCAAGGACAGATGGCTCTCCGTTGCTTTCACTGTTAAGGTATGGTCAACTAAAATAGTTTTCCACTGACCTTCGCTTATATGGTGAACTTCAAATTACTCTCATTTTTGCAAAGAAGAAAGTTAAACATTTTATGTGTTATTACTCTACTTTCTTCTCTAGTCTTTCCATACAACATTCATGGGGTTTTAACAAATTTTTGGCTTACTTATCATTTGCAACACGCTTAGAAATACTGCTGCGAGTCCAAAAATCAAGATTCATGAATGTTAAGGTCTCCTAGACGAAAATATGCCGTGTTCACACCGGATAAAACTATGCCTCACTTCCAATAGAATTCAAATCAAATTCACTGATATGCAGTGCAAAACACGATATGAATTGACTCGATTTTACTCTTAAAGTTTATAAACAGCAGTTTGGATTTTCTTTGTCTTTTATTCATCATCGTCAGCTGCTACATACATTTTCAAATTCATGATGAGAAAAATGTTAGATGAGATATATTTTCCTAATTGCAATCATTTTCATGAGTAAACTAAACTTTTTATAGTAGCGTTTTTACATTAAATGCGCTGTAAAAAATTCAGCATAACCATAAATTAGATTATTTTTTTAATTATTTTTCTTCAGGCTCTAAAATATTTCACAGAAGAGCGTTAGGAAAGTTCGTATCCATATTTTTTCCTTCATAATACCGTAAATTCATTAAATAACGTCTAATATTGTTATGTTGTTTTCTCTAGATTCTATTCCTCGTAAATGAGATTAGGTGGAAATTTTAAAACATGTTTATGAAACACCGAGTGTAGTTTTACATATTTCATGGGCAGTTAGCCTTGGACTTCGGTTTTTGATTTTAAATCGAAGCTCTCTTTGATGCTTCCCACTAAGAATATCAATCTTATCATGTATATTAATCTTTATGTTCTCTTTTCCTATAGGATAATGCAGCATCAACAACTCCTGAATTAGACGTGAGTACTCAATTTCTTTTCTTTTAAGATGATATCAAGCTTAATTAAGTAACTCTTATTCATCAAGCAAATAATTATTGAAGAGGATACTAAAGCAAGTATTGCCTCTAAAAAAGCCATTATGTATAATCTTATGTATAATCTTAAGGCTAGACGCAACCGTACAATATTTGATTGAATATTTTCTGCATTTTATGAATGGCCGAGCATCTATGCATCAACTATTTCATTTAGCATTCAATAAATTCTTTATCCCTCTAAAAGAATACTGATTTGTTGTGGCCTTGTTAAATTAAATGCTGCAATGTATTCGTCAACAGTTGGCATTAGTTTTATTATGAAGTACTCCATATATGTAATAACCACCTGCTCTGTGGGGGGCGTGGGGAAGGCATTCCCTACAAACCTAGCCTTCTTTTAGGCCTACAGACGCAGGCATCTATTTCAGGGGCCTTTCTTTCACCTTCTTCTGCAGGGGTGAGGTAACTAAGCACTCACTTCTCACCTGCTCGTTCTTTCTGTCTATAAGGTCGGAGCTTCTCAATGAACTTGTGGCAGAGGGCCCTCTAGGCATAGAGGTGAACCTTATAGCACGTCACAACGACATTGAGCGGTCCCCTCGCCAGGCTCTAGGGCAAATTCCCCCCCAATCCCCCCCTTTCCTCCCTCATCGGCTGTGTCATCGGAGAACCACAAGGAGCGCCGAGGAGTAAGTTTTGGTGTTGGTAAAAGTAGAGAGAGTGTGAGAAGAACCAGGAGGTATCTGAAAACGTCAGAAAGAATAAAGAATGGTCAGCAGTCTGTAAGGAATACAATTATCTTTTTAGTGGTAATAATATTTTTCGGAGTGTTGCATTTACGAATCATTTTCTTTACAATCACAGGAGGGAATGCTTAAAATATTGATAATTTGACGATTCAATTTTGAAATCGAAAATTTCAACCGAACTTGGATATCCTGATCATCTGAAAACTTTCCGTGATATAGATATACATCTCGTCATAAGAACTCCCTCAGATTTACCTATCAACCTCTTAAAAATTTTTATACTTCACAATGTATCTTCGTTATTCTTTTTTACTAGAAATCACAATTTCAATTCTACTTTCCTCTCTGATGTACACATACACGACAAAAATTATATATCTTGATTGCCCATTTATATATGTCCAGTACGTGTTCGTCGTGAAGACAATGTAATCACGGTTTATTCGGACACTATAGTAGTTAATGGATATGAACAATGCCGATGTATTGGAGAATCCTTCCTAGAATCATTAGTTAATACTTTTTTGTAGTTTAGTTTTATCGATATCTTCCCGTATAACGGAACGTTTAGGACAGAAAAACATTACAGTATTATTTCATAACATTTCTAGAAATTCATAATTTAAACCACTTATTATTATAAATATACAAGATATTTCCTCTTATCTGTTCGGCCGTACCGTAGAGATGTTTTAGAATCGTAATTCTTCATATTACACAATCGCCCTTAGATGGTCGCCGCGTTCGGCGCTTGGAGAACCCTTGTCTCTTAGTTCATTGACCGCCTAGTTCCTTTTTCTCTCTTCTACCATATTGGTAGGAAAATCATGGTTAATCCCTCAATAAAACTGGCTCACTGTATAATATTTAAATGGATGTCACTTACGAGGGAGAAAAATCAGAAGATATGCATATCGTTAAGCGATATTTTGCACAAAACTTGACTCCAGTTATTGTTACAATTATTTAATTAATTCGTAAATTCATACGAGTTCGTAGTTGAATCATCTCTCGTTGCTGTTATCTTCAGATTGAATGTTATTGCTTTTCCTTCGTGAAAAAACGTATTCTTGTGTATTCACATATAAAAAGTCAAAGTAAATCTTTTATGTTAATTATTTGGGGAAGTTGTGACCTAGGGAAACGGATCTGAAAAATATGACCAAATCTGATAATACAATATAACCATACATACTTGTCTTTTCCCGCATATCATCAGATGTGAACCAAGAGGAAGATCTTGGTTCGAGTTCCTGTATTATAAGACTTTTTCGTCCCCGGTTATTCATATCGGCAAATTAGTACGTTCTTGGGTTATAGTCTTATTATATGCGATGAACACAATAGACTACAGACATCTTTCTTTAAGCATAGAGTAAGTATATAGAGGGCCAGTGTATTAGTTTGATATGGAATTTGAGACAGTACTTGGATTGGATTAATAGCTTAAAGATATCCAGCTGAAGTGCCCGTTTACTCTCAAAGAGAAAAAAGAAGTGTGCATGCATTAATAGTACAGTTAAACTCATTTTAATAATTTTTCTTGAATGAGAAAAGTTAAGATTATCACTAGTAAATTACGTATACCGCATTTATATATAGGTGTGTAACCTTTTTAATTTCTGTTGGAGCCATTAACGTGCCTCCGTATACTTATTTCCTTACACTGTAATATCCCGGCTGCCTTTTGCGATCTTTTTACAAGATTCGAAAACATCGAGAGATTTTTCGAGAAAGATAAAACCTCAAAAAAAAAAAACAGTTGGGTTTTCACTGATTCACAACTTGTCCGCTTTAGCCTTATTTTCTCTTCGGACATGATGATTTCCCGAAGTTGGAAAGAAATCACTTAGGAAAAATCTACTCAACCCTGTTCGATAAGTTACGACGGCGCTAAACTATAATCTAAAATCTATGATCTGTGAAGACAAACTGTGATTTCATGCAGTCAAAAAACACCACTTTGTTGCTGGTGTCTCACTGTCTCTGAGAAACTTTTAATGACTGCCAGCAAGCTAATGATGTCTATGGGAGAAAAAGCGAATAAAAAATATACATCACTTCTCCTATAATAGGTGGGCCTCTATATACTTACTCTATGCTTCTACAGATCTCAAGCTTTCCATAGCAATAATTGTAGTAATTATACAGCGCACACGATACATTTTATTCATCATTGACTTTGCTTATTATTAAATATTTCATAAAGAAAGCGCAAGACAATAAGTTTATCGGCATGTGGTATCCTCTTTTAGATAATTTAATCATCATGTATTTCACTGAGTGCTATTTAAATTTAGTCATTACGAATTAATTTCTAATTAGTTTAATCGTGTATGTATCTATAAAATATAACTTTTACTATATACTTGTAACTACTGATTGCTACAACTGGGAATAAAAACCGATGATCTGAACTGAAAAAATAGCGGTTTCTGGTTCCGATCCAGATATGAGCATTGTAATATTTCGCTTCGGGTTCGGCTTTCAATCCGAAGAAAGTAAAGGTTTTCGATTTTTGGTTCGGTTCCAGTGCGATACCCTGCTCTCAAACCATTCCAAAACCTCATTCTTCTCCATACTGAACAATGGAGTGCCTTAGGCCTTCTCAGGATTTATAGACCATGCAAATCCTCAAAGCCACATACAATACAGGATAGGAATAACTGTAATGAACTGGTGTTTGAGTATTTACATGCCAATATCTAGGTTATGTTGAAGAAGCAAATGTATAAAATCCACTATTTTCGGATTTCAAATGTGTTTTTCGAATTTATGTTAAACCTACTTCTATTTCGAGCAGACCGCAGATTAAGGAAACCTCAAAGCATGGGCAATCACAGTATCTTCCACCCTTGTCCTATCTAACTCCTTCGCTTTCCTCTTAACTCTATTGTGGTTTACAAATGATGTTTATTTTGGGTCAAACGGCGAATTTTTCCGTAATCCAATCTGTAGGAGGTCACAAGGTGGCCACTAGCCGTCATGCAGGGAACAATCAAACCTCATAACCATCAAAGGATATTCTTGGTGATGATCAACGAATGTTGTCCTAGGACATATCTTTGTCCCCGAGTCCGCCTCAAACCGCAGAATAGGGAATTGCAACCCGTCTCTCATCAAAAGGAGGAAATTTCCAATTTGGTCCATGAAGAGGAGTCAACCAGGAGCTTCATTTCGTTGAGACGGCAGGGGATAACAATTCCAGGTGGTCCTCCTCGAAAAATGACAGAATCAAGCGAATTATAGTTCAAGAGATGATATTTACGCGCTTTAACTTGATAGTTTCACTTGATAGCTTTTATCCGAATGTGGGCGAAATAAAAATAATGAAATAGAAACCTATTCCAATTAATGCAAGTATTAAGGAAGATTAAGTGAACTTAATCGTATCAGCCAAGGCAGAAGACAGAGATGTTTGCTGAAGAGGACTGAAATGAACTGCGTGTGAGGTTTAAACTGCCTAGTTATTTCGAACGTAGAGATCGTAATCTAAACATCGAGGAACACGAGCAAAAATTAGTTACAGTGAAACATTAATCTGTTAGCAGTTGTATTTAGAGTTGGAACGTTATACCTGGTAAACTTCTCATTCCAATGCAGAAAAATGTTAAGAATTTTAAAAAGATACATAAATCTTGATCATAATAACAATTTAATTAATGGAAACATCAAGCCCCTCAATTATATCCATTTTAATAATTATTGATTGTTGTTCGTGACACACAACCATTTCCTATACAGAAAAATCTGATTGGTCGGGACTCGAACCCGGGACCATCAGTTGGATCACTAGTAGGCTAACCCATGCTTATATGTGTGTTTATGGAAGGGGTTTGTGGGGGGATTTACATCCCTATAGGCGTATGTCAGGCAATGTTTAAAAATTAGTAATTATGCTTTACCCCCATCGAGATTTACCAATAAACAAGGAAGCCAAATTGTAGCGTATAGGTAAATAATAACAAATAAATAAAATGATGATATAAGGTTGATTCACTACTTGGAAAGACCTAATTTCAGGCTAAAATGAGTCTCTTAACAAATTAGAAAGAATATGGCTATGATACGTCAATTTGGTCATTGGATTTTTATGATAGATTTATCATTATTACATGGATTCCAATTCAAATCACATAGTGCGCGAAATAGGTAAACATATAACACTAATATATAAATAGATAAAAATATAGAGAATCGAAATATACAATTGAAGCTATTAGAGTTGAAATTCAACATGGATACGGATTATGTGTAAAGTATAAATATGCTTTATTTCAGTTCCATGATGGAGAGAGCACAGGACTTAAACTTTAAGAATAAACTAAAATTCGAATTTAATCCGCCGAAATTTGCCTCTTTCTTCTTCCATGACTCGTAAAATTCTACAAGTTTCATTAACGAAGGACTCCAGTTTCTCCCGAGCGTAATTTCTCCTCCATTTAATTTATTTCTTGTGAAATCATTGCTTTAGTGTACGGTTCTCCAGCGTTTATGATCGCAGAAAGTAAAGTATATGAATCTGAGTGCTGAGTGGAAAGGATGGAAAGCTGAAATTAAAGTTCCCAATGATATTTTATGACTTTAAAGGTGACAACAACTAACCGATACCAAGCATACATTAAACATTAAAATGACACGGACTCCCACGTTCCACTTTTTTTCAGCGCTTCAATCGACCGCTTTTTTTACCAAACACCGCCTCTTCTTCGTCTTGCACAAGAACATCGTTTTACTTTTAAATTCGGCCGCTGCTGCATTGCGGAGCCACTGATGTATTAATTATGATCGTGCCTCTGTGACATATATAGAGTGTGGATATTTGTTAAAAATTATCCAAGACGTGTCGTCGTGCAATTTCGCAAACTCGGCAGCGAGAGAGACATATGAAAGAATAAATGATTAATTGGTTCGCATAACAGGCATTTTTGCTATCTCTTTTGAAGTAACAACATATCACAAGGCTACGCAAAATACGCATTTTCAGGACATGAAAATAAATCGATGTTTAATTAATCGTCTTTTGCAATCATGCCGGCATGGATTTATTGAGCGAAGTAGCTCTATGGATGTTATTTAATCAAAACCAAAGCTGAAGACCACAGACCAATGTTCGTTCGACTGGAAGGAAATCCTTACAGTAATGACCCACCTCAGCACTTTCGATTGATTTTAAAAAGATACCTTAAAAATTTTATACCGAGGCTGTTAGACGTTTTAAACATATTGTTAGGAACTCCCTGCTTTGAAATAAATAGATTATAAACGATGTATTTCAAAGCATTTATTTATAATACTATTAATAATAAATTGTTTTCGCGTTCATCTGCGGAAAATTTTTCTACAAATACTCGCAGCAATCACCAAGAGCATCCTCGACATATTACCGTTTTTCCATATGAATTATGACCTTATACTTATCTTCTTCCTCTAGAAATTGTCTCTGTTAACCATTTCTCTTCAATTTTGGTAGATTTTACTCAATATATGTTGTGTTTGCTGCTTCATTAAAAAAAGGTAGCGGAAAATTGCAGTCGGCTAACAATCAATCTTATGCTGTACGAACGTGATAATTCTGATCTCGTTCTTAAAATAATTTTGGGCAACACTGGTCTGAACACTGCTTGTTAGTGCCATGATAAATTATAGAAGACGAAAATCAATAAGATTGTAGGTGAAAAAGTTCACTTTACTTTCCATCAAAGAAGTAGTAGAAACAGGATAGTTAGTAGACTGTCAACTAAATTGTGAAGTATTAAGCGAGATTTTCGACTACGGTTTCGTTTAAAATATCCATAATGTAACAATAATTTATGATATATACTGTATTGTAACCCGCGGACAGTAAAAAAATATTTTTATAGAATTTTTTTAGGATGAAGTTCCACCAGATTTCAATGGACACAAATTCTTATCGGTGAATTTTTCGGGATATTATTTTAAAAGAATTTATTTCGACTCGCTGCTTTCACATCGAGCTGTAATATTTTATATCTGTGAGCATTTTCGATAATAGTTGTTCTTTGATTGTAGTAAATTCATCTGTTTGAAAACATTGGGATCGATTTGATCGTGAGAACAAACCCATACAGTATTTCTCCACCTATAGCCCACAAGCCATACTTTTGATGCATTAAAAGAAGTTTATGAACGAAAGAAATTCAATCCATCGACGTTGCGGGTATTTTAATTTGTCAGCAGCAGGAAGATTTGTGCGAAGGAAGTTGTCTCTGGCTACTTCATCTATATAAGCTTTCTATTTCGTCGATTCCCTGAGAGAAATCCACACTTGTTCAATGAAGGCATGAGTGAGAGCGTGACATTGAGACCCCTAACCCATCCATCAACCCGTTGACGATCCAACCGATGACGCAGTGGGTGTGAAATGTGCCTGTTCAGCGTCATGCTGGTGCCACATATCCAGCCGTAAGTTATGCAGCAAAATCTCTGCTGATTTAGAAAACGTTACCTATCCGAAATGCTGTTCTAAGCTTCTTTGAATTCGTCTTCTTTGACACGCTTCTCCCTGGATAGCTTTTATTTTTATCTATTTTTTTTCATTTCACACCTCTTCGCGGAAGGTTAGAGCCAAGTGGTAATTCTATGCCTCAGTGACATACGTTATCTTATAAAGGGATAAATCCAGACTTCACTACTTGAACAATATAAGAAATAGCATAAAATTTACTACAGTCCTCAGTACATATTGTATTATTAATAATTATATATAATATTAACGTGGTAGTATAGGTATTGCTAAAAGTGCTTCTACAGCTAAGCTGATTTTCCGAATATGAACACTCTCGGATAGCTGTGAATTCGTCTTTTTTGCATATTAAAAAAACTCTGTAATTCGGGTGGTGGAAAATCAGGGGACATGTATCGCTGGTTGCAGATTTGCAGGCGCCTTAGAGATATTCCTCTCTACACAACTTTCCCGCTATAAAACGGCTAGCTTTCTACTTCATTTAGCATTGAAAATGGTGCGAGACATTTGTAGACGCAAAAGTATTTTTTTATCATAATTACGGAAAACTGAAATCCATAACTTCTGCGTAAATGTGACGCATGTGCATCAAATAGTGCAATATTACAAACTGACGAGCGCGGAAGGAACTTTAGAAAGTGATGTATAGATTTTAGCTGGGAATGCTATAGAAATATAAGGAAAATGACAGTCCCCTGATAACCAAGTGAGTAGCACATTCACGTTTATTGAAAGCGGTCCGGGGATAGGCTCCCAGGTTGGAACACGTGAGTGCAAAATTACTTCAGCATTCAAAGCATTTTTAACAGTGCTGCTCAGAATTTCGAAGCAACTAGTTGTAGCAGTTATCTCCCAGATTTTTTCCGAATGTCTCATCGGCCTATATCGGAAGGGTAAAAACATGATCTATTACGAAATTCCTCTGAAAATATCTGTGAAATTCAATCTTAGTCCTTAATATCGATATTCTAATGACTCCTTTATTTTATTACAAAAAGCATATTGTTACGCTCACCGATTTATAGCATCAAGTCTTAAGAATAAGCGCGGCATTTCGGATTACCAAAAGTATTTGCCTTTAGGATCTCCTATTCTGTTCCAGTACTCTAGATAGGGTCTAAGTAGCGCAAAGTTACAACGATCACGGACTTTTTCCTTGCGATACGAAGAAGCAGAGTGCAATAAGTGGCAGTCCATACGTTTGGATGTGGTTCCCCTGTGTTGAATTCTTTGTGAGGCCAACTAAAACATTTCACCTATTCCGCCATTATTAAGTTTCCCCTCAAAGGCTTTGGGAAAATTGATTCTTCGGAAATTTTCTTTCGTTAAAGCTCATTATAGAGCGTCCACGTACGTACGACTCTAAGCTCTAATTGCCAATAATTGCCACATAATATAATTTTGCTCTTCATTAATATAAATCTTTTTCTTTCTGATTTCCTGTAACAAGAGCCAAAAATAATAACTTTTATCATACTAAGTCGCATCGTTAATGGAGCATTTCTTCACCCATGCGTAAAATATATTGGCAGTCTTTTCCCTGTTTCAATTATCTTCCTTTATCGATATTATAATTTTCCTTTCCTTATTCTTTCCTCTAACACCTCAAGAATCCAATCAATTATGATGTGTATTGTCATTAAGTTTCTTCCTGATAAATTAAAGGCATGGAATAAATATGATTTCAGGTAACACCTTTTTAACAATTACTAGCTGAAATACCGGCGCAAGCTCCCTTCTAGAGTTCAAATTTATAAACAAAGAACAAAGGTGTATTTCTGAAAGAAAGGTTAAATATAGTCATAGTTTTGTTTGCAAATGGAGGCCATTTAAAATCGAGCGAAGTATACTATCTGACCCTTTCTAGGTGAGCTTGGAAGTGATTTGAATTATTCGTGAAAATATCATTGAAACTTCTTTCTATTCAAAAGATGGATTCTAAAAGTAACTCTTATAGCACTTTTCCCTGTTGATGATCAAATTTGCCATGCTATCAAATGAAAATAGTAGGAAAAAATGCAACTTAAGTAACGTATTTGATGTTCAAGACGGCAGCATTAGAATGTGATATATTTTCACAAAACGTAGAATATATTTCTAAAAACATTCGTTAATTTGAGCAGTTAACAATAATGCGTGACATTATTTGAGAGTTGATTGATTCAAATAACTTTATAGTGTTACTCAATCAGCTCTCACGTGGTTGTTAATTATAGTATTTCTCAAGATGTATCCTATGCGAGCAGTGTAAAAGAAATTCGTATTCACTCATAGAGGGCATTCTAACCCACTTAGCGTTGAATCCCGGACTATTAGCAGGAATAAACTTAGTCTATTATCCACAGTGTATTAATTTATTAATAAAAAACGCTGCAGTTTAGTCTTTGGACCAGGGGGTAACGGTATCTAAGTTTCAAAAAAGAAAAGTAGTGATACTGTATGAAGCACACCGCACGAGATTCAGGTTAAAATATATTTGACTCTCACAATGAAACCCACGTAGTAAATTAGGTATATTCTCATTTATCCAGGATAATGGTCAGAAGATGATGCATGAATTATCAGGAAACACGGGTAATCCAAACTTTCACTTTCATTACTCATAGTATTCATAATTTATGTAAATAAACGATCAGTTGTATTTGAACGCAAAAATACTTGCCTGTTCCTGTGTTTGAGCCTTTTCATAACTATCTCAGGAAATATCGACAAAGAGTAGAAAAAAATGCGTGGATAGTTCGTAAACCGGATAATTCGCCTATAGGTAAACGGTAATCCACAATATTAAGATCCATTATCAACTATCATTATGCTGCTTACGTAAATATAAGTGTCCGATTTGTTAGTTTGAAAACACTCGCTTCTTGTAACCCTTGAAATGTGACACGTTGACATTATTCAAAGAACGATATACGTCGGAAGTACTCTGATATCTTTCATGTTGCCAAACGTAGCTTTGATATCCTGTTAGCGCTTCATCTCTGAAAGCGTTTTTTCCCCTTGGCAGTCATTCAAGAGGCTTCCTCCATTAAAGACTATAAAGAGAGCAGCGTGATTGACGGAACGTCAAATGAAAAAATCGATGGATGACACCTTCTTATACACCATAGAAATGAGTAGTAATACATCTTTCATTCCATGACAGGCACCTTTCCGTCGTAATAAATCCATTTTCCCCTTCATCGTCCTATTGTCGAATCTGAACGGAATTCGTACCCCTCAATCCGGAAAAAAAAGTCGGATCGGATAATACAATTCTAGTAAGCTCCTCCGCGCAGAGTATGAATTTCAAATCACTGTCGAATCAGAATGGAACCTTTAAAATGGAACCCTTCCCAAGGATTGTAATTAATGACGCGGCCATGTAATAATTGAGATTGTAAGATAGGAAAATCGGACTTTTTAGTTAGTGAAGTGGAGATTTTAAAAGTTCCTTAAGTCATTAAGAAGATAAACTTAAAATTCGTCATATACAGATGTAGTAGTAGTCTCGTTAAAGTGTTTCAACAGTTGAGGTCATTTTGCACGTGGTCTCAAACCGGGAATCGAAATCGGGGCCACTTTATTGAAGTGGAATGCGCTGCCCACATTGCTATTAGAGAGCTCCTCATGTAAGTTTTTGAATAATATATCACCTACAGATTTCACACTGGATTTAGCCAAAATATGCGGCATTGGTTGAACATCGCTGCTTTTAAGCACAAGATACACAAATTTGAACTTAATACAATCTGAGTTGCATGTTTCGAATTTGCGCAGATTTACAATACCGCTAGCAATTTTTTTCATAACAGCGATCCCTTACATGGTCATGGTTGAGACTGTTAAAGTGAGACTCAAGAAACAAAAAACAATCTTAGAATTATTTAGCGGAGGTGAAGTATAACCCCTTACCCCTCCTTTCCCTACTCTCCCTCGTTAATTATCCGATTACCCGATTAGATGCAGTCTGAAGATGTGTATGGCTTGAAGAAAACTAAATGCAATAAATATATATTAAGTGTAAATAAGAGAGATTTACTTCTATATGAGAGATATGGCACCTTCCGTTAAGTCAAAGATTCATTAATAGAGATTTATTCGTCCCGTCATCATCATGATATTACTGCGGTTTCCGGAGAAGTTAGACAATATAGATTGTGCCAAAATGTCTGAGAGTTTAAATATTTAGAGAATATTTTTGAAATACAATTTTGAACTAATTAAATGGGCGATGAAAGTATTTCATGTTTGATACCCTTATCCTAATATCACTTCATGAAATGATATTACAACTTCCTCAACTAAAATATCCTGTATCAAAGTGTAAAAAATAGTCACATTAATATTAACATTGGTTATGACCTTTCCTAGCGCTCGTAAGATAAAAATAAAAATACGCACAAAAAGGCTTATTTACAAATATATACACACATGAAAATTAAGTGCAAAGTACAGCAGAAAAATAATTATAAACAAGTGAGCATTTGAATTCTATGTACTGAGTATAACATCTATCCTGATTGATTTTCTCTATCTAAAATTTTAACATATAAAATATAATAATGCTAATTCACAAGAAATAAAGTACATTTAGGTGTACATAGATTTACGTCCCACTCATTTATTCTGTTGTGATTACTTTTTTGAATGTCTTTCTAAGGCTGAAACTCGTGAGTTGATTTCGAGTAAAAGTAATGAAAACCTTTTTATTGTGTACTAATTCATAAGTCGATATCATTAATCATTATTTTCCAACAGCATTTTTATACAGAATTTCCGATAGGAACCGCTGACTTACACAATTTAATTACGTCATTGAAAGATAAGTCTATCAAACTCTCACAAAAGATTATCAGATATTTGAAGGATTATCGAACCGTGGCACTTAAACATATGACGATGGAGAATATCCTATAACAAAGGGTTTTCGAATTCTCAAATAATTCCTCTTCAGCACGAAAGGAAACATGAAGGAAGACAGATGAAAAGACGCTAGGGTATTATTGGAGGGAACCTAGGAATGTTTGGCAAAGACTCGAGGAAATCGTGAAAGAGGTTTTATGGTTGGGTGCAGGAATAAAAAAGAGCCGGCATGGATAAAAGGTACAAAGAAAGTGAACCTGTCTCATGGTGAGGTCGTGGAAGCATCGGAAAGAATGATAGCAGAGATCCTAGTTTCGGAGTTGTAGAGCGGGAGTGCCAGCTGGCTGAACGAGAAGGATGCTTACTCCGAAAAAATATCGAGGCTTACGGCATGTTCCGCCAGCGGTAGATTTAATTTTTTAGCAATCGCTGCTGCGGTTGCCATTTAGCTGGATGTTCGGGCAATTGTTGATTATTCCTGCATAAAAAGTTGAGCGGAAGTTAGAGTTGAGCAGAGATTCTAGAGGAGCAGGTGCCTCTGGAAAAAGTGATGAGAGTGATAGGCAGAGATAGGGTAAGATGCTGTGGGAGTGAACTTTTGGAATATAAGGAGTCCTCTCTTAGAGCAAGTGGTACGATAAAAGTATTAAGTTGTGGAATATCTTGCTGGCTTCAGTAAATCTGTGCATATATAAAATAATAACAATCAAAGTAAATAATTGTAAAATTTATTATTACCATTATAAAGTAAAAATATTTTCAGTATATTTATTTGATAAATATTTTTGAAAAGTCATTCATATAAATTTCCAAAAATATTTTATGAGTGTTAAGCCGAAACCGCTTTCAAGTTTTTCTTCATATACAATGCTGCAAGGCATTTTGATCGCTTGTACGTATTTACGTGCTAAGTCAACAGCGGATGAGGGAAAAGTAATATAAGGATTTAACATGGCGTGGAGAGCCATACGGATGGAAAATCAAAGAAAAACAGAAGTGAAAAATATCGATGTGACTGGAACTCTGGTTTCCCACTTTCGGGACAGGTGTTCTAACCGCTTAACTACCATTCCAAGCCAATTCCACTCTTTTAACGGGATGCTTTGGGAGCAAGGCAAGTCAATCCACATGGTGGCACTAAGGTCTATCAAGGCAACCAATTCACAATGGTGTTCTGAGGAATTCCTCCAAGAGAAAATAATAACGATAGGGGAATTGCATATAAATCAGCACGATAATTTGGCTTCAAAAATACATGTGTAAAATTAATTGTTAATTCTCATTAGTAAAGAACGAATAAAATGTCTGCGCTATTTATTTGAGGTGCAGCTAATGTATAACTTACCTCGCTCTATAATCCGTCGAGAGTCTCCGATGAAAGGAGGCAACCATAAGAAGCTTAAGTGAATACTTTCCTATTTAATAAACATTCGTAGTGGAGCAGCTTGAAAATTGATGGAATTTCAAACGCTATAGAATGAGGAAATTGTACTCTGAAAACTTTATCGAATTTAATCCATCGGATACTCAACTTCCTCTTCAATCAAATACTCCACTTCCTCGTCGATTTACGTTCACTAACAAAAAGAAAAAAACTATCCTTTTGCTTTTCATTTATCTTTGAACGCATTATAATGACATACGTGGTTTTTTGGAAGAGAGAGCCATGTGGGCGTAACCAATAATGGGTTAAAATCTACCCATCTATTCTGTGCATGTATATACGTGTAAACACACAGAAATATATAATAATATACCATAATACGCTCTAATATATTATGGTATGTAACTAAGATTTAAAGCGTGGCTAACTGGAAAATAACCCCAGGCTTGATATGATGACTTGATGGATATACTTTAATAGTTAAGGGTTTTACACAAAACACACCGAATTAAAGCACTGTGCTAGTTGTAGTAGAAAATTCGCTGTGGAAATTAGAGCATCAGGGCATCCTCTCAGCTTTCACTCCAATATACGGATTAATTAGATCCAGCGAGACGCTTCTTTAAAGCCATGTTTGCCAAACGAAGTCCTCTTTTTATTTTAATTCCTCGCAGCAGACGCTTATTGAATCGGACACACGGAGCATTCAGGAGAATTTGCGAAAGAGAGTAACGTAAGGTATGAGAAAAAACTCGAGTAAAACCAGTACGATTTGAGCAGAGCTCGTGACCCAAAGGTTAGTGACCCCGCCTGAAGAACTGTTTTCGGAAAAAGAATGAACGAGAAAAAAGGGAGTGAGATTGGAAGGCTGGATGAAATGCAATGGAAACTACGTTTGAGAATGTATTTCTAAAGAGGTTCAAAGGCTTTGGGCTAGCGTTATTCTACTCGGTCTTTGGTGACGAGAGACTGTATTTGCATTGTAGATGCAACGCTAGGTGGATCTTGTCCGAAACGTGGCCACCATACTTCAGGATGCATGCTAAATAAAGAAGATGAAGCTTTAAACTCTAATTTAGTTCCGCGATCTTTTCCTGCGACTCCTGCTAACGTTTCGAATTTGCTGTAAAATTCTCGCATTAATTCGTGTTTTCATACTTATTTGTAGGTATCAAAGCATGTTCTTCCGCCGGAATATAGATTGCTGATTAGAAATTTACGTCGCATTGTGATCTAGAAAATTCGAAATTTTCCCATTTTCCCAAAAAATTCTACTGAAAGATCATTAGATTCGAAAGACCATTATTTATAAGATCACTAATCCTCTATGAATGAGTCCGCCAAAGCTAAGCATTCTAATGAGATTCAGTATGAAAAATATAGTCAGGAATCTTGATGCAAGCATAAAAATTTAGAAAATGTCTAATAAAAAAATACAGTTTTAGATCTCCCAAAGCAAATAAATATATTTTTTAGAGAACTACGGGCATATTCAAAAGCTAATTCTTCAATTAGTTTTGAAATGGAGTAAGTGCTTCCTGAGTGCTAATTTGCACTTCTGGATCCGTTTAAGTAATATATTTTCCGAGCGAATTAGTTCACGCATAACTTAACTCAAAAGTTGAACTACTAAAGTATACCGTCGCATGAATGTAAGCATAACTGGCTTACTTGGCAAGTAAGCATCACACACTGATTTACTCTTAATGTCTGCAACCTTTGCCTCAATTATGTCTTCCTCTTCATCAGGTTCCTCCTCCATTTACCCGATCTCACAGTTTTATGAGGTTCATCAAGACGAAAAATTTTTCGGTAAAAACTCGGAAAATTACCGCTCCGTACGAATTCCAGCCGCAAACTTAAACAAAACTTTATTAAGCTCTTGGCAACTTGGGTTTTTTCCGTTCGATTTCCGATATGAACCCAGCCTTTTTCCCTTCCAGTAGGATATTGGAATACATTTCTGAAATAACATCTCTGAAATTAAAAGGAAAATAAATTCCTTCGCGACTTATCAGGTTCTCCTTTTTGCACACTCCATTTCATTTCTCGCGTCTTGGCCAGCTATTCAAAATCTTCTGTGAGGATTCATGCGATTTAGACGAGAGCAAAGGAAAGAAGGAGATTTAGTTGATCCGGATATATTGTGAAAGGATTTGAGACTGGCGGTCGAACTGTCAGAAAACCTTGTCTGTCCAAATCCCACAATTTCTTCTCCACTAGTCCACGATAAAGACTCTCTTGGGCTAAATTTTACCAAAATAAATCGATACTGCTTTTATTTAGAGGAGCCAAAATTCGAAACACTTCCAAAAAATAAAAAGTGAACGAGTTGGATTCTTTCCAAAACACAAATAGACACAGTGCAAAATATAGGTAAGTTAGACGGTATAAAATAAGCGTTTTATAAGAGTGTATACATTTACAATTTTGTACAAATTAGATTACCAAAACCTTTCCCCTGTAAGACTAACTTGACGCATCCATGCCAAATCTTTTCATTTGCGACTTTAAAGTCATATTTAAATGATATTTTACGGATATTGACATATGTAGCGGAGAAATATAAATTCCTGGCGTAAAAGATTAAAAATTAATTTAAATCTTCTGAAACTCGTTATAAAATAGTTTCCATCTTATTGACCAAGTAACTGGGATATAAAATTAAAATCATAGTATAAACAATGCATTCACCGTATTCAATCGCATACTCTTGGCGTCAATTGTTTGATTTCTCCATTTAATTTCTACCACCAATACCAACCTCTAGTTCTAAGAACGACTCTAATGTAACAATATTTATTCAAATATTACTATGTAATTTGTTTTTCTTATTTCAATCTTTTCCTCTACTTATTTCAACTGTGCATTCATTTTCTATTTATGAAAAATTTCTTGGACAAGATATTCTGTTGAATTAATTCTCTAAGTTGTTGCTTCGTGTATTTTTAAAGCCTGAGAAGTTTTTCTAACATGAATACTAGTGAGTTAGTTGGGGCTGTAATGAGGGTAATGATATCTAGACAAGGTATAGCGCAAGACTTAATCCATAATAGTAATCCAACATTAAGGACACAACGGTAGGCGAGCACAAAAGTTCTCAAACCATCCCACGTCTATTAATATAGTGCCACTACATTAAGGCCGCACCATTCTACGTATATATGCTCCTCCATTCGTGCTATCATTTGAGAGAGAATAAAAACGCTAGAGAAAGCAATGTATTCATTCCATACACGCTTGAGTAGATGAATGAAAACCATCCGCTCATGCTGCTAAAAATTAGTGAATGGCATTAAAAATAAGCGTGGTAGCTGCTTTGTAGGCTTCCGAGAGCGACGGCTGTAAATTATGGTAAGAACATTTAAGAGAAGAGACTGATGAGAATATATTCAGATTTACAGCAGGTGGCAGTCGCCAGTGTCAGCATTTGGTCACAATGACAGATTTACGACTCTCCCCATTTCCTTTTGTGCTCAAGGATGGCACAGCTTATACCCAAGTATTTTCGAGTTTGTGTGTTAGCTTCGGGAAATCTCGTATGAGAATATTCATCCCGGCTGGAAAATTTAACAAGGCCCATTTTTGTGAGAGAGGAATGTGATTCCCAGGGGAAATGAAATAAATCACCTTTAAAAATGTGAAAAAATATGCTCCAAACGTACGGAGACAATAACTCTTAGGAATGATGTGGAATGCTGAAAAGGACGAGGGAATCTAAAAATTAAAACAAAACCGCGCTGCTCTTGCGAACTCATCTCCGCTTAAAAAGTACTACAAACTTTAAAAGTTGCATAAATCTGAGTAACAGACGTTTACGGATTGAGAATGGATGTACACTTACTTTTCGACACTTTAGAGGCATGTGATAACGTATCCTAGGACAGATTCTCTATGATAAAGCGAAGTTATCCTTTAGAAGTAATCCAAGAAACCTCACGAATCGATTCGTCATAAAATCTGCAACTATTCTGACGTGGTAATAATTAGTCAAATGTAAACCTAGCCCCCTTACACTTCAAGGAGTTTAAAATTTACAATAGAATGTACGAAATTAAAATTTACGAATTTTTACTACTCACTTTGAGGCAATCAATATAGGAGAAGAGTATCAACAAATGAGAAAGCTACGTAAGCTTAGAGGTATTGAAACATTATTTTGCTCTCATAGAATCTATTGATTCGGCCTCGACTTTGTTGCAGGTCTCCTTTATAATCAAAATCATAAGATAACACACATAATTTTTAATACTGAACTAAAGTCATTGCCAGCCAAACGAAGTGGTAAAGGTATAGGTATTGTCTTCTTAGTTTCATTATTTTGCTCTCGTTTGACCATCTAAATACATTAAAGAACTTATACAATGTGTGAGAGGACATTTTCTGAAGGAGACTATTTCCTCGAAATTCATACTGGACGATTAAATATCTCGAGTTTCGTGCATAGTGGTTGTATAAACTACAGGCACTAGCCAATGTAATAAGTAACTGTAAAAAGTACTTCGACAGCTAAGGTAATTTCGCACGTGAGCTCCCATCGGGAATCGAACCAAGGACCGTTATGAGCTATGCATAATGTATTGAATTCACGTTGAACCTAAAGCGTGATTGTTGAGAGGTGATTCTACAGCTGTATGTTGTGATTTAGCTACGAAGTCATCAAATCTTTCAAGAGGCTGTAGATATTGAACTATAAAAAGACTTAATAAATATATATCGAATCAAAAAATCAAGCAAATTAATTCATTATTACACAGCTCTAGCATTATGTTAAGAGATAAGAAACTGTAAACACTGCTTCGACAGCTGAGGTAATTTCGCACGTGAGCTCCCATCGGGAATCGAACCCAGGACAGCTTTCACTAAAGTCGAACGCGCCGCCCATATGGCAATCCGGAAGTAAATAAACCATATAACTGTATATGAGATACCAAAAAGCTGTGCTATTTATACCCTTCTATCATTTATTTGTGTAAATATAAATTCTTCCCACATAATTTTCTCATTTCTGCATCTCTTACATTCCTCAACTAATAATCCAAATTTTAAGGACGTATCCTCCGCATTTTCGCCGACTCAAATTAAAATTCGCGGCTTACGTTTAATTTGAAAATAATCCGCACGTTCCGAAAGCGGCAGGAGCCTTCATCAAAGACCACAAAAGACCAGATTAATGTTTACTCACCAAATAATAGGAATCTTCTATTTCGAGACGTTCATCATTTTCGGAATTTTAATAGAATAATCTCTCACGAGATAATAATCTCCCCAATGGGGACAGTAGTATTAGGAGATAATTTAATCCTTCATTATTCCCACATTCGCTTCCGAGAAATAATCCCCACTTGTCAGATTACAGGAACGATTTCCAAGAGAACAAAACGAATCTAGAGATATCACCGAATGCTTTACTCTGTAAAATCCACCTCATCAACCTTCTGGCCTATAAAGAAAATAACGAAAAAAAAACAAACGGACGGAGAGTGAAAAATGACGAGGCGTCCATTTCTGTCGGGAGAGAAATTTTCAGGATATCAAAAGACGACATTTCCAAAGGGTCCATCTCTTCCAAAGAAAAAGGAATCGAAGGGATTTATTAGTAGAATAG
This sequence comes from Pachydiplax longipennis, assembly GCA_036926295.1. NCBI lineage: Eukaryota > Metazoa > Arthropoda > Insecta > Odonata > Libellulidae > Pachydiplax > Pachydiplax longipennis. The sequence continues at coordinate 6,626,836 of JAVFKF010000010.1, forward strand.
CAAAATTTTCATGATAACGTTCCTCATCGAACTAAAAATCACGGCAAATGATCGGTAGAAGGGTTGCTGATGAACTCAATGCTCCCCTCGACTCTTTTCACGGCGTATTCCGTCGCTTCTTTCCCTCCACTTGCCTCTCTACCCACCATCCCATCCATTATTCCTCGCAAATTCACTTCCTGTCCCATTTAAAACTTTTTACTTTTTCCTTCCAGAAAAGGAATATCGAAAGTCATGTTCTGAACATGGAGAGAGCGAACGGGGGAGGGGAAAGTGAAAAGAAGGAAAGGAGAGAAGAGACAAAAGCTTAAAGAGCGACCTCTTCTCATATTCACCTCCTAAAGAGAGACCAAAAAGGTTATTAACAACTAGCAAAAGGGGCGAGTCTCTCGCGGGGAAAGACGTAATACCATTACGTTCTTTTGAATGATGATCGGATTTTATATATGATAAGTCGGACGCTGCGTGAAATCAGCTACACAAAGGATGAGAAAGCAAAATATCGTGGGTGTATAGAGAATGATGGGGATATTAAATAGATGGCGGGGAACAAAAGAGGTGAAAATGAGCTCGGGACTAATGTGAAGGGAAAGAAAAATGGGTCAGGGAAATGGATATGCATGGATGACACTAATTAGGGATAGAAAGACTGGAAGTATGTATGTGAATTATATAAATATATAGAGTGCACTCCTCACGGAGCGAGACTAAAGGAACTGAAAATATTGCTCCTTAAATTCGAAGCTCAGCAAGAATAAGAAATAGGTTTCGATACAATACATACTGTCTTACTGCTGTAAAACAAAACCATTTGCTGTGAAAGAGTGAGCGTGCAAACAGTGCTAAGACTCTTTCGCATAATGTTGGTATTGTTTCTATATCATCAGAACAGTTGTCACCCGTTATCTAGAGGGAACAAAAATTTAACTGCCGTGACTCCGTCCGGTTGGTGAACGCGTAAGTGCACCCTATATACACACTGTGTAACAAAATGCTACAACTTTACTCGAGTGGCATATCTTTTCCCTCTGCTTATCCATAGCGTTCATGAACGAGGTTCAGAAAACGCGTGTTACGTAGTTAAACTTATTATATTTATGTTGCCGTCAGTTTGAAGACGATGTCTTGTCAATAGTACACCATAAAAATTCCTACGCCCATGTTTTTTCCTGTAAAGAGCCATGTTTAGTATAATTAATATTCATTAATATTATTAATGTAATATAATTAATATAGTAATCTAATATTAATCGCCATAAAAATTTCTCGTTATAAGCGACTACGTATTATATGCGTGTTCGTTATGAGCAGTGTAATTTTCCCCTACTGTATCTGTACGTCTAATCGAGACTGTCTCACATGCTCACTATATGTGAGAACTAGTTATATGCTGAGTAAATTGCATAACATAAACACGCTTTAGATGCTCTCTGAGAACAGCATAATAAGCGGCATGGCGTTTAATCTGAGATATGAGAACTCTTCCTTTCTTACACGTCGGAAAACAACATGGAAGAGATTTTTGGTTTTTTTAACTTTTAAATAAGTGCTTTGCACCTTGAATTGAAATGGGATCTTCAGTTTGCTATACACACCACAGTTAGCGGAGTCTAAAAACTCCGCGAACTATTTCTGTGAAAGATTAAGCCTTTTCGTCATAGAATGGTCAGTCAGTTACTCCCTCCTATCGGTCTGCCAGTGCGAACTCCCGTAGATTGGCCGGTTAGACTGCTTTCCAAGACCCTACGTTCTACTAGCACGATATGCCCTATAGACTAAGAAAGGAGTAAGACTATTTTCGCACCGCCCTCGACCTATAACATCACGTCCCTTCTGCGCCCCCCAAACTTCACCGATAATACCACAATCTCCTCGGTGTCGCACCGATTGTAAAGGGTGCTTATTAAAGGATTTATCTTTCGGCCAACCAAAGAGGAGTTATTGCAAGACGATCCAAGATGGAAAGATGGTAACAGAGCACCTTTCTCACTTCTCGTAGTTATTTTCTCGCTGCCAATAAACAGCTTTTACCAATAGACAAACAGGGATGAATAACGAATTATTTGTCGGCAGTAGTGAGAGGCCATCACATCTTTCCAGTACTATACTTAAATCTCTCCAAAGGGTGCACCCCCGTCTTGTTTACTCGGTATGCTTAGAACTTGAGTTTACGACGGAAATACCAATTTCAAAAGACCTATTCATAATTTTTCCGCCATGAAACGAAGCTGATGTCAGAAATCTGTCACTATCAGAGCTAGAATCTGTTCCATCAAAAGGATGAGAATGGACTGCTTCGCGATATCTGTATTTCCTTCTCAAACCAATTAGTCATCGCAACCAAGAAAGGAAAAAGGAGGAGAGGTGAACCAAAGAAGAGAGGAGGACGGCGATACATAATGTAAACTAATCAAACTAGGAAGATTGGCTAAAGGTGATTGCAGTACAATGAAAAAATCAAGCTTATAAGCGATAAGCAGAGCGTTTTACGTGGTATTTTTACCATTTGTTTCGTTTGATAGTGACCGAGACCAGGAGAAAAGCGGGCATTAAGCGGCATAGCGTTTTAACTGTATATGTAATGGCGATTCATTGAAAGAAAGGGCTAGAGGACGGTAGACATGGCAAGTTAAAAGGGAAAAGTCAAGGAAGAAAATTTAAAAAAAGCAAAATTTACTTTTCAAACAAGTAAAGTCAGATAGCAGATTTTTTTTAGAATCAAGATTTGTTTCAAGTGTGACTTAAAAATGAAAAACGAGCGATTTCAGCGAAAAAGAGGAAATTGTAAAAAATGAGAGAATTGGAAGACGGGAAGGAGATAAATACTGCAAATTCCTAGGGTGAATCATAGACAGAAAAGATTGTTTAAAAATTAATGGCGAGTCACAGAAGCAATACCTGTTATTTTCAATAGTTATTTAAACAGAAGATTCACAAACCGTTCAATTCCACTGATGTTCACTGATATTTACCAATAAATTATACTGTTTTAAGGAATGTGTTAGCAAGATAATTGACTTCGAATGAACTTGATAGAAGTGCCGCGCGCCGGTAAAAGCCCCAATTATAAAAGCAAGTATAAAATGTCATACAAAACTTCCTGAAGTTGGAGTGAGACTGCTATACGTGATAGCTAAATTCATTTACATAAATACCCTGCATACAGCCTTTCAGCGTGTGGCAGAGGGGCTTAAATTGGCTTAAAGCATCTGAATTCCAATTCAAACATGACTTTATCCATTCCGTTTATACCTTGGACTTAGTAAATGAGCAGTTCTGCCGTTCTTTTCGCTGTTGCAGAAAAATTTAAGCGTCATCTGAAGAATGTATGAGCGCTTTACAGCCAAAACGTCTTCTCCTTCCATCAACATAATTCGCTATCACTATGCACGGAATAAATATAAAGTTATGCGAAATGTCCATAAATAGCTTTTTAGGGCGCTGGACTTGTAACATCGCATAGGTATTCACAAGGGATGCATAAATATGATGCTGGATCATCCATCATAATCTTGACTCATTAAAAAGATACAGCGGGCCAAACTTGACTGATTTTCCCAAAAGAGAAGGTTGTGGGTTTTTCTCAGAAACAGATAAAATCGACTATGGAAAGGGCTCCCGGATATCCATGTGGGTAGCGCGTTCGTCTTCAATGAAAGCGTTCCTGACTTTTATTCCTTGTGGGAACAGATATGTGCGAAATAACCTTAGTTGTGGAAGCAATTTTAACTATACAAATATTCGACGCGGAGTATATGCACGATTAATGAAATTTCTAAGCTAGAATTCAATAAGATAGTTCGTCTTTCTATTTGTCTTACTGTGATGAATGCTTACTTCTGGGAAATTTCAAAATCCGAAAGCCGAGCCAAAGCACGGAGAAAGTTCATTCAACTATGATAACTTTTACTTATAAATTATTATACACATATCATATATGCTTAAAGATTTATATTCGTAAGTTAATTTTTATTAACATATATTCTTTTTGCTTCTCGAGAAAGCTGGGTTTATCTCACATGATGAATCATGGAGGACATAATGTATATTTGCATTCCTTGGCATCGGGAATTGAGAAAATTGTATGTATACACAACATTACGAGGCTAGTTTAAATAATTGGTATTCATAGCTGGTACGATAACGGAGGGAAGCTATGAAACCTAGATTGTGAATTCTGATTGCTTTGTTCTCTCATTCCATACATATATGAAATTAAAATGATCCAATGACACTTAGCGGAATTCTATCTTACAGAAGAATTTATTTCACTAAAATTCTGCAATAAAAAACCATTGAAGTTAGTTTCTACAGGCGTTCCCATTGTTATTATACACTCTTTCATATTTGCTTTATTTATACTCTTAGTGCAATGAATTACTTTGTCGTGTATATAAATTTGGGCACTCTTCCAATATGTGATCTACATACCTCAACCCTCTGGCGAAGAACCAAATTTTTTTTGTTCTGTTGTTATTTACTCGGCTTTGTTTACTTGTTTACATAAATAACCCGCAGAACCCAACTCAACGCGATGAGAATGCTGTAGTAGTAAATAAAATTAGAAAATGGATGGTACGTTTTGTAAGTAAAAGTACCTAAATTTGTTTCCCCACGTACTTGTATTTTCAAATAAATTTGCTTTTCGTTTTATCGACTCGGATTCAACCGATATTATTTCCCGTTTCAATTTATAGACCGGATTCGATACCGGTATACATACGTAGACTCCTTGCCGTAGAGCTGGCGATGAAAGGAAGTAATAGTCGTTGAATTCACACCAAATGAGTTTACGTTTAAAGCTAGGTTACTGATGAGACGGTCGAAAAGATAAATTAAATTACGGGCGAAGACTCGGGGATTGACGTGTGTGAAAGGAAGGGAAGGAGACGGAGAGAGTAATAGGTACCGAATATGGAGCAAAAGAGAGACATCTGGACGGAGAAATGCTCGAATTGAGTGTGAGAGGGGGGACATAGCGGAAGCCATTCCGAGTAACTATCTTCCCCCACCTAAGAACGGTGCTCGTGTGCTACAGACAGGCGGGGTGGTGCGGATTATGGATTTAACGCTCGGCCGCTTGAAAACCGTTTTCTGGATTTTCTTCCCTACAGAGACGACATGGATCAGTAAAATGAAATTTCATCAGCGAAGGAGGAAGATAGATAACAAGCTACACGCGGGAGAGTGCCGTGTGGACGTCGGTGAAGAAAAAAAAAGAGGCTCCTCCCCAGCCGGAGACGCCTATTCAACCGCTCAGTGAATGAGAGAGAGATTGTCGTGGGTAGAAAATGGAAGAGAATTGTGTGCGAAGGAAAACGAAGTGAGAGGAGAGAGCGGTAAGAAAGCGTCTATCTGGAGCTGGTCACGGAGTTTGGCTCGAGGAGAAGGCTATAATTTCCGCCACGAGGTTTATCGAGAAAAAGCCCACCCTCGTTTCTGATCCTCCTGCTTCGCTTCGACAGGATTCCATCCATAAACTTGGGAGTCGCTAATTTTTTTTCCCGACTCCCCTTCCCTTTGAAGGGGGCTGTCTAATTAGTCCGTGTACAGTGACCTCGCCCGTTACTTTAACTGACGCTTTCCACGCTTCTTCTCCACCCGCGAAAATGTTTTGAATTTTGCGGAGATCTTTAACCCTCCGTCCTCATTCGACTTCCTTCTCTCGGTCATTATGTATTTATGCTCCAACGAAATGCTGCTTCCTGATTGCAGCATCGGAGGCCTCGCTTGACCCCTCGTAAGCACTGGGGCAATAGAGCAATTAGATAACTAAGAAACTGAGAGCAATTGTGGAATTGAGATGCCAAGATGGAGCGAAGAAATGCAGGTGAGCAAGAAGGCTCTTGCCCTTTAAATGGAAGAGCAAAAAAGGTGATGTTAATGGCTAGAGGTGATGCGGAAATGGCCCTTCGGCTAAGTAATTGCAGTTGTGTGTCTAGCCCAATTTTTTTGTTTAATAAATCAGGACTACCGGGTAATACACGTCCTGCAGTTCTTATGGAATTTCTGGGATCGTAGCATGTTTAAGTGTTGAGGAGAAATGCCCATTATATTTCTTGCTATCCCTTTCCCCTCCCACACTTTAAATTTGCGCCCAGTTGCTTCAAGCAAGTGATCAATACCCTAAACACACTTAAATTTAATCCATTGAAATCTATTGCACACATTTGGATACAAATACATCGAAATTTAAACGATTTTGAAATATACTGGTAATACGAGTCGTTGATATTGAAAACTGTATGGATTTAGCGGTTGATGGATGGATGAATATATGTTCGTAACGAAATATTTAGCACGAATGGTTGAGAATTCCTAGGTAGATATTTGAATAAATTTACTTCTTAAATTTGATGGTTGTTTTTAGCATCAAATTTCGAAAAAGAGTTCGACTGAGTTTTTAATGCACTTCTCGCTGAAGGTTTTTGATCACTTCATTTAAGATGTTTTGAATTGGATGAGTCTATGGATAAATATATATTTCTACTGAAGCATCGACAATTAAAAGCTACTTTAAGACAATTATTGAATTGATTGGGATTTCGGTGCTTAAATTCGATGGGGAATAAAGCTTCGCAACACGTACGAATTCTAACAATCTAACGCCCACACGACACACATCATGGGAAAGACCAAGACTAGCTTCAGATAATAGGTCTGTTTTCCTTCCATATGCATAATATTAAATACGTACTCCTATTTGATAATTAGATATTATTCTAAATAGATAATCGATGATATTTAAATGCAAAATAATGAACAGAAATTCTCAGAAGAGAAGAAACACAAAGAAAGAGGTCGACGCCTGGTTGCGATAGTTAAGTACAATAGTTAAGGTATAAGAAATATTTAAGTATAAGTTTTCCAATGAAACAAAATTTCCAACAAAAAGAAAAAATACGGACGAATTCGTTCGTCACGGCCCAATTTTTCCGTCATTATACTTATTGGTTTCAATGGACTTATGTGATCCAAAAGATTTATCCAATAAAACAAAAATATCCGCATGTGGTCATTTTGGACGTATCTTGACGTCACGGATATACTTTACAGCTACGGACGCATTTGGTTGTCAAGGATGTATTGGTCTGAGGAAATGTCTGAATTAAACGCCATCATCGGATCGTAAGTCCTCAGTAAATTTGCATACACTTATTGCATCAAGCGTCTTTGATGGAATGAGACTAAATGACCTTTTAAAAGGCAAAGCTAGTTCGATGGCAGGCGGAAAGTGGACCTCTCTCACATCTTTCCTCGTGTCGTCTGAATACATTATTTATTTAAATCAAAATGAGAAGGCGCGAAAAATTTTTATCTATCTCTGATATTTAAGTCAATCATTCGTTTAGAACTATTTTCACGAGGAAGATTTTATTATATTCAACTCTAAATGGGCCATTTAATAAAATTAGAATTCTCTACGCAATAGCTCACATAGTGAGTGTGACTTTCTAAATATATCAAAACGAATTTGAGATCGAAAACATAACTGAAAGAAAACTGGGTTAAACTAAAAATACCCTGAATTGATCTAAATATGACGGAGGGTCAGCTATGATTCCTAATTGATCCCTTATCGAACTATATCCCCCAATCCATTCTTATTATTTATTTAAATCTTTCCGCGATACAACTTACTAAGTTTTAACTTTGTAGGTGAATACACAGGTGATTGAGGTCTTGCAACAGTAAATCTCGCTTTGATTTACAAACAGACAAACGTTCATTTTCATCGGAGGTTGAGTCAATGGAAATGTAGACGTCGGCTGAAAAATAATTCACATCAATTAACTTTAAGAATAGAATTAAGAATCGTAAATGAATGCTCGACTTTATAATTTCCTTAATCTGTCACGAAAAATACACTGCTTTCGAGGGCTAGATACCAAATTATGGCGGAGGCTTAATTCCTCTGAGAAAATTTTTCTCCGAAGTTAGGAATTGCGTTTTGTAAGGACGTCGCCTGAAGGACTAAATTTCGCGAGATTTCGGCATCGAGTGAAACCAAAACATGGCGTAAAAGGGTTATTATGGAAGGGAAATGTTGGAGGGTATAACAACGTGACCCAGATTCGGTGTGCGAGTTTTTCAAAACCACTATAGGTAACGCGAGAAGTCTTTTTTCCTCTCCCAAAAGATGTGTACTTCCATCACGCGGTTTTCGCCCTCGTCTCAATTAAAATTTTAAGACTGCGAATATTCAAATTCCACAAAATTTGTTATCCTAATTGTCCCTTTTTTCCCACTAATTATCTGTGCCACATCCTTCATTGCGTCGTTATTTTCGAAATAAGTCACTCTGTATAATTACTACTATTACTGGAATAATAACGTTAACTCTAGATTGCTATACAAAGAAAATTAAACCAAAAAGATTTAGTTTCTACAGATATTAACGCTAATTAAGTTATAACTGATAAGTACAAAGCATATGGTCTTAATATGTTCGATAACAAAATAAAGTAAGTTAGTATGAGCTAACAAATTTAGTTTATACACTACCACTAGTAACAGGATTCAGACAGTACGGGTATTATTGCAAAACATCATCATCAGGTTCAAGTTGAGTTTTACTCCTATTATAAATAATTATTGACGATTAGAAATAAATAATAATAATTTGGATAAAAAATTATACTCGCAGAAAAACAGTATGTCAGTAAATAAATTAAACACAGATTCCATTATACTTTTCGAAAGCATTTTACGTATTCCCCAAGAGAAGGGATTAAATATATCTTCGGGTAACTCATCCCAGTCTTATACTGCTCTAGTAACGAATTATTTTCTTAAGACCTTTTTCGACAATTGAAGGTAAATTACAAAATTACGGTCACCCAAGGAAACTTATCTATTTTCTCTTCCTGGGAGAATGTGAACTAGGAGTGAAATGTTCTAGAACATAGAAAATGTTTAAATTGTTAAAAATGAATGAATTTGGGCAGAGTAAACGCTGCTGATCCAGCCTGAGGACAAACGATGTGCGTAAGGATATTTGATCATCTTTCTTTCGGTCGGTTGATGACGTCGTGTGAGTGATGGATGTGTTGGTTTTGGGCACTTAGCGTTTGATCTCGTCATCTCTCGATGGAGATAAAGAGAATAGAAAAAGAACAAGATGGCTCGGAAAATTAATAGCCTAGGAAGGAAAATGGAATCAGCCTCGATGGATCCAGGAAAAAATTAAAGGTGTCCTGTAAACTTAGATCTCGTTGTGTAACTTTAGAGGTTCAATAATTTTACTAAATAATTTGCAATATGTAAATTTTATTTTTACGATAATAAAGCTGACATGGATTGAAAAAAAATATTTAAGTATACCAAAAATCTAAAGGAGAATCTCCCGGATACACAAGTGGGCAGCGCGTTCGACTTTGATAAAGGCGGTCCCTGGTTCGATTCCCGGTAGGAGCCCTCGTGCGAAATTATCTCAGCTGTCGAATCACTTTTAACAATATACTGATCCCAAGAAAACACGGACTTGAAAAGAAAATGGGATTAGGAAGCCTTTTTTTCAGGTCCATTTTTCCTTGGGGTTTTTCTTGAGTGCACGCCCTTAGGTGCAAAATTACCCTAAACCTCTTCCTTGGTCACCAAAATATTTCAAGACTATGATATAGAAAAACCAGTTGCCTGTATCAAAACAAATATCTTGATAGGTCAGCGAATGCAAATGGTACGCTAAAATGAAGGTATACTAACATCTTGATAGAGCTCCTCTAATGACGAAATTTCGGTAACTTTAAAGAAACTACTACCAGCGTATCTGAAGTAGATCTTATATGAATAGCCTCAAAATAGCGGAAATAATGCATTGATTATGGGCAGTTAAGGATAATTCCAACAATCCAATTCGAATCGTAACAATCATTTAGTCCTCCTTCGTAAGTACACCTTGAAATACATTCTAACAGAATTAAAGTCCAAACCTTATTCTAGTCATATCATAGTCCTATATCATAGTCTGGAGAAGCTATCTTAAAAGAAAAAAACTTTGTAACTCTCACAGAAAATTCTTAATTTGATATGTTTCGTCAACGTATTGACACCCTCAGGGGAAACAACGAGACCGATCAAATTAGGAATCTGCTGTAGACAACCATTTTTTCCTTTTTAAGATGGTTGCTGTAAACGTACACCAAGTCACGATTGAACTAAACATTTTTATCTTCTGAAGATTTCGCGGACTTTCATCTTCTGCCTCACCCTCGTGTTCCTTCTCAGATCCCTTTAGCTGCTATCAAGTATTCATCTTTTCAAACATCTCAGCTTTAAGTTCAAAGCTGTGGTATTTTTTAAATAAATATTTCACACCCAGTTTTTAAGAAGGTGAAGAAAGTGGGAAAGAACTGCTCAAAATAACCTCTAATACTCAAAGCCCCCTTAAGTTCTATTTGAACTTCAGCTTTATTTTCTCACTCTACTCTTTTCCTTTTTTTGGAAACCTACATCAAATAGAATCATAGTAAATATTTGTGCACGCATTAACTTCATCTCAGATTTTCATTTCAGATTTTCATTATATTCATTCGAACTTTTTACTCCAGCAATTTAGCGTCTAGCTTTTAGCTATTCTAGCACTTTACATTAGCTAATAACGATGGATATGAAATTAAACTGAGCTCATCTTGAAATTTTTCTAACAATTGTAAGATACCATTAAAATCTGAGAAATATCGCGGAGCGGAACATGAAAAAGTCACGAGAGAACTAGTAAAAATCTTTGGTTAATAATCGAAATCATAAAACAAATATGACTTAAATCGGACGGGAGACTAAAAAAAATCAAAGCGATTATCTGACAACTTTCAGATACGATGCAAAGCTAAATGATTTTTTAAATACATACGTTAAAAATTTTATTTTATTGGCTAAGTCGAAAGAGATTTGAGAAGCGACTTTTGCACGAAACTGGTGACTCCCAGGTAATTAGAGGAAATATGAGTACTCATAGATTCAAACAATTTCAACCCTAATCTTAATATCCCTTTCAATCGTTCCTAATTTAATACTTATAAATAAATTAATTAATGGGTAAATTTTGAAAGTCTATTGAACATTATCATTTTAAATAAAATTAATATGACCAAGCGTCACTCTGTGGAACTCCGACACATGTTGAAATTACTAAGGATCATTCATTTCAACATCATTATTTTAGTTTAGAATTTAGACGAGGGGAAAAACGACGTCGGTTTGGGTCTTTTCTGGCGAGAAGAGGAACTATCTTAACTTTCAATACAATTATTATGGACGGATGATTTTTAGAAGATAATTAATACTTAATAATGAAGCGACGGTAAGAGCAAAATATCTGAAACACGCAGGTTCTTTCTGGAATCCAATACGGCCCATAGTGAAAATTAAAAACCTAGCTTGAAAACGGATCTAAGTAACCCCTTAGGTACCTTTCTTAAACTTTCTTAAATTATCAGGGAAATTGTGCACAGAATCGTATGAATAAATCGCATTATCGTTTAAAGTCTACCGACAGTGGAGTGGAAAACAGAGAATCGCTTTCCCATCCCTATTTCATTGTGGTCCTCACCTATTCATTCCAAAGTAATGAATCCCGTAAATCAATTCAATACCAAGATGCCCCATCCGTAAAGCTTTTATGCTGCCTCACAGCATTAACTTACTGGGAAAACAAGCTTCCCTCGGACCATTTCGTTTGCTTACATTTAATTTCTGGCTTAATCTCGAATGTTTGACGGCGAAAGGAGTATCTGAGAAAAAATAATCAGCGCGAACCATCTCCTTTAATAGCGTTTTCGGAATATTAGAGTCCTTCACGCACAACGTGGATTTTAAGGGAGAAATTGAAAAGGCGAAGATTATCTTTATACAGCATCGTTAAGATTCCCCTCTGTAGAAAATAACGCTAATATTTTAAGAAAACGTTCCGATTTTGTCGGATTAACAGGATCTGAAATGCAGCTAATTCTCTCGAATGCCTCCCTCAAAAATAACCTCAGTCGTTCAAATCTCACTGAATCCTGCGCTCGGATTAAAGAAGATAATCTGATTAAGATAATGGTTTCAGAGCCATGCGAATAATTTCGACGAATGAAGCAAGCTAGACAATAGAACTGCTTCCTAATGCACCAATCTTTTTATATAAGTTCATAGACTCTTACCATTTTATATAGTTCATTAACACTTCATCTTCGAAATAAACATATTATTTCGAGTTAATAAATCAAAGGTTGACGGTTTTGAAACAAAGGAAACGCATAACTAGGTTTAACATATTATAACAAGTCGACAACGGGATATGTTTTTCATAGGGTTTTCGTAGTAGTATGAGTAGCATTGTTAAACCTGATTCGGCATCTGAGGTCATTTCGCACGTATTTTTACCGGGAATCGAACTCGGGACCGCTTTCACAAAAGTCGAATGCGTTTCCCACTTGGCTATCCGGAAGCCCAGCGGGTGTCCGATAGAAATTTGGGATCATTTGAGCTTGGTAATATCACCTTCACCAGAGGGAATCTCGCAACAGTTTTAAGGATGGGCATTGCTTTTCCGAATACCTCTGTAGATACTTGGATGTGATATGATTGATGATTAATTCAATAAAGAATACCGTAACCAAGAAGTAATTCAATATAATACAATCCACCTCTTTTAATCTATATAAAAAGACCCGACTAGATATATTACAATCTTGTATAATTCCTGGTGATGAATCAGGGCAGAATGGTCGAATCCCGGAGAAATTGCTATTTTCTCAGCTTAATTGTGAATAAAACCTGATCATTAATTTTATTTAAACTTAAAAACATATAATGTAATGATATAGTCTATGTTGATGAACCTTTCTGTTATGATGGAAGCTATATCTAGGTTGTTAAAAACGTTGTTAATTTCTGCCATGGCCATTTCGAGCAACTTGAATGAGTGTTACACGATTATTTAATTATTCGAAAAATTTATCAGCAAAGCTCTGGTCTACGAGATAGTTGATTGTGTTGCTCCAGTAAACAATACTTATGAGCTCCGATAGAAAGCAAAAAGCGTTACAAGGAAATGATCACCGGAAGAGGTCTGGTCGTTTATTCTACGGATTATTAAAGAATCTGATAGCAGTTACTATTAGATAGATTTATCAGTGTTGTTACACCCCCTGCCACATGCCTTTCTTTCAGGGTCAGTATGCAAATGCGAAAAACGCGTCCCATTTTAAAATTCCATCATCAAATCGTACTACGGTTTAGGAATCGCGCAAATGCTACGACTGATTCCGTCGACACAATAAATTTCAAAAACATTTTTCCCTCGCGAAAATCGCATCATCTGCGAAATCCTGCTCTCAAACAAACGCGCTACCCATAAATACGCCATTCATCCCTTTAATTATCATTAATTACCTTCAAGTAACCACCGAAGTAAACGGAGACAAGGCGCGAGTGGAAAAAATCTAGTAATGAGATTCTCTTTGCACTTTTCCCATCTCCGAGTCTGTGAAAAACGTCGAGTTATCCACATGAACTAGAGTAATTGCGCGCCCTGAATGAGGTTGCCATTAGCTTCAGAAGGTAATGAGTCAAACTCCTTGAGGCCATTAATGTCAGCCATCTGAAGAGATGCAGCACTCCGCAAATATACTCGGCAACCGCGTCTGTCTTATTCTTCGACAGCGCGGAAAAGGAGATATCTGCTACGAGATGAGAAAGTAATGTGGAAGGGGTGGGTCTCCGCTTTCCTGTAGACATACCCTAGCGGCGGTGGACCATGTAATGGAAGGTTGACAGACAGAACCACAATGTGGAGGGCTCGACATAATGCAATTAGCCGCCTAGCGAAAATCGAATTCTCTTGTTTGTGAGGAGTGTGGTGAGCCCGAATGGTGAGGCGGCTGTCGGAAAGAGGAGCTTTGGGGATGAAGTGAAGGAAGAGTTTGTAAAATTAGGGGTTAGGGAGAGAGTGAAAGAAATGATGCAAAGAGGGTTAAAGGGCGATGGAGAACGTGCCCCGAGAAGTTTCGCGGGAACTATTTATTTAACCAATCTCCGATTTGTGAAGGTTGGAAAAGGGTAACTCAAAGAGATGAGGATTGTTGCATTACGGAGCGGCAAGTAATTTTCCACCGTTATTTAACGTCCTTGGTCTCCATCGCAGGCACGAATGCCTCCTCATGTGGCTGTAGAACAAACATGAATAAGGTCATGGAAGGGTCAACATTTGCTTCATCTCTTCCAAGTAGAAAGCATAGCTTGGACAGTGAAGTAATCAGCCTCTCCAGAAACTTTGGCGCAAAAAACTATGGAAGCCCATAATCTTCAACATTTACATCGAAGATTAGTTTACAACAAATCTTAAAGTATGTGGCATTAGGTTTCCCCCAAATTTCTTGGTAACTTAAATGATGAGACGCTGAAATGAGGTTTAATTTTTCCGATTACTGACGCCGGAACTTTGGAAACATCTCAATAATCTGCTATTGTTTAAGCTTTAAATTCAGGTAACTCTTGAGTACCTTGTTCTTCCAGTGTAACTGAGTTATTCCTATTAATGACCTTCGATTGTCTTTATAAATTGTTTGTATAAGAAATGAGTGATAAAGCTAGCTGTTGACCGGGCCGGCGGAGCACTACAAACGAAGCATGCATCGCTCTGGGTGGCTACATTTTAGAAGCGAATATCTGGATTCGCAAGGTAATATAAGGAAATATATCCTTACATAACTGTACTGGCAGATGACATAAATTCGGGATTATATCAAATTAAAAGAACAAGTAAAGGATTTAAGGATATCCTTTTTGAATACACATCCCAATACGAGGCAAAAGGGATAGCAAAATACGAGGGTCATCCGGAAAGTAGTACCCGTTCGTGAAATAAAGACACAAAAGTAAATATTAACAAACATAAAAAATTTTATTTGAAAGAGGATACTTTAAACTACTTCTCAACATAATCTCCAAGCAAATTAAGGCATTTGTCATAACGTGTGACAAGTTTCTGTATTCCTGCTGCATAGTCCTCCGCCGCCAGCTCATTGAGATACAGGGTCACTCCTTCTTTAAGTTCTTCATCGCTGTCAAATCTTTTCCCCGCCAAAAAGTCTTTAAGCTTTGTAAAGAGATGAAAATCTGAAGGGGCCAAGTCCGGGCTATACGGTGGATGGTCGAAAGTTTCCCATTTGAATTGCTGCAAAAGTCTTTGTGTTATCCCAGCTGCATGAGGCCTGGCATTGTCATGAACGAGAATGACACCAGTAGACAATAGACCTCGCCGCCGATTTTGTATTGCCCGCCGTAATTTCTTTAATGTTTCACAATACGCATTGGCATTAATAGTGTCTCCACGGGCCATAAAATCAATAAGCAATACACCTCGTCGATCCCAGAAAATGGTTGCCATGAGTTTCCTGGTGGACAGAACTGTCCTGAATTTTTTTGGTTTGTTTGGTGAATGAGCATGATGCCACTCCATTGACTGTCGTTTACTCTCAGGTGATGCATAACAAACCCATGTTTCGTCACCAGTAATTATGCGAGTCAAGAAAGAGTCTCCTTCATCAGAATAACGTCCCAAAAACGTCAGTGCTGCAGCCATACGCTTGGTTTTGTGCTCATCTGTAAGCATGCGAGGGACCCATCTTGCACAAATTTTTGCATAATGCAGATGGTCTTTAACAATTTCATGAACAATTGTTCGAGAAACATTGGGAAAATGCTCACAGATGTCATCAATTGTGACGCGCCGATCGTTCCTCACGAATTCGTCAACTGAGCTCACCAGTTGGTCTGTAATGACAGACGGTCTCCCCGAACGCTCATCGTCGTGTGTGTTCCCCCTCCCCATGTTGAACTTGCGACACCACCGCCGAACAGACGACTCGTCCATTACATTGTCTCCATACACCTCCTTTAATTGGCGATGAATATCACATGGGCGAACGTTTCTTGCATTGAGGAATTTAATCACTGCCCTCACTTCACAACTGGCGGCGTTCTCAATTTTTTTAAACATTGTAAACAATCACAGAAACAACACAGGCAATGCTAGCGTCACGCAACTTGGCTCAGAGAAGGCAGACAAGCCACTGAAGCTATCTGACCTTGTCCAGCGGCTACTCGCGTCGTCAGCACTTCATGCGGCACTAACGGGTACTATTTTCCGGATGACCCTCGTATATCCTTCACCTTGCAATTTTACAGCGATTGCTTGTCAAATTTCCCTTTCCTTTTCTTAAATTCCGCAAAATTTAGTATCAAATCCCCTTTAAACAGTGTTACTAGAATGTTTTATTATCTTATTTTGCGAAAAAATACTGATAAATTATAAATTAGAATGGTTGTGATCTCAAGATAAATATCAACGAGGGCTCCCTAAACACTTCTTGCCAAAATATCTTTGGCTTTTACTGGCTCTAGAGCTCTTAGGCGAAACTTCATAAATTATAAGTTTGATTGTAAATAAACTCACAAAAGATTCCTGCATGAATGGGACATTGTAAATGGTTTTCCTTTTCCAAATTTAGTGTTCAGGCAGACAACATGTTTCCCTTCTCACATTTGTGACATTGAGGATAAGGTCTTAACCAGGAATATTAAAAATAATGATTAAGAATGATATTTATTCTAATATTTTATCAATATTTATATTTTATTGTATCAGATTGTGTTTATATTCTGACAATTTTACACATAGTATTGACTTATATGTAGTATGCACAATGTATATCGATAAAAATTATACTTATCGTGCTTACATACTAAATTATTAATGACAATTCAGTTAATTAACGTCAAATTGTACCACGAATTAATTTCGAGAAAAAATTTAAATTAGCCACGTATGTGTATTGCAGTAAATCCTAACACCAAAGTTGAGCTTGGTCTATCATCTTCATGCTTTCAAAATTGCTCTGAAAACTATGAGTAGCATGTATCACATGCCCTCTTCGGTCTCTCCGCAAATAAATTAAATTGGTTTATTCTAACCTCCAAATCCCGGAACTCTCTGAATAGGAGTCTAATGTCGAATTACCTGAGGAAATGTTTCCCCGAAGAGGGAATATATTCTTAAGCTGAGCATAACTTTAATCCTGGAGCTTAGTTCTTCAGGGCGGGAGACGAGATTTATTAGCGGTAAACGAAACACTAAGATATTGAAAAGAAAACTCTTGCGGCTCGTAATATATAACATCTTCCCACACCAACCCCAAGCTATATTAAGAAAAAACGGGACAAATTTTTCTGAGAAATGAGAATTCACGAAAGAGGTCGCGGAGGAGACGGAAGTGAGAAATAATGGAGAAGGGCAGCTGGGGAGAAAGGTGGAGAGTAAGGGAGGAAAATAAACAGTGAGAAGGAAGGAAAAAGAGGAAAGTGAATGGGGCAGAAGCACATTACACCCTCAGCAATCGAGTGGGAGTCGATCCATTGAAGTCAAGGATTTTCGACTCCTTTGGGAGCATCACCTCAGTAAACATTAAATGGAACGAAATCAACGACTCCGAGGGTTTTTTTAATAAAGACGTATTGTTTGTGCAAACAGTGTCGTTAAGAAAATTAAGCCGAGCGAAAGAATAAGTCGAAAATAACGAGTTAGGAGTCGATTGAAGGCAATTAGCGGACTTCTCAAAAGTCGGAATGAAATGAAAGACACGCGAGGATCCTTTAACATAATCCCATTAAGCTTTCTTTTGTACTATTAATTCAAAGTATAAAGAGAGAGTTTAATGTGAAACGGTTGTGGAGGCCTTCGAGATTACATCATTTGCTAAGAGCGGTATTATGAGCTGTAGCAAAAAATACAGTTCCGCGAAAGTCTTCCAGACTATCGAGTTTTCGCTTTATATCTTTACCAACCTCGATAAAAACTTTCCTCTTAAACTCACCACCAGATTTCGTAATGAATCAAATTTTCCGGTGATAAGATGATGTTTCGATCCAGTTTATATTTTACGACATAAATATCAAGATCTAAGATATCAGATGAAACACAACGCAGTATCTGTCTTCCTTTCGTCTAAATTAAAATTTAAGGCCATGAAAATGAGGAAAAATTAAAATTTTCGAGGAAATATCGTGAGATTTAATGGACTAAATAAATGAGGCGGCTCAATTAGGTCACAGGAAGCAAATAATGTTCCCAGAAATTTATTGACAACACGAGTTATCCGTTAGCGAGAGGTAAGAAACAAACTCTAACAAAATGATTAACTATATTTTCCCCACAAATAGTAGATATTAGTATTTCTAAATGCTTTGACATTTAAGGTCATTTGTATACATAAGCTCCCACCTGGAATTGAAACTGGCACTACCTTCACCAAAGTTGAACGCCCACTTCGCAATCTAAACAACGCTCGTAACAAAATATAATAACCTTAACAAATATGGATAGAAACGAGGCGAATTATATATGAATTGTAGTCAAGAAAGATTGATAAAATAATGTGCCACGTAAAATGAAAGAATAACAAAAATAGCCCGTTTTAGATGATCACATAGGAGGGAAAAATATATATTGATAAGCGCCAGAGAATAAGAAAGACCAACGGGTTTATTTGTAGAAATTAACTAACAATGAGATCAAAAGTCTTGTTGTAAGAAAAGAAAGTTATAACACGTCTGTTAATGAATTAGAGGTTGTAAACTCTCCGTTAATCCTTTTCAGTCTAATATCTTCTAGGTACCGAAGGAACTAGAGAGAGCGGGAATAACCTACTTCTAGGAATCTTTAAACTTAAACAGAAAAGTCTTTCATTCCTATTTTATCACTGCACATGTAAAATGTAGTAACAGTCAGTAATCTCCGTACGTTAATAGGTGTAAAGGTGTCCATTACGCAGACTGGGGTTCTTCCCGGGAAGATAATCATGAGTACGGCTTGAATACTTCCATGTGTTCAGCTTCTCTTCTCTCAGATTATATCATCATTCAGATGGCTTCCCTTCTTTCCTATTTTTACCAATATTTTACCATATTTGACGCATTACATATGGAAAAATTCGACCAAAAATTCGACAAATTATAAAACGCAGTTGATTCCGGTGAATAATGTCATCATTAGGCATTGTTTTCAAAGAATTTAAAACGACTTAAATTTAAAATTTCAGGTAAACTACGGTGTATTTTGCCTAAATTGTTTATTTATCAGTGTTGTATAGTTGTTTTTTTCTAGGAAATGTATACGTATCTGGCTTAACCTAATTTGATGTTTATAACTAGTTCCCTCATGAAATACATTTTACCATCTTAATTAAATATTCCATTCATGCTGAGATTTTGGCATCCGTTAATTAGTCTACTTGGCATCGTTAATTATATTAGTTATTCGTATTTCAGTAATAAGCTATTCGGCGTTTTTTTTAATCTTAATTAGCTAAAAAATCATATGTGTATCTCCCTATTTTTATCGAATATTATATTGTATCTGTATCACATTATACCCTATTATATCAGTAAAATATTAAAATATATGATGAATACGCATGAAAGAAAGTTTGCATAGTTGATATTGTATAATTAATAATTCCATACGCTGAAAGTGCTCAGCTGATCAACACAGGATCATGTTCATTAGAGAGAACCATGACAAATTTATAATTATGTTTTTATCATAGTTGTATTAGCATCTTGAAAATTTTTGAAAAAAGGCAAATGTTTTCGCGTCTGTCATATTCACTAAGTTACCCTCAGATAAATGAATGGCACTAAAATACTTTGTTTCCTAGACCTCCCATGGCGTAAGCTGGAAGTAAGATATTTCATGTACAATACAGTGTCGATTCCAGTACAGAACATTTACGTTAACGACTCAAAAATTTAACTTTGCGGTTCCGCTAAAGTTTTGATCGAGTTAAATCAATAAAAATTAGTCCAAATATCACTCCAAAGTTGCGCCAGAGTATCGAGTGGCTAAACTCTCCTCCCCCTTCATCGTAAATGACCGCAGCGTCTTGAAATTACAAGTTCAAAAGCCAACGATTAAGCTTCAGGGACCTCCGATTCGCCTTGGGTCACAACACTTCCCCACCCGTTAACTCATCCCACAAATGATTAAGAAAGCTGTTATAAAAAGCTACAATCGCATAACTCAAGATCACTCCGGAGCAAGCCACTAAGTGATACTTATTAAACGCCTTGGCCGGCATAAAATTAAAAGTTAATTGGCGCGTGTAAATCTCCGGATAAAGGCGAGAGTTTAAAGCTCGAGTGGAGGATTATGCGATATCTAGAGGCATCTCTAAGCAGAGTGGGGCTAACGAGAGAAGAGGTGTGAAATTTGCTCCGCTTGTGGTAGCCTCACGCCATTTCCCCTTAACGATTCAAGCGTTCACTTCTCAATAATCCCGCCACCATCTCCTGCCCGTATTTTCTGAGACCCGAGGGAGGCGGAGACGGATTTTTTTCTTGTCGCGGCACTTAAAATTTCATCCCAGCTACGAGCAATACCCTCTACTCTCCTTTCCCCACAACAGGTTGTGAATGGTCTTAGTTTCGGGGAGTTGGGCTGAATGAAGTTATTTATAGATCCCGGTTCCTTTAGTCACCCTTACTACCATTGAATCACACTCTCTTTCCACACGTTCCCAAACTTTCGGAATGTCTTCCTCTCCACTCTCTAACCCCGTCTCCGGCTCATCCACTATACGCCGCCCCTCGTACGTTTCACAGCCCCTGCTTTCATCCATTGTGGCAGAGAAGCCATCTTTCTTTTATCGGTGGGCATAGTTCGCATCCAAGTTAAAAGCTTTCGTTCATTGTGCTTGGAAAAGGAGGAGTTTCGCCCGAGTCTAGCGTGTATGGAATAACAGCAAACAATCGGAGGGCAAACTCGTTCGCAAACATGTTTGCAATTCTTGAGAGATGGGATTGGATAAAGATTCTCCGCTGGAAATGGCGCTCTTTCGATGGGAAGCGATTAATTTCGTTAAATATTTCGATCGCTGTTAGGGCGGATTTCCTACGGAGCGACCAAAAGCTCATGAGTCTAATGCATCGGCGGAGATATTCCTTCTCGAAAGAAACCTTTATAGATAGAGTCAAATATACGTTCCGCATCTTTATAAGATTCTATTATGCTGATAAGCTAGGGTATGTGGGTTCGGGGTCCTCTTTAAACTTGCCTTGGATTGCTCAAAGCATTTTATGTCCAACGAACAATTCCTTAGCGCCAACTTTTTATTGAGAAGTTTTCTTTATTGAGAAGAATAATGAGTATATAAGAACATGTCACGGAAAAATATTTGTTCTTATTTCCCGCGAAACTTTGATTATCGTTAAGGCCGAAAAAGGTTGAGGTAAATAAATCTTTGTGAAAAATACGAAGAACTGATCAGATCATCACAATCTACATCAAGAGATGTTAAGTAGAAAAATTTTCACTTTTGCCTTTACGAAAGAGAGTTAGAATAAGAAACTCTGACAGTGGTTGGTACCACTATGTGGAAGGCTGCTTACCTTACTCGAAAAGCATCCCTTTAAGAGAGTGGTATTGACTCGTCATGGCAGTTTTATGTTTAGAATACCTGCCCAAAGTGGGATATCTGGGTTTGAGTCCCACTCATGTCAATAATTTTTTGCCTTTGTTTTTTTCTGTTAATGTGAATCATCATTCATCAACATAAAATAAATCAATCGGTTTACGTAACTAAACTCAAAGAATTGAAATCGGACTTTGCTGCAGATAACTTATTCTGAAGATCATCACACGGCATCGTCATCCAATAGTTATTGCCAACCTCATATCCACCTATAGCCGAGATAATATACCAATATCAAGCAGAGTAACTAATTTATACCAAAAAATAGCGTGTATCAGGCCCTAGGCTATATTTGTAAACTCTTTCTCTTGATTACCAAATGAACGACCACCACTTCAGGCCTTAATCCAAATTGAAACCATTTAAAACTGTAATCCAAATATATACGAACGACAGATTTCTCCCTAACCTCCTAATCCGCTTATGAGGATTATATGATATTTTAAGAAATTCTTTGGTTCCAATATACGCATTTAAGTTCAGGTTATTCAGGGACCTCACAAGGGTCAGGTTCCTTTCACATTAAATCATCAAAGAGACGGTTTTCGTCCCTCAGTGAGTTTTCAGAGAAAAGATATTTAATTCGTAGTGGTTTTTCTTCAGAAATTATCTAGAATTTTCTACAAAAAATATGTTAAACATTTAATATACATACATATAAACCTTTCTTTACATACCGCCAGGATTTCTTTTCGGTATGCTACTGTAAATATAAATATATATTTAAATAATTTAAAATAAACCTTTGTGGCAACGTAAGGCCAATAAAGAATCACGCTTAAATTTAATTAAATATCTAAAAGGTAAGCAAATATAACTATTGCCATATTACTGGGCTCAATAATACTCCAATAGACGATTTTCATTACTTTGATCGCTGATTTTGTTGTAAAGGAACGCTGTAGTTAAGAAAACATTCACGTAAATATACCCGCGGCGAATTTTCCGCAGCGATTCTCGCATCCTCTCCCTTCCTTCAATCATTCAAGTCGCCTTAAGCTATAGCTTAAGTCCATCACATATACGCCTTTCAATCCTTCACTTTTCTTCCGGTTCCAATCCTTGTACTATCAACAGTATTTCATCTCTCTCACTCATCTCTACAGCCATCGCTTGCACTTCGTTTTCTATTTTTCTATACTTTTTCATTACACAATTCCAGCAGTATATTCTGGAAAAATCTGCCAAATTCTATTTTTCCTTCTTTATTTTCCTAAACCCAATGGAATGGCTCTCTATATTGCTACGATGTACGATACGCAACTCTCAAAATCTGCTAATCACCCGAATTTATTCATTTGTTATGTTTTTGGTACGTGTGAAACTCAAGTGATTCCAATCCTTTTCACAGTTCCTAACGAATCTACTTCAATCGGTGTACCATTGGTGTAAAGGAATATCAGTATTAAAGTGATCATAAAATTCCATGAAGCTAACTTTTGTGCTCTCACTCAAAAGAAAGCATCTCAATAGACACAACATTCGCATACCCCTATCTTGAAAAGTTCACTTTTTAATAAGCATAAGGCTCGTTTTTTAATGTTTCTATAATGATGTAACGTTAAAAATGTTATAACATTCGCAGGGAATCCCGTACCTTTTTCTAGGAGCGGAAGATGTGTCCCATTATGTCACTTCTTTATTCTCAGTATGAAACCTTTCGCCTCTTTGAGAGATGCTTAAATTCTTTTTCTGCACATAGAGAAATGCTAGAATAGACTAATTTACTTTTTTGGGTACTATATTTATTATATCTATGGAATTATATTGTTTCTATCTTTTTTTTCGTATATTTCCAATTACTTTGTTGTTCATGACTATATTTAGCGTTGACGTATTCATTTCCAATTCATTTCAAAACACCTGACATTTTGAGAATGTGAATAATTAAACATTATCTTTCGCCTCTTTTAGTCAGAGAAAAGAGAGTGGGAGATGGTAAACGTTTATATTGCTTCTATAAGGTTATTTTTATTATTTGTGCGAATGGCGTTTATATTATTAAAATACGCGCGGAGAAATAGTGTAAAGTAAAAAGGATGAATGGAAAATTGTGTAATAGCAGTGGTGGAAAGTCGGATGATCTCTCGAAATTGTTACTCAACTACCCAGCAAACAATGTGTTGCAACTCTGTTTTATTCGATATATTTTCACATTGATTCTGCGACGAAAGGATACACCGACCAGCACTTTGTGATTAATTTCCTGCTCCGAGACGAAACTGATAGTGAAGAAGTCTCAATAACAGAGAATCGGCAGTCTTTTCTCCGTCGTAAGAGAGATGGAGAAGGGACTGCTTCGCGATATCTTCATTTTTTCTTGCACAATTGGTCATCGCAAACAAAGGAGTCAAAAGGAACCCCATTAGAGACAAGACGAAGCAGGAAAGGAGAGAAGAGGCAGAGATACTCATGATGTAAACAATTCTTGGTATTTCAAATGAGACAAACGATTGGCTACAGATGGTTGCTTTGTATCTAGGGACGGGAAAAATCTGCAATATAAGCTGTTTGCAGAGCTTTTTCGTGCGTTTCTTTCAATAAAAATCATAGAAAAATTATGGTAATGAGATCGCTGAATTGATAGACATACTTAACTACTTAAAATTAACATAAAATTATAAATTATGCTTAAAATCGGGAATCTAGAAATGAAAGAAAACGATACAACATACGCGTAGCTGCATGAATTCTTTAGTTTTCAGGAACTATGAGGAGGTAGCTTTTTAACCTGAGTTTTAATTTTACAATATGACTTTCGTTATAATTAATCATCATAGTTAACCAAGAGCATTCAATAAACCTAAAAAAATGTTTGCCGCACTGTATTACATACATATGTTCGTCACCAATTAGTAGCAGCAGTGAATATGTTAGGTCAAAGAAATATCCAGTGTTAGTTTTTAAGCCCGTGCAAAAATTTGAAGAGGATAAAATACAAAATCAATCCAATCAATATTTTTGAATTCCATTGCTACATGTTCCTTAAAATGTATAATTGGTGATGGAACATTAATATTTTTACCGGCTCTGATACTTCTCTTAACTTCCCGATTCCTATTACCCTAAAGATTAAAACCGCACTGTTAAATTTCATTGTTTATTATTTAAACACTACACGACAAATATGTGCATCGTACGCCTACACAAGTTTTCACTTGAAAATCCTAAACAAGGCTAGGCTCATAATAAAGTATTTCTCTTGTAAACGTTTCGCTGCTTAAATGTATCTACAATTGACTTTACTCTTAAATTGTATCTCCTAAAGATTTCACATTTCATTCCACGTTATTTAAGTATTTTAGGTTTTTATTCTTAAAATGTCCCGCAATCATCTACATGCATGTATTGAAAGTGATACGCTGGATGCATATGATATCCTGCACAGGTATGCAACCTTTGCAACCTTCTCTGTTGTGCGGGTTGCATCGATTACCAAATGCAGCGTAGTCTAGCCTTCATCAGAATGCAAGCAGTATTACGTTAAAGAAACTTTTTGAGATACCGAGGGAAAATAAATTAAAAATACATTACCTTCAAAGTTCACTACACATCATGAGAAACTCAGCAGAACAAATGTTTAAACAATACGATAATTTCATTTTTATACAGTATAATTTTATTATAAATATTAAATCGGTATTTCATAATATTTAATGAATAAGATAAAAGTATTTAAAAAGAAATAAAAGTGAAAGTTTTATTTGATACTGAAACAAGCTAGAGATAACGAAATTGATATTTTTACTTAAAATATGTTAAATAAATTCATATTAAATTCTATAATTAGGATTTATCAAGATCTATATATTTCAGTCTTACGTATAGTTAAAAACTAAATCTTAAACAAGAAGCGATTTATAATTTACTTATCATGAGTACCAGAAATGGAAAATTAAGAGAAACTTGACTCAATTTAAGAATTTAAGAAGGCTTTATACGCAGCTTACATGAATTCTCATCGCATGAAATTTTAGATAAACCTCTTTATGTTTTGGATTCCTTCGTTTCCTAAGGTCGAGAACTTGATCTTCAGTGGAATAAATATAACGTGGAAATCTGAGATTGGCCTACTTAAAGGCTGACTGCACTTCCGTAATTTTCAATTCTAGGAAACGGAGCAAATAGCTACAACGTAATTCTACTCTGATTTGAATGTATACTGTTTCAGAGCAATGAGGCTTTTACAACTACCACAAATCTGCTGCACTGGATTTTAGGGATCAATTTAAATCAAAGTCTTGCTTCTCATTAGCGAAACAAATGCTACGAGAGGAACATAACATTAACTTCAATTTTATGGAACAGAAATTGCTTTCGTCATGTTCAGTAAATTCACTAGATCTAGGAGCATATTTTAAATTAAATAACGAATATTTTTTCCTTACAGCATTCGATGCGTGGATGTGAATGATTATATATGAAGTTCAAACAGTGTCAATAGATATTAATATCATACCATCATTTCAAGAACATTTTGAGAAAGAATATATAATTCTCTTCTCTCTTAACGCCATATCCACTGTCTTGGAAAGATGTTTTCCTTCAGAGAGCTTAATCTAGGAATATATCCGGAAAAAAACGGTTCCACTGACGTCTTTTGCAAAAATAAGCCATCAAAGAAAGTCTCAAAGAGACGCCTTCTAAATACACTCAGATCTACACAAAAATGACGGTGATGGAAGTTCGGGAAAATTTATCTTTTTGCGGAAAACCGACAAATACTTCTTTCAATTTTGCTGCAAAACTTCCCATGATTCGAAGTAACGCTCCTATACATAGTATCCTATACATTTACGGTTATTGTGATATGTAGTATGAGATGTACTACTTCGAAGGTTTGAAATGATGTACTACTTCGCAGCTTTGAAATGTAATTTATAGTTCTCTAAATGTGGCGAGTAATATCATATTTAAATTGCCACTTTTTATGAAAAGATCCCTCACTAAGTTTCCGAAAATTAGAGACTACGATGTATGACTGCCCAAAAAACATCACCATGTTAACATCAACATCATGTTAAAGTCATACCGATTTCCATATAAAATGTGCCAATGAATAAATGATATGAAGAAAATTTTCTTTTACAATAACAGTAATTGGTTGCTGTACAGCTGATATAGCCTTTTTAAGTTCAGACACATAACTAAAACATCAACTTCGTTACCTTGATTAAATTATTGTAATTTGTTGTAAGTAATATTCCTCTATGTATCGTATGTGAATAAGGTTTAGTTAACTTAAATTACGAGAAAGTTTTAGAGAAAGTAGGGAGAGGAAAGGATTTTGACTTTTAATTATTTTTAATAACAATCTCGTGACATGCCTTGAGATACACTTGCATAATTCCTTCGAAATACCCTTATCCTTAAGTTATAAAGGAAGATGACTTGATTAAGACATACTTTTCCATATCATTGTTAGTTTTAGTTGGTCTGTTTAAAACAATATCTCAACTCTAAAATACTAGTACGCCATTAATATCGCAGGAATCCAGTTTTCCTGCAGGTTATTCATACAATGGTTTCTCAAATATCTAAAATGGCATCCGAGAGAGGAATTCGATGGGAAAAACCTCAACACAGTATCAAATCTGGTCATCAAAATTAACCTCGGGGCTCCTGTCAAAGAATCTCCGATACTCGTAACAAAAATTTAATGAATTCATTGAAATCATACGCACTTAAATAAATTGGATTCCGATATTCGATTATTTCCGATCAAAAATTCCATGATAATTTGATTAAGTACCCTCTCTCTAGCAATTACAAATCCACTTTACCTCCCGCAATTCGGCGTCCTCTCGACTTCCCACAGCAAAGCGTTCCTGGAATTGCACCCGCTTTACAAACGCTGCAATCAAACGTTAAAATTAATATGGGAACAAATATTGAAATAAATGAACAATTAAATATTCAAATAATGTACATTGGGTCTTAATTTCAACTCCCTTCATTCGCTTACCCTCCCTCCAACGCAAACATCCTTTGAAACAATATAGCTGTCATACTGTCATTCAAATCAGTTCGGTTTCTATACTAGAAGTGATGTGATCATAGCTGTGCTCCAACCATCGGAGACATATTAAAAGGCCCTTCTCTCCCCGTGCGTCAACTTTTCGGTAAGTGATCTCTTTCAATTTCTATTTAACGGTGGCGATTAACGTTTCCAGAGATATTCTTAATCCTTTGATTGCAGGAATTGCAGATTCGATTACCGTAAATGAACGGAAGGGATAATAAGGATTAAATTATATATTCATAAATATTTATATTTCCCAGCGATTAATTAGATGTAATTACCTGGCAATTAAACTATTAAAAAGTATTTATTTCTATCATGATTTTATTTTATTTAAAATTTATAATTTTATTTAAGTTTATTAATTTTATATTTATATATTTTATTTAATCGATGATTAAAATTCATCATTTTATTTGTAATATTAATTTATTATTTCATCTTGTTTATAATAAAAATTTATTATATAAATTATAACGCTAAAATAACATTCTAACTACTTTATTTCAAGCACGACGTATTTTCCGTAACAAGTTCTAGGAATATGAGACACTTTTTGACATGGAAAAGGATGTACGTAAAAAAATAATCTATAGTGATGGACTAGATTTCCTTGAATGAAATTATGAAGAAGCAAAAATTAACTTCGTCATTTCCACAATGTATGTTACTCAAAGGCCGCTTTCGGCTGCAACCCATTATCATGTAAAAGGGCCTTTCTGGTACTTTCTATCAACGACGAATTTCAGCAACAACGACATCATCAGATAAATAGTATCAGAAATGCAAGGACCTATTTGCATGATAATAACGTTGTAGCTTAAGATGTTCTTGGAATAAAATATATTGTGGAAATTATCAAGTCATTCCTCACTCCTTTACCGTGCTAAGAAAAGGATGTTATAAATAAGTAATATTATGCAGAAAAATTAGAGTATTGATTAGCTTAACTGAACGAATATTCATTGAATTTCGTCCGCAAGTTTTGGTTCATTCATCAGTGATGGGGGGCAAAATTATTGATTTATTTTTCTGCCAGAACGAATCACCCTTATAAAACCGCTAAAAATAGTGCTATATATGAACCGTCACCTACCCTTATAGTACTATTTGTAAACCGTTAAGAATGGTAGGTTTATAAAGGATCAGTTCCATTAGATCCGAGATTTTTCGCCGGGAATGCAGTGAATTCCCTGCAAATTCTCTCATGCGTTCTACGTACAGGATCCCGCATGAGAATCCATAGGCCTAAGGCGGTCGGATGACGATAATCCATTTATTACATCTTCCGTCACTTCCAGATTTCCTGAATGTCGGAATGTTTTTCTTTGAGAGTTGCTTTCGGAGTTGTTTTCACACAGCTTTTCCGAGTTTCCGCGCTTTTTTCCTCTTCTTGTTTTCGGTTTTTCTTTCTGGATTTTGAAAGTCTTTTGACGCTTTTGGGAACTTAGATAGTTTCTCTTCACTTTTTACGTATCAGCGTGTTTATATGAAATATATCAGTCTACTCCGCAAAGCAACTCATATAATCTAGCCCTCAAGAGTTCTAGGATTAATATATGGACCAAATTTTAGGCTTAAAAACCTATGGGCGGGAAACTGTCTTTTTAACGTTTGCTTAACGGGAAGGATCAGTTTGCTATGTTCAAATATTTTTATGCTAAACTGATTTAATATAAAATTAATCTTAGTCAAGAAAGAAGTGACGTCGCTCTTTTTATAATTTACTCAAAATGCTGGGAAATAATAAAGGAAAATTGTATTCAAGACAGAAACGGCTTAAATAAGAGGCTAAAAGTTCTACAAGTTGCCCTACACTGGTTTTACCAGTCAAATATGAATTATAGAGCTCATAATTATTGCTATATGACGTGCAAAGAGAACTCATGAGTACAATGATGCAAGATATACTTAAAACATGATTCTTATTTAATTTTAGTTTCTCCCGTTATTTAGCATTTTTCGCGATTTTAAATATATTATATATATATTGGAAGTAATATAAATTTTTGTATTTTATGATTAACGATATTAGCACTATATCGTATAGCTTCTATGACTATTTTTGATCTATCTTAGCCGGCCTACAATTAGCCTACAAATGCAATTTTTTGGGGGGTTGCCAATCGAACAACAATTAGCGTGTCATCATTGCTATTACAAATGCAGATTTATTTCATTCAGTTTTCTACTTATTATTACTTACTGCGATATCAATTTCCACCGCAGAACTTCCTCATATTGATAACATTTCGCTAAAAATAGCCCTATAATTAGAGCCTTGTTTTTTTTAGAAATCTGGCATTTTATACGAAATACCACGTGTATAACCTTTTACCACCGTTAAGTGCGGGTAGCATAGATAACATTTTTCCATGGAAATAATAATTTTTGGTTAAATATAGAAAACATGTGAAAATTCCAATAGTGAATTCCAATAACGGAATTTCTTAATTTGAACATGCCGCTAATGAATTCCACCATTGGAATTTTTACTTAATTATTTTATTTGACCTATTATGGAGTATATTATTACACTCATATGGTTACAGATTCATCCATCAACTATATCTGATATATTCTACCCGAGAAATTTATTTCCAGAAAGTTTCTTGCGATATCATATAAGCTGTACATAAGTCTTCACTTTTCTAACCCATTAATGAGTATAATCAAAGTTAATATTAACTAATTTCCAAAATGTGTTGGCCAAATCTTTGCTGCACTACTTAAAAAACTTAGGTTGACACTGTATGTGAGTATCATCATATTTATTGGTATCTTATTCATAGCGTTATGTATTCTATGAGCGCGGTCAAAATACATGCAGAGAAATAAATGAAAATTAAAAAACTGAGCGGAGACAGAATTCAATTTATACAGAATTTCTGTCCAAAGAACGGATCCCCCGAAGTCAGAAAAATCACCGCATTAACGAACGAACGCACAGTATCCGAGTAAGTCACACCCATTTGCGTCGGATCGTTAAATTCAACCCTCACATCAGACTATTCTATAAGCGAAAAAAAATCCCGTCGCCCAAATGATTTACACCGTTATTTTTCATAGGACAACTCTCGTGGACGCTCTCGATAGCTTCCGTTCTATAGCTTAGGCGTGACCTTTATCTGAGACGCGTTATGGGACGCAATTTATATGCAAGGTGAGAGAAGTTGTAGGTCACCGCAATTTCCAAACCACTTCTCGACGGAGCATCCGTGCGTCCACGGGTGAGGGGGACCGTAGTTATAGCGTAACCAAGGACCAACCCAACCCTTAAAGCCGTGAAAATCACATGGGCCTTGACTGCGTAAACTAAAAGACCCATTTCTGTCCTTGGCTCCACCCATGACTTCATCCGGGCCACACCTTCCCATACCTCATACACCCCCTCTTCTCTCCTCCAATTTCTCACCTTCCTTCCGCCCACTCCTTTTTTCCCACGGGATGCTATTCCCAAGGCCCAAACACAGTGGCCATTTACCAAGTCCTCGCGTCCCCCACCGCCAACGGAAGGGAAAATAATAACAATAATAGAACTCGTATTCAGCCCGCGCTTTTTATGAGGTCAGGGTTCGGATAAATCCCTCATCTCGTCTCACTTTCCGCAAGAAAGCAATTTCTGTCTCTTTCGAGAAAAAAAGACGTAAGAACAAAAGGAATCCCGGGAAAAACCTTTGCGGGACTTTGTGAGTTTCGTCCAAAGGAGCAGCGTGTTTTTTTTTTAAGCCCGCGTCCGTATTGATTGAGTGGAATAGGGGAACTTTTGCGCCTTGCCATCCTTCTTTTTGGGTTGTTTCCTTCCTTCTCCGACGGCAGACTAGTTTGAGACGGGGAAGAAAGAGTATTCACGCCGTGCTATTGCCACGCTATAGTGATCGTGGAACGAGAGAAAGGAAGAACGACACGTATTCCAGCATCTCGGGAGGCTTTTGAGGATGAGAGTGGACTCTACACTACCATTTGTTATCACTACCTGCCTCTAGTGTCCCTAGAGGCCTCTCGCCGAGGAGATAGAGTAAATCTAACTCATCCTCTCGCTCTCCACTCCCTAAATTTAATTAAAGAGCGGAGTTTTTGCGGTAGACCCACGTAAGATGCTACGGCAAAATGGAAAGGACTCTTTCTCCCTCGGACTTTTATTTTATTCCCCCGCCGAATAGAGACCTTATGCCTGCGACGGTTGTAACGCGCGGGGCATCTTTTTCCGGGATATACTAAATGATTCACGGCGACGTTCATCATGGAAATGCTACAAGAGGAGATACAAAATGCGGACTTTGCCTCTTTGTGAGAATGGGGATGGTTAATTTTCACGCGGCGAGGGAATGTAAGAAAAGTTGCATGAATTTTTAAGATTGGATCTCACGGACCGAAGTTTCTTAGTTATGCGTTGCGCAAACAATTTCCGACAATACCTTTAAGAGAGAAATCGCTGAGGGAGAAGTGAAAAGAGATATCAAGGAAAAGGATTTCTTCGAAGCAAAGCATTAAGGAACAAATACTAAGATATGTAACATATATTTGTAAAGATACTACATCTTGCCTAGCGTGTCATACGAAAGAAATCATTTTCTGTTTATTTTGAACTTCCACAACTGTACACCGTACGACGATATTGCTCGCATGAAACAGATTTCTTCAAAAATTTGTCATTAAAAGTAAAATCCTACTCGATCAATTTTCCTAAACCCAGCTAAATAACATACTAAAATATATATTTCTTTTATTAGGAATTTCATTATTAACCAATTAAAAATATATTATTTTTTAATGAAATATTAAATGTAATTAACAATTTTAGTTACTTGAAATATAGAAATATATATTAATCATTTACGATATTTTTAAATTTTATAGTTAAATTATATTAACGAAAACAACGTTTTAAATAATAAATATATTTTCATGTATGTTCATGT
This sequence comes from Pachydiplax longipennis, assembly GCA_036926295.1. Lineage (NCBI taxonomy): Eukaryota > Metazoa > Arthropoda > Insecta > Odonata > Libellulidae > Pachydiplax > Pachydiplax longipennis. The sequence continues at coordinate 6,659,292 of JAVFKF010000010.1, forward strand.
ACAGGAAAACTTATCTACCTCAAATCATGAATACCTAGTTCTTTGGTTTCTATGTATTTTAGCATTTACAATCAAAACTCCAGTGTATATGCTTTTTAGAAGTTCAACCTTGCATCTATATGTGCAACTTTAAACTGCTTTACGATGAACGACATGCAGTAAGTACAATATTTGCAATTCAGTCTGAGTTACTCAGATTTGCCGTTGAATTTTTCTAATCTATTTATATGTCTGAATCTCTTCTACAAAATTTCAACGAATTCAGTTCTTCTGATTAATGTTAAACTGAAAGAGGTTTCCAGGGCGAAAATTTTTAATGTAACACAGAAAAACTTAAACTAACCTGACCAACGCTGACACGAAGTTGTGGGTGACCCTCTTCTTTAATGCTACTTCTATTTTTAGACTGATTTGCAAGAAATGTGTCTCATAGTATTTGTGTTAGTGCTTCGACATCTAAAGCCATTTCGCACATAAAGGACCCCACCGGGAAACGAACCCGAGACGGCTTTCACCAAAGTTGAACGCGCTGCCCACTTGGCTATCTGGGAAATGTGTTTCTATTTGTAACGAAAAAAAGGTGAACGAATGTTAGCATTTCGGCCACTCGAGCGCATTGCGCTGCGTTTTCGTAATGAATTTTACTATTGCGGAATTTTCTCAAGTACTTGGCGATAAAAACGGCATCACGTTTGTAGTCGCTTAAACGCTACTCGAGTAGGATTTGTGAAGGGTACCTGAACAACTTCAGAGGAAAGTTGTGGTTCTCCAAGAAACGCACTAACCTCTTCCCCACGATTAAATCTCACAGCAGACAGCTGGGTTAACGAGGAGGGCTTGTGAACTCAAGAGCCTCTTCCGCGAGTTTTACACATATCTTGCGCATATGAGCTGAGCGGGATAATTTCATATGCTACGAGGAGGCTATCTTTACTTTGCGCTCACGCAGGTAAATAAACAAGTTTGTTTGGATGGCACGATCCTGACCTTCTCTCACCTCCATGTAACCTTAAAGAAACATGTATGCTCTCGAAATATCACATGGAATTGGAGTTTTTCTTAATTTCCGGAACAGACTGTGGCATTAACTTAATCCGATCAGAAATTTAAATCGCCATGAAAAAATGCTTTTATAGGCTTAAGTTACTAATCTTTGCATTCTACACCTTTGCATCTCAGTTATTTAGAAGCATTAATTTTAAGAGAGAGAAGTCGGCTCGAATGTTTTAATTTTGGTAAAATAAAGAAACTGATTGGTGAAATCCATCGATTAATCATTGACGTAATAATGTAAAATTTCTTTCAGTTAGCATTATAGACCCTAATCACAAATAAAAGATAATTTAATTTATTTATGATTTAATTATGCAATGATTAAAATCACCGAAAATTGTTCGTTAAAATATTTACAACGATTTTCTGTCAGGTGGTAACTTTCCAAAGGAACATATAAAGCATAAGAATGTTATTCAACAAGATAAATAAAAGGATTTCCTGGATAGCGAAGTGGGCAATGCGTTCAGAAGCGGATCAGGCTGTGGTGAAGGCGGTCCCGTGTTCAATTCCCGGTGGGAGTCTTTATGTGCGAAATTTCATAATCTGTCAAAGCACTTTTTACAACACTACTACCAAAAGTAAAGGCATCAAGATGAAAATTGACAGCAGCTTAGCTAAAAAAAGCGAATCAACGAAGTATTCTACAAGACTATGTTTTACACCTTCAGTATCATAATTAAAATATAAAAATAATAGTCTTCCAACAACAGTAATAGTATCAACACACTAACTATACAGTAATAAATCATTAAGGAAGCAAAAAAGTACACGAGCAGTACACAGCTCTCACACTCTCCATATTCCTGAAAATTCGATTTTAATTCATAAAAGCTCTTGAACCAGTCGCATAAGTGATAGTGTATCAGATATGGTGCTGTTACCGAACCACACGGAATTTCTGTAGCAAACCACATAAAATTCTTAATGCCTCTTAAGTAATTTAAGACTTAAGAGTCGATTACAGGCAATAACGACCCGTGACAGCCTCGATTCGGATTGATAGCATTACTAGCTGCCGCAATACTCTATCAAATAAGATTTCTCTCGCGGAATAGGCCACTTAGGGGTACCTTTTTCTACACATCCATAAAAGATTAGACCTTAATATTTAGTGTCCTCGAGCGAAATCAAAAGAAGCTAAAGCTAAAATGACCTCTTTTGGGAAAATGAAAAATAAATCTGAGTTGAGAAATTTTGCTACTGCATCATCATCTTGCTTTTTGGTAAGAGAGAATTCCGAGCAAAAATATTCTGAAAACAAGTTAAGGCAAAAATGTTTTACTTTTCCCCTATATCCCTTTTTCATATTGCAACAGATTAAGATTTGATTAATCAAATGATACTCTAAGGCCGAAATTTAATAATAATGGCTGCAAATACGTAGGAATCTCTTCTGCAGAAAACTTTATTACTTGACTTTAGAAAAAAGTATTTCATTGAGGGTAAATTCACAATAAAAATGCTGATACGATGTTTATCAAGCAATATATACTTATCGATAACGCTTTTAATCAACATTCTCACAATTCAGACAGTTAAATTGCATTTTGTTATATAGACGGTTATCTTAACGAATTAAATAATTTTTATTTATCCATTGACGTAGGATCGATAGAAGTGTTTCGTTTGCTTTTGTTTTAGTCCTGTTCATGGCTGTGATAGTATAAAAACTACTGATGCATGGGTGATTCGCTCATTTTGATCACTGCTTGTTCGATGCCATTAAAATTGTTTTCAATAAATTCATCGTGCTACAGTTACGTTCACCCCTAATAGAATGTTGGTTCATTGAGGAAAAGAAGGGAAAACTACCTCACTCTTCATATAGCATAGCAAGACTCATTCTCTCTGGGGATTTTGGTTGTAGATTGTAGAGTGGAGGGATAGATGTTCAAACTGGCCACGGGCCGAATACTGCATAGCCAGATATCCATTTTAAGAAATAATCTTGTGAAGGAAGGCTATAGAGTCTTAACTAATAATAAGGCTAATTAATATTATAAAATTATATTATAAAATTACTTTCTTCTTGGAAAGGATCAATATCAGAATATTTTCGAATCTTCTTAACATATAAAGAGTACGGTAGAATGCTAATACCAAATAGATAAGATTAACATCTTTTTCAACGCGAATTAAATTTTAAAGGGATAAGCAAGCGCCTCAATAATAAAAATGCAAATAAATACCCAATCGACAGTAATGTACAGGTGAAGTAAAATGAATTGGTATGTAAGGAAATTTGTAAAGTGACATATTTCATAAATTATAAGGTTAAAAAATGTTTGTTTTTAAATACTCAACATAAATACTCAGTATTCAGATACAAACAATTTTCACAATTTTAGGAAGATTCATTATCCAACTTTGATTTTGTCATTCATTACTTTGACGTAAATATCATTGAGAAGACATCGAAGTCCCGAAAGCGGAACAGAAAATGACCTCATTTTGGCGTTGCGAAAATTATATCGGTTTTATGCCATCTTTACGAAATCTATACATACTGAGAATAACCGTTGCTATGAGAGTAACTTTGGAGCTCACAAGCGTACGATTACATGTTGCACTCTGAAAGACGAAAATAAGTTCACATACTAGTCATGTAGATCGTCGTAAGATTCTTGTGCGATAATTTTAAAGGCTGATATTGAACTTTTAAATTCTTGCTATGTATACCCTACGTGTGGTCTCAAAACCTCAATTTTTATTTATCACCTATCTCGGACCCAAATCCTTACTTGACGCGACCACAGTAAGCTTCTCACCAGTAAGTTCATAGACGAATATTAACTTATCAATGGAATTTAATGTTTATTAAGGTCACATTATTAATATTATTAAGGTTACATTATTTATTAAGTAATACGACTATAGGTTCTCGGATTTCCATGCGGATAGCGCTTTAAACTTTGTCGAAAGTAGTTCAGGACTCGATTCCCGGTGGGATCTTTCGTGCGGGCATGACCTAAGCTGTCAAAACAGTTTTAAGAATACTATACTAAATGCTATATATGACTACATTCAATGTATTGGTGAATTATGGATACTGCTTACCCTGACCACCCTAGGCCTATATTTCCAGATGTTCTTACGGAATCTTTTACGTCAAAAGCAATCGCGGTGTTTTGAGCGACTGCGGTGGGATTGCGGGCAAATTTGGGTACAATCGCGCAGATACCAAGGCTGAAAAAACATCCGAAAAGAAACCGCGTCGCAGCGAGTAAGCATTCCGGAAGATTACCTCTCTCTGCTTTTAGGCCGCCCTAATATTCATACCGAAAGATCGGCGCCACTTTTATCCCAAGGACCCACATAGTGCGACGTTAAATTAAATATTTCGCGAGAAAGAAACGGAGGAGGAAAGAAATCCCGATGTAATTCAAATAATCAAAGGCGGTATTTCATCTCTAAGTCGCATTTTATTTTCTCCATTTGGTCTAACCCAATTCCCTTCGGCGATTTCTTTTCCTTTTTTTCCTTTAGAGTGAGCAGCCGGTCGATGTGCCTCCCCTTTGTTTCCCCCCCAACGCCCCTCCCCCTTTACCCCGATAGCCTGATTCACGACTCGCTGTTGCACGGGCTTCTTTCCCGACCTTCAGGTGCGCGGAGGGAAGACCTTAGGAAATACTTGTCACTCGGAGAGAGAAAAAATCAAGAGGGATTAATATTTCCTGGATTTAATCCAACGGCGTTGGCTCGCAATGCGGCTGTCTTTCTCATCATCGCCATGTCGGGAGGAAAAGCCGTTCGCTTACCACCAAAGCTTGCTTCGTTGAAAAAGCGGAAGAACTTAGCGGGAATCACTTAGCAGAGCTTTCCAAATGTTCGGAAATGTGGACTTCTGTAATTGGAAATCCGAGAATAAACTAGCGAAACGTTTCGCACTAAGCGAAGTACTTAGAGGAGTAAATAGAAGTTTTTCAACTAAAATTCCATACAGCTATTTCTAATACACTACCGGCTCCAATTTCAACATCAAGCTTCATCTGACGACTAACTTTTAAGTTCGAAGCCAGTGGTGTATTGAAGCTATCCATGTGGGAAGTACACGGTGAAGTTTTATTTATTTCCATAAATGCAGTTCCACGAAATGATGGTTTATACCGTAGGTTTTCAGGAAGAGATTATATTCAGGCGTTGATTTTTTTGGCAAGATATATATAGCAGCGGAAATAACTTACCTAGCATTCTTGTACTTCCATTACTTTTTCTCTTTCGCAGAGGTGTGGGAACATTCAAAATTTCCTATAGCATTGAATTATTTTTTGTTTTACATAAATTTAAACCAAATCGACATCTGCATCATTAAATCGAATACAGATTTAAGTGGCGGAAAATTATGCTTCCGCTGTTCTATGTAAATGCTCTTCTAACGGCTGCTTATAAATGCCGCATTTCATGTAAATTCTCTTCTAAACAAAACTAGTTTACTAATCGAAATGAGTATAATTATGGAATTATGCCTAATATAAAAATTTCCTTATCATGCGTACATTTTCTATGCTATTTTATCGGAAGGAGACGATAAGTAGGAAATAAAAAATGCGAGCTCTGGTTTGGAAATTAGAGAGAGACACAAACGGAAAAAGCATTGTGTACCAAATCGAACAAAAGATTTAGTCAATTGGATTCGAAGTAAAAAAGGGACGATTAGCTTATAGATTAATACTCTTTCGTCAATTTGTGAATTCATTAAAAATCTTTGCTTGCTCTTTTATCTTTATTTTCTCAACACCATCGGCTATTAAAGAAGAAATAAATAAAGGTGTAAGAAATATGAAAAATACATTGAGAATTTAAAATATAAGATTACTCATACGCACAAATAATCTCTACATTAGGTTATGTATAGTACTGCCATATTGTTAGTACAATTTACAATCACATCGTAAAATTAGACAAAAGTAAAATTAATGCATCGTTGACAAAAAGCGGGGATGAGTACGGACATACACATCATTGCGATTGATGTTGCTTCTGTAAAATTGTGTAAGATGGATAATATCTTCAAAATATTAATACATTTAACATTAGTTTCAAGTGCCTACTTCTGGGGTAAAACTGAAGCAATTTGTCCCAGTTATGCTCATTTCTCAAAAAAAAAATTAAAATTAACTTTTTTATTAATTAAAAATTAATAACATTTATTAATTAAACTTTCTTATAAATTAATTTCTTGTTCGTTTCGAAATAAGTTCGTATTTTTCTCATTTTTAAAATGTCTTTCCACGAAGCACGGCCAGAGCATCTACAATTTAACCATTTCTCAGGTACCAATACTGGTTAGAGCGGAGATATTGGTGATTTTGTTGGATGTAACTTTGATTTTCTTTTACCATCTTTAGAAAAAATGCGATCGGAAGAAAAACTTTTTTTGGTTAATAAATGACAGATTGAGAAAGCGTGATTTAATAAACCCACTAGCGAAATGCCATACAGAAGAAGTCGGATGAATAAAGGATTAAAGAGAAGCAAGAATTATCTTCCTTAAACCTGAAATAGTGAAAGATAAGGATGTAAAAATATGCAGCGTCTATTTATTATATTGAACTTCGAAATAACCAGAATTCGTGCCGAAGTCGATTTGGAGCGTAAACAATATCAACTTCAAAAAGTTTACATTCAGGAAAAGTGTAGTTTTCCAGCCGAGTCTCTAGTTAATAAGTTTTGACAATCATTTTAACACCCGGAGACTACACTACAATCAAAAGTATTTATTCCTGATTTTACCTAAATTAGAAAATTATAGTCCTGAGGGTTGGTGTACATTAAGCATACACAAGCAGCAAAAGACCTTCGCGACAAACAGCGAGAACCCTTCTATGTATATTACTCCTAAGTATCTCATTCCACGTATATTTCATCTCAAAACGGGAACATCAAAGAGCGATGTCACACGGTAATGACTCCCCCTTTTCACGAAGAAGTAGCTTTCATTTTCGGAATCTGCGAGAATACCGCAGATCCGAATTTTTCGAGTGAAAAACACGACCTTTCGAATCCCTTTTCTTTCATTCGACAGTCCCTCAGAAGAAGCCCAGTCCCGCGTAAACGTCGTCTCGCGCACAGGATAACAGCCACACCGCGAGCAACAATAATCAAATTATCATGGCGGGAACTTCGCTCCCCGGATGAGAAATTTCATCCAAGAACGAATTCCATCCGAAAAAGAAGTGTATCCAGAGGAAAGGAAGAGAGATTCGCAGACATATTTCACGGTGCCTTGGGACGAACGCACAAAAGGTCAAGGAGATGGCGCGCCAGAAGCTTGACCTTAAGAGCCCCGTGTTATATTCCCACCTCCGAGGGCGCGCAGGTTAGGGCTGCCAACTCTTTAAGTGTTGCCCCTGAGAGTTTTATCGCACGGAAACACAGTGACAGCTTGAACAACGAAGATTATTCGTCTTAGATTCTTCGATTCTTGTCCAAGTTTTCGTTGGCCGAAGTGATATTCCTAAGTGGATTCCAATCGAAGTTTGCAGAGTTACCTTGATTCATAATCTCATTCGCTAACAACAGCAGTTCGTATCTCAAAACCCGATTTCCGATAGAACCATGATGAAAATTGTAAATAACTTCCGGTTTAAATAAATCTCTACTGTGCAAGCATTAATTTTCTAAACATGGAGCGTTTCGATAGTATTCTTATTCAAACCAAGAAAAATATTGAAATGATAATAGTAATTATTTATTATTATTATTATTATTAAAATCAAATAAAGAATCTATTACAGATAAAAAATTATAGTAATATTATAATAGTATTATTAAAGTGTCTTTATTTGGGCTAGGTTAAAACTAAAATTCTCTGCTTACTATACACCTAACCATGCGTTAAAATATGAAATACAGAGATAGCAAGAGAAAATGCGTAGAAGGAAACTAATTTCTGGGTAAAAACCTCATTAAGTGCTTAGAAAAAATACCCCACAGCAGGAAAAAAACTCACACGAAGAAGGTGAAAAACCTGCCAAACCTTTAGATGGAAAAAAACAGAAATTAAATTTTATGGAAAAGGCAGACAGACAATAAAAGAAAGAAACAATTTTAAAATATACTGGCTTCACCTAAAAAGAAGATAGAATCCGATTGTAATTTTATTGATTCTGTAATTAATTTATGAGTATATACACACGTTCATCACGTCCCTTTTATTATTCGATTTTTCAACTTTTGTTTCTGTAATCAATTTGAGACACCTAAAATTAGCTAAATAATGCGGTTGAATTGGAATGAAGATTATTTACCGTAGACCAATTGATGAGTAGGTCTGATGAGTAAAAGGTAAGAAACATTAGTGATGTTTAATGATGGACCCATTAGACTGGGAAGAGTCAAAGGAGAATTATACGAAGACCCTCGAGGCGAGGAGTCTCAGATTTATTTCTGAAATCCGGGAGAGTTGGTAACTCCTGTTGTGAGAGGAATTGTCACCTCATCCGCACTTTGGGTAGTTTCCTGAAATTCAGCATTTATTACGCAAGTATCACTCGACTCCTAGGAAAGTTTACGCCTCCCTTCATATGTGTTGATTATTACTCATCTAATTGAAGTTTATGCGTAATAGCACAGATCTTTATTCAGTATTCCATGTACAAGTATCATATAAAATATTGCTTTGTTCTTACTGGTGGTTACAGTGGTATGCATTATAGACTGAGCGAAGCAAATCGAAGGACAATTTAGAATTTAATAAATGTAAATTAAAGTTATTATTAATATTGAGTACCTAGGATAAAGCCAATGTTTGATTTATAACCAAGAATTATCCGTATTAAATATTAATTATGGAACTAAATAATTGTAGCCTATTTTCAATTTTCATAAAAATTGATTTAAATATTATCAATAACACTATCAAAATTTTTTTAAAGGTAGGAAATCTTTACGGACAATCTTTCTCTAGACGGTACTTCTCTGAAGAAACTTTGAGCCTATGCGAGTATATGGAAAATGGGAGCCTATAACACCCTAGTTTTTCTAAAGTTTATTTCCATTCTTGAACTACAGAATTTTGAAGTTTGATGGAGGAACTTCGTAGCTCAAGGAATAAGATTTCAGAAAAATAGGATTGTCCAAAGCATTGTTATTCATGCAGAAGGAATCCTGCAATGTTCTGATTTCCTTACGGTGTCGAAGATATTGCGATTTTTCCAAAAATATCACTACCAAATAAATTGCTTCAAAGATATAGAACGGAAAAAGGGAGAGCTACATACCGTAGCTGCATAGATGATCATAAAAATCATCCATGATATTAACAAAGGAAATACGCATAAAAATAGGAGTATTCGTTGTCTGAGGATATAGAACACTAATTAATGAATGAGAAAATTAATAATACTTCGTTAAATTCATAAATAAAGTAAAAGTGATCCAATTAATTTTGTGAATCGTTAAATTAAAAATTTAATATCATATGAAGCTTCTTAATTTGGTGCATAGCATGGATATTAGAGTCAATATCAAAAAATCTGTTATGTTAATAAGTAAATAACAGATGAAATTACAAAGATGGTTACCAATCAGCTTTAATATAATATGGAGATACATCTTACAGATTTTAAATAGCAAAATTATTATAACGTTACGAAATAGAGCGTTGGATTTCGTCTCATAAGATGGAAAATATCGCAGAGTCGTATCAAAATTCTGAATATAGCTTTAAAATACTTATCAATGACTAATAATATATTGTCTTAAAACCAAGTTACGGAAGAGTAGAAAAAGGAATTCTTGAATCCGCTATATATTTTCCTACAAGGAAGTTTCTGCTAGAATTTCTCTATTTGCTGCGACTGAAATCGAGCAATATCTGTAGAAAATTGTCGATATTTTTCTTAATTTTGGATATCAAATTTTGATTAATTCTGTGAATTCCATCTTGTGGAATTAGCGTATTAGTCTATTTAATTTATCTCACTTGGCAGCGCGTCCTCTTTTCGTGTTAGTGGAACCGGGTTTAATCCCTGTGGGAGCCATTTCCCTTTCACCTTTTCTCTCAAATTTCAGACAAGGGCTAGAAGCAGGAAGAGCAAGGCTTGAAAAATTAATGCCAGGGACAAATTCATTTGTATCACTAATCATTATGTCTTCAAACCGTAATTTTTTACGGTTTCGCTCTGGAAATGGCGAAATTCTCTTCGACTTCCGTTACTCTTTGGCAGTCGAACCGGTTCGAACTGTTTTTTGCTCGGATGAAATAAACCCTGTGAAAGGATTGCATTTTAAGTGTTCCTTAAATTAACTTTCTAATTAATTTTAAATTAGAAACTTTTGTATACAAGAAATAATCAAGGAATAAGTTCAGTTATTAAAATTAAACTGTTAGTGAGTTACCATTCATCGTTGCGTTTACAATCCGCATAATACGTTTAATAAATATAACTACTGTTTCACTTGAGAGTAATAACCGATAATCGGAATGGAAAAGATAACTGTTTCCTACTTCGGTTAAGGTTCAAGAATTTTAATTTTCCGGTTCGGATTCAACATTACCACCAACGAAAATAGCAGGTTTTCGGTTTCGATTTGGTTCCGATTTCTTTGCCCTGCTAATCGACAGCACAACAGCCGACTAATTAAGGGATGTTCATCATAAATCCAAGCAAATTTACTTCAATGAATCTCATCTTAAAATCGGCAATCACCTGGAATGAATCCTTCGCTAGGTGGCTACTGTAGTTTCGCGTCTTAGAGTGGATTCAAGGAGAAAAAGCATTGTCTGAGTCGATGTGTGGGAGAAAAGAGGGCAAGGGAACAGGAAAACGGGGTTGAGGAAGCAAATCCAGGATGGGGTGGGGTTACACCCCCAAGGGGGCTGTGGCTCACTTTGATCCTCATCCGCTGGTGTCCTTTCTCCTGCGTCTAGGAGGACTCCTTTGGGAAGAGAAAGATCAAAGAGAAAGAGTGGAGACAGAGAGGATGCAGACAGCGAAGGACCAACAAACCAAACCAAGCTCTCCTCCACATAGATGCCACGCCCCCACCTCTCTTTCGGCACCGGAATACTATTAAAGAGATGCAAATATTTTTTCGGATCCCGCTTCGTTCCCCCAAAGCGATGGCACGTCCATGATGAAGATATGCGCCTCTTGCGATACAGGTTTATTATTTCCTTGGAATGGGGCGACCCGAATTCGTGCCATTCCAAAAATATATTCGTATCAAAGAGTGCGCACTGAGGTAGAAATTAGGACTCGAATTCTTAACGGTACACCTTACTAGAGGGTGTCCAAAATTGACGGGTTGATTTGAAAATTGAATTAAAGAATAACGGAAAGCGATTGAAATGCGCCAATTGATTCAATCTACTTATGTCATCAGTGAAATTTTGGTCACAGAATTACGAGATTAGTTACGAAGTTTGCCAACGGTTGACGTAGAGGGAAAATCTCTAAAAAAACCGACACGAATACGTTTCGATGAAATTTAAAAACCTAAATAAATTTATTTTTATATATCTAGCGGTATGGACATGTTGCGATGAAGTTTAAAAACTAAGTAACTATATTTTTAAAACAGCCGCGGGGTGAAATCGTTGCAATGAAGTTTGAAAATTTAAATTACTGTACTTTTAAAATATCTACCGCGATGAGCATTTTACGATAAAGTTTAAAAAACTAAATAACTATACTTTAAAAATATCCACCGTTCGCAGCAACAACATTGTGCAGTCTGTAAACAAAATTCGCAGAAGTCCGTGCAAACAATACAGCTTGAATGGTTTCATGTGCAGCCCCCGTAGTTCTATCGCTTTCCGTTTTCCTTTAATCCAATTTTCAGATCAACGATTAGTTTTGGGATACCCTGTAAGATGACCATTGGGTTACTGAAATCGAAATTTATTTCATGTTAATTCATTTGTGATTTTTGGTATCAAGAGATCAAATGTGTAATAATGGGGTCAGTAATTATTGGATTCGATTTGAACCTTGGGAAAGGTTGCGTGACGAGTATGGAAGGGATGTTTACGTTGGCTTGGACGTACCGAAATAGCAAGGATGTTGTGAGATGAGAAAGTGAAATGAAAGGAAGAGAAAGACGGACAGCTGAGAGTGGTTTATGAGATCCAGACGAAGGACGTTCGCAGATTAAAGAATGGAAGGAATGAACAGATGTACATGGAAGTCTGAAGCGATAGATGTACCCGAGGATATGAGAGTCTAGAGCGAATAGCGAAGGTCATTTGAGCACTCTAAAGAGAACTGCTTTATTGATGTATTGGTGTGCAAGTTTGTCTGCGTGTTTAACGTAAATGAAATGTTTAACATCTATGAAGAGTAAGCACGATTAAAGTGGGTACTGGAAGAAGAGAAAAGAGCAGATAGGTGATAAGTTAGAGTAAAATGTGGAGATGAACCTGGAAAAATAAAGAATGTTGACATAATCTTAGGAAAAGAATAGGATTTAATATCGAAACATAGGCAAGTACTCGATGTATCTAGAAATAACGGACTTTTCGAAGTAAGAAATATATGACCAACGGTTGAAATTGAGAAAATGTTTCAGAAATTTATATACACATATACATGTAGATTCGTACTTATATATGAATGTAATTCTGTACGCCATTTTGTTTGTTGTTTATATTAGTATTCTGATGTTTGTGTAAGCCATACAAAGAATTGATTTGCGAAAAATTTACCTGGAACCAATAGCTAAGCCTCAATCTCCGTCCACCCCATCCTCCGCTCCGCAGCATATAAAGACCCAATCTCAACACCAATCCAATACGACCCAAACCCTACAGCAAACATAACTCCCAAGGTTAACCCACATTTCTCTCAACCCGAAACCCCATCGCTTGCCCAGATTTCTTGCCCTCTCGACCCACCCAAACGCCAAAAAGATGCACTATATTTCCCCTCTGACAGACGAACGAAGTGAGCGAGAGGGGATGAGTAACGCGCAATGGCTACTGCGAGCAATATTTCAGACGCGATACAGTCGGGATACGATAATGGTTGGGCTCGTAAATCATTTTCGGGGGAGGAGAGGAAGGCATGTGTAGGAAGGGATGTTGGCCACGTATCCCATTGAATCCCAATATTCACGTCACACTAAATCTGTAAGTTATGCGAGACAATGGATAATGTTCAATTTCCTGAAAACTTCGTCCTCGGTCACCTTCTCAACCCCCCTTGTCGTTATCGCTTATCTTCCATCCCATTCTCTTTCTTCGTCTCTCTCCTCTTCCTTTCTTCTCCCGACGACGCCCTTCCATCGCCGACAATGGAAAGGAAGAATTTATGGTTTGCCCCGAAGTGTGTTTACAGAGCGATGTTGAGACACCTGCGACTCTCTGACGCGAAGAACTCTCCACTAAGAACGAATCTCTCCGGGCTTAATAGGAAAATAGGATTGCGATTGCGTGGGGTCGTGCATGGAAAAGTTTTGTTGTAAAACAACGCTGTTTGGACTTTAGATCCCGGCAATAACGATGAAATGCTCTTCTTCGATGACTTGCGCAAATGTTGTGAGGAGTTTTAATGGGTGAGCGTTTGGGAAAACGGGATTAATAGGGTGGAAAACGGATAATGACTCCATTTGAGGTCAAGGATTATTGTTTTCGTATGAATGATTCGGCCTTTAAATGTATTTGCGGTGGGCTAATGGCCGGCTTAGGAAAGAAACAGCTTTGATTTGCGTGAAAAGAAGAGAATTGACGCACCTCGTTATTATGGAGTATTCGCCGTAGTTTATCCGCCAAATATCATACTCTAATGAAATATACGCCGATCCACGCTTGGATTACCCACAAATATTCGCCCCTGGAGCATAAAGCGTTCAGAAAAATTGATAAGTATGGCGCTTTTTTTCATTAAAAAATCCCAACAAGGCATCAACAACCTAACAAATGAGCTCTCGTGGGATAACGGACACTAATCAGCTCCAGCTAACTACCACTACTTGCATTAAAATCATCAGCTATTGCCGTCCCAACTCCCACGTTTGCATCAGTGCTTCGCTGCAGAAAATTCCTTCAATATCTAATTAATTCCCTCAGCGCAATGTATTCGGTTCAGCAGAATCTAGTTATAATTAATTATCATTTTCCAGTTTGGTACTATAATAATTGGATAATCTCGGGAAAAAATTATTCGCCGAACAGTCCACGTTGCGTTGAAGAAAATATTTTTAATTAATTAAAGATTAACACGAATCTATAAAAATTTCCGCGTGATAGTATAAAATCTCAATTATATCGCTATAATTACTGTTATTCATTTTCTCATGCAAATTTAATTTAAAATACTCGTAAATTCATAATTGCAGACACATGTCCAGTCTCTCAGCCATATGTTAGTGAAGTGGGATCTAAGAGACACATACAGTATATAAATTACGTTTTCAATAAGTTATAGTGGTCTAAAGCATATGTAGGTACTTGAGGGATTTGCAATGAGTTAAAAAGAATATTTTTATTAGTCTCACAACACATCTTTTTCTCTTGGTGCCAGAAACTGCAGTAAAACCTGAATTATTCTATGTGCTGCCGTATAACTTCAATAAAATATAACATTAATTTATCCTACATTATAACTTATCGGTTATTGTTGTGCTTGATATGTCTGCAATCTCATATATCTATAATCCAATATATTTACAAAATAATATATTAATAATGTAATAAAATTATAATCTAATATATTTATTCGATAACAAGAGTTATTATTTTTCTTACTCATTATTAAGTTATTATTTTTAATTGAATTTCGATATCATGCAAAATGACCAATATATTTCCTTATTCTTATAAGTGATGATGAATAATCCAAACTTCATTTTTACGGTAAATGTGAAAATAATAGAAAGAGTTAATGGAATTTATTAATAGTTTATATTCAGATAAAACTAAAATAAGATCGTAAAAAATTTAGTGCAACAAAACCAGCCGCTCCAATGAAATCAGAAATGACGTAATACTAATACAATGTTTACACAATTATTGATGTTAAATCCCATGATATTTCCTCGTTTATGGTACATAGGGGTACCTTAAAGTTTTCTGCAGGGATCACAAAGTGTTTTGTGTTCTGGGTGATTCGATGTAAGCAGCATTCCAAATTTCCGCGTACATGTAAGACGCAATGAAAAAGAGCTAAGTACTGCTTGCGTGAGGATAAAATATAAAAAGAAGTTGGATAAGTCTTCAAAAGAAGCCCATTTCTAAAAGAGGACTAGATGGTGTGTTTGAGTTTCATGTGATACATATATTCCTTTGAGATTTACACATGGCGCGGAGGAAAAGAGCAAGCCAAAGGAACCGAAAATACTCCTACCTTTGGCCATAAAATAAAACAAAATCATATTCGTAAAAGGGTACGTGGATTCATTTCAGAAGGGCAGTTCCCTTTCAAGCACTTTGCTGTAAATAAATTCTGTTCAAGGAATAATTGTAATACTTAATAGAGAAGAGAAAACATTTTAAAATTAATATCGATTCAATTTACGTCATATTAAATTTATATTAAGTTAAACGCATTCACCATAGAAATAAGCAAGAAATAAAAATCGTTACTAAAAATTATATTTTGAAAATAAATGAAAATTTTCATTTAGTTACTTAAAATAACGAATGAAAATATTTTATAGAAATAATATATTATTGTTTAGACGTTTAAAACAACACATAAAATATTATTTAAGTATGAAATTATTGCTTTTAAAAGTATATAGAGGCAAATGTTGTCTAAGTCAGCACACTTATTCTTGAACTACGAATAATTAAAAATAAATTGTATGAAATTGCGAATACGATAAGCAAATATAAAATTAAAAATAAGCAATTTAGAATGGAGTGCCCGATTGTATCACTGTAGCTAATTGTTTAAACTTTTCTCTGTATTAGAACTGATATCCTACAAGCCGCTCACCGGCGTTTGGCGGATGTAATTTTCGACGTTAAAATTTTCAATAATTCAATTCCGTCAGGAATAATTATGATCAAAATCTCCAGATTTATTTTTGAATACCGATTCTCCACTCTTCAAAAGCGAACTAAACAACATTGGGTAAACTCTATTTACCCGGCACTTCGAAAAATAACATTTAATATATAAATCCCCGAGTGTGAAATACGCAACGCGTGGGAGCAAACGGAGCTGTAAATTAGAAAAGAGAGAAAAAGCTACTTGTCGTAAAATAAGTGTGATGAGCGGGTAATGGAGGGAGATGGAGCGTAAAGCGCTTGTAAGAGTGGGTGATGGAGACGATTGCCCCATCAAGTCTCGGCTGGGAGCAGGAAATGGAAAAGATGATCAAATTCAGAGGGATTCGCATGGGAATAGATGTTGCTTGTGCGAGGAAAAAATAAAACTCTACCGACAAGTGAGGATATAGGGCTAAGCCAAGCGGAAGAAATGTGTCGGGAATAAAAATTCTGCCGTAAATAAGAACGGCGATGACGACAAGATATACGAAGTGAAGGAGTATTAAAAGATTTTTCACGGTTGCGTAAACGTGGGCCCTTTTCGATTGCTTTGGCATCCGTTTGACTCGAAAATTAAGGCTTGAATTATTGCGTTTTATCGAAATTTAAATTCGCGTAAAGGGAATTCCGGACGCAGGAGATTGCAATCCTACAGAAACATACTCTAAAATGATCAACTTGCGGCTGAACCACAATCCGCAAATGATGTTGAAATGCCGATTTCCTCTTCCGCGGAGTTGCTGAAAATTTGCCGCAAACAGGGAAGCGATTAATAATAACCGATGTGCTCATTACTTTGCGGAATTAGATTTTGACACTCATGAATTGAATACAATGTAGTGCTGGAATACTAGAGGTTTTCGTGGTACTGAATTATTATCAGTTGCGAATGAGTCCTGTGTTGGATTCCCTCATTTTATGTTACATTTCCTATATTTCCTTCCTTATATTCGATGGTTTACTAAGTATGTCACTACTAATTATTCCGCAATAAATTTATACCGTTGCTTTAAATAAGTAGTAGATCAATATATTACTGGGGTAAATATTTTTACAATTAACCTATTTCGTTACTCTGGGAATTAAATAAATTTTATTCCTTACTTTTTTTCTGGAAGCTCTCTAAGAAAATTAAAGAACTCGTGTCATAAGAGAAAAACTTTTCGTATTCTGTAAAATAAGATATAAGAAAACCATGTTTACAGAATCATAACAATCTTCTTCTATTAGCACAACGAAGAAATCGTTGGATTATTAATTTTAAAAATTGTTACAAAGGTGCACAAAATAATATTGATTCCGTTCTTTGCAAACAGCTTTTTTCCCTTCTACAAGAACAGATAAAATAAAGGACGATGCATTTTTTTTGGTAATATTTTGTAGTATTGATACTGCACGAGGTGTTCCCGATATTAATTGGTGGAGTGGAAAATTAATATCAGAGATGAACAAATGATTATAAGTGGGGATATACAATAGTAATTACGGACCAAATAACTACCATATTACAGGAATTCGAAACTTTAAATTGCTTTTCCTCCTTAACGTTAATTAACCAGCAGTTTGTGATACGAAAAATCATGGAAACGTACGTACATTTTTCTGCATTCGGATTGGAAATCGCATTAGGAGATTAGGGGAAGGAAAATTTGTACTCGAACAATAGGCGATGCTTTTCATTGTTATTGCAATACGCGATTTCATCGGATCAAAGCAAAGGCTTTCAGTATTGTATAAAGCAGTTATATTCTAATATTAATGCAGATAGTCTTATTATTCTGGATGATAATCGTTCAAAATCAGGCCAACGGAGGAGATAGCATGAAAGCTTTTACAATTACGATTGGTTCTTTCGATAAACGAAAAACTTCCAGGTATTGGTAGAATATTTTGTGAAAATTATAACGTTAAGATAAATTGAAGTGTAGGGAAAGCAATATTTAAGAATGTAGAAATGATTATCATATTTAAACTTCGTGAAATCGATCAATACACGGAAATATAGCCGTTAAATGATACGGAAATATTAATAATTTATGTAAAATTGAAGGTTGCACTATCAATGGAAAAAAGACCGAGCGTGGTTTTTAATAAATGTTTGATCTTGAATGAATTTTATTTTGTATTTTCTGTGTTAAATCCAAAACTTAAATGTGAAAAACCTGTGAATGAATGAATGATGAAAGTTACTGGCAAAGATCTGCAAATGATAAATGGGTCCTTCATTCGGAGATATTTTATTGATATATTCAAACAATTAAAAGGTTTGGAACAAAAAGACGCCAGGACTTACTCGAAGGGTGATATAAGGGAACGCTTTCTACCAAAAACTGCATCCGTTTTAGAACGTTAAATAGCGCTTACTCATCATAATCCGACAATTTAAAAATAATGTATGTTATTAGTACATAATTGACCTCGAAGTACCGCCACAAGGAAATTTTTAAATTGCATTTAAATTTTCCATGTTAAGTATTTAAAATTCCCCGAGTTTTAGTAAAATATAAAGAGAACTCTTAAATGAATACAGAATTAACAATGAATAATTTACCAGAATTAGCAGTTAATAATTTACCTGTCCGCACAGCAACTTGAAGATGCGTTCAGAAGAGAATGAGAAATGGCGAAGCTTTCTCTCTCGAATGAAATGAGCTTCATAAAGAGAAACATATTTAGAGGACCCCCAGGAGGGATACGTCCCGAAAAACAGCGAAGCCTACTGAACTACTACCGTCGAGAAGACTCATTAACCGAGTGACATTCGGTTCCATAATAAAACCTATCGAGCAGTCCCGTTGCGTAAGAGAGCGATTTGCACCCTTGATTTGCAAATTGAGCCCAGAATAGAGCGCGGCCCCGATTGAAACATCTCCGGGAGCTTCGGAAATGAGATTCGCCCGCGCCTTACACGTGCGTCGAAAATGGGAAATCTCCTACGTGTTCATTTGGCTCCCGAAGTGGCAGGAGAAAAGAAAACACTTAGGCGGCATCCTTCGCCGGAGAAATTCCCATCACCTCCATTCCATTTCTCGACTTCCTGAAACAAAAACAGAACCGCGAGTGCGGCGAAAGAAAAGCGACGCATCCTTTTGGTCTTTCCTTCCTTTTTGACATTTTTCCTTTGGAGGCGTCGGAAATTTCGGCCGTGTTTCCGGCCAATCACCGGCCCACTGCGCACTCGCATCTGTCTACGTGATTCGCGACGGGTTCGTATCGATCACGAATGGATCATCGAAATGGAATTGCAGAAAACGGCCACCGCACTAATGCCCGCTCTTACCAAAAACCAATTCCTTCCGGTTCCACCATCCACGCTCCGCAGAACTTTTCAATCACCGCTGTAGGAGGCAGGAGCTGGGTATCAAACCGGAGAATTTATTGGCCACGCTCGGGAATTGAGACAGTCTCGCTCTTTTTTCCGATTCCGAAAAAATGAACTTTTACGGTTAGCTGGGCTATGGAGGCGAGGGCTTAGCGCGATTGCCCACCGAGGCGCGGGATTCGGGTTTGAATCCCGGCGAGGAGGTGGATGTTTTGCTCCGATTGGATTAAATGGAGCATTTCGTGCAAGGGAAGACATGATTGTTGCCGTCGCGAGCTTCGAATTCGGGAAGGCGAAATTCGTACGCCGAAAAAATGAAGGAGTTGCCTTCTGCACTCTCTTTTTGAGAAATGTTCGATTTCAGGGCGTTTCACCGAAGACGTTGTATGCGAGAGTCGGTTGACCCTAGATATATTTTATCCCAAGGATATTTCACTAAATTAATGCTTTCAAATGCTATTTTAATAAGTTTAAGAAAATCTATTTTGAATCATTTGGGAAACCTCTGAAAATTGGCGGCTTTTCATTTTTTTTAATCAAAACCCTTCAGACTACGAACTACCATTCGATGCTCATTTCAATGCAAACAATCAGCATTAAAAGTGCCTCGATTTCAAAGCGGAAACATTGAATTACTTAATAAAATTGCCAGAATTGAAAAAAATATATAATTTCTCGTGTAATCACTTTCGCCTGGCTGTAGTTCATTTAATACAATATGGAATCAAATTTAAAATCATTTTAACAGTTTCACAACTTTTTACTATTCATAGCTCAGAATCATCCTCTACTACGGTACAATAAGATTTTTTCTGTACACCCTATGCTATATACACCTAGTTCACCTTTCCTATATTCCTTAGACTTCTTTAAGGCGTTTTACGGTGTTCGACCATAACACATAGATTACATTTGTAAAGTCAGAATTTGTATTTGATAACTTGTTTGAATCCATACCTGTCGATAGTAATCATAGAGTTATAAATTATTTCATCTACCTACTTAACCTTCAAGCTGCCTTTCGGCATGTGGTAGGGGGTATATGCTCCATGAATTCACTTTCCAAATCGATTAGTTTCGCGTATCGCTCTCTAAAAAGAAATTTTTGAATCGACTGATCTATTTTCTGGTATTCTCTCTATCTCTGATCTTCCTCACAGAATCATAACGGCCTATGTAGCAAGGAGAGCGCACAATATCGACTACATCTACAAACGCTCTATCTCTGACTTCATTAAGTAAATTAATTCTTTGATTGCGCCTTCTTTCTTCTAAAGATTTCTATCCTGCCTGCAGAAGCATCCGATAAACGCTCTCCAATTTGTCTTGGCAATTCTTTACAAAACTTTTTTCTTTTGTTGTATCTTTTCTAATTCGAAAATAGAGCACTTTTCAGCCGGATCCCATACACTACATGTATACTAGGTTAGGCCGAGCTAGAGTAACATCGTTCTCGAACTAATTATTAAATTACGTAGTAATTACGAACTACTAAATGATTCATATATTTTATTCCTTCAAGTTTTTATTTGAATATTATATAAAATTCATTCGTACATTTTAATTGAATTACATTCGATATTTTTTACCATTTTCTTTTGGATTTTAATCCTTAAAACCTTTGCTGCACATAATTTTAGGCTTTTGAAATCTTTTTTCCCTTTAAGCGATGAAAATGGTAAAATCCCCTAACCACACATTTTAAGCCCGCGGTCATAAATATGTTGCCTTCTTTTTTCCTTCAGAATTTTTATGAGAATTAAAGCTGAGCCTCGTCTGTCACAACCAGTTTTTTTGATTTTTCGAACATTTCTTCACCTCTTACACCTTTAGATACTCACTCAGCGGTATTGTGCGAGAACGTAAAAGAGTACAAGAGCAGTACTTTAGGTTTTCTGTTTCTGTTCCAAGAATTCTGGTCACTATATTGTGTTGCTATAAGATTTCCGGTCATTTTAACCTCTGTTCTATCTCGGGAACGTATATTTCCTCATTCCGCGCGAGCTGAAATGTTTTATCACGATATGAATGGTACCTCGTATGGGTAACGATTTACGAACCGTTGGCTCATTTATTTCCGCTTAGTTGGCGACCTTTAGCACATCGTAAGCGCCGGTGAACAAGGTTGGGATTACGGGGTGAGTGAACCAAAAATTTCCAAGGAAACGAATGCGGCGGAAGCGCGATACGTTGGATACATATCACGCGATTACTAATCCCTCTCTCCAATTGGAGGTGAATTTTAAAGGAGCATTATCCTCTCATGAAATTAATTACAACGCCTTCAGTTTCTCTATTAAAGGCCTTTGGGCTTCAATTTATGGGAGAAGAATTCTTGATTCACCAAATCCCTTTTCCTTTATTTCCGCTGTAGCTGTACAGAAGGATTAACGCTGCTTCATAAAAATGAGAAGAAACAAATCATTTATTCATCTGTCAAAGAAGGTAACTGTTCCCTTACTACGTGTGAAACGCTAATGAAAAATACTCGATCAATAGATTGTCCTCGGTCGTAACATTCTTTTCTCGTACGTTTGAAATGTACAAAGTACTAAACTGATCATCTTTACACTGGAATGAACTGCATTTATCTGTAAACTACCAACACATTTAATCATTGGATTGCATGAGGGGATGAGATACGTATCGAAAAGGAAAGAAGTAAGGTATTTTAGGGGACGTAATTCTAATAGAGGCAAATTATACTTTTATTTATGCATTCTAAATTGCATAAATTCCAGTGATTGGGAGAATTTTATTGGTGCAGCATTGAGAAACATTTTTGGTAACAGTTCCTCTCGAAAACGCTAGTCTTAATAGGAGCAATTTAAGTAGAAATAGATTTTTACATTGTTTTGTAGATTAAGATTAAAAGCTGTAATATTTGCATTAATGGCATTAGCAATAGTATAAAAACGGAGTAATAAATGAAAAAATATTAGCATCATTATTTGAACATCTTCGAATCTGAAAAAATCGCTGCAAAAACTTGGTAGTATTCCTCTTATTAAATATTTCATGCGTTCTTATCTAGAATTAATTTATTTCCTCTATTATCTTCAGATAAGCCCGTAATTATCATAAGCAATGCAACATTTTCAGCAAGATAAATAAAACCGGTCTTTGATATATAGAAATTAATGACTACTAAATGTATATATCAATTTTTCTTGGAACATAATACCACGAATGATTAAATACAATCGATACTTAACGAGTCAGGGACATTTAAGTATTATTGCACTACAATAAAGGAGGAACTGGCGATATGAAATGGATATTGATTAACGCTAACTTAACCCTGTTGAAATAGATTACTTACGCACCAGGAAGTCTATCTACGCTCCTTAGTCTCTATTCTCCTCCTCATCGTACGGCTTATGCGGTCCACTGAAGATAACAGCTTGGGCATCCTAGAATTAAGGCATAAATTTCGAGGTAAAATAAAGTAACAAAGATTCTCATAAAGTAACGAAGGAGTAAACTTGTAATTTTTCACACTATTTTTTATTAACGACCGGTTTCGCAACCCGGAGTAGCACCTTCTGGTAAAGAAAATAATTGTCAGCAGTTTAAATATCATGAAGGGTTGGAGATACTGCTGGGTACTGCTGAAAATTATTTTCTGTACCTGAATATGCTACTCCGGGTAACGAAATAGGTCGTTAATAAGAAATAGTCTGAAAAATTACAAGTTTTCTCCTTCATTACTTCAAATGGCTCTCTACAAGGTATCGCCTGAACATTTAGATTTCACAATTATCAAAAAAAAATAATTTCAATATAGGATACTTAAATACGTGTTTTGTTCTGTATATATTTCTTATTTACCATAACGAACTATTTTTCCATTGAGATTCCCGTTTACCTTTACGCTAATAAACTGACGACTATATTTTATAATTAGAATGCAATGCGTGCTATTTCAAAAGAAACATGTACAGTGGTCGCACTCCAAGAATGCGCCCAAATGAAGTTAGGGGAAAGGAATGCAAAAGGGGTGCGTGAGGGGAAGCTCACCGTAGATAGCTAAGGGTTTTTAACAGCTAACCAATTGTAAATACCTCTCCATTTCACCCCCTCACATTCAAATACTAGGGATGAACACGTGGAAACTGTAAAATGCGCATCATTAGAACACGAACACTATATGTAATATATCAGCATTTGGAAGCTAGTGGAAAAGAACATCCATAGTTTTTTCAGGAGGCTTAAGGAACTCCAGTGCTCAGCACGGAGGGAAAAAGGTTATGAGATAAGCCATATTAAGGGAAATGGAATAAAAATTAAACATTAGAAGAGTAAATTAAATAATAATGCGACCGTATTATTCAGTATCGTTCCGAGAATCGTTTCGAGAAAGAGAAATCTTCTAATACTAATACTCTTTTAAATAATAATAAATCTTCTTGATAATTGAGAAAGAGAAATCTTCTAATAATAATACTCTTTTAAATATTAATAAATCTTCTTGATAATTAAAAACCATCCATTGGGTTGGCGTTCCCGGGTGTGATCAGTGCGGTAGACAGGAGAAAGAAGCTTTGATTTCCAGTAAGAATCGTGCAATCCTACTACTATCTGCACATAATACTACCTAATTTCCATGAGATCTCACAAGACAAGCATACAGGAAAAATATTTCTTGAAATTGGACCGTAATTTCAGAAACGCTCGAGAAAGAAGGTCAGAAGTACCTCTTAAAACTTCAGAAAGTATTCGCAAATGATTCACCGACTTAATTGGACAAAATCGCAAACAAAACGCCATACAGCCGGGTGCTGTCAAGTAATTCCTCTGGAACCAAATCCGGCGGAATCCGAAATGAAATCGGGAAAATAAAGTTAACGCAATCAACCTTCCGGCTGGGAGAGGAAACAAAGGCTCCGAAATTGGTTCATCCGGATTTAATTTTCGCTCCGATTCGTCAACGTGGTTAAGTGGAAGAAAAAAGAGTGGCGGAAGACGCGTCGTCAGAAGAGGCGAATGGCGAAGAGCCTCGGAAATGGAAAATCCGGCACAAGGAATTTCACCCGGAATCGAAAAGTTTTCCCCGGCGAGAACTCCTCCGCCCCGCGAGAGAATCGCGAGCTTAAGACTCGTGGGAGAGGGGGAAAATCAAGGATGATGAAAGGGTAAAAAAAGAAGCAGGCATCGTCGAGAGAAATAAGGCCGGTTAAGAAGCCTTGCTCAATTCCCGTCGAACGATTGAAAAAGCGCGACGGGAAAGCTTCGCAGGAGCTGCAGCTGAGCTGGAGTTGAAAAATAGTCAAAGCCGATATGAGGGAATGGGAAATAGCGACTGTGGCAGAGGAGAAAATGGTACTATATTAGCACTTGCGCTTCTTCAAGAGGGATTCGTACTTGAGTGAGGATTCCCTTTGCAGTGCATAAAAGGAAGCGGTGGTGCATGCGATTCAAGGAAATATATGGGCTTTTTTAAAGAACGGGATTCACAACTGAGCGACTGAAAAGGTGACACATGTAGGCAATTTTCACGCTCTTCGCAGCTCCCAATGCTTTGCGAACGAGTCTTATTTACAGCAGTCGCCTTCAATCGTGCGTACCTTCGTCACGCTTTCAGCGATCATAAAAGCTTGTTATTTTTCGCCTTCTACTCCCATCATCATTTAGGATGCATTATTTACGCACGTGGGTGACATACATATAGAAAATTCAAAAGAACTCTATGAAATGACAACACTATAAAAGAAAGGGGATGCGGACATTCGATGGTATATACCGAAATACTCCAACAAATTAATTCATTCGAGATCATATTGCAGTAGTCAATATTGGTAAAACATATTTACTTCATTTTCATATTAATTGATAAATACTAGTACGGGAGCTTCCGTCGGAATACGAATTATGTGCAACAAAACTCTTAAAAACTATGAGTAAAACGTTATATATTTGATAAAATGGTGGCTTACCACAAATCAAATGAAAAAATTTATTAATCCGAACCTTGAATGATATAACCGTTGTGTATTCAAAATTACCGGAATTAATTTACACAAATGGAACTCGACAAACTTGATTTTATAGAAATAAATCAATAAATTTACATAAATTAACGTTTCTAGAGTTCCATTCGCGAAAAATCCTTTTACAACATAACACAGTAAGATCGAGAGAAGAATATGGTACAGGAAAACATGCGTTAAAGAAAATCCGATCTTGAGCGTAATTTCTTTCGTGAAAACCCAACAACTCAAAGTGTATCAAATGCATTTAAACCTTCACATTTCGACAGCCCTTTTTCCAGGACTGCTATCCTCAACAAATTGCAACATGAAGTCGTACTTTCCTGCCTTGTATTAAGCCCTCCATTTCCTCAATGACGGCTGAATTTAAATTAGACTTAACATCTTGAAAGCAAGGCATATGCAGGAAATTCAGTTTGCCGCTTGTCACGAATCACTGCAATCCTCCATGCAACATACCATGGAATCAAATTCTACGTATTCCATTACAAAGGATGAATCGTCTTTGACTGCAAATACCAAACGTGGGATGTGACCTAAAATTAATTACCGAGAAGTGACTATTATATGACTGGGTCTAAGTGAAATTAGAAGTTACGAAATATTATATCAATAATGAATCAACATATTAAAATAAAATTAGGTAAGGAATTCATATAGAGTTATAGGATTGTAGTTTTAAAATCATCACATTTTTTTTATTTGGAATTTTTATCAGAGGATCATGCCTCACTTCATACATAATAGTTTATAAGCCTCCATTGGTTAATACAGTGGGTATGTTCATAAACAAATACATTGTGATTTGGAATATCCTAATTTAATCCAAATGAAGATGTTGATTTGATCTCTAGGCAAAAAGGATCGGTAATGCTCAGGTACACAATATCGTCGGGTAGTGAGCATGCAAGGCTTTGATGAATTAGTTTTCATAGAGGTCGCGGAAGACATAGCAGGTCGACTAAATATAGGAAACGTAGGCTGAAGGAGTATTTCATTGGCTTAAATTCACATAGAATGCGGAAACGTAGGTTTTCCTATAAAGGATGTAATAACTGCAAAGATCGGAGAGAAAATTGAAGGATTCATTATCAAGGAGATAACAAAAAAGCGCTTTTTAAAAGACAAGAAAATATGAACAGGAAGTTGAAGACATGAAAAAGCAGCGTTCTAAGTAGATGAGATAAGAAAGAAATTCCAATACAAAATAAAATGCAAAGCCTATATAAGTAGTAATTACATTTTATTGTTACGCTAATTTGGCTGACATCTATTTATGCGAAGCAAATTTATAATCCTTTGATTACAAAAGACTTGATTGCCCAGAAATGGCTTACACCTAATCAACATTTTCATTTTTATTTTTATTAATTCTCTTTGAATTCCAAATAATATCGTGATTATGTCATTAGTTTTCTTATTTGATTCTTACTGCTCAAATATTATATTTTGTGTTGCTCTAATTGACTCCGAACAAAAAAAATCTTTAATTATCTCTTCCAACGAGCAAAAAACAAAGAAAAATTGATTAGATTCTCCTTCAGATTACTTCATCCACAGGCTACATTTGTACAGGATGTCTCCGAAGAACATTTGGGATCCCCTTCCCTAGAATCGTCACAATCAAAGGAAAATATGGATCTGATGATCTCCGCAGGATACAGCTTAAAATTATTTTATAAAGCATATTAACTTTATGTCTATATAGTTTTTTTTATTAACACTTACTTGACACACTACTTTGTAGTGACGTGCTTGACAGTGAGGAGGATCGCACCTCTGCGGCAAAAATTTTTATAATAAATACTCTACTAAATATTTTCATGAAATTTTCTCAAAAGCATACTTTTTGAAGCAATATGGGTCATATAACCAAAAATAAAAATTAGTGCCCTTAAAAAGTTGGATAATAAATAAAATGGGAAAAAGAATAAAAAATACTGTTTTTCTTTCAAAAGAAATCATAAATTTTTAATTTTTTCATGTTGATGGCTAAACATTTAACTGAGTTTACTCAATACATAGTACTACAAGAAAACAAATATTATTTCACTAATATATCTAGAAGAGGATATTCATTCTGGAAAATGAAAGGAAATAATTTTGTGAAAAAGTGAAAATTACTTTATTATCAAAATAAGCAAAGTTATTGTTGTTTAAAAATAATATTCATACGATTTTGAATTGGAAGCGGAAGAAGCGTGCCAAGAGTGCTATCGTAATAATAATAAATGAAAGTAATGGGTGGAATTGGAGTGTACTACACACCAGTGTGTCAAACAATGGTTAAGAAAACGGAAAAGAATTGGTCTTAGGTAATTGTATAGACTCAATCGTTTCAATGCTGAGCCGAGAACTCTAACAACAGTTCCATTTAATCCATCATTGTCCCAATCTAATAACCACGCATTTTCAATAGTAAGCTAGGTCACTGCGACCACTTCGATACGCGATCATCCTCTGTCATTCGGATATCAACGTACTCTCGACCCGCGTCTTTGTAAATCCGACGGCACAATATCGCACCAGATCATTCATTATTTTCAAAATGGCCCCCGGATGTTAACACAAGCAACCAATTTGCCGACAGGATGTTTTGATTTCTGTAATCCCTGAAGTCTACCGATAGTGAGGCGAGGTCCAGATGTCGCGGACCCTAAGTGCCTTACACGCAATTCCACTTGCTCACGCATACATCGTTCCTTTGACATACCAACGCGTGAACGTCCATTCTGTCACGAACACAATGCCCCAGCATGCAACGGGGAACACGGAGGTCGTATTCGCCCACAACGCGAAAATGTCAGAGCTACATCCGAAAGAACTAGCTCAGGGGGAACGGATGGTTGTATTTAGAGATGGGACAATCGATTGACAAAAACATTCGAATAGTAATTCCACGATTTTAGTATTTATTCGATTGTTTTCATTGCAGTGAATTCACACTCTTTCGTGGGTCAGTGGTCGGACAGTTAATCGAATCTTCATCCATGTATATTAGTCATTTCATCATAAGAATAGTAGTATTTCCGAAAAAGTGATTTGTCACTGCCTTTTAGCCACTTAAAGAATGTTATAAATTTGTCTACGAAGAAGATAATTGGGAATATTCTACTAAATATACGATTAAAAAAGTGTGCAAGCACGGAAAATAACGTAGTTTTAGATATATTTGCTTAAAAATCTAGTCACCTATCATTATTCAAAATTTTAAAAAATATTGTGGAACATTATAGCATTGAAAAAATGTCATTTTACAAGCAACCAATTCTTTTCCAATCTTCATATGAATTACTATTCATTATCATGATCGGGATAGATATAACTTCCATTTGAAAATTTGATTATTTCCGGATTAGTATAATACTCTACTATTTCGGCAACCTTTTAGTTTTGTACTCTTTGATTTTAATCGAATAGATTCATTTGGTTAGGATAGAGTTAAATATCGAAATGTTTTATTCGAATTATTCGATTGTTATAATTCGACTGTTCCCGCCTCTAGCTTTACTCTCATATAGCCATGATTGCCAACTCTCCCTATTGACGGGGCGGATCCCAAATTTTAGCAATTTTTTTCAGAAATGAAAATAAAACATTTCCCTCGTTCATAATTACCTGCCGTTTAGTTCACTGTGTAATAAAAAAAATTTAATATAAAAAATTATTTTTATAGAGTAGGTCTTCCCTACCTACGCTATGTGCCTCAAGTACGGAACTTTTGAACAATTTTGTAAATTTCGTAATAGCCGTAAAGTATAGTTGTCATATTTCAAACAACAACAACAAACCTTTTACTGTGGTGAGTTTTGGCTATCGCAACATAGAAAACTTTTCAATCTCTGTTTGTGTATTTTTATGGAATGGACTTACGGAATCAACTATTTGAAAATCAGTAACAGTAAAAACAGAAATATATGAATATATGAAACATGCAAAAGCAGTTGGAAAAGGAATGAGATAGGAATTACAGAGACATAAATCAGAGAAGTATAGATTCTATAGGTCATGGTGAATCTTCTTTCCCACCAAAACCGTGATCATGTGCAACAAGTCGATACTTCATGAAAAGATTTCCCAAAAAATTACAGACGGAAACGTTCGTCAGAAGGATGGGGATTTTGCGAATCAAGCGAATTCAGCATCTCTAATGACTTGACGTAGGTTGGGGATTCTCGGAAGAAAGGAGATCATGAGCTAGGTTGAGGTTGTTACATAAATTCAAAGAAAGTGCTTTCTCGGAAGACGTAATTGGTGTTATGCGACTCCCGCTACCTCTATCGATCCAACAATGAACGTCAGATAAGAGAGGAACTCGCGAGTATATTGAGTTTAAAAAACTATTCTCTGTAACAATCCGCGATATGAAGTGAAACGAATAAAATAAATTTAGCTCTTGTTGTTCCCTGGCAAATGCAAAACGAAAGCAAGCGAAGCAAAACAGTCTATGTTGTCTGCAGGAAGAAGTTCTCTCGGGCTTCTAACCGGGTCGTCTCTTGGTGGAACACCGACGTTTCGGCCGCTAGCACCGCAGCCATCCTCAGGGTTGCCGTCGAATTTTTTTTTTTTTTGGTCCAGTATATATAGGGAGGCCGTCGGGGATGCTTTCACCTGATTGGCTGTTGGGTCTTCCCCTCTCCCAGTTTTCTTATGATGGGTTTCCAAGCTTGTGGAAGCTGGAAACCGCCGTCTCTATTGAAATTGTTTCTCGTCGACTGTATTTCCAATGATTCTTTGATGATTCTTTCCCAAAATCTTTCGGTTTTGTGAAGAATCTTGGCGTTTTCGAATTTAATTTCGTGGCCTGTGCTGATGGCATGCTCGGCTACTGCTGACTTCTCTGGCTGATTAAGTCTGATGTTGCGTTCGTGTTCCTTCAGCCTTGTTTCAATTGTTCTCCCTGTTTCCCCGATGTAGACCTCGCCACATTCTCAGGGAACCTTGTAGACGCCGGCCGCTTTCAGTCCGAGTTTATCTTTGACATTCGTAAGCATGTTCCCGAGTTTACTTGGTGGTAGGTGGACTGTGCGGATGTTATGCTTCCTCAGTATTCTTTGTATTCTCCCGGAAACCGGTGCAATATAGGGAAGACATGCTGTTGCCGTGGGTTTCTCTTTTTCCTCTCCATTGTCGGAAACGGCCCTTTTCAGGGCCAGGCGTTGGTCACCGTTGGATCCGGCCCTTTTAAGGGCCAAGTCAATGTCCCTTCTGTTATGGCCATTCTGCAGTAACGTTGATCTCAGATGATCCATTTCTTTATCAATATTTTCTTTATCTGAGATGACGTGCGCTCGGTGTGCCAGGGTGGAGAGCACTGATCTTATTTGGGCTGGATGGTGGTGACTGCTACCATGGAGATAGAGGTCGGTATGGGTTGGTTTACGGTAAACCCTATGCCCCAGCGTGCCATCAGATTTCCGTCTAATTAAGATGTCCAAAAATGGGAGGCATCTCTCCTTCTCTACTTCCATAGTGAATTTTATGTTCTGATGCCTGCTGTTTAGGTGTTCGTGGAATTCTTGAAGGGCGTCTCTTCCGTGAGGCCATACCACAAAAGTGTCATCGACGTATCTGAAGTAGTATTTCGGTTTCCATTCCGCTGTGCTGAGAGCCTCTTCCTCAAAATGTTCCATGAAGAGGTTCGCCACAACTGGGGACAGTGGAGAACCCATGGCTACACCGTCAGTTTGTTCATAGAACTTGCCTTGGTGAAGGAAGTAGGTGGACGTTAGGGCGTGTCGAAATAGTGCAGTAACGTCTTCCCCGAAGTTGTTTTAATCAGCTTCATGCTCTCCTCAATTGGTGCTTTGGTGTATAGAGACACTACATCAAAACTCACCAATATGTCGCTCTCCTCCAATTTTAGGAGGAGGGATCTATCACATTTTGGATACTATACAACGTGAATTATTTGGTTTAAAAACAAACGAAGAGAAAATGCCTTGATCGAAAATAACTTACTACATTTCTATATCATCCATCGATATCCATCCATCCAAAGCAAACTCTTAATTCTAATTCTTCTTCTTCTAATATCTCTATATCAAACAGTTTCTAAAATAAAAGGGGGACGAACGGACACTACGCAAATTATATATGTATAGATAATTTTATAAATACTTAGTATATATATAAGAAATTTTTTAAATTATATATTTCAATATTTATATTATATAAAAATTTAAGTTATTATAAAGAAATTATACAATATGGTAAATTATAATTATACTTTATATACAACATAATATTATGACAGAAGATTTGTCGGTGAAGCGATGTCGCCCAAACGGGGTGTCGATCAAACGGCTGTCGGTGAAACTAACGGTTCACAAACCAAACTAATACCATCGAATCATTTAAAGCGAAACACAAAAAGTGTACCTGCTTACGCACGACATTAAAGCTCTCTGGGAACGCATGAGGGTTGGATTAAAGGGAAAGAGGGAAGGGGCAGAGGCGTAGGTGGAACATCCGATGAAAATCCGCAATGGGTGAACAAAGAATAGATCCGCCACCCAAATTGTTCCTCTGTCGTTTCCTTTTACTCTCCCCGCAAAACGCTCCGCCGGATTCGATCCCGCGATTTTTCCACCATGAAAATAGGTCGGAAACGTTCTGTTTCAGCGCAGTAATCCTACGGGGAAAAGATTTCGGAGAACGTGCGCTTATTCCATTTTCTAATCTTTACCCACGGCTTGTGAATAAAATACATCCTGCAGCACTCGAATGATGATGCATTAATGTCGAATACAAATGAAGACAGTGTTTCATTCGTGGAGTGACTCGAAAAGACTGAGTCTAGCTTACTCGTCGCGACGGTAGTTAAGCATTCATTAAGGATGGATTTGTTCGGAACCATCGCTGAGAAAAAAGATTTAACTGGATATAAGTTAGTTTTTTTAACAGATAACCTAAATAGAATCGCTGTTAAAATGATCTATTTTGTACCCTGATTATTTTAATTTTCCGATATTAACATTCACTTTAATTCCGTTTAAATTTGGCTAAATTACTTATTTAAGTTCTACTTATTCCATTAAATCTAGAAAGATACTTTGGGGAATGTATGTCGTAATATTGGTATTGCTACAAATTGCGTTGAAATCTGGGATTAGTTAAACCAAAAACTTCGACAGCTGAGGTCATTTTGTACATATTTTGTTCATATGTATACCAGGAATCGAACTCTGGACCGTTTTCACTAAAGGCCCTACCCACTTTGCTCTCCGGGAACTCAGAATGTGTGTCTATCGTTCCCTTTTGCTACATGGGAATTGCAAAAGCTTGAAATACATTTTAAGCTATGATTCCACAATGATCGAAATATTACGTTTCAAAATCAATCAAGTACCTGGGATTATCCTTTCATTAATTAATTAATGTAACCGGTTTTTTACAGTCTATCTTTTTGGAAAATTTGATCGTTATTCCGTAAATGATTAAATACTAAACATTCGGCAGAAAGTACTTTAACGCTTAAGAGTCGAGATATTTCACAAATTAGTAATACACTTTCTAATTAGTGAAATCAGAACGAAACCGAAGAAAAAAGAAATGTAATATTTTCCCGCAAGTAAATTCTTTTTGCTTCTGACGTTTGCTTTTCAGCCTTTCCTCAGTCTCTCAGTTGCTCTCTGCTGGTATACGTTTGGTTTCCCGGGATATGTTTCAACATGGGTCATCCCTTCAACCTCAGGCACTGAGTTGTTCCATAATTACCCCCTCTTTTACCTTGAAAAGGCATCAAAAGCTTCTTTTTAGTCTAAGTCCGTGTGACGGCATGTAACTCAAGTGAAGTGACTGTTTTATCACAAAGAACGCATGACTGCACGGGTGGGTTTATTATCAAATAAATCCACCTTTGTTCCATATGGCCCACGAATAGATCCATGTATACACTTTATAGATAACTCGCAGAATAAAGTAGTTACATAGTGCGTAAGGTATTGTTGGGAGATTCTTTCTCAGCTCTTCTCAGCAAATTCTTCATAGGAGAAAGATAAGTTTAATTCAGTTGCGGAATAACCTTCGTTCTTTTAAAGCTAGTAAAATATATTATGAAATAGGAATTTTTAGCTTAGTACTGACCACAGAGTCCTGCTGAAAGGACGTGTTCTCTTTCGCAATATTTTTGTCCCTAGGAGTGTTGATCCTCAACCGCCGAACTACCACTCGCAGAGGAAATTGGTCTCACCTTCCGGACCAGATCACCAGCATATTTCTTCGACAAGTGCTGAGTAGAACCAACTATTTATCTACTATGTAGTTATTTTATTTTAGCTTATTATCTACTCTTTCGACTCAATTTTCAATCTTCAACTTTTAGCAATCTATTTTTCTCCTTTATTGCTGTCATTGATGAAGATATATAGAACCTCTCTGATATATTATCGTACGAGATTAGGCGTCACTTCCTTCTGATTCTTTTAATACCCTGGCTAAAACAGGAGATTCGCTCCGTTTAACGTCAATCATAAGCTCAACGGCGCTATCTTTTCTTAATAAATACTAGAAATCACCTAACGCATAACACTTTTTTATTGTAGGGAAAAACGCGCAGTGATAATAATATTTTAATGTTTCTTTTCTTATCAGTAATGAGTAAATTGTAAGTTTCCTTTTGGAATGGAAACCATCGCTATATCTTGATGAGTCGACCGTTTATATCTTACTCAGAACCTCTCCCAAACATTACCAGTAAGCCTTCTAAACAATCCCCCGTAAAACGTATTAAACTCTCGAAAAGCTACATGCATTCAGGGTTGATTTCAGTCTTTGCCTTGTGACGCTGCTTTAGCAATATTTAACTACTTATTTCTTGCAGCAAAAGCCTTGGTTTCGTGTGCTCTTCTCTCTCTATAGAGAGAATCTTTGTATTCTCTTTATCGCATTATATAGGTTCGCGAACATGTCTGGCAAATTCCGAGGTAGTTAATACTTCTGTGTATATAAGCGTATTTTCGACAAACAATTGCTACGTTTTGTCAGTGGTCGCTGCAGCACACGAAATAAAACGAAACTAAAATTTTCCAAAAATTAATTTTGCCAAAATATGTGGAATGGAAAAAGGTTCTTAGATATCTATCAATCGCATGGAAATTCTTTTGATTTTTGACCTGATAGCATCAATCTGTCAACCATTTTTTCCATATGGCGCTAAGGATCATCAGTTTTGGCAACAACCACAACCTCGATGAGCTAGACTGTCTGTGATATTCCTCATAATCTTTTCTTTTTATATAAAAAGATACACTAAGTTAAATTATGCTTAAATTCTTGAAGAAATGAAAATAAGGAAGCAGTTACAGACTTAAACTGACGTTTAAGTACTCTAAATTGAATATTTACCTCGGAACTTTATTTCCGCTGAGGAATCTAGTTTAAAACTTTAAAATGTATGCTATGGAAATTTTCAATGCACACCTCTGTAATCACAAAGGATAAAGGGAGTTGGAAATTTCTAATGAGATAAACTAGAATCCACGTATTTCTAACTGCTAAAATAAGTGATTGATGATTGGTTCAATACCAAAAACATCCATAGATTATTTTTAACATTTAGAATGGTGCAGTCCCTAAGTGTAGCTTTATTAATATTTGATGCGAAGACCATTAGTATTTATCTTAAATTATTCGTAGAGTAACATTTTTCGTGGTCAGAGAAACCAAGGTATTTTCCTTGGATCCGTTAATGACACAAATGTAACCAATTGTACAAAGAGTCATTTAGTTTATCATTTGAGATGAGGATGAAATAATGAAACAAGTTTGCACAAAATTCGATTAAATTTCTCAGTTAATATTTGTGATTGCTCCACAATGAACTGAAATATTTGGAATAACATACGTTTTAGATTCCTCGTTTCAGCAATCCTGATGAGCAGGAGCTCATTTGTTCCCCTTAATCTTCATTTTCTAACCATTTCTAGATCAACAGAGCAAAGGGATCCCATAAGGGAATGCATTAGTCTAATACTGCCTTTTGATAAGACGCACGAGATGGAGGTGAAAGAATCTCAAGCGTATTTACACTTCCTCGATATGCTAAAACCTTGGGGCGTATTCGAGTAGGATCTAAGGTGGAACTGGCATCAAAGGTAAGGTTAATTTTCTCCTTAATGGCTCATCTCATCTATGATGCTTGCATTGAAAACCTCTCCTTAATGTCGAATTGTTCCCTGTGTCATCTCATGTTTATACCTAAATGTCATTTATTGCTTTCTCATCATTTAGTTCTGAAAACTTACTTAATCTACCCCAAAATATCAGTTTACTGGAACGTTTAGTCTAGCGGTTATAATCCTGGATTCTTCCTCACTGTGTGTGAAACTATTTTATTCCTCCATAAATAGTTTCACGCCCTTGTCTACGTTAGCTTTTATATAAATATGATATTTATATTTTATATGATGTCTTTAAAAGAAAGAAGAGGATCAAATATGCATGGTTTTATCTTCAATATTTTTTTCCCAACTAAAGCACTCTCCGTAGTTTTACGAGTAAACTATTTTTCAAATAATGGGTAGTAAAAAGACGGCAAGAAATAAAAAAGAAACTATCAACTCGATTTCGACCAGGTTACTTATAAAACTTTTAACATCAAACTCAGTAATGCATTGTATTTCATCTGTGCGCTAAACATAATATTTGGAAGATGAATTCCTGATTTAAAACTTTATATCAAGCCGATGAATATTTTAACCATCCTATCTTTAAAATTAAAGGCTTGAAAGAGACTTAATGTAAGACTTTTTCTTACATATATTGTTTTCACTGGATGTCTTGATGAATATCCGAAGGAAAAATATTTGCTGCCGCATGGTCTACCGATGCCAGTTACCTTCTAATTTGACGTTATGTAGGCTATACCTATTCTCAATTTTTTTAAAAGACCCTGTATTAGCACAAAACTCGAAGAATTCTCTAAATTAGATACTCGGCAAAAATGTTTATTAAGGCGAAGAGCTTTATTCCGTATTACCAATCTACTCAAAGGAGACTTTTTTCAGCTTGATCTCTAATCCATACAGATAAAGCCGTCTCTACTTTCTCATTTTTAGGATCACGATTCACAAACGATACTTTAGTACTTTTTGAGTACTTCAGGTACCTCTGAATCACTTCTTCTAATGCTCTCCTCTATTTTATGTAGTGAACAGTTGATTCGTTTATTCCATAGTGTCCAGCTACAACTATAACACTACTCCCAATGGTTGTGGGCGTTCAACATCATGTTGAACATGTTCAACATGTTGAACGCCTATAACCATTTTAATTCACGATGAATGCTCCTTGGTCTACGTATGTACATCCACAAAGCTCATTCAATCATACAAGTCAGTAAAATTAACTTTCTGCCGACTAGCCTTATATAACGGTTTTGTCCCCCATTTCATGTGGAATATGTATATATAAGTACGAAGTAGCTTTTTTCATGCTGTTGTTCTTCTTTTATGTATTATTGTAATGTATTATCTGTCGAGCCTCACTCTGATAGGTGATGACATTTTTATTTTTTCATGCATGTTTCATCTCTTTTATTCTCACTTTTTATTATTTTTCATGGTGTCGGATATCTTTTTATGAGTATATGGTTTTCATTTTTTTCTCTTCGAAAGAACATTGACGAAGTTGTTAAATGATAGTGATTTTTTTGTGTTTATTTATTTTATTTTTTCTTTTTCCTGTATTCATACTAGTTTTTTTGCCTTTTCCATTTATAACATTCTGTGTTTTCAGTGTTTTTTTAATATCTTATCTCATGTTATCCTTTTTACTAACTTTTATTCTTTTATGGACTATTTCTATATGCAGTTTGAAGTGTAAATATGTTCCTTGCCTTTTGATTCCAGCCTTTTCTATAAATTTCAGTTTCTTATCTATCTGTAGGTTTCGCAGGTTTTTCACACCCTCTTCTGGGGTGTTTTCCTGCTGTGGGCTATTTTTCCTATCCTAGGTTTTTAAGCCCACAATATAAATTTCTTCCGTGCACTTTTTTTCTGCTCTCTTTCTTACAAATTGACGAAGGGTTAGATGTAAGAAGAGACTTTTCAGTCTCAATCTCGCCCGAATAAAGACGATTTATTATTATTAATGGTAAGCTTGTTCATCAGTTCCGCTTTCATCCTTAATGACAAAATTTCCTTTCCCTTTTGCCTTTTGAATAACTTAATTCTTTCCTCTTCTGTCAAAACTCGATGCTATAATGAATAGGTTAAAATGAATTTCCTCTATCAACTAGCAGCAGAACTCGGGTAGAGGGTGACAAATCAGGACCTTTTTAAATGGGAAATTAGGAAATTTATTCCATCAAACCTCAGAGATTGTCATTATACAACACTGTTTGTTTCACCTCATATCAATCATAAGGATGCGTATCAAGCTAGAAATATCAGAAATAAAACAAACTGTGAGAGAGTGAGAATAAAGGTATTAAACATAATCAGGAGACTACACATCAGAGCAGAATAATGATTTCTTCGGAAGCAATCAATTGTTAAGCCTCAACGAGTGAATAGCGTCTCATATATATTTAATATTCCTTTTGATGAGGTGATGTGAAAGCTGAAGCTGAAAATAAGTATCTTTTTTAAAACCTAACCAAAACTGAGTTAGAAACTCGTTTCTCAGAAATGCCTATCGCGGCTTGGGGAGATAAGACTTATACTCAAGGGATATTCGTATATTTAGATAGGGATGAAGGAAGGATGAAAAGAATGGAGTTCGGCTTATCAATAATAGAGAGTAAATAATTCCGAGGAGATTTCTATGAAGATAGACGCGACGCAATATTACGAACAAATAAGAAGCTTAGAGGAAGTAGGATGAAAAATCAATTGAAAATTCGAAGGTATATGAAATAAAAGGGAGGATCTGCCCTTTAAAATCTAACAATGAGCAATGTCTATAGAGCAGGGTTATTGTCTGGTGAAATAAAATGATCACAGATTTATTTTATGGAATATGTAAACATCAGATTTCCATGTTGGTGACGGAAAAATATTGTTGGTGAGTTAGGAGGGACACATTACTCTGTGTATGAATATTATGAAACAAAATATTTAAAAACAATAAGCATAACCGTAGCGAAAAATTCCTCAATCATTGGATCGATTCAAATGTGAATACAGCCAATCCGTAATATGATTATGCATATCACCGAAATCGCTGACAACAGAGGAGTATTCGAGTGAGACGTGATAAGCATTTCGTATGCAAAATCGGTTCAACTTGCCTCCATTTTGTAATATCAAAGGTTAAAAATTGACGATTAGCCTAATAAATGACAATTATGAGTCGTCGATACCCATTTCCCTAATGGGCTCCATCATAGTTGATATGAGATGCACTGCAATATCGCATGAAATTAGTTCTTTACTTTGTGATACATTTTAGTGCTTAACTTCAAATAAAATATTAAACAGCTATAGATATAAGAAGCAATTTAAAGGATACCATTTCAATAAATGTCAATCGTACAGGGAGAGTCCTTCCCGTTAA
Organism: Pachydiplax longipennis; assembly: GCA_036926295.1. Lineage (NCBI taxonomy): Eukaryota > Metazoa > Arthropoda > Insecta > Odonata > Libellulidae > Pachydiplax > Pachydiplax longipennis. Next base: position 6,698,098 of record JAVFKF010000010.1, read on the forward strand.
CGATAATATGTCAAGATAATTTTTACTGTTAATATTTAATTAGGGTACATTGAATTAATATCTCTGTTAAGAGTATTATTTTCATTTCACAGTATATTTCATCGCTTATCCCTTATTATTATGCTATGTAATAGGTCACTCCATAGAACATGTTATTTACTATTCTTCTTCAATTATCCCAAAAGAGCAGACCTCTCCCTGCAGATGTACTATTGGAAAAGAAGTAAGTTTTTTTTCGAATATGTATATTTTATCAAGATTTCAATTTACGAATAGGTCCGAAATTCGAATCAAACAAAGATTTTTGTTTCGAACTGATTTTCGAAGTATTCTTTCACCAGAGAAAATTTCCGATGAGGATGATTTCTTAAAACTTCGTTCGCTTTGTAAATATATCATCGCGTTCGATATTTTAAACTATCATTCACATAATATTGTGCGCCGAATGAGATCATTAATTTATTTACTCAAAGTATAATATTCATAACTCGATACTGAAACAATCTCTTTGAAATGACAGGCACTGTTGCTGCTTTCGATATATCTCCATTTAATTCAAATCATCTTGAACTCCTTTTCACTAACACAAAACAAGTAATAACTACGATGCGCATAACGCATTTCCGTATCAAAAAGCTGGAGTCATTTCTAAAAGTTTGCCGTTCTCAATCTGAGTTTTCTTTCAATACCCAGAACTTCGAGCAAAGAGAATTTCGGGAACATTCCTAGTTCTTTTAGATTTCATGAGAAAGCGGTAGGCATTTCTTCCGGGAGCGCTGCCTCAGTGAGCATTCGGTTCAATTCAGCTCTCACTCCGAAAAATCCGCATCGAATGCTAAAAACGACAAATCTAGATTAATAACGCAATATCATTCGATGGAATACTGAATTATCTAGAATAGAAGCCTCCTTTACCTTACTTCTCCTTTTGAAGTACTTCTGTAGATGATTGAGTTGGAACTCGAGCTTTGAGCTGCAGAGGGGAACGTAAAAGTGTATTATGCACAATATTGAAAATTTCCGATTTCTGATTTGAGAGAATAAATCGAAAGGAAGAGTCCCTATTTTCCGCTAATATAATAAACTCGCAATAGAATCAAAATATGAAAATCGTTGGATGTTATATTTTCACGCAGTCGTTGAGTTTTAGGCATAATGATAACAATAATAATTTTCCTAGTTGCATACATTTATGAGTAAAATACCTAATACCCTTTTCCATGCGTAATAAAAATAAAAATTCTGCATTTGGGCGAGATTGAGAACAAATATTTCCTCTTCTATCTAAAATATCGTCATATTTTATAGCTATTAAGTTTAAAGAGGCGGTTAGAGAAAAATGAGAGGAACTCCAGAAGTAGAAAACATAAGATATTCTTAGGGAAAACATCACAAACTCAAATCGTAAACATATCGAATAAACGAGAAAGGCAGTTTAGTGTTTGTGGACTATTGAGTGTAGTCTCGGAAAGATGATGATGCTCTCTCACCACTGCTGTTAAACAAAACTCGCTATTATTCCCTAATGGTTAATCTGGTAAAAATCTGCTTCATTTTAGAGTGAAAAAAGACCAAGGTAAGTAACTGAGACGTTCTCTTTGTACATCAAACAGACCATTATTATTAATTATTAGAAAATTATGATTTAATGCAACTAGTATTGTATAACCTGGTCATAACGCTATCCCGCTTAATATACGGTTTTCGCTTGTTCCCACGAAATCATTGTATCCGGGTTGCACTGTAAGTGGTACAGGTAAAAATGGTTATCATTTCATTTAATAATAATAAATTATACAGCTCATACAAGTAAGCCCAATTACATGTCTTATCATAAAAGGACGAAAAACACACAATAAAGGTAGTACAAATAGAGACAGGAATAAGAACAATAGAAAAAACAGGATTATGCTGCAGAATTAAGAGCAAAAAATGAGTAAGCCTTTTTTCTTATGGTATTCAGGGGTTCACAAAAAAGTCCATGAAGTTTCTTCTTGCCAGAATCAATAGATAGAACGTTGTGAACGCATGAGGCAAATAGCTTCCTAACCGCGAAAGAAAAATGGCTAGCGTTATATTTACGTGTGTATGCATGTATAATCATAAGAATATATTTCACTGTAGTCCTTTTGCGCCAATCTTGCAATCTCGAGTAGAGAGATGAGGAGCGCGCAATATTTGCCACGAAACAAAAGCTCGTATGGCTGCATTCGTGTACCGATATCGAGATAAACGGAAAAACGCCGAGTTTTGCGAAAGAATATAAATAGCGCTATTTAGGCGGCGTCTCTCATTACGGATTGTGTAGCGCAAGCGCAAGATGGGATATCTTGGGGCAGGAGGGATGTTTGGATGCGGACAGCCAAGTGGCAGATGACGCTTTTATCTTATGTTAGCAAATACGTTATCGGAAGCGAAGCTGCCAGCCAGGCGCCTACGTAGAGAACGTGTAAACGGACGTTCTTGCAGATTAGAGGGAGAAGTGGCTTTCAAGAATACAATCGCGAATTTTTTAATCGCGGTTCAATATATTTCCGTTGAGAGTTTGCAAATGGCGCGTAGATAGCGTGTTTCCTCAGTACCTGTCAGCGTATTAGACACGTTTCCTAATCATGATGACTATTATTACGAGAACTAGGAAGGAATCCCATTATGACAGATTACGCTAAAGTGCATTTAAAGACATGACAGCGTTAGAAATTGGGTTCTACGGTGGAAATGGAAAATTTCGTTTCTGTTTTTCTCCAGAAAAGTTTGTCGGGAAACAGGAGAAATGGATCTCTGAAGCCAGTAATGGTAACTCAATTGAAATCCCATTATGTTCCGCTTTAAACTTTTTCCTAATTATAAAAAAATACATCATTCTACTTCAGTATAAATCCATGAGTACAGATTTGTTTTTATTGGATAGTTTCGGTAAATAAATTTGGTATTTATTACGTTGTTAATTATGCATAATTCTCCTGATATTTTTAAAAATATATATGATTATCAAAACCTAAGCATTGATTATATATTTTGATTATAGCTTTATTTACCTTCCTTGCCTACCTTTGAAGAGTGTGTAGATTTTTATGCCTTTTCTTCGTCTAACTAAGAGGGCTTTCATACATTACTCTCATTGAACGCATTCTGCTATTGAAACTACCCTATTTTAAATTATTTTTATGATCGAAACAACTGGACTATTTATAAAACGTAAATCCTTGTTTCCGCATTTTTATCTACCCCCTCAAGACATTCTTAGAATCGGAAAACGAGTATTTGTCTCTTTAAAGTAGAAAGGAATTCGAAAGGTACGAGACAGCACTGAAAGGTCTACGCTTTCGTAAAGTGACATTTACCTCAAGAAGAAGCGCTTCTCAACGTCTAAAATTTTATCTACGGGATTTTTGAGATAAAGGTTTAAATTAGTGGCTGAGAAGATCACCTCGTGGACTAGTTGACAATATTATGTCCTATTTCTAAAAGTGAGATATTTGAAAATTATCTCATTTTCGATCTGAAGTGAAAGGTATAGATTGCCATTGGTTAATTCATTGTTACCCAACAGGATTCTCAAGGGGGCAGCAACATTTAAAAATTAAAATATACAAATATAGAATAGAAACTACTAGATATGGATTACTCAAGTAAGGAACAGGCGATCCATACATTCTTGCAAATATTCAACGCAATCGATACTTATTAATAGCAAGATATATATTAACTTTATGAATTAATAAAATAAAATTGCAATATTTAAAATTATAATATCAATCGGGGCCCTCTATATTTGGCAACGCGTTCGCCTTTAGAAGTGGAAGGGGTCCCGGGTTCCACTCCCGGTGGGGACCAACATTTATCGGTGGCCATCCAGCATCGTGATGAATATGCTATATGAATTAAGTAAAAGAAGATTAGGTCACGGAAGGCCAAATACGAAGGCGAGGAAGTCGATACACAGTACACCTGTCACCCATGGTGAATGCCGCCTTACTCTTAAAAAGGATGTCGCGCCACGGATTTCACTTTTCATAGTATAAATTCAATGGAATTGACTGTCACAATGTTAAATTTTACCTGCAGCAAATTTATAAAAAGTTCCGGTCAGTAATTCATCCATCCATCCCGGTTATTTATGAGCAACTGAAGCGTGCTCAGTAGCGACTTCAACACTTTCTCACACAAATTTGGGCTAAATAATAATAACTATAATAAAGCATCTTTTTTCGGGCGAGATTGGGAGTAAATAGTCTCTTTTGGCATCCAACCCTTTTTCAAATAACGTTCGAAATAGAGAGATAGCTTTTAATAAACAGAAGAAAACTACTTTGTGAATTTAAAAATATATTTTAATAATTAGTAAAATTCCTCATAGCAGGAAAATACCCGCAAAAATGGGGGTATGAAAAAACTGCAAAACTTACAAATAGTTAAAAACTAAATTTTACGGAATAGGCAGGTTAAGGTATATGAGAGCATAATACAATGCATTTACAACCTACATGGCTACTTAATACAAAAAGAAATACGTTTGCACAAAAGTAAACAGAAAATGACCATGGTGAAGTACACACAATATAGGACACTAGGTATGTTAGAAGGAAAAATATCAATTTGTAACCAACTTTGTCCGCGTTCGTTCATAAAATTAAAATGGGCTATACGTCCTCCGCTCATATTCTCCGTACATTCTCACGCCTCGTATGAATTTCTCAAGTCTGATCAACGCATGGTGTTCAAAGTATCGCCGCAGTATTTCCAAAATGCAATGAAAATTGCACGACTTAAAGGTTAGTACACCTTTAACATTCATTAACATTCAGCGGATACAATGACGTTGAGTTAGTGTCTCTAGCGTGCTCATGCCGAAAATAAAGCTTACGCCGCATGAACGCAGCATATGTTCCCTCTGACATATATTAATTGAGGAATGGATTCCACAGCTGCTACGTCCGTCACCTTTCTTTAAAAAGTTTTCTCATTCCACAAATACTTCCAGCCTCCTCCAAAAGAATTGATCGATCAAAGTTATTGTAAGGAAATGAAATTTTATAACCGGAGATTCCTGAGGTGGATAGATTTTTGTCTATTTTACGTCTTTTTGGGGCCTACTAGATTTCGAGCATATCACATTAAGAGAAATTCATGGAATAAACTAACAATTACAGATTACAGCTAACTCTTACGTGCAGCGTAATAATGACTGAATAACGCCTTTCTTTCGGGAAGGATTGATCCCCTTACCTCTCATACATCATTAATCTACATGAGATCCGCAAATAGAAATTGGATAAGGAATGAGTAACGACTTCCACTTATACTTCCTAAAGGGACTTAAAAAGCTACTGGCCTCAGTAACTTTTTGCTATATTCACTTCTACTAGAAGTGCTGAAAACACGAAAAATATTAACAAATATCTCGAATAAGCCACCTGTAAAGAAAAGTCCAGTCTATAAAACTCGAAAGAGTACATGAGCCCCTCCACCGTTAGCAAACAGAAATCCTTGGGAGGAAAGAGAGAAGAGAGAAAAAATTACACGGCTGTTATTAAACAAAAGATTGTAAATACGCTTTTAGCCCAAGGAGGCTGTCCCACAGTTGTTCCAAAGGTTTTTTTAGAGTGACGATTTCCTTGATCAGGTCACTGCGTGAAGTGGGATAACCCAGGGGGATAACCCTCACGGCTAAAGGCGTATTTTAAAACTCCATTTTAACACTTGATGGATAGGAAGCCTCACTAGGAAAGATTAGGAATATATTATGTAGTTTGCCCTTTCTTTCCTCGCTAAGCCAAAATGCTATTACTAAACATCTACGAAAGTGCAGAACCACGACTTCATGAATAAACTTATTCAACGAATTCAATAAGGAATGACTAATTGTAACATACATGTCCAATTTAGCATCAGGCATCAGTAATGCCCATACATTAACAGTAGTAAAAAAGATCAATGAAAACCAAAAAAATACCTATCTCTATCTTGGAGAATGAATATAAAGACTGCAAAGGGATGCTTCAACAAATAAGAATTAACAATTCTAATATCATCAATATTAATACCTTGACTAACGAAGAGGAAACAAAAGCTCACACGAGTGAGGATTCGAAATTAATATCCTTAACCGAAATTACGGTTGACCAAAAATTCGATTCCAAAGAGACATCCAAATTCTAAATAGGAATAGACCCGTCAAAAATTACCATTCCCTTTAAATAACAAGAATGGACAGCATCCAATATCTTTATGCAAATTCTGATTTCCTTTACGCTGGTACATGCGTACGACATTCATTCGCAGAATCAGAAAACGGTGATAAAATAAAAGCAATTTTATTTGTATATACATTTGTCCCTCGTCTCTCACAACACCCCACCCCTTCAAAGCAAACTATATAGTGAACTCTCGATTATCCGGGCTAAAGACGAGAAGAGTATGCACGAATAATCAGATAACAAAGATAATCCAAACTTTCCGTTTACTTCTTATAATATTCATAATTTACGCAAAACAATTTATTATTATTTGCGTAAATATTCCATTATTTTTTATTGTTTGATGGAATCTAAAGAATTTTCTTTACCCGACCGCGGATTTTCTTAGCAGCGATAGCAATTTTAGTCGTACTCCCACTGATTCATATTAAATGTCTCATACGAGTCCTGACTGTATTATAACGTGTAAATACTTGTGTTTTTGCGTTTGATTTTTTTTAGTCCACGGAAAACATCGACGAAAGAGAGTAAAAAATGTACGGTAAATGTCAAACCAGATAATCTACTAGCGGATGACTGACAGTTCATTTTATTCACTTTTCCTTTCATGTAGCTGAAGATGACATGAAGTTGTCGAAACAGGTCGCTTAGTAAGAATCTCTAGTAAGATATAGAAGGGATAATTTTCCTTTCTTCGATGGTCTTCTACCACTAGTTCTAAGTCCAATTTTTAAATCACTACAAATAGAAGCTAATATACGTAGTAAGATAAAAGTATTACTAAAAGTGCTTCGATAGCTGAGGTCATTTCGCACATGGGTTACCACCGGAAATTGAACCCAGCAAAGTCGAACATACTACATACACAGCTATTAAGAAGCCCATGAGTAATATAGGTTAGTCTCAGTAAATATTTGTGCGTACTTATAACAAGAAAGTAAATATTGAATGCATGGCACTAATGAATGTAAATGAGAATGAGTCCACGTGGCAAAGTCTATCTACTGTTTCAACTTTTCCTCCCTTAAATATTGAATGGAAAACTTTTTTGGTGTTGTGAAGTAATTTAAGAATGTTCTTTCCGTAACTATGTCGTTATCTTGAATTGCTATCGTATCCGCAAGTTCCCCTAAGGCAACTCTCATCCTCTCTCCAGACATGCTCCATTCGGGAACAAGTTCCCTTTAAATTTTCACAGCTTATTGCGAACGTCCTAACACACCTTGCGGTCGGAAATTATAAAGTTAAAGTATTATGAGATGTAAATATCACGACCGGATATCAGTAGTGATATGATAAAGAAAATTGACTATGCAAAATGAAGTGAAATTGGAGTCAAGGACCAGAATATGGATTATAGATATGGGAACCAACCCATGGATTTGGTGCAATACGTCTTGAACAGACTGACGTCATGAATGGATTTTGGATTTGGCTGGGTACGCCGCTGGCTGAAGACAAGTAATTGATGGAGCTTTGATAGCATCATGTATTCGACAATTCCAATATATTCAGGGTCGTTGGCAAACTATGCATTTTCAATGAAACCGAAAGTCTAAGTTTCATGAAACGTAATTGCTACTCTTCGGTGTTGCTTGTCGGAAGTTCAAACTATTCAAAAACATGCAATATTCGCGCGACTCTACCGAAAATAAAGCCTTTAACTGTTTATACACCACTATGCCATTGTTAGAACAAGAGCTGATTAAACACCTTGGCTAAACAATCTACCCTTTGAATTGAAAAATAGGCGGGAGATTGAAATCGCAACATTTTCTGCTTAAGTTGAAATTCCTGAGAGCTGTGGCCTAAAATAAGCTGCTGATTCTTGCAAAAGCTCGCCTAGCTTGCTTGTTTCAACCTTTGGTGGTTTAACCATAAATAATATCCGCAAAACTAGTGGAAGTATGTGAAAAAATTAAGACAAATTGTATAATTAGAAAAGGAAATTTATCTAAGCTCGGAAACTTGAATTAATAACCGGCCTATCGGAATTCGAATTATTTTTCCTTTGTTATTTAATCAATTAAATTATTAAATTGGAATCTTTTCAGAGAGTCTATAGCGCTTCTTAACGGTTCTCATTTAAAGCCTTCGCCTGAAATTTTATTTTTGAATTATCACAAACCAATTTAGTGATTGAATAACTGAAATTTAAGACTCGCTGTTGTCTATTATTCTATTTATTGCCATTATGATTAATAGTTATTGTAGTAGTATTACTAGCAACGGTTGTAGGAATAGTTATATTATGTTGATATATCCGTCACATTTTGATAGTTGTCGAATCATAATAATGTTTAATTGGTACTTGTGCGTCATTCTTAAACTCAATTTTTATACCTTCCTGTATTATTATCGTGTATTATACGTGGCAATATTATGAAATGTACTATTTAAGGAGGAGGGTAAAGGTGAGACATTTTATTTCAGTTAACAGTTTATGATTTTTGAAATATATTCAATTACTCGCTACAGTTTTATATATTTTCATCTGACATTGTAAAAATTATTACTATCCAAAATATTTTTATTACTAAGGATCGATATGCTGACACAGTCCCATCTGGTTGCTAAGTAATATACAGAGTAACATCGTATGAAATTATGAAGTAAGAATAACTGAAATTTAAAACTTTTCTCGAAACATTTAATTAGACCATATGTTCATGCTAATCGTTATTTGGTTAAATATTAAATATTATTTTATTAAGGTATTGTTCTAAACTAATCAATTATTAGCTGATATACCTCGCATTTATTCCAAACGCTGGACTGATAGAAGGAATGTCCGCTTTAATTAATTACTAATAATTATTTCATTCATACACAAATTAAATACCAATAATGCTCACTAATATTATAACACGGAAAATATGTCATAAATGTAATAATACTAAAATATACACTAATTTACGTAAATTGTATTTGATGTGACCTGATGTATTTTTCATCCTCGCCTAGCAATTGCTAGCAAATATCAATGGCAGATCGACGGAAGCCCTCGAAAATAGAAAATGCAATTAATCTTTAAGAATCCTCTCGTAAACCACTCATTACAGATGTAGTCATCATTTTCGAAAGAGATACGCTTGGGAAACCATACAGAAAGATATGCAACGTGTTCCATGCGAGAATGGTCACTAACGGAATTCCAATCGAAAACTGAGCAGATTGATAGGGAAGGCAAACTGTATGCGAATTTGGATCCGCCAGTAATAAAGTTGTTGAATGGGCCTTATCAAGGCATAAAGTCAGTCACTCAAATGCGACACTCAATGGGCTTCTTCATTTCCGCCATTCCGTCCTCGTGAATAATACCAAAGGCTACAAAGGAGTTTAAATCCCAAATAATCAATCATTCATCTCCCCGCATTCCTTTCCCCTAAACTCCACCGCTCATCCCTTCCAATTTTTCCAATCTTGTCTCCCCACCCTGTGTTTGCCGTCTCATCCATTCCCCGTTCATCCCTTGCAGAACTCCGCTAACTTCCCAGCGCGAGTTTCTCAGAAATTTTGAAGACCACAGCATTAGTACTTGTGTTAAATGAGATCCGGTTAATTCGTTGAAATGGAAATCGGGGTAATCCCCTTCGACATATCTCTGCTTTTCAGAGCCCTTCTCGCTCCGTTTTCTATGCGAGCACACTCCCTCGTGTGCCATCAATGACGGCGTTATTGGCTGGAAAACTTTTCTTATACCCTTGCCATTCAATTTCCCACCTACCTGGAATAAATTATAGATTTAGCAAGAAAATGTCACCTTCATCTTTTATGACGAGGAAATACTTTGCACATGTTGATAAAACTTAAGTATATCCCTCGATTTTGCGTAACTAAAGCTACTCATCTGGAAAAGGAAACTGCATCATTTTCTAAGTAATAAGAGTTTCGGCTTAAATAAATATGAGCCTACTGAACATGACTGTATTGATTATGTAACAATATTGTTCATTTTAGCCAAAACCAACTCGAAAAACAGCGCTTCGTACGTTCCTCAGGTTTTATTCAACACCACCGGTTTCGATTACCATGGTCATCTTCAGATATAAAAACCACGACACCGGACGACTACCGGTCATTATCTCTTACTATGATTTTTTTAATCAATGGAGTAAATTACCGTGTGCTCAATGATGCTTTTCCTTGTTGATTAGAATCCCGCCATGCGCAAGTGGCGGTTCGCAGGGTCTAAATGTAAATAAAATAACCTATTAGCCAATGTCAGCATGGCTTCTGTGTAAGTTAGTCATATAAGAATCTGTTCTTTTCTCAGTGACACCCTTAAAGTAACTGATTATGCTTTAAGAACAGACATCGTACTACTAGATATTAATTACTCGATAGGATGACCCATGTTAAATTGATTCAAAAGTTTGTGGCTATTCCTATCCAAATGCCTAGGAATATCTATCTACTATCCTAAATATATAGGAGTTCCAAGTAGTAGTAGCTTTTCCTTGAAAAGCATATAGTATTGTAGAAGAATTGTTAAAAAAAAAGCTTCGACAGCTGAATTTATTTCGCACATATGGACCCCCATCGGGAATCGAACCCGGAACCGCTTTCACCAAAGACGTATAAGTGCTCACTAGGCTAACCGAGAGCCTTCAAAGAGAACATTCGAAGTGTTAATAGAAAGGTAGTTGAGATGCAAAGATTAAAAAGCACAATTCTGAGAGATGATCATCGAGAATATAGGAAATAGTGTAATCTTCCCTCGTTCGACCCCTTCTAGAGTATTGCAGTGCGATTAGGGATCCTCACGAAGCAGGATTAATCTGCGATTTAGAGATGGCTCAACGTAGTACAGTTAGGTTCATTAAAGGATATCTAAGGTTCTACAGCAGCGTTTCTGCTACGATAAAATCCCTCGGGAGGGATTCGCTTAGGGATAGAAAACTAGATTACCGACGGAAGCTATTCGAAAAATTTATCAGTACAGATCTCGTTGACGAGATAGTTGATTCTGTTTCTAGAATGGGATTAGGAAGAATAAGGAATGTTTCACCTATATGTTCTACTTACTCATAGAGATCTTATACACCAATTCCTATCAGAAGTTTTTTATTCCATGCTTTTAATGAGATTCACATATACCATAACGCGCTGTAATGCTTTCGATAGTAAATTCCACAGGAATGCACACAACATATTTTTAAATTCATCTACAGATTTATGAAATATAACTATCTACAAGTAAATACAGGATAAACTGACCGACGACCACCCGACGATTGACTTCGTGGAATTCCATGACGAAAGAAAAATAAAAAAGGAAAATACAGTAAACAATGAAGCTAGTTCCTTATTTAATAATTATAACTGCAAAATACCAAACTACAACGAACACGACATGTTTCCACGATTCAGCGTCATCATCAACTTAATACCGATTGAGTTATTTATTAAATAAGGAACTAGTTTCCCCGTGAAAAGTAAATTTCTTTCTATGCACAGGATATTTTAGAATCGTAGCCGAAAATTTCCTATCCCTAAGAGATCCCTAACACGAATGAAAATAAATGTATATTAAGAATGCTTGTTGAAAAGACACCGTAATACACGGAAGAATTATTTTTGTTCAATTCATGCTTTATTCACCTTAAAGGTGGATTCCCATGGGTGGTACTCTTATGGAGTCGAATCCCACCTCGAATAATCTATTTTTTAGGTGTTTGCGTACGATCGATTTTACATTGGTCATCTTCATCCTTTCAGAGGCACTTCTTTGGTTTCCGCCATTACAAACATTCGCCTTTCAAACACTCACCCATATAATTCCGTTCTTTAGAGGTGAAATTAAGTACAAGACTTCCTATTATCCTCAGGAGGATCATCCGCATGAGAATTAAGCACTGCTTTCACAAGCATGGGTGTGTTTGTGAGCAATTAAATGTCGTTGTTACGGAAATACGGCTGGCGGAAATTTACAATGCACGTGTGTCGTCTAATTGTAACAACGTAGTGATTCCATCACTCTTCCTGCGTTTGAAGTCATCAAATCTGTTTTCAACGCATTCTATAGTTGGCTGAAATGATTCAATCACGTTACACGAAATTGTGTTTGGTCAACCTTTTCATCGCACGATAAAGGCTCTTTCATAAAGAATGGACCGATTTCACGAAGCGATATTTTACCAGCACGAAAAATCTATATTTCATTAACACACAAAATTTTATGAAACTATGTTTTATTTAGCTAGATCCTGTGTATTATACGTTCTGGGTCATCCGTATTTCAGCTGTTTTTTAAGTTTGAAATGTAAAAAAAGCATTTTGGAATTTATAAAAATTTATGCAGCACATCATTTTCCATTTTCATAGATTTTTGCCAGTGTTCGTGTTACTGGAATTGGCAAAAAACTCATCTCTAGCAGCATTGCTCGATTAGAAACGTACTGTTCAGGCGGATTTGAAAAACCGCTGAACTTTCCTGTTGACCCAATGCATGCATTATTTATCATTTGATGAATACATATTTATTTTACGTATACTGCTAGATAGAAGAATTATAGAGGCACGTGGACGCCTAGTTTCGTCGATTTAGCGAGATCTTCAAAAAAAGTTGATTGGAGCTCAATACTGCAACGGAAATGCAGTTTAAATGTCAGCTGTGGGAGTAAACAAAGTCAGCGGTATGTAAATAGCGAGCGGAAGAAAACGAATTATTAGTATGTGTAATGATTTGTTTATATTTCTGTCGATATGTGAAATGAATAAAACAAAAAAATCGTTTATATTTGTGAGTTAAAGTTCCACAAGCTTGAAACTAGATCGATGGATTTGATGGATTAAATTATGTAATGTCACTATACGAGCTTCTGTTATTTTATGCGCGATTTCGATTATCCGTTATTTCGATCATCCTAAAATTCGATTATCCGGCGATTCTATTTCCCGGAGATTCGATTATCCGGAGATTCGATCATCCGGCTATTCGATTATTCGTGAAACCGTTTAGTCGTGTATTCTATTAACCGTAGATCCGATTATGCGGAAATTCGATTATCCGGAATACCCCATTTATCATGGCGCCCGGATAATCGAGAGTCTCCCGCAATATATATCGAGTGCGGCCGGTAGAGTGGTTAAACACGAACCGCCTTTGAGTTGTTCCCTCCGCCCGCTCTTTTCCCTTCACTTTGTCTCAATCTTTCCAGTCGAAATTAATTCTCCAACTTCTCTTTCCTCTGCTTCGCATTCCTTGCCTTCCTCCCCTGTCTCACTCCCAGAATTTATCTCACTTCATCCCAATCAATTTTTCATCTCTCCCAAAAATCTTTCTCGATTTATATTTTTTTCGGGTTTCCAGCCCCCCTCTCCGCCCCCTTCATCTCCCCTCACTCCAAAGGCGATTAATTTTTCATTCCCCTTTTGTATTTTTCATCACCCTCCATCTTTCCATTGTCCTTTTTTCTCTCCCTCACCTTCCGATTCCTTTCCGAAAATGTCTAACGTTTCTGCGACTTTTTTGATTCCCTATCAAATCTTTCCCTCTAGTTTCTCTCGGTCTACACCACTTGATTCTCGTGGGTCTAAAAGAATGGAATATACGGCGATTTTTTTGTTAGGTTCGTTATTAAATATCACCCGGAACCTGAATATAGCGATCGAGCTTCCCTCCGGTCCGAAAATCGATTTGTTGATCTGTTTGCGGAATTCATTTGGACATGATCCACGCATTCGGATTTCGGAAACCCTTTTATTTTTAACGGTTCAAAATGAATAATGGTATTCCGAGTTTGCTCAGTTTTCCGAGACTCTTTTTTAATGAAATCATTGGTAACCGAAGAAAAGTCCCGGGGGACCCCCCAGGAAACCCTCTAGTCACGGAAATAATCAAACGTTTTTCTCGAACATGGGTAATTCCGAAGGCCGAAAAAACGTTTCTAAACGGTGGTCAATCAAGCCAAAAGTTCAACTTTTACTGAAACCAAAACAAGTTGCCGGTTATGCATGTATCTCACTTATGGAGGTTTTCGAAACATTGGATACACAAATGCATCGTTTAAAATCTATAACAGCATATTTTCGTCAAAATGTGTTCAACATTCTCCATCCAGTGCGAGCTCATGACCAAAGTAAAAACGTCGAATCAGAAATGCAACATTTTATTTGGTTAGTCAATGACCGTAATTAGTCGACTATTAGCGCAACTGCTACTCACGATCGCTAAGTTAAGAATTCCTTCGTCAAGAAACATTTAAGCATAAAAAGGCAATAACTTTTTTTAAATGTTTGGTAGTAAAGACAGATATACCCTTGCCTGGCGAGGTTGACCCTCGTGAGCTTCTCATCCACCTAACCTCGTATGACATTATACTAGGTACAAATATAAAGTAAAGAAAAGAAAGAATATAGTGTAGGAAAAACGTTTTGCAGCTTAAGGTCAACAAAGAAAAATCCCACTTTGCGGGAAAGTATCCACAGAGAAGGGGGGTGAAAAAACCCTCATAGACACGGTAAAATAGTAAAAAGGTTATATATAGTATACAGAAGTAAATAAAAGCCAAAATAATATAAAGGAAATTCGAATGCAGAAGTAAATAAGTCACAAAGTTAAATTAGAAAGAGATAGCTTTAAGGAAAATTAAAAGAATTGTGGATTTAAAAAACATAAGTGATACTTAGAGAAAAGCTTTCCAGGGCAGAAAATCACGCAAATAGAAAGGAGTATGGAGAGCATGTACATATATACCCTGTAAGCCGATTTACGACATGAGACACGTGGCGTATCCACCTTACGCTTTATATTTGTAGTTGGTGACTGCCGCGTATCGTACACGAAAAAAATGAGTTGTAGAAACGACTTCTTATTACAACTAAATGAACCTTTTGAAAGCACCACTAGTTTTCTCATAGACGCGATGCACGCAATTCCACAATCATCACCTCTTCTGAGAGAGTTCTCTGACGTCTTCTGTCATATTTTCGCCGTGATCATATCGCTTAAAACAATAACAGTGGAATATACAATAAAAGAATACTTACACAACATTAAAGAAATTTTTAAAAACCATATAAGGTATATAAAATATTCAACTGTATAGTAAATTTAATGAAGGTGAATTAATAGTTACCGCTGAATAATTTTTGACCAAGAGACCTGGACATAAATAGATATGAATAGATATAATCGGTATTTAAGGATCTGTACACATTTACTTTTTTCTTATCTGTAAATGTTGAAAAAAATGTTTAAGGGCCGTGTGAACGCTTTTTTAGAATAATATTAGATCGGAGCATAAGTTGAAGTAAAAGTTAAATTTCATACGTAAGCTACTGCTTCGAGCAGACTAATGCAATGCGTAATTTTGACGTACTTCTCTCAAATTATATTCGACAACGGCCGTCCAATCTAAAATTAGCAAGTCAACAAGCCGATCTAAAAATAAGGCAAAAGCGAGCTGCCGTTCGCTTTTCCCCTTTGAGGCAAATGAAATTAATAATTCCTCTCAAGCAGCGTGCTAATAATAAAGCAATTGGCGGAATCTACCGGTAAATTGTCCCTTGATCGCTGCTGGCTTAAAAAACTAATTTTTCGGAATTTGGGTCGGCGAATCGTCAACAAGCTCGGCTTTGCAACTCAAATGCGTTCTTTGAAGACCACTCTCTGATTAAAGGGGAAAATTTGCACGTTCGCTTCCCGAACGGTTATTTTCGCGGAAATCTTGCTCCAACGATTTAAATTATTAATCCGAACCCGCCGAACGTCCCAAGAAGCTTCAAAAGAGCAACGCGATGAAGATTTAATCCCTCGGTTTTGACGAGAGCATGAAATTCCCTATGGTCATAATTGAATTCCCACCTCTTTGTTCTCTCTCTTTGCCGGTCAGTATTGGCTCGAATTCAAATAGCATGTCTTCTCTAACAATTCAACGTCAGCGACGGTGGTCAATCGATATGCCTTCAACGCCTTCCCACGGATATTAATCCACCTTCCAACGCCCATTTCCTACAAGCAACGTTGAAATCAGAGAACTATTCCTTTGAAATGCCCCATATAGACATATTCCAGTGTCTTTACAACCCGATTATCAATTTGTATACAAGGACCACGCAAGAGGGACAAAATAGGATTTAATTACTTCGATATTTCCAGATTCGCATCATTCGCTTATCCGATAAAATTTTTATTACTCATCATCAATAGGAGCTAAAGATTATTCAGACCTAATTCCACGGTGGGAAATAGATCCACAATTTATGTCACTACCCAGTAAAGAAAGCAATTCACAAATTTCCGGCAATATTTGTATCGAACTTTATTACATTAACTTTTGTCCCCATAATCCTCTGAGAATTATGGAATCTCAGGACAGATGTTGAGTCTAGAACTGCAAGATTTCCTTACTTTTCGTCTATTTCTAAATATCGAAATGCCTCAAATATAATGGATGAAGGAAAACGTGGTTTTCAACGAAATTCATCGGATTTTGCCAAATGTTATTGAAGCATTTTTGCATAAAGCTCCCGCATTACCGATTAATTTCTGTATATCTGTATCAAATTCCAATGATGAAATTCTTCTATCAGTTCTCTCCCTGGAATTTTTTCTTTCTAACGTGAAAGTAATTAATTTTCGATGAAAAGTTTATTTCCTCTGTCTCTGATAAATCGCAGCAATCATCTCTGTAGCGACATTTACACTGCTAAAGAACATTCTTTCTTTAAGTCATCGTGCAATGTAATATGCCCTTTCAATTTCCTCATTCTATGACATTTACGCTGCCAATGACATTTTCTCTAGTCTCGAAATGTTCATAAAACATTTATAAAGTCGCAACATAAACAAATGGGAGGATTATTTTCATGTAACCTTTATAAAGTAAATAACTCGAATTTCAGATGTTGGCGAATGGCTCTGCAGAAATGAAACTGGATAAATTAATTTACTAAATTAAATGACCTTATTACTTGACAAAATTGGGTTATTTGATTTAGTCTCATTAACTCATCTCTATTGCAAAATTAGACTCTATCGATAATCGTTGCCATGTCAACGTTTTTTGTATTAAAGCTACCCTATAAAATTATCTCATGTACAGGGCAAATCTACTCCTCAACTTGTACTCAATAAAGAATCTGTAAATTTGATGTGAGATAGATTTTTTAACGGTAGATCAGGAAAGGGAGCTCACATGAGTATAACATTGTCATTCTGTTTTTATATTCGGAATACATGGTAACGTAAGGATATTATCTAGAAACCTGCCAATGAAAAAGGGGGTGAATTTACCTAGAAGACAAATCCTTGTGAAACCACATATTTCATCATTTTTAGAGAGTGAAAGCTTCATCTTCATATTTCGAGTAGTGGCATCTCCTATCTTAGTTAACTATTGAGTACACCACTCGTACAACTTACTTTCAAATGCTTCTAAAGTTAGTAATATTTCCCGCTCTTATCCCCAAGCCGCTTATCTTATCAAACCGGAATTCGTAAAAACATAAGATCGAAACCTATTAACCTCTTGGGTTTCCCAAAGTATTCATAAGACAGTTATTACCGTTCCCACATTCATTATACGATTTTCTTATTCATATTTCATCACGAAACAAGTTGCTAAAATTGTTCCTATTGTCTTACCAACTTTTTTAAGATTGTTATGAAATTCATTTTCCATTCAACAACATTTTCATTTCCAATTTCTTTTCTGCAAAAAATATTCTTTCTGAAGATACTTCGGCATTGTTAAACCAAAATTAGAATTTTTATACTAGTAAATATTTGTTAATGTTATAATCAACCTTATATTCAAGAATTACCAATCATGTTGATGATGTATAATCTGAATAGAGGAGTACACTGCTTAAGGGACGCTTCTTAAAGCTTCATTTATATTTCTACAACATCATGTACTCATTCAATCAAGACAAATAGTTTAGGAGGAATTATGAAAAGGATTCCAAACTTAATCAACACCTACATTTCTTTTAGCTCCCCACGTTAAACGCCAGGCGTTCAACAAACATATTTCTTTGCTTGCAACCAACCCGCGTTGCGTGAGAAAAGAGTGAGTTATAAAACGACTTGTCTTCTATCCCATGTATTCTGAGACCATTATCAGATCGAAGGAGTAAGTTTCGCATAATAAGATTAAGATTTCCCATAATAATACCTTAAGTTTCTGCCACGAAACTTACATCCCCAAATTTCCTATCGGTCGTTCAAGTATGTCAACTCATCCCACGCAATCAAAATCCCTCGGGGGTGATCCATCGATTTCCAACATTTGAACAATTCCAGCTCAAACTCCAGACCTAACAGATGGGGATGAAGATTAACCTAAGATGAAATCGCCCCAAGGAATCCGTACTTAGAGGCGCGCTTCTTGCAGGACATAATTTAAGTGATGAAAATATAAATCTTCGGGTGGGCTGATGGTATCCCTCATGGTTTCTGCTTCAGAACCCTCCCTCTTCCATCCATCACATTCCATTCTGGAATGGAATTCCTCGTTGTGAATACTCGGCCCGGAGAAATGAAATTGATAAACCCTACCGTATCCTGACGGTCCATTCCATGTGTGAAAGGGACTCGATGGGGAGATAGTGGTGAGAAGAGAATTCAGTTTGATGAAGGGTGTGTTCCAGGCTGGACCCACGGATGGAAGTTAGGATACTCTCGATGGAATCTCAAGGAGTGGAGGATCGTTTAAAGAATCGAACTCTTAGTCCCTTCAAAACGTCTTGTGAAAACTTTCTGCACGCAGGTTTTCCATTTCTCTACGAATTCATTAGGTATTCGTCAATTTCTATTGCAGGTTACCGAAGCATGACGAGAAAGTAAACGTTATAGGGCGTTCGCAAGTGTTTGAGAGCCGAGAACTATTTTAGAGTCATTTTTGTTTGACCAAAATTTTTCCACCTCAGTTGAGAGGTGAGACTTTCCATCGACCCCTCCTTTAGCTCCGTTGTTTCTCTCCGTTGTATACTTAGAATCGTACATTTTTCAATATTTACAGTATCAGTAAAATTCTGAATGTTACGATAAAAATAAATGGAAGATTTCCACTTACTATTGAGAGCTAACCTGAGAGACAGTACGTTCGATTCTTTGTGCAGTAAGCTTCTTAATTACTTATCACTATTCTTGCCCCCGCTGAGCATCTATAAACAGTTCTGCTAGTTTATAAATAATTTGAGGGTGTCTGAAGATTATTTGTTTAATAATGTACAGATATTTATGATAACTTTTTTATTTTCTAATTAAAAGTATATTCCATATTAAATGTATTCACCATAGGAAACTCAGATTCAAGTAAGTATTTAGCAGAAGTTAAAAGAAAATACCGTAAATGATTCTGAGTAATTGGAAATGGCGTTGGTAAGTTGGATATGATAAGTAGAGAAAGTATAGCAAAAACGGTAAGTTTTTTACAATCGGTGTAGTAAATCCATAAGCTGTCGGTATAAAAAGATATCTTTCAAGAAATAAAAATTGGCTATTTTTGGTAAAGTCGGAATTAATACGTTCCAGGCAGACGTAACAAATATTATGTTTCATCTCCGATACAAATGCCGATAGGTTATTTCGAGAAAATTCAGGGAAATAGCGAGTGGGTTTGGATTGGATCGAACTTCACTTAATTAGGGCAATATTAAACAAAAAGGCTCATTTTACATCAATTTCAGAGTCAACTTACATCGAGAATCTAAAAATAGTAGAAATTAAGCTAATAAGGGATAATGATGGATGAAATTACTACGTGGGCTCCTAAATACTTAAGTGGAATACTCGAATAAAAATTTCCCCAGAATACCATCAAAAAGTAGTGAAAATTTAAAAACTACTCATGGTAATAAAAATTTCATATCCTCTTTTACATCTGAAAAGAAAATTCCCCAAAACAAAGACACGGAAATACAGCGAAGGGCGATGTGAATATTTCCACACCAATTTATATATCTATAATACAGCATTGCTACACCCTAAACAACGAAAAAATCAATACTGTGACCGAATGCAAATATCTAGGTGTCAAATTAACCGATAATTTAAAATGGGGAAGGCATGTCGAAGACATCGTCGCGAAGGCATATAGGAATCTTCATTTTGTAATGAGGAACCTGAAAGGGAGCAGGAAACGTGTCAAGGAAAGAGCGTTCCAATCACTAGTCAGACCGATTATAGAATATGCAACGAGTGTATGGGATCCACACGAAACAGGACTTATTAAGAAACTAGAAGGGGTACAAAGAAAGGCGGCTAGGTACGTTACCGGTAAGCACAAGAAAGCGGAAAGTGTGACTAAAATGATAGCTCATTTGAAGTGGGAATCCTTAGAATCGAGAAGAAAAGTCTTTAGATTAGCTGGGATATACAAAGCATGGAATGCTGCAGAGGGCTGGGGCGAACTGAATGCCAGGCTTAATCTTCCTAGCTATATCGGTCGTAGTGATCACAGCTTAAAAATAAGAGAATGCGAACAGAAAACGGATATAGCGAAATATTCATTCGTTAATAGAGGAATTAGAGAGTGGAACACTTTACCTAGAGAAGTCCTCTTTCCAATGCCAAAAAAGGTACAGTCTTTTAAAAATAGACTAAAAAGTAACTGTAATTTTTAATGTCCACATAATTTAATGATGTGATAGGTATAATAGTAATTGAATTGTATATATATTTATTTGTAACTATGATGTTAGTAAAATTGTAAACAGTCAATACCAATTATTAATATGTTTCTATAGTATTATGTGTGCACATTGTATATGTATGTGTAGTAGAATTAGGCATTGTTTAATGAATCAGTGTATATGTATCATTGTTATACTTTTAGAATTTCAATATCTTTTTTTTCTTAATGTATATCTTATGTAATATTTCATAATTTTTATATATATAGTATGTGATTGACATTGCCTGCGGGAGGTTTTTGGAGGGGTTTTCCTCCCGTCTTTGGGCGAATGCCAGGCAATTAAATGTAATATAGATTGGTCCCCCTTCACCGCTGCCACCTGACCAAATGGCCAAATTGCAGCGATTTGATAATAAATAATAATAAAATAATAAATATAGACACTGACCACTGTAGGGGAATATTATTGGGAAGTGTGTAGGATGAAAAGGTGGAAGGAGAAGCAAAAAGCGAAAGGTGAACGATCTGAAAGGAAGAAGCAATAGAAAGGGAAAGGACACCAAGGACCTCAGCGAGCAGAAATAACATGATGGTGATGAACGATTCAGGGTGATAGCGCATCATTCCCTTCTATATCTGGCTGTAGAAGAGAAAATATTATCGCAATGACAGATTCATTATCAGCGCCTCTATCATTGCTGTGGAATTATTTTTTGTCATCAATATCCTCCTCCGATGTATTAACAAATATTTTATTCATTCGTTTAAACCTTGCTGCAGTATGACAGACGTCAGGTCTTAGTTCTTAGTAGTATTATTAAAAATGCTTCTACAGCTGAGTTAATTTCTCATGTATTGGTTCACACTCAGAAACGATTCCAGGATCGCCTTCAGGAAAGACGAACGCGGTACCCACTTGGCTATCCGCTCCCTTTTATTCTTTTCTCTCTAGTAGTCCCTTTTTACTGTCCGTCAAGAAACTATCACAGCAACTCGCAAAAATTAGAAAATACTTATACCCATTTTATAAATTACATGCTTTAAATATATGTAATTTTTATAAATTAAACGAACAATCCTTATTTCTCTTTCCAAGCAAGTCTAGTATTTTAAATTATTAAATAAATCTCTTAAAGATAGTTCAATAACAAATGTCGCGTAATTTCCCGATCTAAAAATGTATGATGCATAACAGCATGTAATTAGTCATTTTTCGAGTATTTAAACTATTTATTAATTAATTATTAAACCTTTGTATATAACGTTCATATCTATTTACATCACTATAAGAACCTCCCATAAATTTCTATACCATTGTGTGTTCTCAGCGTACGCATATCCTGAATCATAAGCGACAATTCACCATTCCGCTGTATATATAGAGGATCGACCCAATTATTTCACTCCTTGGAGAACGGAATATTTTTGAAACCGCGATAACAACTGCCAATAAGCTCACGTTTGCTTTTTCAAGCATTGAATAATCTCGAAAGAAGTGGAGGGTAACTGTTGATGCCTATTATTTTTAAAGGCCACTTCACACTAAGGGAGGGAATGTTGAAAAACGCGGTCCGCAGCGCGTAAACGAGGAAAGAAATCGCTTAGGATTTTACCAATCATCGCCTTCAAGAAGAATGACTCCATATGCAGCACTTTGGAGAATATCTCGAGCGAATACTATCTTCTTAGCAATCGGAAACCTTACAAAAATATCACTATCTCTGTTTTTATACTTTCTGTCCAACCGAAGGATTGTATGTACATCAAGTATGCTTGCAGGTCTCATCTCAAAGTTTCCAGTGCAGCGAAAGGCTTTAAATATTGCGTAAATCTTCGATCCGAGAGATTTACTGAAATTTTGTTCGTGAACGAATGGATATGCGAAAAATTCTCACCGCCGCATTCCACGCACGTGTCTCCTCATCTAGGATAATGCGCAAAAATCAAATTGCGATATTGACCTTTAATACAAATATTTGTGTTCCTATTGTATTCTTTAACGCAAATATTTCGTTTTGGGATATTATAGGGGATATTTATAGAAAGAGATTCGAGTTTGAATAACTCGATAACTTTCCCATTTTATCACCTATCGACATATTCTGATATGTTTTACTGTACCTTATCTTTAAGATCATGGATGAGTCATTTCAGGTGGATTTCATTTATCGTGAGTTCTTAAATTTCTATTAGCGCAATAATTTCAGTATCTTTTTTAGTCAAGTTTCACAGTCCCCAGTTTTCTGGTGTTTGCTGTAGGTATTATGAGTTCAAATCCGATCATAACCTGTAAGGAAAATTAGGAAAATTGCTGCTAAAACTATCCGCGACGAAGATTATTTTTTACGGATCATACGCTACCGTGATAGATTAAAGAAATATACTTATGATGAACCCATCCTTTTCCATACTCCGGAAAGTCACTCGTAAGGTAACAGAGTAAAAGTAGATGCGTAGACGCATATGATCATCTTAACAAAATAACTAAGCATTAAGAATAATTACGCTCATTTTTCTCTATCGATGTATCAACAGGACAGTTAGATAAGAGTCGGATTATCAAAGCCCCTTCTCATTCCATATAGGCAGGCGTCCTTTAATAAAGAGTGAGCGATGACAGTTATCCAGATTTCATTACAATTATCTAGGAGCCGAGTTA
Source organism: Pachydiplax longipennis (assembly GCA_036926295.1). Classification (NCBI taxonomy): domain Eukaryota; kingdom Metazoa; phylum Arthropoda; class Insecta; order Odonata; family Libellulidae; genus Pachydiplax; species Pachydiplax longipennis. The sequence goes on from JAVFKF010000010.1 coordinate 6,721,545, forward strand.
ATCCGGGAGTTAAAAAACGTCTGTGGTTTGGAGCTGAGGGGGCTAGGAAGAGGGAGTCATAAAATAAGGAACGCTCTATTGTCAAAATGTTCGACTCCCAGATGAATGTCGGTCTTTTTGCGATATGAGAGCCCTCCCCTCTCTGCCAATACTCTCAAGGCCGGCATTAAGCCCGAATAGACAAGGGAGTGCTAGGCCATAGCGAAGGACAGATTGGACGCATTATAAGGGTAGAGAGTGGGAGAATAACGTACGGATTTACCCATTTTGGTGACACCCAACTGGAGGGACTACTTACATTGCTCGATATCAAAAACAGCCATTTAAATACGTACTGACTAATTTAAAAAATCGAACTAAACAGTTAATCACGAGAAAACGTTTGCAGATCCAAATGGTGCTATGGATAACGTTTTTCAAATTTTATTTCCGAAGAGAGACCAAAAAGAAGACTTAGTCTAGAGCAGAGGAAAGGAAATTTCGGCTTTCAGGCGACATTTGCCCTTTTTGGATATTCATTGCGGTCTTTTAGTCACTTCCTGAATCAAATACTTCCATTTAAATATTTTTCCAATCTAACTGATGATTCCAAGTGAAAAATAAAGAGGAGAATGCTCTCCTTCCGTTAAGTCAGCGAATTAATTCTTCTCTTAGAAAATTCGATGTTGAACTATTTAAAATATAGGCAACGCCTAACACAAGAGTGAGTGGCTGTTCTCATATTCGGCCTTTCTTATGAGACAGAATGTTAAATGTGGTAAAGAAAAAAGATTTCCCACCCCTGATTTAGAACGATGGATTTTTTACGCAAACTAAGACATTTAATTATTCTATTTTTCATAGCAAGTGAAATTAATTTGGAATTATTTTCTCTTATTTTCATTTAAAATTATATTTTTAACTATTTGGTCCGTTCTTCGACGAAAGGGTTCCATATCGAGATGTTTGAAAATAAGAAAGCGTTACTCAAGTACGGCTTGGATGTTTTATATGTGATTTCCTAATGACTCCCCTTCTCTACATGTCCTCACCTTGGGTACACTCAGACAAAATGCAACTCTTATGTTGAATGTCTACTAATTATCCGATGTTGAGAATATCGAATGACTAGTTAATTCTTACATGCTTGTATGAGGGAAAAATTTGCAAATTTAAATTCATTTTGAAACTAAAAGCATGTGGTCGGGGAGTAAGCTCTTTTTCCTCATTTGAACGTCTCACCGAGTCTTGTCTACGAAAAGAAAGAATATAAGGATAAGATCATTGGGAAAAAAGGATGGTTGGGGAATAAGATGGTTGAAGCACAGGATGGTTGGAAAATAAGGTAGTTTTTTCGCTAGAAAACCGTTTCACCTCTTCTCCAAAATCTCCAAATGCTTACGATATTCCGCTTAATTTTCCGAGAAATACTTTTAATTAACTGCGGATGCAGAAAACTATTAAAAATTTTCATGCTGCGCTCGCTTTTTTACCTTCGCGAATCTGAATTGACTCTGAAACTAAAAAAACGTATGGTTCGTCGCACCGCGAAGTTGGAGTGAAAACTGAAAAGTTTTCCGTAGAAGAGAAAAGTTGAGCATTGCTGCTTGAGAATGCCGTGGATGGACACACCTTTGGGCAAAAATTAAAGAAAGAGGATCTCTATCACGAATTTCTATTACCTCCGGGTAATACGGCATAATATACATACTAATGTACTCAAAACGTTAGGCAGTTCTGTCTGCATTCCAATTTTTAGAGAGATGCTTTGGATAAGAGACTGCAAAATCATAAAAATTCATTCTGCTCTGTTTCCATTGACCTTAGGCGTTGAGAAAATTAGTTTCAGAACTAGGAATTGGAAATAAGCTATTTGCAATTATGTTCGCACTAGTTAAGAATCCCGTTAAAAAGGCTGAATTGAATGAATAGCCGTAATGTAAAACATAAAATAAATGAATTAATAGTAGATCGAGTAGATATTTTATTTTTCATTGAAACAAAATATATTGCTGATAGGACCTGACCAACAAGGTAACTTAAAGATAGACCTAAGAAGTAACACCAAAAATGTGGTCTACAAAAAAGTTTTCGCACATTAATTAAACTTCATAGCCAGCCGTGGATTTACCGAATGTTCAGCCCATGCATTTCAACAATGAACGCCTGCATGGTAACGCATGGAAGAACGAAGAAGTGGGAAACTTTCACAGAATGATATATTGTAGAATTAGTACCTCAAAATTTCGATAACTAACCAAATTTCGATAAAAACCAGTTTCTGGACTCTATGCCATTTTAAGACGTGTTGACATTCGCAGTGTTTTTGTTTGTAATCCAGTTAATGGTACAAAATTTTGAAGAAGTAAAAAAACACCAACAAACCATCAAATATCATCTTTTATGGCTCTGTGTTTTTTACTTAATTATAACACAATCATCAGCGGTCCGGTATATTATTTCGTTCACAAAAATCGTTCGAGTAACTTTGCTTCTTTGTAGAAATTTTGTTACATTTACGCTCCAAATGCATCAAAATAAATTTAAGCTACTGAAAAGTAGGGAATCGTCGTTCAACTTAGACCGTAGGAAATGTAGATTGCTGCGGAAGATCTTCTCTTCCCTCCGCTCTGTTTCATCTTTTCGAGACCTAGCAACCTAGAAACCTACACCGTTTCCCCTTATCACCTCTTGCTAGAATTTAGTTGCCACCGTCATCCGATAGCGTACGTCTTTCTCTCGTAGAGACTCACGGAATGCACGTCACCTATCCCCTTTGCACCCTTCCTCCCCTAAACTAAGGAGATTGCTGCTTTACTTTCACGTCCCTGGCGGAGGAGAATACGGACCCAAACCGGTGCCCAATAAGTATTCAGCACGAGTAATCAATTTGTTTGTTTTCTCCACACCAACGACTTCTACACTATCTAACGTTGACCTTCTTGGATCGAATTCAAAGAATGAGCCTAAAATGAGGGTGAATTCAAAGAAACTGAAATGCGTCTGGTATTTAAGCCACGGTACTAGATGCAACAGAACCTCTAGGTATGATTAAAAGAAATTTTGTTCTCGACTAAAGAACGTGTTCGAAGAAAATGTACAGGAACAAGAAGTCAACTCATATATCTGCTTGCTTTCATATCTTAATTTTCCACAAATTTAAGTTTCCAATTGATACTCATATATTTTTATTGTATATGAAACGGTATGCATACATTGTTATGTTCCTGGTTTAGATTTCTGGCTTTTACGGCTACACGTTTATTTTTACGGTTAAATTTTTTACACTTGTGTTGAAAAGTGCTGTACACCGTGGGTTTTTGAATGTATTGCTGAATATGATTGTATTATCAGAGAATATAATAAGAATGTACTGCAGAATATTTTACTGTAACTTATATCTATAAGAGACTTATTTTCTAGTATTAGTAAATCAATTCGCGGGCTATAGGTTGTGGAAGAGAAAACATCATTGAAAGGTTAACAAATAATGATTTGTACCCAGAAATTGAAAGGTTTGTGACGGTGATTCAAAACTGGGCAGTGAGAGCGAGTTATTATAAGAAAATTTAAAACAAAAAATACAGGTGAATGTTAAATATCTCCTGGAGTCAGAAAATCAATAAAACACAGAATAAATAGTTTGGTGCTCTGTTTCTAATGCAATTACATATATAGATGGTTGAAAATTCTTCAGTAGCGACGCCAAGAATGTGAGATATGTTGGGAAAAATATTGATAATAGCAAAATTCATAGTTTTTTATGATAGTAGTCTACCAGTATATTTTTCCCCATTTATTCCCAATAAGCTTAACATTAACTAAGCCGTAGTGATTGAACTTATTCGACATCATCTGTGATAATAAACCAATCAATACTAATTTTATAGCACCCCTAGTGTAATTTTATCAAGCTCAGAAAGATTGTGACTTCAAGCTGGAATGTTCCCTCAGGAAATAATTAAGTTTGTAATTTCACACCTTTAATTTTCCAAATTACTCTCGGCGGTATTACACGGATACCGAGGTGCGTTAAATTACGACGAAAGCATGCACTTTGCGGGTGTTTCATACGGGAACGCCAAAATTAATCTAATCGATGCAAAATGCCTAGACTAAGAGGAAATTCATCATCAAATTATAAATGCTAAATATCTGTGGAAAATTTTGTAATGGTGATTTTTTCTCATGACTTGCATTACATCGTTTTGTCACTAAAATAAATTTGCACCAAGGTTGAGATGGGCTTAAATACTATATTTGTATTATTTTATATGTAATATATTTAAACGTATTGTAATAGTGTTGAATCTAATTGTATCATATTTAATGTATAATTACTATGTTCTTAAGTGTTGTTATTGACCTATAAAGCAATGTTAACAGTGACGCTAGGCTACCTGAAAATAAAGCTCAATTAGGTTAGTGTTTATGTTAGAGGCGGCAACAGAAAGAGTGAATTACTAGTTCGTATAATTTGTAAATATATTGTTATTTAATATTTAATATTTTAGATATGGGAATAAGGCTGCTACCTGACTATCGTCATACTATAGCAATCTTTAGTAAATTGATAAATAGAAATACATATTGCTTTCAATTTAGAAATAAACTGCCGTCCGTGTGGTAGGATTTCCGAAGATATGTGGGTCAGCAGCTCTTTCGCAAACTATTTGCTTTCCCTTATCCTACTGTGATTTTTTAAGGAATGAATCCAACGATATACTTTAGTAAAGAAACTCTAACACGCGATTATGCATCAAATCTTTTTTTATACATCCATTAGGGTAGAAAGATTAGGATCTTAAGGCACGTAAGTAAATCCTCACAAATTTAATTTCTATTCGAATAATTCTTCACCCAGACGAAGAAATAATTTACTTTCTGTTTTAAATTTGATGGACAAAAATGTATCTATTAAAAGTCATCCTGGCGAAATAATAGAAAGAATAGAAGTCAGAGTAGTGGAGCTCCCTTTTCAAACTTATTGCATATTTTTTATATCGCCAGTCCGAGGATAGTTTGAATCTCTATTTACAGTACTTACAGTACGACTTAAGCATGATCATTGAAATCCACATTCATAAGTACTCCATTTTTTCGATAGTCAGCTATAGCTAATCCATAAATAATGTGTGTGCAGGAGTACATATAAAAAACACACAAAAACTGGTATAGTGGTATATATGGTCATTTTTACCGCATACACTCGGCTAGAGATCTCTAGAGGCAAACCCCTTCAGATTGTCCTCAATCACACCGCCACGAACAACCTCATGGTCAACATGGCCATGTTTGCTGCGAGCTTTCGTTGGCATTTGTTTGCTTTGGAGAGAGCGAATGAGCGCAGGCGTATTTCGATGTTTCGAACGAAGGAATTGGAATTGATGATCCTGCTATCACTTTCCATGCTGAAAATTGTGCCTTCGTACCAATTTACACCTATGCTATATTCGTCTTTGATTACGTATATTACAATTATCAAAATCTGTATGAAAAGATAATGAAGATGGTACTCAAAAAACCAAACCAATGTAATTACAAGTTGTAGATCTTGTACTTTCGATTTTCCAGTTTTATGAAGACAACGAAAATCGCTATAAATATGTGCAATGTGAAATAGAAATCAAATAAACGTAGATTTGATGTGTATGAATAAAAGAAATCCACTATGAAAGCTTACATGCATCAAGGAATTTTACATGATTTGTAACTAATTTCCTAAAAGCATGATGGAGAATCGTGACATAATCATGCCTTCTTTCGTTTATTTTTCAAAATGTTCGCAACGTCAATGAGGTACGGTTGGTTTAAAATTGATGGAATATATCACATTCATATATTCTACCTCTGTTTCAACATAAAACCTTCCTCTTTTAATTGGCCAACAAACGGCAATAAAATTAATTAATTTAAAGATGATAAATTTTTCGATCGAAATGCTCTAATTTATAATATTGAGTCGAGTTGTAAATCCAACCGAATTTCATTATATGCCCTTAAAATAACTTTCCACTAGCTCTTCTGATGGATACGTTTGTTACAGCATTCAGTATTATTTTCTAGATGTATGTGGAGTATTCTGCGGAATTGTTCTTATCATTAATCGAAAGATACTTAACTGAATTCCCTCGTAGGGTAAACATACTAAAGGGAATATTTCTAAATAGACCTGGGAAGACAGGGAGCAGATAGGTTTTACGATACTGATCTTGTTGAAAACGCCCATAATAACAATTTCAGTTGACAATACAATTATTAAATCTTATGATATCAAATATAATTGATGTGATTTAGCCTTACTAGGTGGAACGCCATAGAGAATGAAATAAAAATACTTCATAATTACTACTAAAAGTTTATTCTTCGATCGGTTTCGACTCTATCGAGCCATCTTCAGGACTGAAAATTGAAATGAAACCAGTCGAAGTAAAAACTGTTTGTGAAAAATAAGTATTCTTATTTCCCTTCATTATAATAGCAAGCTCACTTAACTTCCCTTAGATCCCACTCAAGATGATAACCCGATACATTCATAAAATGTTTAACCTCTAAGGGCACGGAATGTGTTAGTTTCTTTATTATAAGAGACTTATCAGCAATTAGGAAATCTCATCCCTTTTTATATCGAATTATTGAATTTACTCACAATAATTCATTTCTCTAAATAATTCAATCCGAAAGCTTTTTCAAACCTTAATCCCTCCAATCTTGGCTATCCCATTTACCCCGGTATAGAGAATGAGGCGTACTATGAAAGATGAGCAGGAAGTTAATTTGCCCTTGTTTTCTCAATGAGGTAAAATGTCATGATTGGAAAAGGTCGATGCAAGTGCAGCTGACTGATAATAAGAATAACACTTTTTATAGTATTCAATAAGGAGTGGACAAGATAAATGCCATTATAGAGCAAAACCCAAGTCTTAATACTTTCATATCATCATAACCTTGACCAAGGTAGAAGCAAAAGAAAACAAAGAAATATTTTTCTCTACACAATACCAGAGAACGAAGGAAAATATATTCCGATAATCCAGATATGAAAGCAGGAACTATAATTCATTGGTGCACTCCATTCTCAGGATTCCTTGTAAGCAGAGTTATCGATGAAAGTTGAAGAGAATTGATGAGGCAAGGAAAATTTAGCAAATGCGATAAAATGATTCAGAGGCATATAAAGAAGCGTGGGCGGGAAAGGCAAAAGAAAGTGGGAGAGATAAGGAGAAAGGAATTTCCAATTAGAAGTGCGGGATTTGATTCTAGGTCTTTACTAAGAAACTCTCGAGAAACCCTTAGCAGTCTCTCCCTTGATCATCGGGGTGGAATCGATGGTTGGGTAGAATAGCGAGGTTTCAGAAGGTCCTACCACTCCATTAAAGAGACTGCGTTTTATCTCCGTCGTCGTCCAGGAGTGGCCAGAGCCTTAGGCACTCATACATAATTTGGCTCAATCAGAGAGGAGACCGCCTTAAGGGAAGGAAGCTCCTCAACGCCATGCCTTAATGATAATTCATTTTTAAATCGCCGCACGCTAGGAAATACCCTCGGTGACGCTATGGACCCACGAGAGGGGATTACGTTAGTGCCGCCTTCCAGAATTAACACTGCATTTACATAAGTGAGCGAGAGGATTCCCAACACGTGACTTTTGGGAATGTGCGGAAAAGGAAGAAAACGTTTAATCGCGTACTTTTTAATTTTATTTTACTAGTTGGATCTGTTCCCCTAGAACTAGAGCAATCCTGCGAAGACCCTTGACCAACCTGCACAAATTTATTTCAAATAATTCTGTACAAAATATGTAGACCTTTGTAGAAAGAGTTATACTATGAAGCAAGAAGTGATACTAACAGAAAGATATTTCATTTTTATCTACAGAATTTAATGCTGTTGATTGTTCAAGTGCTGTGGTTAAACGAAATACAAGATAAAAATTTACCCTAAAAATTGCGTTGTATTTTGTAACTCTCCGTCATCACTTTGCTTCTTTGTTAGATTGGAGGAAAGCTTTGGAAATGAGAAGGACTTTCATAAGTCCGTCCGTCTATGTCAACTGTAATAAATGCTATAAGATCTAAATTCGTACTTGAATAGTAGCATAAGTAGCAAATAACGGAGTGAATGATGAGATGATACACGCATGTTAATAAGCATTGCACTCTTGAAATGTAGTATTTTTCAAGTCATCAACAGGTTCTCAAAATGGTATTAAACCTAGAAAAGGCGCCCGTCCAACCGGAGCACACCCTTCGTAGAATAAATACATGAGAAGGGGTCTTCCCCATACATATCAAATTATACCTATCTCTAGTGTTTTCACATTATACGTCCTTATATTTTTCAGATGGTTATCAACTTGATCAGATATTTTCCGATGCCAGGATTTAAAAAAAGTGTGTTAACACGAAAAATATTAATTAACTCTTGCGTTATTAATTATGACCATATGGCAACACCGACCGTCTGGAGCTAATGAGAGACGCTTAAACGTTGGCACAAAATCGATTTCCAACATAAAATATTTAAATAAATATTTCGAAGAAAACATTCGGTGAGTCATCGTATCTTGATATTTGTAGTAGATAGTGAATATTCTCATCCGTCGTTTGTTATAGCCAAAATATATTTCATTCATTCACTGTTGCCTCATTCCTGTCCATTGCTGTGATGTTAAGAAAGCTAATGAGTATGTGTGATATGAATAATATGTTCTGATGATGATAAAAATGATATAATAAGTCTCGATTGTGATTGAGTGATTTTTGAAACCAATCGCAACAAAACAAAAGCTGTGTTCAAGAGTAGAAGATATCAAATTTTATTTCCCGACCTTTAAAGTGTTTTTCATTAAGCTATAAAGACGTTTCATTATGATTTTTGCTTCACTTACGTGGTCGTTTACACTCGGGAAGAGTGACAAACTAAAAAGGACAAACTATCTCACTCCTCATCTCACCTAGTAAGCCATATTCCCTCCCCAAGGTTCTGATTGCTAATGATGATTCCATAAGCTTATGAATATTCCATTAGTTCCATCATTAGCTACCAAAAGCTTTGGGGGTGGAATTAGTCTTACTTGGCGAGATGAGGAATGAGCTAGTTTCTCTTTGCTTTCCTCTCTGTGCCAGAATACTTTGAGCGAATGGTTCAAGTTCACACCAGACACCATACTGAATGCTATATAGTCAGAAAGTAATGACTCAAAATTCATTTTCTCCCTGGTACTTAATTATTGTCCAGGGGATAACAACACCTAACTGAGTACACGGAAATGATAATAACTGCTCAGGATTATCAACTAATCAATTTTATACCACCATATACCAACAGAATATTTCTGCATTGTTTCCACCATTGACTATGAAGATGAGGCACATTCAATCAACTCTTTCTTTTAAAAAATCGTCCGAAATAAGGATATTGTTTAAAGGTTATTCGTAAACCCAATATCCCAATACATAGAGTGCTTAAAGATGTTGATTTAATTGGTCAGATGAAATTTATTAACGATTGGATGTAATCTCATTAACCGCATTAACGTAGTAAAGAATCTTCTGAAGCATTTCACACTGTTTAACTCAAACTTCCCCGAGAGGGTAAAATATTACCCAACCCTTTTGAACTCTGGCCAAGAATTCCATTTAATCTTCCTCTGATGAGGAATTTTCTGCGTTAGTAGAGATTCGCATACCTCACACTGAAGTGACACCCGAGGTGTGAAGGCAAGGTAAGCGAGTTTCAATGAACTATGTCCAGCTTTCGATAAAGAGACGGCTTCCTCATATCCTCCACTATTTCCCGCAGATGAAACGAGGGTGTAAAATAATCGATTAAGTTTCCGTTTTGAGATAAAAACCTAAACAAGAATCGAAAATACAATCAAATCTTATGAGAGAAAGTCATTCTATTTCACTCTCCGAATTTTGATAAAATTTGGTAGGCCATTTTCTATAATTCAATATTACTTACACGTAAACTATTGAGTTTTAACGTCCAAAATAGGGATAATTTGTGAAAATTATTTTGAGTTCTATCAATTTTATAAAAATTGGAGAGTGTAATTCATTTACGTTACCTTGTTAAATCATAATCTCTTTAGTTTTTTTGTCTTTAACACAACTTTTCTCGGATTGAACCTTCGCCGCCTAATGAATGGAAGAGCGATCGCAAATATATCTAATATTGATAAATTAAGTAAGATTTTTTTTCAAATATTATGGCTGTTGGAGCAATTTTTGGTATTATGTTTTCAAATGCTAATACCCACTTTAAATACTAAGGATGCAGTGGTATGCCAAGGTTGTTCTCTACTAATAAAAGTGAATAATTTTATTTTCCCTTTATATTCTCATCCCGCCTTTATAAATGCTTGTATTATTATTTTTACGTGCATTTTTGCAATCTTGAGGATACTGAAGTATCTAGGACATTTTGTTAACTATCCAACATCTACTATCGAATCAATACCTGATAGTTCGGATTTATTTCTCTATTAGTTTGTATCTACTGTATAGTATCAAATATTTGTTTGTTTTTCCTATGTATTGACTTCCTTTTCTAGATTTAAGTCGATTTTTTTTGAGGCGATATTCTAAAATTACCATGTAATAAATCACAGGAAAGGTAGAAGGCTACTATGGACTAACCTTGTCGAAAAAGTAATAACATTAATGATCGTACGTAGTCCTTTTTAATGTATTTATCTTTAAGCTACTTTCATTGTTTCTGCCATATTTCATTGCTAGGGTATCATAATCTGTCAGCTGGCTATAAAAATATCCGCAGTCTATAATCTATTAAAATAATTACCTACGGTTTCCAGCCCTACTATACATAAAACTTTCACGAATCCGGTGTTTACATGACAGTAACTATGCCATAATGTGTTCCTTAATCGTAAGAAACATACTGATTAGGATTGGCCACATCCGGAACACCTGTTTACTCAGTATCTTCAGTCAAAGAGTTGTGCAGCGCCAAATTGGCACTCATCCACTTGGCTAACCCCTTCCAGATGACTCCTTCAGTCCTTTCTATCAATGGCGAGAGTTTGCGTTCAAAACCGGGTTTCACTCTTCAACAACAAGTATGTTTTCCTTCGGCTTTCCCCTTAAACTCAGATGATGAAACAATGATCGATAACCGTGAAAAGGTATACTGCATTTAGAAGAGTTATGTAACTTATAAGAAAATAAATTTATAATACCCATTCTGTATAAAGAACAAGGTTGCACCAAGATGATTAGAATGAATAATAAAAGAATCTGATTAGTGAATGGGTTAGTAAACGAGTACTTTTTTCACTTCGATATAAAAGCAATCAGAGCATGCATCAACATACATTAACAAGGGTTTCTGGTTGATTTTCTGTGAGTTACTCAGATAATTGATGCATATCCACTCAATTAACACAGATACCTAAAAGAAATCTAAAATTCATGTGTATCTCTTGATCCGCAACTAATACATTTATGCAAGACCTTCTTCGTAATTCAAAATTTATTCGTTTTCTTACTTTAACTCCAGCTATGTTTGACTTAGAGTCTTTTATTAAATGCATTTGTTTAGTGATATTATTATGGAATTTTCAATTCTACGATGTACGAATGACTAATGAGTTTCTTTCTGTTTTATAAAGGTTTTTTTCTCTAAATTCCTTTTTCGGTCGAGGATAAACGAATGTTTTCATCGAATCTTTTCTACAATCCAGTTACCGATTATATGTTCTCTTATGCATTTCAAGTCTAACAAACCATTCCTCTCGTTCTCCACATCCGATATTTTCCGCTTCAAAGGAATTGCTTCAAAATTCCAACGTAGCAATTTTTACAGACATTCTTGTTAAAATTCGTAATTTAAAAATAATTTGTGGCGTCCTATTCCCATTATCCCTCAGTAATCCTCCACAATTAAATATTTCCCACAGTATTCGACATCGCACTATAAATGTGGGAGGAAACTTAAAGAAATAGACACTCTTGAATTAGTGTAATTTACTCTTATTTACTTATATATTACTGTTAAAAACTCCGTATTTTCAGAGATGGAAGTAATAATACAATCGCAATATAATACTCACAATTGTCAGCACTAACTGAATTACAGATAGTTATTAGTAGTAAAACGCTCATCAGGGGTCCTTCCCGAAATTCTGGAGAAAATTAAAAGTTGGCACAAAAGTGAGCTTTTTCGATGAAATACGTATTTATTCAGCAAAGCAAATGAGTGACCAATTCCGCTTCAGCTAGTGACCAAGAGTTAATTTATTCCTCTGGCATCTGCGTCTATACTCATTTGCATGACTACATAAGGTTTCTAAAAGCGTAGGGCAATTTTCCTGTCATATTCACCATATTTACCAAGCCTTGAGGTTTTTTTCCCTTCTGTTTGAACGAAGGCAAACTGCGGTGAGACAGGGAAAGGGTTTTCAAATGCAAACAATTTAACTCATTAGAAGCTTTAATAAGGTTTCTATCCACACTGTTTACGATTTTCTGTCGAGCAAATATTTTTCACTCTGAAATCACGGACTTTATGGCAGTAATCTTCAGCCGCAGATCATATCTCACTTTAGATTATTAATGAGCTATAAGTTCCTGATAACTTACCTTGAGCTATAGAATATTTATTGTCTTTTGGTACAGGATAAAGAATAATGTGACTGCCATTCACATTGGTCTTAGTTTTTTCATGACTAAGGTGTTAAGTCTACTGAGGTAAGAGTAATACTAAATCCATTATAAATTATTGAAGTCTATGTAAAGCGTTGCTCATATTATCGTGGTTATTACACTTACACAGACTTTTTGCTTATAAAATTTTGACGATAAAAATAGGAAAACTCAATAACAGATACATGGAAATTTTCTGAATTACTACAGAAAAGTGTATGTATGTCAGGCCAATACTCCCTGAGACGACCTTTTTACATGTAATCGAACAACCAATTACTTGAGGAAGACATAGATAAAGCAGTGAGGAATATAAAATAACTTCGCGAAGCATATGATTGAAAATATCATAGTAGTAATGACGTTATCAAACCGAATGAAAGATAAGAGAGTCAAAAGAGAAAATAGAATTAAATTGCGGAAACTACGGTCAGAGAACAAGAAAAGTAAATCAAATGGAGTTATCACTTGTTCCTAAATTATCGTGGTATGAATGTACAGCCTTTTTTAAAAACGCATTCCAAGCTTCAAAGTTGATAATACGGCTGTAAATATTAGCGTGACAAGTGGTTTGCAGCTTAGGGCGGTTGTAGTAGAGGAGAGAGGAGCTCTGGAGAGTCTAAGATTGAAAAGGGACAAGAGGGCAGACAAGGGAAAAAGTCAGAGGTGGACAGAGAGTGATGGAAAGAAAAATGAGTCCAAAGAAACTGAGATTGTAGAAGGTCCTGTCGTATGTTAACTTGTTAAATGTACAGCCACTTGCAAAATCTGTGGAGATGTTCTGTCACTGCTCTTGCAGCCAAACAGTGATCTTGAAATTCCTTTTGGCACTGCGTTTTCTTTGCTAGATAGAAAGAAAATAGTGGTGTGGGTAAATGTTTTGGAACTTTAAGGAGAGAGATGTGGGAAAGAAGGAATCGCTGTGGAATTTCTGAGCACCGGATTCGAACAGAGACCTCGTCACGCTCATTCGTGAAATTCCTTCACTATGCTTTAACCAGAACCGGTTATTTTTCAGTATTGCCCAGTGATGATGATATTAATAAATACCTTAATATTGCTCTATGGTCTTGATTGAAAGTTCTTAGTTCATCGATTTTTCTCTATTCTCGGCGAGTAAACCATTCAATCTGAAACAGTATTCCAGAGAGGAGAATATATGTAAGTATTACGTGCTACACGATGCATCGAAAATACATTAAGATTTATTGCGGCACTGTTCTACGTACGATGAAAACGAACTCTCAAAGGAGTAGTTCGGAGGCTGTTTCCATTATTTGTGTATAACATTATTTCCTGAAATTTAGGGCAACTCCACTCATGCAAAATGAGTCGCTCTGGGGAAAAAGATGAGGACGGAAGTAATTGAAGTAACTAATCCGAAAAGAAAAGGAGTAAATCCTGAAATGCTTTAGAAAATCTGGAAGAGGGAAGAACAAATTGCATCTCAGGAGAAAATGAATTTTTGGATTACAGCGGAGTACAGGATTATTTGAAAATGTGAATTCCACGGGAGAAGCGACTACGAGCGCATAGAAATTGATAAAATATCACAAATTCTGAAATGATTATTGATTATCCGTATTTTATAAGGAATGATATTTCTCTTAACCTCGCGTTACCGCAGTTTCTGTAGAGTAATATAACAATAAACAAGGTAGGATTAGTGCAAGAAGGCTCATTTCCAATTTGAATATTAGAAATGAGTTAGTGAATTGCAATAAAATTCTGAGTTATGAGATAACGTCATTCCAAGATAAATGGTGCAAACCTTTAGAACGATTATAATTATTCGTGCAAGATTTTTAATTAATTTTTCTCATATTTATCTACCACTTAGACGTAATTAAAATGAAAGATAATCTCTTCACGTTTATCTCCCTATTATTTTTTCATTTTTTCAATAACATAATTCAAAAATAGGAAGTAAGTCACTCAAATGCGGTTTAATTGTTTCACTTGATCTATTTCGTCCCCAACACCGATGGTTACACTTCATCATTCACTACAAAGATTGGTATTAAGAAGAAACTGTGAAAACAATAATTAAAATCGTTTAACAAATAAATTAAACACAAACAAACATTCTTAATCATATGTATATATGATGCGTAATGTATAAACAGAGAATGATAGGAAGACGTTTAATTATGAAAATATTATATGAAAAAAGTTATATTCCTACCTTAGATACTTTTAGTCGATATTCCCACCCAGTTAACTTTAAATTCCAAGAAATTGAGCAAACGTAACATGCAGGGATTCATCAAACAATTTAATCCAATCGTGAAGGAAGGTGGAGAAAAATCAATACTTCTATGAAATCTCAATGTGAAAATAATTATGATTATAATAAAATAAGCCCACAACGGAGTTGTTTGATACATAATTATAATTTTACATGTATTCAAATTGGATGAATAATTTCCTACCAAATTTCCCAGGCTTTATCCGGCTGAAAAATAAGTATTTTTTCCTCAGTAGAATTTCTTTACTCCTAGAATTGAATAAGTACCCAATCCTTGAAGTCAGAATTTTTAACAGGAATTTTTATGCATTCCAAAAAACGAAACACCTGAAAATCATCTGTGAGTTGAGGATATTTAATAATCTGCGAAGATGTAAATTTTGAGTATTTACAGATGGAGGTTTAATCGCAAAATTCTTCTGAAGCGAAATTCAAAATCCAAATTTCACTCATCCATCTCCGTTGACTGTCCACGTACACGCGCATTTTAATTGAGTACAACGAGAAAGACAATCATGAATTGGACTTCAAGAATGGAATCTGTAATCAAGGGGACGGCGCTCGAAATTGAAAAACTTGGCAAACTTTCAGCCGGTTTCATCAACTTTTAAATTATACCAAAACCGTAAACATCGTTTCATGGAAGGAATAAAAATCTTCGATGATACAAATAATCTTTCAAAAGATTATTATCTAGGACCCGTTCTCTCATTAGATCTAACTCATTTTTTCTGAAGAAACTGCTAGAGCTGATAAAGGATATAACGAGCGTTTATCGTGAAAGCCCTTTTGATCGGTTTTGCGTTTAATCTATGAAGATTTGGAAGATAAAAATCAGCCTATCATCCACTGAAAGTCTGTATCGGATGCAGTGCACAATTTTAAAGCTCTGTAAACTCAATATTCTTAGTTTTGATCGAACACGAATTCCCGATATATTTAAAATATAATAAATAGTGACATTTTAATCAGAATTCGGTCGACTAAATTCGATGTTCTCTAAAACAAGTGTATGAATAATAACATTTTAATCCAAAATTATTCAAAATTCCGAATATTAAATTTTAAATATGTAAAATGAGAGCTTCATGCCATTTAAATTTTTTTAAATCAAATAATTTAATCTAGTTAGTCGATCAAATTTTAATTTTCATGTATATTTTAAAATCATTATCCGTCCACACATATATCATACATGAACAATCGAATATATAAACTATGACTATTTTATACATCTTAGTCCTTCTGAGCTGGTCATCATCTCTTCAATATGCTTCCTACAATAATTTAAAAAAACATACACTTACAATTACTTTTGATTACGCTTACTTACTGAAGAATGTGTAGATAGATAAGTTCTATTCAGTGCCATACCTCCAATTAGGAGAACAATGCCTTTAATGGCTGTTTTGTGTTTTCACCGTAAGCCAACAACTTGACATATGGCAGTGGATTCGTCGTCCTCGGCTTCTATTGGTATTGCACACGAGTGTTTGTCGAATGTGAACTCAGGCACGTTTTGGTTCGAGTCGAGTACGAAGATATCGATTCACAACAACACGTACGAATAATAGAGAGTGCTTTACACTTCCGAAAGTGATTCCTGTCTCCATGGAAGGCATCTCCTCAATACACTCCAAATTTCAACCGTGGCTTGGATTATAACTGCAGAAATTGGCCGCTTTATTTACAGTTTTAATGCATTTCAACTACTTATCTTCACTCTTTTCTTTTTCTCTTCCGGTTTTATTTTCAAAGGGAACTTACTGAGAGTAATGATTGGCGGGCGAACCTGATTAAATACAATTGTAATACCCATTGTGACAAAATAGTGCTCTTCTTTTTATTACTACTATACATTTTTTTTAATGACTAATTCCATAGATATTAAAATATTAACCTGAAAATGCTAGAAAAAGTTTGACCATAATATATATTTCTTGTTATATATATTTCTTGTTATATATATTTCATTTTTAATATATATTTTACTGTTAATACATATTTAATTGTAAATATTTGTTACTTATTATTAAATTATATAACAAGTACTGACAAAAATTTGGCTTCGTCAAGAGAATAGGCGATGAAAAAGACCACGAATGATTCTTTTTTCCACTAGTTAGGCCACACATTGACTGTGTCAATGTGTGGCCTATTCGTGGAAAATATTCGTGAATTAAAAAGAGTATATCTAGAAAAGTAAGAAAGGCGATAAGTTTTCTAGGGAAAGGCTAAGAGAAATCAATGGGTATTAATCAAATAATTGGGGACGCAGGAGAGGCATATTTAAAAGAGAGATTTGAACAAAGTCTAATTTTTTTAAATAAATTCAGAGAGAGTATGTTCTCGATACTGTGAGAAAGATCAGGTATAAAGATTCTAGAACGATTTAATTCGAGAAATCATTTTCCCGCTAAGGATTCGTGAAAGTAATCAATTATGGATGTAGAATATTGGTTCATGTACACACTGCCGTACGTCGAAAAATTAGCATTTAGTGTAGATATTTATATGTAGATTTTCTGAAAATTGTAAAATTTGCGTCATGATAAGGTATAGCCTAGAAACCGGCGTTTCATTCCTCTGATATTAGTGACTCCTGATTTTCAATAAATTATAGGTAAGACCGACTGTTGTTCGATAATATTCCTTAGCGATTTTCTTATGGGATTAGAGAGGGAAAGATATATCCGAGAATCTCAGAGTCAATATGGAAGAATGCAATTATAAAAGGAATGAAATAAATCCATAAATTTACACTTCAAATTTCCAAGGGGAGATCGGGCTAATCTGAATCTTAAGTGACTCAAACATGACTTCTATAAGTAATGGGGTCGTATAAATTCGTTCTTTTAAGTAATAGGATTGAAATAATGTTAATCCAATTCCCCGAAGAAAGAAAACAGAGGAGGAAGATCAGAGAGAGAAAAGAAAAGATTTATGGACGAGTTAAATACGGGTAAAGAAAGGCAAGATCAAAGGTGAAGGGAGAGGAAGATACAGAATAGAAATGAGTTCGGTGATCCATATCATCGAAACAGACCATATGGAGTGGAGTTGAATGATAGCCACGGGATACCATGAAGATGACAGTAAAAGATCGGATGGACTTTAATAAGGAATAAGAAAAATATTCACAGATGTTAATATTAGAAAGAATATCGTGTTTCCCGAAAGTAAGACCGAGTCTTATATTAGTTTTGATCCTAGAGACAGCTTTGGGTTTATTCATTCATCTAAAAAAGTCTATATTTTTTCAAACATAAAAGTGTTAAGCATTAAATACATGATATTAATAATTTCAATAACATCATTTATATTTATTTATATATTCATTTTTTATCCTTAAATACGCCAGTCTTATGTTTCGATGAGCGAACAAAATCCATCCATCTGGAAGACGATCTCAACACTGCTTCTATTTGTGACAAGGCTTATCTTCCGCTATATACGGCTAATAATAACTAATACTTATTTGGCATATAATAGAAGCAAACTCATTATTGAAACCACAAATTCTAAATCGTGTAATCTATTTAGCAAATTAAGCGAGAATCACGAATAGAAACACTAGAACACAATCAAACAATATACTGCATAAATGTATTGATCAGTTAATCTCTATGGTAAAGCAGCGGGAAATAATGAAATAAAAAATAACAATGCTGAACATGTAATCAATATGTTTGTTCACTCACTCCGTGGTCCATCGAGACCGTATTAAGGAAAAGAATAGAAACATTTTGCAAAAGCAAAGCCACGTGAGCCTTCATATAACGAAATGAGCGGTCTCAACTACTATTTATTCATCACTTGATGGTGATGAACACGTTTGATCAAGGCACGTGGAATATAATGAAGCCACGTGGAATTCTGCAAAGTGTTTTCTCCAATTTCCTAATAATAGCGCAGAAATAGGAATTCGCGTGGGGAAAAGCGTAGGATGATGGTTTAGCAGGAAAAGCGGTTTCACAGCAACTCACCCGGAAAATATGTCATTAATTAATTCATAGATTCATGCATTCATTATCCATGTCTATAGATTATTCTCTACTTTTCTCATTCGTAGCCGATAAAAATTATGGCAATTTAATTATTAAATTGATCGAATCAAATTTAGTTCCGAATTAATAAACTACTGGTTGCCCTTTACATCGAAAATGACCGCAAAATTCCCCGAGAAAATTCATTTTTTTAGTTTAAGTGTTTTAAAAATTGTTTTGATTGATCGTTGTTATGTAGTGATTCGTTATTTTATATAGTTTTATAGATTTAATTTAAATAAAACGACTAAAACAGAACCCTTTGTCTATACATTAATTTACCACATTTACATGTATTTCAAATTCATAATTTCTTCAGGCTAATTTTTCTTACTTATTTATAATTTATTCAGGGCATATAATTAAGTAGTGCAAGGGAATATATATATAATTTAAGGGTCCCGAATTCTAGATACAAGAATTTTCGAGAAATCGATTTAGTTGTCTATTTTTTGAATCCGAACCAATGTTGATGAGAAAAATAAGCACCCTTCGTGAATCGTCAATTTCTAATTAAATTTTACAGTGGATGAAAGGTCTAAAAACGAATCTACAAACGAAAATATTAACTTCTCTTTCATGTTGACTTCGGATGAGTAAATATATACTCTACGGTTATAGATAAAATAGATTTTAAATAATAATATAAGATTTTTTTTAAATAATTACTTTACACTGAGATATAACTTTAGATATAACTGGAAATTTAGATCGCTTGTTTTCAAGTTAACTTGTATAAAAGAACCTTCCATGTTTTAATACTATTTTAATAACATTTTTTTAAATATTTGTGATTGAATACCATTCCATAAGGACTTAAAGGATTCAAACAACGATGTTAAAGGGATAGATGCTCTCATAGTTTCACTCCATTTATATATCCATCGGTTTAAAAGTTTACGCCGAGACGGCAATAAAGAATAACGCGAAGGATGCAAAAACGGCGATAAATATAGAAGGCGAGCACATAAAGGGAAGGAAACAAGTTAGACACAGGATGGGAGGATAAAGGAAGAGGGCTAATGGGCACGAAACACCTGCAGATAGGCGGGGGACTATATATGAGGGAGTGGACGTCGAGTGGGGTTAAAAGGTGAGGGATAGAGAGGGAGCAGGAGAGGAAGGTAATGATGCGAATCTCTAGATTAGCCCTACTCTTAGCCCAGGTCACGATTGCGATTGGAGACTCAATGAGTACGTATATCGTGGCCGTCTCTCACACAGGAGGATTTATCGAAGGCGATGCAAAAGTCCCACTCTGCGTGTTAAGACCGCATTGGGCGGGGAGGGAGAGATATGCGGGGAGAGATATGCGAGGAGAGAAAGAACAGAGCGTGTGCGTCCATAATGATGGCGTTTCAAACAAAGGGTTGGGCAGCGACAGAAAGGAAAACAAATCCTTGCGATGGGAAGGCGGTATGCGATGTAAGGGAAGGTGGCCGTGTTGGGGGTCGAATGATAAAGGGAGGAGGAGCGTAGGTGTTAGACGGGTTTTTTGGTAAGGAAGGGAAAGGGGGTTAGCTGTGGAGGGGAAGGACGTGAAAGAATCCCCGTCCGTGTGCAAACAGTTACTCACTCTCCCATGGTGCTGGTAAAATGTGCGGGAAAAGATTTTTTCAAAGGATTCGAGGAGGGGAAAAAGCGGTCGTTTCTTTTTGAATTAATTTACGAGCCCAAATGTGATCGTGCATTAGAGGGCGTTTTGCCGACGACTGGATGGGGCGAAATTTCGCATTTTAATGGCGCACGAGGATATTTCATCGAACGTTACATTTTGTGGCATCGAGACCGAATGATCGGCAAGGAAATGCAGTAATACATCGCAATGAACGACTTTAAGGAGCACGGGTGTCAGGACGGTTTTCGATTTTGTATATAAAAGTTTAAATTATTGAATCTAATAAAATAGAATAAATGGTATTGAAATAGAATACACTTAATAAATTCTTAATTTCGACTAAATTCAATAATTTAAACCTAATATCAAAGGTGTCAAATAGAAAGAGAGTATCTCAGCAAACTTAACGTACAAGCACATTTATATCTCTAAAGGACGACGCTACATTCCAGTTCAAACTCAAATTCGCTAAGTTCAAAACTTTCAACCTATAAATTTGTCATAGTTCATCATATTTAGCAAATATGAATGCTTCAGTAACGACCTTCCTATTTTTGTATAATATAATACCAAAATATTTTATATTTCATCATTGTAGGCAAAAACAGGAAATAACATTCCTTTGTGTAACGTAAGCCAGCTAATATAGAACGAAATGAACCACAATCTGAATTATAGGCACACACTAAGAGAAGTAAGTGTAAATCATTCCATCTTAATCTTCAGATTCAGCCCTTATTTCATTAGACCATAAGAAGTGATGACTCAGGATTCAACACTTTTGTTCGCCATAACTTTAAGCAAAATCGACGAAAGCAAGTGATTTACATATGTGCTGTGATAGTTCTCAGTGCATCAAAACATTATCTAACTTAGCGTCCAATTAAGCCCCCTAACTAAACAGCTTATCCCTTTTATACAGGTAAGCTGTAATATATTAGGCTGTACTATATAGCTGTATTATATTATAATATATATAATATATTCAAACAATAATCATGACAATTCAAAGTATTCAAGTGAAAATAACTATTCCAGGTATCCAAAAGCAGAAAATAGATTATCCCTTATAAAAAATAAGCAACAACCAATTGTAAACAATAGCTAATTCAAATAGGTGAAGCGAAATGTATTTCCTCTGGTAGTAACAGATAAACATAAAATGGAACTTATAGAACGATTATACGAAGTTAATATTTTAAAATCTAAAACAAAACCCACTTTAGATACATTTCATAAATAGTTCCGGTATTATCAGCTGAGAATTAATTATATATTGAATGCATTCAATCCAACCATTATCCGTTTGAAATTTAACTCTAGAAGAGGTATGACCCCTACAGTATTAGTTGAAAGCATATTTAAGGCATGTTGTGATCAGTTTATTCTATTATATTTGCAGGCTTCTTTGGTAAGAATTTATTCAAAGTTTTCAGTATTTTCTTTACTATTCAAATGTCAGGATATTTAATTTAAGCAATGTATCGCATGATAAAGATGGACTGTCTCACGCAATTACTTACACGGAATCTCAACAAATATACATATATTAATTTGTATCTCATTTTACGCGTATCTTTCATATGTGGTTTTTAAGTTGTGCAGAGCCTAATCATTTGCAGTTGAACGATTCGTGAAGCGATATTTCGAACATAATATTCCAGTATTACATCGAAAACTTCATTCATATTTCCGCAGAATGTAAAGGAGGAATTCCCTCCAATTTATACATACACTTGTCGTTATGGTTTGCCAGTTAATTCACAACTCGAGTCGTAATTAGTCCGTCTTAATCTACTGCAAAAAGGAACTTATTTCCCTTGTTTTATTTCCCCGCAATAAATTAAAAGCTCGGTCTACTAATCTCGACCAAGCCACCATTTCCTAAATGTTAAGTCCTTCTTAATGAGTAAATGTCAAGGGACACGGGTTTTCAGGAATGCAATTGTCGTAGGCGCAATTAACCTGTCACGACTCAGCCCACCAATGTGTTTATTCTAAAATTCGCCCTTTGGAGGCGTTTCGACGCTCGGAAATTAAAATAATTAACCCCTTAACCCCCTTCTTGAACTCAATAAATATTACTTGCATTTCACGTACACTCAAGTTCCCTCGGTGCTGAACTGCATTGTTTGAAAATGTCTTCGTGCGTATAATCGTCGGGAATAAGTGAATTATGAAGGAGTGTACCTTTATGTTCGGTGTAAATTCTATCCCGCGCTGGAACAATACGGAAAAAATGAAAGATCTCCGCCTCATTAAGATAATTAAGAAAGCCGTAGCCTCAGTTAACTCCGCGTATTCACTAGAGAATTATATTTATGTCACTGGCCAGAGGACAAAAAGAACCCAGAACAATGCGAAACACGTTATTTGTTTGCCGAAAGGCAACATCCTCAAGATGTATTTCCTCTGAATGACTCCCTGTTACCATGCGAATACATTCAGTGTGAAGATTGGAATCACCCATTTTACCGACTAAAATATCTAATTTTACAGCAGCGAAGCGAGGAAATAAGCCCAAGAGGAACTAAAGAAACGGGAAATCTTATAAGAAAAGGAGTTCCGCCTTTGAAATAAACATTCCTGTGCCACTCTTACATCGACTAATAGCCGCATTTTGCGGCGAATTTCGATTGTATGGTAAATACGAAAACAATGAGCGAGTGAGAGATCGTTATCAGGAGGGGAATGTTTGCAAAAGGAGTAAAATAAGAAAATTTTGTAAGAAGGTGAAGTTTGGAGGGACGGTTGGAAAACGAGGGGCAATGAAGATGAAAGCAAATGGGAAAAAAGAATTCAAAGTCAGATTCAGAGAAAAGAGGACTCTGTGGGAGATTTCTTGTTAGCAAAGACACAAGGAAGAGGGGGAATCAGGGAAAGTCTGACGAGGAAGCCTTCAAGCTTGGAAGGTAGATTTAGAGTGAAAGAAAATGATAGATGAGAAGAGATGAAAGAAATGCGGGCTTTTCCTCAGAAAAACAACGGCAGACATTGCGGTCAAAGAAGGAATGCGGAAAGATAAAGAATCGATAGTGAAAATCTATATAACTATCATTAAATTGTTTACGACTCAAATTCGGGATTTACATCAAATATTTATTTAAATGCTGCTGTATGGCAAAAGGCAGGAAATTTTCATCTCTAAACATCATCTCTTAAATATTTTCTTTGAAGCTCTAAAAATATTTCGTACATATTTTCGTACACACTGTAACTTATATCTAGCCAAAATATTTACAATTCATACTAAATATAAGTTTATAATACTTATGACCCCCCCGTCAAGCATATCCATTAACCCTATTACCTAAATCTTTACGGATAGTTCCAGAATGAATAGTTACCATCACTTCCCGAGCGAAAATTTGTGGTCGTAGCAATTTACAATCAGTCATAATAACTTCACATTATATACGATTCGATTTCATACTTTCTTATAACTATTTTATTATTAAATGTGTTTCTATTCTATGTTGTTACTTTTACTTGTAATAAAACCTTTGTATATTTCTATAAAATTTGTTTTCTGTACGGATTTGAAGACCTCTGCACGTCAAATATTCTATTCCTTTATCCCTCTTTTATAAATGAGTATTTAACCACATCAGTCCTTTGTTTTCTTTTTTCTCTGTGATCGCAACAACATATTATGATGTTTCAAATTGTGCAACATAATTTGATTTTTCCTGTCTGTAATATTGCTCATTCTTTAATTATCATAGGCATAGAAATTACCACTATGAATATCAATAGATAAACAGACATTACTATGAGAACAAAGATAAAGTGGTGTGAATTTAGCGAAATGTACGCTTGTTATAGTTATATCAAATTTCATGACGATCAAGCTCAGTTATACACCTCCTGTCGTAAATTGTATACAACTGACCTATTCACTGTAAAAAAACTATAAGGTGCATCTCATGCTAATATCCCTACACCCTTCTTTGGATTGATTTCAAAGGGAAGCCATTAATTACCTAAATTTGAATTATAATATTCGAACATCGATTTGCACATCTATCTATGTAAAAGATGATTTTAACCGAGAGTTTCAAAGAAAGTGGCATTGAACGAATTGATCATTAAAATCAGTATGATACACGTGAAAGGTACAGCAGACAATCAGTACATTCAAGTTCATCGATAAACAACTATGAATAAGCTATTTCAAGTCCTTTCATTTTCATTTTAAAGGAAAGGGAACGACTGCGCCAGAAATATAAATGATATAAAAAGAATTCAAATATTTGCCTTACTTCGGTGCATAAAGCGCTTTCTTGTTGACCGAAAGAATTTTCGGAAAAGGCGAAGCTAAATTTAGAATGCTAGATTTGAATTTGAGGCTAAATCTTTTCTACGACATCCGTAATGATACATGACTCTCTTCATGAATTGCAAATGATTTTCCCCGTTGAAAGAGAAAAGAGTTTTTAATCTTGTTTCCATGACTTCCATAGACCGTGAAATTGGACACTATTCCCCGCGCTTTATGGTAAAAGACTTTCAAAGGGTGCTTTGATCTCGGCGTTACACTGTAAATCTCTTTGTATGCAAGGTGCATCTTATTCAGTGATTCTTACCTGGACTTAGAGAATAAAATCACGAATCATGGGAAATCTTCCAGGAAGTCAAGCTGTTTCTAGAATTACAAAAAGCAGTCTTTGAAGCGACGGAGAACTTTTCCATTGCCACTTCTCATCGTATGATTTGATTTGCAAAGCCTAATTACCTAAGGCGAAGAAAACTGCATCCGTTTACTTATGAAAGGCGCAATTCTTTCCCTAGTCCTTTCTCGTCTCAATTTCTTTTAAACTGATACTCAACGGAATAGCACAATTAGGAGTAAATTTATCTTAAGGATATTTAAATATCTGTATCGATATCAAAATTTAAGCGGAAGGTTCTAAGTTCTTGTCTGTAAGAGATAAAGCGCGGACGCTGGTTGTAACTCAAAAGAAGGAGTGAGAAGATAAGGAGTAGCGGACTAGGCTGGATGAGGAGTGAGGAAGTGCAGCTAAACTCGCCTGACTGCACCATAATGTGGAAAAAGCTCTCTCAGTTTAGCATAATGTGCCTTTGAATAAATCTTTTAATCACAGACAGTAAAGAGTGACCAGCTTAAGATCATATGTCACTAGATTTCATGAGAATCACCGAAAGTAAATAAAAATGCGTTTTTTATGTTAGTTTGTGAAGTTTTACGAATATACGAAATTTCGAACCGAATTATGTTTTTGTTCGACAAATATTTCCGACCGATTGACACCTGGGAAACTCGAATCGAATTAAAGTCGAAAACGAATTTGAGTGGCTGAAATACGTTTTCTTAACCATCTTTCGTTTTTCTATTTTCTATATGATGTTAATATGGTACATTTTATACACACGTTTAACCAAAAATTATCTACCAGTCGCAATGAGTATTATCACGACGTTATATATAATCTAGAAAAATTCCTTATTACGAATTTGCAATGCTGCTTTAGCGAATGACTACGATTAGGAGGATACGGAGAAAATGCGAGTTTCAGTTTGGGAAATTTAACCACTAGTTAGTGAGGTACGAATATTACGAAACTAGTGTGAATAGCATTCAATAACACTGCTATTGTGGATAAATAAGCAAGCTATGGACTATTTATATTTATAGTGAATTATTAGTTATTTTACTCTATGATTTACTTCCACCCCATTGTCTCTAGCTTCCAGCAAGTTAAACCTGTTTCCTTGAAATTTTTCTTCTTTATCTTCCGCAGAAGGAAAATATTCCATATTCAAGCTACGGTAGCACGAGCTTCAATTTCGTATTCTCTAGATTCAAATGCACTTCGAACTCTACAGTCAAATATAGTTATAAATTATGAAAACATCGGAGCCTAAAGGAATTGGCAGTGTTAACTAAATAGCCGAAACAACGAGGCCTCCGGAAATTTAAGCTCCATTTTATTCTCTTCAAATAGCACTTAACGAGGCCGAGGCTAATAAAGTTGATTTCACATCTGATACCAGTTGGCCGAATGGAAAATTAAAAATTCGCGGACGTGGCGACGAGGAATTTAAAATTATGGGACATCGTAATTTTTTGCGCGAAACGTCCGCCGGGAATTTTTCGGTGAAAAATAGACGTCAATGGTGGAAAATTTCCCATACCGATTCAATGAGTTGGCGTGCTAAAACTGTAGAAATGAACGCGATAGCTTCTGAGAGGACTGCGGGAAAAAGCGCAAAATGTTGGAGTGCGGATAAAGGTGTGAGTGATTTGGCGTAATATTGAATCCGATTGCAGTGAATGGAAATTGAGGTACTAAAAAGATCAGGCTGAGAAGAAAGGAAACCGTAGTTGGTGGGAAACGGGTGGATAGATTGACCCTTTATTAGGCGAAGGTTAGCTACGAGTTGAACCTAACCTTTTCTACCTAACGTCGTACGTCGTTTTAATGTTTACCAACTTAAAAGAGGGAATATAGTAAAACACACTTTAGACGCGTTTTGGGGAAACGAGTGAAAATCGCGTTATGAGAGGGATAATTATAACCGGAATATGACAATTTTATTACATCTTTAGACGAAAAAAAGGAAGGGGTTTTTGCTCGTTAATTTTTAAATATGTGCCTCATACCTTAAAAACGAAAAGGTTTCTTCTTTATTTTGCTTAGCTTGCCATAGCTGTTGATACCTAAAGAGGCATAGAACTATCGTTATGTAATACTGGTTTCTTTCTCGCAATATTTTCAATAATGGTTTATTTTTTCAAACAGAGAAAGCGCTTTCCTATTTTACCTGTTTTGGTAATTTTTCATATTACAGCTAAGCAATATCTATACTAGATAGACTATATATTGAGGAAGAATAGTGTGAATAATTTTCGTTTTATCAACTGAGGCGGAGAATTGGTTATAGCATTATTGCGATGACTAAAGCTTTAGTAAATTTAAGCAAAGTCATAGTAAAGTAAATGAGTTTACAGTCATAATTCAAGGATGATATTAATAATTAGAGGATAGTATTTCTAGCAAGGGCTTCTGGATAACCAAGTGAGTAGCACGTTCGTCTTTGATGAGGGCGAACCCGATTTGAGTTCGATTCTTGGTGGGCGCTCATGTGTGCGAAATGACCTCAGCTGTCAAAGTACTTTTGACAACACTACTACTGTTTCTAGTCTATGCAATTTTAACTAAACATGCACATATATACAAACAATATAAACATAGGTAAAGAATTTCTATCGTGAGGTAGCACTTTTTTTACATTTTACAGACTTAAAACACAGCGGAATTAATGTTCTCAACATGTATATAATAAGTGTATACCTATATAGTGGATGATACAAACTCAGCCGACTAACGAGTGACTTCCTGTTATTCCATGATAATGGAAAAATGAAAACGAAAAATACTTTTCCAGAGTAGATTAGTTCCTTGTTTATTATAAATAACTCTCCAAAATACCACAGAAGAACTACGAACACGACAAGCAACGTTTGGAAACGCCTCTTATTTCTAGGGTTTTCTTCTTGATAATGACGCTTAAGCTTTGAAGCATGTCACTTTCTTAGTTATTCATTTGTATTTTGCATATATATTCAAAGTAAATAAGGAACTAGTTTCCCCTGGAAAAGTAATGTTCCTTTATATTTTTCCTCAGCAGATGATATAGTGAACTTTAGAAGGGTAATACACAATAATTGCTGTGATATTTGTACGTGTTTCGAGCAAAATGGGCATCGTGGATAGAGAGGGAATGCGCACAAAATAAAGAGAAGGCTGTGAGAATGGGAACGGGGTTTGATGCGGCTTCTCATTCCACCAGCAAACCAGCATTCGCTAACCCTCATTCCTCCGCACTGCCATTCCACAATCAACGGCTCTTCCCCCAAAACCGCCGCTGCCCCCATCGCCACACACCCGTACCACACCTCCCATTCACCTACTGCACCAATCCCCATTTCCAGTTTTCGGGATAAAAGGAAACAGTATCGAACTGACTATATTTCAAATACAATGAAAAACATTGTAGACGAGTAACACAATGATAGAAGCTTCCTCGGATTACGCTCCACCAATTGCGAGCCACTTAAATTGCCTCCCCTTTGCGACTCTCATCATACCCGAATACGGCCGGCCGATATAAATCCCCAAAAATTAAAAAGGAAGAGAAATGTCCTCGTTTTTATCAGGCTGCATCGTGAGTTTAGCTTTGTCAAAAGCGCCAGCTCTGGAAAATTCTGCTCCAGTCACTCAATTTTTATTAACGGCCCCCTCCTTCCAAGTTGTTTCATATTTTCCCGGAATAAATAAATTGAGGGACGTTTCCTTCTCCAACAAATCACATGTACTTACTGCAGTGATAACGACTTCTCCTCGTTTATCCTTTGTGACTCAATCCGGAAGTGTAAAAATCAGAATTCAAAACTTGAACGGGTTTCTACATAAGCGCGAAAGAATTTCCAAAGTGGATTGCCATTCCAAACTTTATTTTCAATCACACCTATTACCTTTTATTTTTGCCGTAGCCCCTTAACGTGGTTAAGTAATGAAAATAATATATTTTCAACCGAAAATGAGGAGACACGTTTTTATTTTTTTACTTATTTACTCATGATATACTAGTTACCTTCGCGTTATTAGTTTTCTCCTTAAATACATGAGTTATTGACATACTACATATCGCCGGGATATGGATTTTTATCATCTCGGAAAAAAACTTAAAAATACATTTAAAATCGACGCGATTTATTTTAAATAGAAATCGAATTTCCTCTTAATAATGACTAATTTTGTGAGAGTAACATTAAGATTTCTTGAAGCACAACAGATCCCACAGTCGGAACCGATGCAAAGTCTGAGACAGAGTAAATTTTTTCTATCACTTTTTCTTAGGCAGAACTTAGATAAAATTCGTTTTCGGTGTTCTCTTTCGTCACAATCTTAATAAGTTAACATAATGCAGAAAGAAGGAGAAAAAGGAACTCGGCGGTCAATGAACTAAGAGATAAAGGTTCTCCAAGCGCCGAAATAGCGGAGACCGTCTAAGGGCGATTACCGGGAAACGGATAATCGTATTAGCGGTCCCAGTTCTTTAGAATCCCGATGTACATTTCGGAAACAATGCTTCCATCTTCATAGGGGGTCCAATGCTGAAAGGACTTCAGCATTGGACCCCCTATGAAGATGGAAGCATTGTTTCCGAAATGTACATCGGGATTCTAAAGAACTGGGACCGCTAATACGATTATCCGTTCCCGGTAATCGCCCTTAGACGGTCTCCGCTATTTCGGCGCTTGGAGAACCTTTATCTCTTAGTAATAATGCAGAAACCAGAAAAGTGTTTCGTCTCTTCTTAACCGTAATCTCGGAGAAATCATGATATAAAAAATTCTTTAATCCTCCTTATTTGTCTATCTGGTAAAACTTGCTTTACTGTCGAATAAAAATGACTAAGTAACTAAGACGCTCTCTTTGTGCAAAATTCAGAAAATGTATTGCAATCAGAATTACACAGCCTGATTATGACGTAATCCCGCTTAAGATGCAGTTTTCGCTTGTTCCCCTGAAAAGCATCTTAACTGGGTTTTACTGAATTCCTATGCATCTATATATATTCTGATAAGGGACTATATATAATCCCCCTCTTAACTAGAAGCTAATAGGGGGATATCTATTATAAGAGAAGTAACTTTATATAATAGATACACTAATATTTTCTCATTTTTATAGGAAAGGTACATTACAGTTTTGTCTTTGGTTTTGGTTCCTTTAACAGATTCTATTACATTTATAAGTCTTCCGCAGCGTATTTTCATCTCTTTTTGGCTTTAAAATCCATCCAGCTCACCTCCTTCAATGTAAACCATACCAAATGTCAAAGGTCACTAATCTTATGGTGTCTTCCTCTCCGAAGCCCAATGTCCATAGAATGCAATTAAAATGTTAGAATTTCATCACAGTTTTCCAACAAAATCCTTCAATATAATTCTTAACCGATCAGTCCCTTTTTATTTTAACATATTGGTAAAGGCTCCTGGATAGTCAAGAAGGTACCGTGTTCGCATTTGATAAAAGGGGATATGAGTTCGATTCCCGGTGGAGGTTCATACGTGCAAAATGACCTAAGTTATCGAGGTGCTTTGAATATAATACTATCATATTATTAGACTCAATTAACTAAAATAATAGCTTTTAAGTTGCGACTTGCACACCAAGTTTGCTTGCTTTTTCTTACGAACCTCAAGTAATTTTGTTCGCCACGTTTTTCAGCAGCATTCTATATTTATTTAACGGTGGATGATGTCTCTGATATTTTATATTAAGATTCTGTTTGTAAGAAAATACGA
Organism: Pachydiplax longipennis; assembly: GCA_036926295.1. Taxonomy (NCBI): domain Eukaryota; kingdom Metazoa; phylum Arthropoda; class Insecta; order Odonata; family Libellulidae; genus Pachydiplax; species Pachydiplax longipennis. The sequence continues at coordinate 6,752,446 of JAVFKF010000010.1, forward strand.
TTTTTAGAATGTATTTGAATCTCTTTACTGCTGTTTCGATCAATTAACTCTCGTATATAATATAAGCTCGCAATATTAATTTCTTGTGAGTTTTCCAGGCATAAAAAGTCATTGGAAGTGTTTATTCTGAAAAATCAGATATATGCAGACACATTTATGATAGGAAATTCAACTAGTAAATCATTCCAGGTTCTTATAATTTAGGGATATTTAGTTAGTTATTAATGAAATATCAATCAAAATAATAACAATGTATAATAATTTATATAACATCTTTTTTTAACTTAAATATTCTATGCTTACGTGAATTTTTCTATTCAAAACGTTCCAACATGGATGAAAACTGGAAAAGATGTTTTTAACTGTGGACTAGAACGCATTACGTGTACTGCTTTTGTAGTGAATTTCAGCGAATTAAGAGTCGTTGTGCCTTTGTGAGCATTTTCCCACCATTTGATTCATATTATTCAAATTTGATAGATTTTCATGAGCCTCTCTCTTTGTCACTTTATGTATTTCATATCACCAAAATTTGATAAATATTATAGCGTAGAAACTCTCGATCAGAATATGGTTTTGTTTGGAATGAAAAATTAGAACGGAATTAGTAACCGTCTTTTATTTCGATTTGGGTTATAGCATTTCATTACTTTCTGTTCAGATTCGCTATTCACTAAGGCAAAACAGTTATTCTGTTTCTGTTGGTTATCTCGGTATCATTTTTTATATTCTTTGTACCTGTTCGATGCCCCGCCTTATACTGTCCGTGATCAGGATGAAGTGTTCCTATAAGGGAATTAACTATGAGACCAGGGTCCGACTCTGTCAGCAGGGGGTTCTCTCTTGCCGAGGGCTAGAGGGTCAGCAAATGAGAAATCACTTCGATTATGCCCTAGAACGTCCTTTTTTAGCAGTTCTGCAGTATTACCAGTATGAAAAATTCTTCCCAAACATATATCATGTTAAGGAAATCGTGGTCATTTGATAATCCATTTCGTGGATTTAAGACTGATATAGTAATAAGAAATTTGGAGTTGAAACAGAGCAGGGTTTTCCATTAAAAATAAATTAATAAGACTATTAATTCATAAATCAACAATATTATATAACAAGAAGGAAGTCAAGCTAAAATTATGACAGATTTAAATCCTCAATTTTTGTTTAAAGATTCGAACGATTCACTAATATATATATATATATATATATATATATATATATATATATATATATATATATATATATATATATATATATATAGTATTATTTGATGACTTTTCGCTAGAAAATAGTAACTGAATCGTAAGGAATTCGTTTTCACAGTTATTAATACTCTGATAGTGTGGTGGGATCTGAGAGACCTATTTTATATTATAAACTTCCTTTATCACTGGATTGCAGAGGACTAATCCATCTAAACTCGATTAAAATACTAAAAATCTAGCGAGCAGTGATAGAAGGCTTCTATTCGAACCTTACTCAGTAGCAAAAAATCATTACGTTATATCGCACTTAAAGTGTATGAGGAACGGAAACACTAACCACCCTATTCTTGGATCCATCTTAAGTTTCAGTTCTTTCGCAATTCGTAGTTCTTCAAAAATTCCCTTGGAAATGAATCATGCAGATTTTGATCAAATATACAGTTAAATACCTAATTTACGTCTTAGTATTTTTCATTGAATCAACTGAATTTATTGAACATTAACATTTTCATTGAATTAACCGTAAAATATTCGTAAAATAATTGGTATTTTTACATTATGGTATATCTGAAATGGCAACGATAAGCTTAGTTAATTTGAAATAGAAATAAAATAACACACTAATCGAGGCTGATACAAACACCAAGAAAACTAAAGGCAAAAAAAGTCGACGCACTAACGAGGGGTTGATCGGTAGCAATGTTAGAAAATAAATCGTGTATTTTTAATTGACGATGTCTAAAATAAACTTGCCAGTTGCTGAATGTATGCCGGTTTTACTCTTTGATAAACTGAATCTACTTGAGTCTTCAATATTTCAATTGCCCGTTAGACGGCTGTGACAAACCCCATGACAAGTAACTCGGATTCGCTGTCTTTCACACGTGGCTACTGTTGATCGTTCCAGCGACAAGGATACATATTGCATGCTGCGGTGAAAATCAGACGTTAACTTGTTTACCGTGGGAATTTCAGGAACTGCTTTTTCCGTTACCGTCAATCCCACATCGAAGGGTACAACGATCAACGTTTTAGAGGAGAAAATGTTATATTCGGAAATTAATTTTCCGAATTTTAATTAATTCGGCATTAATAGAATATTAATTCGGTTAACGATGTCTCGTAAATAAACCGCAACCATAATTATTTATGCATCGATCGTTAAGAAGAGTGTTTGAGCTAAACTGTCTCGTAACGTCTTTTTAAATGGAATTAGAAAAATGACTGTAAATTCGATGCATACAAATTGTAAAAAGAGTGTAATAATAATGTTGTAGTAGTACTAAAAAATATTGTATTATTAAAGGTGATTAGGATATGGTTAGTAATTGTAATTGGTGTATATATTTTTGATGAGGCATTTTGTTGTGGAAATGGGCGATTTTAAGATAAGCTATTTTCAGGATGTCTTAGAGTGAGCTGCCTCTAATAAGGAATACCAGGAAGAAAACTTCTCCCTCACTAATTAATTTTGACTATATTTACGTAATTTACATATTTCGTAATTGTAATTGTACCACTTTTGAATTTTCTTATTTCAGGAATTTTTATTGTATATTACTAATGGATACGGTTGCCACTTAGAGCAGGTTCCAAATTGCAGTCTCTTAAATTAATAAAGAAAGATAAAAAAAATACCTAAAGAAGTGCATAACTTGCATTACTTGCGCTTGCATATTATCTTAGAAAATTGAGTCACGATCATACAAGTGCAGTTTCTTATGAATAATATATTATATTACTGCTCCATAAGCTTCAGCTAAGCTATAATAACTGGCAATTTATTGTTGATATCCACTTCAGTGAAAGCTTATCCAAACCTTTCACTGAAAATGATGTCAACTACCCATTGCAAGTTTGAAAAAACAAAGATAAATGGATTAAAATATAGATTTACTTAATAAATGAAATGCTTCGAAGCGTTACTTATTGGAAATTTTCTTTAAACGAAGGATAGAGAAGGTAGTTAAATTCCACATATGACTAGTATTACTTAGATTTCGCGATAGTTATGATACTAGGTCCTGCACCTACCTTCAGTATTTTTTGATAATAATAATAATTGTAACCTCTACGGAAATGTTTTCAAAAATCGAGTTCTTCACAGAGATTTCCAGAAAGTTAATCCAAGTTTCTAATCTTTCTAGAATGTAACTATTCTGCATAAACGTTAATACCTAAATTGTTCTAAATTCGAAAATTTTCACATGTGCGGAATAGTATATAGAAAATTATAAGTAAGTTTTCCAATGCGTATAAATTTGTATCGAAAGGGAATAGGAGACAGATACAGGTCAACGTAAAAAGCATGGAATAATAATATAATGAAGTGTAAGTATAGAGTAGTATAATTTAGAATAAATCCTCTATAGATTTTTCATAAAAATGCACAAATATCTAACGCAACGTAAAAGCATTTCGGTCTATTAATGAACTTCCTTACCGATGTGCTGCGACACAGCTCTGTGCCGTGACTATTCTCTTGTGAGTGGATCTCAAGTAGAATTGCGATTTTGAAATGAGACCAGTTTAGCATAACGGAAAATTGGATATAAAAAATAACCGGTTTTGTCCTAGGGGTTTCTCTTTACTAGTTCCCAAGATATTTTTCTTTAAATGTACATACCATCAAAAGTAGAAGATTATATGTCTGGTACTAAACTTCTTCGAAATATATTGAGCACATACGCAATCTATAACAGCAAAACAAACTATCTTATTATATTTATTATTAAATATACGAGACAAAAAGTACAACAGGAGAAAAAATTAGATTAACTAATTCCCCAGTGGGGGCTAGATAAAATAAACTGATTAACCATAAGAGCGGAGGTGGGTGGCAGCCATTTTGGTCATCGACGTCACAGGACCTGAAAACTTAATTTTTCGAAAAAAAAATTTTCCTTAACCAGGATTTGAACCACTGAGGATGTTGGAATACTTTTGGAATAACTTTTGAAAATTCGGAACCAGGCACTCTAACCACTCGGCCATTTTGATGCTGAAGCTCGATCAGAAAAAGTAAATTATAAAGCAACAACGAAGCTGGTTAAAAAGATTACTCCATGTTCCCGCTAGACAATGACAGATAACATGATACATTAACATTAGTAGCCCGCGAGCCGCCGTATGGCGTATGGCAGGGGGTGTGACCACCGACAGAAATACATAATTTTGCACAACTTCATGTTTAACTATGTACCGCAAAGAGTTCCATATTTTCAAAGATTATTGAAGGAGGCTTTTATGACTTTGCCCGGTTTTTATTGTGGTAGAGATGTATTTTTAAGTTTTTCGACAGTTAACGATAGTTTTAACGCCTCACAAAATTTATGAATTATGCTTTCATGATTTTCTCCATCGTTCCAGGGATCAGAAAGTAAACTTGAACTTTGGAAATTAAAGTCTTAAGTTTATTATTGCTATTAATGTCTCATTACGAATTTTTTCTCGTGACTAATTAAAAATTTTCATACGCATGAATTATTGGTGTTAGGAAAGTATTGTGATGATTAGAAAACTTAGATTTTGAGATTGAGGAACGGAACGGTATTCCCATAATACTAGTGTTTACATAGCATTATTATTTATGATTTCACTAGACGTGACGAAGTAAAGGAATGTAACGCTACGTGAGGGTTTTCTGTATTTGATGAAAACAATGCAACGTTTTAGCACACACTTAATGCTTCCTTGCTTTATATGTGATCGTAAACTTAAAGGTAGGTTCTTTTTAGGGCACCCCAAAGCTGGACGCCATATGGGAGTGTGCTGCGGAAGACAAAGGGTTGGGAAGCACTACATTAATGGAAAAACTTGTACTATTAGGGACTCTATGCATCGAGGCAGTATCAGAAGGGCCGAGATCAACGCATTGAAATTATTCAATTGTTGAAATCCCTCTATGGCCGTAGAATGCAAAATATGCTCCTGAGGGTGAATCCAGAGATTAATAGTGAAGCGAGAGTTCCGGTGACGCTTTTAATCCTATTATGTGCCAACAAAAGCCTTCCATTACTTATGCGTGGTTAGAAATCGCATGGCCACTTTTTTCTGAATGCAAAAATAATTCGTTCTGTACGTATTATTTATCTTTTATATTTAATTCTTATTTTCATACCTGTATAATGGACGCATCTCGCATTTCGGAGATATTTCTCGGCTCGTACAATTTAAAAATTTCCATCCGAACGAGAGACCGTGAGGGATAAATCATTTAGAACAGTCTGAATACGTTTTCATCGGCCTTAATGCTGTAATTTCCGGACCCATTCCACAAACTAACATTTAAAACGTTTCGCCAGCGCCTCTAAAGATCGGAAAGCGAGCGAAAAAAGGAACATAATGCGAGAAGAATTCGGCGGGAGGGGCCACCGTACAAATCCGCGAGTTTACACAATTCGCCATTCAACCAAAAGCCCCACTCCTCTCAAATTGCCGCTATTAATTAAAACGCATTAACAATCGTCAATAGGAACACGTCCCCCCAATTCGCCGTAATCGTTTGCAAATGTTGCCGAAGGTGGAGGTGTGAATGGGCCCAAATCGCCCCTGCGGCCTACGCCCCTCCCTCACCCGGGGTCCCTACAAAAAACTCTGCCTTCTCTTTGTTTACAATTCCCGGGATCGTTTAAACGAATGATCTCACGCGGGAATCGTTCATTGTTTCCGCTGCTAAGTGGGATTGGTTTTGGGCTACGCCGTGTTCTCAAATTTACAGCTCTCTTTTCTTCCTCCCTCCGAAAGACCCACCACCACTCTCTCTCGCACTCCGCAAATATCGACCGGGTTCTTCCCCGCTCTTTTTCCCGATATTCAAAAGAAGAAAACTAAGTGCGTGACCAACTCACCGAGTCCAATGGATTTCATTGCGTGCTCCCGTGGATCTATTTAAGGAGATTTGAGGCGGAAGATGGGGCCCGTGGATCGTTAGAGGAAATCATCTGCTGCGGATTCAGTCGCTCGCTTCATTACATCTACGCGCCACAAATATCAAAAACAGCTACACCCATCTCCCCAATATTTACTAAGCTCGACATCTTCCAAATATTTAATACCTCTATTATCAGAAATAGAAGGTCATTGCCCGGATGTAAAATTACTTTCACTTGGTTTTACTTTTATCTGGGACCAAAAGATTCATCCCATGACGTATGCAATGTTCGAGGATATTTGCAAGAACCTTTCGCGAAAATGAATTTGAAAATGGACTTTTCTCGATCTCTCCCAGCCATTAATTGTAAAATATTTTTGCAAAAGAAAACATTTCCTGGAAATTAAAAGGGATCTTAAAAAAATCTCTTACATAGGGGTTTGTAAATGACCAGGCGTCGAACCCGATTCTGTATGATTTGAAAACTAAACATTTTCCTATTATTCGCATCATACCAACATTCAAAGCTGCAAAATGTCTGCATAGCTTAGGTAATTGTATATAATACATTATAACATACCTTCATTCAAACCAACATGCAGAGTCATGTATGATTATAGTACTGGTGTGACGTCTATAATAGTAGAATAGGTGTGACGTAATTGGGATGAGTATGAAAGTAGAATTAGGAGCTAGCGCACGCTTAATAGTCTCTATTTTATTTAGAATCTATTTATATTTAGAATGCGTATTATATTTTTAATTAAACAATGAATAAATTAAGCGCCTGTGTAAAAAATTCTCTCTTATCACAATACTTATCTAAGACCACATGGTAAGCAAAAAATGTTATATTTTCCTATTTCCACAAAATCTCCGATGAGATAACCATCGATTGGTCACATTTTTGTCACCTTCACTATTTCAAAGATTTGTCTTATGCTCTTTTCTCTTTTGTGCTTAAGAATATACCGATAGCATGATTGCCTTATCATAAATTAAGCGGGAAACAGTAAAATGTATATTTTGAATAATCTAGTCTAGATTATATTTCAAATATAATCCACGTTGCTACAAGCGTTTTTCTCAATAAATTTGTTACGGGATAAGCTCGAGTAATACACATTTCTTGAATGTCAGGTTGGGAAAATAGATAGAAGCAGAATTACATAAATTCAGTATCATGAAAGTGTTTTTGATGCAAAAGGAAGAAGTGGAGTGAAAGATGGTCGAGTTATTTGGATAGCATCTTGTAGAAAAGAGACATTACTTTTAGAAGGAATGAGTAGAAAGAATAATGATAATCAAAAGCGAAATATTTTGACAAGTATAGAAAATTATGGATAAGAGTATTTTACCCCAAAAGGAAACTGCGGGATCGGTTTGTGAGAATGTAAATTTAAAATATTACGTATTTTTATTTACTGCAATGCACGTTATTATTTATCGTTTCTTTTGTGAGTAATAGGCTTGGATTGTATATATTTCATAAACCAATCAATAACATGATAGTGTCCCCGAAAGCCGCTTGTTTTAAACGTTTCTTGAATTCGGAAGCCATGGCACACGATTTCGAGAATTTTTAACAATTGAATATTAAAAATGACAAGAGGGAGAATATTGTATAACCTACGAATGCATACTGCCGCAGAGTATTATTTTTTCCCATTAGGCTGAATTTCTTTCCCTAAGCATATCCTCCTTACTGTGGGGTAAAAGATAGGCAGACAGTGAACTAAATATTAACCTCAGAAACCCTTTATAGAAGCTGTGGTTTCGTGCTGAGAGACGCGTCATAGGAATGACGGATAGTTCATTAATTTCGGTCAATATTACTTTTGCAATCAAGTTGACACGTCTACCACAGTATAATGAAACTACGGGCGAGTACGTCTGGCGGAATTTATGCGTAATCAATATGTAATGCTCCCATCGGAAAGACAGCCTAACTCCAAAGGTTGGGCGCAGAGACTATTTATATAGCCGCTTTTAACCTGCCTCACGCACACGAAAATCTCATGTGGGCTTTTACAGATTTGAGGTTTAGCTTTCCTAGTAGGAATTGCGAGGTATCTAGGTCAGGAGTGGGAAAACGACGGCCAGATGCAGGGTATTATTAAGCCTCCCAAGCAGTGAGAGACAATGGGATATTTCACGTTCATTCACTCTATGATCTCTGAGCCGATGAGATTCTCTACGAGGACATTTGAGCATCGAGATTAAAGTAAAACGAAAATGATATTTATAATTAATTTTGTCATGGCTCGTGAATTCTCATCCGTCTTTGATTTAAGTCCTCCACGTGGGGATAAATTGAGTCCTAATATTCGATTACAGGAGGTGCGACAGTTTCCTCTGCAGAGTGACATTAATCGTGTAAAGACTCACTAAGACTATTTATGTGATACCATACTGAAAGCATGTCTACAAAATAATCCAGAACTAATGCATCTTCCATATTTATCTCCTCAAATTTATAATGAATTTATATATAATTATTTGTACATAATGATGAAGATTGAGCGGTTCCAACAAACTCGAAAGGAGGATTGCATTCTATGATTTTGGATGGCCCAGCTGACGAGTGAAAATACAAAACAAATGTTCAAGAATCGCTTTTGTACAAATCATCCATAAAAAATTACCTCAAGGGGACTTGATTGCCAAAAAAATAGACACTAAACAATAACTAACAATAAAATGGTGATCAAATCACTCCAATCAAAACCCGAAAGTAGCTACATGACTCAAGATAGCAAACTTAAAAGCTTAAACATATAATGACGCTCTTAAGAAAAAAGATAAATTAAACGGTCGCGAGGAATTTATTTTAAGGTGTACCTCTGTTGCACGATTCATACCATATACAGAATATTCTCTTCGCCTACATTGTTTCCATTCGGCTTAAAATCAGCTTTTTAACCTAAGATATTCTTTGTATAAGTGGAAAAAATGCTTCTTTACCTTACTGGTTCCGTATTCAAATGAGCTAAACTCAAAGAGGTTTGGAAGGGACGTGGAAAAAACACAGCACACAGCGGTGGCCATCAAAAGGAAATGCTATGAATAATTGAAGGTTACAATTCGTGAAATGTGAAATTAGTAAATATAATTTAACTGAAATTTAAAGATTAGCACATTTTCATAGGAAACTTCGATTCGATGAAGCATATATACTTTGAATTTTATATTTCGTCTTCGGTTTTCGGATGACGCCCGATAGAAGATCAACAGAGCCACTAAAAAGAAAACTTTTTAAAAATTTTTCAGGTTGCCTCAACAGCTGTCGATATATCCGATAACGATACAATATTAATTTACATACCTGGAATGTAGATTTTATAGCCGCAATTGGAAATACTTAATGAGGATACACAGATATGTCGAGATAAGGGAGAAATAGCTAAAAAGTAAATAAAAAAGAACATCTGCCATATCGATTTCGACGGCAGAGCGTTCATTTAGTAAACTGAAATTAATGAAACATTATTTAAGGCCATTAAAGAACCAAGAGACTATCTAGTTTGGCCATATTATCCTTTAAATATGACGCGGCTAAAAATGTATATTTCAATGGCTCAACAAACATTTTAACCGAAAATAACTCCAGGAAAGTAAAATTCTAATGAAATAGACATTTATTGTTTTAGAAACACGACTTTGAAACCACAATCTCAACTTGTATTAATGACGTTGGGTCTACTCTGACCAGGGCAGCGAAAGTTCTCTCTACGGCTCCGTATCTGAAGACGACTCTAGACTCTAGATAGAACGACCGGATTCTGGAATAGCTTCAACACTATGGACCACATCCACCCACAACAAGAAATAATCAGAAGAACGAATGACTATGAGATGCCACTAGTCCTCTTCCTTGTTGAACATATCTGGACATAATTTTCAGCAAAAGAAAGCATAACACTTTCTCTCAGTAAAAACTCCACTTAATATTCAATGAATACGCAGTTACAAACTTTTCATCATCAACGAATTAGCATTAAATTGTATTTTTATAAATCTTTTATATTAAGCAGGCTACTATAGGACAGAAAAAGTTTGAAAATTAACGTAGTTCTTATTAGATTTTAACCTACCCAAAAGCATACATGCTGAATCGAGTATCTATTAACGAATTTCAATGCAACCTAAAAATATAGGGAAATAACGCCATAAGAATAATTTTTCCGCCTTTTCGTATAAAAGAGTATAGATGAATAAAAAATGTTTCACCGCACCAAAATCACACGTATTATAGTACCATTTCTTACTGAAGTTCACGACCTAACCGGAAAAAGTATGGCCGGTGCACTGAAAATTTCCCTAATTGATTGCCTTCTAGAAGCTGAAGTCTTCTGTCTGGCGCTTGCGGCCGGATGAGATTCAATTGAAGAAGAAATCCCACTTGATTTAAAAGAGTGTGAAGATTACGAGAGAGGTAGTGCATGAGAAGGGGGGATAGTCCAAACACTCTGAATGGAAGCTTCGTGCTGTTTCTAAATCTGGAACTTGTCCTTGTGTCCACGAAATCTGAGAACGTTGCAGTTGAAGGAATTTGCCTTTCAGAGTGATCTTGCGATCCTTAGAAAATTTCCACTACGAGGCCTGTGAAACTTTGCTGCTTGTTAACTAAGATATATACTTTTCAACTCATTCCCTACCCTTGGACGTTTCGTTTTACCAGATCCTCCATTTGCTCTACTTAATGCTGTGCAATGCACAAGCTTCTCAATCGATAGTCTTGATTTACCCGGAGACATCCTTAAATGCTATCTCCTAACGAGTTTTATTCAGGCGCAAATAAAAAGTGAAAATATTCGCCGCTTTCTGTGTTATTCGAGGACGCGGAAAATGCAAACGCCAAGTATTTACGTAAATAGAAAAGTTTAAACACACCTGCACACTTAATAGTTTGCCAAAATCCGTTACATTGCTTACATTTTTACATTAAATGTGATGTTCATATTTATTTTTATAGCTGAAAATTCAGCTTCAACCAGCGTGTTGATAAATTACATGAAAACTGCCAAAAACGAACCAGAATCTTGAAATTTAATTTTTATTCCTAATACTTTCTTTGGCTATAATAATGATAATTGCTAAAGGATTATTAATAAATGTTTCCAATGATTTTTATTCTAATTTAGATGTTTCATGAAATCTATGAAACCGGATGAAAATGAAACTTGATAAAATCTTTTAAATGAAACAAAGTTTTCCTTAACATACCACACTACTTTTGTGTATATCTTTGCTTCCCCCACTTGTTTCTCCTTGTGGCTTGTAAAAGTTTTCAAATCTTAACACAAGAGGTTAGGAGCTGATTTACAATTATTTACCTCCGGGATAGACAAAAGGGTAGCGCATTTGTTAAAGCTGAATTGGGTTCGATACCCGGTGGGAACCCGAATTTTCCCAAATATGGGTTTGTATGCTGTTTGCAGGGCATCCGCTCGTAAAATTAATGCCATGAATAAAAATTGACCATCATCACCACTAATTATGGGAAAATTATCAGTCGACAGTATAGGTGGGGAATAAGGCTAAGAAAAAGAACTTGGGAAGAAATCATGATGTGACGGGTTCTAATATGTAGGAATTTGAGACGGACTTTCGAAAGAGTCTAATTAAATCCTAGCCAAAATTTTTCTGTTCCATGGGCTCTAAGAGAAACCATGCAATAACGAAAGAGAACAAGATGACAAAGTTGTTTCATAGACTGAAAAAATTAAGCTGCTTTAACAGGAAAACAAGAAAGTGCTAGAGATGGTTTTCTGTTGATTGGAGATAAAAACAGAACTAATTACTTAACTCTTAAATATTTAGATTCCTAAGAAATAAATTGTAAGTAGGATGTTAAGAAACAAAAAATGAAGAAGAAAAGATCAAATCTGTTTAATGAGATAAAGTCAGAATACCAAGTGTAGTAGAAGGTTTTGTGTAGTGCGTTTTAGAGCACATGAACCTAAGACAAAATATTAATGTATGTATCTAAGTAATTCTAAAAGAACAATTGACGAACTGCTTAGAACAAAAAATTGCAATTTAAAAAATTTACACTGGAAAAGGTTTTGTTATGAATTTCAGCAAGAGTTAAGAAATTTTAACTTTTCTGACTTGAATCCCAATCACGGCAATTAAATTCATGACAAGATCAGATTGTAAGGCCAGGAAAACGAGTGAAATGACGGGGTATCACCGGCTGTCATCAGTCGCATGTTCTGTCATCAAAAACACGCTCACCACAAAAATATAGCCTCTCCTGCCGATTTCGCTGAGTTTCATTTTGTCACATGTCATAGAGGTGGGATAAGGAAATACTGGATTCATTGATTTATTTATCTGGAACATTCATTGTGCTATCAATGATAAATTTGTACGCACAATATAAATTTTTCTTAAGTCATTCGAATAGCAGATTTTTCTCTATACATTCCGTAACTTTTGCCGATTATCTTCCGTAAACATATTTTTATTCAAAACAATTGATAGTTTCAATATGAAAGCCTATAGTGCTACTTTGCTACGTCTGCAGTAAGGTGAGTCAATAAGGCTTTTAAATGTTTCACTCGTAGTGTTGCCATAACCTCTTTCATAATGATTTTGAGTGAAGAAATGTGAAGAAGCTAGAAAAATGGTTGATTCAAATACTTAGAGGAAAGGGATTATAGCGGAGAGTAATTGAAGTTATAATGCGTTCCGGTTATTCTATTCAGTGAAATTGGATCATCTGAGAATGAAATGCGATGTATTTTTCTTTACATTGCAAAATTCTTAGCTTATACCATATGATTTCAATCATTATACATTACAGTTTTCAGTTATCAAACTGAAGTACACTATATGGTGCTATGAGGAAGACGAAGGAGAAAGACATATGCAAAAGACATTGAATTTTATGTGAGCTGATAAGGTGATACATGGCGTGTGTATCACTATGACGTGAAATTATTTTAGTGTTTTACTTGATAAAATAGTTTTTATTTAATCAAAAAGTAAATAAAATGGCGTTAAAAGGGACAATTTTGTGTCAAATGAGCCAATAAAGTGGCGGAAGTCCGAATTACTTAGTTGCACTCTTAAATATAAAGGAAAAATATTTGGTAAGTCTGTCATCTTCTTTTCGATCTAAGAAAACAGAAGAAACGTCTCAGGACCTTGCAACAGTAAAATCTCGTTAATTCGGATCATTCAAAATACGAAGGACTTCGAAGTCTTGCGTATACCCTTGAAAACACCATACGATGCCATGCACATCATGATTCGATCGGCTTAAAATAAAAGCGCAATTACATTTGAAGTTTAGATTTGATTAAACGATTAATTACCATTAAGATTATCAGCAAGATTATCTTTTAGTTACAAATTTCCAAACATATGTTTACTTTCATTCTTACTCTATTCATCACATTTTGCTGTGTGCAGTGTTACCTTATGTATATTACTAGTAAGAGGGGAAATAGTGTCTTAGTGTTTGACTTTCCACGTTAGCTTTAATTTACGGCCTGTAGATGTATTTTTTAAATTCCAGTCATCTCGATGTACATCTGAATGTAAATAACCTGCAAGCCGCCTTTCGGCGTGTAACGGGGGTCATGTTTGTTTTAGTTGGATTCGAAGTGTAAAATCTGATATGAAAAAAGCATTGGAAAGTTTTCCACCGTACAAAGAGGGCAGTATTTAACTTATGAATATACTAACTGCTACTTATCTGGATATTTGTTACTAATTTTTTGGGTATTGTTAGTAATCGGTTTAATTTTTAGGAAACTGAAACCGTTATTATTTGCATTGCCAATTCACCCACTTCACTTCAGTCAACTTTTCCTTCCTCGCTCGTCGTGATTTTATCAGTCGACCTTTGACATTACGACTTTATGACAAATAAAAGTATTTAGCAGAGCCATACGTTCTTATTTACGCGAGATCCCCAGAACCGCTCCAATATTCGCAATGGCACAAAAACTGAAATCCTGTTCGTTTTCGCCCTTATCAATCTCGCACAGCAGTGAAAACGAGACAACTTTCAGAAAAGAACCACTCCGCAGTAAAAAAGACACGAAGCTTCTATGACTCTCCGTTTGTTAGCGGAGGATTCACGCTTGAGAATACCTCACAAATAAAATATCTAACGGTGTTAAAATCTCGCGAGCTGGTCCTTCTGTGCACAAGTTATACTTGACCCACCCAACGATCCGGGAAAATTTCATTTACGAACTCTTCAACGTATCAAGCAAAGCGAGAGGGTACTTGCTCCATAATGTTGAAAAGGTACTCTTTGTAACGAATTTTCTTTCAATCCTGGAAAATAACTCTTGCTGGAATATGAAGTTTTCGTCGATCTTCCACCACACAAATATACATGCGAGCGCGGCAGAAAATGTTACCTTGATGCGAATTTACTCCGTATTTCCCGCCATCCTTCCTCGAAACTTTTTAATTTTAGTTCCATAACTAGATATTATGCTACACGAGTTTCTTTTGAATTATAATGGCATGAAGACGAGAAGGAAGCCCTCTTGCGAAAAAAAATAACTGAGATCACATGAACGTTCTCTTGTCTTAGTCAACTCATATTTGAGATTTCTATCACACGGTACGTTAATAGCACTCGTGATTATGTTCCATCGATCACTTCCAAAATGATTCGATTTTCGACGCCAGGGGGGCATTATTCCTCCATATCAAATGGAAAACCCGGAAATTATTTTGAGGTACTCCTCGAAATGATTTCGATCAGATGCATTATAAAAAGTTAAAGAAGGTACTTTCGTAAAGTAATATGGAACGATATCCTCCGGTATGGATCTCCGTTCGATCCCAAGTCGGTTCTTATTTATCCCATTCGAAATAATTCAGTTAAACTTAGGAATGTTTTCAAGCACTTCCAGAGCAAGTGGATAATTGTAACCGAGCATGATGATGTACTATTTAGTTTACTTATGAGGGAACAGAGAGGCGTGAAGTTTAAAGGTATGATAGTGACTTATATGGTTCTTGATAGCTTCAGATAGACTCTTTGCATTCCTTTTAGGGCATGCTGAGGTTCTTCACGTAGATATCATAGTAATTTTTTATTACCCTCTGAGGAAAGATTAGCCGATTGGGATCGGCATATTTCTCAGATGGTTTTGGTTTCTGATCTAGATCCTCCCAATAATCCCCAAAGTTTGGGACCTAGAAACAAGAATGGCTTAATAGGTAAGATAGGTTAGTTTTCGATCCTATTTCCTACTTTGGCAACCAAATAGGGGTTCGCACTGTTTGTATTACGGTTTGCATAATCGATTACAGTGGAAATATCACCAATAACCTTGCAATATGCAAGCAAAATTTTACACTTGGATGTACATAACTCATCGTCGCTATAAAAAGAATTCACAGATTTCCAACTCAGTAGTTACAGTTTATATAATTAAATTTTATTTCAACTAAAGTTTTCTGGGCTTGATTACGATAATTAGGAAAGTTTCGCGATAAAAAATTTATAAAAAGGATTCATAGAAGTACTCGAACGATATTGAGCAGTGCGGGATACAAGAATGAAGCGATAGGCAGTCGGTTTCAACCTATTAAATAAGCATTAGCTTCATTTTTGAGATTTTTCGCGTATTTTGGTCTAAGAGGTTTTATTTTCCGTACATCCGAAGAATCGGAAATGATAGGAAAGCTATCGCTGCTGAATGAATGAAGTTTCCCGTTACGGGAAAGTTTCGCGAGCGGAATTAGGGAGATTTATCTATTTACTTGTCTCTCAAATCGCTGGAAATTGTGCGCCGAGCTATTGGTTGGAAAGTTGCAGCATACTATTCATCACGTTAATTCTGAAGATGCCACTATATAAAAGGGTAAAATTTTCTGAATATAACCGCATTCCTAAAGGAGAAGAAGTTATTGCAGAGAGTAGACCAATGAAATCGTTACCCACATATTACACCCAATATAAACTTGATTCGTAGACAACAGTTTCATACGTTATAAGATATCCTACTATACATCAATATTTTTAAATCAAAAGGATTTCATACATACCAAAAATCAGACGTTCCCAACCTCTACTTCACACGAAAGTAAGATTGTGATATTAAAGACTATAAAAAGTTTCATTACTAATTATTCTTATATCACATTTTTTTGTATCGCATTTACTTAACATGTCATACACTTGAATAAACTTACTGATAGTTTATTGTTTCTGTTGTGTATTTTATTGGTGATGTTTACTATTTCTAGTGTACATTATTTGGATGTTTGTTATTTCTGTTATTTTTTATTTCTAGGTCATGATAAGAGTATCTGTTTTAATATGTTTCAGTTAATACGCCGATCCTAGCTGTGGAAGGGTTAGTGCGCTCCTCGAATATTGACGTCTTGACTAACCGTGTACTTCCAGGCTTGAAAATTTGTTTCTGTGATCGTTATCATTATGAAAATTGACATAGTTGGGGTTTTTTATTTATAATAAAAATTTATATTATTATTCTTAGAATGTTCGTGCTATGTTTTCACTCACTCCTTTGTGATGCTTCCTATTTTGCCTGTGCTTCACTTAAGGTGAACTGATTAACTTCCTAATCAACTGACAAACCAGAACTGATTTTCTCTGTTCTCTACCAATTTAAATTACATTCTATTATTATTTGCTAAGTATATCTATTTTACCTTGAAAATGGGATAAAGTTAAAAGGAGATTTTTAAAGTCTTAATGTCCTCTAAAATAAAGACGGCATTGGTTTCTTTATGTACGAGTTCAAAATCGAAGTCATTTTGCAGCATAAATAAGCCAGAATATGAGATGTTTTAATGTCAATTTCTTGCATATTTAATTTCTTTAAGATATTTACCAAAGCAATCGCAATATCTTCAGCTTTAATGAATATTTCATTCTCTATAACTTCGAATTCGAGTAAACTAACGAGAGGATCGTTAAGTAGAGCGAATAAAGATTCGATACGCAGATTCTCCACAGAGGAAATAGATTTAGATGCTATGCACTGTATTATCCCTACTCGCTCAAAAGATAATGGATAAAAATCGAAATAGATCAATGCTTCCAACTGGAACGTTTCATTAAGTATGCTACGGAGACCATGAAGAGAATCATTGGGATTGCGCTTGCTGATTCCAGACGAGAATGCTTAAATGTATCGATTAAACCGCTGCATTTGCCTAAACAGTCAGCGCATCAAAAACAACGAAGCGTTAAAGCTTCGCTCCCAACTGATTACCGGAAATTAGGGGAAGGAAATGAATGGAATGGTAGCAAAGAAGGAAATAACATATTTCAAGAGGGAGGAAAAGTTTCATGGCCGTGACTTGCCCATATTTGGTCTTTCAAACCTGTATAATACGTATTATCCATATATCCGCGGTGGGTTTCGTCATAACCTTTCAACGCCATGAACCGGAATTCGAGTCTCAGCTATTTCAGATGGGACTGAGACGATTTGCAGCCAAGGTTTTGCAGGAATTAAAATATTACCCGTAGAATATTTTGGATTTTTTCTTCATTTCGCAAGAAGGTCATTTGAATGAAGACACCGTCAATAGTGTTTCATCAAGTAATAAATGTGCCTTTTTTATAATGGGAGGGACTGTTCCCTCAAAGACTAGTAACAAAGTCACAGGAAGGAAATCACTAAGAATTTTCGGTGGCCAGTAAAATATGCACAGGAACATGTTCGCAGAAAAAAGTCACACCCTTCAGTCAGCAAATGTCAGCAAAAGTTATAAGTGAGAATTTTCTTTATCAAAATGGCTCCATAATTAAATTTCATTTTATTGCTCTATAGAATTCAATAATTTCCATCTGTCTTTTTATGAGCTTGTAATTAGGTGCGCTGGGTTGGGTTGGGTGATCGGTTGGGGGCTGCGAAATTCCCTCTGTATAAGGAATCCTTGAGTAATAAATTGATAAATCTGTTCCTTTTCTAATATATATATTATATAAAATATATGTTGAAAATCTAGCCCCTTCCAGATCTTCAAGGCTATGTTTACGTTCGTCTATTGTCACTAAAAGGCTCGCAGTAGCCATCCAATGTATTGCCTAAAGGGGCAAAGTTAAAATGAATAAATAATAAATAACCATCATTCCTTCGAAAATTGTATGCCTGATCAACTAAATAAATGATGGTGAAATCATACTTCGCGTGAACAGATTCGATATCATTATTCTATAGCTTCACCGCCATAAATTTCAAGCACAATGCGCGACAATATACAGTTAAATCACAATGGGAAATACAGCATTCGAATTCTGTAATAACTGCCCTCTAATGCTAATACGCTGGTGAAATTCTCGTTTATATCGCGGAGATCGATTTGAAATAAAATGTCTTGTTTCCCGAGCGATTCAAAGCCGCAAAATTCCTCTTCATTTTTTCCCCAAATACTTAATATTCAGATTGCGATCGGGGCACGTGGGATTTACGATTCTCTGACACTGATCGAATGCTAGATTAGTAAGCATTATACTCAAACTCTTGAAAGGTTCATCCTCTTTATTTATTTGGCAATTATATACAAGGTCCGGAATAAATCCAATATGCTCTTGCGTAACTTCGTCGAGCGGCGCATGACTGGTAATGAATGACGGGGCTCAGCAACTTTTTCGCTTTAATAAGATATTTTTTAAATCCTAAGGGTGTTTTGGAAATTGCAGGCTCGATCTAAATTCCTCAGCAAAATTAAACTCTCCGTTACATCTAAGGGAATTTATCCCTAAGACCTCAACATTTTCATCATCTAACATTTATACAAATACTCGATTCAACTCTAGATTCAACGGATTCGCGGATAATTTGCATTCTCAATCGACAATAAAAAGAAGGCAGTGAAGCGGGATGAAAAATTTACAGTGATTCATCAGCGGTATACTCAAACAGAAGGAAATGGTAAAATCGATCTCTGTGTGATTGTGCTCAGTTAATAAATTAAGAAATATTTTCTTGTGACAAGTTTTTCGTGTTTTCCTTTAGAAGGAAATGGGTAACGTTTGTTAATGTTACAGAACCACCGACAGAGGCAGCGTAAATTATTTATAATATTTGGAATGAAATGAAATTTGTTTAAAATGAATCTAAGGCCTTAGGATTTGAACACATACTGCGTACTTCATCGCAAAACTGTATTTTAACGTACATCTGAATACGGAATCAATTTAAAAAGGAGAATTTTTTGCAACAGGAGAATAGAAGGTCTTCGACGGCGAAGATTCCCTTTGTTACTGCTCGGTTTCCGTTAGTTTTAACTTAGCTCTTTATCGATTACTCAATGCTACCGAGAAACATAATGACGGAAACAACTGTTTGGCGGTGTTCCGTTAACATTTTTCGGGTCATGAACCAGTACGAAAAAAGTCTTGAGGTTTAATGCAGTTCAGAGTACTTTCAAGAGACAGACGTATGTTCAGTGAATAGAATTTCGTATGGAAATTGCCGCTCCAGCGACTTTAATTTGTGCTTTTCGCTCTGTCACGAATATAATTTGACACAAAATGTAACGGTACAAAGCGAGCGAAGATCCAGTTCAGCATTCATTAGAAGAGATTACGTTCATAATCTTTGCAATCGAGATTGAATCTATTCACTGTAAAACAGAATTCAGGATTGAAGAATTATCGTTCCTTCCTCATTCTCACTGGAACAATACTTCGCAGGTTCAATAAGTTACTAATTATTCTACCTAAATAATTCTCATTCCAAGGAAAATATCGCTGCTTTGTGTCTCGTCTTAACATCAAGTCTAATCTCTTCTTGCCGATTGTATAGTATGCTCTAATTTCACTTGTGAGTCACAGCCTTAGTCATAACGAAGCTGTTAAATTATTTATATCAGGTTAAAAAAACCTTTGCCTATTGCCTTGAAAATATGAATACAGAAGTATGAGATGATGCTCAAGTTAGCATAGGTGTATTTTATTAAATAAGTATCTTAAAATAAATACTTTTTGGAATCATGTGAAGTACAGAAACTTGAACTGATTAATTACTAAGGGAATAGAGTAACTACAAAATATTTTCCCACAGTCAATACACTTGAATGTTATAGCAAATTAGTTTGGACACCACTAACTTTTATTAATAAATCAGGATAGATGAAAGTAATACCAACATTCATAAAAAAAATCGGTAAAGGCTCATTAGGATGATCGGTCGTAAAATGCGAAAAATTGAATCAGGATGCAATTTTATTGCAACGTTTGTACTAGAATATTGAAGAAGATTATCTCATTAAAATCTATATATCTATATTCGCTAATTCTCTAGGGGGCGTCCCGAAAAAAATTCAAATTTTCGCAAAATAAGTACCACCCTAATGTACACATTTCTTGAAAGGAAAGAGGTAAAACTAATAACTTCTATAATTTCTTTCCTCTTTCGGAAGAAGTGGAATGCTTTATTGTTAAAATTTTAGCTTACCTTTAGTTTACCCTTAGTTTAGAAATAGTTCATTATAGTTAACTATTTTATTGAAGATCATTGGGTAAGAGGGAGTATTTGGCTCGGTTTGAGGTTAAGTTATGGGTTTATTCATTTAGCACAGCTTCGACAGCGATATTTATTTATTGTTGTTTTTAGGTCATAATCCCAGATAGTGAAAAATAAACTATTTTGAACATGCTTTAGTTTTAAGTTGAATCTTTTGATTAAAAGGTCTTGTGTCTAAATGAATCAACTAATCTATAACTACTACGTAAAATTATTCCGCATATAAGTACCAATAAAAATGAAGAAACGCTCAACTCCTTTAGTATTTTACTTGAATATTTCATTTCCCTTTAATTCTTCATAGCCCACCTCAAATTACATCATTTTCACAATAAGAAGTATCCCAACAGAGTTGTATTCAAATCTTCCACCAGAAAGTCTACTATTGAATCCATCAGTATCCATTCCTGAAGCGTATATCCCCACATCTTCTTCAATATTCGTCAACCTCTAACATGAAAATTACATAAACACAGCAAATTTCTGGAGACTTTAAGGCCAGGACGTGACTTTCAAGATTTGCCAAACAATTTTCAGAATGATACGAAATTTGAAGGGTGAAATAACAGAAACGTGATTCGTGGTCACATTGTGATGTGAAAATCAGATGAGCGCGATAGCTGAGTGTCCGATTGAGAGGCGTGATTAGTGACCTCTCTCTACCTAATCTGCATCTTTAGAGACATCGACCATTCCGAGAAAAATTAATAAAATATTGATTTTAAACATCTGGTGATCCAAAAGTTAATGCTCCATCCAATATTCATTATTAATGGGATGTATTCGCACGAAAATCACTATAAAATGTACTTCCTCTGTACAAAATGCCGATAGATTGAGTACTGACCTCTAACAGTAGATTCGCTGAAACTTCATGTCATACAAAAATTTTACGCTGCGAATAGTTTGAAACATGATTAGAGGGCGCCCTGGTTTGTTCTTCATTGATATAATGCTATACCTCTACGGAAAGGGTAAAATTAAATTTGTTAGTGCACTCTTCACTATGTAATCTGCCTAAATTAGAGTTAAATTGGAGTCCTAAATTAAAGGGTCCATTGTAGATCCCAGGAAAGCTTACGGCATCTGTACGGAGGACAATTTCTGGTTTACGTAAGTTCACTCTCTAGTAATGGTTCCCGGCGGGGGTTTGGGTTTTACATTTATATGTCATTCTCATATTACGCTCTTGTCTCGATTCGTACTCACCGACTTCCACTTTCCCCAATTAAGTGCATTGGAGTAGCATAAGGGACCGTACATATAGGAAGAAATCGTTATTAATACTACGTTGGAATACAATATAAGAAAATTTGTGGGAAAATCTCCCCTTTAAATATTAAAAAAACATCCTTAGTTCGACTCTGGATGACTCTAAAACACTCCATAAGAAATGCACGTAAAGTTAATTTTTATCGATGGCAGACTATTTCTTTTGCAGAATTAAATCAGAAATAATGGTCTTAAAAGGCTCGAGAAAAGGATCAAAAGAGGGAAAATTGAATACAGAAATCTATTTTTGTCGTAAAATATTATATTAGAGTCAAAATTGAGAGAATTCCGACAAAAAATATGAAAAAATTGTGTGATTTTTCGAGGGTAAAGGACCGTCCCCCTAGCGACGAAGGTGCTTGTTGAACTCGGCCCTCATAAGAATATCTGGAAAAGATCGGCCCATATGAAAAGTATCGGGAAGGAAAGCCGACATTTCATGGTAACGAAAGCATTAGTAAACTTTTGGAAATTTAAATTCAGCAACATAATTTATTAAATAAATACTTTCTATATCGTAGATGCTTTAAAATTGTACGATGTGAGTAAACTTTCAAATAATATATTATATCGTTCTCAAAATTAGGGATAATTTTCGTTGAAATGATTCCGAAGGTAAAAATGTAAATAAAAGATAACATTCTTTTAGTACTCAATAAAAAAAATTCCCTCCACATCGATATTTTCTATGTAAGCTATACATTTACTACTGGAGGGATAAAATGGAAACATTCAGAAGAATAATTTGGTTCCCTTTTCATTTACAATTTATAAAACCACTGTGTTAGTGAAAAGTCATTAATTTAATTGTTTATTATTCAGAAGGATCAGATGTATGCGATAATAGTAGTATATTTTTCTATAAGTAAAATTTATTTCCGTCATTACTGAAGGGGGAATTCACTAGATTAAATAGAAAAATCCATGTTACATAAACCAAAATGTTATAGTGGGTAATGGGATATAGATCGGTTCTAGGATTACTTTTTTTAAGTCTATTAATGAAATAGGCTGCGCATTCTCTCTGCCATACGCCCAAAAGTGATACGAATGTAGATATACGGATAATTAAATAAGATAAAAGTACCCCATTAATTCATTTCTTAAGTAGGGAGTGGGATTACTTTGTCAAAAAAACAAGCTCAGGCAACGCGTGATATATGAAGAAATGACAAATAAAATAAAATTTGTATGCATTTTAGAGTACGAAATACGAGAATAAAAATAATTAACAATATAACGTTGTATATATGTATACATATTATGATTGGCTTAATATATATGAAGAAATGAGAGAAAATGAGAACGAAATTAAACGTTTTATGAATTTTACAGTACGAAATAAAGGTTAATCTTTGAAATCTATTGAGATATTATAAAAATAACTACATTTTCGCGTATTTAATATAAACAAAAGCTTAACCATGTAAATAATTGCTTTATTAAAACAAGCAAGCTGTTGAAAATTCTCAGCTCCTTCTTATGAAGCTTCTTAGCAAACCAGAAAATTAATTTTCCGAAAAAAAATTTCCTTAAGCAGGATTCGAACCACTGAGGATAAACTTTTGGATTAAAATCCCGGGAAATGTTGGAATTTGTAAACTTGAACCAGACTCTGTAACCACTCGGCCATTCTGATGACGATGATCGCACGAGATAAATAAGCTCATTAAGTAAGTGAAACTGCATGCCAGACAACGACAGACAATATGGCAGATATACTTAAATATCATTAAACTTTGAAAAACATAATTCAGCAAGATGTATTTACAAATACTATAACCTACGCTCTGTATACTTTAAATTTGTAATCTTTGATTTTATATGAACTAAACAGCTTCTTGGTCACATGATACTTTATTTTTTTTTAGGTAATTCTCCTATATTAGGTTTAATTAAAATTTTATCAAGTTATTTTTAGGCGTTCCGCTCATATTATAACTTAAATTTTTATCACGATGGGTATTTATGATTTGAGATGGATTATTTTTATTTTTGAAAATCAAGGAGGACCAGATATTTAAGTTTATTTCATAAGTTAAATTTAGTCCCATCATTTTTGAAGGGGGAATTTACTAGTTATATAATAATGTGATATAAAATATAAAATTGTGATCAATAATATAAGGTGATATATTATAAAAGTGTGATAATAATTTGATACAAACATGCGGTATTGTGATGTAATGTATCTTATATGGAGATATTGATATTTAAACAGATATCGTGAAGAAAATACAGCAAATATAAGCTTGTAGATTCAGGAATCCACCGTTTGAGGAGGAAAACCCCTCTGAAGATCTTCCTCAAAAATAAAAGTATTGAGGTACTGTTTAAGTAAGTGCATCATGGTTCGATAATTAAGCTCCACCTAAAGAAATTCCACACTGAAAGGAGAAACTCAATCGCCCTTTTATAAAAAATTATTATTTTGACAAAAACGACATTTTTGGGCAAATAATCGTAAAGCTTCACTTTCTATTATTAACTCCCACAATATCCCGCCATATCTTAGGGTTAAGGTATCTGAAGGATATCCTGTCAAGATGCTACTCCGTTCGCATTTCAACTGAAATCACATCAAGCATCTTAGAGAACTTAATAAAAATTCGCACTTCATAGTAAAACTATTCATCTAGTTTAATCTCGAACGTAATTTTAAGCTAAATATCCGTCGGAACCTTAAAGAAGACCAACACCTCCTAAACCGAACACCAAGGGGTTCTTGAGCAAAAGGGGCCCCATCCCCCACCAAGATCCCTCTCTTAAACAATGAAAAGGGAGCTGGATGATTCAATGGCGGTACAACAATAACCCTCCGTTTACCCTAACCCTCGCAGGGAAACAATCCCGCTGACCTTCGTCCTCTATTTCTGAGGACCCCTACGAAATCCATCGATTCACATATCGATCGCAGACGCAATAACCGCTTAGAAAACTCTTGGACGAGATTTACACCGCAGTGCAGCTTTCGCTGTGGAAATAGCCGACGCCGCTAAAAGCGTATGAGGAAAATAAAGGCCGTTGTATGGGTTTGGAGGGCTCAGAAGGAGGAAGTGACCGAAGAAGCCGAGTGTGTACAGCTTGAGGGAAGCGAGAGTGGGAAATAGAGTGAAAACGAAAGGCAAGATAGAGAGAGTGAGCTCAAGAGTTCTTCTCTCCACGGAACCATTCGTTACTTCATCCGAAATTGTTGCCGATGAGGAAAATTTCAGCTGACTATCACCTTCGGAGCTTGTTTGTGGAGTTTGGAAACTAACAGATTGCTAATTTAGCTGCTCCGTGAGTTTTGGCGCAAATGATCTTTTAAATGAATGACACCTATTGAGCGGAAGCATCAATGTGGCGATTGTAATTACGGGGTAATTTCAAATCTTCTGCATTATTAATCACGTAAATAACCTGTTTTTGCTACCATGTCTTCACGAATGGAATATTTACTCTTTGACTTTTGATACAATATCAGGAGGAAAACGTACCATTCAACTATAGAAGAACCCGGTTAAGACGACTTTCAGGGCAAGGAGTGAAAACCGCGCTAAAAGTGGGATGGCGTTATTAATGGGTTATGAAAAATTTGTATTTCTTTCGCTTTTTAAAAGGACAAGGAAGGACATTTTAGCTCTTTAATGTTTAAATAAGTACTTACAACTTAAAACTAAATTAGCACTTCTTCATGTTGCTTTATTTGCTTCAGTTAAAGATGGGACATCTAGCAAAGGATTTTTATGCAAATACTGGTTGCCTTCTCTTAAAAAGTTTTGAAGAATGATCAGCTTTTCGGACAAAGAGTTCCTTGTTACATCATTTTAGTGCTTTTATACTCTAAAAAGAATCAATTTTTACTATGGTGGTAGACAGTTAGGGTAAAATAATAAATTTTTAACGGGAGTGGTAAGATGTCTTCACAGAGAACGATATCTTCATGACTACGCTCAACAGGCCACAAAACACTGCGCTCCACTTACTATGGTTCATTCGATATGCTTCTAACTTGCGATTGCGGCGAAAGAAAAACACCTCCAAGCGACTTTTTCATCTAACGTTCTGCCCTGAGACAAAACTAATTGGTAAGGTATTCACTTAATTGTTAGAATTAATATCCCACCGTTTCAACGGTAGAAATATGATTGGTCTGCTTCGTGATATCTCCATTTTCTAAGAAAATGAGTTATTCCAAACAAGATAATATTAAGGAAATCTTTTAAAGGCAAGGCAAAGCAGAAGATGAGAGAGGACGGCGACGCAGATAATGTAAGAAATCTTTAGTCTATCGAATGAGGCGGTCGATTGGATAAAGTGGAATGCAGTGAATCTGGAGATTGGAGAAATAAACGCTATGAGAGGGTAGCAAAGCGTCTTAAACGAAATTTTTACCAATTGATTCGTGTGGCTGATACTGGGATTCATGTGATAGAGACCGCGTATTAAGCGGGATAGCGTCTTAAGCAGGTTTTACTGTACTTTGTGCCAGTCTTCTTATTCCGTGAGTTCCGTCCTGAAGAAGCAGCATCGTTGGCGGAACGTTGTCGTATGCGTCGACCACCGATGCGTAACCGAAAATATCATGGACATTTTGTAGTAAATTATACCCGAATGAGGATTATTAATTTTACAAAATTTTATGTTGAAGTCGGGGTGAAAGACGTCAGCTTCCAATATTGACGCTATTTTACCGTGAATTTTTTTAACCCCCAAGGTTATGATGACATTGCTCTTGGGGTCATCATTAAGATCATGTTTTCAACAACAAAATTGCCACGTATGATACTCGGGGAAATGAAGGGAAACACCTAAACCTGTTTCACTTAATATATTCTGACTCTGACAGAAAACCAAGGGTAAACTACCTCACACCTCATTTTGCTAGTATATCTCATTCTCTCTCTTAACTTTTAGTATGACTCAGGGTTTGAACTTTTAAAGTGCCTTTCAAGTAAAATTTTATAGAAGCATATATGCTTTGACATGCATATATGCATGTCAAACTACGAAATTGAAATTCCGTAGTTTGACATACACCCTATCGTCAATTTTAAAGATTCCGAAAGATGAAATTAATTTTAATAAAGACAGTGACATTTTGATAAAGAGCATGCATAAGAAATGGGCATCACAAATATTCAGAAAGATCGCATATATTCAATCGAAATTTACATTTTTTTCAACTCGTTAGCCTTCTTTCGGGCGTGTGGAATAATCTGCATGCACCGCTCAATCTATAGTGCTGCGTAGTTTAATTCTCCGGAAGGAGGCAATTCCGTCGGGAATTAATGGAATAAATATAAAAGTAATCGATTCAGAAGAAGAACTCGGGGTCAGCCTCATGAATAACTAAAATGGAGCACGCATGTCCGAAGTATCTATGGAGAAGCAAATAAAGAACTCAATCGGCAGAGGCGATTAAAATGCAGGAGAGTTATGCTACTTCGCTCGCTTACGATTATGGAAATTATATGGGATCATACGGATGACCTTTCACCGACTCGAGAAGAAGCGAAATCGAGAAATTGTAGCGAAAGACGCACATTTTGTTGAAAATTGCTAAAATAAAACAGTACGTTCCACGACAATACCAAAATCTACATATGTACCGTGTAAGCCTCATTTCGGCTTGTAGAAAAGGTTACATGAATCGATCACCGGTGCCGAAAATATCATGGGAATTTTTAAGCAAATTATACCCTAATGAGGATTATTGATTTAACAAAAGTCTATGAAGCCGCAGTGTAAGAAATTATCTTCCAAAATTGATCTTAAAATTTTCCCCAATGCAATTCAATTGCACATAGGAATTGGGGGTATGTTGACCCTGTTCAAATCATATTTTCGACAAAAAAAATCGCCCAGTATGATACTCGGGAAAGTGAATTACTTTACTTTCCCAATCTTTAACTTTCGAGTATCCTTCACAAAACAAAACTGAATTCTTGAATCGATTTGATTTAGCATCTATTTCCCTGCTCTTTCTCGCTGTATCAGAACGGCCCAGGTAACAGAGATGACGCATTATATCGGATACACCCTTTAAGAACACTCCCGCTCTGAATATAAATAAATTGAACCTTCCATTAAATCATTTTTCTTCTTAAGATTCTCGTCCTGCGTCCTGATGTATCTGAGTATCGCTCACTGATTTTTCGCATCAATTCCTTACAAACCATATGGCCTTTAGCTGCACAATTTAATCACGAATATTACACTTTTCGGCGGTATACTCCAAGTATACTCAAGGAGAGGTGTAAATAGTGGAACGTAACATCGCTCACGGACTTCGTCATCACTCCTAGCGACTATTACCGTAACGAAGCCGAGTATCTTAGGTGCTCGTCCACATATATTACGGATGTAAGTACCCCATATCAATTTATTCCTGAAGGTCACTCCTAGATATTTCAACGTTTCTTCTGCTAATAATTTTTTCTCTCGGCGGCTGAAAGGAATAAATAATGATAAATTTTGATGCAGGTTGGGAATCTTTGGAAGAAAGGATATTCGAATCAAAACTGTTACTGTGAAATCAATTAAGAGTAATATCATCACGGTTTAAGGAGTCTTTATTGTGGATATTATACCAACAGATTTTTTTCTCTCTTTCTTTCCATTCTTTCTATCAATTAAGAGTACTTTTACAGAAGTAATAGGTCCTATGCGACCTCTCCATTACCACGTCCTATCCGACAATGAGCGTATAGAAGAGAGATAGATACACTTCGTTTAAAAATACATCATTCCCGAGATAGTAATAAACAAGATAAATATGCTCACCGCTGGGTGTGTAAAATGCCTACAATTCGCCGATAGGTGGATTGCAGGGTATATTACGTACGGTTTCAAAATCTTCTCTCGACCTGGAACTAAAAAATTTTAAATCACCATCCCCAACAAATATTTTGTTGATTTTCCTCGTTTATCGCATCGTTACCCGCAAAGTGGTGGACGCACAATATTCATCACATCCTCACAGTAAGTTTACCGCCAAATACGTTGACCAAGTTTAATCCAATTTTTATCTTTCGAGAGAGAATTTAAATATTTCAATAGGAAATGGCTAAGCAGATATTTTTATGGGGATAGGATGAAATTTGTCTCTGATTAATTTTTTACGCTCGGTAAAATCAATTATGAACGTCCCTGGATCGACAGTATTTAATAAATAAAGAGAGTTAATGAATAACAAATTTTCGCTCGAATTCGGAGAATGAATGTAAAAATTCCATTATCTGAACATCTTATGATTGGAAGGGGCTAATTACGTCAACTTCCGCTTATAAAATAATTTCACTACGCGGATGGAAGCCAAATTAATCGCATGGTATTTTCAATATCATAAATATTTCATAAATATTTTGATTAATATTCCAAACGTGCGCAAATACTGTTCGGAAGCGACTGAAGTAGTCCGATCCTCTCTCCCTTCTACAGAAAAGGTTGGAAAATCAAGTAATTTAAAGATTTATTCGGCACAACGTATTTCACACAATTTAGGACTCTGGTAAAAGACCCCTTAAAATGTAAATAATCACGATAAGGAAAAATAAAGTTTACCGATTAGTATTTTAAACGTAAATTGAAACCTCAACTGTATCACATCACCATGATTCAGAAATCACCATTGTCAACTAATATAATGAATCATTTGATGCTATCTAGATAATTAATTGTGGAGCACAGCTACAGGTAAACGAAACCGACTGCCCCAGAGTAGCTTATGGGTTAAGGAAATCTTTCATCTTATTTCTTGTTGAATATCTGGTTTCCCACCAATCCAATCATATCCTCCTCCTTCCGAATTCCCATCCGAGAGCCTAATCAACAGCAGCTCTCTCTTTTCCTTCAGCCCTCCTATTTAGCAATTCCATACCCATACATTTTTTCCACCTGTCTAAGCCATGCCATATACATTCCGGCAGCGTAACATACCTCCTGCGGTCTTATCAAATAATGTTGTTTATATGCTGCATTCCCTCGTTAATTATTCCCACCACATTCCTTCGTATCAATGCTGCACATACTACTCTCACGTCCGTCCGTAATATAACCAATAAGGCACACAAATCCAATTTTTCTGGAGAGAAAATATCTTCCATATATTCACAATCTTCTATCAGGCTATACATACCGTATACATACCGTAAACATAATATGGGGTTGTTTTCACAGATTCCTAATTCCTGTGTCCTATAGTTTATGATTACATGCCCAAATGTCATCGAAGTATCAACTTTTTCTTGCAGATGAATAACACATTTGAGTAATTGATTTAATACATGTTCATTACATTATTTTTGTTCTATTACGTCTATTTTACGCAATCTCTAAAGCCTACTAATTTCAAAGGAAATGAATATCCTATATCATACTCTGATTTAATTTGATCTGATGAACTCTCTTCTCCCAACTTGTCTGCAGATTGATCTTAAACCGTAGGATCTGATCGATAACAACAAAATCAAGTTACTTCTCAGATGTCACTTTTGATCGAGAAATCGGATTATTTCTCTTACACATACTAGTGGTGACGGAGGAGAATGAGGAAAATGGATATATCGAGCAACTAATGGAGAAGTCCTTCAAAGAGAAAATTGAGAGAGAAATCAGAGGAAATATTGATAAAAGGAAGAGGAGACTGAACAGGGCACGCATTCAAGAGAGATAGTCTCATGAAAACGGCATTGGAGGGACTTGTGGAACGAAAGAATTGTAGATGAAGAACTAGGTTGAATTGCAGGAGACAGGTGACGATAACAGTAAGTTATTAGAAGGGAAAGAATCGATTGAAAGGGAATCGGGATTGCTTGCTCTTACAAGTGATTCGTATCCACGGATAACCCTTGATTAGGTCAAACGTTTTTTTAAATAACATCATACGTTACCCATTTATTCAACATTCACTTAATTTGTGCAATTTTATGCGAATGTATTATAAACTCTTTACTCATGATTGAGATAAAAGAAAAGTTTATGTTAAAATGATGTTTATTTCGCAAGGAAAATCTTCCGGTATCTTTCAGGTGACGTTTTAAGGTGTATCTAAACCTACTCAAATGAAATATAAGTGACAATAAGAAGTGAAAAATATCGGATTTGAATCTAGAGATTAATACAAGTTAGAAGAATGCTAGTACTACTTTTAATACACATTACTGTTCGAGTCGTATGATATGCATTTATCAGAGTATTAGAAAAAATAAGGCAGGTATGCTACACCTGATGTATTACGTTTTCAAATCCTAATTTAAAATCGTATATTCATCATGTATTGATGCGGCACTTGTCAAGCAATCACTGGATCATAATATGAAATTAAAACTCGTTTTTCTATCATGAGTCAATTATTTTAGCTTTAATCAAAGAGAGTTCTAAAATGATCTTCAATTATGAATGAAGACTTAGAAGCCCAAAAACAGAAAAAGTAAGATGGCAGATATATCACAGAATTTCATCAAGCCATTTTTAAAGTTGAATTGATGTTTAAAAAAATTAAAATTTTTCTACTCAACCCTGCGAGTAAAATCAAGGACATCGATGATAGAAATAGTTGCTGTAAGAATTCATCTTTCCTGTGAATGATACGCAAAATAAACCTTCTCAATTAATAGATCACGGTTATCTATTCTAGTCCTTAATAAAAATATAATATATAATAAAGCAAAGGGTTATTTGTATGTACAATACCACAAAAGGAAAGGGGGCTTTACAGCATCGTAAAATAAATAAAAATCATAGATACGCTTCTTTCATTTAATTTTTCTCCCTTAAATGGATAAAGAATTAATGCTAACTTGATAAAGTATTCATTGCCTCACTAATGAGGCCTCTTCAATATGCATTTATTACTGATTACTAAGTTCTACTTCATTATAAAACCTAACCACAGCTCTCAAAACTATTCTTATGCAGAACTGTATATTTTCATGACCACAGGCATTTTTGTCCAATGATGAGAACGCTTCAAAATAGCTGAAACGCATGACGTTCACCATTTACGTCGAATCGCCCATGGAAGAGGATTCAGGTGAACGTAGACGAAGTCTCAAACTAGACAAGTAACAGTTTGGAGCGAGCAACCTCCTAAACAGGATATGCACCTAAATATCTTGATACGGAAACTCCATCTGATTACCTGGCCTCAATATGCCTCAAACTCATTTACTAAAATGAAAACTTAGAATAATATTTAGGTTAAAATTGAAAAAGCGGCAGCTAAAAAAACGCTTCCCGCTCGTAAACGTGGCATGGCATGATGATCGGAAAACGTTGATGTGAGAAAAATATTTCTTCATACCATCAGATCTAATTAAACCATACAAACTCTTACTTAAATAACGAAACAATTCATCCGATCCATTATTAATTCCACTAATGATTGCATTCTTAGGATTCGTATGACTTGAATTTTAATTTTATGGGTCTTTGTGTATTTTCCGATACAGAAACAGAAATGTAAATATTTATTTACACAAATGAGTGTATGGTGAATATGTAAGTATGCATGAATTAATGAATATCACCTCCGTGCATTTACAGTATACATAGAGGAATAAGAAATTTATTTTAGGTAAATGATAATTCAGTTTTTATTGGGTGAGTGTTAGCTGAACTAGACCGCTAAACTCTACGCCACCTAGCCTCCAAATTACCCCTGAAGATTACCCCTGAAGATATTCGAACCCCTAATCCCCAATTCAGGGTACCGTAGCCTTATCCTTAGGCTTCAGCGGCTGCTTTGTGTGATGATAAGGTTTGTGTACCTTGCGTTACTTACGTATTAATATGATAGTTTTGATTACTGTACGTACATACATAAAAACGCTTCCACCGTTGAAATACTTTACTTAATTTGAAACGATAAAAAATGCTAATTCTTTAACTCAGGAATTCATTTTCTAGGACGTTCCTTAATTAATTAGGTCCCTTAATTAATTCACTACTACATCCTAAATGAATGAAAATTAAAGATAGATATCACAATGACGAATGGTTCATTGACTCTAAATTTATGAGTGATAGAAGAATGAACTTTCGCTTCTCTGAAAATAACTTAGAGCGATAGAATCGATTGAGTGAGCCAGCGGCTTGAGGAGTAACGTACATGGGATGGCACTGCTTTACAATACTGGATCCTCCTCGCATAGTTAACGTCGTGGATACACCAACATGCATTTTTGGTTCATTTTCGGGGGGTATATCCAGCCGAAGTTACACGTAGGAACAATGAACATCGGTTATTGTTTCCCTGCAGCATCCCGCCGTAAAGTTTTCTACCGCGATGTGAAGCACCGGCTGGAGCTGCTGTCGCTTTGGGTGAACCGCCTCTATCACTTCGCATTATCTTTTGACGAACAAAACCGCGCCCGTTGGTTTGCCACGACATCATATCAAGGAGAGTAGTTTCTCTTCTAAAATATCCTCAAGGCCACATATCCTCTCCTTTTGGGCTCTTGGGTAAAATAATTTCAGAAGATACTAATTGGAAACATTGTAAGTATTTCTACAATAAATAATTCCGAGTTCAGGTTCTGCCATGGAAATTCGAATTTACTTCCGGCATTTTAATTGCCATGTGTTAAATGCTAACATATTTGGGAGCCAGCTCTTATCGACGATGCACTGTTTAAATGATCTAAAGAACTGCAATGGTAGCAGTACTAACCTGTGACCAACGAATAATCTTGGAATGCGTTACACTATACTGAAAATGTTAGAAACATTTGGCCTAAAGGCCGTAGGTTCCCTGCCTCTGGTCAAGGGCAAGCCTGCACAATATTCGGCCAGTTGGTAGCATGTGGCCCGCTTTGTTTTTTTAAATCGTGTCTATTTACAAAAGTAAGTAATTATTTATTGGTCGAACATGAAAGACGGTGATAAATAATAGGTTTCCAACAGAGACTTTTAAGAATATTAACCCCTCATTAAATTCCAATATCCTTTTAAGCTTCGTGTAAAATTAATAAACTTAAATTATTACTACGATTATTTATCGTTATTTTGATGTTTAAATATATATTCTTTCCAGATTACAAAAATGAATATAATTTCCCAAAGTCTTTATCTGCACTCCGTGATCATACTTCGTCACATTCATGTGGCCCCTCCCTCCTTGTAAGTCGTACACGCCTGGTTTGGGTAGGAAACCTTATTGATTCGATACGTTAAGGACCTCACTTTATTTGCGTGCTCTCTTTATTTGTATAGCCTGATATCGAAATTGCATGTAATCAAACGAGGTCAACCGCCAAGTAAACTGAAAGAGAATATTTTCCATATTTATTTCACTTGACAATGGAACTAAGAAATAAAATGGATTTAATGTATGCATTTGTACCGAGAAGTGAAGAAAATATCTTAGAGAACTACTGAAGGCGGCTCATGATTATAAAAAAGTTCCGTAACAAGGTTAAATATAAAATACGTACTCAGGCAAGTTGAAATAAATAATTGAGAATAACAATACGAAGAATCTATCCTCATTTTCCTATGAGTTCTACACATAACTCTTTAAAAAATATTATATTTACTCCAAACCAAGGCAGGAAGGCACTTCATGAAAGCGCTGGAGATGATTTGCACGTGGTCCCCACCGCGAATCGAACCCAGGGCCGCTTTCACCAAAAGCTAACGCGTTACACACTTGGATATCCGGGTGTCTTTACAAAATCCAACACTACAGCCACATTGTACCACTACTTGGATCTCAATGAAACTCGAAAGAAATTTTTGAAAATAATCGACTCGGGTAAACTAAAATGAAGTCATGTTTCTTTCAGTAAACAGAATTTCATTCGCGGAAAACAGTGCACGCAGTGCAACAGTAGGCTGTCAAGTACTCATTGAAGAAATAAACAAATCATTACTGAATGAATTCTTTGAAGAGTTGGCGATTCGACAAAGGGCATAAGAGCGCGGTCCTCGGATAAATTCCTTTTATCTGAGCGAATGCAATCCTAAATGTACTGATGCGTTGCGATTGACCACGCTTCGGATCTTCTTCCAGTTGGCATGCGCCAGCAGCAACGCTACACATGCTAGAGGCCCTCCAAAACGCATGTACTTTAGCACCTGTATACGAGGAACTCATGCGAAATTCTGGTTTGCGCAAAGTTTTAGGAATGAAACTTCCATGAATAGCTCGCATCGGATGACTTCCATTCGGATCGAGCCGTTATTTCCGAATACACCGTTTTCTCACGAATTACTGCATCGGAATCAAAATCTGAAAATAACGGATTCATATCGCAAGGATTTCTGCGAATAACTTTTATACTGTATGTGATGAATAAATTCGTGTTCTCGATGTTTGTGAACACGACATGCATATGAGTATTTGCTACGGAACATAAAATTTGAATATTTGAGAGACACGTGAGTTATTGAACTGAAATATAATCACTGAAAAGTATGACGAATACGCTTCCCACTTGACTTGACCTTCCGGATCCTTTATAATGTATACGAGTGACAACCTGTAGTTTGAATATGTTCTCAAACGTGAAAATTTTCTAAGACAGTGGAAAGAATATTTTTGTCATATACTCGCTCTATCTATCAACTTGTATATATTAGCTTTTAAAGATTATTTCCTTTTAAATTATTTTGTTTGTTTTGTTTGTATTAATTTTTCCTCTAGATGCAAGTTAATTAAAGAAAACAGATTTAAATTCATTTTATATGTTTTCATGTAATATCTGTAAAAGTTGTGTAAAAGAGAGGTCATTATGTTTGTACAGTAATATTAATAATAAAATTTAGGGAAAGAGAATGAACAGCTGTAATGAAAGTGTTGTTCAAAACTTGTTCTCGAGTTTTAAAATTCGCGAAATTATCCGAATCTCATTCAATCCGAATCTGGAAGGTAATTTTAAGACGCTGTTGTTGGAAATAAATTTTCTATATAAATGGAATACAAGATAAAAGCAGACGGCTGTTATCTCTGGAATTCAACCTTTGTCGGTAGGAATGCATACCTTTCATTCAACCACTGAGTATGAGTGCAATCACAAAGAACACATCTGTCACGAATATTTTGTTTACAAGGCCATGCTAATCTGACTGTGCTACTCTAAGGAGGCTACCATAATCCCTGTGTTTTGAATGCCAAAATAATCTTACAAAAATCTCTCACTTATCCCAAAACACTATTATTTTAAACCCCAAAATAACACTTCGATTTTTGGTAAGTGCTCATCACGGAGAATATACAAAACTCATGCCACAATATCCTGATAACGGAACGCCTGAGCATAAGCGAGTGTATGAAAGCTTGAAAATTTTTCTGATATTAAAATTTTGATTCTTAGTAGCTTTTCTATTCTCTTCAGGAGAAATTATTCGCAGCTGTCTGGTTTATACGACAGAATACGTTAAATATTGCGTTTCAATGAACCTTTAACAGTCGGTAACTAATTCCTTTATAACT
This sequence comes from Pachydiplax longipennis, assembly GCA_036926295.1. NCBI lineage: Eukaryota > Metazoa > Arthropoda > Insecta > Odonata > Libellulidae > Pachydiplax > Pachydiplax longipennis. The sequence continues at coordinate 6,788,701 of JAVFKF010000010.1, forward strand.
GATGAGTTCAGGCTTAATAAGATGGCAGTGAAAGAGACAAAATTCGATGATAAAAACTTTACTATACACTAGATAATGGTGATATAGTAAAGTTTTTGTTATTTACCACAGTTCTACCTAAGTTCTTATAATGATATTCATTGGTATAGTAGAGTTCTTACCATGGAGTTTTGAACTAATGCCTTTGTTAAAATTTCGTACTTGGTCACTTTTCCCCATTAGATTACATGGATACTGCTCGAAATTTTTTGTTTCCACAGGAGGATAACATAAACTCCGCGCCGGGAACGTAGGATGAGAGCCGCGATGTATTATCCCTCAAAAGGAATGCATTATTCCCTCTACGTTTCTTGTGGCCACAAGTGGAAGAAAATGAAAATTAATATGGGAAAGAGTTCGGGAGAAGCGATGGCGTATTTGGAGGGAAAAAAGGCCTATTAAAAGCGACGACAATGATATGTCTCCTAGGAAGATTAAGTGGGTAGCTACGAATTCATATAGAAAGAGGCAAAATCCGCCGTTTGCACCCGCCTCTCACGGCAGGGCAAACCATTTCTCCCTATCTCGCAGTCCATACGCCTATGAGTGGATTCCTTTCCACTGCGCTTACTCTGACGTCTCTAAATTACATCGAAGCTTTCTCGCTGTCTGCCACCAAAACGTCTCCCGTAGTTTAACGGATAACCTGATTCAGGCGGATATCAAACGCCTTTGTCTTCTACACCCACGACTGTCAAAGTTTGGGCGTCGAATGACAACCTTCTGTTGTTTCCCGATACTTTCTAAGCCCTTTTTTCTCTTTCCAACACTTTCAACATCTCCTCTTCTTTCTTCCTTAAATAAAAATCTTTTTTATGGTACAGCAGCATTATATTACGCTATACAATGGTTGTATTGTTAATATTGCTTCGGCAGCTGGGGTTATACAATACAATAAAATTATTTGATGATAGACTACGATATAATTATTTAGAGTCCGACAGTGTTACAAATTATTTAATGTATTTTACAATGAACGAAAACAAATACTCTTTTAAAACAGGGTTTTGCACGCTTTTGATGGTTTATCGGATATTGTTTTTATCTCAAGTCAGACCATTCCGTCACTGGTTTGTATTTTATTGTACCTTATTGTCAGGAAAGAAAATCTCGTCTTGCTTCATCAGATTTCGTAAAACATTTTTATTTTATTCACTAAATTATAGTTCAGTTAATGTCAATGAATTTTTGTTTAATATTTGAAATTTAAAAGAAATTCTGACATTTTTTATATTTGCTTTTCAAATTTCCTCACTATAATAGGGTACAGATTGATTTACCTCCGATCAAGATACAACACTCTGTTAGTAAACGAAATTTTAGTTATAATCTCCCCTTTCTTCCTTCAGTTTGATTATCCTGCTCTACGTAACTTTTTTGATGTACACAACATAGAAAATAAACTATTTATAGCAAATAAATCTTAAATTTACGGCGGAGATATTGCTTTATTTTAATTCATTTTTTAACGATGTTCCTAGAAGTGATTGATGATAGACCATCTCATTTCTAAACTTTCCTATAAAGCACTTTCATAGGTCTTTATGTTCATTTTCTTCGCTTAACAGAAAGAATGAGTGTGTTTCCGGCGATGGTACACATACTTCCATCAGTGACGGGTAAGTTAAAACCAGTCTTGTGGTTAAAAGCAGTTTTACTGTGAGATCCGATTATTATATTCTCGCCAAAATCTAACTTACGTTTAAAGATTTTAAATCAAAATCAAATTTCTCTACGATTCCAGTTAAAGAAAATTCTACAGAAGAGTTATTTCAAAGGTCTTGTTACTATCAAAATTTCTTTCTCTATACTTTGAAAATAAACGGACTTATCCGCTCCATTACTCCTGAAAGTGTTAAGGGAAAAAGTAATCTACAGGATAGCTATTTTCACAAATTTCGCTTTTAAATGCATAGTTTACAACCTTCTTGTATTACAACTACTTTTGTATATACTTTTAAAGAAATTCAAATGATAAATAGGACTCCCTATTCCAAATTTTATTCAATAAATTTATATTACATTATATTGTAAAATATGTTCTGTATGCAAATCTGAAATCTGGTTATCTATTTCACTTCTATTTCTTTCTCAGCTTGTCTCATTTTCACTTCGATATGGTAAAATACGAAGGGTTATCAGAGGTCGATAATGAATGGATAAGTCGATTTATTCCCTTTTCAATTGCTCTATTTCAATGTAGCCTCCATTACTTCTACGTAACCCTTTTACTTCCTGTATAAAATCCATCTTTCCTTCCTTCACTCTCAGACATATTATTCTTTTATTACACTTCAACCCATTCACACCGACCTGCCTCTCCGTTCCCTTTTTTGTGGATCCAGATACATCTCCGAGATTAACAAAATCAATCTCGATAGACCAAATACCGTCTGCGAGATGAAAAACTCTTTCACTCGTTAGGGTGGAAAGGTCCTCCTGGTTTTTGTATGAGCTTTCAAATACCTCACTTACTGACAATTTCCCTCGATATCCCATGAACGGAACTTGAGCGAATCGTCGTAGATCTCTACAATAAAAGAGATTCCCTATCTCGATTAACAGTCTCAGCCATATGCTTTCCATTCGTTTTTCTGCTTCTGAACCTGTCGAAGATACGAAATCCCGGATTCTATTCTGCAGGAGAGTTTTTTTTTGCACAACACTGCTCATTTGATAGGTTAAATTTTTATTTTGTATTCATCTGCGATCATCCGTTCGCAAACGCCACTTGATTTTCATATTTTCCCGACACGACATCTCGTGATCTTTTTTTTCCATTCGGAAATTCGGAGCAAGAGCATAAATTGACGGCTCAAATGGGGATATTTTTGGAAAACTAAGATTTTAGGTTTGGAAAGGCAAATCAGCAACCGAAAAGAAAATTCATATATAATTACTTCGTGCTGAATAAGTGGACAGTCACTTGAGAATTCGTCTCGATCGAGGAAAATTTAAACCGAAATATAATTTAAAGTCGGAGAAGGTATAAGAGGCACGGTATTTTCAGAATTACCGTCGCAGTTTACTGAATATTTTTTGAATTTATTATAAGTGGTAAAAAATTATAGACGGAATAATATGATATCAACGAAGGATCCGATCCATAATTTTTAAAAGAATATTTTCGGAGTATCTAGTACCTCGTTAAATTTGCCAGCAACGTTCGTTACAGTGTTTGTTGTGAAGTTCACTACATCAACTCTAAACCTCGGTTCATGAACCAATGATTACTTCAAAAAATATAATAGAATATGGCTTTATTTAAGACGAGGTTGAGACTATATAGTTTCGTCTTATATATTATACGTTAACCCAGAGATTGAGAACCAACAGCCTTAAGGCAAAAATGTGGCTTTTTAGTCAACTCCTGAAACAAATTACCTTATTTGAATAATTTTATTTTCCAATCATTCTAATTAAGCTCATTGAAAGTGGAAAATATTCTCTTTTAGTTCACTCAGCGAATGAAATTGTTATCTCTTACAAAATTTCGAGGTTTAACTATTTGAATGTAGGCAATACGTGATACGAGTGGTATGATAAATATGACTCAATACTAAATGTGGTCTTCCGATGGTAAAAGGTTCCCCGTCCCTGATCTAACTCATAACTATTTTGAAAGGATTTAAGGATGAAAGAAAGTAGAATTGGAATTCGTGTAATTATATAAAAGTGGTAATATATATGTACAATAAAACTATAACATGATCTACCAATATCAGCGAAACATATTCGATTTTATTTATAAAGTTTAAATTAACATACACTTCGACCTTTTTAGTTAGTATAGTTTGCAATGTTTCCTAGAATTTAACAACGTGAAAGATATTGCACAAACTAGTAGATGTAGGTAGATACGTATACAGCGGATAAATCAAGAGGATAGAAAATAATAATATGGACCATCGTTTCATATTTTAGATTATATCTGTCGTGTATCGCTATCCAATTATTTGTTCGTTTTTTAGTTATCTATCTAGAGAGGAATAGTTATCTCAATCCTTTCAATCCTGATGTAATTGCCCTCGAGTTTTTAATACTCGCTATTTTATTTGCGAAATACTGCCCTGAAACGATATCCCGTTCAACTAAATCCGCATCCAGTTCTAATTCGTTACCTCGCTATAGCAAAGCTCGTCTCGGGAAAAATGAAGGACCTCCTAAAGTATGGCTTACATTTATTAGACTGAATATAAAAAGTAGGATGAGTGGCTGCAGCGAGCGACTTGGTGAACATCGAAGATGAATTCATGCGCGCAATCTCGCTCTCCAACTGAACTCGTCGAAATTCTCCTGCAGAAATCAATCAAGCAGCATATTATGTATCCATTAGGAGCGAATCTAATTATTAGGAGCGAATTAGGAGCGAACGAGAGGATCTCCGTTCTCCCCGATGGGAAGGCGGTTCCCGATAATTAATATATGCAAATCGCTTTTGAGTATCTCTCCAGCAGTATCATCATTAATTAATAAGTGCTGGAAAAAGTTGCGCGTGACTCTGCTGCTGAGATCCACGCAATTTGTTAGATATTTTTTAGAGTCTGCGAGGTAAAAATTATTTAAACTAAAAGTATGATAGATTACAATAAGGATAATATTTATATATTTTAATGGATATATTTTTTAAAATGAAACTAACTGAATAAGTTATTTCTGCGAAATATTACAAACTATCCCACTTGACATTAGCATGTGTGGAAATTGCACGAGTTTATTCCGAAGATAAAATATTTTAAATTTTAATTAAACAAAGATTAATTAAGTAAAGATTTAAATTGTAAAATAGTCCAAATATTTATTTAAATGTTACCTAGAGGAGGGAAGAAGAATACTACAATTAGGTGCACCCTACTCACACACACTATAAACATCGTATCGTGTTTCATTATTCAAAGAATTCACTCCATCCCCAGTGTGTTCATCTACCTTCAAAATGTAGCTCGTAAAATGGAGGCTTGGAGTCTGATCGTAGCTTAAAGAGTTTTATGTGAGCGTTCTCAGGTATTGCCGAGAAATTACTGCGCTTAGGAGACATACCGATCCGTTTCACGGCTGGTAAGTCAGTGAGGGGCCTTTGCTATTTGCTAAGTATGCTGTGAGAATCTAGGTTTGCCACCTTTTAACGATTCTAAAACCGAAAATTCGTACACTGGTAGCATCTCTATACCGGATATTGAGACGTTGACACGACTTCGAAAGATAGACTTCGTATACTCTGACAATAGGAGAAGAAGGTATGAAATATGTAACATTTTGTTTGCGGGTATGCGGAACTCTAAGACACTTTTGTGGGAGGAAGATGAAGATTCTCTAAAATAATTGACATGATGTAAAAACAATCCCTTCATACAATAAACAACCGTACATGGAATACATCTTCGATCAAATTTATGATGCGGCATGCGTATTTCGTATTTCGTATTCTGTATTATTATTCAAGGAGCCTAGAGAGATCATATTGGAACATATGGATCATAACAAAATCGGAAATCAAAGACAATCTACAAAAACCAAAGAAGTGACAATCCTATGATATGAGTACGATTAGGGATACTAACCTTATCTGTTCTATTATCACAGACTTTGGGGTAACCAAAGCATTGAAGGGCACAGAGCTAAACAACTCCTACAGAGAAAAGTATTATATCGACATTCATTGAAGAAATTAACCATTCATTTATTTTTCATCTAAGGATTCTAATCCCCTTTAACAATTATGCTGGTAACGGTTACAGATCTATTCTTCATTATTCGCTAAACTCCCGACTATCTCTCTACCTTCTGAAATGTCTGAGAACAAGTACTATCCAAAAAATTATGCATGCAATAAGCATGAGCATAGCGGTAAAATACTGTGAGAAAATGATGAGACTGTTCGCGATAAAAAACACGAAATTATGAAACGGCTTAGACATATTTAACGCTTACTAAGGCATCTCTCATTTTCTGAAGTATAGGCGTTCACACAAAGAATTTTTCTCCGGTAACATTTTATGTAATTTGGGTTAATTCTGCGTTCTCTTTCAAAGCGAAATCAATTTGCAGCAATTTGTGGAAGAACAAACAAACAAATCAAGAGGAAGTTAAGAAGTAGGATTCGGAAACCGTGCACTAAATGCCGTCAAATATTTGCTCCTTGTTTAGTAGAAACGGGTAAGTGTACCAAAGCAATAATTGATCCATTCCAATCTACAAATACTCATCAGATGCCGTTATGGTAATGGGGATGATTCATTAATATACATGATAATATGCGCCATAACAGCCTAAATTCCTTGCAAAAGGGAATTGCCATGAGAAATACAGATTTATGGTGGAACCCCGGGTGAGGCGTAATTTCGTTTTAGAGTATATGGAATCGAAAAATGCCGGAAACAGCATAGTCTTCGTTAGAAAAAGCCATAACTCTTTCCTATACTTTTGATTGATCGTTACAAGAGAGCAGATTGAATGTATAGCTCGATCAATAAATTTACATGCGATAGCTTTTCGGGTGGCGATGTAAATATTTATCGCTGGTCGTTCCAATATTGAGAAAAAATATTTAGATAGATAACCGTACGCTTAAGTAGAGTCAATACGCTTGTTAAGCTGATTAGTTAACCGAGGTTGTGAAATATGCTGAACGAAAATTTACCAGTATTATTGTTCAATGGGTAACACGCTGTAAACGGTCTGAGGTAATTTCCGGTGCGTCCCACAAAAAAATTTCCAGGCACTCGAAGAAATACCAGGAAACGTAACGTTAAATATGAGCGTTGAATCAGAATTTGCTCCTCCATTAAAATCGAAGCAAGTGAGGCAGTCATAACAAGCGCAAAAAGGGCAATTCCAAATGCGTGAGCAATCCCTTCTTACTGAAGAGGTGTTTTGAAATTCTTTCTTAATTAAAACTTTGAGTCGATGCACAGTAGACCGCGAAATGATAGATATTTAAAGATGAAGTTTTTCATTAGCTTACGGAAAAGGAGCTCCACTCAGTAAATAAGATCGCTCATCTATTCATCGCGACTTCTCCATACTTTTTATGAGCACAGAATATCGCTGTCTATCATCCTCTGTGGAAATTAGAAACGGACAAAAAATATACCGACATACAAAAGAAACTCGTGGTAACCGAAACGATCCATAGTGAGATCACATCTTCATTTTTCAGCCTCACGAGAAAATATAGAATGATGAATGAGTTTAGAAGAGAAAAATTATATTGACAAACAGGTTTAGTAAGTTTTCTTACACTGGAGAGCTCATCTGCGATTTCTTGCCTTTCGTAGATGTTCTGTACCGTCATTTTAATTTTCCGTTGTTAATACGAGCATATTTGGTTCATATTCTCTTCGCTAGTATATACAATGAATTCTTTGACAAATCTACCGATCCTTTTCTTTCTTTCCCAATTTTATTTCCAATTACCACATTTCCATTTTCGACCAATTATAATTCTACCTCGCCTTCTTAATTTCCTTCTCGCTTAGATTACCCTCGAAGTCATTTCTTTCAACTTTGGATTTTTCCTCGGTGAAAAAGAAAATTATTTAAGCGAATTAGATAAACAAAAGCAGTTAGGAAAAGAGCACACGGTTCAAAGAGTGAAAAGAATTCTTCCCTCTCAAGTTTGAATTCAGCGTTTCATTAATTTATCTCGTGGAAATTTAAGCCAAACAACTGAGACCGATGATGAAGAAATAGTCGCCACGCATGGAACGAAAGTAAACTAAGCTCAGAAACTTCTGTGTTTATCCTTTGTCATGAATATTTGAAATTTGGGGTTTTAAAGGTGAAATATCCTACTTACTAAAAGAGATTCTCGATCCCAAAACGAAGAGGTGCTCACATTTTTTTCTGTATTGATGCTCATATGTAAAGACGATTTAGAGTCTTTAGCTTTACTAAATTACTCAGGTAATTTTTTATCAAGGCAATATTACGGAGAAGGCAAAATAACTTTGGCTTTCAAAGGTTTTCATATATCCATCCTTCGGTATCGTGTTTTATTAAAGCTTACCCCTTTATGGTACTGTATTTAGAATATTCGTAGTAGAAAAATTTTATTTAGTAAATATGTTAATAATTACATTATAAAAAATTTATAGAAATTAAGGAGGCTTAAGGTAGCATTTGGAAGAACGGTCAACAAAGTAGTATGTTCTTTAGTTCAAAACCATCTTAAATTGTTCTTTAAAGAACTCTTTGATATTCTGTAATATAATGCGTACTTTCCTTTTAACTTATATTTAAGTTAAAGAAAATAATGCTTAAAAATTATTCCTTTACAAATAGGTATATTTTAATTTGCCAGAGTAAATTTCTGAAGCATATGTAATCTCGAGACTACAAACTGGGCTATATTAAAGGGGTTTCATGAAGTAAAAAATATAATGGCTCTGATATCATTAACTTTTGGTTACATACATTATCTCAGATGAAAGTAATATGGACAATATTCACTTGGTGGATTTCTGCTGCAACTATCTTGAAAGCGAAACACTAAGTAACTTCCACAGTAGATTTTAATGGCATGTTATCATCGTATAGGAAAAAATGATAATTGTATTGACCACTATTTCTTATTCAGGTGTTATTGAGACCAGCCTGTCCTCTCTTACATCGTCATTGGGGATTAGAATGTGAATAGATGGATATTCATATTTTTAAAATGGAAGGCAGTATATTTTTTTATTTTTTCCTCTCCGCATTCCAATGGTATTTAATTCTTAATCATAAGCGCTCCCGAATGAGAGATACACTTTTAAGGGTTGATACATTTGGCTCGAAGTGGGAAGCCAGCAGATCGTCTAAAAGGTAACGAGAGAATCAGGCAGTTGGTTGATCAGGAAGAGAGCGAACAAATTAACACAGAATGGAGCGCGGCCACTCCGGCAAGTTCTCTTTTCGCATCTGTTAATGCTAGTCCGCCACTTCCGCCGCTCCTCCGCCCCGTCTTTTTTGCGCCCATAAAAACGTATTTTAATTGAATTTGCCCAGCGCTTTATTTTTGGGTACTTTAATCGGAATAAATTTCAGTTTGCTAGCTAATCGACTTTTCAAGTTCCCTCTAAAGAGGAAAAGAAACCGCCGCTAAAACAAGTTTAGCCCATCGTCGTCATATTTGCATACATTTCGGAATAACCCAGTTCATAATAGGCGTTTATGCAAATGGCGGGGAAAAATTCGGGAAGCGAGTCGAAGCGGCAAATTTGTGCTGTTTACTCTTAGGATGGCCAATACACACTGGCTGGAACTTCATTTCCGAAGAAGTAAATAGAGAGGTTTTACCGAAAATTCCCGTTTTCCGAATTAGCGTTTACCTTGTTTCGTGATTGAGTGAATAATTTACAATTCCGCGTCGTATCCATTGTGTCGCAACAATCGATGGGTAATGAAAATGCTTTTCTTGCATCTCGTGTACAGATTAGCAATTACTATGGATTTAAATCTTCTCCGACGGTCACAATAATATCCATGCCTCTGTATTCAGGCAGCGAATAACTAATCTGAGGAATCATACCGTGACTCTTTTTCATCGACTAGGTCAACGTTTGATTGGTAAACATGAATACAGTGAAGTGTCGATTATACTGGCAAATGAAGGAGAGCGGATGTACGTATGGTAAGAAAACACGGTTGAACGAAACACACTTTCATTCCTTCTAATGTCCATAAACAGATTATTATTTGAACACAGTCCGATATATTCCAATGGTTCATGAACTCCTTGAGAGTTTTCATCACCCGACCGCGAATCTTTAAACAGTGATAATTTCTTGTAGTCGTATTCCCACTGCTCGATAGAAAAGATCTCAAGTAAGTCGTGCTCGTATTGCAACGCGAAAATACTTTGGTTTTTTTGCGTTAAAATTTCTTAGGGCCGCGGAAAATATTGACGGAGAGTAAAAACGATGCACAGATTATCCACAAAACGGTTAATACAACACGAAAAATCAGAATTCATCGTTGTGACAGCATTAGGCTGTTTAACATGTGCTGCAGTAGAGTAAAATTTGGTTAGGGGCCATCAAAAGTGTGTGAAAGTCCAGGCGTTTATAGGTTAAAATGCTTGCTTGCAAGGTTAAGGTAACGATGATGATGTTAATTTAATGGAATTCGTTTATAGAAAATAATCATTACAAGTTTGAAGATGATTATGTTAAAGTCCGTTTGTAGGGAATAAAAATAAATAACTGTAAAAACTCTATAAATAAGATAGCTGAAAGTCACACTCTTGCCACCTTAGATATAACCATATAGAATGAATGTTGGATATGTCTATAGAGAAAGTACGGTTCGGATCACAGATGAGAGAGACTAGAGCGGGAGAACTGAATCAACTAAATTGATGTGCAAAGGTGTTTTTTAGGTATTTTTTGGTATTTGTACATTCGTTTGTAGTGATTAGAGTGTTTGTTTATATTTAATTGGGTAGGGAAATAGAGTATCAGCGACCCTTTCGATATACCTTATTTGTATTGATAGATATTGATATCTACACATCCAGTAGCGAAACTCTATGGACAAATCAAAATATAAACTCAATTTTTGACCAAACGGTGGATTTTTCATTTGTTGGTCTAGTTTTAGCAGAAATAGGGGAACTTTCTCTTAAAAATTGTGTGACATATATGATTTTTGCTGGAGTGGGAAGGGAGAAAAGCGCTGCTGACCGAAAACGGATGTTTAGAAATAATATATAATTATATACATTAATTGAAAATGTCTACTACATTTCTATAATGGTATATTGTATTGACACCGAAATTCAAGGAAAAAACAATCATGATTAGCTTCCATCGACGCTGTAGGGCAGAGAGATACTGTGAATGCAAGCACAGTGTAAGCACTCGAGAGAACCCCTATGTTCATAGGGGTTCTCACCTATTATGACTAGTATGATCCCATCACAACTCCCATTCACCGTGACCGTCACTTCAAATTCATCTTTGTTAGGTTCGCTGTAAAAATGGGTCTCTCAAACGTCTATGCATTTTTCAATTGCATTGCGGCCTCCGAGGGGCTTATCATGGAGAGCGCGAAGGATACCCGGTTTTTTTAATCAAAAGCAGCTTCCGATGAAGGGGAGTCGTAATTCTATTCATTGTAGGCAGACCTTAACGTTTGAGAGAAACTTCGCCAGTCGCCTCTCATAGGTTTATTTCTGATTAGCGGTTGGGTATAGAGGCGAGTGAAAAACCCAACGAGGGCAGGTTGAAACGGTTTGCCCGACTGGGCAAGCGACGGGAAGCGCTCGTGCGTACAGTGATAAGAGTCGATTGAAATGGAGCCGTGAAAACGTAGCGCTGGAAACTGCTTTAATTCCGAAATGATACGGACCTATGGTGTAATTAATGATGAATCCCATTATAGAGATGACGCGCGTACACGTGGATGATACGGCTTTTGAGGCTTCTCGTGATTTTCTGAACGGGAAAGCCAAGTAAAAATAGTCTCTCTCTAGTATTTCTAAACAGATAGGAGGGATGAAATGTTTACCTAGTTCCACACTTACCACTATAGTATTGTGAGCGCGATGCTATCCGTTTGCCAGGATAACTAAATCCGAGAGCTTTCTGACGGCTGTTCCCTTGAATTGGCCGCACTGTACACAGAACCGAATACGCAATAGACAACCACTTGAGGGAAGTGTTGCTCGAACGTCAAAATATCACGATCGATGCCAGGCGTCGATCCAAATATGAAGCGACCTTACCATCGATATGCAGGGGAAAAATTACAGAGACGAGTGATTGAAGTGAAAGCTTTCAAGCTGATAAAGCATTAAGGACTGATCTTCCAAGCGTCTGATAGAGTAGCTGATAAATTAACGCGATCGCTACGTTTTAGCTATTTTCCGTGTCCCCGTGGATGTTAATTAACGGAAATGTTTGACTCTGAGCTCCTAGTTTTATTTTCATGAATGGAGCTCACCATCCTTTGAAATTTACAATTCTTTCTATTTCTGCTGTGTAGGCAGTGTACCACGAAATATATTCCTATTTTCCTTGTGAGTGTGCAACTCGACACATCTAAGGTAATGAACTTTGAATTTTATAAATATCTCTGTATTACATAAAAATCGCCGCCATCTGACCGACGAGCCACCTCAATTTAATCATACTGAAATGCTCTCCATCTACCACATTCATTATCATCAAGAATTGATAGCATCTCATCCGCAGGATCTAAAATACATTTTAGGTGCTAATTTCTTGCTCGCTCCAACCAAAAAAGATTCAAAAACTTTAAAAACTTCCTTAGATATTTTAATAAAAACGAGATTCTCTTATTGAAATATTACGAATTGTTTCTTAAAGTTGGATTGCTTGATATAATATATTATAACACGATCTTCGATATTTAATGACTTCATGAGTGTATGAGCATTAAATTAAATTTAATCAATATAGTGATGTAAGTAATATCATATCAATAATAATATCATTACTATTATTTCAATACGTTGACTTAGCATTCACGAATAAATTTCCAGTAATATTTACTTCCTCAATACTTTTGCAGTAGGTATAAAGATTAATCCCACGATTGTATTTTCTAAAAACTAAAATTACTAGCTCAAAACAAAATTAAAATTACGAGCGTGTCGACGGAAAAAATACTTATCAGTTCTCTTGGATGATACTGTTTGAATAAAAGTTACCTCCTAAGGAAAGTACACATTCGAAAATGCATCGAAGTACCCCTCACCTTAACCAAATACAAGCGTCATCTCCAGAGAAGAAAACTTTTTACCACTTAAACCCCTTTAGCTTCATCCCTTTTTATTCCGCCAAAAATCCTTTCCCCAGGCTATTATTTCGCAATCCCCCAAAACCTACGTGACTTCCAATGGGTAAGAGGTCACGAGCGTGGAATAAACCCTCTACGTGACTCGCCGCACTCACTTCCTCCCTCCGACACCGCTGCAGATATCACTTACCCAATCTTCCCGACGACAAAGAAATATCCGCGCTCATTTACTCATTCCAACCCTTGGCCTTACCCTCGCCACCCAAATGAATGGTAACCCAACTGGCGATCCGCCAGTGCCTCTTCCTTCCCGACGAACAAACAAGCCGATAAAAATCTTTGTCCGTTTTGTGAAAGATGATTAAGACTCGGAGTACATTGTTCTGGAGGGAATTCCAATTCTGCGAGCTCTCTGTTTTAGTACTTTTCATCAACGCCGGGTATCACTCTCACTTCCGTCACGTCATTCCGTCCGCATTCAAGGCGCCAAGTCATTTTCCCCAATTCTAGCGGAGTAATCGCACGTAAAATCTACCTAGGCTCAACATCGATCCATAAACATGAAATATTTCCATTACAACGGGATGCAATATTTTATAATTACCATCGTGTTTTTAAAATAAACGAACGAATAAGATGATAAAATCACAAGAATAAGATAATTGCCGTTTTATCTCTTAAATCATGCGTTGGCAGAGTAAGAACAAACACAACACTTTTCCAGAACTTTATAAAGCGTTGGGTCAGATAAACATCTCCAGGTAAGCATAGAAGTTCATCCGACAAAACCCGTAACCTCGGAACTTTCATATGAACTCGCGGTCAAACTGGAAGCCTTCCTTAGCTGGGCTTCAATAAATTGTATTGAATAACATATTTGCAGTATAGTTTCAGTTTAATTTCTCCCGGTTCTTATAAGGTTACAAGAGAAATAAGTTATCAACGGTGTTAGGTGGTTGACGTTTTATGGCTGAATTTGAGAGACTGCTGACAGTTTTATGATTGCTTTGCACCTCAGAAAGCATAGTGATAACTTCAAAAATTGCGCGAACTTTAATCCCCTTAAACATAAAATAATAAGCATATCTTATATACGTATAATTTTCAAATTATAAACTAGATAAAAACGTCAATCCGTCGAAAGAAAATGAAACTGTTTTATAAAATCTTGAACATGAGGGATGTATATTTAAAGACCGGACGAAATTTTCTCCGAACAAAATTTTTATTTCAGAGGGTTCTTTTTATCAGCTATTTGTATACATAATTCTTTTAAAACTTCCCGTAGTTCATGAATTAGTTTTTCTGCCTGCTCAGCGTTTTAGGAAACAATTTGGATAGGAAAATCTTAAGAGATGGCTTAAAAAGCTGAGTCAAAACAGCAACTCATCGCTTTTAGCCTCAGTTGATAACAAGGCTCCAACGGATAAACAACCGAGAAATTATTCTCTTTAAAGGTAAGCGGAAAATTTACACTGAAAACTTACGCGGACATGATGGAATAAATCATAACGGAACCAAGAAAGTTCCTCCACAACCTGAATCTTTCTCACGTTTTCATAATTGACTAGAGAAACTCCGATCCCCAGAGCCTCCCTGTGCTCTTCTTAAAGGCTCTCACGTCGAATCTCTTTTCATAAATAAATAGGATTTCGAAACCTTAAGGTTGCCGTAGTTACCGTGAGACTCACACAAGACTAGGATTTTTCCCTGCCTCTAGTGGCACACAAGAAGTGAAAAAGATGAGGTTATGACAGAAATCGCGAGCCTTTCCTACAAATGGATTTGATGGCAGCTTTGAGAAGCGAGTGTATGCCTTGTTTGAGGTCAAGGTGAAGAAACGTGAATTAAAAAGACGGATCGGGATTGAGATAGCACCATCCTTCTCCACAGCGATCTGGACGTCGGTTATTCTCAGCATCCTTTCGAGTAACATTTCCTTCCTAACTTTACATCGGTGATATTTTTATTTCTCACGGGAAGCGAAATTATTAAGAGTCGAATAGTCCCTTCACGTTTATTTCTTACTCGTAGGAATTATGGAAATAAATGAATTGGCAAAAACCTGACCTCTCGTAAATGAATATATCAAGCACTGTCTCTAAAAGAGGTTGAAATTCTACGGCTGATTCTATAGTTGTATGGTTTATATTATCACAGATACTTTTTCTTCGGATATCCGATAGGAACCTGAAAAATCTCACAGGATAAGTTAAACTGACAAGTGGTATTAATGCTAAATAAAAGAAATTCTACGTATACAAATAATTTATAGTTATGTTACACGATCTTAAAAATGGAATATAATGTATATACTCATATGCTGTGTTTATAAACACATGTAAGTTTATGTGAAACTATTGCATGGTGTTTGTGGATTATGTGGAGTTTTGTAGATTTATGTATAAATTTATTTATTATTGTATATTATAGAGGTTTAAATTGTAAATTAGTGGAGCTGGTGACGTATTTAGTTATTGGATGGGGATTTTAAATAGTAATGTTTTGTGATTTAATAATTTGAAATATCTAATATTGTTTTGTCGCTGTAGCATGAATTGATATCGCCACCTGTTCTATTGACTTACTGCAGCTATATTGTATAGAAAAATAATAATAATATTGAAAATATTCGACTCCAGAAGTAGGAGATATGGAAGAAAAAAGAGAGTGAAGGAAATGGAAAATATTACAGTAATATGCAGAAATATACAGAAATTTATATAAATACAGAAAATATGCGCTCTCAGCATTTTGAGGAATAAGCTACAGTGATTTTGGACGATGAAAATCAATTCATCATGTCGTTTATTTATGCTGCAGCAATAAATGTATTTAAGAGCATAATGTTTTGAAATAACGATATTTTCTTTCGATAATCCTCTGCATATCAAAGAAATTCGTTCCGTGATATCAAATTGTGGTGCTTCGAGGCAAACTGAATTCCAGCGGATTTTCCTCGAATTGCTAAAATCTCAAATTAAATTGGATACATAAATCTATCTTGTATTCTTTAAAGATTTACTTAAGCGGATTAACACTTCAACGCACGAAACGTTATAATCTATCCGTAAGCTACATACGAGCTTTCAGATTAAAAGATTTATATTTATTTAGCAGTCCATAGTATATTCCATATATTCTATAGTAATCAGTATGGAAGGCCTGCAGTCACTATTCCTTTTCGTTTGAAAATTTGATCGTGAAGATTAAAATCGAGTGTATATTATAATCAAAAATAATCAGATTACGAAAGACATCGGAACGTAAAACAATGAAGTTAGGTAATCCATAATACTCTTCTTTAATCTTCTTTCTATTAGAACTACTTCGAAGCGCCAAAGCATAAAAGATTTTAAAATTAAAAGAAGACGCGAACTTTATTCCAATAGAATGTTGAATATATCTGATTATTCGTTGCCCGAGAGGAATTCATAGAGGACTAATCAAAGGCAAATAAAAAAGAAACGCATGAGAAATAAGTATATATTTACAATCAAGCAGTATCACGCTCGTAAACGGAACGTTGCAGTAGTTTTGAAAGAGTATTGAATTTTCTGGAGGCGTCTAAGATCAGAGAGGTTGAAAGAAGCCTTTATAAATAATCCAGCAGAAGCTGACGTGATTGGAAATCAGCCGAGACACCAGAAAACGCCCTCTTCTCCTCATTTTTGCCCAAACAAAGTGGATTTATGCTACGAAGGCCGTGACAACACGGTAGACATTGCCTGGTATTAGTCTGCAAATTCAGCGAAACTTAGTAAATTTGATGAAATATCTGGATTCTATCGATATCAATGCTTCGAATCAACATCTAAAAAGAGGGTCGTAAGATTGAAGATATTGTGCTCATTGATATTACAGCAAATAGAAGCTTAAGTAATTGTAATGATCAATTTTAATCAGACTGCTCGTTCTACTTAACTAATTATTCTACCCTTCGGTAGGTTCATATGTCCTTATATTCCGTATTTAGTGGCCTTTCTTACGTTTATTCGAAACTTATCCCTCCCTTTATATCATCTAACATCTTCCGTCTTACCTTTCTCTCTCATCATAATCATTTCAATTCTCAAACGACAAAATAA
Source organism: Pachydiplax longipennis (assembly GCA_036926295.1). Lineage (NCBI taxonomy): Eukaryota > Metazoa > Arthropoda > Insecta > Odonata > Libellulidae > Pachydiplax > Pachydiplax longipennis. The sequence continues at coordinate 6,805,572 of JAVFKF010000010.1, forward strand.
TTATCCTTATCAACTTAAACAGCCCATTTGATCCAAAATGCATGCAAAAGTTTTCTATCAAATCATCTCCTTAATGTAAGACTTTCTCAAGGTGGTAAATGATTTGAAAAACCTAAACAAATATTCTAATTTATAGCACAGAAATTGAGAGTGGAGTTGAACTACATGTTATAGTAGGAAGTAGCCATAGTGTATTATAATATGATGATATTACTGGTGTTAAAAGAGTGAGTTATTGTTATAGAATTTTAAAGAATGGCAGTAATAATGGTGAATGGATAAAAAACATGAAATAATTGATGTCTGCTTTCATTTCAAATTAATACTCTGACACTCTTGTCTTTCTCAAATATCAATATTAATAGTGAAGTAGTTTGCGATCCAAATGAAAATTTTCCACAGCTCATTGATCAATTGATCAACTTAAAAATTTTTACGTGATTTTTAGCGATTGAATACAAATAGTATATATTTTCATATAAATAGTAGAATAAAATCAACATTCTTATGAAATATTTTTTGCCACAACGTTCCATTGGTTTTTGCCCCAATTAAATTTCGTCTTAACTGAACCAAATCTATGAATGAGTAAAACAGTGAAATAATAAAGAATATCCCTTTTAACATGTACCGTATATCAATTAAAACTATTTCGTTTATAAAGTAAATGAAGTGATCGCTTGAAATTCGACTACTATATAGTCGATATATACATCGGTCAAAATAAGATAAAGTTCGTAGGGGCGCTGGAGTAACTTATGCCGTTCTTAATAAATATCTGCGTTCCCTCCACCAGGGAATATAAAGAAGTCAAAAATGATGATGAACATACCTTGAAAGAGGACTTCCATGCAGAGCTATCCTCAGGTATTTTGGTTCTTGTACTGCGATTCTCACACTCTTAGCACTAAATATTACACACACACACATAACATAATAATACTAATCATGTGAATGGCGAATTTTGGTCTTAAAATGACCCTCTTACGATTAACTTTCTTGAGTAATCACATCTGTACAACGCAATCAACCATGTTCTAACGTGTATTCTATCCCAAACCTCGGCGATATTAGGATAGCACGCTAAATCCTACGCAGACGATATATCACAGCTATTCACACTCTCACAGCACAGACTACTCTGAATTATATTTTACGGCGTTATTTTGCCTCTACACGGTCACCAAGAGTGAAGCAATCTGGAAGGTAAAAGGTTGTCCTTTAGAACCTTTCTAGCCTAGTCTATTAAAACCAACAATTCAAGAGCTACTGCTTACCTTCGCTGGTAGAATTCTTTCTTATCGCAATTCCGATGGTCGAAAAATATCCTCTGCCTACGTTGCAATATTTGTGAAGAAAATAATTCATGCCTCTAAGTTCGACACAGAGAAGAACGCTTTGATTTTTTATATGCTCTGGAGAAAAAAGGTCACATGAAGTATTATTCAACGGCATTTTCTCTTTAGTGTAAGTTTCTAATTGTAAACAGAAGAGTAAGTTGTTAAAAGCAAATGACATTTAATGCAATAGTAATTTACCCTACCTAAGATCCCTTTGTCAAATACAACAGAGAAGTTTTCTTATCTCTTCGGCTTCCTTCAAGATAGGTTTCTAAATTCCTCCTTTACTTGCAATGACACAGTGACAATGTCTAGTTATATGCAGAGGGTTAACGATACTTCGGGTGAATGGAACAAAGAAAACGATGCAGCCTCTAACGTTCACTTTCAAAAGTCATTGATCGGAACGTATATTTCCTAGCAGATAGTATTAGTAATTTAAAATGTTTCGACACCTGAGGTCATTTCACACATGAGGCCCCCACTTGGAATCGAACATGGGACTTACACCAAAAAGAAGTCTATTGGTAAATTCAAAAAAGGGAGTAGTGAAGAATTCTCATGAAAAAAGACTCGAATGACAGGTAAACTGGCGAATGACAGAAATTTGAAATAAATCTAGATTGAATCGGGCAGGGAAAGAAAATTTTTCTGTATTAACTGCTATTTATGAGAGATTTCTACCTTTTTGTATTTATTTCCTCTTTTATTCCACAGTCATTAAAATATCCTTTACCCAGCGTTGGTTAGCTCCTCTATTTTATACGTAATGCAACAAGCAACAGCATACGCATCAAATTTTTAATATAAGTTTTACGTTAATAATCTCGATGTAAAATTTGATTGCTTTTTTGATTAATATCTATAAATAAATCATGAATCAATTTAAAATACAACACAACGGAAAATATTAGCGCTTGTAAATATTTAGTAGTATTATTATTTTTCAAAGTGCTTCGACAATAGAGGTAACTTTGCACATGTGGGATCCCACCAGGATTCGAACCCGGGACCGGGTTCAAAGATGAATCCGCCTCCCACTTAGATATGCAGCAATCCAAATCTTTAATTATCTCATCTACTAGCACCTACACATTTATAGGAATATTTGCTATTCACCAACATATGATTTTCCTTTACCGATTGATATCTCGTTTAAGATCGAGGAAACGTAGGTGTAGATTTTGTTTCCACCTTGTTTGTTTGGGTGGCAGATTTCGATGACTCGATAAAACCCCCGTCCGATTTTCTGTTTCTTTTTCCAAGAATTGTGTAAGTGAAATAAATATATTTTCGAGATCGAGTTTCAAAGAGTTGAAGCTGTTAGCTTGTTCAGTGAACTAAGATTCGAAATAGGATCGTCTTCCGAAGCTTCGCAGATCTCTAACAGAAAATTTGAGTACTTCAATGTATTCCGCTTTTTCCACATAATGGAATACAGAAAATGCCATTTTTCATTGCAGATACCTAAAATACTAAAATTTCGAATTTCCTTTTTTTCCTGTGAAAAGAGTCTTGGGAATTTTCAAAATTCTACTGCATAAAAACCCGGAAAAAGAAATGCAACGCAGCTATCTATTTATATACGTTGGTGCGGTAGTTCTTTGCTGTAAAACCAAAATTCTTGAACCTGAACCGGAAAAAGTTATTTATTTTGTTCGGATATTTAGTTTGCTCTTAAATGGAATAATTTTGCCAGTTAATAACATATAACGAGAATCGCAACTAATTAACAAATTATAACTTACACGTAAAAAGTAAACGCCATACATTGACGTATTATCTGAAGTTTTACACAGCGTTATTCCAGAAAACAGCAACACATAATAAAGAAAATCTTTTGAAAGAACTTAAATAAAAAAGTTTAGAAGAAATAATAATTATGCTAGGAGCAAAAAAACTAAGGCCCGAGGCTCTGGGAGGTGCAAGCGTCAACAGGATTTTCAATTTGAAAATTATCTTCAACTATAGCAATATTTCAATCGTAAGATACCATTTCACTTGATTTCGAGCAGAATGGTGAAGCATAGAAGGATTCGAAAAATATTTAAGTTATAAAAACTGAATTATGTGGCGCATGAAGATTAAAAAGAGAAGTTAAAATTAATGAAACAATGGACCGATGTGGTTAAATACTCGATTCTTGACAGACGGATAAAGAATGGAATGTGTTTCCTAAAAAGGTCCTCTATCCCTTGCTCAAAATAATTTAGTAGGTAAGCGGAAGATGTACTAGGTTCTTATCGCTACAAGAATTGATTGTAAATACTGTATCGTATTGGCTAATTATTTGTTGTTATTTCTCAAGAACTTTAAAGTTGGGAAGTGATGTAAACTTTTGACTTTGGAACCACATATAAAGATTTATGTAGTAGGGTAAATATTTAAACTAGAGATGACAGAGAAATAAGTATTGTAAAACTATTTTTTGAGTATATTGTGAATTATTTTATTGTGAATTTATTATATATAATATACAACAACTGTGAATATATTGTATATAATATATACCGTGTAGTATATGAAGGGAACTAAGTCTACTACTACTAGCTGAAATTACTGTACTATTGATGTCATACTTTGGCAATATTTAAAGGAATAATTTAATTGAATTAAAATCTAATTAACATAACTGCTTAATTGCAGAACGTAAGGGAACACAAGGTGGAGGGAGAGAAATAATTGCACCCCAAAACTGAAAATGTTCCTGAAAAAAAGTCGTAAAGGAGTTTTTAACCCGATCTCCTCCAATCATCTTTACTACCTCATTATCGATTATTATACGGAAATGTTTGAAAATCGAAACTAAATTGCATTTGCATGAAGAATATGTACCCGAAGACTCGAGAGAGCAATTAAATTCCAGGAATATGGGATTTCAGCGAATATCCGTAAAAGAGAACGTCATTCAAATGTATGCACTTTTTGCTCCCAGTAACTTATATACCATAACTTCTCGTTTTCAGGAGTAGCTGGGCAAATTTCGTCAACTTGCCTATGCTGAGAACACGGTTCCCTCTACATTCCAAGTCTCTTTCATATGAAGTAACTAAGTACCAGCAGGATACCTAAAGCAACACTCACGCAGACTCATCTTTAACTCTGAACGTGAATCTCATTACTTGATTGCATTATCAGATTATTCAGATATATTCTAAAATTGATGAAATGGATTATTGAGAATATTTACTCAGAAGAAAGAGAGACCTTCTCGGGCATAAAAAATGTTTGAATTCCTTTATTATCTGAAATCATTGATGTGAGCAAATTATATTGCGAGAATATCTAAAGCAGATATTTCATCACTTTCAAAGCACAAAAAGGCCTACAAGGCATATAAAAAATAAACACAAGTAAGGACAAAATGAGGTAAGTAATTCAACATTTAAGTAAGAATTATTTAATAACTGATGAACGCAGATCAAAGCAATGCTTCTTCCATCATTGATAAACAATAACTAAATATGATAAGAATTTAAACGGCTGATCGAATCCCGAAAAAGGAAAACTCATTACCGATATAACTTTTGAATTACTCATTTTTTATTACCTATTCAATCCTCAGATGATATTTTTCTATAATGTTCTTTTGTGATGTATTTCTCCGTGTAGTTATTAAAAATATTCATTCCCAAAACTGCTTTATCTGTGACCCACGATATTTTTATTGAATCCGCGCGTCCTCCTTTCAGTAATATGTAATTTATAACTAAATCAACGACTCTACGTACAGAGAGATAACAAATCCTGCTTCCTAGTTTTAAATACTCAGTATAATCGATGTAATCGATTCAATCAAACAAAAATTTACTCTTGTGAGTGAATCTCCGATTAATTTCGCAGAGAACTAACCCTAAATATTTTCTTCCCTTTTTTCCAACCCCTCTTTTTCCGAATATCTATTAATTTTATTAAGCCGTAGTCATTTATTACTACGAGAGTTTACGCTTCCAATTTCATAAATTAAATTTTTATTATTGATAGAAATGTAGTACAAGACTCGTTATTTCTCTATTCACTGAAGTTTCCAATAACGATTCAAAAGCTCTTGTAACAGAGTCGACCACACACGGAAAAAAATATTTATCCGCAGCGGGATATTTTGCGAATCGAAAAATATCCGAAATAAAGGAATTCGAAAAGTTTCGAGAGCTACGGAAGTAGCAAGCATATGGAGCGAGTCTTGGCAGAAGTTAAATATCAGACGAAGAAAAGATATACAATACATTACTGCATCTTTCGTATAAACCCATGTTAATGTCACGGTTGTTTCTTACATCTAATTTTCTATTCGATTATATCTGCATTCGTTTTTCAAAAAAAAAATTCATTGGAATGAACACCGACTTGGCGATGTAATTACGTGTGGTTTAAAATATAACACAGAATACAGCAAACCTTAGTGATTTCATAAATATTATTATTCTACTTGACAGAAAATGAACTTTAAGTACTACAAATAGTTGTTACAATTTCTAGTGTTCTTATAATCTCTTATATTACTGTCCTAATCTCATTTATTTATGTCTGTGGATTGCTCTGTCATTTTTTTGACCAAATTTTTCTCCCATTCCCATGAGTCTTTTTCCTTAAGACATCAGAATCCATATCATTCCTATTTCTGTTTACCACTTTCTGTTTTTCGTCCTTTATTAGTATAATATTCTATTCTTCTACTCCTATAAGTACTACTAATATAATATACTAGTCTTCTAAAACATAATTCTTCTGAATGATAATTCTCTATTCCTCTTCATTTCTTTCTTTCTTTTCCTAGTTTGCCTCTCTAGGCAATTCCATGCGATATCGAGCTTATACGAGTCCTCAAAACCCTTCCTTTCTTAAATTTCATTCTTCACATCATTAAAGGATGTCTGACAAAGGGGTTTTTCTACCCTTTCTCCTTAATACCCTGATCAAGAACCTCTTGATCAAAATTTTCCTTCTAATGAAAGCCTCCTTTGCAATTATTGTGCTATTACCTTAATTTACCCTCCGAAAAGCTGGATATCATCTGTAATCCCTTCCAAGAATAGCTTTAAGAGCTTTGTGATCGTAGATTGTGGTGATATCTAAGAGTAACGAAGATGATTTTGATCTCCTTCGATGTTATTTTCCCAAAATCTAATTAATCTAGGTATCGTATTTAAAAGGATGATCAATACTAATTGTGTATTCCTTCTTAAAAGGGAATTAAGCGCTTAGATCAGATGACAAAGAATGGAAAGATAAATATTGCCAGATTTACGGATCATTTTCTATACCCGAAAAAGATAATTGATCACTTAAGAGCACTGAAAATAAGTCATGTTGCTTTACCGAAAATATAGATAAGAAAATGATTTATTTTCGATTTTAAGGTGTAAAGCACTAACTTGAAAAATAAGGAGCCAAAATCCCTTTTCTTTTCTTATTGTAAAAGAAATAAATATTTGTAAATTCCCGGTTATATCGCTATCCCGCAAATAACGCGGTTTTCACTTCTTTCCCTGAGAAGCTTCCAAACCGGATTTTACTGCGTGAAAACAATCTTGATTAATAACTTGGGTAAATAGAATATTTTTTAGTTATAATTAATGATAGCATTCCACAAAGCACCGTACCGTCAATGAATTTATATCGAATGTATAAAGAAATATCTTTGACGTATTCTATTCTAGATCATCTTGTAAGACATTCGCTAATAGCTAACGTGTCTTCATTAACTATTCTTTATTTTACATTACTTTTGTTTCTCACTTACAGAATTATTATACATTGATCCTTATTTTAACAATGGTCATATTTATTTGATTTATTTTATCTTTATGTTTCTCTTAATGGCAGTAATGGCCTACGATTGAAATAAGTAAAAAACGCTATCGAAGAACTCGCATGCTCAAATGGCGACGGCACTCCAAAAGTTAACGAGAAATATTTCAAAGTCCATCCAATAAAATCAATATTTAATCTACATTCGATTTCACGGTTATTTTCCAGTCGCATAACAAAAGAAAAAAATCACGCCTCCGCTCGAAAAGTCTATCAGCGGACTATCATTCAGCGGCTCTCTTCTTGGGCGCTAATTTTCCGTCAGTAAACAAGTCTCAGTTAAAAAGGTTAAGAGAGAAGCAAAATGATTTCCACCCGTTGAGTGTTATCACTCTATCTTCTTGTTAATTGCTTAAAGGACGAATAATTATCACGGCCGTATCGCTTCGACAGTTTCAAAACAATCGATTCGGTGACACCGGATGGTGTGCTTCGGGAGTATAGAAAGCCATTTTCTTTTTTCAGAAATCGTTGAAATTGCTAAAATGTAATTTTCGTAGAAGCGGGTTATCAAATCAATCCTACGCTTGCGAAAAAAAAACGTTTCTGCGCTTCCATAATAAGTTTTGCGTAATAGTGAAAAAATGAAGTTTGAGCTCTGGATCAGAATGTGGATTCGGAAGATTTTTAGCTGAGGAAAATAATCCAATCAATACCTCTAATGAACTATACGGTCCGTTATTGAATTATCGGCTGCTACGAATACGCGTGGACTGTGAGAGATCGCTGGAGATGGGTTCCGGTCCTCGATGGAGCACATATTATCGGCAAATTCGTGAGTAAAAATTATTTTTCTTTCTTTTTACCTCGAAGTTTACGTTTAAGGAAGGAAAAACCTTCGGGAATGGATTTGCATAATGACCTGAAATCTTTTCTGAATAAACATTCACTTCGATTTGCAACTGTCCTTAGTGTTCTGCATTACTATTCTTATTCTATTAAGCTAATGTCATGATTCAAAGTAATAATTACTTCTTGCTATTATTCAAAGTCTATTGATATTTCAGTTCCTTTGCCTGAGCACGCTTACTCAGAATTACGTATGCAATAGATTAAACGAATTATGTAAATTTTATAAACAGCAGGGAATAATTCAATCATCGATACTTTTAAACGTAATAAATTCGATATCTTCATCATTTAAACTTTCAGCACCCAACAAAAAGAAAACAAAACTTTGAGATTCACTTTCGAAACTTCACGTTCGAAATCAGAAAATGACTAAGTATATCTTTTGAAGGAAGTATGCAAACTAAGAGCTATTAACATTTTAATTAAGTTATATCATTACTTATTTGAGTTATTACGTAAATTATCGTTACTTATATCAGAGCATAAAAATGTAACAGCAACATATGTGTATCTTCATTACCATACCATTATATATAGTAAAATATTTTATTATTATGTTATTTCACTTGTGCCATACTGTATTTTATTATATTAATAGATATCATGCACGACTTTTAAGTAGTATTAAAAGTGATATATATGGCCCTATTTGTGTTTTACCGCAAGCATTTACGCTTTTAGCCTGAAACTGCAAGAAATATCAGAGAAATAGATTCTAGAATCAGTTGATTAAAGAATTGATATTTTCCGCAAGCTCTACCCGAAAGCAATCGATTGGGTGAGGTAGAGCCTAGTAGATCCATTGTGCATAATCCCCCTGCCACACGCCGAAAGGCAGGAGACATATTTAGATGTAAATGTTTAATGAAATGCTCATCAGATTCTCATGCTGACTTCTTAGTAAAGATTAGAATAAAAAGTTAATTAGAAGGGTAGCTAGCTAGAAACAATAGAATATTGTATTCCACGAAGCGCTATAAACCAAAAGTAAAAATCTCAACCATCAGAGTTGGAGGCATGTTAAAAACAAGTGCACTCTTCCAAGGAAATTCACATTCATGTCGTGGAGTCCTTTGAATATCCAGTAGTGAATACTACCCTGATTTCTCGTGGTTTTCCCCTTCTCGTTGAATAGTGGTTTTGGTCAACAAAAGACTAGCCCTTATAGAACGTGTAAGCTCAGAATATGCTCGAGAAACATGTTGCTCCTCCTTCGCAAAACCCTCCACGGAATACAAATGAGCCGTTTACTATTCTCATGAGAATTTTCAGTCTAAAAGGATAGGAAAGGTGTAGGTCATCTGCAATACCCAAGTACTCAAACGGCACACGGTGTAGAATACAAGGAAAAGAAGGCATATAGCATTTTGCAAGCATTTAATCACAAGAGCAACAGGACAAATACCTAATGTTGATGGTAATATAAGCATTGTGACTTACTTTGAATATTAATTATATTGCTGTCAGTACGATAAAATCGGATGCCCATACTAAGGTTAGTTGCACCACAAAGTTAGCCTTTGTGATCTGACATTGAATACACTTGAATCACAGACGCAAAAAAATAGCAGAATTTATGATGCATTCAGCTTAAATTTCCAACGATGTTCATCTGAATATGACGATTCATTAATGGAAATTAGATGGAGCCACAGAAATTAATAATAATAAAGAAATATTCATGAAATAATAAGAAGGATACCTTGAGCCAGAAAATCTTGTAATTCTTACTTATCTAGGTTTTATTTATAAAATAACTAAATGATGAACATATCAACATTTTTAAAGTATCCGCAAAATAAACGAATGATTTATTATTTTTATTCCAGCATAATTCTCCATTTTTTGAATTTTAAATTAAAATTGAAGACTACTGAGGGATATAATCTATAGAATTCTTAAATAATCTACCCTTTGTTTTCATGATGGAGATTGAAAATTTCTATTTTTCGATAATAATTCCCATTCATTAGGTTACTTTAATTGTATGTGTACGCTTTTAGGAGAATTGCCTACGAAAATAACCTCATTTGAAAAGAATTTCCCTAACTTTAGAATCTACGTGAAACCATTTCCCTTATCTGAAGAGATAACCTCAAATTACGAGAAGTTTTCAGAAACTCAAGCAGATAGAAAAGCAGACAGAGAAGAAGTAAGTTCGATGCAGGTGGGCCTCGAAAGGAAAGGAATTGAAAAGGAAAGGATTGAAAATAAAGTTGGGGGAGGAAGAAACTACGTTGAGAGTGATTCTGAAGTTTAGATGGGCTTTTAAGGGATAACTGAGCATTGAAAGAGAGTAAAGTCGTTGAAACAGGGGAAAATCGTCGATAGAATAACCTAGAAGAACCTGTAGAATAATAGAACTGGAAACTGAATTGCCGAACCTACAGATTTTTGAATCTATAGAAAACATAGGTGATACTACTATAGATACATAGGTGAAATAATGAATCCATAGAATAATAGAACCTTTCAAAATAATCATTTTGCTTATTTCTTAGAATTTCTCTGGTGAATATTATAAGGATTCCTTTTATTATAAATATGACTACAAAACTAACTATTATAGATAGGTCTAAATATTTTTCCGAAGTCACGCATAAAATATTTTTATATCACAATAAGTAAAATATACAAGAAACCAAGACGGAAAAAATTGAAGTGAATTTTGAACGTTACCCTTTCATGTATTATGACTTCATTTCTGGTTATTCTCGTTATTGTTGTTACGTGTTGTTTACTGTTGTTACATTTATTGCTGATGTTTCAGTTTGAATTTTAAACTTCTTAGTGACTTGAAGATTGCTATGTAAATCCGAAACCGGTCGTCAAATAATAACTTTTATATGGAAATAGTAAACATCACTTTTCATCTGATTAATTTATGATTCCAGTTAATAAAAGAGATCATTTAAAATATAATCAAAATATAATCGTCTTACAAATAAGATTAATGAACGACGACTTATTTCAGATATGTGGGATTATTGAAAATCCAATTAAGTCTTCAAACTTTTAATGATTTAATGATTATGAAATCTTACTAAATAAATACAAGCTCATAAAGGCAAAATTAAAGTACACGTTCGATGACATTCCAGGATGTGATAACGATTCGATAACTGAATAAGCTAAGTCACCCATTGGAGTTCCTCTTCAGCGCTAACTTAGGAAATACGTTCCGTAGATTCACTAAATAATTACCCTCTTCCGAAGAGAATTTGTATCACGTTGCACCTTTAATGATCTCCCCACATAAGATAACGTTAGAATTATGCTGGAGTTGGAAAACAGAGTTCGAGTTCCACATCAAAAAGGATTAAGAAACAAAAGAGAAATTTTGACAGAGAGCGCCAAAGGATTGTTTCAAGCGAATACGACGAGATGGAAAGAGTCACTAAAATGATTAAGGGATTCAGAGTTGGAGAAATTACGAAAGAGGATTCAAACGCCTCGGAAACACGTATGATATTAACAACTGAAATTTGACGTTGAAGGAACTCAGAAATAGGCGGAGAGTACCAGATTACATTGAGAAACAAGATCGTTGGTTGATAATTATGCTCCGAAACAAGCAGTGCGCGAATCTATTTATGCTTGAAAATGTTCCTCTCTCAGTTACGAGATGAGTTTTTGGTTGTGACGAAGTCTCGGGAGGTAAGTTTAATGAAAATTAATTATTCCTTGCGAATAAAAAAATATTATAAAGTCAAAGATAAGGAGAAGATTGCAACAACGTAAACATGTATATATTTCTAAAAATAATGATTATAATCTACTATGATGGGAGTAACATGTTCGTGATTCTTGAGTAAATTTATGTAGTATATTTATGGCCCAACAGCTCATGTTCTAGGGCAAATGGCACTAACAGTTAGTGATATATAGCTTATTGATTCCCAAGCCTCCTTATTGGCTATTCTAGATCATAGACTAATAGACTATAACCGCTATGCACCATTCACGCACCTTCTCCATTCGCTCACTATCAATTTCCGCACTGAGAATCGAACCCGGGACCAGTTTCACCAAAGACTAGCCACTCGGTTATCCTAAAAACCCCTCTGTATTAGAAAAACCCTGATTAGAACGCAGCATAATATTCTTTTAGATACAGCTATGACCTTTTATAATCCTAATTAAAATTTAGGTAGCGTACGTACTATTAGTAAACAATATTTAATTAAAGATAATATAGAAACCGCGTTCTCTATCTCCACGGTATATGTGACTTGCCCTTCAATCGGAATAATGAAAAAATATTTAGTGAAAATGGTGTCGTTGGACTCAAACTTCAAAGTTTAGCACGGAGTATCCACGTCAAAAGTGCATATGGACGGTCACTCATGGATGGTCGGTAAAAGCAACGTAAAAGTCCCTGAACGATCTAAATTTGCACTAATTAAGCCCTATTAAGAGTACCCGAAGAATAAACGCAACCATGACGATGGATGTAGTTAGTATCCGAGAGCTAAAAAGATCGGGCCTTTTGTTAAGATTGCTACGGAATGGTAGGTAAACCTAGCTGCAATTATTATATCGTATTAGCGATAATGCTGAATTTGGTAGTAAAGGAGACCTTTTAGCCTCATCTCACCCAAATAAAGATAATACCTTTTCATTTATTTCCGTTTCGAAGAATTGATAGCATTTAATCGGAGAAACCTTTCTACAAAGTGCTGTTTGAACTTAATTTTCGTTTGATAAATGGACTATTTTTCACACGTGTTTTGGTGGACGATAAATAAAAATTCATCTTTCGTAACCTTGGCCTCACAATCAGTATTGTTGAGGAATGTGATAAAATAAAAATTACAGATGTATGAGTGATTCTGAATAATGACATTAATTTTGGTGATCGATTGAATGCTCAGAAATCGTTATTCGTAAAGCCGTTTTACGGCACTTATGTGGCATTCTTTCACTTACAGTATTCTGGCGAAGTAAGGAGAGCAAGGGCAAATTACCTCACTGCTCATCTTACCTTACATCTTCTTTAAAGCTTTTAGTAGCTGATATTGTGGGGATCGAGGATTCAACTACCCCTCTTGCAGACATAACAACAGACAATTTGCGTTAAATTGAATTATTAATAATATTTAGTAGCATTAGAGGTCAGCTTAGATGGATAAAATCTGCGTTTTATTTTCTACTCTCCAATGCCTACTTCACCTCATCGCATGCTTGTTTTTCCAATGTTTAAACCGGTCTGTTTGATGGCCAAAAATTGGCCTTTTACTACGCGTTCTGAAGAGCATATTTTCCTTTGAATTCAGCTTCTCATCTCGTTTGAAACCCACTCCCTACAGGTCAACAGAGTGATTTATCCGAAGCATCAAAAGGTCTCCTCAAGAATTCCCTTCCCAAGAAAACAGCCCATCCTGGCTAATTTACCGTATAAATGTCATAAATTTCCGCGTGCGAGGCTGCTTAAACGCGCGTTTACGGGCGCTGATTCATAAAAGGTTAATTAAGACATTCCTGGGCTACTATAGCCACTCGAAATTTCAACCGGCTGTCAACGAAACGTGCCAAGAAAACACTTTCCCCGATCCGAATGCTCGGAATCGAGCCAGTGCTCGCGGAAAAAAGGCACAATCGAAATATTTCCACTACACATGGCACCTGAATTTATGGGCCGGTTAACATCCTACCAAACTGGTTATATCCAATTCATAAAACGTTTCCCTCTTGACGACTACAATAAAGCAGCCGAGCATTTCCGCGCTATTTTTATTTGTCAGCCTAAAAAATACTTCCCGTAGCAGCCGTGGTGACAACGCATTTACTATCGCTCCACTCATCTTTAATGTACAAGGAAATTCTCCCTTGCAATCTTATGGCGGGGCTCGTGAATGGGTAAGTGCTCTGGGGTAGACGTTGCGAGTGGAAGGAATTCAAAAGAAGAAAGAGGGAATGGAGAGGAAAGGAAATGGAGCCCGAGAAAGAGGGTGATAAGAAGGGGAAGAAATCAAGAAGGGAAGGAAGAGGAGTGAAAGAGAGGGAAATTAAGATGGAAAGAGAGAGACGAAAAAGCGGGAATGCGAAACGGTGGGAATAATGGGATCCTACCCAAAAGGCCCTCTTTGGCTAGGAACTAATCGAAACTCGGGGTAATTCGGGCCCCTACTAAGCAGTGAAACATAAATGACGGGGTGCGAACTCGGAACTTCAGTACAGAAGTTTACCTCCGACTGGCCAAGCTTGAGACGAGAGTACGTGAGAAGCGCTAAATTGACACAAATCGGTAAATAGAACCACGTGATGTGGCGTCCTTTACATAGAAGAAAAATAGAGCGTACATTGCGCGAACTTCGTTCAAGTTGGTAAACTATTACATAGGGAGAGCGTGACTTAGAAAGTATACTTCGTAATAGTATTGTTGGAATAAGCCGACTTTATGGATCTCCATTAAGGTGGATATAACAAATGAATGGAAAAATTAGTTATATCCAAAGTACGATATACTCCTATTTATTAGGTAGGAAAAATACCTGCTGGAATTTGGAATTGAGTGAAATATATCAACTTTGATTTTACGAAAATGCTGATTAAAGATATTTAGAAATCACTCAAAATTATATACAATTAAAGTGATAATTTCCATATTTTCTGTTTAACTGCGTAACTATAGTACGGTATATATTGACTTTATTTTTACTGTGTTTTCGAGAATTTTTTCACCCCCTTCTCTGAAAGTATTTTCCTACAACCTGGCCTCCCTCTTGGTCAGATTTAGTTGGAAAGATTTTCCCCACACTATACTTTTTCTTTTTACTTAAATTAATCTTTTTTATTTTATAATGACATACGAGGTTAGGTGAAAGGGTCAATCCGTCTATCTTTTTTCATACATACCGCTCCCCTATTATAAACCTGATGTCTGTTAAGTCTCTGAAGTCCGTTAGAAGTTCATAGCCATATAACAAAAGGTGTAGTGACAGTGGTAATAGTATTACAAGTACTTCGACAGCTGAGGTCATTTCGTGCATATGGGACTCCTGTTCTTGTTTTGCGTTTTCCAATTTTCCAGCCTCCAATAGTGTTAACACATTCCAAGTTCCGATTCTAATTCTAACCTTCTCTCTCTTGGCTCTCTTATTGTTCTTACTTTCATTCTTCGTTGCATACACTATGTTACATGTTTCATTCTTCCTCATTGTATTCCCCTCCCGGAGATCCGATCGAGGGGACGCATGTTTTTACAACAAGGTTCATTATGGCCCATGAACTTCTTGAGATAGGTAGTGCGGTAGCTTCCCATTTCTTTTCACATGGGCATAATGGTGCCCAGCCTACTTCAGCCACCCATTATGGGTCAGGCGCTGTTTGCAGCCGCTCAATCTGAGGCAGTCGCTGCATTGTGGGTTACTCTTAGTTTCGCTCCTAACTTTCGACCTTACCGGCAAGGGTGGCCCTAACAGGAGATAAATCTCCCACCGGCATCGCCCTCAGGATCATTGTAGCCCTCCCACCACGACAAGGTGGTAACCCTCGGGAGGGACCAATACTGTAAACTTTTTAAATGTCGTTATCATTATCTTCAATAATTTTGTTTAATACGTTAAATAGTATTCATTGAGCGCTACGTGCATTGAAAATTTTGGTATTTTTTGTCTATTCTAATAGTTCCTAATTTAATTGATTCCTTTATGTGTGTGCTCTAAAATTAATTCCAGCCATTTATGTTACTCTTTCGAGAGTGTAAAAGCTTTTTTATAAGAACTCTATATTGTTGTTACGCATGTGTATTTGCAATGAGACATTGAATGCCAATCCCACTGCCACCAGACCACTTATTAAATGAGTGAAAACAACGGTTGTTCGCCTTGCGGCCGGAATGATGTCCGCTGAATCATTTAAACTGGCCCAAGTCTTTTGAATGTTTGATAGATGAATTTCGGTGTCTGAAGGCTTGTACCAATACATAAAATAGATGTAACTTTGGGATACAGTAGGCCTTGAAATCATTCTTGTTTCGACTAAAATCTTTTTTGCGAACCAAATATCTTGTTAAGCGGCATAAATTTTTAATTAATGTATGATTTAATATCATCATCATCAGCTATTTTCAATTAATATCAAACAAGTAGCAAAAGGCATTCAGTTTTTTTATAATCTCGTTAAATCTAACTCCGTACTACCAAGGGCGTTATAACTGGAGAGAAGAGTATGTTAACAATTTTACATTAACGTGCAGTATTTTATGAGGAAACATACTTGTGGATTCCAATAAAATAGTTCAATTAGTTTGTAAGACCAGGTATGTAGGGCAGTATCGAGGCAAGATTTTCTAAATCGACTCATCAACAAAATTCTTGGTATCCTTTGAGATGAATCACCACAAATTTTGAAGATGATCGGATGTATAAGGGTTGGCAATCAAGACGTTTCCCGTGCAATTCAAGTATGTTTCATTCTCATAACAATTTTTATTATATCAATGTTTTATTCTATTATTTTTGTGATATTTATTATTTTCTCATAGTGTAGTCCTGCAACTTCCCCGTTTTTGATTTGATTTTATTATTTTATTACTATTTTTGTAATTTCATTTGAATGTTTTACCGTATTTTTTATCATATTTATTATTTCCTCATTGTTTTCCATTGCAATTTTTCCTTTTTCTGAATCTATTATATTATTGTTTTTGTAATTTCTTTATAGTACTGCTTTTGTAATTTCCAATTCATACACAGTTTTATATCTTTTAGCATGTACTATCAGTAGGTTTGCGCAGGTTTTTACACCTCCCTTCTGTTAGGGTGTTTTCCTTCAGTGGATAATTTTTCTTGAGATATCACCTTAGTTTTTTTTACATCCACTCCTAAATTTTTCCCTTCTCTATTTCTTTTCACCTACAAAAAAAACTTTTTATGTGTGTAATTTCATTGACGAAAGGCTAGGTAGAAGAAGAGAATTTTCAGTCTCAATCTCGCCTTAATAAAGACCTTATAGACCTTGTTCAATGTAGATATTTATATTAAAGACGGGTTTGTAGATCCATCATGAAATGCAGATAAACTTTTTATTTTTATATTCTATGAGGATATTTGAAAAATCCATTGAAGGTTATTTTTCGGAATATTAATCTAGAGTTCAGATTCGTTTTAAGTTCATCAAAAACAAATGCAAAACTGAAAGAATGGAAGTTCTAGGAAGTAAAAGTACGTAAAATAGGACCCGACGTAAAATGCAAGCCTGGGGATATAGAAACTTGATGTATTGAAAAATAAAACGAAAGGTCTATTAATATTCATAGAGTTACTTGAGACAACAGAGTAAAGAATATCTTTATTTTTCACGCTTATAAATGCCTCTATATGTGAATTAATTTTCCAATGAAAATCATTTTCTGGGATCGTCAAAATTTTACTCTTCTTATTATGATCGATGATATTAAGATTTTCATAGAGTAACACTTATTTGTGAATAAAACCGACTTTATATTTGATGATAGAAATAATACAAGGAAATTCGCAGAGGAGTATTGTGGAGAGAACGTTGTTTACAGAGGAAAAATATTTTAAAAGTATATCACTGTCGCGAATTTCATGACAGAAAATTTTTCAATATATTCACATGAAGTGGTGGTATAAAGAGTCGTGCAAAATGCTGAAAATGGTGGTGTAGTCCAAGGAAGACGAACACCCTCGGGGGCTGCTCACGGAATGGAGACATTAGCAGAATATAGCAGCGGCGCGTGAAAGCGGAGGAGACAAGGCGGAGATGGGGGAGATGAGAAAAAATGATGGGAGAGAAAACAGGAGTAGCGAACGCGACTGGGAAAAATCATGAGACAAGTCTAAAATATGCCGAGTGAATGTGAACGGAAGTGATAAGTCGTCACCAAATATTCAGTGAACCAACTACTAACAATATTAATTTTTATCCACAATTTTTATTCAAACCACCGGTTTCGACTATACAGATCATCTTCAGGTACACTCTAGTCGGAAATGATTTATAGATATGTGCTAATTTTTACTTGCAGAAGAAGGAGAGGGGAAGGGGTATTGTAGGTCATGTTATAGGTTCAGTTAACTTGTACCTAAGGATGATAGTTATGATCGAAAAACAGTCGTTTAAATAAAAATTGTGGAAAATACTAAGCATTGTTTTTAGTAAGTTCTAAGTGGCGTTCCACGACGTTCGGCGAGACACATGGAGTTTATAGATATTCAGTGCTCTCCAACTACTCGATTTTTGGATACCTGGGTATTCTAGTAATATTCTTCACATGGTTCACTGTTACATAGTCTCTTGAATATGAATAACATTTTACGTGAAAATACCGGATGCAAAAAAATACTTCCTCACAAGAGAGATTTCGGCTTAATAATTAGTAATAATCAATGCAGTTTCTCCACTTCAGTAGCACATTTTCCACTATTAAGTTCGAGAAACCAAAACTTCCATCGGCTCCCAGATATGGAGATTCTTTAACCTATGCCATAGTAAAAAACAAACCAAAATCAAATTTTGAATGAATTTGGAACCATTTCTTCTCGTTTTGGAATTCCATAGCCTCAGGCAACACGAATTTCTTCAGGAGATCCTGATATCTGTGAAATTGTGTTAGCACAACTCTCTAGCTGAGTACGACGGTGTTAGAATTCTCGAGTATGTGAAAAATGTGTGGCCAGGTGTACTCCTCATGGTATTGGACGAAGTATGACTTAGAGGAATCCTCTTTATAAGAGAAGTCTCCCGGCTTTGAGTTTTTGAGTCGACATTTTATGTCAACCCCTCGTCAACCCCTATCAATTTCTTTTGCGTGAGTATTTTGCTTTCACACGCAACGATTTCGTCAGGGTGGGGAGAAATAGGGCTGATTATTTTCCATGAGCAGTTTAATTTCGCATCGCATGCGACGGTATTTTACTTTACTCTTCATTGATGGTGCACTGTATTTAGTTTCATACTGTCGGTTTTCCTGCTATTTATTTTCTACGAGCTTCATTATGGATAGGAAGCGAATTATAGTAATGGAAAAAGCTGGTCAGAAATATGACATTGGCTTATCGTGTGCATGAAAAATACCATTAAGAAGAGTGCGCGTCCATTATGGATGTATCCGAAATCACCTTCTTCAGAGGTAGGGAACTCGAGGACTTTTTGAACATTCAATCAGTGTTAATTGTCTTCTTAATCACTTCTAGGAAATTCCGTATTAAGATACTGTTGCTCTACTAAACATAAAAATGTAAAAACAAAATAGGAAAATGCTCCCTTTAAGAATGCTCAGCGAAATAATTAGGTTTCTCATGTTCAATGTCTATCATTAACTGTTTAATATAGGAAGAGCTATTCGCAAGCGGCCTGAGGATTTCACATGTGGCCTTCGTTATGCGACTAAATGGTCAGTGCGGTCTTCCGATATGAATTGTCCCGTCATTTCGAACTTTTTTTATAAACTGCTCGGTTTAAAACACATTTGCCAAATGAACAAGCGCTAAAATATCGTCATCGGTGCAGGACGTTGAGACTATGAGAGGACATGTGACAACAGCAGTCACCTACTGTGATCGTACAGACGTGGCTAGACGCCCACAGTGGTGCCTCAAGCTTCTGGCTTTCGGTTTACCGCCTGTCTTTGAAGCTACATTTTCTGCACTCGGACTTCTGTGCAAATTTAGGTGCTGTCAGGTGCAAACGGGTTAGCTTGGAAAAGGTCACCATCGAGGATGACACGATCCACTTAAAAGTACGAAAAGCGCATTAGGGCAAAGAAATTTTGTTGGGAATGAAGTTTGCATACTTGCTGGTCGTTAAATCCCTCATACATATACTCAGAAATAGCAGTAAAAAAGTAAATTCAAAATAGCCGCCCATAACCCGCGAAAAGATTTTTCGTTTTCGGAATTTCACTTCGATATTTCGCAACTAGTATTCCATTTTTTTAAGTGTTCTGAATTTAAAATCACGTCATCAGCAGCAACAACAAGCCAAAATTAGAGTATTCGTAAAACCTCGAGATCCTCCCAATTCACAAGGGGATTACTGCCAATATTGTATTAAGTTTACGATCATGGCACATATGGTGCTCTACAGCGCGCACATTTTCAACGCCATGATCATTAATTTCCTTAAAGCGAAAAACTAAATATCTGAGGGTCTGAAACTCCAAAATGATCGCACGAGTGCGTACTCGTAGAAACCGTATATCATAATATGCAACGACGTGAGTGATGGCTCGGTAATGACCGAATGAGCCTCCTTCCAACTTTTTTCCATACCCTCCAAATATTTCAGCACTTTACGCATTTTGTGCGTTAAACGAAGGCCGTCCTCCATATGTGGGTCGAAGGGCAATGGGAAGAGGGAAGCAAATTTAGTGTAATTAGAAGGGATGCGAAAACTGACTTCCAAATACGTAAAAAATGAAATCTTCCACATACGTCGTGTTTCATTTTTTCCTTTGCATATTTTATGAAATGTTTAAAATAGCACAATCAAAAATATATATATCTTCCACTTCTTCGGCTGCTCTTTTCACGACTTCCATGACTGTGGTTTCCTGTTCTTCTTGAAGTGCTGAAACTTATTTCTTAGTTCCAGCGAGAACTTTCTGATTTTCTTCTAATTTTCTATACTTACTTCATAAATAAATGATTTCAACTTCTTGAGTTCCATACGATGATAAATCTTCATTATACAACTTACAATTCTGTGGTCACTTCTGATGCTGAATTTATTCCGTCTTATTAACGCCAAATGTGGAAATGAATTCACCGTAAACGCCATAAACAGTGTGTCACGAATCACGTAACTGGGGTCATAATTCGATTTTTAGTTCATCAATTTTACTAGGTAGAGGTGGAACGTAAATATCATGTTTGAAAAACCTGCAGACTCAGAAAAAATCACTGATAGTGATGTCCAGAGACCGTGGGAGCCAAGTGCAGAGAACAAGTTATTGGGCTTCCTTCGAAACAATCCAGTTTTCATTTGAAACGAAATGAAATTGAACCCTCATGTTTCGATCGAAGAAGTGGTCTGCTAGACCGTGAAAAAATGCCTTCTTTCAAATCATAGTGGATTCATTCCAATCGGATGCTCGAGAACTTATAAATAGGGTTTCAAAATCGGTATATTCTTTTTGAATAACTCTGTATTTTTTTAAATAAAATATATGTTGTAGTACACATCGCTGATTCGGATCCCGCGAAAACTCTCGGCACTAGCTTCGTGGACGCATTATTCTTAAAAAATAATTTGCCAAAAAGAGTTTCACGCAATGATTTTGGCTGCTGTTGCATGGCATTCCGTTATTTCCTTACCTACAATTCTTCCCAGTCTAATCCTAAAACGGCTTTCTCGTCCATCATATAAAACTAAGGAATAAAAACGATGAAATGAAATTTAAATAATGCTACTAAATATTAAAAATATTAAAAAATTATACGCTTGAAAACTGAGGAACATTTTTCAATAATTATTGCTAAATATTTTTTTATAGTTGGGAATGGGTAAAGTCTGAGTTATGTGAGTGAGTCGAGAGCGGTATGACATTTCTCAAAACACCATTTTTTCAATACTTTTGAGAAATATTTCACTTCTAACATCTTATTAGTACCTACATAACCATTCCGGTAAGATTTCCCTGTTGGAAGATGATAGAATTCGGTGAGGAAACGTAAACAAAAAAGAAAAGGGGGTGCATTCGAGGAAAACTGACCGGTAAGCATTGGAAGTAAGAAGGCCGAAGAGGTAACGGTAAGGTTTAACAGGGAATGATTATGAAAAGAAATGTTAACATGTTCACGGAAAGGAAACGATGTGGATGAATATGAGAAAAGATTGAAGGAAGGACCAAATACCATGGTACGCTAATAGGCTCCATTGACGGCAGTTGGGGATAATTATAATGTGTACTCTTGCAAGAAGAGAAAATTGATCTACGTTCGAGTTAAGAGTCGATTCCGCGGTTCGATCCTTAGGCGTGGTTACCTAACTATAGGGAGAAGAGCGGCAGTCACTATAGTCGGCTTCGAGAAGAGGCGAAAATTAAATCAGGCAAAAGGGGAGGAGAAAACGCTAATGGCTTGAGAGAAAGGGAAGTAGTGGGTGGAAGGAAGGAGGTTGTTTGAAGGGACCAAGACAAAAAGGTGACAGAATAGAATGAAGGATTTTAAGAAAAAATTGGGGCCCGATCTAATGAAGCGGCACTCAGTATAGATGTCAATGGCGTCTCATTAATTTACGACATTTTTGCAAGAAAAATAAACGTGTCCTTGTGACAAAATTAACTTGTTCGTAATTAAGAGCTGAT
Source organism: Pachydiplax longipennis (assembly GCA_036926295.1). Lineage (NCBI taxonomy): Eukaryota > Metazoa > Arthropoda > Insecta > Odonata > Libellulidae > Pachydiplax > Pachydiplax longipennis. The sequence goes on from JAVFKF010000010.1 coordinate 6,827,850, forward strand.
ACACCAAAAGAGCAAAAATTTTGACAGCCAATTAAATGGAAAGATTAAGTGCCATAACACCATTTTATATTCCTAATATCTATTCCTCTATATATTTCATACCGTTAAAAAGCATGTTTAGTATCTTGTTAACTGAAGTTATTATCCGCAAGCAATTTTCTGTGCCTGCTTTAAAACCTTTATAATTCTGTTGTAACAATTTTTTCCTTACATCGTCATTTTATATACTGAAATGGTGATTCGATGATTAAGATTTTAAGTAATGCCTTTATCTCTTTGTTTCGTATTCCGGTGAAAATGTGGGGAATTTATTCAGCGTTATTTTGTGCTATAACAGATTAAATTATTTTCCTCATGAGTCACGGTGGGGATGAATGTATTATCATGATAAGAAAGTCAAAAATGTACGTTACGGCCTTAGGAGAGTAACAACCAATAATAGATATGTCAGCTTAATTATTTAAGTAGTTTCAGCTATAGCGTAGAAAGAGACATCAAAAACAAGCTGCATAAAAACCAGGTGAATCAAACCTGCAAGTATAAAGCTAAGAGAAATACTTCGCTTAAACAACCATTTTTACGGAAAAAACACTGGTATATTAGTAGAAGCACTACTACTACTATACTATACGGAGATGAAGAATAATTACAGAGGAAATTTGCGAGAGAAATATTTACAGAAACTGAAATTTATGAGACACTTAAAACAAGAATAGTGCAGCACGAAACCAGAAATGAAAACATAGGAACCAAATATTACTAACAAAATATCTTAGTGTCGATATTAATATTTAAAAAATGATGACTGAGGTGGATATGTGGAAGACTGTGGGCTCATAAATCTCGACTTCTCAAAACGACATGATGCAAAATAAACTGAATGAATAACAAAACATTGGCTTACCAAGAAAGATAGATTTGACTAGACTTTTACGGTAGAGAATGAAAACATCCTAATTCATAGTGCGAAGATGAACAGCATTGTTCGGAGTCATTCTGATAATGCAAAGATCATGCTACGTTGCTTTTTCTTTTTAATTCACATATCACTGGTATTATAACTTTCCAAAGTGTAATAGAATCTATGAATGAATTTGGCTCAAGAATTAAACTGCATCCATTTCTTATAAAATCACTTTTGACTTAGTAGAAAATTAAAAATTAAAAACTACCACAATTAGAGGAAGATTTGAAAATATGATTCGTAACTGAGTATAATGATTTATTTTAAGAAATTTTCCAATAAAACTCAATAATTGAAGTTAAATTTCTAGCCTTCATACCTTAAGAAAAAGTTGATTCTTCTGCATGAATAACTTAAGTGCACGAAACGAATAACGTGAACAGATTGCAGGAATTGGTGATGCATTTGAAACAGTATACCCAAGACTTTTAATATAGGGCAACCACGTGGAGGACCATATATATAGAGAATATTCGTCGATCGTCTTTCATCTTCGAAGAAATAATCAAAATCTTTTCTTCCGGAGCAGGAAAACTCTCGCTGTCAGGGAGATCCCAATTTCTTTTGAATTCCAAATTAATGAAATTTTATCTTATAAAAAATATTAAGATATAGTTTTCTCGTTTCGTTTTCCGAAAATTCCGACTGTTTCATTTCTAATCGTTGTATTATCCTCGAAATATCTTCCTCAAACTTAATAAAAATATAATTGAATGTCCTGGACATCACTGTAGGTGTAGGAAAGGCAATGTTTCGTTTCACCTTTTAAATAGAAGGAAATAAGAAGAGTAAAGGGGTCATATTCTGAGCGACTACTCAATGCTAAGAAACAAATTTTTCCATTCGTAATAATCTACTACACAGCTCCTCCTTAAAAAATCCTTTTCTAGCACCTCCTCTCCCTGCCTGACTCTCTTTGTCATTTACCACGTCTCCACTCCATAGAGGAGTATAAGTATTCCAGATAATTGTTTGAAATAATCTAAATTTTGTCTTTTTAATATCTCTTGACAACAGTATGCTATTTAGTGTCCTTTTTTGTTTTTCTCGGTTTATTATTAGTCGTATATTAGTTTATTATTATGATACTTATTCTATCATATATTTCTTTCTTGCTTGTGTTTTACTATTGTCACCATTTAGTATGTTTATTCAATGCAGTCTTTGATGACTTGTGATTATTTCTAAATCTGTTTTGTTCTCATTTATCACCACATACTTTGTTTTAGTGAATTTCACTTTAAGCTCTGCTTTGTTGTGTTCTTTTATTGGTTTCCTCATCATATTATCCGCACCATATTTATCTGCAGCTATTATAATCTGGTCATCTGCGAAAAGTAGTGTGCTAAGCTAGTATCCGTCTATATCAATGCCCATTGCTGCACATTTATTCTGCCATTCTTTCATTTCATTGATTCAAAGTTTGAAAAGGTTGGTAAGCAGCATCCTTGTCTTAGTCCTTAAGTTGATTTAGTTTTCGGTGATAACTTGCTTCCTATTCTGATCTGTGTTTCCAGATTTTTATACATATCTTTACTTGCTGCTGCGTATTGTCCATTGATGTTACTGTTATCTAAAACGCGGTAAAGATTTTTATAGGCACTGCCATACGCCTCTTCGAGATTTAAGACGGGATAGGAAATCTCTACATCTTTTTTTTTCTTTTCACGGTTATTTGCTTTAGCGTAACTATGTTGTCAACGAGACCGTCCTCTTGTGAATCCACTTTGTACTTCCCTGAATCTTTCTCCCTCTTCTTTATAATATAAAATAACCTATTATAACAAGAAAAATGGCTATAGGATATTTAGTACTTATGGATGTGCATCCAGGAAAAATTCCAAAGAGAAACGTACTTGAAAAAGTTTGAGAGGACCGGGACTCGGTCTTCTGGTCCTGTCAGATTATATTCATGTCCGTTTCTCTTTGGGGATAATCTATTAAAATCTAATCATATAATCTAAAAAACGCTATATTTCATCTTTGAACTACATCTGAACGACTATCTTCTACGCGGAGTCATGGGAATATGAATATCGAAGGGATAGCATTTGTCAGAATCCTTAAAATTTCTTTCCCGAGGCATATGGCTATCACACGAACTATGGAACTTTAATAAACTCTTTCCGATTTTGTAACGATGCGTAATCCTCCGTTTCATTTAGAAAAAAAATTCGACCGAAATCGCTCCTCATCACGTCGTGCACAAATCATTAACTCACTCGATTAACAGAATTTTTGGCAGGAAACTTCTCCGCATGAATTTTCTCAGGCTCGTAAAAAACACCATATCAGTTAAATTTGATTACCGTCCCAATCGTCTATTGCTAACACGAAGAGAGAAAACGGGATCCGTAATTACAAAGTTTTTTCATTCCACCGCGGAAAAATTTGTCATGGGTCGCGCAGCGGCCGTCAGCCTGCGGCTTTCCATTCGAACGAACTCTAGGACTGCCAATGAAATCGTTTATAGTCGGTTTACTCGTAATTTTTCCCTTGTCCACCACGTTATTCAATCCCATCTACCTGTCCTTCATTGACTCAACGTGGTCTCGACTCCATCCTTCCTTGCCCTTTTGCCCTACGATTCCTTTCTCCTCTCATGCCTCATTTGATCCTTTCTTCCTTACTAAGCCCTATTCGGTAACCGAGGGCTTAATTCGTCTCTTCCTAGACTATAGGTCGCAGATATGAGCCTTATCACCCTTGCCTCTATCGCTTAGAATCATCTTTCATTACTTATAATCCCACTTAAATTGTCATTCTAAGCTAACTAATAAGTGAGCAAATAATTAAACCATCACAAGTATGATGAAGAGCACTTGCGTGCTTAGTACGATGAACAGTAGCTAATATGAAATGTTGTGGATGTTAGTTTAACTATAATTTGATCATTATTTCGTGTAAATGACATATTCAAATAAAATATGTTAACTGTGAGGGGATGTCGGGGGGATGGATTGAGTTTTAATTTTTTGTGTGTTCTGGTTATGTTTGTGATTATGCTATCGCTGCTTTACAATTTTGGTACTTGTGGTACATTTAGTATAAGGGATTGTGGAGTGTTTGTAAACATTGAGTAAGTCTTACTTGAATATATAGGAGCAGCCACCTGTGTAGTCTAACTGCAGCATATATAATAATAATAATCAGTATTCACTTCCTACTCAAACGGGAGAGAGTCTCAGGAGGCGGCCGTAGAAATACTTTTATATACTTTAAAAATTGCTTAGGTCAGCTGAGGTCATTTCGCACGAGAGTCCCCATGAAAATTAAAAATTTAAAGATTAAGCTAGTTAATATAAAGGAAAAGGAAGAAACGGCAAAAATAGGATCTCCAAAGAAAAATATTGGAAAAAAGGTGTTCCGTATATTGAGCATCAAAAGACAAGAAAACTAAATTTTATAGTAAAAAATGCAATGAATTATTTTTTATATCAGGAGTTATCTACTTATAAAAAAACTAGCTGAAGCGCCCGTTGATTCTCAACGGGTATATATAAATGAGCAGTAGATAATATATTAGGTGATAAGTTGTGCGGAGGAGAATCTGACATCTCTCCCTTTGCTTGGATCAATGAAAATGTTATCTAAACGAAAATTTTTAAAATTTTCAAACTTTTTATAATTTGTATCCAAATCTAGAATCCACGATAAGAAAAGTAATCTTCTTATATTTTCTTTCTTTAAGAGTTTCCTCAATTGTGTAAGGTGATTCTTCCTTGGGATTTTTACACCCATTTACTTGTTTCTTTTAAAATTACTTATTAAGATAGTATTGCTTAGCTTCACATTGCATCCTTTAAGGGAGAAAATTTTGATGGAGACAATACTACTTGCGGTTTGCTCGGCTCTCAAGAAAACAAAAAATCGCCCGTGTAAAAAATGATTAAGTTATCATTTACCCGAAATGCTAATGTAATACGCGGTATTAGAGTTATGGTTCAGACACCCTCTGCCACACGCCGAAAGGCTGCACGCAGTATAAATTTATCAATTTAAAGTTTTTCCAGCGTACATCATGAAAGTAGCCTATTATCAGCGCAGGGAGTACATTTACACACACACATTTAACAATCTTGAAAGTTTGAAAGTTGTGCCATTTATGGTTCTCGAGTTTTAGGCGAACATACATACATACACACATACACACACCTTATTTTATTATATTAGATGTAGATAAGTAATATATAGGGATATTAGACCCGAAATTTCCTAATTCTACACTGTATAAGTCGGAAAGTGGTTTGCTTGCCATACAAGATTCTTGAATCGACTTTAGCTTCAAGTCAATCGTCAGAAATCACAATAGGAAATGACAGGAATTGGGATGTGAAATTCTTTCATTATTGCCTGAACTTTCACAGAATTCACCGTTTACCGCTTTTTCCCGTACATCGGATTTTTCTCTCCAAACAAGATATCTTAACTAGTCGAATGTAATTTGGATATGTGTGCATTTCTTTATTCCAAAAAAACGTATAATTTCATAAAAAAAATGAGGTTGTTTTCAGTGATCCGTTGAAAGAAACTTGATAGCGTTAAGGGAAATCATGCATATATTGATTATATTTCTAGCTAAATTTATAGCGTTATAATTGTTTTTCTTAGAAATTTGATATTTCATGTTTTAAAAAATTCCTCCATGCTTTTACCATGTTTTCCTGCAAGTAAGACCGAGTCTGAAAATTCCTAAGTTTCAAGTTGACATCCGATTGGGAATGCACTAAAATGAGATTTTGTTATCCCCATCTGAAATCATTGCGGGAATGCAAATGCCACTCTGGCATCAAACCAACAACCATCAGGGAAACGCTGCGTATATGAGACATGTTTATGACTTCTGCTCACATGCCAGATTACATGCTTCAATGTAATTGGGATGGCATCAAAATATTATTTAATATCACCACAATCTATTTCACTTGGGAGAATTATGCACCCAACTGGCATCAAACCCACGCTCATTTCCTGGCATTTCTTTCATTGATACTATAGAAGACCTCACCTTCTACGACCTCTGTCATTTAAATTCCCTATTCTACAGGAAAGCACCTTACTTTTTTAAATCTGTGCTATATATCATTATGGGAAAAATTAGATTTAATATATAATAGATAATATTTATATATATAAAATAATGATGGAAAATTTCATATTCCAACTAACTGAGTTCAGAGCATCACTATAGTATTGCTCATGCATTTATTTTATCCATTTTATGCAGGAATGTTGTTGTTTTATTATCTATTTAAATATTTTGATAATAAAGCCATATTTTACAGAAAATACAAAAACTGAACAATTTACATTTTGTTTTCTATATTTTGATGAATGAGCATCTTTTTTGATTCAGCAGATATTCTTTGAAGGATTTTAAAATTTTTATTAACATAAAGAGGCAAAATAGAAAAAGTTCTCCTCAGATATTTCTATGAGGGTTTGAGAAATGTTAGTTAATCCAAGTCAAATCAAAAGAAGGTTGCTTTACTGAGCTGTTGAAATCCTTGGTTCTAAAATTTCAAAAAATCTTTAGCCTCAAGGTCTCAAGAGCCCTGATTTTAATATAGGAATTTTCCATTTCTTCCCCAATATTCACCCTGTGACAAGGTAAAGCAATTTTTGCTTTCTTTTTAAAAGCTGTTCCAAATTTTGATAAAAATTTCCAAGATTTTCATTCTTCAGGTAGGCTTGTTTCACTTAACTTTTTAGCAAGATAAAGGATTTTTTATATATTTTAGTAACTAAAATTAACTTATATTTGAAAAAATATACATTCAACAAGTAGATCACAATGAAAATATATTAAATAAAATAGCTTGTGTAATTTTTTATTTCAAGACTGAATCATATTAAGTGTAAGTAAAATTTTACTTTATTTGAGAGAGTGCAAATAAATAATTACTTCTTTCAATACAAGCCTACAGATATCTTAATGCTCCAGAGTTTGGAATATTCCTTAAAAAAAATTAATCAAGTGAAGGAACATGAAGTTATATATAAAAATTGTGCAAGAAATCATTTTCTATTAATTTTCAATACCAATATTTTTTAATTTAAATTAAAATCAAGTTATGTATTTGATCAAGATTTACAAATAAAAAATGTCAAAATATTATTTTTAAATCGTCAGTTACATCAAAATATTTTATAATAACAAATTTTGATTTACAATGATGATCTCTTTCCCTTTATAATTTTATATAAGATTATAAAAACAAATATTACTTTATTCTCTATGCATATCATCATACATTCCTTATCAAGCTAAGTAATTACTTCATACACCTTAGGAAATAAATAATAATAAAGGTATTTCATGGTAACTTTTTCAATTTCTAAGATATGTTTTTAGAGTTTAAAATTCTCCCATAGGTTTGGCAATAGGTGTGTGTGATTAGCAATGTGTTATAATTAACATGGGTTTACATATTTAGATGCAGATTAACTTCAAAAACTTCCAAGGCTGCCATGGCAGTTGTTGGGAAATCTTCAAATTATTGAGCTAAATATCAATAACACATTTTTAACACAACTGCTGCCTTTCCATCAGTCTATTTTATAGAGATAAAAGTTTACCTCGTATGCTTATGCTTATATACCTAGTATGCTTGATACTTCCCAAAGTTCTCTTGTTACATTAAGGGCTTTTATGCATCAAATATACCAAGTTTTTAGTAAACATTTATGTGCAAAGAAAAATATTTCCAGACTAGTATGAAGTTAGAAGTGGTAATTACAATAATATTCTGCCATAATTTACATCTTGCTCTGAAACATTTTAATTTTGAGGAAGAATAAAGAAACCACATTTTTCAACAATCACCTTTGCTTGCTAGATAATCTTCCCAAATTCTTCATCAGTATTTAGTCTGAGTTCAGCTACTTGAGCAATCAACTTCAACCAAAACTTTCTTTTGGTAAAAACGTACACAGCTGTTCTGTGATTAAACATTGGCTTTAGAGCTAGCATTGAGATTATAAATTTCCATTGACACCGAATGGCATGGAGCCAATGGGGGTTTCTGTCCATCAACATCAACCTACATTTTGATGATTTTTTCGCCTTAGATTTTCTAGGACCATTTTCAATGGCAATATTCACCCCCTGGGTTGGTGTGTGTCAAACTACATGATTTGAAAAAAAGCAATAAAGAGCACAGCACACATGGGATACTTTTGAGGGATTCTTAAGTTTTATTGCTAATTTTTCAATCTATTCAGTACAAAAATTAACATCCTTTCTATAGGGTAGGCCATCCACCCTAGTGTGTTTATATTAATACACACATTAGCTATTTTGGGGGATTGGCTACATACACTCCTTGGCAACACCTCTGAATGAAAGCTTTCTTTTATGTAACAATTTTCATCAAGGACATGAAAAAAGCCAAGGATTGTTTCCACATTCAGATTAAGATACGCAGAATTTATCCCAGAAAAAATGATTTCAATATGTTGAAGATTAAAAAACTGTTCAGACACCTCACAAAGGCAGACCATAGCATAGGTAGCCTCCATCCTCTCAACAAAAACTAATGACTGATATAAAAGTGAGACTGTGCCAGCATTATTCATAACCATTTAGCAAAAGAATCCTATTACAGATGTCCCAATTTTAGCTTATCTTGACAAATTTAATGAGTGTGAATCAGATGCATTCATCCCTCATAAATTAAATGGAAACAAACAATCTTAATTCATCACCACTGTTTGCTGAGTCTCAAATTCATCCAAAATTTAAAATTGTACTCACAAGTTTTTGCGAGGATATTATCAAATCATCAGCGTTTAAGTTGAGCAAGAATCCCACCAAAATCTGTTTCCAGTTGTTTTATTTTTTTAACATTGAGTACCTCCACATTAATACTCATGTAAACTTGATGTAATTTAAAGATAATTAATTACTTTTTCAGTTCTGTTACTTGTTGACAACTACATTCCAACTTAAATTTTCATAAGTTGTATGTATCCCAATCAGAATCAACAGCGAGAAATAAATTAAAAATAAATAGAAATTTTTGAAGAAAATTTATTTAGTAAGTCACAGAGAAACCATTAATTATTTATTTAAAAACAAAAATCACTTTTCATTGTTTTCCCTTAAATATACTAGGAAAAAGAATTTACAGAAAGTAGCACCTCTCAGTCAAAACATCAACACCACCTTTCCTTTCAGTTTTACCTTTTATCTTCTTTAAGACAGCTCAAAAACCCTCCCGTCTCAAATTAATGATGGTAGTTAGGATTCAATACTTTTGCCATGATGTTATTTGTGAGCTCCAAAGATATTTTTTAGTTCCTTCTCTGAGATAGCAGTAGTAGGTTAGGGATCACCTAAAATGTTAGCTATAAACTACCATTCTTGAATTGAACAACAACAATTTTCTTTGAGTTAAACATAACATGAAAGAAATAATGTTAAACTGATTATCAAGTTTATAATAAATTTGAACATGCATTTAAAAATTTCAATTTAGAGGATGGTGGAATGATATTTTTAACTTATAACTGGTAACATGATAAAAACTACAGAAATGTTTTGGCAAGAAAACTGCGAATATATTTCCTTGAATCTATTAAAATACACTTAAAAATTCTTCAAAAAACAATAAAAGCATTATATATATAACATTTACATGGGTCCTGATAATGGCAACATCAAACAGACTCACAAAAATGATCAGGCATTATACTTGCAAACATGGTATATGGAATCATTTCTCAAAATGTACCAGTATTTTTGAATATATAATGACACATAAGAAAATAGCTAATATATAATTTCAAAGCAATCACAAAAATTAAACTTTTGGCTGCGGAAATTCTACTTGACATATAAAAAACATATATTACTTTTCCAACAACACAGCAGGCAAAAGATTTTCAATCTATGATTCACTGAACAAAATAGGACATAGTATAGAGATTACTCTTCGTTCCATACATGATTTCTTTTTCGAGTGAAGATAATCATTTTCCAAATTTAAGAAGGATAATTTTCATTAAGCTTGAGGAACTGCTAGTTTGTCTCTAAGTGTTCATACTCCTCCTCAGGCCAAATATAGAGTACATGACAACAGAAAAAATAACTGTCACCAGTAAAAATCTGAAGCATCAAATGATAAATACTGACACTGCAACAATCATGCAATGAATAAATTCCTACACTGAAATCAGTTCACAAGAATTTCAAGGGTTACAGTATTAATATAGGTGTTATAGATCATACTCCAAATATTTATATTATTAACTGACATAAAATTTGGCAATAATGACACATTTTCCTTTAGTCCAATGTTTTAAGAAATATCGCTTGCACAAATATAGTCATCAACATTGAAATGTTTCAGAGCTTGCAATTCTGAGGATCCTCCTGTATTCAAAGAATCCCTCCACCAGAAAACATCATTTAATTCAACTGCATCTTATACTGTTTCCATCGATATCTCTTCTCTCTTGATTGCATTATATCAATTTAACTAAATTGGAAACCACAGTTTCATTCTTCTGAGAATCAAATCATTTGGGCATAAAAAGTGTCATTAGAAAACCATTATGGACACAACTGGAAATGATTTTCTCACTGATCACTCAAACACTTCTTTGCATTTAACAACGGTATTGCAATTTCATTTTCAATCATGGTCAAAGTTGCTCGATAAACCTGATTAAGAATTTGCTGAAAATATACAGCATGACATTTTGCAGACTAGAAAGAAACAATGAAGATTGGAAATATTCCTTCGACGTTAAAATTTGATTATAATCGGTAGATTAAATTTTCAAATATGAACACTATGTTAAGACAAACCTAACTGATATTTGACGAAAACAGATCAACTAAACGAACTATTTTTGACCATTTTCAAAACACTCTTAAATGGACAGGGCAGACAATCAGAGAGACATTTCTGGATCAGGTCTCTTTACGTTTTACAGAGTTAAATGTAAGTATTTCAGCCACCATGATGCACATTTACTAAAAATATGAAGTTAACTCCTCTCATTCAAACCAGTCTCTCATGAATAAACATAAAAAAGGTTTCAGTCAAGGATCTATGAATTAGACTGTTTATGGGTTAGGGTTTTTGTTGCTGTCTTTTATTGCTGAAGAGAGCTTTCCACCAACAGTTATGTTTAACACCAATAACTTCAAGAGATTCTTTGAATTTAGATATCATTCCAAGAATTTTCAAAGAAATGACTCTTAGACACACTTCGAAACAGAAGTCCACTGTATTACTAATATATTCAATACATGTCATACATGTGAAGCTAGCAACTTCATCAAACTTTATAGAGTATCAGGCAATGTCACCGCACCAGGTTCTTGTAAAAAGCTTACATAAAAACTTCCAAGATTGAAGAACAATGCTCTGGAAAATTGCGACAAATCACAGATTGTTCTGGTGCTCCAAATCAATTTTAGCAATTAAATAAGATTGGCTGAGGGTATACAATACTGAATAAAATAAATCTGTTTTGGTGTGCTTCAGTAATTAATTACCCACTTTGTATCAACACACTTTTTTATTCTCTACTAAACCCATTAGCTCTTGACTTAGAATTATGTTTATCACAAAGTCTTCACAAGCATACTGTTAATAATGACACTTTTACTTGCACAACATAACTTCTTTGTATAACATATACATTTTTCTAGTACATCAATTTATCAGAAATGGAAAATGCCATTAATTTTGCATAAAATGCCATAAAATGAATTGTAAAAATAGGAAAAAAGTGACTATCACTGAACAGCATATGCCAACATTGCTACTGCCACTGCTAATCCAGTGGCAATAGTGCAAGCACAATGTACACTTCTAATGCATAGAAAGTCTATTTCTTCACAATCACAGACCAGAATGCTTTTGACAGGCTTAATGGAACTCATATTAAGGACATGGCACTGTGCTGTTAAGGTGGACAAGGAAACGATCCACGCATTGGCTGAGCACTTGAATTCCATTGTAGCTATTTGACGAGAGACAAAACACAACACTTTGTTATTATTATTAATGCTACACAGAAACAATAAAAATCATAATTAAATGAGAGTATCATTATAGTGTACATAAATGTCCATGGAATGGAAAGCCACAATATTTTCAAGGTACATGGACTGTTATTTATCCTATCATACAATCGAATAACAAATAAATAGAACATTGAAGTTCATTTTGAAAAATTACCATTACTTGCAAGAGTTCATATCAAAATGGAATATATTACCTTGATAGTTACAATGTCACTTCACAACAAGACTGGCTAAGCCTTCAAACCATTACAAATGCCTCTTTTCCACAGAACAAAAATGGATACTGGTCAATCATCGTCTGAACTACATCTTCTAAATGTGGTCGCATTTGCTCGAATCTTCCCATATCACTAAATTCAATTGGCAGTAGTGTTGGCCACCAGCAAATAGCAAGGTTTTTGGAATCCATGCTGTTCAGCTTGCAGTTTTCAGATATCCTGAAATATTTTAAATTATGAGGTAAATTTCAAATTCTTATTAGAATCAATATAAATTAATTATTTACTATAATAATCACTATTTATATAGATTCATTAATGTACTCTTTAATGGTAATGTTCAACAAGATATGCATTACAATATTGTTAGAAAATTGATTCAATGCACTGTGGAAGGAAGAAAATGTTAGATATGGAAATGCAGGTCCAGGTAGATTTCTATGAGCAACTAAACATCTTCATGAATTTTACATGAACATTCTAAAATAAATTCCAGATAGCCAAAATACTTGCGTAGCAAATAAAACTTTCATTTTTTGTATAATTTTTCTTTGCTAAAGGTTTAATTGAAGTTATTAAATAAATGAAAATGAAACAAAGATTAAAAAGGGAATTTAATGAAACTTTGATTTCTCAGTAGTGAATAAGAAAACAAATATCACATAGGTTGTGATAACTTGAGAAATTAGGTAAAAGGAGGGTAAGAAGCAACTGAAATGGCTTTCAGTATTTCATGAGACTGTCTTTGCCATTCATATGCCAAACTTGGAATTCAATCAATAGGTTTTTATAGATAAGTCAATCGTAAGATTATGATGATGATGAATGATTATGAGGCATGATTATTAGATAATGCATTTGCATAAATATGGACTACTTAAAGCTAATTAAACGCAATTATTTCTTAGATATGTAGATAGCATGTAATTACAAATAAATGAAGATATACTCACTTCACAAAATGTTGAAAAATGAATTTTAAAACTTCGAAGTGCACTCTTGGCAACTTCTTCAACAGCCCACGCAAGGCAAGTAGTCTGCAGCTCCGATCTGTTTTCACTATAACCAAAGGTAAAATTACTTCATTATACAAATGGAAGGCTAAAAAGCAAACACAGAGAACTCACAGAGAATAGCAAATAAAATACAGAAGAAATGTTAAATAAAATACCAATCATCATGCAAGTGCCACAAATGACAACTAAAATTGTTTCCCCAAGGTGAATCACTAGCAATGTTTGAACCAGCTGCAACATTTTAGAGCATTTAGAAGTCATTTATGGCCCAGCAGTGACATACAGTTACATTTATCAGCAAAAAAATAACAAACTTAGTAAAAACTCTAAAGGAAAAAGATGTGAATCAATTTGTTTGAAAAGCATTTTCCTGCAAATCAAATCTAACAGTTGGATCATACAAGTTAAACATAAAATATCTATAGGACAATAGTGCCACAGTTGACACTATTTAAGCCCATATTTACGTACACAAAACATATTAAAAGAGAAATTAGTATAACTGTATTTAACACTAAAAACAGAATTCATTTGATAAAATATAAGTTAGATTTAATTTAACAAGTTTAAATTACAAAGGAGAGAAAGGGTTTAGACAGACAAGTTATTCTAATACTCAAAAACAATTAAGTTCTACAAAAGATATTGAAAACCATTTCAAAGATAACAATATTCAAACACTCATTCATTTTCTTACACTAGACAGAAAAGGTACAAAAAATGGAGACACTTTTTTCACTTAAAAAAACTTTCATAGGAGTGAGGCATAATACTTTCACTCTAGTTTCTTCCCAACTCACAGTTTTAAGAAAAGTTTACATGCTAAGAAAAAATGGACATTGGAAAATAAGAGCAAAAGAAAAGATCCTAAAACAAACATAAATAATCAAAAGGGGTTAATTATTATCTTCAATATCCCTCAACCCTTACATCCGCACCTGGATATGAAAAATGTTCCGGAGTCGGGTTGAGAGGAGATGCACCTGCTAACCGATTTTGACCTCTCATTCCTTCATAATCATGCGTATTTGTTACTGAAAAAAAGTATACACATTTGTACCCTCTTGTAACTTGGAATAACCAACTTCCCTAATAAATTATCTTATATCATTGTGTTTTCCAATATCTGTTATTAACTGTTACATTTAAAATTGGTGAGAGGAAGAAAAAATAAGGATGACAAAATCCTCTTTACAATCCTCTCACAATACCAAAGGAAAAACTTCAAATTTGAAAGCAAATTTCAAAGCAAATCTCATAAATGAGGATTATAACTTAGAAAAGCAAATATATGACAGATTTAGTGATACATTAGATAAATGTTCAAACAAAATACAAATCCATCAATTATATAAGCCAGTAATTAAATTATTAATTACTTTCATAATCTGTAAGTAAAAATACACCCAATACCATTTTATATAAATATTTTGCTGCTACAATACTCCAAATGTCACATTCTGGTAAAATTACACTCATTGTTAAAAGGTGTTTGAGTGGTTGTGTGAATGAGTTCAGCGTTTTTAACTCCATACAGAAAGAAATGGTATCACTACGATAAACACTGACGCAAGCTGACTGCTGCATAATCAGAAACACTGTCACAAAAGCATTTGAAACTGTAATAATTTTGGCCTAAGCAAACTGAAGTAAATATAACAACTGCCATCTAATGTAATAACTTTTAGGAGTTCGCAATTTATAAATATAGCAAGACCTTCCCCTATAGGCATATATTACAAAGCAACTGAAAAATCATATTAATATCTGATTCATATCAAGCACCCTAAGTTAATACTATTCTTCAGAATTTCTGCCTAAGTATATACAATGACAAATATTCTCTGGCTAAAAAATAAGCTTTAGATTATCTCTGTTTAAATGTTAAATGATCTATAGGATAAATTAAGCCTTTTCTGTACACTGCACTGAAAATTTATTACTTGCTTTCAAACAAATAAAGCTGCATCAGATATCAAGTGCAAATATTAGTTGACAGTACAGTTGATTTGCAGAAAAAGCCAAGCAACAATGGAAACAGAAAAATCAGCTTCCAGAAGTGTTTGAACATAAAATATGAAAATCAAATGATGGAGCTTTTACAGGCTTAACAAGTAGAAACACACACCAGAGACAGGTTTCAAGAAGGAAGACAAGAAAAAAGACTACCAAAGAGTAGAATTTTTGCGACATATACACACAGAAGAAAAGAACTGAGGCAGTAATGGGACGAAATGTTTAGTTTCACAACAGTTTGAACGAGCATTAAAATGTTCTTTCAATGAATATTGGTGACAGAACACTTTGTAGAGGTTTCTCACTGAGCTGATAATGAACAATTTATGCAACCATGAAAATACCATCACAGACTTAACAAATAATTTTCTAAAACTAACCACCAGGTCATTGAGCCTGATAGAAGCTCTGAGCAATTAACTTTAAAATTACAGTCAGGATCAACCCCATTTGTGTCTCCAGATGTGACAAGAAATTTCTTGAATGTAAAGCAACGCAGAACTTTCATTCAATTTAGCAGTGAGGACCCCAAGGAAAAGAAACTGCCATTTATGTTACATATCAACAATTTAAACAAATTTATAAGAATAATTTCAAAGGAATGTTAAAATACCATAATGGTGATTGCAATCTCTTTAGTTTGTAATGATAATATTACTTACTAAATTATAAATTTTAAACTTCACAGACAACTTGTAGAGCTATTTTACTTACAATGATTCGAACACATTTCTCATTCTCCATAGAAATATATTAAATAAATACATGTTATCTTGCTTGTTAAAACTACTTAAATAATATCATCATTAAAAACATTTCTTAACATCTACGTACCAGCTGGCATAAATATTTTCAACGTAGTTATTATAACTAAGCAATTATTTCCCCAAATCAGAATTAATTGAACAGCATTTCACAGATTATTTGAGTAAATGAATGCTTCCTACTTCATTTAAATATAATTTACATACTTAAATATAAGCAAGAAATATTTTGATTCCACTCATAATTTTAATGATGAATGGCTTGTTTGTACAAAAATAGCAATCTCAAAAGCTGAAAGAAAACAATATCCTTTAGCTGAACACAAAATCTATTCTGAGGGGAGGAAGTCATCAATTAATTGACACTTCTAACTATAGTTCAAAGAATAAACATAAAGAATAAAGGGAGAAACAAAATGTAGGCGATTCTAAAAGAGACTCATCTTTTCACTACAGAGAATTTTTATAGTAATTGCAGGAGTTACAACCATTAATATTTTAAATAAGAGTCATTTGTGCCTACTGGAAGTGGAATGGTAATTTTTAATTAGGAGCAAAAACAGAATATTCACCATTTTAACAATTGAAAAATTAAATACAGTCAATTACCATTGCTTCATACATTTATAAATAAATATATCACAATGACATCTAAAGCTCTGAATATTTACTAATTCACGATGCCATTAAATATATACATACAACAGATGTTACAAAGCATTAGATTTCAAAATTTATATATGAAATTGCAAGATACATTATTCATTCTTTGAAGTAATACAAGCAACAAGTATTCTCCAAGTAGCAAGCACTTTATACTTTACGGTGTATAGGAGCAGGTCGTCATATATTTCATATTGTTTGTAATAAACACATTTTCTACGTTCTTTCATTAAATGAAATTATTACTACCAACGAGTGATTTTTTTGTTTGAATATTATGGGAATTAAGGATGAAAGCAACCTAACATTTAAATGTTTCATTAATAATAATATATAAATAAAGCTGTTATATATAAAGAATATTCATAACCAACAATACACAATGAAACAGCAATTGCTATAACTGAATTGTATTTTTATGAATGACAAATGAAAGAGTTTCAGTATTATTTTTATAAGACAAGTTGCCAAAATAACCTCCAATATCAAAGAAATGTTTTAATTTCTCTGTGATCTTAAAGTCAGTGGGGATTATATTATTATTAAAGCATAATTTGATCCAATTTTTCAAGTAAGTTTCTTTAGAAACATTAACACAACAGTAGTCTTCTTTACAGCTTATGAAATGAATTCAGCAACAAACCTTAATACGGAAGCAAAAAGTACCATATTTTATAGCATATAGTACCCTCCTATTTTACTATTTTACTCAGTAAATATAAATGTTCTTGATCCATTGGAATATAAGATCTTAAAAAAATATAACCTAAAATAATTTTCAAAATCATGTAGAATTATAATTTAAGTTTCAACAGTGTCATTAAATATCTTTTTCTTGAGTTCCCACAACTGAAATGAGGGTGTCTCTTATATGCCAGTCTTATATACTATCAAATATGGTAATTTGAAAATCTTAGAGTTATCTATATAAATTCCTTTTTATGGCTGAAATTTATAGAAATGTCACATATTTTCTTTAAACCTGTCATTAAATTAGTTATGCACAACCACATACAACACAGTTATATTTAAAGGAATCATTTTGCATTGCACCCTTTCGAGATTTTCATGAATGTTGATGACTGACACCAAACAATTTTCAATGCAACATATTTTTCCTAAGATTTACATAAGTTTTAATGACAAATAAGTCTTACAAATAAAATGCTTCTCTCGCTCTCTGTAAAGCAAACTGATTTACAGCAAATTATAGGTGGTACAAATACACTGCCATAGCAATAGAGTAATAACTAATGTAACTCATTATCTTTAATCGCAACTTTTAATGTAAACTTAAGAGTATATTTACAGAAATTGAGCAAAGCAGAATTTTGCAATGTTATTAAAAACACACCTGAAATTGTATTATCACTTTCTCTATTTCATAATATTTCATTTATCCATAAAAACATTTTCAAAATATATTTTAAAGTGTGTTGCATGCCAGTAGAACTCCTTTAGAGTACATTATTTTCAAATTGTAGAATATCAAGAAAATCTTGAAGGGCACATCAATGATAATAAAAACATTTTTGGAACTCTGGTATTCCTGTAGGTATGCCTTTTTCCAGTATGCAGTAAAATGTTTTTCAATGTGTACATCCAGATAAAATTAAATTTTGAAATTGCAGCTCTTAAAAACATCTTACAATTAGTAATACTAGATAAAAATTTAAGCAGTTACACAAGAGCTGGCAAACCTTTGTTGACCAAATTTAAGAAATAAATTAAATTCCAAATTTTAAGAAATAATGGACTTGCATGTACCAGTATGGGTATGTCTATATAAGCAATTAAAAATTATACTTGGATGACATTTACTTCAATTTTCTTATTAAAGAGTGCATAAAAAAGGTACTGATGTAGTTCTGAGAACCAAGAAATATACACGTGATTGTAAATCTGAGTGCAACAGGTTCACCACCTCTTAGCCATCCTCAGTAAGACTCATCTTAAAAATATTTAAAGAATATGCATTCTTCTCCCAAAAATCTCCACATGAATATTTACAATGAGGATGTAAAGCTGTGTCCATAAGATATTTTAATTTCTTACAAAGAGATGGTAGCCAAACAAAAGAGGTTGCAATTGTCCTAAATTGTATGATTGTAATACAATTAGCACATTCAATGGAGATAACTTACATCTGTATGTTACCATATCATATAAGTTGAATTACTATAGAGCCAATATCTAAGAATAAATGGCTGAAGAATGAGGAAATTAAAATTTAAAGTAATTTATATTTATATTAAATTATTATTATCTAAATCTGACAACAATAATTTACACAAAATATCAAGGTGTTTGAAAACATAACAAATAATAATGCAATTCTATAATATTTTATCATTTGCTGATTTTGTGATACTCCTCAGGGAAAGTTAAAATACCATTTAATGCAATGTGACTATCAATATGAATGAAATTCCCTCTAAAATTTGGCCTGATGACATATTATGACTATCTTATGATGGTATCTAAATATGAGGTATACTTTGAATAAATCTTTTACATTCCAAATCATCATTCACCATTACACTCATACAACTCATAAATTTCAGGCAAATTAAAGAGATAATAATAAAAATAAATAATAAGGAAGCCTGAATTGACTGATTGATAAAGGAAACATGAAATAACTTTGTATATGACTGATGATTCAATGAAAAAAGTTGCATAGAAGATGAAATGAAAATTAATTTTTCACCCAAAAGGAGTGTTAACTCTAAAGTTCATAAATACAGTGAGAAAAGGTATGAAAATATAAACTATAACCTAAATAACTCATGACCTAAATTTGAACCCATATATAACCCAACCACTAAACATTTGGCTTCTTCAAATCTGTTTATGAAAACCAAATATACCATCAAATTCAAGAACCATTCGTTAAAGTTAAGAATGAATACTAATTAGATTATAACAATAAATAGACCTTCAGATTCTTCATCTTAATACTTGTAATTACCAAATATAGTCCATGACATTTGATTTCATATCACAACAGTGAGGAACTTAGTTGCACAATCCCTGATCCCTTCATATTATCAATGCAAGTACAACACCAGTATATGATCATTACAGTCTTGAAGATTAACTATCAACTATTTCATCATTAATAAAAGGCAAAATTCAAATATTGGCATAAATTTACCTATTTTAAAGTTCCCATATAAGTATTACTTCAACCTTTATATTTTATGCATACATGAGCGTGGATATTGTTGCAGGGAGAAAAAAGTTATGAGCATGACACAACACTGAAAGGAAATATTTTGGAAGGAAGAGAGAATTTGATGAATGTATAGGAAAAGATATAATTCATGGTTATGGAAATTACCCAATTTTTAAGAAAAGTAAAATATATCTGTATTTAAAAGTGTACTTCTTCACAGTGAAACTGAGCTGTGAGAGGAGAGAATGATGGTTCAAAACAGTTAACAGTGAGGTTGATGTAAAAATAATAATTTGAAACAAAGATATAAAATCTTACATAGAATGAGTAAAGAAAGATAGGACAGCATGATTTGAGAGAAAATGCAATAAAAAGAAAATCCAAAGAGAGGTTATAGAACACTGCAACAAAAATAATATTTTAAATAAGTTTCCTGGATCTGAAAGTGAAACACATTAAATTTTGTTTCAAAAGATAGTCTATGAATTTCGGAAATTCCTGTATAAGCTGATATTCAACTGTCTAGCAAAATTATTTTGGATATATATATTCTTTTAAAAAATCGTCATCTCCCTTTTAAAAATTAATACAAAGTACTAAAACACAGCTGTAGCATAATTTTAGGGACTGAAAAATTATAATCAAATAGAAACTACAAGAACATCATTCCAATAATGCCTAATTTTAGGTCCAAATAATCAACACTCATAAAATAATTTCCCGAATAAAGCTTCAGGGATAGAAATTGAATGTGAGGGAAGTAAAGGCATAAAGATGGATATACTATTTAACTTTTACAAGTATTGCTCTTTTGCTTCATATCATTCACAACCATACTCTCCTTGGAATTGATTTTTGCTCCTTGCCATATCAGAAATAAAAAATCATTATTGGCACAATAAATAATGATACCACAATTAATAATTGAAATTAATTAAAGATGTAAATGATAAAAATTATAAATTTTATGATAATATGTTCATAGGTGCCAGAAATGATTATGTAGATGACAAAACCTTTTTACTGGACTGTCCAAAAAAAATATAATTCTTGCTATAAAAATTTCATTTTCCAATTGCCTGATGACTTTCCTCTACTATTAGACTCATTTACTTGTTAGATAATAGATAACTGACATATGTTTAACTATATAATTCCCATAGAATCTTTATCTTATTCTCTCCATATTCTTCATTTAAATTTTCAAATAATTTTATATTTGCTATCTAGATATAAGTATCATTAAATTAAAATTGAAAACCTTTAACTGATTAATAATTACTGCCATTTTAACCAGGTAGAATTTCAGTTTCAGAAGTTTTAGATTTCACAAGATGGGATAGCAAATTTAATATGCCATATGTAAGATAATCAACTTTAAATTTTTAATGGGTCATATTTATAGATTTCAAATACTGCTTTTATAGAGCTGTATCCCAGAGATCCATGCCACTTTCCTTTAGAACTACAACTATCCTCAGGATTTGAGTCTACTTCCACACCCTCACCTCCTAACAGAATCCCTGGCTTGATACCAAAATTTTTACACTGAAGGTTACCAAAGTTATGTTTTATGCATACCTCCACACTAGGAAGAGACAAGTTTGAGATAAAAAGGAAAAAATTAAATGAAACAATAAACCTTGTTTTCCAAAATTCGAGGGACAAATGATTCACTTTGATTATATTTCATTGTGAAATGAAAAGTTTTTTGGAGAATAAATTACAATAATCTAAGAGAAAATGTTTCCAATATGATTATGAATCTGCACCAAAACCAGCAAAAAAAGCACCAAAAAAATAGTAAAAATTTCAAAAATAATAAAATTTCAAAATGAACATCAAAGGTGATGATTCTTGAACCTCAAGCTTGTTTCCATTGAAATTGGTCATTACAATACTGCTAATAAAGGTACAATTAGTGCTTCATGGTTACAGGTATGCTAAGTTTGATCTTCCAGCATATAGACACTGGTACTGACAATTTAAATCTGGCATTTAAAGGTTAAGTGATTTGTATCTTTTGAGAAGTCATTATTTTTTTGTATATCTCCTGCAATGTGTTCATGGAAATGAAAACATGATAAGAGAAACAAACAGTGTTAGGCTGTTGTCGGTGGTTCTCGATGACCAAAACAGCTGTTATCAAGCATTTACTTTAATATTCTTATTTTCTTATGCATGTCTTTTCATTTTCTTTTGCGATTTTACTGCATATCTTTATTGGCTTCCATCCAATCACATTTCTTTGACAAATAAGAGGTTAAAGAAGAATGCAACTTAACTGGTCATTTTGTTACTTCAAAAGGAATTGGGTGATACACAAAATAATAATATGAAATTGTAAGTCACCAAAAACTTGTCTCCTCCTAAGATCATGAGGTATGCACAAGACCTATTCGTTAGAGCGCAACAGGTTACAAGTTAGAACAAATGTACCATGATGTTAATTAATTAAATACAGGTAATTAACCTTTTATAATTCCAGTCCCCAAAATTTTTATGAACCAGAAAATAATATGCAAACAAATTACAGAATGTTTTCAAAGAGATGTTAATTAAAATAAAACTGAGTGAGTACATATATTTAAAAAAGATTAAAGAGCTTTACATGTCTAATATAAATAACTGAAGGTTATTGCCTCAGAGCAACACTAGAATTACTTCTGGAAGGGAAACAGAGGAAAAGCATATAAAACGAAAATAAAGTCTTGGTCAACATAAATAGTTGGAAGAGAATTATAGTCAGACATAAAAGCAATAAGAAAAATCCCTACTCCAATAAATGTTATCTCAGTAAATTTAGAGAAACTATTTCATTCTGAAAAAACCTTCGGTTATGGTTATCTAAATAACAACTTATCTAATGAATTTTTTATTAAGTAACAAATACGTTAAGATTTAGAATTCCTCAAACATATTGCTGCTTGAATGTAAAAGACTTTAGCCTTCATCTTTATTTATCAAATTTTTGGCCCTAAACCATTAATTACAGATACATCAGTCCCATAGTTCAAATCTCAGAAGGGAGATAAATTACTTTGTCTAAAATTTAAATATACTAAACAATCTGAACTTTGAATAATCCACACTGAACTCTTTGGTGTTGTGTGTGAAAGATGGAAAATTTCATTTAACCTATTATTAGTATTTTTGATTGAGTAGGATGTGAGCAGCATATCTTAAAATCACTGATAACGAAGTAGATGTAATGTGATGATACATGAAAATGTCATCTTTGAGTGAACAATCATAAGTAAAGCATCGAGATTACTATTCAAAAATCATTTGAAATCATCCAAAAAATCCTAGTGTTACATAAAACTATTTCACCCTAGCTGGTTAGCTGAAGAAATTATAAAAAGTAAGATCTGACCTGATATGTCTTCTAACTCAGCCATTATTTCTTGAGTGAGGAGTGGAGGCAACCTTTTAGAGAAGAAATCCTTCAATGCAGTTGCAACAGCATTCACTGGTATATCAAGATCATGTATGTTGAAGGATGGATCTACAGAAATAAATGCATTTAATATTATAACAGAGTAAATGTGATTATTTTTTGAAATCATAAACCATCTAGCTAATTTAATGCATTACTTAAGGCCCCTTAGTGATGAGTGATAAAGCCTGTGCAATGAGAATTGTTCATGAACTCAAGTCCTTTGCTTTTTTGAGCCATTTCTGATTTCTAAATGCATGTAAGCCAGAGTGAATATTTTCCTAAATAGAAATTATCTGCACCCAAAGCTTCTGCTATTTTTACTTAGTATCAGTTTCTAGAAGTACTCGATGGTGAATCAGTGATTATCAAAAATAGTTCAAAGTTCAGATACACTTTCATACTTTCAAGTAAGGTGCCGCATTCATTCACAAAAATTAGACAAATTAATTGAACAAAAAAATCTACTCTCGAGAATTAATCTCCATGAAATTTTGTACATTCGTCACCATTCTTAAATATTGGTGCAGTCTATGGAAACTCAAATTTGCATGGCTGCATTACTACCACTTAATGTCATCACAAGCATTGAATACTTAGAAAATTTGAATATTCACTGCACTACCTTCTTACCCCAAGGTAATCAAACCAGATAAAACAATACCATATATGCCTAAGTAACTAATATTTATCATGTGAACTAAAATTATAAGGCTAAACATCAAACAACAACTTAAGAATTCAAATTCTAATACAGCAGTCCTTCAGAAAAGGTATTTTCTATAATCACCATTTAAAACAAGTCTGAAGATAGATTCAAAATAGCTTTACTAAATACAATAAGAAATTTCCCTTGTGGTTCTAAATACATACATCAATTAAGTTTCAGATTTGGATTTTTAGAATACCAACATTTTCGAATCAACTTAAAACCATAAGCTTAACTCACAACTATGTTGATATACTTAATTTTTAGCATTTATTCCCAAGTTTAGAGATATTTCCATAAAAATTTATTTTCTAAGAAATCATGCCCTTTTAAAAATGAATTTTGTCAACTGCGTGAGAAATGCATTAAACTGAAGATGAAGAACTGCTGTATCATCTCAAAGAGAAACTGGAATAGGATATGGAAAGAAGGATTAATTTAAATGAACCTATATATAGACCTATAGATGAATTAATAATTATACTTCATAGAAGTTCACCCTAGAAAGCATGCATTTCAATCAAAATAATAAATGATCAATTAAAATCTAAAATTATACTTTAGCTACAAAAAACTCATGCATGTACTCACCTTACAGTCCATATTTGTACCAAAGGTAGCAAATACTAAGAATCTAATTAAACTGCATAGCTTACAATATGTGATCTCCTCAAAACTGAACCGTTAATGTTATGCTCAAAATATATGAACTTTGCAGAGAAGTTACCACTGCCATGTGCCTCCATGCTGATGACAATAAAACAAACAATCCATTTGTTGAAGATACTGCCATTGCAACTGTCTCTAAAAGTGCTGCCCAAGTATTTTGAAAACCATTTTTTAAATAATAGCCTATTTCACAAATATCATGATTAAGAAAATACCAACCATGCTAAAGAAGAGATTAATACCTTTCCTACTTAATGGAGATACAAGACGATTAACATTGATACAATCAAACGATGAGTACGACAAGCATGATAATTAGAAATAGCTTGAGAGGATTCATCCCATTCTAGCCGTTACCATAGAACAATTTGAAAGTAAATAAAAGAGAATCATTAAGTTTCCATTATGTAGCCACCTCAATTCAAAATGATGTGCCTTCCCTCCTAGAATAGCTTTATACAGAGAGTGCAACGTAACTACTAAAATACTATCTTCACAACCAATGAAGTCAAATTCCAGAGAATGATCCCAAATGAAATGCCATTCTATAAGGAACTATGCATGGATGTGAGAATAGGAATGATGAAGTTTTATTTCAAATTAATTAAGGGCTTGGAAAAGCATTATAGACAATAATAATAGAGTAAAACTTAACTGCTGTAATGACAGCAAGAAACTGAACTCAGAAAAGGGTGAAGGCAACTTTCTAAAATATGGCATACCTCTTAGTCACCTTAGATGTAGCAGCTATGCATTATTAGAAGCAAATGACATCTCATTACCTGTAAGAAAATGATCACAATTTTTGAGTGCCATGTGCAGTAGTTTTTCCAATAGATAATCTTTCTCATTATAGGCAGCAAATTTTTGGAGAGGGCACACAGAGCGTTTCACATAGGAACACCAATTTCACAGGTACACATCATTTAAGCAGTGTGTCAAGGCAGAAGTTGATGAAAAGACAGAGTTGATCTTGATGACATGTAGTAGCCAAAGCCAAATATATGATGCAGATATAGTGAGAAGGTAACAATCAACAGTTTTCTAGCCAAAATATTCATCCATTATATATTCACAGAAAATTCACAAGAGGAACAAAGAAAGAGTATACAAAATTTCCACCATCCTTGTCTTCGTTAGGATTCAATTCCATCTCCTCCTCCAAAATAGTTTGGTGAAAAACAAAGGAATGTTCAAAGTCAAATCTGGCAAGCAAGAAACTTTTCAAAATTGATGGACCTCACCCAATTAGCGCATTACAAGAGATAAAACATACATAGATGACCAATGAACTCAAGAAGGTAACCAAGAAACATATGCTTTAGCACAATGCAAAAATCACACCTGCTCAACGTATAAGATTAAAAGTTGACTTCTGGAGATCAGAAAGAAATATACAGGAGAAATATAAGAAAACTCCAATCAATATCTTAAATCCTAATAAACTTTGCTATGCATTATGATGTTTTTGTGACTAATACAAAATTATTACCTCAACTTTCAATGACACGATACGCAACATAAACAAAATGAGGACTAGTAGACAGCCATTTATGTTTGCAGTAAAACCATTCTCAATGTAATAATGGACAACTGCACAGTAAGTGAATTCAGGATTTAAACATAAAGATAGGTTAAAGATGTATAGTTCAGATGTTAATATGTTTTTCACGCCCATGATTTAATTTTCTTCACAAGGGGAAATCAAGTCTTCCAAATAGTAGAAAGGCAAAAAAAGATTTAAAAAACCGAAATGCAGTGATCTTTTATCACAAATAGATGCTACCCACAGAATAGGTTAACATGTTCACTACAGATCACTCCCTGAGCATGTTGATCATTTTCCCACAGTCAGCAGGTTCATATTCCTAGCATTTGAATTCTCCCTTCCTCCTCGAATAGCTCTGTGGCCGCCATGCTATGAAACAGATTCTTTTACTTAATACTTAGCACAGATTTTGAGACTATCTTTAATGATTTTCTAGCAGTTTCCACATTTTAATAATATTACTTAATTCACAACAATTTCCCTTAAATCTGGTAAATTATGCTTTATAAGTCTGGATAAAACTATACATTTGTAATCTTTCATAATATGATGAAAATCACAATTCTAGCATGATTCCACTAATGTAACTCATTTTTGAAAATTTGTCTTTGCAATCTTTTGAGTTTGAAGTATTATTTAAAATATTTTTCATTGAAATAAAACTTTTAACATAAAGTTATATATTTAAAATGAATGTATTAAAACTTTATAAACTTCTGTTTGTTAAAAATTATTCATTCTTGACTTTTAGTTTAATTTCAATATAAAATACATTTTCAGTGTAATTTTATACTAAGCTGTACAAGCGCGACACTATTATATAGCACCTGGGAGAGTCTAAGAAAGGGACATGGCCAAGGTGTGTGAGAGTGCGTCCTTTTGAGAAAATCTGATCTGATGAAGGAAAATTTCACCAATGATTCAAAATACTCTAATTGGACCCCTCTGCATTTGAATTGCATCAAAATACTTAAAACCCATTTAAAAACAAACTGGAAAACGTCTTAAGTCCCTTTACTCTAGTATTCTTATTCAATAATTTTCATTTTCGAATAATGCTACATCACATAAATTCATTATGTTGATAAAAGTTATTTCTAACAAGCATACAAAAGCAAAAGGAAGCAAACAGCATCTTAGCTTAAGCATTTGATTAAATTATCACACTGATTTGGAAAACAGCAATTAGACTACCCTCAGACTGGGTATCCTGCAGATTGTAAGCGGCACCAAACAAATTTTGTGTACACCATAATTTTCACAGGCTGTCTTTTCCATTTATCCTTTCATCTTAAAATGAAATTTCTTTTCCTTCTTAATATTCTGTGATAGTCATGCTTGATCTTATCAATTTTATTTAAGCCTATCTTTTCCTTTAGCAGATTGCAAACAAAGAATACAGTGTCAGGAAGCTATTAAACATCATAACTTTGTACATAATTATACCTTTTCTATTTAGAATCAGTGGACTAAACTGTCATTTACTTAGGCTGAAAGAACTACCTAAACACAAAATCTGAACATCCTTCACTATCATTAATCAACAGGCTTAATGCTTAATTGGTGCTTAGCTATATTTCTACCTCAAAATAGCTCAATTATTCCACAATTAAAGTTATGAAGGGCTAATTTAGATCACACCTAGACATTTATTTCAATCATCTAAGTAAAACCTAACAAAAATAACACCCATCTGTTTTGATACATGAGATGGGTGACACAATGACAATGAAAACATGATCTTAAATCCAATATATAATCTTATTGATAGGAAAGTATATATTATTCTAGGACCACCATGAAATACAAAATTCAACAAAATAAACAAAAGCCTTCATGTACCCTGCAAGCTACCCTTAGGCATGTATTAGGTGGTGGATGCAACATAATACCACTTCCTCTATTCGACATTGCCAAGTATCATTTGTAAAAAAAAGGAATTCCTGAAGCGACTAGTCCATGTAATTCCCTGAGTTACTCTCAGTGTCTTAACAACTTATGTATAGATGGTGCATAATATTTGCAACAACCTCCAAGAATATACTTTCTCTGAATTTATCGAATACATCCAGACTTTTTCAAATCTTCTTTCTTCTGAAAATCTTATATTGCATTCTAAAGCATCTAGGTAATGCTTACGGATTTTTTTTAACAATACTTGATGGAATTTATTGCCTTTGCCTTACCTCTTCTAATTCATGACTACAACACTTGCTGGCAGGGTCCCATACACTACATGCATGCTCAAAGTAAGGAATAACTAACTCTAACTAACATCCCTCGAAGAATTTTTCCTCCCTCCTGTTCAGTTATTGGAGAAATTATCCCAAGATATTTCACATTTTACTGTTTTTAAGTTTCTCCCTCAAAGGCTGTTCAAATATTCATCTGCAGTAGATATTCTTAAGAAGTATTCTGAACATCTGCCTACATTAAGCTCTAATTGCAAATCATCACATCTTCAGACAAACTTAATTAACGACACTAATGAAAATTTTCTAGTCATGATTTGCAGGAAATGTTAACATAATGAGCATTTTGAGATTAATTCATTCAAAATGAAAATAATCAGGATCCTTGATTTTCATAAGAACATGGTGTGTACTTAAATACAAGACCACAACATAAATAGGATCACAATGCTACTAGTGATTTAAAGCCTCAGATAAGCAGGCAGTAACACACAAAAGAAAACAAATATTGCAAATAAAACACAAAATAAACATTAATATTAAAATGACATACACTATGTTACATATTTTAACAATTACAGATAAAACAAACTCACATTCCACATACATGCATGAATTTATAGTGGAAAATTTTCACTTTTTCAAGCAATTTTCACAGTGAGGATTAATTCAGAAACCAAAATAGCCAATCAAATTGTAGTATATTACACTTAGAGGCCATGAATAAGTATGTTTGAACTTAATTGCAATCCCATATTCCTATGTATTCTTTTTATAGCTGATGCAAAAGCTGACGTTACATTTCTAAGAGAACTTAAACTTCCATCAACCAACTCCATTGCATAAAATTCTCATTCAAAATAGTAGAAACAGCAATTATAAGGAATAAGCTGAAGGCATTAAAAACAACTCTGTTACAATTTAAGATAGTGAGTCAGATATCTAAATTTTCTAGAAACTAATTCAACTTTAAATTTCGCTATATATTTAAGAATTATTCCAGATATCTGTCAGTTTCTAACGTAAATTAAATATCTTCCATATTTAAAAGATTTAAAACTAAGAGGTTATTTCAAATACCAACTAGTAACAATAATAAGAAAAAAATTGAAATCCAAGTAGAATATACTATTTTAATTGGCATTGATATTTTTCTCTGAAAACTTCTTTCAGAGCCTGAAGCCATTGGACTATTAAAAACAGATTTTTTAAAAATTGGTTAAACCAAACTAATCCAAATCTAAAGCTTTTTCAGATGGAGTACATTAGATATAAAACAATTTCCTTATAAAACAGAAGTTGCTATTTTCACTTTATAAATCACTGACTGAAGAAGATCAATGGATTTCCATTTCAGTATCAAGTGACTAAATAATTACTTGCATCATTTAGGAAAATTAAGCATTCACAAAGAGAGACACAAATAAGCAAGATGTACATGTGACATAATTATGAGGTGACATGCAAAAAGAAACATTAATTCAAATAAAAAAGTTATACCACAAAATTAAACAAAATGGATAAATTAGCTTAACCACTAATTATCATAAAATGTAATATTAAAAGTTATTCTACTGACAATAAACACTCAAATTACTTTTTAATTTTTAGAACTAATAAATATGATAATTATTTGAATTATGCATAAATGTCATAGCCCAATTCAGAAGATTTAAACCAAAGGCTGATCTATGAAACATTGGGTGAGATTACCATATTCCAAGAGATCTAATACATTCCAAAATAATTAAGAATTTAAAATGGTGAATACCCATTTGCAAAAATAACAAAAATTGTAACAACTTTTTCTATTCAACTCAGACATGAAATGTAACCAATTAACTTACATCATATTTTCGAATTTTCAACATAAAGTTCCTAAATAAGACTTTTATGCCAACAAGACTTTAAGAAACCACTTTATTCAAGTTTAAATTAGACCATTTTCATTTAACTTTCAAAATGGCTTAAAGCAAACACAGACAGAACATTTATCAAACATTCATTTGATAATAGTTTTAATTTTTAAAATTCTTACTGATGACTTCAGGATTGAGAAGAATATACTTGTGTTATTGATTTTATAATCAAGACTAAGAATACACAAGTAGATCTTGTTAGTTAATTGTAAAACTCTGAAACAGTAAACTCTGATCATTGCAAAATGAATTTAATACTCCGAGAGACTTGCCATGATTACTAATAGATTTTGATTATTATATACCACCAAATAAAGATTCATCAGTAAGTTACTATTTCCGAATAAAATAAAACATTGAAAACATAAATATAATATTATATTAAAGGCAATATTATATTAAAGGCAATATTATACAATAAACAAGTGTTCATCCTATTTTTACAATTAAAAACATACAAAGAAATCTTAGATGACCTTATTTAGTGAAAAGTTAAAGCAATTCAAACAAAGTTTCTAGATTAACCTTAGGCTTAAACAAAAACAAAATGTCTTAGTCTGAAGCATGAAAACTTACAAAATGAAATCTTGCTCTTAAAATATATTACTCAACATAATAACACACTTGAAATACAAATTAAAGGATGGATAACATGCAATCTTACCTTCATCAAACTTCTGAAACAAAAGTTCAACATGAGCTCTATTTCCTGGAACACGATATATTCCTTCAGAGTCCAGCCCTTCTTCTTCTATGAACCTCACACATTTCTCCAATAATAGTGGAATGGAATTGTCCTCAGATTGAACAAAGTCCTCCAATGTAAGTGGCTGAGGAACAGTTGCACTTTTCACTTTTTGCTTCTGCTTCTTCTTCTCTCTCTCTTTCTCTTTCTCGGCTAATCGCTTCAATTTCTCTTCCTTCAATCTCCTTTTCTCTTGCTTTTCATCTTCCTTGGCCTTCTGTTTCTCTTTCCGGCGAGTGGTTTTGTCTCCATCTTTTATCTTTGGTACGACACCAAACTAACAAATAAATATATTTATTAGGTTAAAAAGATATGCAAATCCTACTTCATTAAATGCAACTTATATTTTTACCTCTAAAACTATTGCTTTTCAAACTGAAGTAAAATATTATATTCCTTGAATAAGTAGTAGTATTAATTTTGAGGTTTACTTATTTGAAAAAATAAGTTATTTCATGCTAAATCTAAACATAAAATAGTGATTATGGACCACATAATTCATTGACATTGCTGAACATGAAGAATTTAAGGTCTAAGAAAGTAAAAAAGAAAATGTGACTTTATTGATACTGATGAATAAAATGTTTATAATGACTGGAATAAAAATTAATATTAAGGATAACTGACACTTTCAAAATAAACTAAATTAAAAATTTTTAGCAAAACAACACGAACTAATTTCTCAGGTCATCTTCTTATGTTACTCCCATAAGTTATCATACATTTTATAGAATAATAACAATAAAGCTCCTTGAGTGAAAACCACATAATATCACACAGTAAAAAACTCATCAAACATTTAAATCAAGCTATAAATTACATAAAAATAAAGAAAAACCTTATTGAGAAATATGCAAAGTAAAATACAAACCATAGGTGAGTTTACATCTCTAGGTGAGGAGACATCCAGACTGGATTCATCATCATGAACAACACCATATGATGCATCCATTTTCAGTTTAGCTATAAAGAAAACACATGACATCAAAGTAAACATTCCTGAAAAAACAATGATATAACAATTTACATCAGAGATTGTAAAAAAATTAAAGTTTCCATTCAATTATTTATTTTAGTTTACTTTCAGACAGTCGAAATAATAACATCAAGTCTTTTTATCATTAATCAAAATTTCCATGAGCAAAAATAACTGGAAGTATACTTACAAAGAAATTGCTTGCAAACATCAGGCTGTGAAAGAATGTATGCAAAAACATAAAACGCAGACATGCCTAGCCATTAAAATGATCAACAGTGATCTACTACTGTTAATAATGAGAAAATGAACAAAATTCACACAAATTCAGTTAAAAATCCCAGTAATACAAAACATTTACAAACATTGACCATCTAAGTATCTATGAGGCTGAAAAACAGTCATCAACAAAATGCAAAGATAATGTTAGGCTATTAATGTTAATATAGTTTCTTTTGTCATTCTAAAGCAATTTAAGTGCCAAACAACAAAAACGTGAAGGAAGAGCATTAATATAACAGACTAATTTTGAATGAAAAGAAAACATAAGAAAACCTTCTCATTTAGAATAATGAGTACCCAATGTTAAATACTCCATACTGCTTAAGTTACATGCATGTACACACAAACGATTAGTACTATTAAACAAAAATTAAATTATTCCCTTATTTGAAAATTATTAAGAATAAACTTTGACTACCTAACAGGAGTTCACAAAAAATCACAAAAATGCCTAATGCCTTCCATTATTGAATACTGATTTTTCCACAAAATTTAAAGTGAAATAAGGATGATAAAAGAATCATTTCTGGTACAATAAAATACAACAGCATGAAAATTGTCTTAAGATACACATAATGTAATAATTTATTTTAAGCATAACTTAAAATAAACTTAATTCATATAATAATGATAATTATACACCCTGTGATTCATTTAAAGCCACCATGAATGTGTAAAAATCACTCCTGCTCCTGTATAACTCTACTATAAAAATATTCAAATAACGTAAAGTACCCTTGTAAGATATTATTTCTCCTGCTTACTGAAATGTCAAGTAAATGGGGATTAATTTGAAACATTATTTAATTTACATGCTTCCTTTTGGTTTTAATTATTTGGGCTAAGTAACTAGATCATTACAACTTAATAAACTGAAATAAATTCTTACTCAGTAAGTTTCAACATAAAATACTGACTTGACATTCAATAAAATTTAAGAACTTGCTCACAAGGCTGATAAAGCACTCACTCTTTACATACTAAATTAAATTTAACAAGTTACACTATGTCAAAGATATTCTACATTACATATGCTTATAATTTAACTCAAGGGTCAATACAAACCTTTCCCATAAATATAAATTTTAGAATAAAAATTCCTTGAACTTGGTTCAGTGAAAGATACCTATTACAAAAAATCAAATACCAAGTAATCCTCTTCTCTTTCAACAATTATATTCAACATAACATAAATCCTTAGGAAAGCATCATAATACAATACTCCTAACAATGTATAAAACATCATTCTCATAACAAATTAACCTATTGCGGTTAAAAGAAAACATCTCATCTCATGTAATTAGCAAATAAAATACTAATATGCTTCTTTCACAAATTAACATACAATTACATCCACTATTTAGTCACTTTTTACAGAAAACATAATCCATGATGGTCTACATTTAAGTTGAGAAAATTTTGATTAAACCTGAAAAGTTGTGGACTTGGACTCCCTTTGCTTAATTTTTGACAATTCCTACTGTTTGATAAGTACATTTATGAATTCAATTTAAAACTATGAAATATTATGATTTCTTAAACATTTTCAAATGCTTAGAATCAATGACAACATGAAAAATTAAGTTATTATGAGCTGGATTCTCAAAAAGTGATTCAATCAAAAATTGAAAATCTAAAACACCAATATTGCCATAAATTAAGTCCACTAATCAAAATTATTTCTAGAAATACAAATTTTAAAAAGTTTGTTCATTTCCATACTCCTGTAAAAAATTCAATGTTTTAAAATTCCCTTATCATGACTTAAGGAAACAATGAGACATATCAGCTAAGATAAAGCATGAAACAACATTGTATCTCTGTAAAATCTTCCTCTACCCAACGTACACAATGATGCTCTATCTGTATTTAGAAAAACCGTTGCATACAAACAAAGAAAAATAACTGTAATATCTTTCTAAATAAGATTTGGAATATCAATCTCATTTTTTTCCTAGAAATGAAGATTTAATTTTAATGGAATTACTTCAGAATTTATTATGCTGGAGTTTCAAAGAAGCGAAGAAGAAAAAAGAACAAAAACCAGACAGTATTAATTAATAACTCTTACAAAAAAGTTTTCTATGTTCTACGCATTCATATCAAAGTCATATTACAAATAAATAAAACTGTTAACATATCTAATAACTTAAGCTCTCTAATGATTAGACATTTTCACTATAAATTTGCGGAATATGGACAATGTAATAAAATTCATTTCATAAAAATGGTATTTAGGAACAATATGAGAAAGACGAAACTCAGGTAATTTCAATGGCTGCAATATTTCCTATAAATGATATGTTTTCTTTTTTCATATTTACTGAGCCTATTTCTCGTGTGTTAACGTTTTGATTTAAGCCATTTTAATACTTTTATAGAAAAATGCCTTATTGCTTGATGGGTTTGAGTTAACAGGGCAGGTAGAGTAATTCAGAAAATTACAAAAATTTTGCAGATCTCTGTAACAGTGTTATGAGTGAGAAATTCTTATTCATGATGTGGTTTTGATGCAATAACCTATTTTAACTGGTTCTGATATTTAATTCACCTCACCTCTTAAATTTAATTAGATTCTATTGTTTCCCAGTTTTGTAATCAGATGAGTCTTTGAAATAATTAACTAAAATGGCAGAACTTATGAGTGGATTGTCTACACCTATGTACATTTTTACATTTCTTTCATGTTATCTACGAAAAGCTGTCATTAAAAATAGATATGGGATAGCTAAATCAAAAACATGAAAGATTACCCCTCAAGCAGAAGACTAACAAAAGTTTGAGAAATGAATTGCTGTGAGAAATAATTAAGGAAATTAAAAACATGGGAAGAACTCTCTTAATGATATCCCCAATGGACAAAATTTTTCACAATAAAAGCATCAACTAGGAAGCTTACAAGATTTAAATAAAACCTACCATAACACATTCATTGGTGACAACGCAACATGTTTCAATATGCATGGTGGGACCACCTTGTAATGAAATGCAACGCTTGTTCCAGCACCAAATATGACTTAGAAGTAACTGTTGGAATTAATATTTGGGGTGGAACAAGTGCCATCATTTACACCAGCCATCAATAACTATAACTGATGCGTAATGAAATGTTTATAGCTGACATTAAAAGTATTGAAATCATTAATATTTATCAACCTGGAAAGTTTATAAATACTTACTGATTTGAAAAACTGATCACTGATTGTTGCTGCTAATTGAAAACGTTTACTAAATTCATATTTTCAGGATCTCACCAAGTTCTGTTTCTTAAAAAAATGATAATAAAGAGTTGTTACTTCAAGATAAAACTGACGTGTTTAAGCATAACCATGTGGAATTTGACGCATCATGTTATTACTACAAACTAAATATACCTAAAAAAGGCTTCTGATTCTGTGTACAGCTCATCCTACCCATAAGCTTAATTAAAGATACCTAGCATAGAGCTCACTAATAATTTGATTCCCAATAAAATTGAAAGCAAAAAGCAATATATATAATATAAAGCTTTCTCCTCATGTTAGATTAACAAGGATAGGCTTCCATATGTACAAGAAAAGTGCAAAGCTAAAATCAAAATCCCAAACTGATCAAAAGAATACCTAAAAATTATACCTATAGATAAGATACTAAGAGAAATGATGGTCATTGTATCAAATTGATTTAGAGTTAGAAGTCATAAAAGATAACCTGTTTGAGTAAAGAAAATAGAACAAAGTGCCAACTCTACATCTACCTGCAGCTTCACTTAGTTTTATAATATGCTCCTATCATAATACAAGCAAGGAATAAAATATTATATTACCATTTGATTTGAGGGTAGTGAATCCATAAGTCAGAAAAAGTGAATGGTACCCAAGTCGGTAAACAGCAGTTGCTACTGAACAGTTTTGGAGATACAAATGAAACACTTTAGGATATCAACATAGCAAATGTTCCAAAGATGTGCCATACATTTTCTACACTTATTCTACTCACCAACAAAAGGAGAAACATAACCTGGCCTGAGAAATCCCCATCTCTAGATCCTATTGGTATGTTTTTGAGGACATTTAACTCAATGAACCTCTGGTCAAAAGACAAGATAAGTTATAGAAATGTATTATTTAATAATTGTTAATATACTGAAAATAAGCGCAAACTTTGAAGATGTATGGCAATCACTAATTCTGTACATCTCTTTGTCTATATGACAGTGGAAGCTTGCATGAACTCAAAAAGTGGTTGTTTTTATATTTGCTACGTTGATGTTCCAAACTTGTCCAGAAATACCTAGATTGTTTAAATTGTTTCTCTATCCACCACTGTTCACAGGCTTCACTTTTCATCACATTCACTTTGCCCAACCTAGTGGTTAACTTATGGGCCTCATTGTAAAATCACTACGTATTCCATTTCAAACTGCAAAATAATTTTTAAAATAATCCAAAAATATCTTAAACTGAATGAAAGATGAACTAATTCCATCGCTCAACTATACTTTATAATACTGAAGATCCTGAACTCCTGAGATTATAAAATACTGCCAGCTTTTCCAAAGATGTTTCAACAAATTTAAGGATTTTCCTATCAGAGAGAATGCACTTAAAAATAATAACCTTCAATTCATATCAATAAAGATAATTTGAAGTTGAAATAGTGATTGCATATTAGTTTAGCTACTAAGCTTTTCCGGCGATTTACTCCAAATGGTAATACCTCATCAAAATCTAAAATTTGTCTAGTAATTTTAAGATATAACATAGAAATATATTTTAATATTCAAGATATTCTGAACCACTAAATGTGAACTCCCAGCATATGTAGCAAAAACAGTTTGTAAACATAAACATGTTATAGACAAATTTAAAATAGGCTCCTTATTTGAATTCATTTCCACAAAAAAGTTCTGCTTAAGCTTTTTCTTACCTTACAATTATTTTTAGAATTTTTTTCCAAGCATACCAAACAAATTATTCACTATCCCATCAAAATCACACTTTTGAGAGTACTTTCCTCATGCACAATTATCTGGAACCCCGCTGAAATATACATTCTTTTTTTCTAATATTTCAAATGTGTTATTCAAAATATATCTTAAACAATTGAATATTAACATTAAAAACCACAAAAAATACAAAAATACTAATAAAATATTTGTATCAAACATTAGAAACATTTTACAGAGAGATATTGTAGGTTTTTCATTGTATCAAGGTTTTACATAGATATAGGTGAACAGGCACATTAATTACACAATACCAAAAATTTTGGGTTCATTTAAACAACAAAAACCACATGCATTTGCTTCACTCAATAAGGGGACAACCTTAGCCACCTAAGCTCACCAAAAGCACTTACATGAAGGAGAGAACAAGTCATTGTCAGAGGTAATCTGGGAGGTGAACTGTTGCTGAAGAGCTGAAGGGTGGTGAGAGGGGCCCCGAAGCTCAGGAGGAATTGGTATTAATGGGGGTCCAACTGAAGCATTGGGCCCCCTTCCACTTGTATTTGACTTCTTTTTCAACTTAAAGGAACGTTTATGAGGTTTGTATCTAGGCCGAGTGGCAGAGCTGGAGACATCAAGGTCACTAGCATCACTCTCATCAGAAGGTGTATCACTGTGGACTGAAAGATAGAAAGAAGTTTCCCACACCGCACAAAGCAAAAAAGCAAAGATAACACTGCGTAAAAAGCCATTAAAAGGTCACACAGAGTCCCTAATTAAGAAATTACGACTGAAAATTTGGGCATTAGTATTAAGTAAACCAGAAACACTATTAACATGATGGTTTCTTCTTTACATAAAAATAGAAAGAGATACAGTTATTTTACATGACCAGGATTATTAGACACCCTACCTATCAGAGAAAATTTAGTTGGAATTTCTGGACATACCTTACTAGAAATTAATGCTGTTACTAGAAATCAATGTCAACTTCATTAAGGTCAAAAAATAGCACAAAGAAAATATCCCATTAGTTAATAAGACAAACATTAAATGTAGGAGAGTAATTGTGGATTTTAACATTTGGCCCAAACAAAATGATGACTTTAATTATATATAACACTCAAATTAATGGTTTTCCTCATGCATAACAGTAATAGCAGAGTAAATCCCAATAAATTCACTGCGCTACTAAAATGCATACTATGGAAAAATGAAGAGAAAAAGCAGTTCATACATAAATCTACGGCAAAAATATCTAATATGGGTAGAGCATTACAGTATACCTGTTTTCAATGTAAAATTAACTTTTTTAAATTTTCTTTTGCAATCAATTCTTTCAAGTTATCAAAACCCTATAAAAAATCAAGTGTTCCTAAATGAAAATGGAAGGCTTTATTAAAATGAACAATGTTGGGAATTCTAAGTTTTATCAGCTACTACATTAGTTTACCACTTTATTCGATAGTAAACCAGCATTTATGTAACTGATATCCATTTTATACTTTTTCATTAGTTCAAAAATCTAAGAATTTGATAATCATAAATATTTGTAATTAGTTTAACATGTTGAAGATCCAGAAACAGACCTTTTACAACAAGATATAAATATCATGTGGTAGCCAGGTTATGAATATAGAATTCCATTTGGCACATAAACTAATACAGAATGGTTAGTGATTACTATCATAGTGGATACTTATAATAAGATTTAATGGCAAAAGCTCACTTGAAGTCAGCAAATTAAGATTCCAAATTCTGATAGATATTTCTCCATTAAATGAAAAACCAAAAATTTGGATTCAGTTTTTTATTAAATGAAACAATTATATTGTCTAAAAATAAATGAACAATTATTTTTGATAATAACTCAGTATAATCTTCACAGTGATGAGCAAGTCTATTCAAAATTTTAAAGCTATAATAATGGCTGGACTTTCACAAACCAACTGCACACAAACATATTGCTATATATATGACATGCAATATAAATACAACAATATGCTAAATACCAAACAACATGCATCCCAAACACCAAATAATAACATCTCTAGCTAATACACCCCCATGCTTTTACATATAAATAACATATTCTTATCATTCATCCTATCTCTCAGATAATATTACACAACTATCATTTTCTTTGGAGAAATGGTAAATATGACAGCACATAGGTTTCCAAAACGCACACATACACACACACAAATTTAAGTTTACAAGACAGGGTCACAGTCTTGGCAATTGGCAACTTAGAGCAAGAAAGGTACCAATATCATAAAAGGAAATATCATGTTGTGTGAATACCAAATCTTATGCAGGAAATTGGTTTTGAGAACCTCTCATAATATATGTAACACCGTTAGATGTTTTAAGGGGCAGCAATTTGATTCAATTAGCCTGATAAACACTTTGCCTACTACCATTGGCAGAAACATTGAAACTATAAAATGTCATCTACGGCAATATTTTCTATGTTTCTCAAATATGTGAGCAGAGCAGGCAAGCTATCTTTGGAATTCACACTGAGAGACCAACAATATCAACTGGATAAAATGCATAGCAGTAAAATAGCATCTTTAACAAAAATCACATTTCCTCAATAGCATATGAAACTAAGAAAATTAAATGATTGTTTGGTATCAATTTCATCAAGCAATGTAATCTTAGCTGAGATTAAGCACAAAATTGGCAAATTCACTCAAACAATGAGAAAACAAAGTTATAAGAGCCTATATAATAAAATAAAGCTAATTCACAAAAGCACTTCTGAATGCCATTGACATAAAAACATTTTCAATCTATTCATAACATTTTGTAAACAATACACACAAAATTGCCCAATGAATTCATTACAAAATAAATTTTTGTAGTCATGCTGGTCAAGCAATGCACAAAACCGATGTATGTAATAAAGTATCGCACACAATTAAAACATGATCTTAATAATCAAAAAATAAGGCATTAGCTAAGCCAAAGGCTAATGCCAGCATTACAAAGATGAAATTTTAATTATGATACATAATATAAGAAGCAAAAGAATATCACCATTGCTAATAACTTGTTGAAATAAGAATAAACAAACTTCATCTGTAATAGTTATCAAAGCACAGTTTAAATATCATACAGAAATAAAAATTTCTCACATTATTAACAGGATAAAATAGTTAGGATGGTAATGATGGCACCAATGTTGTACAGAACTTGCAAAGGGCATATTAACAGTAAAACAATTCAAGTAATCATAAATATGATAAACAACATTTATATAAAATCAGGTAGACAAGCTTCTGATGCTTAAAATAATTATAAAAATACTTATCTTATTATAACAATCTTTGTATGGAATAGATGAAGATGTTGATATCGTGTTTAATAGTACATGAAAACTTAATATGATAATACTAACATTGAAAATTAAAAAAATAA
The DNA here is from genome assembly GCA_036926295.1 of Pachydiplax longipennis. Taxonomy (NCBI): domain Eukaryota; kingdom Metazoa; phylum Arthropoda; class Insecta; order Odonata; family Libellulidae; genus Pachydiplax; species Pachydiplax longipennis. The sequence goes on from JAVFKF010000010.1 coordinate 6,868,546, forward strand.
ACAAATGAAAGTTGGCTTTTTTCTGAATCAACTAAATTATTTCAAACTTAAGTTCTAGAAATTATACAGTGTGTGAAACAAATAAAATACAATTACACACTCTAAGCTTTAATATGTCAACATATAACAAATAATAGAGCTCTGGATAGGAACAACAACTAAATCTCAATATTAAGAAAATAAACCATACCAATACATAAAAATTTAAGTCCAAACAAGTTATTTTATACACAATTCAAACAAAATAAGCATCTAAAACAAAGTTCATCATTTTTTGAACCATGAAAATCCCAAACATATAGATATCCAAGTTCTGGACAATGGTTGTAGCAAACATAGCCCATACATTTGGTTTGCACTGAACAAACTAGTTTTTAGTCATGATTATCATTTTGCCATATCATTGCCAATGTATTTGGTTTGCACTGAAGAAAATAGTTTTTAGTCATGATTGTCATTTTGCATCATCTGATAACCATTTTTTCTTTTGAATCTTTGGATGGTTGTTCTCAGTGTGTTTGACAACCTTTCACCATTTTTAACAAAAAAGCCTGGAAAGCAATAAAGCATTTAACAAAATAAGCCCATATTCTTCATCAAGCATGCATTGATAGGGTCTTTTCAAAAATTTTAATGACATTTCATAGATATCACAATTCCTTCCATAGATACAACTACTTAATCATTTTCTCGTTTCATCATTAGCTCTTAATCATAAATATTACAAGAGGGGTGCTAAGTCTTAACTTCTCTAAAAAATAATATGCTTAAAACTTCAGGATGTGCTAGAGAGTCAGTAACCCACACATTTTTCAATTTGAAATAAAAAAAAAATTCTTCCAGATATGCTGCAAAATTTAAAGTAGAATATTTTGGATGAGTGTAAATAACAAAATGATATGATTTTGCATGAGCTCCATTCAGGTACAAAAGTTAACCTTAGCCATTCCAGATGAAAATCATATATATCATTCCAATCAATACCAAGCTGCTTTATGATTAGAAAAAGATTGTTGTATGCATTTAATCTGCATTTAACTCTAATCTGCATTTAACTCTAAGCTGCATTTAATGAACTGTAAATAGCTGAAATCAAACTATAATTTGTACATTTTAAAATACAAAATGAATCAACTGAAAATTTTAAAGTCCTCATAGATCACACACACAAAAATATTTTAATTAAAGAATTTAATTTGTCCTTTGTCTAATGGTTTGGGACCAGAAAATGATTTATTTTTATGATGATCACTGTTACTTAATTGAAGATATTCCTAGTTTTAGCACCAAATGCTTTTGATTGCACATTTATTACAGATTCCGCCACATCATCACAGCATATGGAATCAAAACAGAATAAAAGAATTTTTTCACATCCACAGGAACATATCTTAAGGTAGAGGTAAAAATCAGTGCTCTATTTTTATTAAATCAACCTATGTAGCAGATTTAATTACTGGCAATATTGTGTAAAGTCACCTAATATGTCTAAGGTCAACAGTACCCAAATGCAATTTCTATATTCCTTTTTAACTATATACACCCCTTTATTATGAAATTAAGTGCAAACAATTCTATAAAGAAATAATTATGAGATGATATTTTGAAAACATTATGGTCGGTGCGATGTAATGAGCAAGCTTTTCATGTAAATATTAATGATCAAAATGTTTTTAAGACAATCTTACATGTAATCCAGTTTCCACTGTTAGCTAAAAAATAATTAAGACCCAAAAAATTATGAATTTTTCATTATTGACAATACAGATTTTTTAATTAAACATAGTATTGTTTCAAATGAAGTTTTTATAATCCAATATAATAAAACTAGCTATATTCATGGAAGCAATTATCATTGATTGCAAAAATAACATTTATCTAGGTTGTAAACTATCACAACAGAAACTTAATATCAATTATGAAAATACAAGGCAGTAATTCTTGACAGTTAAAACAATATTCTTAATTAATGAGAATTTGAGCCCTTATAAAATTGAATGAGAAGAATTTTACAAACTTTCATGGTTACTCACTGCCAACATCAGAGGTTTTTCATCATTTTATATTGATCTTTAATACAAAAACATGACCAAGTTGAGCAATTGACATTATGAAAATTGATAAGTGATTCTAAGTTATGCATTAACTTATAAATTTAGATGCATATTTGGAGTTCTGCTGATTTGGAGAATTTATATATTACATCTTTACTCTTCTTGCTGGTGTATTATGAGTTATTTCATATTGTGAAAAATGTACCATGCAATTCAAGAGCTAGCTCAGTTCGTGTAATATAGATCACTCTGATTACTAGTTGTGACTTTCACAATGAAAAATTTCCATGATAGAGACTAATTGACTAATTCTTTTATAGTGACCCCAAACACAACTATTAGACTGGCAAAGAAAATCCATCCAAAAGGAAAATAAGGTAAGGCATAGTAACTGCTGTGTAGTGCCACATAAATTGGTGCTTTTTGCATGGAAGTGCTTGTCAAGTTCATGGATGTTCATTAGATTCCAAAAGAGCAAAGATTTTGCAAATGCTTAGCAATGCATAAGAAATTAATGCTGATTTCAGTAAATTGTGTAATTTTGGCTGATGGCTCTAAGTATAATTGTCACACAATACATCTGTTATAGAACTCGAGTCACATTCAGAAAAACCATTCCTCAAGACAGACAAGTAGAGCACATAGCATAATCATTCCAAACTTTAAGCAGAAAGATACCACAGAAATTCAAAGTCAATTCATTAGAAAATTTCCAACATGGACTCATATTAAGTATATCTTTCTTTAGCATTGTTTAATTGACATTATTAGTTTTCACAAACACATTCAATAGATGCCGGTCATGGACAGAAAGTTTGAGACGCATCTACAATTATCATATGATGTTAGTTTCAAATTTCATGAAACGGCATACTGACAAGCAACTAAGAATTCATTAACTGTGTTTCATTGATTTTCATGAGTAAGTAGATTTCATTGTAAGCAGACAAAATGCTTCCCAGAAATAACTACCATCTGCCATTTTGAAAACTGCTCAGCACTTGAATGCTATCATTGTTTTCATAACAATTAGAATGCAAGTATAGCATAGTCAAACCTTTCAATGTCATCCAATTAAATTCCAAGGTTTTTACACGTTTACTATTACATTTCAAATAATTCATACTAAGATTTCCCAAATTTAATGATAAAAATATTTTATAGCCACCCTGATCTGAAGTGCCTTCAGGAAAGACAAATTATTCAGTAGATAATCCTTATTTTGTGGCGGACTCATTAGAAAACAATATGAGAATTAAGTCCAAATTGTGACAGTATGACAAACCATACACCTAATTTGTAGAGAAGATCTTAAAATTCATTGAATCATGTACCTTCTAGCATATACCACCTAGTTTATATCATGACAACTCTCTCTTTTCTTTACCATTAATATGGCGATTGTTATTTCAAAGATATCAAAAAGATAAAATTATATGTTCCTGATTTAACTAATTCCTACCAAAAACAGCACATGGAGAAAAATAGCTAATATCATTTAAAAACAGTGAATATTTATATATTTTTCCAATTTTCTAAGTGTTTTTCACATCTACGTGCATAGAAAATTTGCAACTTTATCAATATCCGTCTATAAATTAATTCTTTCCATAAATTAGATCTTAAAAGTTATTTTATTAATTTTAACATTATTTAAGTTGATAAATGCATCAATAGTAAAAGTGAAGCATAGATTTTATCACACTTTATTTTAAATTTAAAATTATTTTTCCTTGTGTTCCTGTATGTTCAAAAATACTAATCAAAAATACTAACCAATACTAATAATTCAGTAGAATCTGACATCAAAGGGTTGAGATTTAAAATTTACAAAGAAAGCCAATCAATAGGACATATTTAACAGTATTGTCTAATACTGTAGAAGTATACCACAGAATACATGCACCCTTCCAACTCATTAATTGCAATACAATAAATACAATCAGCTGATAACTTGATGTAAGCAGAAAAATATAAGACAAGAATTAATGTCATTTTATGAATACATACATTGGAAAATTCTGTCAACCCTCCCAAAACTGTAGGTCACTTTAAATAGTAACTCTGATAAATATATTACAACAGTTTCACAATTAAACGAGTACAAGAAAATTATTGAAATCAACATTATATTATTATTGCAGACTATGCACACAACTCAGCAATTTACAAGAAACATTTTTTGCAAAAAACGCTAGTTTACAAGCTCATATGGACATGAATATCGATAAATGCATCAAAAGCAAATATGATAAAATAATCTTAAATACCTTCGTCAACAACAACGCATTTTAGAAAATGATAACTTAAGGATCCTTAAAATGATAAAGAGTGATAGAATATTTTGAAAATGATAAACTCTAGTGCTCAGGTTTGCTTTTACATATAACAATGCATATTTGTCAATAATTTATACCTCAACCTATTCTCTGAAATTTAACAAGTACCCTATGCTTCACAAATGAATATTACACAAGAAATGGTTTTATTAATTCGGATATTCAGGATGATCCCCCTGAAACAATAGGAGTAATAATGAGATGGCGGCTGAACCACCTTTGCCCTGAAAAATTACTTTGGACCACTGAATCTAAACTTACAAGAAGAGCTGATAATTAGTTTTATTCTAAAACCTCCAAAATCATTCATGCGAAGTAATAATAATGGCTATGAAAAAAATTACCAACTTTTTGTACAGATAACTCAAGTATTCAGCATGTATTACATGGGAGGGTCCTACCATACATTATTTGTGTAATCACAACACTGATACAATTATGAATTTACGATTCATGAACAATTCCAAATTTACATGCACACAATAATATGAAATTGTAGATTTTTCCTATTTCCTCCCGCTTTCAGCAAAGAATACTATGCTTATCAACATTTTCAAAGTACAATAGTCATTTTGTGAAGTTTTCACTAGCTCTCTAATTTATTTTCTACAAAAACATTGCTTAATGAACAGAAATACTCGAACAGAGATTTAGATTATTTTGGGTTTTAAAAAATATTGAAAATCAAGATACTTTTCCATAATCAATTTCCTTTGAATTAGAAATAGAAACTCTCTCTTATCTCACCTATTCTCTCTTCATTGTGACAGCTTAAATCACCTTTTCTGATTACAGTAAAAGTATATGCATAGTATTTTTATATCCAAAATATGATATTAGAGGAACTTATGTAAATTAGGAACTGTGATTAATACATCACCCATAACTTAATCAAAATAAATTTTGAATGTAGATTATACTTAATCATTTACAACATAATTCATTTAACCTAATAAATGTGGGAGCATGAGTTTCAACAACGATCTTTCATTCAAGTTTTCACTTATTTATATCTAGATCATTGAATTTGTCATTTATCACAGCATCCTCAAATACAAACCTTAAAATCAATTAATTAAAACTTATGCTTTCATAACACTAAACCAAATGGTAAGTTGATGATTTTGTAAAAAGCCACAAATTCTACAGGATGATTACTTCATTGAATTCCAAAATCCATTAAAATTTTTTAATCAACAAATATTACAGCTAATAAAACTGTCATAACATAACTCCATTCAATCCTCTTTTTTTATCTACATCCTAAACTTTGTAAAAAATTTTGAACTGGATGGTATTACTTATCTAAGATCCATAAGAATCCTTATTAACTCAACTTATCTCTAGCACTCAATTACAAATAATTTTTAATAAACGTCACATAAAAAATACAATACAAAACTTATGAATTTTCTATCGACTTCGTCATACATCTATAAGCAAAATTTACTTAAGAGTGTCAAATTTTTGTTTATAATTTTTGCTAATATCCAGTACTACTACAATCAACCTTGGGATACCTATCTACTGATCTTAACAGAAACTTTAATCGGTACTGGTACCACGCTTTTAAACTTTTCCCTGCAATAATTTTTTATTTTAAACTACCACCTTCCTCAATAATTAGAATGAGGAATAAATGAGGTAAACCTTTTGCAATATTCAATCAATGCCTTTAGCTCAAGTCATATGAATGGATATTCAATCTTTCTCATTGGTATAAAGCAAATGACTCCAAAATATATACATTCAATTTCCTAAGATATTCATAATCCACTTAAATTTTATTAAATGTGAACCAGGAGAGCTGGATTTCGTTGTCATTATTGACCAGCTGAACAAAAATATTCTAAGAGTCAATTGTTACCCTGATTACACTTAGTCTATGAAACCAATACAACATCCAAATTATTCATACCTCTTCTTCAAAGTAGTAACCAGAAAAGGAGAAAACAGAGAAAATGCGACTTTGATTTACAATTTTATATCAATTGAAATTAGAGACCATTACGAACAACTTTGATATAATGCCACCTGGCTATAATCCTATGAAACTTCTTGCATCACATGGAAGTTTTTTTGTATTAAATTCATTTCTCCAGCAATTGAAATAAAACTTCATCGAAGATATTTGAGTCAAATGTGGAAATCATTCAGCATACAAAAATTATAAGACACTCTGAATATTATACTAAACTATATAAGGATGAAGACAATAAAATAATTTTCTAAACACTTTCTCTATGAATGAAGATAATCTAATGGCTATATGGTTCTTCTATATCTTTTCATATTATTGCAAATAGCCTCCATTAAATCCATCAATAAATAAAGGGCATATCAGCAATACTGTTGGAAAAAGTTTAATCATTCACATCTGGAGCAATTTTGAGTAACTAACCAACCAAAACTAAAGATACTATAGAATCCTAGCAGAAGTAATAAAAATTATGATTTAAAATCAAATTGTAAGAAATACAAATAACACTTTTTACTTCCAGAAAACAGATTTATCATCAATCTAAAGCACCATGCCTTAGTATGTAAATGTACACTACAGCTGAAAACATTCCTAGGTTACTGCGATTTTTAGTCCTTAAGTTTCCAAAACCAATTTAGTTAAATAAAGTCACTTCTGATTTCGTAATTTAAGAATAGTAAGATATGTATGATAAGAAATGGAAAGGAGATACATAAGCTCATGCAAGCTTCTGCATGAATCTACCATGCACTATTAAAAGTTATCTACAAGGAAGCAATAATCTGCCAAGCACAGTTAAGCCTAAGCCAGTCTTGAAGAGAAAGCAGGGCTATTTAGCATTAAACTGTGAATACCTTTCTCACTGGAATCACAACCCCCCCGAGACCTCTCCTCCTTAAAACGATAACTAAGTAACCCAGGCCCATCTGCAGCTGCAAATGGCTGAATAGGTGGGACTCTAGGAGTTGCGACTGGAATGGCTGTGCGTTTCTTGCGGATCCGTTTATGAGGTGTGGGCTTTCTATTTACTTTAGAATAGGTGTCCAATCCTCTCTGCCGCCGTTCTAGAGAACTCCAATCACTGTCCGAATCAGAGTAAGCTAGGGAAAAGGAGGCCCCTTGTTAGCTTTCCCTAATTCTCACACATCATCATCAAGAATAAATTTATCTGTTGGCACATTAATGCCCAGAAAAATATTTTGCTGGGATTTCTATCTTTTAAGAATTAATACTTTGGTGTTTACCGATGTGTTAACAAAAAATGTGAAAATTGAGAAACTGATAAACTGAATCAAACTGCAGCAGTAGCACAGATGGAAGCATAGAAAGCACACAGATCACCACTTTCAAAGCCTGTAGACAACATTTGTTTGAACATACATCAAAATGAGCAAGAACAATTTCAAGGAGTTACTCCAATCTCAAAGATCCCAAAATAAGAAACTTATAGAAACATGGAACAAATAATAAAATCTGTGAAAATAAAATTTGAATAAATTCATAGATAACTAATTGATTTGATAAAGAAAGACAAAAACAACAAAAATAACCATTATTTTTGTTAATCGAAATAAGTATATGTATGTATAGAAAAAATTCTAATCTTTTAATGAGAAATTTTGTCCTATTTAAAATCACTCAGTAAAATTCCTCCAGAAAATACGCTAGTCTTAGATGGATATCATCTTTTATTAAAAATATTCAAGTTAAATAACACTATTCAACAATGATAAATTTCTGTTTGAGACATTTTATTCAGGCCTAACATAATGGAATATGCACATTAATGTGAACTCTTTCTAAATCTTAATCTCTTCCTAATTTCACCAGTAAAAAAACCCTTAACATGGACTTTGCATGTGCACATGGTCCTATTTGATAGAAAAAGATTAGCTTATTATGAAATATGTATAGCAAAAGCACAGCAAGTGCAAAAACAATGAAGAAATGAAAGAATAATTTGGAAATAGCTGATAAAAAGTTTCAAATATTTTACAAAACAGGCACTTGAAAACCTCTAAAACAAATCCTTCATTTTTGGCTAGAGGATCAGTGCATGAAGGATTAAAAAAAACACACACATTAAGAATTAATTTATATACCTTCAACTCAACAAATATTTATGACTAAAGAATAACTAGTGAAAATTACAACTGCTGGTACAGGTGTAAAGCCTGACAAAATTATAAATATAATTAATGTATTAAATACAACTATTATTACTGTTTAACATAACCTATGGAAAATAATAAGTTAAATTCAGCATACTGATAAAATGAAAAGCATATAAGTTTACGATCATTCCATCTAAGATTTCAATCATTATTAAATAAACTTACATGGACGACCTTTCTCACGCCTGTGCCTTAGCTTGGACTTGTTACTACTGCTAACTGCATCCTGAACAAGAGTGTAACTGTAGTCTCCATCGTAAGTTGGATATGACCCAGGAACAGCATCTTTTACCTGAAAAGAATTAAAAAGAGAATTAACTTTTACATTTGAATCCTTTGTTAATTTCTCTTATCTGAAAAGGAGATACCCCAAGGTTACGCAATTTTCTTAAGGAAATGGCCACCTACACAATTACCATATGACATATCTGTGATCATGTAGCTTCTTTCAAACACAAGATTAGTATTTCCTAGTGCAAGTTTTCAGAGTAACAAAGCATCTACCAAGCTAAACCTTTGTAAATTATTATATTAACAAAGTGACAAGACAAACGTTCGAGTAATATTGAACACAAAAACAAAAACAAATGATTTTGGGCATGCAAATGATTATATCGAGAGCTTGCTAAAAATGTAAAAAATGCAGTTATATCTTAATTTGTTGCACTAAAAATAAAAATGAAATAATAAGTGGCATTTCGTTTATATATTAATGATCAAAGCCCACCTGTGCATACTCAGAACCTAAATCCACATTCTCAGGCGTAGCCAATGGAGCATGTCCAAATCCAGGTTTGCTTAATTTTTGAGCCATTCCTTCCTTTCCTCCAACGTTCATTCGAGCAATAGCATCGGTTACTAATGAAAAGTCTTTCAAATTTAACTTTCCGGGTTGCTAGATGATAAAAAGCAAATACACTCATGAAAGTTTGAAGGCATGTCTATCACTAAAAATCTATTAATTCCTTCATATTGCATGAACAGACCTTTTTAGTTTAATGACAAACACTGCCAGGCTTAACAGAAGATAATGGTTTTAGTCAAGACTACAAACCAAAACAATGTGTAAAATGTAAAATAAGGAAACAAACAAGCAGAGCTTAAATAAACACATGCTTCAAAAATGGAAAAATTGTGAAAGCTAAATTAAATGTGATATAAGCGCAAATTCAGCAAAGATTAACACAACACCTACATTACCAAAGCATTTTAAATCATCAAAGAAAATCACCTTCAACGTTTGGCTACTGCCCTTGGGTCTTGATTTTGAGGATGGTATGTGACGACGTCCGGTTGTGAAGGCGTGAAGCCCATAGCTGTTCACCCACATCTCATCATCTCTATCTGCAAGGGTAAATCAAGCATTAGTAAGCCATTAAGTAATTTAACCTAACATGCTTTAGGAGTTACCTATTTTTAACAAAATGGCAACAAGTTATTGCTATCTACATATCAAATTCCTAGTTGTTTCTGCTTAGAAAATTCTAAATTTGCAATGAGCACATCCATGGCAATACTTTCATAGCCATTCAGGTATCTAAGTATCTCAAGAGTTCTCAAATTACAAAAAAAATCATAGCTGTATATGCAGGTATTTCAATTATATACAAGATATGGAAATATTACTCAACTGATGCATGTTCATTTTTTATCATTTTTAAGATACAGTTGAAAGCAATTACTCAGTGCTACAAGAATTCTGCAGTGTTACATTCTAGGCAAGGATTTGAGGCATGCAATCACTACATTGATATTCGCTTATAATTGACAAAAATAGCTAAATTGTAAATATAAGCATGATATAAGAATTGAAAAATATGTAGTAAATTAGCTTTTCAATAATATTGAGTGAAACTTGGAATTTTTACAAACAATATAATTCTGAAAGATTTCTAAAAAGAATATCAATTATGTATTTCTCTTTAATTCTACATATTCTTCAAAGATGAAAGAATTTAAGGGCATGCATTTATGTAATATAAAATTGTAAATATAAAATAGACAATGGCTTAAAATATGAAACTGGGCACATAATGCTATAAGAAATACAAATCACCCCTTTAATGAAAAACTTGGTAAATGAATTGTCAGGGAAAATATAATTCACTTAAAATATGTATATCACAGATAAGTTCACAAAAATATATAGATATCTTGCACATGACATTAATATTCACATCTTATCAAAACAGACAAATTTCAAATAAGTGCAGCTTACAAATTAGTCAAGTACATCTGAGCAAAGAACAATATTCAAAGAATATCACATGATATAAAAATCAATCGATTTCTTGTTATTTCATACAATGTACTTGAGTATATGCCATTCTCACTGAAAATCACATTGAGTACTTATTTATTCTAAGCTTAGATTAAGTAATTTGAATAGCTCTACTTCTTATGAAAATGTTTTTTTAAATTGCAAAATTTGCTATATTCAATTGTTTATTAGAAACTACCATCAATTTATACTAGGTAGTACGTGGCATGAGTATTATTTCTTTGGAATCCATTTAATATCTAAAGAGTTTAATTTGTCACATTCCAAATTCTCTACTCCAGATTAGTTTAAACATCTCGAGCTTTTACGGATCTTCATTACACAGCAAAAGTAAGTTACAATACTATCTATTGTTTTATTCCTTAAAATAAATATCGGACATTTCTAGTACTAAATTTTATAGAACCTTTATCTGAATTAATAAAATATACGAATCTTGAAACATTCCATTTCTTTTCAGTCATTGCAAATATCAGCTAAAGACGACTTACTGCATAGATTCCTTACTATTCTATTTCACTGATCCTTGCTTCATACAACACATGGAAATGCATTGATAATGTTTTCTGAGAGTTGATATAAAGAAAATTAAGTTGTAAAATAGGCCCAAAATTAATTGCCTCAAGCTGTAAAAATTGTCATCCTTTTGAATGCAGTGATTCTTAATGAGCAGAAAAAATTCATTAAAACAGTATAGCTTTAAAGATCATAGACAAATATATATACATAAGTGCAGAACAATACTTGACTTAAGGATCTAAAACTTGTTTCAAAAAAGAACTCATCAATTCCTAAAATTGAAAAATGGAAACTGTAATTAAGAATTTTTTAAAATTCCGTTCAAATAAATATTATACAAAAATTTCAACTTTGAACCATAATTAATTAAAAATGATTGTACCATTTCTATTTCATACTAAACATATCCTTAAGCTTGATGAAAACAGAAAGGTAGATCATATAGTAAAAGTAACTATACTAAAACAATGCTTTAAATCAAGAAACATATGAAGGATTGATTTGAACTGAATTTTTTACTCCTAAATACTGTGTATACTCATGTACAAGACATCTTTTCAGAAAAAAAACATCAGGAAATTAAAAACATACATTAATTAACATTAATAGGGCATCTCTTATAAGAGGATATAGATTTTCAACAGTTAATATTACGAACGATCAAGAATACGGCCGTAAAAACCTTCTGAGTCTTACATGTTGGTGTATACTGTACTAAAAACATTATACTTGTAAAATTATTCAAATTTTCATCACTATTTTAAACAATTTCATCAATTCAAATCACTAACAATCTAGTTGTATCATTTTCCGAAACTGAAGAAGTCAAAAACCGCAAGGAAAAGATTTCTTTACCAAAAAGACTGAATACATAAATTTTTTAGTTGTTATATAAAAGAATTGAATACAGTAGATTTAGCATGTATTGTACACAGAAACATCAATTTCCTTTTTGCTTGCATATAGGAAAAGGTTCAATTGAATTAATGTGATTAACCAAATACAGCAAATCTATTTTAATAATAATAAACAAATCAAAATAAAAGAATTCCATTTATGAGGATACTATTGAGGTAAATATTTTTATTTGTAATAAGTGACAAATATAGCGAATTGAGATACAAATTAAATTTGTATGGAGGATGGGGATTCCAAAAAGTTCCATACATGTCTAGCTTAACATTTGTACTTAAAATAAGAGAATAGGTTAAAATAGTTGGCAAGATGGTCTATTTCTTTCCATTAAAATTCATATTAATGAGATAAACTAAAAAAACAAGTGAAGTTAACTGAATAAATAACATGAACAAAAACTATGATACACTGAATTTTCTTTTTTCTAATCTAAATGTTGCAACTGTATTTCTCTAGATAAGAATTTTCAATTTTCTGCTGGTATTACAAATTTTCTAAAAATCAAGCTGCCACCAAAAGTAATTTGCAATTTTTTACATGCACATATTTAATGGAAGTGCATAAATAAGAACTTCTGTATTGTCAGAACAAACAATTGCTGTAATTTATAGAATATAAGAGTCAAGTACCATACAAATCATGGATTAGGTGTAAACTATTTCTATATATTTTGGGATGAATAATTTTAGGGAAAATGAAGTAATTTTTTCAACTTTAATTTCTGCTTCTCAATAAATCTTGTACGAGCATTCATTGATAAACAAAAAGGGATTATCAGGAAAGAAATCTATCCTATACTACCGTTTCTATCTCAGATGGTTATTATTACACATTTATAAACTTGCCAACTTCACATTTTTATATTTGGCCCTAGCAAATTTTTAGATAAATTTATAACCTAAGTGGATGCTTTACTCTTCCTAGAGATTGTATTTAATATCTTTTTCAATGCAAGATCTCCAAACTATACAGTGATATAGTCTTCTTTATAAAATCTGTAACATCAAATGAACTTTTAATGGCATTACTCGATCAAACATTTATCACGTAATCATTAAATAACAAAGAATTATTTATACAAGATGTGATACCTCGACACAAACAAAGATGTTAGTCAATCACATTTTCTAATGCAGACAACATAAAATGATATTCAAAAGGAGCATGCTTCAAAATATGAAGATGCAGTCAAGTCAGATTCTTTAATGAACCTTAAAGAGGTCTGAAGATTTTGAGCATTTGGGTAAGAATAAACAGCAAGTGCACATCATTCAATACTTTAAAAACCATCCAAAATCTGAAAACTTGGTAATTTGAAAAATGAAATGTCAAAGTTATAATGATTAATCAAAGGAAGACTTTCTCTTACTGAGAAATACAGAGATGGGTTTGAAAGAATCAGTACTTATAAAAGTGTTTTCAGGCAAAACAAATAGAAACTGTCACTCAAAAAAGAGAGAACTGAATTGATTTCACTGACAGTGATTAAGAATAAACATTCTCAGATTTATAAACAAGTAAGTTCATGCAGGTAAAATATAACAGCTCTGCTGAAACTGAAGCAATGATAGGAAGTAAGAAAATTTCACAAATTACTTGAGGTAAGTTCCTGACCAAATAATTGGATGGAGCCTTAAGAAAATACTATTAAGTCCAAAATTGTACACTAGATTTACATAGAAAATTAAAATAGAGATGATTGCTGTAGATCAGATAAAAAAAAACAATATGAAATATGAGAAAGAAAAAGCGACACAGAATAATTACGTTATGAATACCTCAAAACTGATCAAATGAGATAGGATTAGATGGTGAGCACAAATGCAATGCATAAAAATTAAAAGATAAATTTTCTGCAAAACCATTAAATCAATACAACATATAAAACTATACAATCCAAATAAAGGGCCTTGACCATATCAAAGGATGCCATCAAGGAATTAATAGAAGCTACAACTCCATACCACAAATTTATGCCACAGACAATATGAGGTAATACAGATCTGCATTAAGTAGTAGAAGTGACTTGTTAATAATCACAACTTTTTCCCTGATAAAATTACAAGTGATACAGTCAGTTTCACTGGAGCTTAAGCAATTTTTGTGCAACTTACAAAGATTTTTGTGAATCACAGTAAAACAAATAAGGAAATCATGCTATAATAGAAATTCTACAAAACCAAAAGACCAACTCTTATTAACAACAGAGAACACCAAATAGCAAACTTTCACACAAAAGCTTTTTATGAAGTTCTTAAATTTGTCACCTGAGTCACGAGTAGCTAAGGATTCCCGTGAACCACTGATGTCAGCTGAAGAGAAAAATACAATTTTAGCATGACACACTCAAACAGATGATAAAGGTCTATATATTCATAAGTACTGCATGATAAAAATAACAAACTGCATCTAATAAGAAAATAAATTTAAGAATGATTTTGTGAGACATCTACATGGATTCAAAAGCCACTTGAAAATTCATATAAAAGAAAGATCACAAGAGTATAATATAATATTCCCTGTGACTTAATGCATGTATGATAGCTAAACATTGTAGATACACTTTTAACATTACAAACTCCAACAATGAAAGAACTATTGGTAGAATATAAAAATATTGTTCCATAAAGGAATGTTAAAAAATATTTGAGAGGAGATGAAACAAGTTGAAAATGACAAAATAACACAAAAAAAATCAGACAATTTCAAAAGAGACACAATCAGATACACAACTTCATCACCCTTCCTACCATGCAACACAAATGATGCACATGAGCAGCGAAAGACATGCACTTATCATACAATAGCATTTATTCTTGTTCTTCACAATTAACTACGTTACAGAATTAAAGACAATATTACAAACATGCTCTATGACATAAAAGCAGTATCTTTTTTCTTTATCCTTAAATTTTATTCAGTATAAATAAATTAATTTTAACAACATTTCTAATGAGATATACATCATAGCCTTTCATAAATTTCATTCCGCTGCTATGTAATGAACAGCAAGAACTCCCAAAGGATTATGTAACTCCTCAGTTGCATCAATCATAATGATTTTAAAGAAATCATAGTGGAATCCTACTTTAAGGTATCTCTCCAAGAAGATATCCCCTATCTAATTTAATTTGCTGAACTACTTCATTCGATGATTCATCCATATCTACAATTAATCATTGTATTTTTCTTAATACCAGAGAATTGACACAAACTGAAATAATTGAATTTGTACTTCAAGTAAAAGATATTAAACCATCTAAAAATTACTTACTGCATTTGGTGTACAAAACTTTAGTAAAAGTGAACATTCCATAAGCTAAACATTGAATGAAAAATTTGTATACAACTGAATGTTAAAGCTCAAAATGTCAGCTTCTAGAAATAAGCTACTATATAGTATAAAATTATTCCAAAATCAAAGATTTCCAAAGCAATTACCAAGATATTCCAAAGCAAAAATTTTTACTTTAAATTCTATCATTCATACTGATCTTAAGATCAACCTCATACAGTAGGTGAATTAAATGTAAAAGATGACATCAAAAAACTAATAGAATAGTCTAATTAGGGACCAGATCCATAAGATTTAATCATTTTTAATTGACTTAATGTGTTATAGAACACAGTAGATGAAAGTTTTTGAGTATAAAATCTCTATCATTAAAAAGTTAGGTATGACAAAATTTACGTATCTTGGCGACTTGAAATCAGGGCACAGTTAATAAATGTAAATGCAATACATAAAATATACAATGATTTCCAGCTATCCATTGATTAAATAACTCAGATGAAGACTGGTGTAAAAGTTTTAATTTTGCAAATTGTATTTGCATAAGCTTTGAAGTAAGAATTTTATAAAATTGTCAAATAATGAAAAATTGAATTCAAAGGAATTTTGCAGATGTTCTCCTTCAGATAAACCTTGAAAAAGGATTCCACTTTACAGAGTCAGTATTTAATCACCAACATGCAGCAGATAAGTTATTTTCTTAATTCCAATTACATAGCTACATAATCTCAGATGAGGAGCAAACTGTATTTTCAATTTATGAATACACAAAATATAATCTAGAGGTATGAGGTTTACGGGATAGATCAACATAATTCAATAGCCAAATTGGTAAGCATGGCTATACGGAACTAATTTGGTCTTAAAATCAACAAAATATTTTCAACATATTTTTAAAATACAACAGAGATTCAGATGACTGGCTTAAAATAAGCAATTTCTGAAGCCACCATGCATATTCAACATAATTCTTGAATAATTTTAATGCTAATAATTAAACTTGCATATGGTAAAAAAAATCCAAGACTACACAGTAACTAGCAAATCATTCATCTAGGCTTACAAATCACTCTCGTAAAGGCAAATAAAACATTGAAATAAGAAACCTTCCAATATTAATAAACATGGTCATACTTATTGTTGATAATTCTAGTAGTTAACATCAAATTGTTTAGCAGAAAATTATCCAAATTCACAATTTGAGATATAATTATGCATAACTGTTTGTCTAACTATCATGGCCACATAATTTTTTACCAGAATTTATTAAAAATTCCTAATGGTTTAAAATATTTCAGACCCAATGCTGAAAATTCATTATCTGAAACTTATGTTTAGAAAATATCACCAACTATGTTTTCAAAAAATATAAATTAAGAAAATAAACTTAAAAGTGAAGTATTGTATTTTAAGAAAACTATGTGAGTTTGTGTATTAAATATATTCATCTGACAAAAAAACTATAGATTCAGCTACAAAAATCACCTTTTTATAATCATAATTAATCAATTTTTTCCAGTAGTACTAGTACAACCCTTAAATGATTTATTTCTTTATAAGGGATCATCGAAATACAAAATATTTTCTAAAAACACATATACAACTAAAAGGAAGAGGTACTCATGCATCTTTGAAACAGTGGCAAAAACTTTCCTTTTAATGCACACGTATTAAATCACAAATTTTCAATGATATAACACACTATCAAAGTATGGCATGACACTATAATGTCTTATGCAACTACAGCCAGACGATACAGTTATAACTTTAATATAAATAATGAAATTCAAAACTTTCACAGAATTATGTCTTAGGCTATCACTATAAAGATTTAAATTTAAGAAGAGATTCACTGGTTTCAATCTCACCTGAATAAAATCATTTCATTATTGTTATTATTGACAAAGATTGCTTTTTCACCACTTGGCTTCATGCACGAAGTGCTATTCATTTCTTATATCATTAAAACCCATGTAAAATATATCCAATGAGAAAGCCTTGTTTCAAGCTAAGACTAATGTTCACTCACATTACTAATACTAGGGACAAGAAATGTGCTTCTTTTACCCTTAAGGGGCCACACCAGGTCTGGAATTCAGGGTAGCTATAAGATTTTCTCTTTAAATAATCAGTATGAGTATCAAATCATTTGATTACCTTCTCAGTAGAGTAATTTGCAGTCAAATAACTATTTCTGATGAAGGACTGTCTGAACACTAGTAACTTTAAGGAACTGAAAAATTACAATTTTTAGAATTTTAACTAGTGAAATTGGAGAAAACGGGTCTAAAATTCTTTAACTGCTTCAAGAGATGAATTCAATACCTTAAATAAATTACTGTTACAATTTAATCAATTTCAACAAGCATCCTATTCTCAAGCACAGAACAACATATAAAATAACTTCAGAATGGTTCTACTGGTATTTCAGGGTCCTCATTGCATTGTATGAATTTGAATTGATGACGGTTTGTCAGGAGAGGGCTGAAATTCCAATGCAACCCTACCGCAATCAATAATTTGGAAATCTTTGATTCAGATCTGCTTTACTTACTTAAACTTGTCCTTAGTAATACTTCATTTATGACATAAGCAAAATATAAAATATAAAGAAATATATATTTTTTTCCATCTATATGTCTTCTCCCTGAAATTATATGATAATTATAAATAAATGTCTGCACATTACACATCTAATGTATAACTGGACTTAAGATTTTTCCATTTTTTAATACCACTAATTCAAATTGTGAATTGCGAGCTTTTAAAATGTATGTTCTCTTGTATAAAACAATATGTACATAACTTTTAAGTAGATCAACCTGAGCTTCCAAGAAAAGACATTATTTTCATATAATCAGCTTCTTAATTTATTATGGACATCTGAGGAGAAATAATTAACATAGACCATAATTTTTTGTGAACTACAAATATATGAAGTTTGAGTTTAAAAAATATGTATTCAAAATCTAAATTCACTATGTATTATTAGAGAAAGACCTACTCATGTGAATGTAAGCTCATCCTCATAAAAAGAAATCATTATAATATTATGCATTCACACAAGCATTATTACTGATAAATATCAAGCAATAATCAGGAGGGTATTAGCCAAACAAGGGATTTCTACCATTCATAAGCTTGAAATAACAGAAAAAATTTCTGCAAAACTGCTCTAAGAATAAAGCAATGTCTAAATGGTTATGCAGGTTTAGGTTTTATGGCTGATTTGTGCTGTAAAATTTCCAACATGGAAAAATCACCAACCATAATGTCTCCACAATTAAACAAAAAGGATAACTTCATAATTTTTAAAACTACCAAAATCTTGGAAAAGTAAAGAGTTAAGGTCCTAATGATCATATTGAAAATTTAAATTATTCAATCACATAAAACTCTGATAAGTAGACTAAGATAAACAACAGCCATCATGCTAGTCCACTCCATTATAAGGAATAGAATTACATGTTATTTCATCCAAGCTTGTATGTGATCCCGTGGGCAGAGTTGAGGCCTTCAGCAGACGGCGCGGGGGGTGATCGGGGGGAGCAGGCTCTGGGGGAGTTGTGGGCGGAGGGTAGACCTGAAACCCTGGATACGACCAACAATTCACACTGAGTAGCACCATATACATGAGCAAGTTATGGTGAAAAACAAACCTTTCTACATCATTTCCTTCAATTCCCTTGATATATAATTTCAGTCAATTTCAAAGTCCAGCAGCTATTTAAAATATTAAAATGTTTATGAAATGCAAATTCTACAGATATACACAGATTGGGCTAAATATTCATTTACATGGAAAGAAAATGTTAAGTAGTAATCTTCTTACACCAGGATAAACCTTGAAAGAAAGCAAAAGCAAATGGTAATTAGTGCTGTTTATTACTCATACTCTCCTAGGTAATCTGTTAATGTTTTTCTTCTTATAAAATACAATACTACATGTTTGCTGAATACACAGATAAAAGCAACACAAGCATTCCTTTACAAAGACAAAGCAAATCACATGCATTTTAAGCAAATCATTGCCAGACATTCAGTTCATGCAACACAGATTGAAAATGTACAATTAATTTTAGTCAGTAACAGTAACATGCTAATATAAACCAGACCTAGAAAGAAATCTATTTCACATTAAAAATCTGTGCAACCACGCACTATGATTTACTACTGTTGCTTTTTATCCAAAAATTTCTTTTCATCCATCATATTAACAGAATACTGAGCTGATATTTTCAAAAAGTTAATAAGCTAACATCTACAAAAGGAGATCTATTTTAAAGCAGGTTTAACTAGTTATATCACTTTGCAGATTTCTCCTATTCCTACTTTAACTAATATGTTAATAGAAAAAATCACCAATCAGCAAGTTTTATGATATGAACCAAGCAAAGAAACACATACCAAACACTTAAAAGTTTGGTGGTCCTACAGGTTTGGTAAAAGGCTTTGGGAATGAGGTCTGAATTTTAAGCTTATGAAGTGAAAAAACATTTTCAAGCCCTATACTATACTGTTACACAAAGGTAGCAGTTTTCAAAATCCAGTAAATTAACAAACTGTCTAGAATGAAAAAATGATTAAATAATGCCGACAAGATTGAACATGACTATTTTCTTGATGAATAAAGAATTTCATTCCATTTTTACCTTCAGCTAACAAGTAAGAAACTTGAAATAGCACACTAACTGACCTTAAAATTCTGTTAACTCAAGTCATTACACAATAAAACTTCTGCAGAATATAATTTACAGAACTAAAAAGTACCACACCATAGGACTGATGACAAGGCAAACCAAACAACTAACAGAATGGATTAGCCACATTAATCTTTCGTACATGTTTACCCATCGTTTTTCTCTTAAAAAAATCAAGAAAGATTTAGATGTCAACAGAGAAAAAAATGAGCTTTGATTTCAATTATCATCTGAAGTCAAAGTGATATCAAAGAATATTTGGCATAAAATCTGACAAACATGGGAACTTTCACCCACTCTTCCTTGGTTAAACTACACCAACAATGATAAAATAAGAAAGTAAAAATGGCAAGGTCATGAAAGGAATAAGAATGCGACTTCATAGCTTAGGCAAAATTTTATTTCACCAGAATAAAATGTACCATATATTCCCTAATAAGCTACTGAACTGACACTGAACATGGGGAAAACTGGAAAAAAAAACATTTATACTGCACCCTACCATAACATGAAACAGAACCATGGAATAACGACATAAGTGCAAGTGTGAAAGAAAAATTGGAAAAGGCACCAGCACAGAGCAAAAAGGATATTTTTAGACAAACGGGTGCTAACGATATTTATTTATAATACCAAAAATACATCAATTCATTAAAACTTGAATTACTTCTTTTAAGAGAGTAATAACTTATCTTCTGTTTATATGTCACCATTAATGTTTTATCCAAAACCTCAGATATGACATTAAGGTCTATTAAGCCCTCTCAGTATACCAAAACTCTCTCTATTTACTCTCACCACTCCTCTGTGGAAGGAATGGCTGGATTAGGAAGAGTGCCCTG
This sequence comes from Pachydiplax longipennis, assembly GCA_036926295.1. Taxonomy (NCBI): domain Eukaryota; kingdom Metazoa; phylum Arthropoda; class Insecta; order Odonata; family Libellulidae; genus Pachydiplax; species Pachydiplax longipennis. The sequence goes on from JAVFKF010000010.1 coordinate 6,889,643, forward strand.
TAATTAGTTTCCCTTATTTTAAAGTATGTCTGAAAGTTAAAGATTCTTCAACAATACCTACTCTATTAACTGACAAAATAATGAATTACCTAAAAATTTTTTAGCACTAATATTTGCTTGATATACATAGCTCCTCCTTTATAAGAATTGCATACTTCAGAAAATCACCAGATAAAAGCTGAGTTTTTAAGAAGTTAGATACTATCCAAATATAATGTTTTAATAGATGAATATAGTTAACTTCTAGATTCTTAAGATAATGAAATTATATCCTGCTAGTTAATCCCCATAATAGCTTCACATCATATGAAGTTGATTAAGGGAAGTTCTTCTTTTGTGCTGTTACCAAAATACTAGTTTTACATTAGTAACTTGGAATTCTGCTCTTAAGAGAGGATAATAAATTAGTCAATCTCATTGCATAGACAAAATCTCTTTCCTTAGTCTCAGAAATGAACTTGCAAAATAACTTGAACTAAGCAAAATCACCTAGCCAATAAAATTTGCTTTACAAAACAAAAGAATGGTCATTAAACAGAGCCTTTTTGCAGAAATGGAAATTTATAGCAAGTAGGAAGGAAAATTTAAATAAATAATAGACTTACAATTTCTACTGGATCCTACATTCAAATAGGAATAACCAATGAGCAAAATGATATTATAAGATGTAGACAACATTATATTAAACTAATACAAAAATAATTGCTTGCTTTGTTTCAATTTCTTAGAAAAGCTAACCTTCTATATTGAAAATTCTGCATTATTTCAGATAAATTTCCAGCTCAGCTTAATAAGAATTATTTCACAGGTCATCTTACAAAAAGTGTGAAATTAAAAAAATTATCAGAGCTATGCAGTGAAAAACATGCATACGTCAATTTACAACAAATAATTTAACTTTCAGTAAAACCCATAAATAAGATGCCACTTCTAGCTCCATAATAAAAGATGACATTAAGATGACGTTTGCATAATTACATGCCATGGAATGACACTTTTCAGAAAAACTAACAAAGCAGGCAGAACAAAGAAGCAGAAAGAATTGGAATTATATTTCAAGGTGACTTGACTAAAATAGAAGTGCATTCAATAAAAAAATAATCTAAGTTTAAGGACAAAAAGCATGAATTCATTCTCAGGTTTAAATGGAAACATCCAAGGTATTGAAGTCAAGGTGATAGTAACCTACCAAAAGGATTTGCAAGGTAATACCTCAAAATGTATAGCAATAATTTGAGTAAAGAGGTAACTGCTTAACTTGAGGTGCACTCTAGATTAAACCTGCACAGTAATTAATAACAATCTCAAGTGCAAGTGTTCGATAACATATTATTCCTTAAGAAATGAAAAAGTACTCCTTAAGGGTAACAAAAGAGTTACAGTGAATATAGTGAAATTTGAGTGATTTCGATGAGGAGAGATTAGGGGGCTTGATACCCTGCCTAGAAATCCTTATGCCCATAGTGACATTGGTTTAAAAATTGTTTCTTTTCTCCATTCAATGCTAAAAAGATATTTTTTTAATCAAGTGATTCTGAATTTAGAGTATGTAAACCATATCAGGGAATTATTAAAATGATATAAATAGAAAATGGTTAAGAAATCAATCATTAATGTTGCAGTGACACTCCGCTAAAAGGGTGATACTAAAATCTTTAGCAGAAAATATTTGAAATGTTTTGTATCCCTCAATAATCATGGGGTTTACAAAAATATACCATTTAGTGCAACATGCAAAATGGAATCTGGTCTGGAAATCAGATGAAATGGTTTTTTTTAATTATCTAATCGCCTTAATAATGATAAATCTATGGGAATATGATAATCATCAATAATCAAACTAACTTGTAAACCAAATAGCAGAAAAGAACCAAATGTTAAGTTAATTTATCACCCACTTAATATGTGTTAAAATTCACCTTTTATTTCTTTGTTGCATTCATATTGCATAGATATTTTTCAGTCAAATACAAAGCAACTTACTAATTCAGTTCAGACTTTTTTCAAGTGAATAAGTGTTCTGCTTCATGATCTCTTAATTTTTTTCTCAAAACATTAGTCAATGATGATGTAAAAACAGTGGGTTGCAGTGCATCTGGGGTTAGGAAAACTCTACCACTTAAGCAGGAAACAGGCATCTTAGTTGTATACTATCATGTGTTTTGTGAGAAAGGGACCTGAAGAAAATTGCATATTAAGCTGAGCATCTTAGATCGGAGCATCTTAAACTGGCTTATGTATATTTGAATTAATTAATTTAAACTACTGAACTTAAAATAAGCTATGATTGGAATTACAAGTACACAATAAATTTAAGAACTCTGAGCACAAATGTCCTTAGATTCCAAGTTTAGATCAAATGTGACAAAAATACAATCATATGACTGGGACAGCCTGACTATGCTAATATAATTATGGGTGTTACGAGAATCCATATCCAAATGGATAAAGAGAAATTTTTAAATTTCTTTTACCAGAGATATTTTAATTTCTTCTGGCATAAATTTATCCTTATTGTATGATATAGATTCTGCAAACTCCTTTGATTATTTTAGTGAAATGAAAGATGCTGTTGTCTCATTGAAATATTTCTTTTGCAGCAGTTTTTAAGTCTTTTGGTAACGTAAATTATTTGGTAGTTCACATAGGATTTTAGAAATGAAAAAATTATCTATAGAACTCCCTAATTCTAATAGGATGAGTTACATGTTATGCAAGATCGGATATGAGTCGCTCACTCTCTCCCTTTCAATAAGCTAAGTCAGTGTTTGACGTCAGGATTCAGTAGCAGTGGTACCTACATAAATTTTCAAATTATAATTTTCAGAAATCTCATCATGAACCTTTCTGCAAATGGCAGCATTTTCGTTAAAATGCCAATGAAAGTGATGAATATTTGACTTGCATCCAAATCCAATCAACTTATGACCATTTGGTTGGAACTGTACATGGTCCAAAGTCAACAACTACACCTACTCTTATTTCTCAAAGGAATCAGGTAATGAAAAATTTTGATGTACTTCTAAAAGTAGACATAATTACCTTACTATTCTTATGTGAAGAAAAATCATTCCAAACTTTCCAATTTTTTGCATAAATGCAAATTTTCTCCTCAAACCTACAACATGAAACTTGAGTAATTCCTGCACCCTGAGGCAGATAGATGCCATACTAGTTTGGCTTCTACAGTCATTCAATCAGAAATTAAACCTATCAATCATATTTACAGCATCCAAATTCTAGTGCATTAGAACGGGTATATATATACAATGGAATGAGAGGTCAGTGAAAGGATAAGGTAAAATGTCAATGAGCCTGAATAGTATACTTCTGTTTCTAACAGACTGTATAACATGAGAAAGTGGAACCTTAAGTCAAAATAACAGAAAAGGGGAAAGAAATAGAAGAAAAACTTGTCTTATTGAGAAATGAACCTAGAGAAATAAAACAAAGGCAAAATTGAACTAATAATTTTATACAATGTAATTTCTGGTAAAAATACTTCAAAACTGCAAAAAAATGGAAAATTAAAAGTACTAGGTGGAGAATAACATCATTAGCATCCTTAAGCAAGCACTGATTCTCAAAATCAATTGCTAACCATAAATTTTACTGGAACATTCATGGAGAAGTCTCATTTCCAATAAACACTTTTCTTCTTGGAATTCTTTCCAACAGAATTTCAACAGAAAAACAGTCTATTGAGTCTATTTGTGAACGTAAATCTATACATGGCAATAATCTGGAGATATCAGATTAGGGAAAACAAAACTGAATATATGGGGAGAAACAAAATGGAAAGTAAAGAACCTTTTGGTCAAAAGACATACCTGATGACATAAACCTGTCATACGAAGAACTATAAAAATCAATGTACAACAATTCATGATTTGATAAGCCATAGATAAATAAACAAATAACAATTATTCCACTTTACTTCATAGAAGAAAAAAGATTCCAAGAGTAGTGTCTAAATAATTCCCAGAAAATAAGTTCCTCCCTTGGTCACAATTTTAGAGTTGCTACGTCAACTTCCATTATTCATTTTAACCTTTTACAAAACTTTCTTAGCACAGGTTAAGTAAGAACTTTAGAGTGGCCTAAATTATTAGTAAATTACTACTATCCTTTGTTAAAATAATAAACAGACAACTTAGAAAATGGCAACTAAAATTGCCTCACATTGCCTCACATTTCGCAGAAATATCTCTCAACAATCAAATTGATTTGAAATTAGATAAAAATAAACCAAAGCCTAGGTAGTGCTATAAATAACTCTAAGTGCAAAAAATAATTATCTTCAGTACTTGAGTAACAGCTAAGATATGAGAAAGAATTTCTGTTATAGCTTATGCTATCAGAAGTTATAATCTTTTCTCTCATTTTCCTACACATAAAAGAATTACAAATTACAGTGCATACTTGAGTATGGTGTGAGATATTTAAATTCATCTTTAAGAAAAATCTTCTAAGATGAAACTGTGCATGTGTAGGCTTACAATCTTGCAATGAATCAAATCCACCAAACACAATAAAGAATGATTTGGAAGGTAAGTCTTACCAACCAAAATTTGACTACTGGAGGAAATAGTTTGTACTTACAAACTCTATGCTAACTCTTTTGAAGCCTCAATCTACACTACTTCATATATTACTAATCAGTGAAGAAGAGATCCTTCGATAAACTTAGTTTTTTAACAACAAACATCCGAAATGATGAAAAATGAAGGTCTCCTAGTGTAAAAACCTATAGAAAAATAAGGTAAGATCCAGGTAAAAAGAGGTCTACTATTTTCCCTGTAAAATTAACGATCAAGATATGCAATGTTCCAACAATATATAACTTCTAAAGTAAAGAAATAAGTAATAATGGTGCAGAATCTCAGTGTCCTCTTAAATAGATGCATTCTTCCAGAACTAATAATAGAAAATGATTTCCCAATAGCTTGGTAGAAATAAATCAGACTAAAACAAAAATATTAATAACAAAATTTCTGTGATCAATGGATTAGGTCAGTAATATTAAAATGAGGATATCTTCCACTAACTAACGATTCGTTTGACTTCCTACAACTCATAATGGGAATACAGCTAAAAGACATAGGACATTCCTTAATCTGTGAGATCGCAGGTTACTTGACTGATAGTTATGTGTTTAAGAGCTAACAGTAGTAAATCTGGTGCTATGTCAAACACTAATCTATGCTTTTGTGCAGACACAAGAAAAATCATATTCACCCCTTTCTCTGGAATGCCGAGATGACCGATGATCAGTATGACTCCTGGAACTTTCTAAATTCAGGCTCTCTGCCTTGAAAATATGATGCCTAGGACCCGAGAAAGGTTTGCTCCGAGAAGTAGTGGAATATGGAGGAGGGCAATCTCTTTGAGATAGTTTGGGAGAACCGGTCTCTCCTATAGAGTCTCTGGCAATATAGCTATACGGAGGAGGTGAGGAAGTGGAACTAGGATAAGGAGGCAAAGATGGGTAAGAAAGCTCAAGTTCCAAGGCATGAGAAGGTCCAACTTTTGGTATAGAAGAGAAGGCTGTTGGCAGAGATTCTGTACTAGGATATGACTGGCGAAAATGCTCTGTAAAGGAGACGATCATACCATGTACACCTGCATTCAAAACATACATTTGCATAGAAAAACACAATATTAAAGCCCTAGAATAACCTCATGCTTAGGTTTGGGAGTTTTTAAAAAATAAACTGAAGCTTTGTGAAATATGTGCTGAAAATAATTATGAATGTAAGCACACAACCATATACTTGGCTAGGATACAAATCATTCTGGTTATAGGCTACCATCTTCACAGCAATATTAAACACCGAACATCCAACAGTGCAGGAATTATAAAAAAGGATTGTTTTTTAATAATTTGATGACACTTTACCTTGTTGCAGTTTTCTGCGGCTCTTGATTTGGCTCGGTTTGACTAGATGTTCACCATTTTCTTGACTGTACATATCTACATGTGAGTATATGTCACTATCATCACTTGGGCTAAGAGGTCTGTCATCTGGAAATGTGGGGGACAATGGTTCATCTATGTCATCTCCCAAAGAACCATCTGTTGGAAGACGCTCATATATTTCTGAACCCGAGCTGAAATAAGTTAAAGAGTATACATTAATGAAATAAAAACAAGTAAAATATTAGGGTAATCTAGGAGCAGTGTTTCATATATATCAGTAAAATTTCAACATTTGCTGAATTGGAAGTCAACTTTGAAGGGTGTATGTCTAGTGATCTTGGAAGAAGGCACTATTACAGAAATTGCCATATTTACTCAAAAATCATTTGCACACTTCTGGTCCTTCTTCAGCTCAAAAATTGGGGTACACATTAGAATCAATGGCACACTAGATTCAGGCACAAATTTACTCATGCACATGTCCCATTGCATACAGCCCAGTAGATTCTCCCCTCACCTAGGTCCCATCTAACTCATCAAACATTTCATCCATGTGCTCTTTATGTTTTTTTCCTGCAAGAGCCTTCACATACTCCAGGCTAAACGTTCAGATGATTATTTTAATTGAAAGGGAACCAGCAAGCCCCACAAATGTTTTGTTAGGCCAATTTTAAATTGGAGACTGTGTGGATTTAAGTAATATTGATGATAAATCATTAATATAAATAAATTGAATGCACACATATAAATATTTGTTTATCAGTAACCGGTTAATGTGCACTAAGTCAGTCAGCATTCATTATGTTCATTATTATAAATTCCCTAACAAGACAGAAGATTTGGCACGGATGATTACCAGTGTTTTGTATACACAAATAGGATACTGCGACATGATCACATCTTGAGGTGCACATTAGATTCCCAGGAAAATGATTTTTCAATTTATGGCACTCGAATTTTGGTGTGCATATTACATTTTAAGTCGCATTTTTTTATTAAATACAGTTTCTTCCTCATTACTATGAAATAATCCATACTTTACCATTTAAATCCAGTAAACTTACCCATCATTTGATCCAGTTTTAATATGATAGCTCTCATGGCGAGGTGGAGGAAGGGGGTGCCTAGATGGTCGTTCCAATGTCCCTTCACCTGAATCATCCAGCTGACCAGGTTCCTCCATGTGGAATGCCTGCTCAATTTCAGGTTTCTTCTCCCAGACTTCTTTGAAGAAAGGAGTATAAAATGCAGCTGAAAAAGGAATACAAGAAGTTAGAAATGGATCACCCTAGTAATTGTTATCAGACATCCCTAAACATAACATGGATACCTATGTCAAAACCAACATTAATTAGGTAAGTAAAAGAATGATAATAGTTACATAAATGTATAAAAAGGAATGCTCAAAAATGTAAATATAATAAGTAAACTGATACACTTGGTTGGTTAATTGCACCATGTGATAGCCGAGGGCCTCACCAGGAGGGGGCCCATTCAAATATGTATTGAGGCCTGGCACATGCATGCCATGGCAAAAGGGTGGATTAGGGCATGTCTCTCCTAATTGCAGAGATAAATTCCTTCAATGCAGTCTTTGCAGCATACTCAAGAAAGAGAAATCTTGGATTTGTTACACACCCAGGAACTTTTCTCATTGTTATATCTCCAAAACAGACCATAAAGTCAGGATCTCAGTGCTCTACCGACCCCTTGAAAATGGTATTTACTGTGCATTTTTCCCTTCCTAAATCCATGATTTCCATCTGAGAACATTCTTCCAAACAGTGGAAAATTAAATAGGAATATTTTTATGGGAATGAACCATATATCCTTTGAAATCTTTCCAGATTCTTATAAAAAGATGGAAAACTGCAATTTTTAAGCCCAATCAGTCACTTTCATTCCACTCTCCTAGCAAGCAAGTCTATACAGTTTTCTTCTTCACAGCTGAAATTTCACACAGATATTAATCACATAAATACATAGAGGAACTCAGTTGGTACATTTTCTGTATGAAATGTTTCCACTGAAAATTTTCATGTGATATTCTATATAACTAAGATATCTGTATCAAATGTAAAGTCTCAATTATTAACTGCAATTAATATAGTTAGTAGTAGTTTTGCTTTTCTTGCTATCAGTGAATCAATATAATTAAAGAAGTTTAGTAAATTTACATAGATTGAATAACATTTGTTTTTCTAATTAAACATGACAAAGGGGAGAACTCAAATTTTTCATTTTAAGCTTGATAGTATGACCTGCAAGAGCACATAAAAATTTTTAGCTACAGATAAGATTGAATGATTTAAAAGTTCATCAAATTTGAATAATATTAATCGGTAGGGAAAAAATTAGAAATGCACTGTTGTAGTCCATTGAGGACTAACATACTACTGGAACTAATTCATGGTTAACTGCAAAATGATAAAAATTTAATATTCTTACTCTTTTGCTGGCAGGATGATGTGGAAGTCATAAAATGGGCCTGTAACCTATCAGCAGTAGCATTACCCTCAGTAATTAATAAATGACTCAGATCACTACAAAAGAAAGCATTGGCACCACCGGTATCAGTTACTGCTAATATCTGGATGGGCAGGTTTGGAATGTTCATTGAGAATGCACTGAAAAAAATATAGACAAAACATTTTAAGTTGCATATCATGAAAAATGAAAAAATATCAAATTTATATATTCATTAATCTTCCATTCAATTTTAATTCATTTCAAAGGGAATCAAAGCATGGAAGGTGCAAATAATAAATTAAAATAAGATTGAATAAAAAAATGCCTTTATTCATTATTTGACCAATTAACATGAATAAAACAACCTTGAATAAGAGATAACATTCACAACAAATAAATTTGCCATGAATGTAATTACCAGAGTAAATTATGCATAGCATGAACAAACATATTGAAAATTACAATATTCTCACAAAAGAAATGATGAAAACTAAAACAGACACCAAAATATGCTCTGAATTTAAAAACTTAACTCTGTCTCTACGATTTCTTTTAAAGGGCAGCTTGGTTCCAAGACAAATGAGATATTTTTTATAAAACATGAAAAAGGAAATCTCCTTAATGTTTGCCATCAGAAACAGCTTGAAATATAATAAAATTGAAATCATTACTAAATTAACACCATTGGAATCTTAATTTAGGGTACAATAACACAAAAAAGTAATAAAAATGAATAAACTCACTTGAGCGTGGCAAGAGAAGCTTTCCTTTTGGTGGAGTAGACTAGGATAAAACCATGCACAAGTTCCTCCCTGAATGCATTAGCACCATGGTATGAAGAAATAATAACTTCCACCTTCCTTTTGGAATCACCAAGGAAAGTCTCCAGTATTATGCTCCGGTCACCACTTAAAAAACAGCACTGATGGCTGAGGAGGGGTCCCAGCACATTTTCTACTGAATATGGATCACCACAAAACATGCACATGATAATCCTGAAAAACAGATGTCAGTGTGAGAAAACCATAAAATGCATACTTAAATCTGTAATTCATAGAAGTTGTGAATGACATGAAAAAACTACTAACCTGATATCAGGCTCAGAGCACTCCATAACAGACTGATATATATTGAGAAAGCCTGCACGGTGATGGATACTTTGAATTAGCTGTCTTAATGCATCACCCACAAGGGAAGCATTAAACCTATGTCCTGGTGCAACATCCTCCAAAGAAACATCAATGAATGGACACTGCAGACTGAAATAAAAATTTTATTGTTTATACAATGATAAAATAACATAACATACTACAAAACTGCACAATTGATTCAAGAGCACAATTAACGTGCTTTCCGACCTTCCCTCTGAAATAGGTGTCTACTAAATGATACAGACATATATATAGGATGTCCCCCATTCCATTCAAAAAGCTCTCTATAGCATTGAAACACAAATTATGCAATGCATAGAAGTTATTCATTAAGCCTAGTAAAATTGCCATAAAACCTACACGAAGAAAATTTCATGGCAGCCTTCACAGAAATATTTCTAAAGCTGATGTCCATCACACTTTTAATAATGACGTCAGAAGAATATTGATGATTATGAGAAAAGCAATCAAAACAAAGTTAATGTAGTGACAGATGTTAGGCTCTTCAGGAAAAAATTCATTGCATATAATGTAATTTTATCCCAAAATTTGAGAATCAAGAAAATACAAGAGCTAATTTAGGCCAGAGATCTATAATAACCTATTTAAGATCCAAAAACAAACCTGTCAGCTAAGCTTTGCCCTTCCTCTCTCAAGCACATCGCCTCCTTTTCTTCCACAGTAGGATCAGCAACAAATAAAATTACAAGAGGTAAACCTTGAAATGGCAGCCTGTCTTCCTGCTCTAAATTAGACAAAAGGGTTTTCTCCAAGCTCTCCCTCACATATTCAAAAGATTCAGGATTTGAGTATACACAAAAACAGCCTGTAAAAAATCGAATGTTAAGATCAGAGAAAAAAGTACAAACAAGACATTCTTGGATTACATACATGTTTACTCTAAGTTTAGTTTAGAAATTTTAGTTTTTCAATTTTTACACTGATAGAGAAGATTTTAACCATTGATTTGTTAACAAGGATTTGCACATGAATACATATCCAAACAAAATACTTTATGCTGGCAAATATGAAAATTCATTGAATGGATAAAGCATGGTTCCAAAATGTATACTAATGATGAAAGATAAAAATGGAATCAATGGTTGCAAAAATAATTACTTTTACAAATATTCTTATTTTCAGTTAATTCTTCAGATACAAATTCAAACCCCAGAAAATTTGTGAATTAAAACCATTTATAAAAAGTTATGAAAAAGATGAATAGAAAGATTTTTCATTCAGACATATAATTCAATCAATGGGGTACTGAAGCCTCAAATCAGAAATATATCGAGGTCAAGCAAATTTGAATTTATAAATAATGATTGTGACTGATGATCAATATGAAAAATTGATTAAGAAGAAAAAATATTTCCCCTAGCATTCTACCTAGAACAGTGGTGCACAAACATTAACTATCAAGGAGCCACACAAGAGAGATTTTTCTGTCTTGCAGGCTGCATTAAAAAAATTATTTTTATTTTAGAAATTACTTCAATAGTTTGAATTATTTATAACATTAACAGATCCATAAAGTAACATTAAATATTAATTTTGAACAAAATTTAACTTAAAGCTTTACCATTTCAAGGGGAAAATTTGATATTTAGAAGAAAAGCTACTATTAGTATATGTTTTAGTTCTTTCTTGTTGTAAGTGTGATATTTGCATTGCTTTCACTAACTGTTACATGTCTGTATAGTTCCAGCGATGTTAACAGTATTCAGCTATTGAATTTAAAGTTTTAAACGTCAGCTGATTTCTATACTAACATTGAATCATATTTATGAGTGAAAAATAACTGTTCAAAAATGGAAGTCGTATACAATAAACAAGCATCATACGCTTATTTTGAGTGGCTTTAGAATAGCCTTACTTTGAAGACACCCAAAGAAATTTAAATAATTCCACATTAAAGTAGCTCATATTTACATCAGAATTATAATTATTTTACAGTTATATTAATATATACATATATATAATTATATTACGCGACCCCCTTTTACTTCAGCCGATCCGATAATGAGAACAAAATAAAAGAAATAGATGCTAGAACAAGTCGTTTTAAAGACTCATTCTTTCTGCGAACAATACGTGACTAAAAAAAGTAGCTCAATCGTTCGGTGTTTACACCCCCTGCCACACCCCAAAAGGCAGCTTGCAGGGTATTTATGTAGATGTAGATAACTATAAAGTTTTTATATCATAAAATTTTTTAGATGGGCAGTTACGGTCATGTGTGGTGCACCTCTGATCTAGAAGAGCATAGCAGGGATGACAAGCTTAAGTCTTGTAAAAGCAATGACTACAAAAGATATAAAGAGAATTAGTATTCAAACCAGGAATCACAATCACATTTGTGCAATGCATGTGCATGGAAGGAAAATGGCCCTAAACTTGTGGGTCAAAATTATCTGACTGAAAAGTGAAAAATACAGGTTTGATACCTCAAACCTCACCCCTCCATTCACTGCTTAAGAATTCCTCAAAAGGTGATTATCAGAACTCAATTGCAGGAGAAATTTCCACGATTTCCTCCTGATAAGGTTGTAAATAATATACAAATGTGGCAACTTTCCAAATAATGTCATAGTGATTTTTCTTCAAGTAATGAGAAGGTTTGTTTAACAATATCAATTAAAATATTAAGTAAACCACTCTTTGAAGAATTCTAAAAGTAGAAAATAACAATTTTGATCATTACTGAGGGTTCACTAAAGAAAAACATAATCTAATTTCATTAAAAACATTAAATCAAAGAGAAGTTGGTTCCAAGAGTTATTAAGCCAAAAGTTTCACTTGGACACAAATAAAATAGAACTAAAAAGCATCATGAAAAATATCAGTAAAAATCTTTGTTTGAAATTCAAAATATTTTACATAATTTCAAATTAATTAAATTAATTATATGGTGTAACAAAGTTTGATAATAATTATATATTCCTAAAAATAAAATGTCTAAATAAAATGACCACTATTCTCCCAAGTGGTACTTTACATGTTTTGTCTAACAAGCACATCTTTATAATGTTAACCACCGATAAACAAAATAGTTTCACAAAAAAGACAAGTAACTTATTCACACAAGATGCAATTCTCGCAAATGACTTTAACTATGCCAAACATCAGATAATTAAAAAAAAATGTGAAGCAAAAAAGTTGATATGATAAGAAAGAAAACAATACTCAGTTTATAAAATATAGAAAAATTATGAGAAGAACATCAGGCACTACCTTGAAATACTTGGGATACCTACAGAGCTATCTTTTGAAGTGCGTAAGTGACACAAAAATTATCATCAGGCTTGGGTATTAGGAGGATAAATAAATGCTGAAACTACTTTACTGAAAATCATTCTGATGCAAAAAAATGGTAAACAGATTTAAAAGACATTTAAATATAAAGAATAAAAATTGATTTCACACAGAGTAATTTATATGAAAGGGAGAATTTGAATAAACATGTTGAAAAAGCGTAATAAAGCATGTTACAATTAACTTCAGATAATATTATAATAAATAAATGATGCTCTGAATGTCACAATCATGCAACAACAGCCAATATACTTTCAATCATTATGCTTTTTTTCATTCAATTCATGCAGCTACTAATTTTGGAGTTGTTCAATGCATTCTCTGTTTCAAATACTAAACAATTTTACAAGAGAGGACTAAAACAATTTAATACTGAAGATATTTTCAGTATCCAGTTCTGAGAATGTTTGTACAGGCATAAATACTGGGTTGAAAATCTTCCAACTAAAACAAACTAGAATTTTAATAATTCCAACCTTTTGAGAACTAAGCAACTCTTAAGAGTGCAAACTTTTTATAGGTGGATAGCTTCAAGCACTAAAACAAACTTTTACTATCATGCATCACTAAGCAAAATAATGAATATATATGTAACTATTTAAATTAAAAATTTTCGCTAAGTAATATCAGCAAAGAAATTTAAGAAGAATTTCAAAAGATCACAACTGATAAAGAAAATATTACCCTTCAGAGAGGAAAATTTCTCACCATGAGGCAAAAAATCAGATGTCCGAAAAGAGTTTTGAGGCAGGCTAACATCTCCATCTATTATTCTGTAGTCCAAGCTATATAACTGACAATCAATTTCATATTCATCTTCATCACATTGTGCCTAAAACAAACAAACAAGAGAGACCATAAGGATTTGTAATAAGTTACACTCCATAATTATGTTATGTTCTTCTAATACACTTATTAGAAATGACATATCAATTGCATCCAACATTATTAAGATCCAAGGTTTGCACAAGAATGTAAGATTAATATTATCACAACATGTTCAAAAATGAAAATTGGCTGAGACCTATTAGACCAAAGACATTTTTAAAAAACATTACCGACATAAGTTTGCCAAACAGTCAATTGAAGAAATTCATAATTTATAGGAATTTAGTATCCAGAAGAGTTGTTAAAATAATTCTTGTATTAGTTGTAACTAATCCTGTAAACAGTAATCATTGCTTGCAAAGAACTTCTTTTACTTTCCTAATACAATAGCCACACGAAGTAGAATATGAACGTAGTCCACTTACAATGAAATCAGAATTTTATGGAAAATTAGTCATAGTCTAAAATTTTACTAATCTGAAAATAGATTCTCAACAATATAAAATAAAGTCATTGCACCAAAATTCTTAAATAATACCAAATATTGAAGCAGGTTTTCTTGCTATAACTTACCCTTATTTCATTTGCTAGTTCTTCAGCTAAACCATCAATACCCAGCAAAACAAGGTTTAACTGATTATTGTCAGAACTTAATAGCCACTGACTATTACGATTCCAAGAAGATGGCCTAAAATGAAAATTGGATTATTTTCACATTCTTTCATTAAGAACTTGACCAAAATCATAAATTATTAGAATAATTACCTATGAGCTTTAGTGGATAAAATACGTTCTATTAAAGCATCCATGCAATTAGGAAAGGCTGGACAATGCTCTCTAATAGGACAGTGAACAAACCCTAAATGCTGAAACAGCATTAGTTTTCTATCTTGATCAAGGCGATCTAATGCTTTATACCTGAAAGAAAAATATTAATTACAATGTTTAAGAAGAAGATTGAAGTTGCATTTCACAATTCACCATCAACAGATTTGCAAGGCAGAGATTTTGTAAATACCTTGAATCTTCTTGCAATGCATCTGTTATCTCTTTAATATCATCTTGAGTAATTGTTCCAGTTGGAGCTATACTTTTGAAATGATAAAACAGGTCTGCATGCTCCAACAGCAACTCCTAAGTAAATACAATTTTTAGAATGCGTACATTTGTTTTCTCAAAAAATAAAACTATGAAGTCGTAACAAATGCATACTTGGAAATTGTGTTTGGCCTTCTCAATGATTTCCTTTTGGTGCTGCTCATAGATCTGCAAGCAATCTTGCTCAGAGAGTGCTTCAAAACATTCTCGTCCCATGAATAAGACCTTGACTTCTGAGAGTAGCTTCCCAGGTGTCACATAACCAGTTTCCTCAAGTAACTGCTTGAAATGTTTCTTCCACCTTAGAATTAAAAAGAAAATTGGTTGACCAATATGCCAGGTTAAAATATAATATTATATATCCAAACTTAAGGCACCCACAAAAAGTAAGCCTTACACAAAATAATCAAATTACAACATTTCAAGACCAAAAATTCTTTATTAAAATTCAAATGTGAAGCAATCAGTATGTACAGAACTTGCAACTGGTGTAAAAGAACAGGTAGTCTACATCTCTACTTCTAAAACAGAGAAGGAATGGCTTTTAGAGAAAGTAAGTTTTCTTTTCAACTTTCTATAGTTCAATGTCATACCTCATATAGTTAATGGGAAAGAAACACAATAAATACAAACATTTAACAACAACTTAAAATGTATACCTAAGTAAAAATAAGCAAAAATTTATGGATAACAAACAAACACTTAACAACAGTGAAATATTTTCTTCACTTTTTGTGAATAGAAAATCGATCTCCTAAAATGTACAATAAAATTATTTAGAAGATATCTTAACATACTACCATCACTGAAATATTTAATTAACAGTGATTTCAAGGAATGATAAAAGGTTGAAAGGAAACATTGTGGAGGAGATAAAAGTTCTTTAGGACACAAATAACATGAATAAATACAAATATGTCCATGCAAAACAAAAAACAAAGAACGTGCGTAATCAACAATTCAAATAAGAATTCCTCAATACATACCTCCTGGGAAGCCTGCAGCAAAAGAAATTTTTTAAACCATTATTTGGCATGTAACTTCTACTTGTTTAAATTAAACTAATAATTTCTATATGCATACATCATTTAAAATGCAAACTGCCCAGCTCCTCAGCAATTTGACTCTCCAATATTTACATACCAATTCTTAAATATTCATCTAGATATCTAGCATAATTCATTATGCCTTTCACAGAAATAAGCTATTTAATATGCATAAAATCACTACAAAATTAAATTGCTTAAGCAAAAAACTCATCTAAAGTTGCAATTTATAGCAATGGAGCTTGTACTTCTTTGTCCCCGAAGCCTAGATCAAAGTAATTATCTTTAAATACAGACAAGCTGAGAAGACTTGAGAAATTATATGGAATCAAATTCTTCTTGTAAAACGAAAACTTCAGGCTGAACTGAAAGCAAAGATTTGACTTTCAGTCAATGCATGAATGGCAGAAATAAAACAAGGGTATTTCTGAAAAATATACGATGATATAAATGTATTATATTATATAAAATCATGAACAATAATTTCTATTACAGCATCATACACAATCACTGATAACTAAACACCCATTACTGTTTTCATAAAACAAGAACACTGTACAACCAATGAGGAAAATTACTTCCTTGATATGGCTTAGTAATTCGTTGGATACTCATCAATCCAATAGAAATATATGCGTGGGAGGTAGTGATGCTTTAATTTTCTCATTTATGAAAACTTAATACCATTGCTGACTAAAAATCATTAAGGATTTACGAGTAAAATGTTTGCTTTTACCCCTAAATCTCAGCTAATTGAAAATTAGTAAAGACTACATGAGTTTCAACTGAGGATATTAACTGATCTTCCAATATGAATACATTAATAACTCTAAATCAAGCATGCATATGATCCATTTTCTTTTATATTCTTATCAGTTTTGGCTAGAAACCATAATAATTGTTTTGCTTGTTGTTTCATATGCAATTATAAGCATGAACTTGACTGATTTCTTTCCACATAACATTTGGAAATTAACATCAATGATCGATTGTAGATGAAAATTTATGACTCGGATGATTTCCCTCTGGCAAGCTGAATAGTGAAGCTGTGATTGTTACTACTGATGATTATGAAGAATGAAGAATTCAGGTAAATATCATATTCTAACAAACAATAAGTGGGTTGTCCAAAGTAAAAGTGGCAAAGCATACTCAAGGCATACATATTTTAGCAAATATACTCCGTATCAACTTTAAAAATAGGTACTCTTTTCCTTCATAAACCTTCTAATCAATACATGAAGCTTCATTCCATGTCTCAAGAAGTTAAAACATCAGAAGGAAATTTCAAGAAGTTTAGGATTCCAGAAGACCCTATACAGTAGCTAATATCAGCCACTAAAACATGTTTCATTATATATTTTTATGATTTTATATAGCATCATTAATATTTTATTTCACTCAGCCTATAAAAAGCAACTTCATCCTTCCAAATTAATCTTGAATTATCACAAATATTTATATACTGAATTTCTTCCTGTGATTTCCTTAAATGTTCAATTTCTTTTCTAAATCTTCCCTAAAGAATAATGAAGAAAATATTCAGAAGTTGAAAGCTTTATACTTACAGGAGTTTCATCATATGAATTTTTAAATAATCTTAATACTTTGAGACATTTTTTAGCTCCAAATACTAAATAAGAGCTGCCTAATTTGCCATAAAAATGTTTTAGCATACAGGTTCTGCAACGACTTAGCTCCTGACTACTGAATGAATGAAAAATAAATGCCAAATGAGCAACCAGAATATTGAGCAAATCTTTTTAATTGATTACTGATTGAGTTAATAAATATAAAATAATACCAAAATATCGAAGTTATATGTAAGAGTTTACGCTCTAACATGCAATAAAAACTGAGAAATTTCTATTAATTTGACTGATTACTTGTTTAATGAAGAAGTTAAAAAATACATTATAATATTTCCTTCAAACCATGCTAACATTTACAATGTTTCCAGAGATTTTGAGTAACGGAATATCCTTAAGAAACCCAATCAACCAAAAAGAATCTCATCACAATGTAGCAATGAATTGTACAGTTGTATTGTTCAATTGAAGATTATCCCTTCCTTAATTTTCTATTTTGACACATGCTACTTTTAAATAATTAACCCAATCAATCCTGAAGTTGATCTCTCCTTTGTTTCATTACTTGAAATAGCATAGAGATTTACCTACATCTCTTACATTATTAATCTATTTTACTATTGATTGTCCAATATAAATTGCAGAAAAAGACTACAGCTTAATTTTTTGCATTGACAAATAATTTAACATTGGAAGGTACTCAGTTTTTATAATTCAATTAACAAGATAATAACTTTGCTTGTCACACATGTTTATGGAAGTAATCAGACTAATTCTGAAACTAGATGTATTTTGTGTGTGTGTGAAGTGATTCAACAAATGTTATTTCACACAATTTTTTCTACCATGCATTTGGCAAAAATAATTCCTATTTTTAGTGTTCAATATATATTAATATTCAATTCTAGATATATTTCCAGTCCATAGGATCTAATTGCCAAATACCAATTTCTGCAGATCAAATCATCCCATTTCCTAATTTATACAATTATATTTTTAGTAATGATATATATCTGTGAGTGCTTTAGTTTTCTACAAACTATGGCTTTAGAAGACATGGAGTTGAAAGAACTTTTATACACATTAATATTCTGATTTCTAAGCGATTGGACACTGAAGTAAGTTTACAGCTAATTTTGTAAAAAAAAGTTTAAAAGTCGCATTGGAAGCAATATTTTCTCAAAGGGACTCCTTAACTGTTATACATTCAGTTATTTTCATATTTTTTCAGTACATTACTATCTAGCAGCAGAGTTAGGAAGTGCAGATTATGAGTGACAGAGGAGTTATCCCTAAAAACGTGCTTTGTGCAATTGTTTAAGAGTTAGGATTCTACCCTAGTTTTGTTATTGACATTATTTTACCACTTATACTTCTCTACTCTATACCTTGAATGTTCTATTTTTAAACATTTAGACACTTTTTGTTTAGGTAATGTGCACAATATCAAATGAAAGTGATATTTTCTCAAAGTAATTTTTCACTTATCCAAAAAAAGATGCTAGAATATTGTGTTGCTCCCTTTATATACAATGTAGAGCATGCCAGGGGAAATCTTCATCCAAATGTATGATATACTGAGGGCAACATACAGTTGAATAATAGCTTCAGCAATAAATTTCAAATGCTACAAAAATATCAAAACTATCTCACATAAAATGTTAAAATTTTCTAAACATCACTAGAACTCATTAATTATTTTTCTCATGATTAAAATGGAATGATTCATATTTTATTAAAATGAATTTTTCACAGTTAAATAATGTACTCTATCACAGATAAACTCATCACATCGCTCAATTTTATCTGCAAAATACACTCAACTACCTCAACCAGGTCAAATACGGCATTTTAAGCAGGACTAAGTGTTCAAGGTTTAATATATAAACTGCTATCTCTATGGTTTTGTCTAAGGACTGCATTCTTTTAGATACAATAACTCACATTTAGAGATATACTATATTAAAGTTTAGCCTAACTATTTAATTTGTCCAGGCTGAGGTAAAGAGTGACTTCCAGGATGAGTATATCAGTGAATTAAGCTCATTATGCTTACATTAAATATTTTGCAATAGTAACAAAGACTATCTTAAGTATACATTACCATGGCATTTGGAAAGGCACGCTAGAAGACTTTCCCAAAAACACATCAATGAATTTAATGAAAAACCACTAATAATATTTTTAACATCCACCAAAAAGATATTGTATTGTATTTGGAGATCAACTTATCCTTTCCTGTTTCTTTTATAGGTACCTAGAAATTGCAAGTGCAATGCAACAACAACCGAGCTATGTGCCCACAGCAAACATGCAATGGAAATGGTGAAGGTAACATTTTATCTCATAATGTACTAGCCCTATAATCATCAGTAAACATAAGCAATAAGAAAACTATAGTTGCCCTCAAATCAACATCAAAGGTAAAACAGAAGAAGTTCACCAAACTGAAAAACTGAAATAAAAGGATAAAACATTTTAAAAGTAACAAGTGCCACTCTACATTGAAGGAAGGGCCTTGGCAGGTTTAGTAAACGTTGGGGTGAGTGAAAGATATATAAATATAGAATTTTTCCAGGAATAATTTATGAAAATTCAATGTAGAGCAAGAAGACAGATCATTCATAAACTCCCTAGAGAAATATCGAGATGTTCTAAAAAGTCATTAATATTCTTGGACTCACATTATATTGTCAAGAAAAATACTTAACCATGCACAAATTCCATCATGCATCAAAATTTTGATGATGACACTGGCCCACATCTGATATTTGAATAAATAACATGAACAACAATTTCCATCACACCTATATTGAAAATTGAGCTGCAATCAGAAACATTCACAGTTTAAGTAGATAACATAAGTTATTACTTACTCTAATCTCTTTTGTTCTTGCTGAAGAGCATTTACATGATTTTTATACACTGTTTCAGCTTCGCTGGTATCCAGAACTTCATAGGGAATACGTGTTTCACTTGAGTCTACAAAATCACATTCCGTCCATGGGATGTCTTCAGGACATTCATAAAAATACTGGTTGAAATCTGGATGTTCCTTAATATGCTGCTGGACTGTTGGCCAATCACTACACCAGGATGATAAAAAAAAATTCCATCAAAATTTAAAATACTACAACTAATGGAAAATTAAATTCAATTCATTTCATAAAAAGCTCCAAGGAGATTTAAATTCTCTAAGAAATATTGTGTATATGAAGTAGACACGAAGCAAAATCTATCCACAGAAATACATCACATTGTGATACCCCTGCAATATATGAAATACAAAGCCTAAATGCTACAAGCAATAGAAGCTTGTGCGTGTGATCACTGAGTAGAATGCCCAAATCAAAAACTCTGATTAACTTCTAAGGAAGACAAAATATAGCAACATTACTACACTGCTGAGCCCTCTAAAATAAGTTGACTTATTTCCCACATTATGAGAGTAAAGTACCTACATGAGGGAGAGTTATAGAACTCTGTACTTAGAGATATGCTCCTGGGAAATCCCAAACAAAAAATGACTTGACTGGGACTCAAAGCCAGGTTCTGAGCAAAAATCCAACCACTGCACTACCTAGCCTGGTAGTTTATTTACAAAAGTTAAATGGTTATAATGTACCAGACAAGTTAGTTTAGTGGTTAGAATATCTGCCTGGGAAGTGGGGGACCCAGTTTTGAGTCCCAGTCATGAGAATTTTTTCACTTCAGTTTCTCCTTGGGCTCACACTAAGCTTTGAGAGCAACACTATTAAAAGAACTATAGAGTATAAGTTTATGTCAGATAAAATTATGAGGAATGAAAAATAGTAAAATGTGCTCATGGACTTGTTTTGCAATGCATCATCAATGGAGTTAAAGGAACAGCTTCAGACGTTCCAAAGAGTACTGGCTTTGATTTCATTTAATCTTATAGAACTTACTTGTGGAGGGCAAATGCTTTTATAAGAGGGAATAAATAAAATTTGATTTATCGATATGCATTTATTATATTAATGTGCAAATGAATTTTTGTGGATATTTTGCAACTAAAAATTTTTCAAGCATGAAAAGAACATATTAACTTGTTAAGGTGGACTACAGTCTTAAGAAAAAATAAATCATTATTATTCATCATATCAAAGATTAAGTCTTTCTTCCTCTACATACTTAATACTACTTAATTAATCTTAATAGATAAAAACTAATTAAAAAAAGAAAATCCTTTGAAGAGGAAACTGCAACAAAATCTATTTTATAAATGTAATTTAATGGTAAATAATGAAATGAATTGCAAATTCAAACCTAAATATTTTATATTCACAGAAAAATGCAAAATTCGAAAAATCTCTTGGCACTGCACAAGCTTAAAAGCTCCGCTTTGGAACTTCAGACATTAGATATGATAACATTCTATGTCTGACTGGAAATTATGGCCATTGCCTATAATTGTTAGATATATTACACTTTACGAAATTCTGCATTACAAAATCCTCAAATACACTAATTCATCTTAAAGGATGAGGGTAAAAATTTGTCTAAATTTTACACCCTCCAAGATATAAAATGATACACAAAAATAGAATCGAATGTTGTTTGGCTTACAAAACAAAAGGAAACAATATAAATTACTTGACTGCTTCCATTTATATCATAAGATGTCATAATTGAAATTATTTATTGTCTCAAAGTTACACAATGAACAGACCAAACCAACCACAGACACTTTCATCAACACAGTTATGCAATGGTATCTAAGGAATAAATTGGAATACCACTGGGAATATACCGATGACCAGATATTTAAAATGGAATATATGCATCATATACATGTTGTGATGGAGATTTGCTGGTTGAAAATAAAAAGCCTTGTATCTTTGGATTAGCCTACCTCCACTTCTCAGTTATTCCTAGTTAGACCTTCTTCTGAGCTATATTTTCAATTGTGACCTTAAGTCATCATAGTTTTCTGTAAATTAATGTCTGTAATCCTAATTTAGAAAGATACTGAAAAGAACTTTTACACCAGCACATCACAAATTAATTACTAATGTGTACTTTAAAATATACAATCAAATCTTGTATTCTGATCTCCCACCTTTTCATGGAATGAATCAATGCATAAAATATCTATAGAGCTTTTTGATAAATTGCAGTATTAATACTGTAATTTATAAAATTCTCATATGACAACAACCCCAAAATTAGGGATATCTTGATTCTAAGATAGATAAAGTCAAAGACTCCAGTCTTATTTATTTTTTGTAATTTCAGGTCCAAAATCAAGGTGGGTCATACTAATAGTAAAGCCTTACATGCGGTGAATAACTGTATATTTTAGCATCTTCTATCATGAATTTAAAATTAAAATTAAATTTTAATTATTTAGGAATTGAAGAGAACTCATTCTTGATTCTAGAAATAATAACAAAACCCTTAGAATAACAGACAATCAATATGTTACAGAAATGCGTTAATTAAATAAATGTCCAAGAAATTAAAAAAATAGAGAACTGCTACCAAACTATGAATATATACACACCAACTTCCTTTGAGTATCATATTTTATAACTAATTCATATTCAAAGCAGTAAAAAAAATTTAACATTCAAACAAAAATTGCTCACCTATCCTTCAAACTCGAGAGATCTGGAACCATCTCCTGAAGAACATCAGGAAGCATTTCCATGTAGCCTTGCACTCTTTTAGCCAAATGCTCATCTTTCAACTTCTTAACATGCCTCCGAAATAGCCTCTGGGCACTATCCATCCCAAATAATTCAACATGGTGGATGAAGTCTGGATGCTGGGCTAATTTCTTAGATGTATGACTCCATAATGCTCGATAGTCCGTCACCTGAGATCGTATCAGCCTCAGATAGGTCTCTGTGGACAAATCTAAAAGTTCCTTCCTGGCCCTAGCTGCTTCGGCAAAAGGCACAATTTTTGTCCTGCCTTTAGTGCGATCTATCAATTGAGCTAGGATGATGAAAGCCAAGTCCACATTTACATTCTCATGAGCTGACGTTTCTATCATCAGGATACTTCCCTTGTATTCCTTCCTACTCACTAACTTTTCAGCTTCCTTGACATAGGATTCATTAGCATCATCATTCTTTGTAGTGACAAGGACAACAGGCTTCTTTGTTTTCATTAAATTATTCAAAACTCCTGTGGCAAATTCCACCTGCTTCTCAATAGCCCTACTTTGAACTACACTTACATCAAACACACACAAAAAGCCATCTATGTTTATCTTTCCATCTGGTAAAACTTTCTGTTCATATTCCTTTTCAATACCTGTAAAAGATCGTAACAAAATAACATAAAATAAAATTTAAAAGAAAGATTATGATCTATTTTTAAACATTCAATAGACTGTAAAATCATAATAAAAGCACAGAGGTACTAAACTAATTGCATCTATCAAAAAAAATTAAATTCTCACAAAATTTGCTTTCTTTAATTTCTAACACCTTTAAAATTTCACTCATACATTTAAGTACAATATATCCAAAACCAGAATCAAAACATCATTTAAACAGATTTAAACACAAGTATTATCATTTGGGATGTGACATATACATTTAAAACACTGAACAATAAAAATCTTTAACTCTACATTGAAAATGAAGTAATTAAATTGACTAAATACATGAAAATATTTAGGGTAGTAATATACTCACCTAATTGATTTTTACAAATATACATCAACTTTTCAGCAGAGGTGAGCTTTGTAGCACTACATCTTTTAATATATGGCTCCATTTTCCCACCTAGATAAAAGTAAAATACATTGTCATGTATTTTAAGATGCATTTCATTTAATATTACTCATAATACCATGATAATTTAACTTTGAGTAAAATAAAATTACTCAAATTCAATGATCCATCACTTGATCATCACAAAGCATCATACAATAAGATTTCTTATCAGTGATATTGAACATTTTAGCGTATTTGGCAGCACAAAAAATTCAAGAAGCCCTCTAAGCCATTAGATACAATTTTGCATAAAATTTTAAAAAAAAAACATAGTGAACATTTGAATGTTTCGAAAATTTTTCACACCTATATACTCTAATTTTACCATCTTACATTGAACATCTCCATTTACAGAAATTACAACAATAAATTGGCTAAATTTATAAATATTCAAATTATAATTTCAACAGTGAATATCTTTCTCGTATTATTAAAATAAGTTAAAAATAAAATTTAATGTTGTTTGACTATTAATTTCTAAAATGAAAAAGTTTGGCTGCTAGATAACATGAGAATGTGCCCAATAGCACCTATCTGCTCAAAGTTTTTCTCCCACCCCAAGAATAGCTGCCAAATCATAAAGAATAAGACTCAACTGTAGAATATTTTTCCCAAAAGATTACAGAACATTATTCAGAATCATCTGAAATCCCTTCATCATTCTCAAGCCTGAAGGAATTTTAGCAATGTATGATACCTTAATCGCCCTTGATGTACCCTCACCAAGTAAATTAATGTTTACTCAATTGTCATAATAGTGACAATAATTCACTTACTATACTCGTGACTTACATATTTACAAAAAAAATATCAATTGCAAAGAAGTCATATGTGTCATAAAAGAAAGAAAGAAGCTACAGTACCTATAAAAACACAAGAAAATACCCTCACATAAATAAATGAGCAAGCTCCCATTTATTAAATAACATTAAAAATTATCCATATTAATCACCTTCTCGTACATTTACAGTACAATTAACAGAAAGAGACTACATCATAAACAGCAATTTATCCAGAAAAAGTCTTAGTTGATTCTTTTACAAAAGACCTACGAGTAAACTGAGCAAATATCTTGAACAAAGCTATTTTTTCCTAAAGGCAAATTCAATTCACCATAATTTTTGGGAAAACATGTTGATAATACCCAAGGAGGTTTCAAGGTTATATTTCAGAAGTCTATGCCAAAATAAATAAAATGCTTAAAAAATAATGCTAATGTCATGTTCAAAGATGTGAACGACAAAATAAAGAATTTCCATAACAATCTTGTAGCTATCCTCCTTTTAGCAAATTTTTGAGCTATCAAATCATGGGATGAATATAGATATTACAATCATAGGTCAGAAAAATTATTCACAATCTGAACAATCTTCATTACATCCAATATGAAAAATTAACATAAATACTCAAATATTCAATCCTGCTATATGCAGAAGACAGTTGAAGATACTACAATACTACACTGAAAAAAAACTAACTTGGTCTCCCCATATTTAAGTTCCAATGAATTCTAATTAATTACTATATCCATTGCATCTAACATTCCATCTCAACAACCCAACATTTCAAAAACTTAATGTGATACTGATCAACAGTGTTCCTACCACAAGGTTAATCTCCAAAAACAGCCATTAAATAAATAATTATTACCTAAATAATTATGGCCTGAAAGCCGATGAAATGATTCTTGTGAATAATCCTCGGTACAAAAGATGTGCACTCAGAGTTTAATAATTCTCAAAAAGAGAAAATTGAGCTACTGAAAGGCATGAAAAGTCAGCACATGTTCTAAATAAAGCTTATGCTTTCCAAATGAAGAATTGATAACAAACTAAAAACTATATTTTCTATTTTTTACAAATCATTCTTTTATTAGAACAGCAGATGGAAAACTAAATTTAGTGAAGTAAATTTAATTATATATTAAACATGAAAAAAGTCACTGCTAAACTGATATAAGCATACAAAAATTCAACCAAGCTTTCCTTTATTGAGCTATATATGCCTGTATTTCCAAATGAAAGATTCAGCATTCCTAAAAAGCAGTACACTTATTACTTAAGCCGTCACTTATTAAACCTGATCCTGTTCTGTAACAGATGCCTCAAAGAAAATCACATGAAAGAAGTATACATGATTTGAATTAATAAGCCTATTTTCTGATAGTTAAAATTGTACATATTGTGTAATACAACATAGAAACCCATTGAGCATAATAAAAACGAATGTACGTAATTTCCTTTCAAGATAAAAAAAATCAGGAAATGGCAGAAATTAATAAATTCAAAGGAAGAAGATAATTAAAATGAAGGGAATATGTCTTCACTTCTTATTCAAATTTGAAATTTTTCGAAACATAGTCTTGTTTCTTAATTTCAGTAAGTCTGAATTCTGAATATCTCTTGGTTCATTTCCTATTTCTGTTCCTGGTCTTGTCTTCTAGTACTCTCTTCATGCTAACCAATGAGAAATCTAAACAGATTTTAAATTCTCCAACAGTGAAATTGGTGTTCAACTTCACAATTTTCAACTAATTCAAAATGATATAGAAAAATCAAAGTAAAGATTGAATTTAAAATAAGAATATGTCATATTTCACTATAGGATATTTGTAGCCATTTGACAAACAAATTGGATAGCGTAAATCTCATAAATATAAAAGCAATTGCCTCAAAAGCAAGAGACCCATAACAGAAAGTACCACTCCTCACAAATTCGAATCAATGTAAATAGCACACAATAATCCATCACTAAAAAACTTTTCTGAGCATATTAACTGTGAATGATATATAAGTAGATACTGAGGCTTCATTAAAAAACTGTGCGATACTAAATAAATGAATGAGATGAAAGTTTGGAATAAAGTTGGATACCCTAAATATGGCCACTAACCTTTCTTAATACATGTGTTCCTATGAAAGACAAGCAGTTACATCAAATAATGTATCATATTAGTGGATAGAAAAACAAGGAATAACTACAGAGATAATCAAAAGAAATGACAGCACATTTGATCATCTGGGCCATGTTCATAAGCAATTAGTCCAGATAATCAGTGATACATATATATGCAAATTAAACTAGAGATTATTTCATATGGGTCATGAAACTAAAAACAGGCATAAGAAAAGATCACAATAAGAATGGAACTCTCCTACATGTTATATTCTTTCATCAAAATGGGTTACCTTTAAGACTGAACGTAATATTACCTGGAAAATTTTAAATAATTTATTTAAATCAGAATTATATAAAAAAATTATATACAAAACCACAATATGCAACTTTCTTTTCCAGTTCTGAATTGAAAATCATACAGAAAAGATAAAATGTGATTTCAGAAAAAAAGGCCAAGAAGTGAAACAGGTTCCAGAGTTTCACAATGATGTAACTAAAGTAAAAGTTGGCTGATATAAATAATAATCATTAAGTTACGAATAATTGTGAAATGCATGCTCTGGCATTCTAATGCATATACATTTCAATAGCTGAAGTTCAAGGACGAAAGAAAGAACTCAATAGGCTAACTCAATCGAACACATGATTTTGCTTCACGCAGAACTGCTTGAATCTTGTAGTCTTTCAGGGTACCATCTGTACTGACTAGGCATTAGTTTTGAATGTAAGATCATCATCTAAAGAGCAACACAGGATTCAGAGAAGAAAATGAGAGTGGAAAATTGGTAACAGATATCCATCATTAAAAGAACTATTTCTTAGGAAATAACTCTGAAAAGGTGAGTAAAATGTTAATGGAATATGTAAATGTTTCTAACAGCAAATATGTACAAAATATGCTATACTGAAAATCAATAGATAAAAATGAGATTCAAAGTCTAAGACATCATTGAGAAGATCTGTATGACACTGATTACTTTTCTAGGAAACTGTCTATATTCGATCTATATTTATTAAATATGTACATAAATCAATACAGCCTACCTTTGAATGGCTGGAATGATGCATCATCAATAAATTCAGTTTGTTCAATAACCTGGAACTGAAACTCTATACCCTCCTCAGATGATTTAGTAACTTCTCCCCAGTACAAAAAGTGGTCATTATTCACAACACGGCCACTAAAATCAGTCTGTAAAGAGATTTTTAATAAAATTAGAATTTGCATCACATGTAGGTATTTAGTACTATTATAACAATTTAGTTACTATCCAAAGAGTGAGATACTATAATTTATGAAATATTTCATTTCCTTGAACTACAAAGCAGATGATGGAGGAATGAATTTGATGGTAAAGCCAATGACATTATTTCCTGCCCAAACATACAAGAAGAAAATAAAGAATTCAGCATACCTGACTGAGAACAGAGATGTGGTCCACATTATAATCATCAGCTAATGACCGAACGAATCTATTGCATAGGCATGATTTTCCCACCCCAGCCTGCCCCTTCTCCTTTTCAGTGCCTGAGAGACCCACCACAGCCACATTAAACGTGCGCATGGCCTCGCTCTTTTTGGCCATACTGGTACTACCCCATCCACAAAATTAAGCCCTTGGGCTGATTAACGGGAGAAAACAAACAGATGAGAGGAAATTTTGTAAGTCATGACTTGTCCGAAACCCTAAGCACTTAACATCTTGCTTAAGCAAACTGGATTATTAGATTTCCTTATTTTTGCTGGTGTAATTCCAGTTATCACTTCACATGTCGATCCACAACTTTCAAGTTATGGAGTACAACTTCAATGCCACTGCCAACCTAGAAACAGAAATACAACGAGGATGAATTAAAAAACGTGATCTCTTCACATTTATTCGTCAGTATAAACCTATCGTGACTAAAGAATATGACTTTCAATGAAGGATGTGACAAAATCACGATAAGTACCAATATCAAAAAATGAGTAAAATTCAGATTCAATAACGAAATATTTGCGCAAATTATTAAAAAACATTCTTCATACATGGAAAAACAATGAACTATCACGGTGTTAATAGTGTATTTGTAGATAACGGAAGACTAACGGAACTAGTGTGTAAATAACAACGCTAGTAAGTGGTGCTAGTATACTCAACTTTAAATACTCGAGGCAATACAATGAAAGAAAGTATTACTTTCTGACGGAGATAAACAATAAGATTCCGCCGAAAGTACCTCAGAGGAGCTGCTTTCAAAACATTCGCAGCTTTCCGTGAATTTTAATTAATGTCTACACCCATGCACGCTATCTAGTGACAAGTGACGTAATGTCAACTTTTTATGAATCGTTTCAATTTCCATGCCTTGGAGATCATTTCCCAATAATGTTTAATCACAGCGAAATAAAACCCCAACTGGTCATTTAACTCGTTAGCATATACATGACAAATATATTACATTGAACGGCAGCATTTTAAAAACCGAATACCTACACGCAAAGAATCAAAGCGTTCACATCCCGAAGGTTTAAATCTTTGGTTTCCTATTAAATGAATCGCTTTTACTTCTAGCATCAACAGCAATTCACTAACTAGAACAAATGATACTACGAAGAGGAGGTGGAAACCGATGGTCAAATTTCAGCAATGAGATGAGCGCAGAGCAAATTCATAAAATAAATTACAATTTATAAAAAAAATCCCTCAAAAATAGAAAAAGATTAAATACTTCCAAGCAAAACCAACGAAAAACTTTAACAAATCGGTTGATGGGAATTCCTATATAGCCTATGTTGAACAAATGATAAGTTCCGTTCATAAAAAATTCTCCCAAGTGACAATTTATAATTTTGACGTAACGTCAATAAATTTGACATTAAATCACTATATAAGAGTAAATCTACCACTGAAAATGAGAAAAGGGACTTATAACATCCGGAAAATGCAAATAAAAACAGAATAATGAATGAAATGCGGCAATAACATAAAACCATTTATTATCCTTTCGATGGAAAGTCAATAAAACCGGGACGAAAACGGAAATATGAACGCGATTTTCCCTTACCTTTATAAATCCTTTGTTACACATTACACTCATTGTTCGACAATTTCCGAAGGATAAAACCAACCAAGGAGAAATATGCTTCTCGTCCTATATTTCCCCTTACACAAGGAATAGTACTTTGAAGTTCATACTTAACACACATTCGTCATTCTATACATTTTCATCACACGCACAAAACTGCGGCATAAATTCAAGCACAGCACACCCATTCACAGATACGTAATCAAAAGTCAGCTTCCAACCTTCGACTAGGTCAGCACGACGCCATATTGAATGATAATTTCCCATGGCGATGCGCAAGGTTTGAGACCTCTCTTGTGATTGGCTAATAAAAGCAACATAGCACTTATGGTTGTTAGTGTTGCTATGAAATGAAATTGATTTGTCCCAAGAGCCCCTCTGCGTACGCCATGCATTAAATGCTTTTCTTTAGTTCACAAATAATATTCTTTGTGAGGCTATACGAATTCGTTAACTTCAAACTGGACTCCACCCATGGGTAATTATCATTATTGGAGCAATTTGGTACAGATGGCCACCACGAGAGGGAAGCAAAACCCTTGTTTCCTTTCGGAAACACCGCAAATTGTATTGGCAATTCTGTATGCGTTTAAGTAGTGTGCATCCAATGGAGTAGATATTATTATCCGCTAATGGAGTGTTTATTTATCTCGTTCAATATTTCAACGCTATTGTCTTCGGATCTCATTCTAGCGTTGAATGAGTTGAGACTTCGCTATCCGTAAAATTAAAATACTGAGAAGCCTATGCAAATCTTTTTGCGGCTATTGACATATTTAAAATTGAGGCGGATGTATTTAGTGGCTAAAATAACTAAATATTTCAATTTCCAAGGAAGAGTGCACATACATTGTTCGAAAACCGGCATTATAGTAAATACACTTTCAGGCCCTAAATATTTTGTGGTATAATTTATTAAGAGCAGTGCGAAATTCAATGAAGTATTATTTTATAGCCAATGAAATCAGAATGACTCATTGATGATAAATGCATCAGTGGTTACTCGATTCACTCATTCTTTGCTGATGAATCACTGACCGATAGCTAAATTCGAGCGCGCACCATGGAACAGAGAGGGGGAAAATCACGGAACAAAGATCTTGATTGTTATTGTTAGACCAAACAATTTGATAAGAAAAGCAGATCTCAGCAACAATCGAACTTGAGATGCTGAAGGTTCCAGACATGAACTTTACAAGAAATTTAAACTAGTTGACCGTTTCTGTAATTTTGGCAGTAACATCTTTAAATGTCTTAAGTTCTATCATTTTTCTAAGAATAAAAAGAGCATGCAATATTCCGGCCCATTTTCATAGCTAAGTTTCACTTCACTCTTCAAGAAATACGTTGGTGATGTCCGCATATATGCAAATATAAGAAAGTTCATGAACCAAAATTTTGTATATCAAGTTTATTTTCTTTTAGCTGTTTCCATAAAATCGAAAAATAGGATTTACCTTATTAAATTTTTAATATCACCGTGCTTCTCAAGCAAGATATAGCCGTGAGAACATCAAGCTCTGGTTCAATTAATACTGCGGGGGGCTTTGCATTCAAAAAATATGTTGCATAAATGAGGATTAGTATTCATTCAACAAAACGTCATGTGGGAATTATATACTTAAATCTTCCATTTAGATCACATAGCGTTGCAAGAATACTCATGCTAAACTTTAGACTCGAGGGGTTTAATTTGCATTTTATAAGCATCGACTCAGAATATACCATTTCTTGAGGAACCGAAAGGATGTATGTATATTTATACTGAGGTGAACGGTTTTGAGTTGTTAAAGAGTATAACTAGATTGTATATCCTCAAACGCTTCTGTTATTTAAATGCGAGATAGTTGTCTTTCCAAATTCAAAGATGTGGTAAAGGTGTAGGAAATACCAATGAAAATATGTATTGTACAGTTGGCGTAGGTAGTGGGTAGTCAGTTTTTTCGTCCACAGTGTGTGCCTCTGAAAGCTTCCCTACCCGCGTTAAAAATGGTCATACCTTATCGATTTTCGTAGTCCGTACATGATACTCTTTTCCGTAGGGCTTTGAAAAATGTTTTCATCGTTATATTCAGTTTACTTTAAGATTCATCAAACCTACGTACATTAAAATATTATAAAGTCACTCACATTCGATTACTAACTTACCTCTTGCAAATAATGTCTTCAATATAATTGTGCCGCGGGCTGATAAGCTCAATGATTCTAAGCTACCTCTAGTGTATCCATTGAGAAGCGATGCTTAAAATCAAGAAGCGTGAAAGTCTGAAGTGATCAATTAAATATATGAGTTATACGCTGATTCACAAAGGGTATATTTTTCTATCCTTTCCTATCTTCATCCAAATCCAACAGTAGCGCGACTTCTGCTTCCCACTTCATAGACCTAGCTTCAATCTAAACCTATGAATATCTTCATCCAGTGCCGATAATAGAGATAGAGACAGTAGACCTTTAGATAAAATTATTTACTTTTGTCTAAAAGGATAACTTTATTTAACATGTAGATAAGGTTATTTCTGAAGCCAAAGTAAATAATCATTTAAGAAATCGCGTTGCTACAATGATTGTTCACGTTTTCACTCCATAAAAGTGGCATAAAATATTCCGTTGGAAATAAATATTCTGAAATGTACTGAAATATTGAAGAATGGTATGAAATTTCTATTTAATTGAAAAATAATAACCAACGAAATTATATTTATTTTAATGGTCGAAAAATTAGATAAGCATTTTGTGGAAAGAACGCGAGTCTGTGCATGTCCTTACTAGCTACGGCGGATAAATATATTGCCTATAAAAACCTGGATCTAGACCAGATTAAAGGTAGCAAATTATTAGCTATTTCTTATTAAAGTGAATACTTAGATCGGTCACTAAGGGAAACAAATGTCGTTCCTAGAATAACAAAACATACATTCCTTATGAGATATAAACATCAATATAAATAATAATAAGACGGTGAAACAATCAGTGCTCCTAAGAATTTTCAAAGCTACCAAAATAGTTACATCGTAAAAATTCTCTACTAAGAAAAAAGCCGGTTCCACGAAGATATTACTAAAATAATAATAATTTTATGCTGTCAGGTTGTTTTAAAGTCATTTCCTGATTCTAGTTTTTAATGGTTACAAAAAGTCAGTAAAATGTATTGTGAATAAAAGAAAGATTCAGCAGCATCCTTTTGCCATTGACGATCGTGGCGATTGACTACAGATTTCTTGAATGAAACTCACAATGATTGAACCGCCAGTCAGAGGTCGGGTCATCCCTGTCAGAAGGGTGAATAGGAGACAGACGAAAGGCAGTCTGGCACGCAGCGTCTGTAAACGGCTGAAATAATCCAAGCCTTTAATAACCCAAACCGGGTTCTCACCGAATCCTTCCTAAAAGATAACTAATTGCTTTGGATAATCAGTATTGTTTAATTTACGATGCCGCAAAGACAGAATGAAAGGGAGAATCTTTATTTCAAACATCTTTCTGCCCAAAAAATCTAAAATCTAACCAATCTTCCTTTTCCCTGATATGAACATCGAATATTGGGATCTTTCAGAAAGAAATCTTCTATCCCCAATAACATAATGCTTCGCTGCATTTCTAAACGTTAATAGCAATCGAAATTTTTATATTTCGATTCCTTCATTCAATTATATTTCAAAACCGTAAATATCATTTTCTATGCTAAATTCTAGCTCAATTTTTTATACTTCGTTTACGAAGCTTTGGGTTAGAAAGACGAACGAAAAATTTTTGGGAGAACAAGTTCTTACCCATAAGAAAAGACCAAATGCGGCACATGAGCCTTGCCTTCATCAGTTCCCGATGGGGCGACCATTGTGAGTAAACCTTGTTGAAAAATTGTTGGAGAAAGTAAGGGATTTCGCTAATATATCATCTATCCCCCTATGTCTATCCCCCGAGGCATTAAGTTCATGGATAATGTTTTCAGTAATGGAATATATGGAACTCAATCCTGCTGGGACAGTGATGCGTCCAGGCATCGATGTGTGTAAGCATTCAGATAAGGAAAGTTGAAAAATATTATCTAAGAACCCAAAATCTTCCATCATTTCGATATTCTCACTATTTACTTTCGCAGTGCGATGATTTCATTTGCGTGCGGCAAGAGATGCATGTAGGCGGTAAGCAAGCGGGGATTACGGGTGTTACAGCCGTATGATTTCCCTTATTATTTGTAATGATTGCCATAGATTTTTGTCATTTTACCTAAATTAGTGCTATATTTATTCTGCATATTAAAGGAGGCGTTCTTAATTATCCATCTTTATTTCAATAACCAATTTTCACAATTATTCCCGAGGAATACATTTTCCTCAATTCTCCCCTTGAATACAAGTACTATTGTAAAATTTCGATTCGAGGCTTAATATTCTCACGGAATCTCAGATTATAATAACATTGCCAATCAGCCTCTGAGCTCAATTTATTTTACATAATCCAACGAGCTTTTTAACCGCAACCACTGGAATAACGGCACTTCCCTGTCTAATAATACGCTTCGAAGGAGATGCGCTGCAAAAATGCAAGCATTCTCGTCAATCCGATGCACTTAGTAAACGATGAATGAGTTGAGTTCATTTATTAACGTATAAAAATTTTGTTTTAACTTGAATCAGTTCCATTGGAGGGACAGACCTATCGATTGAATAAATTATCTCTATTTATTCCTTTCCTTCATCAGTTTTTGGACCTAACTAAGACTAACCCACTTACCTTCCACTTCGCCTTTTATATCTCCCAAATGGTCTTTCTCCCTTTCGCACATAGCAGAGTAAACTTTATAATAATTAATTTAAATTTCTGCAATAATTTATTCTGAATGTATAGCCACAGCTGGAATGCTTCAATCCAATCTCAGAATAAAATTTTGTCAGACCAATGAATTGAGTTGGCTACCTTAGCCGTTGCTGAACATGCATAAAATTCCGTCAGGGAAACTTCTTCCATTCTTCGTCGAGAGAGATTAAATTCAAATCAATGTTCATTCATCCAATGTCAGTAGCTTCCTTAAAAATACATGGATGATATTTTTAAACATTAATTTCGCGCACTTCCCGACAAGATAAAAATATGAAATTTTAGGGGGGTTATATATGAAATTAGAGGTCCAATGACCCCAAAAGGGGGTTTTCTCCCAAAAGTATATTTGGTTCGACTCTGGATGATTTGAAAATTCTTACATGAAAAATCCACAGAGTTCATTTTAATCGATTGCAGACCTTTTTTCCACTGGCGGGATTGAATTAGAAATGATGGTCCTACCAATTCGAAACAAGAGCCAAAGGAAAGGAAATTGAACGAAGATTCTGTCGTAGTACATCGTATTTGAGTGGAAATTAAGATAATTAGGACAAGGCAAAATTTTGACGAATTTGCTCAATATTGTGGTTGTTAACAACTAGTCGCCTCAACGACAAAGGCGATTGTTGAACTCGACTCTCATACAAATATTTGGGAAAGACAAGCCAACAATGGAATGTATGACATTTATATGGGGAAATTTCATGGAAAGGAAAGGATTAGTATGGTTTGGAAATCAAATTCAGCAACACATTTTTGCAAATAATTTGACCTGTTCTAAAATATATGGAAAATTTTGCAGCGGTAATTATTTCCAAGGCAACAATTTAAAAATACGTATCCGGCAATCAAATAAACAAATACCATTGATAAAGATGTTTTGTGCGAGAATCGGATATATAGCAATATATATTCAATCCAGAATATACATCAACTTCACAAGGGATATAATATTAGAAATTTTTAGAAGAAAACAGTTCGGACCGTCTTTCATTTACGATAAATGTATTGTTATTGAAGAAAGAATATTCTTGTCTTTGATTATTTAGAATGATGAGATCGATCAAATATACATAATGATAATTCAAAATCTTTATAAGTTAAATTTAGTTCCGTCATTTTTGACTGGGAAATTCAGTAGTGGTGTATAAAGGTCACCACATAAAATACCGAGAATACCTGGGCGCCAAGGAAACCTTGCTCCAATTTTATTCGGCATTTGCATAAAAATTTTACTTACGGGTCTACGAAATCCACTCGAACGCACTAATCAATCAATTAATGAAGAAATTATTTAATCCGACGAAAAATTGCTAAATAGCCTACAAAGCCTCAAAAATAAGACGAAGAAATGTATGATCACTTAAATAATACGGATAACGTATCTTGGTATCATTTTCAGTCTCTAATTCTTGATTCAGTCTCTAATCTCTTAATTGGGCTAACGAAGCAGTAGAGTTCAAGGCAACGTAATCATTCGAGTGACTGTTAAACGCAACAGCTTGGTCCAAGGAAATTGGGAAACATTCGACACAAAGCGGTCAGTGAGTGATTTCTGTCTCCACTGCTTTCTTCTCGTTAGGATGGCGATGGTCGGGTGGTTTGTTTACTTCCAACTTCCTTTATTGTTTGGAGCCGCTTTCAAGTTGATGATTAAGAGTCGCTCCGTTTTTTCCCACGCAAGGCTATCACAATCGACAGATAAGTGCGCTCGGATTTCATCAGCGGATATTTATGTTTACCTTAAGTCAAGTGGTCCGCGAGACAGATACTGCATTGAAAGCAGTTGCGTTTGATTATATATGCGCGTGGGAGGTTGCCTTCTATGGTTCTGGCTTTCATCCCCTCGAAGGGTGATGAGAGGAAATGAATCTCCTTTCTTCTCTCCCTCTGCATTCATGTGACCAAAAATGGATTAGACGCAGTCACAGAAAACGCCCTTACAACTTCCACAGACAGTTCCGTTCTTACTACCCTCTGAAGTCTCATACCTTGGTATGTACGAAAAATACGAGTGCTTCGGAGGGTGGAAAGCTATTTTGGACTTCCAAATATTCTTTTACTAATAGAGAACTAAAAGGTTGGGGTAATTAACGTGAGACATTCCACGGTAAATGCGATCTATTATCAGAGATAAAGGATAAGAGATCCGGAAGACAATCATCATTGATAAGAGCATCTGAGAGTACACAAATATTGGCCCACTGACAACATCATGGTTTATTTTTTCAATCTAATGCTTCAAAACTATATATCTCGAAATCAAAATGCCGCCCTTCAGGTACAACCAGGGTGCTATACAACCATAGCATCAGAAGGACGGTGCAGGTGCGGATCTGAATGAGGCTACTCACTTATTCGAGGATAGGGCAGGGAAGTACGCTTGTGAAGTTAAATAGTAATAAAAATACGTGAAATAATATATTTACAGGACCGGCCTAGGTTGTGCTTGATTGTAGCATTTTTGAAAGCCGCAGATAGATGAAAACAAAGTGAACCCATATTTTGTAAAGACACAAGCTGAATATTCCTAAATAAATAGACTGGTAATGTTCTTATAGATCTTTTTTAATTGAAAATTCCCGCTGCTTCTCGTCTGTTGCACACCGTATAGCAATGAAAAAATTTGCTCCATTTGTCAATAATATCGTCAACACCTGTCTTAAGCGGAGAAAAGTTTGGCTCACCTGTACAAACTTTTAAAAGCTTTTTAAACCTTTAGAGAAGAAAAATTTCAATAGCCCATGATATGAAAAATCAATTTTTCGACTTAAACTTCGGTGAAGCTCTTGATAATTTAGCTTAGGTTTACTATGGATGCATAATTTGCTATTTACTTTTCGTTGCTAAACCCTAGACCATGATGTTGTGCTCCTAAATTGCTAGGCTATTTCCCAAGTTAGCCGTAAACGAGACGGGTAAAACCGACTCATTAAATCTATACTTGGTTAGTACCGGTTGTCTGGATAGGTAAAGCATTTCTTATATCTCAAGACACATTTTAATTAGGAAACTTCTTCTTCTTCTTTGTTCGTTCTGTCCTAGGACAGTTTCAACGAAACTTTTGCTTCCACAGCATTCTGTCTTGGGTATCTCTCTTCATCTCGGGTAGGAAACTATTTATAATCAAAATTCATGCTTATATATGTAACTCATTGGAAATTTACTACGACACGATAGTCAAGTTAAAAGAGTAATGGAAGAAAAATCTGAGGGTACAAATTGTACAGAAAGGCCCCGGCAAGACCATTTGAGCCAAATCATGAAAGGTATGCAATGCCAAACATACTATGGAAACAGAGAAAACTGAAACGGAAAGCTGAGAAAAGAGATGAATGAAAGTCTGCTGCCAACCAACTCAAGGGTTGAAACGGAAGAAGAAATATAATAAACTCATAGTCTTAGGTCTGTAGAACTGGAATCGTTTTTATGTGATGCGAATGTTGAAATCCAAAGTTAGTAAATATCGTTCAGCAGTCAGTGAATGTGGTAGGGTTTATTTTGGAGGTTTGAGAAAGTAAGCTGAACGATGAGTCGATGTTCAACGATTTGACAATTTTTTATTCATTTCATGCAATAGATTTATACTAATTAATATAGGTATATATACACTAATTGATAAATAAAAGTTCACCATGCATTATCGATGCTGTCAGCACGCCCTCATTAAAATTGGAATCATTGAAACGACTGTATTTTTAACGATTATAAATAAGTATTAAATTTAGGATCCGAAAATATTTTACGTCTGGGTGCCACAGTTCAGTAAATCCACATATACCTTCGCTGAGGCGATAATTTCATGAGAAATTGAAAGTACGCACAAGGCCATAACGCACGACCTCACTCTATCAATTACATTATACGTATATAATAAATATCTTAATTACAGTATTTTCTTAGCGAAATATCTGAAATATATTGCTTAAAAATTACATTTGTTTGGAAGATATTAGGATAGTACGTACTTATATTACTGTAAACATTTTTGTATAGTTGGCAACAGTGGTATATTGTTTATTCAATTTCGTTATTCACTAAACTAATGTTACACGGATTATCCGGAGAGAGTCACTCAATCGCTTAACATATTCCTCTGAGCGCGCTTTTTTCTACAGTGAAGATTTCTGACAAAATCTCGCGGTAAGCACCACTCATTTACGATTCCTTACTTAATTCTTAATCGTTACATTTTATTTTTTTGTTCAACTATTTCCTAAATTTTTTATTTATTTCATCTAATTAGTTACTATGGAGCATGCTTTAAGTGTGAAATCTTTCGAACAGATGAATTGTTTACAAGAAATAGCAACTATCATAGAAATTCAGTCACAACCGTTGAGTTCACTGTGAATTGAATTTCAAATTCCTGAAGTAATTGGTTTGAAAGCGCCCTCTTGCCAAGACCAAGTGGTAAACGTCAGGTACTACTCCGAATAGTTGTTGAGAGCGGCTTCAATTATTTCTAGAAAGGTTAAAGTCATTTGTACGTTGAAAACAATCGTTTGACCAAATTACGAATTAAGTTATGTATGAATCTTGAAAAATTCATATATAACTTCACCCGTTCATCGGCAATCAGAGCGTCTATTGTTTATCAGAATCTCGTGAACAGCTCACAGGTAGTGTGGATAGGTTAAAGGCAAGTATCCAGGTAATTAAAACCTTTCATTTTCAAAAACAGTTATTCTTTTCTTCTTATTTTCACATCTTAAATGGTAATTGGTGAAAAGATATTAAGTATTCCATCGTTCTTCGCTTTATTCGTGGTTGGTACTTGCTATTTTTGCATGAAAATTTGAATTATGTTTATCTAAATCGCCGCTCTTATGAGGTAATTATGAAAAATTTGCCCGTTAGCAAGAAAATAGTACTTTTACGCTTCTTCTCCCTTCATATAGGGGTTTTCCTCCTTTCCTTGGATAAAAATTTCACCTTTCACTTGGCAACGCTAATTATTAACGTAATATTTTACTACGTTTTCATTCATTTGTTTAAATGTATTTAACGCAGACTCACAATACTTGTTTTAAT
The DNA here is from genome assembly GCA_036926295.1 of Pachydiplax longipennis. NCBI lineage: Eukaryota > Metazoa > Arthropoda > Insecta > Odonata > Libellulidae > Pachydiplax > Pachydiplax longipennis. Next base: position 6,929,633 of record JAVFKF010000010.1, read on the forward strand.
CAGTGAAAAGATTTGCTGAATTCCATAAACCTTCGCTTTATTCGTAGTATGCTTTTATGCAAATTTTACGTTTTGCACAAGGTATGGTGTTTGTGAGTTAATAATATGAGATAGAAATTCCCGAATTGTGACTTTTATAACAAAATTTATGATTTAAAATGACAAGGTAAGAGTGTTAAGCAATGTAATATGTTCGAACGCTAAAATATTACGTTTGAGATAACTTAGTTTAAAAACCCTCCTGCATTGCAAAGAATTTTTAGCTAAGTTAACAAATTAATGAGGATACGAGGGGATGATGTACAATACATACATACAACGTGGCAAGCCGAAGGCCTCATTTTTAAACCAACGTTAAATATTAATTATTTTTCATGCCGAAGAATTTAGTGCTGCGGCCTCAAAATGAATCCTGAACCTTAGACTTCTAACTACATAAATTTGACTCTAACGGAAAGAGAAGAAAGTATCAATTGGAGCACTTGTAAACATTGTAATAGCTTTCATGATCGATGGATAAGCTGTATCCGGGAATCATAGAATTAATCAATTTAATAAAATAAAATTAAGCTTACACGCATTCTCTTGATTTGAAAGAAAGGTGATAAAGATTTCACTACTATACCTCATGGACTGAAGGGAAAATATTATCATAAATAATATAATTAATATAAGATGCTTTTTATTTGACATGATGTAAACAATATACAAAGGCTCTAAGAATATTTTTATCGTTTTTAATGAAGCAATGTTTATAAATTCTTCCTAAGTTTATTTCTGTTTAAAATACTGTTAACTTAAGGTGATTACAAATTATTCATTTCTATCCTACTAATTTAGGAGCAGCCAAAGAAGCACTTTCTTTTTGGATTGATAGGCAGCTAGATAAGGCCTTCACCACCTCAGGACAGAGTTATGCCGTCCAAAGTAGCTAATACTGACAGAAGGTATGACCACTTAATATAAATCCGAGAGAAATACTTTGAGAATATTTTGTTTATAAGAATCTTAAAACATTGATCAACCTCCTAATCCTTCTTATCTTTTTCCCCTTCAATATTTAACACAGGCACTAATTTTTGTGCTTCTTTGCATCCATCATTCATTCTGATCCTCTCAAAGTCCATCTCAAAATACTCCCACTGAGTTCCTTACATTACTATCACCGATTTTGTCTGATGTGAGAAATCTTCAAGTAATTTATATTCCCCTTTATAATCTGTTATGCTAAAAATAACTTGTTTTATATGGCAGGGAAATTTCTTCTGTCATGATTTTCATCCAAATAAAATTTGTCCAATTTGAAGAATTACTCATCAAGTCATGGATTTGTGAATTTCACCATTACTTTTTCACCATCTCTTTAGCACAGCTCCTATGCTTCTACTAGTATGTATACCTATTCAACTTTATGTACTTGAAAGAAAAAGAGTACTATTTGTCTACATATTAAAATTCATCTCTCTTTCTGAAGAAAAATCTATATTTAAAAATAATATTTTAAATATAATGTTGATGTCCCAGCTGCCTTAATTCACCTGCATTTATTTTAGACTTAGAATAAAGTGTTCAAATATCTTGGCGAAGTTGACTGTATAACAACTGGTTGTAACTGTAAATTTTGGTTAGATCTGTTTGATAATCTGTTTTAAAAAACAAGCAGGACATATTTCATCTTCCTTTTCTTTTGAATTACAGCAGAAGAAAGAAGCACATTAAAACAGGACGTAAAAAGGTAGGATAATCGCTGTAGCTGCTATGGTTTGATTAATATTATAGCTATATAAATATTATGATCCTTGAAGTCCTTTTAATACTTTTAATAAGAAAAGATTGAAGATAGTTTACAGCCAAATATTCATGGCAGCAGTCGGCTTATATTGGAGCAGATCCTGAAAGTTTATATAAGACAATAATTTTGCATAAATATAATCCAATTCTAATATATATTTGAGTTTTACCAAAAAAAAGGATGGAAAGACAACTTTTGCAAGAGGATAATATGAAAATGGCAATTGAAAAAGTTAGTTAGAAATAATGTCAAATAAATAGACAGGTGAGCATTTTTCAGAGCCAAAAAGAACTCTTGGAGACCAACTCAACAAATTTTCAGATAGAGAAGAAGTACAGATGAGGTAAATATTGGGAAACGTGAAATATTTCGTTAGAAAATTTAACAATGAGCAGAAGCAGGAATTGTATGATAATGTCAAAAGGTAGGATCATCAGCTAACGCCTTTAAGGAGAGATGAATTCATGAAACTTGCCAACCGATTTGCTGAGCACTTAAGGATATAAAATAGATGAAAACATTAAAAATCAAGTCAGGAAATTTTATAATGGAGATAAAGAAAACATAGTTTTACATAGCGTAAGTTTCCTAAGACTACCTCTATATTTTTACTGGAATAAAAATAGCTAATCACCTTATACATTACATATATTCATTACCAGCAATGAATATTTGTTTGGATAACTAAAATCTGTTTCTCTAATCATTATGTCTTGCTCAATATATCCCTCCAACTACTAGTTGATATCAAAAGTAATGTCTTCATCTAGTGCCTAAGGATTGTTACAAATTTCACCATTGAGATATATGCTTTCATGTGTTTGTGTAATTGTATAAACACACATGCTTTCTATAATGGATATGATGGGATTACAACAGATTTCGAGTCGCCATCGTACACCATATTTATATTATACCTGATATCCTTCTTATGAGAAGCATGGAATAACTCATTTTCCATTTCTTTGAAATTCCAGCATCAGAAAAAGAGATATTAAAGAGGATTTACAAAAGGAAGATATAGCCCATTTGTGATAATAACAGGAACATTATCAAGGCCAGGACTTTTGGGTTGGATTTGTAGAAAGTAAATTCTTAATGTTATCAATACCAATATTATGAGCGTATATCTACAGAAGTATCAAATATGACACATGTATCTATACTTATTAAAACCATATACACAACTGAGAAGTATTTGGCAAATAAATAGGCAAGATCATCTTAAGTAGTGGCTGACAACATGGTCTGTACCACATATTAGTCGATGTTTCTTGTTTTCAGGTGGGAGGATGTAACGTTTACTTCCTTTAGGATATTTAGATGGTTAACAAGAGCAAAAAAATCCTTTCATTCCTAACAATACTGTTTATAAGAAAAAACAATGGGTGCCCCCTTATTTCCTGGATGGGAACTATAAATAATGGTGTAATGAACCATGATGGTCATATACATCACTAAAAGGTTACTATCATGGTTCAGAGATAATATCACTAAAAGTTGCCCATTGTGAGTTTAAAACAAGTTACCAAAGTTGTTATATCATTTTCTCCAAACACACAGACCTATAGAAGAAGACTACTGTGATCAGAATCCCAAATTGTAGAAATATGCCCTTAATATATAGGAGACATTCAAGGAATATAACTGTACAATAAAAAGACAAATTGAGGCAACTGCATTGAACCAGTGTGACATCATTTTTAAAGTGCTTGGACATAATTTAAGTCTCCAACATCTAAATGCTCTCATAAGATACTAAGGCAATCCAATTGCAAATACTAAGCAAAACACTGCATTCTTTGTAGAAATGCCATCGATTTACAGTAGTATATGTGTCTCATCACATCTAATGGTAAAGTGCTAAAGAAAAATGTAACAATTTGGAACATTTTACTCAGTGGAGAAATAATTTCTTGATCCTTTTAGAAACAATGCATTCAGCCAATGCTCATACACTGGAGAATGACAGGTAAGAAATGCAAGAGATCAACACAATAGATGAAGTGGAAGTTCTTGATAGAAGAAATTAATATGAATGTGATAACTTACTTTCCAGGAATTAAATGTTGCAGATAACATTTTAAGACAAGCCCAACTGTAACTATATTAACTAATTAATATAATTAAAACTCTTTAGGTGTGTAGCTTAGAGCAAACCCAGCTTACACCTAGAGTTTTGTAAAATAGTGAGTATTATGGAGATCTTGGAACATAGACCAAATTAACACGATATTTATTTTAGAAAAATACTTTATGAATAAATGATATGATTAAGACCAGCTTTGGTCATGCAAGTTTGGATGATTGCTTTGTTAGACTGGTTCTCAGTAGTGACTTAAATAGAATAGTCATATTCAGTGGATATAACGGAAAAGTTTGGCATCACAACAGGTTTCTGATTACCTTTTGTTTCAATAAATACTCTTCCTTGTTTATTAACAAGGCTTATAGCTTATTATACTAAGGGACAGAGGTTCTCTAAGCGCCAACAGCGGCAACCATCTAGGGCAATTCCTGGGAAGCGGATAATAGCTTAGGGGTCACCAGTTATTCAGAATCCCTAATGCGCATTTCAAAAGCAATGCTTTCATGATCACAGGGGGTCCAATGTTGAATCATGAATGTTCTTTCAGCATTGGACCCCCTGCGATCATGGAAGCATTGCTTTCGAAATGTGCATTAGGAATTCTGAATAACTGGTGACCGATAAGCAATTATCCGTTTCCCGGGAATTGCCCTAGACGGTTGCTGCTGTTGGCGCTTGGAGAACCTCTGTCTCTTAGATCATTGACCGCCGAGTTCCTTTTTTCTTTCTTCTATAGCTTATTATACTTCAAAACTTATATTTAAACAACAGAATATATTTCATATCCACCCAAGGCATCAAAGAACTTGATTCCATCATGTTTTATGCTGAGGGAAATGGTTGAGAAGTAAGAAAGAAGTAGAAAACTAACATCCATGAGAAGTGCAGAAAACTTTGAGGAATATTCTCACTCGATGAGAACAAACCAGTTCATAAAGTCAGGTGAGACATTTCTTGTTGTTACCTAGAGATTTAAGCTACGAGTTATAAGATGCTCCACAAACTTCTCTATTTTATGAATAATACTGCACATACGAAAAACATAAACATCCTGAAGACGAGCTGTTGATGATTTTTATTACCATGAAATAGCTGGACCAGCAGAACCTAGTTTTTATGCATGCATTTTGGATATTTTTATATAAACTGTTTACCAACCTTGCAAGGAACAGACCTGATTTTAAATGTACTCATTTCCATTACAGACCATTTAAGACTATAAAATGGAACCAAGGAATTCACTCACTGGTTAGAGACTGTTCAATCAGTGTTAACATAGTTCTTATAATTAACAACAAACTATGGTGTTTATACTTATGCCATATTATTACATATATATTGGATATGTAATTCCATGCAAGATATTCTCTCTCTGATTAGAGGCTTTTCAATCATTATTGTCTACATTTCTAATTCCCAACAACTAGCTGTGGTGTTTTTATACCATAATATCACTGACATTAATGACCTATTATGAACAGTTTTTGTTGGTCCCCACAGGAAACTTTATAGTATCGTTGCAGTGGAGTAGCAGATATGTCTGCAGTATCATCAAGGCAAGCGGCTCATAACTTAGTGGGGGCTGTTGATTTACCTGAAGACATGTTGTTTGTGAACTGTTCCATTAAGGATTTACCTCACTTAATATCCCAGATGTATTATAACCTCAACCACATGGGACACTATTTTCCTTATTGTATAAGCATGTTATTTTACTTTAATTTTGCATTTAAATAACTTTTAATTTTTCTCCTTAATGGTCTATAGAAAACCTGAAAAGGGCAAGTCATGATAATACCATGTTTTATGTCTGATGTGAAGTGACATTGTAGATAATTTCAACTTAGCCTAGAATAATCTGTGTTTACATCCTCTGCTACAAGGCAATATCAAGCTTGCAGGGTAATAATGTAGAGATTTCCAATTTTTGTTATGTGTTTTTGTAATAAGAATATTACTAATTATAATCTCCTTTACTGTTACAGCTTGTAGTAGCAAGTAGAATACTTAAAAAGTAGTTTTGTAAACTGCTCCAGCATTTTTGAATGTATTTAAAATTAACTTTTGAATCTGAAAGAGTAAATGATCTAATTGTAACTAATATTTCTTATCCTCACATGATGGTTAAATTTCTTTGAAGATTTCACTTCTTCTGAAGAAATGGTAATAATAACAAAGACTTTATAAGGTGAACGTTAGTCAAAGCCTCATTTGCAGAGACTCTTATTACTGGTAAGTCTTCCACAATAAAAATCATGCCTCAACCCAGGAGCTTGGTGTTATTAGGCTAGCATGTTTACCTCAATGATACTGAGGTTGTCTCTGTTTCAGTGAAGGTAATGAATGCAACAAACGATAAGAAATATCTCAATTTTTATTTTCTCAGTGTGCTTATTCGTGTTAACCTACTGTTTACCTCCAATTAATGAATTACTGTCATTAATCTTAAAGCATAGAAGAGGCATGTACCATGTATCTTCTAATTAGCCATGAATACCTGAATGAGAAAGCTATGGTTTTCTGGTGCATTCTATAAAGTACTAATGGTCAGGAATGCATAGGACAGCTTTGCTAAGGTAAGGTGTTGAAAAAGCTATTTAAAAACTGAGGAGGGCATAACTGAAATGGCCAGCTTTAAATCATGCTTTACATGTTGAGGTAAGTCAAAAAGATTCATGAACAAAAGACAACATATAGAAACTGGAGATGAATGTGCAGTTATGTATCTGTCAAAATTAATAATTGTCATTCACTTTCAGAGGAGAAAGATGAAATCAGAAAATAAAAAAGAGAGATAAAAAAATAAGAAACTGAACATCAACAAAGAAAATACTAGGCCTAAGAAATGTATAATTGCAAATCTACAAAGGTAATGTAATTAGAAGAGAGGTGCAAAGAAATGGAGGACCAGATATAAATTAATGGCAAGCAAAATCATTGAAAATTTATTTGAACATTGAATTCCTGGGTATAATGGGCTTAATAATAATGAAGGGAATCTTGTGCTGTCAACATGAAGAAGCTACTGTTTGGAAACATTCCATAGAAAAAATACATGAAGAATATGTGGAATATTTAAATACAATTGAACAAATTTTAAAAACAAGAAATAATAAGAAGACAATGGAATTGAGAGGTAGGGATTACAAATTGCCTTGAATAAAATGAAAGAAAAGAGAGCAGTGTGACCTGACTTGAACACCAGCAGAAATTATAAAAGCATAGCCTAAAGAATTTATGGTGTGATCTATAGTTCAATGTGTGCCATGTATGATAAGAAAATATTTCCCTTGGACTACGAGGAATGTAGTTTAGAGCACTTGCCAAAATGGCTTCTGCTAATAAATGTAAACATTTCTGTATGCTACGTTATCAACACTTCTTAATATCAATCGTATGCGTACATTATAAAGGAACACAGAGAAGCAACTGATGGAAAACCAGTTTGAGTTCTAATGCAGCAGAGCTACAATGACCAAATAACAATAAGGGCATTGGGACTCGTCTCAGAAAGTTTGGTAAGGTAAACAAACAATAAGGTTAAAAAACACTGATATCGAGAAAGTTTTTGACTGCATTTGATGAAAGGAACTGTTCAGAAGGGTTAGATTAAACCAAGAAGACATATTACCTGGAAAATTAACAAGAAAAAGCTGTGATGTAATGCAGAGATTGTATGGCAGAATGCTTTCATCAGAAAACGGGTAAGGCAGGGGGCAAATTTTCATCTGATCTATTCAATCTCTTTATTTACATTATTGATGAGACCTTAACTGAAGGAATCACTATCAAACATATATACTCAAGTAAATCAACTGTTTTTAAAGTTAAGCTGTTTTTGATGATTTATAGGTTGCTGTATACTAATAATAGGGAAGATGAGATTATTTTGTGGAGAACAGCTAGGAAAAGAGATAAGCAGATTAATGAATAACATGAGGATACTTAAAATGGCGATGATGTATAGCCAATAGTTGCAAAATGTAAAGATAGGTAAGTAAGATCTCACTTAAAGTAAATCAAATGTAAACTATACTGGGTGATTTCGATTTGATTCTATTGCGTTTTTCTGAAAACTGGACTATTGGGAGAGCAGAGCCAAGAAGGATGGAAGTATAGGAGTTTTGGAAGGATTTTGATAATTCGTTCGACAGGTATAATCTTCAGCAATGAAATCGTACATACTACATGAAAAGCAGTCCCCAATATTTCTTGGAGAAATAAGGTTTTAATTAAAGATATTTAAATTACGTTTAATGCACTAATAATCATGTCAATACTTCATGAAATACACGCTCATATCGTCTCAGCAAATTCATTGATTTTCTTCCTTACTATGAGCACAATAGTGAAGGAATAAAATGTTCATCATAATTCCGTGAACTTACTCAACTTTTATGCAATACAATTATGAAATTTCTTTAGAGATTGAAATGAAAATTGATAGGCATAATCAATCTACACAAGACAAACGTGAACGTTTACAAGCACATTGGAAAAGAAGCGATGTGTCGTATATAGATTTTTCGTTTCAATTCTAATCATATTATATACTTAATGACGGTAGTTAAAGATATATCTCTCGAGACTTTTTTGTTTTTCAAACGATCTCTTACTAATTCTACTTTGGAAATAAGATTCGCGTTGACATTGTCTGATAATATATGAGATCATAGTTAGATAATGTAATGAACCAATATAATTGGAAGTAATTTGTTCCCAAACAAGTCAAAATTAATATTCTGGAGGATAAAATCATTCAATAACTTGGAACGCAAGCTTAAATTCACGTCAGCTGCAACACTGCCGGTAGCTCGAGAATGAAGCTGGTGGGTGGAGATGGCGTTGTTTTTATTACAAAAACTGTACTCCAAATGAAACGCGGTTAAGTTTCTTCCGGTGGTTCCTGAACCCATCCTGTTTCATCGGTATATCTTTACATAGTAATGAGTGGGCTAGGTCTGATATAATATTTTTTGGCTATTCGAGATATTTTCAATAAAGGTAAGGAAAGATGGAGTGGAAGTCCGGTCTGTACGAGAGAAACTCAAGCTTTCGACGTCAGATTATTTATAGTTTGCCGATGTAAACACACGTTTTTGTCACAAATAACATAAAATGAGAGGTAGAATTATTTATTGAACAAAATAAAGTAATATTTTGATGTCATAGTTGAATGCTACAGCACCGAAGCACCTCATATGAGTCATTCTTATACAATGTTTATTTTGTTTTGATTCTCACCAAAGGCGAAGTTTGATTTTAAATAAAATCAGTTTGAGTTACGAGTTGTTGTTAACTTACTTATGTTATGCTTTATTGATGGTACATGTCATAATTTTTTCGAGAATACGATAAAAAATGCCTTGACGCCACTCTCGAACCCTCTTGCCGAATAACCTTTCATTTGTATCATTTTTAGATTAGTTTAGAAATGCGAAAGTAAATTTATCGCGGCTTCCGTTGTTTTTTGTTTACACACAATTTTTGGCTGATTCTGTAAGAAATCCAAAGACTAATAATGAAAAAAAATAGCTAAATGCACTGTTTGCTCTATTTATTTCATCTAAATTTTAGTAACAGTGATGAATTGACCGTATATTTTGACCTGAATTGAAATGTGGACGATATTTATATGCTCTTAAATGTTGGACTGAGGTCAGCATTTGGTTATTGATATTGATAATTCTCATTGATATTCCGCATGAAATGAAAAAATATAACTTCTCTTCCAACATTTCTTCAAATAAATGTACAAGGTTACGAAGAATCTTAAGGTTCATTGAGTTTTATCATTTGAGGAAACTGCAGTAAATGACACATTTTGTGGATTTCAACAAAATATTCATATATTCTAAACAAACTATTGGTATTGTTACCTTTACCTTGCAAGTCAAATATAGGGAAAGAGTGGAAGAGCTCAGACTTGGGAATAGAAATTACAGAGTACAGTAAATTTATAGATTTTTATGAAAGGAATAACCTCTGTATCATTGACTCAAAGGGAGAAATAGATAAAGTAGTTAATGTAGTAGGAGAAGTAGCAAATTTAGGAAGATATGTAGATGATAAAGCCTATTTGTGTCAAAAAATTGGCTCAATGGCACAAGCTATTACTTAATCCCAAAAGAAGTATAAAATGTGGCTGCTAAATGAGCTTGGTCACATTTTTTATTGATGTTAAATGATATAAAAGGAATATTTTTATGTAGAAAAGAAAAGAAGGGAATATTAGGGCATACTATTATATTAGGGTATATTATTATATATATTTTTCTGAAATTTTTTTTCTTCAGTTACCTCTTCATACTGCACTAGCTATTCATATTTTTTTCCATATTTTCGTTTCATAATTTCAATTTTAGCTGCATTTGTACACTTTTTTATCCATTTATTCCTTTAGAATATTTCTTACTTTATACGGAGGATTTAAAATCATTTAAATATTTTTAGATACTCAAAAATCTGTGAATTAATCCTCATATGTTAGATTTGAATAACTGCTGAATATGTCACTGTACTTGATGTATATATTGGAACCTCCACTCACCTTGTCATGTTGAATTTCTCATCAGTATTTGAAGGTCATGGTGCCTAATAAAGGGAAGCAAGCCCCTCGAAAAGGGAATGGCAAACCAAAAGAGCAAGCCAAAGCCACTGTAAGTAAACAGAATGTTGCTGCTAAGAAAGAACCTGAAACAGTGGAGATCAAGGAAAATACCTTAACTTTTCCTCTTCTCAAGACTGTGGACAATGGTAGACTTATGCCTCGTTACACATCCAGTAAGTTTTATTTTGAATATAAGTAATATACAGGTGGAGGAAGTTTAATATTTACAATAGAAATTAGTGCTTAAAGTAGTTATCAGAATTCATATTAACACTTAATTATAATATTGGTATATAACCTGTGAATAATTATGACTGAGTTTTATATGTATTATTACTGACCAATTAGTAGAATATTCATAAAAAAATCTCTTTGAAGATGAAGCTTCTATGCCATATTTCATTCTATTCTTCATCAAAGTTTACCTGTTGCTTTGTTTAGGATTCGTAAAAGTTTGTATTTTATAGCTGTGTAAAATAGCCAAGCACATAGCATAAAGATTAGCATAGTACTGTAATCCTAAATTCATCAAATAATTATTATGTTTATGTTGCTTTTTATAATGGTGGCATTAAATACAGGTCAGCATAAGCTTAAGGTCAGTCTTAAATAAGATAACTATTCTATTCTGACCTGAATAGAACTTTCTATCTACCTCTAGTTTCTGGTATATTGTGGTTACTTCTTTATTTACTTCCTTTTTATCATTTTTAATTTGATCCTGGAAATAAATAATCGTTCAGTGATTCAAAATGTGTGTTAAATTTTATAAGTCCAGTTGAGTTAGAGAAAGGTATTGAATTTTCTATGTCTCTCATTATTCCAATACTTATTTTATACCGTAATAGAACTCATGATTATAGGACTTGAATCAAGTGCTAGCTTCAGAAGGAAAGATTGCAGCAAGCATATATGCTTTTAATATTTTGATCAACTTTTCCCTAGTAAAATTCAAAATGTCTTAGCTGAAAGAGAAACTTTTAATTCCACCTCTTAATTTATTCTCTTTATTGAAAAAGCAAATACTTGTGAAAGGATGAGTCCAAGGTTCAATAAATCATTTAGCTTTGATTTATTCTTTCCATTATCATTCACATATAGCTTAAATATATTTTAATTACTGCTAGAGTTAAATTTTTACCTGATTTCAATTACTTGATTATTCTATTTTAATTTTTCTCTTTTTGATTTTCATTGACTCAAGCCTTACCTATTTTTATGATAAGACCTTTACGAAAATAGATAATTGATCTGCTGATGTATTAAGTTATGCAATTATAATTGTAGTCATATATATTTTGTGTTTTGTATGCCATATACTTATAACAGTTGGGAGAGAGATGATAAGATAAACTGAGTCATCTCATCCTTAAACTCTTTGGGTAACAAAGAATTTGTTAAAGACTGAGATCAAAGAATGCTTGTAATGCATTTACTATCAATAGTAGAAATTTATGTGGAAGTATGGTGTAATTGATTTTACTGAATAATTCATAGAGGTAACAATGTTTAATCTATTTTAATATCTATGATCATAAATGATCTCAATAATGCTGATTGACTCTCTCATATGTGAAATTTTATTTTATGACTTCTCACACAAGCTATTATTATTTTACAGTTATTAATCGATCTGAAGAAGAAGGTATCAGATTTGAAGATTTGGACATATTAAAAATTGAGTTGAAAGGTCTTCTTGCAAATGTGTCAGTCCGAGTAAGAGTTCTTCAGGGGGAATTGAAGAATTTGACTAATGCAGCTGATGATAAGAAGGATAAGAAACGGCAACTTTTGGACAAAGCGGTAAATTATATCAGTCATTTTCATTATGCTTAAGTTTGAGCCACCCTCCATATAACAGATATGTACCAAACTTTCATGACTATCATTCTTATACTCATTACTTGTTTCTAATATTTAGCTGTTCTGTATGTATTGTATGGTCTGAAACCATACATACTATGACCATATAGAGGATATACATGTATAGAGGATATACATGTATACAAGGCCCATACATAGTATGGTCTGTTCAAAGAGGTATTTATTGATATCAGTCACATATTCTGATTGCTATCACTTAGTATATTTGAATTGAACTGTAAATTATCTTCTCAAGGAGATGTTTCTGCCTTAATCTTGCAAGATTAATTAATGATAGTATTCCTCTCTATGGAAATAGTTATGTATCTTATGGATTCTATTTCAGGAAGATGTTTTAAATTCTATGTAGAGTATATCTATTGCTAGATTTTATGTTACATTTGTAATGATTCATCTATGTACAGTACAGTAATGTATGTCTCCTTTGTGTACATGTTTTCCCACTTAACAAGAGAATTACATTCTGAAAAATTGCATTTAAATCCTTATATAACCTGTCATTGGGTAATAGTTATAGAATTCATGGTAAAGGGGAAAATTTTTCCCTTTCAAGCAAAGATGTTCACAGATGTGTACTTTCCTTAATGCAAATTTCTTTTAAACAGAACGCGTGTTAATAGAATAGAATAGATTTCCAACACACCTCCTCTAATGCTGTGAAATCTATTATTTGATGAGTTTACAAACAAATAGAATTCATGAACTCGATGCAGAAAATGAGAAATGGTAACCTATGTTTTTCTTCACATCAAAAATTGTATGTTATTATTATTATTAAATTGGAATTATACTTAAATACCACTTCAGTGGAAGAAGTCATCAACCATAGTTTGCTGCATCACTGTGGATCCCGAAGCTATGATGGTATGCTACAGAGGGGAAATATCACATTTTTAAAGAAATGTGAGTTTTCAGAAAGATAGATTGCCTTCTTTTGTAAATTCGTTTTTAAAATTTTGCATTCCACTAATAAATCAATTTGTTACCACGTATACTAAAAGGGATTAACAAAAAATTTTCAAAAATGATAATGAGATGCTGTCACATCATGGAGTCTCTGCAAGATGCATCACACCACAGAAAACTCTGCTCTGCCAATCTATCAAATACAATATTTTTAGAACAAAAATTTTCAACTTAAGGAAACACCTCATGGAAACTTATTATGTAGCTTTTCACATGAGACAAGTGTGATGAGAAATTCTCGCCCTATCTTAGAGCTAAAATTGGCTCCAAGGATGGAATCTTGATTGTTCTATCTCACTATTTTCTGTCTATTGTTTTACTGTGTATTAATTATGCTTTATTTCATTCGAAATCAACCTCTCCTTATAGTATGTTCTGTGGAATGAAATACTTTTTCTTTTAACTTGAATATAAGTGTTTACAGCTAGAATGTACTATTTTATTTGAGGTGATATGTGACCATTTCATGGCTTATGATCAATGGCTGTTCCTCATTTTAGTAGGTGTAATACTTCATGTCCAATTATAATTAAGTGCAGAAGTCTTTACTGTATTACAATACCCAATATGTATGTCATATTGAGTATAAACACCATGGCTTGTTGTTAATTATAAGAACTATGTTAACAATGATTGAACAGTCTCAGTGAGTGAACACCAGTGAGTGAATTCCTTGGTTCCATTTTATAGTCTTAAATGGTCTGTAATAGAAATGAACGCATTTAAAATTGGGTCTGATCCTTGCAAGGTTGGTAAACAGTTTATATAAAAAATATCCAAAATGCATTCATAAAAACTAGGTTCTGCAGGTTCAGCTATTTCATGCTAGTAAAAATCATCAACAGCTCATCTTCAGGATGTTTATGTTTTTCCTATGTGCAGTAATATTCATAAAATAGAGAAGTTTGTGGAGCATCTTATAACTTATAGCTTAAAATCTAGGTAACAACAAGAAATGTCTCACCTGACTTTATGAACTGGTTTGTTCTCATCGAGTGAGAATATTTCTCAAAGTTTTCTGCACTTCTCATGGATGCTAGTTTTCCATCTTTACATTACTTCTCAACCATTTACTTCAGCATAAAACATGATGGAATCAAATTCTTTGATGCCTTGGGTAGATATGAAATATTTTCTGTTGTTTAAATATAAGTTTTGAAGTATAATAAGCTATATTAAGAAGAACGAATATTTATTAAAACAAAAGGTAATCAGAAACCTGTTGTGATGCCAAACTTTTCTGTTATATCCACTGAATATGACTATTCTATTTAAGCCACTACTGTTTACCAGTCTTACAAAGCGATCATCCAAACTTGCATGACCAAAGCTGGTTTGAAGAAACATATCTTAATCAGATCATTTATTCATAAGGTATTTTTCTAAAATAAATATTGGGTTAATTTGGTTTATGTTCCAAGGTCTCCATAATACTCACTATTTTACAACACTCAAGGTGTTATTTGAGTAAGCTGGGTTTGCTCTAAGCTATGATCTGATAGAGTTATCCAGTATCTTAACTTGTATTTCTCATCCAATTTTGCAATTAGTTGGTCTTATCTTAAAATTTATGTGTAACTGTTACTTTCAGTTATCAAGTTTATACCAATAGTCTAATACTCTACTAATGGTTGTCGATGAGGAATTTTTATACTTCCAAGAACTACCATTTTAAATATTGTGTTGTTCTCCTGTATTTATTATGTTTTGTTATGCAGTGCATGTGAGCATAGGCTAAATGAATTGTTACTAAAAAAAATAAGAAATTATTTCTCCACAGAGTGAACTTTTCTAAATTTTTTGTTTTTCTTTAGCACCTGACCTAGTACCCTTAGATGTGATATATAACATAGATATACAACTGTAAAATATAGAAAAATATACAACTGTAAATCAATGGCATTTCTACATTTAATGCAGTATATGACAAAGGTTCTCCAAGCGCCGAACGCGGTGACCGTCTAAGGGCGATTCCCGGGAAACGGATAATCGTTTAGCGGTCCAATGCTGAATGATTCAGCATTGGACCCCCCATGAAGATGGAAGCATTGTTTCCGAAATGTACATCAGGATTCTGAATAATTGGGACTGCTAAACGATTATCCGTTTCCCGGGAATTGCCCTTAGACGGTCGCCGCATTCGGCGCTTGGAGAACCTTTGTCTCTTAGTTCATTGACCGCCGAGTTCCTTTTTTCTCTCATTTAATGCAGTGTTTTGTTTAGTATTTGCATTTGGATTGCCTTAGTATCTTATGTGAATATTTTGATGTTGGAGACTTAAATTATGTCCAAGCGCATTAAAAATGACGTCACATGGGTTCAATACAGTTGCCTTAATTTCTCTTTTTTCATACAACTATATTCCTTGAAGGTCTTACATATATTAAGGGCATGTCTCCACAGTTAGGGATACTGATTGCAGTAATGTTCTTCCAAGGGTCAGTATTGGGAAAAGGTAGTGACAAATACTAGGTTAACTTGTCTTATACTGGTTAAAAGTATTGAAAGGAATTAATGGATATATTTGCTCTTGTTTTCCATCTAAATACCTTAAAGGAAATAAACATTACATCCTTCCACCTGAAAACAAGTAACACCCACTAATGTGTGGTACAGACCATGTTGTCAGCCATTCCTTTAGATGATCTAGGTATTGCCTATCTATTTGCCAAATACTTCTCAGTTGTTTATATGCTTGTAATAGGTATAGATACATTTGTCATTTACAATACTTCTGTGGATATATGCTCATAATACTGGTATTGATAACATTAAGAATGTGCTCTCTGCGATTTCAAAACAAAAGCCCTGGTCTTGATGATGTTCCTGTTATTTTATATGTGGACCAGCTATATCTATCCTTCCTTTGTATACCTTATTTAATATCTCTGTTTCTTTTACTGTAATCCCAAACAAAGTGAAAATGAGTTGAACAAGTTGAAGTCTTCTATGCCTCTCTATAAAAAGGATATCTGGTATAATATAAATATGGTGTATGATGGCGACTCGAAATCTGTTGTAATCCCATCATATCCATTATAGAAAGCATGTGTGTTTATACAATTACACAAACACATGAAAGCATATATCTCAATGGTGAAATTTGTAACAATCCTTAGGCACTAGATGAAGACATTACTTTTGATATCAACTAGTAGTTGGAGGGATATATTGAGCAAGACATAATGATTAGAGAAACAAAATTTTAGTTATCCAAACAAATATTCATTGCTGGTAATGAATATCTGTTAGGTATAACTAAGGTGATTAGCTATTTTAATTAAGTAAATATATAGAAGTAAGCTTAGTAAACTAACACTATGTAAAACCATGTTTTCTTTATTTCCCTTATAAAATTTCCTGACTTCATTTTTAATGTTTTCATCTATTTTATATTCTTAAGTGCTCGGCAAATTGGTTGGCAAGTTTCATGAATTCTTCTCTCCTTAAAGGCATTAGCTGATGAACCTACCTTTTGACATTACAAATACAAATTATAATTAATAACAAAATATTTCATGTTTCCCAATATTTACCTCATCTGTACTATTTCTCTATCTGAAAATTTGTTGAGGTGGTCACCAAGAGTTCTTTTTGGCTTTGAAAAATGACCACTTGTCTATTTATTTGACATTCTTTCTAACTAACTTTTTCAGTTGCCCTTTTCATATTATCCTCTTGCCAAAGTTGTATTTCCATCCTTTTTATCGGTAAAACTAAAAATTGTCATTAAAACTGTAACTTTATATCATCAGATATAATTCTGGATCATATCAATTTAAAATTATAGAGGAAGAATTTCTATTTATTCTTATAACAAAGGGTATTTGCTTGATCACTTCAATTGTTTTCTCTAGTCACTTGCACTCAATGAAATTCCGCCTGTAAATAAAATTTCTCTTAATTTTCATTTTTATTTGATTATATCAAAATTGATTATATCTTAATTTATTTTATCGAAAGGAGATCCTGAGCTTTAATACAAAGGCTCTTCATGTATTAATTGCACTGGGTAGGTGCCTTATGAGGTCCTATTGAACAGCTCTCTCCTAATAATGTTAAAGTTTCCCTCTGGATAAGCTCTTGCCATAAGATAATTTTGAATTCTAGCCTGCATCTCCTGCCAAGCGGGGGAAATATGATGACAAACCAGTGAAAAAGGTCAAGGAAACTCCAGTCAGGGGACGTGAACCCATCAACTCTCCACCTTCAATAAAAATTACAAGAGTGAAGAGTATAACAGTCCATGGACCTGTCCCTCCATCAGCAGTAAGACTGTCATCTACTCTTTACTTTAATCACAATTATATCATTGTAATAGTTGTCATTGAAAAAGTTCTCTTTATCTTTAGGCACTTCCTCCTGAGCCGGAACCTCCCAGAGTCGTTACTCCTAAAAATGATAATCCCAGCAAATTTTGGCAAAGCTTGGAGCAGTATTGCAGTGACATTACAAGCATGGACATTAAGGTGAGTTGTATTTTATAACTCCATATGTTATTCTATTTATAAGATAAATCCTAAATGCAAGTTAAACACAACTTTATGTGATGTCTTTATTCTCTTTGTTAGTTCTCATTCATGCTCTATCTTAAGTAAAAAAATAATTCTAAACTGCAATTTACTGGATCCAGTTCTACTAGAAGATACGATAAAAACCTATTTCCTTGTAATCTGAGGTTACACTGTGTGATATAAATTTTAAATGAAAATACAACAAATTTAGTTTCTCTTTAAATTACTGCTTGCGTTGTATGAAACAGGTAGTTTATGGTAGAAGGGGATTACTGTTTCTTTTATGCCAGGATAGTCTTATAATCCTTCAAATGAAGTACCTCTTGTTTGAATTTGCTCTTTAAAATGTTGTGAACTTTTCAAAGACTGAGTTATATTTTTAATTTTAGTTCTTGGAAGAAAACATCAGATGTCGAGAAAGAGGACCAGATATTGGTCCTATACCTTCTGCAGGAGAGTTTTTCACTGCCCGTTGGGCCAAGGAGGATTTAAGAATGGAACAGGAAGCCTCATCATCCATTTCTGACAAGAAAGCAGTTCCGGGTACTTCAAACTTAGTAGGAAAGAAAGTAGTTCCAAAACAGTAAGTTTTATTTGTATTGATTTGAAATAGTTTGATCGATTATATCAACATCTTTTTTTTGGCAGAATGGACATATTGCTGGTAATTTATATTTAGAATACAGCAGTCTCTTAGTATATACAAAGAATTCCTAAAGAGCAATATAAATTCAATTAGAGCTCAATCTTTCATAAGCAATCAGGAGTAACAGGAAGAGTTATGTATTTGATGTTATTTGATTACTCAAGAAATACTATTATTTTATGGGATGATTAAATGTGAAATATTATAGTTTGAATGAATACATGTTTCAGTATGGTTTCTTCTTATGGTTAGCTCTACTCTACTACTTCATTTTGCTTAATTTCAAAAGTTAAGTTTGGTGATAGATTGATTTTACAAATTCCCATACTATGTTCTTTATATTGCATTGACCAATTTTCACACTCTTTTTGAGGAAATACAGAAATATATTAGTGACAAAATTAAATTTTGCTGACAATGTTGCTGGTCAACGTAAAGATGATAAAAGTGTCTTGGCCACTGAATGAAGTTGTTGAAATGTGAACAAGTATCAATATTGGAAAGAAAATAAAACAAGACATGCTCTCAACCAGTCTGTATGTCTAAAAGTTAGGGTACATTTTTGTGTTTTATTGAAAGGTACATATTTTATTCTCATATTTGGAAGAAGATCTTGTATGCGGCTAAAATTTTATGAAATATCTATATTGTTATTTCCTTAACCCTCCAAGAGTGAGAATTAATTTATCCCCTTTCCACATTTTACTTTTATTTGTTTGCTGTTCAGATGGCCTAAATATAAAAGAAATAATATTTAAAAATATTCTTGTGATCACAAAATCTTCAAAAACGTTCCCATGTTAACATGGCAGTTCTTACCACTGCTACAAGTACATTAACTATAAATAAGTTGAAGATTATTTTGCTGACAAATACTAAAATATTTTCTATATTTTTAATTCATCAAGCTGGTCAATGCTCTGGCATTCCATAAGATGGTTTGAGAAAAATAAAAATTTTTGTGTATGAAATTTACATTACTCATGTCCCACTGGGGCATGGATTCTTCAAGATAACTATTTTTCCACTTTTGAGAACTTTGATTGTTGTGCCATCTTTTGCATCGTTCCTTTGTCATTCTTTAATGATCAAAGGACATCATGTACTTCTTTTGGTGATGGATCTCCTATGTCTGTGTTCATATAATTGTAAATACTTCCCCATATTACTGCAAGTTTCACCATTCAGAGGACTCTTGGAATATTCTTTCTATGTTTGAAGTCCCTCTTCTTGGTTGCATGTTACGTCTCTGTGATTATTTTATAATCTGAAGCTTTGTTTGAGTCCTCTTATGAAAAACATATGGCTTGACAAAAATCATCAGTGTTGTTAATAGTACAGTATAATTCTGCTTTCCTCAGCTGATCTTTAACACGCTCACTGCAGGACTCATATTGACTAAACTTACTGCCATGCTGATTGCCTTTTTTGTTTGATTCATAAAATGGCAAAAACTTTGAAAATTGGTAAACTGCACTCTAACAATTCAATACTGTTTCAATTTGAGTGTGCCACGTAAAAAAGAATAACCTATTCCAGGGGGTATAGATGAGGGAGCATTGGGAAAACGAAGGAGGCATTGACATGCTGGGTGCATGAACTGACGGGGGTTTGAAGTACAATTCATGTGCTAGATGCGTGAGCTGCAGCAAACGTATTAGTAAAATTTCTTTCCCATACACCCCTCACAACAAGGTGGTTGAGGCTGGATTTTTAGGGGCTAGTTGAAATTTCATCTCATGAAATTATTCAATTAATTTGATTAAATTAAAGGAAACTGTAGCGTTATTCAAAGAGCATTTCCCTTCTATCTGCTGAAATTAACCAGCAATATGTCAGAAAAGTTTAACTCTGTGTTATGTCACCCTTGTCATTGATAAGCTTCTAAAAATTAGTAGCTATTGAGGAAGTATGTATATTATGAAATTATGGACAAACTTTGTGTCTTAATTCTTATCTAGATCACAGGATGTCAATGTACCATTTACACAGAGACTGGTTTCAGCATTAATTGAAGAAAATGTTCCAAATCCCAAAGAAAAGTCAGATTTGCCAGTATGCAAAGGTAAGCAACACTTATTTCCATATTTAGTAGTGGATTTAAAATACTTCAGTTTTGCTCTTTTAAAATTAGAGATATTTTCATGAAAATGCCTATTTTGTAGTTTTCCATTTTAAATCACAAATACTCCAATTCCTAATATATTCCTATTTTTGAATTAAGAAATCATCTTCACTTTTAAGAAAGGTTCTCCATTTTATAGTTGATGACATAGAAGATGTTCCAATTAAATTTTTTACATTTTCCGTGTAATTTTCATGGAGAGATTTCATTGCAATGAAAACAATTTATTAGAATATACTTGCTGATTTCTCAATTATGCACAATATTCATATGATGTTTGTTTTGCAGATGGTGAAAATATCACCCCCATCAAAGTAAGCAAAACTATTAATAACCCTGGAAATCTTGAAAAAATTGTTATGAAGGAACTGGAAGAACAAGGTTTTCTGGATAAAGAAAGTCAAGTAAAGGTATGTCATCTCTTCTCACGAAACTGTATTAGAATGATCCTTGGTAGATGATAACTTCTGTTGGAACAGACCTCTCCTCTCTCTATGTCTTTGATGTAATTCTTGTGGTTGATGAGGAATCACTATGTTATTGATGGAATCATTTGTAGAATCGATAATTTAAATGTTCCTTTCAGATAAGCCTGTTTATTTTTAATACATCTGTTCTCTTATGACGAAAAGATATCATAGTTCAGTGCTAATTTGAATATTTTATTTCCGAAACATAAATTCTTGTTATATGATGATAATAATCTGTTTCTTTAAAATTTTGATAAATTTTGATCACTAACATATAAAATAGCATAATTAAAAAAACAAATATAACAATATTCATGGGCCTATTAAGAAAATCTTATGCTTAATCGTTGTCAATAATATTTCATCTAATATGAATTTCTCTTAGAATTCATTTTAGAATCTGAGAATTTTTCCTTTTTGTTTTACAAAGTACAAGTGTATATGTAGTGTGTACAAAGCCAAAATAATTTTATGGCATTATAATAAAGAAGTAGGAGCACGTGAACCTACCGAAAGGTAGAATACTTATATTATAATATAGAAGCAAATTATCACAAGGGTTATCTCTTATTGTTTTCAGTGTGTAATTTTTTTTATTATTTTGGTAGTATTCCTATTCATCTCAGCTTTTAAATTAATTTCAGATAGATTTATGGCATATATAACTTAGCTTTATAAAGTTATTTTTATTTTATCAATTGAATGTATATTTTTGCAGAATCCCCAGCATGATGAAATCATGAAGGAGATCTTGAGGGTTCAGTCAGAAGTTACAGCAATAACTGCACATAATTGTAGAATGCTGAAACAAGTATTACATATGGCAAAAGAGCAGTTACCTAGGCAAGAGCTTAGGAAAAAAATTAAAATACTAGATAATGAGGTGAGATATTGGTTTTGTATACTTAAAATTTATCTGTTGCAATAAAGTTACAATTAATGGTCCTAAAATAAAAAAACTACTATCCAATTGATTAGTCTGAACAAGAAAATTGTTGCTTGAAATGGGGTATTGATATCTTTTTAATCGATGCTGCTTAATTTTACAATAAAATGCTAGTATTATTTCTATTTTAATATTTACACTTTATGCTTAGTTCTTAATTATGAATTTATAGTCCACTCCATTATCTTTCAACCGAAGAAAATTCGAGCCAACATTCAGTAAAATTCAGTTATAATGCAGGTCTATGGGGTTTACATCTATGTTATTGGTGACGTGTTATTACAGGAAACTGAAACAATGAAACACCTTTAAAACTAAGATTCATAAGTATTTTATTTGTGGAATACAATTGAAATTGATGTTTCCTGATGAAGATGCACTCCTTACTTAATTGGAATTAATAAAATACTCCGATATTTTCTTTTAATATGATATTTAATAGCATTTTTTGTCACACAAGTCTTAATGTCTTGGAAATGTAAAAGTTACATTCTCACAGTTCTTTCTTTCATATCCAATCATGTATTAAATATGTTGCTGATACGATGGCCTGTAGTAGGACCATTGTGATGTAAGCATGTCGAGAAATTCACTACAAAGTTACCTACTACTAACTAAGAAAATAGTCAATGTAATCATTTTGGGGTACATGGCAAGATCTGCAGTACATCCCAAACCATGAAGTGAGGCATGTTAAAACCAGATTTTACTCTATTTATATGTATAAATTTTAATGACTAGTGCTTTTAATAGTTGATTGTTTGAACTGGTTTTGCATGTATATCAGTTCTGAAAATATAATGCTGCAAAACATTTATGCTATCAGCTGCTTAAACAACCACTAGCATTTAAGTGAAATACTGTATTATTTATTGAGTATTTATTATTTGAGATGAAAAATATTATTCTTTATTATTTGCTAATATAAACAGTATATGTCACTTTTAGGCAGTTCTTTTTATGTGTTATTTCTTGAACAGCAACCATTGTTACATTTCAAAGAAACAAATGTATATGCTACAATTTTTCCTCAATCTTATGTGGAAAGTTAAAGTCAATTTTATATAAAATAGTAGCTGAAGTGCCCATTAGTTCTAAATGAAGGAAATAGAAGTAGACAATAATAGTTTAACAATATCTTAAAATAAGAGGATCCAGTATCTCTCACATTAGCTTCATTCAATGGGACAGGTCATCCAAAAAAAATTCAAATCATTTCAAATTTATCATAATTTGAAATTTTAATAGGAAACTGATCATGTATAGAACAAATGTATTGGATGAGATATTTATCAGCAAGTGGCATTGAAATTTGCCGCTTCTTGCAAAATTTTATAATTTTCTTTTAATTTGGTTAGAGGTGATTCTTGACATATGATATGTTATGTTCTCAGTGACCAGTCCCAAGTTGATTTAGATACAAGTCCCAGCAAGTTGATCAAAAATGACTATTTAACTATTTGTATGTATTTTTGGCTCATTTATCTATTTAGAGGTGTCATAAAAGAAGCTGATGGAATTATGTAACAGTATACTATAGAGGTTTGAAAGTTGAGGGGCCATTGTTTCCTCAGGTTTAGGCAAATATATGAAAGACAAAACTAAATTAGTCATTAAAGTGTGTGGTCATGAGTTATTATAACTAAGAGTTATATAAGGTTCAAATAACTCTCCAATTGCCAAATTGGTGAGCGTCAGGTGCCAATTCCTTAGGAGGGATTAATGCAAGCCGCAGCTACCAGTTTTCAGAGACTCCCAATGCACATTTTGGAGACTCAACTACCTTTATGATGAAGATATTAAATTAAATTAAATGATTCCTGTTAGTATTCCTTATTTAGACTTTGTGTGTTCAATAAACATTTCTTGATTCTCAATTTTGTTCTTCTACTCATGAATAGGCAGTTTAATCTACCATTTTCAGCATGAAGATTTTAAATGTGATAATATTACTCTTCACTTTGAGGAAGATATCTCTATGCACCGTATGGTTATGAATGCTATACTTTCCCTTGGGAAAAGATTCAGAATCTTACAGATTAGATTATTTAACACTTTGTTAAAGATGTTTTCCTTTTTTGATTCTATGCATGTAAAGATAATCAAGCATTATATCTTTTTCTATGTTATCTAGGTCCGTGATGTGTACAAAAAGTTTGCATCTGCCAAACTGAAGAAAAGAGTACCATCAAAAAGAGAAAGGGAACAGGCCTGGAGAGTATTAAAAGAGAGAGACTTCTTGTTGAGACAACTTTATGGAGTTCCTCCTAGAAATCCTCGTGGGGTAATGAGACCACCAGCTACCCAAGTGAGACCTCCACCAGAGAGGGCAAATGTGTTAAAGCCTCCAATGGGTAAAGGTCCAGTTGACAAATCTCGGCTTGCTATGCAAGAGAAGCAAGCAAGTGAGAAACCAGGCACTGAAAGACAGCCTCTGGACAAATCACATTCGGAAAGACAGGCCATGGAAAAAGGCTCACTGGAGATTCAGTCACTCCTAGATAAGACTTTACCAGGGAAACCTCGTCCTGAAAATCCTACTTTTGTGAAACAAAGTGCAGTGCCTCTAGTCAAACCTCCTCTTGACAATCCACCTATGGATGGCATGATTCCATAGATGGATTTATATTTGGAAGTTTTGATTTACCATTCTTTCAAGTTGTCCTAAAAACTGCAGCAGAAGTTTAAAATGCCAGGGTAATGGTACCGTATGGGGTGAAGATTCTTTTATTGAATATGTAGTCTTCCATCGATGCACTTTCCCCAAGACTTTTTTCATAAATCTCAGAACTTGGACATTTATTGTTTCCCTCCATTTGCAATGCATTGTTCACTCCAACATTCCTTATTTGTGAGCTAACTTGCTCAAATTAAGATTAATAAATGTATATATTTTGTCCTATAACATTTGTGCAGTGAATTTTTATCAAAGTGAGTGACAGTTATGTAGGATTTGATAACTTGAAAGACTATTTTTATAAGGAAATTTTTATGACTGATTTAAACCATAGCATAATCTCAAGATAAATAGCATTTTATATGCTAAATTAACTATTCACATTGTAAATACATCATAAGTTAAGCCTACTGTTTTGATCAATTTGAGTAGTTTCATTTCTAAGAAAATGAGACAAGTTTTTTATTATTGCTATTAATATGATGAATTTTTAATCTTTTGTCTTGTGAGGAAATTTAAATTTATCTGCTTTATTTCCTAAAATAAACAGGAAATCTGCTTTCATGTCAAATAAATTATGTTTATAATAAGAGAATTTACATATTTTGGATTATCATACACCATTTGTTCAGTTCTCTCAAGGCATTCAAAGTTTGAAATGAAGTACCGTAGAGTGTATATTTTTATATGTTGTTGTAAGCTTAATTTATTTTACTGTAAATATGGTATAAGTTCAGAAATGAAATTTTAAAATAATATGCTGCTTTCAACCAGTGAATAATAAAATGCATTAAGTCAAGAAAATAAATCCTTCTTGCATGTAATAAAATTTAATTCAGAAATTAAATCTAATATGCATTAAACATTCAAAGCATTTTTATTCTCTCCTTTATTATTATAGAATCTGTTATAACGAGAGCTGACAAAAATTGGAAAAGTACTCATTATAAAGCATACTCGTTATAGCCAATTTCTAATACTAAAGGTCAGTCATACTAAGGTCATACCCAAATTGTGTCCTCTAATAAAAAATTGAAATCTGAATTAGCACTGCTTTCAACTCCAATATTCCCCCCACCCATTGTGGATCAGACAAATTGGTGCCAAATTCTGTATATAAACAAATCCCCTGGGTGACGCCAATATGATGGAAACTCAATTAAAAATTCCTACCCCGACTTGAGAGGTCATCGCCTAAAAGAAACAAGAGACTAGAGGATAGAAAGGGGAATGGTTTAAATATGAATCTTATGCATGCCATCAATCCTTCTCATATGCAAACCTCATTGTTTTGTTAAGACTGCAACAGGCCAACACACCATTTGGAATTCTTAAATATTTTCTGATGCAGTAAACTTAAAAATTTTTGACCTAAGTCAAATTTCACTGAAGACACATTACCTGGTTGGCTATCTTGAATTTAGCTATCTTAAGATTAACAGGTGAAAATACAACAACCAATATTTCATTTTCAAAACTAAAATTTTTATTTACTTTCTTCACCAAAAATTAAAAACATATATGGCACAACAGTAGAGACTCCAGCATTACAATACAAGAAAGAATACGTCTTACTAAAACCATGGTATTTCTAAGAGATTGTACATGACATAATTTGAAAATCAGCAAGCAAAACTTATATTCCAGAATAAAGTAAGTTTAATGAAGACTTCTGAATCACATCAATCCATGAGATTATGTTTTACGTAAGCCACAGTATCTTATATGCTTGTAGAAATGATTGAATATTTGCAAACAATGATTTACCAGAATACTTGGAGATACAATTAACACTTACAAAATACATCAATCCATGCATGAATATGTTCACACAAAATGGCAGTTTTAAATTAGTGGTAACATGCCATATAATTTGGACTTCTGCAGCAGTGTTGTTTACAGGATACAGGGCTATACAATTAAGATTTCAGAAACACATCAATCCATACATGAATATGTTCTACCCAAATCAGGATGCTCTTGAATAAATGGTTGTACATATCATCATTTGAACTTCTGAAAGCATTACATTACATACCAGAATGTAAGACTTCAAAAATTACATTGATCCTCAAAAGAGTATGTTTTGCACAAACTGTGGTATTTTTACGAAAGTGATAATATTTAACATCATTGAAATTCTGGGATTGCTGGTTATCTTCGAGAATATAGGGAGATACAATTAGGACTTCCAATTACATCAATACATGGATGAGTGCAAGTCAACACAAATAGCATTTTTAAGTGGTTGTACGCAATATCATTTGAATTCTTTACAACTAATGGTTATTTATCAGAATGCATTTAAATACACTCAACACTTCAGAACCACATCAACACATTTGTATATTCAACACAAACCATAATATAAGAGTGTGATTGTAAACATCATTTGAACTACTACGAGCAGTAATTATACATCAGAATGCAGGTAGGCACAATCAAGACTTTAGAATTACATCAATTCATGAAACAGTATACTTGACATACAGTATTTTAAGATAGTAGTAACTTAAATCATTTTATGAACTTCTGCAGGCAATCATTATTTACCACATTTTAAGTAGAAGCAATATTATTCATAAGAATTATACTTTTTCCTGAATTACAACCTTTTCATTGTTGAGGGACTAGCGTATTCCTGTATATAGGAAAATCGCATAGATCAAATAAGAAAACAAAATTTGATAGAAAAACAAACTTTGAGGAGTTGAATATGGGAGAATAAAAGGTTTTGAAGTAATATAGGCAGAGCAGAGGAAAATGGATGAATCAAATACTGAGAGGGAAGAAAGTTAAAGAAAGTAAATAAAGGTATGCTTCAAGGGAAAAGAGAGCAGGAAAGACTACATGAAAAGATTTTAGGATGGTATAAGCAGATGGATTAAGTTATTAAGGAGTAAAAAGGGCTTTAGGTAGGGAATTTTACAGCAAATGAGCCAGCCAAAAGGTAGGCCACTTATGATGATGATCTAGATTTTCTTACAGGAAATAGAGTGCAATGTTATCATTTCACTGAACTCTACAGTAACACTGAATTACCCTGAAATTAAGAGTATCGCACAATGTAATATATTCATCAAGCCTTAAAATTTCTCCCAATTCAATTATCCATTCTTGTCATTCATCAGCACCAATTACCTAGCAAGGTGATTAACAAATTATAACAGCTTTGGTCGATTATGGAATGATTGAAAAATATTTTACACAGCCACAAGGATCAGCTACTTCAAGCTGAACA
Source organism: Pachydiplax longipennis (assembly GCA_036926295.1). Classification (NCBI taxonomy): domain Eukaryota; kingdom Metazoa; phylum Arthropoda; class Insecta; order Odonata; family Libellulidae; genus Pachydiplax; species Pachydiplax longipennis. The sequence continues at coordinate 6,957,593 of JAVFKF010000010.1, forward strand.
TAAGATGGGATTACATCACATTAAGAATCTCATCAAATGCTTTTTGATTTCAACATAGTTACCAGAATATTGTCAATGGGTTTGCATCACATTAAGTATATCATTGATGTTTTTATTTCAACAGAGTTATAATAATAATTACCAAAGATTGTAAACAAATTTCTATGATTTATCAACTTTCCAATCTCCTAGTAAAAATATTTACTTCATGTTACTCATCTCTACCAACAACAAAGTGACCAACAAATCAATATAGCTATTTAAAACCACAAAGAGACTGTGAAAAAATACACAGCCAAGAGAATAAGATAATTCATTCTGAATGCAATACATGCAATGGAATAATATCACATTAAAAATTTCCTTCATGGTGTTAATATAACTTAGCTCCATTAATATAATATCAGAAAGTAAATAAAATTCTAAAATTTATATCTCTGATTCATCAAAACTTTGAATTTCCCCTGATCCCTACAATTCAGCTCACATCATTCATCTGTACCAGACAGTGAAGATAAATTTATTACTCCTAACAACAACTATAGAACATTTCTAAAGATATATCACACAGCCAAGAGAGTCAGCTAATCCATCCTGAATATATTTAATAGGATGGAATTACATCACATTTATCACATTTAGTATTTTTGTATACTTTTTGCTTTCAACAAAGTTACAGTAATGTATTCTTAGAAGTTATAAGAACTTGGCCCCAACCCGAGAAGGAAGAAGAACATATATGTACTTCTGATTCATTTTCAGCTGAAACTTCATTATAAAGGTGCATGATGCTTTATGAATTTTATCACTCCAAGCAGTATATCATAAAGCCAAAGATCACAAACAGATGGATTGCTAGTGATAAGTGTAAAATTTTACATTGGAAATTATGCATTCAATGAAGTTACGTACTAATTTAAAATTTGCATATTTCAAAGTTATACTAATGAAATATGCTGAAGCAACCAATTAAAAATATTAAAATGATAATGAGTAAAAAATTGTACAAAAGTTAATTAACAAAGATGTTTACCCTTCGGAAGAAGGGTGGATAATGACTGATGACTAGAAAACAGTTGCCAAAGAACATGGAATTTATGACTTAGTCTAACCAGGGCACACCCCCATCCCACCACGTTCTAAACTACTTACATATCCCCATCAATATCCATGATAGAGGATTTTGTGAACAACTTAATTACAGCAATGGAATAGTTACAGTTGTTTGCCTTCATAAAATAAATCAAACATGTTTTGATTCCATATTGACATTTCCGCTAACTCATTGATTAGCTTGCATTGGGTATAAATTATTGGTGATTTTCAATTAAAAAAGTATTAAAAATATCAAAAGGATGAATTCATTGACTCCAGGTTTTTCAAAAAGAGTGAGTGAACATGAATTTTAAGTGAGCTAAACTTGAATTATTGTTCACAGCTCACATTAACTTGTGCAACATTAAACCTTGAAATGCATAATTCCCTGAACATAGAATATATTTAACACATGTATGAACATATATTTCTCTATGTGGTAACTATTACCTCTTCATAAATTTGGCTCAACTATTTTTTGAAATAGTTCACAATTAGCATGTGTACATCCATTACGTTTGTCCCAGTATGACCCGTAATAAGCAAATCCTCCCCATTATTTAGATTCAGGAAAAAATTCGTGGAATCGTTATTATCAAGATAACTTAGTACATCCATTCCACGATTTCTAGCCATAGTCATCTGATGAGGGTAAGAAATAGCCCCTGCATATCTAGTTGGACCATCCAAACCATCTGATCCACCACTAAGGAAAAGAATGTCACAGTCTTGGCAATGTGAACATTTATTAGCAATCTGGTGGAGTTCATAAGCGAACGCCAAAGCTAATTCTTGATTTCTTCCACCAGTACCAGTACCCTTGACTTCAACAGTTGCTTCACCCCCAGAAACTAAAACAAGCTGCCTACAATTGTTTGGAATATTGAATTCATTCATACTAAGCAAATCCCTCATAGGTACATTCAATGCTTTACATGTATTTTTCATGGTTTTTACAAGAGACTCTTCAGTAGTTTCACCTCCAAAATATCTGCACACTTCTAGGGAAAATAGTGCATAAAGCTTTGCCAATTCTCTAACATTCCCTTCCACTGTGGATGATAAGATAACAGCATGATAGCCTTCATCCCCTGCTCTTCTGGCTACATTTTGAATTGCAGAGAAATTATTTCCAATGAGACAATTTTGAACATGGCTATATTGACCATTGGTTATTGGTATATCATCAGATGGAGATTTTATTTCAGAATTTTTCTTAACGTACTCCCAAACTTTCCAGGGAATTTTTTCTTCCAGTGAGTATTTCTTCAAAATGTTAACCGTTGTTTGACAAGTGTCTGTGTTCACTACAGTTGGGCCACTTGCTATGCTGTCTAATGGGTCATCAACTACATCAGAGAGGATCAATGAAATCACCTGAGCAGGATAAGCAAGTCTAGCAAGCCCACCACCTTTTAAAATCGACAAACTTTTTCTCACGCTGTTAAGCTCATTTATGGTAGCTCCAGCTTTTGATAAAAGTTTGGTTACAGCAAGTTTATCTTCTAAACTAAGCGGTGGTACTGGTGAGGGTAAAAGAGCTGACCCCCCTCCTGTGAGTAAGGAAAGTTTAAAGAATGAATAGAAGGGTTTTTTTGAGTTAAGCACAGGTAGGTATATACAAACAAGGCAAAACAAATGGATAGTTTTAATTGATTTGGTTTTATTTTACCTGAAACGGTGACAAACAAAATGGCAGAGCTATCCAATTCTTGCACCAAAGTCTTTATTGATGCAGCAGCTTGTTCTGCATTTTCATCTGGCAAATTGTTTTTGGCTCCTTCAATTACTTTAACAGCACTGTTAGGTCTAAGAACTATTTCCCTGTAGCCCTGGAATGTGGTAGTGATACCTTCCGGCACACTTATTGTTCCACCGATTAAGTGATCTCCAAGAATTCTTTCCAATTCACTGGTCATGGCAAGAACAGCTTTACCAAAACCTAGGATGGAAATTTTTGAACAGCAGCTTCAGATTTTTTCCAATGAAATTTAATAAGTAATTTAATAAAAAAGTAATAAGCTCCAACATTGCAATTTACTTTAATATCATTGGTCAATTATGATTTTGTATAAATATCAGTCGAATAAAAATCCAAGACTTTGAAATGGATGGAGAGCTAAGTACATGGAATTGACACTTTATCTTAGACTTAAGAAGGACTTCCAGATGGTCTTGAATAGCCACATTTCACTATAAACAGATCTAAAATGTAAGTCCCTCTATTTTATATAATTTTAAAATTGCTTATACAAGCTTCCGATTCAGAAAAAAATGATTTCTTTGCTTCACTTACCAACAACGTAGCAGTTGTTCTTTAATGTGTACTGCCTTCCTGCGACTGTAAGGATATTCCCTTCCCGTTTAACACACTTTTTCACTAACTTGTTAGGTAAAGCAGATTGAACTCCACAATGAAAAATTGTGCGGGATATTAATTTTAAGAACTCCATATTGCTTCCCATCATGTGTTCTTACAGGTGCCTTATACTTTGAAATTTCTAAACAGCGATTTTACAATGGATCTAAGGGAAATCTTAACAATTTGAACTCATCACCTGAACAAATAGATTAATACAACAACTATGATAAGGATATAAAAATTCCCTTCACTTCAAATGAAATAAAATATCTGCGAGAGAAATAGGCTTTTATAGTCTTCGTTGTTGAAGACAGTTTTAATAGCTTCTTAAAATGCACTGCTCGCGATAGGACTAGACGTAGTACTATGCAAAGCAAGTGCGCGAATAATTTCCCGTAACTAGGATAAAGGCAACACCGGCAACGCCACTCCCTAAACACCCTACGCACCTTACACACTGCAAGGCCGCAAGCTTAGGTCTGCTCAGCCAGGGAGACCTGGGCTGACCAGGGGCAACAATCAGGGTGTAGCAACTGAAATATCTTATATCATGAAGGCGGTGTATTTAAATTAAAGCAGGGGGAAAATGCTCTGCATTAACATAATGTGCATTCAAAAGAGCATTTCCCTTAAAATCTCTTGTTCTCGTTCCTCATAATTTCAAAATGAAGAAATTCGACATAGAAGATTCCTTTCCTCCAATTCCTAAAACTATCGCGGAAATTGTATCCTTAGCAACCTTAAGTTAGCATTTCCATCTTTAAAAGGAATTTCCATGATGGATATTTAGCAATTGTATCTACAGGTTGAATCTTTCTACCCTAGTAAATATTTCCTTATAAACGTGTATCAATGAAAAACCTTCATTGCATTCATATTTTCAAAGAAAAAATGAATGAAAACAGAGTAGTTCGGTCGTAAAACAAGCGAATGCATTCCTTGTGATACAGGAGGTTTTGACGACAGGGAAACCTTCCTTCATCTCATTTTTATCCCCTTAATATTAGATAAAGTTTCCATCTACTGAATAACAAATATATTTCGGATTTTCTTACGATATTTATTGAGGTTTGTACGATATTATTGAGGATTAAACTGTTTTACTTCTTCTAAAGGAGAACGTAAGTGAGCGATTGACGTAGCTATTAAAATTCGCCCAGTAATTTTCCGTATTAGAAGATCATGCTAACTGTCGAATTAATCCTGTCTGAGTGTTGTATTGGAAGTTAAAGGAAATATTCTTTAATATGCAGCAACTGCCTGCATTCAAACTGTATGGTTGGTTGCTCCGGTAGACGGAGCGGGCCAACTACTCTTCAAGTTCGTGCGATGATAAGTAGGATCGGTATAGATAAGTAGTAGTTACCGTTGTTACATACAAAGAATGTCCGGTGAAAAATGATTAGTTAACTAGGATTTGTCTGTAGAGGCTTTTCCATGAAATCATCTAGCTTACTTCAGCAAATATATTAATTAAGTTGCATCTTGAACAATTTTTGTGGCAATGTGGCTGAACGCTCTCCACGCCGGCTCTTTGGCCTATGTTTTAAGTGCTGTAATTTTGTGCTTGAGAAACACATCACTCTTCTCCATTCACCCGATTATGATGTCACTCGCTGTAAGTTTGGAGGAGCACATCTGACACCTAATGACTTACATGTTATGCATCGACAGTGCACTATTTGTCAGCGGGGATGTTTTTATGCATTGCAATACGTAGTAAAATTTTACCCATTCACGTTTGCATGATGACACTCTTTACGTATTATTACACATAGCATTTTGGGAAATGCAGCTGAGAAGACTTAAGTAAATTTTATCTTTGTCAATTACAGTTCGTCTTGTTGATGAGCGAAGGATTCCTAATTTTCTATCCGAGAAATGTGTTCACGAGAAAGTTGAAGAAAATAGAAAAGACGAAATATCATTGGATAATCCAAACACTGGCGGCAATAGCTGTGGGCATTGGATTTGTGGCAATATTTTTAGTAAAAATATCCAAAGGAAAGGAGCACTTCACTACCTGGCATGGTCTTATAGGCTTGATAACAATTATTTTTGTATTTCTTACGGCAATCATTGGTGCATTTACTTTTTACCGGATGAAAATTGCTCATTTAGTCAAACCATTCAGAGTAAAATCACTGCATGGGTATACAGGAATTTTAACGTTGATTCTTGGTTATGTATGTGTTGGGTTTGGGTACTCAAGTACATGGGCATCTGAGCAATTGAATATAGTACTACAAGTTGGATTAATAATCGGTTTGGTTCCTTTTTGTGCAGCTTTTGTATACATATTCAAGCATATAAGGAAGTGATTCTTTTATTTTTGTATTGATATTTTATACTTCTTATTTTGAATAATAAAATCATTTCATGAAATCATTTTAATGTTATTTAGGGTTCCACAGGATGGTGAATAATATTTGAAGATATTTTGTGAAATATTATCTTGAATGTGAGTAACTAGCACCAAGGATTTTGAGTTTTTAGGGCAGGGATGTTTAGTATATTTCTGTTTATACTTGGAATATCTTTAAACAAAATCTTTTTAATAAGTATGACATAACGTGGGAGGACCTATTTTCGTTGAAATGCATTTTGAGAAACTAATACTAAGAAATCCTTATAACTAATAATAATAATGATGATAAGTGAAAAATTTCATTTTCTACATTATAACTTTTCACTTTCTCATAATATGTAATGTTTTTTTTTTATTTGAGTAGGCCTCTATGTTTTTTTACATCATACTTGTGTTATTTTCAAGCAGAGTTCTTGTAGTTTGCATTTTGTTTGTGTATCACCATAAAGTGAGTACGAATTGCTGGTTTATTTTCAGAGATATTGTTTTCAAGCTCTTTTTTACTCTCCAATACAGTCATACCCTAATTTATGAAGAGACGATGTCTTGGCCCATATTCATCTATTGAATTGGTTGTAAATTGGAAGTATGTTGTGAGGTGTAGCATTATCCACCAACATTGATTTTGGAATCTACCTGGAATAACTGGAAGTATTAGTACTGATTATTGGATTTGTTTGGTAATACATTTTAAGGTTATACTGTAACACCTCATTTCAGTATTTGTGATTTTATCTATATATCTAACTATCTTTCCTAAAATTTACAGTTGAACAAAAGACCTTGACAATTTTATGATTAGGAAAGTTTCGGTGTCTGAAACTTTAAGTCTTGTGGAATTTATGTTGTAGACTATGTTTACAAATGGGTAAGGTTTTCTCCAAACATCGAGATTTTAATTCATATTTAAAGCTTGATTTTGAGTATTTTCCTCTATCTTAATCAATGTTGTCTTGCTGGCTATGTCGAGCCTGCCATAATGATTGATTTATATATAAACTTTTTTCAAGTCTATTCTTCCTTGGGATATAAACTTTTCTAAACTGTGCAATAAGCCAAATGCTGGAAAACATCCTTAATGACTGTAGGACCTTGAAGATGATTTTTAAGAAGTGCAATTTGTCCAAAAAAATTACAAAGAAACATCATACAGGAAAGGATTCCCTAGTACCCACTTTATATATACCAAATTTCAAATTATTTATTACTTTTCAAATTTCATTATTATTCATTATTTACAATGATACAATTAACATAGATCATTTTGTGTTGTTGATTTGGTCAAAATTAAAATACTTTTATTCTCTAAACTTAGAATGTAGTTGAAGATGCTTCAACAAGCAGGTAGATTTCTGGTTCCAAGTTTCTGCAATATTTTCGAAATTATCTTTTCAGCATACTTAATTAATATTGAGAACAACTTCAGATGTAAAAACGTATACTATTAGAATGGTCACCTAAGTGTCTTAGTGGCTCAATTATGAACCCCCTTCATGATGGAGACATAGTCTCCGAAATACATATTGGGAGTTTCTGAAAACTAGCTACCACACCTGGCAATACTCCTTTTCTTAAGAATTGCACCCATCGGTTGCGGGCATTTGGCGATTGCAGAAGTCCTGGTTTTCTCTTATCCTTTAATTCTGTTTTCCATTTATTTATTAGTTGTATTATATACAGATAGTTGATGTTATCATTTACCACGTGTACTATGGTCTTTCCAGGCGTTTCTCAAATATGACCATTTTTGCTATTTACTTCTTTGTTTTGGACCTTTGGTGATATGTTTCTGCAAAATATGTCTAACTTACTTGAAATACTCTTTATAAGGCTAAAACTGCAAGTAAATCTATTCAGTTCTGTCTTGTTAAAAATCACTTTTCTGTTTACATTATTTATCCCCTCACTTCTCATAGTTGTTCATTGCTGGTTAAAAGAGTCATTAAATCTTTACATTGCTTCAAAATGTCTTTACTTAATTGGAGTTTGATTGGAATTCATTATTTAATATATTACAGTACTGAAATCTTATACTGCCTCCATAAAATTTAGGGAAGCTCTTTACCAATTGTCTTATTTTCTGTTTCCAGCACTGTATCATGTACAAAATGTAAAATATTAAAATTGCTCCCTCCCAACTTTTTGCCTTTAAAATTTTTAAAGATTTCATCAATTATTAAGTTGAGACCTTGCAGTCTTAATGTGTCTAATTCCTTACACTTTTGCAACACATAACAGATTTAAATCCAATCAAAAAAACCTTACATTCACAGAAATCATGACTCGGACATGTTTACACCATTATGGAATTGTAACCATGCATCGATGGAATACCAATCTTTCAGAATTGGTTTCCTCAATGCTGAGTTGAATCCTCGGACACCACTGCAAGCTCTCTTGTTGATGGATTGAACTGTGATCAAGGAAAACAAATTAAATTAACCCCCCTTACTTACTCGATCTCTCCAGTGTATAACTTTGCTTGACAACAATGGGTATATACCCCAGAAAGGTTTGGATTTGAGAACATATTCAAAGACATAAATCCTTATAATAATATTTTATTATGTCCCAGGAGATGTACAAGTCATATATAGGCATAGTCAAACAATTACGAATAAGGTAAAGTTAGTACTATTTTGAAATATTTACATATTATGTACAAAGGCTTTATACATATACAACAGGAAAAAGTATTTACATGTAAATTTTCAGAATGAAAGCAGTTTTCCATCAAATAGATTCTTAATAGATGTTTAATTTCAGCTCTTAGCTATTTTTATATGTTTTGGAAGTTTGTTGTATAATATGCTTCCAGAATGGGATGGGCCTTGATTGTATAAAATTCTAAGAGTAAATCAAAGAAAAAGGAACTTTTCAAAATTATCATTTGAAGCAATCAATTCATCATTCATATCAATTTTTGATGATATATAGGTTGTAGAAAGATACATATATTTTTCTTTGAATACTTTTGAAAGATCTTTTGTTAATTGAGGAAACGGTTAAGTTTTAAATATTTTTAGAAGTTGGAATATCCAAAATTAATGTATGGTGATTGTTAATAGAGAATTTAAAATTGTCTTTTAATTATTGTAAAAATCAATTGAGTATTGCATCCTAGTTTGACAGTTGTTTGTTTAATCAAGTTCTTTTTCATGATTGAACCTTGTTTCGTTCAAAGGAAAGTAACCAGTCTATGGACCAAATGGTGAAAGGCTGCATGTTTGTGGCTAACAGGGTGAAGGGAATAATTAGGGATAAAGTTTAGAGTAGGTGTACGCTTTCTATAAATGTCAAATTCCAATTTGTTTTTACTGAAAATTAGTAAGATATTAAGTAAGGGTAATCTATGATTGCATTCAGTTTCAAAAGTAAACTTTATTGAAGGAAAAAAGTTATTTAACTTGTTTAAGGAAAGATTGATACCACTCTGATTATGGTAAATATATCACTGAAATACCTATACTGAAGATAGTAAATACTGAAGATAGTAAATATATCACTGAAATACCTATACCAGGTTTTAGGGAAGTAGTTGAAGTTCTGTTCACAAGTTTCTTCAAAGTGAGACATGCAGATATTGGCTAAGGAAGCTGACAGAGGATTACTCATGGCTGTGCCATATGTTTGTGAATAGAATTCCCCATTAAATTGGAAGCCGTTCTGTTATATACTTATTTTAGTTAAGGGATATATTCATGAGCAATTTTGTCATCAGTATTGAAACTAAGCAAGTCTTCTAAGAACAGATAATGTTTCAGGAATAGGAACAATTGGGAAAAGACGACATAATTCAAATGACTCTAACACTTCTGAATCAGACAGAACTACATTTTCCAACTTTTTAATTAAGTCAATAGAGTTGATAATGGAATGAAAATCATTAAATGGCAAGGATTTGAACTGAACATTCAACCATTTGGCTAGTTTTTATGTGGGATTATTGATGACAGAGGTAATAGGTCTTATAGTTGAGTTTGTATATTTGGTAAACAGTATAATTTAGGTATGGTTGGATTCTGTATAAAAATTCATATTTAAATCTAGAGTCAAATGGATTTTTATATGATTTAAGCACTATTTTAGTTTGTGTTATACATTTATTAATGCGATTCCTTGGTAAAAATTGTGGCCATCACTTATAAATGTTTCACATTTAGTGTAATATTGACCATCATCTAAAATAATTACAGAATTACCCTTGTCAACCTTAATATAAAAACTATCTTTTGCTTTAAGTTGCTTTAGAATTACAAACTATTATCCTTATTTGGTTTGTTGTTAGTAACTAGATAATTGGAATCTGATTTGCACAAGCTTGACTCAAGATGTTTTTGGTATTTTCATTGCAGAATTCTAATGTTAGTGCAGTGTTGGTTGTGCCACCTTCTTCCCACTTTCACACTCTTGTTGCTCCACCTCCATGATTTGTTTGAGGCATTGTCGCTGGTCACATGCTGGGGGATGTAGGGCATTCTTTATGTAGCGGGGTTGAACCAATACTCATTGTCAATGTTGACACTTAGCTCTGGAATGGGGGTGTAGGTGGTGGATCCAGCTCAGCCTCTGGAGTAGGCCAATTCTGCTTTGCCCACACTCTCCCAGAGGCTGTTAACTGCCATCGCTCAGGCCCGTATGCCAGTTGTCGAATATATTAGGAGAAGCAATTCCCAGATGTTGACACAACTCTCACAGCAACCAATTCCTCGGGGCAGTTGCGGCCGACCTTGTAGCGTTAGCGGTGGTATCTCTGGCTGTGCCTGGAGTATGGTGTCACTGGTAGCTCCTTAGGACCACACCAGTCCCATTCAAGATCATAAAGTTCAATTCAATTTCAAAGGGGACCTGTTGTTGTATCTGGAAGAAAGAAAGGAATAGTTGGCACTTGAATGCAATCTGGCTGCTCTGGTGACATTCTTAGGGGAGTAATGGCCTGGATACCATTTCAACAATGGTTATATACCCCAGAAAAGTTTGAATTTGTGAGCACCCTCGACAATGCAAATCCTCATGAAACTCTAAGAGTAAATTCATTTAAAGGAGAAGGAACGTTTTTGAATTACCATTTGAAGCAATCAAATTAATGTTCTTTGTGAGGAATTTTCCTTAGAGCCCTATTCTTAGATATATTTTATTTTTCTGCATATAGGGGCATAATGATCATAGTCGTCACTTTTGCTGGTGAGTTAGGTTGCATCTATTTCTCCCAGCTATCTTATGCTTGAGTATCTGAATTTTAATATTTGAAGGGATATCTATTTGAGTGCTTTGCTCTGAACTTATACAGTTGTTGCCCATTGTTCGACCATCCGCTGTGGCTGAGTTAAACCCTCAGCCATCACTGAGTGTGACGGCCAAGGTTTTGGCCAGGAATGTTTAAATCTATGAACCAAGACAAATATGAAAATACCAAAGATCGTAATATCTCCACTCGCCCTATTCCTGAGGAACTTTTAACAAATATTGATTTTCAGTTATCTTCTTAACTTGATTTTATTAATTCTTTTTTGCATGACAAATAGTGGATTTACCATGCTCAGGTAAGTCGTGATTGCCAGCATGATATTTGATTATACATTGGCAACTTTAGGGTAAATTTCTTGGAAGTTAATGTGATATAATTTTCTTATTTCTTGGAAAAATTCATCCAACACAGTTCGGGTCTACCTGGACATTTATAATGAAATTTATGTCACTTGTTCTTATTCCTTTACTGATATGCATCAGGGCATACTAGAATAAAGCACTGAATTTTTCAACACCTGACTATGAAATTTCTCAATTTCATCAATTTATCGAAGAATAATTCGATGCTCACGAGCGATATTCTGATCATTTCCTTCAAATCTCCTCATTTTGGAATGATTATCTATCATTTATTGTTTTATTTAGATGTTATACGAGGAAAGTAGTGCTTCTATGTATTGGTTGTTTCTTGTTCACCGCTAATTCATTTATGTTATTTGTCTTAATCATACCACTTTAGCCACTGTAATAATATTTTAAAATATTATTGAAAATAAACATTAAGGCTATGCATCCATATGATCAGCTGGTGATACAATTTTGACCGGTTTTATTATTTCGAATATATTCCAACAACCTGATTTTCAGCCAGGGAAAAAGCAAGTTATTTGTTTTACACAGTTAAAACACATGAATAATTAGCTCCAATTAAATTTAATTGTAATTTTTTATGGTCGATTGATAATTGTCAAAATTTTTCCTTCCCGCACCAAATAGGACTTGGAGTCAGCATTTCATAATTCCTTAATCGATAAGATGATTTGGAGATAAAAACTGAAGTAAAAGGTACTCTTCATGATTTGCAGTGTTGATGTCTAAGCTCTAGTCAGACTGAATTTTAGTGTTGCCACTTTTGCTTTGATTATTTAATTATATTGCCTTGATTATTTTATTATATTGCCTTGACTAGTTTATTTTTCTTATTATTGTATAACTTTATAATGTTTCACTAATTGTACCAAATCATATTGTAAAAGAGTGACTGCCTGTGTGTTGATAATTAAAGATGATAATGAAAAGAGAAACAATAGCAATTTGAAGGACTTCTACAGCACACAAAACATAAGGAAATCCTTCTTTTCCACGAACTTTGGGTAAATAGGATAATGTCGTAAATTAAAGAGCAATTAAGAGGAAGTAAATTTTTAATGCACCCATCTTGGACATGTTAAGATAACAATTACAATAAACAAGACTTGGTAACGTGTATCATGAACAAACGATCCAAACATATACACAATGAAAAGTACAGATATTAAGTAAAAAGTATTTATATGTGCGAATCCGTCACATTAACAAATGTAACTGTTATCAGTCCTTGAAAAGCTGTTTTCTTTTAACGATCGGAAACTTGAAGAGAAGATTAACATTATTCTCTTTCTTGCTTTCGATTGCAATACAAAGGCATAAGAATCTACAAGAGTATCACTCATGCGTAGCAGAAATACATCACTACTTACAAGTATTGCAGCTGTCAATAAAATTAAATTCAAAGAAAGCAATACACAACATAGCAAAGCCAATAAAATCGTAATATTGCCAAAGATGATGTATTAAAACAACCGTTAGATGGGTTGAATATGTAATGGTAATCGAAATTACTCCCGGAAATGCTCCCCTGGTTAGCGAACGGATGGACTTTATGTGACGGATTCCGTTTACATTCCAAGTACGTTATACATTTGAACGGAATTCGGTTTCAGTGGAAAAATTACATCCGTTCGAACCCATAAATCTAAGTTATGGCATCTCACGAACCGTTCGGTACGAAAAAATTTCAGAGAAGGCTTACAATCCCCTCCATAAAGGCAATCGTATCCTACGGGAAGAGTTGTTACTAATTTGCAACTCTGATTGGTTATATCCGTATGGAAGTCAATGTCCGGTATATCAGTCCCGATCAGTACGCCCGGTTGTTGATCAGTAGATAAGCTCGTTTGGTGATCTTCCATCTGCGTTGTAATCTCCTCATTGGTCGTGCTTGTTACTTGGTCGGTTGTTTGGGTAGAATCCTCGATCGATGTAGTTTCTTGTAGATCCGTTGATGTTGTATTTTCTGTGGTTTCTGCCGACGGGAGACCTTCCATCTGCGTTGTAATCTCTTCATTGGTCGTGCTTGTTAGTGTTTGCGGTATTGGTGAACTCTGCTCGTTGGCTGCGCTCGTTAGTTGGTCGATTGCATGGGTAGAATCCTCGATCGTTGTAGTTTCTTGTAGATCCGTTGATGTTATATTTTCTGTGGTTTCTGCGGACGGGAGACCTTCCATCTTCGTTGTAATCTCTGGTTTTTGTAAAACCTCTGATGTCGTACTTTGTACGGTGATTCCATTTTCTTCGTTTCTTGGGGTGGTTGTGGGACTCGTTAGTCTGTTCGTGGTGGTTCTTATACTTGGCAGACTAGGTTGCGCAGTCCTTGAACGTAACAATTCAACAATGTTCTTAACTGTCCCCACAACCTTGGCGGTAGGTCCGCGTTCAAAGAAGGCTAATTTTGGAGGAATCTTATGCGTATTCACCCATTCCTGCTGCAGAAGAAGTAACAAAAGTAAGGCGCAGCCGATCAACTTCATTCCTGAAGATGAGGTCTCGTAATGATACCTAAGTGTGGTTTTCAAGCAAAATTTCCTTTATATATTTTGCCCCTCTGTTTTTCATCAGCCCTCTCAATCAAGAAAAGTCACGTTTTCTTCAACCAATCAAAGTCTTTTGCAATTATCTGGGCTGCTCACGAAGGCTAAGTGATGGATTCTTAATGTGTGTGCACTGTGCGCGTGCACACTCTTCATGGTTGGTGATGTTAGAATTCGAAGAAATTTAAAATGAGAAATTTTCTTGAAACGAACAGGATAGGATTAAAAGCTCTTTTTTGCGTCAGTATGCCTTGTTAAGGCGAATCGTGCCTGAATTAGTTACGAGAAAATCTCACACGTGGCACCAAAATAAGCCAAATTTATTTTCTTTTTTGTTCGTGAATGGATCGTTCAATTTTTAATCAGAAAGTGGATTTTAACTGTAAATAACCATAGAAATTGAGCATTCCCAAGAAAAATTATTCTTTTGAAATTTCCATTTTTATTAAAAATTTTTGTCTTATATAAACTTATTTTTAAAAATTTAGCGGTAGTCAAAATGTAGAACAATTAAAAAACACATTATATTTATAAATTAATGTATCGTTTGTTCAGGAGAGTGTTTTAAAGAAGTAATAGAATAAAATTCTACGTTGCGCAACGCTGCCCCTGGAAATGCATTTCACTTGAGCGCGCGCTAAACCCCTCTCCTACGAATGCGTTTCTCCCAAGAGAATAATATGAACTTCTACATAAAAACAAATCAGGGTCGTCTGGTTTCTGGAAGCATGTGATTCTCACTTTTTCGACCACCTAACATAGTCTTTGAAGAATTTTGAGTAATGAGCTCGCGATATTCTACCATAGGCTCCGAAATTCTCCGTCTGACAGCGAAAAGAAAGCGACGTGGAGGCATAATTATGAAGTTAAAAAAGCAAAGTAACATATTGGTTTATTAATTTAAATAAGAAGTTTAGAGCGGTCATATAATATACAGTTCTGAACTTTTATCGAGTGATAATTACAGTTTTAATTATTTTGTCATTTAGGCGCCGCAAAAAGAAATTTACATCTTAATTTGCATTCATTCTTTCAAGACAGTGTTCTAGGACCATTACTTATAATTTAATTCTGCAATCGATCAAAATGAACTTCACACGCATTTCTTAGGAGTGCATTTTCGAGCCGTTCAGACTCGAACCAAGGACACCATCGGTAGAAAAATCGATATAGGTTAGGTCATTCAACCTCTAATCAATCCATAAATTTCATATTTCTATCTTTGCAGGAAGTGCGTGAAATTAATTTCCAAAGATTTCTCTCATGCATTTCTAACGGGAGTTACTGACATCGGATACACACATGGGTGATTATTATATAAAATAAGTATATATACATCGGTAATTATTATATAATATAATGAGAGACATTCGGACGTTCAAACTTCCAGCGAAGAGTTCAATTTCTATTATACAAAAAATATTCCCCTCTTAATACGCAGCACATTATAGGGTGTCTGAGGAAAACATCCACGCACAATAAACCAAGGCTTCCGAAGGAAGACCCCGGCGGAGAAGGACGGTTTTCAGTTAACATCAGATTACGCAGGCATCGCATGGCATTTAACTCTGCTTAACCCTCACACCCAGTGTCCGCATTTTTTGGCGACGCGGTGCGGCGTTGCTGTTTTACAATTTTCTTTAATTCGTACTAATTTAGGAACTTAACATTCAATTTGAGAAATAAAATTTGCTGCGTGTTTTAAAAAAATAGCTCCAAAAACGGACTACATCAAAAAATTTTATTATGTCTATAAGAAACTATCTTGTCAAAAAAATGGTTAAAAAAGAAATATAAAATTTTTTCTCCTGTGTGCGAATATTTTATTATTAATCAGTTTACTGAACCGTTTGCTAAACGAAAATCGGGTTAACCGTTATCAAATGAGAATGAAAAAAATTAAATCGTAACTTTTTCTGGGATGATTCGACTTAAATCCGTGTTACAAAAATAGGTTTCCCTAAAGAGGGATTAAAACGTATGAAGTATCAAAGTCGAAATAATTTATTGCAGATTTATTAAAGGTATTTATTCCTGATCATAAGATGTATTCAGAGAGATAAATGAAGCTGTTTTTTCAATGTATTCCGATGTAAAATTTATCAACGATCGGCTAGGCAACGTGATTTTGATTTTTCTGCACGGATTGAACAAAGAGATTTAATGGTGGGCTAAGAGTTCCTAAGAAATGAAGCCATTGTAATTAATAAAACATGTGGGCTAGTTTTTCTAAAAAAGGAAGAAAAATCTCTCCAAACTCAACTAGCAATGACATTCGATGTGTATTAAATAAATGAAGCAGCAGTATTTTTAAAAGTACTTCGTCAGCTGAGGTTATTTCGCATAAGCATATACTAGTAGTCGAACCCGGGACTGCTTTCACCAAAGTAGAACGTGTTGCCAAGTTGGCTATCCGGGAGCCCGGATATGAAATATAATTCTACCAGTAGCAATGATGCTTACGTGCTAGTCCTTCGAAGGATCCGAGTCTTAGAGAAAGTGAAATAAATGACATGAATACTACCGCGCCAATATTTATTATCTATTTAGATTACGTATATTCTCTTTTCTATTATTACTTAGTTTGCAATTAATTTTAAGATTACATACGGAATAAAAACTATTGCGTTTTCAGATAACGATGAAAGTAATCAATAATAAACATATTCTTCTGAGTCTCATGTAGGTTTTTATACCAACTTATTGACATTGGGGAATAAATAAACGATTCGATTAGTCAATTTGTCACAATTCCTTATCTTTTCAACATGTTTTATGATGTTGGATTGTTTACACAACCGAGAAGGTCGTAGCTTGTAAAACAAAGCTCCTCATTTATTGTAATTTGAAATAAGACCGATAAAATCTAAAGATTCCTTTCTGGATCGATTTTTAAGCAAAATATAAAAAGCAAAGATCCAGATATCAAACATTCCGAATGCTATGAAATCCACATGGTAGTAGTAATAGCAATAACTAATTGATGAATTCCAATCGGTGGAGCTAAAATAAGAATCTCTCGATTGTTCTGTACATCAAATATACAAAAAGTTACAATATTAAAACGTAGTTCGAACAAGTACACAAATATACGATTTTCCAATGTGCAACCTTTCTATCTATATGATGTCGTAATTAATACACGTGGATAAGGTAATACACGTTGACATGGGATAATAATGTGGATTTAAGATGATGAGACGACGTGATTTAAATGAAGAAAGCTTAATAATCGTCACGAACATATGCACATTTGTCAATGATTCTTTCATCTCGAGTTAGCGTTCGTAATTTCGCTCGAGGGAGAATTAAATGGAAAATAGCTTTGAAGGTCGAAGGAAGGTTGAAAAAAAAATTGCCTCGTGTTGGTGAGCATAACACGGTCATAAATAAAATGATCTAAGAATTCTAGATATTGGAAGCTTACCGACTGAATCCTATCTTTCATTAAAAGTCGAAAATTATCCTATAATCCCGCATTCTTTTAGTTCTAAGAAATTTCCTCATTTCAGATCTCTTAGAACAATTCGCCTCCGTTTGAGTTGGCGTGAGCGCTAATTATGAAACCGGAGTACATCATGAGCTCATGAAAAAAGCAGGTGAAGAGGATATTCACATTAAAAGTTAAATTATGATAGTTCTAAGAAGACTTAATCTAAGGTTAGTCAAGAAAAGTCACGTTTTCTTCAACCAATCAAAGTTTTTTGCAATTTTGCGCGTGCACACTCTAATATTGGTTGGTGATGTTAGAATTCGAAGAAATCTAAAATGAGAAATTTTCTCAAAACGAAGAAGATAGCTCCTTTTACGCCTTAGCAGATTTTTTTCTAATTCCGACTAAATCCAGATGAATGACATTAATTAATCCTAGCGGCACGTCTTAAATTCTCTGGTTTGGACCACGTCTCAGCACTTGCGTCCTCGAGTAAAAATTTGTCACCTTCCGATTTTGATTATACTAAAATCTTTATTTTCTAATTCTAATAAGAAAAATTAATAAATTTTAATTCTAATACACTACTTCTAGTAAAACATTATAATCAGTAAACTTTCGCTTTTGTACGGGAGTACATGTACGAGTATGTATAGTATGTACAGTGGGGGAATAAATTATCGCAACACTTTGCGCGCGCTTCAGTCGGAATTCTCAGAAACTACTTCGAAAACTACTTAACACGACTGACTGGCAACATTGAAAAAAGCCTCGAAAAGCGGTAATATTTGATTTGGAGCCTATAACGTACACAAAATTTCTCTCTTTCGATCTCTTCTTAAATCCTTCGCGCGATCTTTCTTTGAGTTCGTCGTGTTTATCTCGGCATTTCTCTTTCACAGACAGTCATCATATTTATAGAATGAGAGTTTAAAGATATATTAATTACTATTTCAATCTTACATGCATAAAAATATATGGATAATAATTGGGACTTTATTTGTAAATAATGTTCGGTTGAAACGTAGAAATAAGGACGAATTAGGTTAGAGTGGGAATACGCTACTTCGTGATTCTTATCTTTAGCGAAAGCGATATTTTCGGTCTGGAGAATAAAATATATATTTTACCAGATTATAGCGAGAACAGATGGACTGTATTAGTCTCTTTTTCTGGATAAATTAAGGTGCGCTAATAACACAGTTATCCAGGTAGTTTAGTTTTTCACACGACCACACGTCTTACTGCTGCTCGCTGTATATTAATGTAAATGTTAATCTTTATACGTCCAGTTTAAACATTGGATATTCATTTACTGCGATTGACTTTCCGAGGGCAATTTTTAATTACACGTCTTCGGTTTTTCATTCAGCGATTTGATATCGAAAAGTCGTCAGAGTAATTACTGAGATGGCACATTGGCACAAAGTAAAATTTGTATTTTGTCAATGGAGTATAATTTTTCCATAATTTAGTCCTGCACTCGAAGGAAATTCCTAATAGAAATTTATTTATACCATTCGTATCCTAGAATACGTGAAATCTTTGTATGTCCGGAATTGAGAGGAAAAATACCAATTCCAAAGTTAAAACAAACAGGATTGCATAAAAACCGAATATATTTTGCGCCTATATCAGACTTTTCTTACATTTTGCATCAGCGAGCTCGGTGCCCTCGGTCATTGCGTCATTTGTTTTCTCGTAGAAATGCATTCAGTTTCCGATGCTTTGCGAGGAAAGTCTATGACCATATATTGAGCACTTCAAAGAATTGCAGGCGCGTAGTTTTCCCTTTCGTGCTTCTATCAGCTGGACTAAGGACCCTCCCCTTTACAGCCACCCAGTGGAAACTATCCTCTGCGTAATTCAAAGCTCCTTTCTAACCACGGGGCTAAGAAAATTAGATGTAATTGCACTCGTAAAAAATATTCCCAAATAATATTATGATTTTAGCGTATTTTAGTCAGTGAGGACATTCTAACAGACGACCCAATTATTTAATACAGAAACGTATTTAATGAACGTCTGACTGCATTAGCCGTATTATACTGCCATAATAAAATAATAAACTGCTAAAATGGACTTCTCAGTTTGTTGGGAAATGTCATAATTATAACCAATTCCTAATTAAGAGTTGATTATGCAGCTGCTTGACGCATCTTATTGGCGTATGAAGGGCACGAGTTTGAATTCCACTCAAATTAAATATGCATTTTAACTTAAACTTCTCTTGTTGGGGAAATGAACGAATGTAACATATGGTTGCCAAATATATTTATGCACCCCTGTGATGAATATATATATATATATACGAGTAAAAGTTGCTTGCATACTGCAAGCTAATTGGTACAAATTTAACAATAAGTTCCCCTTACGGGTGTCATCTTCGAAGCTTATCCAGCAAAATTCTTAACAATTGCCGCAATACATTTCTTACGTGAGAAATTTTCATCCATGTGGCATCGAACTCACGGTCATATGCAACCTTTCTTCCACTGGTTCTATAGAAAACTACTTCAAACGCAAACGCTGTGATTTTGAATAGTCTCCTGCATTGAGAAAGGCCTCAAAACAATTTTTTAAAATTTCCGTAAATGACCGCCTGGCGTCGAACACAGGACCCATTTGTGAGAGACAATGGCATACGAATAATAGATAAGCGCCACTCTGACGTGTTTCAAAGTTTCAATTCAGTATCTTATCGGGAAGGTCATAAAATAAGATTCCGTTATTCCCGTTTGAAATGCATGGTAGAATCGGAATGACACTCTTGCATCGAACCAAGGACCACTGCAGAAACGGCGAATAACATGAAAGAATGTTCTCAAACGCCTCTGTCACCATTCTGGGTTTTATCTTTCCAGCTTATCGCGAAGGATTTTAAAAAAATCATCCAAGATTTCACCAATGCAATTCTTACGGAAGCATTTCGAACCCACCTGGCGTCGAACACACGGTCATTTGCTAACATTTCTTCCTTTGATACTATGGAAGACCATCTCATCTGCAAACGCCGTAATTTTGATTGCTCTATCGCATCGAGAACGGTCTCAAAACAGATTGCAAATATTCGCGCTAATGACCGCCTAGCATCGAACTCAGGACCCTTCCGTTAGAGAAAATAGCGAATTAATATTAGGTAAGTGCCATTATGACTTATTCCAAAGTTTCGATTCAATATCTTATCGGGAAGGTCCTGAAATAAGATTCCGTTTTCCCCGTTTGAAATGCATGGTGGAATCGGAATGACCCTCTTGCATCGGACCAAGGACCACTAGACGAACTGTGAAATTCATGAAAGAATTTATTCAAACGCCTCCGTCGCCACACGGAGTTTGATCTTTCCAGCTTATCGGGAAGGCATTGAAAAAAATTTTCAAAAATTACAGCAATGCATTTCTTATGGAAGAATTTCGGACTCACCTGGAGTCGAAGTCACGGTCATTTGGCAACATTTCTTCCATAAGAACCATAGAAGACTACCTCATCTTCAACCTCCGAGATTTTGGTTCCTCTATCTTACCGATAAGTGCCTCAAAATAATTTTCAAAAATCCGCGCAATGCATTCTTATGGGAAAATTGCGATTTTTGGGAATTTCTGGCATCGAACTCATGGTAGCTAGCGTCGATGTCTGCATTATTCTGGCATCTAGAGTGTGGGGCCAGTACGTCGAAAAAATCTGACGTCGAGGGCGCTAGTGGAACATGGTCAGAATTCGTATCCCCTATAAATATATATATATATAGGTATATCCGGAGAGTTAGCTATATATAATACGAGTAAAAGTTGCTTGCATACTGCAAGCTATCCGTTGAATACAGTATCATACCAAGTACTGCCTCAGTTCAAATTTAAAACTTCGCGCCAAAGACCGCCTGGCGACGAACTAAGAACCCGATCGTGAGAGAAGACAGAAAAATAATATTAGATAAGTGCCATCCTTACTTGTTCCAAAGTTTCGATTCAATATCTTATCGGGAAGGTCCCACGCCTCTGTCACCATTCCGGGTCTTATCTTTCCAGCTTATCGGGAGGCATTTAAAAAGATTTCCGCAATGCATTTCTTATGGAAGAATTTTGCATCCACCTGGCGTCGAACTCACTGTCATTTGGCTTCATTTTTTCCATGAGAAGCATTGAAGACTACCTCAACTTCAACCCCCGAGATTTTGGTTCCTCTATCTTACCGATAAGTGCCTCAAAAAAATTTTCAAAAATCCGCGCAATGCATTCTTATGGGAAAATTGCTATTTTTGGGACCTTCTGGCATCGAACACATGACACCTAGCGTCGATGTCTGCATAATTCTGGCATCTAGAGTGTAGGGCCAGTACGTCGAAAAAATCTGACGTCGACGGCGCTCGTGGAACATGGTCAGAATTCGTATCCCCTATATCTATATATATATATAGGTATATCCGGAGAGTTAGCTATATATAATAGATATATATCTATTATATATAGCTAACTCTCCGGATATATACCTATATCTATTATATATAGCTAACTCTCCGGATATACCTATATATATACGAGTAAAAGTTGCTTGCATACTGCAAGCTATCCGTTGAATACAGTATCATACCAAGTACTGCCTCAGTTCAAATTTAAAACTTCGCGCCAAAGACCGCCTGGCGACGAACTAAGAACCCGATCGTGAGAGAAGACAGCAAAATAATATTAGATAAGTGCCATCCTT
Source organism: Pachydiplax longipennis (assembly GCA_036926295.1). Taxonomy (NCBI): domain Eukaryota; kingdom Metazoa; phylum Arthropoda; class Insecta; order Odonata; family Libellulidae; genus Pachydiplax; species Pachydiplax longipennis. Next base: position 6,979,711 of record JAVFKF010000010.1, read on the forward strand.
ACTTGTTCCAAAGTTTCGATTCAATATCTTATCGGGAAGGTCCCACGCCTCTGTCACCATTCCGGGTTTTATCTTTCCAGCTTATCGGGAGGGCATTTAAAAAGATTTCCGCAATGCATTTCTTATGGAAGAATTTTGCATCCACCTGGCGTCGAACTCACTGTCATTTGGCTACATTTTTTCCATGAGAAGCATAGAAGACTACCTCAACTTCAACCTCCGAAATTTTGGTTACTCTATCTTAACGATAAGTGCTTCAAAATATTTTTCAAAAATCCGCGCAATGCATTCTTATGGGAAAATTGCGATCTTTGGGAATTTCTGGCATCGAACCCATGATAGCTAGCGTCGAAGTCTGCATTATTCTGGCATCTAGAGTGTAGGGCCAGTACGTCGAAAAAATCTGACGTCGATGGCGCTTGTGGAACATGGTCAGAATTCGTATCCCCTATATATATATATCTATATATATATATATATATATATAGGTATATCCGGAGAGTTAGCTATATATAATAGATATAGATATAGGGGATACGAATTCTGACCATGTTCCACAAGCGCCATCGACGTCAGATTTTTTCGACGTACTGGCCCTACACTCTAGATGCCAGAATAATGCAGACTTCGACGCTAGCTATCATGGGTTCGATGCCAGAAATTCCCAAAAATCGCAATTTTCCCATAAAAATGCATTGCGCGGATTTTTGAAAATTATTTTGAGGCACTTATCGTTAAGATAGAGTAACCAAAATTTCGGAGGTTGAAGTTGAGGTAGTCTTCTATGCTTCTCATGGAAAAAATGTAGCCAAATGACAGTGAGTTCGACGCCAGGTGGATGCAAAATTCTTCCATAAGAAATGCATTGCGGAAATCTTTTTAAATGCCTCCCGATAAGCTGGAAAGATAAGACCCGGAATGGTGACAGAGGCGTGGGACCTTCCCGATAAGATATTGAATCGAAACTTTGGAACAAGTAAGGATGGCACTTATCTAATATTATTTTGCTGTCTTCTCTCACGATCGGGTTCTTAGTTCGTCGCCAGGCGGTCTTTGGCGCGAAGTTTTAAATTTGAACTGAGGCAGTACTTGGTATGATACTGTATTCAACGGATAGCTTGCAGTATGCAAGCAACTTTTACTCGTATATATATATATATATATATATTTATAGGGGATAGGAATTCTGACCATGTTCCACAAGCGCCATCGACGTCAGATTTTTTCGACGTACTGGCCCCTTACTCTAGATGCCAGAATAATGCAGACATCGACGCTAGGTGTCATGGGTTCGATACTAGAATGTCCCAAATATAGCAATTTTCCCATAAGAATGCATTGCGTGGATTTTTAAAAATTATTTTGAGGCACTTATCGGTAAGATAGAGGAACCAAAATCTCGGAGGTTGAAGATGAGGTAGCCTTCTATGGTTCTTATGGTAGAAATGTTGCCAAATGACCGTGACTTCGACTCCAGGTGAGTCCGAAATTCTACCATAAGAAATGCATTGCTGCAATTTTTGTCATTTTTTTTCAATGCCTTCCCGATAACCTGGAAAGATCAAACTCCGTGTGGCGACGGAGGCGTTTGAAAACATTCTTTCATGAATTTAACAGTTCGTCTAGTGGTCCTTGGTTCGATGCAAGAGGGTCATTCCGATTCCACCATGCATTTCATACGGGGAAAACGGAATCTTATTTTAGGACCTTCCCGATAGGATATTGAATCGAAACTTTGGGATAAGTCATAATTGCACTCACCTAATGTTAATTCGCTATTTTCTCTCACAGAAGGGTCCTGAGTTCGACGCTAGGTGGTCAATAGCACGAATTTTTGCAATCTGTTTTGAGACCGTTCTCGATGCGATAGAGCAATCAAAATTACGGTGTTTGCAGATGAGATGGTCTTCCATAGTAGCAAAGGAAGAAATGTTAGCAAATGACCGTGTGTTCGACGCCAGGTGGGTTCGAAATGCTTCCGTAAGAAATGCATTGGTGAAATCTTGGATGATTTTTTTTTAATCCTTCCCGATAAGCTGGAAAGATAAAACCCGGAATGGTGACAGAGGCGTTTGAGAACATTCTTTCATGTTATTCGCCGTTTCTACAGTGGTCCTTGGTTCGATGCAAGAGTGTCATTCCGATTCTACCATGTATTTCAAACGGGAATAACGGAATCTTATTTTATTACCTTCCCGATAAGATACTGAATTGAAACTTTGAAACACGTCAGAGTGGCGCTTATCTATTATTCGTATGCCATTGTCTCTCACAAATGGGTCCTGTGTTCGACGCCAGGCGGTCATTTACGCAAATTTTTAAAAATTGTTTTGAGGCCTTTTTCAATGCAGGAGACTATTCAAAATCACAGCGTTTCCGTTTGAAGTAGTTTTCTATAGAACCAGGGGAAGAAAGGTTACATATGACCGTGAGTTCGATGCCAGATGGATGAAAAATTCTCACGTTTGAAATGCATTGTGGCAATTTTTAAGATTTTTGCTGCATAAGCTTCGAAAATGATACCCGTAAGGGAAACTTATGGTAAATGTTCACCAATTAGCTTGCAGTACGCAAGCAACTTTTACTCGTATATATATATATTCATCACATATATATCACATCATATATATATATATGTATATATATATATATATATATATATATATATATATATATATATATATATATATATATATATATATATATATATATATATCGGAGGAATAAAATTCACTATGGGAAAATAATCATTGGGTTTGAAGGATTCGGAGCCGATTATTCGAATTGTCGGTCAAGAACATGTTTCGTGTGTCAGCGGAAATTCCTCTTTTACCAAGAATTCGAAGTCCTTCGCTAGAAAGAAGTGTTTTATTTGACAGGGCTTTCTGATTTCTCGAAGCACGAGGGGCCTTTCGCTTCCAGTGCAGCGGGTTTTCGAAAGCATATGCGTCACTCAAAAAAAAAACAAACTGGTCATTTGGCAAGGCAAGGAGCTTCACTCAGGCTTGTTATTACTATCAAATCATTGAGGTCTTCACTTCGAGAGACGGACAGCCAACATACTGCTCAAGCGAATTTTATTCATTTTTAGGCTTTAAACAGAAGTCTTGAGAACTATTGACATTTTTCTGTTTATTATTAATTATTGTTCGCCTACAACAACAGCACACTTTCCAATATTCTCAGCGGTGATTCGATACAAATAATATAGATTTAGATATTAGATTTAGATGTATATCCCACGAGCCACCATATGTGTAAGGTAGGGGATGTAATAACACCATCATCACTTAATCTACTCTATCAGCCTCTCTAATTGCTCGGGGAAAAAAGTAATTGTCTGTCTTTGTGATTACTTCCCTGTAACGATTTGTCAATGATTATTACTAGTACTAAAATTTCATTTACTTCGTATTTAAGATGTAAACCGATGAAGTTTTTTAAGAGCTTCCGTCAGTTATTAGATCTTCTCACCTGGAGCAAATTCCAACCGAGGGACTCTAGTAAAGCCGTAACGCTGCAGTCGAACTTGAAATCTTCTCCAACGAAAAGAGCAGCTCTACGCTGGACCATCTCTAAATCTGAGACTAAACCTACTAAATATCGGTTCCAAACCGCAGAACAGTATTCCAGACTCGGTCGAGTAAAAGAAAAATAAGCTATTTTTTTGACACTCGATGGGTGTCACAAAAATAGCTTATTATTCCCTTAAATTCTCTCAACGATCTACGATCTTTGCACTCTATTCTCTCTTCCTATCGCATTTCGAATATATTCATTAAAATATTAGTTACTGCTAAACTGACTTCCGTGCATTTGTTGTCATGCACCAACTCTACTGGATGTTCCGAAATTTGGTACTGTGCCAGAATAACGTTTTTGGACCCGTGAAACCCATAGCAACGCATTTATTTATTCTTAAATCGAATCGGCAAATAAACCAATCTTGCTCCGTACAATAAATGCTAGGTCGTTAATGTTAATTATAATTTGTAAAGAACATCCTAGAATATGAATCTACATTACAAAAGTATGATAAAAACGTTAATTTAGAAGGTTTTAGGCGAAGAAGGTTTTCGTTTCCATGGTCATATTGGCATTTTCAAAAAATGATTCTTTAGCAAATCGACTGCAATAATATTTAGGTTTGCGTGAAGGTCTTCGATTTAGTTTAGGCTTTTCTCAACCAAAAGCTGAAAAACGTTTTTAAGTCCCGCAGTTATCGGCCAAAAAGGATAAAGTAGTTAACCTAGAGGCCCGGCTCCTCCTTTCAACAAACATTATACCACATCATGTTCATTAATTCTTTTGGGTGAGGAAAACTATCGCGTCCATACAGGTCATATGTTTGTTTTTGTGGGATACTCTCCGCCGGGGAAAACTACAACAGGCGCGAAAAGGTGAAAAAAGTAGATGGTTTGAAAAAAGATTCCCAAATAATAATAATTTGTCATTAATTATTGGGATCGTTTTGGTCTAAGAAGTTTATCTGAAAAAAAGCTCAATTTTTAAAAGGGAGAAGTATTTTATTGCTCTCTGACTTCATAAAATGTATATGCCGAGGATTTACTAACCTAATAATATAAGCTAATAATAAAAAATTAATATTGAGTTTTCAGTTTGTGGGAAATTATCATAAATGTAACCACTATGTAGGAATTGATTGTGCAACTGCCAGACGTATCCGATCGGTAAAAGAAGGGGTCCAGTTCCATTTCCGCTTGTTCCTTCCATTGAATGAGTTTTTAAATTATTTTTCATTATTGGCAAAATGAACGAATGTAAGATATGATTGCTACATACATTTATGCAATCCTTTTCTGAATATATAGATTTATCATAGGGATGAAATTCAATACAAAAAGAATCATTTGAAGGATTCGGATCCGATTCTCGCTGTGGTCGGTCAAGAATGTGCTTTCCGCGTCTCAGCTAATACCTCGTCTTCCAAGGATTCGAGGCTCAGTCGTTCACTGGAAAGAAGTGGCTTTTGGCTTATATTCTCCAGCCACATGCATTTGACAGGGACTCCTGATTTCTCGAAGCACGATGAGGCTTTTCTTTCAGTGCAGTGGGTGGGGAAACCCATTCGCCATTCACAAACCGGTTCTAACGAATGGTAGCTTTTCACGTGCTTATTGGTGAGTATTACTTCATAGAGGTTCACGTCGATAGACAACGAATACATACAGTGCGAGCAAAGACAGAGTTTTGCATTTTTAGGTTGAGAAAACCCTACTGTGAGGAATTAACGTTTGTGGATGATAGCTAACGCACTTACGCTTTAGATACGTCATTCATAAAAATTGCTAGTTGCGTCCCACAAGGTCTACCTTTATTGAATCTGTACTGACTCTAATTGATTGCTACCTTCTTGTAAGAAAGTGCATAATAAAGCTTGCTATAATATGCTCCATTATTTTGCAAAAAAAGTCTATGAAATTGATCTATAATCTTAGGTCATTCTTAAGCGCCGGAATGACGTTTGCTTTTTTCCACGATATTGGGACCGTACCCTAATTAATTATTTTCCGATAGAATTTCTTGAGAAGAGGAGAAAGCTCATCGCATAAACGTTTTCTGAAAACAGCGGGAATACCTTCTGTACCGAGCGTCTTTTTCCTATCAATTTGTTGCAATAAATTTTCATTTTCATCAACTTATATCTCTATGGGACACATCTCTGAATCGATACGAAAGAAGAAATCGTTAGCTTGGCCATTTTCTACATTGAACCATTTCTGATAGTGCCGATTAATTAAGTCAGCCTTATCTTCCGATTTATTTACGTTAATTCCCTCATCGCTATGAGGCTAGGCACAGAAAACTGACCTCCACGAGTCTCACGCACGTATGACCAAAATTCTTTCTGATCGGCTCCTAATGATTCTAACAGGGTTCGAGATCTATATTCCTGGTATTCTTTTCGCGCTTCTTCCTTAACTAGCTTTCGCACTTCTCTATAATTTTGTCTTCGAGCTCATGGTTATCTCCGCATGTTTTGAGTTTTCTTAATCGCCAGTGAATGACTCTCTTCTTCATATGCAATGCTCGCAACTTAGTCTTCGTCCTCCGTGGCTCTTTACGCACGCTTTTAGTCGAAACGTATTTAATTAAACCTTCTTTGATTTTCCGAAGGAACTCTATCCAACTATCACTTACTGAATTTACATCCGCAAAGAGTAAAAAATCATCCTTGCACTCGTTAATATAACCCTTAACTCTGAAAGATTTGCTTTGCAAATTAAATATACTTGCCTCTATGGCTAAAGAGATTTAACCGTAACTACTTTCATCCCTATCATTAAGATACCATGGTCTGAAATATCGTTAACTATATCAAGAGTAGTTACGGGAGAGAAGTGGATAGTTAATCTAAAATGTTTCCTTGACCCGCACGAGTCTTTCGAGTTTTCATCATATTTACATTATCTATAGCATGCTACAAAAAGTATGAATTAATTTTTGTGAAATTTTTTCTCTCTGCTAGTGTTGGAGCAGCAGCTAGAGATTTTAGATAATCCCAATTAAGATGTGTTATGTCAAAATCTCCTCCTACGGCAATGATTGGATCTTTTAAATGTCTCGCTTAAAGCAATATCTTCGCCTAACTAACTTTTGTCTTGTATGATTTTCCCGCATGTGCTCGTCGTAATGTTAAAGAATGCCGCCTTTTTAATTACGTAAGATCTTGGAATTCACAACAATTATTATTAGATTTCTCAGTTCGCACATTAAATCCTAAATTTGGAATAAACTTATCCTTTTTAAAATTATTATATTTATTTAAAATTTAAAAACGGTGAAATTGCTTTTCACCGTTGCAATTGTTTCTATTTTTTTTGGAAGTAACCTCATGCATACCATTTTGCCTATTTACGTGGGTGTTTGTAACTGTTCTTACTGTTGAATTACAAAAGAACTTTGTCTACGTAAATTCGCTCTCATTTAAACCGCTAAATTACGTAGTAAACGACACTAAAACTACGAGGTCGGTCCTCGTGAAGGGAAAGGGGGGCGGGAATTTTCCGGAACAGTCCGTAAAGTGGATACTAAGTTTATTAAAGTATAGAATAAAAGATGCGTTTGACGCTTAATATAAGCATGAAAATAGCCTTGGAAAATATTTAAGCGTAGAGAAAGCGAGATCTATCAAATTGGAAGCGAAAATTTTAGTCATCGCTATGGAGAAATAAGAAAAATAAATGCCCGTCTCTTAAAAACTTATTGCATATGATGACCATATTCATCCGACTCATATCTAGTAAACTATTCTTGCTACAGTATAGTAGTAGAATCGCTCGTTTGTCAGATATGAATTAAAATTATGCTAATGAGTGTTTGTCACTCAGTCGAAGCATCTACTCTAAATTGTTTTACGTATTCTGAATGATTGAAGAGACACTATGAAGTTACTTTCGATTGCATTTATCCTCATCAATTAACTTATTGTATCTATCTTTTATAATATGTTGAAATTAAACGTGAATATTATTCCCTATTACGAATTATTACATAATCTCTTTTACGTACAGCCTGATTGAGCTGAAAAATGTTGATTACCGTTTCCACCACCTAAAAGCTAATAATAGTGATACTAATTCCTGTCAATACGTAAATTGCTAAGGAGCACTAAGAAAGAATAAACTCCCTCAACACACGGATTAGATTTTATCGAAAGGATATTTTTTATATCTTATGCCGTGGAAAACTACACTGCTGGAGAGAAAATACAAATGTATGAATAGGACATATCCTAGTGATTTCTGTATTTGTTTTCTTAAATGGTTAATCTTATTCGCGAGAATTATTTTCCATCAAAATTCAAAGTATTAAAGTATTTAACCGTTAAATTCGCAAGATTATACCGGAAAATGTTCATCTACTGTCTGATATTCCACCATCAAATACTCTTGTTTGTCATTATCCCTCAGCGTACTATAATGACATTCTAGATAACTATTTTGATCGCGACTAGCTTTGAATGACAAATAGCAAAAAATAAAGGCAATGAGGCAAAGCCAATATTAGGAAATTTCGCAAAGGTGATCGTAAAAGTTTGAATATTGCCGGTTTTTACTGGCTCGATTCAGAGTTGCCGAATTGTCAGCGGTAGAGTGTTTTCAGTTAGTTCCCGCGTAATCCGCACTCTGACGCCAATTGGTGTTGCGATAATTGTTTCCCCCACTGTACATTAGGGTATACACATTAGGGTGGTCCTTATTTTTCGAAAGTTTGAATTTCTTTCGGGACACTAGCTGAAATTGTTCCGTTTAGTTAGAAAATTGTCTAAAATATTACTAGAATCGGATAACGGAAAGATGTGCCGCATCGCAGTTGAAGTTTATAAATTTCATCAATTTTTGTCTTTTTCCAGTCATCACTGGCGATTAGGGAGGCTTCCTGTTTTTTAAATGTCTCTATTATTTGATCATAGAAATCGTTAAGTAATTAGTAGTAACATGGTAATGGAAAACTCAGAATAGATTTAATTGGGAAGCGCTTGGGGAAGCCTACTCTCGACATAGGATTCAAAATGTCTGATGATGATTATTCATATATCATTAGTACCAGAAATGGATTTTTGCGTTGTAAACGAAAAATTTCCAAATGGAACGGAAATTTGGTGAACAATTCTCCGAATCCGTTTAGTTATCCAATCACTCGTACGAGATTTTTACAGGTGTAATTATAATTGAATAATATAAAGTAAAAAGCAAAGTCCGCGGCGCGATATCCTTTTGAGGGATAGTGGCTAGCCAAGTGGCATTAAGCGTGGGCGATACGTCAGTGTCAGTGCATCGACGCCGCCGTAATTGTCTTTCCGTAATCAGACCCGCTATTTCTTAATTCCGATAGCTACCCAGATTAATTACGATGCTGTGTGGGTACCGATAAATGCTGGCCCCTACCGCGAATCGAACCCGGGACCGCTTCCACCGAGTGCGAATCCAATTAAACAATGTATACATGTAAGAAGAGAAGAAAAAGGAGAAGATTTGGATAAGAATAAATCAACTCCTCTGAGATCATAATTGGAGTTTCATAACGCGACCTGTGAAAGTGATTTTTTTTACTAAATATTCAGGCATATCGTTTAAGGTTGCCTAAGGACGGTGCACAAATTCTATCGAACAGTTTAGAATCTCTTCCGTGACTCTTTACGTGGCGACAATAAACTTGGGGGTTAAGAAACGAAATACTACATTTTTATATCGGATTGAAATGATAGTTTAATTGCGAAGGAATTTCTATATGATATTGATGGACTAGCAACACAGCGATCAAAATTTAACTGGGTGAAATTTTATTGGGGAAACGATCGATTCTCTGCGGTTCCGGTTGGGAGAGTTTTCTTATTTTATTTTTGAAAAATATGTTCACATAGTCTTCTGAATACTGTGACATCATCTCATGGGAACTTATTGTTCATACATGCTAATGAAACCCGGTCAGAACAACATTTCGACACCTATGCTATGCTTATTCGATCATAGCACGCGGAGTACCGAAATCGCCCGAAAAACAGCATTTTTCTGGCGTATAACCACAGATTAATTACTATTGTATCTTCAAAAACATTATATTTACATAAATCCGGAGGATTTATCCTTTCTTAAGACTATTTCGGGTACTCTTACGGAAACACGAATTGAGAAATATATAAATGCATATGTTAAGAGTTGCTAATGGTGATTATTTTAATTCTGGGAAAATTCTCCGTTGAGATGATTAGTTCGAGCATTCGATGTTTGTATTTCTGAAAGAATGCACGTGCAGTCGTTATTTTAGATTATTACGAGTTTCTCGTTAAGTGGAGAAAGAATAATTATTTCCTTCGCTCGGGTTAATCAAACGTGACATTCTTTGATTGCGATCAAAGAAGAGGAGAGGGATGCGATTATGAAGAAATGATGATTTGAATACCATACTTGATTAACAAGAGTGATGTAAGATAGAAGTCGGGCGAGAAGACAATTAAAACGTTCAGCCTCCATTTATCCACGTTTCAGAACACAATAACCATTTTCGAAGAGAAAAAATCGAAGAAGGATGCAGTAATGCACGTAAGTGAGATTGGATTTGAATCTTCAGTCTAATCATTTGGCAACGGATAGATCTGCTATTCACACCTCTCCGCTCTCCCCAGGTAGAACATGGAAAGAAAGCTCACCATGTACTATCATATCCCGGCTGAACCAAATCAGTCACTTGAATCACCACAACAATCAGAAATCCAAGAGACCAGTATGGAAACACCTGTATACCGTGAGTATTTTAGTATAATAAAGTACTAAATATTTGGGGCACAGTCAACTGTCGGAGTAGTTAGCCCGGATAGACTAGTGAATAACGCCTTCGTCTTTGGCGAAAGAGAAAGAACTTTTAATTATTTTTCTATTTTAATATTTTGATATTTATTTATTATGTTTAAATGCTGATTTTATGTTAGTAGTACTAGTATTGTGAGAAGTGCTTCGACAGCTGAGGTCATTTCGCACTTGGCCTCCCACCGGGAATCGAACCCGGGACCGCTTTCATTGAAGTCGAACGCGCTGCCCACACGGCTATCCGGGATCCCATTCCTATGTTATTCCAATTTTTTCTCTTTATTAGTGAATGATTACATTTATCGGTTTAATTCTATGTATTTCATATCATATTACTCGTTCATATTACTCTTACTCGTTCTTGTGATTTCAGTTTTATACTCAGTTTTCCATTACATGTTTTAGCTTTTACTATCAGTAGATTTGCGCAGGCATTTCACAACCCACTTCTTTGTTTTTTCCTGCTGTTAGTCTTTTTTCTACGATAATACCTTAGGTTTTTTACTTCCACTCCTAAAATTTTTTCATTCTATTTCTATTGCGCGCACGGAGACCAATTCAAAGGTGCGGGGAGACCAATTAATGATGAACAGATTAAAGTAACTTATATGTAAACATAGAGGAGCTCATTTCTCCTTAGGACTCCGCGAGAAATAAATCTCTCAAAATTCTGCGTTACCGCATGTATTACAGTGAAACCCGTTTAAGCCTCTCCCGCTTAAGAAGCTATTCTCGGTCCCTTTCACTCGAATCACATGGTAAAAATACCGCTTTAGACGCTCTGCTTCCCGCTGAAGACGCGAATTTTGTCCGTCCTCTGTTGCGCTACAACCCGCTTTAACCGAATGTCTTCCTCGTTTAATAGACCAAATCTTTTTACGTTTTCTTTACGTTCTCTTTCCGATGTACATTTGTGAGAGGAAAAAGAACATATAGTGAAACAGAAAAATGTGTATCCCACCTTCGGAGCCGAATTTGGCTTTAAGATAGGGTGAGAATATCTGTATCTCTAAATCGACGGAGCGGCGATTGTAGTAATACATTGACAGGAAATGAAAAAATAACTACTTTCTGGAGAAGAACTGGTGTATTTCACTGGTGTACTGGTAAGTTTCATTAAGAACATAAATAATAGCTTTTTCTTATATTTTTTATGCGTAGCAGGTCGGTTTTACTCCACTCTACCCCGCTGATAATTTCAGCTGCTCTTTCACCATTATAATTTACAGTAAATCTAACATTACATGTGGACGTCTCCAATCAGATCAGAAAGAGTCCCAAATTATTTCCCCTAATCTGTCTTTGGAATCTCCGATTATTGCCGTCCTCGAAATAAGTCGTAGTTTCCGTAAATTTTCTATTTCAGAAATGATTCAAAAATTTCGTGGAATACGTAAAAACTTTATTCGCATGACCTGTTATAAAAAGTTATTCATATTCAATGGTGAATTCAGTTCAATTTTCCCATAATCCCATCATGATATCTCGGACTCCTGGCTGGCGTGTACTTATTAGAAGAACATCCTGAAAACCGATTTAATTTTCTTATCATTCAGGTTACCCGGAATGGCCCCCGGAGTACACTCCCAACAAGGTGCACAGAATCATCAACACTTGGCAGACGGTTATCTTCAGCCACGTTGACTGTACCACCTGCAGGAGGGCTGAGAAGGTTACATCTTCACCATAATTTGTGCTTCGATATTGAAAACTACTCTGTTTCATTATTTTTATTTTTGTCAACAGGTTGTGTTTGGTGCCGGAGCTTTTCCAAAGATTGTAAGAATTGAGGATGAAGAAGACGGCGAATACATCATGGATTATTTGGGCCGAATAACGGGCTATCGCAGTGTGAGTTGCAGAAACTATTCCTTGAATGCAAGCCGAATATGGCAGGGATATATTAACACCAATAACAGTATTGTTAAAAGTGCTTCGTCAACTGAGGTCATTTCGCAAGTGGGCTCCCACTGGGAAGTATTAACACAAAAATACCTAATCTACCTTATTATCTTCTCTACTGATCTGCGAAAAGAGTGACCGGAATAATTACTTTTACCTTATTTCCCGCAAAATTACACCTATTGCTTGAATGAATGTCCAAACGTTTGATTTTGAGCCATATCCCAAAAAGGAACAGTCTGATTTGGAAACTGTAAAATATTTCTTTCTAGACGATTGGAATTACTATTATTACGAAAGTTCTTTACGATTATCTTGAGAAAAGCTAACAATAAAGGTATACTGATGGTAAAGTAATACAATTAATTGCCACGAAGTACCGAAACCATCAATGAGTAAATCCGCCTGATGTACATACATTTCGCTTCCAATGCAAGTATCTTCAGAGGCAAAAGATGACTAATTTATTCTTGAGAAAAGGTGCTTCTGATACCTTGTTGTCATTCTATGAAAAATTTCAGATAAATCAACCATAATGAGTTTACCTTAACATTCATGTAAGAGGGAGCTAAATAGTATTTTAAATTGCACCTCTCTCAAATTATAGTTAACTTTACCTTTGACTGCTAAGTAATAATAATTATGGCTTGTTTTCCAGGTGCCGAAGGTCTTCGCCAACGGCATATGTCTTGGGGGGCTTGGATCATTATATAAATTAAGAAGAAGAGGTGCATTAAAGAAAATGTTGGCTCCAAAAGAATCAAATAAAGAGTGAGATAAATAAATAAAGAGTGAGATATAATATCGACTGAATACTTTTTTCTCACCTTTTGAATGTCAAAAATACATCGTTCTCTTTTTACTTACTATTCTCAAAAGTGCCATTTTCCGGGTTTTATCTAAATACCCAGCTATCACCACTGGATTACCACTCTGGTGATGAAATCTTGCATTTTTAGTTATTTTAAGGAAACGGAAAGGCGCTTCTTATTTTATTGTTAATTTAAATTGGTAGTTGAAATCCATATTTAAAATTTTTGTTGCAAATGTGTTAAGATTTTCTATTTGCAAATAAATGTTTCAATCATATATTATTTTCATTTTGTTTTCCAGTTTTTAATACCACAGTTAGAGGAATTAACAATTTCACTATTTGCAATGGTTCACCCCACTAAGGTTCCAATTTGGCTGTTCTTTATTTTATCTTGGAGCTAAGAGGGCGATTTTTATAAAGAACCAAGTTCTTTTAAGTCGGGAGCTTGATTTACCTTATTATAATTAATTGCGTATGCGAGTCTTTTTCAAATTTATGGCAACTTAGTCCCAATACGACCTCATTTGGTTTTCAGTTAAATTGCTGTCCAAAAACGAGATGGTTGTAAATCACTAAGCATTTCATCCCATGAGGTGTTATGTTCACAAGTAGAGGGAGATTAATCATAAGGCAGATTATGTTGAACAAAGTCAACTATTGGGACAAGGATAGTAAAAAAATGTAAAAGATTGCTAAATCCTACAGCTTAAACACATGTTCCTGAATATTTCAGACTCAAAAGCAACAGTATTTTCTGATACCAACACCTTAGGGTGAGGATTTGTGAAATTGTCAAAAAGAGGACATTATAGCAATTTAAATCTAATATAGTAATGTGTATGTATGTTCGACTAGAATACGAGAACCTGAAGTTGTACGACTTTCAAACCTTAGAGTACGTTACACATTTTACTAGACAAAGTGCTCTCAAAAGGAACAAGAAAACTTCTTTTTCATCGATTGCATGTTTCAATTCTTTTGCAAAATGAAATTAGAAAAGATAGTCAAACAAATTCGAAACCGGCACCAAAAGAAAGAAACTTTAATTAAATTTTTATTTTGGTCGTGAATATCACTATCAGTGGAAATTTTGAGAATTATGGTGAAATAAACGAAAATTTTGTGAAACTTTGAGGCTATAAAAAAACCCCTTGACGACCAAAGCGATTGTTGAAGCCACTCACACCCCTGAAAAAACACGGGAAATTTAGATCCATATGAAAGTATTGGATAGAATGAATGATAAACTGTATAGATGAGAGGAAATTCTCTGAAAGTTTACCATTCGAATAGTTGCAATATCATTTCGCAGGGGAACCAAATAGGACCTTTTATGGGTCTTTTTATTATTATTCGACCCTTTGTTAGGCGAGGTTAAGCCCGAATTGGCCTCTCTTCCACCTAACCTCGTATGAAGATCTTACGTGGTAATTAGTAAAGGAAAAACAAAATAAAGCTAAAAACAGAGAGGAGAAAAAAAAACGAAAAAGGAAAGATTTGGTTTGTGGGGAAAAATCTCAACAAATGAAGGTTGATAGAGATAAAACCCACAATGCGGGGAAACACCCATACAAGAAGGGGGGCGAAAAAGCCCGCGAAATCATAGTGAGGAAAAAACTAATCAATAAAATTATTTTTTTTATTTAAAAAACCTTGACCTTGTTAAAAAGGTGTAATAAGGAATTATTCTCATAAGCTTGTTCATCTTTATATAAAGATCACACTCCTTTCTGATGCCCGCATTATGCGTAGAGCAGGATGAAGCATATGTTTATATTAACATGTGTAGATTCTAATGTATTTATCGCGTATTAGAAAACTCTAACCCAAATTCTTAAAAATTTGCCGCAATGAATAACCACAGACGAAAAAAATGATACTAAAGGGGCTGTATCTAGGATTTTCCTCTTTAAGCTCGCGAATATTTTTAAAGCCACCATTACTGGCTACCGCTCCAACGTAAGCTGCTTGAATTTTCAACAGTTAACCCGTCATTAAATCAGTATTCAAAATAATTTCTCATGATATATTTTTGCGTGCCCAAAATTTATTAATAATGTATTTACGTGGAAGGCAATATTTAAATATTTGGTCTTGACGCCTAATTAGTATGCCGTCTGATATTTTTTCCCTGCTGGGAAATGGGAAAGAGCAATAAGTTTCCCTATATTTGGGTTGGAGAGGAAATAATAAGAAAAAATTAAATTTTCTTAGTCGTTTTGTTTTATTCTAGTCAATTTGCACAATCAATTTCAACTTGCCCTCTTCCTTTATTACAAACGTGTTTTTATCTTCAAGTTCATTATAGTTTTTACAATTTTCTTTCGTAAATTTGTAATTTTCCGATAGGAAAATGTTTCCTCCATTGTCTAATCTTGCAATCGTCGAATCGCCATAAGGCGTAGATATTTTTTTCAGTTTTATAATTTTAAATTCCGTGTTTTCGGGCAGATCTTTTTTCTTAAAAAAATCTCCCTCCAAATCTCCTTCTGATTCTCCTTCTAAATCTTCTTCTAATTCTTTTTCTAAATCTTCTTCTAGATCTCCTTCTGATTCTTCTTCTAACTCTCCTTCTAAATCTCCTTCTGATTCTCCTTCTAAATCTCCTTCTGAAACGTTCTTTTCCTCTTCTATTTCTTCTTTCATCTGAGAGTAGGAAAAGATAGATAAGATATATTGATATTTGTATCCATAGTAACTTGAATAAATGCAACATACTCCAAGTTATATCAGTCATTGTTATTATCTCAACAAGGATATAAAAACTAAAGTAAATACGATAATTTTTTTTGGAGAAAAATTATCTAAGTTTGAAAAAAATATCAGGCATCAAAATTATAATCACTAGTTCTGAGATAGATAAGTCTTTCTTTGATTCCGAGCTTCCACTTTATTATCCCCTCTCGTTATATTAATTAAAATAAGTAATTCAGAAATTAAATCAGAGAACATTTAGACCTTCATTAAAAAAAACTTTCGAGAAAAAAAGAAACGAAATTATCAGGAATAAAATATTTTATCTAAGAAGAGTTCAATAAGCAATAAAAGTTTTAAAGAAACTGTTCTACTCACGTTCATACTGTGGATATGGATTGTTATATCTTCCTTCAGCGTGTTTGACGAATGATGGATGCGCGCCAGATTCACGTGTATATATAGGAAGAAACTGCCATCGAAATTTGCTGGAAAATTCCAATCTCGTATCTTCTACTAGTAATTTTCGATTTGTTGTTTCTTTCTCAGAAAAATATAACCTAAACGTGACTATCGGGAAGTCGCTTTCATGACGAGAGCGCAATTATTTCGTTTCCCACACAAAACAATACAGATGATATTCCTCAAACATTTCATGCCATCGGTATGATTAGATCCTCATCTGTTAATATTCAAATCAAAATCGTGACGAGGGTGAGTAAATGCTCAAAACAAATTATGCATATAGCATTAGTGATAGATGAAGACGGTAGGAGGATTGCTTCATATGTTTTTATTCATGCTAATTAACCTCACACGTGAAAGAATGAAGCATGGGTTTGCGAAAAGGGTGCTACATCTCAGTTTTCTTCTTATTCCCTTGTGGAAGTCAACATCTGAATTCAGAGGTCTTTCAAACGTGTGGCCATCGAAAGATTGAAAGCAAGCGTTTTATTGTTTATTTAGTAATACTAAAAAATGAAAGCATGTCTCTTTCTTCAACCATGAGGTTAAAGCAGTTTAATATCAATAAGAAGAGAATAAATACCGCTGTGTCGAGCATGTAGTATATGATATTCAGGAGGATAAGACAAATATTAAGCGGGAGATAAGTCTATTTTATGTATAAAACTAGAAGTAATACTCATTTTTATTTTAGTTTTGATTCAATATTCCATCTCCAAGAGTCTTCCTTTATTTGTTTTCACAGAATGGTAGAAAACGGAATAATCGAGATGCAGTCTATAGCAGATTGCAGAATTATAACGTATTGAATGATTAGATGAGAAAAAACCAAAATCTGACTAAATCCACAATTTAATTTTTTTTAATGCAATGAGGAAGCTTCCTCATCATCAGGCCTAAAATATATAAAATAAATTTATGGACTTAAACAGATTTTGGTATTTTTCTCATTTAATCATGAATCAGTTCCACCAAATATCGCTTGAAGTAATTAATCGTATTGGGTGAGTGGGAGGATGAGGATTAGATGAGGTTAGTTTACCAGCCAAAGAACTTCGATTGGAATACAAAATTAATTTTCTAGACTCAAGATATGGTGAGTGATGAGAATTATAATTTTGCGCATCGAATATGGAAAGAGTTTAATTGTAAAACAACAGGTGAATATTCAGATTTATATTTAAAAGCTGAATTTGTGCTTTTATCCGATATTTTTGAAAATTTTAGAAATATGTGCCAGGATACTCATGGATTAGATGCGGCATGGTATTATACAGCTCTAGGTCTCACTTTTGATGCTATGTTAAAGTATACAAAAATTGGACTAGAATTATTATTAGACTATGATATGATATATTTATGATGGTTAAAAACGTGGTGAAATAAGTCAGTGTTCAAAACGATATTTTGATGTGAATTCTAACTCCAGTTTAAAAGGGATTTGGACGCGAATAATCTTTATGGATGGGCTCTATAAAAACCTCTTTCTTGAAGAAACTTTGAATGGGTTGATTATAATTTAATCATGATTCTACTAGAATTGAGGTGAGATTTAATTCACCTCTTCCTCAAACTATAATCTGCTTAGGATACTTAGAATATGATGCTTCTATAGATATTGATAGAGATAGAAATATATACTTGCTTTAATCATGGATGGTAAACAAATCAACACATTAATAAAAAATAATATTTTACTAAAAAGCACTTTCTTGGAGCTTTCCCATCCGATAAATTACCAAAATACCATCTTTAGTATTGTATATAATAAACATAGATCTTTCTTCTTCTAAGCCTGGGAGTCATTGGGTTGCTATCCATATTATTAGTAACTAATGAGCTGAATTTTTCGATTCTTTTGGTTATCCTCCTAATGAAGCATCATTGATAGATATCTTACATCAATTCTCAACGTCACATAATTTTATTCAATAAAAAAATTTCCGATCTGATCTTTGTGGTTAATTTTACTGTCTTTATGTGCTTTATAAATCCACTAAAAAAACCTGAAAGATTTTTTGGACCTTTTCACTCACACTCATTTAGACGATTGTAAAGTCTCTTAACTCTACTATACATAATGTTTGTTTGGGAGAACTAAACGAAGATATCATCCTATGTCACGCAAATGTTGTCATTAGTATGAATCGGGGAGGAGGGTGATAAAGTATATTAGCTAATAAGAGACTCAGTGGGTGAGGAGATCTTACAATAAAGGGATATTGGAGAGAAGCAATAGACACATTAGTGTCATTTCGAGATGACGATATTTCTTCTAAAGATACTCGTCTTGATAGAGTAACACGTGCTGGAGAAGGGAGATTCTCCCTTCCTCCTCCCTTGACGATACTCCCTCATCGTTCGAGCAAGAGATCACCTTCACTAAGTAGAAAGGATAGAAATCAAATTAGCAAGGGGAGGCAATCAGAAGAAAACAGATCATCATCAAGCATCATCTTCCCCTGTTCAGAATGTTTTCACCATTCCTGTTAATCGGAATTCAGCACCTAATATTTGTATATCGGGCGTATCGGGCAGCTTTATCTTCCACTACATATTTTTTGAACGGTAGTGCGACTGAAACTGTTTTCTGTTAATTCTGCTTTCTAAAAAACTATTAGAATGTTTTCCATCAAATTTTCTATAACCAATGCACGCATTTTTGATAGACCATAGGGTTGGATCAAACAAATCCACCCCGAGTGTCATTTCGAAACCTTTACTTTTCGAAACTCCACTGAGAAACTCATCCTTTTTGAAGGACGTCCTTGGCTTCAGTATCATTCAGGTTTGGGCGAGAGATAAACTTCACAATACAATCATTGCTTCTTTGACATTTACGATCATTGTGATTTCCGTTAGAAACGGGAGCTAATTTGCAGAGAAATCTAAATGCAATTTTCACTACCGATTATTCCTACGATGTGGATCTTCTTTTTATTGCGTTATTACTGCCAGTTTAGGCTGTCGAAAGATTTACCACAAAGCTATAACATTTGCATGCTCCAAAGCTGCAGTTTGCCGCATTCACAACTTACAAAATTACGATTTCTTTTAGTCAGAGGAATAATTCCGTTTCCATTCAGTTTTAGTTTTTCTGACTTTTTTCTGAATATGGCATTCAAAGGCAATAATTTAATGGCAATGACCTCTTATAATAATAACGTCATAACAACTTTAAAAATATCCCTAGCAAAAGAGAAAGACAATTTACGCGCTTAAATCCGAAGGTGGCAGAAATTCGCACCCGGGCAGCTTCTTTCCTATTATGTGTGTTGCATTTTGGTGGTAACTTTTTTTACTAGCTGTTCATACATGCAATGAAGATATATAGTAGCAAAGGAATACAGAATGGCTTCTTCGTGGTCTTTTGCTATTGCGAAGACGCGGAAGATCTTACTCAACCATATTCTTTATATTCATTTCATTCTTTGATAGAGTAAGGAAATTTTATAGTTAATTTTATCCAGGTTTGCGAGATGAAATTCCTGAGAAAAAGTATAAACAAAACCAGAAGAGACGGATTACGAAATTAAAGAATAAGAGAAGTGAAGCAATGGCACCTTGAAAAAGTAATTGAGAAAAAAGATAATTAAATAGTGTGGTCATGCTTTTAGAATAGGTGACGACAGGAAACTAAAGCAAGTACTGAAGGTTGAAGTTCAAAGAAAAAGGGGAAGAGGTAGAGCAAGAACAACCTGGGAAGATGGGGCTGAGGTGATGGGAAGACAATGAGGCAATACACCAAGTTGAATGAGGAAAATAATGAGGAATCGGACGTAATGGAAGAAATGGTTGGAGATGACGAGATGATGGACTGAGGCAGCCTCCCCCACGCTGAAAGGCAGAAAGGGGAAGAAGAAGATACTTCCAGGAATATTGGGTGCAGATTACAATTTTCCATGAACCGATGCTTTTGGGTCTATCTTTTAAGAAACAACATCTTTCCCGGTATCAAAATTTGCCTCATTTCATCCAATATCATTAATCTAGCTGAAATAATTTTGAAAACGAAGGTCTTAGAAAATGTATGGAAAATTTAGAGAGCCTTATGGAAAATTCATTTAGAAATATAGTTAATCTTTCATGTATTTTCATAAGCGAAACTCCGAGCAGAAACGTTAATCAACGTCTACATAAATACCCCGCAACTCATCTAAGGGCGGCTTTTAAGTTATGAGAAACGGAAATAAAACTTACAATTAGTTATGAGGAACATTAGTAGCTAGAAGAGAATGATACATCGGAAAACCTCTAAAAGTAATCATGTGAATATCATTATCTCGAAAGAATATTTTAGTGAGGGACTCTTAATAAAAAAATAAAATATGTTTTACATATTTACTGCATTCTCTATTTTTTCCATTCAAAGCCGGTTATAATGCATGGTTATTACATAATAACTTCTTCAGTAATTGCATTTGTGTTCTTACTTTTTTTTCTATATTCCTTTCAAATTAAAGCCTGATTCTCGGTAGTGAGTTTTCACTTCACAAATATATTTTAAGTGCGATCACTGCACGATGAAAATATTCTTCCTGTAGACATGAATGGAAATAAGGGTAATTAACAAGTTCCGTTTAATCTTTCAATGATAGAAATCTTATAGAAAGAGATAATTTGGACAAAGAAAGGAAAAAGAATCTAAGTTCGTTTGGCAACTATGGGCCTCCACCGGGATTCAAACCCAGTACTTTCACTAAAGTCGAATGCGGTGCAAACACTGTTATCGGGGAGCCCCAAAATCAATTCTTAATAGATACCTTTGAAGAAGAGTGAATTAAGTGTGAGATGGGCGTCCGTCAGTCTTTCATTTGTCAACATAACTACACTACGAATCCAGTGTCCAAAGATAATAATTTATGGTTGACTTTATGTTAAAAATAACAAAAAACCATCAGAATGTCCACAGCAAAATAGAGAAAGAAACATTATGCGCTATAATCCGAAATTTCCATCAACTGGCGTCCGGCGATCTTATTAACTACTAGCGGACTACCCGTTCATTCTCATCAACAGTAAAAATAGAAGAATGATATAGTAAGTGCGACTTGCAAGGCAGTATAATAATTAAGATGCAGAAATATATTTACTTTAGGAAAACGCATAAGATGTCTTCATAATTTAGAAATCAAATATTCATACATCGCGATAATTACTAAATACTTGTTTATCATTTTATTTGAAAAACCTTCAAAAAGACACGGCCTCCTATACATATTTATCATATACAGTAAAACCCGTCTTAGACGCTTCTCTAGACATTATTCTGCTAAAGATGCGGTTTTCTCACATTTCCGGTCCGTTTCACACGAAACACATGGAAAAAATACCGCTTGAAACGCCCTGCTTCTCGCTTAAGACATGGATTTTTCCCTTTTCCAAATGCACTACAACCCACGTTAATCAATCGTTCGCCTCATTCTATAGACCAGTCTTTTTTCATCATAAGCGTCGTCTTTTCGTCGCAATCTTAAGATGTAATAAACATATCAACCTGAAAATGAGCGCTTCGTTTGATGTTGAGCGTAATCTCGAAGAGAACGTGGTGCACTCACACCACTGCCATTGTCATTCTTACCTAAGTGTCTATATGATAATCGCTTGATTGTGAAGTGAAATTGGCCTCAATTAAGTAGCTTAGACTCTCTCTTTGTGCGAAAACCAGGCCATTCTTCAAAAACATTATGTATTATAACCCGCTATACACAACTTGGTTACAAAATAATACAAAGGCTCTTAATTGGGTTGTACTGTATTTAGATATACATTATATTAGCTGTAGTTTCCATTGAGCATCAACGGGGAAAATAGAAATAAGCAGTAATAGTTTAAAATATTTTTAAATAAGAGAATCCAGAATCCCTCACGTCCCCTTGATTCAATATGACAGGTTATCCAAATGGCAATTTGAATCTTTTCAATTTCTCATAATTTTGAATGCACGTCAGTCATCGACAAAAAGAATATGAAACTGTACAGAATTTCCCTCTTTTTAGAACTCGGCAAAGTTCGTCGAATTAGTGATTTTTTTCGATGTTGCGATATAAATAGAACTTGCAAGAGATAAAAAATACACTTTTTATTTATTTTTAGGGAAATCTTTGCCGCAGCTGTGGTCGGATTGAGATAAAAAATATACATTAACGTAAATGAGTCGTCGAATTTCAATTACCTGTTAGGTTTTTAATTAGTCCTTCTCGAGTTTTAAGCGAACATGGACAGCCACACTCAATCTTTTAATATGGAATAGATGACTGCCCTGCCCGTTGACCCCTGCCCTTTCTAATTACGACAGACTCAATTCTCTTGAAAACGAAAGATTGCCCGCGAAAAAACGAGACGTTGAATTACGTTTATATTCACTCTAAATGCCGCTATGACACGCGGAATTAGCCAATTAAGTAAGCAGGTGTGATTCGTGAAGCCCCTGCCACACGCCGAAAGGCGGAACGTAGGATACATATGTAAATTTAAATATTTTAATAGTAAAGCGCACTTAGTAACTTCATCATATTGAAATAACATTGGCAAAGTCGAGCGGATTGAGAACTTTCCCTAAATGATCGGACGTTGTTCACATCGAATTGACGCTGCAAATTGTTCATCTCTGCAAATGCTTAAAATTTCTTAATGTTATCTTCTATCTATGCATCCTCTCATTCATCCATTCCTATACTTTTAGGTGGGTATAAATTCCTCGTGTATTATTATAGGAAAATGTATGGGCTCGGCTTCAACAATCGAATTTATAGCCTCAAAATTTCACAAAAAATTCATTGATTTCATCAAAATACTCAAATCTTCTACACGATAAGGATGTTTCACGACCAAAATAAGAAGCTTTTTTCAACTTCCTTTCTTTTGGTGCTTGGCTCGATTTCTTACGACCACTCTTTCTAATTTCATCTTGTAGAAGAACTAAAATCTGCAACCGGTAAAGTGAAATTTATATGTATTTCTTATGATAAGTATTTTCCTCGTCTGGGATCGAACTGGGACCTCACATCGGGATAAAAAGAAACTTTTATGTTACTCGAGGTGATATTCCTGTCATATTTCATCGAAATCCGACGGGTAGATTTTGCGTGATGCCGGAACTGATAGACATACGGACAGAAATTTTAAAATTAAGTGTTTTGGACTCAGGGTGACTTATAATGACCATGTATACCACTTTTTAAAAATTCTTTCAATGTAAAAACACGACCCCTTTACAGATTTATTACGTAGAGACAATCCAAATTTTTATTTTTCGTTTTCGTTCCAACAACTGTAATTTAAATCAGTTAATTAATCATTCATAATTTAAAGTAAGTAAAATACAATTCGCGAGCCTCGAATAACTTGAAATCACGTTATAAAATCTTTTATCGTTTTAAAGCGTAATATTTTAAATATTTGCAAAGGCTGTTTTTTCTTGCAATTGAATTAAATCAAAATGCCATTAACAGTGAATTTCGTTTGTCTTCTTTTACCCATAGTACCGTATTTCCAACGCCATATAAAACACGTTTACCAAAGAACTCGTCTTTTTCTCGAGCCAATTACTGAGGTGACTGATTCATGAGGTTCTAAGCGGCGAAGGTCGACGGTGTGCTTCCAGCTGAATTCCGATGGAAGAATGGTTGAATCGGAATTTGCCTTCAGGTAAGTGTACACGTACACTTGCGCGAGATTATTTTGTTTGAAATTTAATTTGTGTTTTTATTTGGCTTATACACTTAAAGCGTGGAGTATTTTAAGATCAAAGTTACTTTAATGATTCCTGTTGTGGTTTTTCTAAGGATATCTTCTATTGACAAAGATGACACGAAAATATTCTTTCATTGCAGGAAATTTTGGCTAGGTGCACGGTTTCTTTCGCACATCGCTGGATGTGTTCCAAAATCTTAACCAAAGATGCTTCTGATTGCTGTCCCGCAGTTGTCTGCCTTGTCAAATTGATCTGGATCGGACTGCACGTTGTAAGTTCATTCTTTTCGCATGGATTATTGTACTTTAAATCTAAAGCGAAATGCCTCCGGTAATAGTAATCTTATTATAATTATCTGACATGTGGCCAGTTATATGCTTAATGCGGGCTTTACTTTAAGTGTCCTACTTACAAGGAGACTACACACCGTCGGACGCGATTTAAGTGGTAAGACTCGGTAATTTGATAGATATCGAGTCAAGATTGACGAATCACCCCCAAAGTTGGGTTTTATGAGCGATAGTTTTCACGGAAAATGAACTTAAAGTTTACGAAAAATTGTCAGGTAGGCTATAATGCTAAGCGTAGCGACCTTCGTCATTCGTCATTTCCCTAGAAAGGCAACACAGCCTAAAGCAGGGGAACTTCTCAATGTAATGTATAATGACCAAAAGACCAATAAACGCTTTTCAAAACAACAACTTCGTCATTCGAATGTTTGGCGCAGTGGTATGGTATCCGCTTCCAAAGTCCTTTTGGTCGGGTTCGAGCCCTCATGTGGGAAAATTTCTTTTCTCTTTTTTTCTTTTACGTACTCTGTCATAATCTTAACTTATATCTGTTTTCTTCTTTATTAAGGAATGAATTCTGAATGCGCGAAATAAAAATCTTTACTTTACTCAAACAGTTGTCGGCTTCTATATTTAAACCAATGTGTTCAGAGTTCAGAATTGGTAAATGTAAGTCGGGTATTGCAATAAAAGTTGCTGTTAGAGCGAGCAGCTGGATGTAGGAGAGATTTGAAATAGTCCTCTGCGTTACCTCTCTAGTATTGTAGTTTTCAGATAATAAATGCGGACATAAGTATTTGCGCATAATTTGAAGAAACGGGTGACTCACAGCGGAAAAATACTCTAACTTTTGGAAAATAAGTTCAAAATCCACCAAAAGAAGAAAACAGATATAGATTAAGATTATGACAGAGTACGTAAAAGAAATAAAGAGATAAGAAATTTTCCCGCATGAGGGCTCGAACTCGACCAAAAGGACTTTGGAAGCGGATACCATACCACTGCGCCAAACGTTCGAATGACGAAGTTGTTGTTTTGAAAAGCATTTATTGGTCTTTTGGTCATTATACATTACATTGAGAAGTTCCCCTGCTTTAGGCTGTGTTGCCTTTCCAGGGAAATGACGAATGACGAAGGTCGCTACGCTTAGCTTTATAGCCTACCTGACAATTTTTCGTAAACTTTAAGTTCATTTTCCGTGAAAACTATCGCTCATAAAACCCAACTTTGGGGGTGATTCGTCAATCTTGACTCGATATCTATCAAATTACCGAGTCTTACCACTTAAATCGCGTCCGACGGTGTGTAGTCTCCTTGTTAGACTAAATTTGGAATTTTCCCCAGAGATAGTGCGTACCACGTTCCATTTCATACTTCATCGCTCGTTTGAAGTAGGGAATACGTAGTTTCCATTGAAAATCTCGTTTAAATACCTTACTCTTTCGCAGTGCGACGTAGTTTTTCGCGGCCAAATTATACACATTAAATTTCAGATTCTTCTCAGGATCTTGTCACGATAACGTTAAAAATTTTAATTCAAAACATGATCACGTTAAATGCGGAGTGGATTTAACTTATGGTCGTACTCCATTAGTTTAGAGATAATACATGCTTTAACGGGCTTACAAGGAGGAAGCGCCAAGTCATGTTAAGGATCATGATAAAAGCAATTATATAAGTAGACGGAGAGATAGGAAAAAGTGAATCAAGTTTTGACTCCATAGGCCCGGGTTCGAGATATTTAAATAAATTATAATACATTATACGAAATTTTCTCAGCAGAAGGCATATAAGTTGGTAAATCAGCGGTAACGAGTCAGACTCCGGTGTTTATGGTTCCTGGTTTGAATCACGTTAATTTTTTCTTAATCTTTAGCCTTATCTTTTTGAAGTAAATGATGTGTTAATAATATCGATTACTGCAATTGACTGCATAGTACAGAAAATGCAGCTGGAAAGTCTTCGATGTAAGCTAACTGCGCTGCAGGGATTGGGATTTTTATTATTTGTTGGGATTTGCTTTAAAGGTTAATTTGTAGGAGACTAAGTTTAAGGGGCCATCGCCTCCTTTTTACGTGAGCTTTTATTTTAATTCGATAACGTGTTTTCTTTCCTTGGGTTTAAAAATATACATTTGGATTTAGAGAATTTAAAATTTGTCTCTGAAGTGTTACCACCCATGGATGAAATTAATCAAGAATTTACCATCTGAATTTATTTTCATTCTCCTAATTATGCCAAACGCGAAATCGAAATTTGATTTAGCTTGCAATTTATCATTCCGAATTCCAATGTGGATGACTCCGTAAGGCTTGATTCGGTGGGAAGTAGAGGCCTTCTGGTCACACCGGAACGGAAATTCCAAACGTAATATCAAATTAAATGTAGGTTTTCAATTTTTGTCATAAATGAAATTTTACAATGTGTAATATTCATCGGCAAAGGTTAATTTCGTGGGCACAGTACTTGAGGCTCCTTAACGGATTCCATTTCCGATATCCGAATCAGGGAGAGGATTGTCTTGCGTAGGTTATTTCAATACCTAGTCATTCTCTCCCCCTCGTGGTCGAATTCTCGAGCTATCCAAGGCTAATCTTCTATTTGGAGGATGTTTCAGCATGTCAATACCCGTCTATCGTTATGATATCAAAGTATCCTTAAGCTGACACTTCTTAATTTCGCGATTGGAATCGAAATGTACAGGAGTTTGGAAAGTGCTGCGTAAATCTTTGGCTAAGAGCTTTAAACTGGACGAGAGTTTTCTGATTTTATTCTGAATCTAAGAGTGAATGCGTAAAAAAGCTTTGTAGTCTTTTCGACTTTCAAATCCTGTTTTCTCTACACGACTTCAAGCTTAAGTTGCAAATTTAGTGCTCCACGATTCGTTCCTCTAAATGAAATCGTGAAATTAAAAATTGTATTAATTATTTTATTCATTCCGAATTTAAATTCTTTAGAATTTTTTAATTCATATTTTATCAAATTTTAGTAAACCTTAGTCTTTCCGATAAGTTTCATATATACGGGTTGTCTCAGCAAGCGCGCTACTTGGACTCTTGTGAGTTTCCAAATCCTTTATCTTCTAATTTATGAAGTTATAAATTTTAAACTAGCTTTCAAATTTTGTCTCGCCGGAATAGGAAATATTCGCATAATCGATTACAATTATCTGCTCAAACCTATCACGCGTAAGTTTGTGATAACTTCCGAAGGTGGGATAAGGCCAATTAAGGCATGTTGAAATATGTATCAATGATTTTTAAATTAAAAATATCTAACCACTAACCTTTGCTGGAGGCCTTTCAAATCTGTTCAGAATAAAATTAAATTATTTAACGTAGCAAATGTGTGGTGGTATGCGTAGTATTGAGTTAATTTTACGAAATTTAAACACAATTCAAAGGGAGCTACTTTTCAAGTAATTGCACTTCATAATTAAAGGTTCATGATTAGCTTGCATCTAGACAAAATTTCCAGTTTTTGGTATGATTGTTTTTATCATAATTTAAGCTTGTGGATTAAAAACTAATTTTCATCTGCTGTAGTGGGAAAAATTTATTACGGTATTTAAATTTGATCTTTCAGTAAGAGATGCATTTAATATTGCCCTTTAAACTGGAATTTTTCGTTATCTTAAAATTGGAAAAATTGCCCAATATTTGATTTTATATAAAAATTGATTTTTTCAAATTTAAAATGTACTTTCAATTGCAGAATAAAACTATACAGCTCCCTTTCATTGAATTTCATTAAGTATGAGAACAAAATTTTCCAAAGTAGTATATATATAGTAGTAGTAATAAATGTTGGTTTCTCATCGATTCTATTTTTCGCTCTTGCCAAAAGGAGGAAGGAGAAATGAAGACTTCAAGCAACTCTTTTTAAATGTGATTTTATTGCATAATTTCTAAGTGTACATTTGTTACAGTGCTCAATAAAGAAAATTGCAGACAGGATCTCTTCAAATTTCATTCAAGACCTGTCCCATCTCCAACCCCCAAAAGTTCCTGGTACTGGAAGAGCCGGAATGGCCGAACCTATCTCGAAGATTTTGACGTGTCATTTGTTTCCTGCTGTTGCAGCATCCTCTGGACCATTCTGCCTCCTGTACATACATTATGTGTTCTGTGCTACTTCAATGGTTGCATTCAGAATAATTCTGAATACAGCCATTGAAGTAACACAGAACACAGTATGTACAGGAGGCAAAAAATTATCTGAAAAGAGAATGTATATTGGTAATCAATAAATAATATGAAAAGAGAAAAAAAACGTTACTTTTTAACCAACTGAATGACCTTGGGGACTTAGAATAATTTTTCAATACCAGTAGTACCCAAAGGGTTAAAGAGGCTGTGCACGAAAAAAATGTTGAAATAAGAAACATATGAGTTCCGGGCATAAAGGGTTAAAGAAGCTGTGCACGAAAAAAAAGTTGAATTAAGAAACATATGAGTTCCGGGCATAAAGGGTTAAAGAAGCTGTGCACGAAAAAAAAGTTGAATTAAGAAACATATGAGTTCCGGGCATAAAGGGTTAAAGAAGCTGTGCACGAAAAAAAAGTTGAATTAAGAAACATATGAGTTCCGGGCATAAAGGGTTAAAGAAGCTGTGCACGAAAAAAAAGTTGAATTAAGAAACATATGAGTTCCGGGCATAAAGGGTTAAAGAAGCTGTGCACGAAAAAAAAGTTGAATTAAGAAACATATGAGTTCCGGGCATAAAGGGTTAAAGAAGCTGTGCACGAAAAAAAAGTTGAAATATGAAACATTTGAGTTCTGTTAAATAAAATTTCTATAAGCTGCTAGAAAAAGATCTGGGAATAAAGCATTCACTACATTATAGGACTTTCTCAGGAAATATGCTTACACAAACAACATCAAATATGCGAGAGAAGCAGCACCTGACCGACCTATCTTAAGGACTTTAATTCTGATGATATAAATTACTCAACGACTAAAAGAGAGAATATTAAGGAATTTTTGAGGCGCAGATTAAGAATTTAGAATATTTTTATTTCTCCTTTGCTAATTTTCACAATTAACCAACTTATAAGAAATTCAAAGTGCAGTGTATTCCAGCTCATAACAAATTCTGTGGGCTAATACTTGGCTGATTAGAATGTGACATACAGAGGAAGTGCTCTAGAGAAATGATTGACCTACTCTACTACTTGACAGAAATTATATACTCTCACAGCCTAGTTATGTAAAAGTTGCTAAGGAATCTATTTCACAACTGTGAATCGGATATTCAAAAACAAGACAAAGAGGAAGGCATTGAATTGTTTTAAAGAAACTTTGAAAAGGTGGAAAAATAAATGTTTCAGCCAGAAACCCCGAGAAAATTTCTCTATTCTTGAAAAACAAAATGTTTTGGAACTGAAGTGATTTCTTTCTAAAAGAATTAAAAGTTTGCTTCATTTGAGCTGAACTAAATAAGTTAAGTTTAAACTAGAAAATTTACCGATTCTGGAAGTAGAAAAACTTGATTATAATGCAAGTCTACACATACTATTTTTTATTGCAGATACGGAATGATACTCTTGTGATCAAAACATTACATTCAACATCCTGCTTTTAACAACGTCATTTGTCACCAACCAAGTATTACATCTCCATGATTACTGTTTTCTGCCACCTAATACAACATCATTTAATAAGACCATGGATAAAGGTATATATTATATTGATGTTCAAGCAATATTGCCAACAATGCTTGTAAACAGAAATTCTTGAAATATACACGAGCAAAATAAACCAAAACTTCAGAGTTTTTAGTAAAATTACAACATAAAAATACCACTTAATACATCAAGAAGGCATAGGAGAGGGTTAGGTAAATGAGATTATGACAGATAGATTTATGAACCAGTTTGGCAAACTTCCAAAGAAATTCTGATCTGATGCCAACGAGTATACCAATCCTAATAGTTGATTCATTTGCTGATATCAATATGCATAATAATGCTTAAAAATAATTAAAATAAAAACTTTTTGAGATACAATTAAGTAATAAATAAAATTAGGTTCTTGACTTTGTTTGCGAGGAATAGGGTATATTGCTCTAAGTTTTATCTTGTTTATGAAATATCCCAGCACCTCAATGGTATTTCTTCCCAAGGACACTGAACCAAAGAAGTGCTTTAATCTTCACAAAATATCTGATTCAAACAAATTGGAAATAAACATATATTAATTTATATGGTTACCAAAAATATACTTTAATCGTTGAATCATTTATTGGTTACATATATTAAATTCAATTCTCTTTAGTGAATGTTTGATAGAAATTATGTTTCAAGAGCAGAGGGAAGTCAAAGGAGGATGAGGGAAATATTGTCATATGAAAAGTAGCATTTTGTACTAGAATGAATTAAGCAAATTGACACTCAAAACATATTTGTGATTTGCTGTGAGAAAAGTAAAAGTTTGATTGCAACATAATGGCCACACTTCTTTGCAAAGAAATAAAATTTTGAACCAAATGACTCAAGTGTTCAGTGACCATATTTTTTTAGTCAAATATTAGATGAATTTATAAAAATAAATAGTAATAAAGGAAACTATGGTCCATCACAGGCAATTAGAAACTGCATAAATTACAAATTTAATAACAGTAGAACTTACAAGGAAAGATATTTTGATATTAAGGGCTAAATGAAAAAAGTGAAAGTGAACTATCATCAAAATAAGCATTGTTTTATTACAGAAAACTTCATGTTTCATAAACTTCACTTTACTGTCTTATAAATAAAAATTACAAAGTTTGGATGTGCGTACGTTATACATTATATGTTGCTTTATCACGATCACGAGAGAGGCGAGAAATAACGTTATTTATCAGTAAATAGAAAAGTTTCAGGCGGCTTGTCGGTCAATAAATCGTGAGCAAAGAAAACAATGCACAGAATTCCTTTCTCAGGTCAGCTTGGACGAACCAGCATAAAATTCCGCACGTGTCTAACCGTTCGACAGGCTGGCGTAGTGGGTCGAGGCACCTCGGTGCGACGCTACTGTCTCGGGTTCGAATCCGGTCGCGACCGCTTCCGGGATTAGAGGGCCGCCTACCCCACCGGATGTTTTTTCTTCATCCTAACTTCGGAATAAACGGATTCGAGCCCGTACTTTAGTGTTGCGGGTGCCCAAGACCCGCACACCAGCCCTCGAACCCGCTTGGCGCGGGCGGCCAAATCGTTTATTTCTCACATTTTTCTCGGATTACTTTTTCGGCTGCAAAATTTTCACTTCCAAGTAATATCGGTTTACCCTTTTCAAAAAATTGCACTGTTGGGCTCAAAGTTCTGCGAAAAAAAAATTCCAAAATCCAGGCAACCAATGAACAATAACGTTGTCTGTATTTTAAAATTATTTTCACGACTTTTGCCCAGCAGTGCAACATTTTGAAAGGTTAAACACTAGGAAGAAAAATGAGTTATTAGACATTTTATAACGCCGAATAGTTCAACTCGCGCTTCTTCAAATTCAACGTTGAGGCAAAATGTTAAAACAAGCAATGCATGGTATTTTCGAATTTAGAACAGTGAAAAAGAGGGACGAAGTTTTCTCACATATTACATAACACCGTCTAGTTTAGAATTAAAGGTGGTACATACTATTTTTCAAGTTTTTGTTACTTTTTCATGAATGAACAAGCAATGGGGAAAATTCTTAAGTAAGCAAAT
The DNA here is from genome assembly GCA_036926295.1 of Pachydiplax longipennis. Lineage (NCBI taxonomy): Eukaryota > Metazoa > Arthropoda > Insecta > Odonata > Libellulidae > Pachydiplax > Pachydiplax longipennis. The sequence goes on from JAVFKF010000010.1 coordinate 7,011,587, forward strand.
ACACAATTTGTACACCCTTCAGTAAAATTTTAGATTCCCAAAAATTAAAATAATGAATCAAGTAAACATTACTTCCACTGATAAACTATTATTCTAACAGAGGAACCAGGACCCTTGTATTTAATTATACATTTAAATACTGGTTAGTTGCAAACTTCTTTTCCTTTTCTAAACAAGTGTCTTATGAAGCCGAGAGAAGTATCATAAAAAGGCTATCTGATAGGAAATCTATCATTACTGTTGTTTACGATCTGATCCATGAAAACTTAGAGAAGGTATATCTATTTTCTTGAAAATCAGAAAGCAATTTTAAATAAGTGAACATTTCAGTAGTTATCAGTTGGTTTCTACAGCCGTTGTTTAGACAAAGAATTAGGTTTGATGATACCCTCAGCTATTGAAGGCAATGGGGTCCTTTATATGCCCAGCTGTCCTTCTCAAATATACTCTATGGTAATTTGTGGACCAAAATAAATCTAAAACCATTTGTGCAAAACAAACATCCCGTTTTTTTCCATTAATTTTTTTGGGGGCAGAAGGATATTGGGGTCCTAAGCTATAGACAGTTTATCTGATAAGTAAATCTGACATTGAGTTATTCCAACGCTTAATCTATTAACCTTAACTCATAGCATTCTGAGTGAATCATTGACATGATTATACTAAATATTTATCAAAAAAAGAATATCAATACTACTTGTATAAATTAACAAATACTATTTATCAAACAAGAACTGAGAAATAATTTTCCCTTATCTACTGTAACACATGAACCAAATAGATGACTGTAAAAGACTTTTTTTCTAAGAAAAAAGTTTTTTCCATTTTGCTTAGATACTTATGGATAAAGATTGTTTTGTTGGATACAAAAATGCTTTAGAGTAAAAGAATGGAAGGGAATACTTTCTTTCCATTATAAATTCTCTTGATTATTTCTGTATTTCATTGAGTTGGTAGCAACGGTAAGATGGTGTGGTGAAAAAATAGTCTACGGATAAATATTATACTTCTCAAAGTGAAACCCTAAGCCAAACATGCACTCCTAAATTGGCTTTTATTTGTTTTGAAAGAAATCCTTTTCTGCTTAATACCTTTAAGTACAAACATGTAATGTTTGTGGTAGTGATGAAACTTATATACCAAGATAAATTAATATATGCCAAATGTGTACCACAGGTAACTGATTATCAATTTTTTTTAACGTAGACTTAGCATTATAAGGGGGATAACTAACTTTATTATAGCAAGATGCCATGAAATTAAGTTTAGCACCAATCAGAGGCTTAAAACATACTAAATTAGCCTCAATTACAATATCTATGTTTTAAATTTGCATAAAACAATTCCAGTTCTAACAACATTCAATGACTGCTTGAAATTAGAAAAAGGCAAATTAGTGGAGATGCAAGGACGATGAACTTTGAGGCATAAATACTCCAGCGAGAGGGTCAATTCAATTTTAAGTTGGCTAATGAAGAATTTCCTAAAAGTAAAAATAATGAGCTAAGATTGGTATTGATTCTCAAAGATACTTATAACGAACGCTAAATTTTGTATTCTTTAAACAGATGTTTCCCTGTTTTCACAACACATATCAAAAGATAAATCAAAGACTAAGGAGGATTCAGTCATTTTTACCAAACATTGCATTAAATGCCTAGGTATAACAAAGGGTATTACTGCAAGTTCCAAAACATTTCCAAAAAAAGTATTAAAAGACTAAAAAAAAACGATTAATTGAAATGCTTGAGTAGCTTGATAGAAAGATCTTCCAAACCACTCCTATAAAATTGAAAGTCTACTAACAAATTATTTAAAGTCTAACCTGATTATCAATATACACACTCCCAGAGAGAAAACATGACTATTCATGAACAGCTAAATATATCTGAGTTCATATCAATTGCCTTCCTTTTTGAATTAAGATTTAATTGAGCTAAATGATCTTAATTCTCTAAAACAAATTTCTAGTAAGCCAGAAATATAAATGAGCAATGAATCCTCCTATCTACTTATTCTTGATTGAGCACCTATCATTCATTAGCTCGCCCTATATTAGTATAGAGTAAAAATAACAACTACCTTCTCACAATAACAGCAGATAATTATTAAAATAAAATACTCTTCACTGAAATATGCAAGAATAGGCTACTGACACCTGATATGAACCTACTATTAACTCAAGTGCATGGAAGATCGAACCAAGTTCTGGCACCTAAACATTTTAAGCTACTGACACTCGATCCTTAATTACTTCAACTCAAACTGCTTTAGGCCTACCTATTCATTCATGAAAGTATTAAAATTAACACTCACCCATAAAGAGGGCCTTCCTTCATGGAAGCGGTGGACTATGATGCAATCGATGTTTTCAAGGCAATCAATCTTGTCTTCTTAATCACCTCCACCTCAGCATCAGAGTCTTTGTTCGCACTGAATGAGATGAATATGATTTCATTACAACGGATAAAAGGAGAAAGTATACCAACATTGAATGAATTGATAAGAAATTTTTAAAACAAACTCATGATACAGTTAGACAATATCATTGATGGAACCTGCAGATGAAACTTTCTCTTAGCCTACATTCTATGGCACTATTATCACTTTAGAAGCAAGTTTTAATAGTTGAGGACCAATCGCTCATAAGGAAAATTTAAATTAAGACTGAGAAGCTTAAAAAATGTATTGATTATTTAGGATAAACATTGGTTATTCTAATAAAATACGTATTTACGAAGCATAAAAATATTCACAGAATTAATGGAACTCACAGAAAAGGTTGCAACAATGATGGCAATGTAAAAACACCAAATTATTAATTCAAGACACAGAAAAAAGAATTCGAAATTCGATCAAGTCATTTAGAACAATACTTCACTGTACACAAAAAGCATTCCATTGATACATAATGGGCCTCTATTGAACGTGCTTTTCAAATAGCTTTCAAAAATTTGTATAGTTTACATCTCTCTGTTTTTTACAAAGAATTGCTAGATTTACTTCTCACTAAATTTCTCAAACGTTCAAGTTTCCCGTGATCATTACAGAGCTTATTTAAGAAATTTAGAACGAGTAACAACCGTAATTATTAGGGCAAGTTTTAAAGTAAAGATACCATGAATAAATAAAATTATTTACCAACGATATAGGCCATCACTTTGTAATTCCCCGTCGACCATAAATAATCAATGATCATCATGCGCACTCTCCGCGCGATAGTTGAGCCTCGATAAATGAACGGCAGCGGGAAACACAAAGTCAATAATACTCTGTCACTTTCTTTCGTGAGGCTGGTAAACTACATAAAATAAGCTAAACGTGAGTAAACACAAAATAATTGAAATATATTCACATCATTATTTCGATAACTCATCAATAAAAATGTATACCCCCCTTGTTCTGAACGGGAAAAGTAACTCATGGACCTAAACATCTCTGGTAGATCTCTGTAGCTGTATAAATATATTTTATATATATTAAATAGTGTAATTTTTCTTTGAAATTATTTAAAGAGAATGAAGAATCTTGAGGTTAACCTTAGCCATAATATCAATATTATGGCTTAAGTTAGCGTTTAAGTTATACATTTCTTATAAAATATAGTTTATGAGAATGATTATCAAATGCTACAATCTAGAAATTGAAAATATTTTCCATATTACTCTTTCTATTAGGGCGTGAAGATACGGGCAATTCTAAAAGTAGTAAGAAAAGCAAATTATTTTAATTCTCCATTATTTTGCAGATTATCGCAATAAAGAAAATATTTGTGTTTTACTTTGAAGAAAGCAATCAATGGAAAGCAATATTTCCCTCTATTTTCCTCTAAGATAAGTTTTTAAAATTAGACAATAGCAAAGATTACCTTTCGATAATATGAATATATCATATGCCAAAGAAAGATTTAAGTTCTATTTTATGAAGAAGTATTACTCCATTACTTTTATTTCATTTGTATGACCCCTGCATGGTGTGTGGCAGAAAGTGCATGACACTTCAAAAAATGAAAAGTTCAAAATAGATTGAAATTCTAAAATATTTTATTGTATTGAAATGTGCATGTCTTCAAAGATATGGAAGGGGTTGTAAGGAGAAACTCATTAATGAGAGATGAAAATGGGGTACATAACACCAATGGTTAACAATTCCGCATGGAATTTTATATAACTTTACACCATTTATTCCAATCAGTAAATACAACTAAATCGCAAAAATATTTAATGATGCGTTATGATGAATGTAGCAGACACTGCTAATGATTTGATAATTTCTCATGCTGTGTTTTTTCAATGTCTGTCACCATAAAGACATGTAGCTTACCTTCTCAGTGAAAGATTCCAATTGTAACTTTTATACCAGGTAAAATCAATACCAATCTCTCCAAATTTATCACATATTAATGAATGATTACATTGTAATATTTCTCTTGGATGGAAATCTCTGTGATGATTCAGGGATAAACTTTGAAAAATGTCAAATATAGATAGGTAGTCAAACTACTAACGTGGAATCACAAAAATGAAGCAACAATTTTATCACTAGTGTAATTTCATTGAAATATAGCTTCAAAAATAAAAAATAGACACAGAAGGTGAAAGGTTTTGAGTAAGGCCTTCCTAACATAGTGTTGCTGTATTTTCAATTCTCATGATTTTCAATTCTCATGACTTTCAATTCATTACATCAATTTAAATCTAATTCCATAATTTTTCCAAGGTTCCATTATTTCAACTCAAATGAATAATCAAGTTGTTTTCTGATTAACCCATTATGAAAAGCAAGTTCTCCTTTTCAAAGTTATATTACACAATAAAACATATCAAAATATTTACAATCAAACATTGGATTCAGAAATAGAGTAATTACTGGCTTTTGCTTATTTTGTGGACCAATAATAGCATCATACCTTTCTCCCTTATAGTTTAAAGGAGGGATGAAAAATATTCACTGAAAATATTTATAGAACTTAAATTAATATTTAAATTTATTTCATTCCAAGGCAGTCTTCAGACTGGGGTAATGGATACCATGATACACACATAAACCTGTCTATATTTACAAATTATCACAGAAGCACTGTGGCTGAAGCCATGAGAAACAAAATTTTAAATAAAAATAATAGAGGATATATATCCATTAAAAGAATTAATTAATGGAATTCGACAATTCAAGCAAGTTAAAATAAAAACGTTTTGCAAATTATTATAGGGCAACTCCTTCCTTAAATGTCCTTGGATACCTCCGGCTTCTTGATGAGTAAATTTCATGGGGGTAATATTTTTGTGATAAAGGTAATTTTAATATCTGTAGATATGGATATCCACTTGAATCTTTCATTTCCTTCTTATTAACATTGTTCCCCTATTTTAGGATGCCTCTTTTTCTCTTAACGTGTATTCTAACTAGAAAACTTACCTCTTCTTAATACTTTTCCTGTCTTCTAGATCAGTGATCCCAGCAGGTATCTTGGATTTCTATTTTCAAAAATAGAAATTGCAACAAAGTCATAATGAGGAGTGATCGTAATGAGTGTAACAATATGATTGCTTTCAATTTATATACTTTTCTATTGATTAGTTATTATTTTCCTCATTGGTGAATCTGATGCCTTTACATTAAAAAAGAATAAATTAACTCGTGGAAATGGTAATGAAAAGCAGTTGATATCTCTCATTATCATTGTCAATATTGAGATACAGAAAGTCAAAGAGTGACTGGAATATGAATTTCATTACATTCTCTCACATCTCTGGTATATAGTGAACCTCAAATATCATTCAAAAAATTAGATAAAAGAATTTCCACATTTACCGTAGCAAACCTTAAAGTAGCTAGAAAATCTAAAGATTTATACCGTAATATAATAGCAGAAATACTCTTTTTGTCACTTATTTATTTCCCCTTTAAAAAATGAGTTCATTTATACTTTTTCAAACTATATGGGTATAGTTTAGGATTGATGATCTTTGATATTGAAGAAAATAAAGTAGACAACATTTCTTTTATTAACTCTATTTAACAGCACAAGGAAATCACATCTTTTGGGGTTGACAACTCCCTGGACCAAAAAGATCGTTTACAGTGAAATTCTAACATACTATAGCTTCTAATCACATTTAATGAGATTAAAAAAGACTCGCTGCTGTCACTCCTTCACACATTACGCAATGCAGAGGAAGGGAAGATTGACAAGATGTCGAGACTTATCCTTTAGAAGAGTAAAGAGAACCTCTGTTTCGTTTCTAATTTTTGACTCGTCACTGCTTTTACCCGTTGTGAAATATTTCTACATCAACTTTCACTATGACTTTGATTCTTTCAGTTGACACAAAAATGTTGTAAATCATAAGCTAGCATAAAGCGATGGTTTACAGCCGTTAGCAGAATTTTGTAGCCATTTGAGAATAGATGCTAGATCTGCTTCGAGTGCTGAGTCAAAACTTTGCTAGCTTTTTCGACGCTATCACCTTTCGACGATATCAACTTCACAAAATTAAACAGTACCTTCCTAAATGAGAGTCATTTGGATACAACTTGTTTGAGTTAAATAGAATTCAATAAATGTTCCTCGAAGACTTGAAGCCTTGGCGCACGATACATCTATTGACTTGGATGGATACTTTCTAAACAGATTTCCCGACAGTAGTTGGATAGCTGTTAGAAGACCTTCCCTTGTTTTGTTCATGTATTCCCATCGTTGTTAACTCTCTTCCTTTCGAAACAACTTTCCCGTGCGTCCTGCTCATTGAAGTGACATAACTTTTCGTGGAACGTAAAATGTGTTTAACGGAGGTATATTTATGTTGAAGATGTTATCTGTTAAAGGGAAAGATGAAGCATATTCATAGCTTCGATAAGGAGACGTTGAAATTGTCTCCCTAACACGGTGGGATTAACCTAAAATATAGATCAGGGTAACTTGAAGAATGACCCAACAGGTAGCTAATATCCGGTGTTACTAAGAGTCTGTGATAGTTTCATTCAAGAAAAGAAAGGCAACTTTTGTGTTCTTTACTCCATTGCGGAAAGATCGACTGCTATTGAAAGATGCCCTCTTTCAGTTTTACGAGTGATTTCACAGGGTTACTTTCATCGGTAGTGCAGCAGGGAGTTTTGGAAGAACCTCGCCCACATCAAAGGGCAGCTTCTCCGTTCAAACGTTCGAACGAATAAAGACGCAAACATCGCATTCGTAAAATTATATGGAAAAATATGTAATGCATATTTTTGGTCCCTCCCTAAATACATGTATACACACGCTAAATATCTATCCTAGGGGCAATCGAAAAAGAATGAAAAAGTAACGTATTTACAAACTTAAACTATTACGATAAAAAAATAGTGACTGTAAAATAAATAAGTTCTGCAGTCGCAATAAATGACTCAAACGTTTCAGCTCTATTAGGAGCCGACGACAATTGGGTAAAAAAATCAAACCTAAGTCATCTTAAAAAATACCTGGTAATGCATACGCATATCTTTTCAAGTGTAGATTGACATATGTACATATATACATGCATATACATATATATGTTCATATGGATACACGCCGATATACATTTATACATACTCCCAAGCACACATGTATAATATCTTATCATTCAGAGAGTCGATTCTCACTCGATCTCTTCTCCTATGGTAGAGAATATTTTACGAATACTGGCAATAAAATTCACAGGGAATGGCATAATTTTTCTCAACATCAAACCTCTTCCAAAGTCAGTCTCATCTTCGCTTAAGTTACTTCCTCACGCTCTATCAAAAAACGATACAACTGATAGAATTAAGAATCCATCCACGATAGTCTAAGAGAATCACAGATACATCCGGGACCTCGGCGGCCCTTCACTCACTGGAGCACGGATATTGGTTTGGTCGGCGATATTAGCGCAAGAGGAGAAGCGGGTTCCGTGGAGGGCGTAGAGAAAAGGAGTGGCGGCGGTGGGGGCGCTTGCGCGTATTGCCCGAAGGAGGCGGGGAATTGGAAGTGGGGGCTGGCGGCGGGGCTGTAGCATGGGCTGAGGGCGGAGGCCAACGGGCTTAGAGAACTCCAGAAGTGGAGGGGGCCAAGGGGTGTTTTGGCTGCGAATGCCTGGAATTGGGGAGACGTTAGCGCCACTACGGGGGTGTGTAGGGATGGAGAGGGGGCTGCAGATAGGGGTTGGGGCCTGGTAGGCGCCCCCACGCCTTCCACGGACAGCGGCACCGGTTTAGACTTGGTCTCCGACGAAGTCCCCGGTGGGTGTGGTGAGCGGCGCTTGAGGATTAGTGGAGAACGGCACCTTGTGGGTGACCTCCGACCTTTGGTGTCCAGGTTGATCGGCTGACAAGGGGAGGAGGCGGCTGAACGTGCCACTTCGGAAGTGCTTAAGCAGCCGCCGTCCTCCATGTCTTCCGATCGAAGGGAAGAGGAAGTTGGGACCGGGATTTTCTTCCAGCAGTCAGACATCGGAGGGCAGAGGCCAAAGGTTGAGCGCACGTCGGGAACGCCTATTGAGGACAAAGAATGACAAATTTCAGACTGCATAACTATCATAAAGACCCTTTGTACATTATTATCCTACTTATTTCCTATTTCTCTAATTCTCGATAACCAACCCCTTACCATCCAATAACTTTTGTATTGGTCTTCCCACCTGTTAGCCTAGAGTCTTCTTTAAATACATTTTTAAAACAATCCATCCCTCTCAAGATTTGACTCTCTTATAAGTTCTTCCCTTCTATTAGTCTCACTCCATTGCAGTAATATACTCTGGAGTCTTTCTCCCTTCTTTAATCGGAAGGTCGAATTTACCATTCGAGTGCACAAGAAAAGCCGCATGTAAATAAAAAAACCTCTGTGAGGATCATTCAAATCTCTTACAAGTAACACATTATACTCGCCCTTTCAATAGCTGAAAAAACATTGAAAAAACCAACACTACTTGTGGAAAAGTTTATTTATCGCTTATAAAGCAGCCAAAGTGCTTACTAATCCCAAACTCACTATCTTATGAACATGTGTCGTAATTTATTGCCATTTGCCGATTAAGAATACTTAAGATCAGTAAATGCTGATACAATTTTAACTTAATGCGTCCTCATATTAAAGTACGATCAGTATGTGAAAACAATCTGTCCTTCTGAGAAGAGAAAAAAAAATGTTAAGAATTAAGATCCGAGCTTATTTTTTGAGACGGTCGTTCTATCCCCACTCCAGAATACTAAATACTTCCCAAAAAAGGGAAGTAAGGATGTTGTCTTATAAGGTAAATCATTTAAGGAGAATATGATGTCATCATGACCTCAGTTTTTCTTATTATAACATAAGGAAAAGCTCTTAGTTAGGATATCCAGATTCCATGCTGACATAATGTTTGATAACAGAATAGGGTTGGTCCGTTCCTAGTACTTTGATATGAGATAATACCGAGTAACAGCTGCTCATTATATATAATCTTATATTTTTCGGAAATATTTGACATTTTATCATATGCCAGAGATTATTCTGTTCCACATGTAAAACCTAACAACATAGACAATCCAAGGAAAAATAAATAAATAACAAAATTTTGACATGCTTATATGTAGTGACAAGATAAAAGCCGAAAATTTAGCTTGTGAATTAAAGTCCTTTTTTTCAAATGCGTTTGTGAAAGTTGAAAATAATCTCTATTTTTCGGTAAAATTAGAATTTGAAGACAAATATTTATTACGGTTTTTGACTAATAAATTGGAAGATATAACTCAGCAACAATCATAGACTCGCAAAACTTTTATTTCGATAGAACTAACTATGGTAGTGCCAGTAATAGAAAGCCCCGAAGATTTTTTCAGGGAATCATTTTGCTTTTCAAGTGATATTAACATTAAATTGTAATTAAGTGAAGGTTCGTGAATGAAATCATGGATGTAATATAATTATTGCGTCATTTAAGTTCTGACAAATGGCGAGGGAAAACCGCCGGATGTGTCGGAAAGTATTTTTAAATTCTCTTTTCCTCGTGTAACTGAACAACGGAAACAACCAAGACTTGACTTTCTCCGAAAAATTTCTTCATTAATAAGACATTTTACACTTATTCGGCTTTGACTTTTGCTGTGGAATCGTGGATTCTTATTAATATTAGGCATGACACAGTTTTATACTAGAAATAACGAAAAAGCTAAGAGATGTAAGTTGTAGCATATACTAGGAATAATTAAAACTCTACTGTTATTATTTCAACTGTGTCATTTCAAGTCGCTTGATCCCATTGCTTGAATCAAAATAAACCATGATTGATGAATTATTTCCATTCCGATGTTAAATGCGGGAAGAAAATTTCTATATAGAGATAGGCATTTTGTAGGTTAATTTAAGCCAAAGAGGTAAAAAATTGAATGATATGGTACAATTCAAAACTCGGGAAAATAATTGAAGTTTCAATTCTGGAATTACAAAGTCATCAGGAAGCCCCACCAAACACAAGATAAGTGTTTGACTATCTAAAGATTCGATTCCATATGTTTTTTGAATAAAAATAAGAGAAAAATTTTATTTAAGGGGGGATTGTATTGAGGAAATGAAATTTTTGAAATCCCAGTAAAATCCGAGAGTTATTTTCTCTTTTTATTCTCTTCTTTCCATCTATCGCTAATTATTTGATTCACGTAGAGGTGACGTAATTTTAATAAACCGACGAAACATGAAATTTTCAATGTATAACATTGCTCTATGAATGTTATATACAAATCTAAATCGTATCCACTGAGACCAATTACTGTGGCAATAGGAAATGAATAAGGAAGGAGAGAATTTTTTGCACAGAAAAAAACTGCGATATATTTATCACAGAACGGTTCCACCGCAGAAAAACACCCACAAAGAGAAGGTATGACTTAAAACTTGCAAAAGGTGCCGAAAAGGGTAAAAGAAAGATGTAGTTACAAAATAGAGGATTATCACTATGACAAAAGTTATTTTCAGACACAATATTTGTCAGAACATAAGTATTCTTTGCCGTTAAATGTTAAGCATAAAGAAAGTTTCGTCCCAACTTTTTCTTCAACATGACAAATATTTTCATGTTCTTTCGTTGTCGGTGTTACAAATTAATCCACGAACAAAGAAGCAACAGCAATTCTGTTTTAACTTTTTTTACGCATAGCGTATATATTTTACATTCTTACGCATAACCAAATGAGTAGCGCGTTCACTTCGGTGACAGTGGTCCCGAGTTCGATTCCCGGCCGAAGCCTATGTGTGCGAAATAAACTCAACTATGGAAGCACTTTGATCTATTACTTCTATATTTATTTTATTGAACCGTACAAATGTAGCAATAATCGTACACAAGAATACATTAATGCAATTCGTTGAATAAACCTAAACCGTACTAATCATGCCCTGTGCAAATCGAGGATTACTAAGTAAGTGTACTTCATCTTATCCTCGTATACTTCGGGCCTCATTAGAAAGGAGTAACAGATGGCTTTCTAATGGCCAAGTGGACAACGCGTCATATTTAGTGAAAGCGGTCCGGGGTTCGATTCCCGGTGGAGGCCTATATGTGGAAGTACCTTAGCAGTCGAAATGTTTTCAAAATACCAATACTAAAAGGAATGAGACTAGACGTGCTTTACCTTGAGTAAAACGCACGATGCCCAAAAGCGCCGCAACAAAACGTTACCACGTGCTGTTATTTGGGCCAATCACATCGTCTGTATCCGTAATAGCTTCGTCCCGCACCCCATCCACTTCCGTCTAACAATCCAGCACCAGTCCCCCATCCCTCCCGCTGTGCCAATCCGATGGTTAAGAAAACACATTAAACGGCAGTATGCCGGCAACGACTTTTGCGTCTGCGTGCTCTGGGTTGCCTACATATACGGCGCTGCATAAATCATTCAATCAAATGACTGGTACCGATGAGGATTTAGTGGGATCCCCACCGTGGCTGCGCCGCGGCCGGATGTCATAGGGCATTGGTGTCAGCCACTCTTCCCCTTAACTTCGAGGAAGATTCTTTGCCAACGCCGCGTTTCCCGGCGGAAAATGTGCCCACGGCAATCGTGAGAGTGCGTACTTTTAGGGCGGACGATGAGTATTGCCAATGCATAGGTGGAATAGCCATCGCTCGTGTTAGTTCAATCTGGAGACAATGCTATCCCATCCTTCTGCCATACATTACGGGAGATGGACGGTATTTCTACGTAGACAGCGATTTATCTCCGTCACAACTTCACAAACTCTACTTCCGTTCCTTAGACAGCATCCAAAAAAGCTAGGAATTAGGAAATTACCTTTACATTCTATGTACGAGTAGATTTCACTACGCGTATCCCAGAAATTTGTAGGCAAGCAAAATGCAGTCATTTAATTTTTATGTCGCTTAAGTTCATCATTAGCTCTTTCTGGAGGTGCCATTTCAGTCGGAAAAATATTAATTAAATTTCTCGAGCTTTATCTTGATTTTTCGAAATCGTATCCTGAAATCGTTTACACTGATCAACTAAAAAATCCAGCTTATTATAAACATCAGGTCGTTTCTTCAAAGAACGATCAGAAGTAAAAATTTTAAAATTTTATTTTTTAGTGGTGTATACGAGTATATGACAGAAAAATATCTAAGAAAAACATTCTACGAGCATTCTGTTTATGATGTACATTAAATGTCTAAAATATAATTTCGATTGTTATATGAGTACCTATTGTTTTTAGATTCACAATTCTTCATTTAAGTACGCAGTATTTTGGTAAACTTTGTAACAAAATATAATGAACTTGTATTAATTGTAAACAGGATTAGAAAAATGAGTTATCGATACCTTGGACCACAATTCTTCCTTGACTCTGATACTTTAAAATTAAATTGGAGCATATTGCTACATCAAAAAGTATTTCATTTAATAGTAATCGATATAAGTGGAAAAACGGTAGAGAAGCCCGATTTTCTTCTCAGCAAACTTCAAGCTGTGTTAAAATTTTCCCGAAATCACTTGGTTCTTAAACGGAAATTATATTATTTGACCCTTCAACTTCGTAATATCAGCGCGATCAGTAAATTTCTTGCCGTTCGCAAATGGAAAAAATAGAGGGAAGCATGGTCAAGACCGAGAAAAAAGTAAAGGAAGGAAATATTTTTCTGTATCTTTTACTTGAAGAGAAACAAAAATTTTTCAGCTACTAAGACATGGATACAGGAACTATGGGTTTTGATAAAACAGCTGATTTATTACCTGGAATTGTTGGACTTGCAGGGAAGTGGTTCAGAGCAAAACCACTGCTTGGAGCTCCGTAGTAAAACTTGCCGCTAAACACTCGCGGTGAAGTTTTCTGGAGGCTCTCCATCTTCACCCGAAATGGGATTTTATTTTCCATTTTTACGATCTCCGGGAAAGACACGAACCTAGTGGAGTGCAAGAGAGCTATTTAGTACGAACGGTGTCACAGTTTTTACGTTTGGTATTTAGATAAATCATTGGGATTCATTGGATTTGACATTTTTCAGCGCATCAGAGTTAACTAATCGAATTTATTTCAACATGTTACTGTTAACATGAATCAATGTTCGATATCACGTTTAACGTTTCCAAGATCTATTAATATTTAAAATAATTTGAGGAAACAGAAAGTCATTGAGTTTAGAGATACTCCCAAAGACTGTCTAAATTTAGTTGGTTGATTTACTGGCTGCTAAATTTTAGCAATTGATGTATCATCGCTGCATTTTGTTTCAAGGAAAATAATAGTATGTATACGAAAATTAATCAAAAATTGCTTTTAAAGCAATAGAATACAGAAGAGAAGCATGCTTCTGAGCATTACGATGAAATGAGTGGCATATTAATGTTCGTTAATCAACGAGCATAAGCTTAAGTTTTAATTTATGATCCTATTATGTTGTCATCTGATCCAGGGCCGGTTATTCCAGATAGTCATATTAGAGACCATTAGGCTGCATATCAGCGGCGTATTACATATATACAAATAGTTCAAACCGAAGTTATACTAATGAAAGCGAAGTTAATTGAAAAGTGAACAAGAGCACAGTATTGTCCATTTATCTCCACTTGATGCAATGAACAAGACTGGGAAACACGATTATGTTATGTATATTTTCAAGGCCTCATGTTGCCTTACTCGGATCTAAAGAAACCTCATTATCGCAGTACACTCAACTAGATCAAGTTATTCTCTTTGATGTTTTTGGATTACTGTATAAAAGAAATCTCGCACTTCTATCTCTCACACCTCTATCCAGGCAAGAAGCGTTCTGGGAAGATTAAAATTTACTTAATTCCGAAAGGTGTAAGAGGAGTATACGAATTGTTCATGAAAAAAGAATCTGAAAATGCTGTTCGAATGCCAATGTACGTGGCTTTAAGAATGAAAGGAAATGCTCGGATATTCCAGAAACAAAAATGCATACAAATACACGAAATTGAAAGAAGATTGCGAATGAATGAGGAAAATGACATGATTACTTCGAAATGGAACTTCACCGGTATGTATGTGCGTAGGAATTATACCGAGGGAAAATTTTGGGTGCAATATATAGTGTATCCACTGATAATTATTTATCTATGGAGTATATCAATTTACCTGTAGACGAACTTCTGTCCAAGGACCTTCTTTATGATATTCTTGTCGTAATAATAACGAAGCGCTCGGCTAAGTTTGTCATAATTCATGTTGGTTTTGTTCTTCCGAAGTCCCCACAGCCTGGCAACTTCTTCCGCATTGACTAACTTAAACTCCCCGTCATTATTAGTCCAAGTTATGATATTTGTGTACTGGTTACTTAATAGAAGCTCCAGAAGGAACTGCCACAGCGTGATGTTAGTTTCCATGACTCCTGCTGATAGAAAAGAGAGAGGGAAACTTGTGAATAGGACAAAAAGATGTTTATATCTTAATCTAAGAAAAAAAGAGATTTAATGAATTTTATGTAACTAGCTTCAAACTTCGAGGGAGATTATGCTATTAAATATCCAGATTTTACATAATCGATGACTATCATGAGGGGCACTTAACAAAACATGTAGTCGTCATGACGAATGTGCTCACTTACAAGTAAGACATTCATGGTGCTTAATATTTTTGCTTTTCACCTCTCTCACTATAATAATTTGTTGTATACTAGATTAATTACTCTCATATATACGATATACAATACAGAAAAATTCTGGTGAGACGACGAAATTTTTCATTCCATTTCATTCATTTGGCTGCATATATAAGAATTCATCAACAGAAAACCAAGTCCTAATTATAATTCATTGCAGATCATTTTCCCAAACCTACAGTTCATAGTCATATTTCTTGAGTAACCACGAGACAAATTACTAGGGACTTAAGATTATATAACTCCTCCAGTATTTACACGACATATAAACATATCTTTGTGAAAAACTCCTTAGTTTAGAGATTTTGTGAGACAATAGAATGTAAAACTGGTCTTTGTGCTGTGATAATGATAGGAAATTCTATGATTACAAGTGAGATATTATACTTGAATATACATAAAATAATAGAGTTACTTTTTATGACGATATCGTGTTGTATCGATGAATCAATTTGCCGAAATAACATAATTACTGCGATGGAAGCAATACATTAACCAAGTCTTATAAATTCCAACTTTTCAATAAATAAGAGCGATGTTGGATAACTTGCAAGAAAGAAAGGTCAGGTTTGTAAAAGTAAGCGTTTTTAATGAACGATTTTATTCATTGCGAAATTCTCCACTGAAATCCAACCTTTTATCAATAAAGAATATTGATATTTGGCTTGAAAAATAATTCCTTTTTTGCAAAAAGGTAATGTGTTTAAATTCTCCTTAGGTATAAGAGTCACAGCTTCCGGAAAGTATGTCAAGTTACTCAAGGCAAATAAAGGTTTATATAACCCTACACTTTCTGAAAAAATCCTTTCACATTCCTCACCAAAGTTTTAACATATCTTGACGATTCCCTCGTGTGATTTCCATAATCTGCCGAAGTAACTCGTTATACGGTTTTGGAATGTGTCTACGAAGAGGTAGTGGGGCTCTTCGAGAGGCGATTTATGCAAATGTAAATCCTGCGGGAATTATGCGTGAGGTAGTCAAGTCAGAGGGATATGGGTTGAGTAGCGGCGGAAGGTGGACGACCGTCAAATACAATGGCTTCACATTCCCTTGTTGATATTATACGATCTGACTACTGGATCCGACAGGGATATATAAATAGAATTCCTAATAAGGACACAATGATGCGGTATTGTTACGATGACACCATCACCTTACCTATGCATTTGATGAATTATACCTATTTACTCCTAGCCTATTATATACAAACACCTTAATGTATACAATCATCATACTTAAACATATACACTTATGAGAAAATAAAAAATACGCATTTGGAAGATAATTTCGATATTTTGATAGGATAATGGCCCATTCAGGCCATCACAGTTCGCAGACTCACGTGATATATTGTGTAGCAAAGCCTCGGAAAATTCTTAACGAAATTCGACCAATAAACTTGTAGCCATACTGAATGATACGGGTCTATATATAGTATAGAGCATACTTTTAAAAATATTTAAACACTTTTACGCCTTTAAGTATTCAGCTTAGCGCACGCGAACACGATTTGAATGTTTGCAATGTGCAATATGCAGTGTTTAGCACGTCATGGACTCAAGCCCTTTTCATGTATAAATCCTATCTTGCTTTTATATGAAAAGATTACATGGCGTAGAACGTATAAGCATAAATCGAGGGATCTTAGTATACAAAGTACGTCATTTATTGATGCTATAGGATTAGGTCAATGTATTGACGTATAATCTGTGTAGTGTAATCATTTAGAATTTCACTTTATTGGTATTTAATATGCCGTAAACTGACGATGTTGAGTCAAATAGTAACGAAGAAGCCGACATTATAATATTTCATTACTGATACAGTATAATTAGGCGTTTATGCAGATTAAGCTCTGGTTAATGGCAAACTTTTAAGTATGCCAGTTCTAGATAGTAAATGGTAGTATGATTCGAAGTTACCCAATGCACGCATTTACAGACCAAATCTCGAAGCATTTAAACAGTTTTTTCACTCAATTCAGTTTCTGAAACCTTTTCGCAAGCGTATTCTCGAATAAGAATTGGGTAGTCTTTCATTTAAAAGGAATGAAAAGGAATAAAAAAGGCATTATCTCTACGTATGCCACAACTTCCATTTACATCGGACTCGAGTTTCAGCACGTCGCACAGTGGGCTAGAATCGAAAAAAGCTGGCCAAGAGGCCAAAAATGGTTTTTTTGAGTACGGGTTTTGAAACTTCGCATAGTTATTATAAAATGATTGAACTTTATGTTCCCGTTTGTATTTTTTCGATATCTTAATGCGTTAAAAAGATACATGGCGTCAAACTTGAACAATTTTCACAGAAATGGGCAGTCTCGGATTTTTCGGATAAACGTTCAAGTTTGCATTTTTGTGGAGGGTTTAAATTGATACTTTTGGATAAAACAACGATGCAATGATCTACAACGATTCTTTTTCTTTTGACTGGTTGCAATTACTGCTTACAAAAATGAGTTTTTGCTCACTTAAAGCAACAAAATGGCGGACACGTTTTTCGGATAATTTTCGAGATGAGGTAAGGATTATAAATAGGAATACGGCCCTAATGCATCGAGTCTCTTATACCACGTCATATTCAAAAGTGTCTAGATGTGGAATCAGAAGAGACTGTTTCAATTCAGGTGCTACTTTGGGAATTAAGTCGATTTTTCGTAAGCGCGGCGCGTTCCGACTCACCGCCGTGGAATCCCCGAATGCAGTTTCGCTGTCTTTTTGGTGGTATGAAGTCTAACGATTGGCCTCTTTCATGTTAAATTCTGGCTAATTATCCTTAAAACATATTAACATATAGCGGAAAATATATCGGCCTTCTTTATATCATATCCTAAATATGTGATGACTCTATTTATATTAATCGCTGTAATCATCAAATTGGGTACTTTTATAGCAGCTTAACGTCAGAATATCCTTCCTGTCAGTAAATCGATAACATTATCTGAAGAGTTGACATCGTAACAGTGTGTGGCAACGATCCACATATCTAAAATATGTGGATGACAAACGTCATGTAAAGACTTGCTGGAAGAGCTCTATGTTGAAAAATAGAAATAAAGAATACCGTATGTTAAATGATGAATCTAATTCACTAATTCGGTAAAACAATATGTAACGTGAGCATATAAGATTCCTTTCAAATGCACTTCAAAATTTCGCAGCACTTCTAAAAATATTATTTACTCTCTTTTAGAGATATATAATCTTTATTTTAATAATATATCATTACTTTAAGTGGTAAATCAGCTCAAGATACACAAAAGACTCTCCAAACTGGCGTTATATCTCGTTGAACGGTGAAAAATACTGCTGCTGCAATAACACATAAGGAAGCACAGTAAAATGAAAAAACTTCCAGTCTTCATAGATGGATAAAAACTGAAACTACAAAAATATCTTCCTTTTTCCTAACAATCCAAGAGATATGTATGGAATAACCCGAGCCAGTGATCGGATACGTAAAAGTGTTTGCGTAGCGCAGGAGTGGCATAAAGCGTACTTCAAAACTCCAAACCCGTGACACAAGGGTCTGTAAAAATTTCCAGATGTGAAGATTTCTCAAAGTAAATTCTGTCAACCATATTTTTCACGAATATCGAGGCTGAAAACATAGCTGTAAATATTTTCACGGTTAAAATTAAAATGTAGACGCATTTTACCTGAATGTTAAACTTTCCTTAATTCCACGTCCGTTGTGTAAATTAGAGGTATCTAATTCCTCTCTTAAACTGTCTTCACATATGTTTTAAGGATAATTAGCCAGAATTTAACATGAAAGAGGCCAATCGTTAGACTTCATACCACCAAAAAGACAGCGAAACTGCATTCGGGGATTCCACGGCGGTGAGTCGGAACGCGCCGCGCTTACGAAAAATCGACTTAATTCCCAAAGTAGCACCTGAATTGAAACAGTCTCTTCTGATTCCACATCTAGACACTTTTGAATATGACGTGGTATAAGAGACTCGATGCATTAGGGCCGTATTCCTATTTATAATCCTTACCTCATCTCGAAAATTATCCGAAAAACGTGTCCGCCATTTTGTTGCTTTAAGTGAGCAAAAACTCATTTTTGTAAGCAGTAATTGCAACCAGTCAAAAGAAAAAGAATCGTTGTAGATCATTGCATCGTTGTTTTATCCAAAAGTATCAATTTAAACCCTCCACAAAAATGCAAACTTGAACGTTTATCCGAAAAATCCGAGACTGCCCATTTCTGTGAAAATTGTTCAAGTTTGACGCCATGTATCTTTTTAACGCATTAAGATATCGAAAAAATACAAACGGGAACATAAAGTTCAATCATTTTATAATAACTATGCGAAGTTTCAAAACCCGTACTCAAAAAAACCATTTTTGGCCTCTTGGCCAGCTTTTTTCGATTCTAGCCCACTGTGCGTCGTGTAGTGTTTATATTTATAACAATAGTAATAGGAACTATAAATTCTATTACGGGAATTTAAGATACGTAGAAGAGGCCTGCCAGAAAGTCAAAACCGAATCATGAAATTCTGTCAACATATATATTTGAACGAAAAATGTGGCATAGTAGCGTAAAATGGCAGAATATTATTTTAAAAATTACAAATAATTTTAGTTAGGCTTTATTAATGCATACTCTAACATCATATCCTTCTCTTGTATAATTTGGAATTGTGGTGAAGAGGGGATATTCAGGTAGCTTGAATTTCCCGCCTTCACCCTTTGTCAGAGGTGGCAAACATAACAAACAGCATGAATTGAAATGAAGTAAGATTGACATTTGAGAATACTGAGATTCGATCGTGGTAATTGCATGTTTAGTTTACAATCACCAATGCGCTGAGAAACAGATGATAAGAATGGCAGATTCCGCTGTTGGTAAACTAAGCTGAAACACATAGACGTATTAAATATTATTTAACCAGAGTTTTCGTCCACATTTATAATGTAATTAGAATTAGGATTTATATAAAATTCTTCTGTTGGAGCACACATCACATATCAGTCGACTTCCCAAAACGGGCAAAATACACCGACAGTAAAGACGGACGACGATCAACTAGATTCAATTCCATACAATTTCAAAATTCAAATCTTCACTAGGAGTAATCGCCTGCAGCAATGAATTTAAGGGATCGATTTAGATCAATGTTCGAATTTTGTTTGGAAGCATATTCTATCAAAACCGGCACGAATTTAAAAGTCGGATTGAAATCCCAGAAGTGAAGATCCATCATTTCAACCTTCACTTTTTAACGATAACAGTCCAATTCTAATAAAAGTCCTAAAAGAAATTCTCTTTTCATGCCCTACCCAGCTAACTACGTGATTCTGATAATAAGATTGGAATCTCATACGCGGTCATATTCGGTAAAACGGCTCCTAATAACATTGGAAATAGCATTTCCTTTTGAAAAATTACGACGATAACGTATGCCTCATGATGAGCGGGGTAAATAATTGAGCTCCCTCGATCAAAAAAAGGGAGCCTTCAACTGCGAGGAAGCTAGCAATTCCTTGTTCCCTATGACGTGCTTGAGATTTATTGGTTTCGGTATAAGAGTGGTGAGTAGTATGAAAGGAGGGGTAACACGGAGGAGCGTAGCAACGCCATACACTACGACCTCTCCTCTTTCTTCTCATTCCCTTCTTTTCTCACTCCAAAACCTCCGGACCAACGACCCCAGCACAAACAAATCAACCGCCTCACTGCTACTGTTCCTTTACCCATTTCCCCTTGTAATTCATATCTTCATCCGAACTCCCTCGCAGAGTCAGCCAACTTTTTGTGTTTTTACGCGCATTGTTGAACCATACGACTTTTTCGCATCATTCATAGAGCTATTCGAATCTTGAGAATTTTAAAAGCGACCAAGCTATCGCTTTTTTCTCTTCGTGTATATCGAAAAGCATGAAAAATAGAGGGCCACGTACCAAGATATTCTTATGAGTAGGATTACCTTAGATTTCACATACAGGTGTCATCGGATAGGATTAGATTGTCTAAGTAGTAAGTAAAACTTCTAGACAGCCAGCAATAAGACAGAGTAAGTAAGTTTATCATCCAGATAAATTACATGCTTAGTTCAAGATTATTTCCCTGAGAGGTGAAATGTTTAAGGTCCATAAATCCCTTTTTATAATTAGTGATATGATCCAAATACAGCAGAATTTAAAACATCAGCGAAGCGAAGTTATTTTTAGTATAGTGTTATTCATCTTCATAATATAATTTATCTTTAAAATTTCAACGAAAATTTAACGTAGAAACTAGAAACAAGGCGATGTCACAATACTAGTGAAATCAGCTGCTAGAAGGAATCTTAGTGTAAATTACAAATCTATTCAATACGATGTTTACTATTCTTCTTTCTATCTGACCTTTGTACACTGCTTGGGTCCGTATTAAAATCAGCAATTATTCGAAATAAGAATCCTATCGAAATTTAGAAATGCTCTGAACTCAAAGATAAACAACTGGGAATAATACTGGAAATACATCTACCCGTAAAGTGGAATACGAGTTCGTGCCCCGCTGACGTCGACAAATTTAATTTCCGCCTATAATTGGGTTCGCAGGTGCATGATTACACGTAAAAGTGCAATACCTAATCCACGCTCCAAACTGAATGAATCCCGATCGAGTTAAAGGACCACAGCCCACCCAAAATTCTAAGTTGCTCTAGCACTTTCGTTTTCTAGACGTTGATCGTTAAAAAATCTCTGCCGTCTCCCGAGCTAAGTGCGATAGTTCTCGGTCGAGAGTCGGTAATCGCCTCTCGAGATGCCGAACCTTTTTTTACGCCGCCCACCTCTTTCAGCTTATTTACTTTCCCCGTCCTCAGTTAATCATCCGAAAAATCCCAACTCCTCCATCCTCCGCACAATCTCTCTTTTTCCTTCCATACCCTTTGATGGTTCTGATCAAATCCCGCTGTGTGATACACTCCACCTTCATTTGTGAGGCACTTCCCAATAGAGAAGCACCGCCCGTCGCGACTGCCTCCTTCTGCGGGCGCTGCTGCCAAGTCGACAAACGCGTGCCCTATCTACGATTAGCCCTTTTATACTCTTTGGTCACTCGTGCGTTCCTTCGCAAAGACTAAGTTCGTTCGTGTAACAGTCTGTCACCGCAATAGGTGCGGAAACGCGGAAAAACGGATGCCGGGAGGTGGCAGTGGATGGCTGCGAAGAATCGCGCGTCGGAGTCGATGCCTATTGCAGATGCCAAAGCCCTCTTGGAGGGAAATTATCTGAAGGAATGCGCAGTACTCCAGAAGCGAGATAGTTACGCATAACGAAGAGGGATACTTTAATCAGAGTGATGCGTATCGCGAGTTGGAAGCCGACGTATGAGAAACGGCAGCACTATGAGAGATGAACCTAAATAAGATACGCCGTGATATTTCGATGAATAACACAATCAGTATACTTCCGATGATACAGTGATGATTGTTGTAAAAATACGAAAAAATAATAAAAGACAATTTGAAGAGTGATATATTTTAATTTGATAGTATAAAAAAGCAATATCTATATTTAAAATTAAATTATTATTAGTTATATCTTTGGAGAAGATTTCATTGAATTTACAAAATTTCCAATTTTAATGAAAAATTAATTACTACAGGGTTTAGCAGCATAGGAAATACAGTGAAGAGTTTTATAAATATGAAAATAGTATTCCATTAATGCAAAGGCAATTAAAAAGGTAATGATTTTGAAAATGAGCATAGAGTGAGTGATTTATACGAGAACAGTAAGACTCTGAAGAGATTTTTATTTATTGTAATTTCAAAAACATAAATCCGAGCGCAACTCTCCGTACATCTTCTAGAAGCATCCTCATACATTATACGAAACGGAAATCAAGTAAAAATCATCATACTGCGGGAATTACCGAACTGTAACCTACACAAAATCCTATCGCCTGCGTACTTGATGGGCATTATGATAAAACAGTTCTAAAAATTTCCAGGCTTCTAAGAGTTATATGATAGATGTGTAACCCCAATTTTAGAAAAAAATGCTAGAAAACAACAATATACAGAGCTGATTCCACTATTCCAAAAAAATAAATTACTTCTAAAATCTCTGCCGTGACTGTTTTAGAGACTCAATATTATTACGAAATGAAACTTCACTTTTATGTATTGAAGAAACTTGCTATTCTCTGCAGTCTTTTTGTGAAGACATTTCAACTAGTATCAACTTCCCATAGTTTTTCTTAACCACTGAAATTAAGTGTCTCCTGCCATACAGCACTGGAGCATTTCGACAGATATTTTCAAAGACCATGGAGAATTCACTTTGAGGAAATCTTTAGAAGCTAGAACGAAAATGCGTGCACAGCGAAAGATGTATTAAGAAGCTCGTTCAACGCAGAAATCGAGATTTATATTCAAATGAATTTTTTGTCCCAAGGGAAGGATATCCTACGAGTACATGTCATTAGTATCTCCCGTCTTCTCAAATCACATTTGTTCTTCGGCGACTTATAAAGCGGTCATAATCGCCTACGACTATTACTCGGAACCATGGGGAGGAATAAAACATCTCCGAGCCAACAGCTATTTTTACTTTCTCATCCGGGAAAATGAATTGAATCCGAGGAGATAAATTCCGCGCCAAAAACAAAAGAATGCGCATCCGACTGAGGAGGCAGCCTTGATACCTTACGGAAAAACCTCATCCATAATAAGAGGTGATGACGAAACTGACAGTGCTATAAATAAAATGGCGGAATAAGACAAAAGTTCCTCCGCGCAGCTCTGATTGGAAAGCAAGGCTCGTCCTCGCATTTTATCGTAATTAAGGAAAGATGAAAGCGGAGCGTAATGCAAGTCTCACATTTCAATGGAACCCACGACCCTCCACAACGGAGTAAGATCGGAGACCGTGCTGACCTCTATGAACGGAGGTCAGATGATAATAAGAGTAGTTAGAGTATGGCAGCCCGCGGCGCCGGATAGAGAGAAAAGGCATTAATCAGGGGAGGAAGGCCTTCCTCGTGACCTCCGACCCGTGCCGGAGTCCTACGGAGAAGTTTATTGCCGCTTTTAATTTATGGAATCTCCGCGGACAAGTTTTCAATTTGGTGGTTTCCGGGTGTGTGACTGCGTGTGACTGGCTATTCGCGGATGGACTCAGGGGGCCGCCTTACTACCCATCCCTCTTTCCATGCCAACTTTCCCGGATTTGCCCACACTTTCGTTGGTTTCCGATCCCTTTTTCCCTCCTATCAGATATAATTAAAATCTCGACAAATAAAGGTATAACGTAGTTGCCCTGTGCGAAAATTACTCACGACACTCTCTAAAAAGGTGAGTTTTTAGGTATGCTTTGGAGCTTAAGAATTCGTTTGTGGTGATTAGTTTGTTTGCTGAAATTTATTATGGTGGACAATAGAGTATCAGTGTCAGTTTTGATATACCTCGTTGGTATTGATGAATATCAATATCTACACATCCAGTAACGAAACTTCATGGGCAAATTTTAACTCGATTTTTGACCAAGTGGTGTGTGTGTATATATATTAATTTTTACGGAACAATTTCCCCATAATTTTCCAATTTCCTTTAGCCTCCTGAACCAAAAGGATCATCAGGGGATCCCTGGTTTTATAGGAGGCGTTTCAATGATTCTTTTAGAAAGAGAAAATCCAATAGTGCAAAACAGAATATCTAATAATAAAAAATGTAAGTATGGAAAATATGTGACATCGTAGGATCTCATCTGATACAACGATTGACTTTTTAAAATTATTCAATCATAGAATAATCCTAACCGTCCGTAAAGGCATCAGATTCTCAGAATATGAGCTGGTAATAAGATTCCAATTAATTAATACACTTCATACTCAAATAAGGATGAATTGTTCATCAGAATGGTGATCAAAGAAACGTATACTTGAAATCCTATTTAGGGTCAAAAATATTCAGTGAAAATTCCTTAAAAAATGAAGAATTTACCATTAGTTTTCATGAAAGAAATCATGATGAATCATTCATTCAATCGACCGGAATCAATCATGTTTCATTCAAGAAAATACTTAATATCTTATCAATTCTCGAACTAAATTTTGCTGAAGAGTTTTGAACCTATACAGGATTCCATGCAAAATTTTCAGATAAAAATTTGTATTATTTCAAACTTGACGAGAAAACAGTGTATCAGACAGTAGCATCCCTGTTAAATTTCTCCCTTTGCAAAATATAACATAACCCTAAAGGGTAAAGTTCATTCCTTACAACTTTAAAAACTTTAAGAATACAACCTGACCACATCTTACTTTGATTTTATTTAAGCGTTTTCTATCATACGTGGTTATTTCTCCGGGTATAAAATTTTGAAATGGGTTCATTCAATGGGTATTAAATATTTACCATTTTAAAGCAAGTAAAAAGCTGTGCTGGGTCTAATGAAATATAACTTTATGAAAAGACATCTGGAGAATGTTTTGGAAGTCTTTTATTCAAGAACCGGACATTAAAACTAACTGTCAATCTTCGGAATTAAGACACAAAAAGGATATATTAAAAAGGAGATAATTTACGGAGGTTTTCGGTTCCGCTTCAAATACGCTTTACTTTTTTAACTCGAACCCCTTGGGACCAAGGCAACGCTTAAAATGCCGTCAGACTGCTAAGAAAGAAATTTACGGGGGACATAACTGTCTGAGATGCAGATGTTTTAGGGACGTTCTGTGCATCCGGCGGGACGGTCGTCATCACCTTGATGATTGAGTACAACAAGCGATTTGTTTAGGGCATGGCGTGCAGTTAAAAATAAGAGCCAAACTTCACTAGGATTCCTTTAATTTGATACTTCATGACTGAAAATTATTTTAATAATTTATCAGAGAGAATCTGGATTATCATAACTTGGAGATGACTACATAAGGAAGACTCTCGGATGCCATGTAGGCAGTGCGTTCGACTTTGGTGAAAGCGATCCCGGGTTCGATTTTCAGTGGGAGCCCACGTGGAAACCTCAACTGTAGAAGCACTTTTAACAATACTACTATCCTACTACTCCCCAGCATCTTCCCCAGGCTTATCCTAGAACCACCGCGCAAACCTCGAAACAATTGTTCCAGTACCCTTCTAACATTTCCTACAGGAGTCGAAGTGGAAAAAAACCTTTCAGAAAGAACTTTCCATCGGTTGGCAAGCCTACATCTCCTCCCATATCTTAAGCCTTAACGACTCAGCTCTCACAGCAGCGTCTCGTCCGACGGCAGAGACTGCTACGACGGCAGTGATGGACTAAGAGGTGACTGTGCGTTTGTTTACATTAGGAGTGATAGCTCCGGGGGCGGAGCGGGTGGGCTTCCTCACCCCCGCTGGGAAGGCCTTTGGCGAAGGCAGGGCCCAGCGTGGAACCCCTCTGACGGTGGCGGCGCGGTTGCCTTCATTACTACCCCAACGCGGGGAAACCGTCTTCCACGGTACTTGATTAAAGCCTAAGATCCCGCGGCGGCGCGCTATAAGAGGCCATCTAATACAATGGCCGGCGGATATTTAATCAAATCAAATGTTTCGGACCGGGTGTAGTAACCTCGAAGGAGGATGAGGGCGGGGAGATTACCCATCCATCACCACGAGGAACGCCGAACCTTCCGACGTGTACGGAATATAACTCCCTGATTTCCCTTTGCCATGGCAGCATTCTAGAGTCAGAGAAGAACCACGGGGGCATAAATTCACGGGGTTTCGGAACCGTGTTTATATGAGTTGGTATCTAATCGATGGGGCGATAAGTTAATTAGGATATGTCAGCTCGGGGATTGATTGAAAGTTTTGCTCCGCGGAGTGGAGAGGAATTTCACTTGGTTGGAATTCTCTCAGTTATCAGGAGGGTACGTGTCAATCCTTGTGATGGAGATTTATCGGGTTCTTATTCCACGGGGTATGGATATTGGTGTCTTCGAAGTATGAAATGAGATGCCCAAGATGGAAAGTTATATTGGAGAAAAACATCTCGTGAACTTCAAGATTGTTCTTTTCCTAGTTGGTAGTAAGCATTCTGATAAAATATTAACGGACTTTAAGTAAGAAAACTTCAATGTTACTTCAAATTGCGATATGTTGTTTGGAAAAGGAAAAAAGATAGAATTGTTTTTTAGTTGTTTAACTTGAAAATAACATCAAATTAAAAACATCAATATCAGCATGAAAATGACGATATCAACATTATGCTTTCCTATACTTTGAAGGGTTAATGTTACCGTTCCCTTGAAATATGCATTATTCTGATCCTAAATTGTTCAACGAGTACTATAGGTAAGCAAGAAGTCCTGAATAATGAGAATTTTTTGGGAAATTATATTTAGCTATCTATTCTTTTCTGATAATTTTTGTGTTAAGAACCAACCTGAATCGTGTTTGCTTTCCCTCTAAGCTTTAAATTGATACAAAACTTTCGAAATGAATCCGTATTAACTATTCATTTCCATAGATAGTATAGATGTCTTCATCCACTAGCTGACGACTGAATTCAGATGTAAAGAAAGTAAATCCTGGCGATCAAACAACAAGCTATTATCTGACTTAATATTATTGCATCTAATCAAACTATTTAACTATTTTCCTGGAGAGCCATTCAATGCGGAAGTTATTTAAAAATGAATTCTCAATGGATACTAAACGATTTCTTCAAATATTACTTCATAAGACAGATTATTTGCTACTAAGTATCTCCACTTTTTTAAGTATTCCGCCGAAGCTAACGTATTCAGAAATAAAAAAAAGTATTTAAATGAAAAATCGGGTTTTGATTTAACATTTTTTCAAACAATGTGTTCCATGAAACTAATACTTATCCTATGAGCGACTTTTTTTAGAATTGTATAATCGCTCGGCTTTCAGCCATTACGTTTTAAAATATTCCTCAATGAAATAGAATAATTTTTCTATCAGAGCGTTTACTACCCAGCTCTATATCCTCAAGACCAACCTCCATCATAGCTGATAACGAAAGTTGAGCTTTATTTACAGAAAATCAAATCAACCGCAATCCACTTATTCAGTTACTTAGGCATAGTTACCGTCGATTAGGAAATATGAATTCCCTGTCGAATTGAGCATATCCTCCCATTCAAATAATAATACTGATCAAGATTTAAAAAGTAAATATCATTTACCTCTAAGAAGATGACGGAAGGAGGATCATTATACATAAGTCCTTGGAAAGAATCCTTGGCAGTGAAATTTATCATCATCTACATATGTACCCTGCAAGCTGCCTTTTGGCATGTGGCAGGGGGTTTACGTGAGACCGAGCAAATTCTTTCGTGAGCTAAGGCTCAGAGGCTGGAATTTCTTTCAATGAAGTGCTTGCTAACATCTATTAATGAGGAAAGCAAATAAACAAGGAGAAGTAAATTTTTATTGCAACAATATCGGTGAATTAAAGCTTAGAAAATTGTTACACTTAGGAGTTTTTAGATTTTAAGTAATGTGTGATAATGGCCTAAGTGAATTACAAGAAGTTTTTAATGGAATTTTCAGAAGTTTACACTTCAATATTTACGGTTATCTACACTTGGATATTTTATCGTTATGGATTTGCATCATATATACATATCTTCTTTAGATTATTTTCCATAATATTTCAGTGCATTTTGGCCCCAAAGGCAGAATGAAATTATCCCAAATGAGCATGCATCGATATCCAAGATGCTAAAGTCAAAATTGCATTTAAAGTCGAAGAAAAGATCAGCATACAATCTACCTTGAAAAGGGTACAAAGAACGCTCGATCGATAACGTTCGATGGATATTATTACGCTATACGTACGTAGTAAGGATTAAAATGGCGCGAAATGAATTGGGCTGTCAAAGTAAACATCAAGCGGGGGCAACGATGAATACGCTTAAGCTTTTTCTTTCTTTTGATGGTGCCGATAAAGCGAAGACCGTCTTTCTTATTGAAGCTCATCTGTTAGCCTTTTTAGATGTCGGCTATCACGAGGGCAGAGGCGATGAATGTGTATTTGCATCTGAAAGGAATCCTTACGCAAAACGCTCTCCTACGACGCGGAACCATGCTATTGACAAGTGAAGCGCAAGGAGCGATGGAATGCTACCGGAACAAGCACGTGGCGTCCCTCAATTGCATTACTCCTCGGAAGTCTCTCACTATCACTTCCGTGTCCAAAAGAGATGAGTTAATTTCCCAGTAGATTTTATTTGCTGCCAATAACGGTGGGAGTTGGAACACTTTTCATAGGTGACAACCCGGCTGAAGAATCAATCTCCGAATCATATTCCTAGCTTATTTTGTCTCAAGAATTCAGTGCAGATGAGGATTTCTTGACTTTGATAGAATATGATTACTTACAGCCACGGAAGGCCGGAGTTCCGTGAAAAGTAATAAGAATTACGTATACTGATAATCTCGTTTGATTTTAAATGCTGGATGAAGTTGATAAATGTGAAAAACTGTCCACTCACTTTACCAATATCACTGAAAATTTGTTACTTATCAGTATCAAAAATTTATTATAAATATCTACCGTTGATACAAAATGACCCGGTGCTCCGTTTAAATATCAAATTTATTAAGGGTATCGTTAAGAGAAAAATTTTAGGAAACCCTTTATGAAAGTTTTCTACTGTACACGGGAAAAGATTCATATTTTCTCATCGTAAAACAAAATGCATCAAACTACCTTTTGCATAAAAGATGAATACTTTCATGAGTATCAGCTCAAATTCATCGTAAAATATGTGAAATAACTGCTTTTAATTGCTCACAAAAACGATTTACATTATTTTATTGTACGGTCGACATGTAAGATATGAAGAATTAACCTAAAGATATGTTGCATTCGTTTGAAAATGATCTTTAATTTGAAAGTTTTGAAATGGGATCGTTGCAGCAAATGGACTGAAATTTTGGAATGAAAAAAATCTGAAAAGGATACAGATTTTCTTATAGATTCTTTGTCTGAAGTGCGGTACAATCGATACCTGTATTCGAACCATTTTTGTAAGTAATCGATCGAAATCGCCTGTAAATTTTAAAGTATATCCGAAGAATTTGGGCTAAGGTTATTAAAAACTTTTTATTATAATGTTTAATACTAGTAGTTGAATGTGGGTATAGCAAAGACAATGCTCATTTGCTTTGACTAGGCTTCTTCTAGAAAAGAATCAAATATGTGGGATTCTGCATCCAAAACTCTAGAAGGTGCTGCGTAAGACAATATATTTAATAAAAAGGCCATGAAAGGTTTACGATACTGAAATGCTCTCTGGCGCATGCTGAGATCCCTAAAATATAAGGCGTTGGAAATTCTTATTCCATAAGTATAGTTTGTTAGAAAATTTTAAAGAAATCACGATTACGGAAGACAAAAAAGGGAATTACTAGATCATCATGTCGATTATGCCTATTCGGAGATGTAGATAAAATAGGAGATCCACGGATTTCAAATCTCGGTGTTTTCGAGAGAGGAGAAATTTAATAGCTTTATTGAAAGATGAATGTGAATGTGTGACGGTGTGAATGAATGAACTCTTTATTACAGCGAGGTTAGGTACAAGTGAGCCTTCCACCTAACCTCAACTGTTAATGCTTAAGTTTAGTTTATTGTTCAGAATTCAAAATAATGAATATATATGAATATGCATTTAATTCCCTTTTTCGCCTTCCAGAAAGGGATATGGAACGAAGAGACTTGTCCTATCTTGCGTCTATTTTCCTAATTTTTCTCGCAGTATTTGAACGGCCCTTGCTATAGGAAAGATGAATTATGTTATTATTATTATTATGTTATTTTAATGGCGAGGTTAGACCAAATAGCCCCTCTTTCAGCTAACCTCTGATGATTTCCGAGAATTTTATCACATAAAATTGAAGAAATATAAGCTTACATATAGAAAATAGATCAATATATGAAAACAAACGCTCAAAATTTGAATACTAGGTATAGATACAAATAAGAATATAATATAGATACTAATAAGCACAGAAATCTTTTGTGCTTATTTTATTTATTTATATTAAGTATTTTGATTGTGGGGGAAAAACTCTTCGATTGAAGGCTTAAAGAGAAAACCCACTACGCGTTAAAACGCCCACACAAGAAAGGGGTGAAAAAACCGCGAAAACCCAGAAGTAATAAACATCATTGTTACTAATGAGAGATACAGATGAAATTGTCACCACATTTGTATCGTTCGGTCTGGATTTTGTAACGGCATATACGTCTCTAGTCAGATTACAATATATATAACCCAGCTTGTGAGAAGAGGGGTAGAGTGTAGGCTGGTCCATATAATAAGTGATGATGTCGGCGAAATCTTCAGAGAACGAGTCCACTCTGAGTTTATTAAATAAATCTAAAAATCTAAAGATTCCCATACTGGATTATGAGGCACTCGGGTAGCGCTCACTGATTTGTCGCAGCAATTCTCGACGTCTCGCCGCTTACCTCACACTTTTCTAGTTCACGAATGCAACACTTTTCACGCACACTCAAGGTTTCTAATTAGCGCAAAGTAACATCGCTCGCGGACTACAAAATCCAGTTAAAAAATCCGTCTCGGTTTTTCGTCCGGTCCCGGGTTCGTGACTTGTGACGGCTTTCGGTGTCTTTCGCGAGGTAATTTAAGGAGGCAAAAGGTTAAAGGAAAGAAGGAAGAAGCAAAGGGATAAAAGTGAAGGAGTGTATGAGGGAATCGGCTGTATTCCGCGAGTCGCGGAGTCATTCTCTTGAAATAGCACATGTGTTGGGGCAGCTGCCGCCTCCATTCCCGTTGACCCCTTCAATTAAGATGCCATTTTCAACAGCCTCCGACATCCACGGCGGATCCGCGACGCGAACTAACCCTCTTCGGAAGCACGGTCCGCCGCCGCATCCGATGCTCACTTGGTGAGCTCTCCATTGCGTCTCATTTGCGCCCGCAATAAATGACCAAGCGTGTCTCCGATTTGTTTTCTCTCGGGGATTCGAAGGGATGTTTATTTTGAAGCCATGGTTCTTCGCACCAGATCATCAACCAGTGTGGGTGGATGGGATTTCTTTGAATGAATGCAGCAGGATTGTACGAGTTGATTGCGCATTCGAAGTATTAACTGCCGCTTATTCACTAACAATGGTGTAATTTACGACCTGTTCCTATCCTCCACTTATAGAATCTTTCGTAAATTAAGCAGGAATGTATGCCCGGCAACATCGACTGCATGCGGCTTCAAGACTATTATTTTCTTCTTATGAGTGAATGATTGCAATGTGTCCATTTATTGGTTTCATTTCAAGTAATTTATGCCATATGATTTACTTTTGTCATTTTAAATTTGATACACAGCTGTCTATTACATCTTTTAGTTTTTAATATCAGGAGTTATGCGCGGGTTTTTCGTACCCCCTTATTTGTGGGTGTTTTCCTACTGTGGATATTTTTTCCTGAGATAATAATCTAGGTATTTTTACATCCACTCCTAAAGTTTTTCCATTCTATTTCAATTTTACCTACTTTACTTATGTTTTAATCAATATTGCCGATAATAGGTTATATGGAAAAGAGATTTATTAGTCTCAATCTTGCCTTAATAAATACTTAATAAAGGCCATTCATAAGCGGCCACTGCCGATGAATTAAAAGAATTTTATACCCTACATTAGCTCTACAATTATTGCGAAAGAACAATACTATACTACAACTTAATAGATAGTTATTTTCCTGCTTTTATACCTTTATACCTTTAGTGGTAAACACTACTGATTTCTATATTTATCTTCGAAATATATTGATAATAAGAAATAATTATAATCAGATCAATCCGCAAGCTATAAAACTGTTTAAAACAATTGCGGAAATCCTGACGGCCATTTCAGAAATAGGGTGTAACATCTTGATATTTCACACATTCTCATGTTATGATGAGCCCTGATGTGATTTCCGCGACTCACGACTTGCACCGACAGCTAACGAAGATTTTACCTCCAACACCAAAATTAATACTGTATTCAGATTCAAATTCTGGCACTACTTTCATAGTACTGTGTTTAGAGAATTTCTATAATTTCATTTGCACTTCAAATGATAGAAAATAATGAAGTTGTTCGATCATCTACTGGTAGACTTCGCAACAAAGGATTACATAAAATGTTGTACAGTTTTATAGATAGAGGCAGTATGATTAAAGCGATCTTTCTTATAAACGCGTAAATATTAAACTATAAGCTAAAACATAGAGGTACTCTACGAATTTCATCATTTACCCTTTCCTTGAAAACGATATTTTTAGTATATTTCTATTTTCCAGCATTTGAATTGAATTCTCAAAGCCACTTCGATGCAAGCATAAGGTTTTGAAAACCATTTAACCAAAAATTTATTTTTTAATATATGTTGCAAAACTGAAATCCTTTTAAAATTGAATCCAGATGAACCTGTATGTTGCCCTACAATAGCAAGGTTAAGCAAATAATATGATTTGTTTAAACGTGTTCATTATCATGTTGTTCGAAAGATGAAGTAGCATTTATACAGGCTACTAATAGAAAAAACTATTTTAATTTTTGTTAAAACAGAGAGAAAACTTTTATTCATATGCGATTAAGGGACATCTTTCCGAATAATCTATAGTGTTGCTTCCGCAAATATCAGTAAAAATATACAAATGGTGAAAAGTAAATCAAGAAACGTTATTTCTGCCTTAGGAATGGATCCACTGCAGACCATAAGTTAAAGTTCTGGAGAAGGAGTAGTCGTCGAGAAATCTTCAGTAGATGTTGATTATTTTGAAAAGCAAAGGTAAACATATCGGCCGAAGAACCTTCAACAATCATAAACATTTATTTGGGAGGCAAAATTGAGGAAACTGTTAGCTTCCCGAAGGAATCAAATGCAGAGCATTGGTAAAATAAATAGAATTTCATTCGTAGGATAAAATACAGACCTTCGAGCAAATCTGTAAATAATTCAAATGTCTTCTTTCATGGTAAAAGCAACAATCGGTGTTGAATATGAATTCAGCACTCACTGCTTACTTAGATTTGTACGCTAAAATCAATTTTAATTTATTTAAAAATAGGAGCGATAATAAACTGAAAGACGAGTTATGTTGGACTAGGAAGAGTATTTTATTCGGTAAGCAATAAGCTCATGTTTCTAGGAATCACAACACTAGTGATTACCTGAATTAGAGATAATTCTTTCCTAATTAGGTTGGCTATGCCCCAACAAGTTAATAGTGACAGTTACGTCACTGAAATAGTAATATACGAACAAGGCAGACACAGGAGGAGGTGATATGTTCGCGTAATTTTCGAAGGATATTAGTACTACTTCAATTAAGATATAAATTAAATGAATATGGGTAAATTCACAATCGGTGTTAGAATCATGTCCAGAAGAAAACATGAAATATGCTGATGCTTTGCATTGATTGAATACTTAGATACATTATGTGATATTACTGTGAAACGAATGTAGTGTGACATCTGTATAAAGGGAAAATTATCATAATTAACAATATAAGTTGCATTTAGATTAATCATAAAGGTAGTATAATTTTCCAAACAGAAAAGTCGTTCGATTAAAATTTTATTTTATGCCATCTTTTTCCGAAGTTAGGAGATCCAAATTTATAAAATTACATTTAAAGCTGGTTGATTACATTATTTATGAGAAGTACGGGGCAAAGGAGAATAAACGGACTTTCAACATGTTCAAAAATATAAATAAAACGTTTCTCACAATTCTGATTTGTATGATTCAGTTATCAAACGGTGTGTGGTCAGCCCGCCCTATATTGACTACGAACCAAAAAGGTTGTCCAGGTATATGAAAAATGGTATCCATAGGCATACATAGAAATATATATTAAATGTAAATATTTTCATTAATTGAAGATACATTTCAACATATAAGCTCCGCGTTAAAGGAATGGATAGTCTGTCATCATGAGAAATTTTCAACGAAAAGTTAAAATATTTTTAACGACATCGTGAATGTTCAAAGGAAATCTCACGATTTTAAAACGTGAACTTTAAAATCCTAGAAATGTTTTTCGAGCAATTTTCAATTCAGTCCCTGAAACTCAGTCGTTAATTCCAATCAAATAAAGATGGATTAGAATTGTGAGAGTGATTAGAGTGTGAGATATTCCAAGAGAAAATCTTTAGCACGCTTAAGCTTCTAAGGGTGCTTAAGAAAAACGCTCGAAATTCTTGCAGTAGGACCTATGTTCAGATATTAAATCATAAATAATGTTAGCTTCCCGCATTAATAGATATTCGATGAAGATTTCTTTTTTTGCTTTGAAAGCCAGCAGATACGTCTCCTGAGTAATACATCCCTAATATATATTTAAAGTAATAACTTTTATTTCTGTTTAAATTAATTTTTTAAATAATTTTAAAATTGATCCAACGGCTAAGGAGGTTTTACATGTACATGTCCACTCCGGGAATCGAACCAGGAACCACTCTCACCAAAGTCGAACGCGCTACCGACTCGGCTATCAAATATATCAACTTAATACCCAAAATTTATAAATCCAATATTAACTGGAAACTTTCTGAAAATTTTTATAGAGTTCCGTTACTTTAATAAAAGTTTTAAATTTTTGTAGAATAAAATTTTTCATGAATTAATCGACTGCAGCCGATGATAATCGCCGATTTTTATGGTGTATTCGCATTTGATAGGTCATTTTCTTCTTTAACTGTAATATCATAGTAATGATAATCAGAGCAACAATATTATCAAATGATTAAATATTATTTTCAAATTTATTCTGAGGAATACCGAACAATCTCTTTAGAAAATGAGTCTTAAAAATGGACAACTTTATATTACCTATGTGTGATGGGCGCCTGCATAAATGCCATACCTAGTCGCTAATACACCTCAAGACGACTGTCTATCAACAACCGTTTGGTTGATAAAATTTCCAATGTGTTTCCTCCAGTCAATAACGCCAAAGAATGCTGATGCGAATGCAAAAATTCGCAAAGTCTCCCTCCAGAGTCTAGCGATGGATCGCATATAAATATTCGCAAAGGTGAACTCGGAACTCTATATTCGTAGTGGGGAAGTTGATAAGACACCGCCTGAGCGATTGGATGGCCTCACTCGATTTGGGGAGGAATCCCCTAAAGATTCTCCTCATTTATTCCTTATCGCCTTCGAATAACATTCCTCCCGAAGAATCCCCACATGAGATACTACTCCTTCCTTCCTACAATGCAGACACCCTTTCTTCTTATGTATTACAATTCAGCGACATTCTCTCGTCTTATTCCGATGGTTTTCGTGCCCTATTTTGTCTCGCCACATAATGACGATTCAGATTTCCATTGTTGAATCGGCTTTGTCATCCGTAGACACGTTGTTTTTTTCTGGGGAAAATACTGAGGTCGTTGCCTCTTGGAATCGACTTGGATGTCTTGCCTTTTTCTTAAATGGACGTATATTTAGTGTTTCTCGCAACGCCTGTGTAGATATATCCATCAATAAGGCACTAATCAGCCGCATGATGAATGAATTGAATCGATATTTACAGAAAATTTGTCCCTTTGCTGAGATAAAAATGGAGAATGAAAGCCTCTCAAGTAAAAGATATTTTCTAATTGAAAATGCAAGTGAAATAATCCGTCGAACATTTTCCAAAATTTTAATGAATTAGCTGATGACGCGTCTCGTTACTTGTTACGTCATTCGCACAAGTTAATCGCTCAGTAAAAGTGGTATAGATTTATTACTTCCACAAATGCCAGATTTGTAAGCACATAAACAGTCACTACAAAAAATCACTAGCAGACATGTTCTAAATATTATACCTTACCCTTGATTTCCATTTACAATACCTCTAGAACATATAATTCTTGAGTTATTCGATTGATAAAGATCTCATCGCTATAACTAATGATATAAAATGTTGAATCAATGAAAAACTCTTTAGAACTCTTTTCTTTTATGTGAATTTAGTGAATTATGAATGAGTGAATCATTATGTGAATTTAGCAAACGTTTCTTAAAAATTAAGCGGCAGTGAAACTTTGAAGAATTAAAACTGGATTTTTGGATGAAATGTCTTATTTAATAATTACGCTTTAAGAAATATTTATATCGTATGCATGTAAACTGTACAATCTGTAAAATGTATCCATGTACATTGTACATAGATACATTTTACGGATATAAAAAAAGAACAAACAACAAATTACTTTTTGCGCTATATTCTCAGCTTTCTTATTCAATCCTCAATGATTAGCCAATTGTGGAACTTGTGTTTTGGGTTGTTTGAGTTGCATGACTCTCTCAGCTTCTATTTCGGAATGATTGGAATTTGATTGCTTTTCCCAAGAACACGCATACCTTAAATTCGATGACGAGGGAGACTAAAATAGCAAGTCCGATGATTTTGCTTGAGTTAATATCTACGTAAATTACGTACCCTCAGTATAGATCACCTGAGGAATTGCTCGTTATGTAATCTTTAGTTATGAAAATTTTCATTTCGAAATATGCAAAAACCAAGGTATAGCGGTTAGAATATTTTAGCAAAGGTTCAAGCTTCTTAAGCCGTAATTTATTACCGAAATTGCGACTAAAGAAGGTTAAATCTTTGCTATATTTCATATCAAAACTTACTATGACTGAAATACCCCAAAAAGAAAGATCTTAAAGATTTTACAATTATTTCAAACAAAAATGAAATAGTACATTGTTAAGGTATATGTCAAGCTATATCAACGAGGTATACTGTGAAGGTAAATTTATATGTATAATAAACTAAAAATTTATACAGATAAAATAGCTAAATAGTAAAATAGCACTATAAACGTGTTGCTAGAAGAAATGGAAACATACTGATTTTTGGCATATAATTGATGACAATATTACAAAATTTTTCACTTCTCTAAAGATACTTTCCCAAAAACTACGGTAATTTCAGTTAGTGATAAAAATAAATAAAAGTGCAAGCCTTAACATAAAGAAGGTCACGTTACACGTGTTTATTTCGTTAAGAAAGGTCCCACCCTTCTGTAGATAATATCACCTTATCTCTAAGACAATGAAAGAATCAGCTGAACCTTCGTTTATTGAAACGTCATCCGACCATGCCCCAAACCGTCTCAGGCGATATAGTCGTTATGTAGGCATGCTGGAATAGAATTGATGTGATGTAAAGAATGTGATTTGAGAAGGCCATCACTCTGCTCTGGATACGATAGTTAGAATGATGTCCTTCCTTATTCAAGGAGAATTATTCATTTGCGTGTAGGGTATCAAAACAACTGTATGTAATTAATAGTAATTCAAGCTACGATCTTTCATTTTAAGGTATTGTTCCTATAAAAATCATGCAATATAAATCGAGATATCAATACATCACAGTTATATAGCATATAGCTCTGTTATAAACATCATGATTATATTATAATTTTGATATTAACCACTCATTGTCACATCACTTACATATAAATTCAGTTGATTTCAAACGACATCAAAATAAAAATT
Source organism: Pachydiplax longipennis (assembly GCA_036926295.1). Lineage (NCBI taxonomy): Eukaryota > Metazoa > Arthropoda > Insecta > Odonata > Libellulidae > Pachydiplax > Pachydiplax longipennis. Next base: position 7,050,148 of record JAVFKF010000010.1, read on the forward strand.
CGCCGATATTCCATCGGGAAGCCTAATTGAGTTACAGGAAAAAATATATTGCGATATCGATGAGTGACATCTAATACATATAAAAAACTATTAGCTGAAATCTCTTTGCTATTCTAATAAATCTTCTGCTAATCGCCTCCGCGTGTCTCTTACCTACTAACCAACGGATATACCTAAATAGTACTGCGTAAGAATAGGGAGCAGAAGGTATGCAGAAAAAAATTTCTGGAAACCAATCGAAACAAAACAGCTGGAGGGTATATCCGTTCTTTAAAGACCACACAGTGAAGATACTTCTGCTAAAAATTCCTCCTGCATGCAATGAACCTCAGGCATGCAAGCACCAAAATGCAGCTGCACTCGAAAAAGAATCATTTTAGCCCATTTTCGGCTGGCATCAGCTCTTTTTTGAACAAAAGTATCAACAATGTTTCTTTAACAATGCAACGCTTACATTGAAATAAAAAATATTTATTGTTAATTAGATCGGGAAAAATGCAATGATGGTGAACGGTAGCTTCGGCCAGGAGAGATAAAGCTGGATCATTTTTACTTAATATAATCATATTCGCAAATGTATAGATTAAGAAGATAGAAATTAAACTAGGACTGGTGATACACATTGTACTAGTAGTAGCCGGTATAGGAAGAAGTATCCAAGGGTTATTGAATAAATGTACCCAGAGATGCGCAAAAAATACTTTCAGATCCTTCAGAAATGTTTTTTCACCTTACATCTGACATCCATGATCCATAAAACCACTTGTATTTCATTGATATGTTGTTAGCCGAAAAATAGTGCTATGTCTTTCACTTAGCCGACAGGAAAAGCTATATATGGATTTATCTTCGTGCTAATATAATGTTCAACATAATAAGAATATATGACATAAAGTGAACGGTTCATGTCCCATGTACTATTCCGCAAAATCCATAGGAAATTTCGTAAAAATAAAGCCCGTAGACTTATCTCTCTCGACAAATAAACGTTTTTAAAACTTGTAGAAAAACATAGCAATTTGTGTTGAATTACCGTGTTTTTGTTATTATGTTATCCACCCAAAAGTTGGGATAAAAAATGATTAAAATAAAAGAATGTGACCAGAAAAGTGAAGGGTAAAATTTATCCAGGATGACCTTAGTGAAGGTATAGGATTTTTGTATGGCTCAAATCTATATATCAGTTGCGATCACTATGAGATTATCTCCATTTAAAACTGAAGGTTTCAAATCTAACATCATGATCAAAATATAACGATCATTATAAATAATAGAACTAAATTTTCAGCAATATATGACTGCCAGCGATAGTTTAAATGATACCGATTTGCTGATGTTATTGTCAGCACGATCCAATTTGATGGTTAGATAAGGAATTGAAATACAATAAGACGTGTTTATTCGAACAAAAATCCTGCTGATGATAAACAATTTTCATTTAAGAGACTTTGAGATTCACCCTTACGTAATAATTGTATTTTCAGTGAACATCTATTCATCTAACTCTTCCTTCTTCAGCAAACTCCGTAAATTAATCACGAAAATTCTTCGAAACGCTATAAAACATCCACCTGTGACGTAATATACAGTGAATCCCGAAATTAAAGAAAGTTTCTCATCAAGATTTGTAATTACAGTAGTTAAATGAGAGAGAATATCGACGAGATCACGATTAATATTTAGAAACACTTATCAAGATAACAAAAATCCCGATACATCAAGATGCGACCAGATTTTTCTGCAAGCGTAACAGACTATTAGCAACGGTAGAACGTTTGACATTGTCAGCAGTCCAATTAGGAAGCATGCTGACACCATCTCTGGGCACAACCCTTTGAAGTACGCTTAACTGCTGCCGTAGTTTAAATAACACCATTACTCTTCCGCTAAGTGATAACACTTTCGCTTTGTTGGTGAAACTCTTCGACAGATTCATTTAAAAGAATCGCTGAGCTCAACTCGAACGAGAGTTTGTCGTGTGTATACGCTACTCTGAACCGTAATCAAGACGCCAATTTGTACCAGTTTAAAAGGGAAAAATAATATTTATCTTATTATGGATATCAATGAATGAATTCTGTCAATAAATTACGAAAGTTCTGCGTGTCAATATTAATGACACGAGAGTGAATGTTTTACAGTTCTTAAGTCTACCTAATACTTACGGCGATTCCACAGTCGGTAAAATAGTATACAATCCGGTAAAACCATCTCCATTTGTTGTGAGTTATGAGTTGTCTTAAGTTAATTGCATATAAACAAAGATTAAAATGGAGCTCTATTCCCAAACACAAGATTTCCCGTGATAGTAGGACCATCTCTAGCTATTGAAGATTTCCGTTCTTTCATAATAGAGGCAATCAAAACGATTCCTCAAATTGTACGAAGGAAAATGAATGTTACGACTCTTCTAATAGGCCGAAAGTAAGGTTAACTGATGCCAAAAATTGACGTCTAAATTTGTAAATTTCTCTCCTTTCCTCGCTAACTAAGGCTTATTGACGAATGAGCAGATTGACAATCTGAGGCAATACGAGAATTACCTCCAAAGAGTAATTGTTCTCTAAAGAACAGTACAAAACACAGGAGCGAAAACGCATAAAGAGCAGGAGTCATACGTTGGGACACACAATATTTACATCTAGTATCTAAATTTTCCTGGTCACTCGTGTTTATCAATTTATTTTTCTAGATTCAAGATTTTCAATTGTTTATATATCTTGAAATTTCTATATTTAACTTCAAAATTTAGATGGAAGAAAGGCTATTTTGGTCTTACTTCTCCGTTATAGTGCGAAAATAATTATAATACTAAAAAATTCCAGGTATAAGGGTTTCTAACTCGTTCATTTTTAGTGAGGTGCGGGTAGTTAGTACAGAATATAATAATAAGCCGAAGAATCGAACTTTTAACACTTGAAAAATATATCACATCATGATATCCATCATTACATTAACGAGAGTTTCATTTCAGGTCACCCGCGTTCTTATAACAGCCGAAAATCGAAAGTTACTTTTTTCAGCAGAAACTACCTAGAATGTATGGAATTTATGTTTTTGATACCGAAAATAATGAATTCCTTCATGCAGGTTAGGTTATGGGCAATTAATTGGTAAGTCACTAGTTAGGAAGCGTGGATGGAGAATATTTTTAATTTTTGGTGAAGGAGACAAGGATTACACTTAAAACGGTACAAAATAACCTCAGCTGTACATCCGTAGAAAGTACAAATTTGGTTATATCACTCGAAGATAGATTCCAAAAGATAGGTTGTTTTACAGCGGTAGAAATTCAACCGCGTAAATCACAAGAGAGGGACATGTGGGTGTACTCATCCGAAATGCATTTGGCCAAAACAACACATACGCCAAGAGGAAAAACATTCGCAAATTACCTTGGAACCCTTGGATTTGGTGACGAGCGAGGAGGCACGGCGCTGCAAACATGTGGGCGCCGGCGTCCGCGACAAATGGACGAAAGCCCTTTCCTCCGCCGATTGCTGTCTCCGGGGACGCCGGGGCGCCACGCCTTCCCAGCAAAGTAAGCTCCTCCCCCGCTTTCCTCAACAACTACCTTGGAGGAAGTCGGCCGAGAGGGGAAGTGACACTGGCACAAACACAAGCACAAGAGAGCAGCGGAGGCACGCGTCTGCAGATACGGGTAACGTGGTCGAGCGTTGCGGACTCACTAGCGCGTCCTTCACTCAGAGTTGAATTGTTTCGATGTGGCCGGCATCTCGCCCCGCCCCGTGCCGTCCTGGGGATCCCCCGCGAGGCGGACCAATGGCGGCACGATTAGGGGCCGGCAAGAGCCAATGGGGCGCCACCGAGATTCCACCCCTCTCATACTACACGCCCCCCACCGCCCCCGCCTTCTCAGGTGCCGCTGCCACGGGATGGGGTTGAAGGAAAGATCTCGGAAATGTTAGGATTCCTTTTTCTTGCAGCTGCGATTGGCATTGCTCTTAAGGATCGGGGATGATAACCGTCAAGATGAGAAAAAACTTTTTTTGGTGCTTCGGAGGATTCGATGCTTTGGGAAGGTCATGATCGATATTTTTGTTTCTGCTCGAATGAGATTATTTTGTCTTGAAGTTCTCCGTGGTTTCGATATTCCGTTGCCCTCTCTTGTTTCTACTTCGTTACATATCTCCAGGTCGACTTATGAGATATCACCAGTAACATAAAGTGATTAAATGGTTAACGATAAAGCAGCATATTGTTGGGTTCTATCCAGAATTACTTCCGACAAAAATATCAAGGAATATAAGTATGGTTTGTCAGCCCTAAACATATTTATTCAACGGACATTAGAGGGAGCGGATCATTTAGTAACGAGGCCTTTGGATATTGGATTTTTCGAGACCTTTTCAACGGTTGTTAAACGAAAAAAACATGCATGAGTGTATAAATGAGACCAAAATAGCAGGGCCGGCCCAAAGGCGAACCTAGCATCGTTGAGGTGGAAAAGTTTAGAGGAGATTGTTTTGATCTGGAAGGTAGTATTCTCACTCTGATGCATTTGCGTCATTCATGAATTATGCCAAATTAAGGAAAAGAAGGAATTCTTAGGGATATAAATTTTATAGACAACAGTAAAGAACGAGGCAAAAGAGTGATGGGAAATCATTCCTTCATCTTTTAACCATCGTAAACCTTTCATAACGATCGGTTGTCTCAGTGTAGCTTTGTAGCAGAACGAGGATTTTTCCTATTTTCAATACTGTATTATTTTATAATAAACTCTCCTTCAATGTATTGTTATCAGAAAACTCTATTATTTCAATCAAACTTTTAAAATATCGATAGGGACTTCGCAAACTACTCGCTTGTGGTGCCAAAATAAGTACCTTAGACTGTTTCTGTATATTAGACTTACTTATTCGATAGTATTAAGGCCTAAAAGGCGGAAGAAAAGTTTTGAGGTCGATCCCGGCCAGATCACAACATCATTCAGGGCAGACCTCATATTTAGTCAGGACAAATATCTTCCCAAATTGTCATACTTCACAAAAATAGATCAGTCATAAATTCCTGGATCATAAATTTGTCCATTCATGCATTGCATGGTTTTAACTCTTAAGTGTATCAAATTGCTCCATCAAATCAAAATAATCTACAGACTAGTTTTGCTAAACGTCTATTGACGAAATAACAAATTACATCACTCTCGGATTCTTATCTCCATAAAAGAAATATTTAATTGAGATTTGAATTTTTACCTTTTTAGGACGCTAAATTATTGAATATGAGATGTATTCTGAATTTCCAATATTCAAAGACTGCAATTTTTAGTACGCGAGCCTCTGGGCGGTCACATAGCTCTCCTAAACCTAAATCCATCTCTGTAGATTTAGGTAGGAAAAAAGTCATCCTTTGTGCAGGAACATACATCGTCAGCTTATTAAGAGGATCGACATTTGAAGAGCGTGGAAATCGTGGAAATTTGTGTGATAAAATAGGCTCCTTTGGCATTCCAATGGCAAATTCCTCTATGACTGGAGAAACTTGCAGTTGACACTACAAGCTATTTATGTCCTAACCATTTCCTTATCTCAAAAGGGTTTGCGACGTCTCTAAGCTACTCTAAGAAAAAATTATATCGAAAAATACTGTATTTTTCTCGAAAGTTGTTTACAGCAACTCTGGAGTATTTTTGAAAGATGGTGTAACATAAATTAGGCATGAAGGGGAAAGTATCGCTCCAAATTCGCCAAACCATTTATATAAAACTGCAACAAATTATAGGATATTATTTGTATTCGTTCTCTACCGGAGTCTGCGTATTTTCAGAATTATCGCAGTATGCAGTATCATATATGAGACCACTGATGGCACACAATGATGATTGAATAAACACCGTTAAACCATCAAAAATCTTTTTTGATGGTTTAATACTGTTTTTTGAGTTATCACAGGATGTTGATGATAAGAACGTGATCAAGTTTCTACCACAAGCTTAAAATGATTTAGGAATTTCCCCAAATAAATCCTGAATCCATGGAATGGTATCAAAAATATCTCATCCATGATTTTAATTAAGAACGCTAAAGATAACACCAAAATCGTCTAGTTTTAATTCCGCTAAGATAATGATATAAAATATATTTGTTTTGTATCCTGGATAATCTAACGAAATTTTATATTCCGAATAGTTTCAGATAACTAATTTAGAAATGCAACCAGAGAAATTACGGGTAGAATCAATGATGAAGAAATTTAGAGGTCTGGAAAATGTATAAATTCAATGCAATAGCGTACTTTAAACGCTTCATGCAGAATATAATATTTACTATATTACCTTATATTTTTGTGGACCGATTTTATTAGATAGAGAACTTTATCCCAGAATGCTTCATTAACTCAGAGATCAGCAGGATTAGATTACAAAGGTAAAACGAGTTATCATAGCTCCAAAATTTAAAAGAAAAGAATTTGAAGGTGTTGAGAAAAGTTTCTTTAAAACCAATCTAGGATTAAAACGCATTTTTGTATCATATCGACCTATTTTCCTTAAGAAAACTGTCTATAATTCACTTATATGTGATTGAGTAATATGAATTATAAAAAGTTGAGTAATATGATATGCAAATGAACTCTATCCAATCTAAATTCTACCGCAAGAATCCTTGATAGTGACAGATTCAACAGGAAACGTGGTTACGATTAGAAAACGATTTTTATTGCTACGCTATTCCGACCGCCTATGGATTTGAATCCTTAGAATCTCATTAACTGTGACAATAAAATCTTTAATATAAAATGGAAATGGTACTCGCAGTTTTAAGCAAACAAGAAACCTGACATCATTCATTCATTCAGGGGCATTTTTTTATAGAATTGCATTTTCTAACCTTTATTCTTATAGTTGAATACTATCATCACATTAGGGGGGAAAATAAATTAAGTTTATGAAGACAATTTAATATTAGGCAATTTCTTTGTTAATAGGGGAAAATAAATGAAGTGTATGAAGGCAAGGTATTAAGCGATTTCTTTGTTAATAGAACATCGCTTGAGTATTTATGCTCAAGGACTCCGTGTCGCAATATGTTATCAGGCGTGAACAATACACGGAAAGTAACTTTGAACATCTTTATCGGTGCATAGCTGATGAGCAAATACTAAGAAAAGAATGGATTTGCTGAACGACATCTATTTCCAATTCCATAGTTATTCTCTATTTGTTTTCGGTGAAATTAGAACTCTATGCATAATCACGCTGAGGTATGATGTAGGAATTCTCGTTTTCCCAAAATAGGAGTGTGCGAGATTTACATTTAGATTACATTTCTTTGAAATTCTGCCATGTGGAAAGTTCTAATCAGGATTTGTGCTTAAACAATACAATGGGTGGACTTGAATATAAAATTCCATATTGATAAGAACCAGTCTTTAAATACTCGAAACTTTTATTTTTCAAGCTTAATCATCAGATGCAAGCACTGATTCTCCTTGTCATGTATTGATTCAACATGTATAAAAGGAGAACATTCTCGGTCATTATTTGTTAAATGAGATATTTATATATAAAATATATATATATATTTTCCTTAATAAGTGAGGCAAATCTCCTGAGGATTGTTGGCTGATCGGTAGGTGCTTAATGTTCAATGAAAATCATTTTATAGCATAAAGTATGATTTAGTATTTTACTATTTTAGGAAAGTGAATGGATCTATGAATAAGCCCTGACTGTGTCAAATTTCAAATTAATTATTGCTGATATAAGAAAAGTTGAAGGAATTGTGATTCTTTCAGACTGCAACTAATGATATTTATGCTATTGTCACAGAGTGGATCCCTTCATTTTTTCCCTAGATTTTTTGAGTAAAAAAAATAATTTTTGAGGCACCCACAGCTCGATTTCGGAGGACTTATTAAATTCGAATTTCGTCTTAGATAAACCACAGATATCATCCAAAAATATGTAAGGCATATTTCTATGAATAAGTTTTGCTTAGGGAACAACCCAAGGTATGAGCCGCGTAGATCTTCAATATTTTAAAATGCAGGAGACATATTCGGAACATTTAGATTAATATCTTCGTCGGGTCTTCAGAAACTAATCACAATCCCGCGCATCTTACTTACGCATTTCAGATTCGGCTACAAAGAAAATTACTTACGTATGGTGTATTCCGTACTCCATAAATCTCGAAGTATTTCTTTCACAAATTTATGCGTAGATTTCTTGCCCAACTACAGACACCTAGTTTTATTTCATTTAGTCGCGACCTTTCTGTCAGCATTGCACGGTGTCAGTGCTGAAAAAATATAAATTTCCTGATTCACCTAAATAAGGCGCTCAATAACAGCGGAAGAGAGCCTTTGCGGTTCTGTAATCCAAGTCTCTTCCTATCACAAGGCCTCCGCGGAAATAGTGGCGCAACCCATTTCGTGTATATACGAGGAAAGTGGAGTGTCCCAATGATTCGCAACACGTCATTGCCTCGCAACAGCGGCGTCATCGCAACATTTGTGTACTTCCGCAGAAAACGAGTGACCTGACATGCTCCGGGAACGCGATTCCGAAAAACGGCAGACAGTTTTTTTCACGGGAAATTGAGTTGGAAAAATGAACTTAGACCGAGGTGGCCCTAAATGCTTATAATTGGGAACGCCATTCGCTTAGCTTTATCCTCCTATTATGACTCGGTAGCAGAATAACTCGCTACCTCTCTACTAGGGTGAACAAACAGTAAAACCAGATCAGTGGAATGGAAATATTTACCAACAGGACTCACTTACCATTGAAAAATTTTTAGTATTGTAGAATTGAAACTCACAGGTAAAAGGAACTACGACAGTAATTGCACAAGGATAACCATTCCTGGTTACCATATCTTGATGAATGGAAAACATAATAAACGTCTTTTGTTTCAAGATAGAAAAATGCCTTATATTTACTTAATCTCACTATCTCACATCACCTTGTTCATGGGTGAGATGACACAAAAGCAAATGAGTTATGAATGGTTCTGATTAATGGGAATCTTCGGTTACTCTTTATCAAAAGTTATGAAAAGCATTGATGAGCTTAAGAATGATTCTGAAAAGTGTTTTCATTAGGCCATTGAGCTAAAATTATGTACATTAGGGTTTTCTACTCATATCATTCGGACTCATTGAGGAAAGCAAAGGAACACTTCCTCACTCCTCATCTTACCTAGTAAGCCTTATTCCTTCTCAAAAGCTTTTGGTAACTAATGGCGAAACATTTGAGCTACAAGCCAACACCGGACTGAATGCAGACAGACGATTATTTTATAAGGACGATTATTCCGGATAGATTTGATCATAATTTCTTCTAAGTAAAGCTATCAGCTGATAACGAGGAATTTAAATACATATCTTTAAAAGTAAACACTTTATATGAAGGAAGAAGGAGATGGTATATGTTATTGTTTTGCTAAGTCAAGCACTGGTGGATCCAGGTGGGGAGAGCGAAAGGGGTGATCTCCTCCTCCCTTGACGACTTTTTAGCACTAGCGATTTGCCTAGGATTTGATAAGGAGCTTGAATTAAAATAAAGTATGAAGTTTACCCACGATTCCTGTACATATACTACATTTATTACAACAAAATAGCAATTTTAAAAGCCAATTGAAGGAGTTCATAACAAAATTATCGTAAAACTCCCTCCACTGAAAAGTTTTTATATCCGCCCCAGAGTTACAGTCGCCTTAAGTAGCGAAATTTATGAAAACTTTCAGCTATGCATTCATAGTAGGAATGGACGAAAGATTTATCATAACAGGAAATACTTCGTATAACTTAGGAAGAAATTGTGTTTCCTAAAGTTGGAAATACGGAGGTATGAGAACTGACGACTATCATATGCCAAAACAAAACAATCACGTATCACAAATACCACATGTTAAAATCAACCGATTAAGTGAAAGGAAAAATTTCGAGAAATTATATTATATCCGAGAAAACTTTAAAATCGGTACATTTTAACGCATGCTTTTCGAACTGCCAATGCTAATTTTAAACGCCACGGTCTTACTCATGATTGTTTCTCATTTTGCAAGAAAGAAGAAAGTCGATTAAAAACTGAAATGAAATCATCTACGGAAATGTTTGACAATCTTTGTTGTGGTTGCACGCATAACAGGAAGCTCACTCACTCGGAAATTTAGAGGAAGAAAACAATTTACCTCGTAAAGAGAGGCCTAATGTTTCGGAATTGCGGAAATATTCAGCTTCTCAAAAGCAGCTAATAGGACAAACCAAAAATATCCTAGAATTAAGAGAACTTCTTTGGTTTCTTGGTCTTGGTGCCATAAAAGTAAGAAAAGAACGACATATTTCTCATTGGAACATTGTCTTATTTGTGAGTAATAAAGTGACGCATATGACGGAAGTTAGATGCCTTGCATTCGACATTCAGCAGATGAAAATGTCTACTAACTGAACGGTACCAGACAGGAATAATTTTAACTGCTGTTGATGTGTACAAAAACAAAAGAAACGTCCACAGGATTGATTGAAATATAAATTATTGTTGTGATATTTACGGGATTCGCTGTGTTGTAGTAAATACTATATTTCGCTGAATCTGCCGTCAGCTTCTTCAGGTAAAAGTGAATAATAATATCTTTCACGCGCCGGCTATACATATTCCTCCACATACTTTCCCTTGCAATCCATTACGGTCCTCTCACTTTTTGACCGTTGGTTTACATTTAAATAATATTGTACTCATACAAAACAAAATAACTGAACTGTAGGGAGTAAATGATTGTAGTTTGCTCCAGTGTAGTATGAAACTTCGTGGTTTGGGTGAAAATAGTGCATTTCATGGTAAGTATTTAATGTTTGATCACGTGAGTTATCAAACGAATTATATATAAATGTGATGACAAGAAAAATATAAAACAAAGAAAACATGTACATGAGGAAATCTTCCTATTCTTTGCTACACTGACATAGAGATAAAGGTCTATTAGAACGGAGAAGTGGAGAAGAAACGGGTAAATCATTGAAATCAACGTCATCGAGAGCTGAGACAGTGATTTGAGAAGCAAAGAAAGCGCAACAGAAAGACCTTCTATCTAAGGAATCTACAGGAATCAGAATTGACTCATTTTCCTCATGGAAGCTTCTTTGTCCTCATATGCATGCGAGTAAAGAGTATGACCTTGCTTCCATCATAACGGTTTAAGCAATCGGCAAAGTTCTATTCCAGGCGAAATGAACTTTCTGATGAGCGGTATCACATTCCACTTCCGATATCTGCAATTATTCCCAGTGACAATTAACTGTTATTATAATAACGATATTAAAAGATTCATTCTCTCAGTATCTCAAGATGTTAAGAGAACGCATCTTTCTAGCAGATTTACTGAAGAGTCCATAAATAGCAGTTTCAATGAAATCTTAAATGGAAATAAAATTATATTCATCTGTAGTTGCATAAGAAAACGACTGTGAAATGTGACATACTCTGTAGTATATCACATATGTAGTATATCACATATGTAGTATATCACATATGTAGTATATCACATATGTAGTATATCACATATGTAGTATATCACATATGTAGTATATCACATATGTAGTATATCACATATGTAGTATATCACATATGTAGTATATCACATATGTAGTATATCACATATGTTTGGTGTTTCACACCCCCTGCCATGCGCCAGTGGCGGTTAGCAGGGTCCTTATGTAAATGTAAATGTAGGAAGGAACATTTAACCTAAGCAACAATAGATACATAGTTTATGCTAAATAATAGACCAATTCCCTTTATAGAAGAATAAAGTATGCACACTACCTCCAGCCAAAATCTTTCAATTATTTCTTGTGGAGAATTAAATATTCCAATGAGGGGAAACTAAAATTTGAGATTAATACTCTTAGGGGCGTTCCAATTATATGCTAGACAAAGAAGAAAGCAACAATGGGAAAATTTCTTGCACCATTGGTATTCGAATTCCATGTATTGTCGCTATTATCTAAATTCAGGGTTGTAGAGCGCGCGTTTGAGAAAGTACTGTTGCATAGATCAAAACACGGTCATATTTTAGGGAACTATGTTATTTACTGCACATAAACTATTGTATTAACATTAAACCATTACACAAACCATTAGTATCAAAATACAGTATTTCGATTTTAAATTGTTTAAGCACAAAATTTACTTCGTTAGCCGTGATGGTAAGTATTTGTAAGTAAACAGCCATAAAAAATCAATTAGTGACAAAGTATAGGAGTATTAGCTTACATAGGAAGAAAAAAACTAAAGTTATGAGATCGACTAAAGGAAAGAAACCTGAGACAACAAAAAAATAAATACAGATGAGGTGTACTGATTCCGCTTTAACTCTAGACAACTGTTTTGGTAGCTCTAATCTAAAAATGTATAAATAGGCCAGAAGAAGAATACCAGTTGCCATTGAGGTACTTTCCATTAACCTAAAGGAAATGATAGAGTAGGGTCGCGTAAGGGGAATCAAAAAGAATTGGTTACATTCACAGTCTGAAATGTTTCTTTCCATGGGCGACAAACCTTGACCCAATGAAATAAAAATATTGGGAGATCGGATATCTTTGAGCAGTGACTTTGGCTTAAGATGCAAAAATATTTCTAATTGAAAGAAAACAAACGAGTAAGTCCTATAGATGATGGGAGAAGAATGGGATTCAATCCATGTCATTCTTGGATTTATGTGCTATGTATGTTCTACTACAATTCTGGAACTTCTGGAGCAATTTCAACCGAATTTGGTACATATCTGATTTGGTAACGAACGCCAGGCGGAAATTTCAGATATAATGAACCTTTTAGACTCGTGAATATTTGTAGAATCCTTCTTCTTTTATAACAATCTACTATATATAAATTTGTATAATGTACTAAAATTAAGTATGATTTATTATTATTATTGTTATGAATTAATGTAGTGTATCATTATTATAATCTGCTATGGTTGTTTATTGTGATTTTTTCAATAAATATATACATAATGGATTAAAAATTATGACTTATGTAGTATAAGAAAAACGTATATCAAGAGCAATGATTCGTCAGAAGTTTTTCTCGCTGTTTTGGCAAAACGTAACCGTCGCGAAACGAAGCTCTTTCGAGTGGGCTCCCTCATTTGGACTCTCGGAATAGGAATGACACAAGAAGTCATGGCTAAATGACGAACATAAAAACCTTTCAAGCCTCCGAAACGTTAAAGAGTTTATAGGCAGCTTAATAAAAGGGCCACGAGAAAGTTAATTGCTCGGAAAGAATCCCGAGTGTTAATTGAATAAGAGTTTTCGGCGTGTCCCTCAATTACGGCTTTCCGGTTTTCCTCCGCGTAAGCACAATCTTGAGCGAGATATATAGGAGTCTGTTTGCATTCTGTAAAAGGTTCTCCGTTTTGGTTTCGCAGAAACGAAAATGTATTTCGGTGAAAAGGAAGAGAAGAAAAGAACATAAATGCACTCTGAGAAGTACGCTTGTGTTAAGTAAAAGAGCGTTTGATGATGGAGATCATGAAAAGAGTATAAAAGAGTTGCTCGTAAACAGTGGTATGCTGAAACATTCGACTTTTTCTTTCGCGAGTACTTTTCTTGGAATGAAACGGAACGCATTTTAAAAATTTGGTGGTCTAAAGTATCACTTTTTGGGGGTACTGGTTTTTAAAAGGATGGATATTACTTTAGGGGGATTAAGTTTTGGTAAGATACAAGTAAATATCTTCCCAAAAAGTGCTCTAAACTTGTACCAAAAAGAAGCATACTGTCAAAAAAATTATTCAAGGTATAGTAAGGGAAATATAATGCATATAGAATACTAAAAATAATTATTTTTTGGCTCTGAGATCTCTCTCAACTTGATAATTATCTCTGTTTATATTGTTTCGCATATACTTACTGCTTTATATTGTAAGATAAAATGATAGATAAAATGGATTGTGATTAAGCGGAAATTTCAGATGAAGTAAAAAATATGTATCATAAAATTCTACTCTCACCTAATTTTAGAGTGATTTCAAACCTTGCGTTTCCCGCGGATTATTCGATTTGCTCTACGAAAAAATCGAAAGAAAAATTAATAAAACTTCTACAGCTATTAAAAGATATGAGCGTATGTATCTTTAAAAATTTAATTTTTTCTTCCGTTATGTAATTTCACGAATTGAAGTCTTCCAAAATCGATTTAAATAAAAAAATATTGCCTGATAAAGGTTTTCCAAATAGACCAGTTGAAACCTTTTATCATTTATATTGGAAATAATCAATAATGTATAAAAAATGCACTACTTTACATTCATTATCAACATGAACTTTGTTTCTATTGGCGTAATTATTGCTCCATTCATAGATAATTATAGCGGAATCTTGACTCACATTAGATAGATTATCACGGATTGAAATCTTTTATATTTCGTCCGACATCATGAAGAGGCATCGTATTGCTTATGGCCCCGTGTATCACTCACGGGGGAATGGCGCGAGCTGTTGTGACTTTTGAATAGAAAAATAAAGTTGGCGATAATTAATTTTGAAGACATCGAGCTTAAAGAAAATTCTGATAGAGCAGTAGGAAGAGCGCGCGCCATTCTCTCGTAAGGAATGCCATAAGATTTACGTGGTTATGACGTTGAACGAAGTATAGCTCTGTCTTGAAGGTTCATCTAACGCTGATTTCAAATATCAACGGCAACACTGGCCATCTGCAGATGAGAGAAGAACACCGCCGTGGACAAACAGAGGAAATCCAGATGAGAAAGAGGAGTGAGTGTGTTTATACCACTGCTAAAGGCACCATGAAACCACTATTCAAGACAGCGTAGCACTTATCAAGAGCACTTGAATCGCTTATCTGCATCCTTAGCCCTCTCGTATTAACTTTAAGGGTTCATCACATGCGAAAAGGACTTTCTCTTCTATGTCCAGTGACCCCTTGCGTCCATATTTGCATCTTCTGTACGTTTGCTAACTTCGTTTCTTAAGGAGGAAATTTTAATCAAATCCCACCTCAAATGAATTTTAGAAGTTTTCCACAACCTCTAGATTCAATTTATCGAAATGATATTCAGTGAAACACGTTCAAGACGTTTTTCACAGGACGGAGTGAGAATCACGTAATAGGAGGGATTTAATTTATAATTTAATTTAACCAGGAAATGACAACTTACTATTTCTTACTCATTGAAAAACAAGGAACGGTTATTTGGCTCTTTAATGTTTAATTAACTGCTTTACACCTTGGAATGAAGTCTTCTTTTTGAGTCTGCCTTATCTGTAACAGCTGTAGACAAAGTGTTCCTCCACCTCATTTGTACCTCCTACTCGATGTGATAATTGAATACAAGTTACAGTTACATATATGATGAATGAATATATTTTCTTTGCTGTTTGTATTTTTACCCTGTTTTATATGCCAAGTAAAGAGTAACTTCTCGAGTCTAAATTTTTCTCAATTTTTTTCGACTCCAACGAATCATATATTCTGAAATCCAGAAATATTCGGATTCTGAAACAACCTTACTCCAAATTGTTGCATGTGAGAATTTCAAACAGCAAAATACAAGTAATAAAGAGTTATATTATTTTCTGAAAATGTAAAAGTAAGCATTAGTAGTTTTTATTTGACTAATATTTTACAGCAATATTTTAAAGTTCCTTCGACAGCTAAAATCATTTCGGACATATGAGCTCCCTCCGGGAATCGAGCCCGGAACCCCTTTCATCAAAAGATGTATAATTATCTTTCACATTTTCATACTGCAGTTTCCTGTGGTCCGGCCCAACGCAATTGACTAAATAATCTTAACTGATTAAGTATACACTTATTTTTCACACAATACCTGAAGAAATGGAAATGACACAATAAGTATTCATTTAAAGTCGAATAAAATGCGACTAAAAGTGTAAAAGTCCAACGAATAAAAGTAAGTGAATAAGACTATTAAAATTATAAGAAGTGTATTTTGTATACTTTTCATAATTTTAATGAATTAAAAATAGTGTGAGTGAATGAGAAACGAAAGTAGTTACTTAAAATCAAACTATCCCATATTTGGAAG
This sequence comes from Pachydiplax longipennis, assembly GCA_036926295.1. NCBI lineage: Eukaryota > Metazoa > Arthropoda > Insecta > Odonata > Libellulidae > Pachydiplax > Pachydiplax longipennis. The sequence goes on from JAVFKF010000010.1 coordinate 7,066,194, forward strand.
TCGTGTGGTGCGGATCCTGATTCAGTCAGCACGTGAGTCATCGTGTTTGGTCACATCTGATAAAGAGCGTAATTATAACAAACGGAAGTGAAATGCATTTTAATGAATGGACTCTCAAATTTCATTAGGGTTGCGCGGGAGATCAACGATCATCGCATGGTTTCGGAGTAAAGTTGGGGGATAGTCGACTGTGTCTCGAAAACTCTTTGAAGTTGTTTTAGCTCATACTAATGGCTAAGTGGTCCGTACTGTAAGCGCAGGTTTCTAATTAAATTTGCTCCATTCTGTGAAGCCGGAGTCCGACCTCGATATTAATCCCTCAGCCTAAGCAAATTCCGAAAGTTAACTTTGAATGATGGAAATAAAATTTAACATATCACATTAAGTTGCGCGACTAAACCCAATTTTTCACTTCTTGTACAACGTTAAAATTAAAGTTTGCTCGGTTACTCCATTTACAACTGGTCGTCCGGAAACGAAAATAATTAGATGAGGATGAAATGTCAGCATCTAATTGTCTGCTTGGAGAGAGGCTGTAAATAGGCACGAAGCGTGCAGTCGGGGACTCTATTAACGAGCCACGTACCGCGAACTAGGACTAACCGTATAATGAGATTAAGCGGAAGAATATCACGCATTCATTGAGCAGTCTCACAAAACAAAGGGGGCTTCTTAGGTTAAAAGAAATGGTAGCACCCGTCACATATCTTCCGTATAAAAGTAGATGATGTCGACTTAGCGGCACCCTCCGAAAAGCAAACAACAGTGACTGAATGCTGAGTTAAGAAAATATTGAGAGACAAACGAAGGAACTATTAAGTAACTAGTTAACAATGAAGAACGCGCAGCAAACTCAGCCGTCTGCGAATACCTTTAGTGTCATATTGAAACATTTTTTTCTGTGATTAATCTAATTGAAAATCAACGATTCCTAGTAAAGATAGAATCCATGCCTAAAATGAAGAAATCGGAAAGTCTTATGCATCAGTACGTGTCGCAGTGATGGCAACTTGAATTGTTGTATGATTGCGCTCAGAATTCTATTGAGATTTGAATCTTGAATTAATTTGATTCGACCTCATCTAAGAAACGCTACGTTCGATCTCATCATATATGTTCTCATTTGATTTACTCGCTGCCGCGCACGATGGCAAAATAAGAGGCTGCAAAAAAATTTCAAAAATATTATACAAGTATCTTAATCTGATATCTTTGATTTTTTCCATTTTTTGAATTGAGGTTAACATGTGATCTGAATTAAAATCTTTGATAATCGTTCCCCTTATACAATAGGGCAACACAATTAATTATTTCGGTAGGTTACTGCTCTTTTTTATTTCCATTATCTTTATGATTGTGCATTTGTGTAATCTATTATTGCTATTCAAGTATCCTTCCGTTGAATTTCTTTCCTTTCAATTAACCACTTGGACAGTTCTTTTTTATCTTAATGGTAACTGCAATGATTTTTTTACTGTTTTTTTTCGGTTTCTTCTTCTTAGTTTTCTCCTTCAGAAGTGCATATTTTTCTTTGCTAGTTTTTTACAATGTTGGGAAGCTTACATTTAAAATGCCTATTTTTTATGCTTTAAATTTTCAGTAATAATATTTATTTCTAATTCCCCTATGATGATAAGAAGAGCTTAATGCTCGTTCAAATAATTTATTTATTACTTCATTATTTGTTTTACAATTATTGTTTTTGCTTTATCACTACAACTATCATAAAATTGATATATTCAATCGCGACTTCGTTGAATTTCACAGTCACTATGTTAAAAAATAAAGCAAAGTTTCACCTAGTGTTTTATCTTTATATCTTTAAGGTTATGATATAGTTTAAGAGTGATCATAACCTTATTCATCATACTGCCAATGTATCAACCTGCAAACATCTGAGATCGTTCCCATGTACAGTCACCATCACGTTTCTTGAGTAAATGCCTCGAAAGTTTCCACAATCAATGCGGAGAACCACTTCCAAATGGTCCGATACTGGAGCTATATTTTAGGTTTAGATTGCCCTTCCGATTATCCCAAAGCTTAGGTTACGCCTCCATAAGTGATCCGGCGTGTTGTATGGGTGTTGGGGATTCAAAGTGAGGCGAGGGATAGAGAAGAGGTCAAACCCTTGTTGAAAGTTTCGCTGTCGGGGTCATTTGTGGGGAGTGAAGTAGGGGATAGGGGCAGAGCGAAGTCGTAATTCTTTGACTGGTGTCGGTGGGTGTCCGGAGGGGAGTTTACGAGTGTCTGGAGGCGGAGGTGTGGGGCAATGGAAGCCTTGGAGACGTGAGTTTGTTCTCTTTTATTTCGTTTCCGAGAATGGGAACAAGTGGGTCCTTTTCTCGGACGAAGGAATGAGCTATGGGGTACGATTCTTCCCTTCAGACACCGTGTCAGATGTCGCAACTCTCCGATAAAGCACGCGACGCAAACCTCCATTTATCTTAAATCGGGCGCTTGTTAATTTCGCTCGACTACGGCCTGTCTAATAAACGTTCATCATATCCGGAGGATTTTTTTAAGCGAAAGGGAAATTTGTGATGCTTGATTTTTTGCTTCGAGGGTTTGGGAGTTGGTAAACATCTCAGCGAAACACGTTTGTTATGATTGCATATCACTCCTCCTCTTTGAGTTGCTTTATTCTTATTTGGCACTCTTGAATAATTCTAAACAAAGGCTTCACACTCACTCACTCATTACTCACCGTGGCCAAGTGAGCTATGGAATTGGGCGAGTTGTATCACGAGGTGATGCAAGGTTGTACAAGTCCCGAAGGTGCTTGTGTTTTCGTATGCGTGTTACATGTGCGTAATTTGTAATGCGTTATTTTTAATTGTGCAATGAGAAGTAAAGACACTTGCGTATACAATGTATATGTGCACGCCTCCATCGTAGTGGGCATTTCAACTTATATTCTCATTAATGCGAAATGTTTAGGTTGTCCCCTACATTACGTTTTCACCGAAATCCACTTTACGTTGTGCATGGAAAATCTATGCGAAAAGTGACTTGTCATGAAGTCCAAAAATCTTTCACATTGGTGCAACTTAAAAATGTACAACAGATATCTACATCGATGAACATATATCGATACCTATGATTCACGATATACTTATAGTTTGGGATTTGGGACTAATAATAACTTCACTTCCGCGGAATTTTCATGAGCGTAAATCCTAAATTGTATATATGTATGGCATCTCTTTGCTTAAAATGAAAATACATTTTTAATGTTATGTAATTTAATACAATTACATTTTTATATGTTCCTGAATATTTTTAAAATTCATTTCAATGAACTAAAAAACGGAAGGAAGAATGTCAAACATTTTATAGAATTTTTGCGATTTAATTCTTCGACTAAGCATAATATAAGCTCTAAAATTGTTTTCAATACCCATTCGTACTCCAGGTGATGCCTAACTAGCGCTAAGCAACATCGCTCGCGGACCTTTCTTCGCTCCAACGGACTATATTCTCTTGACGAATCGGAGTTCCTTAAGTGTCCGCCCACATATATAATGGATGTGGGTACCCCATGTTAAGTTATTCGTGAGGGTTACTCCAAGATATTTCACTGAATCTACTGCTGATAAGTTTTTACCTCGTAGACCATGCGAATAATCATTGGCAATATATTATCTGCCGAAGATGTTAACTACTGAACATTTTTTAAGCTCGAATTGGCAATCATCCCACCACTTCATAGTTCCATCTCAATTATTGGACAGAGTTAATCTATCGTCTCTATGTTCCATTTCTTTAAAATTTGTTAATTTGGTTAGGTGGAAGATGGGACTCAATATTCCCATTTTCGCCAATTAAAGTCCCTATGTAAGTATGTATGTATTTCTCTGTAAACAACCGCGACTATATTACCGTGATATTATTTTATGAAGAAAAATCATCCGCACGAAGTCGTTTTCTTTAGGGAATAAATTTAAGACATTCACAGATTCAAATCTTCGGCTTCCTTATTTCCTAGTGGTGACAGGTCTGCGTCAGATCTCACCGTCTTAATTAAATGATGTCAGCGGAACAGCCTCAAGTAGAGACGGGACTATTTGACGGGTGCACCGAGGATAATTTCATTCCTTTCGCGCGAGATCCCTAGGATAGAGTGGTTGACGAAGGTAGAGTAGATGTTGTGATAGCTCAAACCACGCGTATCTCTGACTCTGAGTGCATCCACGAGTCTGATAACTGAGGATTGAAAGCAGCGAGTCCTTGGTATCATAATTGAATTAAAGAGCAGTCGGGCCGTCGACAACGACTGACCTATTGGAGATGGCTCAATGGTAGAGGGTGTTTTTGAAGTGCGCGTTTTGCGTCTATTCACGATGAGAGTACGCGTCAAAACTTCCTCAATGAATTTTCTCAGGTTCACAATACTTTGTAGATGAGTTCAAGAGGCCGAGAGATTGTGGACAAAGCCCTGTTAAAGTGAAGTGACACTTTATTTAAAGGTGAGCCAAGCGTATGAACCTATAATATCTGAAAGTAAAGTATGTGAATTCGTTTAATTCTCCAATATTTCACGTCACTTGTATTGTTAACCGAATTCCGCAATTTTTGAAAACAGGCGCTTCATTCATTAATATGAACTGTCGCATGATGTGAAAAACATAAATTACTCTTGACTCGGGATATTTTTAAGGTCAAGTTTTAAGCCTCTAAATAAGTATACAGATTGATGATTATATTCATAGTAAATGTTTTTGCTGTAAAATAACGATCTGTATTCTCTACTGTAAATCAGTACCTTAATTTTGTTCGAAATTTAACTACATCGGTGATTAAAACTTAAGCGTGAAGACTACATGATGTTTTCTCTCTTTACTACTTTTTATTAAAATTTGGTTAAGCACCTTATTGTGAGAATGATATGACAGAATGCTTTGCATTTTCCCTTCCGTAAACTTTTCAATATATTTTTCTATCTCAGGCAAGTCGATTCGGATGAATAGATGTCGAGTATCTTTTAACTAATCTACTCAAATTGATTATGTCACAGAATAAATGTAGAGCGTTTATTTTAGCTTAATAGATTGTTCTCGATTGTCTTTATTTGTATTTTTAAAGCACATGCAATGAGTCGGCGATTATTTTCATTAGGTAAATTTTTCTATTTATGTAAGTAAAACATTTGTCCTGACTTCTCTCTAATGTAGATAGATTTACCATTTATTAGCAAGGGTAGGCCCATATGGGTCTCTCGTCCACCTTACCTCATTTTTCATTATAATATGTACAAATATAAACTAAAGTAAGAAGAAAGAGTACACTGCGGAAAAAATCTTTGCTACTAAAGGATGACAAAGAAAAATCTCAAGTTACGGGAAAACAATCACACAATAAAAAATAGAAAGGCAATTTATAATACATGACCGTTAGACGACAAAATATAGAATTGAAATTTAGAAAGGAAATTCAAATTACGTATGTATAAAGTATGAAAAAATTAAATTTAAAGAGCTAGAGAGTTACAAACCGAATAAAATTACTTATCTCAAAATAAATAGAGGTGATTGAGCGTTTCGTGTAGTTAGTTGCAATATCACAGCATCCATGGGTAAGTCCCACTGTGCATTTTTACGGTAGCTTCTTTTGATACTAAAACTCAAAGTCTGATCATCGTAGCGGATCACATTGGCATTTCTCATCGATTAATCAATGTCAGTTAGAGTTTATCTGTAGTTATCGAATGAATCATTAGACTTCAATCGACTTAAGTTGAATGTGAAAGGACTACAGAGGCAATTGCACCAACGAGAATCGCCACAAATATTATGCACTGGACAAGATTGCGTCTTCCCCATCTCCCAAGACCATTAAGTACATGATGTCATCCTCAGTCAGTCGGGAGACCATTAACATTATTTCTTCCACAATAGAGTGTCACTCAACAATAGCCCACCATTTAATTGGATTAAAATAGTACACAATCGAGTCATTCCTCAATCGGAGCATTGTGCCTAAAACTCTCCTGCTTTTACTTAACTTGATCGGCACGATTCTTTCAGAGAAACTACATCACCACTAGTGGGCACCACCATATGAGGCGGAAATTTATTCAGTCATCAAGGTTTAGGAAACAATTTCAAGATATGTATTTTAAGGGGCGTTCATGGGGTGGAAGAGATGATTGACGGACTGGCACGTACGAAGGAAATTTATGAATATGTATTTGAATTCGTTTTTGGCTCAGAATGTAAGTCAAAATATTAAGTCTGTGAACGATAGACAATTGCCCGGCGTTTCTTACTCCTTCTCCTTGCAATCCCAACGTCTTATTGTTTAATTTCAGGTAGATTTATTTTTCAATCTATGATCTCTGATAATCCATGTCTTTCCTTTTTTCCCTCTTCTTTTTCTGTAAGTTTTATTTAATGTTTCTATTCTCTTCTATCTTAATGTAAAAACATTATAAGAGGTTAGGTGGAAAAGAGAACCTTTCGGGCCTAACCTCGCCTAATAAACGGTCAAATAATAACAATAATCGGAATTGGACGTGAACCTTATAATCAATAATGAAAATAGAATGTGATTAGGAGGAAAATCTATGAAGTAATGGAGTATATTTACTATGTAACAACAAATTATATCGGCTTAACCGATTAATATTCAGGTTCTTTAGACAATGCTATTAAAATGTTATAAAAAGCTCCCAGCTTCCCATGGACGCAGGCCCAATCGACTATAGATATTTAACCCATAACCTATATTTCAATATTTTTAATATCTATACACTCGCGATATAATTATCTTGTTTGATCCCGTATAGTTTTAGAGTCATGTCTTTAAATTTCCAATTAACAAAATTCCACACCATTCCAGTTTCATTTTTTTACATTACATTTTGTTTAAATGGTAAAGACTGTCATATCAGAGGATATTTACGTGCTTTATCCATCATATTTATAGAAACTGAATTGATTCTAAGAATAAGAAATTGCTGGTAGTATGCGGATAAATACTACAAGATCTAACCCTTCCACCGAAAGAGAAGTAGTTTCTTGGAACATCTTTAGAAGGCTCGAAATACGCTGGCAGACATGGTCAGAATATCAAGTGGTCTCTCATTAAGTTATTTCGGTGACTTAGCTTAATTTAACTACACAACAGAATGAGTAGGCGAAACAATTTTTTTGCAAATTTGTAATTTAGTAATCCAGTGAGTCAACACCATTCCTTTTTAAATTATTGTCTTAAATTTTTTTCTAAACATTATATTGGTCCTAAAGGCAACGATGTGGAACTCGCGTCAGCGAAAAAGGAAAATAATTGGCATAGTTTCCGAAACAAGAGCTAAATAAACGACGCTTAAGCAATCAAGTTGTCACCCAAGTGATGTATATTTTTATAGCAATCTAACCAAAGTAATATGCTCAGACGGATCCCGGAAAATGTGGTGATGAAATTCTTATCTCTGGTTTCTATTCTCTTTGTGTTTTCTGTTTCAAATAGTCAAATTACCATCGAAATTCCATAATATATTACGTATAGCAAATAAAGTATTTGAAATGTTTACCGGAATGATCGAATTGCCGCAAAGAAAAAAGGTTACAATTCGTCCAAAATATAATGAAAAATTATGATCGAGAGAAAGTTAAAGTAAATCTGACAATCTTTGAATGGGGAACTTTGGAAACCTTGCCATAATACCATTAACGCATTTATGTTTTATCCATCTATTTATATTCTTTATTAATTCCGGTAATCATGTTAATCCTCATAGAATTCGGAAAATTTTTGCATAAAGATTTTAATAATAATATATAATAATTATTTTAGTATTTTTATCTGGATCCTATCTCACTTAGATGGGTAAGTCTTATTTTTTAAGCAGAGCTGCTGACGTTTGATCAAATCTAATATATATCGTTCCATAATTTGCGCAGATATCTATTGGAATGTGTCGAAAATATGTCACAGATTAAATGGAAATAAATCCTAGGAAATCATGAACAATCGCTGAAAGAATCAGCTGCGCAGTAGACGTCAATCAAAATCATTGACGTTCTACACTTTGGTTTCGCCGTTGCTGCTGGAAGAAAATCATACGAACATATCATCGGAAGTATTCAGCATAGCGTGCGCAGTGGGTACTGATAGAGTTGATTAAGTTTCCAGTCTAAACACACAATTTGCGTGCTATGGAGCATTGCCAGTTAACGGTATAGGCATCTCTATCGGTCATTCCTTTACAATGTTCCCATATTCTCTACAAGTGGAACCCTTTTCTTCGTTATACTACTGGCAGGATCAGGCAATTCTCTGCAAGCTAGGATCTGTACTCAGACTACCACACAAGCCATTGCAAAAAACTAGAAGAGGCTAATCCATTCCGGAGAAAGATCTTCCAGAAATTATTAAAGCCTTCGCAGTTGAATCCTCTAGTCTCAGCATATGAAGCAGACAACTGAGGCGAGAAAATTTAATCGTAGACAAAGCGCGGAGGTCGCAGCTAGAGAGAACGTAGCCTGAGGATTTTTGGAGTTAAGAGATGAAAGAGCTTGATAGCATACGAGATGACAGAATGGATTAGGGATGGGGTTTAACTTGAGCGGGGGAATAGAAGGCTGGGGAAAAACGAGGAGGCTAAGTATGAGGGTAGAGAGAAGTGGGGGAGGGAGCCGAATTAGTATCGGGTAGTGAAGGGGGTAAAAGAGGGTAATAGATAGAGACGGAGGATGAGATAGAACGTCTGTTGTAGGCAGTGGCCGTTTTCCGGTGCCCTACCAACGCAATCTCTTCTATAAGCTCAATGAGTTTAATGCCAAGCTTCCTTCCTCGGCTTGCCGGGCAGCGAGACGAGGTTATATGGGAATTGGGCCTCCAATGAAGTACATCCTGGCGGAACGGGGGGCAGGAAGCGCGTCATCTTCACTACATGAGAAAATTAGTATGTGTCAGGATGGAGGCGGGACCCGGCTTGGCCAGTTTCCCCGCACCATGGAATCCAAACGAGAACACTCTCCCTCGATTCCCTCTGTCTTTCCCCTTTGCTCTTTCTGAAAAACCGTCCCTCCCTCTTCTCTTTTCTCTGGCGACGACTCTGTTTGGAAAGCGTAGGGGAATGGACATCGGGAGAGGGCGAGAATTACTGAGCCGTAGGATGAGAAAGGGGAAATGGGAAAACGTAAAAGAACTTGCACCATGACCTCGTAGGGCTAGGGTCATTTCTCCACGCGCCCTGATACCTGGAAGGAAGGGATGCCGGTTAAGATATCTATGGGGGGTAATTGTCTTCCGATAGATTTCCGATAGTACCTACCGATAAGTTTCTCTAAGAATCCCTAAGGAAATGTCAATAAAAATTGATCTTCCTTTCCCTTAAGTTTTAATAAAATACCATCCAGATTCTCCTGAAATATTCTCGCTCATTAAATATCACGTTCCACCAGACTTACTCCTGGTCTTCATGCTCCTACATTTGGATTCCCATACACAACCTCCCTTACTTTATGAACTTCCTAAACCTCTGAACTCCCTATTTCACCTCCATAGACAATACCAGATTGCCCTGACACCCATTCTTAAAACATTGTTTGCATAACTATTAATGTAAATATTCACTGCTGTAAATTAGTTAGTAGTTTAATATTATTTTAGAGCTAGTCACTCTTGATTCCTTTCTAGTTCACGCATTCTCCAAATATATGCTATTGATTTGTTATCTTACTTAAGCGTAATTAAGTACAGAAAGAAACCTCTTACTATGCAATATAATTTCTTATAGTTTTTTATTCCGTTAATTTCCTATCAAATCTGCCCATGGATTTGAGAGATATTTATAGTTTAATTCACAATAATATTATTCATAACTGTTACTTAAATATTTTCATTCTGCTCTTCACCTATGTTAATCTATTTCATTCCCATAAAAATGCAGACTGGAATCGAAACTACCAGATAAATGTAAAAAACTCTTTGTAGAAGGTTGGGATACGCATGTATGCAGTACAAAAATTAGGAATATTTTACTTTTTAACAGTAGATTAAATGTGCCATTCCGTTTGTTTTATGAGAAAATATGATATCTGGAAGATGGAGGCTTTCTTTTTCCTCAAGATGATGAGACAAATGTAACATAAGTGAGTTTCTCGGTGATAAGCTCGTTAATTTCATACCATTTTGAACTATACCCACTCTTTGAGAGTTTAAAAACGAAAATAAATGCTGAACAGAACCGCTGTTGCGTTCCCAATTGAAGTTAATAAAGATAGATCTGCTCATTCTGGTGGCAATGGCATTTAATGATCTGGAAATTCATTACGTAATGAAATGAAAATGTTCCAATGACTTCTCGTAGGAATCAGAGGAATTACGCTTTGATTCGTAATAGACCAAAGGAATCTCTTCTCCAATTTCTCGCTTGCGGTTACTCGTGGCATTTCTGATTCCGTGTACTTGAATATATAAGCACGTTTTTGAATCAAAACCGTACGCATTAATGTTCAAATTAGTCAAACACTGAACTTTGGTAGATTTGTATAGTTCGAATCCAACGGAATCGTCTCCGATCTTTATTTCAAATTTAACCTCCAGTAATCCATACTACACTAAAAATTTGTAGTTTGAAAATGTACTATTGAAACTAGAAAGGGGCTGCGATGGTATAAACTAGATCTTGAAATCAGGTCATCCCTGGTATCCTTACTGATTCAGATATGGTGCGATGCTTTTGGAATATCTGATGTTTCCATCTACGGGTATCTTAGAAGAATAGATCAAAATTACAGAGATAAAATTTAAAATATGGAAAACGGCAAATCGAAATCGCAAGACGTTCTCAAGTAATGTAAAGAGAATAAATTTACAAGAAAACTGAGATTCATCGTGAACAGTGTCGTCGAGTTATGAATTGCTATTACTGATCAACTATACCGTACCACATTATTTATCTTGAAATGTCCTTCACTGTTATACATTGACTTTTCGTACTCTACTCATTTCCGATTATGTTTGAAATACTTAAATTCGCTCTTCTGTAGCTAATAAGATTTCTTTATAATTTCTCTTTAAGTACGCTATAGAAAATTTTACGATAAAGGTCAATATTAATTAAATTTCGGCCCGTACAGTGCTCCCGTGTACTTTTATACTTTCCGTGACACTATTTTCCTACTATAAATTGTCAGAAACAAACAGGAAGCAATAAACATGGAAAATAACCATCAGAGTACCAAAATCTACTTCTAAGGAATCATCAGAAAAAGTGGACATCTTCTTCGGACAGCGGATACATAACTTCTTATTTCGTAGAATTCGCATAGCCAAACCATCATCCCATTCATAAAAAATCAGGCGCTTAATCGTAAATAATTCTCGATGCAGCCAAGGGGAACACGACAGCACTGAGCGGAAAAATATCTTAACTCGGTCCGCAAAAAAGAATAAAAATCACGACGGAAGCACACATTCGCTGCTTCGCTTTGACTGTTGATCAAGCTGTTCATTTACTGCAGATGAGATTAGGGGTGGTCGGAGGCCGTCCTCGTTTTGTCTCGGGGAGATGTCTGCTCTTTAAGGACGGACTCCACTTCCCATCTCGTCCGTTGCTAATTGGATAAGTAAAGGCCTGGATAATATTCTGCTCCGAAGGTTTGCCGAGGCTGTAATAAACGTCTCCCTTAGATGTCAATCAAAATCTCGAACCCTTGTCGTACGTGTGTCAACGCGGCTCGGTGGGACGAGGAAAAGAATAAGGCGTCCAAGGTATATTCGCTGTTCTCCTCTTTTGTCCCCCTCAATCACTTCCTGCTTCAAACCTCCGAGCTTGACAACGCCTCCCGCTCTTGCGTCAATTCCATTGTCTTCGCGCCATCGTTATGTTCTGTTTATGTATCCGAGCCTACCGTTCATGTCCACTTGATTCGTGCGCTTATTTCTGAGTGCTGAATTACGTTCTGATGATAAAAGACGGATTATTATCCCCCTAATCTTTCTCTAAGAATCCTCCCCTTTCGCCGACATTGTTTCGAAGGAAAGTTATTTTAAATTTTTAACAATAGATTCGGATATTAGTAACATAGTAGTTAGTTATGCAGTTAGCAAGTTTTCCGTGACGTTTTCGTGACGTTCATTGATTCCGAAAAAGGATGAGATCGGGAATGACTTCGCAGAAAACAACTTAGTATCCATTTCCCGCAATCAGCAGCGGATTTTAATCTAAAGTTTATAAACGACCATCGAATAACTATGCAAAACCAACGACGCGGCACTTGTATTACAAGTTAGATACCCTCTAATTAGCACTTTACATGTCGTAATAGGGAAAAAGAACAACCTGTACTCTGGTTGAGTAAAAGAAAAGCAGTTTTCATTTTCCCTCCGCTTGAGAAAAAAGAGTTTTTCTAATTTATACTTACTTCATAATATTTATTTGTGAAAAAATTTCAGCAGTGAACTGATTATTACATTTCACCACAGTTAATTAATATCAAGTAACTTTTAGCAACAGTTTAAATGTTAAAACATGCCCATATACATGAGCAAGTATTTATGATATTTCCGTTTTCTATTTTCATGTGTTTTGAAGCGGTAAATCTGGACTAGTTACATACAATATGTAGAAAAATCCCTAACATTGACCTGAGTAGGAGGAGTAACCAAATCCTCCCTAAAAGAAAGGGGTTATTGACCCCCTTTCATCGATGCAAATCTAGTGTAAGCCTATCTACTTTTTGTATGAAATTTCTTAACGCAGGAAAATTGATTATTTTGCCTTCAACCTTTCCGAATTTCGAGACCCAGATAAATACATGAGGGTAGTCTAAACGCCTCTGACGCCACCATGGTTGAGGTATTGACATTCATGTTACTTTATATAGCTGAGACCTCAGATATTCGATTTATATGGATATATTTAGTCTCGATTTTGGATAAAGGAAAAAGCGATCAGTGACGCTTGCGATAAAAATCTTTATATTGTCGTAAATGTGTGAAAGTATCGAGAGGTATTAATTGTTTCCGAGGACGTTCTAGTCTTATATTCTACACCCTTTACTTAATTTCTTCTAAAACCTCTTTATTTTTCTTCTCCGTATTTCTCATCCTTTACTATTTTTCTTCCCTCCAGCTCATTGTTCTAGTTTTTCTATCTTTGCAACCTGTAGGTTTTGCTACTTTGCGGACATTCGTAAATTAACCAACCTTTCGTTTATCCGGGGTCCCACCCAGTCCAAATCAAGGCTGTTAATCTGGAACCGCTAGTCTAAATAATTCAATAGAGCTCCCAAAATTAGAAGGCCTTCTCACCGTATCAAAATCTTCATTTCTTACATACAAATGGGAAAAAAGTGAAAACGTCTCATCTCAAGACAAGTTGAAAAATAAAAATCGATTCATCAAAACGTCCCGTGGGAAATATGACATTAAAATAATCGGAATCGGAATGACTGAGGAAAAAGAGGCACTACCGATCTTTCCTTCATCCTTTCCCTTACTTCAGTCTTTCCAACCCTTATCGTCTTTAAGTCACTCCAATCATTCCTTCTTTTAATCATTTTCTGTTTACTCTGAGTGCATATCTGCTACTTTTCCGTCATCCCTCCCGTTCTCCACTCCTTTCTTTCTCTTCTCCGCCCACCTTTCTTTCTCTCTTTCTCCCTTTTTTCTGGATTCTTTTCTCGGTCTCCCACTCCATCTTCGTCGTAGCATTGCTACAGTGCGTGCGCAACGCTCCAAGGGCGGCCAATGGTGGCCATCAACGTCAGCCAAAAGAACGGATCATACAAACAATGTCGAATACGCCTTTAATGCAGAGTTGCCAACTCTTTTCGCGAAACTGGAAAACGTATGTCGGGAAGGGAGTTGACGTGGTGAAAAAATGGCACGCTAAATTTAAACTTCCTCGAATATTTTTGCTTAGACTACACGCCGGAAAAATATCTATGTTCCCAGGAGCATTATCTTCTCTAATATTTACTCCAGAGTGTGGTAAAGCGCTTTCTTTACGATTGTCTCTGGGGCTATTGACTGGACGTTTTCAATAGAACCATCTTTTTCCGATTATAAAGGCGGAATAAATTGAGATATACTTCCGCAATGATTGAACGTAATTGGATAATTTTCTCGTGCGCTCCTTGAATTGCTCTCACAGTTCTGTTGTGTATAAGGGGAATTCCGCAGGACGGCTAGTAAATATATGTGGGAGTGTGACGACCGGTAAAGTAAACTCCTCGTATACTTCTATAGCCCGCTTAAAAATTCATGGTTATCGTTCTGTTACTAAGCAGTTTCTTATAAGTTATTGTTATAGTTCTATTACTCAGCAGTACATCCCCAGTAGAATGGTAACTTTACCTGGAGAATTGTAAAAACCTCCCAGATATATCTTCTACGGTAGAGAAAGGCTCTCACTGTTACATACCGCAACTTAACATTCTGATTCTAAATAAGGACAAAAATCCGGTTAATTAATACGGTGCAGCGTTTTCCAGTAATTTATTGAATTGATTTTACCTGACTAATATTACTTATTGACTTAGATTTTTTAACTGAAAGGGATGCGCTGGAACCTCGATTGAAGTACAATGTTGTATATTTAGGGGAAGAAGTGGAATCATAAGAAGATACAGACTGGTGGTTATTTCTAGGAAGAAAGCAAGGACGTGACAAATCTGAGGTACTTCTTTCTAGATATAGTTTTTGAAATTGAGATACATTTTCGATATGAAATGCTTGTTTCACCCAAAAAGGGGCAGGAGAGACAATAATTTAAAACTATTACCATTAAATTAACCAGTGAGCGTTCTTTGAAGAATTCTTATTACATTTCACCTCATCATTCGTTGTATTGTATGTATCTGATGCCCTTAGAGATTCCTGTGCCTAAGAAATAACAAGTAATCAAATACTCGGAAGATTTTCTTATAATAATAATAAAACTTAATACTAATATTTTCCCAATAGAACACTAGTAACATAAGTTAGGTTGTCACAATTAACATTAAGTGACGAAAGTTTTGAAAGGTCGTTAAATATTATTAGTATAGTATTTTATTGTCCGTAAGCAAAACGCATTGCAAAGATTAGTCAGAATAAATATATTAATAATAATTAATAAAATATTTACAGATATAACCTTAAATTTTCTACATTAATGTCAGGCATAAAAGGCTTTTACATTATATTGCAATATTTCAGAATATATTACATAACAATGTAGCAAAACAATACAATATGAACGATAAAGCAAAGCATTTTGTTATAAAAATTACATTTTATCTTTATCAACACCTTCTAAATATTCATATACGGAGTCTAAAAGGACCCTTTAACAAAAACTGTTTGAGTTTGAAAGATTTAGTATTCACAATATGTTTTATGGACTGTGGCAAATCATTATGTAATTTTACTGCAGCATGAAAGGGTCCCTTTTTGCTCAATTCATCATTATCCCGTTTAAATAGTTTATTAGTTATTTAAATTAATCTTCATCGACTATGCTATGTTGCGCTTGTAACCGAAATATCTAATACTGGATAGAATAGAATGAAGTTAGGAAATGTTTTTCTAACAATTAAGTTGTCTCGCAGAGAACGGTTAAGTCACATGGGTGCCATTATTCCACTGCATTAACTGCTGAGCCAGAATCAGAAATAGTAGTAATTTGTGCGATGCAATGTGACATCTGGAGCCATGGGGCAACTTGCCCAGTTTCCGCCTCATCCATACCTCGTCAAGCTTAATTGAGCGTTTCCTGCTCACAATTATGAATAATGGGATATTTTGATTTGTAGCTTCTCACTCACACTTATTTACAGAAGGAAGTAGTGCATACCCAAATATCCGTTTTCTCCACATTTCACGATTCCCGTAAGAGCTATAAGTCTTGCCTTCTAATACATTCCCATATTCCTTGTTATGTACTCTATCAACATGCTCTTAAATAAATAAATGAAGAACAAATATATATGAATGAGAGATACTTATAAAAATAAATTTTTTGTTGAAATCTTTTAACGATCACATGGATTTATTTTCCAATGACTGATATATTTTAAAAGGCCGCCGTTTTGAATATGAAGAAAAGATCTCGCCAGTGACGAACAATTCCCGAGCAAGGCAACTTATATTGTCCAGATATTCAATATACGGGAATAAGTAGCGGAGGGAAAAAATTTCGGAGAAAATATAAATTAAATTCACGAAGAAAAGTGCTGTCAACGATGAATTATGCGTTTTTTATTCGATAGTGCCTTAGCTCAAATGAGCCAACGTTTTTTGTGACCCTAATAACGCTGGCTTTTAAATAGAATGACGCAAACCAGGCGCAGATTTGGAAGAAGAAGACCCACCGTCGTTGCCCACACCACCCTATACACTTCTCTTGAAAAGTGTATCAGACGAATCACATTGTTAGCGTACTTCCGGGTATATTTGGATTATTTACAACACACTTGGGTTATTATGAGCCATAGTGACGACTTTTGTCGTACTGAGCAGAGTAGCATCAATAAACTCGGGATAATTTAAAGCAGCATAAGCTTGCTGTTTTAAGTGTTTAATAGGATTAAACGTGATATTTTAGACTTATTGAAGATTCTCAAACATCTCTCTGTTTACTCTTGACGACGGATTTTATTGTAAACTTCGACATTCTTCAGGTAACTCTTATTCTAATTTAAGTAATATATACTAGTAAGCTTTATCGCGGAATTGATAGTTAACTTCTATTTATTGTTAATTAACGAAGGATTAGATGTAAGAAGAGACTATTCAGTCTCAATCTCGCCCGAATAAAGACGTTTTATTATTATTATTATTAATTAAAGCAAAAGTTACAATCATCATTTTAATGATATTTTGCGAGAGCACCCAAGGAGGGGATGTATAATTTATCCAAGTGAAAACTCTCATACTGAAGCGTATAACACTGTTCAGAAGGTGTTCGAAAACACGAATTCTATTAATTACAATTCTTAAGGGGTAAATGTTTTTATGAGAGAAAAACTTTTTACTTTTGTAGGTACGTACGTTTGTTATTTCACACTCACCTAGAATATAATCATAAAATAAATTAAACAAACTAGGAAGAAATGAGTCTAAGGTACTATTAATCCAACAATATGCGGATGGAGACTGATGGAGCGTATCGACGCGGACCTCTGGATCCTTTATACTTAAGTATTCGAGGGTTTCAGTCTGCGAGAATTTGAGTATCATTTTTCCCAAACCAAATATGGATTCGAAATTTACGCGCACTCAGAGTTTGTTAGAAATTATCAATCAATTGCCGATAGATAGACGGACAGAAACAACTTTTAACGGTTCATCAAATACGGAATAGGGATTCTGCAAGCCCTAAAATGTGAGAAGGAATCCGTCAGCCATACAATGGCGGGAAACGCTAGGGCAAGCGATTAAGAGGAGTGATGCAATTCCCATTTAGAAACAGCTCACCGGAACGGTATCAACTGCCATTCGATGTTTTCCAATCTTTTCAAAGATTTTGCAGATAGGAGGTAGAATGCAATTGATTATTTCGCCAAATATACGTAAGCTGCTTCAACCAAAAGGTAAGTGTTTCTCAAAAAAGTCTCGGTTTTAAATCGTTCTCCGCTTAGCTCTTCTTTTCTATTAAAAGAATGATTGTTTTTAATATAAGAAGCAAAGCTTTTCGTTTCTCCTTGTAAGCCGTTATTTTTTTTCTTGCAAGACGGCATTTTCTTACACTTTCTTTCAGAATCTGATTGGATCCTCATCGTTTATGACTAGCAATGCTTTAGAGGGGGATGAAATAATAAGGGCCAAATGAGGAGTGAGGTTATTTGCTCCTGATTGCCTCAAAGATTCAGAATGAGATCATTGAAACAATTCATTGGTATGCCATGAATTTGAATTCGTTTCCTATGAAATGCTGATCTACAAAATGATATTTAAAACATACTTAAAGTAACACTTTGTCTTTGAAATTATAAAGGATATTGTAACGTACTTCTTTTTTATATATAATTCTAAACGTCAATTTTAAGGATTGGTTTCATCAATTCAGCCTTTTCTTCCGATTGTTCCAGGAATAGTGTACACATGCTTAAACGACACTGTCTAAAGTTATAGAGATTTGATTTATATAACTAAGACGGTCTCCAAATAGAAACCATGTTACTCATAGTTAAACTCTAATACATAAAAAATATTGAAATCTTTCAAGGTGCAGAAGACAACGATTATTACGGAGTTTCCTTAGCCTTAAGGAACTGATTCAACTACAACAAAATTTACCTCATATAGGTGTTTGCTGTGCATTTCGATAAGGTAGTTATTGTTTCTCCAAGTCATCAGAAACAAATTTCTCAGAACGTTATTTCTAAGTGAATCCGCCTACGATAATGTGAATACCAGGCATTCTGGGAATAGTGTTATCAGTGACGAATTCTACGAAGTGTACCGGAATTGAGCCAACTTGGATTGCAAAACATTGGATAGTTTCCGAAAAGCAATCTGTCCAGCTGAACTTCCTTTGTTCTATCTAAATTATACAATATGAAATTATACAATAATTAATATGGTAATACTATCAGCGAGGGCCCCCGGATGGCATATGTATTACTGATAATCGTGAGTATATCGTAACTAAAACACGTCTGTTTTCTTCAGCAATGTTAACTTATTTGATACACTACAGTAAATTATCTTTACGAAAATCTGCACAATAATCACTAGCAATTTAGTAGATACTAGGAGAATCATAATACGAATGTGGAAGAATTAAAAACGGGAAAGGTCCTCCGGATGAGTTCTGGAACTTTATTCGATCCATTGGATATTTAAAAAAATGAAATAACTCAGCTTATAGGAAACTAAAATTATAAGGTTGGGCCATATGGACAGATTATGCAACCATAGCCAATTAACGTATCTAGAAACCTCGGCTTTGATTCACTTTACTAGCGCTGTCTGGGTCGGATATTTAATTACAATCATCATAGTCTTTCACTGTTCGATTAAAGAAAGATCACCATTCCGATCAATTTTCACTGATGTATCAGTTTTCCTTTAACTATCAACACAAGTGTTATTACTTTTATATTTTCTTTTGAATATCGCAGCTACTAAAATATGAGAAATACTAATAATTAATGACATTCATCCCGAACTCCAGTAAAAATGTTATTCATAGGGCGCTTCTATTACGAGGACCTGTATTACATTTTGGCTCAGTAAGAAAAGTAAAGACATGATACCTCACTCTTCATCTTACCGAATAAACCTCACTCCTTCCAAAATGTTTAATAGATAACAGTAGAGTTTAGAATTTCCCTGATTAGGATAACGAAAAGTAGTTCGTGTAAAGATTGGAAGAGAATCGGTACCTTGTTAAATGTATTTGCATTTTAGCGTTATATTGTTTTAAAATTTTAAATATTTTGAATGATGAAAGGAGAATAGATATTTAAGCAAATAACTGAAACTACGGTATTTTCCGAGTACTCACAGTTCTTCTAATCGAATAAATGCCAAAACAATCGAATAACTATTTGATTATATGTTTCAATCAATATTCCAATTTCTAGCTAACGGTAAAGAAAGAAGAATCCTACCAGCCTTCGGGATGACGACTTTATAGGTATACTTATGCCTACTTGAGTACTTGGATAAGCTACCTTTATTAGGTAAAGGGTGAACGGTAACTGTGCACTTAAAACGTCAAAGTCTCCCGAGATGGCATATCTAAGTAATCTGACAAGCTAAATTTAGTTTAAGCATTCTTCCAGCAAAAGGGAGACCTGGTTCGAGTCCCACTCCTGTCATACTATTTTCATGTCAATTTTTTTTTTGGAATCAACCTTCATTACAGAGAATCACCCTCGTAAGCAAAATGCTGCGACGCTAGTTTTTCACTGGTAAACGTATCCGAACGTACTATTTCAAGAATCATGGCTCAGTTTTCAGTGGAATTAACCACCGAGGAATAGAAGGCAGAAAAAATCGCGATATTCGTCTCACACTTGTTCTGAGAGTATACTCGCGTTCAAGGACCGATTCCCATGACGAATCACACTCATCCTAACGGAATGGAAAAAAATCCTTTGGGATAGTCGAAAAAAAGTGTCCAGCGCACCATATTAAGAGTGAAAATTAAAATGAATTCGTCCCCGCTTTTGTGTTTCCAGCTGCTCGTGTTGCTTACCGAGCAATAGAAGGGGACTAGTCACCCTTTGCTCCGTAATGGAATCAAACGAGGGCATTTGGAATTCCCACTTTCGGCGAATCACGGTCACGAGGAGCAATTTTCCATGAACGCGGGATAAACAATGACGTTCCTCAGTGACATCCATTGGGACCCGAGGCTAAAATAGGAGGTTATTGTCGATAATACTGGGAACCTCCCGGGTCATTTTCCGAACCAGTTACGTTCGTTTAAAAAGGGTAGAATTATGTTCCTCCCCCTAATTTTCGAATGAACTGAGAGGAGGACGCAGTTTTCGACTCGACGTAATAAAATATTAGTCATCAACTTCAAACGAGCCCAAATATCAATTCGAGCAAAATGGTGGATCGTCATCGATGGGAAATGTTTTCCTTGATATCCGCGCTTCCATTTTTAACTCGAATTAATACTCAAACATAGTTTCTGGGGACCGTAATTAAATAATGTTATCAATCATGGCAAATCTAGAAACTTGCCAAAAGGTCCCCCTTTAGAAAACTTCTTCTTGTCTTCTCCAATTAACTATAAAATCCCTTTTAATATTGGAAAATGCGCAAAATGTGTAGTGATCGAGGAAAAACTTCACAATCTGATTTCGATTCAAGCTCCTTGTCATAACCTACGAAAATTGTTAGTACTTCAAAGTCATTAGGTTATCGGCCCCTTAGCCTCCCCTAGATTCACAAATGTTATGAATTCCTAAATGGTTGTCAAAAGCTTGCAGATTGATCGCTTCCATTATTTTAACAGGAGTCAGGTGTATTTTTTTCGTTGATTTTGAGGTAACTTCAAGGAAAATTAATTTTGGTTTATTAACTTGGATATTTGATGTGATAAACTGTCTATTCATTAAATATTGCCTAACTTTTAACCTGTCTTATTAGTTAGTTCTAAAACTCGATTGCTTCATGAGAAAAAAATAAAAGAATTATCCCGAAGACTTTTTAAATGTTTGTTTTTCGAAATGTAAGAAGAAACGCAAAAAATATTATAAGATTAACATTTATTATTTATATTAAAAGATCTTCGATAAATTTAAAATTCTTTTGTCTCATTAGGTTTGCGTCGTAGTATTAACAATGAAGCAAATCAAATCTAGGTTTACTGAAATATAGCTAGATCCGAGTTGGTTCACGATTTAGAATTCCTTTCTATACAAACTAGCCGAGTAAGGCTTTTCTTATCTCTGAACTAACAATGAGTTTATCGATAATGGTGACATGCGACGCAGAAAGACTTCCAGTGACAAACAAAGAGATGTCACGTGCATACTAATACTTATTCCTAACTACGGAAATGATTGGAGTACGTGTTAGCCCCAATAATTTCTCAGAAATGTTTTTCTTCAATTTTGTAAATGCACCATAGGCCTCCACAACCCAGTTAAAGACGTGAATTCGATAAGAAAAACATAAACGGTATATTGTTGTTCGAACAATTTGACAGATTGAATATATTAAATTCTATAAAATATATTCTACTGAAATAACAATACAGAAAAGCTGTTCTTTCTGAAGACTCCGACTCTGAAGAAGATAAACATTCATGAGGCAACGAAATATTTGCTAACTGATATCATTCATTTTAACTTCGAATTCCCCTGGCAAATACGTGAAAATATCATTCGGGGTTTTCACTAATTTTTAGCGAGAAAATATTTCTCGAACTTCTGCA
This sequence comes from Pachydiplax longipennis, assembly GCA_036926295.1. NCBI lineage: Eukaryota > Metazoa > Arthropoda > Insecta > Odonata > Libellulidae > Pachydiplax > Pachydiplax longipennis. The sequence goes on from JAVFKF010000010.1 coordinate 7,088,035, forward strand.
CCAAAGGTAATTTTAGGAATTATTTTCCAGATTTGACAATGAATTAATTGAGCGAGTTTTTCTTTAGATCATACAATTCAATGAGTGAAACATCATAGTTCTCCTTGTCCACAAATTCACAAGGAGATGGAAGTATGTGGAGAATGAGGTCTTTTGTTACAAAAATTCCAATGCAAAGTTAGATAAATTTAAATTATATACAATTTATATTATATGCATTCCATATATGTTATTCTTATAGGAGACCAAATTTATAAAACAGCACCCTGTATAGTATAGCGGCTTCGAATACAAGCCAATGAAAAGTCCCACCAATATCGAACACGAATTAACATTTCCTGCCATGATAAACTTCGTCCGTGCTTCAATTTCCGCCGGAAATTTTATTAACTCTTCAAATTTACCGGAAACATTTAAAAGAATATTAGCAATCCTATTAGACGACCTTACAGTGCAATTTTTGGGAACTTCCAACACATTTCAAGCTTTTGTTACAAAAATACGATAGAGATATAATTGTCATTTAAAGAATTTGATAATGACATGTATTCATATTGCATATATGAAGTAAAAAAGAAGTACATTTTCCACAAATAAATTATAATATGCGAGATGGACAATGTCAACACCTAATCGCCAATGTTATGTATCACATCAGTCGCTGAATCCGCTAGTTGTCAATATAAACTGTAAAAGAATCACGGCTCAATGCCTATTTTACAGGAAGCGATGTGCTGATTTCTCGAATATTGCATTTCCGGAACAGTAAAAAACCCTATGAAGAAGCAATTTTTATTATTATTTATACTTATTTTAAACAAGGAACGGGTGAAGGTGATTTTTTCACCATATGGTGTGCACCCAGGAAAAATCCCAAGGAAGAATAGACTTGAAAAAAGTCCGACGGCCCCATCGGACTTTTTATTACAAGTCTACTCTTCCTTGGGAATTATTTTATTCTAAAACGTTATTGAAATTTTCCAAACGGAGCGAATTTCATATCTATGCAGCCATTTTCAGAAAAGGATATATCTCATGTGGCCAAACCTGTTAAGAAATTGACTAATTAAAGACCTAGCATTAAAGACGGAACTTATTCTTCTCGTTGAGTGTGAGCCAAATGGTAAGAATATTTGACAATAAGATAGAAATAGATACCGCAAAAGGTTTGAAGTGTGTATTTCAATGTATAATAATAAATAATTCAATCATATAAAAAGTTTACGCGGAAGATATTTTTGTGCATGAAACTTTGTATTACCTACATGATTTTTTTGTGTATATGAAAGCTGCCAGCTGCGGCTATCGCCCACCGACCCCTGGGTGCAGTACTGGTCATGAGAAAACGCGAACATTTAAGTCGAAGGTGTTTAATACTAATATCTATGTACATTTCAAAAGCGTAATACAACGGCCAGGGAGGTTTTGATACTCATAGTTTCGAGTTGTCCTCTGGTATCTTTTGTATCGAGTAAGTTTGAACATTATTATTATTATTATTTAGTTTGACGGTAGTCAGGTGGCAGCCCCAAACATCGTTAAATTACAAACCCTTTTATACTTATATTATGCATTTAACATTCCTAAATAACATCACTATATTGTCAAACAGGATAAGGTCAGTTTTTACGACAATACATTATACATTTAACAATATCTTTAAAAAAACAATATCCCAAACCCCCTTTTAATACATTTTCATGATACTTTAAAGTCCACGTATATCGTACTCTTGCACCTAAGCAGTCACCGATCCGCAGAGTGAAATTCCACCATAGTAATAATAATAATAATAAAGTGTCAAAGAGCCCCATTGGGTTACGCCTCATTTCTGAGGAATCTCGCGCCTATTCCGTACACGAGGCGTGAAATTCGATCCGTATCTTGGAGTACATTGGAGAATATGAAAGTCGGAAAGGAGCGGTGTGGGGAGGGAAAATGTTTAAGCGCAGTGGGTGGCTGCTGGTCGTGCTTTCACAGTCGTGAGAGGGGTGGAGAATGCACAGTGGCAGTGGCTTTTTTTAAGGTTGGTTTCCCATGGTAATGGCGCCCTCGCCATACTCCGATGACGCCTTCAATTCCACGTTCACACGCAAATTCCGAGGGGTTTGTGTTGGGAGAGAGGCAGAAAAAAAAGAGGGAAACACCCTCGCCTCGTTTGGACTCGTAATGTTTTTCAATTCTCGCGTTCCTTTAGGCGGGAGTCCTTTCTCGCTTTCAATTGAGGAATATGGAGCATTTTGCGTCGCCGACATCTTAAGTGATAGGAGAAAATGTGACGCAGTTTGCCGAGAATGGAAGAGAACGGTAAAAATGATAAGATGAAGAATCACTGGGATTCGCTGACATGATGATGATATGATATACCATGGCGGATACATAATGATGGATTGGAAAATAATCAAAAGGACATCTGTAATGCTACATAACATAGGAGACATCTTTGATGCTGCATAATACGGAGCTCCCCCAGTTTTATAGAAGCAAATATCAAATTAATAAACAAAAATATCTGTTATTTCTCTCTCTCCCTTGGTATCATGAGTGTACAACTGCTCTCAGTTGGTCATACCGGGAATAGTACCCGGGTCTGCATTGGCACGCGCAGCCCACCTGCCTTTCCAGGACCCCGTATTTCATCTATATCTAAAAATGGGAAAGGATTCAAGTTTATATTAAGTTATCCGTTCTTAGTGAAGAAATTTTTAACTAGAAGTTCCAGGGAAAACTCGGCATATTTGGATGTATGTACTCCCTGAAACAGCTTTCTTTATTCGTTGTTACTGGGAATTATCGGTTCGCAAAATTCATGCAGTTCAATTTGCTGTAAAAGCAGGATTATTGAAAGTATCAAATCAGTGTCGGTATCAAACCGAAGTCGAACGCGTTGCCCACTTGCTGTCCGAGGGCCGAACGAAAATCGAATAATGGTGTGTTTTGTGATATTGATTAAACACTCGTTTATTACTCCTTATTTATTTCAATTAGGGCTTTATTGTTAGATATCTGTAATACATTTCTAATAAAAATTTGACGAAGGATATCATCACCGTGAATATATTTCAATTTTTTGGGAATTCCTATCACTTTTACGTGCAAATATTTATATATTTGGCCTTTTTTGTCCCGAGATGGTTGTTTCATATGCTTTGTGTCGATCACCAACCAGAAACTTGCAGCAGAATATATCAGAAATTAAAATTAGACAACAAAATACTTCCTTCGACCATCGCTTTTCGTATTTAGGGGTCATAATTTTGCATTCTTCATCAATTTCAGGGATCGACTAGCCAATAAAAATTGCAATTTTCCAAATTCCTTTTCCATTTACCGTATCATAAAGAAGGGCGTATCTCACGGTGCATGATGTATACTTTCTGATGATTAGGCTTGTTCAAAGTTCTCACGCTGAGAACCTTGAACAAACCTTACGGTAACATTCTCTTGTAGTGACTATTGCATCATCTGTTAGGCTCTTAGAGAAGAAACGTGCTTTTGCGCCTGTTTTCACTCTAATACATTCAAAACAAACAGCTCTTCTATCGTCAGTGAACCGGTTCGCATCCCGTAATATTCTCCGTCCCATGAAAATTAGATATGACGTGATTTTTTAAATAGTTGAAATTGAAATTCACTAAACTTACAATGTTAACTATAAATGCATGAAAATACGAAAATTCGATTTAAATATTTTTATGAAAAAAAATCAGGATATTACTTTTTAGTTTTGGTCCTCGTTATTTTTTTCGAGTTCGGTTAAGGCTTCGACCCATTACCGTGAACAAAATTATCAGCTTTTTCTATCCGAGTGTTTGGCTCAGTTTAGGTTCGATACTCTGGTTATGACAAATCAATTTATTAATTTACTATTGAGTTATTAATCAAATTATTCCTAATAAGTTATTTTATTCCATTATTCACATTACTACCACAATAAGTTGGAATTTTCTGGAATATAAATGTGTTCATGCATATTTTACTATGAAATTATGAATCTGTATAAATACACAGTAAATATATTCCGAGTAAGAGAATATAGTGATTCCGAGAACTCTTCCAATGAGTTCAAGGAGACGTGTAATCTCGAAATTCCCAGTGTATATTTTGATGTAAATGATTAGGTTCGCAATTTTCATATTTGCATGTGTCCATTTTTTCTATCTGTGAAGTTAGAAGAAATAAACGTAAAGAATAGCATAAGTTATTTTAAGGAACTAATTAATCAATGCAGTTCTCTTGCTTGGAGACAGTACGCCCTGATAGAGGAAGAGTTATTTTAAGGACAATTAATTCTACGATTAAATTTACATTTCAAAGATATAATGTACGAAATCTCCTTCATAAAATAAGAGAGTGACTTAATTTCAAAAAGAAAAAGACACTGCCGATGCGTATCGGACAAAACTTTTTTCTAACGAATCAAGACGTTTCGGAAGACACAGTGGTTTAAGAATGTTGTTGGCTGAAATTTCCCTCGAAATCTTTCTCTCTCTCGTCTTCCAATTATTCGAATTGCAAGAAAGAGGAGAGGTGGATTAAGCAGGAGTTGAAAAGCGGGGACGAGAAGAAGAAAATTGAGAGGAAACGCAGCAAAAGCGAGAAAATTCGGGTGCTGATTGAGAAAAGGAAAGAATTCAATCTTATCAGCATCATTTTTCCTCACCGACAGAATCAATTAGAGTGAAAACGGAAAATTCTTTTTTAAATCCCGTATCCTCTGATTCAGATTATCAGCGCTTGTTGATAGTTTACATAAATGATACCCTTTACACATATAAAAGAGATATCTTAATAACTGCGTGTGAAAATACAGTTAGGTATGAAAAGCGAGAGTTTAACCTATTAGATTAGCGTAAAATATTTTATATACATTTATTAGTAATTTACTTTTGATACTATTTTATGTAAGTCCGACGATATGCGTAATAAAGGAAATGAAAAGTTACCATCTTGAGTATACGAACGAAGTATAAACTGACAATAGGTAGTTTACCAATCCACACAAGTGTTGAATGCTTAAATATAAAAGATCCAATTCTTTGCTACATTATTATCAGTAATGAATCTTGTCTTACCTATAGAAGACTTCTTTGCTGGGTCATGGTTAGCTTCTCCGGCGAGGTCCGCCATTTCTGAATTCCAGAGCCTAAAATTCATAGAAAAAAAAATTTAGAAAATCATTTCAGACTTATTCTTCTAAAACTAAACAAGATTATGACTTAAGGATATACGATGCAACATTAATAAATTCACCAAAATTAATATGATATTGAAATAGATTGGTGCGTCTTTTAAGTATTTAATTTTTAAAGATGTTTCGTTGTCCGTTATAAATTGCAATTATATTTTTAAAAGTGTTATTTTGTAATAGTGTTCCCTTTCTTGCAAAAGAGGGTTCAAACCTTAACTCGAGCCGCAATTCATGAGTAACCTGTAAGCATTGACACTAAGAAAAATAGCTTAGAAGAACTTTCAGTATACTTTAACATTTAAAAACTATCGAACATATCCTGAATTTCTTCTACTTTCTTTATCCTAGAATATCTTCCAAACTTGTCCTGGAGTCATTCGTATTTTCAGACAATCCTGTTTTAAACATTAGTATTTACAAATGCTGTAAGATTCCGATGAACAGGATATTTTCTTATTAGTACGGACAGCCTGGCTCGTGCATTTTTGGACTTGACTGACGGTGCTTCAGATAATTGTTTGCATCTGGTTTATATGTAGCATGAGGCACATGCTACTTGAGTAGCATCTTATCTTCGCGTGATTTTTGCTGTAAAAATGAAATTATGAAAGTGGTGCATCTACTTCTCCGATTTTTGTCCCACAATTTTATTGACCTATGTAATAAGGTGGACACATAATATCTGCTGCGTCTTCATAGAGTGTATTGTATATTCAGCCAGATTAGTCTAAGTTTAAGGCATTAACTTATGTCTTCTTTTCTCGAAATGTTGCAATACTCAGTAAGAATTCATCCCGCTAACGCATACCGATTTTACAGGCGACTTTTCACAGATCTTTATGCTATTTTTTACGTTTTAAAGTTTTCATGGTTCTTGACCTGGGAAGGAATGCCAAGTAAACAGCGATTCAGATAGCGGTCTACCTCCGCTAACAGTCCAAACAATGTGATTATTCAAAAATTTCATTGGGGTACCATTACATCAAACCTTCGGAAAGCTTTATACGGGAATATACTCGTTCAAATTAACATAATTTACAATATGATCGTCTACATATGCTAAAAGTAACGTGGACAACATACATTCTCCTTCATTAATAATGTGTGAATATCACTCCCGAGAACGCATCTAATATAAAGCAAGCAATTCATTATCACTCAATAAAACCTTTCTGGAAGCCCTCTCAAATGAGGCGAGATTAATATCTTCCAAAAACTATCGGAACTGCTCTCATTAATCAAGCCCTTTGGCTCAATTGAACCTTATGGCAGATCTTCCGCGTCATCGAGACCCAAAGCCTGACCGATGACGCCTTTCATCAGAACGGGGAGAAAGGTTAACGATTGCAATGGCCAGGTTAAACTTCCCTACCCCATCCAAGAACAACGTACTTGTGCTCTGATTAGCCCCCCATATCTCCCAGAAAACAATAGCTTCCTCGACCCCTCCCCGTTCTATCCCGTTTCCTATCCCCCGAAAAATCCATCCGAGTGATGATGAATTTCCCAAATCACTCCCGCGAGAGCAAAAGGGGGGAAACGGGCATCCTTAAAAAAGGAAAAACAAAACCTTACCCCTCTCGTCACCCAAACCAGGGGGTCTCATCCTTGAGCAGTTACTTTCGTAATTATTCGCGTAGGAATGGAGACTGGGTGAACATCGCTGTTTCTTTTCCACTCCAATTCCTCTCGCAAAACATCTCTCAGGTGGTGCGGGGAGGGAAAGAAAAAGGTGGAAGGAAAAAGGGTGCCGTATACACCGGGTTGCTTTTTTCAGGATTTCTGCGCGAGAGAATGAGACGGGGATGGCAAGGTGCTTCTCGTTCCCTGGCACAATGATTCCACATTGAAACCGGAGGGACCAATCGGCGGCCTTGCTGTCTCATCTACTTGATGGCAGGGAGTGACAACTTGCCTGACACAGCGTTTGTCCCGCCGTGAAAGCGAGCACGTGGGAGAGGTGTGGGGGAGAGGCTGAGAGGGGGAAGCGGGGGAATCAACGCCGCCCTCCGCCCTTACAATGCATGAAAGTTTAAATTTTTTCGAATATAGTTTATAAAGGACGGTGGCTAAAACAATGTCGCGGTTAGAGCCACGATCTCCTCGTGGCCGGGCAGCTGGTCTTCCATAATAAAACTTTTTAATAGCGGCTGGAACGAATTTAGACTATCACAGACATTAAGACAAGATCGTGGTCTACGCTAGTAATTTCCACGGTGAAGAAATTAAAAATATCTGTTTTGTCACTAAATACGTGAAAATATGTACCGTAGAAAATTTAAACCTCGCAGCATAAGGCGAGGTGTTGTGGAAATCCGCAATGGAATAGGAAACTTCATCTTAAAACGGCTATAATTCTTCGAAACCTGTCGTTTTATATAGATAATATATATCTTGGAAAATGTATAATTTTAATTGACAGTTACCATTACAATTTGAATCGCAACATCTTGGTACTGTACGGTAAAACGTACTATGAGTGATGGTTACACATGCGTTACGTATCATAAAAATCAAAATTTTCACTGAGGTCGTATTTTGGCCGAATTCTCAGTTAGCCCCATATTATAAATTCATTCCAGAGTTGGAAACCATTTTAAGAGTGACAAACAGAGCGGATTGAGAGATAAAGCAAGTGAGGTAATAGGTCTTAGTGTGTATCTAGGTATTTAAGCATGTAGGCAATGCTTAGCAGCAAAGGCGTAGCCAAAGGGGTGGTATTAGGGGTTCAAAGCCCCCCAAGAGAGGAGATAAAAATGAACCATGGGTGAGAATGTCTTTCCAGTAGAAAGGTTAGAAATTTTCATATGGAAGATGGTGAGAAAACGGCAATGAAACTTAGGAATCCCTCAATACTTTCCCTTCGGCCAATGTTAGCCGAAGCAGCCGTACTGCAGCCTTTTTTCAATTGTTCTCCGAAACATTTTAGGATAATGCTCCCGTAACCTAATGGGTAAGCTCGGATTTAGAAGAGGGCCCAAGAAAATCCCAGCGCAGAATATGGTGTACAAATATGTTAGTGGTATGTCGATGAGAAAACCCTGTATCTCTATGCTGTCCTGAGACAGAAAATATTTATAATAAAATGTATCCAAGCTCCCACTTAATAGTTGATGGATTTTAACTGGAATTGATTGTAGTTATTGAGGTGATAAGTGGAGTTAGGTAAGTGCGGTTGTTTAACATTTTAATGCTATCCCGCTCAATAGGTTAGTTAGTTAGTTTCTTTAGATATCTGTACCTATAAAACGATAAATATAGTTAAAACACCGCTAAAGTAATTCTGATAGCCGCTTCGGGACGGTCCTTACATGATTCCACAGAATGTTTGGTATTTCTGAACCCCCACTTTGCCATTAAGTGTCGCTTGGAGCTGCATACCCTGAGTGATACGGTGTCAAATAATCCCAGAATCACCCCTAAGGTATTATTTCATTGAGGGTTAAGGTTATTAAGGGTTAGGAAACGACCCCTAATGAGGGATACATGAGGGTTATTTCCCGTTCCCAGATGCATTGCAACCCAATGTAGCCAATACTCCGCCTAATTTGATAGACCGTAAACTGTTTACATATTATGTATGGCCATCTTGCGTCGCTTTGTCTCTTATGAGAAGAAAATTAGGTTAAAATGAAACAGTCCATTTCATTTTGAGCCGAATCTAGCTATCATTCCCGTCTTAGGGTAGAATGTCATTTACAAAGTCACTTGGTGTTTTCTTTGGCCGAAAACTCAAGTTGAAAAAATCAAATAAATTGGAATTTCAGCTCAGTGTTGGGCGGGATGTTGAGCTAAGTCTTGGATAGAAGTACTTCATGACGGCCCCTCCCCCATATAATATCTGGTAAAAATTGGATCACTGTAGAGGAAAGTATGAACATATTGAAATAATAACGGTTGTGCTTTGTCCGAAAACCTGATCATTTCACAATCTGTGATAAGAGTGCACCCAATCTTACACACAAATAGCTCGCGAACTCTCTAGATATCCGATCTTCAGCTGTGGCAAATAAGCAAACTAAAGAAGAATTGTTTCTGTTTTAAGCCGGAAGGCACTTTTTGAAAAATAAAATGGCCATTAAACGCTACCTTTATCAATGTAACGAGCAAAAACTATCCCGCATGTAGTCAGTCCCCAGAAAATCGTCTGAAAATGGTTTTTCATATATATAGTTATAGCTTACAGCTATTTAGGTTCTCCAATGCAGAATTTGGGGAAATATTTGAGCAAGAGAAAGTAATTGCTGATGAAAATATAGAATGTATTTATCCCACTAAGTACCCCAATATCTTTCACAGTTCATTAGTCATAACTTTGTGTTTCTTTATCTAATACAAATGTTTATACCGAATAATTTATATCTAAGAGTAGGAAAATAATAGTATGTATATGAATAGCGATACTGAAAGAAGAAATGAAAATTGTGAAATAAAATTTAAAGCTATTTTTAAAAATTTTACCATTGATTCAGTTCGAATCAGATGATGTTCAAAGTACAACTAATGCACAGCACATTCACATTATTATGTAAATATTTGTGTTTATAAAAATATCATAGGAGTTCATTCAATAATAATTCACAAAGATGATGATAATGATAATTCACGAATAACTTCGCAATATACATTTTTAGATTGGCTTCTGCAAATTTTATTCTGAGGAATTTGAGTATTCATTATTCATACTCGTGGTATTAGCGAATGTTAAATGACTTATAAATACAAGAATATAGATTTATAACAACCAACATAAATTGCAATTGATTATGTTATGAATAAGAATTCGCGACCCCAACGCTTCTACTAGCGACAAAGAGCTCAATACACATATGTTGAGGAATATACTGGGAATCGGTCTCAAACATTAATCATTTTAACAAGTAAGCGGTGAATATTAATGAGAAAAGTAAACTTTTTACCGTAGATGCATACTTTCTAGGTCATATAGATTCGGGCATCAGTTAATTCATAGAATCAGATGTGTCTCATAGGTAACGACCTGAAAACAACGACGCAGAAACGAAGTTATATTTCTAGAACGTCACCAATATATCTAATATCGATTCCGACGGTCAAAACCTACTAGGTCTCGTGTAATACTTCACAATGGAATGGAAAAAGGTATTTGACATGAGGCACACACTTGATCCTTCCACAATCGGCCCATATAGTGAGTGGTGTAGGGGCCGGAGCACGTCTGAGGTCTCATCGGTGGTGTGGTCCTCTTTAACGGCCTGGAAAAAAGCAAGGCGTGAGGGAAGCGAAACAATGGGCCCCTCTGGAGTGGGGTTGTTTCGGGGTGGGTGGGTTTTATGGGGCGTGAAAGCACCCTTTTCTTTCCCTTGCCTTTGTGGAGTGATGTAAGGGTTGGGGGAAGGATATTTGCGAGAGTTGTGCCCACTCCCCCCTCACAGCAGCACTTGAAGAATGCGCGGCCCCAACGCTTCTCCTCGCGACAACGGACTCATTACATATCCTGTCTTTGTCGTGAGTTTCCATTACTCTGCCAGCACTCTACTTCATCATCGAGAGCATGGCATCTTCTCTTTTTTCCTCCCCACCTTCTCTCCTTTTCACCCATTCCACCCGCCTTTTTTTTCTCTCCGAGCCGCTCAGCAGCTTCGGATCTTTCACCTCCGATGAATAAATAAGAGGGGTCCGAGGAAGATACCCCTTTCTTTGCCCCCCGCCCCAGGAGTCCCCGGGGGGCAGGGACGGCGAATTCGAGGGCAATCGACCACGGAGGCGGGAGTCCGGACGCGGGGTAAACGGCGGCGACCTCCCGGAGGCTCGAGCCACGATCGCCCATTTATAAGTCGGGGTTCCCCATTGCGGCATACATTAAACATGAGCGGTGGAAGGAGCATCCGACTATGAGCGGTCATTCCCAAAACAAAGGACGAAGGGCAAAGAGGCGATCGGATGAGGACGAGGTTACACAAATGACGGCGTCCTCCGTGGAATCCGGAGGCTCATCTCCCGGACGGAGGGAGAAAATGGCTGCCGTTTTATCACTCGAAAGTGACGAAAGATATGGAAGGATATATGGTGGATTCCTTCTCTCGATAATGCATCATCAATGTATAACAGAGAAGCTCTGTAACGAGTCGGTGCAGTGCATGATTGCACCATGAATCGTATCCGAATTTTTGGACGAAAATATTGAATTTAGTGGAGCCCTATGTGAATAGTTCTTTTTATTTCATCATCAAAATGTGCTTTAATTCTAAATTTGTAATTGTAGAGGAGCTGAAATCCATTTTCAAATATATATCCACTAGTTCGCAAAAGCTAACCTCCATACGCAAACTACATTCCTATTCCTCATGCATCTTATGGTTAGCGCAAATAATTTGAGACTTTCCTCATACACAGTGGTAATGGAGATCGGAAAATCAATTCTGAGGAAATTCGAAGAGTAAAATATCCTCTTGCAGGTAAATTTAGGAAATTTTCAATACCGTGCTGGAAAGCCGATGAAAAACCTCGGTATGCGCAACAATATGTTCCTCACGGGAAAAATTCTGGAATTCGAGAATACTATCAGGAAATCAGGCATCAATACCATCAGGAAAACATATAGTATGTCATCAAAGTTGAAGTTCTTAATTTTTTGGAAGTTTAGAGGTGAATGAGGTCCATATGTAATAAGATCATCTTTGACGGTTTTGGCCTATTACACAGAACTTTTATATCCTCATGCGTTCTATATGTATGAATAAATGAAGGACCGGTCTTTATATTTAGATATTATTATGTGATATATTTTCATTAGAATTTAGTCATTCAAGAGAGGATAATGATAATATACATAAGGAATATAATAATAGAAGGATTTGACTGTACCCTCGGGAATCGTAAGACGAGTGACAAATACGGAGATGACAGAAGAAATTTAAAAATTTTCAAAGTGGAACTCATACTTTAAATAAAAAATGACACATTGAAAATAAACCATAAAATGGCCAACTGCAGGAATTATCGACAAGTTTCAAGTAGAACATGCGAAAAGAATCTAAATAATATATAACAATTTTTTCGGCTATATTTCAGCATATATTAGGTTCTTGAGGTAATTATTAGTTGTGCTTGTTTATACTCACCGTTATCGCCATCCTTGAGATTAATTATAACCGAATGAATATTGAAAGTTACTTCGTTACGGATTATGAAGATTTGAAAAGTTTATTAGCCCTTATTGCGAAGTGATTCCATATCCATACTTGTAGGCGGGATAGTGAACGAGAAAATGTGAAAACCGAATCAGGATATTATACAAAATCTCAGGGAGCAAATTACTATTGTCATAGTCATTTTCCAATGTCATACGGCATATTGCTACTGAGATGAAATATAACTACAATGTCAATATCTAATCTCGTTTAAATTTGAACTCTGACCAATTTCTAATTTTTAACCATTTTTACTCGCTGAAAGACCCGTCTGAGATATTAAAATCATATTTCATGTATGGAATCAAGAAAAAAACCAGCATTTATCACCTATTTTTAAAAGAAAACAAATTAAAAAAATTAATTCGAGGAAGAACGTTAAATTTTATCTAATTACTTATTAGCAGAAAAGAAAGTTTTTCCCTGTAAAAATGATAATCGATAAACTTCACGGAACATATAAGAGATATTTTCTAAAACCATATTTAAATCTCTGTAAATGACACTAATTTATTTTCCACTAACTTTGTATGATTTTCTAGCGCATCGGAAGAAGGAAACCATACTGGTAATCCTGTTGTAAGATATTTGGCTTTGGATCATTCATATCGGCTAGTTTTTATTGCTGCAATATTAAGATTTTCCATTTATTCATTCATGCTGTCATTCGATCAATGTCAAAGCATGACAGTTCTCTTTTGCAACGTCCGAGGCTTGTGACTAACCGCTAGAACTTCCGCTGAAGATATTTGAAAGAATTAAATTTTTCTTTGTCAGACGAGTAAGTGGATACGATCAGTCTCTCACCGAATACTTACGCTGTTGATGTTATATTTCCACTTCTAATTTTATTATCGAAAGGGCTCCGCCATCAGCATTGTTCCGTTGTTTGCTTTCAATCTTATAGCAACACTTTCATTCAATTTATAACTATGTTGAGTTTCTGCCTTTGAAGTTTTGAGATTTATAGAATACCATTTCAGTTTTATCTTTAGTTAACCCCGGTTTATTTTATTTTTGAAGTAATTATTGTATCATTTCAATGTTTTTTGCGTAAATAGAATAAGATATGCATGTTTAAGTTGATTTGTTTTAGAGTTCCCGAGCTAAATTTTCATTCTTATTAGGAACAAATATATTTACCTGGAAAACATTTTAACATTCTTCATATAGTATTTTTACTATAAGCAGCACTTAAATATATCGGTTTGTTGAAAGGATGATTATAAAGTAGTATGAATTTTTGTAGTATGTGGAAAGATGCGATTGTTTGCGGTACGTAATCCATTACCATACAGGTAAAACCGAGCTACTCACACCAGTGGATTCAGGAAAGCGACAGTTCTCTTTTGATTACTTAACGAAATAGTCAGTTTGCTTAAGGTATGATGAAGAGATCGAACTATAAGACAGTAGCGGAATGCAGAATAACTTCTACGACTGCTCGTCATCTCTTGGATTTCTAACAAAAAAATCACCTTTCAAACGTTAATTGGTGCCAAGATTACTGTTACTATTTGCTAATTATATAAGGGAATTTTCTAAATCATCTCATTACAAGTACCTAGAGCCTTCAAAGGTTCCATTATTTAGGAACTTGGATATATTTATATATAAATATGTAAATGTTGAAAAGCTCCTAAATATAATTTACATATAAATAAATCCAAGTTCCTAAATATTTGAACCTTTGGCAGATCTATGACATATATATGGAAGATATTTGAATTCCTTGCCTTATGATGTCTATAATATATGCTACTTCGGACATTAATGTTGGAAATATAATAGAAATCTTCATAAGTATACCGAGAATAACGTGCGTTGGGAAAAATGTGACCGCTTGCTAAAATAATCATTAAGTTCCCTGCGAATAGAATTTCGTCTAATTGTAAATATATTCATTTTATATACCCATGGAGTTTCTGCAGCTAATAATACAATAGTAGAAGAAACGATTTCCTTTTCTTTTCACGAATCACTCGCTAGAAACCTTTCGGTAAGCCATCGCAAACGCGCATGTTATTTTTTCCACGTGATCCCATTAATAGAGATGGGCAATGCGTGCGAGGGTCGTTGAACGAAGGAAACCAAAAGAATCTCCACCGACATAAGAACCCACAGCGGTGCCGTCGATTTCGCCAAAGGATTGAAGTTACTCTGAGCAAATGAAATCCATGGGACGGCTTAAAAGAGGCGTGGCCTGAAAACACTCAAATACAGCCTTGGTCCATGCATCAACATCATCAGCGCAGCAGCAGGAGGCCCTCGGGTTACGATGTCTAGGAATGACAGATTCAAGTGGATGGCTCAGCGGATGAATTTGGCGGTCAAAGTTAAAAGATACCTTCGGTGAAGATGATACTTAAACACGGCGAGCGAAAGAAAACACTTCAAAAGAATACAAAAATAAGCTTCTTCAACTCAAGAAGCTTTCTGCTTCCTTCATGGCTCACATGCATAAATTAACTCGTTTCGCGGCGTAATGTACCACAGTTATGTTTATTTTGATATGAATTCGCATACATATATAAGGGGGGATTATGGCTAGTATGAGAATTTTGAATCATATCATTGCGAACACAGTCTACCCATGGTGAGGTGAGTGCCCCAAGGAGTCGCGATGTGTAACGATTGGGGCATTAACGAAGTATTTTCCTCATAAAAATTCTGCACTTAATGGTTCGGCGCCGTGAAACTCTTCCTGTTTGTGAAACACCAGAACACTGAGGTGCAGCTCTGACTTTTGATCTGCTTACTTCAGATTTGATTGAGAATTCCACCGAGACAATAAAACAGCTCGCTAAAGTAAGATCGCCTATAATACAAAAACGTGCATTATGAGTCATATGCAATCTCACGCTCATAGAGCTTATTAGAGAGGTAGAGAACCCGCGGCCATGTGACCTTTCTGAGCGCTCAATGCGGCCTTTTACTCATTTCCTGAAAGAGATGCCTGTATTAAAATAGTTTGTTTCCCATACACAACTAATGACGCCAACTGATGAACGAAGAAGAAAATGTTCTCTTATAGATTATTCAGCGGATCGATTTGTGTTCTCACATAAAGTTTAAGTGTTAAATCATTCGAATGTGGGCAAAATGCAACGCAATAGCGGTCTGATTTAATGCTGCTTCACTTACGCGACCGAATGGTAAATGTCCGGAGGTGAGTGATTTCTCACCACTTGCTTAGTTTATCTCAGACACTTAAGAGCGAAAAATTATCTCCGGTGTTTCATTGTCAGCTACAGCCAGTGGGCCAGATGTGGGTCTAGAAACACTAAATATGGTCAGTGAACTTAATTTCCTCTTACGTAGTTATCTTACAAATTCGCAATTCCTTATTAAATCAACATGAAAATTATCATATGAGGATCTTCTGTTTTTACAAGGAAAAAGTCTTCAAGATGAGTTCTATTTAATTTGAATAAAATTTTAATAATTTCCGCCTTAGATTCAGCCAGTCAAGCTTTTGTGTGATAATGAGGCCCACCAACCCATCAGGAAGTTCGGAGACAACTGAATCATGAGAATTGAAACTTGCCACTCTTTCATAGTTCATTAAGTTTCTATTCCACAGAGACTCTTAAACATACCGTGATCAACTGATCAAATCGTTCACAGAGAATCCAGAAGCGGAAATTAGTTTCCGGAATCAACAAATATGCCCCCCTTGAGGAAGATAAGATACCTCTTTATCATTTAACTGTACGTAAGCTAATTCTTTGGTGTGAACTTCGTGAGAGAAAGAAAACGTGATTGATTTCTTAAGCTTAAAGTTTTAATGTTGTTTATGATATTATATTTTCAACGTCAAATAAGCTCTTTGGTGATATATATATATCGTATATATTCTGGAAAACGAACTAATTCGTGCGAAGAATTATACGGAGATCGTCTAATGTACGGAAGATACCAGATTAAAATCTGGCAGTGCAATTTCGGAACTACTAGAAGCTGCTGGCAATTGTTTCCATCCAGGAGAAAGATAGCGACATGTCCGAGGCTAAAAGGAATACGTTATTTCCTATTATATAAGCAATATATTTGTAATCAATAAAATATTTGAATGGCATAATTGAACGCCTTTATCGTGTGCTTAAGTATTGAATTCTTGATTTTGAATTGAAATTGGTTCCATTTATGGTTGCATTTAGGTGTAAATTAAGGTTCGGGTACGCTCCTATGAGGGCATTTTTCTCTTGGAAAAATACTGTAATAGCTCACTTTAAATGTATACAAAGCATTCTGTCCCTATCAAACTTAAATAATAGACGTACGGTCACCACCATTTAAGATAAAATTTAGTTCTGTAGACTCTAACTCAAAAGTATATTTTTATGAATTTTCCTTCGAAGGAAAACTACGCCATTACGAATTTTAATAAATTGAGCTTATAGGTACGCTTATGTTGGTTGAAAAATTCCTCAATCCACTGAGCAACTTTTGCTGGCAAGAAGAAGCTTAGATAGGAGTCCATTAGTCCGTAACTTATAATCTGTTTTTAATTGAGAAATAACGAATTTCGTTGAGTGCCATTTACCAGGGCTTCGATCCCTCATCTGCGAATCCTTTTTTACATCAACGTCCATATATTAAACTTTAATGTTAAAAGAGCTTATGCAAGTCAAAATGCGTTTCCATGAAAAGAGGCGGATGTCATTTTTATGACGGCTGAAAAACTTCCGCCACCGATGACCAACACTTGAGCGATAAAAGCCCTCAGAAATGGTTAACGTGTGAATCACAAAAGCTCTCACTAATAAAAACTCCCCCTCCCCTCGGCCAGTTGCGCAAAATTCAGAAGGAAGGAAAATGATAAGAGTGATAGAAAATTTACATCTCAGTCGGAGTCATTCGGCTCCTCGTCTTCGTAAGGACTTAACGGGCGAAAAACAAGCACGGTGAAAGCTATTAAGAGATACCTTTTCAGTTTGGACATGCTTAATGGAAGCTTAAGATAATTGCTGACACTCTTGCTAATCATTTAGCGCCTCAAATGGCTTTCTTTAATGAGCCTAAGTGTAAGTTCACGCTCGTATTTATATGTGAATAACGTCACTAAGAGATTTAGCCAGAGATGTTAGAAATTTATTCTAGTTTTACGATAGCTATTAAATTGATTAAGAGAAAGATTTCCATATTCGGCACCGACTAAAAACTTACTGCCCTGAATTTCTATCTCTTTCATAGCAAAGTTTAGTCTCTGATTTCACTAGATACTTAAACGGTATGCGCACTTATGAATAGCAATTACATTTTATCACAACCAAACTGAAATTTCACGAAATCATTGTACTAGGTTAGATCAATGAAACCGACATTTGTTTAGAAAATAAAGCGCAGAATTCAATTTGATTTTAAGCATAAATGAAGGAGCGCTCGATCTTCATTAACTTTGGAGCCATAGATGCAAATGACCCTAAATCAATGGACGCTCACTAATTTATCAACGAAATATTGCCTAACAGCCGATGGAAGAACGTTTACGCGTTCTCTCTGATTTACGTTACATAAAAAATCTTAGGAAACGTCGGTCATTGATTCAATTAGCCTTAATTATACTATATGCCATAAATAACACATATATAAAATAATAGGTATAAACGTTCCGTGATTACTCTTCAGACAATAGCCAATTCATCATGAATAGAAAGCGCAGCCATTTATGCATTCTTAGCTCTGTGATAAAAAATGACGTTATGCTATTATGGAACCCGTGTAAGGACACATGACTAATAAAAATCCCGCTATTAGTCAGAAGTTTTAGGATCATATATCCGGCCGCAAATTTCCTGTCTTTTTCGGAATTGATAAAAATAATTACTTCGGAATTCTGGAAATGCAAACTCTTCCACGTGACAATTGCACAAGCAGGGAATTTAATCTGTTGATAAAAAGCTCCGTTTAAAATAACTAACATCAATTAAATAACTCCATCAGTTGCTACGACTGATTTTTACACATTCAATGAATTCCAGCATATGATGTGCTCGACACAGTATTTGATGAATGGGTTTTCAATTTTAATCCCCGCATTAACTGCACTGAAAGGTTACGGAAACTAACTGACAAAAGTTTTTAGTTATGTATAAGGAATTCAGAATGATGAAATATATTAAGCTTAAATAAACGCTTTAGCTGAGTGATTAACTGAAGTTCTCCGTGATCGCTGTAGACAGAATTATAAAAACTGGATGACGATTATTTCTATTACTTGAAAAATGTTCTCATCCCAATTTTTCGCAATTAGTCAACTAAGACACTTTCAGAGCGGGTTATTCTCCCGAATAGCCAAGTTGGTAGTGCGTTCGCCTTTGGTGAAAGTGGTTCTTGGTTCGATTCCTGGAGGGAGCCAAAAGATACGAAATAACCTTAGCTATCGTAGCACTTTTAACAACACTATTAGTAATACTAATACTTTTAGTTAGCTCTAATAGTAATACTAATACCTTTAGATAGAAATTTTATCTGTTCATTTAAATAGGAATCGACATGGGTACTTATTACATTCTACCACTTATTTGTCTTTAACCAATAACAATTAATTTAACAAGAATAACGATCTGGTGCATAAGGCCGACGTTAATAAGAAAATCAATTGGTCTCTAACGAGTATCGGACCCTGCTCATCGTGCTTATTGACTTTCATCATTTTAGCGGTTTGTTTAATGGAATTCAATCCTACCACTGCCTTGCTGTGGAGGTAAACAACCGGGCAAGTACTGTTAAATTTAAAAAAAGGATGGCAAAAAGCAAAAAGAACTCACCTGCTCATAAAGCGGATTTATTTCCAGAGAGGGAGAGAGAAAGTGAATATCCTACTGGTCATTCCACCGAGTGTTTACGATTGCGCTAAATCAGGAAGATCTCCGAGGAAATACGAGGAAAATATGCGAGGCCGATACTTGACGAGCGAATCGCGCTGAATTGACGTTCCGCTAATTAATGTCGACGGGCCAAATTTGGAGGAAGAGCAGCGAATTAAAGTGGGAGCGCGAATTAACCAAGAAATAATTCTAGAGTTTCCTCTCATCCAAATCCCCCTCTACTCACCCTGCGGCGAAGTGACGTCACTCAAATAATCACCGCCAACAGCAGGATCCGTGCATCTTTCTCCTCACACTTGGCAACACGTGCTCCTCCTTGCAGACGCCCTCCACCCCACAACCTCACGACGTCACCACAGCCTTGAATCGAAGTAGGCCGAAAGCCGCATCGCATAAGCGTTGCATTTGCGATCCGTGAATCACGCAGGTATTTCCGGTAAGAAAAATTCTGTCCCAGACACCTATGGGGAGGCGGGTGAGACCCCAGGGGAAGGCGTTTCAACGGCGGGGAGAACTGAATTTCCTGGGAGAACGAACGGTTTCGGTAGTGCTCGTTGAGGAAAAAGCGGGTATTCACTCGATTGCGGACGAACTTGACTGAGTATCCCTTGGCTTGGGTTGTCCCACCTCCGTGGCGAGGAAGTGCCGCGGATGAGTCAGTTGACCGCGGTTCCTCTCCAACCGCGAGAACATCGCCTCCGCCGCAGAAATGGTTGCGTAGTAGCGGAACGTGCGTCTCGCCAACGACGGCAGATCTTTTCCCTCGGAGATGGATAAAAAGAAAACGAGCTTAAACTCTTTGCCTTCCGTTTCCCACGCCAGATGACCATATGCTCCCGGAAGTTCCTGAAACGCGTGTAAACACGGCGGACTGCAGTGACGCTGGAAATAAGCATGACGTCATGAAAATACCTGAGCGGTAGGATTTGCGTCCCGAGCGATTCAGCGTTAGCGGAGATACAGCGGTGAGATGAGTTCTGAGGAGGAAAGTTTTGAGGAGAAGGTAAAAGTGGGAGGCTAGGAGGTAGGCGTGCTGTTGTACACTGTCCAACATCGGCTCGAGAGGTGTATCTGGGTAGCATAACTTTTTCCACCATCTGTTTTTTGCGGGAATGGGCATGATAATAAATGGATAGGAGCGACGAATGATGAAGTTATCATTCCCTCTCGAGAATCCCTAAAAGTTTCCCTTTTGATTTATTGTCCAGCGTATGCCGGAGAATCCGGTTTTAATTGTTGAACGTCCTCTACAATTGTGATTTTTACTAATTAATCTTTTCACCGACTGCAATGAACAAATTACATTGTTCACAGCTTTTTCCGAGTATACTTTTAAAAGGCTCCGGAATAAAGGTTTCCAAAGGTAAAAGCATCTTAAGAATTTTTATATTAATAAATACTATGATGTCATTATAGATAACTAAATAACAAAAGATATTAATTACAGAGTTGAAGTAGTGTATGTATGCACTATTTGTGCATTTCAACGACCTACGATTTATTATTCACACCGAATATTTTGTGATTTTTACTAAGCAAGAACACAATTAATTGTGCAAGAATCAGCTGTTGTCGGTGAATTTCACTGTTATTATGGTAATATTCTGTAAACAATCTCGGTAAGGTGCAAATTATTTTTATGCAAATAAAACAAAAAATATTGCCCTCCAATACTTCCGAGCATATGAAATTTCACAATGCCTAGTATTCCTTTGAATATTTTTCGAATTAGAAGAGATCCTTTGCCCTTTTACGTTAATGATTATTTTATTTTCATCCATTTTAATTTCTAAAGCAAAAATCTCCTGGGCCATATTAGAAAATTTTCCTTAAATATTGATATAAGTGTTTCAGTGTCTATGCTCAGTACCTATTTATTAAAGTAAAAGATTGCAATAGTTTGCGCAAAGTTTACAACTGTAATTAATATTATCCCATATTATTTTGCATTTACTTAAAAAGGAAACTAATAGTGTTCATTGTCTATCAAAACCAATCCAGGTAAATCACGAGTATGTTTATCATCTGCTAAGCGGCTTTTTTTAAAATTAGGTCCGGTTTTTCAAAAATTTCACCTTTTCATTCATCAACAAAAATTTTCAAAATCACGGAGTTCCGACTACAATGAATGTGTTATAAATAAAGCAACGGAATGGGCAATCTGAAGAAATGTAATTCAACCTTGAGTCTTCCAAATAAGAAGCATGGTCGAAGACATCAAGTCTCGCGAATTTATCGTGTATTTCCTGGGGCTCTTTTGCGGATTGTTTTCCTCGGCTGTAAACAGTTTTGAAGTGGGATTGATGGAAATATTAAAAGGGGAAACTAGCTCTTTTTATTTCAAATTAGGAACTAATCCTCTGGAAAAGTAGTTTTGCTTTTTATTTATCCATCGTAAAAGAATATCACCAAGTTATTTGTCAGTCGATTGAGGTGGGATTGCTTAGAAAAATGAATGATGAAAAGATAAAGAATTATACCTGGTTCATTTTCAAGCATTAAAGAAAGCTTAAAATACACCCTTGTTAATTTAATGGAATTTTGCTTCGAGCTGTACCGGAAATAGGCTCCCCTTGCAAGACCAGACTCTCTGTCGTCTTCATCGTCGTACATGGAACTAAGATAAGCAGCCGACAGGCATCAATATCTTACGATGCTAAGCACTCAGAAAGAACAGTAGACTTCGATTGTATTCTGAAAGGATAACAGCAAACCTTCGAGTGACGGTTGCAGAACTGAAGACAATAGGAACCGTTGTCACTTCATAGAGTTCAGTTTCATTCCCAGTGCTCAAAGAATCGCGACCGTTTGGCTGAGTCTTGTAGCGTAGCATACGATCATACATCTCTTCGGAATATAGATTTTAAGATGTTTTACTTAAACTCCGGGCGATCTAAAAGTTTCAATTAAATTGTCTTGGATATTTTGTCAAATTTGACGCAAAAACCTAATTAATATTTATGCTGCACTGTTGATTAAACAATAGAGTAGAATCTACTCGTAATATGTAGTTATATTAAATCCGCTTTTAAAGAATAATAACCCACAAACATATTCAAATAGAAAAATACATCAATTTAAGAACAACTTAGTAACATTTTTCTTATGATTTTTATTCATGAAACTTGCTCACGAGAAATTCTGTAGAAACATCCTCACATGTTCATATGCTCATGACTGAAATCTTTACTATACAGTTTGAAAATTCTATTTTCTGCAAGATATGAATTAACTACATAATATAGGGTAGCATAACGAAAATGTTAGAAATTCTCGGGTGAGAATCATTATGGTAATCACGACATCTGAGAATCATCACAACACCAGAAAGTTCAATAGACCAGTGAGCTAGTATTTTTCAATTAAAAGATGCTGGTGGAGTATGAAAGTACTTATGTTACACAATGGAAGAAACGAAGTTTTATGCATGTAGGAGTTTAAATCTAGAAAACAAATGAATGATGGTTTAAATGTGGTTAAATACTCATTTATAAACAGAGGAGTAAATGAATGGAATATAATGGGATGTGCTATCTGAACTGGTAAAATTTAAATAATCAATAATATTCCATTTGATTATTATATTGTAATACTAATGCATGTAATTGTATTGAAGATTATGTAAACTAATCATAACTCTTTGTAAGAGCGAAGATAACAATTGTTTTGCTTGGGAAGTAGTAAAAACTTCTGACATTGGAACTATCTGTAAATATTTATAAAATAGGTTGAATGGTTATGCTTTCCGGGGGTAATAAATATTCTGAACTTGCATTAAAAATGTTCTCTACGCGAAAGAAATAAGGTGTACGAAAATATGAATGAAAAATGGGTATATAAAACAGTTGAGAGTTGATGCTAAGGGGTTTAGGCTGCCACCTGACTTTTGTCACACTGCAGCATTATTTTAACAGATGTATACATTAATACAGTTTCTTTGTAGTTAAAATATTTATGTCCAATCCTCAAGAGAACTGGTTCTGAATTTATTACCCCGGTCTCGTTTACTTAAAAACAGAACTTTACCTCCTAGTTTACTTCTGGGTACTGAGAATGATAACTTGAAATTACTTCTAAACATTTCAAGAGACATTTCGATCTGAACCGACTACGCGCATGAAGCGCTAAGCAAAGACCCCAAAACTGATAACTATTGCATAAGATGAAGCCGGACAGGGATTTATTTGTTCCAAAGTGATAAATTTGCCAAAAGGTGATTATGAAAAAAATACTGGAAACTCCAATAAAATAAATATAATAAAAGAATTACCTGGGTACATCTTCCGATAAATTTGAACATTCATGGTTTTCAAAATATGTGCTTCACGATGGAGATATTCTTGTTTTGCATTAACCTCGAATTCCTGTAGAGATTGACCCATTCTCCTAGTTTCTGCACATGTAATTGGATAATCGTACGGGAAGTACTTTTGAGTCGCCCACAATCACGTACGTAGGCACACACACCCATAATTACATCTTCTAGGACACAGTTTCTCAACCACTGGAACGATTCCCATCCAATGAAGAGAGAAGTACTCTTTAAAACTAGATAGAAATATCTCCATCAGAGCATAAATAATCTAAATCAGTGCTCATTGTTATCTGTAACTACCGTGGTCATATTTTACGGAAGAAAACAAAGGACTAGTGTGAACTGGATTAACGCAAATTAAATCATGCAGCGAAAACTTGTTTATGAGAAAAAAGAGACATTTTATTATCGTGAAATTATTTTACTTCTAAAAATTCAATTGAAATTTTAAGAACCTCCAAATAAATATTGATCCAGAGAATATGTAAGAATAATAGGTATATAATAAATGAGTTTACTACTGTATGATTCCTTTTCCAATCGGAAAATCTTATAATGCGAAAATTTAAGTCTTAAATTCCTGGAGATATTCTATCAAATAAAGGATGTAAATGAAGAAACATAAATCTAGAGTAGAAAATGTAAAAATGAATGAACGCCGCCTGAAACAAGGAATATAGAGTCACAGAGTATGGGCTCGATATTTTTTGAACTATTAGTAAATGAAAAGTTAAAGTCCACACGGGTGATAGATTTAGCTGTATAATAAATATATTTTTAAAAATAATGCCACGTATATGACACTTAGATATTCTCAGATCGACTTACGTTTCCATAATCAAAGACGGATGAAAGCTGAAGATTAAAATATCATTAAGGAGTGTGAGAATTGAGATTGTAATAGAAATGTCGCGGAAACAATTATAATTTTAGATAATTAAGCCTCGAATATAGAATTTCGTCAGCCTTACGAGCTAACCTCTTACTCAGCATAGGAAATAGACGGAGGAATCCAAAGGATGAATTTCAAAAGGAAAAGACAAAATTTTCCTACAAGTCGTACGTACGTCTCGTTATTTATTGATGACGCTATCATCTTGAGTTATCAGTTTCCCTCTAACTATAAATCCTCTTCTACTTCGAGCTTTAATCTGCTGCACACGACGAAGAAAATACGAGAGGAGAATCTTTATAGCACGAGATTATACCCATTAGGAGGTAAATAGTAGTCGGGGAGTCTCTATGGAAAGAAACGCACGGGATTAAACTCCTCAGATCCACGTTGGAGACGAATTCGCTCATCACAAAACAAACGCCAAGAGATTTTTACATTCCTGGTAGCTTCTCCCACAACACATAACTATTTAATTCCTTCATATCTCCATCACAATATTTATAACTATTACATAAATTTTAAGACTAGAATATACGTCTATGTACCACAATTTCACGGATCAGCTGAGTACGTTTGTAGGGTTTTTCGACAGTGAGAAGATATAAACCTTGTAACTTTAAAAATGTATTAAGGAAACGTCCCATGTAAACGCTCAAATATGCTTTAATTTATAACCTGGCCTTAAAATAACTCAATTTTGCTTTTATACAATGAAATAATCAAATTTCTGTGTTTTCACTTCGTAGGTCAAAACTAATGACAGAATGAATAACTGAAGAACATTTATCACATCAGGTTCCAGATGTTCCATAGCTTATCTCTCCTAAAAATACCTCAATCTCGAATTTTATAAATTAAAATCGCCACTCTCTCATCGCCTTTCTCCATAAATTTATTATTATCGATATTAATCGATTAATGTAAAGCGTAGAAAACATTCGTTTAAATACAATTCATTAAATATATTAAGTTTGAAATTTAGTTTCCCGCAGCGGTCCACCTCGATTTACATACCGTAATGTGATTATCAATCTCTTCTTTTCCGCTAGTTTTCTGCTATTTTATTCCACCAATATTAATTTCCCCAATTTAATACCTACTCTTCTTTAATCTTCATAGCTCCCTCATACACCTCCATTCAGTTCTCTATATGTAGACGGCATTACTCTAAATTTTCTAATCAGACTGCCCAATATCTCGCAAATTTAACCTCATATCCTTATAAAATAACGTTTCTAAGAGTCAATAAAATTGTGTGGTATTTCAAGAACTTTGCAACTGCAAACAAGCACTGCGCTTTGGGTACTCAGTAATTCTTTTCCCTAACTTTAGAATGAAATAATTGCAGTTTAGATTCTATATTTACGAGATATAAAGATTATATATTTCACTTTTCAGAAATTATAAAGATACCCTCAGGAACAAATAAGGGATAGCCGTAATAGTAAAAGGTATACCGGACATCCCCGCTACCTCAACAAAGCGGGGGTGCCCAAGAATGAGGGCCCAAAAATGACTTCTCCTAGGGGTCCAACGTACTTGGGGGTCTCAGGGATTCAACTGCGCAACTTTTAGTCATAAGGGGGTCCCTAAAATATGTTGTTGGTTCCATCATGTCATCAATCATATTCGTTAAGCTCTGTTGTGATTGTATACTTTAATTTAATTTTGACTCAGATATATCCTTTAGCGTTTGGATGATATAGTATAAAATTGTTACTTTAACTGTACTGTTTTAATTAATATCAAATTATTCATTTGATATTCTTTCTTGCATTTTTATACTCCTTTTCGCGGTTCACCTTTCGTTGTGGAACCGCACAGTGGGATTTTTGACTTTTCCAACCTTTATTCGAGAAGATTTTTCCTCGCAAACCAAATTCTTTTCGCGTATTTATTTATTCCACTTGAAATTCATCGATAGTACATTTTATGCTAGCGATATGATGGTGTTGTTATCTTCCAGAATCGCTGGGAAGCTCCAGAATTTCGATAATTATTTTGAGATATGCCCATCTGTCTGATCTAGGCATTCTTCTCTCACCATAACCAATTCTTAAACTTGTGGAGAGAGAATTACTTCGTTAATTCTTTGAGGAGTTAGAAAGAAAACGATTCTTTGAAAATTACAATTACTCCTAACGCCAAAACTCGTGTATTTTCTTTCTTACAGTGCCATGGCTAACACTAATATTTTATAAAAGTGAGTACGATTTATCAATAATATCAAAAAAGATATGAGATATAGCATGTTGTTGTATAATAAATGGAGCATTATTATATAATGTAAGAGATTGTTAGATATAAATATTTAAATCACTAAATGATATACTATTTTTAATAAAAGAGATTAATAACACCAAATCACTGTATTTTTTGTTGCTGTCCACGATAAAATTCGATAAAATTTCAGATTGCGCTCTCAAGTAAATTATTTTTATTTATTAACAGTATGGAAACGGAGTTACCCTAACGGTTTAACTTTGGGTTTATATTTGCTCACATACGTTATAAATTATCCGGGAGTCTCTAAGACAGATATATCGAGACGAGAAAAGAAATCAAAAGTTCTTTCGAAAAAAGCTCAGAAAGTAGAACTTCTGCGAACTTAAATAATAGCTGTAATGAGATACATGCCACGGCAAATTGTTCAATCCGTGGAGCAACAGCATTCAGAGAGACAAGATCTAGATCAGGGGAATTGGTAATTATAGCTATTGCTGATACGCGGTTAGCGAATATAATCCCAGGCAGAAGCCTTCTCATTGTTTTTTCTAGACATTAAAGCAGTGATTCCCAATGTGAGCAATGCCGCCGTCCTGGGGGGCTGGGTTAATCGAGGGGGCACTCGATGCAAAAGAAATTTGAATCTCTGGATTAGGTCGCACAGAATATAATTTTAATTTATGACTGATGGGGGACTGTTTAGTTTCGAACCGAAGAGTAGCATGGATAAGTTTTGGAAACACTACCTTAATTAAAGGACCTACTGCCTATTAATTCAGATTGCTCTCCAATTCTTTCTGGGTGAATATCATTGCCTCTTTCGGAAATCCAACAAGGGACCTTTCATCGAAGGCGAACGCGTTACCCACATAGCTATCTGGGGTCTGTTTGTAAGAGTATTCGTAGTATTGTTCAATGTACTTTGACAGCTCAGATCATTTAGCACGTGGGCTCTCACCAGAATCAAACCTGGAATCTCTTTCACCAAAGTCGAACGCGCTGCCCACCTAACTATCCTGTAGCCACGTTGCAAAGGCAAGAAATCCAAAACATATTATGATACTTAAATTCTTTTGAGTAAAGTTTTGGGAGAGAGTCTCTCCGTGACCTATTCCAATCTCCCGGTTTAGGAAGGAATATTCGCCAACGTGTGTGTTACCGTATCGCTCTAGCGGACATCTTCCGCCGACGACGGAGGTTGATGCGGCCGTCGTACGGAATCCTTAGAAGGGAATCGCGGTGGACGTCGGCCGTTTGGAAATGGTTTAAGAGTCGCGGCTGAGTCAGGGGTGTCTGCTAGAAGAGGACGGGAAATCCGCGTTTGTGGGGTTTTCCTGGCCGCCCCTTAAACGGATCTCGTTCCCTTATCCTTTCCATATTCAATTGTGTGCATGAAACACTTGCAAGACTTCGCGATGAGGAAGACAAAAGATGGAGTAATCTCTTTTGAAATTGTACATACCTAGCTTCGGAGGCCCGTCTCGACGCTGCTCATTATGTCTTCATCGATTATTTAGCGAAGAATGTCCCTCCAGAGGCGATCGCTAAAGACCGCGGACAACAGAGCAAATGTTGGACATTCCATTAGCATTGTTTTGCTTAGGATGTTCATCACAAAGCTTTCGCCAACACTCAATCTTGGTAGTAGTATTGTTAAAGTGCTTCGCCAGCTGAGGTCATTCGGACGTGGGCCCCCACCGGGAACTGAACCCCGGACTGCTTCGCCAATTTCGAACGGAGTGCCCACATGGCTATCCGGGAGCCCGACACTTCATCTTTTATTATTTTTAATCGTAAATTATTAATGGTAAAATTAAAAATGGGTTAGGATAAAGGTATGATTGTAGATCATGTTGGAATTTATGTCACTATAATGGAGTTTATGTTTGTAGACGTTAGCCGCCGTACTATAAATTTTAAGGCAGAACTTGATCCGAATTCTTCAGAGTTTGACGGACAACAAATTCACCGAGGAAAAACCCATTAGGAGGTCACTTACCGATATGAAATTCAGAGAACATCGTCAAATATAAAGTAAAGCAAACCACTGAAACATATACTACGAATAAAGAACGCTCTCTCTCCAAAAAAATCTAAAAACAAGGAACACAGGCATGGTGATGAATTAAAGGAACTTGGTGTTTGCATGACCGTCGAGTTTGATCACAATTTTGTATTTTACTTCTTAAGCGCTACTAATATCGCGAAAAACTTTCGGTTTCTGGAAGGTCACTATGGACGTATTTTTAAGTCCCTTTTTATCATTTAATATACCTAATTTGTAGCATTCCATTTCAAAGGATAGCGTTTAAAAGTGTTTAAAAAATTTGGTAGCACCATAAACCAGGTTTAACAATTTAATATTTTAACTATCGAGACACAAGGGTAGACGGAAAATCGTAATACACTGACCTGCTAGCCACCCGCTTGAGGGAAGGTTCGGCGAGCACGTAGATTTAAGATTCCTGCCCTTGGTGTCGGTAAGGATCGGGAAACAAATACTTCGGTTTTGGAATAAATAAAAGAAGGATTCATTTAGTTCTACGTTTTATAAATACGAAGGTATACGAATGCGAATGGGGCAGAGAGTGTAGTATCGGGAGGCGGTGTAGGCGAGAGGCTGCGCTGCAGACGCATCGGGATGGATGTGATGATCCCATCGTCGGACTGGGATCGGCTCTATCTGGCTCCGTGAGAGTGTCTGTCTCATTGTAAGTCTTGTAAGTATACCTTGTGTGCTTCGGTTAGGACTTTCACGGAAAAGGGGAACTCTAATGTTAACCGAGGTATCTATGACTTTTTTACGCTATTTGAGTTTTCATGCGGTACATTTGGATAAGGACGGCAGAAGATGAAATTTTAAATAAGATCGCGTCTATTCTCTGCCTCTCACCCAAGGTAGGAAGTAAGGTGAGAAAATCGAGGTACTGGGGGTACGTATGGGCTGCTCATATCCATGGAATCACACAACTTAGTACTAAGATTGATGAGGTGATACTAGAATCCTTTTGGAAAAATGCTTCACGATCTTCTTAGCATCACGGCACATGTACGGATTAGCACGAAATTCTCAGCATACCCATTCTTCTATTACTTTAACGCTTGACTTAAAATGTGTTCAGAAAAAACCGCCAAGATTAAAAGGAAAATGTAAGGAATTCCGACGACACAATAAAGAAATACACGAATATTATATTTTAACATCATTATATCATATCACTATGTCATTACTCTCTATTTCTACAAGTAGGTTAGTTTTTTATAGTATAATTAAAATAGCCTTGATTAGATGATGTGAGAACATTTGCAGCCTTCGGATATAATGCAGTTTATGAAGCCACTGCACTGTTGACTCGATACCATTGAGTCGCAATGGAGAAACAAAATACATAGAAAAACTCTTTATGTTGATGAATTTACGGAGTAACCTAACCTCACATTTAATAAGACTTTACACCTTTGAAATACATTCAAGTAACTATATGGCATTATACTTCAGTCAGAGAAGAATTTCGATGCGCAAGAAATTAGGTCTGAAGGGTTCTATTTACTAATATATTTCTGACTGCTGAATCGAATATAGGATGCGAAGAAGAGATATAGATATACCATGGCAACGATTGTTGGATCATATTATGGCAAAATATGTTAGTAAGCCATGAAGGGATTGGTGTTAAGTAGGGAATGGTAGGGCTCATGTACATACCACAGTGTAGTATATTTAAGGAAGCAGTATTGTTAAAAGTGCTTTTACAGCCAAGGTCATTTCTCACGTATAGGCTTCCACCGAGAATCGAGCCCGGAACCTCTTTCAACAAAATATAAAGCGTTGCACTGCCACTTAGCTATCGAGAACCTTGAAGATTTATGAATGAATGGAAAAATGATACGCGGAGAGCGCGAATTCCCGTTGTATTCCTCCACTACACTCTTCTGTCGGCATATCTCCATAACAACGTATTTTTCACCCATGTAGATGCGATCCAACATTTACTATCTTTTCATTCTCCTACTTCTCTTTCCTTATATCACAAACTATCTCTACCCGAATCCCGGATAGCCAAGTGAGCACTGCGCTCGTGAGTTTGATTCCAAGTGGGAGCCCATGTGCGAATTGACCTCAGCTCTCTAAGCACTTTTAACAACACTACCAATTCCTTCTCCAAGTGTGGCCAGTCCAAATTTTCTTTCTTCCTCTAATGGTTTCCAGTCCTCTCCTCAATATCTCCTGATTTTTCAGTTTGTCTTTCCAACTCACTCTTTCCATACATTTCCAGGGCTTCCAGTCTTCTTTCTTGATCGTCCAAGTCTCCGGCTCATGTAATGCCACTACACACATAACACTTATTCTTCTTTCCCTGGCCTAAATAAATAGTAACTTAACAGCGATTCTGTATGATCCTATCAAATCACAACCTTAATGTTAAGCATGTTAATTGATTATGCTTACCATTCTGTCCATCATGGTTTTGCCTTTCCTCCGTATTATGTCCTTTTCCGCAATGCGATTTTGAATCCTTGGTAGTATAGACAAATCCAGGTAAGTGCTGAAAATGCGCCTATAGAAGAATCAAGACTGAAAGTTAAAGGCGGAGAACCGCAACTGTCATTCGACCCGCAAAATGCCATGGAATTTCAGGTACGAGAGAAAACTTGGTCGCCGCCCAACTCAGTATTGTCCCTAAAAGGAGGGCTACCATTAACGCAGTAATGGCATTTTATCTTTGCCGTTATCTTAGAAATTATGGTTCGCATAGGATATATATACCTAGACAGCTCAACCCATACTCAGAACTCGATTATCAAAGTACGATAGTAGAGTATCGTAAGTTGTCCTTCGAAAACGCAGTGCACTTTGTCACGAATAGGAAATTTCTTTTCTGCTTCCTTCCAAGAGAAAACAGGCTTAAGCACTGTTACTCTGTTTTTCTAAATTTTACTATAAATAATAAATATTGATAAATTTGGTTTAACCTTTTTTAAATATGATAGCTGTGAACAAAACTTTACCAACTATAAATGAGGAGCGTTCGGAAAATTATTCGCGCTCGAACTCAGAAAATTTTCTTCGATAAAAATTTCATTATTTCGATTCCACATGACTCAAAAAATGACAACTAAATTGCAATAACAGCCAATTCATTACATCTCGATATCTTGATTCGTTTCGCAACAGTAAATAGAATATACTCATTCTAAAAACGTTTCTAAAACAATGATTATGAAGTATCCTAAAAAAAAACACGAAAATTTCTATTAAACTTAGGATAACATTTGAGAAATATAGCAATAAACATTAAAATCTGTAAATACATATCTTTTCTAAGGATTGAGTTCGATGACGATAAATTCCGTTGATTAATATCAAGTTGATAATCAAGCTGTAGTTTGTGTTAGTTTTGTTTTATTTTTAAGACTGATAAAAATTTCTGTGATAGAACAGTAATACTACACATGAATATGATAAGTTCTCAGTCATCGGAGTTTACGCGTAAAAAATACATAAAAAGCAAATTCAAATTGAGAAAATATCTAGTGTTTTCCCGGCGTAGCTGCTGAATGAAGCTTCTCTAAATTATTCAGTTTTATTTTGAGGACGGACATTTTTAATTTTTTCACACGATAAACATCCATAACAACTTACTTCGGCGGTGGATTCTTACTGACGGTCTTATTTCTCCTGCGTATTCTGAACCCTTCATCTTTCCTTTACTGCATTCCTTTCAGCCTCAATCACGCTACCTCACGGGGCAAAGCAGAACTTTCAAAGATCTAGTCATATGTCCGCGAAGTATGAATCAAATAAGCAAAGGTGGACTTCGATTCCAGGCTAGACCAGAGCTCTGGACACTTGTTATTATTATATTATATGAATGAATTTTCTGTTATTTAAGCTTTTCGTGTAGAAATATCAGTAAAATACTTCGAACAGTTGGTAATAAATCCAAGGAATTTCTGGAAACCAATTAATGGAATCTTGATTCCGTTTCTATACGATTTTCACAGTTCCATCTCAGTATTGGCACTTCCTTCATAACCACGTTCAAAACAGGCTCGTAGAAAAAAATATTAATCTTTTCTTCGATTTGGAAGAAACGCACGCGTTGCGTTCCATCTACAGCAGTATTTCATCAGCCAAAACCTAACGTGGTAAATTATTTTTTCAGGACCGTTTCATTGAAAATCTGAAAAATCTCATTTTGAGTACATAAGCTTGAATATTCTCCCATTTACGGCGACGAATCCAACAGTTGTTCAACCTTATATTGCACATTCGCCTGCAAATGAATTAGTGCCCTTACAGCACCATAGAATTCTTCCAATTCGTTCATTTATATTTACAAAATACCTTGCGATTTTTCGCATCACTTTTGAAATATTACTAAATCATTTGATTGAGAAATACGGTCTTCTTCTTTTGATATTTCTCTATATTTGACCGTAACATCTGCGAATATCCTCATAATGTTATTTATCTCTTTGCATGATGTTATTAATAGCACTTTTAAGTTTCACTTATATGAAAGCACAAAATTTAGTGGGTCCGCGAAATGAAAAAATGAGCAACAGGGTGGATCCTCAGCCTAATATAGTTAATAGGCAAGGTAATAGGCAAAAACGCTGCCTTACATAGTTACTGCTTCTATAAGGTTCATTACACACATCACCGTCTATTGTTAGGAGAAATAAATCTACCGAAAAATGGATTCTTTCAATTTCTCCAAGCAAATCCTTTGAAAACAATGTTTTAATTTAGCGAGAATAATTATGTCTTTTAATATTTTACCTTTTTATTACTTTTCTTGAGCTCCAACTTTAACTTAAATGGTGCTAATACGACTCCGAACCTTTCAATTCAGATGACAATAATTTTGTTTTGTAAAAGGGCAATCTAAATATTCTCGGAAAGTGCGCAACTCTTTTTGGTAATGGATCAATTTTTCATTTTTAAGTTAATCCAATTTCGCGAATTGCCGAAGAAAGATCAGAATCGGAACAAATATTTAATAAGCAAATGGTGGTATAGAAGCCGGGTTGAGAGAGGGTGCATAGTAATTTTTTCTGATCCAGCAGTTTGCTGAAAATAAGACACGAATCTCGAGCGACATATGCAAATATGAAATTCTCGATGTTTTCAATGACAGTGTTTAGAAAGAAAATACCTACACAAGACGAGTATTAACATAAGGCAGTTACTCGGTATGAAGCACTAAGCACGCTCGAGTGTATTATAAGTAACAGTGTCAATAAAATAACTTATAACATGAAATATTTTAGGGGAATAAGAAATACTCTGCGAATGCAGCTTTCTTCATAGTTATCATTCTTGCAGTCGAACAGTAATAAAATTTTAATTAAATTAATGATGTAGTGCCATCATTCTGATTTTTAATTTTCACAGTATTCAATTTCGATGGTCACAACTGAATAGTACTTACACAATTTATATGACGAAAAATTGTATTCCATATTGTTACGTAAATAGAGGAAAATGGTACAGCTGGACAGCCCACACGGTCTAACTCATATCATGACATTCCTTAAAGCTTCCTAAAGGGGAATTGGAAATAAAATACCGCGAATATTCCTGACTCCGAGAGTAAAACCAAATTTTCCACTAAGCTGCATGGACCAAATCCGCGCTTCGGAGCTCCGACGATCTCGGGCTTGATAAGTATACACATACTACGAACTCAACAAATATATTTTCATATTTTTGGCCATCATTTATATTACAACCCATTGTGAGACAGGACGGTCAAATGTGAGGAGAAGTAGTAAACGGATTAAAAATTAACATGGTAAAGAACCGCGAAGTAAAGAATCAGTTGGTAAGACAAACAAGTGATATAGAGACGCTATGCAATGCAGGAATGTAATAACTTGGATGAAATGGAGAGAGGAAAAACTCACCAATTTTCTAGAGAAATTTTGATTGTTTATTAAAATATATTAAAACTCATTCACTCTTCGATATGATGATAAGAATGCTTCTTCCGCATAGTTTCGTCCAGAAAATAGGTCGGATGATGTTTATGACTAACAAAATAAACTAAAGAAATATTCATACTATGTCCATTTCTCTATTATTTAGGGATAGAAAATCATTGCAAATGAAAATTTTATTTTAAAAAATTATCCTGAAACATTTTAACATATGGAGCTTAAACTTAAACATAATCAGAATTCAAACAATTGAAATAAAGGTCTTAATGTGATCAATGAATAAAGCAAAAGTAATAGGAACAGTAACGAAATATGGGGAATTGTGCAAGTTTTCCTATTTCACAAGAGACTGACATGGCTCAGCTGAGAATGCTCGGATATCTTGAAAAGATGGATGAAGAGAGCATTTTCAGAATAGAGCAAGAATGAAGACCAAATAGTAACAAGTCATGACATCACTTAAGAAGATCTACAGTGAGACCTTCTTACTAGAGGTAATGCTATGCCTGGAGTGAATGATGATATAAATAATTAATGTTAATAATTATACGTTAGAGATTTCTCCTTTATGATAATGTAAATATTAAGTCTTCAGAGATTCTTCTAGACAACAGAAATGCACATGGAATCTATACACTTAAATGATATTTGTATCTAACAGGACAATCTCAATTTTCATATTTTGGCAAGCACCACGCAAAATTTTTATTATCTTAGCTTTTATAGTATAATTGGGATAAATTGATCATCAATGCAAAGATGTATAATAATGTAATGCTTTAATGTCAAGAAAGGTTTCTTTCCTCTGGAAATATGAGCATCATAAACTCAGCATTATATTTTCTATGAAAAATTTACACTTTTAGACAAATTATACATACCTCTAAATTAGTTCACTAATTTGGCGTCTTATGAAAATCAGCATAACAAAGTCAACTCAGGCAATGAAAAGAGAATTTTAAATGCATTTTGAAACTATATAGGAAATCAGTTTTGAGCTTGGTATACATTTGTATACAAATTACAGACATCCTCAATTGACAGAGACACCCTACCTATATATATATACACACATATATATAAGGTACCAACAATAAATAGTCTGAAAGACAAAAATTTTAAACATTTGTAAACCACATTAAAATGATCATTCTCAGATAAGTGATAATCTGCATACTAGAAGATGGGTTCTTGGAGGGACATTTCACCTTCATTAGAAAGCATTCATAACAGACAGCACTTGGGAAAAGCCACAGTCTCAAGCAATAGCTTCATTTGCTATCCCCAAGAACTAC
Organism: Pachydiplax longipennis; assembly: GCA_036926295.1. Lineage (NCBI taxonomy): Eukaryota > Metazoa > Arthropoda > Insecta > Odonata > Libellulidae > Pachydiplax > Pachydiplax longipennis. Next base: position 7,123,909 of record JAVFKF010000010.1, read on the forward strand.
CATGTTCACTTCAGGTTGGTCTCATTTTTATTTGCCCTAGTCCATTTCCTACCTTCTTACAAAATTTAAACATAGACTCCTGAATTAACAAGAACCACTCCCAATATTAATGGAGTAATCTGTATATTTAATGTAATTTTATGGAATATGCTTCTGAAGGAAAGTTACAGCCATGACACAGAACATGTACCAAAACTATCACACTATAACTTAATTCTTATTTTCTGTATCTTTTGCATGCACATGGTAGGATTCCATGTATCATCACATATACATCATTGTGTTTGGATATTTATCTATACTTTGTTTTCATGACACAAGAAAAATTCCCCTTCTATCTTTAAATTTTGCATTTGACATCACTGACTTCTATCCAGAAATTATTAGTCTACAATGCAAAATATTTTCACATTGAATAAATAATGTTGTAACGACCCTTTGCAAGCTACATATTAATTTTCATCAACAACTAACAGAGATTTCATATTGTAAGACTACATTTTTTTAAACACAAAATAGGAAAGTTTGATTTTGATCAGCATTTCTTACCATGGAACCTTATTTTAGTAAAGTATTGAAATAAGAATTTAATTCCTTTACAAAAATGAGCATCACAAGAAACATCAGTCAGAGAGAAAAAAAGGTTTGAGTCAAAGATACAATATATAACACTGAGAGTTTTCTTAATATCACAGAAATAATGCAAATTGAAATAATTTAGAATTAAACACTTTTAATAGAGTATTTTGTGATATGAACCTAGAAGATTGTAGGAAACCAACCTTATTTTAGAAAAGTTGGCAATCCTTTAGGATAAGACTGGTAGAAAGACAATGACATGGTAAGAGACCTTTGTACATCTATCCATACAAATATATCTCAAATTAATGAAACACCAAGAGAATATCTTTATATGACAACACCAAGTACTCAAGGGTATATCTTGGACATGAAATGCTAAATTTTGCATGATGGGAACTTTTACCTTTCACATTAGCTATTAAAACTGTAGACCTTTAGCAGATTGATTAATCACATTCTTTTATAAACCTTCCCCTCAATCACAGCAAATCACATTTCTTAAGCCACCTCATATCACCCATACATATCAGCATCATTTAAGAATATGAAACTTGATATTACTTCAAGAAATATGAATAATATTATTCAGAAGTTTATATAAATTTATAATTTAACACGGGAAAGAAATTAGATGAAATTTAAAACAAAAACAAAGAAATCCAAGCAGGCACGAAGGGGATTTTCCTTCAAGTTAACAAATCTGATACAATATTTATTAATTCAGTTAACTAAGTGATGTTAGATCATAGGGATTTGGTCCAATTTATATTCAATATCAACTTGAAAATATATAATTGAAAGGATTACATACAAAACCATGAGGCTTTGCTTTTTAAAGGCTAAAAATTTTGAAGTAAATCACACAGAATATTTAACTCTACAATTGTTTCTCATTGTGATGCAGAGATGTTAACTCCTCTCTTTAAAATTATATTTATCTCAAAGTGCTCATGAGATTATTTATTTTCTTGAAATTCATTCATGGAAAAATACTTTGAGGCACACAAATATAAGCATTTTAAAGTGCATGATCCAAAAGGAAATCAATACAACAAATAACATTTAAAATGTCTTTTATTATTCAAGATATCCCTTAATAGTTAGAATTCATTAATATCAGAATATTTCTTTGGATAATCCTTTATTAATTGTATCTATTGTGTCTTTGAGATACCTTCCTATTATTCTGTCTAGAATTATTTATTAATTCAGCTAGAACTTGTGAACTAAATGATTAACTTGTATAATACAAAACTCTAAAATGCTATTTGTTGAATTTGCAAACAAAAGAAATGTTTAAGTAATTATTAATGTAGCAAAATTAAGTGGTAAAAAAGGATAAACACATAATAAAATAAAATTATTATTTATAGTCTTTATGAACATGTAAAGTACACAAACTTTGAGGATGGTTATTAATGAAACAATTCAAGTTACAACATTAAAGCACAACTCTCACTGTATAATGTAGAAATGACATGCACATGATATATGGTTGTAATTACAAGGAAAATGATAATCTGTATAAAATTTTGAGTTTCAAAAACTGAATTCCTTAACTGAAGGACTTTTTTTGCCAGAATCCTTGACTACAAAGAAAGACAATGCTTTCCTAGAATGAGCTAGAGACATCACATGATCAAAATAAATACTCTAAAATAAGCTTAACTGATAAAAATGCACACTGCATGTGTTGCAAACGACATCAATGAGACCTTTATTTTCAGATATTTATTGATGGATACTGATACCATCACTGATTTTTATACTCCAACAATCAATAAATTCTAATGAACAAATTGAACAATTTTGAATTTTTAAAAGGAATGAAAGTAAAATCTTCATAACAGTAACCCTATATACAATTTCACAGTTAGATTTTTACACTGGTTTTAAATCAACAACTTCAAGATATTCTTTGAAATGAACAATTTTTAAAATAAGAATAAACTTCAAAAATTTCCACAAGTCTTTCTTAAACAAAATACACAGCATTTTAATCCACAAAATGCTAGCTGTATGAAAGAAATTTACCCTCATACTTTTACATATGTGTTCACTGGACACAATGCTCTATGCATGTATCCTGTGGGTTGTGCAGCTTTGTACCATTGGGGCTCTTCTTCCTTCCTCTACTAATCATTGGTTTGGCATATTGTGCAGATAAGCAGAGGTAGAATTAAGAAGTCCAATTCTCTGTTTTTGCTTCCTTTGTTCTGTCATCTGAAAACAAAAAGAGAAGAGTGTGGTAGAATAGCCAACTGAAAGATACCAACTGAAAATCATAACAAATTATTTGAATTTATGCTACAGTATCTTCTACTTGCAGGAAATCAAATAGTTCAAATCAAATTTCACATCAGAAATAATTGTCAACTAAAATATTGCTGATATAACCATACAATTGTGTTACATTTGGTATGGACAAAATTTTACCACAAGAAGAAAGTCATTCAGAAGGAGAAATGTGACAACCTTTGTTAATACTAGATATAATTAATGTGATTTTCATTACAACAACACAACAAAGAAACTAATGCTTTAAAATTTCTTAAAGCTTTCACAGGAAGACTCACCTGGTCTTTCAACTCAGTGAGCTGTTGAGAAAGATTAGCAACAAGTTGTTGGGTTGTTTCAAGTTGAGCTTGGAGTGTTCTGAGCTCAATTTGTTCCCCTTCACCTTCATCAGCTGCTAAAGACATAGCACGCAGGCGAGGGAACCAATCTAAATCTCGGTCCTACAGAATAAAAACACAAACAAAATGTATTTGTGATTTCCAAAATACACATTAGAAGAGATAAAAATCTTAATAATTCATTTCTTATATTCCAATGAGAGAGTCCGCAGAACACTTGCACATTTTCAAAATCCTCAATGGGGAGGATTTTATTCACCATTACATTTCGGGATGAATGTTTTTGTAAAATCAAACATATGGCATTTCATACATATTACGAGTAGCTTCTGGATGTAAGGAGAGATTCTAAGCACAACTATACTCTTCCTAAATTTGTTAATTTATTTTTAAATTTAGAATCTTCCAATTTAATCCAATCTAATTCATACTTGAGCTCAATTCAAAGTGATCTTTAACCAAAACAGAATTCAATGTTAAAATTTACTGTTTCCTAGCACAACAATAGAATATGCATCTAATGAACACATAGTCATACAACTTAGGCTATAAAACACTATCAGTTAAAGAGCCAACTACATTAATGCACAATTTTGCTCACCTTAACCATAGCATAGACATAACTTTCAGGGCCAGTAAATTCGGTAGGGTCTTTCACTTTTACCAAGACAATGAAGAAGAGATAATGCCACATATTATGTTCACATTTGAAATGCTCTTCAAAACTAACAGTCTTGTTATCAAACGCTGACCTGTTAAGCCCTGTAATGCAAGAGAAAGAATAGAGAGAAAATTTTTTATCCAACAATATTGATAATGAGTGATATTGGTAGTTGAGATATCTATATAAGCTCAATTAATTATCTATGAGTAAGGTTCAAATTTAATGGAGATAATGACATAAACAGTGAGATACAAACCACAAATAAAACATGTGTTCTTCAAAATCAACTCCTTCTGCTGCTTTTCACTTCTGAGATCGGCAAAGGTGTCAATGATGACACCAAAAATCAGATTCAAGACAATAATTATAACAATGAAGAAGAACAGCAGATCATAGACAACCCTCGCCACAAAAAGTGCTTCCTAAAAATTAAAAATTCACAAATAATTCAAACTGAAAAGTCTCAATGATTTTGAATGAAATAAATTCTTATATTCCCTAAGACGTAATTACCTTACTACTAGGTGCTCTGAGAATATCACCAATACCTCCACCATTTCTAAGTCCCTGATTAAGTGTGGTAACAATACACATGACTAAGGAATCGCAGGCTCTTTCTTTCATTTCTCCTGACACACTCACCAATGAACTAGGCTCATTAACTGTAAGAAAATTTCAGAAAATCATGTCATGTTCACATTCCAAAAATTATTTACATTTAATTGAGCAATAACAAACATGGAACACATAAACAAATGAGTCACTTGAGCACAATTCTCATGCATAATATGAACTATATGTCATATCACCTTCTCTTGAATATCTTGACTGAGTATGATTGATGCCACATTCAGAGAATTCTGAACATGACCCTTCCATATGTACCATACTAGTGTTTTCAGCTGCAACATCTTGTACTGCAACAGCTGCAGGTTATAAAATATGTCAAGGATCATAGATGGAAGATTGCAGAGAAAAAATTTAAAAATAAATTTCAGAGCTTGAATTGGTAGTCATGCATTAATTAGGATTGGATGCTTCACTAAAGCAGTTAATAGATTAATTTTTATCTACAGTTTTTGAATTACATTTATGTATCAGCATCCTAATCCAGGGGTAGGGAACCTGCACTCTTCAAGTTCATGCAGGATACTAGAAGACCACTGTGGCCTTCTAGTACCCTGCATGACCACTCCATCCCTACTCTCATTTAAACATATTCAGACTTGCTAATTATTTTTTCCTCAGCATTGAGTATAACATTAAGTTAATACTGAACTGGATATGCATATTTTCAACAATATTATTTCATAACATGTTTTTGAAAGTTTCAGCAACAGAATATTTGAATGTATGTTTTATGTAATACAAGTGTAGCCAGTTATACAATGGAGAGACTTTTCATCACCAAAAGATTCCCTCACCCCTGACTAATCAAACATACTGGGCCGTGTTATGCCAAAAGAACATTATTTGGAGTTTAAGCAAACAATGAAAAAGAACATTTTATTACTCCTACAGCACAGCACAATAACAATAATCCCATAGAATGAAGTACAATAACTTATTGTGCAAATTTAAATTAAAAATTAATTATTAAAAAAATATTTCAGGTACATTAGATATCTTCCAAATAAAATCAATATGTCAATTATTAAAATCAAAGACAAGATGGAAATGTTCCTTTTAATTGATAAATTTTCAGCAAATATAATGCTCACTCATTAAAAGAAATTCTGAGTACAAATTATGACATTTTTAATTACTGAAAAATAGCAATTCAAAAAACAAATAATCTGTCATTAAAACACAAAAGCCTCACTCACCCTAAAAATGAAAAAATGAATCGAAAAATTTTAAAAATTCAAATTATTTAAAAAGACTTTTGATTGATGATTTTTAGAAATCTGAGAAGGGATTATTATTGAGAGTAAAAATAGAAAATACTTACCAATTACTTCATCATCAACACTCACTAAGAAATCATCCTTGAAAAACATGTAGCCAATAATGGAGAACATGTACACTAAAATTAGGGCTAGTACAGCTGTTAAGATGATGGATCGTCCATTTCTGGTGACTGATCTGATCACATTCAACAAAGTTTCCTCTCTATAAACCACATCAAAGAGCTGAAACCATAAATATATTCTTAGCAAACACCATTTAAATCAGAGAGAGTGATGACGATAAATAAGTGACTTCAAAACAGAGAAACTCTCATGAAAATTACTTACAAGAACAGAATAGAAGAAAGGATGCATACACAATCCCAGAAAGCAAAATATTATGTATGCAACATGATATAAAAGCTCAGCATCAGTTATTATTTGCTCACAATTTTTCTGAAATGTTCCTTGATTTCCCATAATGCTCACTAAATGTATGCCTTTCAGTAAAACCTAAAAATAAGTACAATAAAGTATGATAGGAGAGATAATGGAATAAGATGGCATAGATAAAAGTAAGAATGGGGTTTAAAAATTCATTCAGCTGAAATGACACACCGTCATGGTCCCAAGTAGCCATAGAGTAGGTTCTGGTCCAACAGAAAATATCATACGTAAAATTGTAGAAGCCACCAATGTTCGAATCCCAGATTGACGAGGTAGAGTTATAACAATGGCAGCAGAGACAAGCATAATTGCCCATATTAATCCAGACAAATGAGTGCCAAGTTCTGCATAGAGAAAATAAAGTTTTAACGAATAAATCAAATTAGAGAAAAAGAAGAGAGGGTCAAACCAATTTAGTGATTTGAAATATTTAGTACTTGTGAGCACTGAAAGACAATGCATGCTATACAACAGCTACAACTATTTAACAATTTTTTAATACTCACTTGGAACAGAATCCACAAAAGGGTAAAAGAAAGCCACAATCAAGTTTATCAAAACAGCACAATTGAAAAGTATGTTACTCCAAAGTGACATGTAACTGCTAACCCAAAATAGTACTGGCTGGCCTGAAAAGATATTTACTTATATTAAATAAATCAAGAAAACTTATATTGAACTAATAATGCACTAGAAGTAAAGCAATTTGATCCATATGAGAGTAAAACAAAATCTTTAATCTCTCATTAAATATCAAGATAAAATAAGTTAGACAATGTAACAACAATTACTGTAGCTAACAAAACATTGAGACTGAGTTAATATCCCTTTAGGGGATAAATAAAATGGAAATTCTCTAAATCCAAAGTCCAGTGATAATTTATAAAGAAGATGAATTTAGCTAGTACTTTGTGTTCAATTATTAAAATTATACAATCAATCTCTATTTTTAAATACAAGAAGTTGTACTCTTCTATTCATCTCTGAAATCTTGAGTACTTAAAGAAAAACTTTCATGCCTTACCCCTAAGTTTCTTCTGCCATTTCATTTCGTTAAACATGTCATCTGTTCTCTCAAAGAAGTCAGATACTTTTGATCCTTGATCATCCCTCTCTGCAGTATGAAATATTTTTATCTTGGTATCAGCTGTCAAATATTCACAAATCTCAGGAATTGGAAAAACTATTTGCTCAAGGGTTCTATCATGTCTCACAATCTACAAATAGAGAGAATATGGCAGAGATTCATGAGAAACAAGAAAAAGCAAGAATATAAATAAAATTTTAGTTAAATAGTGATAGTAACATGAAATTACAAGCAATCCTCATGGGTCAAAGACATCAATCATACTAAGAAATATATGCATGAAAATAACAGCTATTATGAATTATTTTAACTTTTCCATAAAAAAAACTTAACGAATAATTATTCTTAAGCAAAGAAAATCAAAATACTCAGAGCCAGAACAACAGAAACCTAAACAGAATTTTCATACACAACATTTGAATGATACCAATATCAAACAACACAACTAAATTTCATTTACTCCTCAGAGAAAAATCTTAATTAAATAATTAATCATTATCAGATTCCTATCAATTTAATTGCTTTATATTTATATATTTTATCAGTATGAGAAATGGAGCTGCTTTTATCATAGAATTTAAGAATAAGAATAATAAACACTGAACAGTTAACTAACTATAAATAAAACCATTTATAAAACTCCAAACATTTGGGATGATATACATATCTGATTGAAAAATCCTACTAAGTTTCTTAAATAAAATATTTGGTAAGCATGTTTCCTAAATATAGGAGAAAATTATTTTCGCCATAGATATCAGAATATAACTGATCTTATTTTATAAATTTAAAATAAGAATAAAATATTACTTCAATTTGAGCAGTATGCGAGGCATAGTACTCCAGGGCTTGATTGATTTTTGGATCACTATTATTCTCAGAAGGTTTCAGAAGTGCAGCCAGTTCTTTATTATGTTGAGCAAGCTGATGACAGAGAATATAAATATTGTGTCCAACCTGAAACAAGTACACAGTTTTCTATTAAACTTAAGAAGGTAGAAAATATTTTTAACACTCAAAAGCTGCATATTTGAAATATTGGAACAATTTCATAGGGTAAAAATATAGTTTTTAAATCCCACCTCCTTTGGGGACACTCCATCTTCCCCATCACAAGATTCATCATCTCCATCATCATCCTCATCCAATGTTTCTTGATGGAATGCTCGACAAGATACATCCACCTAGGAAAAATTGAATTATATTCAAATTTTACATACACATACTCACAAATACAGTAAAAACATACTTGATAAAGAAGACAAGTGAATAATTAACAATTTTAACTGTGAACATATCAAAAAACCAACCCATTGGCAGAAGATTTTTATTAAATGAATTTATTGGTATTTCAAACAACTTATTGACAAATTAACAGAAAGTATGAAAGGAAATGTCATTTGCTCCACAATATTCATAAAAGATATTCTTCTAAATGTAAAAATAACAAGATATCTTCATTGCTATCATTTTTGGAACAATTCTTTCTTCTTAAAATTGTACTTTTCTAAAACAGGTAGCTCATTGAGCTGATTGAAATATATGAACATAAAGAAACATAACTTTACAATAGTAAATGACAGCAGTACCACTAAAAAATTAAGAATATTTTGCATCCTACAAAATACTAACCAGCTGTTTTGGGTTCATGTTGTACAAAATCCTCTCAGCATTTTCACTGTCCCCTCTGCTTTCCATAATGGCAAGTAATAATTTGGAAGCATTATTCTTCAGTTCTAGAACTAAATCCATCCGTGTTTTCCCAAGGGGATTGATATCATTCAATATCAAAGCAGTTATGATATCCAAACCATTTGATTCATGGGTTGCAATACAATTTTGATTGTCATGACAAGGCCCTTGACAATATTCAGTTAATGTTTCCAAGGTCTGGTTGATCAGTGAAACATTGTTCTCATTGATATATAAGCCTAAGAGTCCCAAACCACCAGTGGTGGATCCACATATACAGTCCAGAAACATTAATGTTTCAGAGACAAGATTGTAATTTGTCTTGTTATTTTGATTCCTTAGGAGATTCTGTAAGAAAATGCACACATATAAGATAGATATAGACCAAAATTGATCAGTTTTGTAATAGAATGTTGGCTTACCTGAAGGTCTCTATTGTGATTTTCACAAAGCAGCTGAAGAAATCTTAGAATTGGTTGCATTACTAAAACCTTAGCAGAGAGAGCATTTTGATCTTCACGGTCTCTGTGCCTTTCCAGTTTTTCTGCAAGCATGTCTTCCAAAGCTGAACCTGGCCCCAAGATAATTGAGGAGACTTCTTCTCCTATAGTAAAAATCAAATGAGAAAACATCATACATCATCCATGAAGAAAGATCTAAAAATCAAATCTAAAATAAGAAAATAATAATGATGATGAGGACTAAAATGATATGTCCATTCATTCTGGTAAAATTTATTAACATACCAGAGCCTGTCCTTGCTCCCACATATGCCTGTGATGTTGCCATTGCAGCTTGGTTCAGCTCTTCTCTTAATTCATCAGTGATTATTATTCCATTTGGCTTTCCTATATCATTATCAAAATTTACACAAGAAGAATCATTTTGTAAAAAATATCTCAAGAAACTGATATAAAATACAAAATATAAATTTGATACAAATGTTTTAGTTAGAAGAAAATATTTACCTCCTCTTTTCTTGGAAAGTTTTTCCAATTCCTTCCCTTGCTCTTTGTCTTCATGGGCTTTGGCTGCCATATCAGAGGTGTTGACTGTCACTGTTGACTTAATTTCCTGTTGCGCATCCTTCATCTTGTCATAAAATACCTGCAATATGATGATTATTCTCACTGCTTATTACCTCAGTATAAATTTAAGGAGCTAAAATTAACTAAATACTTCAAAATAAGAACTAACTGTTTCCATATCATACAAGGTGCCCACACCTCAAATATCAGAATATAGTAAGCATTTCACCAATAATAAAAGGCACTATACATATAGATACTAAGGCTCCTTACCTTAAAGAATGCTTGACTGAGGTCTCCACCCATCAATTTACTGTACATACTCTTCTGAATTATAGGATTTCCACCTTCAAGAAGTGCAATTCCCAATTCAACAGCTTCTTCAAATATTGATGGAGAATTGACTGATTTGATAACAAGTTCCACTACTAGATCAGAAGCTCCTTCTCTATCTAAGTGACTTTGCACTTCATGAAGAGTCCTGCCAGCTCTACTCAGTATTTTTGCTAAATAAATTTAAGAATCGATACTTGTAACCAAAATACCTTTCCATTAACTATAAACAATTCATGAATGTGATTAGCATTATGATAGATACATGATAATCGAAGTATCTGAAAAGGCTACTTGTTGCTCTTACCTCCAGGGCCATGAGTTACAGGAGGTAACTGAACTAATATCCCAAGCTCAACAGTTTCACGCTTTTGCTGAAACGACTTCCCAAAATATCTATTGAGAAGGCTGTTCCTCAAAACATCTCCCTGTAAAACACATGAGTTTCTTATGAAACACATATTTTTGCAGCTAATTATTATAATGGTAAAACATGTAATGTTTCAAGGTTTAACTAAGGGTTTCTAAAATCTCAAATTATGAAAAAATAAAATACAACATTTACCCATTCCTTAAAATACAACAGTTATAGACAAAATCAAAGAGCAGTGAAAACTGCCAGCAAATATAACCATAAAGATTCTCAGATATAATAAGCAATAGATAAGCTCATTGAGTAATGAAAGCAAAAATATATTGAAAATATAATCATAATTTAGATAAAGGTCTTCAAAGCTTAAGGTATATAAGGTGCAACTGCATGTAACAGGTGTTTAATGTGAATACAAATATGGTGATTTAAATGAGTAAGATGAAATTATAGAATAGAATTTTTCTTCTCCAGAAGTTATGAGCACAACTCATCAGCACAAATTATCATATCATCATTAATGAAAAAACTGCTATCCATGGTAAAAACTGAAAACTAAATTCATTAAATTATACATTATTAAATATTCAAGTAAATTAACAGGACAACACAAAAACACATTTCCCTCCGAAAAAATGTTTAAAAGTATAAAGTGACATAAATGAGAAAAATTTCAATACCATAATGATGTAAAAAAAGTAATAGATCAAAATTATTTTATAGTATTTTCCCATTTTAACAAACAAAGGTTATTTCTTAAGAAGTAGAGAATATAATCTTCTGATATTATATTAAAAAATTAAAAGGGTGTAAGTTAAATCTCCACAAACTCATCTCTAAAAATTTAACTTTGAAAACTATTAACAGAGATTACTGGCATCAAGGATGCTTATGAAGTAGTAAACAAAAAGAGACAATGATAAGATTAGAAAATAAGATGATAAGAGTCAATTAATGAAACTAATCATCTAGGGAAATTACCTGCAAAATGCAAGCCATTTGAGACAGAATGACTCAGCAATCCTATTAAATGGTTCCTTATCATTAATATACATTGAAAAACATCCAATAAAGTAAATTTTGCTCGATTAACATGAAGGTTTTAAGGAAAATCAAAACTATAACCCAGTTAACACACTTGTTAGGGGATGGAGTGAAAAACAAGTAATGAGCAGCATAGTGTTATAACTAGGATAAGACAACTTATTTGACAAGGTTTAACTAAGGGTTTACATTATAAATCAAAAGGGAAGGGTTTTTAGGTTATTTTTAAGTAAGTGCAATACTCCTTAAATTAAAAAGAATCTTATTTAGTTTGATTTATTTGCCACAGCTAAAGATTGGATATCTAGGAAGTCTATGACATATTATTGAGTAATAACAGTCATCTTCTTGTTACATTATTGAAGAATGGTCAGACAAAGAGTATGTCTTTCTATGTTACTTCATTTTGGTAATTTTCCACACAACTGGTTGCAATTTTTACCACATAGACAATCAGGGAAGAATAATGAAATTTTTCATAGTGAGGGTGAGAGTCCATTACAGACAGGGTGCCTCATAATACAGTATGGAAATCATGGAGTGGTTAGTGTGCTTGGATGATATTGCTCAAACACCAAGGTCAAGGGTTACATTCATGGCTAATTGGATTTTTCTGGATAGGGAATGGTCACATATGATCATCTATTGTTCATCTTATAGTTTTCACTTTAAATGGACATCTTGCTGTATGAGAACCATAAATAAATAAACATCTTCATTTTCTTCCCATATGAAAATTTTTGAAGAAATTTCTTGATCCTTTCAAAAGTAGCAATTTTGTCTGATATTTTAGCATCTTGAGAGATAGTTGGACCCTCATCTACTCAACCATTAGCTATTAAAAGCCTTGAAGGGGGAATGAGGCTAACTGGAAAAGATGAGAAGTAAAACCTTCACTATTCTAAGCCAGAATGCTCTGACTGGAAAAAGTCCATCTAAGGGAAGCAAATAGACCCCACAAATAACAATTTTCATGGCATTCAGAAAGTACTGAACAAGATTCTCATTCCTTAGGCATCTCTCATATCATATCCTAAAAGATTTAAATTATTAAAGCCATGCAATAGACAGAAAAAAAGTATGTAAAAGATACATTTTCTCTATCCTGTATTGAGAGACAAATGAAAAATTTTTTATTCACCTAGATATGGGAGAAAGAACAAAGCAAGTGCAACAAATTGAAATTCAATCCTGCAATGGCTTAAAGCTTGAATTTCTTGTTAAGCAAAATCACATAAAGAATCTATAACCTGCAAATCTGAAAATTTTCAATCTCTCTATAAAGAGGATAACAAAAAAAACTATTTAAAAGTGCTAAAGTCAATATCTCCGGTGTTAGCAAATAAGGTTAAGAACAGCTTGCCGTGCATATTGATACAAAACTTGAAGGTGATAGGTTATGAAATTAAAACTCTTAATTACAGTAGAAACAGAAAAATGTGGAATACAACACATATATTGATGTGGTATCTATTGGAGTAGATTAGTTTCAACGATTTCCTATTCTAGGATTTTGTAGCATGAAGCTTAAATTACAGGCATTTCTAAAAAAATCCATGCACACTAATATTTTGAATCAGCAGATGTTACAAAGTAAAAAGGAGAGGATAGAAAATATCTAGTACTTAGTCAACTCTATAAATTTATATCATGTACAGTCATACCCTTAACTTTTCTTCGATTTCCAGTTCATTCAGAGCTCTAGGGTCACCCTGACAGCATGTTTGAGAAAAGGAGAGTTTATGTAACAGCATTCTTATACTCCATGACCAATTTTAATCCTTAGATAGAGGAGAAATAGCAACCATAGATTGTTAATGATAGGACAGAAATATTAGTGCACCTTCAAAGCCCATTGAAGCATTAAGCAAATAAGTACCTCTGGTCACAAGGACTTAACATAGTACATAGAGCACATTCTTGATGTCTACAAGTAATAACAGGATATTAGTAACTATAAGAAGTGAGTTAAGAAACGAAAGTTGTGACAATCAGAAGAACAGTCTACGACAGAAAGATATAATTTAAAACTCTTAGTTACTTTAGAAGCAAGGAGTCATAGTAACTTCACTAGATAAAGATAAATTATATCTCAGTGAAACTTTAATTTTCCTAACAATCAATTTGAACCTACATTGCATAATAGCAATATATTTTCTTCACAGATGCAATAACAATTGAAATTAGATGAGATATAAGATGATGAATATCTTTAATGACCTGCAAAAAAGTGTTCATAAAGATGGATGAATCCAATGACAAGCAAGAAAAATTTCAAAAATACATATTGAAAATTACAATGAAAAAAATGACTTTCAGGTGATTACACACAGAAAAAATACAAATATAGACTGAGAAAGTGAAATTTTAAAAATTATGAGTATATTTGCCAGACTAATTATAATTATATACATGTTAACTAATGATATTTATTAAACCTAAGGAAAACATATGGAACCTCTTGGATTGCTCCCTCAGAAGCATGCACAGCAATTACTACCTTCTCTCCATACTCTGGATCTATAGCCATCATTTCTCTCAGAGTTCGAAGAACTTTGACGCAAAGTTTTTCTTCTTTTTCTTCTAAAAGTTTTTCAGTATGTTTTATTAATCTGCAAAGAGTTAATAAGAAGAAAGTAATATACATGTGACTATAAAATCTGATATAAAAATTTCCTTTAATGTATAAATTTTAATCACAATCAAAGTAAAAAAAAATTATGGAATCCTAACCTTCTTATGAAGCCACCATTTTCACAGCGTTTCTTTGCTTCAGTCCCTGGAGGAAATAGGAGCTCTGGCCGGTATAAAATATCTACCAGAAGAGAAAGTTCAGATTGCACTAGAGGTTTAAGTTGATCTTCAAGAAGTGATACAATGTCCTGAAGACCTTCAATTATACTTCTGTCCAAACGCATCAGCTAGATGAGAGAAAAGGAAAAGTATAAGTATTACTTTTTATATAATTCACTATAATTTGATATTGTGCAATTTTGAACACTGATTAAAATATAGTTTAAAGAAACAGTTTTAAATCTATGCCATTTTCAAGTGAGATATAGCCTATCAAACTAATGCTGTTAATATCTAAATACAACTTAGATAGGGCTACCTCAAAATTTTCCTTTCCATAGTCTTACTTAATATCTTTTATTATATGATCATATACCTTTTATAACTAATTAAAGTCATACAGATGATGGAAAAACTATCCAAAATTCCTCAATATTTTAAGGATATAAGGAAAACCATGAATATTCTCATTTTTGTGAACAGGTTCAGCTATAATTACTTGTGTACCCAGATGCAGTCCTTTAAGGGATTTGTCTACCATTCTATACACATAGTAATCATGCTTCTGGTTTTTTTTTCTGCATTTTTATACGTCACCACATAAAATTTAGATTTAAGACACTTAGGTGATGATTAAACAATATAATTCCTCAAGGTTTATCACAACAAGACAGGGTGAAGACAAACTACTTGTATAAAATAATAAGCAAACAAAAAATCATTACCTGAGATTGTGAGCGCTCCATCTTAGGAGATTTAGCAGCTTGCAGCCATTTGCTTGTCTGTCTTGATAACATAGCAGCTTTATTAAACATTGATGCAACTTGACTTTCAAGATCAGATGGGATTGCAATTCCTCTTGTTTTTGCTGAAAAATGTTAAAAATTGCTCCAATGAATTCATCAAATGTGGAAAAAATCTAGCATTTAAGTTAGAAAAAATATTTACAAAAAAGCTAAGGAAAATATTTAAAAAGTCATGGATTCCTTTTCTCACTGATTAATTTCAAATTTTGTACCTTTGATCATAAAAATATTCTAGAGAACTAAATGTCAACACCATATCACAAACTTTCTTCCATAAATAAGGAAATTAGAGTAATAATAACACTAAATTATTTGTAATATAATTCAAATGAAATTGATGACAAAATAATCAATCAATCTCTAAGTATCAATACATAATTTTTAATTAACAAAAATTGACATGAATAGATGGACATACCAACATCAGACAAAGTGCGTATACAATTTTCCACATTAAATCTATGAGAGGCAGTAAGCCAAGTGCACTGAGAGACACGGAATGCTGCCTGAAGCAGTTGGACAAATATGGGCTGTCGAGTCTGTAAAGCAAATATTTATATAAGTAAGGAATTAGAAGATACATTCATTCAATCAAATGATTTTGATAAAATTTTTAGGGAAATAACAAACAAAGAGAATATTAATTTGTCTTTAATAAATGAACTCATTATAAGTTAAGAAAACAAAATCCAAAATAATAATCAAATTATAATTTGAATTAAAAATCATTAAATAATGAAATTGATTAAAAGAACTTAAATATTTCAGATTTCATAAAACAAAAATTGACTATAAAAATATATGAAAGCTACAAAAACATTAACAGGCCTAAGAAGATTCTCAGCAGTCTGTGTACTACAGCTATACTCACTAACAAACTAATGAGAAAAAAATATAAGGTTCTTTTAGCTTAAGGAACACATAATTTGAAATTTGTTTCATTAGAAAGTGCTGAAATGAAAAAGGGAACAATTTAGCTTCCAAAAACAGGATGACAAGAAAGCATATTAACAGAGACAGCAATCAAATTTCCATTTCAGAAAAAATAATTATGATCAAGAGTTTTCAAATTATGGCAATATTACTCTGAGGGTTGAGGTGATGATGGAAATGATGCCCTCCTCACAAATGGCAATACAGAAGTAAATTCCAAGCATCACAGAAAATAAGCAACTTAAAATGGGCAACATTCAACAAAACATGCACACAATATATCAGTTACCCAAAAGTTTACATGAATTTAATGGATAAAGCACAGCAAGAAGCAAAAGCAATTTGAAGAGATCTACTCATGTATAAGTGTGTCATCTTCATGAAAACTACCATTATGTATAGAAATGAGCTACATCTTTAAATGATTCCATATTATATGAATCAGTGTACTCACTTTCCGAAGATATTGTAAAGAGTTACAACTTCGCTGACTCCAAAACATCCTGGCTTCAAGTAGATGTTTCTATGGATATACCCAATGCCATGACAACCAGTTCATGCAATGCAGAAATGCTCTCTATATTAATGATTATGTACATGCAGATAACAATAAAAACAATACAAAAGAAACCACAAAATTTTACTACAAAATACACAAGGCATGCAAAACAAAAGCCAAATTTGACTTCTTAACACCACTTACTATAAACAATAAAATGATCCATAAAGCCAGGTTAGCTTACATTTTTATGGCATTAACTTACATATAGCATAATATACAGATAAATTTATGGCTAGGATTGTGTATATGTGTGACAGAAGTGTGATATCTGAAGATTAAAATCTGTAATTTTCCTAAAAGCCAGCTTTCCCTTATTCTTATGAATTACATCCCATTATAATATTAAAATTAAAACGCAAGGGAACAGGGACTTTAAGTACAATTTTGTGAGTGTGTTCCTCAAGATATAAATTAAGTGTATTCCAAGCAAATAACTTCAGCTTCAAGTGTAATGGAAATACAGCCTACTTCAAAAGATTCCTACAGCATTAAACATAAAAAAGCTGGTAGAAATAAATTATAATCATTGGAAAATGTTTGTGTATCTACTTCAAATGTAATAAAAAGTCTACCAGAGGTTCCAAACGACACATCTTCAAAACATGGTTAAGAAGAATATTTTGGATAGGACATGCTTTACAAAAAATAACAGTAAACATATAAACAAAAACACCATAATAATACTTAAACATGTTCTAAGGAGCTTTTTATGACTTTGATATAAACAACAATAAGCTGGTATAATATAAAATTGTTAAAATATTGTACTTAAAATAATTATTAAGAATTTAAAGAGAAACCAACCCTTGAGCTAAGATCATTATTTACTGAAAAATATTATTTTATAAACAAAGAGAGAGTTAAACCAAAAGCCCAACATTTCCAAAGACTTCATCACAACCAATTTTATCTTATTAAAGAAGTTCAAGGTTATTCCTTAGCTCACAAAATGTAGAGAAAAGCCATGAATTAGAAGATAATTAAATTCTTGACCATATTCTCCAAAAGACACCATCCTTTAAAGATAATTAACATTTAAGCTAAACATTAAGTTAAAAAGTTACTGAAAATAAACGTGAAGGATCAAATCTTACTTGTAAATTTAAAAGGATTAGAGAAAATACATATTTTCTAAATACTGGCCAATAAAATAATTTCCAATGGAACTTAAACTCTGCCAAATGTTGAGAAAAATAAAAACCTATGCATCAGTTATCACTGATGACAAACTGACTACAAAAAACAAAAGAAATGAGACCAGTTACATTTACAGTACCTGTACAGTTGTACTTTGATCAGAGAATGGGCTGTTGAAGAAAGTGTTAATGATGTTCATAACACAGTTTGTTACATAATTTTCCAGTGCTAAATCGGCATGCTTGCGGTCATGGGTGGCATTAGCTACTATTCCCATGTCAACTAAAAAACTTTTCTCAAAGAGGCTCCACATATGATTTGAGGTATATATTTCTTTCATTTCTACTTCTGTGTCAATGTAACAGTGATTGAGGAAGTTGATGTATGCTTCTTTGACCTAAAAAATTAAGTTATTTGTTAAGATAAGTCTACATCATCATTCATCATACTGATAGTAATTTAACTATCATATTGATAACTATTTTCAATATGTAAGATGTTTCTATAAGTAAATTAAGTTCGAATAAGAACTTGCCTCAGGAATACAATCTTGGTGTGTTACCATAGCCACAATGTCATCCAAGGGAAGCAAACTATGACATTTAATTTCTGTATATACATTTTTGCCCATGGTACAACAAGCCAGTAACTTCACTAATTCCACATGATATCTGAAATAAAATATAAAATGAATTGCAAAGCAGAAGACCTAAAGCATACTTGACTTCCATGATTCTATTTATAAAACCATCACTCACCTTAATGCACTACTTTCATCCATCCGATGACGTTCAGATCTCATCATTTCAACAAAGTGATTGAAAGATGCTTTGTCATTGTAAAATACAAGCACATCTTCTCCTGCATTAACTAACTAACAAAAAAATAAAAATTGTGCATATGAATAAAAAACATTCTTCTGGTATCACCATCATAGCTTACTAAATATTGTAAATATTTAAGGAGTTAAAGCCTAAGTTAAAGTTAATATCAAGACAAAAATTCTTACCTCTTGCATAACCATATCCTGACATTTTCTAATAAATTGATTTTCTGCCTTTACTATTGTCTGAAGAAATTTTAAATATTGCACATGTCTACCATGGGTCTCTATACAATGAACAAAGTGTTGAATAACTTTTTCATTCACTTCATTGCACAATGTTGAATTGTCTTGGAAAATACTGCACACAGTCTGAGCTTCCCTAATCTGTGAAGGAAACTCAAATGAGTAAAGTAGATTTTTATAACCTAAAGCATATCTTTCATTTCAACTAAGGGAGACTTACTCCAGGATTGAGAAACAGGTCTAATTGTTTGTGAAGTAGGGCTTGATTTTGCTGGTTACCAAGACAAAAGTTTTGCAGAAATTCATGAGCTAACCTCATTAACTCATTCATTCTTACATCTTCCTTTTTATCATATGGTATTTGTAACAAATCCAGCACAACAGTATGAACTCCCACATTTCTGAGAAGCCTTTGTTCATGTTTCCTTGGCTTGATGGTTCCACCAGCTCCAGGTTGTGTGCATAATTTGTTCATTCGAATCAAAATCTGTCAATGATAGGTTGAATTATAAATATGTTTATAATATCCAAATTATAATTATCAATTTTGTAGATATAGAGAAATGACAAAAATTATATACAGTAATAATGTGAGTAAATAAAATTACTCAGCAATACTAAAAATGGAATGAAATATAAATCATGTAGTATCAATGTTCAATTCAAAGATGCAGATTGAAAGAGCATATCAATATTTCAACTCCAATAAATGGTACCAATACTATACTACATGTGATTAGGAAATTGTTAATATTTAAATTTTTATTGCATCAAAGCTGTATAGGAAAATCGATAAATTTTTAAAACTTTATTATGTTTCTATAATTACCAGTTGAATCTTTTTGTATTCCTCAGCTTGTTCTGGATGCAAAGGTGGTCCAATATCCAAATCAATTGCAGATCCCTGTTTATCAGTTGACCCTAAAGTTGGAGGACTTTTCTTTGGTGGGTCAGTCCTCTCACGAGCATCATCATCACCATCATCTTTGCTTTTCTTTTTCTTCCCATGTTCTTCCACACATTTTGATTTGTAAACCCACAACTCTGACTTCTCCACTGACTGTCTCAAAACATCCAAATCTGCTTTTATTTGCTTGTAGGACTCAACATCACTATCAGACACAAGTAGTTGTACCTGAAAGATTGATAACATTCTAAATTTGAACTATATTCTGCAATATAGTATCACAGCAAGACATTCCAGTTAATGAAAACATTTTTCATTACCTGCTTAAACGCTTGAAGTACTTCCTGCCTTTGACTGAAATGGCGAAACAGCAGGTGTAAAGCCCCAGATACCAATGGAGGATAATCATGCATAGTCAGATGAAGGAGTACACGTAAAAATGTACGTCCACCCTGGCCGTCCAAATCTAAGGCAGCACACTCTTCACTGAAAGAGAATGGTTATGTAATGAAACAATAAGGTCCATGAATATATTCCACAAAGAATATGAAGAGATATAATAGTTTACCTGCTTCCAAAGATTCCTTCAGCTTGAGTTCCAATACTTTCCAGATCAATACCTTTCTGTCCAATGGTCTGCGCATCCCCCGACGCTTTCTCTGTTTCATCAAATTCACGCTTGAAAATGGAGAGCAGGCAGCTTATGCGGTAGTCTAACCTCACATCCAAGATAAACTGAGACAAAAATTCGCAATGAATATAAAGTTAATGACATAACACAACTATGAGATAATTTATCAAATAACACAATAAACATTTATGCCTAAACCAGAGAAGATGAAATGATAACTAACTATATGCAAGGAGCTACAGAGAAGTAACGTGATTTGCAATTCCTTGGCAGTGGGGATACTTCCACTTCAATTTTCATAGTGTGGTTTGGTTAACCCCTACCATGAAGTAAAGTCTGTTAAGAACCTGGTTATGTTACTACATTTTTCTTTAAAAAAAGTTACTACAAAGTTTTGTGCAAGAAGTTAGTAATGAAATTGGAGGCAAAAAATTTGAGTTACTTTGAGAGAATTTTAAGCAAATCTTGGCTAACCCATTAATTTGAGAATTGAATAGTTAAGAATTTCATTGAGAATACTTCTAATCCAGGACAGATGTAAACATGTGGCACTGGCATTTTCAGAGAAATGAGATAAACTGAGAGACAAACCTCACCCCATGAGAGTAAGGTTGAGTAAACCAAGAATAAAATTTTTGATAAAGACAGAGGGTTCATCAACAAGCAATATGTCCATTCATTAAAAATTTCTACTGAATTTTTTCATCCTTTTAGAAAAGAGGGGCACTTTGAAGGAGGATATATTGGTGAAAATTAGCATTCCCAACCTATTGGTGTTGCATGATAGCATAATATCATCTGATAAGACACTCTCTATCAAAGGAAAACTCATTCATTGCCTCTTTCTTCTTGTGATTATTACATACTCCCCAAGATTAAGATCAACTTTACAAGTCACCATTTTGATACTTTGATTGATACCTAAAAGAGTGTAACTGACAATCTGAGGAGCATACCAAAAAATTATTTCAGTGTAAATAAAAACAATAGACAGTTATTACATGAAGTCACACAACTTATTTGTAACAGCTAAGTATTCATAAAAACCTGAATTCATTAAGAATAAAATTATACAGTAAAAATGCTTCTATTTGTTCTTGATGTAAGAGATTGTGATATAAATTTTCTTTAAAGATGAGTAAGATTTTCTACCTTATGAAAAATTAATCAAAATTATTCAATTAATCTACTATAAAGTATTTACCTGAAGGATTTCAATGATTTTCAATTTGGTGTCCATGACCAGGGGGTACTCCTTCTTCAGATGTGATGGCTTCTTTTGAACTGCTGGAGATATCACAGACCTTCCGAGTCCTGCAGCTCCAAGGGTAAGGCTGGTCATTACAGCACCCATATCCCCAATGGAGCGCAAAACTCCCCCTTCTGCTACAGTTTACACATGGAAAGACACCACATCATGCAAGCAAGCAAGCAACAGCTAAGTCATGCAAAATGCAACATCAAAAATAACTAATACATAAGTGTTTTGGCAAAATTGTCAGCATTGAACAAAATAACATTTGAAGCAATTAAAGTGGTGAGAAGTTACAAAAACTTGTGATTCAATACCAACACTTCAGCACAGTGATTTCTGATTAAATAAAAATGGCAAATTAGTTCAATAATTCATATCATCAGCAAATCAACTAAAACACCGCATTCCTCTACTATTTTATAATATTCATGAACAGTTAATTGCCACACATTAAAATTTTACATAAAATAATTTTAAAATGATGAGTAATGTGAGTGTATAGGGGAGACAACTACAAGACTTGCTAAACACTCACAGCATAAGAAATAACAATAGTGCTTAACATAAACAGAGTCTACTGTTAGTCTCAATGATTCTGCAAAATTGCCTTTATAATAAATTCTATGTTTATGAAAAAGACCATTTCCTTAAGAATACTTAAAAATTTAATATTAAGAAAACTAAATCAAATATTTAGATGAAATTACAACAAAAAAATTTGAACACTAAAATATATATGATAAAAATATTTATAGCTAAATGTAATTCATACCACTTGAGTTATGTCCATAAAATGCTGAGTTCTTCTGCATTAAGAGAATATTTTCTTTATTTCTAGGCAATATTCTCAGTAACAGAACATGTGTAATAATGAAAAGAAGCTGCCTTTAAGAAAATTTGGTTCATGAATTTTGTTTTACCAATATACTCACAATAAAATTTCATGAATGATTAAGCATAATAAAAATTTAATCTTTTGTGATAACGAGTTAGAAATTTTAATCAGAAGGAAATAAATATTTTAAGAGGTTGTACACATAAGTACACTATACAGCTGCTTCACCTATTATAATTTATACAAATTATTCAAGTTTACACCTAATTATATCTCAAATTATTTCTTCTAAGGGATTATCTTTTCAGGGGTTGCAGAAGTATTCCAATAAAAGATTAAATTATTTTCCTAATTCATTTATTGGGAATTAAAATTCCTTAGTACTTTCTAGCATAATTAATAATTTTAACTAAATCTATGTCAGAGAATATTTTCATAAAATCCATACATAAATGAAATTAGTTATCAAAAATAAAAATTGTATTCTAGATATTCAAGGAATAGATCCTATGATATAGATTTGATTAAAAAGTTATTTACAAAAATGACTGACATATGAAAATCTCTTCCATAAATTTAGTTCAAAATTGCAAATTTATTTAAACAGAATTTAATGATAATTAAATGCTTTTAAAAGTATATTTATGAATAAATTATATTTAGGAAGCAATGAGAAAATAGCATAAATATTAGGCCATTCACATAATTGGCATTCAAGCATCTTGTCCTGAAATTATACTTGAGCAATAGATTACCTTTTCTGCTTTTTCTACTTTTTATGTATGATCTCAACACAATTATCGTCTGGTCAGCTGTTGCATTTATCTTAACATGGAAAATAAAATAAATAATTTTATAATTGCAGATGATTTAATGGTAAACCATTGAAAGCTTACCTAATACTGCCACTTTATGACATTAAAAAATTGAGAGAAGGTCGAAATTTAAGAGATAAACCACACACGCAGTACAAGACTATTTAAAAGTTTAAATATTTAAATAAGATCAATTTTAACTTTCCAGTGTGTAGTATCAGAAGTTAATTCCAAGCTAATATGTGTGTACAAAGTATCAGTTATCTATAAAACCACTAGAATTTTAGGATGATTTTGGGCATAAGCAAAATTCTACATTATATAAAATAATATTACTTTGAATATATCCTAGGAATTTCAAATTATAGTGAAAAATTTAATGAATGCTCATATTTCTTCAACTACAGCTAATATATAGTTTAGAATTTCAACTGATTAGAGCAATTAGTATTTACAATATTCATATAAGTTTGAACCTACTTTTACGAGAGATAAAATAAAGATTACTAAAGAAAAGAATTATCAGAATATCCACAAGCAGAATATAAAAACTCTGCCAGTAGAATGATGAAAACGATCGATGCTAAATAGAACTGATGTTTGTATAATTCACTATAGAAATTTTAATGACTGCTACTTTAGAGGTCTATTTAATTGATTGATAAAAACTTATACCAAATTATGCAGCAACTGTTAAGGGAATAAAGTCAGTGGGCATGTTGCTATTGCCAAATTTCTTTCATTTTCTGTATCATCATGAATATATTAACATGAAACTTTTACCAAAAAATCAATTTACTATATTCCAGTATACTTCAAATAAAAATATTTTAAGAAAGAGGAATGAAAGCATGAAGAAATAATCATACTAAGCACAAATAAAAATAGTGGTCAGTTAGATAAGTCAAAGAAAGAGATGCATGTGTAGTTTTCACTGTTGCAATATTTTAGAACTTTTAGCAACCTGACAACTGAGAATTAAGCAAACAAATTCAACTTTACCATTATTGAAATAATACAGGCATGTGATTGTGATTTAATATCATAACAACATTACCAAATATTTTGCCTAAATACAATTCACAGCATTGTCAACGGAGTGTTAAGCATCAGGTGAAGCAAAACATTGTATGCAGGATAACTACTTACTCAGTCTAACAGATTTTCACATTGTGTCTGCATGCCAACTGTTCATGTGCTTAATTTTTAGTTAAAATTTGGATTTGATATTTTAATATTCTGATTTCTTATGGTTTCACAATATTAAGACCTATGCACTTAAATTTTCATGCTATTCATCTTAGGAATAGTTTTGTAGTTAAATAGGAATGTTATACTTTTTAATGAGGAAGTAACATTAAATGCTTGTTTACACAGATTGATAAGTTACATATTCAAAACAGTAAGAAGCATTGCCATTCACCCAATAACAATGAACCAAAGATAAGTAGGCAGATGCAACACATAATTTCCCCAAAATTTCCCTATTTTACAATTTTCAAATACACTGTAGATAAACAATCAACTATAAATGAGCTATTAGAATATAATGTAACATTTAATTGATAAGAAATTTTAAATTTTAACTATATTTTAAAGTTGATCTCAAAAATAATAAAATGAAATCATTACATAATACTGGAATAAAACCCATTTTTTACTGATTTTAATTGCATTTGTAGTAAAAATATTTTTTTAAATTCAATGTATTTGAGATATATATTTTACATATACTAATTTCTTCTTAATATTGTAGAAAATCTGATTTTAATTTTATTTTCATAAAATAAACTCTAACTTGAAACATGTTAGAGATCAGGAAAACAGAGATGATGCCAAAGGTATTGTAAATTATGCTTATAAACAGAAATTCTCACAGTTATGACAATTTAGTCATCTGAGCTTCATCAGAGTAAATGGCAACAGATGTAGAGGCATGAACCAAACAGATAACACGATTAATCAATTCCAGATGCAGAGAAACTATGTCAGTTTCCTAAGCATAAAGTTTGCTTTCCTGATTCCTCAACTCTTATAAATTCAACTGATTTCAATTCCACAATATTTCAATAACTGAACCCTTTACTGAATTAACCAAGGTTGAACTAGCTTTCAAGCCAGCTTCACACATTTTTCAGACAGCTTTAAATTGTTGCAGTCAACTTTGGAGGAGTCTACAATTTTAGTTTTTAAAGATCTTTTAGTAGATTGAATAGAGTTTAAATAAGACTTCATGGCAGATAAGTTGGCATGAAAAACTAGCCTCACCTTCATTATCCATAAACACAATTTGAATCTAACCAAGCATCATGGTAGATAAGTAAAAATTGGATATCTACTAATAAGTTATACACATTGAATGTGTGTATCAAATTTGATACTCTACTAAAATGAAAAATGCTGGGAAAAAGATTTTTCCAATTTCAAAATCAAATGTTTCAGATGAAAATATTTCTACAAAAAACAAAGGTTGGGATAACCTATTTTTAAAACTTATTAAATAAGCATATTTAATTATATATTATTTTTGTGAAATGTACTTCATTAGAAATTTATAACATATTCTAAATATAACAATCCAAAAATCAAATTTCAGTGAGATAAAGTATTACCTTCATCTTTATCAGTTTCAATTTGAGCAGCTTAAAAGAATAAAAAAAAATATCATTAGACATGTATAACCATACCAAACCTTCGAAAAATCCTGAAGCTTATATTAAATTAATTTTTATTACATTAGCTACTATGAATTTCACTATTGTTAGTTAATCTCTAGTTATTATGTAATTAAATGCAAACATGAGTCTCCCTCAGCAATGTCTGAAAGTAAAATTTACCAGTGGATGCAACACAAAGCATTGGTAGTACCTCTATTATTACCTTCATATCTTTATACATAAAATAATGAAAAAACCACAAAATTCATTCATAAAAGCAAATTAACAACAATAACTAGAAGATATTCATAAAAAAGTTGGGATCCCAAGTACATAAAAAAGCAAATTTCATGGTTAACTAAATTAAGGAATACAATTTAAACCATTTTAATGAGGTAGGTTTTAAATTGTTGATATTATAAAATTTAATCATTCTGATTTATAAGCAATGAATGACAAAATATTTTTATCTTTCTGAAACTTTATTTCAAATCTATTTTCATTATCAACTATGTATTCCAAACAAAAGTAATCAGAGCCAATGAGAAGGAGGGTTAGGAATGTATGTAGTAATTTTTTCTAGAAGCAAACAATTCACATCTGAGAATCATTATATATCACTGATATTACTCACAGATGTGTTGAGTTTTATAAGGGATAGCAACAATCTTCTACCATAGCATACAGTAGCCTACCTGGCACAGCAAATGGGCTAATCAATCAGAATATTAATAAACAAATGAGTATGAATTTGTTGTATTATTTATTTTAATCAAGTTTAGTAACCACTTTCAGCCGAAATAATGCCCGTAAAAAAGGTGGGATGGAGGGCTCCATTTCACCTATTGTTTCCCAGTATTTTTGGAAAGAACCATTCTTATTATTTTTTAAATGTTTTAACAAACTCAACACTTTTTCTTAAAGTGCAATCATGGCTGACAACTAATAATCCTAATTAATCTATTAGTTAACAATTTTAAAATTATCTTAAATTATCAAGAGCGATTTTTGTACTTTATAAATATTTCCCTCTATTATACACAAATTACATAGAAACTTAGTAGCTATTTTCCCTGATCCTTTGACCAAGACATAAATGCTCCTTATTCATCAAAATACAAAATTCTCCATCCATAAGTTTTATAATGTAATAATTTCTGCATAGTTTTCATGCTATATAAAGCCTTTGATCAGCATGAAATCATAAATGTTGCAAACAATAACATCATTAAATCTAGATAAAATTTGGAGATCAAACTCATTTGTGTTTTAAATAATAGGAAGGTGCTATGAAAGAGAGATCAAATGACTGGCTTTGGATACTATATGAGACCATTGTGTATAAGCAAAATTTAATAACCAAATTCTGAAAAATTTGAAGTGAAATGAACTTCATATATCTAATATATACAGGATCAACAATCTGTACCACCTAGTGAAAGCCAAAGAGATTCATTTTAATACTATAGCCAGAATGAAATTTCACCATTTTTCACTCTATTTTCTCCATAATTTTGAAAATTAAACTTTGCATAAGTAAAAATAATATTAATTTTAATCAAAATTTTACAGGGAAAATTTTAGTCTTCTCAGCTCATTAAAATAGAAAACACTGGCCATTAAATGGGTTGCCTACACAATAATGAGAAAGAATATTAACTGCTAGAAGCCTATTTAGCAAAACAGATTATCAGTAAAATAGCAGCTGCTTCCCTAATTTTGAAATTATTAGCAAGGGTAAATCTAGATGTTATTCAACTGCTTCAAATGTAAGAATGCATAACGTAGAAGATGAGCTCAAACTTTTTGTTATCCTTGCCTGTCTCTCAGGTAATACTTTATTAAATTTTTAAAATTTGATGCATGTCAAATAATGACTACTTTGGTTCTAAGTATTAACTACTGTATCAATCTATCTACTTACAGTCAATGTCACCAGTGGGTATTTTTCCATTGATGAACTCATTCTCGGAGACACAATCCAAAATACTCAATAGAGTTTTTGTTAAACGAAGCAGATCACTAAAGCTGTAAAATCCAAAGTATATCAAATCTCTTGCTAGCTTAACAACCTGTAAGAACAATTTTAGAATGAAAAATTAAGAGATCAAAATATCAATATCATAAATCCAACTTAAGGACATACATACAAAAATGAGTTTTATTACCTCAAATGTTAATTTGTTCTGATCTTGATCAGCAAAACTCCACATTTTTGCTACAACATTGCAAAGGTAGTCTTCTACAAACATGATTGTAGAACTAAATCTAGCTCTAACAGCTTCTTTATTGTGGTCTGGAGTCTTATTGCTGTCATAACTAATAAGAAGTACAATATCACTAAGAAGATGAGCATATGGAGATATATAACATGTAACGCAAAAATCATAAACTTTAAATTTACTAAAAGCAATTTTCTTACTCATGAATTGACATCTTTGGAGGTATCTCCGACCAAAGGCGTGCATATTTTACAGGTGTCACAGGTTCTTGAGGATCTCTATCTACATGAAGATGAAGCATTAATCTACAAAACGAAGCTCTCAACTCATATGGAACAGTTTCATCAGCCATACACCTACAGAAAAATAAGTAACAGACAAACATATGAATTTTACATGTCATCTTGAATTGAACAAGAGTCACAGGTAATCTTATCAGTATTTGTTTTCAACTCCAACTTCCAAGTCCTCGAAAATTTCACCTACAAACTTGATGGAGCTTTAAATACCAACTGAAAGCTATCAAAGATTATAAAATTCTCCATTTAAAATTTGGAAGATGTGTTTTCACAAATTCCCTCCTAGTAGGAAACTTGAGGTTTAAATTTGTCATAATGTCCTATGTTACCACAGACATCAAGAGTTACTGAAAAATAACTGTACGAAGAGTTACTAAAAACTTCTGACAAATTTGTGGAAAAAAAACAAGGAATGTGAAGTGTTTGAATGAAAGTGAAAATAACAGCACCAAGGTCTCAAATAAGTTGCTCAAATTATATCAATCAATGTTATTGTCTTCAGGTAAGGTAGATGAAGTTCTTTCATATCAAAAACATTCAATAAAAAAGTGATAAAACTAAAATTCTAATAGAAAACTTCACTTATTCTGGCTCAATACATCACCACTGAAAGTTTGAGGGTGAAATTTCAGCACACTGTTACAGTAATAACTAAAATTTGAATAAATCATTCACAATCGTCATAGATTTTATTCTAATGAACTCACTTCAGGATGAGGTCAATATCTAGATGAGGTGAAAGATTATTCAAAGCTAGATATTGCCTGTTCAGACACATGTTGGAAAATAAGTCTAACTGATGCCTGTAATAATCTAGTATTGCCTGATCTTCTTTCGTTCCAACTTTTGCACCACGTGAGAGTTCACCAAGAGACATTGATTTCTGAAAAATAGATGTACCAAATAATCAATGAAAGCTCAACAATGTGTTAACAAAATAAAAGTAACTTACTGATAATTTCATCGATATATGAATTCTAAATCTAAACTAAAAATTTAGAACAGTATGCAACTGAAGGAGGTAGTATGCAGACTATATAAGATGTTAATTTCTGAGGCTACACATAAAAGTGAATCAGATGAAGCACATGCGTACCTCTCTGTTGTTCCAGAGAAGCAGAATTTCTTCTTCTTCAACAATTGTTAAGATTGATTCCATGTCTCCTCCTCCATCATCCAGTTCAAGACCATCTTCTACCTCCATTTGTGTTTTCATCATCCTATTATAAATAGAGTTATTCCACTCATTACAAATAAATACCCTATTATATTCAGCATTTTCACTTCAACTGAATTTCAGAAGATTATTACCTTGTTTCAATCAGAATATCAGAATTCTTTACACTGAGAACACTTTTACAGATCAACTCCTGTGTAACTGCAATGGCTTTCTTGTTTGAAATGCACAAATCTGACAGATAATCCAAAAATCGAGATTCCCAGTTGTACATATTTTTCCTTACCAAGCCCACAAAAGTTTCAATTTCAGCAGCTGTTATGTGTTTCTCCAACAACTTCCTGTTATTATGCAACAAAGCAGTGATAGTGTCCTCAGCCAAAATATCATATCCTATTTGTTTCTGCATGAAGCCAAAGTGTTTGGCAATGTATTCCTGATAATTATTTAAGAATAAAAAAGAAAAGGGTAAATCATCACTGGGGGAGGACAACACTGCTTACTAGCTATGTAAAATAAAGTTGCTATTCATACCTGATTTTTACGATAATCTTGCTGACTTAGTCTTAGAATCCTGTAACATAAACGGAACATGTATTTATAAGGTGCATGGCGTGGATCATTCAGCTCTTCTATCCTCAAGAAGGGTCCTTCGCCTTCTGCTGATTCCAGGAATGGTGCTTGCAGTATTTTAAACAATTGCTTCAGAATGTACTGTTCTCTCAGTAACTTCTGACGATCACGATTAGGATTGGTAACACTCAGTTCTAAGGCTTCTGATTTATTCTGTTCATTTTCTTGCCCAGCAATGAAATAAACTATATCTTGTAACAAACTGGTAACCGCTCTGAAAGAAGAAGTATTTAATTAATTAATTAATTTATTTATTTAGAATGACAAGTTAAAAGTGGACAACTGTCCGGTGACAACTCATAAAATATATATAGAAACTATAAAATCGGATATTTATATATATTCAGTCAACACAGTCCAATTTACAACCCTTACTACAATATACAATCATCAGTCACCCATAGTACAAACAAAAATATCTATGTTATTGCTATTTAATTAATTTAAGTAATTCATTCGATGATGCAAGAAGATAGAAATATTAAAAAGTAAAAAGAGGAAATTTTCTGAATTAAATATATAAATATGGCACATCAACTATCATTACCTTCGTTCATTGTGAGAAATAGTCCCCTTTTCCAATTTGGTAGATACTGATGCTAATACTTTACATGCATCATTGGCAAAATCCAAATCTCTGACTTCAGTTGGTGACACAGAAATCAATGCAAAGGCTTCTTTGTCTTCTTTAATAGTAGCACACCCAACCTAAGAGTAAACAAAATTGCCAGTGATACATACGGAAATGTTAAGATTATTATTAGTGATTAAGAAAAAGTCCCTCAAGACTGAAACAGAAAAATATGCTGTATAATTTTGATTCAGTAATAAGATTAAAAAGAGATCAAATCTGAAAATATATTCTGAGAATGATCTGAAAAGATCACACGTGTTTCTAGTGTCTCAAATGCCAGCATATTAGCTGAGACAAAAAGTGAGTGTAGTGGTGTCTCTAACTTTGAATCCTCCTAGAATGTAAAGAAACAATGAAGAGTGTAAGTCAACTTTAGAGGAACTATATTCAAACCTTGAGCAGAGTTTCTATCCTCAAACTACAAAGCAGGCACCATAAACACAATCAACTGTGAGCTTAATCTTTTGGTATGGAAGCATCATTTGTGCACCTCATTAACTGTTCTTGGTAATTTTGACACAAACACCAATTTCCTTTACTGCTTATTTTTATGATGATTTTCTGTTTGAATTTATCAAAATGGGTGTTATATTAACATGGAAACCTATAAGTTCATTTTCCACAATTTTGAATCAGGAAAACTGATTCAAACTTTGAAATATTCAGAGTTTAAAATAATATCCTTACCTTGGACATAACAGGTTTTTCTTCATCTTTATCAATTGGGATGGAAGTACTGTGCACCCATGTGTTTGTGCAAAGATGATGCAGTCTAACATAGGAAGACTGAGGAACTAATGAATCTCCTCTTGTAAGAGTTGTGGGGTCCAATTCAAAAAGAGAAGCGATTTCATTGGAATGAGGAACGGAAACTAAATGGTAAACAGGTCCACCATGAGGGTCTGAAAATATGAAAAAAGAATATTTAAATAAATATTTAATAAACGTGTATTTTTTAATTTTCGATAAACTTCAACAGCTACACTTTGAGAAAGAAATGAAAGTATCTAGTTTACTCAATTTATTCATGTTTTGTGTGTACCACATTGTATGTCATCATTTACAAAAAATTAAGATAGCAAAAAACGATCAAGAACAGATGTTCAATCTGAAAATACACAAAAATATACAAAATGGTAGATATTATTTGCAAAATATTGAAACCAAGTGACACAGCAGATATTTCAGAAAGGCCACATTTACAGTTTTTTAATACGCTCACTCTATTCATTTTGTAAATAGAAGAAATAAAATTTGGTAATATTAATTTATAAATGGATAATGTTATTGAATCAAATCAAAATAATAAAAATTCTTTTTTGTTTAAAAGTATAAAGCACTTCTTTAAAAATAAGAACCACATGACATTTTAACATTGTTTTTCAACATGTTAGAAATGAAGAGTTATCATCTCCTGGTTAAAACACAACCCTTTTTGTACAATAATTTTCAGTGAATCACTTAAAAATCATCATAAGAAGCTTTTTCTTTATAATGTTTTCACCTCTAAGTTTGGATCTCATCTGATCAGGGGTTTCATCTTCATCTACCTCGGCAGCTAAGTACTGTCCAGTGGCTAAATGCTTGAACCGAAACAGAGAATTCCAATGACCAGCTCCCCCTCTACATGGATCATGTTGAACAACCTAAGTGAATAAAATAAGTTTGGAAAGTACTTTTTAGTATTATAAGATACCTTTCATGTTCATATACTCCAAAATGATTAGGAACTAAATCATTGAAAAATATCTCTGTGAAGCATAGAGTGATAATTTGGTTGCTGATTACTGAATTTATTGGAAGATCTTGATTTTTTACTTTTTGTTAAGTCATAGTGAATTTATTACTGATTGCATCATACAGATTGGCTAATATACCAAAATTCAAGAGGCATTATCTGTTTATTCAAATGAAAAATCAAATCAGAGGTGGGTATATGAGCATTCCAAAGAGAAAAAACTTTTTGCATAAGTTGTGGATGATTAGGTGGAGAAAAGGTTATCCCATGCAAAAACAAGCTGAAGAATTACAGGGGAAATCATCTATTACATAATTTCAGACTTAAAAATCTCGAATATTTAAATTTTCCGCTACAAGGTAAATGAGTAATCATTTTTTTAGATTCAAAAATTTCTTATCAAATTCCATTATTTAGGTCAAAAAAATACAAGTCCATTCAACTAATAATATCAGGCAAATAATATCATCATGCACTAATTAAATATATAATTTAAACTATTCAAAGCAGTGTAAGGTGAATATATTTCTTTTTATGATGGTGATAAGACAATGAAAGTCAATGTACAAATATCCTCAAGTGACACATGAAAGCATATTCATAAAGTACCTATATTGTATATCTAATAGTTATAAATGGGGATATGATAGGAGATTCAGAAATAAAATAATTTATGAAGCTCAATTTATATTACATAACATTCCAATAAAAACGTTCATTCTTAAGTATAGTTCTATTATATACAAACTACACGTATTTCAAAATATATTTGAGATACAAATCATTACCTTACAATAAAGGTTACTAATAGAACAATTATAGGATATTTTAAATAGAAGATTGTTTGACATCACTGTTACACATTATATTTAGAAGATCATTTATTTGTTTTACTACTCTCAGTAAAAATATCCTAAGTAATATTACATAAAAATCACAAATGCATTGAATGTAGTCATTCAATCATGGATGCTCTAGGGTTACAGCAGAGCATACATACTGATGATATATCTTACCGTCAAAAAGGAAAATTACCTACCTCAACCTCCCAAAGAGCTTTACTGCTTGTAGCAGATGTTGCTGATGTACGGCCAGTAGTTCTTAAAAACACATGCTGCTTCTTTTTATATTCATCCATTGTTAAGAATTTCTCTTGTTCTGCATGGAACAAGCGAACAACATCCCCACCCTTTAAGATTTCCTCTTGGTTTTCTCTATGCTCCATAAACAGCGTCACCTTCCAAGACGTACTTGAATTGACAACGTTCACCTACAATGATGCAAAGATTCAATGAGTTCAGTGATTTCAAAATGAATCAGTTCTGTATTTTTAACATACTAACAAAGAAAGATCAAATAAAGAATTTATATTGTAAAATTTAAATTGAAAATGTAGATTATCAAAATTTATGACACTTTGGTTGAATTAAATTTACGATTTTGTAGTTTGATTTTTGCTATTTTATAGAATATGAATAGGGAAGAATCTTATAAGATAATCAGAGGTATGAGATCTCAATATCAGGGGTATCACACAGAATTTATGAAATAGGTAAAAGGACACACAGTAATACAATTTTAATATATACACCTAAATAATATTATAATTCTCCACAAACAACCAACTTAAACTCCAAGTCAAAGAAACATTTTCTGGATTTAAAAGTTGGTGAAATTTTTAAAATATCTATATCATCAATGTGTACCATTTATAACTTTTTATTTATGGCAGGCTCATTAGTTTATCTACCACATTTTAGAAACTCAAGATAACTCCAGTGCAAAAGATAAATAAGCTGAAGTTACCTCACTAAGAAAGATAATTCATTGCAAGACTCCAGAAAATATTCAAATATTAAATTACTAGGGAAGTTTTTACTTTGTGCAAGAGTAAGAAAATTGAATTTTAAAAATATGAAATATATTTAGAGATATTTTGTAAATTATTTCAGTATATATTTCAACCAAATGCAAAATTGTAAAATAAAAATGAAGTTGATTGAAATTAACTCTGGCAAGACTTAATTGGATATTTATCAAACATTTTAAACAATCAATTAAAACTTATTCCATTTAAAATCAAAATATGATAATCAATGAAAGATTAAGTTTTAAAATCAAAAAAAGGTAAAGACAAATTATATCTCTTCACAACACCGAAAAAAATACCAGTAAATTTGCAAACCTCTTTGCATCCTGCATTATCAGGCAATTCATAATTTGCAGCAACATGTAGAACTTGTTGGCCTGCATTGACAGGATTTAGAATGACTTTATCTCCGACAACAACATTATCTCCTGTGGAGCGCAACTTGTAGAATGGTAGGATGTAGAACCAAGAGCCCTCATTTCCATTGGCATCTAAGTAAACTCGCATTGCATTTTTCTCTAGCAGTGCAGGAAGCCGCTTGTTTACAGTTAAGTACTTGTTTGACTTAAGATGAAGAAGCTGAAACCAAGAGAGATTTTAATAATTTAATTTAATAATAATAATTCATTTACGACCGTTCCCTATTGCATGTTAAAAATACAAGATTTATAATCACTCACAAAGTAAATAAGTTGAAACAATATTCAATATAGTAGTCAATTAAAAAAAAATAAATCGTGAAATAGGTATAGATACAGCATATGAAATGAAGAAATTTCACAGATAAAATATATAGGAATTTTCAGAAATAATATAGTATATAGATTTGAAAAATAACATACTAACCAAAGGAGTAAAATTAGATTCAAGGCTTTAAGTATTTTTGAGATGCATGGTACTTATACATAGATTACAGAAGTGACCAATTAAATATTTAATTCAAACTTTAATTCCTCCCAATTTATCTCACCATGCATTAATGCAACAACACTTGTAATGACATTACTTCATTAAATGTGTTGAATAAGCTATCAAAATTAAAGCAGAAATAACCATTAAATACAGAAAGATCTTTTCTATAGGTAATTAAATTTCTTTGTATAGCTATAAATACTTTTATACTATCATCTAGACACTGTGTATATATCTCACCTATTTCTAAGCTTATTTTATCTACTGCAGATTTAAAGAGAGAACTTCACTGCTGCCTTCTTAAATGAAACCAATATTATTATATATACTAATTGTACATGCATAACCTTCTTACTGTGTGTACTCTCATGCGTGAAATTAAAATAAAGGAAATTCTTCCCATAAATATTGTTATTATTTTTACCTGGACAACACTGCCATATTGCACAACAGAACCCAGCAACTTCTTGTTTTCTGAATCATTCTGTTTCTTTTCAATCTCAGCTGCATGCTGTAAAATCAAGTATCACATAAATATAAAAATGCATACTTTTAAAAGAGAAACACTTGAAAATAAACCATAAGTTTAAGAAAAGTATTATAAACTTCAAAATCAATATTCACACAATTCCTTAAGTATCCACAGATGACAAAAGGCCAAATGACCTCATGGAAATTACAAAAAATAAAACTTACATGAAGACGTTTGAGGAGGACAGCATCTGTAGCTGAAGTGGCACTTTGCTTGGCAGCTTTCCAAAATTGTTTTTGAGCAGAGTAACGGTTCATAGGGCATATTTTGAACAGGCAATCTGTAAATATAAACAAAAGGAGCACTTAGTACCTCACTCTCCGAAACGTATGCACAAGAATTATTCAAAAATATTCCAAATCAAACATCATTATCATGTGTATATACATCAAAGGTAGCCAGAAGTTTCTCAAAGGGTGCCCAACTTAAATGATTTGTTAACATCAATGATGATGATTCACGTTTATTTTTTTACATTCTTGTAATGACCCCGCTTAATTATGTATGTCTTTCAATCATAACTTTAATATAATCTGGCTTGCATATTTTTTGTATAATCCAAGTTATAGGGATATATAAAATACGTTACATCTTTATCGGGATTTATAATATACGTAAAGGTTTCCACATCATTTGATTTTGTTTTATCGGAACCACAAATTATTGTTTTTCATTTATTATTTAATTATTTATTTGTTTTACACTTTCATAACTTATGGTAAAAAATCAATGCCATACAAGCGTTAGAAGCGCGCCCATCAATACCATTTGATGTCATAAAACCAGGGACCAAATTCATGAATAAGATTTCTGTGATCTACCAAGGAATGCAATAAAACCATCAAGTCCTCTACCAGTCAATTCTGAAAACACTTCTCCATTTTTCATTTCAAAGCGAAGCGTCTCAAATTTTCGCCGAGCGTCGTAAAAATATTTCTTCAAAAAGCCGTTTCCAGAGCGCTGGAAATAAACTATCCTAAGATTATTCCTCATTTTTACTCATGAGCAACTATAACCGTCTTAGCAAGTACCGAAATAGATATGTCTGTGAATGAATACATTGTGGCTCGGATTCCAAAAAGACTTTCCCAAGCTTCGCGCGTAACCTGTACGTTAACCGCGACTGCAGGCCGGCCTCCGTTTTTCCTCGCGGCTCTTAAGTAAACAAGCACGGGCATCCTCTCGGGGATTTTGCGGTGAAAATAGGAGGCGTCGGCAGTGGACCAGTTCCTCGCCCTGAGGCGCCGAAATGCTTTATCGTCGGAGCGAGAACAGTGACGGGATGCCGCAACATAAACTCCCGAATTTTGGAAATTATTAAAGCCTGCCTTGCTCCCGGGGTTAAAATCCGTAATAAAGAATAAAACAAACATTAATTTTAATTTCGGCAAAGGAAAAGCTTTATGGCTCGTATACGGTTACGAATTTCAAAACACCTTTCAAAGAGTTTTCAATTTATTGTTGATTTTGAAAAAATAAACAGATAAATTACGCCAATATATTTCCGAATACGAAGAATTACTATTCACCTCGCTGTGCGTAGTATTATTTATGTTCTTGAAACTGAATACTTACACCTGAACACTGTCATCTGCTAATCAGCCATAAGGTATTTTTTTAATTGAACCATATTCTCGGAACTACTGCACAAAAATCTCCAACCTGAGAACGGCGCGAATTCTTTATTCAAAATACTTCGTAGGTTTCCTAATTTAAAACTCGAGGAAATACACTGAAAATCCAAATTAAGAGGACTCGTCTGATATGGAACGCTTATCTTTAGATAAAAAATACTCAAAATATATGATGTTTGTAAATCTTTCAGAGCGTTGGAATCCCTCAAAATGAAATTTAAATAACTTTTACTTGTAATAGAAACTTTGATAGACTTCATAAAGGATGTAATAATGCTGCTGAAAATTCGGGTTCTTAAATGGAATAGCTCAAAATTAAATTCTCGTAAAAAATTATCGTAATTGAAATAACATATTTAGTAAGTATATTTTCTTATAAATGCATGATATTTGCATTGAACAGAGCTTATCTTGATTCATTTTAAAAGCAATCTTCAATCACAATAATAATATAAAATTCCATCACACAACGGTTAAATATAAATGAACGGAAATGGGCAAATGGATATGTACGGAAACTCGTTTTGATGTGCACGGAAACCTTTCGGATTTCTAAAGATTAACATTCCAATATTCCGCTTTGATGGAGGATTTTAAAGGATGATCCGGCCTTTCAAGATTAGATTAGGATTGAATCCGAAAGACGCCCAAACATCAATAGAGCTAAAAGTACAAAATTATTATATAGAAGGTCACTTTCGTAAGTGTTTTGTCTCATCTGCACGATATGCAAACCCCACAACACGTGGAATGACTTCGTGAAATTAAGGCATTGAGTATTTTAACATGAAGGAGTGGGTAAACACATTTTTGGGTCTATAATAAAATGATGATGGGAAGAATTACGTACCGAGGGAGAAAACAGATTTGTTGAAACTATAAAATTAATCAAGTAAAAACTTTGGACACGTTTTCAATATAAACACTGGAAAACATTTTGCCTCTTCCAGCAACTTCTTTTTCTATTTTAGCGAGTTCTAGCACTCCATCCAACATGTTCTGTTACGCATACACTCATTTACGTTCCCGTATCATAACACGTTTTTTTTATATTTAAAACAGAATAGCATTTCGTTTATTTGATAAAAGATTGAATGCTCAAATTATCTCTTTAGTTAAATTAAAATCTGAATTTATATAATATTAAAAGAGGATTTAAGTCATTATAATTTTATCTACATTTTAGCGACGTAATTTTCATGAGTTTCGTGACTTTTTAGCTACATTTTCAAAAATAAATTGGCATCTCTGGTGGAAAATGAAATGGTGGCGTAAGGGTGGGCATCAAAGTGGTGGAACTCTTGGAAGGAGAGGTCATGAAGAGAAGCTGAGGGGGAGAATGAAGAGGTGACGACGGAAATAAGCAAATTAGCTAGAGGAAGGGTTTTGCGGAAAATTACATTCAGTGGCTACGGAGCGGGAGTGTCAGAGGTGGTAGAAACTAATGATAATAGGTTAACGTGCTACTAGGAGGATATTATAATTGTTGAGAGAATAAACTATAAATTTCCCTTCCACTATAAGTAAAGTGTTGTTGGTTGTAAAACATGTATATAAGGAGAAAACGCATTTTTTTCTTCGATGAAAACGAAAAATTATGAATTTCGTAAGATATTAACCAAACCGAAGATTTAATCGTAATTTATCAAAGTGGTTAAGTAATTTTTAATAGAAAATCACTAAGTCCCTTCATTGATACAATGGCTTACCTCAAAGTTACGCATTCGTATACCGATTTCATTTCATCGTAATGTGCACCACAAGA
Organism: Pachydiplax longipennis; assembly: GCA_036926295.1. Taxonomy (NCBI): domain Eukaryota; kingdom Metazoa; phylum Arthropoda; class Insecta; order Odonata; family Libellulidae; genus Pachydiplax; species Pachydiplax longipennis. The sequence goes on from JAVFKF010000010.1 coordinate 7,163,497, forward strand.
AGAAATTAGCTACCGATCCGAACCCGTAATAGTAAGAAAAGAAAGTTTACTAGTAGTTTATGTTTCGTCTAAGGGATTTTATAAATAGATAAATAATTCATTTTTATTAATTATTTTAGCGAGATACAAATCAACGCTTTAGAATTTTCCGATAAAATTTCCTTCGTTAGTTATTTAAATTCGTAAAAATTTCCCCTTATTATTTCTCCGATCATTAAAAGCACACAACTTGAACTTACAGAGAAATGCAACTAGCAGTGAACTTCAAACGTGCGAGTGAATAAATGGAAATCAGTATACCATAGTGGATGTAATTGATTGGGGTAAAAAGATGTGGATTTAAAGTCTATCACCCGCACATCCACACACAGGAAATAAAACAAATAATAGAGAAAAGATATAACTCTGTGGAATGTAAAGAACCTAAGTCAACCATTTGAGAAAAATCTCCTATGTCAAAGAACAACCATAAGAAAAGGTTTTGAAAAACTAGCGAAACCTTACGATAGTAGGAAATTATAAACCTAAAGGAAAGAACTTCCTAAATAAAGAATTGCAATACTACGTTGAAAATTTTCACACTAGCAAAGGCTGTTTAAAAACTGAATCGCTGTAAATGCATACGAACTAATAATTACTTATAATTGTGATACATAATATAAATATAACATATTATATATAATACTCATAATTAAATAGTAAACAAAGTAAGAATGTCAATAAATTCCCCGATGCGGGCACATAAATACAACACGCTTTACAAGGGTAAATAGCTAAAAAAAATCTGAACAGCAGCAACAGATAAGAGAAATCTTTAAAATTCCATAGAAAAAGGAGAGTAAACATTTAAACAGAGAGTAATCGAAAAATAAAAAAGAGACGAAACCGTGAGAGGAAAAGATAAACTGAAATCCGCCGGGTTTCATAGAAGATTTCACGTCAGACGAATTTCGCGAAAAAGAGATTTTTTCTCGTCCTATGGGAGCATAAAATAGAGAAACAATGTCACCAGCAAATGCTACCGCAATGTGATTGACATGTGTCGATATCCTCGGCGGAAGGCGCTCTCCAAAGAAAAGTCGATCGAAACGTCTTCGAAGAGAATATTGGATCAGTGCGGCGTCATAAGATCGAATAATAAAAAATACATTCTCTTCTCTCCGTCTCAGTGAAGAAACGAGGAAATCGAATTGTCAGATGGGAAAAAGAGGATGAAAAAGTAACCGTCAATTTCCTCTTTCCCAAAATCAGCCTTAGAATGAAATATTCGTTATAAGATGAAGAGAATGAACGTCTTGTGATAAATGCAAGGCCAATTTTCAGGTTAATGATTAAATACTTCATAATCGGAATTACTGGAGGGCCCTTTTAAAAATTATTTCAGTTAATAAAGACAGTGATTAGTTGCGAAAAATAAAGTCTGCCCGTAGCAGAATTTCCATTCGGCAATCAAAACAATCATATCATTCACAGATTTATTATACATTGGATTCCACTAAAAATTCCATATTATTTTGAGGTAACCTCATCAAATATAAAATAACTGCCAATTTAATATTACAATTAATATACAAATACATTTTTAAGTTCATTTGGTATGGGCGATATTATGATGGAGTAATTTAATATCAAATTGAAACGAAAAATATATTAAAAAGAGAAAAAGCAAAGCCGATCCTCTTTAATTCGAGTAGTCGCAGAGAAAAATTCCTGAACAAGGAAGTTTATTCAAATTCTATTAATTTTATCTCATCGCATCACGTTTTGTAATATTACTCATCATGTACCCACTTATTAATTGAAACTCGTGTTATTTTACCCAGTAAGACTATTATTTTTACTGATATTTATAAAATTATTATAACTTTTAATTTCCCTTGCTACAACTAGCCAGATTACTTGGCGACCCAAGACATTTTATTAGCAAATAATGCGAACTTATCTAAACTCAGAAAGGAGGAATTGCACTTATTTAATGATAAACAATCCATTCGACTTATGCGGAACTATTTCTTTAATTTCCCTGCTACATAAGTTATTAGATACTTAAATAAAGCAAAATCTCTCCGAGAGACCATAGATGGAACAGTTGAAATAAGCCAGGTTACAAACTGCACGAGACAAAACCGATAAAATATTCCATTTAAGGGCCATTAAAATTATAACAGCATTCAAATCGGTCCATTTAATCAAAAGGAAAATCCATCAAACCCTCGTTTGAGTGCCACAAAGTAGTACGACTGACTGAAGCCACTCTAAATTTCCAGCTGCTACGCTTCCTAGAGTAAATAAATGGCTTAATTAAACAAGCTCTTTTATATGCAATGATGATTCCGTAATAAAGGGAAGGAAAGACAACCTTAACGAGTGGAGGTAACGTTTATGCGCTGAGCATCTCAGGTTATGGCTATTAATCAAAATGCTATGAAAGTACGGTTACACTGATGCACATAAAGTAGGAAGATGAGAAAATTCCGCTGCAGAAGCTAAAATAGAGACTGTACTATAAAAACATGGATTCGCAACTAAATTATTCCCCAAACGTAAACATGATAGAGCAAGAAAGAAAATTGAAACAAGCTGAGAAAATAAGCATCCACGTAGGTTTATTTATTTATGGATTTAAAATCCATAATTTTATAAATTTGAAATTAATGTATAAATCAATAATTAAATAATGACAGTAAAAAAACTCCGCTAGTGAAGCTAATTTTTCAATTACTACCTAGATAATGTATGCACATACTAAGATGGAATCTTTTTCCAACACTGAAAAATCACCACACTGAAAATTTTTCTGTGAAAAATCTTCCGTCCTGAGCTCAAAAACAAACTAAAGCCTCCCTGTATTTCTCTTTTCTTACGAAAATATCCTTAACGATAAGATCTCAGGAAGAAATGACGGACAGTAACCGAAATTTTCTTAAAATCTAACAGAGTGAAATTTATTCCCGATTGTTTTTAGCCGCTCTTATTCGTGTCCTGAATTTTATAAAAAATGCTATTTATTTCCCTACGAAGCAGTCAAAAAGAAAAATATACAATTATATATACTATTTAATGATTATGGAAAGCAAATTAAGTTAAGTAATTCTTTGAAGACACTATATTTTTCCAAACCATAATCATTAGTTTTCTAAGTCGAATATGAAATAAGTGAACGAGAATTGCTATTTGGTTAATACTGAATCTATCGTCTCCAAGCTCTTGTTCCTGCTAATTGAACTTCTATTTTTGTAATTGCAATGTAAAAATCGGTTGAACCCGGTAGCTTTATATATACCAGAAAAGCATTTATTCCTTAAAAGATGAATGTTATAACAACAGAGAATCATTCTACGAACGCGACTTTCTCCGAAAGAATGGAGAAAACCGAAGCTCAAAGAAATGCTGTGATCACGATAATTAAAATCGGAATGAATCTGATTTGGAAATGAACCAAAAATAAATACGTAATAATAAATTCAGTGTATGCAAAATGGAAGGACATTAATCGAAAGCGAATAAATAAAATGAGAACCTTAATTTGACTTTTCGAATGAGGTCGGAGAATTTTAATTAATGTGGCTATATAATCCACAGAATTATTTTTTATAATATTTTACGAATTAAGTGTTTTTGTATATTTGAGGTATTTTTGAGAATGATTCCTTGACCATATTAAAAGAGAAAATTTCAGAAACAAATAACTTATAATTACTGAATGTTAATTAACGCATAGTTACATCTTGCGGATTGAAAATTGAGTCATGGAAAGGCATGAACCATCCGATAAACCGAGGAAGCGTGCGTTTAAACAGGATTATTGAAAGTTAGATTACGGAAGTAATCCCTGTGGTCGGGAATCTCCTCCACTCATTTCAAACACGTTCACCGAGAAGGCATAAACCATTCCATTATATCGACAAGACGTCGATTAAATTGAGCAAAGCAGGCCCACCAACTATTACGAAACGTAATCGATAGAGAAGAGTTTAGATTATCCACAAGTGAAGAGTGGGACGTGATCCCAACGCCACTTAAACGTGAATGGTAAAGGGCACTGCGTGGAGTTTCGAACACCCGAGACTTCGTCCTAAACGCCAATCACCTCTGATCGATAATTGAAGTGCCTCAAACGGCTTGAAATACAGCAGCCCATCCCCTTACAAAGACCAGCAGCCAATACACGTGGGCGATGGATGAAAGAGAGATAGCAGAAAACCGGAAGAAGGAGAGAAAGAACGGAAAAGATGGAAGGCAAAAGTGAAAATGTGATGGGAGAGAAACGCGTTGCAAAACACGTAGATGGATTTTTAGAGACTTTACTAGCGAATTTACTTAAAAACAATTCCCTCCTAAGAAGGATTGTTGGCACATGAATAGTTTTACACGTTTCTCACCGCATATGCAGCTAGGGCTATGATAGCTAAGTATTTCTTCCTATCTCCTAAAAACTAAGAGTGGACAGAATATTTTAAGTCGTTTTATTGGCAGATAATGGGTTTTGCTATTCTCAAATGTATATAAAGGGATCAACCGATAAACAAGAATTGAGAAATGAGTTTCTCAAACTGCAATGACCAAGCTCTGACGTATTCATAAAAGAGAGGCTCAGCAGTGTTAACTTCCATCTGGGCAAACTTGAATTTATGCTAAACGCTATTATTATTTCCACACAGATGATCAGCGTAATTGCCGCGTTAAAAATTAATCGAGTCTAGAGGTGGGGACTTTCACATATATATACGTTTTACATATCATATATAAATGACTGTTCATGTACGTTTAATTAATTACATGTAAACTTGTTAATCTTTCTGTTTCCTTACAGGATATGCTACCAATCAATTGCAAAATCAATACAAAACAATTGCAAGCTACCAGTCTCTACAACAACCAGCTTTTCTGCAAAACGTCACCATCTCCGTAGGGCTTTCTTACATCTTCTGATATCTATAACCGTAAAACCCGCTCCTTTTCTAAGGATCTTGTTCCAAATCCAACCAGTGTTTCCTCAACCTTATGTTTGATTCCTGCACTATCATCATGTACCACCTACGTCATTTGATTTCCTCACATGCGTTAAAAAAGAGTACTACGTTTTATCCAGGTTGCCGAGTACGTCGTAAAGAAATTAGAGCAGCCTCGACATTTTACTGCGGAAGACATTATCAGTGGCTTGAGGATAGAGACACTACGATTCATATAAATCGAACGGTAGCGAATTAATACGCTATTTTGATGAGATCATGAGGACTTCTTTCTGAGGATACATATCCTGGTTATATACTAGTTGCGAGGAAGACTTAGACGACCTCCATTAGTTTTACTGCTCATAAAATTCTAGTAATTACATAAAGAATAATTATTGCCGTAATTTGTCTTAAAAGACAAAAATTACGGTAATAATCACGGTTTCCGTGAAGTATTACGCGGAGAATCACATCGCGTCTTATATGGTCAATGTCATTCTCAGATTTTGCTTTAAGACATTGGAAATGCGTTTTCGGTAAATTAACTCCATTTAATTTTATTAATACCTTGATGACGATCCGGATCACGTCATGTCACCATATTTGTCGACATGAGTCGGTAAAAGATTGCTTCTTTGTTTCACTGCAAACATATTCGAAGGGTAATAGAAGGGTTATTTATTTTTCCAAAATATGTGAACGTTCTAGAAAAATCGTTTTCTATGCCTATGTTACTAACTAGTATAAGTCGGAAAATACATATCAGGGCAGAAGTAAACTGGGTAGCTGATTCCTAGTAGAAGTATAGTTTTAAGTGCTTTGACAGCTGAAGTTATTTCGCACACATGGGCCCCACCGGGAATCGAAACCAGGTATGCTTTCATCTCAGTCGAGCGTGCTACCATGGCTAACCAGGAGCCCGATGCTAATTACTAAAAGGGTACTGAAAGCCTTCTCCTGGAAGATTTTTAAAGGACGACATACGCTCTTTTCGGTCCCCCTTGCACCCAAGCAATTTGAAGATGAAAAATCATCCGTGAGAAAAACGTCAACATTCCGGAAAAGTCTTTTTATCCAGGTAAGACGTGACTGTCAGTCGCTTCCCTTTCATCCTTAGGGGTCCAAGACACTTCGGTCTCTGGTACATACTCTACCAAGAAACAGCAAAAACAGATGTGTATAAAAACAAGGGGGAGCTAAATTTAAATTCAATAAAAGAGGGTAAATAAATAGGACGTTGAAAACGAGGGAAATGGGCGGAAGAGAAGGAAAAGCAAGGGGAGTGAGTGGGAAGAGCAGGAAAGGATGTTAAGAGAGAAGCTGAAGAGGGAGAAATAAGAGGAAAATTGTGACATGTTGAATAAGTGACGTGTCCATGAAAAAGCGTGGGTGAGGAGAATGAAGAGAGACGGCGGGGAAGAGCACTAGATGGATTGAAGGAGAGAAGGAAGAGAGAAAAAGGGAGTGAAGAGGGGAAGGAAAGAGCTGCCACCAGCTCGGATTGTACGCTAATCTAAACATTTGTCCTTTACTCGCCCGGGTGCCAACTTGGAGACGATGAATTAAGGCATCGGCCGTGAAAGATTCGATCTCACGTTGGTTAAACTAATTTTCGTGGGCGGAAAATGTTGTCGAAGAGGCTAAAGTTAATAAGAGCGGACGGGTCAAAACTTCTGCCTGAGGTGAAAGTCGCCCACTCCGACCTTGGCTATCGTAAGAGACGTTGCATCGAGGAAAAATCGATCACACGCAGCGATGAGTAAGATCAAGAGCTGCATCTGTTTTGCGTAAGAAAAATCCCTGAAAATATCGAGGGATGGAATTCTTTACGCAAAACGACATCACAGAGTGTTATCAATCGTGGAACTGGAGTTTCTCGTTTGCAGTGAATGCATGCTAAAGGGCGTTACGCAATGAGTGGTTGTCGCCAGACTAGTTCTGCCCGTTTGTAACCTTATGGTGAGTAGTAGTGATGCATACGTACATGAACTCGAGTAGTAAAAAAAACATGATATCGGAAAAATATGCTTCAAAGACCTTCGCAGTTTATTTCGGAACAGGATGAAAGAAGTGATCCAAAAAAATGAATTTCAATGTGAAGTTCATAATTTATAATTAATAGTAAAAAATGGCTTTTCCTCATTTTATTTCGCACTGTCTTTAATTTGAAAAATTTTCTTAAATGAATAGCTGGACCGACCACAACAGATGCTAATAGGTGATATTTCACTACAAATGTCATTAAACAAAATTAAACTTACCTATAACTCAATAAAAAGAATATCATCTCCTTTTTAATTAGTATCTTCATAACGAGCACTAAATTTTGTGTTTTATTATACGACGAAACTCTCGGCTACTAAACTTCCGAGATCTGAATATTTGAGATGCCTTAGATGAAAGATGCTTACGAGTGTAGGTGCTTCGCATTTCAATAGAGAGCAATAGGACTGATTAAATATTGTTCAAGGAATTTAATATTATTGGATTTATACTTTGGAGAGTTGTATGAAAATGCGTATGTATTCTTAACTAAATTCAATTACCACATGGAATTGAAATTGTTTCATTTTCGCAAATTAAAATCCTAAAAATTCATGAAGGAAAAATAAAAACAGAACTTTTACAAAGTACCACAGAACTTCTGTAGGAATATTTTTTTATTCTTCTCTCATCATGGAAAGTTGCCTCAAAGTTGCGTCCAAGTCAAGTGGATTTCGTTTGCTAAAATTAATTTTAAAACGTCATCTGGCTAGTATGATTTTCTAATACTCTTAATTTAACTAAGCTCATCTAACATCGCCAGCTTATGCAATCTGACCTAAGAGAATTGATAGTTGACTATCCATGTCTCAAGAAGATTAAATATAATCTGCTTCTTAAAGCGAAGCGTTAAAAAGCATGCGTGCGAATTTGAATTTGAGATGAGTAATTCTCTGTATTTCAGCCGACTATAAACCCTGAAATTAAACGTCATATTCGATATCTGATCAAACCAATGACGAATGGAAATGAGAAATTACATCACGCGCTCTTCCTTAGAACATCGTTTTTGACATGCTTTCGCGCGCAACAAAGCAAAAATATGAAATTAACAATTCAATTAGCTGTTCGCTATGAAATGAAAGAAGCAGTCTTTCCTTTCTAAAGATATAAACGAAATTTTTTCCATTCATGCATATCCAAATGAATTCAAATTGAAGTCACATCTACGCTGACGCATAATTCATTTAAGAATAATCTAACAGCCGTCCATTTAAAAAAAATCAGAGCTGTATTTACATTCTCTAAATGAGTTTGATACTTCATACCGAAGTTCAAAATTTTTTTACGGATTATAAGGCTACCTTTTCGATCAGAGCTTATCGGATCTGCCCGAGTATTGCATCGAGAGTGGTTGGTCATGGTTCAATTTAGAGAGGGATTCAAGAGGAAAACTAGTTTACGACGAGTGAGTGGAATCGATTGATTTAGTTGGGACTTTTAACTTCATTCGATGATTAGAATGCCTCGAGCGAGATAAAAAATCAGAAAATCGAGGGAGACGATTGGAAATGGCACTCGACACAGGGAGTGAGAACGGAAACTTTTGACGGGTACCCTTCCGCCGTCTAACCCAACGGAAAGGGTCCAACGGTATCGAAGGAGTGAGAAGAAAACCGAAATTCAATAAAAAGCCAAGGATGAGATGAATCAATATGATCACAGAAGCAACCGACTACTTTTGCAAACCCGTACACAGTCTGAAAAGCGAAACAGCTCATTTAAAACAATTATTGTACCCCTTACCGTGAGCTCCCTCTCACCTACCACTTCTCATTTACTTACATTCTGCGGATTTGGACGCTTCCTTAAACCGAAATTTCAGCTCTATAAATTTCAGTCTAGAAATTAAACAAACAGGAAAATGCCAAGCTACAATAAGCTTTTCTATATCTTTCGTCGCGTTCTTCTAACTTCCGTTAAATCACAAAATATCTTTTGAAATTAGACACATCTATGTACTCATATAGTATGAAGATTAAGCCCCCTTGTTACAATATTAGAAGGCATAGCAAGATCTAATGGCAAAGCGGTAGGAAATGAAGTATCAACGCTTTTTTATTACGAATTTCCAAAACATAGCGGAACATAATCTACAAATCAACCGCAAATAATAGGAATATTTAAGATTGGTGAAAGAGATGCCGAAGTGGGATTCGGGTTCTCTTTCTATTTAACTGTATGTATATTGCGTGGAAAAGAAATTAATATGAACTCGAAAAATGTAGATCCTTTCAGCATTTTAACTTATATTCGAATGATGGAACGTGTAAATTAATTTATACCAATCTCGCTAACATACCAATTGGAATTAAAATGGAAAACATTCTCTTATTTCACTAAGCGAATAAATTCGTTTTCTTGTACAGAATTTCGACATTAAACAATTTGAATGTAGATAACACGCAATTCAAGAGTGGCCAAAGGTTTCTTATTCGGCCGAATGGTAAATAAAAGCGGCTTTCCGAAGGAAAAAGATTCCGCACCCCTGCCCTATATCAACGAACGCTTGAGTAAGGATCCGCTCAGAAATCCACAAAGTCAGCATAAAAAATTTACGAAGATACGACATTTTTATTTCCCAGAGCATTTGATTACCAACCAGTTTGGATTTCGAGGTTAAGAAGGTCCTTTCAATATTTGGAAGTCATTGTCATCCACGTCAATCTTCTAATGGGTAAAATAGTCAATGGGGGAAAAGAATTCACTAGACAAAATTGTAGCGGTACGAAAGAGCAACATCTACTTCTGTATCCAGTGCCGTAGCCATCTACAATAAGGAGGCTGCACCACACCTGGTCTCTGAATGGATAAGACCCTTGGCAAGAGGTTGTATGTACTCGGAACATAACTTAAAAATCAGGCGCCAAGGAGACCTCTAGCAAAAGGACGTTAAGAACCCTCGGAGTGGACGTGTCTGCATTACCAAACGCTTTCAACATTTTTGACAAATTACCTCGACAACTCTAATGGCAACGGATCTCTTCTACGATGAGTTTCCGCAGGAAAAGAGGGGCAAAAGAGAAGGAGAATACGTAAAAGATACGGAGTGAAGGATGAGATGTTAACGGCGTGGAACGCCGGGAAGTCCCGAGGATCAAGATTCGCACCTCAGGGTATATGCGCCTTAGAAAAGTTGGGCGAAGACGTCCAGCTCGTTTCTTGAGGGTCACGGATAGAATTTCTAGGATCCACCTGACTCCCAACTATGCTTCCATTCTTTATTCTCCATAGCAGAACCCATTCACGCTCAATGATGAGATCCTTTCTTCTAGTTCTCTACTAACAAACCTAATATTTCAAAATCGAGCACGTCTTCTGCCATTCCTACGTTAAAAGAACGAGGTTTCTAAAACAAGGTGATGACGTCAAGTCTGCGGGTAGGGTCGAATTTTGCAAGAATGCGACGTAAACGAGCTTTTTGTTACTTTAGTGCGAACGCTCCAGAACATCCTGAAAGGAGAAATTGCGACAGAAAGCTAAACCTTCATAATACAAAAAATAAGACCCAAAGGAGTGAAACTGTATGGTTAGCGATAAGTTGTACCGGTGAAGAAAAGAACAAATAAATGGGAGTGATGTGAAAATATTGAATAGAATCGCAGTATCCAAAGGATTGTATTCCACATTTATTAATTTATATCCATCCGTGCTTTTTACTTAATCTCCGAGATTCGATTACACGTGCCATGTCTTTACTTAGAATCCTTTACTGCGTGATGCGAGATTAAATGGAAAAACGTAGCGCGAGAAATGAAAAAAAAAACGAAAATTTTCCGCGACATGCATTCCTTCGCCACTTCAATGTTTCATTTCCGAAGCTCATCAAAACAAATAAATTCAACCTACCCACATTTTACCTCAATTTATCACTCCAAAACGATGAAACCAACGATCAGGGCAGTTTTCATACAGGTATTTAACAAAATAATTGGGAATGAATATGAAACACGAGGAAAAGGTCGCATGAATTCTATCACGTACGTCCCTAATCCCCAACGGAATATTCTCTTCCACATAACTGGCACAGTTAACACCACTTAGCTTGGACAGGAAATAGATAACATTCAGGGCCAAAAGTTTTAATTCGTAAAAATTGAATTCTTTACGTCATATTCGCTATCTCAGTGATAATTTTGTCCATTAAATTTTCCTCCTTTCCGTCATATCATAAAGAGCAGTTTGCACTGCTTATCCACAAGACCCCAGAATCCTAGGCAACCTAAATGGCGAGATATCATAACTGCCAATAAACATACGGCAGATTATTGTATGTTGAACTCTATGGCCGAAAATAATATTAGCTATAGGGAAACACCTCGAATACGGCTTGAAAAGAGTAAGCACATGCACACAAAAATTGCACGAAGAATATGAATTTCGCAGCAATATGTTGCTCTTTCGATGTTAAAGCTGGCGGAATGACACTTATATACTTATTATATTTCTCATAAAATTGGTGATAAATCAACACAAAATATTTGCAAGCTGTTTCTGCAGACGGAAATATAAATTTTGACAATACAAAGAAGGAACATAACGAATGAGAACAAATATAATTAGACAAAGTATGAATATTCAGTGGAACGAAAATATCTGATAAAGAACAGCATTAGGAAGCAAGAGGAGAAATTGTATCCATCTTCCACCGTTCATGAAGGAAACTATGCGTATTCGCCACTGGACGTAACCCTCAGGAAATACAATCTTAATAAGTAAACGGAAAGTTAATTATGGTTGTAACATAGTTAATTATGTTTTTATCGACCAATTTTGTTACTAACTTTGAAGTAACAGTTTGATGTTTTTCTCTCTCAAGGTTTTCATCACTTCCACACTACTTCTAACTCCTATTTTCGTTCACATTTAATCTTTCAACGCAAGAATTAATCCGCAACTTATTATTCAAATTTTACAGAGTAATGCTTGAAATACGGTTTGAGGCAACACATTCGGTTTATTGATCCTCACATACTTTATTTCCTTATCGAAAAGGAACGTAATAATGGACATATTGCTTTTCAGCGCTTGAACGCCGTCTGGCTTTCGTTCTTCGTGACTGACCATAAACGTCAACTTCGAAATCCAAGGAGACTTTATTACTATTTGGTACTTATTCCTCACTTTGTTTCTTCTGCTATGAGCTTCTCCATCCCATACCGCCTCTGCAATAAACCGCCTTCTAAAAACTTAGTTGAATCACAGACCCCGCGCTAATTAAGTTAATTTTCCCTGGACGTGGTTAAAACGTCCCTTCGTTCTTGGGGAGAATATCCCTCGCCGAAATAACAGCCGGCGGGGAACGATTTTTTTCTCCTGTGTAATAGCCCGCGTAAAAATTATCTCGGGTGATAATAAAAATGATGTGGGATCTCGGAGGTGGGGTTATGACGACCGCAATGGCAACTAAACGGAAGCTTTATGGCGCCTATCAACGGAGCGGCGTCTTCGCAGCCGGCCTTCAAAAGACCAGCAATGGATGGAGCACAATACAACCGACGCCGCTTCCTTATGAGGATCTACCTCAATAGATTGAAGTGGCGGGATCCAATGGAAGTGTTGGCGCATCTCGAGCCATGTGACGTAGCGATTTCAATGGACCAAGCATCGCCCACACTATCAAGCGCATGTAACGGTGTTGCTCTCGCGTTGGTATTCTCTCGACGATAAGAAAAAAATTTCCGAATTCCGGGGTTTTAGAGGATTTATCGGATTTCGAGGGAAGTCCTTTTTGTGACCGAGAGGGAATCAAGAATATTCCAAGGTTGCCTTGGGAATGGTAACGCTTGCCAATGAATTATAGATGTTGCGTTCTCATAGATATTTATTCCTCAACGAGCCAACTCTTCCAACGCGCATTAAAATCAAATTACCCTCATTATAATCGCCTGCTTTTGCACGGAAACTCAATTATACCTCAATTTTTGTTGCTAACGTGGAGGTGTTCATTCATTTTTAATTACTCCAAATCAAGTGTAATCGACCTCTTGAAGTAAGTGATACGACTACAATAGCCATATTTTCTTGGCGAAGATAAATATGCGAAAAGAGCTCACAATAGATGACAATAAATTAATATCTTATTATCAACATTATAAGATAAGGTAATTTTAGTATTGTAAGAATAATTATGACAATACGAGTTAATTGCTTTATTTTATAAATAGAAAATCAAGAAAGAAACAGTGAGAGAAAGAAAAACATATCAATTGGCAGATATCTAACATAAATAGGATCAACGACAGAGCTACTAAGGACGAGACAGAGATTAATCGTTTAATCCCGAGGACAGAATATTTAAGGAGGACTGTCCTTTAAAATAAAGGAAGATCAAAAATGATAAAATAAAAACATAAATGACAGGAAAAATATCTATTTCAGAACCAGAACCCATAACTCCATGGATACAGAAGGAAGACGTGGAGATGACTGTATTTGGACTATCCTTAGAGATAGATGAATGAGTTCCGTAAAGAACTTCCCAGAGAAATACTATTAATATCACACATTTTAATCTTTTGGCATATCCTTATGTAGTAAATAAATTGTTGCATACGTTTCATAATGCGATTTCTTCAATTCTTTAACCATCGTTACATAAAATTAGAAAATTTAAATAAAAGCTTATAAATATAATTTTCGTTGAAGTATGTCTTAGGGTGGCATGTTATTTTAAATAAACCCAATTATTTTCAAACGATGGGTTAGGTTAGTGGCAGTAATTAGCTGGCGATTTGTGAGAAAGGTTAGCTATTGTTTGGCCATCGAAGTTATATATACGAGATCTTATGAGCTGGAAGAAAACTCTATAGAAACAGCTAATTAATAGCAAAGGAATTTTCAAAACTGAAAGTCATATTCAGATGTAACTTATAGCCTCTTATTCATCGTACTTAGCAGTAAAAGAACCATAAGCGCTTATCCCCCGTGTCAAAGAGGCTCACATATGATTCACCAATTCCGGAATATGAACTAAAATTTGGCGTCCCCATCTCATGCACAGCAGGTTCATTTCTATAACAGGTTTCGGGAGTAAATATACATCAAACTCGATATGACGTGTTGAAGTTCGAAGGAGTGCAAGGCGGAACATCTTTCCGAGTAACCTTTGAGATAAAGTTGTGTCAACAAGTCCTCAGTGACCAGCAGAGATGCAACACCATGGTTTACTCAACAGAGCTAGAATCGTTCGGTAGCATTAACGACGTCAAGGACCTCTAGCGGTAGTTCCAAATATAACCCAACATTTAGGCTGTTTGGTTGTTTTTATACGACCATTTTGGCACATAGGGATAAACATCGCTCTCAAAGAACTAGCTGAATGGTATACGCAATGGGTTGAGTATCCGGAAAGAAGAGATTCCAATTCTCGAAGGTATCGAGACTGATTTTCCCACGTGAGTAAACAATTACGAGAGATAACGACGCCAATGTAGGCTAACGTCAGCCAACTTTAAAGTTTAAGTATATACATTTCTGGAATAAATTAATAGCTTAACGCCGTGAATAATGACTTGTGCTGCATTCGCACGAGTGCAGAATAGGAAAGGCTCGTTATATTTAAAATTGTGTCACGGCCGTCGCGAGTGAGCTCGTTTGCGCTTCTAAAAAGGAATTAAGCGAGCATCCCACGCATTATGTCGTTAGATAAAATTAATCTCGTGAATTATGACGCCAAAAATGTAACGAGAGCTTAAGATTAAGCTGCTTCGAGATAAGAGCTACGGAAATTATAGTTGGTAATTTATTAAATAATGGAATATATGATCTAAGGAACGTGATCCGAAAACGGAAACTTAAAAATTAAACGGAACTACAGCTCAAGTTTCAACAGTGCTGTGAAATTTTTTCTCTCGTGTCATCCCTACAGAAATGAGGGTGCGTATTATAAAAAAGTAACTCCGTTCTTCATGACTCGTTCTCGATACTAGTAAAATGAGCATCATTAAAATATAAGAAATCCGCCGGCTTACAGCCTAAGAGAACTGAGAAGAATGAGAGCTCTGAAGAAGGCACTTCTTTCTAGTTTCTACTTGGATGGAAGATGAAAGATTGAAATGTCATAATATCGGAAGATTACATCGTCTCTATTGAGGTTACCCCTGGATTCCAACGCCCCCTGTTCGCTTGACACTCCGTCAACAACCTTTCACATTACACGTGTCTAGACTTAGTTTCCGATAGTAAGTCGATAACGAATCCCGAGGAGAAATACTGCCAATAAATCTCACCATACGTGCACGTCAAATTTCAAGATGAGAGATGAAAGAATGGGATTACGACGTTAGACTTCGAGATTAACGCTACTACGTCATTCTTTCAAAACAATTTTCTCAGTAAAATAAACCAAATCGGCAGCGGCCAATCAAATTAACATCTGAAATCGTGGAAGACGCGACTACCGATTTTCCCATATTTGGAGTAAATTTAATGAGGTGGCGATATGGGGTTAAGATGAGGGAGTACTATCCTACGGGAAAAATACGACATTGTCATGGGGTAATAAATCTTAGCTCGTGATAAAATCGATTGAATTCCTTCCGTATCTTCCGACAAATCCCTACGCTGAAGGCGAGAAAGGGAAGGATTAGCAATGATTGATGTCTTCCTAAGCATTCTTGGACACATACATTAAGGCCTAATCGTTATCACGTGCATACGATATACGTCATCGGTGGGTATTCCTTACAATCCCCTTAATCCAAACACTTTCGTAGGATATTCAACTCGAGCAGATTACGTTAAGCGCATCCACTTGCGAAGCGATAAGGACACAGGTGCAACAATGTCTTGTACGTACGATAGGGGCATCTAGATATGGAAGGTAATATAGTCAGTCGCATAGTGCGGTCCTTAAACCTTAGTAGCTTGAGGAACCCCTATCGCTCATTACTTTGTTTCACTGACCCCAAAGAACTTTCGCATTCCAATAAATATTGAGATCTGATTGAGATTTCACGCACTATTGAGTATATAGTATTAAAAATTTTGGTGTTAAAATGTTTTAATCGGTTGAATTATTAATAATTAATATTACAGAAAATAGAGGGGTTGAACTCTATATTAATTAGGAGAATTATCTATAATCGCAGACCCCTTTGGATTATTCCACGGGCCCTAGTATGGGAATCTCTGGAATGGCCTGAAAGTTCTTAGTGTGGTTGGAAAGTTATAAAGTGGTCTGAGGAATCTCATTGCGACCACAAAGGGTGAAGGGTTTCT
Organism: Pachydiplax longipennis; assembly: GCA_036926295.1. NCBI lineage: Eukaryota > Metazoa > Arthropoda > Insecta > Odonata > Libellulidae > Pachydiplax > Pachydiplax longipennis. The sequence continues at coordinate 7,179,717 of JAVFKF010000010.1, forward strand.
ACTGTGGTTTTGTTTTGTACACTTTGTATACAGCCTCCAGGTTACAACACAAAATTCGAGGTATTCCCTGTAAACTGCATTTTTATGCAAGTAATCAGAAGTAAAAAATCTAATATTAACGCTTAATGTTTGCAAAATTATCTATCTTTTCTTGAAAGGACTTGAAATGAGACGAATCTTAGAATAAATTAAAGAACACACATGAGTCAAAATAGAAAACAGTCAAAATGCAAAAAGTCCTATTCCATACAGCGAAACGATCAGAAAATTAAATTAGACACACTTGCTAAAAACTGGAGGTGAAGTATCAGACTGTAGACTCAAGGTTCCGAAACAGCGTTACTACAGACAGAAATTAAACAGCAAAGCGGTATTTAAAACACCATAAACATACTTCAGTATTAATATTAGTAAGCAAATTTAAAGACTCTGAGCAAAATTATAAAGTTTATTTAAATCGAAGAAAAGCTTCTACATAGGTCTGATAAAATACTTAATAAACGCAAACCCTTACTAAAGAGAACTGAAAATTAATAAACTCAAAAAGGTCAAAATAATAACGAAAAATTATAAAAATCCAATAAAGGCAATATAAAAATCTTAAGTGTTTTGGAAGGTTATCACGGCCACACACGGCCACAGGGCCGGAGGTTTTCCACGAAAATATTTTCTAACATAATTTTTCGGGGAAATGAAGGATTTTATTGCTAGTTTTATAACATAGCTTTGTCTAACAAAGTAACTAAGTATCCCAAAATTCAGCATGAAAGAGTGTGAGGAGAGGTAGTCACGGCGAATAAAGTCTCAGAATTTTTGCTTTAATGTTTGATTTCGTTTGTTTTTTAAGTTCTCTTAAGCTCATCGGAGCTGAGAATTCAGAATAAAAGACTATTGAATCACATTATTAAATGAGTTGAAGCAAACAGTTTTTATTTCGAATTAGTAGCAAGACAAAGTATCCTAATCACACTGTATGATAAATGAAATTAGCACAATTATTATTTATCACTTAATCCTTTGACAAAAATAATGAAATAAAACTGCGCACAGACAATAAAGACAAAGACGTATAAAGGAACATCTAAAATTCTTCAACAGATTAGTATCAATCTTAACAACATATTATTATAAACCTTTTTAAACAAACCGAAATTTCTCGACCATATTCTACAACACTTGAGATACTTTATTATAAAAGACAGAATCCCTTATATATATACCTTTAGTAAGACACGAGTTCTAGTTTCTAGTTCTTGAAGATGAATTTATTGATAACAATTCTTCCAGTTAATTTTTGTTTAAATTGACAAAACATTATTTCCGTAATTTTCAGTCATTTATGCTTCAACTAGTGTATAAAAATTTTGAGCGAACATACATTTATTCATGCAGATTAATGAGGACGACGATGGAATCCTATGATACATGGACTTAATTTAACTTCCCTCAGACTTCATCGGAATAACTTCTGATCCGTGAAATATCGATAGAAGCGCTCGATACCCAGCCCCCTGCGCTTTACCAGACCCTTAGATCACCCCAGAAAACAAATGGGAATCCCTTTCGTCCTTCGTTTTAACCTTTGATAAGCCCTTCGCAGGTAGCTCCACGCCCCACTGCTTCGACCCTCGCAATTTCCTCTACAAATACTCTCGCGCTAACACAGCGTTTATCTGGAATTCAAAAATTCGCATAAAAAAATTGCAGACGTATTCTTGCAAATAAGACTACAGTAAATATTTTAAGTGTATAAAAACTATATTTACGAATGGTTTCCGCATAAAATTAAGCGTAAAAATACCTGGATGCCAATGAAGCCCGGCGAAATATTACAGCATATTCGGGGATCAAAATATATAGGATATTTTGTGATCGGTGAAAATATGAGATATATCGAGGTAAGGAAGAAACAACCAAGATTATTTGGGAATGATATTTTTAATTAAAAAGAGTTGATTAGTCGAGTGATGAGATATTCTACGGAATACCCCTAAAAGCGACGTTTCATTGCAAAACCCAGCGACCCAGAAATATAGCCATCATTCCAACATACAATATTATGATCTGTCATCTATTTCTATTGCATTTATAATTAAAATAGAAAATTGTAAAACTATTAAGACCTAGTTTCAATTGCAAGCCAACCACAGGCAGGATTGACATATTTTAAGGTACTATTATTGTACGTCTGTATTTCCTATTCACTGAATTTAATAAATTAGATTGAACTGAATAATTGCTAGGGCAACTACCTCACACCTCATCTTGCCTAATAAGCTTCACTCCCTCCCCTAGCTCTTGATAGCCAATGATAGAGATGAGAATTCAACCTGCCTTCCGACTGAATACTTTCCATATAATACAGTAATAACTTAAGAATTACATAATTCTGCGGCGACTTTCCGCAATTAGCTAAATGACAATTTTCTTAGATTCAGCGGAGAAAAAAACCAACATGTAACCACTGATCTTAGAAAGGAAGCGGAATCAGGAACGAAACAGGCACAAAACGAAAACTAGACACTAAGCGTAGAGAGCAGTAGTGGTGGCAACATGGAGTGGAGAAGGTCGAGGGCTTCTCTCGCCATTCAGTTCACGGAGGTGAGAAATTGACGCTATGACTTTGCATCGCCCCTTTTATAAGCATATGCATCCGATTCGAGGAGAGTGGAAAGCAATCTCGGCTGATATGGATGTTATCACTACGCGAGCCCAATTAGGAAGAATGAGGATGATGGCATAGTTTGCGTGACCCATATTCATTGCCATTTGATCCTGGAGAGATGGAAAAAAATAAGTTAAAAGAAAACGGGAGGCTTGAAGAAGATGGATTGATAATGCAGAAGATTTAAGAGCGAGGAACGCAACGCATCTACTAAATTATTTTCCGACAAACTGAATGGAGGAAAATTTCTCAAATATCAGACATTAATATCATCGTTGGTATTTTCCATCGAGGAATTCATTAATTAATGGAAATTCCGAAGTCGAAAACTTCCGGAAGGAGTGGATAAAAAACTTGTTTTTTTTTCTAAAAGTAATGAGGAAAGGGTTCGACACTCTGGGATTATTAAATGTTGAGAATAAAATATCTGAAGGCGCTTGAAATAATTTCCTGTTAGTTTAAAAAAAATAAAACGGATAAAATATGGTGAAACGTGCTCGCGACAATGAATTTTGCCTATGTGATTAAGAAATAATGGAATTAAAATAATGCAATTCGTGAAAGGGATCCTCTAAATACGCTCCATTTGTGGGTTTGGCTCAATTAAAAATACAGATTTGGAATTCAGGATGACTAACAGGCAAGCTTAAATTAAAATAAGGAAATATGCAGTTTAATACAATGTATATTCACAGTCAAATTACACTCTTCTTCTCCTCATGGAGGTTTTTTCCGTAGAGAATACGTCCTCTGCTTTAATTTACCAAATGCCAATAGATCACAAAACTTCCGGGATCATTTCTTGGCCGAAATACTGTTTTCCATATGTTGCCAAATCTTAAAATGAACTGAAAAGAATTACCATTTCCTTTCACTAAGAAGTAGATACAGGTTGTAAGCATTCGTCTTTGGTCATTTCGGACTTTTCCGTGAAGCAGTCTTTTCTATTATGATCCATATGATTGGGCATTTTTCCTGAGTAAGTTAAATAAAATATTAGTGTTCATGCACTCATATTCTCCAGAAGATTCGTTAGTATTATTCGTGTCCGTACGAATAAGACTGAAAAATATTCCTTGGTCGAAAAATTCGTGGGCAGCGTCACTAGTTAGCTGAGGTATCACTGTATGTCATCTTAATAATTACTCTAAGAAATAAGAAAGACCGGCCTTTACTAAGAAGCGAAATAATTCAAAGTTATACAAGAAGTGAAAAAAGTTTTTTTTTCCTCTTTTTTTCTTTTCACTTCTTGTGTAACTTTGGGTTTAGTCGCACAACTTAATGTGCTAAATCAAATTTCATTTCCAACGTTTGTGTTCACGAAATAATTCTTTTAAGAGTGTGTTTCAAACGAAATTCAAATATAAATCGCAAATTTTAAAGTATTACTCCATACTGCACTATTTATACAATTTACTCTACTTTTTCGTACAATTACTTTAGTTTAGATGGAAGAGGAGACTTTGAGTCTCCATCGCCTAAATAAAGACGTTTTATTACCATTATTACCATTATTTCACATTAAGTTCCGCATCATGCGATACACTCACGACAATGAATAATTCAGTCGTCGAAAAGTTTCTAATTACACCCTCATAAGGCGGTCTTTAGCTTCTGCGAAGTTTGTTTGAAGGCTTAAATGGACTCTAAACTTCTTCTACGCAGTGGTGATTAAGATTTTGGGATCAAGAAAAGCAAATAACGATCTCTCTATGTAGAACTACCACTGTCTCCTCCACTGAATGCCAAAAACTACTTCAAATACTCACTTGAGCCTCCTACTTAAACTCTCTTAAATTACAGAAAATTGCGAAAATGTATGTTGTGACTGCTTTCAAACTGATGCTGTTTTAAAAACAATGAAAGCCTCCAGCTAAACAAACATCAACTACACGCCTAATATATGTGTTGCTCCTAAAAACAGCTAAGTAAAACAAACAGTTCAGTGAAATGAATCTAAATGACACATAGTTGGCATGAATGTGAGCCATTCCACTTACGCGAAGTTCTCCGAAGAAAGAAACTTTCGGATCACACATTACTTAGGCTACCATTAAGAAGAGATATGAAGCATCTTTAACTTTTCACCAATATTAGCAGACCCCAGCTGTTCAGCGTCTCTCTTGGCAGCATGAATAAATTATTGCGTCTAGTACCTCCTTAAGTGCAGGGGATTTCCATTAATGTATTCCTACTTAGGCCTTTGATATTTTTTGAGTAAAAGACAAGAGTGGCCTTCGGTCCCCCTAATTTATAGGGAGTCTCTGGTGCTACTTTATTTCCCCGTTTCTGTAAAGGGACTTAAAGCAGAGTGAAATAGAGCAAAAATTATGCGAAACAAAAAAAATTTCGGGAGGAAATAAGAAAGAATGAACCGGTTCCTAAGATAGCCTTTCTTATAGCAAAATACAGCATCCAAAAATCAATTTATTTTTGATGAAAGGCCCATATGTACCGGCATTACCGAAACGAAAATGAATAGATGGTTAAGGAGATAAGATAGGATAAGGAGAATGACAGTATATACCATTGGAAATAACCCAAAATGCGGTTCTGCGATTTATTTTTCATGTATTCTATAACTCTGATGATTTATAATTTGCTGATTTCGCTGTTTATTTGCCCTCGATCGTTTTCGCGAAAAATAACTACTAATAAATTGTTCCTTACGCCTTCGTGCCCTCTCCACAATATTCAGGTATTTTATATTTTATTAACCGAAACTGTGAAAGAATTCTTTTTCCGAAAAGAAAACGCAAGTAATTGCCAAAGTTAAGTCGAAAAGCGTCATCATTCAAACAGCACTTTCGACAGATAAAAGAGACGACGGTCTCAATTGCGTCTTCCATTTAAGGTCCCCAACCTCGATTCACGTAAATAAATCACAAAACGAGATAATCCGGAGGAACGCCGAAGGCAAATATCGAGATGCATAAGCTATTCTGTCCCCATATTCAGGAACTCGGAGCCATAAAAGAGGTTCCCGTTCCGACGCGACCTTAACCACGACGTCAAGGATGCGTAAAAAATCACTTACGGTCAGGTCAATTCCAACGAACGCAGTCATTAAGGACATAACAAAACGCATGTTTTGCGCCGGGGGAAAAAAGCGACTGCTTAATTATTAAAGGAGGGGATCCGAATTTCCCGCATGTGCTTTACCCGACGGAAAAAAACATCGCGGCGACCGTGACACTTCAATTTTTATGCTTCGAACATTTGGACCGAGAACGTTATTCACTCGCCACGATTTTCTCCTCCGAGTCTGACTGGAAAACTTACGCAATTCCCCGAGGAGATGCTGGATCGGCTATTGCAAGCGAGGGAATGGGGAGGAGGGGCAGAGTGAGTTTTTTGACGAGTTATTTACTGCCCCGGAGATATCCTATCTCGGCGAGCACGACTCCGGCGGAACCATGCGCCACAAACGGCAAACAAGGCTAATGCGACTAGCTAAATACGACGACCCTTCGGGCTCTTTGAAATTGCCTTCGGAAATGAGACGAAAAAGACGCGATCCCAAACCTCCAAGCGCCTCCGAGATGTATAGATAAAAAGGAAACTTAGCCATCATTGGAGTGAATTGCTGTCGCGCGTCGGGATGTGGCTTCTGTTTGGATGCAGAGAAGACCTAATTTTACTATGGGCGTTTGTCGACGGATCCGCCGGGAAATTTATCGGGGGCGATAAATCACCGGCATTTTCCGCTTCGATACACTGGGGGAAATTTTTGAAGATGATGTTGTAAACGTCGAAGATTTGGAATTAAATCGGTTTCCATCGCGCACTCGCTGGGGAGATTAATTTATTGCGTCCGTCCATCGATCCCCGATAACCTCTTTAATCCCGGAGATGTAATATTCTCTGCTTATTTATTCGGAAGGAACTTCGGACTTAAGAGCATTGAAAATCTTCTAATTGCTAGCGGGGATCAGGTGGGTCTGATGTTTCACGAAAGACTTTCGCTGCAATTCAAGTTTATTATCATTGCGTATTAAGTTCGAGTTTGCGTGGTGAAACGACGATGACGATGACCTTTATGGCATAAAAGTGTTTTCTCGGCATTTAAAACTTCACAGTTCCTTCACTATTCTACTCTCTTTGCGTTAGTTCAATTCAAGATCGTCGTATTTTAAATCAAATTTAGTAGCTTCCAGAGTTTATTCTATACGAGAGACGAATAGTTCCATTGACGATTGATCGTAAAATTACGAGCTTTCACTCGACTGCACACATTGTAACTGCATAGCAGATGGATGAGAGTACAACCAATTTATAAGTATATTTGGCATCGCTGCGTATTAAAATCATTATAAAATATCATGTTTGAATTAAAAGCAGCGAAATATTTTCCATGTAAAGCATACGAAATCGCAAGGGTTTAGTAAATATCATTACGTCTAGAAAAAAGTCATTATGGATAGAAATATATAAAAACAAATCAAATATAGCTTCTATATTAAGCTCCTTTCTAATGAGCCGGAGACAACTTTATATTAGCTTAATCTTTCAAAATAGGATTCCATCTAATGGTACATACAATTACTCCAATAAAGCTATATGTCAATAAACCGAAAATTAATTACCGTTGAAATTAATTGGATTAAATCCTAATGAGAAATTTCAATGTTTGAGTTGAGTTTAGCAACAAAGTAGTTCAAAGTTTAGTAGATAACCATGAAGCCAATACGAAATATACACGAAATCAAGACAACTCTATTTACGTTACACACAAATACAAACAGTAATAAAGACCACGGGAAATTAATTTTCAGTATACTATCCTGTACAGAAATCACCGTAACAATCGAGTCAACATTTGCATTTTAAATTATATTGAACGTAATCACTTCAATTATGCAGGAAAATTAGAATGTCCCTCGTATTTTTTGATGCACTACAAACAATTCTAATAGACTCGCTGTATTAATGCCGACTTCGCCGTCGGGAAATAAAGCGCTTTTATTTTTCGTTTGAAGATTATGACCCACTTCTTTCATGTCCAATATTTCTCTGAAATTCCACTTCAGATCGACGGGACTGATTCTACCGTCGAAATCAAATCGTATATGTAGACATCACAGCAGAGCAGTGGATTCGGAACAGATGGAGGAACGAGTACTGCCACTTGAAAATATTGCATGATTCAAACCGCCAATTACCTAAATAAACAAGGAAAGCGAGAGAGGGATTAGAGTAACAAAATCAAATTATTTGAATAGACCGTAATTGAGGTTAACCTGGTATTATCGGAATTTCCGAAGCGCAAAAATAACATCAAAATAGCTCCAACTAAATACAACCAAAGAGCAATATCTCTCTAGCATTCAAAGTATAGGAAGAACTACACCACGAGTGCCATTGCGTTCGTGCAATCAATACTTACACATATGATATATCCACAATTTTTTACACGGATTGGAATTTTATTACCATCATTAATTCGTTTTTATCACTTATACGTAGGAGTATATTTACGCCCAATCAATCACGCATTTCAACTGGAGGGCTTAAAAAATAATTTTGGTATTCACGAGAACATGTTAAAACATGCATGATAGATCGACGGCACGAAATAAAACTGACTGCATAATCAAAAAAAGTGTACGTATGTGACTTAGCCCAGGCAAACGTGTTTTTCGCTTTGGAATTTTCGCTCGGAGTGCCATAGAGAAAATAAAATAGTTATAAAATGAGGTCGAAAATGGAGAGGGATAATTATTCAATTTTATCTCTCATTTTTTAATGGAAAAAATAAAGTAGCAAAACATGAAGTCGAATATTGAGAGGAACGGTTATTAATTTTTTCCTCTTTCGCGTGATGAAATGAAACTAAGTACCGTCTCTAATTAAGTACGACTGTGGAGAGGATAAAATGTATACAAAAATTAGCAAATACGCAGAAATAGCTCTTTGCGTATAGCGTTTACGAAGTCTTTTTTATTTGTTAAAAAATGACGCGAATCCTGCATCTTATATTTCTATTTTAAGCACGGAGCTCCGAATGTCGAAAATTTCGAGATCATTGAACTACTCTGATGAGTCTACTGGAATGTAGCTATTAAAAAATGAAATAAAAGTATATAGAATGATAACATAATAGCAATATGAGAAAATTTATTGATTTAAAATCTCAAGAAAAATTAATGTTTTATATCAATTTCAGATAAAGATAATTAAAGCTCTAAGAAAAATTACAACCAAACGATAAATAAAAATGCATTATAAGAGGTCGTAATTGCTCATGTATTAGGAAAAATTTCACTTATGCATGAGAATTTATCGTTGCCTTTCACGGAGACATTTCATAATAAATTTGTAGAGAGCTGTAACTTCTTCTTAAAATACAAATATGGGCGTTAAATGCTTATTTCATCATTAAACTGAAACTTAAGAGAGTTATACAAAGCTTCTTTTTCTCAAACTAAATAATTCAGGTCTACGAGCGCAGTATTTCATATTCGCCAAGGATGTTTTGTTTCCGTTTATGAAAAAGACGGAAAAGATCTATATTTGCAGTAAGCGTTAACTGAATATTTAAATTGGACTCTATTTATTGCATTAAACTAGGCTTATTGCACTGGATACAGTGGATATATTATTCATGGCAACGTATGAAAAAACAGTTGAATCTAAAATGCTGTAACTTTGAATCTATTGGCAAATTTGGAATAGATTCGCTAAGCAAATAATGTCCTAATATCCAAACGAAAAACCTGTTTCGCAAAGCTGTACTCAAGCTTTCTGCTGATTGAAAACAGTGGTAAAAATTGTAACAAACAAGGGCTACATTGCTTAACATGCATATAAACATTAGTCTCTTCAAAAGGAAAAAATCCCTTAACTTTCTAACCATTATCTCAAAGGCGCATATGAAATGTGAGAAAAACTAGTAATGTTATTCCTAAATCTATTTACTATAGCTAAAATAATAATAATTACTGTGCATAAAATGAAAATAATTAACGCTTAAATAATCCAACACTTTTTAAATTCTGCTAACGCAGCTTATTCACGAGGAAAAAGATTCATGAATAAAGGAAACTCCTCACTTCACGTCACGAATTCGAGGTATTCGGAAATTTCGAGAGTTATACAGACCTTGAAAAGCGAAAAGGATATGTTAACAATCGCACATCCTCGTGTTATCTTGGAATCAAGGTAAAGTACATTTGATTGCAGAGGTAAGCTAAAATTATCAAACCAAAATAGAGACACGCAACAACTTCCTCAACGCTGTAAGCCGTTTCATATCAAGAAAATCCAAGCGTTAAAGTATCATTTGGAACACCAGGAGGATATAAAGGAAAAAACGTTTTTGAACCAAATTTTCTTAATTATAGAATGTGATAATCGATAAAATTTAACAATGCAAATAATAATATAAAAAATCAATATATAATGCGACCTTAGCAGGAAGGTATCCTTTGTAATAAACAGAGAAGGAAATATAGTTAAGGAAAAGAAGGTAGTCCTGTGTACGTATTCAATTATTTTGTTCATTATCGAATACGTAGAATTAAATATTAATTACGTCAGATTGAGGTCACGAATTCTTTCCTGGAAATCTCCCTAAGAATTCTTTTTCTTTTTAAATACCTTCTTCGTTAGCAAATGTGAAGTATGGAATCAGCTGTACGGTTGTAACGTACAAGTTACAATTCATGATAAACTTCTGAACTAAAACTTTCTTTCTTTTTGGCACTCTGGAGATTCTTTTCTTATCGATAAACTTCAAAAAACATTTTGAATCTACGGAGTAGATCATGGAGGAATATCGTGCAATTGTTGTTAATATACTCGCCTGAACCCTTCCTCGGGAGTCGTTTCACACTGTTAAAAGTAAAACATGAACGACTAGTTCATTAACGCGGATTTAGATCAACAAATGACTTTTATTTCGTCGTTTGTCAACAAGAAAATCCCTCGACTTACTGCTAAGATATTCTGTAATTCTATGAAAACGTGATATATCTAAAATTACACAGAATACCTTCTAGAAGAGCATAACAAAGGTAACTTTTGACAACACCCGGTGAAATCCTTTTGAGAATATCTTTGAAAGCTCTTCCGAAACGATCATAATACTTCCCTTGGGGCGACAAACTTAAGTTTCGGGAAGTAAGCCGCGGCGATGTACTCTGCATAAATTATAATACGAAAAGTCTCGCTTAAAGTTCTTTATCTCCGCGAGTTATAAATAAATTTGTCCGTTTACCCGAGGCGGCTTAGGGTTGCTGCGTTGCTAATTTCCTCGAATGGCTTAAGATTAAGCCATCGAGTTCAAGATCAAGATAGAAAACTACTATTCCGAGGAACTCAGAGTGATCTTATGAATACTGAAATGATGAAAAAATGAATTAGAAACTCCAATTCTGCATAGCAGATAGGGTAATCGAGTATAAGGCAGTTTTCATTTCCAATAACTTAAGAGACGCCCAAGGACGTTCACTTAGAAGACGTTTCTCCCACGGAGATTACGTCCATGGATATTTCACCCATTGCTGATCTTCCAAAAGACATTTCAAAACAGGTTTGTAATTATCCTTCACGAAATATAAGGATCTTTATCACACGCTGAAATTTTTAGTGCGAGATATCTATTGGTCAAAATTCCTTGTGTGAAGTGTTCTAAAAAATTTGAACTAATGTATTTTCTGTAACACAGTTTACCATAGTCGAACTTGGATACCATCCATATAAGATACGTCGAAAATCTGTGGATTGAGAGTCTGCGAGTTTTGACAATGTTATTTAGATTTTTAGCGAATCCAAAAATTTTTCTCTTTTAAGTTCAGAGACAACTGGTCAGCAATCCATCACCATTGAAATTCTTGGAGCTTCGTTGTACTTGAAGACAAGAAAGAATGTAAAAATAAATTCGAATTAAAACTGGCAAGACGATAAGGCTTATGAGTGACAATCTGGGACAAATCACAGCATATTTTATCAATGCTTGTTTATTAGTGCGAGAAACATAATCTTCCAAGTAATTGCAGAGCACAACTATGCTCGAAGTGGATAACTTAAAGTTGCTAAGTCTCATGAGGCATTTCTTCTCTAAAAGAGCTCAGATATTTTCATTCATGATGTTCTTATGATTTGGTTCTTCAGCCTAATCCGTCGACATAGAGGTGGAATGGTAAATTTTCTCCTTTCGTTTAACTAACAATCATATTCCTTTCATTAAGAACTGTTTCGATGTAGGTATATTTAAACATGCAACTCAAATGCGGTCTGATAGTTTAATATGCGGCTTTCCGGTTGCAGCATTTCTTCCGCCTTTGTCTTAACAACCTTGGGTTTAGTACACATCAGGAGCGGATCTAGAAACAAGCCAGAGGGGTTTTGAGACAATTTCCTTATAAACTAATCTCATCTCCAATTGACATGTAAAATTCCATTTTGTCGAGATAAATGTAGATGTATCGTGATCGTGGAAAACTTCACAACATACCTACTTGAATAGATAAATGATACTTGAAGCTCCATGTCTTTCCCTAGCTTAATTGCTAGTACTACAAAGTCAACAGGGGCGGTAATCTCCCTCTCATCCCCCAATATTCGACACAAATAATAAAAATAACGTAAATCAGAATGATTGCCGATATGGAACAACGGCCTTTATTAAACTCAAAGATTTGCAGATTAATATTTGTGTTTACGTCACGCGGCATAATGCTTCCATCCAAAATAAAACTTTTAAATCGCATTTCGTTACCCAACGAGGTCTCAATTCAAAATCAGCTATGTAACTAAATCACTGCGTTATAAAATGAGTAAAAACCATGCGGTTGACCGCATCGTCGTTCACTTTCTCCAGTTCAGAACCTCTCCTTCCCAATAGGAAATCTCGTTTCTTTTCCATATTTGAATCACGGAAACGATTTGGAAAAGTAATTTCATAGCCGCGTAAACGCTCCGATTTATTGCGATATCCACTCAAAATTCATTCGTCCCACTGGTTTCATGGTGCATTTGGATCAAACGATCCGAAGAAAAACGTGACCAAAATTCGAGGAAACCCCGAGTGTCCTCAGAACGCCCGGGATATTCTGGATTAGAGTCTTCATTTCCGCATTAATTACTCATGATGGCTTTGAAGTCAATCTGAGGATTTCATGGGTTTCACGCGGGAAAAAAAGGATCGAGTAATGCACCGAGACCGAGACGAAGATCGGCTATTTTCGAGTCTCAAGTATTACGCAGAAGACAGAAAAGGAAACTGGTCCATAAAGGAGTTTCCTCACCTTCGGCGACTCCCGACGAAATCATAAAAAGTGCTTTAAAAAGCCTCATAACTTATGCAAACGCTTAACTCGTACGCCGGCGGAATGGTAAGCTGATGTCCACGAGACGACGGTTTCCAAACAGAACACCTACACTCGACCTAGATCATTGACACAAAAATACGTGTCCTCAACAAATAAATGCGCATCGTGACGCTTTTTCTTAATTTTATCGAATCTATAAAATCCTTCACAATACAGAAATAATAACAGGAAAAACAGAAAAACTTTCACACGAAGATACTTCATGGGGAAAAACCGCATAGAGTCTAAGGGGCATAATAACAAAAGAAACAACACCGAAGACAACTAAATTCCGTGACAAAGACTGTAAATGTACATGTATCCACTACTTTCCTTGAAATTTCGCAGGGGGTAAAAATGGATTTCGCAAACAATCGGCGATGGCAATAAACAATAAAATACAAAACTTCACAAAATCAGGTATGGTGGAGATCCATAGTGCAAAGAAACTCAAAAAATTGTACTTTTTCTACAACGTTTAATTTGAACTAGTCTTTTAGACCGGCCGTGTGCTATTTGTTTAAATTAAAATTTGTGGAAAATTAAAATTTCGTGAGTTTTTCCAATAAAATGCTAGATAAATCAGTTTATTAACGTTTTCTTATAAAAAGAAAAAAAAAACAAAATGGAAAAATGTTAGTTTTTATCGTTCCAACTCACTTGTAGAGATAATATCCGATTTAAAGCCCGCTATCGATAAAAATGGAAAGATCAACAAGAAAAAGGTAAAATAAGAATTTTTAATGAAAACACTCACTTGATGACTTTACATAAAGGAAAATTAATTTTGTAAATAAAAAAGCTCAGATAAATATAAATATCTACACTACGCAATGCAATTATAGTGGAGGATTTTGCATGTTCTAGTAAAATGAACCCTTTTTTACCGGAAGCCCAGCAAGAAAAAACATCGTCTTAGATAGGTGCAAATACTGTACACGATGCATTATAATGATAATTATTAAGCAATACAACAGGACAGACCTAAGTTCACTCTCGAATAAGGAAAACTCACATGTATAAAATATGTATTATAAATAAACAGCTTGTGTTGTATAGAAACCAATTCTCTAACGTTGACTATGCATTTTTCCAAATATAGTACTTACTATGCATTTCAAGAATTTGATATAGCTACGATAAGAGATCCGACGGCAAAATGCGGGCGCTAACTCATCGGAAAAAGCTGGGAAGAAGACTTTCTAGACATGTTGACGCTCTTGCTCACAGCGAACGGGCATTTCAACATGAATCTATCAAACGTCGCTTCTGTACCCATATTAGGGATGCGAAAACGTTTGGCGAGAATTTGGACGTTTCCACATCCTTGGACGCATCTGGAATGATCTCACACTTCTTTTTGCCCGAGATTACCATGTTCATTAGGTTAAGTAAAACTTTCCTCGGCGTCTCCTTAAGAAACCTATGATTTTCCATCCCAAAAAGGCCTCCTTATTTAGAAGCGCCGCTTTCAGTAACAACCTGCATGTAATTAAGTTCTTTCAAACGTCCTTTTTAATGGCACGTTGTGAATCTTTTAAGGCACCGGTTCCAACTCTTACCCATATATATTCTCATAATATTTCAAGGAACAAGCTCTTAGGAACATCTTTAGCAAGATAATTAATATATAATTAATATATCTTGTTTGAGGCTTAGTTGTCATAATTATCTCGTAACACTTAAATCCGCCATAAAATTCTGATGATTATTACTAAATTTATTTGTTTATTTTTATTTATTTATTAACAAGCATCAATATTCAGCACAAATCCAATTACTGCTGACAATTAACAACAAATTAAACATATAATAGTATAACAAATGAATCAACAACAAATTAAACATATAATAGTATAACAAATGAATCAACAACAAATTAAACATAAAATAGTATAACAAAGGAATATAAGGGAAGAAACGGAAAAAATAATATAAATCCTAAAGATTACTTCAAAAATAGGTTGCTCATACTTCGATTTTAAAGTTTCAACTTTTTATTGATTTATGATGATTGTGCTTACACGAAAATGTTACGAAAATGTTTAGAAATTCGTTGGTCGTACTACTACTGCTATTAGTTGGAATCTCTTGAATTAAGTATAAGCTAGTCATTATGTAATACCTTCATTAAAGATATTTTGATGATTGTGATTGCAGCTAACTAATATACAACTATAGTTGACCTGTATTTTGGGGATAGGATTAAATTGTAGCAAACTGTAATGCGTGGTGTAATGTAATGTATCATTATGCTAACATAAACCTTAGGAATTCGTACTAGTCTGATTCGATTTAAGCAATGTTTTGTTGCCTGAAAGAGGCTTAGCAGGGGCTAATGCGAGTACTACTCTTTCTTAATGCATTTCCTCGGTTTATCTTATTGGTCTGATTGAATTCTAAGGCTTAAACAATAGCTTTGTATCCAATTACCTTAAGTGCGTATTCAATCAGCCTATACTGAAGCTATTGTTGGCCAGATCGCCATTAAAAGCCTTTCAAGAAGAGAAGAAGATCGGGGTAGAAGGAAAACAAGTTCATTCCCCATTGGGAAGCTCTCGTCGCCTAATTTGAGTGCCGCAAAAAGCGCGAATTAGGAAACAATTTGCACATCGAACGCTCGAGACGCTGCGTAGCAATTCCCTCCGAGCTAAAATCAGGCACGAACCCACTTTCCTCCGCTTGGACCAGAATTCCCTGCTTTTGTTCCCGCATTCCCTTTAAATAGGGCTGCCATTCTCCTACTTAAATTCCCTCTTCCTATTTACGTGAAGTGGGTCAAAGGGTATGGAAAGGGTTAGAAACGGATGTCCCCTTATCTTCCGTGGCTCAATCGAAAAGGGATTTCTTCATTAGGGATGAAGATAATTTTCGGAGAAATATTTGTAGGGGGCATCTCAACTCACTAACCGTGTTGAAGTGTTAAAGAAATAGTTCCGACACTCTTGAGTAGAGATAATCGGAGGTGCGTCTGCTATGGATAAGAGTATTAGTGGAGATTGTCCCAGATTAAGCCCTTCGGATGAGCTCTTGTTCCATAGCTAACGATTAATTAAAAGACAGATGGTGTATTCAGACAGCTTCAGGAGACGAAGAGATTTCCTTTCGATATGAGCTCGGCGGTCGAAGGACTTCTCGAAAATAGATTTATTTCTCCGAATAATTCTCTATTGTATGGTGAAGCAATCCGGCTGTAACATCAAGAATAATGGAATATTTTTGTCTTTTCTCAAATGATGGAGATAATTATATCTTTCATCCATCCTTTTCTCAGTCTTGTTATGGTAGTAGTAGTGATTTTTATTTAGAAGTTTTCTAATATAAACAGTAATATCTCTCTCGAAACATATAAATTACTATTTATAAAGCAAAACAGTGTAAAGTTAAGAGATGGAAAGCATTGCAAACATATTCAGAAAATATGTCATTCCGAAAAAAAGAAAGGAAGAAATCTACACCTTAAGAAATACAATTACATTGTTACTTCACGTTTTTTATAAAATTTAAATAATCCTTTCAGAAAGATATTTTATTTTCTGATCTTCTTGCCCATTTAGGAAGACATGTAGTTTGAATCCGTCAATCACGATTGGTATTCTTGAAGAAGTCGTTCCGTAATTACAAATTCTTAATTTAATAATTGTCTCGTGTCATAAAGATTATAGTCACTATTACACGATACCTCTTATTATTATCTTTTATATAACATTTTACTTAATTTGTTTCATGGCTGATATTATATGAAAAATATTGAGGTATAAATGACAAACTCATGAGCTCTCTCAAAAGCTACTCTAATGAATATTCCCCATTAATATAATGATTATGTACGTAATTAATACAAAATGGTCCTATCAGAATCTATTACACTAACTGAGAGCAGAAGGGTAATTTAACAACAATATGCCAAGCTGGAATTCAAATTTTAACTCTGCACTTGATTAATAATCAGTCAAACAGTAATAACGTGGATTAAAATTTCCGTTTAGCAAGAGATAATGCTGTTATTTCAAATCATCATTTAATTTTCGATAATTACATTTATTATTCTATCAACAATCACACTGTTCCAGTCTTAGAAGCTATCAACTTTACGAATTAAATTCAAGCATAAAATCTAATTGAAACCATAACTGGCCAATTTGATGACAAAGGTATGATAAAACGTTAGTGTAAATACCTCACAGATTTGATTAATGAAATTCAACATGGTTACGTCACCTGGCATTTCACAAAGCATGTGACAAGTAAAATTCATATTAGAGATCCTAAATACCAAGAGCAGAAGAAAAGAGTAATCCAAAGCGCAGAGAGCAAATTAAACGATGAAACATTTCGAATTCAAATCAAAGAAAGAGAATTTCCTGAGGTCATTAGATGATTATTGAGTCATCAAACCGATGAAAATGCATAGCATCGAAGTCTAAACTGATTGATGGAAAAAGATTATACATCTCATTTCCAATGTAAACAAGATTTCCTCCTCCTGTTCCCTAATAATTAACACTAGTCACGATTATTCAATTCAATTGATTAATCTTAAAAGAACGAACGGTAAATGTGCAAGGAAATTTTAAAATGGTATGGTCAACGGTTTATAATAACTCCTATAATTACATAGTCATATCGATGAGTATTGTAAAATTAAAATGAAATGAATGATTAGAAAACTAAATATATTCAGGGAGCTCGCACAATTGTAAGACGGCGTCCCTAAACAGTACCTTGCATATAGAAGCACAGGACGGAGAAGAATACTGTTAGATTGAGTAGGACATTTAATGGACCAAGATATTAAGGATCTAAAATGAAACAAAATGAAAAACCTTGTTTTGAGAGTGACAGTAAAGGGATATTTCCTTGGAAAACACAGCAAAGGCCGCAGTGTGCAAAGCTACACGTTTAGCTGCTGATGAAAAACTTAACACCCGTTTCCGAGAAGAGTCTAACATGTTTCCGCTAGCAATTCAATTATGACGGCAAAAATAGCTCACGGTTACAATCCCAACGTCTTACTCTACATCGTGCGGCAGTGCTTAACATTTTGTAATACTATTATTGACCTTAGGGAAAAGCTTTTAAATATCTCCTCAAGAGGAAGAAAATGAGAAAATTAGATATTCATAAACTTTCACACCTAACTGGATTGTGAATTGAATTTACAATTAGGTAATTGTAGAGGAAGTTTTTATAGTAGTAATATATATCTTCCAACTTACTCTACCAAACGATGAAAAATATCACATTTCTACATAATGATTGATACTTCTTAATAGGGTGGATAAATCAAGTTTCAGTCAGATTCTGTTTCTAAGGCGAATCTGAAGTCTAAAATTAAATACTCTAGGAATGTTAATTACATTAAAAATTGCAAGCGTATTGTCATGAATTATTATTATCATAATAATAAATTAATTTAAAATACCTTGATAAAACAAGATCTAATATCATTTTTACACTGCATTATATATTTTGATAAATCCAATGAATCATAATAAGAAAGCGAATTTATTAAGGCTAGATTAAGACTTATTAGTCTCTTGAAGAGAGAAAGGAGGTTAAGTCACAACTGAAAAGACAACAGAGACATCGATACACTATTAATAGATAAAAAAATTAAAAATTTAATAGAATAATGAGAGTACAAACAGAAAATCAATCTGTAAGTATATAAAAGAAGTTTTCTAATATTGATACCTCAAACCAAGGATAGGAACTATCTATGTACTAAGAAAATTATTTTCTTCCATAGTTCAGAATGAAAAAATAATTGGATTCCTCTTTCCATAATTTCTAACTTACATATTTCAAGATATTTAATGTTTTTTTCCAGAAATATCCAATTTGATTTTTGCCTTATTAAAAAGTTATACATAATATCATAATGTTCGAAGCGTGATTTTTTAATTAATTGAAAATAAAATCCGAAAAATAACTCAACAGGAAAAAGCCGCAAAAACATCCCCATAAAGCAACTTTTACCGATATTAAATCCCACACCTGCGCTTCTCACATTTCCAATACAACTAACAACAATAGATTCTCAAAAGTTTCCAGAAATTTTCCTGAAAAATAATGATCGCTTCCCGCTGAAACCAAAAATAAACTTCCATGAATCAATTCGAGCTGGAAAAGAAAATTCAAACAACGAGAGAAAAAATTTTAGCACCCAACTAAAGTCGAAGTTGGGAGGAAACGGAATCCGGATGCTAAAGAAATATAGGAAACAATCAAAACTTCCAAATCCCATTCAATGCGAGAGTAGCTTTATGGGAAAGTTTCACAACTTAACCGATCAAATAAACCGGTGGAATTTCCTGCTTTCCTCTCAGCGCGAAAAAAATCCAAATCAAAGCTGGCAGTCGGGAGAAGGAAGTCTCTGAATGGAGGAAACCTACGGAACAACGGGTGCCAACAAATAAATCCAAGCCACTTTCAAACCCTTCCAAACAAACTCCTCTCGGGGGCGAAAT
Source organism: Pachydiplax longipennis (assembly GCA_036926295.1). Classification (NCBI taxonomy): domain Eukaryota; kingdom Metazoa; phylum Arthropoda; class Insecta; order Odonata; family Libellulidae; genus Pachydiplax; species Pachydiplax longipennis. The sequence continues at coordinate 7,199,168 of JAVFKF010000010.1, forward strand.
CTCAATGGGAAAACACTCCGGAGCAGTATTCCTGACCCTCGCCACTAGAAGCAATAAAACTCCACTAGTAATAACTCCCCTCGACTAGTTTCCGTATCTTACGATGCTTGGATTAGAGGTCGAAGACGGCAAACAATAAACACCACCCAGGGGACCGTGCAATCGATTTCGGTGAAGAAAACATCCGCGTTATTTTCTCACCCAATAGCGCAATTCCAGCGCCGAGAAATGCGTGAATCGATACCGACTTTACCCATTAAAGTTTCAATCAGGTCGTCCAAATTATCGGGTAGGAATCCTCTACGAAACTCCGAAAACATTTCCGAATCATGATGAAACTTTTATTTACGGATAAAAAAACGTATTTTTGCTCGTCAAATCGCCAACTTGGCATTGTAGAATGTTATTTCAATAGAATAGTTCCCGTTTCTCTTGTCAGTTTGACAGCTGAAACCTTTGATTGAAATCTTCTAATGTAAGCTAAAGACCTAAGTAGTTTTAACCGACAGTTCGAGAAACACGCACTGAGACGACTTGAAAGGAGTTTATTCTTACAATAGGGAAATAGTGCACAAAATTTCGTTCCCACATAATAAATCAATAGAGACTAGAGAAACTGTAACGCACTACAGCAGTAAATTCTAAAAAGGGTCAAGTAAATATTATCTAAAACATCTACGTCCGCGGACATAAAATATTATCACTAATAAAATTCCCGGATCGTATCAGAGAGCCGTATCTCTTGCATAATTCCCTTCAGGGGGCTATAACTAGTTTATTGTGACCCAAAATTATACTTGGATTCATGTTTATGAATTGAAATTAATCAGTGCCATCGATGAATGTGAACGGGTTTTACGATTTCATACAATACAATACCCTAATACATTTACGAAGAATTCGACGTAGCTTACAAAAATATTTGCCGCACATTCTTAAAAGGAAGTCAATGCATCCTCTGTATGGTCGTCATGATCACTAACGAATCGGCTTGTTTTCCTCTCGGACTGAAACGTAAAGTAAGAGATAGTTCTTGATTGCAGAAATACGTTTTCAGACATGAGTATTTGGCATTCTTGACTCGGGATTCTTCAAGACTGTTACGACGCGTGGGTATTATTATACCACCGGATGTTTCGCCGAAAAAACGTGTTTTATAGGGTGTCAGAGCAACAAAACGCTCAATATCATCGTTGAATAGCAATACCGATACTACGGCAGTATGTTTCTCAGGTATGTATGTACATGAGTACTTTTACAAAAGATTAAATGTTGCAAACCACCCTGACGTAACAAGGGGCGGACTAGTAATTAGTCGCTTCAGGGTGAGGCCTCATAGCTGAGGACCTCTGCGAAAATGGCTGAGGCACTATTAGCAACATATATTTTATACTGTACATGAATTCTCCGCATATTCACAAAAGATGAATTAATCTGCCGACGCATTTGATAAGTATAAAATACGGAAATATATCTTTCACTCCTAATTAGAGATTTTTCTTGTTCTACCTTTACTTAAGTTTTGATTCTAATCCTTTCAAGGTTTGCAAATAAAATTAAGCGAACTCAACATGTAACTTTGAAGCTTTAATGGCATATTATCACTTACAAATAAAATACTGCAGCCGCTTTGCTATCTGACGTGTTTTTGACACCATTGGATTTCTACATACTTCAAGCAAATTCTCTCTCTTCGTTCACTAAAAAAAAGTGATTACAAGATATATAGTTTTTATGTATGTAAATTAAATATATTTATCACTGCATATAGAATAATTAATTTATTTTAGTAAGCCGTACGTTGTTCTTGACATTAAAAGTAGCGATAAAATGTTTCTGAGTAAAAATAAAATTAGTGTACGTAAAAAGTAAATTTTAAAGCGCAGCGATTAAATACTCTGTAGAATGAATTTGTAGGTATTTTACAAGGATGCAACGATAGGGTAGTATTCGATAAATATAATACCGCGATAATATCAAATGAAGAACTTCCATCTGATCTTGACGTTTCATCCCTCCGATAGCATAAATTCGCCTCTGGACGCAACACATTTCCTGGCTCGAGTTAATTAGTTTATATTAGAGATCCCCGTGCCAATTATCACGCTATTTATCTCAAGGACGGAGATCAAAGCGAAGAACCAAAAGCCTATCAACTCTCTCGGACCACGCTGGACAGTGTTTTGGACACCAACCTGCCACTCAAAAACTATAAGAAGCAATAAGGATCTAATTCAATTTCATGCCGCAAAACATTTCCTGGCAGATGACAAAGTGATGAGATGACCAACAAATTGGATTTCGATCTACGTTGTAATTAAAATACATTTTGGACGGCTCTGAAGTGACGCCACACTTGATTCAAATACACGAAGAAGGATATAATTTTGTCTGCGAAAAGAAAGTTAGCGGGCTGTTTATAATTACTATGCGAATTAAAAACGAAGAACCAATCTATTTACGAACACAACCTGTAGGGCATAGGAGACCTTAATGAAATAATAAAGCAGAGTATAAACTAAAATATAGGACTGAAAGTGAATTGTGGAAATATAAACATTAATAAAATGAAATATAATTAATATGATCTAAAATACAAGACCGGACTTCTTGGAATGACATTCTGAAGATACCTAAAGAATGAACCGCATAGAAAAAAAGTTACCTCGGTATTCTAAGGCTTACATCCTAAAATCTAATCGACTATAATCATAATTAATCAAACAGTTTTTCTAAATTTCAACTATAAAAACTACAAAGATACAAATCGACTCCGCTCAAAATAAAATTTTCCCTCATTTCGCATGGGTTTGTATAGAAATTCATAAATGATAATCAAATAGCCTTCAGATGAGGTTTCATTATTTACTGAAATACAGTTCCGTCTTATAATTGTCATGTTCATTCATCATAACATAGACTGAGTTAAAATTCGTTTTCATCCCAGTATTGTAATTTAGCGCTTTGTATTTTCATTTCGCAACCTAATATCTCATATGTCTAAAACTTTCTTCTACACGACCTCAATCTTTGCTCTAAATTATCTTGACTCTTCGAGGAGTCCTCCCCTAGCATAGGTCAAGACTTCACCAAATACAAAAATCTTCTACCTTAAAAAAATCTTGTACTTCTAATTTTCTCTTAATTGAGGCCTCTATTTGAATACTGCCTCAAGGAAGGACAAATGATATCCTATAATTATAATGCATATTATAACCGAAGAGTCTGCGGGAGGCGAAATAAATAAAAGTGCCACTATGCTCCCATACAATTTAATATTCAACCGCTGAAAAAAAGCTGAACCATTGTTCGCTTGCACGTAAAGAAAGGGCATTGAAAGGAAGTAAAAAATACAGTGTGTTATACCTGCTCTCAAGAATTTGTTCCCTCATTAAAATCCAACTTTTCGAACTTGAGATTTCAGTGAAAATACAACGAAAAATTCAGGTGACCTGAGAATGCATCTGATAACGATTTGACATGTTAAATAAAAATAACTAGGTGCAGGATGAACTCCTACGCTGCAACTCCGTAGTTACAAGTAAGAAAATTTTGAAGAAGGAAACAGCAACGCTTTCGGCTCATGCCATTAAAACTCACGAACTACCATAGAACGAGTGATTCCGGAAGAAAATGCATCGAAAAAGTATGAGTTGCACCGGAAATCAGAGAATAAAACTTGTAAGAAACGAACTTCGCGGCACAATATCACAGCAAACTTGCAATACAAAGTCCCTGTAAAATACTCTTCTTTGATATATAAATCCATTTTCAATGACTCCGGGGGTTCAACGTAGCAGAACTTTCGCAAGGATAACTGTGCCAGTTGGTTTCTGAGGCAATTAAAATAAGCACCAAAAACAAGCTCACATGCACAACGGAGAACATAATTACATTTTGTGAAGCCACACCCGACCAAAATGAATGAAAGCCAGTGATTAATCTTTCTTAATGATCTCGAGTCATTAATCGTTTAAATACAAAAAGAAACGGAGAGGGATATATTCATTGCTTCTACATAAAATTAAAAGAAATAAGAGGCTCGCGATAAACACTTGCAGACAAAACTGAAAAGATTTTGAAACTAGCCTTAAGAATGATACGAAATCTTCCCAAAACGGACTACAAATTCTATCCTGCATTTTACCCACGGTAAAACAAAGTTATTTAGACAGTCAAAGAAACAAGAAGAATTCCAAGTATGCAGCTGCGAATTTCATGAACTAGAGTGTAATCGATCATTTAGCTAACTGGGGAGAGAAATTGCGAGCTTCCGTCCCGATACACACATACCGATGTGAAAATAGTAATATGGAAATGATTGTCATTAATTCCATAAAATTAACATTCGAGGATTTTGACGAACGTGAGTTCAAAGCAAGAGCTGAACATAATGTGCAAAAAACTATTCGCTCATTAGGTATTCAAATTCAATTGCACAGGAGCTACGTGCAATACGAGATACTATAAAAGCTGCCTATTTAAAAATGCACAGATTAGAGTAAACGATGGGGATGGGTGGGTAAATGAAATCAAAAAGGCTGAATTCTCCACAAACACAGGATGCGTTTAGAGGATTAAGGTTTCGAATTAACCTGTTTCTTTGTGGTTCGTCGCATTACCAATTACCAATTTAAAATTCATTGAGCACATTTCGAATTATCCGAACAATTACGTACACAAATTCCAAAGGTTCTTCCTGAAACAACTAATGAATTGGATTTAGACGATGTTCCCAAATACAGAGAATTTATGACGTTTTAATCCAACAGGAACATATTTGTATTAATGCTTATAACATGCTTTACGTAGGATCAAATTCAGATGTATGATTAGCTGAAAATGGCTCTGGCTAGGTGAGCATAAATTTCGCAAACAGCTACTATAGAATGCTTGTTATAACTAATGACATGCTAGTTTTAACAATTAGTAGTGATTAATGCTTACGGAAAGCTGGGAGCTGTAATCAATATTTGTCTTTATCCCATTGCAAAGGTCTTTAGTACATATGTAATGATCTATTTAAGGAACTATCCCCAGTAAACTGCATAATCACCATGACAAAATTTGTAACCAACAAAATCTACTTCGCAATCATATAAGAAAAAAATCACAAATTATTTCCTACCTTGTTTGCCTTTGTTATTTAAAGGTAAATATTTTCTTAGGTAATTAGGGATGACTGGTAGAGAATACGCGAATACTGCACGCGAAATTTTCAAATTAAGAACGTGTTACTCTAACTTTGGGATCCAAACATCTTCCTTCCCTGAGATCGAAACATACGACCATAAAAATCGTACTGAACATATATTGTAGTAGTTACAGGGTACAGTAGTTATATAAAACATACTGATATTTCGTAGGTTGCGCAAGAATGAGTGCAGATAATATATAAAATTTAAAATATTCCAAGTTCCATCCTTCCACGAATCAACACCTGCAAATATCGACTTTATTGACGTTGATTATTAATGAGAACAGGAAATTCATAATAATATCTAAAGTATTGCATGTGAAGAAGGATATAAATTGTTGTAACATGAATCAATCAGATGAATAAATTTAGAACAAAAAAATCATACCTCCCTTATTTGCCAAAAAATTTCACTAAACTATCACTTGGTAAATTATAATAATTACGCATATGAGACTGCACAGAAGAAAAAATGGGATACGAGGTTAGAAAGTTACGTGTTAACATGTTCATAAACCACTGAAATCCTAACAATGTCAATGGACCCCATAAAAGTTAGAACAACAAGCCTCATCACAAAGGGTCTTTTATAAAAGCAAATAACTGGTATAGAGATTTCCCACGGGGGGCATAAACTCGACCGGTTCCGGCTTAGAAGGCAACATCAAAAGATGATTTATGATGAGGCCCACTCCTCAATACAGACTGGTACTGCTGTACATGACAGATGCTAGACGATGTTCACCTTGTGAACTCAATCAAAGGGCCAGATATCAGCCACTGCTTGAAACAAACGATTTACGTCTTAAACAAAAAGAGTTCATAACACGGGCTACAGGCAAAGCAAACACCTATTACCTAGCAAACACCGAGCTATTTCCTAGGGCTTCCAGTAGGGAGAATTGATTTTCGTGTTTATTCCCACAAAAACGTAATGAATGAAGACAGCTGAGGATTCGTTAGGTGCATTCAGGGCCGTACTCTCCGTGATCAGAGTACATCGATATTCTGAATCATTGACATTTGAAACCATCAGTAAGTAACATTCAGCTTCCAGTTTTTAGTCGATTAATAACTAATTTTGCATAATTTAAATACCTATTTTATTTTATCCTTTAGAAGAAACTCACATAAAATATTAAATTTTGTCGGATTAAACCCATGGGACAAGGTTAAAAGTTTCAGAGACAAAGTTTGGAAATTCTGCTTAGTTGATCTTGTAAACTCTGAACTTTTTGGATTGTATGGAACTCATTTTATCGAATTCATACCTATGAGCGGATGTGAGAAAGAAGAGCGCCACCTATAGTATTAGACCGCCGTGTAATTTACTCCATGCGGTGGCTGCATCCATAGCTTAGGGGTCGTCCTTAAAATGATGGCACAGGATTTTAGAGATTTCTGAACCCCCACTTAATCTTTCACTAAGTGTGCCATCGACGTACCTTATATCAGATATAGCTAACAGGTCGATTGTCGGGGGATATTCGGTCGATTGCGATTGATAATTGAAAAAGCAAAAATTGAAAAAAATTGAAATTTAATCTTTCAAATTATTTCACGACTTCAATTACTTAACTATGAATCTGCATATAACTAAATTGACTGATGAGCCACGGAATCCATCAATAATTTGATTACCTAACTGATGGAGTTCCGTAGTTATATAAAATGCAGACAAATGTCCGGAATAAGATTATTCATTATTCTGGTTTCTGCAAACGTCAAATTATGTTTCTGTAAGTCGATCGGGGTCGAACGATTAGTCGATCGCAGCAGGCGATGAGTTGGGTAGCCCTTCCCTATATGATACGTTGCCGTAGATTCCCATAACCCCCTCTAAAGTCTGACATCATTTAAGGACGACCCCTTACCGTCTAGAGTCAACCCCGCTCACGAACTTAATCATCGTTTCGTGGGAATCCTCGGAATTACCAAACGTCGCAAAAAACCTTCCCAAATATTCTGAAAACTGGAATCGGTTCGACCAATTAATGCGCCAGAATGTAAAGAATATAAACAGCCGGATAGTAATAAAAACTGCGAATTTAATGATGCTAGGAAAATGCACCGCGGAAAAATAATCGAGCATCGCTCAGAGATAAGCCCACTTGTAGTGCTCGTGAGCGTGCATTTTTAGCCAGTATTTCGCGATAGCCTCACTTGCTTACCGTCTGAGAGCGGCCCTGGTTCTTCTTTAAACCCAAAACGCTTTCTCGGAACGTTACGAGTAGACCACGAAGGATGGAATTAATAAAAAGACGCAGAAGGGTAATAACAGGATACGGCGAGTGAGATGCGAGTACGAAATAGAAAAAAAACGAGTTTGAGACACAGTCGGGCGAGCAGCTCCTTTGGCTGGAATAAAAACTGCACGCAGCCACAGCACAAGAGGAAGGAAACATTCACTGGGATGAAGTCCGCCTCGTGAAAAAGGCTACTCGTACATCAACTTAAAGCTGGAACTCTTTAAAGCCTTTTAGCTTCTTCAACGTCTTCCCAAGGCCCGTCGTTAAATTACATCAACCGCAAGGAAGCATACTTATGCGATGTTAAAAATATCAAGTAAAATATTTAATGTATATTTCCACGATATTCGATAATATAATCAATAATGAGAACGGTGAGTCGCTGTTTCCTCCAGGATTAAAGGGTTTGTTCCCGCGCATACCTTACTGACGGATTATTTTTCTCTACATAAACATAAAAATTAAATTCGAATTCAATTATTTAATTCAAATTAATTAATTAATTCAAATAATCGCTTGGCAAAAAATTTTCGAGGACATATGTAGCAAAAAAGATCACATGTGTCAAGAAAGGTCCTCACTAGTTAGTTAGAATTTAATTTATGAGAATAGAAAGTCAAAAAGTGAAAAACAGAATTAATTTTTAATAAATTTAGTTCAAAAGCTTTATATAATACCTCCATTACAAGGCATATGAAGGAGACTTAAAGACTGATGTAAAATCGAGCTGATGCGGTAACTCATGAAAATGAAATGTTTTATCATTATCATAACTCATATCATACGTGCTAAAGGAGGAAAAACTGTCAATCATAATTCACAACTCAAAAATAAAATTATAACTATGAAATATCACAATACTGAAATAAAATTCTCCTTTGTAATTAAATCCGTGTCCAATCTGTCTCTTTGATAGCACGACGTTTCAAAATAAAAATAAAAACAATGGTAGAGTCGTATATAGAAATGTTTTCTGAATATGAATCCTAATTTCTGACACTTCACTGCAGGATGATTTTAACAAATATTTAGTTTTTTAGGGTAAACAATTTTCTTTCCATGAAATAATTTAATCCTATTCATCCATCAAACTCTGTTAGCTTCCAGGAATACGCACGAGCGTCTGTTTGTCCCAATAATTTATTTATTTTTATGCCAGTTGCAGCGAAAGACTTCATTTCAATCCGAGCGATCCTTTATAAAGAATTTCCAGCAGAGCGGCAAATGCTACGCTCATTCACGTTCCATTCTGAAAAATATCTTCCGCACGAATCCTAGTTGCCAGCAAAATAACCTTCCGATACAAATGAAAATATCCATTTTATTTCGGATTCACAGTTAGGCGTCACCTGCACAGATTCACCGTGAGGCCTCGGCAGCTGCGGGTGGGAATAAAATGCGAACAAATGCATGGGAACACGGGGCAGATGAAGCTGCCGTTAATGGCGATTCGGTGTACGGAAATTAAACGCGTTATGTTCGCATCGCTAATTTCAAACGTTTCTCCGATAGCTATTTCGCCCCGAAACGTAACCCTCTTGAAACTCCGGCCGTCGTTTCCATGGATGGCTAAATTGCAGCTTGGATGGGATATACAACGTCGATTTGAACTTTGAATTGACTAGACGGGAGAACGGCAAACCCAAGTATCATTCTCGTTTCGGTATTCTGCCTATGGCTCATCTATTCATCAAGAGCCGATCTACAACTGCGTCTGAAGCAACCTGAGCAACATTTGTGACCTTTACGGCGAAATTCGAGCGAGTTAGTTAGCGAAGAACTAATCAACTAACATTTGATCATGTCTCAGGCCTTGAGTCTTCATATACAAAAATGTACTCCGAAGGTTGCAGCGCGTTCGCGACGAAACAATAATTACTAACACTGAGTTTCAATTACTCAACTTTGCGTGAGGATGGAATTAAAAAATATTTCCATTGATTTATCTTTATCTATACTGCGTTCAATTTTTCAAGTCAGTTTGATGGCTGATAATTATAGATGAACTCTTCGAATACGAGCCAATAATCGCACTTTTAATTTCCAAATCGAGGAACGCTGCATGTAATACTTGGAATGAAATTATTCTCACATTACGCAGAAAATTACAAAAGTTTTCATTCCCATATAATCTACCATTACCGACAGCAAAAATTGGAACGCACTAAATAATAGCTATTTCATCAGCTGGTTTTGGTTTCCAAATTCGAAAGAGATGAAAAAATGCTAGCATTTTTATTGCAATACTCGAACTTTTGAAAATTTTCACACCTGAAAGTCTTATGACTGGGATTTGAGATCACAATTCTGTGTTACATTTAAATCTTCAGATGTATTTATATCCCCAAAAGCGATGGCAGTCCATCGGGTTCCACGACATACACCGCGAGCGCAAAACTCATTTTCAAACTCCCGAGGCACTAACACATGCACGTTGGAGGAGAATGCGGGAAGTTTCAAATTTTTCTTTTGTGCTGTGGATCAAAGGACTGGACATTTTTATCTTTTAAGGTAGGCTTTTTCAACCAGTAATGATTTCTACCTAAGAAGGAAACTCACAAGGAACAAGAAGAACTTGAATTTCTCTTTCTATAGAACTCCTTGTTTCTCTAGCATGCCTTCGACATCAGGCTTGATATTCTTACTTAACATCTGCAAGCAAGAGTTTTCATTGAAGGAAATTCTCATAAAAAATTGATGGTATAGTTACATATGAACTCAAGTATGTAGTTGAAAGAACTGCGATATTTATTCTAAACAGGATTCTTGCGATATGTGGTAATTTCAAAATTATACGCTAGTTAAAATAATTTCCCATTTTGATCGATTAATACTCGCTCTAAAGTTAACAATTCCTTCGAACGACAAGTAATGATTAAAGAGCGTATAAAAGTACAGACCTTGACGAATCAAAGGCCTTTTGATCAAGAGCCAAAACCCGATCCAGAACATCGGAGTGGGTCCGTTTAATCCGATTATAGAACGAACGCGTCATTTTTCCGGTAATTTACCTTCGTGATTCCTTCCGCATAGGCAATCAATCGACAGGTATAAAATCAAAGCAGATGTAAAGAACGTTCTGCTCAATGTTGCGACTAATTCGACCCACTGATTTTTACGAATACGCTTCCCGATCGTCTCTGAAATTTTATTACGGAGGAATAATTAGAGAAAGTGGATTCCGATTTCTTTTACGTAAAAGGAACTTTCTTTCAAGATATTTACGCTAGAACAGGTTAAAATAGCGCGAGAGAGTTGCCATCGAGTTTCTAGACGGGTTCGAGCTAAAAGATCGGGCCGAAAAATATCGCTGCATTCTTATTAATATGACACTACTATTGTTTTACTGAAAAATATATGTATATGATGAACAATCCCATAAACATGTTTTTCTTGTCCTTTCAACGAACTAGATATACGAAGCAACTGCGATTACTTCATTCATTAGAATCTAAGGTGACTATGTACTTGGCGCCTTGCATCCTAATCAGAGTGCCGCAGAACGCTGTAGTTAAGCTTTAGGTGTGCTGCATAATAAACAACCTTCCCAATTTCGATCTCATCGTTTTCTCCATACAGCATTACAAAGGCTGTGGAATTCTTATAGAAGCTGCGTAAGAGTAGGATGTACTATACATCTATCCCTTGAATCTCTAGAGAGTAGAGGAGGTACTTATCGAGTCGGAGGCAAGTGCAAATTCCAAGAAGCAGAGTTGAAACCTCGTATTCGCTCGTAATATGCTGATAATTTTTTTCAGCGTGTGTATGTGGTCTATAATACTGAATCTCTCGTGGAAACCAGCTTATTCTCTGAACTGGGCAGATTCCAGGGTCACCTTTGCATATGAACGTTTTTTAAATAACAGGACGGAGATTAATGGGTTGGTAATTTTTCAAATCTTCCTTTCTTGTGCAAAAGGATTCCGTAAACGTTCTTGCATAGTGCCAGTCTTTGGTGATTCTCCTTTGTCCCGGGAAATTAGTGAATAATGACGTTAAAATGTGACCAATCTTCATATATAATTTAATTTAATTTATGAACAGGCTACCTTAAAGAAGAAAGTGATAAAGAAAGGTTACGTTTATAATAACCCTTTGGTGAATATTTTATTAATGTTATCAGCTTTCTGGTCAACCACAGGAAAGCTTAGAATTGCGTAATATTTGTTGCGCGTCATTACCACCTAAACGAGGGACTATCAATGAATAATATCTGTAACATATAAAATAGTGATCTCATTAGTAGCTTTAACTATGTTAAGATAAAAATGTTTCAAAAATATCGATAAATTTTTTCCTAAGCAGAGCACTAGCGTGATATTCCTTTTCCGAGGAATTGCCCCCGACGGTTTGCCGATATTTGGCGGTTGGAGAATTCCCGTGTCTCTCTTAGAACACTTGGAACTTACTCTATCAAACTTCCTGGTACGGTGTTGCGTATTTTGCCTATTTCTGCTTGAAACTGCAAAGTATATAGTGTCAGTGATGGAAGACGTAATTACTAATTTCACAACATTTCCCAAATACGTTCAATAAAAATCTTGTCATAGTAAGATATCACATCATGTAAAACTACAGACATTCGTAATTATCGACCCCAGAGTATCTTGCGACATTCCTTTAATTGGCATTTTGATGGCGGATTCAAAAGGATAGTTAGGATGGAATGATGGAGTAATGCTGTTTGGATTACAATTAGAGCTCGGAGGTTTAGCGTGTTATTCATGAAGAGAGGAGTCACGCGACATCTGAGGCGTCTCTCATAGATAGATACGTCAAACCGCAAAACACAATGTGCTACGGTTACTCCACGTCCTACATTGATCCTATTTCCAGTTCAGAGCCGAGCAATTTATCCTGAATCCACCGTCGTAATCTCGCATTTATGAAATTTCCCGGTTGTGATGGATTCCTGCTTTCTCCTCTGTTTTATTGCCCACTTCTCCAATCTCAAAATCTACCAAGTTGTGAGTTAATACAGTTAGTGACGAAACAACTGGATATCAAAGTCCAGCACTAGCTAATAGCAGTAATTAATGACTTTCCTTCTGGATGAAATGAATGACAGCTGAGGCTTTCCACCGAGGCATAAATGCATGAGCTCAAAGCAATTGTCATATCAAGCTGACAATGAGATTCTTTCGTACCCTAAAAGCAGTCAGTCCTCATTAAGTCCAGCAGATTCTCATCCAACACACGTAATAACAAAAGGTAATTAAGACCAATCATTTCTTCTAAACCATATTTCTTCGCTTAAGTATAGTCATGAGTAACAAGCTTAATAATTCATATAATTTAAAAGTTCAAAAAGTGATATAATTTTTTTTAGTTCTATGTAAGAAAGGTTTTAGAGGTATTAAGATCAGTCTAACATAAATCGTTCAAAACAATATCATTAAAATATTTGCAAAAGCTGACAAAATGTGTCAAAATTGCTTGGTGACTTAGGATCTCCAAAGAGATTTTTAGCGAGGATTGCTAAACATCGCTTTGTCCAACGCGTAAAATTTAAACCACAGCTAAAGAGGGGAATAGGTTTAGTTGTGTTTTAATTCAGTTAAAATATTAAAACATCCTTTTTAGAAAATTAGTCGGAAAAACACTAGAATGTAGAGTATGAGCTGTTGTGGTCTGAAAACTTTCCGATATTTCGCCATTTCTCGACATGTTTTCTGAAAATTTTCTGAAGATTTCTGAAAAGTCTGGGGTCGGAAACTTTTATACCGTAAAAGTATTCGAATGAAGTGCCTCTACGAAAACAAAAATACCCTTACTTACAGCCCATAAAATACATAGAAATTCAATTTTTTTTACGGCAGGAACAGCCAAATTAACAACAATCACGCATACATCGCAGTACTCACAGCAGCATAAAAGTATTGCATTTGGTTATGGAACGTACAAATCGTGCGCTCGCTTTAGCTCAACAATAACACGTGGAAACGATCCGACGTAATTCCATGTAACAAAACACGCCTGCAGTCTCCAGTGGATACAAAGGGAGACGTCCACAATCGTAGGGGAATCCTTTGAGGACCATTTTATAGCCTTCCGTACACGCAATGTCCGGGTACATAACACTTTCCACGAGAGCACTGATAGAGAACCGAGCAAGGAGAGTATCGTGATTGATTGGTTCGAGCAATTAACCCTACTGCGTCATCGATTTCCACCTCAAAATGTGGAGAAAACTTAATTAGGAGCTTCACCAGCTATTACCGCCAAAGGAGATGGAAACACAACACGCCGTCGAGGTATCCGCATTAAAAAATTGCCGGACTGCCGGTCTAATTGCAACGAAGACGCACGTAACTGATCGATCAAAAGTGACACATCTAAATTTAATCTCCAGTTTAAAAAAGGCCAGTTAAGAAACTAAAAGCATCTTAAGACCAGACGAATAATGCCATTGCATCACGGAAACTAGCGATTAACTCTTTGCCCGCATTAGTCGGACACATACAGGGTATCGAACCGTTATATTTTTCGTTCCGGTTTTCGCACCGGAAAAGAAAACTTTCGGCTCATTTCCGGTTCCACTCCTTCCGCCAACATTGAACCGGTTCGAACCGGATGTTTTTCGCTCCAATCATTGTACATAATATAGAATTATTCTGAAAGTTTGGTTTTTTATTTCTAGCTTTTATTCCTGACATTACGCTAAATTTTAAAATAAAACTTACAAGTTTTAGTAACACATATTGAGTAAACTTTCCTCTTCTTACATTTAAATAAAATGTTCATTACAGCGAACTGAAGGTCGGAACGGAGTAAATAACTGTTTTCGGTTCGTGTTCAATAATTCTTTTATCGGTTCGGGTTCGGTTTTCACTCTTGCAAAGACAACGATTTTTTCGACTCCGGTTCGATACCCAGGATTCATCCGTGTGGCCATGAGTCCCTCTTAGATATGTATTTTCTTAAGGACACTTCGGCAGTTTCTGGAAAAATATCTTTCTTGGCCTAATTAATCCAATCACTTATAGGCTAGACTGAAGATTATTGGTGAGGAGGACTTGAGTTTTGGAATTGATTACACTGCGGGATGCGATTCCCAACGCCCTTAATTCTTATTATAAAATCCTTAATTCCAATCGACCTTACCGGGAATATTGGGTTCCTACCGGACTCGAACTTAGATACCTTCCACCGAAGGAGGACATTCTACTTAGAGAGACATTCTACTTTAGCTCGAAGCGTACATATTTGAGATTTTAACGTTAAATCAACCAAAGAAAAAGGGAACGATTCTTAAACTCAGAACATTTTTAGTTTTCTGGAAACAAAATAAATGGGGAAAGAAGATTAAATTTACTTAAAAGGTAGTAAACGTGTCCAGAATTAGTATTTTAGAAGGAATGAATTTAGATTTGGTCCTCCCTAGAGGTTAGAATCGAGTTGAATGTGTCCAATCAGGGAGATATCCAGAATTGAATAAATAATATGTTACAGACCAAATATTTAGAAATCCCTTTCGCTATTGAGTCTGAAATATCATGGTAAATATATTTAGCGGGTATGAGATGTGAAATGATAAAAAATAAACAGAGGAAATACCAATCCCAGATAAACTCAAAGCAAGTTATACCTCCTTAAATAACGTTGAGATTAAAAAAGCATCTTCCGGAGCAAAAGATATGCAAAAATGTTTAAAACTCAGGTAAACTATTACGAAAACTTAAAAATACCGATAATTATTACGGCACTGTAGTGTAAAATATACATATTATGTCATAAATAATTTCACCGATTAAGATTATACGCATTGAAGCCTAATAATGCTTTATCTCACCATTTACATCAAATGAGGAAGTTTTATACGGTATAACGCCTTAATCCGTAGTGATTGTTCTTTATTGAGCAATAAACTACATTTATCCGACTCTCCGAGCATCTGCCTATGGGAATAATTGCTCCATTCATTCCTAGCTTCATTAGGTATTTACAAGGAAACTTGGTCTTTTCTGACCTCCTCTCTTAATAAATTACCAGTATGAACGATTGAGTGAGTCACTACACTTGCTTATATAAGACTTTCCTGCATTGTGGACTATGAGCTGTTTGTGAAAGACGAAGACTTTCGTAAGATCTCCTTCTATCTGTTCGAAATGTAATGCGATCAACTTATGCTTGCACGAAACTCGATATTAATTAATTCATTTATTAATAATTCAATAAAATCATTTTTGCATTCAGCTTTTCGTACAAAAGCTCAGCCTAAATACATAACTATCCAATAAACCTATGCTTATATTTAATCTGTAAGACAGTTTGTTGAATAATAATGACAACAGCAGAAAGTTTCACACTGGAGTATTTTGCAGGTTTTACTCACAATCACTGGAATGAAGTGTTCAACGCGTCTTTAAGGTTTACGAAAGTAGTAGGAGAATCAGTAAATGGAAACTATTTACTTCCTAATGATTTCACGAAAAATAAGCCCGAAAAATGTTATACGTAAATAAATGAGAAATTATATAAAATTCCGACGCTTAAACTACAAATTTTAATGAGGCATTCATTTTTTAAAAAATAACGTAGAGATCATCAAAGGATAACAGCAAGTAGGAGTTTTCAAAAAGGTTCCTAATTTTCTTTTCTTCACAGATGTATCACGAAAAAAACACTCAGATTTTTTTAAGCCTATTGGAAAACATTCACATTATACAGTGAAAATGTTTCAATAGATAATTTTCGTAGAAAATTATTAAGTATGACATCATCAAATTCTCTGCCACTATCAATAATTCACAAAATTTAATCGTGCCGAAAATTCCCTTGACTTTTCTCGCGTAAAGTATCTCGATTCTTGACGAGTAAACATGATTAATTTTCAACGTTAATGAAGTTAGCATAGAGTACAGATAAACAGTAACAGTTACTAACAGCATAAACAGCAACATTTTCCTCTTGGATACTCTATCCCCTTTCTGCTAAATAAACACCACGATTACGAGGCTAGAGAGCTCATGAATTTGGACGAAGCAATACGCTTCCTTTATAGCAGTAAGTCGACGAAAGGCTTGCAAAAACAGAGCTTGAAGCCATTCTCAATTCGTAGAACGCCGAACTAATCCCTTATGCAAGGCTGGAGGCGAATAAATAATTAAGTCGACCGCTAAAACTTGATGCGTAGACCCACGTGTGAATTAGCATCAATTTCATACCGCATCCCAGGGGAGCAGAGCTGCGCCAGTCGTAAGGGACGTAAATATTAAACAGAGGGTGCAGAATCTAATTCGAAACGGGAGGGACGCAATTTAGAGATAGTTCCGAGGAGTTTCCTCGATTACAGGGAGCGGCTCAAGCAGGAAAAATCAATCCGCCAGCTGGCGAATCATTCTCTTACAAATTTCATAAATCCGCATACATACAGGTGTACTTGGTAGTGAAAAGGTAATCATTTTCCTAAGCGAACTAACAGAGCATGAAGCGTAATACGATGATAATAAATAAATTCCATCGAAAATAGGAGTAATTGAAACCATTGCAGTAGGAAAATGCATGAAATGTGCCTATGAGGATTAACATGCTTTGGAATACTTGCAGTGCACTAGTGTGGAAAATAGTAATGTCGTTTTTGAAAGTGCAATAACAGCTGAAATCATTTTGCACCTTCATTGTTAAATGTGACGCACCAACGAGCATCGAACCCAGAATCGCTTTCAGCGAAGGCAAACGCATTATACACATACGCGTTAAATTTTGATTAATTTTTCTGTATTTCTAGGCAATTTCCATGAGTCAAATGATATATTGTATTTGAACTCTTTTCATGTTAATGTTAATTTAAACTTAATTACTATGTAAGTAACGTAACACCTATGTATCAACGAATGTATTTTTATACGCGTACAAACTCAGAGTACATTTATAGGGCATTTTGATAAATTCAGAAATTTTATAAAATGACCGATTAAAAATTTTTTAATGTGTTGACGTACTTCCTATGGGAGTTTTGCCTCACGTCTTTGGGTGAATGCAAGGTTATGTTGAAAATAATTAAGTATAAAAACAAACGAGTAACAAAACTTTGCGATAACTGTTAGATAAAACCATATCGACTAAAGATGAAAAAGTGAGCGTAATGAGTCCGTAACATAATTTTCTGATGGGAATGTCACACTTTGAAGACATACAGGGTAAAGTATATCACAAATCTAACTGTATTCTACATAAAAACGTATCAATCGCACAATTCTCAGCCAAATGAGCTCGCTTACTCACTATGCTACTCCATAATTTCCTATCCCTTCAAAAATACATTACATTTTTCACTAACCCATTCAGATTTACATACATTCCCATTTATTCTTTAAACTTCGAACCTCCTTTCTTAGGATCGTATTCACCAATTCCAAACAACATTTTCTCATGCCTTTCTCTACCTTTGGTAGCGCTTAAATTATAATCCTGCACAATGAGGATGCAAATTGGGAAATGTCTTTGGAAAAGAGTAAGTAATAAAACAGAAATTCAGTAAAATAACATAGATTTCGAGCGAATGACGTATGTGCGTACGTAGAAATGTGCGACAAGAGCTTTACATCACATAAAAAGACGAAATATAATCCTACATTGAAAGCTTTCGGAATAGAATAGAGTCCGAATGTAATTTTTAAACGACTAGAAAAAATAAATTAGAGGAACAAAGAATTTCAAACCTTGACATTCAATAAATCAATACATTTATTACCCTGAAGTTTAGTAGGCTAAATAAGTCCGTATCGTTAACAGGTGATGGCTTACAAATAAACTTGAGGAAACGGGCGAGGTAGAAGATAAATAAATAGACGTGGAAGCAGTTTCATGGATTCTGATTGAAATCAAGATCTCGCTGAAAGAGTCTTTTGTTCGATTAATTGAAACTGAAGCCAGCGTACCTGAGCACAGAAAGGAAACACGTATACATCTACGTCAAAATTACCCGATGGAGAGCAAGCTTTTTTTAATTTTTCAAACTGTGGAAAAATTCTAGAACTGGATCACTAGTGGCTGAAAGTAAGACAGCGTACACTGTGGGAAAAATGCTCCGTTCAGCTAGTGCTTTACATCAGTACTTTAAGACTTTTGATTATGAAAACTTCAACTGTAAACAAATCAACGCCAGAAAGCATTTAGAATAAAGGAGATCACTGAAAGAAAGGTATTGTAATTTAAAAGAACCAATGAACCATCGAAAATATAAGCCCAATACGCATTTCATTCACTATGAGAACATCTGTAGGAGTCAATCTTGCCCCTGAGATTGGCCCAAAGATTGACCTTTGCTCCTGAAGATGTTCTCATAGAAAATGAAATGCGCATTGGGCCCACAAACATTTTTCATGGTTCATTGGTTCTTTTAATTCACCATACTAGCGCCTACTCTTATCTGTGCGTAATTTTGTATCATTTTAAAGTCGATTTTCAGTAAAAATCCATAAATATTACTTAATAATCAAAGACAAAATTCATGCTATTTTCACGATCCAAAAGTAGGCAGAATAGATGACAAATTGTACAAACAAGGGTGGAATTAAGGACGATTAAGCCACATATTGAAATAGTATTTCCTTTCATTTATAACCTAAATACCTAATACTAAAGATAGATATTTCTGAACATATCGACCACAGTTTAATACGTTTCCTATCATCAATAACAATGAATAGAGGACAAAAGTATACAGGATAAATTTATATCTATTGTATTCATGTTCACATATACGAATGTAAACGATTAACGCATCTCATATTAAGGGTCTATAACATTTGAACTCAGAAGTCACAAATTACGATCAAATTTTGAAAAATCTTTCCCAAAACTTTTATAGCTCGCCATATTCCTGTGTGTGATAAAATGCATAAAAGTAAGAAAAATAACTACACAAATGTTGACCTCGTTGCATCTGTAATAAAAATCATTATGATGACGCTTGCGAATGATTCTAGGCTAATGTGAGACGATACCCCGGAGTGTAATATGCGAGCTTTATGAGAATACATTTCTAATTAAACATTTCGTTCTCTTTACTCGGTTTATATTTATCAATTAATGGGTGTTAGCAATGTAAAAATCGAAAATCTTTAGTATTCAGTTGAATTTTTCTTCCTTTCCAATCCGCTTAAACGATCAAAAACGCGTTATAACGTTTGCGCAAAGTTTAAGTGAAAAGAGAGCAGGAAGGGGTAAAAGACAGCTTTGCTATAGACATCGAAAACCGAGTAGCGACAGTGGTTACCAGGATGATTAGCTATAAATAAATAAAACCTCTGCCGGCTAGTTTCTCCCTTTAAAAGTTACACCTTTCGGAACTTTCCGGCTTGGACACCGTTCCGATTGATAGAGCCGCTTAGTAATCTTATAGCGAACTTCCGATGAACTTAAGTCCGTTACGTAACACTGACAAAGAATAATGCGATTCACATGTGCCGACCACTTCTCAGGAAACCAGATCGTCCAAGAGCCAACTTCAGACCGCCAATCCTTCCCACTTTCGCCACCCGATGCACATTCTTTGACGAAGGAACACCTCCAATATCCCGTGAGCGAATTGCTTTCAAAAGAGACGAATTTCAAAGGCCTTATGATAAATTGTCTCTTCGATCGATTCGCACTCTCAGTGAGCCAGATTTGAAATTCCTACGTTCCGCAATGCCATTGATTTCCGATGTCCTATTAAAGTATTCCGCGAGCTATCGCATTCGGAGCTTTTTTTCGCCTAAAAGGAGACCTTTGGAGAGGGGCGTCGGGAAATGGATGGCGCGAGGATTAATTATGGCGAAAAGCAAAAAACTCGGTGAATAGTCAGACGGACGGGAAGCAAATGAAGTGAAATGAATTTAGAGAAATAATGATGAACAAACAACGAATCGATCAATGCGAATTGTTTGCGATGAAAGAAGCGCTAGATGATATTTTTAATCATGAGATAAAATCGCACGAGCGGAAAATCAAAATTTAGTTCTTTACATTAACAACTCGAAAATGTGAAAATTCTATGAAAAAATAAAACCTTACATTCAACAAAAGGACTATAAATTATCAATAACATCAACATATAAGTAACCAACAATAAGCCATTGATTATAACCATCGAAATGTTCAATAATATTATCAGTAGATTCAGGAGTTCTATCATTGCGAAAAGTTTAAAAGTTGTCATTAATGATGAAGAAAATAAATTTTCTTTAGTCAAATATAAGTTCCAAAATGCCAAACTATTACCGTCAATTTCTAATGGATCAATGTTTACACGTAATACTTAAGAAAGGCATCAAATCGAAATCGAAAAAACCTAAACCGAAAATAACCTCATTTCCGTCAGAGTGAAGACCTAACCGAAAAACTGTTCCTTGAGATTGAACCGAAACCTTCACTTCTCCTTCCCGCTTATCGGTTCGTATTCGCAACCAATATCGAATCTAAAAATGATTCCATGATAGAAAGGCTGAATATACCCATGGTGTTACCAAACATAACGTTAAAATACATTTCCTTTAATACTGGAATACCAAAGCAAGAGAAAACTACATTAGTGAACTGAATTCTTGTAAAAGTTACATCCTAAATCTCGTCCAGATTATATCTGAAACCCCAGATTTGATTTATTTCAGCCAAGAAGAATACAATCCGAAAATTAGAAAGGTATATAATTCTTAAGTAACTATCTTCTAATTACAACACCCATATCTCAAAATTCTCGGACTCGAAAGACAAAAGTTATGGACTCGAAGAAAAATTGGAAAACTTTTATATATAAAATACAACGTATTATTTATCTTAAATATTAATAGTAAATAATAAGAGCGAACTTGTTAGAGAAATGTTTCACTTAAAATATTTATTTGTCTTCCGTCTTCGAATCGATTGAAATTAGATGTAATCAAAGTTAATGAAACAGATATGAAATAAGTCAATGCTTAAATAAAGTGGGAAATATTATATGAACAAAGGACATGAATGGTACACCACACTAATCTAAGGCGTTAACTGATAACACTGCAAAATAATATAGGCATTCGAATGAATAGAGAATGGAATGATAAAGATTGTTAAGGCGCTTTTGTAGCTACATATTAAAGGAATGTTATTTTCTTTTATATGTATGATAAAGAAAGAATTCTGTTTAGACCAGAAAACTGACTTTTTAGAGAACAACTTTGTAGGGCTCGTTATGTAAGTTTCATGCTTTAAATAACTACCTGGAGACCAAACACCGAGAGAATTTCTTAAACGGAACTCATTACAATGAGCAAATTATGAAATGAATATCCTATCTCTAGCTGTATGGACTTGGTAGGGTGAATATGGCCCACGCAGATGGAACGGGACCTACATTTATCCCATAAGAAATAACTTGGAGCACTTTATGGTCATATCGCAAAGTTCACAAAGTTATGTGAAAGGCTTGATATGAAAAGTTTCCGAGGAAAAACTTCGAGTGCTGCCAATCCAAAGTTACTACGATTAAACGACCGTGGATCAAAACAAAGGCGACGGAAAAGTCGTGCTTGCGAAGATATCTTCATCAAATATGAAAGAGTACAAGATTGGGTCACAGTGTGCTCCAGGGAAGAAAACTGGAACGAACTTTTCATTAATATCGCCTACTCCAATAACTGAAACTTCATTGTATTCGTCATGTGGCAAGCCTTAGATAGCTCGGGAGCACAATTCTCAGATTTCCGAATGAAAGCTTTCAACATTGAGAGAGGCGTACAATTAGAATTCAATTAGAGTTTATCAACTGTCATAACGAAAACTTCAGTACGGAGATCAAAAGGTTTGACCTGGCCTTCCGAGTCAAGACTTATAGATGAATTACATTCAATTCAGAGATCATTTCAATTCAACCATACGTGAAACTTTGGATGAGAGCTTTGGTTACTGGCAAATTAGAACCCTTTTGAAGCGAATTTAATTTCAAAGTTTAGAGAGCCACAATGCTAGAATCAACGAGTATGTGTATTGTAAAAGACTAAAGCTTGGGAATCACAGTTTTAGAGGATGCATATAAACCCTTATTTGCAATTCATTTCAAGAGAGCTCTATTACCTTCTCTTTCCACTTAATACGCAACATACAGCACACCTATCGTAATATATATATATATATATATATATATATATATGTATATATATATATATATATATATATATATATATATATATATATATATATATATATATATATATATATATATATCCTTGCATCTACCAATTAAATTACGATTTTTCTTTACATAAATTTTATTGGAGTCTCTGAGAATTATAATTTAAACGTCAGAGGAGTCATGTTAAAAACGGAAGAGAAGTTAAATAAATAAAAATATACTCTTATAAAACATTATAAAATTCTTTTTAATATAATGACGCAAAATTCTGCTACTGCAGTTACTGAGCTGAGATATTCACGGAGTAGAGGAGGATGGAGAAATATAAATTACAATTAAAATCACGGACCGTAATATGTGCAGTTTTCCACACAGAGTTTTTAGAACGAATTTGAAAAAAGTAAAGCTTGGGATGCAGGAAAACCCATTTCTTCGGGCGCATAATCGATAACGGTGCCTCCGGAGTTCTATTCTGCCTCTTCATTTTCCTAGTCCATCTATTCCAGGGTATACGCTTTACTCCTTTTCACAACGACCTATCTCCTCTTGATCAACGTGTAAAACCTATAATCGTTTCACAAAACAAATCCTACGATTTGATACCGCAGAAAGAGAAAATGCCATAGATGACCACAGTAAATTCAATACCAAAAAGCAATTTCATTCGTTGATTAAGTTTGGCCTCGAATATCTATTCCATCGATATTTCACTTGCTGAGAAATGAATATCTCTGAGTTGTGGATTTCCGGTTGTAAAGGACTAACAAAGGCATGAGGGTAAAATCAAAATAATCCAGGGAATAATTCAATAAGAATCGGTCGTATTAAAGTTTCCATCAAAGATACTAATACCAATGAATGAAATAATAGCCATCTTTCAGTGGAAATTATTTATTCTAGTAATTACCCTTCTAGTTAATAATTAAAGAAAATGTTGGACTGAGTTAAAACAAGATTAAAATGTAAAAAAAATTAAATAAAGCCAAAATATATAGTAATTGGCTTTTAAATTGAATGCAATCATTCGGGGACCGATGACGGCATAAAAACAGAGCTTTTAATCGTTGGCTGCATTAAAAAAAGGGTAATAAGGAAGAAAAATACATTTGTGAAACCAATATACATTGACGACGAAAAGCTCATTTGCTCGCTTCCAATAAACGGAAACATTTTGTTTTTAAAACGACTAAATTACGAGGGAATGACTGGTTACTGGTCTTTGACGAAAGTCCGAACACCTTCAAATGCTAATGATTATAAATTCACAAAGTTTCGCTTCGAACCAATGACGAACTAAAACAAACGATAATAATTAATATTTGGTCGAAATCATCAACATCTCGTAATGACCTAAACGATTTGGAAACGTGGTGCTCGATTCACCAATCTCATTCACGGGCCAATCTACAATGGCTGTCAATAGGAAACTCACGGCAATGGATCCAAACGAGAGCGAATTCGATGGAGTGATGCCAGAGCGCTGCTCTCACTTATCGATCCGACGAAAATTCCTAAATTTCGCGAAGCCCTTTATATGTAGGGAATTTCGGACGCTTTCGCATATAGTAAAGTATATGAGAGAATTCCGAAGCGTCCCGCGCGTGAAAAAAGCCGAATCGCGCAGCGCATTAATGTCGAGATTGGAAGGTCAGTGGCCGTTCCTCTTTGTGTTTGGGTTCACCCGGATGTCCTGTCTGTCGATAAGCATTACGCTTCCTCTCCTTCCTCACCTTCGGGAAACTTCCAAATCCTCGCCGATCTCCATTGCCTCTCGTTTCCACTTGTTCAATGTCTCCTTTATCGGAGTGTGCAGCCGCCGTTCGCTCTATTCGTCTTCCATCGACCATTAGGGTGGGCTTTTCAATGCTTTGCTTGATCCCTTCCTTACTGCTGCGTGCCGATGACAAGGTCGGGGCTTTCTAAGTTCGATACGTGGCTTCTGTCGGCCGATAGTCGCTCGTGTTGGAATATTCAGAAGTTTAATGAGATATTCATAATTTCTGGTAAGTATGGATTTTTCTGGTGGATGTGTCGCAACTTAGAGGTGCGATTCCCTGTTAACAGCATACTTAACCCTCAATTTGCTTGATTAGTACGGTTTTTGTGCAGCCGACGAATCGCGACAATGTTTTATTTTCTACGATGACAAAGCTTCGATGTGTACGGTTCCATTAAATATGTAGGAATGAAAAAATAGGTAATGTATAGTATGTCTTGTTGTTGATTATCTGTAACTGGCGACCCGCACAAAGGTCACTGGAATGTTAGGGTAGGACTTGTGGCAAGGAGAAATAGATATCAATAGCTCTCAACTAGATACTAAGAGATGTGAAGAGACCAAGAAGAAGACCAAAGGACCGATGGAACAATGATATCAGCAAGTAGCTAGGGGTAACACGGCAAGGAGAATTTCACAATAGAGAGAATAGGAAAACGCTTGTGGAGGCCTACATCCAGCATCAGATTGAAAATGATGATGAAGAAGAATAAAAAGGAACGTATGAATGAGTATGAAAGATAAAATAGAAAAGTATGGCGAAGTATTCTTAATGAACAAGGCAAAAAACGTGCCTACACCGAAATGGAATAGTGAGAGCGATATGTAGGGATGCAACAGTCTCTACATTAAAGGATGTATGGCCACTATTATCCTGTATGAAATGTCATGCGGAAATCATTTGGGGTAGGGAAAAGAATTCGACTGCGACTAGACTGAATTACGGAGGCTGTGTCGTACTATTGTTTGCGTCATTCTGTATTCGCGATTTACGTCATCCAGAAGTTTTGGAATTATTCCTCGAGTTTAATTGAGCGACGCCCTAATTTTAAACGGTATTTTATACACTGCTGTGTGCGGATTTTCCATGCCCTCAAACAACGGATTTCTTTATTCACGGCTGTTTACAAACCATTTAAAATCGTAAAAACCAACTTTTCCCAACTATGCCTCCGCATGATGCCCTCCGTAACAAAATGTTTATTTTATTAATCTGTCCTTGATGCTACAGTTAAGCCGTTATATACTAAAATAAGATACTTCAACTTTAACGATTCAATTAAAATATCCGCGAATTTTCGCCCACCTCTCCTCCCTTATTAGAAATTATAGGCTGTTTGATGCTAACGGCATTACAAAAGGTATCAACTTTTTTCAACATCACTGCTACATCTGGAATAAACCGATGAACCCTCAAAGACAATTTCCGAATGAAACAAATCACCTTCGGTTATGGTAATTCTTCCTCTATTAGAATGTGGGATACCTCCCAAATAAATACAATGGAACCTGTATAAAGCGGAAACCTGTCTTATACAGAAAAATATAATTTTGGTCCGGCGTCCGTTTATTCTATAATATGTTCCAGTTTTTCTAGTCAGTTTATTAGCTTGAATTATTCTAATGTAAGTAGCTTATTTATTATTCGTAATTATACATCTGAATCATTATTTTAATCGTCAGATCGAGGAACACCGCATGGATACAACCTGGAATGAGGCTATTTTTATAGTGCGGGAAAAATACTTTCCGTGTAATTTATAACTCATCCCGTGTAATTTATAATTATAGAAGAGAAAAACTGGAACGCATTATTGTTATCATTTCGCTTGGCTTACCTTTTCCATGCTACTATGCCCGAATCGATAGTCTCATGGAAAACTTTCTCTATCGCTAGATCACATATTAAAAGGTAATCCTAACTGATGAAAGACGGCTGCGAATAAATCAAAAAGACTGCTACGATGGCCTTTGCGTAGGAAGACATAATGAAAACCATCCACGTCCCAGATACACCATATTTTCAATCTATCCTTATCGGTGGGGACGGTATTAATTCCGCCACGGATAGCTCATACATACTCTTCCGTTCAATCCATAATGAAAAGACCCTTAATAATGGGATTAGCGTTCCTTACATCTAGTCACTCTATCGGTCTTTCATAAGAGGCAAGAGTCGTACGGTACCAATGCCGAGGACAGTGCGGTATCGCGCTATTCACGCCCTAGTAATTCAATCCTTTCTTGTTAGCGATGGCTAAAAAGCATTAAAATGAAGCACGTCAGAGTAACAAGGTGAAACTTGACAGGATATTCCAAATGAAAAGTACTACATAATCACCGTACTACTCAAAAATAACTCTTGCGTAACAGCGCGCCCGTCCCTCCTCCCGCTCGTGGAATAAGGTGATTTTTCATAGGTCGACAGCGAGAAGAGAAGCCAGAATCTCGCTAAAAGAACAAAAATGGGAAGAATAGCGCGAAAGGATTACGGAAGGCAATTTTAAGCTTAGAAAATTACATTGTATTCCATCCATGTTAATAAACGTGACTGGAAATGGGGAATGCGAAATATGACTAGCAATAACTTCGAAGGATCAAATGAAATTGGATTCCAGAGTAGAAGAAAATAGCTGACGAAGACAATTAAAAAAAGTCCATAGCGCGACATCCCCTTGAGGAATTAGGACTAGCCAGGTGGTATTCTCGAAGGATTACACGTGGTCATCTCATCGACTCCCTCGCCGCCGTATTCGGCTTTCAAAGGCCGGGAAAGATACACATAGTAGATTTAAAACTCACATTATTGAACCTATTTTACTATGTTAGGACTAATTTATGATTTACACAAGTACGCTTTGAATTTCTTTCACGTTCAATTGCTAATTTACAACAAAATTTGTGATCCAACCCAACCTTTTCTTTATCCAACAAGTTCAGATTTGTTTTTTCCCTAACATCTTATCTTCAATTAATTTCTTAATTAAATTCAATCTCTCAACATTTGGCTCAGGCCTTTCCTTTGTCTCTGTTTCATTTCTACAATCAGAATCCTTTTCTCTTCCACCGTCTCCAGATCCTTGTTTTTTTCTATCGATCCAACTTACATTTTCCAGTCTAAGTCACACCCATTATGTAATTGTAGTGAAATCCACGGTCATTTTGGTAATATCATGAAACTTTCGGTTAATTTTATAGATATAGTATAGTTCGAAGTACTTCGACAGCAAAGGTCATTTCTCATTGATGAGCTTCCACCGGGAATCGAATCCGGGACCAAAGGAGTTGCACATAAATTACGTCATACTGTAGGTAAGTCTGGGAATTGTGACACCGAATCACATAGAGCTCACACTTCGTGACAGAGGGAGGTTCCGAAACTCCAAAAAATCTTTCAATTACATTTCAGGAAGATCCCAAAAATAGAAGCCGTTACCCATTTGGCTATTCGGAAGCAACGAAAACATGTAACTCCGTCGTTAGTTTTATAAGAATGAATTGTCTATAAACTTATTAAGGATTCCAAAATTTAAAAAAACACTTAACTCAAAACTCGATAAATGCCGTAATTCAATCCTCACGCCGGTAATGACAAGAGCTAGTGCATATTTTAGAGAGCAGGAAAAAGCTTCCTCGGTCGAACATTCAAATCCACTCCGAATCTAAAAATTCTTCGGCAAATATTTTTTGGAAATATCACGCTTCGACGGTTCACTGCCGCTGGAAAGGTTCGAGGAAAAATTTAGCATTTCAAAAACGTTTCCGTCACAAAATCGACATTACAGTTTTCTCGGAAAGAATGTCTGAAATGCGCGCGCGATACAAGGGAAGTGCGATGGATCTGACCACAATCCCCGCCGTGTTACATCCACCCATTCTCTCTTCCGATATGTCAATAAAGCAGTAGAAACGAGGAAGCCGAACACGGCAGGGACCTCGCCTCTAATGAAAGTCCGCGGGGCACACGGCGCAGAATAGTGACATATTAGAGCGAAAACTGCGTTCTGTTGGATGATCGACAGTCATACATGAAGAATGCATACGTATCGGTGAGAATAATGACAACCGTCCTACATATTCCAAACTGATCAAAAAACGTGAGGTCGACAAACATACGATCATCTTGTCATTTGCAGCGATAAATAGAATTTTAAGGAATCAGTTTTAACGAAGATGACTGACACATTTCCGCATCGTTTTCTTTTGATGGTTTTCTAAATGGGTTATAGCTTAATCAGAAAATATAGATTTCTTTAAACTTTTAGGCTAGAATCTTGCTAAACCCGAATACAACAATAAGTGAATAAGAATTTCTAAGAGCTTAAGTAACTTTTGCCTAAAGATTCCAGCTTGTATTTAGAATTCTATATATAAAGTAAATGTAACTCTAATGCGCATTCATATACTATACACTGATATTTTCTTACTTCTCCTGAAGATTGTTTGGAATAGCATAGAGCCAAATAAAAAAATACCTAGTATATTCCACAAACATTTTATTTTTAATATCTTTGGAAAAAAAGAAGGATCGTTTTTATTTGGCTCTAGACGACGATCCACAAAGTTTGGCCGTAATACCTGAAACTTCGGAATAGTCTTTGCTAGCAGCTTCTAACGATTTTATCTTGTTTAAATTTACGTACTTTAAGCAATATTTCAATATTTTGAATCGGTTCGTCATAAAATAACTTCGAGAAAACTTCGAAATTCTCTTCTCTCTTTCAATTGAAATTGAATTTGATTTATCTTTTCGAATGTATTTTTCGTTCGATTTTTTAGAACCAAACAAGCCTTTTTCAATTTAGCTTGAAATTACGTGTATTAAAATATATAAGCTCATAATTAATCGACAAGAAAAAAATTTGAATGCATCATTCCATCGTAGAATTCCATTTCGTCAAGCCAGTACTAATTGATCTATCAATTTTTAAGCGTATTTTATGGAATTTTCCTTTCTATGTACGTGATTCGTCAGGGTTTATGAAGAACTTCAAACGACCGCTTTTCCTTGAATCGGAAACCGATTTTTTGCCCGACTAACGTACTACAAAAGAGTGGACTGGCTTTTGCTGGGAATGTAAATGAGGTTATGAAGTGTTTTGACGGCGAATAAATAAACACTTCACGATTTATGAGCATCAAAATTCAACGTAAGTTCGAAATCCCAACTTTCATCGCTTTAAAAATGACAAAGCCCAGAACCGGTGAGATGATGGAAAATTTTTGTTGTTGAAACTACTCCCTATTTATCATTGAGTACAAGAAATAGCAAAAGATTCAACGAAGCTTCAAAATGATATAAATTCTCCCAACGGATACATATTCCTACCGATGCATTCTCGCAAGTTCACGGAACAAAACTCGGCACAAGAGATATTCACGCTAGGAAAAAGTTTCTTTTTCCAGCTCGCATCCGAGAATACTGCCAGCTCTAGCGAGCATTCCCTAGGGAAAATACTTTTACGTTTAGGAAGACAAAGCTTCGCAACTGGAGAATTCTATCATAACCTTTGAATGGCGAAGCTTTTGAAGTCGCAACGCTGCTGAAAGACTCTCCAAAAGACCCCGTAAAAGGTTTATGGAAATGGGCGTGAAAAGAAGGGTAGAGACCGAAAATAGGTCACGAGACTCATGCGGATCGTTGAAACCTGTGTTGAGGAAGTCCGAAATAAGTTTTGGAAATTTTCTTGGAAATACACAAGTGAAGCTTCCCTGGGGGGTTTCTGAAGCTAAGTTATTCGAAAATTTATGAAGATGTATTCGGAGAAATCTCTGAGATCAATGTTCAGGTGTTTGAAAAGGTTAAAACTCTCGGAATCACCATACGAAGAAGCGCGTACACGCATTAACATGCTTAGCTTGGACTTTCGAGTTTCGTGGAAACAATATTTATGGATGACCTCACGGTGGTAGAAGTCACTGTAACCTATGATAATATACTAATATAACCGTTTCCAGCGGAGTGAGTTCTTTTTCAAGTAAAAATCAAATATAATCAACTATATACAAGTACAGTTTTTAGACTTTTAGAGGAAATATTGACAGAACAAGTTCTGACTTAACTCCGAAAATGACAAAATCACTGGTATCTCGTTCTCTAAAATCAGTCGTAATTTTTCATAAATCCTGATCTTATCGAAAAATTTTTATTTTAATAAAAAGATCCGGATCAACGCGGTTCTTTTCATTTAAAAAATAAAAAGATCCGCGCTGGGGTGAAGAAAACTCTTAACAAGTCCTGAAACAATGGAAAATTACGAACTCTGTACGCAATTCTTAAATGAGGAGGATTATAAGAAATGAAAGTGAAAGTTTGGATTATCCGTGTTTTCTGATAAATCGTGCATCTTCTCCACATCATCATCCCGGATAATCGAGAGTTCTTTGTATTGACGATACTCAAGGAACATGAGAAGGTATTTTTAAATCACGAATGTGAAGTTTGTCTGCCACGTATAATAAATAAGGTCTTTCAAGAATATATAATTTGAAACATTTAGAAAAACAACTCAAAATTTAGTATTTGTAGCTGAAACTAATCAACAGATAATCTTTATAGAGACATACCTAAATTCCCAAATAGAATATATTCCTGGTAATATTTTACTCAAAATCCTTGGGTATTTCGATAACCCTCCAATTGTTTCCTTCAATCAGAAACTGCGACCCATATAACCCTGATTAACAGAGCTCCACAGGACTAGGTATGGTAATTTAATAAGTAATGGCGGCCTTTTTCTATGTTCACAGACAATTAACTTGAATTTCAACGATATTTTAATAACTAAATACGTAGTAAAAGCCTCCAGCAAAAGCATGAAGAAAGAAAAAATATTATTTTTCGTATCAATTCGAGTTTACGGAGTTTATGTTTTCATTATAAACTCCGCAATATTTTTCTGATTTCAGAAAAGGTGAGGGTGGCATAACTGTAAATTTTACATGATTAGCCTAATTGTTAACTTCTCAGCTGGAGTTCATATTCCTTTTTGGTAACATAAACGTAGATTTTCACAAAATCATAGGCATAAACCATTTCTCTTAAATCAATGGATGCCTATTTTCAATCCTCTTTCTGTACCAAGAACCTCTGGACTTAAAGGACTAGCTTTCGCCGAACTGTGTCATCATCGCGTGTGTATGTCTCTCTGTGAACATAGACAGCATAAAACGAGTTATGCTCCATAAAGGTTCATGTACACGCTGATGTGGAATATAAGCATGCATCGTATGTTACCTATGAAGTGTAATAAGTTTCATAGCCAAGGGCTGAGATGTCCATTTTATAGGATTATCTGCTCGAAAAGAGCATTTTTAAGTTTACAGCATCCTCTCTGAAGTAAAAAGAAACAAACAACATAAAATGATTCTCGAGACTTGACAAGTGATATATGGAATCGGTGGAGTGAAAACACAGAGGTGTGACGATAAAATGGAACATGATGCTCACCTTCAAACACCAACCACATCATGAGATACGAAATCCACCGTTGACACACGCTTCATTGAGGATGAAATCATTCCGGACGCGGTTTCAGAATCGATCGCTTCCAGTAAACCTCCAATGTCCCCACCGATAAAACACCTCGAACATAAATAGCACGCATTTCGGTCAACAAATAGCCAATGAGCCATCTGTTTATAGAAACCCACCCACTTCGAAAACCATTTTATGCCAGCATGTTCAAAGAAAGACAACCACACTGGAGGCAGTCTTTGTGCCCTCAGTGTTGATCTTTGTCTTGGATAAATTTCAAGGAAACCGACATGGCCTTTTAAAAGGGAAGATATCGTTGGCAGTGGGCCATAGCGAGATACCGAAAAATCGCCAATAATCCAGGTGGCGTGGGAGGCAGAGAAGAATACTGACCCCTACACCCATAATCACGTGGCCGCGGCTATTTGGGTCCAACTGCACATGGTCTAAATCTCAACAGTTTTCCCAACGGATGTCGGCTGTTTGAAAGCTGCTGGAATTGACCTAAAGATATCGACGCCTTCGTAGAATGCAAAAAGTGCGGGGGATAATCAGGGATGAGATAGCGGACGAAATTGGATGATAATCTATTCCGACAGAGATTCCGTAACTTAAGGGTAAAGAATAGACTTTGATTATCGTGAGAGGGGCGTCGGAAGAGAGATTAACGGGAAAGTTCCTGGAAATCGTCGGAAAGAAAAACTCGCTAATGGTGAAATCATGTAAGAGGCCAGTAATAATTGCATAGGACTTTTAAATGGATTTCGTCGAGAAAATACTACTCAGTCAACCCTGATCGGGTTATAGAGTTACGATTCCCATTGCGTTAGAATATATATGCATCCTCCAGAGAATAAGAAACGTACAAATGAAATATGGGACTAAATAGTATAATTATACAATTTATGTATATGTAATAAATTTTTCTTGCTATATATAATTATATTTTTATACATATGCAATATATATTTGTTCCTGTAAGTATATCCTGATGAATAGCATTATTTTCAAAATAAAAGGAAATCGTCAATAATGTTTGCTTAACCAGATTTTTCCTAACCAATAGGAACTAAAAATATTTTGTATCACATCGAGGATAACCTAATTATCAAGCGTTAGTAAAATTACTTTTTACAAGTTCTACAATTGGAAAATAATCAAAATACTGAGCCCCGAAAAATCAGATGGTGAATGTTCAGGAAGACATTTATCGTCGAATATATTTTTCTTTTAAAAGCTGTTTCACCCACCTCGTAAATGAATCAGTTATAAAATATTGCTGATAAATTCTACCCCGGTGGACAAGGAAATAAATTAAGCAACCAGTCCTCGTTGCAAATTGATTTGTCTTTCTGAAAACGTTTCGAATAAGACGGGTCCTTGGATTGGAAGGAGAGAAAATGCCTGCTTCTGCCATTCCAAATACACACATTCGCAAAAGTGGGTCGGCTCATTCACCTTGGATGCCACCACTGCCCATTCATTTTTCTATCTTCACTACACTCCATCTGCGACACAAATCGAACACATTGCGACGACATTAGAGAGATACGAAATTTCAACTGATCCAGAGGCTAAAATTCTGAAAATATACGAAGAAGGTCTAAAAGTTTAGCAAAATAAACATTATATACGACATTCACGAATTTATTTAGAAAATATAATGGATATTCTACCGAAATATGTATTATAT
The DNA here is from genome assembly GCA_036926295.1 of Pachydiplax longipennis. NCBI lineage: Eukaryota > Metazoa > Arthropoda > Insecta > Odonata > Libellulidae > Pachydiplax > Pachydiplax longipennis. Next base: position 7,232,658 of record JAVFKF010000010.1, read on the forward strand.
TCGGTCTGTTTATATAATATAGAGATTTGGTGGTTAACTATCTCAATTCTTTATTTATAGTTTCCAAAATACTTTAGAAGGACTTGAATTCACAAGAGCAAATTACGGCTTCAAGTAACAGGAATATAACCGGAATATATTAGGAACGTATCACAATTTTTTTCAATTTACCCGTAACTATTGTTCCCAAGCACGGTTTGCAAATATGCATAATAGAAAACCTTTTTCTAAGACTTAACATTTGAAATAATACAACGATTTCATTGAATTCAAAGATGCCACCCGTGCAAGAGAGGATTCAATAACAAAATAAAAGCATTCGATAACTACACACAGAAACGATTTAATTAATTTATGTCAGACAGATTCCAGATAAATTTTGATTGTTCATCCTTTCCCCCAATCAACAGATCCAAACATGAGCAAGAGGGAAATCGTTAAAAAAAGCGGAGCATATATCGACTTGTAAGCATCTTTCAGGTAATAGCAGATGAGAGGTATGCATGGAGTAAAAAAGCAGAAATTATCATTGCACGAAGGGATCACAATCAATGGTTAAGCACAAGGAAAAAAGGACTGGTATCGCCAATTTGCTGTGAATATTGGAGTGAGTGTGTAATGCTTTGTAATGACTTGTACACTGCAAGAGTTATTATTCAGAAACCGATGAATTGATATGTGGATTTCCAAAGGAGCGATGTCAACTGTTACTATGTAGTAACTGTAATTATGAGATGTATGTGGCGTACATGATTTGGTGAGTGTTCTAAGATTGTTTTTAAATAGAGTTATATTCTTGAGAATGTAAATCCTAATGAGACTTCTAACGCTAAGGATTGGAGTAAAACCAAACTGGAGCAAATAATAAATAAATATTAACTGTTTTTATGCAAGAAATAAATGCTATAACTTATTTTATAGGCACAAACTATCCCAATACATTGAGATTTGGCCCAGCTAAGTATTGGAAAAGAGCGTCGACCCAGTCCATGACATTTGCAAATAGAAACATCAACGCAGTGAGTGGATTTGGTGTATGCGGTTTGATAGTCAGTGGGCAGACGCGCAGCTACTACAGAATTCAGACCATGACCGTGTTTAGAGGATGTGAACAAATGGAGCGCAACGCCACTTACACAATACCGAACGCTTTTCATTCATATACGTCATTTACGGTTTTACAGCGAAACATGATTGATTCACCGCCACTGACAGGAAATATTTCCGAAGTACTAAAGATGTTTACTGATTGCAAATCACTTTGTTTCCTTTTCAAAGTGCAATACGCTTTACGCAGTTAAAACAAATATACTTCTTGGTCTAATAAATACGGAATTAAATATGATACATTTTGAAGTAGAATTAGTAAAATGTAGTATAGAAGCAGTAATGATATAGAAAATTGAATAAAATTCAACACAAAATTAGACAGCCGATTCGATGTCAAGATTTAATCTTTTTAAAAACTTTATTACTCTCGGAGGAGCATTTTCATCTCAAACTAGCTTAATTCATTGTTGCGTATCTAGTATGTATTTTAATGAATAGAGATAGTAACATCATGACATTTTTGTTCGCTTACAGAAATGACATCCTTACGGAAACTTCAATTACATCTTATCAAATTAAATTACAGAATCACATTACAGATACGGTTTAAATTGAATATCCTAATCGGATTTCAGTATAATTACAAAAGCATGGTAACTTTTCCTACTCGTAGTTACCGTTGAATCTTCAGTTTAACCTCTTCGGATCTCGATTTGAGAGGTTTACGTATCTGTTTACGAGTTCCTATGGACCAATTCTGATTGTGAAAGCAACGAGAATAGGAATTAGTAACCTCCCACTTCCTCTCCACCATCTGCGCACTTGAAAAGAACACCGATTGTAAGAATCGCGGCTAAAGTGGCTAGCGAATCATATTTATTCTCAGCGAATGACAACGAGCTCTCATGATATGAAAGACGACTTCACAGCGTCTGAACGACGTTAATGAGAAAATTAACAATTAAACACACACCGAACAGTTACACTTCCCGACGATGCTTCATACATTGTCATCATGCAGTCTGCTTCCTCTAGCCCAACGGAAGTTTACTCGTCTCACATATTTACGAAGAATACCGTCATCCAAATATTAGATAAAAAGTTTTACTTTCCATTTCACTCTTTCCATTTGGAAAGTTCGTAGCTCGATAGTTGCGAAATTTCAGCGCATCGGAACGAATATGAAGTTAAATTATCTTCCTAGGGTTTCCGCTTCGGTGAACTAATAAAACTACCAATTTTTTGAATTTTATTCGTACATGATCTGCGAATTTAACTTTATTAATCAAAAGTGATTACAGAAAACAAATGAATAAACATATAAAATTGCAATCCTGAGGATATTTTAGCCTTCATTAGTTATACTTTTAAATGCAAAAAATGGAATAAAACAATTACAGTATTAGTAAAAGCAAAATAAAACAACTACAATGTTAGTAGTACAGCAAACATTTACAGGAATAAACAGTTACCAAACTAACCCTAGCTGGGATACGAATTAAAAAGTAATATTTTTCTTCTAAATATTAGGTGAGGAAAAATGTAACAAAAGTTACGACATATTATAAATATAAATTAAATTCTACACACATGCTGAGGACATAATTTTCATTTGGAGAAGAGGCTTGTCTTTTTTAATTACGGTTCTTCCATCGGGACAACTTCTGCCAATAGTAATATCCATCTCTTGTGAAATCATTTCTGTCTGCTCTCCAGTATCGTAATACCAAATTCCAAAACCTATCATGTGATACTATCCGCAATTCCCAAATGATCGTTTCAGCAGTTAGCCAAATCAAAGAGTTTAGCCAAAAAATGGTTTAAAATTTTTCTGAATATTCGCAACGGTGGATACAAATCCAATTATATAATTTCATTACTCGGCTTTAGCGTGCCCACCCACTCAGTGAGATCAAATATCTTATTCCATTGTTCTGTCCTCGTCTTACATTCACCCACCTTTTATTCATTTATCGCATCAATCTACAATCCTTAGTTCTATATGCTGATTCATTTCTGTAACTTTTCCTTTTTCCGTTTCTCTTCCTAATGAACCATTTTATTGCTCATTCTTGCTGATGTTTATCTGTTTATATACCTGTTTATTATATATGTTTATTATATTCATAGTAAAGACCACGTGCTGTTATTGCATTTATTGAAGAAAGCGGAGAAATAAAAGAACAAAACAGCACATGAATACAGATACTGATGAATATTCCACTGTTTGAATACGAGTCTACACTAAACGCCATCGATTCGACTGCATCAGTTTCAAAACGTGCCAAAACATTTATGAGCATAACTCTTTCCTGGATGTAAAGGCACAATTCCATGGATATCGAAGCTATCTACGGCGATATGCAGGCGAGAATAAATAAAGATAAGCGTAAGAAAATATCAGAATAATGACCAAAGCAAACTTCAGTTGTCAAATCAGCGATAATTAGGAAAAAAATATTCTGAGAATTAGCAGCTGAACCTTTCTAGGGAGTCGTAAGTGCAAGGTTAATCCCCATCCAAAATATTTACATGGAAAATAAATCCACTATGTATATGAATGCAGTAGAAAGCAGACCTATTAATTCAAACAATGGATGAAAGGAGCGGCTGAATATAGCCAAAATCCCGATGGGTGGAAATGGGGAATCATTAGGAAGCGACTGGAAAAGGGTAAAAAATACAGCTCGAAAAGAGGCAGCTTCCGGCATAGGATTATATTTTTTCTCTTCTCTCTCAAATAAAAAAGAGCAACCGAGCGGAGCATGCGCACAGCTTTCATTCGCGCCTCTAATGACTAAGCTACTCTACACGTGCTTCGATTTTCGCGAGCGGCATTGTTTTAGAAAGTAGTGGGGGCAATGACACTGGATACCGACTTATTGATCGAATTCGAGCAATATTTATGAGCAACTACGGATCCATTAAGTGTGCATCATAAGTGAACCCATACTTCCCTTTCGAGTGCGAAATTCGATTGAGTTGGCGAGAGGAAAAATCTTCAAAGCGAACCCATTACGAGGGCTCTTCGTTGAAAAAGAAAATTTCTTTTGGCGCGAGCGTAAAAACCCTCTTATTCAGCCAGAAAGAGCTCTAGCAGAAAGACTGTCAAAAGACGTCTTCTCTGGGAATGACGATTTCTGGGACTTAATGAAATTCCGGAATTCTCCAGAGTTTTCGGAAAAGCAAATTAATGTCTACAGAAAAGCTTCCGAAAAATAAATTAATTCGTTAATAAGGCAGACTACGATTAACTCACCCGAAGCTAATCCTACGCTACAGTTGGATTGGGTAAAGGATTTCGGTAATGAACTGTCATGAAAGCAAAAGTTAATCGGACGATTCGCTTCTGTGGTTAACCCATCGCTTTTGCCCTCACGCGGAGAATTAACTGTTTCGGTGTATATTTTAACTCTCTACACATTCAAGCCGCTGAAAAAGTGATGTCGACTGAATCGGTAATATTCAAAATCGATTGAATGTGCATATTGGGTTAAAGTTATCCTCCATTAAGCTTATCGGGATATATATCAATGTTTAGGGTAACAAAGAAGTCACGAGAAAATTTGATTTCTCTTTTATAGCTTTTGCGAGAGAAAGAGATCCAGAATGAAATTTTCGCTGATTTCGGTCAAATTTTTCATCATTCAATTCCTTATGTTCAAAATACAATCAATCGCGTTCCACCAAATATATTCCCTTCAAATAATCACCAATAATAAGTGAAGTTGAAGCGATCTCCGATAAAAGTCATCGCAATTTAATTAGACTCGAAATAATTCGACTGCATTGGTCCAAACATACCTCTTTAAATTAAATTCCGGACAAAAATAAGAAATGCATTTATGCACAAACGTATTATGCGCATACAATTTTTTCAGTCTTTAATGTAATAAGAACATTTGTCGTTCAAAACTAGCGGATCTCTCTTTCATTTAAACAATATTTTTAACCCTAACAAGAGAATGTAAATTGCAACTCTCATAATATAAATTAAAATAATTTATGTTTATATTTTTAATATAATTAAATATATATTTCAATATCGATGGTATAATTTATCAATTAATCTATAGATTACATTGGAGAGTTTTACTGAGATCGAGATATTTCCTCGTACACAACAATCAAATTTTTTTCGATAGAGATTCAGTCGTTCAGACTTAATGCCGAATTTTCTTATAAAAATAATTCTCTATTAAGTCATTCCATGAGATCATAATAACGCAAAACAAATCGCTTAAGTTAATAAGAAAAAGACACAGTCAGTTTTAAAAAAAAGTAAAAATACGGCATTTGCAAGAATACAAGTTTTTGCTTCCGAAGTGTGTTCGCCTTACTATCGAAATCAAAGACTTCAATATCCTACATATTTACTACACTTAGAGTTTAAGCATATTATCACATTTATTAAAATATTTAACCACATAGTTAAAGTCATTCTGAAAAACCGATATAATTAAAAACTATAAAATTAACTCTGTTCTTGAACTTTTTGGGTTTTCCCCAAGCAAATGACAAATTATGAATATTTTAATAAGTTTTCAATTGCTGTTTTCTAGAAATATACAGAAAGTTATTTAACTGAATCCTTAAGTATTTTATTCTCATTGTAATCGATAGTTAGTTAAACATAATTTGACTTAATTCCTAGGTTAAGAGAAAGGGAATGCATTCGTCTTTCGAGCCAATACGGTGTTAGAAAATACACAAATCCGAAAAATATCAAGAAATAAATCAGCTGAACATAGCTGGTGAGCAGAAGATTACTGAAATTGAGGGATAGGGAGCAAATTACCATAATATAAACGATAAAAGGTGTGTAAAGAGGCTTCCGTTCTTTTTAATAGGTTTAATTTACAGTCTTTGGAAATAGTGAGCCCATCGCCCGCGCGTAGGGAGCTTAACAGGCGATTACAATGAGTTATTTCCGAACAGTTCAGAGCTTTAATCTTTTCCGTTGAGGAATGAGTGCTTCATAACAAGCAAATACCCTCATAACTGTCCGACTGGCAGCCAAACTTCGAATAATTCTCTTCCATCGCACGGGCCTTCATAGCATGAATGTCAGCTTCTTCCTCTCGCTTTTCATTTAATTACACCAGCACGGGCTCCTTGCACATTTAATCAGCGCAGTATTCCGTCCAACTTTATACGATCAAAGTTAATTTCGAAATATAATGAGAGACTCCCTAACTAATTACTAATCCCGAACCAAAATTAGGTAGCCATTAAAACGATTGGATACGCAGGAAAGTAATGGAGAATAACCCTTCGCACAAGCCAATGTAATTAATACTGATAATTAGAAACCGTGGTCTCCATCTATCCATATTGTATTTCATAGGTAGAAGCTGCGGTTTCTATTCATCTTGATTGACATTTTGCAACCATGTAGAAATAAAAAGAACCATACTAATAGTATGTATTTTGATGAAGATCGAAACTTCATGTTATAAATACGGAAACGATTTTAATTTTATAAACGTTTTTTTTAATTCACACTGGTTAAACTCGATATATTATATGATAAGAACACATTACACAACCAAAATCACAATGTTGGCAAAATAAAGTAATTGTCGCACACCGTGAAGAAGGTTTGCGTGTTACCCACAAGAAATTTCTGGTTTCGATTCCTTCCTAACCGAGTTTACCGGTGGTTAAATTTTTTCCCTTATTCCTATCCAGAAATCACAAGTAACGAACGCATAAGTTCTTATAATTGAGGTTTACCTTCTTTCATTTAAGTAATTATCATTGTTAACAATTTAGATTATATGAAAAGTTTAAAAATCAGCTAAGATAGTAATTTTGTGGATGATACGATAAAAAGATTTTAAAATATTTTAGGGAAAATAAATTAATTACATATCTTTGATAAACATCGAATTCATCTTCGCATATACTGTGAAGTGAATAAAGCCAATGGCGAATTTCAGATTCTTTTATACACGGAAAGTCCCAAACAATATGAGCTTCGAATTCTGATTTTACTAATCGTGAATCGATATTCAAGCGAAATTATTTGAAATTCAATTCAAATACAAAAATAATATAATTTTCGAACAATTGATAAAATGAATGCAATGAATGATGAATGAACAATGAATGAACGCAAAAAATTAATTAATAATTGAGGACTAACAGTGAGTATACAGTATACGCATGCCTTCATGCAATGATACATGCAGGATAACTGCGGAATTTATTCATTCTTAATTAAGTCGTCTAGATCAACACCGGTGTATTCCCATTTGATAAATCATCCGAAATTTCATTCTAATTTCCATTTGTCAAAGAAATCGATTTTCATCTTAATGCCGACCATATTCCGTTATCCTACGTGAGTGATGTCAGTCGCCATCAGGCCGCTTCCTTCCGTAATAGTTTCCGTATCGCATTATTCGAGAAGCAAAAAGTCTGCTCTTTGTAAGTACAAAACACAAAGGGAATGCTGCCATAAAAAAGGCCATCAAGTGCAGCACTCAATTTTATGGGTATCCAACAACACTAAATCAACTACAAACTGAGGAGAAATCCGCCTTTAGAATTATCCCACGGTAAGGTTTTTCTTTCGCGTGTGGCCGACGCAATAAAAAAGACGAGGGAGAGGCGATGAATAGTGGCTAAAAGTGTTCCACTTGTGCTAATAACTGCAAGCTCTCCACGAATAGAAGATACCATAAATCACCAGTGACACAGCTCGTATTGTGAGCGAGGGAGAATGTGATTAATAGTGGTTGAAAATAAGAGAAGGGGTCATTCCACATACCGGAAATAAAAGAAAACGAAATGCATTTGTATTAGATACGTATCTCTCCATTTTCTGCTATGCGGTCGAGTGTCGAAATCCGAATGCGGGGGAGTGGAACGCAATCCCTCAGCGAGAGTTTTATATTTAATAATCTTACGGACGTTGTGACGCAAAAATATTTAACATTCCGAGATGAGAAATGAAGGAACGAAATGATGATTAAGCGAATGGATCGCTTAAGTTCCTCTCTCTTGGGGAATCAAATGAAAGGACGATTTATCTTCTCCTCTGCAAAAATCCACCGATGTCGACTGCTACGTTTCAACTGAGACTCGCAGCTTAAATGATTAACATTTACGTAGCTCGCATAACAATAGCTTTTAAAAAGCTTATTTTTAAAATAAGCATACCAAAGCCCACGTTTCACTGTAGGACTTTCCAGGATATACAAGATACGCGACTAGGGTAAAATTATAGATATATAAAATGCGTTTAGTTTATCGTTCACCCCGGCCAAAATATCGCAAAAGTAATCCCTGTTGCTAATGCTGTACCATTTTGAGTTAAGTTTGCTATACCTTGAATATCGTGATATGAGTTTTACAATCATTTCCGATAGAACTAGGAGTTCACTTTAATAAAATACACGGCAGAATTTTTCAATTTTTTGGTTTATTAAAACAGTAACATGCAAAAAAGTAAACTTCCCGGAATTTGAAGACAGAGTAATACAATATGCATTATTCTAAATTGTTTCCAAAACTCTAGCCACGGTAATAGGCCTTAATTAATTGCCCTGAAGCAATTCTGCAATACGAGCAAAGTACCTTTAATGTTTTCGTTCAAACTTCCCACACAAATTCAGCGGAAATAGCAGAAAATTGATAAGAGGAGAAGAGAAAACAAGCAGCAGTTGCGGTTAATCTTTTATATAGAGCAGTAAGATTTAATTGTGCTTGTATAGTGACTTTGTCCATAGAAAAAAAATTCAATAAATAAAACCAGTAGTTTCAATGTCCATTAGCTAATTAAATGGATTTGCGAGTTTTACCAGAGCATCGATGTAAAAAATAAAGTAAACTGGGAAGTCCATCCATTAATTAAACTTAATCATCATACGGGCAGAGGCACAAAATATATATTGCACTCGATACCCGCAATTTATAAATGATATATTCAATGAATTACCTCTTGATTCCTACGGTACCTAATTAATTATGAGATAAGTGAGAATCAGTTGTCGAATAATTTTCAAAATTATTTAGCAGGAATATGATATGACGTTTATTATGTATTTAATGGTTAATTAATAAGACTAAAATATTAAAATGAAGTTATTCAGGCTTTAATTATGAGTCTGAGATATTTATATTGATAGGTCTGAATTTCAAATCATTTAATTGTATTGGAAAAGAATAAAGACTTCTCATCCTGCAAAATCTGAAGAAAAAACTGATCGCTATTAAATGTGTCTTTGTATGATTAACCATAATTCGATATTTACGCTATAGCATACGATAACAACAAGCTTCTACGGAAGAAATAACGTCATCCTGAACTACTTAATACATTATATACAGTACATTTGGATAAAATAAATCATGAAAAGTTTTAAACAGAATTATAATTTAATAAAAATGGTGATTCGATTTACTAATTCTAATCGAAACTGTTACGATCGGGAAAGGAAAAATGTTAAAAATTCCGATGCGGCGCTTTAAAACGAACAGTATGTGCTGCAAATCGTACCGAACCAAATGGATGAAAAGAGCTCCTTTTTTCCAAAGAAAATATGCGGCGAATAAATTTTCCTAGAATTCACGATCGGTCTTTATATCCTCAGAAAAGCTGCTTTGCAATTGAAAAGCGGCCTATTTTGTACGGACGGATTCAGGGGATATACTACAAACGCCGAGGAACAAAAACATCTGAGGAAAGCCGGTTAAATTTTCCGCAAATTGTCAAAGGAGATGTTGACATTTTTCAAAGCAACGTTTGCGTGCGTCGGCAGAAAAGCTCCATCAGACTTGCATTAATTTAATTAACCGATGACTAATCAATATCCATAAGCGAGGCAGTTCAATTTCAATGATCGACGATTTATCCTCCACTCTAAATAATTAAATAGCAAGAAGGCAGGAATAAAAGGCCGTTAAAATCTAAGTCTTTTATGACTCTGATTAAAGCTGAAATCGGTACAGACGTAAAGATGATTTGAGGAAGAGCAACTTTCTACAACTTATCGCTTCGTTTGGACGGTAAATTAATTAATAACATTTGATTACGATGAAGAAGAACAATTTGTACTTTTTCCACAAATTTTTATTTGAATCAATAAAAGGATGTAAAACACGACTAGTTTCGGAGATTGATCTCCATCATTTCTTCCTTTTATTGTTTCTAATAAAAATTTGTAGAAAAAAAACAAATTTTTCTCCTTCATAATGATATATTTCCACAAGACATCGCTAGAGACTGTGAATTTTATTTGATTATGAAAAAGAAATTATACGGCATACGTATGTCTATATACAACATAAAATAATTATACAGTATTTTAATAAAAATTCTCTTATGATGCCTGTAGAATATGATATACTCAAATATATTTATGAAATCATTCCCGCTTCTTTTTAACGATATAAAAGCTAAAAGACTTAATTCTTTCGAAGGGTACATGTCACAAAAAGAAATCAAGAGTGAGCAAAATTTGTCTCTTCCTCCAAACAAGATTTGGCCACCCTAACATTTCATTTCGAAGCAGTTCACTCTTATGTCATAAATTCTGGACTTAAGTTAACTTAAAACAAACACCCCTAAGGAAGTACGAAAACCAGAGTTGAAAATTAAAGTGGCGAAAAATAAAACTAATTATTACTGGTAGAGTATCCCTAGTCCGAACTGCTTGGGACCAAGGTTGTTTCGGAATTCGGAAATTTCCGGATTTTGGAAGACAAGGTAGACTTTACGAAATATTACTTTTTATTTGACATATAAACACATGAATAAAAATTCAGCAGACAAAGAATGCAAAAATATTTCTCTATCGAGTGAGGTGATAGAGCAAGAACTGAATCCTCTAGAGATGAAGAAGAGAAATCGTATTCGATGGGTAATGCATTATTTGCAATATTTCTATAGTATTTCCCTTAGTGTCATTTGGCTCATTCTCTAGGACTCTTCTTTCGAAAGTCTTTGTCTTATCTTATGGATTGCCATCATTTCATTGTTACGGGCGCTGTTCCTATTATCCAGCAGATATTAGAAAACACAAAACTGAAAATTTAGCTGATGCGATGTTACGGATTAAGCAGCATTTCGGATTGGGAACACTTACCCTGTACGTATCTTTTTCCTTCGATGACGACGATGAGAAATTCATTTCATTAAATAATAAGTTTGCATATTGAGGAATATTTTCGTCTTATATACACCCCCTTAAGTTCTGATTAATGATTTGAATAAAGAACATTTCTACTTGATCGCATCTTCGTCCCTGCGATTTCTTTATTGCAATTGAAAACGCTGTAATATATAATGAGTCATATCTTCTTCAAATGAAGATCACAATCCTACCATTGATACCACGTGGGCTTCTAACTGTGCATACATATTAATAAGAATGCAAGAACTCGGATTCAACAATTGCGTTAGACGTTTAGGTTGTTTATAACCATCAAGGCTTACAAAATTTCTTACAAGAAATGAATGAATGAGAAAATCCAATGTCCAACTTCGTCCCCTGGCCCGTAATGGTAGAAATTAGTTGATGCTTTCAGACGATATTTGGTGGAACATTTCCATATTTCCATATTTCCATTTGTTTCTTTCATATTGATGATGGTAGAAATTCTTTCAAAAAATTCTATTATTAAAATTTTGGATAGCAGCAGTGTAGTTGCAATCTTCCTTTCTTTGGCTATATTGACCAGAATTTTTCACACCTTAAAGGGAGTATCTGATAAAACTATTTCCATTCCGCGTTTTAATTTAAATAAAAATTACATAATGTGACCAAGAGTAACTGCAGGGTCTAACAAGGTACTCATTCATCGAAATAAAGAAAAACTAAAATGAAATTGTAAATATTTAAATATTCTCAGCTAAACAGCCCTGACGAGTTACAGGTTATCTGCATTATTAACCGATATATTTTAAGAAAAATAAATAAAAACGAAATATTCCTTCTATTCTGGATGTAGAAATACTATTCTAAACCCATACTGTCATTCCTTAAAATCTATGTATCTATATCCTAACTATTCAATTCCACCACAGTGTTACCGTAAGATGAAATCCCATCACTTTGATAGATTTCATCTCTCACCAATAAACGAAACCCATAACGCCGGGATAAAGAAACGAAACAATCCATCTTTCCACAACCCCGAGGAGGCATAAATAACCAAATCTTTTCCTTCCCGCCTCGGTAGGCCTTCTTTAAACACAAAATACGCAAACCCACAGTGGGAAGATTTATACCGGAGGTTGAAAAAGCAAGCAATTCACTTGAGGAATGGAGCCCAAAGGGAGATGGTGGGTGGATAATCTCCTTACCAAGGAGATCAATGCGCGAGCGTATCACCTGCTGTTGGAAGCACGCAACCCACCCGCCGACTACCCAAATGAAAACCCATGGCGAGGCTGCATGTCACGCGAACCGCGCTTCTCTTTGGCCCCTCAGACTCCGTGGCGCTGGGCGCCTACGCTACATCGATTACCGGGAGCCAGGCCCCCGTCGAACCGACCTCACCCCCTCTCCCTTCACGCATCTTTCTCCTCTCCTATCCTTAGAGATGCGACTCCGAAGACGATTCTTTCGGAATCCTTCGAGTGTAAAGGGATTTCCATAGACCCTTGCTTAAATCTCAGCCATGCTAAAACATCACATTCAGCATAGCGTAGACTACTTCAATCTTCAAGCTGATATTGCGAAGTAAAAATCATTATTAAAAATAAAAAATTACCCTCTTCGATATTTAGGTGACAAAAATATTAGCCGAATTATTTAAGGAAATTATCGGACGCACGAATTAATTACACATATTAATCTAAGTATATTAATGTTCTCATGCTCGTGTCAATTATAATAAGAACTTATTCCCGGATGTATTTTTATTTATCTGCTTCGGTCATTCAGTAAAATGAATGAATTGATTAAAAATCGAATTGGTCTCAACAATGAAAGACCTAAGCTTGCCTTGATAAAAATTTGGTCCATAAATTAATAATGAAAGCACTGCAGTCTCGAAAAATTACTAACAAAAGATCATTTAATTAAAGTAACGTAAATAAGAAAATACGCTGTTAAAGATCGATAGTTGAAGAACTCATTACGGGATTTGAAGCTTCAAACTTATTTGTGAGCTTTTGTAAGATGGCAAAGGAAATAATTGATCTGAAATAAATTAAGAATAAAAATAATATGCATAAATAGTTGATACGACTACTTTCATATGCATCCTGATGAGATATTTAAAGATTTTCGTTACATCTCTGATGGCATATCAGTTGTATGAGCGTCAAATTATGTATCAAACCAAAACTTTTTGATGAATATCTATTAAAACGTGAATATACGATACTTCAGTTATAAATTGTGTGCCTCATTTAACAACATTCACTGATCGAAAAATCTTTTTGCCTTAGCATTTCCACAATATCTTTTGTTGATACATGTGCCTAAATTAATTTAATGGCATAAAATTTACCTATCTTCATGAGCGGATGTTTGAGTTTGAACTTCAGTTACGTCGTCAAAGCAAACATCCCTGAGGGACTTCTGGGAATAGAGCAAGTTCTTCTATCACTCCTCACTTTCTATATCGAATAAGCGTCACGTACGAGAATCCGAGGTAGAAATATGATCCATCATCATCAACATAAAACGATTATAATTAGAGTATACTGCGTAAACTGCGACTTCCATGTTCCACGAACTTAAAAAGATGTTTCCTTACGATTGATCGATCTTTTCGCGTTCTTGAAATTATTAATAATGAAGGATACATAACCATAAAATTTAGAAACAAAAATTTAATCTATGCTAAAATAAAGGATTTTTGTTTGTCATTCAAAACAAAATTACCAAAAATTCTAAGAAAATTACTTCGTGGCTTAACCGAAGAGCTGAGTGAGAATTTGCTTTCGGAAAGCTTACTAGTTTCCAAAATATTTAAGTTATCGCTCGAGTTTGCTTAATTATGTGCGCGCATATCCTCTTACGGATTCTCTTAAGTGGAAAAATTAAGGCTCTGTGAATGAAATGAAACACACTTCAAGCAGCTCAAGGTAATTTAGAAAAAAATTAGGTGGAAGTTTCATCATTTTAAAGGGGGATTATTTTCCCTTGGCGTTCTCAGCAATTTTCCTGTTTCTAAAATTAACTCTATTCATCACCGGAAAATTCTTCCAAAACTTGTGTTTTTTTAAGAACCATGTGCAGAAAAACAGAAGGAATCACGAGATCAATTTTTCTTCACTTAATTCTTCAAGATGATTATAAACTTTGTACAGCATATTCATCACTTTTAATTTGGTTCCAAAAATACTCTGGTACAAAGTTATGAATCTGAGAAATAAGCATTTCCTTTTTATCAGGATATCATATATGCTTTACGGTAACTATAGAACTGGTACGTTTTTATCGAATTCAGTTAGTATCGATGAAATTGGCAGAGTTCCATTTATTTAAAAGCTCAGATCTAAGAAATACGGCGAGAAAATTAATTATGAAATGTGTATTTCATGTATTAAATATGTAATTCATAATAAGCATTTCATGAAATATGTATCTCATGTATCTTATAGTATTCACTACACTTTGTCAAGTAGACAGAATACTAAATTAATAAAGTTAAAGGAAACGAGTAGGCGAGAGATCAGAAGTTATGTGAGTCAGAGAAAATAAAAACTGCTGACTAAAGTATTCTCAGTTTCGTCCACCTCGATTTTAGTTCAAATTTATAATTCAATTAATTAACTAATTAAATTACTTTTTAAATCATAAAAGCGTATAAATATTCTATATAAAGTGCTATCAGATAGATAATTTGAAAATTTTCAAGAAAAATATACATCTTACGAGAACATTAACATTATTTCGTAAGAAAGTGACCAAATATAAAAACAGTTAAGGGCATTGAAATACTCTTAACAACCACACTAACTCAGCAAGCACTTTCCCAGGATTTATTTCAGTAAAAGTTATCTTCCTTGGCCCGAGTTCACAGTCGTCCATGTAGTGAAAGTGCTGGATTTGCAACATGGGTATCTGGACGCCCCTCAAATTATGTTTCTCTTAGACATTTCCTTGCACTTATTGTTTAACTATATTGTTTTGCAATCTTTGGATTATATTCATATGTCTCTCCGTATATACGAGCAGAACAGGAATTTTTCGGCGTTCCGAAGAAGCACACCCGGAAGTTTCTAGAAGGGCATAAATCGGATTTAAATAATCTTTACGGGGTATTTTTGACAGCCCTACAATTAATTGGATAAATAAATAAAACTAAATTTTTGGACAAAACTGGCGTATAATATTTTCGTGCATACTTACAAGGGAAACTCAAAATTAAAACTTCGGTCCGTGAAAAAATGATGTTGATAATAAAACCAAAGAGAAAAGAGAATTTCCTTACTTATAATTATCATTTAGAATCTCTAAAATGGTTTCGAAATAAAGTATTTGGCAAAATCACGCTATGCATCATTAAACATCATTGCAAGATTCATTAAAACATAAAAATGGTTGATGATGGCATTTTAATCCAAGCAAGTAAATGCGGGCAAATTTGGTGCCAACCGCAGCCACGATCGAAAAGTATTCATTACCATATTTTGTGCATACATACTAAGAAATTTAGTTACCTGATGTCAAAAAATATATTTGCTTAATATTCAAAAATTTTGGAAATTTACTCTATTTTCGTAAATCTTCCACATATTGAAAATTTTCAATCGTTAAACTCTTGGTTTCATACATGTCTAAGTACTGCAGGATTCTCCATAATAAATTGGTAATAAATAACTTTATGATCGATCTAAATGAGTTATGAATAATTAACACAAAAAATTTTTACATGTACGATGGTTACCATTTTAGTCATTTGATTTTACTGTGTAATCTCTTAAGAAATCCGGGAATAGCAATAAGTCAAAATAAATGAGAAATGAACATAAAGTAAATGGAGGCACGTATAATTATTTACACATTCGACGGCTATAATTTTTGTGTGTTCTGCCTTAACAATACACTTTTTTAAAATTACAATGTAATTTTATTATTCTGTGTAACATTGTAATCTTTTTATAACCATAAGTTTTTGATTAACGATTAAAATTTAACATCTGAGACATAAATAAGGCCACGGATAATGTAAACCGCATTAACTGAGTAGGGGAACGTCCGCGTCACTTAACTATTAAGTGATAATCCACAATAATCTCAGCGATGGTAGATACACGCGCAAACAAGAAAAAAATCAGACACCTGTGCACGTAACGATAGATATATATGACCTATAGAAGCTTCACAGACGATTGAGTTTAACGCAATTCTTAAGGTAATCATTCACCTGCCAAAAATAAAGTCAGCCTGGCTAGAAAAAAATCACTCCCCGAGGATCGTTTTATCGGTACTTTGGCGGGCTATCCCTCTTCATCAATCAATGTCGGCATTTTAATTTGCCTCTGAAGACTGAAATTACTCAAGGAGCCCGCGATCCCAATATTCCGGGAACCAGTCCGCGAGAAAAGATTTCTTGCCTTACCTGTCGGCGAAAGGATATGGATTGAGAAATACTGCCCTAGACAATGTTTCCCGCCACGCCCACGACCCTCTGGGAAAAACTGATCCGACCTCAACGTCCGTGGAGAAGCTTTTTATCGATCTCCTTCGATAAATACGTCTCCACCGAGCTTCCGTGGAATCCTCACTCGAAATAAAACGAGAATAAAAATATAGCGATGGATTTATCTTCGGAAAGTGTTGCTGTCACTGCGAAACACAGACTATGAGCCTATCAATCGCCATTGCGCTTTTCAATGGACGAGTATTGAATTGAAATGTCCGCGGACGAACATGGCCGAGAAACTGATGGAATTTCGTCGGCTGAGGAAAATGTGGTATTTACGCAACGACAAGACGATAGATCGAATTAAATTCCTCCATAACGGTGACCGATGGCGTAATGAAAGTTGAGTGGGATGCATTCGATTCGCCTACATGCAAAGATAGAGAAATCTACTCTATAGTCTCATAAGACGCGCAAAAAGAGACGATAGAAGTCCTCCTACAAATTTACAAGACCCCTACGATTTCTCTGCAAGTTAAAATGGAGGATATTCGTTGGAAAATTTTTAAATTTAAAAACTCTGGGGTCACATTGTTCGAGTTCAATTTTTCACAATCGCCACATGGCTAGCCGTTTTCCTCATCCTTTACCTAGGAAAAAAACTGCTGATAATTGCTAACAGCGCCGTGTTTTCATCCTCCAAATGAAATAAACATTCGGTTATAGTGCACTCCAAAAATTACGCACTTACGATATCCCACAAGGGTTAATTCGCCAAGCGATTTATGTATGTTCTGGGAGTAAAACACACGATCCTTTAATCATTTCTGCACGACTCAGTAGATTGTTTTTTCTCGAAGGTTTCAAATCATATTCTACGCAAACCAATGATAATTAAGTGTAAAAAGCAAACACCATCACTAACACCAGGAATCCCCGAAAATGAACCACTATGCACACACATTAAATGTAATATAATAGTCAACATTTTCAGATGAAGTACAGATAAATTCAAAGAAAAACATGATTTATCAGAGGCTATCGAAGTCTTTATAGTAGCCAAAGCGGTCAGATAGAGGGAAAGCTTAAACACCTCTCATGTGTAGCGGATTTAAGATTTAATAAGTCCATAAAGAAACTACTGCGAAGTAATAAATTAATCCTGCAAAATACATTTGGGATCAAAGTAACATTTTAATTTAGATTTACCTTTACATTTTTAGTTATGTAATAATACTGATAAAATAATAAAAAGTGAATGAGTATGAATTATAAAGTGTTTTGATTCAAAACAATAATGTTACTTTTTCTATTCATAATTTCGAGATGTACGAATCTTTCTTCTCTGCTAACATATTACTTACTTAAACTTTTTTAAACTTTATACTCACTTAAACCTTCAAAAATCTCATACAGATTACTACGAAAAGTTTTCTCGCAAACACTTAAAAGAATGAGAAAGAGATGTTTTAATGACTGGAAAGTCCAAGAAAATTTTTATCCTATGTATCTTTCCTTCGACGAAGTAAGGATGCTAAAAATCCTGAATGAAAAATAATTTTGTCATTTTTGTACAAGTTCACAACAATCTTCTAATGACAATCTTATCTTCGTATTTCGGATTATTTGAAATTTCGTATCTTTTTAATATATTTACTTACGATTTGAGATGGATAAAATTTCTATATTTAATAAATAAAATCAATACTAACTACATAGTTACGAATATTTTAAAATTGGATTCGGATTGAAACAATATCTAACAAAGTAAAGAGAAAGACGTAATGAGAATAAGGTCAACATAGAAACGTGCAAATCTATCCTAATACAACCACTCTACCCAAAGCTCGTTATCACTACAGACGTTGAGGAATAGGCAGCTTAACTAAGGCCAATTAAGCTTACAGGTGCAATTCTGTACCTAATTTGAGTATGGGATACAGTAACCATTTGCATAACCATAGAAGCATTACAGTTGGATTTGGAATCGTCCATTACAGCTAGTGGCGTGACCATGGAATAAAGAATGACTTAAGGAGAAAAGTTAAGAAGACTACTGTTATAAAAATGAGAGATTAAGCCATTGTATTCTGATATCTGTTAGTAAAGTGAGGTATCCTTAAAGCACTCTTTCATAGGTCATATAAGTTAATGCAAAAAGCCGTTTCGAATTAATAAATTCCAATCCGAACGTTAGTTTCTCCGTATATAACCTCAAATTCCTTTTCCCAATTAAAAGTCTAAACAGAATCTCATGTAGAGTACATCTCGATGATCATGCCTCCATAGTTACCTTTCGTTCTTGCTGCTAATAATTCAAGGTACGATAAAAAGATTTTCAACGACCGCTGCAAACTGGTAGTCAATGCATCTAATGATCCCACTAACAGCCACTTGCGCAAATAACCAAGGTATCGAGTTTAAAAGGATTCCTTTTCTCCTCCGAAGAGGGGCCATTACGATTATTTTTATTGCCTTTCTTAGCTGAATGAACTCCAGACTGAGATACTTGATGCTTTAATCGGTCTGAAAGAAAGCTTTCCTTCTAAAATGGAACAGTAAATGCCACGGTATTTACATAATGAGCGATAAACATAGGAGATTACATCAAAGTACCACTAAACACCAAGAAAACTCGAATAACGCTCTAAGAATACAAGATCGGGTAAAAGAATGACATAATCATTTAATAGACTTATGAAAACAGTATTATAATACCTTTTAAAATCAAGAAAATGGAAGGGTAGTTTGTAGGAATATTGTTCTTAAAAGGCCACTGAAACTAGAAAGGTATTGAAACTATAATATACTTCATAAAGAAGGATCGGAGAGAGCTTAAAACTAAAATATCCTATTTTCCTATACCAAGTGTGTAGCCGGCAAACAGAAAATTTCTTATT
Organism: Pachydiplax longipennis; assembly: GCA_036926295.1. Classification (NCBI taxonomy): domain Eukaryota; kingdom Metazoa; phylum Arthropoda; class Insecta; order Odonata; family Libellulidae; genus Pachydiplax; species Pachydiplax longipennis. The sequence continues at coordinate 7,252,163 of JAVFKF010000010.1, forward strand.
ACGTGAGTAAATGCAAAAGCTTGTAAGGCCTGATGATTTAATTTATATTTGAATATTTCACTACATTAATTTTATTTTGAATTCGACGCAGATTTTCAGAGGATACAGATCACTCATTCAAAAAAACTACGCAGCAAATATTCAAAGAAAAATGATTGCTTTCCAAAAATTGTGTTAAACTTTGTGTACAGCTATCATAAGTGTTTTACCCTTTGGTATGTTGATTTTCCGTTAAATTACCTATTTACTTTCGCTTCTTGATAATTTATTCCGACTTTTATATCATCCAACATATTTTGCCTTGTAATTCCTTTCCGTCTATTCCCTTGAAACCCAGCTTCAGTGACTTTCTTTGACAATCCCTCTTCTTTCAATATTTAACCCACCTATTTCCTGGGCCGTCGCTTAATTACTTCCATGAACATTTTTTTCTCTAGCACTTTTGTGTTTGGCTTAGTAACATAATACAATATAAATACAAATACAAGTATAGTTACAAAACGGTATTTTATCTTCAGAATACTCATTTAATTCCATCATTTAATAAAAATTATATCTCGTGACACGTTATCATTAACAGGAAAGTATTGAATATATGAATAACTCAAACAAAGGGAGGAAATTTTTTAGAATCTTCAATGTAGTATTCTGAATATACTATCATGTCAAGAAAAATTGGAAATTATTGACGTGATCCTCATAACTTCGATTCTTCGATTAAATTGAAAATACTCTGACAGAAAACGTATTACGCGTCAATTACCATCCAAAGAAATCCGATAGGAACCGGTACTGAGTAGGATGAATGTGATATAATATTAAATATGCACCTTATATTCCTTTGTACCGTCTTCGACATCCTTCAATGAAATTCCATTTCTAGTATTCTTTGGGCAAAAATTAATATTTTTACATAGAAGAGGAAGTGTAAGATACATTGCGACATATGAAATGGGAGAGCTTCCTCCTTTCGGGGCAAATTACCTCCGGATTTTCACAAAGAATCCAAATTCAAAGCATAAAATGAGATCGACAGGTCAGGTAAAATTTGTTCAATCTTTATGCAATACTATCTATTTGCAATGAAATACTATCCTAAAAATTTTGCAGTATGTTCAAGCCCCCTTCTCTTCGCGTGTGCTTTGCTGCACTGGATACATTTTTTCTGTGATAAAAAATATCAGTTTTTGTCTCCAAAAAATCAATCTTTCTTTCCTTTTTCCAGTATATATATGCTTTAGACTATTGCTTAAAATCTGATTTTATACACATGTAAACTTAGAATTACACTCTGACGAGGATTACATGAAAGATAGGACTACCTAGTCACATTTCGCCCTATAATAAAGAAATTTTGCTGTGTATTGTACTATCTTAAGTACTAAATATAAAAAAGAAGAGAAGTAGAATATGTAACAAACGTCAATTACTAAGAGATATTAAATCCTTGATCATGCAGCAAAACAAGTAAACAACTAAAGTCATAGTAAATAATCCCTTTCAAAAAATTACTCCAGAATGTACCTTTGGATGGATTCGTGTAACCCAAGTGCTCCACCTCACACGATTCATTGGATTCCTTTTAAATTTGATTGACTCATAATGGTATTACGATTCGGTCAACTCTTCTATATTTACGGTACACTTCGTATCAAAGCACACTTCAAACGGAGCAAAATCCCTCACAGATAACAATTAAGTAATGCAATCGCCGGATGGGGTTTCGATTCTGGATCTATTGATTTTGAAACTTGCGTCAGTTCGCCAACGAAAATTCCAAAACCGAGAGTTGTGCGTGCCCTAGTATAGATTGAGAAAAAAAGTTAATTAACGTTACATTAAAAATTAACGTTAAAAAGTTAATTAACGTTAAATTAATTTTTTTCTACCAACGGAAATTTTTCTTCTAAATTTCTTTTTTAAGGCAATTTAAATCATGTACGGCGTCATAACACCGTGTCCCTGCTATTTTATACTTTTGGTACAGGATAGAGGAAAATGTATCTTCCATTTATTTTTAAAAGTCTTTTTCATGGATGTGATAATACAAATGCCTACTGAAGTATAAGTAATTCTGAGTACTGACATTCATCCTGTTCCTGAATGCCATGGAAAATATCATTTTTACGGCCTTTGTGCTGCATATACGTGAACTTATTCCACTAGTAGCATTCTAATCAGGTGAAAGTGCCTCACTCCTCATCTGCCTATTCGACTCATCCCCTCTGCGAAGTTTTCTGTAGCTAATGATGCTGAAGATCCAGCATTCAAGCTGATGACTGTACAAAAGGCAAAAAGTCTTCACTTCGGGGAAAAAAAGCTATCAGTTAGAAACGCCCCAACTGAAACAAAAAGATGAAAAGGGCTGATCGCCTTCGTTTTGTCTAACTATTGAAGCGGATAGGTTTTGCAATACGGACGCACCTACTGAAAATACAAAGTCATCTTCTTGCCCAACTCCACTTTCCCCGAAATTGACGATAGAAAGCGACAAAAAGACATTATAGAATCCGGAATCCACCTATTCGAAGGAACTCAAATAAAGAGGAATCTTCTGCTCTCGGTTAACCACAAATCAGGAGCGCTATTAACGAACGACGAGCATCAGACACGTGGAGGGACGTCGAAAATGCCGCATTTAAAAAAGACACCTTTAATCCTTCGGAGTGCTTCATTTGGACCACAAATTACGCTAGTGGATGATTGCGCAAAAAAGGAAGCGAGATAGGTAAGGTGCGTGTTATTTGACAAAACCGACCACCGCGCTTTGCTCTTCAACGTATCTCAAAGAGGCAAAGAATATTTAGAACGAGTGGGAAGTGGAGAGGCGGCTTGTCGAGCTTCGCTGCTGACTAGAAACTCCTTCCCTTAAAGGGAATGGGAAATGAGAGCCCGTATTAGCCTAATTCCTCGTTCGAGGGCAAAAACACCAAATCCGAGGGAATACGGACCGTAAAAGAAAGGGTTTCTAGACGCAAAAACATTTCTCCCATTCTTCTTTCGATGGAGCTCAACGTAATAATAATTAAGGTACTCTCGTTAAGCCGGGTAAACAACGGCAGAAAGTTAATGTGATTAAAGTATGGTTGAAGAACGTTGCAGGTCGGAGTTTTTAAAAAGAGGATGTTACTCACACCCACAAACACGTTTTTAACACGAGTTTACACATGGGAAATTTTGTGATAAATATCCTCTCTTTACAGAGAAATAAAGAGAAATACGCGATCAACCGCCATGGGACTACGTAAAAAAATTGTCAACGGAACAATATCTGCTTTATACTCGATACTGGAATAAAACCTTCAAATAAATGACCGAAATTGATAACCGGAATTTTTTATTTTCCATTCTCGAAAATAAAGCGGTCACAGAGATCGTCAATTACCGGAAAACAAAAATCAGATGTATCGACCTTTAAATTTAAAAATTGAGATTTACGTTGACAACAAAATATATTAAAGGGATAGTACCGATAAAACTACAAAATATCATCGATGCGGAAATCACGAATTTGCCATTATAGTTTCTTTATCATACTCTAGCGAAAAGACTCCATCTTTTAGTATCCTTAAAATAAAAAGTATAAAATTATAAATTACTATAAGTCAAACTGGTTTAAATACTTACTTTACTTAGGGTAAACGGCATAGTTATAGGCATCCTAACGGCGAACAACCATTTCGTATTTTGAAATGGTATAATAAGGAAATATTTGCAACTCGATTTTAATCATCGCTCCAGGTGGCATGGCTAGACTCACAAATTCAACGTCATTCTTTGAATAACCACCAGATGACACTTTTGAATAGGAAGGAAAAATATTCTCTTTAATAACCACTATGTTTTAGAACTACTCAAAATCAGCATTCTTTTTCTATGAGCTTCAGCATTTCTGAATCAAAACATATCTAGTTTGCATTTATATTATTCTCTCGCAACATTATTTGCAGTGATCAGATGGTTAAATAAACTAGACTACCGCCGCCATAGTAAAGGTATTCTTCGGCAAAGCTTTTATTTTCCCCTTTGTTGTCGTTTGATACAAAAATACTATGACGATGAAGTTAATATTAAAGAATTTAAAATTATTTATCACATTACCCTTTTGATATCGTGCAATTTATTTATACAACAGAGTAAAATTGTTTTCATGCTCATCTATTTTTCAAGAATTTGGCATGCAAAGAAAACAAGAAAAAGAAGAGTGATTAAATCTAAAGACAAACGGGAATCGAAGTGGTTCTGCTTGAAGACGGAAATACAATTGAGTCTATTAGAAGCAGTATAACAATAAGAGTGGCTTTAGGATATGATATTAAACAGCATGACACAAATCCCTGGGAAAAGAAGTCACACTTTGAGTCTAAATGAAGAGAAGAAAAATTAGAATCACTTCAAAATCGGCAAAAATTGCTTAAATTGAATTAAAAGCAATGATTTAATCGATAGCGAGAGCAAGTCTTAAGCTATTTCCATATTACGAGAGATTTAAACGGTGATCTTGTGTCTTGTGTCTCTACTCTGTCTTGTGTCATAGTTTAGATAATGAGATCCGCTTTTGGCACAATATTCGCTGAACGTCCACAGGACAACTGCATATAACTAGTAAGAAGATTTGAGACTTCTTACTGTAGACCAACGATGGAACATGTATTCCGAGAGAATGCTAGTATTCCTCGTTATGATAAATAAATCTGCTTGGTAAAACGTGAGAACTTCAAATACATGTAAGCGATAAAATAACAGAGGCGATATTTCAGTTCTCAGCGCAACCTTCACTGATATCTGTGGCAAATATTTCGAAGTTTGACGTGCGTGCTTACATGTGTTAGAAAAAGGAAAAATAATAAACATAGCAAGAACTTAACAAAGCCAATCCCATAGAGATCTCCCACTCAATGAGAAGCAAACTTTGAAAAACAACGTTGATTTGGATACAATGAACCCGGACAAATTGATCGCATATTGATTTTCTAAAGCCCATTGTCTTGCGTCGGCCGCATTCATCACTGTTTTCGTTGAAGGGCTCTTATGTCAGCCTCTCTATTTGAGAACTGCGGGAGAAAGTTTTTTCCGAACTTCACTTTCGTTGCGTCACACGAGCATTATTTTCAAACTGTTTTAATTCCCTTTCGCAGGCCTCACATTCTAAAGGAAACAATTTCTCAAATAATTTTTTCGCCGAAGGGAAAATAATTTCGAATGACGAGGAAGGAGACAAGGGAATGTGGCATGTTTACCAGCTTTCTATTTAACCGCAGTTTCGTGTATCAACAAGAGGTTTAATATTTATGAAACCAATCCATCAATCTCCCCCCGATTACGGGATAGGAATAGATCTTAAAACAACCGCCGAGGAATTTCCCGAGCGGTGCCTATTAATAATGTATTTCGGTGTTCTTGAAAGCTCACTTCGGATCTAAACCTGTTTCCTTCCGTTGCTTCGATTACACATCAAAACAGCTTTTTTTTCAAAGATCCGATGGAAATAAAATAGAACGTAGGAAATTGACGTGGTTTATCGGTATCCAAAGATCATGCTACATCCGTTTTATACCACTTTCGTATAGTCAGAACAACTGACTCTACTGAATTTTCTATCCCACCACAACAAACTGGAAAAGTTTTAATGTTTGAAAATAATATTTGAATGAAATCACAGTATAAGTTTATTGGCCGTTCATTTCTTCATGAATCTATCTCGATTAAATTAATTCTGATAAGAATTGCAGCGTTAAATTTTAAATTTATCACCATATTTATAAATTAACAGTTCTCATAAATGAAGATGCTTAGTATGAATGACGCTTTTCACAATGATTTCTCAAACTTAAGATGAATGGCACTGATTTTATTCGAAACACCTAAAGAGTGAAAGGGCTTATCTACAATAATAATACTTACAATTATTTAAGATATTTCTTTTTGAAGTATTTATACTCTTCGCAACTGTAAATTTAAGCTTATAAAAAGACCACAGCTGAATGCTGATTAAATTACTACTCTAAGGATTTAAAATAATAAAATCTTGACCGATGATTAAAATACTGTAAAGAAATAAATCAGAAGCGCTAATCATTACTGTACTACGACGGTTCTGAAGCCAAACAAATGAGATTTCGTGCACGAGACGGAAAAAACGCGATGAAAGCTGTTGCATTAATGATTCGGCTAATTCTTGGCTCGCAAAAAAAAAACGGTTGAAAAAGTGAGGTTCCTCGCGGCCTAGAAATTCGCCCCGCCAAAGCACGACAAAGAGGCGTGGCTTTATTCCCCTATTTTTCGGCCTTATTAAGAGGATGGACTTGAGTGACTTGCGGGTCAAGGTTTTCCAGGTGAGCCGAGTTGCGGCTTGCGAGAAACCTGCGTCCAAGACACAGGGAAGCAACAAGTGCAGCCTATGCATTCCTTCTTTTCTACACTGCTTCATGTTCCCTTTAACTTAAGTCGACGGTGGTCGATGGAAAGACGGGTCGACTCGACTACGACATGGGTGCAGTTTATAAAGGACGTGGGCCATAATGGATAACTGAATATCTCCATGATCAAAATGCTTTCATTACCCGGAGGTATCTCCTGAATTGTTCCGCGATGACCCACACTTGACCTGCGCCGGATTAGGTTCGTGAGATACCATCCGTAGCAATTCTGTCACGGTCTTAAAAGTCTGTAGCTGATTATTTTTGTCAAATGTTAACCCTTTCACCCTCTCACAAACATCAAAGACTTCATTCTCAGATGAATACGAGATTTAAGTCTCCATCTCATTACGCGTCACGCAATGTATGATTCAAATGACAAGGGTTATCCATTATTTTTTAAATGAGTTCCAAAATGGGCATTCGCATATTTTGAGCGAGAGGAATGACTGCCTGAGGATCGATTTTTCTAAACTTGGCGCGAGGTAAAGAGCTTTTCTTGAAGTAACAGATGACGTTCTCCGCAACCCTCTTTCTCCTAACCTCACTCTTTCCTTCTCATTCGCAATTGACGATAATTTACATCTCATTTCCTCATATGAGATTATAACGTCTTCTTTACCTCTAGACGTTATATAATTTAAAATTACTTTTCTTTTCTTTAACCACTGGACCGAAAGAATTTATATATTTAGATGAAGTGTGGGAAAAACAATGACTAAACCTACTGACTTTGGTACAGTTTAAAAACATTTCTTCCTCGTATTTACTGCGCGGGAAAGAATACAAGATCCCCATGTTTTAGCTCCTCTATCACCTAAAATAATGAATCATCTTCCTGTGAGTTCAGCGTGAACACTTATCGATAAAATGTTGAGAACCTTAGTAAGGAAGGTTTTAACGGGATGTTACTCATTATTGAACCATATTCTTTATTTATTCTTCAACGCTTAGAAAGACGTAGCGTAATGCTAGGGAATAAGACGGAAAATGGTGTTCATTCATACTGTATCCCTAATACAACACATTTATTCTGCTGCGATACAAATACTATAATTCCCGTAGAAAAAATTAAATCGAAATCCTTTTTACCCCAATTACATTCCTATAATGTTAATGATCCACTACAAAAATAAATACGTGTATGGTAAGGGCTAGGAAGGTAGGCATATGATACCGTAGAATATCTCTGCTGCCCCCCCCCCCCCCCCCAAGGCTATCGTCAGCCAAGTGGGTAGCGCGTTCGCCTTTTGTGAAAGCTATCCCCCCCTCACTAAAGTGACAGTATATATGTATGAAATGACCTCTGCAGTCGAATTTTTTTAATAATACTACTACTACTCCTTTTTCTCCCTAAGCAATCTATACAAGGGCTCTTTAAATTTGTAACAAAGTTCAAAATATCCACAATTAGATGTTAAAAATTTTAAATAAAATTTATTTGAAATATTCTTAGAAATCAAAGCATTATTTTCGACGATATTTCGACCAATATACTCAAATTCACGCATTATTAAAATGCATTATTTATCAAATCTGGTTATTTTCGAATTAAATATCGCGGAAAATCAAAATTTAGAACACACATCTCCGATATTTACTTAGTCTGATGCTTGAATGACCTTAATTCTATGTTTAATGGAATTCAAATACTAATTGCAATTCGATTGTTGTCCCTCATTCCACGAAGAGAAATGTATTTACGATAATAGTGCTAACAGGAAAGAAACGACTTTAACATTCTCCAAGATATAAAAAATAATTTATTGCTTTGCTGAGATTTAAGACAAAATAAAAATAACACTTTACTTCAGACAACATATTTTCCACCGCAAACACAGGATTACCCAACAAACAGAGGTATCCAATTAAAACTGCCGTGAGTTTCTTCTCCGAGTACCGTGGCGATCTTGATTCGATAATAGACCAAAATCAATACTGCACGCATGTTAACAAATTCGACCAGAATTTGAATGAGTCAATTTGAGAAAACGACCCGAAACCCGAAGTACATCAAAACTAGGTCGAGGTAATATCCAATTCAAAAATAAAAACTAAATTCAAATATTTTTGAACTGAGGGGGTTGAAAGATGATTTCATTTTAAAGAATAAGAAAAATATGCGCTTCAAGCTCATATAGTTGAATGCTTAACAGAGCCTTTATTGAACAAAATTCGATTAACTTTAGGCATTAATTTTCTACAAGAGAATTCCTTCGTTATTTATAATATTTCGGAATATGTGAATATCCCTAACCCTAAATTCCAAAGTCCGAAACATTCGTCGAAAATACATTCTTTAAGTTTGCATGGTATAGTGAAGGAGAATGAGTCTAAAATAAAAACTTCAGCAATGAGGTTAATGATACTGCAGGAGATATCGAGAATATCATCAAGTACGATACACAACTTCTTCAAGTTGTAATATTAAAGCTTCGACAGCCGAGGTCATTTTGCACGTCAGCTCTCACCGGGATTCGAACCCGGGACTCATTCCTAAGGCGAACGCATTGCCCACTTGCATATGCGGAGGCCTCCTTCATCCCTAAAAGATTATTGGACCATGAACCTTAATGAATCTTCTTTATCAAGTAGATGTGTACATGAACAATGCTAAACTTCGCTTTTTGCATTTTATACGTATTAATTACGTCATATCGAAGATTTTTATTAATCCGGAAAATCCAAATTTCTGAACAAGGGGAACAATGTCCTAAGCATTTGAGATTAGGAGACTGTAGTACGAGAATATTATAATCTCCTTACAATTCTTGGTTATTAATATGATTTAGCTGTATTTATGATATTCTTCTCCATTATAGTTATAGCATCCCAAGGAAAAAGCGGATTTGAAGAAAGGCTGTCGGGACCGGGAATCGAACCCGTGATCTTCCTCAGACTTTTTTCAAGTCCGTTTTTCCTCGGGAATTTTCCTGGGTGCACGCCCTTATGCGAAAATTTACCCAAACCCTCTTCCTTATGATTATAGCAGTTATTTTGACGAATAACTATAAAAAATTTCAACCCTACCGATGCGAAATGAAACGCTGAACAGTCGTAACAACAGAGCAAAATGAAACCGAAACCGATGTGGAGATTTGGAGCGTTCTAAAAGTCGAAATATTTTCCCTTTCGCCTATCCAATTTCGCCGCGACGTCCTCGTAGACGCAATCACCCTCTGAGGCGAGACACCGCAGTAAATGAAGCCTCTAATCTTATCTTCGTTACCTCCCAAAACCTCTGCACCCCAAACAATCGCTTGGTTTGCTTATGCGATAGGTCGCTTCATTCTACCAAGTTACCCAAGGCTGAGCAACTACGGAAATGAAATTTTGGATAACTTGATTAAACAGGTCAAATTTTACGTAGGAAATATTTTCTTGGGGATAACTTCGTCAGTGGTCAACATGCTGCAGCTCGACTGTTGAAACCGGATTTCATATGCTAAATTATGCGGGCTTTTGAGTTTGAACTTACAATTACTGCACTATACTAAAACTTCTGAAAGTCACTTTTAACGGAATTCGTTAATGCTCACATTTATGCGTAACGAGTGGTTCTTACATAGAAACGCTATGAGGGGGTATTTCAAAGATAATGAAATCACCCACAGAAGAATGCATAAACATATCCATTTTTAATACGAATAGAATAAAAAATCCTAGAATTTAACATATCTGAGAGATTTCAAGAGAATTTCCTTAAATAAACTCAAACAACGAAGGCAAACTCAACAAATTTTGCAAGTTTAAAGCAGAAAGAACGACTAAACAACTGTAGAAGCGTAATGTTATACTTATTGAAATTTGCTTCACCCAATGAAATAGTCATCTTTTTCGGAAAATCAATTAAGATCATCTGTAGATACAAGACTAAGTTTAGCCGGGGACAGTGTAACGCAAATGAATATTCATAAATATACAAGATAATTCACCCATGTTGAAATATACACTAGCGTTACTAATAAGGATGATTTTATTGATAAGGATTGATATATAAAAACTGAATTTTGAAATCTGTTTAAATTACGGAAACTTGGATTGCATTATTTGCTTTATTCTAACGGCTACAGTCTTAAGAAAAGATACAAACGAAAGTAGAAGGGAACGAATACACCCAAGAGTCGTCTAAGATACTGCGAGCTTTTGAATTGAAAAAATTAAGTACATTTATAAGTAAGTAAATGAGTAAATTTATCACTTTTGACCTTGAAGAACAAGTCAATATCCCAGAAAGTATTATCAAGTTATACATACGAGCTCGTACATGCTGAAAATTTAACGGAAAACTATCACCGTGCTGTAACCCTTACAACCTACGTATGAAACGAATTTGTACGATAAAATACTCTCAAATATCGAACAAAACTGATTTGTAAACGTTATCCAGACCGGGTTTAGGCGATTAGGTAAGCAAAAAGTATATGAGGGCAGCATGGGCATATGTTCTACTTTATACTCTGGATCGCACCAAGACTGAGTTCACATTATTTTGTATAGAGGCGCCAGAATACCTGCGGCAGACTCCTTTACTACCTCATCATCGGGAAGTACAGAAGCTGATTTAGGGGTGAATTGCATAGGAAATAGTCAGTGAAGGAAGGAAATGAGGGCATGGAAAAACGAACTAAAGAGATAGAAGAGACCAAAACCTCTTATACAAGGACAGAATAGGTATGGGAGCAAGAACCTCAACGTAAACGATTTTGTTTAAGAATACTATTGATTGACGAACTTTATAGAAGTTTTGTATATAATACATAAGTTATACTTACATATATAATTAATGTCAAAATAGAATTTTAAATAACCTTATATGTTATTTATAAATATCCGTTTTCGCTGACCAGCGCCTTTCTCCTTTCACACGTCATCAAAACATATAAATAAAACACAGTTTTAAAGAAAAGGTTTTCCGCTTCCCACTAAAAACAGACCAACATATAAAAAATGTACCACTTGGTCAAAAAATCGAGTTAAATTTTGAATTTGCCCATAGTTTCGTTACTGGATGTGTAGATGTCGATATCTATCTAATACAAACAAGGTATATCGAAAAGGACACTGATACAGAATAAGAGTGTGTTTTTAAGGTATGTTTTAGTATTTTTGTAAAAGTTTGTAGTGATTGTTTGTTAAAATGTATTTGGGTGGGGAAAGAGAGTATCAGTGTCCATCTGCGAAAATATCGCACGGGGCAACTAGTATTATATATATTAAATTTATACATTACATATATCAATTCAGAGAGTGTACTTTAGTTTTGGCCAAGCGAACCATTGATGTTTTTCCTATCGATAAAAAACAGGGTGGATGAGAAAGCAATCTCACTATGATGCAACTCAGCAAGCGTATGGGAGAATACGTCATCCCTCAAGCGATTCGGAGACGAGTGATCGAGAAAATTCCAACATTCTGTAACGTCGGCTTCGGAGTACAAATTTGAACAAGAGACCTTTCCATTGAAAAGAATGTACCGTTTCGCCATTTTCTGAGATCGGGAGAACGCAAAAGCAAAGACTGGGGAGGGTAGGATCAAGAGGAAAATCAGCAGCAAAACCAAAGCAAGCTTCGCGAGTTACTACCTTCAAAACAAAAGTTATCCAGTAAAATGTCATTCACATACCATCTAGAACTCGAAAAAGTTTCACTGCGATAAAAATATTGCAATTCAACAAAAAGTACAATATATATACAATATCGGAAATAAAGTACTCAAGCATTTAAGTAAAATGAAGAAACTTTTGGTGCTTTCGTAATTTTTATTTTCATTGTTCAAAGATAATATTTCATCAAACGTACGCAAAATATAGAATAACTTTGGTGCTTTGTCTATAAGAAGATTTCTGTCCAAAGAAGATCTCGAGAATCTTCAAATCAATATCTATTTAATTCGCCAATTAATAACTGAGATTTGTGAATAAAATATTCATGCTAAATTCGAATCCATAACCCTAGACGCTGGAGTGGCGTACCTATCGCGTGCGTGTCCTAAAAACGAGGATATAATTTTTCGGCACGCAGAACTCTGACAACACTATCTTTGCTAGGTATTCTTTACTTAAAAAATTAGGCCACAGAGCAAATAAATATGGATTATGTACATTAGAAATGAGTACTACACCTTAATCTCTTCTTTGATATAGTAAAATAGATAATATTAACATCTCACTATATGGCTTACAACCACATTGGCTCACAAGTACTCCTTATTTATCATATAATGCCACAAAAGGTTCGCCATTTTTGCCCTAGAGTAACAAGCCAAGCATGCTAACCAACAGAGGTGGTAAAATGTAAAATTTAGTTTAGTTATTAGTTTAGATTTGTTTAATGCTTTAAAAAGAAGCAAATTATACAGAAAATTTACAAAAAGGATAAGAAAGAATTAGGTTGCCTCAAAAGGTACCTGTGTGGAGCCAACCATCATACAAAAAAGGACATTCATGCGTTGCAAAAAAGAGCGTAACTGATAACAAATAATTTGTAATTTAATAAATTGAAATACAACGAAATTGAAGTGAACGTAAAAGAAATATGTATAATATAGTAAAGTTTAAGAAAAGAAACTAGTGAAACTTAAATAATACTTGGAATTCCCTCATTCAAAAACCAAAACTTAGCCATTCTAAAAAATTTGTTCGTGCACTTGGCACTTTTAATAACATTTGGTAACAAATTAAAAATTTTTGGCCCTAAATAAACAAAAAATTTCTTGAAAAGAGTAAAATTTGGCTTAATTAAAAAACATTTCTTTTTCTCAAATTAAATTTGGAGTCAGTAATAGATGGCCTGTTGCCAGTCATGATATTAAATAATTTTGACAACTTAAATAAAAACAAATGTCTCAAGGGCAGTATAGACAAGGATAAAAATAAAGGGAATGAATTTTCGTAATTTTTTAAACAAATACACGTGATAATTAATATTAATACAATATTGATAATATTAATAATAATAATTTACTAACAATCAAAAATAAAAAATCTCTAGCTTTAGGCAGATATAAGCTCTGACTTCGAACGTTAAAGACAATGCTGCTACTCCAATTCACCCATCACTTCCGTCAATAAAAAAGCAATAGCGGAAGCTTTACGGGGGTACATTGGCACGACTATGAAGTGAGACAGAAGAGGTAGTTTGTTCTATTTTCATAGATACATGATCGGATGTCTAGAGCTCGTTGTACGGTAGTGTTAGACAGGCGGAAGGCATATTTCTCTGGGAAGTACAAAAAGTGATGTGAAACAAAAGAAACCGACTGAGAACGGGAAAACTTCCGCTAAAGGTATTTCCTCGGTTAAGGCTTACAAATAACTATTCCACGCCAAATTCAGCTCACACTTCTACCTCACGAGAAATTTCAATGAACGTAATTTTCCTCGGCGTTTATTTTGAGAAACATCATCAAAGCACGACTACTATAAAATTTCACGAACTGAGCGCTTGAAATTTCGATTTTTCATACCCTCAATTTAACGAGCAGGCTATTTTCATACTAGGTCTCGACCACTGTTATGTGAAACGTCATTAAAAATTGATTTTGAGAAATTCATGTCAAGACAGCAGGAAATGATAATCGTTTTGGCTCAAATTTTGAGTGTAACACCTTTGTACACATAGCTAAATCTTAGTCATTGGCTAAGAAAGACATTTCTATTTTTTTTTAAATAAACGGTAGTTACAATGTCATTTGATCTATTACATTATTTCCCTATCTACATTTATTCCCAAGCTGCTTTACGTATATGTAAATTACCATAGATTTTCATACACGACTTCTTTCTGATGCGAAAAAATTTGATCAAGATTGCCTCAGAAAAAATTTATAGTTAAAAGGAAACACAAACTTTCATAGTCACCTCATACGTAGATAAATGCTGGAGAAATCAAATAAAATAACTGAGAAAGAACCTCAGCTGTCGAGGTATTTTTAAACATAACACTAAAATATCAATTAATTAACTCGAATTAAAATCTTGTAAGTCCTGGACAACTAATAATTTGTCGCAAATCACTCAAAATCATCACTTGTCTTTAAATCCAAAGATAATTGGTCACCCTTTATTTAGTTAAATTTTTCTAATTTTTCCATCCAGTTAATAGTCTAACTACAATTCCGTCGAAATTTCCATGTACGCCATAATGCTCATGAATGCACGAGAGTGCGTGAGATGTAAGCTAAGCAATGACTCATTTCTTTCTCTGGAAACTCGACGACCAAAACAGCAATGTTTCATGGGTTTAGGCGCCCCGAGCAGTAACTTGGCGCTAACCCTGTTTCCGCCGAATATTTACCACGTCTTTGCACTTCAAACACTATTCTATCAAACAATAAACACCTATTACGAATGCTGTTAAACTGTAGAGCGAGAAATGAGCCTGGTAGGTAAGAGTTCCGATTAACAGTAACGCTAGCAGCAAAATGTTCAAACGCAGGCGGAAAATTTTCCTTCCAATTTAAAACCATAAAACGTGAGACCTGAATAAAACTAAATTAAATATTGTATAGGAAAATAATTAAATGAAATGTAAGCTATGCAGCGATGAATAGGGCTTACTTCACCTTTCGAGATTAAAATTCACAATACTAAGCTCGAATTTTCCGGGATTTTTTAATTGTATGCTTAAGTAAATATAGTGTTCGACCAATTTGGAATTGCTACAATGATAGGACGGAAACATGTCAATTTAGATTCTTTCACATCATGAAACACAAAATTTCAGCGAAAAAGTCAGGTCATTTAAAAATCTTAAATGAATTTCCGATCTAAAAAATGAAAATCTCAACTGGTGAAATTATCTCAACGATTTTAGCAAGAAATTTCTATGAAAGAGGAATCGCTTTCTATAGTCAAACTAAATTCAGTCAAAAAAAATTTACAGAACATTTTACATTTCACAGTATTAAAAAATAAATAAGAAATTACATGATAAATATGGTAATTTCTTCGAGCATAAGAAAAAGAGATTTATTACTATATAAATAAAAAATAATAAGAGAAAATTTATCCTCGGATAAGAATTGTTACCAATCTTTAGGTATTCGTCCAAAAGTACAAAGATATCTATCTATCTTTGTTGTCTTTTAATAGCATTAATCCTGATGAGTCTTGGGCAAATAAAAGTGAAATCATTACACGCAAGAACGGAGTGAGACCCTTTTAAATGGCTGAAAGGCATAAAAAATATTTCGACATTTAACAGTGCATCATAATGAGAGGTACTGCAAACGAGAATAATAAAAAGCTCCACGAGAAGAATCATTTACTAAATTTATTGCGGTTTAGTGAATGGTTCATTTCATGGAGATCTTTAACATTAATAAGTGCCACAAAGTCATAGCAGACTCTGTCTCGCTTAAGCATAACTTTCCCTTTTACACATTAAAGCGATTCGAAACGGTTTCCGAAGAAAAACAATGCTGCCTTGAAACGACGCAAAGACGTACACATATTCCGAAGGAGGAAGGTACACACAGGTGTTACGTCTTAAAGCGACAATCAAACCGATTTGGCAGGCCTTTGCTCCACATAGGTCTCGCGATTTGCCTTCGGAACGGCCCGCATTACGATTTGCTTCGCCGCGACGGACGATTGCGACAGCCGCCGGAAATGAAAAAAATCTACGTTTGATAAGGGCAACGGCGGTGTATTTCGCCGTGCTCTGTAACGTAGGGTGATCGTTAAAATGTCACCGAGAAGCGGCCACGCTCAAAGGAAAGGAGTTTCTCGAGAGACCCCATTCATGCACTGTGATTATTCTTTTCGGAGATGTGAAAGCGAGACTTCCATTGCCCGAATCGGCCTTATGGATACATAATGCAGGAATTCGATTTATTTTCCCGTTTTGATTTAAATTAAGAAGAGTGGATCGGAAAGGCAAAAGAATTCCTTTTGACAATATCAGTAATGATGATAATATTATAATGCACCTAATATGTCTATGATTGTAAGCAGTGTATTTAAACATGGATGGAGCATCTTCGGAAGGTATGACTATGAAAGTGAAACTTAGGTAAATGCTACAATAACCAAGTGACTACAGACAACGTAAAGAGGTATGGAACGGTGTAGGTTTGGAATGACAGAAGACGTCACACCTGGATAAGGATGATGGAGCGACAGAATTCATTGATAAAGAAGACCACTGGAATAGATGTGGGCGTGGCGGGAGAAATGACGAACTTTGAACATAAGGCGTTCACAGCTGGATACCACGTGAAGAGGCCAAGAAAAAGAGCGAGGGACGGATGAAACAGAGAATAGCAGTTAAGAGTAACATGAAAAGCTCATGATAGAGGATTGGAAAACGCTTGGGGAAGCCTAAATCCGATGTCCGATTGAAAATGGTACATGATGATGATGATATGCATCTACATACATATATTATTCCCAATTGCCGAATTCGGGCATGGCCCGAAATTTCTACTCTCTCGGCGGAGCTGTTATTTCCATTTTCGTAATACCTGAAGAAAACTTTCATTTTGACCAACTGAGTAAATGAAACCATAGTTTTCGAGCTAGCGTTTCGAGAAGAAATTTGACTGGGTTGGGTCCGGTCCGGTAGGGGACGGAGACTTGTAATTTGAATTGCATTTAAAATTAACTCATTCAAATTATGGTTTAACCAACGAGGATATTGATACAGTAGTGTCAAATTATAATTTGCGTAAATTTATTTTAAATAAAATTCAAAACCAAATACCCCGTTCTCTAACCACCAGGACCTTACCTAACCCAGCAAAAGTTATTCAAAAACACTAATTGTGAATTGAAAAACACTCGGGTGTTTCAAAAATAGAAATACCTCCTCTATGAAGTGAGTAAAAATTCTGTTAATGCCCTAATCCTGCGAATGCGAATAACATATACAAAAGCATATGGCACACATACACAATAATTTAGCTACACAACAATGCAGAGATACCTCAACAAACCAATGAATCTGCTGGTAATTTTCGGCTAACGACGAATTTTGACCCCGGAAAATTGGGTACTTTCCATTCTTGCTACCCAAAATATTTTGCAACATTTGTTAATTTTAGGATTTTGCATCGTATAGGAAATGACATTACGGCTGAAAAAACGTTTCGGCGGACGTATGATTTTCAAAAGATTATTCTCTCTGTCTCAGGCATTTCTATATGAGGAAAAAGCAGCTACAGATGCTATTTACGTGAGGTAATTCAAGTCAAATAACATTGCTTTATGGTAATTGAGAATGGACCGAGCAAAGGTAGAAGGGAATTAAATAGAGGAGGAAAAAAGAGGGAATGTTAAACGAGTTATGTCTGAAAGAAGAATGGGGAATCGTACACATTAAACACATCGATCGATTAGGGAGTTAAAAATAGACGTTAAGAATCTAAATCAAGGAAGGGAATTTCACATACAAAGGTGAATCAACGGAGCGGAGGATATGTCATGTTTTAATTAATGAAATGAAAGATATCAGAGAGAGAAGATAGTAAAGTACTCTTCAAAAATGACAAAGTATAACTCTAAATATAATATTATAAGAAAAGAAACTCTTAATATAATATTATAAGAAAAGAATCTCAAATAGGATAATTAATTACATTTACGTGGTATTAATTCGCCGAATTCTTAGAAGCCAATGATAAACGTGTACTACATCTTACATCGTTACTACATCGAGAGCGAAAGCACTCTTAGAAGAAGTTCCGAAATAACTAAACCTTGAACATCACAAAAACAGGTATCGCTAAGAATTCGTGTTGCCGTAAGTAAAACATAGACCCTTCAAATATTTACGCTATCCCAACGCTGAATTCCTACACTTACCCCTTGAAAAGTTATCCCGAGAGAACCCTTGTGTTACACTTCAGACAAGATCAAAGGCTACAGATCTCTTGAGATGATATTGAGATTCGAATCTCAGCTGCTCTCGCAAAAGTTCATTACAGGATAGGGCAGATGCTTTCTCATCCTACGTAATCCTCCAGGAATTTGCATATAATAGGGACTCGGACAACTTGGAAACTCGCGCGTAATACGAGGTGTGATAAGCGCAGCCAAGCAGAAGGCTCTGGGATGCGCTGAAAATTGCTTTAACTTGTTGGAAAATTTACCGTTACAAAGCCAAGAATGTACTCCGATGAAGTTGAGATCACGTTTATCTAAGTATTTGTCAACACGAAAGACAGGCATTGGAGCAGATGGAAGAAGACAATTCATTACAACCATCGAAGATTCATGAAACAGGATTTGAATATTTATTCGCCAAGCCGTAAAAGTTTAAAGCCGCACACATTATTAATATATATAAATGACAATAGATGCAGTCAATAAATCGGTACTTGAAGTGCCGATTTATTGACTGCAATTAACAACGTACAGAACTACTTTTCCGGAGAATAAAATTTGAGACTAATGATTATGAGTAATTGTTCGAACAGTGATTAATATTGCGAAAATGCAATAATTTACTTCTCTGAAACAATTTTTTCAAAGAATAGAAGGAAATTTCCCATAGATTACGATCTACGTCGATTCCGAGGAGTAAGGTATATTTTTCGCTGCAGAGCTTGATTATGAATAAATTTTAAGGTCAATACATTTGGCAATAATTACCATTATAATAATATAAGAAGTAAATGACAAATACTGGATACAATATAAAGAAGGATGATCTAAAGATAAGATATCAACATTAAGCTTACTAAGGACATGAGCAACAGTTCCCGACAGGGGTCAGCAAATTGCAGCTCTTGAGACACAGAAGTCTTTTTGGATACATAGAAATTGCTCTGACATAATGAGAAAATTACACAATTACGGGCTTAATTCATTACTTTTTCCTTTCTTTCAACAATTTTAACAGCAAAATAATGCGTTATTTGAACTCAGTATCTACGGATCAACATACTTACGAGACCAAATTCTGGAACGCATTTCATCAAACATTAACAAATTAAAGATCTATAGATTTATAATAGATAACTGATCCGAATCGAAATTTGTGTCTTAAAACAACAACTTAATCAATGGATGTTGAATTTTTTAAGATAATGAAACCTGGTAGCTCATTCCTGAAACAGAATTAATCCATTTCGAGAGTTTTTCTTTGTTTTACGAAAAAAATAATTTGTGTGATAACTTTCAATGGTAATAAGAAGAATATTTTATTTCCGGAATTATTTTCATGGGTCTCGCATACGTATAAAACCAGGGGAGCATATTCGGCATTTCTCTCTCAAAAGTCTTGCCCTAGGACACGACATGGGAATCCTACGGAGGTGGTAAATAATATCCCCATGCAAACACGTCACGGTCGCTGATCTTTACGCCTTAGAAACACGAAATGATCTACCGTTTTCGTGTTTGCAGATGGACATTCAGACACTCCGAAAGAGAACGCGTGGAATCGGACTCGCAACCTGAGTAACAGTAGTTGAACGCTATAGCACGTAAAGGCTCAGTCCAAGTCACGTCCAACACGAGTTGAGAGTGGCCGCCATAAATGCCAATTCTTCCGCATAATATTCCAAGCGCATCCATCCAAATCGGAGGCAAACCCCCATGCGAGAACTTATGGCGATGAGGGGTGAGGAAAGGATAAGCTGGTGGGGTGTGAGGACGGCGATAGGAGACCAAGGAGGAACAATAACGGGAAACGGGAGTCAGAACTACAGGAAGTATGCATACAGTGGTCGAGCTAAAAGAATGTGTATGACAGTTTCCCCGTTTTCGAGGATATCCTTCCCTAGAATTCAGAAGCGAGGAGGGGCGTGAGATTCCTTTCATATATCCCTTCTTTGATACCTCTTACACCTTCCTCTTCCCCCAACTTTTGTACATCTTCCATCCCAAGAAAGATCACAACTCTAGTAGAGGTCATCCATAAGTTCTAGTTTTCCCCTTAAACCTTGAGTGTTACCTTACCTTCCTTTCCTTCGGTAAATCGCAAAACTTAATTCTGGCAAGGAAAAGAGTTGAGGGATATTTGGCACTTAAGGATGTGAATCTAGGACAAATCCCAAAGAGAAAAAGACATGGAAAAAGTCTGACAGGTCCTGTATCTACTAAAGTACTAAGTATCCCAAACGACCGGTTCTGGCTGGATAGCTTAATTGGCTAAAGCAGCCTCCCGGAAAAAGGAAGATACCAGCTTCCGGTCCTGTCATATTTTCTTCATACCCTTTTCTCCTTGGAATTCATTCTTGCATTCATTTTCATTGCAGCTCGCCATATGTATTACATATTATACATTGTATGCGTTAGAAAAACCATTCAAATGGATAAATGATGCTATACAAGCATCGATCAAATCAATATATCATAAATTATTCTCGATCAGTGTTTATCGATCAGTTAAACGTTAAAATGAGTAAAACCAGGCAAAAGTCCATCACTCTATTCGATGAGAAACCAGTCTCGTAAACTCATTTCCTTTTTATCGATTGATTAATATGAGGAGAGAACAGATTCTAACCCAACAGGCAGGAAAAGCTTGACATTTAATTTTGGATGATCGCAGAATCTTTTATAAAAACTTTGAAAAGGACGTTAAAACTCCTGCGGAGTGGAGAAAATTCTCATTTGTTTACAAGGGTGTCATCTTTAAGAATTTCGAGCCCGTTATTCCAAGAATAACTACACGGAAAATTTTGTTTTCAGAGCGAAGTACTCTCGAAGAAGATGGTGAAGTGGGGGCTCTTTAAAAGTTGCATCTTGGGGAAGCTGTTTCAATTCGCGAGAGACAAGCAGTTGCACAAACCAACAGCCTGAAGGGAATTTCGAAAATTCCTACCTGAGATCCACCACTCATCGTAAGTGACTTTAAGTAATTAAAATGATCTTCCCTCCTATCGCGAACAGCTGAGAACTAAACTTCGTGTGAAAAAGTCCTTTTTGATTTTTTCCAAGCAACAGAAGAGAGGCAGAAAACTTGATAGAGACAAACTTCAACATTCTCGAATGGATGCAAGATAACGAGATCTGATCCAACAGCCAGTACCCACAGGATATATTCTCGAGGTAAGGAGATTAAATACATTTCTTGTCATATTAATACAGATTATCAAGAGAAGAAAAAAAATACAGGAATTATTTCGCAAGGAAAGAACTGAGAAGTATATTCCATACTGAAATGAGAAAGTAAACAATGGATAAACGTATACACTTTACAAATGATAAGGGATTTAAGGTAAAATCGTGACTCTCTATCCATAAATGCCATGAAAAACCATAGGCAACAAAAATAAGTTCGAAACAATAACGAAGGCTTATAAAAGGATTTTCAGAATAGTCGTTCATTTTCCCTTTAAAACTGAAGGAATTATTGAAACAATACACCTATTGTCATCATAACTATTTTAATTACTTTAATTTGTGAATTTATCTTTATTTTAATCACGGTCTGAGAAATATTAAGATAAATAGGCATAAATTGAAAACAAATATCTATGATCATTGATTTAAGCACGTTTTACTTATGCGTCAACCAGATAAATGTACGCCTAAGAAATAAATATCTGTACATGCAGCTATTTTTAAGTATCAAATTAAATATTTACAGGTTGAGTCACCACAGCTCATTATAATTATTAATTTCTGCAATACTAACCACTATTTTTAGATCTAACTTCATATTTTTCTTTCGCATGATGCCTTATATAAAACATTAGGCAAATAATAGTAAACAGCCTCTCAACAATATATTGCCGCTTCACTCTTTATACCGACTCAAACTTTTCGGAACACTAACCATAAGTTATTCGCATAGGTCTAAACACTAATCGTAAAAGGGATGAACACAAAGCGTGAGATCAAATATTTTTATTTTCTATTTTTCATCAAGAACCCTCATCAAAGGACAAGAGCTCGTAGAATCAACTACGCATATAGTATGAAACTTGAGGAATATATTACCCTCGGATAGTGAAGATTCAAGGACTTTCGTGATTTATAACGATCCCTTAGAATAGGGGTTCGCAAACCCGCGATATAATCGACCCCTTTTGGATGTCATCCAACTGTCATCGACCCTTAATTCAAAATCAGTCATTGAGAGCAACTCTTTCCGTATGATCAGGATAAGCGTTTAAGGATGGAACGGAAAAGAAATACTGATTTAAAATAATGTAAGAATGTTCTAATAATTTTTATAAAGCTATACAGTTAAAGTGAGATCGATAAAAATTTTAATCAAAAATCCACGCAGCGAAATCCTGTTTTCTTTAAAGAATATAGTTTAGAACGTAACCAAGAATTCACAGCTTTGGAGTGGCCAGTCGTGGGTCTTCACACCCATAATTCACAGCACCATCGACCACCAGATTATTGTAAGCCCCTTGCACATTGTGATCGAGCCCATACCACATTCCTAGAACGGAAAGCAAGCATACATGAATCCAAAACCTCGACATTTTAAGCCCCTTGCACATTATGTTCAACCATACAGATTTGGCAAACCCCTGCGTTAGACTACTACCACGTTATAAGGGCGGAAAACAGAACATTTGAACCAATGACTTAAATACTGCAATCCCCCGCATGTTGTGATTGCCCTAACAGTCCAAACAGACTTCGCAAACCCTGGGTTAGATTCTTACCACAACGGACAAAAGAAATTTGCATTAAATCCCCAATTCTGTTATATAAGAAAAAACGTGGAAAGCGATCCTCCAGGGAAGAAACCTACATTCTTCTCGGACGAGGGTAAAATTCGCAGAAATAAATAGTGAGGAAAGGAGACACGCGACGAAAGTGTGCATAGGGAATTTGCCGAAGACAAAATGAGATTGGACGGAGGAAGGGAGAGCCTCCCCGGCAGCTTTCACCTTGTTGGTTTCTTAATGCAATTATTCCCATTCTTAACGGAAATGCATTTAATTGACTCCCAATCGAACGCCCTAACTCTGGATGTTAACGGGTAAAGAGACATCTACTGCGGCTGAAAGAAAATCTTTCTGAAATCGCTTCAAACTTCAAAGTTTCAGCTGCTTTGGTTAGGTTACAGGCAGACCCTAATATATTTACGCTCCGTGATGGTCAGAAATTCGTTTTTTCTACACCATTTACATTGATCTGATGAAACACTTATCGATAATTAATTTTGACTCATTTACTATTTTATTGATTATCACTCAGTAGATTCTATTTAAGTACGCTCGATCAAACCAATAGGAAGAACAGGTAAAAAATATATAGTAATGAAATGATTTCTTCGTTCATCCGATAAGTAGCCTTTTGAGAATTAGATTAATTAACCCTTTTTAATACATGTATCCCTTTAAGTGGTTGGTTTTGATACGGTATTGAAAATTGGCTAGAACGATACGTCCTATTATAAAAACATACAGCATTGCACCAGCCTCCTCTAGTGTATGTCCTGAAACGGCTGCCTCGTTTTTTTACCGTCTGCACGTCAGATTTTAAACACTCCAAAAGCCGTGGATGCAGGTAACTAAATCCACCAGCCAATTCAAGAAAGCTAGCAAGGAATTTAGACTTTCCTGTTGCCCCTGCTGTTAGATTTTCCTTTCCTACCAGCAGCAGGTACATCTACGGTAAGTCTCCACCCCTTGCTGTTGGGCATTCCACTTGGCTAAAATGGAATATCAACTTAAACTGATTAACATTTTTAACCGAGCTACACCGGGATCATCCCCGACTTAACATCCATTTTCCACGGGCGCCTTAATCTTAGCCCATATGCAATGCGCCTATGACTGCAGCACGAATCACGTACCGCCACCGCTCGAGCGACTTAAGCTCATTGTTTACGAGGGATCGTAACTGCTTCGTTTAAAGGACGAGTTTTTCCGCTCGAAATAATTTACAAGGCCATAACGCTAATAAAACCCCGGCAGCGAGATAATTCTCCGATGTCGAAAGATATTTTTCGTCCGAGACGAGAGATTCGATTTCTATGAGGGAACACGTTTGATGAGGAGCTTTCGAGAGGCTGTGCAGCATGGCTAATTGCCTCGGCGAGCCACGGAGGAAAAAATGCTCCTATTCATCGAATTATAAATAGGAAGTCGGGACTTGGAGAGTTGCGTCACTTTTGCATAGGTTTTCCCAACCTGCGGAGAAATCCGAGAGGATGATTCGGAAGAAAAAGGCTTTGAGTACTTACCTCTGAATTTCTTCGGAGGGTTGTTGAGGTCTCCTGCTCCAGGACATACTACGCTACGGTCGTCTACAAGCCTGAAATGATAATAAACGAGTATTATGAAAGAGCGGCTTACTCGTTCGGAAAAAATTTCTTCCGATGATTCATGCAAGTTCTTTTAGTCTATCTTAAAAAGTTAAATCCGTGAATAAAACAGTTCACTGGTATGCGAAGCATTTCAGTGGGCAACACTTCGTCAGTCTTTATCAGTGTTTTTTTCTAAATGGATCCCATAATAGATCTACTGTAATTTCACGATGCCAGGTATACATAGCGGACTAACCAGGAATTAATTCTGGGACCGCCTACAATATGTCTACATAACTAAAACGATCATCAATAAGACTAAATCGATCGGGAACGATTTAAAAAGATTCGTAATCATACTTATCCATTAATCATTTTATTCGGTATATATTTCATTGTTACTCAATATTCACATGAGAGGATAAACTTTTTTTTTAAATTTCTGACCAAAAGATCCTCTAAGGGAGGAAAGGCGATAAGTTCTACACTAACAAAAATAAACAACAGGAATCAAATTTTCTTCATGAAAACAAAACTGTTGGTTTTACTCAATTCTAGAGTTTATTATTACAATACCTTTAACCCCTGAATGTAATTTTTCCAGTCATTTATTCAATAAAACAAAAGTTTACTGTAACACGTGCTACCATTCCACATTACGGTAAACTCTATGATAATTATATGTATCAAGGATAGATTCACTAAATTAATTTCTAATATGCTACTGAAACTTATAAATTAGAATTAATTTCCCTGAATTAATTAATTCCCACTAAGCCACATTTACCACTCGGATAGGCAAGTGGGCAGCAGCGAAAGCGATCCTGGTTGAAAATTCCACTTGTGAAATGACCTTAGCTTTCCAAACACTTTTAAAAAATTACTAATTAATTACTCGAATTAATTATAATCGAGCGAGTAAACATTTTAATAAACCGTTAATTTCAATTTCGAATTGAAAATAAAATTTATAAAACAAGAAATGGAAATAATTGTTAAATAGCATTAAATTATACAGTGTATGACAAATTAAGGAAAGGGCACCAGAGAATTTTGATCAGAAAACGATAATGACCAGAGAAGAGAATATAAAATACGAAATTCTAACACAAAAGAGCGATCCAAGCTTTAATAAACATATACACACAAAGATCAACGTCGGATATTGTTTCCCTTTTGATCATTGAAAGTTCATTTCCTGCAACCAATAAGAATCAGAGAATGTTGCCTCAGAAAGTTCAACATTTCCTTTTATCAAATATGAATTCCTGGCATCTTGATCAACAGGTCAAGGAGAAACTGAGCAGGCAATGCACTTAAAGAGCCTGTCCTTGACATCTCACATCAGGTCCATTAAGTAAATTGAAGCTTCTGGCGAAACGTCGGACTTTGATAACGCAACAAATAGTTACAGTCTTGTGCTACTCATACCAAGAATCCATATAAAAACGAAGTAGATACTCCAGAAATTTATTTTAAACAAATCCCGAATACCGGATGCGTGAAATACAACACTAATCACAGACTGTTATGATCATCTTCCTGAAGATTCAGAAAACCGTTTGATTTTTCCAACCAGATTAATTATGATCTTAACGGGATTCAGTTTTGAGTTTAGCAATCATCGTAACTACGGCAGAGAATAGGTATAAAAGACATTTTCACCCCTTCAAATAAGAATAAAATGCTTAATCAGCGAAGTCTCCCGTAATATGTATGTCTACGCTAATTCTGTCTTTTCGCACGCACAGAAGTTACTTTGAAAGCGAGAATTCCGCAAGCATAAGTTCATTTCTTGATGTGTGAACTAAGCTCTCCTCCGAACGCACTGAGCTCACCCGACTAATTAGATGCCGATGTAAATGACATTTCAATTCCACTGATATGATAGAACAGAATTAAAAAGGGCAACAACACAACAGCTGACGACAGAAAAAGTCGCATCTTTTATACATTAAATGTAAAATTTTCGCTATAATTTATGGCTGAATCAGAAAATAAGTAAAAGATATACTTGCTCAAATACGAAGAGTAAAATGTAGATGTAAATCGAATATTAAAAACTACCGGCTGATCCCACTTCCATGAACCGTCTCTACAGAAAAAGATAAACTTGCTCAGACTTCGATAGACCCAAACAGAAGCTTAAAAACTTGCACGTTTCAAAGAAATACGTAACGTTTGTCTGTTACAGCATAAATAAATCACTACCTTTATATCATTATTATTTCTATTGGTAACACAATTACAACCACAATGGATACACTCTCTCATTATCACGGTCATTGGTATTACTAAATTATCATAATTACATTGATTTAAAAGCATTTTCCAAAATAATCGATATTCTAGCAGAATGATTCTTCACTCGTTAAGATATTCTCTGGTTATATTTCAATTTCATAATCATGAATTTTATACTTCTCAAAAACATTTCTATATTTCCTCTCTAAGAAGCAATCCTATTTTTCTGGAGATTACAAGCTTTTCTATGAATTCGTGATTTTTATAGATGAAAAAAAGATACTATAACCAACGGAGCTGATAACGAATGGTTGAAGAGAAGCAATAGGAAAGAAGTATTCAATAAATTAAGAAAGTAATTTATAAAATAAAATGCTTTGGGACCGTATGTGATGGATGAAATTCGAAAAATTATGTTGCATATATATTAATTGTAAACTTGTACGTATGTACATATGCGAAAGAGTTAAAAGAAAGATTAAGTAAATCAAAATCCATAATTTCAAAATCATTACGTAACGTGAACGGCTTCTATGACACGAAACAATCATACTTGGGTATAAAAACAACAAGATTTAACATATTTCCATTTATACACGTACGCCACGTCGGTAAGAGGAGGTAGATTAAAGAGTTGTCCACATAAAAGGTCAACATTCACAAAGATCATCCATTTACTCGGCACCAAGTGTCCTTCCCATGCATATTCCCAAGTGCTTACGACATGCATGATAACTCGTTTACTCGTTATGTGAGAGGATAATTTCTAATTTTTCACACCGCATCTGCGTCAGCAAGGAAGGGTAGGAAAATCAAAATATGCCGACATCGCTCGAGAATCCGTACGACATATATGCCGAGCGAAAGGCGAGGATCAAAAATTAGTAATGGTGACGGCACTTTGCAGTCAACAACGCCGCCGATCGGTGCGTTTCGAAAAATTTTACATAACTAGGATCGAAAGGGCTTGCAAGTGGTTATGAAATGGAGAATACCATGAGATTCCTCGTTAATATTCTCAGAGCCTAAATCAAATTAGTGGATCAGCCAATCCATTGGAAGATGTAAATGATGAATTATTAAGTTGAGAAATGATAATTAGAATTACGCACAATCGATATCGTGACTAAATTTTACCAATCTCTTAGTACGAAAAATATAATATTTTAATTAAAAACAATTATTTTCTTAGATGCATAATACCATTCAATAAAAGATAATTATAATAAAAGTATTTATAGTAACTTCTAAAATATTAAGTTATAAATAAAATATTTATAATAATGCACCATTCAACAACAGTTTAATTTTTTGTGCATAATGAAATGGAAGAAGAAAGAAAAATCTTAGTTCATAATGATTGTTATTAATCAGCTGATTGGTATTTTTATAATTGATGGAAGAATTATTGTTCTTAATTAATTGGTATTGGAACCCTTGTACCTTAGCAGTACTATGATCTCACAAAAACAGAGGTCGAATATATATTACTTCACTTTCAACTGAAATCATTATTAAAATAGAAGTTACGTTAAGAATGCATACGATGAATTTACATTAACTCGCGGATTCAAATACCGGAAACGTGGTGAAGTTTCCAGGCTTCGGCAATATATATTCTTAGGGCATCGCACACCGTAGGCCTTCCAAAGAAGAACTTCCGCCTGAAGAGTTATTCTTAACATTCCTGCTTCGTCATCTCAATCACACATCTGGGAAATGCTTCGAGTAACGCCGTTTATATAGAAGGAATTTTATTTGTGAATGTTTAAAGCGGATTCGGGGGATGGATAAAATTTCACCACAGTTATTTTCCAGCGAATGTGAAAAAAACTCATTAAAATGCTCAAAATATACGTCACCTTAAACACTGCAGCAAGTCGTGAACGGAAGAATTACGGCCTTGTCCAAAATTTTACTCGCTTCGTTTGAAATATAAAACTGTATGCAGTAAAACCCGTTAAAAACGCTATACCGCTTAATATTTATCCCTTTAAAAGCATGGTAATTATACCGCTTAAGACATTCTACTCCCCGCCAAAGACGCGAATTTTTCCGTTCCAAGAAACACTACAACCCGCTTTAGCCAATACTTCACCTCATTCGAGGAACCAAAATTACATATTTTAAATCTCAAGAATGGTTTCTTGTGAATTTCTCCTTTAAAATGACTGATTTTAAGAGAACAGAAATGAGATATCGCGAAGCAAAACAATCCCCCTGTTGATACGAATTCTGAGCTAGACTGAGATTTTCTTCATCACATTAACTCAATGCAGCTCGTTATATTAAAAAGTTGGTGATTCCTCCTGTCGCAATCTCAAGTTTTAAGCATATGGAATAAATCAGAAAAGGAGTACAGTGTTTTGTGGGCTGTTGAGCGTAGTCTTGGAGAGATCGTGCTCTGTGATTCCCTCTCAACATTGCTGTTAAAATAAATCGTTATTTTCCGCTAACTTGTAAAATCTGCTTGATTGCACAGCGAAAATTGACCAAAATAAAGTAAAAATACGCTGTCTTTCTTTAATAATATTATAGAAGGCAACCAGTACCGCACAACCCGGTTACAACGTTATGACACTTAAGACGCGGTTTTCGCTAGATCCGCTGAAAAGCGTCTTAGCCGGGTTTTACTATAATTAAATCTCCGTAAAGTAGACGTATAACTGAGGCGAGGTCATCACTCAGTATCCTGTAAATGGCATTTCCCCGTATCAAAGACTTAATAGCTCAAATGGAAGGAAAATTTTCTCCGGTATTACGCTCAAATAGAAAATCGAACTGGAGCCGCCTTATTGCCACTAGTGCATTCCGCCCAGATTCCCTCCACAAATACGTGGGGCAGACATTAAAGCAATGATTAATCAACCTTAAGGTCGAGGCAGGAAATTATCTTTGGCTTTAGAAAGGGAGGATGGAATGAACTATTCGATACACAACGAAGGAATGTTCTGCGCTAAAATCGACCAAACGTAATTTAATCAACTTCTCAACGAGGCCAGTCCCACGACGTCACGGCGAGCAAAACAATTCTTTGAAAGTAAAGCTGCTCAGAGATAAAGGGTTACTTTAACGACTCAAGTACAATAGCATGCAAGACGAAGCCTTGCAATTACAATAAATAATTCTCGACGATTTACATTGTCTACCTGAATCCTTTCCGCGAGAACTACGAGATTCTGTAAAATATTCTATGAGTAGCCCGAGAAAGGATACCATCACAAAATAACTGCGTTTCAAGCATAGTTTCCCGAGAATTACATCGAGTAGACTCAAGTAAAATATTTAAGACCACATCATAAATTTAGACTACAGTGATACAGCGTTGAAAATCTGTATAAGCATCCAACGAACTCCATAATCCATAAAATTCTATCATTATTACATTAATAAAAATCTCCGTAAAAGGTGCGGAATTTCAAACATTTATTTTAGTTGCCGTAATTTGTAACTTTATGTCCTGAAATAACTATGAACCAGAGGGCATCTCTGGATTGCATTGCCTGCAATATTCACAATCACTTTCCTTACACAAAGAGAAGAAAAATTACAGTTACAAAAATGCTATACATTTAAAGTTACGCATGAATTACATAGAATTAGAACAACAAAAATTTAAGACGATTCAAGAGGTTAGCAAAAGTATGATAATTACCGTACAAGTATAAATGAAAATATATACCTATAGTCAATATGGACTACCACAAAGTTAAGCCGAGACTAGTAGAATCTACCGTACAAGTATTCAATGTCGAATAATATTATAATAAGCGATATAAATCGCATTCGAAAGACAGAATAATGACTTTTTATGCGACTCTGATTTCTTAATTCTCAAGAGACAAGAATAAGAGAAAATACAAACTGGGAAGATATTAGACCCCAAAACAGCACAGTTGAATTCTCAAAACCCTAGATAATTGACAACCAAAAGCTTTGGGAGACAATGAGGCGTGCGGGTGAAATAGGAAGTGACGCAGTTAGCCTAAGCAGGAAAAGTCCACGTAGAAATGAAAATTACTAAGCAAGATGAAGAGTGAAAGATATTTTGCTCTTAATCTCCTAACTGCACCAGAAAGTAACGAGTGGAACAAATACACATAAGTACAGCACCATGATCCTATGAATAATACTTTTATAAGCATTCAACGAATGACTAGGATGACTGTCTTAGGTATTATTTTAGTAACGAACAACACTGATGCAACAGTAAAAAAATACATTTTCCTCTTTCTGTACCAAAAGACAAGTGAAACCTATTCCCTAGCAAGTTATGGTAACAGGGCCACATTTACTCTATCTATATCTAGTTTCTATACTTACAGAACCGTTTTGGATTCGTTTTGCGGCATATCACTTTATTACTGTTACTACCTCTAGCAGCAAACAGTTTGGAATACACTGTTATAGACAAATGAAAATTTTCCATTTATGGAAGTATGAAAGCAGGATATTTGCGAAGGAATAATTTGGGACAAAGACGGTATTCGAACTCTCGATGATATGAATGAAAAGACGGACGGTAGGGACCGCAGTATCGCAAAGGGAAGCATAAACAGATTCCTTTGGCGGAAGTTGAGCCACTGACGTAGATCAACAGCTGTTTACGTCATCGAGCCAACGCCACGACAATAGATTTTCGGATTACATATTTCAACGGGGAAAGTGATCCACAAACCGAAAAGTCACAATATCGCTTTCTAAAAACATAAAAGTGGGATAAAATCAATTTATCTATAGCTACACTAGCATTAATTGCATAGCGGTGCGACTATCGACGAAGAAATCTTTTCCTTACGGAAAACGGTAAGAAGGTTAAATACTCACTCTCGTCTTTTTAGACTTATTTAATTATGAAATCTCACCCGAGAAGTTGTTTGCAAAGTAAAATGAAACAGAATACAGAACTTATAGTACCAATAAAGTTAAATTTTATTCCTTTTATATGAGGAAGTTATCTCCGGATACCATATCTAGGTGAATGGAATACTTTTAATTAGACTTTCGGTACAGGATAAAGACAAATGAGTCTTTTATTTACTTTTGTCATAGTCTTTTTCATGGCTGTGATATACAAAATTACTGAGGAATTAGTGATACTGAATAATGGACTTGATTAAGGTCCCTCCCAATAGAATACATCGATCGTGTTATTCGTAAAAGCAGTGTACTTCAAGTATACGGACTTGTTCCGCTTTAGCATTGTGGCTCGTTGAAGAGAGCAAGGATGACATTTTAATTTACCTCACTCCTCATCTTGCCTAATAAGCCTAACTCCCTTCTCCTAACTAATAGTAGTAGTATTGTAAAAATGCTTCGATAGCCAAGGTCATTTCGCACATATGGGCCCCCACCGACAGTCGAACCCGAGACCACTTAAAGCGAACGTGCTGCCAGCTTGGCTATCCTAGAACCCTTTTCTCCTAGCTTTTGGAATCTAACGATAAAGGGGATGGAACTACCATTCCTCCCTTCCCATTTTTGATTAAATGTTATATTTTTCATGTCTTTTTAGTATGTTTCATTTTCATAACAATTTTTATTATTTCAATGTTTTATTTCATTATTTTCTTGTGATATTTTTTCATAGTGTATCCTTGCAACTTCCTCATTTTTTGATTTGATTTTATTATTTTTGTAATTTCGTTTGAATGTTTTATCTTATGTTTTTGTCACATTTATTTTGTCATATTTAGCATTGTTTACTATAGCGATTTTTCCTTTTCCTGATTTTATTTTATTATTGTTTTTGTAATTTCATTATATTACTTTTGTAATTTCTAGGTCAAACACGGTTTACTTTTATATCTTTTAGCTTGTACTATCAGTAAGTTTCCGCAGATTTTTCACACACCTCTTCTTTGCGGGTGTTTTCCTGCAGTGGATCATTTTTCCTAAGATATCATCTAGGGTTTTTTTACATCCACTCCTTTTTAAGTTTTCCTATGTATTGCTATCCACCTACACAAAACTTTTTATATATATAATTTCATTGTTAAAAGGTTAGATGGAAGAACAGACATTTCAGTCACAATCTCGCCTTAATAAAGATACATAACTCCAACAAACATCAGTCCAAAGGGTGCTTGTATCCTCAAACTCATACACCATTACATACGAAAAAACATCGGTGAGAGAATGAGGCGACTTGGGAAAGTTAAGAGTCCTCACCGAGCCAGAATGCTATCAATCCACCCGAGTAAAGCACAAGGACGTTACTATTAACAAATTTTACATCGTCTAATGTGGAATAA
The DNA here is from genome assembly GCA_036926295.1 of Pachydiplax longipennis. NCBI lineage: Eukaryota > Metazoa > Arthropoda > Insecta > Odonata > Libellulidae > Pachydiplax > Pachydiplax longipennis. The sequence continues at coordinate 7,285,251 of JAVFKF010000010.1, forward strand.
CCAAAATTAATGCAATCAATCAGCATCACTCGAAATTCAGTAGCTCGAGCAAAACAGATACAAGAGAGAGAACCATAATCGGGACTAATTGTAAGAAAGAGTAAAATAAGTGAAAGATACATTTTCCTATATCGCATAACGAAGGAAAATCGTAAAATATTCAAAAAATCAAGGCATGGTATCAGGGACTATTTCCATTGTAATAACTGACATTTCCTCATTATCATATTGAATTAATGGCTAAATATAAACCGAATAATGAGATAGTAAGAAATTACCGAGCTTATCGTGCAATGTGAATATAATGAATGCACCATATCCACTATTTAAGCAAATTATGGAATGGAAACAGAATAATAAAAGTCGGCGAAACAAGGATGAGATAGTCGGAAAACTACTGAGTGTTGAAGTTGCAAATTCTACAGAGTGAGGAAAAAGAACACTCATGACCTTTTCATAAATGGAATGAATAATGAAGAGGCATTTTCATAGGTAAGTCAATTATACACGTATTACTGCACTTCATAAATGTTAATGAGAGAATCCTAATGCGTCCAAAGTAAAATATGAAACTAAGAATTTAAGACGTAAAAACTCGTATGTAAGCTAATTTTCGACCGAAACTAGCAATAAGAAGGACATTATGTCCACAGTTAAGTCTCTTCCGACGTAAGTAAATATTAGTAATTACCTTCGAGGAAAAGCTTTACCTCCAACTTGGTCACTACTTAAACCTTGATAAATCTACCTAAAGACTCAGACTTTTAAGGAAAGGTAGTTGTATGGCGAAACGGATTTTCATCTAAGAACAATCAAGTTCGGAAAGGAAAAATCAAACCTTGGAAGCCAAGAGAGTAGTTCCGTCCATTAATTATTAACGATCCGCAGAAAAGGAAAAATGGAAAGACAACGAGGCGTAAGTGGGTCTAAAAAGGAAGTTAATTACCTTTGACTCAATCAAATCACCCAGAGTGCTTCCTCAACGAGGGGGACAATAAAGGCGATTGCCCACGACGGCCAGAATAATTACGCCATAATGCAGGATCCGAAGTGAGGAGCGCCGTACGGAGTGCGTGTGATTCTCCACTTCGATCAACCACAGCAAACCCAATTTTCCAGAAGAAACGAACCGACGCTAAATTAATTTTCCGCATCGTGCCGTTTCGCAATTTTCCGCGTGTGTCGGTGATAAGTCAATCTAGTCATCGCTGGCAATCCGATTACGGCCACGAAATTGCGGGGCTATTTTGATATTTTGGTCTCCTTAGAGCAAACTCGTAAGCGTGATGATTAATGCGGGAGGAGATTCCCCTGAGGCAGATTGGAAGATGAGAGCTACTTAAGAAGCAAGGAGGGAATCAGAAGACCGAAAATATTCGCCTTTTTATCACTGATAGAATAAACGCGCTATCAAAACGGTGAGGGAGTGGATTAACTGACCCTTATATCATAATTCTTTGTAATTTTAGCACTTTCAGATTTTTAAAATAATGAAATCGTGAGCATTAACGAAATGAATGACACATCTTCAATTTACATAAACAGAGGGGTTACGCTTGTTTCTCCGGACCGGACGACAAGTCTTACAGGTTCCTGCTACTACAATTAGAGGAATGGACCATTTTTCATCTTCCATTTGGTAATCGCTCATCGGTCGCTCATTTACATTTGTCTTTCCATGGATGCGAAATGACGAACGCTACTTAGGTACGAGTGGTGCTGAATAATGGTAGTCATTTTGATCCTTCCCAAGAGAAAACGGACATGAAAAAAGTCTGACAGGACCGGAACTCGAACATGGATGTTCCCCTTTAACTTATTAAACTATGAATCCAGAACAGAGATAAAGGGGGAACTAGAAGAATAAATCCCTTTCCATTATTCGAAAAACAACTAAGATTTTAATTACCTTATTTCAAGTATCTTATTTATTCGCCTTATTAATACGTATAAAAAAGATGAAGTTACGATTTACCTTATTTGCGCTCAAATTACTTAGAAAAGATCGATAAAACTTTTTAGAGAAATTATTGAAAACATTTCTTATGAATAATTATTGTTGACTTAAATGTATTGATTATATTCGTATGCATGTAATATGAGACGGCAAATAATTCTCACAACTCGCTTTTTGCGTCTGCCCCCCTAGATCATTTTCAAAACATAACATTACCATTGAATTAAAATTAAAATAATGTTCTCTCGAAACATTTTTGCGTACGCCACTGATCTGGAAAATTTGGACATATGGTATGATATAGAATGTTTGTAGCGAGCATCTTCTTTCCTCCATATCAGTTACCAAGAATATTAGGGATAATATCAATAAAAATGAGTTGAGTTATCAGTGATGAAACAGCTGTTGGATTTCAAAAAATTAAGGGTTGCGAGTTTACCGCTTTCAAAAGAATAATAGACAAGAAATTTTCTGGAATTCAATCATACATAAATATTATCGAGTAAAACTAAGAATTCACTGAGGATTTATATTTCAAATTTGTTCCCGTTAGCCGATCCGGTGGGAGTATTCAGATGAAATTACATATCATATCTGCAATAAAGCACAACACGGAGTCCGTGACGTTCATGAAAGATACCCATGGGTAAACAGTGAAACTGTGGCTCGGTTGCAAATATTGCTTTGTCCATATGAAAATTTGATTAAATCTGACAGGACATGTCTAGAGTCCGACATCCAACCGTCCACAATGGCATACTGAATTAATATGCAATAAGGCCTTAAATATTAGTGGAGAATCGTTGCATGGTTTATTAGATTCGGAGGGCATATGTGGTGAACGTATGAATACTTAATGAAGCCTTCTATACCGTCGCCTGCGACATTTTCTCCCTATAGATTATTACAGAGTTGCGTGGAAACGGGACTTCACATCTCAAACTAAATGAACTTTTGGGACAAAGCACGCCTGAGTTATCTTTCTTTGTTTCGTCCCTTACAGGTGGATTGTCCTGGAAACAATAATGCGAAGTAGGGACATTCTCTACATTTAGAAATAAAAACAAAGGCGGTCGGAACGTGATAATCCTGCTATGTGTCCATTTCAGATGAGATTAAACATAATGGGAATTAAAAGGAACCCAGAAGGACAAAGGCATGTCAAGTCATTTCACAGTCGTGGTTAGAGGAATTCGCTCTCTTTCATGATCTTGCTTTAATTTCTCTACTATCGAAATTTCTCATCTATATAAATCTGTTTTATTCCTAGTTATATTTAGAAAATGTTGCTATTTTTATCGAAAAAACAATTATACAAATTTATTATTTCATTCATGCACAGTATTCTAAAACAAAGCGTAATCTCCTTCGAATCTCTCCATATTTTTCTAAAAATATGTTTCGATTGGCCTCCAAAACAGCTTCCTCCTGCTTATGCTTTTCTTTGACTCTTCATGCTTTAATACCCGATGTATCTTGATCTTTTTCCCGCTTTCCACAGAACGGGCGACATGGCTTTGAAAAAATTTTCTATCTTCCTCTTAAAGGGAAAAATATCTCTATCAATTACTCAAAGGTCTCGACCCGAAAATCGGACTTGGTGACTTAGGGGGTTAGCGTGCTAGCCAACAAACACTGAGGGCCCGGGATTTGTGTGCATTCATACAGGGTTAATTATAAGAGTGGTTCCAAGAGATTAAAAATTTCGATTAGCACACAAAGGCGCGCCCAAGAAAGGCGAGATTGTGATTATATCGTCCATCCACTACTCCTCTCAAAACTGTATTAAAGGGGCTATCGTGATTTCCTATTCTGAATTACTGTTTACCCTGTGAAACATCTCAAAGTCCGAATGCAGGACGAGGTAAAAATTTAAAAATCATATCAGAGTTCTGAGTCGTGAAATCTCGAACCAAAATCTCACACGGGATCTTTTAAAACTCTGTACCACTTGGCACACACAGGCTACCCCACACTTCCAGCAATAGCATATCTTATGCTTTGCTACCTTCAGATCGAATTCATAATCATGGATAAAATGATAAACGTTGGATCAAAAATACGACGAATACCCTGAAAAGTATAAGCTTGCAGGTAATGGGCAACCGACCAGTGAAAACTTATTCCCTTTTAAGGGTTCCCATTCAGCTCTTTTTCCCTACGAAGTCCTATTTTCCCTTGAAGTATAGACAGTTTGTATAAATGATAAGGGAATAAAAGTTTAAAAGTCAATTCATAAATTCTTCCACATTTAGAGAATCTTTCATAAGGACGTTGAACAATTTTCAGCAATACATGCGAAACGGAAAATAAATAAATAGACTTGAAATTTAGATGGTAAAACCATTGTTCAATTTCACCCTCGTAGACGGTGTCGGTACGTGGTACCGACCCAAATTTTCTTCAAAGTAACGGGTATCGGTACCTCGTAGAAACCCTTTAACGCGTATGATCAGCTACATTCTATCTACTGTGATTATTTGCACGTTTCACTGTTTAAATTTCGAAAAAAAACGTTAAAGGATGGTATAAATTCTAATATTATTACATTAAAATCTCATTATCAGAGGAATAATGGTGAACTTTGGTACAGAAAAGCTGAAAAAATTAAATTTCCATTAAATTGAATAGCCGATGGCTATTTTCGTTAAATAGCCGTTGGCCATCGGGATTTTAATTGAGCCGTACGTGTTGGGTTAAAATACATTTTAGGGATTTCCCTGTCGTATTACAAGGACATTAATTATAAAAAAATATAATTTCCCAGGCTTATTAATGTGATCAATATTCTCTTAATTAAATTAACTTTTTGTGCCCTGAGTACACTCGCTCATAATGTCCGTGCCAGATCTCTTGTTAGATGGAAACTATTATACATATTAAAAGGGACAAAAATGCCACGAGGTTCGAGAAAAATATTTTAATTTCAACAAATGATAAGCAAACGAAAGGCAAATGGAAAACAAATTTCCTTAAAAAAATTTGCATTGGAATCCGTAAAAAGAATTAAACGGACTATATGTCAGAAGCGATAAAATATTCTGATCATTTTCTTCTTCTAATGGTACAGAATCCTGAAATATAGCGATATTATTTTCAAAACGATATGAAAAAACTGAGTGACGTTCTTGATAAATAAATTTGGTACAAGAGATGTTTCTGTACTATGGTCTCGCACAGATGTAAGCAGGATGGTTTACCGGATATTCTTCTTCAATACCAATGCGAAACTTGGGCTTCTTTTCGAACGTACTTAGTTCAAGAATAATATGAAGTTCGAAATTTTGGTTTTGTCAAAGAACAATCTCCTGAATAAGTGAAAGTGTCTTCCCAAAACAATTTGCAGGATTCGTTTCTTATTATAGGTTTCTTTACGAAATGAAAAATAACGAGAGAATTTTTCCAGAAATTTTCAAATTATGAATTAAAGATTGCTACCTGAGGTTATTTGCATAGGTATAATTTCTATATAACCGTTCCATAAAACCCGGCACATTCATGTTATTATTGTAGAACTTAAAAAATAATTACGTTGACAAAACCTGAACAAAATCATAAAACACTCGCATAGATGTAATATTATTCGGAATGAGAAAATATGGTCATCGAGAGAAACATTTGACCTATAAAAAGGAGCTATTTAAAATTCAGTATACTGGCAAAATTACCAAGGGACGAAGCATCGCATTTTTTCCAATCGCTCAACGTAGAAAATTAATAAAAATTCGAATCTACGCCTGATTTAATCCATATCGCGTTTCCCATTAAATTTTTCCCAACAATATATGTAAATTCAAAATTGAAAAACGTGAAATATTGGCTACAAAAGATGCTATTGAATGTCGTGAATCAGCTATTTGACGGCACTAGAAAATTGAATTTTAATAAAACGAGAAACTATCTCATACTCTCAAGTATCAAAGGGTAAAAGTATATTTAACGCAAATGCATGCTTCTGGCAGTATTGAACGCGACAAATAATACTTTTCGTTTTTCCCCATCTTCATGGCGTCCAATTCTTTCCAATAAGCCTCAGGTGTTCAAAAGAAAAATTTTTCTCTCTCCGGGATTTGAGCAATAAAAATATCCGTTACATGAATGGGACACTTGCGCCACACCATGGCAGCTCTCGGAAGAATAAAAACGCATCAACGGCAAACAGCAAAAAGCCCACTTACGTGACAATGCCGTCCTAAAAAATTCAACGAAATTACGTATGTTTGAGAGCATCTTCAAAACGAAAGCGTAATCGACGGAGCAGAAATACCTGAAAACAGGAGACGAACGGAATACGAGAGAAAGGATTTTGGGCGGTTGAATTTCCCCACGCAGAACCTAGAGAGGTAAACAAAGCGTCAAAAAATATGAGAGGTGAAATAAAGGAAGACGTGGAACGGAAAAGACGAAGAAAACATCCTTTCTTTCGCTATCTCCCTGAGGGGAATTTCCCTCGGGGCCTCGCCATGCATTGCAAATTGCCTCAGATAAACCCTTGCCTTCCACGGAAAAGGGTTCCTTCAATTATGATGAGATTGCTTCGGATACGAGTAGAACGTTTCATTCCGCTCATGGATGATAAGATTCTTTATCTGCATCTGGAAATTTTCGCTACACGCCTAATACGGTGCAATGGAAGCGTGGGTGATTAAGGATAAGGGGGATATTCCGCTTCCTTTAAAGCACTCCTTCCCAACTGCTCTAACGTACGTTCTTCGAGTGCCATAAAATCTCGTTCAAGAGTGAGATAGTTCAAATTTGGCTCAATAAATGATATTTATCTTGTGGCGTAATTCATCCCTAAACGGGAAATTTATGTTGAAAACACAGAAATATTTTACACCTCCCTTGGTGTTTTCTTCATTTATGTACGTTCTTGGTAAAACGCGTACGCCATATATACTTCTCGCTTCTTATTTTACATTAATATACGAGCTTAAATTTACGGGATGTTTTATCGTTGAATAGGATTTATTTGTGGTATATTATAGCAATTTTAATTCTATCAATACCCCATGACGGGTTCATTGTCTGAATAATAGAAATTACTGATATATTGTACATATTTATCTCGACTACACTTACGATGTATGTATGTTGTATTTGTTGAGTTCAGATTTAAGTATTCATCTTGAAATTTTATTTTATGCATTTCAATCATATTTTTAAGTTCTATTCGTATTTACTAACTAATAGTGTCAATGATCTAAATAGTAATATATAATACATCTATATTTTGATTAAATAATATGTATTCATTTTAACTCTAACTTTCTCATTGTATTTGGAAATTAGTGTATTTAGATAGTTACTTTATCTTGTTAACTTGTATTGTAAATTTATATCGTATCAATTTGATATTTTTCACATTGTTAACATATAGTTGTCAGACTTTTATCACCTCTCTGCTCGTGGTAGTTTCCCCGCAAACTGTGGTTTTCCTCAACCTGCAGTTGCGAAAATTTTCCCCACAAACCCAATCATGTGTGCTGTTGTATTTTTCCCCTTCTAAATATCGAATTTAACTTTTGTATGGATAATCAAGGTAAGGTGGAAGAGAGGTCAATTTGGTTCTATCTTCGCCTTAATTTAGCCTAAATCATTTATTAATTACAAGCATCATGTCTTCTTAATCATCTATTTGAAATATTTTCAGCTCGCAAGCATATGGTTTGTAATGCCGATAACTTCAAGATGACTAATAAGCGTATCGGAGAGAATAAAGGTTGAGAAGCATTGCTTTAAAAGGATGAAGGAGAAGACGCAACGAACAGATAACTGACTGCATTCTCGCGAAATATGTACGCGGAGAGAACGTAAGAATGCGCTTTTCATTGCCTTTCCAATGTGATATATCGGACATCATGCGCCTCTCATCAACCTCTATCAGCCGATAAATAATACAAACACGTAAGTCTTTGTTTCGATGAGACTGCGGCTTTGGAGTCCAGCCAAAGATTTAAGTCGCGATTAAAGACATTCCGACGCAAATATTGTGAGGAAAAACAGCTAAATAGAGATTGGAAATATAAAAAACTTGATGCAAAATACAAAGTAAAGGACTGAATTCAATGGGGAAAGAACCGTGATACTTTTAAATACCCACAGCATGCGAACAAGCAGAAAAGAACTCCCGAAAAATGGAGAAGTAAACAAATTGTATGGTTGGTAAAATAAAAAAAATTGCATGCATTGAATGGGTTGCCATCCACTTTGAATGCTTATAGAAATTATGTAAAGAGAACATCAATGACAGAAAAATAAAAAAATGCTGCAATTACTTTCGAAGACGTATGGGTTATAGGTTCGAATCACAGCCTTTTTATAGATATTTTTTGTCACGGGTTGATTAAAATGATATAAATCATATAATCAAGTGAGTTGATATTTTGTGGAACGCCTTTTAATAAATGAAAGATGAATATCGTATTTCCTGCTTTAAAAAATCACAGGTTTTAGCCTTTATTTAATTATTAATTTATAATAAACGTCCGCCCAAATAGTAAATAACATCGTATAAATATAACCAATATTTGCTCATATCATTTCAATGAAATATTACCCTTAGGCTACTCTTGCAATAAATGAGTATTCTATCTTCCTCTGCATTTCCACAATTAATTAAAATACCATTTAGCGAGCCAGCACCAAACATTTACTTGAACTATTAAACTGAAGAACTGATATCGTTTGAGGCATTACATGTACTTTTTAAAATTAAAATTTACATCCAAAATATTCACTACTACAAATACTCTCCATTAGCTCCCTGACTCTATTATGTTGATGAGTTTTGATCTATTCTCTGCTTACAAGCAGCTGATATTATTTCAATGAAATTTTAAAATCAAAATATATATATATTTCTAAATCCATAGCTTTAACCGAGCGCACGATTATTTAAAGGAAGAAAATGTCATTTAATAATTGGATTATTTCGCTAAAGCCTTTCACTAGCTTCATTGACAAATGATAATTAATAAATTAATTTTAAATTAATCAATTACATTATCAATCTAAATAACTTCTTTAGATTATATAAATTACTGTTGCAATACTAGCAAAGTCCCGATGAATAAACATCTACTTACAAAAAGTATCGAGTCTGAAAATTCTTACAAATCTCAGTATATGTGAGTTACTGACTCATTTCATTCTTAATCATACGCATGGACTGACATTAATCACTTCCATGGGGTGTTAAAAAAAAATTAATGAGATAAAACAAATACTAATGCAATTATAAGGAATTACTGACCGTTAGGATAAAGTAATTTAAGTTCAAAGCTTTTACAATAATTATTCATCCGTTCCCTTATCAAACTGAATATGATGTCACATTTTAAATTCTAATGTAAAAATAATAAAGATTCACAATAAGTTATATAAAATCGAGGATAATAAAATTTATCCTTAAGCGGTAGCTTAATACATCCCTATAGTAATATGCTTCTCATCCTGTTTTAAATAATTTAAATTGATAACGTTTCAAATAATTTTATAATGAATGAGTACGTCGTACCGTATTTTTAATAAATTTCTGATTTGAGGTTTGTAAACCGTTAATAACACGTTCTCTAACTGATTAAGCTATTTAATTATAATCCAAGAATGTACAGTAGGTTCAATCCTCGGTAGTCTCTTATGAGAGTTAACATAGTCATTCATATCCCCGCATCATTCAGCTTACCTGACTAAAATAGCTTTTCCGTATTTTTGGACATTTTTATGGTCCACGTGTTCCACGAATACATAATTTAAGGGTGAACGAGCGCTTTGGAAAACTTTGCCCTCTCCATAACCTTACACCTTTGTTAAGCAACCGTATGAAGCTCAAAACTTCGAAGTTGTGCACCGACCATATTTTTAAACCTCCTTTGAAAATACTCTTTTCGAATACAAAAGAAGATTTATGCGTGAGTAGTATGTCACTCGACCGCTCTTCTTGAGGTTAATGTCAATGGCGCGCTAGCAGTTGTTTTTTTTTCACTCCACCAGGAGATGCGGGCGGTAGCTGAAGACTATCGTCATTTTTATCACTCAGTGTAACAGAGTCATTCCGTACATATCCAAGTACATACAAGATTAATGAGGGTAAAATTTAATTTTGTCGACAGGACAGGAGAAACTACCCGGGTACATTCACCCCTATCTAGGATAGGGAAGGAATTCATAGACTAAGACGAAAAATCATTTTATTCTTGATATATCAATGAAACAGGGGAGTTATACCACTTATTTCATTTATATGAGAAGGATTTCATCAGGGTTTAAATCATTCGCCTATCTTTTACGATAACAAACGGATTTAATACAGACCCTGAAAGGTTTTTATGCGGCACGCCAACCCACTTGCTACTTTATATCGAGCAACATCACAATGAAACCTTTCCCCAATGTGGTTACTATCTGACATATCTGTTATATTTACATTTTATATGTTACATATATTATACATATAGAAACAACTGCTTTTTAAAAATTAAATAAAAAAAAACAATGAAAAATATATTCGATGAAAAATGCGTAAGGAAATATCTAAGTCGGATACATCATTCATTTAAATATTCAAATGAAATAATTTTTCTTGATACAAAACATGAATTATCAAAAGGATTAATTATAAACTTATAAATTATGATAAACATTCAGCGCCTTCAAGATTAGCGTACAGAGATAAAAATGCTTCTCTTGCGCTTCCCATTTATTCTTTCAAAGACATTCGGAAAGTATAAGGTATATTAATTCAAACAGACCTATTAGTAGAATAGAATCTAGATATGATTTCTTGAATCGATAACAAGATTAATCATCAATTTCGATGGGTTACAAAGAGGATACATAAACCCTGTTTTAACTCAAACCCTCACTTTACACTAGCCCACCCAGCTGAGAATTCAACTGCCTTTACATGAGGTGACAAAACTCAAATGACATGATAAATAACAGATTTTTACAGAAAATATAACTTGAAAATAAAGATTGGATAATCAATAGATATATTCCACTTAATACTTTGATCGAAATAGAGTTACTGATTTTAGGTCCTTGGCAAATGTTTAATGGAACTGACATTTCAAGGAAGGTTCAAGCAGTCACTGCAATGAAGATGACGCAATTGCCATAAGTTCTCATGATCATCACAATCATTCCTGGCGGTACGTTTTTGCCTGGCAGATAAGTCGAAAGAAGATCTGCATTGATGTTTCAACCGTTCATTCGTAGACGATGATGATTATTCTTCACTGCACCACCCACCAAGTCAGGACAGAAACTCGGCCTAGTTCAAAAACTCTCCTATCTCCTTTGGCAACTGCAATTTTTCTTGACTTCATCCCTCGCTAGCCATGACAGTAAATTCTACATCAGAGCTACGCATGCCCGTTGACAGCAACAATATTTCTTAAGTCCCAGCTCCCGCTAGCTAGAACAGAGAAAAGCCTACATGAAAAAAATCGTCGAGGTCATCCGGAGTCTGCGAAGAAGTCGAGAAGACCATAAAAAACGCTGTGAGGCATTCCAAACGTCCTCCGATGCTCATTCATATCAACCCAATTCGAAACACTCAATTAACCGATGATTTAACTATTGGAGATAGAGTGGTATACTGTAATGATCATGACGATGCTGAAAAGATGGTGATAAAATACTTCCATAGTGCAACAGAGTAATTAAAAAGTCAAGACCGATGACAAAAAATCTGGAGAGGAAAGAGACGAAGGAATAGCATGACGTTGGGGAATTCGCGCTGTTGAGCCTAAGAGTCAAAAGGAAGTGATGTAGTCCATGTGACTCGGAATCGAATTCAGGTCTTCCACTTACGGGTTCTTTATCAAATAAGGTGTTCATTATTGGAAGACCTGTGTTCGATTCTCTGTCAAGTCGAATTCTTTTCATTCCGTACCTTCCTAGGATGAATGAAATGTTACAAGTAATAACTAATGTGATATAGATAACTAACTGTGAAGAAAAATTGATATATTACAATTTTCATACGCGCACCTTTGTTTTTTGGATTTTAAGATCTTATGATCGATATAATTTTCCATAAATAATTGATTATTTTTGACTTTTTTGTAAAAATTAGTATCTAGCAGAATTGGGAAAACCATGAAAACAAACTATAAATAATTTACTCTTTAACAATTGTGATTGATTGTTCGTCCGCCTTTATTTAAAAATACTTCAATAACTATCATAAAAACTACTATAGTCGAATAGTAAATTTTTTTAGTTTGAACCGAACAAGAGGAGAAAATTGTTCTCTCAATGAATTAAATTTTGAAAATACTTCATTAATCGTTTGTTGGTCAAGCGTCTTTTAGGTACCAAAGGAACACGATGAGAATAAGATTACCGAATCCGAGGAGTTCCTAGAAATCAGTAACACCCAAAAGTAATTAACAGAGTATTTTTAACCAATACACAAATTGTAAATATGGAACAAAAATGAAGAAAATTAGCAAAAAATTCCCTAATGGATTCTTTTAACTTTCCCCTTAATAAACATGTTTAGAGTCATTTGCATACATCGCTTATCGAAGGAAGGATCTAATATTTTAGTCTTTGTTGTTTTCCGTTACAGCCATTTCAAATTTTCCGTACGGATTTTTCATCACGCATCATTAGTTATTTCATTAGGTTCACATATTGATCCCCGGCACCATTTCCAAATAATATAAATTTAATACTAAAGGAAAATTATCCCGTCCTTCGTTATGCAATTTCTCTTTTCCGTTTAAAACCTTGACCCTATTTGTCCCACAATGACCTCATAATACCGTAGCGAAGTAATAGTGCTATTGAGAAACTTGGATCCAAATTCATCTCGATCGGATTCCGAGATCAAAGACGTAGCAAACGAGTGAGAATCCGAGGAGAATGTCGAGCAGGAGGTAGGCAAGTAGGATATTATTGATTCGAAAGGGTCTGAAAGAGAGATGTAGAAGCGTTGATGCGGGAGTATTTAGGGTGTCGGGAGAAGAATGGCTTTGGGAGATAAGGAAATTTTAAGAGGCTGCCTTAAGGTCGGAGAAGAGATGTCAGCGGACATGAAAGGATCGGCTCTAGGGAAATGAAGGGGATGCAAGAATCGAGAGAAGTTAGCTCGTGAATAGAAAACGTGAAAGGAACGAGAGGAATGCCTCAATTGGCACAAGGAATGTATATCTCAGCCTATTTTCTCCACTTTGATCTTTTGCTTACTGCTCCGCCACTTCGGTTTCCCTCGCCGAAATGAAAATGAAATCAAAAACTTAGTTCGGAACTTCTTGAGGATTCATTTTGTTTTTATAAAAATCTTCCATCTCATAAACTTTCCGTTCCGATCCTGACTCGATACACAATCGTGCACACTTTAATAGACATACTGGCGAACTGAACACCAATTGAATGTCAACTCATCGAAACGCAAAGGGGAAATAATTTATCCTTCAATTCGAACGCGAAAATCTAATTTCAAATGAAATTTCATTTCTTCTCAGATAAATGATAAAAAATTTAAATAATAAAAATTAAACAAAGAAGAGACGTCGGAAAATTATGCACGATTAATTTCAAAAACGTTCAAGTTAAATTTTAATCACTTTATAACAGAACACTCCTTCGATAAGCATTCCTAAAAAATCTATCAAATATGTTTTCATTTGTAAGTTACCCTCGTCAGAGATAAAAATTAAATTGATTCTTCATCTCGTTGTCGAAAACTTCCTTTTCTACTAGTTAATTAGAAAAGTGATCGTACAAAATCAAGAAATGTACAACGGAAAATAACATTTTGGAGAGATTCTTATTATTAGCATTTCATAGTGTTTTCGATTCGAAGTCGCAGAAACTCCGACAAAATATCGATTTTCCATTAAGTTACGAAGCAAAGTCATTGAGTGTTTACGCTACTATCAATAAATATTGGTTGCTCGACAATTATGCTTTTCCAGCGTTTATTTACACCCGTCGCAGAATCGGCGGCAATATTGAAGGTCCCCTTAGTAATTTCCGAATAGAGTAAGAAATATCCGATAAATTTCGAAATAATAGCGGCTCTCTCGCTGAAACTGGTCGTTCATTAAACAGCTGGTGGAAGATAGGAAGGACCTTAGGTTTTATTTTATAACTTCATCATGGCATTCCAATAATTCCGGCTTCAGCATTCTCATTATATGAAGAATTGGTAACGTTTTAAAGCACTTCAATTTAAAAATAAGGTCAATGTATACCAATAAAATAAGGTCATATGTATAGCCGGGCTTAAATGGGTAGCGCCTTCTTCTGTGGTGAAGGCAGTCCTAGGTTCGATTCCCGGTGGGAGCCCATATGGGCGAAATAACCTTAGCTGTCCAAGCACCTTTAACAAAATTACTACCACACCTTACAACATATATGAAATTAAAACGGCTGAGATTAATAATGAGAATCGATCCGTCACTTCATTAGCTAAAAGCGGAGATTTTTCTCGCGGCGCTCAAAGCCCACGAAATTGGCAAGTTGCCGTGAAAAATATCTCGCGAACTGTGAATGAGTCCATGCACTGAATGGAGCCATAAGTGACGATCAGATCTACGTCATTCGGAGAAGAAGAGGGCATTGTGTTGGACAAGGGCAAGCGGAGTACATAGGATGGATTAGAAAAATATACGACAAATGGATAAATAACTCCTACGCTGACCTATCAAACTACCTCGAACGACAAGATTCTTAAAACAAAGAGAAGAGAGTTACGTTTTCCACGATATAGCAGGAATCAGATGGATTGGAGAGCAGAAGCAGACAGGTAGAAACAAAGAAGGAATGCGCAAACAGGAAAAATAATTAAATCATTGATGAAGATGAACGAATAGACTGATGATGTAGGCACGAATCTAGTCGTGTTCTTAGTTGCATGTAATCAGTGGAAAGTAAAAATATCTTTTTCATTGGTTTGACAAGTAGAAGGCACACCAACTTTCACGAGAAAGTTGTCAAGGTATTTAGCGAATTTTAATTTAATTGGTGCACTTGAAACTTTCGCAAACCTCCGGAAATTAAACTGAAAAAATAATTGAATGTCAAGTGCATAAGTAGGATAAAAATGCATGTTAAACGAAAACACGACGAAAGGCGAACGATAACTTCCGAAGTTTTCTCCTCGACAAAATAAACTGAGAAAAAAATGAAACTCCAGCTTCAGCTTCGATGACGTACGGTTCTTTCTGAATTCGATAGCAAATCGAGCAAAAATTGGAGATTAACCAGCGACGTAGGATAAAACTATCATAAATTTCCAATATATCTACAATCACTTGAGCGCGTAATGAAGGTCTAAGGTGAAAATGGGAATTGAAAACTCTAATCCCCTTAATATTTAAATTTATTTACGAGGGTGGTCTGAAAAGTTTCCGACCCCAGATTTTTCAGAAATTTACAGAAAACATGTCGAAAAATGGCGAAATATCGGAAACTTTTCAGATCAGATGTTTATTAAAAAACGGTCATAAATAAATAATTTTTAAATATTCAATATATATGAAATGAAAATATATCATCAAATAACTAATTACCGGATGAGAGGTTAGGATACATTATCTCTTGGAATTGAAATATATAATTTAGATTGCTGTGATGATCTCAAAGCGTATTTATACGGCAGATTTAAATTCAATCCTGTTAATTGCAGAATAACAGAATCCATTATAGCGGAAATGAGATTTATTAACGAGAAAATGCAGAAATGTTACTAATTACAACCAAGACTTTATGATGAATGCATAAAATCAATTAATAATCCTCATTGAGCATTAGATGGCTTAACCTTGAACAGTATTTAACGCGTAATGGAATTTATTCTTGCTACATTAATTACAACAGAAAAAAATGACAATGAATTCCTATGCAACATGAAAGTCATCCTAGAATTATGTAAAATACAACACAGCTTGAGTTGTTTTATTTATTTATTAGTAGCATCAACATACAGCACGAGGTTAATTACAGCTGACGATAAATTGTTGAAACATTGAAGTATTGTTAGCTCTCCGACATGTGAGGTCATTTCGCCACCAACGGGAAACGAACTAGGAACTTTCACTGAGAGCGAAAGCAATATCGACTTGGCTATTCAGAAGCCCCTGATTGAGGTAACTGCAGATTGTCAGTGTGTATTAGATGCGGAAGATAAGTTTCTATACCTTGAATACGATAGACGTAATTTATAATAAAGTGTATCTTCTGTGACCTCAAATACCTACTAGTTCAGCCAAAAACTATGAAGCATTCAACTAAACTTTGTATAAGAGTTCGCAATTCCAGAAAATCGGCACGAAATTCGAATTAATATCGAAACGTAAAGAATGGTTTCTTAAGGAGAATTTTACTCAAGTTGTTAATTATGGCTTTCATGAGACAGGTCTTGGGCGCAAGCTTAAATGTGAACCATCGATACGTTAAGGCATCTATCTTCACACAAATCACATACATGAAGTATGAAAGTCATTACCCTGAAGAGAGAGGATATTGACAATCTTTTGATGTTTTTATAAACAATTAAGCACGAATCATAGAAATTCTTATTCATTATTCAATACTGAAATATAGCACCCCGTCTCCCCTGACTAACATAAATACATAAGTTTCAATGAAAGTAATTTATTAATTTAGATAGGTTCTAACTCTTCTCTTTATTTTACCAAAAAAAAGCTTTCGCGATTTTATTACTCTGAAACTTCCGATCAATAGCACCATGGTGGAGTGAATAGGTACTAATCAAATATCAATGTAAATGGAGAATTCATCGATATAGTATCATCAATTTGAAGCATTAGAAAGGTTATATTATACGTAAAACAGATATTAATCAGAAACTGATTTCAACATCAAGTAACGTGGTATTTCAGGGAGGCATAGCAATTGAGTTGAACCGGGTCAGATAATGTTCATATTTATAGAGTAAATTAAGAGGACTAAGCAGACACTAATAATCGCAGTTATATATACACCATAGTGCATTGCATATATTTAGTAAAATAACTTTTATGAATACAATTAACTTTATTTAAACGAGTAATCCCTAAATTAGCAAAAGTGTAGAAAGAAAAAGCATTTAGAGACAGCATGCCACTGGAATCAAAAGAGAAACATTTTTTATGAAATTACAATAGTGAAGGATTTGAATGGAAATTATGTATTTTTAGACCTAGTTTTGTGATTGGGGTGACATATTCTTTAAATCAAACAGGGAACAGACGTCATCGGCATCTCATTATATCAGTAGTGACGGTAGAATTATATTAATAAATAATTAAAGAATAATATTAAGCTTATCAGGAATCGGCCATTCCTGAGGTTATATTCTGAAACGCAGGTAAAGAGTAGGAAACGTTTCCATATACAACCGAAAATATTTCGGGGATGGGATTCTTTTACGAACTTATTTTGGGTCTTTTTCTGCAACAAACTATGGACGGCGTCTACGTATAATGCGAAAATAAATAAGTCAACACTTTCGAAAGCAAAAATTGAAAAAGTACTAATTTCGTCAAAATATAGAATTTACCGAATACTCATGATTTCTATGCTGTAATCATAGAAAACGGAGAGAAAATCATCAAAAGAAAATAACATAGTTCCTATTGAAGTTGACCGTTTCCACAAGCAATTTGGAGAAATGCGTCAATATAACCCCTTTTACATTCGGAAGTGTTTTGGTTAAAAACATCATATATATCCACCTATAATGAAAACTTTATAAATAAATCATCAAAAATTTCCCTTTGTATGTTGGAGATGGAGTCATATAATGAATTGAAAAATATAAGGAGACATTAAATTTGAAATAAAACAGTTAAATTCAAGAAGCCAACTTGATAATACCACCGTTCGATGGAAATTCAGAATTTGGTTAAATATTTGATTAATTTTGCTGTAACTTAATTTATGGAAGTTTAGAATTCTAGATATTCTCCTAATTTCTCCAGAGTTTGTTGTATATAATTACTTATCAGATTTATTGATTAATGAGATCATATTGTCAAAATTTGGGAACTTCGATGCATATTAAATTTTTTAAGGTGAGCAAAAAACTATATATATCACTTAATCATGAGACTAACAGGAGTTGACAGAATCGAAACCGAAAATTCAGCTGCGGTACCCTTCCTTACCAGTTTTGCTTTTTTGAATTCTACGAATCCCAGGTATTCAGGAGACCAAGATTTAATCTCTTAGTTAAAGAATTATCATCCATATCCTGAATAAATATAAATCCTTATGTAACTAACATCACTTCAAGCGAAAAAAGGCCGAAAATAATTTTGCTCCTCATAAATTATTAATAAAGCTAACTTCCGAAAAAAACTTCGTGGAGAATACGACCCCTGTTTGCATCTTAAAACAGATTGACCTTTTAAACCCACAATAGAATGCAAAATATGTCTTATTATTGCGTTCTCCTTAGTATTTAACGTGTACTACCAAGTATCACTTAAAAGTTACAAATTTCAGACCTTTTTTGCGAGAAAGATAAAAATGAGCAGAAAACAATCAAGCATCAACGGGGAATTAAGAAGATTAAATAGCAGAATTAGCAGCCTTCAGTAAATCTAGATTTGCGAAAGCTTTTCTGTCTCCTGAATATAATAACATGGTCAATGGTATCAACAGGTAACAATAGTCGGGAATAACCAGTTTCTCTCATGTTCGCAAATAATATATTAAATATATTTTCAATAATCTGTCGAATGAAGCCATATGCCGGAAGGGATCAGTAACCTATTTCAACCGTCAAAAAATACATAAATTTCCTTATTTATAATAATGTATAAGCTGAAAGCTGATTATATGCCTCAACTGATTGGTCATAGGCTTCATAGATATATTCCAGATTTCAGTACTTCATACTTCAACCTCATAATATCTAATTACAACACTTGAAATGAGAATAAATTAAATTATAGCACAGAAAAACTCTCTCACTTTGTTGGATATTTTCGTAATAAATGTCAATCAGGCCAATTCATCCAATGCTGCAAATGCCATGCTATTAGGATACATCCCAACGAGGGTTTCTCGTCATCTTCTTAACAATATGAATTCACGTGCTAAAAATTTTGCCCATAATTGTCACCAACATTGTACGAATAACTTTAAAAGGAAACCAAGCACAGAGAAACCGATAACCGAAACTCAGGCAAAGAAAATTCTTAAATAGAGAAGTCAGATAAACACACAGTAAAAAATTCAACTCGACCATAATCATATTAAAATGGAACAGACTCGCTTTTCCGGGGGTCTCTCAACTCCGTGAATGACGTAACGAATATCATACGTTCTTAGGTAGGGAAGAATAAAATTTGACACTAATAAAGTCCGGCTAAACAACACTTATGGCTTCCCTCACGTGATTCTTTCGCTAGTGCAAAGCCCATGCCATCTCCTAAATACTCGCACTACATAGACTTCCTGATTTTTTTTTCGAAATCTCTCGGTCGATGAGACCGCGGAAGTACGGTAATCATTTCCTAAAATACGACAGTGAGACGATTTTTTCCTTCCCTGCAGATTTATTCGGGCAACGCAGACGTGGCCAGTTTTTTATACTCCGAAAGACTTCCCCAAAGTACGTGAATGCGATGAACTTCGATAACGACTCCATAACCGGGAATTGATTAGGTCTAGGATCCCACAACAAATCTACCATAGGAACTTCTGAGCAGCACAGGCTGAGATTTCTTGTCCTAGTCCGGCCAAGTAATCCCGAGTCCAGTCGGTTGATCGCATCGCATTTTAAGCTCAAAGACACACCCAAGAACTTTTTTCTTATTCGGTCTAGATTTGACCAGGCTATAGTACGTTAGATTTCAATGCGTCAATGTTATATATCAGCTATTAAATTCTTATATTTATTAAATACATAAATACTTAACCTTATCTGAACAAAGATAATTTGATTCGACATATCATTTAAACAATAATATAATAATCCTCACATATAAAAGGAGAAAACAAGAGCTATCATGAAATTAGGAATTGTGAAGAGTAAATTATGAACGCCACATATTTTTATTTCCAGCCTCAGTCATAAAAATATAAGACACAAACTTGTCAAACAAAAATGTACTGAGGGGGTAAAAACTTCAGCAAGCAAGTCCTTATGAAGCCTAAAGAAGAAATATATCCCATCTAATAATGCATAGTAATACTCCTACGGGATCCGATCACAGCCTGAAAATGAAATCTGTCATCTGGCCCGTCGGACTTGGCTCCATTGAAGACAGCTATTCTGAGCTTATCCCTCAAGCGGACAGCATTAGCGTTTTGCAGGACTTAGCAGGCTGCATGCTACCTACATGTTGAATAAAGCTGAAATTACGGTTAAGAAGTTAATTCTCTACCTCTTACTTTAACCTAATATTTTATATTCGAACAGAATTCCACTTCTTACCTCTATGTTTCGTTGAAACACTAATCGTAATCATACTAGCAGTGAAAAAAATGGACAAACGTCGACAAAATGCAGATATGTTATCTCGGGAGCGAGGAACGCGCATAATTGATGAAAGAGCGGCCGAACCAAAATTGATGCGGCTAGCGGTTGTGGCTCAATGACTATTTATACTTCATTAATTCCGTTTGAATGTTTTACATATGAATGCATCTAAACCTTATGTTTTAAATTATTGTTACGTTAGGCACAGGCGTGCGAATGTTTGACATTTAGAATCGATTCGAATTTTTATTCCACAAAATTTTAGACTCAGTCGACAACTGCAAAACTCGACCTAAATTAATGAAATCACATTAAATATAGAATCTAATTTTTCTTTGTTTTTCGATTTTGTTCCTGAAACTTCTTTGGAACATTTTATATACGTGCGCTTCGAGCCAAAATAAATTTATTAACCAAAAAGAATAGAAATAGGAAATTATAGGTAATTAAAAAATTACTTGTTAATATTTGCAATGCTATGTTAGTGTTAAAATGATAAGCAGGAGAAAAGAATATGATTGAGTGGATTGTAAATATCACAAGAAGTAGCCGCGATGGACCAAATGTCTCTCAATGGCAGATGAATTAATGTAATTGAAAGTGGGTAGGCCCGATCTAGATATGATTAGTAAATGCCACGGAATTATAGTAAGAGGGGAAGAGGAGAAGAGATTTTCAGAAAAATAACACTTATTGTTAGTACATTTATTAATTCCAAGGAGTATGGTAAGAGAAATCGGCAGAAAGGAAAAGTGTCAGGATAACTTCGTACATAAGGACCTTTCCCCTAAAAAAAACTCCCAAGGAAAAATGGACTTAAAACTCCCGGGTTCGATTCCCGGTCTCGTCATGCCTTTTTGAAGTCCGTTTTCTTTTGAAAAATTATCTTTGATGGAACGAGGGAAAAAGATTGACCTTGATATACTTAGGCTAACTAAACTAAAGACGTTTAAGAACATCATCTCTTTCGACCAATAAAAATAAGATAAATCTATCCTTATAGTTTGAAGACAATCGACGGAAGGAAACAAATGTAGCTGAATTTTGATTGGGAATCGCTAAATGAATAAGGAAAAGAGATATGAAAAAATGGAGGCCACAAATTAGATAAAAATAATTAACCACATAACGCTCCAAGCGGGAAGTGAGGAAAACGGAGAAATCACTCGTGCACAACCGTCAGATGGAAGATTTTTACTAAGTATTATTTAATTCTTTGACTGCTAACTTTAAAAAAGTTTTCCAGCAACGCCATTGATTAACTTTCAAACGGAATGTCTGTTTTCCCTCATATCAGTTTGCTACATTGTTCATTTCACTAAAATTATGCTGAATGTTAGTGATCTAACGCAGCATTGTATTATAAATACAAATAATGAAACAGGTAATTAGTTATTTGTACAAAAATAGACATAGACGTTGTGCCGTTTTTGACGATAATCTCGTGCCGATCGTGACGCTCGTGATGTGAGTGATATGAGTGACTTTTGTGACTTTGGTGGCTGCGGTGGCGGAGTGTGGCTCCGATCCTTGTTGGGTATTTATACCCAACAGTGTATTAATACAAAATTCAGGGTGCACTTTTTGTATTTGCGGAAACACTGCCGGTATTGGGTAGAATTGGTCCGTCCGCCAGCCAGCAACTACGAGCTTGCCTCGCTGCCCCTCGACGCGAAGGTGGAAGGAGAGTCTTGGCGTGTCACGTGATGTTTTGAGTCGAGAGCCGCGAAGAGAAAGCTGTGTTTTACATGTGTTGAGCAGTGTGTGTGCGACAACGAGCTTTCGCTACTTTTCAATAGACGTTATCTGGTGCCATCCGTCGTTGAACAAATCTATTGTCCCTTGGTATTGTATTGTATTGTATCTCATATTGTCTTTTGATGAATAATATTAGTTTTCATGCTTATTCTGACAGTTTATTGTAACTACGCCTCATTGTCGATATCCTCAGCTAGTTGCTCTACAAAGGGATTTCTTAAAGTCGACTAGTGATTTCCGACACTTGTTTAAGTTTAGGAGTCCAGGACGGCTCAAATGGTAGCAGAGCGTGGTTGAATTCACAACTTTGTTTTCGCAAACTAGTGTTTATCGACAAATTTACGGTCACTGTTCTTCAACGACATTTTTCTGAATCGTTCAGCAGTAGTAATCTTGAATTTTGTAACTTTCTGTTCGTGAGTTTTCTAAGTGATGATTTCATCATAATTATTCTCTTGTGTTAATGCCTCCACCGAATCCCTACGCAAAGAGTTATTTAACTTCGGCAAAAGATCGTCGTAATCGAGGTGTTTGTCGTAAGATTGCCAAAATGAATACCATTGCAACACAGGTGCAGTTAGAAGGGGGATTTGGAAATTCGATTATGCTCGACTCTGTCAAATTGCTAGTTTCGCAAATACCGCCATTAGCCGAAGTTGACTCAGAGCAGCTGTTTAATTTTTTGAGTTCCGTTATTCATGTCTCTGATTTAGCATTGATACCGTTCCAATCCCTAATGATATATCTTATCTCTAAATTACCGGCTAACTTTCGGGCTTTTTGGTTTTCGGCGATGCAGAGGCAACTTTCGTTTGATTTACTGGTTTCGGAAATTTGGCACGAATTCGTAACTTCCAGAGAATACGAACATTTGATCATCGCCAAAGTTAAACGTTATCAAAAGCCGTCAGAGCCTCCCTTGGAGTTCTTAAATGCAGTCACTGTCTCGGCAAAGGTTTTGGGGCTATCTTTGACCGAGAGTGAACTTGTGTCCATTGTTCTCGATGGGGTTAGTCCGCTTACACGTAGTACATTCGTTTTTCAAAGTAAACCCGGAAGTGTTTTGGAGTTGAAAAATTTGTTGTCTCATGCGTCTAAGCAGCTAATGGATTTCGCCAATTATTCTGCTACATTCAACTCCAAGTCGCCACGCGCGATCAGCTGTAATTATTGCAATAACCGAGGTCATACAATTGACGATTGTCGTCAAAGGAGACGAAATGCCCGTTCCAGATCTATTCGACCGGCTATTTCAATGCTCAACACAACCTATTCACACTCTCCTGGTTTGCCAATCGCTAATCTGTTAATTGATAATCACTCTCTTGAGGCATTGATCGATTCTGGTTCTACTTATTCGCTGATCGATGTTAAGACTTGCAACAATTTACGTTTGCCTCCTGTTAAAACACTTCCGACTCCACTTCATATTCGAGGCATTGGTGGAAACGCGTTTACTTTGACTCAGCAAATAAAGGTTAAGGTCAAGGTTAAAACTTTCTCCTGGTACCATCATTTTTACCTTGCAAACCTGCCTTTTCCGTTGCTTATCGGTAGGGATTTTATGCTAAAAACTAAAATGTTATTGGGCCCTAATTATTTCGCTTTTGAATCTAACCCCACTCAAATTATCCCGTTCGTTCATCAGCAGCTCGAAAAGAGTTTGCCGGTTAGTGACCTACAGGGGGTCAGCTCTTCAATCAAAAAGGGAGTCTCTGTTCATCCTGTAGGTTTGGTCTCAAATAAGCAGGTAGTTTCAGGCAAAGATACTGCTTATTCTGATATTCCACAGGAAGTGCTGCAACTTATTGAGCAATTTCCAGATGTTGTTACTTCAAAGCTGGGATCTACCAATCTTTTGGCCTACGAAATCCAGCTGACAGACTCAACTCCTGTGAGATCACATCCATTTTCTTTGCCTCCAGCCAAAGCCAAGATCCTGCAAGACTGTGTATCCTCGTTGATCCAGCAAGGTGTGGTCGAGCCATCCACATCACAATGGGCATCACCAGCTTTTCTCATCCCAAAAAGGGACAAGGGTTTGAGATTAGTGGTAGACTATAGAAAGTTAAATGTGAAGGTACAAGTTGATCCTTACCCCACGCCTTCTGTGGAACATGCCTTTCAATATCTGTCTGATGCTAAAATATTCTCTATTCTTGATCTTAATTCTGCCTTTAATCAGATCCCTTTGAGTGAAGCTTCTAAGAAATATACTGCTTTTGTTACTCCATTTGGTTTGTTTCAGTATACAAGATTACCTTTTGGTTTTGTTAATTCCCCTCAAGTGTTTACTCGATTGATGGATCTTGTTCTCGGGGATTTAAAATATGATTGTGTCTATCCCTATATTGATGATCTTTGTATTTTTTCGAAGGATGTCAGCTCTCACTTAAGGCACCTGAGAGCTGTGCTTCAAAGGCTTCGGGAAGCTGGATTAACTCTTCATCCAGATAAAATGAAGCTTTGTCAAAGGGCCATATCTTTTCTCGGGCATACTCTTCAAGGTGGACATCTTGCTATTGATCCAGAAAGAGTTAGACCTGTTCAGAATTTTCCTGTTCCAGGAAACCTCCAACAGGTATCCAGGTTTCTAGGTATGGCAGGCTTTTATTCTAAATTTATTCCTGGTTATGCTGAGATTGCTTATCCTCTGAACCAACTTAAGAGAAAAGATGCCAGGTTTGTGTGGACTAATGTTCATAATGAGGCTTTCCATAAATTGAAGAATTGTTTAGCTAATCCTCCTGTATTAACTATGCCTTGTTTCACTCGTGATTTTCATTTATTTGTTGACGCCAGTAATGTAGCCCTTGGAGCTGTGCTCAATCATCATATAGATGGCAAATTCTGCCCGGTAGCTTATGCTAGCCGTACACTAAACCCTCATGAACAGAAGCTTACTGTATATGAATTAGAGTGCATGGCATGTACCTGGGGAATTGAGAAATTTAAAGACTATTTACAGTTTCAACCATTTCATTTGTATACAGACAATGGTGCCTTAACATGGTTGTTTCGTCACCCAAAGCAATTGGGAAAAATTGCCAGAATGGTTCTTAAGTTGTCTTCCTATAAGTTTACAATTCATCATATTAAGGCAAATTTAAATAAACCAGCAGACTGCCTTTCTAGAATTCAGTTCCAAGAGTCTGCAACCTCTTGTTTTCTCCACAAAATGCCATTATCCTTTATTGATTTGAGAACTCATCAAAATGATGACCCCTTTTGTGCTCAGTTAATTGATAAATTAAATAGTGTTGGGTCTAATGAAGTAAAAGTTAATGGGATCAGTTATTCTCTAAAGAGAAATTTATTGTGTGTAAAGCTTACTAAAGCTAATAACTTTAGAGCTGTTGTTCCTGTTGTGGTTAGACCCATGCTATTTCAATATTTTCATTGCTTACCTAGCTCAGGCCACTTAGGGGTATTTAAAACTGTCCAAAAGATAACTCAGAATTATTGGTGGCCAAATTATAGGACTGAGATATCTGACATGGTCAAGAGGTGTTCAGTTTGCCAGATCACCAAGCCTAGAAATGTTCGTCCTTCAGGATCATTGTCTTCTAAGACAGTCAATACCCCTTGGGAAAGAATTTTCATTGATTTTGTGGGCCCTTTTCCTCGCTCCAAGACTGGATATTGTTACATTTTCTCTGTAATTGATGGCTTTTCAAAATTTGTTTTTCTCGAACCAGTAAGAGATGCTTCTTCTAAAAGTGCCATAAATGTCCTATTTCGTAATTTGTTTTCAAAATTTGGTTATCCTAAATATATTGTGTCTGACAATGCTACTGCTTTCACATCTGGTGCTTTCAAGGATGCCTGTTTCAAAGTGGGGATAAAAATGGTACATACTGCCCCTTATTATCCCAATCCCAATCTTGTTGAGAGGGTACACAGAAATCTCCGCTTTGCACTGTCTGCCTACTGTACTCATACTCACAAAATATGGGATGAATTTTTGGGTGATTTAACCTTTGCTTTTAACACTGCCATACATGAAAGTACTTTGTATTCTCCTGCTAAGCTGTTCCTGGGAAGGGAAATACCACACCCCCTGAATAATGTTTGGGACCTGCCTGATTGTGTTCTTGATCTTTCTTGCTCGGAACAAGATCTTAAGCAGCACTGGGATAAGGCAGTAAGAAATCTAAATAAGGCTCATAAGCAAAATGCTGCCTCTTACAATAAGCTGCATTCTGTTCCTAAATTTAAACTGGGGGATTTGGTACTTGTTGAAAACCATTCACTGAGCTCAAAACTTAAGAATCGTATGTCTAAGCTAGAACCTCTATGGTCTGGACCATATAAAATAATCAAATTTCTTACTCCTGTTACTGTGGTGTTGGAACTTGGACCAAATAAGGAGAAAATATCTCATGTATCCCAACTAAAGACTTATAATTAAGGGAATTTCTGTATCCCATCTTGTATTTTGCTGGCGTAGGACGTGGGACTCCATCGCCCAGAGAGAATTCTCTCTCTGCAATCACCACCTGACTTTATTGGTCAGTAATTGCCAGTTCTGGCTATTATTTAAAGTAAGATATGAAAGCACCCACACTCTTGTGAAAAATTGATTTAAAGTATGAAATGAAAGCTCCCACACTCTTGTGAAAAGGTGATTTTAAAGATGGAATGAAAGCACCAACGCTCTGGTCACGATCGGCAAACGGCAGTCTAAATACTTAATACTTAAACACTTAAACTTATTACTACTATTTATTACTACTTATTATTACTATTATTACTACTTAAACTATTACTTATTTACTACTTAAATACTTATTACTTAAATACTTAATACTTAAATTACTCAATGATCTATATAAATTACAATAACATAAATATCGATTCATTAATTATTCTTATCTACTACTGCGCACGTACTGTTAATATTTACTTATGAATTATTATTACTAACTATGACACTTAATTAATGAATGATTATATATATATATCACATATTATATGGAGGATTTTGGCACTTGTATGGATCTAACTTTGAGTATATCTATTATATATATGATTATTATGTATTTGTTCAATGGCTGGTGAACATTTTTTTTATAAAATATAGTTAAAAGGCTCATTTGTTTGATGTTAAAGTATTGTTTTCTGTTTCTTCTCCTAATATGTATGGCTATCATATTGTATTAATATTTATGTTGCCCTTTGAATGCCTTTATTCTGTGCAATCGCTCGTACTTTATCGGACCTTCCCAAAGCTCACTATTATAAACCCTCTGTTGTTGTGGCCCCTGTTGATGTCCTCTGACATATCTAAAGTGGCCACATACGAAATGTTTTCCCCTTTCTCCCACGGAGAAGAGTAGTGGACTGTCATTTTCCCAAAAGGGAGGGGGGATGTGCCGTTTTTGACGATAATCTCGTGCCGATCGTGACGCTCGTGATGTGAGTGATATGAGTGACTTTTGTGACTTTGGTGGCTGCGGTGGCGGAGTGTGGCTCCGATCCTTGTTGGGTATTTATACCCAACAGTGTATTAATACAAAATTCAGGGTGCACTTTTTGTATTTGCGGAAACACTGCCGGTATTGGGTAGAATTGGTCCGTCCGCCAGCCAGCAACTACGAGCTTGCCTCGCTGCCCCTCGACGCGAAGGTGGAAGGAGAGTCTTGGCGTGTCACGTGATGTTTTGAGTCGAGAGCCGCGAAGAGAAAGCTGTGTTTTACATGTGTTGAGCAGTGTGTGTGCGACAACGAGCTTTCGCTACTTTTCAATAGACGTTATCTGGTGCCATCCGTCGTTGAACAAATCTATTGTCCCTTGGTATTGTATTGTATTGTATCTCATATTGTCTTTTGATGAATAATATTAGTTTTCATGCTTATTCTGACAGTTTATTGTAACTACGCCTCATTGTCGATATCCTCAGCTAGTTGCTCTACAAAGGGATTTCTTAAAGTCGACTAGTGATTTCCGACACTTGTTTAAGTTTAGGAGTCCAGGACGGCTCAACGTTACCTGAGGCTTGCAACTTAATTCCATCCTCGTGTGGTACCGTGTTGTTAAAAAATGTACCGTGTATACAACAGCATAAGACGGTTTTTGGAACCGGTTTCTTAACCTATCGTAATAAATACCCTGGAAAATCTATATACTCCTACAAGACGCACTCTGCTTTTTTACTGAAATTGTAGTGAAAAAATGCGTCTTCTACGCGGGTATATACGGTATAGAGTCCAGAAGTAATCAATTTTCAACTCTTTGTATGCATTGTCTTATTGACTTGTCAACCCTAAGTTGACTTCTTGTCTTTGTTTAACATTTTTAATCTGCATTTTTACTGTATGATTTTTATTATTCCATGTTTGCTTCCTTGATGGCTATTATTTATCTTTTCACATTATTTTATATTATTATAACTCAGCTTTGTGGGCATGACCTATTTGAGTTCAATAAATAAATAATTTAAATAAATACAAGCAGGCTAATAATTAGTCTGATTTACTGGGCTGTCAAATATTGAAGTTATTTGTCGTTCAGAAACGTAATAATGAAAACAAACGAAAAAAAATACAGTTCTGATCGCCCTAAACATTAGGTGTACGTCTAAAAGGGTCTTAAAGAAATTGAATTTATCACGAAAAAAATATCTCATGATAACTGCTATTTTTTCATCGATATTCTTCCTCAAAATATTTCCCCTTTACGATACCGATTAAGGAAATAAAAGACTTGGGTGCACAAAGGTTATTCACGTGTTTGATCTACAACTCCAACGCCGCAGTTCCTAAAATACAACCCGACAGTTTCGTTTTATTTTTACAGTGTGTACGAGACATGATGGAAATCTAATTGTGAAGGGTTCCTAGCGCGGATTTTTTCGTTTTTTCACTCCAAAGCGTTCCTTTGGCGTAACGTGGTTACACGGGTGAAAGAACTCCATTATACTCGAATGCGCCAAAAATAAAGGCAAAAGTCGACCTCTCCACACGCAGCTATTGTGTGCACCACCTTTCAAAAGCGAAAATAAGAAAAGGTTAAAAACCTCAACTGTTGTGGCTGACGCTCGATTCGATACTATCTCACTGCACACACGCTTCACTTGTGAAAAGGCTTTGGAACGAGTAACTTGGGTTTGCCATCTCGTGAAGTGTGTTTAACACATCAAAATAGTAACTTGTGATTGGAGAAGCCCTTAGAAGTCCCGCGAATATCATCTGAGACATTTTCTCTCGCCAGCAAGTCCTTACCATTCTTTTCGCCGCCTCCGCAGATATGATTATTCCGTACGCCGTAACTACACCTATGAATCGGGTGCATGATCTTACTTAAGAAGAACATGGACTAGAACTACACCAGTACAGCAGCACCTAAGACAGTGAATTCAACGAGTACGTATGCAATCAACACTTCCTTCCGTCACTCGGAATAGTTACAAAATTAGCTCTGATCCAAGTGTCTACAATTTCCACTAAAAGTATGCGAAAAATTACGTTTGAAATAACAGAAACAGTGCGAAATTCAACTTTTACATTCATAACAAACATCAATCACGCTATTCCTTTCCGGAGAAAGTAAGAAGGTAACCTATATCTTACAAAATTATTCGGTATATCTATGAACAGATTTAAAAAAATATACAAAAAATTTATGCATCACATATGAAAGTAAACAATATGAAGTAAGAAAAATTACTTACAGTCGGTAAAGATATTTTTATCAAAAAGCTTTAGGTTTGGGTTTAGGGAATCCGCCTGGAAATTGAAAGATCTGGGGTTCGGAATCTAGTTATGCATAACCATTTTTACTTCTGCTCGTTCCTTGGAATTTTTTTCTCATTCTGCCACCTGTGGTGTGCGTCTTTTTTTCATCCCTATTCAACATTTTTCACTCCTTACGAACTTCTCCAAAAATAAACCCAAAAAATTCGTAAAAATTTTTACTTTGCATTTTAATCCTCAGATCAAGCAAATCCTTCCTTTCAAAATTCTCAAAAATAAATTCAATCAGTTTTTCTCACTATTGGCCTACTGACTGCTTGCACTTCCGTAAAAATTAATGGATACATACTACATAATTATGAATAGGATATTGATGAAAACTCAGAAAGGAGAAAAGGATTCCATAATATGCGATTTAGCATTATTCATTGTAAACTGTTTTTAAAGAAAAAAGTTAATCACAATTATTGAACTAATAACACCAGGGATTTAACAAATGACATTAAAAAACGAGATTTGATGAGGAAAACTAAGAGATTCGGAAGTTGTGGAAATGCATCGGAAATGAATGATTCATAACCAAGTTCTGGAACCTTAAGACAATCTATTTTAGACGCAGCATTTCATACAAAATGTTATTCATCCTGAATAATCATGATAAAACCATGCAAACAAACATGTTACTCACGCTACTCCCTTTCGTGGCAAGATTATTATTTGCCTTCGTTACTCACAGGTATTCCTCATAATTCTCTGTCCTCGCACGCAACTTTCGCTTCAGACATCTCGTACATTTCCTTTTACTTTTCTTAAATCACGAACGTTCCTTCTCTTCGTTCTCTCATTTTACACATTTAAATGGATTTTTCTCGGGCTTCCTCTCCCTTAATAACCATATCATTCTCCGCGTGCATCATTTAGGAATTTGACTAGTCGTTCGGCTTTTATTAATTCATACACACACACATTCTTCCTCTCCATGCTCATCAATCACACAGACACTATCGACCCTGGTTCTATTAAAAGAATAAAAGATAAAATAAATCCTTCCAAACCATTACCATTCTTTTGTATTTTTCTTCATAAATCGAACAACTTCCACGAAGAGTCAAAATCAAAGATGTACACAATAATTCGATATAAACTTATGTCAGAAAGAAACGTTCGAAATCAATCCATTACTTCAATCGAGCAAATGAAGACTTGAAATGAATGAAGTCACGAGAGAATAAATGGTGGCTTAAGTAATCCAAAAAACAGGGAACAATATAATTAGGCGTTATTGATAGAGGACTCGACAAATCACTAGCTAATACTGATATTATTGAAAGGATAAAAAGGATTATCACATTTTTTCTTCTTTAATGCTGGTTAAAAATGCAAAGAGGAAGGATAGACGTAAATGAGTCGTAAAAGGATTTCATATACGACAGAATGAATAAATCCAATTATTGAAACCTGAGTATGAATGATAATAATATTGAATAGTTGATTTCATGTCTTTGGGTAAAATGTTAACGGAGAGATAGAATGGAAGAATAGGTGACGAGTTTGCGTGTGAATGGAGGTATGGATGGTATGTGATTAAACGTGAGGAACTGTCATAGAGGCAAAAATGGGCGTGTGCAGAAGAGTACTTGCATCTCCTTTGTTGTGAGGTGGCGATAGTTAGAAGTGAAATGAGAGGCACACGAGTCAAGTGAATGTAGTTCGAATGGGGATTCCCACATAGTCAAGAGGGCAGCGCGTTCAACTTAAGTGAAGTGGTCCACGGCACGATTCCCGGAGGGGGTCTACGAGTGTGACATTACCTTAACTGTCGAGGCACTTTTAAAAATACTACTACTATAATGGACGAGCGGTGCTTGAAACGATGCTTGAAACAAATATTATGAATCATGAAAAAGAGAAGCAAAAAAACGGAGAGAGAGAGGCCCAGAGAATGCGACAAAGGGTGGTGAAGGAAATCCTGAAAACATGTAATATCCGAAGTTGAAATTACGAGAGGGAAGTTTATGAAAACGAATCCTGGTTAGGACATGATCGTTTTTATTCGCCAATAAAAGGTCAATTGCAAGAGTTGATCAACAGCACTAAAATCTCCTGATAATTACTAATAAAAAGGCCTGATAATTACTAATAAAAATAACGATAATAGCTAAAGCCGATACTTTATCATTATTTTAATTGATGATTATCACCAAAAGTTTTCACACGCTGAGGATTGAAACCAAGCAATTCTGATTCCTATGTTTATCGAGGAGTATCAGCGAAAAAACTTAACATTAAAATTACCATCTCGTATAAAATGTGGACAATTCACGAGCAGCAGATTGCTGCCAGGACGCTGTTAAACCTTGAATCTCAATTGAGTGCGACTCTCAACTCCCATCTCTAATACAAATTCCATTTAATGACAGAGTAATCCAAATTACAGACCACCCACGCACATCCAGGGCATCGAAGCACTCGTTCCAGATGCACGGGTAGGAATGCAAACCATCTATTCTAATTGCTAGATACGCTCTTCCAATAGCTCAGCATCATATACATCCTCCCTCCTGAAGAATTTCCGCTTTCTGCAATTCGGTATAGGAGAAGATGGTCATCATTACGAAAAAACCTCGTCCTCACAGAGATTCACAATGGGATGTCTGTCTCAGTATTAAAATTCAATCGAAAAACCACGTGATTTTGGAGCACATCTTCAATACTCAGTTTACGTTTTCCACAAATCATAGGAAGAATACATCCAATACAAAAAAGTGAGTAAGGCGTATTTTTAAGAGGAATAAACTCTATCATCTAACACAAACGTGTTGCTCTCTTGACTACATAAAATACAAAATCCGCCTTGAATTCTATATTTCGAGGTATCGTTTCATATGACCATGATGGGGAAAATTCCCGAAGTTAAATAAGAGATAGCTCGGCTAACGAGAAACCAGACGGACAAATTTTCGGCTAACGAAGATTTTGCTGTTTTTGGTCGGAAGACTAATGTTTTAACGAATTAACGCAGATGTAGGAGAACAAAATATATGAAAAACATTCAACGTTATGGATTACTATTATATTAAAGCCTCTACGATTCAATGTAAATGATAAGAGACATTTAGGATTCCTCCTATTCCTTGCTGGCCTCGTTGGCGGAGTGGTTATGCTGCAGGAGCTACAGCCCCAAGGTCCCGTGTTCGAATCCCGGCTTACCGGATTTTTCCGGTAAGGAAATGGTTGTTTGTGCTTGTCTTCAGAAAGTTTAATTGTAAGAGTGGTCTATTTAGACTAAAATTTGCCTAATAAAGACATTATTCCTGCGTGCGGCTAAAAAGGTAGTTCCATGCAACGCTAATGTATACTTCAGAATAATTAATTAAGATTGGTAGTAATTAATATATAATAAAATAAAATCGCATGTCGGCTAACGAAACTGACTTCGGAATCATAATATCTTCGTTAGCAGAGGAAACGCTGTACCTTTAAATGGACTCATCTTAAGTCGAGTTGAAATTTTAAAATTATTTGATAAACCGACATCTTAATTAAGACTACAAAATGTTAAAATAGTTGCAGTGGAAACCTTCGATTCTTTCACTCCTGAAAATATACAAAGAATTTCCCGCCATACAGAAGTCATATCTTGAAAACATACAGAAGTCATATCTTGTCAACTTGAAAATTTAACAGAAATAGGTAGACATCTCTGTGAACCAACAGTCATATAATCACAAAGGTGCCACCTATTTCATCTCATTTCAGAACTCTGACCTGAATGAAGAGGAAATCAAGGACTATCACATACAAATCCAAAGACTCATGAATTTAAGATGGTATTTCGTAACAGTTATAATAAATACCATACTTCATGGGCCATAACGTTAAAAAATATAAAAGATAATCCGAAACAGAATCTTGCTTAATAGTCACAATATCACACAACGTACCATTCACGGAAGACCATTAATTGAGAGATTTCAAGAAACATACTACAATAGATCTCTCAGTAGTGGATCACGTTTAGTTCTCTGAGAGCACTCTAACATTTTTCGCTTCTAACTAGCGTTTCCAATCTCGAAAATTCTTCAGCGAATGCTAATGAACTGCTCTCCAGTCCCTCCGCTGGTTTTGAGAGCACTACTTTACACGTCTTGTAACGCATGGCAAACATCCCCAAAACACTGCCTTTCATCTGGGTAATTAACTAAATTGTTTTATAATTGGTCCTACATAATTCGACTTTGCGAACTTAAAACTGAAACTAAAAAAAAAACATAATTTAGAATTTACTTCGACGATAAGTAACTTCCGTTCAAACAAGTATGACAGCTTTTACGAAAGAAACTAGGAGGTAAATAGAAAGCACAGGAGTGTACAGATGATAAGAAGGAGAAAGATACAAGTTTTGCTATTACATGGAAATATCTCATTTGCTCTTTCTTTGCATTGCCTTCTTTCATGCCCATAAGACATTGATAAATGTAATTGCTATGGATTATATAATTGTTAAATTGCGGAAAAATATTTTTGAGTAACCAGTTGCTGCATTATCGTTGGAGTTTGTAGTTTCATTAGTTTCTAAATAAATACATAAATAGTTATTTTTATGCTAGGCCAAATTTTGTTCCTATTATCGTGGCCTCCCACGAGGTAACTCATTCCCATGTTGAGTTTATTTCATACGATTAGAGGAATTTTCAAGTCCGTCTCACTTATTCAATCGTCTTTCACATTGAAATTCCAACTCTGATACACGACTCGATTGTATTATTTCTCAAAAATATTATATTCCTAAATAATTCTTCTGCTCGGAGACCGTTAAGAAGCGATGTTTTCATCTTAAAGAAAAGATAAATTTAACGGATGAGTAGGAAGGACGATATACATCATAATGTCAGAGAGTCAATGATTCAAATGAAGATACCTCAATCTCAACGCAACATGAATTTCAATCGTTACAATAGTGAAATGCTGAGCATCTGGAAAACAGAGAACTTCCCCTATGGTAACAAAAACAATTTTATTTCCATTTGTTTACATCCAAGAGAGCTTTATTCGCCTTTGCCTTCGATTGCACGGAAGAGCATTGAAGAGGATATAATGCGGGAAAGCTCACGAGCGCCCATTAATTCATATTGAAAGGAATTATAGAGTGAGAAGGCGGAGAGATTTTCTTTCACACTTACAGAACACGGAAATTAATTCCACTCGTGATCGATCTTGAATGGATCACTAACGAGAAAGATTAGGCTTCGTCGATACAAACGCTGACATAACATTTACGGAAGTGGGATTATAAACAGATGATAGACGTATTCCAAAGTATCCCGCAAATTAGAAAATTTATGGGCATCTAATCATCCGAGAGATTATAAACATCATGAAGTCCTGTTAACAAAATAACCATTGTAAAAATCTATATTACTTAAATGAAGATCATTCCTTAGGATGAGGATTATTTCACGCACCCAATTTATTTTATAGTTTTAAATATGAGTTCAAAGACGTGATGAACTTCTTAGGTTGAGAAATGATGCATCAACTAATGAAAGGAAAGAGTGTTTGGGAATTCTTCTCATGACGAACTGATTACTAACTCTCGCGGAAAAATTTTATATCTAATAAATACTATCTTCGTGGAAAAATGTTACGACTGTCGCCAAAAGAAATAGAGAATTCAGGCATAGAGACAAATATTTTAATGCCGGTAACCAATACCGATAAGCTGTCGAAACATCAAATTACTATCCGATGAGGGGAAAACTTTATTATTCACATTTATGAAAATATACTAAACAAAATTGAAGGCACGGAAGAACAAACAAAAAAGAGAAAAGTGACAAGTAAATTCTATAATTTCTACTTTGAACATTCTGAAATATACCATCCATGATCACGCGCTTATAAAAATGGACTTAGATTTTAAAATCTAGCAAATGTAGAGCTTTCTAGTATCCAAATTGGTGTCACGTAATTCAATTTAACTTTTTAAATACGCAATATGACAATTATTGGGGACTGACTTATAAGTCACTTCTATTCTATCTTTGCTGACTTAATAATTATTTTAGATCCCATTCTATTATGCCCTACAGTTTTGAGCGGGATATGGTGGCTATTAAATCGTTTATCAGCATATATATAGAAACTCGACTCGCAAAAATCAGCTCATGATACATTTCTGGGAAAATTTAAAATATCTTATTTTCTTGCTGTTATACAAGCAAATTTATGTTAATACTTCCAGTATCTTCGATCTAAATTAGTAAGAAGCGATCCGGTGGCTTATGCCAGTAAAGTTCTCTGCGATTTTATCTATTCAATTTATCGAGTACGTAATGAATTATGAGAATAGGGTAGAAAGAGTATTAACAAATGAGTTGACATGATTTCGCAAATCGAGGATGCGGGAAGAGCGCCAATGGCAGATGAATACGAGGAATAACTCATCTCGGAGCGAAGAGTGCACGAGAAACGAGTCCTTTTTCTTCGTAAAAACATTTCCTCCGTTACAATGTCACCAGAGTGTGTTCTCCAGACCATATCTGCTCCACGGTTTGCGAATCGCTACCTTCAAGGCCTATCTCCAACAACAGAATCTTAAGTTCGTGTTTTCTTAAGGATCAACTTAACTATCATACGCATATGGCTAAATCTATTCCGACGAGATAAAAAAAGACAAAATTAAATATTTGGCAATGAAGCGAAGCATTTTCCGGCAATGAATGACCCGAAGTAGTCATGGATTCCATAGAAATCATGTTAGACAAAATATCCACCTTAGTAACCATCATGTCCAATTATAGAAGCAATTATTTATGGCAAGCGCCGATTTGAACGGCGTTTAAATCGAAACAGCTCTTAAACTATTGAAAGCAGAAGAAATGTACGTAGAAATGTTAAAAGTCGGTGATATCCTCGATACCTATTCACGCATATTTCAACATTTACCATTTAACTTCCAAAAATATGTTGCACATTGCAATGAGAATATCTGGTACTCGGATCGCCGACGTTCCTTTACGGTATTTTCTTACTCCCCGACTGCAAATGTGGGTCTCATAACCTCATGAACATCACTTAGGTCAAAATAGTGCGAAGGAAATACATGAACTAATAACATTTATCCCAAATGAAGTTTGAGATGCTAAATGGAGTGTGCGTATCAGCTGTTAGCAAGTTTCTGTAATACAATTTTTTGCTATGTCAAAATATCTTAGCAACTTACAGATGAGAAATCCAATTTACTTAATGTAACTGAGACAAATATGGATAAAGAGTATTTTAGCATTCAATAATACCCTTGGTTCAAAATTCCGATAGCAGAAAATTACGCGGGAGTATGTTAACTCGAATGACAATATTTACCCGTGCATAAGAAATACTGACACCCTATAATAATTGATAAAATACTATCTTCAGGAATATATAAAGACATTTAAATATGAATAACGTCAACGGCGAATAGAAGATATTCAAACTTCTTTTAACATAGCAAAATCAAAGTAACGGCTACCTGTGGATTAGAAACCGTTTTTTAACACTCTTTCAACATCTCATAGCAATGAATAATGAACAGATAAATGCATAAAAAGAAAATTAATAAGTTATATAGGTTTTTCAACATACCATAAAAAGGCTTTCTATGGAAGCTTCATTCAATGATAACGAAATAACACGGGCAGCATGACTACCGACGTAACAATATATTTTATCGAGGTCGCTTCACTAAATAAGTCCCATTTACATTTTCATGAAATAAACATGCTCAAAGATGACTTACCCGAGCGTGCTGAGAAATCCACAGACATTGCCTTCAGCATACAAAGAGACGATATCGCCCAGATGGAGGAAGCTTGCAGATCCAATGATCTCCCCCATGGTCATAATACTTAGTCTCTCACACTTGATACCGATTCAACTTTCTTGAAGTAAAATCGAGTCATACATATTCAAGGTAGTTGACCATGATCTCACTTTGGGTAATTCATGTATAAATCACATCGGTTAAAATGTTTTCTTTTAATGATTCTGTGAAATTTCATGGGAAAATAAACCTAGTCACGTCACCTGAAAAGTAATATCAACAGAAAATAAGTTGACATCTGTACCACGAATGCTTAAAACAGCATAGCTTCAACGCAAGCAATAAATCACTACGAACATTATGATTATTCCAACGAAAATTTTAAGCGGAAGAGAATCACTACCACGAATATTATGAAACTAAGATTAGCGGTCACTATCAGCATTTCTTTGAGCCACAGTTACGGAAATTAATCACAGTTCTCGTCCAAATAAAGTAAAGAACGGAAAACACTGTCATAAACTCGAGTTATATTCGCAATACTTGTGGCACTGTACAAAATTTTAGAAACTAAGCGCGAATAGCGAAGTGAATGATGAATTACCCATTTCAAATATCATGGCCAGATATCGCTCGTGTAGTAGAACTTCAGTTGTTGACAGCTGAAAAAAAGGATATCGACTTGTATTCAAATTTACGTTGTCCTCCTCAGTGAACTCGGGCAGCCTTTTACTCAACCACTTACTCCGACAGACTGGAGCAGCTCGAACATAACGACGTGAACACCTGTACACGAATGTTGGGCACGGCGTTGAGTCTTCTATCTCCCGGACATTTGATTCGACCACACGAGCAATGGGGGAGGAAGCCTCCAAGATGGCCGCCAGAACGACCAATGCAGTGCAACTAAGCTCCAAGCGGGTTTTTTGCTTTAACGTTTAAATGCATTTTCATTTATTATGTATACAGTTTCTCAATTTACGGGAAAGGTACATTGAAATAAAACACAAAACAATT
This sequence comes from Pachydiplax longipennis, assembly GCA_036926295.1. Classification (NCBI taxonomy): domain Eukaryota; kingdom Metazoa; phylum Arthropoda; class Insecta; order Odonata; family Libellulidae; genus Pachydiplax; species Pachydiplax longipennis. Next base: position 7,323,935 of record JAVFKF010000010.1, read on the forward strand.
TCACTACGTATATTGAAAGAAAAATGGAATGATAGATTTTAAGAACAATAAATGTGTAAAATTAGTATGCGACAGTATGTAGTAGCTCTTAATAGCTCATGCTCAATCTTAACTCAGATTGATTGCCAGCCACTGTTAATTCACAATTTTTATCTAAAAAGTAATAAATGCTGAAGAAAAGCATTTGAATTTGCCTGTAAAGATCATGACAATGAGTGAAAGCCTTAAAGAAGCACCAAAGCTTTATGGAACTAGACCAGATTCAGAAAAATAAACGAGTACAACAGACACTATAATTCAATAATAAAAATAAAATGCCTTAACAACCTTCTAATCTGCACATCACAGTAAACAGCAAATAAGTTTACAGACCCTTTCACATCAAAGGATCTTATCCTTTCGAATAAAGAGAAATTTAAAACATTTTAGGACAGCTATAATATAAAGCAAAGCGTAAAATGCCATGTAGCAAACCAAAAGGAAGAATAAAATCAGAATAAAAAAGTGATAAAAAATGTAATTGCATACTTTTATGATGCAAAAATTCTCTCTAGCATTGCCTGACAAGCGTTTTTTAAAGAAAGTAGAGACTTGACTGTTGACGATTGGGCTCCAAAACAAATAAAAATGGAAAGGGAAGCGGGGAAGATGTGACGTAGCTACAATTTGAACGGTTCCTAAGTAGTGGTGGTCGCCTCCGACCCTCCCCTCCGTCGAGAGCTCGGAGATGATTCCCACGCCTTTGGAGTAAGCTGCGTTGTGGTTGGTAGGAACTGGATTTTGATACTGTGGTGACATCTATTGCCGCGCAAACATTTCGTATGAAGCGCGCACAGCGAGGCGCTGTAATTCAATTATGGAGTTGGTTTACGATACGATATTTACGTCAATATAAAATCACACCACTGCTGTTTGGTATTCTCAGAATAGAAAAGTTACTCTTTATTTACCACGTCAATTTATTCATCAATCATAAACTATTATTTCTTACATTTTTTGCGTTTTTCCACCAAGTTCATGCATCGCGCTCTTACATGCATGCGGAAATTTTGACAACTTTTTCATGTGTATTTTTAGCGGTATCTTAAAACCCTTACTTGCGGTCAGTTAATTTAAGTTATGTTAAGAAGAGGGGGATTTTTATTAAGAAACAATGCAATATTCGCTATGTGTTACAAAGATTTCTTAGTACTCAAGGATATCGCTAAAATAGATATTTTCTCTCCGTAATTTAACAGATTGATAATTTCTCTCCAAATTTAAGCTATCCGCCAAATATTTATCTTGACCATTTATCGATATATTTTTATATGATATTTCAACCAATTTTAATTCCAACTGGAGGTTGTAAAGATATATCCGAAATTTTCTGAATATTATTTCATGAGTTTACATAACAAACGTGACTATGTGCTACCATTAGAATGTATCTGAATAACATTCTTCATAAGTTTATGAATTTCAAGGAATATTTAAGTTTTTGAATAGAATAACCTATCTGATGTACAGAGTATTTATTTAATATTGTCATTATGCAGAATTAATTATTTCTGAAACGGTTTTCCCAAAAGTTTCGGTCTACGTGAGGTACACTATTTTTTTACTACCCTCGATTTTCCGCGAGATTACTTTTCATTTAAACATGGTCCAAAAAATATTATAGTTGGCATCAAAATATAAACAATAAAATAATCGCTTTCTAATACTTACACAAGTGCAAAAGAACTGAAAACTTAGAAAACACATCGGTCCGCTCTACCCGATTTTTTTGTTATAATAGTTCATTTTCTGGTAGAATCGCACTTTCAAAGGTTAATTTCCGCATTCTGTTGATGCTATCCAACAAATTTTACTCATAAACTTTTATTAGAACGAGTACGCGAAATGCGCGCTCTTGAGCGGATGAAGTTTTTTCTGGAGATTCGAGGAATATTTTTCTGAGGTTATTGAATTTAGAAAGTTTTTCTCAAATACTGCCCTCCTTAAAAGTTGTACTTGCCACATTATTTATATAGTTATATGGAAGAAATTGCAAGTCAGGAGATCTATTGCACCACAAGAAAGAGAGTAAATTACTTCAGATCAGATACCCACTTCTTATTTACACACAAGTGGTGGCTAATTCACATGAAATGGAGTGAAATTAATTTCAACAGGAATTAGCATCACTAGCAAAATACACCTTTGGAGAGGGAATGAAACAAGGCAAGATGAGGAGTGAGGCAGTTTATTCTTCTTGTCCATATATATGAGCTCAACCTACCACTAGGGAATGATTTTGAAATAAAAATTTCAGTCTGAATTCAAAAACAAAATAATGCTCTATGCATATTCAGTTATGTCTTTCTCAGTAAGTCTAGCATTATAATAATCAATTTTATCATGTCAGAGGCCAAGTGTCCGTCAAGATTACAACAAATTCCTGATGAACCATTCACAAACTATAGAAATAATTACATTACTGGAACAACCAGAGGAGAGTTTGTACAGTGAGTCAGCATAAAAAGTTCTTGGTCTCTTCCTATAACATGAGCGGGGAAAATGTTTAAATTACATGAGCAAATTAACATAAAAAATTGAGGTCCTAATAGCTGTAGCATCAGATATGAAAGTTAATCAAAGAATATGGACAGAAATATTCATCAAGCACAGGGCATACATACATACTCTCTCTCCATCTGCAAAGAAAGTTGGGGAAATGGCACCACAGCATATATTTTGAAACCGAACTACCAAAATCCAATAAATCATTCCTTAGCTGAGTAATTTAATCTACAATGAAATATCTCATGCAGTCAAAAATAATAGACTGAAAGCAAGGACTGCAATTATGAGTAAAATTCATGACTAATTTTCACTTATGTTTTACTTTAATCTGCTTGAGGAGCATGGGGCTGAACTTGGAAGGCCAAGAATGATTTTATAAAAATCCAAATAAGTATTAAATAGGAAAATATAGACATTTAGTTAATATACTGTGCATATTAAATAAAATAACTACCTACAATACTAAATGGCCCCTGGCTGGCATAGTTTGACTACCTCAGGTGGATACCTGATCCTTTGATGTGAAAGTACACTATTTTTGAAAACTTTTTTGCAGGTTTGCAAAAAAAGCTTGGCCATATTTTTTCTTAGTATATCTTGGATGAACATTAGCAATGACATTATAATTTCATGATGCAATCGGAAAATTTGTACTGTATTTGTGTATTTGAACCCCCACATATAATGTGAATAGAGGCATTTTTTCAGGGAATAGGACAGATGGGCCCCTTTTTATTGAGCATTACCCAAGGCAAACTCCAATTTTGCCGAATTGATAATGCACCATTGAGAACGTATGGTTTAAGTTGCAGAGTAAGGAATAGATGGAGATCGGTATTTCCAACATTATTTAGATGTGTCATGCTGAGAAGACTGCAGTTATATGCCAGAACCAAAGAAACACAGAAGAAAACTTCATGGCCAAACTCAATTAAGAAACTGATGCAGGGAAATGTTCAGTATAATCCACAGAAGAAATAAAAACCATTCAAAATTTGCTGCACTGGTTTAATACATTAATAATACATCCACTTTTAACGTTTTCACATGATCATGCTGACAAACACTGAAAAAGGGTGGCCAGATTAAAATTTTGGATTTGTATCAATAAATATCATATAAAAATTACACCAGTAAGATAGAAGCTTGTATTCTGGGTCTTAAAGGGCACATTTCAACAAAATATATTAGTATGTTTACCAAGGAAAGTCATAAAAAATGCTTAGCATTAAATTTAACATCTTTTATAAAATATGAACATGCCATGACAATAGAATCTGGGAACCATGGCTAATTTTCCTTGTAATTAAAAGGGTGATTGGCTGAGAAGAATTTGTATTTAACCTGCTGTTCAGCAAAAAAAGTGAGTCAACAAAATTCAATAAAAATTTACTTATAAAGGAAAATTATGATTATTATCTCCAAAACCCCAAGAAAGGATTTTCCATGCCCCATTTGAAATTCTAAAGAAGTATTTCGTAATTTGAGTTAAAGAAATCAAGAATTGCACCATAATGTAAAACATCTAGCCACCCTTCACTGAAATGATAGTTTGAATTTGATAGGTTTCCTTTGTAGCTTCGAACCAAAATATTCTTTATTCCAATTTTCACTTAAATTCAATGACTCAAATTCTAATTTTGGTTCAGTTTTGGCTTCACTCATGCCAATGTCAAATCAGTTTGAACCCTGGCTAACAGTTTTACTCCGAAAATTATAATATTGTCACCTTCTGAGAGTTTGTTATGTTTTTGCAGGTTTTCTTTTGAAGTAACAATAGTAGTGTTAAAATGCTATAACTGCTGAAGTAATTTCACATGTGTGCCAAAGTCAAACTCATTACCCACATTACTATTAGGAGGTCTGGCTTTCTTTTATTTGCATTAAGCTAAATTTTGGAACAAGAAACTTGAGAATCTAAGTAAATAATGATCAAAAAATTAGATCAAGTTAGTTTCAAGCCATAGTAATGCGTAGTTGGTAAAGCTTCCTCCATTTGCACTTAATGAAAAGAGATTGTTTGAAAACAAAATTAGAATGAAATTAATTATGGTTTTAATTTATTGTTCAGGTTCAAGAATTTTAACTTTTTTGTTCAGATTTCACTCTGATAAAAATAACTTTTCTCTCAGTTTGTTTATTTTTTGGTTCAATGCCTGGTTTTTAGAGAATATACCTTAACAACATTCATGTTCTGTAGACAACAGATACAAATTACAACATGTACATAATACTAACAATTACAGGCACAAGATTGGAGATTCTGTAGCTATTTTTCAACACAAAGATGAGAGCAAATGCTATTCTATTGAGCTGAGTATTTTTTGGAATTTCTGAGTAATAATGGCTTGAATATACTGTATACTTCAACTGAGATAATTGAAAATGCAAACCACAATTACATACATCTAGCTGTGACATTATTTACCTATTAATAGATAATTTCCATTTTCATATTTTAGGATAATCATGTGAAGAGAAAGATATTTAGTGGGCAGACAACAGCATTATTTTCTTTATCAAAAGGCTGGGGTTGTAAAATAGTTAATAAATACAATTTATGAAAATTTGGTATATATACTCATAAAAATTTATCAAAAAGTCATCTTCTACCGACTAACATTAGTAGCCAGCCTTTAAAATTGAGATTCCCTCATGTACCACTCCACTCCACAAACTACTGTCAATAAATCAAATTTATGCAGTGATAAAAAATGAATGCTAGCAAATTAATTCCCTCCATTTTAAATACAAACTTCGTCAAAAATTACTCTTGCAAAATATTATTAGCAGCCAACCTATGAAATAAAATTTTAAAGATGTCTCCCTACCCAGCACTATTATAACCATGTGCCCACAAATTGAATTTACCAGTGACAAGAAAAGGGCAAGTGAACTAAATTCTTTTGTTAAAATTGTTTCAATTGAGTTATCAACATTTAAAAGATTGAAAAGTCACATAAAAAGCACTGAAACACATCTAAGACCAATTTACATTAGGACTGATAACTGAGCCATTTTCAATGCACCTTCACGAGTTTTGGCACCGCCAATGAAGCCAGTAGCATGTACAAACATTGCATCTGGAATGTTGCATCTTTGGGCAAGCTCATCGTCTCTCAATCCTGTGCAGTGTGGTAATACTTGAGCGCTGCAACATAAATATAAAATTATTTAGAAACATAATACAGAGCCAAATCACCTAACCAATATATCACCATGTTGAGAGAGGAATAAAAGCACAACTTTTGCAAGTAATTACAATTCATGATTAGAAGATTGAAGTTCTGTGGTTACTTGTACAAGTTATTTTTATTCCTTCCTCATCATGAAGAGCTGATACAAATTTAAGGCTGAAACAGTGGATTTTGACATCACCATGATTTAAAGAAAAAGACAGTGGGGATAATACCAGACGTAAATGCAATCCATCACTCATCATATTCAAGTCTCGATGTTACAAAGAGAAAAAATAAATTGGTACCCCACACACTCAAAGCTCACTCTTCCCTTTACAAACCATTTCCATAAAACAAATGATCTTAAAATGAAAGGTGTATAATACCTAATCAGACTTAATATTGACCAACTATTGCCCAGTAAGTAAATAATTGCAAACACAGCATTCCTATTGTCTATTGAAATCATAAACACTGTTACAGTTTTATCATATTCTAAAGCATTAAACTTCTCCAATTACAATTTATGCTTGAAGAATTTCAATTCTCTGATGCTCTGAAAGAAATATACTTCCATCAGCAAATGAAATATTGCACCACAATTATTATATAAGTATTTAACTGTCCATACCTGTCCTCAAAAATGCATTACTTCATATGCTTGCTCTGGCATAATGGCATGAGATATAATGTTTGATCCTTGTCTTCTTTGAATTGGTCCATTGCCTCTTTGATAAGTTTCAAAAACTCTACGTAACATCTCACAAGATGCTCATCACACTCCTCAAACTTTACAGTTAACTGCCAAATTTCCTCTAATTGTATCTCCACAAAATGGAGCAACATGGCATCTCTCTCTCTGAATATCAATAGTCATTTTCATCGCAGGGAGGACTGTATGGTACAATACATTTTAAGTAATTTCTCAGCCATGTGTCAATAATGTTTCAGACATTATCAATGATTCAGACAATCTTTGTATAAGTACAAACTATACTTTCCATAATGTTTTAGCATAACACCACAAAAAATCTCAAACCTCTTCTTATCAGGCTCCTAAATCCTATACACAATCTCATGAAGCTTATTTTTATATTATCTTGATTTTATTACCTCAATTGAAATATGCTGCTTTTAAATTTAAAGGCAAGTAGAGCTAAAAATGACTTACCGCAGCTCAAATCCTTCACCGATTGGAATAGACTGAACTCTCCACCCATTGGATGAATCAGGAAACACAGCAAAGAGTATACTTGGGTGTATTTCCAACTCCTCTTCGATTTGCTTGGCATGTTTTACCCAGGGGATCCCAGGCTTACTAAAGAAAAGAATCCTTCCGCTTGAGTCAACCTATAAAAAATCATTCATTAAGAAACTGTTTAACTAAAATCTAGCTTATGAATTTTTTCATGTAACTATATGTTGAAAAATTAATGAACATTTACATCAATGAGTGAATGAAAAACTGGTAAAATGATTTTTTGAGTAACAAATAATGAAGTATCATTATAAGTAACCTTAATCAGTGAAATCTCTATCTAACAAGCATCTTTACAATAAAAAAAAACTTGACAAAAATTTGAACTGATCTGGAGAGCTAAGGAATTCTATAGAGAACCTCTAAATTACAAACGTCAATGTTTATGAAACCTTTGGTTGGCTAAACAGAATAACAATCTTTTCCACCAAATGAACTTCGATAGAATTCACAGAGACCTCCCACTCAGCCAGCTAATACCATTATAATTAGGTCTAGTATTGTGTTACCACTAACTGGAATCTGTCTGGGCAAAGAATATGAAACTCAGAAGGTTATTGGCTGATTTCTTCCTTGGAGATGAAATGAAAATTCCTCTTAACTCCAGTGTGGACCTAAAATAACCACCCAAAAGCTTTCTGGCGACTCAGACATGCCAGAGGCCAGGTAAGCGATCAATACTACCCCAAATATCTCATGTGAGTTGAAATGGCCCAGAAGCCTATACCACAGGAAGGTGTTGTCAACTGGGAGATTATGGGGTGGTTTTGTAGAAGCAGGAGGTTGAGGAGGCCCCACAGGATGATCTCCACATGAAATAATGTTTCTGAATTGTCAAAGGATAAATATGGTCATTGTTGTTTTCTCCATCACTCCAAGGGTGACTAAGAACAAAGAGTCTCAGGAGAGGACAAGAGTTGAATGAAGTGTTGTGTTTTTGGTGGATGATGGAACCTTTACAGCCAATGGAAAATTAGAAAAGAGTGACTGAGTGAGTGTTCTCTAGTAGTATGTCAGGAGGTTAAGTTCAGCAGGGAATAGAAGAACAGAAAATCTAAAAATAAGCCATAACTACTTTCAATCAAAAGTGGATGGACTTGATGATACCATTAGTAATGTATTTTTAAGATATTACAATTATACAAATAGACTATTTTAGCCATTAAAGAGAAGTTTATTCTGATTAAATATATTTCAGTGAGTATTGGTTTGTAAGTATTAGTTCATTGAATTAGTTAATTTCAAACTTTGGAAAATAACTCTGTACATAAATAACAATGACATTATTGTTATTTATGTATTATTTGCATAGACGTTCTATTTTTAGCATTACATTACAGGTATGATTTATGATTTAGTAACATGACAATAATTTACATTAATAATTGAAATATGTTTCAATGCTAACATCTGTAAACAAATCAACAGTAAAGTCCTTATCCCACACATGACAAATTCAACGAAAAAACATTAAGAATATAACAATAGCTGAATGCTCACATGAATTGTCGGTAAATTTTCCTCAGTATATGTTTATAAAACGAGTTTTGTGAATGGAGATACTACTACAGACATTTGGCAATGTATTTTCAACTTATTAATCTTTTACAATTGGTCTCCCACATAGCATTGTGGACAGTGTGTTTGTTATTGGTGAAAGCAGTCCCAGGTTGATTCTCAGGGGGAGCTGAGATGTATGAAATGACCTTGGCTGACAAAGCACTTTTAATTATACTACTACTCTGTTCCAATTTTATAAAAGCCATTCCTATAAAATTGTTAACAGAAAACAAGAGACTACCTATATGTATCAGTAGTAGCATGACAAAAACGTGCTTCGACAGATGATGTCATTTTGCATTTGGGCTCCCACAAGGAATTGAACCTGGTATCTCTTTTGCCAAAATTGAACGTGCAGCTTTCTTTGGAGATCCCTATATTATAGAATCCTATCCTAAACAATAATACACTGAGCAATGTCCAGAATCTAAGATTACTTACCAAATGGCGATGAGCAAAAGCTTCTTCCACAAACTTCCTGGCAGGAAGCCATGAGCACACTAAATCTCTTAAAATACCCGTGAAATCTTGCCTTGCAATATCAAGTGCCTTCTGAAATTGTTCCTCCTCTTTCAAATCGACTGAGAAAGCATTCGGGTTCAGCCTTCTAACTCGAGAGGCATAATCAGTGTTGATAGTATACCTAAAAGTTACATAATGTTGAAGAAATAGAATCATTGTAGTAATGCTATTCTGTGTAAGTAATATGAAGACTAAATAGAAAACATGCACTAATAGCAAATATTCAAACATACTACGAACAATAAAATTATGACTGAATAAGTAGATGATGATGGATGATAACAATTTGCATGTTTATATCAGAACAAACAGCAATATGATGAAATGCACTAAATTTTCCCTTGCAATTACTGACCAAGCTAATCAAAATTCTTAATGTAACTTTAATGTAAATGAGTACCTGTAACTCCAGCAAGTTAAAGGTATCTTAAAAGTTTCAAGATAGAAAAATTGACTTTCCCTCTATTTAAAAAGCAGGCACTGTTGTAAGTTACTAAAGCAATTAAAATTTATATGCATGCATCAATCTTCTAAGGACTTTAGGTGAACTAAAATGGGAGAGGATTACAGTGATGTTAGAGATGGATCAGTCTAGTGCCCTTCTAAAAGAGCAGTAACTCACTTTTCCTAGGAATAGATAACTATTGATCAATGAACACAAATAAGATTGTAACACTGCAGAGAGCTTCTCTTCAATGCTCAGATTACCACAACTTGCATGCAGAGGAGATGATGTTCCATATGCATTCACTGGAAATACTTAAATATCAACAGATGAAAAGTTTATCTCATCAGAAAATAAATTGTGTGTCCTCAAATCATTTTGGAGTACATATCATTAATAATATGAATAAATTGCACACCTTAATTATGGGGCATTCTAAGATAAATTCATCATAGAAGAACTGGCTGGAATTTAAGCTAATTCTATGAGTAAAAAATATTTGCTCAATAATTCTAGTAGTACTGCATACCAAGACTGCATCAACTACTGAAGCAATTTTCATGCTCATAAAATAATAAAGTTTGGCATTTTTACTTATGTTTTTGCCCTTTGCTATAACAGGAGTTTTTTCACTGATGATTTTGTTGTCATTTTCAAAGTCAATAAATAGAATGAAAGGCAATGATGGAGTAACAATTAGGTACTTGAGGACACAATAATGAACATAATCAAAAAGAAAATGGTTACTTCCAAAAACATTCAAAAATGATGCACCAAACCTAAGAGAGAGGAATTGATTCAGTCTTTATTTTGCAGTCAAATTTACTAATACTAATATTCTTGAACATATAACTATCTATAACATCATAATACTAATATTTTTAAACAAAGAATAAGTAAACAGTTGTTTTGATGCAGTGTACATATTTGGATCAAACACTTTGCATAACTAACAAAAAGTTGAGATGAATGTAGACTATCACATATCATAACAACTATAAAAATATCTCATAAAATATACTACTCAGTGAAAATTAAGAGTTTCACATCCAGTAAGGTGAGCTAATATTTATCCAATTAGGTGAAGTAGGAAACTTGAAATATCTAGTCAGGCAGGTGAAAATTTCCAGGGAGTAAAACACATTGATCTAGCTGTGATTCCGTCAAGAGTTACTTGATGCCCTTTCTACTTTTTTCATGATCTAAATCTGAAGTTCCTAATGTGGGAGAGCAATGAAAGAAAATATAGACAAATGTTATCAGGAAATTTAACCTCAGAATAGTCATTGAAGAACGATTCTTTCACTGAACTAATATTCACAGCAAGTTTCTTTTTAAAATACTTAAGACTCTGCAGGAAATAGATATGAAATACATGCAACTTTCACTTTTCTATCCCCCTCTAGGAGGAAGGGATGCACTTCATAATTGCTCCTTGATGGTATGATAACATATGATGAGAACACAGCTAAGTCAATGACAAGATGAATATAATGTTAATTGTACTAATGTGACTAAGAAATTTATTGCTGGAAAACAGGCAGTCTCTCCAATCAGATTCATGTTTAAATGAAATAATTCATGAACATGTGTTTCAGTATTAAAAATAATGGGTCAATCTGTAGAAAGAATGTGTTTAATTAATAGCTTTTAAAAAGTGGCAATACTACAAGAGATAGAATAAAGTTCAAACAGAAGTTTTGAGTAAAGTAATCAGAAGTTAGTTTGGTCACAAACAACCAAAGTCTACAATACCTAATCCTGTCGCTATATAACTATTTAATAGTTGTATCCCAGAATCCATGAGCTCTTGAGTTTAAAGATAAGGAGAAAGTAAATGAAAAATACAAGATAAATGCACTAGGCATTAAAATAATAAATATTGTAGTGGAATCATCCTTTCTAAAGTGAAAAATATTTAGAATTTGATAAAGTACTATTCACCAACTTAGATGAAGAATAATGTAGTAGCAATATCAATAAAAGAACTTCGACATTTAAGATCATTTTTCACATATGGGCCTTAAGAATTATGTAATTACTGATTTGCCACTCTAGCAAAAGTAATAATACAAAACACAAATACAAAAGTAGTTAATGGAATTCAAAGATAATTAAGAATTTATAAATAGTTGATAAACATAGAATAGTCTGATATGACAAGAAGATAATTAGACTGCATGATCCTATAAAATTAATGGTGGTAGTGTAATCTACTGTAGATAGAATAATGACTTTCTAGGGGAAAATCCTCTCAAAACAGATGCATTAAAATCCTGATTAATAAAGGAAGCGATATAAGAAAGACCAGCAAATAAACCTTAAAGAGAGAGTCAGAAGGAAAGCCAAATATGAAGCCCATAGGCGGACTGGCCAGGCAGCACACAGAGGCTTTTTCCATCAGGGCCGCAACAAATTATAACTGACGAAGCTGGATCAGTACACTGACAAAACAATAATTTCAACATTTTATTGGCAGTGAATACAATTTGGATATAATTAACTTTACATCCCAAGCACCTTTCAAGTTTTCTACTCAATTTCAAAGTCAAAAAAGCCTCTATATTGGTTCACCATAATGACTCTTTTTCAAAACTGATGAATCACCAAGCAAGCTATCATATACCTTCCAAATCTCCATGAAAATGAAAGAGGGTACTCAAGTAACAACTCTGTTATTTTCAATGGCTCACATTTAATGCTTTAATATCCACAACTCAGATTTAAAGCAAGAATATTTCATAACACTAGCAAAAAACTTACACAATGAAGAAACATATGTGCGAAGCCTTATAAATTTTAAAATTACCACACATATCAGTGTATGTCTTGCATCAACGTAAAAAAATACTATTGGATACCATGGATTTAAGAAAGAAATTTTGTTAATGTTTCTAGGTGAAGGAACATCATTTTAATGGTACTTCATTCATGTTGGCAATTTGAACTATTTCATTTTCTTTCTTTTCCTTTCTTTAAAAATCAACCTATGAAAATTTATTATCTTCGGTTGATTATGTTACAGCATACATTGGACAATCTTTGTTCTTGTTCACTTCCAAGCTCCACACCTCTTCATAAATCTTTGATACCATGATGATAACCAAGGAATCAAAGATTTATGGTAAATAAACCCTTGAAACCTTGTAATTGTAACTCTCTTCTGATTTTCACTGCTTGCATAGCTACTACTTTCACCGATAAACAAATACTAGGATTAAGTATGAATTCTTTTAGCTGCTCTTCCAATTTTGTGCAGTTAGCAATTCACAGAAAAAACTGTACTAAGTTCTTGTCAATGTCTTAATAATTTCTTCATCCCTTCAAACTCTCTTATGGTGTATTCAAATGGTAGCTTCCCAAAATGTTATGCTGCAGCCCTATTTCCTTGATGATTGGCATATTCTACTATCTTTCACTTGACACAAGCTGTATATTCTGAATGCTCATCTTATTTATATTAGGATAATTTTAAGAAAATTGAATGAATGTAGAAAATGTGGGCACTAGGCACAACTGAGAGCACATATGAAAGTGATGATTCAGACTAAAATTCCTTTAAGATTCCTCAATAGCAAGTGGGACTACTTACACACTGCAAACTTGCCAGTAGCTATCAATAGTTGGTCTATTGTTACAATTAGCTAAGAGATGAGATACTTTATACCAAAAATGTCACTACTGTTGGGCTCCTGGATAGACAAGTGGGTAACGCATTATCCTTTAATGAAAGCAGTCCTAGGTTAGATTCCTGGAGAGGGCCCACATATGAAAAATGACTGCAGCTGTCGAAGAACTTATAACAATACTCCTACTATTCTAATACTATTTTGGTACGCTAAAGCCATGATACTTTTTTACCAATTCAATAACAATAATTGATTCTTCTTAACTCAATTTTAGCATTACTTTAAATGAAAAAGAATTGACTATCTTTTAATATAAATCTTTGATTTTACTTAAAATTTGGAGATATGAATTTGGTAACATGAATATGCACCTACTTATTTACAATACTGATATTTTTTAAATGATTTTGTATCTGAGGTAATCTGACAAATAGACCTCCAATAGGAATTAAACACAGGACCACTTCGACCAAAAGCAAATGCACTACCAACATGGCGACCTGGGAACCCTTCCATTCATTCAATTGAAGTTATATAAGAAAAGAAAAATGGGCATAGAGAATTTCAGTGATAAATTTTAGGGAAACAGTGCATGTAATAAGTAGATAAATGTGGTAATTTTATCCCAATAATTTTTAAACAAAAATATGAAAACAATGATGCTATAATAATAATATAAAATAGAAGTAGGTAAAGAATGAATTCAAACAAATACAGTAAAACTCATTTTAAAAAATTTCACTTAATATGTGGTTTTCTCCTGTTCCCTACAAAACAAATCACATGGTAAAAATACATCTTAAGATGTACTGATACCGACAAATAAGGCAGATTTTCCTTACCCGAGATACACTGCAACCCACTTTAGCCAATCCCCCAGTCCTTTTCATAGACAAAAAATTATATTATTTGTATCCTCATACTCACGAAGTTGAATAATTTCTTCCCACTATCAGAGCCAATACCAGCACCAAGATGGAGTGAGTGAGATTTCTCGCACCAGTTTCATCTTACAATTAGATCAGAACTCTAGATTAATAAGACACTTGGCAGGGTATCCTTTAGTCCCAATCTCCTGTTGTATACAATTCAAATTAACTATATGTGCCAGTGCAGTTGAACATGTGAAAATGGCAAAAATTAAGTAAAAGAAAGGCATTTTCTGAAAAGCTGACCATTCTTTAAAAAAATATGAAAAGAAGGCAACTGGTTGACACATTAATAGTTTACCAACTCTCTAGATATCTCATCTTCAGCACTGGCAAAGAAATCAAACTATAGAAGTACCTTTTTCATTTAAAGTATAAAAAATTCACCTATACTTCATAGAGTCAAAAAAACCTTTTCATTTTCCTATCTAAAAGAAATTTTAAAAAGTTACCAAAACCCATTCCAAACATACTCAAACACTCTCTTGGATATAATGCTGTTTTCATTTGGTACCCTAAAAAGTATCTTAAGTGAGTTTTACTGTATTGCGTTTTATGGTTAACAAATGTTTCATCTTAAATCTAGTTTATCTTTACAATATTTTTTTATTTTCTTCATTGTGTATTTACTCAAATAAGACATTTTTATAGCTTTGTATCCTAGCAACAAATATTTATCATAATTTTTTAAGTAACTACATACAAAGAGAAAGAGAAAACTCACAAGGACTGTATTATTACTACCATGATTTAGAGTTAAGTGAAGAAACAGATCATAAGATGCAAGGGATACTATCTGACTAAAAATAGATTCAGGCCCCATGTTAGCAAAATCAAGGAAGATCTATTACTACAGTTTGATATGTTAAATCTCTTTCTTTAACACAGACCATTACAATATCTGCATGTTGTTTGGGATTTCTCCATGACAATACTTCTTGCCTTCAATCCTCTGAGTATCTTCAAGTAAATATAAAGGGAGTGGTGGGACTGATTTTGGTTACCTTCATATGAAACTGTTTCCATAGCTAACATCTCTGGTGAAATTTGGCATTTTTTAAATTTCTGTTAATTCTCTTATAAGTCAGAGAGCATATTTTCTTTTACAAAGACTTTCGCAGGTTGAAATTGATTCTCATGCCCTGGTTCACCTTATTCATGTTTAGCAATGGCAGAGAGATTAAATAGTTGATTCTTGGTTGCTATTTTGGCATTTTTTATGGCAAACTGTAAATGAGCCGAACCCACAAAGTATATGAAGGCAACCAAAATCACATCAACCTGAACATGCCCACAGGATAGCTGGCAAAACTTTTGTCATTAAGAAGAATTATCATCATGAAATCCTGAGTAACATATAGTTTTTAGTAACCAGTACTGCAAAAACCTACGAAGCAACAAAGACCATTACAATTCTTCCTCCCTCTGACGTTGGATAACAAAACAGTAAGTTTTCGGAGGGATTGTGCGATGGCATCTCTTTGAATATGTAACACAGAATTTAGAATGTTTTTAACATATACTGAAAGTATATGGTGATTCATATAGCATTTTATTCTGTATTTATATCATATCTATATTCTGCATGCAGTAGAATTACTTACAAATCAAACTGAAAATATCAGCTCAACAAAACACTTGTTATACATTACTAGATGAAAACCGAAAATAAAAGCAACGCATATTTATGTAACTTTAGGGAAAGAAAAATGTAATTAAGAAGCCACATACTAAGTTCATAGGTATGATGGTGAGATATTTCTAGAATTAGGAACTAAAAATATTCTGAGCTAACAATAAATAGAAATTGGAGGACAAAATTTAAACAAAATATTGATCGTATTATTTATATACATGAAAGAATCCTGTTCATGTTCAAACCAGAAATACAGCATTAAAATTTAAACTGAATTATAATTGAAAGAATAACTTACCTGAGCTTATGCTCACAGGGGTCAACACCATTATCAATGGCATCAACTTCCTTGATTATGTTGCGATACATTGCATTGTAGATTATCTTCAGTTCTCCATCACTAAGCTGCCTTGGACTGATTTGCCTTATTACCTCTCTACCATAATGGGCGTAGACTAATCCTGCACTGCTAAGCTTGACGTTTTCCTTCATACCCGTGATACTTTCCATGGTCTCATTAAAGTCTCTGCAAATATATATTATTTATACAGTGCATTCAAAGCTATAAGCTTAAAAACAATCATAGCCACACTTTTGATACATAACTAAGATACATAACCTTCTACTAAGAGGCTGACTAAATTTTGGAACAACAGTACAGTAATAAAAACTGAGATATCCTTGAAAAATGCACAACTTGAGCTACATTAGCACTTTACTTGTAACTATTTACTCATTTTATCATAAACATATTGACCGACTAAATCAAGGTGACAACTGAATAGAGCATCCTAAATCCCAATATTCCCTAGAATTCCCTAATCCCACCCTAGAATCTCAAATTTTTTCTCAAATATATTATGCAGTGAATAAATACAAAGGTGTCCTGAAATAATACATACCTAGAGAGGTTGTCGTAGCAAGATTTTTTTTAATTTTTATAAGAAGATATCTCCAAAATAATTGCCATTAACTCTTTCAATAAACAATACATCCAAAATTTCTACAGCCTCAATCCTTCTAAATAGAAGAAAATCATTCATAGGAATTTCTTAAAAACTAGAGTTTACTTCAATATGCAATAAAGAACAGGATGCTTTACTGGACAACATTAAAATGACAAAAGAACAACAAAATAACAGCAGATTAATTTCTTATTATTTCCTATGTAAGGCATTTTTAAATTAGCTATATACTAACCGTTGATGATGATCATAGCGGCATCTTGAGTGATCATATACTGCTCCAACATCAATTACAATATCGCACTGGTCTAATATCTTCGTATCACGGGTGCTGAAATTACATATAATCATAATTAGTATTAAATAAAAATATGAGTAAACATACACAGAGAGTGGAAATTCAAAGTTTAAATGATGCAATAAATTTAGACCTTATACAGCATCTGGCTGGAATATATATATATATAATAGTTCTTCAACAAGGAGTTCTTCCTGCAAAACTGCACCCCATAGAAAATTTTAGTATTCTCTTATTATTCCATTAACATAGACTAGGGTCTAAATTCTAAAACATTGGGGAAAAATATTACTTAGAATGAAAAACTTCCTCATTATCTTGGGTACAATATTACGTTTCTGTCTCTTATTAAAGATGGTTTCAGTAGTACTTCTCACATATGTCGTAACACTAAAAGGTGTTCATAAACTGTGAAATTCAGTGGTAGACAACTGTTTGAGGTGTTAATAACAGTCATTTTTTTCACATTGAAAATTTTGACATTTTTCTAACCAAGAAACTTTTGCAGGAGGTAGTGTTAAATTATGGAGAGCTATGTGTACCAACTTCCTCTTGATGTCCCCTGAGTGATGCAAACAGGAACAATGCCAAGTACTAAGTTACTAACTGTTACTAACTTGGGAAACCTTGAGAGGCCAATGAATATGGGCAAAGGAACTTCTAAAGATGGGCTACAGCTATTAGTGGAGGAAATGTCACTAAGACACACCATGTAGTGCTTGCACTTGATGTTAGTGGCAGCTACTAACAATGTCCGTTCCCTATGTCAAGGGTGGCAAAATCAATGACATAAGGCAAGAAGAAACCACCACCAAAACTATCCAGGATGAAAGTGCATCAAAAACTAATTAGATATCATTTCTTTGGACAGTGGAAGAAGTGTATGGAAAGATTAAGTAAATAATGCAAAAAGAAGTCCAAGGAAGCTGTAATATGACAGGTGATTGAAATGTGAATGCAAGAGAATAAAAAGTGCATTTGTGGGACAATATGGTCTAGGATATGAAAACAAGAGAGAAGGAAGACTGATAGAGTTCTGTAAAGAAAAGAAATTGACACTAACTATTATAGGGTTTAAGAGCCATAAAAGACAGTAACATACAAGGATGGGAACAAAAGATGCAAACATAAGTCAGATTTTATAATTGTGGAAGAAAGATGTAAGAATCGAGTAAAGCAAGCACATGGACATCCAAAAGCAGACATAAATCTGCAACCATATACTGTTTGTGTGGGAGAGGTTGAAATTAAATTAAAAAGGTAAAAAGGGCATCAACCACCAGGAAATGTGATTTAGGAAGACTGAATGTGATACTCTGAAAAGAGATTGGCTTGAAATACTACAAATCTGAATTTAAAATGTGCAAGTTTTTAATAATTTACTGATTTCTGTATCTATTTACAAAAAGAATGATTTTTCTATTTGAAGGAAGCAACAATATTATCTGAAATAGAATAAGGAAGGGAATAAATACTATCTGGGAGGAATAAAAAGGGAGCAAAAAGCCTTGGAGAACTCAAACTATAATGGACAAGATGGACAAAAGATTACACCCTCTTCATTTTAGTAAATCCTCATTTTTATTTAAATAATCTCCTTATCAACTGAGATTAGAGCTTCCATCAACATTACATGAGTTTTTCTAATTTCAAGCCAGGTCTGAAATGTTGGATTCTTTGGTAAAGTATTGCTCAGGCATCTCCATTCACTTATGGATTGTCAACTGGCCAAGTGAATCTAACAGCTTGTTGAATCATCATCAGTTTCTTGGGATGTTTCCATCTCATATTTGAGAAGGAAATGACAAAATTTCTTCCAGGAGAGGAAAATAATGAAGATTCTTACTCAGAGTTCAGGAAAGTTAGGGTATAGGTGTAATGATATACATGAAAATGGGAGAATATTCACGAATTTAATATTTTCATAAATGGATGAATCAATGAATAAACACAAATATCATTTACAAGAATATTAATAAGATTATTCCACCACTTTCTAGAGGCTTGGGTTTGCAAACCTAATAAAATATCTTGAGGACTGGGGATGATAATTATTTAACAACATATTAAGACTGACATTAAGGAAACAGATAAGATTAATAGTACGAGAATTCTCTGCCGTGTTATCTATGAATTTTTCTTCGGATTATTAGTGTCTCACTCATAGAGGAAATTATCAGAAACAACAAAGATGTCTTTAAATAGCCTGAGACTATTGGTTAATTTATAATACTTTTCACAGGCTCTCCATATTTCTTCCCTTTCTACAGCAAGCCATTAGCAAATAGACATAAGTGAATAAAGCTATATAATTCAGATTTTAATTTCATAATATATTTTATAATTTCCATAGTTTCTCTGTCTGATATCTGTCTAATTTATGGAGCTCTTCTCCAAAATCTTTCTCTTGATTTAATGAAATTTCTCATACTTGGTCTTCACACTATGGAAAATCAGGTATTTGAGATTTCATGCAATAATATTGATGAATTCAACTACAGAGCATTTAGAACTATTTCTATAAAAATAAATACATATATTTTTGCAACTATTGCATTCTTCCAAAGAATTAAAATATAATAGTCCTACGTCCTACAGTCCTATACAAGTACCAAAAGATGGGGGAACTGATTGAAGATTCTACTGGTAATTTAATATTCTTCTTGATTCGAATTTACTAACAATGCTGCAGTGCATTTCTTATTTTATTGTTAATCTCTAATAGAGAACAAAAACAACAACAACAATAAACTTTTTTAAAGGCAACCAAACTGTGGGTGGGAAATACCAACTTAGTTTCCTTCTATCATGTTCCTTGTCTTCTAGATATTAAGTGATATTTGGCGCTAACTATTTGAGTAATTTCAATGACAGAGAAAAAATTGTAGTGATGCTTTCACATAACATTTCTTATGTTCCAGTATCACTTTTCTACATAGTTCCAGAACGTTGACTATTCCAATGGAAACTACCTAATCACATGACAAAACTGTCAAAAAAAAGCAATAATCTAATGATCACATCATTATTCGTATTTTTCTTTTGACATCATACTTTTCAATGTATTTTAAAAAACTTATTTTCATAATGTACAATGAATCAGACATTTAGGGAATAAATTAGGAAGGATGATTTACAGTTTTCTCAGACAAGAAAAACATTTTTCTTACATGAATATAAAGGCTAAATGCTTATAATGAAATAATAAAAGCTGGAGTGAGGAAACCGAGGGTCAAGAGTTTATACTAAATCCTATATGAATATTCCTTAAAACTTAAAATTTGATGAAGTGATGGATACATCTAATGTAATATTAATCTATCAAATTTATACAACAGATAGAA
The DNA here is from genome assembly GCA_036926295.1 of Pachydiplax longipennis. Lineage (NCBI taxonomy): Eukaryota > Metazoa > Arthropoda > Insecta > Odonata > Libellulidae > Pachydiplax > Pachydiplax longipennis. The sequence goes on from JAVFKF010000010.1 coordinate 7,344,247, forward strand.
TTAAATTACAGAAGTGAGAATGTGTGGCTCAGTAGTTCAATGGTTAGAACACCTGCCCAGAAAGTGGGAGACCTGGATTAGTGTCCCAGTCAAGCCATAATTTTTCACTTCTCGTAAAACCTCTATCAAATTTACTTTACTACCAACCTTAATACATTAATAGTGACTTTTCCTATGATTTTATTACTGTCCACCTCCTTGCATACTTAAGTTCTCACTAGTGCAAAGTAACATCACTCTTTGACTACTTTTCTCTCCTATAGTGTGTTCTCCTGATTTCAACTAAGATTCTTTAGTTCATGACACTATTCTAGGATTACATTCATGATTTTTTTCCAACCATTAAATAAACTAGCAGAGTAAATCACTAATCAAGATTTACATAAAATATTTCAGTTAATCAAGTACTGTACAAGAGACATGCCCCTAGGAAAATCATCGAAAAAAAATTATGAAGCATTTGATATTCAGTGAAAAGAAATTCTGTTGCATGTTCTCTCTTAAAAGATAATCAATTGATGAAAATAAAATTGAGTTTTACAAATATTTATTTCTCTTTCAATTTACCAACTAGCATTTCAGCAAGAAAGGGAATAGAATTTTTAATTTGCCACTCATAGCTTCAAGAAGCCTATCAAGATTATTTATATTGAAATGGAATGAAACAATATCCTAGAATAAATAATTTAAATTTAAAATAAAATATATAAAATTTAACCACACCTAGCATGTGGATTGCAGTCTTCTTTCCCACGCTTCGTGTCATGAAAAAATGTTCACATATTCATCCTAAATATCGCAAAAGAAAATAATTATTTCCTCAAAAACCCGTTTGCTCTATGATATTTATGATTGCAGAGGCAGTGAGGGCTACAGATTACATTTAAATGATGCTCTAGAGAAAATTGTCGGTAAGACTGGGAAATCTAATTGAAAATTACAACCCTGTCCAAGGAATTGGGAAAATTTAAAGCTCAATCCTGCAACATTGAGGTCTAAAAATGATCAAGTTCATTGTCCATCTCACATTGGATGGGTAACAGCAATCAGCAGGTGCACCCTTGCTTAGTCTTTTATTTCATCAAATATTGAAATCTTCCAATATAAGGTTTGCTGTTCCTTTTCTTAATCTGTTTCCTCACTGTCTCAGCTGTGCTCAAGATCCAAGTTTCCTTTGCAGAAATGGAATAGAAACTAGAATATCTTCTGCAACCTTTTGTTTTGTAAAGGTTGCAGAAGATATTCTAGTTTTCCCTGTACCATTCCACTTTTACAAAGGAAATTTTGATCATGAGCACAGTGAGGAAAGTTTCTACAGCAGATAACTAATCCCACTTATGTGACACTGCAAAGGTTTACTTAAATAACATAATTATTTATTAAAGGTTCTTTACATTTATAAAACATTCGTAGGAAAGAGTTTCCGTTCAAGGATGTATGGAACATTCCCATCAATATTCATAGTAAAATTAGGACTTGACCAGTTTTTGTAGGTTATGATTCTTCTTTTACAACTGAATGCTGGTGAAAGTGACCAAATGGCCATGCTACAGTATTGCCAAATCTGCCTACCTCTTCCTTGGTCATCAGTCAGATCCTACAGATTCTGCCCCCAACTAAGATTCATACAATCTTTAAATTCTGGACTGCACATGCAGCAAAAATCTAATTAGGAGTGATAAGGACAATAACAATGGAAGAGAATGAAGAAGAGCAGTTAGGTTATATAAAGGGATGAGATCCTTGTATGAAATTGAAGTAGTTGAGATGCATAGAGGAAAGATATATGTTAAAGGGAAGGAGTGTAAGATTATGATTTATAGATTTATGTTGTATTTGATTATTTGTTATGAGAGGATGAAAATACTAAGAAATGAGTCGATTGGAGGGAAAGAAGGCTGATAAGAAACCTTTACCAAGAACAGAGAGCAATGGTAAGATTATGAACCAGCAGAGCCAAGTGGTCTGAGCTAGGAAGAGAAGTGAGACAAGAATATAGTTCATCTCTAACACTTTTTAATATCTATGCTGAAGATATGGTATTGGAATACTGGAGGGAAGATAAAGGATTATGGTTGGAATGAAATAAAATGTATCAGGTTTTCTGAAGACATGAGTTTGTTTGTTGAAAATGTAGATCTAAAACCAATGATAAAACATCTTGAACATATTGAATAAGAATATGGACCACATATCAGAGAGAAGAAAATAAAAGCAGTATAATAATAATGGGAAGAACAGAAGAGATCAAGATAATTGGGAAAGGTGAACGATGGGAACAGATGAAAAGGTACGAGTATCTGGGGATAGAAGTAACTGAAGACTGGAAAAGTATAACCGAGATCAGAGCAAGTATTGGGATCGCAAGAAAGGCTTAAAAGAAAGAAACCCAAATGGCTAAAAAGTCAGTTGAATTTGAAGTTGAAAAAGAGGATGGTTAAATTCTTTTGCCAAAACTTTGTTTGGAGCATATTTCTATATGGATGTGAGATGTGGATATTAATAAGAGATATTGAAAACAATATAGAGTTTAGAAATGTGGATTTGAAGAAAGATTTTAAATATATGTGGTGAGGTAAGGTTAGGAATGAAGAACTGTTAATAACAGTAAAAGAAGAAAGAAAATTGCTCCATGTTATAAAAGAACAGGAAAAAAAAGTGGATAGGGCTTATATTGAGAAGACACTGATGAGGGATGTTTTGGAAGGAACAGTTAAAGGAAAACTGAAGAGAGAAAAAAGGAGAAAAAAATCTTTGATCACATAAAAGATGGAAAAGGGTATGTTGTTATAAAGAGAAAAGCAAAAGACAGAAAGTGTTAGGGAAGCAACAGGAACCTTCAGTAGCAGACCGGAATTTTCCATGATGAAAGTTAAATCAATTGATTACCTAAAAATTGCAGCAAAAAATCATAGTTCAGGCTTTATCTGATGCAGGAAATGAATAATGATGGATTTTAAAATTGTGATTTTGACATGAGTAACAAAGAATGCATTGGTGGACCAAAACATTTGAGAATACAGATAAATGGTAGAAGAGATGTTAATTGAATTCCATGATCATCAGCCCACTGGTACATGAATACCCATTGCTTGGGTATGCATGCACCAGAGGGATGTATAAAAGGAACTAATTGGTTGGATACAAGATGAAGGAGACAGACATCAGAAGACCTCAGGTCACAAGAGTGATACAGTTGGAACAAAAAAAGAGAAAATGTTTCTTGCAATGAACTGTTTCTGGCTATAAAAATGGATGTTATAATAACCCTTAATATCATGGGTTACATCAGGTGAATCTTGTCTATACACTGCATAAAAAATGCATTCATGGTCAAAAGGTTAAATGAGTGGGTTCGAAAGGGTCGTATATTGTGACCTGATTTAACCCTGTAAAAGCAGAAATTAGGGCTATTACTAAAATGAAGATTTTAAATATTGATTAAGCTATGGGAGACCATGGAAAAGAGATCAAGGAATCAGCCACTCTGGAAAAACCACTGCTCTGAGAGGAACACTAACTCATTGAATAACAAAAATATACACTAGAAAATTATGCGATAATTTTTAAATAATTCTAAAAACATCCATATGAATAAATACATCTCATACTACTGATACACGACTTTCTTTTGAAGAAAGATACTCCAAAATATCAAATTTGTCTGATTTTAAATTATTTCAAATTATATTACCAAATGATTTTCTTGGGAGATTAAAACAAATGTATTGACATCAAGAAACATGGTTCCTCATGTATGAAAAAGCTGCTCGAAAAATAGAAATACTTTTAAAAATTACCAAACGAGCACTCTTCGTAATCAATACACATTCTTATCTCCTTGATCCAAAGTTGAAATAAATGTATCTAACACTAAATCCAAGACAAATCAAGAGCTCCTATACAGTTTAATAAAAAAGAAATAATAAAAAAAATCGATCCCCTATGCAGGGCAGATCCCGAAGCAAATATGGCCCTATTTCATCGCCTATAATCAATTTTTTAAGTAAACTAAAAATGAAGTCGTAGGTATCTGATGATATGTAATATCCCTAGATGTAGAATTAAACGGTCACTTACCGGATGATTTCCGCATCCTTATACTTAGGAAGACTTTTAAGGAGAAAACATCCCATAACTTCATCAGCATGGAACTTCCCATTGTGGGTGCCAATTTTTTTTTCTGCAATCAAGAAAATTTGTTAGGTAATCTAACCTTCGTAAACCAGTACTAAAGCAACGAAATAAAATTTTTCACCGCGTATTTTACACATTAGCTGAATTCAAGCATTAGAAAAGTCTACAATTAAATGATAAAATATTAGAGTACCCTTAAGTAAATATTGATAGTCAACTGAGTTTGAATACGTTTGAACGAGACTGGTAGCTAAGATAACAGGATGCGAGTGCGATTTTCCTAAAATGTGGCGAAGATATTTGCGAAACATATTCATGCTTAGACATCAACTGACATTTCCCAAGCAGTATAATATATTTTGATTTTTAAACTGCTGAAAAGAATCACTTCAGCAAACCACGTTTCTTGCCTATGTAGCGAAACATTTGAAAGCCGGGGAGAGGGAATTAGGTACATACCGGTCATTTTTCAGACCCTATTCTTCACTTTTCACAACCAGCAATTATTGATTTCCCTGTTACTCGATGCAGCCACAACCGCGAACTGATGCACCTAGGACCGGGACAGCACGGATCAGACGACTGCAAAAAAACACGATATTTCTGCTCCCTCCACTGCTCCCGAACTTCTCTTCCTCCAGTTTTGCCACCCTACATGCTACGCACTATTGATTTTGTCTCAAAGTAACGGACCAATCTTCTTGCACCATGTGGAAAGGCGGACAAACTAAAATAAGTAATCACATTTATAGAGAAATTTTTATTCATTAACTTCCATCAGCGTAATTTTAATCTAATTAAGACTAATTGAATCCATTAAAGGATAATGAGTAGAGTACGAACCAAAAGGTTAAATCATTGCCCTTCAATAGCATAATACCTCATCAAACCTAAATCCAGCTTTGATCAGATGTATGTATACATTTATATTGCTAGCAAAAAGGATAATAGTATAAGAAGAAAATAATTAAATTATATTAAAATGTAGATTATAGTGGGACCGAAATGGAAACATTGTGGTACACCAGATGATATATGTTGATATGTTTCTCATATATATGTTTCTCATAAAGGTTAAAGAATTATCAGCATACTTGATAATTCATTGTTAGAATATGATGCATAATTAAGTCTTTAGGCGAGCCGTGATAACCTTACCTTACTGTGTAGATTGAATCAGAATTGGTTTAAAAATAAATTTTATAGCCGTTTTCAATGACGTCACAACTTTTTGGTTAACCAACAATTGTTATGTACAGTTGTGACGTAGGCAGCGTTTCCCGCGCTTACCAGTGTAAGCCTTCCGCGTTTAATCCAAGTAAATTTAAATGTTATTTGCTATTTTAATGAGAATTTTCGTTTAAGGTTGATAATAATTGTCCGTCGACGTTTCATGAAGAATCACATAAGTTTGCTTTGGTTTCTAAAGACGAAACTATCCAATTACCATGGTAGATTTTTTAAATAGTCTGCAATGGAAGGATATTGTTTAGAAAACTGAAAAAATCGGTTAAATCTTGTAATAATGGTGTGATAATGGAATAGTGGTGCATCCATCTCCTGCCACTCTCCGAAGGACTGATTGCAAGGTACATATGTAAACAAAATGTAGAACCTATAATTGGGGATCACGGATAACGAAGGTAGGAAAAGATTTATTATATATTTTATTATAATTTGATTATATGGATTGTGATCATCACATTAAATATACAGAATTCTATTTTCATTATTTATTTGACAACTTAATCTTCTTTTTTGCAAAATATTTGTAACAGCTTTACAGCATAATTTATATGGATATTTTAATATATTTTAAAACTTAAAGAACTACTGCTTGTATTATTATTTCAGATTATATGTAGTCATGTATGACTATATTCATTGTTATCTATAGTAGCAGCCATGAATGATTTTTCTCTTTATTTGTGATATGTTTTTAGTGTTATTAACATTAACCGGCATACTATAGCACATATTCATATGTTACTATAGTAAGTGTATTATTTAATAAACTAGTGACTGATACAGTTTAATGGAATATTTTGAAACATCAACAATATAAGTTATAATGATCATATCTTGGCAATGATTATTAAATTGGATTATTTCTTTACATTCATATTGTTAGTTAACGAATAATAATAACAAGAAGTAAATGTTTACAAAATGTAAACTGCTAACTGAAAAATCTTCGTCCAGAGGGGAGAATTTTGTTCTTACTGATTTTTGTTTCCTTTAAATCATTCCCAGGTACAGAAAAGTAATTTTACTCTATCTTCAGCTCTGATTCTTATTATTCATGAGATTATAACACTTGAGTAAACTAACTCAATAAATAAACTATCTGAAAAGCAAATTGATAGGGGAAATAATAATTTATTTCACCGCTAATAATTCCTGTGATCAACAGTATATTGTATTTCTCCGTAAGAGAAATAATTAAGCGTACCAAAGACTGAATAGTAGCAGGGATACTTTTGATGTTATTTTTTACTTTTTCAATCGATTGAATTACAGATTGCGCAGAAATTAAATCTTACTGAAGTCTGGAAGTAAGAAAGGTGCTACTAAAAGCAAGCGATACCAATAGGTCCATTAGCTCCATCCGACTCGTTTTCGTTTTTTACGTGTGGTAGAGCCAAATGTTAGCATGGATTTTCAACATGGCATTGTCAGGTACGAATGCTGATAAATATGATTATTTGAGCGTATCCACAGTGTTAAACCTGATTTGGCTACCGTAATTTAAACCCGGATCACCATTGACTCGAGACAATAATAATTTCCCATTTTTAGTGAGCTATAGTAAAGTTGCACTTTTAATTCAATATCCTTACGTTTTAGTGAGCACTTCTCATTTCACATTCAAAATTGCGTGGACTGACGTAGGATTTTGAGTTAATCGTTGTTCCAGGTATTTAAGCTGTCTTTTATAGAATTTATAAATGATTCTCGAGTTTCCTCCCAGATAAGATTTGGAGAGACGCTCATTAGATTTGAGGTGAGACCTCAGCCTTCCTGAGAAACTTCCAAATGTTGGTGTCTGTAATTCTCCAGATCTTACATGGGTTGGATACTCGAGAATCATTTATAAAACCTTATTCATTTTAATTTCTATTTATTCGTAATGGTTTTTGGTGGAATTTAGTTCCTGGTTCCCGATTCGTAAATTTTGATTTGATTTATATCTTGTCCGTCCGTCGATGTGGTTTCCAGTCTTCTGTTTACTTATTAATGCGGAGTTCTTGTGGATTCACATTTTTTGTGTTTAAATCAAGCATATCTTCATTAGAATTCACTTTAGCCAATGGTAGTGTTACAAGTAACTTTTATCTTCCACTGATATCATCGGCTCCATTGCATGAAGTTGCTTCCAAGAAAACAATTAAGGTTTTGCTTACATCATCAATACCCAATTCATTAACTTCCATATTGTCTTCTGCACCTCCTTATTTGTTGTTGATTAGACGTTTCGTTATGCATACATTCTTGTGCATCCACTCAATTTTGAATCAGTTGGTAAACAGTATTTCCTATTTAATTCCTACATTTCTTTTCTGTCTATTCTTTGATTTAATCCTCTGTAGCTTGCTTCCTGAGTTGGATCATTTAAATTTCATGGGAAGCGACCCAGTGCCAGCTACAGAGATAGGGTTAAATAGAACATTTTGTATGGTATTCCTAGTTAGGGCAGTATTTAATACATATTACCTCTTCTGTCTTTATTACTTTTTAACTAGTATTTCATTTGCCTTTCAGTTAAAGATCCTGTGGAGGAAGATACTGTATTTTTCTGTCATTTTTGTAATACAACTCTTCGAGAATCATATGCACTCTGTCTTTCGTGCAAAGATAAAGTTCTTCTCTGCCAAAAATGTGTAGCTCAGGGGGTAGAATTTTTTCCTCATTTCTCGACACATTCTTTGATAGAAATGCGATTGGATTTCCCTATTTTTAATGAGAATTGGACTTCTTCAGAGGAACTTATTCTACTTAATGCTTTGTGTATTTATGGACCTGATGATTGGGACAATGTAGCACGTTACTCTGGCTTTAAGAGATCTGCGAAAGAATGCAAGGAGCATTATTTGAAATGTTATTTTGAAGACTCTAGCTTGAGCAAAACTCCTTGCCACATTCCATATCGTCCATCATCTAATGAACCACCAAGGTTTGAGTCTTCTTCAGTACTATATAATGCATTTTCTGGATATAGTGCTGCAAGAGGAGAGTTTAAAGTAGATTATGATAATGATGCTGAGGATATTGTCTCAGAATTAGACGTCAATTTAATACATCAACCCCTTGAGGATTGGGACGAAGAAGCTCTTAATCTAAGCCAAAGGTTATTTTATGCTGTTGTGAATGGCTATAGAGAAAGATTGAAAGAGAGGAGGCGCCGTCATAAATTAATGCGTAGGCATGGGCTTATTCAGCCGCAAAAAAATTTCCTTTGGTTACGTAGGTATGATGATTCCAGTATGCAGTGGAGTAATCGAGGGGGAGATAGACTTGTGACAACGGTTTCTGGAATATCCCCACAACTGGTCAGGATTCTGACTAAATTTTCCCAATATTTGTCTCCTTTTCAATTGGACAAACTTTTGGAAAGTCTGAAGAATGAAGCAGATTTAAAAATGGACCTCAACTACCTTTATGAAGTCCGGCGCAATGGGATTCGCAATCTACATTTGGCTGTATTTCATAAAAAATGGGCACAGAGGAGAGAAGATTTCTTAAGGGAGCGCAGAAAATTCCTCTCCAATCCATGTCTCAATTGGAGAAATTTGATTGAAGGCAAATCAAATAAAAACGTTTTTCCTGTTGGACAGTCAAGAAGACCAGCTCCTCCTCTTGATATATCAAAACTACCCGGAAATGATAAACTTACTACAAAGGAACGTGAACTTTGTTCAGTAGCTAGAATTGTACCTGACAGTTTCATTGAATTTCGGAACATTTTAATAGCCGAATGTCTTAGACGAGGTGGTCTGCGATTAGCTAATGCCCGAAATCTTATCAAGATAGATGTAAATAAAACTCGGAAACTATATGATTTCCTTTTGGAGGAGGGTTCTATATACTCTGCTCAGAGTTAATTTCAATGACATAATGATGAATTAGTCCATCTATAATTTTTTGATGAACTTTATTGTGCCTGTTCTTAAAATTCATTTTGTACTTAATCAACAATTGATGATATAGCTTCTGGTAATGGAAGTAGCATTATAAGTAAATCAAACTCGAAAACTATATGATTTCCTTTTAGAGGAGGGTTCTATATGCTCTGCTCAGAGTTAATTTCAATGACATAATGATGAATTAGTCCATCTATAATTTTTTGATGAACTCTATTGTGCCTGTTCTTAAAATTCATTTTGCACTTAATCAATTGATGATATAGCTTCTGGTAATGGAAGTAGCATTATAAGTAAATCAAACTCGAAAACTATATGATTTCCTTTTAGAGGAGGGTTCTATATGCTCTACTCTTGAGTTAATTTCAATGACATAATGATGAATTAGTCCATCTATAATTTTTTGATGAACTCTATTGTGCCTGTTCTTAAAATTCATTTTGCATTTAATCAACAATTCATGATATAGCTTCTGGTAATGGAAGTAGCATTATAAGTCATGAATTGGTGAGTTGATCATGGCAATCTGGTGAATTATTGTAAATTATGCATTATCTTTGATAAACTTATTATATTATGCCCATTAGCAATATATGGACTAAACATTTAAGAGCTGTTCATTAGCTCCTTGCTTACAATTTATTGAGAAAGAATAATCAACTTCTGTAATTTGTTACTATTCATTGTAAGGGGTTGACCAGTTCAGTAAGTTCATCAATTATACTGTTAGCTACCTGTTCATATTATGATAAATAAAATCCATTATTCTTAAACCATTTGATTCCTTTGTATTAAAGTTATTATTCTCTTTAAGCTGCAGATCCTTTTTGTTATACTTTTGTACAGGATTTAATGAATTTGAATTGAATATGCCAATTGGATATTGAAGTGATGACATTTTTCTGTTTCACTATATATGTCCTTTCTGTTACATAGTTTTACATGGTTTAATGGATTTGAATATTCCTAAGATCCATTATACTATGTTTATTGATTGATTACTATGTTGTGATAAATTTTACACTAATTTACTGTTACTATTTCTTGCATACAAAATCAAATACTTTACCTGAAGTGTTAATATGTTGTTGTAGCAGTGGATAAACATTTCTTTTCAGACCATGTTTCTTTTAAAATGTATTGTAAAATAAAACTTCCATGAATTTCTCTTGCTGTAGTTAAATTACTAGTGATCTTCAATGAACATATATACTTTCAAGTACTCTTAATTGCTCTTCCTTATACCCTTATCGAGTATCACCCTAAATGGTCAAATTTCGTTACAGTTTTAACACTTAATTTAAGTTACAGTTTTAACCTCTTAATGCTTATCAGTTATTTTTTCACAAATGACAGTTTCTGTGTATAACTAAACAAGGATATTTCTTGTCTCATAGATTTAGTATTTGATGATTTCTTGCCTAACTTGTTAATACTTATCAGTATCAAAGTAGTGAAGATTCATTGAACTCTTCATAATGATGCAGTATTATCTCTTCACAAGAATCAAATTTAGTTTGGAACAAATTTATCATTGTTATAAGTGATGCAATTCACGATTAATTCCTTATCATAATACTTTACATAATAATAAGAAATCCAACTCAATGAAAGGAGTCAATAATATAAGATCAACTGTTAATCACAACCACCCTCGGTGATAAAGATCAAGTCCTGGTCTTGTCGTGATTTTTCACCTTTATTTTCCCTTTGCAGAATCCTATCTTATTCTTTGTGATTACTATAAATACTATTGTTTGATATTAATTTTTAATTAAAACAACAACAAAACAAATTTTCACAAGCCAAGGAACCGTTAAATGCATGCTTTCAAAGTATGCATTTCACTATCAAGAAAAGGCTATTGATATATTTTGGAGGGATACTGCGAGCTACAGGCGATGACATGGAAGAATATTTCATTATTTTAAAATATGACTGGTATTTTCTTAATAAAAAATGATTAACTCTTTGATTTTGTTTGTAAAGATAACTTGTCAGTCTTTAGAAACTGTTGTCAATAGCATTCTTTGTGACTTCATATTCATTCACCTGTCACCGAAATATAAATTGATTTAACTGGTTAAAATACATTGTGGATTCCAGAATATGGAGACATGCTGACTGAAAAAATCTTTAGGAAAGCAAATTGAAATTACCAAGTTAAGAATACCCTTAGGATTCGAAACTTGTCTTTTTCATTTTTGGCTCCCAAAAATATTAAGGTTTTATAAGAATATTAGTTGTAAGTTAGCCAAGATGGTAATGACTTCACTCTTGGTGGAAGAGGCTCAATTCAAGGTGTAGGTACCTATTTCAAAGTAGACACCAGTAATGATAAATATGGAACTGAATCAAGAAAGTTATGCAAAATCTTCAATTGAGGACACTGAGCTGATGTGCTTACCATATGTACTCATGATTGATACAGTCTAGGCAAGGCCCTTGCTCTATTAATGTCTCTCCTTTCATTCGAGTTTTTGTGCAGTTGACTCTCAATAACCCAAGACAGTTGGGAATATCTCTATCTAATATTCATTTGATATATAACCTAACAAGGGTAATTTGTTCACTATGTTCCAATGCAGTATGAAAATCATGTAAATTAAGCTAGATAATATATTAATAATACATACTTCATAATATTTTCAGTAAACAATTTCTCACATAATTCATAATTTCATGTTATGTATTTTTTCATCCCTGAAAACCCAATCCTGGATAATCAAGAGAGTACTCTAGTTTAGTTCTCCATAAGGTTAATTAGAATAAATAACAATGGATACATTGCTAATGAAAACTGAAAGAGCACTTTGATATTGTGAAGATATTGCATCTAATGGTAAATAAGTGAATTGCTACATGATTGTTTAATCTTCTTAATCACAATCAATCAGAATCTTTTTTCATTATTAAAATTTTTAAGGATCACATTCAAAGGTCCTAAATAACTGCTTTAATCTTACTAAAGACTAGAATGTTTCTCAAAACCAATTCCGTATTATTGTACCAGTTGCAACTAGACAGAAGCTAGGTGTAACATTATCATACAATTTACAAACATCCAAAAATATCTACTGCATAACAGCAATATAACCATATCTAAGAGAGTCAGGGCCAAATTTACACATTTGGATCTCCCTGGCCAAGGTATATTGGACAGTATGCACTCTGTTTTGACTGTTGCTTGAAGACTTATAACCTGATGACCATGACCTGCCAAAACCTGAATAAATATAACATATAATTGTCTCCGGATAAAATAAAACTCTGAAAATAATTTTCATCCATTGTTCTTCCATAATGTAGTTGAAGTACCAAAAGATTTGGCTGCCTCGGTGTTATATATATTCGTAAACCTCAAAAAGTTGATTTACAATTTTAAATATGTATAAGTTTTAATCCATAATTTGGGCACTATGTATATGTTACATTTAAACAGTATTTTATTTAGTTGATTCAAAAGAATACTAAACATTTTATAAATATTTTGCTCTCTGTATATATGCCCCCAAACTGCTGTGGCCTAGGTCATTGCCTATACTGACCTGATAGGAAATTCAGCCCTATGGAGAGTACAAACAAAGTTTTACTACATGGAAGTTAGATGATGATTTACAATATTGCACATATTTGGATTGCATTTAAAATTCAATTATAAACAGTTTATATCATGCAAGAATATTAAGTGATCACTATTACTAAGAAAAAGTGTATGTAATCTAAACTTTATATATTAAGGTAATTATTTTTACAACTGCTACTGAATTAACTTCATAGCTCCTTTGGTTTTCGTTTATCGATGTATATGCCAGTACTTAATTCACAGTTATAGATTCTGCTATTCGTTATAACTTTTTCTAGAATAATGTTTAAAATGGATTATTTGAAATGAAGCAAACACACCATCAATAATGACAATTTGATAGCAATCATTTGGCATGCTTGCATCACATTTTCATTCATGGCTGTACTTTATCATATATAATGTAGAGGAACTATGAACTAAAGCAATCAAGTATTTGTTGAGCAGGTTATCTTGGATGAACACACAGCCAATGATTGCAATATTTGGTGTACATTCAAGTACCTGTGCACGTGCAATTGCTACATAATTTGCTACTGAGTAAAGAAAATTTTAAAGCTACTAAATTTCATTGTTTTTTCAGTTGTTATTAATGTTTTAAATATAGCTACTACTTTACGTAAGCTGCTCTATAATCTAATATTACTTGATCCTCAGCAGAAATTAGGTATATATCATTTTATCTATAAAAAGCATAACCCCCGAGTCATTCAATTAGGTAAAATAGAAAACCATCAATTTTTTAGACACTGGTTAAGAAAATAAGAGGAAGTCCACCTGTTTCCAAAGTCTTGCCCAAATATAAACAGTGCCTGGGTTGAAATTCGATTTGCTTAGCCCACTTCAAAACTACCATGCATTCGTACATCGCGGTCATTTGATGTTTTCAGTCAGACAATCGCACACTGTTGATAAGATCATAATTGAGGCTACAGCTCAGTGTTATACTTACCAAAACTAATATCATACATTCTCAACCTCGGAACATTAAACAACTTTAGGATGTTGTTTATACTAACAAAATATAGTCTTACTGACAAAATGTGGAATAATTTCTTTCAAATTATTTACTTAAAACAGATATGCAATTCATCTGAATTATCCTAAAAGGCAGTTGAATGTAAAATTTTTATTCTTTTAAATTAAGCTGACAATGTACAATATATGCATAGTTATCTATTTCTATAAAAACATCTTCCCTTATTGAAATGATACAACTATACTTAACACTAGAAATCATTCTTTCTTTAATCCCACTTGAACACACCTCCTGGCGTTGGTAATTTCTTAGTAGCTGGGACTTCTTTGCTTGAGCTAAAAGGAAAACAATTACAATAAGATTAAATGTATTGGAGCAAGAAATTGTCATCAAAAAAGCAATTAGGCAAAAGAGTCATGTTACCTTTGTGGAGAGGGTATCGCTTTCGGAGAGGTGACGTCCGCTATTAATAATGGGTACTTAACTTCTCGTCTACCATCACGAGTATAATAATAATTAGCAGACAGCTTATGAGCAGAGCCACCGGGTAGATTTGGTGGTGGTTGAGTACGATTGGAAACCCAGTCTTCAAATCGTAAGGCTGATATCATTTCCCTCTACAGGAAGTAAAGGATGCATGTTTTATCAGAAATTAACTTGTAATATTCTCTTTCATTACAAAATTGAACGTTTTAGAAATTCTTACTCCTATAAGGAAATTTCTAATCCTTTGTAGAAGAGGAGATATGCTTCTGGGTTCAACCTTCGCCATCTTTACGCCTCTCTTTTGTTCTTATGAGAATGATTATGGGCGAAATAAAGGCTTTAAATTTTTTGTAGATTATTGAGTAGCGATAACATAAATGATGTTGTTTGAACGCGCAGGAAATATGTACATGCCGGTATTTTCTTTCTCGCGATAGGTTCATGCAACTTATTTTTACTTATCCCATCATTTCTCAACTTTTTCTTGAGTGTTCCTGTCCCCTATATCTAACCTTCCTTAATTTCATTAGCAGTATATCCCCTCTTGACAAGTGACATATCCATTTTCTCAGGCTCCGTTCCAGGATTTGAATTTCTGAATTTGTTAATCGAAGTGAAGCAAGTCATTGAATACCAGGAAATGCAGTAGATTCCCCATAATTGGCTTGAATAGTGAAGAAGAGCTCAAATTGTGATGATGGCAAATTTTCTTTTGTATTTATCTATGTAAATACATTTCCACAATATGGCATATGTGAGTGAAAGGAGACACTAAGATGATTTAATGTGTGCATGAAATCTACTCAAATCACCCCTGAAAATATTTTATTCCTCTCCTTTACGCAACCAAAATATCTTTTATGTATCGTGTGAGTTAGGACCCAGATAGCCCAGTGTCTAGCATATATCATGGGTTTGCTTCTCAGTGGAAGCCAACATTTATCTGGTCATCCAGCTATGTGATGAATATGGGTGGCTATCCAAATTAAGGTAGTTAGTTACATTACCTTGCATCATAATTCTTGGATAGGACCTACCACTTTCTGAGATCATTTGCCTGACTAGGTTTGAGACAGTTTATATCTATAGAAAAATCTTAGTTAATCTGATCCATTTCTTTAGAAAACATTATTTTTGTTGAACTAACAAAATTTCATCTATATACTATGAAAATTTTCCTTCTCAATATTTTGAAGATGCCACTTGAATTCATCTAAATTTCTGAAACCACCAAGAGACTAATAATATTCCAGATGGTAATATTTAACATAGTAAAATCCTTTTATTTCCAAGTCCAGTCTACTTTTAGCCCAATCCTGTTTCCATCTGTACCATTCCAGTTAGCACTGATGAAAAAACAAAAACTCCTATTATATAGTATACATACCATCATCCAAATCTCCAAGTATTACCAACAGAATTTTGGCCAAGCAACCAAAAACTTAGATATGAATAACAATAGCAAACTATATTAAACCAAATCTCTCCAAAGAATATGTATGCTCTGTATTAGAGATTCTTACAACTATCAAGAAATTAATTTAATTCTGATTTAACTAACCCTTTCAGCAATGTTGCCAGAAGTTACCAATATTCCTGGATAAAATTATGGCCAAATTTTCACAGTAAATACACATGAACAGGAATTATGGTAGAAGTGGGAGAAAGACATTCAGTAGTCTTCATGTTATTTTCTTAGGTGAATTCTCATTTTATAAATTATTCTATCTTCTGTCTAGCTAGTAATTTAAAGTAAAATTAGAATGGAAATATTCTTTTTTAGTTCACTCGTGAGAATTAAGTCATTTACTCATGTAGAATTTTAATGTTTAACTAAATGAACTTGAGCCATGTGCGAAGTACTACCATAAGTTGACGTTACAATGAAACTGGTATTGCCACCCCTGTGCACATAAATCCATAGTACTTTAATAAAAATTTCTGAAACTCCAAACACCCATACATAACTTCCAATTTACTATCTCTAATTCCTTGAAAAATAAAATAGAAAAACCACCATACATGTAATGCTCACCCATCTGTCCCATTAATAAATATAAATAACAATGTTGTGCAATGACAATGAATATCAACAGTTAGTGAAAGCAAAATCAAACCTGTGTACATATCCATAATTTTAGTTTACACCCATTTGTAAGATGATGATACATAAAACAGTAGAATTCTGTATAGCATAGATTTTATTATGTATATAACAACAAAAATAGAAGCAAATATGATGATCATGATTTACAAACAAAAACACTGACAATTGGTTTCACTTAATTTACAAATATAAAAACAAACAACATAGCACTTGATTAGGATTTCTTGTAATTTTGGCAGTTTTCAAGTTATTGCTTGTTTTCAAGCTTTCCTCCCTGAATCCAAAAGCAAAGTCAAGGCCAAAAAATGAAAAGCTAAACTCACAAAAATATATATTTGTAAAATAACCAGAAAATAAACAGGGATCAAACAATTAATTTTGATAGGAAACTGTCAGCAAATGAATATAAATTAAAAGCATCATTACTGTGATCGGTCAAAATCTAATTATTGGTAATAATAATAAAAATAACATAAAAGAACTGCTCATGCTAAAGCAAAAACCAAGAAGCCTTGATATTTATCAATTGTGTTGAAAGACAAAAATATGCTCTGGTTTTTCATCCACAAAACAATGATTCGACAGTCATCAAAATCAAACCCCAAAAACTTCATACGAGAAATAATGCAAACTCAAATATATACATGATACTGAACGAAAGAAAACTTTCCCTCAATACTATCTGCGCCTTGCAAATTCGTGTCTAGGACTTGGTTTGAGATAAAGCATAAATTTGATCCCGCATGTGACGTAATATCCTCAAATGTAGAAGTAAGCAATGTAAGCAGGGTCAAACAGTTTCATCTCATTCCATAAATTAATTGATCCGGTTGCCTAAATTCAAATTTAGACTTTGTAATTATATACAAAATTTTAACTGTCATGTCAATAAGGTAACTAGGGTGATGTAGATATATCCATCTCCTCCATTTTATGTTTAAGCTTGCTAGGATTGTTTGGAGGATGTGGCCTACTTGATCTGCTATCTTCCTCACTTTCTTCATCATCATCTTCTTCACTTTCCTCATCATCCACATCATCTTCACTCTGCTCTTCCTGCATTTTCTTTCTCTGCCTCTCACTATCTACCCTTTCTACTTGCAAGTCATCACTGTCACTCTTTATTGCTCCATCATTTGTGTCCTCAAAATTGTCCTCCATTCTCTTGTGTTCCTCTCCCCTAGCAGAAACTGGACTTCTATCTTCATCCGTCTCTTCATTGGCCTTATTACTGAATCCTCTTTCACTGTCATCATAGTCATCTTCCTCATCATCCTCTTCGTCATCGTCATCTTCATCATCATCATCCATTTCAGCATTCCTTTTGCTTCCATGCTTCTCAATCATTTCCAGCGCTATATGCTCATCCATTTGGTCTCTCTCAGTACCAACAGCACTCCCTGAGTCTTCGTCCTGAGTTCTTTGATCACTTGCTAAATCATCCTGATCAGTTGTATCAAATCCCTTTTCTTCCTCGTCGTAATTGCGAGGTACTTTGGCATCTTTGCGCTTCTCATCCTCTCTATCGTCTCTTCTTTCCCGTCTTTTTCTATCTGCTGACTTCTCTTTCTCTCTATCCTTATCCCTTCTTTCCAAATCTCGCCCCTTTTCTTTGCGGCGATCCCTGTCTTTTCTGAAATACCAGGCAAGCAGAACATTAGAAAAACATTCACAAATTTTTAATAAGAGCATATTTACCTTGCAGACAGCATTAGTATAGTAAGCTCAATTAATATTTAGTTAAAAATTTAATTAAATAATTCTATAAATGTCAAAAACTCTTTTCAGGGCATCTTCTGTGATAGTGCTGAAAATCACCTCACTAGAAACCATTGAAACCTGGCAAAGAGATAATCTAAACTACTAAGGATAGATTACCAACATTTCCAGGCTCAAATCAATTTGAAGAAAGATGGAGACTATGAAAATACTCTTCTCTTATTTGGCAGACAGTAAGAAGGTGAGGATTAAACAATAAACATGATTTCATAAATCAGATAAATGAATAAAATATAAATACCTTGATTTTGATCGACTTCTTGATCGCTTATGAGATCTCGAACGCCTTGAGTGTCCCCCTCTACTGGGAGATTTGCTTTTCCTTCTGGATACACTTCTTCTAGTTGAAGCAGACCTACTATCTTGGTGTCTAGAGCGACTGCCATGGCGTGAACGGGAGCGCCTCATGGATCTGGATATGCTCTTATGTCTTGAACGACTGCGGCTATGACGTCGAGGAGATCTGCTTTTCCTGCGAGGAGGGGGAAGAGGAGAACGGCTGCGACGCCTAAGAGATCTTGAACGGCTCTTCCGATGGCGATGAGTTGGAGTGGGTGAATGTCTACGACGGGACCTTGACCGAGAACGATGACGAGGAGATTTTGCCTTGTCCCAAGACATTTTCCCTCCATTACTTCCAGACTTCTCCTTTGACTTCCCTTTACTCCTTTCCTTCTCCTTCTTTGACCTCTCTCTGTCACTATCCCTCTTATCTTTCAATTTTGCATCCTTGTCCTTTTCTTTAGGCTCCTTAGGGGAATCCTTGTCTACCTTTTTCAAACTTCTCCTTTCTAGATCTATTTCACATTCTTCATTCTGTAATGGAAAGAAAATTGAAAGAATTAATTCCAATGAATTTGCAAACTTTACTTTCTACTTTCTAACAGGCTTGAAATTAAACTCCAAGGTCACCGTTACTCACTTAAATCCAACATACTAATCTTAGTATTTATCTTACAAATTTGAGTGACCACAAGTAATTGTAAGAGAGCAACATTACCATAGCTGAAAGCTTGTATTAAGATATGGATGTAAATTAAGCAGGTGAGTAGAAGGAAAAAGTCAGGGTGAACATATTTCGTAGGAATTCTGAATGTCAATACTTGGGTTAAAATGACATCCTCCAAAATTCAAAATGAATTTAACTAAATAACAGCAAAGCAGATCAACAATACCAGTTTCAATAAATTCTGGTGAAAGAATGGTCATGTATGTAACTTTCTACATTGAATAAGCATCAGGTATGTATTAAAAAAATGGAGATGACTTTTTCAACTATAGTAGGTAGCACCAACTTTTCACTTCTTGTTGTAAGGAACACTAATTAACATAAAATATTAATCCATTACCATTAATTTACTAAAGCAATTACACCAGATATTTTTCAAATGCAAAGGGTTTTAATTCATGAGATTTTCAAAGTCACTAACATGAAATCGATCTTAAGCAAAACATTCCTGAATACCCTGAAAACTAATCTTTGCCAATATTTAAATTGCCTTAACCTCAACATAAGGATAAAAATTTTATTGACTGAATTGCTACATATCTGGCAAATATATAAATGAATGATTCACCAAGTAAAATATTTACATAAATATCTTAACTTTATACTAATTGAGAGCAGGCATCTTGCAAGTTAGTACCAAGTAAAAAATTCAATTTGAAACATCATAGTCCACAATCTCAAAAAGACACCATGGTGTTACTTAATTATAATTAGTAAAAATTATAAAAATACTTTGACCAAATTTTTAAGAGAAGAAACAGTACATTTCCTGTCTCATGTAGAGCATAAACCATTCACAAACCCTTAGTATTCGAGTCAAAAGTCTTTTTATAAGCTCACAACTCATAATTAAAAGTAAAGGAGAAAGAATAGAAATTTTTCACTTGATAGTGACTATAAATGCAAACAAAGAAGCCAACATACAAAATAATCTACAAACATAAATCATGGTAAAAAGTGTTAACCCAAAGTAACTGCTTAAAAATACATATATTTGTGACTCCATTTTGAGTCAAAAGTGAACAAAATATGGGGGCTATCCATTAGTGACCTGTTTATCAATTGGTATACAATAAATCTATGTAACTATAAAAGAAATATTTTATTGTGCATAAGACATATGGCATATTTTTGTAACTGTTTCTCAAGCAAATAAAAATACTTGATATCTATTTGGGTAATTACGTTGTTTGATAAAACTGTGCAAATGCTGGAAATCAATGTTTGAAATAGAAAAATTGTTATCACAATCCAAACTGCTATGTATACGATACAACCAAGAGTTTAATACTGTAAGTAATTACTTTCTACGTGTTATGTGTACAAAATGTCTATGGTACAAGTTAATCCAAGAAATGGAAATAAAACATGAACTGCATAAAAAGAAACAAAAACAAAATGCAAAGAGAATTAAGTGAGTGACAAGGTTTGAAACAAGTGATGAAAAAATTATGCAACATACTTGAAAGACTATGGACGTATGGAACTCTTAACGTTCCATAGTGAGGATTTAGTGAACTTGTAGTGAGGATTTTAGTATATTATATTGTATATAATATTGTACTAAGGAGTTTTGTATGTACATAATAATATTCTATGTCTATAAGTAAAAAGGATAAAGTTACTTTATGGAAAGCCCCCATATTACCAAGTAATATAACACATGGTCATAGGTCTTAACAACTACATAAACAATTGAAGAAGTTGCAGAAAACAGCATGGAGTCAAACTAGGTAGCAATGATTGACATAGAACAAAGGTAAGATCATTTCTTAATATTTACACACTTATGAATATTTAGAGCAAATATTATTAATAATCACAAAGTATAACATAAAGCAGAGTGAGACCATAGCTATAGTATATAGTCATAGTATAGCTATGGTCTCACTCTGCTTTATGTTATACTCTGTTAATGCTATAGCATTAGCTATACTTTATTTGTCATGAAGAGACCATGGGAATCTTATGGGCCCATGTTTTACTTATGGAAGCATGGAGTACAGCATTCTAGAAATCAATTTTACTCTAAGCTTAATGTCTTCAAAGTCAATTATAACCATCCTAAGCCATACCCCTATCAGTAATACACGGGGCCAAAAGATTTATGCAGTCCTTTCAGGATATTGGGTGAATTATAAAAATTATAACCTTACCTTGACGGAATTTCCCTCATTCTCTAAATCACACTCGATATATATTTTCTGAGGCTCACATCCTGCTTCCTTATCTTCCTCATCTTTTTTCAAACCCTCAGATGTGTCAAGTTTTGTTTCCAAAATTTCATCTTTTGAAATATCCTTCTCATCTCTGCTTTTCTTAGATGCTTCCCTCTTGGAATCATCTTCTTTCTTCTCCTTTGATTTAGAATTACCCTTGCTTCTAGATGACTTGAGTTTACTCTTTGACCTGGACCTTCTAGACCTGCATAAAAAAATAATTATAAGTTAGCAAGTGGAACCATGAAAGTGAAGCTACTAGAGTAAATGATGAAAAATTACAGAATAACAAAATTCAGGACTATAGGATTTAACCCATGATATAGGTGGAAATACCTTTCATAGTTAAACTAAAAACCTAGTGAGTCTTTGAAAACAAACTTTACTATGAAAGGTAGGACAAAAATTTAATTCCTATTAACACTAAATTTATAGTATTTCTAAATGGTTAACAATTCTTCAAAGATACTAAGAATTTTATAGAGTGGAGTAATGTAAGAGGGTCATCTGTAAAGTTTCTGGCTTTATAAACAGTCATAATTGACTAATTATTCTACTATCTGGGAGATAGCCCAGATATATGTATTCCATAAAAATTTCAGTTCTCATAACATTCTAAAGTTGGCTGCTGACATACTCTATCCACAAGGGAGAGAGTTGTGTATCGCAAGCTTTCAGTTATTTTATTTGAATTGGTAAAAACTCAGGTTATAATTTGAGTCTCACTTGGTATATGGTGAAACATTATTTACAACTGTCAACAAAGTTGAACAGGCATTTTTGACGATAGTTTCAAGCATACAAAGAGATTCAACAGAAGAATGTTGATTTAGAGCAACTGTGATGGAAGATCATAAACTGGCTGCAAGGTGATTGCTGAGGCTTGTGGGATAACCAGAATGGGTGCAAAAGATTTGGAGATGAGAAAATTATCCATGTCTAGGGGTGCATTTGTTGTGCATCTCTTGACCTGTATAAAAAGAATCTGGCCACAATGAAACCTGGACCCATCACCACACTCTTGAGAGACTCCACACAGTCAAGTCTGCAGTGGATTACAGGGAGTTGTACTAATGAATAATAAACTAACAAGAAATCCTGACTTGATTGCTGAAGCAGCATTTTATAAGGATATATATATTGCAAAAAATATACTAAAAAGAAGCATGGGAAATTATTAACAAGGGATTTGCCATACATCAAACTAATACTGACTCAAGGTATCAGGAGAAACAAATGGGAAATTATAATAATGGCAGGGCTATGAGATTATGCATATGATCTGAAATTAATCCGTTATTATCAATCTTAAGGTGGTTGTCTGTACATTGAAGGAATTTTCAAAAAATGGGATATCATAAGTGAGCTTAGTCCAAAATCTATTCATTCAATATTTGTCAATCTATTTCAGCATCATGCAAAAACTATCCAATAGATTTTGATTACATATGACAGGTTGTTGGTGTATGTCCTCGAGTGACATAAAAGATACTTTTAAACCTGATATTTTCCATCATTCAACCAAATAACAGAGGTAGGGGAGGTGGCAGCTATTTTCCTCTAAAACTCTGTCTTTTAATCATTTCCGGGTTCTATTGCTGATGAAGAATTCAATTAATGAGTCATCTCACATTCAAGATTTCATGAGAAAATGTCTATGACAATTTCTCTCATGATTGATTATATATGTAAATCCAAATTGTAAGACCTTTGAAATGATAGAAAATTATCATTTTCAATAACCTGTGCCAATGAACTAATCTAAGAGGTGCTAGATTCCTCTTCTAATTTTGTTGAAAATGCTACAACTATCAACTTCTATTTTTTCCATATAGAAATCATAGGCACTTCAGCTAATAGTAAATAAAGGAATAGTTATTTTATTTCATCAAGTCAACAATACAGGGTAATTTCTCCAGAAATGTATCACAGAAATTGTTTTATTAGTCTTCCACTTCATAAAAATGACCTATCATTTCCAAAAACGGTAGTGTTATCAAGTTTCAGTAGAACCAGTTATCAGTTTCAGTGAAATTTCTAACCTTGACAATGATCTCCTCCTACTTCTGGATCTAGATTTTGATCTGCTCTTCTTTCGGCCAGGAGAACGAGATTTCCTTTTTCTGTCCCTTTAAAGAAAAGAAAAAAAAATTTGGTGACTTTTAACTTTTGAGCATTCTGGACAGGGATAAATAGGATGCAAATGTTACACTAGAGCATCAATAGCCAGACAGGTTAAATATCCCCCAATTTGATTACCATGAGATAAGTATGATTCACTACAGCTTAATCCCAAATAATACTAGTAAGAAAATTAACGGTCACTATCAAATATCTTGAATGAATCTTGAAAATGAATTTAATAGGTAGTACTAATTTTGAAGATCAAAGCATACAAAAATATATACTAACATTCAGAAATGTCTTATACTATTTTCTTACTTGCAAGCAGTAGCTCAGTCAGACTAACCTTTTGATAAAATAAAGAGTGGGGGAGAGCTTCCTTTTAACAAGAAGGATATTGAAAAATGATAATATTAGTTGGGATTACCAAACAAGTAGCCTACATTACAAAACAAACTTCTATGCCACTTGGTATTGAGGAATTTATTTACAGGAAAATTTAAATCTAAATTTCCTTGAAATCTTAGGTGAGGGGGCTATAATTATGCATATACTTAGGACTAATTCTAAACATGCATTAAAATATTTATTTCGGGCATTTTTGAATTTAAATTCCTTCTCCAGAATAGATCAAACCATTCATTAGCTCTACATTAACAGCAGATTAAAATTTTAAATTATTCTTATAAGAGTATTTTTGTTTGTTCTGAAGACCCAGCTTCCTATCCCAAGGATTTACTGCTGCTACTGAAGATACAGTTGTGAAAGAAATAAGAATAGGTTCTTTAACGTATTTTAGCATTAAGTGTTTCCAGCAGTCTATATTGGTAGGGAAACATCTTAAGTAAACTCACCTCGAACGGGAGCGTGTCCTTTTAGACCTAGAGCGAGATCTTCGGCTTCTCGAGTGTGATCGAACTCGGCCACGTGATCGAGATCTTCTGCGAGATCTTGAACGGGATCTTCTGCTTCGAGAATGCGAACTGCGTCTGCCCCTAGAACGCGAGCGAGACCTTCGAGATCGTGAACGGCTTCTGCTTCTTTTCTCTTTCCCCAACAATCCTATCACTAAGAAAAAGTATATTCCATAAATATCATACAAATACAAATTGTGTATGGATCAATTTAAACAGCAGAAAAAATGCGATAGAATAATACTGAAATTTGGATTTATTTTTTTTTATATTCAGCAATTTGGAAGAATAAAAATTTAGCAATTTGTCAACAAGGAACTGGAAAAATTTATGATAAAAAATTAATTTAAACAATGCTGTGACAAGGAAGTATTTTAAATCACCCGTAAAGTTATTTTTACCTGGGTCTATTGCAGCTGAGATGAGATTCTGCGCTTCCTTGACCCTAGACATGGCTTCTTCAATTTCTCTTTGTGCTGCCTCATTACTCTTTGTCTGAGGTTTAACAATTGCTTGAACTGAGTGAAACACCCTTAAAATGGAAATAAATAAATTAAACATATTTTTCTTGTAAACACGTGACTCCTATCTATTATAAATACATAAGATAGCACTGCTGGTTTAAAAACTTTAAAGAAAAATTAAATAGAAGCAGTATTCTGTCTTAAATAAGCTGAGTTCTGTTAAAAATTTCCAAAGATATGTACTACATTGCAAAAGAAATTCTTAATTTCAGAAAATATTCATCAGAGAAATTTCAGAAAAATTCAAGAGATACTCACTTCACTTTTTTACCATGAAG
This sequence comes from Pachydiplax longipennis, assembly GCA_036926295.1. Taxonomy (NCBI): domain Eukaryota; kingdom Metazoa; phylum Arthropoda; class Insecta; order Odonata; family Libellulidae; genus Pachydiplax; species Pachydiplax longipennis. Next base: position 7,369,530 of record JAVFKF010000010.1, read on the forward strand.
CTCAGTGTCATTCAGCTTCAATGCAGGAATCACAGATGCCTGCTCGGTGAATTCTACTAGTGCATAATGCCTTTTGTCTTCACTCCGGACACAAAATCGTACATATTTTACTTCACCTGCCTTTCCAGCAAAATCCAATACATTTTGAGCAGAAATCTAGAGGTAACAAAGCAAGAATTAATATCTGACTTGCCTCAAGGAAACACTGAGGAAGGTTGTTCAGTAGGGCGTACTGAAAAACAAAAATTTTTAGTAGCGGGAACGTAATAGGTTGGAAAAGTTGCCTCTTAGGCTCAATAAGAAATGTGCAAAAGATGGGCTCTAACAAAGTTCGTCTTGGGCCTGACCAAAGAGCTCGAATATTCGAAATTTTAGTGAAAATTGCGTTTTTTTAGGTAAGTTAAATTTTTGACGGAGCATACATACATTTGATTAAATAGCTGTTTCATTTCGTTTTGATCGAGGAACAGTTAAATTAAGCCATTAAAACCGAATATGACGAGATATCATACTTTTAAAATTTTTGGAAACACCACGAAAAGTGGCAGCTCCTCGCTGGTTAAGCTGCAGTGAGCTATCCAGGACTCATCATGAGGTAGAGCTTGCTAATCGAGTCCCGCCCGCCTACACACCCGTGGAAACATACCAGACAGCTAGTTGATGTCTTTGAAGGCTGATTTTGTTCCAGTTTTTGGTATTCGCGAGAGGATCCTCTCTCCTATGAAACCATATTTTGCATCGTGGCCGTAGACTAACCGTGAGGCCTCTGTGACTTCTTCTACGTATCGTTCGACTGCTTGAGAATCATTTGGGAGGGCAAATAATGCAGCAAGCTGCTTTATAGGTCCCTTTACATTACCTTTAATGTTTTGAAGATCCTCGGGAGAAAGACTGACAGTAAGTGGTGGCTTGGAGACAGTGACTTTATCCCAATCTACCAATTCTTCATAAGAAGGCACGTCGAACTTCTGTTACGGGATGATGAATCGACAAATCTACTCCTTACCTAAAAAAACGCAATTTTCACTAAAATTTCGAATATTCGAGCTCTTTGGTCAGGCCCAAGACGAACTTTGTTAGAGCCCATCTTTTGCACATTTCTTATTGAGCCTAAGAGGCAACTTTTCCAACCTATTACGTTCCCGCTACTAAAAATTTTTGTTTTTCGGTACGCCCTATTGTTCAGTCTACTTACAGAGCTGTCAAGTTGACCAATCACCAATGTTCTCCTGATTTCTTCAACCTTACGGCTATCTAGATTGGCTGGAAGAGGGGGGTAAGGGGGAAGACCATTACTTTCCAGCCTAGGATCATATGTTTGTATGACCTGATTAGGTGGAGTGCCTTCAATCTGAAATGAAGATGGAAATTCACACTTAGCAAAATGAAACTTAGAAATACCACATTGAGTTTTCTGCATGAAAAATTGACAAGAAATTATTACAAGATAATGAATATTCAAGTATGCCTATTGAATACTAATTAGTAATTCACATTTCATTATTACATCTACTAATTACAGAAAGATACTTTGAAATTTGACATTTTTATTGGTTAAATATACACAAGTACAAACCTAAAATACACAGAGCTACAACATACCTACTTTAAATAATATGATGGAATTACGAGAAGTACATAAGTAACATGAGACTGGTAATTGACAAAATGAATCTGCAACAAACACCAGTGCTCCTTTAGCAACATCTCCTTATGAATTTGCTCTTGTGCCAAATATCTGACTTAAACAGTAAAAGCAATACACAAATTTTGAATAAGCAGATATTAGATAACCCAGGGAAACAAAATAACTCACATTCATACTTAATCATACTAGGTGATACAAAAACAAATTAATAAACAAAACCTTTTCAAAGAATAGTAAGACTTTTACTGATTAAACAGGCTTTAGATTCTACCATCTTTCAATATAACTTACTCTTCTACATGATGCATATAGCTACCCACAAAGGTATCAAAAAAAGATGAATTTCAAACTCATTGAATTCAGGTTTCATTTGATGGAATTCAATTTATAAATGTCATTTATTTTTATTTAATACATTTTTTTTAAATATTGTGGTACAAATCAAATAATAGCCAAGCACAAACTATAAATATTTTGATCATTCGAAGGACAAATTTAAGCAAATTATTATATCATCCAATAAAATGAAATTCCAACTATTGAATCCTGAAATAGCTTATTAAAGTTAAAATTTATCAACAACTTACTTGGTTTGTAACATTAGGAGGCAGCTTGGATTCGGAAGGGAAAAGACCAGGGATGTTCGTCCCTTGACTAGTGAGCTCTAAAGCTTTTTGTTCATCAGGAATCTCTCCAGGATGAAACTCGGCTGTTAAAACAAAACACCAATCTTAGATTTAATCAAAATATCACCACCAAAACATTGAAGTCATCATCATGTTATCAAAAATCTCATAGTAATGCAGCAGAAGGAAACAAACAAAGATGCCAAATTAGAACGATACTTACAACTTTGAAAAGGGACTACAATTAGAACCCTATCAATAAATACGGTGTTAGTTAAGTGCTGAGCCACACCAACGCAGACTGGATCGTGAAATTTTACGTAGCAGATCCGTGACTGAACAGGGACAGCAACATCCCGACTGGAATAAAAAAGGAAAATAAAACAATGCCCTTCCTTCAGAAGCACGAAATGTACGAAAGATTTAATCGTGAATCAACTCACATGGTGGGATAGAGTCTTATGTCTTCAATCTTTCCTAGATAGCCAAATAGTGTCTGCATCTGATCTTTTGTAGCCTGAGGCGCAATGTTAGTTACCTGGATGACTTTTGACCCCGTCATGTTGCTTCCAAAACTGCAAAGTAAAAAACAAGAATATCTAGTTCAAAAGCCGGCTACATGAAAAGAATATATTTAAGTTTAATACGAATACTTTCGAAAATAAATAGAAGACAACATTCATAAAAATGAAGTTAGATATTATACTAAATCCGAATGAATAAAACGTAGTAAGGAGTGAAGATCATAATGGCGAAGATAGAATTCTAATTCTTGGGAAATTGCAAACAATAATTTACTAAACCGGTTGCACGGTGCCATCTTTACCAAATAATCTCGACCACAACCACAGTGTAATGAAATAATGACAATAGTCTCCCTTTCACAACGTATCAACGCCAACGGAAGCTAACAGGTTAAGGCCACTAATACTTGGCTTTATGGTACGAGTCCAGTGAAATTAATGGCAACAGCGTCTAGTGAAATTCACGTCACAATGTTGTTTCAACAAATAACTGATATAATTGACATTGCATACATAGTAGAAGAGAGACCACATGAAATCAATTATTTCAACACTTGCTTGAACAGAGATTGTTTTCTAATGAAAACGCAGTCACAGCGAATGTATTGAAAGTGAGATTTGAATTTTTAAAATACAAGAGAATGGCCAGTACAAAGGTTTCAGATTTTCTGAGACATATCCTGGCTCAACGCTTTTGTTTACCCACCAACGACGAGAATGCGTTATTGAGCCTAAATTTCAAACAAAGTTGGATTATAGGTCACAAAAATTTTGCTCAATGCACAAAGAACTTCTTATTCCCTTGACGAATAACCAAGATATGAAAAATAACCATAATTAAAGGCAATAGCTAGGGAAGAATGAACCAAGATCAAGAATTCGCCGTGGCCTAATACAACCTACATGAACTATCTATTAAAGCACCAAACTACGATAATAAAACATTTCAATAAGTAAAGAATCGATAAACAACCATAATTTTGGCATAAGATCGTAAAAATATAACTTACCATCAACAAATTTGCTTCACACTTGCTGGGTACGTCCACGGGGTAACGCGTTGTTTCCAATATGGCCAACGTTGCCAAATATATGTTTAAAGAAAACACAAGGCTTTATCGCGTCACATTACGCGTAAAACAAGTGAATCACTTCACAGACAGTATGTTTATGAATACATTAGTGATTCATAAAGAATAGAAATAATTGTTGCAAAAAATTGGTCAAGAAATAACACACAGTATCATGACATGATCTGACAACAATGACTTACGAACAAATGAAAGGAATGGCGGTAGCAGCGATAGCGCCAACGTGAAACAGTGCCACCAACAGGGGAAAATAGGAAATTACATGGGGGGATTTTGAAAACTTATTTAAAAATTGATGTCAGCTTCCTAGGCAAGTAATATTTCTGTGTTTTATTCGTATGGTTCAGGAACAATTTTCAGGGCCAAAGAAGATTTTAACAGAATTCTTTCTACGTTAACTAATAAAACTCAGCATTTAATAGGGTTTCTAGGATTAATTTTTGCATTCACATGTCGGAGAATTGTCTCTAAATATGATCAGCAAAATCTTTTCATATGGAATGTAGCAGATGGTAATAAAGAACAAAATACCGCATCCATACTTACAGCGAGTCACCCTAGTTGCGTTCACTTTGTAGGAAAATAGGCTTTGAAATTCAGAGCGAGTTATTTTGTAACGTCGATGTGTCTACCTTAAAAACACTTCTATTGAAAATTTTAACCTTATTTGACTAAAAGTAATGGGATTCAAGTAGTTGAAAATGGAATTTACTGTTCATATTTTATAGAAATATGAGATTTTTCAAAATCCTAAGCCCTTGAAGTTACATCTTTGTAAACTTTTTTTTTTGCTCCCTGATTTCGATTGCCTTACAATAAATACAATTGTTATTTTTGTAAAACAGCTAAATCATAACTTAAATTTTGACTTTTGCAGAAAAGCTGTCTCCTGGAGATTCATCCATTGCTTTCTTAGCTTCAGTTAAACGTAACAGTTAAAACGTCAGATCGGGCATGGTTGCTTCGTAGGCTGTATCACAATAGTAAAGAATGAGAAAACGCTGAAAACAGCTCAAGCTCGCCGACAAAAATGAGCTGATGAGAACTAGAGATTGGAATAGCTTACCGTGCAAAGGAAGAGAACGAGCGGACTCGTGAGAATTCTCAACTGGCAAGCTAGACAATGGATCTTCTTCCATTGTATTGTTAGAAAGGGAATAAGGAACTAAAACTCTATATTAACTTAATATATATTTTTAAATGCCTTTATTAATGCATCATATAGATTCCTTTAATATATTTGCAATTAAAATTTGGGAGGTTGGTCTTCACTAGTTTTACTCAATATTTTAATCATTAGAATCCTTTAATTGCGGGAGAAGAAATGGCAGTAATTTTTAATTTACTCGATGATATAATGAAGGGTATGAATTTCTCCCAACCATCTTCATCACTTCTAATTCCACGAGAAATTTTATAGAAATGATACTTAATATATATTTTCCGCTCATGATATTTTCTTTCGATTAACGAAAGATCTTCCTTGTTGCATAAACATTGATAGACACTGAAAGTAAGAGAAAACCGCACAAAATCTGCGAAACCAGTTCTCTCTGTTGAAATCAGATCAAGTTTCTTTTTATTTTATTCTTAGTAATGTCGAGTTGAAGCTTTGAGTGAAAGACCAAAGAATCGTAGAACTTTGTGAAGGTTGACTTCAGATAGAGGGCAAGAAGCCAAGTGAGAAAAAAGAGAATGCGAAAGTTCGGCACAACAAAGAGGCCATTCATTCTAAAAGAGAGCGTTACCCTAGAAAATTCTAAAATTTCTTTACACGTTGAATTTCTTCCGCAAAATTTTAATGATCGCATATTAGATAAAAATCATTAGATTGCTAAAATTATTTTTCTCTTCTCCTGAGCTTTATATTTTCTGTTTCGATTTTTGACGTTGGTTATACTGGTTGTCACTATAACCCGCCGTATTGATGTTGTTATATAATTAAATTGAAATGTGTTGATTTTTTTAATGTGGAAATTCAAGATTTTTGCGTGGTCAAAGGAGTCTCTTCGTAGTTCTTTGGAAGCCACAGTTCGACGTTTTAGGTCATAAAGAATTTGCATTGGAATTGGCGTTAACTAACCCTGTTTAGGTCAATGTGAACTTTGCACTGGTGGTGAGTTGAGTGGAATAGGTTAACCGAAGGAATACGAGTCTCTTAGTATTATTTTTCAGTTACTGATGCTGAACTGTACTTGCTGAATCGTAAATATTATTTTCTAAGCAAAAATGTCTCCACCTACATCTTAATAAAAACGGACACGTTAAATTTACTAAGCTAAATTGCATTGCCGCCCCTTCTAATGCTTATCTTCCCCCTTTATCGTTCTCTTGCGCTTGCACATCAGCAAAAACCGTGAGACCATATGCTTCAGCGCGTTTAGGCGATTATCTACTGACCTAGTACGTACTAAATTTTCAATTATAATTATGATTTAAAATTGAGATTTTCTTGTCAATTTGTGAGGTATCATTGCCTCTTTACTTGAAATCGAGTTAAAATTATGTAGTATTTTGTCTCTGATGATTATTATGGTATTTTCTTAGTTTTTCACGTTCATTTATGGTTTTACACCGTATTTTTGATTCAGCATTACGATATAATATCCAAGGTTAGCATTTATATGAACCACATTCCCGCTGGGATCGACAGTTTATTTGATGGTTGTACTGGAAGTAAGAATTTAAAAGATTAAAATCATTAAGGTAAAGTTTTGAAGTAAGCTGGGTTATGATGTCTCGTCAGAATTTTAGATCATGTTGTTGTTTTATTTATAGTTGTCGCTTACGGTCTCTATTTATGGTTTTACAGAAATAAGGAGACATTTTTGATCTTTTGCATAATTTCTTCTCACGGAAAATGACATATATGCTCGATTTAATTAAGTAACTGTAGCAACTGTTTTTGATCAGCGTTGAATAAACTTGGTCAGTGTTTTAGAATGGCATCATTTTGCTTTACATCTTAGGCGCTTCTTCTTTCGGTCAATCTTGCAGTTGTACTTTCCCTGCTGTAGTCTTCTATAATGGACGATGCAGATTATGATGATGAGGTAAGTAAAGCATACTATTTGGTCATTCATGTCAACTCTTTTTGAGGAATCTCATAAACATAGAAAAGCGACATACTATCTCCATCATTTTCAAGCAATTAATAGATACATTTTATGTCTTATTGGCTGTTTTACTATTTTCTATGTGAAGTTAAATCTTCATTATGATTGTAATCTATTCTTGAAATTTGACCGTCTAAAACTTCTAAATACTATATACTTTTAAAGAAGGAAAGAACTTTTCGTACACTTCCACTATGTTCTTCTGTGAAACAATTTTTATCTCAGACCTTTGAAGCTTTCATATAAAATCAGTCACCTCAGCAGTTAAATATTGATAATCAATCTTCCTTATTTAAGATGTCCTTTGCATTGCATGTTTATGACAATGTGTCTGAAATAAAGGTGAAACATATCTGTTAGATGTTTTATCAACACCTAAAGTTTTTAATCCTTCGAAACTAGTTTTTAATGTTTATTCATCATGTTATCTTGGATCTGCATCACACATGACAGTTATAAATACTATGAATATGGCACTATGGGATAATTGGGATTGCAATTTTGATAAAGGTGCTTCACATTAATTGATATGAATTGTTCCCCATCTACAGTCATTGAATATTATAAATTACTTCTGAGAATAATTATTTGTTTTTCCTTTTCAGTTTCAAGATGCATATGAGTCTGTGCCTGAGTAAGTACAACAATTTTGAAAGCTATATTTTAGCCTAAATTATGATTTAATAGATTAATGCAAAAGTTTTATCAACCATTAATCTACGATAATCTTTATAGGGCAGCACCCATTCCTTTGGGTCAAGCTATGGAAGAGGCGAAGACTGCTGTGAATTATTTCTTTAATAATAAATTTATCGAAGCCAAAAATATTTTAGAGCCTAGGTAATGTAAATCTTTCATTATTTCTAATTTAGATTGTTATTCTGAATTCCAAACAAATGAAATATCTGTATCTTGTGAAATCATTGGGAATTTGAGTTGCTATCATCATGGCTTGAGAACTTTCTAAACTCTGCATAGCTGTTTGGCATCAGAAGTAATTTCTGTATTATCTGATGAATCATAATGAGTATAGTTTTATACTGATTTTTACTGCTCCTAGATCTCCTAGATCTTTTGCTCCACCAATGACTGTGACATTGCAATTATGCACTTGCATATGCTATGATACATCTCTTTTGTACAGCATTTAAAGCATTATAATTAACCACACACTACAGTATTTCATTCATCATAATTTTATTTGACATCTTCTTGATTTATTACTTAATTATGCTTCTACTAATTTTTATACAAATTGAATTAAAAAAACGGATTTTTTAATTAAATGCAAAAATTTTTATTATAAATGTAATTTTTAGCTTATTCTATCATTAAAATTTCCGGCTTATTATTGTAATATTATATAATATTATGTTATATTCCAATGAAACTGTATTTTGTAATTTATTTCATGTACATACATCATAATCATATCTCAACCCTACTTTTTCTTACATTTTTTCATTTTGAATGTGTATCTAGATTTTAACATAATATGTATTTGTCTACTTATTTATAGTTTATGGTATTTTAAATGCTATTTTCAACTCCTCCCTTCCACATTTCCTGCAATGCAGGTTTCTTTTTCATCCAATTTCTGAAAAGATCAATGTGATCCAAATCAGTTAACCATCTGATATACATTAAGTTTCAAGATTCACCTATTTGAATATTTCATTACTTTCTTGTCTATATGCATTGAAAATTAGTTCAAAAATATGCTTGAAAACTCTGTTTACTGCATGGAAAGTATTACATGTTTATAATTTTTTTATGTAAAAGTATAAAAATGGCCATGAGGCATACCAATGCAGTTAAAATTTGAAAAAAAAAAATCGTGCATTTTAATTAACTAAAACATTCCACCTTTTACTCTGTTGAAAATAATGGAAGAAAGTCAAAAATGTAATTTGATTCAGTATTTCATTTCTGTTGTATTTTGAAAATATTTTTAATTTAAAAAGAAATTTTTTACTGCTGTAACACTCTTAAACAATCTAAAGATACATAACAATAATTTACACCTATATTTTTCATCAGAGAAAATCTCTATCCTAAAAATACAATATTTGCTTGATTAGTGGTTTCTAATGCATGCGGACCTTTTATTATAATGCAGCTGTTGGTAACAAAGGAAGCCATATGTATTCAGACATTATGTGATAGGATGTGTATAAAATTCTAGACCAAAAATGTTATGATAAGAGTATATTGGGTTCTATAAACCAGATTTTGAAAACAGAACTCATTTAAGTAGGAAATCAATTATTCCAGAACATTTTTCTAGACTGGTATGCTTTTGAAATATCCTTCTCTCTTTTTTTTTTCTTAAAAATCTTAAAGTGGAGCACTGTAGTACTAACCCAAACTTGGTGTCATGTATAATCAAAATAATAAGTAAAATTTATGAATTATGTGAAATGTTTTGCATGTTAGTAATGGCTCATCCAAAATATTTTCTCATGCAAGTTGAAGTTAGTTAACAGTACGAGGCTGTGTATTCTTTGTGTGTAATTTCAATCTCTTTAGCTTCGGAAGTTTTCATTTAGTATGTCATGCTAGATTATAATTTTTGTAACCTTGTTCATTTCTAAAAACTATGCCATCCTACAGTCTTATCTAAACATCTTATCTGTGGCCCATATTGTGACATAGTAGCTACTAATATCTATTGGGAATCTCAACCTCTAGTTTCCTCTTATCAGCCTTATATAGTACATCTCATTTTAAAGTATTTTTTATATTAGATTGATGGATATACATATACAAAGAGATATCAACCAGCATTTTAATGTGCAGTGTCTTTGTAGATATTAAAATTCAGCAAACAAGACTCTGCTATTTGAATTATTCCCTACTATAGTAAAGTTAAATGTCGATTCAAAATAATTTTGATTATCTTATACAGTATTACATTTATAATTATTCCTGGAACAACAAATATTTCAGGATTTGTTCAATAGATGTTTGTCTATCATGCGTTAGGTATTAATTTTGGCTGCTTGAGTACATTTTTGTTATTTATAAACACTTAATCATTCAGAAAAAGGAGTACCTTTGCCACTGAAGTCTCTGTTTGGAAGTAATGCCTTGTGTTGCTTCAATGGAATTTATTGGGTTTCACAAAGAAATCCACTCTTATGATTCACTGGTGCTGTTAGGATCTCTGTGAATTAAATATAATGAAAAGAAGTCTTCCTTATTGACCCTCTTGTATCTTTTCATCTCAATCTTCAATCAGCAAATCAATTTCTGAGAGATTATTAACTTATGACTCTTCTAATTAGAAAAACACATGCATCTTGTTTATAACAGCACACCAAGTTTTGTAATGTATGTTGTACACATTTGTAAAAAAAACTTTTATAGGAGCTTTTCTCTGCGCAACCTTACACAAAATTAAATCATCCGAAGAAAGGTATGCATTACCAGCCTTTACTTTTCTGAATAGTGAATAAGTACATTTTAAACTATTCACAGTTAATTAATGTAAACTTATTAAAATTAGAATTAAAAATATTTTTGCAGTTTTCTTTATTTAACATTATTAAATTATTGTTCATGGGTTTAACCTCGATTAAAATTCCCATACATAGCCATCTCTATTTAGCTCCCTATGATTGATGTATATATATGATTGATGTATATATGTATAATGAATATAATAATTGTTTTAAGTATTTTATATTGTTTCTGTTACCCATAGATATTAAAATATGTGTAATTGTCATCATATTGTGATTAGATTAGTCTCATTATCTTATATCCATGATTGAAATTGTATTTCAGAGCTAACAGCAGCATGTACCACTCTTTAGGGAACTGTGTCTTTAAGTTCCTAGAGGCCTTGTTGACTTTTGAACAAGTGAGTTATTAACATTAGTTAAATTTTAAATTTCCATATAATGAACTGACATTTGAAGTACTATGCTTAACCTTCATGATGTCGGTTAACTTTTATAAAGCAAGTACCTTTGTGTGATGGAAGTGAGGTGTATTGAGGCTCCCTTAGAAGCAATCCTTAAAAGTATGGTATAGCAGCGAGAGAGTAAATTTTAAAATGAATATATTTTATCATTATAAACATCTCTCCCCTATAATTTTTCAATGTAACCATTCGTAATCAGTATAAATTCTTTGTGGTACTATTCCATATTTCATTCATTCTAGTAAAAATAACATGACTGAAGCCATAAAGTATTGTTACAATTGACACATACAATAAAATTTGGTTCACACACATTTCATGGGACCATAAGAAAACTGCGTATTGATATTTTTACAACTTACAATTGCACTGAAGGAAACACTACCAAGCAAATTTTTAATGTAATGTTCTGCCCTGTGGAAAAGTGATCTCACTCTTTCTCAGAATTCAAATCAGCTACAACAATCGATAGAGATTGTTCAGTTTCATGATGTCTTAATTTTATTTTTACAAAATTAGTTATTCAAAAGATAAGATTCACATAGAACCGTTCTAGAGATAAGGCAAATGAGAGAATTACACATGATGTAAAAAAAATTGGGTGAATTGAATGAGGTGAACGATTGGCCGAAGTGGGTTACAATTCCTCTGGGAACAGATGATATATGTCAATAGATGAAATTATGTCATAAGGGGTATTTTTACCACAATATTCATGTGATACAGACTGGGAGAAAATTGCCTATCAAGCGAGATAGCATCTTAAATGAGTTTTACTGCATCAATCTATAATCCATATAATTTATGAAATTTGATATGTGAGAAGAGATACTATATAGAGGCGATGAATAAATTATTCTGATAAATCATGAAACATTTTAATTTGTTGTTTATCAATTCTTGCCAGCCTCTATATCCTTCGGGATGCTCATTATCATAATAGATGGAACAATGAAATAGAACAATTGAATCTCTATTTCTCCAAAATTAAGAAGTATAGTTCAGTCTAAATTTCAGATTCATCATTCACAATTTACTCAGTAACATTGAATTAACCATTTTTATTGTTATTTGTTTTTTGGTATCTACATCAGTCTTTCTTTTACTCTTTAAGGGACACATTGAAGCAGCCTCTGAATCATTGAAAATGTGTATGGCTGTATGTAATAGGCACAGAAAGAAAACAACATTGTCTGAATCCATTGGAAAAATGGTGAAGAGGTCTAATTATGATAATTTTTCTCCAGGTATTGTGATAGTTCATTGGATGACATCTCTTTTATTATTTCAAAATGTACAAGAGTTTGTCTTATGGAGAACCTGAAAACTACATGGTTCTATTCCTTGTTTTCTAACAATAGTAGAATGTTAATTTTAATAGTTTTTTGATTATTATTTGTGAAATAAGCTGTTTTGTGAAATGTAGCCATATTTCAAAAACCAAATAGCCAAAATATCTTAAAAACTCACGTCTTAAAATCTATTCTCAGTTTTCTTAGTATCCATCTCCTGTTTCATTTTTCTATCAGTATTATTAATAAAATGCATCTATATGTTTTCTACAAAATTGATACTCCAGCAAAAAGGAATCTATATATTTACTCTTTTATTTCTCTAATTTTCTCTGAATTCTACCTCAGGTTGATGTAATTTAATTATTAATACTGATTAATACTTGTAATTTGATGAGGGTAGTGAATATCAAGCCATTATTAAGTTCTTAAATTTGAAATACAATATGTCAACTCAAATAAAAGCCAAGATGAACATTGCTTACTGGGACTCTACAACATCATTTTGACAGTGAAATGTTCATAAACTGAATTGAAACATGATCATACCAGCTTGGTAAATGAGAATGATATGGTCAAAAACTGCAACCATTTACAACATCTTCAGAAAAGTTCACCAAATCTTATGATGATCATCAAATTAAAGTTAGGGAAATAGCTGAGGGTAAGGGCATCTCAAAGGACCTGTTTGTCATTGATTTACTGAAGATTCAGGCATGAAAAAGTTTACCGTGTATTGGATGTCACATTTTCTCACTTAGGACAAAAAACATAGCATCTCAAACTTCCATTGTGACAGCAAAAAATTGATGAAATGTGGGTTTGAATTGATTAACCACCCTCCATATTCATCAGATCTGGCCCACAATGACTTTTTTCTGCCTCCTAGGTTCAAAATTCAACTTGGAGGTCAGAGATTTTTATCGAAAAAGGATCTCATCACATTCATGAATGCCTGTTTTACAGAAAAAGATGGAAACTACCATTTGAATAAATTAAAGTGATGGGAAAATTGCTTAAAAAAGTGAATAGAATCACAAGGAGACTATGTAAGGAAATGAATCTGAATTTTACCAAAATAATTATTCCTTCTGTATGGGGAATTAAACTTTCTAAAGACTACCCTCGTATCTGGTAGTTAATCAGGGCATTTAATAGTGAAAGTATCATGATTTATAAAATTCATTTAAAATTGTCTAGTTATACAATTGAAATGTGTTTAAATAAAATTTGGTACTTATGAAAAAATAGAAATTAAATGTGTGGCAATGGCATCAGTATGAGTTATAGTTGTTTTAAATAGGATCTTTTCATTGTAAAGTGACACAATTTTATTAATTCTTTTCAGAGGAAATTCATGCTGAACTATGTTATGCTGAATCCTTGCTGCTGAAGTCTGTGTTAACGTTTGTGGAAGATGAAACTCTTGTCAGTTTCATTAAAGCTGGTTTAAAAATTCGCTCTTGTTATGGGTCATATAAGTAAGCCCATTTATAATTTATGGATAATATTGACTATTTATTATTTTTCTTTATGTTATAAAAAGAGAATCAATGTCTCACCTTTTGTTAGGGGCATATATTCTAATAATTAATTGTAATGTCTTTTGGATTTGAATGGTTGGGATTAAAATTAGGTTTAAATTTCAACCTTTTGTTGTCATACTGAAAAGCTCCTGCTGATCTCTTAAATGAAATGGATCAGAGGTAACACCAAATAGGAATTTGTGAGATTAACATATAGAATTAGTGTGAGGATTCTAGTTATCAGATCTTGTCTTTCCTAATGCATGAGGGATAAAATGATGAATGTCTTATCTCTAATTTAAGTTCCTCACCTAGCTGACTTATCTGCTGTAATCCATCAGATATTTAAAAATTTAGAGATGTAACTTTTATAAATTACAGTATGGTAAGCCTTATCACCTGTCTTGTTGTAGAATTCACTCTTGAAATGGAATATTCATTCCTCTATCCAAATCATATTCTCTGTTTTATCTTGGGTGTTATTGTTCCTCCAGCTATCCAAGAAAAGATATTTTTATTTTTTCAGGGAATGTGGAAACATCTTGAAGAGTAGGAATTGGGATGGTGATATCCATAAAATTCACTTTGAAAGTGGAGTTAGGATGGGAATTGGTGCCTTTAATTTGGTAAGTTCAGCATTTTGCTTTTACAGTAGAAGTCTGTTATAATGAGAGCTGACAAATGTTAAGAAGTGCTTGTCATAAAGCGTACTTTCTGTAAGAGGAGCAGAATGGAACTGTAGGGCTTTTAATTCTTACACAAATGCTTCAGAATATGTAAAAGAGTATGTTCGCATTTAAAATATTATTTTATTGATTCATAAACCATAACCAAGGTGCTTATGTATGGAGGGACAAAGAGGAGAGTGAAACTCTTGAGAAGTCTCTTATCAATGCTTTTTTGCTGACGAAGAGCAAGATGAAGTGTGAAAAAAAATGTATGAATTAGATGACGATAATTTTTGCTTCTTTGAAAAGATAACGCACCTCAGATTACCCTTTGCTTCTCGGACTTTGTCTCTCATGTCAGTTGACCATTCTGAGATTGCCTCCTGCAAGACAACTATAGAAACCTGGCACTCATTATCCAGATACCTACAAAATAACCGCTTGTTATAACACTCCATTATTAATTACTATAGTTAATTTTATTGTTATGTTTTTTTTAGTTAAATCAGTTTGTTTCTCATTTTAGATGATATCGCTCCTCCCAGCCAGGGTGATAAAATTATTAGAATTCATTGGGTTTTCTGGTAGTAAAGTAAGTATGCATCTTGAAGATTAACTCTGTTGTGTTACCTACTTAATCAGTAGTCAATTAGAAGACTATCTCACAAGAAAAACAAATATATTGTTTCTTTAAAATTTAGAAATGACTGAAATATGCGTGAAAAATTCTCATTGATGTTCGCATAAAATTTAATTTAGTAAAATTTGAAATACTATATTTGTTATCATTATGTAGTATATTCCTAATATTTATTTAAAGTTTACTGTTTCAATATTCTTATACTATTCTTTAGTTTTTCATGTGTCCTAATTTTCAATGTTATCTTTTAAAGGAAGTTGGTTTGAAGGAGTTAGAAACAGGATATTATCTATTTAATAGCCTTAGGCAGGTTCTGTGTGTTATGGTTCTACTTGCATACCACCTTATAGTGGTATATGTATTAAGTCATACTGATGGAGATTTAAACTTCTGTGATGAAATTCTAAAAAGTGAGCTAAAGGTGAGGTTTTTGGAATTACCTCTTGCTCATTCTTATCATTGAACATCCTCTTGTCAATCATCAGTAATTCATGCTTGCTATCTTTTCAAAATCTTACAGAAATACCCACAAGGGGTATGGTTTCTTTTCTTCAAAGGGCGTCTAGAATTCATGAAAGGAAATGTTGATGAAGCGATTGAATGGTATGAGAAGTCTTGGAAATCCCAAAACCTCTGGCCTCAGTTTCATCATTTGTGCTTCTGGGAATTGATGTGGACCAACTGGTATGTGCTTTAGTTATAATTTATTTAACAGCCTAAGCTCATAATGAGGTCCCCTCTATGAATTTATAGAGCTAAAATTCAATTTTACATATAATACATAAAATACATGCCATAGAATACTCAGTTGCTTCACTATTGCAAGAATAACAAAATACCAAACTATAAATAGTATATCCATAAAATATTGAGAATAATGAGTAGACTCTACATCATAGTGATATTTATTGTGTAGTATATTCTGTAAACATGTTATATAGACTTGTTTTTTTTTTTTTTTTTCCTAACACAAAACTTAAGTACCTCTAAACATGCCTTACCTCTGAAAATTTGAAAAGAATTTTGGAGGTTTCATAATCACAGTTTCATTTACGTACCGAAATGGATGAGGCCCTCAGCTACCATATATTGTGGCTAATTATAAATCTACCCCTGCTACTAATGATTATTTTTCTCATGAAGGTATACCACTCTAAGGCTCTTACATACAGGGTAGAAGAATTTCTCATTGGAAGTACAAATATTTAATAATTTGAAACAAATCTGCATTAACAAAATTGGAAATATACCAAGTAAACAGCTGAGCAAATTTTCAGATTATTTCAGTGAATATATTAATTGGGAATGTTTAATTCATTCTGTGTGAGCTCTAGAAGTGTCTGCTATAAAAATAGTCATCTATTAGAAATGCTCATATATTCATTGTTTTGAGTGAAGAATCAATGTTATTTTACTAGCAGTACAGTTATGAAAGAACTCCCGGATAGCCATGTATGCAGTGTGTTCAACTTTGGCATAAGCTGTCCCAGGTTCAATTCCCAGTGGGGGCCAACATTCATTGGTGCCCACCTAGCATGAGCATGATTATGCTGGGTTGGCACCAATATATTACCTGTGATTATGGATAGCTATCTGAATTAAGAGATAGCAGCTCTGGTCACAGAAAGCCAAATACGGCAGCTTGGGAGTTGATGCGCTGACCATGTATCACCTATGGTGAATGTCTCCTGGCTAGGCTATATTCCTTAAAGGGATGTCGCACTGTGGACTTAACTCTTTAAAGTTAATGGAACTGTCAAATCAGAGCATATGTTTTGCCCTATATTTCATTTTATATTTTGTTGTACATTTTGAATTCATAGTCATTTTGCACACTGGCTCCCACCAAGAATCATACCTGATACTGCTTTTGTTTTATGGTTTAACCATATCACATCCTCCATCCATTCATGTCTTCCATAGCTGAAAATTAGATTCCTGTACATGGACATTTATCGATGGAAAAATTATATTTCTAGTGTAAATCAAAACTGGAGAGAAGCTAGTCATTTTGCCAGCAGACTCATACAAGATAGCCGTTGGTCCAAAACAATATACAGTTACCAGAAGGGTGCTCTTCTTTTGATGATAAAGAATCCAACTGCTGAAGATAAACGAGAAATTGAGAGTTTAATGAGGTGAGTTTTTTTTTATCAGTTAAGCTTAAGATCTATCTTCATAATTTCTTTCTAATGCATATTTGCCTAAATGTCCAAATGAAAGTTACTGAGCAACACTTCAATCTTCATTAATTTGAAAATGTGTATTCCTTTAATTTGTCAGAAATGCTCCACAATGGAAGCAAAGAATTGCAGGGAAATCCTTACCAATGGAAAAGTTTGCTGTCAAGAAAACAGAGAGATTTTTTGCTCAAAAAAGGACTCTTTTGCTTCCTGCTCTGGAACTGCTTTTTTTATGGAATTTATTCAAAGTTTTGGGAAAGAAATGGGCTCTCGTTGAATCTGTCTACAAGCTAGTTGAAGAAGCATTAGCTGACCTGAATAAGCAACCAGGTAATCAAATGTTCTACTATATATCTTCATCTTGTAGTGTAACTCAGAAGTTGCAATTTCAAAGCCAATTTTGTTTTATAGCAACAGAATTTGATGCTGATAACAAAGGATTAGCATTATTATTGAAAGCTGCTTGCTTGAGACAGATGGGTACTCCTTTACAAGCTGAAGAATGTCTTAAAAGTGTGCTTGCGCTTGAAAAATCTATTAAAGAAGATAATTATTTGATTCCTTATTCAGTAGTAGAGATGGCCCTTTTACAGAAAGATCAAGGATACAATGACAAAGCTATCCAGTTGCTAGAAGATGCAAAGTAAGTTTGACCTCCAAACTGTCTAAAAGTATCTGAAATCTTTTCAACCCATATTTTCAAAAGTTTTTCAACTCTTTGATATTTATTATTCTGAATATTATATTTCACTTACCATTATGTATGTTGTTAATTAGTTAAATTACCTTTTACTGTCAGCAAGGTGATATATTGGCCCTTGGGTTAGAGCAACAACAGCCTCAGGCTGTATCTGCCCTCTTTCCATGTGCTGACACTATCACATTCATGGGAATTAGTAGACTTTTATAACGTTTTTCCTTTATCTCTGTTGATAATTTGCATTTACAAAAACAATCTCTTGATCACTCTATCTAAAGAGTTCATGTTTTCTATGAGTAAAACATTATTTCATATTCCTACTCAGCCCTCTCTGAAGCTGTGGCAGATTTTACACGTATCACTTGATTGAGGCTTGAGTTTGAGGGTCTTAACTAAGACTCTCTTTCTTATAGTTATAATATAACTTTTAGTTATAATTTGAATTTTTGTTTCACTTAGGAGGATATACACTGGATATTCCTTGGAGTCAAGGCTTCATTTCAAGATACATTCTGCTCTTTTAGAATTAAGTGATAAAAAGGTTGTAAATGAAGGTATTGTAGGAATGGAGACCTCACTTTAAATTTTTTAGTTGTTTCAACAGTATTATTTTTACAAAAACCTAGGAAACAGTATTTATTTAACATTTAAAGGTATATTATCTGGTTTTGACTTATGAATCCATAATTTCTGTTTCTCTCCTCAGTAAACCTTAGATTGTAATTGAATTCAATCTAGGTAATCTTGACATCTTTGTATACCATTTACACATGGTTAGGTGAAGATTCAAAATCTTTCACCTCTCCATCTTAGGAAGTCTTAATAATTTCTGTCTCCTTTATCTCTAAGAGTTTTTATGCAAATTTTATTCCTCTCTCAAGGAAATGCCAAATAATGTGAATGGGATGGAACATAAATTCTCAAGTCCACAAACATGTTTTCCTCAAATATTTATAATGAATTTCTGTGTGCATATTATCTGTTAACTCTATAAGATCACTGTGAGAGTAATGTTTTAGTGTTGGATAGTTTTTGAAATTATCCCTTATGAAAGAACCTTATTGTTGGAAGCTATCAAGTATTCAACGTACATTATGACTATGACTTTCATAACTCATGATCTTGTACTGCTGATATGTAATGTAAACATCTGAATTTAGTATCATATCTATCCAAAATGACAATACAACAATGAAAAATTTTGTTAATTGTTTGGGTTAGATATTCTATATTAGAGGTTGAATTTTGAAAATTTATCTCATGGTCAATGCACTCAGAATGGTGTGCAGGCTCTATAATTCTTCTTGGTAAACGATACTTTCATATTTCGTGTGCTACTATGCCTAAGGAATGAACCAAATGGTAAGTTATTGGTGTTATGAATTTAAGTAAAATTAATACATTATATTTGTTATTTATGCGTTATATCTGCTCACTCAAGATAAATTTTCCTTGGGTTAGGTCTGTTTACGTAGGATATAACCAATATGTCAAAACTAGTTATTATTCCAAAAAATTAGTTCACTTGTTCAACTAGATTCCTATGTTTTCTTATTTGTTCTGTTTCATAATGAAGTAAGATTGTTGTTTACTTAACAGTTTTTATTGTTAATGAAAATTTTCTACCAGGGTAATTTTGTTCTCATATGTAACATATAATCTTTGCTATTGCATCTTGAAAGTTTTGAAATTCAAGAAATATTCTCATTAAGAAAAAAATGTTTCATAGAAATGAAATCAATGTAGATTGAGGTGCAATTGGTGTTGTGTTTAATTGATCAGTTTGCAATTAGTTTTTGTTGAAATGTAAATGTAATGATTTGAGAAATTTTCACTGTAACAATGCTTGATAAATGCTAAAAAAATTATCATGATATATATCCATTGATTTAAAATAATTGTTATCTGTTATCTACTTTGGTAGATAATATATTAATGAATGTTTTGTGAGTAACATTGGATGTGAGATATTGTTATTGATATTTAACATTTTTGTTGAAATTTAATTACTAATTTAATGAAAATCAAGTACCTAAACACTGAGGTGTAAAGAGATGAGTAAGTAAAGGATATTTATAAGAACTGTGATAGAACTGTGAAGTAGTTATTATTATTCTATTTATTAGAGTAAATTTGTTAGCAGCGCCTGACTTGTTATATGAGGTTTAATATGTTATTATCTCTAAATTTTTGTATTCAAACAGAAAATTGTCTTTCATGAAATGAAAACAATGCATGGACTGTCAGTTAACTCAGTTTATTATGTCGTCTTGATTTCACTTCTTTGTATGAAGTTTTGTGCTGCATTTAAAACACTGCTGAAAACTAACAAGTGTGCTGGATAGGATCTAAAGGTTTACATATTTCCTACTTTTACCAAAATTAATCTTATATGTAACATACATGCATCATCTTATTTCTTTACAGAAATTAGCACTTGCTTTTAATTATGCTCCAAGCACTGTCTTGTGGAAATTTCAGCCAGTGTATCCTATAAAATGATATTAAGAAATGAGTATCGTTATTTCTCATCCATGTGTCTTGATTGACATTGAATACTTACATTCTCTCTTTAAAAATAATTTATGATACTTAGTATCAAATGCTGTTCTATGTAAACATTCAAATTTAGTCATAATATTTCATGCATTTGTTTCTGCCATTTCTCTCTACATATTAAAATTCATGGAAGTGTTCATAATACAAATGCTTCTAACGCTTAAAAAATAGCTATTAGTTTACTTGTTTTTATTTCCTTATGGAAGTTTTTATTTCCTTATGGAAGTTTTCAGAGCAATGTTCTACATGAAATGTCAATTTTAATCATTTTCCTTAATTACTTCTTTTTGTTCCAGTTGTCTTACTTTGTCTATAGAAGCATATGAAATTAAGTTTTCTTTTTAATGATTTTCCTATAAGTTGATCTTTTATTTTTTCTATAGTGATTGATATTGCTCTTGATTCAATATTTAAGCTCTGCTACAAGGTTGAGGACTTACATTTTATGTAAGAGTAGGTTTTACCTTCCTTTGATATGCATGTGAATTAAGCTGGAGGATTTCTTTGTTTTATATTTTTACTTGTAACAAATGCTATTTTTCATAAATATTTGACCTAAAAATATTTTTACAATATGGCAAGAAACTTTTCGGTTATACTTCTTGAATGTGAATTTAATTTTGGATTGTTAACATTCCATAAATTCTTAATCTGTTTGTGATATATATATTTGTTATGTAAGCAGTTTATATTTTCCTGAAATAACTGTTCTAAAAATTCCAGTTTATATTGCAATTGTTATGAAAATCGAGCATTCTCTATTTTGGCAACACTAGCTTTCTGATGGTACCTGATGACCATCAGAACTTATGCATTTCAGTTTGATTTTCAATTTTTGAAGAAATAATTTATTGTGGCCAAGAAAATTGAAGTTGTCACCTGTGAATGAATCACAGTGTATGCCACCATTAGAAATTAAAGTTGTTAATCATTATTCCTGTGTAATTATTTACTTCAAAACCCTGAATACTATCTTGATGTCTTTTCTTAACCTTTTCATCACAACTGATGATGCGATCAATGTTAAATTATTTTCACGTAAGAATGAGCCTGATGCATCGATTATATTGTTATAAAATCTGTGAATGAAGATTTGTTCACTTACAGATTATGCAATGAAATGAGATGAACACGGAGTCCCAAGTTATTATAAAATTAATAGCTTCTTATCCAATATATTTAGAATCTTACATTTCAATGCCTTTCGCTGGTTCTCAGGAGTAAGGCAAATATTTTTTAACAAAAATGAAGATTTTATGTTAAATCTAAGATTGCTAGTTGTTAAATACAGATGATATACTCAATAGTGGTTGATAAATAAGGTGCACAACTTAGAAATTAAATTGAATATAAAATTTTCATAACAATTATGAATATCATTAATCCAGGTGAAATCAAACTATTTAGTTAAAATTCCAAGATATTTTGTGGTCAGCAGCACAAATAATTTATTTGATAATTACTGAAATTGGGTAAAATATTTTAGATTCCTTCTTTCTGGCTGCTGGAATAGAAAACTTTTGGGAAAAGCACCCAATATAAAAACTATCAAACAACATTTATTTTAAAATAAAATTAGCAAAGCCTTTGTAATTCCATTATTTTCTATTTGGGATCAACCTTAATGTTAATGTAATAGAATTGAATAAATAATTATGACAAGAGCAAGTCGAATGAAAACATTGCAAGAGTAATAAAATATTGAAATGTGATGTCTATGTCATGCAAGTTGGCAGTTTTTTAGCTAATTTAAGCATTAAACATCCGAAGGATGGAAGAAGTGTTTGAAGTAACTATAATTATCATAGTAGCAGTTGAAAAATAACTTTATTGCTGGTGACTTGTAACACAGCAGAGTTCTTCTATTAGATTTTTTATTATTGGATGAGTGCTACCTACAGCACCCATATTCACAATTTCTTGCTTTCGATTTGAAAGAAAATGATCTTAAGTATACATTTCTCCTTTTACCTGAAAATGGTATTGAAGAGTTATTCTATTAAGAATGTATTCTTAAAGTCTTCCCTCTCTACCCAATATGCATTAGATATTCTTGACCCTAAAGTCACTCATGAAACAAAAATATAATTAGCTGTATCTATGAATAGTATGGACAAGCTACATTTGTCAAAATTGACAGTGTGTACATAAAAGGAGTGTAGGCTGCACCAATCGCAAATAGTACCAAAGAATAATCTATAATTGAACTTCATTGGTTTACAAGTAAACAAAGTCAGTGATTTAAAGAAAATAAATTTCTAAAATGTTTTTATTATGTATAAATAAACTTACCATAGACTAATTAAAAGAAAATAGACAAAGAACAGATAAACCTAGCGTTGCTATCACTCTAGTTCTCTTGTATCCATGCTAATAGATATAAGAGGGCTAGAGCTACTCTAGACACTGTCAACAGTGTAAAAATAGAACTGCAGGAACACTCCGTTTTCCGAAGGACGTTTCTGAAATACCGAGTACTCAAACTTAGCATAATCCATTTACCATTATTTAATTTTCTGTTAATTACTTCCGATAAAAATTCTTGAAATATTATGCTTTGTAAGGAAATGGCGTACGATGAAGGGACCATCACAACAGCGAGAAACAGAGCATCTATACTTGGCTTATTACCATGAATAACAGGGCATTCTACTAAGAGTATATTACAAAATCAGGACGTAATATCCACCTATTACAGGAGGTGTATCCGTTAATGTAGGGTTCACCCTTAGAATGACCATACATCTTTTACTGGGATTTAATTTAGCGTCGTGATAAAATTGTCTCTCTATTCATATTGGTATAACTTAGTTGCAGTCAATTGCAATTTTATGTTAAGCGATAGAATAGGAGAATTAAAAATAAAACTCTAACATTACTATGAAATGAAATGCCCAACATGGGGACTTTGATATAACGATATTGAATTTTCATTTAAACGTGAGAAGCTACGTGTTGCTATGAGTTTCGGTCCATAGAATCAAATAGAATTTATTTGATATCCAATAAATAGACGAAGAAATCCATATAAATTAACTAAAAATTTATTCTGTTTCTATTCTTACTGCTTACTCAACTTAAATACAATTTCTAGCTCAAAAAATGCAGTTTCCTATCTCTAAAAGATTTTCAGTGTTTTGAAAGTATTTAAAATCGACGGAGAATCGCCTTCCGAAATCGCAAGCGATTCGATACGCTCGATTCTGAGTGAAAGTTTTCCCGCTCATTCACCGAATGTACGGTTAATGATGTTCTTGGGACTCATGAGAACAAAATTACGTATGTGAGTCATTTTAAGGAAAACTGTTCCTTTCAATTTACGTGAATGATACATTTACGCTTGAAAGATGGTTAACTGGTGCAATTTCACCTCATCTTTGCCTGGGGAAGATGATTCTGTCGACATAGGCTTGAAAACTAATTCTTCCTATGGCTATGGATTATCAACCATCGGAAAAGTTACAGCTGATGAGGAAGTAAGAGTGGTTTTCTACCATTTTAAACCATATCTAACATGCACAATCTTGGAGAAATTTTCGCCAAGTGAAATTTTCTCTTAGTAACTTAAGGTATAAATATATTAATGTCATCCCTTCCTTTCAGGTCAACCAGCATCCTAATATCAAAGCAAGTGTATTCGACGAATGGTTGTGTGCTGCCATCGATCGTACTTTCTTGCTTGTAAATTTGAATCTCAAAAAATTATGTTTTTCGACATCATTTTCCGCGGAAATAGACGTGTTTTGTGCTCTAAAGGGTGATTCGTTGGCGATCGTTGCTCTGAGGGATGGTTCTGTTCGAGCATATTCTGTTGAAAATCAATGCGAAGTTAGTGAATGGTAAGTTTCTCGTTGTTATTGTTTGGCAAATGGTAGTTTTACTCTCAAGTACACAATCTTATCTACTTTTGGTTGTTTGCTTACTTAATTTTAATGTTTGACATCTGAGTTGAATCTGTAAGTATTTATCCTATATTTCCTGTAAATTACGTTAGACATAATTATGTTAATTATGTCCTAAATCCTTATGGTTGATTCTATTTATTAGATGATAAATTTTTCAATGTTGATGACTGACAAGTTAAGATGGATTATGTCATCAATTGCTCCTATTACCTTAACTTGAGAAACATTTTGACAGCTTGGAAAAATTCCAATGGTCCAGCTGTTTTATAGTGCTATAGCTACTGTGTCGCCTTAAGGCCAGAAAAGTAATTAGATTTGGGCTTAATTTAGAATTAGTGTTGGGCCTCAAAAAAATTGTTTTTTTATGAAAATATTTTCAGTTCCATAAAGTATCACTTATACCAGGAAACTGTCATGTCTATGCTACTGCTACTAACTGCTAATTAATTAATCTTGAATCTTAATGATAATAGTAATTATGATAATCTCTTATAATATTTGCTGAGAATCTGCTACAGTTGTGTTGAAAGTGAAACTTGGAATGTAACCATAAATAATGTTTAATTTGATCAAATTTTACTGAAAAGAAATATTTCTTGATTTTTTTTATAATGGTTCTATGATGTGTTACCTTTTATCTTCTGGTAGTAAGACTAAAGTAGTAAGTAATAAAAATTCTCTCTCAGTCATCGTGTGTACTTTCCAGTTCCATTTCAGCTCAGTTTCCAGTAAATTATTGAGTATGGCATTAACTTAATTAATTTTTATAGGAAAATATATAATATAAGTTAAACCTTTACATATTAGCTAGTAACAGGCGTTTATTAAGTATAGGAATTGAGACAAGAAAGTACAGTAAAACCTGGCTTTCCAATAGAACAAGCAGAAACTGCAGTTCCTCCATATCTTAGTTTTACTACTTTTTCATTAATGGCTTGTGATATAAGTAATTGTATGGTGTTGTACTTAAGATTATTATATGGTAATTTATAAGTTCTATATTTATTTTATTGTGAATTCAATTTCTTTTTCTTTTTTTTCTCATTTACAATTAGGAAAGTAGCAAAAGAATGTCCAGATGCAGGTCCTATATTTGTTGGCCTTCATATTGAATCAGACTCCTCTCTCATCTTGGTCAAAGAAAGTGGAGACATTTCCAGGTATTGAATATCATAGCATTATGTTACATTGTGTTTCTCTTAATTATGCTAAAGGATATAACAATAGTATAAATTTATTCTCTAGTTGATAAATAATTGCTAGAGGAGGAAGGCTGTAAATGAAACCCATCAGGGGAAGAGCCATTATTCCTGTCTGATTGGGAGAAGTGTATAAATGCCACATTTTTCTCTTGGATTTTCCAAAACATCTCATTTTTGCTGGGTACCATACCCAAGTTAGAGAGGAGAAGCCAACTGACTGATTCAATAAATCCTTAAGAGGCATCTAAGAACATTGCCCTAACACTTCAGCCATCTGTATAGTCCTGATTAGGCATAGAAAGCTTTGGAGAGGATATTAGTGAGCTCAGTTTTTTCTTCAGGAAGCCCAAATGCTACTAGCTAATTTTGCTGCATGCATAAATATAGCACAATTAGCCTTTGAATAATACTTTTCTTAGCTTTCAATAAGGAGTGATTAGAATGAATGTCATTATTCATTATCACTCAAACTTAAGTAGCTTTCATATTATCAAAGCCGCAAATTTGATGCAAAAGTACATGAAAGACACATTTTCCTCTATCCCTTCCAAAACAAAAATGAAAAAATTCATACATCAAGATTTTATAGCGGGAAGAATTCCTCTTCATTGGATTTAAACTTAACAGAGTGGCCTTGTGCTTCCTATCTCAGCATTGTGTAGAGGCTTCAGTTTATATTGCATAAGTAGAGAAAGAAAGAAAAAAATCCCATAAAAACTACTACCAAATCCAATCAGCTTTACCTAGCTTAAGCATGGTCCATGGATTGTATTTGGGAGAGTTCTGCAAAGAACTCTGCACATGAGTTATATACTTTTGTAAGTGCTAAGGTAATAATTATGAATTCAGATATGACAAAGTTAAGGAGATGCTAACATAACAACTGTCCAAATGATTTTAAACTGTTTATGAATTATAGATCGTGATTTTAATCCTTTGTGTAATTTTTTTCAGGATTACTTTTACTGTGAATAAGACTGATGGAAGGATCGAAATTAATGACTTTGAATGCAACTCTCTTTTTAACTGTAACAGCAAGGTGAGTTTTTCATTTCAATAAATATATTTTATAATAATGTGTAATTACAGTATTGAAATTAATGTTTATTAATTAATTGTTTATAATGCTACGTAGGCCTTCCTATTTTTGCTTAATGCTTATTTATCCCATTTGTTTTATTTCTATTCATTTAAATTTTGCAGGTGTCTAGTTCATGCTTTTTGAAGGATTCATATGGCTTACCTTCAATCTTACTTGGATCTGATGGAATATTTCACCATAAAGATGAGAAATATAATTTTCAAAGTACATTATACACTGGCTCAGTAACTTCTCTCTCCAAAATTTGTTCAAACAAGTCTGAAACGTAAGTATAACTTTTTCCTAATATTTCTTTGTAAGCATTTTATCCACCTCAATAGAGGTTCAATTACTCTCATTTTTTCTGAATCTCATGAAAGAAATATTTGATTTCATAATAATTAAGAAGTCATAAGAAATATTACACACATTAGTATAAACAGGTATCATATTTGTTCATACCTTTTAAGATAGGCTAGAGCTGATATAAAGGGGTTAAGAACAAGGTTTTCTTTATAATATCCTTCTTAATTTAAAAAGGTTACTTAAATGATTGACTTGACATGCATAATGCTTTAATGATGTATATTTTAAACTTTTGTTCTAAAAGATTTTGTAATCTGAAAATCGGGGATTTATCTGAATGCTAATCCATATAAATTTATACTAGAATCTTTCTGATGATATGGTAATGATTGATGTTTCCAAATAATTAAGTTCAAAATGTTTCATAAATGAGCTAGTTCAGAGAATGTTCATATGAATCAGTTCTGAACTGATGATAAATTATGAAAACATGTTACAGTTCTCTGCTCTATCTCTCACTTGGCTAAACTTTATGAATTGATCTAATATTTCAATAATTATTGCTTTACAATTTAAATTGCAATGAAAGCCTCAGAATAGTACCTGTATGGGTGTTTTTTATGTTTCAGTTTGGTTGTATACCTAAGTCACGGAAGGCTCTTTTTCTGTTCTTCTTATACTATGATATGCTTAAAAGTTTTTGACATGGCAAAAGTGCTGGACTTTACATTGTTAGAGGAAGAAGATGGAGAAGATTTAGTGTTTGCTAGTTTGCTTGATAGCAGTGGACAGCATATGCTCTGGCTTTTTACTGTTTCAGGTGCGTAAGTCTTCCCACTTGTATGTATTAAATCTTTTCTCTGTTCAGTTTTTTACTAGAACAGTTTTTTATTTGTTCAACCAGAGATAGAAATTAAAAATTCTGATATACATCCTAGCTGTCAAACATTTTCTATTTTATTTCTACCCTTAATATCAGACATGTTAATCATGCATTTTTTATGACTCACTATTGCCTCTGATTGATAATGTTGATGGAGAAATTACCTCTTATATGACTTGAATTTGTGCAGGAGTTGTGTCATGTTAGATGGAACTTCCTTAACATGCCAGGTCCCATCTAGGCCTCAGATATTGAATGAGGGACTGTTTTGCTTTAGTAAATCCATTGGTTAGAGCAGCATCCTAGCTAGCAGGAGATAAGGATTCATGTTCTGGCTACTTCAGTCTTTTTTGTTTCTTTTAACATTTGCTGTCCCACGTGAGAAGTAATGATCCTTAGATGTTACTCATGTTTGAGGTATATTATTTTGAATAAAATTAAGTTGAAATATGGCACATATTGCACAGATTGATCGCACACAGAGATGGTTCCCAAAGAACACAAGCATTGATGTGTGAAATTGGTGCTGATAAATTTATCCAGAATGATGATGATGATCAGTTAGGTTTCAGAGATATGAGATGAGATATTGGTAAAAGTGTAATTTTTTGTTTTTCATCTGTATTTTATCAAGGTTTTATTATTTGTTTTTAAAGAGTTGCAAAATAAAGCTGGTCTCTTCTTTAATTATCATTCCAATGGATTAAATCTTATAGCTGAAAAATTTCTGTATTTTATATTCATGTCCTTATTTGATATATCTGCTTACATTCATACCTGAAGGAGCATTTGCCTTAATAAATTTGATTACAGTGCATGGGGTTAAATATTCCCAAAGAGAGAGTGAACGAAGTAGCTCAAAATTATGTTGAGCAATTGCTCAAGAAGAAAAATTTGTAATGAATTGTAGAAGATCTATTGAATTAAGGTTAAATAAGTACACCTTGTGCGGGTCTTAGGATCCCAGATGCACAAACGAATTAGTATTCTGTTAAGTTGTTCATTCACATACCCACAATCTAATATGTTTGCCGGATTTCAGTTTGACCTGATTATTTCATGATCTATCATTCATAAAGGAAAATTATTACTATTCTTACATTTCATAGATAATATGTAGACATTTTTTGTAGTAATTCTTTTTCTCAATTGTGATTACTATAGAAATTTTTGAAGTATGTAAATATCATTTTTCTCTGCAATTGTAAGAAAGTTCATTTGTATAACTTTAATTTATCTGTTTCTTGAAATAATTTACAGGAATAGGTAGATCTTAACAAGATTCTATTTATTCTTTGTTTAAAAATTATAGCTATCTAATATCTTGCAGGGACTTAATGTGATAGCTTGCATGTTACCCAACAAATTATATTAATATCACAAAAATTGGTTTACTTTACAGATTTTTCATGCCGAATCCAGCATAAGGTTAATCATCCTTGCATTGTGGACTCTACAACTTTGTCAGACGGTCTCATTTTTCTTGATAGAGAAGCACCTAATGTTAGTGGAGATTTTTTGAAATCTGTGATTTTACATAAAGTCACTGAATCAAATCCTGACATCAGGTAATTAGATCTATTTATTCTTTTTCCATTATACCACCCCCTTAATTCCATAAAGTATATATAAACCCCCTCTTCAACCATGATAAATAAAAATCATTATCTGGAAATTCTTATACAGAGAATAATAAAGACCAAAATAGAAAATTCAATAATTGAAAAACCAACAAAATCAATAAGTGGCAATTATATTGCTGTTAAGAGCCCAGTAAAATTCAACGAAGAAAAAGTGAATCATTGATAGAATAAAATTCTTTTGTGTCAATACCCTTAGATTAGCCCACTGCCCCTAGAGGGTGCCAGTGCCCATTTTTTCTTATGGTAGATTTCTACAAATTCCAATTTATCATCTGGATTGTTAACCAGAGGATTAAAATCTATCCATCCATTATACTTTATTTCTTCAAAATTTGACAAATGATTTAATGTATAGATAACTATTTAACTCCTTCATATTACAGCTATATTTAGCCCTAGCCATGGCTTGCCATATATAAATTGAAAAGAGGGAAATGTTAACAAATTGTTAAATTATTAGAGTAAGTTTAAATTTGAAAAACTGTGCTTTATCATGAATTTATTTCATGTTTGAGAGTGGTTTAAAGTGCACTTAAAGCCTATAAAGAAAAGGAAAAGTACCTGAAGCATTCTTTGATGAACTGACCCAACATCTAGGACAAAGGAAAAGGTTGAAGAATGATTTTGATCAGAGATTTATTATAGAGGAATGGAAATTTTGGACTTTGAACTCATTTCAAGAATGGATTTAGAAATAACTAGGTAGCTACTTGAGAAGAAGGATTTACAAATAGTTTCAAGGACATGGTATTAAAAAATTGCAATTATATATATGTTGATGATTCTAATTACTAAAAGAACAAATATTTGAATGTTGTGGATCTAAAACAAAAAGTTATTTTCATTATCTGTTATAGTGGCCATTCAGTTGTTGCACATGAAGCTTTATTTGCATTTCATCTATAGATAGAAACTTGCTAGAAACCCAATTTCACTTGGTAGACGGTATGCCCAGATGATAAATTTTATCCAGCGTTGTAGAAACCGGCCATTATTTAAATTGCTGTAATTGTTTTCCTTGTTAAAATCTAAGAAAACAAATGCCTGAAAAGAAAAATATTTTAAAATGAATGTTTCATCACTGCAATATTTTATAATACTTATTTGCAGGCTTTACAATTTACTGAAGAAAAAGTTATTCCCTGAGGCTGAAAAATTTGCGCTAGAATTTAAACTTGACTTTCAAGTTATACATAAAGCGCAATGTCTGGATTTAATGGAGAAAATGCAAGGTAGTGGTGATTACTCTCAAGTGAACCTGCTGCTATCCTTGCTTGATAAGGTGGAGGATATTGATTTCATGGTCAATTTAATTCAGATTTCCAAAGTAGTTGATTTATCTGCTTTGAAAACATTGCTACTTTACTGTTTGGAAAGGTTGCAAGCTGATGACAAGGTTAGTACCCAGTGGTATAGAAAAATAACTTATGCTTTAAGAAATAGCAAAAAAAAACTTTTGGGCTCCCGGATAGCCGTGTAGGCAGCGCGTTTGACTTCAATGAAAGTGAACTCGGGTTCAATTCCCTGTGGGAGTCCACATGCAAAATGACCTCAGCTGTCGAAGCACTTTTCACAATTCTACTACCAAAAAACTCTTCATAATGAAACTAGATTTACAGTCACTGTATTGAAATTGATAATAATTACTATAATTATTTTTAGTGAAGCATATATTTAGTTGATGTTTCATGATTTTATGAAGCATACATTTTAAACTAAAACTTTCATTTAGATTTTCTGTCTTTCCAGGAAGCTGCAAGATTTGGCAAACTCATGGATGATGTTAACATTCGTTTAAATCTATTAGATACTTACATCATGCTATGGCACTCTTCCAAAGAAGAATCTTGGACTACATTTTCTACCAGAAAAATCCTTGAGTCATTTTGTAAAACTGTGATGAAAGTAAGTAAAATTTGATTTATCTGCCTAAAACTAAGTTTAGTAGAAAGGGAAGAGGTCTCCTTATCAAACATCTGCATATCTTTATAGAGCCCTAGATATTTCCTCAAGGAATTTTTCTCTGTAGTATGTGTGTGTGAGATAATATTCTGGATCAGTTCTCTGGTCTTCGTGTCCTCTTCATTATCAGTGCAATTGTCTATAAGCAGTTTTGCCTTCACAGATTCTTGCTGCTCCTTTAGGTTCACTAAAGGGAAAATTGTGCTTGTACATATATCTTGTGTCGTTAGATTTCTTACTGTTTCTAGAAAGACTAGTAGGCTTGAACAATACTGTAGGCTTTGAACAATATACTTCACTTTATTTTAAATTATCATAATTCAAAAAACATTGCCAGAGTGATTTATTCATGGCAAAGTCTTTAAATGGAGTAGTATAATTAACTTTTTGATATAAATCCCAATGAAATATATCTTCTCTCTTCATTTTCTAAGCTTAAGTCATGCGTGCCCACTCTTTGAATAATGGGTGATAATTTTCACCTTATTGCTTTACAGGCCACATGATGTTAACTATCAATAATGATCAATTGATAAATTCAACTTGTGAGCCAAATAGAATTCAAAAATGGGTCATTGGCCTGCAGTCCAGAGTTTGTGGACCCATTCTTACCAGATACTATGCAATTTTACAAAAGAGTTAGCAACAGGAGTTCATGGTCCATGTACAGCCTCTGGGCTGCAGTTTGAGCACCCTGGTTCTAATATGTGTAAGAGCTTAAGTCAGAATTTTGTAGTTGAACAAGAAAAAGAATTCCAATGACTACAGGCTTCTGTAGTCTTTGGAATGAGCCTGAATATAGTGTGATGATTTTTCCTCCAACACATAGTTTTAAAAGTTGCATTATTACTATACATAATTACTATTTGAGTATTTTTTAAAGCTTTGAAACCATAAGTATGTATTGCATGCCTCCACATGCCTTTTAGCACATGTACTTATGATTTCTACATTGTAAATGAATTGAGAATTAATGTTTTGATGCTATAATGTACCCATGGTGCACACCTGTTGTCTTTTGGTCTCCATAGTTTTAATAGCTGTGTTTTTGGTCTCAGTAGCTCTTACACCAGTGCCTCTTTCATTAATTATTATTCATAAGTTTATAGGAAATAATTATTGAAAAGAAGAAAGTAAAATAGTATTTTCTCTTTCTAAATTTCCCTCTTTCCCTAATTTACTTGGTCTCATTATATCTAGGGTCCCCTTTTATGTGGGCTAATATGGTAATTCTTATTCAATTATGTTATATTTTCTAAAATGATGTCCATAAATGATTAATTAATATTTATGTCTTTACATTCATTTTAGGGAGAATGGATGCAGGCTTGGGTATTATGGGAGCGCCATTGGCAGCAGTGTGTGAAAGAAGTTGAATGTGTGGGCCAAGTTATGTCTATCTTAAATAAGTTTCCCCAAGGTGTTTTCTCCTCTGATACGATATCCGTTTTGGAAGTCTATGTAAAGGGAGTAATATCACACATTCCAGAGGCTATTGATGAAATAAGCTGTTGGGTCGTTCAGAAAGTACGGTAAGTTTGGCAGTAAACATTCTGTGAAATTTTTTGGATAATTTTAATTCATTTTAATTGTGATGGAAAAATTCATGCCACATATTTATTGCCTCTAAAATTTCATCTCTTTTTGTTAAAGACAACCTGTTATACAATATTAGTTTTCTACAATATTATACTTCTTGTTTGTCGTTAGCCTAGATCAGGTTTAATGGATGAGAAAGAAGAGTACTATGCTAAAATAAAAGTTTTTAGGCTAACCATATATCTGAATCTCTCTAGGATAGTCTCATTTTCAAACCTAATGTCCCATTGTCATCATTAAAAAATGTGCTTTGTCTCAGTTCATTGTCCATAGCAGTAAAACCCAAATTTCCAGTTAAAATGTAGGTAGTGCTGAATTTCTGTTGGGCACTATTTTGGGTCCTAGAAGGTGATTAATAAGAACAAATCTCACCAAAAATTATGGAAATGTTAGAATAAACTCTGTTTATAATGGATGAATCATTCTTAGTTACCTATTTGTGTCTGCTATTTATTAAAGGAATCAAACAATCCGATCCTGTCCAAAATTCACAAGGCATCAGTATGGTAGCATCAAGTATTCTTGAGGGGAGATGAAACTAATATCCTCAGTTTGATCCTAAATTTTTCAAGTTTTAATTATATCCAAGAAATTAACACTTATTTGAAAATTATGCAGTTTGTCCTTTTATATTGATGACATATGTACTGTCCTTGGCATTGGAAGATGGTCTGCCTATTGTTTGCATATTCTGTAATTATCAGATGTCTGATGTGATGGAGTGTAAAAAGCATACTTTTTTTACCCATTCCGTATGCAGGAAAAACATCTTATAGGCTGGTGTTCCCAAATGAACTAAAAAATGGAGTGGATTGTTGTGCAAGGAATTTGGCAGGAGAATGGTGTGACCTTAGCTTAGAAAAATATTATCAATATATAAAAAACTCATAGAAAAAGAATGGGATTATGTTAAGATATAGAACAGAGATATAAATTGTTTTTATGATTTATAAATAGAAATTTTATTTTCTCTACTTTAGGGGTACTTATTTTTTGGATACCTTTCATAATTACTATTTGTGTTCTTATATTTATATATAAAATTATAATTATAATTTATTGTTTTTAATCAAAGAAAATTGTACATATGAAAATTGATGGTATTTTTATAGGTCTATGGAGAGAATGAAAAACTGGCCTAAAGCTGCACTTGATTTCTCAGAACGGATGTTGTTGTTGCTCAGTAACTCAACTTTTGATGATCAGAGTATTATTCTTACAAAGAAGTTTTCAGCTGGTGAAGTAAGGCTGAGAAGTGCCTCACTTCTTTTTCTGCAATCTGCTGTTGAGTCTTTGAAGGACTTAAATTACATTTATTCAGAGTTTGATGTTAAAGTAAAGCTTTCAGAATATGAACAGGTAAGTTATTTTCTCTTCAATATTTGAGAAATGTATTACACTTATTTCATCAAGTGATTAGAATTTCAAAACACTTAGACATCTCGTGGCACAAATGAATAGGTGATGCACTTATTTAAATTTATATTGAAGTTGATTTCTAAGTGTTAATTTTGTTCTTTTAAGTTTCAGTTTTATAGATGTTCTTTATACAGTGATAAGTGCCCAGCATGAAATTGTAAGGGACTGAGTAATTTTATATTTTATAATCATGAGTTTTATTGTATAAGTTTAAAATATGGCTTTCCATCCATGTTATACATGTTCCACCTTATAGAATACATTATCTTTGGAAAATATTGATCAAATGCAGTAATGCATTAATGATTTGTGCTTTAAGAATTTATGATTAAACAATCCATCTTAGAAAAGTTTTACTGTATTATTGTTATCTTGTCAGTAGCCATTATATATAATGATCACTTTAAATGTTTTCTGTGTTTAAAATCTTCTTTATAATATTTACTCTATGATATTTTATGTATAACTTATCCATGGTGAATGAAGGATTGAATTTTTTTTCAGGAACAAAAACAGTTATTAGCTATTTTGCTTCTGAAAAAGGTTTCAGTGGAAAAGTATGATGAGATTGCTAGTCATTATCTCATGAATTATCTCAATCAGCACCAGCTAAGTTTGGATGATGTAATAACAGAAATTGTTGAGGTATTTATCACATTTATTTGATTTTTGTCATTAGATTTGAAATATTATTGTTATTCCTGTAATTTTAGAATAAATCAGAATTGAATCTATGCAAGAGTTCATTCGCAATCTAAAAGGAATTGCTAAACATAATTAGTTAAAGACTGCTGACTGCTGACTGAAATTGTAATGTTTTATTCTACTGTTTTACTGTATTCTGTATTGCAGAATCATTGTCTTAAGGGTATATTTAGAAAATCCCGCCGCTTTCTCATTATAATTATAATTAGTTTTATTTAAAGTTTTAGTTTGCTTTGAGTTTTAGGTAGAAAATACCTAGTAATTGAATAATTTCTTGCTATGGTCCCATTATCTATGCGTTGTAGTTTTTACTCAAATTTCTGTACATCCACCATCGTATCTTTTGTTGTTTACTTTAAATTATCTGAAAACTTTGTAATAGTTTGTTTATAATCTAATCTAATATTAAGGATGAATGTTTTGTCTTTTGCAGGAAGTTTATGAAATAACCAATCACCCATCATCATTTAGGTTGGAAGAGAATGTCCCAATGGAGAAGCTTATAGCATTGACAGAGCGCATGAAAGATGCTGAGGTATGTGGAACTTATATATATTCAGCCACTTAAAATAAAATAACAGGTTGGCCGCTGATGGTTACTAAGTTAAAAGCAGATACTCCAAAAACCATCAAAAAAAAACTTACAGTGTAGTCTATACTTATTTCGACTATAGTCCAACGCTGTCACCACTGCCCTGAGGATGACTTCTTGGAAGTCGAAATACGTATAGGCTATGCTGTAAGTTTTTATTGATGGTTTTTGGAGTATCTGCTTTTAATTCAGCCACTTCTTTAAGCTATTAGATATTCCTGAAATAGCAAACTCTAACATGAAAAATTGAAGGTCTTGTGCTGTGCCTATTACCTTAAGTGTTCTCTTAACCCAATTTGTTGTTGTATTTCCCTTGTTTGCTTTTATTTTATTTTTGTAATATAAATTTCTACTATACACATTTCACAGAAAAAAGGAAAATGCATCCTTCTCTTGATGAAGACATATCCTTTACCATGGAACATGAAGTTATCTACGCTTATCAACAGTGGACTTATGTTGGACCATCCAATATCAGAAACAATTAAACTGCAGCTAAATTGTACGAATGCCCTCTCAATATTGAAGAAATATCATTCGGAAAAACTAGATATTATTCGTAATGTAAGTAATAAATCAATAGATAGACATGGGTTTAATATTTTTTGCTTGCTTTTAAAAATCCCCTTTTAGTTTCACAGGATTATAACATACATTGTGCAATGTGAGAAAGATGAAATGGTTGAAGACTGTTTAACAATTGCCATAACAGATTCAAATAAAGAGGAGGTATACACAGTGGCTGTGATTCAGTGCTTTATGAAAAGGTTAGTTATGTTTTGATCTATTGTGGCTACATACTTTAATCGAGGAGGCAAATCTTATCAATTTTACATAAGTTTTGTGATCTAGCAGTTAATGGTGCCGTAACTTTTGTCAAGAATCTTATTATTATTTGACCCTTTATTAGGTGAGGTTGTGGAAAATATAATTCCCAGAAGATTTCCTGTTTGTTTACAATACAGTATTGATTTTTTATTGCAGCATATTGCACTTTCTGATGTATATACCTATGATAATTATAACATACTTTGCATTAAGTTGGAATCAGATGCAATAGGATTCTAGGACGCATGCAACATTCTACCTCAGATTTTTTAGAGGTAGCTTTGTAAATCAATACTCACTGAAAATACCAGGATAGTTATTCAAATTATTGATGTTATGAAAGAAATTTGATATGAATTCATGATTCCTATCTTTATTAGAAATAGATACTACAAAATGAACTTTCTTAGATCTGAATTTGCTTCTTATTAATTTTGTGTGTAATAATGAAGTATTTAATTTGTTTAGAAAAATCTCAACACTGATTTTAAAGTATAATAGGCAAGGGATTTCTCAGAAAAAAATGAATTTTATTGTGCTTCACGTGAAATATTACTGGGATACTCAGTCAATCTATAGTGTCAGTGAAATGGAATAAGCCAAAGTCTTGATGCATTTGGGATGAGAAGAAGTTTACAAAGTTCTAATGGAATTGATTTTCAAATCAATTCAATAAATTTCAATCTAAGAAGATAACCAGTATTGATATTTACAACCTTTCATGGTATCCTGATACTTTTCAAAAAATATTTGATTTTTCCATAAGATTAATTAATACACTTTATTATATAATTTATTATTAATATAGCAATTATACACTTAATTTACAATATACAGTATTAGCTTACTCTCAGTTTACAAATTTCTCTTAAATCTATTTATAAACTTTGAAATTTTTATATCTCTAGTATGTTTTTCCCTTTAACTTTTTCAAGTTATTTTCTTTTCTTATTCTCATTTGTTCTGTTTTCTTTTTCAGAGATTATGAAAGAGCCTTCAAGATCATGGAGCCCCTGCCCAAGAAAACTGTTCTACGTATATTGTCAGCAATTGTCCATAAACTTCATGCTCACTTGTTGCTACAGGTAATTATTAATGATTTATTTCCTCATTGTATTGTTAGCTTTTGGATGTGTAATTTATGCCTTTGATAAATTTCAGGACAGTAATGAACTATATCTAGATGTTCTGAAGATGATTGAACTATACATGGAAGAAACTTATGAAAAAGATGAAGTTAAATCTTTCTTGAGGGAAACATCCCTCAAAGAACTGACTGGAATCCATTATGTAAAGGTAAGCCTTGACAATAATGAGCTGTTAGTATTGCTTCCAAGAAGAATTATATTCAAGGGGAAAAGTCTTAGTAGCATATGACGGAAGCTCAGTATGCTGTTCTGTTTAATTTTTTATTTCATGATTTACTTCAGGAAAAGTACTGAAATATTTTCCATATTCAATAAATATTGATGGTTTCTTTCCATGTTTTTTTCTGTATAATTTTATCAAAATACATTTGTTATAGTCTTTGTATATTGATGTGATCTTCACAAATCATTAGATACACTACTTATATAATACTACTACATACATACTATATACACTACTATTATATGTTACCATTACTTATTATTTGATCTATTTTCAGAAATACTATAATTTAGAGATGCATCTGGAAGATGCTTGCTTTGAATCTACTGTACTGCAAAATGTTTTGAAACAGTTAGTTGGTAAGTTATATTTTCTTCTCATTATTAAAAGTGTAATTTATCAGAAAACATCTTGGTGAAATGTTTTACAAGTAAAATGTTACAGCAAAAAGATTGAAATACTTGCAAAAAAAAGTATAAAGTATTTCTTTGTGATTAGATGAAACTTGTATACAATCTTCTTCATCGGTGTACCAATCACATTCAATTTCCTCATCAATGTTATCCACCTTATCTAATCTATGAATTCTTCTGCTCATCGTATTTCTCCTTTAATCAAAAATATCTTTGAACTAGTTTCTATTATGAACGGTTTAAGAATTTTGTTGGAAGAAGTATTCATAATTACATTAGAAGATGAAAAGGAAAGGAATAGCATTCATGCATGAGGTGAGGCTTGAAAAAAATCTCAGTGTTAATCTACCTTTCAGTTTTATTATAGCTAAGAAATTAATAGTTATAGATTTGTTAAACAAGAAAATATCTCTCAAATATCCCAGCTCTGGGTTGTTGCAAGAAGTTAATTTAATTTACATAATATTTCTGAAAAAAATTTGGAAGATTGCTATGCTTTAATGACAAATGCTTCCAGTTGACTTCAAAAATACAAAATGTCCCTGAGATATTAGGAATTCAGTTCAGGAATCCATATCTGAAAACTTTTAAACATG
Organism: Pachydiplax longipennis; assembly: GCA_036926295.1. Taxonomy (NCBI): domain Eukaryota; kingdom Metazoa; phylum Arthropoda; class Insecta; order Odonata; family Libellulidae; genus Pachydiplax; species Pachydiplax longipennis. The sequence continues at coordinate 7,408,536 of JAVFKF010000010.1, forward strand.
TCTATGACCCTCTGCTTGTTAGCTATCTTCTTTGCTAGTATTAATACCTCATTTAATTTCATAGAAAATTCAGATGGACTAGCTTCCAAGATTGAACCCTTTGTTCAAGTCCAGCAGCTGTCAGATGAGTTCAGATGGTCTGTTGATGAGACAATACTCCAGTTACTGAAGAGAAATGACAATGTTGATTCTCTTTTCAAGCTGATAAGGTAAAAATTATTTATATTTTATCCATGGTTTAGCTATGCAACTAGTATCAAAATCTTGATATAATCTCATGAATTTCCCCTAATAATCATTAGTGGAAAAGCTATTGTAACATTGTAAAGCCTACAAAATCAAGGTTTTAATAAAATCTTTCTAGTCATATGTTTTAGGCATTGAAGTATTTTGGATTCTTCAAATAAATTGTGATTCTTTTTTTGTCAATTTTGAAGATCCAGAGTGCAAAAATTGCAGATTGTAATAATTGGAATTACTTGGTTAAAAGCATTTTCTTGAGAGAGACTTGTTAATTATTCTTTGGATTGGGATTTTTAGGAAAAGAGATTTCATTTTAATCCCAATGCATTGCTGAGAATACTTTTGTTAATATAATTCTAATTGTGAAGGAAAGTTCAACATTCAGCACATTCTCTCTCATTTTCTGTTTGATATGGTGTGTGTGTATCATGTCTTGCCCTTCAAGACACTAACCTCTTCTCCATATCCATACTTTTGGGCTTAATTTTTCCTTACCCTTTCATTGCAGTCCATGTTGTATGTACCACCATGCATATTTCCTATCATATAATCCCACTATACTTTTCTTTTCAAAATATATAATCATTTTTTTCTTAAATGGAACTCAGTTTTGTTACTTAGGATTATCTTTTTCCTTTGAAGAATCTTTTATGTTATAGGAATTCCTAATTTTATTTCTGGTTCCATCCAGTCCTCTTCCATTTGCTTGTAGATATTTATTTTATTTTTCTCCCCACATATTTGTTGAAATGTTTATTTGTGATAGGAGTTTAATCCCTGGCATATATCTCTAACTTATCCTAGTCTTTAACTTTTTCAGCAAATTGGTTGCAACAACGATAGAAGATTCTTTAGTAGATATTTTGTGGTGGGCTTTGTCATCATTGCTGGGAAAGCCAGTAAATGATAATATTGTTCAACTTCTTAAAAATATTTCTTGTAAAGGTCTGCGAATTTGTAGTCCTGGTAAGTATTTAAATAATACTTGAATGAATTGTACTTTACCTTGATTTTTGATCAAATTTTACAAATATCATTTTGTTTGTTGTAAATAGAAGATTTATCAACTCATGTGGAGATAAGCAGGTTTCTGAAGATATGGCTTGGGTCATGGGAATTGAAGAGCCAGAAATCACTTACCAGCAGAACAAGGCATTATCCTCCTTTCTCATATGCCATTTTACATGCTAGACACCCACAGTGGATTCGACTTGTTGCACCTCAAGAATTGCTTCCTAGGATTGCGTCAATGGACACTACAAGACAATTGTGGTATGACATGCTGTTGAAGAGTGATTGTTCCAGATTATTTAGTCTTAAAGGTATTTTTATGAACTACTATTCCTAAATGTATTGATTTAATTAGTTATCTTAGTTAACTATTTACATTTGATAATTATGTTTACCATATTTTTATTATTCCCAAATAGCCAGTACGCAATGTAGTGCAATCAACAAAGATGCGAAAGAGATCCATGATGAGAGTAATCTTTGGTTAAAATTCCAAGTTGATAGCATGATTACATGGAACAGTGCTATGCAGGAGGAGTTTTCAGAGAAAGGAAAAGTATGAATTTTATTTTCTTTTGTATTTTATGTGTCTTGTTTTTAGGCAAGTTTGCATCTTTAATTTTTAGTCTTAAGTTCTAATGTTGAAGAAAGAACATCATTGAAATTAGAATTACCTTTCTCTTGACTATTTATTTCCTTGCCTCTGTTATTACTGAATGCCTTAATTTGGTGTAGAAGCATATTTTTAAAAAGATTTCATGTTTTAAGCATTTATTCTTTCCTTTATGGAAATATTTTAAATGATGAAATGTATTTATCTTTATTCAGAATAGCTACAGTTTTTCAGTTATTTGGAGCGTATCCTATATGTATTCTTAATGGTTGAAAATGTGTTTTCTAGTTGGAGTACATCATAACATTATTGAGAAGGGTAGAAACCTCCAAAGAGTTTGATCCAATATTGATGATTGGCCTACTCTTTTGCTTTGAAAAACCTCTTGCTTGGACAAAGGATTCAATTTCAAGGTAACATCAATTTAAAGTAACAATCACTATGTTGTGGTTTTTCCCATTGTTTTACAGTTTTTTATGTGTCAAGTTTGTGAATGTCTAACTTTATCATTCTTCTTATTTTGCAGTTGTAATGCCAACTATCGCTGTATGTTGTTCAATTCAACAATTGCCATGGCACTTGGTCAAATGTTAAACATTACAGAAAGCATGAAACATTATGAAGATATTTATTTCAGCTGCCTTGTGTATAAGAGGCTGACAGCTCTTGGGCTGAATATGAGAGGTAATTCATTCTTATTAACATTCTTGTATTTATAGTCACTTGAATCTTATTTATAAAGTATTTTTAAATCCTCATATGAAAAATCATATTTCATTGATATCTGTATTCTTTTAAGTAACTCTTTTGATACCATCACCTGTAGGTGTCTAATTGGGCAAATACCAGTTTTCATACAAATTAAAGGGATATTTAGTTTTTCTAAGTATTTACAATAATGTATTTCCAAAAATGAGCACACATGTATATAATTGGCTATGCCTCTGCAATTTTATTAGCATAGTCTAGGGGAATCCTTGGATTCCAGATCCACCCCTTTAATCCACATTTTAGTAGAACTTCAAATTAACATTTACAGCTGCGTCTAAAAATGCTTCATATTTATCATGCATAAAATTGGGCCCTTGTCCCTTAAGGAATTTCTGGTTCTGCTATGCTCCTTATATACGATGGTGGTCTGAAAAGTTTCATATCCCAGATTTTTTCAGAAATCTTCAGAAAACATGTCGAGAAATGGCGAAATGTCGGAAACTTTTCAGTCCACCCATGTATTTTTCTTTCTCTTACTTTTCATCATATTTATTTATTATTCACTTTTATCAGGTACTCTCTGCCATCATTTTCTTGTCTGTTTTTAATAGTTTTTACTATTGCGTAAAATTTCAGAAGGTGAATATTTTCAAATGTCAAAGGAAAGTTTGATGAAGAAGATTGTTGGCCACAAGAAAATTACAGAGGACAATATTGAGGAGCTGTGCAATATGTTACATGTTGATGTTAAAGCTGCTTTCATGAGGTACATCATGAGCAAATTACTATTTTGGGCTCCTCAGTATCTTGTAAAAACATCACTAAATGCCCAAGAAGGTAAGTACTCTTTACCGAGTTATCAGCTGTGGAGAAGATTTCATTAAAATGCTATCATGTTATGTTTGCTATTAAATTAATTTACTATGTAATCTCATAATTAGTAAGATATATTTTGTTATTTCAGAATGCATTGTGACAAACTCAACAGATCACATTCTAAGAACCTTTTGGTTCATCAGACCCATATTCAAAGAAGAAGAAGTACTTGCTTTTGTTAAAGATGTTTGGCCAAAGGTATGTAACTCCCTGTTGTGACTAATTATATCAAGTATATATTCTTGCTTAATATTAAGGGTATTATTTTTATTTAAAAGAATGATGTGCTATCCTAGAGGTGTTTTGGTGGAATTGTATGTAAGAATAATTAAATTTTTATCAGATTCATTAGTTGTCCATTGTTTCTAAACTTCTCAAGCATATTGAAAAACCTGATGACTTACATTCAGAAGATTTAATGGCAAAGCAATCACTTTTGTACAAAATAAAGTATTTCCAAGATATGGAGAATTATTCAGTATATATGCTATTATCTTTTAGCTAAGAAGTAGACAGTATTTTTCAACCAATAATTGAGATGTTAGAATTCCTCAATCATTCAATGTTAATTTTTTTCTTTGTTGCAGGTTAATCTGTATTACTATGAGCTATATGAAGTTCTTTTGGAAATCTTGATCATTCATAATGCAGATATGAAGTTTATAACCAAACAGAAGGACCTGATTCGTTTCCTTAGGAAATATCATAGACATAGGTAATTTGGCTGGTCTGTTAAAAGATTTTGGAGCTATATCATTTAAAAAATGAACATTATGGAAAATATTGTTTAAGCTATTCTCACTAGATCATTTTGAATGTCCTTTAATTTTGTAATATTATCTATAGTTCACCATCAGCTACTGAAATAGAAGTAAGTGGAAATATGGGAACTATGCCGGAAATATCTCGATGGAGACTTCCTCTATTAACCTCCTCAAAAAGCACGGAGAGCTCTCTTACTGCACTCATCACTCCTTCATCATTTGTTGGCAACATCATATGTAAGAATCAGTTTCTTTTTAATTAATTCAGCTTCATCACAAATGTAACATAGTACTATGTATTTTAAAGTTATTTTTAGATATATGGGGTAATCAGACTAAAGTTACTTCAGGGGATCAAAAGCTCATGGTAAAGAAAGAATTTTTCCCCAAGTAATATTTATTATTAATTATTGTTTTCAGCTGCCGAAGTTACATTCTTAAACTATCCCATTTGGGTTGCTGGCCCCCAAATAGATGACTTTGATGCAAGTAGGCTTTGTTTGATGGCTATCAAGAATGAGGTAAATATATGTTGATTGTTATTTTATAAATGTAGAGTACATTCGTTTATAAGAAACTATGTCATTTATGAATCGTATATTCCAATGTTGGTAAAATTAAAAATAGCAGATTCTTTAGCTAATGTAAGTTTTGTTATTTTTTCAGATGGATGCACATCTTAAGGATTACAGACATAAGAGAGATTGGCATCCATATCCTTCTGAGGAGGTCTTTCTGCAAAATGTAAATACATGCATAATGAAGGTGGAAAACATGAAAATGGCCACTGCGATAATTAAGTACATAATGGGCAAGATTCCTCCTGGTAAATATCTGATTGAAATAAGTATAAGTTAAATCTTAATTATATTCACAAAGAATTTAATATTTTCTATCTTCAACATTAAGGTGTTGACCAACTCATGGCTGCTGAAATGTGCATGAAAACTGCCCAAAAATGGGTGGAAACTGAAGAGAATAATGTCGAAGAAGCAAAGGCAGCTTTGGAAAAAGTATAGTATCTGTTTTCTATAGTAACAAATTGGAAAAAAGATAAACGTATTCATGTTTTTGGCCATATAGTTTAGTTTTAAAATTTTCAGCTGCTAACATGTGATACACATAGGATTGTGCTCATAAATCTTGCTGGCTAAGCGGAAATTTAGTACATATAGCCCTATTTTATTTTGTGTGTGGCTATTACATTAAAACATTATGTCGTGTTTGTAAATAATATTAGGAATATTGGGAATCCCTTATCCATTCTTATTTTTAACTCCTTTTAAGCATTTATCATGGTCAAGAATATTCCAATAAATTAACAAGTCATGGTAGAGGTAATTTTTACTAACCAAGCGACTTGAATAAATATTTATGATGGATACTTATTTTACAGATTGAGTGGCAATACAAATGCCTTTCAGTTATGCACATATTACATCAGAATGGACTTGGGATTGAGAAATATTTAGATATGTTAGACAGTCCTAAAGAGGTTATTTCAGAGCTTTACCAAGATGCTCCCAACCTTCTAGTTACTGTTGCAGAGAGAGCTGGATATGGTATGAAAGCTGAGTTTAATATTCTTCTAAACTTACCAAATTATCTTATTAGTTAATTTTAAATTAAATATTTTTTAGTTAACCTTTATCCTGATGGCCAATGGGTTGCAAAATGTTTGTTAATTGTGTTAATTAACAACAATCTAAATTGAAATCATCTCTAAATGTGTGTAAACTTAAGTGATTTCCTTCCTTTCTATGAATAGAAATCTGTGTTAATTAATGTAGAATTGCTTTGACTTAGGTGTAAATTGGGCTGCTACAAAAATTGCCTCTATCTTCTCAATTAACATTGTGAAGTTTAAGTTGAACCTCATAACAATGTGGATATCATCAAGAAAAGAAGAAATGTCTGAATTTTGTGATAGTTTTATTGGAGGAGAGTTGTTTGCTAGTGAAAGACAGCTATATTCCTTGGCAGATGATGATGATATGCGAAGGTGAAGAAATTTTCAGTATTTCTATTCTACTATTTTTTCATGCTTACAGTAATAAGAAATTAATTTTTCATGACAGTGAAATTATAATAATATTTCTAGTTGGTAAATATGTGCATGATAATAACCGAAAGCTTTATTTCTAGGCTCATTTACATTTGCAAATCCATGGACAAAAATATAGTTTTGAACCACTTAGTGTCCATAGCATTTATGTATGATGAGGTAAATGAATCCCTCTCCACTGTTGCTAAATTGAGGGTGATGTTATGTATGTCTGAAATTGACTATGAAGCTGCTGCTGAACAAGCTGCTTTACGAGGAATAACCAATTTAGGGTTTGTACTTAATATTTTACGATACTCTTTAGGTTCCTTTAATGAAAATTATAAACTGAAAATTTATTTTTGAGCCTTTTACTTCTTGGTAAGACTTAGTAACATAAATTATCCTTCTTTACATGCATTGATTAATCTGCTAAATTAAATGAAAGAGTTGTAATCTAAATTGAGCCCTTACATTCTTTTACTCACTAAAAACTTAAAATTCTAATACAACTTCCTCTTTGCTTCAATTTATCTGTTTAGGATACTAATTACTAGTGATATACCAAATAGACATAATGCTAAATATCATATAGTTGAACTTTGATTGATTACTCTGATTTGATTAAATAATTTTACTCACTAGACTTAATTATTATAATAATTTTTTATAGGTCTTACATAATGAAGCTATTCCTGTTGATCCCCTTGGAAAAAGTTGGTGTAGTACATTCTATCTCAGAGTTTGATTCAATGGATGTGCAATCCATCGTAAAAAATCTACTTCAGAGGAATTGGCAATCCAACGTTGGTTTGGCAGCTAAATTTTGCTTGGTTACCAATGTTTTCAATTATTCAGTGTGGGAGAACATTCTGAAGATTATGATCAATTCCTCCATGGTAAGGATTGTAGCCTTTTCTGTAAGATCTGACTAAACTGAGTAAATTATATGTATCGTTTGCATATCATATAGTCAATCTAATGTAGTTGACATACTTATTACTTCTAAATCACATACGTGTTAAAGAAGATAAGAAATAAATATGGAGAACTCTTATTCTTAGGAAATTCATTCTAAATTATCAGTTATCTATCATTAAAATGGGAAAATTAAAAGTTATGAGTTCAAGTTGACATTATGAATCACCCCTCACTTAATAAAATTTCTTTCATTCTGGTTTATATTTATGCAATCAGTTTTGAGAAGTTAATTTTCATTTTGTAATATTAGTTTTATTTAATTAATTATTGTTTGTTAATGTTTAATGTATTCATTATTTATTCCAGTGCCAGTTGCTAGTTGAAATTTTGCCTTTGCTAAGACATCACAGCTTCTTTATGGGTATTAAAGCATACAGAAATGCTTGGAAAGTAGCTGTTGAGGGTACCTTTTCGAAAGGTACTTACATTTTGTAATATATACATCTTTAAAGATACATTCTCATTATTTTATTTACTCGTATTATAATCAAAGTCATGCATATCTCAGAGTGTGTATCAGTTTCATGTACGAAACATTTTTGTGTCTGTGCTAATGATCAGCAATTCTTTCGTATATAATCACATCATAAAATGCTAATGAATTGTGTTCCAAATGATTGACCACTTATAATTCCATATTTTCCTTTCTTATCGAGAAATGTTGCATATGAAAGGAAGGGTTTCAAAAGGACATCAAAAAAAGTTCTGTAAAAATTGACAAAAAGCGTTTTGTGCTAATTATGAAAGCTTCGTTCATGAATTCGATCTCTTTGGTTTTTGACTTAATTAAATGAAAATTGGCTATAGATATTCCTTGAATAAGAAATACCTATGAAAATGTTCATAAGTAGCGTTTTATTTGCATTCAGCAGTTTTTACATCGCTGCAGTTGAAGTGAACGTTTTAAAATAAGTATTTATTTGCGCAAATTTTTATATTTTAATAATAATTATAGTGTCGACTTAAATAAATTTAACTATAATATAAATAATTTTCTTCTCAGCAAACAATCCAATGACTTCAGAAGAGCAGAAACAGTGCTTGGCTTGTCTAAAAGTAATACATCTGTGTCCATTTATGGGAGATCTGGACTGGCAAGGAATTGCTGATGCATGTCTTAAAAGGTCAAGGAGTGAGATGGCAGCCCTCCTGCTACCCTTTCTTTCATCTTCAGATTCTCTTGAATTGAAAAAAGTAAGTTGGATTTTGTCTTAATGGTAATATATATATTTGTGGGGATTTGTGTTGTTCTTATGAGGTATTTTGATGTGGGGGAATATTTTACTTAAGTTTGGAATTCAAACATTGCTATTAGTTAATTTATTATAATCTCTGTTGTGTAATCTTTTTTATGTATCTCCTTTCCTCTGAGAAATTTTAGCCCTTTCTTAGGTTTCTTTGAATTGAATAACATTCCAGATTACTTTGAATATTTTTTTAATATTAAGTAAGAATTTATGTTTTAATTATTTTTAATGTTTCTTTGCAGAAAATTTTAAATCATTCTGCATCCAAAGATGTGACTTCAGGAATCCAATCCCTTGCAGGGGATTTACCAATTTGTTCCACACGAGTAAGTTTTACCTTAATTTTTTTGATCAGCTGTTTGCAGTAAAACAGTGGTTATCAAAACATTACTAAATGTTAGTCCCAATTAGTTCCTCTCCTAGTTAAAGAGATCAATTAAATCTACACAGTATTTTACAAGGAGTGACAATGTAATGAATTAGCTGTAAAGTAATATTATTTACAATGTAAACTTATTATGTTCATTTTACTAACGACTAGTTTGTTTTCTTTCAGGCCCTAAGGATATTACAAGACTCATGATAAGCAATAAACAGATTGATCTGTATTGATATTAGTATGCCAAATGCTATTAAGCTTTTACTACATAACGAAGAGTTTTCCAGGATATAATGCAAATAATATTTATAAAAGATGTGATTATGCTTAAAATATGACAAAATGGCTGTATAACATTCCTATAAATTTCTTGTTTTCTCTAAAATTTACAAAGAATACATTATTATGAAAATTTTTATTCAATTTTTGAAATACCTTTGAAATCTATGATGAGCCTTATATATTCCCATTCAAACTAGTTAGTAGACCCTCTATGATAAATTTTTTCGATCCATAGTGAAATTATTGAAAAGTTCAAACTTTACTAAGCAGTGAAGCTCAGAATTCAAAATATTTGAATGGTTCTGGTTGTTGGTTTTTAAGCGAAAATTTTAATTCATTCTTCACTTCATATTTTTTAAATATTTACTAATTTTACTATTTTCATGTATTTGATAGAACAAGAATGATGCTTCTGATGCTTGAAAATGTGAAAAATCTTGAAGAGTTTTACCTCATTACATAGTGCAACAGCTGGAGGTTTGCAAAGGTTTGTGAAGTCTGGAGTTTGCAAACTTGTAGAGTTATTAGGACCAGTGTAGGCTTAGACTCATTTATGAACCGATTAGGGCATTTTGTCCATATATTTCAGACTATGTAGTTTCCTAATGCAATCCATCTTGGTAAGTAAAATAGATTTTTAACAATTTATTGCAGAAGTTGAAATTAGCTTTTTATTGTTTATTATCATCTGTGTATCTCAAAATGTGCAGTATTAATGTAGTAAAGTTTATTGGTTACAGATGCTAAATCTGATTAGGATCAGATTAGATCAGTTATTAGGATCAATTACTGGTATGCTGGATAATCTCTAAACCTAGTTGGAAGTCTCATAAGGTTACGAGTTACAATAACTAGTAGGTAGATAATTTTTTATAGGGGGATACTGAGAATTTGTGTTGGTTTTAATGAATCAAGGATGTTATGATAAAATCTGTTCTACATACTAGTATGGTTAGGTAAAAAACTAATTTTCTTGTGTATATTGATTCTGAGTTTATATAGGAGGAAGTTTCTTAAAGTTGGGGAGTTTTTAATTTTGTTGAGAAAGATTTGTGATATTTTCTAAAATTTTAATATTTTCATTAAAATATGTTTTGCCCTATTGAAATATCGAAAGAAAGACTATGGGTATAATGCTATGGAAGCTGACTTTGGAAGGTAGAAGATAAACCTCTGCCTTTTTAGGTTCTATGATTTTGTTCCTGTGTTACCAGAAAAAATATTTAGATAATTTTGGTCTCAGGCCAATTCAAAGCTTTTAATCTGATCTTAGTTTTTTATTTTATTTAAAAAACTAGCAAGTAAATGAAATCTTCATTTTCATCCATCTGTGAAGTCAATATTTGATTTAGTGATATTAGGTTTAATTTGTTATTCAGATTGAGTTGTGGATGTAGCACGATAGAAGGCAACAGAATTTATCAGCTGAATATCTGTATTTAGAGTTTACATTAAAGTCAGACAACTATGTAGAAAAAGTTTATCTTTTCCTGATACAATTTGAAATCATTTCACACAATTTAATAATTATAATTTAGAATTACACATGAGAATGAATGCATGATAGGTTATAATCAGCTTATTTTCATGAATAACATTGATGATTTATAACAAATTATTCTTTTGAATGCCATATCTGATTATTATATTATATTTTAGCTGAAAATAATCATATAGTAGTCATTTATTGAGATCTGTGTGATTCCTTCTGGTGTGAATTTCACTTTTGTCTCCCATGTTTTATTGACGAACGTACTCTTCTCTTCCCCAAAAATTCTGATCCAAGATTTCTTTTTCCAAGAAATTCTGATCCAAGGTACTTTTTCTGGTACAGTACTGCAGTTTGAGGCTGCATTGCAGTTGATGCATCCTTGCCCCATTCCACCATACCTTTTTCTCTTTGCTGCATGACAACATGGAAGACATCTAGAAGCAGATTTCCAGCAAGATCTCCTTTGGTAATGCCAGGTTCTGAAATGAAAGTTAGAATTTTATCTGGAAGTTTACAGCTAAAAATTTATAAAGGAGAAATATTTACCTATCATCTTGACATGGATTCTTGTGTCTTCCGGAATCGCTGTGACAGAGATGGTTATGATTAGAAGAACTGGGAGGGTGAAGAAACTCATACTGAACATCTGTGAATGATAATAAAATTATAAGTGGTAATATATGGTTTCTAATTATCCTCAAACTCATTCTAGGTTAATTTTTCATCCAAACAGTTCAGTCTTCAGCTAGCCTTGCCCAGAAATGCAGTCCAATATGCATTCATTATACTTTTAAATATATAAAAAAACTTCTATTTTCCCATTGATGCTGCTATTAATGCTTTTGTCTGAGATATAGAAAATTTTAACTTTTATTGAAGTCTTTCTTCATAGTCATAGCTACTGGTCATCTTTTTGTGATTTTAATTTTAAAGGTGGTTTCTTTTTCTATAGTTTCATACAGATACAATGTTTCTTCAGTAGATATTGTGTACTCATGAGTTTTATCTACTTTTATTCATTCTTCTACATAATATCACGAAATATATGTCATAAAATTATTTCTCTATTGGTTTCTTCTGTAACAGACTGTAATAATAACCCTTTTTCTTCTGCTAAAAGTGATAAAATGTTTTCAATACTATGAAGAGGAGAAATTTATATTTTTTATATTCTTTATATTTTTAAGTATTCTAATACAAAATTTAATGTACAGGAGTGAAGAAGAAACAGCAAGAGTATTCCTCCAAAGGAGTGTTATTGCGCGTATTTATATATGAGTAGTTTTTTTATCTCTTTGTGAAGTGATCCCTTGGTTGCATAACTAATTTTAAAGTGCCATTGTATAATAGTGCATCTTACTCTCCAAGTTCTTTTGCTTGAGATAAGAATTCAAAATTCTGAATCTTTTTCTCATTTCTAAAGGTGCACCATATCACATCTTACCTTGAGTGTCTAAACTCAATAGTGCGACACATCTGTAGATGCAAAAAGGTCTGTTAAAACTACTATTGATACACAAGTGTCGTTGTGTGTAGTGCATACTACATACTGCAAGCTAATGGGTAATAAAATTGCAGAATGCCTGGTTAATTTTGGAAAGAAAATACACCTCAGGTGCTACCCACATCACAGGTGTGAAGCTTTAAGATAGCGAGTCTACATTTAAATTATTTTCTTTTGGAGGGACAATTCTCTGTGACAGTCTCTGACCTTTGTTATTTAACAATCATTATTCATCCATAATTTTCTATCTGCATAAAAATAGTATCATTCCAGGGTGTAAAATGACCAAATTAAAGTATAAAAGGTAGGCACTCTCTTTGTCTGAAAAGCTGACAATTCTCCAAAAATATGATGAGAAGACCCCAAAACCTACACAGCAATTGTTCGAGGAATCTACCTATCCCTTGTTCGACCATGGCAAATGAAGCTCTCTAAAGCAGATTTTCGTTTTATGGTTTTAAGCTCTTATTAAAAATCAAAGAATAGGAAAACCCATCTGTTTTGTTTTCCAACTCGCATAAAGAAAAATAAAACGTTAAAAAAGTTAAAATGCAATCTTTCTTATAACGCAGTTTTCTGTCAGTCCATCGAAGAGAATCTAAAGCGGGATTTGCTGTACATCGTAAATCGCGCAATTATCACAGACGATACACTTAGCCCACCAACGCTTATGCTATGACTTGAACAAGAGACAGTGTTTCCCTTTAGCGATTATATCACGATATTTCAATGCTGGAAATATACAGAAATAAGACGTATCGGAAAACAGACCTCGGAGGAAAGTATAGATTTAAATAATTACGATATAGGGTTAATATAGAAACGATTAAGAATGCTTTATTGGTACATAAAAAATAAAGGAATATGATTTAAAGGATGACTTGTATAATGGCCTTCATCAAAAAATCCAACTTTGAAGTTTCAATAAAATTTAGTATTCTTGACGGTGGTTCTTTATACCTTATTTTTGTGTCTTACAAGATTACCGGCAAATGCTTGATCAGTATTAGCTTTTTGCATTGCATGCTCCTTTTGTATGCCATAAAACCAATATGATTGGATGAGAACATAGTTGATTTGACTTGAAACTGATGCCATTCTCCCAAGAAATTGCTGTTCGATTCCAGGAAATATGGATTTAATGATTAGTGTATCGCTCATATCGCTACTTATATTTTAGTTACTAGTTACATGTGAGAATAAAATAAGAAATTGAATCAAAACCAGGAAAAACTTCGGCGAATTTCGAAAGAGCGAATAATTAAGTCAAGTCTTTTTTCAATTCAAGTCCATTTCTTCCATCTCTGCCAAAGTATTTACAGAAAAAATCAAGGTATTCACATGAATGTACAAATGATCTAGATTTTTTATTAAAAATGAGAATGATTTCATTAGCCTCTTATATCCTATTAACTGTGTAATAGAAGCTTTTGCAGCACTTACGGAGGTATATTCCTGTAAATTCTTTATGTTTTGTGTTATCTTTGTATCATAGACTATTTCGAGGAAACTCCTTGGAAGACCAAATAGAACTAGGAGACCGACAACATTCAAAATTAAGTCATAGAGCATGCATGCAAGAACACTAGGTGAGCTCCCCTAAACCAACAATTCCGTGGAGGAATGGTATCTTCAAATTAATTTTTGGCTGTTTTCAACCAGAAATAAGCGTTTGTTACAACGCATCCAATAGAAGTCACATAATCTATCTCATTCTCCGGGGGCTTTTTTTCCGCCGGGTATTTTTTTCCTAGACCCAAATAAAACATGCGAGAATGCCTTAAATGCACATACCTATGAAATGAACCGTAAGAATGATCCATTATAAAAAATTTGCTAAAATCACACTAATTTCCGATTCCCATCTATAGTATAATTGCGAAAATCGAATTAAATTTCAAATTTCTTCTCGAAGGTAGCTTCAAGTAACAATAATTTACGGACCTCAGGAAGGACGTCCGTGATTTAGACAATACAAGTATACAACTCTTCTTTCTTTCTCTGTTCCCTTCGCTGCTCACTCCATCTCATATTTAGCAAGCATATCCTTCGCAATATGTGGAAAATCCACTTTATTTTCCTTTCATTGGCTAATTTATTCAACATTCTTTCCTCGTTCACTCTCTTCATGTTACGAGTAAGAATATGAAAAAATTACCACCATAATTTCTGCATTATATTTTCAATTTTTTTAATATTACTAGCTTGAAAAAGTTCTTAAAACCATTCTATGAAACGAAACGCTACGTTCTATCGTCCTTGTTCGACCAGGAAACTACAACTTTGTTCAAATATATTTTTACTGGCATTAGTTAATTCACTAATACGTTTACTGACTATCCCACGTTTATATAATCTCAAGCATGCTATTATAAAAATTGTAGGGCAGCTGAGGATTGATGTTGAAAATTACTCGCGAGAATTTCGGATTATTCTAAGCATAGAGAGATAACTTTGTTTATGTAAGATTATCAAAGGTTAGTAAACGAAAAACATAGCAGATGTTTACTTTAACTTAAGTGCAACAAAGTGCACTACTCAGATGATTTATCTTTGTCATAAAAGAGGATGAATGGTTTATGGCTCGTGTAAGTTGCGAGCTTATAAACTTTATTTCTTATCGGGAGGTTAATGCTGCTACCGAAATTTATCTTCTCACTTCCTAAGCCAGGGTAATGGTTGGGCGAACGTGGAAGCTGTTTGCTAGAAAAATATTTTTCGATGTTCGATTAAAAGGTAATGGATTCTTGCATAACGTTTTAGCTTGCAGAGAGATATTCATATTTTAAATATATCCATATAATTGTTGGATAATGCTTAATTGTCTAGCAGATTAAAAACAGTACTATCTGTTTGGAAGGAATTTTCTTATTAAAAATATGCCAGAAAATTTATGAGTATAATCAGCGAAATGAGGCGTACTCCAGCGATAACTTCAAAATTATGCCTGCGGAAACGGATTGAATCACTAAATAAACTGATATGTATCGCGTAAGTCTGCAGCCTCCCTACCCCTTCTAGGATCATACTATATTTTTTACCAACATTGAGGAAGATTTATTTCAATAATAATATAAATAAAAACTTTATGCGTACCTCAACACGAGTACCGTATCACTAAATAAGACAATTTACGAAGGAAGTTGCTGTTTATATGGTTTTATAGAGCCAGAATGTTACTGCTATTTATCTGTAACTCTGCATTCCTTGTTACCTTCCAGTCATTGAAACTGACTTATTTTATTATGGAAACTGCTTTGTGACTAAGTTTCACTATACTAACCATTATCATGGTTAATTAGGTTGCATGTGACTTCTTGCTTGTTTTCATGCGGTCAGAATATTTTTGACTTAAGCCTACCATGAGAAAAAGCAACGCCAAATGTTTATAAATGTGATGAAGTAGCCAGAGAAATGCTACTCGGTATTTTCATTCATCATTTAAATTAAGATTCATTCGTAAATATGGTGATGCTCCGATGTCATTATGCACTGATATAGAGTATTGTAAATGTGATCTCGGTTGAGCTTGGAATTATCACGGAAATATATGGGGGAAGAAAGTAGATTAATTGATGATGTTTATTCTAAATGAATATGCGAACTAAATAAATATACATTCAAAATGAAGACGCTGCAGTAGGCTACGTAAGTAAATTATATTTGATGGGTAACCGTAATGAAAGAATTGAATGACTTGCAAATAAACATTCAAGCTTTGGCGTATCCAGGTAAATCCGCAACCCGGATAACCCGTCCGAGAATTATAGTCACGGCACCCAAAACCTTGCGAACCGTAGGTGACACTCATTAATTGTATGTGGCCCTCGCCTCGGAGAAATCGAGCTAGATTAAACAACAAAAATTTATAATGCGATTTAAATAAGTTTTGCCGAGTTAAAATTGTTATTCTAGTACGGATAAAAGGCAAATATCAAGCGAACTCAATATCTACATTGATTTGACCTCTTATTTAGTCTTAGATTTTGATTTTGAGTTTAGTTCCCCAATTCATTTTATGTACACACAAGAGTGAAATAGGGAACATAACCTTGGCTGATGATGAAAAAGGACGATGAAGGCGGCAATCCTTTACTTCCGAAGTGTTAAGCATATGGCAGCTTAAGGGACCACTGATACGACCTATTCCGCTAAAGTGATGGAGCGGCATCTTTCATTTTTTAATTGGAGGATTTTCTTCCGAATCAAAGATAACGTATCTGAACAAACCAGTTCGATCTCGTTAGGGCATGCACAAAATAAATTTGACCAATATCCAGGAGTGGATTTACATTGAACGAAGGTAGGGCCTCATTGATGAGGCACAGACCCAGGAACTTTTAAGTAATCATATTTTACACGTATACGGTGTAAACGATGTAGGGTGCGTAAACGAGTGCAAATAATTATTACTTACTACTATTATCATTTCCGAATGAAATTAAATTAGGTTTAAAATTTTTATTGAGACGGAAACCTCCAATAGTTTATTTTTAAAGTATATATTTAATTTTTTCTAACAAAGGGATATTTTTAATTTTACTTAAATAAATTCATATTTAGGACACGATTAAAACTTTGCACCTAAAGTCCTGATACACTAAACCAGTCCCTGCCAACATCGAACAAGCTATATCTAGCTCATGTTATGCGATGATATTTATAAGAAATCTCTAAAAAGAACGGCAAAAATATATGGCTGACATATTTAAGACATCAAAGTTCTTCTATTACCGTGCGTGTGAATTTGTCGTAATGTAGTCCATGTTAAATAAAAGAGAATTGAAACAAAACATTCCATGTCTAATAGTAACAAAGGGAAAAGCAAAAACGTTATTAGTCGTGGTATAATTTTTATTTATTAAACTTTGGTTATGACTGCGAAAAAAGATGGATTCTTAAGAAAACACGATGTCTGTAGAGTATACATTGACTTCAAGAAACAAAATATCTGTCAGATCTATTAAAAAAACAGAAGATTATAAAATATTACAGTAGATAATGTACCTGCGTTCAAAAATAAAAACTAGTAAACGATGGCTAATTAAAACAGGGATGCAAGACGAAAAAATATTTTTTAGGCTTAAAATAACTGTACTGTACCAATAAAGTTAGAATAATAAAAATTAGAAATTAGAAAATCTTATTTTGGACGCACTTGTGCAGAGCGGCGTTATAAACTATTTTCAAATTTGTCTTATCCAATATCTTGGTTATTTTATTTTGCTCCAAAGAATTAGGAACATGACAGCCAATGGCATTTTTGATTGTTACAAGTGCGGAGGCCTTCAGTGGTCTATATATAGAGGAAGTACCGCTAGCAATTGAGCTTAAAGAGGCTTTTATTCCTCGGGAAAGTTGGCTATTATTCGAATTATTTATGGTAAATTCTCCATCTAGTCGAGGTTTTCTCACAGGTACGGATTTTTCATCGACTTATTGAGGTTTTTAGTATTCGATATTTGTGCTATTCATCCTCAAATATATAATCAACTTATAAAAATACTAGTATTAATTATCAGTACAATGTGAATGGAGTTTCAATGGGTAGCTTAAACGTAACCAGAGATCTTGGGGTCTGGTTTGACTCAGATTTATACTTTCAATCACACATTTATTTACCTATAAACAGATAATGCTGTGTTTCTTTACTAGAAACACAAAAATCTTAAAGAATTCAAACTATTCTATATTACTCTTTATTTAGGCTTACACTGGAATTCTTTACCCCAGTATGGTCCCCACAATTCTCTGTACACATTAAAGCTCTCTTAAAAGAATTCAAAATCGATCCTTAAAATGGATAAACTTTAAATTAGGTATTGAGTTGGAAGAAATATTCTATGCTGAAACCCTTTTTATCTGAACCTGTCCAATTTACAAAATAGACGCATTATGTCAGATTTCATCTTGTTGCAGAAAATAATTCAGGGTGGTGTTAGATTTCTGGACCTCCTTTCCAAAATTCAATTTCGTGTTCTTTCCCAGGAATTCTATTGTTAAATTTCATACTTGTGTCAGAGAAATTTTAACCATAAGTATTATTTTGTAATACCCATATTGATTCTTCTTAATAATCTTGACTTGCATTTTTATTACTGTTTCTATAATCTAACGATTCGGCCGAAATGTGGTGGAAATACATAACTGAACACAGATTTTTACTTTTCCCCAAAAATGTTTTTATTCAGGAACTACCGGTTTCGGTGTACTACCATCTTCAGGTTCGAACAAACTCGAATTGTTCGAATAGTGTTCAGAGTTACTGTTTCCTTATTCATTTGATACATGTTAATATTCGATGTTGCTGATTTGTTCATTTGGTATTTCTTCGTTTTTTTTTGTTTCATTTACTTTAAAAATTGTGAGTATATACATAACCGATGTACTTCGTTAAATAAACTTCTGTACCTTTGACGTAAAAAAATTCTTCCGTGAACTATATAAGTATAGAAGGTAAAAGCTGTGTCATAACTACTCACCACGATAATACCTAGATTTAAACGAACTTTTCTTAATGAAATTCAATCTTCTATAATTCACAAGAAAAAAATCGGGCTTAGAATAAATCTTTCTTAGACTACTAACTATATCGCAGTCAAAATCAAATCATCCTCACTAATTAAATAATGCTACTTTAACTTCTGATGAGAATATAATTCTCATATTTATGATCTATGTCAAAGGAGCACAAAGTTTTTGGTTTTGTTTCACGCACTTTTGAAAGCTGTATGCCAAAATTACTTTTTCGACAGGCATAAATTAATCAATATCATGGATAAATTCAAACTTCCTTTACGGGCCTGATAGAATTCTCAAATGTGCCGGAATTCGTATACAACTAAATATGTATATGTATCTACCCTGCAAGTCGCCTTCTTTTGTGTGACACGGAATGTATATACTGTGATTCTTCTTTCCTAATCGATTACTTTTGCGTATCGCTCTCGGAAAAAATGAATTCTTGACTCGATTGATTCTCGCATCTATTTCTCTGATTCCTCGCAGTATCAAAACGGCCTATGGAACAAGGAGAGTGCATTATATCGGTTACATCTTCTACGGAACTACTTTCTCTGAATGTATTAAGCAAATTAAGTCTTTGATTAAACCTTCTTTCTTCTAAAGATTCTCATCCTGGGTCCTGAAGCATCCGAGTTGTCAAAGCTATTCTTTACAAAGCGTATTGCCTTTCGATGTATTTTTTCTAATTCGCGAATAGAGCACTTATCAGCCGGATCCCATACTACTACCATATACTACCATACTCAAGGTGAAGCATAACTAGCGCAAAATAACATCGTTCGCAGAATTATTCTTTGTTCCTTCCGAATATTCTCTTAACAACGTGTACGAATGACGCGACGTGTACCTATGTTCTAAGTGATTTTACTAAGATATTCCAAATTAATCGTATTAAAAAAAGCAATTAAAAGCCTATTGCTGCAATTTATTTATTCCGAACAAATCTCGATCATTAGGGAACAATATTTTTTACGTTAATACTTCAGTGAGGTAAACAACCTATTTTGTTTAAGTAGTGCAGATCGCTTTGAAGACGAATTCATTCAATGTAGCATTTTGCTCTTAATATTTATATTAAGGAAATATAATTATAATAATAAGGAAATATTTCGGAACAATGTAATGAAAGAATATGGATGAATTGCATGCTGAATATTACCTCTTAAACATTGAATTACTACGAAAGATGCGTCAAATAACGTAAAAAGTAATAAATCGTAATTGAAGTTTGCTTGAATATTATTGATAAATAAACATATGCCGATGATGCCTAGATGAAATTGAGGTAATTGAACACTTATATTCTCCATAGGATTTCTGTGGGAATTTTATTTTTAATGTGAAAGTGACTTATAAAAACGTTTTTCTCCAAAATTTCACCATGCTGTGCAAGCGAAATATAAAAGTTACGTAAACTCAACGGAGTAAAGGGTAAATGTATCATCCCCAGAGGATTTAGAATTCAATAGTGCCTTTTTAAAGCAGACATCTGAACACTTGAAAGAGGTTCTGGAATGAAAAATATTCATATATAGGGCTAAAAAGTGGAATAACTAAAGAGATGTTTAAATATCCACGAAATAGCTTCTTCCATTTAATGCATTTTAATGAAAATACCCTTCGATTTTACTTACGGTAAATTGACGCGCGTGACCCATCATGTGAAACAATTCATGACATTGCACTCAAATTTTATAAAATCCTAGAGGATCTACGTCTGAGGCTGAAATTTCCGAGTAAATTCTCAGCACAATATTGAACGAATTTAAAGCTAACAATACCGATATTCCGTTGTAATTTTCTAAAAAATGTGGAAAATTTTAATTAGTAGCTATGTAGGATAATCGCTGTTCGCCGAGCTATATTCCAACCCGCACTGCTAGTATAAATATCATATGAAGTCTACTAATTTTAAAAAGTAATAATTATATCGAGTCCTTCGTAATACTAAACTATTGGAATTACCTCGATAAGTTTTCAATTTACTTTGATGCTACTCTTTAATGGACCTTAAGAACGTAGATAAATAATAAATTTACTTACGGTAAAACGTGATTCGGGATAGACGCACACGCTCTTCAACATTCAGTCCCTCACTAAGGAAAATTTCGTACGAACAGGAGTATTCTTTGCTCTGGAAAAGGACGGCAGGTGAGAAGACCAGCTATTGGTGGGAATAATAAAGTGGGTGGAGCTTCAACATACCATTAATAAAAAACAGGCAGAGAATGTGCAACTAGGATGGAGTATGAGGTGACTGTAACCTCACAGAATACGTCGAAGAAAGTGAAAAAGGAGAGACAGTATTTAAGGATAAAAATTATCAAAAGCACTCGGAAAAATGAAGGGAAATTATTGAAATGAGATTATAAAGAACTCGTGGTTTTATCGAATTCATCCATATTATGGCCGATTTTTTTTGCAAATGTAATTAATTTTTACGCTGTATGCATAAAGAAACTTAGGATTGCTTTTGCGTGAAAATACTGTAGCAGTTCACTCGTTAGTAGCACATAATCATGCACCTAGATGACCAAAAATTACAGAGTAAAATATCGTTTTTATTACCCCGCAGCAACTATTTAATAAACAGCAATACATGACATTACGTACAAGCCCTTGTGTGCCGTGGGATAAAATAGTTTGGCAGACGCTGCTTTACATTATCGTGTTTAAAAGCAAGGAACTACAAAATATTTTTATTTGCATGTTTTCTAATAGCTAACTGTTCGCCTTAAAAATGACGATGCGATTTCAAACGCAGTATATCAAGGAGAATCTTCGAAGAAACGGTTAATGACCGATTCAAAATATTTCTCAAAAATACCAGTTCTGGATTCTTTGAGATGGCTTTCATTTTCATAATTTTTTCTAACCTACTTATGAGTAGTGATTTTCCTTTCACGGAAACACGTTTAACTTCATTCTTATCTAAAAATCAATGTTCAAATCGGTGCTCCTCTCAGAAATTGGTAACCTAAGAACCTTGAGCATGGCTCTTCGTACTAACAGGAGGTATGGAAAATAGCATTGAAATCTGATATCTTTCTTCGAATTGCATCTCGTTCGTCCCACGGGTGAAAGAATGTACATGTGCTATTTGTCTCTTGGAAATCCTTGTATATCTTAGGTTCGAGGAATAATGTATAACCTATAAAGGAATTTACGACTGATTTGTACATCAAAAGGTGACTTTTGAGTGTCTCGCTCAATTCAGTATTTCTAAGAGGCTGTACCCTACGGTGCAAGTTAGCTTGCTCTCATCTCATTAGCTGTATTAATTTTTGCGCTGGTTCATTGATATCAGCAATTATTCCACAGATTGGCCTACATATTTTAAAACTCCGATAATTTTTCCAATTAACAATTATATCTGATCAACTCGTTTCCGAACTTCTTCCCCATACATTTCGTAGTCTGCGAGAAAGTGTCAATTTTTATTGATTTTTATAAAATGGGGGAACAAACCCAGAATCCCACAGTCCCTACATCAACATTGCTCGAATTACCTTTTCGTTTGCAAATTATGAAAAGCGCATGATCCATATGCTTCAATTTAAAGAGAGAAATGAACGAAAAATCCCTTTATCGATTTCTAAAGTTATGATGGACTTCACTGCTTTTCTTTCTCAATACTTAAGCTTACGAATAATGAGCTTTTCGTCAATTATATTCTTTGTAAATTTGTATTGTATATTATATATTACAAATATTGAAAAGTGTAGCAAGCACATCTAAGCAATTGATCTGCCAAAATTTAATATTTTCAGTAACTAATATAATATCGCGGTTCATCTTTACTTGGTGGAACACTAAAGAGAAGAAATAAAATACCTTATAGTTTCCACGAACTTAAGTTTTTTTGAAAAATGGACTGATAATGTTAATATGATAATTTGACCATAAATTAGGTTCAGACCTGAAGATGACTCGAGTCGAAACCGCTTGGTTTAAAACATTTGGACTGTGGAGACTGAAGAAGAAGAAATAAAATACTTTGGTATTTTATTTCTTCTTCTGATACCTCGTAGGAGCAGTAACTTTTCACCCTGATGAGAGGATATGCCTATTTACGAAGGATTGCTAAACATATTCTGCAAGTAGTTTTAAATCACAATTTCTCCTCGATTGAAATTTAATCTTTATGTTAAATCTAGACCTCAGTCAATCGAAGGCAGCCACTTTGAAACTTTAGTAGATGTGTCCACCAATAACGTCACTAACTTAAGGATCCTTCTACAATAGACATCGATGCATTACTGAATACAGAAAGTTAACTGTGCCTAACGGGGGCAATGAACACGGGGGCAGTTTCTGTGTTTGCTCAGTGCTTCACTGGTGCTGAAATTTGAAAATTACATCACCGTGCATGTACTAATCTGTATCTGCATGTATCAATTGATTAATTGTTCCATAGATAAATTCGGTCTTTTCTGTGGACAATTCTTTGATTTGCGGGGTGGTTCAAAGATAAAACCATTCAAAAGTAAACATTAATATTATTACTTTCAATGCCTGAGGTCAAGACAATAGTTTAGGCGCCTCACATAGCTTGCATTACGTGCTGCTTTAACTGGGGACTAAAAGGAAACAAGCTCTTGCAGTTTGGTGCCTCCTTAGTATCAGGGTTACTGATTGCTGTTACGTATAGCCTGATATTTCGTTTACATTATTTATTTCGTCTCTTGATTCTCACCGGCAATTGCGAACGGAGCCGTTCATTGTAGTTTCATAGTATTCGATTCAGTTTTCGTTAAATTTCCCGCTACAATATACTCGCATGAATAAGCTTACGAATTTGTTGGGTATAGTTACACTACAATCTAATTTAGACGTACCAAATAAAAAACATATATATGGTCGTATATATATATTTTTATATAAAATGACTCTGAAATTAAATATCAATTAAAATAAATCAAACAAATTTGCGAACACCACACGAATTTTAATCATGTTAACTCGCTATAAAATCTTTCATCATTTCACCCCGTAATATTATAAACATTTGAAAATAATGTATTTTTCTCGAAATTCAGCAAAATCGAAATGCATTTCATTAGTAGTGGATTTCGTTTGTCTTTTTGACCCATGGTACCTTCTTTCCAACGCTACATAAAGCAGGTTTGCAGAAGAGCTCGTCATTTTCTCGAGCCTATTGCTGACCTGAGGTGACTAATTCACGAGGTTTAACGGAGCAGCGGAGTCGGTCGACGGCGTGCTACCATCTGAATTCCGAATGAAGTCTGGTTGCATCGGCATTACCTTTAGGTAAGAACGCATTCTGTGAGATTATTTTTTTTGAACTTTCGTGCTTAAATTTGGCTTATACGCTTAGAACATTGAATATCTTAAGATTGAAGTTACTCAAGAGATTAGTATCAGGGTTTTTATGCAGAGATCTTACATTGAAAAATATAACACGAGTATTTTCTCTCTTATTGCAGGGAAGTTTGGACGGTTTCTTTCGCACAACGCTGGATGCCAAACTAACCAAAGATGCTCACTTCATCACGTTGTCAAATGGGTTTGAATCGAACTGCACTTGGTAAGTTCTTCATTCTTTTCGCTTACTTTCTTGTACTTTAAATTAAAAGCGAAATACCTCCAGTAATAGTAGTCTCTGTGATTTAGTTACGGATTATCTGTCGTGAGGCCAGTTATATACCTAGAGAAGGTTTTACTTTAGGTGGCTTACTCTGCCTGAATTTTAACACGGTCGAATCATAATCAAATATTTCACATTTTTCGAGGGATCTGGTTTCAATAGCATTTAAAGTTTTAGTTCAAAATTTGATCACTTCAAATACTGAGTGAATTAAAATTACGGTCGAACGCAGTGGGGAGAAAAAAAGGTGCTTTAACGAGCTTAGTACAGAAAATGCTGCTAGAAAGTCTTCGATGAAAACTAACCGCGCTTCGTTGTTTCCGTTGGGATAGGCTTAGATTTGCATTTGCTAAATTTGAGGGGTGACCGCTTGCTTTTTACTCTCGCTATAGTTTTGATTTGACGGAATTTATCCAATTTGTACTATTTAAAATTATTTATATTCGTCTAATTATGTCAAGCGAGGAATCGAAGTGTGATTTAGGTTACAATTTGTTCGATCTAAATGAAATTTCTCAATTTCTGAAAATGGTAGCCGCAGCTGGCGTTAATCCCTTCTGAGGAATTGGTGACCGACGGACACCGGCAGTCGGCGAGGGGAGAGTTTCTTGAATTTCTTATAAGTTTCGCGATTTGACGTGATATGTGATGGGAGGTTATGGAAAGTGGTTTGGTCGGGTGAATAGCCAAGTGGGCAGCGCGTTCGACTTCTTTGATAGTGATTCCGGGTTCGATTCCCAGTTAAAAAGTGCCTTAGATGTTGAACCACTTTTAAATTTCTATTAAAAGTTTGATCGGGACAGGAGTTATTCTGATTTTATTTCGCACCTAAGAGTGAATATTCAAAATTAAACTATCAAATGAAATTTATTTTCAACGACTCTCCTGTTCTCGGTACGATTTGCAACTTAAGTTTCGGACATAATACTTGACGATTTGTTCTTCAACCTAAAATCGTGGAATTTAGGATTTTCTTTACTCTTTCAATCAATTTGAATTTAAATACTAAATGCGTTTTTGCTAAACTGGTATTTCTTTGCGATAAGTTTCATAGATATGAGTTATTTCAACGAGTGCGCTACTTGGACCCGCGCTAGTTTCCCAAACCTTTAAGTTAAAGTTCAATAAGTTATTAAGTTTAAACTCTTCATTAAATTTCGTCTCGACGGAATACGAAATGTTAATAAAATCGATTCCAATTATTTGCTCGATCTTTAACGTAAAAAGTTTTTAATAATTTCCGAAGGTGGGATAAAGTAAATTAAAAGAAAAATATTTAAATCGAAGATCTTTAATTTTAAAATCTAAACACTAACCTTTGCTTGAGACTTTTCAAGTTAATTGCTCAGAATTCCATTTAATAATTTTGCATTGTAAAGTTGTGGTGCTATATGTAGTATTACTTCAATATTACAATATTATTAAAGGAAGCTATTAATGAGTGATGATTGCAATTCATAATTAATGTTTTATGAATAGTTTACAAAGAAAATCTTCACTTATCTGAACTTTTAATTATCATAAAATTTGAAAAATAGCCAACCTGTGTATAAGAAAATTGTCAATTTCTTCAAATTCAAAATTTAACTCTGAGAACTGTATGGCTTCCTTTCATTGAAATTTCTTAAGTATGAAAATGAACTTTTACAATGTAGTATATATAGTAGTAGTTATAAATGTCGGTTTCTCATGGATTTTATTTTTCACTCTTGTCAAAAGGGGGAAGGAGAAATGAAGACTTCAAGCAACTCTTTTTAAATGTGATTTTATTGCATAATTTCTAAGTGTACATTTGTTTCAGTGCTCAATAAAGAAAATTGCAGACAGGATCTCTTCAAACTTCATTCAAAACCTGTCCCATCCCCAACCCCTAAAAGTTCCTGGTATTGGAAGAGCCGGAATGGCCGAACCTATCTCGAAGATTTTGATGTGTCATTTGTTTCCTGCTGTTGCAGCATCCTCTGGACCATTTCTGCCTCCTGTACATACATAGTGTGTTCTGTGCTACTTCAATGGTTGCATTCAGAATAATTCTGAATACAGCCATTGAAGTAGCACAGAACACAATGTATGTACAGAAGGCAAAAATTATCTGAAAAGAGAATGTACATTGAAAATCAATAAATAATATGAAAAGAGAAAAAAACATGTTATTTTTTTAACCAACTGAATGACCTTGGGGACTTAGAATAATTTTTGCAATACCAGTAGTGCCCAAAGGGTTAAAGAGGCTGTACAGGAAAAAAAAGTTGAAATAAGAAACATATGAGTTCCGGGCATAAAGGGTTAAGGAGGCTGAGCAGGAAAAAAAAGTTGAATTAAGAAACATATGAGTTCCGGGCATAAAGGGTTAAGGAGGCTGAGCAGGAAAAAAAAGTTGAATTAAGAAACATATGAGTTCTGGGCATAAAGGGTTAAAAAGGCTGTGCATGAAAAAAAAGTTGAATTAAGAAACATATGAGTTCTGGGCATAAAGGGTTAAAAAGGCTGTGCATGAAAAAAAGTTGAATTAAGAAACATATGAGTTCTGGGCATAAAGGGTTAAAAAGGCTGTACAGGAAAAAAAAGTTGAAATAAGAAACATATGAGTTCTGGGCATAAAGGGTTAAGGAGGCTGAGCAGGAAAAAAAGTTGAATTAAGAAACATATGAGTTCCGGGCATAAAGGGTTAAGGAGGCTGAGCAGGAAAAAAATGTTGAAATAAGAAACATATGAGTTTGTTAACAGAAATTATTTTGAAATTTATAGAAGCAGCTAGAAAGAGATCTAGGTATAAAGATTTCATGATATTATAGGAGACTTGGGAAATATGCTTACATAAATTCAAACAATGCAAAATTTGCAAGAGAAGTGGGTACTGACTGACCTATCATGGAGACTTAAATTCTGATGATCAGAATTACTTGAAGACCAACTAAAAGTGAGAATATTCAGGATTTTTGAGGTCCAAATTCAAAAAGAAAACTATGCAACTTAAGAATTTAGAACTTTTTTATTACTTCTTTGCTATACTACACAATTAACCAACTTATAAGATATTCAAAGAGCAGCATTCTTCAGCTCATAGCAAAATTCTGTGGGCTAATACTTGACTAATTAGAATGTGACATAAAGAGGAAGTACTGCAGGGAAATCAACTACTGCTCAGAAATTATTCGCTCATGCCCTCGATCTGCAAAAGTTCTTAGGGAATCTATTTCAAAACTAAGAATTTGATATTCAAAAACAAAACAAAGAGGAAGCCACTGACATGTATAAAAGAAACTTAGAGAAGGATGAACCCTGAGATATTTGCTCTGTTCTTGATAACAAAACGTTTTGGAACTGCAGTGATTTTTTGTAAAACATGTATGATTGGTCTAAACTTTTTGTTGAGTTGAACTAAATTAGTTCAAATTTAAACATTTATCAATTCTGAAAGTAAAACTTATTTTTAACACAAGTGCTCATATCCTTTTTTGTTATTCAGATTTTGTAAGACGGCGTCATAAACAAAGCATTATATTCAACATCATGCTTTTATTTGACAATGTGTGATTACTATTTCCTGCAACCTAATACAACATCCTTCATTAGCCAATGGATCAAGGTATTATATTTACATTCAACCAATATTGATATTGCCTCCAACGTTTGTAAACTGAAATTCATGAAATATACATGAGTAAAATTAACCAGAACTTTTAGTAATAGTAAAACATAAAAAATGCCACCAAATACATCAAGAAGGCACGGGAGGGTGTTAAGTAAATGTCAATGGGATTATTATCGATAGATAGATTTATGAAACAGTCTGGCAAACAAAAAAATTCTAATCCCGCTGAGTCCCATCACTGGGCTTGAACTGCTTCTCTGATGTCAACAAGTATACTCATCCTAATAGGAGGTTCTGATATGGCTATGTGTAATAATGCTTAAAAATGAAAAGAAAAATATTTTAAATACAATTAAATAATGATTTGAATTTTTTTCTTCAGAATTTTCAAAATAAACAGAAACAAGGTATATTGCTCTTTGTTTTATAGTTTCTGAAACGTCCTAGTTCCTCAACGGCATTGCATCCCAAGGATCTTGATCGAAAATTCTAAGGTATGTATCTTTACAAAATGTTAAATTCAAATTTATTTGAAATAAACTTTTATTTATTGTTGTGGTTATTATTAATGTATTTTAGTTGCTGAATCATTTGTTATTTGCAAACTTAAAATTCAATTCATTTTATTGATTTTTTGTCAGAAATTGTTTCAAGAACAGTGAGCAGAGAGAAGTCAAAGAAGGATGAGGGAAAGGTTTTGACATTTGTAAAAGGTCACATGAAAAGTAGCATTTTGTACTAAAATGATTCAAGAAAATTGACAGACTCAAAAAATATTTGTGATGTGCTGTGAGAAAAGTAGAAGTTTGATTGCAACATAATGGCAACACTTCTTCGCAAAGAAATAAAATTTTGAACCAAATGACTCCAGTGTTCAGTGAGAATATTTGCTTGGTCAAATATGGGTTGAATTCAAAATCAATTTATAAAAATAAAGAGTAATAAAGAAAAGCATAGTCTATCTTAGGAAATTAAAAACTGCATAAATAACAAATTTAATTACAGTAGAACAAGGAAAGATATTTTGGTACTAAGAGCCAAATGAAAGTGCGTTATCATCAAAATAAGCATTGTTTTATTTCAGGAAACTTCATGTTTCATATACTTCAGTTCACCGCTTATTAATAAAAAGTATAAAGTTTGTATGTGTGTATGTTATACATCATATGTTGCTTTATCACGATTTGGGTTGCGAGAAAAACGTTATTTATCTGTAAATGGAACATTATCGGGGATGGGACAATAAATCGTGAAGAACTGAAGGAAAATAGCGCACTGAATTCCATTCTCAAGTCAGCTTGGACGAACTATGATAGAATTCCGCGTAGGTCTAACCGTTCGACAGGCTGGCGTAGTGGGTCGAGGCACCTCGGTGCGACGCTACTGTCTCGGGTTCGAATCCGGTCGCGACCGCTTCCGGGATTAGAGGGCCGCCTACCCCACCGGATGTTTTTTCTTCATCCTAACTTCGGAATAAACGGATTCGAGCCCGTACTTTAGTGTTGCGGGTGCCCAAGACCCGCACACCAGCCCTCGAACCCGCTTGGCGGGCGGCCAAATCGTTTATTTCTCACATTTTTCTCGGATCACTTTTTTGGCTGCAAAATTTTCAATTTTAAGTAACTTCGGTTTACCCTTTTCAAAAAATTGCACTGCTGGGCTCAAACTTCAGCGAAAAAATTCTTAAGTCCAGGCAACCAATGTATGTACGTACAATAACGTAAGAGTTGGTTGTCTGTATTTTAAAAATCATTTTCGCCGCATTTACCCAGCAGTGCAACGTTCTGAAAGGGTAGCTGCAAAAAGGCCATATCAGACATTTTATTAATAACATAATTAAAAATTAATCACTCCACTCGTGCTAACGGTGAGGCAAAATGTTAAAACGAGCAATGCACGGTATTTTTGAATTTATAACAATGAGGGAGATTGTTGAATAAGGGGAAGTTTTCGCACATATATAAAACAGTATACGTAGTCTAGAATTGATCCTAGTGTGAACTACTTTTTAAGCTATCGTTAATTCGTGATAAGAAAGCAGTGGGGAAAATTCATAAGTACACATTCTACATCAGAAAAAATTAGACTCCCCGAATATTAAAATAATGCTTCAAGTTAATAAAACTTCAATTGTGTGAACTGTTCTTCCAACCGAGAAATCAGGGTCCTTGTATTTAACTAAAAATATTAATTTTCAATGTAGGTTTGTTATAGATATATACTTCCTCTAGCTAAATAGTGTCTTATGAAATCGAGAAAAGTACCATAAAAAAGAAAATCAAATAGTTTTACTTATATGCCAATAGATAAGGATGGTTTTTATGAGGTAAAAAAATGTTTTAGAAGAAAATGTTGAAGAAAGCTTTCTTTCCATAATAATTCTCTTAATTATTCCTGTATTTCATTGAGTTGGTAGCAATGATAAAATGGTGCAAGGGAAAAATAGTCTATTGATAGTTTCATACTTCTCAGGGTCAAACCTTGGGCTAGATATCCTAGCTAGGCTAGAAGTCCTAACTTTGCTTCCGTTTGTTTACGAAAGGGTACTTGCATATGGTTTTAAGTGCAAATATGCCATAAGTAACATTGAAACTTACATGCCAATGAAAATGTAACAACAGGTAACTGAGTTACTTCCATAACCAAACTTATTATAAGACAAAATTGGCAAAATTATTTGGGAGAAAAATACCTTTACTAGGAAAAGATACGATGACTTTAAGATGACCACCAATCAGAATTTCCTCTCGTGCCCTAATTCATTCCAAAAATTTTTCCTGTCATCTGAGGCACTTCAAAGCTATAAATATACTAATTTAGCCTTCAATACATTTTCATTTTAATTTGCATAAAACGATTAGTTCTAACAATATTCAATTCAAGCTAAATCAGGGATGCAAGTAAACATGAACTTTGAGACATTAATATTCTAGTAAAAGAGTCAACACTATGCAATGATTATTGAAAATTCAAGTTGACTAATTGAGAATCTCTAAAATATAAAAAAAAGCTGGTATGGATCATCCTGATTGAAAGGGTTTTTGTTACGTATACTTGATTTCATTAAACTTAAATAGGTTTTCACAGCACATAATATCAAAAGGTACATCAAAGACCAAAGAGGATTCAGTGATCTTCACCAAAAACTGTATTAAATGCATAGGAATAACTAAATACTCGTATATCACTGCAGATTCCAAAACATCTCCAAACAAAAAGTTAAGTATAAAATATTAAAGTGCTTCAAAAGCTTCGGTTATTTCACACATTAGCACCAAACTAAGTATATAGTGAGATCAAAACATTATTTATTGATTATTTTGAATAACACATTGGTTATTTCATAGAAAAGTAAATTATTAAATTAAAGAAAGCAAATTTATTCTGATACATAAAATTGAGATAATATTGATAGTCCAACATGAATAACTTCTGGCTAGACACTCTAAATAATTCCTTAGCTTAATATAAAATATCATGACATGATAATGAATGATTTTCAAAAAGAATTGGAGTTATAATTTCCTTGAAACAAAAATGAAGAAAAATAACTAGGAATATGATATAACTAAATAACATGGGGATGGCAATGATATGTAATCAAGAGATTATGCTGAGATACTAATTTAACGATTTTCCTGATTGCTGAGTTTAATACAAGAAACGTTTAAATCAAAAAGGCATTAATTCTCTAAATCACAATTCATTTGAGTCAGAAATATGAATAAGCAATGACTTCCTCCTTTCGACTTAGTTTTGATTGAGCACCTCCCATTTTCCTCTTAAAATTTTATACATTAACTCGCCATAGATTAGTATAGAGTAAAAATATCTAGTAGACTATCTTGCAATAGATACCTTTTAAGGCAATCCATCTTGTCTTCTTAATCGCCTCCTAGAGCCAGGCGCTGCTTTCACACTGAGTGCGATGAGTTGGAATTCACTACGATGATAAAGGAAAATATGGATTACTAATATTAAATATTTTGATTTGAAATTTCTGCGTTTAACACCTACTGCCCACACACCTAAACAGTATCCTAAACTTATGGAACCTACAGATGAAACTTTACCTTAGCTTTCATTCTCTAGGATACCATTATCACTTTAGGAGTAAGTTTAAATGTTACAGGATTACATTCTCCTTAAGCAAAATATAAATTTAGATTGTGAGAAGATTGTAAATTTTTTATCAAGCATAAATATTGGTTATTCTAAGTATGAATTATGTATTTACGATTCATAAAAGACGATTAATAGTAATAGAATTAATTGAGATCTCAGGAAAAAATACAGTAGCAATGGCAATGTAAGAACTTTATATTTTCAATTCAAACAGAAAAAGTATTCAAAATACGATCGAATAATTTCGAAGAATACTCCACTGCACTGAAAAAGGATTCAAATAATAAGCAATCGACCTATATTTAACGTATTTATAATGAGATTTGTATCACTTTGGGTCTAGAATTGCTAGTTTATACATCTCATTAAATTTTTGATCTATTAAAGTTTCCCGTGTATTTTTAACAGTGTATTCCAGAAAGTTAGAGCAACCACACAATCATATTAAGGTAATTTAAATCTTGAGAGAAGTTTTTATTAAAATTGTGATAAATGAAAAAGATTATTTACCAATAACACCGGCCAGCTGCTATTCGGACACCACCCATTCCCCGTCCAACTTAAAGTAAACAATGCGCATTCTCCGCACGACAGTTGAGTCTCGATAAATGTACGGCAGCGGGAAACGCGGTCAATAATATTCATTAATTTCTTTTCGTGAGGATGGTAAACTACGATTCAGCCTCATCGATTACATTGTCTTTATCACCGTCCTCCTCTCCAGCGTTGCCTCTAAATATTATACTGTGACTTTTTAGAAGAAAACGAATGTATTGCAAAACAGAGGAATTTCCATCCCACACTCGAAGCAGAGAGTACTCCTCTCGCTCTGAGATTGAGAGAGATCTTCCCCATCAGTTTTTCTCAGGACAGAACAATAGATTAAAAATTTTCAATAGATTAAATAAAAAATCAGCATCTAAAATTGGAAACATACCAAATAAGCTATCAATTCAGTTTTTCGTGTGCTGTTGAGCATGGTTTTGAAGAGATTGTACTCTATGATGGCCTCTCACCATTACTGATTAAAAATTCAACATTCTTCCGTAATCTTCTATCTGGTGAAAATTAATTAGATGTAGAGTGGAAAATGGCCAAGATTATATGATAAAGAAAGATGCTCTGTTCGAAAAGCTGACTATTCTTAAAAAATATGAGAAAGAAACCAGCATTACACTAAAATATGGGAGGCAAAGCAAAGATGATTTTCGCGTTTTAAGGTGTAAAGCCCTTATTTTTAAATATGAGTCAAACCTTAAAAACTAAGGGACAAGAAACTATTCCCTATTGTTTTCTGTGAAAACAATAATAATTTGTAATATCCCACTTACAACACTACCCCACTTTTAACAGTTTCCTCTTGGTTCCTTGAAAAGGGCCTATCTCATGTTTTACCATAATTAAAAATGAAAAGTAGTAGTACTCAAAGACAACACCTTCCTTTGAAAATGTCTCAAAGCTAAGGATATGAGATTTCTTGCTTACAAATTGTCTTGCTTGAAATTACCATATCAACTAGCCACTTGTTTGAATAATTAAAAAAATCTTTAAGACCAGAGTATTCATTTCAAAGAATATATTTGTGAACATAGACTTCCATCACTCAAATAATAGGTAAAATAAATACCCCTCTCTAAGCATATTATTGCAATATTTCATTAATTTTACAGAAATTGTACTTACTACTCATTCCACCAGAAATATGATCCTTGATTAATTTAATTCGTAACTTTCAAACTTTCTTTTAGGTTAACATTCAATAAACTTCTGATATTAACATACTTAATTACCTTCTTTATTGAATTTGGAACTTACAAACTACAGTGTCTGAAATTGTGTAACTGGGCTTGGCTGAGAGAAATTCCTATTTAGTATGGCTTAAATTAGGAGACAATTTGTCTTGTATATTCTTGACGTTCCCAGAACTTGATTAGAATTAAAAACTTAAACAAAGCAAATATATCAGTATTCCTTCCTCCTCCTGGAAGTATTTGCTAGCTAACAACCCTAATAAAAATGCTGTAGGAACTTATGATAACATTTCTACAATTAACCAAATTTTCTAAAATAGTTTATATTTGTGATATATCAATAGTTCTATAATAGGATCCCAAATTACTACAAACAATTCATCGGGTTACTTTAAGAGGATACTGTAACTGTTATATTCTAATTTGCAGTTTTTAACAACGAAATAAAATGAATTATAAACATATCATGCAAGAAAAAAACGAGCTTTAATATCAACTTTGGTTTACAAATCGAGTAAATGAAAGTACAAATTTAAGACAGCTATTGTCTCTTAAAACCAAGCACATAAGTCCTGAATGCACCAATTTTAGAATAATTCTTGTATAATATACACAAAAATATTTTCATATATGTTTTAAAAAGTTAACGTTTAAATCCACTGGAGTACTTGTATGACTGACATACTACCTTACTTTTAAGAATATGAAACAGTACAAGAGAATAAATTGAATATAAAAAAATATATCAATTAATGCCTCAGAGGATATTTGCAAGATATTGGAAGTGCTTCCTTTATATGTGCAGCTTACTCCAACTTAATCCATCTTCAAAACTGAACGGATGCTGCAAAAGAAAAAAAAAACATGAAAATCTTTTAATAGAACTATATGTACAAATTAATAGCATCTGGAAGAATTTCATTTGAAGATATGAATTTTATTTAGTTATATGAAAGAATACTGATCCTCTAATCTGTTTCGATCGATATTAAGTACCAAAAGTATTATCTATCTTATTTCATTCTATGGTAAAGAAATACAAAAATTTATGATTTCATTCTTCAGAAACCAGATTAATGAAATCTGTAAAAATTTAGGCAACAATTGTATCATTAATTATTTATATAAAAGGTAAGATGTAACTGAATGAACATGTTAACACTTATTTAAGTTATGTTGCAGTAAATATCAATCATAATTTCAAGATCAAAAGGAAACTTAGTTACAAAGGAGTAATTTTCCAATCTGATTACCTCTATTTGAATATTCAAAATAAAATGAAAAGAATTGTAAGACTAACAATCAACAGTCAAAATTTTTATTTAGAGATATTTTACATATGGACACCAAATCATTTGTCCCTGACTAGAGGGCAAAAGGATCACCCCAAATATCAATAATTTACATTATCAAAATCACAAATAATTTAAATATCAAGTAATTTACATTATTTGATATTTGTTTGATAAAAGATCTCAAGAGTTACCTTTTAAGCTTTGATTCCAATCAGTTCAGTTAATACATCTACATTACCAATCCACACTTAGAAATGTCTTACCTTTTTCCTTCCTTCATAAGGTCAAATGCAGCATTAACTTCAGTAAATGGTAAGGAATGGGTAACAAATTCATCCACCATAATCTCTTTTTTCAAGTATTTCTCAACTAGCTGAGGTACAGAATCCTTGCTCTTGAAGCCTTTAAATAAAAATAAATATTTTGTTAAATATAATCTTTAAATATCTCTCTTGTACAATGAAAAATAATCAATGCATAGTCAAATTAAAAAATGAATAGTTTTACCATATAAATTGTTGCAATTCGATCTTGAGCTATGACAATGGAAAAACAGCAATAAATGGAGGACGCATTTTGCATCACTATCTGATTATGCCACAGTTGATTAAACTTGCAGTAATATTCAAAAAGTGCCTAGTAGTTCATTAAATACATCATTATATAAAGATTAATTGATGAAAATTGAGAAAACCCATTTACTTATCCTCAAATGAAAGCTGAAAAATGAAGTTGGAATAATTTACCTCCCCAATCAGGCAGAAATAAAATTATGGATAATTACCTAATTGTCGAATCCCATAACTGATTCCCATTGAATAGAATGAGAAATTAATTATAGTAAACTTACATAAAGATAAATATTATTATTAATTTTAATTTCAGTGGTCAAGGTCTTCTATTTTTACTGATAAAATACACCGCAAAAGTTACAGTAATGAATACTTATTATATATTTATATTATACTTGGACAAAAGAATCACCTTTTGTCAAGGAGTGATTTGAAATTTATGCTCAAATAGTAAAAAAGTAAAGCACCTCCAAATGCACAGCCTTTCCATACACGACCAGTCACCAACTGAAAAGGTTTTGTAGATATTTCCTGACCAGCAGCTGCAACACCAATTATCACGGAAGTTCCCCACCCCTTGTGGCAGGATTCTAGAGCAGCCCTCTGTATATTTGTTAAATGAGGAGATTACCAAATTAAGAAAAAACAGTAACTCTTTGATGAGATATAAGTAAAAAATACCCAAAATAATTTCTCATGGTTATGTTGATTACATAGCCAGCATATAAGTAAATTTAAGCGTGTTACAAATAAAATCATATAAGAATGAGTTTTTGAGATGTCATTTCATTCCAAATGTGTATAATAAACCATATACAGTGGAACCTCAGCTGACAAATCAACCAAACAAATAGATTTATGAACAAATTTTCTGAGAACAAACATGCAAGTAGGGAAGGGTTGATTGTTGAAGGTTGAGTGTTTAATTGCTAAGCTAATGGGTTTAAATGAAAATACTTTGAAAATCCACAGAGATCAGAAAATTTGTACTGACATCTCTACCCTTAGTAGCTCTACCTTTACATTAAGTGCCATCAATTATAGAATAAATAAGAAGTAAAGCACTATATTCAATTTGCATGGGGGATGGGATTATTAGCTAAGAGTATCAGTGTGATGGTACAAGTGACATGCACACAAATCAGAAATTGTAAAAATTTTAATGAATAATTTATTGGGGTCCAGCAATGGATTAATCTATTTTACATTGGTTCCTATGGTTAAAATAGTTTAGGTTTTTGTGAACATTCTGAAAAATGAACGGAATTCAGGAATGAATTTAATGAACTGAAGTTCCATTGTAATCTTATTGTATATCGACTGGAACTTTCTAACAACACTAAGAGATTCAGCTGTCCAGAGATCATTCCTATTTAGAATTTTTATTTAAGTTTAGTGACTAATTTAAATCAAAAATTTACACTGTAAGCTATAATCAATTCCCTTAAATAATTGTAGAATGCATTCTTTTTCCTACTACTTGTAACTTAAAACACAAATGAACAAATATTTTAGTTGAAAGCTACAATCAAATTGTCTGAGATTAGAGAAGAAATTGAGTTAAAGTATAAGAAAAATATTCCATTACCATTAGCTCCACATTTCCTACACATTCAAAAGTGTAGTCTAAACCACCATCAGTCATTTCCACCAAGACTTCCTGAATTGGTTTATCGTAATCTTTTGGGTTCACAAACTCAGTGCAGCCAAAAATTTTCCCTATATATATAAAAATTGCATCAATGAATAGTGAAAATATTAACAGAAAATATCATTAACATGTCAGCAAAAGTTTGTTAAAAAGTAACTCTTAGAAGATTTAAAAGATGTAAAGGTAATTTTGTAAAATTTCTTAAATAAATAATTTTAAATTTACCAGTTTAGCTTTAAATACAATAAATATTATCAATAGATATCCAAGCAGAAAGATTTAAATTTTAACGAAATTTAAATTTTCAAAAGTTAATTTTTATTAATTTGCAGAGGCATGAAAGAAATACACATTCTTTTATATCAATAAACCAAGAAATTTTATAAGTCACTCACAGAAAATTAAACAGACAAATTGAAAAAGTAGAGTAAGCTGTGTGTGGATAATAACATCATGTAATTTATGGTTTGAAAAAGAATCTGATTCAACTGAATGAATCAGTCCACCTCAAAGAAACTAATTTTTTCTTTCTAACGTGAGGTATACTTCTGAAATTTCCTTGCAAAAAGAAATGAAATCATATGTCATCAGATACACATTAGAACATTTAAGGAGGAGAATGCAGTATAAATTACCATTTCAATGAGCATTTAGATTCATTAAACATAAATAGGATTCTATAAATTTTTTACTGGAAATAAAAAGGAAATATACAGTTGAGGTGATTCTAATATTCTATGAAGGTAAGGTTTTATTAACACCATAAATTTAAAATTAAGTTCTTCCATAAATATTCATCAAATGATACTATAGCGCTCCTACATTGCCAAGTAGGACATGACTTTGTTGAAATTGAATTTCTTAAATTTAATATAAAACAAGGTTATCAGAGGGTTACAAAGTATTACTATCTGTTAATGCTAATTTTTGAGGCTTTTTCGGATGGTTAAAATAAAAAAAATAGTCATTTAGAGGGTTAGGGACCCTTGCAGCAGGAGGGGTCCCAAACCAACTTACCATATGGTATACTATTTAAAAAGTTATAAACTATTGAAATGGACAACAATTTGTAATCTTTATTACATTACTTATACAAAAAGATTTATCAGCATCTTTTGATTGACACTAGTAAATCTCTTTGGACATGGAAATGCCACTGAAAATTACCTCTAACCATACAATTCTTTTTAAGGATATTATTTGACAGAATATTGGATGATCTCATTCATCCTCACCTGTTTCAAACTTTGCAGGATTCACATCAACCCCAATGATTCGTTTAGCTCCAGCAGCTCTGCATCCCATCGCTACAGCCAGACCAACAGCACCAAGACCCCATATGGCAACACTAGATCCAGCCTCCACTTTTGCAATATTCAAAGCAGCACCATACCCAGTGGTTATTCCACAACCCAAAAGACACACTTTGTCCAAGGGAGCCGTCTTATTTACCTTTTGAAGTAGATGAAATAGAAGAAGCTTAATTAAGAAAGTTCTTTTTTTCCAAAGTATTCACGCCATAGAATCTAGCTTTCTAAGCATTAGATTCTTAATAATTCCATTTTTAAATAGTGAGGTACATCAACAAGAAAGGTTTTTATAAAAGAGGTATGCAAGAGTCAATATGCACTGGTATCATTAGAAGCACATTCAGTGAATTAAGTTTCAACATACAGAGACATCACCTTTAATGCTATTACACATAATTAGATGCAGTAAGACTGTAAATACCAAGAAGCCAGTCCATACATAAAAGATAGTTCTCCACAGATTACTAAGAAAATTATACATAAGGTGATCACACACTGATATAATTATCAATTTTTTAGTTACATAGAACAGGCAATATCATTATACAGAGGGGAAAAATCAATCATGCTTTGTTAACTAAGTAATTTTCTTCTTGAGAAATTTACTAACTTCACCCGACCATTATCTACACACATAAGTAAAATTGATAATGATCTAAATAGTAGGGATTCAGAATTAATATCCTCACCTTGCACAGGGATAGTTCAGAAACCACAGTGTATTCACTGAAGGTTGAGCATCCCATGAAATGATACACTGTGGTATCTCCACAACGAAAGCGTGACGTTCCATCAGGCATCACACCTTGTCCCTAGGATAGGAAAAGGAAATAGAAAAATTGAAGGAATTGAGATTGAAAGTCTACTGATTTACAAATTATTCAAGCAAAATGTTAATTGCTCGAATAGTTGAACAGGCGTAGAATCGGTACATGTTGAATCAATCATTATATATTTAAGATGTAGTGAATAAATTATACTTTGGGGAATTACCTGAGTTGAACGAATTTTCCCGCAGAGGTTGGTTTTGGGAGATAAGCAAAACTTGCAGTTATAGCACTGCGGAATATAAAGTAAAATGACATGATCTCCTGAAACGATACAGCAGGAAATTAGGAACAAGGTTATCAAAAGCAGAAATACTTTGAGTAAAATAGTTTAAGGAAAAGTAAAAAATTACCTTCAACACACAAGAGATAGAATGAAACATGCGCACCTACCCGAAGAAAATGATGTAACGTTTTCGCCGACGCTCTCCACTATTCCGGCACCTTCGTGTCCAAGGATAGTTGGAAACTTGCCCTCGGGATCTAAACCACTTAATGTATATAAATCGGTATGGCACACACCAGTAGCTAAAATCTTTACGCGAACTTCACCGGCTTTAGGCGGATCTACGCTAACTTCCTCGATCTTTAAACTCCCTACACCCCGTGTCACTGCAGCCTTGCAAGTTATAACCTGAAACGAAAAATATAATTTGCTATAAGACAACCATTTATTCTTTTAAATATTTAAAACTGACTTATCTGGTTAGCTACAAACTTTTCCAACTGTGTCAGACATGGCTTCTTGCGATACAGTCCCTTAATTTCAAACAGACACGTCTGATATTTTTCTTCAACAGAATGACTTGATAAGCGCGATAGCCGGTCTTAATTGCAATGATCAAGGTCCTTCAAAAGCGAGAGGAGCGGAAACATGTGATATCGGATGTGACGTAAGAGCGGCAAAGTTAATAATGGCAAAGCTTTCTATTCAGCGACACAAGTTGACAAAAGTTACAAAAGGAGCTCTCTCTATCCTTTTCTAGAGTTTGGCACTCTCCTTTCTTGTAAAATCCAGAGACTGTTCTTTTCACGGAGCCCTTATTAAATTTATCATTCCCAGTTGCACTTTTTTATCTGTACCGCTTATGTGATGTGTATTCCTTGCATTCAGATTGTTTGTTTGATACATTGTTTTAAGTTGCGTTTTAAGGGTATCATTTACCAGCACATAAATATAGTAATTATTGTTACATAACTAAGGCGATGAGTGCAATATCAATTCGATTCTTTTCACTGTTATTTCGATTTGAAAATTCTAATAATTAGGTAAGAAACTCATAGAAATTATGGTAAAGGTGGGCGTAAACTCAACCGAAACTATGTAAGATACTATTTTCTTTTCGTAGAATGTAGGTAATCAGTTGCGTTTACATTATCAGACAATATTACATATTTTTGGGCCTTAAATGTAAACGGGAATTTAATATCCTTTTAAACGCTTGTTTCCACAATGATCCACATCTACTGATTGTTGAACATAGGATGTCATCTTTTGTAATAGACTAATTCTACCGTTACGTAACTCTTCTTTGATGCTCGTAAAATTATTTGCTCTTCCAGTTTT
This sequence comes from Pachydiplax longipennis, assembly GCA_036926295.1. Taxonomy (NCBI): domain Eukaryota; kingdom Metazoa; phylum Arthropoda; class Insecta; order Odonata; family Libellulidae; genus Pachydiplax; species Pachydiplax longipennis. The sequence continues at coordinate 7,449,509 of JAVFKF010000010.1, forward strand.
TATTGTTTTCATTTTCTTCGGTACGATATAAAAATTTTAAGCAATTGGAATAAGCAACTGCTACATTTTTTTGCTAATCCAAACAGTAAACATGTGGAACCTGAGGGGGAAACTTTCCATTGCCAATGCTTGAGTATTCAAACTTAAGTTCATTTAGGTAAGACATCATCATCATGTCTCTAAACACGAAGAAAAGTTGCTTCACTTAAGCCTTAAAAGCAAACAGCAGCTATTGAAGTGATTTGGTATAATCACAGTGTAGTTTGGTGTATAAATGCTTTGTTTATTTTAAAGACAACTTAGAGAGAGGATTTTAAGAGAAATTTAATTCATGATAGATTTCGGTGAGACATGGTGGAAGTCCTTCATGATCACACACCAAGTGAAACTATGTAGTCTCAAAATTCATGTATAGAAATGTAATTCATAGCCAAAACCAAAAACATTTATTTCCTTAGATATAATTCATAAGCACATAAAGAATTATAAGTAAAATTTACCTCTTTTATGGAAAAGTGAATGTGACAAATCATTGGCTTGTTTTTGTTTATTGAAATCCTGAAAAATATGGAGCTCCTAATGTTAAATAACATAGCCTGCTCTATTATTATTTTTCTATCATTTTCTGTTATCTCAAGGAGAAATGAAATAGCAAGTCAAGGGTACAAAAGATTTTAGTCAATTTATAGTTTAACAGGAGGTAGGATTAACATCAGAGGAAAGGATTGGAAAAGGAAATGGTGAGAGGTTTGCTAATGAGAATTCTGGCGTTTGGGATCATTAGGGTCGTGTGATTTTTTAATTGTTCTTTTGTATTCAGTGCCCAACTTTCTTTTCAAAATAGAGGTATTTCATTTCCTAATCATATTGATGACCAGATCCTAGAAGGTTGCAGTAGGCCATTTGCAGTGCTTCCAGACGAGAATTGTTTAAGGCGCTGTGGTGCTCTGTCCTACAAGTAACATACGTGAAAATTTTTCCGGCAGTTGACAGCATGTACAAATATGTTTCCCCCATTTTAAGGGTTAATGAATATCAAGAAAAATATTATTCCAATTATGCAAAATGTTGTGCAATGATTCTAGTTTGAACTTCCAAGCCCTCCCTTTGAGTGCTGTGTCTGTAAAGCTCCACTACATTTACTTCCTCCCAGAACTTTGGGATGCAGTACCTGGTGATGGAGAGCCATATAGTGCAATATTCGATAAGCATTAACTATGATCTCTGTGATGGGCGATACTTTTCAATTTTTATATTTAATATACATACATACATACTAACACACACTGGAGCCTTGAAAATTCAATACAACAACTGCCAATCTTTCAATTAATAAATGGTCAATATAACTGCATTAGTTAAAATTTAAATCATATCAAGGCCTTAAAATTACATATCTAAATATTCATTTTAGGGTTCGAGTTCATTATTTCGCTCAATTTATTAAGAAAAGTACTTCGCTTTCCAAGATCTCTAATAAATCTAATATTATTATAGTAGGCATTTCCCCTTTGCAATGGATTTAATAAAGTAATTAGCTTTAAAAATATTCAGACTTTTTAATTATTTTATTAAAATCTACCTTAAAAAAATTGCAATTTTTAACTATCAAGTTTTTATTATATGAATCAACTCCAGAAAGTGTTAGACGTTTAAATCAACTCGAGGTCAAAAATCATATCTTATGCGTTTTTAAAGGTGAATTCTGAGAATAGTAACTTACACAGACCCTTCATAAAAAGATTTGCAATGCATTTTTATGGGAAATCTATACAGGAAATTGATAACACCTTACTTAATATATTGCACTATATTTCCCCGAAGACTATAATAAAACTTATATCAAACACCTTACAGGAGAAGGTAATAGCAGAATCAAAAGTAAATACAAATAAGGAAGACTTGAGAAAGCAAATGATAGAGCATGCTTAAAATTCAAGTTTGAAGAAGCAGCAAGAATTAAAAAATTATCGCAAGGTTAAGTTATGATGCTATTGGCATAGCGTGAAAGTGTAAACAACTAAACTTCCACTATTCTTCTTTTTATTTTAACTTATCTCTTTGAGACTTTGACAATGTTTGAGAATTGAAGAAGGAAAGTTGCATCTTTTTATTGACTTATTTATGTATTACAGTAATTACTAAAGAATTAGTGAGTAATAGTTATAGAATATGAATGGTGGGGTACCATACAAGGGATTAAATAAAGAATTATATTTCAGATCAGTCACCAATCACTAGAGTTCTTCATAGTATTTAAGATGGGTTAGCAATCGGTAGAAATCTATTAGATGATTTCATATTCGATGTAGAATGTTTCTTCTAGAAAAAGGAGCTAATCCAAATGTATTGTTAAGATACTGACAGTAAAGGATTCCTTTTAAAATCAGGAGATGATCCACATGTGCAAGATGAAAGTGGAAAGACTCCATTTGAATAAGTTACTGAATATAACTGCCTTCAAGCTATTAAGGATTTAGGTTATAGTTCTAACAATAAAACAGCTTGTACTAAATTAAGAGAATTCCGACTACAATTCAGATGGTTCTAGTGAAAATGAAGAGAATCCAGTAAATAACTGGAATCTAGTAATTTCCTAAAGAGCACAATGATGATCAGGCACTACGTGATGATCCATGCTATAGATCAATTGACGATAATAAAATAATTTTTACTGAACTGAATTATTGTGCCTCAGAAAATGAGGATTCAAGCTGCAGTTCAAGTGATTATCTTTTTCTAGAAGACTCACTGTTAGCAAAGCTAGAAATTCCATCAACTACAGATGAACAGGAGCTAATTGATAAGTTCTGTGAGGAGATAAGAGGTATAACAATACAACATGAACAAGAATCTAAAGAAAGTATTATAGAAAGTATTGAGAGAATAGTAAATGAGTACTTGACGAAAGGAATAAGGTGGAATTCAAGTTGTAGTAATGATAATGACAATGAAAAAACCGTAGCAAATTTAATATTTGAAAAAATTTCAGAGTTGATTGGGCAGTTTCATGTGTTTCTACTACCTCATCAATATAATGATGATGATACTGAAGATGATGATGAAAAAGAATGCCAAGCTTATCATTATATATATATCTATTATATATAGCTAACTCTCCGGATATACCTATATATATATAGGGGATACGAATTCTGACCATGTTCCACAAGCGCCGTCGACGTCAGAATTTTTCAACGTACTGGCCCTACGCTCTAGACGCCAGAATAATTCAGACTTTGACGCTAGCTATCATGGGTTCGATACCAGAAAGTCCCAAAAATCGCAATTTTCCCATAAGAATGCATTGCGTGGATTTTAAAAAATTATTTTGAGGCACTTATCGGTAAGATAGAGGAACCAAAATCTCGGAGGTTGAAGTTGAGGTAGTCTTCTATATGACGAATGGAAGAAATGTTACAAAAAGACCGTGAGTTCAACTCCAGGTGGGTGCAAAATTCTTCCATAAAAAATGCATTGCTGAAATCTTTGACGATTTTTTTTAATGCCTTCCCGATAAGCTGGAAAGATAAAACCCGGAATGGTGACAGAGGCGATTAAAATCTTTCTTCCATGAATATCACCGTTCGTCTAGTGGTCCTTGGTTCGATGCAAGAGGGTCATTCCGATTCTACCATGCATTTCAAACGGGGAAAACGGAATCTTATTTTAGGACCTTCCCGATAAGATATTGAATCGAAACTTTGGAAGAAGTCAGAATGGCACATATCTAATAATATTTTGCTATTTTATCTCACGGAAGGGTCCTGAGTTCGACGCTAGGCGGTCTTTTGCGCGAATTTTTGCAATCTGTTTTGAGACCATTCTCGATGTGATAGAAGAATCAAAATAACGGTGTTTGCAGATGAGATGGTCTTCCATAGTACCAAAGGAAGAAACGTTACCCAATGACCGTGTGTTCGACGCCAGGTGGGTTCGAAATGCTTCCGTAAGAAATGCATTGATGAAATCTTGGCCGATTTTTTTAAATGCCTTCCCGTTAAGCTAAAAAGTTAAAACCCGGAATGGTGACAGAGGCGTCTGAGAGCATTCTTTCATGACGTCCGCTGTTTCTCTAGTGGTCCTTGGTTTGATGCAAGAGTGTCATTCCGATTCTAACATGCATTTCAAGCTGGAAGAACGGAATCTCATTTTAGGACCTTCCCGATAAGATACTGAATTGAAACTTTGAAACACGTGAAAGTGGCACTTATCTAACATTTCCATGCCATTGTCTCTCACGGACGGGTCCTGTGTTTGACGTCAGGCGGTCATTTACACTAATTTTTTAAAAATTGTTTTCAGGCCTTTCTCTTTGCAGGAGACTATTCAAAATCACAGCGTTTGCGTTTGAAGTACTTTTCTATAGAACCAGAGGAAGAAAGGTTATATTTGACCGTGAGTTTGATGCCAGATGGATGAAAATTTCACACGTAAGAAATGCATTGCGGCAATTTTTAAGAATTTTGCTGGATAAGCTTCGAAGATGATACCCGTAAGGGGAACTTATTGTAAATTTTTACCAATTAGCTTGCAGTATGCAAGCAACTTTTACTCGTACTATCATAAAACTATCCAAGAAAACTAACTATGGTACTGTCATAAAAGAGATCACTAGTATTTTGGTGTTAAAAGCTGGAATAGAATAAAAATTGCTCTTTTATGGCCATCTTACAAGTAAACAAAGCGATATTTATTTATATGATCTCAATGAGAAATATAAAGAAATTAAAGACAAGCTAAAGAGCATAGTATGTAAAGGTATTGTAAACAAAAGTAAGAAAACTCATGAGTATTACTTTAAAGCAGAAATAGATAAAGTATATTTTTATATGAAATATTCACATGATAGTATTATTGAGCCTGTGAAAATCTTTAACAAAGCTGAAGCTTTAAATTTAAGAGTCAGCATACTTCAAATTGGAGAAAGTATAGTGAGAGCTAAAGGCACAAAAGAAGGAAAAAGAAATTACACAGATGTCTTAGAAAGTAGCATTATAATGTCATTTACCAGTAAGGTAGGAGAGATTAGTATTTATCCAAAGTCATAGTAAGGAAGGTGGTAATAAAATAGATGTAGAAATTGATGATGAGAGCAAAGCAAGGCTTAAAAAGTTAAAAGCTGGGAAGAAAAGCTTAGGAGAAGACTGTCTTTTGGGTGGAAAAATTGTTCTGGAGGCTATAGAAGATATAGGTTTTAAGAAAAATGGTAATGTACCTACAGAGTCGATCGAGATTACTAAGGATGTTCCATTTACTGATTTTACACAAGGTTGTTTGCAGCAAATTAACACAAGAGTTAAAGGCAGATAGCGATCTACCCATCATTGAAATTGTGCTGCAAAATAATAAGCTCACTCAAAATTTTTCCGATTTGGCAGGTATTTTTTTGTCACACCAAGCGATATGACTTTGAGTATGAGATTTTAATCTTTCTGGAAGCTCGCCACAGTGGATAATACAGTATTTACAATGGGTAAAAAAATTAACACCAGGGTCAAGTCTAACTCTACTTAAGTGGCTACGGTATATCTAACATAAGATAATATCTTTTTATCTTTGCTTTCTGACAGTCTTTGTTGATACTCATTTATCAGCCTTTTGGGCCCATTCAATACACACTGGACACAATATTTTGCATAATGTTATGCAGCAAAAAGCAAAAAATATCACTAAAGGAAGAAGAAATTATAAAAGTTCATGAAGAAGTAGTAATAAAGATAGATGAAAGAGAAAAACCTAAAGTGCCTGCTTACCTTTGTGACACTTTACCTGTAAGGCCAGTCCCTCCGAGCAAACGAGGGCTTGAAATTGTGTCAGATCCTTTGAAACATCTATTCAGTCTTACTGAGCATGAAAGAAAATATGAAAATTCACAAAAACCAGAAAAAGTGAAAGAAGAGAAAAAAGCAAAGCAGGAAAAACTGAAGGAAAATGAGTATCTCCCAAAGAAGTCTGCACCAAATACAATAGAGATGTGGCCGGTACGAAATGAGAGTGTAAAGATACAATAGTGATTGGAGATGACATAGAAATACTAAATTACCTACATAAGAACTCCAAATCAACCTATTCCAGTGTCTGTTCCTAACGAAAAAGCTTTAGAGCGATCTAATCAAGCTAGTGGAAGTGGTATAGAAAAATCTGTTTAAAAAACGATATGTAGTAAAGAACACATATTTTTAGGTAGACATATTATGATAGACTAGGACAAAAAGATAAATTAAAGATAAGTATAGAGCAAATAGAAAAATTAGCCAAAGAAAGATGGGATTAAAGCCAAACTTAGACGAAGATTTAAAAACAAAAAACACCAAATAAGCAACCAAGCTGTGGCTCTGAACACATTGGACCAAAAATTCACCACTGATCAGCCAAATAAAGTTTGGGTAAACGATATTACTTATATAAAAACTAAGGAAGGTTGTTGGCAGCAATAATTGACCTATATTCATGTGTCGTAGTTGGCTGGTTAATGAATAGCTCAATAGATAAATAATTGGTTGTTGAATATTGATGGCCATTAACAAGCGTAAACCTGCCAAAATCTGCTGTTACATAGTGATCAAGGGACACAGTATACCTCTCAAAATTATAAATTTCTATTGTATACAAAACCCATTTCCAGTATGAGCAATAAGGGCTGTTGTTACAGTAACTCTGTTGCAGAAAAGTTCACTCAAAAGGGAGCTATTGATACTTCTCGCTCAACAAGCCAGAACTGCCATATTTGAATACATTCAAATACAATTACATACAAGACATTCAAAGATTTTAATTCTTAGATATTAATTATTGCATTCCTGCACAATTTGATGCATCATTCTCATGACAAAAACTTCTTAATTTTCTCTCTACTTTTTCTGGGTAAGGTCAGCATGAATGAATGAGAAAATTAATAGAAAGTGTTAGATGTAAAGTTTTATTTTTTTGCCATACTAGATCCAATGATGATTTAATGATTTATGATTTAATCCAATTGAGAAATTCTGGTTTGCCATCGAGCATGCCATCAAAAAAGCATTGCCAATCTTATGCCCCAATATAAATTTGGCTATTGATTTTGTTTTTCAGCACTCTGGAAACCTTACTTAGGTTAGCTATATACAGCATATTTATAAGTATAATAAGATTATATTAAAATTTACTTACTTATTGATATACTCAATTAGGCATAGACAAAATGTCATACAAGATGTATTTGTTAGATGCTTCATGTGGTGATAAATGGATAGTCAAGCAAAATTATGTTTGTAACTTTGTTTTTTTATCTTTTTTCCAATCATAACCTCTAGATCTGAATTACACTCCTTGCTGTATCAGATGAAGGTAGAGCAGATTTAAAATTACTGCTTGGTTGTGAATCTTTCCAATAGCATAACAATGCTAAAAGTTCTTCTGAAAGATCTGGGTACAATCCTGGCTGCTTAGATTAATTTTATGGTGATGCCAAAGGTTCTACTTTATAATTCATCTCACAATTGCCAGAAGGATCTATTAAATCACCTACTTCTGTTTCTTTTTGTTCTAATTTCTTCACATCTTTTTTCACCTTTCTTCAGTATTAGTTGCTTTATCTACACATTTTGGTCCTTCTATAAAGTCCTGCATTTCTTTTGCGAAACTATGCTCTAGAACACAACTTGCTAAGAAAGCTACACCTGATATTATTAGCGTTAATACTATAACAATGAAAGGTGAAACTGCTGTATACCTGAAAACCATTACTTGATGCATATTCATTTTAAGAAAGAACTAAGAAAATTCGCTAGACTATCCCCAGAATCTTATGAAATGGTCTAACAATACTTTAATAATACCCATCGAAACCACTAAGTGAGTTTTGAGGATAGGGTGATTTACATAAGAATTTGTTATTGGATTGCCATCGGAAAATTTTTCCTGAGAAACAAAGTTTTCAGAATTTTACCACAGAGGTATTTGCCATTTTTTTTTAATAAATAGCTCATTTATTACATTTGTTCCCAGAATAGGGGCTAAATATCAAATATTCAAATCACCATCCAATTTAAAAAGAAAGGTGACTAATTTTAGAAAGAATCATATGGTATAAATGTATACAATAAGAGATTAAAATACAAAGAGATATCAAACACTTCTTGGCAGATTGATTACCAAAATATTTTGTCTCTACATACCTCGGAGATACTCCTTATCATACATTTCCTTTATAATTTGATTTGATTTCAATTTTAGAATGAGGAAAATCCACATACAGTAACATCTCCCCAAAGATAAACATGCAAAGCTTGCCAAATCAATTTTCAATAGAATGACTTGTTTATCCATTCATCATTATCAGTTTCTACTAAAACACAATATAATCCTCTATTCCATAGAAATGTAATGTTCGTATCAACTAGAATTACAAGCAGCATACTTACAAGAAGGTTCCAAATATGGTCGATAAGATAAAAAATGTGACTTCTGAAAATAAAAATTATAGACCATGAGGTATTTAATACAATATCTAATAAAGTCTCTGAAAAAATAGAAAATCCAGAGCAATTAGTCTTGTACAAGAACTTTTAACTGGATTTGTCACTGCTGGTCCACTTTTATAGCTTCTCTCCATAGTGAAGGTGCACTCGGTGACTATAACAAAAATCCTGCTCTTGAAGACAGTGATGACCAAGCACTAGTCCCTGCCAGCACATTTTTAGCAGCACATACAGAAAGCAATAATGAAGATGTCCCTAAAAAACCATATCCACCTGCAATAGAATTAAGATAGAATGAAAAAAGGATACTTGCCATGGCCACCGCTAAATTTACATCATTGTGCAGCAGAAACCTTTTTGATACTTGCCTAGGAGACCCCTAATTCTTCAACCTTATTCTGCATGAGAAAATCATATCCCACATCCAAAAGTTCAATTACTGGCCATAGATAATGAATTAAAGAATGTGAAACAGAAACATTAGTTTTCTGAGGTGAATTCCTTATAACCAACATCTGTATCTCCAGTTTGTTCTGATGGTATTCTTCCTCCAATAAGTCACAATTTATAGGAGAATTGAATGGCAACTTCACAGAATATATCACAGAGAATGTGCCCCTTGGAAAGAGAACAGGACCCATGCTGGCAGAGAAGGTCCCCCATCATAATGCACAGGTCCCTCAAGGAGAAGAAAGACCCTCCTAATAAGATACAAAGGACCCTCTATCTTGGAGAAACACCCCAATTAGGAGCACAGGTCCTTCTCAGAGGAAGAAAGTCCCTATTTGGACGATACAAAGGTCCCACGCTGGTGGAAAGAAGTCCCCTCAGCTGAAGAAATGATGGCAACGGAGAAGTCCTTCGGTGGAAGCGGTGGCGGTCCCTCGCTGCACACTCAGAGGTCCCTCGATGTCAACGGAGAAGTCCCTCGGAGGATGAGGAGGCGGACCCTCGCTGCACACTCAGGGGTCCCTTGCTGTCAACGGAGAAGTCCCTCGGAGGATGAGGTGGCGGTCCCTTGCTGCAAACTCAGGGGTCCCTCGCTGTCAACGGAGAAGTCCCTAGGAGGATGAGGTGGCGGTCCCTCGGAGGATGAGGTGGCGGTCCCTCGCTGCACACTCAGGGGTCCCTCGCTGTCAACGGAGAAGTACCTCGGAGGATGAGGTGGCGGTCCCTCGCTGCACACTCAGGGGTCCGTCGGTGGATGAGATGGCGGTCCCTCGCTGCACACTCAGGGGTCCCTCGCTGTCAACGGAGAAGTCCCTCGGAGGATGATGTGGCGGTCCCTCGCTGCACAGTCAGGGGTCCCTCGCTGTCAACGGAAAAGTCCCTCGGTGGAAGCGGTGGCAGTCCATCGCTGCACACTCAGGGGTCCCTCGCTGTCAACGGAGAAGTCCCTCGGTGGATGAGGTGGCGGTCCCTCGCTGCACACTCAGGGGTCCCTCGCTGTCAACGGAGAAGTCCCTCGGTGGATGAGGTGGCGGTCCCTCGCTGCACACTCAGGGGTCCCTCGCTGTCAACGGAGAAGTCCCTCGCTGCACACTCAGTGGTCCCTCGGTGTCAACGGAGAAGTCCTTCGGTGGATGAGGTGGCGGTCCCTCGCTGCACACTCAGGGGTCCCTCGCTGTCAACGGAGGAGTCCCTCGGTGGAAGCGGTGGCAGTCCCTCGCTGCACACTCAGGGGTCCCTCGCAATCAACGGCTTAGTCCCTCGGTGGATGAGGTGGCGGTCCCTCGCTGCACACTCAGGGGTCCCTCGCTGTCAACGGAGAAGTCCCGCGGTGGATGAGGTGGCGGTCCCTCGCTGCACAGTCAGGGGTCCCTCGCTGTCAACGGAGGAGTCCCTCGGTGGATGAGGTTGCGGTCCCTCGCTGCACACTCAGGGGTCCCTCGGTGGATGAGTTGGCGGTCCCTCGCTGCACACTCAGGGGTCCCTCGCTGTCAACGGAGAAGTCCCTCGGAGGATGAGGTGGCGGTCCCTCGGTGGATGAGGTGGCGGTCCCTCGCTGCACACTCAGGGGTCCCTCGCTGTCAACGGAGAAGTCCCTCGGTGGATGAGGTGGCGGTCCCTCGCTGCACACTCAGGGGTCCCTCGCTGTCAACGGAGAAGTCCCTCGGAGGATGAGGTTGCGGTCCCTCGCTGCACACTCAGGGGTCCCTCGCTGTCAACGGAAAAGTCCCTCGGTGGAAGCGGTGGCAGTCCCTCGCTGCACAATCAGGGGTCCCTCGCTGTCAACGGAGGAGTCCCTCGGTGGATGAGGTGGCGGTCCCTCGCTGCACAGTCAGGGGTCCCTCGCTGTCAACGGAGGAGTCCCTCGGTGGATGAGGTTGCGGTCCCTCGCTGCACACTCAGGGGTCCCACGCTGTCAACGGAGGAGTCCCTCGGTGGAAGCGGTGGCAGTCCCTCGCTGCACACTCAGGGGTCCCTCGCTGTCAACGGCTTACTCCCTCGGTGGATGAGGTGGCGGTCCCTCGCTGCACACTCAGGGGTCCCTCGCTGTCAACGGAGAAGTCCCGCGGTGGATGAGGTGGCGGTCCCTCGCTGCACAGTCAGGGGTCCCTCGCTGTCAACGGAGGAGTCCCTCGGTGGATGAGGTTGCGGTCCCTCGTTGCACACTCAGGGGTCCCTCGCTGTCAACGGAGAAGTCCCTCGGTGGATGAGGTAGCGGTCCCTCGCTGCAAACTCAGGGGTCCCTCACTGTCAACGGATAAGTCCCTCGGTGGATGAGGTGGCGGTCCCTCGCTGCACACTCAGGGGTCCCTCGCTGTCAACGGAGAAGTCCCTCGGAGGATGAGGTGGCGGTCCCTCGCTGCACACTCAGGGGTCCCTCGCTGTCAACGGAAAAGTCCCTCGGTGGAAGCGGTGGCAGTCCCTCGCTGCACACTCAGGGGTCCCTCGCTGTCAACGGAGGAGTCCCTCGGTGGATGAGGTGGCGGTCCCTCGCTGCACAGTCAGGGGTCCCTCGCTGTCAACGGAGGAGTCCCTCGGTGGAAGAGGTTGCGGTCCCTCGCTGCACACTCAGGGGTCCCTCGCTGTCAACGGAGAAGTCCCTCGGTGGATGAGGTGGCGGTCCCTCGCTGCACAATCAGGGGTCCCTCGCTGTCAACGGAGAAGTCCCTCGGAGGATGAGGTGGCGGTCCCTCGCTGCACAATCAGGGGTCCCTCGCTGTCAACGGAGGAGTCCCTCGGAGGATGAGGTGGCGGTCCCTCGGAGGATGAGGTGGCGGTTCCTCGGAGGATGAGGTGGCGGTCCCTCGCTGCACAGTCAGGGGTCCCTCGCTGTCAACGGAAAAGTCCCTCGGTGGAAGCGGTGGCAGTCCATCGCTGCACACTCAGGGGTCCCTCGCTGTCAACGGAGAAGTCCCTCGGTGGATGAGGTGGCGGTCCCTCGCTGCACACTTAGGGGTCCCTCGCTGTCAAAGGAGAAGTCCCTCGGTGGATGAGGTGGAGGTCCCTCGCTGCACACTCAGGGGTCCCTCGCTGTCAACGGAGAAGTCCCTCGGAGGATGAGGTGGCGGTCCCTCGCTGCACACTCAGGAGTCCCTTGCTGTCAACGGAGGAGTCCCTCGGTGGAAGCGGTGGCAGTCCCTCGCTGCACACTCAGGGGTCCCTCGATGTCAACGGAGGAGTTCCTCGGTGGATGAGGTGGCGGTCCCTCGATGCACACTCGGGGGTCCCTCGCTGTCAACGGAAAAGTCCCTCGGTGGAAGCGGTGGCAGTTCCTCGCTGCACACTCAGGGGTCCCTCGCTGTCAACGGAGGAGTCCCTCGGTGGATGAGGTGGCGGTCCCTCGCTGCACACTCAGGGGTCCCTCGCTGTCAACGGAAAAGTCCCTCGGTGGAAGCGGTGGCAGTCCCTCGCTGCACACTCAGGGGTCCTTCGCTGTCAACGGAGGAGTCCCTCGGTGGATGAGGTGGCGGTCCCTCGCTGCACACTCAGGGGTCCTTCGCTGTCAACGGAGAAGTCCCTCGCTGCACACTCAGTGGTCCCTCGCTGTCAACGGAGAAGTCCTTCGGTGGATGAGGTGGCGGTCCCTCGCTACACACTCAGGGGTCCCTCGCTGACAACGGAGAAGTCCCTCGGTGGATGAGGTGGCGGTCCCTCGCTGCACACTCAGGGGTCCTCGCTGTCAAAGGAGAAGTCCCTCGGTGGAAGCGGTGGCAGTCCCTCGCTGCACACTCAGGGGTCCCTAGCTGTCAACGGCTTAGTCCCTCGGTGGATGAGGTGGCGGTCCCTCGCTGCACACTCAGGGGTCCCTCGCTGTCAACGGAGAAGTCCCGCGGTGGATGAGGTGGCGGTCCCTCGCTGCACAGTCAGGGGTCCCTCGCTGTCAACGGAGAAGTCCCGCGGTGGATGAGGTGGCGGTCCCTCGCTGCACAGTCAGGGGTCCCTCGCTATCAACGGAGGAGTCCCTCGGTGGATGAGCTTGCGGTCCCTCGCTGCACACTCAGGGGTCCCTCGCTGTCAACGGAGAAGTCCCTCGGTGGATGAGGTGGCGGTCCCTCGCTGCACAATCAGGGGTCCCTCGCTGTCAACGGAGAAGTCCCTCGGTGGATGAGGTGGCGGTCCCTCGCTGCACAATCAGGGGTCCCTCGCTGTCAACGGAGAAGTCCCTCGGAGGATGAGGTGGCGGTCCCTCGCGGCACAGTCAGGGGTCCCTCGCTGTCAACGGAAAAGTCCCTCGGTGGAAGCGGTGGCAGTCCATCGCTGCACACTCAGGGGTCCCTCGCTGTCAACGGAGAAGTCCCTCGGTGGATGAGGTGGCGGTCCCTCGCTGCACACTCAGGGGTCCCTCGCTGTCAATGGAGAAGTCCCTCGGTGGATGAGGTGGCGGTCCCTCGCTGCACACTCAGGGGTCCCTCGCTGTCAACGGAGAAGTCCCTCGGAGGATGAGGTGGCGGTCCCTCGCTGCACACTCAGGGGTCCCTCGCTGTCAACGGAGGAGTCCCTCGGTGGAAGCGGTGGCAGTCCCTCGCTGCACACTCAGGGGTCCCTCGCTGTCAACGGAGGAGTTCCTCGGTGGATGAGGTGGCGGTCCCTCGCTGCACACTCGGGGGTCCCTCGCTGCACACTCGGGGGTCCCTCGCTGTCAACGGAAAAGTCCCTCGGTGGAAGCGGTGGCAGTCCCTCGCTGCACACTCAGGGGTCCCACGCTGCACACTTAGGGGTCCCTCGCTGCACACTCAGGGGTCCCTCGCTGTCAACGGAGGAGCCCCTCGGTGGATGAGGTGGCGGTCCCTCCCTGCACACTCAGGGGTCCCTCGCTGTCAACGGAAAAGACCCTCGGTGGAAGCGGTGGCAGTCCCTCGCTGCACACTCAGGGGTCCCTCGCTGTCAACGGAGGAGTCCTTCGGTGGATGAGGTGGCGGTCCCTCGCTGCACACTCAGGGGTCTCTCGCTGTCAACGGAGAAGTCCCTCGGTGGATGAGGTGGCAGTCCCTCGCTGCACACTCAGGGGTCCCTCGCTGTCAACGGAGGAGTCCTTCGGTGGATGAGGTGGCGGTCCCTCGCTGCACACTCAGGGGTCTCTCGCTGTCAACGGAGAAGTCCCTCGGTGGATGAGGTGGCAATCCCTCGCTGCACACTCAGGGGTCCCTCGCTGTCAACGGAGAAGTCCCTCGCTGCACACTCAGTGGTCCCTCGCTGTCAACGGAGAAGTCCTTCGGTGGATGAGGTGGCGGTCCCTCGCTACACTCTCAGGGGTCCCTCGCTGACAACGGAGAAGTCCCTCGGTGGATGAGGTGGCGGTCCCTCGCTGCACACTCAGGGGTCCCTCGCTGTCAACGGAGGAGTCCTTCGGTGGATGAGGTGGCGGTCCCTCGCTGCACACTCAGGGGTCCCTCGCTGTCAACGGAGAAGTCCCTCGGAGGATGAGGTGGCGGTCCCTCGCTGCACACTCAGGGGTCCCTCGCTGTCAACGGAAAAGTCCCTCGGTGGAAGCGGTGGCAGTCCCTCGCTGCACACTCAGGGGTCCCTCGCTGTCAACGGAGGAGTCCCTCGGTGGATGAGGTGGCGGTCCCTCGCTGCACAGTCAGGGGTCCCTCGCTGTCAACGGAGGAGTCCCTCGGTGGAAGAGGTTGCGGTCCCTCGCTGCACACTCAGGGGTCCCTCGCTGTCAACGGAGAAGTCCCTCGGTGGATGAGGTGGCGGTCCCTCGCTGCACAATCAGGGGTCCCTCGCTGTCAACGGAGAAGTCCCTCGGTGGATGAGGTGGCGGTCCCTCGCTGCACAATCAGGGGTCCCTCGCTGTCAACGGAGAAGTCCCTCGGTGGATGAGGTGGCGGTCCCTCGCTGCACAATCAGGGGTCCCTCGCTGTCAACGGAGAAGTCCCTCGGAGGATGAGGTGGCGGTCCCGCGCTGCAAACTCAGGCGTCCCTCGGTGGATGAGGTGGCGGTCCCTCGCTGCACAATCAGGGGTCCCTCGCTGTCAACGGAGGAGTCCCTCGGAGGAAGAGGAGGCGGTCCCTCGCTGGGAACGTAGAAGTCCGGTGGAAGAGGTTGCAGTCCCTCGCTGCACTTAGGGGTCCCTCGCAAGGATCAGAACCCGCAGTTAAAATAACCATTTGTGGCCTCTAGGCCAGCTGTTTACGATTTTGGCTTACTTCGCGATGGAGCGATTGATGTTATTCCTTCCTAAAATCCCTAACAAGTCCATCGTACGTTACCATTTAAACTCTTTCTCCGTAAATGATACTTTTTCTGAGTTAAGGTGAGAGTTCATCGGCGAGTTCGCGCGCTATGTTCCCTGCAATATCATCTCTCTAATGCCACTGTTACAAACCTTAACTCGCTATTTTTCAAATTGCTTAACATTATTTCAACGATGCTTATACGTCAAGATTAGGAGAATAACTACCAGCGGGGTACAGACGACCCCAATAGCATTCGGGAAATTTACGGTTAAAGGTGGTTTCACTCGGCCAAATCGCGTCGAAGATATACGTTAAGACTTTTGGGAGGGTTTGTCTTTCGCCTTAAATTATGAACTGATATAGGCGTTAAGTGTATCTGACGGATGTGACCCGCGAGCTCGAGAAAGTGTGGAAACATGAGTTTTTAAAGAAAGTGAGCGTTACTAAAATCTTCCCGGAGATTGGCTGGGAATCTTTAAACGAGCAAATTACTTTGAAATTAAATTAGGATTCCTTTAATATTGTCGTTCGCGGAATACGATACGGAAGTCAGACACTAAGCTTTAAAATATTATCTCCATTGTCAGTTCACTGATATTTTGATGAATAACTAGTATTCTGGATGAATTCGGTCTTTTGAGATGTTTATGTAACCAATTAATAACCTTAAAGTGAGACACTGAGTGATTACTTGAGGTAATGGGCTTTTGGAAGAGAGTTTCGATAGGTATAGTGCGCTCTGAACACATGCTTAATCTAACAACCGACTTCCTTATCAACTCTGCCATGCAAACCCAGATCTTTGCCACCATTAAACAAGTACTTTAACGGAACTACTCCATCAGCGGAACACATGGCTTCTTAATGGAAATAAAACGTTTCTGAACAATTCAGTTTTCTGCATGGCTTCGTAAAAGTTAACTGCCTCAGTTAAATAAGATCATCGAATTCATGATATTTTCTACATACTTTAGGACTGAACAAATCTCAATTATACCCTGAAATTATATTAGGCTATAGCCGAAGATATTTACAGTGAAACCGGTCTAAAGCGGAATCCAAAGGGGCGCAATAATTTCTGGATAAGGCAGTTTTCCGCTAAATATATTTCGGCTAAAAATATATTATATAAATATATGTCGGCCAATATTAACGGAAAGGAGCCTCATTACCAAATGCCCGTTTGATTCGGGCATATCTCTGGACGCGTTAGACAGTTTATGTTTAACACGAGGATAGAATACCCGAAAAGCATACAACGTACTCTGAAACAAGTTTATTTCGGATAAGACAAGTTTCTACTTTACACAGGTTTCATTTTCCCAAGCCTGGTTACAGCCCGAGATATATATATTCACGTACCAAAAGTCTTATTATACTAATTAGATTCAAATTCTAAAAAATAAAAATATACTGCGGAGATTGCCATCGTCGAATGGTCAAATTAAGAAGCGCAAGAACCATTTCATTTAGCAATACTTCCGGTTTTGTATGGCTTTCCTGTATCCCATGAAGTGAATGGGATCCGACGTGGAAGTTAGTTTTCCTTTCGAATTGAGAAATATTCCAGCTAAATTAAGAAAATCTCGAGCATCACCGAGTTGAATGAGATGCTGCAACTGAAAATCATCCCGTCATAGGCAGTAAAGTCATTGAATGGAAATGCATTTTTAGTCAAATGGAGAATTTTAAGCTGTATAGCCTTATGACAGGGTAGGATAATGCTGGTTTCCTTCACCTGGGGACGAGAATCCGCGTCGTAGGCGTTAACTATACCATATGATAGGTGTAGTACCGTAAGAAACCGCGGCTTAAATGGTATAGTTTTACTGTATGAACAGCGCACTCCTAAGCACCCGTCGAAAGAAGCTAAAGACTCAGTCAAATTGGAAATGGAGACCAGCAATGAAAGTTCTTAGCTCACATCGACCACGAGTGAGTCCCATAAATTCCGATTGCAATTTCCACGGGATGAAGCTCAGTATTCGAATATCCGCAATGAATTCGTGATGAGGAGAACTTTGATAAATTACTCTAATAGAGGATCTGATGATACTTTTCAACACCTCCGACAGAATTTCTTAAAGAATAGTTAGAAATCACTTAACTTCTTGGAGTCTTCGATGGTTGACCTTCTCCTCGGTGAACTCCTTCGGAATCGCAGTCAATGCAGATGTCTTCCGAAAGCCACATATCCCACAAATGAAGCCATTATATCCTAAAATTCAAAAGATGATAAAACATTTAAACATTCAGCATGTTGTAAATTAGTATGACAATCTACTGTAAAATCGATTAAGATAAATGCACAGATAGACATAGAGTTAAGAATATCTAAGAATCGGATTGTTACTTACCAACGAGGCCTAGAGATAAGATGCAACGGAACAGGTGCACAAGTTTCGAGTACTGAAAGTGAGCAAGAGCTGAAGGAAGGGGAGTAACTGCGGAGAGGAAGGGGATGTAGGGGGTGAGGGTTTGGGTAGACGTCATTTTCAACACTCAGCCAATCATAGTGAAAAATGTGGATGAGATAAAGCAAAGAAGGTATGACGATGAAGGATTTAAAACTTTGGCCAAAATTTGTCATTCGTAAATTGTGGAAAGTGTGCTCACCATATATAATTTACGAAATTGTATATTTATAATATTTTAGTTAATTTCCAATAAGCGTTTTGGTTTACAGATAAAATACAGACACTATGGGGTACACAATTCACATACCTAATTAGGGAGTTCGAAGTTGTCACACCCCCTTCCATACGCCATATGGCTGCTTGCGGGGTATTGATGAAAATTTGATTTAAAGAAGAATCTCTGTAATAATATTACGAAAAATTTCTCAGAGGAAAAACTCGTTAGGAAATGATTAAAATAACTGTTCCTTTGCGTAGAAAGTAATTCTTATCTTTTTAGATAAGGAACTTTTATTAAACTATGATTCATAAATTCACGAAATTTTGTTGTTAATGCAAGTGTATAATAGGTGGATAAAGGTTTCAATCCAACCATAACGAGATATGCATTAACATTTCAACAGCTCATTTTTTTTCTTTGTTTTTATCCATCATGATAACGTTTCTTTCTCTGTGAGAGTATGCTCTAAAGACCACAAAACACTCCTTTTCTGGTTTTTTGATGTTTGCTTCTTAAGAATGTGACGAACGGAAGGACTGAAAACCGACTTTTTAATTTATGTTCTTGCTTGAGAAAAAGTGATAGAGAGGAGAGACGGTGGGATAAAGTGTGCTCTGCTTCAGAATATTTTCATTTCATTCTTGCAAAATTATAGTAGTCAATCAAAAGAAGAGACTCATAAGGCCCCTTTTAGAAGAAGATAAAATGAACTTCCTTTCCATAACTTTGATCCAAATGATTACCCCCAAAGTGAAATTATTTTAAAAATTAACAGGTTGGTGTTTTAAAACTTAATTAAAGGAAAAAGGAAAGTGAATTTAATTCGCAGATTGTTGCATTCTACTTGAAAGACAAGTTAAATTTTTGATTCCATAATTTCAAACTTATTCCCAAAGCTTGCCAACTGATGCCATTGTTAAATGGGAAAACTGACACAAACATGTAGCAAAGAAGTATGTAAAAACTAAATAACTAAATTTTTAAAATGTCCACTTTTTACAACAGCATCGTCTAGTCTGTGAACAAAACTTGCAGAAGCCTATGTAATAGCACGGCCAGAATGGTTTCAAACAAATCTCCTTTACAATCTTGCGGGTCCTCGGAGTGAAACAAAGAGGGACGGGAGGCGACCTCTTTTAAGCCCTCATAAGTAATGAAAAGGGGCGTTTTATGGTCATTCCTATTCGTGCAAACATTGTTTCATAGTTATAAAATCAACAAAAACTCTATTTTACGAGTACGAAAAGCGCGCTTAAGTTTCTTTGATAAATGGGATGAGTGCTACTCGTCGATCGCTACGGTATCTGGTGAGCGAAACGTAGAGCTACATGCAAATCCAGTAGTAAGAATGTACCTGACCATCTAAAATCACTACATTTTCTATATTTTTGAATTACTGATACAGTTGACGTTTAGTATGAATGCGCAATGTTTGCAGTGTCTCTCTTGTAAATTTCTTTCAAATCCGTGCATTTTTATTTGGAAAAATTTTTTTCCCACAACGGTCCTAATCGAGATAAACATAGTTTTAAAAAATACTAATGAATTTATTTAGCATAGATAAATACTGATTAATATAGTCCATAATCCACTGAATGAAGAAACAGAAAGAAAATATGCCCGAAAAGAACACCGGAGATGATAAGCGAGATAAACAAACAAATTGCAGTGTATGAGATGAGGATCCATGTCCTACCTACCTATTCTGTTTGGTAATGGGGAGGGGGGACTACTTGTTGGTATGAAGCGCCAATTGCTTTCCTCGAGCATATAACTTGTATTGGTTTTGGTGCTTTCTATTAGCTTTGGTTTATCATAAGTCTATGTAAGTTGACACTGCAGGTGAGATGGGATCCACCGAAGCAGAGTTAGAAGTGGAGTAAGCCAACTGGCTCTGGTTGAAGCAACCCTGCATGCTTTAATATAATTTTTTTCTTTTGTATTTTGGTAAAGAACTTATTTAACTCTTTTACTGCGTTTACACACATGCTGATTGGTTTTTCTTTGTTGATTAAAATTCGGGTACTTCCTCAATTCGTCACAGATAGCATGCATGGAAACAGATAATTTAGAAAGCACTCCCAAAATTTTATGAATTCAATATTGCCAATAACATATCCTGCAAAATTGACTAATCTCTCCATAAAATTTTCCTGAAACCGGTTCTTCGACTCTTAAAATCCTCATTCCTTTCTAAATCTAAGGAAGTGTACTCCTTTGAGATATCTGGAGTGTAGAGACTAAAAATTAGATATTACTGTATGTACTCCAAGGAGTATTAGTTTATTCACTCCAGCTAATGAACGAATAACCTTCCTTAACTGATCCTTATCACCAACTTTCACATCCTTTCCAACATATCTTTTACTTTCCAATTTCTTTATCATTTCTGTAAAGGCTGAGAAATGACATTCCTTGAACATGTGTGTGTCTGTCCAGGTCAACAGCCAGAAGCGCTCTAAACCCCTGTACCAATAACTACCTGAAACTTTGGCAAGGGAATGAGGTTTGCCAGACTAGATGAGTGAGGTAGACCTTATTTTCCCCTATTATCCAGAATCTTATCATTGAAAAATATACACATAAGAAAATGACCCTATGAATAAAACAGTTAACAGTATTAAAAAATTAGTGACCAAGTAAATGCAAATAATCAGCAATATCCAAACTTCAGGAGCCTACATTCAAACTAAAAACAAAACTGAACCAAAGTAAATGATAAATTATTCTCAATCCTGAATCTAAAGGCTAATGGAAAATATTGCATTCACAAGCACATGGAATCATCAACCAGGGGTCATTTGAAACAGCATTGGATTCACATGCTTTCTGAATAAATGATCGCTATTGAAGATTCTCCAGCTCTCCTCTCACACACAATCCACCCCACCTATATTTTCTTACATGTGGTTTCATTTATAAAAGCTGTTATAAGTTTATTTATCTTTCAGATAAAAATAGTTTCCATGATGTGAAAAACTATTGTTTTCCAACATGTTCTACATTCTTTAGAGCTACTCAAATGCTTTCAAGAGCCTTGTTGCTTTAGAGTTGTGTTCTATCATGGATGAAGCTGCAACTTTTCCTTAAAAAGATTATACTTAAGAAAGGAAATGCTTCACACATCTTATGCAAGGACAAATGTAACTTTCCATGCACTAAAATAGCTAATTAGTACTTCCCATTAGCATATAATTACATAAAGAACCTAGATATGCTTGATTTATTATCGAGAGTCAGTATTTTATCATAGGTTCTCAGTCATATAGTGAAAGTACTTTTGGTCAACTCATGAAGAATTTAATGTATACTATGAAATTTAAAGCTATCAATGCTCGATTGTTGGATCTAGAAATAGAGGAAGTTTAATTTATTGTTAGCTTCTGGTCTGGCCAAAGTTGGAAAACCCATGCATTGTGCTCCTACTATCAAATAACCAGCTAGCTTTCCAAAATAACTGAAAAAACTAACAACTTTGAATTTTTATGAAGAAAATACAAGCGTAAATGAATACATCAGTAAGTTTCCTTTGGTGAAACAATTCATTTATTTCCAATTCAGTCATTACTTCATAGAAAAGAGTTAAATTTACATCAACTAAAACTAATCATAAAGTTATGAATCACTGTGCAATACAGCATTAGATTGATCTATATTTGGTACAAATTTCCCCAAAAATATCCCACAGAAGCTCGGTCAACTAAGGCTCAGAACAATAAGGTAATTGACATTGGATGTCTTCATGGTAGGTCCATGCATAGAAAAGTTTTTCACATAACAAATTAAATTTACATAAATAATACTGATTTCAATTTCTTACAGCTTCACTTTACATTATTCCCCTTTACACTCCACATGACACACAATTTAATAATTAAGCATACACATGACAAATATAATGCACTTCATATGAATAATCACTTTGTCAAAATTGTTAAAAATGTGACAACTATTTACTACCAGATGTATATGTACATGGAGATGTAATTAAAAGCATGATAGAATAGACATTTCAATTAAAAACAGTGTACACAGTACACAAGTATAGTCAGGAATACCTGTTTATACAGTTGAACTGTACCAGCATACTCCTGATTCATAAATAAATCTTTAAAATTAATTTGCATTGATTTACTCATTATCAATGAAAGTCAGAGGCCATTAGCTAAAAATAAAAATTGGCAATAAACCTTGACAGTATTAGGCAACACATGACAACTAAATCTTAATTGCCTTTCATTATCTACAAGATGGAAAATTATATACAAAATAGAATTGGAAAAAAGAGCTCAAAATAAAATTTTAGAATTTCCCAGCAATTATGTGGAATAAAATAAAGTTCTTCCATTGGGCACACACTTGATTATTTTACTAAAGTCACAGGTGTATAAGATAGAAAATTAGCACATATACATATTAATCTAAGCTAGAATTAAAGTGTTATTATGACTTGCTTAACTCTGGTCTAAGAACCAACCTTCACAGAAGCAAATGTGTGAACTATGATAGGAACATTAGCATTAAAAATTAACTCTCAAAATCAAGTAGAAATTCTATAGTAAATGCTGGGAAAGTACCTTATGTGATAAACTCATTATTTTTAACTTTCAAAAAGTGAGCAAACAGTGAGCAAAGCATTTAACAGTCAAAATATTGCTAAAAGAATGACACATTCATGAGAAAATTTCTTTAAAAATTAAGCTAAAAATTATCAACCCAAAATAGTTCCTTCTGGTCCAACAGGAAGTACACTCAATTTTCAAACTGTGGAATATTGTCAGATGTGATGCCAAGACCACAAAGCAAAGTCCTAATACATATAAAGTAATACCAACTAATCATTGCCAACATTCATGGTACTCAATAGCAATAATGTATTTACAGATAAGCATGATGAATGTAAGGCTTGAAAATTTCTTCTCTACTTGTCTTTGACAAGTTCTAAGTTTAATGGTCATATAATTTGACAAAAACTTCCAAATAGCTTAGTAGCTTTGTTTCATAAATTTATGGTGTTAAAAATTTTTGTGCATTTTTATCCATCTTGACTAATAATCATGGCAGATGGGAATATTTTGCTTACAAGTGAGATGTAAGCATAATTGATAATTGAGTAAAATTTTCAAGCCCTAGTTGTTGATAATACACAAAATTCCAAAAGGATATCATCAAATAGTCCGGCTAAACAGTGAACTCCCATAACTTAATCTTTAAAAATGCATTTGTATTATACCATCAATTAAGTAATTTTGCAGCAGCAAAATTACGGGAGAATTCAAAGAGAAAAACTAAACCATTCAAAGTATCTGAGATACCATATTTACTTGTAGAGTATACCAACATTCTTAAAATACATTTAAAGAATGCTAAATTTAAGATATCAGCCACTCATTTGCAGATACCTATCTAGAAAATTAAAGCTGAATTTAATGACAGCTAAACATTTTGTATCAAAATCCGATATTTCATAAAATTTTAAAACTAGTTAATAATTTCTTGGCCTGAAGACACTTTTGAAATTACCAAAATTGCATGATGTACTATCACATGAAAAGTTACCTGTCCAGTCTCAAATTAAAAGAAAGTTTAAAGAACTACATTAGATTAAACACACACTTGCACATTATTTTCGTGAATTAAAAGCATTTTTACAATGTGTAAACAACATTTTTTACCAAAATGACTTTAATTAAGATGACAATGGCTTAGTACCACTCCTTCATAGCTGGCACCCATAAGAGGATCATTTATATTGCTTGGGAACGGACCCACAGATCCACTACCAGCTATGGAGAGTTAATCAAAACTATAAGTATTGTTAAAAGTGCATCGAAGGCTCAAGTCATTAAGCACAAAGAGGCTCCCACTTAGAATTAAACCCAGGACTGTTTTCATCAGAGTACGTGCTATCCATTTGGTTATCAGGGGGACATCAAAACCAACATTCAGGCAAAGACTGATGCAGGAATAAATTTGCAAGTAAACAAAGG
Source organism: Pachydiplax longipennis (assembly GCA_036926295.1). NCBI lineage: Eukaryota > Metazoa > Arthropoda > Insecta > Odonata > Libellulidae > Pachydiplax > Pachydiplax longipennis. Next base: position 7,473,231 of record JAVFKF010000010.1, read on the forward strand.
AATCAAAATCACTCATCCGTAGTCTAATGACATTTGGGGCAGATGAAAGAATTCCTGTTTTTGAATCATTAACCAAAATCACAAAAAATGACAGCTAAGTATATACAAAGAGGGAAATGAAATTTCCCTAAATGAAATTTCAATCAACACGACTGACAGTTAGGCAAGTAAATATGGTATTCATAGATAGAAATTCACATTAAATCCAATGACTAAGGAAAGAGCTTGAAACACTTATAAAAACAAAAAGACTACAGAGAAAATGCTCTGATTGGCAAGCGAATTATTTTGAAGGGTTGGTTAAATGATTACAAATCCTTAACAATGGTTCACTTATGACATAGTTTTATCTAGCCCTGCTTAGAAGAATTTCTGAAAGGTCCGCATCAATTCTGATTTATACATACATAATAAAGAATTATTCACTTTTCAAAATTTGTATTACTTCATTCTTGACACTCCATATATGAGATCACAGCCAAACATCCAGAAAATATTCCAATAGCAGAATTCAATTAAGTGAATTCTTTCAGAAAACTTCAAATGATATTCCACAAGCTGATAACACTGTAATAAAACCCTTGAATTAATTTCCAAAATTAATAAATGTTCATAGGGTTCCTTACCTGTGCTTTAATTTGAATGAAAAATCAACTGTAGCTAAAATCATAAATTGAGTGTAGTCTTAGATATTATCAAAATTGACAGTGTTCTCTATTACGTCCATTGGCTGATGGTCACTCCTGAGTACAGAATCACTTCAGGTGTATATAAGAACTTCAGAATGTGATACATCGTCAAAACAATATCATATTATTCTAAAAGCCTGCTCATACTGCACTACTAATTTCAGCTCGGCACATTTTCTGTCACCCAAATCAGCCTTGTAATCCAATCACAACATTTTCAGTAAATGAATTCTTTGTGCACAAAAGAGTACACACCGCACATAAGCCTTAGATAATAAATACTATGAAACAAATACAGTAATATAATGGTTTCACAATAAGCCTTTTCAGGTCATCTTCCCAGTTGAGTTCCACAGGTGAGCAAACTAATTTATGATAGAAGCATCTGGTCTTCAATCATATGAGCAATGTGATTTTTTGATTATTTAACAATGGAGGCCTTGAAATTTGACATTCATTAAAGGCCAAGTGAATCATTTCAGACATGCTTAGCACTGATAAAAGTGAAGGAAGTGACTTGTGTATTTAATTAGTGCCAAAAGGCAATAGCAATTGAAGAAAGAAAAAAACAATAGGTTTCAAGTAGTCATTGTAAACAAACAGCAAGCCATCATTGCAAGAACTCGACACTATAATCACATACACGACACTTGCAACAAGACAACTCATGCCCCAGAAACTTGTTTGGAAAATCCTGGTTTACACAATTCTGGAGCCAAAGTTTGTCTCATGCCGCATCAATCACATAACTCTTACATCCCACACGACTTGATATTGATGAAACACAAAAAAGATTTACTTCACAACAAGTATGAATATTCTGGCAAGTAGAACATAGAAAATAGGGCTACTTCCAAGAGGATGTAGTTAAATTTCTTTCCAAGAGTAATGCAAAAATTACTACCTAAGTATAACACAAAGTCAAACACTGATGAATGGATGTTGAAAATAACAAATGCAAGGTTAGAAAAACTATTCCCATCAAATAATTAAACTGTAAAAATGACACAAGAAAAGCATTATAGCATCAATTCTCATGTCTTTAAATCTCAAATTAAAAAAAAAAACAAGATTATCACAATAAGTTATCAACAGTACTGCAACAGAATGAGAAATCAAAAATAAACCTTAAAATCTGAGGTAAAACTTTCTGCAGTTACATCATCAAATTAAAATGATGGGATGAAAAGAATTTTCGATTTGAAACAATTTTCAAGAAACATTACAGAGGAGGAAATAATTTGTATCATCTTATCAAAGTGTAACTTTTTAATAACTTATGATATTCACAATTACTTAATCCTAAGAAAACACATTATTATCACAAAGCATCCATTTTGGAAATGGCCCACTAGAATAACTGTGGTAAGATGCTTCTATGTCATAATGTAACATAACTTCCTCTTCTTATCAGCATGGCTTAAACTAGACAAGATTAAATTAACCCAAGTGAAAATTTGAAGCAACGCCAAATTTTCACTTACTTAGATTTAAGGGTTATGCTCTTGTACAAGACAAACTGTCCCTCCTTCATACCAAGAACTTACTATTTAAGCACTTGAGATATATAAATATTGTTTTAAGAAAGAAACGCAAGTCCTTATCCCATAACTTACGGTGGTACCTTAAATTTCCAAGCCACCCACACTTTAAAGTGTTCCTTTTCCTTTCTGATAAGCTTGGAAAGTACTCATTGTTAAACACCACACAAATTTGTACTGGGAATTTGCCTTGAAGCAAACTATACATCCACTTTCAAGCTATCTCAGTCCTTTGTTATGAGCTTCGAGAATCAGTTCCTAAATCAGCACTTCTTGCATCCACACTTGATTCAGACTGACTGCCATTCTCCGATGATGTGCTGCTTGACTGTCCTGACTGGTCAGAGACAGTCTTTTTCAGTTTTGGTTTGAATTCTGTGATTATAACAGTTACATTATTCACAGTCACCTCTCTATGCTGAGCAGTACTACGGTCAACATTTTTCAGTCTTGGCCTAAAAAGAATCAGTATGTTATTAAAACATAACCATTTAAGACATTTCAAACAATTATTTAACTTCTAGACGAGATTTTGCAATGAAAGGTTTTCAAAAATCACAACCTTACATCAAAAATTTCAATTCTAAATTTTTTTCCTCCTGTCCTTGATTAAATACAATCAGTAGAAATTTTTCTCAAAAAATTCCAAGTCTAATTTCCCTCAAAATTTTGGTGCATAAGAATTACTTCAAAAATAAATTCCTCCAGCAATATTTAAAAATGGCTTCCTTTTTATTTTCAAATCCTACCATAACAACATTTCAGTATCTGAAAAATACCAAATATTTTTAAGAAAATATCTGGGCAATAAATTTCATAAATTCAAGAGTTTTGAAATTGACTTCGATTTAAAGTACAAGGGAGAACAAAGTTGAACAGCATGCTCACTAGAAAGGTTGAAAAAATTAGTGTTAGCTTTAAAATGTCTACTCTTCAATCACAAATCATACTTAGATGTGAATAATATTGGTCATAACATTTGTCAAAACTAACTAAACTCAAGAAAAAGTTATACTAGTTTCCTGGCAGTTGATAAATGATAATACTTGATAATGAAATTTGATTTAATTACGTCAACATATTTCATACATACTTTTAAATTACCCTTTTTTCAATCTAGTATGTTAGAAATAAAATAATTTTATAATATATAATAATATAATATAATAATAAAATAAAATTTTTTTTTCTCATTTCATGACTTTATTAGAAAAGTGAAAGAATAATTAAAATTATTTATGTTCCATTATAAAAATACCAATAGTAACATGCTTTAAAGTTTTCTGCCACTTATGTGATAGAAAATGAGTAATCTTAAGCATTGTTTAATTACTGTTAATAATTAAAGTATCTTAAAAAATAATAAGAAATATTTCATAAGACCAGTAACAGATTAACAGGTGCAAATTCTTCTCAATTACAAAAGACAAAGATAATAACTTCTTTTTACTATTCTCAAGAATCCATTTAAATCTCTCTCTACAAGTGAAATTAAAAATTTATCCAATTCAATATTTAAGAACAGAATCTAAACTAATAACACCTAATTCTTTTGAAATAAAAGAACTTTATTCTTAGGAATCTCTAAATAACAAGAATTAATACTGAAATACATACTGGGGTCCATCATTAATGCTTCTAAATTAAAGTCTAAAACGCTTTGCTTAGTCCGAAAAAATTTCCAAAGATGAGTAAGCAAATCTACAATAGGTCTTTGCAAAATTCTTATAAATTTTGCTATAAAAATAAAGATAAGTATCCTGGGAAAAATCAAACTTTGGAATAAATTCTCGACTAAAGTTTATGTAATGTGTTTGGATAATATGGCACACTGTTCATTTTGATAAAAATTATCTATTTAACTTGGAAGAGTTTTAAAGAAAAATAAAAACTCTTAAATTTATCAATCACTTATTTTATGCAATACTCAAATATGTGCAGATTTGGTTTAATATGGTCAACAAATTGCAACACTATTTGTTTTGCATGATGATGAAGTTTACATTTGTAAAGTTCAATTCTGTACATGTGCTAAATTATTAAAAACGCATGAATTGATTCTAGTAATTTGTACCGGGCAAAAACTTCTTAAGAAAAGAAATTATGGTCAACTACAGCAGATGATAATGATATAAATTAACCTATTTCAGATATTCTGGTTCATACACCTTTTTCAGATCACTCCAAATGTTCAGTAGTTTGTCATTTTTACAAACAAATGTTAATGAATATAAATTCATGATTTTATAAAATATTTGCTATTATATGCTCTCACTTAATACACAAATGTTATTGTTAATTAGTATGATTTCAATTTTTAAAGCACTTTTGCAGAACTTATCCATCATAAAAATCAAAAGTTAAGAGAAAGCTGAGGCAATAATGAAGCAAAAAGTAAACAAAGACATCATTCCACTAATACCACTCACTCTCAAAATGCAAATAAATCAGATGGAGAAGTAAGAATGAAAGTTCAAGAGGAAGTATTGCACAGCCATAAGACAGTTTTGAGTAGAACAAAGTGTTGCATTTAGGATTACTTTAAGGGTTTTCATAAAAAAGATTCTCCTGCATTCCTTTAATAATGAGAAAGTTACATCTGTCTTTATATAAATTCAACTCACTTCTATTAGGTTAAACCTCACTTAAAGAAGTACTAGCAGCAGTAAAACGTACCTATTTTCCTAGAACTAAAAAGAAGGATAATCATACTTACGGATGCCTACTCTTCTTCGATGATTTGCCATCCGAGGAGGAGCCTTTCTTCTCCAGCTTTTCTTTTGAGCCTTCCTTCTTATTTGCTTTTAAAGGAGTAGGAGTGTACTGTTGAGCAACTTGCTGGGCCACTAGCTGTGGATTAATCCTAGGCTTCCTAAAATTGTTAGAGAAACAATTAAACTTACTGAAATAAAGTATCATTGATTGAGCATTTCATGGTTTGAACTACGATTGTGAGCCCTACACTATTACGAATAAAGAAATTCCACTGAATTAGAAACATATTGTCTTTTGTTTTCCATATTCCTCCTCAATTACGACTTTTGAAGATTAGAAAGAATTATAGAGAAGTTTAAGGAAGAGTTTGAAACATGATGAGGAATTATATGTTGAATGTTATCTTAAACAACAAGGCTTTACATTAACTTTCAAAACTCAACTAAACAGAAGCCTATACGTACATCATATCAAATAACTAAAATTGAGGGATTAATTGACTGAACTTACAGAGAGCTACTACTTCTTATTTAAATATAAATAAACACAGTAAATGCTCACAATATATTTCTAAACTGAAAAAAAAGTTTAAAGAACACCTATTTGCACATAACAACTCTGGTTAAATTTAGAATTATTATTGGATGATCTCACAATTTTCATTATCTCAAAGAAGAGGGCATGAAAAATTCAATACATTGGATGAAGTTTTCCATTGAAAATATTTTAATAAATTTAACAGAATTGAAGTTCTAAAAGAACTAAGAAAATATTAATTCTGTGTTAGAAGGCCCAAAGTTGACATTTTGAATGAGTAGTATCAAGCAATGTGTAATGTTGTGATTAAGAAAATAAGCAAATGATGGAAAAAAACAAATAGTTAGAGATATATACGGGTACACAAATGATGACCAATCAAAGGTGCCTGAGAGTAAATCAACCTCTTGCCAATGGAAAAATTACTGAGAGGACTGTGGTCACAAGGTTACCAAAGAATATGCAATGAAACCAATTTTATGTCTATAATTTGACATTCTACATCTCTTATGACATTATAAAATTTATATGGAAGTTATAAAGCATTACTATGGTTCTTGATTGTATATTTTGGCAGAGACAAAATGAAAGATATTTTGAGAGCTGCAAAGATATCATGAAGATCAATTTCTCAAAATTACCAAATTAATATCCATTTGTTGCAAAGAAAAGGTAAGGAGATCAGGATTTAAAAAGGGTGTGATACTTCAGCTACTTTGATTTCCATAAACATAAGATAGATCCATCATATTTAATTATTAAACTTATGAAAAGAATAATAATGAATTATAAGACCTTATTAATTATATTTTCTAACAAAATCTATTTAACCTGAAATAAGACTAAAGAAAACTTCTAAAGAACTAACCTTGTAGAAGTTCCTTTCCTGACGTCACACATCAGGCATTTAAATGCTTCGGCAGTATTTCTATAAGTGCATACACTGCAATCCCAAAAATTTTCCTCAAGGACTTTAGCGTGTCGTTTAGTCCTCCTTCGAACAAGCAAATCAGTTTTAGGTGATTTGTAAGATGATTTACTGTTATCTACTCCGATAAATAAATCACACTATTAATTTAAAAGAAAGGATGTCAAACATATCTAATAGGGAAATCTATTATTGCATGCCTCTTTAAATTACTTAATGAAATGAGAATATTAACCGATTGACTTAACATTTTTTAATTTTCTTTCTATGGAATTACAAATATTTTTTACAAACTCTCTCTTAGAATATAGCATGCTATCTTACAGAATATTAAATGCACGTCAAATACTGAATTCCTAAAAGAATATTTCATAGATCTTGATGACATTACTTCAATGGATGAATAGGACCAAAAATTTGAAGAAATGAACTTCATTTTGTTGTATTATAGTACAACAAAATAAAGCTCATATTCTGCAATGTATTTGAAAAACCTTCCATAGAATTTTTAAAAATTAAATGTACAAAATAATACTGCTATAAATATTAGCCTGAAATGTTATAAGTTTCACAAGACATATTTACAGCAACAGTTTATACCATCTATAGTAGAGTTCCTTTGTTATCCCAGAATGACTTTTAAAATTTAAACCAACAGTACTAGGCTTACTAGGTTTTTCAATAATCAGTTTCTTGAAAATATTACAATATATTGGTCCAAGGAGTTATAATCTTTGTCTTTAATAGATATCCACAATATTAGAGTCATTGGTTAAAGATGGGATATGATTTATTTTGAATAAGAATTATGCTACATCAAATCTTATCCCAAACTTGAAGGAATGAACCCCAACAATTAAAAATTACTTCATACACCTTGAATATTGTTGTAAGAAAAAGAACAGACAAAATTAAAAAGAACTAAAAACAATTTCTCATGCAGTGCAATGACATGTGGTATAGCAGAAATATGGTCTCACACCATAGAAAAAGGAGGCACTAGTTGGGTGACAGAGTCCCTATATCTATAGGTGGGCCTGCCTATATTTGTGGACAGCTAGGCTTATCAGTACACTCTTGATAACATGCTAATTACACAATAAAACTTACATAAATGTTGTATATTTCAAAACTTTTGCACCAACTTAAAATATGCTAGGTGAATTGGCTTCACTTCTGACATACCAGGACATTATTATATTTCTTTCTCTAATAGTAATAGTCATTTGTAGGTAAAATCCTTATTATTAATTCAGACAGTCTATTTCTTTTAATTTAATCAAGGCTAAGCCTCTAAGCTATGGATTCATTATAAGATTTAGCCCATTATTATGCTGTAGACATCATTATGCCACACTGCAGGAAATTAAAAGTTTATGCCAGTACAGTTCAATAAAACTATATGAGAAAATAAAAAAATACCAAAGAACCAAGCTCATTTAAATAAAAATTTAACCCTTTTTGATCAAGATAATAAAGTAAAACTTTTCAAACAAAATTAGCTTTGCTCATATTTTAGAATTTCATTTAGAAATTTCTCTGCAGTGAAATTAAGCAGCATGGATATTGAAGTTTGATTACACTAATGTCTTGAAATTGTGAAATTCTACTTTATTAAGTTTGAAAATACCAAGATATTATTGAGATTATGAAAAGAAAAAAGATTTCTACAAAACTGAAATGACATCCCAAATGATGTTGATACAATTATGTAAGCCTTAAAAAGTTATAATGGTCTTTTAATGAAAATTCAAAACACATGTTGCAAAATATCCAAATATCACTTTAAATATAATTTAGTTCCTAAGTAATAAAACCCTTCCTTTACTCTATCACTGAAATGATCAACAAGAGTCAATTAAGTTTTCATAACATTCAAACCAAATATGCTGTGAAAAGGTCAATTACCATTGAGAGACAAAATATATTTAATAAAAAATTCTAAGTTCTTAAACCACTGTTTGCTGTTAGCATTCAAAGAATTAATTTATTACAGTAAAAAGGGTGTAATGATCATTGCTTTAGTAAATTAAAAGATATTCCTTTAATTACAGTATTCTTACAAATACTGCTTACACATTACTTGAAGTCTTGTCAACATTCCAAGCTTACAAAAACCTTTTAAGTTTAACACAAAATCTTAATTTGTAATTCCAGGTTTCCATGAAGTGATTTCATTAAATTAAGTTTTGAAATAGTGCCTATTATAATAAGTCTACCTTATCTTTTATGCAGAAATAATAGTATTTTATATTCACTACAACTGTTCTATCAATTGAAATTATTGCTACGAAATTCCTCAAAAGGATGGATGCTAGCTAAACCTAAAAATTCTCTTATGTTCTAAGATGATTGCACAAACATAAAATACAAAGGATTACTACTTTAATTCGACATTCATTAAATGTTGATTTTAAGATAATCAAAACAATATGAGAAGCAGCAACATTTTCAAACTAACAGAACTTTCGAAAAGTTAAAAGAAAAATAACTAAACCGATTTATTCAATACCAATTATTCGTAAATTTGTTCCTTGCAATTAGGTATATCAGATGAGTTTCAGGTTTGGTTTAGTCAAACAACTAATATTCGTTGCAGAAAAATTCAGAAATAATTACAAGGGAAAGTATTTACTGTATGTGATAAGGAAATTAAAACCATTATGAAGATTTATTTCGAGTTATTACTAAAACACATTGTTAGATATTAATTGCTTCAAATCTGGCTTTCATTTGAAACAATTAATAGGCCAGTTAGTCATATTAAGATAAGGTCTGTAAACATGAGACGTCATATTTTTGGAATATGCACAGGAATATACCACCGAACGCCTTCGAAACTTTTGGAAAACCGTGGAAGTTATGATTTCTATAGCTACAACATCAACAACTTCAATAGGAATAGCAAATAATTCCAGCCATACAAAAGAAATTTACTAAAAAGAAATCCTATGATCATTTCAAACGAAAACCACTTCAGAATCACTGGCATAAAAGTGATTTGAAAAATGTTAAATATTTAAAAAGTTACGATTATATTTAATAGAAATGTTGACACAAAACTTATGCAACAAACAGAAATGAAATAAAATGTGAATGAAATCTTAACCAACTCACATTTTGATTAAATCTAAATTTAACAAGGGAGTTAGATCTGTGGATAACTGAAAATCAAATAAAACCCTCTCGCGCTGCACTACAGGTAACTAAAATATGAAAAGTAAACAAATAGGTGGCGTTGAAGATTTGAAGCAGGTACTGGGATTATTAATTGAAAAATAATAGTATTAATAGACCTTCAGCCACACTTTTATTTAATGTTATGACAAGAATGAAATTTCTTGAATTCAATAAATTTCAAATATTAAAATAATCCGCCGAACTGAGGGTGTTAATTACAAGTCAAATGAGAGACTTAACATATAACACACCAATAAAATATTAATATCATTGAATCGATTTCCTATTTTAAGATAAAATAATCCTCAGAATCATACTGAATGATTCAAAAATAATATCAACGAGTAATTTAACTGAACATATGATTGTTATGACATGTCAAAAGGTCCAAGGTAAATTCCTTACAAATCACCAAAGAGCCACCATGTACGAAAAACAATCATAAAAACGTGGAAGAAACATGCTTACGCGATGAACATGCAACTTATGATCTACGTAAAATATCGACATCATTCAATTGCTCGGGAAATCCAAGATAAGTGCTTGATCACTGCCAGCATCCCGAGATCAATTACGCTTGGGTAGCAAAATTAAGGGGGTTATTTTCGTCAGTTTTTCAAAACTGGGCTTCTTGGTTCGTGTCAATTGAGGTTTACCTGTTTGGGCTTTTCTTCTGGTCCATTTTCAGACCCAAAATCTGTTGAGAGGTGAATCTTCCATCGCCTTCCTCCGCTTCAATTTTTCGCCTTTTTTCTCTATCATTATCATCGTCTCTTTCTCTATCCTCCTCAAATTCACTTTCTTGAAACCTTTCCCCCTCCCTCCCGACAAAACCTCTCTTCATTTCTCTTCCCAAATACCGCCCCTTTCATTCGCTCTCATATGCACTGACAACAAGACGCTATCATCCGAACACGTTACATTGTTTCACGTACTGTAATTCTCACTGGGAGTTGAGCACCACCGAAAAACTCGGGTATGAATGACGTTTTCGTGACGTTGCTTGGTGGAGTTGGAACAAAAGTATCGAATGAATTTAGCTGAATTTAGGATGCCCGAAGCTGTTGATTTACGTTAGCAGCTGCTAACAGATTCAGCTAAAACTGCTAAAACACAGCCAAATTTCACAGATAGCTGTTAAAATTTAACAGGTCTGAAGGGTTTGAGTATTTGAAAGAAAATCTTTGTATGTTACTTTATAGCCTGTATAATTTCCAGATGCCAGCGTTTATTTAGAATTTTAGAATTATATAGTATCAAAATGACAACAAGTTCTAATTCGAGTTCAAAATTCATTAATTAATTCTAAAAATTCCAAATCAATAATACTTGAAAGTCGAAGAACTGTTTGACTGTAAAAACTTCTTTAATTTAACAAGGAAATTTTTACTCAAAATCATAGCATTAAATAACTACTAGAATAATATCACTCGATTTTAGTACTGGCTGATTCGGACAGTAAAGGAAAAACGAAACTGAGATGCAGCTTGGGCGTCTAGACCTTGCGAGGTCGTAAATCATAAGAACACCCATGCATATGCCCCTTATCGTATGAATCAAATTAAGACTTCGAATATTCATCAATCTCTTGGTTGATTCATGCCACTACTCGACTCCATTCTCTTGGAAATTTAGTATTTACTTGCACTATCCATCCATAAAGCTCATCCTTTGACAGCCTTAATACAAGTTATAATATTTCAGCAGTATTGATGTTTGAAACCGATCGTATGTGTGAAAATCACAGTAAATTAGAGTTGTATATCTAAAAGTCAGGCATTAGAGACAAAGTAAGTCTGGCAATAACTTGATTCAGCACATCAACTCGAATGTGAAAATCTCAATTTTGCAAGAAGAATTTTTCATACTTGCTTCAGAGTTTAGTTACGACCATTGCCGCTGAGGGATTTTAATGTTCTGCAGTAGGCTGTATGTAAAATAGTGAAATAATCCGTTTAATTTAAACATTTCAAAAATTTCCTAGACAACTTTAAAGGTGGAAATTATTTTCCTAACTATTTTTAAACTGCTAATTATAAATAGCTGTTCCATTCTGCTAGTTTTGGTGAAATTTAAGCTAGCTAAAAAGTAGTTGCTAGCATAGGAATCGACAACTTTATTTTACTTATATTAAAGCTTGATCTAAACGAACAATAAACGTTCACTTCGACTCCTCTCCGTTGCTTAGAGGAATGGTCCCAATGATTCTTCTTTTTTTAAATTTTAATAGAGCAAATGACTAAGAAATGTTCGAACTATGGCATTCCACCCTCATTGAGGCAAACTGATGGTCAGGGACGTATTGAGATTGTTTACCGTAGGTGAGTTAAGAATAGTAAATGAAAATTGGATGGCACGGACTCATGGACTAAAATCAATCTTTTCTATAGATATTGAACTACGGACGAAAGCTGTCCGGGGTTTGATTCCCAGTGGAAGCCCACGTGCTGAATGGCCTGAGCTATGGAGTCACTTTTAACTCTACTATTACTGCACCGCTAACGAATGCCCTAATTGAAGTTACTCCAAAAAGGGGATTCAAGACGTTCATTTAAGCGGGTCGACTGTAGGACTAAAAGCTGGGGCAGGGTACAGCAGGTAGAGTGGCGCCACTTGAATACGGCGCCAAAAATTCTTTCTTTAAGATTCTTTTTTGAAGTGGCAGTGTCTCACCAGGATGGACCACAAAGAAAACTATGAAAACTGAATTTTATGTAATTTTCCTGACTCCCTGTAATAAAATACATTAGGCTCCGAGCAAGAGGGAGGCAAGAATATTTGAGTGGAAGCATTAGCCTCCCAATAGTTCTAATCGTAAGATATACACACATAATGTGCACGTACTGTGATATCATAATTTTTTGATGTTCTCTAAATGTTCACACTTTTTTCTTTCGTCAAACGCTTCTTAAAGATTCCCTTAACTTTATTACGATAAAGTGAAATGATTTACCTAAATTATCTCCATCCCCACAAACTGTAAATTATTCAAATGGTTATTCCGCAAGCTATTGTTATAATTAGTTTAAATTACAACTAATTTTCACTCTCCTCGTGTTTCTATATAATTGCTCTGTTCAATTTTTATACTTTTTATTGCAAATTAATGTTGTGCGAACGCTGTCATCAGGGCTAGCCAAAGAGGTGCATATTTCCACAGGAATCCTCTTTCTCCGCTTCTTCTGCTCACGCAAAAAGTAATTGTCAAATAAACGACAAATAGACGAGTGAGAGCCAAAATAAAGAGCGATATTTGACAAAATAAAATTTCTATTGGTGTGAAGGTCCACTCCCATCAAACTTAGTCCGGATGTTCAATATTTTACCCCCCTTATAGCCAGAAGGGGATTTTAATAAGAAAGGAAAAAGATATCACTCGTTATCAACTTACCCTCAAATTCTCTGTGAAATCACTGTGAGTCGTAATGTTTTGTGGTGGAGCGAAGTTCGTTAGGAAATAAATACCTTATTTCAAAGCCAGAGAGAAATTATCGTCAGTTACGGTTAGGAAAGGCCCCTACCGGTCTAACCCCAAGATAAGTTCCCTTACCTATACTTTTTCAATATTCTGGCTCGGTAAGTCAAATCATGAAAGGTAATTTGCGGCGTTTAGGAAATTTGCGCGGCCCAGTTAAACGACGCTCTCAAGCAAATGAAGAAAGAATTTGGTGAATTTTGACTGCCGTCAATGCTCCAAGCGTGATTGTTTCTTTGAGATATAAATGATTTTATGATTAGCAACTACAGAATTTACACATTAGAATCGAATTGAACATACAGTTCACAAAGAACAAAAAAGTGCAGCACTTTGTATTTCGTTCACGAATTTGTTGAAACATTCTTTCTGCTACGAAGAAAACCTAAATACCTTACACAAACAATGAGAACTATTGTAAAAGTGCGTGTAATTAGAGTGGATCATAAAATTAAAATGACGCATCAAAAGCACTGCAAGTGTGTGATAATGCACGTAAATTACGTATTAATACATGATTTAATTAATAATCATATATAATATAATGTAAGTATTATTAAATACGTAATGTTATAGAAGAACTATGCTTACATATTTATCTAGAATCACAATACTGTAGGTTTGACTCTTACAAAAATATCCTCTCTCAAATTGCATAATTACCTACCTTGGAAATGAAAAATGTAGCTGTGGATTGTCGAACTTCAGTTCATCATCCGCTAATAGCTGTCCATTGGAATTTATGAATGACTTGATCTTTTTTGTGAACCACATGAAGCTTAATTCATGAACGACCTGCAGCACCGACTTTTTTAAAATCGCATTCACTACTTCTCTACAACACAAGAGGCCGAAAACAAGCAACGATCCTCTTTCCTCTCGTCCCACCTCTCTTTTGACACTTTCTTTCCTTGTGCTACAGTCAAACATCGTAAGGAGCTTTCTGTGGGTGTATTTGTCGCCTTCCCCTACCTCCGCTTGTCCCTAATTGTTGAGCCATGGACAAAAGGTCTTAAGCCGTAGGCCCGCGTGAATGTAAACTGCTATTATAATATGTTTGTGAAATTCTTAATATAATGAGCTTCTAGACGGGAAGCTAAAACTGATAAGGAAAAAATAATGCATTTAAACAAGGAGTAGAGGAACATTTTTCATTGAGAAGTCGAGTAAAAATACTTCCCGACCGCATTTGACATCGTCAGACCTCACTTGACTGGCGCATTTTCCACATTCATATTGTTCAATATCGAAATAGTATCAAGGAATGTAATCACTGAGCAAGCTAGGAAATGTAATGAAATTGGAAGTAATCTTCCTAGTGTACTGTACATTCTTTGTTTCTTTTTTAATTCGAATTAATGAAATAAATTGGGAAAAATCATGTAAATGCGTGCAATTGTTTCGGTAAGTGTTGAAAATGTCGCATGGGGTCTTTCCTGCAAAAATTTTCATAGTAATTCCCATGAAAATCACGCAACTGATGCTACCTTAAATTAGACCCCTGTTGGAAGGGTCTGAAAGGTAGGTGCAATTGTAATAGTCTTTTTCATATTGCTGTGCAGAATTTAAGCATCGAAACAGCCGGTCAATATGATAATTTTAGGTTCAGTAAATAATGCTGAAAGTTAATAACCGAGCACAAACCGAAAAATTATATTCTCAGATCTGAACCGAAACTTTTATTTATTCCGTTCCAAAAAAAAAATATCAACTTACACAAGCGTAAATTGATGAAGCTATACTAAATTAGTGTAAGAGCGACTATCAGCTTAAATACGTGCTTTAAATTTAAGCACATATGGTAAAATATTATCTTCATTATTTCTTGTGAGTTTATCTAAAATTAAATTAAATTTAGTTAAGATACATTACATCACCTTACGGAGTGCAGTACTCCAATGGTCGAAGCAAAAGAATTCGTTGAAACCCGTTCGATAAAAGCAGGAGCGAAACCGGATTGGAAATTTATTTAATTGAACCGATTCGAAAACTGCAATAAAAAATATGACGGCTCGAAGTCCTAAAAAATTTCACACGTTTACATATACAAGAACCGCTATTAAAACTACAGGCTTATAATAGAGAAACAATACTGTTCTCAACTGACTGACAAACTATCCCTATGATCTTTCCCTTATTTCCTTTCACATCAGCACTCATTATTTATAAAGGTATTTCTTTACCGTAAGTAGCTAAATTATTCTACTATTTTATTATGGTAAAGGTTCACAAAACTCACATAATTGGTTATTATTTTACTTTAACGACATTTTATATATTGTATATTTAATATTTTGAATTGATTTTATATTTCATTCTCTTGCAACTATACATTTTTTTCAATCCTTTTCTCATAGAATTTTGATTATATACTGATTCTTTCAGATAGATAAATAAATACATCGATGTTTTTAAAATCAGGACTCCTAAGATAATTTTACTATGATCATTAAAAATTTACAGCCACAAAATTCGCCAGTTATAATTTTGCTTTTCGTCATTGTTTTCGTGACAGCATAAGAAATAAAGATAATTAATGGTATCTCTATCATTTCTTCGGAGTACCCGCGTCTCTAATCTCATTTCAGACTGAGGAATAAAAAATACTTTCAGGCTGAAGTATTGCGTCTTTATTTCTGGCATTCCGCGTTGCCACAAGGAGATGGCGCCAAGTTTTATTCAAATTCCATTTCTGCGGCGACCACGATTCGAAACTTTTCATTCCTAAAAGGGAGCGTAAGATACTACCTTTTATGAATTAAGAGAGACATTAGTACACAAAGTACCATTTCTTCACTCAGAGTTCATATGTTAACTTAAGCCGCCTGAGTAGGTTTCACAAACGTAGATTACGAGAGTAAGAGTACTAATGAACGTTCAAAAACGTAGCACTGGATGCTCGTGTAGTTATACCCACCTTTTTTCAAAATGGTGATGCACAAATCTCTGCTGAGTAGTCATTTGTTGCTTTCTTTTTGGCTTTGTGGATCCCTTTTAAGTTTCTTGTAACCTCTAACTCATCTTCAATTTATGTTTCTTGATTTTGCAATATAGTTAGGAGCAACTATCATGATATTTGAGTTTTCATATGATCAGATACATTAATTCCTTACCTCTTCCAACAACATTATTATCATTCTATTGTATGGTAATTCTACCTCGCTTAATTAGAGCCGAAAACTGAAAATATTTTGAAATATCAAATTTTCTATGTTGCTCACATTCTCCCCCGTCAAGTTAGTTCTTAGGGATTACATTCTGCGAGGATTAAGTGGGATCATTGGCTAGTAAGAGAGGACAGCATGCAGGAAGAAAATACTAGGATACCCTAGCAGAGAAAACAGATTCTAGGAAAATTCTAAGGTTTCTTTAAGATCTGTTCAATATCATGAATAATGCCATTTCAACATTCCAGATGTTGACTTGATACCAGAGGAGAATCTAAGGAATTCACAGAGAGAGTGGCAACCATGGACTTGGACATAAACATAGAAATTCATTTACTCAAGTGAGTTTTGAAATACAATGATTTAAAAACCATGAGACAAAGATAAAGGAAATTATAAGCCTCAAAGAATTCTGCCAGCAAAGTCTACTGGGTTATTCACAATGAAAAGGAGATTTACCTCTAAAAAAAATTCAAGAGGGAGTCTTGCCCCCTGTATACCTTTCCATGCCTGGTACCCTTCCAAAAATTCTCATTACAACTGAGTCAAAGCTTTTTGTAAATATACATGGAGATACAGGCTGAAGGATTACATTGATGTTTATTGACTTTGAGTTAATCTATTAATTTCAATATTTTCTTTTTTAATCTTTTATTGTATCCAACACTATTCAAGTTTAGCAATCAACAGGTGATTTACATCTCATAGAAATAAATAAAAGTACATCAGAAAGGTGACAGAGGTGAGAAATGGACGAGAGCAAAAGAGAACTTTTCGATTCTTGCAATTTTACCCTTACAAAATCAGTTTGCATGAATTTGGTGATTTATTCACACCTTCTGGAATTTGTTAGAAGTAACACATATATCATGGGGCAATCAAGTTGCCTCCAGCATGAATCACATTTTTAAACAAGGATTGTTCACGGACAATAAGCAATTGTCTCAATCCCTAATTGTACATGGTCAGTTCCTATTTGCAAGCAGCCTTAGGTTCACTTCATTTATAGTCACTGTATTGACATCTTTCAGTAAATACTTTTTCAAAGTTGAAATTATATTGAGTCATCTTGACATATCTGGTAGCATTTCAGATATATATATATATATATTTATATATTTTACAGAAAATTTGATTCAAAGCAGTTTTGCAACAACTTCAGGGTTTTATAACACGATAAATGGTTAAGATCTTTCTGCAAAAAATAATTGATTCTTTCTTTGAAAAAGAATCTTATCATAGTTTTCCCTACCAGAGCCGATCATTGGTGGATGCTCCAGTTCTTTTAGTACTACATTAACAAAAAAATGCAAAATTTTCTCTCTGAGGTTTATATTCCCTGAACAATAAAACCAAAATAAGAAAATAATGAAAACATATAAAAGGTTAATTTCTTGATTCTCGATTATCAACTTTACAAGATATCCTTATCAAATAAAATATTTTACTTTCAACAAACTTTCCGCTCATCAAATACACTATGTACAATAGTGAAAGAATGTAATCAGTGTAATGACAGGAGTTAGCTTTTCTGCCAATTCACAAAACAATTCTTGAAACAAGGGATTAGAGTCTTCAGTCAAAAATGGGCTTGCAGCTGTATTCAGATTGCCTGGCTCACCAGAAGCACTTCATTTACTGTTAGCATAGACTATACTGACAATGTTATAGTTTTAAAAGTTATGTTTTTAAAAATTGTTAAGGATAATTTAACCAAAAAGCAAATGACTTAATTAATTGTCTAATGTCATTTATAATTTACTTCAAGAGAATTATTCCTCAGTAAGAAATGAGTTTAATAAAGTGGGATAGAAGGGATTGATTTATGTCAAGGGCGGAGCAATTATCATTTATCATACGTAAAAATACATATTATGTATGCAATCCACTTTGTACACTTTGCATAATAATTTATTAAAGGAGAGACTTTTATAAGTGGATGAAAATTTATAACTAATAAACGTTCATCAACATATAATCTCAAAGATTGTCTTCAAGCCCATTTTTGACTCATAGTGATCTTTCCTTCATTAATTTACGTCAACTGTTGAGATTCTGAGGGTAGGAAAGGGAAAAGTCAAAGAATACTAAGAATAAAGATAATACCAATAATAAGAACACTGAAAATACAATTTTATCTATTTCATAATACAATCCCTGATTTACTGGGATCATAACTGGCAATGAACTTTTTCAAAATCAGTTAGTAATTAGTGTATCAAAACAGAAATGGTATAAAATGAACATTGATAATTAAGTATCTCTTTTGGAAAGCAAATTTTAACTCAAAGGTTAAATTAACAAACAATTTACTAGTATAATATTCAAAACTTCTCTAAACTTAAAACGGAATATTAAATGGAATAATTACTTGTAATGGCATATAACAATCACAATTCCAAGACACATTTCAATCAAATGGCATCTTGAAAGCTTTCACATTAGGTGCACCTAATCTCAGTCTCAAGTTTGCATCGTTAGTGAAATTTTTACGCAAATCCAAAGCCCTCAGAACATTCCTGAATAGCTTTGAGTAGATATCTCCTTAATTTGTCATAAGTTTCATATACTGGAAGGTCTAGCTGATTGAAACTGCAAAATATAAAATTACATTATGTAATACCAAAAAGACATTCCAATGCTATTCTATTACCATTTTGAAGTAATGTGAAGAAAATGCTCATAACAATGATGCCATCACATTGATGATAATTCTGAAGATATTATCAAAGTCAAACAATAGGTATAAACTACACTAAATTCAAATCTACTAGAAAATTTTGAAACACACAAATTTAATCTAACTCAATTTAACCTCAATCTCATAATTTTAATTCACGCAGGAAAGACTGTGTAAGGTGCAAGCTGACAATTTGAATTTAGTTTCATCAATGAGTTTAAACTAATTAACCTTCATGATTTTAATTTACTGTTAACAAGAATTTCAGAATATATTAAAATTAACTATCATAAAAAATTAATCTCACAGATTTAAGCAAAGATAACTTACCATGTATGAGCAGACGGCAGTCTATCAGTAGACCTTTCATCTCTATGTATTTGGAACTTTTGAATTCCATTCATTCCCTCTAAAGCAGCAAATCCTTGCAGAGGAACTTTAGAAGTTCCAGTTACAAACTGCAGGAATTTTGCCCGATCAGCTTGGTCAAAAGACCGCAAAGCTCGCCAAAACCACTTAATCTAAAAGGAAAGGCAAATCAAATATTAATTCTTATCCTACAATGTGCTAATGGGTTTATATATGAATGATTGAAATCTTTAGTCAATCCACATGAACGTAAAATTTTAATTAATATTTTACTCTTTTTATGATACCATTTTTACAAACTATCCTTCATTATTTCAAATACAAATTTAAATAAATTTAAAATTAAAAATAAATTTCATAAAAACAATTACCTGAAGAGAGGATGCCTGATACTTATGATATTCAGTGTTTGCTCTCAGTTCATCAATATCAACATTTGGTAGGCCAGAGATGAGCAGTTCCAACTCCTGCTCATTGAAAATAGATATCAATTTCTTTGGAATAATGTCATAAAATCCTTCCAGGAAAGAATTCAACCTGTAAATAAGAGATATGTTAGCTTAATTCTGCACGCATAAAGAAATTATATTCATTATACCACTTAATACATACTGTTTCATGATTGCTCCAGTCATTTTCATTTGGCAAACCAATCGGACATAGTCCATCTTGTTTGCTTCCGAGACTTGAATATTGCGGCCATTTGGAATTAAGTCTCGAACCTCAGTCACTCCAAATTCTTGAACCTAATGAAAAATTGATAACAATCATGCCCTAGTAAATATTGAGCTTTTCTAATAAGTAATTATCATTAAACAAACAAAAAAGATGCAGAAAAGACAAAATGCCAATTATATTGCAATTAGGTAAATTATTCCAATCCAAAAGACTTAATATATGTTGTAACAATTATTTGGTTTAACACAAAATCATATTGAGCACGTCTGAATTTAATTAGTCATCACAGTAAGAAAATTTTTCAATTTCAATGAACATTACAATATTTTATTTTAACATTAAGGACATATATTAAAATAAGTAAGGAAGGAAAAATTATTGTAATTATTGCAACATACATCAATTTCTCTGAACTGGGGCTTAAAGATATTTTCTACATACCTCAGTACTGAAAGTGAGATCTCCTAAGTCACTGACATTATTCTCCATTAAATATACAAGCCCTTTATAAAAGCTATAATCTTCACTCTCCATGTCTGTATATTTCACTGGGATTCCCAGAATATGCTTATAGAATGAACGTGTGAAGTAGCATTCCAGAAGTTTATTGTCATAAATAGCTTTGGCTAGAAAATAAATTATTCATTTGTTTATCACTCATTCAAAGCTGATGAAATCATAAAGAAAAGACGTAAGACAGTTGATATAAACTTCCCAATATTACTACTATCATTACCGAATTTGAAAAATTTCTACATTATGTATCATGAATCTGAAAACTTACCTATTACCCTTCCTACAAATTTGAAGTAACACAGATGATTTGGATTGTAATGAGATGCTGAGTTAATGGTGTAAGTAACTCTATCACCAGGAGAGGTTGTGAATAAGGCATAGTTGGGATTGAAAATGTCACGTGATATGATGACATACCACTCACGAAGGAGTCCACCAGCATCTTGCCCTTCCTCCCCTGAAAATAAATTTCAATCATGATATTGCACCATTTACTGAATAGAACATTAATTTTTTATAGAAAAACAAAATTTTACCTTCAAAAACTATATAGAAACGATTTTTCCATTCATCAGCACCTCTCCTATGCAATTCACGGAATGAATCTTCAAAGACGTTACTTCGCCTTACATGAACAGCTAATTCCTCCCTACGCATTCCATCATCTAACCTCTCTAACTCAGCACGGAAATATCTCCTCTTGACATCAAAGTCAAGGATTCTTGTGTGATCCACAAGAACTGCAAATGGACCCTCACTCAAAGGTGCTGTGGTCTGTCTTAATATTTGATTCAATACTGTCCGATGGGTTTCTGAAAAAAACAAAGACATGTCAAATCAATATTAAAATTAAATAAAAGATTATACCAATGACATTATGATTTGACTTTAAACAATACAAAATTAGCAGAAGTATATCACCTTTATAGGTCTCATTACATTCATTCATTTTTATCTTACATTCTTATCTTACATTAACTGAAACCTTTACATTTAAAGCTGCTGAAAGTATATGATAAATATGTGAATAAATAACTTTATGCATT
Source organism: Pachydiplax longipennis (assembly GCA_036926295.1). Taxonomy (NCBI): domain Eukaryota; kingdom Metazoa; phylum Arthropoda; class Insecta; order Odonata; family Libellulidae; genus Pachydiplax; species Pachydiplax longipennis. The sequence goes on from JAVFKF010000010.1 coordinate 7,494,752, forward strand.
AATCTCCAGCCTATCCATTTTATCATAAAAGAGCTGATAGGTGGTATAAGATTAAAAAGCAAAGAACTCCCTGCAGCAAACATTGATGGTAATAAACAAAAGTAGTCTGCTGTAGTTCAGAGTTTATGCTCCTTACCAGATGCTTTAAGGTAGATTGCAGTACAAGAATGTAATGCAGATGTGCCAAACGATAGGTTCCAATACATTGAAAGGCTTTGAAAGAGTGATTTCACTTATAACTAACCTGCAAATTTCAGGAACTTAACTGCATCACTAGTTAAATTAGCGGCAGGTGTAGGACTATCCCACTGTGGGTTTGCAGTAGGAGGAGCTTCCCCTTCAGCAGGCAAGGGTGAAACAGGGGCAAGCTCATGTTGAACCTGTACTGTGGTAACCTCAGGAGTTTCAGTAGTAACATGCTGCTGTTGTTGTTGTTGAGTCTCTTCTGATCTCCTTTCTTTCTCCTCTTTATCTTTATTTGAGGCATGAATCAAGAAAAATGCCTCCACAGCCGGCTAACAGACAAAAATAAGGTATTTTACAACTAATGACCAAAAAGAATTATTTCTAAACACTTCAAAGATCTCAATAACACATATCCTCAATCATTTTTCTTCCCTCTACTATTTTTGAAATTTACTTACTTGCAATATCAGAACTGCATGATGATCAGGGGTATCCTGGAGCTCAAGAAGACAATCTGTCAGTACTTTCCAAAGCTCATCCAGGGGAAGCTGCTCACTCAGATTTGGAAGAACAAGGTCTAGATCGTAGTAGACTGAAAATATACAAATTGTGAAATGCTCAGTTTTGTTCCTAGCTAACTTTTTAACTAAAAATGTGCTGCTTAGCTTATCAATTCTAATGAACTGTTTTAGCATTCACAAGAGAATGTTTTCAATCAAACATTATTTAAAATCATGCAAAAATACTAAGACACGAAGTTTTAGAGTCACTCACTTTTACCACCAGGTGTGATATAACAGACATTCGAGGCAAGAGTGGCGCTACTGCACGGATCATTCAAATTAGGTTGACTGGATGCCTGTTGCTGATTGCTCTGCTCTTCTTCAGGATTTCCTTCTCCATTTCTTTGAGTACGCATTATTCTACTTCCTACAGTTTCTCTTTCCTGAGATACACTTGCTGTACAAAGGGAGGCTGAATTTATTTCATCTTGGGGATCTTCTCCCCTAAGCCTTTGGGTTTCAGGCACATCCAAGTCTGGTATAGTCAACTGGGTGAGTGGTTCTGGTACAAAATTGCACCCTTCTATCTCAGCTGTTTCACAAGGACCTGTAAATTTGAGAAGACTTGAACTGGGGAAATACAAGTGATATATATATAAGGAGCAAGGATTATACGTACCTCTTCTCCTATTTCTCTTGGTATTGAGAGAAATTGCCTCCCTTAGCTGGATGATAACTTTCAAAGTCCTCAAAAAGAATATTTGGCTTGAAGTCTTACTAGTAAGAGGAACCATGGCTGGTATCTGTAAATCTGATCCATGTTTTACTTTGGTAGGTGCTGAAACTACTACTACAGTACTCTTGGTGAACCTTAAGATAAAAAGTAAGTCAAGATTAAAACATTAAAGGAAATTAGAATGTTTGAAACTTATAGTAGATTTCTATTACTTAAAGCAGAACAAGAAAAATACATAATAGAGATTTCTTACTACTCTTTCACAATTGATATCAACATTTGGAATACTACAAATAAATTGAGAGTATTGATAAATGTGTAGACATGTCCAATAATAGATACTTGAAGTAGATGATTCTTACCTGTCAAGAAGCACGCCTTTAGATGATGACTGTCTATCATGAACATTTTCTTCACTGGTGGATGGACGGCTCTTTTCACGGCGACTCTTGCGCTTAAGTATCCTTAATTCTTTTAATAGGGTTTGAATCTGACGGCAAACAACATTTCCAAGCTCTTGGGCACCATTCAAAAGCAACTTTAATATCTATGGAAAAAAGAATACCATGTAAAACAAGTAAGAAACCTTTTTTAATAAAATATGGTTGTGACATTTACCATGTCTCTAGTAGGAGGTGGACCATGAGACCAGTTGAGCAGTAGAGAAGTAGCATCTTCAAGACCTTCTTCTGAGCAGCTCTTAGAGGTCAGAACCTCTATGGCTAGCTTTATGTAATCCTCAGATACTCTATTCCTCAAGTTGAATTCTCTCCTTGCTTCATCTTCTTCAAGTTCCACACAATCTCTGTCACGTTTCCTAGTTTGATTGCTTGTGTCTGGCATTCCCAAAGATATTAAAGACAGCAAACGCAGAAGCTTGTCAGTGAGCACAGTGCTACTCCTGATCACAGGGTATGCAAGCATAGCTACTAAATGTCCAAATGCAGATGTATCAAAACATAGATTGAAGAAATCAAACTCCATTGGTGGCGTTAGGGTGTAGTAACTTCTGCAGTTGTTTTTGCCTTTTTTAGATGCACTCATCATGTCCAGCTTCACCAACAATTCCCAAAAGTTTGTTGGTCCAACTTTAGTCTTTAGTCCCCCACGATTGCCAGCATAGATTTCTCTCAATTTCTGTTTCAAACGCTCCTGATCCTTGGCAGTCAGCTCTTTAGGCATTGACTCAACTTCCTGTGTTTTCATAGGCAGGTAATAACTGGGAAACAGTTTGGCCAAGGCAATCAAAAGTTCTAAGGTATGCCTGAAAACAGATAAAAATTATTGACACTACTTTTGATAATTATAGAAAATAATCATTCATTAAGATGCAATAGGTAATGTATTTATTAATCTTAAATTCCCCGATAAGAATTGACAGCTATTTCAGGCGGTGCAGTTATAAATCAACAGTAATGATATTAAAGTTTACTAGACCCTACCTGCACACTGTTGGAGCTGCTAGTGGATGTATAGTCAAAGTTGCTGCTGCAGCACTAGCAGCACCTAATTTATCAATGCCCCTCTTTCCAGTTGGGCGCTGTACATTGAATATGTTGGCTCTGCAGCCTAGAGCAGCATCTACTCCTATGTTCAACCAGGTAGGTACCATGGTTCTTACATCAGCTGATCTGTATAAGAAATAGAAATGGTTAAGAATTCCATTCTTTTCATAAAAGAAAGAAAAATCCATATCTATCAACTGCAATTAATTTCCAAAATCATCTAAAATTTTTGCCCTAAATTCCCTAGTTATCAACAGAACAAGGAATCCAAGGCAGTAAAGGATCAAACAATTCTGAAAAGAATGTTATGATTTTGGATAACTCAATACATACCTTGGTAAGGTACTTGAAGAGGACTCTGAGTTCTGAGATTGCTGAAGCAACCTACTAGATTGCCTTTTATTTTTACTAGTATATTCTACATTACTCGTTTCCACGTTCGTTGTTTTTCCATGTCCACATTTGTCAAATATCGATAGGAGGGTCTAATGGAATATAAGAAGATTTAATTAAACCATGGAAATACTAATAAACAGTAGTGTTTCAGGAAAAGTTTTTTGATTGTACAGACTTTGAATGATATATAAGGTATCTTACCTTCAGTAACCACTCTCTTTGGGTTGGATTAAAACATAGGTTTCGCACCACCCGATGCAACCGACCTGAGTTGAGGCGTGGCTCATCAACAAACAATAATACAAGCAAGCAAGTCATTGTTTCTTGGTCAAGTAGGAAACGATTTCTGTAAACAATAATTAATAATTACAGGCTATCTAAAGAATTGCTATAATATGGAATCAGAAAAAAATACAGAATATTTCTTCCTAATGTATTTCTCCATATAAGATTTTTATAAAATTACCTTGTGCTAGAATGGAAACACATTCCAACCATTGCACCACTAGGAGGCGGATAGCATGAAGGAGTTGGAGATGCATTATTGCTCTCCCGAGAAGCCCATGTCCTCCACTGCTGCTGTGGAACAGTGTGAATGGCATACCTTGTTCCCACACGGCCTAAGAAAAGATATTTTTTTAATAGATGCAAATCATAACACAAAGTAACATTGACAGAAGAGCTATCTTTGCTTCATATACTTACCAGAATTCCTTAATATAGAAGACAGAGCACTGGTATTATGATTAACATGACTAAAGAATCTTTCTTGCATCATCTGCCTGTTTCTTGTTTCCCATTCTCTGCGCAAATTTGCAGCTTCAGCTGCAAGTTCTGGTGAAAGTGCAGATATTTGTGACTCCTCCATGTCACTAAGAATCTATAAATCAATATTTCATTAATGTTAGTGATTTCAAGAGAGAGATAAAAATTCAACTTTCTCGATAAAAGATTCAAAATATGAAACATCATAGAACGAAGTACATATGCAGGATGTGAAAGAGATACCTGTGTGCGCAAAGTTGGAGGAAGATTCTGGAAAAAGGCTACAGCATCAACAGGATCATCCGGATTTGCAGCTGCGGCTGCTTGGCGTTGTTGTTCAGCACGCTGTTGAGCAAGAACTTCTTCTTGAATGTTGGGAGGAAGTGCAGCAAGGAAATCAGGATTCACTTCTGCTATGGGCACTTCAGCAACTGATTCATCTGCAGCAGCTTGAGTCTGTGCCCTTTGCCTCATTTGTTGTAGCCTGTATATCAGAAAGAATCATTGATATTAGCATAAAAATAATTCCACCTGAGATGTAAGTGTGAAATATTTTACAAGTATAATTAAGCAGTAATCGCTTGAACTGATCCCACCTCAAATCTACTGCTTGACTCAAACATCCGAAACTGAATTAATTGAGATTTAGTTATGGTAATAACATACTTACCAAATAAGATAATATTAAACTTGGTAAGATAAATACACAACATACCTTACTTGCTCTGCAACAACTTCTTCCCTCATTTCTTCTGGAAGAGCTGCTAAGAATGAAGGATCAACACCTTCAGGAAGTATCACATTTCCAACACGAACTCTGACAAGTCCACCTCTGGACACATTCATTCCATCGCCACCTCCTCCTTCATCTCCATCTTCTGAGACAGATCCTAACACACTCTCCACAGGCATAGAGTTAACTTCATAGTCATTTTCTACTTGACCATTACGTCTTGTTACATGATCACCAGAACTATCTACATCTATTTGCACAGCATTTTCACCAGATGGATTATCACTAGGCCTTGATGTGGGTCTTCATGTAATGAAAAGAAAATATATATCAAGATATTTTGAAACAATGCCTTTTCTTAATAAAACAAATATAGCAACCAAATCTTAAAATTTGGATCCTGATTTTTAACCTGTTATCCTTACCTGAATTCTTCTAAATAACAAATCTTAATACATGGTAATCTTAACGAGATACTTACATTTGCTGAGAATTTTCAGCCAGCACCACAGCATCATCATCAGCCTGAAGTTGGAACCTGGACCAATCATTTGCTAAATCGGCTACTCCTAAGTGGTTACTTTCAGTCACAGACATCACATTTAGTATTACTGGGCTGAGATCTGCAATAGTCTCATTTACACAAGCAGTATTCGAAGCTACTTCAGGTTCTTGCTGATTCTCAGATGAATTCTGAGCGGTTTCTCCAGATGCTAATTCAGGAGAAACTGAATGACGTCCACTACCAGCGCAATGAAAGTTTCGTCCACGCCTTGCAGACTGCTGGTGGTGTGGCCAAGGAACAGGTTCACTGTAACCATTGGAGGATGCATCTGGTTCGATGATCTGCACTTCGTTGTCCTGAACAGGTGGGAAGTACAGTGACATGGATGTTGATGTAGAAGAGGGAGGGAGAACTTCTTCCACAACTTCACCAACACCAGAATCAACTACTTCAACATTATCTTGTCTTGAAGTCTGATGTTGGGGTAAGGCCGACTGTTGAGAGGACCCTTGACTCCCAGTTGTTTGTTCTGATCCTTGTATAGATTGAAAGCATATTAGCATAAAAGTAAACCAAAATTTGAAGTAATTCAAATAAATATAAATGCATATCCCTCAATTTGTAAGGTACTTCATTATTATGGTTTGAGTTTCGTAGGTTAACACATTGCAATGCCATTTTGTTTTCCATGGTTCAAATCAATATTTGTACATAATATTAAAAACAAAGATTAAATTTAAAACACCAGAACAAAAAGAACTTGAACTTGTTGGAGAGTATATCATCTGATTTTATAAACAAATTTTTGTCTCAATTAGTATGATTTCAATGAGTATTGCACTTTTGCTGACCCCATCTACTATACAAATCAAGAGTTATTTATAAGTAAGGAAACTAAGTAAGTACCTGTCGTGTCCCGGAAGGTTCCAAGGTAAACTATATCAGAATCTTCAGATTCGTGTTCAGTTGGACGTGGATGATCCTGGACCTCTGAATGTACAGTTGGAATAGTGGCAGGTATATCACGGCTCCTAAGCCTCCTTGTAGTAGGTCCAGAGGATGTCCTGCCTCGTCTAGAAGAGTCAGACCCTGATCTAGCAGGACGACGGGATGATCTGAGCCTAGTAGAGGAAATTGGTCCACCAGTGGGTCTTCGATCAGGAAGTAATGATTCAAGAGACGCTCCTTCAGCTTCAACAGGATGAGTTCCGTGACTTTCACCTTCTGGAAGGCTTCTAGGCAGAGTAGGTATTGGAGCACGAATTGTAGGAGGTATATTGAAACACTGGACTCCTGCCTCATTTGAATGAACTTCATTTTCTTCAGTTGCACTTTGTGTAACTTGGCTTTCATCCACAACAGTCTCACTTGATACAGCAGATGGTGCATCACCAGACTCTGTGACATTGTTTTCGCTTCTGGTTGGAGTTGATGACTGATCAGGCAAAAATCCTGAAAGAAAAGGGTAACATTATAACTTAGGCCACACAGAATGGATACAAAGATTTTAACCACTGACAGTTAAAAAAGATCCCTTTTTATTTAAGGGTTAAAGGTCTTCTTATGAATTTTAACTCTCGGTTAACTTAAGAATATTGTATTCCAATGGATATGAAATGAAATTTTGTTATATTACATCTAAAACCCTATGTAGGTAAAGATAAAAGTTTACAAGTCTTTCATCTCCCTGAATGGTACCTACATCAGGTATTATTATACATTAAAATAGCATGACAGCTTCAATTACCATGCATTTGTACTCGGTGTCTTGCAGCAGCAGCTTCAATCTTTTTTGTTAAAGCCTCAATACCAAGTTCATCCCGAGCCTTTTCTGCCTTCTCTTTCTTTTCAATCACCCTTTTCCTTTCCATCAATTCTATATTTCGTTCCAAATCCAAAAATCCTTCAAGAGCACTATACACAACTGCAAAAATAATGAATTATAGGATTTAGTAAATTACCAAGAAATTCAGCAAGGAAAATGTTTAAGAGTGGATTTTATTTTTCTTAGAGCGTTAGCCATATAATAATAAGAATCTTACTTGTAACACAATCTGCTGCACTTTCACCATCCAAGATCTTACTCTCTTCATTCCACCAATGCAAAGACATAGGTATGTTGTTTAGCGTAGCAGCTAGACTTGGACCAAATAAATATCCTGCTTGATCCTAAAGAATTATCACGAGTTAAAATCTAATCTTTAAGAGTAAAAAAAATCACCAAATATATAATGCATCCTTCTATTGAACTTACAACATAGTCGATCTGCTCTTCCTCTGGATTGGTGAAAATTCCAAGTCCATTATCCATTACTACTACCCGAGTATCTCTGAATCCAGGCAACAGAGCCTGTCCAGTAGAGATGGGAAGATCATGGGCAGTAGGCCCAAGTAGGCTAAAAAACAGAGAAAATTACCTTAAGTATAGGCATTACATAGCTTAAATGAGACTTTTATCCATATTGAATCCATCATTAAATTGAATCTAAACTGCAAAAATGCACACCATAGAGTAAAAATTCTATTTCATGTAGGATTACGAATTTTAAAAAAGATGGAAGGCACACACTTGCATAAAATATTTAATGTTTACAATAAAGCACCTACCGTTGTAAAATCACAGGTGGTGGTGGATTTGAACTTCTGGTTCCCATTCTAAGATATTGATATCTTCTTGCTCGATTACCCCTCTGTTGGTCTCTTGTAGACATGACATTTTCATTCATTGTCCTCCGGTTGAATCCATGAGTGGCATTATTGGCATGATTTACCACTGAAATTTATACATTTTAAACCATTTAATAATATGAAGTTCCAATTGTTCTCAGTAAGTTGATTTTTTCAACTCCCTGAGCATCCTCCTTCAATTTTGAAGTGACTAGAACATAATTAATGATTGCCACCTTTCTACATTTATATATGTTAATAAAGATTTTATCCTTCCATAGTAATAATATAACAGTTTCATGGAAATTGAAGGTACATATTCATAATTCATGAATGGTAATTGAAATCGCATACACAAGTGAATACTCTTTTAGAGCCATTTCAATATTAACACAAAATTTGCAAGTGAACCATTCAGAATTTTCATGATTTTATCCCTATCAACAATATATGGACAACCATTAAAGAGTAAGCACTGCTCCTCACATCTTCAATGTCTGTTTTACCCATAAACCAAACTCCTTTTCCAGGAGAACTCAAGCATCTTTGAGAAAAAAGACTGATAAATTTTATGCCAAAATTTTCTTGTTATTTCATGAATATGCTACAATACTACAGTATATGTTTGTTCAAGCAATAGTTAGATAATAGCCAATAAAAAAATAAGTCACTAATTACCCTCCAAATATTGAGCATTTAATTGATACCAAACTATATAAGAAATTTCTGTCAATGGAATGATCATACTAAAATGTTGCTACTTATATGTAGATCTTTATGTGGATGAAACTAAGCAAATATTTCCTAAAAAAATCTCTAAAAGCCAAACTGAACTATCTTTCTATGGTAGTCTACAACACATTTTAAGGGCCTCAAAAATTCAGATTGACCTCGCAGCTACAGCCAATTTCTACATTGAAATAAAGATTTGAACCACAAAATCACATGATACAATACTCAGATACAATTGATAACAAGTCAATTGTTACTTATAGGTTTACCTTGGAGGATTTAAAAATCCTCTTACAATCCTAATTGTTTGTTCTGATCACAGAATTACTATCAGCAATTTTTAAATAATTAGGTATTTTATTATAGAAAGATAGAGTATCAAGATCTATCGTAGAGGTTTACAATCAATGTATAAGACAAAAGAACTTTTATCTATTACTGTAAAATTCTTATAAAAATTAATTTTCTTGAGATTTACTATGAAATTTTATATGGTATTTACATTTTCAACATTCACTTACAATCTACATATGTACCGCGCAATCTGACTTTAGGTTTATGGCAGGGGGTGCATGCATCATGACTCTACTTTCTTAATCGAATACTTTTGAACATCGCTCTTAGAATGAAATAACACAATAATTGATAAGAGAATTTTATATATCCTTACCAGAGAATGTTTGGCTGACTTGAATTGCTGTCAATTGTATAAAATTAACTACTGAAATTTAGGTTCCAACACAGGCATAGGTAGACATATCATCATTTGTAGCTTTCAACAAAGGAATGAAACACTTTACTCAGATTGTCAATTAAAGGACAAAACCTATGCATCTCACTAGCTGACAACATGGAAGTGAACTTTATTTCCTTTTGTAAATATGGAATTTATTTGAAAGAAGAGTGTCAAGAAATTAAAGACAATGGAAGTTTTTGTCTAGATGATAATAATTTGGAGACAATTCAATACAGTTTCTAATCGAGTTTAGGAAGTAAGGATAAAATAGGATATTAGTAAGAAAGAAGAAAGTTCACTGGATACTAAAGATGATTAATCACTACAATAATAATGCACACAACAAGACTATGACATCAATTTATCCCCAAAATAGAAAGCATGAATTGCGGAAGGATGATGGAAGACTGAAGCTCAAGCTAATGGGTTAAACAATACATATACATTTCTCCACGTTAAAATTTCTCTAAAGATAAATATCTAAGAATTCATGCCCATGATTATAAGAATTAGAAATGCAAACCTGACAAATCGGATTGATTTAAATATCATGGCCCTGATTGCATAAATCTGTTGATCATGTTAACTAAACAGACTGCCTTAAATATTATCTATTATCATCATCAAATAAAATAATGATTTGAATAGCACTTAACTAAAATATTACTCACTACATCCTCAAAAAAAACTTTTATGATATCATAAATGAGAAATCTAGAAAAATGAAAAGCAATTAGTGCAGTTCTACTTGATGCTCGTTCTCTCTTTTATTTCAGATTCTACTAAGCAGCCACTATTAAAATTCTACCCCTTAACTTGAACAGCCAGATAAGAAATTTTAAAATTAATTGTAAATATTACGCTGGCTGGCAGTAGATATTGGTCCTACTCAAGTAATTCAACAAGGAATATGCACTTCTTAAAACCAAGTAATAATAGATAAAACGATAAAATTAAGATTTCAAAATCAGCCAACCTATATCATCAGGGTCCGAGTACTGAATCATGAGATTGTCTTCTCGCTCCCTTTCAAGCCCCGGAATTCTAAAGAAGCCCTCATCAGGCTCCGTAAATTCCATCACTTCTCCTTCATAGACTGATTCAGCATCATCATCGTCGTCATTATTATCTGTAAAGGGAACAAGCCATCGTAAGTCTAAGTCAGAGCTGAAATTTTTCTTTTCAAAGATTACTGAAGAATTCTGAAAAGCGATATTCTCTATACTTCAACTTCTCAATGGAAGTGCTCAGTCCACTTCCCCATGAAAAAACAATGTGGCAGAGGAATACTAACTTAAATGCCTACTAAAGACTGAAACCTGCGACTAAAAAGCTATCATGAATTGAGCCACAAAATACCTGACAGTTCATACGCGGCAGATACCTATCTCAAGCTCCAGGATCGGGAGAAATTTTTATACATACAGGGCTATTTGACATTATTTCAAAAATTTTCTTACCTAATCACCATTAATAAATTTCTAAACAAAGGAATACAAGATTCAACCAAGTTTTTCTCTTATACCACCAAATTTAGTTGATTTTTAACTCTACTTCAATGTTAGTCTTTAAAAGACTAAGACAAAAGAAATAACTACAAATAATAACTTTACGAAGAAGAAAGATTGAAACAGGGGTTGTATACTTGACAAGAAAGAAAAAGAATCGAGAAATTATTCTGGTTGGAAAAAACCTAAATGAATTCAAAATTTATAATTGCCAAGTATCTCTGTTAGAAAGCTCCTTCAGCAATACTTGAGCAAAGAAAATTAATAAATACAAAATCTACCAGAGGAGGAAATATTGATTTTCATTAATCACTCTGCTGCATTTTCAAAGAAGGATAATTAGAAAATGTAGCAGAAATATGTTTGCTAATAATTTTTCCATGCATTCCCTGAGGTTCAATGCAACCATTTAATGCCACTTTGTGTAGCTATACATATTGCATCAGAATCACTTATGATCAGCGATAAATGAAGCCAAAGTATTGTAATTGTTTTGACCTAGAAAAAACAGGAAACATCTCACAGGATAATAGACAGAAAAGCACCTTTCATAAATAGCTACTTTTAGGAGAGTAATTTTACAAGGCTGAGGGGTCAACAGGAAAGAGAGTTCTCTGAAAATCTCATTAGCTGCACACATTAATCCCACAACTTTATTAACCTTAACTCTGATGCTGACTTCTTTGGGAAACCAAAATTCTTTTACCTAGACAAACTATTATGACTACCAAATGGAGGACATAAGTGAAAGTTACACAGATAAATTCAATAATGGCTCAAATGTCATATGTTTTACACCACAAACCAAGGGAGAGGTTCATAACTAGGAATAGACTTAATAGAATCCCGAAGAACTTATATCTATGAAATCAGTCTGATAAACTTGGCTCTTACCTTCCTCTACTTCTTCATCCTCTTCTTCTTCCTCCTCCTCCTCTTCTTCTTCCTCCACCTCTTCCTCATCTTCATCATCTTCGTCCTCTACCTCTTCTCTTGAATGGTCTGAATCAGTGTCACTACTATCTGCAGCATCATCATCCTGAAATGGAAATATGTATTGGATTAAGATTGTCCATGTCAAATCAACAACTCAACAAATATAAATATAACTTAAGTAGTCAGTTACCTGCGTATCATCACCGTATTCCATTCTTTGTTGAGCTCCTGGATTTGGGATACGAGGTGCCTCTATTTGGATAATCCTAGGTCCTCCATCCCTGAGAAAAACAAACGACAATGTAACACATTTTCTAATGAAAAATTAAAGTGATCGCTATGAATTAGATACAGAAATGAATAAAGAAAGGGGTAAAAAACATATATATCATATAACAAATTATCTCTGAAAAAATTATAACAGAAATCATCATTCACCCTTTATTCATGATAAATCAAAAAGTTTTATGAATTCAAAAAATAAAAGGAATACCTATCCAAAAGGTGCTCCATGATCTCTTCCAAGCCTGTTTCATCTCCTTCTTCCATTCCTTGTGATGTAGTTTGGCGCTCTGAATGTTGTTCCAAGCTTTCAGCTGCTGTAGAGATGTCCTGATCAGTGTTTTCAGGATCTTCCATGGTTTCCTCTCTATGAGCTCTAGTGGTGTCTGAATTAGTGGTACCTAAGAAAAATCATTTTAAAGTCTTATGCTCCTTTGACTAGATTTTGAAAACTAACGTAGCAAATTTGGTAATAACAACAAAGGAGTGCATTTAAATATCAGGCAAATAGAATGACTTATGGCTTCAGAATAGGAAAAAGCCTATTTGGATCTGCATAAATTAGCAAAGGAGATTACAAAGCCATCACTAACAAACTATTGGGCTAGGTAACTTACCAGTCTGAGGCCCGAGGGGGTCCTCAGCCATACTTTCAGCTGGCTTGGGTTTAGATTTTGGGCCAGAATTAGAGGCAGGCTGGCTTAAAAGACGTGTCAATGTCTCTAGAGGTTTCAATACAGCATTCATGGTTGGGGCCATGTTTGGACTGGATAAATCAAGGTGACTAGGAATCCTTGCTAAATCAGTAACCAGCCCTCTCCTTTGCATTATTCGTACCATGTGATTCACGTTACTGCTGCAATTATAAAGAATGGATATCTTGAGTAATCTTCTAATATAAATATTCACTCCGAAATATATTAAGTATTATCTAATATAAAATATCACCCCTTGGTTATCTCATCTTATTTTCTCTTATTTGCTTGGGGTATATGATATCTGAGGTAAAGATTAATGTAATCATTACTACAGTCCTCAATTTGATGGTTCTTTAAAGGGAGTTGGAAAAAATGCCCTCTGTTTATTATCTTACAAATTTAGTAAATTGAAGCATAACTTTCTGGAAATAATTTGAATTTCTGAAAATGGAATTGGTAACGAACTAAACTTAAATAATTTCAACTAACAAAATATCGTTTTGTTTCTTAAAAGTTTCATTCAAGATTCTACATTTTTTATATTTTTGTTAATATTTTTCTCAAAAATTGGATTTAAAAGATTGAGTTTTAAGATTTCTCAAAAACTTCCCCTTATTTCTCAACCAAGAAAAGTATAAAATCAACATTAAGAATATGAATCTTGATTGAAAATTTTTCTTATGATACTTGCCTAATTTTTTGTACAATAATTCTTTTGAATTAAAATTTGCAATAGAAATAGAGCCAACTTGCAACAGAAAACAATTAAAATGAATCAGGGGATCGGTTGTTCATAGCCTCAAAATTTCATCAAATTTTTATCATTTCATCAAAATTTTCTGAAATTTATCTCAATACTGATTCTTCACGGGCAAAATAAGAATAATTATTCAATTTCCTTTCATTTGGTTCAATTCTTGAATTTATGCAGCTACACCTTCTAATTTAATGTTGCAAAAGAAATAAAGCCTGCAACTGATAAAAGTGATGCTTACATGCATTTCTTATGAGAATGCTTTTAATTGTCTGGGGTCAAACTGAGGACTTGAAGATAAATAAAAAGTAGCCTATTATCTGCACTGGGGGTACATTTAACATTTCCTAAAATTTGAAAACCAAGCAAAGTGACTGATAAATTATTTATGCTAAGGTAAGTCAGAGAGAGCAATTTAAAGAAATCCATTTACCTGTATGGGCAATATTTTAAAGTTATAGGTGTATTTGGTGGTGCAGGTGGACAAGTTTCTATTAAAGTGGACATCAGGCCACAAAGCAGCTGAATGTGAGCATGCTTTTTAGGTGACTCAGCCAGGCTCAGTGCTCTTTGCAAAGCACATTTGACCTGAAAGTAAACAAGTAAACATCATGGTTCTAGGATGGAAAATTACATTTCAATTCAATTCACAATATATATTATTTATACTAAGGTATTCACAATTAATAGTCAAAGATTTTTACCTCCTGTACGATTACTATTTGACCTTCAATGCACTGATTACATGAAGAAATTGATGAAAGGAGAAATCTAGCCTGTGCTGAGCAATCCTTATCATCACCAGCGCTGTCACTTGGTAACAACTTATCAATGATGAACCCAAGGGCAGTATATCCCTGAAGGAATAAAAATATCATCTCTCAATATCAATATTATATCCCTATCTCAATAATAAAAATCAGATAGCAGAGGTATTCAACAATCATTCTTAGCAATGCACTTCCTTTAAAAGGCAGTATTATCCCATAATTAATCACAACGGGTTATTCTCAAAATTAACATACCTCAACGACAAGGTCTGATTGCCCTTCCAGATAGCGATGTCTAGAGATCTGTTTTGCACATGGAGGATAGGAACGAACTATATCTGCAAGTATTTTTAAGATTGCAGACTTTGGAAGTAGAGGTTTTCTTTTTTCCTCTTCTGTCATTTCTGATGGATCATCAGGGATTTTGCGTTTCATCGTATATTTTACTGCAGTAGACTGGAAAATAAATATAAATAATTTATTAATATATAATAAAATATAATTAATTAAAAACTTAATGATTTTAATAACTTCCAAATGATTAACTGTGGAATGGGATCATTCAATTTTTTAGTCATTCACCTCTGAATTAATGGTTTCTGGAGAGGGTGCCTCATTGGTGGTCACAGATGATACACCTGAAGGTTGTCCTACACTCCTTGCATAGCTTCCACAGCTATCACCAGGACTACTTGAAGCACATGACTGTGATGATGATAGAATATCAGAATCTACAGCCATAGGCTCCTCATCCTGTACATTAACTATCAAGTGATCCAACAGATCGGAGATTGCTGCCTTAGGAATTTCTTCCACATAAACATCCGATTGATAGGCCTTAGGAGGAAGTGATTTCACCAACAACCTCTCATCAAAATGGCCGTAATCTGCACATGGAATATAGAATACAATTACAATTTCTGGAAGTAATTTTACAAAAAAAAAGACAAGGATAGCATTAGTAGTCAATGCAATGAAAGTGTTGACAAGAGATTTCATGAAGCTATAGATGTATGACAAAACTAAAATATTACTCAATCTATCATACATAATCTATCTCAATTTATCACTATGCTTTCTCAAGAACTTTGAAGTTTCCACAATTGATATTCTTGATACAGACATTCTTCTTCTATGGTTACTCATAATTAAATTAATAACCAACATAGAATTTTTGTGAATTTTAATGCACCATTTGGTCTCTAGTTTTGTGGAAAATCCATTTTAAATTTTGATTTTTAGGTATGTTCCAATTTAGATTTATAGCCATCCAGATTAGTGAATTTCTGTAATATCAGTTACGAATAATATACCGACATTTGTGACTAACACTACAAAACACAATTAAGGTAACAGGAAGAAATGCTAATCAAAATAAGTATCTGAAAGGAGAAACTTATGCCATTTGCATAATGAGTTGAGATTTCTTCCTACAACACAGTCAAAATGAGACAAACATCCATTCAATTCACAGTTTTTTTCCTCCAAAAACTAACTATTCGGAAAGATGGCTTCATTTCATAAGCATCTACTCATTATATTAGTTTTCACGGTTTTTGGCACAAGTACGTAGATTTCTATTTTTTCCAAACATAGGAAAGGCAACACAAGTCTCACAAATAGCTCAAGAGAATGTTCTGGCTGGATAGGTCAATAGATCAGCATTACTTATAATTTTCGTATAACAGAACACAACTAATTGTTGAGATTATGACAAAACATTTGGTTGTTCTGTAGTAATTAGTTGACATTTCTATTATATAAATATATACAGTGAGGGACATATTGAATTGGTATAACTCACTTTTCCTGGATAAAATACTAGTGTCCACTCTCAAAATAGATTTTGCAACTTCAGTAAATGTGTCAGGATCCCTACACACAGATGAGCTGCACATCCTCATCATATAGATTAGTTCTTTGTAGTAAGGTGGAATGTTTGCAAGTGTTCGGGAGCGAAGAACCTGTAAAATAATACAAAAAACAGTAACTCATGTACATCTTTTCATACTAGAGAAATTAATAACAAAATTTAGAGTACTCAACCTTTTCCATTGCAATGCTAAGCAGCCTAGGTTCTTCAATGACATGTCGAATTAACAATGTAACTATATTCAATACGCCGGCAAATGTCGATTCCATAGTAAGATTTAGGAGTAATTTAACACCACCTAAATCTGCAAAGAGTGAGGCAAACTTATAGTCTCTTGTCAACCTCAAGGCAATCCGCAGCAATGCATTCACAGAATCTGCATCAGTTGCAACTTTCAGAAGGTTAATGCACACCCTAAAAGTCAAGAAAAATTCTTCATCAATATCACCGTAAAAAAGTCCAACTTAAAATTTATTAAAACAGCAAAAGTTGAGCTTAATATTCAAGAATGCATAATCATTGCCTATATGAGATGACTTTAACAAATTCTACATCTATGTACAGAAAACATCATGAATTTTCCCCAATTATATTGTCAAGTCAGAAAAGCATGTAAGAAGAAAACAAGACATCATTACCTGATTAATTGCTCGCTTTCAGCTCTTGTTAAACCATCAAGAACAATATTTCTCTTTGCTTCTTCGGCACTGTACATGTGTACAACCATGGAATCTGATTCATCTTCTTCCTCTTCCACCTCTTTTACCCCTTCATTCACTAACTTTTCATACTTTGAAAACAATGTGCGATCCTGCTTGAGTGCCATCATAACTGGTCTCCTGTTACCAGTTTCATCATTGATCTGCAGGACAATAGTAATTTGTAAGTGGAAGTCATTCTTGAGAGTAAGTACCAAAATACATGACAGATGGTTACCTGAAGCATGTTGCCAAACTGAATAGTATACTTTCTCCTGTTCACAAGAATACGAACACTTGATTCCCCACTGAAATAGGCCTCATTAATCATATTGTCCACAGATGGAGAGTAACGAGCCCATCTTCCAGATCCCAAGTCATACCACTTCCAAGTTCTAGATGTTAGCTGAAAAATATTTTAGTAGTTGAAAGAAACGGCTGTTGAGGGTTTCCAGTAAAATAAAGTACCAAAGTTATGGGCTGTGAAAATAAATCAATGCTTCCATCTAGTTATACCAACTTACCTTATGCATTTTGTTCTTTCTAACAGAATAAACTGAAATTCTTAAGAGAAGATCAACAAATAAAAGCACAGGAGACATCCATCGAGGAGGATTTGATCCAACATATCTGTGACATATTACTAAGAACTGCACAAGCCTCTGAAGAAGATGGCACTTCTGTGCAACAACTGCGCATGGGATCCTCATTTCCTACAATTAAACAAACGTAATCAAACAAAATTCACACATTTCATCACAAATATCATTCAAACTACAAATAAACAGGTTTTCTAAGGATATTACAACTAACTGTATGCAGAGTTGAGGAAAGTTTGCTGCATCTGATCTTACTCTAACATGAAAATTCAAGACTGATTAACTGGATGAAATCCAAAGTTATGATATCACTTAAGTGACTGAGTTACAATTGAGTAATAAATTTGAAATCACATATACCTCCATCAAGAGAGTAAACAGGTGGGCTCTGGTGCCAACCTTCACAGCAATCAAACTCCACTGAACAGCTTGAGCAGCATTGGGATGATTTTCTTCTGAAGCTGTCCTCAATAGTATATTCATGCTGCTAATTAACTAAAAGATAATAATAAGACTGTAATGACATGCTGATAAAAGAGATGACTGATT
Source organism: Pachydiplax longipennis (assembly GCA_036926295.1). Taxonomy (NCBI): domain Eukaryota; kingdom Metazoa; phylum Arthropoda; class Insecta; order Odonata; family Libellulidae; genus Pachydiplax; species Pachydiplax longipennis. Next base: position 7,512,883 of record JAVFKF010000010.1, read on the forward strand.
ATCCCATCAAAAAAGTTAAAATAACTGTATCTACAAACCTGATTTTCCAAAATATTCAAGATACTATTCAAATAGTCATTTCCATTTCTTTTGATGATTGTACCTAGTAATTCACTGATTCTATATACAGTGTCGGGAATGTCATCAGCAATTTTTAGACAGACGTCAAATGCTTGATAAGTGAACCAGTCTAATGATTCTTTCTCTAAAGGTCTGTCATCCTGTGAAAGATAATTTAAAATGAAATATTATAGCATTTACTAAATCATAAGACATCATCAACATGGGTTTCTGATCAAGTCTGAAACAAAACAGAAGACAAAATTATCTCCCTCATATAAACACCAAATACTTACAAACATATCACCATCCTTGAAGAAATCCATGCCTGAAGGAATTTCATTTTCACCAAGGGACATGGCTATAGCTCTTTGCACTTGATCATCCTCAGACATGTCCAAATCCATAGACTGGGACTGAAAATAAATTATCAATTAAAAGTTACAATATAATCGCATGAATCTCTGAATAAAAAATGTATCACTAAGTTTAACAGAATAGGGTTTATCCATTTCAAACTCAATTACGAAAGTCTAAATTGTTCATCCTCATTCTAAACATCATAAATCTCGATATGTGAACTGCAATTTTGAAATCCAACCATAACATGCATTGCAAATAATAACAAAATGAGATATTATAAGCTTGCTGTTCTTACAACATTTTGATCAAAATACAATAAAACCACTTTAAATACTTTTCATTTTTCTTGAATTGGATTTTTAGAATGTGATTCTTGTAAAACAACAAGCTGTTCTCCATTAATAAGTGTTTGACAATGAATGAATTCTTACCTGTGAACCTCTGGCTGGAGGAGGATTACTTAGAAGGTAATCAGTAGCTTGCTCAAGGCCAGATGTATGCAATAGAGCCTCCACACAATGCTCTCTCTTAAATCCCATATCCATCAATTGTTGAACATGATTTAAGTTCACATCTGGCTCCCCTTCTTCCCTTCCTCTTTTTGAATTTCCTTCTACTGATGATGCATTTTCCTTCTTTTTGGCAAGCTTATCCTAAATAAATTATTTTTCATAAGTAGTTACCATGGTCACAAGATTCTACATTATCTAATGTAAAATAATTATTAATTATACATTTACCATGTTACAAATTTGTGATTAGAATTACATTTGGCAAAACTAAAATTTATAGAAAAATCTTCCTTACAACTATACAGGTGCAATATTTTGAGCATTAAAATATTCCCATTAAAATTGTAATTACTGAGACCCAGGATAGAGAAAAATTACCTCCAAAAGTTCCCTAAGAAACATATGCAAGTTTTACACAGTATACATTAATATCTTATTTTGATGAATTTTACTAGGTCACATTTCATCAAAAACACACATAAAGAAAAAAAATTCACCAGAGATATTTGTTCTAATCAACCAGTACTTTTATATCAGAAATGGCATTAACGTTGATGAAATACTGTAAATGAAATAAAATGTAATATTTTCTTCGATTCAATTTCTTTTCTTTTGGTTCTTCTCTCAATTTTGTCCAACCATTATTTCTAAGTAAGTCATACAAAAGAGGTGAAGCTTGCAGCTGGTGAAGTGAACTTTACATGTGTTTTAAGTATTTGGCTTGTTTGGGATCGAACGGAAGACTGAAAGATACTTTAGATAATGTAGCCAATAATCCATGGGATTTAAATCTAACAAAGTTAAAAATCTGTATAATCATCCCATAACTCACCTGAATAAACTTCTCCCCTTTAATTATATGCCGGAAGGTAGACAGCACAGACTCGGTGATTCGAGCTCCATACTTAGGCAAGGGCTTTTTACCCCATAGAGCAAACAGTGATGCAAATCCCAGCTAAAATAGAAATTTCCATACAGTTAAAACCTTTGTAATGTACCTCTTATCATAAGATAACCACTATTTTCCTAGCAACCAACTTTTTATTTGTTCATAAGCTTGAAGAGATGAAATGTCTTCATATTTAGACAGTAATCTTTTATAAAATAGTATTTAATTATCTTTGAAAGACTTGGTTACCTTGTGAATGTTGATGAGAAACCTCAATGGGAAAGCCAACTGGTTTGATGAAACCTCCGATTTTGGTAGATAATTAGGAGTGTCAAATATAAGTCTTGCATTAACCAGCTTTTCAAGCAGCATTAGCCATGAATCAATAAACTCTCCAGTGCCATCTGGTAAATCTGCTTCATCCAGGACATTTGTAATGGAGAAACTTCCTCCAGCAGAGAGTGCCCACCGATAAATACTGAAAAGAAGATACACGTGATAAATGGTAATATAATATTACTGATACTAATGAGAAAACAGACAAACATGTAGCATTCTTACTCAAAATATGCTTTTAGGCCTCCGAGGGCAACAAATCGCTGCAACATGGCATGATATGGATATTTCTTATCATCAAAAAGGATTGGTGTGGTAAATCCCAGGGTACAAACCAAGTAAGTCAGCCTTAAAAGAATAAGATCAGATGATCACAATAAGTCTACTGTTATCCTATCAAAATTAATTAATGAATAAAATATTCTAATATAATAATAAATTAATAATAAAATATTTGGTAAACTCCAATGAAACAAAGGGTGGTCAATAACATTAAATTACATAAAAGCACTGCTACTACTAAGATAGGACATAAAAATTAAAATTTACTAAATCATAAAGAAGAGAATTACCTAAATCTAGGCAATGGTGAAGGAGGTAGTTCAGTCCATGTAATACTTCTTCTTAGGAGATCAGTCAATGTATCAGCAATGATTTTTGCTTGAGGCGATGAAGAAACAGCCTGGAAAGGCATTTGCTGCCCTCTCCGCTGTCTCAGAGGTGAACCAGCATTGAACTGTAAACAGAAAATAATTTAATTCCCTTATGAAAATAAATTCTTAGAGCCAAAGATTGTGAGAAAAATTTAGCATTAGCATGAGGGTTCCAGGTATGTTTAATGCCTTAAGTTCCTAAGCCAGAATCTTCTAAGCTAAATTACTTTCAACATATTCCAAATACCGAAAACCTTAACTAATATTGAGATGGATAAGAGTGCAAAATGAATTATTACATTTCTAAATCACTCTGGATGTCTAACACCCAGGTGACCATACCAGAAGGGTTTAAAACCAAAGAGCCAAAAACCCTTTTCTTTAGTTTTCTAGCGTAATAAATGTAAATCTATCATTACCCAGTTTTAAAACTATCTTATTTACAATGTAGTTTTTAATTGGCCTTCTGAAAAGTCTTTTAACTGACTTTTACTGTTTACTAATAATATCAAGGATGAAAGATATTCTTCCCTGTAACTCCAACATTTGGCCAATGTTTACTTAACTGAATATGCTTCTGAGACAATTTTGTGCAAACAGCATGAGTTGGCTTTAAGGAAATTAATCATCATTGTAACTATATTTAATGGGTCTGAGTATTTACGCTTATGGAATGTACCCCCCAAAAAAACAATGAGTTAAGATACTCACCTGCCCATAGCAAACTCTGACTAACAGGCCAAGTAGCTCAGCAAGAACTCTTCCTAAGCGTGACGATGCTGACAGCAACGGTTTTATGTATTTGATCTGTTGAGCAAGAGCATAACTTTTTCCAGCTTTGGGTTTACTATTTGCTCTTGTTTCAGCATCAAAATCCATGGGGATACTAGAGTCAGAGTCTAACCCCATGCTTAAATGAGTACTACCACTTTCAGATGAAGTACAGCCCCATGCACCACTGTCAGCTGACAGCTAGAAATTGAAGATTTTTTAAATGTTATGTTGTTCATTCTTTTAATAAATCTTAAAAAGGATATACTAAGATAAATATTAAAAACGAATCTTGAAAATCAATAGACAAATTTTTGGCCAGTGCTAAATCATTATAGTAGAAAAAGAAAAGCAAAGCATCACACAATAATTATAATATAAATAGATTTAACAAAAATAGCAAATAACAAGTTTAGGAAGAATTAAAATATAATATACAATATAAACAAACCTTCTGCTCTGAAGGCTTCACTTTATCGAGATCTTCTTTGCAAAAGTCAAAACCAGGAGGAATACTGTCACCATTTATGAGTGAAATCAAAAGTGTGCTCTCCCAAACTAACGACGTATACAGATCAGATAGTCCTTTGAGTGTAGCCACACCCAATTCTGATCCCCAACAGGATACTGTTAAACTGCGGATTTCATTCTGAAAAATGAAAATAAGCAAAGATTAATAAAGTTTCAACAAATAAATGATATTCTATCATCACAAATCTTATTATCAGCTTAAACCAATCAAAAAAGGCTTTGTAAAACCTTTCAGTTCAATTAGATTAACTCAACTTACTTCTCCAGTCCTGCATAGAAGCATGAACATGACAATATATCCATGAGCAGCTGCTATTGCATGTAACAGTGGAGTGGCAGATGGGGTAATGAAGGCATGTTCAAGGTCTGGAGCTTCTGCAAGCTCATGCAATAACACAGAACGAGGAGGATCTGATTTTTGATGAAGGGGCTCCAGAATTTTCAAAACATCATTAAGCTGTCTCAAACCCTCTCGCAACACTTCTGGCTCATGAGAAAGATTCTAGAGGAGGAAATGAAGAAAATTATTTTCAATTATAAACCTATTGCTTACCTAGCACTTCCAAGTATAAAGTCAATGTAAACATAAGTACATATTTGTGTATATACTTTGTATATTATATTTAACTTACATAATTATACTTATCATTGATTATTAATATTGAAGAAATTAATTAAATTAGGAATCAGTTAATGCATGATTACAAAACAAATGTATGTTTCAGTGTTTTGGATAACTTTACTTTTAAATACTCAAAGTATTTTCCCAAAAAAAATAATTTTGCAGTGAAAATATGTTTTATTCAGGACCCAAGGTCAAAATAGTCTCTGAAATTCTTACAAATAGCACAACTTTTAACGAGCACCGAAAGAGTTATAATTATTATTTTCTGAGGACTTTTGAAGAGAAATTACCATTAACAACAAATCTTAACATAAAATGATTATAAAATTGGTCAGCTCAACAAAATCATTCATTAAGCTTCACTATACTACTGGATTCATTACATGAACCTTCTGAATCCTGAAGACATTGCCAAGTGATGTAGCAGGTTGTATAGGGTAATATAAGAAACAACTATGAGGAGCTGACTGTTTAAATTATTTTAAGTTTTGATAAGGGTAAGTTCCACCAAGTAATACTGTAATTTGTTAAGTTTAAACAGGTATATAATATCCATTCTTAAAGAATAGTCAACACAGTCACTTACGAGGATTGACTTAATAGGGGCTGACACAGCCATGGCAAGAGCTGTGGTTGGATGGTCGACTGGAAGATTAGGCAGACCCAGAATTGAGATTAAAGGTTTGAGTCCTTTTTGAGCAACAAATTCCTGACAATGATCATCAGTTGAGTTGTTACTAAGGATAGCATCCACAAATTTCATCTGGAAAAAAAATCAAGGGAATTGATAAATAAATGACATCAGTAAAAAATAATAAAAGCCAGCTTTAAAGAAACATACCACATTTAGAATGTAATCTATCAGTGGAATAGGAATCTTTTCATTAGGTCCATCTTCACCATTTTCATCTCTTGTAGTGGAAGCCACAGTGGCAGCGGTTGATGCTTCTTCCTCATCTTCATCTTCTTCATCACTACTTCCACCGCCACCTTCATTTCCTCTACTACTGTTTGTTCCATTTCCTCCACGAGTGACAGCAGGAGAAAAATCTGCCTTGCTCTGTGGCCTCCAACATACATACTTCTGATCTCTTCCCAAGGCACACAATTCCTCTAATAACTGAAATTAAAAAGATGATTTTTTAATATCTCTTGCATAAGATTTCTATAATTTAGAGGATAAAGATAACTCACTTTAATTACGGCAGCTGTAGCATCCACTTTAAGGCTTGGTTGATGCCGCATTAACTCATCCATGGCATTTCCTAAGTTTGAGGCAGTGTCTCCATTTGGATCAGAATTATGCCTCCTTCGCATTGATGACAAATACACAGGAGAAAGTAAAACTTTGAATAGCCTTTCAAAAGGCTGGCATTGCACAAAAGAAGATAGACCTCGTGCATTAAGACACAATGCACTGAAAACATTCGGCAACGATCCCAGAACTTCTCTCGTTGCTGGAACCTAAAAAGAAACAGGAGATGGCTGTGGTTAGAGACTACAATAGCTCAAATTATATTTCTACATACAAATAAAGATTACTTCTCAATATGAATCCTAAAACTTTGCCATCTGCTCAAATTTAGTCAGTTAGTACCGAACCACATAGTGTTAATACAAAGAAAGCAAACAAAACAAAAAATATTTAAGTTTACAACATAGAGATTATTGAAACCTTTGGTGAACGTAGATACCTAAGTTCTAAGAAGAACCTTGAGAGATTTTTTTCCTTTGCAGGTTGTTGCTGCTTATATTATGCTATTACCATTAAAACAACAAAACAAAGCTAAATCAGATATCCAGCTTAGAGGTGGATGTACATTCAACCAGAAAATGAAGCATAAAATAGAAAATAATTAACTTTGCAAACCTGAGAAATTTAATATTTCCCAGTATTAAGAAATTATTTTCAACCGAAGAAATAGAAGGCAAAATTTCTGGCAATAAACTAGGGCAAGGTACTGAAGAATACAATAAAAATGTGGGTGTCTTTATAAGAAGCAAATAACAAGACAACGATTTCCATGAAAAATAATGACCAAAGATGATTATTGCACAAAGTTATTCGGTTTTTCAAAAAATTTTGCCTAATACTCACACCTCAACTTTGTTATATTAGTCTTCTTTACAAAAGCTAAAATAACCTTTTCAGAATTTTCTGGGATGATTTTAATTGTTAAAATTTCCCAAATAAAACTATGATGTTCTAAAACATACTGATACTGATAAATATGATTTAGTTTCAAAATATAGAAATTCAATGATTGGCAGGCCATCAATATCAATTGAATAGCAGGACAGTGGAAATATTAAATAACTGAGGAGGCTTTGAAACCAAGTGAGAGCCTTATTTCCTAGCTCCTGCCAATATTCAAGCCCATAACCCATCATTTTGTGACAAGAGAATTTCTAACAATTATAAACAAAAGGGTAAAATATATTATCACAATGAAATTGCACTTACTAAGGAGTAACACAAAAATACTATTCATTCCCTATTCTTGAGAGGCTAATCATCTTACGCTTTATTTACACATAGCAGGATAAGAATTGCATTCTATGCATAATACTGGGTGTATAAGTCAGGGTAGAGTAATATTTTATGTAGACTTTTCTTGTGAGAAAATGCTCCTTTCTGAATTGACTGTACAGCATACATTTCTACTGAAACAGTTACTCATTGACTGATGAGAACTATGCCAAAATGTTTCTTCTCAACTTCCAGCCATTATTTATCCCCCTTTCTCTTAAAATGATTTTCCCAAACAAATCTGACCAATTACATAGTAGTCAAACTAAATATAATCTCAGCATACATATCACTTGGAGGCAACCTTACTTAGTGACTTAATATATTATTTGGGTGAAATATTTGCATGCTTATATTGCAAATTTCACTCTCTTATGCATTAAGGTATTGGATGGTAAAATAGAGGTGGGATTAATTCTTATTTTTTCAAACCTGTATCTGAATCTTAATCACAAATGGTTCTCAATTCTTTCAAATCATTCATTTCATTAAAGTATTGGGAAGATCAAAAAAATTACATGTACACAAAATGTGTCCATTTGTGTCAGAAAAATAATAGTAAGCTACGGTAGGTGGTTGTTTTACTACTGATATGCTGAGGAATATTGTGATGATTCACTTTTGTTAGTTGCATGCTTCTTGAAAGGAAACTGGATTAATTACACAAGTGAGTTATTGAATATTGTACAAGTTAAATCCAAATTAGGTATCTACAATGAAAAATCAGGAAAAAATTCAAAACAAATTTTAGGATTCAATTTAAAGGATAATAAATTTTTCATGTATGGTCAGTAATATTGGCATTTGATAACTGAATTTATTTTAAATGCAACCTTTAAATAATGGTCATTCAACTAAGAAAAATAGTTTTGAAGTTTGAGGATGCAATTTCCTGCTGGGAATCCAAAGTTTTATGGATGATTTGAGAGAAAATTTAATTATCAAATTTTGTATCCCTTTCATGAAGCATTAGTCCTCATCATATAGTACATCAATGTAGATAAACTAATAGAAAAAACAAATTTATACTTATATTGAAATAATTTGTTTTTACCTTCAAAATTCTTTAATGATTGAACTCCCCAAAAATAATTTTTACAGGTTGATATTTAAGGCGGACTATGACAGTCTCACTTGCCACCTTAAAAAAACCTATGCAAGAGGAGTACAAAGTTACATTGCCTATGGCCCATGCTTGAATTTTATTTTTAACAAGATGACATGCTTTGTTTGGCTTACAGAATATCAAACAATGCATATCATCAAGATATTAGTAAACAGATTTCTCTCAAGTAATCTTCCATGGTATAGGATTGAAAAGTGAATACTTAAACTTGATTTGAGACACTTTCATTGACCTTAAGATAAATTGCTGTATGTTATTGAATCTAAGAATGTTTTGCATTTTTAAAGCTTCCAAAAATCAGAGCTGTGATATAAAATGCATTATCTTGAAGGAAATATTGCAGAGAAAAAATCCTTTATCTATAATGTGTAAAACTTTGATTCAGTTTTATCTATGCTAGTTAATTTCCTTTACATAAGCAATCATTATGAATATCTGAAAATGTATGGATAGATACCTAAGTAAATATTATGCATCTTACATAGTGTTATTATTTTCTGACTCCCTAGATGACTTCCAAAACTTAAGTGCTTCATAGATTCAAGAATATACAGCACATATGAGGAAAAGCTTGACAGTCAACAAATTAAAAATGGATACTCATATCTATAGCCAACTTCAATTCATCTAGTAGAAAGCTTTTGAGAATCAGAATTGAAATTCTAAATTCAATGAAATATGGAAATAGAAGCACGACTACTAAGATAATAAATATCATTAATTTGAAAAATATAGTTTGTAGTGGTATTATGGAATATTAAAAGTAGAAATAATATGGATAGCACAAAATATCAATAGTATTAACCATAGATCAATATTATAAATTAGCCAATCCATATAGATAATTTACAGGCTTCAGTTCAGTACTACATAAAATATAGGTCACATCAATTCCAAACTGAAAAAACAATCCTTTAAAACCATAACATTATGTACTTCGTAAAAATTATCAATGAGTCGTCATTATCTGCAACTACTCTGCCAAGGATGATAAAATTTTCCAAATGATTCAGAACTTTAAAAGGTAGAAATAATTTCAATTTAAAATCATCACATTTATGGCTATAGAAGGGGTAACAATTCTAGCTCTGAATAAATACTCGACTTAAGACCAGAAAATATATCTCTCTCTCTTAGGGGATAACGAAAGTATCAATTTCAGAAAAACAATAATTAAATTTTGTCAGAATTGCATGCAATTATTTTACAATCAATTTCATGCAATTGTTTGCCTGTCTTAGCACAAGCTTTGCAAATACTGAATATTTATATCATAATGTATAGGTTGAAAGGCATTGATTCTTAATAGTTTAATAAAACCAAAAAACCATGCTTTATTCTCAAACAATACCATTCAAAAGCAGAAGCAAACTAATAAGCAGATTTCCACATCCTCCACTTCAGAGGACCAGTTTGTAAGTTAGAGAATTTTAGCACTGAATGCCAATTATTTTCATAGACTTATGGCCAATAATGATGATGGATCAGAAAGTGACTAATTTCATTAAAAAGATAAAAAAATTAACTATTTTCATACTGTTGACTCTTTTGGTGAGTTTCAGTTAAAATAACAGTGAAAACACATCAAATTCACTTACATCTTTTACAAGGAGAGCATGAAGAACCACATCAGTCAGACCATTGTCTTGAAGGGAAGACAGCAACGATGGTTCTTGAAAGACAAACACCGTGACTACATCAGTTGCTAAAAGGAACAGTGATGGGCCATAATACTCTGCATTGCTGATAATATGCTTGAGGGATTTGGGCAAAGACTCTCCCATTACATGTCGAATACTATCTGTGAATGAAGAATCCTGGATTGCTTTCTTCAGGAAATTCAACATTGATTTCAATAAAGCTGCCCTTTGAGGTAAACATGTTTTTCCTGTCTTTGATGCACTATAATCTGGTAGTGAACTTTTGCCAGCGGCATCAGATGCACTGGTGGAAGGCTCTGGTTGGACTACTTCCACTACATCCATTGAATCACTATCTGGGGGTATCCTATGATCGCCTCCTTGACTTTCGACAAAATCCATTCCACTATGCACTTCACCATGAGCTACAGAGGAACTTTCTTCAGCAACGACAATAGAATCATAGTCATCTGAGACCGTTGAGTTAGGTGGCTTAATTTCAAAAGGCTGTTCCTTCCTGCAAATCTCAACTTCCATCTGTAAAATTTTAACTCAGTATTTAGTATCAAGTAATAACAAATATAAAACTCAAGCAAAAATTATTAGAACACTAACCTCCAACCTATTGATAAAACTTGTCAGACCACCATGAGTCTGAAATGCACCCATCTCGATGTTTGTTATCAAGTCAATTACTCTCACAGCCCTTGTTACAAACTGAAATGAAGAAAATATCACAGATTACCTCCTGAAACTCAAAATTATCAAGGTGTTGATATTAAATTTTCATGAATATTACCGTGACGTGCTCAAACTCCTTTCCAGGCCAGTCAATAACTCTGAGGAGGGATTCCATCATCCCACAGTTAACAAGAGCTTCTCCTCCGGCCTCATAACTAGCTAGGTGATATAAAAAGCTAAACAGAGCTGTAGCTAAAGGCAGAGGAAAAGAATTGGGAGCATGAGTGGAAGTACTGGATGTGAGAAGAGAAATGCAGTTTCGAACAAGTACAGGTAGGAAACCATGATAGGAAGAAGCTCCAGTAACATCAATGATTGTGTTCAATCTGCAAAAGATTTTTTTCCTAATCAATATTTAAGTGAGAAAAGAAATTCAACAGCCAATAAAAGAAATATGAGCAGTACCTTGGATACTGTGGATTTCTATCAAACTGGACTATGGCAGTCAGTGTTCTTAAAGCCTCAGCACGTATGTCAACTAGATTTGGATATGGAAGTTCAAGAACCTCAACCAGCTCTTCCAACAATCCATTGTATAATAGATTATGAGCTTGGTTTTGAAGGGCATCAGAATACACCAGAATTGACAATGATTGTAGGCGAGCTCTAACACAGAGCAATCTTTTCTTATAATCAGAAAAACAATGTGCTAACCTCAAATTTGTAAAGAGAGCCATCTGAAAGAAAATATCCACCCATATGAGCATATAATTCTAAAAAGGTTACAAAGAGAATAATAAATTATTTCTACTTAGTATGAGATGGATAAACTGGTTTCAAATATAATATAATAAAAATTTAAACAAAAATAAAACAAATTAAATATCTCAGGACAAACATACCATATCAATGAAGCCCATGTACCATACTAACATAGAAATACAAAATGGTTTATTTTGCACGATAATCGATTTATCAATTAATCACATAAATCAAGCTACCTCTACTGAAAAAGTTAAATCAATAAAAACAAAACATAATAAAAATAAAAGGATAGTAACTTATAAAAATAGTAACTGATATAAAAATTATAAGATTGCATAGATCCAGAACGATAACATGTAATTCTGTATGCTGAATAATGCACTAGCTGCATACAGTAAACTGACTGATATTATCTGCTATGAATTGTGATATACTGACAAATAGACTCTACTACCTCTGGAAAAAGATACATACACAAGACCTAGTAACTAATCTCTACGATGAATAATTGAAATGCCAAGTTTCACTGATTTAACTAATTTCACTCCCACAAAGAGTATTTTCATTCTGCTATCATCTCCTATTAGCAGTGATAGAAATACAATATGGGACTGATTATTAATTCAACTCCTTTCTTAAGCCATCTAATGAAAAACCTACATAGTAAAGGACTGACTCCCTATAACATATCAATGAACTGAAGTAGTTTCAACAAAAACAACTTACCTGTTTGTCAACAGGAACGTTATGTGAAGTTATCAAGTCTTTAATAATTTCTGCTGGACTCGACTTATAAGAATCCACTTTTTCTAAGTGGATGCATGTAATCTGACTTAAGGAGTTCTTATTCTTAGAGCCTGGATTTTGTCCGCTAGGAACCTCGGAACTATATTCAAAGTGCAGAGTTGTAGCACCAGGGGGAAAACTCTAAAAAGATAGAGCTCATCAGTGAAAAACTGCTACTTTCATGGAAACATAGAAATACAATTGAAAGAGTACTCACCGCAATAGGCAAGTCTTGGCAGCATTCTGCTAGACCAAATCCATTTTCTTTTCCACCCCAACTCTAAAGGGAGGCAGTAGAATTAGATTACTCGAAAACAAGTGTCAGTAAATAAAATTTTTACGGTAACTTACCTCTGCTAAATGCGTTAGTCTGCTGATAAGGGTAGATCTCCTCAGGGGATTGAGTCTAGAGATGAAATTACTTCTCTTACTGAACATGTACAAAAGGTTTAACACCCCTAACACAACGTTCATGTCACATGATGACAAAAGTGTAATGAGGTGCTCCATGCTGTTATAAAGATGTCTCGAGAATGAGTGCTCAATTAATAATGTGGTGAAATGCAGCACCCACAACAAGAGCTCTTTCTCCTGTAATTAAAATATTCAAAGTTTTCATATGAAAACTTTCAAGAAAACAACTAATGTTAACGAAAATCTAATTACCTCGGCATCCGCATTTACGTCGCAAGACAGCTCCCAAAATTTTCCAGATGCTACAGAAGCAGCATCTTCCAATATTTCATCACAAACATTTAAGACATCGATCCAATGGTAAAGTTCACACTTTCCATAGACCCATGTGTCTATGTTCCTCAGTTCTACAAGAAGCTCTTTCCTGGTACATGATGTAAGCTTGTCTATCAGCAATCGGCATTCTGGTGGCTATAATTGGAATATAACATATGTTAACAAAAAGCATTACTCAAAACAGAGGATACACCTGGGCTGATTGACTTTTCGTACCACTTCCGAAGTGCCACTTCTCAATTTAGTTCTTTCTATCTTCATGTTTGAGATGAACCCTAAACTATGATGATGCTATAAGTTCCACATGTAGCAACTGTAAGGTAGAGAACGTAAAATCTGAATAGGAGAAATGTAAATATCTTTCAGCGATGAGCCACTTGTGCACTATGACTGGCGATATATTAACTTCAGCTAAAATAAAAGTATAACATACTCCCTTGAACGCACGGACCAGGAGAGTTAACCAATTGTATTAAATCGCAGTATTTACTGATAATATAATAATTTCTAAAGATTATTCCATGTCTTCCTGTAACTTCATGAAACATCGGCATCACAATTGATACCTTGCGCCATATTGAATTAAAAGATGGCGGGTTAAACATCGAGAACGTTCCCCTAAAACGATACAATTTACTTCGTAATATTATAGTGAAATAATGCACAGTCACAAGTCAATAATTTCATTGCACAAGGTTATCCAAGATATCACGGGCAACAAAAATATTTAAACAAAATATGACATGAAAGTTTCAATACCAGTGAACAGACGACGTTTGTATCGCTTATTCATAGTTAAACGTATCGACATACCATGGGTGCACTTTTGATAGCTATTTCATAAAAACTGGACATGAAAGGTTATTCTTGAAAACTGATAACTACTTGCTTCAGGATTAACAAACCGTTAGTTTCATACTACGTACTGAACACTGATCACAAATGGGAACAAATGAATCACTACATGCGAAATTTGATACGAGATCGTACCCGTTCGCACCATTTCAAACTTGTGACATAGAATGTCTTAACTGTCTTCGTTGGCATGTAATTTTCCTAATTCTGCAATTTTTTTCGATTTTACTGAAAATATTTGTAAAAATATGTGAGCAAATATCATGAATTAATAACCAGACCTATTTACGAAGTAAAAAATACAATAATAAAAGATTAATTAGTGGAGTCATACATGTAAGTATTGTAGCGAAGAATTGTTAAAAAGGAATTAAAATATTAATAAAAATCCGTATAATTGATTCTACCATGTAAATGATATTGTATTATTCAGAAATTGATTTTCTAGGAGTAACTCCGTCAGGAAGATGAGAGAAATTGTAGGAAATAGTATATATGTTATTTATAATTATGTTCTTATCTACCATGAATGGAATGGAACTGTTCGAAATAAAATTAGTTTTCTCTTTTTTACGTTCATCTATGATATTTTCAAATGGAGGTTCCATCTACGTGAAATTTTTACGACTTAATGGCCCTACCGTGAAGCCGCCAGAATCAGACTTCGATGCTTCGAGCAGTCATGAGTTCGATACCAGAAGGTCCCAAAAACCGGAATCTTCCCCTAAGAATGCACGGATTTTTGAAAATTATTTTGAGGCACTAGAGAATTCAAAATCACGGAGGTCAGAGATGACGCGGTCTTCTATATTGCCAAAGGAGGAATGATTGTGGGTTCGAGGCCAGGAGGATGCAAAATTTTCCCATTTAAAATGCATTGGGGCGATTTTTAAGAAATTTTGAATCCCTACCCGATAACATGGAAACGTTACACCCGGAATGTGTGAGCATAAGTCATAGGTGCGTATTATATAAGTTCACCGTTTCTCCAATGATCCTTGGTTCTTTGCTAGTGTCTCATCTCGATTCTGCCGTACTTTTTAAAGGGGGACAACGGGATTTTATTCTAGGACCATCCCGATAGGATTCGAGTTTAAACTCTGGGAACGGTCGCAGTTGTACTTTTCTAAATGCCTTTCACCAACGGGTTCTAAGTTCGACACCTTATCTTACTGTGAGTCTTATTTGGTACAAATTCACTCATAAGAAATATATGGCGGGAAATTCAAATATTTTTATGAGGTATTTACCAAGAAGATAGAAGCCATTAACCCAGCATGTGAACAGCGGTGATGAATGTGTTTTGAACACGCAGTTTACCGTTCCCTTGATAGTCATTGGTTCGATGTAATGGGACCATTTTCATTCTTTCATACATTTAAATGGGAGATACAGAATTTCGTTGGAGGACCTTCCCGAAATGATATCGATTTGAAACTTTATATACGGTTTAAGATGTCCTTACCAATTAGAAGCAGACCATCGTATCTTACCAAACGATTCTTGGTTCGAATCCAGGCGGTCTTAATGCTTCCATAGGAAAGGTATGGTGGAGTTTGTTAATATTTTCATGAAGCACTTCCCGAGAAGATAGAAATTTATATTTCGGCACATGAATAGCAGTCATGAATGCGATTTAAAAACGCTGTTTATCGTTTCCCAAATAGTCCTTGGTTCGGCAGTGCATCGTTTTCATTCTATCATAGAATTAAAAGAGGAATTCGGATTTATGTTTGAGGACGTTTGCGGAATGATATGGGCTTGAAGTTTTGCGTGTGGCTAGAGGTTTCATTTCCGAAACTTAATATGTTACGACGTCTTCCGACATGGTACCGGGTTCGTCACCAGGACTATTTTATATTAGATTATCCCATTTGTTATAGAATACGGTGAACTGGGGGATGTTATTGAAAGCATATAAAAAAGTAATTGGGTATTTCTTTTAATTTTTTACCGATTAACTTGCAAGCTACTTTTACTCGTACGGTATATTTAACCAATAAATCGTATTCAAACTTTTGCGAGCTAATGACACAAAAAGCAATTGAGGAATAAACCGAAAAAATCTTAATTTTGGGTTAGTAAAGAATAATGGCAGCTTTAAATATTTTCATTTCAGTTTCGCTCTAAGCTTTACGCATTGTTGCTATTGCTATAAAAGCATGAAATCTTGGTACGATGCTGATAAAGTTATTCTAACACAAATCTCATAGTAACTGAAGTTGAAATCGACTAATGTAAATAAAATATCTTAGTATGTTCGAGTCTGAAGCTCGTCGTTAAGTTGACCTGGCGTGAGACTTGAATCGCCGCTTGTGGGAGAATACATAAGGATTTTCGCCCGTAAGCTCCCATATTGGCTAAAATGGTTGAAGTACACAATAGCAACCAAATTTTCAGAATCAATCGAGAGTTGGCTCAGTAAGTAAAAGGGAACAGCAGCTATTACAGAACAGTTAAGTATGCCGTCAGCAAGAAAACTTTTTAGTATTCTGCGTGAAGTGGAACGGAAGAACAGAGCTCGATGGCAGCGTTTTCTCGAATATGTTATGGGGTAAATTTAATGGTGCATAATGGCTTCAACATTTAAAATGAAAATGTTATAAATATTTCCTGAATATTCTTGGTGTCCTCCTGCAGCTATTCAATAGGTCATACTGAATATTTTATTGCTCAAAAGAAACCGCAATATCAAAATACAAATTAATTCCTTACAAATGATTAAAATATTTAAAATATTTTTTGTTTATTTAAGTACATACATCGCAGAAATATGTCATCGTAGTAATTTGTATGTATATATGTGGAACAACATTCCGTTACGTCACTGTTCTGTTTTTTCGTGTATTGAACTGCACTAGAACTACTAGAACTGTACTAACTGTACTAGAACTGTACTAACTGTACTAGAACTGTACTACTTCTTTGTATCATCTGGATTAATGTTTATTCGTCTCATCATTATTAATATATTTATATTATTATTATATATACATAGCAGATATGCAGCAATCATTCTATACAACGAGCGATGGCTGTCTCGATGGCGTAAAATCAATAGTAAACACAAAGGCAAACATAATATGATCTCGATAAACGTTCTAATCAAAGCTCACAAATTATTTCAACCCTTTCCTCGATTCGCACACCTCGCTATCCATTGTTAAAGCAATATGCACTCACAGTTGGACTTTCGTGTCCCCAATACTCTATGAAAGCGATCTTGGTTTCTATGGTAAGCGTAGGGGTAAAGGGAGGGTTAGTCAAGTGAATAGTTAGTTCGGGAGGAATGTGGGAAGGTATTTAAGGATAAGATAAATTATAAGTTGTTAAATAAGGAGTTTCTCTAAGAATGGATAAGAATTCTCATAAAGAAGAATAAGAATTCTCATAATTTAATTACTAAAGGTTATATTTAGTGTCGTTATTTAATCGTAGAGGTGAAGTTCAACAACACTATCATCAACTTAAATTGGGAACAAGATTCATTAGAAAAATCGTGGATAAATGTGCAGGGCATCGAACAGGAAGCGAACCGAAAATAACCGTTATATTTGCGGGAGTGAACACCGATACCGAGAAGAAAATTTAAAATTCTTGAACCATATTCGAAGCTGTTATTTTTTCGTTTCGAATTTTGGTACCAAAGAATATCATTTTACTTAAGTGTAAATGAAAAATATCATGTTGTTAGTTTTGTTAGTTTACATGTGAATGAACGAAGCTGTACTAAATTTTCAAACTTTCTAAACTTTCAACTACATTAATACATTGCACAAAAATTTATGTGATCTAATATTTCGATCTTTATTTCTTAACTGTGGCAATTTATATTCTAAAATTTAACTATACCTTGCGTAATTGAAAAACTCCATACACAATAACGTATATCTCGGGAGGGCATTTTGATAGTTGATAGTCGAAGCGCGTACAACCGGTTCGACTTTGGTTGAACACCTGAACTAGAACTAAAACCGAAACCGAACCGGAATTCGGTTTTTACATAGGACAACAGCGTTAATCGGAACGAAAAATATTACGATGTCAAGGCTAATTCGGGAAAGGCAGCATCGCTGACCGATTGGTCGAGCGCTCATACAGGCACAACAGTAGGCTGAAGATCCCAAGCCTAAAGAAAACCCTCCCTATAAGCCCTTTGCAGAGGGTTTTACCGAATTCAGAGGAGGGTGAGACTCAGTGCGGGATGCATCCCCGATAATCGGACGTCTCATCCGAGAACTGATTGCGAGTCTGATTCATCCCTCGCCCTCTGTCCTTCCGACATCGAATCCTGTCACTGAAAATGCATGGAGGCTTGAGAAACCGTTAGCGCTTTAAACAACCAACAGATAAAGGCCAAGAGTTATTATTACCCTCTAATGCCGTTCTATGAAGTCACGCTTCCAGATATCGATTTTATTAAAGCTTAACCTTGATTAAGAGAGATGCCATTTATTGACGCAACTTTGACCTGTTTTATAATATTTAAAAACCGAGTCAATCGAGCAGTTTAAGGGCTTCTGTATAGCCAAGTGGGTAACGCGTTCTCCGTCCCGGGTTCGATTCCCGTAGGGGCTAACCTGTGCGAAATCACCTCAGCTGTCGACGCACTTTTTCAATGCTACTACTACTACTCCAACTATTTAATTGCCTGAAAGTGTTTGAAAATTGCTTAGCTGAAAGAGGGAACTTATGCGTTACTTTAGAGGACACGAAAACACAAACCTTTAATGCTCTAGATTATAATTCGCAACCTAGAAAATCGTTTGGGAATCATCTTCTATGTCATTGAATTAGAAACAGATGCGCAAATCGCTCATTTATTTCTGCCAAACCTTCCTAGAGGTTATAGCATAGAGTAAGTATCTTAATCTATGGTTATAGAGAATTCAACGTTCTGAGAATAAATTTTGCAACCATCTCGCAGCATCTGAACGTCCGACTCACATGATTTATCCAAAAACTCGATTATCCATTTATGATAAGTGTGCAGGAAGATTATTAATATATAAAGCATTATTTTTAACTTTTAAAGTCCTACTATTCTTGAGAAATATTAAACTACCTGTCGTAACCACAAAACAGTAATTTGCAAAATTATAATAATAAAGCGACTTTACTCGGGTGAGATTGAGACTTGTAATACTACTCTTATATCTAACACTTCGTCATACAAGAAAAGAAATAGCTTTCAAGATTTTTTACCAATTTGTTTTTTCGTCATTAATCCGTACACTTATAAGTGATCACAAATATGATTTTTTACATAAAACTGACGAAGAAATATTTTTTCGAAAAATAACGGCTACGAATTCTCATAATCATTTAATTAACTAAGAAATCGTGATGATTTTTTGAGAAAACCGAACGATTTTAGATTGTGTCAACAACCTACGTAACGGATATTTGCTTCTTGATAATTCCCTAGCAAGTTTAACTGAAGGGGTGCTCAATAAAGTAAAGGAAAAATATAAAATTCACAGAAAAAGACGTCAACACACGAAATTCACGGGGATTCATGGATGTGAGAAATGTTGACACGAAGCGGGATCTTCTATCTTCCGAACGGATGCTCTAGGCCATTGAGTAAACTTCAAAAGGTACGAAATTGTGTGAGACTGATCTATTGCTTACCGGAATTGCACAAAAGGTAGTCAAGTCGTGTTCAAAACCTGAATACTCAAAATTTTACAACTCCGTCAATCCCTTAGACTCGATATTATTAAGCAGAACTTTTTCAAACATGTTAAAATAATCACGGTACGTCACCACGCTTCGTTGGTGAGTTTGTGGTGTCCTACAAATTATCCTCTAGTCATAAATGTTCCAAACTATATTTATACGCGAATAAATATGCAAACTACTTTATAATATAACTCTGGTTTGTAGGAAGGTTTCCATTCCGGCCATAAGGTTTCATTTTTAATATAATTTAATTTTGACTGATAGATTTAGAGATTAGAGTACAGAGAAGTTTAGTCCATCCGTAAACGTATTTCTGAAGAAAAACAGCTGATTAAATAACGTCCATGAAACAAAACAGAAAATTCAGCGTATACGTAAGTGCCGCTAAATTCGAACAGATTATTAATTGCAAGCAGCAGTTCGAGTAGCGATGCTTTTTAGTTATTACTATCAAGTAGTGAGGGGTTTCATTAATCGAAAAGATAATGGTTTATGATAATAAAATTTTAAACTTCAACGCCCTGATTTGATGACACGAAATTTGGGAGCAATTAGCGGAAATGATGAATATAGAGATGTCGCTGACAAACGAACAAAATTTTTAAAGATCCCTGTAGATCGCAATTAATCCTTTGCGGTCCACAGACCGATTTGAGAAACCTTGGGCTCAATCGGAAGCATCCAACATCGGATGCACATTAATAGAAATCATGCCGGTACTTATCACTCATGCGTAGATTTTCATCGAGTGCCCGTCTAAAAATCAATAAATACGGCGGCTACCTGAACTACGCAATAATACTACGCAATACATCATGGGCGGCTATTCCGAGCTATTCTTATCCTAAAATGGCAATTATTATGCTTTATTAAGTGAAAAGCGATGAAAATGGATATATTTAAAGGATGTGAGGGAGGAGGCTATAGATCATTCATGCCCATCTTCAACATGTTTCGTTGTAATGGGGGAATCTATGTGAAATGTAATTTATCGACAGGTCTAACTTATAAGCCCTGGCATAGCTAGAGGATGGATGGAAGGGGTGGAACTTCCGGGGCTCCCCAGGCGGTACTTTTTCCTTTCAGCACGTTCTGTCTGCAGCGGTCGGGTAACTACCAACATAGGTAGACATAACAATCTCTTGGGGAAATGAGAACACCAAAACCAAGAAAACAAAATTCGCTCTAAATACGCTTGTGTACTCACGATCTTCCGTTCTGTTGTCAGTGAGCGCGTGTGTACAAAATAGAGCTGCAAACACATAGACCACCCTGGAAGCAAAGTTCTATGCCCTGCTTACCAAAGAAATTCCATAGTTTTAATTTAAAATTTAAGTAAATCTATAGGGCATTTCACGGTAATGGGGCTGACAGGTGTTAAGGGAGGTTTTAGGCGATGAGTATAAATTTAAAGGGGATAGTCTTTACTCCAAAGGAAAACAATTAAGTACGATAAACGGGGGAAAAAAGAGAATAGTTGAAAATAAAAGGAAAGCCACGGAAAGCCTTTGCTTGATATACTAAAAGAGGTTGGATTAAAACGGCTAAATTCGTATTTTCTGAAGCGATAGTTGTTGATTTGGACGGAGATGATTTATCCTTTCCATAGTTATATTTTGTCTATGTATGATGAATTCATATTCGATGCGAACGAATAAATATAAAAACATAATAAAAAACAAAGTAATATTAGACAAAGTAATATTAGACAAAATAATATTAGAATAAATATATAAACATAAAATAAATGATAATACAAAGAAACGCTGAAACTGAAATCCTTAAAATAGATAGTCTTTTAATCAAGATCAATATTGAAGGCAATCGAGCAACTTACAATTACCCTAAACAGTGGCGTAGGGACCATATGACCCCATGCATTTCCTCTATAAAAAGAAAACTTTTCCCATTCTGAAGTGGCTAAATTTTTTAACATCATGATGACACTATAAGAATCTTGACAGCTTTGTCAACAGCACAGGGATCAATTTAAGTGGTGTTACAAAATTGAGTTCTAATATTTACACAATCTATCCTAATAATTCATCAAGCAGTCATTATTGAGTAAATCTATGGAGTATTTTCGTTGAGAACTTTCCTTTTCGTTCTCCTTTAGGGATTATATATTCCGCAGAGAATAGTGATTGTTTGGCTTCTTTGGAAATTCATTATCTCATCTGTCCTTTTGGTATATATGAAATGTGTATCTACAGAATATCTCTATTATATATAGCTAACTCTCCGGATATACCTATATATATATATATATATATATATATATATATAGATATATATATATAGGGGATACGAATTCTGACCATGTTCCACGAGCGCTGTCGACGTCAGATTTTTTCGACGTACTGGCCCTACACTCTAGATGCCAGAATAATGCAGACTTCGACGCTAGCTATCATGGGTTCGATGCCAGAAATTCCCAAAAATCGCAATTTTCCCATAAGAATGCATTGCGCGGATTTTTGAAAATTATTTTGAGGCACTTATCGTTAAGATAGAGTAACCAAAATTTCGGAGGTTGAAGTTGAGGTAGTCTTCTATGCTTCTCACGGAAAAAATGTAGCCAAATGACTGTGAGTTCGACGCCAGGTGGATGCAAAATTCTTCCATAAGAAATGCATTGCGGAAATCTTTGACGATTTTTTTTCAATGCCTTCCCGATAAGCTGGAAAGATAAAACCCGGTGTGGCGACAGAAGCGTTTGAAAAAATTCATTCATGAATTTCACCGTTCGTCCAGTGGTCCTTGGTTCGATGCAAAAGAGTCATTCCGATTCCACCATGCATTTCAAACGGGGAAAACGGAATCTTATTTTAGGACGATTCCGATAAGATATTGAATCGAAACTTTGGAATTAGTGAGAATGGCACTCATCTAATATTAATTTGCTATTCCCTCTCACAGAAGGGTCCTGAGTTCGACGCTAGGCGGTCTTTTACGCGAATTTTTGCAATCTGTTTTGAGGCCGTTCTCGATGCGATAGAGCAATCAAAATTACGGTGTTTGCAGATGAGATGGTCTTCCATAGTACCAAAGGAAGAAATGTTAGCAAATGACCGTGTGTTCGACGCCAGGTGGGTTCGAAATGCTTCCGTAATAAATGCATTGGTGAAATCTTGGATGATTTTTTTATAATCCTTCCCGATAAGCTGGAAAGATAAAACCCGGAATGGTGACAGAGGCGTTTGAGAACATTCTTTCATGTTATTCGCCGTTTCTACAGTGGTCCTTGGTTCGATGCAAGAGGGTCATTCTGATTCCACCATGCATTTCAATCGGGAATAACGGAATCTTATTTTAGGACCTTCCTGATAAGATACTGAATTGAAACTTTGAAACACGTTAGAGTGGCACTTATCTAAGATTTTTATGCCATTGTCTCTCACAATCGGGTCCTGTGTTCGACGCCAGGCGGTCATTTACGAAAATTTTTAAAAATTGTTTTGAGGCCTTTCTCAATGCAGGAGACTATTCAAAATCACAGCCTTTGCAATTGAAGTACTTTTCTATAGAACCAGTGGAAGAAAGGTTACATATGACTGTGAGTTCGATGCCAGATGGATGAATAATTCTCACGTGCGAAATGCATTGCGGCAAGTTTTAAGAATTTTGCTGGATAAGCTTCGAAGATGACACCCGTAAGGGAAACTTATTGTAAATTTTCACCAATTAGCTTGCAGTATGCAAGCAACTTTTACTCGTATAAATTAATGAACAACTTGGTAGAATTAGTAGAAAAGTCAATCAAGCTTAAAATGAAAAATAATTCACCGTTACTTACCGCAATAATAATCGAAAAACCAATATTTTTACAATTAAAATTTCTGATGCTTATGATAATAATTTACCTCTCAATGATTCACGTGAAATGAAATAGAAATATTTTAAATTTTTAAGTATCATTGTAACAGGTAAAATAGTTCTCTCACGACGTGATTAAAGACGTTGATAGAAATTCACATTTGGTTTGATTCACATATGGTCAGACTAATTTTACCAGGTAAAATTTTATTGTCAACTGATTAGAAACCTGAAAACTACAATAAGGACATACTATAACAGTAATTATTAAAAAGCAATACTTACAGGCTCTGGGAAGGGAAGGACGAAGTCGTAGTATATCCCAACGAAGATCCGCATTTGCGTACCTGTAAAAAGAGTACAATAGAATAAATTTCCGAGAGTAAAGACTAGATCAATGACTAGAGTACGAAATTTGTGTTTGCTGCTATTACTGCGAAATAAAATTCCACGAAAATTTCCATCGTATGAATAACTTAAATACCAACTGATTCCTTTCTGAATTAGATACTACCATAGTTAAGTTCCATCTCGACTCTATCACAAATAGACAAATTGTGAATAAAATTCGTGATGAAATTTAATTCTACTCTACAACTAAAACAACTAAATCTTTATATATAGAGCTAGCAACGAAGAAATTAATCTGTACTTCTGTCATATTAAATACTGAATTCATTGCCAGAGAACATTCGGAAAGCATTCTAGGATAACGCCATTCAACATCGATAATATTACCCCAGCACCCTCAATTCTGCAAAAAATATTCCGTAAAAAACTTACAAATGTTAGAGTCGCGAGAAGTTATCATATTAAATGTTTTGTCCGTCCGATTTGTGTATGAATCCAAATTTAAAATTTATGAACAGTAAGTAAGCATCGAGATGACTTATAAGGAGATGACTCGTTATGATATAGGAAAGAGCAGTAAAGAAATTTAGACACAAGGATGTGTAGAAAAGATACAACAAATTATCTCTAGTATGCTCTAACAGGAAAATATTTACTAAAGAAAAGGAAAGAATTTATTAATTTATAGATAAAATTGTGTAAAGTAGGGGTTTAAAATTTCTTTCTTAAACCTTCTTCACATATGTTCCAGGATAATAAGTCAGAATTTAATATGAAAGAGGCTAATCGTCAGACTAAATATGACCAAAAAGAGAGCGAAACTGCAGTAGAGGATTCCACGGCGGTGAGCCGGACCGCGCTGCGCTTAAGAAAATTCCACCAAATTCCCAAGTTGGCACCTGAATCGAAAGTTTCTTCGGATTCCATATAATGATACATGTGACTTTAACGTGGTATAAGGTATTCGAAGCATAAAAGCTTCTATCTATTCCTTACTTAATATCGAAAATTTTCCGAAAAAGCTGTCCGCCATGTTGTTGCCTTAAATGAGCAGAAACTGATTTTTGGGAGCAGTAACTGTAACCAGTCAAACGATAAAGAATTGTTGTAGATCACTGCATCACGTTGTTTTACCCAACAGTACTATTGAAAACCCTCCATATAACAGCAGCAAACTGGAACATTTCTCCGAAAAAACCTAGACTAAAAGAATATAACATTGACAATTTCTGCGAAAATAGTTCACGTTGGACGCAATGTACCTTCCTAACGATTACAGATATAAAAGAAAACGGGAAATTGAAATTCAAACACTTTATCACAACTATGCGATGTTTTAAGTCCCGTACTACACAAAACAATTTTTCTTACTATTAAATATTAACAAATGGAAGAGAAGACCGAGAATACGACATAGGAAATCAAACACTTGATATGAGTTACATAACATAATTGATAACAACATTAATTAAGAAAAATTAAAGCATGCGAACTTACCTCGTGCGACTTATTTTCTACCTTGAGCTCCTATAATTCACTGTACAAATGAAAAGTAATAAACCGAAACTGATTTCTATGCTATCGACCGTTCCTTCACTTTATTTGTTCTATGAATATTGAAATATGAAAGCAATAGAACAAAAATGTAGCACCTGTGGATTCAGAACCGATCACCTTGTCGCTTCCTACCTCAAAGACCGCTAGCAATCAAGTGAATATTCCAGAAGTCTCCCGATTTGAATTTGAATTGTCATCGACGGTTGAGATAAATAAATTCGAAATGTAACTGCTTAAACATTGTAGTTATGCACAAGTAGCAAGTTACCGCGAAGGCACTCGAAGCCAGCTTACGACGGCGTTGCCATGGAGATAATTGCTCTCGACTGCCGGAGCGATCGCTTTTGTGCACAGTTTTAGATCTTATAACTTGGATCACAAATACATGGGAACATTTTCGAAAACTTAAAATATGCTTTTTCATAAGCAAATACCACAAAAGAATGATGCTGGGTTAAAAACGAGTTGATTTTGAATACATCTTAGCTCAGTTTAAAAAGAAATGAAGCAAATTAATTTTTCTGATAAGTTCTACTACTCCTAAAAAGAAATATTATTTCAGAAGAGCTATCTTTTAATAGTTTCGAGCATTCTATTAATGAAGAGGCATTGAAACACCTATAAACCATGCATTTCCATTGAGGTAAGCTAAAACGTTTCGCGTAGGACTGTCTAATTGTCAGAGTATCAGAAGTGGTCAAAAAAATAATATATGTTTAAATGAAAAATTTATCTTCGATTTCTTGTCAACGAATTGTATTATTTCACGTATATATAAGAATCTCTAAAATTTAATTTAAAAAAGAAGTTGACCTATGTTTAAGACATAAATATACCATTTCACAAGCCAATACCACAAAAAAATGATTCTGGGTTAAATATGAGATGATTTGGGATATATAATAGGTGCATCGACAGAAATGAAGCAAATTATATTTTTTGGAAAGGTCTACTAGCCCTAAAAATTTCCACTAATTCAATCATTCAAGAAAGGAATGGTTTAAAAGCCACAAGATAATTACATTCATTATTTATCAAGATTTTTTTTACTATCCATCAGAAGACCAAAAAATTCCCTTGAGATTAACTAAAACCTGCACTGTAGAACTAATTAATTGTTAGAGTAACAAAATTTGTTCAGAAAAATAGGGACACTTCAAATCGGTGGTTTATACATTGAATTTTAGCTACAGGATTGCATAACGTCATATATCTTTCGGAAAATAACAAATACAAGCTATACACAGTATCTTAAGTTACACAATTGAAGCTAATGCATTGCACAAATTACGCAATTCTGTCTTAATATATACAAATTTGCAAAAACACTCAACATCCTCTATTCTAAAACATAAGTATGATGTTGCGTAAATAAAAAAATGAAAATAAAAAATCTAGCTAACAAATGGATATTGTATTAAAATCGTTGGGGCGAAAAATAAGTTAGAAACCGACCGAGGTTGGCAGACAGAACTGGAACAGAATCTAAAATTATTCGAAACCACGTGTGGCGTTTAATATTAAAAATCAACGCATGTGACAGGAGACAGAAGAATACGAGGTACGAAATCAAACACTTGAAATGAGTCGCAAAAAGTAACTGGTAATAACATAAAGAAAAATTAAAGCGCACTAACTTACCACGTGCGACTTATCCTCCATCTTGAGTTCCTATAATTCACTGAACAAATGAAAAATAACCAATCGAAACTGATTTCTATGCTATCTTCCGTTCTTTCACTATAATTGTTTGATGAATATTGAAATATGAAAGCAATAGAACAAAAATAAAGTACCTGTAGATTCAGATCCGATCACCCTGACGCTTCCTACCTCAAGGACCGCTAGACATCAAGTGATTATTCCAGAAGTCTCCCGATTTGAATTCGAATTGTCTTCGACGGTTGAGATGAATAAATTCAAAATGTAACTGCTTAAACATTGTAGTTGTGCACAAGTAGCAAGTTACCGCGAAGGCACTCGAAGCCAGCTTACGACGGCGTTGCCATGGAGATAATTGCTCTCGACTGCCGGAGCGATTGCTTTTGTGCATAGTTTAGATCTTATAACTTGGATCACAAATACATGGGAACATTTTCGAAAACTTAAAATATACCTTTTCATAATCAAATACCGCAAAAGAATGATGCTGGGTCAAACATAAGATGATTGGGATATATAATAGTTGCATTGACAGAAATAATAAACCTTTTACAATTCTTTACACCGCACTCCCGTATGCGAACCTCACCCCATCACCATCAAATCACACGAAATTCTTAATAATATCAAAAATTAACAGACTCGTAAAGCTCCAGGATTTGACAACATTAACAATCACAATCTCAAACTAACTTCATCTAACCCACTTCATCTAACTCCTTCTCCTCATAGATTTATTCAACACATGCCTCTACCTCATTCTTCCCTATCAATTGGAAACTAGGAATTGTAATAATCTTTCCCAAACCTAACAAAAATCCAATACTTCCAGAAAAGCATAGAGGAATTACACTACTTTAAACACTCTCAAAATTATTCGAAATTTTCATTTACACACGAATTAAGAAACTCCTACAAACACTCAACATTATCATACACTAACAAATGGGTTTCAGAGACAAACATTTCATGTATCACCAATTACTCAACCTCAGAGACTCAATCACACATGGTATAAACCACGGGTGAAAAATCTCACAAGCAGCCTATCTTCACGTCGAAAAAGTTTTTGACAATGTCTGGCACCCGGGACTCCTCTACAAACTTTCCGAAACGTCAATTCCAATATTAATTTTTAAAATCCTTCTAAACTATTTAATTGAACGAAAAATAAAAGTTATAGTCAATTCAATTCTCTCCCAAGAAGTCACCCTAAATGCAGGATTGCTTCAAGGCTCTAAGTTAAGCCCAATATTGTTCAGCTGTTTCATGAATGACATCCCAACATCTTCTCAGGTAAGCAACCTATTGCTTGCAGATGACACAGCCTTCCTAGCACAATCAATATCCCCAAAACAGCAGCCAATAGATTAAACTGCCACCTAAAAAAATACCATCAATGGTGAAAATGTGGAAAATATCCGTAAAGCCCTCCAAAAGTTCCACAGTTTTCTTTAGTATTTTCAGAACAAAAGGAGCTTCACAACCAATCATGCTAAATAATCAAACAATCCCACTAGTCCCAAAACATAAATTCCTTAGGATTTATATCACATCTAACCTAACCTGAAACTCCCATCGTCATAACTCATTATGTAAAGCAAGATCACGACTAAGCAAACTTCAAACCATCATAACTAACCACAACCAGCCTACGGCAGAAACCAAAATAAGATTAATACGTACTTTAGTTATCTCAATTATTTTATGTGCATCCCCAGTTACGTTCAATACCACAAACAAAAATATTAAAATGCTAGAAAGATTTTACAATCAGTGCATAAGATATGCTACATCCACAAACCGTCTAGTCCCAATCAGGGAAATCAAAAAATATCACAAGCTAGAGGACCTTAGAACAAAGGTCAGAAAAAATGTCACACACACAATTAAAAAGAAAATTGCTTACAATTGAAAACGACATTGTAAACAAACTATAGTGCTCTACCGCTAAGCAAAGACCAAGAAAAAAATCAAGGATACAAAAGAAATTTGCAATATTTAAAAGAGAGAGGGAAAAAAATGATTAACAGCGGCACCACATAAATAAATATTAAGGTTTCTCTTAGACTTGGATAAAACTTGTATCCATTCGTTACTAATCTAAAATAGCACCTAGGTCTAGTTTTAGTAAATTGTAATAGTCAAACCCAAGCCACTATCATTCCCGTCAACTTTTAAAAATGGGTCATTTGCAATGAGGGCGATTAAAACTGTAATGTCACACGTGGTCACAGTTCGAGAACACCCACACAGGAAAAGCGTTCAAACTAAGCAAATGAAATTATTCGAAGAGATCTACTACTCCTAAAAAGATTCAATTCAATCAATTATTTAAGGAACAATTGACTTAAAAGCCACTAGTTTTTACATTTTTTATTTATCAGAAGGATTTTTTAAATTACTTATCACAAGGCCATAAATGCATGCAGAGCTGAACTATAACCTATAGCGTAGGACTGATGGTCAGCACATCAACATTTGGAAAATAGTAATACTTTCCGTGTTATATACATTGAATTTTAGCTACAGAATTGCATAACGTCATATATCTTTTGGAATCATACAAATAAGCCATAAACACTGTATCTTACGCTACAAAATTGCAATTAAAGCAATGCACAAATTACTTAATCCTAACCCTTAACAAATACAAATCTGCAACAACATTCAAGAAGTTTCATTCTAAAACTTAAGTATGATGTTGTGTAAATAAAAAAACGATAAAAATAAAAAAATCAAGCTATCAAAGGATATTCCATTAAAATCGTCGGAGAGCAAAATAGCACGCAACGGACCAATTTTGGCGGACGGAAACGGAACAGAATCTAAAATTATTCGAAACCACATGTGGCGGTTAATATTAAAAATCAACGCATGTGACCGGAGACAAAAGAATACGTCAAACGAAATCAACCACAGGTATGTAAATAAAATGATTGGTAATAATATAAATAAAGGATAACTAAAGTATGTGAACTCACCACGTGCGACTTGTCTTCCATCTTGAGTTCGTATAATTCACTGAACAAATGAAAAGTAACCAACCGAAACTGATTTCCATGCTATCGTCCGTTCTTTCACTTTATTTGTTCGATGAATATTAAATATGAAAGCAATGGAACAAAAATGTAGCACCTGTAGATTCAGAACCGATCACCCTGTCGCTTCCTACCTCAAGGACCGCTAGCCATCAAGTGAATATTCCAGAAGTTTCTCAAATTGAATTCGAATTGTCGTCGACGGTTGAGATGAACACATTCGAAATGTAACTGCTTAAACATTGTAGTTGTGCACAAGTAGCAAGTTACCGCGAAGGCACTCGAAGCCAGCTTACGACGGCGTTGCCATGGAGATAATTGCTCTCGACTGCCGGAGCGAACGCTTTTGTGCACAGTTTTAGATCTTATAACTTGGATCACAAGTACATGGGAACATTTTCGAAAACTTAAAATATGCCTTTTCATAAGCAAATACCACAAAAGAATAATGTTGGGTTAATAACGAGTTGATTTTGAATACTACATAGCTCAGTTTAAAAAAATTAAGCAAATTTACATTTTACATTTACATTTAAACCCTGCAAACCGTCACTGACGCATATCAGGGGGTGTAAAACACCAATAACCCTATCTACCTTTGACTGCTGTTGGCTTCTCTAATATTTTGCGGAAAAAATGACCAGAAATAACTATCTATCCTAGCAACTATTTCCCTGCTACGCTTCATCGTTTTTTTCTCGAAAATCACGTACGCTACTAACTGGTATGACAATATCAACTACCTCCTCCCCGAGATCCGTAGTGATAAAATTATTAAAAGGTTCCCACGGTAATCAAGTCTTCTATCACCTAAGCGAATTCCAACCGAGGGATTCTATCATAGCTGAAACACTGCTGTCAAATCTCCCTTAACAAATCTAGCTGCCCTACGTTGAACCATCTGAAGGCTGGAAGTTAATCCCACTTCGTGTAGATCCTATATCTCACACCAGTACTCTAGGAGAGGTCAAATCAGGGGAAAGTACGCTATTTTTTTTACTCTTCATGAGGAACCGCTTAGGATTCTACTAGCTAAACTTTGCATCCTATTCGCTTAACCTACTACGTTTTGAATATGCCCTTTGAAGGAAAAACTACTACTGAACGTAATACCTAGATGTTTATGACGCCTAACGAACTGCAACAATCCTAAAATATTATAGAGTGCGGGGGTAACATTCGTGGAACGTGTAAAATTCATAGCTACGCACTTCTTTACATTTATGTCTAACTGCCAATCACTGCACCAACCTGAAATAACGTTCAGATCGTTCTGTAAGCTAATAATGTCATCTGGACTTGTAATCTCTCTATAAATAATAGTATCATCTGCAAATAGCCTAACCTTACATCGAACATTATCCACTATATCGTTAATATAAATTAGGAACCGAATCGGACAAAATAAACTACCCTGCGGGACACCGGATGTGACGCAAACCTCATCAGATAAAATTCCGTCCAAAGCAGCAAGCTGACATCTGTTACCTAGAAAACATTTTGTCCATTCAACAACTTGCTGATTAATCCCATAAGCCATCAATTTTTCAATTATTTTAACATGTGACATTCTACGTATCAAAAGCTTTTCTAAAATCTTAAAACACAGCACTTGCGCTAAAACCCTTATCAGCTGCCCTAAATGGTTCAAAAAAGAGCTAACAGGGTATCGCATGACCTATCCTTACGAGAACCGTGAGGATATTCACTAATTGACCTCTTATCACCTAGATAACGCATCATTAAACTGTCAATAATATGTTCATTTATCTTACAAAAAATTGAGATTAAGGATATAAATTAATTTTTATGTGTTTTATATATTTATTAAAATAAAAAATCAACCTAACAGAAGGACATTCTATTAAAATCGTCGGATCGAAAAAAGTTAGAATCGGACCGAATCGGAACAGAATCTAAGATTATTCGAAACCGCATGTGGTTAATTATTAAAAATCAACGCATGGAACAGGAGACAGAAGAATACGTCATACGAAATCAACAAGTTACATCATTAAGTAATAGCTAATGACATTAATACAGAAAAGTTAAAGCATGCAAACTCACCACGTGCGACTTGTCTCCCATCATAATTAAACTGTCAATAATATGTTCAATTATCTTACAAAAAATCGATTTAAGGATATAAATTAATTTTTATGATAAGTTCTACTACTCCTAAAAAGAATATTATTTCAGAAAAGCTATCTTTAAAAAGTTTCAAGGATTCTATTAATCAGGAGACGTTAAACCGCCTAAAAACAATGCATTTCCATTGAGATAAGCTAAAACGTGTCGCGTAGGACTGTCTAATTGTCAGATTATCAGAAGTGGTCCAGTAAAATAATATATGTTCAAATGAAAAATTTAATCTTCGATTTCTAGTTAGAGAATTGTATTATTTCACGTATATTAAAGAATCTATTCAATATAATTTAAAAGAAAATGAAATATTAATTTGCAACTACAAGGATTTTTTTCATAATATACAGAACTAAAGTATCACCGACATTTAATAAAGTAGTTCACTAAGTAGGCATTACCGCACAATACCCCACACCAGCAATAACACTGAACAAGTTTTATATATAAAACTTAATTATGATGTTGTGTACATTAAATTACTTTACACGTCTTACTTACGTATTAAGTTATGTCAATAAAAAAAATGAAAAGAAAAAATCAAGCAAACAAAATTCTATTAAAATCGTCGGAGCGAAAAAAAGTTAGAAACGGACCGAAGTTGGCGTACGGGACTGGAACAGAATCTAAAATCATTCGAAACAGCATGAGGCGTTAAATATTAAAAATCAACGCATGGAACAGTAGACAGAAAATACGTCAAACGAAATCAACAACTTGATATGAGTTCCATGAAGTAATAACATTTATAAAGAAAAATTAAAGCATGCGAACTTACCACGTGCGACTTATCTTACATCTGGAGTTCCTATAATTCACTGCACAAATGAAAAGTAACCAATCGAAACTGTTTTCTATGCTATCGTCCGTTCTTTCACTTTCTTTGTTCGATGAATATTGAAATATGAAAGCAATGGAAAAAATGCAACACCTGTAGATTTTCTATCGCCCTGCCTTGACTCGGAACTCAAAAGTGTGATTCGTTCCAAAGTTCCAAATTCAGCTCTGGTCCTGATGAATTACCAAACTTTTTACCTGCTCTCTCCTATGAATTCATTAGATACTCCCTCTTGTTTCTACTAAACTGGTGCCTTTGACATGGCATTTTTCCTGAATCACTCAAACTATCAAAAGTTTTACCAATTTATAAGAAAAATGGTAATATATAGGGAAAATAATTCTTATTGACCTATATTCATTCTAAATTCCTTTTGTAAGATATTTGAAAAGATATTAAACAAACGGCTTGTGAACTATCTAGAATCATGTAACATTCTGTCATACTTTCAGCATGGATTTAGGCATAATAGATCAACTAATACTGCTCACTATCAAATGATTGTTCTTATATTGACTGCACTTGAAAACAAAACAGAGGATATTTTCATGGTTTATGACTTTTCTAGAGCTTTCAATACTGCTGATCAATGTCTCCTTCTGAATAAACTCAGTTCTGTTGGTATCTGTGGAGTCTCCTATGAATTGATTCTTTCTTATCTAACCAATAGAAGTCAACTAATTGTCATCTCTAACAATGGGCACAAATATATATCTCCTCCAAAACTGATTACTCAAGGTGTTCCTCAAGGATCTGTTTTAGGTCCTATACTTTTCCTGATCTACATTTATGATCTACCCATAAATGTGACAAATACCATAGACATTAATCCCATCCTATATGTTGATGATACCAACTTTGTTCTGTCATCTCCAAATCTAGATCTACTTCATAACAATAGAAATAAAGTAATGGAGTGCCTTAACAATTTATGTTTTAATAATTCCCTCAGTCTAAATTTTATGAAATCCTAGTTAATTTATCTCATCAATAAAAATAAACCAAGGAAATATATCCATTACTGCCGATGGTAAAAGCAAATCACAGGTGCACAATGCAAATTTCCTAGGGCTCCACATTGATGCTACTGCAACATGGGAAACTCATGTTTACTCTCTAAGAAATAAACTAAGTTCCATTTGTTTTATTATTCGCACTATTCACAATACTGTATCTATAGATGTTCTCTGTAATATATGCTATGGACTGTTTTACTCTCACATCATTTATAGTGTTCTCTTTTGGGGCTCCTACCCCACGCAGGCAAAATTTTTAGAATTCAAAAGTAAGCTATATGACTAATCACCAAAGCTCCTTACCAAGTGCCATGTAAACCCTATTTTAATATGTTAAAGTTTCTACCATAACAATGTGTATATATATAATAACAGTAGTTCTAAATGCAGAAGCTAATTCTAACGAATATATCTACAACTTTTATGTACACCATCATATTACCAGACATTTTGGGGATTTTTATCAATTTTACCCTAAAACTTAATTATGATGTTGTGTAAATTGAAAACAATGAAAATAAAAAATCAAGCTATCAAAAGGATATACTTTTAAAATCGTCGCAGCGAAAAAAAAGTTAGAAACGGACCGAAGTTGTCGGACGGAACCGGAACAGAATCTAAAATTATTCCAAACCGCTTGTGGCGTTTAATATTAAAAACCAATGCATGGAACAGGAGACAGAGAATACAAAATAAGAAATCAACAGCTTGATATGGGTTACATAATGAAATTGGTTATAACATTAATAAAGAAAAATTAAAGCATGCTAACTTACCACGTGCACCTTATGTTCCGTCTTGAGCTCCTATAATTCACTGTACAAATGAAAAGTAATAAACCGAAACTGATTTTTATGCTATCGTCCATTCTTTCAGTATAATTGCTCGATGAATATTAAAATATGAAAGAAAGGAAGAAGAATGTAACACCTGTAGATTCAGAACTGATCACCCTGTCGCTTTCTACCTCAAGGACCGCTAGCCATCAAGTGAATATTCCAGAAGTCTCCCGATTTGAATTCGAATTGTCGTCGACGGTTGAGATGAACACATTTGAAATGTAATTGCTTAAACATTGTAGTTATACGTTGCCGCGCACAAGTTGCCAGTTACTGCGAAGGCACTCGAAGCCACCTTACAGTGCCGTTGCCATGGAGATAATTGCTCTCGACTGCCGGAGCGAACGCTTTTGTGCACAGTTTTAGATCTTATAACTTGGATCCCAAGTACATGGGAACATTTTCGAAAACTTAGAATATACCTTTTTACAAGCAAATACCACAAAAGAATGATGTTGGGTTAAAAACGAGTTGATTTTGAATACATCTTAGCTCAGTTTAAAAAGAAATGAAGCAAATTAATTTTTCTGATAAATTCTACTACTCCTAAAAAGAAATATTATTTCAGAAAAGCTATCTCTTAAAAGCTTCAAGGATTCTATTAATCAAGAGGCGTCGAGACACCCAAAAACAATGCATTTCCATTGAGATAAGCTAAAGACTGTCGAATCTATTAAATTTAATATAAAAGAAGTTGGCACATTAACTGGGAGCTGCAAGGAATTTTTTACTATATACAGAACTGAAGTATTACCTACATTTAGTAAAGTGGTGCTCTAATTAGGCTATACCATGTGATTCCGGCTACCGGTTCAATTCCCGATTGCGGATAACATGAGAAATGACCGCAGCAGTGGGAGCATTTTGAATTTACCGCTAACACCGCTTATTCTTTCATTCTAGATGCGCATTAAAATGTCAAGAGAGGAGATCCAGGAAAATATTAAGGAAGAACTGAATCCTTCGTGACAACCGATAAGCAATTTAAAATATTTTATCTTTAAGGATAAACTCTGAAAGGGTTTCGGGCTGAAGAAAGTCAATAAACTTAATCACTTGGCCTTCCGGATACCTTTTTTGAGGGCGTATTGTTTAGTGGATAACGCGTTCGAGTTGATGAAAGCGATACTGGGTTTGATTCCCAATCGGGCCCACTTGAGAAATAACCTCGGCTACGAAAGCACTTATAAAAACTACTTCTGTAGGAACTAAATACTATAATTGACGTACCGTTAATTGTATACTCGATATAACAACAAATGCCGTCGAAAGTGGAGGATTTCCAACCTCAGCTTCTCTCCCTCTTCTTCTAGACTGAAATGTAAGATATCATATATAAATCGATTTAAAGAATCATAAAAGGAATGCATCCCTACTGATAGGACCTTAATTCTAATCGAACATGAACATTATGATTAAAAAATTTAAAATCTCCCGCAAATACTAACCGATTTCGATATAGCTTGCTACCATGAAGAGAACCAGCTATAAACTGAGTAATCGGGAAGCTTCTATAATCGAATTGAAAATCACTTTAACATTCGAGACGATAGCGCGCGAATGTAGGGTAATTAATGTTACATTGTAGTTAGACATTGCCGCGAAGTATATAATTGGTGTGGAGGCACTCGATGCCACCTTACAGTGCCGTTGCCATGGAGATAATTGCTCTCAACTGCCCGAGTAATCGCCTTAGCGTACTATTTTAGATCTTATAACTTTGGGCAGAAATGCATAGGGATATTTTATAAACTATATAAATCTCCTTTCTATTCTAATTTCTCAAAATTTAACTATAGTTCAATGCAGCCAAGATGATTCTGATTATCACGTTTGTCATTACTGAAATGAGAAAAAATAATTGTGAAAACGCAAATAATACCAAGATTATACTGAGCATTTAAATCTTCCTTAGTATTTAAATATTGGATATCAGGTTAGTTGATAGTTTTTATCAAAGTGACCTAGGTTTAGTTTAGTCTTTTATTGATAAAATCGCACCTAAATCTATTACACAAAGCTATTTCTCCGGATATACCTATATATTCATACGAGTAAAAGTTGCTTGCATATTGCAAGCTAATCGGTAAAAATTAACCAAAATATCCGATCATTCTGCGATACGTACGTACGACCACTGTTCACATTCAGGAACTTTCCACGTTATCGTGAGAGCATTCCAAACAAATATTAAAAATCGCCGAAATACATTAGAAAAGGGAGAATTTCGCACCCACCTGGCGTCGAACTCACAGTCATTTGGTAACATTTCTTCCTTTGGTACTAAAGTATATAACCTCAGCTCCATCCTTCGAGATTTTGGTTCCTCTATTTTACCGATAAATGCCTCAAAATAATTTTTAAAAATCCGCGCAATGCATTCTTATGGGAAAATTCCGATTTTTAGGACCTTCAATCGATTCCATGATAGCTAGCGTCGAAGTCTGAATCGAGGAAACGGTCCTAAATCTCCAAGAAGATATGTATAGCGGGATATCGAAATTTTTAATAAGACATTTCCAAAGAAGATAGAAGTACGTAACCCGGTATGTGAGTAGTAGTCCAGAGTCGTTTTACAAAAGCAGTTTACCGTTTCCCTGATGGTCCTTGGTTTTTCGCTAGGGTACTAATTGCATTCTACTGTACAATTAAATGGGAAATTCGGTATGTTAGTACCTTCACGATATTATATCGATTCGAAATTCAGCATACAGTAAGAAGGGTCTTTACCGAAACTTAATCGGCGGCAACGTTTGCGGAATCAACCTTGGTTCGATACCAGACCTGGTATTTTTTCCCGTTTTTATTTACGCTTAGCTGAATTTAGGAATGCTTTTGCAAGCAGTTCCGAGCGTAATTGGAAGCTTTGGTAATTATTCAAAGATTAGCTCGCAGTATGCAAGCAAATTTTACTTGTAATTTATAAGCTTCTCCATTAAAAATTCTCCAATAAAAATTTCGCTTACAGTTTAGACATTTGAGAGTGTATCATTTGGAAGACTATAATAGTTCATTTTTGCTTTCTGCGGTCATGTAGGAAGTAGCTGAAGTACCCATTGATTATCAACGGAGAAATAGTAACTGATAAATACCGTACTAACTTCGAATTACTGGTTTCTCGGTACATCAAATGTTAGCCAGTGTGACAAATAAGAGGCAAAAAGATCTTTTACAGAAAAATTAGCACACTTAGTCGCATCATTATTTTGAGATCATGTTGAAGGTTAAATTCCTAATCTATAAGAGTGGGTTTACCATAGATTCCGTTTTCTCGGGGATTATCCCGAGAAAATCAAATCAAATAAGAGGAACCATAACTGATTTAATGAGACATTCGAGGTTTCGCCTTAATGCGGCTTGTACTGAGATGTGCATGGCTTAATCTTT
Organism: Pachydiplax longipennis; assembly: GCA_036926295.1. Taxonomy (NCBI): domain Eukaryota; kingdom Metazoa; phylum Arthropoda; class Insecta; order Odonata; family Libellulidae; genus Pachydiplax; species Pachydiplax longipennis. The sequence continues at coordinate 7,551,090 of JAVFKF010000010.1, forward strand.
GAGACAAGCATATGACTACAGGCAGGATCAACCAAAGGAACGTGCTTTGCGACGAAACCGAAGGAATCACCGCTGCCGAGGACGTGATGACGGAGACCCTCTTTCGCCTCTCAAGGGCGCGAAGGATCATCGGAAGGACAACAGGGCATCAGCGGTCCATCGAGGGGGACTCTCTCGCTTCGTTCGAGCATCGCCAATGAACCGACCTGGGATCACACAGTCACCCGAGAGCGTAGGACGTGGTGAGTTCCACCAATTCTCTCTTTCCGAAATCTGTTCGCCGCATCTGAGCCCCGCCAACTTCATGGGCTCCCTTGGATTTCAGATTTGACAGCAGTGTTTCAGCTATGATAGAAACCCTCCGTTGGGATTCGCTTAAAATTAGTGATAGAAGACTTGATTACGCTGGGAAGACTTTTAATAAATTTATCACTACGGATCTCAGGGAGGAGGTAGTTGATATTGTCATACCAGTTAGTAGCATACGTGATCTTCGAGACAAAACGATGAAGCGTAACAGGGAAATATAGGAAAGATAGTCATTTTTTTCGCGAAGCATTCGAGAAGTCACAGTAGTCACGGGTAGATTGGGTTTTCGGTGTTTTACACCCCCTGCCATGCGCCAGTGGCGGTTTGCAGGGTTAAAATGTTAAATATAAATGGGATTGACACGCGGCCGGCTGAGGATCGGGCATTCGCTGGACGCCGGAGCACCCCGCTTTTTAATCATAATTCTAATTATTATGATTATGAATCAATATTAATATGATTAATATTAATAATAATTTTTCACAAATAATGACTAATCTGAATTGTAAACGCTGGAAGTAATTTTCTAAAATCATAAATGCTCCTCTGTCATTTCTAAATTAGTAAAGCTTAGAAACTTATTGTCATAGAATACCAATCCGCTCACTGAGACTTGTTTTTAAGGTTAGATTTTGCGTTAAAACTGTCTACGAAGCTACCAATAGGCCATTAACTAAGGCGAGCTTACTATATAGCCGTAGAACGCTTGGGGGTGAGGCGCGCGCGATATGTACCGCACGATACTCTTTCATTTTCACACTATCTTCTTATTACTGTCCCACTTTACAAAAATGTTTTCTATAGATAAAGATATATAAATCCGATAATATACTTTAAAATCAAATGATTGGGTGGCGTTGTGGTCAAATGTTCGATTAAAGAATTTGTTGCTAATTTAAACAATTTTATAAGCAATATGTGAAAAATGTTTATTGATACCATTTCAAAGATAAATTCAATCGCTATCTAAAACAGAAAATACAATTCCCAAAACACGTTTCATTAAAAAGTTATCGCTCTTTAAAGTAACCCTTGTTCGCCGAGTTTCGAAATTTTAAAAATTAATAATAACTTTGCAAAAAATTTTCCGAGCTGAAATTTTGGCAAAAGGTTTTACCATAGAAGTACGTTAGTAAAAAAATATTTTCAACGATTTTAAAAAATAGCGGTCAATTTCTGTCCGATTTCCCGTATGGCTCTGGCCCTATCAATTCATTATGTCCAAATTTTACTCTAACATTTAAATGTGACATACTACAGGATACAATGTCCTACGTAAGTCCGAGGTGATCTTCTGTTATTGCTCTAGCGGCGAAACAGTGTAATTAAAATTTCTGTTGGCACTGCTTGATTTGAATTTAGAAAGTGGTGTGAGTAATGTTTTGGAACTTTAAAGGAAAAAGGGTAAAGAAGAAATCGTAGTGGAATTTCTGGGTACCGGTTTCGAACCCTCACCTTGCTATTCCGAGATGCAGAAAAATTGAAAGTATTTCTGTACTATGCACACGCCAAAATCTATAATGTTTCAAAAGTATACTGCTTTCATTGTGTGGTTCGTTAGAGAATTAGTTTTCATTACTCGCTGATTTATGGATAGTATTTGGATTTGGAAGGAAGGAAGAATATGTATTAGAAGTTTTAATCGTACATATCTAATATTGGACATTCATTCCATTTTGCAAAATTTGACTAAGCGCCCGGAAACTACTGGGAAAGTTAGGAATTGAAAGGCAGAATTCCGTTCAAAGTATTTGTTGGGAATACCTGTTTTTAAATATTTTTCCTTTCTTAACACGCAAAAAATTCAGATATAACCTTATAAACATTATGAGACGAAAAAATGTCACTACCGAGAGTATTTGAATTCGGAATATGTATTGAAAAATAAGATTCGGAATATGTAAGAATATGTATTAAAACTTTCACTCGTGCTTTTTGAGCTCTGGACATTCGTTTCCTTTCTCAAGAATAGAAATGCGTCCGGAAACTACAGGTTATGATAGGAATTAATGGGTAGAATTTAGTTTCAAGTACTAGAAAGGAACAGCCCATTCTGATTCACTATTAGCAACTCTTACTCGTGCGGTCTGATTTAAATAAAAATTTTGCACTAAACGCCTATCTTTCCAGTCTAACGTAATTTTCTTTAGTATCACAATCAGTTTTGGCTATTGGACTCTATCGAAGGCCTTTTCAAAATCAACGTAACATACATAAACGTCACTTTTAAATTCTAAGCTTCGTTCTACGAGTACCCTCATTACCCCAATTGCATCCCTCGTTCCTTTCCCTTTCTGAAAACCGAGCTGGTAATTTCCAATGTGTTCCTTAGTATTTCCTTCGATTCTTCTATTTAAGACCCTTAAAGTGACTTTTGCCGCATGAGATATTAATTGTGCGGTAATCCCGGCATTGCTCTTTTTCTGTTACGGAATCAGGATAGACTTAGTAAAATCCTCTGGCCACTTTCCATCGTCGTAAATTTTCCGGCATAAATTGTAGAAGTGTTCTTACCCTTTCCCCCCAGGTTCCTAAGAAATTTTACTGGAATCTCGTCCACACCCCTTGCTTTGTTCCCTTTCATATCCCGCGGTGCCCTATCAAGTTCACTATCCAGTATACTCGGTCCAACATCATCTTCCTCTACTTCTTCTACACTTTCTATCTTTATGTGGGTAGGCTTCATGTCTTTAGCATACAATTCTTCAACATATTCTTTCCATCGTCCCCTTATGCTAGCTGGCTCCCTTAAGACGTATCTCCTATTATCCCTAACAGTGGTCATTTTATTACTAAATTTATTCCCCGTGAATTGTTTCACTTTTCTATATAATAGGTCGACCCTCCCACTTTCAGCCATCTTCTCTATTTTATAACACTGTCCCTTCCACCACAATTCTCTTGCTCTATTCGTTTCCTTCCTCAGTTCGTTGTTCAGAGCCCTGTACATTCTACGCCCGTGTTCTGTGTTGACCCTTTTCCATTGCATTCTTTCCTCCATTTTATTTATCATTTCAACCATCACCCATGGTTTCCTAATTTTGTTTTGGTTCACCCTCCCAATGGTTCTTTAAGCACTATCCTTGATGCTGGTTACCTCTTTTCCCGTCCCTCATCGACTGTGAGTTCCCTTTCGTTATCTTCTGCAGCCCTGAACACTGACTCTTGAAACACTCTAGCTTTCTTACCCTTGAGGGCTCCTAAGTTCTATTTGGGAGCCGTTTTTGCCCGATAGATTTTTTTTTAATTTAAGCTCGGTTTTCATCATTAATAAGTTATGATCCGAGTCTACATCAGCACCTGGATAACTTCGCGAGTATTTAACACTATTTCTAAACCTCTTCCTTACCAAAATGTAATCGATTAGGTACCTATCCGTGTCCCTCGGCTTTTTCATGTGTACCTCTGACTGTTATGGTGTTGAAAGAGAGTTCGGTGATACAGAGGTTATTCCTCCTGCAAAAATCTATCAGTTTTTGTCCTCTGTCGTTTCTATTTCCTAATCCGAACTCTCTTACTTCGTCCCCATCTTTGCCCTGCCCAACCACCGCATTCCAGTCCCTCATTACAATGAGATATTTATTACCTTTCACTCTTCCTATTATATCTTCTATTTGTTCGTAAACTAAATCGATTTCATCCTCACTGTAATCGCACGTAGGGAGGTATACCTGAACTACAAAAGTGTTTACTGGCTCAGACTAAATCTCTACTGACATTACCCGGTCGCTTATTAGCTCGATGGCTATCACGGCTTTTCCCGCTCCCTTGTTGAACACTATAGCAACCCCTCTCTCACTACCATTTCCCCCACCAAATATGACTCACATCATCGCTCCAGAATTCTCCCTCATCCTTCCACCATACTTCGCCTGGTTCACGAATGTTTACATTGGACCACTTCATTTCTAAGTTTACGTTTTCTAACTTCCCTTTTCTAAGCATCGTCCTGACGTTCCAGTTCCCTACCCTTGTTTCCTTGGTCGTCTTCTTCTTCTCTTGGTTCGTTGGGTTATATCAGTGTCAGAGAGATAGAAAAAATAATCGATTATTATTTAAAACGTATGATGAGTTTTTTATCCCTTGTTCAATTATTTGGTGGATCGTAAAGTATTAAATAATTACCGAAATAAAAAAGTATCACCTGTAGACCCAGAATTGATTATCGTCAGCAGAACTACTGCAGAAATTATTTGAGCCAGGCAGATGGAACAGGAGCAGATCCGAATATAATGCAAAACCGCGAACGGTGATGAATATTAGAAATCAACCCTTGGAACAATTTTCGTTGCAGGAGAGAGAAATGTTACGTCAGGGAAAATCAACACCTTTATAAGAATTATATAAATCTATTTGCTAATGACATTATTGAGGAAATGAAAACACACAAATTTACACCTGCGACTAAACGCCGCCCCACCTGAAGTTCCTATACACCATTGCATGCCAAAAAATAGAAAATCACATAAAACGAATATTATGTATGCTTTCCCTTAATTATTTGGTGGGTCATAAATTATGAAAATGTTAATGCACCGGAACAAAAATGTTTAGCATTAAATTCAAAATTGATTATCGTGTAGCTTCGTAATTCAAAAACCGCCATGCATCAAACGAATATTCTAAAAGTCTACCAAATGAAATTAAAAAAGCCGTTGACAGTTGAGATAAATGCAATCGAATTGTATGTAACTGCTTAAACATTGTAGTAATACATTATCGCGCAGAAGTAACCAGTTACTGCGAAGGCACTCGAAGCCAGCTTATTACGGCGTTGCCATGGTGATAATTGCTCTCTACTGCCGGAGCGAACGCTTTTGTGCATAGTTTTAGATCTTATAACTTGAATCCCAAATACATGGGAACATTTTTGAAAGCATAAAAAATACCTTTACATAAGGAAACACCACAAAAGAATGATTCTGGGTTAAACATAAGATGATTCTGAATTTACTATAGGTGCATTGATAAAAATAAACCAAATTAAATTTTTCTAAATGTTACTCTATACCTAAAATGATTCAACTTATTCATTAATTTATTAAATCAATGATTCAAAAGAGAAAATTTTACCATAATCATTTCTTATCAGAAGGCAATAATTTCCACTGAGATCAAGGAAAACCTGTCTCGTAGGCTTGATTAATTTTGATATCGAAATTTTTTTGAAAAATTGAATTTCTTAAAATAATAGCAGATCTTCAAATAGGTGATTTATACTTTGAATTTTAGTTACCGGATTGCGTAATGTCACGTATCTTTCCGAATTTAACAAAAAGAATTTAAAGATTGTATTTCACGTGGCAAATGATAAGTAATTTATAACATTTTAGCAATAAAACCTCGAAATGCTTTAAGCAGAAGAAAGATTTAAGCATTCCTTAAACCGATGCGCTTAACCATCCGCATACCTGGTTCGAAAGGGTATACCCAAGTGGGTAACACGTTCGAATTTTATGAAAGCGATACTCGGTTCGATTTGCAATTGGCCCTCGTGTGAAATGACCTCAGCCGTCGAAATACTTATAGAAATCACTGCTACTACTAATACTACATGATTGAACATAATATTTGCATGCAAATACTTACCCTTGATTGTAGTCTTGATTCTACACCAATGTCCTTCAAGAGTTGGGTAATTCCAGCTTCAGATTCTGTCTCTCCTCTTCTAGATTATAAATGAAAATATATGATCAAAAACAAATTTCAAACCATCAAGAGAAAATATAACTACTGATAATATACTGATTCTAATCGAATATAAATATTATGATTAAAAATTTAAAATCTCTTCAAATACTAACCGATTTCTATATAGCTTCCTACCACGAAGATCACCAGCTATCAACTGAATAATCGGGAAGCATCTAAAATTGATTTAAAAACGTTTCTATTGGTCGGGACGATAGCGCGCGAATGTAGGGTAATTAATGTTACATTGTAGATAGACATTGCCGCTTAGAAGTATATAATTGGTGTGGAGGCACTCGATGCCACCTTACAGTGCCGTTGCCATGGAGATAATTGCTCTCAACTGTGCGAGTGATCGCCTTAGCGTACTATTTTAGATCTTATAACTTTGAGCATAAATGTACAGGGATATTTTCGAAAACTTATAAAACCCTTTTATATTCTTATACTTTAAATGTATGTTATTATATTATGCAGCCCAGAAAATTTTTAATGTCGCATATTTCCGTTTCGATATTAGAACCAAGAATAATTGTGGAAACGCAAATTAAACGTAATAGGTACGTGATTATAGAATTTGGGAGATTTTATCAGGAGGAAGGCATTTTCTAGATGAGTAAAAGATGCGATTAAGTGCATATTATTATGATTAAAGTGAAATCATCATTGATGTAGCAATGTTGATATATTATTGTATAGCTATATTATGCAAAATAATACTAATCAACAAATATTATTTTTAATACTACGTTTCCTAGACTTTTTCCATCAGCCTATAATGATGCAACAACGTAGAAAATATTTGTATGACAGTGTTATGAAAATTAAAATGTCATCAAAGATTTTCATTAAATTTACATTTACTTGAATCATTTCCATGAACGCTTAATCAACTATATTTGGCCGGCAGGGATATTTTACTGTTAGCAATTATAGAATGGTGGCCGGTTGGGAATTTCGTTTTTATTTTATCTTGTAAATAAAAAGCCTTTGCCACGGAGATAATTGCTCTCAACTGCCCCAGTAATCGTCTTAGCTTTTTTAGTTATTATAACTTTGGGCAGAAAATCATAGGAATATTTTATAAACTATATAAATCCCCTTGCTATTCTAATTTCTCAAAATTTAACTATAGTTCAATGCAGCCAAGATGATTCTGATCATCACATTTGTCATTATTTGAATGAGAAAAAAGTAATTGTGAAAACAAAAATAATACCAAGATTATGCCGAGCATTTAAATATTCCTTAGTATTTAAATATTTGATATCAGGTTTGTTGATAGTTTTTATCAAAGTGACCTAGGTTAAGTTTAGTCTGTTATTAATAAAATAGCACCTAAGTATTTTATATAGCTATTTCTCCGGATATACCTATGTATTCATACGAGTAAAAGTTGCTTGCATATTGCAAGCTAATCGGTTAAATTAACCAAACTATCCGATAATTCTGCAATACGTACGTAGGACCACTGCTCACGTTACGGATTTTAACTTACCACGTTATCGTGAGAGTATTCCAAACAAATATTATAATTCGCCAAAATACATTAGAAAGGGGAGAATTTCGCACCAACCTGGCGCCGAAACAGCACTCAATTGGTAACATTCCTCCAACTGGTAATATGGAAGACCACCTCATCTACAAATTTTGGATACTCCATTGCACCAGGAAATACTTCAAGACAATTTTCAAAAATTCGCGCAAATGACTGCCTGACGTCGAACTAAGGACCCGTCGTGAGAAACAATCAAATATTAACGTTAGATAAGTGCCAGTCCTACGGGTTTCAAAGATTCAATTCAATATCTTATCGGGAAGGTCCTAAAAGAAGATTCTATTATCCCCGTGTGAAATGCATGTTAGACTTTAAATGACGCTCTGGCATCGAACCAAGGAAAATTACAGAAACGATGAACTAAGAGAAAGAAGGTACTCAAACGCCTCTATTATCATTCTGGGTATTATCTTATCAGCTTAAAGGGAAGGTATAAAAATGTGTCAAAATTTACAGCAATGCATTTCTTACGGAAGAATTTCGCACCCACCTGGCGTCGAACTCACGGTCATTTGGTAACATTTCTTCCTTTGGTACTAAAGTATATAACCTCAGCTCCATCCTTCGAGATTTTGGTTCCTCTATTTTACCGATAAATGCCTCAAAATAATTTTTAAAAATCCGCGCAATGCATTCTTATGGGAAAATTCCGATTTTTAGGACCTTCAATCGATTCCATGATAGCTAGCGTCGAAGTCTGAATCGAGGAAACAGTCCTAAATCTCCCATAAGATATGCATAGGGGGATTCCGAAATTTTTAATAAGACATTTCCAAAGAAGATAGAAGTCTGTAACCTGGTATGTGAGTAGTAGTAGAGTATGTTTTACAAAAGCAGTTACCGTTTCCCTGATGGTCCTTGGTTCGTCGCTAGGGTACTAATTGCATTCTACCGTACAATTAAATGGGAAATTCGGAATGTTAGTACATTCACGATATTATATCGATTCGAAATTCAGCATACAGTAAGAAGGGTCTTTACCGAAACTTAATCGGCGGCAACGTTTACGGAATGGACCTTGGTTCGATACCAGACCTGGTATTTTTTCCCGTTTTTATTTACGCTTAGCTGAATTTAGGAATGCATTTGCAAACAATTCCGAGCGTAATTGGATGTTTTGGTAAATCTTCAAAGATTAGCTTGCAGTATGCGGTATCACTCGTATTCTATAAGCTTCTGCATTTGAACATAAAAATTTCGCTCACAGTTTAGACATTTGCGAGTGTATCATTTGGTATACTATAATAGTTCAGTTTTGTTTTCTGCGGTCATGTAGGAAGTAGTTGAAGTACCCATTGATTCTCAACGGAGAAATAGTAACTGATAAATACCGTACTAATTGCGAATTACTGGTTTCTCGGTACATGAAATGTTAGCCAGTGTGACAAATAAGAGGCAAAAAGATCTTTTACAGAAAAATTAGCACACTTAGTCGCATCATTATTTTGAGATCATGTTGAAGGTTAAATTCCTAATCTATACGAGTGGGTTTACCATAGATTCCGTTTTCGCAGGGATTATCCCGAGAAAATCAAACCAAATAAGAGTAAGATCTAAGGAACCGTAACTAATTTAATGAGCCATTCGAGGTTTCGCCTTAATGCGGCTTGTACTGAGACGTGCATGTCTTAATCTTTGCGACAAACATATGGCTACAGGCAGGATCAACCAAGGAACGTGCTATGCGACGAAACCGAAGGAATCACCGCTGCCGAGGACGTGATGACGGAGACCCTCTTTCGCCTCTCAAGGGCGCGAACGCCCATCGGAAGGACATCATGGCATCACCGGTCCATCGAGGGGGCTCTCTCGCTTCGTTCGAGCATCGCCAATGAACCGACCTGGGATCACACAATCACCCGAGAGCGTAGGACGTGGTTAGTTCCACCACTTCTCTCTTTACGAAATCTGTTCGCCGAATCTGAGCCCCACCAACATCATGGGCCCCTTTGTTAAGGAAGATTTCAGATTTGACAACAGTGTTTCAGCAATGATAGAATCCCTCGGTTGGGATTCGCTTAAAATTAGTGATAGAAGACTCGATTACGCTGGGAAGCTTTTTAATAAATTTATCACTACGGATCTCGGGGAGGAGGAAGTTGATATTGTCATACCAGTTTTAGCGTACGTGATCTTCGAGACAAAACGATGAAGCGTAACAGGGAAATATAGGAAAGATAGTCATTTTTTTCGCGAAGTATTAGAGGAGTCACAGCAGTCACGGGTAGATAGGGTTTTCGGTGTTTTACACCCCCTGCCATACGCCAGTGGCGGTTTACAGGGTTAAAATGTTAAATGTAAATGGGCTTGACATGCGGCCGGCTGAGGATCGGGCATTCGCTGGACGCCGGAGCACCCCGCTCTTTAATCATAATTCTAATTATTATGATGTTGAATCATAATTAATATGAGTAATATTAATAATAAGTTTCCACAAATAATTACTAATCTGAACTGTAAACGCTGGAAGTCATTTTCTATAATCATAAATACTCCTCTGTCATTTTTAAATAAGTAAAGTTTATAAATCAAAACGTATTGTCATAGAATACCATTACGCTCACTGAGACTTGTTTTTAAGCTTAGATTTTGAGTTAAACCTGTCTACGAAGCTACCAGTAAGCTTATTACGAACTTAAGCTAGCGCATAGACTAAGAACGCATGGGACTAAGGCGCGCGCGACGTATACCGCACGATACTCTTTCATTTTCACACTATCTTCTTATTATTGTCCCACTTTAAAAAATGTTTTTATAGATGAAAGATATATAAATCCGATAATATATTTTAAAATATAATGATTCGGTGGCATCGCGGTCAAATGTTCCATTAAAGAATTTGTTGCTAATTTAAACAAATTTATAAACAATATGTGAAAAATGTTTATTGATAGCATTTCAAAGATACATTCAATCGCTATCTAAAACAGAAAATACAATTCCCAAACACGTTTCATTAAAAAGTTATCGCTCTTCGAAGTAACCCTTGTTCGCTGAGTGTTGCACAAATTTCGAAATTTTAAAAATTAATAATAACTTTGCGAAAAAAAATTTCTGAGCTGAAATTTTGGCAAAAGGTTTTACCATAGAAGTACGTTAGTAAAAAAAATCAATGATTTTAAAAAATAGCGGTCAATTTCTGTCCGATTTCCCGTGGAATGGCCCTTTCAATTAATTATGTCCAAATTTTACTCTGTTACTAATATTTAGTGTGACATAGAATACAATCACCTGCGTAAGTCCGAGGTGATCTTCTGTCATTGCTCTAGCGGCTAAACAGTGAATTTAAATTTCTGTTGGCACTACGTGATCTGAATTTAGAAAGTGGTGTGAGTAATGTTTTGGAACTTTAAGGAAAAAGGGTAGAGAAGTATTTCACGTGGAATTTCAGGGTACCGGTTTCGAACCCTCACCTTGTTATGAAAAATTGAAAGTATTTCTTTACTATGTGCACGCCAAAATCTGTAATGTTTCTGAATAAATACTAACAGGTATATTGCTTTCCTTGTATGGTTCTTCAAAGATTTTAGTACTCCCTGATATACTGAGAGTATTAGGATTCGGAAGGAAGGAAGAATATGTATTAGAAGTTTTAATCGTACATATATTATATTGGACATTCATTCCATTTTGCAAAATATGACTAAGCGTCCGGAAACTACTGGGAAAGTTAGGAATTGAAAGGCAAAATTCCGTTCAAAGTATTTGAAGGGAATACCTGTTTTTAAATATTTTCCTTTCTTAACACGCGAATAATTTCAGATATTACCTTATAAACATCATGAGACGAGAATAATGACATTGCCGAGAGTATTTGGATTCGGAATATGTATTAAAGAATAAGATTCGGAATATGTAAGAATATGTATTAAAACTTTACTCATGCCTTTTGAGCTCTGGACATTCGTTCCCTTTTTCAAGAATAGAAATGCGTCCGGAAACCACAGGTTATGAAAGGAATTAATGGGCAGAATTTAGTTTAAAGTACTTGAAAGGAACTCTGGCTTTTTATATTTTTCTTTTTCTTTAACCTGCAAGAAAATTTTCAAATTTAAAATATAACCTTATAAAAATTACGAGACATGAATAAAGATACTACTGCAGAAACGAATTGAAAACGGCACACAGAACCGGAACAGAACCGGAACAGAACCGAATATTAATGCTTGGAAAATTTTATCTAGAAGGAGACAGAAATGTTACGTCATGGTAAATCAAAAATTTGATATGAGTAAATCATCATAGTGTTCTACCTTTTGGTAGGTTCATGTGCCCCCGTATTCCTTATTCAGTTCCCTCTCATTCAATTCCCGATAACTTATACCACCCCTTAATTCGTCTAACTACTTCTGTCTTAGCCCCTTACCCCTCTTCCTTTTCCCTAGCGCTCTTCCCTCGCTCACTTTCTTCATTAATCCCTCTCCTCTAAATATTTGACCCACCCATATCTTTTATCTATTTCTAATTACTTCAGTTATTACCCTTTTCTCCCCAACTATCTCTAGCACCTCCTCGTTCGTTTTTCTGTCGACCCAGCTTACTTTCTCCATTCTACGCCATACCCACATCTCAAAAGTCTGTAATCTTTTAATATCCTCTTTTCTTAACGTCCACGTTTCACACCTGTTTAACATAATACTCCACACCAAGGATTTTACCAATCTTTTTCTGATTCCTTTATCAAGGCCCTTCGTCATCCCTTCGCTTCATGAATGCTTCATTCGCTAATGCTATCCTTTTTCTAATCTCTGTTGAGCATCTCCCAACCTTAGAAAGGAGGCTGCCCAACAAGCATGAAAATTGATCTACTTGTTCTAGTTTTTCGCCATCCACATTTCGTTAACATAGATTTCTTTCCTTTCGAAAACCTCATAATTTTAGTCTTTCTTACATTTACTTTCATCCCAAACTCCTTTGTTTTATCGTTTAGCGAATTTACTAGGATTTGCATACGCCTTTCAGAATCGCATACAATAGCCTTGTCTATAGCATAATAGCATATCTTACCGACTTCACTACTACCCCACTACTTACTTACCCCTTATCTATTTCATCCCAATCTTCTCTGACCCTTTCTTCTGCATATACGTTAAAAAGAGATGGTGATAAAGGACAGCCTTACTTAATCTGTAAGTTACAGCCTAAGTAAGGCTTACTGTCTTACTCGCTCCCTATTGCTGCCCATTCTGATTCCCTATTAGCAACTCTTACTCGTGCGGTCTGATTTAAATAAAAATTTTGCACTAAACGCCTATCTTTCCAGTCTAACGTAATTTTCTTTAGTATCACAATCAGTTTTGGCTATTGGACTCTATCGAAGGCCTTTTCAAAATCAACGAAACATACATAAACGTCCCTTTTAATTTCTAAGCTTCGTTCTACGAGTACCCTTATTACCCCAATTGCATCCCTCGTTCCTTTCCCTCTCTGAAAACCTAACTGGTCATTTCCAATGTGTTTTTACTTCTTGTACACTTTCTATCTCTATGTGGGTAGGCTTCATGTCTTTAGCACACAATTCTTCAACATATTCTTTCCATCGTCCCCTTATGCAGGTATGGCGTGTTAACTCCCTTAAAACGAATCCTCTGTTATCCCTAACAGTGGCCATTTTATTACTAAATTTATTCCCCGTGAATTGTTTCACTTTTCTATATAATAGGTCGACCCTCCCACTTTCAGCCATTTTCTCGATTTTATTACACTGTCCCTTCCACCACAATTCTCTTGCTCTATTCGTTTCCTTCCTCAGTTCGTTGTTCGGTGACCTGTACATTCTACGCCCGTGTTCTGTGTTGACCCTTTTCCATTTCCTTCTTTCCTCCATTTTATTTATCATTTCAACCATCACCAGTTCAACCAGTTTCCTATGGTGTTGAAAGAGAGTTCGGTGATACAGAGGTTATTCCTCCTGCAAAAATCTATCAGTTTTTGTCCTCTGTCGTTTCTATTTCCTAATCCGAAGTCTCCTACTTCGTCCCCATCTTTGCCCCGCGCAACAACCGCATTCCAGTCCCTCATTACAATAAGATATTTATTACCTTTCATCTTTCCTATTACATCTTCTATTTGTTCGTAAACTAAATCGATTTCATCCTCACTGTAATCGCACGTAGGGAGGTATACCTGAACTACAAAAGTGTTTACTGGCTCAGACTTAATCTCTACTGACATTACCCGGTCGCTTATTAGCTCGATGGCTATCACGGCTTTTCCCGCTCCCTTGTTGAACACTATAGCAACCCCTCTCTCACTATCATTTCCCCCACCAAATATGACTCACATCATCGCTCCAGAATTCTCCCTCATCCTTCCACCAAACTTCGCCTAGTCCAAGAATGTTTATATTAGACCACTTCATTTCTAAGTTTACGTTTTCTAACTTCCCTTTTCTAAGCAGCGTACTGACATTCCAGGTCCCTACCCCTTGTTTCCTTGGTCATCTTCTTCTTCTCTTGGTTCGTTGGGTTATATGAGTGGCAGAGAGAGAGAAAAAATAATCGATTATAATTTAAAACGTATGTTGAGTTTGTTATCCCTTGCTCAATTCTTTGGTGGATCATAAAGTATTAAATTTCAAATTACCGGAATAAAAAAGTATTACCTGTAGACCAAGAATTTATTATCGTCAGCAGAACTACTGCAGAAATTATTTGAGCCATGCAGACGGAACAGGAGCAGATCAGAATATAATGCAAAACCGCGTACGGTGATGAATATTAGAAATTAACCCTTGGAACAATTTTCGTTGCAGGAGAGAAAAATGTTACGTCAGAGAAAATCAGCAACTTTATAAGTGTTATGTAAATCTATTTGCTAATGACATTATTAAGGAAAAGATAGCATACAAATTTACACCTGCGACTAAACGCCGCCCCACCGGAAGTTCCTATACACCATTGCATGCCAAAAAATAGAAAATCACATAAAACGAATATTATGTATGCTTTCCCTTAATTATTTGGTGGGTCATAAATTATGAAAATGTTAATGCACCGGAACAAAAATGTTTAGCATTAAATTCAAAATTGATTATCGTGTAGCTTCGTAATTCAAAAACCGCCATGCATCAAACGAATATCCTAAAAGTCTACCAAATGAAATTAAACATGCCTTTGACGGTTGAGATAAATGCAATCGAATTGTATGTAACTGCTTAAACATTGTAGTAATACATTATCGCGCAGAAGTAACCATAATAATATATTGAGATAATTGCTCTCGACTGCCGGAGCGAACGCTTTTGTGCATAGTTTTAGATCTTATAACTTGAATCCCAAATACATGGGAATATTTCTGAAAACAAAAAAAAATACCTTTACCTAAAAAACACCACGAAAGAATGATTCTGGGTTAAACAAGAGATGACTCTGAATTTACCATAGGTGCAATGATAAGAAGAAAGGAAATTAATTATTTTGAAATATTCTGCTGTCCCTAAAATGATTCAACTCATTCATTAATTCATTAAATCAATGATTCAAAAGCGAAAATTTTACCATAATTATTTCTTATCAGAAGGCAATAATTTCCACGGAGATCAACGAAAACCTGTCTCGTAGGCTTGATTAATTTTGATATCGAAATTTTTTTGAAAAATTGAATTTCTTAAAATAATAGCAGATCTTCAAATAGGTGATTTATACTTTGAATTTTAGTTACCGGATTGCGTAATGTCACGTATCTTTCCGAATTTAACAAAAAGAATTTAAAGATTGTATTTCACGTGGCAAATGATAAGTAATTTATAACATTTTAGCAATAAAACCTCGAAATGCTTTAAGCAGAAGAAAGATTTAAGCATTCCTTAAACCGATGCGCTTAAACATCCGCATACCTGGTTCGAAAGGGTATAGCCAAGTGGGTAACGCGTTCGAATTTGATGAAAGCGATACTCGGTTCGATTTGCAATTGGGCCCTCGTGTGAAATGACCTCAGCCGTCGAAATACTTATAGAAATCACTGCTACTACTACTACTACTACTACATGATTGAACTTAATATTTGCATGCAATTACTTACCCTTGAGATCAGTCTTGATACTACACCAATGTCCGTCGAGAGTAGAGTAATTCCAGCTTCAGATTCTGTCTCTCTTATTCTAGACTGAAATGAAAAATATGTGATCAAAAACAAATTTCTAAACCATGAAGAGAAAATATCGTTACTGATAATATACTGATTCTAATCGAATATAAATAATATGATTATAAATTTAAATCTCCTCAAATACTAACCGATTTTATATAGCTTGCTACCACGAAGATCACCAGCTATCAACTGAATAATCGGGAAGCTTCTAAAACTGATTTAAAAATGTTTCTAACGGTCGAGACGATAGCGCGCGAATTTAGAGTAATTATTGTTACATTGTAGATAGACATTGCCGCGTAGAAGTATATAATTGGTGTGAAGGCACTCGATGCCACCTTACAGTGCCGTTGCCACGGCGATAATTGCTCTCAACTGCCCGAGTAATCGCCTTAGCGTACTATTTTAGATCTTATAACTTTGGGCAGAAATGCATAGGGATATATAAAAACCTTATAAAACCCTTTTATATCCTAATTCCTTAAAAGCATGCTATTATTTCATGCAGCCCAGATGATTTATAATGTCGCGTATATCGGTTTTGATATTAGAAGCAAAAATAATTGTGGAAACGCAAATTAAACGTAATAGAGATGTGATTATAGAATTTGGGAGATTTTATCAAGAGGCATTTTATAGGTAAGAAAATGCAACAACGTAGAAAATATTTGCTTGACAGTGTTATGAATATTAAAAGTGTCATCAAAGATTTTCATTAAATTTACATTTACATCAATCATTTCCATGAACGCTTAATCAAGTAGTTCAAAAGCGAAAATTTTACCATAATTATTTCTTATCAAAAGGCAATAATTTCCACTGAGATCAACGAAAACCTGTCTCGTAGGCTTGATTAATTTGATATCGAAATTTGTTCAGAAAAATTGTATTTCTTAAAAAAAGGGATATTATAATGTTGCCGGGATAATAAAAAATAAAAAAGGGATATTATAATATTATTAATATATTATATATAATATTATAATAATGCCGGAAGGGATATTATAATGTTAAGAATTATAGAATGGTGGACGGTTGGTAATTTCGTTTGTTATTTTATCTTGTAAATAAAAAGCCTATGCCACGGAGATAATTGCTCTCAACTGCCCCAGTAATAGTCTTAGCATACATTTTTAGTTATTATAACTTTGGGCAGATCATCATAGGAATATTTTATAAACTATATAAATCCCCTTTCTATTCTAATTTCTCAAATTTTAACTATAGTTCAATGCAGCCAAGATGATTCTGATCATCACGTTTGTCCTTACTGAAATGAGAGAAAATAATTGTGAAAACGCAAATAATACCAAGATTATACTGAGCATTTAAATCTTCCTTAGTATTTAAATATTGGATATCAGGTTAGTTGATAGTTTTTATCAAAGTGACCTAGGTTTAGTTTAGTCTTTTATTGATAAAATCGCACCTAAATCTATTATATAAAGCTATTTCTCCGGATATACCTATGTATTCATACGAGTAAAAGTTGCTTGCATATTGCAAGCTAATCGGTGAAAATTAACCCAAATATCCGATAATTCTGCGATACGTACGTACGACCACTGTTCACATTCAGGAACTTTCCACGTTATCGTGAGAGCATTCCAAACAAATATTAAAAATCGCCGAAATACATTAGAAAAGGGAAAATTTCGCACCAAACTGGCGCCGAAACAGCACTCATTTGGTAACATTCCTCCAACTGGTACTATGGAAGACCACCTCATCTACAAATTTGGAATACTCCATTGTACCGGGAAAGACTTCAAGACAATTTTCAGAAATTCGTGCAAAAGACCGCCTTACGTAGAACTAAGGACCCGTCGTGAGAAAAAAATCAAATATTAATGTTAGATAAGTGCCACTCTGACGGGTTTCAAAGTTTCAATGCAATATCTTATCGGGAAGGTCCTAAAATAAGATTCTATTATCCCCGTGTGAAATGCATGTTAGACTTTAAATGACGCTCTGGCATCGAACCAAGGAAAATTACAGAAACGATGAACTAAGAGAAAGAAGGTACTCAAACGCCTCTATTATCATTCTGGGTATTATCTTATCAGCTTAAAGGGAAGGTATAAAAATGTGTCAAAATTTACAGCAATGCATTTCTTACGGAAGAATTTCGCACCCAACTGGCGTCGAACTCACGGTCATTTGGTAACATTTCTTCCTTTGGTACTAAAGTATATTACCTCAGCTCTATCCTTTGAGATTTTGGTTCCTCTATCTTACCGATAAGTGCCTCAAAATAATTTTTAAAAATCCAGGGAAAATTCCGATTTTGGGATTCCGAAAATGGCAAAAATTCCGATTTTTGGGACCTTCTATCGAACCCATGATAGCTAGCGTCGAAGTCTGAATCGAGGAAACGGTCCTAAATCTCCCAAAAGATATGTATAGCGGGATTTCGAAATTTTAAATAAGACATTTCCAAAGAAGATAGAAGTCCGTAACCCGGTATGTGAGTACGAGTCATGAGTCGTTTTACAAAAGCAGTTTACCGTTTCCCTGAAGATCCTTGGTTTTTCGCTAGGGTACTAATTGCATTCTACCGTACAATTAAATGGGAAATTCGGAATGTTAGTACATTCACGATATTATAGCGATTCGAAATTCAGCATAGTGTAAGAAGGGTCTTTACTGAAACTTACTCGGCGGCAACGTTTACGGAATGGACCTTGGTTCGATACCAGACCTAGTATTTTTTCCCGTTTCAATTTACTTAGCTGAATTTAGGAATGCATTTGCAAACAGTTCCGAGCGTAATTGGATGGTTTGGTAAATATACAAAGATTACCTCGCAGTATGCAAGTAAATTTTACTTGTAATTTATAAGCTTCTCCATTAAAAATTCTCCAATAAAAATTTCACTTACAGTTTAGACATTTGCGAGTGTATCATTTGGTATACTATAATAGTTCAGTTTTGCTCTCTGCGGTCATGTAGGAAGTAGCTGAAGTACCCATTGATTCTCAACGGAGAAATAGTAACTGATAAATACCGTACTAATTGCGAATTACTGGTTTCTCGGTACATCAAATGTTAGCCAGTGTGACAAATAAGAGGCAAAAAGAATTTTTACTGAAAAATTAGCTCACAGAGTCGTATCATTATTTTGAGATTATATTGAAGGTTAAATTCCTAATCTATAAGAGTGGGTTTACCATTGATTCCGTTTTCTCGGGGATTATCCCGAGAACATCAAATCAAATAAGAGTAAGATCTAAGGAACCATAACTAATTTAATGAGCCATTCGAGGTTTCGCCTTAATGCGGCTTGTACCGAGACGTGCATGGCTTAATCTTTGAGACAAACATATGGCTACAGGCAGGCTCAACCAAAGGAACGTGCTTTGCGACGAAACCG
The DNA here is from genome assembly GCA_036926295.1 of Pachydiplax longipennis. Lineage (NCBI taxonomy): Eukaryota > Metazoa > Arthropoda > Insecta > Odonata > Libellulidae > Pachydiplax > Pachydiplax longipennis. Next base: position 7,570,112 of record JAVFKF010000010.1, read on the forward strand.
AAGGAATCACCGCTGCCGAGGACGTGATGACGGAGACCCTCTTTCGCCTCTCAAGGGCGCGAAGGATCATCGGAAGGACAACAGGGCATCAGCGGTCCATCGAGGGGGACTCTCTCGCTTCGTTCGAGCATCGCCAATGAACCGACCTGGGATCACACAGTCACCCGAGACCGTAGGATGTAGTGAGTTCCACCAATTCTCTCTTTCCGAAATCTGTTCGCCGCATCTGTGCCCCGCCAACATCATGGGCCCCCTTGTTCAGGGAGATTTCAGATTTGACAGTAGTGTTTCAGCTATGATAGAATCCCTCGGTTGGGATTCGCTTAGTGATAGAAGACTTGATTACGCTGGGAAGCTTTTTAATAAATTTATCACTACGGATCTCTGGGAGGAGGTAGTTGATATTGTCATACCAGTTAGTAGCGTACGTGATTCTCGAGACAAAACGATGAAGCGTAACGGGGAAATAGTTTCTAGGACAGATAGTTATTTCTGGTCATTTTTTCCGCGAAGTATTAGGGAAGCCAACAGCAGTCTAGGTTGTATAGGGTTTTCGGTGTTTTACACCCTATGCCATACGCCAGTGGCGGTTTGCAGGGTTAAAATGTTAAATGTAAATGTTCTTGACACGCGGGCGGCTGAGGATCGGGCATTCGCTGGACGCCGGAGCACCCCGCTCTTTAATCATAATTCTAATTATTATGATTATGATTATGTATCATAATTAATACGATTAATATTAATAATAAGTTTTCACAAATATATCCTATCTGAATTGTATATATACTTATCTGAATTGTAAACGCTGGAAGTCATTTTCTAAAATCATAAATATTCCTCTATCATTTTTAAATTAGTAAAGTTTAGAAATGAAAAATTATTGTCATAGAATACCATTAAGCTCTCTGAGACTTGTTTTTAAGCTTAGATTTTGAGTTAAACCTGTCTACGAAGCTACCAGTAGGTTTACCATTAACTAAAGCGAGCTCATAGCAGTAGAACGCGTGGGGGTGAGGCGCACGCGACGTGTACCGCACGATACTCTTTCAATTTTACACTATCTTCTTCTTATTGTCTCACTTTACAAAAATGTTTTCTATAGATGAATGATATATAAATCCGATAATGTATTTTAAAATATAACGATTCGGTGGCATCGCGGTCAAATGTTCCATTAAAGAATTTGTTGCTAATTTAAACAATTTTACAAACAATATGTGAAAAATTTTTATTGATAGCATTTCATAGATAGATTCAATGGATATCTAAAACAGAAAATACAATTCCCAAAACACGTTTCATTAAAAAGTTATCGCTCTTCGAAGTAACCCTTGTTCGCCGAGTTTTGCACAAATTTCGAAATTTTAAAAATTAATAATAACTTTGCAAAAAAAAATTCTGAGCTGAAACTTTGGCAAAAGGTTTTACCTTAGAAGTACGCTAGTTTAAAAAAATTCAACGATTTAAAAAAATTGCGGTCAATTTCTGTCCGATTTCCCGTGGAATGGCCATTTCAATTAATTATGTCCAAATTTTACTCTGTTACTAATATTTAAATGTGACATAGGATACAATCACATGCGTAAGTCCGAGCTGATCTTCTGTCATTGCTCTAGCGGCGAAACAGTGAAATTAAAATTTCTGTTGGCACTACGTGATTTGAATTTAGAAATTGGTGTGAGTATTGTTTTGGAACTTTAAAGGAAAAAGGGTAAAGAAATCGTCGTGGAATTTCTGGGTACCGGTTTCGAACCCTCACCTTGCTATTCCGAGATGCAGAAAAATTGAAAGTATTTCTTTACTATGCATACGCCAAAATCTATAATGTTTCTGAATAATACTTAAAAGTATATTTCTTTCATTGTGTGGTTCGTCAGGGAATTAGATTTTATTACTCGCTGATTTATGGAGAGTATTTGGATTCTGAAGAAAGGAAGAATATCTAGTACTGGACATTTATTCCACTTCGCAAAAATTGAAAGGAAGAATTCGGTTCAAAGTATTTGTAGGGAATACCTGTTTTTGAATATTTTTCCTTTCTTAACACGCAAAAATTTTCAGATATAACCTTATAAACATTATGAGACGAGAATAATGACATTACCGAGAGCATTTGGATTCTGGATATTTATTAAATAATAAGATTCGGAATATGTTTGAATATGTATTAAAACTTTCAGTCGTGCTTTTTGAGCTCTGGACATTCGTTCCTATTCTAAAGAATAGAAATGCGTCCGGAAACTATAGGTTATGATAGGAATTAATGGGCAGAATTTATTTTAAAGTACTTGAAAGGAACTCTGGCTTTTTATATTTTTCTTTTCCTTTAACCTGCAAGAAAATTTTCAAATTAAGAATATAACCTTATAAAAATTATGAGACGTGAATAAAGACACTACTGCACAAACGATTTGAAAAAGGCACACGGGACCGGAAGAGAACCGAATATAATGCAAAACCACGTATGCTGTCAAATGTTAGAAATTAACGCTTCGAAAATTTTAGGTGGAAAGAGACATAAATATTACGTTATGGAAAATCAAAAATTTGATATGAGTTAACAATAATAGTGTTCTAACTTTCGGTAGGTTCATGTACCCCCGTATTCCCTTTTCAGTTCTCTCTCCTTCAATACCCGGTAACTTATCCCAGCCGTTAATTCGTCTAACAACTTCTGTCTTTGTCTACCCCTCTGCCTTTTCCCTAGCATTCTTATCTCGATCGCTTTCTTCATTAATCCATCTCCTCTCAATATTTGACCCACCCATTTCTTTTATCTATTTCTAATTACTTCAATTATTGCCCTTTTCTCCCAACTATCTCTATCACCTCCTCGTTCCTTTTTCTGTCGACCCAGCTTACTTTCTCCATTCTACGCCATACCCACATCTCAAAAGCCTGTAATCTTTTTATATCCTCTTTTCTTAACGTCCACGTTTCACACCTGTTTAACATAACACTCCACCCCAAGGATTTTACCAATCTTTTTCTGATTCCTTTATCAAGGCCCTTCGTCATCCCTTCGCTCTATGAATGCTTCATTCGCTAATGCTATCCTTTTTCTGATCTCTTTTGAGCATCTCCCATCCTTAGAAAGGAGGCTGCCCAAGTATGAAAATTGATCTACTTGTTCTAGTTTTTCCCCATCCAGCCTTATCGTTAACTTAGATTTCTTTCCTTTCGAAAACCTCATAATTTTAGCCTTTCTTACATTTACTTTCATCCCAAACTCCTTTGCTTTATCGTTTAGCGCATTTACTAGGATTTGCATACGCCTTTCAGAATCGCATACAATAGCCTTGTCTATAGCATAATAGCATATCTTACCGACTTCACGACTACCCCACTACTTACTTACCCCTTATCTATTTCATCCCAATCTTCTCTGACCCTTTCTTCTGCATATATGTTTAAAAGAGATCGTGATAAAGGACAGCATTTTCTGATTCCCTATTAGTAACTCTTACTCGTGCGGTCTGATTTAAATAAAAATTTTGCTCTAAACGCCTATCTTTCCAGTCTAACCCAATTTTCTTTAGAATCACCATCAGTTTTGGTCATTGGACTCTATCGAAGGCTTTTTCAAAATCAACGAAACATACACAAACGTCACTTTTATATTCTAAGCTTCGTTCTACGAGTACCCTCATTACCCCAATTGCATCACTCGTTCTTTTCCCTCTCTGAAAACCTAACTGGTCATTTCCAATGTGTTCCTTAGTATTTCCTTCGATTCTTCTATTTCCTAATCTGAACTCTCCTACTTCGTCCCCATCTTTGCCCTGCCCAACCACCGCATTCCAGCCCCTCATTACAATAAGATTTTTATTACCTTTCACACTTCCTATTACCTCTTCTATTTGTTCGTAAACTAAATCGATTTCATCCTCACTGTAATCGCTAGTAGGAAGGTACACTCGAACTATAAGTTTTTTCTGGTTCAGTCTTAATTTCTACAGACATTACCCGGTCGTTTATTAGCTCGGTGGCTATTACGGCATTTCCCGCTTCCTTGTCCAACACTATAGCAACCCCTCTCTCATTATCATTTCCTCCACCGAATATGACTCACATCATCGCCCCAGATACCTCCTCCATCCTTCCACCATACTTCGCCTAGTCCAAGAATGTTTATATTAGACCACTTCATTTCTAACTTTACGTTTTCTAACTTGCCTTTTTTAAGCATCGTTCTGACGTTCCAGGTCCCTACCCTTGTTTACTTGGTCTTCTTCTTCTCTTGTGTCGTTGGGTTATATGAGTGTCAGAGAGATTGAAAAATAGTCGAATTTAATTTAAAACGTATGTTGAGTTTGTTATCCCTTGATCAATTATTTGGTGGATCATAAAGTAGTAAATTTCAAATTACCGGAATAAAAAGTATCACCTGTAGACCCAGAATTGATTATCGTCAGCAGAACTACTGCAGAAATTATTTGAGCCAGAAAGACGGAACAGGAGCAGATCCGAATATAATGCAAAACCGCGTACGGTGATGAATATTAGAAATTAACCCTTGGAACAATTTTCGTTGCAGGAGAGAAAAATGTTACGTCAGAGAAAATCAGCAACTTTATAAGTGTTATGTAAATCTATTTGCTAATGACATTATTAAGGAAAAGATAGCATACAAATTTACACCTGCGACTAAAGGCCGCCCCCCTGAAGTTCCTATACGCCATTGCATGCCAAAAAAATAGAAAATCACATAAAACGAATATTGAGTATGCTTTCCCTTAATTTTTTTGGTGGGTTATAAATTATGAAAATGTTAATCCACCGGAACAAAAATGATTACCATTAAATTCAAAATTGATTATCGTGTAGCTTCGTAATTCAAAAACCGCCATGCATCAAACGAATATTCTAAAAGTCTACCAAATGAAATTTAAAATGCCGTTGACGGTTGAGATAAATACAATCGAATTGTAAGTAACTGCTTAAACATAGTAGTTTTACATTGCCGCGCAGAAATAGCCAGTTACTGCGAAGGCACTCGAAGCCAGCTCACGACGGCGCTGCCAAGTATATAATTGCTCTGAACTGCCGGAGCGATCGCTTTTCTGCATACTTTTAGATCTTATAACTTGAATCCCAAATACATGGGAATATTTTGGAAACATAAAAAATACCTTTACAAATGCAAACACCACGAAAGAATGATTCTGGGTTAAACAAGAGATGTCTGAATTTACCATAGGTGCATTGATAAAAATAAAGCAAATTAAATTTTTTGAAATGTTCTGCTATCCCTAAAATGATTCAACTTATTCATTAATTCATAAAATCAATGATTCAAAAAGCGAAAATTTTACCATAATTATTTCTTATCAGAAGGCAATAATTTCCACTGATTGTGAGATCAACGAAAACCTGTCTTGTACGCTTGATTAATTTTGATATCGAAATTTGTTCAGAAATTGTATTTCTTAAAATAATACTAGTTCTTCAAATAGGTGATTTATACATTGAATTTTAGTTATCGGATTGCGTAATGTCACGTATCTTTCCGAATTTAACAAAAAGAACTTAAACATTGTATCTCATGTGGCAAATGATAAGTAATTTATAACATTTTAGCAATAAAACCTCGAAATACTTTAAGCAGAAGAAAGATTTAAGCATTCCTTAAACCGATGCGCTTAACCATCCGCATACGTGCTTCGAAAGAGTATAGCCAAGTGGGTAACGCGTTCGACTTTGATGAAAGCGATACTCGGTTCGATTTGCAATTGGGCCATCGTGTGAAATGACCACAGCCGTCGAAATACTTATAGAAATCACTGCTACTACTACTACTACTTATACTACTACATGATTGAACATAATATTTGCATGCAATTACTTACCCTTGATTGTAGTCTTGATACTACACCAATGTCCTTCAAGAGTGGAGTAATTCCAGCTTCAGATTCTGTCTCTCTTCTTCTAGACTGAAATGAAAAATATATGATCAAAAACAATTTCTAAACCACGAAGAGAAAATATCCCTACTGAAAATATAATGATTCTAATCGAATATAAATAATATGATTATAAATGTAAATCTCCTCAAATACTAACCGAATTTATATAGCTTGCTACCACGAAGATCACCAGCTATCAACTGAATAATCGGGAAGCATCTAAAATTGATTTAAAAACGTTTCTAACGGTCGAGAGGATAGCGCGCGAATGTAGGGTAATTAATGTTACATTGTAGTTAGACATTGCCGCTTAGAAGTATATAATTGGTGTGAAGGCACTCGAAGCCACCTTACAGTGCCGTTTCCATGGAGATAATTTCTCTCAACTGTGCGAGTGATCGCCTCTACGTTCAATTTTAGATCTTATAACTTTGGGCAGAAATGCATAGGGATATTATAAAAACCTTATAAAACCCTTTTATATCCTAATTCCTTAAAAGTATGCTATTATTTCATGCAGCCCAAATAATTTTTAATGTCGCGTATTTCCGTTTCGATATTAGAAGCAAAAATAATTGTGGAAACGTAAATTAAACGTAATAGGAACGTGATTATAGAATTTGGGAGATTTCATCAGAAGGAAGGCATTTTCTAGATGAGAAAAAGATGAGATTAAGTGCATATTATTATGATTATAGTGAAATCGTCATTGATGTAGCAATGTTGATAAATTATTGTATGGCTATATTATGCAAAATAATAGTAATCAAAAATATTATTTTTAATACTACGTTCCCTATACTTATTTCTATCAGCCTATAATGATGCAACAACGTAGAAAATATTTGTATGAAAATGTTATGAAAATTAAAATGTCATCGAAGATTTTTATTAAATTAAATTTACCTGAATCATTTCCATGAATGCTTAATCAAGTAATTTGGCAGGCAGGGATATTATACTGTTAACGATTATAGAATTGTGGACGGTTGGTAATTTCGTTTTTTATTTTATCTTGTTAATAAAAAAGCGAAATGAAATACCGCACTTTGGGCCTGTCGAAGATACTCTGTTGCATCAATCCTTTTAAATTGTCTAGTAGGTTCTCAAAAATTTCAAATTTAGGCGCATTCTTGAGATGGGAGTAAAGAGATAAATATACTGCTCGGGAAAAATTATTTTGGCGAATACTTGTTCGCGACGCTAAGATTTGAGTCTTTCTTTCGAAACAGACGTAGCAAAAATCATACTGCTAGAGCAACATTATTAGTGTTGAATCGCGAATAGTTTTCTGAAAGTATTCTAGGATATCAATTGATCGAAATAAACTCGTACATTATTGACTATAGAAATAAGAATTTTTTAGTCGTTGGCTAGAATTAAATTCTATTACTAATTTGATTCAGAATTTTTCTACTTGTGAATGTGTTGCAATGGAAATAAACTATGATAGGTTCAGGGAGGAATCAGGAGGTATTTTCAACTTTCTGATTTGATAATATTGTCTACAGAATTCTCTTTCACAATTACAACAGCAAACGCTTACTTATTTAATAATCCAATCATTTAGACAATCGTTTTTGTTTTACAATCACGTAAATGCGGCTTTATATAGGAATATTCTGCGATTAAATGGGAAATTAGGGGAAAAAAGAAAGAAGGTCATATATATGGAGAGATTCATATCAAAATAAAGCGTACTACGTACGTAGGTACTGCAAGCCAGTTTAGTTAAAGGCTCCTCCTGGAGCTATTATTTTACATTGCATCTTGACAGCTTAGATTTGTGCACTATATCTCGCTACCTCTGAACTTCAAATTAATTTACTTAAAAGTGAGCCTGTTGAAATAAAGAATTGGAAAACTTTCATTCCGAATACTGTACGACCAACTTTTTACTTTCCGTTGAGTGTGCTAAATTATGAATCTGTAACATCGAAGCAAAAACCCTGAAGCCAATTCCATCAGAGGTGCGATTAAAAACCGATTTATCCTGAATCCGATTCTAGGGAGAGCTCAACGTATTTTCCGCATATTTCTTTTCTTTTCTATTTAAAAAGGCTTGCATCTCAACCATGAGTGACACCTCAGGAAAGGAAAATTCATCCCCGATCCCTATTCATTAATATAATCAATAATGACTGTTATTACTATCATTTTGCATAATAAAACATTATGAAAATATATCCACATATTTTCATCAATGTCGTTTTTCCATTTTCGAATCTATAAAAACACATAATTAATCACGCCTTTTCATAATCTAGTAAACATGCCGTCTTCATAAAATATACCAACAAAAAACTATAGTCAACAAGTAAAGAGAGCTGGACATCGTATGTTTCAAAGTAGATAGTCTAGTGGATAGTCCAGATCATATTACTTGTTCAGAATGGCGTACCACGGGGTACAGGCATCTCTTATTGACTTTAAATACTATAATTACACTCCTATTTCGCTTAATTTGCGTTTTCAAACTTATTTTTGCTTCTAGATTTAGATTTAGATTTAGATTTAGATGAGTACCCCGCAAGCCGCCAGTGGCGTATGGCAGGGGGTGTAATGACACCATCTTAGTATTCTAATCGACCCTATTAGCTTCTCTAATAGCTCGCGGGAAGAACGACCAGAAGTAACTATCTGTCCTTGCTATTTCCTCCTTATAACGCTTGGTTGATGCCTCTCGGAGATCGCGCTCACTACTAACCGGAATCAAAGTTTCATTCACCTCGTCCCTAAATTCGGAACCGAGGAACTTTTCGAAAAGTTTCCTTCGGTAATCGTTTCTTCTCTCCTGAAGTGAATTCCAACCGAGGGATTCTATCATGGACGTAACGCTACTGTCGAACCTGAAATCTCCTGTAACGAAACGAGCTGCTCTACGTTGGGCCATTTCTAAGTCTGAGACCAAACCTACCTCGTGTGGATCCCAAATCGCGCAGCAATATTCGAGATTAGGTCGAATGAGTGAAAAATAAGCTATTTCTTTTACTCTTGATGAGCATCCCTTCAGCGTTCTACCTGTTAGTCTCTGTATTTTGTTCGCCTTACCTATTACATCTCGAATGTGTTCTTTAAAAGATAAACTACTACTGAACGTGACTCCTAGATATTTATTATGACGCACGAACTCTAAGGGATGTCCTGAAATTTTGTACAGTGCGGGAATAACGTTTGTAGAACGCGTGAAACTCATAGCAACGCATTTCTTAAGATTCAGATCAAGCTGCCAATCCTTACACCATCCTGCTATAACGTCCAAGTCATTCTGTAGTATATGTATATCATTTTCTGACGAAATCTCTCTGTATATGAGGGTATCATCGGCGAACAATCTAACTTTGCTCTTTACTTTATCCGCTAGGTCGTTAATGTATATGAGGAATAAAATCGGCCCTAGGACACTTCCCTGCGGAACACCTGATGTGATACTAATTTCGTTGGATAATATTCCGTCTAACGCAACTCTCTGAGATCTGTTTTCTAGAAATGATTTTGTCCACCTGACCACCTTTCCGTCAATCGCGTAGGAACTTAACTTTTGTATAAGCTTTACATGGGACACCGTGTCGAAGGCTTTATTAAAATCTAGAAAAATTGCGTCTGATCTAACTCCCTTATCTGCTGCCTTAGATACGTCATTCATAAAGAGGGCTAACTGGGTATCGCAAGACCAACCCTTACGGAATCCATGCTGGCTCTGACTGATTGCTCCATTTTCAGCTAGAAAGCGCATAATTGAGCTGGCTATAATATGTTCCATAATTTTGCAAAATATAGAAGTTAGTGATATGGGCCTATAGTCGTCTGGTTTTACAGTACGCCCTTTCTTAGGCACCGGAGTGATGTGTGCTTTCTTCCAAGACATTGGGACAGTACCCTCATCCAGTGATTTCTTATAGAATACCTGAAGAAGGGGGGCAATATTGTCGGCTAAAGTTTTTATGACAACAGCGGGAATACCTTCGGGTCCTGGCGCCTTTTTCCTTTCAATCTCTCGCAATGACTTAGCAATTCCATCAGCTGATATCTCTATGGGACTCATCTCTGAATCAATGCGCACAGGAAAGTCATTAACTTGGCCATTGTCTGCTGTGAAGCATTTCCTGTAGTGCTGGTTTAGCAAATTAGCTTTTTCTGTTGGTTCATTCACGGTGACTCCCTCTTCGCTTATTAGGTTAGGCACAGAAAACTGACCTCCTCGAGTCTCACGGACATACGACCAAAACTCTTTCTGATCTCCCCCTAGTGATTCTAACAAGGTTCTAGATCTGTATTCCTGATATTCTTTCTGTGCTTCTTCTTTAACCAGTTTACGTATTTCTCTATAATTATGCTGTTCGCGCTCAAAATTATCTCCAGAAGCTTTGAGTTTTCGTAATCGCGAATGAATGACTCTCTGTTTCCTATGCAACGCTCGTAACTTAGGTTTCGTCCAACGCGGCTCTTGACGTTCACGCACGTTTTTAATCGGAACGTATTTAATTAAACCTTCTTTTATTATACGGAGAAACTCTATCCAACTATCATTTACTGAATTACGATCCATAAAGCGATAAAAATCGTCCTTGCACGCGTTTATGTAGCTTTTATATTCTGAAAAATTTGCTTTTCGAATTACATATACTTGCCTCCGCGGCTTAAGAGATTTAACCGCTGCTACTTTAATATGAGCCATTATGACATGATGATCTGAAATACCGTCGACTATATCGAGACTAGTTATCATTTGTGGGTGGGAAGTGGCTAGTAAATCAAGAATGTTACCTTGATCCGCCCGGTTCTTTCGAGTTACCGTCATATTCACCTGATCTAAAGCATAAAACGAGAAGGTATCGATTAATTTTTGCGAAATTTTCTTTTCTCTGCAAGTACTTGAGCATGTGAAATTCTGCCAATTAATATACGGAAGGTTAAAATCTCCACCTATGAAAATGATAGGATCTTTCATTTTCTTACAAATTATCTCTAATGACAGGGATAGGTCATCTATACAATCAATACCGCCGTCGGGAGGACGATATAAAGAGCAAAAATGAACTTTACTTCCGTTTTGTCTCAGAATAGAACACCAAACCATTTCGCTTGTGTTTTACTTACGTACTCTTCACGTTGACTGATTAAATGATTTCTGACCGCTATAAACACTCCACCGCCTGTTCTACAGAGTCTATCCTTTCGATATACAACATAGTTGGGAGGGAAAATCTCGCTCGACGCGATATCCTCACTTAACCAACTCTCAGTTCCTAGTATGACGTCATGTAATTTTCGTGAGATTAAGGAACTCTGGCTGCTTGTTTCGTATGCTTCTACAATTCACGACTATTACCTTTAACTCTTTTTCCACGTTTTTACAAGTCGGGTTTCTCGTTGCTCTAACCTTCAATTCATCCGAAGCCATTTCCTCATCATTAAAACTAACTCTTTTTACCTGAATTGGTTCACATGTAACTGCATGCCTATTACTGTGGGTGTTCAACTCGTTGAATATGCTCCCTAATTTTTATTCTCGCTCTTAATATATAATATAATAACATTCTTTTAAGAAATTAGAATATAAAAGGGTTTTATAAGGTTTTTATAATATCCCTATGCATTTCTGCTCAAAGTTATAAGATCTAAAATTGTACGTAGAGGCGATCACTCGCACAGTTGAGAGCAATTATCTCCATGGCAACGGCACTGTAAGGTGGCTTCGAGTGCCTTCAAACCAATTGTATACTTCTATGCGACAATGTCTAACTACAATGTAACAGTAATTACCCTACATTCGCGCGCTATCGTCTCGACCGTTAGAAACATTTTTAAATCAGTTTTAGAAGCTTCCCGATTATTCAGTTGATAGCTGGTGATCTTTGTGGTAGCAAGTGGTAAATCGGTTAGTGTTCAAGGAGATTTAAATTAATAATCATATTATTTATATTCGATTAGAATCAGTATATTATCAGTAGGGATATTTTCTCTTCGTGGTTTAGAAATTGTTTTTGATCATATATTTTTCATTTCAGTCTAGAAGAGGAGAGACAGAATCTGAAGCTGGACTACTCTCGACGGACATTGGTGTAGTATCAAGACTTATCTCAAGGGTAAGTAATTGCTTGCAAATATTATGTTCTATAATGTAGTAGTAGAAGTAGCTGTAATTTCTCTAAGTATTTCGACGGCTGAGGTCATTTCACACGAGGGACTAATTGAAAAATCGAACCGAGTATCGCTTTCATCAAAGTCGAACGCGTTACCCACTTGTCTATACCCTTTCAAAGCAGGTATCCGGAAGGTTAAGCCCCTTCGGTTAAAGGAATGCTTAAATTTTTCTTATGCGTAAAATATTTGGCCTTTGGAGTAATAGCAAGACAACATTAAAAGGTAAATCATTGAAGGCAAAATTATTTTCTATAATGTAGTAGTAGTAGAAGAGATTTTTGTAAATTTTTCGACGGCGAAATTTTTCTGTTCCAGCTCTGTTTATCTTAAATTCATTCTGCAATAGTGTCATTATTTACGTCTCATAAGTTTTAGGTCATATCTAATTTTTTTCGCAGGTTAAAAAAGGAAAAATATTAAAATCAGGTATTCCCTTCAAATAGATTGAACGGAATTCTGCCTTTCAATTCCTATCATACCCTGTAGTTTCCGGACGCATTTCTATTATTGAGAAAGGAAACGAATGTCCAGAGCTCTAAAAACACGATTGAAAGTTTTAATACGCATTCTTCCTTCCTTCCGAATCCAAATACTTTCGGTATATCAGGTAGTACTAAAATCTATATCTTTGACGAACCACACAAGGAAAGCAATATACCTATAAGGGTTTCTTCAGACGCATTAGAGATTTTGGCGTGCGCATGGTAAAGAAATACTTTCAATTTTTCTGCATTTCAGAATAACTAGGTGAGGGTTCGAAACCGGTACCCAGAAATTCCACGTCGATTTCTTCTTTGCCCTTTTTCCCTTAAAGTTCCAAAACATTTCTCACAAGTGCCAACAGAAATTTGAATTTCAATGTTTGGCGGCTAGAGCAATGACAGAAGATGACCTCAGACTTTCGCAGGTGATTGTACACCATGTCACACTAAATATTGGAGTAAAAGTTCAACATAATTAATTGCAAGTAGTATTTTTGGGTTGGACTTGAAGGAAATTGCGTGACTGCACTGCACCTCTTGTACCGGTAGTTAGCACATAGCCGTTAGCTGTATTGTAGTAATAAATAAAATTTTTCCTTTCCTTTTGTAAGCTGTAGAATATTTAAGAGTAATGTTTATTCAGCATACGGGTTGCCTAAGTGTAGGAATAACTGAGGATCCGCACGCCTGATTATATATTATTACACGGTGTTCGTTCTTCAGCTATTAAGAAATTCCCTGGGTCCTCCAGTGTAATACTTCCAGTTTACCAGAGGACTACTTTCAGTCTACATGTTTTCCAGATCCGTAAATAAGCAAATTTTGGACTAAATATAAGTAATGTGCTAATAATTTCGCACTCATGTTTGAAAAAAGGTCAAAGAATAGTTATAGAATAGATTAATTTTGGTATTCCTAGGATTCGGAAGCTGGCCAAATGCGAACCGGGTGGTTGCCTGGGGCGCCGAGGCTCGGGGACCTTAACGTTGTATGTATGTCGATTGCTTGGAAGGATGGGGAAACCGTGGAATCCTTAAATATACATTCACACTCGACAATTTATGAAGGTTATTTCACGTATAGATTTATCCTATTCTACGATGTACAGGTCAGAAAGTTATCTAATATTTTTGCCCAAATGAAATTTGTTAATCGATTTTACTTTCGAAAATTTAATGAATCAAATACGCAATCGATACTACTTCTCGGTTGTTACGGCGCATTTGTTTTTACAAAATAACAATACATTTTCTAAAACTTTAATGAACTAATGATGACATTGTGAGCAATAAGAATTAAAACACTGTAATAGATATTCTTTATTAAATTAACTCTTATGAGTACCAAAAATATTTTCTCGTTTAAATAAGCAAGTCGTTAAAAATGCATATTTCACAGAAATTCTCTCGGAAAGACGCCTGCATAAATCTCAGTTAGGGTGCCAAGCGCAATTACCGGCCCTGTCCACATGGTTACGCACCTGTTTACTCACTTCTAATTCTCTTATTATCAAATATTTATGTATAAACTTCAATTCGATTTTCTGAGAAAATAATTCAATGATTAGATACCAAATATGAACATTAGAGAATTTTTAAACTCAAAAGTTCTTATGGTGTTCGAAAGAACTGGGAATGAGCAATGACTAGTATTAGAAGTACAGAAAGTAGAGGGTGCTGCGAATTTTTTTAACATGCGATTAGTTCTTCTGTCTATAATAACAGGGATAGACTGAGTAGTCGTGTCTCAGTACAAATAGTGTTCTTCATTCATATAATCTTACGCCTGACTAGCTTACACAGGGTGTCCGCTTTACAGCGATTAGGAAATTTCCTGACTTTTCCAGGGTAATTTCCAGAAAAATACTTTCAGTTTAAAGGAAGCTTCCACATCCGTAAAAAAATATATTTTGGCCTGAAATTAGTCATGTGCTAATAATTATTACGCACTCAAGAAACGTCATAGAATAGTTATACAGTAGATCAATTACACGAAAGTAATCGATTAGGAATGTAGAGTAATGATGCATACACCCCCTGTCATACGCCAGAAGGCGGTTCGCTGGGTACATGTGTAGATTTACATTTATTTTTATATTATTAGGGTTCAAGAGACAGCCCGAGACACGAGGGGTCGCCCGTCGCATTAGGGATTGAGGGCTAATGGATTCAGGCTCGTCACAGTTTACTCATAACTCAGAAGTGTTTTTTTCTTCTTTTCATATGCGAGAAGGTCAAAGCCTTCATTCATCTGTTAAATAGTTGAGGAATCGATAAAATTAACGAAATCGAAACTCCCAAGAAACACAAAATTCCTCTTTCATCATAAACCACAGTTGTGTATTGTATCTTACAATGAAAACTCAGACGAACATTCCCCCATGACACTAAATTATTTAATTCTACGCCAATATTGCTAGACTATCACAACAAAAATGATGATACTGAAACTATGCAATACTTTCTATGAAATAGTTTTTGCAAAAATAATTTTCTGATTGAGGGAAAAACTTTCAAGTTCTGTAGCAGGTAAATCCGGGACAAAACTGAACGTTGTCTTGAAATTTAGTATGAGTTTTTTCTTGTGCTTTTGAGACCCCAAGTGTGTGCGTAGCAACACATCTTCATAAAATTTTTCTCTAAGGGTCCATGTAATGGAAATTTCTGTACCTAACATTATATTCTTTCTCTGAATATTTCTATTTAAGCGAGAGAAGAGAAAAACTGCGCGGGATAATAAATTTAAACCAAGACAGTCCCAATCAAAAAGGGACGTATAGTAATCCTATGTATTGCTTATTTTCGATCTTTTATGATCCCTTATTGAGCGTTTCCTGACAAGACTACCTACCGTTGTGGACGATTGTTTTCATGGATGTTTGTTGTATCACTCTTCTCCTACCCTTTTTTATATTTTGAAAATGCATTCACGTTATCATCGTATATTTGTCTGTTCTTGACCCGAATTTGTCTTCATTTAAATAGAAAGAAAAATTTGTACAAGTAATATATCCTGAAATATCTTCGCAACGAAACGGCGGCGGTCGCTGCTGGTATAACACCAAAACAGCATATAAAGCTAATATATTCCCACAAAGTAATATCTGTAGTAAACTTTCTAAATATATCTGCAGCTGAGGACGTTTTGCACGTGGGCCCCATCGGAAATCGAACCGGATACCGCTTTAAAAAGTCGAACGCGTTATCCACTTGGCTACACCCCTTATAAGAATGTATCTGGTAGGCGAGATGAATTGAATAAAAACATTCTTACGTCTCTCACAAGCCAAAATCTTTCGAGGGTTTTTTCTCAAAAATAAAATGTTATGAATTGGTTTATTCTTGTCACGTTACATGTAGCGGTTGATTGCAATAGCCCTGGCCATCTTGGGACCGTAGTCGCAGAGAATCCCCAGATGTACAACCGTATATGAACGAATAAACGTTTATAGTTTTTAAAACTTAGCTTTCTGGAATTGATTTTTCCCATTTTAGGAGTGGCATAGAGTTTCGCAGATTTATTTTTGCTCCTTTATTAAAATAGACCAACGTAATATTCGAAATCATTAGGTATTGAAGCCAGTATCTTTCGCATATTTGTTTATGAAAAAGTACATTTTTAAGTCCTCGAAAATATTCCCATGTATTTCTGAAAGTTATAAGATCTAAAATTGTACTTCGAAGCGATCACTCGCACAGTTAAGAGCAATTATCTCCATGGCAACGGCACTGTAAGGTGACTTCGAGTGCCTTCAAAACAATTGTATGCTTCTATGCGACAATGTCTAACTACAATGTAACAGTAATTACTCTACATTCGCGCGCTATCTTCCCGACCGTTGGAAACATTTTTAAATCAAGTTTAGAAGCTTCCCGATTATTCAGTTGATAGCTGGTGATCTTTGCGGTAGCAGGCTATATAGAAATCGGTTAGTATTTGGGAGCAATTTTAATTTTTAATCATATTGTTCATATTCGATTAGAATTAAGGTCCCATCAGTAGTAATGTATTCTTTTAATTGGTGTCAAGTTATTGTAGATATTATATTTTTCATTTCAGTCTAGAAGAGGAGAGACAGAATCTGAAGCTGGAATTACTCCACTCTTGAAGGAAATTGCTGTAGTATCAAGACTGCAATCAAGGGTAAGTAATTGCATGCATATATTATGTTCAATCATGTAGTAGTAGTATTAGCTGGAAATAATCAACGCTCGACGGCCTTTGGTGTAACAGCAAGACTGCATTTAAAGGTAAATCATTGAAGGCAAAATCATTTTCTATAATATAGTAGTAGTAAGAGTGCTTTTTCTAAGTGTTACGACGGCGTCATTTCGCACCTTTGGGCCCTCCTTGGATTTTCATCAAAGTCGATCGCGTTAGCTACTAGGCTATACCCCTTCAAAAAAAGTATCCGGGAAGCCAAGCGCATTGGTTTATGGAATACTTAAGTCTTTCTTCAGCCTAAATTACTTCGAGGATTTATTCTTAATGTGTTGTAAGTTGCTTATCACTTGTCACGTAAGATACCGTGTTTAAATTCAATTTAAAGATGATTTTTAAAATCACGTAGACATACGTGTTAATAAAATCATTTTGGCTGCATGAAATAATGGCAGACTTTTAAGAAATCAGAATATAAAGGGTTTTATAAGGTTTTGAAAATATCCCTATACATTTCTGCTCAGAGTTATAAGATCTAAAATTGAGCGATGAGGCGATCACTCGCACAGTTGAGAGCAATTATCTCCATGGCAACGGCACTGTAAGGTGGATTCGAGTGCCTTCACACCAATTGTATGCTTCTATGCGACAATGTCTAACTACAATGTAACAATAATTACCCTATATTCGCGCGCTATCGTCTCGACCGTTAGAAACATTTTTAAATCAGTTTTAGAAGCTTCCCGATTATTCAGTTGATAGCTAGTGATCTTTGTGGTAGCAAGCTATATAGAAATCGGTTAGTATTTGAGGAGATTAAAATTTTTTTAAACTTATTTCTTATATATGACTAGAATCAGTATAATATCAGTAGGGATATTTTCTTTTGATGGTTTTGAAATCGTTTTTGATCATATATTTCTCATTTCTAGTCTAGAAGAGGAGAGACAGAATCTGAAGCGGGAATTAATCCACTCTTGAAGGACATTGTTGTAGTATCAAGACCACAATCAAGGGTAAGTATTTGCATGCATATATTATGTTCAATCATGTAGTAGTAGCAGTAGCAGTGATTTCTCTAACCATTTCAGTTTAGAAGAGGAGAGACAGAAGCTGAAGCTGGAAACTCACCACGCTCGACGGCTTTTGGTGCAATAGCAAGACAAATTTTAAAGGTAAATCATTAATGGCAAAATCATTTTCTATAATATAGTAGTAGTAGCTGTGATTTTTCTAAGTATTTCGAAGATCTTTATGGTAGCAAGCTAAATCGAAATCGGTTAGTTTTTTGAGGAAATTTAAATTTATCATCTTCATATTATTTTATTCGATTAGAATCAGTAAATTATCAGTAGGGATGTTTTCTCTTGATAGTTTTGAAGTTGTTTCTGATCATATATTTTTCGTTTTATTCTGGAAAAGGAGGACAGAAGCTGAAGCTGTAATTACTCCACTCTCAACGGCTTTGGCTTTATCAAGACTACAATTAACGGTAAGTCATTGCAGTCAAAATTATTTTATATAATATAGCTGTAGTGGTAGTATTGATAGAAGTCGTAGTATGAGTGATTTTTTAAGTATTTCGACGGCAGAGTTCATTTCGCACGAGGGCTTAATTGGGAATCGGGTCGAGTATCGTTTTCATCAAAGTTGAACGCGTTACCTACTAGGCTATACCCTTTCAAAGTAGGTATCCGGAAGGTCAAGTGCATTGGTTTAAGGAATGCTTAAGTCTTTTTTCTGTTTAAAATATTTTGAGGGTTTATTCTTAAAATGTTGTAATTTGCGCTTCACTTGTTATGTGAGATATAATGTTTAAGTTCTATTTTTTAGATCCTGAATGATACGTGACATTATACAACTCATTATAAAACTTATATAATGTAACTAAAATTCAAAGTATAAAGCGCCCTTTTGTAGATATGCTATTTTCTGAATTGATTTTCATACTCTGACAATTAATCGGGCCTGAGCAACAGGTTTTCTTTAATATCAGTGGAAATTTATTGCCTTCTGATAAATTAAAAATTTTATATATTTTCAGCCTTATATCGTTGCTTTTATGACTTCGTGAATGAAATGAATCTTTTTAGAGGTAGTAGAACTTTGCGAAAAATTTCATTCGCTTTATTTTTACAGCGCACCTATTATAAATTGAGAATCATATCATGTTTCACCCAGAATTATTCGTTTTTTGCTATTCGTTCAGAAGATTTTTGAGTTATCAAAAATATTCCCATGTATTTGTGATCCAATTTATAGGATCTAAAAGTATGCAGATAAGCGATCGCTCAGGCAGTCGAGAGCAATTATCTCCATGGCAACGCCGTCCTAAGCTGGCTTCGAGTGCCTTCGCAATAACTGGAACTTCTGTGCGACAATGTCAACTACAATGTTTAGTCAGTTACATACCATTCGATGGCATTTATCTCAACCGTCAACATCATTTTGAAATTCAGTTCTGGTAGACTTCTGTAACATTCTTTTGATGCATTTTTTGAATTATGAATTGTATTTTTGAGGCGGTTTTTGAATTACGAAGCGACCCGATAATTAATTCCGAATCTACAAGTGATACATTTTTATTCCAGTACTTCTATAATTCAATAATTTGATTCAGTGAACTTTTTACATGTATTACTACCATATAAACATCTATTCCTTTCATATTCTACATTAAAATTTGTGCATCACTCTGACTTTTTAGTAACGTAACAATAGCATAATTATGAATATGGAACTAACCAAACAGGTTCTTTTCTTCTGGAAAAAATTTTACCTATATGAATAAATTTAGATAAAAGAGCTTGTTCAGTCATCGACTACCACGAAAGTTTATTACGTACGTAATAAGTATTATAACTTATGTGGTGTTGGATAATATTTAACAAAATGTTAAATTGAATCAGTTTCTTTCATCCATTTCTCTTCGAATCTTCATCTTTGTCATTTAATCATTCAATAAATTATTAATTGGTTTTGATATTATTTCTGTTTGTATATTTTGTATGTATTTCTTTAACAGCAATTAACTAGTACTATATTAAAACGACTTTAATGATGTTACAAACTTATAGAAATGAGTGCAGAAGTGTTCTGCATATAAAAGTAGTAGAACTTTATACTTTGGCATGTTAACAGTTGTAATGCATATATTTTGCAAACCCAGTTTATAGTTGCCCAAATGGTCTTTGGTTCGACTTCAGGGCTTCATTTACATTCTATCATAGAATTTAATGAGGAATACGGAATTACGTTATATGACCTTTTAGGTACGATTTTGGAATTAAAATTTAAAATATACAGGTAATTAAAAAAAATAATTTCTGTATAGTTGTTGAGAAATACGATATTGTTTATCTTTCTTAGATGTCTCTTGAAATGTCAAAGAGTTAAATCAGAACATCTACTTGAAAATTCTTCCAATTTCATCTAAATTATTAATTACAGATTACACGTACACACACATACACCTAAATTATGAAGGATAAGTTTATACAAGCCATGATAATTTTATTTTCGAGCGAAATAGTTTTTCAATCTTTCTCTCTCTCAGTCAGCGAACTTACGACATTTCAGAGAAAAAGTGAATCACCCGCCGAGAATATATTCTAAGAGTCGTAAACGGAACATTCCCGGAAGCCATGAAAATAATCTTTACGAGAATATTACTAATATGGAGATAAGAACAACACGCAGGTAATAGCTGCAAAAAAACACGATGGCGACAGAGTGATAAAAGGTACTGCACGGCAGAAATATTTAAAGGGATTGTTCTATTTCAATAGCTCATACCTTAGTTTGTGCGTAAAAGATTTTAGTTCAATCTGAAAAAATTAATAATAAACGAAAATATGGGCCATTGCGTTCCGGACATTTGCGTCCCTAGAACTAACGGATTTTTGCAGCATCAACCTTCTGAAACATACTAAGTTGTACATCAAATTGATGAGCGTAATATTTATTATAATATTCGATAGTACTCATTTTTACGAAAACCTTTCACTTAAGATAACACGAGAAATCGGATGGTATAATTAAAAAACGCTCAAACATTCCCGCAGATTGTTGTTAATAATGAAAGACACTAGCAATCTTCGTTACTTCCTATTTGTTGAAGCTTCAGGAATCACGAATATCATTTAAACACAACCCTTTAAAATTAATATAGTTTTTTCATTTGAGATTTCCGAATGAAGGGGATTAATCCCCTAATTTTACTTCGTTTCAATTACGATACATTACACATTGCTTTTATCTATAAATTTACCTTATATCAATAAAATTCTTAATGAATTCTGTGTTACTGAACGCAAACTTAGCGACATTAAAATAGTATTTTCATTGGATACCGAATGCCTACAGATCAGTCGAACCCATCTAGTTACTGAAGTTTCAGGAATTGCACCCTGATTTAAATAAAATAAAATGTACATGGTAGAACATTCATTTACACGCTAATTAATATTTTAATTGCCTTCTCTAATTATAAGCTGCGTTCTCACGGGGCGTTAACGCGAATGCCAGCCTTGCTTTTGTACTTCACGACTGAAAGCACGTTTGATTTGAGGCGTGAACCCCCCGTGACGTCAAACCCACGTCCATTCACACGTCAAGTAGTTTTCTGCGAAGACATTCTCAGGCTGGCTTGTTTACGCCGCTGCAGCTTTACTTCAGAAAAGTAGCCGATTCTGGAGATGAAAAATCTGTTGTCCAACTTTCACCGTTTGCCACTGAATTTTCAGTCAATCAGGGTATATATTAGCCAAGTATATATATATTATCAGCATATTAGTGTAAAGGATTGTTTAAATTCCGAAATATGCACTAGCAGTGGACATTGTGATAAAATTCGGCTAACTTCGTAACCAAAGATTCGATTGAAACAGGAGAGGAGCCATTGTGACCGTAAAAATTATAGCAATACCAATTAGCCCATCAAAGCTACTAAAAACATAGCAGTATCAACATTATCGATTGATATTTATTTAGATTTTAAGACAAGCGGTCGTACGTGCAGCTAAGGCAGATCGGCTGTGAGAGTAGGGGAAAGCTAGATAAAAAGAGAAGAAGGGGGAGCATAAGCAGTAAAGGGAATAAAATAGAAAGGAATGTCTATCCATAATGTTGATACTGATGCGTTTTAATAACTTGATACTGCAAATTCATAATTCTATTATTTTTGTGGTCACAGAGGTATAACTTCAGTTTCAATCTAATTCTTCGTTTCTAGGTTAGCAAAGGTTTATTTTATTACCAATTGTATGAGAAATTGCCAAAATATACGCAAATGTTTAGAATAAATATGCTGTATAGATATTTAAATGGTATTTATACAAAATTGAAAAATAATTCAACGAAATTTAACTTAGTGACTATCAGTGAAAATAGGGAAACAGATTTTTTTATCTCCAAAATCGGGTACCTTTTTCAAGAAGGGTACTGCTTAAGTACAGAAACGGTACAAGAAGGTTTGAATAAACATTAGAAAGTAGAAGTAAACTCTCTATCTTGTGAATTTTATTTCATTAAAATCCTTGTTATCGACTCCCAGCTACATCTTCTCTTCTTCGTAAGAAAATTATGAGCTATGCGATAATAAAGTCTAATGAATTTCTGAAAAGTATTAATTTTGTGGCTACGTCTGAAGTCTATGCAAAATTATCAATGAGTATCATTTTATGTGCGGAATGAAAACCAGGTCTAACACCTAAGCTTCAGGTCTAGCTTCGAACGGAGAAAACTAAGATTAGTAGTTTTCACGGATTGATTTCTACTTAAGACCTGATGATTTGAATGACAATTACTCTACTAGTTATCAGTATACAGTATAAGTATACATGACTCGCAGATATTCTGCGGCTTTGGCGCTTAAAGTAATAAAAACTAAAGATCAGCAAACTCGTAATTTATCCGACCTGACTCGCGAATATCAATTTTATTTCTTCTTTTAGAATACTAAATCCAGTGAAATTCAATTACTATTTGGGGGATCGATCTTGGACTCGAGTTGACAATATTAAGGACTTAGTGGTCATTTTTGACTCCAAATTTAATTTTCAATTACATTTTTTATGATAAAATCTAAAGCTTTGAGAATGTTGGATTATATCCCAAGATTTAGTTGAGATTAAAAAAATTAATTGTATATAATTATTATATTCCTCTCTTGTAAGACCAATTATTGAATCCGACCGTGGCGTGCGGTCTCCTTTCTATAAGGAGCATATTCGATTTATCAATCAAGTGCAACAATTAGATTAGAATAGATTATTATCTCACCGTTTCAGATTTTCTCATCTTAATTACTAAGAAAGGCTGGCTTTTATCAATATGAAAACATTAGAAATTAGGGAAGAAACATTGGAGTTATTTTTCTATATACATTATTAAACAATCATATTGATTCATTAGAATTGCTCTCATTGATTAATATTAATGCTCTTCAACGTCAAATGAAGATTAAATATCCTTTTCAGGTGTTTTATCATAAAATTAATATTTCTTTCTTTTTATTTATATGATTTATAAGATTTATAAGAGATGCAAATATGATTCGATTTCGATTATTAATTCTCTCCTTAATACTTTAAAGAGCTTACCTGAGAATTTATGTTATGAGAAAACACTATACTTTATATATCATACCTTATAATTCTTGTATTTTATATTTATTTTATTATATCTATATTTAACTATATGTACTTATGTATCTTTTCATCATATTGAATTTTATTATCTTTTGTTATTTTATATTGCAATTGCAAACTAATATTGCTAATATCGAATTTTTCCTTTTATTTTAATGGGTAATTGGGTCTCATGACCGGTAATAAATGATTATTATTATTATCAACACGAAAAGTTGCGGGTCGCACAAATTGTTCGTTGGGGTCGGATTGAGTCGGACAATTAAAAAATTTTAGCGATACAGATCGAAGGAATTAAAATAAACGCCTTTCATCTTTTTCATTTATAACGGTATGAAGCTTTCGAAAAAAGCGGGTCGAGCGTGGGTCTGGAAAACTGTATTCGTGCTTCGAGGGTGATTCCTGCGTTCATTTACGAAAACGGTTGGAGAGGCATGGTCCATTTCTTTCTTTCCACCCTTGGCCGGCTCTTTTTTTTATTTTTTTTTGTCCGGGTGCTCCACTAAGGAATCCTTTATAAGCCCTCGTCTGAAACCACGCCTTCTTATGTTTTACGCTCGCTCAGCTATACTCAACGTCTTTCCCATTTTCTCCTTCTTCGGCGCCATAGCTAAGAGCAGGAAGGTCATAAATTAACGGCCAGTGTTTAGTTTTGCTGATTGTCCGTCTTTCACATGGGCTAAGAAGGCGAGGTCTCTAACAAGATGGGAGGTCCATTTACCAGAGATGAGGCAATCATCCAGTTTAGAGTGGATTTTTACGCAGTCCAACTACGCTGTGGATTGCCCTGCTTCATTATGGAAAACTAGGTCCTTGGAACTTGAAAACCACAGGATTTCAAAGGATGAACGTATTTCTTGAAGAGTAAAGTTAAAAGTAATGCAATTTAAATAGTATGTTTCTGCAGTTCTAGCAATATTCAGATATATTTATTCGCCAAGAATAAATATCTTTATTCAATTTTACTTCATTACGTATTCTTTGCATAAAACTATAATTGACTCCTTCTTACCAATTTATTGCTTTTATTTCTTAAAAAAAATTTAAAACTATCCACAGAAAATTACCTTAACGTAGTTCAATTACGAAGAGAATCAAAAAAATTTCGTGAATGAAGAGGAATGGCGGAAGGCCAATGGAAATTTGACAAAAAGTATTTAATTAAAATAAAATGATTATATATAATGGGCATAGAATATCGCTAAAAGGAATGGTGATAAAAGAATGGCTTTTCGTCTCTTTTGTGAATTTTTCGCTTACTTATCATAGAAGGAAAAGTTTCAAATTTCGTTTAAGTAATAAGTGCGGATAATAAACGTAGTGAAATATGTATATTTTAAATATTTACAAATACGATTTTTGTGAGATAGATTTTGCTTAGTAAGCGTTCAGTTGAATATAGCTTAAAAAGTTTATCGGTGACGGTTTAACGGACAGCTTCAAAATGTAACTGCATACGTATGTAATGTAAAAACAGTGCTAAGGTCCGAAATGTAAGATCTTATTACATGAGAAGAAGACTATACTATCATTTCTTCTTGGGTCTTCGTTTACGGAAATCAGTGGACAGTTTTACTAGCTCTGTATATTAAGGGTTTATTATCGATTTTCTGACGTGTATATTTAGATTTCTTTGCTGCTATCTTTGACCCTCGAGAATGAAAAAAATACGTTATACGTATGGAATGATAAGTATAGCTGAGAATATTATTTCGTTGTTATTCTTTTGCGTTGTTAGTCATTTGATCGTCGAGTCCACCCAGTCGCATTCCGCTGTAGTGACTTGATGTGTTCGTTGACAGATATCGGTATGAGAGTGGATAATCTGTGCTCAGCGTTTTTATTTGATGCATCGAATCACCTCGACGTTTCCGTCCAGCGCTTGCGTTATTCCTATTGTGACCATTTTCCTCTTCCTGTTCGCGATTAGCCTAAAGCTATTAGTCGCATACAAATCCGCGGATAACGTTTATATAGTAGGAATGGTCTACTTAATGAAGAGTGTTCTATTATATGGGATTTTAGCATTCACAGTTCCGATGACAAATCGCTGTATCAAATTTAAGTAAGTTTGTTACTCATCCCGATTCAGTTCATAAAATGGAGGACAATTATATGCTCTTTATCACTATCAAGGAGGCAAGAAAATTGCATCTTCACCTGTGCAAGGGCAGAAAAGGGAACACTTTCAGGGAACTTACGGACATTTTAGTAAAATTGATTTGTACAAATATAATTTTTTTATTTTTCTCACGCTCGAGCTACTTTGTAGATTACATGAAAGTACTCGCTACATCTCTAATAAGAGTCGAACGCCTGGATATCCGTCTTTCCGCAGTACATCTCTGCAGAGATGTGTACATCTCAACAGAGTTGGTATATCTTCATAACCTTTTGAATAACTTACTATCTCAATGTTGAAATTTTTTATGAAAGTAAATAATCTATGGCAGCCTTTCTCATACTAGGACTTCTAAACAACTCTCGTTTCTTTACATATTGTTGTTTTAACCTGGAATTTAGAAAAGAGTTAAGGTATCTTTACACAAGTGTGTGCACCAAGGCAATATCTCAAAGAAAAAGGAACTTGAAAAAATTCTTAAGGGATATTATTCCGGATATTAGATTCCATTCCTGCTCCTGTTAGACTTTTTTCAAATCCGTTTTTTCTTGGGACCTAGAATTTTTCAAAAATTTTTAACGGTCGCATTTTGGTTACGAAATACCACTTTTTACAGTGATTTGCAATATTCTCCCACTTACCTAGCGGTAGTATTGTTATAAGTGGTCCGATAGCTAAGACAACTTCACAGTGAACCTCACTGGGAATCGAACTCGGAACCCCTTTCGCCTAAGTCAACTATCTCACGTGATTATGAATAGAAGAGCTTTCTGTTCATCCACATCCAAGTAATTGCTCAACCGAAATTTCTTTCCTAAGAAAAAAAATAATTAAAGGAGTTGTCTCAGCTACTTTTATTCATTTTGACACGCCTCAACAACTCATAAGTGCTTGGGACTGGTCCTTCTCGTAAATGTATCATTCCAACTCACAGAATTGGAATTTGCTGTAAAGCTTTTCTAGTTCTCGAATCAAAATAACGTTAACATATTCATCGTACATTAATAAAGTCACCTTTCTCTTTTGGTGGGAGAAATCTGAAAGATTTTAATTCTGAGCTCAAACAATCTCTTAGCTCTATCATTTTTCCTTCTATCCTTTAAAATTCTATTATTCATGGCAAGTTGTTATTTATAAATCTCATATATTGCGTTCTTTCCTTATTGGGATCTCGGATATCCAAGTGGGTAGTGCGTTCAACTTTAGCGAAAGCCGAGGTTGTATCCGGATTCGACTTCCGGTGGGAGTCCACGTGTAAATGACCTTAACTGTCGAAGCGCTATTTAAATTACTAGATACTTTTCTTCTTTATTTTAAGAGATATTTTACTGGTAAGGAAAAATACGACGAAATGCTACGACAAAATTTTTTAAAATGAATACCTATTATTAAACGAATGCTTCTAACTGGAAATTATTATTAGTTAGCTTATAATCTTAATTTATACGAATCCATAATGTCATTTAGCTAACGTTTCTATTACTATGATCATCATTTGTAAAAAAATAATTACTTAATATTTGTAAAAAATTACAACGACATAAAAGGTTAGGTGGAAGAAAAAAGCTGAGCCTAACATCGGTAATATGCTGTCTATTTATCTATCTCTATAAGAATAATTTTCGCCTACTGAAGTACTTAGAAAGGTAAAAATCTACTCATACTTTAGTATGAATGTGCAGCTGGAGTTGAATTTTTAAAATGACGGTCAAGTATAAGGAAGCGATTCTCTCTTGTTCAAACGTTTCTAAATCTCAAATTTTCAAGTTTCAAAATATCTGCGAATGCAACCATTGTCATCGACATCCTGTCACACCCTTTCAAGGTTTTTTGCCCCTCTACGTGCTTTTGCTGGCTCACGTGTCTCCAGTTTATGGCGGCTGGATATTTTCCTCATTCGGCTTGACGTTTTTTTTGAAACGTATCTTTACGAGCTCGTGGCGGCGGAGTTAAGTCAAAACAAGAGGGAGATTTTCCCGCCAACGGGTCCATTGACATCTCGCCTGAGAGTTCCTTCGAAGCTAACTTAACACGGTTTTCATTTTCTAAATAACATGGCTTCCTTATTCATAGCGTTGAAAAGTTGTGTGGTTAAATATACGGATGAAAATTTAGAAAAATCGTCTACTGAATCTAGAGAATTGTTTAATTCCAGTAGAAATCGGAAGATAATTTTTTATTGTAATTTTGTAAAAGTTATGAAAATTTTTAAAGGTTATAAAAATTTTTATACTTGCGCACTTTTATGGTAAAACCTTTATGTTAAAGTTTCAGCTCAGGCAAATAATATTGCAAAGTTGTTAATTTTTAAAATTTCGAAATTTTTGCAACGATCGGCGAACATTGGTAATTTCGAAGGACTATAACTTTTAATAAAATTAAACGTGTTATGGGAATTGCATTTTCAGTTTTGGGTATTAATTAAATGTATCTTAAAAATTTTATCAATGCAATTTTCATATATTGTTTATGAAATTGTTTAAATTAGCAACAAATTATTTAATGCAACATTTGGGCACGATACGACCAAACCATCTGACTTTAAGATATATCATAGGATTTATCAGTATTTTGCCAATGTAAAAACCTTTTCTTTAATGTGTGACAACAATTAGAAGATAATGTAGAATTAAAGAGTACCGAGCGGTACACGTCGCGCACAACTCAGCCCACGCGTTCTACGGGGTAGCTTAAGTTCGTAATAAGCTTACTGGTAGCTTCGTAGACAGGTTTAACTCTAAACTGTGGCTTATGACTAATATCAGTAAGTGTAATGTTATTGTAGGGCATAAGTTTACATGAATATTTACAAATCTGAAATCTCGTTGATTTTACAAGGATTTTACACATGATTATGCAGTACGATTTTTACTCGCAGTGAGGGTTATTTTTGGCTCTGCAATTTGCTATAGTTTCAGAAATGTTTAGAATAAAAGGTTCATTGTCAGGATATATTCTAGAAATCATATAAAATTCAATTTAAAACAAACAACGTAACTTACGGCAATGCAATTTCATCCTTACACAAACACGAAGTACAACGATTTCATCTTTGCCTGCGTTAGAAAGTTTAAGAAGTTATTAGTCATTACATTCAGAAAACATACTTCAAAGTCTCATATGACAAAATTGCTGTTTTCTCGGCTACGACCAGCATTATATATTTTTTATATTTACGTCTCATATTCAAAGAATTTTACATTTCGGCTAAAACGTCTAAATAAAAGGCATAACTAAAGGCATTCATGCAAAAACTTTCCAAGTTACTTTCAGTATCAGGGGGTACGCTCTTTAAGTGCCTAATTATTACCTGATCTGAATTACTTCTACACGCCAAAAGGCGGCTTACAAGGTATTTATGTAGATGTAGACGTTGTTTATTATAGTGAATCATTTGCGGAAAAATTCTATGCGAGGAGAGGCCTTGTCTTTCGTCGTCTCACCCTTCTCGATCACTTTATGTTTGTTCTTAGATTGCTGACGTTGAAGGGGATCTAAAATCTATCTTGTTATTCCAGAAATTTTCTCTAAATAGCAAAGAAGTAGAGGCAGATAGAGAATGAGAACGATAGAACATTTTTAGATAATTGTCATAAATTGCTTTTCTTCGCTACAAGAATTATGCTATATATGTTCCTTTTCTAAATCTCTCCACCTTCTTTCTTTCGAAAAATCTTTTTTCCGAGCAATTGGTATCTATTTGTGGCGAGTATACTAGTCTCAGCCATTCTCATGAACTTTTTCAATAAGTGTCAGTATTTAAGATTTTTAGTCGGCATACACTGTTCTTGTACTTCCATTTTCTCACTGTCGTTCTTTTCTGTGCAGAGTAATTTATCGTAGCATGTTTATTTCAGAAGCTAGAATCCTTATTGTATATTGTTTGTAAAATATTCAGCTCAAACGCCATTTGGGCCTCAATCCGTCCAACATTACTCATTAAAGCCTTGGAGATAGAATAATGCTTACTAAACAAGATAAGGAATGTGGAGGTTTGCCCTTGTTTTCCTTACTGACGGTTGGACGGAGGCAATGAACGCATACTATGAGTTCACATAAACAAGGCACAATGAACTTATGAATAACACTTTTCATATCATTTAATAATAAGGCACAAAAATGAATTGATCAGCTACGTTGGTGCCTTAGTAGCCCTAATATAAAGCCAAGGTCAAAACTCGAAACAAAAGTAAATGAAAGATGCATTATCTCCATCCCGCACCAAAACACATGAAAATATTCCACCCATCAAGATATGGTCCAAGGAGTACCGTTATTAGATACAGTTATTATATTCTACAGCTATACAATAAGAATCATTAGCCTTTCAAAATTTACTTCATCCCATTTTTATTGGGTGATACAACTTCTTCAAAACAAATTATTCTATTTTAATCTACCGCAGTAAAAAATCTAAAGCTGTAAAAACCTCAAATTAACTGATTAAGAGTTTAAGTTCATTAACTTAATACAAGATACTAATTTACCTTCTTTTCTAACCTTTAACTTTAAAAAAGGAAGTATTTTAATAATTAAATATTTTCTCATTTTTATATATTTATCATAGTTAAGTAACTCTTCACGCCTTAAAAATACATGACTCCTCTTAAATGAAAGGAAAATAAAATCTTATACCTAAATATAATTCAACGCAATGACTGTTAAGCATAGTAAAGAACAAAACGTATTATAAAATTAAAATTTTGAATGATAATTTATTAAGAATTTCAGTTAGGTCAACTTCCGATTGCCATCCAGTTTTAAACTCTTCGTCAATCGAAGGTATGATCATTTGAACAAATGAAATCATCTTATTGAGATAGCGTGCTTATAAGTGAATGTATTTAAACTCCACATAAGTTAATTTAATGTAAGTTTTGAATATTTTTAGATTTTTACTGCCTCGGCTTCCGTAGAATTTATCCTTCGAAGAAGTGTTAGTTCGAGGAATTGGTTATCGAAGAACTGGATTTCTAAGAATTGATTGTTCTTAGAATTGATAGCTCGAAGAATTCTTTTCAAATAATTGACCTGTTACCAAAATATGGCGAGAAACGGATGGAAAGACGATCAAAGTAATGTCATCATATTATTTAAATATATACGTTTTGTAGCTTTTTTTGGTAATCTTCATCTTAATCCAAATTATATTCATTCATTGAGTACATATATTTAATATATATTAATTTTCGCTATTATCTCAGGAAAAACGAAAACTTATCGAGCACATAGTGTCAGACAAGATGTAAATTCTTTTTATTGTAATTGGGGAATCATATTTCGTAGGTAGCTTAAAAAAAACGAAAAACTCATTCAAAGTACCGCGCGGTATCTTCTTTATTCAATTAAATAAATATTGATTCAGCCTGCTCTTATATTAATCATAGTTTGATAAGCTATTTTGGTATCTAGCGTTAATTATTCTGCTATTATATTAATAATATCTTGCTCTACTTTTTTTTAATATCCAGCGCTAACTTGAATTAATTTAGACCCCTGAGAGATGCTGAAGTAACATTTTTATCATACGATATTATTCGAATACACATCTGATATATCATACGATATATTCGTATTACTCTTCTTAATAAGAAATAAGGAATTATGAAAAGCGAATCCTTACTGATCGGTCACCGCTAAAGACCTTTGTTTCACCGCTTATCTTAGGAACGCAGTTGGCGGCGAGAAAACTGCAGAAACGTGACGAATGGAATGTCATAACCTCACCCTTTTACTCGACCCACCCCTTCCTAACCGTCTCAAGGGCGATCAGCTCGTTTAGTTGACGTGAATCATCTTTCCCGCCTTGTTTTAAGAATCGTTGCACACGTGGTGAAAATTTTCGTCCCCAACTTCCTAATAAGGGAGGAGAACCGCGAATTTTAAAAAGAATTAGTAAAACTCTTGCATTTACGCGACCAAAATCTCCCATCGATGGATAAATTTTAGATACAGAGGGAAGTGAGTCAGCCGGAGTGCTTGCATAATATCGGAAACTTTTCGGTGGAGTTCACGTAGTATTCATCAAGTTAAGCCTAAATTCAAAGTGATAAAATTTGATCGGCGAAAAGAATTTCAAGAAAAGAAAAATAGAGAAAGAAGATTAAATGAGAATTTAAATTCGCAAATTTGTTATAAGATGAGCGAAAAACATTTCTATATTCAGCACCATCGACCTGCCATCTCAAAAAATAGAAACATAATTTTAATGCGAACTGTAAAAAAACTAAGTGACCGATGTGTTGGTCAAAATCTTAATCTTCATGAGATCGATGAGCTAATATCAAGCTGTTTAAAAAGAAGAGTCATTTTTCAAAGTTTTTACTTACGTACCTCAACCCGGTAGTCATATGTTTATGCACGTGTTAAAACAATAGATAACTTGGTGCATGGGAAAGACGTCGATAAACTTAGGATTATCTCAAATGCCTCACTTTACGACGAAGGCAGCAAAGAAATTCCAGCTAGTTATTCATGATTATGCAAGAACAGGAGATTACCGATAGAATCACTTCCAGAATTTTCGCTGCAGTAAGATCAGTCACCCCTTCCTGAATTTGTGTCGAAGTTAAGGACTGTAATCAATAATATTTTGAACGAGTTAACATTTACGATTGAATACCAACTAATTGATTTTACTGATTAAAATTTTGCGGGTAAAGATGAGTTGAAATCTTCCCAAATGCATCTAAATCTATAATAATAACCTGCCAGCCGACTTTAGGCGTGCGGAAGACTAAATACGCAATAAAAAACAACGGTAAAAACAACGAACGTTTAGAGCCACTTCCTTAGCTAGCTGTTTTTGTGTACGCGGAAACAATGGGTGCTTAAAACGACGTGCTCTAGCATCGATTTCCTTATTTTACGTTCATTGTCGGATCTTCCCAAGCTTTATGCAGATTGCATCATCTGAAAATGTGCTTTCTTTGGATTTATCAAGCAGTCGATACTTGACAACAAGTCTCCTTTCTTTCAAGGATTCCCAACCTGCGTCTGTGAGTATTTTCGTAACGCTTTATTATAATTATTTATGATTGCGTTTTTTTAACGAAACGTATCGACCCTCCCCCCCAAGAGAGTCGTGTACTCTCCGTCAGGTCGGAGTTTCCACCACCAAGTCAGTCGAGTATTAGCATTACTATTAAAAGTACTTAGACAACTGAGGTCATTAGGCTTATATGAGACCACACCAGGAATCGAGCCTGGAACAGTGGGTACGGGCCATTCCGCGGGAAATCGGACAGAGATTGACCTTTATTTTTAAAAAGTTATATGAAATATTATTTTGCAAAGTTATTAATTTTAAAATTTCGAAACTTTTGCAAAAATCGGCGAACATGGGTCATCTTGAAGGGCTATAACTATTCAATGAAACGTGTGACGGGAGTTGCATTTTCAGTTTTAGGTAGTGATTAAATTTATATTTAAAATTTTGTTAATGAAAGTTTCACATATTGTTTATAGGATTGTTTAAATTGGTAACAAATTTTTTAATGCAAAATTTGACCGCGATGTCACCCAACCATTAGACTATAAAATATATTGTCGGATTTATCTCTCTTTTATCTATAGAAAAACATTTTCGTAAAGTGGGACAATAATAAGAAGATAGTGTGAAAATTAAAGAGTATCGAGTGGTACATGTCGTGCGCGCCTCAATCCCATGCGTTCTTAGACTATGCGCTAGCTTAAGTTCGTAATAAGCATACTAGTAGCTTCGTAGACAAGTTTAACTCAAAATCTTAGCTTATAACAGGTCTCACTAAGCGTAATGGTATGATATCATAAATTTTTTCTAAGCTGAAACTTTGGAATAAACGTTTTACCATAGAAGTGCACAAGCTAAAAAAATATTTCATAATCATAAAAAATAGAGGTCAATTTCTGCCCAATTCCCGTGGAATACCCCGTACGTCTTTGACGAACGCGCTGCCCACTTGGATATTTGGAAGCCCATCAAATTATTTGAGTAGCACATAGTGAAGCGGATGCAAGGTCAAACAATAGATATTTGAAATGAATATCCTCAAATGATGCACTCAGCTGAGATGTATCGGAAAAGGATTTGTCAGCGGATTATAAATTTGCCATTGTACAGAGATCACGATGCACACGATACAGCATCGAAGGAAATGTCCACTGAGATTAACACTGATGAGTTTCATTTCGTGAATTTGCACAGAAAACAGGAAGTTCAGGACGACGTACAGTCAAAAAAGAAAAAGATTGCTCTCAGCAAGAAATCTGCAGATGATCTTTACCAACCGAAAATGACGTGATTCAAAACGATGGACGCTTTTACGAAACATACTGAAATATAGCCGACAAAATTTTATCTTGTAAGTGTTCCGTTAACTAAAAATGCCATGATTTAATATATGCAATACAATAATCATTTTTATCATCATTTAACTATACAATCTATACTATACAATAAATCTATAAAGGGTGTCGTGTCTGTACATTTAAGTAATTTAAAGAAAGTGGTATAGATGGTCATTATAAGGCACCTAGAATCCGAAATAGTCATTTTGAAATTTTTGTCTGTCTATCTGTATGTTATAGCATTACGCAAAAACTTTCGAACGGATTTTGATGAACTTTGACAGGAAGATGTCAATTTTGTATTTGACGAGTAAAAGCTATTATCTTTCATTTCTTCGGTGCTCATTTTCATATCCTCGTTCCTCTATACCCTATTTATTCCTCAAATTATTCTCTTCTGCCGTGTTACCGCTCCATTGCCGTTGAAATGCTTACAATTTTTTTCCTGTCTTTCACGACCAACATAAAAAAGGAATCTAGGAGGAAGGGATGTTTATTAGTTCTCGAGGAGGCACTTCATTTGCCCGAGAACCAGGAGTGAGAAAAAGGTCGTAAAAGTCATCTTCATCTATCAACCAGCAAATTAACTGGCGAATGACATTCATTTCCTTATTCTCTCCGTGCGTTTCTTAAAGGTCTGTATTTAAGATTTGATAGTGATGAAAATTTTTTAATAAATTAATTATTTTACTCTTCTCTTCACAAATACTTCCGAAGAATAGTATAGTAGCTTCTTGCACCTCAGGAAAGAAATTTCTGATGATCTGATTGGAATTCTGAAAAAATACTTTATTTATTCGAGTCACCAGAGGCTAGTTATCCTAGCATTGCATCCACTTCCGATTCAGCAAGCAATGCTTTCCCCGTATTATGGTTACATTTCTGGATTTTTAGTCGTAATTTATTCATCAGCAACATTTGTCGGTTCATATTCGATCTAAAATATCCAAACACCGGCGAGTTCTTCCGCTCTCAGTTCTTTACTTGAAATATTCTAATATCCAAATAACATTTTCCTTTCAATCAATATTATCCAAACTCAGAGACGCCAATTCCTCGTACGTTTTAAGTAACAGCTACAATTTCACAAACGATCTAGATTCCCTCCAATAACTCCGATTTTTGGGATTTTGCTACTATTTACTCGACTGAGCATGCCGTTGAGAAAATTTTGTATGCACGACATGGGAGCTGCAAGACTACGGCATACTTGTTAGTGTAGTCGAGTGTAGTGTAAGTCGAGTAGCACGTCGAACACTATGAGATTACGACTTTTGGGATTCTGCTTGCTTGCCTACCCTGCAGTGGACAATTCTAAATTATGATTACATATATTATCTACGAATCATTCCTACAAATATAATTCTTTGATTCGTAGGGTCAGAAATACATTTCAGCAGACGAAAAAAATATTAATCAGAAAACGAATGCTGGACCTTCAAAGATCAAAAACTGTACTAACATGGTCATTGCCTGCAGCATCGACGGTCATTGTTACGTCAAAAAATTTTCTCGAAAATCTGAAATATAAAAATAAGAAATAATTGAATAATTTCGATGACTAAATCTTCATTAAGTCGTATCCAAGCTATAGGCACTTGGCCCGCATTCTACTGGTAAATCATAACGATGTAACGATCATGAAATGAATCATGCAAGGGTAAGCAGAGGAAATACGGCGAGAAATAAATTAAGCAAACGCAAGCATAATTCAGCTGCTCTTTTCGTAGAATTCCCGAAGTCCTCTCCTGAAAGGCGTCGTTCTCTAGATTGGAATTCCAAATAATCTAGACTCAGCAGTAAATTTATGCTCCCGAGATGCCTGTGACTCCTTATATGTCAACGTGGCAACGTACCGTCAACAATTATATGCGTATGCTCAATAATAATTATACTTATATCACATATCATTTTATACATATTATTCATCAATTACAAACAACCTCCAAAATAATATAAGATTGCAACTGGAACGCACTGAGAGGTTCCACAACTCCCGCAGTGCGGTTTTCTACGATTTGTGTGTTCCAATTGTCATTCTCATTGTTTCAACATACGTTGTCAACATATTCGGCAACTTTCTGGTACGTCGCTGGCTTGCGTCGATTTATGTAAATGTAGTTCATAATCTCGCCTTGGTAAGCCTTTTTGGGTGGCTTTGGTAAAACAAGTCTCAGTTATTAAATGAAATTTTAATTAACTAAAGCCAGCGGTGCGTGGTGGAACTTATCCATGTTTAAATGAAATGAAAAACAAGAATCCACTTATTTCACTGATATAATATTAGTGGAATTAGTCAAGTCTTGTTTTACATTTCACTTAAATTAAATTAGTCTCAATGTCACCCAAATAAAGTCGTTTCAGTTTTATTATTGTTACGAAATACATTTTCGGCATCTACACAATATTTCTCGTTTTAAACATAATCATTGCTATCAGTATTACATACAAATTCTAACCATGAATTACCGGTAAACCCCAAGAAAAATTGAGACTTCGATCCTATCATGGTTTCCATCCCAGAAGGTATAATATATAATACTGCCATCATAGAAGCATTTTGACACAATCCATAAATCTGAGGTACTTCCAGACAGAGAACCTTAAGTTCTCGGTCATCGGGCTATCGTTAGAGGATAATTCTCTCATAAGTAACGAATGGCGGCGAGCTTGAGTATTTAATTTGGAGATATTCCCTGTTCCCGGATGATAGCTTTTAGACAGCTATCATGCGGCATGAGAATAGAACATGCGATTACGTTTAATCTACTTATAGATTAACTTAGTCTACAAATTTTGAATTGACCATAGGTTCGACGCCAAGGTGCCTTAAATTTTACGGTACCTAATATGTAAAACAAACTCGGAACTTTTTAGAGGCGCTTCCCGAAGTAATTTCGACATAATATTTTAGAAATATTTGGAGGAGTTATTTCCATCACGTAGTATACAAACAGGTCGCACAAAATGGTTCTGGATTCGACGCCAAGGCTCCATAAGTATTCTTCCATAAGATTTGTACGGAGACCAAAGAACTATATCTGAGGACCTTTCCGGCATGATTTCGACTTGCAACTTTTTATATAGTTAGAAATTGCACTTTCGTAAGTATAATGATAACTCTATAATAAATTTGGGGTCGACGCTAGTTCGGCTCCAAATTCTCTATAGAGTGAATTAAGATGAACTCAGATACTTTTTAAATCAATTCCAGAAGAGATGGATAATTACAATCTGAAATAATGATAGAAAACGCAGTTTTTATCTGTATGCATGCGACAGATTCAAAACTGTAGCGCAAAAGGGTGTAAAGTTTCTGCGGCTATCTGTAAACTTGTTTTTGACACACATATGGGTCTTGATATGTTCTTGGTTCTTAACATCCGTATTTTGGGCCATTGTGGAAATAGGAAGATGTTACTGATTTTCCCAATGAGGGGAAGATTATTAGATTTAACTTGATAAACATAATTCTCAGATTTTTTAATAAACTTCTAGAGACCACATGTGAATTTCCATGGTGACCTGTTTGCTAGGCCCCAAGGTAGGAGATTCATTTAAGCTTGTGATAAAGAGTACTTTACGTTCCTATATCTTACTTTTGCCAAACAACTAGAGCTTTGAAAATCTATTACACCCAATAATTTCTAGGAATTGGTGGAACTTTATCACCTATAAGCATACAGCATACAAGCAAATTTTATTCGAATAATATACAGAAAAAAAATAATATACAGTAAATATTTCTACGACATTTCTACAGTAAATATCGCTATGATTTCTATGTATATTAAATTTCTATGATGAAATTTAAATATTTCTATGCTACACTACATCATGTAACTGCAAATGTAAATGTAATTAAATGTTATTTTTAAATTTCATTTTCTTGCTATCACTTATCTAAAATCATGTAAATAGACAGTAAAAATAAATATAATTCGTTGACATAATATATTTTTATCTTAATTTCATTAGCTAAATACTGCTTTTTTAGCTAGTCTTTTCACATTTTGAATTTTGAAAATTTTACTGCCAAGTTCTATCATTTATTTCTAATAGGTCTACTTTTGTTCTCGTGCTGTAGCTTTTCTTGTGTCCAATACATTATACAGAAAAAACGTGGTTAGCTTAAGACGATAGTGTTGGTATCTGCTGGATAAATTACATCTTCGTTAACGCTATTTTTGCACTCTTCGAAAACTTGCAATGAGTATCTTTAATTTTCTGAAATGAATGTTCTGAAGAGTGTTACATAATTTTAAAAATATATCGCTAACAGAGGTGTTTTCCACAACTACAGAGTAATTAAAAAAATAAGGTGTAGGCCAAGACACAATGGTGAATGGAATGCTCCGCATTTTAAGTCCCCGCCCTAAGAAATGAGTCAAAACTTCGATAATTCCATTACAGAGTAAAGATTTCTTCCTCAAGGAAGTTATCAATCGCAACGGCTAGATGGCTTTTCGCACAAAAGTATACTAACTATTAACTTCCAAGAAATTAAGCAATGTATAAAATAATGATGTAGCAATATTTCTAATGATAATACGATTGAGTAATTTATAAAAATTTCTTCCATTAGAAGGTCAGAATCTGTTAAGGTGAGGTAATACTTACACACTGAATTACGAGCATGTAGATTTAATATCGCTTAGATATCAATTTCATACATCGCATTCGTAGATTAATCGGCTTCTTCAGTTTTGCTGTAAAGAGAAATACCTTAACATTAATAAAAATTTTAATTTTTAAATCAAAATTTTATGAAAAAAACTCCACCTCAGGTCTAAAGTAGCGAAGATGTAAGATGTATGTCGCGTCGCTTATGAGAAATTTCTTTGAACTAAGTCCGACGGTTATGGGTCAGAGGATCACAATTTATTTCACGCATTTAGAATCTGGAATGATTGTGAATGTAATATAAGTTGTGCGTAAATATTTTAAAGCTAATCAACAAATTAAATTTTTTGAACTTCTATTCGTCTTCGCCGCTTAGTATAGCGATAGGTCGCTGCTTTCTTTCTTGTGGTATTTTCATACACCGTTTTCATTGGCGCCGCGTTTTCATTGCTGCCAATCACAGTCAACCTACTAGACCAACCACTGCCGAGATTTATCAGTATAAGGGATTGCTTCTCAGTGTTCACTTGGCGCGTAGACGTTTGAAAGAACTGGAGGAAGATCGGATTCTGTTCAAACATCGCACATAAGAGTGAAGGTAATAGGGATTAATGTATTTCCTTCTCGTCAATATTTTCAAGAGAGATAGCATATTTTTCATCCTAATCAGAATTCTTTTCTCGTTTCAGCGAAGTTTCGATCATACGCGACTATACTACTTCACCTCCCACAAGAGCGAGGAAAATACATTTTTGGTCCGAAATGGAGAGAAAAGACGCAACAAGTGGTGCAGCAAAGGAGCAACAGGATTCAAAAGTGCAATCGGTACGTACATATTTCTACTTATTTGAGTATTGACTTCAGTAAAGCGTCCGCTCAGCGATTTATTTCACCCGAATCAAAATCGTTTCTTTGCACAATAAAATCGTGTGGGAGCACAGTGATCTTTTATTTGTGATAAATGGACACCGAGTAATTGTTCTGCGTTAATAATTTCTAGTGTTAAAACGCTCATCATAGAAAATACCGAGTAATTGTTCTGCGTTAATAATTTGTAGTGTGAAAGCGCTCATCATAGAAACTATCAGGAACTTCGGCGAAGTGTCATCTCAGCGATTTATTTCACCCGAATCAAAATCGTTTCTTCGTGCAACAGAATGGTATGCGAGCACAATTATCTTTTATTTGTGATAAAAGGATGTCGATTAATTGTTCTGCGTTAATAATTCCTAGTGTTAAAGCGCTCATCATTAAAAATATCAGTAAATGATGTCCACAAACATGCACTTGAAGGCATGATTTTTATCACTGATATCTACTTAAATTAATGCCAAAATTTGTATTTTTGCTATTTAATCATCGTCATCATTATGTCAATGAATTATGATGATAAAATCTTTTCATAAAGTGAATTAATAATAAAAACTATATTTTTTTGCAACGATTAATAAGATCAAGTTTTCACGGCATCTCTTGTAATTTTCCAGAGTTTAAGAAAAAATTATCCTATTATTATATCAGGAGAGAATTTCATTTCATAACTTGTTAAATATTTTAACTGAAATTTTCTATCAGCATTGGGCATGGAACTTTAGTAGTACAGCTCTGCGCTGTCACTAATGATTGTTAAATAATTATGGAACATATAAGAAAGTGTAGGGAACGAACTAAGAAAGAAAATGAAAATTTAGATTAGAATTTATCTCTTCACAGAGTTTTGCGTTTTATTTTATCGAAAATATTCACCTGTTTAAAATTTATATGTTCTCTTACTTTAAATCGCTAACTTATGTCGTGTATTATTTTCCATAACAATAAACTGAGTAAATGATAGGATGTAGTAATAAATGATAATAAAATAAAATGATAGGATGTAGTAAATGATAGGGTGTAGTAATGATGAGATCGTGACACTCACACTGGTCCAGGTGCTTTATAATTTATAATTATAAGACAGCTGGTTGAATTTGCATTGTGAATACACAAATATATGACAGAAACATATTGAATTTCAGTTTCTATAGATATAAATATTTGCATTCATTTCTTTTCCAGTACCTCTGCAAATTACATTTTGTTTACTCAGAAACAAACTCAAATATCAGTTGGGCTGAAGGACCTTTAAGTGCATAACTTCTGCTAAGCATTTGTATATCATCATGCAAACAAGGGGTAGAAAATAGATTAATTAATTTTTTAAAATTCTGCTCCATCATTGAACCAGTTCATTCATGGTGTTTCCTGACCTAGCCTTAATAGCGGAAATATTTAAAGTATAAAAAATTTCTACTTAGTTACCATATTTCAAACAATATTTAAGTTTTTTTCCATAGTTGTGAGCCTGATGTGAACATAGTAGTGGATTAACTGAATACAGGTTAGGATGCTGTGTATTACAGCACAACCTGAGTTCAATTTTTACAATATTGTTGATAACTAAAATCACTCTTCCTTCTCTTGGCACCTGTTGAGGTGTCTGCCGAAGGTCTGCCAACTGAAGGAATACCCCTTATCGATGTCTCTAGTAACGACAACACCCTTTATTTCCTGATGGCAAGAGAACAATCTCTACTACCTCAGGATGTAGTACTTGCATACAAAGGTGGGATTCAAAAATTTTTGGAAGACTTTATTATTCCCACAACCATGCACTGCAGTATTAAGTATATTTTCCCTTGTTATCATGCATGTTTAGGCACTAGTTAGGCACACTCGGGAAATTCTAAATACGAGTTCATACAAACCAGTCTGCACTGGCTGAATCCCATCATTGCCTGCACACACTAAAGGTATGTAAGCAGTGATGGGATTTAGCCAACATATGTATGTATCTCCAGTTATCACTAAAAATTAGCATGTGATAAAATTGCATTTCTAGGAGAGAGAACCTCTATTCTAACAAACAAAAAATTTCAGAAATATTGTCATTAATTAGAAGACTTGAGTCATAAAGTTTCAGTAACAAAAAATACTACCTAAAGGTCTTATTAAATGCCTGTTGTGGTATCTTTTGCTGGATTGGATTGTTTGGAGAAGTTTTCTACTTTCACTTCCAAAATTTATTTATATTTATTTCTTATTAATCAACTCATTTTTTGATTTTCCTCCGGAACCAATTTTCAGTAGCTAAAGCGCAATCTTTCAATATATATTCATGGTACATGCCTCACACCCAGAAGTGGGCATGCATATTATGAGTCTACAAATCTTTCACTTGCATCAACTGAGGGGTGATAGTTGACTGAGATGTTTATACTTCCATGTAAATGCTTATTTGGCTATTAAAATTCTCCTAAGCATCTTATATACTTTTTCCTTTCATAGTTGTTTGATTGTCCAAACAGAATTCCTCAACTTATTCTATGGTTGAGTTCTCTAGTTTAATTTCAGCTCGTATATATTTATGTGACTTATTTACCACCATCATTTTGGTTTGGAGTGTTGATATTTAATTCTAATCTCTTCAGTGTTTTGAG
Organism: Pachydiplax longipennis; assembly: GCA_036926295.1. Taxonomy (NCBI): domain Eukaryota; kingdom Metazoa; phylum Arthropoda; class Insecta; order Odonata; family Libellulidae; genus Pachydiplax; species Pachydiplax longipennis. Next base: position 7,612,007 of record JAVFKF010000010.1, read on the forward strand.
TCTCCAACATTCCTTTTATGCTCTCTGGAGTTAATAGGAACTGCTGTGACATCTGAAAACTATGTATGCATTTTCCATTTATCTTCATGTTCTTACATCTTGCTTTTTTCTCGTGGCTTTTCTATAAACAGATTGAAAAGATATAGGGACATGGGACAACCTTGTCTGATATCCACTATTTTGGCTTCTAATTTATTCTCATTAATATTAATATCTGTGATTTGAAGCATAATAATTGAGAATTAGTCTTCTGACATTGATTAAAATTTTCAATTGATGGTAGAAAGATAGTTTGGTAGTTGATGCGGTCTTTTTAATTTTTTGCCAGTCATAGCTGTCCATTTTTAATAAAATCTCAATGCAATTTTTCTTTCCCATAATATTCAAGGATTATTTTTTTAATTTCATTTTTTCATTCTACATGTTATAGAGTTTTTTATTAATTATTATTCCACTTGCCCTTGCTGCCAAGAAGGTAATTAAGAGCTACCTTGAGCTCAGTTACACTTATTGGGAGTTTACTGAAATCAAATATTGAATTTCTTTTAGCTATTTCCTCATTTTCTATGTATTATTTGAGTTCCTTGAAGTAGATTTCTCACATACTCTCTCCTTGTTGAGAAAATGTCCATTTTTTCATTATATATAACAGTAAACATGGTCAAATACAAGTAACCAATGCTTCTTTTATCTCTTCAATTTTCTCTCTCATTTAGCTGTCCCTCTCTTCCGTACGTTCCCTTTTGAAAGCAAGTATTTGATGTTTCTGAACTCAATGAGGTGCCCTCCCTTCACTCCATCACATTTCTGAATCAGTCTGAATATTTCTTATCCCATCTGTTTTCTATGGCCCTACTTTGCTAAGATGTTCTCTGCTTCTCATGAGTACATACTTTTGTTTCTTTCCACCTAACTTCTAAGAGTTTTTCTGTCTGTTGCATTAGTCTTGACAACTGCTTCATATTCTACTGTATATTTGTCTCATCTGCTTCAGTTTGTTTCTATGGTTTAATATTGCAGTTAACAATTACAGTTATATTACTAGCATCTCGTTTAAGTCAGGAATGTTTATATCATGATTTGGCTTCGTTTTTGAAACCAGGTGCAAAGAACTAAATTTTCCAGGATGTTAAAAATCCATGTGTTCTATTCTATACAATCTTATCATATTTATGTAAAAGCACTTACCAGTAAAAACATGAAGATTATATGTATGGAATAACTATACAGACTATAAGACCATACATAACAGACAACATCTAGAAAATAATTGCTCTTATTATAAATTAAAAATTTTATTTCTATGATCGTGAGCATAAGACCACCTCACATTCTCCTGATGCTAAATCTAAAAAATCTGAACCCATAAAATTTCATATGGAGTATAGAGAAAACAAGCCAATGGTCAAAAATGGATGTAATTAGTTTCTAAATTTACTCACTATTCTCATCAAGCATCTTCAACCTTTTTCTCCTTCTGACAACTGTATGCATCATATTCAAAGGATAGCAAAACTATAGAAGTATATATATATATAAAGTGTTCTACCTTTCGGTAGGTTCATGTGCCCCCACATTCCCTATTTAATTCCCTCTCCTTCAATTCCCGATAACTTATCCCACCCCTTAATTCGTCTAATAACTTTTGTCTTTGTCTTCCCATCTGTCTTTTCCTTAGCATTCTTCCCTCGATCGCTTTCTTCAACAATCCCTCCCCTCTCAATATTTGACCCACCCATTTCTTTTGTCTATTTCTAATTACATCAATCATTACTCTTTTCTCCCCAACCATCTCTAGAACCTCCTCGTTCGTTTTTCTGTCGACCCAACTAACTTTCTCCATTCTACGCCATACCCACATCTCAAAAGCCTCCAATCTTTTGACATCCTCTTTTCTCAACGTCCACGTTTCACACCCGTACAATATTGAAGTATACTTATTGTAAAAGAAAACATTTATGTCTTCATGAATAACATTCAGTTATAGAAAACTATTTTGAGGGGGTGGGACTTGGCTTACTAAATACAGAAAAAGGGCATGTGGATCATCATATAGACAAATATTAAGGAGGTATTAGGAAAAGGTGATCCTGTGTGAATCAGATTTTCACAAACCATGTGGAAAAGATTAACAATATCCTGTGAGTAAGATCTATAAAAGGCCCTTTATATGTCATAACATTAATGTTGTTTGCCTGCCAGTTCCTGTCTCCCAGGTCAAAACAAAGGACTTATATCTGAATGGAGAATGACTTATGTCCTTGTTTTGGGTTCATATCTTCACTCCTTAAACAAGATATTCTTAAAAATATGTAAACAGTAAAGGATCATACTTAAACCAAACAGCTACTGATATGAAAAATATAAAAATTGGAGGAGAATTAAGATGACCCTGAAGGTAGTAATACAATAAGAATAAGATGAATAATTAGAAGTCAAATTCAATTCATATTCTGTTTCAATTATTATGATCTCCTCTTTAAAATAAATATTCCATGACATGAGTCGACAAAAAAATTTCCAATTCAAAATATCTCCCATTGCGGCTCAGATAATACAATGGTTGCATCGTCTTTAAGAAAACATTTAGGGAAGAAGCAAGATGAAAACAGTAAAGCATAGTCCACACAAACTACTATATTAGCAGAAGATTATATTATAGGCAAATATGTAGGAATCATGAGTAGCATAAATGCTGGGATTCATGCAATATGAACATTTTAATTATGATTTTTATGTACAGCTAGTTCCAAAAAAAACTTACCACCTAAGCCGCAACCCGCATAACAGACGTGAAGCTCGATGAGAGCGAGTCTAGAGTTTTCCACGCATTCTATTGGCTCTTGGAAGGAAGGCGCCTTTTTAAACCGTTGTGAAACGCGTTGAACGTATTTGTACCGTCTTTATTAGCACGAAATCTAGTTTAAATTTAGTGTTAATTTTTACTATGTCAGCAGCATAGTATTAAAAAATGAATGAGAATCGGATCTCCTTATTTCGGCCAGAAATTTCTGCGTAATTCACCTTTTTCTGGAGGCATCGGGTAAACTTACTTTAGCTGCTTCAATTATCCAATGAAAAATTATGTCATTGCAAGATTAAAAAGGATTATATTATTACGTTTTTATGCTCTTGACGCCTACAGGAAGAACTTTTAAATTTATTTAGAGGAAATTCACGACTATGACTCAAATAGAAAGATGAACGAAAACTCAGCAAGGAGATAAAGAATAATTAGGAATAAGAACACAATCAACTGTATGTCAACTAATTTATGTTGCAGAAAAATTCTATCGAGAAGGGGAGTATGAAAAAACTTCGAAACCTACTGAGGAAAGCAAAGATGAAAAGAAACTTTATCTGGACGAATACACCGAGAAAGAATCATTTTAAGTCAACCTGGTAGAGGGCTCTGAAAATTAGACCCAAAACATATTACAATAAAGTAAACCAAATAAATTACGATCAACTACATCAGATAATTACATCAAATATTATAAAAATTTTAAATACCACCAAATCATATGATAGAAAGTAAAATATTTATTGGTGTGCTATCATCATTTTCTAAGGTAATTGTTTAAAATTCAAATTGCTAATTTAATATTTTAGAAAATAACATAGGTATTAGAATAGTAGCACAATTTAAATACTGAGGGCTACAAAATGTTTTCACGTATCGAATTAAAAATTAATATACCACGAAATTAACGCCAGCATCTCGTAACATTTTTCCTAAAATACTGTTCATTGCCAGTCCCAGAAAAACTATCCCTTTAATTAAATCAAGTTCATGTTACTTGCAAAATTACGCTGTCCCAACTTTTATCTAATGCTAAATCTCTTTCTTGCCCCGTGGTGCAAATTTTGACTCGATTTCTTCACAGTTGAATTATTCTGCAAGACAGAGAAGTATAAAATTTGCTTGATACTACAATTAACAGAGCATTAGGTAATTCAGAATATATGCATCAACATGCCATTCTGTTCTTACTTCCACCAGGCATTCGTGGTGACGGTATCAGATGAAGCAATATGATTTTGAGATGAGATTTGGCTGTTTCTGACAAATTCGCGTCTGAGGTTTTACTAATTCTTCCATGGAGAAAGGAGAACTTTCCTTTCCTCCACCCTGGCCCTAGGAGTATCCCCTATTCATTCCTTTGTTGTTTCTTTTTCTTTTGTTGCGTCCATCGAAAGGTATTGTCTATTTTCTCAAAGGAACCATAAAACGGCCGATGGGTGAAGGTGAACTCCGCTCTGAGAAGAAAAACCCCCTTTTCGGCAGATTGTGGATGGTCGTATGTATCCGGGGTAGCGAATTTAAAAGCGCTAATGAGGATGCCTGACCACACCCCTGCTGAGCAGGCATCAAAGGTTAGGGTATGGTGGCGGCGACCGATCACAAGTAAGGTGGGAAATGGTGGATCCGCGATTTGTAATCTTCGCCGCAGGTATTCCCTTAGGGAATGAAGATATTCAACTCTATTTTTGAGGTAGACGACCTTTCAGGACTTCTTGCAAGGAATACACTTTAAGATGGTTAAGAAACAACAGTTAGTATGGCAAATCAAAACCTTAAGACTAATTTGCATATAAACTCCAGGTTTCCTATACTTGCATATTGCAGGTTTACACGTTAACACCTGGTTTATTTACATTTACATTAATACCCCGCGAGCCGCCGTATGACTTATGTCAGGGGGTGTGAAAACAACCACAACAGGATTTCCAAATGGTCCTGAAATGATTTTCAGAACTATACGCTAGACTAATGTTTAATAAGACTAATGATTAATGATTGCTGCTTCGGTTTCTGAATGCCTCAAGTAAGATATATAACCCGAATTATTTGAATGGTGCATAATATGTATAATAATTAAAAGAAAAATCACTATCAATAATTATGAATGATGGGTAAAAGGAGTCATGGAAGAACACGTTAAAAATAGAAACCAACGGATGGTAACCGGAGTTACATGAGAATATTCCTGTAATTCTCATGATTCATACGTTAGCTGTTAAAATATTCTTGGTTCTATATGTAATCCATTATTCCAACATTCACTCCAAGGACCTTCGTAACACCCTCATCCTAGGCACATCATAATTCTCTACGAACTTTGCGAAGATGTTTTTTAAATTTTTCATAGTATTTTTAAATAGTAATGCAAGGAAGATCATTCCAGTTAAAATAGGACCTTCGGAAAATCTGAATGATAACATAAAGTTGACAATGTTTGGGTGCATCATATCAGAATTAGTATCTCTATATTCTGCTTTTAAAGTGAATGGTATAAACTGTATTAGCTTATACTAAATAACTAATTCAACAACAAAAATGAAAAAATAAGTAATGCTGCCTATCGTCAATTTATATCAATCAAGCTCTTCGTCAATGATTGTTTACTTTATTTATATAAATTGTTTTTTATGCTTTATTTCGTCCCTACATTGAGCTAAAAATTTCGTAGTTTGGAATAACTTGAGAAATGAACAATGAACTAGAGAAATGCCATCTAATATTTATTCCTTATGCTTACGAGAACCAAATCGTTTCACTTCTCTTATAACATCTATGATACAAAATAGATAGAGCGTTGAAGATGATCTTACTACATCAACTAAAGTTTCTATTATCATGTCACTAAAATATGAATTGAAAAGTAAATATGGAATTTTAGATACTCCGCATATTTAGTGTCGCAGAAACTTAGAGTTTATACGCCGATTACAGATAAATCACATCTCTAAAGTTAGGTAAGATTTAGAATAAACCATTGGCTTGCATAGATAGTAATACCAATGTTAGCAATTTTTATCGGTTTGAAAAAACCAAACTCTCTTTCCAAAATAAATTGCTGATAAGAAGATGGTTTAGGTTCTGGCTTAGTAAACTACTCGAACTTTCTTATAGAATTAAAAGATTGGTACGATACATTGAACATCGCTATTGCATACAATTTCGGAGATCCTGGGAATTACTGATGCATCAGAAGGAAATTTCTGAAAGTATGATAAGCCATGGGCGTTATATCCTGTATATTTGAATGTTAACCATTCTTGACTAATATATTACTTAAATTGGATAAATGAGTAGTTTCTCTGGAGGCTGTCATAAACGGAAAAAATATATGTTGGATGAGAAAATTGAGAAGGTGAGTGAGTGGGTTATACTTTTAAAAGAGGTCGTTGCTCCTACTCAAAGTGACCAATTGGTCAACGAGGAACGCAAGAAATGCCATTACCTATTGTGATTTATCCAAAAATCTGGAATTAACATACCTCTTACACTTTCGGTTGTTAAATTCATGTGAGTGTATGTATTACTGTTGCCGTCGTTTCTCACTTCCCTATCTCTATCAAAACAGTCCCCCTCTTGAAGTCCTCGTGAATTCATTGCTTTAACCACTTCTTCCAATCACTCCTCTATCTTGCTTTTCAAATTTGTCATGGAATGTGGAGAGATGAAAAGTTTCTCATAGCCATACATTTTAAATACGAAGGAATATTTTCAATATCACCGAGCGATAAATATGTAGATAGACTATTCATACCAAACCACCGCCCATTCATCTCAATCATTAAAATTCTGTCGAAAAAATATGAGAGTTACGTAGGGCCAGCCATCAACCGAGGGGAGAAAAATTTCAACATGAGCCTCATATGCGCTTCTTATCCCCGTGTGATACTTACAGGGTTGGAATTACAGGTAAAGAGGCCCTAAAACTATTTCACTAAGTCCCTATTATTTCGCGTATTTTTAACGTTTTCTACATTATAATAATTGTAAACGTGATAATAAACAGTTGAAATATAAACAATGCAAGTAGTTTTGTATGCATTCAAAATTAATTGAAAATTTTACATTCATAGCTTACAGTAGCATTCAATGAGCATTATGACAAAACCTCATTCCCTCTATCTTTTTGTGTATTTTAGAACTTGATAAATACGAGAGAAGAACGTTTAAGAACGTAATGGTTTGTGACTGCAACCATTTCAAGAGGAATCCACAGAAGAAATCACGTTTATTCGATTCACACTTCAATGACACCAAAAAAATTCATTTTGGATTCAAAATCAACGTGAAAGATGGTTGTCTCGTATCCGTCATCTTTATTAATTCAGGAAAATCGATCCTAGCACATTTTCTATCAATTGATTTGGACGGTATATTAAAAATACCAACTGCATAGATGATAAAATTTACTGATTTTTTACCGATCGAGTTTTAATTTTGATGCTTATCAAATTAAACAAAATTTATCTAAAATACGCAGAGAATGCCTCAAGACTTCATACTACATCTTTACTTATAGATTTTTTATGTATTTAAAGTAATAGCCTAGATATGGCCATGAGTTCACCTTACTTTACTTTTGTAGATTGCATTCACACAGGGTGTGATAAAACAGGTGATCGATATGGACTCCTTAGGTATATAATTTTAAAGGCTAATAACTCTTCTCTTGAACGATGTATAATATTATCTACTATTATAATATATAATACGACCCATTATAACCGCAGAGTTTTACAAGCGAAGGCATCGAATTCGAGGTCTATACATTTTGGGTCCGACACCGATTCAAACTGCGCGGAAATTTTCTTCCTCCCATCTCAGTCCTAACCATAAGCTCAGAGCGGCTCAGAGGCAGATTTTGCAAAAATTTCCTTCGTCCTGCTTGTGCCTTTCGTCTCAGACTCAAATTTTATGAGGGGAAGGGGGTTTGCCTCGGTTTCCTAGGAATAACGGGACCTCGTGTGCGACGCTTCCCTCGGTGCGAGAAGCAAAGCTAGAATATATACTGATTTGTAATAACCATTTTATAATAACTGAATTCTTGCATTACAACATCCATATTGTTATAATACTATTCTGCTACGCCAATGTCACCAAACTAAGGATACTAATAAATATTTGCAATATCAATAATGCAAATAAATCCATTTCAACTCTGCAAGCGGAACCAGGACAGAAGCAGACTATCTCCTCCATGTTTTCCCTCTCTCTCTCTCACTCACTTCTTAAGGCTCGCTTGCAGGAAACTCACTGCCTGTTATGCGGGTTGCGGCTTAGGTGGTAAGTTTTTTTTGGAACTAGCTGTACAAAAAATGATACTTGCACCAGTATATAGAGTGCTGCAATTTTAGAGTCCAAACTTATTTCCCTCAACTTAAATCATAAAATTATTATCACTGACATTTCTTTTTCTCTTAGCTTTCCCAGCAAGAAAGCAGTGGTAGTGAAAAGACCATTGAATTATCCTCAAGTGAGGATGAGGAGCCTTTATCCCAACTTGCTGATAAGTTGAAAAAACAGGTAACGAACAACCACAGGGAAGGATTATTTCATGGTATAGAGATTCTCTAGACTCTTGAAGTCAAGTAGCTGGCATATTTATCATTAGCGAGAGCAATCTCCGGTTTGATATTGAGCGGGAGTTCATACGTGCAAAATGACTTTGGCTATCTTAGCACTTTTATCATTAATACTGCTACACAGCGATCCTATTTAACAGTCTGGAATTCTGCCTGAAAGTATGTCCCATTGTGGCTCAGATCTTACAATGGTTGTATCATCTTTAATTAAACATTTAGGGAAGAAGCAAGATGAAAACAGTAAAGCATAGTCCACACAAACTACTATATTAGCAGAAGATAATATTATAGGCAAATATGTAGGAATCATGAATAGCAAAAATGCTGGGATTCATGCAATATGAGCATTTCAATTATGATTTTTATGAACAAAAAATAATACTAGCACCAGTATATAGAGTGCTGCAATTTTAGATTCCAAACTTATTTCCCTCAACTTAAATCATAAAACTATTATCACTGACATTTCTTTTTCTCTTAGCTTTCCCAGCAAGAAAGCAGTGGTAGTGAAAAGACCATTGAATTATCCTCAAGTGAGGATGAGGAGCCTTTATCCCAACTTGCTGAAAAGTTGAAAAAACAGGTAACGAAAAACCACAGGAAATGATTATTTCATGGTATAGAGATTCTCTAGACACCTGAAGTCAAGTAGCTGGCATATTTATCATTAGCGAGAGCAATCTCCGGTTTGATATTGAGCGGGAGTTCATATGTGCAAAATGACTTTGGCTGTCTTAGCAATTTTATCAATAATACTGCTATATAGGGATCCTGTTTAACAATCTGGAATTGAGGCATCATTAACACAAAAACTATTCCTTATATGCTGGAAAAAACATTGCTTTAAATTTGGATTGGGTTTGCCTTACTTGCTTTCATTTTGCCCATCTTAGGTGTATCTTCCAGTGCACAGGTAGGCACTGCTTCCTTGAATTGTATCAGAAAAAAATACATTAGTCACAAAAGATAAAGCAACATGCAAAATCATTAGGTTGAGATATATGTTTTTAAGGTTGTAAGCACAAATTTTCTGTGGTTCAGGAGTACGGTGCAATAGCATCATCTGTGAATGCGACTTTTGCATATGTCAATTGCTACACAGTAATATCCATTGAACATTTTCATTGAACATACATTTTAGACCACTCTTTTGTTTATAAATTGCTTGAATGCACAGGCAATGATATTGTAAAACAATTTCTTCAACTTTTTTATGATTATCTATTTTTCCTATGCTTGGACTATCTGAGTCTTGAACTATCCCTTCTTCAAAACCTTTAAACTATGTGAAAGCATGAACTGAGGTGAACTATCATTATCATAAACATTAGCATTGCATTTCTTTGATGTTGACTTGAAAATAGGTTGATCAATCAAATAAGACATGGTTAAAAATAATTTCAATTAAAATAAATCTAGGAGAGAATTTTTTATAAATAGAAGCAACAAATGTCAGGCATTTCAGAAAAGGCAAGGAGGAATTGGTATGATGAATGGAGATAGAAATAATCAAGAAACTTCAGGAGGAGATGGTAAGACTAGCCATTGACAAATTTGTCCAGCTACCTAAAGTAGATCAAATTTTAAAAAAGTAATAAAATAATCCTTCAAGAGGTGGTTAGCCTGCATTGATACTGCAGTTGATAAAATTATATGAAGAACAATATCACCAAACTGTAACTTAGAAGACATATCAGTGCCAAGAAAACATCTTGATGTTCTAAAAAACTTTGAATGTCTGGTGAATACAGAGTACATATTGCAACTTTGACTCTAAAAGTGTATTATTTCTCTAGAAATGCAGCCACTATAAAAAGGATAAATTTGAGAACTCTCAGATAGCCGACAGAGTAATCAGTTCAGCTTTGGAAACATGGTCTCTAGTTCAGCTCCTGAGGTTGGGGGGTTACATTTAACAGAGCTCACCCAGTATTGTGATAAATATGGATAGCTGTCTCTGTTATTAAGAGATGCAGTTAAGGTTCTATTTGTTCAAAACAAAGGATTTGCTTTTAAATGGGGAATGGCTTAGGTCCTTGTTTTGGGTTCATATCTTCACTCCTTAAACAAGATTTTAATTAAATGTGTACTGGATAATGATAATTGATCATATTTAAACTAAACAGCTACTGATATGAAAGGTGTAAAAATTGGAAGAGGATTAACAATGAAGGCAGATGATCAAAACTGAAAATTATATTAAATTCTGTTTAAATTATTCTGATCACCTTTAAAAGACTATGGTATGTCAAAAGTATATTCTATTGCACAAATCAACAAAAAATTCCCAATTCATTATGTCTCGCATTGTGGCTCAAAGCTTACAATGGTGAAATCATCTTGAGGAACATATCATCCAAAATTGACATTAAAAGAAGAGAAATTTTGGTCTCAATCTCAACTTAATAAAGACTTTTAAGACCTTTATAACATCCTAATACATAAGGATTTTAACTGACTTATGAACAGGGACACTGGTCAATGCAAACTAGTTAACTATTGCATGTATGTACAAAGAGGGACATCTGTACTAATGGTTGAGTCCTGTAATTTTAGATTCTGAGAGAGTATGAACATATTTTTGATAATTTGAATTATAAAATTAAAATCACTATAATTTTTTGTAACAGGTGCCTCATGGACCAAGCACAGGCAGTATCAAAACAGGATTGAAAAGAGAGAGGAAGGTCGAAAACGACGAGGAGGAGCCGCCAACAAAGCAGTTCAAGCCCTCAGCTGAGGTATGACCAATTACAGGGAGGGCTTATATCAGGGCAGCATTTAAAACAAGAAAAAGATATATTTGAAATGTGGATAAAAAAAACAATAAATTTAATTACTCAGAAGAGAATAGCTATGATGTAGTTGATTAAAAATCTTTGATAATGCATTAAATAATATGCCTCAGGTTGGGATTTGCTTCATCAAAGTCATATGCAATCTTGTGTGATTTTTATGATTAATTGAATACGAAGATATCAAAACATGAAAGAATGTTTTTCATCTGTAAAGTTTTCTTAGAATTTTTTGAAATAAGAAAGATATAGATTTGAAAGTTTTATCTCATTTTTGGAGTTCACCTGTGTCACAGATAGAGTTTTAAATCAATTTATATTTAACATAAATCAATATTCTTCCTTCCTCAAAACTATGCTCTCTTATGAAGCTGCAATTTTTGAGATGACAGTTTGAGATGCACTATCAACAAGCAAGGAAGAAGACAATTCATGAGTTCACAGACAAACTTCTCCTTTCTCAGAACATCAATTAATCATAGAGTTTATGGTGAAATTATTTTAGTAGGTCTCCTTGTTGGTGCCACATGTTGCACATCTGTAGAGGATTATCCAAATTTAGCGTAAAATTTACTCATACCTCCACATTAACACTCATACCGACTCTTATGAAGGTTAAGAACAGGATCCAGTTTATAGCAACATTAATGCCAAATTGTTTACTCCAAGACCTTGAAATTGTAAGCATAAGTAAAGGAGTCAAAAATATCTTACATAAATATCTTGATGTTGGAGAGTTTAAGGGAACTGGAAATAAATTTAGTAATTTTTAGCCTTATCACATATGCTTCTGAATGGTGGTAGAGAAATAATTTGTACAGTTGCACAGAGAAATAGAGAAAAGCCTCAAATGTTAATGATGTTGAATTTCAAGAATAAATATTGTACTTTCTAGATATTTGATCATAAATCAATTAAATCAATTGGACGAGAAGACAAACCATCAGGTTCCACTGAAGAAATGGGACAAGGAACAAAGAAAAGGAAAAGGACGCCCTCTACAGAGTAACCAGTTGGAATTCCTTCAAAAAAGACATTGATAAATAAATTCTTATTGTTAATCATATTGACTATGATGAAGGATAAAAAGCATATTCAAAAGATAATCACTGTCAAATTGTTGACTTCAAGATTTTTTAAAATTTAATCATAAAGAAAGGAGAAAATATCCAAAATGCACATCTCACTTTGAAACAGTTTCAAGGAACTGGACATATTATTAGTAGAGTAGTTTTTACATTATAATCATTCAAAGCACATTATATAATTTCCCTCATATTGGCAATCATTGCATCAAGAATGTGTGTAATTTTAAATGATTTGTTAATAATAAATTAAATTAAATGAGATAAAACATGAAAGAATGTTTCATCTGTAAAGGGTCATTATAATTATTTGCCTTGAAACATAATATAAAAATTCAGCAACTGGGTTCTCTTAACTATTTTGTCATCAAAATAAATAACTTTTTTCTCCTTGAAGACAATGTTCTTTTATTAAACTATGATTTTTGAATAGAGATTGAGAGATCTATCAATAAGCAAGGAAGAATTCATTACAGTCCAGACAAGCATCTCCTTCTCATAAATATCAGTTGTTCATAGAAGTGATGGTTAAAATTGCATATTGCACATTTCTGGGAATGTTTCTCAATTTATCATAGAATTTTACATTTATGCAAATTTAAATTATAGTACTCCTGGGAAAATAAAAGACAGCATGGAGTATTAAGAAAGGAGAAACTGGAATCAGAAAAGCTATTCCATTGCCTTCATTAAGTAATGGATCACAGGCTACAACCTTAACAACTACTTTAATTGCCTTTTTTTCTTGACATCCCTCTTCTCTGTGACACTAGCTGTAATTCTTCCCTTCCCTTCACTACTTTTATTATAATTAATCCTCAAAGTTCAAATCTATGTATCTCTGTCCCTTTAATGAACAAGTAGCAATTATCTATTTATCAAAAGTTGGCATACAAACATATAGTGTTCTCAGGTGACATTCCAGGTATATTATTCAATTTCTTTGGCCAACTCATGCCTACACTTCTTCTGTTACTGATTAATAAATCCATGTAGTGTGGTATTATTCCACAACCATTGAAAACTTTTTAGGTAATTCCCATTCACAAAAGGAATGTAGCAAAAACTCTATGCAAAATTACAGACCAATTTCCCTTGTTTCTCAATTTTATTTTATTTTTCATTATGCTTTCAATACACAATGATTGAATTCCTAGACAAGTCTAGGATTTTCTGTTTTCATATTTTGTTTTGAAGTCTACTTGTCAGGCACTCGTTCAGGCTGTCTACTACATACATGGATAAAAGAATTATTGCAGCTTTCTTTGACATCAGTAATGTATTTGATGCTGTTGATCATAGTCCTCATTTGTCTAAATACAATATTCTTGGTATCGCAGGTGTGCTAAAATTTTGATTTTGACCTATCCACTCATCAGCAGGTGGTTTCTGTACTGAAAATTGTAAGAGATGTCTCCTCAACCTTGGACTAAATTCTTCTGTTGCACCACAAATTTCAATTTTGAGTCAGATTCTTTTTTTAAATTCTTATCAATCAACTGCTAAGGAATCTTAAGTCAAACAATGTAAACAATGTATTAACATATGCTGATAATAATTCATTTCACTAAAATCGTGTCAATGATACTGAAAGGATCCTCCAGGATATGAGGAACTGATACCAGTTAAACTGCTCTTTACAAATAAATGCTTTTTCGTTCATCATGGTCAAGACATTATGCATGTGTACATAGTGAATTACTTTGGTCTTCACTTGGTGGAACCTTCTAATATCATTTATGGTGAATAAATATACCAGAGTATGTTGGTGTCCACAGGATAGTTTTATTCAAACTGATGACTAGTTTCAATACTTTAGCATCATCCTTAAGTTGAAACTAGTCATCAGTTTAAATAAAACTATCCTGTGGAAGCTGAAATACTCTGGCATATTTATTCACAATGAATGATATTATGTATGTGATAACCAAAATTTGGCATTCGATGAAATTAGGTTCTTAGGAATTTATATAGACTCACAAATGAAGAGGGCGATGTAATTGAAACATTTGTTTAAAGAGCTTACATCCTTACATATACATGCCTTCCTTGATTCACTCCTTTAGCATGTACCAGATGAAGGCAGTAGCAGCAATGAAACTGTTACTCTTACAACCAAAAAAACTTGAAGAGAAAAAAGAGAGATCTCTAATACAAACAAAGAAAATATCTACCTCATTAAAAGATAATGACTCCTTTATAAAATAAAATAGTTTCTAATAAAATATTTTCAGCCAAAATAAATCATCCATTATCTGAAGAGTCTGAATCGTTTTCTTTGGTGAAAAGGACAAAGCTAATTCAAGGTTCTTTGGAGAAAAAAAATTCATACCATAAAATCACCAGTGTTACCATAAAACCATCAGTGTTTTACTAGGAGAAACTGTGAAAGAGCGAGATAAATCTCTGATTGAAACAGAGAATGAAACTGCATCACTAGTGGAGATGGTTATTAACTTTTCAATAAAGAATATTTTCTCCTAATGAAATTCGTCATAAGTCATGAGATGTCTGTTAGCATGAGAGTTAGAATTGGTTTCCTTAAAGTGGAGGCTATGGCATAATCAATACTTTTTGTGCACTTAGATTAAAATCACTACACAACTATTTATTTAAATAGCCTTAAATCATGGTGTAGGATACTTCCTTGGTATGATAAGTGGTTTTAGACCAGATGTCTCTGTAATGGTTCAGTTTATATCATTGAGAAATTCATAAAAAATGTCATCCTTAATCTCCCATCTATCAGGTACTTGAAGAGGCCAGAGTCGGTGATGAAGCTGGTCCTCAGACAAAAAAGGAAAACTCTGAGAATTCTCTCAAGGTAACAGAGGAACCGCTTGAGGAGAAGGTAATGATGATGTTACTTATAAAATAATATATTGGTGTAAGATATTTCAGTGGTAATATAGGGCCTGTTTCGTACATTATTATAAGTAATGTTTCCACTTATATAAACTTAAAGTAATAGTAAGAAGTCAAATTTAATTTTGTTAGATACAATAATATTTGATACATAAAACAATCGCTTCATTAATATGGCATAAACTCATTGCATTATATTTGCTCTGGTAAAGTGAAGCCCTTTGTGGAACCATGTTTTTGTAATATATTTAGTTAAATATCTCTGAAAATTATTGTGAAAGGTGATTTTTTTCTTTCAAAACATTATCTTTCACAAAAGAAGAAATCTCCAAATGAAAGTGAGAATACAAACATCCCTCTAAAGTTCCAGGTAATGGTCTTTTTAAATGTAAACAAATTTCTGGTGGTCATAATAATAATCTAAAAGGTTACATCATTTATCAGGGTGCCTCAAAGTTGTTTTTCTAAATGTAGTACTGCAGTATGGAAACATTCGTTTCATTCATGTAAAAGTAAAAGAGACTCAATGTTTGTAGACTTTACATATTGAATTTGAGATTGGGGGATAATTATCCCTCAACACAAAATGAATGATAATCATATGATGATGTGCTCATATACAAAAAATACTGAGGTATAACACTTCTCATTATGGTATATAAAGTTATGGTAAAGAATATATAAAACAATTTGAAAGAGATTGTAGCTTTTTGCAGAAAATATATTGCATCAGGCAAGTTATGTCCAACTAATCATCCTAATTAGACAAATATTTTAATAGTGTGTTGAATATTATGCAGAGCTCCATCTCCTGCTTGGGACTACAAAGAGGCATATGACAGCATAAAAAGAATAAAAATTTTGGAAAACCAGCAGAATTTTACCAGGATGACACTTAAAGGAGAAAGAATCAAAGTAAGGGTAGGGGGAAAATGACAGAGGAGTTTGACATTCTTAACATGTTACAGGCAATGAGATCCTCTCTCTGCAGCTCTTTCAAATCTGGCTCTAGAGAAGGAAGTCAGACAGTACCCTATGGGCATAGCATTTTAATGGAATTCTACATTACATTAGATATGTTGAAGATATAGTACTGCTGTCAAGAGGAAAGAAGGATTTAGAATGAGGTTTATTATTTAAGCAGAAACTACAGAAGGCACAGTAATTTAGGTTAACATTAATAAGACAAAAGGGATATTAGAGGAAAAACATTAATAAAACAAAAAGGAAATATTAGAGAGGAAAGCGCAGCAACAGTAAGGATAGGAAATAAGGAATTTGAGAATTAAAAATTCAAATATCTAGGTATTGATTATGGATAACAATTGTTGTCTGAGGAAATAAAGGAATGAATTTCAATAGGTAAACAGTGCTCTTTTGCTCACCAACATATACTCAAAAATGCCAAAGGACATCAGCAAATGCGAGTATTCAAAACAATTCTGAAATAAATGGAAACTAATGAATTGGAAATATGGATGATGATTGAGGCAGACTTAAAGTTTATAAGAAGCTGGGAAGAAAGGATCCTAAGAAATATTTATGGAGCCAAAAAGGAACCAAAAGTTTGAAGAATATGCACTGGTGAGGAAATATAAAGACTACACAAAGAGCAGGAAACAGTGAATACTAAGAGTGGAGGAAGAATCAATTGAGCAGGTCACTTTCAGAGGATGCCTGAATCATCTGCCTTAAAAAGTCTTTACTGGGGATAGGAGGTGGAAAAGGTGACCCAGAGAAAGATGGCTGAATTGTTTGTAGGATGACCCATGGAGAATAGGAATGAGAAGATGGAGGTTGAAAACTAAGAGAAATGAAGGCAAGTAGTGCTAGAGGCCTAGGCTCCTTATGGGCTGTAGCATCAAAAGGATAGGTGGTTGGAACAGTGCTGCCAGAGGAAGCAATATTTCCATGGCCCACAGATGCTCCCATGCCCTATCATCAATTTCTGGTAAGGGTTAAGAGGAGTAATGTAGCAACTAGGATCAAAATGAGAGGTCACATAGGCTGGCTACTACAACAGAAGACATTGTGAGGCACCCTTGTATGAGATTAGAGATCCGATTTTTGTGTGAAGGAAACTCAGGCTTGTAGAAAGATGCCTGATGCGAGTTTCATTTCACAGGGCTCTTAAAGGTCATCAATAGTGTTAATAGTGTTTGATGTGACTTATAAAGTAGGTCTCCCTGGTCATCACAACTATAGATGTTATGAATTCTGACCATGTTCCACAAGTGCCATCGACGTGAAATTTTTACGACATACTGGCCTCACACTAGATGCCAGAAAATTCAGATGTCGACTCTAGCTATCATGGGTTCAATACCAGAAGGTCCCAAATATCGAAATTTTCCCATAAGAATGCATTGCCCAGAATTTTGAAAATTATTTTATATATTATATGATAATAATAAAATAATGATTGGTTGGGTAAAACAAGAGATAGGATGTTGGTATGTGCACGAGGTAGTCATATTTTGAGTGACAGTGACATATAGAAGTCACTTTTATGGCAAGAAAATATGAAAATATAAAATATGGTATCCATAAAAATATTGAATTATTAATTACTGTGTATATCCCCAGGGTAAAATACAATATTTTGGTAGGGCTCTACTGTTTTCTAGTAATAATGCTAGAAATGATAAATGTTTCATTTTCTTAATTGTTACATAATAATCAGCATTATTCTTCCTCACAGAATATATATAGAGAGGAAATCAGCAACAACAGCTGGGGTATAGACTTCAGTGAAAATGAAGATGACTGGATGGATAGAATATCTCCATTTCGACCCGATATGGTAATGACCAAACAGAAAATCAGATTTTTTCTGAGTATCATACAAGTGAATCATGAGGAAATAGAAGATGAGGAATCTCAATTTGTTTTTATTGAAGTAACACTATTTTTAATCTACAGAAAAACTCAAAACCCTCAAATCTTTACGATCTCAAATGATGAATGTGAGCTTTCATGGGACATATTATTTTAAATCATTCATTAATATTAGTGATAAGAATGGAAAAAGGTTAAGAAGATGCTTTTCATATATGATTGAATGAAGTATGATTTTGTTTCAAAATTCTGATCTCTATCTTTCACAGAAAAAAACAATGTTATAATAAATTTTCCATAGATTAATAATCAACATAATTCACTATTCCCACTTTCTGTAGCCCATATTTGTTGATGACTCAACTAATCTATGGAGCATCATTGGAGACGACTCACAAGCAAGACCTCAGTGCCAAAGTCAGGTATTTGTAGAACCGATTTCTTTTATGGTTGTATCATAGTAGCAATAATTACTAGGAGTGATAAATACTATTGTTTTGGTAATAGAACAAATTGATCCTCTAGTAAAGCATTAATATTTATAATTTACTATTACTTAGAAATAACTAATGCCTATGGATCAGTTTTCCTTCCTAAATAAATGAACAGAAATAATTCATGAATTGTTTCCAAAAACAATTAGTGAACTGTAAATAAAGAATATTTAACAATAAAAAGCAAGTATAAAATGTCACAAATTATATTTAAAAATTGAAAATCATGATCTTATATTTTATAAGTATATAATATAAGATTAAATTTTCTTTAACCATAGTATTTAACAATGCTTTTTCTTTCTTTCTTGTTGCAGATACCCAACGACAAACCTTCAGGTTTTTATTACTGTCTTGAAAATATTCCTTTCATAGAATTTTCTTTCATCAATTTTCATAGAACTTTCATAGAATAATGAATTATCTATATAAAAATATACTATTGACTATAAGAATACTCTCAGCATCTCTCAAGTCTGTCTATAGTTTCAAGAACTCGGAACTGAAGTTTGATTTCCAAATTAAATGAGCTAACTCAAATGATTCATAAATACCTACTATAAATTATGGTAATTAGAATGTGTGTAGAATTTGAGCTTCAACATCTGAAATATGAAAATATTTTAAAACTTTGTCCATCTCTTTAGATTGTCATTTTTTAGTTGCAGTTGATTGTTCTTGGTTGGTGAGAGGCAAGAATTGAATTTAGTTTAATTCATAACATAAGATATGTAATATAGAAGATCATATTTCATAAGGAAGATAAAAGGCATAAATGAATTACATACCGTGCAAGCAGTTAAAGGGTTAACAGCATATATCGCTTCCAACAAAGCATGAATAATTATTTAAATTTTGAGAAAAATAAAAAAGTAGAAATAGTTTTTCCTCTACAAAAGATTTGCAAAAATCTTAATGAAATGAAACTGACAATTCATGAGTTCAGAGATAAACTTCTCCTCTCTCTGAACATCAGTTAATTATAGAATTGATGGTGAAATTATTTTAGTAGGTCTCCTTGTTGGTGCCACATGTTGTACATTTCTGTTGAGGATTTTCCAAAGAGAGTTGGAGAGTTCAAGGGAACTGAAAATAAATTTAGTAATTTTTAGCCTTATCACATATGCTTCTGAATGGTAGCATAGAAATAATTTGTACAGTTGCACAGAGAAATAGAGAAAAGCCTCAAATGTTAATGATGTTGAACTTGAAGAATATATATTGTACTTTCTTGATTTAGGAGCAGAACCCCGAAACAGCTAATGGCCAAGAAGATAAAGCATCAGAAAATACAGGAGAAATCAGAGAAGGCAAATTAACATGGCTTGCCTTTGTGGAGGTGCCAGTTGAGGCATCTTCAAAACTGAGAGTTGTATGTGAAGAAGATACATCAGTCCAGCATTCAGAATCAAGAGAGTCAACAAGCCAGCCAAGTCCATCAATAGAACTCTCTATTGAGGATTACGAAATAATAAACAGCATATCTGGATGGGAGGCCATTGAGGGCGTTACGATCAATTGGGGCTTGAATGATGAATTTGAAACAGTATTCCATTTCTGGCATCAGCCAGTTATTATTGTATACGAGAATGGGGAGACACTTTTGGCAGTGCCGTATATCCTGCACGAAGAATAATTCTATTTTAATTTAATTAAACTTTTTTGACTGAATTTATTGTTGACTGACTTCATTTTTTAATTTATAATTTTCAAATTTATTTTTCAAATTTTTATGTATAATTGTATTAAATTTTGTTTGTGAATATTATAGCAAGAAAAGTTCTTCATGAACCTCTTGTTTCATTTCCATGTATTGATTTACTTTCACGATATTTAGAAAACCAGAAGCAATGATTATGTATGTTATAAACTTATAAATCAATAAGAGGTTTTACTGGCAGTTTTCATCTGGAAGTTTGAATTATAATGTAGGAAGTTTGAAGAATATTTTTAAAATGACAATTCTTGTTTGAAATAGAATAGCAAAATATTTTTATGAAATCCTCATAATGAATATTTTTAAAAGTGCTTCAACAGCTGAGGTCAACTTATACATACATAAGGGCCTCCACTGGGAATTAAATCTGGCACCACTTTCATGAAAGGTGTATGTGCTGCTCACTTGGCTAGATAAAATTGCTACTCCCAACAAAATTATGTAATTTTTAAATGAGTTTTGTTCACTTTTACAAACCAAGTTAAAAATCTTTCCAACAAAATCTTTTTCTAGCAGGTCAGCTGTTTTTGAATAATAAGGAAATGACAGAAAAGAACAAACTTTAACTAGCTGTCACTACTAGCAATAACACAAGACAGAAAGCATTTAAAAAAATCAAGTTCAATAGAAACACAGCTCCTGGTTCTTCAGTTCTAAATTGATGGTGGGTTATTCAAATATTTCATTAATGGAAAACATCACAGTTTGATGTAAAGTAAATTAGACTGTTCACCACCTGATCTTATACTCACAATCAGTCGTAAGTCAGGCAATTACTACTAATGTGAACATTTAAACACTCTGTTACTTTTTGTTAGATGTCATACTTTCAATGTTACCTTGTAATGAGAATAATCATCTCATGGAAGGCAGGCAGTTTTGAAATTAAATAAAATTAATTTAAATTAACATATTTTATTCAACAAGAACACGAGCTTTTCTAAATAATAGAATTCAAATACTAAAAAAGGTGTTTACATCATCACAGACATTTATATAAATAAAGATTTCCAAATCATGTTAAAATACTTCACCACTATTCAAGGAAATGTCCACTGACAAATTATTTCCAATCTTCACCACAGGTAAGACTTGAAATACTAAGACAAGTGATAAAATATATAAGTTATTAAACAGTTTAAAATTAATGGTACATTTAGTACACTTAAATCAAAGGGAAAGAGCGTTTAGATGGAGATGAACTAAACACTGTATATTTAAGCAACCATGAAGATAAATAGTCTTTCAAGTACAACAAATGAGCATGCAATATTACAAAAATTTCAAAGCATAAAATTATCATTTCTCAAGATAAACACAGAGAAAAAAACTTTTTGTGGTAAATTCATCGCTCTTGTATATCTTGGAAAAACCTTGAATAAATCTACTAATGTATCAAACAAAAATAAACAATTTGATCCAATTCAATTTAAGAGTCAATTTTTGTCAGTTATTTTCATCAATTTATAAGAAAATTAAGACAGTGAAACTTGTGTGTGTAATATACCTTATTAATTCAGGCTTCCAAAAGATAGGTACACATTAAAAGCCAAAAATATATAGGATATATTAATAAAGTAACATTATTCTCATTATGTTCTACCAGAGTATATATATATGTAACTATCTAAATGAATTCCTTAAAAAAAACACACCTTTCAAATTGAACCATAAAATATTGGTTGCAAACTACAAATTGCTGAAAGGTATTGAATTATTTGGCACAAAGATGGTGTAGATATTTCCCAAAATTTTATATATCAACTAACGTTCACAGTTATCACCATAAACAACTCCCCGTTCATAATAACATTGAAATAATTCATGACAATCAGTTCGGGTTCTAAGATGGGAACTAGAAATTACTTCATATTAATCAAAATATCACAGCAATCACCCACAGTTAATCACAGCCGACAAGAATTTAAATTGAAATACTTTCATTGCCTCAAAAATATATCATAAATGAATATATAATATCAAACTAGAAGCTAAATTTTCCTTCAAAGATGAATTAAACTATTTCCATATTAAACTAAGTATAATTAACTGTACTGTAAATATATTCCACATATAATATGGAGTTTAATTGACTTGGAGCCAGCCTAAAGATCCTGAAATAGGTATACGGCATGTGAACAAGTCAGTACAACAAAGTGCTACTAGAATCCAATTTCTTCAAGTACTTATTCATTGCTACATGTCACTTTAATTTCAATTGATCAACGAAAATTTTGGGGAGCTGTAAATTTGTAATAAAATTTTCTTTAACTTGGGGAACTCCTCAGAAGCAAGACAAATAATTAAGCAAGCATTTGAAAACAATGCTTCCTAAATGTAGCTTAAGAATTTTGGACTAGGTCAAAAATCAGTCGATAGTGATCATCCATCAAGTTCATGTTCATGCTATACTAATGAAAGACTGCAAGCAGTCTGTCCAAAATGTCCATAACTTTAAGACTGTCATACAGCACATGCCAGAGGATTTTGCCAGATGAATGGAACATATAAGGATTCAAACAGAATACAGCAATGCTTATACCACAACACATCCTTCAACAACAGCTATGTTAGACCAAAAATTACCTTAATTATGCATGAATTTCAAATGAAAATCAATAAGCATAAGTACTAAACTTATCTCCCTGCAACTTTTTTCATCGCCAAACTAAAAATCAAAATAAAAGACCTAAGTTTTCATGAACTGAGGAATCCAAAGTGAAATGACAAAGGAACATTTTCCCACAAAAAGAAATTTAAGACAAAATTTAATGAAAAGAAGAATCATGTGGATTTTAACTTAATATGTGAACACCAGTACAGAAAATAATACCACCACTGCAAAAAGAACAGAATTTGCATATGTATGAAATGTCAAGAATTTCTAAGTGAATTAAAGAGAATTAGATAATGCAAAAATTTTAAACTGTAAGCAAGAACTTCTCGTTAAATTTAGATAACAGTCTAGAGTATCTAGTTAAACTGTTGGTTTATTGCCTATAATGTCAAATCCGAGTTATTCATTTTTACTTTTAAAACTTGAAAATTACACTAAAACTAAGCACTCACAGAAACTAACTAAGTTTGGTTGGCTGAGGGTTTAACACAAATCATTAACAGTAGGATAACCAATATCACAAGTATTTCATTATAACAAAACCTGGGTATGAACATTTTCTCTTTTCAAAGTGATGTTTATGAAGGATTTCATTTTCTAAATGCATTAAAGGTTTAATTTTTCATATTTTAATGGCAAACAAATCAAACTGTTGAAATAAAAACATCGTTTTAAAAATATTTACATATGTAGTATTAATTGACTAGCTTAAGTAAATACATCCATAATAATGTAGAATAATTATATTAATAAATATTTGTCTTAATTATCGGGAGTAAGTATTAAATAGGAATCAAAATGCCATGCCTTAAAAACATACTTAGAGGAACACTGGCATTTTGTGGCAGTTTAATGACAAAATAAATCATAAAAATAATCAAACTATATCAGAGGTAAATCAAAAGGTTACTGACTTATACCTGAAAAACTACTATCATTTTATGTAATACTCTTTTGGTTATCTTTCCAAGGCTGAAAGTGATGATAAATTATATTTTCTAGCCATTATGAATACAAATGAAGCAAAGGAAACATGGAAGTAAGTCTGATAGTTATAATGTAGCACAATGATACCACTGATGGGAAATACTTTGATGGCAGCCATTTCAGTTTTGAGTATGTATGAACACATCTCAAAAACAAGTAACACCTATGAAACAACAATATAATACCCTGTATAAGCTAATACAGCACCCAACCATTGTAATACTACAGAAAAATATAAGATCACTATAATACAACTACTCGTCAATAAAATATTCACCTAAAATCATTTCAATTTTTTTTCTCTCAAAAATTGAGCAATGAAGCTGTAAACTTTTGGCCAAATTTCGTTTGAAGTCTTTCCATGAAAATTATGTAGTAATTTCAATTCTTTGTAAAATTCAATTACAGGTGGAATTTTCTCACTGTACAAAGAAAGGCGCTTGTGCAAAGATTTGGCATTATCATCAGATCTTTGGACTAAATCTTCTCCAGTGATGTCATCTTTACCCTGTAAACATACACAATTTAGAATTAAAATTGGAAATAAGGCTACAAAATTTTCATTTGTAAATAACAAGAGCCTGTCATTTACAACAATATACATGCATTCAAAATGGAGGCATCATAACTTGATTTTTATCAGTAGAAATCAATAAACAAGAGGATTAAAAAAAAGTGTTTTCCTGTGCTAAAAAATCATTTTTTATACAAAATCACAAGAAGTTTGTGTAAATTATTTTTACACAAACAAGATTTTACAAGGCATTTTTGTTATATTGGCAAGTTTCTACATTTCACCTTCATGTCATTATCCTTCCAATTTTTATGCCAAAGATGAAATAAATTCATTTTAGGAGATCCTCAGTGTAAGGTAAAGATGCAATGGTAATCTAAATGGTTCATTGTTCGCAAACAAAGACAATGTATGGAATATGGGCATATATATGTCCTGTGTGTTACTGAGCTACTCTTATATTTCTTCAAAATAAGATGAAAAAATCATCAGGTATAGATGGTGTTAGTGGTACTTTACTAAGGGATTGAGGAGTTTATCTTGTCCCCCTTTTATTTCTTATTAATCAATCTCTGCAAGGTGGTGTTTCCTTAACGCATTTAATATGACAAAAGTGATTCCAATTTACAAAAACAAAGATGACAAAAATTACCCTCTAAACTACTGATCAATATCTTTGAATCCCCAACTAGCTAAAATTTTTGAATATGTGTTCAAGGAAAGATTAATAAACTATCTGAATAACAACAGCTTACCAACTTAACCAATAGGGATTTAGAAAACATATCTACTGAATTTGCTCTCTTTAAAGCTATTGGTTTTATCTTACATGAAATAAACAACAATAATAAGGTAATGGGTATATTTTTTATATGAGTAGGGCCTTTGACTCAGTAGAACATGGGATTCTACTACATAAGTGTGAATTATTAGGTATTAGAGTAGCATTAGATGAGCTAAATATATATCTTGCAGATCAGCAGCAGAATGTTGTTTTAGTGAGAGATGGGACTGTTTTGAATCAGCACCTAAAGTAACTACCAAAGGGGTTGCTCAAAGGTCAATTTTGGGCCCACTGCTTTTCTTGATTTACATTAATGATCTACAATGAATTTTAGTGGTGATACCAAAATTAAAACAGTTATGTATGTTGATGATGTAAATTTATTAACAGCTGGCATATTACCAAGTAACTTCCTCAACACAAGAGATTCACTTTTTTAGGGTCTGTCAAACAGTGTATGAGTAACAATCTAATTTTAAATACTAGTAAAACTCAAAGTATGATCTTCTTTTTTTGAAGTACCGAATGAATTAACTGATGCACCTGGTGATTATAAAAAGGTGAACACACTAAAATTTCTTGGTCTGAATATTGATGTAAATTTAAAATGGAACCATCACACAGGAAAAATCTGCACTAAAATGAATACCATTTTTTATCTTATCTGTCTTGAAACACACTGTAATTCAAGAAGTTTTGTTGACCTTGTACTATGATCTTTTCTTTTCCAGAACAGCACATCGTATAATATTGTGGGGTTCCTCATCACAACTAAATGTTATTTTCAAAAGCCAAAAAAGATTGTAAGATTAATCAGTTATCAACATTTTCGAGCCCACTGTCATCCACTTTTTAAAAGACCAGGTATACTAACTGAACCCAGCATCTATATATTTAACAGTATACTGTACGTGAAAAAACATACAGATGACTTCTGTAAGAATAGTTTAATTCATACTCATCAAACAAGAAAAATTAGTAATTCAAATGTTATAAGTAGCAATTATACAGTGACTTTGAAAGGACCAAGAGCAATGGCAATAAAAATTTTTAATCACCTCTCTGTGAATATTAAAAACGAAGGGAATTTTTTGATGTTAAAAAATAGTGTATTTGAATTTCTGATCACCAAATGTTTTAAAAGCATAAATGAATATTTAGAACTTAGGATACAATTTGTGCAACACATTTTATGCCATAGTATGTAAATGTTTTAATTATGTTTTGTCATATCTTTCCTTTCTTGTATTTTTATTAATAGTTCTAATCCTGGACATATCCTATGAAAAAACTTTGTATTGTTTCCCCTAGGACAAATAGAATAATTATTATTATAAAACATTCACAATGAAGAGCATGGCAAATTACAATCTATTGAGCAAATGAGACTGACACTGTTTGTGAGACCATTAACATTGATCAACTCAGATGAAATCCTAATCTCACTCTGAAGTTAGAGATGAGCCAATTATTATTCCAAAACATTATAAATTACTAGTTCCCTAATTATTCAAAAATTTGTTTGCCAAACATGAAAATAAAAATGAGTATATTTGCTGATCAGATATTAAAATTATATTCTAGTTGTAACTATCACATGTTTGTACCTCTATGTATATCATTAAGATAGATATAGGAACTGTTTCAGTAAGCACAGGAAATTCTAAAAAAAATTCCCAAGCCAGGACTAACTGGCTGAATTCCACCACTGATAGAATGGTGTTAATGTCGCTGCTATTGGGCTATCTAAATTCAAAAACAAAGATGCGAGGAGACACATCATTGCAATTTAGCTTTTGCAAACACAATCTTCTCTCAAATAATCACTTATTACCTTGAAGGTCAATGATTTGCAAATGATGATAAATATGAAAAGGGAAGTGGAATGTAGCAGGAACTAAATGAGAGAATTGAGTGATAATGTAATAAAGAAGCAACTGCCAAATAACTAAAAATGAATTGAAACAAAAAGATCAAGTATATCAAGTAATTACATCAAACAAATAAAGTAATGCATACATATATAACAAAATATATAGTATTTTAGATTTCGAGAGAAAATTTTGAATTCCTTTAGCATAATGAAACTTACTCTTTGGATAGATCTTGAAGAACTAATTGAGCCGAGGCAAAGCAGACTATTCCCTCCAAAAATAAAATATTATTTTGTTTACACTAAGCAAAATAAAAATAAGCAATGCAATAAGCAAATATTTCAAATACTAAAGAGTATTATCAAACAGTAGGACTTAAGTTTATTTCTAGTTGTTTTGTCCCAGCTTTAAAAATATAAGATATTAAAAATGGACAGTATTGTAATTAAAACATGACTAATATTATATTTGTAACCCAACAATAAAGTCTTAGATATTTTTCTTATCTAGTTTGCACCTTATTAGCCAAATACAATGTGATCCCAAGTATTAAGGGAAACTTAGAATGATGAAAACCCTTTTAATTTTCTCCTTTCGTAATATGATTTACTTAAAGCCAGTGAATGAAAATTAAATATAAATGCATTGGTACAAAAGAGCTACTGAGACTAAAAACACCAGCACTAGATCTATCAAGACAAAACATGCATAGAAGACAATTCTGGCAAGACAACATTTATGAGAAATTGCCACAATTTATCCCACATCTATTTTTAATTTTCTCCTCATGAGAAAGCTTTTCCAGTATAATCATAACAAGAATTCCCATTATTCACTATACACCAATTGAAAATAGATGTGCTAAAATGTAAGTGGTGTGCGATACACACTTATGGTTTT
Source organism: Pachydiplax longipennis (assembly GCA_036926295.1). Lineage (NCBI taxonomy): Eukaryota > Metazoa > Arthropoda > Insecta > Odonata > Libellulidae > Pachydiplax > Pachydiplax longipennis. The sequence goes on from JAVFKF010000010.1 coordinate 7,639,862, forward strand.
AAAGACAGAATTACTCAAATGTTGTGCAACAGAGACTTTAAAATGTACATATTGAAGAGAAAAAATGCACTATATACAGGATAGTATGTCAATTATTCTGCAAAGAGAAATATGTGAATTATAACAGTTGAAATAGCTCTAATTATTCATTCGTAGCTCTGATTTCACTTAAACAACGAATTTATGGAAATATTCATGAAAAAATATAGAGAAATCCAAACCAATAAAAATTCTGCAACAGCAGAAAGAAATTTAAATTGTACAGTTACAAAAATACTATTTATATAAAGATTTGAAACTAAAAAATGGAAAAATTCTGCAACAGCAGAAAGAAATTTAAATTGTACAGTTAACAAAAATACTATTTATATAAAGATTTGAAACTAAAAAAAGTAAAACTTAAAAAATTCAATATCCAAGACAAGCATAATGTTAAGCTATAAATAGAATGAGAATTCTATAGTACTAAATTTGAAAACAGCAAAGGTAATCTCATAATACAAAAGTTCTCATTTTCTAAAGTAACAAACTAAATTTCATATCAGTAGAAATTTATGAATTACATTTTCACGTCTTTCCTTTCAGAGATTCTATGAAAATTCACATTTATAAAGATCATACATTTCAAAGATCATCTTTTGCTTAGGTTATAGAATAAACCAAATCAAATCCCAGATGTATCTGATACTCACTTTATGGTCCCAGTATCATGAGCTGGGAAAGAAAAACATCGGACAAAAAGGAACTCTTAATGGCCAAATAAAGGTAAGTTAGTTGTGAGTGGTCCAGGAACCGCAACTTTTGCAATTCAATTATTGAAGAAACTTCAGAAATACTTTATAGGAGTAATATGATACCTATATAGGATGAAAAATTTGATACATACTGATTTTTGGTGACAAGCATGGCTGACATACTAAATACGACAAATATACTATTAGTTTCCGCTGCTGGGAATATATCTTTGAGATGGAAGTGAAGTAAATGTTTTCAAACAATTATGACTGAATAAATATAACAATAATGAGTATCACTAGTAAGAAGATCTCAATTCAACTGCATGAAGAATAAAATTTGAATCTTTTGAAATTATAAAATATTATATTAAAAATTATATTCTAAAATATTAATACAATCTATATCATTATATATTACATTGTATATAATAATATAGATTTTATTTTGAAATATTTATACAATCACTTTTTCCTAGTCTTAGATGCAAAGATATATATCAGTCCCTGAATCTCAAGAATTGGTATGCATCTCACAGATAAATAAAATAGAAGATTAGAAAACTTAAACATCAAACTGTTTGGATACTCAGGCAGCAATATTTGAAGCATAAAATATAAAAGTGTTTCTTATATGGACCAAAAAATGACAAAACATCAATATCCAAATACAACATCACAATACTATGCATTGATTCTTTTGAAAGTGATTGGCTCTTACTTTCTAAAATTCTCCTGGTAAATGTCAAGGTTTGACAAAGATATTTCCCAAACCAGATCTTCAAGGGGATATAGTTTCAAGACTAAAAAATACCGAAGAAAATTCATATATGCTGATATTACCAGATAGTGATTGAGTACTTTAGCAATGTATACATTCCATATTATACGAATCTTTATGCAGCTAAAATAGTTGCCCCATTTTCATCTAAATTCAAATACTTTGACACACATTTAATTGGTTAACTAATTGAGCATAATCCTAAATTTGAGCTGAAGATTTGATTTGGCACCAGATATTGACTGTAACAAGAAGAATGGATGAAAATCAGAGCAACAAAAAGCCAGGTAAGCTGATAAGGCATTATGGAGGTTGTAAATCTGTCATAGAATCTCCAAATATTTGAAAAGTTTGAACTTTCATAAATGATATGTTTATTTATTTTAATATGTTTCTTTTGTTTTGCAAAAATGGCACAAATTCTTCAAGACAGCAGATAACAATAATTTTCCCTACATATCATGAAACTCTAGGAATGAATAAAATATTTCAGTTGTTTTGTTTCCATCCTTTGATAAAGGTTAGATCATCCCATGCATTTTAGATTTTATTGCGTTATTAGCCCAAAAACCCTATGCCCAATGTGAATTTTATGCTACATTCTATACACATAAAACAAAAGCCAAAAATTTGTTAATCTAGCACAATCTCAAATTCAACATCAATACAAACAATCAAACAATGCATTAATCAAGGCCTCAAACTACAGATACCAATATTTTTATCCTGTACTGATAAATACAACTAACAGAGAATGCATGCAGAAACTGAGAATTTAATATATTATGTGAACTTCACTGTTAATTCTACCACTTGTAACTTGATTAGCTTGTTGATAGAAGTTGTAAAACATCTAAATGAAAATAAAAGAGCAGTTTTGTTAAGGTATGATCATTTAACAATCATAGTATCAAATGTTTACAAAAGGGTTAGAGTGTTCTGATTAGTCTATCACACCATTTAAGGAAAAAGAAATGCCTATCTAACTCTTATCTTAGAATTCATAGATAAAATGACATCACCTAAAAGATTAAATTACACGAGTGGCTGCAAGCATTGATAGATTAGCTGTTCTTTTAATACCATGATGCACAATTTTTCAAGGTCAGAATTCATAGACAATGCAAGCAAAAAGCAGTGAGTGCTTAAAATGTAAATTTAGATACAATTTCTTTCTCCTCATAACCTTTACAAATAAAACCTGAAACTTTAAATGCTTAAGGGTCAAAGGGAACGGAACTGAGAGATGTCACACAAAGATTCCTAATTGGAAACAAAAAATTCACACTGACAATTAGACACTGCAATTCAAAATTTTAAAATTCTTGTCCAATTAAAAAAATTTCCCAAATGTAAATAAACGGAAATAAAAAACACATTTTAAACACTCATATTCACTTACAGGTACTATAGGAGGATTAAACTCAGAATGGTAGACCCTTCCTGAAGGTAAATGCACCCATCTTCCCTTTATTCTATCAATTATAACATCAAAGTCTACCACCAAATTGATGACAAAATCCAACTTTACTTTGGTCGATAGCATTTCAGCTTGTATTCTTGTTCTTGGAAATCCTACAAAAATAATTTTAAAAGTAATGAAAATTATTAGCATGCACAAATCAACTGTAGTTCCCATTATTTAATGTTCCTTAGTTTTACAAATCAATATCTTCCATAGGATAATAAGATTATATACATTTCCCCAGCAGCCAAGAATAATTTTTTCAACTATTTGATAATATTTTCTACATGCATATTAACAACAATCACTATCATCTGTGTATTTTACAATTTTAGTGAGGTAACTTCATTTGCAGTTGTATTTTTTTCTGTTAGTGCTTGTGTCACTCTCCCAATATATGCTCACAAATGCTGTTAAAATTTTTCATCCACACACTATCCAAGTACTCCTCATTCATTCTAAAACCTTTTCCCAATATTCTATATTAACCCTGAAAGCATGCATCAGATATCTATATTACAAATTATAGATAAAAAATAATATCATAAGAAATAACATGAAATGACTATTAACTAAAATAGTAAATGGAAAAGAGATATATAATGTTGACTTTAAAAGATCGAAGGGGAGATAAGATCATTGCTTATTCATGCAATTTTTTCACATTCACTAAATAATTTAACCCGTGGATAATACTCTCTAACTCATACATGACACCATGACAGTTAGACACCTGGATAAGAATTGTACCTAGCTGCACTGAAATAGCAAAGATGAATCTAAGTTTGCATAGCATTCCAGCCACTTCAATACATGTTTTACTAATCTAACTCACTACCAGCTGTGAAGGGTACAAAGGGGATATTCCAGTTTCAAGATATTATTTACAGTAACTACAGTATAAATGATGAAATTTCAACGTTTGGATATATTTAGAATAATCATATGATGCTCAGTTAAGGTATATTATTTTATTACATGAGTCCCAACTTGCTATCATTCAGCTATTGAAATTTTTGGCACTAACTTACTTGAACAGCCTGATAACCTAAACGCAATGTAGCTAAAAAAAACTATACATGAAGAAATCACTGAACACAAATATGGCTGTTAATTACTGATTATTTCCTCAGTAATTATTGTGTAATCACGATATTTTTTGGATGATCATGTAGGATATTTGAAATTTCAAGGTGAAAAACCAATTTTATATGACGATTCGCGTTTCAAGGAAAAAAGTCAGCTCTTCCAGATGTTGAACTGGCCATGACCATTTTAATTATCTACTTGTGTTTTTAGACGAGCGAACAATTAAAATTTGTACGGATGAAAACCAGGTAATACTCTACCATGAGTGAAAGGTAAAAATCGTTGACTTTCATTATTAGTGAAGAACAATTACCGTCCAATATCCAGCTTTTGAGGTGGATATGCTTCAATTCATTTTCAATCAATTTCACCATTAAATCATCTGGAACAAGTAACCCTTTTTCAATAGTGCTTTTCACCCTCACTCCGTAATCTAAAAAGAGAAATGAAAGCCAGAGATAAAGAAGCATGGTAAATTATAAACAAAAATATCACATTTTTCCCATGTATGAACCTCAAAAATTCATTACGATAAAATCCACAAACCTGTTTGGTTTTCAATATGCCCTCTTAGTATATCCCCACTGCTTAAATGGATTACATCAAAAGATTTGACGATTCTGGATGAAATTGTACCCTTGCCTGAGGCAGGGGCACCTAAAATCACAGCTTGCAATATCTTTGCCATTTAAAGTGATACTCGGAGTGCATTGAATACATTGCACAATAGTAGAACTACAACTGCAGAGTATTTTTTTAAAATTGACAGCATTGAAAATATGAATGAAAAGCGCGCATATGTTTCTATTTAAGATCCTAATCATTATAGGAAGATAATAGTGCATGAAAAAAATGACTTTGAACACCTTCTTCGTAATATTTTTTAGCATATATAAATAGTTGCATCACGAAGAGGAAATGCATCTTTCAAAACGATGAAATGCAACTAGCACAAGGTTGCCAGATGGAACTACTATCAAACCGAATGGCGCCACGGGTGGTCTTTGATATTAGCTAGCGAGTAATTTTATTCGCCTAGATAAGTAAATTAGAAGTATGACATTGAAAGTATTGCATTTTATGCAAAATTTTCATTTGAAAACACGAATTATAGAATGATCTCAGCGTGGAATGGCTTAAAGTATTTAGTCTATTAATACCTGGAAAAGTCGGCTGGGTTTAGATGCAAATATAATACGTTCAGACTGGCTAAAAACAGCCGACAGCTGTTCCCTTTTTGGTAACCTGTGGAAATCAGAAATAAATATGTCAGGATTTGCTTTTAGTTTACTACAAAATAACTCACTAAAAATGTTTCGTCAAATTTTTACGCATAGGATTCGCGAACGATGACCAAAGTGAAATATCTTAACCCGTATATAAAAGTTTAGCTTAAAGAATTTCTACCGTTAGTTAAATTTTAGAATATAAATGTAGACTTTAGTAAAAAGTATATTACACTTTGACATCTGGGTAAAACAGCTGTTTCCTTTTAATTTTTGTCGAAGATGAGTTCGGAACTTCAAAGTTCTTCTAGTGCTGAAAATGGTCGCTCTACATCTATCCCTAATATTCTGTTGACGATATGTAAATCGTATTTTTCTCTTTTTTACTTATTCCATTCATCCTCAACGAATATGCACTTTGGGTCTTTCCTTTCTTTTGAGACACCCTATATTTGTTCAATGGGCAACAAAACATGCCCTACGTTCTGAATCTTTTAAAATTACTAATACCAAATATTTTAAGGGTCTCTCTTTTCATCGATTCCCTTGAAAGAATGGGCAAATTTTTCACTCAATGTACTACAGTTTGTTGTTATTCCCAAGGAATTCTGCTATATTTATATAATGCTCTTTGATTTTTATCAAGCAACTATCTTGACTCTTCCAAACTTTCCAACTCAATCACACAAGGTAAATACAAAATTAACCCTACAAAATATTAATTTATAATGAAAATAACTAATTCACGTATGAATTTAGGCTTCGATACAGATTAACATTCTTTAATATTTGTATTAGCAAGGAGCCCAAAATTGCCAAACAAACTGCTCTTTCATGAACCCTGTATAAAGTTCTCATTTCTTTTATTAGACTAAGCTACATATACTTGCTATATATGCTACACTTTTGAAAGTGCAGCAATATGGGCAAATGGGTAAATAAATGTATTTGTTTTTCAATTAACCACAATTTAGGTTCAAACAATTTCCTTTTTGTATCTGTTAATCGTTTCTCTATTTGAAACACCAATTGAATCTCTACTATGATGCTTAATATAATTCTCATACTTCAATTCATCTTTTTATTATAATATTATGAAACTCTGAAATAAGATAATAAATGGGACACACAAGTAACATAGAGCTTGAGGTGGGTAACAATTCTTGGCATAAAAATGATTTCAAATAATTTAAAAATAACTCAACAAACTGAAAAATTCACTGCAAAATAACTGTTTAAGAAAACAGAAATTATATATTACAGCAGGTGGCTCAAATAAGCTGTAGCTAAGCTTGCAAAGGACTGTGTTTGAAATGCCTCTATTTTAAGGTAATAGGTATTATAATCTGTAGTTTTTATAAGTGCTTTAACAGCTGTGTGCATAAGTCCCCACTGGAAATTAAACCCAGTATTCCTTTCATCAAAGGCTAGCAAGCTACCTGCTCTACCAACAGGGAGTCACAGCTTTTTGATTTAATTCAAATAAAAATGAACTTTCATTTCTCTTGGCTCCAGCTTAATCTTTAGTGGAAGAACAGAACATACTTTGGAAAATCATAAAGGACAATGAAAAATAGCACATAAAATACTTATCATTACGAAAGTCATTAAAAAAAGTACGATGGTTCAAGTTTAAGAATAGGGCTACGTTTAACAATTTTTAAATTTTATGTACGTTAATGCTCAGATCTTTAAGTGCTTTAAAATCTGGCATTCAATTTGAAACTAAGCTATCAAAAAGACCAAAATTATTGTGAATATGATGAGGCTATATAAGCTAGCGATTTGTACAGTAATGACAAACAGAGATATTTAATGTTGTTCAAAGAAAAAAATTGTGATATAACTGCAGTACATTCGTTTTATTTTCACAAATAGTTCCAACACATAAAATTTCTCCATAGAATGGTTGGCTTAGAAACATTGATTGTGGTATTCTCATACATAAAATATAGACAAATAACTGTTTAGTCCAGTCAGTATTTTCCACAAGCTAAAAACTTTAAGCACATTTTTCTGCCAACAGAACACAAACTACAGCTGAGGTGCTTAGTTTATGAAAATCTGTGTAACATTTAGTTTTGATTACACATTATAGCAATTTAATATCACAGCAGCAGCATTTACATAAAAAAAGACTTCAGACAGGATATCAAGCAAGAAAATTCCAAACGTACCTGAATGGTAATTTTAGTACGGAGTACAAAATGTTTTTACCATTTAACATTGCACATTTAAGAATTATGACATAGTCATAAATGACTGACATGCACATTTAAATAATAACTGCAAATACCATAAACAAGATAAATCTTTCATCAATGCTTAGAATAGTCAATATTATCATTGTCAAAAGAAAAACTATTAGTAATTGAAAATGTTGGAATAAATTGAGATCATTTCAGTTACTTAATTTTACTAAAATTATTTAAGAATATTTCATAGGCAAGATTAATGTGATCAAATTATAAGATAAGCAACTTTACATCAAATTTTATTATATAAAGGTGTATGAAATAAAAATTGCATAAAAGTATGAATTAGGGCAGTCAGTGCACATTGTAATAAAAGTGAGAAAATGGAGGTCAGTTAATGAAAGAAAATTATGAAGTGAAATCCATTTTATATTAGTGATACGAACATCTTTCATCGTACAAAACCATTCTACTAAAAATGTTAAAAATTAAGCAAATTTAACATGAAGGTATGGTTTATCAAAATGAAAATTTACAAAACTTATGTAATTTACATAATAAATACATTCTTATGATCAGATAAAATGTAAACATAACAGATTCTTTCTGGTTCTTTCATTGCATTATAACATATGCTCCTTCTCTTAATCCACACACATAAACACACATACAAACAGTCATTACATATCATCACCTGATAAGAAATACACAATACTATAGTGGTCACAGAAAATAGATATGCATTTATATAATTAATATCCTTGCTCATTCTGTGAAAATCACCTATAAGTACTGCTGTTGTTTTCTCACAACCCTGCGTACATCACCAGCATCAGGATTTCTCACCTCTCTTTGTGGACTTCCTACAATGCAAGAACCAATTTTAAGCACCTACAATAAATTGTAATGAAAACTTATCATAATGAGCTAATATTTTCCATGACATACCATTTTGTTGGGGTCTAGGCAATGGAAGTTGACTCTGGGAGGGCTGCCCAACTTGTATCCTAGGTTCCAAATTCCTTGGAGAAGCTGAACTTGATGTAGCAGCTGGCCTTGAAAATTTAGTACGTAGTAAGTTTGCTGCAGTTTGATGAATTGCTTCTAAAGCTCTTGTGAAATGTGTAGATGAATTTCCTTGATTTGTATTTTCAGGAGAGGTTGGACTTCTAGCACCTACAAATATTAGAATAAAAATTATTAGCATTATTACAAAATCTAAACAATGATATCCAAAGGGGAATATATTACTTTTTGGAGGATCTTAAAAAATAAGGGGGGCAATGGCATGGTTGGTCCAGAATCTCATGCAATTAACTCTAAAAATTACACCATAAGGCTAACAGGTTAATTAATTCTTAATAAGCCACTAGGGGGCACTGGAAAAAAGAGATTTTTGTAAGTGAAAAGAGAACAATTTTTATGAATAAATATTCAGCATTTTCCTTTATCAGAATTCTTATAGCTGTAAAAGTAAAAATGAAGCATAAATGTTGTTTCAATATAATCCTTTCTTCGCTTCAAATTTTCTTTTTCAAGGAAGGGATTACAAGAAAAGTTTATATTGCACAGATATAGGAGGATGGTGCATAATGAGAAATGGAAAACCCTTTACCTGAGAAAACCCTAAAATATTTCCTGATATATAATAAAAACAAGTGGTTGGGTTTGAAGTGAAAGGTAACTCAAAAGAAACTAAAATTGAGATAAATTTCAATGACAGATGTTTTCCAGTAATGATACATAAAAAATGAAATTACAATAAGGAAATCATCAATCCTCATGTCTACCCAGCTACAATTAGAATATATGTAAAATTTCAAAGTAATTCATGGCAAAACTTAGATTTTAAATTTACCTTGGAGTTCTTTAAACCAGTGGTTGCCAAACTTGGCCCCTGTTCCCAGTAGTAGACATTTGAAATGTTAAGGTGAGCACTCAGAATGATTTTCATATGATAAAATTGATATTTGAAGCCAATAATGAGTGGAAATTCATAATTAAGAAAATTAAAGCGCACTGGGAAAGGACAATTACAAAAAATGTATGAATAAGACACAAGATTCATGAATTTTTAAGGGATAAAGATTGTTATTTAATGATGTATGTATAATCCTCATTACATTGTACTTAATTCTGTATTGTGTTTCTATTGAAGAAAATGTTAATGTATTGTTTTGAAAACATCATTTGTCTTTTACTCTGTACTTGATGAAGGAATCAATTTTCTGTACTGTACATTTCAGTACTGTTTGATGTATTGTGTCAATAAAGATTATTTTAATCATTTATATGAATCCCTATTGCAAAATTAGTTCCATAAGTGTTAAATTAAATTATCAGAGCATTGGTGGGTGTTAATGGGAAATATTGCTGTTAATAAACAATTACAAAAAGGGCAGTAGGTAATAAAAATTTTGGTAACCACTGACAAACAGTTTAAGAAATCTTGATCTTACCCTCAACTTTCCCTGGCAGACTGTTTTTCATGCTAGCAGCTACTTGGTCTACATCTACTTCGAGGGGAACTGCTGAATTTTTATTTGACTGAGCTCCCTAGAATAAAAGTCAAATGGTTAGTATCCATCAAATTATTTTCAATTCAAAACAGTGAAAATTATTATGAAAATGCTCACCATTGTTTCAATGGAATGTGTTGGTAAACTTGGACCTGTAAGAAAGTAAACCACGTGTAAGTCATGGGCATTATTCAAATACTTGAGAACTTTTATGAAAAAGATGCTCGAACCAATAACTTTTACAAGTTAGATGAATGTAAAAAACTTAACTAGTTTGGAAAAGGAATACTGAAAGAAAAGAAAATGGTTATATCCTTGAAGGAGATTGGAGTTAAGTAATTACAGGATCTGACTCCAATGTATAAATTATGATCAACTAGAGGGAACATAATACAAATTGTCAACTCTAGAATTACATCAAAATATTCTTAGGATCCCTTCAAAATCTACCAGAAATTCTTGATTTAATTTTAATTAAGCAGCATTTTTAAGTCATTACTAAAGCAAATTCCTGGTCATATTTTTATGGGAAACTTGGAAAGTAATTTTTCCACGTCTTTTCATTGCAGAACATTATTGTACACATCCATGATAATGTATGAAATTTTATGAGACATATAGCATAGATTTTAAAATGTTCAAATCATTGAATGTGATTACAAAGAGTAGGAATAAACCTATTAAAGATAAGTTAGGTTATTATCTACCTAAACACTTACACTTTTTTAACACTCAATGACTTCTCTAGCAGAGTACTTAGGTTGAAGACAATTACTTAGTAGTATACATCTAATACTGCATCAAACATAGAGTACTTCACAAATGGTCACACATTTGCTAAGTTTTGTCTGGTAGCTCTTATTGTTTGCAATGGAAAATAATTCTGAAAGCTTAAAATGTTTAAAAGCACTGAAAGAATTCTTATTCATGCATATCATGTTTTCCAGTTTATAAAATGCATTGGCATATAAGATGAACCAAAAACTAAGAAGCAATCTTTCACCTACTGATGTAAACAAATACATTTCGACAGATAATTATTGCATAAAATTGTTGTGAATTTGAAAGAGAAGTTTTTCAGAAAGAGTTGAACTGAACTGCTTCACAGATAAAACATTGCACTCATTTTCTAAAGAAAATCTAGCATTAACCATATCTGACATAGCAAGATTTTCTATACATTTCTTAACGAAAAATATTGGATCTTAAAAGCGGGAAAATAGGGTGTATAGATTTAAGTAAGCATATCTCATAAGCACAGACCAGTGTACAGAACACTTACATACTCATTCTGTGGTTTGACATAAGGTTTGCCAATGGATACCTAATACACAATCATTGCAAACACCTTAATGTTAAAACTTTGAGTCAATTATATTATAACTAGCATCATTGACATAAATATCATTAGCCAAGTCTTTATTGTTTAAACTTTGCTAATTAATAACAATAAAGTAAAGCTTTGAAAAGGAATAAATATCAAGCAAAAATTGGTTAAGAAGATTACATTAACTTGGGATATTAAATACTCTCTTTAATTGAAAACTAAGATCTTTTGGAGGTATACCCTAACGATTCAAGAACATCTTCAGTGTCATAGGAAATATGCAGACAAAAATTAGTAGAAAACTTGCTGGATAGAACTTACCCATTTTCTGGGGATGAACACTCGACTGATGTGGTGACCACCCATATTGAACTCCACCCTGACCATTACCCTGTGCTGGGCTGTGCACCATTTCACTCATTGGTGAATGACTGAAGTTTTGTTTGGGAGGAATGTAGCTTGTTTTCTTCACACCCGTTACCACAGATTGTTTCCACTTCGGAGGAGATGAAATTTGATACAAACTAGAATCACTTGATTTCTTACCATTTACTCCCACATTCTTTTGAGCAATGTCACCCACAACAGTTCTCGGCTCCATTGCTCTAGCACCAACTTTTTCCACACTATTTACCTCTCTAATATTTTCACTCACTTTAATATTTCCAACATATTTACAATCATTGGGGTTACTAGATTTTTGAACTAAGGGAGGGTTTTTTGGGATGACATTGGTTTCAATGCCTTTACACCTCTCAACTGGCTTGTTTTGAATTTTCATATGTTCAAGTCTTCCAGGAGGGTTTGTTGACTTTGACTCTAGCTGCCTTTTCACTGAGATGTCTTCACCACTAAGTCCTTGATGTGATTCAGGACCCTGCTTGACCCACTTTACTCCTTTGTCTGCACTTTCTACCCTGGTACTTTTTTCATCCACAGTCTGGCCAACTGCACAGCGAAAACTATTTCTTCTTTCCCTAACCCCAAGGCCCCCAGCAACTGTATCCACTTTGTGGCGTGCACTAGCAGCAGCCATTTGCTGGGAGTCATCAAAAGCTGAAGTGGAAACACCTTCTGACAACAAATAGCTCCTACAGTCCTCTATAATATTGCTTGCTTCCACTGGAATGTTATTTGGTAATTGACTTGGAAAAACATTTCTGCAACTATCTTCTGGCAACTTGATGACACTTGTGGAATCACCTTGATGCCTTGCACTGACAACAGATTCTATTTTTTTAATGTTGCTATAAATGTTTTCCTGTGGATGAGATGGACTGATGTTTGTAATTCTGCCTGGATGTCTCACACTGGCAACAGATTCCACTTTGCTGACATTTACACAAACTCTTTCCTGTGCATGAGAAAGACTGATATGTGGAGAAGATTTTTCACGTTTGAAGTGAAGACTCTGTGCCCTGCAAATATCACGATTCAACTTAGGAACATGCTCACTAACTTTTTTTCTTTCAGGAAATTTACTGTACGCTTCTGATTCTATGCTGATTCTACTTGGACCTGCCAAATGTACCACACGATTTCCAGGATCTACATCTGACTTAAGATTTTGGAAATCTGGCCTTGATGACGACTTCTTCAACTCAGATGTTTTTGCCTCTGCAGAGCAAGTGGAGCTAGTTTTCACTGTAGCTGGACTACTTTGACAGCTGCACATTTTTCTTGCATTAGATACAGAGGATATGGAGGATTCACAACTATGACAACTACTTTCACATTCTTTAGAATTTGATGAAAGCAGACATATTTCAGTTGCACTTTCATAAGAATTGGTAATGGAGAAAAGAGCACTATCTTCTGATGAAGATAAATCTTGACTCACTCCGTGATTCCTTTTTGCGACAGATAATTTAAAATGATCTGCAGTACTTTGAACTTTTAGAGATTTACTCCTTTTTACAGGCAGGGCTGGTCTGGAATCTCCAGGAGTAAAGCAAGATGAGGGGGGAAAAGAGACATCTGTATCCAAAGATTTTTCATGAGAATATAGTATCCCAGAAAAAGAATTGGAAAGAGCCAGCTTTCCACCACTGAAATGAGCATTATGAGATAATTTCAAAGGTTTAGCAACACTAGAGGGCTCACTTTTACTGTGAACCATTTCACAGTTTGACGTAGAAGGTTTGCTCAACATGTTTGTTTTAGGCTTAGAATTATATGCAATTGAACTCATTTCCTTAACTTTTGGACCACATGCATCAGAATGGATGCTTGTTGCAGTTCTATATCTTACACCTTCACTGGAGTCACTAGAATGCTGAGAATGAATGCTAATCTCAGGTGATGCAGCATTAAACTGAGAAAATTTGTGAGGCTTTCTGACAGCCCCCAATGAATGACTTCTAGTAACAAGCTGAGGAAGACGAGGTTTGCCTTCAACAGGTCTCATTGGGTTTGGCACATCTTTATCTTTCCCATGACTGTTGCTCTCAAAAAGAGCTTTGAGCTTGGCAATGCAAGGCTTTTGTACATTACTTGCAGCTTCTGTTTGACTTGGAGCCAATGAATACTGAACATCAGCAATACTGCTAATGGGGGAGGAATCAACATTCACTTTCAAGCTCTCTCCTAAACGTGAAAACTCTGGGGCAGATGGGTTCTTGGATAATTTAACTACTTCAGGAGTCCTATCTAATCCTTTAGCTTCAGTGATAACTCTTCTCATATTCTTGTCACTTGCAGCAAATGATCGGTCATCCCCTTCAACTAGATTTTCAACTATGCATGAAGAGTGTATTTTAGTATTTCCAGAGGCACTGGCAATGGAAAGCTGCTTTTGAGTCAAGTTCTCAACTTCCTTTTCTTGTTTGGATGAGAGTGTGTGTATTCTTTTCTTTCGAGGCAATGGTGGTGCCTCACCTGAATCTGCAATGCTTACACTTGCCTGCTCAGATGAAACAACTGAAGATACCGAGCTCATTTCTTTCTCTCTTCCGTCTTGCTTTTCTGAAATCATAATATCAAAGAATTATTAGCAGACATTCTTGATCATCACCAAAATATAATTATGGTAGAAACTAGATTAGAAGTTTCAATATTTAACTTTTCCCATAAAATAAGTTTGACTTTAATGTATTAATATCAAACTCATAGGAGGCCATCCTTAAATGATGTCATGAGATTTCTGAATCTCTCTCAATTGCAAAGTTTCACATTGAGCCGATTATCCTATGAGATGAAGTATCACATATTCCTACCATTAAGTGTGACAGTATTTAAGAGCAATCTATTTTTCTAAATTTCCCAGGCTATATTTCCTATTGAAATTTATCATCCCAAGAAATCCCCACTGATGGTGTTATTACAATAACTTTCATGAAGCCTAAACTTTTAAGTTTCTCAAGGAAAGTCTTCTGAAGATAAAGATTGCTTTTAATATATAACAATACTGAGATGATTTTCTATTTTGTTAACCATATCGGTTAATATCCATTTGTTATCTATTTAAGCATAACAGCTAATATCTGTTAGATTTTAATACTTTTCCAGCCTAAGGTGTTATGTCAAAAAATACAAGTGAAGACCATTCAAAAAGGGTGCAGCCATTCCTCAGCTTTAAATACAATTAATGTGTAAGAATGAACATGAAGTTCACAGAGAGATATGAATAACTAACCTTCAGAGGAAACGCTTTGCCTTGGTTGTAAGATGCTTGATTTTGGAGAGGCTGCTGGCAGAATTGGAAGACCCCTTACATCAATATTTTCATATGGATGTGACTGGATCATACGCAACTGATCTTGAAATAATTCTCTAACAGCTTGATGCACCAGTATGTACTGATCTTTTGTCTGAACCATAGCGATTCGCTGTTTTCTCATGTCACGCACAAGCTTGAAGAGGCTGAAGTCCAATCTTAATTTCTAAAAATGGAAAGAACACAAACCATTTAAAAAATCAAACTAAACAGATAATATAGAATATATTTATGATACAGTGCACTTGTAATTTTGTAACATTGATGTTAATAAAAGCATAATATTGCATGCTTCCTTGCATTTACTCAAATTTCAAGATAATTCCTACTTCCTAGTTGACCTGTTAGATAATAATAAAGAAAAAAATTTTATTTTGGTCACAATTTCAGCAAAAGAAAATTATTGCTAAGTAAATAAAATAATCACTGCATATTAAATAGACCAACTATCCACTACACAATTTTCTCTTGATTCACCTATGCTTTCTAAATTATACTTCACATTAATAAAATAAAAACCACTGATGGCCATAATATTATTTAAGGGGAAAAAACTCTAGTCGGCCATAAAAATATCAGCTTTTTGATGGCTTATAGAATTTTCCAACATCTAGGGTGCAATATTCAAGCATAAATCACACATATTGCAGAGGGGTGTAACCAGTATTCAATGAAAATTTCCAGTTAATGTGAATATTTGGTATCTGTTTATTTTTATAAGTTACACTTACCCCAGCTCTGAGAAGACCCCAAACAAAGTCTATAGCACATATAGTTCCAGTACGTCCACATCCAGCAGAGCAATGCACCAATACAGGGAGTGTTTCCGAAGCCTGGGTATCACGAACAAGCCGCACCATTTCCAGAAGAGGACGAACCAATCCAGGCACTCCATGATCAGGCCAGGCTCCATAATGGAACTGACAAACCACACGTTCCTCTACAGAGAACAAGAGAAAGTTCAGATTGAAGATTAAGTAGTAACCTTGAATGGAAAAAATGCAACATGCATAGCCAGCTATAACATGTCGTGAAAATCTCAGACAGCAAAATAATGGCCTTCTAAATAATCACATTATGCAAAACTTTACATGATATAATTTCCATTCACAATTGTTTTAATCTTTTCCTACTTATTGGAAAGCATGAAGTGGATGTAAAAATATCATGTTTACGAATCATAAGGTGCAAGTTCTTATTTTAATTTGACATGCCTTCTGGGGAAAAAAACATCAGAACAACATAATATGAAAATTTTTAGAATATATACTGTAAAAATTTCAATGGAATAGCATTCAAGAAAAATGAGTCACAGAAATAATTAGATCTAAATTCTGAGTTGCATAATCTTTGAAAGTATGGTCATATAATTAAAACATGCATCTTAAGATTATCAAATGAAACTAACTGTAGCATGGCACATTTCAAAATAAAATTCATATAGGGTAAATAGCTCAAAAATATAAGTAGAAAAAACATTCACTTTCCAGTGACTACAAAAACTACAGAGGTAAAAATATTTAAAAACTAGAAATGGCTACATAGCTTTTATGTAAGAACTATGCAACATGTTAACTTGTAGCAGTTTTCCACCAAGAATTAAAGGGACAAAATTGCATTTAAAACTTAATTCCAGGGTATAAATTTTCAGTTTAGATCTCATCTCATCATTTGCCAGAAATGGAAGTCCAAGATAGTCTGGAAGAAATTCAAATGACTAGAGGAAATATGAACCTCTGATGACAAACTATATTCCAAATATAGTTGCTCTGCAATTTTTCATGGCTCTTTTCAACTTTTTCAAGGAAGTTTTTGAGATGCTATTAAATTAAATAAATCCTCTCTTATAAAGTCAATTGAGAATAATTTCAAATGAATATAATCCCTGTAATTGCTATATATGATGATTGTAGAAGAGTCTACCACTTAGGTAATCTCTTCTGTAGACATTTTCTAATCATTTCTTTTTTTATTAATAACTTTACCAACCCATCATGTAGAAGAAACTTGAAATTTTTTATCAATTTAGATAATAACATGGACTGAATGGGGGCATGGCTGTGCTAAAAAGGTTATGAGAGAAAATACCTCTAAAGCTGCTGGGTCATCACTTGGATGATCCTATAGTAGCCATTTACCCAAATCATGGATGGTATTTGGAAAATGAATTCAAATATATACCAATTCCACAGGCCCGGAAGATGGCTACTCAGTGGTCAACTGTTACAAAATTTCAGGACTTTCCTAAGACTCAGCTGGATTCCGAAAACAACTACTCTTAGGCTATGTAACCTTTGACAGCTGTTTTGGGAGTATTTTAACTCTAAAGAAAGTTTCTCCTTCACTTTCAATGAAAAGAATGCATTCCAATTCTGATACATGGGGTATCACCATGATGTATATTCAGTTTGGCAACAGTTAATCTATGAGGAGTTTTCCAGAAGAATTAATACAGGGTCCTGTGACTTAGAATCATAAGGGAATCAGACAGGAATCAATGGAATTAATCCTTCAATCAAACATTAGTGTATAAAAATTAACTGAGGTTAGAGGAAGGCCACTATGTTATAATATACAAAGGCAACTATAAAATTATAGGATAACAGCCAGTAAAAAGTGATTGGGTAGGTGATAAATTAACTTCAACAATGAGGGCAAGGAATGTCACAACAAAGAAGAAAATAAAATGGCAATTTTCTGTTAGGGAAACAGTTCTTTGTAGTGATGTGAAGTCAAATTCTATACTGAAGGATTAAATATTTTTTTAACTTGAAATAAGCCCACAAGCACAAGGATGCAGTATACTCTCATTCCTTCAGTGATTAAATCAAATTTATCACCATCCTATATCTCATTTACATAAAACTGTTACAAACTCTAGCATATCATGCTTTCACAGGTAAACAGAAGTAATCTTAGATGAGCTTTATTTATGATGTTTAGGATTTGATTAATTAATTTTTGAAAAGAATGAATTATTATACAAAGGCATATGATATGTATCAAAATTTAAACCTTTTCCAACTTATAACTAATAATAGTTTAGAAGAATCACAGAAATGAGTAAAGTGGCAGTAACTTTTAAGAAGTAATTTGGATAAGTTATGTAAAGTGATGAAAAAATACACACCTGGAATGGAACGTGAGTTCACATATCTTAACTTCATGGTGCGTACTAGAAAATCAGGGCATATTGTAGATGCTTTGAGAAGCTTGATGGCAACCATACCAAATTTTCTTTCCTCTCCTTCTTTCTCCACCCAGTAATTCTCACATTTATGCTACAAAAAATTAAAATAAGAATTCATGAAACACTAACTAAGAATTATAGTCTCTCACAAAACTTCTACATCCAGCTTTTGATTATTAAGATTGAGATAACAGGGATTTTATATTTGAACATACCTTCCCAGACTCCTCTTCATTACATGCCATAACAATGACCTGTACTTCGCACTCCACCACCATCCTCCAGAAGTCATTGACAGTGTGCGGAAGGGGTCCCTGACTAGCAATGTAGGCAGGGGACCCACTTGCTCCTTTGATATAGTTTGCATTGATGTAATCGCTTCCAGGAACACCGACATATTCCGAAAGGGTAACTCGTGAATAATCAACTGAAATGCATACGTCCACTCCTTAGTGCATGTATGGAAAACTCATAGCATTCACTTAAATGAATAAATTTATTCGAACAGTTAAACATCGTTCTATCAAATAAATTCTGTCCTGGAAAATCTCTTTATAGTGGAAGAAACATTTTTACGCCGAAAATTTGGCTAAGAATTTTTAATAATCATATAGTTGTCAAGATTTAAAGACATAAAATGTTGACTATGATTAGCTATTATTAAGATATATATATGGCCTGGATTCAAAGAGAATCATAAGTAAACACAAGCTGGTTCCACTGAAAATATGTCTATAGGTCTTTGATTGGAGTTTTACTTATATATTTTGAAGTTGATGAGTCACAATAAATTGGATACAACACTTAATGCCGAGTGCAACAGGAAAGGACTTGAATTCTAAGGTAAGGGAAGCAAGAACCATACTCGATTCCGTATTTCACCTACATGGTAATATATCCTTGTAACGATTTTTCTTCCGATTATATTCTTTCTCTCCTTCTTTGCAAGAATATTCTCCAGATGTCTTCAAAGTTTCGCTGAATAGTTTCAAATCCTGGGAAGTAGTAAGGTAATACGAATCAGCCAAAGCATTTTTGATAGGAAAATAGCCACGATGATGCTACTCGTTGGAGTATGTAGATACAAAACGACTTAGAAAGGATGGGGAAAACCGTATATTCTATATTCTACCTGAAATTCCTTGTCGTAGCTATCTTCATATGTCTCCAAATTCTCGACATGGTTTATGAAGTTTTGTAATACGACTCTGAGAGGAGTTCTTTCCTGTTCCTCTTTCATCGCAAGCTATCCATATTTATGCCATTAGAGGTAATCTTGTTTTAAATTGGCCCGTTTAATTCAATGTAGATGCGATTTTAACAAAAATTTTCAAACAACACGCAAACTATGCCCGCAAGATCTTGCTGTTCTTGTTCTAGTGATACAAATTTCGATTGGTCGATTCCTACATATCACGTTATAATTCAAATACTTTACGGCGGATCACATATTTATCAATTTAGCGTTATTAGTTTTTGGAAACAATTCCAAATTAATTTCTAAATCGCTTTCGATAATTATCGGAGGAAAATTATTCATTAATCATCTTCTAGGAAAGGCACGTCAAGGACTTATTTACTGCATATTTTTGGTGCGTAACTTGGGATTCGCTATTACAACGATTTCAACTCTTTCTTTGTAATTTTGCGATTTAATGTAATGTTTCTTATTTAATATATGTTCTTATCTGTCAATGTAAGAACATACCAATCTCTCTTGGTTGTTAATGTTTATGTTTTCGTTTACCGTTGACAAAATAACATTATCAGTCTGGAAAGAATTATAATAATATCTATCCTTAATCTTATACCTTAGGTATTAAGCAAATTTTGACGCGTCGTGACGATGTGAAAGTGAATTATAATTTTGTTGATGGCATTTTTATTTCCTCTGGGTGGCCTTGTAAAAGAATGTGGCTACGTTAAATCGACTCAGTCGTACCTAAATCGACCGACTGTACAATCTCTAGGTCATTTGGATTTTCTAGTTATTAAGGTTTTCTAAGCCTACACTCGCCTCTGAAAATACAGATCAGTACTGTATTATTTTTAGATGTAATCAGCTTTTGTTTCACGTCTATAGTCAGGAGATGCAACGGCTAATTGTTGAAATAAGGGATTTCTGCTCGAGGTCGAATCATTTTAAGTTAAGTTGAGCATTTTGCCCAACAAAAAATATCGATATAATAATTTTCGCAAGCGTCTTCATTTCCCGCAGTTTAATCGCTTAGCTGTTCGTGCTATATTTCATGGAATAAATTTGATTCTGGACTATATCTTTATTCATACATGTATCCAAACGTAAGTATTTCGGATTGAATGCAGCTGCTCCAATTTTCATAACTGTTCCTCGTGGACAAATATAAAAATCTAAATGAAGAATAAAATCTCTTCTTAACTTGAAGTTCATTAAAATTTCTCTCCATGTATTTCAAAACCTTGTTTCTTCATCCATCCCTAGACGGAGAAACAAAGTTTAATCCCTTATGATTCATGTGAAAGATCGACTAGTTGAAGTTCTAACATATAGTAGCATCATTTAAAAGTGTCTTCCTATAAATGGCTTGGGAAATAAATATGTTTAGAAGTAAAATTTGGGAACTGTTGTGGAGTGCATTAATATATTTTCTTGACTTCAATCAGAATGAATTGTACCAATTATATGGTAAAATTCTCTTTGTTTACTTACTATTCATTTACTAACGAAAGATTTAAGTTGGAGATTAAAGGATAAGCAACTTTCAGTAAAACAATGCAGAATGAGGAAATGGTATTTATTTCTTCATTTAATACAGAATTGAGAACTTTCACTAGAACTTCAATTCTAAATAATTTATTGACTGTCTAGTCAATGACGTAGAAAAAAATCAACAGTTAACTTGTCTTCTAATTTCACAAATTAATATCATGAGGTATCAGTTTAATGTTCAAATATCATTTGGAAAAAATATGTCACACATTTAAATGTTTTGGCAAATTGAGAGAACAATAGATTTCCAATTAATAGAGTTTTATGACATGAGTCTTTATGCATTGAGTCTTATTGACAAAAAATGGGATTTTGACAAACTTTTCCAAGTCCTCAAAAAACAAACATAAATGGCTTGTATAGTAGTGAGTAAGCAAGTATATCATATATTAATATAAATAACTATATTGTAGTAAGAGTAAGCAAGTATCTCTTTTTAACAAGAGTAGCACCTTACTATGCTTTCCTCAACATGCAAGTGTTGCATGAGAAAATCAGGAACTTGAATGCTACAAGATCTTTCACACTATTTGGACTGATGCAGTTTTGATATGTGATGACCTCATTCTTTCAGAGAAAATCTTTTATTTCAATTCCACAAAACAAAAATTTACTAGAACTTTCCATCCAAAATTGAAGATCTCTTGAGGCCAATAAGATCAAGATTTCAATTTGTACTTTTGGATAATTTTTGACTTTCGTTACATAAGAACCCTATTTAATTTTTTCTCTTGTGCAGGAGGACACTTGCTTTTTTCCTAGAACGTAAATAAAAATTTCAACATCTCAATATTTGGCATTTGTTTGTTGGGGAAGCCTTTTAAAGCACGGAGCTTTGAAATGTACGGAATTTGTATCCATAGACACTTATCTGCAAAACAAACATATCTTTCTAATTTTGTACAGAGAAAGTTGCATTTCATGTTACTTTATAACACATCAAATACATTTGTGTACATTGAGAATAACAGATTTTCACTAACATCTCAAAAGTGCATTTTCACTGAATAATACATAACTGTACTCTTCCTTGGACACAAAACCTTATGCCTTTTGTAGATATATGTTAGCATAGAGATCGTGTTCACTGATAGATATTAATCTCTTAACATCAGTTTTTATAATTATCACACAACTTTACACTGTTTGTTGAGTACTAGTCCCAAGTCACAGCTTCAAAAATATTTACACCATCCAGTACAGAGTAACAAGTTGTTTAGCTTCAATCTATGAGCTGCATTGAACAGCACTGCATTGGAAGATGGTCTTCAGCTTTGATCTTTCACCAGCTGGATTCCAGTTGCAATTTTGATATGTTATGACATTGCTTACTTAGAGAAAATCTTTTATTTCAATTCCACAATACTTAATGCTACAAAAAATTTCCACCGAAAATTGAAAATCTATTGAGGCCAAGACCAAGGTTTTATTTTGTACTTTTGTGTAAACTATCTTTTGTTATATAACGATCCTTTAATTTTCACCCCTTGTACAAGAAGACATTTGTCTTCTCACAAAGTTGTGAATGATATTTCAGATTTCTCAAACATAGGCTTTTGTAATAAGGGGGATCCATTTTCAAGCATTTAGCTCTGAAACATATGGAGTTTTTATCCATAGACAGTTATCTACAAAACAAACATATCTTTCAAATTTTGTACAGAGAATGGTAATTTTATGTTACTTCATGACACATCAAATACATATGTGAACATAGACAATAACAGATTTTCACTAACATCTCAAAAGTGCATTTTTCACTGTATAATACATAACTGTACCTCTCTCTGTATAAACCAGGGTTATCTGACTTAATTTATCAGCAGGCCTCATTGGAAATAGTGTCGATTTCATCGGCCAACAATGACCCTTTGATTTACACAATCCTTCTTTCTAAAAGTCTTTTAATTTGTATATTTGCCACATTCAGGCCCACAGACCATATGGTGGACAACCCTGATATATACAAAAACAGTACTCCTCTGTAAACACAAAACCCTATGTCTTTTGTAGTTACATGGTAGCATAGAGATTGCGTAAACTGACAGACATTAATCTCATAACATCAGTTTCAATAATTATCACACAACTTTACACTGTTTCTTGAGTCCTAGTCTCAAGTCACAGCTTCAAAAAGTATTTACAGCTTTCAATTTAAAGTAGCAAGCTGTTCCGCCTCAATTTACTTGCTGCATTAAACCGAATCACATTGGAAGATGGTCTGCAGCTTCTATCTTTCACCAACTGGATCCCAGGAATGGAGAAAATTGAGGCAACTGGAAAAAATAAGAATAAGTTTCTCAGGAGGGATGTGGGCAGTATTAGAGTTATGATACTAGACTGAATTTTAATTACGATCTTGAATAAACATACAGCCCTAAGTTAATTATAGAAATGCCCTTATCTGTTTTAACCTCTCTGAAAAGTTATAGCTTGCATTGAGAATTCTGTAAATGTGTAGTAGTGAAATTTTCTATTAAAGTACACTAAATTGGAAAATTTCCGAGTTAAGAATATTTTAATGTAATTTGGTTGTTTAGTGTTTTGCAGGCAAAGTTGGCCCTTCCCCTTTGGAGCCTTTGTGCTCACCCAGCATTGTGGTTGGTATGAATGGCTATCTGAATTAATTTGCAGCAGGATCATTACAGAGAAAGCCAAATATGGCAGTGTGGGAGTTAATGTACTGACCATGTGTCACCCACAATGAATGCCACCTAGCTAGGTCTTATCCCTCAAAGGGATATTCACACTATGTACTTTACTTTTAAATAAAATAACTGTTGTAAGTAAAAGTTCTCATTTCCAGACAAATTGACTGGAATCATTGACTTTTAAAAGACTAAATAGAGATTAAAAATACTTCCTGCAAAATAAAACAAATTACAAAGTGGGTAAATATATAAAACAAGTAAATTATAGAGAAATATTCTAGTTAAAAACAAAAAAATCAAAACATGGGGTCAAATTTAACACCATTACCTGCTTAAAGTTAAGAAGCTAAATGTGGCCAGGTGTGTGTTATTTATACCATTATATTTTTATTAAACTTAAAATTTATGAATTTACAGATATATTTTGGTGATTTCACAAAAACTTATTAAACTAAAACAAAATAAAGCTGAAGGAATTCAAACTATTAATAAACTCACCATCAGGTAAATTGTGAATTTCTTTCCCCAATGAATCAAAGTATTTATGTTTCATTGCATCAGTCGCAGATATCCTTCTTTTAGCTTCATACTGCAATAAAGATTGGAAGTGATTAACATACAGAAATGGCAAACATGGAGGATCAAGAATATTAAACAATTTCATAAAATAAAATTGGCATCCATCATAGAAGTCAATTATCATGAATTAAATCTGAGACATATTTCTTAAAAAAAAACTTTATAGCAATGACTGTAATATGATGGTATTCCATTACTACAGAGGATTATTTGAATGCAGTAGGTTCAAGGCAGAAAAAATTTTTGATGGATTTAAAACAAACTCAACTGATGAGGAATTCCATGGACAATTAAAATTTACAAGGAAAAGGGTTTGAGGTGATTTTGCACACAAAGATACCAAGGAAAATGGACATGAACAAAGTCTGACAATACCAACACTCAAACCTGGACCTTCTATTTTCTGGGCTGTGTTTTTGCCAATTAAACTATCTAGCCTGAAAAGTCAAGAGGGCTTACCTACAAAGTCTCCCAAAATGGCACGTTGACTGTTTTGGCTAGATAGTTTAACTGGCTAAAGTATCCTTCCAGAAAGTGGAAGATCCAGGTTCTACTCAAAAATTTTTCAAGTCTATATTTTTTGGGAAATTAAAATTTTTCAGCAAAATTCTTCAAGAGTCTAATATACATATAAATATCATATTTTCATGTTTTATTTTTTATTTTTCTTCACTAGCTTATATAGAATAATGTATTTTATAGGAAAATCTGATGAATCTAAGGCAATGAATTGGAGTCCAACAGGATTTTCAACAAAAAGTGGCATTGAGATGAAAATAAAATTATTATTCACTTTGATTAGAGTATAAAACAGAAAATAAAAGCTGTATATAAGTATTGCAGAAATATCAATGGTTGAGAAACTTGGTAGATAAATAACAGATACAAATACAATTTTTCGTACAGTTCCTCTTAGGATATACATTTAAAATATAAAAATACTTTAAGAGCCCTCAACTAAATCATAATAATTCAAAATAACTGCTTCCTGGAAAAATTGCTGAATATCAATATAATATCTGCATAGTCATGCAACTAACAAGAAATATTAATAAGCTAATACAAATAATATGAAAAAATCTCCTTGCTTCAGAGCTGTAAGTATCACAATAGGTTTGAAATCGATAGAAGTATTTACATGAAAATATTATATGGGAACTTAAAAATTCAAAGGATATGTGAGGATCGTAATTTCTTTCTCAGATGTATTCATTAGAATTTAAGGCTAATGATATTACAGAGTTCAAAATCAACTACTATCACAACCTCCAAATCAAGAAGTATATGCAGTTATAATAAAGTGAATTCAGATTAACCCTAAGAAAAGCTATAACGTTTCTATTAGCGCTAATGATTCACTCAGCTTAGGCAGATATTTCAGAGAATTACATGTACTTCTGATATTCTGGCACTTGCAGTTATTTTGCACTTGGCTATTAATTTATGAGTAATACTAAATCCTCATCATAAAAAGTCTCAAATCATAAAATTAAGCAGAATGTTATAGGCATCAGTTTTAAATATTAGTTTAGCCAAAATCAGGCCAAAGATTATCATTATAAAGCCACTCTCTAGTGAAACCTAATGAGTCCCTTAAGGGGTGAACCTTAAATTTAAATGTCAATTTAAAACAGCATAAGAAAAAAAATGATAATAACTTACACATAAAAATTCATAGAGTAAATTTAAACCATCTTCATTGAGACGTGAAGTTTTTCTGAGTGGTTCTGAGAAATGGACTGGAGCATGTGTATGAGGAGGAATAGTTGAAGTAGGTGATAGAGGAGGAGGGATGATGGCAGCGTATGTTTGGAAATCCGGCAAAGCAGCTAATGCTGGCCATGCTTCTTCAGACGGTGGGCCTAAGGTCTTAAATATAAACTGCAGCTGCTCTTCAACTGAAGAACCAGGAAATAATGGCCTTCCACTTGCCATTTCATAAAAAATGCACCCCACTCCCCTAAAATTGATAAAAGATAACAATGTTTACTTTAAGGAGAAAATGAAAAGGGAAAAATGTATTCACATTCATCACCAAAATAAAGGTTAGCAGTAATTATATAAGAGTTAGTTATGCAGCTCAATGATTAATAATTCGGTTAAAATATCATTCATAAAATCAATAAAAATCATTTTATAACTGAAGATTACATTAAGATTACTTAAAGAATTCTCCCATTTGAATCCCAAAAGCAATTCACGACAGGTATTTTCCAGTTGCTTAAGTATTGATACGACTTTCAAATCAAATCATAAGTGGCCAAAATTATTACAGATGTCAGAATTTCATTGAATTTCAACAAAAATAAGATACTTTTCTAATTTTGGGGGAGCACATGAAGATATATTTCTACCTGATGGAGAGTTAAAAAAACCTGCTAGGATTTGAAGGCACTTATGGGAATGATAGCCTAATGTTTCATGTATACTTACAACAACAATGCCAAGATATGGCCACAATAATTTTTATCCTGTAAGCAAATTTTAAAACTATTTCCCAGCAGATGAAAAAAATAAAGAGGACAGACATGAAATAGGTCGTTATAAACTAACCATATATCTATTGGAGTTGAGTACTCAGTAGAACCAAGGAGGACATCAGGAGGTCGATACCACAGTGTTACAACCTCATTGGAGTAGGTCTTTGTAGGTACTGACTTTGCTCTTGCTAATCCAAAATCAGCAAGCTACAAATGAAAGAGTATTCTCAATGAATCACATGTGAAAGAATTACACTTTTCAGAGATTCATGATTGAATAATAAATATTAAATCATTTGAGATACTAACAGAGATACAAAGTTCATTAAGTTACAGTACCAAAAACTCATAAGGTGACTGAGGAAGAAGAATGAGACGTACAAAAATGAAAGTACATGTTAATTATAATTTAATCTCTACCTTCATCACCTTCTGTGACCAGCATTATCACTGTCACTGTTGTTTTCTATGAGGATCTTTCCAAGTTCATTTTCTTTTGAGTAACACATTAACAATAAAACTGTTCTATACACATGAACTACCAACAAATGTGTATGCAATTTTCAGTATTTTCATGTATTTAATTGATACATACTGACTGAAATCATACGTATCAAGTACCATACAAATCATGGGTTAAGTGTAGGCGCTCATGGGAAAGGGATGAACTGAGGAATATTAATGATTATGCATGGAAAAACTCTTTATTAAAAATGACTGAGAGATTAGGTGAATTAATTTAGAGTGAAGAAAGTATCTGAATGTAGAAATAATTATTATTTGGTTACCACTATAATTAACCTTGGAGGAAAGGGGAGAAAGATGAAGTTTAAGATGTGATGGAATGTAAATTCAAGGACAAAGAAAGAGAATGGAATGATGAAATAAACAATGGAATTGTGGAGAGAGGCTGGAATAGAATCAAAGGCATTATAAATGAGCAAACTCAAGAAGCATGTGGAATGGTTAAGGTGGGATGAAGAGGATGCATGGTGCAATGATACAATAAAGAAAGATGAGGAGAAGGGGGGGTGTGCAAGAATGATTACAGCAAAGAATAAAGATGAGATGGGTCTAAACTGAAAAGTATTGAAAGAAGAACATACAGTGAAAATTTCTATTTTGTAAAGTAAAGAGTGGCTAAAAAAAGGTGAGGAGAGAGAAAAATGATAGAATGAGCTGATATATTGGAATGATGATACAGTATTAATTAGCACAAAAATGAGAGAATGCAATTAGAAATATTTTTAATAATATGGAAATCACTTAAGGGATCTTAAGAAGTACATTATACTGAAATATAAGAAGAAATAAGGGGAAGGTTACTTTTCTATCCATGAGGTTTTCAGAATGTATGATAACATAGATAAATGGGATGGCTACAGGGTGTGGATTGAATTTCACATGAGATATATGCGACTCAAATAATAAAAGGGAATATATCAAAAAAATATAGATAATTCTAAAATAAAAGATGCGTTTAAGGATTAAAATGTACAAAAAAGCTGTAAATTATTGAGGAAAGAAGATTCTTATGCCAAAAAGGATAAGCATGACAGATAGTTACATATTTGTGCAGGCATATTGATAAAGAAGAATAATAATATGATGTAGTTCAAAAAGTTAAAAGTGAAACAATTTTTAAAAGATAAACATCTAGTTCTCTAGTGTAGCCAATGAACTGAGAAGGTAAATACATAAAAGACATTTGGGTTACCATATGTGGAAGCTTGCATGATATATATCTATGATTCATCCTGTGTTTTGGAAGCCTTTGTAATAACTTTGCAGAGATGGTGAATGAAGGTGAACTGATTAAACAGTCTACTTATGTAAGTAAAGGAATAACTGATACATACATTTTTTTCTATTTGTGGTAATTTAAAAAGTTTCTTTACATTTGTTATTATTTAAAGAAAGCTATAACATAATAATAAGAAAATAAGGTTCATCAACAGCTTAAATAAGTTTGAGATTAATGAAATCTCACTTACTTTTAACTCTCCTCGTTCATTTATCAATAGATTTTGAGGTTTGAGATCTCGATGAAGGATCCTTCGTTCATGGCAGTATGAAAGACCCCGTAAAAGTTGAAATAAAAATATCTGAAAAAGTTAAATTTATTATCAGAGTTAACTCTCTTGAATCAGTTAGGGCTTACCTTGTGGTACAAAAAATTAAAGCAGGTGCAAAAAATACCAACCTTAACATTATTCATATCAATTATGTTTCCACAATCATCCATGTACTGTTTCAGGTCCTTTTCTAAATATTCAAAAACTAATGTTAATGACTGTTTAGTGTGAACTTTGTCATGAAGAGTCACTGAAAGAAAAATAATTTCAACAGTGATTATCATGCTAACAACAGAACAAAAACAAAAGAACATATGAAAGACAATATTGTTCAATATGATAGAAAAATGTACTCACCAATATTTGCATGCTTTAGCAATTTTAGAAGAGATACTTCCCTAATGGCAGTGCATGGCGCTCCTTCCTCATGCTCGAGTCTAATTTCTTTTAGTGCTACTAGATTGTCTGTTAACGTTGAGCGCCCTTTATATACAGTTGCATATGTTCCCTACAAACGAAAGTGAATTTCTGTTGTAGCATTATTTTTTACAGTTTACTACATATTATTATGGATCCATATTTATTTTCATTCACCAAACAACTAAATTTATATCAACAGGATACAGTAAAACCAGCTTAAGAAATTTTTCAGGGGACCAAGCGAAAACTGTGTTTTAAGTGGGAAGTCATAACAGAGTTGTGTTTATATGTTGCCACACATATTTTTGAAAACTGGTCTGTTTTACCCATAATGTAAGCATCTTAGTAACTTATTTTGGTTATTTTTCATTCTGCAATGAAGTTTCACCAGATATACAAATAGAGATAACAAATTTTTTAACAGCAGTGGTGATAGGGGATCACAGGGCATGATTTTTCCAAAACTATGCTAAAGAGTCCCCAAAACACAGCAATCCTTTTCTGGTTTATTTGGTATTTTTCAACTTGAGGTTGCGATGAAAGGAAACACTACAAAGAAAATTTTCAACCTAACATTCTGCTTTCATCACAAGAAAAAAAAGATAAAATATCACTCAGAATTTGTATCAGCTCCAACAGAAAATGGAAATTGCTCTATTTTGTAATATCTTAATTTTACTCTCAAAAAATTAGTCATTCCAAAGAAGAAATTCGTAAGAAGCTATTACAGAGATAAGGCTAAGAATGACAGGACAATACTGGTGATGTAAAAAAGAATTTGGTCTATCCAATGAGGCGAATGAATGGCTATAGCAGGTTACAGCGCTATTCTGGGGACAGGAACAACCCACATCTTAAGCTAGGTGTCTTAAGTGGTATCTTCACCATGTGTTTAGTGTGAAACAGACCGGGTCTGGGAAAAAATAAAGTATAAAGCAAGGTAACTTTTTCATGGGGTTCAACTTAAATAGAATTACTATATTTTGGAGTGCTTATACTTATTTTTGTTACTTAAAATTTTAATGAGCACCTAGAAAAGATTTTCATGGAAATTTCCATAAGGATACAATAAAAATTTTTATCGATTTGAAAGAAAAAAAAAACAGGATTATTCGCTTACCTGCCCCAATTTTTCCAGCTTAGTATACGTTTCCATTCTTCCAAAGCCAATTTCCGAAAGGGACTGCCTCCTACTTGATCTCGTAAGAGGACCATCAATTGTAGGACTAACATTCTGTTTAGCAATAAAGGATTCTGGTAAATGCAAATCAGCCGGCAGGGAAAGCCTCTTATTGATATCTTGCTGAAGTATTAACAAAAAAATGCATGTTAAAATAATCAATATCTAAAACAACTTCAACTTTTAAAGAAAAGCAATTAACCTCAGAACAGAAATTATAGAACGTAAGTGATACATGGAATTTTAAGCCACCTTTGCAAAGAAATTAGAGCTTCTTGGATTATTCCTCACATCAGTATTAGCTCCTTTAATACCCTGAGGAATTATAGGAAACTCTAATATAACAGGACCAAATTATTTTGATATTTACCCCTTATTGACATTTACAGGTCATCTTGAGTTTTATAATTACTACGAGCTGCATTATGGTTTAATGCAAAGGTGGTTACTGAAAATTAGTGCAGGTAAAGAAAAATATTCTCATTTCAGAATAAAAACTCCAATATTAAATTATAAATACACCATTCCCTCAGATTTTTGATGATGGAAAATAAATGGAATCATCTATCAAAAATACCTGTAATCAAATCACTCACACATTTTATCAATTATCATTGAATAATTTAGGGCTGAATAAATACAGCCTACAATTAAAGATAAGATAAAGTCAAATATGTATCCATTATAGAAAGAGAAGTTTCAGTCCTTTAAGTCAGGCAGATATATTTTAAGAAATTTCATAAATAATTAATACAGACATCAAGTATTTGGTACCAAAGAATTAAAATGAAAAATGTCAAGAACTGGTGCTGAAAGGTCATTCAATAACTACAACAGTTTTTTCTTCTAATTTTAATAAAATCAACCTCTCATTATGAGTGCAATATCAATTCCACGAAATTAATAATACTGTTTGTAAAAAAGAAAACAAACTGTGTTGAGATAATCTCATTTATGAGTGAGGTTGTAAATGTAAAACTCGTGAAAATGAAAATACGGAAATTTTGAGAAAACTATAACATGATGTTTACTTAAAAAGAAAAAGCTAACCACTTTCACTGACAAAAATTCTCTATCAATAAATTAGAAAACCCCTAAATTCTTCAATGATATAGCAAGATAAAGACATTTAATACCATATGAAGAAAAATATTGTATCTCCAAAAGTAACATTACAGATAGTTGTCAACTTATGACCTATACTACTTGAGACTGGTCACACCTACAGTGAGAATTACTTGGTCTCCCTTTAGATGTATTCTTAATGTTTGCATAGGCAGAGCACAAATATCAGTCAGTTATCAGCAGGGGCTACAACTACACTGATTCTAAATATACTTTGTTGAAGTTAGATCATTAGTCTCTCTGGAATGGGTAAATTAATTGAACACTACCAAAAGTGATGACAATTTGACTTATGACCAAATTGACTCACTACCAGTTCCACACCTGGTTGTAAGTTGGAGACAACCTTTATTGGTTTTTCTTTAATGATAGAGGTACACTTTGAACAGAATTTAGATGTAGGAAGAGCCTTCTACATCTTTGTTCCCTGACTAGGCATATTTAATGGAAAAGGAGTCTATGGAAGAAAATAATAGGTTTCAATGATTTTCAGAAAATTATTTATACCTGCTGATTTTGTGCATCCGTTACTTCTTTCTAGAATACTTTTTCATTATGCTATGACATTAATTGCTTTGTTTCCTCCAAAGAGGTGGAATACCCTTCTATAGTGAACAATATACTCAAATAATTATTTAAGCTAGCCAAAGAAATCTTATTCCAATTAGAAAAATAAGTATTTACCTCACTAAATTGTCTATTTTTGGGTCTTAATTTGACGGGAGATGTAACGTCATCCGAGGCGCCAGAGGCTTCTTCTGATTCTCCATCAGAGCTAATCCGAGGATGTTCATGAACAACTCCTACAGAAAGAAAAAGAGACTTATTATTATTGGGGAAACAAACAACTTTTCCATGTGTTTACATTTCCCATTTTACAAATGGAAATCTCTGTATTGAAAAAAACTTAAAAATCTTACAGTTTACTCACGACAAATTTCACAGTCATAAATTTGGAAGAACCGTTTTAATTATAAGGTATTACTAGGAATATGCTGTAATATAAATGAGAGTATATGGAATGAACAGAGTCCATTACAGCCATAGGATCTAGCCAAGGTTTTAGGTTACATTAGTTGGATACTTGGTTTCTAATAGACCTAAATTTCAGATTATATGGATGAAAATTCACACCTTTGATTGAAATATTGAGCATTGCCATTTACTGTAAACATTACAACTCCCTTTTTCAACATATAACAATTGATCAACAAAGCTAAACATTTGAGTATGGTAAAATTTTGTAATAGACATTATGTCTTGTACCAAAATATTTTTTGTTGATAGACAATTCTATAATGATTTGAAAATAATAAAATAAAAAAATACTTGAATACTCAGCAACAAATACACAGATTTGTAATGCTTTTTATGTATATTTAGGCATAAATTTATATGTTATTTTCTATCATATCACAATCTAGCACAATTCAAATCATTTTACAGAAGATTAATTTTAGAGTATTCACATCAAAATGAAATCTGCAACAATCCTAATGCTCAATTAAGAAAAGCCAAAAACAACTAAAACGTATGTAGTAATGCATGAAAATAATATCGTCTAATTAAAGAAAAACTAGCTTCAAACTAATACCAGGATATTTTATAAACTAATAAATTCAATATACTCCTATTACTGAAGGATTACCTACAATCTACTTACTGCATAAACATTCTAGGCATTGCCGTAACTTATGGCACATATTTTTTTTTTAATGACGAAAATCTTTATTTCAGAGGAAGAAGAAAATTGCATGTAAAAATCGAAATCAGAATGCCAGACTACTAAAGTCCGATAGAAAAATATTACAAATCAACAATTAATCTCTTCTAACATTGACAGTTCTATACCATTTTTCGTATTCTAAATCAATGATAGTATATATAAGGAGTATCAAAATTCCACGCAACCTTTTGGGAAAACTGAAAGTCGCTAATTTTTATAGATGGAAGTATTCAACTCTACGGATAGTTCTTGAGCTCTTAGAAGGGCAATGCTGATCAAACATTACTAGTGATTTTACGACCATAAAGGAACTACGTACACGATATTATCAATGACTGTCATGATTGCGTAAATTTATCGATTGCTATTTGCTCAATGCCGACGTTGAAGGTTATTATTGTTTTCCTTTGTTTGCTGTGAAACACAGTATAGGAAATAATTTTGAATTGTGAAAAAAACATTAACTAGAGATTATAAAAAAGATTATAACTTATTTATATCCTAAAATATTGTATCGTTACTTTAAAAAATTCAAGGTAGAAAGAATATGTAATCACAAATTATCAACATGAATGGTAACCTGAAGATGCAAATTTGTTGTCAACATGCTCATTAGGACAATCAAGTGACAAGTCGAGCTGCGGTTATTCAAACTCTCTACCGGTTTTAAACTTGGTTGCTAAGCTACATTCGACAATGGCTTTAGGAGTGTTTCAAATCTAACGTTAGAATTTATGGATCACTCTTATGAATAGAATTTTCCAACTTATATTAATGGAGAAAAAATTACATTCACGATGCTGCATACCGTTAAATATAAGTTAACTCTCCACTTCTCGCAGTTAAAGCATAGGAGGCAAATCTCCTAAGTTAACCATTTACTTAACGAATTATTTCCATAAAAACTTAAACGTAAAGACAAACGAAATGCCGGCGTCACTGGGACCAAAAAAACCACTAAGAAAAACGACTACCTTTCTGCTGAAACAGAAAAAGTCTCTTTCGTTTGTGTACGTCAAAGTGGCTTTTATTCAGGGCTAATTATTCGAGCACTGAAAGTGTCTCTCGGATTTTAACCTTACATGATGACGCACGATAGGGAGAGACAAGAACATCGCGGGTGGTGAAATAAACATGCGGTGAGCGGAGATTACAGGAGTACACATTAAATAAAAAAGAAAAGTTTTCTCGTCTCATTAAAAACGAAAAACACGTATGCGAGCATTTCGTTTAGTTTACACATGTGGGTAAAAAGTCATCACCTAAGTATTTACATTACAGCAACACCTTGGAATATCTTTTAGCGCAAAATCGTGTCATCCTCACATGGAAACAGTCGCGCAGTGTCGCAAATATTTTATCACAATCGTACAAAAATCTTCCCTGCCTTCACGGTTACATAACTAGGATTCCCAAAACGGGGTGCCGGTTCTCCTTCAGAAAAGACATATTATAGGCTCAAGAAATAATCCGCAAAACCTCACGAAGTCTTCGAAGGACATCTCCATTGATTAAAGAACTTTTGAGTCAATGCCTAAATGGATCTGAATTTAATCGAGACAGTCAACGTAAGGAGGAAAGCTAAACGTAATACCACCAAAGTATGTTCATTACGAAACGAAATTTCAACGGAGGAGAAAAATTTCACCAACATTTCAAAGCAGAAAACTACGAAATGTACATAATGGAGAGAAGAGATGAAGATGTGAGAGACAATGAGCCGAATCTCTGAGCCGAATTCTGCACCAGACGAAACGATAGGGATAACCGGTAAGTGCGAAATGATGGGTGTGGCAGAGTGCTAAAACAATCGATTGAAAGCAAAGAAACATGAACGTCCCAAGCATTTCGCATTTTTAATCGATACCCTGGGGAGAGTGATTTCAGACACGCTTCCTGAAAAAGCTCGAAAATTCGCGCGGAGATACGTAAAAAACGGATACTGCATCAAGAGCGAGCTATGGAGGGAAAAAAGCAGCCGGGGGCATATTTCCGTCCGACTTCTTGACAAGTGTTCGCGGAACAATGGCCCTGTGCTCACACTAAAGCCAGTACTCGGCAGTTTAGTTCATATTTTCTTCGGGTTATACAGTGATAACGATTGCCATTTATGTGCGCGGCATGAAACGTAGTCAGTGGCGCGACTGATAGCAAAGCGCATGCGTGAGCAGGAACAATGACTGGGGGTCTTTTCGAAAGCCAAAAGAGACGTGGAAAAAGGGAGAGAGAATCGAGCCTTTGGAAGGGATGGCTGTAGGTAAAGAGATAAGGGAACGCTTTCCGAGATCTTGAACTTGATATAACAATACGGCATTTTACATAAGAAGACACGCGACGAGAAATTAGCATTAACCTCCGAAGAATTAGTCTAAGGGCTTAAAAGGAACAGATTAAAGGTCAAACTTATTTTAAGCCCGAGACGTTGCAGAGGGATTCGAATGACGGGAATAATTTTAGAGCGTATCACAAAAAAATTTATTCGCCGCCTCGTTCGATTCCATTCACGGAGAATTCAATCACAAACCATAGTAACATCACTACGGCTAAAATCAGTTACGAGGATTGGACTATTGCTTATGACGGAGGGCATAACAGATGTTCGTAGAGCAGTATTACATAGCCGGAGCATCGCAGAGTGAATTTCATACGGAAACGAACTTCATCGCAGGATACACGGGTTGTTGCCGCAGACGTGAGCTAAAGGGGAAGTGGCTAACAAAGTAGAAGGAAGCGCGAAGGAAGAATACGGAAGAGGTATTAGCTCACCTTCGCCCGAATAGGTTAAAGCTCTGATGTACTTCTTTCCCTTGCCACGTTCTGTCCGGCTCATAGCTATGCGAAGCACTGTGCTGGACGGACAGTCCGAAAGAGACGAGCAGCGAGAAAGATCTTAACAGAACGTCAGTTGGGAGTCGGAAGAAGCCATTTAAGTTCTCTCTCCACACGGTAAGCAAGCACAGCGAAAATCACAACAAATACGACAAATTCAATTTGCAATCGCATTGGCCATGCAACTGCGGGCACGCCACTTTTTATATTCACCCTGTTGCTCATAATTCGTCCGTCCTAGAAATGTATTACTCGGGATTGTGGACGAAGCCCTCTCGAATGAACACCGTAGGGCAAAACCAAGGCGAAGTCGCTGACGTCTCGTTATACACACACATGAAGCGAAGTCACAGTAAATATATTTCCAACTGGAGGATATCCCTTCTAAAATAAAAATACATGGCAGTGATCTGACGATAGTCGATTTTTTCAAGGTACGATTCCCCCGATAATTAAAATCGATGAGTAAAATTTTCATTACATATATACGGTAATAAAACAGTTTATAAATTCCTGAATCCTCCGTACAATGTGAAACCGTGCTTAATAATGTTTTTTAACCATGAATTTCATTTCTTTCGGATAACTACCAAAAATTATTATAAAGGCAGTTTGGCGTGTTACAAAAACATGAGATATATATACAAACAAAACATGAATTTGTTCTAATCACCCGTCCAAGTGATGCGACAGACAATGATTAACTTTGAATACAAAATATTAAGGATACATATATTTCTCTTTGAGGGTCATCTTAGCTTAAATTTTCTTTTATCGAAGTACAATAAATTATAAAGTTAGGAAATATTGCATTTTATTTCTCAAGATATACGCGTTAGAGTCAAGTTAAACTTTTCATAAACTTCTCTCTTAGTCTCTTTTTTACGTTCATATTAATTAGACTAATTTGGACACTTGCCTACAAACTTGAAACGCGGGCTATGAAGAAACCCGTGTTGTTTGAAGCCTTGCAATACGAGGTGAATTACAACCAAACCACTAGGACCTTGTAAGTAAACAAAATGACAATCTTCTTTTACTGTAGGAGCTGAAATAATGAGAACCTCTGCAGTGAAAGGTAATGGTCCCTGTATGAGATGTGAACATTGCGGAGTATTAAGGCCAAGGTATTAGTCATTGAAGGTTGTTCTAGGATATCTGGATTGACGAGGGGTTTGCGTTAATTCTTCAGATGAAATGCTTCAGCTTACATAAGGTACTTATTAATCGTATTTACTGAAACAAACAACCTCCGGCACGCAGATGAAGTAAAGGGGGAGTGGCGTTGATCAAATTTGAGAAAAAGTAGAAGCATATTTCATTGGAAGAATATTTATTTTCTATCAAAACACGTACCGACTACTTGAAATCTTTGCACATCATTTAGCGAATATTGTTAAAACGCTAAAATCTACCACATTTAGGAGTGAACAATGGAGCAAAGAGGAACACCAATTAAACTAAGAATGAGGATCATTTTCTTCTTTCTCAAACATAGGGTGAATGAGATCGTTGTTCCTGTTTAAATATTTGCTGAAGAACGGCCGAATCCAACAAAAGTGAAAAGTAAATTTTACACACACTCGCCGATGAAGACGTTCTTTATACACAGAAATTTTTCTCCATCAGTTTTCACGATAATTTTAAAAAAATAAAAAATTTTTAAAAAAATATTAAAGCCACTACTAATATGAATCATTGGTGGTGAATATAAAAAAGAAGAAAAAATAATTATATATTTATTTATTTTATGTAATAATATTTCGCGACAAGCGGATATAATAGAATTACTCTATACTATCGACAACTAACCGAATAGCTCGAAAATTAACTTAATAGTAGAAGTAGTATTGTGAAAAGTGCTTCGAGAGTTGAGGTCATTTCGCACGTGGGCTCCCATAGGGAATCGAACCCGGGACCGCTTTCATTGAAGCTGAACGCGCTGCCCACACGGCTTATCCGGGAGCCCAACAATTAACTTAAGAAGACAAAAAAGGGTGAAATGAGAGGTGAGATTAATGCTTGAGGTATGCCATAG
Source organism: Pachydiplax longipennis (assembly GCA_036926295.1). Taxonomy (NCBI): domain Eukaryota; kingdom Metazoa; phylum Arthropoda; class Insecta; order Odonata; family Libellulidae; genus Pachydiplax; species Pachydiplax longipennis. Next base: position 7,677,955 of record JAVFKF010000010.1, read on the forward strand.
AAAAGAGAATAATAGAGATGCTATCTCTCTCCGAACTACAAGAACGACGGCCAGCCGTGGTTACGTACGAAGTGGATAAAGAAGCTTAGCGAGGATAATCTGAGTAGTAATACCGTCACTAGACCATGAGCCCTTCACAAGCCAGAGAGCGCTATGAACGAATTCTCAGTGGCCTAACTTAGAGAACATTAATGCACGGAATATTTCATTCCTTAAACCTCAGAAAACATTACTATGGGAAAGGGCCGCTTTACCTAAGCGTGTTTGAAGAGCATATATTTTTTTAATTGTTTCATTCTCAACTTCACCATCCCATAAGTATGAATGAATTACTACCTTGAATTGCATTAAGTGATGGCTTAAATAACTCACGATTAATTATGATTTACCCTAATAATCGCTTTATGGGCCGAATGAAAGTATTTGGCGGAACGAATTTGGCCAGCAGTATAACACAAAAATTTGTGTAGAATAGAATTAAGTTTTTTGCCAGAAATAGGTAGACAAAGAGAAGTGAAAAAATTTTCTTTGGTCATCCCAAATTTCAGCCTACTTGAAACAGGGATTTAAGTCCGAAGTGGGTCCTCACCAAATATTATCTCAGTGTTGATGGACGTTCATTGAGATATTACTAGCACTACAGAGAATAAGAAGCACTGATCTGGAATCTGGACTACGGTTGCAATACGGATTATTTTAGGTAAGACGTAAAGCTTATCCAAACTTAAATGAGGGAACAAAACACATAAAATACTCGGTAGTAGGTAATTAAATAAGAAAATCGAAATACAAAAAAACAGGTGATTAAATATGAAGAGAAGCAGAAGAGGATGAATAGGGATTTCGAATGATAAAGGTAGCCAAATCAAGGGAGAGAGTATTCTCATAATAACGAATTTCAAAACGGAAATGTTCACACATTGAGATACACAGTTTTCTTGTTTCTACATGTAAACCATCCAGCATCTTACGGGTGCAACCTAGCCAAATAAATTTGCGTGATGGTATAAAACATTTGGTTTCACATGATTTCGCACTCCTCCTTAAATATTGAAGAAATAATTTAAGGTAAGTTAGCTCAAGGGGTTAAGTCAAGAAAAACTCCAAGCATTCGCGACCATGAAAAATGTCTTACGAAACCAGTACTCGAAGCCTGTTACGCAGCCGAATACTGTCTAAATCTCTAAATTTTAATTACAGAAATACAAAATCATCGAGTGAGTGAGACACAGAAAATATTGGATAATGTTTCTTGGGTTTTATTTTACGTAAAAAAATGCCCTCCACTTGCTGCATGTGCTGATGTCGGAATTAATTTATTCATTGAATTGGACGACGCCAACCAAATCAAGGCAACATATAAACAGCCAAACGCAAGTCCACTTCTACAAATATCCAAGATAATTCTTAAAATGAAACTCTCAAAAACATGAGCTCATAATATCTAAACCCAAATTAAGCTATTACTATATCACTATTCGACCAACCTATGGAGATAATAGGTAAAACAGAGAGGGTAAGCTCAATAAAAACTACAGGTAAGAGGTTTGAAGGCTAAAAATGTGACTATGGTCAAACAAAGCTCATTGAGGGATTGTCTAACACGACTAATGCTACATAAACATGGAAACAGAGGAAACTAGAAAATCCGGAGGGCATGAGATATTGCTCATTTGGTAGAATACAAACAGTAACTTCAACAGTAATTAATCAAGCGGGAACAATCTTAAATCGTACACATATCAATCCGTCTTCGATTACTGTGGAGTTAATGCTGTTTCAAGGAAATTTCAAGTTTATGCATAAATCATGACGATTTACCATGCTCTATTTACTTTATTGTAGTCAGTGTGTAGTGTAAGTCAATATTTTTGAATTATTCACTGATATTCTGTATTTGTGTATGTCAAGTTAGTTGGAAACTGTTCGAGTTAATTGTGAAACCCACATTTTGTAGGTAGTATTTGTAGATTACTTTGTGAATTGTGGCTGTTTAAATTGTAAATCTGCGTAGTTCGTACACTATTGTAGTGAATGGACGGGATTATTAAATACGTAAAACTTTGAAACAATTTTTGCATTAGTTGTTCGATGTAGAGTAAGTTTATGTCGCCATCTGTCCCAGCGACTAACCACGGCGGCATGGTATAATAAATAAATAAAATAATTAATGAAGAAACGAAATAATGATCTATAAAAATAAACAACAGCGTCAACACCGATCTTCAGTGTATTAAGTGAGGAGACAATAGGGGAAGACAAAAGGATGAATAAGGGTAGGAAGAATCAGAATGCTACGGTTTGGGAACGATGTAGCGATATTGGCCGAAAAGGAAGAAGACATAAGAATTCTGTCAACCGTGGACGAGGGATTACAAGCTCCAAATAAATAAAAATACATCATAAGCGATGGTTTGTATCCGAAAGAGGGAAGAAAATTATCGAGTAGAACTAAGAAGGGTCACTTTAAACGGGTCGAAGAATTCTTCTATTTAGGAATCAAGTTCAACAGCAATGGAATTATTAAGATAGAAATAGTAAGTGGAATATCCAAAGCGAAGAGAGCATACTACCGCAAAAACAACTGCTGAGAACAAATTATACAAGCGTGGATATTAGAAAACGGTTCATAAAAACCTATGATGGAGTGTCCTTTTGTATGGCTGTGAAACATGGACTGTAACGCCACCGGGGAAGAGAAGATTAATCAATGTAGATGTAGTGCTACAGAAGAATGATGAAAATTAAATGGACAGACCAGGTAACTGATGAAGTCCATCGGAGAGCAAATGAAGAGGGAAGTCTCTGGAAAACATTGACAAAAAGAAGAGAAAACATAATTGGGCACATAGCAAGGCACGACATTCTCCAGAATTGGTGGAAGGGAGGAATTACGGAGGAAGACTTACGTTAGAATATGAGGTAAGGTTGGGAACTATGGAGCGATAGGCTGGAAATAGAACGGCATGGAGAGCTGCGATAAATCAATCTTCGGATTGTTAACACTTCAAGATGATAAGGGCCGGCCCGACTATACCAGCGAATCAAGCATCGCTTTGAGCCGAAAAATATAGGGGCAAATGTTTTGATTCGCAAGACAATAAATATAACATTGACAAAATCAGGAATTGTATAAAATTATGGAAACGTAAAAAAGACTCAAGGACCTAAAGACTTAAAATCTTTAAAGATAATGGTCTAAAAAGAGGGAAGGGGGGATAGAAAATCGCTTCTTTTATCTTGGAAACCACCTCAGTATTTCATAACGGTCAGTTGTCTCTGCGTCTATATAGCAGAGCAAGGTTTTCTCCTTTCTCAACTCTGTATATATTTGATAATAAACCCACCATAAAAATATCGTGTACCCAGAAAATCTTATTATTTGATTTTATCAGACAATAAAGCTATATCACTTATTAGAACGGTTGCAATAAAAAAATACCGACGGGAGGACCGCAAACACTCCATGTTAGGGTTGCCAAAATACCTTGGGCCGTTTCCTGATGAAGATTAAAAATAATAAACTCGAATAATCCATAAAGAGCGCTTTACCAGTCAAGAAATCACAGAGATAGAATTTTATGAAAGGAGCGGTAGTCCACATCAAGGGGTAAAGTACTTCACAGCGGAATGCTAATTTACGGGATGTGTTATTCAAGGCTGTTGAATGCCTGCAAGTGTTCTTTGAGGCCAGAAAGAATTAATTACCGATTTATGGTCTTGGAAACAAGGTCTAAAAGTAACCGCTGCGACCGCCTTACCGCATGTGGATACTTAAAAGACTAAGTGCGGCCTATTGCGGTCGCTTTTAAAATCCCAAACGGCCACTTCAAAGAGAAGAAACTTCAAAATATTTTCAAACTTTGTAATTACAGTTGTTGATTAAATAGGAAAATTTTTTGACACAACTTCAATCACTGGAGTTTATTCCTTAGATTTGCTTAGGTTTTATTCCTATTTATAATGAAAAATGGAATTAATTATTCCTAGTTTTAATGAAAAATTGTTTGCATTAAAGGACTCAATTCATCGAATGGACATGCATTTTTCTAGAAAGTAAACAGAAAAAATTACTATCGTAAACCAAATTACTATTCTCAAGCGAGATTTTTAGAAAAATGTCAAATAATGAAACGCGTCTTGATATGAATTCGTGAAAGAATTATTCGCATCTAAAAATGCTGATTATAAAACCCAATTCTAATAAAGACAATTTGATTATGGGAATCCATTTTTACCATAGGTTTCCTGTACTTGACTGCTTGAACAAAATTTATTTCATTTTTGTTATTTTTCGGGAATAAAGAGGAAGAAAATTATAAAATTATGCACTGTCTTTGGTGAGATAATTTTCTTTTATTACTGTCTTGGGTGTTTTCCATCCGACCCAAGTATCATCTTTGGTTAATGTCATTTTATTTGTACATTCTATACATTTCCGTCAATATTTATTATTAAATATGTTTTTAAGCAAGCGCGCGTATCAAACGAAAAGTGCATCCGCTGAATTTGAATATCGTTGATCTAGTCGGAAAAACAGCGAAAATTAATTCTTTAGGCGGAATATTCTTTGGCAGGGTTACTCTTCAATAAACATTTTTCGGAGTGATAGATGGGAATCAAGGAGACAAACGCTAACTGATTGAAATAATTCTAGGAGAATTCGCATAACTGTATCTACGACCGATGTAATTAAAATGTAATTAGCTGGTTTCTTATGCACCGTCGATGGAGAAGAATTTGAGACCGTTTACTGGCGTGAGAGGTGAGTATTGGACGAATCTCCAACTCACCAGTATGATATTTACGCGCATGAAGAGAAGGAAGTGATTACGAGCACCCTCGGAAAAGAACTTATCCACGCACCAACAACCGAGAATAGCCCAAGGGAAAAAATGCGCACACAGCATCGACTGTACGTGAATCACCACTGACAACGACCACTTGGCTCTGAATGTAGCGGTGGGAAAAAAACCGTTTCATGACCGAAGAGTATTAAAGTTAATGGTTCCATCACCTTACTTTCCTGAGAGTTTTAAAATCCGTTGTGTTCACTTTGGCGGACCTTCGGTTCGCGAGTGCCCCTTCGCGGCTAGAACCCCCTCTTCATTCCTATTTAAAGAAACACTTGGAACGCAGCGCGGCTATGTGCATGTGAAGCACTTTTTTGTCTTAAGACAACACCCACTACTTTGGCGAATCTCTGCCCAACTGTTCATGGGCACTGCAACCGCTTTGAAGCGTCCCTCCCGTCACGACTGCCTCTTCTAAACACCCTTTCATCTCCTTTCCCTTCATCATGTCTGCAAAACAACGCCAGATATTGGATTGGACCGACGATTATTTCACCTCTCGGTGCTATAGGAATAATAATCATCACGTATTTCGCTGCATCGTTAACTTCTCGTTTATCGTAGGATACCAGGAATCGGATGAACAAGGGATCGGATGGAAATCGTGCTTATTTGATCGCTGCACTTCTTCTATCTTCAACAGGGAACAAACTTTGATAACCTTCCCTTGAAGGACGGTCATTCGTTTAAAAAATTGCTAATTCCATTAATCAAATTGCCCGCTTCGTAAATTCGTCCATTAATTGTGCAATGAGATGCAATTTAGTGCTCTTTAGTCAACTATACTAATAGAAAAGTTGAAAAAAACAAACACTTTGTAAATTCCACGGCAAATATAAGATATATTGATGCCCCACAGACCTGCCGTAGTATTTCCTACCATAAGTTTTCATTTCTTTCAACATGTGGGTGTAAATCCACCCAGTTAAGATTGATCGTATTAATTCCAATCTCTCTCATTTCAGAAAAATACACTTTAACCATGTCATTCCCGAACTTCTCACATTATGTCTGAAAACCGTGACTCAGGAATTTGAGGGCGTGAGAAAGTTTTTTCCTTCGTCGTTAAAGATTCGCAACTGTCATGACAACCAACGGATCAAAACATCACTTACCGAGCTCTTAATCTCGCTGCTTAAAAAGAATAATACGAACAGTAATTTCAGATTTGACTTAAGAAACATAAATTCGTGACTAAAATATGAACATTTCAGAAATGCGTCAATAACATAACCCTTTACCATCGACTTCTATTTTGAGCAGTAAAATGTGACAGTAAATATGTATATATTATCTTTGTATGGAGTATAAAAGGATGTGTACGATGAAATCAAGAAATGATATTCTGGAAAATAATATAGAACTGGAGAAGGGAAACTGTACGATTGTGAAGAGAAGAGAGGAATATTAAAGAATGTAATGTACGTAAGTTACCTTTTTAATTATTTCTTAATCGCCTAATTGTCTTGCAGCGGTTAAATCTGTAGACAGCAAGTGATTAGTACACCGTTTCCACAAATAAATCGCTATTCAAGATTTTCCAAAAATCTTCTGTTTACAGCAGAGGTTGATCACTTTTTTATAGCAATATTCCATATTTATATCAAAGGGAATCGATTAGATGTCTAAAATGCGGCCACTTTTGGCACATTAACTTGCAAATCACTTTCGTCAACTTGTAATATGTGATATTACTCGGACTTTAATTCTTACTACTGCGGCAATAAGATCAACAGGAGTACTTTATTTTAAATTTTATTTGGCAAGGATAAAAGTCATTATGGCACAGTAAAAAAAACTAAAACCCTTTCCTCAAGTGACTCCACTTCATGATTTTTCTTTCAACTCCGTTGCTATATATCTTTAAATAATATGAACGTTCTGAGTTACGTGTAGCATATATACGAACATTTTTACGTCAAAAACAAAATTACGAAATAAGTGAACAAAATGACAGGAGATAATTTATTTTATATCAGAAAAACGTGACGAATGAGGGAGAGAAAAAAAATAATATAAGAGTTTTCAGTTGTTAAAATGAGCCGGGAGAAGGCCGACTAGATAAGACTGGCTTGTAAAGGCCGCATGTAAGCTCGTTGGCCGTGGATTTCTTAACCCTGGACTACACTAATATCTCCCAGAACATAGGGATTCTCACCAATAGTTTCAATCGCCAAGGACATTATGCGCTCTATTTAGCGAGAGGATGAAAAGTGTGAAACCATAAGTGCATATAATTTGGACGTACGATAACTTTTGACAGCGGAGCTCGGTAATTAACAGTTGGATGTTGGCCACGGGTTTCCGGAAGCGACAATGCTAACCAAATCGACGTTTAGCGAGGTCAGGGAAGAATAGAATCATACACTAGAATAGACTACCGTCATTAATAGTTCGATGTTGGCTATGAGTTGCCGGAAGCAATATCTCTCACAGAATCCACCCAGAGCGGGACCGGGAGGGGATCGTAAAACGGATTTAAAAATATGAACAGAAAAATTTCCCTTTAAACAGTTCCGTTGAAGAATCATCGAGAAATTTATATTCGCTACCGAAAATCAATACCTGGGATTAACATGCCGGAAAACTACATATAAATGTAAAAAAGATTATGAAATACACAGGATGCGAGACGTGGAATTAGACAAACGCGTCCTAACAAGAATTGTTGACGACATTCTCATGAACCACACACGTACATGCGAGTCTCTGAATCCTCATTAGCTTGGCTTTTGCGACTTAAGCGCGATACTTATTTTAAAGGTGACAGCGAGACCCTAAAGCTACCCACGCTTAGAAAGCGCTGACGCAGGATTTTCCATCCAAAATACAGGAGTGAATGGAACTGCGTGGAAGAGACGGGCCATTTCCCGAGGCTGCTCCAATTTTCAACCTTAGCGATCCTTGTCGAGGATGCGATGCGATTCCGTTACTAAGTGCAATAAAAGTGCGTTACGTACTGAAAAAAATGCGTTGAGAAATCGGCTTCACCGTCATGAATGAGGGTGGATTGCCCAACTTCGAGACGTGGATCAATGGAGGTTACGGTGAAGAATCTTTAATGAAGTTTCGAGAATATGGCGAAGATTTTAATCTAAAACACGAGTTTAAGGTACTGGATCTAGAATATCGCTTATTTACACCAAGTAATTTTTCTTCAGCAATTCTTCTCACCGCGATATACGCGCGATAAACAGTACACTAACGAGCGGATTAAAGAGTAAAGGGTATAAATTCGGCATCTAAACTTAGAAAAAGAATGCAGTACACGAAAATCAGTTAAATGGCGAGATTACAAATAAATGAGCAAAGGATTCCGTAATAATGACCTTAGTGGGCGGTAAAGATAATAGAAGTAGCATTTCACAAACGCATTGCGGAATACGGAGGTGGACTGCGAGGCCGAGACGATTGTTTTATTGACGTGGCCTCACGAGACAAGGTTTACATTTCCGTACAACCAAACCACGTATTTTAGAGGATTATTGGCTTTAGAGTTTATTAATGAGAGAGATCTCAAAATACAATAGCTTTATGCACCGTACTGAGCGGAATATGCATTGTAACGTGTTTATCCCGGTTTTAGAGGCAGTGAGAACATTATTGGAGAAAATGCTTATAGAAAAACTTAGAAAAAGAATACAGAAAGAATTATAGAATGGTCTAAAGCGATAAAGGTATTGGATTGAAGAAGTTAATTCATTGAGATTCTGGGGGATTTTTTCAGGCAGAAAATGTCAGAGTTAATTTTAGGTTCTAACAACGAATAAGGACATAATTGCAACCCATCCAAAACAAGGAGGAAAAAATATACCTTTCTATTAATTTGGCATAAGACTTGTTCGTGGCTGTGAAAACAAGAAAGCTACTGAGGTATGACGCTGATTTATGACATCCATTTCGGTCACACCTAATTGAATTCTGTAAAAGTTTTTTAATCATAAGGTCGTTGTACTGCATTAACGTAGACTTTGCGTTCCTAGAACTCTGAATAAGTGAGGAAGAAAACAGAAAAGTACCTCACTCCTCATCTCTCTTAATCGCCTGATCCTTCTCTGAATGAAGGTCCAACCAGACCTAGGGCTGATAAATTTTCAGACAGAAGTGGTTATTCTTTATACTGGGGCTCTGAATTATGGCGAATAACTTTGAGAAAACAACAAAGTTGGAGATCCAACACTGAAACAGAAACTAAATGCGACACCGGCTTAACTCTCTCTTACTTGGATGAATGCCAAAGCGGAAAAATTTCCCCTCCTTCGTCGGTAACATCTTTAACTTTGTTGTTTAGTTCTACTTCGATTCTACTTGGTTTTATTTTTGTAATGTATGCACAAGGAGTGGTTACGGGTGACACCAGATAAGTCTAATTGTAGCCAACTCTAGTAGTATAGGTGAATATTTTTCATTCTATTCGTTGAAAAAACGAAAGATCCCAACAGTACTCACTGACACCTACGATATTTAAGCGATATTTTCAATGCGGTGCAACTTCTAAAGTAAAAATCCAACAATTTAATCACACACAAAGAAAAGTCACTATGAAGAGTGCACAAAAATTTTTACTAAAAGACTTAGGTTTCGTTACGGTCTAACATCATCAGGTGATGTTACACCGTAACGAAACCTAGGTCGTTTAATAAAAGTTTTTTTTTGAATCTACATAGTGAGTTTTTATTTTTGTGTGATAATGAAGGAGTTCCACCATGTAACACCGAAATCTGTCATGTCCAACTATTTAAACCGAGGATCAAAGCGTAGCTTATTCCATAAAAAGGAATGAATGCATTACTTCTAGGGATTTCAAATTTCGTTGTTAGGTTGAAAGAATAGAAAAGGATCAACAGCGTAAGTGAAATATAGAAACGGAAAAATTTGTGTGTATATATAAAGAGAAAAACAAAGCAAAAACATCGCAAACTAAGGAAAGTATTCAAATTTCGTTGCTAGGATGGAAGATTAGAGAAGGACCGGCAAAACAGAATTTAGAATAAGAGTTTTAAAGTAAAAGGTTTCGTTTTTGGGCTTCTATTTATATTCTCCAAACTATTCCATAAATAAAGATGCCAGTTTGACGCGTATTTACATTGAACAAACCAATTGAAGTTTCTGCTTACGCCTGTAAGACGGATGTTTCATCGGTAACCCGAATGGAGAAAATATCCTCTTAGATTCGTGAAAGTACGATTTCTTTAGAGAATTTCGGGCTTTGAATTTGTTCATTCGCTTTCAACCTGCACTTATACACGGACCAACTGTCCACTGAGAATACTTCCAGATCGTCCATCCAGTCGAACACTTCAGTTAGATTTTTCAGTTGAATTTCAACTTATGAGATCCTTAGCGAGAGGTCGAGCAAAATACCGACGTCTTATGAAAGGGGGAAAATCATTAAATAGAGCCTGAGACCGGCATTAAGAAAAGAATGCCTCCAAATTCCGCAAGCTCAAGAAGCGTGGCGTTGGGTCGTATTATAGATTTGGATCTCGGGAAATGGTAAAAGAACTTGATTTCTCACTCTCTTTCAGATGGTGCTTTCGCTAAAGCCTATCATTTTGCAAGCAAAACCAATGGAAGCCCTCAAACTGATGCAAAAAGCGAGATTCCCGCTAATTAAACGAAAGTTCACAAAGGGTACCGTAATGAAGCTAATTAAAGTTAATTGAAATAAATACTGTAAATTTATACCTAACGTCATACCACGTTCGGTTTCTTTCATTAATAACGAGGTGTAATTATGTGAATTACTTCTCTAAAACGTATATAAAAATTCCTGCGAATGGAGCTCTGAGGCAAGAAGTTCTCAGGAGGAATATTCGCAAAACTAAGGGAAATAATTTCATAACATTTAGACTGTCCACTACGATTATATGATATAATTAAGATATAAGGAGATGCGGAGGATCAAAAGGAAAAAGGAGATAAGAAGCCAGGAAGTAAGCGGGTCTTTTTGACGGCTTCCTTCATAATATTTAATTGTACCACTAATATCTAATCGGATGTTAGCTCCACATGCTACATCAATAATTTTTAAAATGAAAATTACTTCAGAAAATTACTGAATGAAAACGACATTTCCAGGTAAAACACGCTACGAAAACTGATTTATCTCCTTACACCTGTCCCTCTTTTATTTACTCTCATCCTTGAAACATTATCTAGGATTCGCTTAAACAACATAAAATACAACACACCCTGCGTGCCGACTTTTGGGGTGTAGCAGTGGAAGTATCCATCATTGAATTTATTTCCCTATTAGTTCGCGGAAAAAAAAAATTTAAAAACGACTAGTCCTAGTATTTATCTCCCTCATAGCTAGTGCTTCATTCATATACCACCAAATACTACTCTATTATGTGACTATTCCAACACAAAAAAAAGAGCTTTTCAGAGTACAATACTTGTAAATACGTATAACTTTCACTTCCGCATTCCGGCATGATTCGTCTTTCTCAAGTATATCATAGTTTATGCCAAATTGTGTGTCACGAGATGTTGTGAGTGTGCGGCGAAAAATTTGATGTATTAAAAGGCGGGGTTACAGGGGAAGATCTTAAAAGCCCTCGAAAAGATTACCCTTTTTAGTTACTCTACTTCAGGAATTTGAATCTCAAATGGCGATCGCTATCTACAAGGAATTGACTAACACGGTATGTATCTGATGCATATAAAATTTTCCTAATGGTATCATGAACAACTTTGTTTAAATTTGCGAGCCTAAAATGAATTTCCTTTAAAAAGTTCGGCAGACACTGGTCTGTCATATCAATGTTCCAAAAAATAAAAAAATTATCAATCCTTATCAAACTTACTAGTTCGGCTTACAAAATTTCTGACCTACTAAGCTAATCCGTTTTCCTTTGTCCAACTACCTATCTGAAGAACGTCAAAACTTTCCTCGACTAACTCACGTACTTGCTTTGTTTTCAGCAACTTACATCAAATTCGAGGGACGGCCATTCGCTTCCCTATATCCCACTCGAATTCCTCGTTAAACGAGTTAATATTTCGAATTAACGCAGTTAAGGTTCCAAAGAAATTCTCGACGACTTTATAAGTGGACTGGCCTCAGAGAAAGGCAAATTAAATCATGAAGATGTGCACCTGTATGGAATACACTGACGTTAATTTCTAATGAAGTCTGATAACGAGTAAAACTGATCCCGCAGGCCGTTTCTACACTCAAGCTTCGAACTTAATTGTCAGCAGCTGCTCTTTTAATTTCGCTCGAGTTCAGACTTGGATATGACGCAAAGTTCATTGAAGTGGTGTGGTTTTCGTAAGCGCTTGTTCTCGTGAAGAAGTTTGATGTATTATTAGGATAAACGCACGTGAAATCATATCCATAATTATATATTTGATTGATATCTCAATGGTTGGAGCAGCTGTCCATCCAAGTGAATGATCCGGGTTCGAGTCTTGGACTCGTCTGACTTTTATCGCGTCTGATCATCCTTTGGGTTTTTCCCCTTACTTAGCTGTCACCCAAAATCCTTCACCGATCGATGTACGATCGTATAATTAAAGATAATGCATTTAGAGAGATGTATTAGAAGATCTTACTTGATACTCTTCCACTCAGAGGCCATGCGAATTATGCCCGAATGATAATTTAGAGCTAGAGGACCGTTTAGTTTGCACCTACAGAAGTTCGCACGTATAAAAGTGACCATAAAAGGACATAATTTCGGAGAGCTGCAACCGGATTGATAGGAGAACTCCCATCCTTCAATGAAACTCCCGCTTAAGGACATTCCAAGATGTTACCACCGCAAAATGAAATTTCAGCTCCGTGCGCGATAGCAATCGGATTCGCTTTCATCTCGCATCGCGGAGATTTTCCTCACCACCAAGTGCATCATTTCACTTTCTCCGAGTGCGTGAACTACTTCGATAGCCGCTCCCTCTCGCCCGTATCGATTCTACATCTGCATGAGTGTGCATTGGCTGGGGGGTCTGAATTTTGGCGCTCGGGAAACCCTCCCTTTCCGCTCTAGACAATAGAGGACGCCGCGCGCGCGCCAAATCGCCGCTTGGGAAGACGCCTTCGTAACCCTCCTCAACGTGTACGCGGCATTGAACATTCGAGTATAGCATTTTGAGCCAAGAAAAAAGAGGGGTTTCAAGGGGAAGGCTAAAACCTCCCTCGGCCGAAAAACTCGCATTTTGCGGCACTTCCACGACTCTGATAGAACGGGACACCATCAGCTTGTCATTCGGTCGCCATTTTGATGCAATCCCCGAGGGGATTAACGAGATGCGTCCCGCGATTGGCCTCAAATATATAAAACGCCAAGGAATCACCTACTAACTTCTTGAATCTTCACCACCCTTACACCTTGCATTTATACCAAACTCAACCCTTTCTCATTAGAGGAAGCGGATGAATGACAATATAATGTGAATTTCACCGATTAAAAGAAAACAAACAGGCTGGCACAAGTAAACCCTGTAGAAAGTTTGACATACAATAAAATATAATCAAAAGTATGAAAGGGATCACTCCAGTTTGCTAAAAAATACCCCGGATATTAAGGGGTTTATACGGACTACAAAAATCAATAACACACACTCCTTAACCGAAAAGTTATTTGCCGGAAGAGACACAGCAGTGAAAAATGTATTTACCTTCAAAATTGTAGAATAAATGTATCACACGTTAATCACTTTTAGTAGATTCTAGCAAATTCAAAAAGAAAGAATTATTTAACTCCCAATGTTGGATTAAATCCGTAAAAAAGATCATTTTTTTAAGAGGTTACTCGTTGGAATTGATAAATGCACACCGTTATAAAAAAAAAACACAAAATTAACCACAGGATAAAATTTGAAATTGTTACCCTTTCTTTAGTTTACTAAAGGTATAATTTTTCAAAATGTGTACAAATCCGAGATGGATCAAACAAAACCAGATTAAGTAATAGTACAGTCGCGAAGACACAAACATAACAACGTGTGAATAACTCCTTAGAATATAGCTTAATCAACGGGTGCTGATTTTCAGAATAAACGTGGTGAATGCAAGCAATGACATGATTTCGAGGGGAAAGAATCTTCCCCTCAATCTACGAGTTATCCGCACGGGAACCCCATGCACTTTTGAAGCTCTCCGCCGCTGATTTACGTTAAAATGAAACTCAAATACAGACTGCCTCCTCTTTACACAGCTTCGCTTCCCTATAATGTCGCTAACTAACCGTGGAGCAGTTCCGTTTCACTTGGTTCGGAGTCGAGAGATCGACCGACAATGTCGCATTTACCTAAACACAACATCAAAGTTGACCTAATCCCGCATCTCACTGCCAAATGAGTTCTTTCTCCCACATTTGCCTCGATGAGGGCGATCATTAGCATCCATTGGGCTTACGCATGCACATATCGGTTACACTAAGCCGATTGAAAGATGATTTCAAATCAAACAATTACCATTTCGGCCGCTATTTAGTAGACCATCTCATGAACAGATTGTTCGTAGGCTGACTTGATATACACGAAGATATAACCTTATGTTCCGACCACTTTAATATTAATATTATTTTTATTTCGCACTGGGGAATATTCATAAGAGCAAAATATAATTACAATATCGTATCAGCTCACACTTAAGTAATTATTACAGAAAAGAACAATAAGGAGAAGAGCAGCACAAATTCAACGCCAGTTACGAATTGAAATGAATTTACAAATTATACAAAAAACAGAGACATATGCAGGTAAAAAAAATTAATCGTAATTGAAAACAAGTAATTGAATAACTTATAAGAGGAGTTCCTTCTATTTATTCATACATAATTATGGTTTTCTCCTTCCTATTTTCTCGTGAAATATTTACATTATTTTATCAATATCATCAGCGATAGGATAGATGGATGAAAAGACTTTTCAATCTTAATCCCGCCTAAATAAAGACCTTTCAGACCTTGACGTCACATAAATTAACTTTCCATTTATTTTTATGATCCTAAAATCCGACGATTATCGAGGAATTTGGCCTTAAAAGCAAATTACGTTGACCGATACCACGTTCGCTGTATACTCGCTTCCTTTTAACGCATCACCGCCAGTTTTAAAAATATATTTCTCCAATTCCAAACCCCTAGAACGACACTTGCAGATGCTGCTGCATTCCGAAGGCATTCATAAAGAAGATAAGGTTATAAGGAAACGTATTCCGGATGGATTAGCTAAAATTAGTAGCTTGCTACTCAGGGAATCCCAGAGATACCAAGCATTAAATAGAGTACGTGACGAAATTCGGGCTCAGGCGGAAATTGAAGACAGGAAACCAGCCGTGAGACGTACTTCGAATTCCTGATTTACCTCTTCGAATTGATAATTCTTCCGAAGGAGGAGTAGAATTTCCATCTTTTGAGGGTGATATGAAGAAGCTACCACGAGAATTTAGAAAGTAACACGAGTTTCTCTCGGCTAGGAAACGTTGCCTTAGCTGTTAACTGTCTTGGCTTAAATCCTGCCCCACGCAGCTCTCAATCCACGCAAATACGGAGGGGTGAACTTTCAACTTTCATACTGGGGCATCGAACCGAAAACAGAAAATTCTCGAAATAGAACCGATACCGAAAACCGTTATATATTTCGTTCCATTTTTAAGGCTCCAAACAATAACGTTATTATAAAATTCATTAATGAAGCTTTTACTTCGTGGAACTCCATCCCTGAGATTGAGAAAATATCATTGTTATACATTAATACATTACGTGGACGTAATTAAAACTTATGTACACGTAAATGGCTGGAAAAACACTCAAAACGAGTAACCACGACTTGTATCAAGCTAAAATGAATTATTTATATTTATGTTCATCCGACCCAATATTTTATCATTTACCCAATCCGACCCAATATTTTATATTCAACGTTTCAGGTTTTCTTCTATAATTACATTTAATATCATTTTATGGAGAAAAGCTATGAGTTTTAGAATAACCTTCCGCAGAGTATAAAATTTTAATAGTTGTGGCGAAAGTAACCGGTTCGGTATTCGTAGGAGCGAAACCGGAATCGAACCGAAATATTTTTTTCATTGAACTAGACTAAAAACCGGAACGAAAAATATTACAATATTACAATAAAGTACAATTCGTTATTTTAAACACGTATTTTCATGATTTAAACCAATTAAACATCTTGAATATTTATTCCAAGATTCGATTAATTTTGTTCGCCTCTCCCAAATATGCTGCCAAAGGAAACGTATCGGTATGTAACTTATTTTTAATACCATATCCCTCACTCGAAATAAATTTAAGAGGTTTCCGGAAAACGCTTTGGAAATTCTCCTCTTTCATTCAGCAATTCCAGTGAAATTACAGAGGAAATAGAAGGAATCTCGCCAAAATTAAACGAAAGGGTTCAGTGGGACGCATGGAATGTTTAGGATAAGTCAGTATTTGGTGTGTCAGTCGGCTCTCGGAAATTTGAAGGAAAATTGAAACGACCTTCACATACTCATAACTATTTCACACACGCACTGATCATGGCCCATAAAACAGGGAATATATAAAAAATGAACGTTGCCCGCCTACAAATTTTCACACCAGTCATTATCAATCATTCTTTACATGAAGTAAAAGAAAGGGAAAACCAAACAAAAAATTCTCAAAAGAAAACATCGATTATCGTAACTATGAAATCATAACAAGAGCAGTTTCTAATACTAAGGTAACGGAACTCCAAAAACTAAATATTAAAATCAATTCGCAATATTTACGATTTTGGAGATTAAATTAGATTCAGAGTAAAAGAAAACAGCGAAAAATGAAATAATGGATAATTTAAATCGATCTCGCGAATATATAAGAAAGCCTTAAAAAAACTTGCACAGCAATGATTGTACCATTATCATTAATGTCAGCTTGTTGTTAATTGAGAGTGAGGTTGGATATGTACCTGAGCGAGGGATGTAAGACTCGCAGGAGTTTTTATTTCTTTTACTCAACGAAATCTCCTTTAAAGACGATGAACTTTACTGAATTCCTCTGCCAATTCTTTAACGCGTATCCCTCAGAAAAAGGACATTCGTTAAATTCTCACAAATGTGCACGTTCCATTCCTCAAACAAGACTGCACGCATTGCTACGTCTGTTCGTTTGTCCAGCAGCTTAAAGAATTTTATGATGCTTACACGACGGGGCGAGCTCACTCCCGAGTTTAAAGCAGTTCTTATTAATTTTAATAAATCTCTCGTGAGTGTCTGGGAGGTCTTCGTTCATCATCCCCGGCATTGTTTTTTAACGTGACATTTCAATTCTTGTTACCACTTGGCAGGCACGGACGCCTCGCCACCCGAGTCACGGCTGCTGTGTGGACCACCTATTATGAGGTACTTACACTGTAAACTACCCGGAATGGATGACCCGAGCAGGAGCAAAGCCCCGGGCAGTTTAGCTCAGTACGCTCCAAGAAAAGTGCCCTTCCACTACGACAAGGTCAAAGTCCAAGGAAGAGGCGAAAAACTACATAAAATATTTTAGGCTCATTGTCAGTTTATCTCGTGTCCGAGGACAATACGTCACTCCCGAAGGACCATTTCCCCAAATGACTTGCGCCCTCGTTGTGATGACCATCTGCTAGCATTTCTAACGCTAAATATTTCAAAATTAATCCGGTGCAGTATTCGTTAAAACAATCCTGTACAGGGGTTTGAATCATACAGTTAAAAATTTTGTAACTGAAAAATGTCTGCAATTTATCTGAAACATTTTCCAGTAAACATTTCATGAAAATAAAAGTCGCGAAAAATATTTCATCTCAGTTAACATATAAACCTATTTTTCACCTTAACACTTCCGAGATAATTCATGAATTACTGTGTTCGTAAATAAGTATATGTGGATTTATTTACTGGTAACCACGACACTGCGATACGACTGTGTATCAATTACGGTCAATTTAAACATGTACGATAAAGAATACACGTAATCGTCCTTTGTATTTCTAGTATTATAAAACTTTAAGGGATTTTCCCGGGCCAAAAATGTGCCATGAAACACTGCTTACATTTTTGGCAAAAATCTCAATTTTTGAGATTCCTAGAGAGCCAAGAGGTTAGGGCAATCGCCAAAAGTTAGAGCGGTCCCAGAATGAGTTGGAGCCAAAGACAACGAAATAACCTTAGCTATCGATCATTCAAATGCAACACAGTCTTTCACCTACGAGATTCCGACTTACATGTCTTGACGGCAGTTTTTCTGAGGCATCAAGAATGATGCGACATTTTTAACATCGCAATCGATTTTGCGTCACAATCAATCAGTATTTGAGTAAAAAAACGAACAAGCAACGACAAGAATAGGAGAACTTATGAAATTGGATGGATGTAAGAAATTCATGACTTAAATTCATGTCAGATTGTTTGTGCGTTCATCAGCCCTAAGAATGGTTAGGTCTTCAATCCCATGAATAGCTATCAAGTCTTTAGAGGAGAAATGAGGCTTACTTGGAAAGATGAGCACATTTCCAGTGTTGTCTTAATGGAGCAGAATGAAAAGGGTTTAGGTATCTTTGCAAATAGTGCATCCAGGATAAATCCTAAGGAAAAACGAACTTTAAAATGTCTGACGAGAATCGAACCCCCTCGCCCTTGCTAACAAATTTCTCAAAACGGCTTAAGAAAAATGCTCTGGGCAGATATTTTAGATGGATAAAACATCCTCCCGAATAGAGGAAGATCCAGGGTTTAATTCCCGGTTCTGTCACACTTTTAACAACTCCGTTTTCCTTTGGGAAGCAGAATCATGTGAGTGGAAAACATCCACGTACGTGTAACACCACATTGATCCTATGAATAACATACTTCATGGAATCGAGTATCAATATCAATAACATCATCGTTCATACCTCATAATATTTCATATCATCCCAGAATAAGACTGGCACAAAAGTTAGTAAAGTATAATTTCCTCCCTACCCTTTACCTTAAACTTCTTATTAGCAATAACACACGAGAATATTCTTGGATTCGAGACAAGCAATCGTCTTTTATGAATTACTTTCCCTCTTACAGTGATTCCGCATCAACATCATAATTTAATCAATCTTTATCGAAGGTTACACCGCCAACCCTTCTTCGCTAAGCGACGTACATGCATTTACTCGACTTAAATCGACGAGTAATCGACTCGCGCCGAATCGTTCGCCGGCGAGTAACAGTATTCAATTTCTGGAAGCGCATTAAATTTTCCGGATAAACGGAAGAAGATGGTGGATCGGGAAAAGATCATTTGGGAGCCTGGGGAAAATTACTTCTCGGCAAAATTTGAATAACAATCACGTTCGCTAGATGGGATTTCTCACCGAGTTTCGATCCCCTCCTGATTCCAATGCCTCTCCGATACATCGACCTGTGCGTTGCAACCATCATGCCTCACTCTGCGACCACGCCGCGATTCACTTTTTCAACTTCTCGTCAAGAACATGAAAGAATGCTCTCTTCACTCTCGGGTTATATTAAACTCTTCAGACTCGGCCTTGGAAGTTGTTTTCCGCTTCGCACTGTGAACTTCGTATTCTATAAGCACCGCTTCGAGTCTCAGTCCGCGAGGAATTGGGCTTCGGTTCTTCAGCCGCGGAACTTTTACCATCTCCTGCTTAAATTCTCCCGAAACTGTCAACTAAAAAGGGGGCGAACTTTTCCCCAAGATAAGTTGGAAGTTAATAATTCATCGTGACTGCCTAAGGTTCTTAAAGCGCGCAATCCCTGAAAAATTATCGCCCGGGAGATGAGTTGCAAGTTTGCGGAGGAAAATTTCTTATCTTTATGAGAGAGGAAATTAGTGATATTACCCAAGACGGGTGCAGGAAAGAAATTTCCCCTCCACTAGGAGCTTCACAATCAAATTTATGTAATATTTCGCGAAAAGGGCTTATCATTTCCAGTCGTGCACGAAAAAATGGATAATTTATTTAATTACGGAACACTAAGCAAATTATGCCATCTACGTTATAAAAATATCAAAATGTGGTCAATTGTCATTGTATGGTGAAGATTTGTGTCTGCGAATAAATTTTCTGAGTTATGTGAATGAAATTAAGCTGTGCTATTATCTTTGATAGTAACCGTTTCAGTAAAATGTATATAACTGACGACGGGAAATAATTGATTTGATAAATTTTGCGCGCGACATGATTCAAAGTTAGTTTTATGTTTATGCACGTGTTAAACTCTGACACCTGAATTGGGTTCTAAATCCAAATTATACTACAAATTTTATAAATACGACACTAAAATCTCCAACGCTCTTGTGGGAAAACAATCCTTCTACACAGCTTCTACACATCTTCTAAACAACTATTTTAGAGTTTCTAAAATATACACGCTTTTAAAACTTGATTTTACAATCGGTGTCAATCTCATGATATGGACATGATCTTATAATTGATTACTAAACGTACTCCGTCACTTTTCTGTCTTTCCTGAGATTGCATAATTATGCGTAGTAATGCATAATTATGTATTTTCCCCGCCGTCAGAATGCAGAAGAATAATTAAAAAGGTAATCTTACACTTATAATTAGAATGCGAACTCTGGACATCGGCTTTAATAAGCTGGAGCGCTGTCATTAGGCTGCCAACGCCGTAAGATTTAACGAGGCAATTCTTCGTCAAGAGCAAACAATTGCTCATTATCATCAACCCAAATTAACCATTACGTAAGGAAGATTCCGTAATTTCTGTGCGTATGGAATATTTATTTGCGATTTGCAGCCCTTGCAGCTACAATGCGCCTGTTGCTGCTCTTAAACGAGTGGATAACTAGTTTGTTAGATAAACAAAGCATAGAAAAATAACAAGAATCTGAAGAAAAAAATAATAAACAATAAGAATAATGTATTTTTGCTATACAAAGTATTGCGATCGGTTATGGAACAAAAGTCAATAACACGACAGAATGGCAACTTAAACTAGGCGCTGTATAAGCTGCATCTTTAGAATATTACCTTTAAGATGATATTGTCGTATCCAAATGGTTGATTTATGAATTTATAAATAAAATTTTAATATGAGTGAAGGTATATTTAAGGTACACGGATTTATTTACACAAAACTGGATAATAATTATCAATATGTCAAAATGTACGCCAGATGCTAGTTTAAATCTAAGCTTGGATTAAATGTACGTAATTGACCAATACGCCTATTTTATTAACAAAAACTGTATTCAAGGAGCTCTTCCCTATGAGTCTAGGAGGAACTCAACGGACTGTAAGGACATTTTCATATTCACTCGTATCATGGAAAATATTTCGTAATAATTTCCGCTGCTTTACCTAGATAGATGAAACATTTTTCCCTTTCGTTGCAGGATGGAGAAAAAGGCTTTATCACAGTAATTTTTATGTCAATAAGACTATGAAATCCAATGAGGCATGAACGATGCTGATTTCTAGCATACATTTCAGTCAATTTTCATCGAATAACATGGAAATTCGTACATCACTCCTGGATATTTCCATGAAAATTCGTATTAATAAGGTGATTGTGTAGTATTTAGGAGGATGTTATCCATTCATAGCTTCTTGCTCAGAGAGGAAAACAAAGAAAAATCTCTTCATACCTCACCTCGCTTGGTTAAACTCATTCCCTCATGAGGACACTTGGTAGGGGTCGAGGTTAAAACCGCCCTTCGTGCTGAATTCCTAACAGACTAACTCCTGCAAATTGTAGAAACTGTTTTCGCGCCAGTTCGCGATAGCAAATTTGGCGCCAGCTCACTAAGACTTTGAGCACACCTACTTTTCCTTTCCCAACGGACATACGCGCCATCTTGGCCACATCCGTTGGTTAAAATCAGTCATTAATCTCCGCACGCGAACAAAAACGACAAAGGGAACGCAACCGCTTCCACAGTACACTTCCGCCATAATTAATCCCGACTTCGTCCCTAAAATACGCTCAAATGAACACCGGAATTGGAGGCGAGAATTTACCGCGGAGAGCGAAGTCGTCCGCTGGACACACGTAATTTGCACGGAACCGTTGTCACTAATCATTAATTTTCCTCCGACGTCGCTGCATTTCTGCATCTCCCTAATGACCGTTCGCAGCTGTGAATTGAGTCTTCCTCCTGCACTGCTCTTTCTCCCGATATCAATCCGCCTCTTTTCACTCCGCCCGGACCTTCAACCATATCTCCCACGCCGCACTGAAAGCTCTATTTAGGTTTTCGCAACCCAAGACCAACACTAGAGACCGTCGTGCCTCGCGGATATAGCGGCGGCCAACAGCTATCAACCACTTAGTAGGAGTCTGTGTGCTGAGAAAACAGTAGATTAAAAGGTACAAAAATAAAACGCTCGAAATAGAGCGCAAATGGAGCCTTATGCGTCTCGAATTTTTCTAGCAAGCTCATTCAGTTATCGTTTCCCTTGCTATCTAAATGACTATTAAAGGAACAAATATTAGACCAAGATGCTAAGACGGTTCCGTTTTCATCGAATGGAATAGTTTTCAATTGTCTTTTGACTGAAGCAAATGTATGTACCTTTATTTAATATTTTTCTCAAAACTCATGGCTGTGGCAATGTAAAAGCTGCTGCTGTAGTAACACTAAAAATAGTGATATTCTTAGTCAATACCTTTAAGGCAATGAAAAAAGTTAATCGTGTGGACATATACATATGTGGAGGTGTTTTACTAATAACACTCCGTCCCAATTGAGAAGGCAAGGCAAGCAAGTACACCTCACTCCTCATCTTAGCTATCACCATTATCACCCTCCCAGGATCTTGATAAAGCTGATGGTGGAAGGGCTGAGGATTGAACCATCCTTAGGATTGAATCGAGAAGCTAAGTCGTGTGCGAATTCGAAAAGGAAACGTATTACACGAGAAAAGGCAAATGCATGAAAGGTATTTGTGATATCATAGCCACCGGGGAGGATCTTAACGATTAACTTGACTTTGTCGGCGATTGTATGGTGGAACATCAAATATTGTAAATGAGTATGATATTTATCGATTTAATCGTGAGTTTTTGTGGCGCCATCTATATTTTATCTTCCGAGAGAATGAGAGTCCGGTATTCGAAAAGGAAAGTGGCGCTTATTTGATTTTCGACGGGAGACAAATGCAACATTTTCTCGGAATTAGGAATTTTTGTTGAGAGTATACTTGTAGGTCGTACCAAATTAGCGTGCCGTTAAACAAAGATAATTTTTTGATTAACCGCCTGAAGATGTAATACTAAAATGTCTCCTATGCATTAACTCAAATTTGACTTAAAAACTCAAATGTTAGAAAGTTAAGGTGAATAAGCATGAGTAGAAAAAAAATACTAGCATAACATTTGTAGGGCCAATTGGTAGGGTATTCTTGAAGTTATAAGACTCCATACGCAGCGTGTTATGGGAGATTTCTCACATTTTTCTTGTGCTCAAGTGGAATTTCCGTCTCCTCCAACCTTCAGTTGGGAAGATTTTTCCCCACAAAGCCAGATATTTTTGGGTTTTTCTTTTCTAACCAAAGAATGAGGTTAGGAGGAAAAAATGATGTTGGAATCAACTTGCTCGTAACATCACATAAGTGAAGAATTTATTCATTTATTCTGCTAAGATTCTCCAATAACTATTCGACTTCGCGCAAGCAATTTCAACTTGTGTCAACAATTACTTGCAATCGACAGGAAGTTTAAGGATTGCTTTCGCGGAAGTGAAATCTGTGTTTAAGTGTTAGAGTCGTAGTTTGCTATTTCCCTTTAACGCTTTAATTTAACCTTAACACCTGTTGATTCAATGGATTTAAATTTAAACATTTTCAATTTCTATTTATTTTAGTCATTCAGAGATTAAATTGCGTGTTATACTTCGTACTCACCTCTTTTAATCTCGGGTTTTCATATTAAACAGGTTTATATTTTCACTTTTAAAGTTGAAAGCCATGTTACAATGAGACATGGGCTGTTTGAAGCGGTAGATGAAAGACATCAGTGTGACGTATATGCACTATAGAGGAGCAACTGCATGAATGTATGAACAAAGGGTTGATGAGGTCTCGGAAAAGTAACATAAATGCGGCGGATGAGATGAGAGAGGAAAAAAATCAGACGCTAGAGGAATGGAATGCAGTGTGCAACATCACGCATGACTAAAGCAAAAGAGGTATGCGCCAATAAAGAGCGTGAAGGCAATTGAGTTTGATGCGACTGGAACGATGTTGCGCCAGAAACGATTTTCTGCGTAAATCCACGCTTTTCGACAATACGTCGAACAAACGTGCAGCGCTATAAAATCAAACATACCTGAGAGATAAAAGATAAACGCTGATGATTCACGATTAAAAAAAAAGGATGACTTCAACGGCCTGCGATTTTGTTTCGGATTTGGAGAGAGCATTAGATTATTCAGTTCGATTTTTTGGAATCGCTAACAAATAAAAAATATGCTCCATTAAGAGGGATGTAAGGAATATTCGTTGTTGATAAATGCACGCGGGTTATCATTCATTCTCTCGATGAGACCACGGAAAGAATCAGTTTCAAACGGAAATCTTTGCATCGCAAAAGAGGTTTACGCTTCTGTGATTCATTCAGCGAAGGATTACCGGAAACCGAGCTGGCACTAAACTATTTCTCCATAACTCATTTTCCACAGCACTTCGAAAGGGCTCACCACTTTAAAGCTTGGTAATTTTTTGTTTTATCCACGCAAGCTTTGACGTTTGCTTAACACATTTATAGATACTTCGACAGTAAGAACGTAACCGATATTTATGCAATTACGCAAACGAAAGGAAAGACTCGACAACCAAAACAAACTAACCCAAACTTTATTCAATATAAATTTTCCAAAATAGCTATAATTTAAATTTAACACAAATCTTTTCAGAATTATTACATTGAAAGATCATTTTATAATTTAGAAGATATAGTGGATGCTCAGACCACTTGGTATGGGATAGTTAGGTAGATTGTTTTGCAGAATTATGCGACGGTGATTACCCCGGTGTCTCAACATCCGCCAACTCCGCTATAAATCTCAATGTTCGCGACACTGCATAAATTAGTTTTTCTAAATTACGAACACATTTCTCTGATGTAAATTGGCTTGAACGCTTCCGATCGCTTTCATACATTGATCGATTAAAAAAATAAATATTCGTAATCTTATCTTGGAATTTGCAGCTGTCGAAGTCTTATATGATATTCGATCACATTGTTATTACGCATGTTGATACCAAGCGAGGATCCAACATTCTGACGAAGTGAATGAGTAGTGCATCATATGAAGATAGGGGACTGTAATCAGATTTAAATACTCGATCGCAAATTCCTACCTTCGCTAGATTATCGGGAACGCATCGTTCATGAATGTTGATGCGATGGTGCAATGGAAAAGTTGCCGTGCGGTGACTACAACAGAAAAGCATCTCGGAGCACGTAAAAGTTTCTGTTTCGGCATGCAAATCACTTCGGAATGAAATAAATACGGCGAAACCATGGTCGTCGAAAGAAAATTTTGTGGAAATCGCAAAATCAGCCTTCACCACTTTTACGTTATTTTAATATTAAAATTAGTTTTTCCATTTTCATGCTGCACTCAAAATTTTATGAAAGTCCACTTGGTGAGCGATAGAATATTAATTTTAAAGATGCTATCCTATGGACCCATGACCATGGAATGAGTATATAAACACTTGAAGGATTTTTTGGAATGGAGATTATTTCGTAGAGCTGTTTATCGTGAGAGAGAGCAACGAGGATGACTATAACCGTCGAAATAAAGATTTATTGGAAATTGCAAAATCAGCCTTCACCAGTTTTTTAATATTCTTTACTTTTTTGTGATATTTTTCTAAGAAACGTTATAGCTTTTCTGAAGGTTGGCGCTTGTTTTTTCAGGACTCAACTTAAAAAGCTTTCGTATAAATCTGATTGAATGCTTCTTAAATAATAAAGTTCGAATTTCATGTAATCTGAGTTCAAGAGAAGGAAACAACGAATATGGAATAAAATAATTTAACTTTATCATAACGCATTCTTATAAAATCCAGATATAAAAAAGCAGAAAAGAGAGGCCATTATATGACACGAAGAAATAAATCATTAGCAGAATTTAAAACTGAAGAAGAAAAGGACTTATATATCAAAATAATAGCTTATAAATAGAGGTGTTAAAGAATGGAATATATTGTCTGAAGAGGTCTTCAAACCTTAACCGAAATAAAAAAAGGAGTTCAGAAGTAATGTTGGAGTTTTTTGTGAGATAGTGAAGTGGATTTTTAAGCACTTTAAAGTTTTCGTAAATTTGTAAGGCTGAGGATAGCAAATCCGATGAAATGATTTATGATTTGCCAAAAGAACTATCTAAACCGTGACAATGAAGTAACTGTATTTATATTAACCTTTGCCCATTCCCAGTACATTGTGTGTGTGAACATCACTCTATTTACAAACTCTATATATGTGTGTTTGAACAATTACCAGGTTCGATGCAAATTTATCAAACTAAAATAGGCATCAACAGTGTTCAAACAGAAAAATTTCCGCCGAAGAAAATTAAGGTTATGAGCTGCACTCCAATTTGCACTGTGTCCATGAGTAATCAGACCATCCAGAAATGTAAAGTTCATAAACCGAAATTCCCGGAATTCTGGAACCAATTTCCTGTCCTGAAGTTCCCAGAAGAATCATAGACGTCAAAAGAGCGTAAATAGCAACCGTTTGCTTTGACCAGCAATTGAATTAGCAGCATTTTAGCAACCTCTTCGGCTTCAAACAACGCTTCAAATCAATCTACAAATGAAATGGAGCTCGATAGACGTGAGAAGCACATGAATCGGAATCAAAGTCGTATGAATAAATCACGATCTAATACTATAGTTTCCAACTGAAGAGGATCCGAAGAAGTTAACTCTCTTTCTGACATCCATGGTAGATGTTTATCAAGAAAAATTCGAAATGTCAGCTTAGCATGGCTTTTGCTTTCCGTAGTATTTACGAAAGGAAAGAAAAACAATTCAAAACGTTCATCAATGAGAAGATTGAAGAGCGATGAGAAGAGCGAAAAAATCTTCATTTAAATTAGTACTTCCTAAAATATTCTACCCAACCGCCGTCACAAACTATCCGTAAAACCACAATGAGAATATTACTAATATATCTACCAGATACCCATGTGAGCAACAAATTTGACTTCGGTGAAGGTAGTCCCGAGCTCGATTCCCGGTGGGAGCCCACGTGCGAAATGACATTAGCTGTGAAGTACTTTCAACCAATACTAATATTACAAATGAAATTAAAATTTAGGGTATCAAAAACATCTATCACATCACAGAATCGTATATTTTATATTTTCTAGCTTGCTAGAGCACAGTAATATTCAACAAGAAAGAATGACAACTAGCATCAGAATAATATTTTTGAAAGTCGTGCACCCCGATAGATAAGACCAACGGTATCCTTTGGGAATCACTTATTTAAATTAATAACAGCTACGGCGGAAAACACTTATTTAGAAGCTTGGTTTATCGACAAGATAATAAAAAATAAACTCGACGGAACGGTCTTCACTTTGTAGTATTCCATAACGAAATGAGTGAATTAAATACACCACTTTTCAAAAGGTATATTTTATTCAGAATTAAATTTGCAAAAACTTTGCCTTTTCTGTAGTATTTTGCAAAGTTGATTCTTTTTGAAAAGTGTCGTATTTCATTTACTCATTTCAAATAATAAAACTATGCCAACTTACGAAGCGGAAATTCCGGTGTATACTCTTCAAACACAGGACGATAATTCCGTAATTTCGCGGAGATATATCGTTTTATCGTTATTATGAAAATATATGCACCCTGGATGAAGGTTAATACTCTTCGTAGATGTATATTTAGATCCATGTTCCACGAGAGCTAGAGCGAAAATGATTTCCGAAGCAAATGAGACGGGCACAACTCAGAATAATGACAATCATAAAATGAAGCGCAGACTTCGTGATTTTATGTGAAAAGAGACAAACTGAATCACAAACACGTGTGGGTGGGTCCACATGAAATACCACGTGTACATTTAGAACAATAGCTTCATGGACATTAATTCAGGCGTTTGACTCCGCCTAGGGTTAAAAATATCACCGTGACCGATATGGCTTTATAATTCAAATATTGCATTCCCCCTTTATCTGTACAGTTTCCAGGAAAACTCTATGACAATTTTTTTCGGAGAACACGTAAAATCAAGAACAATGATGGAATTTATGTTGGATATGAAGGATATTTCCCAATTATTCCATATTACGTCTGCAGACTGGAGTAAGAGAAATGATTATAAAGTTACTAAATTAACCATGAAGATAAAAAAGAAAATAGTGGCTAAACGAATTTCATGGAAGATTTCTTAAAAAAGTAAATCATGAATACATTCACAACACATTAAGCACCGCATTTATTCTCGACAGTTGTAAAAAATCATTTCAGAAAACGTTTGAATACGTGCTGGAAGAGGAATAATAGCACTTATACATGTAACCACAGTTTTTTATAAGCCTAGGTCGTTTAATTAAATCAATGAAAATGAATAAAACCAGCATTCGAATCGAAAAACGAATCATCAAAATTGAATCAATGACCTAGGTTTGTTAAATCCTGAGGTAACATTTATAAGTGTTTCTATTTCTCTTTCATCGTGAAAAGCTATCACAAAGCAGGGGCCAATACAGTGGATTTTGGTATGGATACGTATCTGTAACAGGTTTACTTTCTTCACAAAAATATATTCTCTTATTTAGGTATGTATATGTGATTATTCATACCATATTTCGGCAACACCAACACTGTTTCAGATATGAATATAATACATATAATAAAAATCAATCTTGATGCTGTTAGGTGAAGTTTATGTCACCTAAATTATCGACAACTGAAGCAAGTTCAACTTCGCGAATATTAAAATTAACTGATCGAAGTAGTTCGGTATTATCTGGAAATAATCGGATTATGCTTTCGTATGAAGTTTCAATTAACACCTCGATATTCGGAGGAATTAATACTTTATTCAAAATTATGAACGGCTTTATTGGTTGTTTATAGCATAAAATTGTCCGTAAAGCAAATTAATATTAAGAATTTTAAAATAAACCGTTGTGTGTGAATCGTGTTTCCGCACCTTGAATCGAAATGTCTAAATTATTCCAATTCAGAATCGAATCGACCAAATACTGGTTTCGGTACTTGATGCTTTGTCCGTTTTTTCTCGTTAAATTTTCTCCGTCTCCTGCTTATCGTCTCAACCATTAAGATATCATGGCAAATTTTGTTTATTAAGGAATTTTTTGATTAGCTATAATTTCGTAACTATACTCATTTTGATTAAACCAATGTTTTGCTTAGAGGTCTATTATATAAAATATGCCATACAAATTTGGAATAGAAAATTAAAAAAAGAAACAAAAACTTTCTTAAACTTAAATCTTTCCGTTACTTAAATTTGTCTTCGATCGTTGATTCGATTTGATCCAAGACTAGTTTAACAGATGTCAATTCGGTTCGCAATTTTAGTAGAACAGAAAATAATTAGAATCGAATCGAAATTTCAAACATACGCAAACATCTTAAAATAAGGTTCCCGCTAATTCGCAGCTCATTTAATCCACGTAAAGTAACTGAAAAGTAACATCGGTCAGACGCTACGCATTCACGTATGTGTAACTTATCCAGAATTGATAGTGATTTAATATATCTTCCGCTGTTGGCTCAACATCATGATGAAGTCGAAGAGCATAATGGAATTGAGAGATGAGTTAGCGGTTCAGTAAAGCCATTTACAGCTGGCAATGGTGTCGATAATATAACCCTGTGCCCCAGCAGTCAATGCCATCTCGCGCGTCCTTGAACGGCTGATGGGGAGCGGATGTCTTTGAATGACGGGATAAATGCGGTTTATTTTCGATTTCCTCAGGAAGACTTGTTTCCCATCAGACGACCTGTACCCAAGATGATTTCTGCGACTGCATTCAGCAGCATTATTATATCAGGGAAGAAAAATCAAGACAAAATAAAAAGAAGAAAAGAGAAGACATGACGAGGAAGATGACGAAATCGATTACTATAATTGTTTCCCAGTATAAAAAATTTAACAGATCCCCGAAAAGCGCGTTTCTAGAAGTGCGATGGACCACAAAGATTTCCTCTAATTCGCCTACTCTGCGATGATGTGTCACGAGGAAAAAATTCCCTTTCATCGAATGTGGGTCAAAGATTTAGGAAATTTGGCATCATTAATGGGCCTAAGATTTTGTCATTGGTACTTCCTGATTATCTCGTTGACCTAGGGCCACTCCCGTGGCATTGTACTTCACCTGTCGCCTCCGTCCAAAGATTTTCTACTCTCGACGGAGCAGCTTCGAGATTTCATCTTATACATTACGTTCCTCGCACATCGAATAGCAAACCCATTGTAAGTTTAAAAAATATTGGAAATGATCGGAATGTGTATTTGGTGTAATTAAATTAGGCATATGGAATGGAAATACAAAAATAATTTCCTGTATTAGAAATTTTTTATATATTTTTTTGTTTCATATTCTTGGTTAATACGCTAAACTTTTAGCAATTACCGAAAACTAATACCTATTCCGTTCATAGGGCAACAATTAATCGAATTCAGTTTTAACCGAAAACAATCACGAGATGGGAGAGTAATACCCTTGAAATTATGCAGAAATGGACACTTGAGGAATATGAATGATGTGCACAGCTTCAAATAGTCTTCCCAAATGATTCCTCTACTTTCAGAAACCAAATTTAGCTCTAAGATTGGACCGAGGGAGCGCTTATATCAATAGATTATAAGACATATTATATTTTTATACTGTAAATTATATTACTCTGTGATTGACTTTTTTAAATGATAAATTTTGAATCCTTGTTGAGTTATTAAACATTTTTTCCTATAATGAATTCAACTTTTTAATTTTCTGTGATATATTTTGGTGCCTTATGTTTTTATTTTATTTTCGTATCTATTAATTGTATTTTAAATAAATATTTTTACGTACTTAATATCTTGTATTTTTGTATCTTCGAACTTTGGACAAAGAAAAATATTACTTTTATTGCTAAAAAAACAGAATTCGATTTAAGGTGCGTAATGAACTTCGGCGCAAAAAAATGGTAGAACAAATTTCTATCGTTTTCTTAAGTGGATACAATAAAAGCTAAGGGTCAGAAAGAAGTCGGGAAACTGAGACCTTTCCCGGCTGTCAACGTGATCTTTCCTTCACTAAAAATAATCAGACAAGAATTTTTTCATTTATAAGCTAACTCGAACATACTCCATTCAGTTTATTGAGCTCTCGATCCATTTCCCAAAGCGCATGCATTTCGGGTGCGGGAAATGAACAATCTGCAACCCAAAGGCGATGTGTTCGTAGGTGTCCTTCCAATTTCCCGCAGCTGGCATAGGAAACGAGCCATTCGGACTTGGTGACGCCCCCTCACGTAGAATTTAAATGCGAGCGATTCATAAAACTGTGCAAAAGTGACGCTCCAATGTGCAGACTCAAGCCGTCTTCCGTGTTGTTATTTGGGACGTGTATCGCGAGCGGAGATTTTTGATGACTTTCACCAAGGCGTGTCTTTTGAGGCCAAGGATGCGAAGATTGGAGGGTGTAGATGGTTGTTTGTTTCCGGTGGTTTGAGGTATGACAGACCTCCAGCTCGAGACGAAATTTGGCGCCTAATGTAAACAAGATTGCTCCAACTAATTCGGCGATGACAACTACGATACTTCCTTTCCCCGCTTTAAGACGTAACCACCGAAATGAATGTGAAAGTGAAATGAATGGATTCGTTGTTGCAGCGAATAAGTCCCAATCTGACTTAATAGTCATTGTGAGGACGGACTTGAAAGATGTAAGGCCCTGGAAAATGGACTTTGCGAGGCCTCTTGGCTTCTTTCCATCATGGCAAAAATCTTTCATGTGCAAATTATCATGCGAAAAGATTTCGGGACCCACACAAAAAAACATTATTCGGCTCGATTATTATCTTCGCGAAGATTGTGAATTGGCTTGCAATTAAAATTCATACAACATCATTCGTAAACTTCACACCTGTCATACTTATAAATGAAACTGTTCTAAAGAGTGATTTACAATTTATACAGAAAAATCCATCCTCGAACAATCTAAAAAAAATTTAATAATGTAAATTCAAATTACCAAATAGTGTTACTTTTCAAACCGTAGCAATCTTAACTCAATGTGACGAATTCTGCCAGCTACTTCCTATGCGTATTCCGTACTATTCTAAGAATTATTAGTAAATATACTTTTGTTAATTGAATCATTAATTTTACGGCTAGATTATCCTTACGTTATAGTTAAAAAGGAACTATTCTTAAATAAAAAAGAATAATGTTTTAATAAAAAATATCGTTCATTGGGATGCATGAACTTAGGATTAAAATATCATTATTTTATAGATTTAGCATAATTCTCCTGCTTAATCTGGCGATGCCTCGAGATTATCGTGACGTGAAAATGTCAATATGAGATCTCGCTTATTCCAGTGCTAACTTAGGTGGAGATAGTAAGTTTGCTAGGTTATTTACATACCATTAGCGATAGGATGTGCATGACTGAATTGGTTAATTGATAGTCAATGTAACAAACGAGACGTGGAAATAACTGCTTACTCAACGAAAATCACATTTAGTGGCTTTATCGTTTTGAGATCACGCAGACTTTTCAAATAAATAATAGGAATGCTCAAATGAAGGATATAGTGAGTATAAACTGAGAGTGAGAGTAGAAAAAAAGTCGCGGAAAGTGATCAAATGAAAATATAAAAAAAATTCCCGATTTCATACGGCTATCCTTTATAATTTAATTTTGCGATAGAAATAAAGCCTGTGAATGATAAAAATAAATTAAACATGCATTACTTATGGGAACACTTTGATTCGTTTGGGATCGAGCCGAGCTCTAGTTGGTTGAACTTTATATTGGTAGGGCATTATCTGCGCGGCGTCGAATTTTAATAATGTGCCAAGTTAAATAAATAATGTGCCAAGTTTGATCTTTGCAACTACTTTTCACGAGTTGTATGCGAACACACACACTAACTTATAATTTAGTTCATATGCGTTCGCATTCGGTATGCCTCTTCAGCAGATTAGCTGTGTAATTGCAACGCAAATTTATTATGAGAATATAAGCTATTCCATCGTGGACCGAAAATTGTACTTTTGCGTAGATTTTTATTGGATGCGAAAAATCATCTCGCTTGTATATCAAGTTTACTGCGCATAATAATGGAGCCAGAATTGATCGAGGAAGGTTTATCGAAGTCCCATCACACCCGACCCTCTTCCATCAACACCTCTCGGAGCGAAACGGACCAAAACGTTTTTTCAATTTGTTTACATCGCAGATTCTTTTTAATCTCGACACGCTAAATTTAGCGGCCAACTTAAACGGCCCTTCAAAAGCATCACCTAAATAATCATTCATCTGGCCTCTCTCCACGCCTTTCAGTGCACCCCCTTCAAAAACATCCGCTAATGCTTCACCGGACACCATCTTCACTTTCCTTTCATCCAACCCATAGTCGCTACATCCACCTCAATTTTCCCCCGATCGATCCCTTCCATCTTCGCCCTCTGCAACTCCAGCGCGCAATAACTCTTAAGGCGCGTTTACACATCGCCGAGTGACATTCGCGCTGCCGTTTGCATATTCGCAGTTCAGTTCACCAAGTCGAGGCAATAGAAGACTCTACGTGGGATGTGCGGTATACTGAACAAAAGACCGGTCTTTGAAGGAAAATGGGTGGAAAGTGCGCAGGTCATAAAAGGACCCGAATGGTCGTCCCTTTGACTGGTCCCCAAAACCGCTACCGGAGATGCTGCGAGGCGAATAGCGAGAGACCCGCCTCGAATCTCGCGAATGTGTGCTCTAAAGCGTTGCGACTTGTAAAGGTTCCTTACGCAAATAAGGTTGCAATCGCCTTTACATGTTGCGGCGCCTTTAAGGTTCGTTCACACACAACGATCTTTCAGCCTTTACTTGACACACTTCTGTGGAGTGACGTGCTTGACACACTGGGGTTGATCGCACCCCAGCGATAAAAATTGACACAACAAATAATCTATAGAATATTTTTCCTTCAAAATTTTTTATGGTTTTTAAAGGTCGCCTTTTGATGTTATATGGGTCACATAACCAAAGAATAAAGTTCAGCACCTTTAAAAAAATTCAAATATCGGAAAACATGAGAAAATTTACTATTTTTACAAAAAAATCATAACTTTTTAATTTTTCCTATAAAAGGCTGAAAATTTCACTTGGTTCGTTCAATATACAGCACTTCAAGAAAGAAGTATATTACAGAACTTTTTTAAAAAAAGGTAAAATGAAAGGAAGGGATTTCGTGGAAAAGAGAATTGTTTTATTATCAAAATATTCAAATTTCTTACTGCTAAAAATAACATTCATACAAATTTGGTTATAAAAAGGAAGAAACACATTGATAATAACGAATTGAAAGCATTTCAATCAAATTTACATAATGGGGATGGCTTGGGGTGTACTACACCCCAGGGTGTCAAACAAGGGTTTCAAACGCGTAAAAATAAATAAAACTGACAAACAGAAACACAAAAAACCTTCTCTTAATAATGATACAGATTTTCAAGTCCTGCACTAAAAAATAGCTTCTTTGACCAGCTGTTTTCCATTCTAGCCCACTGTGAACCGGGAGTTATCCAATTTTTTTGTGGCTCTCTATGGCCGTATCCAGTTAAAACTTAATTAAAAAACTCGGGATTTTACGGTTCTGAAACGAATTTTCGTGCGGCTCGTAAAAGTCCTAGCGTGATGGACATATCCCTTTTCCTGTTTGCCCTATCCACTGGCGTCTGTTCCTCGTTCACAACAATTATTTCCAACCAACACTTCCTCTACGCTAAATCTTTCGTTAACCATGCATAAACAGTCCTTCAACGGAATGAATGCATCGCTCATAGTAAACGGACGGTGATCCGATGGCCATACTTGTCGCGTAAATTTCGTTCTTTATGAGAAAGTTCGCAATGCAATGCTGGCGGGAACGCTTCCAAGTTACGTGCAAAAAATGGTGGACATCTGCATGGAAATCTTTCAGAAGCAAAAACTTTTCAATGAGGCTTTCAAGCTGAATTACTGCCGTCAAACACTTCCTATCTTTCATATTATTAGTAAATGCAGTGATATTTATTCATCCAAAAAAAGACCAACGACAGTAGAAATTTATGGTATCTCGTTGAAAATGTAACATATTTCAAAATTAATAGGCAAAGCACATGAAGGGAAATCAGAAAAGAATATCATTGGAGAATTAGCCTTATAATTATCCTTATTGAAAAAATAGCTTCTTGCAGAATAAACGCCTAGAAATTGGTGCTTTGCGTAATTAAGAGGTACCTAGAATCATTTTGTTATTTTTATTATCATACCTTGATAAGCGGTTTCTTCATTATTTAAATAGTCCTTTCATCAGATACTTTAACTTCACATACATTCATAACATTCTGGTTTACAGATGAAAGCAAGGACGGCACCTAACTCCTCATCATGCCCAGTAGATCCATACCCTGAGCGAAGCTTTCTATTACTAGATTGAAAATTCAATTAACCCTCAGGATGTGGCCTTCAGGATAGACAGACAGACTTCTAATATTCCATTATTTCGGATATCCCCTTGCATAAAACTTTCATTAATCTTTCATCAATCTTTCTCCACGATAAAATGAAATTCCCCGCCTGACAATTTAAAAAATAGAAAAAATATTCAAAACTTTAAGGTGAAGCAATAGAATAACTCGCTTCAAAAATTATTACCAGTCCATACTTGGATTAATGTTTATATATCTATGTATGTATACAAATGATTTGTTATTACCTTCTACTCTTTATTTCACACTGAATCTTGTGTTCTGTTGTCATTTAGATACAAAATGTTCTGTATCGTTAAAATTTCCAAGCCTGATGTTACAATATTTTTCTGTGCACGCACATCTCGAAGTTGTCATTGTTTTTGCTCTCAGGGGTGTTTTTACCCGGATTACAATGATAAACATACTTTTATATTATTGCGATGAGTAAGACAAGAAACACCCGTCAGTCAATCCACAATACTTCATTTTTCTCGGAGAAGATGGTGAAAACACGTATGATTTAAATATAAGAATGTCTATACGCCTGGATCATCGGATTTAACCTTCATCTGCTTTGAACTTGTATGACTGAAATGGATATGAAATGATCTACGCGTACTTTGATCATGAGTGAGCGGGGAAACATAAACGGTGACGCCGATGACGAATGCGGCACTCCTCTACCATCAAAGCCTCTTCGGAACCTTTAATACACAATAATAAAATAACTTTTCTCGGAAATTGCCCGGAAAAGTTCCATCGAAAATTCTTTGCGCGACAGCCATCTTCGACTCCATCCACGTAGCGCCCCTTTACTCAGCCGCCCTGAGATTTCGACCCCCTAACGTCTTCGAGAAGCTGCACCATCATTTCAATTTTCGCGTCTAGCGGATTCTCTTGGGAAGTATTAACCTTGAACTCCGCATCTGACGTCCTCCCTGAAAATATCAAACGGCGGAAAAGGCAGACAATGCAATCTTGGGGATCTCTCCCTGAATCGGTTCCTTTTATCTCACGTCCTTTGGAAGGTAGCAAAGCAGAAAAAGATTCCCAACTTCACAGTGAGACTTCGGAGGGAGTGAACTTGACAGACGCACCCCACGCGTCTTCGATGCCACAGCAGTGTTCTTTCACGCAGGAGGCCCACGACAGAACGTGCGTGGGGCATTCTCAAACCCCGCTCGTGGATTAAGGTCACTTCTTTCATACTCGCAGCATCAACTTCATTGCACTCGACTCGCCACTTTAATTTCCAGCCGGGGATTCTGTTTCGCTTCATTTCGCTTCAGACCACCTCTTCAAAGCCCGGACGTGCATCACGTAACATATCCTCCACGATCCTTCATTAAACTTAACGGTTACCTCATTTCTTTATTACGTCATGGCGCGACCATCTCCTCACCCGCGCTTTTTATTTCTCCTATTCATATCCTCTCGTTAATTTTCGCGACTTCTTTTACGCCCAATTAAGAAATGCTGGATGAAGCTCCGGTCGTGGCAAAAACACGGTCGAAAGGACGCTGCACCGTCTCTTAGGAGAGGCTGTGCAATCGAGAAAGATGTCGCTCTGTAAACAGGAAGTGCTCACGAATTCGCCTTTAAGATTTTGCTCGGGAAATTGCTGCGCCGCGGAAAGTAGGAGTGAATCCATAAACGAGAATGAATATTAAAGCTGGGATTAAACCCGGTGAAAAATTAGGAGAAAACGGCCTAATATACATAGTGGATCATTACCCTGCACTATCCACTACGGTACATTCATATTTCTTGAGTGAATTTTTCTTGTTTTTTTCTTTCCTTTTTCTTGTTACTCGGTTTCATATTTTCTTTTTAGGTCACAGGAAAAACACTTTCCCTTGATTAAAAAATTTAGAGTAGATATTAGTAGGATTCGCAAGTTTTCCACACCCCCGTTCTGGCGGTTTTCGTGCGATAGAATGTTTTACATATCTATCAAAGAATGTTATGAGTTTCTACGGAACATATAATTTATCTTAAATACGAAACAAAGCTTGGCTTAAAATAAAATCCACGGAGGAAGGCGTCGTTTTGTGAAAATCCATCACAAGAGAAGAGAGAAAGAGTAATACTTTTTCTACACTTTTATTTCCACTACTGGTTTCAGCGAGTAATTGCCAACATCAGGTAATAAGCTAACCTAACTTAAGAATTAGACCATAACCTTGGCTTTATAATATTGAACAAACTATTTCCGAGTATTAAAGAGAAATTCCGAGAAATTATTCATCCGTAGCAGATGGATTAACTTAAAATTATAGTTTTTTTTTTAATTCTAAAAATTTGGCATAGTTTTTTTTCTGATCCACCAAGTAGTCGCTTCCCTACCATATGAAATCAATTTCACTACACTTCATTTTCGAACTTACTAAGACTAAGATGGGTGTTATGTAAGAGACTTTATAGTCTCAATCCAGCTCAAATGAAGATGTTTTATACTAACCTAATCTATTACGAATTGCCAGGCATTGCTGAGTCTATAAAAACTGAATGAAAAGCAATCGTCTGATATGAGCGATTGCAAACTCTCCGGTTTCTGAAATTCGGAGATTCTAAGAAGCTTTTTGTGAGATTAGTTATCTTTCAAGCTAATGTGGAATGCATAAAAGCCTTATCTGTAATCCGTGATATGACAATATGTATCGGATCGTAATTATCTGAGATCGTTCTTACCTTGACAACTTTCCGAAATGTTGATAAACTGACTATATAGGACGATCTGATATCCGGAGAAAAATGGAAGAGAGATATTCTAGAGTTTACTGATTCAAGAATAATTTTTTACGTGATAAGCAACTGTCACAGAAAATAAATATACGCTGTCCACAGAGAGTGACGAGTTGTACAGAATGACATCTGTAGTTATGGGTAAATATACATATGCATTCGTTGATGAGTAACACGAATTTTTTCACGGAACCAAGGGAACTGCTTCAAGAAAAGAGAAAATGTAGTATATGAAAGCAGATGAGAAATATCTGAATAGCTGAGAACTCTAAATTTCCATGCAATATGCTAAATAACGTTTAAGTGAAAGCGTTCGAACGGGTTTTTGTAGAATATTTCTGTGGACGGGAACGGAGAGAGGAATTGCTACGTAAGAGAGCTAAATGTACCGCATTACTATTAGCTTAAAAAACAACCAAAGGGATTAGACTGGGAGTGTGGCTCGCAATGTATGAAATGTATAATTAAAATCAGTTACCTACATTGATATTATTTGCCTTCAACAAGATGATTTATCTCTTCTGTCATATTACCACAACTTAACTTAAACTACCACTTACAATTAATTGACACATAATTTTCACAAACCCAATTCCGATATTTTCAAAATTGAAACATATTATCTCACATGAGTTGATAAGAAAAATAATTTTAAAATTTCATTCCATAAAATTATAAACAATTCCATAGCCTAGAAGTACACAGTCCCGAGCTTAAGTAAACGCAGTTTTTCCGAATAAACTTTTACCTAACAGCTGCAGACGATCATGTTTCAAAAACATTACGTAAAGTACATACTAGGGATTCTTTGTTTATCTCGGATGATCTTGTAAAGTTTCGTTCCATAATTTAATAATGGATACTCTCACCGTATTCCTTTGACACGAGGCACACTACCCTATGAATACGGTACACTCTAAGGGTTGGGTCTCTTGGTCTGTTTCAATCTGGCCTATGCTAAGCACAATTACGGCAAAGACCACTTAATTAACCTTTCGGAAAATTATACGACATCACGGTAGGACCCATCTTGGATAATCTGAACCCAATGGATATTTTCATAGGACGGACGAGGGTCTTCAGCACTCCACTTTAGCTTCAATTATCACTTATTCGATTAAAATATCCTTGGAAATCTAAGAATCACAGGTGTTTATGTGAAACGATTAGATTTTAGACTCAGCTCCCACTTAATGGCATTTCCTAACACAGGGTGGCCATAAATCAACGAGCATTTTTAAAGGACAACTGTTAAGAAAACAAAGAAATCCAATTACATCTGCATTTTATTACCGAACTGGAAAAATCAAACATCTTGCTATTAGACACTTAAAATCGAAAACGTTCCGCGTGAGAACAATTTGCGGCTCGATAAATGTTCAGAAGATATTAAATTTCCCGTCACTCATATCTCACGTTGGTAATTACTCCATAAATGACATCGGGTGTTATTTTTCTTCGCTCATTTACGCTGACAGCCAATCTCGTATACACCCTTTTCCAACGAGTGCTAAATCTCCACGTTATTATGTTCTTGTTAAGTTAGCCTATCAAAATGCGTTCAATATTTTATGATTATATTCTTCGGCGTGAGACCTAATAAGCCGCTTCTTAATGACTTGGCGCCTTTGTCGCGGAAAGAAAATTAGTTTTTCCATTTTCGTGCCATACTTAATATTTTACGAATGTCCACTTGATGAGCGTTTGAATGGTAATTTTAACGACGCTATCCTATGGACCCATGACCCTCGGAGTGAACATACAAACACTTGAAGGATTTCTCGGAATAGAGATTAGTTCATAGAGCTGTTTTCGTGAGAAAGAGGGAAGACTATGAGGAAGTTTGCATTAACGTCGCTAAACGACAGCATGGGAACATGTCACAGTGTCGGAGTGTTATGATGCAACAATGCTTGCGTTGTAATAACCCCTTGTCAATAACTAGCGGATGATGATAATAAAACGATATCCGCGGAAATTTATGTCCGAGATAAAGGAAAAATTGATGCCTATTGGGATTCGAATGAATAATGAGGACTCTATTGGAGAGGAATAGCAATACGGAGAAATTGAAAGAGAGGAAGTGAGTAATTATAAACTTCAATAATGCGATAAGTAAAATTAAGTACAAGAAGTCTTTGTGCTGCGGGGAAAATTACGCGAAAGGAGATGAAAAGAGCAGTTTCATTCGGAGAAAAAAGAATCGTAAAGAGAGTAAGGAAAAGGGGCGAAAAGCCATTGAGGAAGTGAGAAAGTTTTGAGAGACTGGTGAAATACGAGCAGTGAAAACACGAACAATTATTGGGGAATAAAAAGCCGTCATTTAAGAAAGGAAACAATGCGGGAAAGCCGCAAAACAAGAATGAAGTAAGAAGCTAAAAATAATCCTTAAGAAGAGCGGAGAATGATGGGCTAATGTGTTTGAAAAGAGTGACTAGAGAAAATAGACACAGACAATCTGAGCCCAGTAATATCGGGCAATAAAACTGAAAGTGTTCAATGACTTAAGATAAAAAGGCAAGCGAGCGTAGATAACAAAGCCTCGCGACTACCCGAAAGATTGGGCAAACGAGATGAAAGTTCTTTTTATAAGCTTCGGGGAAAAATTTATGAAGATGTCGCGATAGCGGGAGTCGGCCGAGAAATGATGAAGTAACCGTATGACGAGAGTACGGAGCTATTACTCTTGTTTCTAATCGTGGCTGAAAATCGTTTTTAGAATTTTAAATAGATCGTTGAAAGCCAAGGTTAAAGGGTAAGACTTACGAAGATCATCCGGAGGCAAGAGGACAAGGGCAGGACAGGGATGATAAGACTCTTGTAGCGGGAATTACTGAATAAAACAACTTCACTTCCTGCTTTATAGCCTTTGAATATTCCTTTCTTTGTGAGGCACGAGCTAATTATCTCCAACTGGCCCTCCAGCTGAATTGCCTTCGGATTTTCTTTATAAAATCGTGAAATTGGTTGAATTGGTACAACGTATTTAAAAGGCATGGCTTAAGGCGATGGTAGCCATAATTTGCAGATAAAAAACACGCCAAATACCCATGCGGGCAAGTCCTTTGGAAATGATACGGCACCTAATGACATTTACCGCTAAATGGGTCGGTAAAAGACGAAAACAGAATAATGAGAGTTTTATGGACCTGAGATCGGTAGGTCACTCTCAGTATCTTCCAAAAAGCAAGCAGTAAATATGATTCCTTAGAATGACCATTAAGGACACTAATTCCTTAAGGAGATAACCTAATTTACTTATTCTATACGCTAAATTTCCACAGGAAATGCGTACGTTTAACACGACGAATTCCGACAGACCACGCGTTTATCAGGTGTACTTTACGAAGCAATTTCAATATCAGGTGCACTTTAACAGCAATTAATCGTTGTTGTGTTGTTTATTATTATTTTTATTATTAATATATTTTGAGTGTAATCCTTTGTAAAGCACACCTGTTTATAGCAAGGCTTGCCAAAACCGGTTGTGTATCACACATGCAAGTTTCGGTGGTTTAAGTGTGAAGATGGTTAATTGAAAATGATAATAATTTCTTCCGGAATCAATTTCGAAGTAGTTAATTTTCTTTCAACCAAGAAAAACCAGATTTGGCCAGTCCATTTAATGACCCGACCAATTATTTGACAATATTTTTTTCTGAATCAATTCCGAAGTAATTCATTTTGTTTCGTGCTAGAAAAACATAAGCTTTGATCTGGTCATTTAATCGCATCCATCATTTCAAGAAGCATCGCCGCTTCTCCTCGATTAACGACCGTTTAAACCAAAACAATTTTTTGTTTAACCAAAGAAATTTCGGTTCGTGACGAAATAATTTTATCTTCGGCGATAAGTCGGCTCGAATGACCTCCAGTTCGAGAAATACTGTCACGTTACATAGATTCGCGTATATTTTTAGAAAAGGAAAGCAGATGTTATTTGGTGGGAGATACGAAGAAAGTTTGGTCCATGACGAAACGGCTTTATCTTCTCGTGGCCCACGAGACGTATTTTAGATTAAATACAGCCAGCGTTCATGAAATCCTGGGCACCACTGCCCTCAGTTATTGATCCCAGCAGTAGGATAGGAGGCTCTCGAGGAATAGAAAGGAAGATCCCCTTAAAAAGGAACAACAGATATTACGGGAGAGATTCATTTTTTCTGGGCAATTCTATAGACTCATGATACGCCCAATCTCGCCACTTAACTGTGACTATTTGAAGACAGTTGAGTCTGTACATTTATGCTTCATTCTACCTATACAGATTAAACAGACATGCACCAAGAACCATCCAATCAAAATACGAAGATGAAATAAATATAAAAAAGAAATTCTACCAT
Source organism: Pachydiplax longipennis (assembly GCA_036926295.1). Lineage (NCBI taxonomy): Eukaryota > Metazoa > Arthropoda > Insecta > Odonata > Libellulidae > Pachydiplax > Pachydiplax longipennis. The sequence goes on from JAVFKF010000010.1 coordinate 7,720,545, forward strand.
GTTTCACTCATTACTTTTAACTTAATCTGCTAAAATAAATCTCCCTGAATAATACAGAAGAATGTTTCGTACTTGAACCAACAAAGCTGAGAAATCAAAGAATACCTAAGACTTGAATCATATCGTCAAGATGAACATTGCAAAAGGTGTGACTTTTCAGAAACTAATTTCAACGCTTACGTGATCACATAATCATGCTGGATATGGAGGATGTATCAACACTAAAAAATTAAAATTCATACTAAAATGATCACCATTAAATACACTCAAGAGCCATTATTAATTGGAATTTTGCTAATTAGCGCAGAAAGTGCAAGCCTTTCTATGAAAACATTATTTATATTATTAAAGTGCTGAGGGGAAAATCATGCATGATCTAGTACGTGTATTACATGTTGATCAATAAGAGGACCTTTATAAAGATGGAAACTACCAAATTAAATTTTTGGTAGAGTTTCTATATATATTTTAAATTTATATTTAAATAACAAAGTAATAATTTAATCAAATTTTAGAATTGATTTTACACCTCAAAATATTGTTTTCTGATATCTTAATAAGAAACGGAAATCACTTTGCAAGCGAAAAATTAAATATTAGAACCTCATGAATGAAAATCGTGGCCATGACGTATATTTACGTCATAAGAATTGCAATAATGAATGATTGGCTTTGGGGAGAGTTGACTCAACTTTAGTTAGCGGAACAAATGGACAAAATGTGATTTTTTAGGTGCAAACTATTGCGGCAGTCCTTAAACTCAAGAATATTTCAACGTTTGCGAATGAATCTTGAGTCACTCGAGGAAGTCTGTTCAGGGGAAGGGGGCGAAAAGTTTGAAAAAAAAAAAACTGGCTGAGTATGCAAAAGATGAATCACAAACGCAGTTCAGGAAACGTACTTAAGCTATTAGTTAAATTCTAAAGCAAGAACGCTGTTTGCCAATTGGCTTCCAATGCGGAAGACAAAGTACTCCGTGAGAATAGCTGAGAGACATCAGCCAGGATCTGGACTTCCGTTATGCAATGTGCAAGGGTGAATACTTCATTCCTAACGGGGACACAACCTGCGACCTCAGATCACTGACAGATGATAAAGATCACCATGTGTCACATCGTGACAATATTTTACGAGTTACATATCTCCGTTCACAGGTGGATGCAAAAAATCTGGAGAAGAAAAGTTCAAAATATTCCAAATAGATTATTCATACCTACATCAAAAATTTTTAATACTCACCATAATTTATAGATCTATCAATCGTTGTTTCCTCAAGGCTTTATTTTCTGTATCTTTCTGAATGTTTTTATATTAGCTAAAAATTTTCGATTCCCGCATCTAAAAAGCTAAACATTAGAGTTCTGCATTCTTGTCTCATAACCCAAAATCACCGAGAAATCAGGTGTTGGAATGTTTCTGTGAGATGCTCTAGGTAAAAGGACGAAATCCTAGACGAATCCAGGAAACAGGGACTTCCAGAAATAGTACTTGATGACGGATAAAGTGGGACTCTGACTGATTTTGTCTATTTTCTACATTGTGTCCTTCAATTCTAAAATTATATTTTCTTTATCAACAATGTCATTCTCATTCCCAAAAATCGCTTATAAGTAATACTGTCAGTAATAAGTGATAAAGTAGCCATTTAATGTGCGAATACTCGAAATTTCGAATTGTATCGGATGTTTTATTTGTTCGACAAAAATTTCGAACCGAATCGATATCTGCAAAACTCGAAATAATCAAAAGTATCGGAAAACTGTGTTTTTGTTACTTGTTTCTTGAATCATTTTTCAATTTTCTACATCAAATTTGTATGGCATTTTTTACACGAATAAGCTTCAGACTAAAACTAATTTACCAATCCAAATGAGTACAAATATGAAATTATATATAATCTATAAATATTCCTTAGTACAAATTTGCAATGATATTTTAAAGAATGATAAGGTGGAACAGGAATCAAAGATGGGAATTCCAGTTTGAGAATTTTATGAGAAACGAACAGACGAAGCAGCGATTATCGAATCTAACATTTATATTTCGTCTATTAGGTTCGAATTCGAAATAAAATAGCATGATTCGCATATTATTGCCAGTTAATTATAAAAAATCAAATTTCTTTCAATCACAATAAGTATGACTATTCTTTTTTGTTTTTATAAAAGGTTTATAATCATTACCAACACAGCCTTGGAATGTAATCGCGGACTTTTCCATTAATTAAATAAATGAAATTGACAAATTAGCGATTCATATTCATTCTCGAGAATTTTTGCGAAGCAAGGAAATGTAAATATAGGAGAAAAAGAAGGTATAAGTCTATAATGAAGTCATGGAGTCCATGTAGCCCCTGCTGACGAAGACAACCAACGTGAGATAATTGAGCGAAGGATCGATTTTTTATTCCATTGACGGATTCATGATCTCAGCTAATGATGCTCTGAAAGGAAGCGGGTAAGATTTCAGCAAACGTAAGAGACCCTTTTAATGGCTCCATTATAACTTGCGCTGAAGCAATGAATCTTCCTTCATTTACTTCCTCCGCCATTATAAGGGTACTGCATGACTTAGTAAAGTTGCTTTTAAATGGAAGAAAGGCTAGAATGTTCATAAAATACTACCGGAGGCGCCTAAAATTAAGCAAAAAATGGGTACAATAATTAATATAAAAAATAAAATTTATTTCGATGCATTTTTATGAAATGATTACACAATGAGAAAGAAGTATCCATAGATTTCTTAAAACTCCTTTGATAAATCTTAGGTCTGCTTTTACTAACTTATCACAAAAATTTCCATTAATATCTGGTGATTAGCCCTCGACAAATACAATGGGCGAACGAAGAAGTCTCATCATGACGAGGAAAAAATTCAAGGTCTGATATGACATCTCATACAATGTTAACATCCTTGGGAAACTAAAGTTAGCCGTCAGCGAACCAATAATTCATGAGTCTCCATGTAATAAAAAATTCAAAAGTATGGAAAGATTTTAAACAAGAGCTCCGGATTGGTCAACGCGTTCGATTTTGATGAAAGCTTTTCCGGATTCGATTCCCAGTATGGGCTCACTTGCGAAATGACCTCAAGCTGTCGAAGCAGTTCTGAAATTACTTCTACAGCTAACACTTTAAACTTAACATACTGAGGTGTTACTTGATGGAACTTCTATATGATGACACATAAAGAAGTACAATTAATAACATATTTTGTGGAGTCAACAAGTGTGTTTTATTACGAGTCGCTATGAAAACATGGTATTGTAAACAATGGAATTAGGAACTGGATGAAAAATTATGAAATCTTCCATTACCAATGATCATAATATTATTTAAAAACTGAATAGTTCGATAAAATCTGAGATAATATGAAACCCAGTTTTGTTAATCAAAAGATGTCCTTCGTGATACTGTAATATTCTTACACCGATATATTTGAAATGCGGCATACTGCGATTAAATAACTTTTCCTAATAATTCGAGAACCTATTCTGTTTCTATTTCGTACCACTTTCGGGTTGATTTACGGAAACATAATTAAATTTATTAAAACTGTGTTAGTAAAACTCCGAAGCTTACGTTTAAGCACGAGAGAAACTTAGTAAACACTAAGAGTTCAATTCCCAGTTAAACTATTTCAATGTAGTACTGCAGCTGTGAAGAAAATCTATCAAGTTAGCTGCTTCACAAAGTTCTAGAATCCAAACGAATACGCACTTTCCTAACGTAAACTTTATAACAAGAGCACGCTAGTCTATATTAACCCACACCTACACCATTCAAAAGGAACAAGAAACTACTATCCATCCCTTAGGACCGCATCCCGAGAGGAGGCTTGCAGAGAATTACAGTAGATGTAGAGCATATCTAAATACACTGCGACACGAGCTTACTTGTATTTGACGGGTGGGAGGGTAGCTATCCGATTGATTACAAACCATAACGACCAAGACCACAAACAACCGAGCCATCCGCTGGAATCGATCACTCACAGCACGGATATTCAAACCGCAAGTAAGCGGTCTGATGAATCGCAAATTTAGCGTGATTTCCTCTCGTTGGGGAAACGAACTTTCCTCCCCGGAACTCCATACCCTATCTATCAAAGCACTGGTGTAATCTTGCCGCTATCGAAGCCGTGCATCTTCCTTCTATTTCAATTAGGTGCGCCAATAGCGATCGCAGTGACCTCGACTCGCTATCCCATCTCATTTTGCCCCAACGACCTCCTCCGCTTTAACCTCATCCATCCGCCCACTCATGCCAATAGATACACCACTAAACCCAACCGTGCTTCTCACAGTCGCAACTTCCTGTCTCCACCCTCTCTCGCTACGCAATCCTAATATGTCACCCCGGCCTTCTCCTCATTCAAACCAATCCTCTCTCTCTCCCAGTCATTAATATGCTCATCCGTATCAGCTGCGACGAAAGCTAAACAGTAACGATCGTGCCATTTTGCCATCCCGACCGACACAGCCTTTCCTGATTCAGATTCTGCCGTGAGCAACGCTTCGGCAACTCGCTCATGTTTCCTCGCGAATCCTCTGAGCATGACGCATACTTTGCCACAATTACCTCATGACGGAAAGCAGGACTTTGAGCAAGATCCCAAATTGCCATTTCCCCAAAGCCACTTCCCGGAGTAACGGTTTTCAAAGTACCAATTGCCTAATACAGAAGCAATTGTCCAATAAAAGCCAGAATGGCGTCGAGAGGCGATTTTCTCCCTCGGGAAACCCCAATTCTGGAACATTTTTGCGATCGGTGCAACGTTATGAAATGCACTGAGCGTCCGTATTGATATGGAGCAACAGCTACTTTAGTCTCATTGGTCCAATATGACCCGATCGTGGAGCAATCTCAATCCTCGAGCGCTAAATCATCTCACCCATTCCGGCAAACTTGATTCGAGCTGGAGGCCATGAAAAATTGGTCGAGGTGACCCAACAGAAACATAAAAGCCACCCATACTTACCGAATCGGGCAAAGGATATTCGGGATCAAGGTCGTGAAAGAAACAATCGCCGGTATAAAGGCAATGACTGCCACTCACGGAAGTGATGTTTGCATGCATTCCATTGATTACAAACAGGAAATCGAGCATCAACCCGTTTTCGTAACAAAGAGGTGCGATTCGGTAAGTTCACTAACTATGAAGTATTCGATCTCCCAATTACTTCGACCATGAATTCCTCTTTGCTAAGTAGCTGTAACTTCTGCGTGAATAAAACAGGCTAAGGTGAAGTTTTTAATTAGAAAGATTGCAGCGGAGCTCCGCTTGACGTCCGTAATTCGCTCCAGAACTTAGTGCACTTGCCGAAACGACAGTTATCCCAACCAGTATTTATTGCAGACATGAATATGAATAGTATTAATTCATTCCATGAATGAGGAAATATAGCAGGGCATAAGTAGAAGGAAGGCTGACTATGAGTCAAAGATCGCTCAATGACTCAAAACATTGCAAGCGGGAAAGACCTTTTGCAGAACAGCTCATTCTCCGGGGTTTCATTGTATATAACTCGTAATTTTCTAAACGATATCCAACAGAATCATCTATAATTATATCCTACACATAATACATTATTTCATCAGATTGAAGTCTGACATACACTTGAATTATCAATATAATCACCAACTACACAGGGGAACAATTACAAAGAGATTGTGCAATTTTCTCAATAATCATCTATCTCTTTCTTCTCTCCATAGTTTATTTTTCTCTCAACTAAAACAGTAATTAATGCATGTAATTTTACCTACCGTGAATTATATCTAAGCTACTGTTTAAAGACGGATTACCTAACTTTCTCTCACGGTTGAATTTATTACTTCTTTTATTTCAACAACATTGACGAGATAAATCAACAAATACCATAAATGAGAATGAAATGACATAGGAACCGCGCGCTTATTACCAAAATGCGGCAGTAAATAATTATAAGACGAGGAGTTCGCATTTCTTTTCGCTAAGAATCTTAATATTCGTAATAACTTCTGTTTGCGCTGAATCGTAATAGAATTGAGTGATAGAGGGCTATAAAATGTTAACAGCAGCCACTGAAACCGAACTGAAAACATTAATAACTACGGAACACAAAAAAATCGTCAATATTGGTCCTCTTTCGAGATAACGAAGCTAATATGGATCGCATCCTGTTTTACGATACTATATACCATAAGATGTATCATAAATCGATCAGTCGATACGTATTACGAAATGCTTGCGAAAAAAGATATGGAAAAGGACAAAAGGTTTCTTGGTTCGAGAAAGTAAAGTGAAGATGGAGTAGGCGTGAACGAAAGACAAACTCCTTATGCCGTTATCTCGCAAGCTGACCACTTTTGACCTTAAAACCAAATGAAAGGGGTAAAAGTGAAAGGATACACTTTTCTTAGCCGAATGGCTAAAATAAAAGGAACCCAAGTTTATGACAACAATGTGCGACTAAAAGTGTAAAACCTGGATTTAAAATATATCACAACGAAAGTTAAAACTCCTGTTGATTTACACGTGAATTTATTTCACACCTATGACGTTTTTTGGTTCTAAAAGAAAATTTTACACTTCATAAATTGTTGTGCCTCCTGTTTAATTTATTGGAGGCCATTACGTGGACGTATAGTTCTAAAAAATCTACACTTTTTAGACGTGTGTCGTTGTGATATATTTTTAACTTGGCTTTAGACTTTTAGTCTGACATTGTTTCGGAGGTTTTCTTGCATTCATTGTAAACAGCCGTGTCTCTACATTCCAACATTTAGCACGAGGAATTTCAAACCAAAGGCAATTTTTAAACACGGAATTGTTACGCAAAAGCTTAGACGAACCACGTGGACAAGGTAAATATTTACGCCCTTGAATAAATAAACAAAGCCGGAAGGAATAACATGGAATACAATAGGTTCAGTGCTACGTGGAGCGACGAGCGCGTGAGCTTGATTATTCCAAATATAGAAACTGGGATTCGTAGAAATACTCCAGCAAGAGTTCGCATTACCTTTCAGGTACGCGGATAGCATAAAATACGCCTGCACTTGCTGGATATACGAAGGCATCTTTCTCTTCTTTCTCGTGAAAGAGCAGTATTTGTTACGAAAATACAGTCGGCGAATCTTAAAATTTTCTGCCTCATTTTGTACTTAGTAAGTAAAATATTATTATGAATACAGCTGTAATGGGCAAAATGGAAGTCAGAATAATTAAAGAAACTAGAATCAAGTTCCATTCTGACTTTTTTAAACCACACTATCTAGATTCATCTATTTATACGAAATTGTTGGAATTTTTAAGATAACACCAGTGGAAGGTTTTGCTATCTTTTTTCAGTATATGTAGTTATCTGATAGTGAAGGCGTTTTACTAGTCTACTATTTCATCACAAATTTACATAATTTCTTCCATTCCATCAAAAATGTCCGACTGATACTATTCTTTAATTGCACATAAGCATTTAGTATTCTAACGCTATTTTTAAAGAGCACCACATTAATCGAAACCGTGATTTGGCTCTTGAAAGTGGATTTTAAGCTGCTATTCAAAATAAATAAAGAATCTCGAACTGAAAAATGCACTCCTGCGAATTACTTTAGCAATTCTAGTCCATTGAACTGTCCTATAAAAACAAAAGAGGAAGGATCAATCATTTCACTTTAATAATAATTCCAGCGAATTTCATTCAAATTTATTCGTCATAAAAGCTAACAAGAATGGAGTCCTGAATATTTCGATAGAAGAGGCTAAAAGTTTTCTGATGTACGTATAAACGACGAGGTTTTGAGAGATTAAACAAAATTTTAAAATTTTTCATAGCCATACGATTTATTTCCATCAATTTCTCTTGGTGAGTCGTACTCGTCACTGTGATTCCGTCACGACAAAGTTCATATTCTCCATTCCAATAAGTGAATGAGAAAATCAGTGGCAAGACTGCTCGAGCCCTGGCTAGACGAAATTAAATTCCGGTGATGTATGCCTCGCCCATCGACTACGACGCAGGCTTTGTTGGCTTTACTCAACCCAACCTCCTCTAATTCAGTAAGCTAGGCAAATACATCATGGTGTCGGGCATCACAGGGTAGTCTGGTCTCCCGGGCAGATTGCACCGAGGAAGATCACAGAGCCACCTTTCCAACAGAATCTCTGAATTAAAGGTTAATACGGCTCATTTCAAATTAATGTTAACAATTTCTGTCAATGTCATTGCTATGTAATTGGAGAGAAGAGTGCAATTCTTCACTTCAGCCTTCACTTCGCGGAACCTAAAAATACTTGTTTCTAAGATATATAGGGGATTTATATCTTGCAAGGTATCGAACACATAGACCACGAACTAAAAGGATCGTCATTTTCACTAAAGTCAAAACCGAACCCGAACTGAAATTTTAGAATTCTTATCTAAATCTCTAAAATTTCGAAATCTCAATTGTAACCGAAAAAATTTCTGATTTTCTGCTCCTAACCATTTTATCAAAGGAGAAAAAGAGAAAATTTCAACAACCGTGTAACATAGACTATGATAATTAGAGTGCGTGACACTTTCTCTACACGAGAAAACTCATATTCTCAATATGACTCCTTACTGTCACGATTTTTGATCTAAAATATAGCAAATTGCGATTCGAAAAAAATTTAAATTAAAACCTATCAGAGGAAGAATTGACACTGGTAATTAATGTTAGTAGGAAAAAGGTACGAATTTTTTTCCCAAAAAATTGTATGTGTTTTAGTCAGTTCACGCTGTGCAATTCAATAGCTGGATTTTTCTGGAGGAATTTAGAAATAAATCAGAACTGCTCTGAGCAAAAAACGTCCAACCGCCCAGCGGTGTGAACTCGATCTCTGCCTTAATTAAATTCTTTCTGGATTTACTCACATAGGAAGGATGGGTTAACGTGCTAAATCAGGAATTATACAAGGGGTACAGTGAATAATGGAGAAATAAGGTATGTAATGAAATTGACTTTTTTAATTCAGTTGTTAGAAACATATCCGAGATATTTCATGACTGAGAGTCAGTAACACCTATCTATGAATGTGCATGCTATACTCTAAAATTAATTTCTTATGATGCTAAAAGAGGGATTTAGGCTGAGTAGATCCTACTTTAGATGAGAGAGAATTTGCTATATTTTCGCCCGAATTATAATAGTATATATTAATTTCAAAACATTGGCTTTAAAAAATTCAAAATTTTCGCGGAATATTGAAAGTACATTAAAAATGCGAGCAACTTAAAGGCAATATCAGCATTATCAGCTCATAAGGGTTACTTTACAAACGAAAAATACATATATGATTGATGTATAAAATAGAAGAATACCTTCAGATTATAGTCACTTTAGACCTATGCACGACCCCTGGAGACAGAATTCTACTTACGAAGATACATTTGCACTTTATCAATTTGGATTAGAATTTGGACGAATAATCGAAATCGGGAATCGGAAATATCGGAGCTTTATTGTGCATCGGAAAGGGAATTAAAGGGAATCGGAGACTTTTTAACTTGATTTCGGATTCCAAAAGCGATTCTTTGGAGTCTCTTTGTTTAAAATTCAATCTTCCGATCAATATCGATAATTCTTTCAATATTCGTAGTTTTGCGATAAATAGATATATACTTATTGATTGAACTATCCGTAAAACTAAAATCTATAGATCTTACTATCTCAAAACATTGTATTTAATAAATTCAGTACGGGAAGGTCTTACCTCTTAGAAGGCCACAGTATGAAGTGTTTCATTGCAATTATTATGGTATTTCATGTGATTTTATTTTACTTGTTCTTGCGCAACTATGGAACTTTTGCGTTTCTAGCCAATTCTGAAAACTCCGATAGTTCTACTTTTTCAGTCCCAAATCAAACTTTTATTTCTAATCCCTCATTAAACATATTTTATCCACTCACTTCATATTAATCGAATAATTACAAGTAAAATTTGTAATATAAAAAATAAAATGATCTCAATCCGTTGCTATAAATTTTAGAACTTGAATATGATAGTTAAATGATTCAAATAAACTAAGAGGAAAACAAAATTTTCCTTTTAATATGTTTAATTAATTCCCTGAGGGTATATCATCCGTGAGATTTAACTATCACTCTTCCTCGGTTTCTTGAAATTGAAAATAAAATCACGATACAAAAGTTCCAGTCGTTGCGCCGAAAAGCAATAAAGCAAGAATATGTCGCATCAGAACTTTTATAAACCTTTAAATTAACTCCAGATGCAGCAATTAGGCTGATACATACGTTCATGCACACCTAAGGACTATAACATAACAGAGGTCATTCACATCACAGCTCATAATTGTAACGTTTCTAACAGTTACCCGATTTCTGATAAATCGAAATAACAACCTCTTAATTTTTCCCAACTGCTCCAACATATGCGGATAGAAGGAGCTTTCCGTGACTAGATCGACAGATTATCATCAGTTTCCTTTACTCCCATGACCTCTTTCCCAAACAGACTTCTCTCGAAGAATTTTGGATTAGCTCTAAATGACTTATTCGAGTCGGCTGAGACACTATCAGTCTTTATGAGCATTTCCCTTTCTACCCGCTGAGTGAAAATGACTTCAATCAGCACTTTGATCAAAAGATCACTCTCATTAAATTCATGGAACACTAAGAATAGATAACATCCGACTGAAGGAGAAATTTTGGGAATCAACGACAAAGTCTAAGCAATACTATTGCCAATCTATTTAATTATCCAATTATCAACCGCTCTTCCCCCTAGGGTTTATTTCCTTCGCTTACTTTTGTTCACTTTCCATTATAATACTAAGTTATGATGATGCATGCAATGTTTCAATGATATGTTATTATGGTATTAATATTTACTTATGATGATTGACAAGCTTAATATGGATGCGGTGGCGAAGTAGTTAGCGTGCTACCGCTCCAACCACGAGGTCCCGAATTCAATTTCCGACTAATTAGATTTCTATGGTTAGGGAATAGTTCGTCGATAACGATAATTAATAAAATCAACGTAATTGGGATATTCCTGTTTCAATTGAAGAAATTATTATCACTCTCGAACACGAATTAAAAATTCACAGTAGAGGTCGATGTTTGTGAAAATCCTTCATGTAACATGACGAAAGATCAAATTTTTTCCACATGTTTTTAATAAACACAATAAATCACGACCAGCTCTAACGAATAATGAAGGAAGATTTATTGTTGAACATCTTTTATTCATTCTACATAAAAGTTTCTATGTTAAAAATTACCAAACTACATTAAATTACAATCCCATTCACCTGGAAAAATATTACGAAATATTGTGAATGTAATGTAATATAATTTTAAGTTTTAAAAAATTCACCTCCTGAGTTAGCAGAACATTCAAAGATATTAGCTCCGTGAAGTGGAATCATCGAGCTCTCCATTAGCTTGATTATAAGGATGAAAGTGGAGACAACATGCTTTACCACTTAATATTGCGACGAATTGCACTCCACTACAATTAATTTAGAGAGTCAACTCGCGGATTGTTTAACCAAAGCTGGACAGGCAAAATTCATTTCATTAACGAGAATACTATTTGAAGTGAAATCGAAGCTGAATGAATTGAATTTGCTGTTCTCCGAAGCGGAAGTTTTTGCTTCCTAGGCTACCAACGCTGTTCTTTTGTTGGAAATACTGGACATTACAGTATTAATGGACATTGTTGTATTTGTTTCCCATTTTGCGCTTCTTGTAATCATTCATAAATGGATGTTTGTGCACAACGCATTCGGAAATCAATAAATACATTTACCGCCAACTTGAGTACTTACTCGCATATTATTTTAGAAAGGTTAGGAAGGAAAAGAATCGTGGTAGTTCTATACACAAACAGCTGAAGGTTGCAAGCAGGCTACAAATATTCCTTAAGTATTGTACATCAATTTTGATCTTAAATACTTATATCCATAAATAAAATAGTTACATGCGAAGCAGTTGCCCCGCGACTCACTTGTAGGAATCTAAAATTAATTTATTAATATTCATTTTTCAACGTTTGAGGAAAACAATAAATTTTATTTAAAGACGCTTAATACCACGTTTAGATTGATTTTGACAAAATTCATATAAAAAGTACGTTACAGACATAAACGAAAAATGTTTGATTCCATCAAAATGGCTAAGCAAGACCATTCGCATGTATTGTGAATACAAATAAATAAAAGTACATGAATAAACATTTTCCAAACGTTAAAATTGATGAGAAATGCATACATTATAAATTAATACTTTGCATTAAGTTCAAAGTTTCGGTTCCATTATGCAGGAAAATATTTCGTGATATCATCTTTTCCTGCATACAGGGTTAAATTGTTAAAGATGCACAGCATTACATTTACACCACTTTTGATTTCCCGGGGAAGATTTGTTGGTTTATTCCCACATAATATTTACAGACCACCGATTTAATTAACCATGAAATTAATTTGGAAGGCGAACACAACTTGTAGGAAGTGGCTAGCTAACCTTCAATGCAGCAATCGGAAGCCTTCAACGCAGAATTTTTAGTAGTAGTTACCAAGAGCTTTGGCGGCAACAAGCTATCACCTCAGAAAATATAATAAACGCCTAGCGAATCATGCTCCTTCTTATAATCGATGTCATTTACTTGTCACTTCATAGCGCAAAACGGTGTTAGCTTTAGCTTGACGATGTTAACGCCACTTCTTGCCCCTTCACTAAACACCACGCGTCGTCTAACGTAGTTAATCTAAACGCGACGCACAGTGGGCTAGAATCGAAAAAAGCTGGCCAAAAATACGAAAACGCTTTTTTTGAGTGAGGACTACGAAACTTCGCATGATTGATTTAGAATAAATTCTGCATACAACTATGGAGATCATTTAAGTAGGATCCTCCCCATTAAAATTATACAGGGGGTCAAAGTTGACCAATTTTTGCGAAAATTTCCAGTTTTCGATTTTTCACGAAATTCTTCAACTTCAAGTCAATTGTGAACACAAACTAGGAAAATCATCGAGTAAAATATGATGCCATTTTATAAATATGTTCTTCGTCCTTCGTAAGACTTGTTTTCAATGAGCTTTGGTGAATATTTATGTACTTTACATGACAAAATGGCGGACCCTGATTTTGGAACAAATTTTTACATAAAGCGAGAAAAAAAGTTGATTGAGACACCGTGTGACACAGAGTTATTTACACCACGATAAACTACAAACCTTCGTTAATGGGAATCTGAAATAAAATCTTGCCCCAATTTGCCCCAATAATATATAAGTCGACTTTTCGACAACGCTGCAAGGGCCAAATCCGCGCGGCGGAGCACCGTCCTCCGCTACGCTCTCGTGTTTTGGGAGGAACAACGAACCAATACGTTTCTGATTCGTTCTTTTTGTATATTTTGAGCATTATTATACTTCGTACATATGTTAGATAACTATGTTTGTGATTTTGATACTGAATGCTTCTTCACTCTCACTCTCAACTATACTGAAAATTTTCTTACAAAATCGATACAAAAAGCCACCACTTTGTGTAATTTCATAACAGTAATTAAATGTAGTTGTGATATTATGAAAATGGTGGCATATAGCGTAGCATTTTCTTCAAATACAAAAATTGGCCACATCTGGAGTTGTTTTGGTGACCGTCGCAGTGCTCTGGGAAAGTTCGGCAAAGGGCTCGTTTTATGACAGGCAGCTGCGCTTTTTCCGGATTAAAAGTACCCTAAGAATTGCATGTCCGTGATTTTTCCTTACAAGCTTAGGAATAGTTCAGTTCTATTTGAACATTGGATAAGAAGGTGTTGTGTTTTGTAGCTACGACAGTTCTGTGAAACAAGAAGTCTTCGACAATCTCCTGGTAGCATTCCTCGAGTGAGTTTTTAGATATTTCATAGGAATTATATCTGGTGAGGTATGTTTTTTCATTATATATTCCCTTTTATTTAATGTATCAGAATACGGTGGTAAATATGATGTATTTTCTGATCGTTTTAAAATGTTCTCACATTATTTGAGTGTTTTCTACTCCCTTTGTCCTGCATCTATTATAAAATGCTATATTTGCGGAGAGAAATTTTCGAATATGAACATTCTATCGGCGATTAGTAATCGAAAAGTGGACGCAGAAAATTTTTCCTATAGCATCTCTACGCTGCATGGTTGAATTAGAATTTTTTGAGTGTTTATTACATATCTTTCCGACTTACCTTTAAGCAACTGTAGGTTAGAGTACCATATTGATGAGTATGATGTTATGTCATAAGACGTACCCATTGAACTTATCTTAATATTCTTAATTAGGCTCGTGGTAATAAAAAATTACTGTTTGAGGAGAGAAAATCTCATATTCAGAAAAAGTTTAGAAAAAAGATGGGACTGATTGTAGATGTACCTAAACCAGGATATGGCTCCACAAATTATGGAAATACATCAAAGCGTTTCTTTTAAAGTCCGCTAGTTAAATCTAGCAGCTGAAATAACAGGTGCGAGGTTGAATTTATTTTTATTAATGCGTAATCTTTTATTAAATGTAAAAAACAGGACACTGAAATAGATACAGAAGAAATTTTCACTCACAAAGATAAGAGTTCTGTATATGGTTTGTTTTATATTATTAATTTTTTTCCTAAACTACCGTCTCCCAATTATAATTTAATTATACATTTCCTAAAAACAATTGACTAAGATCTCATAAAAAGATTCGCCAATATCTTGAAGGTAATTTCAAGTGATTTTCCACTAAATGAAATAGCGTTCAAAGATTATTGCTGTGCTACAGCAGAGATGTATGTCCGATTATATCCGTGGTACTATATGCCACCAACAGTACATAAAGTACTTATACACGGGGCTGAAATAGCAAAACAGGCAATCCTTCCGTTAGGGCAACTGACAGAAGAGGCAATGGAGGCCCGGAGTAAAGACGCAAGGAAATACCGGGAGAGATACACAAGGAAACACTCCAGAGTGGCCACGAACGAAGATTTGTTCAGAAGATTACTTCTAACTTCTGATCCGCTAATTTCAATATCGGCACCAGTTAGAGCAACGAAAGGATCGAGGAATACGAGCAAAGAGATTAAGGGGCTCCTAGTCATGAACAATGAGGAGGAATTGGCTTATGGGGATGAAGATTCTTCAGACGAGGAATGCATTTAATAGAAAAGGTAATTTATAAAAACACCGTATACTTCATTATAAACTCACTCAAAACTTCGACTGCATGATTTAGTAGAAATTTAGCATTATCGCACAAAAGTAAACTAGTACATGATATTAATATCGCTTACGTGGTCCCATGCTTTAAAGCATAACCCATTTCATTTTTTACAATCATCACCCTACAAGAAATGGTGAGTTTGTAATAAATATTGATATCTAAGATATGTACGAAGTATAATAATGCTCAAAATATACAAAAAGAACGAATCAGAAACGTATTGGTTCGTTGTTCCTCCCAAAACACGAGAGCGTAGCGGAGGACGGTGCTCCGCCGCGCGGATTTGGCCCTTGCAGCGTTGTCGAAAAGTCGACTTATATATTATTGGGGCAAATTGGGGCAAGATTTTATTTCAGATTCCCATTAACGAAGGTTTGTAGTTTATCGTGGTGTAAATAACTCTGTGTC
The DNA here is from genome assembly GCA_036926295.1 of Pachydiplax longipennis. Classification (NCBI taxonomy): domain Eukaryota; kingdom Metazoa; phylum Arthropoda; class Insecta; order Odonata; family Libellulidae; genus Pachydiplax; species Pachydiplax longipennis. The sequence goes on from JAVFKF010000010.1 coordinate 7,736,171, forward strand.
ACACGGTGTCTCAATCAACTTTTTTTCTCGCTTTATGTAAAAATTTGTTCCAAAATCAGGGTCCGCCATTTTGTCATGTAAAGTACATAAATATTCACCAAAGCTCATTGAAAACAAGTCTTACGAAGGACGAAGAACATATTTATAAAATGGCATCATATTTTACTCGATGATTTTCCTAGTTTGTGTTCACAATTGACTTGAAGTTGAAGAATTTCGTGAAAAATCGAAAACTGGAAATTTTCGCAAAAATTGGTCAACTTTGACCCCCTGTATAATTTTAATGGGGAGGATCCTACTTAAATGATCTCCATAGTTGTATGCAGAATTTATTCTAAATCAATCATGCGAAGTTTCGTAGTCCTCACTCAAAAAAAGCGTTTTCGTATTTTTGGCCAGCTTTTTTCGATTCTAGCCCACTGTGCGACGGGACCAACGCTACGGTTAAGACTTGATTACTTTAACGAGATTTTCAACTCGACTCCTTCGGGCAGCAATCCGCAGCAGGCTATGATCATTCTCACTTTAGTTTGTGGCATTTTTTACGGCCGAACGCCCCGACCGACGTCAATCCACTGACATGAGCGGAATTCACACGCGCGCGCACGCAGAAAATGGTACTCGATGACGACACGCCGTTGCGAAATGAAGCTAAGGATCACTCGGGGAAACGAAACACAGCCGTGGCGTGGAAGTGAACGTTCGAAAAATGTGTAAACTTGACACGAGGAGAACAGTTTCATTCAACCCTCTGAAGGCTCCAAAGGGAACGAAAGATCTTGAAGATTAAGCGCCACAAAGGGTCGCTCTAGAACAGCCATTCTCGGGAAATAATGCAGGCGAATGTTGTTCCTAAAATCAGCCATGTCTACTTCGCACCTTTGAGGTTAAAGCCTAACAACTCCCGACCTCTTTCGAAATATAGATGAAGTTGGAGGTAACCCAAAATTATACTAAACAAAAGCGCGTTAATAAAGCGGTTTTAGTAAAACAACGTCTTATTCTGAACACAAAATTTATATAAAAATAAATATATACATAAAAACACATTTGCACACAAATATACATGAATATCCTAAGAAGGGCACATGTACGACACGATCCTAGAATCCAAGCCGAACCCTAAGGATCGTAACTCTGAGACCCTTAAAATGGATTTCCAATCGTCGTCAATGGGCCCCGGAAGGACCCTGGAACGCATAACTCGATCTTGAGGGATCTTTCCCCAGTTGTGAACGCCATAAAGGGCATGTCTCGCAGAAATGGGGCCTTGAACGGATGCTAGCAAATATAAATAAATATACAAACGTAAAAATCTTATTTATATACTACAGTGAGTATCCTGGCCAGAAATTTGTTTTGGGGTCTGAAGATGAAAGTTTTAATTTAGTATAACTGAAAAATGCCAATAAACTTCGAGCTTATCCCGCTAAGGATTTTAAACCCACAAATTAGTTTTCTTCTGTGCACTTTTTCATGCTCTACCTTTCAAATACTAATTGACGAAGGGTTACATTTAAGAGAAGACTTTTTCATCTCAATTTCGCCCGAATAAAGACGAATTATTATTCTCTGCTACTTCGCTAATCTTGCCTTATGAAAGAGAACCTTAATGTAAAACGTCACAAAAATCTAGACTTCGCGACTTAAAATAGAATAGAATGCTAGACGCTTGGAATAACAGGAAGAGATAGAAAACATAACGCTTGGGTGAAGATGACAGGATTGACAGATATTAGAGATAAATAAGTTCATTAAGCTGGATGTTTGCAGACCATTCAGAAAGAAAAAAACAGCGTGAGGACGTGAGGAGTTCGCAAAAGGGTACCGAAATATGAACAGAGACTAGAAAATTATCAATAGGCAGATATAACAGAGTCATGAAGCACTTAGACGTAACCTGCCAAAGAAAAACTTAAAACAGGGATTTAGAGAACATTTTAGGAGGCTTGTCGGTTTTATTCGCTGAAAATAAATATTCAACTGAAAGAAATTCATTCCCAGAAAGTAAATGAGCATGTCTGAATTTTAATTTACCTACAGTGGATTATGTTATTTAAACTTGTATATTATAAAATAGCTACTTCCTAAAAATGCTCATTCTGCATTAAGGTGCCATAGAATTGCGCAGAGACTTTCAATAACTAAGTTCATCTTATATATCGTACATGAGAATTTAGACCAGTCGAAAACATGGTATTTCGTTCACAATAAGAGTAGTTCTCCTGTTATAAAATAACAGGTAGCAGAACGTAAGGTGCTTTTTGATTTATAAATTCAGTTAAATGATTATACATTATTCAAGATTTATGTACCAGAATGAATACCATATACATAGTCATTTCTCTGAATGCCTCTTATTTTTATGTTTAGTATTGTTAGTGATTAAATCAATGAAACCATTTCAAGTGATCGAAAAGATAGATAGATTGACAAGATAACAGCCTTAGTCACTCCACTGACAATGTGAAAGAAACTATCGGAATGAAAAAGTCTAATTTTTTTTTCTACCCGGTCGATATCCATCCGAAATAGAGGATTTTTACCTCCGTTATCTTGCAGAAACTCCCTCACAGAAAGATTTTCCAACGAAAATATAACAAAAATAAGCCAACGACTACATTTCTCCCTGCATTTTCCCGAAAATTATTGGGGATCTCATAGATTTTCCCAAGAAAATTATCCCCAAAATTATTTACCTCAATATTAATAGCATAGATTGAAATAAGATAAAATAAGGCATATTTTGATACCAGAAAATACAGTGTTTCGTATAGGATAGACCCAAATACATCGGTCCAAAGAAGAATTTTCAATTTTTTTAAAGTATCACTTTCTTCTTTTTCCTTCGATTATGATGCTATTTACCGAAGTTCGAATCGCACTGCGCTGTTAAGAATTACTTTTACTCTATGCTGAACGTCTTGCAAATCTTTTGCCAATTTTATTTTTCAATTAAAAATTTGAAACACCACATTTCCCCGTAAGAAATGTATGGGGCCATAAAATTTAAGAGGTCTCTTCACGATATTAAACGAAGTGTAGCAGCCAACTACAAATCAACTTCCTTCTCAAATTCAGGATTCCAATCTTCAAACACCGTCATTCAGTCCTGGATCAATTCGTATAGTGCTTTACGAGTGTCAAAAAAGGCTTTTCGAAGGCGATAACGAACTGTCGTTTACGAATACACGAGTCTTGTTTCAACGACGCATATCCCCGTCGAGATAAAAGACCTGTCACCGCCAAAATGTCTCTTCAAACGCAGCCAGTGCTCAATCAATAGCGATATGGACGTGACAAGATTTTATCTATTTCGACAGATAACCTTTCGGACCATAATTCGAGAGCTCGATTGCCGTTTCCAATTTTGACCACATGAGAGGCGGGTTACACGCTATCGGGAGAAAAACGTCATCTGCACGGAATCTGTTCCATCGCAGTGAGTTCTGCGAAATGAAGAATGCTATCTGTTTTTGAGATCCCTCAATCGAGAGCCATTAAAGCATTTATTGAGCGAAAATCTGGGACATGAAAAGGCTTTGATCGAGCAATGGAAGAGAGTAACGGAAACGTTTTCACTTGAGGGAGCGGTAAACGCTTTCCATTTAGATCCAAGGTTAGAAGATTCGATAGATTTCCAAAGGCCCAATAAGAAAATTCAATACTTAAGAAATGGTATTAGTATTACTAACATATCATACATAAGCGCGGTATGTTATTAGTATTAACATCATTAATTTAAAAATTAATGAAATCAATATGATCTGGCGTAACTTTGTGGAAAGTCATAATAAATTAAACAACTTTGTATTTTTCCTCGGATTTTTAATTTTGCTACCGATTTCGTAAGAAGTTCTTACATCTTCAGGCCTGATAACAAAATACAAAGTTGTTTAATTTATTAATAATTAATATTGGTAATTTCGCACATATAGAATCCTTTCGGAAATCGAACCAAGGACTGCTTTCCCCAAAGGCGAACGCGCTAACCACTTGGCTATCCGGAAGCCAACTTTGGAATGTTTAATGCATAAATACTTTTAAATCGGGATATGTACATCGATTCATTTTTGATTGACCGTTTATCAATGGTGTTCCTCATGCTGATTTTTGGCGATACGGTAAAGGCATACTAACTTGTTACCCTACATACAATATATACTTGAAGTCTTTGATAAACACCATAGCCAAATATACTGTGAGAACAAATCAGGAACAAAAGTTTTCATAAGAAATATTTTCGTGACCACGAGCCCAAAAATTCAGTAAAGTACCAAAGTTGAATCTAGAATTATCTGGAAAATCTACCTATTGAAATGACCCACCCATAATTAAGGTAACTGACCTTAGATCGTTATCTAGCACGAGTGGAAGAGATGTGAATGATATGAATCAAAAACAAAATCTGTTCCCAACAGTACATTAACTGGTCCCGAGAAGTGGTGTAATTTCCAAAGATTTCTATTTACGATATAAAACTAAAGAGTGTGAGGATACAAAACAGTTAAATGAGACTGTTTTACTATGAAGAGTAGATTATTATTCACCAAAAAAGCCGTGATAATTATTTTTTAACAGCCAATGTTGTTTATCATTTTCAAAAATATAATTTTTGCTAAATTTGATGCTTGGAATACATTAGGTATTTATTTCATTCTTTACTGAAGCATTGATTTCGCTACAGATGTTTACCAAAGACTTCTCATCTACCTCAGATAACCCTTCACTTCTTGAGTATTTAATGTAATGCACGCTTAAGTCGGTGTCCCTAATAAAAATTTCCCGAGGCCGAGCTTAAGATCGCCTGATATGGAGTATTTGCCTTTGAATGTTTCATAGCACAGGATATAGTAGAAACTATGTCAATTTTCTCTCTTAATTCTCACCTTATAGAGATGAGGTCGACCGAGCACGGATATATTAACACCGCAATGGGATCCAATTTCTCCGCAAGATACTTAGCGACAAATAACTCGCAACGTGAGAAAATAAAGAAAATTCCAATAAGGCTAACTCTTGCGGTTATGGAAATCGGCCGGCGGCGGTACGGTGAAGACGGAAAATGACCGTGAAAAAAGCGACTTTTTCCCACAAGAATAAGTGTGTCGTGCTCCCGTTGGACGATATGGATCAAATGCTGTAGGGAAGCAGTAGTCTCGAGCGAGGTCTCATGAATATAGTAATGCGCCGCTCCACATAAAACTTCTTTCTTAAGAGCATTTTCGCGCCTAATAGGAAGCCGAGATTGGATCGGAAAGTGAATGTGTTTAGCGGTGGCGCGACATTTAAAACATGACGTCTTTAGGAATCATTTAGTCCGCGCCTCCAAATGACTCGCCTTAAAAGGAGCTCTCCTTCCAATTCATTCATTTCCCCGAGCGACTATTAAATGAGCGTAAGTGCCAACTGCGACATCGTCAGCAGATGTGTTTGCAGACAACTCGAGCGCGTGCCATTTCTCCTCGTAGAGGATGACATTAAAAATCTTTCATTTGCGCTGAATGATGCTTCCGCTGGACCCGATGATTAAAGCGACGCAATCGTTTTCGTTCGTTTACGATGTAATTTTTCATTGCCTCGACGACGTGCTTGATCCCTTAATTTCGTTGACGACCCGGAAAGAAAATAGATTATCATGGTCTCGTCACGAGGAAATATCCTGATTTCAAGGAGGAATTTATCAAGTGGCGAAGTGTGCTGCTAGAGTTGCTTTTACTGGAGTAATTAAATTCGTAGGAGAAGGTTATCAACACGAGTCGTTCCGTACTTGAGTTTTTTTATGGAAGAGCAAAAGCAATCAGGATTCAATACCGAAAGAGATCCGATTACAAGGAAAATTTCATCAGAAGTTGGAGCTTTCCGCCTCAACTGTAAATGAGATTGGAACAGAATTAGGAAAGCAATAAAGGTCAATCGTTTTCGTTGAGTTCCCAGATTGACTATTGGTGACCAAGGTCGCTATCAGAAAATCGCTGTAAATTAAGAAATTGATTGATTTAGAAAATTCAATATTCCAATTTTCGCGATTTTGATACGCTACCGTAACATTTTTTCTATAAATAATATTCATCGGACCTGAGTCATGCTGACTGTTTTCCTGACATTTTTGACTATATGACCGTAAATAAAGGACATTATTATTTACATCTATAATGTAAATACGATTATACATAATGCATATTATGGAAAGGTAAAAAATGTGATAAAATTCGAAGTTTAAAAAATTTCACTTAACCCTCGGACTGACGTGCTCATCTGAGAACGGGCTGCAACATCATTTTCTAGTAGGCCTATCGGTAATTTGACAGTAATCAAATTGCCATCCTATTTCCAGAGGAAACGGGTCTAAGGCTCAGTTTCATGAGAGTTTTGATGCGGTTAAATTTAGTGGAGTTTTTTTTCGGAATTTTTCAAAAAAGGAGGAGTTTAGGAGATGAATTCTTCTCGGTCGCTAAGTTTAATAAGTCTTACAATTTTTAATTTAAGCAAACTTTAGCTGATACACTATTAGAATAATGTAATTATGACACAAATGAGTGGAATATTGCGGAGTTCAAGGTCAATTGTGGTCATTATTACGTCGTCTATTGCTACGTTCCCATCGGGGCTCTTCAGTACTTACCTACTACGCGATTATCTTTTCGATTACGGACAGAAAGTGTTATATATTATATTTTAGAAAATATTTTGTTGCATAAGTTATACGAGCAATGTGCCATTTATGCGAAATTAAGTTGAAATTATTTATTTTAAGAAACTATAATTGGAAGATGGAAATTCTCATGTATTTTTACGAACGAAATCTCGGAAAACCTAAAGTACGATTGTAATAGCGATAACAAGTAATTTTGGGGTTAATAATTAAAGTCATTTGCCAAATTTGGTAATTTAACATGAATTTTAATATCATCAGGAGTATTGTATTCGTATTTACTGCGATTATTTTAAATTAAATCTGCGGTTATCCCGACCAACCCGCAGCTAACGGGCCACATGCGCCACTTTGATTGATTTGTTGCAGTCCGGTACCTTAATCTTTCCTGGAAGTTTTTCGGGATTATTTCTCTGAAATATCTATAGCCGGAGTGTAAAAAAGCAATGTTTGGTTATAATTATCTAAATCAGGGTTTTTTCTGGACTTTTTCATGCTACTATCCCCTTGTTTCCAAACAAACTCCAATCACACGTCATCTATGAAATTTATTACTTCCAAGTATAGAGAATAATAAGAAGGTAAATAAAAATACTTCGACAAAAAAATTATCCACCAAATCACTACATAGAAATTTTTCTTCCTGGGATAAAATTTTGACCTGATGACAGCAGATCTGTGCCGAAATCGGTAGTTTTAATATACCCAGAGGAAATTTTTTAAAGTTTAATCCTTTTTCCCTACATCTCTAGTCGTGGTTTTAATACTGTAAAGCCTTCCACAATTGGTGTTCTGTGGGATAGATTTCCTTTGCATCAAGGTTTCCACTAGATAAATTCAGCACTAGTAATGGGGGAAATATGCCCACTTCGGGAATCAATGCTCTAAATCAACCACTATATTCATTCTAAATATTAAATCCATAAAATCAATCAATGATTCTTGATGCTGAAAGAAAACTACTTCAACTTTGAACATAGGCATGCGTATGAATACAATGATATACGAAAGTGAAAAATGCCGATGTGACTGGGATTCGAACTCAGATTTTAAATTTTCCTTTGACCAAATCATTCTGAGATCAGATTGAATTTGGTAGATAGGTTCGGCGTCGTCGGTCAGCGGTCGGGTAGTGAAATACCAGAGTTCGAGTCCCAGTCACTTCGATATTTTTCACTTCCATTTTCCAAGTCCTTGATATCACCTCAACTAATATGAGCAGCAAAATCATTACAAACTGCGTTTGGAACCTTTTCAGGAGCTAATTCTGCCCTTAAGAAGAAAAAGCTTGTGGTTATGTACTTCGAAACGTCGCTTTAAACTTGTGCAAATTCTGACGGCCATAATACCCGTCAATTGGAGCAGATGGTAAACCATAGGGTGAATGAAGACTTAGGACAGAACGTCATGTAAGTCGAGAGATCACTATTTGGAGATGATTATGGGAGCACATGCGATAGTAAGGAGTTAATGGGTAGAAATGAATGCGGAATGAGGGCAACGCTAGATCAGTATGGATGACGTTTAAGGCGTTGCTTTCCGACGTGATCGGAATGGGTGAGGACTGAGTCGCACACGGATAAACGAAGGTGGAGCTGCTTGTCCGAGAGGAAGAGGTAAGCCACGAGAAGAGGAAAAGCGTTTATCAAGAGAATCCATCCGGAAAAAGACACTGAGAGAGCATTGCGCGATTTTCGAAGCGCTTAACTACGATCTCCGCTTCGAGATTTTTCCAGCAAAATGTACGTATAAGACTTGCAGGATAATTGCGGTATAATCTCGCACAGGAAGATTTTCTCGATCCTGGATATTTCCGCACCATTTAAAACTGTGCCTGAGGAAGGATTTCTGCTATGGATTTCTATGCAAGGCGTACCAGACTATGCCAACAGATCAGCCGTAAACAGCTCTGTTATGCAAAGAGCAATGTTTTGCGATTCCCTTCCAAGCGCTGTAGCATATATTTAAATACTTCAAACGCATAGTGCTGAGGATATATTACTTCTCTGTAAAGTGTATTTGTATTAAGTTCTTTCTTTTCCCTTTAAATTTATTATAAAGCCCATTTAGTTAAAATAATAGAGTTTAAAAGTTGTAATTTTTACAGAGGAGGCTGTGATGTTGTGGAAATTCATGATATAACACAAATGTATACTTTTCCAGTTTTTTATTTAGTAACTACCGCTTTCGGCAACATAGCCATCTTCAGGTTACAAGACTACTAAACGTCAAACAGACTAAACCAAGATTTGGTTTGGTTGAGTCTGTTTGGCTTTACTGATCTTGTAACCTGAAGATGCCTCTGTGGCCAAAACCGGTACATACTATCTATCCAACAGAGATAAAAGTAAAAATGTGTTATATTTCAGAATTTAACTTTTTTTCTTCAGAAAAAACTTTTCATATCTTCCTTACTTGTTGTGTTGGCTACTTAAAAACACTGCTGAAGAAACGAGATCCAAAAGGAAGGATGGAGTATGGTAATTTACTTTTCCTCATTCATCCAGAATGGTATGAAAGGGATAAGTTCACGTAAATGCAGAAATATGAATAACACTATCCATAGCATCCAATAATATTTGAATAAATTAATGCCACTATCCAGCAGCACTCCAGTACCTTTCACATTATCACAGCGATCAACAAAATTGGCACTGAAGATAAACTATATCCTCACTAAAAAACAAGTACTATGTTATTGATATATGTAAGTACTAAGATGATAAGTAACAAGATATAATAGCTAAAATTTGGGATTTGATATGAGAGAAAGAATCACCTAAAAACGATTTCGCCTCACAGCTATGCGAATTTTATCGCAATTTTTATTCAAACCCGCTTTTTCAACGCAAGAGAAGGATCGAAACCTCCGCACAGCAAACATTCGGAAAGGTAGAAATAACGATGCAAGAAAGCAGAAGTAAAAAATTTCCATACAATAAACCTGACTAATGATTTCCTGAGTTTTATTTCCGCAGCCCTGGGCGTTTCCGTAGAATGAAATGAAAATAATTGATACGACATCAGCCTCCAGGAATCGTGATTCGAATTGTGCACGGCGTGCCACCTTGGGCTGGTGCGTCATTGATTTCTGGGAAAATTGTCCAAGCTTTGAAAGTAAATCATTCGACACAAAATAAGTCGCTAGAAAATATGGTAGAAAAATCGAAATATAATCAAATAAAATCAATATAGAACGATTGTAATCGAAAAGTAGCGTGTATTTCAAACTTCTCCTATTGAAGTCTTCCATTCAATACTCCTATTGGAATATTGCCCACGATTGGTGGGCCAATTTCCGGAATATTTATCTCCTACTTCATAAATGAAAAAATGCCCTTACGAAGAAACCAGAAATGGCAAGAAAATATACACGAAAGCGAAAATACAGAGAACATTAGAGAATCTAATCGGGTAGATTTGGATTTGGTAGGTGTTGATGCATCCTCTAACATACACCTATCGGTGGCTAGAGGGGTATAAATATAAAGATCTACTCGATCCAATATCAAATTTAGTTACTTTCGTCTATTAATTCACTTTCAATATTACAAGTAGAATTAATTGAAACGTTCACAACATTCCATCGGCGAGATGCTTTTTTGGAAATACATTAATAATATCCTTAATGCAAGAACCGGGCGAAAAAGAGACTGATTAAAGACATAGTAGAAAAACGACAGAAATTATATACCAATAAATTAAAGATTACTGAGCAATCCACCAGTTCTCTTTTAGCGGCGGCTAAGTTACAATACATTGAGAAACAGCAATTATCGAAAAATCCTAAATCGTAAATTTCACCATACATTCAAGACTAATGCAGAAAATTTTCAGTATTTTATATTGAACCCTGGACTGCAACCTTGGCGTGGTGGGAGGGCTTGTGTGCTCCGAGGATCCTTAGAGCTGTACTGGCTGGAGCAATTACGATTGCTCCTAGCAGGGTCACCCATGCCAGATAGGTCGAAGGGTAGGAGCCAGACGAAAGGTAGTCCACGTAGCGTCTGTACCTCAATGAGGCGGCTACAAAGGCGTCTGTACCCCAGAGGGGCGGCCATTAAGTGATGGGGTCACGTAAAAAACCCTATTGGGGAAGGCAACGGGAAACCACCCCAATTATATTTCCCATGAAGTAATGCAGCCCTGCATCTTCAACTATGACATGATGGCATTCCTCCCAGTGAAATATTCTGGAAGTAAAATAGTCCCCCAATCGGATTTCCGGGTGGGGACCATTGGGAGGGGTACATCGGTCAAGTCTGATAAGTGCAGGATAGGAACGTGGAATGTAAGATCCTTAGGAATTTGTGGGAAGCTAGAAAATGCAAAGATAGAGATGGACAGGCTAGGACTAGACATCTTGGGAGTTAGTGAAATAAAGTGGGCTGGGGCAGGCGACTTCTGGAGTGACAAACACAGAATAATATATTCAGGAGATGACGGAAAGATAGCAGGTGTTGGTATCATAATGAAGAAGGAATGGGGAAAAAGAGTTAAGTCTTATTGGCAGTACAGCAATAGATTGCTGATGATCAAACTAGAAGCAGAGCCCACAGACACAGTGATATTGCAGGTATATATGCCGACATCCAGCCATTCTGAAGAAGAAATAGAAGAAATTTATGAACAGATCGAAGAAATCATCAGTGCAGCCAGAGCAAAAGAAAATCTAATTATTATGGGTGACTGGAATGCTGTGGTCGGAGAAGGAAAAGATGGAAGCAGCATAGGACAGTTTGGGTTAGGAAAACGAAACGCCAGGGGAGAAAGGCTAGTGGAGTTCTGTAACGAAAAGAGAATGGTAATAGCGAACACACTATTTGAACAACATCGACGTAGAAGATATACATGGAAGATGCCAGGGGACTTAGCTAGGTACCAGATTGATTACATCCTTGTTAGGCAAAGATATAAGAACCAAGTGAAACAATGCAAGAGTTATCCAGGTGCAGACATAGATAGTGATCATAATTTAGTAGTTATGGAGAGTTGTTTGAGCCACAAAAAGATTAAGAGGGTGAAACGTGAACCAAGATGGGATACAAAAGCTCTGGAAGGAAAGATCACCAGAGAAAGATTCACTGCAACCATTAATGAAAAGCTTGAAAAGCAAGAGTATAGGAGTGATGAAAGTAATGAAGGAAGATGGAATGACCTGAAAAAGGCAATCACTGAAGTAGCGGAAGAGCTACTCGTAAATAACAGAACTGATACCAGACGTCCATGGATAACAATGCAGGTAAGAGAACTTATGGAAGAAAGAAGGAAATACAAGAACTCGAGGAGTGAAGATGGGAGAGTCCTCTACAAGAAACTACGGAACCAAGTTATAAGAGAATCAAAGAAAGCTAAGGAAGAATGGATTGAAAGCTGCTGCGAAGAAATAAATGAAAACATGAGGAAGGGGAACACTGAAACAGCATACAGGTTAGTAAAAGGCCACTTCAGAGAAAGAAAAACTACATGCAACAACATCAGAGATGTGAACGGGAATATGCTGATAGAAAGTGAAGATATAGGAAAGAGATGGAAGGACTATATTGAAACATTATATCAAGGACCAAAACCTCTTGAAGATATATTAAAGAACGAAAGTGATGTGGATGAAGATGAGCGAGGCCCAGAGATAACGAGAAGTGAATTCGAGAGAGGAGTGAAGGACTTGAAGAAAAACAAGGCACCTGGAGCAGATAAAATAAATGGAGAGATTGTCAAAGCGCTTGAAGGGAAAGCAAAAGACACCCTGTTTGAAATTATCAAGGACAGTTATAAAAGTGGAAGACTACCAGTGGACTTTGAGAAGAGTATAATGGTTGCGATACCAAAGAAAACAAGAGCCGAGAGATGTGAGGAATACCGAACGTTGAGTCTGCTCTCACATGCATCCAAAGTACTCACAAGAATATTAAGCAAGAGGATAGAAGGAATAATTGAAGCCAACTTGTCAGAAAACCAATTTGGATTCAGGAAAAGCACAGGAACAAGAGAGGCCATATTATGCCTAAGGAGAATAATAGAAAAGATGATACATGTCAACAAGCCAGTGTATGTGGCTTTCGTAGACTTGGAGAAGGCTTTTGACAATGTGGAGTGGAACAAATTGTTCCAAATACTGGAAAACAAAGGAATGGACTACAACGACAGAAGAATAATCTACCAATTGTATAAAAACCAAGTCGCCACTCTGAGGATGAGAGATGGCAAGAAAATAGAAACTAAGATAAATAAAGGAGTAAGACAAGGATGTAGCCTCTCACCAGCATTGTTCAATGTATACCTAGAAGAAGCAATGAAAGAAATAGAAGGAATGAACATGAAGGGAATTAAGGTGAATGGAAAAGAAATTAACATGCTTCGGTTTGCAGATGACATTGCAGTAATAGCAAAAAATAAAGGCGATTTGCAGGCATCCCTAAATGCAATAGATCAAGCTATTCAAGGATATAATATGAAAGTGAACAAAAAGAAAACAAAAATCCTAATATGTGGAAGAGAAAAACTGAAAGCAAATATTACCTTACGAGGAGAGAAATTGGAGCAAGTAGAATCATTCACCAACCTTGGAGGTAGCATAACATGGGATGGGAGAAGTACCACAGACATCAAGCGAAGAATAGCCCAAGCAAAGGAGGCATTCATGATGAAGAGGCCACTACTATGCTCAAAGAATATAAGATTACAGACAAGGAAACAATTCTTGAAAACATTCGTCTGGAGTGTGGCACTCTATGGATCAGAGACATGGACCATTAGGAAAGCGGACCAGAGAAGAATAGAAGCCTTCGAAACCTGGTGCTGGAGGAGAATGCTGAAGATCAAATGGACAGATAAGGTAAGAAACGAAGAAGTATACAGAAGAATAGAAGAGGTTAAAACAATATGGAGCATCATCCGAAAAAGAAGAACCAGATGGATTGGACATATCATCAGACACAATGAATTTGTTAGGAACGTACTTGAGGGAAAAATAGAAGGAAAAGCAGCAAGAGGAAGACCAAGAGATGAATATATTAGCCAAATAAAGAGAGATATAGGAAAGAAGAGATATCAGGATTTAGTAAAGTTAGCTTTAGATAGAGAGGAATGGAGGGCTGCAGTCAACCAATCTACGGATTGAATGACCTATGATGATGATGATGATGATATTGAACTAAGGAAAACAAAAATAATTACTTTTATAATCCCAAATTTAACACGCACCTTTTTCGTTTTTAGAGCTTACGAAAATCGGATGCGTTTCAGATTCACGACTTGAAACACATAATCGTGAAGCAAGTAAAGGAGGGCGAAAGGGTAGAATTGTAGAGGACATAGTAATCAATTTAGCAATTTTTCATCAATCTAGCGACATTTTCAATCTTTTAGTGACCTTTATCTGTTTTAGCTAAATCTTGCACTCTGTTGGCTTTCCTCTACGGACTCAAACACTTCTGACTTATTTTAAAATTAAAACAGCACTATATTCAGTTGATATAAGTCTTAATATAAACATTACAGATTTAATTTCCGCAATTTTTGAACAAATATTCCGTTTTATAGACGAATTTAAGCTATTTCATTTTTAACTTCTTTCGAGCGATGCCTTGTTTGATTTTGGTGACTTTTTCGCTAGTATCAGGATGTATCTAGCAACATTTTCCAAATTAAATTGGTTAGACCTGTGTGAAGGCAGACAGTCGCTACGGGGAATTTGCAGTTTGAGAGGATTGATTTTATGCGGCTTGGAGTCTGATACAATTTACCGAATCCCTTTGATAGATTTGTGGGCTTCAATTAAGATAGGATCTAATTGATGCATTTCCTTTCCTCGGAGTAAATTTTCAATGGATTTGTTTGTGATATTATGTGAGTAGCAACAGTCTGTATACGCCCGTGTCGTAATCAGATTGCTTGCTGAAATGAATCTATCTAATTGATTCCACTTTCGGGGATTAGAGTCGGAGTTGGAGTCAAAGCCTAGGCGAAATAGGAGCCGTGGTTGCAACTGTTAAGGCTAGAAATTAAGAGATTGGCTAGAAACAGACTAGATAATTACAAAATACCAATCTTCGGATTAATTATCTATGATGAAGTAGCAATACATTAATCGTAAAGATTAAATAAATAAACCTACTAGTTTTAAATAATATCCTCTGATGATTTTACTATGTATCGCAGTTATTTAAAAGTGTCAGAGAGAGGAGTAATTGTAAAGATAAGAGCTATTTAAAAACAAGTTACATATTGCATTTTACTGTAAAATTAAAATTGAATCTGTTTACGATCTAATATAATCTGTTTTTATAAATTTTAGTGATTCGTTAAAAAACTGAAAGTGACGAGAAATAGAACCCTAGATAATTTTCTCCGGGGACGGTCTTAGTTTGAGGCCCAGAAAACGTTTTATCCGGCCCTTGTTGTTAAACTCAATTTCTTTCCCACTTGAAATTCCCAATTATTACATTAAAAGAGGGAAAATTCAATGGAGAATGTTCTTCGTGACCTTCTGATGCGCAATCAGCTCTACATTAATGATTATTAGACACAAAATTGCAGAATGGGACATTTATCACCATCGCGATACAAATCATAACGACCATCTAATTTTAGACTTAAAGAATAGTTTTCTACGGCATGCCAATGCAAATCATAGGCGATTCAACAACTGTGACCCGAGATATTTATTCCTGTCACGCGTAACACATTGAACTCCCGCCACATTAACCCTTGTAACCATGACATAAGCTTTCATATCACTAGCGTTGTCGGGCTGGAACGATGTCTCACAGGTATCGGATAGAGTACATAAAGTACATAAAGTCAACGAACTGACTTTACTTTCAGTCATACGTAACAGAAGAGAGTTATAAGGGCGATTGAACAGAGAAATTAATAAAAAACGTCAATTGCTTAGGATAACTCACGATTCTCTTGCAACGCTCACAAACAAGAGGAACTATGGCAGATTATTAGTAACTAAAACAATTTATTCCCTGAAATTTTTTTAGAAATCGTAGCAAGGTCATGATTAGGTCAATAATCAAATCAAAATGCATGAAATTAGCAGAAATTATAGTAATGCATATTATATCTACAAGCTTCAAATAATTATCTTACAATGAGGGACTCATCAAGAGACCACCAAAAAAGTTGAGATTTACAACATGTTGTCATTGTTTTCATGTGTTTTCCACAAGGTCCCAATTTTCCAGAACAAAATTATCATAATGTGAAGATTTTCATTATATTTATTATTTCCCAAAAGGTAAATAAATGGAGCCACGATAGTCATAACTGCATTTAACGTAGCAATACTATAAAAACGGTACTGACTTTTCCAAATATATTCCTGGGCTCATTATATTTAATTTATAGACCCCAATCGTATTTCATAATATCCAGCTTTCCAAGAAAATTGAAATTCTTGAAAGTATAGTTGATATTTTTCTTCAAGATCCTAATGATATAAATACTAAACCCAGATATTGACTCATCTACTACAATGGAAATTCCTTCCCTACAGTTAAATTTTAGGACACAAAAAATGAAAGCGATGCTGTAAGGGAACTACAACTGCTTACTGCCACTTTTCGGTTATGATTAGTTTGGACACATTGTGTTAATAAACATGAATATCTTTAATAGATACAGTTCTGCATTGCTGTTTGTTTAAAAATTCACCGAGGTTTATACGGTGCTGCTTGAATGTTAATATTACACAGAATTCCTTTGGAAGTGAATGCATCGCAGAGATTTTGAGTCGAATTGTCTGTACAGTCATGTCGATATGAGCGAGATTGAAAAGCCCAAAAGATTGTATGTATCAAAAATACACCACGACCGGTCTTTAAGCACATATGGGATTAGTAGCAAAGCATGAACATTGCATTACATAATTACATCAACAAAAAAATAAAATTCTACAACTACATTATTATGAATGAATTCAGACATTGAATAGTAAGCTGATCCCATTGAAAATGGTCACGAATCTATAAACAACTGATTTTCTTTGAAAATCGATCTTAAAATCGCATTGATCATAAATACGTGGCAAGTAAAATAGGCAAGCGAACAAGGGCTCTCGATTTCTAAATTAGCAGGCTAGCCTCTTAATCGCCTAATTGTCAATTTAACACAGTAAAAATATGCAAATTTAAACGCAGTAACAAGAAAATTGTCTCTCGATCCATTTATGTATAGGGGGATTCGAATGCTCAGACCTCAATATTTTTCTGAGCTCCAAATCCTCATGTCAGCTATGGATCCTAGACTATGGAACGATACTGCTTCACGATGATTCTTAAATGAACGAAAAGCAATTACTTTGGTTTGTATGCTGTGGATATTACTGGGAAAACAAACTACAGGAACTTGGAAAAGCGGTTGCGGCTTTTCTTCTCAATCAACATGAAAGACACCTCTTCTTCGGATGAAAGAAAGACAAACCGATTAATCGATGAATTTCTCTTTAATTTCTGTTTCGGATTCACTGACTAAGAGAATCGATGGAATAAGTCAATACTTGGACTTCAAACCTCGGTGAATTTTTAAATTCCTATTTTCGTTCCACTTCGAGAACTTTCTTACGTCTACTCTATGTGTTAGTGCTCTGCGTGATAGTTTAATTGGTTTAGAGAATCTGTTCGGAAAGGTTCTATTCCCAGTCACGCGAGATTTTTTTTCTCTTCCGTTAATTAATTGTAAACATTAATACCTATCAATTAATTAAATATATTACCTATTTGAATATCTTAAGAATTAAATATTTCAAGGGATGGAGTTTTCTGTGATTTAGTTTATGATTACGATCGATATGTTTAATTTCAATACAAAATGAATCATCGAATTACTCAAAAGCGTCACGAATCACATTTAAAAGAGTAATATCTAGGTTAATTACAATCTATATAAATATCATACGAAAAAATAATACCTTAAAAAGTTAATTATGATTTTTGAATGTGCAAATTTAATCTTGAGCCCTAATTACTCCTGCTCAATTCATCAACTTCATTTAATGATTTTCTAAAAATGCAATCTGATAGGAAAACAAGGAAAATGACGAAATTACTGTGACGAGGAAACTCATCTTTCTGAATTAGTTTCTATATTACCGTCGAATGTTTGACGTGGGAAATATCCGAGAATTTCACAACAAAACATTAATATTATCGACCAATAAAAATATATTGCTCCAAAATTGCTCGGACTACATTACTAGAATCACTTTTCGTTCTTGGATGAGACCAACCACCAGGAAATATACACGAATTACTCATTCTAAAAAATAAATAAAACAATAGCAAAAGTCATTCTCGAAAGTGCGATTTACGCCACATAAATTCATTGTAAACCTCAATTACCCTTTATAAACCCTTATAATAAAAACAAAAGATATCGTTCTCAAGATAAAACAATACAAAAAAGAGGGTCATTTAGATACGGAAGTTAAGTAGTAGTAGAGTAGCCAAAAAACATCATTTGGCAACCGTACAATAAGGAAGTGTCTGAGAAGCATCACTGAAGAATAAAAAGTTTTTAATGGCACATTTTTGTGTTTTTCTTCCTTAAATCGGTAGTTTTAGCTTCTACAATTCAAAATATAGTATTTTCAATCTAAAAGAAATCAACCCAACATATAAAAATGATTTGATATAATGATGATTTATATATAAATAGCCAATAAAAGTAATAATAATACTGAGATACATATTATCTCAAAATAGTAGTTTAATGTTCCGAAAATTTCCTGGTGGTTAGTTTTCCATAAAATAATTGCAAATAATGTTTCCTAATACCCTGTACTTCGGACATCCGTGATAAATAAACAGAAAAATTCCATGGCATTCTATATAAATTTCAAAACCATCATACTGAAAAGAAAACGCCAAAGAATTGGAATTATGAAACTGATTCTTTAACAAAAATTAATTTCTTTACAAAAAAATTTAATCCAGGCATTATCATACGATATAATTACAAACTTGCAATTAATAGTTACAGATGCAATCAAGTTCTATGCAAAAAATATAATAAAAAATACTTCTATCGCTCATTTGATTAGGACAAGAATATTTAAATGGCATTGCATTTACGTTACGATTACATTATTTATTTTAGCATTTCCATAAATTATAGGGATGCTAAATTTCAATATTCTTAGTTACAAATATTTTGATAACTAATAGATGTGATTAAAAAATAAATATAAGCAAAACTTTATCGCTTCATAGCGATGTACTCAAGGGTGGTGAAATTTTCAAAGATCGCAAAATGTAAGAATTCATTCATAATTGCAGTAGCTAAGTTGTATAACATTTAAATAACTGTATTAGGAAAACTTTCTCAAAGTTAATTGACAAAGAAACAATGATTTTATTTTAAAAGAAAAGGGGATTTTTACGAAATCGAAAAATCTTTAACAATTATCTGTGTAGGATACAAAACAGGCATGCTAGAAGCTTTTTTACAGCAACATAATTTGTTAGGCAGTAAACGAAACTTAAGGTTGAAATGTTAATAGCTGAAAAAATTTACAAAATTAAATCCATTTAAAATGCGCCCAATTCTAATGACGGAATAGAAAAATTTAACTTGAGTTTATTTAAAATTTCGTGGAAAGATTTTATAACAGTTTGACATAAATTACTACAAATATAATTGTGTTAATTAATGTAAAATATCTGAGGCAGGGAAACAATTTAAGGTATGAAAAATAAAAAACAATATGCAGTCCGATGTTCCGTAAAACGTCTTTCGTCTGTTGGTAAACAAAGACTCGGATAAATAAACAGAAAAGAAGGAAAGAGTAAAACCGATGATCAGAGAGACAGATATCGATAAATACGCAGATTTAACTTAAAACTTAAAAGAAAATTCTGGGTGAACCACAAGACTATGGAGTTGGGGTGCATAGGCTCACATTCCTTTAGATTTCTATCACTAATCTTTGACTCCTTAGAAAAGGACAAGGGACAGATTATAGAGAAGTGGGCTATCATAGAATTCATAACTAAACACATTGGGCAATTCCTTAAATTCACACGCAATATTAACTTTACAAACATACAGATTTGGGAAGGGTGTACCTAAGTTAGGAAAAAGGGAGTAGGATCCGGTCAACTTTATTCGACCACGCAGCCTTTGTGAGTAAGAACGATTAATGAAAATCATTTTCGAGATTTATACAATCCCGAGAATAACGAGTTTTCTAACAGAATTGAATATGATAACGCATCTGAAAGACATTATAAGAACAACAAAAAGTTATCTATGGATGACCTTCGAATAACAGCAAGATATAATAGCTTTCAACCTCTCAAACTAAAAATGTTCGTTCGAATTCCCGCGCAAGAGTTAAGTGAGAGAACAAAAGACTGTCGGAATGCACCCCAATCACGAAACCACTATTAGATGCCATATGCTTTTATTCTCGATTGAAAACAAAGTTTGCAAAACATTTGCAACTGAAATGATTTTAACATTCCAAATACTGACAGAAAAAAAGCTCTGGTCATATTTTACACATTCACGAGGAATTCTTCACCAAGCATTAAAATTGTCAGTAATATTAAAGGCATGTTAATCCAAGAAAATGTTATTACTCACCCAGAGTTAGACTCTTGGAAGTTTTCATGGTACTCTTCCTTCGTCTCCCTCCCAAAGTGGAGAACCAGTTCCCAATTTTATGACTTCCACTGGTGAAAGAGCTAAACGTTCTGCTTTTGTGCAGCACTTTTATATCCATTCTTCAAATCTAGTAGGAGCCACTTTAAAAAATTCACTTCGCAGCTGTTCCGAAAATCACCATCATAGTCTACTCTAACAAGAGTCCTCAACTCGTAATTCACTCCCCAATTACAGGAGTGTTTTTTGGCCAGGCTACGGTAAGGGCAAATCAACAGTGAGGCTATCGAGGAGTACTTTCCTGGGACCGCATATCATATAAAAAACAAACTCGATCCATCACATACAAACATTTGGTACTTCCTTCAACAACGGGCAATAGCATTTAATTTTCATTAAAAATCAAATGTCATCCACGAAAGAAAGTTCTCTCGGAGATAGTAACACTGCCGTATCATTAAACTACCATGAAAATAATCGGTAAACGAGATGGAAAGCTAACTAAAAAGAATATAAGTAATTGCACATCCGGTAATCATAAGAGTATACAAAAATACCGACTACATCACAAAAGTTGTTTTTGTACGGAAGTGATGTATTAAAAAAGCTTTTAGAGAAGCAGCTTACCGATTACTGAGATGAGGAATATAATCCAGAATAAGATTCTCGCCGATCGCTAAATGAAAACACTAAAACTTGCGGAGGTTAACAATGAATAGTTTATTCGGCAAAATTAATAACAAACAAAATATACGATTTTGTTTACCTAAGAGCTATGATCTTAGTCTGATTCAACGCCTGGCACTAATTCTAAAATAAATGAGGGAATCGTATGTTATCTGAATAATATTCTAATAGAAAAGCGAGAACAGAAGTCCGTGACGATACAGAAGGGGCGGCTGATTTCCTACTAAGCTTACGACAGGGTCTTCCAAGCCTTATGGATAGGAATCGTCTCGGTAACGGACTCCCGATCCCTTCCCCTCTCCACCATCTTCGTTGAACACAGTCAACGTCACAGTTAAGCCACGCCTACTCTATATCGTTCCTTCTGGCGCGAAACTTGTTTAGAGGAAAATCGAGGATTCACAAGGCCAAGGATTTCTTAAGATTAGCAGCAACGGGATTAACTGCTTTGGATTCAGCGGAAGCTAAAGAAATAAGATGAATTTTCATTGATAGTATTTTAATTCTGGCTCCGTTGTAGTTGCATTTAATATAGGTATTGTACCATAATATGTACATAAAATGCGGCATCGTCCATGGCCACAGCGTCATGGAGGCACTGGCCATGCAAAGAGATGTTAAAGAAGACCTCTCTCAAGGGAGCGCAAGGAAAATGGTATCTAAGCATTGGCGTACAATACCACATTTGGCCTTCCCACAAAGTTCTCAAAATGTTTTGGCCAAGTTCAACCAGGCATCAAATATTCAGCCAGCTTACTTGGCTAAAGCAGTCTCCGGTATGGAAGAAGATTCCAGGTTCGACTCCGTCCCATCAACTTGAAAGATATCTGATTCCTGTGAGACTTCTTACGAGTCTGTTTTTCCTGAAAGCATGCCATTAAGTCCAAAGATATCCTACCCATACTTCACATGGTTAATTTTCTAGTAGTATATACAGTCTATTTTCTGATATATCATATTTTGTGTCATTTTAGAGAGTAGTTTGCTTCATAAAGCAAGTTTCATGAGTAGACTGCGCATCATATGGTTGCATGTGAAGCACCTGCTTTCACTTGTCTGAAAGGTGAACAATGATTACAATACTATTGATTAATGACTATGTAAATTAGCATATATTTTAAATTTTAAGAGTTTTCTTCCTGATATCTATTAGAAATCATTGAATGAAACAGATTAATAGGATATTTTATCTAGAGAATTCTATTTAGTAACTAGAAACTACATTTGAATTGCTTTGGAAAACAAATTCAAATAATAGTAAAGTTAAACTCTGGGTTTGGAATATTATAGTAACTTCCAAGGGACTAATTTTATGATTATCTTCATTTATCACAGGAACTCGCAATTGTTGAAATAAACTGGTAATATTATCAGTGATGGGATTCAGCTGGTTTGCATCAGTTTAGGTGACACTGTTCTTTGAATCTCCTGAATTTGCTGGACTGATTCATAAGCCTAATTGATACAATAGTAAAGGAGGAATGTATGTAGAAATGCTAAACTCTGCTCATTTAAACAAGAATATAATTTCAGAGTTGGGTCTTGAAATACTTAATTATTATTTAAACTTAAAGTTTGGAAGCTTATTTCAAAATTGTAATAATAAGAGGAAATGTCCAAAAGACACCAGTATGTGGTTACAAACTCCATGGAGATAAGTAGATAAAGATCCTGTAGCTTTTTTAAATTGAATCATAGAATACATCTCTTCTTAATAGGCCCTCGGACAAGCTTTGAAGCGTGAATATCTTTGCTAATACCATTTTCCTTCTGATAAATATCTGACATTTATAACAAAGAGATCTTTTCCTGTGGCTCTTAATATCATTTTCTTATCTATATATTGTTGACTGATAGATGTGTAATGAAAGGAAATTTAGTAGAGAAGAGGTTTGGTAAAACATTTAAAGCATTGTAGGAGATAAACACCAAATATAAGGAAAAATTAGAGTAGCAATCACAAAGGATGCTCACAGAAAGCAAAGAGGACATCACTTATAGAAGTATTGAAAAAAGAGAGTTATTGAAAGTTATTTTCAATAAAGAAAAATAAGCAAAATAGGTTGGATGATATTTAGGATGAGATAAGTATAAAGAAGTGAAGAAAAGGGCATTAAGTATATTATTTTAAAATTTTTATTTAAAATATTTAAATCTTAATTCATTCAGATGCTGAAGATAATTTTAATGCCTTTTTCTCAATGTTAATGGATATATTTAACCATTGTTTTCCTAATGTGTGTAAAAAGGTCTCTCCTGCCAAATCCAAAAGAAATGTGACATGGTATTCTAATGAATTAGAACTAATGAAAGACACTGTAATGGAACATTATAGAACTTACAAAAGTCAGAAGACAGACCAGGCTAAGTCTGAATATCTTATTACTAGAAAAAATACAAGAAATCCATCTGCAGTGCAAAGCTAAAGGTTAATGCAGAATATATAAACAATGCAAATAACAAATGCAAAGCTGCTTGGAATATAATAAAGACCATAACCAACAGTCAGAGAGGACATAATACTCTTCCCTTCTCAGCTAACGAATTTTTAAATTATTGTATAAAATCTATTGAAAATGTAACCTCTAGCATTATACCACCCAGTGTCACAGCTCAGGAACTATTAGGTAATTTACGGGTTGCTAATGGTACTTTAAGTTGGAACCGTGTAAATTCCACTGATGTAATAAAAATTGTTAGAGGAATGAAGAATACAGATACCAGAGATGTATATGATCTCTCTAACAACCTGGTAAAGTCTGTAATGGGACATATTGCTGAGCCTATTGTTTTTTGTATCAATAGTTGTTTAGCCCAAGGAAAATTTCCTGACAAACTGAAAGTAACAAAAATCGTCCCAGTGCACAAAAAAGGTGACAAGAACTTCCTGGAAAATTATAGACCTATATCTGTTATCCCAGTAATTTCAAAAACTTTTGAAAATGTTATAAAAAACCAAGTGTATAAATTTTTAGAAGATAATAATATAATTTCCTCAGTGCAATTTGGTTTTCGTGAGGGAAAATCAACTTTTGATGCTGTAAACACCTTAATTTCTAGTGCCATTGATGCTTTTGAATATCATTGCAATATGAAAATTACTCTTTGTGATTTAAGTAAGGCTTTTGATTGTGTAACACATGAAATACTCTTTGACAAATTACAATACTATGGTATAAGAGGGAAAGAGCTTGATATCATTAAGTCTTATCTTGACAAACGCTGTCACACTGTTTATACAAATGGAGAACGGTCTTCAAGCTCTGTCATCACCAATGGAATTCCTCAAGGATCTGTTTTGGGACCCCTTCTTTTCTTAATAATGATGAATGACCTAAAAAGTTATGTCAGATCTAAAACTATGATATATGCAGATGATGTGACAGTGTACGCCTCAGGTGATAATCCTAAGATAATGGATCTTCACATGTCTGAGGCTATCACTGATACTGCCAATTGGTTCTCTGCCAATAAGTTTTTGCTTAATGAAAATAAAAATCAATCTCTTGTCTTTACTTTAAAGGAAATTAAACAGGATTTACAGTCTGTGAAGTTATTAGGCTTTCATCTGGACCCAAAATTGTCATGGGATGTGCATACTAAAAGTATTCACAGCAAATTATCTAGAGTTGTTTTTGTGATAAGAGCTCTGAAGGCTAAGGTACCAAAAGAGTATCTGCGTAATGTATATTTTGCATTATTTCATAGTATTCTACGTTATGGTATTTGTATGTGGGGCAATAGCCCTGGAATCAACAAAATACTGTTGACTCAGAAAAAGGTAATGAGGATTTTGGCTGGGGCTAAAATCACAGAACACTGTAAGCCTATCTTTCGTGCAGAAGGTATTATGACTGTCATAAATCTATATATATATGAGGTACTTGTGTATACCAAAGTCAATGTGACTAAATTTCAGGTAAGAGGTGATATTCACCTCCATAATACCAGAAATGCTTATAAAATTGATGCACCCTTGTGTAGACTGTCTAAAACAGCAGAACATCATCGTGTAACTGGTATAAAACTGTATAATAAGTTACCAAAGAAATTGCAAGCTGAACCAATTAATAGGTTTAAACCTACCATATCATCCTGGCTAATCGAAAATCCTTTTTATTCCATTATGGAGTTTTATGAAGTACCCATGTTAATATAATGTGTATTTTTATTTTATTTTTTTTACTTTTGACAAGGTCCTTTGCTACTCTTTGTATGGCTTTTTCGACTAATAAAATATTATTATTATTATTATGGATATCAGGGTACAAAAAATGACCATAAGGTAGACTACTTTATATGGCTGACAGGTTTAATTATTTCTCTTCTGATCTTTGAGCTTTACAATTTAATGCCCTGAGTTAAAGTGTTGTGGTGGTGTGGTGCTGAAATTAAAGAAAATAGAACGTAAAAATTGAAATACCTCAAAATATATTCTGGAAAATAGGCCCAGTTTCTAGTGACATAAATCTAGTATTTAATGGCTAGTTAAATTATATATAAGGGCAATTAATAGAGATGTCAGGAATTTCATCTAAATAGTTGTAAAAGAGTACAAAAACAACATATAGAAGGCCTGATAATGCCTAGCAGTGGGAAGGAAGCAGATTTTAGCTACACAAAAAGGAGATGATGCAGCAACATGCAACAGTCAAACAATGCTGAGGATGGTGAAAGAATAATTCAGAAATCTAGAGAAAGACACAGAATATGGAATGAGAGAATCAAGAGGAATACCAAACTCACAAGATCCTCCCTCTATTATCTTAGAAGAAGTATTGAAAGCAATAATATTAAGAATTAAATATCTTTATTTCAGGGTGAGGTTGAGACTTATAAGTCTCTTCTTACATATAACCCTAGCAATCAAACAGATTAAGAATGGAAAAGTAGAAGAAGCAGATAAAGTAATAGTGGAATATCTGAAACTTGGTGGGATATAGATTACTCTCATTTTAGCACAATTATTCACTGATTCCCTGAGACAAGGAAGAGCCCCCAAGGACTGGAACCATGCACGAATTGCTCTTTATTACAAGAAAGGATGTTTTGAAGAATTGTGTCTCCATCAGCCTCTTTATATTATTTACAAACATTAATAGATGGCTGTTTAAACACAACCCTGATATCCGCCCAGCCCAGCTTCAGAACAAGCTGAATTATGGACCACATCCACATGCTGCAAGAAATTATTCATATGCAAAGTAATTGATTACAGATTTGTTGCAGTTTTGGAATACACTCTCAATACTCTAGATTGGAAGGAGAGAGGTCTATGAATAAATGAGGAATAAATCAGTCACCAGCATTTTGCAGGTGCTATAGTACCCTTCCAAGGAAATGCAGAAGATCTAACTTTAAGACTTCAAGAACTACACTCAATGGGATATAAAAGATAGGACTCATGGTAAACTTAACAAATATGGAGGGAATGTATAATTCTTTTAAAGCACAAGAACCAATCATAGTTGAAGAGATGCTTCTAGATGTGTCCACAGAACACACATAAATATGAAAACTCGTAAAAACAGGAGAGAACTGCATGATTAATTATGTGAACAGAAGAATTAAGCATGGCTGGAGTCCCTTCAGAAGGAAGTCAAATATTTTTAAGTAATAAATTCCAATGATCTTGAAGAAGAGAGCCTTCAATCAATGCATTTTACCAATCAATGGAAAAGACTAGATGACCTATGGAAGTGAAGCTTGGGTGTTATTCATAGCAAATACCCAGTAAATCCAGACAACGCAAAGGAATTTTAAGATGCCGTATGCTTAAAATCATAAGAAGGGACAGGAAATGTGACACCTAGGTGAGGATGATGACATGAGTGAGAAAGAGAGAGAGTGACATCATCGATAAAGTAAGATTACTGAAATTGATGTGACAAGAAGAGGTGACAACTGCTGAACATCACCCATTCTCAGCTGGACACCAAGAGTTATGAAGAGACCAAGAAGAACCCTAAATAGAACAGAGATACCATCAAGTACTTCAGGGTAATATGACAGCACGAAGTTCAAAATAGATCAAGTTGGAAAAATTTAGAAAGGTCTACATCCTATATTGGATTGAAAATGGCTGATGATGGTGTGTGCTATATCAAATGCTATTTTCAATCCAATTTAGAATGTAGGCATCTCTAAGCACTTTCCAATTCTCTCTAATCTGAGCTTCTTTTTGCAAAGTGATCTGCATGTATTTGAATGTCTATGTTCCATTGGTCATATTCTTGGTCTCTGCACATCTCTTAGTGTCCAGTCGAGAACTGCTGATGTCCAACAGTTGTCATTTCCTCTTGCTACATGACCTGCCCATATCTATTTCATCTTACTTCATCTATAATGTCTGTCACTCCGGTCATCATCCTCACCTATGTGCTGTGTATTCTGTCTCTTCCTGTGATACCAAGCATACAGCTTTTTATACCTCTTTGCTTTGTCTGGAGTTGGTGCTGAATTACTTCCGAAGGTAGTCCAGCCTAGTTTTATTTCTCAATTTACTTCATTATTCATGGTCTTCTTCCTTGGAAATTATGTTAGGTGAAAGACGCTGTGTAATTTCATTTTCTGAAAATGGTGGAATAATAAATTATGAAACTAAGATAAAGGCACGATCAAAGAACCCGGTAAAGAGCTGACTTTTGTTCCATTGGTCTTCCACTTTGGTCGGTAGCCAATAGTTATCAAGCATTTCCATTCAAAAAGCTCGTAAGTACTCAGTTCCTTCTCATCCCTCTATTTCCGAGGTCGTAAAAATACATGGGGGATTGTAGTTCGCGACGTATGCGCAGCAAAGATGAAGCTAACGCATGCGCATGAAAGATAAAGCTGACGCATATTGAAGCATGGAGGGAGAAAAATGAAGGAGTGTGCCAGACAGAGGGGGTTAAAATTTGGAGTGGGGCATTGGCAGAAACTGCGAGTAAATGAAAGAGGGGGAGGTACAAGAGCGAGCGTAGATCCAGGCGAGAAGGGCGCGCCAGGAATGATGACGATGCCGCTGAGGGCTGGGATCAATGACAGTTAAACGAAAGCGAAATTTTGCGTGAAGATTGTCTAACTTAACGCTGCAAATTAAAACATTCGCACGTTCGAAAAGGAAACAAAGAATGTAATGATACGGCTTTGACCGCTGAAAAACGAAACTTATGATACTAAAATATTCATAACCATTTTTAAAATCTGCAGCAAAATTTAGGACCTACTTTTATTAATTTACGAGCTTCTCGAATCCTAATTTTAGCATCCTTATCAAAAAAATACGTTATCATTAATACAATTTTCGAAAATTTTATCAAAAATACTGGTTAGAATTATAATTGAAATCATACCCAAATTGACTGAATATTAGCATGAAATTGATAAGCACACCAGTAGATACCTTTATCATTCATGTGTACTCACAGTCATCAAAAGAAGGGGAAGTATAAGAAATAAATGAACAGGTATGTGATATATGAGAGAACGAAAAGGGTAGCGTATGAACTAAAATGAATTGGAGCTGGAATATAGTCTGTCTTGGAAACGGAGGAAAGCTGATGAATTTCTTTGAAACTTATGATTCCTGGATATCTAAGCAAGTGGTTTGGAACTGCAAACTTAGCTTTTATACACGGAGGAGCTAGTACCAGTTACAGCTATAGTGGAGTTCCCATGTTATTCAATACAAAAATCTGGGACATAGTGATATTTATCCTTAAAGATCCAAGGAAATTGATTAAGAACAGTACATTTTGATCATTGATACAATCAAAATATTACGTCACCCCTTAAATTTAACTCAGCAATAAAGAAAAATGAAAATTCATTCTATTTTCTAAAGGAGGAATTTTCCCAAGATGTTTTAGCTCATTCTGTGTAGATAATACTGTGGTTATGCACCACCTTTTGTGCTATACAATTGATTGATTCTAGTGATTAACATTTATTGGGTTTTCTTCAATTCTAGGACTCAATTTGTTTCACCCTGGGAACCCAAGATATTCCCGGGATTTAGTAATTGTGAAAAAGCAGGATAGTAAAAGAAGTTAGTATATTCATAAATGTATATAGTTAGTTTATAGATCTTACATAAGTCTTGATTGCATTAGAATACAAAAATACTTCTTATTTTTTGCATTTTAATTTTACAAAAATGCTTCAGAAAATATTGACAGAGTCGAATACCTCACATGGATGTATAGGGGGTCACTCTGTAGGCTATACACACACTCCATAACCCTATGATTAGTCACTGAGTCATCTTTTCTAAAATGACAAATTATAGAATAATGGAGTAGCCAGGGTCAGAGTGATTAATGAAAAACATGCAAGTCTAAGCTTATGAGACCCTATAAATATTTTTATCAACTTAATTCCATTCAATTTAATGTTATGGCAGATTATTTCAGAACAGTTCACATTGAATTCACAGATATCTAGAATGATTAACAGTCTCAGTTTCTCTGGCATATTTGTTGCATACTGTGAAGTACTATATTTCTGCTTAAATTTGTTGTAGCGCACTTTGTTTTTGTTACATCAGCTACAAATGTTTTTTCTCCAAAATTCCTGAATAGCTACAATTTATGAAAAGAGAGGAACTTATAACATTTCTTTCCCTTGAGAATATCAACTGTACAGTTACATTTCTCATGATACCTCTTACATATCCATACTTGAAAGAGAAACTGAAATGTTTTAAGTTGGGCCATCCTTTTTTAATGCAAGAACTAGCTTACATGGTAATTAGAATGTAATAATATAGTTTGGAGATGAAATGATAAGGCGTTAACGATAAATATTGGTAGTTACAAATATTAAGGGATAAATGTGAATTGTGCTTAAAATTTATTAGTGTATTCTTTAGCATAATATTAATGCTGAATACAATAGGATTATTGGCAGACATATTGGCTAAAACAGATTTGAATACTAGATTAAACAAATCTTATACACAGCTTGAATTTTAATGAAGTATCAAATAGTATGATAAAAATTTAAAAAATATTGGTGTTATTACAACTCTTACTGAACAAATATTTTGCAAAATTAAGAGTATATATTATGAAAATTGTAAATATAAAGTTAACTAGTAAATCATGTAGTGCAACAATTTTGTTTCATGGAAACATGAATTAACATTGGTTGGTAATTTCTCTGTATTAACAATTAATTTCTATGGTTAACGTAGAAAAGAAGATTAAGATCAAGATTTAAGTTAATAGAGAAAAGGTTAGTCTATAAAATGCTTATAAACAAAAACTGAGCAGAAATAAAGGATCACTTAACAAATTAATAAAGGAAAAACATCTATTATGTTTGCTGCATATACTGAAACATGAAGTTTTTAGATATTTCACATCCATGTAATATTTGATAAAGGCTGAGTATCCTGTCTGAAATTCTAAAATCTGTAACACTGTATTGACTCACTTTTCAGTAATGTGTTTTTAATATCTTTGGACGTAATGGCTATCAAACTATTACCATATCTTCTTCTCAACCTTCCATTGGCAGTCATATCTGTGATTGCCTGGAAACATTTAAGTCCATCCAATAAAATGTCTCATCCTTGGAGGATTCAGTTCTTGGTCCATCAACTTAATTTGATAAATATGTTTGCCTTCTTTACTCGTTGCATTATTATTCATGATTTTTTGACAAATAAAAACCAATTTTTTCTGAGTTTGTCTTTGTCTCAAGTACCTTAAAATCCACCACAATATGCATTCTGAAATCCAGAAAATTTATAATAAACCTTGATCCCAAGCATGTCAGATTAGAGATACTCAACCTGTACAAATATTCCTGAATCCTTTGATTTTCTTTCATAAAATTAATTTCTAAGTCAAAATCTCTCATCATTTTTATATAGTATGAGGTTAAAGCTCTTAATTTTTCACAACTCCTTTTGAAGATTTTAAATAAGAATTACCATTAGGTGCTATATCAATGGTTACTCATGAATAAAACAGAGGAGAAGCTATATAAAATTTAACTAAAACTATAACAAAACAATAAAGAGTAGGCAGTTCTAATCTAACCATCATGGTTAGTAATATATGTAAAGAAAAAACGAGAAAAGAATCTTTTTTATTATGCGAGGAAAAACCTTAGAAGAAAATAAAACCACACAAATAGAACTTGTAATCAAGAATATTTATTGATACAAACAGATTATATAGCACCGGCTTCAATATAAGAAAAATAATCCTTTCAGTTGGGTTGATCACAGGCCAATACATTCAGTAAATAGTACACTGGAAGAGAATGGAACAGGATATGAATAAGTGACATGTTAGTTATGATTATTCTGATACTCTTAACAAATTATAACATGAAAGCGTGGCTGATATTTTCTTGTCAAGAACTGTTTTGTTTCAGTGATATTATTTCAAACAGTATTTAAATGGTCATGTAAACGGAGAATATGTAATCATGTAGAAATATTTATATTAGTGTTGGTGGAATTGAAGTAAATTTTTCATTAAACCTGATTACCACCTTCCAAACAAGAACTCTTCTTTCTCTCATTTACTTATTTCAATCTATAATTATCATCATTTAATTCAACAAACTTCAATAGTGAAAAATCAGAATTCTATAATTATGATTCTGTGATAGTATAATCTATCGTGATTGGCCAGACTTAGTGGAAGGACATTACAAAGAAGTGAAGAATGACTTCGTAATTTCTATAATAGACACTATTTATGCCACCGACAGGCACTCTAGCCAAAACAGGTCGTGAATAAAACATATCGTGGAACTTAAGTCATTCTTAGTCTCTTATACTACAATAATTTCGATTGTGAGGCCTCTCTGATATCTGCACCTTAGGCCTTCAGGAATGGAAATTGGCTCCTTTAGAGTGCACCATTAAAATTTTCCAAATCCACATGTATTACCTTCCATTCCTTATCCTTCGGACCATCCTCACTTCCTCTGGGAGTCTGAGGACCAGAATGCTGAGGAGAACTTGGAGGAGCACGTCTTTCAGTGCTCTCAACTCTTTCAACATGTGAGTTTGTAACAGTTCCAGCAGTTGGAACCATTGCTTGAGCCATCCTCTGCCCATCATAGAAGAGCGTTTCAGCTAACTCCGCACTAACATCAGAAATGACAATTATAGCAACTTGCATTTTGATGCATTAAAAGATACATGTTATAATCAGTCAGTTTTAAATTTTCACTATAAGAATATGATTCACAAAATAAATTAATAAACTTGAAATAAAGATCTCAAAATTTTTAGATATTTATATGTAGTTCCATTGTTCTATTAAGTGTGTTCTAAGAGATTCTACAGTCTCAACAGCTAGCCTCTTAATCATTAAACTGGTTACATCATATCCGATTTCTTACCTATATATAGAATAATAATCCTCACAAAAAATCATTAAAAGTGTACTTCATAGAGCTGAAACAGGCTCAACAAAAATTGTAAAATATTCTCCATACATTCTTATGAGATTGAACAAAATCTTACCACTATGAAATGTTGCGGTGTAAAAGCTGTAAAAATAATTTCAATAAATTCTAATGAAGTATTCACAGCAAATTTTGAAGACATATAAAGCTAAAGGTAAGTATATTCTAAGCAGAATGAAAATAAAATATTATTCAAAGAAAGAATTCACAGAAGTTGCATGCAAAAGAAGAGCATCAGCTAACACATAAACATATCAATGTATTCTAAAGCAAACCACAAACAATAATAATGAAACATTACTCAAACAGCTACTATTGATACCAATAAATATTGAAGAAGATGAACTACAATGCATTCTGGTGATGATCATCAACTGTACTAAATAAGTAGTAAGACAATTTTTAAGCATGAGAGGACAGGAGAAATGAAGTACCCTTTATTAGAGATGGGTGAATTTGAATGACTACCTACTCTTCATTTTTATTTGGCACTATCAAGAGATCTCAAAATCAAAGAAATATGAATCTAATGGTTTCATAATTTTAGATCGAACTATAAACCATGACAAATTAATTGTATAAGGATAACTATAAGTGAATTCACAAATGAAATATATTTTTAAACACAAACAACTTCAATCTTTTACTGTCTGAGTGCATGTTTGAATTTTATGTCATACCAGATTACATACAAGGCCTAATCAATAAAGGCAGAGAACATCCTTTTACACACTTAAGATATTATACTGAATGATTTCTCATGATAAGAACAAATTCTGCACTATTCATGGATGGGTTTAAGGAGAGACATATTTGGAACACAAAGCAAGGTAGCAAAGTCTTTGTAGTGAATAAAACAGTGGTTGTCGCCTCAGCCATCATCACACAGGAATTCTGAGGAATGATAGTGAATTATTAATTCAAGGTGAATGTTAAAAGTGAAAAATACACAGGCAAACCTGTCCTAGATTTGCCATGACAGTGCATTCACTATATCATGTAAAGATGATTGCACATGAGCTGTATCTGTGCCAGTTGGATCCCAAAATGAGCCCCTGAGCAAAAGATGGCATGAAAGGTTGCAAGTGGGAGTTTCACCTCCTCACATTGCTGGAGATGTATACTCAATTCATTCGACATGGGTTATGAGACTTGGCTACAGCATTACAATCCCTAATATTTTGGCTAATCAACAGATATCTCAATGAAGACAGAGGCTGTTTTGAAGACTAAGTTGAAAGATGATTTTTGATATGTCTTCCAGACAAGTTAAGGTAAGAGCATCAAACACAATGGTGACTACTTTGGAAAAAAAACATTTAGGCTCTGGCTAGAGAAATGAATAAGTAAAAATATTAGTCTTTATCGACTAGCTCTCCTATGACATCAGAGTAAAGGAAATCTGAAGTAATTAAAAGAAATCCTACTAACTTTGTAAAATAAGAATCCATTATGTGATAGTAGCAAAATTTGCATCTACTTCACATGGAACTTCAATGGGTTAATAAAACGCAAATAACATTCATTTCAATCTATATTTTGTTGGAAAAGAGGTTAATAGAAATTGATGTTGCTTTAGTATCAATCTAAATAACACCTACTTTTATACCATGTTAAAAACCATTTGATACAAATGTGAGTAATACTTTTTCTTATTATATACTGAAGGATTTGTTTGTATAAATGTGAACATTCACACATTTACTATGATATAATTGAATGAGGAATATAAAGTGAAAGTACTAAAGCAGTGACAAGTTTTGGTAAATTATAATTAAATGAAAAGAGAAATTTAAAGGAGAGTGAATGTATATCTAATTCAATGAAGATAAAAGAAAGTAGCTACAAATTAATTTAGAAATGAGGATGAAGATGTTAAATCACAATTTGGCAACAACTAGCCTAAATATAAATAATAAGTATTTGGTAAATGCACCATAATTTGAAAGAAAACTGTCTTAAATAAAACATGTATAAAAAACATGTAACTCGTATAAATTGCAAGTGAATAAGAAGCTGATATTTGTTCATTTCAAGGTGAATGCTAAAAGTGAAAAATACAGAAAAAGCGTTTGACTCAAACTGAAAGAAATAGAATATATATTATTACACTAACATAGCTTATATAGAATTTAAAACTTATTTATTATAACAGTAGCACCAGGTACCACAATTTGAGGAGAAATTAACTATTTTCACATTTCTTACATCTTGTAGATAGCATACCGAAGTTCGAAGATCAATATACATTTCATTATCTGAAATTTTTATCATACGTTTGAATAAAACCATAAGAACAGCTCTTCATTCCTTTATAAACATCTCATCTTTCTCATCAACAATGTTCTTTATGTTTACATACTTCCACAAAGTTCATTAAAACATATACTAGCAAACAGATTTTGGAACATATGATGAGAAAAATCAACAGACACCAGCAAAATTTAAGAAAAGCAGTTTTTACCATTCTAGTTTGACAACCTCATTTTGGAGTCATTACTTTGTCTCGAAAATCTTGGAAAACTAGTCATGAGAAGCTTTAAGAGTGACTCTCTCTCTCTAAATATGTACAGTATAAATAAAATTAGGTTTCAATTACTTTTGTTGCAGTCTTGTTCATTAATAGGATAATATGAAATCTAACGCAGCAAGAGTGATACTGATAATGGTGCTTCTTATTAAAAAATATAAAATTTTTAGGCTCATTTAAGGAATTTGATAGACTTATAGTAGTCCTTGTGTTAGTATTGGATAAAAATGAAACATTATCTAACCAGTTACATAAAAGCATGTGCAGAATAATGAGGGAAACATATAGTCTTTCCTTTCATCATCGATGGAATTCTAGAATTTATCCACAAGCAGAGCAAAATACAAGTGGTATGAATAAGTTTCCCTGCATTAAGGAAGACTGAAACTTCAAAATAACTACTTATTCAAAATCTATATCCATATTTTTTTACAATTTTCTGCTTATCAAAGCTATTTTAGTATCATGACAACAGCTTCTTCTTTCTAATTTCACACCATTCTTATGATGGTGTATAATTTAGAGAAAAGACTGATACTTTATACTCATTCCTTAAAGTGAGCAAATTCCAAAGAAGCACTGTTTGATTTTTGTCAAAAATTCCATTCACATATAGTTTCAAAATTCCAGAAACTTATAAATGCAACAAGTATTTTGCAAATTACAATGATATTTTCATCATTTGGAAAGTGGAAAAAATAAATAAATCTATCCATAATAATATCCATAAAAATAGGTGATTTAAGCCTTAAAATATAAAAGTACAAACCAACAATGATGTGGGAGAGGCATATGTAATGTAATTATAAATAAGATAATTAGAGAGAGTTTACAAAAATTTATTAGAGATATCAAACTTACTTATTTAACTCTGGTGTAACTCCTGGTGCATTATCATATGTAATCCAAGAATATTGATTGTTCAGCTGTTTATCCTGCTCATCTTGAAGTGACAGTGCCAAACAGAAGCTTTTGTAGATACCATCAATAGCAAAATAAATGAAAACAAAAAATTAAACCTAGAAAAAACCACACTAAAAACTCATGTACTACTGGGATGCCTCCATAATTAGTACAATTAAAAATTTACTCCACTGTTAATGGGTGAAGAAGGAATTGAAATATAAGATTCTTTTTCATTTAAAGACGTAAATAATCGTTTAAATACTTCCATACAAAATACGAACAAAATATTTTAACCGGGAAATAATACTATGACGTAAAAGAGAAAAAAAGCACTAAAGAAATGAAAAGGCATCAAAGTAAACGAATTTAAAAGTTAAAAATGTGTTTAAAAATCTAAACAGACATGTAAATGTAATTTAGAAATATCTCACAAAATACAAATATGAAATAGCCTATCTATTTTAAGAATAGTTTATAATTTCATACCATGGAATAACAAAGTCAGATTATGCTATAGTTGATGCATGCACTAAAGCATGAAGTATTCTGTAACTTGAAATCATATTATAAGATTTAAATGTAGCCTAGAATTTAAAATGAAAAATTTATTGCTTCTATTGACTTGAAGTAAATTGCTTATCTTAAGCTAGAAGTATTTAGAAAGTTATTCATTTCTAGCATTTCATATGTAACCTGTAATTTCATCACTCCTTTAATTGACATATAAAAGCACTTTAGTTTAGAGGCAGAAAAAGAGGTGCATTACAAAATTAATGAGGGGATAAGAAAACTTCATTTCAGTTGCTGCAAAATACCATTCAAAAAAGAGTTAGTAGCAAATGGCTTGCATCCAGGCAGAAAAAATTGTTGTCATTCAGAGATAACTTTTCCATCTCAGTTTTAAAAGGAAATCTGAAAAATTTTCTATTCAAATGAATGAAGTCAGAGTAACTTGGAAATATCAGCATGCACTTGGAATGAAATTACTTTCCTAAAACATTTCATGTCACAAAAATTTAAGTGGATATCAATAATCTCACATGATTCAGGATCCAAAGAATAAAGTAGACTCTGAAGACTGGGTTAAGTTTCAAAATTATTATATACATTATATACTCTAAGTGACATAGGTCAAAACTTTGATTTCCTTGAAACATATGATAAAATGATTATTCTAAGTTGAGGAGCCATGTAAAAATACAAGGCAAATTCAGTAATTGGAGACCAATTCTTGAAAATGATAAATTTTAAAATAGGCAATCATACTTTTTTATACATGCATTAATGCTTGTGTATGAAATACTTGGGTGTATATGAATTAACTTCAATTTTAATGGTCTCATTTTTTCACTATTAGTAGCATATACCTGTGGATGTTATAAATTGATTAACCTTTCAAAGATTTCACAGTACGAAGAACTATTTAAAAAAGTTGTACTTAATTCACAGATATAAAACTGGTCTAGCTATTGAATAGCATAAGCATCTGACTATTTAGATAGATAAATAGAAAATACCTGTATATTTGAGGTTGGAAAGCAGGAAGGGAAAAAAATTATCTACATATTAATGTCTGTTTTGGTAAACATCTATATCCAAACCTAATAAAAAAAAATAAATTATCTGAAGATTTATGAGGAGAAACGAAAACTTTCACGGCTTTTGCTGGCTTAAATCAAAAATAAAAATGCACTTAGTTGCTCAAGCAAGAGTAAATTCATCTTAAAAGGTCTTCATTATTATCAGTGCAATCACTATCATCAAACTGTGAAAGAAGCAGGTTATACAAGTAGCGCTATTAGTTCCAACACCATTTCTAAAAACTCTGTAAATAATTTTAAAATACAACTTCTTCTTGCATCCAGCAGAGTATTCCTCCTGACACTATTTCATCTAAAAATTGTAACATTAGTAACTACACTACTGCTATAAAGGCTTTAATATTAAGCACAAGGAAAGTTAAAAATGACAAAATAAACTGTAAATAACAGCTTATTCACTGTTAGGGAGTTTAAGAACTCTGTCAACTACAACTATTACACTCAACATGGCCATTTTATCTACCAAAAACATCCAGCAGAGGTTTTGAAAAGAATCATACATTCACATGATTCCACAGGTTGATTTAAAAACATTATCTGTTTTTTAGTAATGATGGCCAATCTATGCCAAAACTGATATTGTTTTTGAATAAACCTGTATATAGTGTGATTCTTTACTAAAGTCCTTCTCATGGATTTCCACAAAGTTTATATTTCTTCAGTCGATTTAATGTATAATCTAGCAGTTTTTCTTTGACTATTTACCAAGATTTCAGTAAATGTATCTGTTTCATTTCTGACTCTTGCTTCTTAACTTTCAAAAACTGTATCCTGATGCTCCTGATGTAATTTTTTCATTCAATAAAAAATCAGATGAACTGAATCCTATCTTGATTCACATGAAATTATCTTTTAACACTACTAAGTTGAATTATCATCAATTTACCAATTTGAGTTATCGATTGATAAGGGGAACTTTCTCAAATCTTACAGCATTGCAACTTTTTATTTGCTAATAGTTAACCTACAGTTACCTTAAATGGATAGCACATTTACACCCAACTCTATGGAATAGCTTAATTTGGTTAAAAAATTGAATTTCTAAGATAACTGCTTCTGCTTTCCTAGATTAACTACAGGTAACCTCAAATTCTTATCAGCTTCATTTTCAAACTTGTAAGTCGTTAGGTTATCCTCAAGAATTTAAAGCCTCTTTTTGGAGTGATGAGACTGTAAACTATTAATATTTGTAATGTAACTACTTCCTCTACCTACTTAAAAATTGCAGACTAAAAGAAGACTAGCCACTTAAGGTACCACAAAGCAGCTATGGTATTACAATAGCCTTAATTTGGCACTTTCACATTAATCCTGGGAGTGTTTTATTAAATATGCTTTAATGTATTATAAATGTATACAATTGTAAAGTCTATTTTCTCTCAGCCCATCATTTTCAATGTCAAACGCTTGAGCCAATTCCTTGCATAGGTAACTAAAGACCGAGAGATCCATACATATATAAAACATTTAGATGCACAGCAAATATGAAAAGAACTGTACAACTGAATAGCAGTAAAGAGAATTGCTCAGGAAGATAAGTTTTCCAAAATACAGCCTTTGCACTACTGTAACTAGTTTGGCAGCAATGTAAAATGAGAGGAGAGTTAGCTTGGACTTCCAATCTACAAAGCTGAGTTGTGAGAAATATCAACTGAAGCCCCTAAATTAATGTCTTTATCTGTAAAGTGATGCTGAGAATCAAAATTACTGCATTAATTCTTCAAAGGCATTCAAGTCTTAGATAAAAAGTAATAATGAACTTCCTTTCTGAGGAATACAGTATGCATATGGGCATCCACCAATATTAGTAGTGATTACTCTCTCAGCAAATGAATTGTAACCAAACAAACCTTGCTTGTGAAAGACAGACACCAATCTTCATAAAAGTATTCACACCTTCTCATCACTACCATACTGTTGACTCTGGGCTTTGATGTAATAAATTGGCAATCTCAGATGTAATTCTGTGCAAAATGCTTTCTCCGATATCCGCAAAGAAAGACAGGAAGTAATCCTATCCATGGGCTATTTTAGATATAGAGGCAAAAATTCCTGGATAAGATTGTGCAAGCACATTATTAAAAATGAGTCGAATGGAAAGCTCTGTATTAGCACCATTTAGTTAAACCATAGGATTTAAGATAAGTCATCAGAACTTAAAATAACAGCATAGACTTTGTTATTATTTGGAAGTGATAAGTTATTACTGATTATCGTCTTAAAAAGAGAAATGAGTACATAACAAAAATTTTCATAATCTTTGTGAACATATAATGTATATCTATGATAAAATAGCATAATTAATATCAAAACAAAGTTGTTACGATAAAGGATTATAGACCACAAGTGGGTGAATCAAGTTTCACATACATAAAGGCTGTTGGTTTACATAAATGCCACCTGAATTAGTAAGTCCAACATTGATTTATACTTCCCATATATTTAAATATGAACACTGTTCTAAAACTTAGGCTCACTCAGAAGACTTGTCAGAGGAATTTAATATTAGCAGTAAATAAGAAATGCATCCATGAGTGTAAAAGGCAGGAAGATGAGATGAGATACAGTCAAGACTACCGAAAACGTTATTTTTCAATATAGGAATATTTATATCCTATTTCTCTTGAATAGTAGATTATTTGGTTTTCTGGTCTCTGCCTTCCGATAAACATTGATCCATTAGAGTTCATCTTCACACAAGTCTCCAGTAAATTACAAAAATTTTGTTTTAAATTCAAAAGACAGTTAAAAAAATTAGGATTTATTCATAGAAAGATGTATTGTTCAGTGTTCAGTCTATTCTACTCTTATTTAACTTCTTTTAACTGCATTGGTTAAACTTTACATTATTCTATGAGAATGGAAATATTTTTATATTCTTGCTATTGTCCTTACTTCTAGTAATGAGTAAGTATATACATTAGAATTTATAAAATATCATTTACCAAAGGCAACCAACTTAAACTGCTATCATTACCTATAGATCCCTACCCATCCTAGTTTATTCATTTTACCTTATAAAGGAAGAATCTAATCATAAGATTAAATAAATTTTCTCTTAGGTAGGAATATATTTAAGTTTCCTCTAAAGAATCAACTGCTTCACTTATGAGATCATTGTGAAAGAATCAAAACAAAAGAATTAATGATATTCAGCAGGTAAAAACAATCACCTCGATAGAAAATATTAAAATTTTCCTCATTAATGCATGAAAATAAAACTACCACAGATTTTATCAACTGATGCCCTGAGAAGAAAGAAAAGGAGTTCATGATACTAGTGATCACTACCACTTTGGTTTCACACTTTGTCTGCAGCATAAAATGGACTTCAACAAATGCACAATTTCAACAAACATTTTTAAGATAATAAAAGTATTGAAGCACTGGCATTGACATGCACATCATCTAGCCTAAAAGGACGGATTATAAAAATAAAAGAATTTAAAAGGAAGTATATACTGGGTGAAGAAGACATAGTCTGGCAATAAATAAGTATGCAATAGATCCACTGAATAGGAATGTTATATGTCAGCAAAAAGTATTGTACAATGATACTGATGACCAATACCATAGAATTCTTCTGATTTGAAGTACACCATAATAATTAGGGATGCAACATATTCAAGAAAAAAATGTATCGGTAACCCATTCCTTTCCTGAAACCTTATATCATTCACAAATGCACAAGCAGGTTTAGTACATTATCATCTTAATTCAGAATAACACCATATAAAATGTTTTTTTGTAAAAGAGGCATTAAATTTTGTCAAGGTTATCTTATAAATGACAGTAGGAATGTCTGAAAGTAGAACTTCATTACATTTTGAAATCATTGTATTTGAATCTAAAAACGAGAACTAGTATAATGCATTCAAAATTCATAATTTCTGAAAAGGTTATACTGATTCACCAATCATTAGGAATATGAAAAAATCCTTTGAAAGTGATTCTTTTCAAATTTTATTTTGAAAGTAGCAAACCTGAAGCAAAAACACTCATCTCGAAAGTTTTTGTCAGTAAAAAAATAAAGTCCTCTCATATTCGTAAAACACACATTAGAATAGTTAAACTTTACGCAAGAAAAGTTACAAATATTCTGACAAGCAAACATACATGCCTGCATGCCTTCAAAGCCACATTGAACATGCAAGCATATTATGGTTTCCAGAAAAAACTTTAATTCCAATGCAACAGTAAAAGCAATCATCTCTCTTGGAAAATAATAAAAAACTGAAGGTTTTGTGGAAATATCCTAAAGCAATTCACTTAAATTGGACTCAACAGAAAATATACACCTTGATATATAGAAATCCAGATTATATTCATAGCAGTGAGACAGGAATCAGTGCAGGGTAAATCTATGGGTTAGTCATACAGAAACTATACATTTCCCTAAAATGAAAATACTAAGCCCTTTATTAAAGAGAAGTTAAGAAAAATATCCTAATAATGGATTATTTGTTGATGAAATTAATTTATTATGACTATTTTCTGCAACTCCATATATCTTACTTTCAAATAGCTTGAATATTAAATTTTTCGTTTCCATTGCTTTTAGGGAATTTTCAAAGGCAATCTTTAAAATTCATAACAGCCCTGATTCCAGTGGAGAAAAAAAACTCCACCAAAACCGGCTAATTACAAATCTAAACTACCTCATCATCTATCTTGACTTCCAAGAGGCACACAACAGTCCAGCTTTTCGTAAACAATTTCCAAGGAACACAGACATTACAAGGAACAAAAATGTTCCATAAGACTGTAGTAAGCCTAAAAAAAATGTGAAAAGTGATGTCTTATATGATATTCAATCATTGATGAAATTGAAAAGTTTGAAAATCAGGGACTTCTTTGTGAGTAGTTTGCGCATTCACTTGACCCATGACTCAGTCTTGTATTAACTAATTATTACAAATATCTACCAACAATACAAAATAACTCAGGTGTTCCATTAAAATCTCCAAAAATTTAGATTAATCATTAGTGAAATCCCAATGGAAACTCTTTTTAGTCAAATTTTTAGGGATATAGAAGATAATTCTCAAATAACCATGAACTCAGAAAGGATATTATCAACCAATGTTCTTAAAAATTTCATTGGAGAAACTGGCATGAGAAGATTCCCGAAAAGATGAAGTAATAA
Organism: Pachydiplax longipennis; assembly: GCA_036926295.1. Taxonomy (NCBI): domain Eukaryota; kingdom Metazoa; phylum Arthropoda; class Insecta; order Odonata; family Libellulidae; genus Pachydiplax; species Pachydiplax longipennis. Next base: position 7,778,722 of record JAVFKF010000010.1, read on the forward strand.
AAGAGAAACAGATCTGAGAATAAAAGGAACCTGGAAGTCAAATGCTTTGCTTCTGTTGATCTGGCTTTTTGTCCATAAGTAACTGCAAAACTCATTGAAAGCTTGGGCATTACAATTTTCAATGTAAAACAAGGATTGATGTCTAAGAGAGATAATCAGAGGCAAAACATTTGTGGATTAAAAAAATGATAAAGTCCCACAGAGAATAGATTATAAGTATGCACAATGAAAATTAAGGCTAAAATTCTATAGACATTGTAACAAGTACTGTAAGAATGGTCACACACAGGAAAATGTTATTTAGCTATTTATGGTGGTGTCATATATAACTGAAATACATAATCACCAATGCTGGTATACCAAATAAATTTATAGCATTATGGGATCATGCTGGGTGTTAATGGGTTAATCAAGATACATTTTAAATAAGTATTAGACTGTCTAAAATTTCACAATATCAACAAGACAGTGGAAAGTTTTGGTTCAAAAAAGTCACATTTTTATTTTATCACATTTTTCAAAACCCCCTCAGAGGGAATCCAGAAAAGTGATTTCTCTGGAATCCTCTATATGAGAGTTAAAATTGATTTTAAGATTCAATTATGAAATCCCCTCTATTAGATTTTTCAACTTCATGCAAAACTTCGAGTCAAAGTATTGAGAACTGCCTATAGTTGGACTGCCAACGCTTGAAAATTTATGATTTTTTAAATATCCATCCTTGAGTTCTACAAGATTTTTGAACATTTACCATTTAACTTACAGAAATCATTCTATACTCTCACAGAAATCATTCTATCCACGAGGTTTCCTTAAAATTAAATCATTTCCCTCCAATTAGATGACATGGAAACCTCGTTGAATAATTATGCAACAATGCTGAACCAAATTTTAGTACCCTCTAGTTCAAGGGTTCCCAACCTTTTAACAAATGCATATCACTTGAAAGTTTTAGAAATTTTGGTGTACCAACAGTCCTGTATCAATTTACAATAATGTATTTACTGTCAAAAAGTGCCTCATGGCTTGTTTTATTTTCATTAAATTACTAAGAAGATTCATATTTAATTATCAATGAACTAGTATTTCAGTTTTCTCAACCCTCTATCAAGACTTTATTATAAATATATAATTTCTCGTATCACGTGCATAACCTAAAACATTCCTGAGTACCACCGGTTGGGAACCCCTGCTCTAGTTGATTTATTGAGAGCTTAAAAATCATGGTATGATTCTAATACTGAAAGTTTTCAATTTGAAAGCAAGGAAAAATATAATAAATTAGAATTTTGCCAGTATAATCTGGTTTTCAATTTTCTGTGGGAAATGGGCTCCTCCATTTAAGAGTTGCAATTTTTACTTCCTAGACTCTATTTAACTAAGTACTACTAAATCTGTTTCCACCATGCCAAAAACTATGATAGAAGTTAATAACAGTTCTCTAAATACAATTTCATAAAAAAATTACCATCACAATAAAATTATATCGTATCCCATCATGCTTACTTAAAGTAACCAATTGACTAAGAGAAAAGAAAAGTAACAACATACTCTTCCGAAATTTGCTGTTCTTCATCCACAATCAGAGGGGGTTCTTTTGGTAACAGACTCTGAAATTTTCCATCTAAAAATGTCTCATCACCATCTATTGTAGACAGTGTTTCCCAGACCACTCTCTTTTCTTCCAAGTAACCTTGATCAGTTACAAGCTGGTACATACTCTCCTTAAATGTAATATAGAATTCATTTAATAAGTACTAGATAAATAATACTTGAGAATCTTTAAATGGTTGGAATACGACAGAAAAGTTATATATGGAAATAGTTGACTTTTACACATAAGCATTTTGGCTTACCACATTAGTTTCTCTAATAATGAAAAGAAGCTATGCGGAATACGAATATACAAATGTTAGTCAGGAATAAAAACTTCAAAAGATTATCACTTCTTTAATTTATTTGAATAGTATAATATCTCTGCTCTTTTGAAAACTTCAGAAAGATGGATTTTTCAAAAATGGCAAGCAATGATAGCTTTTTTATTTTGAGTACAGGGAATTTTTCTCACCTTGTGCTTATAAATAACGCTAAAGTGATTGTTTCTGAATAGGACTGCCATTTCTCCGTTTTCCATTTCTGCATTCAGCTCACACAATCCATGACAAGTGAGTTGAGTAGCAGTTGACCGCAAAAACTGCTTAGCAGCTTCAGCTGTTAAGAGATGCCTTTTGTTTCAATAAATTATTGATATGAATACATAAGGTAAACACAGGAAATCAAAAACAAGGATGGTTCTGAAATTGAGTTAAGTCTACATATGGGTCCCAAAGCATTTCTACCCAGTTAGCTGCATTAACCCTGGAACTACAGAGCTAATTTTTATTTATGATAAGTAGGAGTCTTGACCTCATAAGAGATTGATATACGAAATATATAAAAACATCAGATTATTTTTTCCTATGACTTTGTTATTTTTTCAGACAGGTTTGATATAATTTTAATAATTACCCATCCCATCTTTCTGAAAGTTGGTGCACTATCAGTGTAAAAATCTTTTGATCTAGGATCTTCGTACCAAGGCAAATGTGCTCCATGAACACAAATGATACCTTACTTTTTTACCAAGAACAGGTTTGGTGTATAATTAACAAAGTATACCTAATATTGAGTAAAATAATGGAATAATTTTTTCACTCTCACAGATATATGTACTCCTAAAATATTGTATGCATGCATTCAGGAAACCCCTCCATTTGTCTTCCAAATAATAGACACAAGAACAGACTTTGTAGGCTTGTATTTTTTTGTTTATAATGATGTTTCATAAACTGAGACTTCTTTATTTATTAACGAGTAAAAGTTGCTTGCATACTGCAAGCTAATTGGTACAAATTTAACAATAAGTTCCCCTTACGGGTATCATCTTCGAAGCTTATCCAGCAAAATTCTTAAAAATTACCGCAATACATTTCTTACGTGAGAAATTTTCATCCATGTGGCATCGAACTCACGGTCATATGCAACCTTTCTTCCACTGGGTTTATAGAAAACTACTTCAAACGCAAACGCTGTGATTTTGAACAGTCTCCTGCATAGAGAAAGGCCTCAAAACAATTTTTAAAAACTTAGTGTAAATGACCGCCTGGCATCGAACACAGGACCCGTTCGTGAGAGACAATGGCATGGAAATGTTAGATAAGTGCCACTCTCACGTGTTTCAAATTTTCAATTCAGCATCTTATCGGGAAGGTCCTAAAATAAGATTCCATTCATCCCACTTGAAATGCATGGCAGAATCGGAATGACGCTCTAGCATCGAACCAAGGACCACTAGAGAAGCAGTGGACGTCATGAAAGAATCTTCTCAAACGCCTCCTTCACCATTCCGGGTTTTATTTTTAAAGCTTATCGGGAAGGCATTTAAAAAAATCGTCCAAAATTTCACCAATACATTACTTAAGGAATCATTTCGGACCCACCTGGCGTCGAACATACGGCCATTTGTAACATTTCTTCCTAAAGTACTATGTAAGACCATGTCATCTGCAAAGAATGTAATTTTGATTGCTCTATCTCATCGAGAACGGCCTCAAAACAGATTGCAAAAATACGTGCAAAAGACCGCCCAGCGTCGAACTCAGGACCCTTCCGTGTGAGAAGATAGCAAAATAATATTAGATAAGTGCCCTCCTTACTTGTTCCAAAGTTTCGATTCAATATCTTATCGGGAAGGTCCCACGCCTCTGTCACCATTCCGGGTTTTATCTTTCCAGCTTATCGGGAAGGCATTTAAAAAATCGTCAAAGATTTCAGCAATGCATTTCTTATGGAAGAATTTTGCATCCACCTGGCGTCGAACTCACTGTCATTTGGGTACATTTTTTCCATGAGAAGCATAGAAGACTACCTCAACTTCAACCTCCGAAATTTTGGTTACTCTATCTTAACGATAAGTGCCTCAAAATAATTTTCAAAAATCCGCGCAATGCATTCTTATGGGAAAATTGCGATTTTTGGGGATTTCTGGCATCGAACTCATGATAGCTAGCGTCGATGTCTGAATTATTCTGGCATCTAGAGTGTAGGGCCAGTACGTCGAAAAAATCTGACGTCGACGGCGCTTGTGGAACATGGTAAGAATTCGTATCCCCTATAAATATATATATAGGTATATCCGGAGAGTTAGCTATATATAATAGATATGATAGTTAAAAACAAATTATTATTTATTTATAAAGAAAATATTCTACTGCATGATTGTTCTTTTCCAAATAACAGCATTCAAATGCAAAGAAAGAAACACTAATGACTTGAAAGTTAAATTGCATATGCATATATATCCATTCAAAAACAAAAATGAGAAAAAGTCACAGGAATTACATTATTTCTCTAAATGCAGAAAGCTACCTTGACTTAGTTCCATCACATCGGTAGAAGCTTCCTTCTTGATTATCATCTCCACAGCTTGATTATAGGATGAACTACCAAAAATTGAAGCTTCAGGAGATTGTGGATCTGGCAGCCATCCATGGTAAAGATGAATGTCTAACAGATCAAAGATTATACATCCAGTTGTGTATTCAAAGTTTTTCACTCTGAAAATGTAAAATAAGAGACAGTTAATGATGAGAATTCAGATTTTTTATTGGATATGACTCCATGAAATACCTCAAAAGATAACACTTCCAAATTACAGAAACTCACTTCACTCTCTTGAAAATAAAATGAAGGCTAAAACAGTGATATAAAGGAATTAAAATTTTCCCTAGGATGATAATGCTCTCTCTTTCTGAAAAATTGGAAATCTCATCCTCACTTTGAGATTTAGCATTTTCCTCAGAATAAAAATAAAATCATAAGCTTTTGAAGAATCTTCACACATCATTAAACAAGAAAATAATGCAGAAGACCTTGAGGTTTTTAATTGTAAGGTTTCCAAATTAAGTCATAGAATGACACAAATAATGGCATTAACAGAACTCAGGAGATTTAGATGGGCTCTCATATAGCCATGTGGGCAGCACGTTCAACTCTGATGAAAGTGGTCCCATGTTCAAATCTTGGAGGTAGCCAATATGCAAAATGATCTAAGCTGTCAAAGCATTATTATCAATACTTTACTATGAGGTTTGTAAGAAAGTCCTACAAGGGTGCATTTTGTGCTTACATACTGATCAATGCTGATAATTAATAAATTTAAATTAAACTGAATTTCTCATACGTATGAGCTACATATTCACTTTTAGTAAGGCTTTACAAACCTATCTTCTCTTTAATTCACAAATATCTTTTCAAAAGCTTAAAAATAGAGGATAATTTCAAAATTTTAAATACATTTATAAAATTTTACTAATAACATAATAAACTGTAAATAACACAAAGAGAATATAAATTGCGTTAAAAACAAATTAGCTCTAAATAATGTTGATTTCCTTTGTATGAACAAAACCTAGCCCTCTTTTATTAAACTCCAACTACAGCCTGAAAAACAGTAGGCCCCTTAAATTTCATATGCTCACGTCATATCAAATTAGTACTGAAAATTAGCAGAGACATATTACTCACAGATAAGATTACTTTTCTTCCTCTTATTATCTTATATCCTTCTAAGTAATAGGATTCTAAATTAGAATGCCTTGCACAAAAGTCAGCTCAAATTTCTTTGAATCTTGGCATCTTTTACATGAAACCTTATATAGATACTTAAGATGCTCTGCTACCTACTTAAAATGCAGATTTTTCATCCCCAGATGCACTGCAATCCGCTATAGCCAATCTTTCACCTAATTTAATAAACCAAAGTATTTTTACATTCTATGTGCTTCTATCCTCTCTCCTCTCTATGCAAGTCTCTTCTTATGAATGAAGTTTTTTAAAGAATAAAATGAAGATATCCCAAAGCAGAGACATCTATACCCCACTGTAGGAGGCATTATGAACTCTGAGATAATGTGAGAGCTTCTCCATCACTTTTTTCTCAGGGTAGAACATAGATTGAAATGTTACTTTTCTGAGTTTTCTTTCATCAAAATCTAAAGAAGTAAAAATGTGGAAATAAACCAGAAAAGAAGTGTTTTATGGGCTGTTGAGTGCAGTCTTGGAGAGATGATGATGCCCTCTCACCAGTACTGGTTATAAAATTAATATTCTTCTCTCATTGTCTAGCTGATCAAATCCACTTCATTGTAGAGTGAAAAGACCAAAACTATGTAACTAGGATGCTCTCTTTGTGCAAAAAACAAATCATTCTTCGAAACCATGATATAATGCAACAATTACACAACCCAGTTAAAATGTTATCTTAGCTTAAGACATGATTTTTGCTTGGTTCCCTGAAGAGTCTTAACCAGGTTTTACTGTTTTCATTTTCTATCTTTACCAAATCCTTTCACTAATAATGTGAGGATTAATCAAGTGAACTCTTCATATAATGAGATGAAGTGTACACGTAATATTATACAACACAACATTGCTCCATTAAAAATAATATTTTTATATAATGAGTTGAATTAGAAACAATAATTCAGAGCAAGATTTAGTTGTGAAAGTCAGCTTTTCATAATAACTTATGCAGTTACATATTGATTAGTATAGTACATGAACGTGCCAAGCCTAAAATTGACTTGAAAGTTATGACACCAAAAGCAATGAAATTGTATAATATATTGAATGAATACACAAGCTGATGTAGATAGAAATCTTACTAGCCATGCTGACCTACATGGCCATGTGGTGAAATTTAACCTTTCGAATCCTGGTAGCTGCCACAATTCGGAGACATGCTGAATGCATATATTTAGTGGTTGTGTTTAATGGTTGGCTTTAGCCATTAAGAACATAATTGCTGACTAGCACCAGTATCCACCTACTCAATGTCCATTACTGCATGACATTTTTCTTAGGGATTCCAGGTCATTTTGAAAATTACACATTTTTTTCCATGTTTCTCATAGGCTTTATACACCACAGGCAGGAGTATGGAACCCCTCACAACAACAAAAAATGGCACCAAGGCTGAAGAACCAAAATATGTGTTACAGATGGAATTAAATACAAACAAAGATTTTTACAATGATATCCCCAGTGAAATAACAACTAATGTAAAAGAATTAGAGCAGAAAGGCTGGCAATGTTATCTTTTCACTTTGTAAGATCTCTAATTAAGGAAATTGCTTTCCTAACAAGATTTTTTCCATATTAATAAAAATATTAAAATGTAATATCCTTATAAGTTTCAAATACTGCAAGTTGGGCATAGGATATATTACTTTGTGTAAACAGTAATTTTAATGTTTCACTGAGATTGCACAGCAGAGGCATCATAAGCATTATATAAACTATGTTTAAAATTGTTATTAATTAATATTATGAATAGTAATAAACTGGAAGCAAAAAAAAACAATTGAACAACAACTTCATTTCCTAAAACGTACATAAACCACAGATTACAATGACGATAATCTTTTCATTTTCTAAAATATTTACAGGAAAGATTATTCACTCCATTAGGAGAACTTAAGTAGAAATTACCAAAGGCCAAAAGTAAATTGAGAAAATAATATCAGGAATAAATTAAATATATCTTCTTTTGATGAATGATTTACGATGGCCATGCTCTTAAATCAATTAGTTTTAGTAAGAACCTAACTACTTGTGGAATAATTATCAAAATTAGAAAAAAAAATTAAACGTTTGACATGCATACTCAGCAATCAAGAGCATCTGCTTCAATATTAAACATCCTTCATTAAACATGCTTTTACGTATAATTTATATCTAATAAATAGACATTTTATTTATTTATAACTCCTTCACATCATCATAAACCAAATTTAGACCCTTAAAATTTCAGATTTTCTATGGTAAGAGTCTGTTATTTTCCTTTTCATACACAATGAAATAATGAAAGAAAGAACAAGTTAGCCACCTTCCACACATTAAATATACTTTCTACTTTGGTTGATAAACTAATGAGCTGGAAACTTTGAATGATCATGCAGCAAGAAGTGACAAAGAGAAGAGAGCTGTAAAAAAATAAAATAATCATCATGCACCAAAACTCCATAAGTTTACCCTGATGATAATGTTAATATAGAAAACTAATTTCTGAAAGATTTCATTTCTCATAGAGAATAATATTGACAGGACTGAAGGAGTCAAAGCTGGTAGAATACCTTGAAGAAGAATGAGACCTCTGCTAAGTAAATAAAATACCATAATTGTTGAAAACGATTTTGGTGAAAATTCAAACCTATTAAATCATGGACCTACTCTAATTTTGGGATATCCAAATGTATGAAAATATCACCTAGTTAAAGGGAAACATAATAGCTTACTCTTGACAAAAGTACCAAGTAAACCTAAAATAATTTCAGTAAAACGTAATAACTATAGCCAATATTTCATATACTAAATGTATCTCACAATTTCATGTGATAACCACATCTTACATTGGTATATACAATCAATAACGTGACATCCTAGATATTATTTGGGTTACTCATTAGACGAACAAATTTATGAAATTCAATCTCCTAGCATAGTTGAGCAAGGAGTCACCGTTACTCCAGACTCACTAACTTCCTAAATCCCATTATCTAACACTCAGCTCCTTGATAACAAAGCTTCTGACTAAACTATCACCAAAATATTAATGGTTAATCACAAACAATGTCATCTTCAAGAAAAATCTATAGATGATGAATATTTATCTTTTATTTATGAAAACCAAATATGTAGAAGGATGCTTATATTTATTAAAATGATACTCACATGGACACTCAGGATAGAGAAGGTGGGATGAGGAAGAAAGTCCTTTCCCTTTGACAGCAGATGTAAAGGCAAAGATAGAGAGAGTGACTATATAAGTGGTTCAACTGAAGTAAAAATCAATGTTTTCAATAGATCCTCATCTACTTTTTGACAGCAATTTCTCTTAACTTCTTAAAATGTTGTTTTCAAGCATAATCGCTCACTAAATTTGAAGCTTGTTTGGATACTAAGATATTTTAATGCTATATAAGCAGCAAATCATTCTCTAGGCTGATGCAAATGCTAAGAAAATAAATATATAGACTGGAAGCTAAGCTGAACCTAGATATCCTACAGAAATGTCAACATAAGCTGAAAATTCCCTTGATATATATAATTTTCACATCTAACCAAGTATTTTAGCTTTATGATAAATCGAAGTTAATGTGCTGATCAGGGAAATATTTTTCTTCTTTCTTGAATACAAAAAAGATCAAGAGTGACAGGATGTTTGCAGAAGAATAATTCGAAAATTGGTAAGGAATACCTTTAAAATGTTGTTTGTTCATATCTATAAAAGTAGACTCCTGGATAGCCAAGTGGATAGTGTGTTCACCTCTGATGAAGGTGGTCCTGGGTTCAATTCCCACATGAGTGGAATGGCCTAGGTAGTTGAATCACTTTTAACAGTACTACTACTACTGTATCAAAGCAATGAAGGATTTCACATAGACTTGAAGCACTGAAGTCAGTAGTTAAGTTTCCTTAGATATTGAGGAAACAACATTCTTTCAAACTTTCATCTCTATGAACAAAAATTAGAAAAAGTAGTAATGAATAGCAAAAAGATCATTATAGGTGATCAAATTGCAAAGGAATATGAAGTTGTATGTAGATTCCCTGATAATATACATGAAGGAGAGTATGGAAGATGCCTTAAGGACCATTTAGAGCAAAGTACTGCCAATGGGCTTTCAGGAATGGAAAAATTGATGAATCCTCAGCAGAGCTTTATTTCTATACTTCTTTCGGTTGTACGCAGATCCACAACTTCCCAGTGCGTTACTAAAATTAGTGAATTTTCCTCAGAGAAAACCCAAAATATATGCTCACTTGTTGCACAAAGGAATAGAATTCTTCATAAACTATGATTTTAAGCAATCGTAATAAAATAGTTTATATCTATAAGAAATGATGTAATTTTATAAGTGTGTATAAAGCTTATAGTGGTTAAAAATATTATATTCATTCATGAGTAAAGTGACAGACATGCAAAATCTTGACAGGTACTTTTTAGGGTGGTAAACTAAGTGGTTATTAGAAATACTGCTTCCTCTACCATTTACAGATCGGATTCCCAGTGCTCGGTAATTATACAATTCCTTTGTTTTGAACAAAATTCTACCTTAATAAAATGACTAGCACTTTGAAACAAAGCAGCACATAAGATGTAACAATCAGCGATATATTTGCATCAGGATTTTGCTGCAAGAGAGATAACTTGCAAATTAATATATAACTTCTCATGAAAATAGTTCTTTGTCTAGTATCTCTATAACTGATTTATAATAAGAATGAGATTTAAAATACTGAGTCAGATGAAAGCATGATATGCATACCTAACTTATTAAGTGCACAATCCATCATACTTGTAGGGTGTGTACTATATTTTCAAGTTTTTGGACTTAACCTAACCTCCAGTAAATAAAATGTTATGATAAGCTCATTTGATATCCATGTTTTATCACAGAAATTTGAAATGATGAACCAAAAATACTTCACATCTTACAAATGCTAAAATTTACAAAAGAAGGATACTGTCCATTAGAAATTTTATAATTTATTTGGTCTTCAAGTATTTATCTTACGACATTGAAGTAATGCAAAGTTATCAGACAGTTATCATCTCACTCATGAACAAGAGACCTACAAAATGAATTCAAAAATTAGGGATTGCTACTTGAAATCATGAGTGTATAATTTGAAAACTTGAGCAGCATTAAAAAAATGTAACCAAATAAAGCCATTGAAATTTATTGTATTTGAAACAAATGGCATATTTATTTACCTAACAAAAATTCATCGAATTTTATGTACTTCAAGATGTATTTGGTATCAGATTTCAAATGAAAAATTTTTCTACCAGCAGAAAACAGAAATTAACTGCGTAGGTATCAAGTGTTTTTGACAGCAACATAAGAAAATAATATTCTAAATACATTTTTAATTTCCACAAAAAGTGTATTTCAAAATATTTACAAAATATGACAATTACAAGATTACCATTTATCCCAATAGATGACCAGAACCAATCCAACCATTGATCCCTAACAACCTAATAAGTAACGTTGGTCTTTATTCCTAAATTTGTCGAATAAAACAGCTCCAGCAAGCAATTGTATTCTAAAGTGAAATTTGATCAATATATGTGCAATATCAAGTAAACTTAGCTGAAATTTGAGGGAAATAAATGAAGTGGGATGTAAGCAAATGTTCAACAAGTGTCAGACATTGAGTACCTGTTTACCTCTCAGAGCAAAAGGGCCACATTGCATATATATGGTCACCCAAGGTTTTGTGAAGTTAATTTCAGATTTAAAATGCCAATTAACATATTGGTATATACGGTGAAACTCAATATTTTTACTAAATCAAGACACAAATACATGTGAATAAAGCCAAATTTTTATATTCTAATACATACAGCTACACAAATCACCAAGTTCCAAGCCTTGATGCTGCAGTGGATACAATATACAAGGAAATATTATGAGTAGGGACAACACAAATGAATCAACACAGTTGAAAAAAAAAATCTACAAAAAACCTAACTCATACAAACTGAATAAAAAAATTGACAAAATGCTTCCAACAAATGAGAATCATCTGTAATGATAGGAGTTTCTGAAACTGATGCAAGCTTCTATGCCCAACCCACAGCAAGAACTAGAAAATAAATTTCAAATTAACTGAGTCAATGAGCTTAACATTGAATTTGTTACTCACCCATTAAACTTTATGTTTACATTTAAACCCGTCTGAAGTCGAGGTAGCTCTTCCAATGCATCCTGTGTATTTTGAAAGTGGTTGGGGTCACAGTCCTAAAATAATGAAAAATTAAGATTTTCTAACGAGACCAATATTTCTGGTGAAAATTTTAAATTAAACTTCATTAGTTTTAATTCGTTAACTTTATACCCCCTCATATTTAGTGTTAAGTCAATTTATTGAAAGCAGAAACAAGTTGATTATCTGGACATGGTACAAACTTCATAACGACAGAAAACAGGAAAGGCTTCCGAAAGAATAGGCAACTTACCTTTGATACATTTCTACCTAATGCTGCTTTTACATAGTCAACTAACTTTTCCGCAGATATTTCAGTTGTACCTTCAGCCACAGACACTATTTTCCGCAATAAAAGTATGTTAACTATGGCAATTAGAGGGCATGGTCCATTTTCGTTTTGGGTAATAATGGGACAGTAGCCCTTCTCCCATTCTACCCATTTTACTTGATGCAAGTTATTCGACTTGGGTGGAGTTTTTCCTGTGATATGTTTGATATCTCTATTTATTTTTGGCTCTGAGGATGGTACGATTCTATCTTTCACATCTACTTTGACTGCTTCGCAACCATCCCCGGAATTGTCAACTCTAACACGTTTAACAGGTAACTCATCTGACGCAGAGGATAAATCGTTGTTTTCTGGTTCACTTGATATTCTTTTGGAGGAAATTTCATTTTGAGGAATATCAGGGCTGGATTTACCAGGTAGCTCACAACAATCAGGACATCCTGCGGGACTAGAAGCACTTTGATCTTGACCAGGATCAGCTACAGTAACATCTTCCTTAACCTTATTTTCTTCTTGATCCATTACGAATACAATGAAAGAATCGTGTAGCAAATACTTATGCAAACTATACTAATGTTTAACACCATTAACAGTTTTTATGAATGTACATCAGATCCTGTACACAGAATATGTTAAATGGAGCTCGGTTAAAAGCTACAGACTGTATACAGTGATATAATCATTAAATACATGGTCATTAACTTAAAGCTATGTTTATCATTAAGTCCAACAACCCAAATGAAAAATTTTCTAGCACACTAAGAACTTCTTGCGGAAAAATGACTCATACATTGCACTTAAACGAATTGTCACGTGGTTATTGTAAATACCGATCGCTTGAAGAAAAAGATTTCAAAGGTATGACATTTTGACATAGCAGTTACGCAGAGTCCAAAGATACAAGCGGACATCGATGACTGATTCAATCCTGTTGCCCTGAACAGACAGTTAATCAAAAAGCTCCCTTACAGACACCGTTTCAAACACAATCTTCAAATGACACACGTCTTATGCAGGAAAACTTCTTAACACAATTATCGTCGTCACGTACGACACACTCCCATAAAATACGGTTCGACTATTCGCTAAGAATCAGAAAGCCTCAAATCGAAAGATTCGAGTTCCGATATTCCGAATTAGAAGCGCGAAAATCACCATGTATAACTGATAAAAGAACAAACTTATCTGACCCCTAGAGGGGTCATAATTTGCCTTTTTCCATTGAATTCCATACCCTTTCAAACTACCCTGAGTTCAAGCGAGAGAAAAGAAAGCGTAGATAGAATAGGAATGTACCCTGTGAAAACTGTATATCAAGGAGAGAAAATTTCTCAACTGAAGTACACACAGTATATTACCTTCTAAGGAAAGAATAACAATTACAAATGTAAAGAAACAGGACTGAGAATGAATGGAAAGCCAGTAAATAATTCAAAATATTGAATGGAAATTTGAGTCAATGTATTAGCAACGGCTGCATCTAATACTTAGAGTAAAACGAAGGAATTGCGTTAAAAATAAACATCGATGAAAGTGTTCTCTTAAACAATGAATATTGAGTAGATTTTAATATTACAGAGCGCCGATTTACTAAAAATATTGAAAGTGTATCTACTATTTTCAAACTAGCTTATCAAAGATGTAATTGATGATTAACAAAGAGATTCTGCTGCTTTTGAAAAGCTCAAAGCTAAATATTTGAAAAGATATCTAATATTAAGCATTAAAATATGTTTTTTACGAAAATTTCAAACTTGTACTTAATGCAAGATATTTGCATTTTGATGCAAACTTTCGTCTTCCCCTTTCTCGCGTTGTCCTTTTTCGCGGATGGCAAAAATATAGAAATGGTGCGATTTATTCGATTTCAATCAGCTGCACTAATTGCGTTTTTAAAGTTAAGCTTCTTGATGTAACCACGAGATCTTAGGGTCCGGAGGTGTCACATGCCAATGAATTAAGCGGATGAAAATGTTTCTTATGGATCTGAACGATTAATAAACTTATAAGATTAAATTACGTCAGGGCATTATTTCATGGCGAAAGAAAAATGTATGGCGTAAATGAAATGGGTTATGGTATTATTTCGTCAAGATTAGTGAATTCAACGCTTTAGAACAGTTTTTAGTTGATTCACTTTAGAATTATCTGCGTCAGGCACTTGAAAAATTTAACCTTATTCGAAATAATACTTTATATTCATCAAGTTTCACTTTTTGAGCCTGAACGATGATGTAGCACTATTGGTGGAAATATTCGTAACTACTGTCGTGTCGTTTTTTACTCATGACTCTCTTTTGATTGTCATATTAATCACGTAAGGCTTACCTGTGTACCTGATTCATTTACTGTTTTCTGGTTTTTCAATTCTTGCACGTCTTCCTACCATGTTCATGGAAATTTGTTAAGCAATTGTATAGTGTTGAATAGCGCTGTACTTAAATGGAAGAAGCCTCGCCATGTAGTTTGTCGCTACATTTGTCTGTTTCAATAGATATTCACACTAGCGTTATAACTCGATAAAAGGTGATATAATAAGGTACATATAAGTAATGCAATGTCCTTTATTACCTTGGTGTTGAAGGTTAAGTGATTTTTACGTCCGAAGGTTGTAGTATGGGTTTTCATGAAGGGGAATTGGTTTTTCCTCTTACGTGCCATGAATGGATCACTTTAAAAATTGTTACGAGTATTCCTTCCGAACAAGTAGCAGTATTTCATTTGAGACAACAGCAGGTTATTACTTTGTCTTCATAGTCTTAGAAAATGAGCTCCAATTTAGGAATGGAGACGATTTTACCCGGTGTGAATAGCACCATTGCAAAGGAGTCGAGATCACACAGGGCGTTTGCACACAATTCAGATGAAGACTGTGATGTGTCTGAAGCTGACGGAAAAATTAAAACCAGGTTGATGTCTATGTGGAACAACATGAAATACGGTAAGACTCACCTGATCCTTCAGCAAAATTATTTTTGCTTTAAGAAGAGGCAAAGTTTTAAGATTTTAAAACAATTTCCAGGGTGGATGGTTAAAATGAAGACAAACTTTTCGAAGGATTCACCTGTGTGGCTCCTAGGAAGGTGTTACCATCGTAAATTAGAGGGTGACCTAGAGGCAGACGATACGGCTGGGATTGAGGAATTTAAATTGGACTTTATCAGTCGACTTTGGCTGACATATCGAAGAGAATTTCCTCACCTTAATGGCTCGACTTTTACATCTGACTGTGGTTGGGGGTGCATGCTAAGAAGCGGACAAATGCTTCTGGCGCAGGGGCTCTTATGCCACTTCTTAGGAAGAGGTATTTCCTTATCTTTTGAATTTGATGTTTACTTATTTACACAGCTTATCCTCATTTTGTTTTTCCCTGCCTCAAGGTTATGTATAACCTTTAAATCATACATGGATTATTTGTTCTATGAACTCTATAATGATAGGATATTAATCTGTCTTGCCCAGTACTCCTATGGTACTAGTATTGGAGAATTAATCTGGAGTTGTAATCATGCTCAAGTATTTCACAAGCGGACTTAAAAGGAAGTGGGCATTGTTGATTGTAGTTACAAAGAAACTTGGCTGTTATCATGAAGTCTCTGAATTTTCTCTTTGTCACTATGAAATTTAAGAAAAACTCTACAATGTGCAACCCACATGAAACAATGGTTCAACTGACTGACCATGGTTCTGTTTTTTCACGACTTTGACACTTACTTTGTAGTTTATGTCGATAGAAATATTATCTATTGTAGTAGGATTAAAAATGCTCCTTATACTTGTGTTTAGGTCCATCTTGTATGTAGACTAACTTCTTTTTTTCCACAGAATTTTGTTTCTCATTCTTGCTTATTTTCTACCCTATGCAAACTATAGGGGTCATGAAGCTGTATGCTGTAAATATTTATCTTGATTACTGAAGTATATTGACTCTGGTACTAGGACACTCAATGGATGTTTAACTTGCATCTCAAGCAACTTATTTATACGAAAGACTATAAATACCTCATTTGTGTGTAGGTTGAATGAAATATTTTGATTGATGTTTTGGGTTAAGGTTCATTTTTATGCAAGTAATTAATAATAAATTTGTAAGAACATCTACTTTATCTTGGTGAAAAACTCACTTTAACAGGTGACTTTAGACCGTACACGAGAGGTGATTGCTTATCCAGCTCATTTCTGGCAGATAACCTCTCAAAATCATTGAATTTGGTTACTAGAATGATTTATAACACAGGATATTCCTTGCTACAAAACATAGTTGTTTCAATTTCCATATGAAATAAAACAAGTGAATATGAACTTGTTTTCACCATTCATATTTTCACTAAAGAAATGTTTGTAAAATGGAGCATTTCCATGTTTTATGGAATGGTATTCAAAATCTGTATATTTATTTAATGGGCAACTTATCAAGTTACAACTTAAATGTTTATTATTTTGGAAATATTTCGTTTGTTGAAGGGTTAACACAATAATGACTTCAATCTTGTTTAGCATTGAAATGTAACCTTTTTGTCACTAACTGTTGATGTGGTTAGCAATGAGTCTTCTGTAATATATATACTGCAATAGGTAATCTTTTGTTTCCCTTTTCTCATTTCATAATTACTACAAAATCTATACATATAATATGAATTATTATACTCAGCCGAAGCTGCTGTATATTGCTACTTAGTTTATTCCTCTGTAGTGACATTCAGTGTAATTCCATATTTTCAGTGCAGTTATAAATTGAGACATTTATTCATTTCCACAAATATTTTCCGTACCAATGTAAGTTACATACGAAATATATTCTGTGGAATTGTATTAGTGTCTAAATGTATTTCTGCATCAGTATCTTAGTTCAGTGTTGGAGGAATTTGGCAACTTCTGTGATAAACCAAAACTAGGAATGACTATGAAGTACTAAAAGTTAATTAATTGCTTCAAAATCTTGTATGGTGATGCTAATATAATATTATTTTATAGATTGGAGGTGGAGAGCAGAGATCAATCCAAGCAGTCAACATCAGTATTTCCTCGAAGACTCAATTCATAGACGTATCATTAAGTGGTTTGGTGATAGTGCTTCTCGAAACAGCCCTCTCTCCATTCATGCTCTTGTTGGCCTTGGGGAAAGCTCGGGAAAGCGTCCAGGGGACTGGTATGGACCTGCTTCTGTGGCCCACTTACTTAGGTAAGGATACTGTAAATACCTGTGTATATAACTAACCCTATATAATATACCGTTGTTGTGGAACTTTTTCTTGATCTGTTGTAATAAACACCTTAGAAAATCTCTATCCTTCTATAAGATGTACCATGCTTTTTAACGTAAACTTTTGGTGAAAAAATGCCTTATCTATGGGTATATATGGTAATTTTGTTGCCAATTCACATTAGCTCTACTACAATGACATGATTTCTAAAGTATCAAGTGACTTAAATCATATTTTTGACAACAGCATCAATTTCACACCATTTCCAAATTCTAGCAAATTCAAGTATCTAGAGTTAAATGAAATAAGTATAGCATACAGATTCATTCCAAAGAACTTATCTGCATTGCTTAGTTCACATTCTTCATTTTTCAAAGTTATTAAATGGAACGTCATATCTCATACTCCTTTTAATTTATCGAAGGACCAATTGAAAGCATTCTGTATGTGTTACATTATTTTGGTTGATTTTTGTTGTGTTTTCATTATCTGTCTATTTAAGCATCACTATAGACAAAAATTCTATGAGTTACTGAATTTTAAAGTGCCATTTAGCACAAATTTTCGATGCTAAAAAACTTTCAGAACCAGACTTACACTTATGGGCTGGTATAATGCTTTCAGTTAGCTTCCTTTTATTTCTACAACTTACCACTTGAGTATCAATTGTCTGATTATCAATAATTTACCTTTCTAGACAAGCAGTTGAGTGTGCTGCAAAGGACAACTACGAGTTTCAAGGAATTCAAGTATATGTAGCGCAAGACTGTGCAAGTAAGCTGATTAAACTATATAGTAATAATATTTGATGAAAGTGTTAACTAGATATACAATAATGTATGATATCTTTGACTTCCAAAAGTAATACGGTAGGCAGTGTTATTCTAGTATAAAAGGTAGCTCAATTTCTATACATACATGCTTTTATTCACTCACAGTTTCACACACACACATAGTAAGACATGCTTAAGATTATTTTCAGGAGAATGACTGAAAACTTTATATGTGGGCCAAGAGACAAAACTGATACCCAAGTTGTCACTCAATCTCAGAGCTAGAATTTGCTCTGTCAGAGAGTTGAAGAGACAGCTTCTTGATATCTACATTATCTTCTTGCTTGTTAATAATTGCAAATGAGACTCAAAACCAATCCCAATAGAGATGAAGCAAAGCAGGATAGGAGAGAGGAGGTGATAGAGACAATGTGTACAATTTTTGGTCTTCCTTATGAGACCCACAAGTGGATAAAGCAGGTTGGAGTGGTAGAAATTATAGAAAACAATGCCTTTATTTTGATTTTCCTGCGTGTATATTATTTCAGCTGAAAAAATGATGGAGAAAGATGGAGATTTGTTCTCACTGACTAACTAGATTAACTTTATGAATTTGAAAATTGTAAAAAGTAGTTGAAGTATGTCTTGCTTAAATCATGGTATATGTGGCTGAAACTTATTAAAGTCTTGTATGACTCTGAAAACAAACTTTAGGCAATTGGGTGATGCAATATGAGGATTGTATTTTATTTTATGAAACATAGTTTTAAATTTTTAAATTATCAGCTTTTAAGAGTTTTTAATCCCTTTTTTTCAGTCTATATCCAAGATATTTTAGATCTCTGTGCTGTGGGCTCAGCACATCCCAGTAATACTGCAAGTTCTCTGAGTGATAGTAGCAAAGGTGCTTACCCATCACCTTGGAAGTCCACCATTATTTTAGTTCCTGTAAGATTAGGCACAGAGAAACTTAATTCTATCTATGGGCCTTGCCTTACTGCTGTTTTGACCTTGGATCAATGTATTGGTATTATTGGAGGACGTCCGAAGCATTCCCTGTATTTTGTTGGTTTTCAAGGTATGTTTATTAACTTATAAGGTAATTCAACATTAAAATATTGATATTATATTTCATTTATTATGCATTAGCTTTTAAAAGTTCCCTGGTATAAAATTTTCCAATGTAAGAAGTCTGAATTTGATTGCCTTCAAATGAAACTCACAAGGGGTACTCTAATTTTTCATAGCTGTAAAAATCCTGTTCATTGAGCTTAACTGCCAAAGAAATCAAACTGGATGATATTGATATTACATATTTCAATCATTGCTTATGTAACGTACTTTAGAGGAGATACCAAATGAATTTGGATCATAAAACTTAAATTTTAGAAGAGTTTGGTGAAGAACCTTTGAAATGGGAAGAGGTAACTAAGGATCTCCTTACTTACATTCATGATTTGTTTCTAAATCAAATATTTAAAATTGTCACATGAGTACTTAAGTATTCATTAAAGCCATCTTCAAGTGGCACAATATTTTTAGCTTTTTGCACAGTAATTACTCTTCTAGTTTAAACTAAAAATATCATAAATGATCCTAGGTTAAATGCTGTACATGTGCGAAATTCTCCCACTAAGGAATGCATAGTGGTGATTCAATGTTTTTGGGAGAATTTCCTGAAAGTATAGATAGCTATTTCCATGCTTGTGAATAGAAGTCTCAAGTATTTTGTATAATTGTATTTGACTATTTCCAAAAAGATCACAGGTTTGATTTTCTACTAAAGAAGTTCTTTTCTCTCTGGAAATAGACAATCTTTATGATAGAATTGCATTCATTTTAATTATTTCTATTATTATTATACTTTGACAGATGATAAACTGATTCACTTGGATCCTCATTACTGTCAAGAAGTAGTTGATGTTTGGGAGGCTGGTTTTCCACTTCAGAGCTTCCACTGTCGTTCTCCAAGAAAAATGAATCTTTCAAGGATGGACCCTTCTTGTTGCTTGGGCTTCTACTGCAAAACGTATGAAGATTTCAGGAGATTTGTTAAAAATGTTAAGCCTGTGAGTTTTTTTACCATTAGATACTTTTAAAAATTGTTATTACCTTCCACTTTACACTGGAAAAAGTTTTGAATGTAGATAGTACAGTAAAATTCAGTTATAACCTGGGTGTAGGGGGACAGTTTAAATCTACGTTTTTAAGAGAAACTGCATGGGAAATAAGAAAAAGCCTGTGAAACTAAATTTTATACCTAATTTATTTGTGGAACAGTATAGAAATTGATGTTTTCTGATTTAAATGCATGTCCTACTTTACGGGATTTACTAAAATACTCCTATATTTTCTTTAAGTGTGATAGTTGACAGCATTTCTTTGTCACATAAGTCTGAATGTTTTGCAAATTATGTATTTACAAAAGTTATATTCTTGCAGTTGCCCCTCTTTTGCATCCAATTACATATTAAATATGTTGCCAACCTCATTGATATGATGGCTGGTGGTTGTGCTGCAGTGATGTGTCATTAGGATAATTGAGATTAAATATGATTTGATAAAAGTTACCCTCTACTAACAAAGAAGAAGTAAATGTTATCATTTTAGGGGACATGGCAAGACTTGAAGTATATCTGAAACCTCTGTAAAGTGAAGTGTGTTATAACTGTATTTTACTTTATCAAAATCTTAACTATATCATATGATACTTGCTAGTTTGCTGTAAGGAAAATAAAACATCATTTAAATACTTAAATGATAATGAGATATATATTAAATGATTCAATTAGAAGATTATTCAAGAAAAGAAATGCTTGTTATCATTAATATGAAGGTTTGGTCTGATCAACACTTCGTGGATGTTAGCATGTCAGCATATATATTTTGCCATCATAAGAATGGATTTGAAAAAATGAAAGTTTACCTATGACATTCAGTTTAGACTTAAACCTTTTTAAATCTTTAAATTATTTTCAATGGCATATCCTTTATGAGTTGTTGAAAGTTGTTGTTGCTGTACTGGTGAAACATGTTATAGTTATGTAAAGCATTACATTTTCCTTTTATTTGCTTATAAATAGGAAAAATTTGAATTCAACCTGATACCTTTTCTATCAGCAAAATTAGGAACATTACTTCTTTAATTTTATTTTTGCAAACATTGAGAAATGAGCATTTGTGATTTCTTTCTTTACATAACTATATTCTTTTGACATAAGTGATGGCAACACACTGATAGGATTGGGGGTAAGAGATTGTGATCCTTGTTCCTTTCAACGCAAATTTAGTTTTTGCTTGTCTTTAACACATTCGTACTGGATGATGCCAGTAAGTGTCATCTATGTTTTACTTTGGCAGTGAAATGACGTGATTTGGTTTTCTAAAGATATGAATGCATTTTTTTCAGTTTCTTGTGCCTCCACAACAAAAAGGAGAGTATCCAATGTTTGTTTTTGTTGAAGGCCGTTGTAATGATGCCTTAACCTTTAACAAGTACACAATACCAGATGACCAGTTCAGCTCCACAGCTTGCCACGAGAGTGATGATGACCTCGAATCTGAAGAGTTTGAAATTTTATAAATGTGTATTTTACTTAAAATGCCTTCAAGTTATGAAGTTTAGTGAGAACTTACAACAAAGACTGTGATCAATAAAATTGATTTTCATACTGGATTTTTCTTGGTTATCAACATATTTATTAAATTATTTGCCCAGAATGTCTTGCTATGTAAGACTTAAAATTGTGAACTATTCTACATAGTTTCACTATTCTTCTACAGTATGTATTTTATATTATGTATGCCTTAATACATTTTTGTGTAATTACTGGCTGAAAGTATTAGTTTTGTCATATATTAGTTATACCGAATTCTTAATCATTGTCTTATATATTAGTATTATATTACAAATATCATCTGTAAAACATGAATATTTAAGTATTTCTCGTTAACATAAGATGGGCAGAGTTATTATAGTAATATTTAAATAATGTTGTTGATTGGGCTTGTTAGCTTGATAATATTGTTATTGTGATTAAAGCTTTTCCTCAAATTCAGTATTGTTTTCTCTCGAAGTGGCTTCGAGTGGTAGGTATGGATTCATATCTACCTATAATTTATTGATTTATACAGTATTTTGTGTGTTATATTTTTCTTCTTTATTTCGTCTTCAAATTTTAATTTGGAGAATATTGTGTTTGGTATATTAACTGGTGCCTCATTAACTACTAATGATGTAAATATTAAACAAAATAGCATACACTTTGTTAAAAGTCCTTTCATTTTCTTTACAATAATTCTTCTCTCTCCTTTCCACCTCTTGTAACTTGATTCCCCTTCCTTATTTTCCTAATTATAACTACCTAACTGACCAATAACCCATGCTTGTGATTTATCTATGTATGTGTGATGATAGTGTTGCAGTTATCATTGGTATAAATATTTGAAAAACTGATTATTACATTACAACATTAGGCTGTTAGCAGCAGCTGGCAGCATTTTCTTTCATGTTAGTGGTAATATAACCTGCTGGTGAGTCGTGATTGATTATTCCATGGGCAATATGACCCACCGGTGGGTTCTTGTATGAATTTTAACCAATGCTACTTTGAGATCCCTTGTGTGAGGTGCAGGATCTCATGGGGAAATATTGTCTTTTCTACTTGCTTCCATAGGTTTGTTTTTTTTTCAGTGGTATGAGAATTTTCTACCTTAAAGGATAAATTAATTTTTTTTCGAAAGTTATGCAGATGGAATTGATTGCAAAATTCTCTCTCTAATCGATATTATTATTTACTGCATGGATAGCATGGTGACTGATTCATACTTTTTGAACTAATTTACATACTATGAGAGCTTGTTTGTTCCTCCAAGGGTTAGTGGTGAATTATCATTCCTGCTCAGCTTCAGGGTATTGCATATGTGCTTTCTAAACTTTCTTGGCAGCCATAACAGAAAGTTATGAAGGGTAAAATAAAGTTGGTTTTTCATGACTTTCAGTTTTCTGGAAAGCTGCAAATGCTCATTACATACGCTAAATATGAATACCTGATTATTATTGTGAGGAATACAGTTTACAGTATTGTATTTTTTACTCTAAATTACTTGAAAACTGACCCTTCAGCATCCTTTTGAAGATGTTTTTGGAATTTTCAGGATGCTTGAGGGACATTTATTTCTGACACTGTTGTCTCTCAAATTTTTGCAATTCTCTTGATATGTATTTTGCATACCTTATTTTGCAAAGAGTTTTCAAACAAAATTTAGATTCATCACATACTTAAAGTTTAACATCCCTAATGCTATGTATTAGTTATAACTTCTTATGATGTATTAAGACTCATAGCTTTAGGTTTTTGGTGAAATTCAGATTTTTCAACATCTTATCTTAATCATAAAAAATTGAACTGAAGTAATCTGAATGTATTTTGATAATTTTAGAAAGTGATTCCTGGAGGTTACTGTCAGGTTAATATATCTCAAAATATTGGCTGAAAAACTGTGATAAGATTAATTATAGCTAAATAATATTGATTTATAGTCATGTTAAGCTTCTATTGAAACCCTTGTTAAACTTAAATACGCTAACTTTATTACAAAAATAATTGCATAGCTCCTTTCATAATCACTTAAAATAATACTGTGAACAGTCTTACAAGCTTGTAAATGATTGTACATAGATATTTGAGTTAATTTTATAATATTTTAACCACATTCATACTAGCTTGTAATATTTACTCATAATTGAATATATTTCTGCAATACATTGATATATCAATTTTTTAAAAGAACATGTTAGATTTCTGGTTGAGTTCGGAAAAATGTATTCGTGATGTTATCGTGATATGTAAATTCTATTAGTATTTCCAAGAATGACGTTGTGCACTACAACCTTGAATAATAAGTAATTTACATTCCCCCCTGTTCAATAATATACGCAAACTAATCGCACCGATTACGCCTATCTTTCTGTTATCTTATTATTATTTTGAAAGAAAATTGAATCGCAGTAAACGTTTACTGCAGATGATATGTTATAGATTGATACTGATTTCGAAGAACATAAAGAATGAAGTGAATAATTGGTAGATTGGCATTGTTATATCTACGGGAAAGAGGAATATAGGAATATGAGCGTACTACGAATGCTGGAAAATGTCAGGAAGTTCAGCGTGAGTCATTAAATCCGTCTATGCGTAAATATGAAATCAGACCATTTGCCTCGGATTGGCGAAGTAATATCTAATGGTCTTATTAATGAACGTGATTGCTCCTGTCTTATTAATGATTGTGATTGCCTACCATAATGTGCTCTGTAAAAATGCAAAACCACTTCTCGGGGCAGAGGGTTGCATTGCTTCCCAAAATGAAATGTTTGATAATGCATTAAAAGGTACAGTCCAGTATTTGAGGAATTGCGGGCTCTGGGATAGCCAAGTGGGTAGCGCATTTAACTCTAGTGAAAGCAGTCCTGGGTTCGATTCTCAGTCGAGAATTTCCAGCGTGTGCGAAATAACCCCAGCTGTTAAAGAACTTCGAAATACTCCTAATAATTAGATATGAGGAGGATTGTTTAAAATGAGAATCGGAATTGCGAACAATTTTGCTCTGTGTTAAAATTCAGTGATTTTTGAAATAACGATGTATAACTTTACGTTTTAGAGTTCCAAGTTGACAGATGTCATGAAATTCCTGGATTAATCAGTGATAGACTTACCCTGAAGTTTCATTAGGATGTGAATGAAATGCATAAAAGTATCGAAGGAGGATGAAAATCAACAAGAGAGCAGTCCATAAAAAGGTTGCAATGGATGACCGTAGATTCAGTCAGAATAAATGATACCTTAAAGGTAAGTATCAAATAACACTTACAAATCTTTCTTATACTTCAATTTCATAGAAGTAATTTTAATATTGTAAGCATATTTGCTGGTTTTAATTTATACGATAGGCCTGTTTTGAGGCTTAATATCTCCACGTCACCTTTAAGTGAAAATTTTTACGACAACGTAATGAATTCGAAAAAGCTTCTCATGGAGATTTAACCTTCATTTTAAATATGTTATAAATTTAACGTGGGATTTTTCCGACCTTTAATGAGGGACTAAGGTCATAAATCTTTATCCCTTTTTGCACCAAATTAAATACATCGGTAGAGCCTTACAGGAATTTATTTCCTTTTTGTAAACATTGTCTTTCAGCGTAGCTTTAAGTTTTAAATTAAAAATTTAAATAAATATACGAGGGTGGTCTGAAAAGTTTCCGACCCCAGATCTTTCATAAATCTTCAGAAAATTTTCAGAAAACATGTCTAGAAATGGCGAAATGTCGGAAACTTTTCAGACCACCCATGTATTAATGTAAATTTTTTTTGCGATTAAGTTTTCTTTGTTAGTTTTTGGGGGTGAATAAATAATTCATTTTTGTCCTGGATCGAAGAATGGACAAATTTCTCGTGACCTCAGGGTTTGAGCCTTGTTATGCTTCTGATGTTATTATATTGGACATTATTAGGATCTATAGGGTGTATCAAACAAGAGCGAATCCTTTCTGGCGTTGCATCTGAGCGCATCTAATTAACTATAGTTTTCCTGTAGGCTTTAGGTTTTTAGGTTTTCCGGCGATGTGCTCTCCCATGGTAAGTACCCATGCGGGTAGGAAACACTTTTTAGGGACCATTTCTCTAAGTGCAGCGTTAAAGATACTTCAAACTGGAGTGTTCAAGCTTTGTTTTCATTCATTGTTCATTGATTCATTGTTATTGTTACAATTATATATCAAATGAGTATTCTTCACTCTTTAAGGCAGATTTCTATCAGTATCTCGATTCCTAGTTATTATGGGTTTTAACTCTAGGTACACCATTGCATTAATTAGGAGAGATCGATATTTTTGTCTTTCACGATGTAAGTCATAATTGTTTTCAAGTCTGAAAATATTGCAAAATGTTTTCGGACATTACTTCAACTTAGTAAGAAAGTACTAGCTGATGTCGAGGGTTCTCCATTGATATTTCTATTTTCTTCAATTACGTGTATTCGAAATCGTAATTTTCTTCTACTCTAACTTGTATAGGTTAAAAATTGTATTAGCCGTAAGAGGCAAAATGTATAATTATCGCATTTACTTTTTGAGCAAGAATCATTTAGTTTGATATCCATGACACATTTGTATGCTTCCTATTTCATTCATTCTTTGGATTCCTCTTCAAAATTGTATTCTCGCAATTTTGATAATCTAATGTCTATTGAATTGTTTGTAGTACCTTGGAAGATATTTAAGCTATTTTAGTGGGGGTGGAGGCTCAAGTAAAATGTAATTCGCAAGTACGCATAGTTCAGCTTACTGACATATTCTGTCTAGCGGAGCTGATCTACTGGATGAACTTCATTATTCAATTAATAGTGTATAAAGTGGACATAATTGACGTTAAATAATAATAGTGGTCAATATTCCAGAATTCGTTTACGATCCCCCATTGGTGTCGGTTCATAAACCAACATTCACCCTTCAACTTCACACCGTGAAGAATCATTTATCGTGTTCTCACATTCCCAACACCCTTGGCGAAACCAATTCACTGTCTATTCCCATACCCTCCCAAACTTCACACTCTTCGTCCCTAACCCTCAATTTTATTTCCACCTCTCATTCTACCACTGAACCAGCCCATTTTCCTACACCAGCACACGCTCTGCCAGTGCTTCTACCCCTCATCCATGCATAGGCGGGGTGCCGAACAATAGCATATTGCCGCTTGGTCGCCTGTCCTTCCGCTGCTTAGAGATTCTCTCCGCAGAATCCATCTGTTCATTTGTATCGCGACCTCCGCTCTTGTTCATTGTCGCTATCGTTCACCTGACGGCTCACTCCGACTGTGATTCATGTCAATGGAGGCTTTGGGACTTCGGCGGCGGTAGTTTTTGCCGGAGTTTGGAGCCATGAATTCCATCAGAGAGGTGGGTGAACGGGGGTGCTTGGTGTCTTCATATGAGATTATGACTCCACGGACGCATCACGTGAGATATATCTACTTTTATGCTTTGAGCCATAACTCAGCGAATACAGTGATACCTCAGCTAACGAAGATCGTTCGATCGGAGATTAATTCGCTAGCTCAAACCTACCAAAGTGAAAAGCGCATTTTATTGTCAGTTGTCAAAGCTTAAAATAAAAATACACTACCAAATGTTATCACTTGCGCTAAATAGTTCGCAAATATTGATTAGAGACATGTTGGGTGATGCTCGCCTATATGCGCGAGCATATAACTATATAAGTTACCTGTGTCTTAAAAGAAACAAAAAACTTGTTAGCCGAAAAAATCGTTAACAAGGTCATTCGTTAGCCGAGGCATCACTGAAATTCATCTAATTCCTTGAATATAAATCTGTTTCACTCATACTTTCGAATTTTGCGCACTATTATTACTATGCACTATGGTTATTCTACAACGTATTCAGGATTACTTATTCTATATAGGACATTTCACTATTCATCATTTCGCAAGGAAACTCAATGCATATTTTCATCGTTATCTCTTCCTTCACTGTTTTACTTGTCTGCATAGCTTCCTCATCCACTCAGGTGCTATTTCATTAACTCTCAATGGAGTATGGTAGATTTTGCACGGCGAACTGTTGAACTGCGAATAGAATTGAAATTTACCTCTCTTTTTACACAGAAATTTAAAATGGCCTGTGTATATCTTCCTAATTGTTACAAACTATTGTTTAGTTAAAGAAGTTTGGGTTTATTTTATACATTTTATTTCTTACTCGCTGTTAAATATTGTTAATCTTCTTAAATGTCAGTACTGACTGGTTTGTTCAGCTGCTTCTTGGCCAATTAATTTTTGTCTAGGCAAGATGGAGCTGAGCGAATTCGATAAACATTGTATGTCTACGAAGCATGAAGTCATTTTATATATTTTTTATGGAAATCACAATTTTGTTATCAATAGGAATTCGATATCAAATGGTGAGAGAATAATTAAGATTTCTGCTTATTAGTGACTGTATTCGAATATTTCTTCCCATTAGAAAATGTTAAAAATAACACCGACTTAGATTTGTTGATAGAATTTATTAATTAATCCAAGTTATGATGGTATGTATGTTTTTTAATGAACGCCCGTGCTATGACTTGAAGTGAAACAATGGAGGATTGATAATTGCCTATGATTTTTCACTTTTATTCACTAATCCAGTATTAGAGAATCGTGTATAAAAGGTGGCATGCGACGCTAGGGTCCCGGGTTTGAATTTTGGTTAGGGCATGGTTTTTTATGTTCGTCTCGATTAAACTAAATTTGGGCTAAAAAGGACATAAATTTTATTTTTTAATTTTCCACTTTTTTCATTAATCAAAGCTGGTAGGACATTTCAAACGCCATAAATCTTTAAGGATAACAGAAATGTGTTGTAAGTTTGACAAAATTCCTTGTAAAGTAAATCTAACAGTTATTAACTTATTCATTTCGTGAACATGCCAATTAGGGTTAATGATTAAATATTTCAAGGGTAAAAATTCCAGTTCCTGAAAATGCAATGCTGTATTTTCTGAAAAACATCAACAAATCTTATCCACATTCTTGGGAGGTGAAGGAGCTAAATTTGTAGTGTTTTTCAAAGTATGCTGTCATAGGATTTACAAGGAACTGTAACTGGCTATCCTCCGTAGCAGTACTGTTAACTTTTTTGTAAATTTATATATTGATTTAAAAATATTTGATTCATGCATATTTTTGTTGGTAATATGTATTCTTTAACTTGTTCAGGAGGTTAATTTTGTTTTTGGAGCCAATCTTAGAAAAATCGTAGGAGGCGTCTCATTCCAGGTTTCAACAAAATTAAATCTGTGGACGTCTTTAGACGTCTCTCTAGGAATCCGTGAGCCTTAACGAGGATACTCTCATAGTACTACAATAACCAAACTTGTAGATGAATTATTTTCTCATAAAGGCTTTTAAATATATGTGGCGTTGATCCGTTAATCCCTGCATGGTTCTTTTTGGCTTTTCATCAAAATTGTTTTATTTATCACAACAGTGTCGACCTGAGTGAAGATCCATACTGGTACATAGAAAAATGTAGAAATCATTTTCTCCTGATGTTTAGGTGGTACCTCCGGAAGCGTTGTTATCCTATGATAATTCTGTTTTTCAAAGTTATCCGACAAAAAGAATTGCGATTAAATGTGTGTGGAATGTGTGAAACTGCAAGCATTAGTATCCCATAAAATTTCATTTGTATTTTTTGCAGTCATACCATCAATTAAAAATATATCAATTCGGAATAGATAAATTATACACAGGGTATTTTATCCGGACTTTCAAAGAAGCGCAAAGATTGAATCAGTAGCAGTGGGATCGTCTTACAATAGGATATGTAATTCTACATTACTGGAATTCTAAATATGTATATATTACACGTCACTGACGGCTTTTAGGGTCAATATATAAAAATATATCATGTGAGCCTCCTTTTGGTATTCTGTAGGGGTTTGAACGATATTTCTCAAATCGGTTACTGTAGCGTATTGATCGCGAAAAGAATGATTTATCCATCTACCCGGATAAAAATGATAACGCATAATATATTTTACGTATTCTAAAAGCGTGCTATCTTTGTCTCTCAAGAGCTGACTAATCCCCAATTAAAATTTCTCTCTTCAAAGATTCTCATCCCCGAAGCATCGGGGCAACGCTTAGTGATTTTAACTAAATTTAAAAAATAACTGAATTGTCTTTCTTCGTACCAGTTCTAAATCTTGTTTACAACATACCTCGATAGAGTCTTAAGGTGTCACCTGAATAGTGCAAAGTAACATCGCTCACAGTAATCTTCTTTATTTTACGGAATCTTCTCTCGACAATGCCGAGATTTTTAAGTCCCCGTGCACATATGTGACAGATGTGGGTACGCAAATATGAAATTATAATTGTATAATACCCCGGAGAAAACTTCAAGGATTAATTATTTTTGATATCCAAATTTCATCTATGAGGAGTAATACGGAAACATTAACTGATTCGACTTCACCAATGTTCAAGATAATTTTATATGGTTTTTTCTTCATTTAAAATGTCAGGGTCCAACGAATTGTATCGATGGATCAAATATTTCAAAGAATATCGCCCCGTAGATTATTTAACAATGATAGATACTTTTTTAACTTCTATGACGAATTTTATATCGAAAAGATTAAAATCTACGATTTTTAATTCATTGTTTATGACCAAATTATTTATTTGGATATTAAAAATTGATTTTCTTGAAAATTTTATTAATCAAGTCATAAATAACTTATAAAAACATTATTTTTCTCAGTTTAATGAAAGGAATTATTTTGACTAGGTATACATCTGGGCGTATAGGGGATGTGGTTAAGGTAGCACATTTTAGTATACTGCGGAATTCATTATATTCCGTTTTGATAAAGAGAAGGAAAGCAGTAAATTCGTAATTCGACAAAATCTGATTACGTCCTTTTCAGCCATTATCAGCTTTGAGGGTAACAACCGATTAAATACGGGTGTTAACAGTGTTCACGTTTTCTAAAGATGGATGCAAAAAAGTCAACACCTGTTCGTTTTTGCTATTTTTTGCTATGTTTGTTTTATTTTCTATGTTTATGTTTTTGTTAGAGAGGTTAATAATATCTCCACTGTCTTAAAAATTCTCTATAAGCCCATCCGCGATAAGTATGGAGGTATCGATGAATGAAATCGTGGGGAGGGAATCTTGCTTTGCAAAGCAAATCTTGCAAAGTTTTCTTTTGATTTGCGTGTTAGCAAATCTAATTTTTTACGATAATTTCTGTAACCGCTATTGTGGCATCTTTCACATATTATATTATATCGTGGGTAGGAATTTATTTGATTTAGATAATCATTATAAATAATGCGTTATCCGGTAAATAAGAAGATTGCAAGAAATTAAGTGATGATATTAAGCCAGGGAAAAACCCACCGCGAAAGGGTTTATAACTCTTTTCTCATTTAACTTTATTTACTGTATTATTTTACTTCCGGAAGTAACGTACTTATTAGAAACTTTATAATTTTAGATACACAATTATCTGTGTCGTTGAAATATATTATTCAAACTAGCGTACTTCTTCGTACTGTAGGAGCTCTGTTAAGATATTCTTGTATCATGTGACGTGAAACAAAGGTAAAGGTGCATTTATAAAATTTCAAGAATTTTTCACTGTCGCGATCTATTGGAGCCGTTTCAGAGCCAATCTCAGCACAAAGTAAAATTTTGATAATAGTTTGAGATTAAAATCAGTACGGAATCAGTTCATTATTGCTACATATTGTTTTGATATCCAGAAATTAGTACCCCAAGTAGTTCTATACGTAGAAGCCAACTCGAAATGTTTATACGCAACATTCACCTCGTGTAGTGTTTTTTCCTATAGTTTGTTGGCGTAAATTTATTTCTTTGTATTCTTTAAAACATTTCCTCGGAATTATAAGCTTCAAAGAAATATTATCTTGCCGCAAAAGTTTAATCATCCGGACGATACATCGCTCTCTCTAAGCTATATGAAAACTCAGTTTCTTATGCGAGTATCACTGATTAATATTTCCGAAAGAAAAATTACAGTTCCTTAGATGCCGTGGTTGGTGTTGAGAGGAAAATTTAGTCATCTAAAACGTACCGAGACTAATATGAGAAGCGAGTCTGAGGAAATAGGAAGTAGGATAAACAGAAAATGGGGCGCGCATAATTGTTAGGCCTTAAAAATTTGGCTATATTTCAAAACTTCCCTCGTTCAGTTTCTATGAAAAATTCAATTGTATATTCGCTTTCTTTTACACATGGTTGGATGACAGAGGATATACAGTTTAATGAAATTTCACATGCTATATGTGATTGGTCAAAATATTTGCTAACCTGGTCCTTGCTTTCGTAACTTCCCATTCAACGATTTAGATATACAATTCGGCAGTCATTGGGTAGTTTACAGTCAATCACCTTAGGTAATAATAATAGAAGAGAGTTTCAAAGGATGGCCAAAGGAAGAAAGTTTTCCCGTAGGGATTTATATATTATGCCAATGTTCATTTTAGTTTTCCGATCTATTTTTAAACATTTGCTGAGATAATTCGGTAACCAGCAGCATGTTAATTCTTGAAATAGGTTGGGAATCGTTAGAAGGAAGCAGGTTAAAGCTTAGATAAAAGCTTAGATAGGCTTATGTGGTGCCTTACAAGATGAGGAGTAAGGATTGCTCATACGTATATAATCGACTACAAACTATCGCTATTTTGACAAACATTTTATGGAATTAAATGAATAAAAGCTGATGAAATATACCAATTTTGTAATTTGAGAAATAAAGTCTTCTTCAATGCATGTTGAACTGATAGATATCGAAAAATTCCCGGAAATATATTTGTGTTTCTGCGACCATTTCTCGATTATGGGATATTTTTTGTTTATTATTTTAAAGGATTGAGGAAAAGGTATATATCATTCAATTTTACGCCAATCTTGGACATGGCTTATAACATAAAAGCTTCTGAGTTATGAATGATATTGGCTATTGCGAGTTGAATTCTGTGGAAGGTGTTATTCATAGGATAGGATACTGTACTTACGTGGAATATTTCCATACTCAGCATCCTAGCTCAGTCAGTAAAGAAACGAAAAATTACCTCACTCCCTTGCTTATTAAGTCTCATTCCCCTTTCAGGACAATGATGGAGGGTTAGGGATTAATATAATTTGGGCATTCACTTTGTATCTTTAAAGCTCACTATTTCCGGAAATAGTAGATTCAGAAGCGGTAAGGTCATGGCTCTTTTGCGATTCCATGATAAGCTTATCATTCTTTGTAAAAATATCCCCTTATATTCACTTAAATGCACATATGAGGTGAGTTAGAGTGAGCCTCTTAGAGAAGAGAGAAATTGGGAAGCTAATAGTTGTAAATGTTGTGGTTCATGCAGCAATAGTTGTAATCGGAAATATCCGAAACGTAATTTTATACGCGATTTGCTGCTTTTTAAAAGAAAAAGGCTTTACCTGTTGCGTTTTTCTGAGGGTTTTGTTATGTGGTAGATAAGAACTGGGAGTTTTGGATCACCACATGCAAAAAAGAAGACAACTTAAAGAAGTCAATGTGTTATCCATCATTGAGATCTCAAAAAGTCACCTTGAAATGTGATTTAAAACTTGTTGAGGAGTTGAATTGATCGGATGTATTATTTCTTTACTTACCTTC
Source organism: Pachydiplax longipennis (assembly GCA_036926295.1). Taxonomy (NCBI): domain Eukaryota; kingdom Metazoa; phylum Arthropoda; class Insecta; order Odonata; family Libellulidae; genus Pachydiplax; species Pachydiplax longipennis. The sequence continues at coordinate 7,812,048 of JAVFKF010000010.1, forward strand.
GATTGGTGAAAAATTCTCGGAGTCAGGTGTAAGGATTAATTATATGTTATACTCTAATGTTGAGAATGTGATTCAAGACTGCTTCCGGGTCCTGTCGAGATGTATGATTAGGATACAGGACGTCTCTCTCGGATTCTACAAGGGATTTTCCAAAACGTAAATAACATTATATTGGGATGCTTAAAAGTTCAGTTTGGAGTGAAATTCATGGTCGACTGAGATTAGTGAGATATATTCGTAATCACCGCTACATGCATCTTTGAGAATCATTTTTTAGCTTTAGCTTTAAGGATAAAAAAAGCTTTTTCGTGGGGTCTCCATCTTTTATGTTTCCCATAGCAGTTTCTCTTTTGGTAGTTGGATTTCTGTGTAATCGTAGCTGTAATTTAAGTAATTCTATTCATTTTATAGGTCCATTCTGATAATTCGTAACTACTTTTATATTTATAACCAAATTTACCATAAAATAACACAAATCATAGCATAGCACATTATTTACAAAATAAATTTTTATTCAAGAAATTTTCGTGCATCTCTAATCGAGAGCTGAGGCCTGATTCGAAGTGGCTTACATCATTTTGAGACTTTCTTATGTGTGCCTATAAAACGTATTATCAATTCCGTAATTAATTTTCCTTGGTATTTAGCTATAGTCATTATGATAAGGAAAGAGTCATTCTTAAATTGGTAATTATTATATAGTTATAAAATGTAACGATTTTAATTCAGCGTCATTTCGACTTATCGACTCATAATTTTAATTGGGGTCTCCATAAAAGTAATATTGTAAATCTCGCTGTATAATGTCATAATTTATATCTCAAATCTTTCGGCAATAATTATGAATTCGTAACTCTCTTAGGAGGTTTGGTTCACGTTTGCTGGGAAAACATCATCAACTTCTTCACGATTTGCCTTCTTGTAATTGAAAAAATATGGATATGATTCAAGGGAGCGAAATTTCGACGGGAAATGAATTTAAGGCGTAAAGGTAATGTTCGAAGTAGAATGAAAAGGAAAAGTTATTATTGAACGGCTAATCAAATGAAAGTGCATATTGTTCTTGAATGAGTACACTCTACAATGTAAATTAATAAGAAATTGATTGTCATTCGTTCCTTTTAAAAAATTTCATTGCCTATATTTATCTACGTTCATCCCAAAAACAGCATAATTCAGCGAAACGCCAGAAGGGTAAATATTAATCTCATGAGCAAACAAAAGGCAAAATGTTGCTATTTCCACAATAACACGAAGATTTCAAGTATATTTGCTGTGCATGTATCGCCGTAATTTATCTAGCTATTATATTTTTTGAACTCTTTATTGTAGAACTTCAATAATTATTGACTTATATATAGATACATAAAATCATCTTCATAATCGCTGAAACTCGAAAGAATAAAGATATAAAATATCATAGTTAACAAATAACATAGTTATTGGTTTCGTAGCACCTGTATGAAGGAAATTCTCTTTTGCATTCTCAAAAACTGTTTCTATCCTGTAAATTAAGAACGAAAGTAACAAAATTAGATTCTCATACAAAATTTCTTTTCAAAGCCAACCTGAATCGGTCATGGCCTCCATGATAAATTTTTAACAAAAAGTAATTAGGAGTTACCGAGGTTACTTTCCATCGTATAAAAAATCTGTCTGCAAAAAAACGTTACCGAAGGAAATAATGCATCATCGAGAGTGAAGCTGCAGACGTTGACGCTCACGTGTTTCACTTTTGACGACAAAAAATCGCACAGAATATACGACGTGATGGTTCTGGCAGTTTCGTATGTAAATAGACTATGAAAAAAGGCCGGAACCGGAAATTTCCGCTACAGAGTAACCTTGAATCAACAAGTATGAAGAATTGCCGGCAACGGAGAGCAATAAACAATTTACATTCAGGTTGTTTGCATATATGCATATTAGCGCTATCTCGAAAACATTTTGAGCATCTGTTTCCTTGAATTCTTTCAGGTTCCAAATTAGCTGGAAAAGTAGAAAAATACATTTGTGATTTAAATCGGGATCGAAAATAATTTAATTTGGAAACAAGAGATAGAACAGATTAGATATCATAGGTTTGTGATCATTTACGGAAATCATTACTGGATTTAAATTGTTTTTGATTTTAGTTCGCTCAATTACTTCGGATATTTGGCGGGTTATTAGTAAAACTTTTTTGTTAATAACCATAATTTTAAATACAAAATATATAAAATTACCTAAACGCCTGCATGTCTAAATTTAGAAGTAATGTTGGCTTTAAGGATTATTGTTCCTATAGAAAATTAAAATCTTAAGTTTAAACCAATTTCCTTAGCATCATCGAATAATGATTATATTAATTGTTAAATAATTTGACGAGACAAATACCAAAATAAAATATTAAAGTCTGTCATTCCGGTATTGGTTATTAAAAGGATAATCATACATACCTGCGGAAACAGTGCGTATGGGTGATAACTTTTTTATTGATAAATTTGACGAGATAATTCATAATTTTATTTTTCCTCTTCTTCGATCTTAAAAATACTTACTAGTGAACTCATGTTCCACGCATCTCAGGGAGAATATTCATATCAACTAATCGATTCATATTAAATCTAAAATATTACATTTATATCAGACCTACTTAGTATTTGATACAGATGAACATTAATTTTTATTTTATAAAATAGAAAAGGGAAAAAATAAAATAGAATGTCTTAATATAGGAATGGTATAACATATTTTTGGCTCATAAGTAAACCACCGAGTCTCAAATATACTTGGATGTAGACGTTTTCTAAGATTAGTTTTTTGCAATATGCAAAATTTGAGGTTACATACTGAAGATGATTAGGGATGTTGAGAGTGCCCGGAAAGTCTTAGGAATAAATTATGAAGTATAAGTTTAAGGCGCAACTCTGACTGACGGATACTAATAGTATCCATTTATGTTTTCCCAATTTCATATTAATTTCTATTGGATGATTATTATATTGAGTGCTGCATTAAGAAATAATGGTATGGAAACAGAATGGTATAGACTGAACCGAATTTACTAAAACTTTACTTTGAAACTTGAAACCTTTTTCCGCTACTACTATAATCGACTGTAGTTTCGAAACTACCTATTACTTAGTAGAAAATCCCAATTTTTGGTTAGCTCTTTTACTTTCTTATTCTATCAGGATCCCCTGTATTATCGAATTAGCCGTTCGTTAGGGGATGGAAATCATTCAACAATTGTCTCTGACTGATAGAGGAATCACGCTACACGCTATTGTGCTTAGCCCGAAGTTTAGTATCGTAGATTAGTTTCACTTAGTTCTTGATAAAACACTGTATATTCTGTAATGCAGATGCTACATTTATCTGTTAGAAAAATTAATTTCTCCCTAGCAACGAAAGCGCTTCAGGAGAACTTTGCGTACTTTATTTCAAATTTCCCCATATGGCTTTTCGTAAATTAATAAAGCGAAATATTTACTTACGAATATGTCGTTAAAACCAAAAAATAAAAAAATATGTTATTCATATAGAAACAGATTTTGAGTCGAAATATCCTGGTAACCAAACTTTTTACTTGACGGGCCAGATAGCACCTTTCGGGAAAGGTATTGCGTATTTAAAATATACACTACGATATATTTTATAATCCTTGATATTACTACTAATAAGCATCTCGACGATAAATGAACAAGGGTTAATTACCGATATACGGTATTTCTATTGAGATAATATTATTAATGATTTAAGCTACAGCAAACTTCGCGGGCCGAATGAAAATATACGTATGTATAGTATATGTTTGTTTTTTCATCTATGCTCCTATAGTTGTTTCGAGTTTTTTTTGGATTATATCGTCATTAAAGAGGTTCGTTTCCATTGATCTTAATCATTCTTTATGTTTTATATTTTATTCTGAACATTCTGTGGTGTTTTACTTTGTATTCCGTATCGTTGTCATGCATTGTATTTTCCACGTCACTTTGAAGGATTTCTTCCTCGGCATCTTTTAGCTATTACTATCTGTAAAATTGTTTTACCAACACACAATTTTATTGTAATATTTCCTAGCATTGGATCTTTTTGACTTTCTTTTTACGTAAGTTAGTGTAAGTTATTTTTTACATTTATAAACTTCTATTTTTCTACACATTATATATCGATGAGAGTAAAATAATTATTTTGATGATCTCTTTGAGGGAGGAGAATATTTCTCTGTCTCAATCTTGCTCACACAAAGACGATATTTATTTCTTTTAACGTAACAACGTAAGTATTTTTATAAACAACTCAACTTGCGTATTATATGTTTCGCTTTTATGTAACCTACTTTCGCACCGAAGAGGACATATGTTAATGCGGTTTATATTTGTTACAACGACCCATGAATTGTGGGATAAAATTCGAAAGAATGACAATACAAACGTAGTTGCACTGCTCGAATAGCGATTGAAACCGCTTCCAAGGTCGCACTCGTTACAAACATTTTGGAAAGTTAGTTGGTCAGTTTGTGAAATCAGCCACAGGAAGACCTAGATTCATGAGACAAGGTGTCCTGATTTATCGAAGAGAAGGTCGATTTTATTCGCATTCGATTTCAGCGACATGTACTGAATTTCACATTGCTGTAGTGTGTACGGTACTTCAACCGTTTAAGACTCGCGGCTAACCTAAAAATAAATGCGTAAAAGTTGGGCGTATATAATGACAAGCAGAGACCTTACGCGTGGTTCCATTGGTAGAGTATGGCGGGAAATAAATTTAACTCTCCCTTATTGGTTTCGTTGTAAATCAGATTAATAATACAAAAGTATCAATGAACGTGGACCACGTCGTTGGACCAACAGTCGGTCGCGCTATACAACGAATGACTGACTTACGTTTTACTGATTCCTTGTTTAGTAAACCGTTCCATATTTATTAATGTATTGTATACTGAGTATGCAACTTTAAAATTTAGAAATTTATGTGAAATACCTTACTTCCTTGTAGCTATATAGCTTCCTATAATTATATAGTTTCCACTGAACATAAGAATTAAGATGGGAGTTATCATATTACATATTCAAATCGAGAACTACCTTAGTTGTCGTTAAGATGTATTCGTCGTAATATGTATTCGTTAATATAATTTGTCTTTCATACTAAAAATCAGAGAACATCTTTACCCGGTAAAATTATCCAGAAGAGTTGACTATTTGCTTCATCTCGAAAATTATTTTAAATAATTTTACTGCCCCTCACGATTTACCAAAATGTTTAAAATTAATATTAAAATAAATGCCACGGAAGACTAATTAGTTTTTGTAACTTTGTTACTCGTTGATTTATAAACAATCAGAGAACATCTTTATTGATTTCCTATATTATTTTCGCGTAGTAGTTAACATTAGTTGATTATATTAAATTAAATCTCTAGTCACTAGATATTGTTTATTTAGAATTTCTAATGTGACTCTGTGTACTTCTGATCTGACTGTATACTCGTTGACTTATAAAAAATCCAAATAAATGTCATGAAGGGCTCTCCAGCCTAACAAAATTTCCAAACGTGGTGTCAATCAAATATTGTAGTATGACATTGTCGTTCAAGAGAGCATCAATCAAATGAAGCAATCACATTATCTTTTTGGCCAGTACCCCTCAAGCTGTCTATCTAAGGAATTATGTTTGAACTCAAAATTCTCTGAATTCGTTGTTTAATTTAAACTTTGTAAATAGAAGACGCTAATAAAAAATAAGCACTTTTAAGTTACACTACGAATCAAAATCGGAGAAAGAAATTTCCCGAAAAATTCACCGTATATTATTATTATAACATAGAATCACTGCGAGTAGACACATGATCTGGTGAGAGTAGATGTTCATCAATCAGTATATAGAATTGCATGTATCTTTCGAGAATATTACGGCACGCTTACTTAGTGTTCATCGTGGGCTACATCACACCGTTTGAGGAGTTCTGTGTTTGGATATATACTTATATTTGGTCAGGACATTGCAGGGCAGCCATAATATTGCGAAAATTACCTTTTCAGACGTTAGATCACCAAACAGGGTTTGTTATTGCGTAGCTAAACAAATTTCAGAAAAATCATAATCCTATGGATGTTTCTTATAATTAGTTTTAAAATTACCGAGGGATGAGATCAAAGATAATTGTATTTTTTCTGCGACATTATTAACGTTAGTTGTTGATAGGATTAAATTAAACCAATAATCACTAGTTAATATTTATTTAAAAATTTCTAATGTGACTCTATTTGTTATTGTAGAATTTCCTATTAATGTGGACTGAATCGAGATCATATCGTGGCATCAAGAAGAAACAATATTTTTCATTTTATTTTTCATAGTTTTCGCACCGTTTCGTTTGAACCATGACCGGAAGAGTAAGTTCTGGAACGTTCAAATTTCAATAACTTAAATCCACTTCTTTAAATCTCCATAATTTATGCTTTGGTAGCTATATTGCATTTTAGTAAAGCGTCATTATTTAGGAGAGATTGAGACTAAAAGTCTCCTCTTCCATCGTAGCGTGAATCATCATATTTTATGCCGATGAATTTAAAGAGATAGAGAAAAATGAGATGTGTGGATAGGAAAAACCTAAGAGAATTTTAGGAAGAAATATCCAGTGCAATCCACTAAGGAGGGATTTTGTAAAACCTGTGCAAACTTACCGATAGTAATAACTAAAGGCTTCGAAAGGACATAAGAAAATGTAATGTCACAGTGGGTAGTCACATGCACATGCAGTAAATTAACAAGCATAACACACACATGCATATAGTACATTAACAAGCATAACACACACATGCATGTAGTATATTAACAAGCATAGGCATTTATATATTTCAATATGTACAGTCAGTTACTTGAAGAATACATCCTAAAATAATTAAAAAATATATGCAGTACACATAATAATAACGAAAGATAAATTAATAAAACAAATAATTAAAATATCTATGAAATGACACACAGTATTCGCAACTACGAGTATGCATAATTAATCAGAATATCCAGTAATAAATAATAATTTAAGTACATATATCTAATCACTGATATTCATATGAAACAATAAATGCATTGCATTAAGTACATAGCGAATAATACAAAGTACAAAGAATAAAATTTAATGAAGATTGCTATTCTTTTCTATTGAGTCGATATAATGTTTGATTTTCTATGACTACATAATTTTCAAAGAAGTGATTAATGTAATCTCTTGCTACCTTGTGGATTGCAATACAACCAGATTTTGCACATCTATGATGTACACATTTCAAGTTAGCAACGTTATATCACTCAAATTTTTACGGAAAAAAGCTTTCCGGCAGCACGTATGGTGATAACCATTTTCCAGTGAACAGAGCATTTCCTTCATAAAATTCTACAAACGAAATGCTTTATCGTTGCTCTACAAAATAGTTGCATGAACATACAAGCATACACTAAAATAACGAAATAGAACAATATATAAAATTAGTTTCACTTCACCAATTGAAATGGTTAGAGGTCTATTCAGTGCCAAAAATTAACTCTCCCAGCAATGATTAATTATATCATCGCCTGTCCTTTGCCAAACGTTTAATAGGAAAAGCATTTTCTTTAAATTGTCAAACTACGCCATTGATAATTGATAATACTTGTTTGCTCGCTTATATATATTTGTTATCTTTACAGAAGTGCATTATAATGGTGCTACCATTACCGCAAAATTATTCTTACCGTCGGTATTTTACATTCCGAAGAAAAAAAAGTTCGCCCAGCGTGGGGCTCGAACCCACGACCCTGAGATTAAGAGTCTCATGCTCTACCGACTGAGCTAGCCGGGCTACGTAGAAACATTGAATGTAAATTTAATTTTAAAACAATTACCTGTTGCTATCTATTACTAATCAGAAGACGTTTTACACATTTAAAGTTGATCGTATCCCGGATATAGGTGAATAATCAGATTCCTCACACCCGAATCTAAGTTTATTGATTTTACAGATGCTTTAGCCATCTGTCCGGCTCGTAGAGTATGAGAGTCATGGATTCTAACCCAATGCTGCGCATGATATTTTCCTCTTATGTAAATGTTATTTCTTCTTTTCTGCTTCTTTGTCTTCCTTGTATCCTTTTATGACGTCTGTACTTCATCCAATCACTTCTTGTATGCTTCCCTATTTCTTGATATTCTTTAAACTTCCCTCTTATTCCCCCCCCCCCCAGCATACCTCTCTATGATATTGATCCATATTCATTCATCCTCGTATCATCCCAGCTACTTTCTCTCTTCTCAACGTGGAGATTATTATTCATTTAGAATAATGGGACGATATTCGTTCTCTGTTATTGGAAGGTTATGACATTGGATTAATATGTACATGATATTTTAAAGATCATCCCTAGATCGGAGGTTTGAGCCAATGCTGGAAAATTTATACTGGTTTAAGAATTATAATAATAATCACGATTTTATTGGATGAAATTTTGTTTTGGGAGTCATAACTAATAAATATTGAAGTTATCATCTTAATTTACTTTCCCAACATTCAAAAGTGGATTGACTCTTCTCACTTACTTTAGACGGTGATCTTAGCCATTTCTGAATCGAATCAATATCGTATGCATATTTTGATTTCTTACGATATTATGATACAGTCAAGAATATTAGATCACATATCTAAGAGCAGAAATACGAAGGAAAATTAGTTGATGGTTTAAACGTGGTTGTTGAAGGTGTTGTTAGGAAAACATTTTCGTGAATACAAAGAAATATAAACTCACTTTTTCGAATCCGTAGTATAATTTACCACCAATTCTTTTTGGCTCTTTTCCTGAGAGATGAGTTTACCAAAAATATTTTCAATTCATTTTTAAAGATATTTATACCCAATTCAACGGTTTGTCGTATCCAATTATATATACCTGTACACCTACAAATTTCTTCTTTTTCGTGGAAATAGACAGGAATAGCAATTGCGAATTTTCCCTGTATAATACAAATGAAGAGCTCGAATTTTGAGGATCTCCATAAGCGACCTATTAGTGTTATGATTGAAATTTCAAAGCAGAAGTCGTCACTATCCTAGCTTATTTGAACAATACTATTGTTGAAAGTGCCTCAACAGCTGAGGTGATTTTGCACGTATAGGCTCCCTCCGGGATTCGAACACGGGCTTGCTTTCATCAAGTCGTAAGCGCTGCCCACTTGGCTATCCGATGAGGCCTATTTGGGCAGATAACAGGTGTAGCATACTTCATAAAATTTAAAGTAGATCGTGATCAAATCGAATAGTTTCTGGTATTTCCCAGCGCCATCGAAAGGTACTGAATTCATATTGTTGTCTCCATTGTTCATACGAACAAATGTTCATGGAAACGGATTTAGAATAAAATTTGCACGATGCGTCGTTTATCTGGAACTACTATGGGAATGAACGGAAGCGAGAAAGTCACACATGACTGTACGTAAGTGCAAGTCACGTATGACTTTTTCACTTACGTGACGTTCCAATTCGATCACGTACAACTTTTCCCTTCTTTTTAATCTACAGAAATGCGAACTAGCAGAGGAGCATGAATAATTGCAGCTATTTTCGCAAATTTGAAATCTGTCTTGTTTAGAAATTGAATTTTAGGTTTGTAAAAATTCTGTGCAGTAACTTCACCACATCAGTATGCATATGAATTTTGCTATACGTGGTTCTTTAATAATGTCTCGAAAGTAAGAAGATCGACTCGTCAAGATCAAAAGCATCTCCATCCTTTTCGCTCCATCATTCAAGGCACATTCTTGACTATGCAAGGAGTCCTCAAACTTCCATCTTAATGGAAAGCATGGGATTTTGGAAAGATTTCGAGAATTTCCGAGAGAGATTTCGAGGCAACCAAACCAAATTTAGTTTTCATAGCAAAAAAGTACTTCTCAAAAATCCTAATGACATTTGAATATATGACTCATTTTCATTTATTGTGACTAATGTGTTGCTCAATTAATGAATTATATTTCAAAAGTTAAAGTTAACTACAAGAATGTTTATCGGAGGCGCTCTTAAGCTAACAATTCCAATGGCCGCAGTGATATTTTAAAGAGATTTCGTGGGCTACAAGTAACCTATTTTGAATTCATTAATCTACAATGAAAGAAGGTATCATTGGCTCTTTTTATATTATGTTGTAATACTATTTAGTACTTTTCGATTTTTATTTCAATCAAAACAAATTTTTCGAAACTCCTATGAATGAACTATCGTGAATGGTAAAAGATTTGATATCTCTTAAAGAAGAGCCGCTCGGAATTTACAAAAAGCCGCATGAGGTTCCCAGGCTGTGGGTTACTGACTGATGTAAATCTCATAGGAAGTAATTTACAAAACATGGTTAATGCAGTATGAAATGATAAAAAAACACAGAAATTTCATCATATGTAGAGAGAAAGATTTGGTTATGGAAAAGCTGTATTAGCTATTGTCAGTTAAATTTTGTGATGAATTTCAATGTGTCCTTTCGGCAACTGAGCGGTCATGATTTATCGCACGCCTGGGTCCGTGGGTGCAACCCGTGGCCGCGGGTCGATGCTTTATGCACTCATATAATAATTAAAAGCTCTGCTTCAATCCCATTTTTGATACTGTCACGTTTCCGAACGCGAAGAAAACGATCGGTTTTAAAAATTCGGCGGAAACGCACAAAATCAAGTGCTCTGTCAAGAGGCAGCTCCCCTCTCCCCACATTCTTCCATACCACTTTCCCACGAGCGATCACTGCCCATTTCCAATCCTCTCTAGGCCACTGAACCCTTTGACCTCACGCTCGACCAACGCGTTTGTCAACCGCGGAGCGACGCGAGGCGCCGAGGGCCCGGTTTGGTTGGGATGGCGGATAGGGTTCTAATGGGGGAGGTTGCGAATATAGGAGTGTGGGAAAGAGGGAGTCGCCATTTCGGAGAAGGGGTTGAGACGAAGAGGTGGAGTCAGAGGGGTAGGCGTGGTTACAAGGACGGGTATACCTCTTTATTGCGTCGAATGGGACTGCGAGTGCCGGAAGTGGCGTGGAGCACGAGTTGTCTCCCGGAAGTGGGTGTGAATGGTCCGTCAGGGCCGATGCTCCGGCAGCCACGCTCCGCTGACCCTGTGTATGGACATGCAGGTGCCGCACGGAGAGTGCCCCTGAGCTCGCTAGCCTCGCATCGAGGGGCTGCAGAATATATCGGAATTCCGGAAAAAAGGCGTTCCAGAATTTAGGTGATGTGCTGACAAAATCAAGGTGGTCTTGGCGGTTCAAATTCGGAAAATGGATCAATGGCAAATACCTCGGGCTACCACCTCTGGCGGTTGTGGATGCTTGCTGTATCACGGTCAAGCAGTCAGATATTGCTGGGTTTACATTTAATCAGTTTTTATATAAAGTTAGGAATAAAGTAATCAATATGCTTAAATTGATTTCTAGATATATCGAGAGAATTTCAACATTTAGAGACAGAAAATGGAGAATAATAGTTAATTGTCAATGAATTAGATTCTGTAAATCTATCCGTTAAATGAATTCGATAAAAACAAGCTAATTAGCTTCCAGAGAGCCAAGTATACATCAGTTAAATTTGGAATAGGATTTTGCTCTCCGAAGTCCTACAAACTTAATTTTCCATCGGCATTTTCCCTGAGCCAATCCTTCTGTAAATCTGACGTAGCCATGCACAACTTTGAGTAAGAGATACTGAAGGATTAATAAAACACATTGTAATTTCCAGGGACTTTGTTTAGTTATACAGAATTAGTTTAAGTCTCTGGGAATTACTGTTTTTCAATCCTTAAGCGTCTTCTTCTGAGTAGAAAGGATCTTTGAATGTAAAGGAATCGCAATTGATGGCACCAAACAACAAAAGATAGGTTTTAGTAATTTTGTTCCTTTCACTGATTTAGAGGAAATCGTAAGTATGGCTTTTTTGTCATATTGCGTTTATTGTGAGGGTAAGATTTCGGAAACTGTATCCTTTAGCTCGAGGGTGGTGAATTTATTCCCATTGGTAGGCCCCAACTACCATTGGGCCCCATCTGGAACCATTGGCCCGCAATTCGGTTCCGTATTGCATACGTTCAAATAGTTCAACATCGAATTTATGCGCAAGAAGAGGAATTTATTCGTTGAGTGAATTGAAATAGAATTTTAAATTTTAATGTTATCTGACGTCCTTAGCGATTCTGAGAAACAAAATAGAATTACCGAAGTAGTAAGTGTCAAGAATGGAATAGAAAGCCCCAGCTAATGCAAGATAAGGCAGTAGATTTCCCATCTTTGCTTAACTTTTTTCAGCTGTTGACAACCCTTGCATTACCATTAGACGTTCTTGCTCTCCATATTGTTTGCATACTCTCCTCAGAAATTGTTTCGCCGTTAATTTTCAATCATGCATCAGTACATGCAAAATATAACCAGTTTTTATAGTCTTCGAAGACGTTCTTGGGTCTGTGGAAATTCACTTTCATTCTGAACGGATTAGACTAACCCCTATAGATTGATAGGGAGTTTTCACCGAGTACTATTTACTGCACTTCCCACATTGGAATAGACTCCAACAAAGTAAGTTAAGAAACTGAACTCCTTAGTTTCTGCTGTTATATAAATTCACACCCTTAGAGATGAAAGCATCCCAAGTTAATCCTCCGTTGTTTTATCCAACTTTTCTCAGAAGTGCGACATCGTCTCTCAGATCCGATTTTGACACATTTTTATTTCTTTTTCGATTGAATTCATATTATAGATTCATAGTATAGATGTAAGTGTAGTTCAATGAAAAGGTATTTCGTGTGAAATACCTTTACAATAAACGCGAAAGAGAATTAATATTGTCTATATTCGACAGAAGTTGATCTATATATGAACAATTATCTGTCAAATAAAATAAAGGAAAATAAATTTCATTCACAGTTACATTTAACTACAACATTAATATGACAGTTAAACTTAAAATTGCAAATATAATCGCAAATGTAGTGCTACTGGGTCTTATATACCCAATAGACAAATAAACTTAGAACATGTTGAATAATAACTGCGGTGCAAAGAAATGCCTTCTATCAAACTACAGGAATGTTTTAGGAATCTTCTTAAGCCTATATGCATTACACGTCTTCATTCTGGTGATTATGTAAATTATTTGTGTATAATAAATCTCAGACTCTACCGCACCAACAGAATTCTTTATTCGAATGTATTCAACATAAATCGGTACCTCTTTTATTGAAAATTATTTCACACCTATGGAACTCTATCCCCCTAAGCACGGAATGTTTTCCTACGTTCTGGACTCGTTCTGTATTTGCTCTTTCTAAAAGACTCCTGTGACATCACATCTTTGAAGAAAACCCTCCTGAAACTTCGGATAGCACGAAATTTCAGTGTCCCATATATTTGAGCCAATCGAGAATCCTTTCTTAATTCGTCCCCATCGTGTGTGCTATGGTAACCACACATCAGCCCTTAATATATGTGTTTGCGTATCCCTTGAGCAACTCAAGCAAATCTCCTTAGGAGCTCAAACATTTCTTCCTTCGGAGAGAAGCTGTTGGAGAAAGGGATTGCCTCCCTAAGATATCGGGGTTTGTCTTTTCTGTTCTTCAAGATTTTCCTGAGAATTTACCGTGCATGTTTTGCCTTTAGGTTATTTAGTGATTTGGATCTTTCCTACCTATAAGATAGGGACAAGATTAACTTCTATATATATAGTTAGTGGAAGTCGGTAAAACTGAACGTAAGGGACCAACTTATACATTTGGGGTTAACCGAATTTCGTGTTAGCCGAATTCTGTACATTCAGTCGCTTTGAGTTTCATAGAAAGGGTATTCATTTATCGTTCCTTATATTTGAAAAGTATCACATGTTTACAGTTATTACATGCATAAACTTTTAACCCATTGACTCAATAAACATTTAATATAAACTCATTAGTTTATGAAATAATTGTGAAAATCATCTATAAATGATTTAAACGCAATTTAAATATAGAATGATAATTTTTATAAATTCACAGAAGAGGCCATAAATTTCTGGAATCTCGGATTGTAAAAGTAATCTTCAACTAGTCGTAGACGAAATATCTGTGGAATAGTGAAAGTTATCGTTTCTTTTTGCTTTAAAGCTGTGTATTATTCAGGAAATTTCCTAATGATTACTTTTACATCACTTAAAACCCCTAACATAAATGCCGTTTCATATTATGTGAAGAATTCAGTCGGTATATTTTCCCTGCGGGCCATAAAATGTTCCACCATTTTCTTGTGTTAAGCGTGGTTCCGAGTTAGCCGCTTTGCGTTAAAAGAATTAATTTACATGAAAATTAATGGGAGAAGTAATGAACCAATGCTGTACTTCGTGTTGTGATATTTTGTGTTATCTGTTTCCATATTAACCGGTTTCCATTGTACCTACTTACAGGATTGTGCGGAAGCATTATACATTCAACATTTTACTCGTTATTAAGAAATTTGAAGCGGCGCATTGTTAGTTTATTACAGTCATTTCACTAGGATTTAGTCGAAATTGTCCTAAATGTAGATTGATAAACATCCTCTACCTGAAAAATTATCATTTCTTAGTCAAACATCCAACGTAAAATGAATACTTTAATATTAATTTAGGCACCCGTCTGAGAGACGCCTGAGTTGTTAGCCTCACCCGCAACACCCATCGGAATTGCTGTCTGCATAGATTTAATCTTTAGATGATTACATTAATTTTAATTGGAAAATCGTGCTCAGTTAATTGGGATATCTATTCACGAGAAATGCGTGTAAAGTTTCTTTTTATCGCTTGCTGAATACTTTTGCGAAAAATCGATTGTTGTGACCTAGTTAGGTAGCATTTATCATTGTCATTCATGATTGCATCATTTTTGAACCTATTTTCACACAAATCCTTTTAATCTGTTGCGTATATTTATTGCACTGTCCTCTTGAAAACGTTTCCTTGTAAAATCTGCGATTCGATTGTTCAGTTATATGCCAGTAATCGCTGAAAGAATTTATACGCAATATAATTTTTTACTACGTGGATTTCGATACACAGCGTCATCGCGTTTTCTATGGACTCCCTAAAAAGCTTTTCGTGGACATCGCTTTGAAAACCATTGGCCTAGAAAAATGAGGACATTGCGTCGCACCAACGTGGTAATCTAGAACACATAAGTATTTTTGTTTACAGATTCCTCTCCATGGCCAACATACATTTTTCGTCCTTCATTATTAGATTTACCTAAAATTGCCCTCAGAAGTAACTTTAGTTTGTCGATTCCAACCTTCTGTATTTTGACTTACTATCGGTAATTGAATCTTACCTATGCATAAAGTTCATTTTTGTACTTATTTGAGAGACTTTAGTAATCAAGGTGTTTAAATATAAAGATTTTATCCATCGAATCGAAACTATGAGTTATTAAATACAACTAACTTGTCTTCCTGTACTTAAAAATTCAACAAATTACTCAGTTATTGACTGATTAGACTATTTATCGCCTCTTCATGTAATCGGTAAATGATAAGATCAGCACTAATTATATGGAAATAATTTTCACCAAATAGGGAACTAATATTTAAATGAAAATTGCTATATTTGTTATCGAGTAATGTTCGCAATTTGATCCAGTTATTTTAATTAATCCTACGCCTTATTTCAAGTCTCTTTAATACAACTGCCAAGACAATTAATTATTTGATGAGATTGAAAAATTTCGTTGTCGATAGTCTGTCCCATTGAACAAAATTTAGATGAGAGATTATCTTTTATACAAATAGGAATACTATATCCAAACTTACTTCCATTCTTCTCATTGAGAATCAACTGGCATTTCAGATAGTAAAATATTAATATATGTCAAAACTTGATTGTAAACAAAATTTTTAGTTTAACCTCCAGGGGGAAGAATACATTGTTGGGTGAACCCAACATTGAGTAAGTGATATAAAATTGATCATGGGATGAATGTGCCGATCTCAAATCAGTACTTAATAGGCTGCCCTGTGACATTTTGATCGTGATGAAAGATGCAGACCGACAATGAAAACTGCTATCCCTTATAGCTAAAAGTGTGATTAATCTAAATGAATTTTGTCCGTGCGATAAAAACTGTTTTACCCTCACACTTTCCTGATAAAACAATTGCTTCAGTTACATTGATCAACATCTACTGCATTGATGAACTTGAATCCAAAAGGCTCCTTATTACTGTAAATTAAAGTAGGAAACCCGTATACAGTCAGCTAAAAGAACGAAATGAAACTGTCACATTCACTGGAAGATAAGTTAGCTCCATTTAAATACAACCATCTAATTCATTGTTTAATAAATCTCAGCGTTAGGATTGTGTATAATTCTGTCCATTCTACCTTGGAAATTAAATAGGATAAGTTCAATTTCTGGAGGAAGAGGTCATTGCCATCATCCCAGGTATATGGACTCCAGGGAAATGTCAGTCCTATCCATTGTGGTGATCTTTTTAAGAGCTTCTGGCTATATCCCTCTTCTCTCGCTTCTCATTTCGGTCTTAGGTATGGTAGTTAACTGAAGAGAGCCACAAGAGAGGACATAAAGAGATAAATGCCGGACAGATGTTGCGGGTTGCACACATTAAAGAGATACAGTTGCTGTTATATGTTCAATGATGGGGGCTCTTAGAAATACATGCCACGATAAATACTACTCTTGACAAAATGGTTTTCTTTATGATTAAAAAGAATCCAGTGGGAAGTTTGGAGTTATATGAGGTTAATCGAAATCTAGAAGGACGAAAGTATAAGGTATCCTGCTTATTCTTGCTTATTTGTAACTGAATGTGCCTACTATTTTGGTGGCTTTTGGCTTTTATGCGTTAATTTTAGGGATCGGGAATATGTTAGAAATTTATTTTCGGTTTACAAATTTTTCGGTTGACAAATTTTATTCCGAAACGTATCATCTTCATTAGCTATAGCATCTTACCAAATGCTTCTCTGATAACAAAAATACTTGATGCCGAAATTCAGCAACTAGGAAGAAAATTCATAATTTTTACGAGTAAGAAAAATGCAAGCTGCTCTTTAAAAATAATAGTCTTTACATTTCTTGATACAGGTCGTGAAACATAATCATGTGTTATTCTAGTTTTCTTTTAAATAGTTTACCATCATTGCATTTAAAAAATAAAAATATCTCGGGCTAGCATGATACTTCAGAAAAAAAAAACAAAAACTTGCATGGTGTTGTTGGGACTAATCTTATTCCTTGCAAGAAACGAAAGAGAAGGACATATCCTCATTTTGCCAGATGTTTGATCAGCCCTGACATTGGAATCTTAATTATTAACTTACAGAATTACTATGAATAGAATTATCGTATTATAATGGTAGGAAACTGGGACTTATCAAATTCTGAGGCGAGGAGAGCCGGGGCCATTTTCTGAAAACTTAGTCATGTGCTTTTACTTATAACTGTAACTAACAAAAACAAATTACAGAGTTCACACAAAAATTCAAAACAATAGTACATACGAAAACCACTCCATGTCCTGGCTAGAATAATTTGCAATTTGAATTTTAATAAGTATAATAACTATAAAAAATATTATATACATATCACCTCCAACCCCTACAACCCCTACTACAATAGCATGTATGTATATTTAATAGTAGTATTGTTAAAAGTGCTTCAACAGCTGAGGTCATTTCGCACGTGGGCTCCCACCGGGAATCGAACCCGGGACCGTTTTCACCGATGTCGAACGCGTTACCCACATCACTATGCAAAGGCCCACATATGAAAGGACTCATCAATGGCCTTACATATATTCAAAGACATATCAGTACAGAAATAACATTTCCAATTAATTACTATCATTTACAGTCTTGTTTGTTTAATGGTTTTAATTAGCACATCAATTTTCAACTAATTTGATATAATTTGTATGTGACTAGCAGTAACTTTCGTAAGATTTTAATGGTTTCTGATTGGCATTCTTGTCTACAGTAGCGGCCACGAGGTTCGCTAAGTCTACGAAATCCTATTCGAATATCTCCCTCCCATTTTTCTTGCAAGGTTCTACGACTTGATTATTTTTTCAACCATTAACTTACGTAACAACTGGGTAGAAAAAATTTCGCGGTCCAAATTCGAGACTTTCTTGAGTGACGATCATATACAAAAGCTTAATGTTTTGCTCTTAGAATTTTCAGCTTTCTCCGAAACACCCTCTTTGAGACTGACCGGTATCATGCTTAATCAACCAAGTTCGGCTTTGAGTCTCCGAGGTGGTTATTGCGTTACTATTCTAGAATTTAACTTTCAGTTTACTTTTGTATTACTTTAGTTTTACAGTACGACGTAGCGGAGTGTAAATCGCATTATCTTACCTGAACACTTCCTTATATGCCAGTGAAAATAGATTTCATCACTTTCCCGTACTTATTCGCTACGTATTCTTCCTATGCCCTTGATATTCTTTTTGGTTCGAGCTGAAAATTCTTGAATTTCTTAGTCCATGTGATGATATTTGATCATAGTCAATTCTTCCACACCTCTATATGTAATATCGGCCATCACATTTACGTAAAACTTTTCTATTTCGTTGTTCTGTTCTTCCCACCACATTCTTCTTCTGGTAATATGTCATTCCTTTCCTCATAAATTTCAAAATATACTTGTAGGATTGCATATTTGCTACGTTGGGTGAATTTTCAAGTCATATGCTCTAATCCTTAAGTAACTTTTCATTTTCTTCCAGGTATGGAAGAAAGCGTCAACCACTTTATTTATGTATGTTGCTGTGCTCCTAGCTGCAAATGTTATAGGATATGCCACAGGTATGAGTTAAATTATTCTAAATGCATTACCATTAAGTTAAAGTTGATTAGAACCATTTAAGTATTCTAAGATGACTAGACGCTTTTTAATATTAAATACCAGTATATTAGGACTAAAACAAAATCTATTGCAATCATGCATGATTTGATATATCAGTTTTTCTCATGGATTTGCTTTAATCCCTTTTAAGTTTTATTTGAAATTAATATTTCTTGATAAGAGAAAAAATAAGATTTTTGCAAACCTGCATGAAGGTTCATAATTTCATTCATAGTATATCCAGTTTTTGATTATTCAATCCAAATTTTGCTGGTGTTTTAATTACAGGCCAATGCTTTGGTGGAACTGAAACATATGAGAAAACTACAGGTGTGGAGTTTGTTTATGGAACTGCTCAAGGTCTCCTAACTCAGCCAGGGACTGGAATCACTAGAGATTGTACAGCAATCTGCCGACAGACTATTGCTTGCGCTGCATTCAGCGTTGGTAGGTAGCATTAAGAATTTACTCTCTAGTTAGTAACATGATTCTCAATTTCAACCAAATCTCAACTAACAGAAGTTGAACTAGTAATTTCTGTATAAATGCCTTTCTTCTGTTATCTGTCTGATAATATTTTTTGATAAAATTCATTTAAATCATATTGGATGATTTCATAACAATGGCATTATGAAATTAAAATTGGATCTGATTTATCTATTTATGACAATATTATATTTTAAATAAATGGCTATAGTTTTCTAAAGATGATGAAAGCTTACTGATATAACTTATTATATTCAAATCCTAGAACCATGCAGTTTGCTGATTAATATTTTATTTCTGTATTTCCTAGATTATGAAAACTCACGATGTCAATCTTATAAAATTGACTCTACTGGACACAGAAATAATCTGCAAGAAAAGGCAGGGAGTAATTATTTTGAGAAAATATGCATAAGAGGAGGTAAGAACTTTTAAGTGATTATGATAATATTTATTGAAGATATATTTATTGTTTAGTTGTAATTTTTAAGGAATATTTAGGATATTTTAACTGTAAATCTTAAATTTCTTTCCCTCAAACTTTCTTTCTTATTCTGAGCTATTTAAGCCTCTTATACCTAAGTGTATCTTTTGATTAAATTTGATGAATGAAAGAAGAATTTGAATCTTTCATGATAAATTTGTAGCTGAATACAAAGAAGTAGAATCTTATGTATGAATATTTATTCCTGTTAGCATATGATTTGATTATTTTGTGAGCTAAGACCTAGAATAACACTCATTTCAAAACTGCGCTATAATATAACATTATAAACCTTTCTTCTTTAGTGTCCAATATGAATGCCATGTGTGGAGACAGATTATGGGCATTTGAAAGAGTTGTAGGGGCTTTCCTTGAGGGATTTGATGATCGAGAAGAGCACAATGTGCAGACAAAAACTGAATGTGAGAAGCTCTGTCTTTTTGAAAGCACATTCACATGCAGGTACATATTTTTCAGTTTTCTACGATTTTTTTCCATATATTCGTATAAAGAGATATTTTTGACTGACTTTAATTTCTTATAGGTCTGCAGAATATGACGAGTCTCAGAATATCTGTAGATTAAGTAGAGAAGACAGGAGAAGTCAGCCAAGTGCTTTTAGGAGGGTTCCTGGAAGTCCACTTGATTACCTGGAGAATCAGTGTGTTAGATGTAAGTAATCTTTTTGTTTGTTGCTGATGTTTGTTATACCATTGGGTACTAATGATTTCTAGTAATTATTTCATAGTGTTGGATCAGTTAGTTTTTTCAGCAGTTGCAAATAAAATATTTGGTGTCCTTGCTTTTATTTTTCTCTTACACTTAATTATAGTATGTTATTAATTAAATGCTTGATCTTGATTTACACATTTATCTTAATACATATTTAATTGATTTTTGATTTCGATAAAAGTTTTAAATTAAAATTTATAAAAATATTTTTAGTAATACATTCATTTTATTTCATTCTTATATTATGATACAATCCTAACTTTGATGTTGTTGTTTAAAATTTTTTCTTTGAAGAAGTTTATGTCAATGCTTCTATGCTTTAAATGTCATATCAGAAGATTGCATTCTTCCCTAATCATGATCTATTTTTCCTTCATATAGCTCTACCAGATTGTCGATATAATGTTAGATCTGATAGCACTGTCATTTCCATGGATGAGCTTCAATTTGCTGCCAGTCAAGCAGAGTGTGAAGTTCTTTGTGATCAGGTAGGTTATTAATAGTTTATTATGGATGAATTTGGCGATACAACTTGTTTTTAAGAATTTTATGTGATTTAAATTTTTATATTTTATTGGATAGACATTCATATTATAAAAGAATAAATTATGGAATAGAATTCTCACTTAAAGAATACTCATTTACTACTTGATGGGTTTTATGAAAAATTAATAATTTAGAGGTCTGTTGTAGTTAAGCTTTAATCCAGACAATGTTTAAATAATTTAAATTATGATGATTATAGATTTATAATAATAGAGGTACTTTTTCATCTAAAAAGTCACGAGGATTCACCTGCCGAGCCTTCACATATGCAGCAGATGAGAAAAGGTGCTATCTCAGTGGTGATGATTCTATTTCTCTCAACAATGCTGCTCTAATTCCCAAAAGAAGTGCTGTGTATGCAGAGAAACAGTGCAGTATAAGTAAGTTGGATCTGATTTCCTGATTTATCTCCACACTTGAATACTTCCTTTTTAAGCTTCAAAAATTATTTTATAAAATATGCATAACTTTAATACATAATGCATTATCTTTCTAGGTCAATGTGAAGATGGAACATTTACATTTGCAAAGGTTACGGGTCATTTTCTACGCTCGGCCCAGCAAGTTGGGCTAGCAATGGCTTCCTCTCCTGGCATTACATTGGAATGCAGTGTGAGATGTTTGGAAGCTGGATCAGATTGTCCAGCCTTTAGCCTTGATTATGGAGCCATGAAGTGCTTCAAACTGGACAGAAACACTCAGGGACGTGGAAGTGAACTTTCACCAAGAGAGGGCCAAAGCTTCTTTGAGAAGATTTGCCTTAGAGGTAGGATTTTGAGGGGTTGAGAGGCTAATAGATTTGTTTTAAATATCACATTATGGTCATAGAAACAACTGAAATTTAAACTATCAATATTGCTAAAATATTAGTATTAAAATTTGATCACACAAAAGAAGCTATATAGCAGAATGGGGGATGAAATAGTTTGTTACCGTTAAAAATTTTCTATTCAAAGCAAGATAATTGCTCATAAAACCAAAACCCCGACCTTAAAAAGAATCAATTGCTGTTCACTCATGACAGATAGCTTAGACAGATACATCTTTATAGAAATGAATTGTATTTCAGCCCTGAAGAGAAGAAATATCAACCCATTGGCAGTATAGGTGTTAAACTTCTCACGTTTCATTGAAATTCTCTTTATAAGGCTTTCTGTTAGTGTCTCTCTTTTAATTTAAAATCTCTATATCCTCAGGAAATGTACGTGGTTGTGTTGGAAAAGCATGGGCTTTTGAGAGGCGACCGGGGAAGGAGCTGAGAGGCAATGATGACTTAAAATTAATATTAACTCAAAGTCGGCGAGACTGCATGGAAGCTTGCTTAGGAGAGCATAGGTTTGACTGTCGCTCAGCTGAATATGACACAACAACTGCTGAATGTCGTTTGAGTCGTGAGGATAGGAGAACAAGACCAGCTGACTATGTGGATGCAGCACCTACTGTTGAATATTTGGAGAATCAATGCTTACCTCGTAAGTATAGTAGTATACAAGGTCTAGCACATATTCATGTACATATTCATTTGAATTCATTTGATTTGATAGAGAAATTATATCATTATCTTTCTCAATTAACATTAATGGATTTTAGAGTGAACAAATAAAATTATTTGATGATACAAAAAATAAAGAAAGACAAGTGTAGGATGATAATATCCTTGTGATTATGAAGTGAAGTGATTGTGATTAGAAATATTTTCATGGAATTGTAGACTTTCTATTATACATTTAGTTTTTGTGATTATTCAAGATGAAAGTATGAATTTTCAGTCAAAATGTTATAGTATTCATTTTAGCATTCATCATAAGATTCTCTTGGCTAATAATAGAATCATATGTGTTAATCACTCATTCGATTTACAGAGGAAACCAGATGCACTCTTGACTCTGTGCCCAATTCTTATCCTCGCTATTTGGACACAGTACTATCCTTGGTGACAGATGAAGCTGATTGTGAAAGGAGATGCAAAACATTCTCTGATTTCAGCTGTCGTTCCTTTTCATACTATCCAAGTGGTAGTCAGTGCTTCATCAGTGGTGATGATAGAGGTGAGTTATTATACTCTTAAATCTATAAATGGTAATCATAGAAACTGCAATCCATCGTATATTTGAATTTCATATTATTCTCAGTATGAGTTTTTTCACTTCAGAAGTGTATGTTACTAATAAAAAAAGATTTATTGGAACTTTATTTATTCTGCCAAAATTTTTAAAACAACTTTCATATGGACCATTTATAACCACTACTATGTAGAATTTGGGATGAAAAAGAAATATTGGAGGGAAATCCATCCCTTCTGTTTGAGGAAATTCTCAAGTAAAATTTAGGCAAAAATTTTAGCTTCTAATGCCATAACCATAAGAAATATAAAATGAGACCTGTAATATGTACTTTTCACTCATAAAAAAGCATCTGCGGGTAATGAGGCATCAATGAGCCGACCAGGAACGACTTACTATGAGAGAAACTGCCATGTCGATCACAATCCTCAAGGACTGGGTATTGGTCATGGTTTTGGTCCAGGAGTGAATATAGAACCCAGTCTTGGTCCAACTCTCGGATTGGGATTTGGTTCAGGAGGTCCAGAAAGACCAGAGCCTACTGGTGAAAACAAAGGTGAATATACCTAATTCTGTCATGTATAAGTTTCGACTTAATTTTTATGCTCAGGTTGTGAATTACAATTTACTGAAGATAGAAGTTTGACTCCAACTTTAATCTGTTACA
This sequence comes from Pachydiplax longipennis, assembly GCA_036926295.1. Classification (NCBI taxonomy): domain Eukaryota; kingdom Metazoa; phylum Arthropoda; class Insecta; order Odonata; family Libellulidae; genus Pachydiplax; species Pachydiplax longipennis. The sequence goes on from JAVFKF010000010.1 coordinate 7,835,885, forward strand.
AGTCAACTACTATTTATTTATATTATGTAATTTTAAACTTTCAGGTGGAGGTTGCGTTGCATCAGGAAGACCAGAGTGGGAAAAAGTATCTGGCTTTGAGCTACAAGGTCAAAGGAGTGTTGGTTTATTGTTCAGAGATCGTATACCTGGAATATCTGCCCATTGTGCTCACCTATGTCTAGAGGATCCGCGTTGTAGATCTTTTAATCTTCACTATGAAAGAAATGATTGCATTGGTCTTGAAGTAAACAGTGATACAAGTGGCATTGATTTACGTCCCACCCCTGGAGTTGCCTTTTTTGAAAGAATTTGTTTGCAAGGTGAGTGTGAAGTGCTTATAAGGGAGAAGTGTGTCATGCTTAAATAAAAGAATCTTCATTAGCAATTATGAATGGCAAAGTCAAACTATGGAGCATGAAATAAATGAGAAGACTGAATTTTGTATTTCTCACAAGATATTTTTTTAATGGACTGATTTTGGTATATGGCCATCCTCAGGGGTGTCAGGAGACCTAAGAATGGATATATGCTGAAACTGCTCAATTACTAAAATATATCTTGTGGGAAATATGAAGTTTAGTCTTCTCATTTATTAAATGACATTGTACAAAGTCAGTCCATCTCACATTGATTACTACAGAGCATATCTATTCACTAAATTAAATGATATAAACTGAGTTTCATAACCGTAAATTGATAAAGTTTTAAATATGATTACCTGAACTCCCCATCTGAAATGTATGATATAATGCTAATGGTGCTCTGACATTGGTTCAAGGATCATTAGGGAAATGAACAATTATGCATATAAATTGTATTCATGACTTCTGTTCACCTGCTTGGTTATATATTTCCATGTTTTTGGGAAGGGCTTTGAAAAATATTCAAAATCACCATAATGTATTTTAAATGGTAGAAATTTGTAAAATTAAATGACAAAGTCAGAAATACAATATTAGTAATATATGTGAATGCATTATTTCTTGACAGCTCCTGGTTGTGGTTTGGCATGGACTTTTGAGAGACATCCAAATTTTGAGTTAAAAGGATTTGATCAGGTCCGTTATACTGGTGTGAGCAAAGCAGAGTGTGAAGACAGGTGTCTAGAAGAAAAGCAGTTCACTTGCAGGCAAGTTTTTTTAGAGATTCATACATGATGTGAATGGTCATAGTTTTGGATTGCATATGAGATATTCATAATTTTACTGATTAGCTAGCTAGAGGTCCTTGTACAAGAAAACAAAAGTCTGGAAATGCTGTAAAAGTTGACTATTCTAAAAACTGTGTTTTTCTATGCTATCCATAGCTAAATTTTTATTTAAAAGGCAACTCTTCTCTCTCAGATCAGCCACCTACCACACCAGGCGACGAGAATGTCGTCTCAGCTCAGAGGACCGTTTCACTCAGCCACAAGCCTTTACACCTTCCATAGATTGGGATTACATTGAGAATCAATGTGCTCCTGGTGAGTAATCACAAAATAGTGGAAAGCTACAGATTAGAATATAATTGTCACTGGAGTATTTCATATCTATATATCCTTTACTTAACAACCAAGTTTTGTTCTTATGACTTTGTCATTTTTAATCAGAGAGAAAGAAACTTCATTCTTTCTATTTATTGACTATGAATGAAAGAACAAAAATACTCCCCCAATTCACAACTTTGTTTTAATTTTGAGTTTTATGGATATAACATTAATACATGTAAACTATAAAGTATTAAGAATTGCCCCTTGTCATGCAAAAAAGACTTAGACTAATAGAAAGGGATTTGTGCACCAAAGAGCTGATGCTAAGTTCGTCAAGGTGTTGGTTCCTTTTTTGAAGAGTAACTGTAATATAATTTAAACAAGGCATATTATTTGATTCAATGAAAAAGAAAATAAGAAAAGTTACATCATATGGCTTAAATTTTGTGCATGTCTTTATATTTGTTTTCCTTTATTCATTTAATTTTCAGTTTTGGGAAGTTGTATTTATAAAAATCATCAGAGAGATCGTCTCTTGGTACATGTGGACAAATCAATATCAGCATTTAGTGATTCAAGCTGCCAAAGAGCATGTGATTCAGAGAGAGAATTCAACTGCCGTTCCTATTCCTTCCTAAGTCAGGTAAACTCAATGCAATAAGGATTTCTTGATTAACCTGGTTGAGTCTTATAACTAAAACATTAAATTTGTTTTGATCATACATCAACAGCAATTACTGTGTATTTTTATGTTCTCAGTGATGCTGCAGAAATATTTTTGCTATTTATTTGATCAATAAAAAATTGTTCTTTTTTATAAAGTTTCAATAGAGTTAGCTTGATATGATAAGTTTATACTTCAATGCTTTTGTTTCTATGTGATGTGAAGATGTATATGTCATTCATTAATTTTCAGATTGGAATCAATACAAACCAGTGTCTATTAAGTAGTGATGCTTCATCTTCTGTGAGTAGTGGTGGATTTCAAGCACAAAGTGGTGCCCTGTATGCAGAAAGAGAATGCTCTGGAGTTAGTGGGGGACCTTCTGGTGGATTGCATTTTGGAGGACCTCATGGTTCAGGACCTCATGGTTCAGGACCTCATGGTCCAGGACCTCATCCAGGTGGTCCTACATATGGCCCACATCATCATCATCCTGGTGCTCCTTATGGTCCCACCGATCCATCTGTTCCATGGCCTGGTGCTCCTCTTTTTGGTTCACAGCCTGCCAGAGGCCCACCTTATGGTGCAGGTCCTGGAAAGTTCCCCACATCACCCTCTACCCCATATCCTGGATTTGTATCATCCATACCACCTCGCCCATATGAACACAATGAAATACATGGAGGACTCTATGCAGACCAAGGTCTCAATCCATATCCCTGCCGCTATCACTTAACATACGAGAAGGTGGCTGGAGCAACATATGCGAATGCAAGAAGGTTAGATCTGGATTCTATGTTCATTTTTATGAATAAGCCATTATCTCTCCATCAAGGCTTATGCAATGAAGCTAAAAAGTATCTATTTTAGGATGGTCAATATCTAAAATTTTCCTGTATTGTCACTGCATCACAATATGAATTTCTTGCTACCTGAAAGGAACTTAACATTTTCAGATGATTGCTCATGATCATTCTTGGGATGAAAGATAATTTTATGAGATGTATTTCAATAGACTATATATATTCTACAGGATATTTCCATCTTGATGGTAACCTTGCCTACATGTGAAGTTGGAGTGATTAATTAGATAAAATTTTTCTAGCATAACTCTTGCAGTGTTAGATCCCAGTAGTGTTAGTGGGATACAATAATTTCCTTCTCTTTTTCTTGAGACTACATTTTAATATTTAAAGTGCTGAATATGAATTTTATATATCATAAAGATTCGACAATCAGTTTCATTTGCCCATGTTATTTAAGGGAACCTTTGAGGACAAGAGGTAATGCAGGTGTTACAGCAGAATGTTTAGTTGAATGTGGTCAACAAAGAGATAGATGCCTTGCTGTATCACTGGAGAGCATCAGAGGTGGAAGACAGCGTTGTTATGCCCTAGACCGTTCTGCTGATTCTGAAAATGCGCCTCTGCAAGCTGCTCCTGATCTTGGTTACTTCCAGAAGATCTGTCTGCGAGGTGAACCTTTGATATCTTTTTGTTTCTTCTATTTTAAATTTAGACAATAACTTCTTGTGCATAAGGTATGATAATTATACAAAATAAAATTTATGTTTTTATATATTCAGAGAGGCCATGTACAAAAGCTTGGGTATTCACTCGAGTACCAAGTTTTGAACTTGTAGCTCCTTCTGCTATTGAAATCACAAATGTACCAAACAGACGGAGATGTCAGGATGAGTGTCTTAGAAGTGCAAGAATTACATGCAGGTATGTAAAGATAGTAATGAAAGTATTCAATTCTTTGAGGATGCCACTCACGTAATTCTTACTGAAATACTCTGTTTCAGGTCAGCAACATACTATGGTCGTGAAAAACTATGCAAAGTAAGCCCAGATACCCGCAGAACTTTGCCAGAAATGTTCAGGAGAACTTCAAATGATGTGGATTATATGGAGAATGAATGTGCATCACGTGAGTTGAATTGACTTTCTGAATTTAATACATGGGCATATTTGTTGTAATAAGAGCAGAATATTTTGTTATTCATTACAACTGAGTTATGATATAGTATTATAAAAAGTTCAGTATACAAATATAACTACTTTATATACATTTTATATATATATATATTTTCTTTCATGAAATTTTGTCTTTGTGTAGAATTTTTTCAAATGCTGTAAAAACAATTAGCTCTGTCAGAACCAGAAAATGTAAGAAGAGTAAACAATTAAATTATTTAAGAATGTTTGCTCTGTGAAAATTTTATTGATATGATGGTAGATTAACATTATTTTCATGCTTTTAAGTCTTTTACATTTACTGAAAGATATTATTTTTGATCTTTCATCCTAATTTGATAAAGTTTGAGTTTTTTATCTTTACTTTAAATGTTTATTTATTGAGTTTTTTAATGTAAATTTCCTGTGCTCAGATACTTCAATCTCAGCTTTTTCATTCTTTACTAAAGATGTAAATCTTTTTTCTTTGTAGAACCTCCCAACTGTGAGTACACAGATTCTCCTGGCTACTTCCTTCCTTACACAGACCGTTTTGTTCCAAGGATTCTCGAGGTGGCAGAATGTAGAAGACTTTGTGATCAGGAACGGGAATTCCCATGTCGTTCTTTCAATTTCCATACCACTCGCAGAGAGTGTATGCTTAGCTCAGATGATTCTTTCACAGCAGATAAAGCAGCTCTCATCAAGGATCGTGACTTCTTTTACAGTGAACGAGGAAGTTGCAGCAATGGTATAAATATCTGTTCTACAGCTACTTAAATTTATCTTGTTTATGAATTGAAAGCTATGAAATTTTACCCCTAATAATAGTATACATTTCACAAAAGATATTGTTAAAGATTAACCTCATTAAAAACTATATTTTTTGAAGTAAAGCAACCAATACTTTCAGATTGGCTATATGAGATTCTCATGTTATGAATAATATAATTTTTATGGAAATATTAGTACCTTGAAGATAACTTTATTGCTGTTTGAAAGTAATACAAAGTAAGCTAAAGAAAATCATATTTTTTTAAATCAAAGAAAAGAGGTTTTCTAGACACAGCACAAATAATTGAATTTTATTAAACAATAATCACCTTTGGAAGCATAAGTTTTATAATAAAAATTACTATTATGATAGTGAAAATTTTCATTTTGCTTTTCAATAATATAATTTAAAACAGTTATTATAATAAGTAAAAGCAATTTTTCTATCTTATATTATAATGAGAACTACTTTGATTTTGCTAATAAATTATCCTGTAATTTTCATTTTCAGTTCGAGTTGATTGCACACAAGCTGACATGCTTATCACATTTTCATTTGGATCACCATTTGATGGCCGAGTCTATGCTACAGGAAATCCACAAGCATGCTTTGAAATGGGAAATAGCCAATCACAACTAGTGTTAAGAATTCCAATGGGTACTCAATGTGGAACTGTACAACAAGTTAGTTTCAATTTTCTCTTTCTGGTAATCTGTAGAGAAAAGTATTACATGAAATATTGAATTTTTCCATCTCTTTTATGAGCTTTAGTTTACTAAATATTTCTTCAGTTGAGAAATTGCTTCTGCTAAAGCATCATTTAAAAGATAGGGAATCACTGAGGTATATATTTCATTATTGTTAAATAATATCAGCAATGTTAGTTGAGTGGCTAGAGTACTAGTGCTCCAACCCTAAGGTCTTTCATGTGAGTTCTGGTTTATTGTATTGGTTGTATATTGTTGTCAATAAATATAATTATTAGAAAGGATGTAATATAAGGGATCTATCTGATTCTATTGAGGAAATTATTAATATTTAATATTAACGATAAAATATGCTATATTTTAAAGTGTTTCTCTCCTTTTACTTATATTTTTATAGAATATAGTTTTGTTATTATATACTAATGAATAATATTTCTCTACAGGGAAGAGGACGCTATGTAAATCATGTAGTCATCCAGCAGAATCCTGTAATAATGCAGAATACAGATAAAACTGTGAGGGTTGAATGCCGCTTTGATGCAAGTGATCAAACTGTTTCATATTCACCCAAAGGGAATCGGGAAGAAGGAGGAGGGATCAGTGTCACGTGAGTGGAAATCCTGTTACTAATCTTAGCACATACATAATTGTTGTTTGATAAAAGTTATTCTCATCTGATACATTCATTCTTTTCAAGACAGATATCATCATAATTGATATAAATGTTCAGCATCTCCATTGTTTGTCATGCTAAAAGCAAACATTGAAGACCAGCTTTCAAGGCTATAAGTAAAATAATATTCCTCCATTTATACCAGCATTTTTTAAAAGGCTAGTTGTAGGTGCTTAGAGACATTAAACTGCTTCACCAATTATTAAATTGTATTAAAACATATCTCATGAATCATTACTTTTGTTCTCAATTATCATTATGCATTGCATTTATTATATACTTTACCGACTAACTTTTTACTTAGTGATTATGCTACTGCAGAAATCAATCCAGTACTTGAGTTGATCACTAAAACCTTGAGATGTAAAGAATTACATATAAAACTATTAGGTTGCATGTGAAATCTTGAATTCTACTTCTGAGAGTTTTATTCATTCAAACAATCCAACATTGAAACTATCTGTAAGGAAACAAATATCTTGACAAGCATTAATAATATGGACTTTTGTTGGCATAATTAGGAAGGTATGAACAGTGAGAACATAGATATTTCACATTTATACTTTACGAAGATAAATACAGAGCATCAAAATGTGTTATGAAAATGCACAGGAACTAATTTATTCTTTTGTAGACCAAAGTAATGTATATGTAGTATGAACTAAATACAATGGTAAATGCAATCATCAGGTTTCCTTTATTTATTGAAATAACTTTGGGATTTTAATCATCAGTTTAATCATCGACTTCTTCAAAAGTAGTGTTCTCATTTCTTACCAATACCCTTATCCATTCTTAATTGAATTAATAGCAGAAATTTGAGGCTTTCATGTGAGACCAAGTCCTAGTGCAGTTTGGCAACCTTTACTGGAATAACACCCTGCTAGCTGTAATATCCATGATAGAGTAGGCTCCATCTTTATTACTTTTATAGTGATAGATAGGTGGGCTTCACTTCTGGCTACTGCTGTCAGCAACAGAATGAAGGTATTTTTCTATCTCTCATTTATGTAGTGCAGCAGATATCTAGTTTGTTCAGGTAGAGTTTAGTTACATTACATTAACATTTTATTAGAAAATTTTTTATTGTGCATGCTATTTACGTAGAAGAACATTAGTGTTTCCTGAAGCTGTAGGCACTTAATGCATAGCAAAAAGAATTAGTTTAGTAGTAGGCTAGGTTCGACTGGAGCCATGAATATTGTGTTTTATAGGCTCCATAGCACAATGACGATCCATAGGATGATGGAGTTGAAGAAGAAGTTTGGGACTAGTTATATGGTGTGGAAGACTATGTGGAGGGATAAAGTCAAGGAATATAATACCAGCTATGAGTACTTCTGGTATTTTATTGTTTACTAAACTTAGGCCTTAATTTGCTAATCACTTAGTTAGCCTTAATATGAAATCAAAATAGAACTTCTCTTTATCTACATTCCAAAAGGATGAATTTCACAATATTTATTTTATATTAACCCTGTGTGCATTAAAATAAATAAAACAAAATTAACTAATTTTAAGAGCAGGCTAGTCCAAGGAATGAATAACCTTAGAAATTAGTTGAGGCAATATTGAACTTGCAATATCCCAATATTCACACAAAAACATAAAAATTAAATGTCACTCTTAACAAGAATTCTTAGAGCAGATTATACTTGAACCACATACTTGATATTTCTATGACTTGTTGCTTGTCATTTTTGAAATTTTGACTGTTTTTGGAATTTTCCGTTGTGCTTCAGTATCTTTCATTTATTTGAAGGCATATTTTTGTTCAGATTGATTTGACATTAAGTTCTCAGAATAGAATTGGTTCATGCATGTTTCGATTGTAAAATTACATTGGTTAATTCATGAGTTTAAGATGACAGCTGAGAAAGTCATTTTATAAGTTATTTCTTCATGGATATTTGTTCCCTTAGTCCTATTACAATACTTTGTGTTTTCACTGCTGAAAAAAATAGCTTAGGCAACTATTTAATCCTTCACGTTATCAGAGAAATTTTAATGAGTTTTTCATACATTTCATCATCTCTCATTGTTTTTGATAGAATAGATGCAGACATAATTTTAATCATCCATAAAAATCTAAAATAAATTTTGGTTATTGGCAATATTCTACTTAGGTTTTTCCTTGATTGACCTTTGATTACAATTTATATAAGAAGAGTTTTTCTATTACTACACATGGGACCCAAAGAATAATAATTTGCCTCTTTCTTTACGATTTCTCGACATTCTGAAAGAGAGCACTTACTCTAAGTGAGCCAAACCTAATAGCATTTTAATGCTTACTTACCTTACTAACCACTGCTTATGAAAAACAATGCAATAAAATTTCAATTTTCTAATTATTAACCTTTTGCTTCTTTACTATTATAATTTTAAATTTTATAGTTAAATTGTTATCAGTATTTTTATAGCCTTCACATACTAATGTTTGTTGAAGACTTTCAAAGCTGAAAATATTTCACGAATCATACACATACTTCATTAAAATAAATTCGAAAATTGAAAAATATCTCATTGTAAATCATCTCATCACATAAATTAGTAATGCTGATGAAGTACTGTTTTAGCTAGTCATAGAGTTAGAAGCATTTATTTTAGCATGTATTCTTTCATGACACATTTAGGGTACCATTTCGTCCCTCGGGAACTAATCTAGTGAGTAATACTGCTCCTACACCAAGTGTGCGTATGAGGATTGTTATGAGAGGAGGAGTTGAGGCTACAGTGGTTGGTCTTGGTGAAGATTTACAGCTGAGAATTGAGATTGACCCTGGTAGTGCCTTTGGTATCTTTGCTCGAAATCTTGAGGCACGCACTGATAATGGAGAGCTGCTCACTTTAATTGACAATGTTGGGTATGTATGGTCAGAAGTATAGAATGAAAATATCCTAATTCCCTCTTTTAAAAAATCAAGTGTTAATCTGTAATTTTTATTTTAGCTGTCCTCGTGATCCAAACATATTTCCTGCCCTGCAGATTGAGAGAGGCACCCGTGATTTATATGCTGATTTTAAAGCTTTTCGTTTTCCATCAACAGCAACAGTTAACTTTGTTGCGACTGTGCAGTTTTGTCAGGATGTCTGTGAACCTGTATGTACCATGTGCTTTATATTTTAGAAAATATTTTATGCTCTTCTATGTAATAATAATGATATCTCTTATTATTAGTGAAAATAACTCATATTTTATGTTAATATGGGTTTATAGAAATCCTAGATGTTTGGTTGTACCTCGAATAACAATCTTTATAAATACCAGCAGTTTTTTTTACCTTGGAGATTTCATATCTCAAAAACTGATCTCTCATATTACCCAATGAATAACATATTGATTTGTCCCATGTAAGGAACTACTGTGATATTTGTGCTGTACTGTTTTCAATTATATATCACGTATAGTTTTTGTGTAAAATATCATCTAATTCGGTGCAGGTAAGAAAGAATATAAGTAAGGACATTTGACTTTGGCCTAGTGGTGATTGATGTTGAAAATTTAAGTGTCATATTAAACTTGTATATGATGATTCTAAGTTGTCACCTTTCTAATTTGAAAACTTTATTATTAATTCTAAGTTGGGAATTACAAACTTTAACTCCAAAGTATCCTAAAATACTCAGGAGTGTCTGTATTGTTTGGCAAATTTATGCAAGTCATTTTCACTCCTGATTCTTCTCTTTCAGATTCGTTGTCATACTGGTGTTCAGTCATTTGGTAAAAGAAGGAAAAGATCAGCAGATCTGGAGAAGAATGTTGTGGAAGGTGAAGAGGAAGGCAACAGCAGTAATGAGTCCAAAAATATTACAATAATGTATGTAGCAGAGAACTCTACCTCTGGATCACTTGAGATTCTTAGCAGCACATTCAAAGGTGAGAGATACCTGCTCTGAAAAATAAAGTGAATCATTTTATTGGTTCTAATCTTTCCAAGACAAGAAGTCATGTCAACATCATGGTGTGACTGCTTTCTTTGATGAATCATCATTGAAGCTAATCATAAATCATTTTGTGTAGATATATTATACTTTTACTTGGAATTAAGTTACTAAGAATGACATTAATTGCAGATGCAACAACTAATGAACCTACCATTAGAAATGAGGCATTAGATACATCAACTGCATCAATGGTGCCAAAATCCTCCACAACAACAGATTCAATACCTACTACAACAAAACCCAGGGAGCCAGACTTGCCGAACGAACTTCCTCTTCAGTTAAGGGTGAGGAATTGGATTTACAGCAGATGAATTTGAAAATTCATATATTTATACTATGAACATAAGATAAGATTGTTGGAATAGTTAACTAATGTGAAACATTCTCTTCAGCTTGTTGTCGGTGAAGATTCATTACCAAAGTTATCTAAAGAAGATGCCACCAGCCGTAGAAAGAACAAAGTATCTATTATTTCAGAGCCAGCACCTCATCCTACTCTCAGAAGTGGTAAGCTTGTCATGTTTATAACAAAATTACTTGTAAGGCAACATTGAATCAGTCAGGATATCAGTCAGGAGGTAATGGTGCATACTGTATTTAGTAAACCATTATCTGTATCCCATGTTTTGTCTTATTAGTACGTGTAACTTTGAATGTAGCAGAAGTACTTCATAGTTATTTGAAATCATCTAAATTTTTTTAATGCCCTGTTGAAAAAACGAGGGAGTACATTTGTAAGGTGAACAAGAATAAATTCCCACATTCTCATGTCTAGTATTTATTCTCACTATTCTATTTTGCAGAAGATGAAGAAGACTCAGGATGCACCCAAAGGCCTCTACTCCTCACTGCCTTGTTTATCACCATTTTCCTCAATATTACATTTGTGGTTGCTTTTGCCATGTTTTATCGAGCTAAAAGGAGGCAATGGGCTAAGTTATCTGGGGAACATTCAACGCATGGACCACCTCATTTCACCCCTGAAGTTCTTTTCCGTAGTGTATATGATCGTCTGCAACCTTCACCTAGTGCTTTTTCTGCCTCTCTTGGGGCAATGCTTAGCACTCCCATGCCCCAGGACATGTCGCCAATGCCTCATCATGAGTCCCCTAAGGATCACCCTCTGCATGCGAGAAGGAAATGAATGACTGCTGCTATGCCATCTCATACTTCAAATACCTGCACCTGTGGCAGATATTAGAAAGGAATGGGATCAATGGACCAATTTCTCTTGGTGGTGGGATAATTCCCTGAGAAAGGATTTCTCTTTGTATAAGAGCATTATGATATCTTTGGTCATTGATTTTTAATCGATGAAGCATTGATGTTCTTAATGTTTTGTATGGATTTAAAACATTGAATGGATAATACGATTTTCAATCTCAAAATATCTTTTGCACCTTACATGGTTTTATTTATGAAACATTCAAATATTTATTTTGTAGATGACTGAGAAGAGATTGCTTTTAGATATATTTAATGATAAGTTGCTGGTGTGAACGTTAAGGGATACAAAATTATTTGCTGGAGCAATGGCTTAGTTTGAAACTCTTTTGGTATGATTTGGATGGAAAGCACAACAGAATTATTTTGAAAGTTTATCTTCGCAGTGATAAGATGAAGAATTTGATTGAATGTTTGTGCTTAAGGTTTGTAATTTGTATCTTTTAAAAGTATACATCCCAGTGTAATTTAATTAGCATATATGTTGACTTTGTAAGCATCAGTTTTATGAATCTAAAAATGTTAATCCATTCATTGATCTTCTGCCAATATTCTGTTGTAAATAAATGCCTACTAATTGTCATTTTTATATTATTTACTATTTATTTTAGTCATATTGGAATAAAGAATTAAGCAACATTTCCACTGGATTTCTGCCATATTCCAAGACTTGGCCTTTGAAGAAATAAAATTTAATTTTTTCATGGTCTGTCAAAGTTTTAGTGAAATAATGGCATCTTCAGAAATTTAATCGACTGATTTTACTTCATTTGAGATGGAATGAGAGGTAGAATATTGTTTTACTTAATTGAAAATAACATATATGTGAAAATTTTATTATTTATAAAAGGTAGCAATTATGAAGTTTATAAAACTTTCAGCAATATGTAGTTTTTAGAGCTCTGTATTTCTAAAATTCTCAGAGCTCTTTCATTTTTCTTGCACATTTAAGTAAAGAGTGATTTTTTTGATTCACATTACCCTCTTGGTCCATCCACCTGTATTGAATCAGCATGTGTGTAACATCTTAAATCTTCAATCATTCTTTAATTTTCTTACTTACATAGTGGAACTCCCTTTTCTTTTTCCTCCAAAAATGCCTATATACTTTAATATGCATAGAGAAGTGCCTGATTTTTGTATATGAGCCTAATATCATGCAGTCCTATCAATTTTCATTGGTCCATTTTTTCATTCTCTAGAGGTGAGTTGTCTAGAAACATTTTAAAGTTGTAATCAAATGCAATTTGCTAAAACATCATGAAGTTGAAGAGAATTCTTAAATTAAATAGTTAATTAAATTATGTTACAAAGTTTAAATGAATATTAGTTTTAATTGCAGCCCATAGACCCCTATGTAAAACTTAAAGACTCCCCAAGGGTTCAGAAACTCCCTTTTGAGAATCATTACTTTGGTTAATTTAAATATTAGAAATGTTCAAATTATTACTTGGTGCTTTAAATTTTAACAATCTTGTAAGAGTAATATTGAAGTATCATATCCTGATTGCAATTAATGGTGGACCTTATAATGATATTGGTAAGGTCTTCCAATCAATTGCAATATTTTCTGCTTAGTTTTAATCACCACCAAATTTAACAGACTGAATTAGCCTTTTGCTCAAAATTCCTCCTCATATTCATATTATTATGCATTCCATGCATTTTTTAAAATCTCTTTACTTTGGAAAAGACTTACCAAAGGGAAGTGATACTTTCTTTATGTAACATTTAGGATAATTTGTTTTTGTATGATTTTTGGAGCTACAGCTGAATTCTATGAGTGTTTGCACAATTCCCTCCACTTGTTTTTTGAGACTCACTAAATGTGGAACTCTTGATTGTTGCAATACTTCCTGATATTCCATCTGAATTAAGGGAAGAGTAGCACTTTTTCCACATATAAGAGCAAAAGCACCACGTCTCTCTTCATTCGACATGATGGACTGCTAAAATACCTTGCCCCTTTATGTGAATTTTATTTATTTTTCTTTTTATTCTTGTTATCAATGTCCGTCTGTATGATTAGCTCAAATTTTAAAAAGATTTTGGAAATAAATACTTTTCAAACTCAGAATATTGAAATATAATGTGGGCATTGAAGATAATGATGCCTTTTTACAGCAAAGATAAGAATTATGCTACCTTATTGGACTTTCAGTTTAATTAGTTCTTTGTAATAAGGGAGTAGGCAACATGCTGAAGTACCCTGCAAAATCCTCTCATGGGAATGTTTCCAGTGGCTCCAAAGTAAACAAACTGCTACTGATGACTCACGCTGCTAATGGTAAGCAGTAGCATTAACAGGGGCAGCTTTTATAGCAGTGCTCATCTGTGAAAACAGTTCCTTTCAAGCAGTATAATCCTCAGACTGCATGGGATATAGCTAATCTTCAGGTTTATGAATCTAAGACGAAATTTCGTATTTAATTAATGATGATTAACCTGCAGTCTCTTCTTTGTCCGAAATAGGCTTTGAAACTACGAAGAAACATTTTCGAGATCCCTAAAATTTTCGTATGTGCATTAGTTTTCATCCATCAGCTATAATTCAAAATGATATTATATATTGATGTATTAGTTCATAGCTAATTGCTTGAAGTAAAGATTGTTACCATGAATAGAGTTATGAGAGTTTAAGTTGAGATAGAACATAAAAAATAATCTAGACTTAAAATTAAAGGAAAATTGAATCAAGTAGAGAATAAGTTATAGTTAATTAAATAGCAAAATATTTTCAGGAAAATAGGAGACAATGTGATATTTGGAATTCTATAAATTGGAATTTGAAAATATACGAACTTCTGTCAGTTTATCGTTTCAATTACTTATGTCGTGAAAATTTTTATTTTTCCGTAAGATTTTGTCATGGACTCGCATAATTTAAGTCGGTCAGAAATGGGTTGCTGTTTTTACGAGAGATGTTTAAGAAGCATTCAAATAAACATATTTCAGTAAATTATCTCTAGGTGTATATCATAGCACTCAATAAGTCATACCCTCCATCTTAAAGAATTGAAGTACCTGAGAATAATATGGAAAGGCGCAGAGATATAACTAGAAATATTATTCGTATATATTTTGTGCTCCTTTTTTACAGTTCAATATATCTTTATATAAAATGAAATATCGACTACACGGCAGTTAAAATAGAGGAGTTACCCGTTTTTAATATTTAATATGAGAGTATATGATCGGCTAGAGAACTTAGTCGATTTTCGAAAAAAATTCCTTCAGTGCCCAAGAAACTGAATGTGTAAACCGTATGCGTAATATGTGATGAAACATACATTTATTTTAATAAAAAACTTCAATACATTAAAATATATTTCAGTTTCCAAATACTTAGTCAAATTAAAATAGATCAACCTCATTTTTCGAGTTTTTCTTTGTATTTTTGATATTCTTCCTTGTTTTCCTTGATTCTTTAAGACGGTTTTTCCCTTTTTCTTGACACCTTTTGTATGGACTTCGTGTCGCGTTCGAGAACGCACGCACATTCAATATTTCCCTTCATTCCTACAGCATTGACAGGAAAGCCGAAGCCTTAGTCAAAGACAGGGCGGGATTCTCACGATCTTGTGCTCTCTTTCAGAGAGTGGCTTTTGTCTTACCTTTAGGCTCAGCCCGGCCACTTGTCGCCGTGTCAAATGAGGTTTACCCGCTGCCAGAATCGGCCTCAAGTGGAAAACCGAATGGCGTCGCACAGAAGGTGCATTTTCCTAAGGGACACGTAGCGGAGGCAGGGGTACAAGCGGAAGACGCCTTGCCGGGTGCCATCTCCGCTTCCAGCATTTCCGCTGCTCCCAAGTTTCGAGGAAATCCTTTTCCCTGTGTGAACATATTGTATTCCATACAGGTATGAAAATACAGTTATTCACATAAACATTTTTCATTCGTCAAGGCGATCCGTGTCACTGCAGCAACAACTTGCGGTTTCTGCCGTCCTTTTCATATCGTATTCATATTTCGTATTTGTGATCTTAGTGAATTTTCACTGACTATCACTTTTAAATAATATCTTTTGAGTCGTTCAATTAATCTCTCGCTGAGAATTTTCGATTATAAGTTGTTTGTTACGACGTTATCACTTATTGTCCTTTTAGTTTTAGTTTAGGACTATCAAATAGGATAGGTTTATTAAGAAAGGTTATTTACCATCCATAAAGCGTTTGCTATGTGCCAAATTTGTGCGTATCGTAAGACAAAAGAAGGAAGAAAATTTGTTGCTAATAAATTTCTACCACTAATTTTTAGATTTTACCATCGCAAGAATAAGTAATCCTCTTTAGCTTGTACCTGTTTCTACACATCTATGTTGGTTTTAATTTCTACCAAACAAGTCTGCAATTCTCCTCCAAACCATATGTTTGCTGCTCGTTATTTTTTATCTATTTTTCCCAGGATCCAACCTCCATCCAGATGTCGGTGCATTCAACAAAAGCTTCGGCAAATTTCCTTCTAATCTCAGTATTACTATGAGACCTTTCTTCGTGGTAGTAGTACTGTTGTGTTTCAGCAGCTGATGTCGTTTCGCACATATGGGCTCCCACCTGGAATCGAATCAGAGACCGCTTTCACCAAACAAATTGGAACGCGCTGCCCACTTTGCTAACTAACAAGTGTATATGGACTATGATAAGGCCCGGAGCCTCATTATACTTCATAACCAGCATTGATGGCGTAGGAGTTAGCATAGTAGCCTAGCAACCCCGAGCTATCGGGTTTAACATCTGATTCGGGCATGGAATATTATTGTCATCACCTCACTCTTAATTTGTACTCTTCTTCTGTCTAAATATCCGTTTCTTTACTACCGTATTTTTTGTTTCCTTGGTGTTTGATTTTTGACTTCAGTTTTATTGAAGCTCTATTAAATTCCAAGCATTGGACTCAGCTATGCCCAATTTTGTCATTAAATCTTTATCACCGACCTGTCAAATACAATATATTGGTATACCATTTGTTTTGGTTATTCATGCTTTGATTTTTATTTGGCATTTTCAATTAGTAAATTCGGAGCTTAAATTTAAGAAATGATAGTCGTTTTTCACCTTGTGTTTATATAAAATTTGACTACTTTTTCGTGTACTTGTGTGGAGTTAAACCATATCTTGGAAACTTTTGGCTCTATGTCCTTTTCTATTTTACCTCTTTACTTTTCTAATCGAAACTTGTTCGAGCTATATCTGTGCCTAGGGACCAAAAGACTGATTTCTTAGTTTATTCCTTCATTCATCTGCGATATCCTGGGTAGGTATTTTGTTCTTCGTATTTATTTGAATTTTTCATAATAAAAGCGGAAAGAAGAAGAACGAGAAGAACGAGAGGAATTTCCGTAAAAAATCATGCTTTATCGTAGTAAATAGCAATAAGGTGAATAGCAGAGCATTAAATTTACAGCCAGGTGCAAAGTCAATAGCTTATTATTTGTAGTCCGTTTAATTGGGGATATAGTCATTCGATTACGTGTGACTGCCTCTCGTCATTACTTCCCTAAGTATCACGCTCTTTCGGCGGAGTTGTTTTCTCTCTCGCCGGCTTTCTCTCTATGATATGTAGGGAATAAATCGCAGGAGCATATGTTCATTAATAGCCTAGGGTGTATTTTGTCCTCGTGGCACTGACCCCACACACACAATCCGTTTTGTAGCGGCTGCCGCTGACGGGACGGAGCTAAACTGTGGTGGGCTTTACTCCGGGAGGGAAATTGTTCCCATTTTCCAGCGCGTGATTGCTTCTCATCAAGGCGATCGTGAGTTTCGGGAATCCCACCCCTTTGAAAACAGTTAATTCTAGGGAATTTCGAACCGGAATGATGACCGAACTTCGGTGAGGAAGGGTTCACTACCGCACATACGCGACAGGTGTGCGAGACTCGGCGTATAGGCCTCGATAACTTGATTGTTTCACCAAACTAATTTCAGAGAACTATTACCAACTTTCGAGGTATAAATGAGAGAAATTGCTCAATATTAGTTTCATGTAACTACTTTCACGAAACGGGTTCGGTTATAAGGTCACTCTATCAAAACTAAAGGTCTTTAGAAGAATCAATGGATGATAAGTATTGTTTTTTACTCCAATATTCATTTAATCCCATTGTTTACTCCATAATGAATATTGGTCGATACGGCATTTAGGTTAAACATACTTGAAAAATATAATATTTTAATTTTGCAAATATTTCGGAACTCAGTATTAGACTTAAACAGTTCCCTTACTAATTTTTAAAACTTATTGGCCACTTTTATAACTACATATCTACAAAATTTGTTCATTCATTCGGTTTCGAGGATACAGATGCAAGTATTCAAAATCAAAAATCATCGGGTAAAGTCGGTATAACGGCTTACATTTACCAATCATCGTAAAGTGTTTCCATATATATCCTGACGGAGAGATTTTTTTTTCATCTAATTAATTTTCATCTAGTTTTTATCCACTTTCGTATTCCTTCAGAATTGAATTTCATTTAATTAGAATGTTCATGAACTTTTGAGAATTTGCTTCAGATGATGAATTTGATATGGAAATAACCACAGCCAATACTTTCAGTTCAATTGATTTTCACAGGTATATATTTTTCATTTTTATCCTATATATTTCTTTATAGTTTTATGTATTATTAAAAATAGCGTAACTATTAAATTAATTTCCAGATTATAATTCTATTCATAATTTCTCTCAATATTTCTACTATTCGAATTTCGTTACCTTTGTTTTATATCTTCACTATGATATCCGTCGTATGGTGTACATTGTCTGCGTATTGATGTCTTGAATAAGTTCCTCGATAAGATGGGCTTTAGTTACTTTACATGGCTTATCGTCACAACAATAATTTCCATCTTTAATTTTTCTTGGAGTCGATGGATGGAATTCAGCAAAACTACCCTCTGTGGATTTTAAATGCGTCTGCTCTATAAATACTTAGAAAACTAACATCTCACTAAACCTTTTTAAGAAAAAATTCAGGAATCTTACTATAAATTCCTCACCTATTTTCGTTAAGGCTTGAATTCTTTAGTCTACTTAGTCTTTTAACTCTTGGTTAAAAAAGAAATGGTATGTAAGTCATCTTACAGTAGCTTTAGGTTTATATAAGCCTTCGCTCATATGCTAATTTTGAAATAAAATATACAGAGATCTTGACTAGTTAGCTTTACTTCTCTCCTTGCTCAACTTTAGGGAACTCCGATCACTTTCACTCGAGTAATTTCGCTCAGAAAGAGATTCCTATCCAAAGTCTTTGATCATGGCCTTTTCCGATTCTCATAATGTATAGTCGATTGAGCAATATCCACTCCTTTAAAACGCATATGAAAAAAATCATCTTTCTTAAGCTCATTTTTTTCTGTGAGCACGCAGATTTTACATTTTTCTTTGTTACTCGTTTTGGAGCTCTCTTCCTCTATATCCTTTTCTTTTAATCCAGTTATTATAGAAAAGATTAAAAAATTGACTAATGAAAGATAATTCCAAGGCGATCTTTTCCTTATTACTGAAATTTTATGAAGTCTATTTCTTTTGAAAAGATTCGATTACAAAACTAAGTCAAATTACTTCATAATTTTATGGTCCAGTTGGGATAGTAGGGAAGAATCCTCACGCAAATTAATTGCTATTCTTTTCAAGGAAAAGGATAAAGGTAAATGAAAGTGCTTCATATGAAAATTTTAAATAGTTTATTGAATTTTTAACGAACAAAATGCTGCAGTTACTCCAATCGGCACTGGTACTGGTTTTATTATTGCATAGCGTCAAATAATTTCAGTATATATAAAAATAAATACAGGTTGAATTTCCTTAGTCCGAAATACTGGGGACTAAGGCTGTTCCGGAATTTGGGATTCCCGGATTTTGGAATATATGATTAGGTGGAATTTTATCGAGAAAAAGGCAGAAAAAGAAATTATACAATTACACTTACAGAAAATTAATTATGTTTCACATAAAATACATGAATAAAGATGCAACAAGCAAAGAATGCAAACGTTTATTTATTAATGAGCTGGATGACCAAGTACTGAATCCTTTATGAATGAAAAAATACATCGTATTGAATCGACTTTTAATATATTTTCTTTTGTATCATTTACTTCATTACTGAAGGTTTTTGTTACAAGTCCTGAACATACGCATTGCTATCATTTCGTTTTGTAATGAATTCATACTATTCTAGTCCTCCAATATATTCATCACAGCGATTTTACCATCTCGTTTATAAAATGTTAAATAACGATATTACTTGGTTCTAACATCTTTTAAACAAGAATCCGTAAGATTAGAATCACCTAAGGTCCTAATTAATCGCTGAATAAGAAACTTCTCTAACTTTTTAAGGTTTAAATGATTTATTATTTTTATTATCAAATCATTTTAAGATGTTAATCTGTGCTTTAAATCGATGATTTTGATCCTTATAGCCAAGTTATTCCTCTTAAGTAGCACGGAGTTAGGACTCTGCACCGGCCTGCAAAAACTGCAGGCCGGTTAGCTTAACTTTCATTTTTTGTCAAAGTACGGAGAAAATCGTAACGGAATACCTTAGAAGTTACTGGGATGAGGACAATTGGCTTAGCGAGCTGCAGCACGGATTTAGAAAGGTCACTCATGCGAAACTCAATTATTGGCACTACATCAGGATTTAGTTAACGCGGTAGATGGTAGGGTTACGTTAGATGGTATTATCATAGACTATGAGAAGGCATTCGATAATGTAATTTCGCGTGAGATACTCTTATCCAATGAAAGTCAAGGAAATTTAAATATTGATTAAAGGGTAATCATATGGATAAGAAATTTTCTTACTGATAAAACTCAAAAAGTAAGGGTGAATGAGAAATACTCTAAGAATGTCGATGTAATCTCGAGGGTACCTCAGAGAAGTATCATCGGATATTTACATTCCTAATAATTTATGTTAATGATCTGCCTAATTGCATTAAATCTAACATTCGCATATTTTCAGATATTTGCATCATACACAGACAAATAAAAAGTAACAAGGACAGGGTAACAGAGGGATTCAAATTCTCTAGTAAAAGTAGGCTCACCTCATCAGGTAACAAAACTATTCAATCCCATAGATATCACTTCAATGGAGAAACAATACCAACATCCGATCACTGCAAATATATGGGAGTTACATTGAGCGGAAACTTGAATTGGGAAACCCACATAGATCATTTGGTAGCGAAGGCGTAGAGGAGATATACGTCATGATAAATTTAAAGGGCAACAGTAGGGAAACAAAAGTTCTGTGGTTGATCCTAACCGGAGCTTAGTAAAGTCGAGTTTAGAATGGAAGTGTGGAATCCTTGGGAGAATTGCTCCGTAAAGAAATTAGAGAAAGTTCAAAGGAAAACAGCTCATTATGTAATGAGTAGGTCTAGGAAAACGGATAGAGTCTCGGAGGTGGTGAAGGTCCTTGTATGAGAATCACTAGAAATGAGGAGGAAAATAAATAGGTTGTGTAAATCCAGTAACAGCCGGTTATGCCAACAATTCTATCTTGCAGTACAGGATAGAATGTTTCAGAAAATTTAATCGAAACAGCAAATTTTGAAAAGTCATAAATTTCTGTAAATAATTTCTTAATATCTTAAAATATTTATTTATCAACATGCCACGACGCTGCTACCTGACTAACGTATAACTGCGACGGAAAACTAGTAAATAAATAAATATGACGGTTTGCTGCTGATCCGTATATCAAAAGAAACTATTATCAGAATATCTCATAAAAACAATCTCACAAATTACGTAACATAGAAGGACCAGCTAAACAATACTAGGCGAGGTATTAATGTCTCCTAGGGAATAGTTTAGTAAGTATACAAGTCTCGCCATCAATTCATAAGATCTGTTTGACGAATTTAAATTAAATGATAAAGCCATTGTTAAGATTTCGGCTATATTTTGGCAATCGGCTTCATTACGTAAATATTGTGATCATATACCACAGTAATAATGATCTTCATAATATATCGCTAAGCAACAAATTTATGATGTATCGATGAATGTCTTTATAATTGTTGTAGTGCAATTCATACCGCTCTGAACACTAGGATTAATCAGTCCTGTCTGTTTTCTAAGAGGTTTTCATCACAGTTTTAGATGAGTGCCGTATGAGTCTTTCTCCGCGGTAAATAGTTTACATGATATTGAATAAGTGTCATTGGACAAATTGAAAGTTTAGCGTTAATTATTCACCTTTGTTGCTTATGCTGTTTTTGTTACTTTTCTTCATCTATCTAGATACCAACTAGCAGCGTTATAATAGTGAAGCGAATAGTTAAAAATATCTTATGGTAAATAAAATATCTTATGATAAATAAAATATCTTATAGGAGATAATTTACATCCTAGTTGGTTGAAAAACGTTGATTTTATTTTTTATGAATATATTTCAGAAATGTTCTGAGGGGGACATAAACAGAACGTTAAGGTGCAATCAGAGTATACATGAGGCACGAGTACATTTTTACAGCAATAAGCTAATATCACAACGACAGAAAGCAAGGATCACAAGGCTCAGGATTATAAAACTGCAGATGAGAATCTGCGATCCTGGACTTCCCGTTGCCTCCAGTCCTTGGCATCAACACAGGTTCAAACATTGACAAATACGGACATCGGAGAGTTTTTATGCCTTTTATGCAGACAAAAAGTTAATGGAAATGTGGAACGAAAGGTAAGTTTTACGTTGAAATAAAATATCTATACGTAGGACATGCTTGAGTTGCCTATAGTTCAGGCGAAACATGTAAAAAGTAGGTATTTTTTCATACGCTAAACTAGTGGACAAATAATGAAGGAAATTGAGGGGATTACCTTAGATTTTCAGATTCTCTTCTTAAAAAATTTCATATTTTTGTTGTTCTTAATATCTGTGATCGTATTCTAACCTTACGTATTCCTCTCTCTCGACTATTTTTACTTCTCACTTTGTATGTATTTGATAGTTTAACACCGTATTGTTAAGTTTAATAATATTGCTATTCTATCGTAGGATGCCTTTGTCGATCATAAAAAAAGCAATTTAAACCACATCCCTTTTTGTGCACTGAAATTTCTTTGAGTGCGCATATAATGTTTCACACGTTCTTCTTCCTCGCTCATTGCCAAACGGTTTTCATGTCCTGCTATATTCTTTTTTATATTTTTGGCATCTTTCAGCGGATTTTGGATTGATATTTTACCTGCGGAGCAATTTTTTTGAAAACTCGGTCGTGGAATCCTTCACCACTTGGAATTGCATTTCGAGGACAAAAAACAAGTTTTCAAGGCATCGTACTTTCTCTTAGCGCTGGAGGGACTTTCGGAATTTCAGTCGAGTCCTGCTAGATACCGTACTCTCATTTTGTTTCCCCAGGGATTGTTATCAGATCGGTTTCAAAAACTTCTTCTTTATACATGAATGAATAAATCCTTACGATTATTCTCGTCATAACCGATATAGTTTTCGCACTGACTGTCCCAGTTATGCATTGGAGGTCAAATTTTCCTCGCACAAAGGACTTCCTGCGAGAAATTTCCCCTCTGAAACCTCGTGCGTATGTGTAGCTTGAATGAGTGGATCACCTTTGATTTCTTTTAGGAATGCCCACAGGATTATTTGTTTTCAAATCTATGGAGCGGTGAAAAGGTGTGCCTCCGAGAGAGTATCGATTTGGGCTTCACGGCATATTCGTTTACTTCCCGAGATTTTAATTTTTTCAATCGATATACGGTAGATTGATATCGCTTGCCACGATAAAAAATCAATTCCAACGAGAGAGATTCATTTTATCTGTTTGTTTTGGTAGGGAATACATCCCGTCTACATCAGCTTTCGGGGACGGCAGGGAAAACAGATGTCGAGTTTTTGGAGTTATTCTGACGCTACACAATATACTTTCTATACTGTCATCAGCTATTGGAATTTCCCGACGGTTTGGACAGTCATAAGATGAAAACTTTAACCTTCCCTTCAGTATGAGCATATGTCGCTCATAGCTATCTACAAATAGCCCGAATGAAATAATATAGCAAGTTGGATAACATAGAAAATGAAAGAATGATGGATTTCCACCACATCTCGTCGGACTCAGTGAATTTCATTTTGGATACCATAAACTAATTATCATATATTAAGGGAAATATATTCCAAGTCTACAACTTTACCCATAACCACTACATTTTGGCTTCTCAGTTTCTTCTTTTATCTCGAATAAGTTAACTTCTTTGTGAAGAGCATTTGTTTTGTGGTATTATTAATAGTAACATTACATCATCTACATTGACTATCAATCCGAAGACTAGTTTGTCGCATCTATCCTATCCATTCTGTTCCCTGCCAATCGCTTTATTGCCCTATAATTCCTAACTTTAACAGTTACCATCATCTGCATCCCGTATTTCAACCTAGATCTTCCTCCATAATTCATTCCCTACAACACTCCTTCCAACACTGTCTTCAGGAGACTATTGTATCATTGAGTGAGCCTATTAATTTTCTCTTCCTTCTACGAATGTTTTCCATGGATTTCTCTCTTTAGTTACTCTTCTCTTAAATTCTAGAATAAAGGTTTTCCACCATTCTGTAATATTGATCAGACGTTTTAAGATTTAGTACTTACATGATTGTCTATCACCTGCGCATTTTTGCAAAAACTCAATAATATTTATGCACCTTTTACAATAGAAATAATAAATAATAGATATTAATTAATAATAGATTCAATAAATAATAGTTGATACAAATGAAAAATCTGAGATACTGCTTGTAAAATTTCTAAATTTTCCCATTCATCCATGAAAAAGTATTTTCAAAATGACATTCTTCGCTCGTTGTACATAGAGCTGAATAAATATTTAAATAGAAGTTGTCATGCTGTTATTGAAATAGCGAGAAATCTCAGAGATAGTTATCAAGTGAATGGGCGAAATTAATCACGACATTCACTTCATTCTACAATACCTCAGAGCCTTACTCAAATTACATTTATTCGAGTATTCTAATATACGCGATAGTTTTCGTAATTTTGAATATTTATCGTAAGGGTTCCGTTTCAGGGGCAAAAGCTCAAGCGAGTATTGGGATTCCTTACCGAAAATTTAAATTGAATATCCCTAATTAGGATAGGCTGGTGCAATTTCCTTATCGTCTAACCTAAAAACGCCCGAGCGCGTTCCATAACCGTATGCTCCATTAACTCCATTACCCTGACGGTGTAATGAACGCCTCAACGGTTTAGGGGTAGCCGACATGAGTCGAGGACCGGCCTCACATCGACAAAATCGACCGCCTAGGCCCAGCTGAAGTCTTCGGTTTAAATCCAAGATTCGACTCTAAACCGCCGAAACGCGGTCTGTCTGGGAACGGGCAGCGGGCTTTGGATATTCCACTCACTCGAGAGGCTTCATTGATTGGATTCTTGGAAGTATGCAGTGCACCCCCTGAAGCGCCCTTAACCCCACTGAATATATTTATCGGTATATCAATTATATGAACTGATACATTAGTGATGCATTCCTAACCTTCGATATTTTTGGTGGTTAGAGAAAAAGTGCCGTACAAATCGAGTCTCTTAGAGAAGCTTATTTTAAGTGAAAAAGGAGGACAGGTTCCCCAAGAGAGTTAAGAAGATTATGAATTACATTTTACTAACCTTCGAGAGTAATATATCGTAAAATTATTACCAATTGAATTGATACCAATTGAAGTGATATAAAAACAATAAGATTAATGGAAATTAAAACAACAATTTACTCTGCATCTTCATCAGCTGCTGTTCCTTTATTTTTATAATCTGTATATCGCCATCGGAATTTTTCCGCTTCTTTCGACATATTTTGAACTTTTTTCTGCTAGATTTGAAAATGATAAATGAGCGGCTAGAAAGAAACGAACTACTAACAGCAATTTATCAAATTTTATATTTTTTATCATTATGTTTTTCATAGAACCGTACAAAATGAACAAGGCAAAACGTTGCCAGATATCTTCGACCGTATGCACTAACTATTAATTACGTACCTTACAAGTTATGTGTATTGAGAAATTTTTAAAAACGATGATGATCCGTATATTTTCTCTATCATATCATATTATTCTGCAGTGACTATTAGTAAACTATTTCCAACTCTACATGTAAATTGAGAGCGGATTCTGTTCGTAGGGTATTCCGTTCGAAGACTGGTTTGAACCACTTCTCCATAGTTAGTTTACCAGTAGCTTTTGGAGAAGGAATAAGGCTTACTGGACAAGATGAGGAGTAAGATAAGGATAATTTGCCTTAGCTCTCCTCACTTATGTTTGACCTTCCCTCGTTCGAAAACCTGAAATTCCGAGTGGCGTAACTTTGGTTTTTGCTTTCACAGGGCTTAGCCAGGAGTATGGCCTTTCTGGGCGTTGTTTGCCGCGTTTTAGTCACTTCCTGATACAAATACTCTTATTTATTTCTAATCTTGCTAATGACGCCAAGTGAAGACTATAGCAGAAAAAGAGGAAATAGGGCTTAGGCGTTGTGTCTTTGGTTAAAAATTTTCCTGGATTAATTGTCATTGGGTGAAATGTCTGGATACACTTTTATTTGCCTCAGCATTCTTTTGAAACCTCATTTTTTAAAATTTATGAAATCTTCATTCTTATTTTTAGATTTTTTTAAACACATTCAAGAATGCTTTTTTTTAGGTCTCTCTTGGACTCGGAGAGGTTGAACGGAAGTTTAAACAAAAACTTTTTAAAGGGATAGAAAATAAGCTAAGGTACGAATAATCTATAAATTTCTTAAAATTACGGGCCATATAAGTATATCAAGCATACAAATGGGATCTGGTTTATAACTGTCGCGAAGAAACTTATAATATAAATGATTTGATATATTTACGATCTTGTCAAAAGGCCTAAATTTTTTGAGATCAAATGGAGAAAGTCATCTCAGCCTGATGAGTTGTCTGATAACCTACCATGCTTTCCTAGTTTTGTAATCATTCGTTCAGAAATCTCTTGGTAGAATATCTTCAAATATTCTAAGAACCAAACATTAAATATATTATATTAAATTACAGATATTTATTCATTCCCTCCATGAGACAAGCATCCTTTTAACTCTGAACTCATGGACCAAATCCGGCAACCCACAAGTTTCACGAGTTTTTATCTCCTATAATTATGAGTCAAATGAACTAGGGATGAAAGTTCTTCGTAAATACCTTAAGTACTCTCCCCAATTAACGAAATCCCCACTCCTTTCATAATTCTTGCTGCCGATTGTGAGTTGGCTCTTTCGGATTTTCCATCAGCTGGGTGCGCGGAAATCTTCCCTTCTCTTTTATCTGTCCATTTACCACCGGCGCTCTAACAGATATGCGATAAGAAATGTCAGGTGAAAGGTAAATTTTGAGAAGCAAGAACTGACGAAGGCTAGTTTTCATATTTATCAGAGGATCTTTGCGGATAAAATAGACAACAATATATTTTCCTACAAATTTAAGAATCCCAACTTGCGGTCCGGTCACCTAACTGTGGCCAAATATAATCTTATGAAGATTATAATACGACAAATCTGGTTCATTATCACATGCGGAATATGGAAAATCTATGCACACACAATTAAGGCTGGACATTTTCTAGAGGGTCCATAGAATAAGAGAAGGTAGAGGGTGACTTCCAAATAGAAGTTCATCTAAACCTATGTAGGTACTCTGAAAGTCGTCTTTCGGCGTATGGCAGGGGGTGCATGTACCATGAATCACCGTCCCTAGCAGGTTATTTTCGTATATCACACGCAGAAAATAGAATTTTTGAAGCTATTTTAGCATCTGTTGTTCTTGCATCTATTTTCCTGATCAACCTCATAGTATTAGGACGGCCTATATATTTAATTATTTGAGTAACTCCCTCGATATAGAATGGGATACAACAAATTTTTCCAAGGAGGTCATGGAAACAGATTCACTTTTTGAAAACTAATTGCCCGAATGGACAAATTTTCCAATTTTAACGCCTCATAAATTACATTAATATGTGAAGGCAAAAGCATTGCATGGAAATTTGGAATAGTTCATCGCAACCTCATATAAATTTCGCTTGTAAAGGACATGTTTGAATTAGTATCCTCCCTTATATTTGAGCTAATTTGGTAACATATACCGAAACCCTCTCACAAATAATTCACCTGGAAGAAAATTTAAGAGAGATTCGAGATGGTTTGGTCTAATTTAATAAAATTTTAATTGTCATATTTGACGTTTCCACTTTTCATATTAGACTTGAGAATACTCATCCTCTTAAAACTTTTTCAAAAACCTGATAAGCAATTCTCTCCCCTTATTTATGATGGAATCCCATTGAAATCGAATGTACATCTTTCTTCGTTTTTAATTTATTTCCAATGTCCTTGCTATTTTTATAGTTATTACAAGCTTTTATGATTTCCATCTCGTCTTACACCTTGCTTGCCAAGCTTCTTAAAATTTGTCATCTATAATGTTTATTTTTATCCTTAGAGTTCTTTAAATATTTAAGGATATTTTTGCTGCAAAAAGACTTAGCTGCACCACAACTCCGGAGGGCTTTCACCAAGTATCAGGTCATCAATTTAAAGCGAAAATTTTGAAGAAAAAACCTTGGATCGTACACTGAGGGAGTAGAGCGTAATATCGGGGAAACTTGGGGAATTGGGGAATACTTCGTTCCTTCCGACCTATGCCTACTATTGCATTGAAGTACACAATATCTTGCGCTGGGATTGACCTTTTCTGGTCCGACGTAAGTTGAAGAATAAAGCTCCCCATTGGGACCTGTCTTTGATGTTCTTCTCTCGGTTTG
The DNA here is from genome assembly GCA_036926295.1 of Pachydiplax longipennis. Taxonomy (NCBI): domain Eukaryota; kingdom Metazoa; phylum Arthropoda; class Insecta; order Odonata; family Libellulidae; genus Pachydiplax; species Pachydiplax longipennis. The sequence continues at coordinate 7,864,127 of JAVFKF010000010.1, forward strand.
ACACTGTTACAAGTTTGGTAAAAAGTTACGGCAGGAAGATGCGTGAATTGTGTGGAAGGTTTCAAGGGAAGGGAAAAATCTGAGGCTACTCCCAGAAGAGAAACAGAGTTCTTTAGCGTTAGAATGGTATCCCTGTCCCAGCGGACGTGACCTTTGAGAAATCGACTCTTCATGACTCAAAATCGGCTTCTGTCGGAGACTTTTGTGGTACGTTGATTCTTCAGTCGTCACACTCTCTGTAGGACTGAATTCTTTCAACTTCTGCGAGCATAGAATATTGTTCTTAATTTTTATTTCGGAAAAAGTTAGGCGTATTATATAAGTTTTAATTCCGGACAATGAAGTAGTTGTGAATTATGCACGAAATGCCTAATCTTAACGAAGTGTATTTTATCTGGCAATATTAACTTTCATACAGAGCGGTAGAGTCTGAAACGCCCACAGTTTCTAAATAGTTTGCATAACCAATAGATTTACGACTCCTGCAGAGTTTGAAAGAAAGTATACTCTGTCCGATAGAATAAATAACGGAAGGATTTAATCATAAAAATCAACGATAGCTGCTTTTTTATGCAATAAGGGAGTTCGATAAAGTGTGGACAGTAGGATTAAAATTCAAAATCGCTCAAATAGGCTTACCAAAATACTTCACCAAAATCAGTCTCATTCCTGGAGAACAGAATCCTCATCACTCAAGTCAACTCCGAAGATTCTCAAATACCTCCCATCAAAGCAGGAGTGCCACAAAGAGCAATAATTTCCACAACTTTATTCAATGTATTCAACTTGGAAATACCGCGTCATCCCAAGTCTACTCTAGGCTGATAACACACAATAACAAGTAGTTCAACATACCCAAATCTGGTCAATCTACATGTTCAGACCCATCCACGCCTCATACAAAACTGGGCAGATAAATGGAAGATTGCTTTAAATCCTTAAAAATGCGCACGTATGCACTTCCATCGAATTAGCAGAAAAAACTCTTTAAGCCTTATGTTGAAAGGAGACCCCCATTACCCTAAGATGGAATTGGCTAGACGCCTAACATTTTACTTAATGCTTATAAAATATTGATTGATTTATGAGTTGCCTTTCCACGATGTCCGAGAGGTCGAAGTTATGGAGAATATTTTCGAGACACAATATTGAACAATGTGAAGAGAATAAAAGATATTTTCAAAAATTATTCCATTTGGTACCTTTACTCTGTGTAGGAATCACGACGATTAAAAAACATTGCTCCTTTCTATGGCCCTTCAAGATCTGACTTTATGAGACGTCTGAAAAATCCAAATTGTTTCCTTCGTCTTTTACCCTATATTATTGTTCTATAGTAAGGAAAAAAGTAGAGATATTTCGCAACGTGCATTAGTGTATTACAAATTGTGTGCTGCAAAAATTTTGATGGTATTGTAGATGCGAAACATTGAATACTTTTGAACTGTCTGCAAATAATAATGCACCTCAAATTGGCGCAAATTTGAAAAATTTCACAACAATACTATTGATATTTACAACTTTTGACGGTTTATACCATTATTGATATTTTTTATCTATAGCCACTTTAGATAAAATGCGAAAAATTTCACAATACCATTGATATTTACAACTTTTGACGGTTTATACTATTATTGATATTTTTTATCTAAAGCCACTTTAAGGATTTATTACATAAAAAACGGCGATCATTATCCAAAAAGGAAATACTTTTAAGCGCTTTGGTGTAAGTGTATAAGCGCGGAATGCCTGAGACTCGAATTTGATTCCAAATCCGCATCTCGACACTCGACTTGTTCAGAAAAATCGTAGATAAGCAGCCACTTTTGAATTAGATTTAATCGAAGTAGAGATCAAATTCATTCTAAAATATAGAACTTTAGGAATGAATTTACTTTCAACTTTGATAATAGTTCTTATATGGCGGATGCAATAGAGGAGTTACCCAATGTCGGTTAAAGGGAATTCTAACTCTACGAAGTACACCAAGAGGTAGAATATTAATATTTTCCTTCTCTGAAACTGAAAATAATAAAATAAAATATTCCTTTTCCAATAGACATTTTTTAACTTAGCAGTGTCTCGGATATCTACGATGCAGCAGTATCTCGGATCGATCTCGAGTCTTTTTCCATGTGATTTCTTCCAACACGTTCGTCTTGGAGATTACTAATAGATATCCTTTCGTCGTCTGCTACATGCGTAAGTAAGCAAGCTTGATGCCTGTGTAAGCTGACTGGAGTACTTGTGCTTCTCCGGATTTGCTTAGGAATGATTCATAAGGATTCGGCAAGCTCACTGCCCTTGATCCTCCTGCATAACCTAAGAAAGCTGCAGAACCTGACCATTGCTGAGAAAATTCCAGTTTTCGATAAAAACATCTTTGGATCAGTCAAAAGTTTCCTTAGGATCTTGCTCTTTTTTAAATTCTTCAATGACATAGGGCTAGATATTAAAAGAGGCTAAGTCTCCATCTTATTCTTAAAAAAATAGTAGTATTAGCGCAAATAATTCCTATTTTTTATGGATATAATTATTTCAAAGTTATATAGCCGTGAAAATTTAAATGTCTATCGAAATATCTAATTAGTTGATGCAATATTAACGAATAAAAAATTAGGACCAAGGATTGATTGGCTAGAAAATAAAACTAAAATATATTTTTAAGCTTACTGATATGTAATATTTTTTAAGATTCGTATTATGTTGTATTTCACTAGGTAATTTGTAGCTCAGAAAAAATACAATTGAAATTATGAATAATAAATTCTAGATATTTTGTTGAAATAGAACCTGCTGACAAGAAATCTCTATTTAGCAGTTACTTCGTAGATACAAATACATGTTATACATAATGGTGTGAATTAATTTTGCTTCTTGCTATATTATATAGCGTATATAGTATATTGTATGAGCGTATTAACATAGGTATGTATATTAATATAATTAATTCTTATACTCTAATAGTTATGATTCTTTAAACATATCACTGAATTTTACATAAAGTTTAAAGTATTTTTGATTTGATCGCATTCATTCGGTCCAAGAGGCATTTTTTTGCGTTTTTGAAGAATCCAACAATCTGGTGCGTCTTAGATTTAGAGACTCAAATAGATTAACTCAAAGCAGGTGTTTTCCCCTTGTGTGATTTCCAAAACTTGCGTCTTAGATTTAGGCGCGTCTTCGATTCGAGAATATACGGTATATGATTTCTTTCACAGAACTATAGGAAGTCTTCCATCTCCTTATCCATGTAATGCCAAGGTAAACCCAGTAGTGCTGAAGACATTTGAGTCGAAATTACCTTCCTTAAGCAAATGGGCGTTAAAATGATCTGATTTCAACTACCGTATGACCTATTTTCCCATGATTAACATTAGCTCTGTGGGTCGTTCCAATTACCCATCAATTTAGAAACAGCGTATGGCAACCTAATCCGTTGTTGACTTGGAAATAACTGTCTTGACGTTTACAGAAAAGACTGCTAGTAAAAAGAAGAATTGTATCATAGTAGAGATAATTGTCGTTCAAAATGTTCTCGGTCGCACATATTTAAATTCTTTACCGGAGATAGAAACGCGCGATGTCATAGGTATATTTATGTTACAATACGTAATTATTTCGATAGTTTATAATATAAATAGAGGCCAAACCTCAATAGGAATCTATGAACTGCTTTGGTGGATCTAGGTTCCATAATTAGTCGTAATTTGTTAATTTATGAAATGTTTTTAAAAAGTGTTTCAGTTGTTTCCACTTTTCACATTCTTCAGAACATAATCTTGTCTCCAGACGGAAATGGGTTTCAAGCCAATTATAGTAATAGATTAACTTTTGAAACGGATTAAGAAGTGTTACTTTTTATGAGAATTAAAAACTCGTAACTAACCGTCAATCATTTGAGAAAATTATATAATTTTTCAAATCTTACGCAAATCAGATGCATCCTGTGGCCTCACTATTCTATTCTTTGAACATATATAAAATGGAAGAACTCACTCATATGTTATGCTTGTATGTACTTAGAAATGAGGTGAAGATGAAGAAGAATACTGCTAGATATCTCTATAATACTTACATGTACAAAAGATAAAATGCTGATGCATAATTTTAAATTCATGGTCATTTAATGAAACGTAGACTTTTCAGGGAGAGATTTGAGGAAAGAGGCTGAGGTTACCCGCAAGGTAGCCGGTGGTTTTGTTTGACATTTTTCTCGCACTATATGTTAATATATTTCCGGTCAATGAGAGGCAAATACGGCGGCGTGGGAGTCGATGCGCTGACCACGTATCACCCACGGTGAATGCCGCCTGACTAGGCCCGACCCACAAAGGGATATCGTGACACGGACTGTGTTATTATTATAAAACAAGGATTATTACGCTAAAAATAACCGAAAGAATATCTGGATTTCGTCTCATGAAAATTTTAATTTTCTTGTTTATTTTTGTGTAAAGTAAACTAAATTTTGGCGATAATAGAAATTAAACAACATATTTTTTCATAACTATCTTCTTCCAAGTTTTTTAAAGATTCAGTTAATAGACTCAGTTTCTCGAAGAAGTGGTTTATTTCTAAGTTTCTTAAAGTATCTGTATTTCACATTTATATTTTCCTTTGCATATTTTTTGTCACTAATATCAAATTCCTACCTAGGCAGTTCTTAACGTTAATGAAGGTTTTTGTAGCTCTATTTTCAAGGAAAGAATTTTTCCGAGTAGTACTAAATCATGGACTTCTTTCGGAAAATAGCAGTTATGTCTTTGAAAGTTACGTGTACTCGGCGATTATTATGTATGTTTAAGTGGAATAAATTCATCTCTTTGCTTACGAAACTTTTAACAACGGTTTTCATAATCTTATACATTGGGTAAAATTTCTAAAAAACTTATGATTTGTTCGATTTAAAACTCTTCGACTAATTATTAGTTTGATAAGAATGTATTTTTCCAGATTTAGAATACATCTTAATTCTACATTTTATTCCTCTAAATATATATGATAGCCCGTAAGATTTGTTTGCGACTCTCTTTTCTATTAGATATTTGGAAACAGAGTGGCACAAAAATATTGCGGTTCGTAATTTTGTAAGCCGAATATGGGGAAGAAGAGCAAAACAAAGATATTACTTAGGAAATTTGATATGAATTGACGTGAAAACGCAAAACTTAAGGGTTTTATAGCGCCTTTATATGCAAATACCTGTGAAATGATAGAGAAAAATATCATACTGGTATTCATTGAATGGAGAAATGGTTAATTTTAATTTTATGACATGAAAATTACAGGAGAATGTGAGGAGTTAAATGGTAGTAGATTAATTTAGTTAAAACAGGTAAAATAGTATGTTTAGAGCATCCGCCCAGTATGTGGAAGGTTCGGTACATCAGTTCGATTTTGTTAACCCGCATTTATTCTTGCGGTTTCAGGAACTCGGCTAAACTTGCACTTTTCCCTTATCGGGAAATAGGTGGTCAAAAGTTTCAGTAAACTCGTATCTGTAGTAGAGAATGTTTTTCGTTTTCTAGTCTTATGCTTAGATATTACCAATGGTAAAATTCGAAGAGTTTACCACATTTACTTATTTTCTGCTCCGAGTTTTATTTCTAGGCTAGTTTTATTTCGTTCTAAACCTTCCTTTTATTGTATTGTGATGGAAGTTTCCTCAATACAATTTTTTATTATTGCTATTAGTTGTAATATCCACCCCTAGTTCCAGCCTTCATAAAGAGCATAATGAAATATCGGTATAAAAATGAAGAAGAAAAATGCCCCAAAGGCAAGGGGGTTTGTAGGTAACATTTCCTCAAAAGGTTATTTGTTAGAGACTCCCAAATCTAGGATAGTTGATTAGAAATCTTGGATCGATATTCTCAACTTAGGAGCGGCTCTTTGGAAAAAATATCTTAACGAAATATTTAAGTCCCTAACACTGGAATGATACAAATTTAAGAATGTTTTCCCAAACTTTCACTTATGAAAAAGCATCAACTGTTTTGGCCTAACATTTATCCTAATACTGAAGAATTTTATTTGGCTTTTTTTGGGATGCCAACGGAGCAGTGTTTAAACATTTCCTCGAAATTTTGGGAATAAAAACCTCACCCCAAATGCCGCTATGGTCGTACGCTGGTTGGCCCTGGGCGTAAGTAATATAAGGCAAGCCGGGAGTCACAAAACCTTTTTTGTGGCTAAGGGAACCCTTTCCGAGAATGACTTTTGCTCCGTGGCGTTTTCATCACGAGGTTTATCACGCCCGAGGAAGCGGGGCACTCAACTTTCATCCCCGCGCTACTCGAGGTACCACTTGTATCCATCAGAACCAAAGATCGCTATTTATCACCTCGATGTCTTGGGTTCGAAATCTTCTTCGTGTCCTTTGTGAATCTTTGCACAATCGAACCGGAATTTAATTTGGCGCTGTGAGATTGCGCCCCGAGTTAAAGGGAGCGCGGCGGCGTGAGGGAACAGCAGCTCCTCTTCTAGCTTAACGGCCAAAAACAGCAGCTTCATTGCTCACTTGGTTCTCTCGAAGGCTAAAGAGAAGGTCGTATAAGCACACGCCGGGCGCTCACCTCCCTCGTGGCGGCGTTGTGGTCGTTCATTGGCGGACGGTGTGAAAGGAGGGGAGAGGCCAAGCAGAGGCAGGCACATGGCTGGACTACCTGCAGTCAAGCGGTAGGCGGCTCAGTGTGTGGTCACACTTGATGAATCCGTCTCCCGCCAAGTGTTAAGTGCGCCCAATGTGTCTTTTGGTGTTGTGCGTTGATTGTATCTCGTACGTGTGCGGTCATTTTTGGCCCTTCGTTAGTGCTTAAGTGCCCGGATTTTCGAGTAGGGAAAAACAATTTTCGGCAGGCCCGTACGGTGTTTCCGAGTTCAAACGAAAGTGAGTATGATCCGTCAAATGACTTTACTGATAAGTTCTTACCTTTTTAACCCGTTCGGCCTCCGCTCTTTTTGATGACATTGCCCCTTTGAAGTGAGGTAAAACTATCCCCAACTAGATGGAACTCGTTATTCGCTATGAATGAAATGAGTTTATGACTTTTTCCCGCCTTTCATCTCCGACTCGGCATCCGGCATCCCTTACTTCGTAAACTTGCTTGGCACACTTTGAGTTATGCATTCTGTATGAAAAATTTACCTCGGGAAAGGGAAACGTCCCCTTTCTCTGCCGGCTTTTTTTTCTGCTTAAAAGTGAATGAGCGATAGCAACTTCTCCGTATTCTTTCTTTTCAGCTATTCTGAATTGGCATCGTGTCTCAAATTTTAGGCCAGGTAAAAAGTAGGGCCTTAACTTAAGAATTAATCAGCGAAAACTTTTTTATTAAAATTCTTACAATTATAAGCCATTCACGAAGAGGACCCTTTAAAGTTTTAAATATCATTGAATTTCCATAGCTTTGGAAAAATAATTAATGGCTATGTCTACAAGTCCATGGAGAGTTTAAGGATGGATGTAAAAGTTTCTCTGGTAATGAGGCGTTTTGTTGTTTGAAGTTTGCCCACTTTTTCCGACCACATAAAAAATTATTTCTTAACTCTACAAGTGTCAAGACCGTAATGTGTTTGCCGCTCGGCATGTTGTTGAAAGTTATGTTCCTCTTTTAACTCGAGCAAATGTATTTTTATAAGGGCAGTTTACGAAATTTCTTTTTCACGCCTGGGCGCATTAGGATATTTGAACTTCACTTCTTGTGGTTTACTGTACTCCCGTCAACAATGGCTGAAAATTAAATGAAAGAACTTCTTAGAGTCAAGAGATTCTGATTAACGAAAGGATTAAAATTCCTCAGCTTAAATGTCAGTCATTCGTGAAATCCTGAGCTTTTGAAAGGAACATTCATTTTAATCACGCCCTTTTTGTATCTGGGGTCAAACATATAATTAAACGTACTTTTTTGGTTTAAGAAAACCAATCTTTGGTATAAATCAATGTTCTTTTTTCACAAACGTCCAACTCAGGTGCTTTTGGGATAGTTTTCCGTTTTTCTTAGGAAATTAAAAGTTATTTCTAGAATTGTTTTTCGCCTTTCAAGACCAATCTTTCTGTCGGTCATTCTTGTTCGTACTGAATTTTTTTTCGGTAGAAATTTTAAGATCTAAGAAGATAATTAATTTAATTGAAATCAGCTAATCTAGTCGTTAGAAATGTATTTAATTCTAGAGGCAGAATGTTCCGAAAAGATATAATATTCAAAACCTTACTCGGAAATTAATAACAAAACTTTCGCTTGGTACTGTAACTTCAGGAATTTCAACCATTCCTAACGTCAAAAGAACATCTCGTAGTCATTTTATCATGGTAAATAAAAGAATAATCGAAATTTAATGAGCGAAGAAAGGCTTTATGATTTGCATGCTTTGTTCATATGTTCTCATTACGTAAGCGCATAAAATAGGAGCTATGCTTTCGAGCACGTTTTCAAGCATTGCAGTAGAACACCGTCAAGCCTCATGAGTTAGGAACCGCGCTCTTCAACATCTGGTCCCGAGCCTTTGTTGAATTATCGTATAAACAAATCCCGCGCTTTCCATTGTTCCTTTTTTAATGTGCGTGCTGTGACAAAGACGCCGCACCGGGTGATTAGATCCCGTTGGGAAAAATGAATTTAATAATACGCATGAATATCCAGGTTAGATTAATCTATTTCATAGAAGGAATTCATATGGGGCCTCTATTATTTATTTGATGATTTTTTAAGTTGTACGTTAAGTGTTGAAAGATTCGAGTTCGGATCCAGTTTTAGACGACTTCACGCTGACTTGGGTCAGAGCTCAGGGGACAGTTGCAGAATTCTCGACGTTCCCCTATATATCAATGTAATTTTGTGTTGACTACATTGCCGTGGGGAATTCGCTTTTAGAAATCAACTCGCAATGGATTTTTACCCGGTTGGACAAAGTTTGAAGCTAGGACAGAAAAGAGTCAAGTAAGAAAAAGATTGTTCCTTTCAGTAGAGCGTTATAAGATATGTAAATTAGGAGTATTTATCGATTCTAAAGATAAATGATATCTCAAGCGTTATTAATTTATGACGCGGATTTATCAGCAAGACTAGGCTTTATTATCAAATGTATATTCAATTTCAATGCAGTTAGTTTAGTATAGCTTCAAAAATATTGAGCGTGCTATGCTAGAGACATGTATTAACATTTCATTTATACTAATTCAATTATCTGTCTAGAAATTTATTCAAAAAGCGTAGTAGTTCCAATTTGGCTTTTCTGCTACCATGATGATTATATAATTTTTAAAATATTAACATTATTTTGTTATTTATCATTTCGTTGAGAAGCGCTAAAATAAAAGCAGAAATTTGAGGAATGTTAAGAGGAGAGTCTCTACTTCATGATATATTTAGCGATGCAGAGATGATCAGAGCATTCACCCGGCGAATGTGTTACATTATTTCATTCTTCCTCACTTTTATATCTCACTCGATGCTCTTTTGTGATCGGCGTTGCTGCGAATTAGGTAATCGGGCAACGTAATATTCATGAAGCAATTTTCGATTGTTGTTGCAGCGTAACGTGCATAGCAAGGGGGTGAAAGAGAACGGGAATTGCAGTTTTTGTAGGTAACGTGATAAAAGGCCCTAAATTAGGTCGGAGGAAATTAACAAATGCTCCAGATCTTGGGCCATCCCGTTGTACGAATCGTATCCGAAACGCATTTTCTCTTCGGCAACTATTTTCTTCGGTGCGCAATCGTCTAATTGATCCCATTTTTTGCGTTAAGATGCAGCTTAATTACCGCCTTGAACAACTCGGCAGGCCTTGCGTTTATTTTATGGAGAAGCATTAAGGAGGGTACGCTTCCGACTACCCGTATCAATTGATATTTTTACTCACGAGAAACCGAGCATGGTCTCGTTGCTTACTTCAACGTTTTCTTTTGGGCTTTTTCATTACCGAGAAGGAAGTTTATTACTGGAAGTGGGAACAAAAATTTAACATAATATGTAAGGCGGTAGGAAGTAAACTGCATTAGCGAACTAGGCTTTATTTACGAGAAGCAGGATAATCAGCTCTCTCAAACGCCTTCTGCTTCGTCTAAGAAATGCTAACTCACCAGAAAGATGAAATGGAGGAAACTTGATAAAATCTGCATGATTTGCCGATGACAAAGCTCTCGAGAATAATTCTGATAATGGGGTTCAGATGTTAGTCGGTTGTTTAGTAGACAAAGCAAGAAAATTCGTTTGGAAAATAAAGTGAGTAGTGTCGAGGATTGCCGGAGGCATAAAAGCAAGACTAAGCACAAGAGTAGGTGGAAAAAGGAGCAGTTAAAGCAGCTTTCTCCTTTGGGACGATAGAAAATGCTAAAGATAGCAGAACAAGGGTATCGATAACGAAAGAGGCCCTAATGAGACAAGAGAGATGATGACGGAGAGCCTTAGAAAAGATATTAAGGAGAGTTTGGGCGATAATTTGATCTGTTGCGTCTTATATTGTATGGGTACGAAATATAGGCCTTCTTTAAAGGAAGGTAACGAGGTTAAGGAGGTTATTCTTTTGAGGTTTAGGAATGACATAGGTTAAAGAAAAGTGAATTTTTGTAAAAATTTATGAAACATTTAAAATGATAGAAAAGGGTATATAGATAGGAAATAAGAGGATTGAGATCACGAAAAAGTGGTATCTTGCCAAGTATTATTAAACAAAAGATGTTAAGAAGGAAAGAGGATAATTAATTCCCATCGTTTTTCCAAGACAGTCTTAAGCACCTTAGCTGTAAATACTTCAAAGGAAATTACCTCTCTGGGATTCTAATGAAGTAAGCGTGATATTTTATCTATTCTCATTGTAATGTCTGCAATAATGGGTCATGTAATCGTAAGTCTCTCTAAGGAGCAGTCATTATCATAATTGTGTATTTAACCTCTGAATTTGCTCATTTAAACTTTGAGCACAGGATCACAGATAGACGGGAATCATCAGCAATGTTCGTTAATGCGGACCTTGGGATTCATTTTACTCACTCATTTTTTAACTAGGTCAGAGGAGGTGGTTTTTTTTAGAAAAAGGTACAATTGCTGGAATTAGAGCCATAATATTTTAGTGGGAACGATTTAACGATTCGTCATTGCAAACTACGAATAAAAAAAGGACCGCTAAGAAATAGTCGCACTTGCATATTGATTTGATGTAGAATTAAAGGGACCTCTATGTTTATTCGTTTCTTTTCTAAATTAAGTACCAAGAATAACTCTTGATCTTCTTTAAAAAGATTGAAGGAACCTAGAGATAAGTTCAAATCTCACTTTCCTGAGGAGAACTAATTTCACTAAGATCTTGAATGAAAGAGGCTGAGGTATCGTTCCCGGTGTTTTTAAAATAAATGAAAGCTGTGTTTCCCATTGCCGCGCTCCCGTTTATTTAAATGTAGTCGGCCTGAATTTGGTTTTCAATGAGTTTGCTCCTTTGCCCGCACCCTACGAAATTTGACTCGCGCTCTACTGAATGGTAATGGAATGCAATACATAAATATACTTTAGATACAATCAGGTTGCCAGTGTAGAAAATATACTGTGCGGTTGTTAAGGAAAGAGTTAAGACAGGTCAGAGGCCAAGTCCTCTGTATCCACGAACGGGTGTTAGTCTGCAGGCTATACTTTCAGAGAAGAAATTTCAAATTTGAATTTAAATCGAAGAGCGTGTGAAGGATGATTGACGAGCTGTGACGACGACGCGTTTTATAAAGTAAGGCCTTTCTCCTCTGTAGGCCGCATGTGAAACCATCAGGCCGTGCGTGGAACCATTAGGCCGCACTTGAGTCGCCTGCTGCCTACATTTAAATAATTCAAAATTGATATCGCTCATGAAATACGAATGGAACTGATAAGAAAACTAGGCGGATATTTACCGTTCTATTTTGGTTGCAATGCAAGATGTGAGTATTAAAGTAATTTAAAGGTTTGAGTCTGTTGTGAAAGGGAATGTAACACCGCAGGTTACCTACCCCTGACCAAAATGATTTAGAGATTTTTCGTCATATACTAATAATTTTTGCCGTCTAAAATTGTATTTTTATATAGTTACTCACATTTTCCATTTCCGTTCATCAGAGTGATTTATTTAAGATTACTACACGTCAGTCCTATTTGGAGGAAACAATTGATAAATTGAGGTGGAGAAAATCAGTGACCTACCGTTCGGGGACATGTCTAGCCGATCCAAAGGATAAATTCAGAGGTCTTTGTTCTCCCAAGAAATGAAGCCGTTCCCATAAATCTTCGGAATCGATTGGGAGTTTGCCGAATGACAACTGTGAAGTATACGGCTGATTATTCTTTTCAGCGTTAAAACGTCATTTATAATCCCACCTGACATTATTTTACTTCCCATACATCCGAATGCGCTCCCAACTTTATCGCGTGTATCCCGAGAGGCAGACAGCGCTGTGTGAAAAAAGAAGCTCGCCTCAAACACGCTGGAATACTCAACTACCGCCACACAGACCTCTTTGACTCTTTCCTCTGCCGTTTTCGAAGCAGTTCCTACGCCTTTCCCCACCATTCTTCCATCTCTCAGCTTCTCACACACATTCTTATCCTCGAACACTCGCATTTGAAAGTTAAGTGGCTCTTTCCACTCTTCTTTCCGCAACTAAAGAGCTGGGAGGAGGAGTGGCTCACCATATGATCTCGCTATGCAACTGGCGAAAAAAATGTTAAATTACTTACTCGGTCTCGTGAGGGGTTTTTCTTCTTGCGGAATTGGATGCCACTGGGTTAACATGTAAATGATGAGGTCGATGCGTGAGCCTACTTCTGGTGTCACGGTCGGGTGTTGTCGAACGGGTTGTGGGTTTCAAGAATCGATGGAAGTTTAAACAAATGCTATGCGGTAAAAGTCGCGGAAATTTTAAGTGCCGCTTTGCTAGAGAAATAAACGTTGCGGATGTTATACGGCTGAAAATTCGCTGAATAGGATGTGTTTGTGTTCATAAGGTATGAATGTGTTTGCGATGCCTTTGGATAGGCAAGTATGCAACGCGTTTTCCTTTAATGAATTTAAGGAATGCACGAACGCATATTAATGTCTTCAAGGCTCATATAATTTGATATTTCATACGTAACATAATATATGGGTGGTCTGAAAAGTTTCCGACATTTCGCCATTTCTCGACATGTTTTCTGAATTTTTCTGAAAATTTTCTGAAGATTTCTGACAAATCTGGGGTCGAAAACTTTTCAGAGCACCCTCATATATTGTTTTTTATACATGAGGAGGGATTTCTGGATAGCCAAGTGGGTAGTGTGTTCATCTTCGTTGAAAGCGGTCCCAGGTTCGTTTCCCGGTTAGGCTCACGTGCATAGCTATGGAAGCACCCCGAACAGTACTACTACTATTAAATGTTTGTGTTAATGCCATGATATAACAATGAATATTTTTGTATCATAAAAATGATGGAATTGAACAAAAATTAATATTCAGTTAACATGCTCCAAATGGCTACACATGATAGGTATTTTTGATCGGCTTACATATGTGTTGCATACTCATGTCACATAGACATGCCGAAAATTTGGAGACAATTGCTGCTCTTAAAAGATTCCATCATACTATCTATTTTTAAGTCTATGATTTGAATCTGCTATTCTTCTGTCTGAGTCTTAGGAATGTGCTCTGCTTTCGAGCTACGAGCATCTTACGTTTGGGATACCTCGAGTTTTGTTAATTATCGTATGTAAAGGCAACTGTCGTGTCTTTCTTTACTAAAATCAAAGGATTAGCGTTAGTAAAATATTGAGTAATTTCATTTCACCCATGAAGGTAAGGATTTAGCCACATTTTTGTATATTTTAGGTATATCCTGGTAGAGAGAATATTCTAAACACCATTCCTACTTTTGCTTCAACCCCTGCATTCATCGTTCAAATTTTTCATGTTCACGGAAGTACGAGAATTAAAATACTCATAACAGACAATCATGGACTGCTCTCTTGATTTATTCAATCATCCTAAAGTAAAATTTGTAAATTGGAAAATAATATTTAAAAGTTGCAATGAGTTTCCTCTAATAGACCAGGAAACATTTTGGAAGTAGAGCGTACTGGGAAATGCGGATGCCAATCTCGGAATAATTTCAATGAGAATGATGTTATAAGGCCAGCTGATGGACAATTTACGAGGGTTTTTCATTATCTGGCGTACACTCAGGTGATATTTTTGTTTAATTCTAAAGCTCGCATCTGCATTTATTATTATATTTTTCTGAAAATTCGTCCCAACTCGCCAACGTAAGCGCACTTTTATGTTTTGAACCATTTGAAATTAAGATCCAAAATAAAAAATGGAAATATGCAATTTAGGAGGATGTGAAAATTGAAATGACATTTCAATCTCGAGCAGAAGTTACAAATCGGCTGGATTGAAATGCCAACAAATAAGGGAATACAGTCGATGAAAACAAATATAGCGCCAAAATGCCTGGATGGCGCGCGATGCATTGACTCTCACATTCAGAATATCTATTTTGCTAAGAAATTGAAATATAAATCAGAATTTTGATCGAGTTCGTGCCGATATTTTTTATTAACGCGTGGAAATGGGTAGGAAAACCAGAAATTGCTGTAGGTAAATAAATTCATGCGGTGATTTATTTTATTCTTCTTAAATTTATCAACAGTACAATACGTAAAACAAACAGTATTTACTTATAAAATAAGTTTCATTTTAATTTTTTCAATTCTTTCTCCATCACTGTCGTTTTATAAACATTTGATTTGATCACTGTCGGTGGAATAGCGTGCTATTTATGGTATTTATAAGGTTTTCTTTCGGCCTAAAAGATATTGTTGATGCGTCTCTATGTAGAAGTATTAAATTCTCTCTTCTTGCTGTGAGATTTTGTATTTATCGACCTTATGCACGCAAACGACGGATAAATACGTTTTCTGGCAGAAAGATAATGAAATTAGAAGTATTACTAGTATCACTTCATCATGCGTCTTGATCAATGAAGTTCTTTTGGTTGTTTATCTTAGTCTGAACACCTTCGTCGGTTAAATACTATTAACTACTTAATGAGGCAGTAATACGGAGATTATATAAATGAACACACAAATCATTGCTTTTATTGGTGTGATTTCTTATAATTTTTCCGCTCTCGATCCTATTAAAGCTTTAAAATTAAATTAAATTTTATGTCGTCGGCAGTCTATGATATTGCCTTTGTTAGAAGAATAAAATCTGTGAGATTCAAATGAATTTTTGCTTGTGCTAAAGAATCTATACAATACGTATTTTGATGCTGCAAAATATTTCTCGTATTTATATTTTGTAGTTTTTTATTCCATGTGTGATGATTTCTGTGTCAAGAGTCTCCGAATGCTATTCAAGCTATTAAAGGAGGAAGTGTCATAAGAAACCTATCTTATGTATAAATTTTAACGAATCTATAATTTTCATGTAGCAAATATTTATTGATGATTAATAAGAATTTCCACTATACAGTTCTCAAATCATGATAGTAGATACAAGCGATTATGTCCATCTTATTAAATAACGACTATATCCTTTAAAGATTGAGCTCAACAGCATTCGAGAAGTATTGAAACAGATTTTAAATTCTTTTTAGTATTATATAACTGTATATAGTTGTATATAGGAATCCGTATTGTGAAGTTGAAATATCAGTCTGAGACTCAACTCGATTAATTTAAGGTAAAAATTGAAAAAATTTCATAAACGTGCTCTTAATTTGATTTATAGATCACCGCTGACTATTTTCATTCCTTTTATCTTATCTTTAATCTACTATTATTTTTATGTTTTATAATTATATAATTAATGATTTATTTTTTATATATTATTAATTATATTCGACATTCCCTAAGATCGTGAGAAGCAAATTTGTCCAATTTCTAGATGTTCAAAAATCTACGCTCTTACTCACACATCCATGTCACATTGTAAATTATTTTGTTTAATTATGCCTGTTTTCACAAACGTGATTTTGACAGTTTGTATTTTTGGTTTTGAAAATCTGGTATTTCTTATTTCCGTGTTCGCGCACAGTTGAGAATTCTGCCAGTGTTTGTGGTTTCATTATTTGGACGTTTCCTTAAGACTTAAAATATTCACAATACATTTTAAACTACATTTTCGAATACCAAACCCTTGGATTTTAACATTACGAAGCGTACATTAGAAATATCATATTTAAATGAATTTACTTTAATGTCAATTAATGTTAAATTTAATGAAAATATGTCAGAAATTATAATATATGCGTATAAAAGAATATATTATTAAGTAGATATCGTTTCTATGATTTACGATTCGTTATGAATATATGTATTTTTATTGTAAATACCATGTAAGTATGTAGGTGTATGACTGCTATAGGTACATAGGATACTCGCAGTTTAGATATAAAGTAATAATAATAGTGTGCGGTAAAATAAAATTATAAAATTCATGAATTTATGTATATCTATATCGCATATAAAAGGCAAGTGATTAGGATACATTGAAATAGTAGAGATATCCGAAAAGATTTAGTCTCTGAAAAGATAATTCTCTGAAAAATATTCTTCATACTAATATTAAACCATAATGGATGCACTGTTAGAGTTAGCATATTTTCCAGGGTTTAATAGGCGGTGAATTTCCTCAGATGAGGTGTCGTTGAACCTAAAGTTCCAACCTTCCCCATTAATCCATCTTTTATCACACCGAGATGTAGTCCAGAAATGGTCAAGCGTAGTTGATTATGCTCTCTGTTCGCTCGATATGCAAATCCACGAGAACTGAGGACCGAAAATACTTCCTTGTGACATACTACAGGTTACACTCATTAGAGTCGAAATAGCTTCATCGATATCTTCCATTTGGTCGCCCTTCAGAAGGAGGGAGCTTGTCCCTTTATTACGCGATCGTTAACAACGTATGATTTTAACTTCTGCCAAAGTTTTGAATGAGATAAGATTTGGGAACCTCTACGGAAGTTTCAGAATCTATACTTAGTCTGTTATCTGTTGCCCTAACTACGTCGGGGATACAGAATGTCATTTCTGTCTCCCTCGAATGTACTCACCGGAAACCAATTCTCTATAAATTCTTATAAGTTTCATTATCGAACCATCGATAACATAGTCTATAGTCCTACGAAGACTATTCATGTTTTATGCCCATTCATTTGTGCAGAAGGGTACTTAAGTACACTGTGTTCAGTGTCATCATGCTAATGTTATCTGAGGAGGTTTCTTGCAGAATTGTCAAAATATTTTCTGTAATCAAGACATTTGTTTCTCTTAAAATCGAGATAAATTCTCTTAAAATTTTAATGTATACTTAAGAATTATACTTATATTAATTTACGAATATAGAATTTTCGAGGATTTTTATTTGAAAATTATTTTTGCAAACACTGAATTTCTTGCTGTCGTCTCTGCTGCTTCATCCCATTTTTCTTCTAAAAATGTCAATTTTTCATTCCTTTCTTGCTTGCAGTTTTACGGTGTTAGTTTCACAATCTTATTAATTTTAAACTCATTTTGTCGATTGATTAATGCTATTTATCCCTGTATATTTGGATGGAGTAACATTAGAGATCGTTTAATGATGGGTAGGGATACGAGTTTGCCAAAATGCAACTGATTGCTAATTTTGTGAGAAAAGTTTTTAATTTCTCCAATATAGGGCCTTAAACAAGAAGAAACCACGATACTAGTCATCTCAGGATTAATTTGAATTCAAATTAATTTGCATTGCGGTCTCCATATAAACGATACCTTCGAAATTGGAAAATGTTACATAGAAAATTGGGTTACAAAAATGAGGAATACCACTGCTTCGTTCGCAGATTCACGGTAAAAGAGAACATATTCCATTGACGAAGAAAGCATAAAAATGTACATAAAGGAAAGTAGTATAATAGAACCGTTTAGGACGGAATATTAACAATGGGATACAGAAATCGTAAAGATAAAGGCAGAAGAACTTGCATACGTTTTCACGCAGTTCTTTACGACTTAGAGCTTTATGACCGATAAAATACTTCTTGGACGATTTGAAACGGACACCTAGGGCACTGGTGTTAAATTTTTTATGAAGAAAGAAGCCGAGCTTCAGTTTCAAATACGACAATACAAATGAAGTTAGGAGAAGATGCGATGTATAGAATTTAACAATGAGGAAATTTTGATGGTTTGAGTAATTAATCGACATGAAATTGAGGGTTACATCATTACGGTTTATCTTTAACGAATCAGATTTTTTGCGAATTATAAAAGAATTTTTTTAGAAAGAGTGCCTCAAGGGATTTACAAAAGTAAATTTTGAACGTGAGCAGTGAGCTAAATTACAAACAGTTACGAAAATTTTCAGCACGAGGCTTTTGTATTTTCATCTCAAGGGACTACGAATTGAGCAGTATATAAAAACATTCGTATATTATGTTTACGAGAAAGTGCGCAGTTTGTTGACAGCAACTCATAAAAATAGGAATGAAGTCTAATTCAGTTTTGATTAATTTACGGCTATTTATTTCTCTTTGCCAAGAAATTCGCGATTTTGTAACAATTCGGAGTTTTTTTAAAGAAAAATCCCAATTAAGTGCCTCTCAAGTGTAAGACGATCGTAATTCAAACGGAATTCGAGCGATTTAAATATTTTTTACGATTCTCATCCCACAATGTGTTTCCTGTATAAATTTTCGCATTTATCTTATAAATGCAATTTCCTCCATCAATCCCCAACTTTACCTTTAAGATTGTGGCTACCATTCCTTCAAACATTTAAATCATCTTTGTGAAATATATTATTTTCTGTGATTTACCTAAAATCAAGTTAATGGGGCTGCGTAAATCTTCAACATAGAAAATTGAGACTTTGAAAGAATTTTGTAAAACCTACGGAGCAATTAAACTCAGGGTTTGAAAAGGAAGGATAGAGATCTACAAAGAGGAACATTAATTCTCGTTAATTTTCTCCGATTACATTACCATTAAACATTTCATGTATCTGTTTCTTGAGGAGCCTTATAAAAATTTTCCGCCATTAAGAAAAGAAAATGCTGCGGTCTTATTTAGTTTCCGGGAATGTTTATGCGACCAAAAGAATTGAATTAAAAATTTCTTAGACGGCTAAGATAAAAAATACAAAGATGTTCTTCTGAGGGAAGGAAGTTAGTGGGGGAATTAAAAGTGTTCGGAGTAAAGAAAACAAGGAATACTGTAAATGGGAACGTGAGAATGAGTAAGGAGAATCCACCAGTATTCTCTCTCTTTAAAATAGAGGAAGAGGAAAAATATTCTCAGCAGTCTGGTATAAGGATAATTTGCTCGCATGTTTAATATTACTCCTTCATTTACGTAAAACTCATTTGCTCATTTACTTCTCTTTTAACTTATGTACTTATTTGAGATGTTTCATAAAAATTTAAATATTTTTAATATTTAAAATATTTGTCTTATTTATACGTAGGAGGACCATTAATAATGTGATTTTGGAATCTTTTACGTTTTATAGTTTTAGGTTGTTTTGGAAATTCTATTTGGTGCAATAGGACAGTTTCTTGTCTGCATAAGAAATCACTTATACCTAACAATTCTGTTGCCATTAAACAAAATCGAATAGCATTTATTTGGCTCAAAAGATGCTAATAACTGCTAAATATATTAATTAGAGTAAATTTACGCTCGATCGCTTTGGTTCGTGACCAGGTTTTTCCTGTAATTAGTCTCACATAGCACATCTGCAGTAAATGTTAGTCTTAAATGTTGCAAATTTCTATAACTCTTCAGGACTGCTCAAATATTATTATAGATGTGCCAAAGCAAATTAAAATTCCTCTTACCGCAGCCGAAATATGTCAATATTAAATAATGCACGATGAGCAAACGCAGTAGAGTGGTCTCGCCAGCATTTACAAATCATTAAGGGCAGCAAAGAAACAGAAATAATCCATAAGATGGTGTTAGCATTTAAAGAGACCCCTTACGAGGGTCCTAATAAGAGGATGACGAAAAAGGGAGAATGCATATGTGCTAATGATATAGAGAGGAATGAAAAATCAGGTCACCCCGAGAGTATTTTTTAATGAGTTTGAAATGGCATTTTAAGGAGATTGCGTTCGTTGCTGTTCTCGATAAAAAGTCGGCTGCATACAGTACATTGTTTCGGGGAGATGGAATAATCGGCGTTCCCAGAGAAGATGTACGACAAAATAAAAAGTCCACGCGCAAATTCCATATCAGAACGAAATGAACAATCGCCCAAAATCCTTTCAAAGATTCGCGAAAAATTCGTTTTAAGCTTCAATCCGCCGTCATCTCCAGTTCAGTTAAATGATGGTTCCTGAGAAATGCAATCAGGTCTCAATCTTCAAAATATTTAGAAAACGAATAGCTTTTAATCGCAGCTATTTTACGCAGTTTAAAATTTTTTTGCAAGCCCTCTCCTGCTGATTAATTATGTTATGCAAAATGAGGCGTTCGAGCAGATTTTTTAAGAGGCAATAACATTTGAAATGATATAGCCAAGTTGCAATTTTGTCAGACGGAATTTCTATCCGTCACCTTCAAAGCTCCTCCCATTATTATTTCGAATTCATTATCATAAGTGAAGCACAAAGCTGTCGACTCAGGCGTATTCCTTTGTGTTTATTTCAAAATAAAATTTTAAACATTGTTTTCCTAATTAAGTGCCATTCAAGCATCAGAGGCAGGGAAAGATTCCGGAATAAATATTCAAGTTAAATATACTCACAAAACCTCATTTTTATATCTATTAGATCGACATCCAGGCAGCTTTCCTCGTTAGCACTAACCGAATTTGCCTTAAATTTTTCCCTCCTGGCTGCCCTGGGTATAAGCTGAGATTATTTGCAAACACGACCTATAAAGATGAACGAGATACATTTTTAGAAAATATTGAAAGAAAAGGATAAGGATATCGGAGGGATAACCAAGTGGCTCAAGTATTCTAAGAAAGAAGACTGATTTACATTTCAATAACGCTTTTTCTCCGGAATCAAGAAAGCCGTTTCTCCACTGCTTAGAAGTCTTTTTCCACATTATTTCCTCCGATAACTGTGCAAACATTTCTAATCAGAAACTCGGAAGCCCTTGGATAGTTTTATTATTTTTCAGACTTCATTTTTGTATCTAATAAGTATCTCCGCTTATTCATCCATATTCATACTCGGTAATCTTCTCCCTTTTAACCATTCATTGTTTATTGATCATTCAGCCACCGAGGTGTCTGGTCAACGAAATGTAGTTTACAAAGATTTATTTCACTATTTATTGAACATGACCACTGAATATGAATTCGGCCAACAATTGATTTGATGGATTCTCGCGTTTATACGATACATTGCGTGTATGGAAAATCACAAATGACCAATACGAAATGGATTTGTCGATTCCTACTTATATTGCATGAATGAATGTGGTATCTTTTCGGCAGTATTGATATTGGACTTCGAGGAACTTATGAAAAGTTACGATTTGACGTTCGAAATTGATTTAGGAGTAAATTACTTTCGTAAGTGTCGCTGTGTAGTCTCCTCTATTTCATCAAATCCTTCCTCAACCAACGAAATTTGCACAACCTTTCTCGCAGTCTATTACTGTTCATCAACAAAAATTTACTGATTCTTTTTCGGTTACACATTCCTTCACGCATAACCTATAATTAATTCCGACTAATTTCACTTATTTGATTTTCGCTGCTATTATGACTAATGAATTGCACCAAATTAATGATTTATGGTACGATTTGTTGTTTGCGAAAGTGTATCCAAAATATGCCATAAATATGGAGAACTTTTCACTGTTGTTTCCTGTCTTCTTACGGTGATTGTAAAAAAATATTCTTTCATTTTCGTTTTCGATTACTTGAAACATTTGAGCTGACATAACCTTTAGTTTGAAAGTGAGGTATATGTATATTACAATCTTGAGTTTGTTATTAATTAATATATTCCAAACACTTACAGTTCACTAAAATTATCTTAATATTCATTTTCAAATGTTTTGAATATTTTAATTACATATAATTTACATAGTATTTTCTAAACTACATTACTAGGACAAAATTTTCTGGATTTAACGATTTTGCTAATCGTGGATTTTATGTGTTTTTGTTTCTTGAATTTCATTGACATTATTATGTAATTAAAATATTGATTGCCCATATTAGAGATTAAAATCTCAAAAACATTTTTTTTAAGTCTACACGGGTTTCGACTCCCTTTTTGGTTGAAATTTCCTTTCTGTGGATCTTCTTTAAATTATCCTATCAGCTATTTTGCAATCATTTTGGTTCTACCATATAACTCTACTAATGCTTATCTTGAAGCTTTAATTTTAATAGTTCGTTAGAAACTGACGTAAAATTATAGATGGCGAGAGAGAATGGTGGATCGAATTTAATTCTTATTTCATCAAGAGAAAGACTCAATACTATAATATTAATTATTCATTTCATTATGCAATAATTTAGCGGGAAGTTTCAGAACTGAATTGATGACTAACAGCTTATATATTTTGTACTTTCGGAGTTTCCTCCATTCCTCCAAGCCTAATGTGTCTGGTGGACACGGTCTTTCCTGACAATTGATCTCCATCTACCAGTTTCTCCGTCTCCCCCGAGTTTCTAACTTGCATCTTCCTCAGTTCTCTCTCACAACTGAAATCCATCTCTTTCAGCCCTTCTTGTTCCCTCGTTCCATATATCTTCCCATGCGGCAGGAAACGTTGTAATTCATCTTTTCCCATTCCTTCAGTATGTTCCAGCCCTTAAAGCCTTTTACATTTTATAAATTTCCTCATTTAATAACCTCATCCGCGGTCCAGTCGTGTTTTGTGTTTCCTCGTAGTATCCTTTAAACCTCTATATTATTACAAGATATTACATCGTGTTAGATGCATTAATTATGTAGTTGATTGTAATTATTAATTAATCCGAGAGAGAGACTCAGATGTTTCAGAAGAGTTTGTGGATGTAATAGAATTTTATCAATTTAAAATTCATGTATTTTGTAACTATGCGGTTTAATGCATCTGAATTGTTATCTACATAGAGCAATACACAAAAAGATATTAATCAGGAGGAATTTGGGCTAAAAAGTATTTGTGGTTTTTAAATATTACGTCTCGATTTTTTATTCCAAGAATACTTATATGTTTTTACATTCATTATGCCTACAGTTATCATATTACATATTCATTAGCGACATCTTTTTTCGTACAAATGATAGCTAAAGTCCTAGAGAAATCTTTCATGAGTTGTTACCCTATAAGAAAATTTTATTGTTATATATTAGTGGTATTTTATTACAGAAACTTGACTCTTTCGTATGCAATTTGAACCTACTTTACTGAGCGTATTACAAATACGTCAAATTTCCGCTTTCATTTCTTTTTAAATCTTTTATTTTGCATAAATTATGATTTTTCAGCTGAAATTAATCCTCTATACATTCTTAAATTATTTGAGTTTGTTACCATTTACCATTTCAAATGGTTATCACTATTTACCAATTTTAAAGTTTTGCAGTTTATCCGTATTCTTTTTCCAACGATCTTTAATTTAATTTATTCTTTGAGTATGCTTAATTTTCAATTTAATTCAAGCTTCCTTAATTAATTCAATCGTTGCCTGATAATCCTCTGACGCTTTGAAAATGTTCAATCTTTCTCTCAAAGAAGGCGGATCGATTATGGCTTTCACGTGTTTTAATTCGCCTTTATTTTCATCTTTTAGGGTTTATCTGTAAAAGGGTTTTTTCAAAGAAACATCCTAATATATCCAAATATCCGAAATTATTTCTTATACCCTTTACTCTTTCGTACACATTTATTTTCGGTCGAAGGCTTCCTTTTATGTAACATAATGCCCGATAAATCTCTTTCCTCCTTTTTTACGTAGCTTTTGGATCCAAAATTCTCTACATGTATATTTTATTTTTAATGTATCTTCTCAGTCAGTATCCTTTTTTCTGTACAACGATTATAATCTTTCTGGTATATATTTAAAGTTTCATTTATGTCTTAAGTTTATCTAATTATGGATAATTCTTATTCTTTGTCAAGCATCGGGAGAATATTTCTGACGCAATTCTTGTTGTTAATCACATTTAAACATACAGTAGAACAATTTAAGGGATTTAATGGTCTATAATATTAGAATTAGGGGAAATTTGAGTATATTATCTTCAATAGAATCTCAGGGTTTTACAAATCTAAATTGAGCTATTATCTAGTTATATTATTACAGTAATCTAAGGAAATGTTATCTACAAATAAAGCCTTTGTATTGTGGGTCTCCATAACGGATGAAATAATTCACGATGTGAAATTCCATTTCAGAATCATTGATTACATTGTTGTAAGAAGAGTAGAATTTCGCGATAGGAATTTTATTTTAATCCCTAAGAAATTTCCTTTATTTTTATTATTTTTTAAAAAGATAATATTTCGAATTTAGTGGCTGATTTAGGACTCTTGGTATTACTACAGACATGATGATTAATAATTGATTACCTATAAAGAGATTCGAAATCAAATTACTCATTTGAAAATTGTTTACGTAATATACCACAAGCTTTCGAGGAATTCGGAATTTAATATCAAAGTTTGAATAAGGAAAGGTTAGACTTCGACTAAAGTGATAGCAAATTCTGAGGTTAAGTCGAGCCCAAAATGTATACAATTTCAGTTTATTCATCGCAAAATATCATCATCACTCTACGGAATATAAGACGAAGGAAGAGTGTTTTACAATTTGTAGACCGTCGTTGCTCTCAGGTTCAGATTCGACTAACAAGGTTTACGTATTAGAACAACAATCTATACTTACATTGGCGTCAAACTTCATTCCCTTGGCGTCGAAGGCATTAGCATTTTCGTTTCAGCTTCATTTAATGTGCATGAAGAGTGTGCGTTAATTATTCCAGTGACTTCCGCATACACGAGCTTCGAGATTTGAGCTTAGACCAACCAGAAATAGCAACATGCTTAAGTCTATGGGGTCTAGGAAATTAATCTTGTAAATTTGTTTGCTCGCCAATTAACATTCACGGAAGTTTCGCACGGATAGACGTTTTTATTGTTTATATATATTTGCAAAGCGTGTGAGATAAATGTTTTCAACATCTCCAGGAAAAGGTTTATGGATATATCTTCCTCAATTTGATTTGATCATTTGAGCGTATACCTAAAATGCTGCATAATCGTATTTCATGGCAAGAAATGACGCACATGTATATGTCATCAGCATCATTTCTCGATATTTCCTACTCAAAGTTCAGAGCGAAGGGGAGATGCGGTATACGGAGTTGGATCACCGACATTCCGAATGAATTCCTTAATCTGCGACAATTCGTAAAGCTGCATTACTAGAAGCGGGTGCAGTAACGTCGCCGAGTTAATGCGATTGTCGCTCATACACATTTCATGCCTTAATCTCAGTAGCGCTCAATAAATTACCCCGTACTCGAGCGCCTACGCACTCCATAATTACGGAAATTAATCGAATTCGACCCATTAGCGCCACATATTAAATATTCACCGAACTGTAATTTTCGATACTTAGGATACCTACACTTAATCGACTCTACTCGAAGATTTATAAACATGAGTGGAGTTTTATCCAGTCAATGCTATTGTATTAATGAGATAGACACAAATCAAGCTTTTTAAATAGGCTATTATATTTCAAGAAGTACTCGATAGTTCTAAAACCTCATAGAAATCTAAAACATGCACAATGAAGGCCGTGCTGATGGGTGAGGGGGCGAGGCAACCGCCTCAGGTGCCTCTTGCCCCAAGCTGAATATTAAGGTTTCCAGTTTCTTGACATTTGATGTTTAATTTAGCAAATATATAAATTTTCGTAAATGAACTCATATTTTCTCCATTTCATTGACAAATTCATCTGACTAAAATAGAGATAATAACTTGGGAATAAAATGGAAGGCGTAACACATCTTGCCTCAGGTGGCAAATGGCTCGTTACTAAACTGCGTAGAAACATAACAAATTTCTATTGGGTTAAATTTTGACATTCCCAGAGCATTAATGGAGCTTATCTGATGGTTTCTCTGTTTCTTCTACCAGGAAGTTTTCAGGTATTATTTATTACCTCATGCATAAACTGATGTTTTCCAAATTGAAGATTTTATGCTTGCCTCGTTTATTGTATGAATGTATTCTATAAATTTAATTGTTTAAACGATTCTCGGGTTTCCACCCAGGAAAGATCTGTGGACATTGCTTTCACCAAAATAATGTTATTAATTTAACTAATTGTAGCTCAGCGAATACAACGAGAAATCTTGTTTATTATGTAATGTTAATGTTAATAGCGTTAGTGATATATGAGATCATATGAGCTTCCGTCTATTTCCATTTCATTTTCTATAATTTTTATAGGTTTTTTTACATCCGCTTTACTTCGTGGTTCTTTTCCTGTAGTAGATATATTTATTCACTCTCAATCTCTCCTTAATAACACTAAATGTACCTTAAATACCTCTAAATATATATATTGTGATATATGTTTGTATCTAAGAATTTTGCTTTAACTGTGTTATTAAATCTGAAAATTAACTTTCGTACTATTAAATCAGTTGATACGGCGTTGTATCATGCGTGGATAATTCCAACGATATGAACCTAACATATGCTTAATCTTGAAGTGATGAAGTCCTATAGTCGATTATTAACCTAAAATCAGAAAAATATCAGAATAGGACACCAACACTCCCGTTACGTCTAATTATATGGAACGATGATTACGTTTAAGAAATCTGATTCAATGACTAAAAAGAAAATCTTTTCGTTTCAGCAATTGTGTCGATACTTTGATTTAATCATCGAGTATTCTGAGCAGTTGCGTGTTACGTGAGTGAATGGGAGTATTTAAAGAGAATCTTTCCTTCTGCCGAAAATATAACAGTCGAATTAGTTTTGAAGTTTGTGGTGGAAGAGATACAATCCTAATGGGACCATTCGGCACAGGTTTGACGTTTTCTGGGTATCCTGGGCAGAATTGATGGAGAATACGCCATATAAAATGGACCCTCCCAAAGTGCCCTTTCCTTCTCCTGAAGATACCCGTTCAAAGTTATCACGCTCCTGATACCCCACTGTCCGCTACACATTACTTACAGCTTATCTTCTTATTTATCTCGGTTTTTATTTTCAACCATTTCTCTTGTTTTGTTACCGTTTCATCGCCCATTGCTCTGTCTCTTCCATGAATTAACAGCCCGAGGCCTTCAAATACAAAATGGGATGCTTTGAGGAAGTCATCGTGCAAGATTTCGGTAGTCACTTGCGAGTGTAAAAGCAGTGTCTTCCTTTATTACTCCATTCCGACTTGATTCAGGGCAGAGTTGTCCAAATGCGGACCACAAGAACGAATGCGGATCGCTAAAAGTTTTAAATAGACCGGTGAATCTTCCCAAAGTTTTCCAAATTAATTTCTAAAATAAAATTCTCAGTATAGGGCGATGACTTTTGGAAATCCGTAATGTAAATTGAAGAAAAGACGCACTTATCCACTAACTCTTTTACTAAACACAATGCACACGAATTTGAACGAATAATAGTCAACTCTATCATCAATTATTGATAATTATTCTTTGAAGCTAGTTTTGTGTCTATTAAAAATATTGTGGAAAAAGTATAACGCCATCCCTTCATTGAACACGAATTTTCTAAACCTCCACTCAGTTCATCTATAGAAAAAATTGGTGTAACTTTTCGTATAGCTTATGCAATCATCCATTAAAGTGTTTCTTGTTTCGAGTAATACTCTCTTTTGCTTGCGACTAAAAGCTCGTTGATCTTTTTCCATGCATAGGTTTCTCGACATATTTATCTATTCATTTATAAGCTCGCACGCGTAAATATTCCACAGGTAAGTGCCCATGTGGAAATATCGAGCGAATTACTTACACTAATAGGTTCGTGAAATTTGTGCGAATAAAGCTTTGTTTAATTCAAGGGGCACTCTCCAGCCTTCTTTGTTCATGAAATTGCAAACGTGCCTCCTGACCAACGAATTGGGGCAATCCCAGTTTGAACCATACATAAAAGAATTTAGATCAACTTGCTCAGTAAATTTAGACAAAATACTTTCTCGGAATCGTCCCTGTGTTACATGAATGATCAGATATTGCGGGAAATTCCAAGACGTAGATTTTTATAGGTCTTTCCACTGTTGGTGAGCACTAATACTTCGAGAATCGTTTTACTTTAGGTTACCCATAGCTACATTATTTACCTCTTACAGTAGCAAAATTTCCTGTATCGAATAAGGTTAAGTTACTTATGCATAAATGTTTTGTTTAGAAAAGGAGGGCAGCTGACCGCCTGAGTTCTCAATCTCAATTAATTTTGATGTAAGATATTGGATTAGTAAATCTGTTCTTTCGAGAATGATTCCAGGTAGTAAATAACTTTAAGGGGATCAGTTTGTTGTATGCACACGCTTCTAAACATTTGGAATGGTTATATTTGTAGATGTTTACCCTAACCCAGGGGTGAGGATCTTTTTTCCATCGTGAAAGAGTCCCGGATTCGATTTCCGAAGGTATGGGAAAAATGACCTTAGCCTTCGGAACGCTTTTAATCATTTTACTATACTACTAAATTCGTTTACATATGTGAGGCCAAATGTGAAACAACCAAACCAAAGTTGTATTATGTGTTGCTTTCACCCAAGAGTAAAATATTTAAATTTTATGTGAGAATACGAATTTATTCGTTGAGTTAACGGAGAAAAAACATTTTTCACCTGGCTTAATTTTCCAGGTTAGAAACATATTTAAATAGGATTATTTGTTTCGGGAAGTAACTGACCGCAATGAATGCCGAAAAAGGTCACACGTAGCTCAAAGGCTGAAACTTCCACACGTCTGCCATGACCTATGGAAAACTAACCCTTCGTTAGTTTAGGAGAAGTTTACGAATTCAAATGATTTTGCAAACTGTATAGTCGTAGGTACACACCAGCCTACGTGTGTGCATTAGATCGTGTATAAAATTGGATAGGTTTTCATTATATACGGAATTTCTCATCCACGTGGACAATGGTTGAATAAACCTCTTTGAATACTCCCATTGGAACTTTCCAGTAGTTGAAAACCCGCTTGTTAGAACAATGTCCGTGCAAACATTTTGCAAAAGAGGCAACGCACCAATTTTTTAGAGCCTGAGTAACTCGTATCGTGTTTATCTAAATGAGAAAGTGAAGCGATCAGGTTCATATTTCCTCTTAGTACCATAATATACCTTGAGTTCTTGAGTAATTTCGAATCGTGATTGTTCTTGACGATGAAAGAGAAATGGAAAGTTTAGTATTCTGCTCATAGTAAATATGAAAATACGGAATGTGCGGGAACGAGGGAAAAAATGAATGAGGAGTCTGCGAACAAAATCGATCGACGCGATGAAACTGTACCGCAACTTTTTGTTCCGCGCCGCTCTAAACTCGCTCTACAGACTACACAGGTGAGGTGATGTCATTCATGAGTAAGTAGCACCACCACATGATACCTACTTCATTCCCTTACTCGCTTTAACGTACTCTTACACTCACCCCATCTTTTGGATGTATTTATCTCGGTCTTTCTCTTAAAAGTTTCCAACCCGAAATTGCTCCTTTCATAGTATTATTTCTCATTAGGTACAGTTTGAATATTTATTCTGTTACAGTATTGTAGCAGAGAATTACTAGAAAGGATGCTTTTTTCATTAGATGATTCGATTCTCTTATGTATTCAGTTATTCCCTCTTTTATGTCATAGACGTAAATTTCGAATGTTTTCTACAAGTGTGGGTCGTGGTACCATATCTTGATGAATGGAATATTTTTCTGTTGTAGTTTTGCCCAGGGTAGAATAAAATACATCTTTCACGTACTCTGCCTCGATATGGCTCATGACTGCGAAAATATGAAGTTAATCAAGTACGGTAATACTATTAATGACATTTAACTTGGTCGATCACAATTGAAAGCTATAGGAAATTTTTTATGTATTTGGCCATTGTTAATCAAGTACGGTAATACTATTAATGACATTTAACTTGGTCGATCACAATTGAAAGCTATAGGAAATTTTTTATGTATTTGGCCATTGTGCTATACATGCGAGGAATTGCTTC
This sequence comes from Pachydiplax longipennis, assembly GCA_036926295.1. NCBI lineage: Eukaryota > Metazoa > Arthropoda > Insecta > Odonata > Libellulidae > Pachydiplax > Pachydiplax longipennis. Next base: position 7,894,270 of record JAVFKF010000010.1, read on the forward strand.
ACTCATAGTATTCTGGCTCAGTGAGGAAAGTCAAGACTACCTCTCTTCTCTTCATGCCTAATAAGCTTCATACCCTCTGCTAATCTTGTAGCCAATGGAAGGGTTGAGAATCCAACTTGCCTTCGGGATGAGGACTCTACTGTCAGACAACATTTGCCAACATAACTTTCATTTCAGTTCATCATTTTGATTTCAATTTATTTCACTGAGAGTTATTTCATAGGAGTCGTTCTCTTAATTTCTCACCTCTCATTCGTACTTACGACTGTTTGTTTCAGATTTTTACAGTGACTTTTAATTTAAATTGAAGATTAGATTTTGAATGAGAATAATTATAATGAATAATTTAATTTTTAGATCAGAGAATTTGAGTTTAAAATTTTATTTTTGATCATTATTATCATATTTCTGCCACCTTTTTGTCCTATGTATATTTTATCGATGGCAAAAGATTTATGTTTCTTCAAGTTCTAGCATCAGAATGGGTCAGTCGCAAGTCGCTCCTGGTTATTGTTTGAAGCTCAAATTTTCTTACACTAGAAGGCATTCTTACTTCCCTCTCGTGGATTCTTTATCATTATAAGCAGCTCTTTATATAAAGGAGAAAAATTTCTACTTTGATTATTTTCAGGTGTTTATCCTTCTATCTGTGATATTCTGTGGCTGGCGGTTCATTCAAGTCAATTACATACATAAACATAAAGTATTTACGTTCAAATAACGTATGTACGTAAACACGTACATAAAACACAGAGGAACTGTGATTTGCCTTTTCTTCTATAAAGGGGTTCTGATTATGTTACAGTATATTTCATTGTTAGTATATTTTCATTGTTTGCACAGTGAATTGAATTTTATGAAATGTACGAAAACGAGTAATACGCGTACGCAAACGAGTAATTTTAATCTTCAGGGAAACTTGGTTATAAATTTCCTTATTCTAGAGGAAAGAGGAAGTGTGAAATTTCGGCGAAAGTTTTAGAGTGGCAAAAATTGTCACATTGAGAGTTGGTGAGCGGTAGGGAAGAGAGTAGCAGTGACTAGCGGAGAAGTTTGAGAAAGAAGAAGTAGACTTTGAATTTTAGAAAACATCTTTCTTCGAAACTCCTCACGGGATAGAAAAGCATACAATTTCAGCGACTAAATAACGTACGAGGAATTTTAAATATGGGAATTAATGTGTGGATATCACGCAATTGCATGTCAAGAGTATTTTTCTTAAAGCTTGGACCTTCATACTTTAAAGTCCAGTAAATGATGGCGTTGTGTGAGTGGACATGGAGGAAATAGTAAGGAAAGATTTGTTAGGAAGAAAGGCAAGGGAGAGGAAACATGAATTGATGGTACAAGGAGAGAGGATGGAAGAAAAGGAAAACGGGTGAAGTAAGGGTACGGATATTGGTGCGAGAGGCTCTCCAGGGACACCTCGAGTCCAGAAGATATCTTACGCAGCGGCGGTCTACTCCAAGAGACTGGTTTGGAAGGGAGAAAGGGTGAGGGCACCAATTCCCACAAGAGCTGTGGCCATTGTATAAGTGATTTATCGCTTTCCTTCCTAAATTGTGCACGGAAAAAAATTTGCCACTTCTTCTCTGAAAGAGAGCCTTAATACTAATGCTATCATTAGCACATTAGTGTAGTGTTTTCGTCTAAGACTATGTTTGTTTCTAGAAATCAATTCTAATCAATTCCAAGCCATCCAATTTAGAGGCAGAGAGGGAGAGAGAGTCTGAGAACTCTAACGACTGTTGCAAACCCCAGGAAAGTTTTAGAGGTATTTTCGTCATTTTGATAATGATTCTGAGGCTAAAATGAGGTCTTTACTCTGCGTTTCATGTATGAAATAGTGGAGAAGAAATATCCATGAATGTTACCTTTATTCACGTAAAGGCACAGGTTTCAAATTTATTAGGTTTTGTTTATGTATATGAATAACTTGTCGCAAAACATCAGTTGATTTAATTCACCTTCATAGATGATGTCCTACATTGACAGTTATTTATTTAATTCTTTACGGATAGATAACAGGTAGGGAGGGGCTCCTGTATCTTACAAGCTATTTTTCTATTCTCTTACTGCAATTTATCACTCGTTCGTAAAATACATTTTAATCCATCTTTTACCTTATCAATTAGCTAATTATATGCCTGTTAAATCATACCAGAGCGTAGCATAGCATATACCACAACCTCAAGAATGTATGAATATTTTGAGTAGGTGCACATAAGTTTTGACCTACTTTATAATAACGGCTAACGTACGTCAAAAAATATTTGTCACGCTAATGTATTGGTTATAAAAATTCAAAACTATGAATATGGCGACCTTTGGCTTATTTTGCGATTTCTCAGTATTTTTAATATTTTGTTTTAACTCTAAAAGCATCGCCTACTAAAATCTTCGTTAAATACATATTTGGAGAACGGCTTACATTGTAAGAAATTGAATGTAACTTTTTATATGACGAAGTAATTAAGTAGGAAAATTTAAGTCTTATCGTGAAAGACGCTTATAATTTTTGTGACCTACTATTAATTTCTAGGGAAAATATAAGCCTTTCGTAGTGCGCCTGTTTTACACGGCTGCTCTCAACAGTCAGCTTGGTGTATAGGAAACATACATGCATTAAAGCAACGTGGTTGCTCTATCCTACGGGAAGGAAAATTGCCCGTTTTATACGATCGCACTCAACAGTCAGCCCGGTGTATAGGCAACATATATGCGATACATCATCGTGGGTGGTCTATCCTACAGGATGAAAAAATAGCCTGTTTTACATGATTGCTCTCTACGTTTATCTTGCCATGTAGGCTTCATTTATATGCAGCAAATCAATATATTTAGTCTATCCTACAAGAGGAAAAGTTTGATAAGGACTGGAAAAGATACCATTAAATGCATCTAGAAACACTCGATCGATTTCTTGCGGTATTAAAATAATATCACACTGTCAGCGTAAATTTTATATTCCTTCTCTAATAATATATAAATGGAATAATTCCAAGTACTTATAAATTCCTGCAGTTTTAATCCTTAATTTCGCAGATTGCATTGGTGCGGAAATGTTTTCATTTCGTGGGAAGTAGTAATATACATCTCAAACTTATGAGTATGTTGTGCTACAGCTGTTATAAATAACCTTAACACTTATCCGTTCCATATCAATATCAGTGTTCTAATAATGTCAGAAATAAATTGAAAAATGATTTAAATTTTAAATTTAATGTAGTTATAAGGTAGTATTTCTCAAAAGTACTATAGTATATTTGAAGGCTTCTTCTCATGCCCGTGATGTAAAGCAGCAAACTTAATATATCGCGGAGTAAATTCTTATTTACTCATCGTTACTTGCACTTGAATTCAAACGAGAATTATTTTCATATAAATTTATATAAATACAAATCTTAACGGACAGTATGAAGATATCAGTATCCTATCCTCAGTCATCAGCTGCCGTTTAAAGGCCATGGAATCGACTTAATGCTGTTTAGGCTATCTCTAGAAAATGCTTACGATATCTGGGAGTAGACTGATAAGGACATCGTGCTGGAAGTTAAAAGGATCCAACGAGTATACGTTCCTTAAAAAGTTACGATGTAACAGTAAACGTAGCTGAGTTGATGTCTGACCCTAATGGGAAATCCTTAGAATGAAGTATTTTCTTGTAGACTTGATATGGGTCCTTCGTAGCTATCGATAGTTTAGTTGGTTGAAGTAAAAAAAATTTTAGGAATTTTTATGAATATCGGTTTGAGAATTACATTGTATCGTGAATGTATACAAACCTATTTTCTGACTCCTATTTTGTATTGTGACTAATAATATTTTATTTATTTATTATTTATTTATTATACAAAACCGTCGCAGATAGACGTTATGTCAGGTGGCGACGTTTATACGGTACATGATTATTACACACTATCTAATACATAAAGAATACAAATATAAAGTTAAATACAATATAGAGTCCGTAATGTAATCTACAGCATGCACACACTACATCAACTATAACACTTGTTAATTTATACACTAAAAGAATTCAATTTACACATATATACACAAACATTTAACATTTATATACCTATTTAGATCACTGCAACAACATGAACATAATGAAATGTAAAATTAAAGAAAAGAAAAATACTCTCGGGCAGCAGTATCCCTTGTTAATACCGATCATGTAAGACTTTTCAGGTGATATTGTGACTAATTGTTGTCTATGTGCACAAATACTGACGTTATTTATAGCATAATTATATATTTTATTGAAAGAATCGGTTGGGATCGCAGTATGCATTAAATTAGCAAAATAAAAAATTCATGTGCATTTTAAATCCGAAAGCTAAAATATTTAACGTCGAAAACTCTTTCTTGTGATATTTAATGATACTTGCCGATATGACATTCCAAAAACGATACCTATAATGCAATTCTCACACGAGTCGCGGAGTGCAGTGCATTTCAGGTTAAGAAAATTACAAAATTTAGGTTCTCGATCCGATTACGAACATGAAGTCTTAAGAGTATGTACGTATCGATTCCTTTGTTCCCGTTATGTAAATAGAACTCCCCTAGTCGCATACCACTGCTTGTGTCACTTGTTACGTAATATCCTTTGAGAAAAGTGAAAACATACGAAATCCGCGTGGTAGTCATCAACTTGGATTTTTCCCCCTTTTTTCCTATCCGAGCCGTTATTTATTAATATATTGGAACATTAGGTATGGGGATTGATAAAAGAACAGTAATAGTACTATATTATGAGATTTTACATTATTTTGTAATTCTGAGAAATAAATTGTATTCTTTGTATCAATGAGATTTCAAACTAGAGAATGTGAATTGTATGTAATTCCATTTAAATAAGTCCATATTCGTCAGATATTATCATTCTACGAGGAAAGGTTGGAAATAGATTTATTTAGTGTGAATTCATGCTCTATGAATTTTCGTTTTCCTACTTATAATCAGTTGTAGTAATTAAATCAACAAACTCTTCTTTGGCTTTGATATCTCAAAAGTGTGCTTTTAAATTTATTTTGCTATGTTTTAAATTTCACACTATGATCTTTTCTCCATCTAGCTAACTCACAAAGAGTAGAGTTGAACATTTTTGCTCTAAAGCCTTCCTTGAAGTTTATAGTGAGCTACTTAGGCAAACGTTGACGCGCAGATTCGAGTTTCGTGGTTTTTGAATGAGTTTGGAAGTGAGCCAATGAGTTTCGACTGTCTGCATATAGACTCCCAGAGAGAAAATACAGGGGTAGCATCATGATATTCATACCTCTTGAGTAACATGCTTTGAAAAGCGAGGTAATCTTGCGGCGATAATCAGATTATTAATTTTTAATTATTTTGGTATTTAAATGTGGCTTGAAGTATGTGGCTTAAATTTTTTGAAGAGCTCTTGAAAATCCTTTCTGCATTACTCGAAGTGAGACTTGTAGGCTTTTGTTATTGCTATTATTATTTAAGTGCTATTATGGGAAATAAAAATCTTAAAAGGTTCAAAATCGATCAAGAATTATATTAAAAGCTTTTGTGTCCCTTACTGATGTTGATAGCAGTGACATTTTGCACCTTTTATGCCTACGTAGCACCAAAATGCATATATATATATATATATTCGCTATTTGGAAAAATTACCAATATATTCAACAGGTTCCTGAAATCGTGCTTCCTTCATAAGTATATATTGGCAGTTTTCAGCTGACCTAATTCAATTTAAGGTGTTTTTGTTAAATTTTAATCACCTCCCAATACTAACGAATAGGTTTTGATCACAAATCCCGATAGCAAGAGTAAGACGCTGTGATCTCACACTGAAGGTTTGGTTTGAAATCTTCCGATTTCAGTATGAGGTGTGATAGATAAATCAAGAATAAGTGAATAAAAGATGTGACCAATTTCTTTCACTGTTGCGAATCCATTCTCGAATAACGATTATTTTCTTTTCCGTTTGATATCTTTGAGTGAGAATATTCCTTTGAGAATATTTGACGTGGAATTTATTTTGGAATTGAATTAGTTTGGTGTTAGTTTAGAGTTAGAGGTTTGGTGATGTGAGTTTTAAAATTTAAATCAAAGATTCCCACAGCTACATTAGGGGATAATAATGCGATTAAAATATCTAGCTTGTCTGAAATTTAAAAGGTCTTTTATGCACTATATGTATAAGAAAGGGTTGATAGATTTTTTGAAAGGATTGCCACTTTAGGTTAGAAAAAGAACGCCATTTAATCTGTATGTGTAATTTTAAATATATTCATATTCAAACTCGAGACTTTATTTTTGAACTTAGTACACCTACATTAACCATTTGCTCTTTTTTATTAATGAAATTTGATGATATGAATTTTAATTTGATTTATATTTCATGTATTAATCATCAGTTGAATATTAAGAAGTAAAAAGGAGGGTACTCTTGAGGAGAAATACTACCTTTTAGCCTTATATGAACTTATTTCAGGTGAACGTATGTCTTTTCTTTAAGAAGGCGTGGATGATATTCTTATTAAATACTCTGTAAGTCTCTAAAAACGATAAAGTAGTCTAAGGAGAGATGTTCTACCGCAGTAATGGAGGAATGTTGCATTTTAGATATTAAATTTTAAGAGTTTCCGTCAGATTACTTAAATTTTCTAAATTTTAATTAATTTGATACTAAGGAAATTTCCCATAACTATATGATCAGTCGTCATATGGATAATTGTTGTCAAGTGTCACCACAGATTTACCTATGATATGGACCGCATTACAGCTTAGAATTTCATTTGAGTTAAAAAATATTTATTCCAGAAGGAATTGAGTATTTTTGACTCTTTTTCAGGAATTTATGTCATTATTATACCTCTTTGCATGTTTTATACGTCCGTAAAGGACTACAGTATTGCATTTGTACATATTGAATGAGTTTTCTTTCCATTGAATAATATGATCGCCACCAATGATATCTTTAAATAGATATAGCAATTATCAGAATGCGAAAAAGAGCCAACACAAATGATTCTTCCGGGTAATAGGCAATTTACCGGTTCTCTCTTCGCCAATCTCCCCTTCACTTTTACGCATTTCCAAAGGTCACTCTGCCTTTCACACTTGTGCTTTGGTAAGGTTATCCCTCCATCTTTTTCTTGATCCTCCTATATTTCTTTTTCCTTCCGAAAACTTATCTCGTTCTACCTTCTCTATTCTTATTTCATCTATACGATTATTGGATCCGCTCGTTTTTTCTTTTAACTATCCTTTCACTAATGCTTTCTACCTTGCGTTTTTTTATTGTGCATTTGTTCCGTTCATTGTCCAATAATCAATTGACAAAGGTATTCTCCAAGCGCCGAAAGCGGCAACTGTCGGGGACAATTCCTCGGAAAAGATAATAACTCACATGGTTGCCAGTTTTCATAAGTATAATGGGTACTTCTGAAAACTGGCGACCACGTGGGTGATTATCTTTTTCCGAGGAATTGTCCCCGACGGTTACCGCTTTCGGCGCTTGAGAATACCTTTGTCTCTTAATCATTGAACGCCGAGTTAATTTTCTTTTCTATGTCCAATAATATTTTACAATTTTCCATTGCACTTTCATCTCATCAGATCCCAGCAGCATTTTCACACTTACTGCCTCGTCGAGTCTCCTCTATATAGGTCATTGTTGTTATTGAATCAGTTTTATGTGTTATAGATTTGGTTTCCACTGCTATACGAGTCTGTTGTTTCATATAGTGTCATTCATGCATCTCGCTACCCTTTATGCTTTTGTAGTTTGTTGTCTTATTTCCGTTTCCATATCACCATATTTGGACAGGTATTTAAATATCATTTTCTACTGTATGATTTTGTCCTCTACAAATCTAGGAAAAGAGAATATCCTTGAGATATGAGTACGTAAACGGAAGATGAGGTATTACAATGTATCTTAAGAGGTTGAACATGCTGATAGGAGTCGCTGGAAATGAAAATTTGATAGAAAAGTGTTAGCTATATGATATCTAACTTCAAATGATATCAACACGATTTTGTTATCTATTACAAGAAGGTGATTTCATATTTACCAGATATAACTTTCTTGTGTGCTAATTTGAGAACTTTTAAACGACCATTCATCCACATAAATATATATACAAATAAATAAAATACAAGTTTTCATATAAAAATAATTTTTCCTCATTTTTAAGTTAAGTTGAAATGAAATATTCTGAGGAATCCACTAATATATCATGCACATTGTATATCCTATTACTTTAAGTAAAATATTTGCCATGATTATACCTTTGATTAACACCTGGTCTTCCTTTTTAGTTACTTGGATTCGTCATCTACAGAATGATAATGAAAGACCTAAGACGATGACGGAGTAGTGGAGGTGGTTATAATGTGATGGAGGTGAGTACATTATATTTAAATATTTATATAATATATATTATATTTAAATATTTATTTTCTAATTTTTACACTGGTGGTTAATTTTTTTAACTTTTGTTTATAAATAAGTGTTTATGTAAATTATCAAATTGTAATCTCTAGTAATGAACGTAGAACAGATTTTCATTCTGTCATGGAAGCGGGTATTTTCCGCTGCATTAATTTTGAAAGATTAGTGTGGAATTATTATCTTCGACTGTATTACACCCCTATTTGTTTTGTACGTATATTCAGTTTTATACGTATATTAATCTTTTGTACTCAGAAAACTGAAGTCGTACCATAATGGGGCGTAATATTCGTATTATTACACTTCAAAGCAGTGAAACACTTATATATTGTAAATATTTAAGTATATATATTCACAAAGAACCTTACATATATAAGTTTTTGATAAATTTTCTTAACAATAGTATATTTTAGTTCCACTACTACTAGCAAAGCGAGAAGTTTAGTCATAAATTTCACCGCTTTCATTTAAAAAAAATTTACATTCAATATTAAAGATGGCAAAATCACAAGATCAGTCAATATTAATCATTGTGTATGTTAAAAGATGTGTGAGTGCTTAGTTAATTAAATAAGAAGAGCCTTTTGATTGGAAGTGTTGAGGTGGTGTTATTAACGTCTTCCTTAATTGTTTGCGACAAAACATTCCGTCAAGATGAGGGATTGAGTTTATCAAATTAATTTGACATCTTGATTAGAAGATAGCGTTCGAAAAGTGCAAGATTGACTTCCAGTGGGACAGAGAAGAGTGATGGATCAAAATTTAAAAATGGAAGGGGAGATTCACTAAATATTTTAAGGCACTTTTTGAAAAAACTATTTCGTTCTCTCTTATAAGATTAAGTATAAAATCATCGTTTGCGAGTAGGATTAGGCTGTCATATATTGGACAATTGGAAAAGGGTGCCTTAAACGTAATACATTTCCGTGAGATACTAAGGATTTGTTATTTATTTGAGCCTGAAAGGATCCTATTCCGAAACTGTGTGATATATGTTTCTTATTGGTCAATATAAAACTAATTTTATCGATAGAAGCGTACGATATATACTTATACAAAGCAATTCAATTTTATTTCCTGAATAGATTTCGGCAGAAGAAATTTTAATTACTTATAGCATCCAGTATAAGCTGTGTTTTCTAAACAGAAATTAAATAAATCAAGAACGATAGCCTAAGACCTATGTAATATATTTTATAATACGTGTCTGGTATTAGATTGGTTTAATATATTTCGTGCTATATTTATTGATCCATTTATATGTATTACCTACAGAAATTGGAGCATTGCTTTAAATTATATTCCACCGTCTTCCTAGAAGTATATTCTTAAAAATTAACTTAAATACAAAGAATACGAAATTCATCGCATGATCACTTTAAAGTTTCGAAATGTTTCATAATTAACTCTCTTCATAGGTAAATTTTCTCTGCACCATTCATTGAAATTGGATTGTTCAATTTGATGGAACGTTAACGACATTCCTTTAAAAGGATATATATCTTTTCGATAGGATAACAAGTTCTTTTATAAAATTTACCCAACTTCTTCTCCAGGGAAGATACCTTTCACTTTTATTTTTTACGGCCTAACAAAATCTCATTACACTTCATAAGACATTGATAAATAATTCGGGGAAAAATAGCTCGTCAAGGTTGTGAAAAGAGGAAAGTCATTTATAAAAAATTTATGAAATGGCGAAAGGAAATTAATACTGAGATGTTTGACCTGAAAAGGTGAGAGAAAAGTGGCTGGCGGGAAATTATTCATGAAAAGGGATTGTCATGCCTGTATTGGATTCTTACAGAGTTTAATACTCCTTTGATGGGAGCTATGCATTAAAGAGGATGTTCACAATTTAAATGAGATAGACCACGGTACAAAATATATATTTAGCTTTCAACAGAATCAGCTATAATTCTTTTCTAAAATATGCATTGCGATCTAACGTGATTTTATGATTTTTTCATTGATGCTCAGTGATATTTTACCATACTAATTTTGTCATATGTCACCTTCTGGGGACATAAATTGCTTTTAACAAATATCTTTCTGTATTTGGGATGAATTTTTGGGAATCAGCTATGGAACTTAAATTTCTTCGAAAATTATTACTACGACGTCATTTAAATTCCCAAATTCGGAGTGTGAAATGATATTTGTATGTCAGTCACGTCATTAAGCTTTAATTATTTTGCTATTCGGCTCATTTCAAGAGACTAATTTTGTAAAATTCATGTGGCACGAATTAATTGTATTTGTCCTGTGAATAAATAGAACATTGATTTATAATATCTCGCTGATTACTAAATTATTCATTTCGGCGCTTCTTGGTCATTCTGAAGGTACTCTGGTTTCCAATAATTAGTTTCCCATAGAAATTTTGCTGTTCAATGACTTTGTCTTTTCTGCTGTTCATCGTCATTTATTTTTGTCCTACTTTGTGAGGATGACATTTTGCACTGATAGCTCCACATAAATTAATGATTTTATGTCTTATGATCTTTGAAATCAATTTAGTAATACTAGGCGGCACGATAACCATTTTTCCTTGGGATTATAAGGAAGAAATGGGATAACGTTAGCCAAGAAAAAATTTTAAATTGAATGAAATTCATAAATTAGGCGTTGTCTTGCGGATACAAATTATGTAGAATGAAGGCAAGACGTTATACTTTTACTACAAAAATTTTTTACTGTCGAACGTAACAGTCTTCATTCTACTCGTCGTAAGTTGGTTTCAGAGAATAATGTAGGTATTTCGTTTTTGTTGTTTATAGGTGTCATTAAAATATAACAAAATGTATTTATTATTCTCTAAAACCAGTTTGAACGAAGGTTATATTTTTAACTGATTGATTTACGGTTCACGAGTTGATAGAATTGTAACCGTTGAATTATAGCCAGTCCACATACATAAGCCTATTGTGAGAGTATATCTCTAGTATTTATGCTTTCAGCTAAACTTTAGCATTGAAATAATAGTTATTTTTGTTTAAGAATTCAATCTCAGGATGGTTAGAGGCTTTTTTTAGTCTAAATAGATTTTACGATAAAGAAACGAAGGAGAAAAAGTTTGACGAAGCTGGGCACGAACTCGGATCGCTCATTCATCAGGCGAATGCTTTACGGTGTTCAGGCCACGTCAGACGTTTTCTCATTAATTTTGTTTTCATTAAATTCAAGTATGTGAACCATACGGTTTTATTTGCTTATATACGTTTAACAGTGTTGGAAAATTAAACGCCACATAGTAGCCCTGTCGACCTTAAAGGTAAATTGAAAAATGAAGGAAAATAAACAACAGGGCTTTGAAATAATAGGCTGTCCTTATATACATGGCGTATGGTCACCACACCTATACATTTAATCCGTCCGTCTAATATTTCACTACAGTTTTGATTTATCGCTAAATAATTTGATTGTTCACGGAATGAAGCCACAACATAACTCATAACTCTATTTCTGAAATAAATTGTTCTGTCAACTCAGTTTATATATAATCACAAAATCGACCACTCTAATTCGAAATTTGGATGGATTTAATCCTATTTGACATAATAATATACATGACGCGAGACAGCTATTCATTTCAGGTCAAACTGTCAGCTAATCGATGTTAGCCCACTCAATTTGGATCAAAAACTTTAGGCTGCACAATTTATCCACTTTCCCACGTCCAGTAATACGTTTCAGTTCTTGATTTTTGAGCTCGGAAAGCCGCACTTAGTGTGTGGCTATAACGGGCAATATATTTTAATTAAATGGAAATGAGAAAAATTGACTTGTTTGGCTGCTCTGGTGGAAAATGTCACGATAACGGATTTTTTTATGATTACCACAAAATGAGAATTATAGTGATTATGGGTACAATATAAATTCAAACACTAACACTATCCAAGATATGGGTTTTGTGACAATAAAATTTTTAAGAAATGCCAAATGCTTCTATTAGTATTATGATGAAAATAATTTTAAATCATGTCAAAGCCTCCCTCCAATGAAACAGATATTCACAATTTTTTTCTTGGGCGCCTTTGATTTGAAAACTCGGCCATAATGAAGTGGGTTAGAGAGATTAAGTTCTGAATTGTATATGGATGCTTCATTTGCTATGTGGTTATTTTCATTAATAATTATTTGTGACAAGCCATTCTAGAGAAATCTAAGCTAACTTTGCATGATTGAATTTTGAAGCCAATATTTCAACACTATCTCCTTTTAATTTGTAGGTCTTGCAAGTATCGTTACGTGTCAGAAAGATAAATATCTTAGATAGTTCATAACTTATTTATTAGTAGTACCTTAACAAGTAAGGAGAGCAAGACTTTGTATGTTTCACAAACTTTGTTTAATAAATAAATAATAATATGATAATAAAAATAATCGTAATAAAAAAGTAATAATAGTAATAAAAAAGTGTGAAACATACAAAGTCCTGCTCCTCTTACTTGTTCAGAATGGCGTTTCACGAAGAACAGCCATGACAGTTTAACTTTAGTAGTACCTTATGCTATACTAAACAATAATACCCAAATAAAGTCGAATAATGTATATGGTTCCTTGAAATCTTTTTTAAGGCAATCTTCAGACACATTTTTCTTAAGAGCTGCTGAGATTCAATCATATTTGGACGGGCTGGAGTCGATAGTACCTTTCAGCTTTTAAATTCATGTCAAGTGCTTTCATGATTAATGATCAAACATGGGAGATCGCGGAATAAAATCTGTTCCACACTCTGCCGAATCTAATTTCAGTTATCGACGTGTGTGACTAAAATCGGGCATCTTCTTAGTGAATATCTTTCCGATAATATCCCTTATTACTACGGAATCCTCCGATAGTAGGGACTCCAATAGTCAATATGCTCACTGCTATTATTTCCCGTTAAAGGAATAAAAATCGCAGTGGCTTTTCATGATTTTTTTTGGCAGAGTTTATGGAAATGCTTTTGCCTTCTTTGCCGAATCCCTTTAGAAATTCTATAGGGATGTTATATATGCCTACTTCCTCTTCATCTTTCAATGCCATCGAGTGCCTTTTCAATCTCTCATTCAAATATCCACGGACTCGGACTATCTTCATCCATTTCTACTCTCCTTTCTGTCCTGATAGAATCGAGCTCGTGTCCTTTTCTTATAATTCTTCGATTTTCTCATTTCGGCTTTCCTCGATCCTTTCTCGGTATACTTTCTCTTGTTAACGAAATAGAAAACGCGTTTTCGTCTTAGTGCTGCGTAGCTTTTTTAATTATCTAATAGTTTTTCTCTCTTCACTCTATATTATTTTTACAAGGCAGTTCTTTAGCCAAACCTTTTCTCAAAATCAAACTCGATATTTATTCGACTGCACGTTTAGGCGTTTGCCAATATTCTCATTTGGAATATTCTTACTTGAATTTCTCTTGTAATAGCAGTATAATTAATGGCGCTTCGACCGATTTCAACAAAATTGAGCGCGTTGCTCACTTGTTTATCCTGGAGCCTTTAATATGGATTTCTCAGTGGGTCTATTATATAGAAATCCGAAGAAACGTATCAAATGACAATCTGATCCTCTGTCTGACCTTTGACTTTAAAAACTTGCGATACCCAAAACAAAATGTAATGGAATTCAATATTTACTCCCATTGTTCTCTCACGTTAATATTCATTATCGATAATGTGAAAGGTTTGATATTGGTATGCGTGTATCTCATATATGAGGGAATATTCTGAAAAATCTAATTTAACCGATGTACAAAAATAAAAGACGTGAATTAACCCAGTGTTATACAGTAAAAAGTGTTGAGATACTCTCGTTTAGGACTCCATCCCGCGTAATAACAAGGTTTTGTCTCGGTATCACGTTCTATCACACAATAAACATGTTTAAATACCGCCTAATGACGCTCTACTGACTGCTTATAAGATGAATTTTTTCCCCTCTTGAAATGCACTGAAATCTACTATAGCATATCACCCGCCACATTTATAGACCGCAAATTGTTTACGTTATCAATGTCGTCGTCGTTTTCTCTCCTATTCTACCTCGCCTCGTCTCTAATGAGGTTTCTTTTTTCTCTCTCGTTTTGGATGACTAATTTTGTGAGAAGAATATGAAGATATTGTGAATCGGAGAACAATCTCCATACCGTGGTTGGAGTCGGTACTTCCTCTGAAATAGAGCGTGTTTGAGATCTTCCTCATCCGTTTTGTCTCAGGGCAGAACTTTAGATTAAGAAGTCCGCTTTTCAGAGTTTTCTCTTTTGGCAAAATCAATTTATAAACATACTGAATAAACTTGAGTGGCAGTGTTGTGCTAAACGTTTTCTTGGAGAGACTTTTAGAGAATCTCTAACCACTGTTTTTCAAAAATTTGACATGCATCCCTTATTTTCAATTCAGCAAATGAGTCAATAAAAGGGGGGCTCGTTTCCCGATAAATTGACCATTCTTCAAAAATATGACGAGAATACAAACAATCTTACACAGCAATGGTTTGCAAACATCTCTAGATATCCCATCTTAAAGTGTGATAATTAAAGTAAACTAAAGAAGATTCCATTTGTTTTAAGATCTAAAGCACGTATTTAGAAATAGCTGAAAAACTGTTGCCTGTTCTTTTCCAACTAGTAAGAGATAAATAATTTTTATATTCCGATTAGACCCGCTTGGCAAGTGTTTTCCACTCTCGGAAATACGTCTTACAAGAGCTTTACTGTGATTTATTATTTTTCATTGCAAATTCTGAAACCTCTCTTAAGCTTGAAGTAAATGATAGTTTATTGCTAAAATCTAGTTGAATAGGTCAAGAGCATTGCTATGTGGTAATAGGAGGGATATCTCTTTTAGCATGCAAAGCGTTGTATCATGAGATGCATCTATTTCTTACTTTGGCAGGATTCTGTTATTTATGTTTGGTTACACTACTCAAAAAATGTTGTACTCAAGGGAAAAGAAGCTATGGATAGAAGGATTCGGCAAATTAATTATTTTTGTAATGTAATTGATTCTGTTCTATTATTTAGATAAATTCTTCTGTAATACAAGTACTAAAGTTCGATGTCATTTTCTAATATTCTAGTTCTATTTAATGGTGTGAAATTATACGATTTTATGCTTCATTATCCCCTCTACTTCATATATTTGTTTCATCCTGTTCCATATTTTTGTCACATACTAGTAGTAGTGACAAACACATAGTAGTAAATTAAACGTAACGTACGTATTTATGCGTTCTGTAAAACGTAACTTATAATGATGTAGAGTATTCACTCAATGTAATATCAACAATCAACTTATACACATTATTAGTGGTAATTTATCACAATTAATAATTTTAATAAATAATTGAATCACCGGATTTTTTCCTTCTTCCATTGCTGATTTTATTCATTTTTCAACCAATAGATTCTTTCGAAGAGCGAATGCTTTAATAGTTCGCTTTTCCCAGAAATTTTAACTATTTATCCGAGGCATGATTCTGCTTTCCTGATATTCATGATTTTTTCATCCTTTTCGTATTTTTTCGTTTTGTGATATCCGTTTTTCAAAGGATTTCCTCAAAGTGCCGTTCTAGCCTTTCCTTTGCATTCCTATTACTTTATAGTTCGTTTTTTACATTGTCAACATTTCTGAGAAGGTGGTCGGAATGACCTAGTTCTTTCACCAGTGAGCGCGTCTTGTTCCGAGTCTCTTTGGGCCCTTACCCAATTCCATTATTGGACAAATCATGTTTACTGGGGAAGTATAGTCGACATGGTTAAAGTTGCGCTTTCTCAACGGGAACTATTTTTTAGCTTCAATTTCTAGCCCTCGTTCGAAACAAAACCCTCTTTCACAATTGCATCTCAGTGGCATAGGCTTCGTCTCAACCACCTTTTATTTGGCTTACAACTATTCTTCCAATTGTACTGGCTTCCCGGAGCTTTTTTTCGAAAGGTTGGAATTGTAGTCGATCTTACATTCTGGTTTTTGTTCAAGGAAACGGACAGAGTTACTCATACATGATTCCATGCAGCAATTTCTTTATTGTCAGTAGCTCGAAATTTAAGATACTGGGGAACATAGTTTTATATATAGCCATATAGTTAAACAGATATTGATTATATACGTGAATATATAAGTATACATACGCATTAAGAAGTATATTTTATAGATATTTAAATTAATTTGAATACATTTAGACCTTAAATTATTATAAACTGCGATGTAAAATTGAAATATATTTAATCGAATTAATTTTTTATTTAATCGAATGAATAATTTAGAGAAATCGGCTATAAAATCATATTTATTAAAACATAGCTCAATAAATTTACATATTAATGTATCATAAACTTCCATGAAAGTAATTCAGTATTTTTAAAGCATGGATTAACCTCGTTATCTAAATTTGAGAAAGGAAAATTTTGCTTTTAGTTCTCCGATATCCATACTGGTTTTCTCATCAAATTCCTTTCGTCAACTTTCTACAAATCCATGAAAAAATTCGGATATCAATTTATTCCTACTTTATCATGCGGTTATGCTGGTATACTTTCGTATAAATTCAATTTTCTTATTGAAAATTTACATAAATTCATGATTTATCCTAGCATGGTTGGCCAGTAATTACATTTTCAAAACAGTGCAGGACGAGGGTGAAGTTATTTCTATTTGCGAAGGAAAACCTTTATCATAATGTTAAGATAAATTATATACTTATACTATATATATTGAATGATTATAGCTTTGAACAAATTCGTGATTCTTATTTTTTCTATTTGATTATGCTACATTTTATATATCAAAAACTTCGTTTATTAGGTCGTCTTGCGGGGTATTTAAGGGATTAAAAATCACAAACGAGACTTTTTATAATAATATTTCGTAATAGTAACATAAAATAAGATATGATAAGTTATTAATTTCAAACATGGTATTCTATAGAACTTATCAACTGTGCAAAAAGAGACGTGGTAGCCCTTTATTTAGTATTGTGCGTTGTATTGAATTTCCCTTTGATTTCACGCTAAGTTGATCAGAAGACACCATGACACTTCTCCTGCATCGCTGTTGACTTCCTCAGGTAGAAGAAAGGTTTCCTTAAATTTCCATGCATATTCCTCTTCACGTTCTCTTTTTGTCCGCACAGTGGAAAGCACGTGATATATATAGGTCCTTTTCGGCGGGGCTGTCACCTAGAATTCAAGCCAGAAAAAATTTAATCTAACCAAGGATTTCTCAGATCAGGTTCAAAGATTAATGCGGTGGAAAAGTAGGATATGCTGTACTACCTCGGCTTTTATACAAATATCTTCGTAAACATTTGAGTTAGTGATCTAAACCTCAGACGTTTTGTTAATAATTCATACTACATGAATTTCTTATTGATTATTTTATTACTGAGGTAAAAAGGGAAATTAAAAGTTGATTGCTCTAAATGTGAAATGCTACTTTATCACAGTTTACATACAGGTTTGCTATAGCTATGTTGTTGTAATGTCAATTTTACTTATAATGTCAGGCGCCTTTTGATGAGGTTTCCCATGTCATGAGAATTTAGCTGCAGCTCTGATATTATTTGTAACACGACTCCTATTCTACGTTTTTCATTAATGTGGAATGATATGGACGAAATTAGATGGAATGGATTTATATGGATCTATCCAAGGATAAACAGAAGTGAAAAAATCGAGGTGAATGGAACTAGAAACCAGGTCTTCCGCTAAATAGTCTCGGATTTGTAGGTTAGTGGTTAGATAGTTGGAGTCCTGGGTTCGTATCCCAGACATGTCGATATGTTTCACTTCAACATCTCCTTGGTTTAAAATTTAATGTAAAATTTGAAAGCCGAAAAAAATTAGCCCATAGGTCTTCACAATTGAATGCAATTGGTAAGTAAAAATCCTGAGCATTTGAGAGGGATATGAACAAGATATATTCTTTTTGAGATGAAATTTTTACTATTGATACGATATTAAGTCAACCGAAATCAATGTATACGAGTAAATCAACTGGTTGCATAGCGTGTGCTAAGAGCATGACCATTAAAGATTCCGGCCGTGAGGCTTTACTATCTTATCGGCAATTAATTAGCATTCTACTCGCTTAATTATGCATGGTATAATTATTTACCTTACCGCGTATCAATTAACGGAGGGAGTTCCGCTTTCATTGCGTACGCTAACAACTCGGCTATGTAAACAAGGCGATATTTTTACTTTTTCGCAGTAACTGAAAGTAAATGGGCAAGACTTAGCGGTTGTTTTGTAAATATTCATATTGACCCTCGGATCATGTCACTGTAGCCGTAGGCGAATTGGGATGAAACACGGGATAAGTTTGCCTGCGGAAGACAGGTTCTCTCGAGCCTGAAAGAGGAGGTGGCAATGAGGCCGAAACTTTATCTCTCTTGACGAAAGCCGCGTACGTTTTTGGAACAGAAAGGATCAAATGTCCTTTCAAAACTTTACGTATTTTGTTCCGGATAATTGCCCGAAAGATCGAGATTTATTTTGTTTTCTTTAATGATTAGCCGTGTCGTAAATTTGGTGTATATTAATTAAAATGATGTACGTAATACAATATCGTTTCATTAATAAGGGTCTATATTTAAAACAGTTCGTGGAAGTAAAATGTTCGAGGTACATAATTATTCAGAAATAAGGTTTTAATCAGAGTACAAATGTAAAAGAGAACGGAAAAATTAAATATTCTCAATAAGTAGAATATAATCATTTGAGAGGGGTAATGTAGTACAAAAATATATTTAAGTGAAAAAATGACTTTTTACGAAAAATCTCGCATACGATCAGCACGCAGACGCTGATGATACACGATAAAAATGTTATTAATGATCATAATTTCCAAAAAAGATTAATTATTCAGTTATTAAACAGCATATATTACGTGTTTGAGTAAAATAATATAATAGTAAACCTATAATTAAGCCCTACCTGATTATAATTAAGCTTACAAATTTTCATGGAATCCCAAATTTTCGTATTTTTAATTAACTTCGTAATTTAATTTTTTAAATATAGTCAATAACCTGAATTTGCAAGGATTTAAATTTATTCGTATGGATCCAAGTATTAAGCTTTCCATACTTCTTTCCGTTTCTTGGATTCACGTTGCTATTACGGCGTTTATAAAGGAAGTTTAACTTTCATGAGTCAAGACTGGCAAGTTGCGTTAGTTGACTCACTTTCTCTCTTCAAGACCTTAAGCATTTTGGTCTTGAGAATGTGGGCGTTCTTTCAAAGGCGCTCCAGCCAAGTTTCATTCCTTTTAGGCTTCATTAACCCTGTTGCTTTCTCCTGTTTTCACCAATTTGCCTGTTTGTATGTTATGAGCAGATATCAAGAGGGATTAAATTTTGCTTTCTATGAAGTCCTAGTCTGGAATTTTTAAAGATATTTTTATTAAAATATCGAATGTTACTGTACTTTTATTCCTAACTTTTAAAAGTAGATAATGTTGCCGTCGGATATTTTTGTTTAGTAACAGTATTTGAGCGAAATTATCGACAAAAGAATAATAAAGTAAATATTTATTTAAGACGAAGTTGTTATGATACGAGGAGCGCCTTGGCTTGAGAGTCTCATTTTTAAGGCTTCCCCATCATAGAATTAAATGAAAACGTCTATTTTTGTCCTCTCCTAAATTTTCAGAAGTTTTTTTTTGTATACAATGAAATTAATTTCAAATGTAAAATTTATAAATATAATTTCTTAATTATTACCATAATCATTATCTCTTTGGCATTGAAACTAAAAAGTTGATTAATAGAAAGAAAACGCATTCTAAAAAGCGGCTATAGTTGGCTGCGATCGATTAATTCATAAAAAGTTTCTTTATAATCAGAAAACTTACTAATACACATGAGATTTTTCTTATTGTTTATACATGGGTGGTCTTATAAGTTTCCGACATTTCGCCATTTCTCGACATTTTTTCTGAAAATTTTCTGAAGATTTCTGAAAAATCTGGGGTCGGAAACTTTTCAGACCACCCTCGTATACTTCTGTTAATCAAGTATCAAACAAAAATCTTTACTTCTAAACAAAATTCTATACTTGGAATTCATTAGTTTAATTAGCATCCCCCAATAATTATAGAATAACCTATTTGAGCATGAATATACAATACACGAAGGTATCTGAGCCTCATAAAAATCTAGGGCCAGCGTCATACGCCCCTCAAAATCCCTACGCCCTGGGCATCCTGGTCTCGGGGCGACCCCGGCCATGGTATTTTAATTCCATGAAATTGAATTTCAGCGTATTTCTGATATCCATGTAGAAGCCGTACTGCTATCGCCTCGTTATGATTTTTAATACGTTACATTAATTTTCTTTCCATGCAGAATTTCCAACCTTGGAATTCATCACAATATGAACGATCCACTAAGTTATTCTCTAATGGAACGGGCCATAAAATTCTTAATCGCCGGAGAGAAAGCTTAGCTTCCGTAACCGGAGATCTAAAGCATTCCATCGTTTTAGTCTGAATGAATATCAGGCGCCGAAAATCCATTCATCTCTCGGCGGAGCTAAAGACCGAGTCTCAGTTATGTGAAACGGAATATTTCCAGGGATAAAAATTTCGCCGGAGGATAGGCTCAAAAATTTAGGAAGGAGTCGTATAAGACCCTAGAAATTCTCATTATCAACTGATTGGGCCACAAGTGAGAGAGCCGTTAACAATAATCCATTGGACTATATACAGTATTTCGGATATATAAAATTTTAGGGAATGCCCAAAGAATTATTAAGGGCGTAAAAGCTCTTGGAAGTTTCCAAAGATAAGGTAGGGATGTAGGTATGGATTGAGGGGATAACCATAACCGAATTTCAGGTTCATTTAATACCAGTTGCATAAATTATTATACGTGGAACGTAAATAGAATTTATTACGGTGGAGAAAATAAGAGGAAATGAACTGGGAAAGAGGTTTTAGGATGAAATGAAGATAAGTGATACCTTTGTGTCCTATAATCCAATGCAAGCCAGAGTATTTTGGATATTTGGCCGAGATCCGAATGGAATGAAAATAACCTTCGCATCATTTAATGTCATATCTCATTGTTTGCGAGAAGAATACGAGGAGAAAATATTGGAATTCACTGCTCTTTATGCTAGTAGGAAAAGTTATTTAAGAAACCTATGACTTAATTTCTCGTTCGACTATATTGTTGAAAGTTAGAATAAAGAAACAGCACAAGTATGTAAGAGGTCATATTTTGAAAGTGTTAAGATTACCGAGTTTTAATATGTATCATGTTAGATTGATACTTTTTTGAATTCAGAATATATTCCTTTAAGCAACAAATAGTTATGTAAGAAGAATTATTCCTTATGTAAAGTCAATCCCTTCTATATATTAATACGTATGCGGTAAATTTTATCATATTATGTCTGGTTTTCGTAAGATAAACATGGATTCTGTCATATAATATGCATCATGCTGAAAAGAGAAAGATTAGACTTTACATGTGACTTACCCTATTCTCACTACTCAAGATGAGGAATAAGATAATTTGCTTTGTTCACTGTGCCAAAATGTACGAGCGGAATAAGACTTTGTAAGTGCGGCTCTATAATCCTAAGAGTAGCACTTTTAATAGCGCTTAATAAGGAGTAACCGTGATTTATGCCATAATTTAGCAAAGTCCATATCTCGGTAACTTTCGTAGTATCACAACTATAAGAATCATAGGGATAATTAAATGAAATGTACGTTTTTTCTATCACATAGCAAAAGACAAAGGAAAGATAATCCATTCTTGAGGATAACATGTCATAATTAAATTAAATCTCTGAAATAATTCTAGAAATTCGCAACGACTACGCTTTTGAAGAAAAAACAGGTCACTTGTCTGACGTTTGTTTCCACGGTTCCATGATTTTCTTTTACCCTTATGGAAGAATATCGTAGAGATAAGAAAGAACTGTGTCGGCATCTATGCGATCTTTAGGTAAGTCGAAAACTATAGGAACTCCCTAGGATGTATCTGAAATCCATTAGATGGATTGTATCTATAGGTGTATTAGATCTGTGAGGAGAGAGTGGATGCCCTTTGACGGTAAGAGAGAGTCACGTATTGGGATGGATAGCTATAAACGCTCTTAGCTTTCGCAGAGTTGGCAAAGCTATTAAGAAGAATAGTCCCAGATTCCTTGCGTTGTGACAGTCGATCTAAAATACGCTAATACTGACCAGCAATGCGACTTAAGCGTTAGTGGGGAATGCAGTGTCGGGACGGATACGACTTAGGATAGGAAACTAATCTGGTTAATTCACCATAGCTTTTAATGCTAATTGCAAATCCCCGAATGACCGAAACCGTGATGTGAAACCGGAAGTCAGAGCTGGTTATCATTAGGCGACGAATGCGATTGGAAATAGGCCACTTGAAATGTTAGAGGAGTGCAGGGTAAAGAGCATTTGATGGATGAAATGAATGTGCGTGGATTGGATATGCTGTGTGCAGGCGGTGCAAAAAGGAAGGGGGCTGATAATGAATGATGGTCGTTGGCTCTAAAGTAGATAGATGGGAATCAGCTTACTGAAGAGATTGATTTTGAACCAAAGGACTGAAATTTATGTTAATGAGGGAAATTTGATTTCTTGACCATGCACAGATTGGATTTTGGACGTAAGTGAATGTATTGGCAGAGAAAATAAATTTAAATTGGTGTTTGGTATTATTTTATTCTGATGAAGATTACCTAGGATAGGCAGATAGCGGTGAGTTCTAAATATCAATTTCTATGGAATTTTAGAGGGAATGTAACGAAATCGTTTTTGTAAATTGATGGTGCTGCAGTTAAATTTTCAATTGATATACTAAAGTTACAGACTCTGCAGCAGTTTTACGTTGCCACATCTTTAACTATAACGTAGATTATTGGAATTATTTTTCATATTTTTAATCAGGGGTTACTATAGTAAAATCTGCATAAATTTAATTAGAAAATAATTTTCTGTTGATAGAAAAGTAAAAAAATAGAAGTTTAGAGGAAACCCCTTACAGTTACAGACTCTGCAGCAGTTTTACGTTGCCACATCTTTAACTATAACGTAGATTATTGGAATTATTTTTCATATTTTTAATCAGGGGCTACGATAGTAAAATCTGCATAAATTTAATTAGAAAATAATTTTCTGTTGATAGAAAAGTACAGAAATAGAAGTTTAGAGGAAACCCCTTTCAAAGTGGGTGAACAAAGGATCTATCAGTAGCAAAGAAAGTTCGGTGTAGTAGATGAAACACGTAAAAACATCAAACAATGGAAAGGTTTCCGTAGTAAATGTTATCACGATCTCGCGGTTTATCTCCGGTCGTTCTATTAGTATCAATGAGTAAACGCATGCACGAATATTACGCTAGGATGTTTTTCAATGATATAATGTACTTTGTGCATAGATGTTTCTTTGCTGATATCTAAATAATGGAGCCAGTGGTGAAAAATACTGCATGTTTACAGAAGGCGAAGAGAAGTAGCTGGAGTATACGATCATTGTTTCTCTATTGAGTATCTTCTAAAACGACGACAATTATAATGATCGTGATAATATACTGCGGTTGAATTTTAAGTTTCTACTTAAAAATGGTAAAAAAATAAGCAAGGTTTGGTAAGAATGGAAGAATACTGGTTGGAGGTGGACGCTTATTTTTAAGTAAAGTAAAACAGATAGATAAATGGTGACAGGGAATGGAATGTTATACTTTAATTGAAAGCCTTTGAATTAACAAATGTATCGAGGCGTGCTATGTGCATGTGAGAGTGCGCTTTTAAATGAAATGAAAATGGCTTTTTCAAATCAAATTATCTATATGGATGCAGCCAATCTCAGGTTTTATCGGTAGCAACAACTTGGTAAGATTAAAATGAAATAGTGAAAGGTGATGCGTTGAAATGGAATTTATATTATGAAAGGAGTGAACTTATAGTATCATACACGTGGATTAGAATTATGATTATCGATGATTATGTGTGTTAAGTGATCAAACGAGAAAATAACTCAAGAAACAAAAGCCTTTCGTCTATCCTTTGAGGGATTTAATCTAACATTGCTTTGTGAGTCGACTGCCTCATTGAGGACCTCTTGCGGTGGTTGGTGTCACTACGGAGGACGCCTTCTGCCTTGCTCACAAAGTATCCCATTAACAGGTATCGACTCCGTATGGTAGTTCAAGGGAAGAACACCTGCCTGGATAGTGGGAGACCTGAGTTCGAGTCTCAATCATTTCGATAATTTTCACTTCTGTTTCTTCTCGTGATTTTGGCCGCACTGCAATAGTGCAATGTTGTATCTTTTTCTCTTTCTCTAACAAATTAAATGACAAGTTTTCTCTATCCCTACTCGTAACACCAGCCCGAAACCCATTTAAGTACCTTGGTGTCGCCTCTTTGGAATGAACTATTACTTTATCTTTAAAAAATATCAGTAGAATAACTTTCCTATCATCATGTAACCTAGTCATCCGTCTCTGAGCTCTGTTTTTAACCGGTTGACTGTCAGCGAGATTCCTTTTAGTCAATTAGAAGGGCTGTGAAATAAGTAGTCGGATTATTTTAAGAATGTAGCACTTTTGAGCCGCTAGGAACAAATAGCAATGAAATTAAGTTAAAAACCTTAGTAGTTTTCTCATATTGCTTCGGTTTATCGCAGTTCCGCTACTGCCTTCGAAGTGGGCTAATCTGAATAGCGATTTATGATTAATAATAATGTGCTATTTTGTATTATCTAGAGGCTAGATCTGAAGGTGGAGTTTACGAGTTTAAGATAATTCATCTAGGTTACTATAGTAGTCGTGGGTTTCCCGTACTCCAGTTCTTTACGTCACGAATATTTTTCCACGAATTAGAATTATTTAACTGTTTTTGAAATTTATAGCTTTTAGCAACACACACGGCCTAAAAATCCTCATTTTCTTCC
Source organism: Pachydiplax longipennis (assembly GCA_036926295.1). Lineage (NCBI taxonomy): Eukaryota > Metazoa > Arthropoda > Insecta > Odonata > Libellulidae > Pachydiplax > Pachydiplax longipennis. Next base: position 7,919,617 of record JAVFKF010000010.1, read on the forward strand.
ATTAACGATTGTGAATTTTTATCAGCCTTTTTCTTATTATTAATTAAATTAAAAATTGAATTAAATTTATTCTTATCTAATGAAAATAATTTTCACTTATTTAAGGATCCTGTTCAAGTTTATTTCGAGTTTAATTAATTTTCAATCACGCATAAGCAATTTGATTACTCTGTTAGCTACTTTATAATTTAGACAGATTTCAGTTAACAAAAAGAATTTATTCCAAAGGTGTGTTTGATGGGGACATCTTTGTTGGCTGGAATTTTTATCATTACTTAATAAATCACACGTCACCTCGTCAACAATGGCAGTAATTTGCCGAATAATTCGTAGGCCAAGACATTGCTCTAATAGTACACTATTCACTGAGAATTATTTAAAAAGTTGCCTACTTCTTCGTTGCTTAATAAGGCAAATTATTTTCTACCTCTCTCGAATTTCCGTTATCGCGACTTTCATTTTCGCACCTGGACAGCAGAAAAGTAGCTTTAGCTCGAAAAGTGAGACATAGATTAATAGAAGATTGATAGTTATTATAATGAGAACTTCTGCCACTGGATTAGTAATTACCGAAAACAGCATTCGAGCCAACACGTGAATGTAAAATTAGGTCCACGAGGCAAAAATGATTAAAGGCTGCGCATAGACACTGCGATGTCAGCGTAATGTTTGTAATTTTTCTTCTACATCTTCACTTCACGTACTAGGCAATATATTCCTGCCAAAGTACCCGTATCTAGTAAGAGCTACCTATCTTTCTCCCACCTGAGCGGTTATAATTCAAATCCGCGCTGCTCCTTTTACCATTTTTCTCTGATATTTTTCAGACCCTGATCAGGCTTCCTCTACTTTCCATTGATATTTCAATTTGGTTGAAAATCCTAAATTATATTCCAATTATTTTGTTTTTTATGCGGCTTATCTTATTGCGACCTTTCACTTTTCTCAAAAATTTCATTTCCTTAGCCTGCATTCTGCTTTCTTCGATCTTTCTGTAGTCTAATTTTTGCGTCCGTATCTCAGAACAGCAATTTTGCGAAACTTTGGCTGTATTTTCTTTTTTATTTTCTCGCGTTCTGTTTTACGTAAAATACATTGTGCTATCTTATTTTAGATCTTTTATCGTCATGTCTGATGAGGAAATGCAGAGGGGTAAGCATAGATATTTTAAATTCTTTACACAAGAAATATACGTTGAAAGAACTAACGTTAAGGCTTTACTGGGATTTTCACATATAAAACTAAAATATTCTAAAGGACAGCTTTTTCTCAATACTACTGTATTATAATAATAAATAAATAGTACTATGTTATTGTAGATATATAAAACCCAAGTCTGGAAACATTCGCCAAATACAACTCAAAAACACTACTTTATGTTTTCCTCAGTAAAGTTGTGGAAAATAAGAAGTACTAATTATAATTAAAGTAAATAGATCCAGCGATACCTGTTGGAAATTATTCATGCTCATTTCGTTAGAAAAGAACTGTTTTTGAGTTGTTATCTCATAGATGCTCCCCAATCAGTTTATTATTTTATAAGGTTTGCAGTATTTTTTCTTTTTCCTTTGTAGTTTTTCCCCCCAACCCTAAGTTTTCCATGCTTTTTTATTGCAACTGCGTGAGTTTTGTGTTTGTATTGTTGCCTAAAAGTTGTCTTTTGCAGGCCGTAAATATACCACATTATAATTTTCTTATTTATTTTTTCTCTACACGTATTCAAACGCTTAACGCGTGTTAGTTGAATTAGGCCCACTCGTTCATAACATTTCCAAATAAAACCTTTTTGTCTTCTTATTACATGTTTTTAAATTCACAGACCACAATTTCCGGTAGAATTGTGGCGTTTTTCGTTATATACTTCGTATACATACTTTAGATATGAGATAATAGAAATACACGGAAATAAAAACCACTTCGTATCGTCGAAGTAAACTCAATAAGGGTTTAACTCGGCCATGTACGAAACAACAAAATCGCAGTTTTCCGTCCGGTCAGCTTTCTCCTATAGGTGAGTTTAAGTCCCGAATTATTAATTCATACGAGATGTCGCTTGAATATCGATTCCTTAGCGTGACGCGATCGACTCAAGTCGCGTAAACAAGTATTTGCGTGACTCCGTCGACTAGACTTTCCCGGAAAATCGATTTTAGTTCTTTGAACTCTTATCGTTTCCGTTATTATTGATGTCATTTTTACGGCCATCTAAGGCTGTCTCTGTTGTGAAAAGTGCTCCTTTTATATCCCTTTGTGCTCCAACGTGAAGGAATACCGGTCATTTTTCCTTCGTTTGCGGTTAATTCAGATGCACGAACGCACTAGCCACGCCATTCAAATATAGGCGTTTCGAATTTCTGTCACAGAGCAATTTTTGCGTTTGTGCTGTTGCGTGACTGCATTAGTTCCTAGTTATATAGTAATCCCTCTCAACCGGCTAATTTGGGACTGCACATCTGGCCGGTGGTCGTTTTGATCGGTTAATCCGACATGAACATACAGGCTTTATGTATGTGTTACATTTGAATGTCAAAGTGGAAAGAACATTTCCTAATGTTGTGAATATGAACTAGAGAAAGGTGGTAAGAGTTAGCTACGTAGGCAGCGCGTTCTACGTAGGTGAAAGCGTTCCTGGATTCGATTCCTGGTGGGGTTTGATTTCAGTTGTCCAAGCACTTTTAACAATACTATTACTGCCCCTTTTTAATTCGTATTAATTCTGCATTTATATACAATATTAGCAGTAGTATTATTAAAAGTGCTTCTAAAGCTAGGGTCAGTGCTCACATCTAGGCTCCTACCGGGAATCGAACCCGGAATGCTTTTACCGTAGTTGAAAGTGCTAACAACTTGGCTGTTTTTGGCTAAGCCCCTCATGTATAGTAATGTGTATAAATAAAAATATAACATTTTTTCCAACATGTTTGCAGTCATTTTTCAAAAAAGTCTGTAGGAAAAATAAAAGATCCTCTTGTTATCAAATGTGTAATACCTCAAATTTTCATCTTAACTTCTAAATAATTCTCGGAAAATAGAATATGTAAACTATACATATTGCCTCGCGTCTTTCTATGTAAACTGGCCATGGTACAGAGTAAAGAGGCCGGTTAACCCGTAGGCCGATTGATGCAAAACCGGTGTAGAGAAATTATACCGTGCTTAAATCTTTACTGAAGGGTCATTATAGTCTACCGTGCCAAGTGCTCCACGTTATTGCTGTCCTCAATTACAAATACAACAAGTATGAGTGACGCATAATTACATTCGGGTAATAGTGAGCGACGGGTGGAGAACGTGGCCCTAATTCCAATACGATGGCTTCGAATCCCGTCGAGGGGAATGCTTGAATGGACGATAGGTTTAAGTGAACTACACGAAGGAGAGTTGAACCCTCAATGCACGAAGAGGAGAACGAATTGAAAATTTACATACATGCTGATCAATTTTCATCTCCCGTAAAACAGGAGTCATATCTTCGATGGAACGTGTAACTGCGATGACGAGAAAAATGTTTATAGGTCAAACATCCCGTTGCTGATTAGATCCATGCGACTAAGTTTAATTCCGCCGGGATAAAGTCTTCATAGCAAGTTTCTTCCGCATCAGGTTTAATTGGTTGCAAGACATTAAGCAATCCGGTAGTTTCGTACTTCTCAATTGAGAGCACCCATCTGGTATCGAGGCAGCCCGTTACACCCATGGTGTTGTTTTTATCGCAGTAACCGTTTTGATTGTGTTCCAAATAGGATTCAGACAAGAGCGCATTTAGAGATCCGCACGCTACGCTACCCTCCACCATTCCCTTTCTCTTCATTTCATCCGTATCACTGAACGCAATTGTTTGTTGCGTCTAATACGCGGAAATATATTTATACAGTTCATTATGTTAGTATTTTCCGTAAAACAAGTAACTCTCCGACTCATTGTTTCTAATCATAGTCGGATGTTTAGTAACTAGTAAGGTAGTACTAGAGGTTTAATTATTAACGTCCTATTCAGTGTTATTAATTTTCTTAATTTATCATAAGTAATTTTTTGACGAATATTCCTTTTTTTAAAATTTCACTTTTCATTTTCAAAACGATTTTTATCTTTGGATGTTTTATTGGTGTTTTTTAAATGCTGATTTCCTTGTGGTTTCTATTGTTTTCTGCTTCTAAGTGAATGATTTCAATATATCATTTTATGCAAAGTTTTTATTTGACGTAATTTTTTATTGTAATTATCTTTTCATTTTCATATTATAAATAGTTTTCTACTACATCTTTTAGCTTGTACTATCTTTAGGCTTTGGCAAGTCCTTCACATCCTCTCTGCAGAGAATATTTTTCCTTAAGATAATAATTCAGATTTTCTATCTTATAACACAAGTTTACCCTCTATTTCTTTTTACCCATGCATTATTTATGTTTTTTTATAAATGTTATTAACGACAGATCAGATGGAAGAAGAGACTTTTCAGTCTCAATTTTGCCTCAATAAAGACCTTTAGGAGGTATGTAGCAGTAGAATTTAAATATAATCCACAGCTTTTAGCCCTCCATTTGGTAGAAAACGATGAATTTATTTGTTTCTTCAGAACTATGAAACCTCATTTACCTTAAGGTTTTAGAGGAATAATATAAGTTCATTGATGCCGTCGCCTGAATTGCCTTCCGTAACTTTGAGGGAAAGTTTCCTCTCAGATAAAGATCATTTTATACTATCTCTTGTGAATTGAGGGGGGCTTTTAAAACACATGATTTGAAATTATTATGTAAGAGAATATTTTAAGAAGGATCTATACTTTCCCGGCGTATTTGATGCAGGAAGAGCTAAATCAATGTATTCTCTCATATCGTAATTTCCGAAATATATTTAGCATTTTTAAAACCCATTCTTGTTCCAAAAAGTTTAAAAATATGCTGAGTGAATACTGAGAGAAAATCAGAATTTATGATTGAATCAATAGAATAGGAGATGAGTTAGTAACGCTGAGCTTATTCGGTAATTTATTGAACTGAAATATCCTGATAGGGAATATCACAGCTTAGAAGAACTTAAAAACTTCGGATACGTAATCGACATCGTTATGAGAAGCATTGTTAGAACATTTCTCCGTGAAGTCTACTCAATTATGGCAAGACCAACTATCAGGTCCTGAGTAAAACTCTCCAAGTATCCTGCGAAAACAAAAAAGTTTGAAAACTTTCCTCATTGCTTCTTTTTCATTAAGCCTAATGATCTCCGTGTGATTTCAACTCGGCAAATAAATTTGACTCCTTTTTCAATTATCTAATGGAGACAAAACTCGCGGGAACAAATTTTATCGACGAGGAGAATTTTTTGCAGCATCATGTGCCTTCGATTAAGGTTTCCAGATGAAACACATGCACTTTTGGGGAATCGAAAAAGGAAAAATGCTGAGATGGGAAAACAAAGCACCACTCGAGTAAATGAAGATAGGCTGAGATGCGTACAGAACAGTTGAGACGACGAGCAAATTGCCAACGAAACCCTACTTGACGGCTTATCGAGAGCAACAATTCAGTCCGTTGGCGTTGAAGTATTGGATTTATCCCGAAAAGGGCAGGATACTTATGCTGACGGGAAATATTCAGAGCTAAAAAAATTGGATTTGCAGTCTGACAGTTCGGTTAAGTGGAGGGATGTCGACGTGCGTAATACGCCAGAGTGCACAAAAACCGAAGAAGAAAAAACGGTCATATCATGCAACCCTTAGCAGCATTTTAATTGCATGCATCGGCCGATACAATTGGTCGATATATAAAGTCTCAAGTACCGAATATACGTCGGTGGGTAGTATTTATCATGTTTGGTCGGAATTTATCGAAGTCGTCATACTTGAAATTGGGAATTTTGTCTCCCAGAGCAGTGTTTAAAAAGTGATTCATTAAGGGCCACGACGTATTTGTAATCTGGGATTTATCTCCGGGTTCTTTTTCGGAGACAAAAAACTGAGTTCAAGAGTGCGGGTTAAAAGAGCGGGAAGAATGCGAATTTAATGGTGAATGACAGAATGAGGTACTGATTTATTGGATAGGCTTCGATTAGTGGCTGCAATATTTATCGGCTTCCGCTTTTCCTCGTTCCACGCCACTCCAATCTTTTATCCTCTATGAACTTTAAATAGAATTCTTCGAAAGAAATTCTTTGAGTCCGAATAAAATACCTCAATTCTTTTTTCCATCTGGGATAATCAGTGATGGCATCTATTTCCTGGAATTAAATAAGGTGAGCTAATCAAACCCAAATAGACCAAATGAATACTTAGAAAATTAATTAGTAACTTAGATAACTAAATGTCAAGTGTGACAACGTAATTTATGAATAAATATAACAAATAAAATAGAATGAAAGCTTTGTAAAAAGTGGTTACACAGAGTTATTTTATGAGTATATATTTCTAAAAATCTTTAGTTTTGCTAAAAATAGACGTTTTTCTTATATTGATTCGAATTAATTGTTATAAAACAAATTTTCCGTTCTCTGGGGTTTTAATCTACAAGGTAATCGTTGAAATTACCATTTTACTTCTAGTACAGAATTGGATTCTTTGATATCAGTTATTTTTTACCTACTGTATTTTTAATCATGAAATTTCTTTTGCAAGTACTCATATGTTTGGGTTTTATGTTTCAAGCTAAGCATTCAACATGAATAAACATATATGATGAATGGAAATTCATTAACATCCATTGATTCTCCTCTCAAAATCCAACTTACTACAACCTCGAAGATGTAATAGAAGTAACTTTAAATTAATTTGGGAAATTTCATCTATATCGCTTGTATATCACTAAGTGTTTTAATGCTTTGACGGTAGTATACTAATCTGAAAGTTTTGGAATACTTTATTGGTATTGAAGCATTGTCCAACGAATTTGGAGCTGCTTTACTCCAAGTATATATAGGTATAAATTCATAAGACACTACACAACACTATTATTAAACAGAATATTAATCATGTCATTATATTAGGGTACGTGTCAATTTACTATGAAATGGGTAATTTTATTTTTGAAATATCAAAAAAATTCAATTTATATGGTGTCTTGTAAAAAGTACCTATCGGTACCATCTTGTAAAAAGTACCATCGGTAATTTAAACACTCAGGAAGCACTATCTTCTACAGAAAGAAACAATGCGTTTCAACGCTGAGGATTCTCAGAATTCGGTCCGTGTTATCGGTAGAACGATATATACTCGTATTATGGAGTCCTAATTTTCCACGAAACTATCTTTTGAAGTAGTAAATTTATCTTCATTAAATTTTCTGATTAACTGCATTCTTCTATTTGCAGAATCTTCAAAGGCTTAAATTAAACGCGAGATGAATATGCGTTAGTGAAAATCTAACGCGAAATCATAAAATTTATTTCTCTCTGTTTTACTTGTCACCATTTTTTTTATCACTCTTATAACTCTCTTGACGTTTCAAATACAGCATTTAATCTTGTAACCCTCTAGAAAGCCCGATATTTCACTTATATAATTTATTTTTCAGATCCATATAATTGGCCTGTCCTTGCTGCTGACCTTGTCCCTCGTTGCCTCAGGGCTTGCCGTACACCCAGGTAAGAAGAAAATTTTAGAATTTTATTAATTTTAATTTATTGTAGATTTAAATGGTACGTATTATTTTTTTAACGATTCGCTTGAATTAATCCGAGATTTTCCGTGGATATGGCGGAGGTCTGAGAATAGATGGATTTTGTCGCAACCGGATATTAAAAAGTTTTAGATAAACAAAATTCAACATAAGATTGTATGTTACGAATATTACAGCATTCAATATCAAAATTACTACAACAATTTATTATGAAATAAATCTAATCCTTGCCCCTATCACCAAGTTAACATAAGTCCGAATCACCGTATAACTAAAATCAGTCTGGACCAAATCACCGGGTGCAATTTTATTTAACAGTCATCCTGAAGTATAGGCAACACATGCGCATTAAATGAATGTAGGTAGTCTAACCTGCAGGATGAAACTACCTGTTTTACGCGTGTACTCTCAACGTTCATCCTGCCATAATGGCAACATATGCAGTAAATCAACATGTTTAGTCTATCCTACAGGAAAGAAAGCATGTTGAAGTCTGGAAAAGATATCTTGAAATGCGTCTAGAACACACTATCAATTTCTAGCGGAAATGGTACATATCTAAACCAATATCTGTTTACACTTTCAACGTAAATGTTATATACCTTGTGCATATAAATGTACTGTTTCCCAGTACAAACAAATTCCTTCAGAAACTTAAGAAAATTGAGAAAGCTCGACCAGATGGTGATAAATAATGGTTCTCATGGTCTCGTTTTTTCCTCTTGTTGTAGCCTGTGGTTATCTTTAGTTTCTATGCATAAAATTCTTCCCATCTCCGTTGATTCAAGTGTTGTATGTAATATCAAGTTTCTATGCTGCGAGAATGTTGTCATATAATTTAAGGATTCTTGTGCATACTGAATTGAAATGCCTTCTTGAGTATCTTATCATATGAATGGGGATTTTACAGTATTATTTGAAGCGTCTAAGCCCGGAAGAGTATAACATATGCAGCAGAAGCACATAATAGAGCTGTGTCCATTAAGCAGAAAAGTCGGATTTTTGTACCTAAAATTGCATTTTCCCTCAGTTCCCAAACGTCAATACCGAGCCGTTGAAAAATATTCAGGGGAAGATCTATTTTTATTTACCACTCATACTCGAAAACAGTTTATCTGCAATTTTGAAGCGAGGGCTTAATGACTTCGCCTCTCACTCCGTATATTCACGAATGAGTCCATAAATTCAGTAAAATTTAAAGGCTTTGATCTGGTTCGATATGGCCGTCGTTAGGGTTACTCTACCGTGTGAGAGGTTGATGTCCAAGAAAAGCCCATCAACTCCCATGAATTGCGTTCATCTCTTATCATCATAACTTAACAGGCCAGTGTCCCTTAAAATTTAAGGGTGCTATCTCCGGAAAAATACTATATCCAGAGTCGCCAAGATGCGACCTATAATTTTACTTGGTCTGATCATTTGCTAACGTAAAAACGTATTGGGCCATTCTGCAAAGTTTTGCAGAAGATATGTAATAATGAGAGACCAAACAATCAGCTTAGAAATTAGGAAGACATAATAAATTAGGTGCTTAATCTCGATCGTTAGAAACAACACCTTTGGTTAAAATAACTTTTTTGGATAAATTCATCGTCTATGAACTTTTTATGATGCAGCATTTGGATTTCAATAAGGAACCTACTCACTTGAAAACTTTTCTAAATACAAAATCGTACTTAATATGAAATTTATCCTTCAGGATCAGGAAAAAATTTGCAATAGATTAATTTTTGTAGCATTAAAATGGTATAAGTTTAAGCTAAGTAGCTAAGCTTAAGTACTGAAATATAATGAAAATCTTTCTAACCATTGTCGCCACGTTCAGATTTGTTCCTCTTGTCCCACCTGCCTTTTACATCCCTCGTTCGACGAGTATTTGGAAGTTTTTGACACAATTCAAAATGTAAACTTAATTATGTTAAGAGAAAGTTATCTACTTAATGTTATATTCAATTTTCTTCATTCATTCATGCATAAGAAGTAAATATCGTAGATCTAACTAAAGCATACTGAAATACTGAAAATAATCTCCAAAGGATTTTAAAATAATACTCTTATGCTTCAAGGAGAGTTTAAAAGAAAGAAGAGGGAAAACTTAATACTAGTAATTTTAAGAGAGAATTTCCTTCGTGTTTCCTAGAATGTAAATTTTCATGGTTCAATTCACGAGAAAACAGGATTGGCCTAAAATTTATTTAGTATTTGTGGATAATATACTTATTGGAAATTTTTGTATGCCCTTCAAAGATAGAGTTAAATCATTCCACGAAATGACTCTTGCTAAGCCAACCTGTCGTGCATTTAATTGTCCTACCTCTGAAGAATTTAACATAGTTAATTTCTAGACGTAGGATACATAGTTTATATCCTATTTATTAAACACGACGCACAACTTTCTGTACCATGTATGGCTCAAATACGTCGCTTTGGATTAAATGACAGCAGTCCTCCCTCCCAGAATTTACCCTGTGAATATCATCTTGATAATACCCAATTATATCCTCTATCGTTTATTTCAAATTATTGCTGACTTGTATCGACATTATTAAAACTTTGACTTCTTTTAATTAAATGTATAAGTTGAGTCAAAATTTTTTTAATGATGCCATCCTCGTCATTTGGGAAATAGTTAATTTTTAAATTTATCGCTCGAATACACGATGAATGCTAATCACTCGCAGTTTTTCAAATTATTAAAGTATATCAGAAATATAAATGATAGAGTTTTATATTCAGTGAGAGAAACTCCATTTCCCGGTTCATTATTTTAGAAGAGTCAAACATTGATTACCTATTGATTCTTGCACAAGTACCGTATCACGATACTTCTGTATACCAAGGGAGGAAGTGAAGATTTTATTCAAATTTTGAATGTTAAATTGATTCTTTAATAGTTTTTAGTATAATTGGAATAATAAGCTCAAGAGAGACTCTTAACATTCACTTTAGTATTCAGACACGATTTCTTAAGCTACTTCCTGGTTGTTCTCTTTATTGCTTCCTAATTTGAAATTTATTTCTCTGGCATTTTGGAAATTTCCTCTTTGGTTTGTAATTGATTCCATTCATACAATCAGTTGAAGTGGAGATTGATTAATGATTTACGTAGTTATAATTGGATATTTAAAGTGTAGAAGGTAGGGCAGGTATGGTATTTTTCGCTTGATTGGATGAAACTGATTTTCTCCATTTTACCTATTTTTATCTAATGAATCATCTGTCGAATTAAGCCAAGATTCATGATAAGTTACTTTATGACATGAAACGATTATAATTAAATAAAAATATGAAATGCGCTCAATTATAAATCTTGAAATACGCTCGTGAATTTCAAAGGAGATAAATATTCTAAAGATCTGAGAAAAACGAGGGTGATACTCAATTTCAAAAACTATGAGAATGTAAAGGATAAATGATAGGGACTAGTCAATTTATCTTCGCCTTGATTCAGCTAGAGTTAAAAATAATGTAATGCTTATAAAATTATTTTAGAGCTACTTAGTATAAAACATAAACAAATGTATCTCTGCTTTCATTCAGGAATATTTTATGTAACGCTCTGTCCATAAGATTTTCATTATTTGACTCAGTACAATTGTAGTTCATGATTTTTAACGAATTTTCAAGTACAATATTAGTAAAATGGAAGAAAATTATCCTGATAGTTTAGATCCACAGAATGAATATCAACACAACATTATAAATACCTGATACGAATTTAATGCTAAGTAAGAGATGTAATATTTTTCTTGATAATATCGCCTATTTTGTAAAATAACTCTTAATCCCATAGGAGTATTACAAGTGAAAAATGTCCACGTCATTGGGACTCGAACCCAAGTTTTCCACCTAATGTCGGTGAGCTTACGTAGAAATTGATAAAAATTGATAATCAATAAACATAACCCATAGTCGATTAATATATTACATAAATCTAGTAATTTACGTTCAGTCGAAAATATAAGCGACGCCTAAATTTGGTCTTGGAGATTCTATTAGAATAATGAAGTCAGAAAGAAACGACCACCCAAGCAGTAAAAAGATGTAAAGCTTAGAAATATCAGCACGTGTATTGCAGATTATCCTATGAATATGGATGACGTGACATCAATAACCCAGTCATGAAATTGGAGGGAAAGTAATATTTTGGAGTCGCGTTTGCCCGACAACTGCCAATTCCTGCACAATTCGCTGCACCTGTGAAGGCGTGCGATGGATCGCATCCCGATACAATATATATTTTCCCTTGATATATAGGCTCACTTCGTACGCGAGTGGGTTTTTCCTATCTACTCCGCACCATTTCTTTCGAAACGGCATTTTCGGCTACACTTCCCTCCTCTAGCTCATAACTGTCACAGGAGGTCAAGTAAATCACCCTCTAATTTACATAAATGCCTTTTTGTTGCCACGAAACGTACATTGGAAGCATCGGCAAGGAAGGGGGGATTCCTTCCTGCGCTAAGTACCTTTTTAACCACTGAAGCACGCACACACAGATACGTCGTAAAGTTCGGTCCGTTTGAGGCGATCGAGGATTTTCCTGTTGGAACCTCACGGGGTCTTGGTGGGAAAAAAACTTGGGCTGGATGTGTTTGTATCCGGAAGGCGTAAAGCGAGACGGTGAATACGTTCCAGGGGTCGTATAGGACGGGGGATGTCGCTCGGTTAGGGGCAGCGGAGGTGCAAGGGATAGAGGTAGGGATGGGGACTTGACCGACCTTTGGGTATACCCCAGGCTATCTGTTCCCGGACGGGGTGAAGCGAAACTCCCCCTAATTGGGCTCTAGTCACACATAAACATCGACCCGTCCTTCCCCCCGTCACCCTTCTCATCTATCCTACCGCCCTTTCCACCTTGTGACTTCGCACGCTAACTCACACTTAAAATGCATTTCCTCTCGCTTGCAGGGCGGATCCTATGAGATACCGTCTATCTGCCCGGATCGTTTGATTTGCGATTAGGATGGCAAGAGGAGTACGGTAGATTAGGTTGATCGCGGGGAGAGAAAGAGGCTAACTGTACATGTGGACTGGCGGATGGATTGAGCTCTACTCGATGCGGATGCTTAACACTTTCGCCTTCGGATACACCCGAGCTTATCGACGGATCTTTCCATCGGATCTAAGCTTCGATTAATTCAAGGGAAATGTCTTGACAACTTGTGCTTCGCCACGTTCTTCTGATGCTGCATACTGATGGAAGGAATGGTTTAGATTTCCCTTTTGGTTCAGGATAGAGACGTATCTTTCATTCAGTTTTTTCTTCATCTTACTCATGGCTGTGATAAAATGAAAGATACTGTGGTATGAATGAAGCTTGGTGATTTTATAAATCTTGGTCGCTCCTGATTCACTTCGATGAAAATTTTTGTACCTATGGTCATTATGTTAAAACTGATTTGCGATTGTTTCATATAAAGCAATTTTGCTCAGTGAGGAGAAAAAGGACAAAGTGCCTCACTCCTCATATTGCCTGCTATGCCTCCTTTAATTGCTATAACTTTTGGAAACTAATGACGGAGATTTTGATGTTAAAACCGGACTTCGGCTGAATTAATAACAGATGGACTATTACGTATTGGAATTCCTTTCTAGCTTTATTCTAAATATTCTGGAACCTCACGATGTGGGTCCAGAATATTTAATCCGTAATTTATTATCCATTATATTATAATGTAATCAGTCAATATGGAATATTTCCTATTTAAAAAATAAAACAAATATGGTGACCGAAGTACAAGAACAGTGATACTTCGGCATTCAAAGTAACTTCAATAAGGGACCATATTTGCAGACCAATATGCTGATTTTCATTATCCGCTAAAAATGAGCATTAAGTTTATTCACAATATAAAAATAATATTAATTTTGATGAGATTCCACAAGATTAAACCTGAAATTATTGAGTTCATAAGCGGCTAAATCTATAACTTCATGTAAACTCTTTCGGGAAACTACCACCTTCTTTTGTAAGGAAACAATTATTGATTGTAACCATTTGCTTTGGTCGTCTAGTTCTTTTGCATTCTTATATCCACGACCTCCTTCCTAAACTTTCACCATCCATATCGGAATTCTTTCATAGAGTCCGAAAAAGAGCAGAAAAACGTACGTCAGTAGAGAATTTGCTATCGGAGTTACTTAATACGCGATGTATCATTGTGTATTTGAAAAAGAAAACAGACGGATTTTCTCATTCAAGGAAGTCCATGCTCAAAATTTTGGTAACTCAGAAACGATTACTAAGCTATTTTTTGTGGAAGGAAACGCTTTCACTGGCGTAGTGCGTTTGCATGATTTCCTTAAAGGGATTTCGCTACTATTAAAGGGTATTGAAGACCGTTTGGAAGGATATTCACGAAGGATTTTCATCGATGAAAAGCTCAATCGGTTTGTTGTATTGTCAATAATGCGCTTCTGCGGCGGGTTGATTCGCTCTTTGTCACAGTTTCTGACAGTGTCTTTGGGAAACATTTTCATTTTTCGGAGTTTTTTATTCTCTTGAATAATTCAACAAGTGCACCATTAAGCTATAAATGGACAACAAAAGATAAAATCATCTTTCAACTGCTAATTTTAGGAAGCTGAAGTTTAAAGAGATTGCCCATTTCTCTCTCTAATTGACACATGCCGAGATTAAAATACGTTGTCCGAATTTTCCAGCAATTGGTAATTGACCCCTCCGTTTTATCTTATCGGCCGTTGGTTATCATTTCAATGTCCTCGCATGCGTTGATATGCATGCGTAATTATGAATAATGTCAATCAATACCTCGTCGATGGACCTTCGCTGGCAATTCACATTTACGTTTATATTTTCGCTCTGATGTTGTGCTTAGAGGGAACAGAATGTTTTGCGATAATTATCCCATAACCCTTTTGTTAAGTGCTGCGGTTTTGCAGGCACGAAAATTTGTCATATTTACCGCATAAATCTTCCATAAGTTGTGATAAATAATGCTTGAGGTTAGGAATTTATAAAATGAGTTCCAGTTTCTATAGTTGGTTAGATAGATCAAAACTGTAGTTTAAATCTTCTGATGTGAGCTACAAATCGTAATTTTAATTGTCCGAAAGAGGGACCCAGCATAGAAGCGTTCTAAAATCAAGGTATTATCGCAATACGGGGAATATTTTATTAGATTTTATTCCCGTAATCTATTATTACTGTATAGAAAAATGGAATGCATAGTTATAAACATTGGGAGACCCATTAAATGGGAAAATGTGTTAGTCTTTTGAATATCTTGGAAGTAAGGAATATTAAGTAAATTTGCATTCTACTTGAATTAGAAGTAGGTATAAAAGCTATTTGTCCCGTGCGAAAATTTTTCTACCCAAATGCATTTCAATACTCACCCCAATCACTACAAACGAATAAATAAACACTAAAGCATACACTTTCATATTCTGTGTCAGTGTCCTTTTCAATATACCTCGTTTGTATCGATAGATATCGATATCTACACATCTAGTTACGAAACTCTGTGGGGAAATTCAAATTTTAATTCAAGTTTTTGACCACATGGTGCATTTTTAATTTGTTAATCTATGCTCAGTAGGTAGCGGAAAACCTTCCTTTTAAATAGTGTGTCATTTATATTCGTATGGGCACTCGATAGAAACTATGTTCTCCTTGGTAATTTTCTCATGATTTTTTTAGTTTTATTCTTTAAATTTTGGCTCGGTAGTTCAGTGGATAGAATACCTGCCCGGAAAGTGGGAGACCTGGGTTCGAGTCCCTGCCAAGTCACAATTTTCACTTCTTGTATAATCTTTAAATTTTGTTAAATTTGTAGTTTAATTTCATTTTTCTTATTTATTTTGTTTTGAATTCAATTTAAATTGACAATTTCTGCTGTATGTGAAACTGAAATAAATGAATAAATATATTTTGACGGATTTTGGTGTTAGAAAAGCGCTGTTCACCGACAATGGATGTTTAGAAATAATATACTAGGATTAGCCGACTTTTTTTTAGGAAGCTTAATGTCTAAGAGTTCATTAGTTATGATAGGTATATTTTTAACTTGGGGTTGAAATCTATGACAAAAGGATAAGAATTGATATATCATTGGAATAAATGGTTTCAAAACATGCAGCATTCTAAAATTAGTGGAAATTTCCCCCAATCGAACTTCTCGTATTGAATGCTGAAAGCCATTTAACGTGGGAAATCATTCGTAGAAATTCAGCATTCATTTGTTACTGACCCAGCCTAATCTGCAAATTCACTTTGTATTGACAAGCAAATGAAAATTTGGACGCGTAGCTCATTTAAACACACAAGGGAATATATTCCCTTAAGGAGAGAATTGGGGGATAAAGGTGATGTTCTGTCGCATCAAAAGCATTTCAGATCAGCAGAAAATTAACGTTAAACACTTAAAGGTATTTCACGGAACACAAATTCGGTAAGATGTGAAAGAACCATTTGATGTGAAAGATATACGTGCTTTGCAGCAATGTTTTTTTTGTGGAAATTTCGGACTCGGAATCTGATATTTTATCTTTCGGTTGAAGAACTTTTGAAATAGTACATGATTACTGAGCTCTCGGATAGCCAAGTGCATAGCGCACTTTTCTTTGGTGAAAGCGATCCCGAGTTCGAACCCTGGTGGTGGCAAATGTGTGCGAAACGACCTCAGCTGTCGAAGCACTTTTAAGAAATACCTCTGGTTATTGAAAAATAATCAACTGAGTAATGCACTGAATTACTGACTGAATACCGTGTAGTACTTGAAAATTAGAGTTATAGAAACAAATAGGAAATTAAAGCTATACTAGTGCAATGCACAGGAAATACGAGTATAAAACTTTGGGCAACATTCATTGTTCCTTCTTTTTGGTTAGTCCTAATCTGAATGAACTATTAGTACTTCTTCCTCTTTTGATTCGGAAGGAAAAGCCTGAAGATTACCAGCAAAATGTTCTCACACCAGATGCTTTTCACTGATTCACTAACAAAAGTATGTGCATCATCCACGTAATGCGTCAAGTAGTTTACGGTGGGGAAACTTCTTTGGCGTCATAAGTAATTCGAAACGTCTTGGCAAGTTTGAATGCAGTGCCGTGAATGAAATTGTTGGTGCATACGTGACCATTCACAAGGAAATGCTCATTAAATAGACGTTATGCTAATTACAGCGTGTGGAGAACATGCGTCTCAAGTGTTCCCCGGGGATAAAGTGATAACCCTTACGTTCCTCTCCGATTACCCGATGGCATTACGTCTTACTTGTTCCTGCCGAGTGACAACTGTAATTGCCCTCATGCGGTGGTCCTCAGGGACAACTTTTCTTCACGGTTATTCGTTTCGCGAAAACGAGATCCCTATCTTGCGTAATTTTGCATCTAGGATAGTGTCGATGCATAATATAATTATTCCCTGCCGAGGTATCTATATGACTTATCTGTGATGCCTGATCACTAGTTTAAGCATTACCAGTCGGCTGTCTCTGTATAACTGGTAATTTAGATGATATACATCCATTGAGAGCTTGTAGATCGGCAGACGGCGGTACATTGCTATACCGCAAGGAGTACCTTGATGTGTCATAATGCCTGGATATTATGAATATTCCAAATATTTAGACACATATCTATGCTAAGAATTTTTGTAATAGTGCCTCGAAAGTTTAAAAGTGTGTGTCCTACATATTAGTGTTCTTTTTAAATGTATGTTATATAATAAATTGAAAAATACATGACTCAGTGAGCTACTAATTATTTTTCTTTGAGAATGTTCTTAGGAAACTTTGCCAGGAAGTGGTGAAAAAACATCGTTATGTGCTTAAATGAATTCCGAAGTAGTTCTTTTTAAAGATGCAGTCATAATAAGCGTTTCTATATCCATAATTTTTCTGTGTTACGTAAACGATGACTTTTTAATTCTGTCGGTCGGTTTGTTTGTCATAGACATCTATTTCTATTTTCATTCGCACATGTTCCTTTTATGAATGAACGTTGGATTCTTTGCCTGGAGCATGAAAAAACATCTTATCAAAATTTTTTATGAATTAATCAAACAATTAAATCGCATACAGAAATCAATATCAAACACACCCTCATTCTTTAAATATTCTGCCGTATATTTGTTATTTTATATTAACAGCATTATAAATTTAATATTTTGATATGCAGATTAATAATAATATTCTATTGAGAACAAAAATATTCTAAAGAACATGAAAACATCTCAGTACTTCGTTCTCCACATAACCTAAAATATTTATATAATAGGAAGAAACTCGATTTTTTGCCATACAATTGTACCTACCCATTGATTGATTGCTACTATTCGATGACAGAAAAAAAGACTTATAACCAGACTTATTTAGAATTGACAGTAGAGACATAATTGTTCGGCGAAAAATTGTTTTCAGATTTAAGAACATGAATAAGCTCTAATCATTTAAGAAATTATACATTTTTATCATTTTTCATCAATTTGCAACTATTAAGACAATCGCTATCGTAATAATATTATCAAAAGCTGAAATTATTCCGCACATATACTCGCACTGAGAATCGAATCCGGGACTACTTTCACCAAAGTCGAACGCGATACTCTCATTGGTAATCATTTATATAAATGCTGCATATACATGAGATTATATAACTTTTTTTTACGTCACCACTCTTACTAAAGAGTTATATAGTTTGAAATAGCCCATACTTTGGTTATTATTCTATTATCAATTCAAGTATTCATATATTCATTCTCTGGTATTTAAAGGTTAAATGTAAGAAGAGACTTTTTAGTCTTAATATCACCTTGATTAAATAGCTTCACTATTATTATTACCAATATACTTAAAGGTTCAAAAATCATAAATTTTAAGAAGTATTGTAGAAGATCACCTTATTACAAAAATATTGCCTCAAGGATTCTTGATATTATCGATAGTGAATCGGCAGTGAATGAAAAGGATAATGGAATGGCAGTAAAAATAAACTGAAAGAGGAGGAAAGAATTTGCTCCCAAAGAAAATATTATTTATTTTGTCTTTTGCGGTATTAAAAATACAGGCAAGGATTGAAACTTCAGCAACATCTCGCGGCCTACGAGTGGAGTTTATTTAAGGAAATCCTGCATCACTGCCGAACCAAACGATGAGTTGTTGCAGCTTTGCTTTTCGTGGCATCGATTTTGAAGGAATAAAAAGGAAGTCCTATCTTTCTTTTGGCCTCCATAATATCCAATTTAATTTTCGTGTAAAAGTTTTGGCGACCAAGTTTTGTAGTAAGGATTTCGTCTAATTTAGCCGCAAAAATAGTTTAGCGAGCATCACAAAATTAATTACTATTCTGTCATTGTAAAGACTAAAAAATGTCTATAAGGTAAAGGGTAACAGTTTTCTAGAAAGATAAAGTACTAAGAAAACCTTAGGGCTAATCTTCCGGCAGTAATTAGACCAGATAAACTGGATTTTCTTCCGCATTATGAAGCAAGTGTTTTCGAAAGACCTAAGATTTAATTAGTGTTTGGATCATTATTCTCGGTATAGACAAGTCCATAGAACCATAAAAATAATGTAACAAGCTTCGGAAGAAAACTAAACAATACTCGATCTACTTTAACTCCAACACAAAAGAGAAAATTTCATACTTTTAAATTTTTTTCCGATAAACTGTCCTGATGTTTGCGTTCAATTTAATTTAACCATAATATTTTGGTCTCTTATTCTTGATTGGTTTGCATATTGATTGGTTTTACCTTTGTCTTGATAGTGATTACGTGCCTTTGATATTTACATATGAACGTGGTGTGTTTGATAATTTAAAATTCTTCAGAGCTTACATAAATACTTCTCTCGGGTATTTGTTTCAACGAAAAATTTAATAATGAAGTATGAATGCTGTGGAAATTTTGGAATATTTTGATTTTGATAGATCTTTGTAAACGATATGGTATTGTATTTTAGTAACTTAAAAATATTGCAGCGAATTTGGTCCTTAGCCCAGACTTTCATCGTTTCATTTATATATTGACGGATTTTTATTTTATATTTTCTTATTCTTCCTTACAATTACTCAGTAGCGTAAATCCTTTCTATCTAAAACTCAGTTTTATTTAATGAATTATATTCATCTGTTAGAGTTAGATAAGATGAAATGTGAAAACTATTTACATCTCAGTGTGATCCATTTCAACCCAAAGCAAAAGATTTACTTATTTAGATACCAATATTCTTAAAAAATTTGATCAAATACCGTTCAGATAATACCTATCGTGATTGTATCCAATATTTTTCTCTAATTGCTAGAATTCAGCATATACTTAAATCAGTATTTACTTCATATACATAAGGAAGTTTCTAAGAGTTATTGATGTTTATATCCGGTTCGAAGAAAAGATAGATGAATTTATCTAAGAGACTATTTCGATAAATGTGCTACAGTTATCCTCTGTATGGTTGTTAAAATAATGTTGAATCGATAATTTTGTCAGAATTTTTGTGAGAAATTTATATGCTAGTAAAAACTGTGTACGCTTAATTGTTCGATGAAGATTTATACCTAATTATAATTCTGTTTCGATTGAGTTATGTCGCTTCGATAGCGTATTTCAAAGAATTTCTATTCTGCTAAAAAGACAATGCATTCATGCTATCAATGTCCTGTCACGCGGGAAAACAGTGTTTCCAATACTCGTGTCAAAATATGAAACGGTGATTCTTTTCTAAAACAGGAAAATTAAAAAATTACAAATGAAATATTTAATTAATACTGGTATAATGTAGCACAATACTTTTCGTGATCATTAATTAATATAAGGCTAACGATTTGATTAATATTCACGCCTGGATAAATAATTAATTCCGTGATTCCGTATGTATTTTCGGTTAATAATGTCACGTGGATGAATGCATTAACCCAGAAAATATATTTCGTCAACTTTACGTTTAGCATTGTTCATGAAATCAAGAAATGCAGGAACAAAAATGATTTTTCGGGATATTTTATGAAACAGATTGATAGATTTACCCTTTGTTGAAAATATTTGATCCATGTAGGCCTCTCTTCCGTCTAACATTGTATGTGATTATAATAGGTACAAATATTAATTAAATCAAAAAGAAAGAGTAGAGTGTAGGGGAAAATATTTGTTACTGAATGTTAACAAAAGGAACATCCACGTTGCTGGAAAAAGCCCATAGAAAAGGGATTAAAAACGTGAAAACAGAGTAAAAAATACTAAAAGGTAGATGTAATATGAGTTATCAGAAGAAGAGGAAAATTAAAAAAGGAAATTCAAATTATACAAGTATATAACAGAAATAATAAATTAGTTATAGGAATAACTACAAAGAGAGTAAAATTATTAATTTCAATATTACAACAGTAAGGTAAATTATTCCGAAGAACAAGATTAAACTTTCTCATTAAGAATAAAAGATTTGTTTATTGGATTTCGAAAATTGAGCTTTGGGAACTGGTTACAATTATTAAATTTACTGTTTAAATATTAAAAACTTTCTACATTTATTACATTTACAATTTTAAACCCCCAACTTACTTACAAAAATAATTATAAAAGTTAGTTATAAGAGATGAGAAAAGTTGCTTCACGTGAAGCGTGAAATATAACAGAGGGAGAATTTTTCAAAAATTAATACAGTTACAAAATTATATAGAGTACAATTTAAAATAAAAACACTTGGGTCCTTCTGAGCCAGTCTGGCTCTTCAGGAGGACCAAAGGGTTTATATTTTCTATTGTATAAATTAAATCCCATAAATTAAGATAATATAATAATTAGTAATCATAATATCAGCCTTAGGCATTCGTTGAGTAAGCAATGTTGACGTTAGATATCCTTTCATAATGTTTCATCTCAATCAATCCCAGCTAGAGAGGCCTTGAAATAAAAAGAATACTAGAGAGTAGTTGTCGCAGATGTTTTTTTTGAAACTACGCAGCGCCAGCGGCATTTACGTCTTCATCAAAACCACTTAATTAGGATATTTGTTTTCTGAAAATCTTTTCCCAAATGGGCAACCGTGAAGTATCCAGGGCTTCAGTGTTTGTGTTTCCTCTTTAGTTCAGAAAATGCTGCTTTGTTTTCTTTCCGCGAGCGCTCTGGCGGCTTTGACTAACCGGCTCCATTCCTCGCTTCCCTCGAAAGCACATCGATTCAACCATTTCCAAAGGTTTTCCAATCCATTTACATAAGACGGAGGCACAATAAATCGAAACGAACGATCTGTACTTAAAAACACTTCCCGATCCGCACGGGGGACCGTGATTTTCAAGCGAAGCAAATCTTCCGTTCAAACCACTCACTTTCACGGGGATAAATTATTCGTTGGTTTTCACATCGCGGAATTCAATTTAGAACCACAAACCGTGGAAGCAATTGCGCGCACACGCTTTCGCAAATAACGGTAGTTTAATAATTTTGTCCCCATGGCCGGCGCTGACGTGAATGCTTGGATGGAAGGGAAAGTATCGACCCTGGGCGATTTCCAAAAGCCAGGAAAGGGAATATCTCAGCCTTCTAACGAAATTTGAGCAGGAGAGACCGTTAATGGATTTCTTGGAATAGAAGTAAGGGAAAGGGAAATTGTGTTTGCGTGCGAAAAATCGTGGCATAATTTTCTCTTACGCCTTGCATTTTTGCTGGAGGGCTCGAGCGAGCATTCCAGTTGGACGGTGCAGAACTCGTGGAAAAAATTGAATGGCTCAAGGGAGATTAGGCACATATATTCCAACACGCATATATGTGTGTCTTTCGCGAAGGTTCTTTGAATATGATAATGCTCTCGGTCAATAATTTTTCTGATATAGTCGAGGTACTATATTTTGCAGTCAGTGGGCGAAATTTTTCGTTTTATCGTATCTTATAGGAAAATTTGATTATTTTTTAGCTGTGAGTAATGTAAGATTTACTTTTTCATGAGTTCACACTTCTGAACTTTATTGTGAAAAATTATGCGGAAAACGTAATACCATGAATTCACTTTTGAAGCATAAAATTTATAAGAGACATTGGGAATAAAACAAGTAAGGATATACGTATAGTAGGACGATTGGTTAAAAACAATAAATTTGTGGAAATTTGTATGGAAAAGAATCATTACATTAACTCGAAAATATTTTAGAGTTTTATATTATTTTTCTATTCTATATGGGCATTATAGACTTTTAAACAATTTATTTATTATAAATAGCGTAATATGTTACTTAGTTTACACTTCATTATAAATTTCATATTTCTGATATTAGATTTAAAATATGTGAAGGATATCGCTTTCAGTTATTGATTTGGAAAGATACCCATAATGACTATAGGAAAGAGAGATAGTTGTATCACGTGTTGACTTTAGGATTAATAGATTTTAGAAACAGCTCCTTAAAGACTGCTCCATTTCATTTTAATCTTTTAAATGCTTGTAGGAGAATTTTTGGCACGAGTTCTTCGCAAAAATATTATCGGTCTTTCCAGTCGACGCAGGAAAGCGTCTTTTATAGGGTAGAAGTCTTCGCCATTCTAGCTCATCCACTTAAGATAACATTGGGGTAATGTTAAAATATCAACATTCGAATATACTTCTTTATTAAATTAAGAATATGAATAGATTAAGACATTTAGCGCTAGATTATTATGCTACCGTCTCAGTAGACCCCCAAGTGGACACGCGAGCACTTCCTTAAAAGGATTTTCAAGGATCTTCTTAGTAATGGATATGAAATTAAACTCACTAAATCAGGGTTCTGCAAACTCTTTAGAGGAGGGTCAGATAAGTGGATGGAAAGTGCTAAGAGAACCGAATCTATAGGAGCATTAAGTTTTTCCCTTCAAATGGTACACATCATTCTTTAAAAGGGATAAGTAAAGTATTTCTCAAAAGCATTAACACAAAAATGCAAATACAAATAATATTATCGGATGCATATAAATTAGAACTGTACAGATATCATCATGAGTGTTCAGAGTATAACATACTTAATTTGCGGGCCGAATGAAAACCATTCATGAGCCGGATTTTGCCTGCGGACTGTAGTTTTGGATTCCTGATCTAATCTACATCTGCATCGATACCCTGAGGGTTGGTACATGCAGAGGGAGATAAACGACCCCGAAATTCGTAAAATGTAATTATTTTAGAGTACCTCTAACAGTAAACTGTTAGCAACCACCTCGAATTCTTTCCTTCCGACGGGAGGAGAGTAAAGGAAGTATTCGACGTCTGCTCTGTTACGTAAGTTGATCGGCTTGACCTCTCGTATCCTTGGTTATATGGCTTTCTTTGCAAGATATCCTGCTTTTTTTCGTTGCTTCCTAAAGGTTTCATAACTTAAATGAGATGATTCTTTCGGTAAACTTCCATAATGTACAGGTGAATAAAAAGGAATGTAAATAATTATATTTTTTGAAACTTCAATTCTGATACTTTCAGGTTGTGTAAGTGCATAACACCAATCCATCTTTTAGGATTGTAGTAAGTTGTAATTTGAAAAGTGCTTCGTCTGCTGAGGTTATTTCTCTATAAGAAGGATTTATGTTTAGTTGAAAATTGGCTCGATAAATCGGTAAGCCATAGCAAGATTCTTCTTAATATATACTTTTCGTCTTAGGAAAGAAAATAAAAATTTGCTAACTATTTATCAATGAGTAAATTAGAGACATGACAAGGAAAAGCTGATACAGAAAAGTCTGAAAGGACCGAGACTCGAAATCGGATCTTCCATTTGTCGGGCGGTTGCTCTATCCTATTAAGCTTTCCTGGAAGAATATTCAGATACACTTTGTTGGGAGACTTGTAAGCAAGGGCTAGTGTTTTGTCCGACCAAGCAGTATCGTTCACGGCTAACGTCCTCTATGAAACACCGGCATAACAATGTGAAGGTAAAAGGCACTCTAAAGGAAAACACAAGGTAGGACAAAAGGATATTCCAAGGGAATCCTAGGAGCACGTCTTAGCTTACATAGTTATCTCTATCCCTTTTCTTAGAGAAATATGTTCTAGATAAACGTAGTGGATATCCTGTTTCTTCAATGATACGTAGGTTGATCAGGTCCGGAGAAAAACCAGAGATGTGGACGCCGAGAAAATTTTATTATAACATATATTCCTTTTTTGGAATTACGTTACAGTAATCGATTAGAAATAAAGACTTAATGGTGCATAAATCCTCTTCCATTCGCTGAATTACGGTCAGTTGGGTACATTTTCTGGTGGTTTCAGCTTTGTAGAAAAGTACCTTCGCGAAAATCTTCTCGCATTCCCTTCTCGGAGGGTAATACCCTAACTCTTGTTGACTCCTTAACCTTCCTGGAATCCTTACTTCCTCCTGGTTGCTATCCTCCGATATTCCTCTTTTTTGTTATTCTACGCTTGCCGTGTTGCTGAATACGGTCGCTTCCTACGCGGTCAGACTGTTTCTATTAGCCGAGGCATAAAAAAGCTTCAGCCAAAACTCAGTAGGGTAGATTAATCCTTAATTAGTTCTGTCAGAAAGGTTCCTTAATTAATTGCGTTGGGTCAATATGATCACACATTTCATCGATTTTTTACGATCTTTTAAAATGCGGATACCATTGATATAAACTACCGAAAATCAAGTATGGGCGTTTTGATAAATACTTTACCTTTTGTTTTGTTTTCATTTTATTATTAAATGAAATTCCAAGAAAGGTCCTAAATTTGCGTTGGTTTTTAATGTAATAGATAATTATTTCTATTGATATCGGATTTATAAACCTTAAACTTTCGGAACATTTAGTAGAAGGTATGAGATATTGATAATTATCTTTAATAGCTTTTATTTAAGAAAATACCTCGTATAGGGTCATCTATATAGACCTCACGCGACTTATTAGCTCTTTCAGTTTTTGCGTATTTCTATTATGGGTGTTCTACTTCACTTTACTTACTATTGGGAGTATCTGAACATCCGTAACATCACCTGGAGATAATACATTCTGAAGAATTGTGCCCGACGGTCACCGGCATTCGGCGATTGGAGAATTCCTGTTTCTCTCATACTTACTATAATCATCATGTTACTTCCTTTCCAATGCATTTCCAAAAACTATTAATTCTCCTTAGCTCATTTTTCAATAATCTAGTTTCAGGAACGTTTTAAAATTTTGCTAATGAATAAAATTTTGCACTAACCTTTTTCTTACCAAGTCATTTCAAGCTAGCGTTCTACGAGTTCTCTAATCTTCGAATGTATTTTAGATGGTCCTTAAACCATCGATTTCGATCAACATAGCGGACAAAATTGGTGGCTAGTCGAGAAAAGGATTTTGAAACTTTATGTTTATTGCCATCTTTTGAGAAAACAGTAAATGTGCGTCAGAAATATCGCCCGGAGAAAAATTTTTATAGCTCACGGAAGAAAAATATTCCAGGTCGTTTTATCTCACGAGCGCGATCGGATCTTTCACGGAGGAATGGAAAACTTTGCTCAAATACGATATTCACCATTCCACATCTTCCCTCACCGCTTACTCTAATGTTTTTCAGATATTCCTCTTTAGGGGTTTAAACAGTCTTCACAAGAGATAGCGCTCGGAGCTCAGCATTTTCCAAAGTTTGGTATGAAATTAACCGGTGCGTAATTGAAATTTCATTCTCTCTTCATGCACGCACGCATTAGCTTTCGTAATTAAGTGTCGATGCTAACAGACTACTCATGCAGCATGAAGATTTGGAGTATCATTGAAAATCTATACACATCCCATCCATCTGCATATGCAGCCCCATGAGGGTAAATGTGAGGCTGAAAATCGACGGAGATTTCTTTATTTTCCGCTAATCAGCAGCCCTACTTTCGGAAACAATGGCTCTAAACTACTTTACTCTTTCCCGAGGAGGATGGTAGGTAATGCTGTCCTAACGACGACTTAGGCACGTAGATTTTATCGAGTCTACCAAACAGAAGAGAAAGGAAACAATTTTCCGAGCACATTGTATTGTTCGATATACAGGGCGTTAGATGGTGAAGCTCGGCATAGGTTCATAAGACAATGGGTTGGGGTCCTGATGAGAAAAGAACAGGAAATTTGATATAAACTGACGGCTACGTGTCGGAAGTACCTTTTCCCGTACTAAGCGCTGGAAGAGTACAGAAAAGGGGTTTATATCCGAGAATTATTTCGGTATTAGCGAATATAAGGTGGAATCGTAACAATGAATTTTATTTAACGTAACAATGATTTTTCCTCAACTTTTCTTCCATCCAAAAAGCTGTTTACCTCGAGTGCATTCTAAATATGTGGGAATGCAGGAAATGATAAATTTTATTTATGGATTTATTGTTTTATCCTCATAATATTTTAGTTCGGTAAAATCTTATCGAAAGGCGCATTTACCTGATCATTATATATCAGTCTTCCTAAAATATTTCCATTCAAATATGTTACGTTAAAATGGAGCATAAAGGCACCTATTAGAGGTTAAAATCAATTCCAAAATACAAGAAAAGAGCTTAATAATTCTCAGTTCTATGATAATTAATAAAAACAGATTCTGAAATAGTATAATATTTATCAGGGATATTAGTCACTCCATTAATTCAATAAGACAGTCTCTCATTACTTGGTTCAATTGAATAATTTCTGCGAAATATTATTGAAATGCTTTCCTCTTGGTTGAAAACAAACACTAAAATGAAATGGTGATGAAATACGCACTTTAAACACTTAAAATTAACCTATAATATAGCTATAGGATGGAAATGAGGAACATAGATGCAGAATTGAAACCCTTATACCTATTGACCTAGAAGAAGAGATAGTTACTGAAATCACACTGGTCGCATGAACGAATTTTGCAAAATTTTCCGCCCATAAACTCAGCTATATCCCACGAAGACGGTCGTCAATTACATAATCATCTTGAAACTATTAGGTAACTTTGTTGAAAGTTTTCCCTCCCGGCGCTCGCATTGATTATCAGAGAATACCGAAGTCAATTGTGATTCAGAATAAGAACACCGCAGACAAGCTGAATAGCTTTGAAACTCTAGCTTTCCATCATAAGTATTCTGTGTATGGAGCTTCTTTCAATCACATA
This sequence comes from Pachydiplax longipennis, assembly GCA_036926295.1. Taxonomy (NCBI): domain Eukaryota; kingdom Metazoa; phylum Arthropoda; class Insecta; order Odonata; family Libellulidae; genus Pachydiplax; species Pachydiplax longipennis. Next base: position 7,947,263 of record JAVFKF010000010.1, read on the forward strand.
GATTTAAAAGTTTCATTGTTCCATAAACACGTCCAAGTAAGAACTGAAATAGAATAAGTCTGTATAGGGCAAAGATGCCGTGAGGATTGCTTTAGTTTGTAATAATTACTGATTAACAAGTGGATATTTTTATTATCGTGTCATTGATAATCTTAAGATGAAAAAGATCACTTAACGTTCTTTCATTTATTTTATAAATTAAACATTTTCATTAAAATATAAGATACTACCAATATTGTTCAGAATGATGCAAATTTCTCTCGTAAAACCCACGTATCGAGTAAGTGTTGATTCCCTACTCTGCTGTAGGATAATGAGCGAGGGTAAATTTATATACAAACTATATTTTTAAGACTGAAGTACTCATGTTTTTGGTACATACGACTTCTTTTATACTATTATATACTCGAATATTATGCACTAACAGTATGTGCCTGTGCACTTCCTCGTGGGAAATTCTATTGATGTATATGTATTTGATGTTATGTATGTATTTATTTTTTGTTATACCAACTTTTTTTTTACATAAGAATCCAAGTTATAGCAAAAGGGAGGTTTAGATAAGCTTTGAGAACGAATATAGAATTTGACTGCTTGAGAAAATCATCTTCCTGTGATTCGGAGGTTCTAATTTGTTTGAGTGGCCCTGAATTTGTTATTTTTTAAGATTTAATTGTAATTTCGTTTTGAGATGCTTAGTATATATGGCAATAGGTAAGGAGCTTTAGATATGAAAATATCCCTTATGTTGACCAAACGAATAATAAGTTACTATAGAAATTATTACGTAATTACTTTTTATTTAAAGACTACATATATTAGCATGAGGTTGTATATGAAACCATAATGCTGCAAATCAAGCAAAGCCTCACAAACTTGACTTATTTTATCTATCAACATAAAGTCGGAATTCAACGTATGAATGAATACCTTAGCTAATGAATTCGATTGCTAAATTTACTGGAAGAGAATGTCTCCCATTTCACTTGTACAGCTAGTTCCAAAAAAAACTTACCACCTAAGCCGCAACCCGCATAACAGACGTGAAGCTCGATGAGAGCGAGTCTAGAGTTTTCCACGCATTCTATTGGCTCTTGGAGGGAGGAGCATTCTGACGGCGCCTTTTTAAACCGTTGTGAAACGCGTTGAACGTATTTGTACCGTCTTTATTAGCATGAAATCTAGTTTAAATTTAGTGTTAATTTTTACTATGTCAGCAGCATAGTATTAAAAAATGAATGGAAATCGGATCTCCTTATTTCGGCCTGAAATTTCTGCGTAATTCACCTTTTTCTGTAGACATCGGGTAAACTTAATTTAGCTGCTTCAATTATCCAATAAAAAATTATGTCATTGCAAGATTAAAAAGGATTATATTATTACGTTTTTTATGCTCTTGACGCCTACAGGAAGAACTTTTAAATTTATTTAGAGGAAATTCACGACTATGACTTAAATAGAAAGATGAACGAAAACTCTGCAAGGAGATAAAGAATAATTAGGAATAAGAACACAATCAACTGTATGTAAACTAATTTATGTTGCAGAAAAATGCTATCGAAAAGTGGAGTATGAAAAAACTTCGATACCTACTGAGGAAAGCAAAGATGAAAAGAAACTTTATCTGGACGATTACACTGAGAAAGAATCATTTTAAGTCAACCTGGTAGAGAGCTCTGAAAATTAGACCCAAAACATATTACAATAAAGTAAACCAAGTAAATTACGGTCAACTACATCAGATAATTACATCAAATATAACAAAAATTTTAAATACCACCAAATCAATTGATAGAAAGTAAAATATTAATTGGTGTGCTATCATCATTTTGTAAGGTAATTGTTTAAAATTCAAATTGCTAATTTAATATTTTAGAAAATAACATAGATATTAGAATAGTAGCACAATTTAAATACTGAAGGCTACAAATTTTTTTCACGTATCGAATTAAAAATTAATTTACCACGAAATTAACGCCAGCATCTCGTAACATTTTTCCGAAAATATTGTTCATTGCCAGTCCCAGAAAAACTATCCCTTTAATTAAATCAAGTTCATGTTACTTGCAAAATTATGCTGTCCCAACTTTTATCTGATGCTAAATCTCTTTCTTGCCCCGTGGTGCAAATTTTGACTCGATTTCTTCGCAGTTGAATTATTCTGCAATACAGAGAGGTATAAAATTTGCTTGATACTACAATTAACAGAGCATTAGGTAATTCAGAATATATGCATCAACATGCCATTCTGTTCTTACTTCCATCAGGCATTCGTGATGATTGTATCAGATGAAGCATTATGATTTTGAGATGAGATTTGGCTGTTTCTGACAAATTCCCGTCTGAAGTTTTACTGAGTCTTTCAGAGAGAGCGGAGGACCTCCACTCTGGCCCTAGGAGTATCCCCTATTCATTCCTTTGTTGTTTCTTTTTCTTTTGTTTCGTCCATCGAAAGGTATTATCTATTTTCTCAAAGGAACCATAAAACGGCCGATGGATGAAGGTGAACTCCTCTCTGAGAAAGAAAACCCCCTTTTCGGCATATTGTGGATGGTCGTATGTATCCGGGGTAGCGAATTTGAAAGCGCTAATGAGGATTACCGACCGCACCCCTGCTGAGCAGGTATCCAAGGTTAGGGTATGCTGGCGGCGACCGATCACAAATAAGGTGGGAAATGGTGGATCCGCGATTTGTAATCTTCGCCGCGGGTATTCCCTTAGGGAATGAAGATATTCAACTCTATTTTTGAGGTAGACGACCTTTCAGGACTTCTTGCAAGGAATCCAGATGGTTAAGAAACAACAGTTAGTATGGCAAATCAGAACCTTAAGACTGATTTGCATATTGCAGATAAATACCAGGTTTTTGTATACTTGCATATTGCAGGTTTACATGTTGACATTTGGTTTATTTATATTTACATTAATACCCCGCGATCCGCCGTATGACGTATGTCAGGGGGTGTGAAAACACCCACAACACGATTTCCATTGTTATACTGAAATGATTTTCAGAACTATGCGCTAGGTGAAAGTGAGACTAATGACTAATGATCGCTGCTTCGGTTTCTGAATGCCTCAAGTAAACTATATAACCCGAATTGTTTGAATGGTGTATAATATGTATAATAATTAAAAGAAAAATCACTATCAATAATTATGAATGATGGGTAAAAGGAGTCATGGAAGAACACGTTAAAAATAGAAACCAACGGATGGTAACCGTACTTACATGAGAATATTCCTCTAATTCTCATGATTCATACGTTAGCTGTTAAAATATTCTTGGTTCTATATGTAATCCATTACTCCAATATTCACTTCAAGGACCTTCGTAACACCCTCATCCTAGGCACATCATAATTCTCTACGAACTCTGCGAAGAAGTTTTTTAAATTTTTTTATAGTATTTTTAAATAGTAATGCAAGGAAGATCATTCCAGTTAAAATAGGACCTTCGGAAAATCTGAACGATAACATAAAGTTGACAATGTTTGGGTGCATCATATCAGAATTAGTATCTCTATATTCTGCTTTTAAAGTGAATGGTATAAACTGTATTAGATTATACTAAATTACTAATGCAATAACAAAAATGAAAAAAATAAGTAATGCTGCCTATCGTCAACTTATATCAATCAAGCTCTTCGTCAATGATTGTTTACTTTATTTATATAAATTGTTTTTTATGCTTTATTTTGTCCCTACATTGAGCTAAATATTTCGCAGTTTGAAATAACTTGAGAAATGAACAATGAACTAGAGAAACGCCATCTAATATTTATTCCTTACGCTTACGAGAACCAAATCGTTTCACTTCTCTTATAACATCTATGATACAAAATAGATAGAGCGTTGAAGATGATCTTACTACATCGACTAAAGTTTCTATTATCATGTCACTAAAATATGACTTGCAACGTAAATATGGAATTTTAGATACTCCGCATATTCAGTGTCGCAGAAACTTGAAGTTTATACGCCGATTACAGATAAATTACATCTCTAAAGTTAGGTAAGATTTAGAATAAACCATTGGCTTGCATAGATAGTAATACCAATGTTAGCAATTTTTATCGGTTTGAAAAAACCGAACTCTCTTTCCAAAATAAATTGCTGATAAGAAGATGGTTTAGGTTCTGGCTTAGTAAACTACTCGAACTTTCTTATAGAATTAAAATATTGGTACGATACATTGAACATCGCTATTGTATACAATTTCCGAGATCCTGGGAATTACTAATGCATCAGAAGGAAATTTCTGAAAGTATGATAAGCCATGGGCGTTATATCCTGTATATTTGAATGTTAACCATGTTTGACTAAGATATTACTTAAATTGGATAAATGAGTAGTTTCTCTGGAGGCTGTCATAAACGGAAAAAATATATGTTGGATGAGAAAATTGAGAAGGTGAGTGAGTGGGTTATACTTTTAAAAGAGGTCGTTGCTCCTACTCAAAGTAACCAATTGGTCAACGAGGAACGCAAGAAATGCCATTATCTATTGTGATTTATCAAAAAATCTGGAATTAACATACCTCTTACACTTTCGGTTGTTAAATTCATGTGAGTGTATGTATTACTGTTGCCGTCGTTTCTCACTTCCCTATCTCTATCAAAGCAGGCCCCCTTTTGAAGTCCTGGTGAACTCATTGCTTTAACCACTTCTTCCAATCACTCCTTTATCTTGCTTTTCAAATTTGTCATGGAATGTGAAGAGATGAAAAGTTTCTCATAGCCATACATTTTAAATACGAAGGAATATTTTCAATATCACCGAGCGATAAATATGTAGATAGACTATTCATACCAAACCACCGCCCATTCATCTCAATCATTAAAATTCTGTCGAAAAATATGAGAGTTACGTAGGGCCAGCCATCAACCGAGGGGAGCAAAATTTCAACATGAGCCTTATATGTGCTTCTATCCCCGTGTGATACTTATAGGGTTGGAATTACAGGTAAAAAGGCCCTAAAACTATTTCACTAAGTCCCTATTATTTCGCGTATTTTTAACGTTTTCTACATTATAATAATTGTAAACGTGATAATAATAAACAGTTGAAATATAAACAATGCAAGTAGTTTTGTATGCATTCAAAATTAATTGAAAATTTTACATTCATAGCTTACAGTAGCATTCAATGAGCATTATGACAAAACCTCATTCGCCCTATCTTTTTGTGTATTTTAGAACTTGATAAATACGAGAAAAGAACGTTTAAGAACGTAATGGTTTGTGACTGCAACCATTTCAAGAGGAATCCACAGAAGAAATCACGTTTATTCGATTCACACTTCAATGACACCAAAAAAATTCATTTTGGATTCAAAATTAATGTGAAAGATGGTTGTCTCGTATCCGTCATCTTTATTAATTCAGGAAAATCGATCCTAGCACATTTTCTATCAATTGATTTGGACGGTGTATTAAAAATACCAACTGCATAGATGATAAAATCTACTGATTTTTTACCGATCGAGTTTTAATTTTGATGCTTATCAAATGAAACAAAATTTATTTAAAATACGCAGAGAATGCCTCAAGACTTCATACTACATATTTACTTATAGATTTTTTATGTATTTAAAGTAATAGCATAGATATGGCCATGAGTTCGCCTTACTTTACTTGTGTAGATTGCATTCACACAGGCTGTGATAAAACAGGTGATCGATATGGACTCCTTAGGTATATAATTTTAAAGGCTAATAACTCTTCTCTTGAACGATGTATAATATTATCTACTATTATAATATATAATACGACCCATTATAACCGCAGAGTTTTGCAAACGAAGGCGTCGAATTCGAGGTCTATACATTTCTGGTCCGACACCGATTCAAACTGCGCGGAAATTTTCCTCCTCCCATCTCAGTCCTAAAAGCGCAGAGCGGCTCAGAGGCAGATTTTGCAAAAATTTCCTTCGTCCTGCTTGTGCCTTTCGTCTCAGACTCGAATTTTATGAGGGGAAGGGGGTTTGCCTCGGTTTCCTAGGAATAACGGGACCTCGTGTGCGATGGTTCCCTCGGTGCGAGAAGCAAAGCTAGAATATGTACTGATTTGTAATAACCATTTTATAATAACTGAATTCTTGCATTACAACATCCATATTGTTATAATACTATTCTGCTACGCCAATGCCACCAAACTAAGGATACTAATAAATCTTTGCAATATCAATAATGCAAATAAATCCATTTCAACTCTGCAAGCGGAGCCAGGACAGAAGCAGACTATCTCCTCCATGTTTTTCCTCTCTCTCTCTCTCTCTCTCACTTCTTAAGGCTCGCACGGAGGAAATTCACTGCCTGTTATGCGGGTTGCGGCTTAGGTGGTAAGTTTTTTTTGGAACTAGCTGTACTTTACGTAATGAGTTAGACATCGAAACAGAATAATTTAAATTCTTGACTTCGTTTCAAGAAATGTAGAAAATGTAGAACTGACCTAGTTCCACCTTTGGCCCACCATACGGGAGGACCCTTTGGTCTCATGAGATGTTCTCAAACGTCCAGTCCAAATTTCCTATTTCCTTACATGAGAAAACGTACACAAACGTATACAAACATTGTATGGATTAAACAAACATTTCCATGGATAGTTGTACACGGCTGAAAACTCAAGGAGAAATAGAAAGTGAATTGAAAGAGAAATAAAATGATTGGGACTGGGCACGAAGCGATCACGTAGTTCACTTCTGTTTTTCTTTTCTGGTTCTCTCTTCTTTTTGACGGTTTCACATGTGGCAATGGGAAATAGTTCCCCTATGTTGGCCGATACAAAATTTTCATTGGTTCTGTTATAAAATTTTTCGTTTAAGCCATTTCTCCTTTCGTGAGAGCATTTCCTAAACCATAGAGATAGCCTAACATATTTTCTTAATTCATCCAAAGGTAATTTATTTTACAATTATTTTACTCCATTTTTTGGAATAATAAGTATTCTATTAGCAGTGACTTAATCATACATAGAATAAGAGGTAAAATTTTGAGTAACTACTCTCATCTTTTTCGAATAGATTAATGGTTGGGAGATATGGAGTTGTAGAGCGAGATGTAAGTTTTTAAGAGAGGAAATTACTCTGAAATGACACATCTATCTCTATGTAAAACTACGTATGACGAGGAAGTGAATTTTTATCTTTAAAAAAATTCCATTATTTTTTATCGTTCACGAAATAGTCGAACGAAATTCGGTAATTTCGCCGTAATTTGATAATTTATCCATGATTTTTATCTTTATGTATTAGCAACTTAATTACCGATTGTAATATCAAACAATTATAGTTTTTAAGTAAGAAAAATAGACTATAAGCTAGAGAGTTGCTTTGATCTTGATACATCTATCATCGATTGATGCCTAGGATTCCTTGGCGCAGACAGAGGGTATCTCATGCTTACTATTTTATCGTTACTATCTTTGATAGAACTAGCTTACGTAGGGCTTTTCCGACTTCTGAAATGTTGCCCTTATCGGTGTGTTCCCATATGTTAGACTCGTTCAAGAGATGTGCTCTAGAACCCTCTGTCTTTCTAATCGCTTCCAACGACAATACGTTTGATGAATCTTTGCTTCTTATTCGTTCTCTCGCAACTGTACTCGTCCATTTTTGAGGTTATTTGTGACGGTAATTCCAAGATATTTTCGACCGATTTGTCGTCTTTCGCGGTCACCGTATAAACGCCTGAAATCCAGGTGCATTCCTCCAAGGAAGTTGGCTGCAGAGTTTAGAATTATGTTCCGATAACTTCATGATATTGCGCATTTACACCCAGTGTGTTGGCGTTAATGATTGCCTCGCATTTCGGAGGTGAAATTTTGCGGATGACGCAATTATGGCAAGTCAATCAGCCCGTATCAGTGACCGAAAGCATAATTGTGTGAGTACACAATCATTCGTCCTTAACTCGCCGTTGTTTCCGTTTTTGTTGTCTTGTTGTTAGCCTATGCATGTGTCATTTAATTGATGATAACACGTGGGGAATGAATAATAGGAAGAATGAAGACGGTCTCCGATTCTTTCTCTAATTTATTCATTGGGTCGGCGATTTTGCGTCCAAAGTATTCCAAAGCACCGGATTCTTTTTGCAACAGGATGTTTAAGAAATTTTTTCGATCTATCAGCTCTCTCCTTCTAATTATTTTTATCTATGGTGTTGTTGGAAAAGTAAAATGAAGACCTTTTATCAGGTAAAATATTTTACTGTCCCATAGAATTACTTTTAATGGTTCTAAAGTTAAATTTTCAACAATTAACAACGGTTAAAAGGATTTAAAGCAATGTTATTGTGCAATTTCAGAGTCAATGTATTTGCTCATTGTAATCGCTCTAAACCAGTAAAATTTATACTACGCCTGTCATGGCTTTACCACCATGCTGTAGCAATGATAGTAATGCGTTCTCTTTAGTTTACAATACAATCCTGACTTTTACCTAGTTTTAGCTGTAAGAAAAGAAAATAAAACTCGGCTGTTAGTGAGTTGCAGGTTTGAAAAAATCTCCGATAACCGATTTAGTGCGGCAAAATTGTTTAGAGCAGAATTTCTCTTCGGCGCCTGCGGAACTGCAACCAGCGGTACATGTCCCCTGATTTCCCTCCACCCGCCTTACTGAGTTTCTCTTATTAGTTCCTTCGTGGAAAGAAAAGCAAATAGAACTCGGCTGTTAATGAATTAGAGGTTTGAAAAATCCTTCAATAGCAGATTGTCGGTATACAGACCAGTTCCAAGGGGAAATCCCGATTAACCGACCTTCTGAGAATAGAGATATACCGACAGCCGGTTATACCAAACCTATAATTACTCTTAGCTGTTGAGATATTTTCCATCTTTATAGAGATAGCTAATTAAATAAACTATATTTTCAATGCTCTTGGTAAATTTAGGCACACCATATCTTAAATAAAAGTAACTTCCAATAAGATGATGATGATGTTAATTAATTTCTTGAGTCGGGTTTTCCAACTTAGATTAATACTCGGGTTAGAAAATATACACAACGATTACCTCGGGACCTGATTTGCTTAAGATATTTTAATATCATCATCAGTTATTCAGCACCATTCATATTCATCTTCATTACCTATGACCGTATGGGAATTCAGTGAACCAGTACACAAACTATTCTACTATGGAGGCGTAACATATATAGCTATGAGTATAAGAAATAGAATTTATTAATTATGATTTACTTTCTTACTTATTAAGACTTCGACGTTATTAATGATCGTAGAATAGTAATCTCAAAGAAAACCGAAATGTGAGAGAGGGATACTGGAATGAAAGAGTGTGGGGAATAAGGCAAGTTAAACATATTCTTATGTAACTCGAGCTCATCTTCAACACTTAATTTGTGAAGAAAATTTTCAATAGAGTATATGTAGCCTATTTTAGGTACTCGATACTCGATCAAATACTCTGGGTAGGCTCTGAGAGTTCGGAAAATGATGCCAACTTTAGAGTACCGGAGAACTCGATAGGTTGGATTTTCTAATGCAGATTAACGGAAGTTCTGTGGTTTTCTTTTTACGAGAAATATATATCCCCTTACATTGTATATACTTGAGAAGGGATTCGTAAATTTCTCCTTATAGTACCAGAATCGTGATGCGAGAGTTCAGGTTGAATTTCAGCGGTCGTTAATTCCGAATGTCCACCATTTGCTTTCTTTACATTCCCAAGGTAAGGTAATTCTTCTCTTTGACCCTTGGAAGTACTTGAGTGGATGGGGTCCTGTTTGCTAAGTCAGTGGGCGATTTAAAGGGTTAAACCACCGCTCGTCTTCTAATATTACCCTCGTGGGACAAAAGAAGCTCCCGGAATCGAACTTGGATCTTCAGGATGTCGAGCAAACACGAACCTCAGCTTTCCTTTGGCAGATGGTTAAACCTTAGAGAAGTTTGGTTACGGGGACTCTTGGGGTTTTGGAGCGTACACTTTAGCAAGGAAAGCAAAGAGAGGGGCATTTTTGTGTATTGGATCAGGGTCGGCAAACTTCTTAAGCGACGGGTCACAGAGAAGGTCAGGAATATCTCGGCGATCCACAGACGAGAGCACTTGACGTGCTTCATCAAAGGTTAATTTGATACTTATTTAAGTAGTTGTAGCTAATCGTTTCGAGTGACATGGCGCGACGTAGTCACTTAAAGGTATCCAATTCTATTCAAACCGATAGTTCGAATCTACTTGTAATCCAATTAAATTCGTTGTAGTTTTTTTCTCTTGTGTATGTCGACTCGTCAACAGTGGGTACAGTAGTATGCCGAAGGTGAAGTATTGTGTTTCACTAGAAAAGTTATTTTACAACTTGAATACAACTTGAAACGACATCGGTATTCGAAAATGAAGAGGTGTTAATTCGTACGTTATGGTTTTCACGAATCTGAGTGTGAAACTAGCTCAAATGCTGTAAATACTATATTTTAATCAAATCAGTGCTTATTGAAGCGGAACTCGGCTTTGAAATTTCAAAGGCGCGATAAGCATAATGTTAAATTAGGATATCAAAACGCAGAGTATTATGAAAAGAGACATTCTAACTTTAAAGTGTATTTTGTGTGACCTAATTGAGACATTTCAGATTTACGATTACCTCCACAATTTTGCCAGTACAGTTGCATTTTATTACATTTATGTTAGATTAAATTACGTTAAAGCTTTTATTTTATTTGTAAAATGATTTAATTGGTTTGTTCTTCCAATTATAGTATGCTGAAAATTGATATAATATGTACAGCACATATAGTAGAATAAGTGGAAATGATTCTATTTATGGATAAATTGATTTTCATAACTATATATTTGTTTTTACGGTGTATTTGAGCATGAAATTTATTTTCAACCTTTTATTTTTATCATCAAAATTCTTCGCAAAAAGGTTCAGCCCGCAATGATATGGCCTATGTTCCAGGTTTAATACCTCAATACCTTGAGATATTAATAATTCTGTTAAATAAGTTGCATATTCAATACGTATAGTTATAACTCGTATAATTTTCATTTAGTGCTTTTAATCTCTAAAAGGTAAGGATAAGAAAACTTGCGAATTATAAGGATAAGAAAATTTGGGAATTATGTCCGGGATTTTCAATTTTGAAGTAGCTGGCTGATAAGCTCATCTACGTTAACCTTCAATTACACACGCATTTTATTCCCCCCGTTATGACTCACGGGGCGGATATGAATAATAATTAGAACACTGTGAAACAAAAAAATACCAAGTAGAAATGAAACTTTGAGCTCTGTAAGGAAAATCACAGCGATATAATTCGAGGATGAAAAATCAGAAATTTAAATAATGACGAGTTGGGATTCTCTGCGGGCGCGTGCCATCGCAGCTTAAAGGTGAATCAATCCGCTATCATAAACGATTTCCAAGGGCAATATAACCAATGAATACTGAAGTAGAAGCTTTAGAAAGTTAATGTCATGGTTGTCTAAAATCACAGATAAATTTTTCGCCCAATAAAACTATCAGAGTCCCTTCAAATAAACATTCTGAATTAGTTTGCATAATTTCTGTTAAATTTTCGTAGATGTCCTAATACTCGTTCCCTCAAGTTCTAATATATTGACAGCTGGATTGTTAATGGTACTACTAAAATTACGGAATACTGTATTTTGTATTACACTCTTAAGTTTTGTTTGTTTTTGCGAGCAAAGAATCCATCATTACGTTGGACATCTCAGCTTATTTTAATTGTATGGCTTAAAAAGCATGTTACAATACATCTGAAATCTGATCATCTAGTCCAAGGACGTTAATTAAGGAGGCAGAAAAATCTGAATTCGCTTCTCATTGCGGTTACATTGTTCAACGACCCGAAATATTTGTATCTCTGCATTTACTAGAGCAGAAAAAGATATGCCTGGAGCAATTCATCCAACCGTTCTATAAAACAGCGATGAAAATGGGAATGTATATAATTGGATGATTAAATTACGTAACCTATACGTTTCTTCAACATTCTTTCATCGAGTCCATACGTCGAAGGTTGTCTTAAATCAATAGTCTGTAAATTCATCAACCGGAAGGCTGGTAGAAGTCTACCATTAATTATTATAAGCTTAAAAGAGGGAAAAAGTCTTGCTAATTGTAAGTAGATTGAAAAGTGAGGTAGTTTGCCCCTGCTTTCCTCACTGAAATAGAATGGGCAGATAACCTCCACTGGAGTGCATCGTGATTTAATTATGAATGATACTTTTGATTGCATTCGACAAAGTGGAATACCATAATTCAGTTTCATAGTTTTAGTATTGTTAAAAGCGTTTGGACAGCTGAGGTAATTTTGCACATGTGGATCTCCTCCGGTAATCCAATTCGGGACCGCTTTCATCAAAGGCAAATGCGCTACCCGTTCGGTTTTCCGGGAGCCCCTTCAGTATGATTCGTATTTTAGTACCTCTTATAGTATCATAACCATAAACAAGATTAAGAAGAAAGTAAATGAAAGATAATTTTTATCTATTCTGTGCCATGAAAGAATTGAGAAATTTTCATCTCAAAGTATGATAACTAAACTTCTTATTCACAGTTATGTCTTGCCAAATGGTCGTGTAGATTTCCTAATGATTTCCTTTTTGGGGTTGGGGTTTTAATAAATGCATCGTTTTAATTGCAATTGTCTGGTGTATAAAGTGAGTTTTGTTCTGTTTGAGATAATTCTTGTATTAGACACTTGGTGACTCCATAATATTTATATAAATTCTACTAATAATCCAAAACTTCTTTAAATCTTAAATTTGCTTTTATTTCCCAATTTCTTGAATTAAATATCCCTTCTAGTTGTAGGTAAAGTACTTGTTTCTTATTACCTTCCTGGACTTATCTCAGTATCTCCTCCATATATCCAAGATACCTACTTAAAATGAATATTTGCGTTGCAGTGCTTATTATCCGTAATTAAATCCCATAGAGATCAATGAATGGTCATTTAGGGATGAACAGGTTCAAGGCAGTGTATTTTAAATTTAATATTACTCCTGCGAGATCCTCGTTAATGGTTTTTTCTTACGGCTGCGGTTAAAATAGTTTCCTTATTCTGGGTCATGGGAAGAAAATTGGAAAAGCACTCTTGCATGCCGGATCCAAACGAGTAAATAAAATTGCTTATCACTCCAGCGTTAATCAATTAGAGACAGTAATTGCTTCCAAATCCAAACTCAGGCAATTTCTCCGGAATGGAAAAAAAATATTTGTGCAATTGGGATCTTGTATCGCGAAAGAGTTTCGATTCCATCTGGAGACGGTGAAAAAACCGTGAAAGAGAGAGGAAAATGTAGGAATTTTTCCGGTCATATAATAAAATATCAAAATTTTCTGGTTTTATGAATATTTTTTCAAAAATTGCATATTTTCTGAATTCTAAATAACTGGACGAATAAATATCGATTGAGATGTGGTCAGATATGGGAGTTTCACTTTAAATCATACACCGTTATTCTTATAACATTAATATCTTCTACTACCACCGTATCATATGATAATAATTTCAATTCTGTTTTTATATAAATAAACAAGCCATAACAATTGTAACTTCGATAATATAAATAGGAAGGACCCAATTACATCAGTTTCAATAATTAAATAATTGTTTCTTTGTATTGTGTCTGTATTTTCTTTGCCTAAATACGCACACATCTATATAATAAGCCAGTTCTCCAAAAACTTTTGCTTCTCAACATAAGCATCAATTGACCCCTTTAAGAGCACATTTGACCGTCGCTGACCCCACTTCAGACGCATACAAATTTAAAGAGAGTGCAGTAAAATTATTAGGCTGATTATTACAAACTTTCGATTCAATTCAATAAAAACTATCAATTCACTATAAAGTCCGTCTTGTCGGAAAGGCTTTACAAATATAAGTATTATTTAATAACTTGTGCTTCACCAATTAGTTTGAAAACGCTTAAGACTGTGCCGTACATAATACTTGAAGAAAATGAAGAATTCTATTTACGTATGAGTTCATAGAATCTTTTATAATATATTATGTGCAAAGATTCATTCATTTTATTGATTCATTCATGAGATATTATGTATAAAAGTGTCTGCCATGTGTTTGTGTGGATGTATGCCTTTCTACAACTAAAGAACGAGGGTATGAATTAGTTTCAAAGTTAGCGTATTGTTAAAAATCGATGCCACGCAGATAATAGGCTAATTTTCATTCACCGTCTTCTGTTACATCCCAGACCGGTCTATGAGTTTCCAAAAGGCATGCATGTTAAATTAATTTTTATCGTTTGCAGGCTTCATTTCTTTTGTAAAATAAACTTTAAACGAGTTTCTGTACGAAATCACGAACTTGAGCAAGCATCAAAAGAAAAAAAATTGTACGAAAACTCTTATTTTGGACGAAGAATATTGTTTTTGAATTGAAATTGCCAGATTTTTGACAAAATAATTGGAAATTTTATGGTTAAGTCAGCGGTTCCCAAGTGGACCAAGGCAATTCAAGCTCATACATTTTCCTGTAAGAATATATTAATATAATATACGTCACCATTTGAATTGCATTGAAGTACTTTAAGTAATGGTAAGAATGAAAGAATAGTTATAAGAAGAGATGTTAACTGAAAATTTGGCGTATGCAATAATGATTAACATATTTCAAGGTAAAAATTATTCTGAGGTCAAGGTTAACTGTATAAAAGACAGCCATACTAAAGAATTTGATATAGTTTTCAATTTACGCACATAATGAACTTATTTTTTACTAGTTTCGTTAACAGGTAGACATACTCATGGAATAAATATATGAACAAAGAAATAGAGAAAAATTAAAAATGTAGAGAAATAATGTTTTGAAATCCTTAGTCCAACTTGGTCAAACTTACGACAATAGGATTGTAATATAGTAGTAGAAAAATTTATAATTCATCCCGATATTGAAAATAGCTAATCTTCTTTTTCACGACCAAGGAGACAAAAAATAGTATATTTATCGATGAAAGACGGAAAAAAGAAAGCATTTGAGGTACTTCGGAAATTTTCAGCAAAAATGTGATACACTAGGAAATGTTTTTGGTTTAGATCTTGGGTAACCGTGAGAATTAACACCTGCATTCTTTTATAAGTCTCTAATCGATGAATTTCTGTTCCTTTGTTTCTTACTCTCAGTTTGAATCCTTTGTTTGCATACTCGTTTTATTGCTTCTGAAGTGAATCTTCGATGTGATGTCATAGTATTGGAGCAACTAAATGTTCTATTCGTTGGGTAAATAAATAAATTCTGTATTTAATCTTTTATATTGAGTATCCATTGTTTTCTGAGTGTCCGATAGCTCCCATTTATAATGATTAAAAAACATTATTAAAAC
Source organism: Pachydiplax longipennis (assembly GCA_036926295.1). Classification (NCBI taxonomy): domain Eukaryota; kingdom Metazoa; phylum Arthropoda; class Insecta; order Odonata; family Libellulidae; genus Pachydiplax; species Pachydiplax longipennis. The sequence continues at coordinate 7,962,592 of JAVFKF010000010.1, forward strand.
GTCAAATATATTGATGGTTTTTTGATGGTTTGATGGTGTTATTTAAATTATCATCGTGTGCCATCAGTTGTCTCATATATCGTTGGTCATAGTTAGTAAGAGAAGTAACATTTTATTTGAGTTTATCATTAACGGGAAATATAATATGTGTAATATCCATTTTCAATTATTCTGAACGATTTCACATTGCTATTCTTCTGCTACTCTTGAGTCACTTTTATTTTTTCATACCCTCTACAAGACTGCATCCTAGAATATTCACAATATAGTGTGATATTTCGAGTGATATGAAAGAAGAGATATCTCTACTCTGATATTGACAAAAATACATCAAATTCTCCCACAAAATCGACGTTGAGACGTTTGAACTTTCTTCATAACTCCAAAAGTTCCCACAGATACCTTTTTGGTTGTTGTTTTGTTCAAATTTTCATATGCGAACGTTTATATACGAACGCAATTTAGTTTTTATAGTATTTAGTGCTTATATTTGGAGAAAATATATGCTGGGATCATTCTTGTTTACCGTATTTCACAAATCTCAAACTCAGTACATATACGACCTTTTTACCTTTAAAAATTCTGTCTCTTCTAAAACTACTCGATCTAGCCCAAACTATCTTTATGTGCAATCCCCCGTACCGATGTTTATTTGAGATCCCTTCAAATTGCTGCCTCTAATTTTTTGAATACCTACTAGATCAAATTAAAGTTGAACTTTGTTGTCATATTTTAAACGAAAATTATTTAATTATCTTCTGGTTTCTTCTAATTACTTAGAAATTATACTCTTGCATCCTTTTCATTTATTTATAAACAGTATTCACTTATATATGAGCAGATATTTTTTGCTTTTTGTTTTGTATTTTTTTGCTCTTACGAGACTTTTAAGGCCCAGAGCACAATAAAATTTATTATTATTATTATATTTGAGAATTGTAAAAAGTTTTGAGAGCAAGAATACGATGCAGACACGATGGTGAATATATTTCCCCGGTCATGGTTGCGAATTCCTGCTATGAACGCGGGAAATAAGTGTCGCCCAGAATACGGGATTACGTTCATGTTTTTATTCCTCACGCGCACTCTTCGGAAATAAAATCGCTCCCTCAATGTACGTAGCGGACGGACGGCAGATCCAAAAATACTATCCTTGGGAGGAAAACTTGGGCTCGTAACCGCTAGACTACCAGAGTCCGCGGCCGCTAGATTGGAAATCGTTGTTTTCACCAACACATCCCCCAAACCAAACGTTAGGCTAACTCTCCGGCCGCATTAAATAAATAAATTTGGGATGCTAGGCGAGGGATTTCTAGCCCGAACTTGGGAGATTATAGAGAGTCGATTTTATACGTCGCTTTGGTCGGAACAAGGGAAAATATACGGGACGTCGGAAAAGTTTACGTCGGCCTTTTTTTTGTGGCGGAAACCGGAAACGTTGAAAAGGGTGCGGCCGCAGGGTGAGGAGGAATCGGTAGGCTGATTCGATTTGAGGTTTTGAGAAATCCTTATTAAAAGTGCCGCCGCAGGACGGTGAGACACGACACAAAGCATGAGGAGGTCAGATTTTGTAGCCTACGGCGGGAGGGATCGATATGAGCATGGTTCTCACCGCCTCATACCTAAACGTATTTGTAGCCCGCTCTGCCGTTCCTTTTCTTCCCACTCCCTCTCTTTGCGTGGACAATTTTCCCACATGGGGGTGTCAGAGTGGGATGGAATGGGAGAAAGGAATTCCAAGAGCGTGTTTCTCGCAGTCGGAGGAGTGGTTCCACCCGCAACTCCCTCTCCCTCTGCCCATTCTTTTTTCCGCTGTGTGCGTGGACCTGTCCGAAATTCCCGAATCCAACCCTCTTGTCTCCTCTTGTTCCCTTTTTCATCCCTCGAGGTGACTTTGGTGACACTTCTCCCACTTCCTTCCTTTCTTCCCCGCCACGCATATGCTCGGAAATCTCCATTGAAACAGGGATTCATTCTTTGCCGCCCGGAAAGGCACTCTCGCGTCTCTTATATTTTTTATCGATTCGGGCGATCGAGTATGTGTCAGGAAAGAATTCGCCATTTTTTTAATTGAGGAATTCGGGGATTTTTTTTGCTCTCCGGCGCGATTTCCATTAGGGCGGTCTTTGATCTGAGTAATTACTCACGCCGAGTTTGCTGTCTGAATTTGGGCACTAATGAGTTTAAGCAGATTAAATTATGCTCCGGTGAAAGAGGAACTCAAAATAGTTACGGAAATCATTGAGCTCATTAGGAGCACGTGGACGCGGAATAGGGATTTCTTTTGTCGCCTGCAGCGATTTTGCGAGGTCGATGAAAGAGGTGTCTCGGAAAGTGAAAATCGCCATTTCCCGGCGTCAAAAAATGTCATCCTAGGAATGGAGACGTTTCGATTCTGTGCCAGTGAAAGGGAAACCCTTTGTCTTTACGCGTGCCTCAGATATGTGTTGTGAGTACGTTCGCGTAGGCCACGCTAAATTTTGAATATGTTCCCTGTCGAAATCTTGCGTCAATATTTTCTGGTGGAAAACTCCGCAGTGCTACGCATAAATACAAATCTCGCGGTCGTTGATCGGATCGTAAAATTAAAAATGAGTTTCTGTTATTTGTGAATGATTGATTCACCAATTTCATTGAATTAGACCAGGGTTTAAAGTAATAAAAAAACTCTTTATTCGGCGAGGTTAGGCCCATTAGGACCTCTCTTACACCTAACCATTATAGGTACAAATGTTAATTACAAACAAGGTTCGAAAGTAAAAAAAATATAATACAAATATATCTATAAAAAGAAGATAAGATGTGATCGACCATCATATGAATCTTTGCTCCTCAATATTTTTAAAGAATTTCCATCTCATAAATTTTATCCAGAGATAGATTAAGTGAAACACACAGATTATTTTACACTATCACTGCTTTATTGATATCATTTCGATAAAAATTAATTTTATTCTGAACTGAATTATTTAAGTAAGGGGTTCGAGAAACTTACCCTTACCCGAATACTGAGGACCCCCTGAGGATGGTTCGAAATGCGGGTGATTCTTAGAAGTTCGGTGATTCACAGCTTCTCTCTCCATTCGGGGAAGTGGCTCGAAGATTATTAGACGTATACGGCTAACGGAGAGTTTCTCGAACATCTTATTCATTTACAGCTGAATTCCAATTTCTTTTCTTCCAACTGAATCGCTTGATATTTCCTTCATGCGTATAATTTTAGCGCATTTAGAGCATTTCTTTATTCAGTAAAGACGCATACAGCATATGATATATAGTATAGTAAAGACATAAAGCATAAGAAGCCTTTTAGGGGACCGATTGAAACCGCAGCGGAATAGCATAGACTACTTTTTATATCTTGAACGATAAAAACAATAGGGAACAATATTAAACTCTCTTTAACATGTAAAAAATGCTTCACACATTGAAACGAAAAAGTCTTTCTTACCACAACTGAAGATGACATATCTTTGCACTGAAAAACAAAAAACACCGATAAGCTACTTTTGAACATAACTTCTTGCCTTGATATGAGACTGATAAGGAAGATCGCACTCTATTTCAGGAATTTCATTATCTCTGAGTGGGATGGAAGTCGTTCTGCTTTGCGATATCTTATTTTTTCATTAAAAGAATCATTCATCGAAAAGAAGTCAAAAGGAACCCAAATATAGAGAAAAGGAGGTAAAAGAGATAAGGAACGGACGGCTATATAGATAATGTAAACAGTATTTGGTGTATCATATCAGATATGAATTAGCTGAAGCGGGTTGCAGTGCATCGGGAAACGGAAATATCTTATGAGCGGTTAGGAGAGCGTTTTAAGACGGTACTTTTACGATTCCTTTTTGTTGTGTAAGAGACCGGTACCGAGGTTAAAGCGCGTTAAGCAGGAGTTAAATATTGGCATTTGCAATAATCTGATTGTTGAAATAGCTGTGTCAAAAATTATGAATACTAGTAGAAATGCATGTAATTCGGCGTAATTTAAGCGGTCCTTTTCGGTCAGATTGGTTGATAAAATTTCTAGTCTGTTCCTTCCATTCCCAACCTCGCCAGTTGAATACAATAAATTAGTAATAATACAATACCTTCATTAGGGAAAAATAATTGTGAATGATTAACCACAGAAAAGGTAAATAATAGAAACTTTTTCGTTTCAACAAATTGAAATAATAAAATAAGATCAAATCGATTTAACGACTGTGCGTCATCAATAGAACAAAGAGAGCAATCAGAGAGCCAGGTGAATATTATTTTTAAATTTTGTTATCGATTTATCATCTGTAAATACTTCGAGAACCTGTTACTTTCTTTCCGTACTTATAGTTTTCTAAATGTACTAGTCTGTTTGAATTAATTTCAGACGTAATTCTTATGTTTTCTGATTTGCAAAAGAAAATGAACAAAATAAAAAACTAGGAATGGTCGTGGATTTTGAAACTTTTACAATTTGTGCTAAATCCTCGTAAATGGAATATTAACAATGCCATTGCTCTTACTATTGCAAGCAAGAAAAGATTAAGATACTTAGCTCATAAAAGTAGAAAAATAAATATTCATATTTGAATAAACGTACAGTATGAGTCATAAGGCTGCGGGAAGACAAGCAATTTCGGCGAAATAAAGTAAAACGTAAATGAATTTTCCTTTGCTCTTTGGTTCTTTGGCATAGATAGATTTTTGGCCATTTCCCTTACGATAACTTTTCCGTTCGAGAAAACGGAAATCTAATATTTTTTTGAGCAGATTAAAATAACGAAGAACGTATAAAAATTTTTCTAAACCGAGCAACGAGGGTACTCGTTTAGGTGGGAGTGGTCTCGTATAAGTTTCATTCACTAATGAGGTCTCTCATCACTGGTGGAGGAGATCTATGAAGTAATAAGGCCTTGATGGAATTCCAGATGCCAGCGCGCACATCAATTGCGCAGAGAGGAAGTAAATGTGAAAGGGAGTCTGTGATATTTCGCCCACTGAGATGAGCGCGTGTATATTCCGCGCATTATGCCAGTTACTAAACATAATGTGAACGCCTCGTTTGTAATTCCCGACGTCAGATGAGGCTTTGCTATGAGAATCAATAAGCCTATAGTAGAAACGATTAATAATACCCTATGAATATATTCTCTAGTGTTCAACCACGCGTGTTTTCCCACAGTTTGATTAGGAAGAATACAGAGAAATCCGGCGTGTATAATTCATGCATTCATAATGCATGAATTCATAATGCATTCATAAACAATAGTTAATTCGACACTATAAATTCAAATACCTTTTTTTACCGTAGTATGGTTTACCTCGTTCATTATTATAGTGGATTCACGTTTTATGTCAGAATTATTTTATTAATGATAAATCATATTGATATTTTTTATCACGTTAACTCATTTTCTTAAAAAGCAGCGATATTGACGACAAATGAGTATAGGGTATTCATTGCATATGCCTAGGAATTATAATATTTTCAATTCCAGCATAATTTTTCACCCTGGGTTAGTCAAGTGAGAAGCGCGTTCGCCTTAGGTGACAGCGGTCCTAGGTTCGATTCCCGTTGGGGAGCATGATGTTGAGACAGTATCATGAAAAAAATAGGAATCTATCCGAATAGATGTACGCTATGAATCTGTTATTAATGAAACGTGTACGAGAGGTTTAGTAAAAGCCAAATACGGCGGCGTGGGATTGACCGCGTGATACCCACAATGAATAGCTAAACCTTATCCCTCAAAGGGATGCCGCGTATTGGAATTTACTTAGCCTATAATTTCAGAATGTGCTTTCAATTCCTTGATAGAGTTCTAGAATTCCTTTATATTTGTTTTAACACTCAAACTATTTATCAGTAGAGGTTTTTCTCTAGAATAATATCCTTTTTTTAAATCCCACTTTTTCATTTCTATTTCTCTTTCAGTTTCCAGATGCACGGTTATTCCTGCTAAATGAAATACTTTCCCCTTACCCTTATTAAGAAGATATTAACTAAGATTTACTTTCAATCGCGTAGGGATAGTAAGTAACGTAACTGTAATATACAAAGGAATATATAATACAGTATTATATAAATATAGGTAATAAGGATACTTTTATATCTGTTTCTTTCAAGGAAATGTCGAGGTGATTGTTAATATTGGGCCAATGATAAATCTTTGCATTGATTTTACTAATTGGGGTTAGGTATCTTTTTCTCAGAATTTATTATTTGGTCTCTTTTCTCCATGAAAATAAACATTTAGAGACAGTTCTAGAAAATGTTCTGGAATTTCTAGCAAGAGGTGACCTTTTCCAGAATATTCTCAGAATTGAACTTTAAATGTTGATGTGGAAAAAGTTAGGCGTATTTTCTGCTGTTCTTATCTTGAAGGTTATTTCCCCAAATGTCACCCGTCGAATATTTTTATCTCACGAGTGATCTTGAGATTGTTCCTAGTATTCAGCAAGGTTTATCTGATAAGTTTGTAAAGTGAGTTTTACTATTATGAATGCAAGTGTTAGAAAGGAGATCGTGGGCGTAATACAGCAAATCTAGTATTTATAAATATAGAATGAATCACGGTTTTCGCTAAACTCCTCAAATGTTCACCGTTAAAAATTTCTTCAAATGTGTTAAATGAAACCCTAACAAATTCTTAACAGAGTAAAAAAGAACTTATTTTAAGCAAAATAAAGCATGCGTTTAGTTTGTTATTCAGTGAGTAATTTCAGTAGCACGTTGGCAGATTTCAGGCGCAGAATAGTTAAGATTTTCCCGATAGGATTAAGATTTTCCTAGAATAGGAAAGATTTTCCCGATTCAAATTTTGAAAGTAATATTTTATTTATGATCATTAAATATTATTTAAATTTATCAGGTAGAAATTTATCGTTTTAGTTCCGTATATATTATACATAAATATTCTTAACATAAAAATGCGATAATCAATATAATCATTGTTAATGTAATATTGTAGTATTATTGTTAAGAAAGCTTCTAAAACAGGTCATTTTGCAAATATGGGCCTACAGGAATCTAACATGGGACAGCTTTTACTAAAAGCGAACGCGCTACCTACTTGGCTATATGGTAGTAAGCTAAAACAGTAATATAATAAGTAATAAAATAATTAACTAGCTATATACTAATAACTAACTAGTTCATATAAAAATAGACATAATTATAATTAGTTTCGTTTCCTTGGTTGAGCAGAAGTAGTTTGCGGGTCCTTACATTAAATTTAAGAGCGAGATTTTGTTCGTAATATTATTTTTTACCTCAAAAACCTCGATAAAATTCCGAATGCTCATTGTCAGAGTGGAGTTCGAAAGGAGTGAGTGGAGGATTTTTTAATGAGGGAGAAACTCGCAATTTGGCTCATGAATAATACTAAACGCATAATCCTCCGTAAACTCGGCAGCACGAGCGTAATCAACCTGGCGTCTGCATACTGAACACCCTTCAAGAAAATTGATTGAATTCAGTAGCTTCCGAGGGATGGAATCTAAGGAAACGGTGTCCTGTAAGCCGACCACGCAACGTGAAGCGACCACGAAGCGACATGTTACCCCTCATGACAGCCAATCCTCGCATGGGAAGAGACAATGAGATACTTTGAAATCCCGCCACTGCAATCCAGGTCATAGAATCTCGTTTAAAATCTTAACTGGATAGGTAGCGTGAATGAGAATGGACTTCCACGCAATGTGACAATCGAGTGGACGTGGGTGCTGTGATTTCTCACCCGACGCAGAACCCGTTAATGATTTATGATGTGCAGTTTCAAGGATGATACCTTGGTAGGGATATGTCACAGCTGGAGAGATTTCTTACGTGAGATTTGATCTCCTGATGGCTATTGCATATGTGAGTTTTGCGTGCAGATCGGGAGAATTAGAATGCCACTGAGTATCTTTTGGCACCACTTTTGTCTCGGTAAATACCGTAAATTTTGGAATGTAAATTGAAAGCTAACAATGTGAAAATGAAGCCCGATACGGAATCTTTAAAAATATCGTAATGCACAAGTGGAAATCACAACATGATTTTTCTTTTTATCTCAAGATGAAGATGAGTATGGTCGGATTCCACACATTAAATCATGCTGTTTAAGGATTAGTGGTAACGCTAAAAGTGCTTTGACAACTGAGGTCGTTTATCACGTGGATCTGCACCTGGAGTCGAACCCAGGACAGTTTTCATTAAAGACAAACGCGCTACCATCTTGTCTATCCAGGAGCCAACTATGTAGGGAAAGTTTAGTGAGAGTGAATGAATTTCATGAAAAATAATACTCAAATGACCACGTTTTTTCAGACACGGAAGTCATCAAAGTAATAATCACAAATCAAGTCCATAAATAAGCCAATAGAATATAAAAAGGAGCAAATGTGAAAATATATGCAAAGATGTTAAAATTACAGTAATTCATCGATCGAGAATAAAGTATTATGAACAGGTAGAATTAAGGTATCGGAATATTTTCACTCCTAGATTTCTACAGGTTAAGGGAAGCCTGTTTGATAGTCCGAGTACATTTACATTGTACGATTTAAATAGTCTACTATGAGTTATATCAGGGTTGTTTTGACATCACGTATCGTGAACATACATATTTGACCTTTGAGCCATATCATGTGTATCTCAATTGATGTACGTAATAAACACATACAAGCTACAAAAGGTCATATATTTAGTATGTGTACATAATATTTTGTTATGTGAGCTTGTTTTCTCAGGTTTAGTCCCGGAATTTATTTTTATAAAATTTTCCATACCAAGGAAATGTAATATATAAAATTATCATGCTACACGTAGCTTAAGTTTGATGAATACTAATGTTGTATCATGATGAAGAATTGTTTCGATGTATGCACTTTAGAAATTTACAAGGGGATGAACAAGACAAGAAACACCTCATCGCGGAATTGAGAATATCCCAGTGATTATGAAAAGCTCTCACCCGTATTTATAAAACAAATCGTAGTTGAGATTAAACCGCACCAACATTTGCATATGCAAATTACTTAAAGTCGTCAATTGAATGTTTACGGAGGGCAATAATCACGGAGGATCCCATCTGGACACGACCAAGTACTCATTACTGATGAAAATACCAAATACCCCAGGGAGTTATCCGGTCAGCCATGAGCGGGAAACCGCGCATGTGGGTATGGAACTCCTGGCCAATATCTCCGACTTCCAAGTGACACGAGGGGATCCCAATCTTCCTCCCCTTGATTTTGCCCTGTGGCACTCCGAGCACTAAAAGACATTTCCAGCCTCTCGATCTACGTTACCTGTTTGACGCGGATGTGGTTTCCCGTAAGAAAAATTTTTAAGAGGGATTGCACTGATACTTACTTGCGACTTTTTTAAATCAAGATGTCATAGACGTCTTCGTAAGAAATGGAATCTCTAATATTTTTTATCTTTTTTCTTGCATCTCTCAATATTTTTATATGTTCTTTTCTGTATTTGTACTTTTCGCTTGATCTTTCTTTTATAAGTGCAGTCTAGTGAGAACTAATTTCATTTCTTTTCTATTTGGATGTTTAGTAGTATTTTAAAAATGTTCACCTCGTAATTTCGATTGTTTTTCTATTTATTAGTAAATGATTTCATTGTGTCCATTTATTTTTATTCTTATCATGTTATTCGCTTTCGTGATTTCATAGTTACAGACACTTTTCCATTACATCTTTAAGGTTGTACTATCGGTAGGTTTTTCACACCCTCTATTATGTGGGTGTTTGCCTCTTGTGAATCTTTTTTCCTGAGAAATACCTTAGGTTTTTTACATACACTCCTTCTAAAGTTTTTTTCCATGCTATTTCTTTTTCATATATACATCATTCATGTTTTTATAAATACAATTGACTACAGGTTAGATGGAAGAAGAGGTTTCTTAGCATCAATCTCATAAATAAAGAACTTTCATGTCCTATTTCATCTCTTACAAAATGGCCTTCGATTGTTTAATGCAAGGATGGTTTACTTTATTCGAGAATTTCAATTAATAACGCTCATAGCTTTATTATGTTCTGCAGTTATCATACCATATTAATATCTGACTTGACATTGACTGAATAATAAATAATATTTTAGGTATTTACATCGATCAGTATCCTTTTATGATCTTATACGATATATTTTCCTTAGTTACTTTCTTGGAATCACGGGTAAGATGAAATTTTGGTGCAATCGTAACATTCTTGATGTCCTATATCTAACGGCAGTAAGTTTGTAAGTGTCCTCTTTGTTGAAATACCATTCTCTAGCGTAGATATATGGCACGAATTTGTTTTTATAAATATTAAATAGAGATATCTTCCTCCTAATTGTCCTTTTAATCTTACACAGGAGAGGGTGATATTTAACTAGTTGCATCAGCGTAGAGGTCTTTTCATACGAAAACTATTCTTATCATCTTTTCATACAAAAAAATATTCTTATCTTTTGAGTTAGGAATTCTAAACATTAGTATGCCTTTATAGATAAAAATTAAAGCTGTTAGTGAGTAAGTACTGACTTAAAGAAATAAACCTGTTCAGCGGAAAGGAATAAAGAACTTAACAAATTATGGAATGTAGAATAACAAGTTTAAACGATATTAAGTTCGCACACCATCGAATTTAGCGAGTTTTAATCCTCTCAAAGGCCATTATTTACGTCTATCCGTCTCCCACAATAGTGTACACAATAGCAGTCACTTGTTTATGAGAGAATACTGGATCCGAAGCCTCTTTTTCAAGTACTTAAGTACTTGATGACTGTTCCTATTTTCCGAAAGAAAGAGAAAAATTTCTCAATTAGAGACACAGGACAGTTTTGTTCTCCCCTTTTTTCAAAGGTAATTTACAAGTTTTCGCACGAATCTCCGAAGTTTTGCGTGGCCTTTTTATTTCTCCATTGCGTTTGCGTGAAGAGGGACTCAAAATAAATAACGTCGACAAGTGTTATGCATTACAAATGAGAAGGTGATGGAATTTGAAATTCAAGGGAAAAGTGTAACGTATTAGGGAAATAGGTCTCGAGCCGTAATTTCGTAGCACTGCCAGCTATGTCCAGAGGTATGAAAATTGCTATGAAGGGCATAATTGTTAATTTTTGATTAGAGGATGTTTCACCTATAAATATCCTCTATTTAGTTAACAGGAAGCATGGAGGAAGGATAGTAAAAAGACTGTTTAATATACGCCTTTCGAAAAACTCGAATAATGAAATGGGATAATTTTGAGTTCATTGACTAGATATCAGTTGGGTTGCTTTAATTTTTTATAGAATTACCATTTGCTTAATTAATCGAAAAACGCTCTGTTTCGTAGGTTTTATTAATTACAATACGACATTATAAGCAGAATGGGAGCGCTTTTACAAAAGATACCCTTCACAGGCATAGAATTCGAACAAGAAGATGGTAAGGAAATTCAATTACAATTGGATACCCAAACTTAAGATTTATACGAAACGTCTGGGATATCTTCCGGAGTTCTTCTTTAACTTACTTTATGGTCCATATTCAATTTCCTTTGTTTTCCTCGTCTGCGGAAATCTCTTTATTTTCAAAGGAAATGCAGGATAATATTTGGTTTGGCTCATAATTAGCGATTATTCATTTTCAAAAGCAAAATGTGCGGATGGCGGTGAAACAAAAGCTAGATAATTCTTTATGATGAAATCAGTATTGACGGAAGAATCGAAATGGAAATAAGTAATGAGAATTAAAACAGCTTGCGCTTCAAAGATAAAATTTCCGTTAATTCGATGAATTTTCGACGGTCCCGAGGTAGAAAGTTTTGACGAAATCCCAAATTCTTTTGATGTCGAATTGTAAAACGGTGATATTGGCAGATTGATTCCGATGCTCCCATAAATTAGTGACAATCAACTTTTTTAAGGTCCCAGGAGAAATTAACAAAGCTGCTACGAAAAGGAATATGATTAAATTTTCAAGGAAGTCGATTTGATGGGCGTAGAAGCCCAATACATTCGATGATTCTCTACCTTTACCATGCTTATTCTTTTATGAATCGATCTGAAGGAAGCTGAGAATTAATTAGCGGTTTGATTCTATGTTCCACCGTTTCAATTTATCAGCGCATGATGTGATTCGCAGTCATTGCAATTGCCTCAGTATGGTAAATAAGTATCTCCAGGTAACTTTGACAACAATGATATTAAGGTATAAGACTTTGGGTTCATTCACACACAATTTCTAACCTAAACAACAACCGTAACTTGCCACTCATAATCTAACCTAGATTTTCCACTATAATTTCTCCCTTTCATCATAACTCCCAATACTGCCTTTAGCACAGTATCATGCCTTTAAGTTTGCCAGTTAAATTTCTCTTGCCCTTTCATCAAAGTTTTCCATTGGCTTCTCTCTTCTTCGAGCTCTGCATTAGTTACTCGGTCTATCCATTTTCTGTTCATCATTTTTCTGTTGCACATCTCAATTGCTTCAGTTATTCTTTCCTCCTCTGCTTCTATTGTCCATGTTGCACATGATGCAAGAGAGAATACCTACCATGAGTAGGTATATTTCTGAACTTGCTAATTCCGGCTGTACGCTGCGGTTACATGGAGCGATCGCCCTAAGAGATTATCGGTACTCATGCTAGAAGATGAGGTATAAATGGAAAGTTCATATCTTTTCAAGGGAAAGTTAAACTTTATTTTCAACATGATGGGAATTAAAATTTTTGATAGATGAAATCTTCAGTCTTTCTACTACGATTCTCATGTAAAATTATTTCATAAGTACATGCCCATGTAGAGGCCCATGCAAAAACCTTATTGTTGTATAAACCGGGTTGGGTAATGCTAGTTGCCTTGTTATATGTTTGAAGAATTTTCTGCTTTTTTACAAAAAGAACGTCATTCTTAGTTACTTAATTTTGGTAATTTTCACTCAATAATGAAACTATTTTTACTTGATAGACAGGAAGGAATAAGGAATGCTTAATTTGATAATGCTTTTTTGGCAGAGATGAGAGTCTATCATAGACCATCATCTATCGTAGACTAAGCTCAACAGCCCACATAAAACTGTACTCCCTTTCTCGTTAATTCGATTTGTTTTCAACTTCAGAATGCTGTGGAAGAAAATACTAACTAGCGAAGTTTCCAGTCTGTCATTCTGCCCAGAGACAAAATTGATAGGAGTGAAGATTACTCTGCTTCACTATATCTTTATTTTATTCTCAAAAAATTAGTTATTCCAGGCAACACACACACAAGGAACTCTTGAGATAGGGAATGCAGGAGAGGGTATAGGAAAGCGGCGGTACATATAATGTTTACTATTTTTAGTTTATTAAATAAGGCGGAGGATTGGATACAGCGTGTTGCAGTGCATATAGGAACAAGAAATATCCGCGCTAAAAGCGAATAGCAGAGCGTCTTAAGCGGGTTTAACAACATTTGCTTAAAAAAATAGGATTTAATAACACTTGTAACATAATATTCACCTCAAAACCGTCTCACGGAAGATAACTAATATATCAGAGAATTCTGCTCAAAATTTTTTATCATAGTTGGATCCCATCCTCAAGTTACGGTGAGCAAACTTAAATAAATCATTCTTTTGTTTCCCTAAATGAATAGTCTTCAAACATTGAGCCTTTCAGGGAGGGTACTTCTTTCTTCTTGTTTGCTTTTTCAAAATATTTCCCCATAGCTTACTTTCTTGAGTCTCTCCCACAGCTCTATACCCTTAGTAGTTTCCTTTCTTCGGCCATTACTTTTTGCTTTCTCTTTGACTGAGTGCCTTTCTCCGTTCATAATTTCATCCGTTTGAATCGACTACTCTCCCCGAGATACGACGTTTCTCTTCGCCACGGACCTTTTGGGAAATGTTCGAAAATATAAAATCGCAAACATTTCTAACTAGCTCCGCTTTTCGCCGGCGGGCCACATTCCTTGAATTCACCTTTAAATTGAAATCAAAAGTTGAATATGGCCGGAAATTCTCTACATTGCTTGACTTGTGATAGGTTTACGAATACAACGATCTCTGAAAGAAAACCGCTGATAATGAATCAGGGTTTTGGAAATGCTTTGATAGTCATTTGCGGTATGTGGACTTGCTTACGGCCAGGGCCAGGAAAGTACGGATTTTTTCTTAGAATTACCCTATGCGCATTTATATAGCTATGCTATCATCCTCATGAATTTCGAATGAGATTCATTCGGTTTCCTATATTTCAGAGGCGAAAAATGCCTTGAAACTCTAACTATTTGGTATACGAATAGGTTTGGAACGTATTGAGTTCAGATTTAAAGGTATTCGTAATTTCCTTCTGATTTATTTTCTACGACATTAGCTGATCGCTTAAACTGATGTAACATTAGTTTTTTAGTTAGTTTATTTTTTGCGGTTCATTGCCTTGTGTTGAAATGCAAACCATCAAATGGTTCTTTCAGCTCTAAAAAGTTAAAATGAGCAGTCATTTATATATAATAGGTATATTACGAAAGTTTTTATCTCTGTATGTTCCTTCCATATCCATTCGTAGATAGGATCGTTGCCAAATTAGATACTAATACGAATTAATCGCAAAAACAACAAAGTTTTGCACTTGATTGGCAAATAGGAGAGTTTTGGAGACATTAAGCGAATGCTTTGTTTATATGACACGAAATTTACTGAAGTTGTAATTACGAAACGCGTCAACACGTAATATAACAAATTATTGTAATCCCTAGGCACGAGTTCCAATTTTGAAACGATTATTACATTTATTATTATTCTATTACCAAAGAGCGACAGACTTGCAAATTCCCGTTAATATAGAAATGACGAGGATATTCATTGAATTGATGGGGAAATCAAAAAATCTATTCACATATTTTTGGAGTGGCGTTTCGGTCACTTTTTGTGGACGCACTCAAACCACGCCCTCCATTGGGAAGTGTTTCGAGCATTTACATTTTAAAATTTAATTTGTAATTCATTCACATCAAATAAATTTCCCGATAGAACATAAACAAAGGACGTCATTGCGATAAATGAAAGTACTCGTGCCGGTTTTTGATGGATCAAATGCCAAACAAGGAGTGATTCCGGGGCAAATTATTCGATTCGAACTCTTTCGTTATCGCATTCTATTATCTCAATTTTGTCGGAATAAAATTTCATGTTATTCCAGAATGCCCAAAACAGCGTTAATTGATGGCTATTCATTAAACATGATGTTTCATTGGCCATTTCATATCCGTGGGACACATTAATTTCGACCTCGCGAGCGAATTTCTTCCAATAGGAGCTGCATTGTCCACTTCGCACGAGGACGTGTTTTTACCCGACGTTTCTCACTTGGTTGGGCTCTCGTAGGAATGGCAGCCTGGAAAAATTTCGCATGCAAAAGGTTGGAAGGTAAAGTGGGGACCATGATCTTAGTTTATACTTGAAAACGCAAGCTCGTTATTGAAAATTTGCCGCAGCCCTTTCCGCTCTTGGCTACCCCATTGCCTGAAGCCGCAAAAGTCAATAGCTTAAGCTTATTGGAAAAAGTGGTTAGGTGCCGCACTGCTATGGCGGTCAAGGCGAATGAAAAATGAACAGTTTAACGCTGGCTCCCTTCATTGGCTATGCTATGTTTCAGTGAATCACCGCACGTGTTAATACTCTAAGCTCTCGCTAAAATGTACTGAAAAACAACACAATGGTGAGAAAAGTAAAGACGACAGGAATTTTGATATATATCTACAATAAAAATCGTACAATATTAGCATATTTTTCATACTAATAATCAGGGTTTAACGAGAGAGAGTTTGCAATGAGTACAGGCCCGAATTGGGAACGACCAGGGCCGTTCGCCCGGGGCCATGAATCTTGGAGCACCAATCTGATAATTATATTCATTCTTAAACGGCTGACGAAGGGTTTCAGTTATACAAACGAAAAAATCTTTGATGTGAGCACTACAGCCACTTTCTTTTTTCATGATGTTGTCTCCGAAAAATTTTGTTTATCCGTGGTTATGAATTAGGGAAATTGGGGTTGGAGTGAGTTAAGAGGGATTTTTGTAAGCTGTTGTAGACGACGTGTGAGAAAGACTGAAGTATAGCACAAAAGAATTAGTATTTAGTTGAAATACATAAGGATTTGACTTTCGCTACTCAATGTGCAATTGACTTTCGCTACTTAATGCGGCACCTAATCTCGTTTGAAAGCACGTTAACAAAAGGGACATATCTAAGAATATTGATGGTTAACAAATTTATAGAGACTGACTAATAAGTGTAGTGTAATATTTCATTAAATTATTTTTCATTCCAGTTTTAAAAATCAAACAATTAATGTGCAATGTTCAAGAGTATCATTCTCATCAAAATACACTGTTTCGACATCATCATCATGTTTAATAAGCGCGTCAGTATATTTCCACTGGCTAAGCACTTATACTCGGCTGCATAGTATCATTTTTCCTCTACGATAAAGGTTTTAGTAAAACGCGTTAAAAAGTTGAAAGCGACAAGTTTAGTGCTGCGATATCATTTTTATGATACATTTGAATTTAAAGGAAAAAGTGTCTCCGAACTTTTCTGTGTTACATTACTGTACACGCATGGCGATCCAAGTCTTATTCGGATTCCCTCGTGGTTGTAAATGTTGCTTCTATGAAACCCCGAAGTGCAAAACCTCAAACCAACAAGCTTGATTGGACAGGGATGTAATGGATAGAATGAGGCAAATCAATCAATCACTGTAGCTCGTGATTTTTCTGAATTTTTCAGTCGAGGGCGCATGAGAAGCTGTAAACCACAACGTCCAGCGTAACAAGCAAAGAGATACGAGAGTATGAGGCCAAAATTAGGAGGGGTTGGTTTTCGACCGACAAATATTACAGCTTTTTCTTGTATCTGAAGTAAAAGCCGTCATACATATAAAATGTGTGCCCCATCAAAGGTTAGGCGTTAAATAAATTGCGCAGGGTTAGGTGATTCGTCATTCACTATGTTTAGCTTGTAATCGTCACCTTATAATGAAAAATTATTCTCCTACTCACAGATGATGAGGAATGACCAAATAACACTATTATTTATTAAAACCAACGGTCTCATAAATCTACCTATGAGAATGACTCTATACTATGGATTGATGAAAGGCAGTTATATGGATACTCTGAATTTTGTCATATCTTATCTAAGAAGAATAAACGTGATACTTTTAGGATGTTATTTTTTAAGTTAAACCCCAAAAAGGATTACTTTTTGTTAGTTTAGAAATATAAATCGCAGTCAACTGCTATTTTTACTGGTCAAATTTTAAGCATGCTAAATCAAAGTTTGGTAAGTTTTAAAGAGAATTCTATTTAATGATGGGGATATCAATCATTAAGGAATTCCATTCCTTAAAGTAGTAACGCAGAGAAATTTCTCAAAATTTTAATCTTCTTTTGTAGAAGTACTAAAAAAATATGCTGATTAATAAGAAATAAATTCAACCTTTGCCTTTGGTTTTGGAAATGTAATGTGTACTTGTTGTAATTCTATTGTTTACTGAGTAGTTATGGTTTAAAAATTGAAGCAATATTTAATTTGTTACAAAAATCAAAGTTGCTGTTAAAAAAAAAACCAAGAAAAATTGTTTTCAGGGTATAGGCAAAGCGGGAATCAGTTCCTTGTATTTAAGAATTACTATGTAAGGATTGCTATTCGCTTCATGTAGGTCAAACGTCGAAACGCTTTATTACCAGCTCTAAAGTGTACAAAAAAGTCTTGGCCATAAATTCTACAATTGTCACTCTACTAAACATCCAGGCGATAATAACTATTATTCATCTTTTTCCTCTTTTGAGCCCTTTTTATAGCAAAACCCTTGAGCAGAACACAGCCGAACGATCGAAAATCCTACATCATAAATATCTCTTCCAGCGCCTAGCTAACGATTACCTTTTTCTCGGTATCCGTAACACATTTTCGCGACAATTCTCCAATCACAGCCTCCCCATCCATCCTCTCACACTCTCCTAATTTGTAACCATCGTCTTTCTCTCCGACCCTTCCCTTCTCCACGTTTATTTCGCTCTCTTCAGCTTGTGATATTCCATACTTCGCTGGAATTCCTCTTGGCTTTGTAATCATTCGACGAACCCCCGAGGTCTTCTCGCTCTTACTTTATCCTTATTCATATTGTGAACGTTTTGTGGATGCGTAATGATTCCAACTTAGAAAAGGAAAATTAGAGGGTTGTCTTAAACTTTCCAGGAAGCAAACCTAACCTTATTTTTCAAAATTGTAGCATTTTAGGCACAAATTCTTCACTTTGATGATTTTATTTATCCTAAATTGTATTAAAGATAAATTTATATTTATTTTTTTCGAATTTTATAGTTAAAATTGAATACAGATATTAAACGCTGTTCTAAATGATTTCCATATTTGACTTTATAGAATGTTTTCGAATCCTGTTTCCAACTCTTTAATAGGCTTTGCGTGTGATCATTGCATCAATGGGTTAATATCGCTGCTCATTTACTTAAGATTTTAGTATTCCACAAATAGAGTCAAATTTATGAACTTCTAACAAGTATTTATTTTTTACAAATCTTATCGCTTTGGGAAGAATGTAAACAATCCACACTTCTACGTCATTTTTACTACATAATAGTAATAGTTTCTCTTATATAGCACATCAACGATTTCATGAATTAGTAGGATAAAGTTTCTAACATTTAGTCTAACAGCTAACGGCTAATTATTTAATATGTTGCTTTATAATTTGCCAATTAACAAACGGTTACTGCGATTTAATTAACCGGAATGAGAAAACAAAGCGTGGATTTAAAGACCGTAACAGACTGAAGTTTCTGTTATTGCAGAAGTTAAATGAAGAATTCTTTTACTGTTGCCAAAACAAGTCTGGAATGTTATGAAAATATTTGGTGAAAATCAGCACCGGAAAGATGGAAAATGCACGGTATATGTGTCAAAGGATGTTCAGGAAATGCAGGGCAACGAACCGTTATTATTTTCGTTGCGATTCAATGAAAACACCATATTTCGCCGAACCGGTTTGAATCGCTTTTTACACCGATACAATAGGATAATATCCTTTTTCCAAGGTTTATAAAATAAATAGCGTTTAAACAGAAATTCATTTTGTTGAAAATTTTGAAGGAAACATCCATATAAAAGAAAGAATCAAAGAATATATTCCGTTATTAAATTTGAAATTTGTTTAGTGTATCTCGATTCAACCTTGCATTTGTATATTAAATATAATTACTGTTAAATTTTATGATAATTTCAACCGATAATCGTAATGGAAAAATAAAAATTTCCGGCTTCGAGGAACGTGATTATTTGGTTCGGGTCCGGTTTCCATTCCGGGAAAAATTACGGTTTTCTTTCGGTTTTAGGCTTGGTTCCAGTTCGATTCCCTAGGAAAAGGAAAGAAAGAGCGATATGCTTGCAAAAATCGGAAGAGGAGGTCCTTAAGAAAAAATATCTGGAAAAAGGAGGATTTTAAAATATAGGAATTGAAACATTGATAATTCTGGAACTGATTACGTAAAATATGTAATGTTCATTATATGTCCATATTGCAATAATAACGCAAAAATAATGAGAATTACATATGGTACATATTTAAAGTGTGTATTTAATAAGATGCAGGACAAGTAGAGATGAATGTGAATTACATATGGTACATGTTTAAATTGTGTATTTAGTAAGATACAGGCCAAGTAGAGATGACTGTAGGCATGGAAGATTCATGGACAAGTCGGTAGGTGGGGTGAAACATGGAATTGAAGCGCAGAATTTACTTCTCCTTAATAAAATCCTGATCGAAATTCACATAATTTTCTCAGTACAATTTTCTTTATCGGGATCGGGTCCAGGAAGTCTCGAGGAGGCAAGAGTACACTCCGGTCGTTCTTCTTGAAAAACTCTTAAACGGAGCTTCCTTAAAATTTCGCTGCATATCCTCGCATTCCCCTATGCTAAGGGTCCCAACAGACTTTTAAATTTTATGCTCCGCCTCGGAAAAAGGGGCCACTTCAAATACATTATCAGCCAGACCCTTCGACATTTTAAGAATCTCCACCATGTTCTTAAGTGGTAGTTGCTGCCTTGACATCCCTTTCCTTTTCTGCTTCATTGTACAGCCTCTTCTTGATGAGTCTAGGGGTTCCTCTCTTTCTTGAAGATTGTTCCACCCGCATCCTATACACTTCTTCCGCGTTGGGGAACATTGGCGAGTCATTCGCTGCTCTCTTGTCCTAGATTCTTCCGCTGAAGTGATTTTCCTCATTTATGCGCGGGAAGCCTTTATCGCTCTTGATTTCCTCGTAGATCACTGAACATTTGTCGTTGATATGAGGCGAATGTGAGACGTACGCTGAATGTGCTTCGCAAGCGCCAACACGCAGAAGAACACCCGAATTCTGCAACAAGTTTTCACTTTTCAATCTCATAAGACGCACGCATTCAAGACGGAAGAATTTGGAAAAGTTCTTTGATAGTAAAATATTGGCTAAAAACCATCCTCCCTCATTTTACTTAGCCCCCAATATTAATAATATCTACTAATTAAACTATCTAATAATAGTAACTAATATCAACGAACTAAACATAGACTATCCTTTTTATATTTGTCACAAAATTCCCTTTTTGTGTTTTCTCATCTGATTTCTCTTTTAAATTATCGTGTTCCCAACAGATTCATCCGGATCATATCTCTATTTCCTTATCCTATACCAAGACTTTCACTCTCACTCCTCCTGACTATACCTTTTCCTCAACTAAAGGGACATTTATATAATTAGATTTGATCCACTCCAGGTCATTCCAATACTCTCACCAGTTAAAAATATTGTTTTATGACTCTCTATGACTTTTTGTTGATATTTGTATTGCTTATAACTGTTATATTATTTCTATGAATTGGCGCTTTTTTCAGGGGTTAAGGATAATAATAGTTGAATAACTATATTATTCTGTTATAGTATTCCATAATTCGTTGTTTCAAGTACATTTCCAAACGATTTGATGTTAGTACTCTTTATTTAAATTCACTATGCTATTCCATGTGACTAAATTGAAAGATTTATTTCTTATAATAGCAAATACGTGGAACGGGATAAGGCACATAAAAGCCGCTGTGACTACGGGAGCAAAAAAGTTTGGAAACTCCTGATCTAGTGGAAGTAATGTTATTATTGAAAGTGCTTCGACAGCTAAGGGATCGTCCTTAAATGACATCGCATTCTAGGGGGGACTTACCCTAGGTGGATCTCTACGACACCGTTTCAAATAATGTATGTAGATATGGGGCAATATTTGACAGAAAGGGGGGGAGTACAGAATATCCCAGAAACCCCGGGATATTATTATAAGACGTCTCCTAAGGTTGTTTCGCATCCATTGGCTCGTATAAAGCATCGAACCCGGGACTGCTTTTACTAATGGTGAACACACTACCCACTGGATTAATAGTGGGTATTAATTTAATTATTGGCTACCTGACTGGCTGTATATGATCTATTCTGTATCTATTATATTTTACCCTGATTTGATTCTATTCCCTCCGGTTTCGAGAGAAAAGGTTTCTTTTTATTTTCATATGAAGTTGATTCCATATACCTCTTGAAAATTTATAAACATAATTTCCGGGTTGTAACCGAAATTCATACTTATAAAAGGGAACAGACTACTGTGATTCGTTCGTTTGTGACTCTTGTATTTAGCTATTAGAACTATGACTAGAAAACGATGTATGTCATAAAGGAAACTTGCACAAAATTTAAGAAATTTCAGATGATATTATATAAAATAAGATATTTTGATAGGAGGGTAAATTCTTAAAATATTTTCGTAACGTTCCTTCCCTACCAAGTAAAGCGACTTTGAAAATGTTCTATAAATACCAAAAATATTTAAGATTAAGTGGAAGTGATTTATGTTCGAATTTAAAGAGTTCATCATTGCATAAATTACCGTTCGTTTATGGATAATTTTGGGCTTATTTGGTATTTTTCTACTCATGTGAGGGTCCAGGATTTTTAATTTTATCTTGCTCCCATTTCAAAAAGATGTTTCTTCATTTCCTTTTTAAACAACCCTTGAACTATTTCCAAAGTTTGCAGTTTAGCTTCCAGTCGAGGTGGCCACCGTTTACGCACATGTGACAATCTGAACATCAAATATTTATAAAATATAGGTCAATATAACATCATACAAAAATTTTTATACGCAAAGTTTCTCTCTAAATTGGTGGAATGAAACCTATTGTTGAGATTCATTTGGTATTAATTCCTTTTTGTCGTGATAAGATACATTCGTCATGGTGTTACTTTGGTTGTGACTAGATTTTTGAACCAACGCAGAAAGTAAACAAGTTGTAAGCAGCAATAATGCCATATATGGGGAAAGCATTTACTAGTACATCAGTCCAGTCTGCATTATTAACATAATTTGTATAAAGGTGGTACATTCACTTCGTTTTTAATCTATCACTACAAATAGGTGGGTATCCACTATAAGTTTATAAATCCATCAAATAACTCGATTAGGAAATATATTATTCATCAATTCCAATTCTAAATAAAAGTTTGTCTCTGAACGATGGTTTAATCATCGCGAATTACCATCAAGTGCATAATTCAGATTCAACAAAACGACACATCTCCCATTAGCAGTCGCGTAATTTCATCAATTTACATATTTATGAAATACATTTCCCGTTAGCAATTCCTCATTTTTATATAATCTTTCGAATCAGTGTAATATTCCCATCAACGTTTTCAAAGAGATTTCAGCCCGAGTCTAAACGAATTGGGATCGCTGAATGGATAATGAAGGGTAAAATATCAGCCCGTTATTCGTCGAGATTAAGGCAACCATTTTTATTTCTGCGGCCATCCATCAGATAATGCATTGTATTTCCGCGTTATCTACCAATTTACGGTCGTTCTGGAATTCGGCCAGTGTAAGTAGTCTGCCGGAGAAGGAAAAAGTTCGCATCCCAACGCGAAAGTCTCCACTTTGTAATTTGATGCGAAGATAAGCGAGGGTAAACAAAAAAGCGCTTTCAATTTCATTGCTAATCAAATGAAAAGAAATTGATCCTGGCTCCTCTCACCCAAACCACTTCGATTTTTATTCGCAGTTATCGGAAATTCTGGGAGCTTCGATTCGATAACGAATTTGCTAAAATATCAAGAGGCGCGAGTATTCATTTCAGCAATTATCGTCATATTTTTGAAACGTGCATCGGGTTATTTTCTCATATATAGTAATTGACCAACCGGAATATTTATTTCGAACTCGGCGATATCAAAGACAATTTTTGGTGGTAATTCAGTGGAAGTGATTACGAATCATATTTAATGCAAATGTGAATACATGGTTTGCTAAAATTAAAAATTATGCCTCGATTAACGAGAGATTCCGCTAACGAATTATATGGCCGACGAAGATTATTTTCGCTATTTTCTTGCCCTTCTAACGAATGCCAGCTCAAGAGATCGATTTTTATCAAGATAGTTCACGCGCCTACGCTTTACCAATAATGCTAAATTAAATTCAGGAAAGACCAAACCAAAACAGTTGCTGACTAATCTTACTTAGATGGTAAGGAAAGTTATAGTTGTTGATTTTTACTTATATTTTTGGGTTTGGAAAATTATTCAGAACAACATTAGCATTAACGATCATTATTCCGAAAGGAATAATGCTCATTAGTCAAGGTTTAGGTCGAATATAAATACATTTATATATGTTATTATTTATTAATTCACCAGTCGTGGTGAAGGGCGAGGACTCAGCCTCCTTTGAAGCATACGTTTTCTTTCTGTATTCTATATTTCTCTTTGTGTATTTTGAATTTTTTCATATTTTTTAACTCCCCTTCTTTGTGAGTGTTTTCCCGCAACGTGGGTTTTTCTTTGTCAACCTTCAGTCCCAAAGATATTTTCCCACAATGTACTCTTTCTTTTCGCTTTTGATTATTCTTGTAAATATTATAACGAAATACGAGTTTAGGTGGTATAGGGGCCCATGCGAGCCTAACCACGTCATCTATTTATCTATTTGTTGGAAGCTCCTGTCGAATGGAACACTGAAATTAATGTCGTAGTATTTCCTTTTAAAATGTTTGATATATCATACGATATATTTTAATGGTGACTTTTGGAAAATAGAGGATTTTTTCCATAAGATTTTTGAGTACGTCGGAGAAAGTTCGAGTAGAGTGACTTGGGAATAAAATAAAACTCAACGTCTCATGTCTTGCATCAGGCAGCGTAATGTCTCATAGAGTATGTATATGATACTATACAATATCACTATACAATTTAACACTTTTGGTAAATTGTGTTATCATCACCTGTAGACATGCATGATTTTCGGAACCGATCGTATTTCACATATTTATTGTAGAATCTTCATATTAACTTGTTTATAGTTTTCACGGAATCGCTTTAAGGCGCAAAGTTATGCAAGTTACATGTGACTCCTCTTCTGTTATAGAATATTTCTAGGATATTGGAGGCAGTCGCAAACGTCTCCGCAACATGGGCAGTGTTGAGGACAACGAAGCCGTTGTGGTGTCCCCAACACAAGCCAAGGGAGGGCCTTTGGTCCACAAAGTCAATCCCATTGGTTCCACAGAATTCCCAATGCGTAGGGTTTATCCCCTCTATCCTATTCCAAACGATGGCTTATCTAGAGGCATCTCCCAAGAGAGAATGGACACCGCATTTCCAGGAAAATTCATCGACTTCCCCGATTCGGGAAAAAATCCTAATTTTGTTTCCGAGTTATTTTCAAAACTCCGTCGTAGCTCATGAATAATTTAAATGAGAATTAACGAATTCCCCTAATAAATTCTCTTCTAAATTCTCCTCTAAATTCGAACGTTTACTTTTCCATTAAGGAAAGTGTAACAACATACCAAATATGGAACGTACTATGTTGCCGATAAATGCGAGCGAGAGTTAAATATTTGTGTTCCAAATCCCGACCAAATCGATGTTGCGTAACAAATAGTGGATAATGTAAAACTTGGGAACCTAGATCGAGTTCACCGTATAGAACTTTTGGGCGGAAGATCCTCCTCTAATTTTAGTGTTACTTCCGACCGGTGTGTTTCATGAGTAGATTTTAGTTATCCGTCTTCGTTAGTAAAATGAATCAATCATCGCTTTAGTTAGTTCGCTACGATTGATTTACGGCAGGCATATTTTAAAAAGAAAAAACCTAATTCTTAGCTTCTGTTAATAGATTCGGTCACAAATTTTATTATTTTGGTTCAAATTTCACAAGTTTCACCTCTCATTTTGGGTTAAAAGTAAATATGAAGTTGATTTCAGTGTCTTGGTGACTTGAGAGTTGTTAAATATTGTCAGTTATTTTAATTCTGTCAATTATTTTAATTGAAGTTTTGTCAAAAGGGTTCCGCTAGCTGAGGTATTTTCGCACAAATAGGCCCCGCCGGGAATCGAACCAGCTTTCTCCTCAGGTAAATGCGGTACCCACATTGCTATCCCCGGTTTTTATAGAAATTTGGAAACCTGATTGAATAGAATGAAAGTTATCGTGTATAAAATTTTATAGTGACATAAGATACATCAAGGAACATCGGTATATGTTTATTTTGGAAGAATTAGTGTATATTTACGCAAGAATAATATTTTCTAAAAAATCAACTGGTATTATTTTTCATATATATTCATGTGCATATTACATCATAATGAGTGGAAAATAATGTACAAGTTAAACAGGTAAATACACGTACATTGATTCCGTTAAGTTATCAAATGGTCTCTGGATTATTCCATTCACTAGATTCAATTATCGATTTTAAAAATGAAGTGTGCAAAATCTTTTGAAACTATTTTTAGATCATACCTCTCTCTTTTAATTGTTTAAAAGTTAAGTGTTCTATTTTTATTCATTTCATTTGCATTTGTGAAATTTCAAGGAGAAAAATATCATAATATATGTTGAAGATTGCCCTTTTATTCCGTTTTGCCAACTTCTCTTATTATTAAAGATCCGCTAGAGTGGGTATAATCGGAGAATTATAAGCAATTATGGCATATTAGAGAAACATAAGTAGTATTGAATCGTATATTAATTATATTTTCATAAATGATACATTTGATAATTAATAATTTTTGATAAATGAAAATGATTAATGTCGTAAAATGCTAATAGTTATATACTAATCGTTATAATACTAATTAGTATAATACAAATCTATGCTTAATAGATTATTTTCGATTTTGGACGTTGTTTGTGAATGCAGATTATCCATTTCAGTTAATACAGATCACCGCAAATAACCTGAAATCGTAAGATATTTTTCATTAATGGAATTTGAGCTATACGCCGATATTCTTTAGCTGAAATTTTATCGCGCCGGTTTCTCATTGGTCATTTCACTGCAGATAGAATCCATTTTCGATAGATTCAGAATTTCAATTATGTTTCTATCGTTTTATTGTCAATTGAAATGGAATGTAACGAAAGGCGTTCGGATTTCATTTGGATTCGTGGTAACTAAAGTAAGTGGAACTTCGACCCAAATTGGCTTCCAACGGATTGATATTTTACATTCCTACAATGTGTATACGTACATTCCCTTCGATTAGTTTATTTTCCTTAATATGTATCTGTTGATATATATTCCTGATTTATATTTGATATTTATATCCTATTAAATCAAAACTGGTACCATTTACATCTGTTATACTGGTCAATTTCCTCGTAATATTTTTGAGGGAATTTTATGCAATTTCAAAAACAGAGAATTTTAAGAATCATGGTTGCTTAGAAATTGTATCATAACCGGAAAAAAATTCGATGCGATCTTAGCCTTTGTTTTGTTGCATACCTCGTAAAAAGTGTATTAGCAAAGGTACAGTAGTACAGTTGCAAAGTAAAATTGAGTTATTAAGCTAAACCTCAAGAGGGATTCCGAGAGTATTCGTGTTTCAAATTCGTTGACGTGAAATTGCATTATCACTTCCTCGGGAGGAATGAGTGCTCAATTAAAATCCACATTTTTTTGAATCATCTGATTGTAGCAAAACACATCTGAAGAGGCAGCTCTCGTTGCGTCTGCGACCTCTTGGTTAAAATCGCTGATGCACAGAATCTCGAAAGACTCAGATTGTGAGTAATTAAGCATGACACTTGAACTTTTCCTTAACCTCCAGGGTACGGTTATGAGGCACTTTTACGCTGGAGTAGTTCGGAAGTGGGAAATAAAATGCAAATGACCCTATGGGCGAGGAAATAATCTTTGTGATTTTATTTGAAGATGATGTTTGACCAGAGGTGCACAACCCACGGCCCGAAGTCTGCATGAGGTCCTCAGCCGTTTTTCACGAGAATCTCGACTGCTCATTAAAAATAATTCAATGATATTATTCGTATAATTTTGTTTCTATCATTAATTTTAATGCCCAATTATGTTTTCAAGAAGGACATGTAAACCCGTAAATTGAAACCAGAGGTTCGAACTGAAAACTGAAAATAACTCTTATTTTTGTCGGAATATATGCCGAACTCAAATCGAAAAGATTGACAATCCGAACGGGTTGAATCCGAACCGAAACTGTAAACCAATGTTTATTTATCCCGATTTTGTTCACAATATTTTTTAATTTTAATGATAGGAAGGTCAAATAAACATGCGTCAAATCGGCATTCAAATAACCATTACTAAGTTAAATAATTATTCATCAGAGTTATTTGATGGAATTTCATATTTACTAACTCAATAATTACGAAAAATCTTCTACAAAAAATACACATTACTAAGTTTTATCTTATATTGAATGTATTGTTGTTTGAATGAAAAAAAAACAAGAAATAATAATGCAGATGTACATGATATTACAATGGTATGATATAAAAACGGTTCAAAATGGTTCGAAGTATAAGAGGGAGCGAAACCGGAACGAAAAAGAATTACGGTTAGAAAATACGGCTTGAAACACACATTGGCTGAACCATGGTAATGAGGTTAGGATTGACTGGTTGTTTGACAGTATAGAACATACGTTATCACAACTCGAACCACATGGTTATCTGCTGCTTACTTTTACAAGCCCAGTCGACCAGGATGCATTTTATAACGTTGAAAACTTAAAATTGGAAGAAGTCGACATGAGCCGCTGTCGCCTCTGCTTTTTACCCTTTTCCTGTCTCCTACTGAGAGAATATTGCTTTTGAACCACAGACCCTTTGTGGAAAAATCCAACATTAATTATTCCTTTACCCCAAGGAAACCTTTACGTTTGATGTGGGAATCTCAAAGAAAACGGCTTCTTGCCCCTCTTGGCACATCTATGCATTAATAGTCTGTGGCTATGCTAGTATGTTCGCCTAACATTCGAGAGCGAAAAGCTGCACAGCTTTCAAAATTCGTACAATGTGTGTCTTCTTGTGTGTTTAGCGAAGGTACCAGAAGTACCTCAAATTTATATGCATGTGTACGTGCATTTCTACGTTTCGTGTCTTACAGATCGTGAAACACGTGAAATGTTAAGGAGCCTCGGGTATTGTAGGACACCATTTATATTTGAGGCAATGCCACAGCCAGATATCGTTCTTAATTCTATAGCTATAAGCTGAAGGACAAATCAAACTTCAAATATGTATAATTAATAATATATAGTCAAAAGTAATTTTACGAAATCCTATCACATGCAAAACAATCAGAAAGGAAAACAACTCATTTAAGGAAAGAAGTAGATACCAGAAGTAGTCTGGTAATATAGAATAGGGATTAAAAGAGGAAAAACGAGCATAATCTTTCAAATTACAAATTTAATGATCAAAATATAGTAGGTAGTCGGTGAAATTGGTTCGTTTAATTTGCACAAAGCTCAAATTTAAGGATCTGTATCTGCTCTAACACAATCAAGATGAGCGAACACAGAGGAAACAAATAATTTTATCCATATCTCTCCACTGCCTTCAGAAAATTTTCCAAAGAAAAACAGGAATTCAGCGAGATTTCTGAGATTTGAAACAAACTGACATGAAGGTTTTACATTTTTGGGAGAGAAATACTAGTACTCCATATTACCTGACCTACCCTCTTAGAAAAAATTACTCTTTGTTTATTGGGATGTAAAGTGAACTAAAAAGAGCATTGTATAATTAACTGGTTGTATTTGGGTGTACGTTATGCTAATTTTCAACGTAAGAAGATAATTTCAAATGATAAATAAAAGGATTGAAAACTTACCTCTGAAATTTTTCAAGTAAAATCAATGTTTGGGCAACTAATGACACTTTCTTAGGGGCATTTGAAAACTGTTAAGAAGTATTGTATTTCGAGACAACAATTTACCCAAGAGAAACCTTAATGTTCCACATTTCCTGACTGTCCCATAATACCTTGAGTTCCTCTACATTTAACCTCCCAGACGAGGAAGAGGGTTTAATATTGCTAGAATACCTATTAACTTTATTTTGTAAATTGTATAATATTATCAATCGAATTTATTAAATGAATTGATGTTCCATGACTTTAACGAATCTATAATTAAATCGATCGTAATAATTTGATAAACTATTAATATTTACCGAAAGTTCCTCGTCAGACAGGCCGTAAGAAAAACATGCTGAAAATTTTGCAGATCGCATCGACATCTCTCGTACAGATTCCTCTTCAAGTTCACAGCTGTAACTCGTCGAACATCTATACGATGTTGAGCTAGTTTAAAATTCTATAATTGTCATTAATCAAAGTCTATCCAAATATCACTCAGAAAGCAACTTATCATAATTGCATATCTGGAAATACCTACATTTAGAACAGACACTTCTTTTGATAAAGATAATTAAGTCGAAGGATCAGCCGACGGATGAAAATTTAAAGTCAGTCGTAAGGATATTGCTTCTAACATTACTACGGACTTTAGATCTTCAGTGAAAATAATAAAATCTAGGCCATGTAAATATCGCACTAGAACGAAAGAATAACTAGAATATGTTTAGAACCAAGAATAAGAGAAATAAAACAGCTAAAGATTTTTGGTTTGCTATAGCCTTTCTTTTGGTTCCCTTATAAAAAATCTCTTATTCACATAGTTTATATTCTCATTTACTTAAAATTTTCAAAATGGAATTTAATCACGTATTTTGATGTATTATATATGTACCCTTCTGTTTTCGATCAATTTTTTGCTTAATTATTGTAAGTGATTTTACAAATTTTAACCTTTTTGTTAATTAGTGTAAGTGATTTGATTTTGATTGTCCAAACCCTTCCCTCAGGCGAGATTCAGCAATAGTTCAATAACCCTGTACATTGCCTTTAAAGCTAGCCCAGAATTCAGCTAAGCATGTGATTACAAAATAGTGGAACCATTAGGTAAATAGTTTGTATTTTTATTGATACAGTACGGATCACTCGTTATAAATATAGTAGTATTTACAGAATGTAATGTTTTCTAAAATGCCTACTTCTCATATTTGACGGGAGAATTATTACCCGATTAGCTGATATGGATTCAATAACTTAATTATTAAAAGATATTAATTTTGACGAAATAAGGAGTCGCATAATAGTGAAAGTTAAGTCTTAGGCGAATCTATTTTATGTTTGACTTTCGATCGTTTTTTATCATTCACTTCTCAGTCTGTAGTGGGCAAATACCACTTATCTAATCTCTAATAGAAACTGCGTATCTGTCATAATTTCCTCTTGAATACCATAAAAAATTCCGCCCTTCAACCTGTTGCAGGGATATTTTCTAAGTACTTTGTGATTGCGATGGAAATTTCTTCCCTTTACCGTGCCCTATTTCCATATCCATCTCAACTCTCGCCGGATCAAGGGAATACATTCAAATGCATTACTGACCGATATCACGAGATTCACTTCCACGGAGATTTTCAATTGTCTCTAAATTACTATTATTTCAATTTCCCACGCGGATAAATTCGAGAATCATCTCTAATGCAACACGGCAGTGATCAGCCCGAGAATACAAGCTACTTTTGAACAACAATAGCGACCGTTAAAAACCGAAGTTCGACTTAAAAATTGTTTAACGTTCCTACATTTTTATTTTATAAAAGTAGGCTCCTCAAGTCTTCTCGACGGAAAAATTGGTTATTACAGCGTTTAGGAAAATAAAATCTATTAACTTACTTTGAGCTAAATTTTCAGTTTGCGATATCAAACATTTCTCCAGAGGAAGATAAGTAAGGTATTTTATTATGACCAAAGTATTATGAAAAATTGGAAAAATAGATAGTATGCAGTCTAGTGTAGCAGAAAATGAAATATCACGCTTGAAGGCATTTGGTATCTTCAGTGTAATGGTATATTCTCTTGCTGTGCCTACTCCGTACCCTATTCTTGCCTCATCTTTTTAGAACTGTTCCTGGAAACACACTTCGTATCGCATTTTCTTCTTTTGATTTACATCCGTACGGCCTCTTTTAAACCGAACAACTCCTTCGAGGCTATACTCCGCTCACTGAAAATTTCACCTTTGCTCCCTCGCTGGAATTTCATCGACCCTCAATTTTTCATCTCTATAACAAAAGAACGATATCCTTCCAGAGAGTCTCATTCATTCTTTAGTTATTATGTTTCTTCCACTTGCCGACGCAGTCTCTTTCGCGTACCCGAAATTCGCCTCTCAGTCAATCAAACTACCAACTTCTCTCTTATCTCTTCTTTTTACGTTTCCTTTTCCACGGAAACACTTTCCCCGCGCCGAATTTTCCTTTTGCGTCATGCAACAACTTCATAGCTTCAAATGCTCTCCCTCTCAAACGTCTTAAAGCAATAGCGGAGCGTCGCCTTTAACCACTATGCCCATTGGTTTGTTCGGAATATCTTTGAAATGTGGTTATCTAGCGACTGCGATCATGATCCATTTAAAGGGGAAAGCTCATTTACCTCTCTCAATTTTAGAGCATTAGGATTTAGACGGGATCAAAGTCAGCTTTCAAATTAAAGAGATGTACCTAGATTTTAAAGCCACGAAATATATACGAGTAGATATATGGTTTGGGAAATGCATTAATTCCACAGTTTTTGGTATTTAAGGGCATCGAAACTAACATGATATATTTTGACTTTATTCTTATGAGCTGTAGGAATTTTACTAATGTTTCTCTCTTGATCCAATTATTGTTTAACTTTAGTCGTCACATCGAATATGCACTATTTTTATTTTTTCTTCATCTTTAATCGTAACAAATTTATTTTCATATTTTCATAGCCATTAGCACAGTATAGTGCATTGGACATAAGCGTATGATGGAACATTTATTTTGCTATTTTACTAAAAGACCAATTAAAAAAATAACACGGAAGTTATCTGGAACATTGATATAGAATATATTTTAAATTAATATGTTATTGTTATATCATATACATACTAATATTGTATCATTATTAAGAACACTTAGTATGAAATGGTGCTGATAAAAATGAGTCATCGTGCAGTGTAGTGATAAATATAAGATATTTATGTTTTCTCTATACGATCCATTAATTACTTTTTTATGATTAACATACGGTGAAGATGTAAGTAGGCCAAATGCAGATGGAAAATTTAAAAACAATAATTACTTACATTTACCGCATTATATTTTAAGAATAAACAATAATAATATCGCACTTTGAACCGTCATATTATAATTCATTTGTTAATATAGCTTGTACTATACATATCATATTACTGATACAATAATTAATTTAATTATATAAGTTAATTTAAGTATAATTTCGCAGATAATATCTACTGATTTACTTACTTATGGAATAAGCTTTAAAATTATTTTAAACCTAGATTCATGGGAAGGACTCAAGTCGTTTTTCAAGTCATTCCAATTTACT
Source organism: Pachydiplax longipennis (assembly GCA_036926295.1). Lineage (NCBI taxonomy): Eukaryota > Metazoa > Arthropoda > Insecta > Odonata > Libellulidae > Pachydiplax > Pachydiplax longipennis. The sequence continues at coordinate 7,995,408 of JAVFKF010000010.1, forward strand.
GGTTTACTACTGATAACTGAGAATTAAACTACATTTCTTCCATTCCGTTGGTTCTGATTGTGTAAATATGGTCGTGGTTTCTGAGAAAAGAAGGCAGTAACACCCTATATAACAGACCTTTTCCGGATTTAATATCTATAAATGCCCCGTACATAAATATCAATTTGTTCATTTCTCAAGGAAAAGCATTCTTTAAGAATGTAGACTTGACAGCGACTCTGGTCTCCCTCATTCCGGACAGGATTTCTAACCGCTAAAATACCATTTGATTCTGTTTTACTGAAAAATTCCTACTTCAGTTCCTTCAACTTTTCGGTCACAATATCTCCATCCTACATCTCCCTAGTGCAAACCTCGCGGATTTCTTTGGACCTTTTCCAGTCTATGAATATGATTTACACGCAGACATTTTATCATCTGAGTGCAGAAATATCTATGAACTACTGAGGGACGAATCTTAGTTATCCTATCCACAATATGATTTTCTACCGTAAAAAGTAGTCAGTAAACGCAAAGATAAAAAATAATCATTTAATAGACATAATTAACTGGCTATTAGTTTCTCTTATGCATAAAAATTCACAAAACCTCTCTTTAACTACATGTATTTACCTTAGAAGTCTTGCCGATTAATGGCAGTTAAAGCATATACACCATTCGGAGCCGCGACGGGGAGAGAATCACGCCTTTTCATCCTTCAAAAATAATTGGCTGTTCGTTGCTCACGTAAGAAATAGGAGAAAAGGATTTTTTAAAACACGTCAATGAAAAAAATTCGTGGCGAGCGCCGTGAGCCGAGCAGCGCTCTCTTTTTCCTCGAATTCTTGCCTACGAATTTATAAACTGCATAGTTCCTTCCTGTTCCCGGAATTAAATATGGATATTCCGAATAAATCGTCAGAGCGCGAAAATCATTTAAAATCGTTTTCAAACAATTTTCACGGCACGTTTCGGAGGCACATAAACTTTCCTCCGCTTCCCATAATGAGTGAATTAAATTTCCTCAAAACCGATGCACTTCCGAGTGTAATTAAAAGCGGTAAAAATTGACACAACGGAAGGCAGAGGAACATTTTCCTTCTCCGGCGGAGGTCGAGGAATATCAATTAGGGCAAAAATTTTAAAGGAAATGGCGTGTTATAGAGAGGTGATGTAGTTACACTTCGTCGATGGATTCGCAACGGAAAAAGGTAGTTTTAGCGTCAAAAACAAATGTTTGGAAATTCCGGGAGGGGTAAGAGTCGCATGCAAATGTCACATAGTTCTGATAGTGGCAGACGATGAAAGGAAAGGGCGCTGATGACGAGGAGAAATATGCATTGAGGTTCGCCGGTGTGAGGGTGTGAGAGATGTATTTAGCCCCCTAAATGCACTGCGCCAAATAGGTTCTCGTCTACTTTTGATTCTTCAATTTTCTCTCACCTTCCGACGAGTGCGATGTTTCCGAATCTATCCTGTTCACTGCAAATATTGTGGAGGACTTAAGGGTTAAGTTTTGAGGCACGTCAACAGCAATGTATTCCCTTTGTTTCTCGACGATTTCTGAACGTGATTTTGTGTCACTCATACGGTGATTTCTATAGATACAGACAGATTTTCTCGCGATTGATGCCGAAGCGTATTGGTTTTAAATTTTATGAAACGTATGTTCCGGAAATGTATTTGAAGAACGCATTCGCTTTACTGAGTATGGGAAGGTGTTGGGTGTGAAGTTGGGTTAACCAAAAGTAGACTTATATAGATGTTTGGAAAATAGTAGTTCCCATAGCGAAAACCTAGTTCATATTTAAAGAAATTGTTACATTAGAGATGATTCAGCGCAAGGGAATATTAGAGCTAAGTACGACCGCATACGAGCAAGAATATTGTAATGGTATGCGAGATTCAAATCGGTATACAAATTTAAATGATATCTTTTTAATATCCACTTGAACTTCCGTCGATGATAGTAATAATTTTGTGAGGCGATTTCTTGAGATGGATTACTGTCTTCAGTGGAAGAAATTCGGAGAATTGAATTTTATGGCAAATGCTTAAAATTGATAACACATTAACAGGATTAACACATTAACATTTGATTAACACACAAACAAGAAAGAACATTAATAGTTTTCTCATCTTAAGGAATCAACTCGTCACATTATGGCACTTCTTTGAAATGAAATATCCTAAAAGGGTTTATTATAAGCAAATAAGTTTTACAACGTGCAGTACTTTGAGTAGAGGTGTGCGAATGTTAAAAATTTCGAATTGAATCGAATTATGTTTTCGAAAAAAATTTCTTATAGAATAACTTCTCTAAAACTTCAAATCGAGTAAAGTTTAAGGTGGCTGAATCTTTTCTAATTTCTTTTTCAATTTTCTAAATTAAATTTGTATTACTCATTTTGTATAAGTACTTTTCTAACTGAAACTAATTCAATAATCAAAATTTCTAAAGAGAAATATGTAATAAAACATGCTCATCAAAAATTTGAAGTGCAATTCAGCAGATGGTGATGATAAACAGGAGACAAAGGAATCACAACCTCCAGTATGAGAAATTTACGAGGAAGCATCGTGTATTGCATCAAATCGAATTGAATAATTTTTCAGTTAACAATTAGTCGATATATCTCATATGGATATATTGATAATTAGTGAATTCGATTCTAAGTTTGAAAAATTTAGTCATGTTTATTCAAACACGATTTGAAGTGAAGAAGAGCATCAAAAACGTAGAATAAGCGATTATTAAAGGTAATTAAGTGTATATGTCCAGTAACTTTAAAGCTAGGTTCATGAAAATACTGAAAATTTTTTACTTCCTTCCATATGAAATATACCGTAATTTATTTTACGCTGTCTGTACGATTTTAACTGCCTTGAATGACTTCTATTTTGTGGTCATTCATTATCTTTATTACTATTATCTGCCGTTATGTAGCAAGTATACGGTAACGTTCGTTAAAAGGACGCCTTTGTATACTAAGAACTTTTTGTATAAACACTTTTATGTACTAAGAACATTTTTCTATCTAAAATGTCGAAGGCTTAAAAATCTCTTTTCTTGTGGAAGACCTTTGGAAGATTTCTTTTAATCAGGAGCTTCATCTCCTTGGAAAAGTAACGCGGAGGATTCCCGTTGCCTTCCACATCGCATTACTACAACCATTAAAGTAAATTTTTTACCACACCTGTAGTTAAAAGTTGCTCTACCGACCTTTGTGGTCTACATCTTCATTCATAAAGTAGGGAGACTGCTGTCCTTCCCTCAGGTTATAAGCTTCGTATTGTCTGGCGACCGTTATTCGCCAAGTCAGGGTACTTTCGCAGGAATTCGTAGCATTTTCAGACCATCTTACTCAAGGACAGACGTACTAAAGCCTAAGAGTACCGTCGCTTACAGTCCACGGCTGCTCATTCGCTTTTTTCTCAGATACCTTTATATCTACAGGCAGAGCCACCATCCACACTCGATAGCCGTAAACTTCCCAACAACTTAATAAGAAGATAGTAAATTTTATCGCTCATCTAGAATTTTTCAAAATATCGAACTTCGTAACAGATCTAATGGAGTTAAGATGACACTTCGTCAGCCTGGTGAACTGTTTTTGATCGATGAGCACTTTTAATTTATTTTTAAGATCAAATAATGGGCAAAGTTTATAAGGCGTTCCAAGGATGTTTTAAAGTCTTTCAAGAAGATAGAAACTCCTCCATTCTCGAAATAAATATAATTCTACGCGCAGTAGAATGACTAATGAATCTTACCTGAAAAGACCTAATATTAAGGACTTGGAAGGAATGAAAAATAGCCGTACTGTATATTAAAAGCGGTGGGCAGGAAGGGGATTAGGATTAGGGTCTACTGAGGCACGAAGCCTTTAAGCTTTGAGACGATTAAATATCGCGTAAATAGCCGAAATGAGGTATATGCGCTACATTGGCCTTCTACATGCTCCATTCAAGATGTGTATAATCAAGTGTGAAGCACTAGGTGTCAATGGGAAGTTTAATCAATTGCTAAATCAATCAGTTATAATCAATCTATTCCAATCAATTTAAACTGCTTATGGTTGCAATGTCCACCTTCAAGAGTTATCAGTATCATATTTAGAATATAAAATATCATCATTATAAGAGGAAAGGATTTTTAAAGAATCCGATATCTTGATTCAGGAACCTATGTTAAAATTAAGAAATTTATATTTGGTATTATATTTGGTATGAAATCTATATACTCTGATCTAGGTAGTGAATGTATATTTGTACTCGACTTCATAATTTAGATGAGCTTAGAGTTGCCTTATCAGCCACTCTTTTCTTTTGTAAATATACGACTGAAGGGATGCTACGGTAGCAGTGGCAAAGATAAAGTTTTGATTGATGGATGATCTTAGGAACGATTAGCAGAATATTTAGAATATGATTTATTAAAAGGAAAAAAGGAATTTTGGAGGCCCTTGCTTAGTGAAGTAATTATAGACCTCAGAAAACTTTTCAATGTGTGCTCACACATAAACTAAAAGTGATCTTTCTGTATTGGGATATTAGAAAAAAGATTATATAAGACATAAAAAGATGATGTAATTTGTGCATGGTGTGTTTTTTTGAAACCGTAGTATAAACAGAAAAATAAAATAACGACATGTTTGGGATTCGAACCTAGGTCTCCCATTTTATAAAAGCCTTTATCAACAGGAATGAAACTAATGCGGTATGATAATTCAGTGACTAGAATACCTGCTCGGAAAGTAGTGGATCAGCTCCTGTCATGTCCCATTTTTACACGTCTGACTATCTTTCCAATGATATATAGAGAAAATACAGAAATTTTCTGCGTTTTATTTACTGCGACAAATTGCATCTGATTAAATAAAAATACTTAAATTGCCAACATGTGACTTCACCGAAATCACGCGTCTGTCCTATGATTGAACTACGTACTATGTTTACAATGACGATATATTTTAATGTAGCACATGTTACATTGCTTTGACTTTCTCAACAATGGAAGTTAAAAGTTCGTGAAAAGGTTCCGTTATTGCACCGTATTTTTTGAAAACGGTGCTTTCGAGGGCACTATCGGCAGAGAAATGATGATAATATCTTCACAGCTCGGTAGCTCCCCGAGAATTTCAAAAAGAGCACCAGAGTCAATGAATGCAACCCTCATCGCCAAATATTGCAAGATATGGCCTCATTAACATTCACCAAATTTCGGAAATACATTTCACGTTTAAGCTCATAATTCAGCGAAAACGCTCACGTTCTAGGGCCGCTTTACAATAAAAAGTAAATGCACTGATTATCCTACAAACGGTTATGGGCAGTGGCAGAGAAAGCACTTGAATAGCGAGAATGGAGCGAGGGAGTTTTCAGTACAGTTGGGTTAATGGAAATTCCCTGTGCGGATGTTTGGTTTGCGAAAAGGAAATGGTGGTTGAGGAAATAATGGGGAGAGAGGGGACTCTCCGAGATACCGCTTTTTGTTATCAGGAGGAATTAAGGTAGAATTGCAATTTTCGGTCTGAAATATTTTTCATGTTAACCTTCCCTCGTTTGGTAAATATTAATAGAGTGAAAATGTAATTATCAGGGGGAGATATTTTCACGGCTCCAGTTATTTCGTTTCATAATGATTTTCTCTCGGCTGATGCGATGAATCATTGTTATGGTCCAGGTGAATGCATTATTTATTTATGGTTTATTTGGGAGTTAATAATTGTTACTCTTATGGGTATGCTATAAAGCGGACAAGAAGGGATCATTTGTGATTGCGGAAACCTTTTGCCGAATTGATACCAATTTTCGGGAATGAGTATCCCTAAGTGGATAGGATATGTGAATTTGTGTTATTGTGCATTTATAGTTCAGATGTTTTGGAGATATATCGTCCACACATAATCGGCTCATGAGCATATTCAAGATGCCCAATTTTAGTATATAGTAATTTATCAATTAGCTATCTATATTGTTAGCCATGTACATTCCTTGCCGTCGAAATGATTTCGAAGTTAACAATGTAAATAAAACACGATGCTGTTTTAGCCACCAAATTAAGAAAGAGTATCTATGTACATTTATTATAAGCTTAATTTATTTTCTTTTTTGACTGAGGAATCCACTAGTTAAATAAAAATAATCAATAGAAAAGAAAATGTAGTACGAACAGAGCTTTGAAATTTTTTTTATTCTCAAAAATTTCAAAGTAGTATTCCCTCATACATTTTCCCCATTAGTATTCATATTTCAATTTATAGATCTAAACGTTGCGATGATAGATAACAAAATGACACAAAGAAAAATAATGTCTTTAAAAGACATTTAGTCTGTTGATCTTTGTAGTAAGTGTAATATTTTGTGTAAGAGATCAAATAATATTGCCAGGCAAATCATTAGAGAGGACGGAATATTTAAAAATTATAACGACACATAAAATACGATAAAACGTTATTAATCAACAAAATGTTCATCGAATTACCTTAATTAACATCCAAAGTAGCTCTCCACCAAAAGTTTGTGCACACAAGGAACTTTTCCTAATGTATATCTACATTTTTCTAGGCTATAAGGAAGCTAATTTTCTAGTCCACTCCTTACCGCATCCTGTCTGACGTGATTAATACGTAAAGTTTACCCAGGCGCAGATGCTCCATTATCTCAGCCTAATTTTTGCGAATATGTTTTATGCCTGATTTGATGCATATCACGACTTATACCTGCATAATTTTGGAGAGTAAAGCGCTTCCACTCCCTAGAGTATGCTTTCGGCATACTAAGTCGGTAAATATTAACAATTAATGGCGGGAAGCGCCGCAGTACAGAATTAAACTCCTAATTGTTTGAAAACATTTATGAATATGTCTGGATGAGCGGTAGAATAACTCGGGAACAGAAAGATGGCCAAATATAAAGAGCATCTTAGGCACACCGAGAAGTTTTGGGTACCGGAGGCTTGGCTGTTGGAACACAGCTGCATATGAAAGTTGGTTTGTCTTTCGGAAGAGACAACTCCTCATAAAGAACGACAGACAAAAATTCCCTTTCTCTTCTCGCTACTCTTACCTTTCCACCGCGATAGAAGATTAGACATCTTTGCGTTCGCATTTCATATCTATCTTCCTCGTTATTTAACTTTCTCTTTATCTCCTTCATCTTCCCTTCTCGACTCCCGTTCCATCAAAATGAACATATTACCTTTCCATGCAAATAAAAGGATGATAAATCTGAATCACGCCGTACTCGCGTATATATTATTTTCATTAAGTAAATATTTGAAAAGGAATCAAAACTGAATCGTCCGAAATGGCACAATATTAGACTTTATAAAGTTTTCCATGCAATTCAACGTCGCTCAGTCTAATTAACCGTTCTCCTTTTCTGTTCTTTTCTAGCTCCTTATTATCTCACCCTTTTTGTGTACTCGATCCCTTTCCTTCTTCCCTCTAGTTCCACGAGAACATTTCTCTTTATATTCTGCGGAATATCACGTTTTATTTTCTTCGCGAGAGGAAAACATTACATCATTATCTCAACGGTAAACTCGATGATGATTCTTAGAGAGTCGTTTCTTAAAAACCATCTGAAATAATCATTTCGGAATTCTTCCATCGTAAAATACATTTGCGCGTGTACCGTAAATAACAAGAGTTACCACGTACCGCTCATAGAATCCTCAAAGTATAAAAAAGAGGAGAGTTTTTCTGAATATTCTTCTTCATAACACCTTAATACCGTGACTGGCGTTTCTATGGTGAGATCCCGTAGCATAAGTTTTTACTTAGTTTAAGCATACATAAATTAGAAAAGAGTTTATGGTACCATACATATCAAAATCTCGGTACCCTTGTCTTTCATTACTCTTCGTAAAATACTGAGGCATTTTATGCATTTTTGCTAAAAGAATGATTTTTAATTCTAGAGTATTGTATTCTAAGTGCTGGATAAGTAAATACTGGGACATAAAACTGCTTATAAAACCTTATCGGCAAATAATAACGTAAAAGAATTTGCACAGTTTTGTTCACACGATGGTTTGAAATCTTACGTTTAATCTAAGAAAAGAAATAGTTTCATTGAAATTCAGAAAACATCCAGTTTTTATAAATAGAGATTTATAGATGCTGTTACAACGCAGGAGAAATTCCGTAAACATTATTTATGTAAACTATTTCCAGCGCTTTTGTAAGTTAACTTCCGAATATTCTGATGTGACAATGTCTAATAACTGTTTTAAAATACATATATTAGAAGTATTAACTCTTGTGAACGGTTTATATATAAATAAAATATGTATTTAACCAGGTGAATGCTGGATTCAAAAACTTAAACGTTATTATTTCGGAAAGTGAAGCACCAATAAACTACTTAAATGGTGTACCTTATTTGAATTGACATTTGATGTACGTTTTTTTAAAACTCAACTTCGCAAAATCGCAATTCAGTGGCTCTGTTCTGAAAGAGACTCGGTGAAAACTGAAGCACTAAAAGGAAATCGAGGTCTTCTTTGAAAGGGAAATGGGATGTGGATTTCGATATTGACTTTGACTTCTGTAGGGCTGTATTTTGAAGTATAGCTTTGCCTGTTTTTCTACGGCAATGTGTAACTAGTATTACGTTATCCAATTCTCGTCGAAATAGGCCACGATTTTATCAAGGAAAAAATAAATGGAATAGATATAAGAATATGAAATGAGGACAGGATTTGGATAAGTTATGGAAAGTCTAAAATGCTCTTTGATGTTATGGGTGTGAACTTAGATGATTCTTTATCTACGAGAAGACATGTTCGACCTCTTACGACACCTTAATGTTTTTTTTGCAAAGTTATACTCTTAAAAGCGGAATAGAATATAAATGAGAGAATGGAAGTAAATTATGTTATATAAGAAACAAAATTTAAGGAATATTGCTACTGCTTCAACAAGTAAGTAATCTCTTCCATCGGGGCAGAGCATACTAATGCTATTCATATTCAGTTTTGTATGTTGTATTATTTTATAATCAGAGCATATAATACTTAAACTTTTCCCAGACTGTGGCAGAACCAAGAGTACTATGGCGGGTTCCACAATCTCACATTTCTCTGGAAATATGTTACAGACGTTCAGTTTGTTTCTGCTCCTTAAATATTACGTTAGAAGTGCAGTATTTTAATTGTAAGATAGCTTTCTGACATGAGAAACCTACTGTATTTATTTTCCTGTCATAACTCTATCACCTGAGATTTTTAAGTATCCTCAAAAGGGAATGTAATTATGATATTCGTGGAGTTACAGTAAACCAAGAAATTCTAATATCTTTGCCAGAAATGTACAGACATCTCACGAGATTCTTATAAATGTATTTATGAGTCTAATATGAAAGTAGCTGAAGATGAAATCTTCCCCACTAGAGGAAAACGTAGGTGTTAAATGTCTGAGTACTCTTTTACGCTGGATATATGCCAACATAAACAAAAGTCTTTTTCAAAAGTTACTTTAATATTATACTTTCTTCGACGGCCTTCTACTGAAGTTACTGCGTTCCTTTTTGACATTTGCCTCCTTATTGTCTCATGCTTAAATTCGAGCTGACATTCTAATAAGTGGAAGAGTGGCATTCCTAGTCTTCGTCTCCCAAATAAGTCATTTTATTTTCTTTTTCTGCCCAATCTTCCATCCCTCACTCTTCTCTCCTTTCCACTTTTAATCCCTCTTTTCATCTCCTTCTCTTTTCCGCATTAGTCGCTTGATGTCCCTTGGTACCTGACATGGCACTCAGTCCCGTCTCTTTGCTTCTTCCTTCCGTGAGACCAAGCCAACGCTTACTGTAGACGGAAAGCGCTAGTCTGGATGAGATCATCGCCAATCTTATTGGGATACTTTCACTGAGTATTCGGGGTGAAAGAATGAAAGGGGGAAGTAAGAGTGTGTCATCAAGGGAAGGTGGGGAAGTCGATCTAAAAATAGTAAATTAAGTTACTTTTTCGTTTGTATACATTTAGCCCTTGTGGAGTAGGGGTTTGATGAATGGAGCTTTAGTGAATAAATGGAGCTTTATTCACTAAATCTCCATTCAAGATCTATTGGAACTGGTCTTGGATTTTTTATGGCATATGCGCTTTATCTTAAGAATTACTTTTTAAATGTTTAATGTGATGAGTATCTAAACGGCTATAATTATTTTCACGAAGGACGCGTAATAGTTTGGCTATGTTTAACGATTAGTATTATGCATGCAATTAGTATCATATATACAATCATCTGCGCTGAGTTTAAAACAATTTATTTTTACTTTTTGAGTGTTGTTGTTTTGCAAAGGATTCATATGCCCTTGTATATTTTGTTTTCTACATCATCAAGCATAATTTTTTCTCCAACTGCCTTCAAAGTTGATAATATATAATTACAACTCATCATCATTAACCCAATTCCTGTATCAAAGATATAGGGATTATGTTAATGATGATGATGAGTTGATTGGTCTACATTATTCATTCTGGGGACCAGTTTGAATCTCAGCCTATCTTCCAGTATTAGCTACCAAAAGATTTGCGGCCGGAATGAGGCTTTTTAGATTTGATGAGGAATGAAGTAGTTTGCTTGTCTTCCTCACTGACCAAGTATGGTATCAGAGATAAAGGTTACCAGTTACTTCACATAGTTTCCACGTAGCTTTACTTACCACTGTTGCTTTAATGTCATGACATACATGAGCAAGAATGAGACAAAATAATTGAAATACACAGTTAAGATATTTTCAATCCGTCGTTGAAAGATTAACGAAAAATATTTCGCTTAAAAATTTGGTAGCAGCAACGGGTTGGATGGCAAAAGAGACTTCTTATTTTCAATTTTCCTGGAATAAACGAGCTAATGGTTTTTATTTATTTCTATCCTTCCATCGATTCCTTTACCTTACGAAGAAAAATCGCGTGGTTGACAAACATAAAAACTGTTCGTATGAATTTATCTTACTCTGAGCTTACTTTGTGTCACCAAAACTATTCTTTTTGCTGGTTCCGTCCATCGTTCAAAATTAAACCTACACTTCGATTCTCACAGTGGATTCAACCAGAGCGTACCATCATTCATTACCAGGGCATCACTTGGCTTTCTCTTTGTTTTGGCACACCCATAGCACTCTCATAAATCTTCTATTCATTCCATTCACCAACTCATGCCCTTTAATCATACGCACCTCTTATAATCCAATTTTCTCCTTTCCATTTAAGCAAGTCGTCTGCCGATGGACATGCTTTTCACCTTTATCTCTCACCCTTATTCAGATAATATTTATTACCATTTTAAAAGCTGTAGATGAGTTGCAGAAAGATGTCTACTAGCCTCAATCAATGCCATGACAGCTTTCACCGTTAATCAAGAGGCGAGCTATTGGTCAATAAAAGCAAGATTTTGGGCTTCAGGATAGCAAAGTGGGTAGTCTGTCCGTTTGTTAAAATCGGTCCCAGGTTCGATTCTCCGTGGGACAAACTTAAGTAATAAAATCATCTGTCGAAGTTCTTTTAACAATTTTACTTCTCGTGTTTTTCTTTTAAACTTCTTTTGATTTATTCCAAGTGTTATGTTAGTTACTATCCACATTCTCTTAGGAACTATCAGTACATACATTTCCCTACTTAATACCTTTAAAGCCTCTGAAAAGATTGAGTACGTTTTAAATTTAAATCACTTGAAGGATAGTGTATTTTGCAGAACGGATTAGAATAAGCTAAAAGCTTATCTGATGAAAATGTTAACACCACTCAACTTTGCGCAAATAGTGTCTCACGGAAATGTTGAATTGGCCGTTCTTAATTTATCCAGAAAATTTCTACTCAAGTTATCCTCATTTCAGATACCAAAAAATAAGATTTCAAAGAAAATTACTAGCAAAAACTCAGGAAGGATATTGATATACGTCATGCGTGTCAAAATCAGGCAACATTTTCAACGCTGAAATATTAAGAAAAAATTTCGATATCATTTTCACGGTTATTGACCTCTCCGCTATCGGAAAATGAAATCTGAATATGTGTTCCAGGTTCTTTGCAAGCTCTTTCCTACTGTTTGCGTACGGGTCACGCAACGCAACCTTAAAGGTTGGAACACACGCTATATGGTCAAGGGTAGTGTGGGAAGAGTCCTTTCACTAACCTATGTCTTGGCTTCGGCCGAATGGCGACAAGATATAATCTCTAGTGCAGTGCACGCCGGATGTAAATATAGTTTGCAGGGAAAATTACCAGCGAGACCGAGACTCGGATATCGAAAATGCTGCATTTACCAACTGCATGGCCAGCTATGAAAATAGTATCAACGAAAGATATCGGTTGAGTTTCTTTAAAGTTTTTCCCTTATGACTTAAGTTAGACAAAGCAATCATGAAAGAAATAACGGGTACGCACTTATGCAATATAATGTTATTCACGTGCCATTTAGTACTTGCCCAAGTTTTATCAGTGGTAAGCGTGCTAGCGGTGGTGAACATAAGCTATTTATTAGAATTTATACCAGGGAAGTAGCGGAGATGTAAAAGTTATATTCTTGCACATATTATCATAATATAAAACTTATAAATGGTTCACTGGAATCTATGACATAAGACTGTCGCAAAGTCCAACTACACTCATAATCGGAAATACAGTAGAAACTTAAATATTTAAATTTAAACCAATAATTTCATAATGTGAATCATTACTCATATAAAAAAATTGGTGTCATATATGCCTTAATTCCTTTTTAGCTCATTGGAACAATGCTAAAGCTTGCGATAGAAATTATATTTGCTTGAGTGACTATCCCTAATAACTCTAATCTAAAATTGTTGTTCCGGCTTCATTTGCCTGATTGGTATTTCGTTATAATAACACAAACACTTATCAAAAACTCATTTTAAGGCTAAGAAGATATAGTGCCCTTGCAGAATCAGTGGAAATCATAGTATTAATATGGGACTTACAAAGATCCTTTCATCTGCCCGTTTTGATATATGGCTCCCCAATCACACTTTAATCAAACAATCCCCTATTATGATGCAGTGGCGATTCAAAACATCGTGAGCCAGAATTCTGCAACATATTTGTACTAGAACCATGTTTTGCATTGCTAAATCAGCGTATCTCGCATATCTTCTACTCCATTGGCACTGGAAACAAAAACCAGAATCTATTCCTTCCGCTTCTGAAATATATTGATTTTGAAGAAAAGAGCAACAAAATAGAAACATTCTTCCGCTATATATTTCCTTGATGATACGTGTGTGCGAAGATCACCGCGTTAAAGTTTACCGTTGCTGAGGTAATTGAAGGTTTCCTCACGTTAAGGGAAAACTGTGATATGAGATATGGGCCCTATTCTGTTCGGTGCTGTGCTGGAACCACGGCGTTGCTATTCATTCGTTGGCTCGGTCGTTTAAAATCTCCTCATCGACCCAAATTTGGGATCGCCACCATAGTTCAGGATTGGAAGCAACACCATAGAGGTGGGTGAGCAAATAGTTACTTCTTCACCAAGCCACACCGAGGAATATAAAAAACCCGAATCACGTGTAAAATAAATGTCAAAATTTGGCCATAACTATTAAATTTTGTTCGTATAGGAGAACTATTGGGGAGTTCGATAGTTTAATGGCGTGTTCGATTGTAGCTATTCGATAAATGTGATAATATCTTCGAAATTTTATAAAGATCTATCGACTCAGAATTTTATGATTGCATCTCTTTAGCGTGCTCCGATAGTAAAAGTATGATACCTATATATTTGGCCAGGGGTGGGGAACCTTTTTTAATGGAAAGGTCACATCCAAAACGGTCCTACTGCATGTGAAACCATCAGGTCGCACATTCCCAAATTGCTTGTATTTAAACATTCCGTCTTTGAAATTGTTGGTGGGAAAATGACTTTAATCGCTAATTAACCGCAGGGAGAACCTTTCCATTTCTTTTATTTGCCGTGATAAATGAGGCAGAGGGAAAGAAATTTAAATGTCGGAGTTTGCTCAAAGAAGTGGGGAAAAAGCCGCATGTGGCGTGAAACCCGCAGGTTTCCCACTTGCCAGTTAACGAAAACACTAACAAAACCTTCTATGTTACGTAAGTGATCTACTAACCAAATCAACTTCTAATCTACCTGGGTACTACGTGATGATTTTACTATGTAACGAAAACTGCTATGCAGAATAATATATTATTTTGTGGAGCTCACGAAGTGTTTCTTCAGATGACGGGACGTGGAAATTATACAAAAATAAAACCGAATTTTGTTAAGTTTCTAATTTTCTGTTTTATAGAATGATTTTGCTTATCTGGTATACTTAGCTAAATAAAGGTCGGTTTAACTTTTGTTTACTTTGTGATAAATACGCTATGAATATACAGCCGCTTCAGATCAGTTTAGGGAAAGAATTGTTCAGAAAATTTTTAATGTCCTAAAGAATTCGAAACGAAAGGATAGAAATGCCTAATTAATAGTAACCAAGTCATAATAATTTCAAGGCATTCAAAATATTTTACATTGCTTTCTTTACAAGCCACTTCGAATTCCACTTGCCTGAATACGTTGTTAAATACATTAATCATATTCTTATCTCTAAATTGACATATATATTAGCGGGAATGACTTTAAACTATACATTTCAAAAAAATTAATTTAAATTTAAGAGACAGACCAAATTTCTTTGTAAGAATTACATGTCATTTTCAATGAATGACTACATGCACTTTATTTTAAATGTAAGCCGTGGTTACCGCATTGTAAAGAAGATTAAAGAGTGAAAGAAGCAGCTTCGAAACTCAAATTATCCAACGTTTCCGAATCTTTTTCAACATGTCGTCGCCTTTAATTAGGGAATTGCTCTCTTGAAGTGAAAACATTTCAAAGGCGCTAAGATGTCCACAAGGTTTTTTAGTTGATTTAATGAAGAAAACTTCACTCTCTCAAATTAGATGTATATACTTTGAGCAGTTTACCCGCTTTTCCTAATCCAGCCGAAATTCAGTGCATCTCAACGCCTCAGCGCTCATAACTTCTCTCCTTGACTCTCCTAAAAGTTCCTTTTTTATTGCCTTCTTATGCTTGGGATGAGGGAAGAAAAGAGAAGGGTCTCACTTTTCTTTTCAGAAGGACTTGAGGATCGTTATTCTTTCTTACTGCTTCAATTGCCGCCGTAATTTATTCCAACACGTCATGAACTTATCTAATACTTCAGAGGGATACTATTATGGAGATGAAAAACAAATCGTTAACATTACAGCTTTCATTCCCTAAGTAGTTTTACTCAATGATTCCGATCCTAATATTGTCTGTTCAAGTCTATGACGATAAACCGTCTCAGGGAAAATTTGATAAACCTACTTAGTAAATGCTTACCACTACTAATGTATTTAAAACTGTATTCGGCTAGTATCTTTGGCTAAGTGTTTCATCGGGTCTATGTATTTTTCGGTATTATAGCATTAAACGTGACAAGAATAGGCTTTGTGTGATTTGGCTGCTAAGTCTGTTAAGTTTTCAGCCCGAAGCCTGGTTGAGGCGTCGGTTCCTCCTCTTACAGTTGCAAAGACTTTATAGTAGTGAGTGTAGATGAGGAGTGAGGTAGTTGGCGTTGTTTTCCTGAAAGAGACGGAATACCACAGTCGGGAAAAGTCCTAGCGAGTGTACAATGACCTATGAATTACGTTTTTCACAGCTTTCTGTAATGTACTGTTAGAATAAATTACCTTTATCACTATAACTAATTTCATAGTAGCTTTCGTATTATCCCAGGCATGGAAAAGACTGAGATTAAAGTAAGCGAATGATAAATTTTTGTCCATTCCGTACCAAATTATAAATGATAAATATTTTAGAGCTATTGCTAGGCTAAATGTTAATAAATGTGCTATTTTCTGAAACGTAATGAATAGGTGAAATATTTTTCGCAAAAATTGCGGTCTTTATAGCTAAATAATTCACGATTACAAATAAGAATGCGCGATGAAAAACCAACGAAGAGGATGCACTTCAAAAGGCGACAAATCATTGTCACTGTGGAAAGAAATATGCGCGTGCTTGAGGTATTATTTAATGAAAAGATACATTCCTCCCTGTACTGTACTAAAACACAAATTTGTGTCGCCTATACATTGCATATTCGGTTACGTTTCAACGATTATACCTTACACATTTTAACAAATAGCTTTCATTAGTTATTATTTCAATTTATCCGAAGTAAATTTCCTCATTAATCGATGAATAGTACGACATTTGCAAAATCGTACCTTTAATAAGTATTATTTCATTTAGTTAAATTCATGGTTATGTAAGCGGTAGCAGATTGTCATTACGACGCGTATGCTCAGAGGGGAATCTTATGGAAGTTAATTTAAGTAGTCGTCGAGGTAAGCATTAATGTAGCCTTTATTGATGGGAATACTTTTAGCGATATTTGAATAATGAAAAACCTTTGATGTAGTGTTAAACCGTGTGTGTGAAATATAACGAATCCTCACGTTGTATAATGAACCATTATTTCCTGAGAATTCTTTTTGGGATAAAAAGGCCTTTCCTTCATCGTTTTATTAATTCGAACCGAACAACTTATGCTTTTAAGGAATCTTTTCGCCATCCACTAATATCATGTCTCTCTGTCTTGCCGCTTTCTTCGTCAAAAAGCTTAACATTTCACTGTCATCATCTCCTTAAATTCCGAATCCTTTAATTTCAAAATTAGAGCACCTTTAATGCTATTGCCTATAAAATGCCGTATAAATTAACTCGATGTTCTCGCTATATTTCCTTTCCTTCTTTGCTGTTACTTTTCTTTGTTTACTTCTGTTGCATATTCCTTCTTTAGATATTCCATATTCCTTTCTTTAATTCCTTCTAAGATACGAAGAAAATGAGAAGGATTATAAAACTTTAGTTACATTTATTATAAGTCTAAATCCTATATTAAATCACGTAAATAATAATACAGATGAGAAATGAAATTTACCTTTAACGTAATCTTTGCAGCAAATGCATTGTTTCCGTTGAGCTTTATTCACAGCGGGATAATTTCCCTTTCTGCCCGTATAATTACAAATTGAAGGAAAGTGATGGGATATTAATGGGAATTTTGAGCTATTTTCGAGTCTTCTTATCATATAAATTGCCATTCAGGAATCGAAATATTTCCTATCTTGCGTGTAACGTTAAAGAGTAACATAAACCCTTTTTTTCTATCTAGATGAAAGTATTTCGACAAGGAAAGCCTGTCTTAAAGAGGCACCGAATTTCGTACAGACATTCTGCTGCCGGCTCCGAATTTTTATAGAGATTCTAGCGAGATTGCGCGACCTTTTGAAGTCTTGATTTTATTTATTTCCCATTCGTCGTTACAAATACAGCCTTTGATGGTCCCGCAACATGGAAACTATCATAATAAAAAAACTACTTCCTATGAAGGTAGCTAATGCGGAAGATGGGAAGGGATGAGCTCAGATGCTTTTGAGCTCGAAAATGTTAACTAGTTTTCACGTAGCCTTTTCAGCGTATAAATGATAATCAGGACTTCTCGTGTTTGTAGTGCTTTTGGAGGGCGGTTAGCGCTACTTAAATGTAGGACGTCTTCCTAACTACTGCTTAAGTACTCGATTCATAAACATCACTTAAGAGCGTTAGTTCTCCGAAAATATCAGGTAAAAATATGCGAGATTAGACAAGGAGTCACTGATGAATCTTCAAACGCATTCCTTTTAAGTGCAATTGAAATCAAATTTTCTCGTTCATATCGTCGGATGATGATTTTGCGAATGAAGACGAGGAACGCTTCCGAATTTCGTCCTTGCCTTTAAGAATCAATCCTGCTTAAATTTCTTGATGGATGCCTTAATTGTTTTTGATCTACATGTAAATCCCGATCTTATATAAGGAATTTAATGCCCTATGGTTTTGTTTTACTCGGGAATTCGATATTACCTCTCATTTTCAGAGTCTAAAAATATTTTCTTTGACTGCAAAAAAGTTAGAATAAAATGATTTCAGTATCGAGGATTTATTTGAAAGTATTAATCATTCTTAATTTTCTTAAATATCAACGAAAACTAAGTAAGCGAAGATAATGTATGATTACCGAGAATTTAAAACAAGATGGTACTACATGAAGTCACTGAGTTTAAAGGGAGAGATAATCTCTTGTACTAAGTAGTATAGCTATAATATACAATTTTATAATTAAATTACCCTTTGCTGAATCAAAAGGTAGCATAATAACGTTTTATCACTAAAATTGTTTCACTTTATGCAAATTTTCCTTGAATAACCACGAAGTATAATCAAAAACTAACGAAAAACTATGCATCTTTTTGGCTGTAATACAGAAAAACATCGGAGATATAATAAACTATAATGAGTTTTATACGTAATAA
Source organism: Pachydiplax longipennis (assembly GCA_036926295.1). Taxonomy (NCBI): domain Eukaryota; kingdom Metazoa; phylum Arthropoda; class Insecta; order Odonata; family Libellulidae; genus Pachydiplax; species Pachydiplax longipennis. The sequence continues at coordinate 8,013,763 of JAVFKF010000010.1, forward strand.
ATTGGACAATAATCTTCAGTACAATTTTAATACCTGACCAGATATATAATATAGCAATGACACTGAATATTTTATTATTATTACTATCATAAGATGAAGGTAATAATATTGGTGAGAATTTTCCATGGTTTTCTAATCCATAAAGCTCCTAGAGGTATATGTTGTAGTTGTTGGCAAATTAAAGAAAAAATTTTCCTAATAGTAGAGCTAAGTTGTTACTTAATTCTTAAGTGAGTCATAATGCAATTTTAAACTGTTTAAATCGATATTTAAGGGAATTCATTCTACCTTCAAAGTGTAGCATAGGCATTAAGGTTTTGAGCACACGTTACAAGGAAATGTTACAGAAAGTGGTGCGCGAAATGGCGCCATTTTTCCATAAGAAATAAAAGTGTGCGATTTTTTAGCTGCGCATAAATGAAAGAACAGGAAGGTGGCCATGCGAAATTCTGTCTCCAGCCAACTCACGTAGCGTCGACAAATCGCGGCCACAGCAAGCGGATAAAATGGGCAGAATGAATTATATTTACTTTTAAAAGTGGAATGAAGTAGATAAATTAAACTGCTTTTGAGTTACCGATTTTTATCAGAACACTCTGCAGGAACGACTCTCGTTTCCAGCGAGCTGCTATTTTGACGTAGATTTCGGGTAATAATAATATTTTTTCCTAGAATTCGCCGTAGAATCTCCTCACTCGAAACTCGATTTAACGGGAAAAGTACCCGCACGCGTTGAACTGTGGGAGAGGTATTCGAAAAAGTTTTTCGAATTATCTAAAAATTTATAGTAGCCTCTTTCATATTATGGGTTGAGAATGATTCACATTTTAATGTTCGGGATTAAACTTTGAATGTTAAAATATTAAAGCTAACGGTCTCTAGGAAGTGGATTCAACTTAAGCTGAGGATGAAAATGATGGGAAATATTTCTGATGATAAGAGGAAGAATCCAACCAAAGAAAGGACATTAAGAATGCCTGATACTTAGGACCGGGAGTCTTTTCTGGGTGACAATTTTTTTGCCATTGAGTTTGCATCATTGCAACATTCGAGAACCAAAACATAGCTCCGTGGCTAGAGCAATAGCTGGGAAAGCGGAAGGTCCGGGTTTAAATTTTTGGGTGTCAGATTTTTTCTAATTTCCCTTTTTTGGAATATTTTTATGAGATTTTGAGTTTCGATTAGATCACTCGGTGTAGACATATTTTTTTAATGACTTTGCGTTACCATTTATTAAATTCACAGCTATATTAAGATCTGATTGTGTACTTTTGAATGTGAAAACGGCGAAAATCTTAATTTGAGTCTTCAAAAACCATGCCCTAAATATTTTTAAATATATTAATCATCTTAGTATTACGAAAATATTAATCATAACCTAAGATATTTTGCAGTTCTGAGTAAAGCTCTGAGACCAACCAATTAGTTTGTTTCTTCAATTCATGAGAGATAGCGAAAGACCAGCGATTATTTTTTCAAGGCATTATTTTTCTTGAACAGGAAAGAACTGATAATGTATTCCTGATCATCTTAGGCGATTTCAGGCAGAAATTTTCTTAGTTGTAAATAAAGGTAATATGGGGACATGAAATGTCTTTATATATGTCTATATATTGAAACATCTTCAGAATTTAATTTAACCATAAAAATCTAATAGAAGCTAATATATAGAGTTACAAGTGAGCGATAATTTCGTCGGGAATCAAGTAAAATTCTGCTAAAGTCTTCAATAAAGGCTAAGATGAAAATCTATTTTTTGTATTTTGTTTGGCTCTTAATTTCATACCACAGTTTTTCATTCAGAGAGTACAAAATCTCACAAGATAGAGATACTCATTTCAATCCTCATAACATATCTTTTGCTTTGATGAAAGTTTATTGCAGTGCATTTTCACGAAAAGTCGAAGTGTAATTCGGGGATTCGCACCGAATGCAGAATGCTTCAAATCTAACTGGGGATAACTGGAAATTTCCATCTCCCTTTTTTGTCCATTAATTAACAATGGCAAAACTGTTCAAATACGGCGATTCAGATTGCATAATTCCACTCGTCACCTGCACGTTATCCTACTGGGTAAACTGAAGCTTTTATTTCCAATCAACAATAGAAATGGAATGCACCCTTTCAACCTCACCAAAGCGACATACGTAAACATCATAAAAGCGAAATGACACGTAGAGAGTGAATTTAAAGTGGCTCAAACGAAAATAATGCGGAATTATCCTTTCCAGTTGTTATGAAACAACTAAGGTTTCGACAGCGAAATATGAAATTCGAATATCTGCGTCAGATATTAATGAGATGAGCCGTATGAAATGTACGATGTAAACAAAAGTGTAATGGAACAGAAGCCTTTTGAGTTTCTAATCTAATTGATATTTAAAAGTAAGCTCAGCGTTATAAAAACACATGAATGAAACGCACCTTTGATCTTGCATTTAAAATAGTGAGATATTAACTCATGAAATTTCTTCTTATGAAAGAGTTTGAAATCTATTTACGCATGACTTGATATGAGATCAGATTATTGGCACTGTAAAAACGTATCTATCTTCTTATTTTGTTCCTTTTAATAATCACCTTGATGTTACATGACATAGATTTCCAGACTCCAATATCTTCTTTTAACACTTGCCTGTAAAACCTTCCAAAATCAATTCCTACTTTATTTCGAGATTGTTTAGGAAAACGTACTGAGCATATAATTACATGTACAGCCAAATCTCATCTCAAAATCATAATGCTTCATCTGATACTGTCATCACGAATGCCTGATGGAAGTAAGAACAGAATGGCATGTTGATGCATATATTCTGAATTACCTAATGCTCTGTTAATTGTAGTATCAAGCAAACTTTATACCTCTCTGTATAGAAGAATAATTCAACTGCGAAGAAATCGAGTCAAAATTTGCACCACGGGGCAAGAAAGAGATTTAGCATCAGATAAAAGTTGGGACAGCATAATTTTGCAAGGAACATGAACTTGATTTAATTAAAGGGATGGTTTTTCTGGGACTGGCAATGAACAATATGTTCGGAAAAGTTTTACGAAATGCTGGCGTTAATTTCGTCGTAAATTAATTTTTTATTCGATACGTGAAAAAAATTGTAGTCCTCAGTATTTAAATTAAGAGTGCTACTATTCTAATATCTATGTTATTTTCTAAAATACTAAATTAGCAATTTGAATTTTAAGCGATTACCTTAGAAAATGATGATATCACAGCAATTAATATTTTACTTTCTATCATATGATTTGGTGGTATTTAAAATTTTTATAATATTTGATGTAATTATCTGATGTAGTTGATCGTAATTTACTTGGTTTACTTTATTGTAATATGTTTTGGGTCTAATTTTCAGAGCTCTTTACCAGGTTGACTAAAAATGATTCTTTCTCAATGTATTCGTCCAGATTAAGTTTCTTTTCATCTTTGCTTTCATTAGTAGGTTTCGCAGTTTTTTCATACTCCCCTTCTCGATAGAATTTCTTCTGCAACATAAATTAGTTGAAAGACAGTTGATTGTGTTCTAATACCTAAGTATTCTTTATCTCCTTGCAAAGTTTTCGTTCATGTTTCTATTTGCGTCATAGTCGTGAATTTCCTCTAAATAAATTTAAAAGTTCCTCCTGTAGGCGTCAAGAGCATAAAAAACGTAATAATATAATCCTTTTCAATCTTGCAATGACATAATTTTTTATTGGATAATTGAAGCAGCTAAAGTAAGTTTACCCTATGTCTCCAGAAAAAGGTGAATTACGCAGAAGTTTCAGGCCGAAATAAGGAGATCCGATGTTTATTCATTTTTTAATACTATGCTGCTGACATAGTAAAAAGTAACACTAAATTTAAAAAAGATTTCGTGCTAGTAAAGACGATACAAATACGTTCAACGCGTTTCACAAGGTTTAAAAAAGCGCCGTCTGAATGCTCCTCCTTCCAAGAGCCAATAGAATGCATGGAAAACTCTAGACTCGCTCTCATCTAGCTTCAGGTCTGTTATGCGGGTTGCGGCTTAGGTGGTAAGTTTTTTTTGGTACTAGCTGTACATACAGTTTTCTGCGTGGATCTGTATTTAATGAAATTCTACTAGTCACGCCGATTAGATGCAACATGTAATTATTTCAATTCAGCATGTCAAGTGTATTTTCTCACGAGTTATCCATTTCAGGATAAAATTTACAGTGACTGGGTTCACATTTCTAGCATAAACAAAATTGAATAGTACTTATACAGGAAGTAACTAGTAACATCCTGGATACTGATGAGGTGAGTATGCATGAATAGTCAGGAAACACGGATAATCTAAAATTTCCCCATTATCACTGTTAATATTCATAGTTTACGTGAATAAACAATGTATTATTGTTAGGTAATATAGCCTGTTATTTTTGTCTGTTTATTAATTTTTTTAAAGATATCTTAATAATGAAGTGTATAAAACACGTTTTAGAGTATAAATATGAGAGGTAAGCAAAGGTATTACTTAAGTCCTGTTTATGAATAATATTAGAATATAGTTATGTTTTATTTTGTGTTTGATTTTTTTAAATAGGTCGCAAAAATACGACGCATAGTAGAAAAGAGTAAAATAAAATGTAAAAAATTTTCTACGGAGATCTCTGCCCTCAGATATTCAGAAGTTCATTGTGTATTTACTGTGTGATCATATGTAATATCTTTGAAATACTAGTGTATAAAAATATTAAATTAATTGGTAAATGAATTCAAAATTAATACTTATACATATTAGTTATTATATTTATAAATTTTAGTTTTATAACTAGTGGATTCTTCCGTCAAAAATTTGTTCTATTTGCTGTGTATGAAGGACGTTACATATTGTTTTCTTCTCAAAATTTCTACTATTATATATCTTCTATAGTTGATGTATAGGTACTATAGAAAACATTGATATAGATAGTACTTCTTTCTTTGATTGGTGAAATAATATCGCGTTTGTTTACATTGTTGACTTAGAATTAATTTCAGTGGCAAAATTTTCTTTTTTTGAGAAAGATGACATTTGTTAGAATTTTTCGAACTTCTATTCAAAAGTTTAATTTTCAACGATCAGCATTATATAAGGTGATATCTTTCGTAAAAATTTATTTCTGAATTTCGATTCCCAAAGTTTGCTAATGCTTTCCTTACAATGCAATGTCTGATATCCTTCCCATACATTTCAAATTGGCCTATCATTCACATACATTCATGTGACTCCGAGCATACACCATTTCATACTTCTTTGCGTGTCCTATATGTTTTATTGTTTAGTTAAAATTTAAGGATTGGGTGATTTTGCACGTTAGGGAGTGCAACCAGGAAAAATCCCAAGGAAGAATAGACTTGAAAAAAGTCCAACGGGACCGGGAATCGAATGGCTTGAGAGAATGTTCCGGCGAGACAGCTCAACGGACAGAGCACCCGACCGATCGGGAGACCCGGGTTCGATTCCCGGTCCCGTCGGACTTTTTTCAAGTCTATTCTTCCTTGGGTTTAGTTAAAATTTAGTTAAAATATATTATAGATGTCGTTGAATTTTGATTTATGACGCAATAACAGAAATGAATATTTACGTTCTATTTCTTCTTCTTTTCAGGCTGCGAGTGCCTTCTCTTTTCAGGCTCTCGCGGTAAGGACCGCGGCGTATTTACAAGTCCGGATTACCCAAATCCGTACGAGGAGGGGATCGACTGCATCCTGTACACATTCGTAGCGAGGAGAGACCAAATCGTTCAGCTCACCTTTAGGGATTTCGACGTGCAAAAATCACACCTCGAGTAAGTGGACCACTTTTTTCTTTTTCTTTCCTCGGATACGTGTACAGCGTCCCATCCTTTCAAGTTGGCACCTCAGTTTTCGATTAAAAAATTTCATAGTTCGGAAAGTAATGGACTATGTGCTTCAGTTAACTTAATGGGATCGAGATGAGTAGCTCGCGGACTTGAAATTGTAACCGTCGCATTGATTCTTGCTTCCCCGCGGCTTGTTACGATATTTTTAACGATGTGATCGGATTTTTTTCATCCGGCTCATATCTCGTCGCTGAGATTGCTTTCGAGGAAGTTTAATCTAATCCCTCCGAACTGCGATTAAATTTAGCTGAAAAATCGTCCGTGGTCCGCGGAAAAATTTCCGTATCTGATATCGAAGCAATTGGTGTGATTCCGCGAGAGAAATTGGCGAGACAGTCGGTCGCTGCAATTTATTCTGGAGTTAATTTAAGCGTGTTTTAGGAATATGACTGAGATACTTGAAATGCGGTGGTCCAGCCAGTTCATTTCACGGTCTTAATTTCATTCCTATCACTCTGGATAATTATGTAGTGGCGGGAAACCTTAATTAGGCTACAGATTGAGTTAGGTCCGAGAATAAATGAGATTCTCATCCATTTTTCAAATTGGGAATGGTAATGATAGATAATGTAGTGGGCAGTGAAAGGTATTTTGTTTTTTATGCGTGGATCTCAGGATTTTAATGAATGAGTTATCAACGCTCTGCAGTAGGAATGCGTATCTTAAAGCAGACCATGATATTCTTTTAATTCTTCCACACCAGCTTTAGTTTAAAATCTATATTTCAAGATAAAATGTTTTCGAAGCTAATAATTTTCAAAAATACACGACTTATTTCGAATTATTTCGCATATTATGGATACAGACCATTGAGAATAGTGTAGGTTGGTAGGTAATAGGTAAGAGAGGAGATAATTTCACACTTTTTTATGAATAATTTATTTGAATAGGCACATAGCGATCTAGATAACTGTTATTAACACAGTCATATAATCAAGGAGCACATACTGCTTAGACCGTCAGAGTAAATATTTGAAAATCATTGTTGTACTGGAATATCGGAAAATTATTTCTAATTCTTACAACATTTCTATTATTTTTAACAAGAAAGTAGAATTATCAGATATTTAAAGCTGTACTGGCGATAGCATTTCTTTAGTCACTATGAGAATCAGAGGTAGAAGAAAGTCGCGCAGAAACTTAGTTCTTCAAATAGTGGAAATATTTCCTATCCGTTTCTTTCTAAATCGGAATTTTCATTGGTGAGTGAGGTCGAGAATTCTCTTCCAACGTAGGAATCCTCTGGGAATGGGAAATAGGTCTAATGACCCCGTGCTTGATCATTAAAAGCAATGTTCCTTACCCGCAGAAAGACTGCTCTGATTTTGGTTCTACGGGTAATGCGATGTTGTTTTTAAATAGTTCAACAGAGCTCTTCGTTGAGTGGAATTACTATAATGGTCCACAAAAACGCAGGTACACTGTTATTCAAGGCTAGGAAACTGTTAGAGTCGAAGCGTGAGTCCATAGGATTGGATGAGCAATTCGGAGTTAATTTATAGTAAAGGTTCTCAGTCGTGTTTCATAGTTCGAGGAGATGATATCTTGCGTGAAAATGTTGAAATACATATCCCAATAAAAGTAATATCATCACACATTAACTTCGGGTTTTTATCACGTCCTTCGAATGTATGGAGTTCAGTAACTTCTAGCGAGGAAACGTTTAGATATGTCATTTTCAATTTTTAGTCGAGATCGATATACATCTGTTTAAGTTATGATTCATCGATGGGAAGGCAGAAATATTCAGAAAGAGTTGCTATTTGAGGAATTATTGGTTGCTTGACTGTGCATTGGGACCTTCTATTTTCTATTTTCTATTTGCATAATTTTTTTCTACCAAGTTTTCCTAGGATAGAAGTAGCATAGTTTGAACGAATGGAATGCTTTTTTCAGTGCAATTTTCTTTATTAATGGTCGAATGATCTATTTAATTATAATTGCATGTCATTTTCTTCATCAAGTTCAGCATGCGGTTTATAACCTTTCTCTATCTATAAGATAACTATTTCCTTCTTTGAGTATTCTTGCTTAATATTTAAAGCTCATTTTTCACATCTTCGCTTTTAATACAACGAAAAAATCTATGGTGTGCTTGAATTTAAGGGAAATCCGTAAAGAAGAATGCGACCTGCAAAGGAGTAGAAAAGTTTCTTTCATTATTTACCGTAAAGGAGTTTTCATTCTTGAACTACGGGGCTTTCTTGAATGAGACCTGATAGTTGCTCGTTGTTATATAAAAATAAAATTTTGATGTCATCGTAAAGTAAGGAGACTCTCTATGTTTTGTATTTCGACGCAAGTCATATACCAAAACTCCAATTTATATCAAAATGGTGTAAGGTAGCTTTGCACTTAAAGTCATTCACCTTGGAAAATTCTCAAGAAATATCGGACTTGAAAAAGGTCTGAAAGGACCGAGAGTTGATCCTGAAAAGGTTCGGGATTCGTCATTCGTAGTGAGTTTTACTTTTTGTTTAATAAACATCGGGGTTTTGTAAGCCCATTTAGATTCCAATGACGGTTCATTAAGAGCTATTAAAATTATTGATCTCTTTTATCGAAAAAGAGTCTTGCACCTATTCGTACATTGCACTATGCTAATTTAAAATGAACAATTTCTCCTCTTTCTTCTCATTATCGGTAGCTTTTAATGCATCAATAACGATGAATGCTCTCTTCCAAGATATCGTAATTGAACCTCGAGAAAATCTTCCTTACTCATCTAGATAGCTGCATTCAGATATAGAAATTCAGACGATAGAAAAATGGCTATATCAGCCAATGCAAGATGGCTTTTGATCAAACTAATGATAAAAGTTTGAAGAGTAGCGGGTTTATTTTCTATAGTTTGAAATATTTGGTTGAAATATATCGCTAAGAAATTCCTGTCTCTTGTAAATTAGTCAAAGAATTTCGACGCGACCTACATGAAATTATAATTGAAGTTTGTTAAAGGAAGTCCTGGAAATTGCTCACCCAAGAATTAACAGGTTAAATTAAGGCAAGACTTAGTTATACCTAACCACTTTTGAATCAATTCATCTGTTTAAGGTGCAGTCGTACAATCAAATGCATATTAACTTGGGAATAATTGGAATATCTCAAGTGTGGACCTGCATTTCGCTAATTTTCCCCGAATGGAATCTCGAATCAAATCAGCTATTTCGATTCAAAATAGAGTTCATCTTCCTATCATATCGGGCTCGTAAGTGGATAATGCATTCCTACATACTATTATCGAGTAATAACGATCATGCATGATTTTCCTGCTACGCTAATGACAATTTAATGAATGAATAATGACGTAGACGTCAAGAGCTCTTCCGAGCAGCCCAATTACAGTCCATACTAACTTTGCATTACATTAAGTATCAAAACGAGAATTAGAGATTCGAATCCGAGATTTATTTTTATAAACCCTATAAGATGAGTTAGAGATGAATAATTAGAGAGAAAAAGAGTTGAAGAGGAGAAATTCTTGAATTTTATCTTAGTTGTGATATGCAAGGCATGATATTCGAATAAATCTATAGTAACTCGTGATAGATAGATTATCAAATGTTTGATCATACAAAAATTTTCATGGGAAGTGGCTGGAGATTCATAAAATGTAAACAAATACGTCTCTGGCTTATATGTATGGGTGCCATGCTCTTGTTTGCTAGTGTAATACTAGAACTAGAGCAAGCTTTGAGCAAATGGAAAAGTTATAGCATAAGAATTAGAGATCTTTTAATGGGGAGTCAGAGAGTAATTAATGTATAACCTGCAATAAAAATGAGTTTCCTTTTTAAATTCATATCGCGATGGAGAACTGTAAGAGATGGTTCTAACTACAAACAAGATGTATGTCTATAATAATTTAATTTTAACAATATAAGGACTAAGATGGAGTTCAATATAATATGCCTGAATCATCTATCCTTGAAAATAGCATTCGGTCGTATGATAATAGGCGACTCATCTCAAAGCATTGTAATGAATATGCGGTGAAATTTGGAGAAGGAACACGATTCAAAGTGTGTTTCTCAACTAGTTTTCAGCGATATACGAATTTTACATATTTTTCAAATGTATAAATGTATATAAAATGAGTTTTATTCTATGAAATATTTTTTTGGCAAGTGGAAGTAACTTAAGATATTAAAATATCGATTGCTAACTAGATTTCTTTTATGATTTACATTCAGAGTGTAACAGTTCCTTCGATCAATGTTCTGTTAGCCCATGCGACGAAAGTTTGTGAAGTACAGTTTCAAAGGATGGCATTTCAATTTGTTCCACTTGTGCGAAATGCTATCCCAGAGTATTTAGTTCTTACCACATGATCATTTAATCGACCTCATCACAAATTGTAAAGGGAAAAAATAGAGTCCCGCTGAAGTACTCGGAACGCTAAAAAAAGAAGCGGAGTCCTGAAGGGGAGCGTTGTTTCAAAGTTGAAACGAATGAAAACTTTGGGGAAACCTATTCCGGAATTCCTTAACCGCCCCATTCGGTTTGTTATTTCGAGTGAATTTAAGCGAAGAAGGAGAAGGAAGTCCACGATAAATGGAGATTTCTCTTGATTCATCGCTATGTAACGCGTAGCAGCATAAGTGAATCATCGGATAGACCAGGGTGTGCGAACATCGCGCAAGAGCCAGATAGTTAGGAGGTACAGTTAGGGAAGAAAATTAGAATTCGTCCTAGAAGAGGTTAAGTACCAACGCAGCAAACTCAGATAAACTCGAAAGTCAAACCAGAGGATGTAGTTAGGGTACGTAGCGCATCAGAAAAATGCTAAATGCCGGTGGGAGGTAACGTATCTCCTAACTTTCTCAAGCAGCGCGCGTGCTGAGAGATCGCATGCACACAAGGAAATGTTTACGAAAGAATTAATTAAGAGTTAATGTTTACATTAACGAGCAGAAACGTAAGCATTCTTGTTTGGTATGTCCTTTCCTAAACAATTGAACTAATTATCGATAAAAAGTTAAAAGGAATGGACTTAACAAAAACAATAGCAGCAACTCTACCGCCATCAGAGGTACGACACTAGATCGTCTCTGATACTGGTAGCGTGGTTTCACAAACAAGCATTAGGCATTTGTAGTGTTGAAAACTACTTTTATGGCTAAAGATCTAGGGACACTTGGAAAATTTCTTTTAGTATTCACACCGTGCCCGACGAAAATTATACTGAACTTCACGGGATATTTTCCCCCTCAGTGCAGATTGTTGTGGAATAGCAGGTGGTATATCGTTGTAGTTCGTTCGACGTACGACTGCAAACTATCGGGGTACACACGCGTCGTACTCAGTAGTGATGTGTCCACAGACCCTATAGAGTCCCCTGCAAGGTCTGCCGCGCTTTCTTTGGTTTCCTTTGACCTATTAGGGTCGTTCATACACTTATATATGGTTCCATTCGAGCTTGAATAGGCTTAAACGAAATAAAACACAAAAGTTCCTTCTTATCACTGAAATTATTTTGTGGATAGTTATGTTTTGTGTTTTGTTTCGTTTAAACAGACAAGTTCCATAGGGTATAGCTAGAAATATTCACTTGAAAATGGTTGTTTGAACCTATATTTATTTTTTTTGGTTTTCCCTATCTTTGCTTCTGGTTGCTTTCGAATGAGTTAATTAGCTCCCTCTACATGTCCTTGGGATTCCCCTGATTTGTTCAGTTCCGTTCCTTTTTATTATTTTCCGCTGTTGTTCTTAATAAAATACAATGTCTCTAGTTCAAGTATCGATTCCGCAATGATCGAAATTTTTAGATGCTCAGGGTAGTCTTTAGGGAAAGAGTTTGTGATATACTATTAACATTTTAAAATTATGAATGATAAAAATTCAAGGTTACATTGGACGTTCTCGCTTATTTTACTCATATAACTTTTTTTTGGAAGACTGGTAAATTAAAAGATTCCGAATTTATTCGATAGGTTTTTAGAATCGTGGGAAAATTATATTCTTTTATTTACCCATTTATTAAAGTACGCTAATTAAGCTTAAGATTTATTAGTAAATGTGTGTAGTGTGCTACTTACATGTGCATCGGTAAATCAGGTTGCAAAATGAAAGAATAATTTGCGTCTGTGAGAGCTTTTTTCACTTTTTAATTCAACCTCGTAGAGGTATACGTGTGTATATTATCCTCTCTGATGGAAGTATATCCATCAAGTTTGATCTAATGCGGTGCACCAGTTGATACTATTGTGATCGCCGTGTCTATAATTTAACTCGTTTCGCATAAAATTCGTGTTAGTATTGTTTCGGCGTGTCCTGCGTGAGCTATAAATGTGAAGTAAATGGAGATTTAGTTCGAGAGCAAAGTAGAGCTATGCCTGTGGCAAAGTGAGATAAAAAGCCCCAAACAAAGTAAGATGGCGTTTTTAGGCAAGGTGAGGTATAATATTAAAGTATAGTATAATATAGAGGACGTACTAGCCACCACCAATTCCAATGTTATATAGGCCTCTCCGGAGTACTTGAGAGCAACCCAGAAACTATGATGTAGGAGGAATCGGATATACATCTAGGTTAGAGTAACATTATGGCAGCATAGGAGTATTAAGAGTGATTACTTATTACCTCTGTGTTTTTCAGCTGAAGTCGTTTTCTTTCTGCGATCCATCCACTCCTATCGGATCTTCAATGCATAGAACCTCGGAGGTGAATGCAATTCACTGTTTTATGGCTTTTGCCTTTGAGGATGTAACTCTTCCGTCATTGAAATTTAGATGTTTCTGGTTTTATGCCCTAGTTTCCCTCCGTGCTGGAGCTCTGTAATGTTTCAACATTCGTTTTTACTGTTTTGCGTAACTGCGTGTTATAAAATTTTTCTCATATAGCAGCTAATGAAGGAGAGGTCTGAATTTCTAATATTTGCATGGTGAAGAGATTACATACTTGTGCATACATTTTGGAAGTGAAAAAGAAACACATCCGTCGGAACTGACAAGTTTTGGGAGAATAAAATAATCTTACACTGATAGTTGGCGATGCAATATATTGAGTACCACACCAAAAGAGATCTATTGTATTAGGTTTTGATTTTTCTGCGAAATAATTAAATAGCCATTAAAGTCATAAATAAGTCAATTTAAATATTTTCTCTCCTTTTAAAGATTTATCCTTAATAGTTCCGTATACTGGTGACCGCCGACTAACCGGAGGTTGAGAGATGAGATTTCCCGTATCATCGAATCTCCGGGTGATCCTCCAAATGAAAGAAACTTTTTGATAATACGATTTCATGATATATTTCACTTTAAAATGTGATTCATCATTAGGGATTACCAAGCCGAAGGTTTGTTAGCTGCATCTCTCCAATACATCCACTTCCCTGCCAATCCTTCATATGTACAAGATTTAGCACTTAACTTTATCCGTCTCACGTAAAGATACCTTCCTCGTAGTAGCAGTGGCATTTATAAAAGTACTTCGACAGTAAAGGTCATTTCACACATATAGTTCCCCACAGGGAATTGAAACCGGGACCGCTTTCACCAAAGTTGAACTCGTTTCCCACTTGGCTATCCGGAAGCCTCTCAAACTTCCTCTTCTTCCTCTAAAATTCCTTTCGTCCGCCACATTCCCAGTACTATCTCCAGAAGACTAACGTACCCTAGTGTAAACTCGATGAAATTTCCTCTATTTATCGGTGATTTCTAAATAATTCGATCTTCATCTCCTTGGAGGACTTTTTCGTTAGTTACTCGATCCTTCCACCTTATTTTCATCACCCTCCGGTGACTTTATAATGCCAAATATCAACAGAACGCGTTAGTTTCAATTGCCGCACAGAGTTTCGCAAAGAACGATGTTTGTGTGATTGTGTTTAAGTCGTTACAACCAGCAGGAGAAATGAGATGAAGTATTTTGAAACTCACAATAAAATTATGGATAGAATGACATTATTTTATGCAAACAACACTAATGAAAGCAGTGTGATATAATATTTTTTGGAAATCAATTTAGAAAATTATATGAATGTGATGTTTGTCAGTCCATATTAGTAGTGAAGTAAGTGGTGGAGTTTATTTCGGGAAGGTATGGACCCATCCTTGTCGGTGGCCTTGAGTTGCCTATTCTTTGCTCTCGACTATACCTATTTTGCATTAGACTATATTTTTACCTTCGACTATAGTTTTGCTAATTTGCTTCGATAACTAAGATTACATTCACAATTTTAGCCCCTTCCAGTAATCAAACCCGGGACTGCTTTCACCAAAGGCGAATGCGTTACTCACTTGGCTATCTGGAGGCCTGAAAAAGATTAATAGCAACCTACTACTTAATGAATGTGCTTCGACGGCTGAGGTCATTTGCACGCCTGACGAAAATCGAACCCGGGACCTCCTTCACCTAAGGTTCACTAGACCATCCAGGGGCGTATCCCAAATAATCGGGAGTGTGGCTTAAATCATGATTATTTTACGGTACTTAATGGAAAGTCGAAAATCAGATTACTTCATTTCCGAGAAGTTACCGGAAAAGGGGTGTTAAGAAACTCCTTGTTCCGCTCCACGAATTCATTGTCAACTCGGAATGTTTACTGTTTCAGGGGTCCATTATCTCTTTTAGGAAGACGTAAAGACATTATAAGAGTGGAAAGGAAGGAGATAGTTAGGGATCGAGTGTGGATGTGGAAGTTGATGGAACGGGATGTTTGAGAGGAGGATAAGTTGCGCTGAGAGAGACCTTTCCTTTGGGAAAGACAGGCCTCTGGGACAGGATTCCGGTTGAGTGGATATGGCGGGCCTTTCTGAATACTTGGACAGAGGAACGGTTCTGGGAAGAGAAAGACGGCGATGGTGTTGTGAACGAGAAAATTTCTCTCGAGAGTAAAAATAGTTATAACCGAAGGGGGATATCGATTGTGTTTGATTTGGGGACTCGTGCGGCAAAATTAGAACTTTTCCACGAGACGATTCGACAGATTTATGATTTTTTCGAATTTCTATCGATAAGGAGACGTTTTTCGTTACGTTACTGCGACTCTGGAGGTTATTTCGGGGTTATTTGCTGGAAGAATGGAGATCGTGGTCGGGAAGCGAAGTTGCGGGATATTTCGTATTGGTCGAATGTTTGTTTTCCGAGTCGAGGAGAAGTTCGGAAACAAAAATGTTTGTTATCTCGGAGATTTAACGAGTCTTAAAGTGATCCTTTTTGTAGTTTTGCGGAGGTATAAAAGAAAATAGGAACGGAGGCGGAATATTCTTATCGCGGTTTTTGGGCCCGAATGTAAGGCAATCCGCAATTACCGATGAATTAATGCCATTTAAAAGCAGTCTTTGGAAAATCCTCGGAATTTATTCTACATCGAGCGCGTCTCTGACCTTATTTTCCAAATTGTTTCACGATCTCATTTCTCGACGGTAGGAAGAATGTCATGGATTCGGAGGTTAATCCGCAAGTTCGGGCCACGGGGCTATTGTCAAGGAAATTTCCATCTTAAGTTGGAATATTCGAACTTCATCGAAACCTCGTCATCTCGGAGCGCACGCGCACTCGCTTAAGCATATACACGCGTAATTTCCGCTGATATGCGCGTGATTAAAAACGAAAACTTCTATTTGGTTGGATGTAATCTGGAATCGGTCAACAATTCAGCTCCGGAGAAAGTTGCGCCACTCGAAACTTCCTCGAATGATTCGGATTAAACGAGCGGAATGGGGGCAGTTGTCGATTGTTTAAAAGAATACTCGGGACGCGAGGTTCGCGAGAGGAACATCAATTGGCAACCAACTCCAGGTTAGCTCCGCAACGAAAGAGAGAAAGTACAAAAAGGAAACATAATAGAGCGGAAAACAGAAATCGTATTTCAGCGGCCGTATTTCAAAACACGACACGTGTCAAAGAAGAATATCGTGGAGAAAAATGAAAAACGATATCCAGGTACCCCAAAGGTTCCGTGGGGTATAAAACGGACCAAGATAGGAGAATGCAAATGCGACGTAGGAGTGGAATTCTGGAGGGCATAGGGAAGTGAATGGAGGTGGAAGACGGAGTGCGTAAGAAGGTAAGGGAAATGGATGGAGGGTAGACGGATTGGATGGTGAAATGGATGAAGTACGGGTGGAGGAGTAGAAGTCAGTTACAGATTTAGAGGGAGAGTTCGGGACTATTGTCTTCCCCCAAGGAGTCCATGAAAATCGAATAAAATTCGAGATTCTCACCTTTCCGGCAATAAATCTCGGAAAGGGACCTTTGTCAAAACATTAAAGAGATTTCTAAACTTGCGCATCCCTAATTTATGAATATTTACGAAGCAAATCGAGAGCGTTTGCCATTTGTAGGGGGATTTAAAAGTTTCGCCTCCGCTTCGGCTGAATACTTGAAAAGACGGGGAATAATATCTTTATCAGAGAAACAGAGATGCAAAAAGGAATGTTTAAGCTATTCTCACTAGCTTAGAGCGTATCGTAGGTGAAGGAATCAATTTACAGTAGAATAATAGAGAAGAAGATATGCGTGATGATAACGATTAGATATTGAAATCGGACATTAGGAAGAAATGGTCGGAAAGTACTTCTTTTACTTTGGATTATTCATAAGCATAATTAAACTTTTATCAATTTTAATCGATTAAGTTGCCCGCTTTGGCTGAATACTTGAAAAGACGGAATAATATCTTTATCAAAGAAACAGAATTACATTCAAAGGAATGTTTAAGCTATTCCTACTAGCTTAGAGCGTATCATAAGGGAATGAATCTAATTACACTAGAATAATAGAGAAGAAGATATTCGTGATGATAACGGTTAGATATCTAAACCGGACATAAGGTGAAGTGACGCTAGTATAAGTACTTATTTTATATAAATTATTTATAATCATAACACAAATTTTATCAATTTTAATATGCATTGTATCTTAGCAAAGTTGCCGAGTCAAAAACTAAAGTATCTAAGGTGAATTTAAAGAATACGGCAACATCATCACCATAGGACCCATTTTGCTTCCCAAATTTCATCTCTATTAGAAAGTGTTTTGCAGAGGGAATTTTAAGATTAATTTCCAGAATAATAAAGCGTTGATGTCATTAAAAATCAAGAGTCAGTCTCATAAAAAGACAAGTAGCGAAAAGACTGTCCCTCCTTGAATCTGACGAATAATGCATGATAAGGAAACAGGGCCGGATTCTGAGTTTTAGCCGTCCCGAGGCGGAAGTTTTCCCGCCACCCGCTGCCGCGTTTTTATCTTATAAGCTTCTTTTTCTGGACTATTGACATTTAATATTATCATAGGATGTATGTCAATGAATTATTTTGATTTTCTTAGTAGTAAAGTTTGCCATATTTAATCACTGATTTAAAATAATACAACTTCATAAAAAATTAAGACACGGAAAGTATTAAATTTTGATGGATGAAACCAATGAGAATAATAAAATATCTAATTCCATTCGTTTTGGAGAAAGAGCTTTTTCCCTTCCTACAGAGATGCAAAGCTCGCAAAAGTCTACTTCACTAATCTAACATCTGTTGGCTGTAAATAAACCAGTAAAATTTTTCACGAGAAAAATTTTCCCTGTTTAATAACTTTAAAAAATATGAAAGGAAGAGAAGCGTTGTACTTTTTCCTCAAAATAATTTTAATAAAAAATACAAAAAACACACGACCAAGTTTCAGCAATTGATTGCCTTCATCAGGTGACAGCAAATACCCTAAGTATGTTTATACACATGGAAGACATGCGGAAACATTAGGAATTAGGGAAAGAAGGGCGGTTAACAAATCTGAATTTTCAACTTTGCAAAAACTACAGAATACGAACACAACTCTATAGCAACGAACTAGTTTCGATGCTTAAGTTCTGAATGAAACTAGTTGTGTGGCTTGTTCTTATTCTGCATTAAAAGAAATTAATATTGGCCAATTTCAATAGCATAAAATTCATCGTTTGATTTCTAGAAAATTCCCGTAAATGGCTGATTTCATAGCGAGATTTAAATTAGGGAAGAAGATAATTCACTCACAGACTGTATTAGGCCACCCCCGTCTAGCGCACCCCTGGTGAGACTGCATCAGCCTCCCATACCATCCCTGCACGGAGAGAATTCGGACCCCAACTTTTCATTCCCCAACGTTCGAACAATTATCGGCGGGGTTCCATCATTTTTTAAGGCCAGCCCGGTGAATTTTTAAACACGTAACCAGTGACAAAAATCACTGTAGATCGCTCCCCCACGGGTAATTCACCCCCAGTCTTGGGGCAAATCGGCCCCATAGGAAGTTTGTAGGTCCTCCCCTGCAGGAAGGGCAAGGACAAGGTGTTCGAGTGTGCAGGAGAGGGGTGTGACGAATGGTCGGAATGTGTGTGTGGTAGGAGCGACCGGAAGAAGCAAGGGGCTGCGCGGTGGAGTTATCGGATCGATAAAGAGATAGAGGAAGAAGAAAAGGGGCACGGTGCTTTTTGAAAGGAGAGAGGAGAAAATGGCTTAAAGTGCATTGGTAGAGTACAGTTATCGATGAAAGATGAGACGCCGAGTGGGCGCGTGGATTTTGCCAGAGGATTCGCTGAGTAAGGAGAAGAATCGGCTCGATTCAAATTGGGGAGTAATTGAAGTAACGCGGCGTCACTTAGGGGATGAATTGTAGTAAATGGGGCGATGCGTCGGGGAGGTATTAGATAGGTGGGCCGCTTTCTAATCCAGAAGTACCGGCGGGGTCGCGGGGATATTAAAAACGCTCCCAGAAGACGTTATCAAGGCGAATTAACTCTTAATATTTATGCGGTATACTTTGATCAAGTTCTCCTACGTGAGCGGTTTCTAAAATTGAGTCGCGCCGAATTTGGGATTCATGTATTCTACGTTCCGTATAAATCGGATGGAATTTATTTCGTCGGAAGCTCTATTCCCAATCGGGGAATTTTAATGCAGACTATCGAGATATTGTTGGTTTATAATGTATCCCGTCAAATTGAGTCGTATATTTATGGGGAGGCAATATTTTCAACCTTTTCCTGCTGGATTTACGGGATTTTACTTGGATTATTCTCTAGAAAACATTGAACACAGTGAATCCACAATTTTGTAACAGAGGTCATTTTTTGGATGATTCATGCACTTGCTTTGAACACTTCGACCTAATTATGCTTCTACAACATTAAATTAGACTAGGATATTGATTGGCAAAACTTCAGCTTTTAATGTTTCCCACTTGAGCATTAAAATTCATTGAGGAAGGCGCAGTTTCATGGAAATCCATAACCATCGAAGAAACAGTTACAAATAGCGGTGAAATATAAATTGTTGATATAAATAGTACATTTTCTGGCTTTTTCCATTTCGAATAGCTAATCCCTAATTACACTACTGAAGTTATAATAATTCATTCTAGTTATTTGAAAATTTTCTCGATTCTATGAAAGCTTCTGTTCAAATTTATACTTTCAAAACAAAGAAGACAAATTAGTAGAAGTCTGACTTCGTAGAAAATGATCTTTGTATAATTTATTCGCCAACATCATTCTACGACTGGAATAAGAATATTTATTTGATTACTTTTCTTTTTTTTCATTTCTAGATTTCGTGATTTCGTACGATTAATCCTCTTATTTTAATTTTGCAAAAGAAATAAAGCCTTCAAACGATGAAAAAGAATTTTATTTGCATTTTTATGCGAACGCTTTGACTCATATTGGGTCGATCCTATGATCATTAGGTAAATAAAAGGTGGCGTACGATCAGCGTAATATGTACTTCCAATCATGGCAAAGTTTGAAAGTCATACGTTTGCCTCTCGAATCTTAGATGATCATACACACACAAACAAACCCACTCACAGCAAGTTTTTCTTACATAAGTTTACAATAATATTTTAAACAGGCATTGAGGTTAAGCATTTCTCTGTAGGTTCAATAATCGTTAGCTTATTCCCTACTATAATGATCAAGACTTTCAATTGTATGAAGTCTTTAGAAGAAACAATCTATTAGGCCAATCGGGATTGGCTTCAGAGCCGCATGAAACTCGCGTCCAGCGGAATGGAATCTCTTTCCACTGATACCCACGGTATGAAATTGAAATCTCACTTAGGTTTTACTAAGTTTTAAGAAACAGTTCCTTAATTATATAACTTCATTCTTGAC
Source organism: Pachydiplax longipennis (assembly GCA_036926295.1). Classification (NCBI taxonomy): domain Eukaryota; kingdom Metazoa; phylum Arthropoda; class Insecta; order Odonata; family Libellulidae; genus Pachydiplax; species Pachydiplax longipennis. The sequence continues at coordinate 8,033,718 of JAVFKF010000010.1, forward strand.
TTTTAATTGACACATAATTATTTTAGGTCTTACTATTCGGCGAAATACTTTTTGTGAGGAAGTGTCAGTCATCAGATGTATGTACTACAATATATTTAAATAGTTTGAAACATGGGAATAATTATTATAATCTGACTCATTCCCAAAATAGGAAAGATCCACCATCTTCGAAAGCAGGATTTTTACAAGACAAAGAGTGAAAGGTGACTTTGCATGTAAAAGGGCAAGTGTGGTAGGAACACTCCTAAGGCAAAATATGAATGAATAAATATAAAATTAATCGGACAGGATCGGTAGTCGAACTCTATTTTCCGGGAAAATGCTTTAGGTTTGTGGGGAGTCTGTACCCAAATGTGGCCTTTTTGGCCATTCATCATGGCCATTGTTGAATTCTTAAAAATGCATTTAAATGATTTTATAATATTGAAAATAAGACCGAGTAAAACGTGAAGTGGAAAATGCTCTTCTTCAGTTTACTCAGCAAATGAATTCGTTTTCCTGCCGTTCGATCGAAAAATTAGACTCGCCGTTTTGGGAGACTTCGTAGGAAAGGGCGTGTGCTTTCGTCCGATTGTGCATCGTCCATAGCCCACGTTCTCATTGAGGCCAGACAAGGATTTTTTTGCGCATTATTTCGCTGAATCATAAGCAAGCTCCATCAGAAATCGCGTGATGTCTTTCAGTTTCGGCGCAATGTGGGATTAAAAGCCCATTCATCATTCCTTTTTTCTGATGGGCAATTCAATCGAAGACAGTTTTAAAGCGATTTATCAAATAGCGCTGCAGCCAATAAACTCCTGATTGGCACGTGTACCGAACGGGTTTCATCGCAATCCGACGCAGAAATGGTGGCGCAAGTAGAGAGCCCACGGCAAACAAGGGTGAGCGACTATTAATAGATGGAATAAGGAGACTGATGTAGCGGTGAACAAGGTGAAAGCGATCTTATCGACGCATGGAGCTGGATGTGGATGTCGCAGCTCAGACTACCCAACGCGGTGATAACGGATACAAAATGAACATCTCTTAATTATCGCGGAATCCATAAACGGGAGAGAATACAGCAGCAGATGAGGTAGCGGAATAAAAAGGGCGCGACGAATTTTTTTATTTCGGGAGATTGACCCGTATGTTAGGCGCTGAATCGACTACGGACACTGCGAGAATTGGGTTTTTGTGAATAGTGAATCAGATTTTCTGGCATGCTAACCTTTCTTACGTTTTATGAGAGAGAATTTTACGTTAATAGAGGTAGCCAAGAGAGGATAGGAGGGGGCGGGGCCGGATTTGGACTATGAGATGCACGAAGCGATAAGATTGGGTCCCTCATTTGAGATTGTAGTAAAAAATGAAAAAAATGCCCCTTTTGTTATAAAATATGCGTGATGTATTCCATAAAAATTAAGTCGCTACTACGTGGCGTGAGAAAAAATATCGATTAAATTGGTGTTTATATCAATTGTAACACGTAATTGCTGGATTCACATTATACATAGACATTTACGTTTTGAAGAATTCACCATTACAGTATTTTAAATAGATGGAAATCGTGCATTGAATATTGTTGCAAGCTATAAATACATATCGTGCGTTCCAGTTTTTTAGTCAGTAATGATAGATTATACAGGGATTAAAATCACGCTTTATACTCCGTATTTCAAGAATAGCCTCATTCCAGGCTTTACGGAGTAGTGTTTCTGACGATTACAATTAAGATCCGTTGCTTACGCTAGAATATTTTAATACATTTTTCGGCTATAAAACTGACTATAAATATTGGAACGTAGAATAGAAGTAGTAGCAGTAGTAACAGTAACTTTAAAAGTGCTTCGACAGCCGTGGTCATTTCTCAAGTGAGCCCCCGCCGGTAATCGAACCCGGCACCGCTTTCAACAGTCTAAAGCGTTGCCTACTTGACTATCTAGCGACCCTATAAATATATAAATATTATATTTTATGTATATGAGAGAGAGTTGACTGGTATTTATTTTTGTATAATTATTTATTCCGTAAAATTGCTACCGAAGTTTTCCTTCCAAATGTTTTGAATAACAATATCTTCTGTCGAAAATTTTTTAATGTAACGAAATTGAAAACTGGAATTTTTTAAATAGATTAAATCTGTTTATTAGAAGTAACTTGTTTTTTCGTGATATATATTCTTATGAAATAGATCGATCAAACCGATTATGCTAACTTCGATCTTGCGTTGGGCTTTTAGGCATATTATAAAAACACGTAATTGAGTTCCCGCATCAAATTCAACGTTGAGAGTATCCTTTGGATGTGGCATTCACTGATTGCCTATATTAAAGTCCGCACCTGAAGCAAACAATTTAATATTCTCGATTAGTAAAACCAATTCAACAGGTTTATTTTAAAGCTAGACTCGATACATGAAATAGATGAAAATTTTGGAGTAAGATAGGGGATCTAAGCGGCTTTCCAAAAGAAGCTTAATTCGAATGTTAATTTTGTGCTGGAAATTGAAGGATGGATGAATTGGATTTTAGATGATTGATTTTGTTGCGGATGGGAAAAATGATACTTGATGTAGAGAGAGAGATTATTATAGGTCACGGAAAAAGTTCGCAAAAAGATAGGAAATTATAAATAAGCATGGATGTGTACACTCATTCGAGATGAGAATATTCATTCGTAAACGCACTCAAAGAGGAGTTGGGAAGTAAGATTTCTGTACATCTGTAAATGAATATCCCCGAACTTAATTTCTTCTCAGTTATGGCAGAGATTTTGTCGCAAAGTTCCGCTTCCCAAATCCTGGGCCTAATTTAATTTTATTACTCCACCTAAACGAAAAAACCTAAGGGAGCGTATGTTTCTCGATATAATTGAATTACAATTGAAAGTTCTTTCAGGCGACTACGCAAAGTTTTTAAATTGTTCGCATTGCTGTGAGAACTCAAATATTTTCGACGGAAATGGAATTTTATGCCGTGAAAAGGATTAAAAGTAAAATGGAGAAATGCATACGACACTGGATAGAACGCTTAAAAATGTCGCTAATTAAATCTCGCGAGACAAAATTATATTCAGTAATTCCTTCACACGATTCTCTTGGGCTCTTGCAAAAGCTTTAGGGGTAAAAAAGTTCAGAATACACCTTGCAATGAAACTTTGACTTCTTCAGCAATTTTTAAGTACTTCTTTTCCTCTTTGAGTTCGTGAAAAAGTTTTTTCTGATTCTTTGGCGTTCTAGAATTCTTTGACTGACGGGTAATTATGAGATGTAAAATCAAGTCGATTAGAAAGTGTAAAAAAATGTTCTGTAGAGAGGAATTAAAATAATTATAAGGAGATCAATGGTATTCTGGTAATTCAAGGAAATTGGAGCAATGTTGTTCCTGAATACTAGAAAAGGCTATTTTACTCGAATGTGATTAAATATTCAATTTTTGATCTTCATTTATCTCACGTATTTTATAATCTCCTGTGAGTGAAATATTGCTTCCAAGAAAGGATTATCTCTTTAAGTAATGGAGACGTTTTAGAATATATTCTTTTCCATTTCTCGGGAAATTTTCTCTCCACCAAATATTTCATTACGTGAATTAGCGGATGTCGTAGAAGTGTTATATTTACTAATAAGTCTCAAATCATCGACTATTTTCGAAACATCGAATGTGCGATTAGGTGATTCGGTGAGTGGAAGTGGTTAAATTGCTTGATAGTGCGACTCTTACCCTTTGATAATTTTCAAATATAGCATTCAAGGACAGTGATAACGAATATTATAGTTTATGGCTCTTATATTTGATTAAACTCGTACACGGAGGTTAGATTCTAATGTTTAGCCAGCTTAAATTCCTCTTTAGTCTTTATTTTGAAGATCAAAAATGAATAATTTAACGCATATTTTTAATTACAGATATTTTCCTAGGCTTAATATAGAAAATACATTTATGTAAATGGTAGCCGAAACCATTGCTCTATTCTGATTTCATGTTACGCTAGTATAATAATTTTATATCTCAATTATGACATAATTTGACGCAACCTATTCCAGAACTGTCATTAAAGAGGCGCGTCGAATAAGAATGAAAACGCCAGAATTATACCACAGTAATTTATTCCATTTTATTCATTATGATTATGTGATCAACCCGTGAGTACGCCCGGTTCGTCTGAGTTCTAATTCCCAGGCAGAACCCGCATTATCACGTGCAATAAATCTTACGTGTTTATAAATAATTTCTGCAGTTAGTTAAACAAATGGAACGGATGCGCAGTCTCATCCTGAATCGTTAGAGTTTTTTGCTCTAGTCGCACCAAAACTTCTTATTCCAAGCCGTTTGCGTAATCCCAGGGGCTTAGGGCCATACTTAAGAGAAAAAAACACTCGTCACACGATCCTTCCATGACGGATAATTCGTCGTCTTATTCGCATAAATTTTTAAGTCCACCCTCACGAGTTTTACAAAGTTATAATTGCGCGAATGTTTGCCCATTCGCAGCTTTTTTGGCGCTTGGGTTGGTTTAAATAGTTTAGCAGTGCATGTTCACGTTTCATGTTCCTGTTACATAGAAGACTGTTCTCGTGTGCAGGCTGCAGAGAAAGCTACACATCGGGCAGCCACCTTTCCATTTTAATAAGGATAATAATTTTAACAAAAATAATAATTTTAATATTTTTAATAAACAAAATGGATACGTAATTAATTTAAAATTATATAATAATATTTCAAGAAGAATGTTAATAATTATAAATTTAAAAGTATTATTAACTCTTTCATTGCACATTTTTACAAATATTAAAATGATTTGTACAATAGAATATAAGTAATAATTAGAAAAACAAAAGAATTATTAATTGAGAATTTATATGACAATATTAGTCCTGAGTCAGATTGTGGCTCATCAGGAGGTGTCAGGCTATGTTAAAATTATAGCATAATGGTAATAATATCTTTAATAATAATAAAAACATACATGAATACGCGTTTACATATCGTGATTTCCATGGATGATGTAGGCGAGCATGTGGGTATTTAAGTATAAATACAAAAAATAATGAATTTACATTCCGGAATTACACATATACTCCTGTATGTAGGAGCGTACACTGGTTGTTTGTTTGCATATTTGTATTTATACACATACACTGCTCTACGTACTTTCTTTAGGAAATCGTGCCCTTTTTTATGTTTCTGTCCATAAAGAAGGCCCCGGTAGTTACGCCGAATGATCCTTCCCAGCTCTCCTTAACTTCTTTATAGACGGTTACTTTATAGGTAATTGTATGTTAAATAATCAACACATCTCGCTAAGTAATGGATAGCGAAGAAAAAAAAGAGAGCGCCTGTAAATAGTGCGGGCGATTGGTTTACTGCGCCACCTAGTGGAGATAACGCCGGTTACGGTCCACAGAGGTCCCCGTTTTTCCCCTATGTATCCTTTGGGAAGGTCCGGTTGGGATTTAAAGGATTTCCTCAAATAATTCACGCACTTTTCCCAAAAACATGGTGACTGAAATATTTAGTGTGTGAAATATGCGCTGTATCACGCCTGCTGAGCTGAGAGGAAAAACATTTCAGCGGGAAAGGACATCTCTTTTTATTGGAAGTCAGCAGTTCCTAAGAGAAAGTAGTTATCTGTACTGAACAATGTGGTGGCTTTTGTGAAATGTTGTTGGGCGACGATTAATGGTTAATTAAGTGTCTTTGTCGCTGCGAGTAGAACTAATGTTTGGCTCAGTCTCGAAATTTTTGATAATTCTTTGCGAAAAGCTTGGGGGGGGGGGGGGAGTACTTATTTTTAACGGGTGTATTTAAATATATTTCATTTTATTTTATTAAAATTCATATCGTATGCAAGACAGGAAGTGGTTACAATAAAAGAACACTTATAAAGAGTAAAATCAATCGATGAAGCCGTGACTTTATGGAATTAAATCCTAGGTAAGGAGAGAAATGACTTCTTTGCAAAGTCTTTTCTCTCCATACCTACTTATGAAGAGTAACAAAATCGAGCTAAATTTTCACGGCAAATTTCACTGGCATAAATCAATTCGTAAGCTCTCCGCGCATTTTTATTTCCGATTTTAAGCTAGAGAAGTATTTACGAAGCGATATTTTGCATATCTCATAAAAGCAGCTCTAAATTATGATTGCTTCACACCTTATCCACAACAAGAAAGATATGAGGGAATTTGAATTACGTTACAGAAACTAGAGCGTAAAATGCTTTAAGGACGGAAGTACTGTGTGGGATAGTTTTCATTGTTTGACCTCCTAAAATAAAAATTCTTTATCAAGCTAAGCATGTAAATAATTCATGCATTTGAGTCACACGAAAGAATTTTTTACGAGTTGGTGAAATTCAGTGACAAGCTTGAGGCAAATCTGGGCAACGAACAAAGGATAATACACGTAAATTTTGAATGATCATTGAACGGTATGGAGTATTAATGTTGAATGAGTTTTGGGGTGGAGCATACAGATGAAATTATATTCATTAACTCTGGTGTTAAAAGTTGATAGCGATTATAATTGGCGCATACTTCAAAACTTACACTTCATCAAAACTCATGAAATGGGTCATGAATTTTATTGAAACACAATTTACTCCGCTCATCAAGAATACGCCACTGTAAAGGCAAAGCTCTTTGAACCGTCGTCAACCTCACCTGTTTTCTTGTATAAGAATTCCCTCTTCCAAGCTCTATGATGACATCCGATTCCTGATAAACTTAACCTATATACCTTAGCACAGGTCTTTCCTCAGCCTTTCATACGCCACGTCTATCCACAACGTGACATTCATCTCTACGAACAAATTCCCTTTAATCTCTCAGTATGTACGCTATACGCCAGTCGCGCACTTCACACCAGAATTTCGAATTTAATACATTTATTATTTTTTCCTTTCACATTGCGGGTAACTCAGTTTCTCCTCAAGACGTTCCGATATATTTTCTCATTTTATTCTTCTCATTTCTCTCGCCGGCCACTCAATTCTCCGCTTTCTATTTGCCCCTCCTTGCTGCTTCTCCTGTTAACAGCTCCTTTCTTGTACCTTCTTACCACTTATTTATCCAGTTCTTTTATACCGGCGAGGGCACCTCGGCCGTTTTTCTTCCTTCTCTGTCTGTTTACCTCTTCTTCCGTGAGGAATTACTTCCGCAACGCTTTGTTCTTAAGTTTTAAGACCCTGCTACATTTCGCGTACTCCAATACATTACTGCTAATTTGTTCGAGTATTATGCGAGCCCCGGTGATGATAACGATCTGAGAAAATTGTTTTATTCCCGCGCGTTCTGAACCGATCTTTATTCAAAGGATAATTTAAAATTTATGGCCTTAAATATACTAATGGGGAATTAGAATCGCCCTTTTTATGACACTTGAGTTTCGTCGATTATTTAGCGTCACGGGTGAGTCACGAGTATTGGGCAGTTAAAGAAAAATTCTTAAATTCAAGCGAAATTATGCAAATGATAGAGGAAAATTAATCTTTTGAATAATGAGCATTGACTATGAGCTAGTGTCCACAAATTTTCTTTTCCCTTTCAGCAGAGATAAAAAAGTATCGTGAGAAAGTGTTTCCCTGATTGATAGTGACTTTACCATTCTTTTTTCTTCTTTAAAAATGTACAGGTATGGGGAAGGAGGTTTAATTCGTGAATTATATGGATAGTCACAGTTTTGAAGCCTAAAACTTCTTATTTTGTTAGTAACTATCTTATTGCTATTATGTATCGTTATTTTATCATTCTTATAGTAGATATTAAGGGAAATTGAGTATGATTAATTTGGTTTAGTCAGGATCTATAAACATTCTAAATTCGAGTCAAGAAGAAATTTATGGAGTTGTGTTTCTAAGGCTCAACCAACCATGCTGAAAAGTAAACAAAGATAAAAATCAGGAATCAATTTAATTTATTATTATATTTATATTTTTTATTTTATATTTTATATTTATATATTGAATTTTCTTATCTTCAGCGTTTCTCGCATGATAAAAGTATTATTATTAATTGAAAATTGCGTCTTTCCTGTTCAGGAATCCAGAAATTCGATAATTCGATAACATAATTTCATTGCAGAGTATATTAAAACGTTTAAATACCTTAGATATGTAATAAAACTTACGGGACTTGAATATTGCAATGCATTTTCTTGAAGAGTTGTTGAGAATGACTCATATCCAAGACGTATAGGTATTCATATATCTAGGAAGCAATATCCAGTGTAGCAGACGAGAATGTATGGGATACCTCGGGTGTTGCTGCAAACGGAGGACTGACTGGATACCCTTACCTTCAGGATGTAATTCAAATTCCGAATTGATGTGTGTCAGCTTAATTTAAGTATACGGCGAAATATTTTCAAATAAAAATGAACATATGAGTTGTTTCCCCTTTCATTAGGGCATATGCTGCAATATTTATGAGGCCTTGGATTGTCCCAGTTTTCCAAAAATTAATTGTATGGGGAAATAGCGCCGATAGGTAAGGGAACAGAGGTAAAAGGATTTTTAATTTAATTCCGTCAGAGCTTTATGAGAGTGCAAGAAACCTTAGCACAAAGCAAGTATATCGTTTCGTCATTTCCACCTGACCTACCTTTCGAGATTGCAGTTTTTTCTTAAGCGGGCGCATATACGTTTTTAGCAAGTCATACGTTAAATGGGAACAAAAGATTTCGTCAATATTTTGGTGCCACTTACACCACCTCTACCTGTTCCGCCTACGTATATGCACGCCTTATAGCTCTTATATTTTTCTAATATCCTTAGTATAGATTTCATATATCAAATACGGTAATACCTCGTCCTGTTCTAGGATGGATTTGAAAATTTCTCAGTAAAAAATCCTTTTAGTTTTTTTGTAAAATTCGCGACTTATCCTTTTGTAATTTTTGTTTAAACCCTACCTTCCTAATACTTTAGTAACTTGATTAGGCGATGCTATTTTGAATTAGCTTTCGAGAACTCTGTTCCCTTTTCTCTATTCCCTCTTAATCTTCTTCAACTGTTTATGCAAAGTTTTTCATGTAATACGTTATTCATCTACAGTGAAGAATGAATACAAATACGAATGCTATTGTACTGAAAATTTATGAAAATATTTCTTCAACTCACAAAAGAATTGAATCCTTAAGCAGCTTTGCATAGCTAGGAATAATGACTTATATTCGGGTCACGATTTCATTTTGTAAAAATTAAAGCAAGAAGCAGGAATAAAAGTTCTTTTTGAGTATAACCATACCTCTAAAATTAAAAGTTTTATCACACTGATGCGGTGGTATATATATTTATTCTCAAATTTTAAAGAATAATTTTAGAAATAGCTTTCCATGTACATTTGTGTGTTTAGAAAAATTTAAGAAATAAACTTATAAGAAAACGTTACCCATAACTGGGACTTGAACCAAGATATTCTATTTTTCGAATTGTCGCTCCTAACCAATTGAGCTATCACGCCGCGGTCCTTTGTGAGCCCCCTCTGTAAAAACTGTGGCAGTGTTGGGTGCTGTTAAGCCAGAGTCACCACTCGCATTGCCTTCCCTAATAAAAGAAGAGACTGCTAGCTTAATTGATTTAGAGTTGGGGTTCCAAACCTGGGATAGCCCTCGGGGTACGCGAAGCTAAAACGGTGAGGTAATGTGAGTAGTGGTAAAATAATTATGCTTTGCTGATTATGTGTTCCAAAAATGTTGTTTCGGGTAAATTGAATAACCATTCAATATTGGCGCTCGTTAGGAAAATTTTTCATTCTATTCTCTCTTTGTGTTGTGACTGAATCAAAAATTTATTTCAAGCAATAGCGAATTGGCTAACTCATTTGATGGGGGTGCCGTAGCAAAAGAAGTTGGTAACCACCGATTTAAAGCATTTGAAAGTAAAACGGATGATCTAAGTTCGAATAACTCACGATTTATTTCTCTTCCGATTTTTCCTTGGGATCTCCGATTTCCTCTCATGTAAAAGTCGAGTTAGTCTAATATTTAGGTCAAGACTGTTTTTCATATACTATAGTTACAATTACTACCACTATCAAGGGCTTATTAAAAATTTGAAAGTTTATTTAAGTTTATCCTCCGAGTTTTTCACATTCGAGTTCATCTTCTATACATGTATTTAATAGCAGTCTTTATCGGCTTGTGATGGTCATATTCTGATTGTTGTAGAAGCCTCATCGTTTCTATTTAGATACCGTAGTGATATTTTGCAACAATAGGATCTCCTCTGCGGAATTAGTGTGATCCATGCCTTAATTTCACGGAAAATTTCATTGTCCACCATCACAAACCTTTATGTGAAAGCGAATATTTTCCTCCTCAGCGTTCTATTGAGAGAATCTTAGAAAAGGGAAAGCTTCCGAACAGCCTTGAGCTTGAAAGACTGTTTTCTTTACTTAACGCTTTTTATGCTCGACGGAAATAACTTTCGCGCAGAAACTTACGTTCGTTTTAAATACTTTTCTGGGATGCGGAACTAATAATTGGTCATATCTCGTTAAGCGTGGAATTTTTGTTAGAACGGCTCCTGGAAATCTCTTGTGCGGAATAATCAGACGGTAATATTCGAAACGTAAAGGTTCCGACCGACATTCCTTGATAGAGGAGGATTATCAGAATTTTCATCTCCATCCAGACGCAATAACAAGGCGAATTTGGAGCGGCATAAAGAATGATAACAATGGAAAATTGGAATAGCTGATCCGGAAAAAGAAATGATATTCGTAATAAATAAAATTCGGAAATGGAATCCTTAGGTGGGAGGGGAAGGTTGTTAGCTATCTTCTGCTTGCATTAGCATTTCCTTGACTGGGAAGATAACTTAGGAGGGGAGGCAGGAAATAAAGGGGATGTCAAATTAATTTGAGGACTGTGAAGCAAATATTCGGAAAATCCCGGTGAATTTCGGCAATATTGCTATGAGATGGAATAGTTCCAGACGAAGGAGTGCGGATAACACTCATAAATACCTAGAAGAACAGGAGGAGGAGTCACAATGATTGAATCCATGAAGAGGTTAGAGTCAACAGGCTGAAAGTATGATGAGCGTCTTGAAAAATTATAGAGCAAATAAAACCGTTGGAAACAGAATTTTAGGATGTAAAGGGAACGGGAAGGAAATATGGAGAAGGGCTTTGGCAAACATGAGAGCCTGGAATCACAATATGTGAGCAAACATAGATGAAATGAGGCAATGGCAGAATAACCGGGAACATGCGTACGGGGAAGATTCGTATTGGGAGCAGAGCGTAATCAAGTCAGGAAGGAAGTTTAACGTGTGATTTTCTTATAGTAATCAACCCCTTATTCTGCGTCAATATGAGCGCTAATTAAAATGATTTTCAGTTATTTTCATCTTGACACAGTGAAAGCGCTCTCTGATTAAAATTGTTTTAAAAAATGTTTATTATAGCATTATATTAGTACCCAATTAAGTAACAAGAGATTACACTCATTTCTCAAATTAAAAACAAAACTAATCAAAATGCGAGATATACTTTAGTGATCCATCTAATCACGCAAAAGTAATTGCGACAATATGCTCATAAACTGTGTGCAATGTGTTAGAAATGACGAGATTTAACTCGCTCAAAATCGATATTGTGCACTGCTGAAGGTTAAGCCTATTTATTTGACCAAAAAAGGTCTCATAAATAAATCGCCAACAATAGTCGCCCACTGACAATAGTGAGAATTTCACGTTCCTTCTAATTTGGCCTCTAAAAAAATGCGGAGGTTCGGATTTGTTTTGTGTTTGCAAACGCTGGAAAACTTTAGCGAGTGGCGCACGCAGCCAATGATCTTAATTATCGGCATTTTGCTGTAACCCATATTATGGATGCTCGGTGAAACGGGAACGAAAACCTGGGACATTGTAAGAAAGTCGTTCATTTCATGAAAATGCGGAATATTCAGTAGTGCGAAGACGGAGGCTGGCGAGAGAAAAAAAGAATTATTCTCAACAATAGAAATAACCAACTAGAGCATTGCGTGGCATGAATGTAACAATCGAGTCAGTAGACCGAAACATGATATTCGGAGCAAAAAGAATTTTATGAGGCCAGAAATCGTGAAAAGGAGTTTAAAGGATGAAAATGACGGTAGGAAACACAAATAGCGCGCTTTGTTCGAGAATAAAACTTATATTATTCTCGCGAGAGTGATATCGATGACAGATTTTTTTAGTTCTTTAAAAGGTTAGAAAACAAACATGAGACCATTGTTAAATTTAACTAGAATTCCGCTGAAATTGAATTGGTAACTGGGAATCGCTTAATAATAGTACCCAATGTGAGCTAACGTATACATAATAAGAAAAAAAGTGATGAAATGTGGCTATATCAAAATAACTGGGAACTTGAAGAAACGTTTTTAGAGCTGGGCGAGATTAAAATTGGGTGGATTTTAGCCTTGAGATATTACATGTATTTTAATATTCAGTATTACAACTAAACATTCTAATGTTTACACAAGATAAACAACCATGCTCTAACCAAGGTTCAAACTCGGTACCTCGTTTATGCAAAGGTAGTTCGATAACCACGCAACAGAAGACTGACAGACGAAATAATGATTCGTTATGCTGTAAATTTGTTCATTGAATAATGTTGTACTTTAAATCCTGATTTTATAAATCCCAAAGAAAATGTGACGAGGTAAAGTTTTGGATAAATTACAATAACCCTTCTGATCAGTCTCATGGAAATTGTCATGAAAAATTTTCCTCATTTTATCATAAAAAATTTTTGAATCGGGTCTTTGTGACCATTAATTATTTTTGAAATGTCGAAAATTTCATTGTGTGCAGTGTCATTGGTATTGGAGACATTGAGTGGCTCGTTATCTGCATGACAAAATGTATGTATTTTAAAATTTAGCCCCCAGATGAATTTACAGACTTAATGTTCTCTCCTATAGCGTAAGTTCATACAATGAAATTCCAAAAGAATTACCATATACAGTGGTCGAACTTTAAGGATGCCCAGAAGTTAGGGATATCTAAGAAAAGAAAATGGCCTGGATAGGTGAGAGGAAGCTCACGATCGCTATCCGACCGAGCTTATCGGGTTCTGGACAGCGTAGTAATTGTAAATGCCCCTCTTTTTTACACAGCCTGCTATTTCCGTATTCTAGAGAAGGATGGACTCTTTGTAGACTAGAAATAGGAAACGGTCATGTGCATCCTTAGAGGTATGGTAGCTTGCCAACTTACAGATACACGTTGATGAATGATGAAGTCTTCAGTAAAAGGGTTAAAGATTGACCAGGACCTATATTATCTTATTTAATACATTGAACATTACCTACTTGTAAACATAATGGCGAAATACACTCGTATTCCCGTCAGTTCTGATGAAAACTTTGACTTCGACGAAGTGTTTTTACAATCAGGTCACATTTATGATTATTTAGAATCAGAAAATCTATTTTAATAAATTCCATATTTACGACCCCCTCTTCGACGTCTTAAATTATTCAACCTTTTTAATTATATACGAGAGTGCAAATAATGTTATAATTGTTTGGTAATTAAATGTAAGCAGAGGTGTGTTCTTTTCCGGAATAATTAATTCTCACAAAGGGAACGAGAACCTCAATCAATACCAAGGTTTTCATTGGCGTCATTTCATGTTCAGTGAGGTCGTCATAAAATATGTATTCGTATTGACGAATGATCAACATTTCAGCTATTGATGTAATCTTAGGGGATGGCCGAGGAATATAAAACTCAATATCGATCTCCATCCCTCCCCTAGCTGGAAGTTTTGGGAATACCTTTCCATCATTTCAGTCAGGAAGGAATGGCGTTACTCTGGTCTAAGAATCCGTTATCGCGGCAATAAATAACTCCTTTTTGTGGCATCAAAAGTCTCCAGTACTTGTCCAAAAGCCCCCCCTTTATCTTCCCAAGGGCACTTACGTAAAAAGTATTTCGTCCTCCTTGCTGGGAAAACGTGCTGTAATTACAAATGAAATGTGAAGGGAGGAAATTCCTTTGAAAAGTAAGAACTTTTAATCCTTCATCGTCGAGTCTATTGAACTCCCTTTCGCCAGGACTTAAGTCCAAGAAAATGGGGGATATAAAGAACAGGAAAGGGAAAGAGTACGAAAAAACCAATTGTGAGTGAGGTGGACGGAGGATTCCAACTTCCCCGAGGCAAAGGACACCAAGACTTATTTCTCTCCTCAGTTATTCTCTCAACCGTGTTATTTCTTCACTTTTCTTTTCAAAAGACCCCGAGTTTCTAAAGATTTGCTCCGAGGCATTGTTAAGCTGTCTTTAGCTGTTTCGAAAATTTAATGTTCTTATAAAAACTCTCGAACGTACTTAAGCGTCTTTGTAGAAGATACGCGTTTATTGCTTTGTTGTCCCTTCCTTAAATGTTACAAAAGTAATCTCATGCGCCGTATTTCGTACGGGAGACGCTTAATTTTCTGGTTTCCTTCTCCAGTTTAAATGTGGTGATTAGGAAACGATCGGCAAATGAATTAGCCCAAAGTTTTCTCAAACTTTTCTTCACTGCTTTAAATAGGTTGAATAAACACGAATTCTACAACCCTTCGTCTGGTTTCCTGGCTGCATCATGCGATATGCATTGCGTGGTAAGACAAAGTACCAGCCGTAATCATCAAAGGAATGATAATTTTGGCAGCTGAAACACCGGAAGTAAGGAAATGTGGATGTCACGGAGATAGATGACGTTTCGTGGAGAATTTTCGTACAGTGAAATTTCTTTGCAAGATTGCTGATACAATATCATAATGGATGATATAATTTTATGGAAAAATTTTCTTAATCAGTATTTCATTAACTTTTCATGAGCAAATAGTCTTAATTGTAGTAATTTATCTATTCTGTTTAATTTTGTTACATAACAAGAAGTAACTTTTTAGTCAACTCCAAATTTATTTTTACATTTAAACTGAGATATAGTACACACTTCTATATAAGGGTAGAAGATGTTTTTTTATCAGAATTTAAGTTGCGTTTTGTCTATCTTTGAATACTCTGACTCGGAAAGTAATGTTTGAGATATCGGGTTTAACGACTAGATAGAAAAAGAAGGAAAAATTTCCGTTTTAGTTCCTTGAAATGTGATTTATCGAAAGACTTTATTTTTTATGAGTTAAAAAGGGGGTTACATGCATAATTAATCGTAATTTATATTTATTTACAAACGATATCTAATGAGAGAGTCGATCTTACCAGGAAGTCATTTATAGATATCACGGTATGAATTACTTAACTACTTTTATAGTAAATTGAACGTGATATTCGGAAAATATAAAAATGTTTGAGGGAATTTATTTTGCATAAATAATTTTCACATCTACGATTTTCACATATATTCCCAGGAAACCTGATATTGGTGTATAGCAGGGGTGCGTATAGTTTACATCCAAATTCTGTTTCAGTTGCTGATGGTTCGTGGAAAAAGTTATCAAAATACTTTTTTACAACTACTTCTAGCATCTATTTGCCTTTCTTACTCAGGGAATCTGATCTGCATATGTACAAGGTGAACACACAATATCTGCCATACTCTCGAATAACGTACTATTAGTAGAATTCATTAGCAAATTTCTCTTAACTTTGAATCTTCTTTCTTCCGGTGATCTCTATCCTACGATTGGAAACATCTAAGTAACGCTCACCGATATATCGGAACACGTCGAAACGAAACTTGTTTCGCCAAGCATCCATTAATTCTCGAACACACTTAACGATCAGAAAGTGCAATCACGGAAAATTTATATTTATTTCCCTCTTTACGGAATAGTAAGGAGCACTCAGATAGAGGGCCAAGTTACGAATGCTTTCCAATCCTTCTATAGATGATTAATAAAGTGAAACTAGTTCCGAATAAGTCGGAAACGAACGAACTGGCAGCTTACCAAACTCCCATTATGTCTCAAGGAGACCTTTCTGCATGCGCCAAAAATCGTTCGACATCGATGTCTCGTGCTCTCGAGAGCACCATTTCCTCTGCCAATATAATAAGTAACACGGTGAATAGCACACGTACTTCCTCAAATATCAACTTCCTTCCCAAGACCTGACCTTAGTCTACTGCAACGTTGAAAGGAATACCCACCACCTCCTTAAGCTTCTCGTCCGAATTGCGTCTTCGTGGAAAAATCGTTTTGATTAGGCTGAAGGGTCTGGATTATGGCTTCTGTCGACGCGGTGGCGATTTGCCGCATTTGTTGAAAGCTGGTTTCTCTCCGAGAGAAGGGATTAGGGGTGAAGATTTCCCCTCAGTCGTCCCAGAGCGCTTTGTAGGTGTCTGGTTTGATGTAGGGCCAACGGAACTCCATTAAGGAAATTCAGAGAGAATATGCGACTAGATAGTGCAGCTTACGGAAATTTAAGGAACCGATTTCCGCTATTTTGCTTGACGAGTAAATAGGCTCGGAGGTTGAAAATTTCTTAAGGAACTAGGATTTTACACTGGTGGATGTTTCCTGACTCTTCATTTGTAAGCTTTTGCCGGCGTTAAGATAGGTGAACTGGAATTAATCTTTCGTCTCCTATGTAACTTTTTAAGATAGTGTTTGTTCTTGATTAAGTCAACGCTATGGACTAGAAAGAAATACTTTCTCAAGGTTAAAAGTAGTCAGTTTATAGCGTCAGGTCTTCAGAGGTTTACTTGCTTACTGTGTTGCGAATTTTTAGGCTGTAGGGTTTTGGTCTATGATAATAGCAAAACAATTTGTATTACACAATTTAACGCACGCACGCGCTAAATTATGTCGTGGACTTCAAATTACGAGCTGCGTAGATGCTGCTATTCTGTATATAAATAGAAAGTGCATCAAATAGTAATTGCTAGTTATAGGTAACGTGAAAAGAATCCACACTAATAAGAGAATAAAAAAGGTTTTGTGATCCTGTTTATTTTAAAAATCTTGAGAAATATGGCATTTAAGGTAAGTTTCATAGCATGCGTTTGGACGAGTTAGTAATATTTGATATTTATCCATATATTTGATGGTTTTTTGAAACGAATTAACAATGCTCAAATGACTTGGCGTATACGACAGTCCTTTTAAATCTGTATATTTTTCAAGAAGTTTTGAAAATTTTGCAAGTAAAAATATAGGGTCACTATACTATAACTTTCACTGGAATCGAGAAGTTATACAGCTATACTCTCACACTCGAAAGATACATTTCCGCCTTAGAAGGTACATAACTGTAACTCATCGGTATTTCATCGTATTAACAGTACATTTCTGATGCCATCATATTAGGGGTTAAGAGCTAAGGGGCGATGAAACCGTATTCTGAGAGGTTATCCGTCGAATACCTAAGAGGTGGCTTCTTTATTGCGTGTTCTTACGCAGCATGAATACTGCTTTTTACGATCCGCACGAGACGGTCTTAGAATTAGGTAAGGTACGTCGTACAGTGGCTCGTTTTGTTAAGTGACCGTAAAACCGGTCTCGGATGCAAAGTGCGAATAAATTAACGAAACTGGAGAACCTTTGGTTTTCACGCACATTACATAAACCTATTTCACAAATTTCAGACCATCTTGTATGATCAAGCTTCCAAGAAACATAAAAATTATTCAGAAAAATGTTCACGTTTAGGCGGAAATATTTCATATATGCATACTCTTTTATGAGGCCCTGGTTGAAAGAGACTAGGCCATAGCGATCTTCTCTTATGGCAAAACTTCTATGCTGAAGATCATCAGGATGAGCGGTGCTAGAGGAACTCGTGCCTAAGTGTGAGAGTATACTTGAAACCTTGGAGATATAAAGTAGCATCCATAAAACAGCTGAAATACTGCAACGCTTTTGGTTCAACCTGGGAACTCGGAAGCGAAACATAGAGCATACGACAAAGGAAATATTAGAAGCAGATTTATTATTTGACAAGATTGCTTACTTAGTGTAAACCCCTTAGCCTTCTAACTGTTAAGTGAATTTACAATATAGTAATTTCGTAATTATTTTGAACATTAAGGAAAGATTTTTGTTGTCCGAGAAATTCTCTACGGTAAATGATCATCACTGTAGAGAAAACCGAAAAAGGGAAAACTCGACATAAATTAGGATGATGTTCATAAAAACAGAAAAAACAAGAATTAAAAGCACGGAGAGATCATAAGAATTCAGACAAACTATGTAAAAATTCGGAAGGAAAAAAAAGCGGAAAATCCGTATTCAAGTAAAAATATTACTCATTAGAAAAAGCTACGGCATGGATATCGAGGTTTCCTTTTAAGATATTCTTGTATGTTACTAAAGCATTTCATACTATTCTTTCGGAAAAACTGACAAATTAGAGAAGATGCCAAAACATAATCACCAGGTCATAGAAAAGACGATAAGACTAGCGTGAGGTTATTTAAGTTCTTTAATTAAAGGCCCTTATAAGAGATGACCGATATTTTATTAAAGCTTAGCACCAACGTACAAGAATGACAAAATAAGTACACTCCACTCTACGCTTAAATCTTGCTTTTAAAGTTATATTTAGAGTTCTAGTTTAAGAAAAAGTAAGATTTACAAGTATTTAGGGCAGTTGTAGTACTTAGAAGAATATGGAAAGATAATTAAGCGGCACATTAAAAGAGATTCTTTGCGTCACATCAGTGTGCCGCAGGATAAATGTTGTCGCAGCATATTCGTTGGTGAGCGGTGGCTTGGAAAGTGAGAGAAAATAAAAAAGATAAAAGTCTCGTTCGTTAGCGTTAATCTCTTTACCAAAAAGATTAAACTCGTCCTAAATTAACGCTTGTTGTCAGTTACAGGCATTTTACCCCTGGCATTTTGCTTCTCGAGATACAAATATTAAAGAGTAATTTAAATATATCTTCAACAGATTAATTTTTATCGATTGAGAATTTCCTCGCAGAAAAAATAGGATATTAGATAATCATTCACGTGAAAGTGTCTACCAAATGCTCTGGGGATGGAGTTTCACTTTCGTGGTATTTTTTTGAGATTTAATACGTTTTACTAAAGCTTTAAAACTCAATTTAGTTTCGTAGAAAAAAAATAGGATTTTAGAGAATCGTTCACGTGAAAGTGTCTATCAGATGTTCCAGGAGGGAGTTTTACTTTCGTAGTAATTTTTCGAGATTTAATACGCTTTACTAATGCTTTGGTACTCAAATTATTTTCGTAGAAAAAATAGGATTTCAGATAATCTTTCACTTGAAATTGTCAAACCATACACTCCAGGGAAGAAATTTTACTTTCGTATAAATGAATGTTTTCGAATAATTTTCGAAATAATGCGAATGTTTTTGAGAATGAATACGTTTTGCTAAAGCTATGATACTCAATTTAGTTTTATAAAAAATAGGATTTTAGATAATCCTTCAAGTTAAGGTGTCAAACAAAATGGGGAAGGAGTTTTACTTTCGTGGTATGTTTCGGAGATTTAATACGTTTTGCTCAAGCTTTGATACTCAATTTAGTTGCGTCTACAGCCATAAAACTGTACTGGAGGTATTCGAGCCATTGTTTTATTCTTGTAGTATCCATTTCATCGCCCGTTTCCGGGAACGTTAATCATTTTATCCGCCCCCTTTTTTCTCAGTCTTATCCCCCTTAAATCTCGGCACATCTTTATCTCTCTTTTTGTCTAAGTTTTCCCGTAATAGCTATCCCATCTCCAGCGCCCCGTCAGCTGTTCCTTCCCTCATGGCGGGGGGATTATGATACTCTCAAAACAGGACTGTAAATCTGCTCAACAGCGTATGAAATTTTTTCAAAAATATAAGTAGAGGGAATGATTCAGAAATGTTCCGTGGAGGGGTTGGGTGGAGGGAGTTGTTTTCTTCGAGCTCCAACTATTGAGCGACAAGCGAAAACTTTTCGAAGTCATTATCTATTCCGTTTCTCCTATTAAGCGATAACCCTCCAAAACAACACGGCATTTACTCCGGTTATTTATTTGCCCTCCTTAAATCAAAGAGCCGAAATTCCTGCTCAGAAATAACTTTCAGTTTTTTCCTTAACTTGGTAATTCAATCTTTTCCTTCCTTTTCCCATTGTTTTTCCTTCCGGACTTTGCGTACTTTCTTCCGCTTGATCAGCCATCCATCTTCCTCAGAAGACGAAAACACGGCCGCGGATCCCCTCAAGGCATTCCTTGCTGAAAAGCGGCGATGCCTTGAAAAAAATTCAGTGTCATTGCTCGAGAACGGGGGAATGAAAGGCTCAAGGTTAATAAATTCAAGTTGAGGCCGAGCATAATACGTAGCGATGAAGTTCCGAGGCTTTATGAAAGAGATTAAAGGTAAAAATATTCGTTTTACCGCGGCGGACTCGGTAAACTCGCGGAATTCATCGCTTTAGAATAAGATGCAGTGCAGGAGTTTATGCTAATTCAACTTTTCTGACGGTTGAATTTCGTGGCCGTAAATGGGTTTGCGGGAAACGTCGGAAGTTTTCAGGTAGATTTTCATTGGAGACAAAAGGAATTTGAGTTGTTGAAAGGCGATTTGACACCAAAGCCTCATTTTACATCTCAAGTGGAAGAATTTAGTAATTTTCGTGCTTGTAATACGTTGAGTTAAAATTCATCCAATTAACTTGGTCTAAATATATACTTTTTATAGAACCTTTTTGTAATATTGTGAAGTTATTCTGCGTAAAGAATTTTAAGTTTGGTTTCGTGGTGGGATTCGTGAAGGGTACCAACTGACGTGCGAAATTTACCGCAAAACGTCTTAAAGATCTTTAAATAGTCTTAAAGATCTTGAAGATAAAATTAATTTATCTTTTTTTACTAAATCTTCTGTTATTTCAACTCCTTAATAGATTATTTCCGGTCATTATCATAAATAGTTAGTTCTAGAATCAATAATTAAAAACTATAACTCGGTTTTATATTCATTTGAGGTATAGCCAACTTTCTGGAAGACTACACTTCAATGTATCCATAAAGTGCTTTACCCAGATTAAAATATACTTGAAACATTCTGTCAGAGAGCTGTTATCAGCGGAACTGATAATGTCAACTCGCCGACGAAACCGATTTCCAATGAATTTTAATCTTCGGAAAGCACTGTGCCCAGTTGTGCCGTATTATCATTTAAATATCGTTTCCTCTCCGGTGTTATATGGAATTCGAAAATCAAAAAGAGACGGAACTCCGAGCGCCGCGTCCTCAAAAAGGTTTACCATATCCTCTTGTAGAGTATACCTAGCATACACGAGAAAGTAAAAATACAAATTTTCCCCCGCACATCCTCTTCGCCATGGCCTACTTTCCACGAGCCGCCCTCGGTATTTTTTTATCACGGAGCCCCGTATTCGGTGCTCGAGAAAGCAGTTTCTAATCATCACACACCCCTATCTCTGCTCCTTCCTATCCACGTACCACCTCTTCAGCTTCCTCAAAATTCCTCTCTTCTCCCCCCACATCATCTTCACACAAACTCGCTTTCTTGCACGGAGTCAGACCGCCTCTCCACTCCCCAAATTCCCTCCGTACTTGCCCTCGTCTTTAGCTTGTCTAGGGTTACCAATTTCCCAGCCTCAATCCGCGACATACGGGCTACCGGACGATCGCTCAACGTGAAAACCGTAAGCCCTCTTTATCGCTCGTATGAATAGAACTGTGATAACACTTTTGCGTCGTTACCATTCTAAAAACCTAGGGTTCTCGATCGGATAGGATATTTGAAAGTGCGTGTTAAATTAATTCCTTAAGAAGTTAATGAGGCAAATTCCTAGGTATGTACAAAGTAAGACTTTCATTATAATAACTCTTACTAAACCACTAGATAAGATAAATTAGACCAGGTTTCAAAACAGTCGTATTTGTCCGATATAGTGGTTTAATAAAAGCTTCGATAATGAATTTTATCTTTTTAACTTTTATTCTAACTACCACAAAGTTAATCCTGAACTAAATAGTTTTATTTAAAAATTTAATTTTTACTGACAAAAAATAAATAAAAATCTCACCGCAGATTGTCTTACTTTGCACTGAATAATATTTCAGAAATTGTAGAGTCATATGTAAGATCCAATGAAAACGAAGGATGAGTCTTATGTTTCATCAAACTCCTAGTGAAGGTCTCCGTTGTTAAGGTTTATTTCCTTGAAATGTTTTTATTCGATCAAATATCTCATAAGAGAATAGAAATAATGTCCTTAAGTTCATAAGTGACTATTTAGGAAAAAGTTATATTAAAAGTAAATGAAAATAAGACAAGATGAATTAAAGTAAGCAGCGGGATTTTCCTTAAATATTCGGTTAGCAGGGACACTCTTATTAGATTAGAATTCTTATTATCTGTATCTCAATCTCTTATCGATTTTCAAAAATTATTGCAGCAAAACTAAGGCATATTCTCACAAACATAGTTAAAATTTTTTACTGTACTTTCTGCACAACTTTTAGAATATTCATCAAAGTCCCCAAGCGAAAGTGAGAGTCACACCTAGTGAGGGTACTACAGGATGTTCCATTAATGTGTGCACACTCCTTAAATGGCTGTAAATACCCATGGATAAGCAGTGAAAAATGGCAATATAACTGAGAGCCGAACTCACTTCCCTCTTCCGGAAAATAGGAGACCTGTGTTCGACTACTAGTCATGTAGGTATGTTTCAATTACTTAGCTTTTTAGCGCATAACTACATGTGTAAATTTTAATACCTCTCTCTCATCTGTGACTATAATTACAGTTGGGACATTCAATGGTGGCACTTGCGGTCCGTTCACGATATTTTTTAGGTTGAAATAACGGGAAAGATATAGTGAGAGCCACAAAGTGAATGGAAATTAGGTTATTAGAACCCACTATTCTGCGAGACAGGCTCTCAATCGAGAAAGATATTCAGAGCTATATTTTTTTAATCGTAGCGGTTTACGAACCAAGAAAAAGAAAGTATTGTAAACACACTGATGTGGTCAAATAATTTTTTTTTCATCGGGAGAGTGTACCAAGGGGTGTTTCTAAAGTATCTGCAAATTTAAACAGAAATACGATATAAACATATTTACGAAATTTTTACCTTTCATAGTTCCGACATGTTTGCAATCGATATTCAAACCTTTTGCTCACAAATTGTAGCTTGATTGATGTATATACGTTGAAACATGTTAGCAATTAACAATCCTACCTCTAACTATGCTTTCAATTTACCCTCCAGTAGTAAGGAGCACGTAAGGAGTCTGTAAGGATAATCTCTAAGGAAATATTGTGTTATTACTTAAAGTGTGGAATATAGTATAGAATCCAATGAATTAAATAAATACTTCGATGGGGCTTACATAATTTATTCTACTACGATAATATTACGTATCTTTATGCAGGCTATTAAAACCGAAGGTAGGTTGAGTCCTCCTTTCCTTCCACTCAGAGCTTTGGAGAGGGATAGAGTTGAGTATTCTAGAAGAGGAGCGAGCTTGCCCTTGCCTTCTTCATTGAGCCAGAATGCTATAAACGGAAAGAGTCATCGCAAGTGCAGAACAATGACACTAAAAACTGCACTTTCATAGCCTTCAATAAAGGGACACCAACACAAATCCCATTATTCAGCATCATTCATTCCATTTTTACTGCTATAAAATCGGGACAAAAATAAATGGAATAGTCATTAGCCTCTATCCCGTAATTAAAGATAGTAAACATATTCGAATCGCTAATTTTTTGTAGCAGGAGATATAGAAGATGCAGGGATCGTGGAAGGTTTTGTAAATATGCAATAACAACCTTTATGTTCCACGCCGTATATTTTCATTTGCGACATTTTCCACCCCGAATGGCCATCTTCAGGTAAATCGTTCTCCAAACAAAACTATTACATTACATAATTACGTTTCATGGCATTACTTGAGGTGGAGCGAAATCACATCAGGATTAAAATTCCCCTCAGGAATAAATTAAATCCATCCCATTGTCCTTCACTTAACGGGGAACCAGGAGCGAGAATTTTTCCTTTCCTTACATTTCTCGGATCCCTATGTTTGTGAAATAACATTTTCGGAAAGAAACGCTAAAGGTGAGGGCGGAAATGCGCGCGAAAATCGAAAAGAAAAGTTTTTATTGGTATGCAGGCTGGTGCGTCCCGGAATTACATTGATGTCCAGGAATATGGGGAGAGAGAGAAGGGAAGCCAAACCCCAGCTTCGCCCCGCCCTCACCTCGAAACTCATCGATGAAGTAGACAATCCAGAGGAATAGCGGGATTTTCGAGAAACGTCGTCAAAGATATAAAGAAAGAAGGGATAATACTGTAAGGGAATGGGGAGGGGAACCTTTTAAATTGGCGAAAGCTGTGTCATTTTTTTAGGAATGACGAGGAAAAAAGTGAAAGTATCGGATCGAGGAAGGTGCGAGGGTAGGACGTGATGAAAATATCTCAGGCGCTGGGAGGATAAGGGTTAGATTCGGTACGGGAGTCGATGTAAATGCGGATGAAGGAATGTAGGTGGTGAGGTTTGGGATAGAGACGTATGAGATGATTGGATGGAACTCCGTCTAAAGGCTCCAGTAATGCAGTTATTAGGAAAGGGCGGGAATATGGAGCGCTTATTCCGTGGCTTGAGCTCCATGGGAAGAAGTGTCGAAGGGAGAATAATCGTAAAAAGGAGTTTATTTTTCCGGATCAATGCTGTAAATGGGACTTGTGTCCCTTCCCGAATTTTTTCTCCCGAGGGGAATTGTGTTCCATTTTTATTTTCCGGCGGAAATTGAGCAGTAATTGAATTTTTTTTAGATGCTTCCACGGAGGTCGTGGAACGGCGATTCGAGTGCGTTTTTCTTCCCCCTTCGCAGCACAATGTGCGCTAAATTTTAGATCATGATTCGCGATGCCGTAATGTTGTGTGTTAAATTAATGGGGAAGTCATCAATCTCGAATGTGGTTTTGCATCTCGAGGTTTTACTCGGATTACGGTTCCTGCTTCTGGAGTTTTACGGTGCATTCGAACAAAAGATGAAGATTTTTTATGTTGGAATTTTACTATCGCACGCTTTCGCTCACGCACGTCTTCCCGAATTTGCATCCATCAATATCATCGACATATGTGCCGAAGAAAAGATACGAATTCGTGTTCCCCTACGTATCGATTCTTTTTATTGGAATACACTATGGAGATCTTTATACGTAGGATGCCGTTACATGCACACTATAAGTTAAACAACTTTAGGATGAGAAACTACCAAGTGAAAGGTTTAACGTTTCTTTCAATAGAAAGTATTATAAACAGTACTTGTTTTATAGCTATATGTCCGGAAGACGTTGAATTAAAGATACCCTTCAAGCCTATCTATATTCGATAATTTTTGCAACAGGAGTTAAAATAATTGGTGTATGAAAAGGAATATTATATTGAGATAGTTATGAAAATTGTTTAGAATTTTCAAACAAGGAAAATTTTCTATTAAAAGTGTTGCATCATTGGCGTATACTATAAATTATATTTCCAGATCGATGATGTGAATGCGGATATGTATTAATACTATAATATAATTATTAATTAATTAAAATTAATCTTAATATGCAGTAAAATATTTTATAATGTCAATTGACAACGGATGTCCCAATTGTAATAAAAATATATCGTCCCGCTAATTCTTCTAATTACGTGGATTTCAGTCAGAGAAATCTTCATTCAAGTGGAATATTTGGCTACGAGTTCCGTTCTCGTCATATTTCTATTTTTCTGTGCAAGCCTGATTGGGCTTTGTCATCTCAAATATTTTTCGTGCATAATTTTGCTATTAATGGAATGATTCGTTAATATTTTCATTCAACTTGAAAAATTCGAAATTATTGAGGGATATAATTGCATCGAATAAAATATTCCTTTTTCGTCAAACATATTACATATCCTTTGATAATTTTAAGTGGGAAATGAATTTTCTAAGTTTAGTTTTGGACGGAAGTAATCATATGATTAAGGAGTGACATTATGTTTTCGAAATATATTTTAGTATACCTATTTTTGGTCAAGATCTACTGGTACGGAAATGCATATTGCGGTTAATTTCCAACGAATGTTAAGTCTCAGTGAACGGAATTTATGGCACTGAGTCATCTTCTAGCTCAAGGAGATTCATGGGTGCTAATTTTCGTATCCAAAACTGACTAGCAACAGATATTCCACATCCGACCCACATCAATGCCCAATCCAATCTTACGCCCAGTAAATTTTATACACTGGTTCCTCCCAGTCAAAAGCAGACGTTCAACTTCTGTAAACAACTTTCGGGTCTGAGGAGTAAAATAATGCTGTAATGGTATCATATTTTCTGCTGCAGGTAGCGTCAATAAAGGAAAAATATTTAGAAAGGGAAGTTGAGTTTTAAAGATGAAGTTCTCCAGATGGGACGAAATTTCTTTTTTTCTCTCGTTTCATAGAGATAGAGAGAAGATTTATATCTCTTGAGAAAGTGAGTGCTTACAATATGCTGCGAATTTTATGTTTCAAATTTTGATCGTTTTCAACTATATTTACTCATGAATGCCGATGAAAGGTACTTTTATTTTCTTCCAAGTAAGAAAAACTCTGAGAAAAGAGCAGTCCTTATATACTTCGTCCTCACAATAACCTAACAGAGAATGATTGAGATATAATAGGATTTATATTTATTTAATGGGAATAGAAAGTATCTTATCTCTTAAAGTATCTTCTTAAAAAGTATCTCTGTCTCCTGCTCAAGGAATCGTTAAAAAAAGAGATAAAAATAAAATCTCAGTTACAAAAAAGAGCATAATTAACTAAAGGTTCGTACAAATAAAACTTTTGGAAAAAATTAAACACGTTACAACAACAAAACCAATATTATTTTAATCAAAACATATGTGTCAATTATGTCTCAATACTCAATGCTCTGCAATGAAATTATGTTATTGTAAAATAACTAAACAATTCAAAGTATAGAAGAACTATAAATTATTAAGCTGCTTAATAAACTAGAAAAGTCGAGCATAATTTTTAAAATTACTTCATGGTTTACTCATTAAATCAGTGTAGTGAATCCTGATGCATCTTCGTAATTCTGAAGCAGTATTTATTTGCCTTATATTACTATCAAATATACCTATAGAATTAGAACTAAGATACTCATCGCTTAGTCGTTGCATTCTGGTAATGATTGAATTATACAAATAACTTAGCTGAATTTTACTTTTGATAGATATCTGCAAAAATTCCAAACGTTTTCTATCGATCACTGTTGACATATTCGTGGTCGTTTTTCGATCCTTCGACGGATCGAAAAACGGAAGGCCTGCCCAACTTCCGTGCCCCGTTTCCATATTCTCCATGTTGCTCCAAGGTATTTTCAATATCACTCACCCATTTATCTTTGATCCTTTTTGTTCCTTTGATGTCCCAAGGTAACCTTTCAATCGCACAGAACGCAGCGTTGCTCATGTCATCTTACAATGTGGGTAGCCCACTGGCTCTCTAACTGTACCATGCTCTTGATGACATCAACGACTTTTATTTCCGCGGAAGCTTGTGTTCCTTCAGTTATTGCACTGCATACTCTATGCACTTGCATACACTGTCATTAGACGATGGGTTGATTCAACATGCTTTCCACGCTTCACATCTCTAAGCAATGCAGAACACGCTGTTTAAGTAATTTCCCCTTCAGATACATGGGGATGGCTGACTTGAAAATGATTACATTCCAACCCGTAGTACTACATTCCAGTTTCGTTAGTCTATCAAATGTGAGGTTCTGTTGAATATAGTTCACGGCTTTACTCTCATAACAATCGTTACAATTGTAGATATCGAATGATGAGAATAATTTGAATAGTTTAATGAAACAATGCATTGATTAGGATTTTTAGCAGCTTCTCATTTTTGCGTGATGTTGCACTTTAAGTGTCGATATGCCTTCTGAATGAATTCAGGAAATCAATTAAAGGGTAATTTTACAAGCTTGAATTTAATTCAAAATGATTAAAATGAATGATTAAAAAATTAATTTATGTGCATCATGAATTTTTGGCCAGTTGAATGGTGAAGAAATTTGTGGCCCCTATTTCATCCAGGGCATTGAATCGGAACCGAACTGAAAACCGAAAACAATGTTTTGTTTGAAGCGAAAAAGGAATCCTAACCGAAATTGAAAAATGTTATTTATTCCGATTTTTGATTACCAACGATGCACGTTTTACTTAAGTGTTGCTTGAAGAATTTTTTCTAAACTTGTTTATTTATGATATGTTTTCACTGTGTTTTCGCGGGTTTTTCTTCGCCCCCTTCTTGTGTGGGTGTTTTCCCGCACTGTGGGTTTTTTCTCTATCAACCTTCAGTTATGGAGATTTTTTCCCATAAATCAAATCTTTCTTTTTCGTTTTTTTTCTTTCTCTTTTTTTATTCTATTAGTATTATTTTACATCTTTATTACCATGTATCTTCATACGAGGTTCGGTGGAAGAGAGGCCCACTCGGGCCTAACCTCGCCTAATAAAGGGTCCAATAAATAAATAAATAAATAAACTGCAACTAGCTATGACTAAGTTTTTTTCCAAATTTTATTGTAATTTAGGGCTAAAGAAAAGTTAGAAATAATAAAACGAACGTCATTGTTTGGTGCAACCAAGAGTTCTCCATCAACACGGAAATCATGTTTCATTCACTATTTCGAAACATGCATTTTCTAAGTAATACATTAATACAAAGGTGTGCGGGGAACAAACCCGTTCCACATGATTGACAGAGGGAGCGAAACTCGAATGAAAGATATCACGATTCGATTCTCTGGTGCTCATGCATTAACTGTTAGGAATTGTATTTTTCGAAATAATGGGTGAAAAATTTATTTCAGGGGTG
The DNA here is from genome assembly GCA_036926295.1 of Pachydiplax longipennis. Lineage (NCBI taxonomy): Eukaryota > Metazoa > Arthropoda > Insecta > Odonata > Libellulidae > Pachydiplax > Pachydiplax longipennis. Next base: position 8,062,482 of record JAVFKF010000010.1, read on the forward strand.
ATAGAGAACTCATGATTTCACCCAATAAAGATATTTGAATATTGATATTTAAGTTATTATTATCACATACTGTGACTTTTTCATTTACTCTCTTTTAGCAATATTTAATTAGTGGTAATCAGGTCTTTTAAGGAAAACTTTAGATTAAATGGGCAAACCTCTCAATTAATCCATAAACAATACGTTTAAGCATACGTGGCCTATACAATGTTCGAACCCGACACCTTAGAGTTAATTGAATAATGCGGTAATTCCTACGCCACCAAGGTCAACTTGCGGTACACAATGGTAATGGATTCAGTAAATGGGGTGTAAGAAGCAACTTTTCGAATGAGTACCTTCGCCATTGCTAGTGCTGTTATCATTGCAGCTCGCTTTCTGTTAGTTTAATTATTCATTTATTCATTATTACCATAGCTAAAGATAGTTAGTCATTCAATGATCATCAGAAACTACTAGAATATTTCAAAAAAATTTACAAATTTTATAATTCAAATTTCAATATTTTTATAGTTAAAATTAATTAAAAAATAGTATTTTATAGTTAAAAACAATTACTTATCCATTTAATTTACACTAAACAGTATTTAATTAATCTCAATTTACAATGTTTCTTAATTCTATTCATAAAAACAGTATAGGGAGGGAGAAAAAGTTCGAAAACTTCTCGAGGTAAATTATTCCCTCAAGTTATTCCCCCGGCTTAGAAATGAATATTTACTAAGTGTTTGAGTGTGGAAAGTTAATATTTGTTATCCTTTTCCCAAATCATCTGTTTCTTTTATTATACTTTTCAATTATTTCATAGAAGGTTTTAAAATCATAGGTTTATATAGATTCCCCAACCTTTTTGTTTTGGGTCTTGTTTCAAATTTTTTTTCCACCTTGAATAATAGTGGGTTTAATTTACCCTACTGAGTTCTACGATCATTCAGGATTTAATACATGCAATCCATACATATACAGATAAAGGGTTAAATCTTACTATAAAACAATTGAAAACCAAAGACATGGAAACTCTTATATCTTGAAAGGGTGGTTCCTAGTAGAGGGAGAATGAATGCCAATAACACCGCACAATCAGATAAGTGCGTTGTAAGTTGGGGAGAGTTAGGAGGAAATATATAATAACCGAGGCGCATGAAGACGGAGAATGGGTTCGAATTCTCTGTTAGAAGGTTTACCGAGAAGGAAATGTACAAAGGATGGAATTATGTGGAAGAGAATGGTGTGTGATATTAGAGTGGAGGTGCTAACGAGATTAAATCAATGAATGAGGAGATGAAATTGAATTAGCCGAGGAAAGGATGGGACGAAGTAAGCGAGGAATCCAGCGACGAGGAAATGGGCACATTGCAGTGAAACTGTGTTTTCTGGAAACGTTAAAGGCTATTGTCGAAGGTGGACGTTGGTAAATATCGGGAAACATATGAAGGGTTTGCTCGGTAAGATTCTGAGGGAGGTAGATAAGAATGAGGAAAGGAAATAAAATGGAATGGAAGTCGAAAGTAAAACAAAGTGGGCCAGGAAAAAGGTTCCTTATCTTGGCGGGGGAAGAGTAAGGAAAAGAAGCGGAAAAAAGGAAAGGGAGCAGGTTTGCTTTTAACTTAATATACCGTAATGAAGCCGTGGAAGAAACATTTGTTTGAGTTGGTCGACCGGACTAACGTTTTAGCCCACTGTTTATATTTTTATCGTCAACTTAGAGGAGAATCTAATCAATAATTTATCGTGAGTATACACTCCAATTTATCTAAGAATTTAGGTCTTTAAGCGAAAGTAATTACTTCCTTAATTTCAAGATTTGCTGTGGAGTGTACGTTCAAAATAACCGCAAGAAAGATAAATATTGACTATCATTTCTTATAAGAACTAAGTAAGTAATTGTAGTTCTAGGTTGTCTTAGAAAACTAATAGTCTAATTTCAATATTTGATTATTCAATATTGTAATTAATAGCATGATAAATATTTAATCTTCTCACAATACAACCTTATATGAACTTTCGATTATAACACCATGATTCATATCGTATTCTATGTAAATGACTATTAAATAATAATTTATAAGAATTGAGGTAATTCAATAATAATATAACAGTAATTCAGAATATAATTAACATATTCATATAACCAATGACAGTGACTTCGTGAGAAGTTTTTGTGAGCAAAATATAAAGTACTATAGTGATTAGATTCTTTCAAGTGATTGACTATTTAAAAGTTGTGATGTCTTATCGGATTGCCTCCTAGGGCGCGAATATACGTGATTTCGGTCTATAATTCGAAGGTGTTTTATCATTATAACAAAGTATAATTTGCCGATTTTAATGATAAGGTTAACCAAGAGGCAAGATAAAATATTTATCGAATGCCAATGGAGGAGGGCGATTAAAGATAAAAAACTACGTCGCCAAAGATAGCAATGAAAACTCTGGGACCAGAAAACTCACAGAATAATCTTTGCAGAGTTTGTTATTTCATTGTTGCCGTAAGTGATATTTACCAAAGCGTTACAAAATATAATTTTCTTGACCAGTGATGTAGATTTTCTCATCAAGAACAATATACAAATACATTATTTGTTACGCCATCATAATAAGACTATCACTTGGAGGGTCTTTTCGTCTCAATCCTATCATCTGTTAAGACTTTTATGTGAAATATTCCTTTGATTGATTTTTAAGACTTAAAGCACTCAATTCAGATACGATCTTCTTCGAACTAAATTCTTTCCAGGATCCAGGTGGTATAATGGACTAGAAAGTGAGTTCAGGCTTTCACGAAAGTTTCAATTTTCGATTCCTACGAAATTTCACATTAAAAAATTCAACTATTTAATTACCAGAGAGATTGACACTAGATAACCTTCTAAAAAACTTATAATTGTATCCTCAATGTTAACACGACACAAAATCGGTATAACAGTTTCAAAAAGAGAGAATGATTTCGAACTTTGTAGCACGCAGAAACGAAAAAGCTTGGAAAGACGCAGGAATAAAAATTTATTCGTCGTTTTTTGTCGTCACCATTCAACTGCGAAAAGTTAACGCCCCAAAGATGCCGAATTCATAAACGAAAAGTCGAAAATGAATTCCGCCCGCGAGCGAAATGAATGATCAAGGTATCTCCTTTAGTCACACAAATGTTTTGTTAAATCGACTGATCATTCTGGTCCCCTCAAGGAGCTGTCATCGAAGATGATTTATCGACCACGAGTATTTATACAGCAGCTAGAAAAATTCTCGTTTAGAGCGCAATACATTATGAGGCGTGGCAGAAAACTTCTTGCCTCTCATATTAATCCAAAGCTCTCTAAATCTACCAACGGACATTATTCATGTCTTTCATCCATCAGTCGTTCTTCCCCTCCGCTTTTTCCCCTCTCGCATCCCTTTTCAGCCTCGCTCCTTTCTCCAACTTTCCTCCTCTTCCCTTAACCTCCATCTTTTCTATCTTCATTCATCCTTTTTTCATCTTCTGCCTCAAATTCTTCGCCAAACTTCAATCTCATCGGGATGCCCCTTCTCCGCTCCGTGCCGCTCCCCCTATCGGAAGCCGCTCTCCTTTTCACTTCTTACGGCCGGTATGAATTCCGAGGGAATTGCATAGATGGCGGAGATGATTTTCCGAAATGAAAAACTTATTCACTTTCATCTGCGGTTGTTTATTATTTTTCAAAGGTCGGCTGGAAAATATTTGTTTTTGAGGCGGTGTTTCTCTCTCCCCAAAAACACCCATGCTCGGACTGTTAGAGCAAAAATGGGTCTACGCGTACTAAAAGGTGCTACCGAATGATTTTTATCATTTTTTCCTCTCGGCTAATATGTGCCAGATTCCTAATTTAGCGCGCATTTCGTTTTGGCCCTGTCGATGGATCGCTGAATCTTAATCAAGAGGCGAACAAAAGATCTGTGAGGTAGCGAATGGGAAGTAAGCTCTTACTTCTCTATCTGGACGTAATAATTATCACTAAATATCCGAGTGCCTTCTTCCCAATCGATCCTATTCGGACGAAATGGAGTGATTAACAAGTACATGTGCTTATTTTCTCGTTGTCGCGAATGTATGCTAATGACTGAATTCACCACGTTTCACTATTTTGAACCAATTGATTGTTGGATTCCTATGGGTATATAGACAATAGGTCTCCAAGACGTTGTATGAATTCCACAGGGGAACGGGTTTCTCATTAATTACGTCTGTGATACACATTACATATAATAGATAATGAGGATATCTCGGAATTCAGCGATAGGACTTTGAAGAGGAAGGTAACAATGGATCTGCGGGAAAGAAAAAGTCTGTTAACGGACAGAATTTTTCTTTTCTCCTCCAATTTGAGACACAGTCTTAATTTAGCGTGTTTCATTTTTTTTCCTCGGGATAGGTTTTTCAATAAGAGAGGAACAATAGAGCCGTAAGAGGATGCATGAAGTACCTACGAAAGTATATGTCGTAATGACACCGCAATTTTTGCGAAATAGAATAATCTATCTAGCACTATATAATAAGGAAAAATTGTCTAGAATTCGAGACTTGTAGAGTATCAAATATCCCGAACTGGGATAAATTAAAGTTTCCTTATAACTTCTGTTTTTGTATCACTAGGTACCAACAGCTGAAGGCCATACAGTATAATTTATTACCTCTCATCAGTTGACTCGAAAGTGAGAAATGAAAGTGCGATTTATGACAAATACCAAGTATGATCTTTCGAAATGGCTCGTGAAGACTTGGTACAGCTAAATAGTCATCAAGCAATGGAAATGATTATTCCTTTCTGTATACTAACACGTGAATTCAGCATGTGAATTGGTCTTACCGATAGATCGTTGGATTTTCGTTGAGAGATTAACAAAAGAACTCTCGAGAGAACTAATGAATTCCGCGAGAGTATGTATCTCATTACACACATAGGAGATCACCTGTAATGCTGATGATTAGGATAACTCAAAATCCCATATTTCGTGTTTTAAAGGGAGGAATGTTTCCATGCGCACGAAAAGAAGTATTCAAGTATATTTTTAATTTTTAATGCATGAAAAAGTCTTAATTTGGCGCGGGAGCCATGTTTTCCAGCCGATACATGTTTAGGTCTGAATTAACAGATGAATAGAGCTTTAAGAAGATGTGAATTTCATTGGGTTTCCCTATAATGCGGAATTAGAAAACTCAAAAGTCGTTTGTTTCGCGTGTCGCTTTTTTGGAGAAGCTAACAATGGGTCAATGTGAAAGAAAGGATGTATTAAGAGATGGCAATGTGTTTTTTTTTTCTTTGCCAATATACACCACCGTCATAATTTAGCATCCTCTATTATTTTCCTTCTAGCAGACTTTCGGATATCGTTTAATAGGGAAATAAATGATTGAGAAAATAAAAGACTAGAAATTTTCCTAGGAATCACGTTTTTAATGAATTACTTTGTAACTTAGGCGTACTGCATACAAGGAATTATGAGGACATTCCCAATTACCTCATTTGCAGATTTAGATGGATGCTATAAGGAAAGAGATTGGAAAACGGCTGTTAATGAATTTGAGGTTTAATTCGCTCCCGATGTCGTTTTCCTCCTTCTTTACCTTCTCGCTTTGACTAATTTTCGAAACAACGGAAACCTCTGGATTACAATCCGTACATAAGTATTCTTACGTAATTAAGAATTACTGTACGTATACATTTACACGCATCATCCATGACTACTTATTCTATAATAGATTATTATTATTATTATTATACTTATAAAATATTCTTCGACCTTTGAGGATGTTAGCTTGGCTGTTGGAATTCGCTTTCGGTGATTCTTAGAAGGGCGGTATTCGAGGGATTTTCATTGTTTCCAGAATAGATCACAGCGGGAAGGTACGGATCGCCGACGAAACCGGCTTTAGGAGAGTGTTAAACCTCTAATTTTAGATACAGATGGATAGTAATAATGGTTTAATTTATAAGGAATGATATATTAACGAATAGACATGTTCCTCTTCTGGCTGTAATGCCCGATTCTTACTAAAGCATGCTTTTTGATGCAAATTCCATCTTCTAACAGATGTGTACATGGTTGTTTATCAACAAACTGTACTACAAAAATCGAATTTGAAAACAATAATCTCTAATTTTACTCATTATGCATGTAGAATATAACTATTTTTAATATTATTTAGGAAACTTGGCATAACGAGGAAGGTAATTCATATTTATAATACTAAAATTCTACCGAAAAAATTGTACATAGTACATACTTGTGTAATTGTCATGTTTATCAATATTTTTTCCCAGTATACATACGGGAGCAACGTAATCGTCGATTCGTATGTATAACATTAATTTGAGAGTTCGTATCGTTAGTGCGGCGGAAATACCTTCTACGAATTTCCCTCTTGCCCTCTGAATCTACAGCAACGGACGAAAAACAATGGAGTGAGATAGGATGAATTTCTGTTATCTTATCCATAAAACCGCCGTTTTCGGAGACACGGAGTAGAACAAAGAACAGCGTAAAGGGTTCGAAACAGCCTTGGAACAGCGACAGCAACTGCTAAGATGTCATCTAAAGCGCCTCATCGCTCATCATATTTTTCTCCCCGTAGCAATTTACAGGGAAAGTTACTCCGCGGCGCGCTTATACACCACCTTACTGTTTGACACACGTGACAAAACACAAAAGCCTCAAGAAGACGCCAAGAGCTTAATCTAAAGTGTTATAAAAGGGGTCATCACTTTCGCTGACGCCTATCTCGCTATCAAGATCACTCATTTCGTGCTACCTGAACTTCCTTATTTATCGCTAACTTCACTTGCTCGTCTTATTCTTGAACAAAGCGTCTCTATTGCTGTAAGAAAAGAGAATTGGAACACCACTGTTAATGAATTAGAGATGCAAAAGACTCCATTAGTCGTTTGTCGGGGTCTTCTTGATACCGGGAGATCGGAGAGGCCGGGAACCGACTTCTAGGACCAACGGAAAGACCTTTGCAAGTTTATGTTTTTCCATTTGCAATACTAGTATACCAAAAACGTATATCTATCTGACTGTGAATCTAATGTTTGTACTGTACATATATTGACTCAAGAACTATTCAGTTTTTATGACAAAGAATACTTATGATCTGTTGTATGTTTTCTGTGTTAATTACTTTATTAATTTTATCATCCATTATATTGCAATCTCATTCTCTCCTTCTTTCACTATAACTACATTAAAAATTTCCCAGTTTTTTTACACCTCTCTAATCTTTGTGGGTGTTTTCCTACAGTGGATATATTTTTCTGTGATTGAAAGTATTAGTTTTTTCTCTACACAAAACCAGTTTCTTTCATTTTACCCGTATTTACATATTGAATTTTATGCTATTGCTTAAAATCTGGCTTCATGACATTTTATTAAATTTTGACAAGGGTTAAATGGAATATGAGACTATTAAATAAGGAATTTTGACCGATAATAAAATGTTTGTATTGAATTATAATTTCGGCCTTCCCTGGTCTTTCGACACCCGGAAGACACTCCGAAAAACGACTAACCGAGTCTGTTCAACCTCTAACATCTCTATTATCTTTGTTTACGAAGGATATACGGCAACCTGTGTATTTTTTCATCCCATACTTTTCTTTTATCGATTTTCAATACATCGCAGATCGCAGACATCGATTGCTGTCTATTGATTGCGATTAACCTCAGTAAAACCTTATCTTGACCAAGATTGGCAAGAAATAAGTCATGAAATTTCTTCATTCTTAAAGTAAATCCCGATATCTTCCGATAAGTTAGAACGTGTACGATAGGGTATATGATATGATAGGGGTATATGAAATGATCGGTAGATTTTTAAATTAATTTTCTTTTTGTTCTATGGAACCCTTCCACGGAAACATCCCTACCTGTCCATTCTGGAAACATTTACTTTTGAGTATTTTTACTTTTTGTGCTAGATCTCTTTAACGTGTGAAGGCGGCGACATGATCGCCAAAGTAAGTATTTGGCGTGCCTTGGTAAACAGATGACTCAGCGGATTTTCTGACGACCAGCTGTTTTCAAGGCAACCATTGGTATGGCCGCTCTGCAGGAACGATCCAATGTATTTTGGCGCCCAACACGAAGATTCTTTATGACGCTCTCACGGGTGAAATAAATTTCGATCGATACTATCCACGTAGATATAAAATAAACCCTGTATAAACATATAAAGTTATAGAAGAATGTAGTTATAGAAAGATAAAGGAGGTATCAGAGTCGATAGCAGTATTTCGGCCACGATAGTCTTTCGGATGGGATTCATTTAACAATAGAAGAATTACAAGGAATGGGTAATGGGTGGTTTTGCACGTAAGGGCGTGCACCCAGGAAAAATCCCCTTTTTTCAAGTCTATTCTTCCCTGGGAATAGAAGAATTGATTACCAAAAAGTTATTCGTTAAATTTATCAGTACGGATTTCGTTGACGAGGTAGTTGATTTTATTATCCCAGCTAAAAATATTCGCGAGCTCCGAGAGTAAACGAAAAAAGCGTTACAAGGAAATAATCATTAGAACAGATACAGTAAGTAGCTACTTCTGGTCATTTTTCCATCAGTGGAGTATTAGAGAATATAATGCCGATTAGAGAAATCTTAACTACAGATCACTGGAAAGTTATCATTAGGTGGTGAGAGAAATTGTACCCGACATTCATTAAAATTAAGATTTAATATACTTCGTAAGCCGCTTGAGGGCTTTCTCATTTCTCACGCAGTGACCAGATAAAGCTAACCGTCAAACTCTTTGAAAATCAGTTCTGAGAAGAATCCAATATGTATTTCAGTAACCAACCTTAATGACTGAAATTACGTCTATCATCCTCAGAATCAGAAGAATACTAAGTTCTTAGTTCAATAGCTAAGCCATCACCTTCAGAAAACTACAAAGAACTTAATATTCTTCCACCCCTGAAGGTGATAGTTCAGCAATTGAATTATGTATGTGGTCCTTCTCAGAACGGGCTTTTGCCGGAGTTGGAAGGTTTCCTTGATCTGATCACCGCTTGAGATCTGGAGCAGCCCTCTGATGGCTTAAGGAGAATTTTAAATCCCTAAATCAGTTGGTTGATGACGATACCAATGTTGGCAAAACCTGCTTGAGCAGTCATGGAATAATGTAGACTTTTCTTGTTTTATTTGCTTATTCTTCACGTCCATTTGCGTTACGATTCCCGGGATAGATAGATAGACTATTCGCATCACATCATGCATTTCTCCTTCCCTATTCTGCTTGACTGTAACAAGCAAGCGAAATTTAGCGTGAACTTCATCTCATCCGATAAAACTCACGGTTCTCCACGCACTTTTTAGTGTTTTTTAAGTTAAGAAGAAAGAGTGCAGCCAAAGTAGGGAGATATTCGCAGAGAAAGAACTCTCGAGTAGAAATTTAATTCCTGAAATGCGTAGGGCAGAATTTCGCCTCGCGAATACCTAAAGGAAGAAGTTTTGTATCGAGTCGTCTGGAGAGACCGCAGGGAAAACGAGTTTCCCAGAATTTTAAAAGTGCTTCCTCTAAATAAAGCGAGGAATCCATTATCTTTGAAAAAGTAAACGCTTCGCTTCATCCTCCTCCACATATAATACAATTTGCCCGTAAATCTTCGCCCCCAAGTCGAAATCTAATAAGCTGATTTATCCTCGTTTCAGGCAAACACAATGGCATTATCGCGAGAATTAATTGCGTTTGAATGTAGTCGTTTTGCCACCTGCGCGTTCTCCGAAGGCACCCGTAAAAACGGCGTGAGCTACGCGAAAAAAAGAACGTTCACACTCGGCGGAATCCCTTACCAATTCCGGCAAATGTTTTAGGATAACCTCTTCGGCTTGCATAATATTTAGGGAGCGCACCACTCCGGAGTATTGTTTGAAATCCGTCGTCCGCGACGCCGCACCGGGACCCACCACCCAAGAGAGTGTATTTAATCTACTAATTCGCGCAATTTCCTTAAGAAGTGGAATGAGTCGACGCTCCGCAGGGTAAGAAAGATGTATCGAGCGAAGAGAAGCTCAAAGAAGAATGAGAGGAAGGAGCTGAATACAAGGAAGCGGAGAGGAAAAGAACTCTGGCCGCTATATAAATGGGATGCTAAAAGAAATGATACAAGCAGCCGTAAAAAAACGAGCTGCTTTATTTTTTGGGTGGGAATGATACGAGGTTTGGTGCACGGCTCGGCCAAGAGACGTCTCTTGAAAGAAGAGATGGATTAAAGGTGTACATGAAGAGAGAGTTTGGGTGCGGCAGAGAGGGCTGCGAAACGGAATTGGAAGTGTGTTTGGCGGGAGAAGTAAGAAGTTTGAGTAGATTGACGGTGGAGGGAAGGATTGCTAAAGTAGGGGAGAGTTGAGAGACGTGAGAGAAGGGAAGAATTGGTTGGTGAGAGAGGACGTAGGATGATAAAGGGAGAAGGATATGGGCAAAGAAAGAATGGGAGTGGACAGACTGACACTGGCTGAGAAAAGTGGGACATAGGCCCATCTAACATTTATGTCATCGTAAAATGTTTAAAAATAGCCCTAAAATGGGACTTAAGTGCACGGTAATAATTGATTGAGGTAATATGGCATGGAGGGAAGAAGGTATCTCGCAAAGGGCTCTCATAATTTACGCCATTTGGATGACGAAAGCTAAGTCTATTATGACTACTTGGGTGCTCCCTTTTGTAGGAAGCTGAGGGGACGGAGATGGTGTAGAGATAGCGAAATCATAGAAATGGAGCTAAAGTGGGAATGAGGTGGACGGGAATGGAATAGAGAGGTGGAATGGACGAAGTGGAGGTGGATTTGGAATGGGGAGAATGGATAGTGAGCTGAGATAGAACAGGTATGAAATAAAAATCCGCTGTAATCAACTAATCCACAGCTATCCTTCTTACTCGTGTTTTATGCCACCCTCTCTCAGTATCATCGGTGTTAATTTTTTATTATATAATTTCTTATGATATATGATTATACGATTCATGTTTGGATTGTATTTCACTAAAAAAAACAATCTGAAGCGTTCGATATAAAATTTATTTTTATCGGAATATTTTTTTAATATTTAATTATTTTACATTTACTTTAAGTTATTTTATTAATTTGTATCGATTAACTGTAACCTGGATAAAACTTGTGATATAGTTTTCGGTGCTTGGTAACTCTTTATTATTCTTATTTTTATTTGATATCGTATTCTTAATACTTTAATTCACAAATTCATTTCACTTTTCAGAATATACGTATATTTACTGAAAATTACCATGGAATATCTGAAAGCGAGGTTAGAAGGAAGAAAGATCTGGATAACCCTAATCTTACTCAATAAAGACGTCAAATAGTTAATATTGTAGACAACCATTAGATTAAGTTTCATTATATTATATAAATAGTAATATAATATTAGATATGTAATATTTAAACTAGGATTTGTGGTGGGATAAATGTGAAAACTAATGTAGATTATAATAGTTTAACATACGGCTGCATAGATCGATAGGTATGAAATTCATAGAGAGAATAGTGGAGAAAGTGAATGATAGGTAGAAATATAGAGAACGAGAGACTGTGCTCGAATCAGCCAAAGTTATAATCTAAAAAGTATGGATTAAGTAAAGATTGGATGGATGGAATTGGTTGGATGAAATGGAAGCTGACAAAAAAGGTCTTCACAGAGCAAAGGATTGAGACTCGAACGCAAATCTTTCTCTTACTGTCTAATCGCATAAAAGCGTGAGGAGTAAACTTTGGAAGGGCGAGAGGAAAACAAAAATGCTCTTGTTCAAATAAAGATTTTAAAGACCATTTATTATTCGAGACGAGAATGAGATGTCAAAGAGAGAGAAGGGAAAATCTGAGAGGGAGCAATGAGGTGGGGAAGAAAGAGAATAGGAATACAAGTGGAGGGAACCTAGTCAAAGAATAGTGAAAGAGTGAGGACGGAATGAGCAACGAGAGCGAGGAAAGAGGATGTTTTCCTCCCAAGAGATACTCGATGAGGAATTTTTTGAGTGGGTGAGGTTAGCTGCCTTTCCAAGTTCAAACAGAACGAAAAATTGTAATTAGACCTTGTTGTTAGCTCATTGGTTTGAGCTCTCTTCCGCCATGCTGGGCACTTCGGATCGAACGTCGCCCTTTTCTCTCTCTACATTGATATTTTTATGCTTCCCTACCATCGACGACGGCGATAACCACGAGTTTCTAATAACGCTGTACAGATTCAACGTACCGTTTCGAGTCAGCGGGACGCTTTGAATTTTAAATCGCGTTAATGAAAAAGATTTCGCGGGAATTATACGCGTTTCTTGATGGATCGCCTCTTTTTCCCTAGGAGGATAATGGACCCAGAATCAATCGCTTTAAAATTTCATGTACATCCAGCGTTTCATTTGAATTTTTGGAAATCCCTTTGTCCCCAAGGGGTCGGTCGGGATAGATATCTACGGGGTGCTTTTAAGTGATTTCTCCTTCCAATGCTCAGCCTCCGTAGCGTTTCCGAACATTCCCCAGGGTGAGGTTTTAATAACCTTTCCTTCAGGCTATTCATCCTAATTTTAAAAATATTCCAACGGTGGTCTGTAAAGGATCGAAATTTCGGGTTTGACAAACGTTGAATTTCCTTTTACATCGTGCTCCGAATCATTAGGAACGACTACACACGTAAATAATTCTAGATTTGTCTTCGTGACGCATTAAGAACTTATCGGTTAATCTATAATTCCGCGCAAGAGCTAAAACGGGAAATGCTTCTGTTATTAAAAGTAATAACTTCACGGTCTGAAACATTTCCATGATTTCGCCCAGTGGTGTGGAGACGTTATTGAGGAATTTCAATTTAATTATGTAGGGTGTACGTGTCCCGAATATATATTTCCGAGCTTAATAGGCGAACGTGTTGTAAATTTATGATTAAAAAACCCATTTTCTGTCGGCTTATTTTTATCTCGCCATCTCATCCCATTTAAGTTTGTCACACCCCGAATATATTTCGATTAAACCTCCGAAATTGATTTTAATGCGAAAAATGTCAAGCGGTCATTCAATAAACTGGATTTATATACTTGCAGCAATGGCTAATATATTAAAAATAATATGCTTACGATCATCTTTTGCGTGAAGAATGGCTTGCACCGAGAGTAATCCATGTCAAATGAAACGAGTTTAAGTTTCAATTCCCGTCTATTTATATTCATTTTAATGATTGATAACTTTTATAATTTTTGGGAGATCATACCAGGGGCGGATCCACAAGTTATAATCACGGCAAATTCGATCACGGCTTTAAATTCTGAAACTTTTTGATCCACCAAAAGTTGCATCTGAGTTTTTAAATATTTAAATACAATATTCTTATCGATATCAAGAAACTAAATTTAGAAACTCATAATCGTTGTAAATTAACTACTACAGTAGAGAAGGTTAAGTTTGAGAGTACAGATTTATGGAATGTATTCCTGAGGATTTCAGGATTATTTTATCTTGAATGTTGGATTTAAAATGAGAGATAAACAATTTGATATGATAAGAAAATTCAAATACGCACGGAAGCACGCAGGTGGTGCGAAACAGTGCGTTGTGCTATTTAAAATTGTCGTCCTGTTTTTAAAAAATGTTTTCTATTTCCTGTTCATGCGGCGACAAATTGAAGGTCTAAATTATAAAAATATAGAGCTCTTCCTGGAACTAAAGAGATTCAGGTATTCCGTAACTCAAGGGGATGTATAGATTTTCAGAGCGTATCTGCCCGAGGCACCCAATGTATTTTATAGCCATCTCTTTAAATTTACTCCTTGGAGACTTTATTTCGAGTTATTTAACCTAAGAATTTTACGATATTAGTTTCCATGCTTGGTAATTTGTTTGTAAGATCTCAAAAGTTTCGGTAGGATTTATTGCTTAGAAAATTAAAAAGTAAATTAGGAAATGCGGAGATTGTTCAAATCCAATGAAATATGTACTCTATATAAAAGAAATAAATTTAGTAATAGATATGTAAGTACTAATATTTTTATTCAAGCCGGTTTCTCTTTTAATAATTCTGGAGTTATTGTTCAATCTGTAATGTATATTGCTTAGAATCCCTTTACTACATGTGTGAAATTTGTGTCTTTCAGACTATTCCCTTTATTATTCCCTTATATAAGTTGTACATAGTTGTGGTCGTCTCATTATGAGCGAAGGAAATTCTTCAGCGGGTACAAAGAGGGTGCGGTTTGGCCAATGAACACCTTTTCTCGTGTCATTCCTCGGGTTTTCCACCATTTTACTCCTTCACACCCACCAACCTCTCCTTTCCCTCAACTTTTTTTACCACTCCTGGCATTATTTCCTCTCTCTACACCCCCTCTATTTACTTGAGATTGAAGTGTTTTGTAGGTGCTGTCTAGTTTCCATTTCCTAGGAATTAAATTAGTACACTAGGAAAAAATTTATCGAAATCAAATTATATTTGTAACAAATCTCAACCAAGGCACACTTGGTGTACTACAAGTATAGTGATTCTTCGGCTAACGTATAACAATAAATAACAAAGTGTTTTTTCGTCTAACGAAGGTCTGTTTGTCGTATTTTTGATTCTTTGAGAGGCCGTCAACAATTTAGATAACGAATGTCTTGTTGCTTTTCGCTCTTTTTAAGTGTATAAAGGAATTCAAGTCACCAAAGTTAGTGAATGCAAAATTTTTTGATTTTTGACTCTTAAGGGTGTCCATTAAAAAAGGCATTATTTCAAGATTTTTAGGAGGATCTATAGAACATATACAAACCATTGTTTTAGCATATCATTTAATGCTATTTATAGTATCAGTTGAGACTTTTTTAAAAGCCATGAAAGTGGGACTTTCCGTCACCTTACTTGAAAAATGAAATTAACATGCGCAAGATCGAAAAATCTTTGACAAAAATGCATTAATTATTTCATGTGAAATATTTGAGTTAATTAAGAAAAAGAATGGTATTCCATTGTAGTAGTTCTTTACGGTATGGAACCACTTGGAAAATCACGTCGACTAACGATCTTAATTAAGAAAAAAATAATGTTCGATAGCAGGGGTAATTCTGCTTCAAAGAATTATGAGATCATGCAGAGTTGAGGTAAATTTAACTTCCACATATAGTTTTCGAGTACACTGCTTGTTAGGAGACCCTTACAACTGCATCATTAAGATGCTCGAATGTGTTCTCATTTCTACTCCAATACGAAGCCGATCTAGGGCTTCTACGATAACAAAAGGAAGGGCGAGAGAGAAAAATCCCGCTCTGGCATTTGCCTACAAATGAAAAAGGCCGAGCGGCACTGATTTACATCCTCGCCGACGATGGGAGGGACGCTTTCCAAGTCCTCCGTTCAGTTTGAAATAGAGCGGTGCAATCACCGGCACAAAAATTCGTTTTCATCAGATTCCAAATCAAATTAAGTCGCGCGCCGATACCCCAAGTGCGCCGACAACGCCACCTTTCATGTCAGAATGTACTAAATGTGATCATGAGCTGGTCTTGTTCGAGGATATCCACATGCGATACCGTTTGAGAGGGTACTTCTCGTTCTTGTTCATAATTCAACTCGTCTATTTCTACCGCTACTAGATCTATGTATTTCACCTACTCGAAGGAAATGAGATTCCCGTGTACATTTTCACTCCCACTCGCGGGAATATTTGCCTTCAAAGTGTTCTCTCTCTCTCTTTAGCTTGATTGAATGGCCGAACCCTTTTCCAAAGTTTAAAATTCAAGATTTTTAACTCCTGTGTTTCGTTTTTACGGATATGCAATCAATGGAAAGATACCTTTTGAGTGGGGAAGGAATGAGAGAAGTTGGGGTTAACTAGTTACCATGGTAAATTTTTTTTCACAGAGTTCAACGTACCAGAGCGTCAGGTCACTCGGTTGGATACACGTTGACAATATTAAAACAGTTCGACAAAGGGTCTGTTCGTGGGAAAAAAGATTTTTACGTTTAGTAAAAGAGGGAAATTTCACTTTCGCTTTCTCTTTAAGAGATAAATTAGAGTAACAGAACTAGAGAGTGTGTTTCATTTTTCAGAATACAATTGCATGCCAAGCGAGAGGTGGATCTGATCACATGATTACACACATTACCTTAATATGAGCGGCGGATTTAACTAAGAGAAAAATTAGAAACTTTTCGTACACAATTTAGTTATATACGCGCAATTCACCGTATTATTAGTAAACATTTTACACTAAAGATAGGTCAATTAACAAGGTGGCAGGGTTCGGTTTAAAAGAAGGAATTAACAACTGAATCAAACCCTTTAACAGAAATGAATTAGTATATAAATACAAATACAACTGGTGAGATTTTTTAACCTCATAAACTCATAAACTCCCACATTAATCATCACTTAGCACTTAAATCACTTGAGATGTATTTAAAAAAATACTCATTCCACATTCCTTATTAAATACAGTTATACCTACACATACAATATTACAGACCGCTGGATTCACTGGAAGTGTTTATTATAGTTGGTATAGTTTATAGTTTTTTACAACAATTAACTTTTATTGTTAATTATTATAAAAGAAACGTTTAAATATTGCGCAGGATGGGTATTAACACTTGCTATGATTTTCTATAAACAAACGAATAATCTCAGTAAGTGCCTATTGTAGTTTTTTGTCGTACATTGCGGACAAAGAAAACAGAGAGGCAAAGAACTTCACTCGGGAAATTAATACCGGAAAAGTCCCACATTCCAATTAACGGATAAAAAATAGAAATAAAACACACGCAATACAAAATAGCAATGAAAATTAGACGATATAATAATACAACTAAGTTATAAGAATAAAAGAGAAAGAGGCTGCGAGGTTCATGCACGCATGAAATTTACAATTTACATATTCAAAAGATGTTAAAGAGACAATTTCATTTCAATTACGAGTTAATACATTATCACGCTATTCTCATACATCATTGTCAAAGTGGGTGTATTTTCTGTCTGTGACGTTAAACTTAGTTATTTACAAAAGTTCTAGATATAAACAATAGAAATTAATTAACATAAAGATAAATTAACGAAATATTTATGAAAAGGGTAGCATAGAAACAATAGGTACAATGACCATCAACAAAGGATAATCTTTTAGTAAAAAGAAATCAGATGTACAAAGAATTATAATGATAAGTAACATATTGATATACATAACAAAAATTGGATGTATTAGTTAGTGGGGAGTAAGTAAAATAGGAGAACAGTAGAGAGGGATAGTATGGAGAAATGAACACAAGAATAATTCATTAGATAGGGTTAATATTAGTACAGCTTTGTCCTCGAAAGAGTTGTTCAGAAAAGTCTATTTGAATGAGGGTAAAGAAGAGAGAGTTTTGAACTATAGGGGTGAATTTTAATGCCTACAAGCGCTGGCATAAAAAGATTTCTAATATATTTCAGTTCAATGGATTAGTATTCGCATTTCGTTGTTCCCGCTCGTGAAGTAGTCACAAACAGCGATAATACTATAGAATGATGAGGATGGATGTTGAGGGTCATTATTACAATTGATCGAGAAGAAAAGTGAAAGTAGAAGAAACTTTCTTGTGTTTTTCTGCTCGACAACTGTTTAAAGTTGTCTGAGATGCTCTAACTTCCTAAGATCACAAAAAGCGCGCCGTATATCGGCTTGAAATTCAGATAAAATAAATAAGGTCGAGAATAAATTGAGTTTCGACTTTGCCCCGCGTATCTTGTTTTTCCGAATGAAGATCCTTGAAGACACTGATATGATAGAGAGTGTAACTCAATAAGAAAAGGAAGTAGAACGTTTTTCTATTCATACAAGGCCTGTTAAAAAGTGGAACGAATAAAGATGGTGGATGCACTTTATTTTTTCTTTCGATTATGAACTTGAACTTTTCACCCTTTCATAAAGGTTTACTCGTTTAACCTTCGCGTATTCTTGTGCCGCAGAAATTCATCCAAAGAAGGAAGGCAACTTAAAGTTGGAAACACTCAACTTCTGGTAGTGAAGCACATTCTGAGCAAAAATGTAGCTTTTCTAAGTTTCTATTGGATTTAAATGAAACTTCCGGGTATAAACTTAGGTCTCGGTCTCATTAATTTTTCCTCTACCCAGGAGAAATGGTTCTGATTATGAAAGTATACAACTTTGATAAAACATTGTTCATACGAAAAAATTAAATAATTATTCTGCTTTTGTCCACCTCGTGATAAGTGTCTCCTCGAGTTCTGCATTATTTCAGAGTATCTTTACATGATTTAATTTATAATGATTTAATTCATGTGAAATTTCTAATTTTCTCTCGTCACTTTGATCATTAAAGAGTACGTAGAATGTATGACAATTTGAATCAGGTTGTGAGTTTGTTGCAGCGGAAGAAGCCACAGATATTTCGAATGCTTCCTCAAGTTTTCGCGAAGTATTGAAAGCAAACTTTTCGTTTTTCATAGCAATCCGGTCGGAGAATATTTCCATCATTGGAGTTTGTAGCTACTTTTCCATCGGTGTTTGAGCTGACTACTCACAAGATTCAAAAATATGGGAGATATATCGATGACGATCTGCAAGGTTTGAATGTCTCCTAGTATGTAAAATTGATGTGGGATGTCATGCTCGGCAGTCTTCAATATTCTTTGCTGCTCCTCTTACACAGCAGAGAGGTCTAGTCTTTCCCCACTCCCATTCGAGATACTGTATGCGGTTTCTGGTTTTAATGGACTCATTCCAAATCGGAGAATTTGGTATTCTATAAAAAACGTATTCCGAGAGAAAATCTTTTTCTTGGATCCGTTTTACCAAATATTCCTTAAATTTATTCCTTATATATTATTTAAATATTAACCCTTTCGTAATTGATAAATTATTACTTATAATTTCAATTTTATATTATTTATTTATGTTATATATTTTATTTATATATTTATTTACTTATATTTATATAATTTATCTTAATAATTTGTTGCATTTTGCGAAGAGTATTCTAGTAAAGACTTTTACAGCTGTCATATCTCTTAATATTGTTGAGTTAAGAGAAGCGTTGCTTTTTCTCGCAATGAAACACGGCCGGATTTCGAAGAATAATCATTAGCATTAAAATTATCACTCGTCTTAACCTGGTCTAGTTTTATCAAAGAAAAAAATTATATGTGGAACTAGTGCAATGCTTCTCTTCATTATACATAATGTATTTCTACAACACCTCGCCTCATAATTTGTGAAATTCATTCTGTTAACTTGGGTGAATAGAATCGATGTTCCATGTAGTTTGTAAGCGTTAAAACCTCCACAGATTCCTGTAATGTTTTCTTATTTTTTCGATATTTTAGTGAGTTTCTTACTTGTATAATGGTGTGTACCATGACTAAATTGGCATATACCTTTATGGTCATCATCGAAACAGTTCGAATCAATATTTTTATTGCTTGCAAAAAAGTGCCGAACTCATTCACGGTGAGCTTAACGTCACGTTTATTCACAGAACTTCTTAATTTTTCTTTCTATCTTTCATGCTCTTCTACCTTCCTTTACCTCAAACATTCCCTTTAAATACTTTTAACTTCGTAGTTCACCTTTCTCCTAGATCTCAGTCACTGCATAAAATCAGCTTTTTCTCGGTCATTCTATCCTTTTAGTTTCTCTCAAATTCTTCGTATACACCCTTTTTCATTCTGGATCCTTCATTCCTTTCCACATATCCAATCCAAATTAAAACAACCCTTCCCCCGGCCATGCTATTCTTTCATTCCCAATTCACTCATCATTATTGGTCCTCGATCATTATTGGGTCTTTCCCCTGTTTTTCCATCCTTGCTCTTGATCCAAGTCATTCCAACTGCATTGCGATTACTCATGAGGTTTTTTTTACATAACCAACTTCCCTTCCCAAACCACAATTAGGGAACAAGCATATTATTAAATAAAACATTTCATATCTTTCTTGAACGATCATTTGCTCAGTATTGATGTATCTGCTTTCGTTATAAAATGCAATAATTAATGAAAATCCTAAGTTGGGTGAAACAAATTTTACTTAACGTAATTATACATTTACCTGCAAATTCTCCTGAACGGCATCTCTGAATGTTCTGAGTGGAAATATCAGTGGATAGAGCAACCGACCGGTATTTGATAGATCTGGGTTCGAGCCCCGGTCCCGTCAGTCTTTTTTCATGTCCATTACTCCTTGAGAGTACCAAAGTTATCCTATTAGCTTTGACATTGGTAAGAAGACGATAAAATCATTATTTTGAGAGTCTATTGTGTTACATTAGAAGAATAATGAAAATAAATCAATGAGAATCTAAGTTCACACCATAATAAATAACTTTCTTTAACGACGCAATTTTAAAGAAACTGGCAGATGGCCCACTCTGTAATAGAACCGACCCTGTCACGACCGCTTCGTCAAACATTACGTCGAGGAATGTCTGTCTGAGATTTCGGAATAAAATCCCCATACCAACCGAGCTGGGCAAATGTCTCTATGTTTAAAATGCGTCGCAGACACCAATCTGGAGAATTTGTTCACATTAACTCCACGATTCTACAATGCGGTCCCATCTAGAATTTAGTCTTCTCGGGCCGCGGTCGGGTCGGCGAAACGCGCGAGGCATAGCGTAGGTCAGTCGAACTGGGAAGGGATGAAAAATGACGGTAAGAAAGGAAGAAAGGTGGGGGAAGACCGGAATAGGGAAGATAAAAGGGGTAGGCAGGGGTCGAGAGAATGATGAAGGAAGGAAAGAGGAGGATGCAGCCCGGATAGAAGAAGAGCTAAGGGAAGAGCACTCGAGGAAGAGAAAAGATAACTCAACAGTGGGATTTTAGCGGGGTTTGGGAAGGAGATGAACCACAGATGTTGAATGCTGATGTGTTTGTTGGAGAGCTAGGATGAAAGAAACGGAGGCTAGACCGTGTGAGGTGAGACGATTGGGTGGCGGAGCTTAGCGGAGAGATGCGTCAAGGATGTGAAGTCGGATTTGTAAAAAGGGGTGTCCTTAAGAGCGAATGGGGAGGCCTCCGTTAGCTCTGTACCGAGGGATAAAAATGGAAGTGCCTCTAAGTTGGCTACGCTAAGGGTGTTAGATGCGTTGAGTGGGTTTTTTCCGATTCGCGAGATCGCTATGATGTCGAGACAGGGTGAATGGCCAATCGAGATACCTTTCCGCTCGGTTGGCTAAGTAAGAAGGATGATCCATAGATTAAAACGTTTTTACCTTTTTCAGCAGAAAATGACGTGCCCCGAGAGAGGGGATGCTTCTTTCCACGCGGCCTTTTATGAACAGTGAGCGGATGTAGCTAAATGTGCAATCTTTCCCAGTTTTGGGGAAAAGCAAGGTGGGAAGGCGTAGATTTCCGCGAAATAAGAAAGTTAGGGAAAAGTTGGGGGATTTAGGAGGAAAAATCTGGCGGAATAATGGGGATTTTTTATTAGATGGATAGCCCGGAGTTTATCCGAAGATTTTCGCGCAATACGCTCTCGAGGGAGGAGTTTCTTTCGAAAATTTTCGACGATTTCCGTGATGCAACTTCCCGGAGAGGCGTTGAGCAGAGAAGCTTCCATCACGTAATTTCAGCGCGCAATATTTATCCGATTTGAAATATAACAAATTGCATCCGGGCGTAGAAAACGAAATCCCTAATGGAATGGGAGAACGGAGTGCCTTTTTATTTCCAGCACCGTGAGGGTTTTTCATCTCAGTAAATTATGCAGGACACCAGCTTTGTAGAACTTCCTCGTTATCATACCCGAAGCATTTAGGGCCATTCTTCCCTTCCGTGGTTGCCTCACAATATTATCTCTCCCCATTTCTCTTTCTTCCATTTCCCGTTTTGTAGCTCAATATTTTTCTTCCCCGTTCTCTTTCTCATTTAGCGCAGATTTGCCGGAGTTGGAGTGTCGAACCCCACCAATGCCATCCTCTTTTAAACGCAACACACTCGCTTTGAGTGGGAGTTTGGTTTTTGTCACGAGTGCAATTTCCCCGCCGCTGTGCCAAAAGAATATCGAAGCCGTGTCGAATGAATGGATGAATATAAGCTTCTTTCCACCGCTCAGCACCGCTTTCCATCGATACTCCCCCTCAATCTTTTGTCTCGACGCACTCATTTAAGCAAAGTGACGCGTACATCGGAATATCTCTCATTTTACCGAGGCTCTTGTGAGTGAGGACGAATTTTTCCATACGTATAATATCTTCTCTCGACTGCCTTTGTCTTCCAATCATCCTGCTAACTTAGATGTCATCTTTCCCCCCTTTGTTATTTTTTTCCTGGCAGATATCCATTTGAACGCACATCCTATCACAAGTTTATGGGGATGATCGTCGTTCTTCCTTTTTGTCACCAAACGTAATTTATACTCGTAGGTATACCGCATGGATGGAGGAAAACTACATCGATTCAGGCATCCTATTCCGCGGGAAAAAACCACATAGACGTGCGGATTGTTGAACTGAAATTCATCTGCCAATGGAGGAAAATTCTTTTGATGGTTGAATGCATTGAATATGTACTGACGCCAAAATAATCATCTCAACATTATATCAGGGTCCTTTTGTGCGAAGAATAAAAATTAAATTTTCTCTTTACGTCTGTTAAAGTTTTCTACACTACGGGATTTCTGAAAAACTTTAACTGGGGAGATTTTTTCCCACCTTTTGATCCTTAATTATTTGAGTTGCCTTTGAGTCGAAAGTTTAAACTTTATAACTGATATCTGTTGAATGTTAGAGAGACCATTTTGTTAGGGAAAAAATTCATGTCTAACATGGGTTGAAATTTTAATTAGCTCTATCCCAACGTATGTGAATCCATTCCAGAACAAACATACAAATATTGTTAATATATATTATTGTTGGTGATATACGTATGACTATATTATTCGAAACACACGTCCTATTAAAAATTCTCCTTTTGACTAATCCTTTGATATCTTTTGAAATGGAGAAACTCAGTTTTCCTTACATGCGTGCTGAATATTGACAGTCAAATTTTTATGCAACACAATAGCGCAGAATATCATATTATTATTATTTCATCAAGTATTTACCCTACCCGGCTTGATGAGAATTCGTCGTTAGTTATACATGTAAGTTGCAGTTGACAGCAGATTTTAGGGCCATTAACAAAAGGTAAGAAGGAAGTAAACAATTAGCTATATTAATGATAGTTTATGTGAAACATTTTATAAGGTACAGTTCACACAGATACCATATATTCGTAGTGTTGTATTTCACTATTTTCAGAATAAATAATTCTAGATACTTTTTCTTTTACAACATACAAAGATAAGATATATTATTGTAAGATTATTTCAACAAATTATAGTTTCTTTTGCGGAACAAGATCCATTTATTTCATAATTATATATACTTTTTTCTTCACATTATTAGAAATACTTTAAGATAACGATTATTCTTTCCCTAAGTACACCATATTTGCGCTTCAAATCAATAAATTCAGCCCAACGTAACTTGGAATGTCTTCTTATAAATGATTATCTTTGTCCTCCGTAACCTTCCAGGGCGCGTCCCTTGAGAAGAATTAGAGCTGTCATACATTGTAAGGAATGATTTAGAGGAAAACCACAGTTCATTGGCTGTTATGGTTGAAAAAGAAAGGATAAAAAATGTCGGACGGGGTTTTCCTTACATTTTTACTGCCGAGTTCTTTATAATCAATAACCACTGAGCGTGTTGTGCGAGCATTAGCTAGGACGTCCCGTTGAGTAGCCTTAGAAGAAAAGATGTAAGAATAAAGCACCATTAGAGGTAGCTTTGTTTCTCCATGTGCTCTTTTTCTCTCTTTGCTCGCTCGAGAAGGCATCAATTCACGCTACCATTATTACACACGCGTCATCAGACAAAATTGTTGCCGAGTACTATGAAGAAGCATAAACAAGAACCCCGTTGGTGTGAGACTCAAGAAATTAAGGTCGCTGTAGCGGAGTACTGAGTAGTAACAGAATGCCGGAGGAAAAGTATCGTTGACGGTAGCCATATAAGTTTAATGATGTAATGTACGGGACTTAGACAGACCGCAAGGGAAAGCAGTGTCACTAGGTCAGGAAACAATGCCGCAACGTAACGCTTAAAACCATTACCTTGACTGCACTAGCGTTAAGTACTCGTTATGTTTTTCCTCTGTGTGGTTAGACTTGGTTTCAACTTCCTAGATCTACTTAAGTATATATTATCATTGCTAAAGTTTTGAGGAAGTGCATGTACCTCAACGTGGTGCTTTTTATTCTCCTTATGGATATAAGTTTGTAAACTGTTAACCATGTTTACGACTTTACTTGTTTAGACAAAGAACGAAGTTTGAGCGAAATAGGTCCCTCAGCTCAATGTAGATTTTCGTTTGAAAATGTGTATGGAATAATTTCATGGTGGAATTTTTATCTTTGATGTGCCATATTTTCATATGCAGTCAAATTATATACAGTAAAACTATTTAAAACGCTTCTGCTGAAGTATCTTGCTTAATATGCGGTTTTCTCTTGGTTCCGGTTCCGTTAACACTAAGTAATAGTAAAAATACCAATTAAGACCCTAATTGCTTATCAGGCGGATTTTTCTCGTTCACAGATGTACTGCAACCCGCCGTATTCAATACTTCGCCTCATTTGATAGATCTAAAATTGTTTACGTTCGTCTGCCCTAATTTTCCATACGAAAAAGGGCTTCACTGTAAAGTTAAAAATGACTTAAATTAAGTAAAAATGGACGACGCTCTCTTTGTGCGAAAATCTCATAATTTATAAAATATAACTTAAAAGCCTGTTTCATAACATGGTAAAGTAAAGCAAGCTATGGAAGATTCCGTTTCGTTTTTGAGGTGTTAAGTCCTTATTTGAAAATTAAAAAGCCACAAATATTTAGTCAAAGCCAAATTGTAGCCAAAGTATTTATTTACTTAAAATGTATCTACGAAATAAAGTTAAAGGTACTGACTGATCTTTAGTGGAAATTCATTATAAATTCAAATGAGAATCACATATGGGAAAGTAAAACTTTTAGTTCTCATTTGAATTTATCTATCAAGCATTTCAATTTAAGTGTTTTCTTAAGTCTTCGCCTTCTTTAAATATTTAAGTGCAGTACTACCAACTTAGGGTCTTGTCCACAGAATAAACCATGTTGGATTAAAGAATTTTACTATCTTTTAAATCTATTTGTTAAAGTTGTAATCTTTATTTGATTCAATTTGAAATCTTTTACACTGAATTTATCTTCAAGAATGTAGAACTCCAGTAGAAAAATTATACCCAGGTAATAATTTATGGGAAATGTTTAATAGGTGTACTATGTACCCTCGTAGATATGTCAAATACGCACGAAAGAGCTATCTAAACTTGAAGGCATTTCTTCCAAGATTATTTTTAACGAGCATATATTTTCCATTTTTAATGGCAGCTCGTACTTGTGATATCTCACACCTCACGCTTTTTTCTTCTCCGCATTGTTTCCCGTCGCGTCGAAGTGTCCTCTCAAATAAATACAAGTGTCGGATTAAAGAGACAGAGATTTGGGGAGATGGAGGATAACATCAATTATATTCTCCCGCTCTATCGCGCTCTCCCTCTCATTTATTTTAAACGACAATGGTTTTTGCAGCGGCAGCTGAACTTTCCACCGAAATCTCCAGCCACTGAAATTTCCAAAGGTGATTTCCAGTAGTGAAAATAAGAACGACGTAACGTAATTCAATGCCGTAATGCTATAAAGTCATGATTTAATTAGACATTTCCGCGCGGGTCTACGGAAGGCGGCGCTTTGAGGCTTTTTTGGGATGCGTTCAGTGCGAGTGAATGTGCTCGCTTTTAGAGGGCCCTTTCAGATTCGTAGGTCCCCCGGCTGGAACATAATACCACAAACCCGATTAACTTTAATCCTCTTCTTTCGGTTCATATTTTACCTCTCTTTTCCCCCTTTTCTAGATTTTTCTTACGGATTATTCACAATTACTATAAGATTACGTCCGGCGAGGGTAGTCTTTTGCCTAACGAGGGTGCCTCCGATTTCAAAGGTCACTAGTTCGATCCTGCTTTAGAGAGTGAAAATACGTAGCCACTTTCCATTGGTAGCGGATAGTGAATGGAATATCTGAAAAATCTGGGATTCCTAGGATGGAAATAATATCAAAAAACACAGTTTAATCACAAAGGTTATACTTTTTTGTTTTAATTCATTTTCAATTATTATCGAAAAAATTATTAGTGAAATTTCATACGCTGAAGTAATTTTTTTATTATAAGCCGGCTATTGTTGGTGAAAATTACGAAATAAAGCCCGAGTCTGATTTGTTTAATTAATAGATTGCTTGAATTTCCTCTTTTAGCTTATTTGAGTTTAGAAGTACTTTATATATAATCGTTGACTTTTAAGCCGATTTTTAGAGGATGAAATTTGGTGAATTTCACAAAGCTATTTCGCCTGCGGTTATTCTGATTATAGCAAAATTAATTTGGCAATATTCACAAATCCCTAAAAAGATTCATTTTATTTGTTGAAATATGGGAATGATTGTAAAAATTTGAATATATTTAGATAAAAATGATATTATTAATGGCAAGATTGATGCTTTTTTAACCAATGCCTGAATTAAATCAAACTAAAATTCAGTCCATCTAATAATGCCTAAATATAGATTACCCATTCTATTTAAAGTAAAATTAGCTTTTCTTAATAAGATAAGCTTACCTCGAAGTTAATTATATAGGACTTGTTTGTCAATTATAACCGTAAGTCATGAGTTAACGCATAAAAGGTGACCTCTCTCCTACGGAAATTTGCAATGTCGTTCCTATAAAACATTTCACGGATTATGTTGTTTTCCTCTGTAACAAAATAGGAAATGGGAGTTTTATTATTGCAGTTCGTGAGCAGTTTAACTGGGAAACTGAGATACAAAAGTTTACATGCATTATTTAAGAGGAAGGAAATGTCAGAGGAGCAAATATCACCTTTGGCATCAAATCTTCATTTTCTCTCGCTATGGTATTACACATAAAGTTGTACGGCCCGTGTTAGTTCAACTCCATATATTATGAAGATTACTTAGAATTGACAAATTGTAAGAACAAAGTTAAAAAATTTAACGAGATTGGAAAATGAACATAAAAAATAGAGGGAAGAAATTATTGTGAACACCCTATCGCTTACGACGTAGATATTAATTATCTTACATTGTTCCCTTTAATGCACGAAATGAAGTAAACGAATGGAGACATATTTAGGCCAACTGCGGAAATTTCATCTAATAAACTTTTTTAGAATATTTCGTACCCCATAGACGTGAAAAATGTGAGGAACACAAAATTTGGTGTGGTGAAAACGATACTATTGTATGTAAGAACAATGTGATTCACATGGTAAAGGGTGAAAGGTCACCTTGAACGTAAAGGCGTAGAAAAAGATTTAAGGCATCCTTTCATGTCCGGTTCCCTTTAGGAATTGTTTAGATTAACTCGAACAATCAAAAATATTGAGCTAAAATTGTTGGTAGTGTCTGTTCTTTTAAACTGCTGAACAAGATAATTTTTCTGAAAAGTGAAATTGTTCATAAGTTAGCGGAATGAATGATCTGTAGAAGCAAGTTATAAGCTATGGGTGAACTTATTTAGAGTGGAAGTGAGCCGTAATTACACAAGAAACAACCCTTTATCTCCTACGGCCGAAATTATGCAGTGAATGACCTCATATTAAGGAATCCTATAGGGTTCGTGCTGATAAATAGCGGCACTTCCGTAAAAATGTTTATAAAACCAATAAACCAAGAAAGGTAAGAAGGCAAGGAAGTTTTGATTTAAAAAGGGTCGTGTATCATAAAAGAAACAATAAACGAATCTCATTCAACGTAAGAGTTTGGGAGGAAAAAAAGAATTCAAATTAACTTCTGGGTAAGTCGTAAAGATAGGGCCGTTGAAGAAGCATTTCTACCCCGAGGCGGTAAAAAATGAGGATAAGTCTTTTGGGAGGAGACGGTGTGGACACTTCTCGGCGGGGAGATAAGAAAGTCGTGCGAGGAAGCTGGAATAAAAGAGGTTCACATTTCTAGAGATTGTGGAAGAGGTGAGACTTCTTGGATGAGGGGGAGCTGGAATTAGCAAGGCAAACGTGTAGGTCAGAGTTCAATAAGATAGAGAGGCTGGTGTGTAATTTGTATTCGCACGTTATGGGGCATACGTTTCTCGGAGAACACTTGGGCGCAAATTAAGAGTATTAAGTAAGAGCGTAAGTAGGAGGATGTGCGCTACAAAACGAAGGATATTCGACGTTTAAAGGGGCAAGTTTTATGTTAAGACTCGGAATATCATTTCATATCATCTGGAGGTGCTCGGTGGGAGTTTTTGAGGAAAAAGTACGGTAGTTTTCCAAATGTGAATTACTCTGGCATATGCTCGGGAATGGCGAGAAAGAAGTCATTGAGCTTATTTAGCTCAGCGTAATAATTATTAGCCACTGTCTTGCTTTTTCTACGCATGTGCATTAATATTATCCGGGTTTTGAGGTTATTTCTGTTTAAATTTGCTAATTTTTATCAAATTGAGATCCCACAGAATTTTTGTTCTGTATTTAGCTGAATATAAATCCCCGAAGGAGAATGCGCAAAGAATATTGTAAATAGCGAGTTCAGAATTTAATGCCTACCAATAAAGAAATTAAAATAATTAAACTTCTAATACCGTTGACTCTAGTAATGCCCGCATTTGAATCGAATTGTCTTAATTTTCGGTTTGATGTGATGTTTTTTCCGTTTGTTGCTCGTAAATATCCCAAAATGGAGCTCGTACTTTCTTTGTATTCTGCTTATCGTAATATTACGAATTTATTATAAAGATTATTTAAGATTCGATATACTTTCGTAATTATAGTGAATTTGATTACTTAAATAGTTTTGGTTAGATGTGTACTTATATAAAATTTTCCATGTAATTTCCATCTAGAAAATTAAAAAGCGAAACAAAATGAATGACGGAAACATAATTTAGCACTATATTTTCTACCATTACTGATTTCTAAATTTATTGAATTAATTTTACTCCTAAATAACTTTATTACTAAATTAAATTTTGATTTAAACTTTTGACTAAACTTTTTTGATTTAATTCAAAATTTTGGAAGATGTTATCGAACAAAAAAGATTTATCCTAAGTTATGAACAATTTGGGTAAAAAGAACACAGCTTGCGAATATTTCATTGTAAAACTCTTATACAAATAATCTTACATCGTCCTTTAGTAACTTAGTTTGCGATACTTTGAAATTTGTTAATGGATTAAAACATCCTTTATTATTTCTTGATAAGGTAACTAATTATCTGAAAACAATCATCGATGTATAGAATATATTACCTATAAATAATGGGTATTTTGTTAACGAGAAGGAGCAACAGCCGAAAAATGAATCATGAGCGAATAAGGTGAAAACATCAATTCAGGCCGCAAGAACCTTAATTTCGGTTCACGCAAGGAAGGAATTCGTGAAAAAAATGAGCGTCGTTTATTTTGGATTCCGAAGCAGCGTTTCCTCCCAACGCTTGAGTACCTCTCTCAAAATATAGACGCATGGGTTGAGAACGGGCGCGCAGTTCATCGCCTCTAACGCCTTATTTACTTGCCGCAGCCGATACATAACGCTCCCCAGCAATATGTCTCGCCCACCAACAGATGGCTGTTGAGGCCACGAGGTTACCCTCCGCGCCCTTTGCTTTAAGAATGCGTGGATAGCTTTGTAGCCCTAGCCTTATATCGCTTTTAGTGTTCAGCCAGGACTGTAATTAGAGGTCGGAGGAATGAGGTTGGATATGATGAAGTGTTTAGCTCAGGGTGGGTCTAAGAGCGAATTGGGGGGGAGGCTGGACCAAGAAGGAGGGCTGGGAGGCTGGGAGAACATGGCTGGGGGAGAAGTAAAGTGAGAGCACAGGTGGGTCGCAAAAGATGATGAAGGGAGAAGGTAATTTTGGGATTAGAGAAGGAGAGTGGGAGGAAGCTGCTCCCCGAGTATGAAAAGCGGGGCTTTGCATGGTAAAATAAATAGATCAGAGTTCAATGGGAACGATGTGACCACCTTTTCCTCTCTCGCCTAGAATGGAAGACTTTCATTAAATATTTTAAGTCCTCCGAGGGAGGCGGATCATTTGATTTCCCTCCCGATGAGGAGAGGTAAGTGACGAAGGGAACACATCGGGTGATAAATTAGCAATTTATGTAAAAACAAATTGATGGATGCAGCGGGAGGTTGAGGTTGGGAGGGGAAAAGTATTAGGAGATCGAAGGCGATGGAGGAAAAATGGAAGGAACATGAAGGCGAAAGTGAGGCCTTTAAGGATGAATTTGGAGCGTTGATGGACACCGCCTCTTTAACACGGGTCGACATTTTACAAATAAAAACTTTAATTTTTCGTGTTTTTTTTTGGATACACTTTTCATGATCTATAGATGCTTTTGCATAGTAAGGTTCATCCTTAACTCGGTTGTTTATTATTTTGATACTTTTTATTATTATTCTTTTCTTTTACCGCTTCGATAGTTTGTTTTGATACATATGTATTTTTGTGTGCTCTTTCTTGTGATATTTGTTTTCTTTAATGTATACTCTTAACGGTTATTGTCTATTTGCTCTTAAGTATTTTAATTTATCACCACCTGCAATCCATTGTAATGGCCTCGTGCTGTTTATGGGTTTTTATCAAATAAATATATACTTTTTTGGAACAACTTCGATTTTTAGTTCAATCGCAAGGTAATAATTGATTTAAGGTACGTCTTAAAATTCCCTATTTAACGTCCTCCCCTTCACACTGCGGCATTGCTCTCAGAAAACGTCTAATCGCAGTTGCATACACGTAGCATATGTTTTAGTGAATTTACAGTAGAAAATAGTTGAAATTTATTCCGTGTAAAAATTTCGACATTTTAAGATTATTCCTACAAATACTCCAGTTAATGGGTTACATAGTCCGTCCGGATATCTTGAACAAATTTATTCACAAACATTTTCTATGTGCGATACCGTAATAAATATGAGGTAATACAGCATTACGTGTTTTCAGAATTTTAATTTATTTTTATGTGAGTGATATTTTCATTAAAATCTCGAGAGAGTTTTTTTGATGAATAGAACATTTTCCTGAACTTAGTTTGCTTTCTTAAGACAAGAGGTGTAAAAGAATTCCTGAAATTTGATTACATCATACGTAATATTACACTTCTTAAAGGAGAAGTTTTAACTTCTATTGGTTTCTTTGTTCTCGAGGTCTGAAAGGTAGAGATAAATTCGTTTCTCTCTCTCTATTCGATGAGAAATGCGTTTCTCTTATTCCAATCAATGTCTCGAGGAAGACTATTATGGGATCGTTTTGCTTCAGTATTACCTACTGAAATTTTTATCATTGAAAATCGGATTGAAGGGACCCCTTTTAATTTCGGAAGTCTTACGATACATAGCCGTAGTCGATTCCGGAAATGACTTGCGGGTAGTCTTACGGGAGCCGATCACATCGATATTTTTCCCAGTGAATGAAACTGCCAATCTTCTGTATCATTTTATTTCCTGAACGTTACTCCGTCGGCATTTGAAATAGTTCGTGTTAGGTAGTCGAGCAAGTCAACATTTTGAATGTTCAAAAGAATAATTATCAGGACGTAGGAAAGCTAAAAATGATGCTAATATTTACGAGTTAACGGACTGAAATATTTATAAAATACAAAAACTATACGACCTTTTTAAGAACAGAGAAAATCCAAAATTATATTATGTGTTAGTATCCTTCTGTTGAACTACGTTGGTTAAATTTTTTATGACGAATGATTTTCTCAGACGCTGCCTTAAATTATTCAACATTATATTGATGAATGACAATAATAATATTGATAATTAAGGTAATTCTATGGGTGAGATTGAAACTTAAAGTTTCCATTCAATTGTTACCCGTCCTTATATTTATATAGGTAATTTTAAAGAGATAGAGAAAATGAGAAGTATAAATATCGAAAAACCTAAGATATTCTTAGCAAAATTATCCACTGCAGGATAATACCCACTAAGAATGGATGTGTCAAAAACCTGCGCATATCTATTAACAGCTAATAGTAAGATAATAACAGCTAGAATGTTCGAAAGAAGATGAAAAGTAAATATTAATGCACAGTTAACATTTACATCTAAAAATCAATAACCTAAAAAGAGAAACAAAGTGAGAAAGTACCTTCGTAAAAGGATCTGAGGCGATTATAATAAAAGTGTGCAAGCAAATACACTAATCATTCACCACTTACTAAGAATACACTCAGTCTCAATTTTTCCTAGAGTAAATTAGTAAGTATTCTCGGAAACCATTTTATTTCTAATTTTTATGGATTCATTATCTCATAGCGCGTTACAATATATTTTTAATAAGAATATTCAAAGAAATTTTGAGGGGCTTTCGATTGCTTTAAATCATCAATTCTCAGAATTTTAAATATCGTCGTTA
Source organism: Pachydiplax longipennis (assembly GCA_036926295.1). Classification (NCBI taxonomy): domain Eukaryota; kingdom Metazoa; phylum Arthropoda; class Insecta; order Odonata; family Libellulidae; genus Pachydiplax; species Pachydiplax longipennis. Next base: position 8,094,931 of record JAVFKF010000010.1, read on the forward strand.
GAGACCTCTTAATGTATGTAAATATCGGAGGAGAAAAAGTGACACTTAATAAAGTATCACATGGTTGGACTAAAGTGATCAGGGTTTGAGGATGAGCTGTCTAAGGGTGGAGATTACGTTAAATACGTAGGTTGTTCAAGTTTCCCGCATAACAAGTGCGCAGGAGTATGTGAGTCAACCCACCAAGTGTTGTCAGGGAAGTTTAAGGAGACTTGAAAATTTCCTACCTGCAGGAACTTGAGGTCGGGATCTTGAGAGAGCGACTTCCTATAATCAGACACATTCTTAAAGGGCTATCCTTCTTCAACGCTAAATACAAACTCCTTGCCGATGCAGTAAACGTCTTTCAGGAAGGAATAGCAATACTTAAAGCTGCACTAGAATGTTAATAAAATATTATTTAATATGTATGATATTATTTTTATATAAATTCCAGTATTTATAAAACTCTTTTATTGGTAGTAACAGATTACCATTGATTCCGTGTTTCAATTTGAAGTATATGATAAATGCGGATTCTAATATATATAAAAACTAAGTTGATTAGCCCAGTTTTTGTCTTTTTAAGATTGGTTCTTAGATTTATGAGTGAATCGTAAGATTAGAAATATGGAATATCGTATTGTATCAAAATTCCATCTCTAATTGTGTAAATTAACAGTTATTCGTTAAAATGAAAAGAAATTTATAATGCTTAATCGATAAATAAGGAATCTTAATATCACTGAAATAATATGAAAAAGTAATTTATTATTGTCTGTCAATTAAAAATTTTAAGTATCAGCAGTTGAAATGTCTAGATAAAGTTTAAAAATTGATACGACATAAAGCATTTTGTGAGTAGGATGACAGAAATACCCTACACCTCAGAATGTTTGCCAATATATAATAAGTATAATAACTTTATTCCGAAGCGCAACTATGTTTATATGAACATTAATCTATGACATAAAAGGAAAACCTTAGAATTTAATTTCGAAAAGTGATTTACATCGCTAGATCTATTCTCCAGAATGTGAGCATGGGGTATTTTAGAAATACATAGGATGTTTTCAAATGAAATTTTGGAAGTTGGTTCTTTAGTTATTTTTTCTCAGATATGCTTATCCTAAAATTCATCTTTAATCTAAAATTACTCCTTAAAGGTCATGAGAGGCAAATTGTGTTTCTTTATATCGTTTATTATTTTTGTTGCTCAATCTTTAATTATTTAACAGTTGATTTAATGTGTCAATGTAATTAATTTGTGTTCGATTTTGTTTTTAATTCCGATTAAAAATAGAAGTTTTTCGTATCGCTGGAAGAAAACTGGTAATGCGGCTAATTTAGAGGCAGCGAACACGCTTCTTCTTTCTCAATTTTAAAAGAAACACGAAGTTGAAAGCAGAATAAAATACTTAATAATTTTCAACTCATAAGCTTAATGGCGTGAGTTGGCACTCTGTTTGTTAACAAGTACGATAATCAAACACTCGAAGTCAAACTATATATTTATAAATAAATCGTATGTTTCAAAACTTTATCGATATTTGGTTGCAAAGAAAGTTCCGAAAAACATTCGATGGAAGAAGATATCCGAAAGGAAAAGGGCTTTCTGTGGTTTAACGGCTGTATTAACCCGAGTAGCTAATCCGCACATTTTTCTTGTAAAATTTATCGCTCATGACTCGAGATGAGAATAAACTCAACAAAGCAGAACACCTCCGACGCTGCGAGAATACGTAATGTTTCTCAGGGAAACTGAGAATTGGCAACATTCTCTTCAGTATCCCAAAGCTCAAGGCAAACTTGGAAAGGTTCTTCTCTTTCATAAATGCTCAGTAGACTGTTAAGAGAAACCGAATGGCGCTGCATCCAGTGAAAGGGATAACTGATCAAGTATAATAGAAAGGAAATTTCTCTCACGGAATATAATTCTTATCTCCTTAAAAAAGGAAAGAAAGAACAACTTCGACCAGAAACAGATAGTTTAACCCTGGTGGCCATTCTAGCATAGAAAGGGTGTAGGCTGGAGAAGGGCTTCAATCATTTAAAAGAACTCTTCCTTTTCCTTTTATAGTGAACAGAACGTGGTTAAGGTTATTCTGAAATATTAATAGAGCTCAAACCATAAGCTATAGAATAATGCTTAATAGGACGGAAAAAGGAAAGATCAGATCCATTTAACTTTATTTGTAAGTATAATGTATGAAAATATATGTATTATAAGTTGTGATGTCTGCTTCTTAGGGAAAAGCTCCTGGTTTTGCAGAAGAGAATTTTCATCCAAATTTATGATTCGACTTTTGAGATTTTGGTTATATTATCGCTGGAAAAATATATCCCATCTTATTCGATTTAGAGTTCTTGGTTATAATAATAATAATAAATCGTCTTTATTCGGGCGAGATTGAGACTGAAAAGTCTCTTCTTACATCTAACCCTTCGTCAATTTGAAAGAAAGAGATAGCAGAAAAAAGTGCACGGAAGAAATTTATATTGTAGGCTTAAAAACCTAGGATTAGGTAAAATAGCCCACAGCAGGAAAACACCCCAGAAGAGGGTGCGAAAAACCTGCGAAACCTACAGATAAGAAACTGAAATTTATAGAAAAGGCTGGAATCAAAAAGCAAGGAACATTTCTACACTTCAAACTGCATATAGAAATAGTCCATAAAAGAATAACAGTTAGTAAAAAAGATAACATGAGATAAGATATTAAAAAAAACACTGAAAACACAGAATGTTATAAATGGAAATGGCAAAAAAACTAGTATGAATACAGAAAAAAGAGAAAAAAATAGAATAAATAAACAAAAAAAATCACTATCATTTAACAACTTCGTCAATGTTCTTTCTAAGAGAAAAAAATGAAAACCATATACTCATAAAAAGATACCCGACACCATGAAAAATAATAAAAAGTGAGAATAAATGAGATGAAACATGCATGAAAAAATAAAAATATCATCACCTATCAGAGTGTGGCTCGACAGATAATACATTACAATAATACATAAAAGAAGAACAACAGCATGAACATAACGACAAATGAATTATCCCTATTTCAACAATTCTTTGCAGCTACATCGATAGGTATTCGCGGCAGATATTAATTTAGTGGTATTTTCTTACAGTCAAAGTGTTAAAATGCGCACTTTCCGGAGATTTAATACTTCCGCAGTTTTCTACTCTTCATCGTTTTCGCTGGGGTTTGATGAGCTCCGCATCCAGCAACACCCTTTTATTACCATTTTGATATATTAAATTCCTGAAGTAATTCTACAGTGGGGGCTTTATTAAGAGCAAAGAAAATAATTTCAAGATTCACATTTTAGGAGGGAGAGGACATTATAAAATATTTTTACGGAGCTTAATGAAATGTGACTTCTCGAAAAGCCGACCTGCTGTCTTGTTTCCATTATTCTTAGCCCCGGGATTTCTTTCTCGGTAGTTTTAGTTGAGGCTGTCTTTCACAAACAAACAATGGGCTGCGGGTATTATCTCAGAATTAAAACTTCCTACCTTTTATAAATAAGACCTACGAAGCGAGCACTGTGCCAATAGGATGGCGGCGAATGAGACTTTTTCCCAAGTTTAATTCTTTCGGTAAGATTTATCAACTCTACGTTTTATTCCCATTCTCTCATTCATGATAAAATGTCCCAGAAAGATTAATACGCCGAAACGGCTAATTTTGGAATTCGGGAGAAAGTACAAGGCGTGTTAATTACATGTCAGTTACCCTCCTATGAGAGAGCCAAATAAGTTTCAAAGCAACGCATTAAAGAGCTATTTTAATTTTGGATAAAATATAAAGTGATCAGCCGGCAATCTGTTTGTTGACTCAAAGAAGGAAACTGAGGCAATGGTCAAAGGCTAAACCATTCTTCTAATTAGAAACTCAAGGTTAACCGCCTTTCCATGTCCCGCTTCATTTCACTCAAACCGAAATGAAAGATGAAGTAAATTAGAGGAACGATAATTAATTAAATGAAAATCGAAACTAAGATTTAAGAATTTGCGTGTGTTGCATATAAGATGTTTGTTTAGATTTTCAAGCCTAAGGGGAATTATCATACCTCTGTTTTTTAACAAATTACTTCAATTATTAATTTTATCCATTATATGAAAGAAAACAACGGAACTGAAACATCATAATGATTAAATAGCAGCGATTAATTTTTTAATAAATTTATCACCACGGATCTCGGGGAGGAGGTAGTTGACATTGTCATACCAATTAGTAGCGTACGTGATCTTCGAGACAAAACGATGAAGCGTTACATGGAAATAGTTGCCAGGACAGAAAGTTATTTCTTGCCTTTTTCGCGAAGTATTAGAGAAAGTATTAGAAAAAATTTAAAAATAAAAAAACAGCAGTCAAGGGTAGATAGGATTTTCGGTGTTTTACACCCTCTGCCATGCGCCAGTGGCGGTTAAGATGTAAATGTAAGTGTAAATTAAACAAATGGTAGCAGGGTAAATTTATAGATGCAGTATGTAATTAAATCAAAAGAGGTAAACCTAAAAGAAAACGATAAGAAAAAATCTAGATTTTAAAATCGTGAAACGGTAAAAATCAGTAAGAGGTATTGAATATGAATGACTGTGCGACTATTTTTTCTCTTAATATTTAGACCCCCTTGCTAGGAGTTGCAACAATCGGGTCGTTAGTACTAAATCCAAGGGCCGATACATCGATTGAAGTACCGCTTAAAGTACGCTTGAATGTATTGGGTTTTATTCAGTTGGTTCGCAACTATCCTTTTTCCTTCCTTTTTATGAGTTGCGTCTTCGAACTCAGCGTGCATCAAAATTCCCCGGCTCTTTTGATAGGTTTGGGATGTTGTGCAAATTTTACGGGGCCATTCGAAGGAAGGGAAAAAGGATTGAAAGGAAGCAAAGAATTGGAGAAAGGGCCTCGCTTGTCAATGGATAGGAAAGGGTTTAGCACATTAAAATTAAAAAAGACGGTATCCTGTTGAAAGGCACGGACAAAATTGGAGGAAAATATATTTTATGAGCGCACCCTTACGTTCCAGCAGTTCACATGACGGTCTATAAGCTTGTTTATACAATCCTACGGTGAGCTAAAATGAGGAATTTATCAGTAATGTGGTTATGGAGGATGACATTAATGCATGTGTACAGTTGAGTCTTAAAAGTACTATGTATAATAGTGATAATACAAGTAAGAATATTCTGCACATATTCGTGTGTTTCTTGAATGCTATTAGTGGAAGAAATCTACGAAGGATTGTAGCAAATGTTTCTTGCTTTGATCGAAGTGATCGAGATGAATTATTATGAGGTAAAATGATCATCAGTATTACTCATACCTCATATACCTCATACCTCATTACTTCTACTTCATATTACCTCATACATCTTTCATATTAACACATCCATGATCAAAACTGGAAAGATAAAAGATACACTTTCTGTGACCAGCAGTACAAGAAAAATAAAAATACTACATTTATCGAAATAAGGGGGCGGAGAAATATCTCTTGCTCTATAAGAATGTAGAAAATGAAAATATGAAATATTTCCCTAATTATAACTGAAATACAATAGTGAAGATTCATCTTTTCGAATCTTTCTCTGGGGATGCTGTAGTTTGATCGATGGCAAACCTGGAGTATCGCCTCATCTCCTTTCGATAATTTTACCTGAGTATATGACGCATTGCGTTCAGTTCCATGTTTCGCAGGGGTGAAATTGGACGAAATTTCACCAAACGACGGCAGAGAGATGTTCTGATAAAGGACGCGGTAGGTGTTTATAAACAATGCAATGGGGCGAAACAAAGGATTGTGAATGGCGCGTTGGGCTTTCAGGTCGGGCGTTGCTCAACGTCTCCATAGCTTGTCCCGCCAAAGCAACGTTTGCGAGATAAAAAAAATCGCCCGTCTACTAAATCGGCGGAGAGTTTTTCTGCTGAGTGAGCCTTGCTTCTTTTATCAGTGCGGTTTTATGTATGCTGTTTTCAAGCCTTTGCGTTACTTTATGATCTACTAGATTTTCTTTCCGAGTCACACGCGAAAGAAAACATTATTTTCTGTGGTACACTTTCAAAGTTACTCTTTCAAAAATCCTTACGGAGACCACGAGCGTCGGTGATTTAGTAATTAATGCTGTTTCTTGCCAATGCTGAGGCTAAAATCTCACTTAAACTGCGGAAGTTGATGTCAATTTGTTCCTATGTCTCTATGAATGGAATTATTTTCGTCTTTTGTAACAGGATTGAGGAAAATGTAATTTTCTGTACGTATCCCTTTCATCTCTTTCTTACTCATAGCTATCAAAGTATGAAAGTTATATTATTACACATATGAATATTATAGTTTTCCCGAATTTTGGAGGATACTGATTGATGTATCGGATTCATTCACGCCACTTCTTACAGTTGCGGCATACATTAATAGGTGTATTTGCATAGTGATGAAAATAGGATGCTATCTGAATTGAAAAATGACAGATTCGGTCACGGAAAGCCCAATGCGTCGGCGTGTGAGTCGATGATCTGACCACGTGTCACCCACGGTGAATGCCACTTGCATTTATTCCTTAAAGAGGGGTATTGTCACAGGTCTTACTTTAATTATTTTATGCTGTTCATTAATTATTCGTAAGATCATTTTTATGTTGGCTTTAATTTAGCCGTTTCCCTCTCTAAATTTGTTACCATTTTTTATTCCTAAATTCACCATTTTTGAGCATAATATTAGAATCTTAGTTTAATCGAATTTAAACGAGAAAATACTCTTCTAGGTACAAGTGAGCAATAACTCACCATGCCTTAAATTTGCTTCAAAAGTTTAGTTTTACTTGTTGGCCCGCAGATTCATCGGAGGCCAAACCCCAGTTTAAAGTATGAGTACAATATGCAAAGTATTGAATTCAATCGAGTATATCAGTCTTTCCCCTCCGTTAATTCTTGAAAACGTGAGGTAATTACTTTCCTTAGATGAATTAAAAAGCATTATTTAATCAAGAAGCATTTTCATAGCTTTAGCAACAGCTGCTTAAAAACCCTTAAATCATTGAATTTGGGAAAAAGTTTCCCTCTTTTGGAATTTCCCTAAATATGGTTTTTGATTATGCGGGATGTATATTAAAAATTGGCCATTGTGTTTCGCTTTTACGTAGGAAGTTGAAGCAAAATGTTGGGAAACTGTTTCGGACATTCCCGGGCTCTCTACCAAGGAGAAGGACCACGGTTTCGAATTATGCCCCCGGCCCCGAACTTTGAAAGTTCGTCCTCAAGATGTATAAGAAGTTCATATTGACTGTGCCTCGTATAGTAGATTAAGTAAGCAGAAGAATATCCGATGGACAAAGTTTCCCGAATTCATCCTTGCTTTGAAAAGAAGCTTTCTCTCAACCTTTGAGAATTTTTCTTCACGTATCACGTACCTTTTCACCCAATTATTTACAAACAAAATAGTGAAACAAAAATTCGGGCAATTTGCGAATGCCGAATTTTCATCTCGAAAGGATCTCCTAAACTCCTGAATGAATTGATGAACATTAATATCTTCCCTTTCACTTTAACGGAATCATCTTCCAAGTTTGAATGACTACGTTAAAAGTGTCCGATTTAATTTTAGAAGTTGGCTCATATAGCTGGATACGCATTCAAAGCCGAATAGTAATAGTAAATATATTTCACTTTTAATGTAAATAGTATAGATAGAGAGGTATAAAATATTTTTGACGAAGTAAGATATACGCATCTAAGAAAATAACACGTGCATTGGGATTTTCATAACTTAAATTGGTAGCAGAGACCATTGGAGGCTATTTGTAGAATTAATCAATGTGGAGATAAAGCGACAAACTGAAAAGATAGTGTGTTATTCGACTCTAAATACATGAATTAAAAATTTTCAGTACATTCATAAGAACCTCATTCTACTCTCATCTCATTGAGAATACGGTATAAACCATTTTCTATTGAACCAGAAAACTATTGATAACAAAAAATGTTAAAAAATCTTAAATAATCTTAAATTATTTATTATAGTAAACTTATGATTTATTCACATGTATTTAAATCCATTAAATTTTTTCTGATTAATTACAGTATGGAATAAATCTCCACATATTGATACATGTATTTAGAACAAGAAATTAAATTTCTAATAAATTATATTTTAAAGGTTTATTTTTCAGTTAGCTTAATCAAGAGGTGGTAGTTTGCTTTGAATAGAATGAAAGAAGAGTAAAAAACTTTCAAAATCGCAAATATTCTATTTATACCTCTGATGAACCTGTATGGATATTTCCCAAGTCTCTCTTAACTTAGATATCGGTATGAAAACTTCTAAGCTGTATACTTTACTCCGTGATCTTCCCTGAGGAGAAATATCCCGTCGAAATCTTTTCCCATTCAAAGATCCGAGAATAATGGTGGGGTTTAGCTTATGGCGGATGTTTTCCAGTGGCACAATAGAAGTCGTTGATCTCAAAACACAGTAATCCCAGTTAGAAAGAATATTCTAATTTTATTTCTCCCGGGGAAAAAATACAATGGCGATCCAGCGATCTCTTTTTATCCCAACGTAATTTGCCAGTCATTGCCACATTCTTCTATGATGAGAAGAATCAGCGTTTTAAACCTTTTCAGGGGCGCACGAAACTCCCCTCACCATTTATCACATGATGCATGGACCTCTCACGTCCCAAGTAGGCATAATTTCCAAATTTTTACTTCGTTAGATTTATCCGCTTTAAAAAGTCCTCTCCTCTTAGTCGGGAGTTAGGAAAGTTTTATTGCTTTTTACCGGATTACGCTCCACTTTTTGCACCGAAATTTATCATTTGTGCTCTTAAATGTGAAACGAATGATGGGAATAAACCTTGAGTTAATTATAGTGACGATTCATGCCATAATACTGAAAGAAATATGTTAATATGTTTTCAAAATGCGAGATAGCCCATCGTTAATTGACTTGAAAATGCAGCAAATTTTTTCGCAGTATTCAAGGACCTTAATGTATAAAAAAATTGTTCATTTTCCGTTTGGATTACGTTGTCTCTGATTATTCAGCTTCCAAAACCTGTGTCATCTGTATTTCTTTTTCGTTATTTCTTTGTCGATATTTTGATTGATTCAACTGGGATTTTGGAGAGACTTAGATCATAATTATGAATGGAAGTTTCAAAGGATAGATAAAACAGATCAATATTTATCAATATCAGATTTTATTCCTTAAGTATTCGGGTTGCAATTTAGTCAGTATTTTCATAATTATCTCACATACTGGATAGAGAAGATGCGCAGAATTTGTAAAAGTGTGTCTGATAGGAAAATGATCATCTTTATACATAGGAAGGCTTTTTTATCCTATGTATTAGTTATTTAGATTAAATTTTGAATGGGAAACGATGGATAATAAATAGATCGTGATTAAACCAGGTGTATTTTGTATGATACGACCCAAGAAAGATTATTTAGATTTAGTAGGAGAAAATGTATTTAGAACAAAGTAAAATTTTGAATTGAATTGAACAACTATAAGTGATTATTAAAATTAATCTGGTTTTTTGAACTGGGCGCCGAGGGATGTGAAAAGACCAAGAAGAAGACCGAAGGACAGATAGAACGGTGACATTAGAGGTGTAACATGCGTATGAAAATCCCAGTGTAGAGAATATCGAAATGTTGAGAAAGACCTTCATCTCACATCTGATTATACGAAGATACATATAAGTGTATCTCTACATATATATACGTATACATTACCTCCAACCTCCGCTAATATATATATATATATATATATATATATATATATATATATATATATATATATATATATATATATATATATATATATATATATATATATCATACAGATACATATGTTTAGTTGTTAAAAAGTTATCTTCTCCCAGCAGATATCATCTTATTCTTTTCATCTGCATGCGCTTTCTCTTTTAAATGGAGTAATCTATTTAGTAATTTCAGCAGCAATCATCTCATAACGCGACCTCTTCCCGAAAGTATTCCTTTGCAGCTCCCGGAAAGGAGTGAAGATAAACAAGCCCCTTCCTCTTTATATTACCTTCTTTTCTTCCTTTATTGTCCAATCCTCCTACCCTTTCCCTCCTCTACCTTGAATACCTCTCTCACATAAGCCCTCCCTCCCCCTCTGAATGGTTTGCGATTCCCCTTCCCTACCCACTCACCTCAGCTACCCTCTTACCTCCCCAACTCCCTTACCTCCCTCTCCACCTGACTTCCTCATTCATTATTCATTGCCTTATATACGTCAGAAGCACCCACCCTACCTACTGCTCTTACACTTTACCGCCACCTTCCCATCCCAAAGGGATACGAAAAAACACATTTACACTCCTACCTCCATTTACTTGCCTCACGGCTTCTTCTAGTTCCCTTTTTCATAGTTTCCTTTTTTCTTTGTCTTCATCTCTGGTTTTGGCCGCTTTTATCAGCGATGCCTCCATTGTGGGACACTCGGTTCGCATTAATGTTTACCGTTCCGAACGAAATCGCTTTCCTGTCACTTAATGCGCTGGATTTAGGTCTCATTACGGGATGTTTCCATTAATACTACTTTTTTGATGTCATTAATTCGATATGGGATCCAGCGGGAGCAATGGAGAAGGATCTGGGAGGAAAAGTTTGGGAAGATTAAATATGAATCAGATCTGGGAACGAATGCGTTGAAAAGTATTCTGGAGAAAGTATTTCGAAGACCGGTAACATTGCTGAATGAAAGTTACATGGAATTTTACTTGATTGCAGAGCTCGTAAGTTTGAGAAAAGTTGCAATATCCTATGGATATGAACATAACATTGGTTTTCCCTTACGATTGAATTTGTCATTTGTACTTTTGTTGTACTCCGCTTTGGAGTCATTTTTTTTCAAAATATCCCATCCTTTAAGCAGTCAAATTTCTATATTTTATCACTTCAGATTAGGTCAGGAAACAGAGAGATGTGTTTACCTTTTATACGAATTTGATCATATGATATTATGTTGCGATACTTCTATTGCGTTAAAAAATTTTCGATGTAAAGCTTTGCGAATCGAATACAAACATAGCGATCTCGGTAGAAATGCATCAACACGACTACTTTTGATATTTTTACGAACGCCTACTTCGAAATGTTTGTGAATTTGCTCACTCGACGATTTGACCTTCTCTGCCCTTTGCAAGAAATATTTTCTCAGCGGGAAACCCCTTCTTGGGCTCTTTCTGGCTTGCTATAAACGAAGCCAATGAAAACTTTGGAGAAACTTTTAGTTCATGAATCACCTGTTCTGCGGCGAATCAGCTCAGTTTTGCAACAGTCATGTTGTAGAGTTGGTTGACAAATTTTTCTTTTCTCTTCATAACCCTTCTGATTAGCCCTTCAAATCTCCATTACTCGCTAAATTATTCTCTTGATTCCTAATTGACGAAAATTCCACACATTTATAATCTAGTAAATGGGAATTTTAAGCCTTTTTAGCAAGCTCAACAGATGTTTTTATTTTCATATTCTTTTGCTCGTGTTATGTCACCTGCTTTTCAGTCACCGGTGTATGTAAACAGTCATGTCTTCGGTAGATACCTGTTTATGAATTTCACTATCCAGCTATACGTAGTAATATTTCGGTAAATGAATGGCGAGCATAAATTTCTTAGCACTAATTAAGTAAAATGTGAGTTATTGTGATAAAAAATTTACTCTTTATTTCTTAGGAATAACACGCGACGATAATTGGCTTGGTTGATATAATCAGGGATAAGTTATAACTTTTTTCATTAGCAATGTTCGATAAAATGAGTTTTGTTATGACATTGACAATACTGGTATTGTATGGACTTAAGTCGAAGAAAACTGAATTGGCCAAAACTAAAATATTACCAATAGAAATTGCATATATGTAGTTATAGATTCCTTCATGACGACCTTCAGCCCTTTCTACTTGAAGTTCTCTTACAGGGCTTTTTTTGGGAGTAATTAACTTTTATTATTCAACCCAAACTTCTACTCTAAATTTTCTTGAAGCTTTGAAGGTGTTTCAATTATATACGTCACTTTAAGTATATTTGATCATATAAAATAGTGGATAGATTAAAATTAATACAATTGCTCTTTGCAACTCAGGAATGGGACTGAATTGATTTTTCTCAATAAAAAAACTTTGGAACTTTTAAGTAATTGGTATTCTAACTAAATATATATTTGTATCGTGCTAAAAACTGAATTTACAGGTATGAAAATAATTTCTGCAATGCATGCAAATGATCCAAATTTGATATTTATGCACATCTGAAGATAATACTTTAAGTGATTTTCCTTCACAGAATAGAGACTTAACTTTAGATATGATATTTCCCGTTTTTTCTTGCAAATGCAATTATATCCATAGATGAGCAGCTAAAGTCGTCAAATTGAAGCCGAGTTCTTGAATTAATCTCTAGGGCGTGAAGCACATTTCATTCCATTACAATTATCACCTCATCTTGGCAGAAAATGGATTTTACTGCAGATTATCCTCCTCAAAATTGCTCCGTGTATAGTGCGTAATGAAAATTTCAGCGGTGCTTTCTAGTTTCTCGGCTAATATTGTTATATATTACTTCAACGGCGGGGAGTGACTCTCCGTAATGAAGGGTAAGAGAGGGATTTAATATACTATAATGAAATCTTGCGTGGCGATTAATACTGAATGCGTATCCCAAAGTGGTAAAATTTTTATCTCTTTGGAAAATTAGTTTGGATTATTTCTCCGCTTGAAACGAGAGCCGTATATTCAGTGCATAGTTTCTAAGTTATGAATGTAGTATATGGATTTGAAAAACGTGGAAATATTTGCTGCTCAAAATTTGCAGGCGGATAGAACTTGCAAAATAAAAGTCGTATGAAATATGAGAGGTTAGCTATGCAAATTCATGGAATGGGTTTAATGCAAAATAACGTATTTACCAAAACAAATGTTCTGACAAATTTACGATTTATGATTTCTTCATAGTCAGAAACAGACTTATCCAAAATATCATGATGAATGTTATTCTTTTTCTTTCAAAATGAATTTTGTGCTAATATTGCGTTAAAATATGTTGGATTAACACTTATACAAGCAGAATGCAGGGGTAGGTTGATTTATTATGATGCAACGTTATGCTTTTCCTTCTTTCATTTAAATACTTGTAACTAATATGAGATGACATAGGCTTTGCGCAGGACCAAAATAATTACAAACAAACGATAAATATTTAACTTTTATACGAAAGTGTTTAAATATTCATATTATTGGTTATTATTAATTGAATGTTAGCGGATGTTGGCGGAGTATTTACGTACACAAATTATACTAAAAAGGAAATATTGTATTATTTAAAATCATTCTTGAGGGTCCAGCGAGATTATTATATTTTAATTTCATAATATTATTTATAGTCGTGAAATTCGTCGGCAATGTCGGCAAATTCCAATTGTAACTTTTTAAAATTATGTATTATATTATATCTACGATTCCTTAAAGTCCTTAATTTTCTTGAGGATAATAGAAACGCCTTATCGTTCGTTATGACATCTAAGTTTAATGTATTTCATAAACGTCAAAAAAATGTAAAGTAAAAAGTATACAAACTAAATGAATATGTTTCTTTTTTCTTAATGCGCTATAACTTTAAGTTCTACGACGCAAGAAATCATAACAAGCCGTTGATATCATGATGGAGATAATTATTCTTATTTCGAAAGCTCTTTTTACCCCCTATGAGGAATTAATTATGCATAATTAATTATTTTATGCTACAGCTTAAATTTAGCATGGGACACGTTCCCAATAACATCGCAAAGTCAAAAGTTTGAAAAGTACTACTATTATTAAAATTACAGAATTTATCATTCAAAGCACTCTTTGCATTATAATTAATAATAAGCTGAAAACTAAATTTCGTTGAGGTATCGTAAAACAAAGTCCCAACCACCGGTGTGCCATGCAATATACTAATATAGTAAGAGATAAGAGAGTAACACTGTTCTGAAATAATTCTCGGTTTATCCTGGAGATTATGAAGCCCGCAATTCTGTCTTGTATTGCGTGTTGCGTGCAAACACGGCGCTCAGATTTTTCAACTAGACACGTAGACTGAAAGTGGCCCACGAGGGTAAAACATATGCATTTCTTGCTGTAACTGCAGATGAGATGTGCTTTGGTTGGAGTTTATGGCAAATACTACTTATCATTCTTTCCTCTAACTCTGAATTTAGCTGTTCAATAGATTATAGAAGGGAAATATTGTCTCTTAACTCGATGATTCTGCGAGAGGGACTTCAATGAAATCGCTTTCGTATCTTCAAAATCCAACCTAAAATTACAAACGGATGAGAGCGCATTTCGAATGAAATACCCAATCATTGGAGGAGGAAAATTTGGGAATAACTTGAGGGATTCCGCCATAAAAATCATATGTTCTACATGACAACACCGATATTCCGGTTGAGGAGAGACTCGATTCTCTACGGTCAACGCTCGTTTGAATTTACCGTGGCCATTTCGAAGAAACGCTCGCCCGAAGGCATATAAGTGATTTTCCCTCTTCTCAGACTAAGTCAATGCTAATAAAAGATACCATTTTCGTATATCTCCTTCGTAAAATACTTATTGCCTGGCTTAGAAACATGTTTTATCTTGTTTTTATTTATACTTTGGTGCAAGATGCACAGGAATTTTTGATGTTCTTTAAGTAGTTTGATTCTACAATGTGTAATAAGAGTAGTGTAACCGACATGATTTATTATGATATTATCCGGAGGTATTTGCATATTTATTATCATAATTTAACTCAGTCAGGTAGCAAACGAATTATTAAAGTACTTTTGTGGCATCTGCCCGGAAAGTGAAAGGATCGGGCCCAAGGGTCAGTCCTGTCAGCCTCTTTTTATGTCAATTTTTCCTTGGGTTTTTTTCTAAGCGCACGTGGAATATCTCCTCTCACTTTCTTCTCTCTACGTATACGTTAGACACATTAGGTGGTCATTTTCTTTAATGTGGAGCGACCTACTATTATTCAATAATTGGCATTCAAAGTATTTGGTACGATGAAAATTCGGATCTCATTTTTGATTTATAGTTATGTTCACTAAGTATTTTAGTATCTCCCCTAGATTCCAAAAGCGTGCAAGCTGAACCGATCAAACAAATTCACCAATCATTTGATATTGTCATAGGTAAAGGCTCGATATAGGTAATGGTTTTCCAGCACGGGAAATCTTCTCTTTGTATCGGAATCGAAGGACCTCAAACTTTATTTGGTGATTCAAGTTTGACGTAAGACTTTGGTGACGTAAGTCGCGAAAAGACCATAGCAAGTTATATTTGTCTTCTGAACCAGAACGCTTAAGGAATCAGTACATTACTAAGATTATTTCTTTGCTAAATATAGTACAAATAACTTACGAGTGATATTTTCTATTTTGCAGTCGCATGTTGTAATTGATGGCTTAATTCGATTAATTTTATTACATTTAACTTATTAATATGGAAAAAAGCTTTCCCAATTCACGACTCAAGTCTTAGATTTCCTTAGCTATTAGTTAGAAGTGTTCAAATACTTTCAAGTGGTAAGTTCTCAAAATAGCACTAAATGATGTGTTTGGCACAATATTCATTTACAAATGTACGTATATTCAGTGTATATATAGACTATACATTATATAAAGACTATATACTATGTATAGGCTTCGAAACAAGAAACCTGAAGATCTTCCGTCAGTTACTGTCGTTCAACAATCATATTTTGATATTTTTACGATTTCAATACTTAATGATCCTCCTCACCTTTAAGTAACTAGGAATGAATGATATTTTATTTTAGGGAATAATTGTAAATGATGCCTCAGATAGGTGAAGCCATTATGAAATGGTATAAAGTGCATTGGAATGACAAAAATATTTTTATGAGTTACTAAATAAAGCAAAAATATCAGTGAGGTTTACCGTGGAATAGTCAAACAAATGCGGTGAACTCGTAACCGCACTGTAGTAAACTATTTTAGATTAATTTTAAAATTTCATCACATAACCGTCAAGGATGACAACTGCAGCAGGTTTGGTGGTGATTGCAGTGCATTTTCCCTCTAGTGCGGCACTTCTATCCAAAAAGGCCAGACGCGCTATCAAATTAATTTTCTTCAAAAGGAATCGATTTAATAACAACTCATGTTCGCAACTAATGAAATGAAGTCATTTAAAAGCAGCTGAAAGCAAGATTTAATTTTCAAATTTAATGCATAATTGAATATACCCACGGTGGCTGGCATTTTGTGCAGATGGTGTATATATTTCAGCGAAAAGGATAAAAATATGTTTCGAAATTTATAGCAGAAAAACAGATGCTATGAAATATTCAGCGTCATACGTCGTTGGTTTTAAAAGAGTCAATTAGATAAATATCGTTAATTGGCTTCACTTTTCTCTTTTCGTCTGTGTGCAAAGAGGGATCATTCCACTAATATATCTACGGTATTATCGGAAAAAAATAATATCGAAAAACCACAAGAAGCAGTATTTTTGCGGATGTTCATTTGATAAATATATGGCATAAGAGGAAAATAAACGATAGATTCATAAAAACCCTTGACTTTGTTCATTTCACGCATGTATTGAATTACGTATTACATTGGCTGCGGTTGGTTTCTGAAAGGTTTTTAGGAAACCAAACTTTTGTGATCTTTTTTTATGATTATTTTACTGCAATGAAAAATTGATAACATTCAAAATTACTATAGTCCAGTTCGATATGCAAAGGAATTCGACTTGGATTTGTAATCAGGATAAAGGATACTATATTTTTTATTTAAGTTTAGTACTCATTTCTGAAACTTCAAAAAAGAATCGAAATAGTGGCACGCTTTATCTTATTTCGGATTGTGATATTGTGATATTGGTCGATATTCTCAGACACATCTCCCAAATAATCATAAGGGATTGATCATAGAATGCCGTTTGCTGCTATAGATATTTATAGTTGAGCTTGGATTACTGTCGTTAATCCTAAAATTCGAACCGGTTCAATTATTTTAGGACTATCTATGAATTACCCAAACCACCATGGGCCGCATGCTATCAAGGCTTGTTCCATAGACTGACCGCTCTTGCGAACGAAAAATACGTCAAATTCGATTTCATTTCGCAGTTACAAAAATTGAAATACTTTTAACGCGCGCGAAACATCCAAAGAAAACAGCGAAATTAATCGGAAACGTTAAAATAAAAGTTGTCTGCCCGATTCGTTTTTCGGCCCCTCTTCGCTAGATTGGAAAACCGAATGAATGTTTTCTGTAGCCGAAAAAATCAGGCGATCCTTTCAACAAGTCATTTTGCTCTTTCCCATTGGTCAGTCATTTGGAAAACAAGTATGTAGGTGTAACATTCACATGTTGCTAATCTCAATGATTTGGATTGCATAATTAAAGAACATACCGAGGAAAGTAGATATTTGGGAGGTGAGAAAAATGCAATATTACCTCAATAAATTTCACTTAGAAGAACTTCAAGGACGCAAAATGTTTGATGTTTCAAAGATCTTTATATAGCCTCTGTGAATGCTTATCTACACCTACATCGGTATCCTGCAACCAGCCCAGCGTTCTGTCTCAGAGGCTCAACTCCAAACGAATGAGCTATTTCTTATGCTTAATTCCTGTCGTGGATCGTTTGCGTTAAGTAAGTTTTTTAAAAGGAGTTCTAAATGAGAGATTGAGAGTGAGGAAGAAGTATCCAATTGCAACTAACTCACTTATCTGCCCTTACTGTCAAATCGGCCGGATCAACGGGGAGGTCGAATAATTGCATTTCTTTAAGCGTATTTTCTCTGAATTCATTTAGAAATCGCAGCTTAACTTCATTTTTCTTTAGCTTGTAAATGTCCTCAACCTGCATCTGAGAGCATTTTTGTAACTCTTACTGCTTTATCATATCATTTTAATTAAAATCTTCTCCTTGCGCAGGGCCTATTGAGTTTGCGAGTAAAGGATACAATGTCTAAATCCCTTATAATCTCCGCGTATTCCCTTATGACGCCTGTCTAGAGTTAAATAACATTACTTTTCTACCTTTTTATCTCACCCCCAGACTACTCCCAATATAAAGTCGAGTTTTTGAGATGCATTACCGCTGATTTTTTTGGATATTCGTGCTCCAGTTTAGGACATTCGTGAGTATGGCCAAGATATTCAACCGAGTCGACTGCTTTTATGTTTATTCCATTGATTTTATACGAATTGTCCTGACGAAATCGCTTTCTTTCGAAGAGTTTAACCATGGTGCATTTGCATAATTCTAGTTCAAGTTACCACTTTTCGCAACACATGTGAATAGCGATGGTTCGAAGGAGAAATGTAGCCATTTTCTTTTCATATTTTACATTAATGACTTATCGCCTAATATCCTGTTCGTTACATTGTCGTAGCACATAAGTTACGCACAGTGGATAGATTTATGGAGATGTCCCTATTATTGAAAAGGTGGTTTGGTTGAAAAAGGGTTAACGGAGGTTTTGGTTACTATTGCACGGTGTTGTTACACAATTAACGCAATGTCCTGAGCAGCTGGCAAATAATCTTTGTAGAGTTTTGAATAGTTACATTAAAAACAGCCTCTTTTCAGCGGTATCTGGGCATATCAACAAGAAATAAAATGTTAGTACGTATTAAAAATGCGAAAGAACCCATCGTTATTTAGCCTTACCTTGGCATAACAAAAGTTTGCTGCGTTTTCATTTGGATTGCGTAGTCGCTAATCATAGGTGATGCGAGAAATTTCGTGGCTCAGATCTTACGATCACAAATCTCGAACGCGCGGGAATTATGAAAGATATTTCACCCAAACTACACTTCAACAAATAACGTTTTGAAAAGCGGGTTATGCAAAAATATAGATGCAAAGAATAAGATGCGATGATTAACCTCATTGAATATAAAAATATACTTCGTTCGGATCCAAAGCCACAACGGGAACGACTTTTTGTGTTTTCAATTTCCGTTGATAATAAACACATCGGTGGGAGTTGCTTCATCGTAATTTTATCGTAATAAATCGCTAATTTAAAGTATGCGTAATTATTTTTCTCATTTTTTTCCGGCAATATCTTGTATGTGCTTAACTAGCTTATCAAATACCGTTCAATGACATTTCCTTTTGGTGAAACATCTCTTTGATGAACCGAATCTTCGGTGGAAATTCTTGGGTGTAATGTCTTTGGATAAAACTTCTCCATGGTCATCTAACCCGGGGGAAAGGCTTTGACTGAATCATCCTGGAATCATTTCATTCATTTCAAAGGCAGGATTCCAGAACTGATGGAAAATTTATCTTTAACCTTATGAGAGAAAGGGCTAATGAAAAATATTTTATATTTTTTCTGCACTTATATTGATTCAAATAACTTACATTTTTTCATAAGCTTCTAGCTTGAATAAAGTTACTTTAACAATTACCGATAGCTTTAGGAGCGACCATCACCTTTGTACTTATTCAAATAATCTACTAACACTGTTACGTTGCGAAACTCTGTTTATTTTCAAAATTCATTCCTTGGATTTTTTCTTCAAAAAGTCCGATAGCTTCGCCGATGTACGAATTTGCTTTCACAGATAAGCTTCGTAAAAACGTCGGAAACCATTGGCTTCCTATCTATTTTTCCGAAAGCTCAACAAATAATCACTCTTGGTCACGTCACTCAAATTCAGGGCTTTAATTCTTTTTTGGATATCTTTCTATCGGCGTTTCGCAAAGCGCCGTACTTTACTTAAATCTCCAATGACATCTGCTGGTTAATAGACAGAAACGTCTTTAATCCTGCCAAAATTCGGCAGTGTTTCAGTCTCAAAAGATAAAGACTAATAGCTAAGCTTCTACAGCGTACTTTTCCAACAAACTCAATAAAGTCGGTGACGTATCCGAGTGATCTTGGCCAGGAAGCTGCAACTGAAGGATATCTTTATTCGCATCTGCAAAACACAGCTATTCTAAGACCTTTCCGATTCTCTTCTGTCATGCAACTTTTCTGGGATGGGTACTTTTACTTAGATACAACATGCACAGAACCTAGGGAATCGGTAAAGGATGATATATTCGGAAGATAATCTATGCATATTTTTTACCAATACGCGATTTAGGCACTCTACTCCATCAGTTAAACTAACTAGGTGACCTAATAAAATAATTTTTCCAATGGGAATTATCCGATGAGGGGTGAATTTTCCAATGCATTTTTTCTTATCTGTGGCTAATATTGAATTTTTATTGTTTTTGCACCCTTTTATGCTAGATTTACACTAAGTCTAGCCAACCCCCAAGAATTGATTTCTTCAGATAATTTCACCTAACAACATTAGAGCTTGAAAACACGCGGATAAAACATCATGCCATTTAACTTATCGGTATAAGCATGATTCAAAACTTTGCGGGTGGTAAAAAAGAAAAATTAACTCTCTATGAGATTTAATCTCCCGGACCTCCTATGTTTTCTATTTCCATCTCCTTTTGCTGGATGCAGGTGATGATTCTTGAGTTCACGATGAATTTCAGTTATAGCTGCCGCATGCATTTTTCTGCCACTAACCCACTTCAGGAGAATCGCACTACCTCCTGGATCGAACTGGGGACCGTTTGCACCGAAGTCGGACGTGCAACCAGTTGGGCCAAGCGGAGGTCTATATCTTTAATATATATCTCCTATATTTATTTTATTATTGATTGATTCAGGTTTCTAAGCATTTGCTATATTTCAACAATAAAATTTATTCCCCATGCAGGATAGAATCTGAATTCAGCCACAGAATAGAATGACAGCCTTCAGATTTTAGCATGATCAGTAGAATTATCTAAAATAACAAATCTTTTTATATATTGCATTTTTGATGAAATAAATGGATACCAGAGAGAAATAATGTTATTGATAAATTTATTTCGCCAAAAATGTTACAATTTCATAAATGTTTGGTACGGAACAGTTTTCCTCATATTTTGAATCAAACATAACATTTTAAATCTAATTATTGGATTGACTCCATTGTAAATTTATCAGCTAATAAGTAACTTTGACAAAGCAAAATTGTTGTGGTTCAGAAAGCCCTTGTGTTTATTTCGTTCGAGGAAAATGAGAACCCTTTGTAATATTGAATGTCGGTTTGAATTGACGTATGCAAAAATTAAAATTTTTAACTCGGGCCTCTATGCTGATTTTTTACTCTTTATAAGAATTAATTCTGATTGTAAAAATAATTTCTCAAAACCAGTGAGGTGTACATATTGGTATGTTTAAAAATATTTTGTGATTAAGTTTGAAGTATTATCGTTTTACTTTCAGATTTTCAAGCTATTTTGAAACCAAGTAAATAATGAATTCATACTTGTTACTAGCCGTCATTGTACTTTGTTAATGAAGCCGAATTAACAGCCCAATATATTACTGATAATCCATGTGAATAATATCTGAGTGAAGAATTAGGTAGAGCTAGAATAAGCTTATATGTATGCCTAACCACGAAAAATAAAACCAAGCAAGAATATTACGAAAGCTGGAAATTACAATTTACAAATAGATTCTCTATAAGCTTAGTGAATGTATCTCATCGGGAATTCAGCATTTGAATTTGATTTTAGTGAATTTCCTGGTTGACTCAATTTAAACAAATTCAAAATAAAGCATTTTCATACAAGTTACACCTCTATGAACTAATACAGAATAAATAACATTTACGTAATTTATTATTCAATCAACAACATAGTAATTAACTATTCCTAACTAAAACTATGAGTCTGCATTGTATTTTCGGGTTTTGATTTTTTTCCAACTCTCCCAGAAACTTAAAGGTGTGCTGTGCACGAAATATCTTGTCTGTCTGTACACCCATCTGATGAGATAGTTGGATTCTCAACCCCTTCACCATGAGCAACAGAAATCTTTGGAGAGGGATGAGAAGACTATGTAGAACTAATAAAGTAAAGTTTGCTTTTACTTTCCTCGCTGAGCCAGGGTGGTATGAGTGCAGTACTACTAACTTTTACTATGAGTAACACTTTTCGTAACATTCAATGGGTGTTAGAAGAAAGAATTAATTCAATGGGTGACCGAAATTAATTCATACCTGGTATAGCTTTCATATTAACACAGCCATGGAAAGACCGAAGAAAAACAAATAAAAGTTTATAAAATACGTTTTCTCTATCCTGTACCGATAAGCGTAAAATGCATCGTTCATTAAGACGTGGTAACATAATTGCAAAATATCTTCACGATAGAGAAGTAAGAATATCTTAGTACAATCCCACGAGAGATTTACTACCGACTAGTTTCGTCAACGAGTTGACATCTTTAGGTGAAGACTGAAGATAATGTTTCTTCTCAATCACGTGCGCTTGATTCCACAAAGTAACGCTTGAATACATCAATTTTACAAATAATCTCGTTTAACAGAATATAAGCTTAAATGCCTTTCCTATTCACCTATGATAAATGTAGGTTCCACTCAAATAGATAAGCGCAGGTAAGATATCTTTCGAGTCACGGAGTGCGTAAGATGCTGAAAAGCGAAACGAACGTTGGGATTCCGAGAGCGATTCCGCGGCGTAATCAATGGCGAGGCGAATTTTCCATCGCGCGATCCTCATCAGGGAAACGATCGCTTTTCCCCGTCGAAAATAAGTGTCAAGAGTCGCTCCTCTTACGCCTCCAACAATCGCCCGGACTCCTTTTTCGGGCCACTTTCGTTTTTCCCCCTTCTAATCAAAATCTGTCACGCCCTGCGTCATCAACACCATCTAACGAAGCACCCAGGACCGGTTCGATTAATTTCACCGGAAGCACCCGACACCGCGGTGTAAATGAGTCGGCTAGTTGGCATGAAGGGGTGGGGCGGAGGGAGGTCGGTTTTTGGTTCGATGAAAACTTCGGAGCCACCCCTGCGAGACCTTTTTGGCATCCGGGATTAGCGTCTGTGGCCTCTCCCCTTCTCTAAGTTGACGGTAGCCGAGTGGATCGCCGCGCCGTTACGGGATCCGGAACATCCGTTCCGGTAGATTCGCTACAGTATTCATCATGGAGGGTTTTCAATCAGGGGGTGGGTCGGTTGCAACTCTCCATCCATCCACTGCCAATCGCTTCATTCCATCACGATGCCTAATTTCAACGCGTATGATCGCCTTCCTGTCGAATCGGACTAAGTTTTCTTCGATTCGACCGAAGTTTTCCTCTGCGATTCCTCGTCCTGCCTTTCGGATTGTCGCGATGGTGAAGATTATAGGACGTGATAATCGGAGTGTAATGCTAAAGACTTCTGGGATGCTGAAGTTATCCGATGGAGGCTCTCGGATAGCCACCTGAGCACCGTGATCGACTGTGGAGAATGAGGTCCCAGGTTTGATTCTCAGTGGCGAAATAACTTCAGCTTTTAACAATACAACTCCTGCACTTGGGGCTCCCGGATAGCTGTATGGGCAGCGCGTTCGACTTTAATGAAAGCGGTCCCGGGTTCGATTCCCGGTGGGAGCCCACGTGCGAAATGATCTCAGCTATCGAAGCACTTCTAAAAGTACTCATACTAACCTTAATTTAGCGTCTAAACTTCATTCTTTTAAGGAATACTACCCAGAGTCAGTCAGATTCTTAATAACTTTCACAATACTACTACTACTGCACTTATGCCTCAGAATTTTGACGAAATGGCCATCGAGATTAAAACAAATAGCAAATCCATCCCTCATTGGACCTCTCCTGGAATTTTGATGCACGATTTGGGATACGAAATAGGATTAGTCTCCGATCTGGAATTGGCTCAACGCAGCGCGGATAGGTTTGTTTAAGGAGATTTCAGGTTCAACAGAAGGGTTTCGGCTGCGATAGAGTCCTTCACGTGGGGTCCCGTTAAGGATGGAAGGCTGGATTATCGACGAAAAATTCTTCAGTACAGATCTCGTTGACGATATAGTTGAATTCGTTATTTGAGTGAAAAGCATTCGCGAACTCCGAGAAAAACGGACGATTGTTAAAAGGAAACAAACGATATGAAAGATAGCTACTTCGGGTCGTTTTTTCCACGGAGCGTAAATAGCAATTAGAGTTAGATAGGGATATTGGTGCTTATACATTGCCATTCACCACCGGCGGCGTGCAGAGTCAATATGTAAATGTAAATAGCTTGCAAGCCTAGCGACATTCATGTGTGGAGCTCAAATCATGGTTAGGTCTTGGTGGCTTAAGCTTGTTATTGGATGGTTAATTGACTCTGCAGACGAGTAATCTCCCCAAAGGCTGGTTAGATCCTCAACCCCTACACTATTAGCTACCAAAAGCTCCAGAGAGGGAATGAGGCTTACTGGGTAAAATGAGGAGTGAGGTAGTTTCCCTTTCTTTCCTTACTGAGCCAATGAGCAATAAGTGGAAAATGTTCAAAGAAACACAATAGACCAATAAATAATGTTATACATAGCATTAAGTCAAGACCAAAACAATGAAAGTCTTCGTAATCGCTCATACCTCTGTACCATCCATTTTATTAAAGACATGAGCAAGAGTCAATAGTGTACGAAAGAAACAGTTTTCTATTTTCTATACGAAAAACAAATCTCTGTATGCAGCAGGATCGGTTTAAACGTGGCGGAGATGAATTTTGCTCAATCCCTGATTATTATGATAATTGTAAAGCCGCTCTTCCGCAGTTACATTGAATACTACTGTCCTTAGGAGATTATTATATGCTATAGTCTGTATCCTAGTACTTTTTCGCGTCTTTTGATAGATATTTTTCGTACTAAATCCTAGAAGTGTATACTGTATTTAGTGTGTATGTATATAGTAGCAGTACAATGTAGTAAATCTAACAAATAATTGAAAATTTGGAGGTAAATATAAGTGGTCATTCAAATTTAGTAACAAGTATAATGATTTATGTCATGATTTCCAGATCTAGCAGAAGCTAAACATACTAAAATAATGTATTCGTAAGAGAAATTATCGTAGCAAAAGAGACTACCACGTATAGCTCGAATATTACACAGGAAAAATGATGCTGCTTGCTGCTAAATTATTAGCCAAGAACAAAGGACAGCGTGATATGACTAAAACAATCTAATTCATAGTGGATACAATGCACAATGGCCATTTTTCCATTAGGAATTTTGTTACGCTCACCCATAACACGCCAGTGACACCGTCCCGCAACGCCTCAACGCCTCCAGCTATTGGTACAAAAAGAGGCAAATGTGTGTAGCTTTAGCGTTTTACGCCACTCCTCCGCGAATTTAATTGTAAAAGGGGTGATGTCAATTAATTTGGCCCCGCTACTAAAGCCGCATCTTCCCTTTTGACATTGGGAAAAATCAATATGCCTAACGTCCCTGGTGATAATTGGGGGAATTGCTGGGAACGGATATGAATGGCTTGAATAATTCGATCAATTGTTTGAAAGCGAGGGGCGAGGGGGATAGTCTTTTTCTTTGGTCGGATATTGGCCAGTCGAATTGATGATTCATCGCTTAATCTCCGTATCTATCAACTCCAAATTGTTTTTCTATGCAAATTATCAAGATCCTGAATTCAGTTACGAGCGAAAGGCATTTAATATAATGTTCCTCATCGGGAGCTAGTAGAAGAATTTTAAGCAGATATTTAGTGATATTTCTCGTAGAATTTATTTTGAAGGATGACCATTTTTCTGGATAAGAGGAATAACTATCATTCGTTCTAACTGCTTCATTTTATTCCAAAGATCTCTTTAATTCGAAACGGAATATTATTTTCATCAGTACATTTTTCCAAGTACTGTTTCGGAATGTGGAAAGTATTTTAAATATTGAAAATAACCAAAATCGTGATATTTAGATTTCATTTGTCTAAAATCAAAGAGCCAGATTTTGACAATTCGAAATATTTAACTTTTATCTAAGATATTAACCGTAGTATTTGGATGATTGGTTCTTAAACTGCTAGATATTCCTGAAAACGGGAATTCAAACTTAATATCTTAATTTCTAAGGACTACCTAGTTTTGATATTAATGCTGATATTATTTCATCTGAATTTCCGTAAATGTGTTGTAAGCGAGCTGTAAAATGATGACTACTGTTTAATAAATTTCTGCAATTTCTCTCTTTTTGGAAACTTAATTACGACTGAGATGGTGTCACGCTCGTTTAATATCACCGAAGCGTAATTGGATTTACTTTGACTGCTTGAGTAATTACATCATTAAAGCATCGAGGCTGCGATAAACTAAATAAGGAAATGTTGAGACGATAACGTTACTAGTTATCGAAGCAAAATAATGTAATTGTATTTGTGCAGATGTTTAAGCGCGTTCTGTTTTACATGAAGATTAGATCCGCTGTTTTCCAATCTGGAGATTTTACCTTATGTACTAAGGTGGCGAAGAGAAGCAATTACAAGAAGCGATGTCAAGATAGTTTTCTTGGTAACATCAATACGCGGAGTAACTCAGCTGAACGTTAGGAAGTGGGGTGGAAATACCGTGGACATCATCACATCAATTTATGTTTCTCAATGATATACTCGCTGAAGCGAAAGCATTTGTGTTTTACCTTTTTCGCATCACCTGGCAACTTGGGCCCGACCTTGACTTCATCCGATGTCTGCACGAGTGGCTGCAGCAACAGCGTGGAAGTTGCTGTTTTATTCGATTATTTTCTCTCCTTTCTTACTTCAAATATCTAATTTCCGTGAGATACGCTTCGCGTAACTTCGTCGAAATTTTTCCTTACTTTTTGTTAGGGGAGACAAAATTGTTGCATCCAAACATCTTGAAATCAGTCTCTTGCTTCCTCGAATCCACTAATGACATTCAATATTCCCCCTGGAATATTTCGTTTGAAAAAATCCCCCAGCTGCCCTCTTCGCGATCGATTTCCTCACTCAATTAAAATTCTTTTGTGGAAAGTATCTTTGAATTTTTGGACAATGGTCTCATTAAATTTTATCTTCATCGTCAGAAATGTGTAAAGATAATTTCGCCAACAAGGGCTTCTGGAAAAATAGGATTTATTCCGAGGAATCCTCATTTAAAGTCTTCAACAGCATTTGAAGATAACGATGAGCCTCTCGCACCATCAGAAAGGTCGGCCCGTTATCAGTGTTTCAGGATGGCTTGACGCATAATTTGAGATCGGAAGGGAATAGTGGCCCACTTTCTTGAATTTTAAGTTTCCTCCTCAGCCACTGCATGCTTGCAACTTCATGAAAGGGAACATTTTTGACCTTAGGATCGATCAAAAGTGGGTATTTCAACACTTCTTAATCATGAGATTACCAGTGGAGTATTTTCTCGTCCAGTGCAAGGATGGGACGGTGATGTTTAAGGATGATGGACAGGTTAAAGGATCCAACGGTGTGAAACAAACGAAGGAATCCTCAAGAGATTCAGTGTGTAATAATGTTGTGGAAATAAAGAGGAGAGATGTTAGGATCAGGAATAACAGAAATGAAATATGAAAAGCCAGGTCCGGGAAGTTACGGGAGCGAAAAACAAGGATAATGAAACAGCAACAAACAATGAAGGCGCTGAAGGAAGCCGTAAGTGAATCTAAAGTGAAATGTGTATTTTGCTAAATGGTGTATTTCCACGTATAAGTGGACGAAAACTATTTGTATTCCTACGTCAATCATGCGTTGATCTTCTTCCTCGAAGAGAAAGGAAAAGCCGGCAAATTATTGGCCTTCTAAGAAACACCCGATGCGCATTTCAGTGAATATGCCCACGTCCTCGGGAGTGATTTTTAGAAGAACAATAATTCGCTATTCTTTCTCTTCGAGGAAATGAAGAGACACTTCATTGACTTAGTCGGCTCAAAGTGTTTTTCCTCCACTTACACTTTAACAACTGAGTTAGAATTTCTTTTATTTCGCATTTCCTCGTACCGTATAAGACGCACCTTGATTTTAGAACCCGAAATCCGGAAAGAAATATATACCTAATTTAACAAAGGCGGAAATATTAGCGCTAAATAAAGAACGCCAAAACTATTAGCAAAGATCTCCTTAGCGTGGTGGGCTGCGTAGGCACGCGGAACAATAGAAAAAGTTGTTTGAGAGATCTACTGCCATTGTATAAGAGGCACTCTGTTTTTGGAGCCCAAGTTTTCCTAAACAAAGTGCGTTTCATTCATGGATGAACGTAGTACGTATTTTGGAAACTGAGCTTCCGTATTTACTTCCGGATATTTATTGGTAAAATTTCCTGCTCAGCGTCGATCAACTAAAGAGAAATCCCACACAATATCGGAAAAATTAGCGAAAGATACAAAATTGTCACTGATGCTCCTATTTTACAAGTTCTCATCTTTTAATCGCCTCCTACGAAACATTATTTACATTCACTTTTGTAGAAACAAGTCGGGTAAGGGATTGCAAAGAAAATGGCACAAATATAGTGAATTAAGGGGAAAAAAGATTATATTGCTATATCTAGCTTTATTTATAGTGAAATTAATTGCTAGTTTACAAATGGTATGAAAGTAACCGGATTTTAGAAATGATGGAAAATGTAGGATGATTAGTATAAGAACTGAGCTATTCCAAAATTTTCACAAAAAAATTTACAAACGTAACTGGCTATAAGATCAGTATCTTTTTATGTATCTAATTTTCATGTATCTAATATCTTTCAATGCAGTATCACTCAGTATATTAGTACTCACACTCAGTATGTTAGTATTCTGTTAGCATTCAAAAAGCGTAGTGACAAAAATTACAGTGTTCTTTGTTTTTGATTTCTTTTGTTAATATGTACATTAATACATATTTATTTGATTATTTTTCTATTTTTATTAACTTTTTAAAGTTTATCATACCATCCGTGAAGGATTATTTTCAGTAAAATCATTTCTCGTATAAGTAATACGTTCCTGTTCTTAGTTTAGAACTTATCTGCACCTTCTTGAGTTCATTAAGTAGTAAAGAATTATAGATCTCGTATCTAAGTTCATGAGTGGGTATCACGAGTAACCTCACGGTCATTTGCAATGCATAAATCTATAACTCCGGTAATAAAGAAACCATCTTCCATTAGTGAATTACCTAAAAGTTCGATCGCTAATTCCTGAAAAAATATTCGTCAAAAATTTCGGCAACATCGCTAAGTTATAAAGTAGGTCTCATCTCGATTCAGAAGAGGAAAAAGTGACGACTTATTATGTCTCTATTCCTGCCTTTCTCTTTCCCTTTTCTCCACCTTAATTCATACTTCACTCCCCAAGTTTCATGCTTTTACGACAGCGACATTTCGGTGCACCATAAGGCGGCTTTACAGACTGAAAATTTATGGAGCTACATAACTGACAGTTAACGTCCCTTGCGCAATAGAAATGCTGATACATGTCTCTCGAAAGGTATTAATGTAGTTGGAGGCATCGCGGAGTCCGTATGAATACAGTATCTACAGTAGCTATCTATTTCCCCATACGGAACGCCCTGTTCTCTATTTCCTCATTTTATAACGCTTCCACGTTAATCTGCATTTATCTGCCCATGATCCGCCCTGGGTTTCTTTTCAAACAGTATCGAGTCACCTCGCTCCTTTTTTATCCCTGTTTTCGTAATTTTCCTTTTTTATGGCTCCCGTTCTGAGGGCAGTCATTTTATATTCCGTAATTTAATCTCCCCCATTTCGACGCATGAAATTACAGTTATTTTGCGATAAATTTTACGTTAGTCTTCCACGCGCGTTATCTTTGATCTTTCTTCCAGATTTTATCGCATCATTTTTAAAGGTTCAAGGAGTGGTTGGAACACTTTCGTCAGACGAAATTAATGATTCTCTAGAATTCATTCATAAAGTGTAACAAAGCATTCCTCATGTGTATTGTTATGTATAAAATGATTAGCACAAAACTACGGAATTGTCAAGCAACTTTCGACTGCATTGATGTCCTTTTGAATGAAATTTCAACTTTCAAACTTTGAATTTGTTCAAAAGTCGACGATCCGCTGAGAACAAGCTGTTTTTCCTACTCCTCAGGTCTCAGGATTGATTTCAGATAATTCACATCATCCTGCAAAGAAAATGCATGTATTATTCAGTTTTATCGATCTCTACTTGGTTTTACCAGGTTTCGCCTTCACGATTGTCGCTATGACAACGCTTCAATTAAGGTATTTTTGGTTTTGTTCAACCGAAATAACCCCTTCTTTGTAAGTCTTCACTTTATTTATTTTTCATACTAGTAACATAAACGTAAACATCAGTCTATGAATCTTATGTTCATTCTACACACTAACATAGGAGCTTTTTTTAAGAAAAGGTTCCTTTTTTAAGACAAGGAATGATTATGTTTTGATACATGATTTTGCTGCTCACTATGTTTCAATTCATCTATCTTTTTGTTTGAATTTTTCCTAAAATTGAGCAGATTTTTCACTCTCTTTTTCTTCTTAAGAGTTTTCCTCTTGTTGAAATTGAAACGCAATTGAATCGTGATCACAAAATCAGTATCCACAGATCAACCGATCAAAGCCACGAAAATCTACGTACCAAATTTATTTCTACCGCTAGAAGGCATTAATTATTTTGTAAAATTATAGTGCAGAACGAACTCGAGAAAAGATTGTAAGAAAGAAAATCAAATGGATTTTATTTATTTTACCATAAAATTTTGTTTTCGATTTTGGGAAATTACAACAAATTTTCTAAAATTCAGGGTAATTTGGAAAGAGTCACGTTGGCTAACGGAACTATTCTTGACTGTATGGTAAAAAATGCACAAAATGAGTCAATGGAGCAGTCTGCCAAACTGTTTTACCCTATGGCACACTAGAGGTTGGCATATCGTTTTGCGGCACACAAACGAAATTTAATTTTACCTTTGCCGTTAATCGAATAGCAATTTATACGTCCAATGTTAAATTTTAGAATCACATTCATGTTAAAATGCCAGTTCTAAAATTTCGACATTCATGAGATTACTCGGAATGATTAATATTCATTCAAAAATCCAAGGGAAAGGAAAATGAGCTCAAACTCATATTAACCCAAACACAATTTCTCACCAACTGAATGATCCATAGTGGTACAAAACTGTTGAAAATTGTAAGTAATAATAGGTCTGTAGTGAGCCTTTTCACATTTGCGTAAAACTACAGAAGAGAAAATTTACAAACACTTCCTAACCAATTCAAGTTTTGCATCGACGCAACCGTCAAATATTTTGCAGCACACCTACTACCTCTCAGGGCACACTAATATGCCGCGGCATACACTTTGGAGTACACTGCAATGGAGGAATCGATTTATCGACTTAAAATAAAATATCTTTTATTCTGACCAGGGGCGTAGCCAAAGGGAGGGGGTCTATGGGGCTTAAACCCCCACGTGAGGGTTGAGGAATGCGTCTGTACAAGGATGGTTTTTACCTACCGAAAAAGCGCACCTATTAATCGGATTATGAATAACCGACGAAAGTTAAGTACCGAAAGACTAAAGATGATATATTTTCTAAAGTAGTAACATGTAACTTGAAGTGAATTTTCCCGTCAAGAATCACGGAACTAAATTTAATTTACGATAAATGTAGAACTATTATTGCAGAAATTTGATCCTTCCGAATAATAAAAATTAATCGCTATCCGATAACAGTGCGGTTTCATAAATTTTAAACGAAAGACGGTCGCAATTCTTTTCTTCTGGAAATTTTTATCGCTGTTTATTATAATTTAAAAATTAAAATTAATATACATAGCTTCCATACCAAGTACATATCTATGACGATAGTCATAGTTTATTTGGTTATTTAAACAATATATAATTTGTTTAAATTGCTTCCAAAGAAATAATTTGACGGGAAAATTTTCCATTTTTAAGACTAAAAAAACTTATCTTTCGAAATTTCCTTCATAATGTACAATTTTAAACCCTCTACAGCTTAGAGGGTTATATTATTTTAGAATATGTACTGCTAATCTTTATTTCCAAGGATTACTAATGCTTCTTTTGGCGTGAACTTTCAGCTTTCTTTCCCCATACACATGATATGAATCTCATTTTCCCATATATTCTCTTAAGAATCCAGTTTACATGGGTGGTCTGAAAAGTTTCCGACATTTCGCCATTTCTCGACAGGTTTTCTGAAAATTTCTGAAAATTTTCTGAAGATTTCTAATAAATTTGGGTTCGGAAACTTTTCAGACCACCCTCGTAACAATCGTCTGTCGCTAAGGGGACAGATTGTTTATACCAGCAAGGTTACACAAATGGTCCATCATTTTTTGTCTGAATACTTGAGATTTCGAATCTAAAACGATAATCTACAACCAATTTAAGTCTTTATTCAATTTCGTCTCTTTTGATTCTTGTCTCGATTTCGGAGGACCATGCTACTAGTTTGTGTTAAAGAAAAGAAGTCAGCAATAGATCAAAAACAAAATTACAGGCATTTCTTATTAGATATATTTATGGGCGTTCAGAGTCGAACCAATAATAAAGGATGCTTTTGATAGAAAATATCAGTATCAAAGGTCCTCTAAATTATCCCCAAATTTCAAATATCTATCTTGTCGAGAGCTGTGTGAAATTAATCCTCGAAACTTTCTCCCATTTATTTCTTACGGGAGTTACTGACATCAGATTAATAAATATATAAGGATATAAATATAAGAGGATATGGATATATAAAGATATAAAATATACACAACGGGGATTGTTATTTAAGATCTCAAACCGGATACAGCAATGGATATTACAATCGTCCATCTATTTCCAATTTAATTACATTTGGGGTCTGATTCTCGCCCCTACATAGATCAGCAAAGCTGTGTTCTCTCAGTTACCCTAACTCCTCCCATAGGCAAATCCTGGCTACACCCCTGACACTGATATACAATAGGGGTTATGCGCTCTGACTTCCACAGGCTACTAGAGAATCTCCTATTGTGATTCAGAGTGTATGTGTGTATATTATAAGGCAATAAAACTTTGTAACTCCTGTAAATAAAATCAGCTTTGTAGCTCGTATATATGTAAGCGAGTTCGGAAACCCGCAAGATTTATCACTCATAATAGCGTGCTGTTAAAGAGGATGGGAGCAGTCAGAGGGGCGTCATCCGTTATCTGAATGAATCTATTTTCTGCCCCTACTTTCTGTGCCATTATGCGAGAAGGAAGAGGTGAGATTCACGCCAGCTCAGGAAGTAAGCTAAGTCTAAAGCGGTGCCGAAACAAAAGTTGCCGACGATTATAGCTGATGGAGGATTCGCTAACCGTAACCACCTTTCGGAAATCCTATCAACAATTCCATTCCCCTTCCTACTCAAGAGACGCTATGTTCTTGACGTTAGATAGATTGGTAGATTCAAGCGAAATTGAGAAAACGTTTTTTCTACGCTGTCTGATTCCGCGTAGGAAGAAACTGCGATGGAAGGCAATAACGAGCGTTTTACAGATCCTAATAAAAAATGCCTTCCGATATATTTATCCTTCTACGAATCTATCCGTCTAAGCGAATCCATATTACTGGTTATACAGCAGATAATTACTTTATGTGTTCTGTGATCATTATCACGTTTGAAGGACTCCAAAAAGGAATGTAGAAGTACTGTAATTGCTTTTTAGAGATGAGCCATTCTCGGAAGTGATATTTTTTCATATTGAACGATATTGCTTTCAATTAAGCACTGAATCAATGATAAAATGATTCATTTGGTGACGTAGCCTAGCTGTGGTATTCTATAATTAACCTTAAGTTAATCAGAGCTATTCTAAAATGTTAATAAGCAATATGCGGTCAATATTAAAGATAAATACAGAAAAATCATCATAAATAAAGGACTACGTTTTAATAATTACTACCTAATTTTCCCTAAATATAACAAATTACTTAAAACTAATTTTACTGTTTTCACATATGCCATGTCTAAGTATGAACATCAGATCATCGGAGAATAGCTCAATGAAGTGAACATCCGATATAAAAACCCATAATTAAGAAGTTCTGCAGCCTAATTAGCAGAAGGAAATACACAGAGATTTATTATAATGATTAACTAATAACAACGCAAGTCATTTGCGAATAATTTTTGGAATTTTATTTTAAGATTTTTATAAGTATGAAAGGGACATTCGATACAGTAATGGAAGTTAAATATAAGGAATTTAACTTGTGCGCAACGTTTAAGTCTATTTAAGCTTTGCAAATTTTATATAATCATGGCATAAACGTTTTATAAGATGCATAAATTTTCCAAGATGCTTGAAAGTATCGGAGTAGATATAATGCAATGAGGATGTTAAAAGATAGGAATGCAAACAGTGAGCAACATAGAATTCCCAAGAGTTACATGTTTTCCAGTGAATAAACAAATTAATAAGAACAGTGAAATTCAGGGAAGATTTTAGTGACTTGTGCGTTGCGAGATAAATCTTCTGCGCTTTCATTATTTTTGTGAGGAAAATCCCAGTCCATTTATCCTCCGCTATGTCTTCTGATTAGCCGTTGTAGTTAGAAGTACATATTATCTTTTTTTATTTGACGAATGTATTCTTTCGTGCTATGAGGAATACCAGATTGTCTTAAATGATAGAGGTGAATCATAATTGCATTAATAATTGATCAAATAAAAACCTAGACGATGAATATCATGCTATATCTAGTAATTGAAGTTTTCCTAAGAAGAAAATAAGTCAAGAAGTAGACTTATAATATATAAGTTTTCAAACGATTATGAATTGATGCCAGTTCAAAGATGTTGATTTAGTCAGCCATAACAAATGAATTATTAATTTCCTTTCTTGTGAAGGATGATTGATTAAATGAATATAATGACAGCATTTAAAAAGAACTTCTTTGATGAAACTAGTTTAGGAGTTTTTTCAGGGATTTAGGATCTCTGAATGACTACTCTAGATGAAGATAAAAAGAGAATGTTTCACGTATCATCATGTTTTGATCAATCATCAAACACTTATTACAAAGATACCACAATGTAGTCTTCATTTTGCAGAAATAAAGATATTTTTATACATAATATGGTAGACAATCTTCCGATTCAAATAATACAACAGAATCAACTACAAATGAGAGCTTAATTAGTCTTGATAATTTTGGTTGGTTAAATTTTGGCGATCATTTCACGGGAGAAAAAATCAGTAATTATCAATCCAAAGTACTAAATCCTCGTCGCAGATTATTCCCGTCGGAAGTATTTTCCCCAACTGCGTCGAAGAAACATTTTTTCCTAAGTTTGATTTATTCACGCCACCATTTTGCCAAGCATCCCCGTTCCCAGTCAACGAAATTTAATTTCGCCGTACGTGTAATGTTTATACTCGGCCATAAATAAGTATGCTCTTCTGATGTCATTTCATGCATTCTCCTCGCGTGATTTTCCTCCCTCAGATGGAACATCCTGGAAATATATCACCGTCTCCGAGATCGTGGTAAAAAACCACTCAGAATCACACTTTGCCGGCAGATTCTCGTCGTTCTTGAAACGAACGCTGTACATCTTCGTATTCGCCGAATCTTCTCTCGCCTCAAAATGCTCTGTCGCCCATCCGACTACCATTTTTTACACCCGTTTTTTTGTTCCCTCTTCTGTCATTCCTTTTTCCAACGTCTTATAGCCTTCTTTCCTTTCACCTAAACTTATCTTTTTCTCCAAATATTCTATTTCCGTGGCAATTTCACGATCACATTGCCAATGATCATTTGCGAGACGTGGAATTACGGCAATAAATTCAAGGTAGTCTTTATTTCCAGATGAATCAAAGGAATGGTGTGTTCCGTATCCACTTTAACGGATTGCTTTGTCGCAAAAACTAACAGCGGGTGCGCTGTTTGTCTCGTGCTCATTTCCTTACTCCTGAATGATACATCTTTGAATTTTTAAATGGAGCTCGGTCATATACATCTCAGACACGGGTGTTTGTCTCAAATGTAAGGCTGTTTTTAGGAGTGAATCCAATTAAACTGTATGCGTACCAAAGAATCTGACTGACTCTGGGTAGTAGTTAGACGCTAAATTAAGGTTTGTATGAGTACTTCAACAAATGCTTTGACAACTGAGGTCATTTTACACATACGGACCTCCACTGGGAATCGAACGCGGGACCACTTTCACCAAAGGCGACCGCGCTACCCTATTAGCTATTCGGTACCTCTTTACGTTAAAATTACATTACATCGATATAAAAATGGTTGGTAAACGTTTCACCCAAACGAAATTTTGCTTAAGGAGGGTTCACCCAGAATCCACCTCTATACTAAAATACCTTGGCTGAAGTTCTAAACCTCAACTAGAAGTTAATATACCGTGGAAGTTACGAATGTTATATTATATAACATATAAATCTGTTACTTAGGTATAGCTGAAGCCTTTATGTGAAAGATACACTCATGAATGAATCATCAGATGTGAAGTTTTCCCAAAGACGATCTGAAATATTTACGAATAAAGGAAAAGGGAGGATTACTTTATTTAAACTCGCGAGACATGAATTTAGAAGTAGTAAAATTGCTAGAAGTATTGTTTTGAAGATGGACTTAAAGTAGATCGGGCTAACACTAATGATGAGTATTATGACCTCATGTTTAAATACATCATGCTCTTGAATGATTCTTTTATTACTCTAATATAATCCATACTACCATTTACTCCACACAGACAGAATTTCTCCGTTTCACAGAAGAGAATATACTTCATTGAAATCTAATCGACTTTCATTGTGCAAAACCCGTGAAAACGAAAATTCAAGTAATCCCATTCTGAAATCCGGGTTTAGGGATATAATAGAGGGTAACATTCAAAAGTGGGTAATTATTAATCATAATTAAGCCGCTGATGTAGTTTAACAGGTAATACATGCCAGGGAGTAAGCGTACACTCCATGAATGCAGCAGAAAGCCGGATCTATTCATTAATTTGGGTGTGTATATCGCTTAGTGAGTAGGATTTATCTGGTTTGTAGGAATCGCAATACAAACGCGGACAACTAGAAAATAGATTATCAGATCAGGATAATTTCTCGCTCTATGGCTAGCTTTTGGCTCAAAGGAATTCAAATAACCACCGCCTATGATGAGCCCAGTCCGGATCATAGTGCAGATGTTAATCACTTTAAGCAAATGGCCGCTTGAACAGGGAAAGATTTGCTCTCCTGAATTAATCGCCAAGTGCTAAAATTTTGGATAACAGCTGTTCGGCGACCCAGGAGAGTACTTCCTGCATGTACTGAATCACGAGAAAGTTCGTATGAATATTTAACTGTCGGGAAATAGAATATTGAATCAACTTCTTTATGATACGGTTAGCACGGTTATCAAAGTAACGGGATATGATACGTTTAGTTGTGGATATAGTACTGTATGTTTCATTGATGAATAATGTAGGGAAATGTCTTAAGTTGCAGTTTCTCTAAAGTTAAAGGTAGTTTATATTTGCATCATAATAAATACAATGAATGAGAAAGTGTTCCATGAATCAGCCAAATATGTCTTTTTTTATATTCTAAAAAAACTAATCGTTCACTTAAATTTCCAGTCTAATTTTTTGTATTTTTTTCGTGAATTTTTTTATCCTTACTATAGGAGTATTTATTATTTTTATCGTTATCTCAGCATAATTCTGCACCGAATTAAATCAATGTATGAATCAACCATTTTCAGCTAAATACACAGTATCCCAAATGTTAATAATTAGAGAAATTCTTTCGTTTATCCTTAAAGGTTTGAATACCTTAAGGTGGATAACAATATTTGTATTTAAGATAATTAATAAATTAATTATGGTCTTTCCCTTGCTGAATATCAGTCATTGAAATTATTTATTTATTATAAAATACATCCACACCTACATAAGTACCAATCAAGACGTTTCTCGGCGTGTAGCAGGAGGTGTAAACATGGAACGCTTGAGCTACTACTTTAGTTTGTTGTTATCGCGTATCTTTCTTGGAAAGAATGAGGAAGATATCGGGAAATAAATAAGGAACAGTGATTTAAAGCGAAGGAAAGCTAAGTTAAAGCTGAAGATGCAAAGGAAAGATATCGCGAAGTATTCGTTTATTAATAGAAGAGTTAAAGAGAGGAATACATTGCCTGAATAGGTCTTTAAACTCTTACTGAGGGAGACAAAGGAACTTTGAGAAATATGCAAGTTTTTATCGAAAAATATTAAAAAAGTAAATTTTATAAATTTGTATTAATGATGTTTAGAATATTATAAAATTTTACGTAATTTAGCAATAAAATGATTAAAACTAATAACTATATAGAATAAACCATGGCATATCTGTAAAAGTAAATGTGATCGAGTAGATACCAAAAAGCTATCGCAGGAATCAAATTAAGCTACTACATTTTAAATAGCTATTATTATATAGTACGCATTTAATATATTGTTTGTATATGGGGATAGAAGTTACCTTAATATCTATGTATATATGAGACCTTCAAGAGTAAGGAATATCATATTATTGTTTACATTGCATGGGTTATCAGGCTCTTGGTTGACGCTGTCACCTGATACCAATCAAACCGCGGTAAAAGATCAATAATATGTACATAATCTGCTTCGTCAAAAATTTCCTTTAATTTCACAGAACCATTTTACGTTAGTAAGAAACTAGGCCTATACTCGAGTAATACTTCTTCAGATTTACATAATTCTTCATAACGATTTATGTATATTTAACCTTGGAGAATATGATGGGAAAGGAGAAATTAAATAGCATGAAACGATTAAGGGTGGGCATCTCTTATTAATTTCTTTGCATTTAGCATACTGACCTAGCAAAACCGCATACCACGTGCCTACACTACCCAGAGACTAAGGAATCGAGAGAGAAATCTAATAAAACTATCAAGAACAGACATAGATTCCAGTCATGATGTACCTTATGTACGTATATAAATAGCAGCAAATAAAAGAGAAAATGAGAATAGCAAAGATATGCGATTTAGGTGCATGGAGGATAGAAAAGGATTTGGTAGAAACTAACCTTCGAGAATCCTACAAATCTGAGGATCAATTGAAAAATTTTGTAATTGAAAGGGACCGGAAAATGGGATATGTATGAGGGAAGTATATGATAAATGCATATAATTCATAAATTTATAACATTTTAATATATTTCAGAACAAATAAGTTAGATGTAGACATAAAGTAAAACCAGATTAAGACCCTTTTCAGGGAACCAAGGGAAAACGGTGTCATAACCGACATATTACGAATTTCTATTTTTTTTAAGTTAGAAAACAAGAGAAATGGTTTTATGGCTCTTTAATTTTTAAATAAGGAATTTACAGCTAAAAAATGAAACCAGGGCCAGAGAACTTGGGGTGCAAGAAAAATCCGCCTTATAAGCAGGTAGCTGAGATTCATAAACTTTTTATATTTACCATGCATTTAGTGTGAAAGGTATTGGTACTTAGAGAAAACCGCATATTTCCAGGATAGCGTATTAAGCGGCAACCTTTAAACGAGTTTTATAGTATAAATTTTGAAGCGCTGAGCTATTTTGCTGCCCGAGGCCAGATGTACTACGGTGCCCTTTCTTTTATTTCTATTTTAATTGAATTTAGTCGGCATCACGCAAAGGAATGAGGTGTAATGAGCATTTTCTTGCCGAATTTCATCCATGTTTCCAAAATGATACGTAAAATGCAAAAAGTGAAAGTGAAAGTCTCTTCAAGGAAAGACTGAGCCAACGGTGTAACCGTCTCTCCCATCGGCACGATTCTGTGTTTACGAAAATTTCCTTTGGTTGAATTGAAACTTTTCGCACTGCTCTTATCATAATACGTTAGTAATGGTTATGAATAATAATTGTAATGAATGAATGAATTTTTTGGAAAATGTGGGTGCAGTTAGCATAGATGTTTTATAGTCCTGTGGTCTAAGTAGAAAGAATTGTTTTAGAGATTCAGATGAACGGAGATGTCGACCAAATGACTGCAAGGAAAATAAAATGAAAATCTGATATGAAAGAATGACAAGGAAGTCAAAGAAAATCTTACATTATTGAGAATTTTCGGGAAACAAATTAATTAAAACTATTCAGTCAATAATGTTGAGAAGGAGTGTTGATAAATTAATGATGCATAGTATCAATGTCGATCAAAATGGCCATAATTGTAATCTGTAGACGTTGAATGTGTTAGGGAACTTCTTCATTTAAAAATCCGAAGCAATTCAAAGGATAGTCATAATAGGAATGGTTTATTTTTATACTCACTGAATTCTTAAATAAAGTTACTTTAATAGCTTCATCTGCTGAATTCCTGTTTCCTATCATCATCTATTGTTTCACTGTGTAAGTCGAAGTCAATCCTTTCATTTTCTTAACATTCAGAAAGATTTTTAAATGGGGTTGTTCCTATTTTAATGACATGATTCTATTATCAAGTGGAATTAATGTAGTTTCTTTAGGCTGCCAAAAGAGTAGTAAGTGCCCGAAATAATAACGCACGATAGATAGATTTATTTGCAATATTTTGACAACCTGTTGATCGTAAAGGCCTCATTAGAGTGAACAGAGAGTAATTAATCTAAAACCGTTTCGAAATAGTTCTCTTTCTTTTCATCCATCTAAACTCGATAGCTCGAAAAATACGTACCGATTACATTTTGGTTACACCTATGTTATGTAATAGTTACCAATGCCTATCAGATACCTGATGGGAGAAACTTATCTCTATATTTATGATGGATGCTGAAAAAGGATATATATATATATTTTTTCTCTTTTCCTAGACAAATATTATTTGTTCAGTAAACATATTTACTTTTTCCGCAGTTTATCTAATAACTCAGTTATTTCGATTCACTGAAAGAGACTCCGCATCTGGTTTACTCTCAAAATATCGGATCTAATAAAATATGCCTTTTTCATTTACTGCTCTTCTCCATCCAAACTTACAGATTAACATTATATTCTGTATTTTCATGGGATTTCGATGGTGGAGCCGAAAATATAAAAGTCGGTAATTTCATCAGGAAATCAACTTTTGTATCGTAATACGAGTGCCCCTAAACCGTTTATAGATTCACTTTATCATTTTGTCCATTCATAACTTAGCTTATTCATTCCATAGAGAAACAATTGAGAATATTATTTTAAAGGAAATTCCATGATGTAGAGAAGAAAGGCTGAATGTTTTTCCAAGACCTCAGTCACATTTGATTCCTCAATTTCAAAAGGCTCACTCAGGCTTACAGGAGTTTACTCACCCTATCACGTCAATGTAAGCACATTATTCTACCAACGATTACGTCCAAAAATATTTAAGCGAGAAATTTTAATGATCTGTTGTCAACGCGGGTTTACCTTCATCGAGTTTGGCTTCGGGTCGATATCCCTTCTGTGGAACAGAAACATTTATTTCTGGTTAAGAGGGAATTGAAATGTCGGTTCGATAACATACCCAGCCAAGTGAATGAATTCATTCTCTTTGATGGCAATGTTTTTAGAAAGAAGATAGAGCTGCGATTTTCGAAATATAACATTAAAAGTATTACATTACAGGTTATAGAGGGAGTATCATTCGGCGTAGTTGTAAGATCAGAAGAGATTGTTTGCACGAGAAATAACGATTTCCAGATATTTATAGCGTTGATTGATTTAAGGTCAATTAAACACGTGGCATGGGAACGGCATTTCGGTTTGGGAAATATCGTTGACAGCTTCAGCGCGAACATTCTGTAGTAAGAATTTAAACGTAAATCAGCACGATTTATGGTAACTAATACAAAAGATAGGAATCATATATAATACACAGAGCATTAAAATTTATTAAAGACTATTTCATTTTATAACCAAAGTATTTTCATTACTGTGAAGCATGATCTTAACTTTAGAAATTTTTAAATTTAAAATTCTATGAAATACTTATCTGCGCCAGATATTCTAGTAGTTTGCTCAGTAGTCTGATAGC
The DNA here is from genome assembly GCA_036926295.1 of Pachydiplax longipennis. Taxonomy (NCBI): domain Eukaryota; kingdom Metazoa; phylum Arthropoda; class Insecta; order Odonata; family Libellulidae; genus Pachydiplax; species Pachydiplax longipennis. The sequence goes on from JAVFKF010000010.1 coordinate 8,136,822, forward strand.
CTTATGTTTTAACTCCTCTAATCACATTTAACCCTTAAATTTTGAAGATTCTCTATCGATTCTAATCCAAAATTAATAGGTAAACTGCCGAGTGTTTCAATTCCTAACATCCACGTATAATAACAATGAATGTATCGGAACACAAAGAATACAAGGATCCCTAATATTTACGATCCCTAAAATGAGGTTTCTCGATTTTGTTATTTGTCTACACTTAAATATATTAGTACCATTTGTAATGTCTCTGGCTCCACTTTCACCGCAATTAACAATTAACTAATTAAAGTTGTTGAAAAATTTAATCCCTCGTAAATGTTATTTACCGATAATTATTGGAAGCAATGTGATTATCAATTCTACTCTTCGTAGTGTTTCCGAGAGATATACATTAATTAATTAAAAAGCAATGTTAAAGTTTCAATAATTGATAATGTTAATATTCTGCAAGATATAATTTGCCGTGAGCGAATCACGTGTGCATTTTAATCATTTCGACACTTTCACCAGTGGCACTATCCAAAAACGTTTTTTAGATTAGAGGTAAATGATGAATTCCCAGTACGTCAATCATTATTTGCTACGAATGAAAATTGTTTCGCGGTAAGTCTCTCCGTGACGGCGGATAAAACCATCGGAAGCATCAAAGGATCGTAGGATGATGAGATGTAGGCGCTCGGGAATCGAGAGCCAATCCGAGTAAAATATTATTTCTAATCGGACACAAAAAGCGCAAAAAGTGGACAGAATTGGCCATCCACCTAAAACGGCCTGTTTACTCACCAGAAACGTACGCGGCGCAATTAATGTCCCTCACATTCGACCGGATATTCCGAAAAAAACTCCCCGAATCATAATTTTATTCCGCAATTTATCCTTCGATTCTAGGCACAAAAAGGAGTATTTTTTTAATATCCGTAGCGCACTCCCAGCCTTTCTCGGCACCATTAAAACCTTCGAGCCAAACTTTCACCGCATCAAAGCTTTGGAAATCTTCTGATCGCTCGATATGTGGTATACTTTTTGTCACATTCCTAGCGCAGAAGTGGGGAGTCCTCTCCATAACCGATTCCTCCTTCGCTTCCCCTTTAGAATGCGCGCGCACACTGACTCCTACACTCAAAAACCTTATCCCTTCGTATTCCAGCCGTACCCTCTTTCAGGGAACTCTTTGTAAAGGCACCCCGAGGTCTTGTAAAAATAGAAATAAGCTTTGTTGTGCGGACCGTTTGCGCGGCATGGCAGAAGGAGAAAAGCTGCAGTTTTCCTCCTTTCTTCTCCCCAACTTCTCTTTCCACACGTCAAAAGCAATCTCTCCCCTCACTCTCACCTCAGCCTTTTTCTCGTTTACATGGAAAAATAGCAGATGTGGTGCGCTTCTTAAAAACAGAACTCCTCGTTATGGGATTAGAAGATACGTGAGGTAAGGAATGATTTTCCGCGGTTTTTTTCGCTCGGCAAAGTAAGGAGGATGACAAAAGGGCGGCTGAAATTTAGATTTCTTGGCTAGCGTCAGCGGGCGGTATTTTATTAGTCGTTTTGCTCGAGAGGGAGTTATTATGTACACAGAGACGGTAAGTGATTGCCTTATATAGGGGTACGTGAAAGTGGTTCTGCGGGTTAACGATCAAAGAAATTTTGCTGGCTGCTTTCAGCGAGCGAAAAATAAGGAAGCACAATAAAGGAAGGAAAAAGCTCACATGTTATGAAATATTTTTTCCTTCTCAACGAGTGGAATGCATTCCATTCATCATTGTTCTTTCATCTTTTCGTAATTAGACCATAAGATGCCTAATATATATTAGAGTTATCATGGTGTGTGTGTGTGTGTGTACATATACGTAGCTACGGGTGTATTGGTGTTAATGGATGATGGAAGCGACGCATAGCCCACGCTCAACCATGCTAAAAAGGCTTATGAAAGTAGCAAAGTGAAAGTGGCATTCACCAACTGATAGGAGGAGAGCCTGATGAATTATTCTAATTTAATACTCAAGTTACTTCAATTTTTATGATGAGCTTCTACAACGAATATTTATCTGGACATCAAAACACCAGTAATATGAATGTCTGGGGGGTAATGACATTGCTGAGGTCTATCATGGAGAATAGAACTATCACTGTACGCTTATTCGTGGACTTGGAGGTGTTAGATTTCTTATCAACAAGAAATAGAGACGTAATGTGGATAAAATATGTATCTGAAAAAATATGCAAGCTCAAGATGAACGAACAATGCTCAGTTCAAAACATCCAAGTTCAAGCACCAACAGTGAATTGGAAATTGAAAGCATCTTGTAGACTATCTATACTGAAAAGGTGGCCCACTATATATAAAGTCAATGTGGGCGATTCCGACTCTTGTGTAGGTCAACAAGAGCCAGATATCGATACTGTCGCAAGACGGTACAGACTGGGTAAGAGGAGAAATCGAGATCGAGCTTGCTAGAGCTTGAAGAATGTTTATCTTTTGTACGCAATGCAAGAAGAATCCTAAAAAAAGAACATGAATAGTACGCCATTGAATAGAATATAAAAAAGACCGACATTGGTAAACATCCTAAGCTCTACAAAGGAAAAAAGCTGAATTTTAGAAAACATCAGCACTGGAAGAGACCTCAGAATTGTAAGATGTGGAAAAAGATCAACTTCCAAATGCAACATAAGACGTTGGTCTTATGCAAGAAGCATGGAGTAAGAATTGGAAAAATAGACGGACATGAGAAATAATTCCAGCTGGAGGTAAGGAACATAGGACTTAAAAATGAAGAACTAGAAACCAAAGTCGTGAAGGTAGCAGCTAAAGCATACAAGAAAACCAGAACGTTCAGAGAGAAAACTTGGAAAATGATGAAACTCCGAAAGGAATTAAAGAATTCGAACACAACAAGAGATGACATCGAGTAAGCCGAGCTTTTGCAAATCTATAGGAATGGCAATTAAGGAAGACGTGAGGAATTTCGGTGAAAGAGATGTAAGCTGTGCAGAATAAAAAGAGCATAAAGAAGGGCAGACAGCTCTCAGGCGTCGCTGAACTTTCACTAAATCTGAAATACATAAATATATGTAAGTAGGATATGGAATGGATATTTAAATTTGAATATCTCCGAGTTCCCTTCACATCATTTCGGAGTTGCAGAAAGAAACCTTCCCGAATAATGGACTCCTTTAGCGATTACTAGTTCCCTTTTTGTTTTCCGTGCCGAAGTTGAAACGAAACGGGCAAATATTTGAGGATATGAAATGGATTCGAGCTAACGTGACGGGAAAAGTAAACGCCGCAGCAAAGATTGATTTCGGAATGTTTACAAAAGTCATACATAAAGTGCGCCTCGCTGGATTGAATTCGTATCGAAGAATATAAAATTCCGTGCGCCTTTGATTTGTAGCGATGCCTTCATCCTTTCTCAAGCAAGTGATGATTGCATAAAAATAAGCTGAGCTGAATTAATGTTCAAATTAAAGGTTCTTTCTTTCTCGCATTAGTCTGGCATAACTAAGAGCCGTGTGTGACAATAATAAACATGTCATGACATTATTATATATGTCTAAATTTTGAAGGCCAAGAAAGCGATTAGGCCTAAATGTCTTCAAATTTAAGTAATTTTCGGATTGAAGAAAAGAATTATACACACACCCTGATGATATATCGTAGCATTATTGAATGTGTTTCAACAGCTGAGGTCATTCCACAACAATTAGGCCCCTACTGGGAATCGAACCCAGAACAGTTTCATCTAAGACGTGAGCGCTACCTACTTTGCATCCCGGGAGTCCTACAGTATCTCATCCTATCCTAACATCACTTCATTAATTTCGTATCATTTTTATTACTGAAGTTTCTTTAAATGAAATTTTCTCATATTATTTATAAAGATTCCTTTTCGGTGACTGGCACTTTTCTCCCTTTTCACTCCACAAAAAAAATCAAAAAATTACACTCTAATTTTTAAACAATGTTTCCCGATTCCGGCTAAAAAATAGGCCAACCAATGAAAAAAGCAGCATTTGTCAAAAATCGAATTGAAATTTGAATTGGACCGTAGAGTTTCGTTATTGTATGTGTAGATATCGATACAAATATATCTATCGATACAAAAGAGGTATATCGAAACGGATACTGAAACTAATCATAACAGTAACGTACTGATATGTCAATAACAGACAGTAGCCTCTGTGATTCTAAGACGGTTTGAATAATCTCTGCCAACGGATTTAATGAAATGTAATGTTTTGTGTCACAATAGTGGTTAGTTACACCGTCTCACAGAGGATAAACTTATCAAAGCACTAATAATTAACCTGTAAAATACCGATTCACCCCATGAAAGGTCGTGTCTAACAACAGTGACCTTTGGGCGCAAGAATGATGTAGTTGAAGATGGAGAGTCGATACGCTTTTATAATACCTTGCGGGAGCGCTTTCATAGCATTTGGTGGAATTTGGGTAATGAATTCTCGCGTCACTCCGTTAAGTTACGCGTGGCTGAGGCGCAAAATGTTGATGGCGGTTATTAAGGGAAAATTATGGTAAACGTATCATTAAATTCTTGCTTAACAGGTAGAAGCACGACAATCATGAGTCTATACGGTTCAACGAGAAAGTTGGGAGCTCACAAAGACATGAAAGAAAATGTCACTCACACGCCTGTCACCAAAGGTCGCCAAAGAAGTAGAGACATTAATATCAAGAAAAATAAGGAGCCGCGTTTAGAAACGAGAAAATAAACGCCCTAGGCTTTTAATGAGTTCAAAGTTTAAGCATTAAAGGTTTCATTTAAAGACGTATTTTCGGGGGAATATTTCCCGGTTTCTGAGACGACATCATCGCCTCGAGATAGTTGCATTGTTGCTCAGGATAGGATATTTAAAGGTCGTTTATGGAATGGGAGGTTTCAGAAATTATTGATGGGAGCCAAGGAAGATTTAGAGGTATAATGAGAGGAGTAGAGGTGATGGATGATGTGCTAGCGACAAGTAATGCTCCAGCGTCGCGGGAGATAGGAAACCCCGTCGCGAGAAGCTATTCCCACCAAGTGCGGGTATTTTCGAGCAATATCTCTTCTTATTAGATCGTGTTTGGAAAGTTTAAGTCAAACAAAGGTTAATTTACGCTTTTAATTGCCGAGGGCGTTTATTTAAGCGTCAAAGTTGAACGGCATTAACTGATTTCTAAGAGGAATCGTCTCTCCGTAAATTTCCTTGTCGGTGTGATATTTTGAAATACAGTGAACGATAAGTTACAGAGTAACTTATGGTTCATGGTTTACTGTAGATTTCGATCATTTCCGTCTTACACGAAAAATCGTAGGACATAGCATAATAAAATCACCTCATACATAACCCAAGGATTATTATTTATTATTAAATTCATCTATCTTCATTCTACCATTTTATTTGTTTTTATTTATTTTTATAAATATTAGGTAAATGTAAAATATTATAGTTCTTATTTTTACCGATACAGTTAAATAGTACTTTATTAAGACGCGTTTTTTGAAGTCAAAGGATTAAGACTGTAGTTTTAATAGAAAAACTTTTTAGATGTAAGGATTTTAAGTCGCTGTTTGGGTAAACACAAGGAAAGTACCTGTGATATTCGCTGGATTTAATCTTCAAATTTTGAATTGACATACAAGGAGAGGTTCCCTTATGCAATGGTCATTTTGAGATCTGTTTAGCGGAATCGAGAGAGATTGGTTATAAAAAATAACCGTTTTTGTCTTAGGGGTTTCTCTCCATTACTTCTCAAGATATTATTTAAATATACCTTCAAAAGTAGCAGATTAGGTACCAACTGCTAAGATTCTCAGGCGCTACTCAGTGGCAACGATGACGTCGCGGGAATTCTCCGTCCCTTTTGGCTGCTCAGGTTACGCTGCGATCGCGGTCTATCAATGAATAATTTTTCTCATCGTTTACGATATTTTTAATTAACATATTTGCCTCTTAGAAATACACCGCATTTATGACCCACCGCATAACTTGTAATACTATACATATAGATTAAGATACATGGGCGAACCATTTTGGTCCCTGAATTTAAGAAATATGTCTTAATGGGCGACAAAAGTTTTACTATGAAAACGGTACGGATTCCCCGGGGTTTAGACTGTTTTGTTGATCGTGACCGAATTTTCCAGGCGCTGTGGCGGTGGGGTTATCGTGTTAACATACGTAGTGAGGCCTGTATATAACAGCAAAACAAACTTTCGCAATATAGCTCTAATTAACCATACAAGAAAAAAGTTTAGCAAAGGAAAAATAATTAGATTTAAGGATTCACTAGTGGGGTGGGAGTTAGATAAAAGAAACAAACCAAAGGAGCCGATGTGGATGGCAGCCATCTTGTTCATTAACGTCATAGGATCTGAAAACTTAATTTTCGGAAAAAAGTTTTCCGTAAACAGGATTTGAACCACTGAAGATTTTGGATTTCTTTGGATTATGCTTTGGAGTAATTTGGAAACTGAACCAGACACTCTAACCACTCGGCCACTTTAGAGACAATAATTACTATGAAAAAAGCGACCTAAATAGGCTACTGCATGCAAACGCCAGGTAATGACAGATAATATGACATATACATTTATATTTACATTGATACCATTAATTTATATTATATATAAATAATAATATTACTGGTATTAATGTAATGGTATAATAATATTTCTAATTTTAACATTTTCTTTGTGGTTTAACAATGTTTCCATACAATTCAAGAAAGCTTATTACGAATCGATATTTCATTAAATTAATATATTTTATTCCAACGCATTTTTTGCAATCTTATTTGTTTTAAGTATTATAATACTAGAGCTGTACTTCATTCCTGTAATTAAAGTTTTCACACTTCCTAATAATAATAATAATTTGTAATTGTTTGGACTAGATTGAGACTAAACTGTATTTTCTTACATATAACCCTCTAATCAACACTTTAAAGAATGATTAGCATAAAAATTGTATTGAAGGAAACTAACTTTCGTGTTTAAAAAAGCTAAGGTAATGTTTAGGAAGAATACTTAACAGGAGAAAATACCCACACGAGGGAGATGCGAAAAGCCTGCGAAACTTATAGATAGGAATAAACTAAAATTTTACAGTATATGCAGGCATCTGAAAGTAAAAAATAATACATATAAATTATAAATAGCTGGAAGAAAAGGAAAAAAGAGGTAACTGACGGATAAACTCTGATTCTATATTTCGCTTTACATTCATCTCAACTTGTAAATTGTACATGCATTATAGTAAGTAAATTTTCAACATCATCTCTAAGGAAAATTTTTTTATTCCAATTCTACGATCGCACGATATCGTGGATGGGATCACAGTGCTGCAACTAACTTTAAAAATTCCCAATAACCACATCATTCATATACCTGGTTTCACCTTTCATTTCTTCTTCAATGATCTCAATCTCGTTTATCTTCATTTATAAAGAAATTAAATGTAGCGTGTTGCTAAAAATAAGGTAACCCTCTTTTCGGGCTTATTCTCCAAAGTCCTGTGTTTTTTATAACCCGTAATTAACCCATTTAATAGCCGGCAGAGATTATTTTGCAACGACCTTACCAATCGGTGTTCTAATTTAGCCCGTAATGATCTGGTTGGGAAACGATGCGTAATGTCTTTTCTACCTTATAAAACCTTCCAAGTTTCTAGTTTATAAGTTCTGACTCAGTTCATCTCAGGTTTAATCACGGAGATAGCGGACGATTCTTGCACAGTTATCTTATGGGCAAAGTTTAGACTGTAGAAAATGTTTTGTTATCTTACGGGATATAACTAGTTAATTTGGAAGGAAATCAGAAAAAATTAAAAGAAAATGCCGCTCCCTCTTTGTATTTTGTAATAATGATTTTCGGCGTATGATAAAAATCGTCAAAGAAAATGATTTATCCATCGGTATTCAAACTTAAGCCACTTTTATTTTTGTGCAGTCAATTTTAGTTCAGAATTTTTTAACTTTTGCTGTCTCGCTTTATTATGTGTGATTTTAAGTATATTTTAGTTTTTGTGTATTCATTTGAATTGTTGAAAGTATTTAGGTGGGGAAATACAGTATCAGTGTCCGTTTTGATATGCATCGTTTGTATCGATAGCTGTCACATCCAGTCTATCTACACATCCAGTAACGTAACTCAATGAGCAGATTCAAATTATAATTCAAAGTTTTGACAAAGTGGTGCATTTTTCATTCGTAAATCTATGTTTAGTTTTAAACGGGAAACTTTCACTTGTACAAATTGTATCAGTTATGTATGTTGTATTTGCTTTGATGGAGGGTGAAGGAAAAAGCGCTGATCACCGAAAATGAGTATTTAGAATTAATATATAAAGATTCTGTCTAGTAATAACCATATAAACGGGCGTAATATCACTTGAATTACCAGGCAGAGAGAATTCAATTGATTCGGAAGAACAAATATGGCTAATTACTTATTAAATCAAAGCCTTAACATGAATATTTTGTGAAGAAATCCAATTTATAATCCCATTCTTGGAGGCACTTGTTTTGACATATTTTCGTCAGATTGCCTTTCATCATTGCTGCGCGACGAATCGGATATGAACATTGCTGGCGGAAAGATTCCTCGCATCAAATGAAGGCGACGCTGCGAAAGCCAGTTTCAGGGAAGTTTAACCTTAATGAATATTTACCATCTCATGACATGTAGGCAACTTCGTCAATATCATACTGCTGAGAGAAGCGTCTTTTATTGTCTCAGTCTCTCGCTGCTTTACGGTTAATGGAATGCATAACGCGAGAAAGAGGTCATATTCTGTACGGTAGCATTATGATCGTGCGTTACGTGAACCGTACGATATTTCAATATTAACAGCTCATTAATTTGCGTAGGTGGACAATAAAGGTATTCCGTTAAGATCGATTGGTAAATATACTGAATTATTTTACATTTAAATATATCTAACTGAGTAGTTATCGGACAATTTCCGAAATGCGATGATTTCAGTTGATTTAAAGGGTTAGCTACTCATAAATGTATTTTAGGAACTTAAATAATAAGATTATTCTACTTTGGGGACTAATGCACAACTTTAAAGCCTACTGCGTTAGAGAATATATTAAGGGAAATTCAAAATCTATATAAATTAAAACTAAAATTGTGTAATTATTCAAAACAGCTATTGTATGCCACTGCTAATTTTGTGTCAGCATCCCAGAGAGGAGTGTAAAGAGACGTTATTAAAAACAGATTCCTTTCATAGTTTTCATAGCTATTTCAGAGATTGAGCCGTCATCTACCACATCAAAAACAATCAGTAAGATAATTCACATAGTCAGAAAAATAACAGCTATCAATCAATTAATGGATTGATTTAGAATTATAAATTTCTTAGAAGGTTACTTTATTTTCTCGAAGAAAATGATCGAATCCAAAATCCCAAAAAAGGCCACAGAAATGATGTGAGTAAATTTTCTTTAATAAATAGAATATCAGTTTAATGTAATGGCTAGGAAATTCTTTCATCCTAATTGGAAGAGAGAACTAGTTTTGAATGAAATATGGAGAAGTCTTTCAAAATAGTTTTTGAAAGTATAAGCTAAGCATAAATTTGACAGTTCCTAAACTTTTTAAATTTATATCGTATATGAGAACCATTCGTTTTTAAATAGGATCTCTTTTCAAGGACATCCAATTTCACCCATAATAATCCTATACATTTTATATAATAAGTCTATGCATTTGCCCTTTGAAGTGGCAGCGATGCTCTGATTCGGTTATTTACCATCATTTCCCTCTCATTCGTTGATGGCAGATAGCAAGTTGGTTGACGGATTTCAGAATGAGAGCAGATAAGCTCGTGCGCCCTCGTTAGAGAGTTATTTCTCAAAAAGTGTAGGACAAAGAATCCCTTTCCCTTCAGAGTGTCGTTTCCTCAAGATGGTGCCCCTGGCGGCCCGAGCGCGAAACTTTCTTTCGAGAAGTACAAACAACCTTTGAGAGTTCATATATACATGGATGTCTGTTCCAGCGATGACGTCAAAAATACGTACGAATGAGATTACTCCGAAACTGGTTTACTCCGATATTCCTTAAATGTTTTGGTTTTGAGTACGTGATGTGGAAATAGGCCATATAGGATAATGGAGATCGAGACAGAAGTCTGCGCATCCTATGAAAGTATAGCTGCGGTATGAATTGTTAACGAACCTTGAAATATCCATAAAGAGCATAGAGGGGAGATTCAAGTTATTTTAAGATGTAGAGATATAACTTACTCGGCTAGCATTGGGATATAAGACGAATATTTTTTTAAATTAAATAAAACTCGGTTAAGTTGCTTATCGGGGAATCTAGTAAAGACTACGTGATAAGCGAGATAACGCTATCACTGGCATATTACAATTATTTTTATTTTAGATCAGAAAACAAAAAGAATTTTTGGAACTTTGAAATTTGAATAAGTGCTTTACACCATAAAAACTAAACGATATCTTCTTTAGTTTGCTTTCTTTGCTACAGCTATAGATATCTAGAGATTCTAAGATTTATTTTTGTGTAATACTGGTTGCCTTCCGTAATTTTCTTAAGGAATGGTCTAACTTTCGTTCAAAGTGAGAGTCTTCCTTTGTATCTTAATTTCTGTGTACATGACTCTGCGCACATTTCTCTCATTCTACAATTCCGCATATTGCAAAGTTCTGAATGAATGATTACTTATTAATAGACGTTCCAAATCTGTGGCTCTGTATTCTAGAAATATCTTTTAACCTAATCAAAATCTTGGTTGAATCTGAAGGTAATAATTCAATCTGTAATACGTACGTACCTACCCACTAACCAACAACTATATACTAGGCAATCTGGTGCACTAGCTATTAAACTCTTGCGGCTACCTGTCGAAGATTGTTTATAATACGCTGGAGAGGGACTTCCTCAATCTCTCATAAAAGGAAATCTAATGAAAATTTACTTATAACCACCACAGGCTAAAATGCGCTTTACCTTTCTTGGATACATACACCGGAAAGGAGGCTGAACTTTGGTTTCATTAGTGAAACTGAGCTTAATTAATAGTGTGTATGTTGCTAAATCCAATATTAGGACAAAACCTTTTTCAACGGCTATCCTGGTGATAATTGGCCATGTTAAATTTACAGTGAAACCGAACACAACCGAATTCAGGCTATTTGATAATGGAAGATTTTTCAGTCAGCCTAACATGGATATCTTTACGCCTTTTTTACGCATACACCTCGATAATTTCCTTAAAGGCGGCGTGTTTTTAAAAAATCACTAGAACATGAAGCAATGCTTCATCGCACTGATTCTTCATTCTTTGCACGTCTTATTTTCAATCCGAATGGATTTAGGTGTTGCATCCATCCATTCCATTTCAACGAGCTGTTTTCAAACTCCTCTGAAGTACGTTCAACTTTAAATCGACTGGGAATTTATTCATTATTGCGAATTTTTTCCTGTCACTACCCTTGTTTCCTGTATTCTATTTCTTATGACATTGGTGTATCCTCAGCATCTCTGTTTCATCATAATTTTATACTCCCTCGCTAATAATTTTTTTTTTCCGTTTCATCTGGGAATTTCTTAACCATTCTCAGGCGGACTTTATATTTCAAGTATATAATCCTCCTAGATTTATTATTATTATTATTATTAAGTACATTGTTGCAGATAGACTGCTAGTCTGGTGGCAACATTAAAAACAACTACGGTAACTTTCACAAACATAATTAAACAACTCAGAACAAATTATATAAAACCCTCACAAGATTAAACACTTACATACAACTACTTTACATGATACAAAACTCCAATATAACACAATTCCCAACTCCATTGCTATTTCCCTTGCAAAAAAATGTTCTACTACTACTGCAACACTTATTCTCTGAAAACACAGACACTCCCACAGAAACAATAGACATTCAGTAACAAGCAACATTAATTAACCCCTGGCCCCTCCCAAACATTAAATTACGAAAGACTACGTTTATACCATTACCTTTAGGCTTAAACTTATGTATGTATGGAACCCAGCTAAAAAGTAGTCTCGAATCAGAAAAGGCACTACGAAAGGCATTCTGTTTTGTAAAAAATTGCTGTAGCAGATCGTTGAGCGTTAACCAGGTGCTTCAGGACGCAGGATGGGAATCTTTGGAAGACAGAGACCTCAATCAAATACGAAATTTACTTAATAAATTCAGAGAGATGTAGATGTTCGTAGATGTAACCGATGTTTTGCGCCCTCTTTGTTACGTAAACCGTTCTGATACTGCGATGGTGATCAGAGAAATAGTTGCTAGAACCAGTCGATTCGGTGATTCATTCTAAGCGTGCGGGAAGTTAATCGATTAGAAAAGTTAGGTTTATGATTTATGCACCCTATGCCACACGCCAAAAGACGGCATGTAGGACATATACGAGATGTATGCAGATTTCTCACATATGCAATACAAAGAAGTAGCGGTTTGTCGAGCTTTTGAATAGTTACTCACACGTTCATCAGCGATGCGCAGCTATTAATGCGTTTTTTCGCATTTCTAGAGATTAATAACGCCAACACATGCCTCCATCATCATATAAGCACTCATGAAGCATAGTGTACTCTATTCACCCATAACATCCAAATTACTCTCGCTTTCCCTTAACTTGTATCCCATTCTCATCATAAACAGAGTCAATTTCAACCTCTTTATAGTGACTTGTCGACATGTAAATTTGAGAGATCCCTTAATCAACTGTTTCTGCCTTGATTCTACTTCCATCAACCGTTCGCTTATTAACTCTGTGTTTACCACCGCATGCTCTGACCACTCGTCTAAAACTACTGAGCATTCCTCGGACTACTATTTCCCTCTCTCGTCACTCCAATAACTCGCATCTTTCCATCTCAGCTCGCGTAGTTATCGCACACTCAGCTTTCACCTGTTTATTTCACTAACGCAATTAAACCGCTCTTTTAAAGCCCAGTCGCTGCATATTTCTGCTCCTGTTGAGGTGATGTTTTCTGAATTGCAGCCTCTGTTTATTTCTCGTAAATTGAAATACTTTTAAACTTCTAATTTTTGATTCATGGGTTTATTGACTAAACGGGCAAGTTTCGAGGGTTTCAAATTTAACAGGAAAATCGTTTTTACTAAGAAAACAAGACGTAAAAACGTACTTTTCCACAATTTTTTACTTTTGTGTGATGCATTTTCACAGAACCATGCAATTCTCCGTGGATTATGAAATTTTTACACTTAAACTTCATATTTTTTATTTTATAGAAGAAATGAATGGTTAATTTTTTGATATAACACATCGTTCCACAAAATATTGCCAAATTATATCAATGAGTTGATAATCTTCTCTCATGAAGATAATGAGCACACTATAAGAAAAAGTCTTACCTCGTACCAATCTAAGAGAGTAGAAATTGCTTAAAATAATTAAGTAGAGGATATAGGTATTGGTATATAAGTGTACCATAACTGATATGACACATTGATAAACATAAAAGGAAACTGAGCTCTAATTATGTTTTGCATGCATAGATAATGAATACAATCTCCAATCTGGAAGAATAAGAGAACTAAAAGCCCAATTTATAAGTTTGCGATTTTTTATAAGAATGATAGATATTGAGTTAATAATAATAGATATCGAGTACAATATCCTTAAAAACAACTTAGAATATTTGAATGAAAGGGAAATTTACGTATCTTTTTTTTTTGCTACGATACAAAATTCTTCCAACCAAGTTATGCTAGGCATCTAGAATTTTGTGCTATTAATTATAAAGGGAAAGCATCAGTTATTTGAATATTTGCCTATGTATACCCGAGGCAAAAGGAACAATGCATACGGGCTTGGCTCAGGATCCTCGGTCTCTGAGACAAGATTAAGTGCTCTTGCATTTCCCTGATATGAAATCCTTTAAAGCGATAAGCTTCATCAAATGGCTTGAGGAGCGAATCTAGATTCTTGCTTTTGCTTCAGGTCCCTTCATGATCTTCTCTTTACATCCCTCCAAAATGCTTTCACTTGCCTTCCGTTGCGAGTAACCGTATAGATAAGCAAAATTCTCTCGTGACCCTAAGTAATCTACTCTCTCACCATACATCTTTCTGTTTTCACCATATCAGCATGTCCTTCGTCAACCGAAGCTCTTATTCACTCGGTTTGCTCCAAAATATTCCCCGAGCATTGCACATATGGGCAATACCTTTTCTAGGTTATTCTCGACAATATCTCGTCACAAACTACACATATATGTTGAGTTAAAACAGTTATACTAGAGATTTATCGTCCTCTTCTTCCCTAATCTAATGAGCTTCGTTAAGATTAAAGTTTATTATTATTTTCCTTTCTAATTCATCACGTCTTTTTATTTTTATGATGTTACCTTTAATGATCTCTTAAATTGCTTTTAATAGAAAGAACATAATGGTCATTCTATAATTTTGTTTATTATTTAGCAGATATTATGCATTTTGTTTTAGATATGTTATGTAATGTTAATATTTCCCTAAAAATTTCTAATAAATGAGATTAAATTCATAAACAATATTTTTACGATTTATATATAATCTTTTGATATATATTAAAATAACTTTATTTAAATTTTATCATATATTTATATTTTAATTTAATCTATTAGTAGATAGTATAACCGCTCGGTTCGGACGACAGGTGCCAGCTGGTAAGCCATTTCTTGGCTTGGAAAGATCTAATTTGTTGTAAAAATACGCTATATTTGCAAGAAAAAGTTATTACCTTCATTTTTGGTGTAGTCGCACTCAAGTTTCATTGTATTGTTATCATTTTATTGTAATATTGCCATCTGCAGTTAATAAATATTTTTTAAATTAACTTTCTCTCCAAGCCAAGATATAGGTCAGCATTGAACGTAAAAGATATTTCATCTTTTAGGTGAATTTTTAAAAATAGATGACGGTAACAAAAAAATGCCCAATCCTTTTAAGAATATGACGTGTACGTAACGAAATAACAGCTATTTTAATGGTGAACTATCATAGGACTGACGCCCATAGGATACGCTTCACTGTCTTCCAACAGAACTTCAAACCTTAACCCAATATCACATCTTCAGTTTCTCGTATTCTACTGTACTAAATCGGCTCAAATTTTTGCTTGAAGTTGTCAAAGAAGATAACGGGAAAAGTGTGAGTCTTGATCTCTATCGAGTGCTGTAGGGGTTAAGTGGATGAGGGGAGGGTTGCACCCCGTGGCGGTATCCAAAACCACCCGTTCTTATCGTCATTGTCTCTCAAAGGCGCTTCCAAACCGCAGATACAGCTAGACGTATCTATGTCACTGTTGGTGCTAAGGCTCGGATATTTCTTGAAATAGTTCCGTCTGAATGTTATGAGGATAGACTTGTTTCAGGTATTATTGGAATTCCGCCACGTCAGAATTCATCGACGGATATAGTTTCGCAAAATAAACGCACGATACGAAGTGGTTATAGTAATATTTCGGAATTTCTATTATTATATGAGTTACTGCTTAAATTTTCTCACGGAAGAAATTAAACTTCTAAATTAAAAATTGAATGTGGTAGGACGTGACCTCGTGGAAAAAAGCTTCGTAATCTTTCAAAGAATGTTTTTAATAGTAGACAAGTTTGATTAGCATCATCAAGTGCGAATTGATGTGAAACTAGTCGCCTATTCTGTGGAATATCATAGAATTTATAAATATATTTATTTAAAAATTTATTTATAGCAAAAATTAGATCAGGTGGTTCATAACATTTCAATCGATTGTTCCAAGAAACCTTGGAATTTAGGTAAGAAGCAAAACAAATTCAATGGCAGAACTGCAAATAAACACTAGTTTCCGCTCAATTCTTTGTCATTTTTTATATATCATATTTATAAACCTTGTTTACTATTTAAAAAGGAGGTTTTAGATCACCCTAAAAATCTGGTTTAATTATACAATTTTATATTTTGTTGTATCTTTAGACAGAATAGAGAGAGGAATATTTCACTTGGTTTCCCCTCAGCCTTCTGTGATAATATGAAAGCTACTGAGATATAAGGCAGGGAGCGACTCACGTCAAATAACACTCTCGCAGTCGTTCCCTACTAGACAGGAGTTACTCCCACACAAGTCCTTGAGTATATTGAGTCTCGTTGCTTCTTACCTAGACGAGAAAACCCCTCCCTATCTGCCGGTGGAGTGTTTCCTGACTCCTACACCGGCACTCACAGTGCGTTTACTATCCTTAGACCCTCAGCCTTAACACATTTTCCTCTTTTTCCGGTAAACAGAGAAAAGCCCATAAGTAGAAGGTTGATTAAGGGAGAGGTGTTATTGGCAGATGACGGTTGGAGGGGTTGAGCAATGGGAAAAGTTAGATGTCGGAGAATAGGAGTTGAAGTGTGTTCCAAATTAAGGGCATATCGTCAATATACCGGATCGGACGGAGTGGTTTCGTGCTTTCTTTGAGAATTTGTTCCTCCAATTAGGCCGGAAAGCAGTTGGCGCACGCTTGTCCTGGCCATCTAGAAGAGGGCAACTCGCGATTGCTTTTTCGGGAAAAATCAGCGGGAGAAAGAAATGAATTTGCGCGCATAAAGAGTGACCAAGACGCGGCAAATTTCAGCGACGGGTTTAATTAATTGGAGTGAGTAATCGTATTGCGAGGCCGAGGAAAATGCGGGAAAAGGTTGAAGGACCAGCGGCCAAAGGGACTATCATCTTCAGAGTTTCGGTGGCGAGCTAGAATGCACGATGCAGTAAATCAATTTGCTCGGTTAGGTTGATGTGTTTATCAAGGCGGAAATTGAGTTAGTTATCGGTAATCACGTTGAGGGAAGAAACAAGGAAATGGAGAAGGGAAGAAATGATGGACTCAAGAATGGGGAGGTGAATGGTTCAAGTGTAAGAACGAGCGATGAGTTATAAAAATATTGCCTAAAGCTTAATTCAGACTTATATTTTTAAAGATAACTCATGTGAATTAATGCTCATAGTTAGCTCTTTAGACTTTTCTTTAAGCGAAGTTCATAACCTCTTTAGCTTTTTTTAGTTAACCATACCGTAACTTTTCACCACTTTGGATATAGCTTTAATTACCCGAAATTGTACAGCACGAGTTAAATTGGTTTCTATGCGTGAATCTCCCATTAGACCAATTAAAATGATGGGAGAAACGAGAATAAAAACAAAAACAATTAGACAACGGCACTGGTTATCCTGGCGAAATAGTGACAAATTTGTGGATGTTTTTCAATTCTCACGAGGTCCGGAATAGCAAAGAGAGCCGTGCGTTAGACTTTGGCAAAAGCGGTTCTTGGTTCAATCCTCGGTGGGATCCATTATGAGAAAAATTATCTATTGATGTATTCTTAACAATTCTACTAAAGCATTATTCATCGAATTCCTCGCGATTCCAAGCTATAAAAAAATCGTTGCTGAAAGAAATAAGAATCCTAATATACCAGAGTATACACACAATATAGAATATCGACCTCCCATGATGATGATTTTTAACATGAATTCTAAAAAAATAAGCCATGCTAGCATTAAAAACATACTTGGGTCCTCTTGTCGAAGGACTCTTGAGTGATCTGACGTGGATTCCAAGTCGATTAGAAAGATGGAAACGAAACTTTACCTTCTAGTTATCGATTTATGATAATTGTGAGCTTTTCATTGACTAGTGGTAGATTTTTGGGTGTACTTACGTGAACATATAAACTGAAAATATAAGTATTAAGGATTGCAAGTTACCTGAATATGCTTCAGAGCACGTAGGCTACTATTGCAGGTCCTTTTTTTCGGATAGTTTAATCGAAACGCCAATAAAATATCGAGGCTTTTTATCTGATTACGCCGAGGTATTTCATTCATGGAACATCACTCTGTAAGCGTATACTGTCTCCTGTAATTTATCGTTGAGAAGCTAATATTTTATCCGCTTAACTTAATTTGAGGTTTTACGACCTGAGAAAAATAATGAGGAATTGTTTCCATTCGGCAGATCCCTCACATATCGTCTTTTCAGAGACCCAACAATGGCGATTCTTGTGCCGGAACTTTAGAAGGAAACATAATAATTGCTCTCACTTAATTCCTCCACCGAACAGCTGAAGATATATTCTCCGATTATGTGCGATGCACGTTGGGAAGTCATTAAATCTCGCAGTTGTAAAACACGCTCTAACAATAAGTCCGCTTTTGATAATCGTCTTAGAGTAAGCATCTTTTTCGCCTTCCTATTTGAGACCCCCACCCTGTGCCCCAACAGCGGGAGCCATATCTTTCTCTTTAACGCCTTCGGGCCCCCGGGTCTGGGTGTAAGATAGCTTCGGTTTTTTATACATTCTTTCCATCTCCCTTTCGTTCTCCAAGCCCCAATTATAAGCCCTCTTTCTCACTTCTCCTTTACCATCCTTTCACTCCGTCGTCTGCGTTATCACCAGCATTTCTTCACCATTCCTTTTGCTGCGCCGCTATGTGCTCTTTAGTGCCCAAGATTTATTTGAAAGCTCGAAAACTTTGTTTGTGTAATATTATCACCTAGCTTCCAGCACCTCTGACTCCCGCGGCCGCCACTTGCGGTAAGCTATGTCTGAAACCCTAGCCTTTCATTCCGGATGATAAATATTGCGTCAGCATTACACTTTCAAGTAATTCCACTTCCCACGCCACGAGCGCCAATTAAATTTTTTAAGGAGTTCAAGGTTTGCTCTTGCTTCATTGCTGACTCCACGAGGACTACTTTCGTTTTCGTTCCTTATGTAAACAATGCTGTGTAATTGGGAGCCATGTAGTGCTGTCACGTTTATTAGAAAGTAATGCGGAAAGTGTGAGACGTTTGTCTTCTAAAAATAAAGGGATTTAATGGAAACATAAGAGGGAGCGTTTGTTCCGTAGGTTTTTCTCGTGGGTAAAATGACTTCGTTGTATCCTTTTCTTCTCTACACCAGACATTCTTTGATTCCAATGTAAACATGAAATTGACGTATTCAGGTACAACAATTTAGTTTTTAGATACAGTCAACTATTTCAATCACCTCTTTAGTACAGAAGTGGATTCTATTGGCTTCATATGAATTGAAACTCAACTTCTACCAGTGTAGGATGAGCCGCTTATGATTTATAGGTCAGTAAACCATATTTCATCAATGGTTTATCTGTAAGAGCTATACAGCGTTAGAGGTATATATGAAATCTTTCTACAACGTCATAATGTTTAGTTTGTATTTCACCAAATCTAAGTTTTCTCTCTAGTGGGTATCAGATTGAGTAATCGAGCCGTAAGATACGGCTGGAGTTCCAACTTAACTTCGTAGTAGATAGAAACATAGAGATTCACTATCACAACATTCACTAAAAGACCATACTAGAGAAATACGACCCGGGTTTTGCAGCGATACTGCATCATCAGGCCTTTTTATAAAGTTAATTTATTTACAAAATATATTGTGAATAATGATGGTGTAGTCGCTCACCATGTAGAAGCATAACTGCAATACCCTGGTCGTATTTGTCTCATATATTGGTTTAGTAAAAGCTGTGACAATAATTCTCTGATCTGTAAGACGTCGAGGAATCAGTGCAGAAGGCAGTGTTACTCGATTATTCTGCGCTAAGTAAATCTATGCCAAAATATTTCAAAACTCAAGCGAAACCAGGTAGCAGTTCTGTTTCCTTTCCGGTTCCGATGTGAACAATTTCCTCCGCTTGTCACTTCTCGACGTCCCTCCCGGTGTTTTTCCTCGCAAGAGCACCTACTTCCCACCCCAGACACTCAACAATGATTAATCTTTTCTTCTTAAACCATTTCCACTAACTCTCACCAACGCAGATTTAAAAGCCTCGTCTTACAACAAGCATCCTACTGGAAGGGAATGGAAGGATCCCGGCGACACATTCCATCCCTTCCAGTTCAGAAATAAAATATTTCTACATAGCCACCTTGAGCCATCCTTAACATCCTCTTTCCCCAGAGCATCGTCACAGTCACGGGGCGCTCAACACCGCGAGTTCCTGTGAGATTTCCTCCTTCTCATCCGCAAACGCCGTATCCCAAGCGCTCTCTACTTTACGGAGGATGAAAATTAAAGGGGATGGCGAGTGAGGGCTCTCGGAGGGGGAGGAGAGAGAATTGGAGAAGATTTAGGGATATCTCTTCAAGGGTTCCACCCTTATCCTAACTATGGCGATCAACAAAGAAAGGAAAAACACAATAATGGGAGTTTTTTACAACGGAGGGGGGTTCCGGAAATTTTCCGAAAATGGAGAAACTCGTTTTCCAATGTTTTTTTCTACCTCCGCTAACAAGATTTTAAATTACGATTTTTAATATGCCCTTGGGATGTGAGAATGAGGTGAATGGCAAGGCTTAGCAGTAAATTCCGGGGAAAGATAATTTTAGGGAATGTGACTGTTGAGCTTGAAGGTGTGTCCCTCTTCTATTTACGGCGATTTAGTTTCCTCGAATTGTTTCCAGCTGAAGGAAAGCGTTTGGATATTTATTCCATAGAAACTGCTTATGTATGAGGAGGTAAGATTATTGATTCTCTTCGTATTCTTTATATTCAAGCGTGTTGTCTTCGAGAATTTGAGTTCTTTTCTTTTCATTGACATCATATAAGAACGTAACAGAAAAAAATTACATTCCTTGCCAAATTTTAAATCTTTCAAACCTACTATTAATTGTGACTTAAAGAGGTATTCTTTTTGTTGCCTTTTCAGTATAAATGCCGCCTGGAAAAGCGATATCCATAGGCTATGTCCCTCAAAGGAATGCCGCACCGAGGACTTGACTTTAACTTTATTGCATTATCTAATTCTTTTGAATTCATGGAATTTATCGTGGAGGCTGAGGATTCCGGAAGTGATATGTGCAGAATATATATCAGCTAAATTAAAGTTTTTAAATCGTATGAAACTACAAGGAAATAAAATACTTCCTAGTTACCGCAGGCAGATTTTACTTCGACTGGTTTCGTCTCTATAAAATCGTCATCAGGAAACTACGAAGTATTTTAATTTCCTTCTCTATGGCGTTCCACCAAGCAAAGCTTATTCTTATCGATCACATTGATGTAACTAGGTTACGGGGTAAAAGTTAAATTTTAAGAATCAGTATAAAATCATCTACGTATCATCATCTATATATACCAACCAACTTGAAGCATCATTTTTCATCGCATATTTTGTACGTTTTGGTGCTTGAATGGTTATTTTTGTTAATATAATATAGTTCTTTTTCATCTCAGTTCCGTTTAATTATTAAATCTTTATTTTGGAACACATTATTGCTCGTAGTTTGTGTTATCTCTACTTTTTAAGTAGCTTCGTCTATTGTTTTATTAGAGCAATACATAATCACGGGGGATATATGTTTAGGATATTTTAATTATTGGGGCATCATAATCTCTTAATTTCAATAATTCATCACAGTTCTCAGAAATTCGAAGTTTATACAAGGTAATTTATTTTAGAGAATTCAGTGGATATACAGAAATGAGAATTGATTTATCAATTACACGAGTATCTCTTTTATTGGAAAGAAAGTTCATTTCCAAAAATAACACTGATATGGATACAAAAATTCAGATTCTCAAAAGTAGGGATTAGGATCTAATATTAGGAGCTATAGAGATATTCAGAATTATATTTCTAGCGACCAAAAAATTATATGAACCATGATTACGTAATAGTAACTCTCCCAGAATATGCTCGCATACTCGAGCACTGAGCTTAATTTTCCTTAATATTTTTCAAGAACGTACTCATGCTTGGGGACCAACTCTCAGTAACGTGAGAAAATTTTGCCCTTCCATGTAATGGAAGTTTTCCTTCTAAATCGATCTAATCAAGAAGAAAAGGCCTCCTGCTCTGTTATGCATGTAAGAAGTGCAGGGTAAAATTGGATAGCCGCCTTTTCATAGAGATGTCCTCCCTCAGACCCAGCTCATCAAAATCTGATTACGAAGGAAAATTCTCTTCAAAAATATTTAGCCACGAAGGTTGATAGGGTGCGAATAACTCATTTCGAATATAGAATATAAAATAAATCATATTCAAAAGACAGATATCGAATTTATTTGGAAATAATGATGGATGAAATTCCATATTCCTCGTTTCAAGTTTCGATGATCCGAGTAATTCACGGTAATTGGGATGTATCGGGAATTTCATCTGATTCGAGAGGGAATTCTATTTTACGTAAGGTTAGTTCATTGGCCAACATTAAAAGTGTACTCACTATTACCATTTATCATAAAAGAAGCATGACGTGAACGATCTCAAGATATAGAATCAGAATAACGATGAGTTACGTTATCTGTAATAGTAGCAATTTAATTTACGTGTTAAATTATATTTTATGACTACAAACAGCAACTATCCAGATGTTAGTCATTTGAAGGGCAAGTAGAAATAAAAAATCCCTATCTGGCATTCAACCCATTCGGGAGAAAAACCCCACCAAAAACCTCTCGAAGAAAGCATTTCATACAAATTTATTCAGCAAACAATACTATGCTATTACATCAATATCAACAACTCTACAATACAAATTACAATTTCAAATACTTTACTTATCATCAGGAAAGTAAAACGAATAATGCAATCATTAATATTTTTACAGTATACAACATAGCGTTTTCCCAGTTCAGAAAATAATTCTAATGAATTCTAATACTAGTAGAATAAAAAATCCAAATATTATTTAGTTAAACATGTTTTTCAACGAATCCAGATTAATCAAATTTGAATAAATCCTTCTAAATGATGAATTCAACATCTTTTTCAATTTATTTAGAACTCTATCGTTCGTGTATCCTTAAATTCAGAGCAACGCAGTGTCACTGCTCTCGAGGACTCAACTCACGCCGCGCCGAGTATAGCTGATAAGCGAACTCATATCCCCATAATTATTTCAGGAGCGCATCACAGTTTACACCTTTCACTCATATTTGTCATATATAAAGCGTCCAACATTTCACGGAACTTCAAAAGAGCCGAGTGGCGGCGAGCGTTTTGAATTATGGGCTTTGGAAACCCAATCCACAAATCTCTCTTGTATAGGTGACGAAGTCAATGACCCAGGTGAGATGCATCACATAGTGGCTAGATGTAGCGGATTACAGGGAGGGGTGCACGCGTTTTGAAGTCCAAACCGTGAAAAATCCTCAGGTCAATGATAATCTGATTTCGTTTAGCGGACGATGAAGTTGGGTGAGCAAACGTGCTCTTTTCGTGACATGGGGTTCGCCGCGATGGTTCCCAGGCACGTATGATGGCATCTCACCGCTGCTACTCTGCCTACTGAAGTTAAATGCTAAGTGCTGTTAGCAAGCGGAGTGTGGAGTCGGTATTTATTGCACCGAAGTGCAGACTGGAGGCCGATTAGTGCTCTCCTCACAGGATGGCTATTAGCGCGTTTCTGCGTGGTTTTTGGATGCTCCACTAAGTAGCTATTGTGTTCATAGGCGGTGTATCCTCGCCGCTCAAATTACACCTTGCTTATTATCATATCGGGCGTTTTCTTTCCCAGAGATTTTTTGATTTTTGATACCTTTTAAGTTTGCTGCGTTGTCCGACGGCTTTGCGGATTCCTTTTTTAGTTACTATCTCTGATATGCTTTAATAAATAGATATTAAATAATTATCCTGCTATAATTCTGGTAATTATCTAGAAAATATTTCGTAACTGAATACTGATTCAAGTAAGATCGATGGATGTGGCCGTGATGTTGTGGAACGTCATAATTATAGTGATTTAGAGATAGATTTGTACTTTTCCACAAGAACATGTGGAAAAATACAAATCTATCTCTAATTAAGTATACTGATTCTAGTATTTATTAACTCTATACAATATAAAATTTACCGATATATTATTCATATTGTTTTTGATTACACACAATATGTATGATGAATTCCGATTAACGGATTTATCGTTACTACTGGATACTCGATGAACATAAATATAAATCATTTTTTAGGTTTTATAGGATGTGTCTGTCTCTATAAGCTAATAGCGTCATTGATTCAAATACTAATATAAAAATTAATATATTTTGAAAGTATACTATGTATTCATTATTACTCTAATCATTCTTATTGAATTTTAATTTTATCGCATTTATAGTTTTCCTTTAAAAGAATTCACTTTTACTATAATTTACAATTTTACTCATTTGATATTATTTTTTTCACATTCCATATATGTGTTTTTGAGGTATTTTGCCGATCTGCTTGTAGGTGTTTTCTCCCACATTGCGATTTTGTCTCTTTCAACTTTCAGTTAAGAAACAGTTCAGTTAACGAGCACTAAGACCTAGTGCTCGTTATAGTATCAACATTATCTACAACAATTTACTTATTTGTCTCTTCATTGATCCATGTAAGAAACCCAATCCATTAGCAATACCCCGAAAAGATATAGATAGATCTCTGCGAATTTTCCCTTCCCCTAGTATTATAGACACCAGCGGAATGAATGGCAAAACTGCAGCGGAGGAAATCCATATTCTACGATGATCGAGTTTGAAGTGGTTTAGAGAGCAATGAAAATCTCCCTCAATCCTCTGTTTATTACCTTTTTATTTTTTGCTTGTTTATGCCTACCTCTATGCAGCAATAGAAGTTCGTTTGAAGTGGCTTGGCAGAGAGTATCGACTTCTGAGAAGGACCTTCGAGAGCCTTTTGAGTAGCAATGCAGGCAAGAAAGCAATCGTTCTTAGCAAGATGAAACAGGGTGCAATTTTATCAGCTACAGGGATGAAAGAGGGCATCTATATTTTTTCAAAACGTTACACTTTTGCTCGAGACAACCAACACTCGTGAAAACCGCGGATTCGATAAATATGACGCCAGAAAATCTTTCCCAGGCTGTTTATAAATATTATCTATCAACATGCGGGGCTTGAATTTTGACCCAATGGTGATAGTCTATAAATTGTTTGTTTTCTTCTTCGATAACCCCTTTACTTTCAATTTTATAAAGTCACAACTTACGCTTTATCAGCTAAAATAATGAAAATTACCGATTATAAAAGCAAATTAATTCAGCCTTCATCAATTATGCTATTATTATATTCAATAGGATTTGTAATAAGAGTGAATAGAAGTACGCATTTGTTTATTAAAATAGTAGATTGTATACACCCACTTCAATTAGATGACATATTTTAGTAGTATGACCACTCGATTGACGATGATTATTTTTATGAACATTGATTGGATTTATTAAAATGATTCTATTCTCATTAATCAATTAGGTATATCACTATAAGAATCCGAAGAGCGATAAAAATTCTTCACATTTCTGTAAATTTGAGTCTACAGTATTATCCCCGACTCAGCACGACACGACTAGCTTAAAATTTTTGGTCATTACATGAAAAAGACAATGTTAATTTATTATTGTTGTTATTCCCATTCAAATATCAGCATTCAGCATATTCAGCATTAAATTCATATTAATTCATGCATCGTTTTCCAGACTTAGTTATATATCTAAATATAGCAGTGTCTTAGAATACTACATTACATCACAATGATACAGTACTAATCCTATTAAAATAAATATATTCAGTGGATTAGTCAAAACTTGCCACCAATAAATTAACCAAAGTAGTAAAATCGCTTTGTTGTTTTTAGATTTTAAGTATACACATTTACCCATTTATAAAATTTACGCAAGAGCCTATTTTGTCATTATATGTAATGAAGTTTGGTGACGTAAAACACCCAATTCACATTGATGGTATAGATGATGATAGAAATAAGTTTGCTGCAAACAGGATGATATTCTTAGAATATTTACATAAACAGGAGACGTGAGGTAGCCTCTATTCCACGTACTTGGTTGAAGACGTAAGCGCCGTGAATACACGCAACGTGCGATACAGAGTAGTGCTGCGGGATGCATAATCTCAAGGATAAAGTCTCAACACACCTGAAACATGTCTTCAGTACAGGAGTGTAAACGCTTAAACCCTCTGCAGGCCGCGTAGCTTCCATAAAGACTCTGCGGACTGCAGGTAGTGTACATTGTTGTTGTTTGAATATAATCCTATTCGGAGATCTCTAATCTCTACTTGGCTTAGAATCTGGGGGATTATTAATAGTTCAGTTCATAGTTCATCTGAAGACTAACGTTTTAGAAGATAAAATGCGAAATCGCAGGGTTTTCGCCTGTATCCTTTCAAAAATAGGTTACTAAAATTAGTATTTGGTATATTCGTTGTAGTAAAGTAGATACCGTGAACTATCCTTTGACCGTCACTTGGAACTGTTCTTCTTGGAAAGCTATTGCTGTTATTCATAATAACAATGCATTTAAAATCTCTCACAAAATAGTCTTAAAATTGCAAGCAATGAATTGAAAGTAAGTAAAAAGTAACGAAAGGTAAATATTTCTAGGAGTTTTTTCCACAAAAACATGCAAAATCGTCTGAAGAATTTCAGGCCAACAAATGCAAGTACAGAAAATTTATAAAAGTCATTCAATATGATGTCTATCTTCATCCCCAGAGGATTTAGTTCTAGTTTCATCAGCCTCATCTGAGATTGCTATGAAGAATATAATTAATATATGTTTTCATAAATTGAATTTCCTTTTCTTTCCATGTCAAAGAAATTTTACTTCAAGTCCAAATAATTCTGAATCCTCCTCGAATCCACCGTGTACTCCAAAATTGAGAAAATCCAAATTCCGGAACATACTTTATCCCAAAATTGCTCGGATTAAGGATTCTAAACCCGTACTTACAAGTCGTACATGTGCCTCGGGTAATAGAATCTCATCATACAATTCATAAAAATCGTACGCTCCCAGGCCGCTGGAGACCGAGTTGCCATCTCAAATCAACCTTAACCCACGTAGCTTGTAACATCGCTTTTGTTCCCTTCTCCTCAATTTGACGGGCCGTTATCAAATTCAATATTTCCCCCCAAATTTTTAAGCCGCGTCAAGCGGAACATCCCCGACGTGAATGCGATCGGATACATTTTTCCTTCCTTTATTAATCAAACCTCTATTATGCTTCATTCTGATCACGTACTGGGGTTCGAAACACATCTGTAAACAGGGCGTCCGCTGTATTCCGGAAGAGTATAAACCCCCCACTCTACACCTCTTCATCTTGCTCGGGCTGCCGCCGGGAAAGGTGACCGCTTGGTGCTGTGCTTGGGCTCGTAGTCGAGCTAGGCCAATTGGGCCGGAAACACGGAAGCAACGAACGAGCGCAGAATATTCGAGGAACGGTAATATTCTTCAGAGGAGAATGCTGACGAAATATAGTGGATTTTGATGGAGGAAGAACCCCCTAAGCCGTGGGTCTCAGCTTTGGGGTTGGGCTAAAGTGCCCGAATCGGAAGATGAATTCGAGGTAACCTTACGGCGCCGATAAAGAGAAAGGATGGAGATGCAGCCTGTTTGTCTACATTGCAAAGTCGCCTCGAATAATATTCCGTTCCGTTTGTATAGGAATGACTTAAAAGCGCCTTAAGTGAAGTGAACTTTTTCCCTTAGTTTTGCTCGCTGTTGGTTACTATGCGAAACCTTAGATTCCTTCGCTTGTATCTGTTACTACATGTTTTGACCGTTTATCTTCGCAATGGGTTTGTTTTTGGTGAATTGATGAAAAACGATCACATATACGTGAGATTTGCTAGGTTTGCATTTTACAATATTTTTAAAATGATTAAATTATAGACAAATAGTTATTCACTTATGCTCAGCAAAATCTAGGAGATAATGGGATTACGGTTGGCAGAATACCGATTACTCCATCTAAATCTTCTTTCCTTTCAGCGTAAATTTTATGCGAGAAAATTTTATTTGTAAATACGTACATTTTTGCACGCATGAGGAAGATTTTCCATGAATAATATTTCACGCTAGGCTCCCTTTATCGTATTAAGTTGTTATGTTTTCATATTTTAATCGAAAGAAGAAATTGTATTCAGACATGGAACATATGAAATATATGCAGGGTGATCTAAACGTAAGCACTTATTTTTTTCAGATAGAAACTGTAAGACAACTTAAGTCTATTGATTTTTACCACTTGCAAAATATCTTAAAAAAGATAATGTAAACTTATTCATGAAAGGAATGCAGTCATTGAATGTGATAAGGCTTTTACGTGAGTGTTGAACGCAAGACACTAAATTATTGTATTTTGCATGCTGAGTGTCAAATAGGACTCCTTCGCCGAAGTGTTTGGTTCAGTTTGGGCCAACCGTCGATAATGTTTGTTTTTTTAAGCTCCATGCTCGATTATCTTTCTCTAACATTGTAACGTACAGATTCAGTTATTTAATATTTATTTACAAGTTTACGGATCACTTTGTCTAAATGGCCGGATTTTTTAAGCTTTCTCTGAAATTTTTCTTACTATATTCCAATTTAATTCTTTGATACAGAAGTACAACAATGATCCGTTCTTCTATATTCATTGTTTGAGATTTCTAAACGGGTACGAAAATAAGATGTAAATTTAAATGAAAAATTTCGTCCAGAAATATAATTTATAACACTTTTAGCACATTTCATACATGGTAAACATCGATAGACCAGAGTAAGTGCCAAATTTTATAATAATATTTACTCAATTTTGATACGCCCTGTATATGTAGCAGGAGGATGTACAAAAGGTATAATTCAGCACTGATTTTGAAAAATCTTTTGCTTCTTTTTTAAAGTTCATCGATATGGCAAGTAATACATTCTTGAAGTTAATACGCCCATTAGGATGTGAACAACACCAACACCTGATGTAAACTACTCTTTTATCCCTCAAAACCCATTAAGTTTTGCTTCATTTATATCTCCTAAGCTACTCTTGTTTCATCGGAGAACAAAGTGAAATTTACTCCAACTTCTATTGACAAACTTTTGTCCGAAAACCCATAGAAGAAAGGGACGATTGATGTTATTAAGCACCGTCCTTTGGTGCCTGATAACAAAATATCGCTTCAGGTGTTGATAAATCCTCTGTAATTCTTATAATTGACAGGAACATCGACGACCATCACGCTACACGATTCATAATCTCTTTCAGACAGGCGAAGAGCATTCATCCCAATTCAGAGAGACGTAAAGCAGTCTTTTGTATGAAACATCTCTCACACGGCATATTTTATACAATCTGAAATTTGCTTTTGTGAAGCTGAGTAGAGTACAGCGGACTTTATGTTGGAAAGTAAACTTAACTTTCCATTTACTGATTCACTTTGCAGCAGGGTTACATCGTAATTATATCAATCTTTAGAATAGTGGAAACAAATTCGAAGTAGAGTGCCTTTAACATCCAACGAAAATTCAATTGGCTTAATGATATCTCTGTAGAGCTACTAGAGGAATTCAAGATATAAATCAATCAATAAATGAGCCTTGTTACTGATTAGACTAACTAAATATTGAGGAAAATCTAGGAATTTTTATTTTGAATTGGACTTGAAATGAGTTGAGAACACGAGAAAAATGAGAGAAGTAATTAAGAAGAAGAATCGAATATAATTAAAAAAAGAACCTTCGATACTAAAATATATCAAAAATTAATATTAGCTCAATTAATTTCATTACATAAAATTGGGATATTAGAGACTTTACATATTATATTTATTATTTGATTGAATTACTTTGATATGTTTGTAAAAACACCGTGAACCATCGCAAACAATACGCACGACGTACTTGTACTCGTATAAATAACCTTTGAGATTTCCACGTACTTACATACTGAATAGCGGTTTCTGCATATTAACGCGTAGTTTGTAGTTCTGTTTCTCCCTTAACAATTTACTCATTGGAAATTGTTTCCAGCACGCAGAAAAAAAGATCGGTAACTGTAACTCCTCTTAATATACCTATATCAATCGGCTGTGAGCATGCGTTCATGTTCTATTTTCATCCAAAGTTCAAGAATCTTAAGTAGCCCATTTTCATTATTTTGCTAATTTTCAGAGGACGGCATGCAATAAATAATATTTGAATTTTTATCTTGCAAAATATCTTTGATTTGACCCCCGGTCTTCTAGAGAGCCCACCATGAGAAATGAATGCATCGCCCTTTTCATCCACCGCAGAACTTTTTTCCTTGAGAAAATATTCGTGATTTTATTATCGTAAGAATAAATAAGTAAGAAGATTAGCATAGTAATTGAAAATCCCTTTTATACCGCTGAACATAGTGAGTTGATTATATTGCCACCATTATCGTTAGATAACAAAGAAAACTAGGTCCAAAAGGAAAAAACTGTAGATTACTGACTTTTTGTCCTTCTTTATGGAATTAAGACTATTTCGCGTTAGAATTTCCGAAATAAATATCATAGTACAATCATCAAACTTCAATCATAGTTAAATTACCTCAATCCACAAATTTTTAATGATGTTATTTAATCTACTAAGATTTTATTCCCAGCATTTCTGGTATTTCAGCTACAATAATTATAAGCTCATATGGGCGTATGCTTCTTAGATTTCCAACCGTGTTGTTGCTTCGATTAATGCCGAAATTTCCACTCCTGTCACCGTAGCAATCATCTCGAAGATGACGGGAATAGAAATGTCTACATTAATAGGAGAAGCAAGCCGGTTGGAAACACGAGAAGCCTTCATCCGTGAAATTCACCTACGCGAGATCACCTCCGCGTACTTTTCCGGCGATATTAGATAAGGCGCAGTGATGAAACGCGGCAGAATTTACACTAGAAATTCGCCATAACGTACAAATTGTCTCTAGTGCGAAGCTATTACCTCAGGCATGTGTGTGTGTGTGTGCAACTGACGGTGAGAAAATTCTCACGACGCTCCGGAGAATCTGGGGCATCGTAAAAAGTTTACCGACTCAATCGCGGGGACAGGAAGGGCGGGAGGGGAACGAGGAAAGAATTCCATAAAATGTAAATACTTCATGGACACGGTGTAATTGAAAGAATGCGGGTCGGGTGGGCGTGGCATCGGGTTCCCCTCCTCCGTTACGAGGTCGGCATAGCCAACAATGTCAATCAAGTGCTCCTATGACACTTCCATTAGGGACGTCGCTTGTACACTCGTCTACGTTTTATGACGTCGGTAAGCCCATCCCCCGCCTTCATCCCTTACGTCGCGACTCCAAAAGAGTTCCAGCGAAGGACAATAGACATATATAGGTCCATAGAGGGAGAAATGGAGCGTAGTAAGATAGTGCTCGTTGTAATCGACGACCGTGCACCGAAATGCCGATCTGGAATCGAGAGGGAGACCTGATTTACGTCTAATCACTTGGAAATGGACACGGCCCAGTAAACTATTCCGCGGAAGTTAAGTACATTCCGATGGCTCAGTTCATCGTGCTTTTTTGCCAGTTGTAGCGTTTAGGAATAAATATAAAGGGCCCTTATTTCTTCAGCTACGCGTCCTTTTTCCCCCTAGCTTTTTCTCCCCATAACTCCCATCACTTTAGCCCACTACAGTTCCTATCCGTCTTTATAAATCGACACCGCGGACGTAGATTTCCGGCACGCTGCAAACGGAGTGGGAATTTAAGTCTTTTCCCCTTCGCTGTTGTATTTTTCCCGCTTCGTGGCAGTTAGTTTTTCGCCTCACAGCGCAGTTTTTCATTCTCTACCCGTGTTATTGTTATACACGCATGATTGAGGGAGGGAAACGGGATGACGAAATGAGGGAAATATGAAAACGTTTAAAGTGTCTTCTCATGAAGCTTTCACATTCATCGTGCGCTTAAAACACGGACGCACGGACGCAAACCACATTAAATGCAATGATCCCCCTGGATTCTCGGATTCTCTCAATGAAAGAGAGATAAATATATTGCGTGGAATGCTTTTATGACGCGGCCCGTCCGCGCATACTCTCGCCTACAATTAATGAGGTATAAATTCGCAATTGACTGGTCGCATACGCTTTCCTTTAGGAGTTAAATTCTGTTTAGGATAAATAGGTTTCCGACGGTGTAATTGGATGATGCAGCAAATGCTCGTTTTGTATATGAAAAGTGAGCTGGTTTGAGAGGTACTCATAGATATGGTGAAGAACGATTTAATTTTTCATTGGAGTATTTCCAGTGAAAGGCTTGAATAATGTTGGTTATTTAGAGGCCTTTTCAGGGTTAATACATGCATGTATGGTACGTTCGTTTGCTCTGATAGTTTGCTCTTCGTTTTGTACTTGATAGAAATAGGATAAAAACTGCGAGGTATAGTGGCTTATATATACTGCAA
Source organism: Pachydiplax longipennis (assembly GCA_036926295.1). Lineage (NCBI taxonomy): Eukaryota > Metazoa > Arthropoda > Insecta > Odonata > Libellulidae > Pachydiplax > Pachydiplax longipennis. Next base: position 8,169,029 of record JAVFKF010000010.1, read on the forward strand.
TTAAGATCTGCCTTAAACACTTTTTACCAGTATTAACTGCAGTTTTTTATAACTAAATTGATATGTTTAAGCGTAACTTAACTTAGTGGAATTCAACTCACATGATGGAGAAGAAATGAATTCTCAGTAAAATTCCACGACAGATTTTTACCGTGGATAGTAAATCTGTAGTGGAAATACACTAAGATTTAATTTCTTCTCCAACATGTGTAGTTTTTCACTTAAATAATCGAATACTTGATAATAACCAACTTATAATTAATGTCATCAAGTCCAATAGTACCCAGCCAGCCATTCACTGACTACGATTATAAGGAAGTGCTTCCAGATTGGCAGGATTCACTTCAAGGGATTTGCGTATTGATTTTATAAAATAACCCAATACTTCTCCAATTAAATCTTCCAAATCGTTTTTATTATGAGCGTTAAATTATTCCGCTTAAAGAAACCAAGATATCGTATTCAATCCGAAGATAATTAAATTATTAAAATTCCTCCAAAAATCGAAATACAGGGGAGTTTTCTTTCATTTATACATAAAATTATCGGCTTTATTGAAAAACTTTCTCGGCGCGTACCCTTCCTTTCTCCGGAGCCGCTTTTTTCTCTTTTTCCCTGTCCCTCAGTCGGCCTTTCATCAATCTAACGACATACGAGGTTAGGTGGAAGAGAGGCCCTTATGGCCTTACCTCGCCAATAAAGAGTTTAATCAATCAATCAATCCCCTCCCACTCGCCCATCCCAATCTCTTTACTTTCCCTCATTTTCCTTATCTCTCTCTTCCCCATACAATCATCCGAAAAAATTTATCATGTCTATAGATTAGAAATTCCGTGGAAATAAAATACGTAGAATACAAGATTCCCTCTCGCAACTGTTTGTAATGAAATGGATGGAATTTGGAATCGCCGGAAAAAATTGCCGGGGATGAAAAATTGCTACCTCTAGTTTTCGTTCTTTATTACTATGGTAATTGCGAAGTGACATTTAAATACTCTTGCATGATAATGTTAAGTATACAAGGGAAACTGGTAAAAACGAAAAGGGTAGCACGAAATGTCGGTTCACGCGTAGTCGGGAGAACTTTTCTATTTGTAAGCAGTTGTATTCCATTGTATTAGTATGGTGCAATGGTTATCAAGGAAAATAGATTACGCAACAAAAATTACGGTTTAGTGAAAGTATTCCCGCAAAATTCTTCCTGTAACAGAAACGGAGGGATTTCAGCAACACACAAATTATCACTCTACATTTTAAATAGCGTTTAAATTTTATTTACGAATTTTATAATGTTTTTAACAGCTGAGTTTACGTAATAATTTTTTGCGTTCCTTGGTAAAAATTTTTTTCATTAATAGTGTAAAATCATGTATTTTTTTAATATCAGAGACGATAAATACTCCTAGCTTTTGATCTCAAAAAGATGAGTTGCGTTATGCATAATGTATGTCATGAATTATAATGCATAGGTTATCCTCTAACATTTGTATTCTCCGATTTCTTCTCGTTAGGTTATTGTAGTACCTCAACACCCGCGTAAGTTGCGATACTCCTAACTTCGCCAATGTTGAAATTCGAGTATAAGTATATCGTCTCATCTAGCCTTTTATTATGTATTGCTCTTCCACTTTCTCATTATGTTATTTTTCGAGGTTTTTAGTACACTAATGCCCAATGAAATGCGATAAAATGAGAGATTATGGCTAAAATTCGGATGTGATTTAAGGAAACTGATTTCAGCGGATTTAAAGCAATTTCGAGGCATAATTACGTAGGATTTTTTTGGGTATACGCTTTTAGGCAGGGGTATTATCCAAAGCTGTCCAGTTTCAACATTTGAAAGGCAAGATTTTGTATTTTTTTTAATTTCACCAACGTTACGCTGGATCAAAAATATACGAAATCGAACTATTTCAAGTACTCTTTTCCTCTGGATTTGACCATTCGACAATAGAAGATTCCACTCATCTGAATTTTTTTTCAAAAAGAGCGGTTTTTATCCAAAGATCCGAAGTGCTATTCAAGAGTTGCGGATTTTAAAATCATCCACTTCACCTTCGTGCCGGTATAGCGTGCCTTCGCTAAGGTCAACGTCCGTATTCTGGTCAAAAATTCCACATTATTTCCCAATGTTTTGAAATACTCAGATTATCGCCACATCCATTTCCGTATTTTCATCTTCCAATATACAGAGGAAAATATTTATAGACTTGAAGGATTTTAAGGTAATTAGAATATCAAAAAGAAGGGGATTGGGTGATATTTAATTGAGGGTGTTTATCAAGAATAATACGAAATATTGAATTTTTTCAAGGCATTCTGGTTTAAAATACTTTTTCCCTCAAAACTAAATATAAATGTTCACGCAAGAACGATGCTCGATTTTGCTTGTTTTCTTTGAATTTAAAGGAGAGCTTTGGAAATAACGGCGGATATTGAAGCATAGTCAAACCGTAGATAATTTAACCCGGTAAAAGGTATTCAAATTATTAGCATGAGCATAGAATGAAGATCACCGTTATTGGCCTCATCGGGCGGAATGCCGTATCGATGAGTTTGATGGAGAGCACTGAAACATCTCAATTATCAACTAACTCTCTAATAAACAATTGCTATTCAACAGGTATATCGCTTACGGATTCGGTTAATGATCGTTATCATCAGAGCGTGATGTAATTTGCACTTCGTTCAGTAAAGCATTAATTAGTGTTTGTTTACATTATGTCACGGACACCTTGGAGAGCGTTTATGGAGCAATTTCACTATTTCGAATCGGTATGGAGAATAAAATGGGATCAGCTACCAAAGTCAAAAGTCATATCTCTCTGAGCTAAACGCCTATAGTCACTTAACCCTATGAGAATGCCACGATAAGGTCCTCGTTATTTTGATAATGTTTGATCTTCCCCTTTTTTATCTGCTATCCAAATATTTTCTGTTTTGTTCCGTGAATCTTTTCTTCTTGTTCGCGTTGTACTCCATTTAGGTTTATCATGAAAAGCGTCTCCGCTGTTGTACATCCTTAATTAGAGCGAATTGTTCCAGATTATATCCAGATTTTAACTGATTTAGAATATTCGACTTGATTTCAGCAGAAATCGTTTCGCGAATATTTTATGTGCCTAAAGGCCAATTAGTTCTTTATATCTTACAACACTTTCAGAATTATAAGGATGTTACAACTGTTCTATAATCCAATTTCTCGCTCATTTAATCTTACGGCCTTTCACGAACTCGAAGCTTAAAGTAGTATAAACGAACGTCCGAATCTTTGTATCTTTAAATAAATAGATAGCCCATAATGCGACTCAAGCGTAGATAGAAAAAATTACTAATTTTTTCTATCTACGCTTTATATCTATTTATATATAATTTATATATATTATATATAAATTATATATATTTTTATATATCTACTTTTCTTTCTATCTATTTCTAGAGGTACTCGTAGTTTCATTAATGTTGTTTAATCATAAGAAATGATTGGGATGAAATAATAATTATGATTTATCGCTTAAGATATTAACTTAAGTTGAAAAAATTCCACAAAACTTTTTCATTCATTTGACAATTTAATTTCCAAACACAATTGGTTAGAAAAGGTGTCTGTAAGCTTTCAAAACATTTCAGAATGCATAAAATTCGCCCTAAAAATGAAAGCGTTGGTTAAGTTAAGTTTTGTATGTTGACGTAAACACTGCTTCCAAACATGCTCCTACTATTAAAAGTAAAATATAGAGACCAACTGAATCACTGAAAAAAAATTATCTGAAACTAGATTGAGTCCGCGGTTGCGCGATGATACAACTTAACAACCCTCGAAGTCCCGAGTTCGAGTACCCACAGGTCGGATATTTCTGGTTTGTGAATGGTTGTGTGTGTACGTTACTAATAAGAATCATTAAAATGAAAGGATCTTCATGTTTCCAATAGAGAAGCAATTATTATTATCTTCTTTGTTGGTACTCGTTTCCTCTTTTGCGGCAGTTGCAGCTACAATGAAATTTTTCTATTTCCCACGATTCGCTCGGGCGTAATTAAATAGGAAAGTGGCGAAAAACGAAACACTGCGCGCTCTTTGTTTTAATAATTAATGGAATCGCTCATGCGCAAGTGATGCGAGTTATGCATAAATGAGCTTTTTAAATGGGGATTCAGGTGGTCATTGGCTATGGAATCGGAGTGCGTTACACAAAATGTGCTTCACCGACGATAATATATTTATCTTTCTCTCGTATCTCATGTACCGGCTGTTGTGTTCTAAGTTTCGAAAAATATTTTAATCGCCCTCTTTTATTTTCTGCCTCACGACACAGTGTTTCGCGATTTTTCCCATTAGTCCGATTTACGTTTTGTTTTATTACGATATCTCATTTCCTTTCGCAACTTCGTTGCTCTTCTCCCCGCAGTCAGCGGCACATTATTCACTCATTCATACGATAGGCCTCTCGACAGCTCATTTCCTACACCCATTCCTTTTGCGAATCAATGAGAAGCTGGAGAGAGTATTATATAGCCTATTTCTGGATAATTTTCCTCAATATGGTCACGTTTGAATGTATTTGCAGGAATATAAACCCAGCGTTCTCTATCTTTAACTTGTCTGTTTATGGGAGTACTTGCACATATTGAGACTTCGGATGGCTCTCTTTTGGTTGAATTCAGAGGTTAGAATTACTTGTAAATTTTATCTTTACAATCACCCAAATGTAACAAAATATTCGAAATATTAACCGAGCAACTGGAAACACTTTGCCCGCACAGTTTATTTGATAATTTGAAATTATCGAATTTTTAATTTCCTTAGGGAAACAAAGCGGGATACGATAACTTTTTGAGTTTATTCAGCTATTTTTGTAGAGGCAGTAAGCGATGAAAAATCCAGTTAAATTCAATTTCCCTCTGTTTATTTTTCCTACGGGCTCTGATATTTTATTCTTAATGTATGTTTGCGTCTCGTGAGGCTTAATGGGAATATTGCGGTCCTTGCAGATTCGATGTGGGGTATATATTCCATTTCGTTAATCTCGAAACAATCAACTCGCATTTCAATTTTTATGCACTAATAGCCAATTTCGATCAGAACGGTAGGGTTCCTCAATGGAAATCGAGAAATCTAAATTGTAAAAACTACGCACGCCGTGGCGCAATGTCATTTTTAAAGCTTATGAACAATGCTTGTTTGTAGTTGCTGAGAATCAGTCAACCAACGCCAGAGTCTCGCTCTATAGCCTTAGGAACGTTTCTTTGTTTATCTCCGTGAAGTTTTGACTTTGAAATTGGATTGATTTATCCTAAGCTCAAAGCATTACGAATGCGAAGCGAGTTTAGGTAATTACGCTAGAGTTCTTTTAAGTATTGTAGCAAGGTTTGTCTGGTATCACCGCATGATTTGAAATTCCACTCCAAATGAGTTCGCTCCTTTAATTAACTGAAATAATACCAATAAGCTAACCGAATTAGAAGTATTAAAATGGCCCACAGATACAGACAAATATTTAGCGAGGTGCTTATGCTTTATAATTGTATATTTCAAATTCTTATTATTCTCCTGTATAGACAGCAGTATCCCTGATATATGTTGTAACACTTATAGAGCAGTGAATCTACTCTTTTTACTAGTGCACCTAAGCTCTAACACTGAACTTTTACTCTAGTATTACTCTTTAATTTATATATCCAATTATAAACAGGAGTGAAAAAACCTCTATATGTCATTGAGGTTAACTAAACTGGTTACTTCGTTTGAGTGTATATGGATATATGTTATCTGAAGTACCCGTTGATTCTCAACTGATGAAATGAATGTAGGACAAAAAAGAGTATTCCTAAATGCGCAGAACAGAATCTAGCATCTTTCATCCTTTCTTAGTTTAATAGAACAGGTTATCAAAAACGAAATATTTCAGTCAAACTCCCTTTACTTTAACAACATTCTCATAACTAAAAGCCGAAATCTACAATCGAGGATAATAATATAAATTTTCATACTGATTCTGTCTTTTGAAACCTGTTTCCAGTAAGTACGATTATGCTTTGGACCAATCGAATGATATTGTAAGTTGTTAATTTATAATGGATCGAATTACACTCGGATTCCGTCACAGCAACGGAGATTTAAAATTCGAGATTTATGCTAACACCTCCGCGACACATCTAGCGTATTTAGGTCACTAATTTTTTCTAACGTTTCTAAGCATTCCTGTACAATAAAAGTTGTTTCACTCGAGTGAAATCATATTCCGTCCCTTTTGAAATTCATACTTTAAAAATAAAAAGCGTCGCCCTTGAAAATCGTATCGAATATTAAGGCAAAAGAGTAAGGCACTGTTTCTCAGATCCTTGACTGCCGGGTCGCTTCATCGCGAAATTTCACAGCCACGAAGTTCAACGCTTCGCAGACTCTTAACGAAAGCTCGGATTGAAAATCTGCACAGCGTCGACATTTTCGAGTGGAAGAAAATGGGTTCCATATAATTTTTGTCTAGAGTCGTGAACGAGACTGTTGTGAACGTGAGAGCCTCGAACTCAATCAAAACGAGGTCAGGGTTATGAGATGGTGAAATATCCTATCTTACGGCCTCTGGATGGTGAAAAAATCGAACGCTTGATCTCAGACAGTGAGCGATTCCGCGTATAACTATGAACGATCTAGACGCAATAAGAAGCAGAAAGGAAATCATTATTACGTTATATTTTTATAAGGTGTGTCGAGGACCGAAGATCGGTGATTTTGTCAAGTTTCATGGGACAAAGTTAGAATGCGAAAAAGGGAGGTCAACCTTTAAAATGTTTCAGCTAGGATATGGAAGTCTCCGAATTAATTGCACCGAATATTGATATTCAAGAGTGCGACGACTGTTAACGCTTAACTTAGGTTTTCCGTACTCGAGGAATAAACGTGATGGAAACTTTGACATGATTACGGGATTCCGGTTCTTCTCAGCATCCTCATTCCAGATTTTCCCGTTTGGTTGGTTACAAAATCTTCATGATGACATAAATGCCTTTATTAATTTTCTTTTTATATCCCGCTATCTATTTATATTTGCTTTTTAGGAAGCATCGAGAAGAAATGCATTCGAGGGCATGGTTGATAGCCAAAATTTTTTACTCCTTTTCTCCAACTATATTTTTTCAATTATATTCCTACTTCAGCGGAATTATTATTCGTACAATGCTTCCAAGTATGGATTTATGAGTCGAATAGCATTGATTATAAAACATGAGTTCTAAATGAAAAAGTTATCTCGCTTAGGTAATGGGATCAGAAGTGTTGCAAACATTGACACTATTATACATGTAAGATTATTATGTATTAGTTGATATAATTTATGTTAACATTATCTCCTTAAATCGCGTAATATTAATTGAAGAAACTCCCGAGCAGGAACTGACCTTAATTGCATCTGTAGTCATGGTAATGCAATGAAAGTAGCCGTGAAATACAATCCCCACAAAGTAGCCAAAAGCTATGCGTCCGTTGTTATGTAATGAATTTTAAGTTTGTTTATTGTTTTTCTCATTAAAAATTTCATTAGCTTAAATAAAATATGAAAACCAGAGTGAATTCCGCGATACTTCTACATAGTATCTATGATTGTATGTGATTATTTTTGCATACAGAAGAGTCTAAGAAGTTAACAAATCAGGTTTATTTGTTTTACAACCGGGTTGTTTCTTCGATTATTGTAGAACAGGGCTGGCAAACCTTAAATAATCCTTATGCGCCATACAAACCACTGTAATTCGCTATAAACTATGATAAATATGCTCTGTAGAATTCAACAGTAGGTTCAATGCATATAATTAAGCGTGTTTTGTGAAAATATATCCTGCGTAAGGCATAAAGATTTTTTTCTGAATTCATTGCGCAATTTATAATCAAGTAATGTGCCACTTTTGGTGGATACGTCATAGGTTAGCCAACCCTGATGTATAAATTTCTACTCCGGTCTCCGTGTTCAGGATGAAGATGACTCCGGAGACAGGAGTCGGAACGTCGACATTAATCGAAGAAACACCTCCGTTAGAAAGCCTTCATCCGTGAAACTCACCGGGAAAGTACGAGATGATTACTAAATAAATGATTGATTCCGTGTCCACCGTATGATATACGTAATAAATCCCAGAAAACGTCATTATATTTTATTGTCACGGATGATGCAATTGCAGTCAAATTCTATCAAAATTATGCACCGAGGTAATTCGTATTTGATTCGTATGCATGAGTCCGGAAATGTACTTATTTGCAGTCCACATTTGTACAACCACCACGTGTTTGTTGACAGAGGTTACCATCCGTGCGATTCATATCTCACCACCTGTGAATGCAAGATAAATTTGCTAAAATATAAATAATAGTGTACACACGTGCTCGGTCGATAATTCTCATTGCACGAATAACTTTTAATAATCTGGATTTCCCTCATTTATTATCAAAAACATCTACTGTTGAGTGCTTCATTTCAAATATTGTGGATATTCAAAGGGGCGTATTAAAACTCAGGAAAATGGCATTACATTGACAAATATTACCCTTTAACGTATGATGTTTATGCTAAAGCTGCTGAGGTACGGCGCTTTTAGTCTTCACTTAATTTCGCAAAATTAATTGAGAATCTCATAAATGAATAATATGTATTATTTTCTGTTAACTGAAGTATGGAAGATTTTCATTTGGGTTCCTGGATATCCGTGTGTTGGCAGTGCGTTTGGCTTCAATAAAAGCGGTCCCGGGTTCAATTCCCGGTGGGAACCCACGTGCGAAATGACCTCAGCTGTCGAAGCACTTTTCAGAATACTACTACTACGATTTTCATTTTTTCTAATCTGATTCATTTCGTATTTCACGAATCTCAACCTCAGTACATCTACGATATTTTCACCTTTAAACATTTTGTCTCTTCTAAAACTACTCGATCTGGCCCAAAATACCTTATATGTCCGATCCCCCGCACCAATGTTTATTTGAGATCCCTTCAAACTGTAATTTTTGGAACACCCTACCAGATCAAATGAAAAACTTCACTTCGATGTCATCTTTTGAACGAAAATTATTTAATTATCTTCTGGTTACTTCTAATTAATTTTAAATTGTACTCTTGCATCCTTTTAATTTATTAGGAGTAGTATTCACTTATGTATGAGAAGATATTTTTTGTTTTGTATTTTCGCTCTTACGGGACTTTTAAGACCAAGAGCACAATCAAATTTATTATCATTATTATTATTCATTATGGGAGTGAAGTCAGGGAAACGAAATATTTTGCAAACCTTTTTTCATATTGGCAAATTAAAACAGACGCCAGAAAAGTCATCCTGCTAAAATTGTTTTTGTTGCCATTTATTTAGTGCAGATTAATCGTACCACTCAAGTGACTCCGAATGCGTTCATTTATAATTAGAAAATTTACCACCAAAAACTTAAATCTGCATGTAAGAGGTAAGGTATACATACATAGGTTACTTGCGTGGCCACCTGAATCGCTGGAATTTAAAATGAAAGGATTGCTATTCTTACAATACCATTATCATTCATTAAAATCTCTGCGAAGCGTACACCTAGGGTTGCCAACTCCCAACGAGTTGATTCCGGGAGTTGTCCATTCCAAGAGTAGTAAATTCCGAGGGACTCCAGGAGACTATTCAAATTACAGCTTCAGCTATAGCAGACTATTTCGAATTTCCGTCGCCAATTATTGAGGCTTGATCCTAATAAAAGAAGCAAGTTCATACTAGGATCGATAATTTTCTCGATTTTTAGAAATCATGAGCTTAGCTATATTTGCGATATTTTCACGCTTATAAGATCTTCCACAATAACCGGTATCGGGGTGGATCAAATAATATATTCTTCGCCCCGGTCAACTCATTTACATAACTGTTCCTTACGAAAATTAAATAAAACTTTATAAATAATTTTTTATTTTAAAAGTTTTACAGGAGAAGAAAAGTTTCTCGCGTTCTTCCCCTTTACTTTTATGTTCTATTGTCACTTAGCATTTTATCAGTTAAAAAATTTGAATTGTATTAAATTATCTATTATTGTCGAAGAAATTTAGAAAGAATTTTTATGAATTTTAATATTAAAAATTGCATTTTTTCTAAAAACATACCATTGTATATTACCTCCACATTCATAATAATCGACATTGACATAAATAAACCAACTAAAAACTTAAGCCTCTCTCTTCTTTGTGTGATCTCCACCTTAGAAATACCAAAATCTCACATGATCCGTGCAGCTGCAAAATAGATATCTCCTGCTCAGAAATTCGAATGAAATGTAGGTATGCATCCAAGAATAGCGGGAGGCATAGCAACTTCGTATTAGACAAAGTTTCTGCGAGAGTTTACTTCTACTTATTCAACTAGGAGTCAAAGGGATGTCAGAGATTTTCCAGAGAAGTTTTCGAACGTGCTCGTAATTTGCCATATGTTTGCTTTCATGATTCCATTTGCCGAAGCTTAATAAATTTTCAGTAACAAGGGATTTGACGTCCATCAAAGGGATGAATGGATCAGCGTACAGTAATTGTTACTCCTATTATAATCTTAGGTTTAGTGATCTTTACAAACTTAATACTCCCTACACATAACTTATTTGTCCTCTGAAAGCCTCAGAATTTTCCTCACATCTATAGGACGAGTTAACGTAGTACGTATATTTATCAGGTCTTGAAGTTCATTCTCTGAGATATTTATGGATAACTATATCGGAAATTAATAAATGATTTAATAATGATTGCGGCTCGGTGAAGCTTAGAAAATTTAAGTTAATTTTTATAATTTACAAGGAATATTCGGGAAAGTGAAAGCTTAATTTTTCAGTGACAAATTTATTTTGGAATTGAATGAGAGATCCGTTAAAATATCTCTTCAAGAACCTATTTCCATTATAATAAACTCTTAAAAACTTATTTATGATGGTTAATAACTATGATTTCGAAAACGCAAAAAATCACAGAGTAGGCCGCATGTGTCCTTATGGCTGTATGTTGCACAGGTCTGCCTTATATTCTTTTTAGATTAGAATTTTCATGATTTTTCAAACTCTAAGACACATGTTAGTGTTTTGGATATGAAGTTCTAGTAAATTGGTAAAGATTTCGATCAGGAAGACTATGTCATAACTTTCTAGCATTTAATTTTTATGATTCATCCACATCAAACGATACGAAATTAGTTCACGGTTAATTATCTCTGTGTATTTCTTACATGTCTGACACATTCAATACATATCTGCAGAGAAGTTCCATTCTGGATGTGGCTTATTCAAAGTCTAAGATTCTATATAACTGTAAATCAGAGATATATCTCTTTATTGGTAATGCAAATCATGTGATCCATCAAATGATTCCATTCAAAGCAATCGTACGAGAAGATTCTTTGCAGTTCTTTCCTTGCTTGATCCTTGATTAAGAATGTTCTATTTTCATGATTGCATGTACGTAGTTACCATGAAGAACCCCTTGCCCTTTTCATTTGCTTGAATAACGTCACAGCAGTGGGTAGTGGTATCTGTTCTCTTGTAAGCCCACTTCCTTTCTTGAATTCCATTCGGAATCAGATATGATAATAGTGTCTCCGAAGACTAAGATTCTGCTGCATAAATCTTGAGGTGACGGTCGAAGGTTTCCGTTCGCGCTGTCTGCCGTACTATTTACGAAATCTTCATCACAAGATATAAATACTTGTATAAAATACCCATTAAATATATTGTTCTTAAAAATCTCCTTACTTCTTCAGAAGGAATCAAAATTAAATTTACATTCAGTTAATTCTCATAAATCATTTTTACGGTATATAAGCAACAGAGTCCACAGTCTGCTTTATAATAGTGTGTAATTGATGCCTAAATTCATCTTGTGTACATGCAAATATATTTAGATGATGTTAGGATGCGATTTATAGATTTATTTTCTTTTAGCTTTTAAACATATATTTTTAAATCTTATACCAACCCCAACAAATTTTGATACATCAAGGAATGTTTTATATCCCTATTTACATCAGCGGAACGATAATTTTAGTATCCTTGTAAATGCATCATTATATATTTTAATGTTAAAGATCTCATGCTGGTTGATTTTATCACATCTTTGGATTACTACTTGCTGATAAGTATTTTCAAGGCGAACAGTTTATGAAGATGAACCTATCAGAGACCATGAAAAATGAAGCGTTTACACACTGACCAAATGTTAGTTGAGAAATATAAAACCTTCAACCGAAGAAATTAAAAGAGAACGAACGATTTAAAGAACTGATGAGCATTTAATGAGATTTCAGTCTTAATGTTTTCGTTCGTGCAATAACTTGACTAAGAACTCAAATTTTCTGTATTATTTTTTTCGCTATTCAGCGTAAGTTTGAAATTAAGTTAATCTCCGTAGGATGGAAACCACTCATCGATTAACCGTTCGTATTTGTATGGCACGGGGGCAAACGACGCAATATGTAGCGAGGATAATCTATTTATTCGACTCACTCCTGCAATTCAATCCCCTTAATCTCTCCCCTAAAAACTCCCTGGCCGCCATCAGTTCCGCGAATTTTCTTCAAAATCTTTTGCTTTTCACTGGATGTGATCGCAATCCGTTTGGCAATGGAAGTAGCTATGTAGAATCTGTGAGTAACACTCAATTTCTCGCTTTAATTACGTCTATATCTCAAGATTGACTCGTGTAAACAGTAGGGCCCTAAGAGAGGGGACAGCCGCTCCAAATATCATGGGCCCGATCTGATGTGGGGGCCCGTGCTAGAATTTTTATTCGGCTAACTTTGATGGCAATGGAAAAAGTGGCGAAGCTCGGGATTCCTCTCACAGGCCCTGGTTAACACCGTTGCATCGCTCGTTTACAGAAGTGACGGCTTTGCCTCAATTCCATTTATTGGTCCATTTGAAAAGGTGCGAGAATATAATCACTCTGGATTTGGAACAAGAGCTAAACCGTTTCAGCCGTGTTATGTATCGCATGAATTGACGAACACCTCCGCCAGATTATCCGCGACCGCTCCGTTACCCTATGTATTTAATCCGATTGCACCGCCACGAAGCGATAAAGGATACGGAGAGGCTTAATTATGTCTAATGCAGTTCTCATTCATTCATGCCACGGCGTCTACCACTTACATTCCGATTCATCCAATTAACACATCACGTTCGTTTTCGACGTAATGAGTGCCAATCGCTCTCAACTTCTTTCCTTCTTCTTGCCTCTGTCACATTTCTAATCTCTTTGTAAGGGGTGTTGTTTGTTTTGACCAGAGTTCAGCCCATTTAATCAGAGCGAGTCAGCGACTACATCTCTTGCTGAATCATTCAATAAGCGTAACGTTCACTTTTGCATGGGCTCCATGGGAAATACTTCACTACGAAATGAACCTTGGAGTACACAAAATAACGAGACTGCTAGGAACTAGATAGTTACCTCTTGTTGAAATTATGTTTTTGTTCTTGCTTTGCATTCCCTCATTGTTGTGTATGTTAGTTATTAAATTTTATGAATGCAATTGACGATCCATATTGTCAATATAATTTTTTCGTAGGTAAATCATCAATTTTCTACAGAACATTTTTATTCCTTATGTTTTATGAATTCTTTTTTACTTTTTAACCTTCCTTGTCTTCCAGCAAGGAAACTTTTTGATGCCATTACACGAATTTTGCGGTTTACGATGCGATTGCGACCTATCAATGGATTATTTTTCTCTTCTTTTATGATATTTTAATGGACATATTTGCCTTTTACAAATGCACCATATACCAATCAGAGTTTTATCAGCTTTCGCTAGAATTCAATCGCAGATCAATCGAAGTACACAATCGAAGATGGCTAAATAAAACAGTGTATTATGGTATTATCTGTCAGGGTTCAAATCCCCTACCATATGCCATATGGCGGCTCGCAATGTTTTAATGAAGATGCAAATGTATCTGTCATATTATCAGTCATTATCTGGCGTGTACTTGCAGTGGCCTTCTTAATCAGCGTCTTTATTGAATTATAACCTACTTCTTTTGGTTTGAGGATGTCATCCGAATGGCCGAATGGCTAGAATGTCTGGTCTAGTTTTCAATTTATCCATTAGTTATCCAAAGTTTTCGAAGGTTTATCCTCAGTGGTTCAAATCCTGATCAAAACAAATTTTTTTCCGGAAGATTAAGTTTTCCGACAAGGAATGCTTTGGAAGACTTATTTAGTTCTCTAAATTTAAGCATGTGAATCATGAAATTTTATCTTTATTTTTTATTTAGAATTCTAACAAACTTCAAGTACACGCTCAAATAACTGAGAAAACGGAAATTGGTTCACACGTAAACGTAAATAAGGGATTGAGCGACTCAGATGAAGTGAAGCACGAAGCATACGTTTGTAAGAAGAACACTCTTTTCTTTGGTAGTCCGGGAGGAAACAAAACATCGTCCAAGAGTCGCGAAAATACGGTTTACGTTCAGTTAGGATATCATTCCTCACACCTACGATGACTCAGCAGCGTTGAAGTCAGAGCAAATATGATTTCGGGACGTGTATATAAGGATGGAGCATTCTGAGAAATGAACTCCATGCCAAATTGTTTCCACGTAAATCACATCGCGCAATTTTGGCTAATATCTCCAGTGTCAATTTCAGGAAGGTAAGGAACATCAAAGAGCGGCAAGCAAGTAGCGAATGGAGGACTAGGCGGTTGATCAATTGAAAAGCCCATTCCCTCTTATACTTCTACCGTGGTTTTATTTTCTGCCGCACCATCGGAAGCTTGAGGAGGGATTCGAAAAGGAAATACGTTGCCTCTGCAGGCGAAAAACGCCCTAAGGCATTTAATGAACGCTTCGAAATTGCAGGGAGGATCTTTTTATACGTAAACGACAAATGGTATGATGTGAGCCGACGGCCTGCATCTGCTCCATTAATTCTCTCCTACGCATTTGACTTCTCAATCCGCCTTCATTTTGTCAACGCGGACTGCGTTCCGATTTCTCTGCCTCCTTTCTCCTCGCAGATAGCAAATGGGAAGAGGCAGAGAGAGAAAGGAATTTGTGTTAGATGGCATCCGAGCAAAACTCGAGTTTTCACCCCTTCTAACTCCATCACATCAATAAATTCCCTCGCTCTCTCTCTCTCCCACGTTTCTCCGATATTTCTCCCACTCCGCCTTCTCTCATTCCGATTCTTTATTCTCTCCGTTTTAGGCCCAATATCGCTTTCAAATGTGCGGAAGAAATGTGTTTATCGAGCCCCTCCGCATTACGATTTTTTAGCCCGATAATCTAATTAATTGACTCATTGCGGTTCTGATTGCCATCTCTAAAGATTTCCTCAATGGTATTTTAGATTGTTTTTTCGATCGTTAAGAATTCAGCGGTTCATCGTCCTCTTCTAGAAATCCTTCATCCTCATAGGATTTGGCGGTCTTTTCCTTGAGAGTGAATGTAAACATATATCTATCGTGGCACTGGTGTAAGTGAATTTGATTCAATGATGCGTATATGAATTTTTTCAAAGGTGATTTCGCACGATGTAAAGCCATTTCTTTGTAGCGCCACTTTCACTGAATACAGATTTTTCTGGAGCCTATTTCTCAACAGTACGTTTGATGGTGAAGCTCATGGTACAATACGCGTGTCGAAAAATATTTGCCTGGTTCTTACGGAGGTGACGTTGCTCCAGAAATTGGAATAGCTTTATCTCTGAGTGAGACATTTATTTAGGTATGTATATGAGCAAGGAGTCGTGGGCTGGTCGTTTAGCCACCAGACGCAAGGCATAACACAACGAATTTTATTGCGTATATTCCCAAGGCATTTTACATGATTTCAGTCGAAACCATTGGAGAAGAAAAGAGAATAAAAAGTCTCTTTTACTCATTTTTTCAAAATAATACCCTACAAAATATGAGTACCTTTATATTCGTTCTGGGCTCTCTTGGCGAGGAGATTGCACAACCGCCTAAACCATCGGAACATAAATACTTATCTCTCTGTAAAGTCATCAACCAAGGGTTGGTTGGAACTTTATTCCCCGCAAAAAGGTTTCAAGAGTGTAAAACGCAAAGAGGTTGAACGAGGATTTAAGTATATGGCTTTTTTCACAATGAGCCTGGATGCTATAAGTGGAACAAGTCCTTGTAAGTGCAGCACAATGACCTAATGAATAGCGCTTTTCACAGCATTCAGTAGGTAGAGACGAAATTGCATGCAACCAACTAATATCACTCGTAGCTCAGCAGCTTTCGAATTGCATCTACATCTTCACATGTGTTAGCACGGCGTATGCAACAAGGAGGGCACATAATATCTGCTATATCTTCTAGTACTCTTTCTGAATTTGTTGTACATTTTCTAAATTGCGATTCCACTTCTCAGGAGTGTCCCATAGCATGCATGCATACTAAATTGGTCAGGCCTAACTAGCCCAAAATAAAATCGCTCGCGAACTTTTTCATTGCTGCTATCGAATATTCTCTTAAGGAAGTCAAGATTCTTAAAGTATCCCTTATATAATGGATGCGGTTACCCCATGTTAAGTTATTCGTGAGGGTTACTCCAATGTATTTCCATGAATCTACTGTTGATAAGTATTCGCTGCGGAAGCTATATAAGCGGAGTTGTCAAATCATTGGCAATAGCTATTCTTTCATAGAAGTAAACTAGTGAGAATTATCGTTGACACGTACAAGGCTAAGACATTAGTAAATGGGAGATAAATGTTACTCTAACTAGGAAATACCCTAATTAGGATATTGGTTGTATTGTAATCTGTCTAGATCGAACGTTATGAATACATCTCGTAGAATTCTTTTTTAAATCTTTCCAAATTGAAATTATCAGAATTCGCACACAAGTTGAATGTACGCTGCGTAAAACTTGGCCGCAGAAAAATAAGCCGAAGGTCAAATGACAAAGAATGTCAATAGCATTCCATTTCCAAGATTACACTATCACTCTAGAGTCACGGAGAAATTCTACGAGCGAAATAAAACTCCATCCTAGAGCTTCCTCGCCTAAGTCGTTCTAAAATATATAAGTTTCTCACGTCTCACGTTTGGGCTAACAATCGGCTCTCAGTGAATAGAACCAATGCATTTTCTAACCCCGATCTCGCAGGGGGAAAACTGTTTTCCTTAAAAAGTTTTATATTCGTTCCGTTCTCTCGTTTGCTTCTCACCTTATTCCAAAACTTTCTCTGCCGACTTGGCGCGTTCCATGTTCTGCTCCCTCATTTGTGGGTTTAAGAAGGTCGGCGAAATACGATCCAGTTTGCTTTCTTCCACCCGAGTTTTTTCGATGTCTGGTCGCTTAAAGTGAACACGGATAGCGTAGAATCTTGGCTTTATCGAGTTTCTCCCGTCTCTGCGAGTGGATGAAGTGAGAAGTATCTTCAATTCCGCAGCTATAAGTAGCGCACGATTTTCCCTCTCCTTGAGCTCTGTTTCAGGGGATACGACGTGCAGAGTAATTCATCTGTTTAAGAAATGCTTCCCAATCGGTGTACCGCGGGTAAATCTCTGTGTGCCCCGTGGTAATCAAGAGAAAAGTTTTAAATTATCCACATATGTTAGCCTCGTTTTACAACGTGCTTTGTCCTCGTATTGGGGTCGGAACGAAAATGGTGAAATTGATTCTTTGAAATCTCGTACATTTTGATTATGATTCAGGTAACGGTTTTTTTAAATCAAATTCTATTTAATTATTTAAATAACTTCTTTTTTAGAATATTTTTTTAAAATTATGCTAATATCTCTAATTTAATTTGGTTTTATACATATTTTAGTGAAATGATGATTTATTTTATAATTTTAAGATTAGGATAATTAATCATTATTCTTTTAATAATGATTAATTTCATAACAAACATAACCGTAAAATTTTTATATAATCCTTCCTTAAAAGAAGGAAATTGGTACTCGGCTGTTAATTAATTAGAGGAAAAAGTCTCCTATAGCTGATATGTTGGTAACCGCCGAGCCAATTCCTCGAATGAGGAGAAGAAGCGGATTGCCGTGCCTCTGGGAAACACTCAATGCGCATTTTGGCGATTATGCTGCCATTCCCAGGAGAAAAAGATGTATAGAATTCAAACAGAAGGCTGGTTTAAACCCCATTAGCTTCAATAAGCTTTGGAGAGAGGAAAGAGGTGAAAGCCAAAATGAGGACTGATGGAGCTTACTTTTCTCATCCAGCCTTTTCCTTTAAGCGGAAAAGTGTACGAAAATGATGTGGAATGTCTTAACCACTTTTGCTGAATTCCATAAGAGACCTTAATAAATGCCATTATTCAGCATCACTCACACATCAATAACTGCCATACACCACTGGCTCACGGGGTGTAAATCTAAATCTAAAATCTAAATTCTCACATCATCACAGCCAAGACCAAGAGCGAGAAAATGTGAATGAAACATACAAAAATCTTTATCCTGTACAGAAAGAGATTCGTAGAATATTCAATTCGTCAGGGTATGACAGCAGAAATGTGTAATTATTGTCTAAACACAATGGTACAAAGGGATGTATACTTTTTCATCGAAAAAATTGGGACTTTTTCCGAATATCTTTTTCACATTTCTTCAAATGTCCCCTTGATTTAAACCTTTGGTCGGTCCCCTTCGATTTTATTTCCATCCATCATAGGGACGCAGTAGACGGGAAGGGGAGGTATAGACAAGTGGATAAGAGTAGGAAACTTTTACATTTATTCATGCCAATACGGCTCATACCGAGGAGGCGGCGTTCATGTTTATGAAATCGCAAAGAGAAAAAAGGGGAAAAAGTTTAGAATCTCAACCTTAGCGGACGCTCACAAAAACACCTCATTTTCCCTTTCCTTTGGACAGCATCATCCGTTCTCCCTATATCTTATCCGCAGTACGTAACTCCCCCTTTCCAGGCGAATTTCAACTTTCCTTACCGAAATGAGAAGAAAGAGCGATGCCACTCTCTCTTCCATCACGCCGCCGCTTTCCCTTTGATGCCATATCAAAGTCTCCGTCGGGGAACGGGTCATCTTCACACCACCACATCTATTTCGTCTCCTCTTTACTCATTTTTTATCTCTCCCCTCTTCCCCGCTTTATTTCTCGTCCTATATCGCCTCCTCTCTCTTCCCCGTTTTGCTTTATTTCCCCGGAAATATTTTGTCGATCCACTCAATCGCCTGTACCGGAGTTCTTTCCGTCCCTTTTCCCGGAGTACATTTATTAAAGTTTAGGACGAGAGGATGGAGGAATTTTTCTCTGAGGAGTGACGCACTGTGCTCGGTCACGGCCGAGGTGTCATTAACATACCGAAATAGGGAAAGTTGTGGGATTAGTGAGGCTCGGTGCCATTGAAGCCGTAAGTACTGGATGTTGTTTGAATGAATAAAAGATGTATATAGTCCGCTTTCGGTTGCCGGGTTTTGGAGGCCAAAAACCATGTGCAAATTTATAAATACAAAATGAAATTCATTTATTTCACTTCATAGAAAAAGATACTCGTTTGCAATTAATATTACCTTTTACAATAAATAAAATTTGGGTACTTAGTTATTCTTATGTATGGATCATCATCAATTGGACAGACAACACATTTATCCAAAAAGACGCTTTTTATAATACGTAAGAAGAGACTTTTCGCTTTAACCTCACCCTAATAAAGACCTTTTATTATTATTATACGTTAATGACAATCATTATGGAAAATGCACAAAGAAACAAAATATGCGTACATTCTGTAGTGAGAGAATGGACAGTATAATTAAAATTGGAAAAAATAAAATTACTTTAAATAAACTTGAACAATTACAGTTAAAGCCAATTCTTCAATCTATGAATAAATTCTCTTTATTGTGAAGAAATATCTTCAGGTAATAACGATTTTAGGAGATAATTTAATCATAATTCACATAATCGGTTACAATATGAATTATTATATAATTATATAATGTTTAGTAATATTCTCTATCAGAAAGCAATTAATCTCAGATTCTTCTATGTGAGAAATATTAGTTATCACGATTGAATTGTTTCATATTTTGTGTATCTTTAATGATGTTTTAAAATCACTGTTTCTATCTCATCATTTACGTTTCAATGAATAATGCATTAAAATCTTGTGCCCCCTAATTTTTGAGAATTTAAACTCCCAATGAGGAAACCTGACATCAGTGACCCAGTCTCATGTCTGTGAGGCTCTGAATAGAAAATAAGGGAAAAGATGAAAATATATTTGCATATACTTACCATAAACAGGTTTTTCTACCTCATATTGATGGATTTGAATTTTTCTTTTTTACATGATAGCAGAAAATATGTATTTCTTTCACTTTCGTCTGTCTTGCTCTTGTCTCTGATAACGGGGAAGCTGCTGGGATAAGAATGATGTTGACAATGACAATTATTTCTCATTTAATACTATAAAAAGTTGTATTCATAAGTTCATATTTGTGTACTTATGTAGACTTGTTGTACTCATTGTATACAGGCTCAGTGAAGGAAGGAGAGGAAAATAATCTCATTCATAATCTTTTTAAGTTTTAAAAGTCGACCTGTGTAATGTAATAAGAGACCAGAAACAGAGTAGATATCTGTAAATACATATGTACAATACAAGCCACCATTTGTGACAAGGATTGTATGCACCATGACTCTACTTCCTAGTCGATTACTTTCACGTATAGTTTGTGGAAAAATGAATTCTTAAAGAGATTAATTATAGCATGTATTTCCTGATTTTTTTTACAGTATATGTTCGTTAAAGGTAGCAGAGTGGACTAAAAATGTCGGTTGCATTTTCTAAGAACGTACTTTCCCTGAAATCAATAAGTAAATTAAGGCATCTTATAAACTTTGGTTCTTCTAAAGATTTCCATTCTGCTTCCTGAAATACATGAGTATAACTGATTTGTCATGAAACTTATTACCTTCCGCTATACTTATTGCACTTAACTAAAACAACACCTGTCCGCAGTGTCTCATACGCTGAAATCATTCTCAAAGTGGGGCCTAATCACCGCAAAGTAACATAGGTCGCGAACGCTATCATAGGTCGTATTTATCCGAAAAACTTTGGTTTTATTTGCGAGAAAGGACTGTGAATCAAAATTTCGGGTAAGGTGAAAAGGGACGAATATGTTTAACTGACGGGTAATTTTATTTTTTCTAGAAAACTTAAAAAAGATATTTATCTTTGGAATGAATGGGAGTTTTTGGAAAGGAAGAACCAAACTCAACACATTCGAGGCAATCAAAACTGTTTTCCTGGAATAAATAATTTCGAAGAAAACTACGCAAACATGCCACGGTGTTGAACGTTTCACCAAATGTGGGCAGAATTTATCAAAAGCGGGTTAAAAATAATTATTTCTTTGTGACATTTAGAATTCAAGGTCTGCCGTTCCAAGAGATCGAGATTATTTTGAAAAGGGAGTACGAATTTGCCTTGAATGATTGTTGCGGGAAATCAACTTGATAAGCCGAAAGCTTAAATGACGCCGAATGTATTTGTATGATGAAAGGGAAGGCCAGTGGGGAACTTGCAGCTGTTCAATGCGGCATTTTCCTCACTTCCTGAGATAGATGTACGTGCTTAAATCATTACGTCCCCCAGTCTCGTTGATCACGTTCAATGGGAATTAAGACCTAAATAATCTACTTTGGCTTACTTAGCTGTTAAGGCATTTTCTCTGGCAAAATATCCATGATGAATTGTTTGAATGTATGCGGTTTCCGGACGTTTAACTTAAAGCGATTTGCACATGTGACATTTCCCTCAGTGACATTTCACCCAAGATTTTTCATCCAAAAGATGTTCCACATGACTGTGTTTTCAAAACCGATTGAAGTATATACAAATAAATTTCGTAACAATTAGAATGATAGCTGAACTTATAATTAACTGTCAATTACCTCCTACTGATGTCTATAACACCATAAATTAAACAGATAAGCTTGTTCCGGTAGTATTTATCGGTAGGTCGTTATAGTATATATGTTATTTTCAATTGCCGAATTGGCGCTTTTCCGGACCGATGTTGAAAAGCAATGAATAGCATAACTATAAAAATGCACAATGCCTCGATAGTTATTAATACTAAATGTATATGCTAGCGGTCTATAATTATAAGAACATAATTATTCTTATATTAGATACAAAAACGGGTCAGATGTGACCCCACATAAGTGTGCATATAGTTTTTATTGCCTACTGCATTAGTTCATTTATACTTCACTTACTTTT
Organism: Pachydiplax longipennis; assembly: GCA_036926295.1. Classification (NCBI taxonomy): domain Eukaryota; kingdom Metazoa; phylum Arthropoda; class Insecta; order Odonata; family Libellulidae; genus Pachydiplax; species Pachydiplax longipennis. The sequence continues at coordinate 8,191,254 of JAVFKF010000010.1, forward strand.
GAAACTACCAATATGCAAAGTATTTTTGGGTGGAAAGTTCCCTTGGAGAAACGTCGTTTGGGCGGAATGCCTTAGAGCTAATGATTGTAATTCGCAACTCTAGCGCGACCTAATGGTTTCATATGTGAACTGATGGATTGTTATGGGAAAAGTGATACATTCGGCCTTCCTATGGAAAAGGTTACTCCTTCACTGTCTATAATATGTCTCCAATAATGCATGGCTAAATTCAGTGAATAATCATTACATAATTGTTAATGGAATGCAATGTAGATGTACTCGATGCCATGCTATGATCATATCCATTCATGTTGTGTCACGTGCAATTTTAATTCCAAAATTATCGAATTAAATTTTCCTCACTGTGCCATCTCTTTCCTTTATCTGTGAGTGAGATGATTAGAAAAATCGAAGTAGTAAAACTGAACGATTCAAACAAATGCCTTAAATATATTAATAAATGCCTTTCATATATAAACAAAAGAAAACTAAAATTTCAAAGCGGAATCCCAGAAAATTCTGCATAGTTTTATTGGAGGAGAAAGGACATATAAACCTCTTAGTAACAATGATAAAATGAATTCTTTACCTTCTTCTCCCACGCAAGGAAATTCTTTTCAATGACAATTGTGAACATATCTTTCACATATCTAGGTTTCTTGATATCACGGCTTAACGGTTGAAGATGCTGAGCTAAATCTATAAAAGTGGATGTACGTTGTCAAAGCTTCTTATCATTTGGAAGAGGATCGCATTATATTCGAAGGCAGGCGGCAGCGTATAAGAGATTCATCCGGTATTATTTACCGAGTGCTACGAAAAGTTCACTTATCCGATTTGGCATACAATAATAGGCTGTAAAAGAAGGTGGTCCAAAATGGAGTAAGATCATTATTTTATTTATTTTTATTTGAATTACAGCTTCATTGTTTCAAGTAGTAAGGAACTCAGTGAAGAGATAATTGATAATGTTTCAGTGGCCTAGGAGAAGGTAGATAATATTATTTTTCCCCATAAAAGGTGAAATTTAAATGGTAGCTCAATGATAAGCATAGCTAAGGATTTGGTATCCGGATGAAGGATAGATTAAAGTGCCATAGATTTGAGCTTTCATCCAAAACTTACTTATGGTAAATCATGCTAAGGATTTACAAATATTAAAAAAAAATATTTGTTAACCGTAGTATGATCTTTTTACCCTGTTAAACAAGTAATAAAAGTATTTATAGCCAAATTAGTGTTACCAGGCAGAATAATGAGAATGGAACAAGTCAATTGAAGATTTTAAGTGTGCTTACCTATTATTTCTTTCGAGTATTTCACCGAGAACAGTTTTTCTTTGACCTCGATATAACATTAAACAACTTTAAAAACACGTGAAAGTTCCTCATTTGTTAATACGAATGTGGGGCTTTCACTTCCCATTGTGTACTAATAATAACGTGACATAATTGCTGATTCAACGGCGTGTCATTTAGTTACAAAAGCCTCTCAGTGGAAGTGGAAAATACGGTTTGCTTTAATTAATTGCTTCATTACGTAATCAACAACACATTTTTAGACATCATTCAATGTGCGATTCTAAATTGAGATCATCCTTAAAGTTTTTTGGGACGGGAAAGAAAAATGCGTAGATTTTTCCGTAGAGAAGCGAATATTGCTAAAAAAAAGATGAAAATGTGTTTGCGGCACATTGTTGATGACCCGCTGTTCAGTGAATTTCTTCCACTCACGTTTTTGATAGCCCACTTACAGAACAACTTTAGCGATGTTACTTTGATCGGTTTCCAATTTTCATTGAGATCCACTTAAAGGTAGCTGAAAGTTTAAGAACTCTTTAGCCTTTGAATGAATCTGTTGCGTTCTATCGGGTAATCGAGTTCTGAAAAATAGATAGCTATTCTTTTCGTTGATGCGATAGAGGAAATCGAATAAACTCAGGTCGAAATTGAATTTGAATCCTTCATAAATTGTGTTATAGATTCGGAATTGAAATAAATTCACGGCGCTCAGTTTTTGAGTAACACTTCAAATTCTACGCAAAGAGAAAATATAAGAGTACGCGGCTGTTGTAATAGAAGCATAAAATTCTTTTAAAGCCTTTGGAAGAACGCACCGTTTCGAAAATTTCCCAAATAAGTATTTCAATTGCTAAGCTATCATATTCAGGGGCTGACAAAATACATAGGGTTGTCGCTTTCTTTGATTCGGTCACCGCGGTAGCTCTAGAGAATCAACCAAAAAGCTCAAGAAGTGTTTTATCTCTATTGTGTAAAGAGCATGTCGGAATTGATTTTGAAAATGGATTTTACCATTTCCTTTGTAAGTTTACTTCCTGATCGAGTCCCAAGCAAAATAAGTGGAGAAATTTGTCTTTTGTAGTTTGAAATTATTTCATAACTTCAAAGGGTTCCGAAAAAGCCTATCTTAAAAAAAGAACGAACTCAGGATGAAAATTTGACGTCAATCGCTTTAAAATTACGCGTGTATGTATGACTAACATGAACTGCTGCTTTAACGCATACCTGTTAACAGCCTCGCTATGTCGTTCCACGAAAATCCCAAAAAGGACGACCCGCTATGATCAAAGTTTCAGTTAACTGAGCTAAACGTCACGAGAAGCGTGATATGAGAATGTATCTTCAACATGGGTTTAAGCGAACATATCCTCACTCTACATTAATCACAAATTTTATATGCTCGGAGGAATAATATGAGTGAAGGAAAATTTATGCGAGGTAAGCTTTTTCATCATTTTTAAACTAATCATTTAAACTATCATTTTAAATAATTTAAACCATCATTTCTAAACTTTAACTATAATGCTAACAAATTAAACGATAGGTTTGAAAAGTTAATCTTTAAATATGTGCTAAATGAAATGTAACTAAAAAAGATGATTATCCAAAAACTAATGTACTATGCAAATCAAATGAGAATAAAATTAGGCTTGTTTGAAAAACTTTTCAAGTAAAATCACCGGATTTCGGATATTTTTCGTGTAGGTTTCTTACTTGAGGAACAGGACCTTAGTACATAAGATCTATATATATCTTTTTGATCACTCTGTATTGTTAAATGCTAAAATGGCTTTTATTGAAAAGTATTTAACTAAAAGATTCTCTGCAAGTAGGTTTAGAGAAATCTTAATTATCTCATTGATTAATAATTAATGACACTTAACCTAAAATAACTGTAACTATCTAAAATTATATGGGCAACCGAATAGCCTAGTGGGCAGCGCGTTTGTCTTTGGCGTAAGCGGTATTTGGTTCGATTCCCGGACTTCATAGGTGCAAAATGACCTCAGCTTTCGAAGCAATTTTAAAAATGCGTCTAGGATTTATTTTATAACCATCGCGATTCCTGAAATTCCCCTATATGTGCAAGTAAAGAAGATTTTTTTCTATATCAGCACTGTAGGGAAATTCCTTAACATCTGCATAGAAAAACCTGGAAATTGATAGAAATTGTATCGTAAATGGTTATCTGCATCCAACATATTCTTTATTTGCCTTTTTGCGAAGTCAAAAGAAATATACCTTAAGTTCATACTCACAGTCCAGATTTTTGCCCCTTACCACAGTGGGGCATCACTTATTTAAAGCATAAAATATTCAGCCGACGTCAGATTATCATTCCCTTTTATCCCATTTTACTTGAAATCTCAAATTCTTAATCCGAGTCTTTTGAAATTTCAAGTAAAAAACGCCGGATTCCCGTATAAGAAATAGTTCTCGATTCCCGCACTCTTTCGTAACGGCTATTTAGCAGCGGCGCCACAGTCGAATATTGCGCCCATTGCCGCCGACTTTTATTCACGGGATATAAAATCGCGAGTGTATGCGATGTGGGTCAGAACGCGGAATGGCTGTGAAATTCGGATTCAATTTTTTCGCAAGCTGGAGAAATCTCGTCGAATAAATGAATGGAGGAAATAGGATGGCAACTGCAAAAAACGCAACGTTATTTCAGCCTACCGCTACCAAATAGTGTCTTTAATTGAGAAAAATGTAGCATAAAACGTAATATCCCCTAGCAGGTAGTCAGCAGCTCAAAAATCATACCTCCGATGCAATAACCCTAATGCTACAGTTACAAAAATGGGGAGAAATCATGTCCACAATCAAAAATTCCGGCCAAATTGCTCCCGGTTTGTGTAACTCAGATTTCATTGCGGGTTCTGTGGTCAGCGATGAAGATTTTCTCGCGGAATTAATCTATAAAAATTGCATGATTGCAGCTCATAATTTTTCGATTGCCGTTAGTGGCGCATTGTATTCTATTGGAGAAAAGATATATATTTAAAATCACGCAATTCACATTCTTTAACAAAAATATAGATACAGTAAGATCCATTTAAAACGCCCCCGCTCAAGATATTATCCCGCTTGATTCACGGTTTTCTCTCGGTACCGGTCCCTTCACACAATATGAAATTAGCACATAAAACGCTCTGTTAAGCTCTTTTAAAGTGATTTTCCACCCCCATATGCACTGCATTCCGCTATAGCTAATCTTCGCATCATTTTGTAGAACAAATTTCCAATGCCCTCTTCTCCTACTTTGTATTGTCCCAAAAGGAGATTCTTTTTACTCCATTGTTTTGGATTCATCAATTCCTTAAGAAGACTTGAAGATACCCTGATACAGAACAATCTTTATTTCACCGTCATGTTTCGATATTAACTCTGAGATACATTGAGATCTTCCCTATCATTTTTTTCGCTGGGCAGAGATTTAAATCAAAGAGTCACTTGGAGGTGTTTCAATCCATCGCGATCTCATTTTGTAAACCAATTAAATTAACGAGATGGTATTGCAGTTTTTGGTTAGCCGTTGAGAGTAGTCTTGGAGAGATCGTGCTGTGTAGACGCCTCTCAACACTGCTTTTGGAAAAAATCGTCTCTCTTCCCAAAGAGTCTGTCTGGTATAAATTGCTTCATTGTTGAGTGAAAGATGACCAAAATGAAGTAACGAAGGAAGACGTTCTCTCTGTCCGAAAAGCTGACCATTCTTAGGATGTATGACGAGAGGACAATCAATATTACACCACAATAGTTTGCGGATTCTATACATACCCAGTGGAAATTAAAGATAAATTTTAAGTACCCTTTTCTTTTTGTTTTTAAAAGCAGTTATGTAAAATTTAAAGAGGCAGAAAACTCTTCCTTTCCTTTTACCTTGGAAATCAAGGTTTCTCAACGTAAAGGAAATAAAGAGATCTTACCCCGGTCATAACGCTATTCAGCTTAAAATGAAATTTTTAATCAGGCCAAGGTAAAGCGTCTTAATCGGGTTTTACTCCATAATGATTTCCTTAATTTGTGATTTCCTTCTTCCATACCAGAGTGAACGATTATTGAATCTTAGTTCTTTGTATATTGGCTGGGAATGTTTGCAAATGATTTTGTGACATTTTATGCCTCGTATATAATATTTATTTACTTTCTTTTTCTAATGCAGTTGTTACATTGTTTTACCGTTTTAAGAATTATTATCTTACCCAAATATACCGATCTTTGCTTAAGCTGGTTTTTAAGTAAATTTTAAGTAATTCTTCCCTATAAAAAGAAGCTACGAAGATATGGAATCGGAATAGCATTAAGCTGAAAGGTTGATAATTAATTTTTAAAGATGTTCTATAAAAGTATCGCTTCATTGTTTAATACAAGTATAATACATTGATGTTGAAGTATTGATGTTAGCACGTATGAGGTTATCACATATTAATATCCGTGATTTCCAGATTTTTTCTCTTGTTTCCAAAATAAAACCGAGTGTATTTTTAAATGATAACTGATTAATTTTGTTACCAAACTCCGAATGGTATAAGTATTATATTTTTAGCTAATAATTATATTGTTTTGTAATAACAGTGAATTAGGAAAGTATTAATTTCCCAATAACGAAATCTACCGTAAAATGTAACCGTAAATACTTAAACACGTCCGTTGCGTTTAATATCCCTAAAGTAATGTAACCGAGTTTTAAATTATGATGATACTTTACGATAAATCATTATACTTAATAAATTGGTTCAAAAAGCCTATTTTAAAGTGGAGGTCTTTCGGAATTGTCTTCAATACACCATGCACGCATACATCTACTTGGCTCATAAAATATGTCCCCTCTTTTGAATTTATATGCCGGTTATGTCAAAAATGCGGAATTTCCCTAATTATATGAGTTATCGTCGGTGCTCGCTTCCTTCCCCAACTCACAAACCTCGTTATCACCTTATTTATCCGCTCTAAAATTAGTACAAGAGATCCTTTCTTCCAACTTTCGTCGATTTCCTTTACACGACTATAATGCCCTCTCCGAGCTTAGTTATATGGAGAGATAATAGAAGGATTTTGATCATTAGGTTAGGAACGTTTCTTTCTCGCATCATTAAAAAGCCCTTTCTTTAAACGAAATCGCCCATTTACGCTCACCCTTGTTCTGTCTCTTCCAGTAACAAGGTTCTTAACGGCCGATTAAAACGGAATCAAGAGGGTGAGAGTAGAAGGTCGAATCTTCCGTAGATTAGGATGAATGCCCCGGAGGCTGTGGCATCCACGTCGGTTCCTATCATGGATTCTACATTAATCAGTGATATGACTCAAACCCTGTGCCGAAACACTCTACAATGGCTTTTAACGCAGGCGCTTGGGCGGGATTTGATAATTATTCTTCGGATGACTCCCAATCTCTCTCCGCACACATTTTCCCAGCACTCTTTTCCCGATCGCTTCCCTCTCGAGCGAGAATCCTGGCCCCTGCCAAGTAAAGAATTTATTCCCCCCATTAGCTTCAATGAGAATCCTTCACTCCATTAGTCTCATCCCCCAGCATCTCGATATATTTTTATCTCCTTTTTCCTTACGGGTACCATTTGTACGATAGCGTGATTATTCCTGGGGGAAGCCCGAAGAATGGCTCGGAATCGATAACAATTTTCCCTTTGATACCCCACCGAAAACGAGTTTTCTATTTTAATTCAAGGTTGGGAGGGCTCGAAGAATGGGGAAATGATGTATTTCCACATGTTTGGAGTGAATGGTTGAGACCTGAGTCGGAAATGCGATGGATGCTGAATATGAATGCGGCTCGGGTCAAATAAGCCCCTTAATAATAAAATATATCGCGCATGAATAGAGGTTTAGGTTTTTGTTACGACAGGTAAATCCTTAGTCCGTTGGGTTTGAGGAACGCATTCCGTAGGAAAGGGAATTGAATTAACTTTGCACAATGATGTGCGCGTTGGAAACCTAACGGATGAACGGCGGTGAAAAATTCTGAAGGGACCTCGACTAGAATCCAGATCTTCCACTTTACGGCGGATGCTCTAAACCAGCATTCCTTTATGGTCTCAATTCCCTCCAAATACCCTTCTATTGTACTTTTTTTACAGCAGTTTAGCACATTATACTTTGTAATCTTGTATACTATACTATGTTATTTGTCAATATATTCCTTTCTACTACCAAATTTTCCTTTGTCTTGCTCATTCACCCACGCTTATGTTACCTATTTTTAATAAATATTTTGGTAATTTATAAATAATTTAAATTAGTCAGCATAGTTTATTCCAACAACTTCTTACACTAAATTTGTAAATGATTACATTTTACGTCAAACACTAAGCATTCATACCCCTCGAAGATGAATGAAATTCTTAACAATGAATTAACTCGTAATTGAAATCTTTTCAATAGTAAAATGAATATGTAAGAAGAGACTCAACAGTCCTACTCTCGTCTCCATAGAGGTGGTTTTTTATTATTATATTACAACATACTTGAATATGCAATTTGTAAATTTCCTGTGCTCTGAACCTTTACTTCTATTCCATTGTATATTGTTTGATATTACAACTGGATCAAGAATTCTATAATCCCTCTAATTCATTAGCAGTCATGTTCAACTTTTTCTTTACTTGCAACAATTTCGATGTTAAACTATTTGAATGCAGGCATCCCCCTAATCCAGCCTTATGGTTTCAAATGTGGACTATCTTATGCAGTCGAATGCTAAATATGGCCCTCTGATGAAAAAAGATTCCCCACCTCTGATATAAGGGGTTCTGGGGAGGATGTACGAACATATCGTATATGTTCGTAAAAGCAAAATATTAGAAAAAGGAAAAAATATATTGGATTAAGATTCATGGGTAACTCACATTGGGAATTCCCAATTCCGGAACAAGCTATCTCCGTCGGATGAAGCATTACAGCATTCATTGTAGATGAGGTGGACATCACTAACGGCAGCGTTGGAATGGCTTATGAACATGTTCGTGAGCTGTAATATCGTTTATTTTGACTTTCCCCTCTAATACCCTGCATTTACCATGCCATTCGTAGAATTCAATAAAAGTAAATTTGTTACATATAGCTATTATTGGTTGTGGCAGCGTTAAAACATATAATTATCATAAAATACAGCGTAAAATGATGCTTAAAATGTGTACCTACATCGGGATATTTTCTTTTACTAAAGCTATCGGATTTAAAATTTGGTTATTACTAGCCCTCTCTTGAAATCCTTGTGTTAAGTATGCTATTATTTAATTAGCTAATAGGAATTTCCCTCCGTTATAATTATTTGATCTGCTGCACAATTCAATTGTAATGATAAATATTTATACCGCAGGGCCACGAACTGTTACATTTCTGTCTCAGTTTCTCTGTTACATTTCTACAGTTAAAAGATATATGATTGATGATAGAAAATTTTCCATATCATACCTGTGATTACCTTCTATAACTTAAGTATGGATAAATATAAAAACACACCCTCTGCTGAACAGGCTCAAATGTCATAGCGTTATTCCTCAAATTGACCAAATTTGGCATTGGTATCTTATCTTTCTGGAAATTTGCCATATAATCTCGCTGATGACAGTTCCTTTAATATTTATAGCCTCATTCACTAACATCTTCTCATGATTGAATTGCCTGGTTTGTTGATCTAAATCCATGTTAGTGGTAGTCCAATCATGCCAAAAAATATACTCAAAACTAATACAGAAAGGAAAGACGAATTTCTCGACAAAAATCTTATAATTATAAGAAAAGAAGTAGCAGGAATTTAGGGGCGATATAATAATAACTTCTCAGAATAAGTGAAATAAAACAGTAACTTTAAATTATGTTTAATCTTTCCACGAGTGTATAGTTAACTACGTTCGATTAACTTCTGTTTTATTTTTCTTTATATTTTTTGTTCCTAATCTTTTTTCTCACGTATCAATTCCACAGCTTCAATACAGAATGCATATTTTTAATTTAAAATGAAAATTAATTTTGAAAGTTACAAAAATCATCTAGTTTTGGTGCAGTTTTTGGACTGGTAGTGTAGTATGATTTTCTGTAATGCATATTTGACAATCACATACTTATAACCGTATGTTGTAAACACAGTATTAGTATATGATTTATATGTACACATATGATATATTTTTACTTGTGCGATGTCATCTGTTACATTTATTTTCAACAGGCTTAACCCCTTAAATAATGTTATAAACTGTTTTCCGTTACCCATCTTCCTTAATATTTATAAGGGTTCATTCTCATAAATGTAACATGAAATGCGATAAATTTATTTTCTCATGGAAACGTTAAATATACAGAGGAGATAAAGTTTCACATTCTGATAACAGAGGCGTTGAGTCGAAAAAGATTATGATCCACGGACTCGGAAAATACATTTCGTGACCATCTATTGGAGGCAGACACGAGGACTCATTTTGAAATAAAAGAAACACATGTTTATATCTTGTGTAAACGCTGAGAGACAAGCGTTCTCATGAGACGACTGCCTCCCGAATACTCCTTCAACACTTTTGCCCATCTATATGAAGCGACCGTCTATGTTTGTCACCCACACTTCAGAGCCTCGTTTCCTCTGTATACATCATCAAAGTAATTGAGTGTGTTTTTCTTCCGTAATATTTGTATTTCACCCATTTTCGTAACGGTCTTTTTCTGCGTTCAACCGTAAGATGATGGATTTAACGGCAACTCGTTTTATTTTCAGCGAAAAAAAGCTCTTCTGAGTGATAAAAATATTATAATACAAAATGTATACCATCAAGCGATATCTGATGGTAATACATTTTACAATTTACACCAAAACAAGCAATTCAGTACAAACCATCAACCATCATCTTTTATTTCCGTATTTTAATATTATTAGGTAGTCACTGACATAACTTATGAAGTCATACATGTTGCATACACATACATGCATAACAATGAGAACCAGGAAAATATCTGTGAACTTGACAACGCTTTCAGTTCTATCTATCAATTTACAGTTTTTGACCGGTAATTCCCATAAACTTAGTCGTTGGTAATTTTGAAGCTCAAATTACTTTAATCTCAGTATTTAATTATTCTTTGAAAATAATTTATAATATTTTATTGTTAATGAAATTCTGCTAGAATAGTTCCAAAAGAAAGTTTCCAAACGAAAAATAATATCAAATGAATAAGTTAATGCATTGGTTTTACATGATTTATCATACTATGACAAGATACTTGCTGGGTAATAGTGTAGCATTGAGTGGAAAATAACCAGTAAAATATGGTACTGACAGCCAAATAATCTGGATTCATGTTGATAATCATCAGTAGCTAGCTAATGCGTTCACATTATAGTAAATAAGCTGCCTCAGGTAAAGGAAATATCGATAATAGATATAAATACATTAATAGGGTTCCTTTAGTTTAATATCATTATCATTAGAAAGAATAATTACATGATACATGAGTAATTCAAGAAATGTCACAAGCATTCGTTACGTATTCAGAATTCAATCCTTTTAGGGGTTATCGCAGTGTTAGATTTTTTATTGAAAATTAAAAGCATCGATATTTTCTTGCTGGAAACGACTGTACACAATATTTTCTCCGCATTTATTGTTCATATAAAGGGTAAATTTTGGTAATGTAAAAATTTTATAAAGATATCCCTCATAACTTGAAGGAACTAGTAGTTGAGCCTTCGCGAATTGATTATCACAGTAAAACACTGTTTAAGGGCATTCTACCTTATGATTGTTCTAGTATAATTTTATTTTTTGAATAATTAATTTTTTCCTCACCTAAGAAGTATATTATAATTTTTCCTCACTAAATATGTATAATATAAAAGTAATTAGTAATGTAACAAAATTATAGGATTTATTAATTCATACAAGAAATTTAATAATGAATCACTAATTGCTAATCTCATCGTTATTCATTTAAGCAAAACAACTTTGCATGTTTCATTTGTCTCGATTCCCAGTACTGAACAAATAGGTTTAATATAGGCGATAGAGTTCTCATTCAAAAGCTGATTTTGTAAGATCGGAAGTTACTTAATACTTTCAAAAGCTCACCACCTTCGACTCACTTCAAACCTTTGACGGATCTAAATAAGCTCATCGCTCGAATTTCCTCTGTGAAATTCCTCGTTTGATTCCTCGGTTTCAATGTTCCAAACACCGGTAGAATCCGAATGAATAAATTGAAATGTAGGTTAACCCCCGTTACGGCTCAAAAACAAAACGAGATTAATCGGCTCTTTGGCATAGTTTTACTTGGCCCAACTTTGGCTGCTCCTCGCAGGTTTATCCCGTCGTTTACTGAAACACACTTATCCAGAGCCAGTCTTTCAGAAAAAGGAAAGCCACGGAAAGTTACGCTCCCATCGTTCACTCGGCTCTAAATCATGAATCAGAAGGGAGTAGGGAGCCGATGCGTTGGCGTGTAACACCTAAAAACTATAAAACTATCGAATTTCTTTCGCCCGTGTGTTTCCTTGCCCGTAAAAACGGAATTGAGTAACAAAGAGAGGAGGCTTCGTTACGCCCCCCTAACCACCCACGCCTTAGTATTTCCATCTATAAACTCTTCTGCCATTTCAACCCAATACCTCCTCCACTCCATTTTCCAGCATTATTTTCGTACCCAGAGGCGTTTGTATGATTCTCCATCCCCTCTGTCTTTTCACCAGAATCTAAACACACCCAACGAAATTTCCAAGCTCAGGGAGCTTGAATATTTAACTCGGTCATCCGAATGTGAGGCATCCTAGCCGAGTTTTTGGCAAATTCCAGTCTCTCTCCTGTTTCGGATAATGTTTCTGCAGGAGGAAGGAAAGATATATGTGAGGATGGGATTGTAGATAGGGAAATTGTAAGAGAGCGTGGCGTGATAGCGAAAGGGGAAGGCAGGGAAGAAGGTGGTGAGCTTATATAGCGTCGGCTGTGTTTGTTGTTTGGGGACGGGCAAAGGAGTTTGAATAGATGTCATGGCTGTTGGCTCCTACGGGTGCGATCGGGCGACTGTGCCTTCGCATTCAGATGAGGCTTCAACGTCTGGGTTGTTACCTACCTCGAGTCTGGGGACCCACGCATGGGGGGGAGTTTCATTTCGTGTGGGAGTTTGCCCCAGCCGTTGGGGAATATCGCCGGGGAAAAAAGTCGCGGCTCAGTGCCTTAAGTAAACACGTCATATCTCCCCGCGTTTCACATCTCTTTCTTTATTTGCATCAGATGGGAGGAGAGAGCTGGTGTAATATGCAAGGCGACAAATGCGATTTTGAGTTTTTTTTGGTTCCGCCGCTGGTTGATTTGGAGGAATGAGTTTGTTTGGTTTGAGGGCATTTTGGCGAGGTTTTATCGTGTTGTTGGGAAGAGTTGGTCGAAGGAAAGGAGGAAGGATATTGTGTTGGAAGAAGTGAGGATGGAGTGTTTCAAGTTTATTTGAAATGCATTCACTCGAGAGCCCCCCTGGGGAAGTTGTTAAGGAAAAATGTGTTGAGATAGTGCAGCTACGGGACTATGAAATTGAGGGTCGACACATAGAAAATTTGGTCGTTTTCTCATTCGCTCATCCTTTTGATTTGATAACTTCTGGATTAATTGTAAGTTATAGAGATTTTGATCTTGAACGTTGTGAATATTTGTCATCATACATGAAATTATATGATGTGACATTCTTCTGCATATATATTATTATCTTATCAATAACTGATTTTAAATGATAACATGATATTATTACATATTGCTTGCCGCTTAAAAAGATTTATTTTCATGTTCCTTTAGGAATCGGTTATAAAATAAAAATATATATTATGAAACACAAAGAAATATTTTGCTATGGCAATAATTGTGATACTTGATTCTGTCAGTGCGGAATACAAAATAAATGATTAATTTTAATTTCATGATTAATTAAGTTTACCTAAATAAATTTTATTTGTCCCCGAATATTTTAGTAGACTGTTTCCAGGAACTTACGTAAGAATAGTTATAATATATACGTAAATATAGGCAGCGTATAAAAACTTAATGCAAGTAAAAATACTTTGTTTAATTCTATCATTTAAAATTTATACTCAATGAAATTCAATGAAAGGTTTATTAAGTCACCAATGATTTTCAATAGGAGTTAAAAAGAGGCAATAAGTAAAATCGTTTTGAAAACTATTATTTCCTCAACAACACTCAAACTGAAAATACTGTGGAAATACTGCGCTATTTCCACATCTCCTCAAAGTACTAAATCCACAATGATAGGCCGTACAACACGGTGTAGTGTAAGAAAAAAAAATGATGAACGAGTGAAAAGAATTCAGGATTTCTCAAAGAGAAGATCAAAGATGATAACCGCCACGCATTCCAATCTCAATACAAGAACGTCAACGGATAAAATATGAGGGGGATTTAAAGTACCTCGTACAATGTTGGTTGCTGCTCGATTGTTAGGCGGAGCAGAAGAATGGAATACGATTCCCATACAGCGCGAAATCTATATGAGAGAATTCCTCCCAGATATTCATCTCCACCCTCACAACTTTCTCCGAATTTATTCTCCCTCTTCATCGGGATCTCATTTCGAACCATTTCCTCACCTCCGTACAGCACCCCTCCAACAGTCATTAGGGAAGAGCGCCATCCATATCTCGTATCAGCACAAAAGAAAACTCTCATTTAATCATCCATCGGCATTTCTTTCGATGAAGCGCTAGACTTTGAATTGCCGTTTTTGCCCCGTCCGCCCTTCTTAATCGTCTTATGCCCACCTCTCCCTTACGTATTCATCCTTCTAATTTCTCCTTGAACGACCTCCCTTGATTTTAATCCCCAAATCCCTCCCTTTCCTATATGTGGATCCGACAAAACCTAGCGCTAGACCTTCCTTCAACTCCCTCTTTTATCCATTTTTGCCTCATTTACCAACGACCTAAGTTTCCTATTTGACCTCTGCGAACCATTTAGACCCTGAAAATTTCTCATCCCCTTTTTTGTCCTCGTCATCCTTTTAAAATCCCTTTCTTCCTCCACCTAGTTCAATTTCCAACTTCCTTCTCTCTTATCTGCCGCTCCTCTTCCTATACTACCCACTCTTTTAGAGTTTCCTTTTCCCTCACAAAGAACCGCTCTCTTTCCATCTTCTCCTTCCAAGAAGAAGGCATTCGGAAACTTTCCCCCATAGTCTTTCAGAGCGGGGATTATTATTTGACCAATATCGTTATGTAATTGAAGTGTATTTGGAAGCCATATGGCAAGAATGTTTTGTACATACGTTTCGCTTCGGCATAGATGCTGATATTAGTTGTTCGGTGAAGCACTTTCACTACTCTCAATTCTATGGGGATTGCTCTGAGGTTTATTTAATCAAGCTTTCGGACAGTGTATCATTGTAGAAAAGATATTTAATGATAATTTTGAATGAAATAAGGAATTCTAATAATATTCCATCTTATGTCTTTATAATTGTATGTAAGAATGGCCTAAAATTGCCAAAAAATCGCTTTAGTAAGTTTTAATGTCAAATAAGAAAAAGCTTGATTTAATTGACGCTAAAAGTTTTTTATTTTTCTATCTTCACACATTAAAATCCTTAAATTATCCTTATAAAAAGGTTGCCTTTAAATTGAAATAATAGAAAATATGCATTGAAAGAAATAAGCTATGTAAGGATAAGAAAAATATCCAAAGGCATCATTACTTATGAAACCTTTATCACGAAGACAAATCTCTTGGGGAGGTATAAATATCATAACAAACTCCTGACTCGGCATTTAAAAATTGCAAAATTGCAACTTATTTTCTGAAGTAGACACATTTGTCTGTAAAACAGCTTGAATAGGCAGGGATAACGATACCTCTGAATCTTCTCTGATTGTGTAAATATCACTAAATACTCTATTTAGTTACCTTTAAGAATATATAAACTATTTACTTTTCAAACAGTTTTGTCCGCAAAGGATTACAAAAAACAATTTGGGAGAAAATATAGGTATTTTATTTTCAAAGAGCTAATTGAGAAGAAAATCAAGTAACATGTTTACTAAAATCGTAAAAGCAGGTAAATAGATGACTTTTTTCATGGAAGAGATAAATGGAGCAGAGAAGTATATTTAATATTCTATAAAATGCATAAACTTCAGTAAGATCAATATCCGACATCGAAACTCTGGCGATGTTTTCCCAGAATTTAGATATTTTGTTTAATTGGAGTTAAACATGTAGGAGTAAAGCAATGGTTGTTTGTATAGTTTCTTAAATATATTTTACTTTATCTAGTATTGATTTAATGTATATTATTGAAATTGTATCTTGTGTAGAAGGGTATATACGTTTAATCTATATATCAGGCTAATTAAGTTTATACATATTTTGTAAGCAAAATTTACTCAAATAGTTTAAGTACTACTTTGAATCCGTGTAAGGTACTTTCATTTCAAGTTCAATAGGTTCTATTTGTCGAGTAAATATTAGCAACTCAGAAATAGATACTGCGGAGACGTTGGAAAGGTTATATTACTTATAACTATTTTAGTCTGATTAAATGTGAGGCCATTAATAAAAGAATTAATCAAATTTAAGAGAAAATATTTACTTGCCTTCAAGTTGTTCAGTAACAGAAGAATCTCGTTAGGTGTGAAAGTTGTTCGTGGAAGAGGAAAGAAGCTAGGGTTTTCCCCTTGAAGAAGATAGTGCCAGTATCACTTCCTAATATAAATGACTGCAATCGATTGAGTCGTTCCCTAAGTCTCTCCGAAGAAGGCCGAAAAAAACTCTTAATTTCTTGATGTTGATACAGCCAATGGAAAAACATCTCGTGGCTCTATCTCAGGCTATTAGGTTTCTCGAAGCGATTTTAATCGAGACGTTTCCATGGGAGGGCGGGTTAGCCTTATCTACGCCGATTGCTCTATGCAAGAAGTGTAATAATACCCTTATATTTTCTTTGGCTACGAAGGAGTAGTTCACCGAACTATGACTCCAAGTTGTCATCTGACCTCGGAAAATTAAAGGGAAGCGTTGAATTCTATCCCATAACTTTCTTTAACCCTTAAGTTTTGGTTCATCTTTCTTTCGTAATAGTTACTATATAACTATTCAATTACGTTAATTCACGAATTCAGGATTACCGTGAGAATATGATCTGGTGTCATATGAGAGACTTAAAAATTTATAGTTTAGTACGTTAACCACTGAAATTTCTGAAAGTTTACATGTATTTCAGATGATGAGTTTTAATGAAAGATATTTTCTTTACTCTGTCAAATGTATATAATTTCAATATTAAGGGGATAAGGATAGCCATGTGGGCAGCTTGTTCGACTTCAATGAAAGCGTACCCGGGTTCGATTCCCAGTGGAAGCCCACGTGCGAAATTACCTCAGCTTTCGAAGCACTTTTGACTACACCTCTACTATTTCTCAATACTACATCTTCAATACGAAGTAACAAAGAAATAAAAATATTGACATCTTTCTTGTATTTGTAAAGCTTGCGTGTGATCTTTGCCTAACTTCGTCGTTTCTTTTAAATCAATTCTTTTCACTTCCCAGAATTCTGGAAAATCAAATTTTATGACCGAGTAATGGGGGCAAATAATCTTATAATTTGCAGAAGTTTGCTTTTTAGAGTAATAGATTAAAGAACACACTGTGTCGAACAATTTGGTTTTTATCATTTTATTGCTCAAAATTGGGAGAAATGGAAATATCTTTCCTGAGAATGTTTGCAGATATGTTAAGTGATTCAAACACGAAGCCGTTGTAAAAGGCAGTTGAAAGAAGGAAAGAATTTGCTAACCCTTGTTTGTTTAGTGGCATAATATTCCATTTTCACGTTTTTCATATTTTTTAAGTTCCCAGAAATTTAACGAGATATATTTTTGCAGGAAGACTGCAGAATAATTTTGATTACGCGCGGTCGTTAGTAGGTGCGATACAAACTACGAAATTTTAAAAATTTGTAAATTCTAACAGAAAATCTGCGAGTATAGCCTTTCAAATAATGAGGATTTTCTGGAGAGTAAACGATAATGTTAAATAGATAGACGCAAATATGTACTAAAATTTTTATTAAAACAAAATTAAGTGAACAAAAGCTCACTCTTCCTCCTGTCTTTTTGCACCTTGTATCTTATCATTATCTAAATTAATTCTACTTTTTTTATAGTTATATAGTTGATATAAGTGTTAATAAATTTGCGAATTGAGTTAGCATTTTTTTAGGGATTTTAGGAATTCATTTTATCTTAATTTCAATTTTGCCAAAATTCCTTCTTGAAATTATTATGCGTGTTATACGCCGATTAAATGGTAATTTGAAAGATTACCTATTGATGACGCTCTTTTTCAATGCATGAATAATTAGAAGCATCTCATTTTCACTGTCACTAACATGCCTGATATGTAAAGTCACTCAATATTTTTTACATGATACAATTTTTAGACCTTCCACATTTTCAATAATACTAAATACACACCCATAAATTCCCACGTAATTTATTTTCATCGTGCTCAATTATTTGGCGTAACATAATTAATTAACTGTAATGCAGTTTTAATACACATATTCGTCGAAAAAGATCAAAGGACCCGTAGTTTCAGATGACGAAGGATGAGTCCAATCCCCTGATTGGAGGAAAAGCAACGTTTCTTTTTACTCCATCATCTATGTTAAATGAATAATCCGTTTCAATTCTATCGGAGCAAATTTTTTGAAGAAAATGGTATGGCGTCATTATTGCAGAAGAACAGGATCTCATTAGCGTATGCTTTGGGTCAAGAGGACTTGAATTACCTCCCAAACAACCTCGAGAGAAGTTGGTTCAATACACTTGACAACATCCAGTGCTGCAGGGCAACGCGGAACGCTATCCCAGCCGTACAATTCCGAATGTTAGCAGAATTCTCGAACGAAGAAAGTAAAAAGGAAAACCACGATGTGGTAAAGTGGTACTATCGCGATACAAAGAACGCTTTTAATCTCGGAATAAACTTTTGCCATAAAAGCTCTACCAATCAAGCGCCGGTAATTCAGTCTCCCGGAAACATATTCGTTAGATGATTTTGTTTGATGTAGCTATCCCTCCGCTTGTAAATATTTTCAAATGTCGGCTTTATAATTAAGTCATCGATGCATCTTTTTCAATCGTTGGTTAAGCTCATTAGCATCGTGAAAGAACATGGACGTCCGGGAAAAGCGGTTGTTTTGAGTTATATAATGGAAATACGTTTCCGTTTCTTTTTTTCATGTGTAAAAAATCTGAATCTTCACCCATATTTTCAGCTAAATCTTTTTGATGAACTCTCAGGAAAAATGTTTTTGATATTTATTATGACGTTATTTTTTATGCATAATTTATTAAGACACCTATTATAGCAACATTCCATCTAATTTCTCCTCTCAGCGCCCTATTGTTTTCGAGCCTTAGTATTCTGATAATTTATCGAATAGCTCGGGTCAGTAGAAAAATACAAATAAATTCAAATATGAGGTGAACTTTGATTATTATTATATTATAAAAAGTATATTAAAGTATTGTAAAAATTAAATAAAAATATATTGTTTATTTCGTTTGTAGTTATATAGAGATGAGATTTTGGCCTATAATCGTGGTACTGCGTTATTAAAATATTCTGAATATGCATTAATTTTTTTATTTATCTATATTTTTCAAAAAATAATAATACACAAAATAACTTTATAATACATTAATTTATAATAATTTTCCACATCAACGAATAATACTCCTACTTGTTCTTCTAATTCCCTCCCAATGCTGGTTAAAGTTTAAAGATGAAACTTATGATGTCATTTTGGGGTAATATTTCGTTCTAGAAAATTTAGTTAAATTTATAATACCAATGTAAAATTCATGTTCGGACTCCGTCTAAAATTATTGTAGGAAGTAAAATTTAGGAAAGATTTTATTTTGTTATTAGTTAATATCGATTCCTTTCTATGACCAAATATCTTGTAGATCCTATAAGTAAATATACCATTCTTTTATATACCAAGCTGCTTACATTTTAGTCTTTTCCCACAATCGCACCAAATTTAATTCACTCGGACGAATTGCGATTCGCATTCAGGAACGTACGAGATCAATGGTTGTGGGATCGTTACAATGCCGGAAAAAAATTCGTCGCATTTTTGTAATTTTATTTGCCTATACAGAAATTATAGGCTTTATACTTAATTCCGTCTTTTTATAGTCTCCTGAGTTGGAATTAGTTAAATGGTCGATATTCTTAGTGTTGCGTGGTTCCACCCCGTTGGGCGTAGGGTTTCATATCTCACGCCTGGAATACCTTTAAAATTTCCCCTCCGTGCGGCTTTCACAAGTCCAGGAACTTTATTAAAAATTCCATACGAATTAATTTCTTATACCTTTTTTCACTTTATTAAGTTGTTATTTAGATGCTGCCGCCCTAAATGAGACAAGAAAGTGAACAGTTTGCTTTAATATACAGAGTAAAGGATGATATAGGACTTTGAGGGTGTTTCGTCGCATGATCTATCGTATTAATTTTTCTTTCTCACGAGGTCACGTACTGTACTCTACTATAGTTTATTCTAAATTGTTTTCCGCCTCACAATGGTGTGCCGCAAGAGGTGTTAGGCGTGCTGTGTAAATTTTGACTGCCATTTTCGTTGTGAAACTTAAAGGAATGTTTGTGATTTATTCTTCGCCATAAATTTCCGAAAATATGAACATGTTCTCCATAGATTGTTATTCTTACCAATTTCAACGTGTTTGTGCCTGATAGATTAATACTGATTATTTGATGGGTGTGCTGTTACAATAGATATATAGAAGGAATAGTTACATTGATTGGGTTGAAAATTCCCGAGTACTGTTTTTTCATTAATTCGTTTTCAATCACCTTATGAATGTAGCAAGTTTAAGAAAAGCAAATGACTATGATTATAATTCCTAACGTGCAAATTTCTCTATCCTTAAAAGTAAACGTAAAATAAAACTTCATCGATGTGCCGCAGAACGAATTCCTAATTCCCGGTGTGCCGTAGGCTAAAATAATTTGGCGGACAGAGCTCAACTTTCTCATCTTAAATGGACTTAAGGGTTGTGCAGCAATATTTTACCAAAAGTTAAAAACATTCATTTAGTAAGATTTACCTAGCTGGTTAATTTGCAAGGAAATCAATAAAAATAATGAATATGAAACATTTTTCCTTAACGAGGACAAATCTCTTACGTATAAAGTGCTCTCGGGTCTCCAACCGGGTTGCCTCCTGCCAAAGGGTCGACGTTTCGGGTGCGTAAAAAGCTTCAGTAGGCTTTCATTGAAAATTGGTTCCAATAGTTTGAGGGTATCCTCAACAGGTACCTTTGTGAAGAGAGATACCACATCAAAACTCACTAGTAGGTCCCCAGGATGCAGGTGGAATTGCTGTAGTTCTTTCACAAATTCTTTAGAATTTTTCACGTTACGTGAGCTTTTTCCGACATGGGGAGTCAGGAGAATACTGAGGAACTTGGACAGGTGGTACGTTGGGGAATCTATTGCGCTGATGATGGGTCTTAGCGGGATTCCGGGTTTGTGGATCTTGGGCAGCCCATACAACCTTGGTGGAACAGCAGCCCGTGGTAGAAGGCCCTTCTGTTCTTCGGTTGGGATGGTTGATTTCTTAATCAAGGTTGAAACTCTTTTCATCATGGAGTCAGTGGGATCCTTGGTCAGCTCTCGGTAGCATGAGTCCACCAGAAGGTCCAGAAGTTTCTCGTGGTATTCTTCAGACCGCATAATAACCGTCGCGTTACCTTTGTCTGCTGGGAGTACAAGGATATCTGATCTCTCGCGTAATTTGGTGATTGCTTCACGTTCCGCTTTCGTGATGTTGGATTTTGGCGGTTTTGCGTTTTTGAGAGCCTGTCCAATTTGCTCCCTAATCTCCTCAGCAGCTTCCCGAGGGAGATGTCGGATTGTCTGCTCCACACCGCCTATAAAATCACGGAACGGAATATTCCTTGGACTCGGCGCAAAGTTGAGCCCTTTTGACAGGATGGACGTAGTCGCTTCGTCAAACGATTCCCCCGTTAGATTTACTACCAGTTTTTCTTGGTCCAGTCCAGTGTTTTCCGAGGATGGTCCTCTCAGGCGATCATACTTCCTCTTCTGCCTGTTAGTCTCCTTCCGCACGAGGATCTCCTCTTGAGCTACAGTTGCCAAGTCTTTTCTCTCCCAGTCACGTGGAGAGAAGGCCGCGAGTGCGGCCTTAGCTACATAGGTGAAACGTGCAGGACCATCGAAACCCGACTGAAGGAACATTCCCGATCCATACGTCTTAACCAGCCAACAAAATCGGCCATTGCAGAGCACTGCCTCGAGAAAAACCACTCGGCCAAGTTTGAAGACGCGAAAATCCTTTGCAGAGGAAAAGGATTCTGGGATAGGGTGACTAAGGAGGCTATCGAAATCCGACTCCATCCCAGAAATATCAATCGAGACAAAGGCCTGTTCTTAAGCAGTGCATGGGATGGGGCCGTTCGCAGACTGAAAGATCGACCAATAGATGGAGTTGGCTCCAGAAGAGAGATTACATATCAGACAGTCGCGACAAACGCCTGTTCCTAAACAATGCATGGGACGGAGCCGTTCGCAGACTGACGGATCGACCAATAGATGGAGGTGGCTACAGAAGAGAGATGACAATTCAGAGAGTTAAAGGAGGATCCTTTTCCCCCACCCCCACCTCGGATTGGCTACCCCCACCACCGGAGCCACAACGGAAAACCGTTACTCCCGCTTCGCCCAACGGAAAAAAGTGAAAGGAACCCCGATGGCCGCTATATAAAGAACCCCCCCCTTTTCCTACATCAGAAATCAGTTCCTGAAGATGGGTGCAGAGTACGCACCCGAAACGTCGACCCTTTGGCAGGAGGCAACCCGGTTGGAGACCCGAGAGCACTTTATACATCATATTCACGTGGAAAAATCTACTTCTTTCTAATCTCTTACGTAAATACTCCGTATGCCAATAACACCTGTTATATAATCTTAAATCCATTTGGAAAATAATTACCTTTAAGCCTGTTTTCAGATCACCAGAAAACGGTTTTACACCCTAAAGATGATAATTCGGTTGTTAACAAAAATTAGTAATCCCGGCCTTCTCCATTGCCTAGAATACGCTGGACTAACAAACGACTAATGGCGTGTTTTCAAGTTCTGGTTCATTAACAGTCATGCGCCAACGTAATTCTTTATCACAAACGTTATTTTCCTTTCCATTTCATTCCGTATGAGGTTAAACAGATAACAACTGTTATAGATGACGTTTGGGAGTTGGTGGTATGCAGCTAATAAACCTTTTGGAATTACTAAACTAAAATGAACTAATTCTGTATGTTGCGTTATTAATGGATATATTCTGTAATTAACGTCGTTTAGAACACAGGCACCGGAATTGCGCTTTCCATCGACATTTCAGAATCGGAATAATTAATTATAAAGCTCTCATAAATATAACAAAACAAAGATGCGCGCTGATGAATTCATTCATTAGCTCGCGTAATCTACGGGAAGACGATTTTTTGCAGGATATAGACAGTTGGAGGGCGGACGTAATAAAATTGGTTGTGTGAAAGATGCTTGTTAATGAGAAAGGAGGATAAATGAGGAATGAGAGAAAGCGGTGAAAAGAGAAGTGGGCGGGAGTAGTCTTAGAGGAAGCTATATCAGCTAAATTAAATATCGATCCTGTGTAACTTCAGTGGAATGCCAACCGTTTCGCATGTGGCCAACATTCTCCAGAAACATGCCACATCTCCCTTCAACAGACCAACCTTTCTAAGCAACCACTAGCATTTATTGCTCTACCCTCTCAATTGTACGAGATCATCACAAGAATGGAACGTATTCGAGCTGTAAGGAATATCCGCCACGGCTCGTCGGCCACGGAATACGTTTTTCTCATGTATGTAGGACAGAGGTTCCCAAATGGGGGTCTGCCAAGGCTTAGAATGCGGTCCGCCGATGCTTTCAGCAAAATAACATTCCCATCATAATGCAGATTTTTCGCTGTCATCAACGGTATCGAAAAACGTAAGGTTTCTTGGTTTGCGGTCGTGTCCGCCAAATTTACTTCGGTCCGATATCTCTAATAGTCTGGTGCCATTTCATTTGCGTTCGCTGTCCCTTACATTTGCTAAAAATGAATGGGATTAAAAGTGCCTGGCCGAGTAAACATGGAAGTTGGGAGATTCTGCGAGAGACAAGGAGTGGACCCTTTAAAATACAGCTGATAATGGAAAATGAAAATGATACTACGTAGAGTAAACTCAATATTACGTGGATAAGACGAGAAATAAAATTTCTCGGATAATCTCTTTGGATAGCCTTCAATAAATATAACTGAATACTTTATCAAGCAAATCACAATTGATCAATTCTCAATTTTAAGCCAAATCATATAATTCAACGTATTAAATTTATGTTAACCAACGAGATAATTCGTTGAAATCCAATTAAACGATTTAATTCTGAAATGACCCTCGGTGTCGCTCCATTTTAAAGTTTCAAATTATATTAGATATTCGTAGTTCCAACAGATTTTACAATTAGTAAAATTATATGTATTAGTATATGGGTTCGGTCTGTAACCACGTAACTTTGATATTAAGTATCTTTTATACCTCCCATATCGTTCTATTATAGTTTTTGGTGTTTGTTAGAGATCTTACCTGATACTTTTATAACTACATACTAACCATGGTCGTTCTGAATGGAGAATTTCTTGCTGGGATAAATTCCCTAATTTGCTTTCATTACCTTTTTTTGTTTAATCATCTTCTTAGGTAATACTATTGTAATATTAAAGAATAATTCTCCTGTGTGCACAATATTTTCTTTATGGGCAGTGAACGGTGCACACTCAATGTCAGATTATTATGGAAACTGAACGTAATTGGCATCTCAAATAATAGAAATATCTTTTTAAATTTATTGAATTTAAACGTTGGGGAACGGAGCTATTGCTGAGCGAGTTCACTCAAATTCATTATTAGCTTTGTAGTATAAACTACTGGATTTTATTGTCTCACCTCACCGCATTAATCCTCTTTTTAAATCCGCGCTTTATGCGTGAAATTTTGTAAATAATATAATAGCCGAGGGGAGAAGCTGCTGAGTTAAGCCTCAGAATCATTCTGCGGTTATCGTGATCCGCGGAGGTGAGTAAAGGCAAAATGTTTCTAAATTAAAGATAACTCCCTGCTTTCTCTTCCTTATTAATCCTATTTATCAACGGAAAGAAACTTTGTGTACAAATAAGTCATAAAATCTATCACGAAACAAACTGATCCTTGCAAGTTAATTAGCCAAAAGTAGAAGTACAGTTAGAATTCATTCATGTCTCATTTGTGATGAAGAGTACGACAGAATTTACATGCATGATCAACTCTTATTCTCTTCGATTGATACTCGTTAGGAAGAATGTTTCTGTAAATTTGAATCAGACGCTAATATGAACGATAAAATCACAAAGTAATCAGATCAAGTTAAGTTTACCCGATATTTCTTAAGCATTCCAAAGTTACATTTCGATGATTAGTCATGTCTTTAACGTGATTATGAGGTTGGACTTATCGTGAAATGTAAGCTTATTTCGAGAATTTCTCGTCAGGAGCTTTTGATAATGGGACTTGGTTAACAGAAATCAATCGCTTAAATACGATGTGCGTCATTGATTTAATCTTTACATTTGAGATCACAGAATACCTTTCAATATAACCTCATGATTTTTCATGAATATTCCGTGACGGAGAGAACGAGCAAATTCTTGAAATAGCATAACATGAGAATAATTTCCGTCTTGATTCGCAACATCTCCG
The DNA here is from genome assembly GCA_036926295.1 of Pachydiplax longipennis. NCBI lineage: Eukaryota > Metazoa > Arthropoda > Insecta > Odonata > Libellulidae > Pachydiplax > Pachydiplax longipennis. Next base: position 8,216,405 of record JAVFKF010000010.1, read on the forward strand.
ATGAATGTTCGAATGACCCTCAGGGAATTTGGGTACCCTTACCTAATGAAAGCACTCAAGTGTATTTGTGTGTGCTTGTGCAGAAGCAAATCGGGCGTGACCTGCAAAATATGCAAATGATATTAAGTACCTCAGCAATTTTGTGAGGAACTAACTTTGGAGCAATACCTCCGTATCGTCGATAATATTCTTGGAATGTCGTAATAATCAGTGCAGTTGTGACATTATAGTAGTAATAAATTCCTTGTGGAGGAGATAAAAATTCGACTTTTATTCTAAGTCCAATTGAACCATTAGAATACACATGGTTCAATAGTAGATATAGGATATATACAAGATATAGGATGGGTGCGCCTGGTATGGAATATGGTCCTAATGTGGTATATCACAGTATTATATCTTGCTAGACAAGTCCTGCTGTCTGTCAGTTAGCTTTCGAAGGCGATGAAAATACCCCTGTAAATCTTCACCAGTAGTTGCTTGTTCGGAAAGAATACACATGCTCCGGTGACACTTCTACGTTTTTCTGCCTTAAAAAGACACATTCAATTAAGATTAAGTTTTCTTGTTTCATCGCAGAAAATTTAGTGTATAAACCCACCCAAAAATGTATAGTAATATAAATTTTCTGCAATAGCGTAACGTGCCTAACATGTAAACAAATATGTTCCCAAAATGAAATGTTTCATATCTGGACTGAATTTCTTTCGTAGTTAACAGTTATTTCACATAAAACGTTCATATCCTATATGAGGTTATAATCAAAGGTTGCTTGTCACAGTTCTGTCATATTTTAAACCTGTCTTTCAACTATTAAGCTAACGAAACAATCATTAGGCGAAAAGCATGCGAGAGCAATGGTGAAAATACGGTGCCTTCAGTGGTTTATGCTATTTTAAAACTTGTTTTGAAATTTAATCAAACGAAGAAACTTCAACATTTGTATTTCTTTAATATATCCAATCTATGCCTTCGTGCTTACACTGATTCTCGTTCTTTTATCTCATAAGTTGTTCAATTAACAACGGCGTTTTATAAATGAAAAATTGGAAAAGGTATCATGAATTTTAAAATTCCATTAATTCCTTTTAAATCGTCAGAAACGTATGCATCAGTCCACATCAAGTGTCACTAATTCATGCGTTCTAGGATTTGGAAATATAAATCATATTTACGAAATGTAAACGATTAAATATTACAATGAAATGATAACCTCTATTGCAAATTAATTTTATAAAATGTTTCAATTACACGTAATTCACAGGCAATTTTGAACGACTATTTTAATATTCCATGTTAGGACCTCCTTTCCCTCTATATGTAATTGGGTAAACATTTAAAATTTTCTCAATAGCTTAAGAAGTATTTAATTAATATAGGAATTTCCTTTTTGATACGACGACGTACTGGTTACAGATTTAGAGAATATTTTCGAAACTCAATTTGGAACAAATTAAATGGGCAAAACACATTTTTGCACCGGTACTTATTTTACTAGTTTTGATATTTGCATTCAATACGATTTGATTTTGAAACCTTTCGATGTTTTTAAACGCAATATTTACGCATTTTATAAATGAATTCCAAATATTTTTCTCTACTACGGCCTCAAGTTTATTTTCTCGGTCCTTGTTTTCAATTCAATCATATCGGAAATTGTAGATTTAAAATAATGAATTAATATGTAAAGCGAACAATCATGCTTGAAAATGAAACTCTTTTAAGGTAAACATGGTCAATGAATTTGTACGCAAACATTTTGTATTTTTAATAATAAAGAGAATGTAGCAGCAGAGTAACTTATCGAACATGTCAATAATATGAAAAATCTAACAGTACTTTTTATTTGAATTTGAGTTGAGTTTTATTTCTTTCTCTTTGGCGAATAAACTAATTCATTATAATCATGAAAGAATATATTCATCGAAAGGGTCAAGAGGATTATGTGTTTACTTCATAAATTAACTTTAAGAATCCATTTCTATAAATGAAATGGAAAATATTATATCCCCTTGAAGATTTCCACGGGACTTATTTCACTTAAAATCCAGAAAAACCTCTCCATCTGGGTGTTTCATTGACAGAATTATGATTAAAAGAGCGGTAAAGTAAGATATAAAAATACGACGAAGGAGAAGTCGTAAAGATAATGGATTCGCGTATCGTTAAGCTTATCTTCGGCAAGGCAGCTTCGTAGGAAGACATATTAAAATGGCATAGACCTCAAGGAGTCGCTATAGGCGATTCACCTCATGCACCGTGTGTCGACCGTGTTTCACATAGCCAACCGAGTGGACACCCCAAATAGTAAGCTTCCCTGTGAACTCATCCACGCCTAAGTGGTCTCAGATTATTAACTTAGCAGCGCTTCTACACCAGTCTTTATCTCGCGCTCATAATAGTTTTACGTATCCATAGACATCGAATATACTACTTGTATAGCGGAGAGCACTAATTTTATTTCCTCCCACCTGCTGCCTCTTTCGTGTTCAGACTCGTACTAAAAATCATTAAAGTGGTGAAAGGGAGAAAGGAATTGCAAAGAAAAAACGCGCTTCCGTTCCCCCGGCTAGACTCTTATTTTCTAAAAGAGTTTTTTACTCGGCTTGCTTTCTATTTTCCTGTTTACCCAAGTTCACCATCTTATGTTTCTAATTTCACATCCCCGAAAGGATAATGGAAAGATTTAAAACTAATTTGTGCTTTAAAAATGCAATTTATGGTGTCCTGTGAGAAATAATCGCACGAATTTGACAAATTTATATTGAAATCGTAAATTAAATTAAGTTACATCAAATATTCAAAAAATATGTTAATTTGATTAATGATCACATTAAATGCGTGACATGATAAATCGTTTATTGAAATAAATTGATGAAATAATGAAATGAGGTATTTTAAAAGTCACCATAATTATTCGTTATTTTAATTCTCGGTTGAATTAAATTCTGTTTTACAAATTGAAAATTCTCATTTGACTCAGCATAATGCTTTTTGTATCCATATTATATTAACCATTGACAGAGTTCTCAAATTAATTTTGATTAAGGTGCCTTTTGCATAGCGTGGTTTATATAATATCTACTACAACTATATTTACCCTTTCACAAAGGTCTTCGAACAAGAATCCAAAACCACATCAATTAATATTCATTCAATTTTCCATTGCGTAATTGGGGTATAATTAAAATATTATTAGATCTCAATTCTCCCATTGGAAGCTCAAAGCAAAACATGATTTACTCTTCACCCTTTTCTCGAATCGTATGGCTTTGTTTCATGATGAAAATATTCCTCTCCAAGCTTCATCCTCGTGTTTATTTAGCCCCACATACTGGGAAACCCTTTATTTATATAAACCAATTCTGATTCACGCTTCACAAACGATCCGACTCCAATTTCACAGCATGGGACGGGAGTAATTTGGAGGGATCGGAATTCCTTGAGGTAAATTTATCTAGGTTCAAAAAAGGATGTATGCCCGGAGAAAGGGAGGTTTTAGGAGAGAAATGTAACAGGATGACGAAAGGAGGCGAGGCTTCGGAATGCGGGCACAAGAGCTGGAACAGGGGAAGACCCCATTCTGTATCAGAAAGATTTTTCGTCACATCACCCAAGCTCAGCCATTCTCCTGCGTACTCGTAACAAAATGCACAGTGTTCAGTTAAGGGAAGGACGGCAAGGATATGGTTTGGGGAAGGGCTTGATGACTTAAGAGAGTGGCGTGAGTAGGCGGATGGAAGTGGAAGAGTGGTAATAGCGCCACAATGCGGGAGGAAAATGGAACTACGTACTCCCACCCCTGCTACTTACACTCTCGACGATTCCCAACCACGGAATCCCTTCCCCAGCTACTTGACTCTGACCGCTTGTCGTGCTGTGCCCATGGGTACACTCTAAACCCAGTCTTCTTTCCTCTATCAACACCCTTCCCCTATTCCACGCTTTTTCATTCCACTTTCCCCGCGTTGTTTCCCCATTTCGCTCCCCACTTTCCTACCTAATCCCCGATCGCCATAGTCTGCCCACGGCTTTTTTCCTCTCTATTTTCCCGATCGCATCCATCCCGCGTACGCCACTCTGTGTCGCTTCAACCTTTTATTCTCTCGAATCAGCCGACACCGTTGTCTTTATGGTCATAAATCTCGCGTTAACTTTCATTCCCGTTACTCCTTCTTCCGCTTCGCAGGATGTAACATTTCCATTTCTGTCGTTTTCCTTTCACTCCTGCACCCAATCTTTCCTCGACTCCTTCGTTTCCCCTATTCTCGCCCGCTCGTCCCTACCTTTTTTATGCCCTTCGCATTTTCTGATTTTTTCCCTGTTTCTCATGTCATGTAACGGGGTTTTACTCCTTCGCGCGGAGTTTTATTGTTTAAGTTTTGCGATCCCGAATAAAATTAAGTTTAGGATTTCATGAGTCGGAAGGGGTTTAATTTTCGTCGCCGGCTTATCCTCCATTTATGGGCTTGACATATATCTAATATAAAAAGAGGATCCATCGGAAAGTTCTTTTTGGAGAGATGCAGAAATGAGGGAGCGGAAGCGATTGTAGTGCACGTCATTTCCCATCCCGTGCGCTTTTAGCATCCTCTCAATCAGTACGATTGTCGAGTAGTTGAATCGATGCGCTAGTAGATTCAAGCTGCCCTCCAACCTACCAAATATAACGACTGATTTCCTTTGATAAAGATCACTTGGAGCCAAGATCGGAGATCGTCATTAAGGAGACTAATATTGAGTTACTCAAATGGATTCATATCTCAGGCGTCAGTGTTTCAGAATGAATAATTTTACGTGAGTAATATGTATATTACCTTTAATCGAAAATTTTTAGCCCTGGAACTTTTATTCTTTGAATAGAAACTGATTGTCTGCAAATTAATGGTGAAACAATCACATGTTTTACATTTAAATCAAAATTAATGCTTAAATTTTATGCAGAACGCTTCTCCATCACCCCATAATATATCGACGCACACCCTTTATGCTAATTCACATTTCTATACAGATATCATATCTGTCGCCAAGAATTAACTAGTAATTCGTTATAAGTGAAAAATCTGCACAGTGTAATCTTAATAATATAATATTTATTTATTATGTACATTTCATATACTTTTCCACAATTTTAAGTTATCCAGTAGCATAGATTTATCTCAATCTCTTTCCTTGTTCAACAATACAGATGTCACAATTTTAAATACATGGATATAAAGGGAACCTGTTATACATGTCTGAAACGAAAATAGTATGCAAGAAGGAGTACTTTTGGTATGATAGAATTACCTCACTTACCTCAGAAGATATGAGCGAGATTAATGTAAATATACATTCGGAAAATTCCATTCCTTATTCCTGTTGATTCACTGGTTATGTTAATGGGTGGGAAAATTTTGATTGAGGTAGAAAAGATATCAGGAATAAACTGAAGAGACTATAATTCGTAAGTGGTTCAACCACGAGGAGTTTCACAGAATATTATTTTCTTCCAGATAGTTCAAAGAAATACCAAAGAGATAAAGGCAGCATTAGTTGATAAAATATATAATTTCCCTTAACTTGATTGAATGTATTTAAGGAGATATAATGATTAATATAGGAGACAGTCGCCGAAGTTTTAGTATAAACACTACAGGATGTAATGAAAGTGGATTTTAATATAAAATCAGGAGGAGCGGAAAGTAATTAACTGTGGTATGTTGGTTATACCGAATACATTCATAGGGATTCTCTTGAGATATTACAGATATTGGAATTTGACGCGAAGTTTGTTCAAATCTAAAATCAAATCCACCCATGCACTTCGCGATCCACCCGTCGTGCCCTTAATTTTCCAATCAGTGTTATTACGCTATCATAGCACCGTATCCTGAATGTTATACTTAACGGAGAACTTTCTGCTTCGGGTGTTGCCTATATCCAAGGCGTTGATACGCCGAACAATTTTCGTGGAATTTCATAGTTTCGATCCCCTGAACTAGGAGACTTCATCCTTTTTTTATTCATCGCCCCTTGCTCTATATTTGCATAGCATTAACTGTATAACGGCCCTCTACACTAAAAAATCGAAGCAAAGAAAATGGAAAGATATTTGTTGAAACAGCACTTGTATTTCATCTTTAACTTTTACAACTCAAATAATTCTGATAATGTCATAAACTAAAGACTTCTTCATGGAAAATTGAGTTTTTACCTAAGGAAACCTATTTTCTCCCCCAATTCGTTCCCAGGGAGTGGTATCATCTCCTCGAAAAAACATTGCCCTACAGGAATAAAATTATCAAGATTGATCATGCAGAAAGTCCTATTGCACGTTTCCGATATCAATATCCCAATATTGTTTAGGATAATAAAATGCGATTACAGATTACTAGTGTTGAATTACTTCAACATTGGGGTAATCAGGTACTGAAGCAATCGCTGTTTTCTTCCATCATCAAGTATTGTCGTAGTGAGCAGTTTTAATGTTCAGGCTCCTTTTCTATTCTTTGAAACTTCGAATATCTCTTTGCTAGAAATGGAGTGTATTTTTGCATGCTTTAGGAAAAGCAGATAGGTTTTAATGTAAATTTTACTAATAATATATAGTCATTTGCAATAATTATTAACTTCAGAACGATACCACCGACAATATTCGGGATGAACTCGGAATTGCGTTGTAACTTACTTTTAGAAAATAGTAATATCTTGCTTTTACTCTTATTCTTTGACCGCAAACATTTGATTTTATATTTATAATGTATTAGCTACGAACCAATATGCCATACATCACTCAAACCCAAGTACGTTCTTCCCGTGGGTATGTACTCGTATGTATATATTTATATATTACAGGTGTGAACACCATCGAAATTAAAATCAAGTTTATTAAATTTTATCCATAATTTTTAATTTTGAATCACTTCGCAAATTTTCCTTTGTTCTCAAAATTTTACTTTATATATTTTTGCGCAATCTTCCATTTCCCATGCAACTAGTAGAAACATCATCACGGAGGGAAAAATAATTAGTTAACGCCCAAAGTGGAAATAATCGCGTTTCGTGCAACATTTAAAATATTTCGATATAAATTGTCCTTAATTACATTAACACTGCTCTGATTTATACGGCTATTTTAATTTTCAAATACATTTGATTGTTGATATCATCATCATTCGAGTCGGAACTTTATTAAATAAACTTCGGTTATTAAAATCAGTGGCTCTCAATTAAATTCGGCGACGGATGCGCCGTTATTCGATTTTTAAATTATCGCATAATAGAGGTGCTTAATTAACTATGAAGATCGCATCAAATTGCCGAGTCTTTTAATGAAAAGTTTTTTCTTATATATTTTGTATCAATATTACCCGAACAATCAGTCATTCTATTCGGTTAAAAGGTGTGAAAAATTCAAAAAACTGCACGTATTATTAATTTTCAACCATATGGCGATATTTATATGAGTATATCAGGAGTCCTGTAACAAAATGGGTATCTACACACTGCAGATGAACGTTATTTGGCTTAGATATTTATGGGGAAAGTTCATGAAATAATTCTAGATTTGCTCTGATTTAAAATATTATTTCGTAAGAGTTGATATTTCAACCCTAAATTTATAAATTGTGGACAATATCCCTACTTAGTAAGAGGTTTCACTTCCAGTATTGTCATTCGTAAGATACTTGTCAGCCTTAAATATGTAAGTCTAAAATAATTTACATTTACCGGTGTCATCAATAGATTGAGACTATAAGGTAAAGCAAAATATCCCATATGATAACAAAGATATATTTTTGAATGTGGGGTAATAGTAGGATGACGAAAGTATCAATGGGTTTTAACAGGAAATACACATATACGAATATAAGATTTGGTTATTCTTCCAGCTTTCTAAAGAAAAAGATAATAATATAATAAGGAAAAAGAGCTCGCCTTACTAACATGTACAACATTCTCGATCCAATGGAAGAGCAAATTCTAAATATTTTATCTTTTCAGTTATTTATGAAATTATTTTTAAAGTAAAAAGCATTTTATCTAATCGAAGATTGTCAACTATTTATGTTTTATTTCAACTTTTTTCCATTAATCCTTCAGTAGTTTACTAATTTAGTAAAATACTGCGAGCACATCTTTATATATCGGCCTTTGTCTTATTTTTCTATGAATAAGCACACATTGGTGATCAACTGAGTTCTCAAATATTTTATTTTAACATTATTATTGAATTTTTCAGAATTTATTTTTAATGAGTAAGAAGTTTCCTTTATGGGAATCGTTCCTCAATTGCTTTCGTCTTAAGTATTTGCTATTGCTGATATTCTTACAACTGAATTCAAATTCAGAATTAACTCTAAATTATTAAATGAAAAGAAGATTGCTATATTATTTTTATATTCTCGTATATGTAATTTTATATTTAATTATGGTATAGGGACAAGAAATTTATTTCTAGATGTCGTAGATACATCTTCCTTACAATTCCTCACATCCTCATAATACAAAGGAAAGTACACGGCTTTGTTTTCTAGAACTATATATTGATTGGAATCGAAATATAGCAGTGCGTTTTTAAATTCCCAGAACAAGACTACAGATCAGGCTAAACAACGGTTTTCTTGGATTACGCCCATAAAAACTCTGAATTTTTCATTTTCTAGCATCAGCAAATTCTGCCTAAAAGGTTATTGCCAAAACTACCTTGCTGGTTATCTATTACTTTACTGCGCTAATTTTAAAAAGTTTTAGATTTGAGGTACTAAGATTTAAAATGTTTATCGAGTATTTTCAGAGGCATATACAGAAAAACAGATCTGCGGTAAATTGACAGCGATAACATCATTGGGATTATAAAGGTTTTGATTTTGTTCCTTCGCTCACACAGTGATTAATTTGAATAATAATCAGTGTTTTTTCGTCGTGGTTTTTCGTGACGTTATCAACTCGTTAATTTTAAGTCGAATTTCACACTGGGATTATGGAAATCGTGAGGGCATCACGGATGAGCCAAATTCACTGTTTGAAGCCAATCGAACACTGCGATGGAATGTCGATGGAGACGCGTTACGATTGAAAGCCAATGTGAATTACCCTTTATTCGATATTCGAAAATTTTCTTTTGTTACAAAGATGATTATACTGATGAAGGTTCATGTAGATGACTAATCCGTCTAGTTCACCGTTATCTATAGATCCACCAGCAAGAGATGAATATTTTTTACGCCTACAAAGAAATTCCAAAAAAGGGATTACTGTTGTTAGTCCATTCCGTTACAGCAACTATTACTATTGGATAACCTTTAAAAGGCTGGTTGAATTCTATTTAAGTATTTCTATTTAGGTCCAACATCGTAGTAAAACTTCAGCGATATGCGTTCGTCTCTATGTATATTGTTTCAAATGTTGCTCATTCTCAGAAAAACGATGGAACACTGTGCAGATAGGTTTATAGTAATGAGCTGAGTAAAACTGACTGTTAAACTGAGGCTAATCAAATAACTTTCACTGCATTGGATACAAATGTTTAAACCGTAGTATTAATTTATTTTTGTATCATGTTATCATTTAATTGAGTAAAAACCTCATAACGAAAACCATTTACTTGGGAGCTTATGTTGAATTAGAAGAAAATAGTTCGCACCTGAAGGTTTAATGGATGCAATCGACGATGAAGATGTAAAACAAAAGAAAAAGAGCCATTATATTTTAGCTAGGATTGGTATATTTGAAAATTACGATTCTTATTTCCTCTTTGGTCGAAATCAATAGGGATTCTGCGAAAAATAATTCCAACTAATTTACTTAACGTGTATCTAATAAATTTTCAATATAAAATGAGAATTTGACTTTAAAGTAATCAACAACAAATATATTATATCAATAATTCAATTCGATAATTATATTAAAATGCATTTGCTGAGTGATATTTGTGTGGGAGCCAAATGGAACAAAATATGAGTTGAACTGTTTGATGGACATCAAAAAGGGCTAAAATTAGAAAAAACTAATATAAGCTAATGCATAAGCTGTCGTACTCGCTTTTGCGCTTATATATTGTTGTACTTTACTTAAATGCTTCAATTGCCTACTCTGAATTAATACTTTCTGCTGACATTATTGATCAATATAGGAACAAGTTGGCGAACGTTTTGATGAGACGCCATTTAATAATTTGCGAAAGTACACTATTCAAGCAAGTCGTTGCATCTCAAAAATAATACTTTCACTTTTACGCAATATCTGAACTGTACAAAATGAAACTCTGCCTTTCGCGTGATTTAACATTCCTCAGTAATATATGATGTCAGTCTTAAATCTTCTCATCGCACTTAATTTCTGATTGTATATATAACACTTATTAGTGGGTTTTACTCAAATAAGATTTATTATTTATGCCAGCGCGCAATGTTACGAAACGAATCGCAATCACCGATTAAAATGTAAAAAGTATCTCACAATCGTAGTATTGATACTGGTCATTTATTAGTGAGGCATTGTTACTTAATCTTCTATTCTAATAAAGTAGTGTATTTACTACATGCAGAAAATTTCGTTTTGTTATTTTACTATATGTACACATCTCAGTGATGAAGAAGCCTGAAAAGTGAAAGTTCAAATCGAAATTTGTTTGAAAATCGTCCTCGAATTAATCAAAAAAATTGGGTAGGCATGATTGAATTTTTCTATGGGATAGAAGGGAGATTCGTGCCATATTCAAAATAGGTTTAACCTTGTACGTAATTTTGCCCACGTAACGACCTCATCTAGACGCATCACCCTCTACGTATCCGTGTAATTATTTGACGCACTTGTGGGACCTCAAACTATGTATATTCAGCTGTTTCCCTTATGCCAGAGGCTCCTAAATGCTTGGATGTCATTGCTGACTTCCAAACAGACGTCCATCAACCTTATTAAGAAGTTATAAAGTAAACGAGCACGATTCGTATTGATGCTGCTTTAATGAGAACTTGTGCTCCATTCGAATGAGATTGGATGCTAAGAGTGTTATCCAATCAGATTAAGAAACTTCGGAAGTTCTTATTGGAGTAGTTCTTCCATCTATTGAGAGAAATTGCCTTGTTTATGTTAAGGCACTTCGTTTATTACCAGATTCTTTTTCTGGGAAGATATATTAGTTTTACTCTTGATTCAATCTTACTGTAAGAAAAATATATGAGTCAGGAATAATTCTCACGAGAAAACGATCCTAATTTATAACTTTATTCCTCGGAAAAATGTTTCCAAATTATTTTTACTTGTCATGGAATATTACCAGTTACTTGGAAGTCAATGGAACTTATAGTTGCTGTAAGAAGTAGGTAGGGCAGTAGAAGCTAAAACCTGGGTTATCGAAGAATGCAAAATCTGAGGTCATCATGAGGATAATCCTTTGTTTAATATAATCTTACGTTGTAAGGCTTTGAGCAATCAATGGAAGTGTTGCAGAATTTGAATTTTCTATATCATGTTATTTCCAATATCGCAGTCCGTGGTATCGTGTTGATGAATCTAAAAAATTACATTCAGGCATCACCTAGTTACTACGATAAGTATTATTTATTGATACTTTGCGAATTTGATATCTATCTTACTTAAAATGATTTTATTCATTCATTTAGTTTATGACTCAGAGTCAGCTTACCTCTAATAGGCCTCAGAATGAACTAGAAAATATTTCGGCAAACAAATGCAAGCAGTAAAAAGGCAAAAAAGGTAGAAGTATTTTTCGTAAATGAAAGCTTCAAAAATACTATATATTTAATTTATTTCTAAATATTTCAAATTAAGTCTACTATTTTAGCATTGTCATACTCATAACTCACGGTAGATAAACGAGGAAATAGATAAGGAATTGATACCTATAGACGATAATTCGTTCCGGAATCGCCTACGTAGCCAAACTTTCCGTTGGAGGGTTTCCCATAAGGTACGAATCGTAAAATACTGTTATAAAGTACTAGAGTAGGACGAATTTCTCACCAGAGCAGAATAAGGCAGAAACCTACTCCTTATAGCTATTTTTGATTTGTGTTTCACGAATATGCATCTCCCGGAAAATTCGTTAGTGCAATCCGTAATTCAGAGAAGCAATTCTCGGATTCACAGTGACAGTCACTCGTTATCAGAGGCACCGCTACAATTATTTTCCATCCCAAAAATAATTGAATTTTTTAAATTATTTCCGAGAGAATTTTCCGCATTTCCGACCGCGAACCGAAATTTCCTCGTCAACTTTCCGCTCCTAAGTCAGGGCATCGGTGTATAAAAGGCGGCGAATCACAAGTATTCATTCGGCGTACAAACAGCAATGGCTTTTTCCCTTTCAGGTTTATATTTTACGGGCGGAAAGTGGAAAGTAATTACGAAAAAACAATTTCCATTCCTGAACGGCAATCGAACGATTCCAGCCTGTAAGTGGATTTGGCTTCCATTCGAGCCCATCTGATGGTGAGATAAATATAGAAATCCTGCGGTGGACCCGTCCGCTTTTTCCAAATTCGTTACACAGACAAAGTTTTTGTGTGCTACGCGAAATTCAGACTTTATCGCGATGCGGACGAGCATTTATCAAAGGAGATTTCGATTTGCGATGTGACTCATTAATAGCGACGATAATCATGAGAAATTGTATCTATACGATCCATTGACACCGCTGAATTTATGTGCCTCTTAATCTCTTAGCTTCTTTTAAATTGTCTGAGATTAATTTGGGAGGATATTAATTGTGGCTTGTGGATCAAGTTTGAGTTACGCAAAAAGGGTTAGTTAATCAATGTCAAAGGATGAGAATTAAACAGAAAAGTATTGAAGTAGTTGTATTACTCATATATATAGTATATTGGAATTTTATATGTCTATTTTTCAAAGCTAATTCTCCGGATAGGATACGTATATACACATAGTATACGAATTCACAGCATAAACTACTGGGACATACCATTGAAAGGGTATTTATTAAGGAAGGGTCTCGACTATCTAACCTCAAAATTGAGAAATCGAATCCTAGGTATCATGGACTTGATACCAGAAGACCCCAAAAATCAGATTTTTCCATTAGAATACATGTACGGATTTTCGAGAAAAATTTAAGCATTTTCCTGTATGATAGAGAATTCATAATCATGAAGGCCCTAGAAGACTCAGTCTTTTATGGTTATAGTTAACTTATAAAGAATAAATCAAATTGTAGTAATAATTTCCCATGAAGAGACAGCCATGTCGAAACATACTTGGCTTATGGAGGAAGAGAGTATTTTTTACTCGTTAAGTTCTGTAAACATCGTAAAATATTATTGCATTCTCCTACAAAATTTACAGTATTAAAAATAAAAATTATGCTCTCTATTAATTTAATATAAAAATTTTTAATAAATAAAAGAGTAAGTAAATTAAAATAAAAGAGTAGCAAAACTTAGCATACTAAAAATTAAAAACTATAAAGGAGCTTCTTCGATTTATAATGTGAGACTGTTTAACTCCATATATACACTTGAAATATCATCTGAACGAGTTATTTGGTCAAAGGATTCTTACTCTTTCAGAGGTATCTTGAAAAGCATAACATTTCCATCTTCAAAAATGTTGACCTTAACATTTTTCCTATATTTCCAAAGATTGAAAATTTTCTTGCTGCCATAGCGTTGACAATTTGTCAAACTGCGGTCACGCGCATGGTTCTAACTGTTCCTTGTTCGTAGAGATCCGAAAGACCACTTACTGTGACACGGACCTAATTACACGCCTTGCCGAGAGTGGAGTCACACAGCAAACGTTTTTCATCACAAGCACACGCACGATGTAAATGTAAACAGGTACTTGAATGAGCAGTAGAAATAAAACGAACCGTACGTATTCCAGCAAAACGCTTTAGCTACAAGGGGTTACAGAAGCTCGATTTTAATTCAAAGGGTCTCATATGTAGATTTCACGTGTTATTTCTTCTGCATGAATTTTATGATTCTTAATACGATTTTAAGCTATTTTCCATCCAAGAAATGTAAAAATATACCAAATTCTGAACGAAAGGTAATGGTAGCTTGATAGGATTATGTTTTGGACAGTATTTTATATCAAACCGTAATGGAAAGGTCATGTTTACAATTTCAGCAATTTTTAAGCAATAGATTATTAATGAGTAATCAAATTTCAAGTCTTTTCCTTTTGATAAAAATGAGATGAAAATATTTTTTTACAAAATTAATGTTATAGAAAAGAATATGAATAGTTCAAGCCACACGATATCTTAAATTTCTGATTGTGAATATGTTCCGAATTAGGTGAGATGTTTTCTCTCTCTCTTTCTCTCTTTCATTTTCCCTCGCTTTCCCTTTCTCGCTCTCTCTCTGAGAAAAGTAATAGAGGATAACACCGTCTAAAGTCATCTCCTTCGTCGAACATAAAATAAGAGAGGAGAAATGGTTAAAAGCTGAAGTATTTACAGCAGAAAATGAATATTTTTGGATGATAGGAGGAGAGCATATGCCATTTGAAGAGAGGGGAGGTCATAAACGGCCAGAGGAAAGGAGCCTCGTCGTAAAATTTATGATGGAATGTTCACAATATCCCACCCGAGTACATGAGTGTAAAATTTAGCAAAATCTCGGTGCTACATCAACGCTACGTGTCATGCTGTGACGTAAATAAACAAAGTACACACATCAGGAACTTTTATTTGGTATTCATCTAGGAAATGACATTAATAAATACTGTCGTACAAGCTGCAGTTTTACATCCTCTCTGATGTTGCAATGAAGATGCGTTATTTAATTCGTGTTTACTCAAAACGTGCGTCTTCCACGTTCAAAACATGTTTTTCCGAGTATATTTTTCATTCTCCTGAATTGATATCTCTTTATTGGCTTTACAGTAACCTGTTTTCTCTTAGTACAATTATAAACCCATTAAATTCTCATTCTGATACACCGGAAAAGTGGAAAAAGCTTCATCATAGAGCAGAGTTATCCTGTTTGTTATTTATGGATCGTTTTTAATCAAAATATATGCAATTTTTGTAAATATTTCAGGAGGTTAAGATGTGGATTTGATTGCGAATGTTTCCAAATCTTCTGTTGCTCTGATTTGGCTGAAAGGAAACAAAACCTTTTCATACGATCATTTATTTGGATAAGAATAGATTCTTCATTAGCTGATAGTTATATGCATTTTAAATGTAAATACGTCTAACTTAAGCGGAAGATTAAAATTATGTTTGGGATTCTAACGTTTTGAATTCTAATCATATCAACTTTTCCTATATTACATGTACGATAAAGCGTTGAAATTATTCTGCTGTTTGAAAACAAACGCGTTGTGACTTAAGGAACGAAATATATAAAGTTGAGAATTGTTTAGTGCTATTCTGTTTTATTTCTGATACAAACTTGATAATTAAATCCATTGATAACCTCGGTCACTGAACGAGCCAATGATAGTCATAATTTTTATTTCCCTCCCTTCTTAAAAATTCCATGTGTAATAGTAAGTTTGTTGGTTGTTTGTAAAAATTGAAATGGAATGATGAGAGTGAAATACTGTTTCTTCCAACGCATCCTTTGTGCGAAACGAAAATGTACTTGTGGAGGTCGAGTTTGGGCTGAAAGCAAAATCTCCTTTCCTTTGCAGTTGCATTCGTGGTGACTTTGTGAAGGTATTCCTTCACCTGGAGAGAGCTGAGGTGAACGAGTTCACACCTTGGTCAAGCGTGCTGTGTGGAGGCATTTCAGACGTTCCGCACCACCACTTCAGCTCGGGACACGGATTGGTCCTAGAATTCCATTCGGACCACAAACCCGGAAACAACTCGGGCTTCATGGGAACATTTCGCTTTCTTGACCGCCGTAAGTCTATCTCATTTATGAACTCTCGTTCGAACCCAAAGCTCTGGAATCAGATAAGCTTGGCTGTGACAATTTCTTTCTATATATACACTTTTATAATGCATCATGATATATTGTATTTCATAAAATATGTAATGTATGGTATTTTAAATATCATCTTTTTTATAACAAATATTTATATCTTCGTAGATTCTTAAATTTTTCCGTACAGGTTTGAGAAAAGTTCGGCTTTTACGCATAAAATTTACATTATTACTTAATAGCCAACTTATTCAAATGTTATAATAAGAAGGATAAAAGAATACTTAAGAGTTGTTTTTGACGATAAATCGTTAAGGCTTTGATAACATGAACCAGATCAAATATATTAATTCTGAAGAAGGATCTCTCAGACAATCAGAGTTGAAGAACACGAAGGACAAAAGTTGAGGGACACAACACATACCGTATCATTAACTATCTTCTATTTTATAAGACAGTAAAATATTTTTATAACTGGTATCGAAATAATTTCAGCATCTTAAATATTTCTGAGAATTGCTTGAAATTGCTTCATCTATGATCGTATAGAACACTGAGTGGTCAAAGTGTCCACAGCAGTTTATTTGAATCAAGAGTAAGTTTCAGTCTATGAGCGGAATCTTTGAATCAACTCTGACTCCTGCTTTCACGCGTCGATATGTCAAATGATAGAAGCCACAGTGGTAACTGTAACACAAAGTTCATTAAAGTTCATCATAGGTAATTAGATGCTTAGGTTCCAAGAAGATACCACAGAAGCAGTTAAAGTGTTCAAATGTCTCCTAAAAATTAAAGCTTATTTCAATGAATGAATGTTGATCAATGCTGTGTTAATTTTAATCACTCAATCACTTACATCTTTATTGATAATCAAACCTAAAACGCTGTCTTTGGAATGGCGTGCTTTAGGAGACTGAAAATTAATATTTTCCAATACGCTTCCTCTAGCACACTTACCTTTCTGTCAACTAAGGCACGTTTATAAATGATGATATTTTCATTTTATCTTTTCGTCCTCTCCCTCTAACACGTCCTATTGTACGTAAAGTATTTGTTTGTATGTATGGACGTGAATACGGCTGTCAAAATTTGGGATGGGCTTGGTTAATTAGCAAGCCACGTTTTATTTGCGTAAATTAAAATCGCCTCGTAAAAAGTAGGCACCGCTGTTAGAGCGGTAGAATGAGGAGCTAATTTAAGGTTTTATGTTACTATTCTATGTTAAATTATTCCGTGTATTTTAGTTGGTATTTTAGTGCGGAAAATTTGTGGTAACAAAATGATGAAAAAATCTCATCGGAAGAGGTATAGGTGCGTAATTATGTTC
Organism: Pachydiplax longipennis; assembly: GCA_036926295.1. Lineage (NCBI taxonomy): Eukaryota > Metazoa > Arthropoda > Insecta > Odonata > Libellulidae > Pachydiplax > Pachydiplax longipennis. Next base: position 8,233,580 of record JAVFKF010000010.1, read on the forward strand.
CATTAAGTAGAATATGAATACATAAAGCTCATTTAAATATTTAATTAATGTTTAAAGCCAAGATCTTTAAGCCATGTTGCAAACATTAAACTTGCACTACTTTTTACAGTAATTTCCACGATGACAAAAATATTCTTCCTCCTGTTGTTTACTTATTAAAATTAAAATTAGCCGTCCAAAGAAACATTTCTAATTTTTCGCTGGTTATCTGATTTTAGAAGCATAGAACAGAAGGTCTTTTCACAAGTTACAGTCCAAAGAAATAGTTCAGGTCAAAAAGAAAATATAAGCATCTATATCTTTCATCTTTTCACTACGAGGAAAAAGAATTTAAACGCCTCAACGACTTAAAAAAACATTTGTGTGTGGTCGCTGACACGCTTTTACAACTTGATTGTGGACACAATACATTATTTTGAGAAATCATCAGCGATTTTATTGTAATACTCATCCCCGATGAAGAAAGGAAACTTCAATTTCCCTCTAAATTTATGAAGGTAATCATCATTTGTCATCGTAGGACTAATTGATTAAATTATATAAGAATGTCTCGTTCAAGTCTTTTTATTCCAAAATAAAATTGATCGAAAGTTAAACTTTCTCCTCCCAACGACTAAACGATTTCTTTACCATTTTCTTCATTGCCCGATAACATCACAGAAAACTCGAGCGAATAAAATCGTTTGCGATCACAGAATTGCCATGTGGAATGCGCTTTTAGCAGAAACTTGCAGTTCAACTTCCTGATTCTGCGGCCAAGTGCATTGTCACAACCACATTTTAACACGTTAATTAAAGGAGTACGGTAGACGCACCTTTGTAATTTGACGATGGCATCCATACACTTCAGCCACTTTCCGAAAAGGAAAATTCCTCCGGGCTGAGGATTCGGTGCTGACGACCTCTTGACCTTAATTCGTCCATCTTTTCCTCGACTGAAATTATGAATGCCTTGGAGAAGTAAGGAGTTTCGGTGGTGTCTGCTTTGGAAGCTCCCATTTCTGCTCTACTGGTCGTTTACAGATGCCTCATTAGTCAACCTCACCTGGTACGAGTGACTTTGAGACGCATATGCCGCGAATAATTATTTCACAGAAAGATATTATCTTGCATATTTAAGAAATATTCCTCCGTAATGACAGTGGCCCAGCAAAAATCTTACCAAGTATACCTATGTGTGTGCGTGTAATATAATGTAATATAATATAATGTAATGTAATGTAATGTAATGTAATGTAATATAATATAATATAATATATTATAATATAATATAATATAATATAATATAATATAATATAATATAATATAATATAATATAATATAATATAATATAATATAATATAATATAATATAATATAATATAGTATAATATAATATTCATTGTCATCAGTAAATAATTCATAAAATTGATCGCAAAGGCACAGGTTTTTGTCATCGAAACTTTTAACGAAATTCAACATAGGATGATCCTGTTGAGGGTAAATGAGAGAAACCGATGACATTTATTGTTCGTTTATCCGTTAAAATGAAAAGGTGAGCATCGTAAAGAGCAGTTGAATTCCGGGATTGCGATAGGCGAGTTAGAGGAATCTGTTTTTATAGGGATCTCTTTAATCCGCCGACTCCATAGATTTTCTTTAAAAAATTTAAAGCGTTACAGATTTGATTCGGGAATATTTTCAGGCTATTTTCTCTTCTGAATTTGGATGTTTTTCTTCTATTCCAAGAGAGACGGTCACCAGGAATATTCGGGATTTCGCAAAAAGAGACTTAACTCATGACTTTGCATACAAACAAGTTCATCAGAAGTGGTATAGGAATAAAAACTATTCGCGCAAAGTGGATGTTTGTAGTTAGTCATACTTGCGTATATCTTTTTAGAGAAGAAGTAACCTATGACGTTTGTAATGTATAATTCAGAGATGCAATTCTAAAGAAATATCAGATGTCTTATATAATAATCACAGTGGTGAATATATATTTATGAATCTATGTATCCGATGTCTGTAACTCGCGTAAGAAAAACAAGAAATTTTTTTTAAACATCAATTTCACGCATATCGTGACGAGATGAACATGAAATTTCAGGATTTATTAGAGGGCCGATGACCTAAGACATTTCTATATGTTTCCTCCTTGACAGCAGAATCTACTGCATTGCTATTCTATCTGCTCTGCTAAATACGATATGATTCCTTATTTGCTGAAAATATCTTAGTATTATATGATAATTCGTTTTCATCTGAATTCTGAATTTTTTCAAGATTCTCTTTGTTTTTTTCCCGTTGCCTTACAACTCCTACAATATCACGAGGACGTAAAACAATATTTTAAATAAACAGATATCTAAAACGGATAATTCAGCAATACGTGTTATTTTCTTTAGGCACGTCGATACGCACTGGGAAAGGGAAAGCGTATTCGGAGTGGATTGACTGATGGGAAATTGAGACAAGCCGAACACAGCGTATTGCCATGTAATTGAACCCAACCCCGTCGGGAACGTTTTTCAGGGTGTCGATTCGTCCATACTAAAACTCGCCCATTGTGCAAGTGCCATTGGGTTTTGTGGAACGTATTCACCAAACTGCTGCAACGTTTTCATATAATAACACACATATTATAATTTTGGTACAAGATTTCTCAGGAGTTATAAAAAAATAAATCCCTTTCCTCCCTTAATATTGATGTACTTGTACTTGATGCAGGATTTAAATTATGGTTAACCTGGGATACCTGAAAGGTATCAAAAACGAAATTACTAACTCACTTAAATCTATTGCAACATTGGAGACCGCGATTTTAAATTCACATTCTTGCGCAAACGTAAATAATAGTGTGATATCTTTATAAGTGTGTAGTATAAAGAACGCGGTTTTTCAAGACCATTGGGTGAAGGAGTTAATGAGCTTCTCAGGGTCAAAGAAAAACTCTGAAAATATATGACATATTCAGCCCATCATTTGCAGCATGGAAATCAAAGTCAACTGATGAATACATTTTCTTATCTCTTTTTTTTGCCTTATAAGTGTCCTTAGAGAGGGTTTGTTTTTTCTATAGTGAAATTTATCAATGTCAGAGATATAAGCAAGACGTTTGGAGAATGGATTCTTTGAGGAACCCATTTAGAACTGAGGTATGGTAATGCGGTCGTAGTACTTTAGATGATGATGTGACCGATATCAGTGCAGGGTTAGAAACATTACAGATATTCTGATTACGAATTTGTGTAAGTTAATGGAAGTAGTAAGCATAATAAGAAAGCGGATACACATAATAGGATGCAGTGAAAGTAAGGCCCTCAAATGAAAGTAATGACGAAGATAAATGGGATATAATTTAGGATCTGAATAAGAAATAACTTATAAGCAAGAATAACTGTAAAAATATCAGCAGTTTTAACGTTCAATGTGGATAGAATGAAAATTTTATACCGTTCTAATACGTATGACTAAAGTCTCTCGTAAGAACGTGAAATGGAATGGGTTAGGGAAAATCAAAATTCTACATAATTACAAACTGATGAAAACGGATGTGAAGAATCCAAGAGTATTGTACACGACGTTCATCTTAAGGAATAGGGTCGTATTTGTTCTTGTTGTCCTAAAGAAATATTTCATACAATGATCACTGAGACATCAAAAATTACAGTTGGTCTTTTTCGATAATTTCAACGAGAAATTTTACTTTTTTTGCAATGAATCACTTTGGTGATTTATTTCAATAACGACAAGAAGCATTGTTTTTAAGTATTAACTTGAAAAATGCATTGAGCACTAATATACTGAGATAAGAATCGTCATTGAAAGAAAAGTAGAATCAGCAGAAACAAAAGGAATGATTTTTATAATCGAATTAAATAAACGTCTATCGTTTAGAATTAAGCTGAATTTAACACAACCGTAAATGTTTTCATTGATGGAGTGGAAATATAAGTTCACGAGTAAAAACAGTATAATCCTTTCGGAAATTTCTCACTTGGAGCTTGTAAATAATATTTTCTTGGTAATGTATAATATACAAAACCGAAAGGAGACGTAAGAGCAACGAACTCGAACTCAAGAAAGATATAAACAGTACTTCGTATTTTCCACAGATCTTTTTCGACGAGACTAGTTTCGACCGTAAAGGTCAACTAAAAACCACGTACATTACCGGACAAAGACTGCTGCGGTCAAAACAGGTAGTGCTGAATAAATTCTGTGGAATATACTATGTACTATTTGAGTTGTTTTATATGAAGTTCCTTAATGTAAAAGCAGAACACTCGGAGTTTAAACCTTAAGTGAGCATTACTATGCGGGCAATGCAACCACTGGGATACGGCATTAGTCCATTGCTAATCCTAAGGGCATCTTGCAACTTTGCTCGTAATAAACACTAGAGAGAGAAGGAAAACATTAACAAACTATGTGTACTTGTAGCTTTTACGGTGTATCTGTTCAATAAGAAGAAAATCTGCGGCAAGTATATGGAATCCAGCTGATGAAACGTGCATCTACGAACTGAATAAGGTGTAGAAAGACACCATTCTGAGAAAATTTTCAGCCATTACTTCGAGATATGTTTTCTTAAGAATACTGTGATGAAAGGAATCAGTAAATTATCTGAGGTGCAGTCTGGGAATCCTTTTAAGGAGGGATAATTGTAGCTTGGCTACCATTGCTTGATAAATTCAGAGAAAGTATGTTAGAGGAAGACGTAATGATTTAATGCTCCCATTTATTTTAGCAAATCATGTAACCAATTAATGAAGATATAAATTTTAACGATAGTTTTGTGAAATAAAGGCTCCCCTGGACATATCTGTCAACCAAGTTATGAAAGCAATTTGTTGGAAATTAATAACTGTATAACAACGGTTTCATACAATTTTTATGTTATAAATATGTTTTGCTGTTTTCATTTTCTTATATTTTTAGTTAATTAATTAATTTTTTTGGAATTCCGATCTTTTAAATCCACAGTTAAACAAGTTTGGTTTTTAAAAGAATAATTTTCACTAATCTTTGTCGACTGAGCGTCGTGGTCCGAAATTAAAATATATCTCAGTATTTTTTTTAAAGCACCTTTGATCATATTTGCTTTCAGGTCACAAAGTCTTTCCTCCTTTGGTGCGGTACATCATTCTCCGCATTCGGCCATTATAATTGACGATGGAAATCTGATAAAAGGGTCTGCCGAACAATTCCTTTCGCTCGCAATTTCTCGAAGGGAATTGGAAAGAGAAAGATTTACCGGATGAATGAGACGTTTGGAAGAAACAAGCAAGAGGAAATAGATTCTCGCAGATGTACAGCCTTTCATTAATTCCAGATATAAAAACTCTCCTCCTCTTTAAGAATACCTAAGCTTCCATTTAAAGACAAAATATAATAGGCTTATGATCCGACGGAGAAGAATTTCCTCTAATAGGGTCTACGTTGAGGAAGAAGGTCGAGGTCTACTTGGCGGGCTAAAAATCGAAGCCCTCGCAATTTTTCTCTCCTTACGTTTGTGATATTTAAAGGACGATATCTTTCTAGAGCGAACACATAGCGTAGAGTTTGAATGTAGGACATTTCGATAGTTTCCTTTTGCGGCTTCTTCACCTGTCAAATCACAGCTCAGCCGCAATTTATTTTGAAGGTTGCAAAATTAATGAGAACTCTCTTTTTAAGAGGCTCACAAATCGCGGCAGATTATTCATTTTCGTTTGAAAGCAACACTTAATTATTAACTCGGTGAATTTCAAACCGCATTTCTCTTACGCGCACTTGTTTTCTCCTTGACACACATTCCGTCTTTATCCGCTCGATCAAATCGGAAGATATACATTTCCGCAGGTACAATTACGTTACTAGTCTGCGTTTCTCTGGAATGGAAATCCAGAAAGGCACAAAGGACGGGAGAAAATGCTAATTGCTATGATAGATTTGCTCAACAGACACACGTCCGGTAGAAGGTTGAAATTAAGAAAAAATACATTGTCTGAGACTAGAGGTTTATGGCGGGTTATAGAGTTAGTAAGGAGGCTAGTCTCTAATGAGATAACCATTTCCACATTCCGCGGAAATGTTGCTGGAAACATTTGCTACTTGCCGCTATCTGGGTCGGCTTCCCAGTAATTACTCGTTGCCAAGGGTGGCGTAAGGTTCGTTGGGAGTTGGTATCGAGCTGAAGTTGAGACGGGGTAGTGATGGAATGTTTTGAATTTTGATTTCAGGACGAAGCGCCTCAACTGACGTTGAATTAATACTTAAGTGAGGAAATGAGTGGCAATTGGATATCCGAACAGGTTCACGATTAAACCTCGTTAATTTAGTATCCAAATATTTGTAATTTGGATTAAGTCGAGCTTACAGCAGCACACGGCGAGCACCATTAGACTTTGTGTACTTTATAATCCGCAATATTCATAGCTCTCATTTGTTTCAAAGACGCTAACTACTTTATGACTCGTTAACGTATTGTTAAACTCTAATTCCCCAAGATGTAACCTATGATTTTTTTATTTTCAGACGTGCTGAGCATCATTTTGTTCATTCATTTAGTAATTTCAAAAAGCGCGGATTTTTAATATCCGAATTCCTTATACACTAGTGATAAAATTTGTTAAATAGTTTCCTTTGAATGCTTGCTGTAGATTTAGAACAAGAAAATGATGTTTGAATGAAAGAATGACATATGAGTTCTCTTGAACAGAAATTAACGATAGACAAGATTGCGGTTCTTCTCGAGAAATACCGAATGGTAGATTAGAATCTTTTCTCTATTAGTTTAATTTGTACTTGATGATTCTAAAGCGGCATTCTTTTAGTCCAATGAATAGTGAAATAAGATGATTTTAATTTACTTATACGCTTATAGTTGCCAACCAATAATTTAAATACAATTTTACTAATAATTCTATAACTAGAATACTAATCTCTTGAGTAGGCCAAAGGTTAATTGCGAAACGTGCGTGGCTTTTCTTTCGTTTTTATTGAGTAGAGTTGAACGATTTAGGAATGAAGATACAAAATATTTGCTTTGATATTCCTTTTCGTTGAGCAATCAAACAGCCGTGACAGATAGTTTATGTAAAGTTAAATTTTATAATAATATTATCTTATTACATAAATATTTAATCGTCTTTGCGTAAGAGCCGTAAAAGTAAAGTATTTTAAATCTCGATCACCCGATTTAGTCTGGTTGTGTAAGCAAATACTATTCGGAAGAAGGGATTCAGCAATTCAGGGGCGGCTAAAATTGTTTGCAGCCGCTGTCATAGGGTTAATGTACGATTGAGACTTGAATTTCCCGAAATTCAAGCGACCTAACTTGTTGCTTGTGAAAACGATCTGATAAACCTCGCGCAAGAATCGCACACAGATAACCACCGGAATACGGATCTATTTCATTGGATGGGGAGATAACGGAAACAAAAATAAACATTTGCTCACTTTTCCCCAACTCCGTTAGTTGATGTATCCACAAAATAGATTTTACTGTGCCTTTGAAATATTATTACTGAATCCTTTAATAGACGCTAGTCATTTTAGAGAACAATGAATACATGACGACTTAGTAAAATATTTTTGAAATATTTATACTGAATCGAAATTATCGATCCATTTAATATTAACAACGAATTATTCATAAGACCGATAAGCTTTATCGCCATTTTTACGATATAAAAGTATGAAAAAGATTAATTTAAAAAGATTGACATCTGATAAATCAATAAATTTAAAAATTATCTCACTTGTCCCACGATATATAATTAAAACATTCAATAATTCAAACTATTTAATGAAATTGCATTTTAAAGCATTTCAGTACGGAAGTTAACCTTTCAGAATTTATTAATGGGTTTTTGGTGATCACTCATGCAATTATGTTTGAAATATATACGATCGAGAGTGAATAACTAGACATGTAATGGAGGGAAATGATTTTAGGAAATCATTAATCACGAAACGCAATATGGTCAACGCACAGGCGGCTGAATTTCTCTTAAGGGAAGTTGTCCAAGTCTCAATATTAGAATTGCTAATGAGCGTGACGAGAGTAAATGGGAACTGTTACAGACAAGTCGCAATTAGGCACTTCATACCGACATATGTGGCTTAGCTTGGACAATATCCTCTTTATTTTCAGTTATATGATTTTGCATTGTTGCACTTATGAAAATTTAATTCGAAATTTTTTAGCATCATTTCGTATTGATGAATTGCAAAGACCGGAGAATGGGAAATTTGAAATTGCTGGTACTTAAGAGAAATATGAAATTACGTGCAGTTTTAGTAGCTCTTTATGTTAAATTTCAATGGAACGTTTGTCAAAAAATTCTCTATTTTTACCTTTTAACAAATTTATTTGAGAAAGGTAATATCTGATTATCATGCCGAAACTAAAACTAAATCTTTATTTAAGTCGTAAATGAAATGTACGACATACTGTACCCAGTTATCTAAATATTTTTTGGTAATGTATCACAGAATATGAAAATGGAAAGAATGTAGCTAGGGATATTGCTACATCGGAATGTTGAAATTATATCTGTGAATGCACGCCGCAAATTTGAAGAGGAAGGTAAAAGATTTAATTTGTCATGATGTATTTTTACCGGCGGCTATGAGAAGCATTTGATGGCATTTCAGATCTTCGAGAATATTAAAAAACCTTGCCCCAAGAATGGTACTTTCAGTAAGATATTGGTAGTTTTTACGTTTTTTTATTCATGAATAATTAATTATTTTGTGTTTACGGTACTATTTTCCTGTTTGTCATAGATGACACATTATTTCTGTCTTATGCCCATATTTATATGATGAGCTTCTATGTGTCAGAGTACTATAGATGCAAAATGTTTGCGTCTTACGATCACTACTAATGATAATTTATCTTCCTAAGATTCTTATACCAACTCCTTTCAAAATAAATGACGGTTCTATGAATATCTAACAGAAAAGGAGATACTGTCTCTTTTCCTTTTCATAAAATTAACCGAACCCGACTGCGACCCAAAAGGGCTAAATCTACGAGGAACTACGAAATCTTTATGGGAGCTATTACAGGATGTTGAAGTTTTGATACTCCAGTATTTAACTCCTCTTGATTCAGATGTTTCAGATTAACACCCGTTTCATAGGTGAGGCCCATATCCTGGAGGTTATGCATTTTCTGTGACGGTTGTGTATTGCGTGTTGCGTGCGGCGCTTACTCGTTCAATCAAATACGTGGAATAGAGGCTTTGTCAAATAAATATTAATCCAAATTTATTATTTAGATGATTTGTATGTTAACAATGTATTTCAATTAGACTTTATGGAAGGTATTTTGGCCCGCAGGAGGTAAAATCGTTGAGTCTCCTGTACAATAGACTCCTGTTTCAGATGTGTCAGGACTTTATCCTGGAGGGTATACATCCCGCCGTTCTTTTGTGTATTGGGCGTTGCGTGTATACACGGCGCTTACGTGTTCGATCAAAATCGTGGAATAGACTTCCCCACGTCTCCTGTTTACGGGAACATTTTAAGAATATAATCCTGTTGATAGTAAACATATATGATTTCTATCATCATTTAAATTAGGATCCATCTTGAAAGAAAAATTAACTAATTTTTTGGATTTAGGTATCATTATATTACCAAAATCTAACTTATAGGTATACTAACAAAATAGGTAAATCATATGAACGTGTATACACATATATTTATGGATGCAAACCTAAAAGCAACAAAACGATTTTAAAAATAACCTTGAAATACCGGGAGTCTCCCGACGAATCTGGGAGAGATGATTCAACCCTATTATCGACCTTGTTCACGATAAGCGAACAATATACAACAGCAACCGATTAGGGAAGTATGTTCACGATACATGCACCCTCTGCTGAAATTTGGTTCGCATAATACACGTACACACTCAGGATACACATAAATGCCTTCATGTAGCGGAGGGAACTGATAAAGCGCTCTTAAGGGCGTCACAAGGAAAACATTGGAAGAAATGAAAAAGGAACTCGTCGTTCAATAAACTAAGAGACAAAGGTTCTCCAAGCACCGACAGCGGCAACCGTCTAGGGCGATTCCCGGGGAACGGATAATCGCTTAGCGGTCACCAGTTATTCCCGGGAATCGCCCAAGACAGTTGCCGCTGTCGGCTCTTGGAGAACCTTTGTCTCTTAAGGAAAAGATTGTTGAAATATTTAATCAGATTTTACAAAATTAGTGATAAATATTAAAATGTTTAACTATGGCTTGCTCTGCTGAATGGGTGTGAAATTTAGAACTGAAGGAGGCGAACATGAAAATATTAGAGAAATTAGAGATGTGTATGTGTATAATGGAGAAAATTAGTTTGCAACACGTTTACGTCTGGTGCAAAAGGTCCTAGTTTCTAATCCAAATGAGGGCACGTATGTGGGAAAAACCTCAACTGTCAAAGCACTTTAAATACAGATCGAAGTAAAATAGCGGTAGTGCAGGGAATGGTGGGTGAATAGAAGGTTTTGATGAAAGTAACGAAGCATCGGTAGAGGAAACGGGATTGTTAAATTACTAGATAGAGAATTTCAAAGAAAGTGAAAGAAAGTAGGATTTGAAGGTAAAAACAGTGTGGTTGAGATATGCAAAACATATTGGTTAATGACGAGATACGTTATCAACAAATAAAAGACAGGGCGTGAAGTAGGGAATTCAGGGGCTCATAGGTAGTAACCTATTTTAAGGTAAAATCATTGTAACGATCGCAGTTTCGGAAATCGATTCCGAAAGTTTTATCATGCAAAGGAATCATTGAAATTCTTTCTGCGGGACTAATGGGGCATCAAAAACTCTTTTTCAATCTCCCCCAAAGCCCTTATTTGTTCATCGTATCAGAGATTACCTTAAGCGATGATATTTCTCGTATTTCCATTTACCCCATGAGCAATTAAAGCCCATGGCCATCGGGAACGACTCTTTGAGTGAGTCTTAAGCTTTGGAGGTTTCCCCGTAAAACGCCAATGGAAATGCAATTTTCATGAAAGAATTTAATCACCCACCACCAGTCGTTCCGTCGCACGCTACGGAAAATCAGTTTGCGTGTTGCAAGCCGTATGAGTGCTAACAAACGGTATATTCCCATCGATATAGGTCCTGAATAATGAAAAAAACGGGGGATCCGCAATCGATCCCATTCTGCTCAATTTCCTTCAATTCACCTCACGTTTTCAACGTAACTCTAACAAACTGACCAGAAAGAGTGAGAGTGAAAAAGATTCTGAAGATGTAACGGATATTCAGCATTAACTTTAGAGCTAAATTTTAGCTTTACAGAATATTTTTGGGAAATTAGTAAAAGAACAAAATTTTATAAAAATGAGGGATTGAAAATCACTATTTTACATTCTGACGATAATATCCCTCAAAGACGTCTGGCAAGGGTTATTTCTAAAATCTTAATAGTTAGACATTAAATGTAGAAGAAAAGAATTCCTTGCACTAATAAACTGAAAATTGCATTTATTACAAATATCGTCATTTATCGTTTTAAGGAGCTACTAAGTACATAACATCATAGAAAAGTTTCGTAGATCATACTGATTATAATTTTTCCTCAAGTATCGTAGATGATGTATATATTGTATTTTTTACATACGTTCAACGGAGATTAACACTTTTAACTTAGTTTATAATTTATCTTGGTGTATATTTCTTCATAACTATTTAAGAATATTTACACATATCTTGCTGATTTATAATTTAAAATACTTTCTTCGCAAAAAGACGTAGTGTAGTGTTTACAATGAGTGTAGGAACGGTGGCAAAGAGAAACTTCGGCATTAACACGAAATTAAGATTTTGTATTTTATTCTGCTAATTTCATTATGATGAAAGTATGAAGAATTCAGAAAGTGGTGAGGTAGCTTAGAGGGATGCATCAACACTGTCTATTCGTTTGACATACGTTCCGTAAGGATTACATGCTCATTGCACGTGTTGCAACTCATAAATGTTAGGAGATGGTACTCATACAGCAATAGAGAAAAGGAAAGGGCAACCAATGTCATTTAAGCACAAACCGCAGTATTTGCCGTTCTCGGTCACCTTTTCTTCCAATAAAAACTGAAATTATCGAATTTCGCTTCTTACGCCACAGTCTCTTTGAAAATTCTCGCCGCGGGGGCTATTATGAAATAACGCCTCTCGGTCTCATAGTTTTCTAACCGCAACTTCGAAATCTTTAAAATTCTCCGTGAGTAGCAAAAATCTATTTATTTTGCTGCAATATATCAACAGCTAAGCTAATGTTTAGGGACTCGAAGATCACTAAGAAGGAGAAGGTTTTTTGCCTGCTTATGGTGAGAAGTCGAAATAAGTGTAGGGTTTTACTTACTTTGGTGTGCAATTTAAGAATAGGAATAATGAAGATGAGACTATCTGTCCCTGGTTGCTGTGCATAAACCTATCTTTTTTTAGAATATGAGAATGCTTTCTAGGCGTCTTGTTTGAAGCTTTTCTTCTCGGATTTCTTCAACTTTAAGTTATCCAATTGAATTCTGTGCTTTTGTACTCGTATGTGCTGTGTGACGCTCGAATTATTTTCCACTTCGTCTGGCCAGTATCGACTAATTTACATTAACCTTTACATAAATTGGGATCTGAAATACGTATTGTGGCCTGAAATCAATACACTGATTGACAAGCCGTTATCTAATAAGTGATACATGTTGATAATCATATATTTAATATCGTATTTCCGATTATTTAAAAGATTTTTATAATTTTATTATTTTTTATCATTGGTCAATGACAAAGTTGATAACTGCAAGTGAGTTTTCAGTTTTGTTTACCATCAAGCTTTTATTGTTATTGCTATTTGTCATCTCTTACGTATTTGGCAGCCATTATTTTTACTTCATAATGTTCATTTTCTGTTTATTATTATTTTTCCCTTTATCTAAGCTTATTTCTATTTGTATTTGTAATTGAAAGTGTAAACGTATTCTTTTTATCTTTTGTCTGTCTACCATTTACGTAAAATTTTAGTTTCTTTCCATCCTTTTGGGTTTATATTTTGCACGTTGTTCACACTCTCCTTCGTTTGGGTGTTTTCTGAGATATTTCTCTTAATTTCTTAATACCTGTGAGGAATTTTTCTAAATTTCTAAGCACTTGCTTAGGTTTTTAAACCCACAAATTAATTTTCTTCTGTATACTCTTTTCAAGCTATCTCTTTCTTTGAATTATTAAATGGTGAAAAATTAGGTATAGAAAGAGACTTCTTAGTCTAAACCTCTCCCAAAAAAAAACATATTGTTATTACTATTATTATGAAATACGCATTAGGGAATTCTCAGAATAGAGTTTTTCCAGAGGCTATTGGTATCCTTAATCACGCCGGGAGTTCTAGAGAATCTACCACACAGTACGGGGGAACATTTTTTATCTCTAATTTAGTCGAAGTTTCTGTTTATTACTTTCAGCACCTCTATTGAGGCTACAAAGGCTATAAACCCGTACGAATACCTTTTCACCAATCCTTCCCTCGAGCAACTAACGAAATTGTACGCTGTCGAGAGAGAAATCTACTTGCAGGCAATGAATATTAAACTAATTAGAAACGGAATATATAGGAATAATGCCGGAGTCATAAATTTATTCTCATTCCATCATTCCAGCCCGAATAATTTTTAAGTGATGGTATGGGAGGAAGACTGATGAGGTAGGCGCCCGACCACATCGAGGGTTAATTCAATTCCAGGAGTGGGCTCAATATTTTCATTTTCGAATTTAAATTATTAAATTGGAAACCAATTTGAAGGGGCCTTAATTCGATAGTCGAGGATCTTGCGTTGTAACGATGTGCTTCAGTGAGAATCGCTAGCGTTTGTTTTATTCATGAATTTTTGAGTCGCTATCCGATAATATGTTATGCATGTTCATTATTCCACAGTAAAAATTGATCGTTGGAAGAGAGCGTTCTCTGCCGCTGAAAGATAGAGTAATTTTTTCTTATCAATTGAAAAAGGTCTCATTTAACATAGTTCAATGTCTAACGATGGATTTGTTATTCTATGAAAATTATACTTGACCAAGACTTAGGTAGCTTAAGGAAAAACTGAGTTCCTAAAACTTTTTATTTGACTTATTTTATATTCAAAACTGCACAACTTTCAATAGTCATCCTTACTACACTATAGGGTTACTACACAGCTCCATATAAATTATCTATTTTCAGATGCAGTGCTTCATTTCGTCTTCTGATATGGAAGATATTCCAACATTTTTTCTCTTGGTTTATCGTTCGCTACATCCAAAGTCCATTAAGTAGAGCTAGTTTTATATCGTTTTGGCCTTTGAAAAGAATATTAGTCGTGAACCAAGTCTATTTTATGCTGATTAAATAAAATCAGTATGCGAAAGTGATGTCTGTAAAAACATTCTCTCGTGTAAACAGCGTGGACGAATAAGATGTGTCTAATTTGAATTATCACACGTGATTTAGACACATAAATGCCCCTAAACACTGATTTGGGTATCAGGCGAACAGGTTTTGTTGTAAATTATAAGGAATCGTAACCAGGAATAACCAGGGTCTACGGCTATTTCAATTTCTGTCAGTTTACAAGGACTATCATGTTTAGTCATACATTTTTTATGTTTTTTAACTTGCCCTAGATCTCTCACTTGGCCGATTTCGACGTAAAAGCCTGGTTTAAACCTGTCAAGCTGTCATATTTTCCTTTGGTTCCAATCATCCCCAACTCAGTTTTCTAAACGTACAAGTAACGCTGGTTCGTTTTCCGAAACATTTTTAGACAAAACTGGCACCCTTTTGTTGAATCTTTTTAAATTTTACTTGCCAGGTGAACTAAAAATAAATAAAAAATAAAAAGGAAGCGCGATAAACAAATGGGCCAGACAGTGGTTTGTAAGAAGCTACAAATCTTGTAACCTGTTAGGCATATGGCTTGTCTTTATCGAAAGAAAAATTTTAAAACAGAAATGAATGATATGAAGGTTACCCTGTAAATGTTTCCGAGACATGTATAAGGAAATGCAAGAGTTTCCACAAATAACATGCTACGTTTCCTTGCCTTCTGCATTTCTTACGATGTTAGGGAAGCAGAAGAGAATAGAATATGAATATATTTTACTTCAAAAGCTCTAGTCACGACTTTTTGCCTTATCCGAGTACAAGGACGGGGAAAAACATAGTTGGGATATTCAAATGAAGAGATGGTGAAATCACCGAAGCTTCAGTGCCAAAACGCCTTACATCCTGCAAGTCTATGAATCGCCGTTTTATTTTATACATGCTCATCTATCACGTCGTGCGTGAAGTGCCATGTGACCATAAGGGCTACCTCGATATATTAATCTCTTTGAAAGGCATTAGTCCCAATCTACGTCAGATATAAGAGGTCTAATACTCGAATTTTTTAATCATCATTTCTCCACCCTCCTTTTTTACCTAACGCTCCAAACAGCTTTTCGAGAGCAAAGTTTATGGCTCAATTCGGCCAACGTAGCCATCAATCCATTGTAAATCTACGACCGGCGGGAGTAAAAACGTATTGAAAAACCATCGTTTCGCTCCATTTAATCCCCGATCGATCCGCGCTTTTTTTCTCAATCTCCCGCCCCCTCTCACTGAATTGGTGTGACGTTCATCTCATAGTCAAATCCAACGTCTGTCGTGGGATTTCGTCCAACATCGCGGGTGCAGCCTGAGGCCCTATGAGGCCTTCGATCCAACGTTGATTGATTTTCCTGGCCCCGGACTATTCATTCAGCGGCTTTCAGCAAAGGCGTCCTTGGATTACCGCTCCTACCAAAAACACTTCCCGCCTTCTACACATAAAAGCCCTCCAGATAAAAGGGGGGTCATCGGTACTTCTTTTCCGCTCGTGTGAGCAGCGGCAAAACTACATAACGAGCAAACGGCGTCTTCCCTTTCGGATTCGTCCGGCGGGCCCCAAGTATGAGACGAAGTGGAACATCAGCGGAGGAATTCCAGAAATACTCTCTCTTCGATTCCCTTCATTTTGCCAGTGTCAGATCTATCGGAATGTGTTTAATGAGGCGCTTTGTCCTCTGCAAAAGGCCCCGGGGAAGTGTCTTCGGTTAGTAATGGGGGAATTTTAAAAGTCAAGTTGGGGTGGTAATTCCCGTATCTCTTTTTGTACTCGGTGCATGGAATTCGGTTTTGGAGGGAAATTTATTTTATGATGGAAGCCAATGAGGCTTGATGGATTAATTGACGGGGTGTAATTTATGGGGCTCGGAAAAAACTGCGATTCTCTTCGGCCGAAGTTTAATGAAGTTAATTCTTTCTATTGTTCAATTTTGGCCGCAAATTTTAAAATGTTGTAATTCGTGGAAAATCTATGATGGAATAATCGGAAAACAGCTGAATATAGAAGTTGTTAAAAATAAGAACTCAGAAAAATTTTAATATATATTGGAAAAATTATTAAATGTAAAAATATGAGAAAAAGATTTTACATTTTGGGTTATTTTTAAAATCCTGTCTCCCGTAGTTTTTGATTCTATTTTAAAGAGTTAACACATATCTTCGTAGTTCATGAATTAATTTCCGTAAAATATTGATGTTCCATGTTTATTTTATATTCCTTAATGAGAGTGACAGTTATAGGTTTTCCATGCAATAATCCATCCAATGGTCAAAGGAAAATGGAGCTTATTTACAAACTTACTTTAGACACATATTTTTCTTTCCTAATCACTGAATTTTATCTCAATGAGTTGCTCCTATTCATGCTTCTAAAATGTGAATTACTTCTTTATGCATTTTTTAAAGATTACTCTTCATTCTTATCTTAGCATTAACATCTAAAATTTTACCAGACATGGTGATCCACATGTACCCTGTATACAATAATAATTAATTGTTTTGGAATACAGTAACTCACTCATAATCCTTGTCCGTATAAACAAACAAAGAGATTCATATACTAAGATATCGAGAAAAATATTTCCATCAACCGCAGCTATGAATTTTGAAGTTTAGTAACTAGTTAGTGAATCTCTTTGTTTATTAATACGGACAAGGATTATGAGTGAGTTACTGTATTCCAAAACAATTAATTATTATTGTATGCAGGGTATGTGTGGATCACTATGTCTGATGGATCTACTTAAGAGTTCATTAAGAAGATGTATTCTTTATTCTCTTGATCATTTTACAGTATGATTCTTTCCTGATTAAATTGTTATACCTATATATACACGTATTAAATTATCGAGGGATATTAACTTATGAATTAATGCAATGGCTTTATTAAGTAATGCCATTTCAGGTGCTTCATTTGGAATTTAGATTACAAACACATCAATCGAACTATCACCTTTTGTGAACGTCATGTTAATGGCCACGGTTATTCATTTTGCTGCTTCATAACCTTCGAAATTTCTCTTTTTCATAATTAAAATTCGATCGTCTCTTATTTCGAGGGTCTCATTCATCGCATTCAATCAGCTTTATCTCACTTTTCCTCTCACTTATGAACCTGCCTCTTGCCTATCGTAGACCAACATCAAGTAATTTTGCTTACGTCAATCATTTCCATTCGGGAACTAAAGGAAAAAACTCGGTTTTCTGCCAATTTCACATTTTCTGCCTATTCATTCCTATTCACATTATTGCAGACCTTTACACTTAAATATTTCTACCATGATTTTTTTCGTTTATTGCGGACTGAATTTGAATTTATTTTAAAGAGTAAATTTCTGAGTTTCCGTTAACCACCTCTCCTATTCTCATGAAATAATTATTACTGTATTAATTCAAGCAATTTACTTTGAGTATCCACAAAATACCTGAGACAATTAAAGATTTTAATTATGGATGCGTAAAATTATTATAAAATGTAGTTGTATACATGCTGCTATTGATAAATTTTTTTTAGGTGGTTGGGTGAATCTTTATACATGGTTTTAGTTATTAGTGGTTTTAGTTATTAGTGGTTTTAGTTATTAGTGGTTGTAGTTTAATGTGTAAATTATAATAATTTAAATTACGAATTATTTTAACCGGAACGAGTATGTATCAATGCTTAGAATTTTTATGCGCATTAATCTTTAGTATTGTTTGAGATAATTGTTGTATAAAACGTCGCCACGTGTCCCTTACTTCGGTGGATATGAATATCTAATATTAATAAAAATATTTCTCGTCACAAACATGATTTATTTGTACACATGAAGGTGAATGATCGGTTTTAATATATCTAAGGATTCTTGGGATTTGCTAGAGTGAATGTCTTTAGCAGCCGACCTTTCAGAGCTCCTCTTTTTCGGTACATATACGGCTCCGCCTATAATTCCAAGGAAAACCATATTAATCCGACCACATCCTATCGCCTTTCATTTTCTGCCTTGGCTGATAATCGCCTTCTAACTTAATCCTACCCAACCTAATCCTTGCATATTAGGGCTTTTCATGCGGTCTTTTGATGGAAGTGAGTCTGCAGGGTCCCTGACTCTATTGATTATACACCATCCGCTATTTAAGGATTCACCGCTAAAGTGGAAGCATGGAAAACTCGATCATCGCTTTCTAACAACGTTTCTTACCTATAATTCGAGCATACCTGAAGCTGAAAATTCATCTGAAATTCCAGCGAACTCAATAAACACCTGATCTCTTATCGAAGCTATTACACAGGAATCAAGCGAGTGATGTATGGGTTATGAGGAAGGAACATAAACTCAAATTGTATCGATGGCGCTGAATTAATAATCGACTCTACTTTAATTCATTAAATATTAATTTTCGCAGAGGAAAATTGTGATGAATGATTATGGCACAATTACGGCATTTGAGATCGAAAAGGTTACCGTTGAAATTAAACTGTTCGTATGATATTTAATGGTATCCAAGCATAAAAAATCAGTTATTGTAATGAGTTCATAATAAAAATTACGATACACTATATGATTTACGATACCTTATAATTACGATACCTTATATTTATGTGGATAACAGTATCTTTATGTTTATTGTAAACTCGCTTAAATAAATTATTTTTGTAAATTTTCATTATTATTGAAAAACTTCGTACAAAATGTGATAAAAACGGGTGCTGATTGTTCATAACTATATTTGTAAAGTATTGTATTCCGATTTCAATCTTATTGAGAGTCTGAAAAATTTTAAGGAAACTATTCATATATAACAAAAGAATTGAGGATGGAATTTTTGGGAATGTAACAAAAGAAATTTTTCGATACAAATTGTAAACTTAAACCACATTTTTTTAAATCATTCAGAGATATTTTCAATAAAAAAACGAAGGTTGTAAGCTTTTTCAACGCGGAGATGGGTTTTTCTGTGAATGAAATTAAAGAGTTTAACAAAAGAAATTTTTCGATGCAAATTATAAATTTCAACCAGATCTTTAAAATCATTCAGAGAGATGTTCAATAAAAAAAGCTTTTTTACGCGGAGATGGGTTTTTGTGTGAATGAAATTAGAGAGTTTATCATCAGGTTTCATTTGCTTGCAAATTTAATCCCCTGCTTAGTAGAGGAGTATCTCATGATTAGAAGCTGCGTTACGTTTACGGAAACCTTGAAATGGATACTTAGCCGAGACGCTGAAGTTGGGAAGCTGAAAGTTTAATGGAGATATTTGGTAAAACAACGTCCTCTGCTTCCATTTGGTTATCTTACAACTTCTCTGGAGACTTCGAACGAACATTCTGCTAAGTTTATCAATCTTCTATTTGCATTTCTTCGGATTCCTATGAATGGCATGAGTTAAGCGATTGCTCATTTACGCGTACTAACTCATGACACCTCCAAATTATTTTATCCCACTCAATGCTAAACCAACATAAGCTATTGTTTTGGTGCCGATAATGTTCAATATGCTACCGAATCATCTACAACACTGCAGAATATGGCACAGGCTAATATTAAAATAAAGGATTATCAGTTAAGAGATAACTAAATAGATTAATAGATTTTTTTATTATTATAGTTATCTTAGCAATAAATATTTAATGGTCATTAACCTTATATATATATATATATATATATATATATATATATATATATATATATATATATATATATCTCTTCTCTAAGTAGTTGTACTTATCTGTTATTGTAATTACCTTTATATGTATTCGTAGAATCGTATTCGTAGATAACTGAACTCTTTACTAACCAGTATATCATCTTTATCATACAACTCATGGTATTGTAACTGATTTGGCTCAGGGGGACAAGGGTGTTCTTAAACAGTTCTATTTTCACCTGCTGTCAATAAAATAATTTTTATAAAAATTAATGATTGTGGCAATCAAGTCAAGAGGAAATTTATCAAATTTCTATATTTTTTATATCTTATTGACTCAGAATCACGCGTGAAATTTCCTTTAAATTCGGAATGAATTGATCTGATTCCAACAGACTATTTCATGGACAGTTATATCCTACCAACTGGTAAGGCCGCTTCACGCTTCAATAAAACGATTTTCAACGATAAATTTATATTCGATAAATATTAAAGGCATCTACTAATAAAGAAAATGTATCGTATTACATAAGTGAAAAAATGAAGAATGCCTATTTCAAAAAATCATGGGATAAAGTGTAGGGTTGGTTTCTTTTAAAACAAACGAAAGGGACTTGTCAAATAAATGAACGTAAAGTCGATAAATTCTGAACTAAACCTATACTTTTTCATGCTTCGGGCTATGAATATTAATTTCCCACAATGTTTTTGGGGCGAAAGTATTTCCCGAATTTTTAGGAAAGGTTTGTTTCGGCCCCGTTCTTTTATTCTCTGTAACATGCAGCGAGCCCGCGGCAATTTTTTCTTTAATTTCATCCTTTCCTCACGTTTCCCCCAAGAAAGCTTTATCTAGAGATTATATTGTCACGTTAATTCCCTACGGTATTAGACACTCTGTCCTACGTAAGGATGTAAAATGTAAGTTTAATTTTATAATTAAGGCGGTGTTGATACTATTACAGCGGCGCAGCGCTCCGAAATTTAAAACTTTTCCGTGTTCACGAAGGGAGTTCCATAAAATAAGCGCATTCCTTATATGAAAATGAGTCGAGTTTTTATCAACTTAGAAGTTAATATACTACGCTGGAGTGAAGTGAATTAAATTAATCGTAGAAGAACGATTAATTATAATTAATTATATTAATTATAATATGATTAATCATAATATGATTAATTATAATATGCCGAAATCAATAAAATTTTGGGACTGCCAGTGCTTCTATCAATGTATTTAAATAACTTTTAAATATATATTTTATAGGAAATTAAAAGTCGTTGTTATTTTGAGAAATATATATGTTAAAAATTAAATTATTAATTACAAAATTAAATTAGAACTAACATTATTAATTTCAGTGAAAAATTAATCTTGATATGAACTTTAAAATTTGAAATAATATCTAGAAACTTCCAAAATATATTTTCAGAACATTTTCAGCATGGAAATATTTATATATTTATTTATATTTATATCATTATTATATTTAGATAAATATTTAGATGCAATTGTTTAACCTAAATAATAAAGTATAAGTCTGCTGAATAATTAAATATTCTATTTATTGAGATTTCTGGAGGAAATAAATCAAATGGAGTAACACCTTTACGTAACTAAAAAGCACACCTCTACTATCATTTGATGCATTAAAATAAGAATTGGAGAAATGTTAAAGCAAACAATTGGTAATGAAAGCAGAAAGGCATCGTGGTGATCCACGAACACGCTGTTAGGTAACGAGGAAGTCAAATCAAAGGGAGGGAATGATCAGATAAGCAGTAGCTTGCCGGAATGTTCGATTAGATAGAGAAAAACAACAATTCAAGCCAAATATTTAACCGCTATCGCTGTTTATCGATGGCCCTATTGGGAGAACGTATTTCAGTTCGTTCTAATGTTTATCCGCACGCATCCATATTGTTGATGCGTGCCGCTTGACCGTACGTTTACTTCGAGGGCGTCTAGGAAAGGATGATTTCGGCGGATGCTCATCCGAGATAACGAATTAAACCACTTGGTATGAATCTTTATGGGAAAATGCGATACACCCAGCGCCGCGCCTCATAAAGATCAGTTTTCCCCGAGCCAACGTACTCTTTCGTCTCAAATAAAGTGGCTCAGTCTAGTTTTGCTATTTATCCAGTCCGTTTGAGCGGCTGAAATAGGCTCAAGTGCTTTCTCAAGCCTCAGGATGTATGATGAGAGATGGCTGCTGAATTGGGGTCGCTGGAAAGTGTTTTATTAGTTCCGACGAGTTTAAAGCAATGTCCTGCAGTTAAATAAGCACTTGATGCTTCGCAAATGGTGCCGTGCTGATTTTATCGCACATTCTATTTATTGCCAAACATGCTTAATATGCAGCGAGGGTAGGATTCGGGAGGGTATCTTATTAGACTAAAAGCAGCCGGAAACTTTTACTTTAATCGAAAATTCATTCCCATATGATAACGTCCCACCATCTTTATAGATGGCTTTAATCTTTTATACCCGCTATTGTGCATACATATGATTTTGTAGCGGGGTTTAATGAAAGAATTTTCATTCATTTTCGTGCCTTATTTTTTATTTATTACTTTCATTGAGGAAAATTCATTTAAAATTTATTCGGGAATGCCGCTTCCGCTCGTATTGCAGATATCAAATGTTGAATTTCGGGAAATGGATTCTTGTGAAATTTTGTACGTTCATAAATAAATAATATCCTATAAAGCGAGGGTTTGATACGAAACGCCGTATGACTAAGTGATGACATGATATAGTCAAATCTTCATTTTTAAATGGAATTTCCGAATCTGATTACAATCTATGTTCGGGCTGCGCCGGCAGAGAATCTTGAACGAGATTTTCTCTCACGTTAAATACTTTATGCTCTACTTATTTTAGAGATGTGCCGGAATACGAACGCTTCCTCCGATGAATGGAAAAAAGGATTCCACTATCCACTTCAATTAAATGAAATATAATTTAAGTATATCTCTCCTTTTAAGAGGACATGGCTAAACTGGATTAATAGCAGTTATGTAGAGATGCGACTTATGTAATGTTTTTGCTATTTTAAGTTCTAGTATTTTCATCTTTCAAACCCCGGCAAGGATGCTATTAGTCGAAGAAATTTTAATGTTGACTTATTTGCAGAGTTGAGCAGATTGCATTGAGGATTTTATCTTCTTCTTACATTTCACTGCAAATTAAGTGCACTTAAAGCAGAAAATGTTCAAACTTGTGAGTTCGTTTATATTTTAAATTCAATGAAGATATTTTCAGACGATGAATATAGTATGATGTTTATTTATCTATTAATATTAAAAACTTTGCTTTGCTGATATCGTAAAGAAGAAATATAACGACATTCGTATCACGAAAGAAAACATATCTATTAGTGAAAGATGATTAGATGCAAATCCAATTCCCGGGTTCTTTTTTTCCGGGAGATCAAATAATTTTGATTAGTCATATTTAACGTTAGTATTTTGTCTTATCTGAATTCCTTTGGAATTTCATGCAATATCTGTACATACGAGGGCTGTTCAAAAAGTTCCCGAACTTTATTTATTACAACACAAATAATTCACTTAAACATTATTGCTTCGGGTCTCCTTCAAAGTACTCCCCACCCTAATGTATACACTTATCCCAACGGTATTTCCACTATTTAAAACAGTCTTGGGACGCTTCTTTCGGATTGTTCATAAGCTCCTCCGTCGAATTTTTCTTTATTTCTAGAATAGCGGCAAATCTTTTTCCTTTGAGCGGGGTTTTTAGCTTTGGGCATAGGAATAAGTCACATGGAGCCAGGCCTAGTGAATAGGGTGGTTAAAGAAGCACAGTGGTCTTGTTTTTGGCTAAAAATTCACGAGTTACTCGTGTTGCTCCCGGTCTGCCGTCATCAGGCGAGGCACGAATTTGGGCATGACTCGATGCATCCTCAATTTTTTTAGTTAGGATTTCGTAGCAGAATCAATCGGGATGCCACACTCTTCTGCAAGCTCCCTGACATTCAAATGTCGATTTGCACTATAGAGATCGTTCACTTTTTCGATGTGGGGGTCATCTTTGGACTTCCGGAACGCTCGTCGTCTTCGTCCGTTTTTGAACCGTATAAACCACTCATAACACGCGGTACGTTTCATAGCATGCTCACCAATAGTCTTTGTAATCAAATCAAAAGTTTCCGTGAAAGATTTTCCCAGTTTCACGCATAATTTTACAGAAGAACGCTGCTCCTTCAAAGAGCTCATTTCCGCGGATCCGATTTTTCGCCGCACTCTACTATCACCTGTTCACATAAACATCCGTAACTAATGAACAAAGCAAGATATCGACAACGTGATTGAAGGTAGTTATTTGGGAAGCTTTAGCGGATACAACGCATATAGGCAGATAAAAAAATAACCAACTGAAGGCACACTATAAAAAAAGTTCGGGAACTTTTTGAACAGACCTCGTACATATACAATTATAATGTAGGTTAAATTATAATCTCGAAAACATATATTGCATTTGCCTATGATTGTAATATTTCTAGCGTGCTCATAGAACTGCCTTTATCGTGATAAGGAAAATTATAGTCATCTTCAGGTGTCATCGTTTTTCCATATATACTTAACGTTTTTCTCAATTGTCAAGAAAAATAATTAATGTTATGAATCAACACTGACATAGCTCTGCAAGAACATTCTTTCTTTCCTGTTATTATTTAATTTTAGTTTATGTTACAATTTTTCAAACTCATCAATCCCCTTATCAACACATTTGTATTGTACATTGTTCTATTTTCTTACATTTTAATGTAAACATGATCCCAATTGTATCATGGGTATAAACTGTGCCTATCATGTTTGTTTGCTTCTCAGATCTGTCTTAACTTATCTACCTCATCCTTAAAATTTACTTAACTATCAGTTTCGCAGGTTTTTTGCACATTTCTCCTAAGGAGTGTTTTCCTACTACAGTTTTTTTCCTAGGCATAAGTAAAATTTCAGAATGCACAAATTATTTTTCTTCTCCTTACACTTTTTTCAAGCTAAGCCTTTCTTTTATATTTTTTATGTGGAAGTTTAGAAGTATGAAGAGGAACACATAGTCACAATGTAGGCCGGATTAAGTTGTTATAATATTATTAATGCTACAGTTCAAAGGATTTATCAAGAGAACTTTGTTGAACAAAACGGCATGTTTGGCTGAAATTAGGCAAATCATACGTTTCTGCTAGAGTACCGCAAAGCAATTTCACACACATCATTTAAGATCTATGCAATTATCTCAGTATATGAATTAACTGATATTTGCAAGACACGAAGAAACATATGGAATGGAATAGTTTTCTGGGAGCTAATCGAGAAATGCAACTAAAAAGTTATAATTTTACTGATTCAAATCGATTAATACAATTGCTTCGCACATCATTTTTTTGAATGATTTCAAGATTTTCAGTAAAATGTTAACTCGGAATTTACTCGAATCGTTTTCACCGTTTTGTGGTCTCGTCTGAGTGTGATTCATGCTATTTTCCAAACTCACGTTCACCAATATTTGAACGAGTGTTCAATATAAATAAAACCGTAGAATTAATTCATGTAATTTGGTCACGGATGAAAAATAAATCTTCAGAGTCCTTTCCACGGAAAGTTTTCTTCTTCTTTTATTTGCCTCGATTATAATTTTTTCCTACCTTGAAAAAACATATGGTGCAACATAGCTCTCCGTTAAAAATTGAAGCACACAAAGGAGAAACTCTGGAATATTGCATTTGCCTTTTAGGAAATTAATAAATATTAATGCATCAAGTTTGCATTTTTCACCTGGCCGATTTGACCACAGACAAACCGCTGGCTGCGATGAAGCTCGAACCTTTTATCCATAGATATTGCTAATGAATATTCTCGTAGAATTTACAAAAATTTGCTATATTTAAAAAATTCTGAAAGCAATCATTCAGCGCAGTAATGGAAATGCATGTGAGAGCATTCCGTTTAAAGTCATTTCGCTTGGCCTGTTTTCCATTTCTAGTAATTGATTACGATGAATGAATATGGATATTATTTGTTTCAAATCTAGTAACATTTTATGGCATCTAAAATGGCCATAGAATTTAAAGTTAGTTAAAAAGTGAGCGTCCTTAACTATTTTGAGTGATTGCCTTTAACAACTCTTGATTTTCACGTTTGGCCAACGCTTCTTAGACCTATTCCTCTGAGTATATACATTTAAAACGGTAATAAATCCATCTTTGAATAGTTATGTGTGTATTATTCCAAGTTATAGTTACTAATGTGCGATTTATTTATAATACCAATTGTCAAACCTTGTAGCTGAAAAGAAGGATATCGCAGGGTGAGGATAAATATGTGATATTGATTTTCTAATTATAGCGATATTAACGAAAGATACCTGCTCGGAAAAAGTAAGAGAAGCAATGTGTAAATAAATCATTGAAAGTGGTTTCACGCCGAGAGAAAAGGATGTACTTTAAGACAGAAGTAATTGGAGTATTTCCCGGAAGTATGGAGATTTACTGCCGTTTAGTTAATCTTCCACCCACTTGTGAAAGCGAGCAGTTCATAATCGAACTTAAGGGAAAATAACCGAAGAAAGAAAGAATGAGAGGGCTCACCGAAGCGGAAACGTCTTATTATGTTCGACCTTGAACGACCTCGAGGTGTACAAAATATCGGCGATGGAACGAAGTAAAGCCGGGACACGAACGACCTTTCTTCCCTTAATTCCGGGAAAATGATCTGATAACAATAGCGCTGGCGCGAGCCTCCGCAGGGACAAAAGAGGGATTCTTTTTTAAAGGATGGCTGAAGAACGGAATAGAGATAAAATATCGCGAGAAATTAAAAAAGTTTTTGAATGCCCAGTAGGATGTAGGGAAGAAGTAGTTTGGCGTCGGCGGGGGGAGGGGATCCAGGATGTAGCAGTCGGTACGCTGAGAGGTCCTTCTTGTTCAAGGCATTATCCCTTAAATAGAAGTCTTGGGCGGTGGGTGGCTTTTGGGAACGCCCACCCGATCTAGGATCCCGGGAAGAATAGGTTAAGTTTTGGTTGGAGCATATCACACCGTCGCCTTTTAAACGGGCCCCGATTGGGGGGACTCGGGCGAGAATTTATGGCCCTCGAAAGGAGGAGCTCTTTTGTGAAACAGAAAGAGACTATTCCATCAAAAACGACGTTGAAGGGTAATTATTCAGATCAGTGGAACAGAGGAGGTGCATCTGGTCTCCCCTCGTTGGGGAGGGAGGGCAAATGAGAAGGCTGTCGACGTAAAAAAGAAAGGGGCGGGGTCTTAAGAGGGAAGCGGCTTCCAAGTGGAGGAAAGAGGGTGATTTGCTGCACACGCCATTAAGCGCCCAAATGAATATGTCTTTTGGTTTTCCTCTGAGGAATTCCTTTACCTTTCGCCGACTTTATACTCTCATTCGGCTGATCGATTGAAGTCGGCGGTGCACCCCCGCACACGCCCACCCACAGATTTCCCCGATTCGAAAAAGGGGAGATGGGAATTTAATAGGGATCGGAGGAGGAATTCCGATCAAATTAGCGAAAAAGTCAAAGATTCCTGTTTTTGATAAGGATCCCTATGGTTGATTATAGACGCGTTTTGATTCCGAAATGAGCTTCTGTAGGACTCCCTGTGTTCTTTGGCTTTTACGCGCGGGGTATTTAATTTCACGACTCAAAGTGGAATTTTAATGGAGGAGATAATGAAATACATTTCGAGGAAGGAGAAAATCTTAGACTCTTTGCTTAATCGTTTACTTTGATTGCTAAGGATTCGTGTATCTTTGTATCGCTCAATTTCTTTTTTTCCTGTGTTATGCCGACGTTTACCCCAGAGACTCGTTATGGAATTCATTAGATAGAAGGAAGCAAATTCGTCTCTAATCTTCCTATACTGCGGAAACACATTAAATGTTTCTTATATTATTATAATAAGATGAAAAAGGATTACTTATCTATGGTGCGGGACTAACAACTGCATTAATTAAAATTTATTTCGTCGGACGATAATGATAAACATACTTACTCCTTGTTGAGATGCCAAAACATCTTACGTTTGGTTTAAAATTTACTGCAATAATGTATTAATTTTACTTTTCTCCATTTATTTTATTTGATTTTCAACTGAGAAATGGACTTTACCACCGTTATAATCTTAAAAATATAAGGGCAGAGTGACTGATTTCATTGCTACGACATTGCTTGTTCTACGGTATTTTCTTAATTCTTTATACCTTACTGTTTTATTTCTTTCCTTTCATTTTTATTACGTCACTTATTTCTTGCTGCTTATGGATTAATAATATTTGATAGAACACCCTAAGCGTTTAATGGGATTTAGAAATAGTTTTAAAAATGAGACAATTACATGGGCTAGAATAATACGGAATTGCCTTGCACGGTGAATACTCTGAGGGTCCTATAGCTCTAGGTACTCGTGAAGGGTTATTAGGAAATAGTTTTGTAAAATATGTGAATGATATTGTTGAGTCAGACATGTCTGAGTAACTGATAAGTATCTGTTATGATCATGGGAAGGATACATACTTCCAATTATTTGACATTTAATCACTTAACATGTTATTTGACTTAGTAATGCATTGATATGAACTGTATTAATACCATATTTGTTTAAGAAAATTTATGCGGTTCATGAGACAAAATAATAAAGTAGCTGTCTAAGAACGAAATTTGGAAAACATAAGTAAAATGAAGACTAACAAACATTGAAAGGGTGATTAACATATCGCTTTATTTGAGTTCCACTAAGGCAGTGCTTTGTGGGTCTGAATGTTCCAATTATCTGTATATTTCCTCAGACCATTAGGCATATGAATAGATTGTTTACCAAGATAACAGATTCATTAGTATAATATTTAGTGATTTAGTGCTGTTTGTTAGACCTACGTAGGAGTGGACTATCACATCATTTTTACAGCATGTCGGCAACGTCTTCAATACTCATCGGAAAGGAAAATTGCTTCTTTCTTTACTGTTTACTTTCGCCTCTTCTGCCATCAAGTTCGATTTTCATATCCACGGAAAAAGAAACAGGGGTATCACTCCAATTGGAATTCGTTATCAGTCAATCAATCAGTCTTTCCTTTACTCTCTCGCTCCTTTCATCTTTTCGTTTCTTCCGTTTCATCGAGAATGAATCAGAGTGGGACTTTTATAACTGAAGTAAATGAAAGAAAACTAAAGCACGCAGCGGAATATTTAAATATGTTCCGTAAATATTTGCCAGGATGTATTTGTTTGTTTTATCCTTTCATGCTGTCATTAGAGATATCGTCTTGTAGTAGACTTGTAGTAAAATTTTCACGACCAATATTTTATTTGTGTTATTCATGATTTTCATACGAACAGTACCATTTCAAGTAGTAATAATTCCTTTCCTTTTATCATTTCAGAATCGTAAGTAAACTGTTAAGTCTCTATTGAATAACTTTAATTTTTGTGTTGATTCATCCGTTAAGATGTTTAGTTATTTGTAATATATGTAATAGATGTATTTATTTGTAATAGATGGTATTTCACTTAGCGCATTTAATTCGGACTTAAATATAGACCTTGTAGTACTTGTAATATCAGCGAATATTCATTTTCTAAGTTTTGACATCGATAAAAACTAATTAATGAATTTAAAGCTGGAGAGAAATCCAAAGATTTCAGTTCTTTTAATAAATTCATAATGTTCTCCTCGGTCATACTGAAACCAAAAATGCCTTTCCTCAACACTTATGGAGTAGGTGGATTATTTCCTGGTCCAAATGGTGTACATTGATGAAATCATGAGTCATTAATAAAAGTGAAATATAATAAATATAATATTAGCATTTAAAATCGCCATCAGCTGCTATCACCTACAAAGTACGGCTATACAAATTACAAACATCCTGTGGTTTTAACCCAACATACTTAGGATTCTGAATGCTATATATCAAGTGCTTGAGTGATATAATTTTAGGAATTACCCAAAAGGGCTCCATGGTAGGGTTGTAAGAATGTATAATTATAATGTATTCTTTCTCGAGCTGAAATATAACATTTGAAAAGTTTTCGTAATCCCCTCGTTAAATACACGTTCATGTAAGCATCATCAACAACACAACAGCATCAGAAATCCTGAGAGCAACAAGGCATGAAAAGTTTTCCAATAACGATGAAAGTAGCAGAATTCGTTCTTTAAATAGCCTTTTTCTCTCTTCGAGAAGAGCCATTCTTTTCGGCGCGAAATTTCAGCACTTCTCATTCAAATGTCATTCTTCAACGCGTGGTTGACTTCTGCTATCTTTCCTTTTCAACTTTTTCGTATTTCCTTCATTTCCGAGGCTCTTCAGAAAAAGTTTTGGAAATACCTTGAATCTACATATTTTCGAGCTATAGCTGTACATGCCTTCTCTCCCTTTTTTCTTATCAGTTAACATCTCCGCGCCCCTCAGTTTTCTGAAGAGTTTTCCAAAACTCTTGCTTCCAAAGATTTTCTCCCTAATAGCAGTTCCTCGTCACGAGATTTCATTGTAAATGAATGATTTATGGATATAACTTTCACTTCTGTTACCTAAAAGTCAATTCAAAGATTTCTCCTTCAGTAATTTTTCCTCGGCGTATTTCGTAATGAATGACATTAAATCGTGGTAAAGGGATGATTTGAAATCACTAAAAAAGACTACAAAACTCCTTCATTGAGTTAAACTTTCGAATTCACCTTTATTACTCAGAACTTATTCCGATAATTTGGATGTTTGCCATAGAAAGTCGTTTAAGGTGATTTGAGATTAATTTATTATTTGAGATTGGTTTATTCTAAAAGAAATTACTTTCTTAGGAGAGCTTGAAATTTGCAAACGCCGACGTACGTTTTTCTCCTTAGAATATATGAATGGTCATAATTCGGCCATCGGTATATTAATTTGCCTTCCTAATTTTTACTCTCTTGTCATTTTTCATCTAATTTTTTATAAAAATATTTTTGCTATGCTTATATGCCTTTAAAAACCTAAAAATCTTATTAGCATCATAAATAGAACCAATTAACATAATAAATACGCATTAATTTTGAGGGTTTTACTCATATTTTATTAAAGAAATATTTAAGATCTAAAGTACGGTTTGGTCAGTTGTATTTTGAACAATCATGACATATTTAGGTGTAATTTTAAATGTGTTATCCTGATTGCGTTTCTAATTCTTAACATACTATAATGCAGAGAGTTTACCTCAGTGCTGTAGAGTTAAAATGAAATTTATGCAAAAATGCAAAATGATTTGAGTCTAAATTAGCCGGCGCAAATATCTAAAAGGCGTAGACGTTTGATTTTAAATTAATTTATATGTTAATGTAACATGTTAATTGATTTTTAATTCGTTAATTTGTTAATAAATCAAGATGACTATTGCTAGTGGTATCGAAACCATATTTGCTGCGGACATTTTAACACCTTTTCGCAGAGGAATTATGAAAAGGCGTTGCCATTTAAAATAATTTTACCAAGTCAGAGAATGTATCGGTTCTAGGGAAAAAACTATGTCATACGTTATATGTATTCAATAGTTATACATACATGTATATACATCTGTAATTAATTATTTATCATGCTGTTCCTACCCGATAAAACATTCAAAAGTCCCTTTTGCCTGACAATTTTTCCTTCGTACTTTCCATCTGGCATGTTTTTTATCATCTATTCTCATTTATTCCTTGAACTATGCTTGTCTTTTCCACATGGTTTCAGATTAATTTTCAATCCCCTTTTTGTTTCTGTACAACCAACTGGTTGTCATTTTTCTCTTCTTCCCATTTTCATAAATTATTCTTTATTTTTCGTTAGTTTCAAAATTCTTACCATATATACTATCATAACTAAAGTTAAAGGAATGGTGTTCATGCAGACACTTTCTCCATTCTAGATTAATCTCCTTAGAGAAAACTAAGTTGCTGATATAATATGTGAGGGAAAATAAGAGGTTGTAGGTGTAAAACCTTACATGATGCTCGAAGGGCCACACGTAGATGGATTAGAAACGCGTTAATCACATTTGAGTAATTATGCTTCCCTTAATTCTGATATTCTAGAAATCGTGCCACTTGTTGAGCTTTGTTAGATGAGATGATAGTATCCGGGGCCTTGGATTGTGGCGTGATGTCGGTGTCATCTGCATACGTAAATAGCTCTTGTTTGAAGGATGAATGTATGCCCTTGAAGCATAGATTAATTAGATCGGAGACAGACGACAGCTAGGGAGACCCATTCGGCGAGTAACTTAGACGACGCGTCAGCTTTTTGCGCGTGAGGTGTTTTGCGGCTTAATGAAAATGATATC
The DNA here is from genome assembly GCA_036926295.1 of Pachydiplax longipennis. Taxonomy (NCBI): domain Eukaryota; kingdom Metazoa; phylum Arthropoda; class Insecta; order Odonata; family Libellulidae; genus Pachydiplax; species Pachydiplax longipennis. Next base: position 8,265,906 of record JAVFKF010000010.1, read on the forward strand.
GGGGTTATTGACTTTTAGAGATCTCTCAATTGTGACGCCACTCGATAGATTGGAAATGAGGGAGTCTTGGGATATTAAGCGTTGGAGACAGAATTGGGTTTATGCAATTACGTGGCTGGACTTGAATCCATATGCAAGTGCGCGCTTTCTAAAGAGGGAAAGGAGGACATGGAGTCGACGTTTAATTAATGGCCCTTGGAGCGACAATGATGGGTAGCAGTCTGAGTGGAATCGGCACCTATGTTTCGACATCGAAAATCGTATTAGCGTTTTGGTTGCGTGCGGTGTATGCAGACGCAGCATGCGTCACGGCAGCGAGCGACTAACGAGTGACAAGAATGAAGATAGATACTTAGTGTTCTGCCAAAGAATTTGACAAATGATCGATTCGGCTGTCGTGGAAGTATCGTTAGATGCAGGAAAATGTTATGAGTAATGATACCAGTAGACAAGTCAATGAAGAAAAAGTTGTTTACTTTTATTTAGCGGCCTTCTAGAAAATTACATCCCTGGTTTTAATAATAGATTAAAAAGTTATTATTATTGTACAAAGATGCAACTAGGTTTTAAGTTGGGCATCAAAACTTAGTCTATGAACGAATACATATTCTTATATCATATATCTTTTTAGGAACACGCCTAATATTGTATTGCACAGTTTTAAATAATCAAATAATCTGTTAGTAATTCATTATGTCAAGGGCTTTTTTATTATAGCAAGTTAAGTAAAAAGTTTACATTCGGCATTCAACATCAATATCTGCTATACATACAATGGATTTTTCCTAAAATGTCTACAGAACTAACTTGGGTAATGCAAATTTTTAAAATCTTTTTAATCTTGGATATCTTTTGCATCATTTTTGTAAGAAAACTTATTTTTGATTCTTCTCCATTTTTGAGGCTTGAGAAGGTGGGGCTGAAATTGTAATTTTAATCGGTCTATAATTTTGATTGGTATAGTTTCATTGCTTTGATTGATAATATATGTATCCTTTCAATCTACTTGCTTAAGAGAAGGTGCTGATGATGATATAGATCTGTCTAAACAGACTTCTTGTCATAAAATTCGTATAAAAGTCTTTTTCCTTTGATAATGAATTACCACGGAGTCAAATCTCTATCTTTTGTTTATATTTAATAGATGACTTTTTTCTATTTACCAACTATATTACTTCTACTTGCAATGATTTTTTTAAGGTTTCTGAACTTTCGTAATGCCTTATTCTTGGAATTATCTGAAATTGTATTAAATAGTGCATAGCTGGAAAACACTGCTTGTTCATCAACTACCTTCAATTATAATTGAGTAACAACTGTAGCAATCAAATTCCATATTTCTCCGCCAAAGTATTTCGCTAAATGAAAATTTAGTGGGAAAATTTCATTTGCAATTACAAATTCGGAATTTGCAGAGGAAAAATATTTTTTCGGGAAAAATTAACAGAATGATGTGTCACCAAAGAGGCAAGCACATCTAAGTAATCCAGTCCCTAAAATTCGGACACTTACAAAGAAAGAATCTAATGAATTTTCCACGGCAGTTACTAATTTTAGTAGAGCAACGCATTACATTTTTTATCTGACACTTAACATGCTCTCGGAAAAGATTCACATCTCAGCAATTCCCAGGTAAACGTTGAGGCAAACGTTTTAAAGTGAGTAGTAAAAAATATTGCAAGCGTCTATGCAGGTCTAAAAAATCCCAAAGACCTAATATTTCGTCAGATAAGGCCGCGGAACATCTCCAAAAAGTGTGTAAATTCTCATTTCAAATCCTTTGCTGACGTTAATTTTGTCCATTAGCCAGTTATGAAGGAAACAGATTTGACATTTAAGGAAATACTTTGGGAAAACAGACTTCCAGTCGAGGAGCATTAAAGGGTAGAGAAGTAAATGAGTTTCGGGAGACCATTAGTGAAGCCTAGGGGAATAAAGATGAGAAGAAAGAGAAGAGGGAAAAATAAGAAAACGTCCATCACGGAAAATGCTGGGGAAATAATTGGAAAGGTAACCAAAAATAAGATTAGAAAACCCTATTTGACGACATAAATGATTCATAAAATGGAGGAGAGGAGGAAATGGAAAGGAATAAACACCGCTCTTGGAGGTAGGATGTTTAGGATATTAAATAATAAATTAAGATGGGAACGCAAGGCGAAAGATCTGCGGTAGGAAGCGATGGAATAAATATCCTGAATAGAAATGCATAAGCCGATTTATTGTGCAGGATGGCGAAAACATAAGAGAAGTATTAAAAGTAAGAGAGGAAAATTGGAACACGACTGTTAATGAATTTGGGATTGAAAAAATTCCATTAGTCGTTTATCAGGTCCAACATCTTCTACGTAGCGAAGCACCAGACATCTAAAAATAACCCAATGCGCATTTCGATAGATGTACTATCATTCTCAGGAATTCAACATAGACTGAGATTCATAGAATGAGATTCTTTAGCGTAGAATAAGGTTCTCATTCTATGTTTAACCCTTGTTTGATACACTGGGGTGTAGTAAACCCTAAGTTCACCCCATTATGAAAATGAGATTAAAATACATTCATTTTATTGTTATGAACATGTTTCTTCTATTTTTAATCAAAATCGTATAAATATTATTCTGAAGTAATACAATTTTTGCTTATTTTCATAGTAGCAGAATGTTTAGTTTTTTAAGAAATTCCTTCCTTTCATTTTCTAAAATAAATAAAATTTTCCAGAATACTTTTTTACAGTTCAGTAATATACTATTTTTTTCTTATAATTTATATATTGAAGAAACCTAGTTAGATTTTTGTCGTGAGTATGAAAAAATTATGTTTTGTAAAATCAGTATTTTTCTTTTTTTCCGATATTTGAATTATTTTAAAGGTACTCAATTGTATTTCCTTCCTCATATGTAACTTCAAAAAGTAAGCTTTTGAATAGTTATAAAAATTTAAAGTAAAAACATTAGATAGATTCTTTGTTATAACAATTTTTTCGCTGGGTTGCGATCTACCCCAGTTTGTCGAGCACCTCACTTCACCGAAGTGTGTCCAATAAAGGTTAAGAGCATCAAAATGCGTATTGTGTGATTCCTAGAAATCGGTAATCCCGGCTTTCCCTGAAGCTCCGGTACCTAGAAAGATACGGCCCCGACAAACAACCTATATTTCTATTATTACAAGGGCAATTTATTTGGTATTTCAACGAATGGCTGCGAAAGCCTATGTCAGATTTGGCACTCATGGGTTCTTTGCGAAGAAGTTATTGAGTCCGTATCTATTGTTACAGAAGAGAAAGGTGATGAGAGTTATGAGACTCGTGAGTATTGGCCCTTAAGATTGACACAGGCTTCCATGATGCTTAGGTAAACAAAGATATAGGTATGGGGAACGGAGATTCCAATAAATAAAGGAAAATAGTATCGGATGGTTCAGTCGTGCAACCAATTCTCGGACATCAAGGGTATATTTGATTACTTTTATCGGGAGACTTGGGGGTAAATAATGAAATATCGACAAAGAAAGGTCCTATATAAAGTAGGATAGAAAAGTAAGGGAGCGAAGTAATAAGAAAGTTCATAATATATATATAACGAGAAAACAATTTCATTTCAAGAATGAAAGACGTTTTCTGCTCCAAATAGTGTTTTACGAAGCCTTTCACTTTCTATGAAAGAATTCAACGACATTTATAAGGTGTTAGATACCATAGAAGTGAAGCAAAACTTAAAGGTCAGTAATATTCGCTATTACCGATAAAAGTCGCGAAAATACTTAATATTTGATTAGATTAGACTCATTGAAGGGGTATAAAACTCCCTCATTCAATTGCACAAGAAAATATAAAAAACAAAATATAAAGAAAACATTGCAAGATTGATCTCAAAATAAAAGATACAAAATTATACGTTACCACCATAAATTAGTACAAGTAATGCAATGAATTTACAAACCGAATAAACATATACTGCATCAAGGTAGAAATAAAATAGTCAATAACGAAATAATAGCATTTCGTCATATTAAAATAACTATACATTATAAATATAAAATATCATTCAGTACGTAACCATTTAATAGGCGACAATGTTAAAGATATATTAAAATTATTTTAGCATAACTTCACAAATCCAAAGTAGAAAACACTGATTTATCTTTGTAAGATTGGAAAGTAGACTTAATTGTAAGAGGCCAGTACAAGGACGATGATAATATAATTAATCCTATTTGAGGATATAAATATCCGAATCATGTAAAATTTTTTTGTACAGTTTTTATTTTCATTTGAATTGATATTTTGTTATGCAGCATTAATTTTACATCTGATAGAGACCATTTGTCTGGATCTGGAACCCGATTGTTATGAATAGTTATAAAGAAGAGATTGAAGTACATTCTATCCTGTTGTTACCGTAAGAAGATTAGAAAAAGCAATTTAAGAAAGAAAAATAAATTAGATGTCCCTGTAAAGGAAAGGGAATCCACCAGAGAAATCCTAGATACGGATAGAAACTGGGGAACAATTCTTGAGGGAATAGAGAACAGCAAGAAAAAATACCAGCCAACACAAATAGAACGTTGAACCTTATTTAATCAAAGTGGAAGCTAGTTAGCAACAGTTATAACAGAAGACGCAAGTGAGATACTTCCGGGAAAATCTTAGATAAAACGATATCGATAATGGTGATAGACGATTCGGTCACAAGAAACTTCCTCAGAACAACACATAAACGGAAATTTCCGCCATGACCGTTCTAGTCTACAGAATTTTGGGAATAAAATGAATCCTTTCTTATCCTCCAGTTACATCTCATTCTTAAGTTTTCGTATTCTCCATCGAAGATAAGTCTTCGGGAAACGTTGCAATTTATGTCGGAATTCACCAGAGGAAGTCTATCCGATAATGAAAGGACGCCTCGAGGTGGAAAATTGATGAAAATTAGGTAGTTAACTTCCCTAAGGCAATGATGTTTGTCTTTCATAGTAGGAGTGTCTGATGTCGGAAAGTAGACGTTCCTAATGAAACCTCTTTAATATTTACGCATGACAAGCAGATGGCGGTTTAATGAAACAAGAGATTACCGCCTAGATAACAGAAAATGGGCTTAGAGTTACGGAGTGATTCATTATACAATCCAAAGTACGGCGCATGTCGAGGGAATACGATTTTACATTTATTTTGTTCAGCTTTCTATTGAGAGCGATTATATGTATAACTTTCACGAACATTTCCATATTTTTTATATAATGAAACTGCGAATTTCTTTCGTTGTGAAGAAGGGATTTAAAATTGAAAATTTTTCACATCAATAAAAAGTTGACAGTTATTTCGATTGATTGAAAATCGAGAAATAAATCATCAATCTATTTCATATTCATGGAAGTGCATCACATTTTAGAAAGTAGTTTTCCTATTTAATATGCAGTTGATTTTTGATGTAACGTTTCTACTCTTGTTGGAAATGAGCTGAAGCTGAGTGGTAAATCTTCATTCAAATATAGATCAGAAAGAAAGAGTTTTTAAAATAAATTTAAATGCTTCGGAAACGAATTGCGTGGGTGACATGCATGTTGCTATGAACTAATTTAGGCAAACTCAATGCATTTTAGACGGAATGAGAAACTCAAATGTTATTTTGAATTTATTTTCAGAAATATATTTTCAATTTTGCGATCTTTATTTATAACTTTAATCGTCGTTACCCCATAATCACCTTGTTTTTAATTTTGAAATTTAGCTCGGTAAAGGTTGAATTCATCGGAAAAATATTAACCAAACTGATGAGAAAATATTTGTTTGACCATTAGGATTTCCGAACAGCAGTTCGATCTTGTCGCTTAGTCCGATTAAAAATTTAGAGCGGCGACGGATCAGTGGTTTATTTTCTATGTTATTAGGAATTTATTTCATGTGAATGGTGAAGTGCAGCGTGTCTGCCTACAAATGCTGAGGTCGCATGCTTGGGTTTCGCTCCGATCGTTTGGTTTTATCAGCTGTTGTGAAATATATTTATCAGAGGGAATAAATAGTCAAATCGACAAATTTAAACAAAATTCGCGATTCCGCTGTGTTCGGAAAGAAAAATTATTATTCCTATGCATATCCACCACTGGAAAAATTATCATGAAATTTGTTAATATTAATGATAGTTTCTTGCCAATCTGCGAAAATTTTACTAATTATATATAATTATTATTAAATAATTGTTATTATATAATTGTTTAATACTACCTCCCTCGCAGAGTGAGTATATAAAATAAAATTCATTACGTAATTCACATAGTAAAGATTAAAGTTATGATGCAGTAGTAAAATTTATAAACATTTCTCAAATCCTGATACCTTAAATATGTTTCCGTGGCTGAGAGAGAATAGCAAGAAATAACTTCTTTTAGTGCACGGGGAAAATACCAATCAAAGATGAGTGAATGAAAGCGAATCACCTGTAAACTCTGAAACACTCATAATTTGCCTAAAGTAGCATGACAGGCGAAGGGCCTACCCACATGTCAATCCGGGAGCTTCAGTAATTGAATATCATGTTACCTGTTTTCAGTGGTACACAGTGCAACTGGAAATAAAGAAGAATAAAAATTTTGACATTTAAAAAACTAAAACAAAATTTATCGTAGTTACAGCAGTGCAGTTAGCGATCGATTTTCAGGCATAATCTTTCGAACACTATGTTAACTTTCCGGATCGCTAGGTAACCGATCTTTGATTCTCTGAATTTAATTCTGAATTTAATAAATTTATTGATTCTCTGAAGTCTTTATATATGGGTTTTGATTAATTTATTCTGGAGACCAAATAATAAAGGAAACGCTGTGAAGTACATTATGAGAAGCTAGCTACTACTAAGGTCATAGTTCTCCGACATAGAGAGCGTCATGCTTTAACATTGTGAATGAAATTGAAGCCGTAGCGGTAACTTCTGATTGTGAGAGGATGCACATTGTGTAGGCGCTTCCGCGACAATGGTTGATTATCTGTTTCTCGCTAAGCAGGTTAATCTGGGAAATGAAAATTAATACAGTAGAGGAACTTTACTCACGGTATGTAAAGCAATTCTTCTCCCTTCAAATATTATTCATATATGACAGTAATTTAGCTCTACTAACCTTAGCATCGCTTCTTTTTGAAACACTTTCACTATCCAAACTTAAAAATCTTTGCAAAGGTTCGCAGACCATTTTATTTGCAATCAGAACTGTTCGCCATCAGATCACCCACCGTATATTCTTTGTACTATACTAATAGTTTTACGTAGGTTAATGGAAACTAATACACAAATTCTCAACTTGGATAAATTTATGGATTCGGCACTAACAGTGTTCATCAAACGAATCAAGACTTCGCATTTCATAGCACGACTGAGTCACACTTTCCGAACTATGTTGCAAACATAATCCTATGCTGTGAACTATACTACTACTTAAGATTCCGAATCATACGATGGCGTGAAGTATCCAATGTGAGACAGGCGAGCTTTAACTGTGCCGGGATCAAAGGGTTTCTTTTTCCTTTCATTTACAGGGAAGCGATCGTATCGGATAACTCAATAGGCGGTAAGGTGGCACTTTGAAGAGTAAGGAATCTGAAGAGTGCTCGACTTTAATAGCTCTTCAGAAGAGGTCCGAAAATTGTATTGCTTCAATCTCTTTCACGGCCTACTGGATGGAAATAATTTCTAGTCAGGAAATGATAAGAACACCTATTTCCCATCATTCCCTTGGAGTCGTCCTTCATTTATTCATTCGATATATATTCATAAAGTTTCTGGGGACGAATGGATATGTCAAGGGAAGAAAGTGTGATAAATAACATTCGATAAATGAATGAAATGAAACACTCTTGCGCATTATTAAATGAAATTAACAGTGGGCAAATGTTTACGCATGTTATACTGAATACGATGTAAACAACAAATATATTTCGTGATAAAATTAGTAATTTCCCTCCCGATGTTTTCCAACGAATTATCTCAGCGAAAAGTGATTTTGCTAATTAGCCATAAATAAAGTCGCTGGAGTAATTAATGTAAACGACCACTCGAAAAATAAAATATATAATGAAGGAATCTAGGGAAATAAAATTGCGATAATTGTTATATCTATGTTTTTCGCGCGTTTTATACTTCATGTGAGTTTTCCTCAGGCTTATATAATGTTTGATTCTTCATTATGTAGAAACTATCTTATCCAAAATGAAGACGCCATGTATATATTTTATTTATCTCAAATTACTTATGATCAGAGTTCTTGAATTAGTTAGCACAATAAAATACGATGAGATGCATATCATTTTTCCACGTGCTGAACGGATATGATGAGATGGATTAACAAGTAATGGTAAATTTCTCATTAATTTTCTCAAATTGCTCTATTCACGACTCTCTCTATTTCTCCCGCGTCGTTTTTCACAGAGCCACGAAAATGGTTTTATTCAAGTACTCTTCGGCGAAGCAATACCTTGAAGGGTAGCTTGATCTGCGAGGATGATGGGATAATTTAAAGGATGAGTTGGATTGGGTTTTCCGCGATCAATAACCGTTCTGAGCAGTAGCAAAATGAATAAAAAGATGCAACTTCTCTGATCCATTCAAATGTTTTTCGTTAGAACGGTGATGCGCTGAATCTTATACCCTAAAATCGTCACGTAGTCCTTACGATCTTATAAATATTGCGTACTATCAAGCTAAAGGTTAATTTCATTCCTTTAGGAAGTTGGAAATTATTTCAATCTAAATCTGATTTAACGCAAGTGATATTGAGTTTTTTATCCTTCGTATTGTTTTGAAATATTGTTACATCTTTTGATTGATATTTTTCTGCTGCTAGATATTAATTATTAGTTTTGGAATGGATAGTGATAATGATGTTTTTTACTAATATAAATTATAAAAACTAATGATAATTTTATAAATCATGCAATTAGTGAAACTTAGATATCCCAAAATATTAACCTATAATATATAATGCTATCATTTAATTATAAAAGAGACGTGTGTTATATAAAAGTAAGAAAAAGTTAAGGAAAATGCATAAGAGAACAGAATATACTTACGGAATATAGTGAGAAAGTATTGTAATGCAATGGAAAGAAAAATAATATATTTAATTTAAGAATACTTCTATGTCCTTTTGCCATAAAAGCTATTCCTGTACTTAATTGATAAATACTCTTTCATAAGGAAACGAAGAATCATTTTTGGTAATAACGACAACTATGTTAAATGAAGAGAAAACGTTTTATGTACTTGAATATTCGGTTTTGAGACTTCCAAACAATAAGTTCTTACATTGGATTAACATAGGCAGGAAATTAGAAATCATCCAGTGGAAACCATTCGTGGTTAGATTTAGATATCTATAGAAACTTATCCCTTGAATAGAAAATAGTAACAATGGTTAGTCAGGAGACCATATAGTTTCATCTCCCGCTACCATTCATTGGCAGATAAAAAAATCAGACTACATCTCGTTTATTTGCGTTAAAATGCTGGTTACGTCGAATGAAAGATAGTAAAAAATGTTGTAGAGGGATTTTTTTCAGAAGTACATCCTGCCTGGGAGCAATAACTGCATGCCGCACTGGGACCAGAATTCAATACGCACATAAAGGTCTCATTATGTAGAACATAACGGCCCCCAAGGAAAAAGGATATTTGAGTAATAATTAACTCTTCCAGCTCAGCTCATGATGTGCTTTCAAAATTGTTCCGCATGTTTAATTAAAAACTTGAACGTTGCTTGAAGCACTAAAGAAAATGTACAAATGAAAATATTAATAATTCGCCATCCCTTACACGAATTCACTCCAAATGGATCTTTCACATGAAGATAATGAAGTATTTAGTTTAAGGGATGAGTAATACATCACGGAATAAATTTCAAGACGGATGAATGGATACTAGTGTGCCTAAGATAGGAGTTTATTATCTCATGAAGATTATAGGTAGGTATAGGTAAATAGGTGGATAGGTAAATTCTAATAAACTCTCTGTATGATATAGAAATAAAAAATCCGAGCTGTTGCTAAATTAAATTGTGAAAGTTACGGAAGTACTCGCTGACGTATGGAAAGATCCATGGAAGAAGGATTTTGGAAGCTAGAGTTCAATTTTGAATTATTTTAGATAAAGAAAAATACCTTATTTAATTTAGGGATGAAGATTTAATAGTCTCTTAGTGCACTGAGTCATTTTTTATTGAAGACTTAAACAAGGATCGTCTGAAGTTATGCAAAAGAAAAAGTAAAAGAAGCAGGCTTAACTGGCTTAGGGATTAAAAAACCTAAGTTTCGGAAAACTGTAACGCCTACAAAAATTGGTAAGAGATATCTGCACAAGGTTTTGAAACGATACGTTAGCGGTGAAAACACTGAAAATCCTTTCAAAAACTGATTCTTTTTGCGAACAGCGATGAAACTAAACAAGGCTTGTGGTAATCAACTAATGTTCACCCCATGGCCACTCATCAGTACTACTGGCTTGAAAGCTATTAATGTAAAATGCCTATATAATCCTTACAGTCAAAACAAGGGAATTAAATTTAGTCATCCTGCAAGGTGTTTTTATTGTTTAAAACATACCCAACAAGCTCAAGTATAATCATCAAACAGCTATTATATGGAGAGTATAGGAATATTTCGTTATTTATTAGTGTTTTTAATGTATTTGGAACACAGAGTGGATTAGAAGAATGATTAAAAAATTAAAACTAAATAATCAATGCATAAAAATTGACCTGGGTATTCCTAAAGATAAATTAGAAGTTTTTACATTAATGAAAGGATGTAATCAATAACAGTTGAACTGAGTTCCTCTGTGGAAAATACGAAGTATAGCTTTCATTCATTAATGAACGAACGACAGAATCACTAATTCTTTTCCCAATCAACTTTTACCTTTTTTTCTTTTAATTATCGCGTTCATATCCCTCTTTCTTTTTCGCTAGGTTGGATAATCCTTCCAGAAGAATACAAAAATATTCTCATTACCCCGTTCTTTATTAAAAAGGCTTAAAAAGAAGGCTTACTTTTATATTTAATTAACTAAAACCATATTTAATACATTTCAAAGAAAAACGGGCAATATAAAGCGATACCCAACTCAAAGGAAGTTTCAAAAAATAAAATGGTTAAAGTACATAGTCCGAGACGAAAGCCTAAACGTTCAGAGAGCATAACTTCAATTCGTTAACCAATCTTGTCTGCAGATGTTCGAGGGGTAAGCTTGAGAGCAAGTTAACTCATTCACAGATTCATGGAAAAAGAAAATTGTGGGGTCTTAAGAACGTGAGGCTCGCGCAAATTTTTTTCTGCCGTTCTCTTTGACCGGTCTTCTTTCATATCCGAGTTTCGCTTTAATTTAACGTCTCTCTGTGGATCGGAGGCTAGAGCTGAGCTAAAACTTTGACACCCTGATGATTATTTATTTATCTTTGATTTTCCTCAAAGTAACAGGGGCCATTCAGTAAATGATCAGAAGGGTCATCCTCAGATCAAAAGTGAGTTTCCAAATGAAGTTGGAATGAGGTCCAGTGGATTTTCCGTGGAAGACCGCAGAAAAACATTCTGCTGGAAAGCCGAAATTGAGAGAGATATTCATTGATATATATAATAGGGTTCTAAAAAAGAGGGAATTGCTACAGTGGGTTGCATGAATATAAGTTTTACGAAATTATTACTTGTTGCTATGGTAAGAATCATAGTACCGGAAAAAATATGTGACGTGGATAAATTCAGCCGAGATGACAATTCATACTGGATGATGTAGCTAGATGCATCATAAAAAGTGGTTGAACTAAAAAAAAAGCTAATTAAAACTCCTTAAAAATTATGAATTTAATTTGCTTTTACATATCAATTGATTAAACAGTCAATATAAAATCAAAGACTTTCATAAATAAACGTGATTCTATCGTCATTAATGTATAAGTAAAACTTGTTATACTATTAGAAGTTAGAGGAATTTGTATAAGTAGCAGAATATACTAGATGGAGTGTAAGATGTCACTGAAATAGAAAAATAAGTCGCAAAATTTAGCGAAAAAATCGCAGAATTATTCTTTACAAACTTCAGACCTTAACCACTATCTAAACGTCATCAACTATTCGTTTCATTGCATCCATTCATTCGTGTAAGAACACAATTTTAATTAGATTTATAATATGCAGCGGGGTATCATTAGCGATACTATAGACATTTAGCTTGAATTCGTCGCTTGTTAGTACCTGGAATGAACTTTCCACAGGTACGCCATGGGATTAGTGAAGTTTCTGTATGAAACTCTAAATTGAGAAGCAAGGAGGGTGGATAATGCAAAATCAGCTTTAATAGTCTACTTCATTACGGAAATCAGAGATTTCTAAAAATTGAGTATTATAATTGAGTATTTTAGTTGCATTTAATTCACATGAGTCATTAACCTTTGAGTTTGTCTAAAAGTTAAATATATCAACGAATCTGAGGATTGAAACTTAAATTTTGGGAATCAATATTCGTAGGCACTTAGAAATAAAATTGCTCATTTTTAAATAGCAGCTTATCAAAATTAGTTCATAATTATTTAACTAAAGGCTGTACGTAAAGACAAGATTAAAAAATTAAATGAAACGTACTGTTGAAATTTAATAAATTTTATGTGATAACAAACGCAAGGTAATTTAATGTATTAACTATAGTGTTAAACGCAGGAAAATCATCTATTCTAGATGGTTAAATTCCCTAATCTCTGTACAGGTTCCAAAATAATTTTTTGTATTCGGAACCCTAAAGAAATTTTAAATATTAGCTAGCTTAGGCTTACGTTTGAAAAATTATATTATTAATAAACTTTAAATATAAACAAGCTTATGTCCAATAAAGTATTCATTTGACGTAAGTTATTATTATTTTATAACGCCAAATGTACTGGGAAACAAAATGTAGTTCATGTTGTAACAAAAACTTAACGTAGAAATATACAGCATCTTCGGTCTTAACAAGAGACGCTACCAAATTCTCTTCTCTTATCAGAACTCGCAAAGACTGTAAAGTAAGGTCTTACGTTCTTAATGTGTTTACAGTACTGTATTTGCACTAAGTATTCACGGTGGTCCAAAAGGTGCTTATAAAGAGCTGTTCTATATAACTTAATCTAAATTTACATCAATACCTTGAAATCTGCCTTTCTTCATGTGGCAGGAGATGTAAAAACCGAACGTTTGATCTACGTCTGTTGCTTATTGTTACATGCGTATCGTTTGTAGAATATATAAGTCCCTGAAACGACTCGTCATAGCATCTATTTCTGTTATTTTTGCTTATTAACTACTCATGATTTTTTATTGATTACGATGAAACTGACTCAATTCTCAGAAATTCTGATACGGCTACTTATGCCGACAGAGCTACAGAACCCATAGAAATGGATGTCAATTTGAAGAGAAGAATTATAGAAGAACCTTCGATAAAGAGATCGAAAGCGGATTGGATTCTAAGCGGGATGGCTGTTATTAGTTCTCTCCGCAACTTAGATGGATTCACTTCCAATTGATCCTCTCTGTCTGTTTAGTTTACTTCTAGGTTTCGTATTCAATTCCGAGATAGATAACTTACCCTATATTCCCGCTGAAGACTGAGAAACCGTGAAAATGCAATGAAAAGAATCTGAATAATTTATTTCTGAGCTCTAAAAAGAACACTGAATTGCACATACAAATCTTTCAGCAATATTTATTTTCAGATTCGCTCTCTATTGCCGCGGAAGTAATATCAAAGATTATCATCCACTGTGAAAGCTCATCCTCAGGAAAAACGACGTTATTGACATCACAAGGGATTTGGGAGGGTAAACATACGCTTAGGTTAAGTAAGCTTTCAATTCCGACGACTTTCTTTTTATCACCATAAGGTTTACTATTCCAGCTACTGGGAAATAAGTCGCCAGAGTTTTTGTGATAACCTTAAAAAAGAAACGTCTTTTGACTGACACTGTTTGGTGGACATTGTTACGTCGAAATGATAATAGGCCTGATTATTAATCTTACAGTTATAATGATTAATTTTCATCGATCGATTAAGTTAATTAATACTACTACTAATAATGATTAATTTATTGATTTTAACCGAATTTCCATCGACAATGGTTTTACAATTTCATCTCAATATTAAAATTTTCAAGGTCCTTGCTGTCTCAAAAAACCATAAAAAGTGCTTGTTAACAGGGTATTGCTCAATTGCAGTAGATCCATCGGTTATGCTCTGACATTATATGACAAATTGAAAGACAAGTGTTGCATAAAAAAACTTGTAAATGAAAAAGTCACTCTGGGTAGAATGTGAAGCACAGAGGTATAGGAATAATTGGTTAAACTTACTCTAAACACAACCACGTGGACCGTCATGGACGTAGGAGTAACAAGTGCGTACTTATCTTCAAGAAAATGTTCAATGCATTTTTTACATTCAATTAACACGTTTAAGTAAATATTTGCGAGGACCTCACGCTGGGGTCCTTTCTGAGAAGGGAAAGATAAGGAGATGGCTCGGGTAGGATGAGGTGAGAGATAAGGAAAAATTGGACGTCTTGGTGGAAGATAGAGAAATTGGCTAGGAGGGACAAGAGAAAATGGGAGGTGAAAGCAAAAGGATAGATATGGGAGTGGATATATGGAGAGAAGCGGACGGAGGGGAAATGAAAAAGGGATTCCGGTAGAGAAAAGATAGAGAGAAATGAGAGGAATGAAAGACTAGCGGTTTTGCTTTCGTGTATTCCGTAACGAGACAGAGGCAAAAAACGGATAAATGCGCAAGATTAATGTCTTGTTGTTTGTGAAGTAGCAGCGCACTAACAGTTCTATTAATCAGCATTCCGTCTATCCGCTTTAAGGTGTCCATATTCAGACCCATCCTTCCCACCCATAAAACCTCAATTTTTAATTGCCAATCTTCCCTTGATATATTGGACAGTTAGGCCATATAATGCTCAAACTTCTCAGATTGGGATACTTTCTCTCTTTTGTACACAGCGTATAGGTGGGAATTATAGCCTCGGAGGAAATTTTCCAGAGTGGAAATCATAGCTATGGTTAGTTATCCGGAATGCTGGAAATGAGGCACTCTTGATGAGATTTCATCTTGCGTGTTTCTCCACTTTTCTCAAGATTTACCTCATCTCGATTACTACTCCATGCAATCGATTAGAGTTAAGTAGCGGCTATCCGCAACATGCCAGCGTATGAACAATTTGCTTTATGTCGCTTTCCTAGTGAGCAAGAGGGAAAAATTCGAGATCAAAGGAAAGGAACTGTACATTCGGTGCCTTTACCCACTCAGCGACTCGTATTTTCTCTTTCAAATTTTTCCCCGGCTTCAGAAATCGTTTCAAAAAGGTCACCTCCAAGGACATGCGGAAAACCACAATTAATGATTCGCTTTTTCTGTCCGAGCCGTAAAATGTTTTATGGCTTCGAAGAAAAACCGAATCATTTATTTCAATTTAAGCCTAAAGAATTACTCGTAACTCATTGATTATATTATAGCTTAAATTATCGTGGGCTATCAGAGAAACTTTGGACGACCCTGTAAAAATATTGGCTTTACGTTTTATTATGTTCTTTATCTGAGCATATTTACGTACAACTTGCACATTTGTTCTAGTCGAACAAAAAGGAATCCTTCATTAAGCAACTAAGGCTCCCCTTTCCTTTCCCATGATAAGTTACTCCTTCCGTGTGAGAAACACATTCATACAAACCTTTTCCAGCTCCCATAATTTTCCTACGTCATAGCCGTAGTTTATCTCCACATATGCGATGGAAGGAAGTGAATGGAATATGGGACCGCTGAAAACATTTTGCGTTTCTCCTGCTCACCGGTAGCTTCAGCCCAAATATTACCAACGTCGTTAATAGAATCATTTTTAAAAATTTTGATAGTAATTACTTCTATCGATGATGGCTGATTCATTTAGTTGGGTCTACCTCGTTTGAACGACTTCCTAGACTGACACTCACACGATCGACAGCTCATTAGAACGACAGCACGTTTGGCCGACAGGTCGTTTGATCTACATCTCTATCTACCGAGTTTGTTTATATGCCACATTGTAAATAGACCGTCGTAAAGAATTATGAGACAGAAGATAATTATAATTATTTAATTTGAGAAAGCAGTTCACAACTCTTCCGTAATAGACATTTGAAAATATTTATACCCAGATTAATTTTAGTATGTTATTGACGAAATATTAATTGAAGAAAGAATAGATATCAATGGAAAATTTTTTGTAGAAAGTAATACATTTTCAAATGGCTTACAATAATTATTTGCTTTATAACAACAATGTGGCGTGTAAGTAATCTCAATAAAATGAAAAGTCGATCAATCGAGCTGTCGCCCAATCCAGCTGTCGATCAAACGAGCATTCTATGGAGTGAACTCCGATCAACGAGGGGATTTGCTTTTACTTAAATGAATCCATGATAACGGATCCAAATCATATTTTTTTAACTTTGAATAGAATAAATTTAATAATAGTACAACTCGCAACAGTATTCATTTTCAGAATATTATATACAACAATTCAATGAATATACATTAAGTCAACGAATTCACATTAATTCAACGTCAGAATGGTTAAGCTTGACTGTAAGAGCCATGCAGGAGAGATGAAAGATCTGACCAAGACCCTTCAAGTGCACATCACATGGCTGCAACGCATAGGGGCTTCTCTTCATTACTCTTATAATGGTATCCCATTTCGGATGTAACTTGCTACCTCAAGAAATTTCGAAGTCACCTCCGTCGGGGTAATTTGCTCCTAATTGCCCATTACTGCCGTAAAAGCTACCTGAGCATAAAGATAGGTCCCGGAAACTCAATAAAAATTCTTTAATATAACACATTACAGCCAAGTAGGCAAATACACCCAAGGTAATGGAGGTTTCGTGAAGAGAAAAACAATCAATGTGATTTATTTTAATTCTCTTCAAGTCACTTTTTTACGCAAGGTATGATCGCCATTCTAAAGGGCTTTGCGAATAATTTCCCTTGGTAACGTTTAAAGAAAGTGTTTGATCGTCATATATAGAAAGGTAAGTTATAGTAGTAGTTTAGCATTTTTTCTTGCTCACGCGTCTTTCATTTTACATTTCTTGCCAACTTTTTATTTATACACTGATCAACCCTAGCTCATACATGTAATATGATAAGTAATTAGAAATTTAAATGCAATTTAGCTTTTATTTTAATGATTATTTGAGAGACTTGGTAAAATGTACAAAATTTTGCAAGTATCGACATTGATTATAAATATCCCGATGCTGGGATATTCATTTATTTATTTCACGTTTTGCTCTTGTAAGTCGCTTTCAGATGCCGACATAAACTTTTGCAGGTCTAAATACTTGTTAACAGTGCTTCAAAGTTCTACACATAGAATTCTACGCAGAGAATATCTGTGTACAAATATTATTGCTAACCAATTGCTAATATATTGCGACACAAAAAATAATTAAATTTTCGTTGCCATTTTCTAATATTTCTTCCTTCTCAAAATTTAAATGTACTTTTAATCTGAAAAAAATAAAATTTTGAACATTTTTGTGTATCCAATGGAAAATGAACTCATAGGTAATGTTTGCTATGATTGAAAAACCTAAATAGGTTAGTCTTGGATGGGATCCATGCAGTATATACAAGAAATTTAATGATTATATAAAATAAGCGTAGCCGAAATTTGAAGTATCTGGTTCATTTCCGTATTTCTAATCTAATAAACTTAAAAATACGTTTATAGCGCTTTACATTTAAAACTCATTCATAATTATCAGCTATTAACAAAAGGAAGATACTACGATAGTACTCGTAAAATGTCATCGTAATGAAACGCGGGCTTAAAATTAATCGTTGTTCCGTCTTATTAATTCATCTTACTTCCTTTTTACTGATCATCTCGCCCATATTGTCTCTCGATATCAATGGTGGATTCGAATTTTTGAATCCAAGCCAAGGATACACGTATTCTATCGAAATATAGGTTTTATTTAACGTATGTCTAATATCAGCGATATATGACTGTTATTTAAATGCTTACACTATTCCTGGAATAATATTTGCAAGGAGCGATAAATTACTTTGCATTTTAGATATATGAGCGATCGCCCTAATAATTCAATAGGAAACTCATCTCGATTTATTCGACGATATAGAAGCGCGGGTGTTTTTAAGGATGCGTAATAATTCATCAGCGTGCGAAGAGGCTGTTACTCCCACAACAGATCCAATTTTGACAGACGCGCAGTGCCCTTAGTCTTCAATTCACCGATCAATGTTCATCTAAATTTCTATCTTGTTTCGGAAACGATTTACAAGGGTAGCATTTATAGAGGTGCGTCGGAGTGCTCCCGAACTTAGCGAAGCACGGAATCGTTCCGGAAAGCAAAATTATAGCCAAGCTGTGCCGACAATGGCGGGCGATAACAACATTATCTCCCCATTCACCTCCGGGAAACTCCAAGAAGAACAAGAAGAGGATCATTTATTTTAATCAACCGAATAAAAGCGGCGAAATGCGTCGCGGGGAAGTATGTCAAGAGCACGATCAAAGTCCCGTCTCAGCCGCTCTGGAGTATCGGACAGAAAGCGGCGTAAATTGGAATCGAGGGCTAAATGTTTTGGAGGCAAGCCGGGGAAAAAATTTCCCTGCACCGAAAGGCTCCAGACGAAGACAGACCTTAGATGAGTTTGAATCAGTGGGATAGATTTGCGAGTAAGACGGCAGAGATCGTGAAGGGGATAGGACTGTTGTGGTGTTGGGTCGGGGAGGCGGGGGACGGCGGGAGAGGAACTTCATTTCGACCCGCTGAAATATTGAGCAAAGCGCAGAATTATTTAAGAGGCGGATTGAAACGGTGGAGCGGGATCGTAAGAAAGGAAGGAGGTGAGGAAACGATAGCTAGTGGGTGGAGTCCCAGATGGAAGGAGTATCAGAATGGAAGGAGTATCAGAGTGGAAGGAGTATAAAAATGGAAGGGGTATCAGAAAGGAAGGGGTATCAGAATGGAAGGGGTATCAGAATGGAAGGGGTATCAGAATGGAAGAGGCATCAGAATGGAAAGGGGTATCAGGGAATGGAGGGCCAAGTAGAAGAGACGGGCAAGAGAGACCGTGTCGTTCTCTCTGGAATCCGCTCCCACTTTCCTCTCACATAAGGAGGATATTTCTAATGCTTCACGGACGTCTCTATATACGGGTGGTGAGGAAGGACTCGGCTCATTAGTTCGCAACGATTACCGTTCCCACATTGTGCGGCTTTGAGCGCTGCCTTCCACGATACCACGGCGCCCTCTACAACTATAGCGCTCGTTGTCCGCCACGTGCTTAAGGTATAGAGGAACTGAGAGGTGCACCAAGGAGATGAAATTCCTTGCCCTTCGCACGCATTTATCCTTCTCCTCGTCACCTCATCCCTTGCCACATTTTCTCCCCCTCTAAACATTCTCCTACACGTAATGAAGATCCATGAGATTTTGGGGAAAATGGCGCGGGTTCATTCCGAAGGGTTGATCATGATTTCGCATTTCTAGGCGTCTTTTCTTGTAGCGTTCGGTGAATAAAAGAAAGGATTGCGGTATCCATTGAATTAGTCCGATGTTTTGGAAAATCGCATCTAATTTTCATGAAGCGTGCATTGTAAATGGAGCTCTGTGTTCGGATCGGAAATGTAGATGGAGTATTAAATGATGAAAAGCGGATTTCGCCGTTGAGAATCCAATTTTTTCTTCCATTTTCATCGTGAATTACTCTATTTGGAACGAAAGGGATGTGTCGATTCATAGTTTAGCATGCTGTGAGCTTGTTATAAATCACTATCAATAATTTAATGGATCTCTTGAGGGGTATGTTTGTCTGCTTTACCATAGTTTATATCGCAGTATATTTACAGTTTTTATCAAACTTGAATCACGTAAAGCGATAAATCTTTCTAAATTTTTTTTACTGCAGAATGTGTTCTCATCGGAGTTCTTTTCCTGGTAAATCGACGTAAAACCTGAATTTCGTCGGAATGCTTACCCAGCATTACCAGCGAAATAATACTCATTGGGGTATTACCTATATTGGTTAGAACTTACGCCTGTAAACCGATTAAAAACTCACAATCATTACCACTGTGAAAACAACATTTTTAATCATAGGGTTAGATTCCTTCTAATAATTTCAAATTTTGCAATAGAGGATTCGTTTTATGAATGCGTTTATATATTTTATGAAGTGCCTGAAAAATATTTACTATCTATAGATGGCTCCTAAATTCTGCCTTGTTCAAAGAACGAAGGCTTGAATCTAACCAAACGATCTCTTTATGCTGCATACCATATAAGAGACCAGAAACTTCAAAAATGATAGGGTAGATCTGCCAAAATAATCTTCGAAAATACACATTGACTGGGTAATATGGGTTTTGGGTATCGTTAGATGAAAGGATTCCCAAGGCTTTATTCAAACAGAAGCGCAGCGTACACAAATTTGGGTGCCAAACCAAAAGAACCCTTTAATCGCGTACAACGTTAAATTTCCGACCGGAACTTCAAGTCAAGAAGACAAACGATGGGGAATAGGGAATTCAATGTGAAATTTCCGTATCTGCTTTTTCCCGAAAATATGTTTTCGGTGCGATCGCCTGTGAAGATACTGCCGAGAAACAGTCTACGAAAGTATAGACGGATGAGTACTGAATCTTGAAATGGAACGCAGGCAAGAGTTTTTGAAAAAATCACTTTTTCATCTTCGTTCCACTTTCCAAAGGACTTATTATACATCATTTCTTGCACAGTATCTGGTAATCTAAATTGAGTTCAAAAGCTAGAAAAAGTTTAATTGCTTCGTTTTATTGGCGAATGAGAGTAAATATCGCGGAAAATTGATCGGAACTTCGCTTCGGAAGTCTGGTCTAATCAGAAAGCTTTGCGCACATCCGTGGACTCGATAATGAGGAAATATACATGAGATCAGCATTGAAAGGGAGTGATGCAAAGGGTATTTTCTTCCGAGGATCATTAGGGATCACGGGCTTGGAATCACTAACGACCATAGGTAGAATGGTTGATGAGGTCTCATGATTCAGCAGCTAAATCGTGAAACATACTTATTCTAAAAATGGCCTGCGATAAGTCCGTCGGAGGTCTCTCGTTCGACGTCGCCGATTTATGAAGAGAAGTTCAAAATTATAGTTTTATGAATATGATTTGATCCAACGCCTGGTGATGTACAGCCTATCTATGGACAAAATCCCCTGATGAAAACTTACATTACACTATTCTTGTTTCAGTGGAGTATCTTCTATCCGAAGTCATGAATGTAAGCTCAGAAATCAGCTAAAGCCTAAAACCTACTAAAACCAAATTCTGAAGTCTGTGTTCGGAGTTTATGTTACACAAATCACATAGTGATAATTCAGCTTAAGAAAATATAGCGGTATGCGGAGGTACTTCATGGTTGTTAAATGGTTAACAGGAAGAACTATCTGAAGTGAATAAAAAATTATGAATTACACGACTATTTTCAATTATCTAGTTTTTGCCTCTAATTGGTTATTAAGGAGCAACATCAGCTTTACATTCGGACAAAATTGATTAGAACTTCCTCATTTCGCATTTAATAATTTATCAGCAATAATTATTAGCAATAATCTACATGGGTGGTCTTAAAAGTTTCCGACATTTCGCCATTTTCGACATGTTTCCTGAAAATTTTCTGAAGATTTCTGAAAAATCTGGGGTCGGAAATTTTTCAGACCACCCTCGTACCTCCAGATTACAAATTAGGAAATAAATTTGAGTGTTACCCTTCAAAATTGAATTTCATTTCTTGGTAATATTCATGTAAAAATAATTTATTTAAAATAATTATTACTTCGTAGGGCAAGATTACGCTATTTCCTTAGAGAATGACAAATTTTATGATAAAATACCTGAACACCAGGTCGGTCCAAATTACATTTTTTATTCCCCTAGTTTCACGTAGTTTTAATGTGCCTCAGAAACTTTCGTCGTTAAATTTACCCATTAACTCTCTCCGGTCCAATATAGATTGGTTAATGGGAATGAACTCTCTCTTGTATTTCATATCACGAATTCCAATATCTTCGCTCTATATAAGAGTCGTAGCGGAAAATTATACTGGCATTGTCTTTCGCTTGAATGAATGAACGTTTTAAAAATGTCGAGAATTTCTTCACGAGAGGTACATTTTCGTTTACAATAGTCCTTATCTCAAAATTGTCCTTTTCTTAGATACATTCTAGTATATCATACTGAATCTGAAAAACATTCTGTCGTCAAAAGCTTAAGTATTCCGTCCGCTATGCGAGTTCTTTCATATACCACGGTTTAAATTCTAAATACATTCCATGAGAAATGAAACAGGGCAGATGCATTCTCAGCGGTTTATCGAACCTCATACCTACGAAATGCAGGACACATGACATACTAAATTATCTACAAAACTTATTGATTTTTAGGATTCAAACAAGGCTTCATGAAGTGATTGAAATGCAAAGTATACAGGAAAAAATAATTGTAATTTTAGGGAAAATCAAATTTCTACTTCTGTTAATATGTGATTGCAGACGCGATGATGCTGACTTTTTCACCAAAAGACTATCAAATTTAATATCATGAATATGTGAGACAAATTATTGTTTTCTAACATTTCTTAACTGTATTAAAAAAGGGGTTGTTTTCTTCTGCAAGACATAGAGCAATTAAATTTGGGTAACAGTGATGATGAATAATATAAAAATTTCCAGCCTGAATCTTGCATCTCAATGAAAGCCTTGTTTTATAGATCTTTTATTTTTTATTTTAGACTAGAACCTGTTAAAAACAGGCTGAAATAATGACAAAACAGCAATAACGTAACGAATAAAATAAACAAATAAATAGAAATCAATGTGCGGTTTTTCATGCTTCATACGAACAATAAATTTAACTTTGGTTAACAAGTTTCTTTTTAAAAAACAATGCGAGTAATTTGAAAAATGCATTAACATACTTTTTATTAAAAACGATAAGTGTAGCTGTGCTCGCTAATTCCACTATGTCCGAATATGGCTTATTATTTTCTCGAAAAAAAGGAAATGGAAAGTACTGGTACTTCCGAATTCATCACATTTTCTTTTATTGACAAGAAGAATCAGAGTACAGCTCAATTTGGAATAAAATGTGCCTTATCTTGGTTTCATAACGTTATTTTTGATAACCCAGTTATTCAGGATCTGTATCAAGGAAAATTTATCCGAGTAAGATAAAATGGTCGAAAAATAAATTCACTCGAAAGCGGTGATGATGTTAGAATCCAATTTAAAGACGCTACCAATAGGGATTTTGAAGGAATATATTCCGCTATTAAGCCTCCCCTTCGGAAAATAGCTACTTTAGGATTCGATTCCTGCTAGCACAATCCATTTACGGGAATGATATACCGCTTAAACATCCTCCTTTTCTGAATTTATCTCTCATCCCGTTACAAATAAGGATTTTAGATGTACATAGAAATAAATTAAGGGGATTCGGCATCTTTCTGCGAGTAACATATCAGCATCGGCCCACTTGAAACACGATTCCAAGTTATCTCCATCAAAATAAAGCGATATTTTAGAGTCGGCAAGGGCGGCGAGTCGAGCGGTCCTTTTCCAAGATTCGCAGAATCTCTCTATCCCACGCCACTTCAATCTCCACACAACCGCCGGACCCCCCACTCAACTAAAAAGCCCCCTATCTCATCACTTCAGACCTCTCACCTCGCCGAGTCCTAAATTAAATGGAGAAGCAAGGCCAAGTGTCGCGGTGTCGTAATCAGTCATTCTGCTCTCGTGGGAGGCCAAAGGAAAACCAATTCCTTACCCTCTATCCATCTCCCTCTTCCTATCTCTCAGCCGCTTTATTTACAGCCTTAATATCTCCACAATTTCGCGCAATCCGCTCTCTCGGACTTAAATAATTTCCGATCGTAATGAGCTCGCTCGGACTCGGGATTTTAAAATTAGGAAGTTATCGGGGTGCGGGGTTGAGCCGGTACCCCGACCCAATCCCTCTCTCCCGCGATGTCTCAATCCTTAGGGACTCTGTTTAGAGCTGGCTCGTAAATTCTCGTTCTTAGAGGTCCCATCTTAGGGCGAATCTAAAAAATGAGAATAAATTTGACGAAGTCTTCACACGGCTTGAAATATTTGCATGAGGCGGTGTTCCGAATTATCTCCGGTGTGTCGCGCCAGCGGTCAGATAAGCTGCGCTGGATAAAAAAGGTACGAAAGCCTCCTTATAAAATTAACTCTTCGTGAAAATTTTATATGGGAACTCACCTGGTGGAATAAATACTAAAAAATTTCCGCACCAATTATTATTTAATCCATCTGTCTGTAAAACATTCAGTCCTGAGTCTTGGGTTGAACCAAGGGGATCGAACAGTGATATTTTTCGTTCCGGTTTTTTCTCAGTTTTATGGAAAGAATCAAATATCTTTTCGGTTCCGGTTTCGCTCGTTCAGCAAATTTCGTACCTTTTTAAACTTGTATCTTGCCCCGACTATTTTAATATTTTATTCTTCTAGATATTTTCCTTATATAGCTGTTTTTCTTTACATTGCAATAAATTGAATTGAATAAAGCCTAGTAATAGTTATTTGCTATCCATAATGACCATTCCTGCAGTTCCGTTGAAGAAAAATATATATTGTTAGAATCGGAAAATCGGAACGGAATAAATAACGGATTTTGGTTTCATTTCGGATTCAAGAACTTTTTTTTCGATTCCGGTTCGTTTTTCACTCTTGAAAAAATAATGGTATTTTACGGTTTGCGTTTTCGGTTCAGTTCGTTTCTCGTTCCATGCCCCGTTTATATCTCACACCCCCAAACTACAAAAGCCATTGTAAATGGAATAAGGCATATTCAACCACGTAAGGAGTTAGGTATTTTGCATTGCTTTTTCTCACTAGGCCTAATACAAAAGTTGAAAACATGTGCGTTGGTGAAACTTTTTATATCGTTCAATAATAAGTGGCCAATGTGCATGCGACTATCCAGCGTAATTCGTACTTATTAACTTGTCATGTGATCTCAGCCACAAGACAGAACAAGACAGAACCCATACTAAATAAAAGATACATTATTCTGCATCCTGCACCGAAATAATAATGAAAATATTCCACTCAGCAGGATATGGTTCCAGGAACTGTAATGAAATATTCTGATTCAATATTTATTCAATAGTAATTCACCTTCATTGTTCGGTGGATCCTTGAAAAATTACATGCTTTTTCCATTATGGTTTTTGTGAGGAATCCGGCGGAAATATATATTTGTATTATCAATTTTTGTAAATTCTGTTTGTTCCTTTTCATCACGTGGTAATTCTAGTAGAAATATCACATTAAATTAATTAAACTAATTGAAATTGAGTATCGTTATATTAAGTTACGCTGAACAATCGAATCAAAAATATAAAAAACACTGCTTTTCCATCTTTGTTTGAAAAATTAACCGATAAATGGAGGATGCTGTTGTGTACTTGTTGGTCATTTCATAATATTTACTTTGGTCATCGATTATTTACATATGCCAAATATTGAATTTATAAAACTTAACATGGATTTCGAGAAGGAAAATGCCTCCGAGTTTATCGCAATTTTAAAATGTAACGCTCACATTCCATTCTTTTTGGAGTCTGATAATGAAGACTATCATCTACTCTCTTGGATTATACTAAAAGCTTGTTCCGGCCTTAAAAGATCTAGGACATTCCACTTCTCTTCAGTTACCCAATACTGCTTTTTCCACTAGGTGTTCTTGGAAATTTTCCATCTGTCGTTTTACTTGGCCGTTCCAGAAGTAGCAGTATTTTTAAAAGTGCTTCGGCAGGAGTAGTCATTTTTCGCGTATGGGCTCCTAGTGGGCATCGAGCGCCGGACCTCAGGATGTCTATTTTTCTCCCAAGGAATATTTTCTCTATTTGATAATTGTTCAGAGGTTATCACAAAATACTAAACCTTTCGGTAATTAAAGATCGATTCCAAAATTTTGATTCTTTTAGGTTATCATAGTGTATTTGTCGACGAAAAAGTTTAATAATATTGCCTTTTTCGCGAATTTCTTTTAAATTACGATTTTGGTGCTCTCACCGATATTAGTTTTGAGAGAGGTATAAGAAAAGGAAATAATATCCACAGCTTTCGATATTTTGAGGGCTTCGAAAGCTTATGTAAGTTAGTTTTCTAAATTTTCTCTCGGACTCTGGGTCTCTTTACTATCATAGAAGTGGATGAGAGGCATAAATGGAATAGACATATTCTCTACTTCATCCCACTTACTCCTTTTACATCTCAAATAAATTTAATAACATTGATCAAGTTTTTAATTGGTAACGTATTCAATCTGTATATGAAACGTCATACCATTAGGATGGTAATAGTGAAATATGTAATCCATCAAATTCTTACTTTTATTCGATCGTTCTTTGAAATAGATGAACTTCTTTTTTATATTCACTTTTTGTTTCTTTTTAAGCCAGTAATTTTATCTTTTCTACTTTTAAAGAAACTATTTCATCAGCTCTCTTGCCTATACTCGCTATGTACGACCAATTATTACTGGCACTGCACCTTAAACATGCTGTTACGTAACACAATTAAGATTCTCCGTACAAATCCTTCGCTGCAAGAGTAGGTTATTTTTAACTATGCAGAACAAAATGCTAGCTTTCAGTTTCTTTCTGAGTTCTTGGTACCTTCGTTATGGTAAGAACCCCCTTGTATCGATATTATGCAATTACTTGGGAAATCTTTTGTATTAAGTTAAGAACCATGTTCATTGAAATGTATGCATGAATTAATTGAGATAATATCGATCATGTGAGCCTAAAATTGGTCGTATTCCTTAGCGAAGCAAAGATTTCACTATGAAACTAACTAAAACTTAAATTAATAACGACAAATTTTAATTAGCTGCGGTAGCGATGTGGGTAGTGCATTCAGTTTATATGATAAGGATTGGAAGGGCCATAAAAACCAACGTCAGAATTAAATTCATAATCATCACCAGCAATCATCAAATATAGTCAGCCGATCCCGAAAGTGACAGAAAATAATCTAAGACGAAATGAAACTAGCTGTAAATTTTTAGTTGACTCCACTTAAATAGAGATAATCACTTTATTTTGAATCGACCAATCCATCAAACAATTTGAATATCCAATCAAATGTCGATATGGTGATTCCACTGTGAGTTATAAATCCTCTGTACTTTATAGTGATTTTTCCAAAGGTTTTCCAAAATTTGTCACTGAGGCCTTCGGCGGTATTGGCGAATCGAGGGAATCTTTTTAGAATTAATATATCGAATTTCTCTAAAGGAGCGTCCGTAGTCTAGGATTGCCATTTCACCGACTCAATTTTACCGATATTTGGTAAACTCTATTGGAAATCGCAATGCGTTGGGCGCAACGAAACCAAAAAATCAAATGGATCTCGCGAGGAGAGCAGTGATTGAGTGGATAAAACGGGAGGTCTCCTGCATGGTGGCGAGTAATGAAGCTGCCTTGTGTGCATACACGATGGATGCGGTGTCACATGTTCCGTCAGATGTTTGATAATATACTTTTGTGTTGCTTTCATACGCTGTCACGTGCTTGATGACTCGCTTTTGTGTCGCTTTAATGTTTTTGAGGCATTTTACGGTATGCCGGGATGTCGCTTTTGTCCGGTTGGGCATTTAAAGATTTAATTTTTTGTTAATACATGTTTGAAAACCTTTGCGGGAAGTGTCTCCGTCGGCGGGCAACAATACGGCGGAATCGGGCAATCCCGTATCGCCGTGCCCACGGATAGCAATCGGCAAATTTTATTGACCATGCGTTTTCCATAACACGGTAGTTTATGCACTGTCTCTCCATCGAAACAAAACGTTCATTCAAAGGATTGTGACCCGATTTCTTGCATTGTTCTTCCAATTGAACGCGTTTAACTTGACTGAGTGATGAATGCACTCTGAAGAAATGGCCATTTATGAAAGAAGGCAGAAATCACTCTCACTTATCTTCAATCACTCTTCAAAACTTCTCCTGAAGATTAATTTTACGATCGAGAACAAATTAATTGACTTTACATTACTTTTCTGCATTCTGAACTCTATAAAAATTCTTCTGAAATACTATAAAATATGCAAACGTAATTCGGTTGAGCTACGCTTCAAATGCCAATAGCAAAACTTTCCGTCTGTCCCATCCATGCAGTCCTCTTATCTCTCCTCATTTCACTCACTGGCTACATTAATCCTTGGTATAGATTTTCAATGGCCTATATTTATTCTTCGTTTTTGTTTCCATAACCTAATTGTTACGAACAGTTCATATTTATTCATTGACTTCCGAGTAATGCATTTTGAAGGTCTTATTTCGATTTTAAATTCCTTTCGCGTAAATATATAAGTTATATTGTAGCGGTTAAAAGTGAATATTCAGGAAATCATGCTTAATATAAAAATTTAAATGTCAACATCCTCTAGTGATATATTTTCATTCTCATCCAAGATCCTTGATATTTTAATAAAGTTCTCATGACGATGATGAAACAAAGTCATGGTATTAACTGGAATCCTTATTATGGAGTGTTTTGGGATCTGATTTTGCTTCGTCAAGGTTAAATAAATCTTCGGATAACAATCTGATTCCACTGAAAATTTTCTGATCCATCCATTATATTAATTAGCAGGTTATAAGCTTCCCATACAATACCGCGCCAAGTTTGAGTCTTTCGTCAAGAGGCTGAAGTTAAAAGGGCTTAGCTTTAAGTTTCACTTCCGAACAGATTATTTACGAAATAATCGGTCCTTCCGTCAAAGTCTCACTTATGTCAGAATTAATAAGCAATCATTTAAATTTCAATGCTCATACTACTAGTATATTATAAAATGTTATAGACTAAATTTTTTTACAATGATTCACATCATTACACGAGAACAGTGAGTTACGAAGCCTAATTATACGTGATTGAATTGCAATTCAACTCTGACTTTTTAAGTAATCATTATCATTTATTTTCTAAGTATCTGGCTGTAATATGGGCGATGGCTTCAAATCTACCGAAATGATACCCTTACATTGATATTCTTGTCCTACCCAATGCTTATCAATTGCGCAAACATGAGGTAAAACTTTGTTAAGATTTACATCAAAATTATCTCATGAAAGGCATGGCGAACTGACCTTGCTGCACACAAAACGTTGTACGTGGCTATGAACCACAAGTGCTCTTTCAAACTTGCATATGTGCCGTATTAAATCTGGAGGCTCCCGTTGGGGATCGTGCTACATTGTAAGCACGTAAGATCAATCATATGTCCTTCAAAGAGGATATTGCTAAATTATTCACAATGAAGGATATATCTTTTTCAGTTTTATTTATAATGGAATTTCCGCTCGATAAATATGCGAAATCTTACATAAGTCTCTCTCTGAAGTGGATAAATCGGTTTGGCATCCGGCTCGGGATACTTAAGAGACAAAATTAATCTCACGTCTCTTGAGTGCACCTCGTTTGGCGAATATTGATCTCCTTGAATCTAAATTTACATCTATATATTTAAATATATACGTTTGCCCATGAATCCGCCTTTAGGTGTAACGCAGGAGGTTTTTCTACCGCACACTGTATAACTATAGTCCGTTACTGTTGCATATTGTTCGCGGAAGAAATCTACGTTTTTAACGTACTCTACCAGCAATTATTTCCCTGATTCTTCTTGGTCTCTTTTGAGGGATGGACTCATTACATTAATGAAATGAATATATTTCCCTTTTACAAATCCACCGCATAACGATCGGAGTTTTATCAGCGTACACTGGAAAACAATCGAAAATCTAAGTTCACATTCGAAGATGGCTATAAGAAATCGGTGGAATACGGTATTATCTATCGGTGTTCACACCTCTGCCATACGCAATACTTCTTATCGCGGGGTATTAATGTAAACGTTAATGTACCTATCATGTCATCTGGCGTGTGCATGCAGTACTCTATTTAACCCGTATTTTTCTTAGTAACTTACGTATGTAAATGTATATGTCATTATCTGGCAGGAATATGGAGTAGTCTTCTTAAGTCGTGTTTATGAATGCCGAAGTGGCCGAGTGGTTAGAGCGTCTGATCCGGTTTCCGAAAATTATCCAAATTAATCCAAAGATACCCAATATCCAACATCTTCAGTGGTTCAAATCCTGATCAAGGAAATTTTTTTTTCGTAAAAATTAGGTTTTCTGGTCCTATGACGTGGACATTAAGTGTTCAGTAGCATCCGTATACCACTATTTCGTTTATAACTTTCAAATTTTAATTTAAATTTTGGATTTACAATTACATTATTAAGGAGAATGCCAGCTCGACTTAATTGCTGGGTTTAATATTATTCGAACACCCAGATATCTGAAATCAAGTAATTTGGAATCATTTCTTCTTGAAATGAGATAACCTTCTCATAAGCCTGTGGTTTGAAGCGCATTATTACTCTTTAATTGATCTATTAATTGGCTAGCTTGAGCATATGCAGATAATCTCATGGTTTAAAGAGGTATTTAAGAAAATATTGTTAGGCAAATCCGGGATCGGCAGCAAACAGCGTGGTATATAGAACGCTGCCTCCATGTTTATGATCCAACTTTAGATTTTAGATTACTTCCCACAAGCCATACTCTACGGTAACACCGTGTTGCTGCTTAATCAGGCCAAAGATAAACAGCTTAATTTTTACGTGACCTACTTATCTGATTTAAAACAGCTTTAAAGACTTGAAGTGATGAAGTCCACATTGTAACCGTCTTAGAATTGCGTATGTTACGGAAGAATACGCATTACCATATTTTACTTTAAAATCACTTGAAAAATCATCATTTATTCTTGGGCACTTCGATTTTTATATCTGCGAACTTCAAACTCTTCGTAAACCGAATTACCTCGTACGCTAAAAAAAGAGGGATTGCATATTGAACAGCGAAAGAATCACGGAAACAATGATACGTTTGGTTTTGTGAGTTATTTTTAATATACTGATGTCATGAACGAATTTCATTCTATCTACGGATTCAAAGGGAATGGAGAGAACGAGGAAGCTTTTTCTTTAATAAATAATCGAAAAAGAAGAGAACTAGCATTTATAGGAAGCTTGAAAGTCAACTGGTACATTTTTATGTGTCCTTCTCTTTTAATGTTGATTTAGTTTGAGACCTAACTGTCCATTTTAATACTAAATTCATTGTTAGAGCATTTTTAGGGAGGCTTGCCTTATTTTGTATATCTATTTTCTCTCCTTTATCGTCATCTGTTAGACAAGATGTAAGCAAATTTTCACATTCATTCCTGAAATCAAAGGATAAGGTAGCTTTGGAGGGGATAATCCTTTTGGTTGAATCAACGCGATTTCGGGAGAAACAGGCTCAGCTCATCTTTTCACTAACAATTCATGCGATAAATAACTTTATCATAGTCTGTATTACATACATGAAACCTGGTATTGAAATAACGTCATAGGTATTGTAATATCGTAACTGAGTAGAGTTTGTTCCTTTTTTATTCGATGCTAGGTTAGAGAACGCGAGAAAAATTAATACTAATATACAAACAAATTGAATAGCCACTTCGTCCTTTATTTTAAACGGCATCATTTCAAAATTTAAATTTATTTTAGTAATTTACGAAGGACGAAACTCATAAAGAAACATTTTGACCGATAATGCCTGAGTTAGAGATGAGCTCCAATGGATTATAGCATGGCTATCGAAGTTTGCATTGAGTGATTCTTAGAATTCGGTAATCCCGGCCTTCTCCAATGATTCAACACCTAAAAACTCTGGTCCTGAAGAACTACTAACGTAAAGCTTTCAACCTCTAACTCATTAACAATATTCATTTCTTACAGAAAAAATCCATTATTGGTGCTCTTACCGGTATTTTATTGATATCTTCTCCAAATTTTATCAATATTTATTCGGGGTTTTTAATTCAGTCATTCAGTTTAATATTTTAGATATTAATAAAATAAAACAAGAGACAAAATATCTCTATATACTTCCAGAGCTCAAAATTGCCCCCTTTTCGTAAAATATGGTAAATAGGAGCTTCTTATCCTATTTTGATGTACTCATTGCACCGTATACAACTTAATTTTCTCGGAATGGGGCTAAAATATTTTCCTCTGCTTCAAATTGAAATACTAGCCGAATAAATTTCGGGTAAGTATTTATCTTAGAGAATGCTTTCCGTGTATGTTTTAGTGATTTGAAATTGAAATGAGCCGAGGACGCCTGCGCTCCTCTAGAGTTCTCGTTGAAGGATAAGTTAGGCCCTTCGTTTACTATTCTTTTGTTTGGGTGGAAAATTCCGTCGCCAAGTCAAAAGGGATTCTGTTTGTTAAAGGTAAAGATTTGGAGGTTGTGTGTGTCTTACTACGAACAACTGAGGATCTTAATTTTCAGTTCCTAACTTTTGTAACGATTTCCAAAAGTTCTGATATTGAACGATTCGATTTTATCGAAACGGAAGTTTTGCTTTTTCTTTCCGAGCTTCTTTCCGTTTGTTTTCATCACTTGGAGAGGAAGTGAAATAAAGTTACCAATTTTGAATACGAAATTTCTGGATTAACTTGATTTACCTTTTAAACATTTAGATTTTTTTACAAAGATTCGTTTCTTCAGGGTACGCTTTTAAGTTGATCTCAGTCTGTTATTTGATAATTTGGTTGAAACTCTTTAAGTGAGACCGATAGCTTATAAAACTTTTTCTTTTTGGCGATACAGAATAATTTCCTACGCTTAGCGAGAAAGATTTGGCTGTGGTTTGATTTGTTATATTTGAAATTTTGCAAATTCGAGCATCATCATCGCTGTTGGAGAGCCTTAAAGGAGATATTGGAAATTTCTGATCTAGTTAAGTTCTGTTGCTTCGTTTATGTGTCGTTATTACTGAGGAATCTGTTATTTTTATTCTTCAGCAAAGTTATTTACCGTACGTTATGACAATCCGAAAGTGGAGTTTGTATACCCCTAATCTCCAATTACATATTTTATGTTTTATACCTCACTTTTTTTACTTACTCGTTTAATATTTCTAACTTTGAAGGTTATGTGGAAGAGAGGCCGTTCTGGCCTAGCATTACCATAAGATTTCATTAACAATAAAAGTTTTTCTGATATATTATTTACAAAAGCGAAAATCGGAAATTGCTTCAAAATTCTGATAGCGACGGCGAAAATTTAAGCTTGCATTTCTGTCGGTTCTTTGGCGAATTTTCTTTCAGTATCGTAATCTTTATAGATTGATGAATGCAAAAGCCTTCGTTTGTTTCTTTGTAATGGTTAAAGGAAAATATTTCATTCATTTTCCTCCATTTAGTCTTGCCTATAGCCGTGATGATGTGAAAGATAGTGAGGCATGAATAAGGGTGATTGACGAATTATTAGGCCACTCGCCGTGAATTGTATAAGTCTTATTCAATTAGCCAGTAGCGGCGGTAATAGTATTTCTAAAAAGTTAATGTCTTTTCGCATCAGAGTCCCGACCAGGGATCGAACCTGGGATCGCTTTCACCTGAGTTGAATGCCCTGACCTCTTGGCTATCAGGGATATGGCCATTTTACTGCATTTACGCGGACGTTATCCACTCGTAGATCAGAGAGAAAGCTAGAACAAACTACCTCACTCCTCATCATGCACGGCGCGGAAATCCCTCTGCAGACCTTTCGGTTGATAATAGTGCAGGTATTGAGGATCAAAACCAGAACTTGGTCTGCATGCTTATCACACAGAGTAATAGCAAAGGAATGATGAGGAAGAACGAGAATATAACTGGAAGAGGAGCTGCCTGTGCTTTGATAAGTGGCGGATACCATTCTAGAAGCACTATCCATCAGTACATTCACTGTAGAATAACTCATATACAAGCAATCACGAATGGCGCGCAGTTGTATGGAATAGAGCACTGTGTTTTAATGGTCCATTCGGAGTACCGAAATCTCTTTCGCATCAGCGCGCTCAGATGAGGTGCTTATTTTTCAGCAAAATCATCGAATGCTACAGATATTGTAACCCCCGGAGATTCATTATGGTTTATGTGCACCTGCATACATATCGTTTGAACACCAGGCGTCATTTATAATTTTTTATTCCATGCCCATAAATTCCCTCCAAAGTTTTGCAGTGATACGCAGTAGCTGCGGAAATTTTGCCATGAATATGCTTCTTAACGCTCCTGGAGATTTTTATGATGGGAGGCACCTGTTTCGAATTGCTCCTAAGAATGATGATTTTATTTTTCGAGAGACTCTTCATACAGCATGCGGATGGTGATGACGTAACATCAAATAAAACATAATCCTATATGCTTATTTCCGAAAACGCAGGGTAAAACTAGCGATCACTCGAGATATTCGGTATTCCTACAAAAATAAGATAAGTGTTCTTTCACCCATGCCATATTAAATACTCCGAAAATATGAGATATTAGGTTATACGCTGTAATCATTTCTTTCGTGCTTAGAGTTGTGAATCATTTGGATATGTAGTTCGAGGTTATTCATCGTAATTTTGTTGACATATTAAAATTCCAATGACTCCAATGTATAACTTAATATTTTCTTATCGTAAGCTATTAGCTGTAGTGTTTTTGTTCCGAGAGTCAAACCATCGTGTAATGCTTCGGCGATGGAGCAATGTAACTTATTCCTCACAAAATTGAATAAATCGGGTAATATATTGTGACTGTGATAAACAATCTTAGTTTTTGACTGGATAGCGTTGATAGATAACTCTTGTTGTAAATATCTCTGACGTTGCCGTAAATTTATATGGTGCAGAAATTCATAAAAATAATGAAGGTGTTTTTTTTACGTTTCTTCCCTTTAATTCATCTAGTGCACCATTCTACAGTTAATGCTCCCCAAAGCTGCCATGTAAAGATGCGAGATATGCCAGTAATAACGTAATTATGTCGAGATAGGTGATATTTTGTATTTACAGAAATCTTTGATCTTCATCAGATAAAATTAAAAGTTAAACGGATGTGATAAAGCTTCGCGTATATTCTCGTTCATTTGAGGAAGTAATTGTTTTCGTTTCAAATTAGTAAATAATTCCACGAAGGGACCATTGTGTAATATTGTGCAAGTGATACAATTCCGCGTTCACAAGGCTAATAAGATAGCGTCAATCCGGGCACAGCGATGTCATCCGCCTCGTCTCTTCCTTTATGTCTTATGGAAGTCTCATCTCAGATAATGACATACACACGGCGTCATCATCGCTGCAGGTTCTTGTTCATTTCTTTGGAAATTTTAATCATCGGAGCACGCGCTCTTCTTTGTTTTGCCTTCCATAATGGCGCCCGAAGGGCACTCGCTGCCGTAAATGGCCGCACGCACACCATGTACTTTTTTGAAGCGGCAGATAAAAGTGGCAGTTGGGTTGCGATATGCTCGAATCTCTTTCGCAGACACGGTCGCTTCTGATAGGTATCGCACGTGCGTGAAAGCGTCTTCTCCGCCATAACGATGTCATCCGCATGATTTCGAATCATTGCCTCCATGCTCTCCATGAAACGTTTCGCTAAAATAACGCACAAAAAGTTTTAGAAATACGCGAGACTTTTTCCCATCAGAAACACTGCAATTCTGATCTTCTAAATTGTAAGCTGTTTTATTTAGCTTTCGTCGAACCTTTGAAGCGTTGTGTTGAGGGAGATCAATTTATCCTTCACAACATAGTCGCGCTTACCTATGGTGTGATGGGGACAGCTCTAAGGTGCCGATTAGAGGGGCTCTTCTCTCCACACTAAATCCCCCTAATCTAACCAAAACATTATAATATGGCACCACGGAAATTGCTCGCACCTGGGCGACATGCACCCTAAGCTCGAGAGCACCCACAGTACTAGCTCAAACACACCTGGAAACACATATTAGCGCAATTCAAAAGTTGGTCACCGTTGTGATAGATTAACAAGATGATTTAGGAAAGCACACTCAAATTTACTCATTTTTGTCAAAAGAAGATTTGTTATCTTTTTCCTATTACATCAACATCAAAAACATTTCACAGTCACGACAAAGGCGCAAAACGTTTCTATAGATCGGATCTAGCTGTGTGATAGTGAAAAGCTGTTAAAATGAATTCAGAGAAGTCTAACTCTTCTCAAAGATAATTATTCACTCGGTGTAAATTAATTTTATCTTTCCAGAACAAAGCTATTTTGCAACAAACTCCAATATCTAATTATCAACTACTTTTGCGCTATTTTTAATGATACTTGATAACGTGCACTATATTTGTATTTGTATATTATTTATAAACTGAAAATGTTCAAGGAGTCTAATTCTTGTTAATCATATTCAATCACTCTGTGAATGTTAATATTATGCTTCGAGAACAAAGCGATGTAGTATTAAATTTATTGATTACAAGTTGAAATTTTATTTAGATATATACCAAGCATTGTTATAATATTTCATGATAAAATATATGATTTGAGGATAATCTTAAGAAAATAGAGCTAAACTATAACTAGGAAGTTGCATAAAGAGTATGTTTTTGCTTTCCTTCAGCGTAACACATGACATTATTTCGGTACGATTCGTTCGATCCAAGCTTCTGTTATTATGTAAGCCTTATAAATGTTAAATGTGGAATATAATTTTATAAGATATGAGTTTGTAGAAAAGAAATTTCCCAGAGAAGATTGAGAAAATTCCGAGAATTACAATTTTGATATCCTTTCCGTTTCCCAAATTTCTCGAACTGAGTCTATTCAAATAATGTAAGATTGGAAATAAATTAAGGGTGAAAATTTAC
The DNA here is from genome assembly GCA_036926295.1 of Pachydiplax longipennis. Taxonomy (NCBI): domain Eukaryota; kingdom Metazoa; phylum Arthropoda; class Insecta; order Odonata; family Libellulidae; genus Pachydiplax; species Pachydiplax longipennis. Next base: position 8,302,766 of record JAVFKF010000010.1, read on the forward strand.
TTATCGTCGATGAAAAAGTCATCAATCTTTCTTTTCGGTTGAAATGAAGCGGAATTGATTAATTAATTTTTTATGAGTGCGGCTAAATTAGTATTTCAAGTTCTTACTCACAGTCTACATAAGGAAGTTTAAATTAAATATCTCTTTTTTATTTAAATTTGAAAACGATAAAAATCTATACCATCCGAATATTTCGCAGTATAACTTTTCCTCTATTATATTCTCTCCTTCATTATATCTTAATGTATTCCGCATCGGAAACACCGCTCCTTCAATATTTTTTTAATCTCCATTTCCTTCTTTTCGAAATATCAACGCTTAATTCCCAAACAAACTTTTAAATCATTAAAGGACCTCTTGAAATTCAGATATCAATTTACACTTCATATTCGATTTAGAAAAATTTTAATATTCATAAGATGTCTCGAAGTTTGAGTATATATAATCGACTTGTTGGTAATTTAAGCGGAACTTAAAAGGGCCAGTATCAGTTTAAGTCCTCTTACCGACTTCAGAGAATATGTCAGAGGTTAAAGCCTTCACTCTTTGGTTAGCATGAAAGTCAGTCTGTATGTAGAATTTCGTGTGTTATTCGCGCTAAGATGAAACTCTTTTTACTTACCGTAAATACTTTTCGAAAAATCGTAAACGCTTCTCAGTCTACTTAAATAGATTTTGTATACCAAAATTCCCTCGAAAGATTATATTTAGTTCGCTGGCACTGTTTCTCGTACAATCCATCTTATTCCTTTAATTTTCATCTAAAAGAGTCGCACAGATCAAAGAATTAGAGTTTATGGATTATTTATTTTTTATTATTTGCTGTAGTTTGGCTGTCGTCAGATTACATTTCCAATTAATTATTGTAGTAGTAGCAACTCTTAGAGCACAAAACACTACCCAATAGCTTAAACTAGAAGGTTCATACAGATTAACATTCTGAAATAACATCACTTTATTTGGAAACACAATTAGAACACATACAAAACGATCAGCCGTATTTATAGAATATCACTTCCCATTTACATTTACTACTTACACCGCATACATCCCATAATTACAGCTACTACGTAGTCACAGTTTACATCGTTCTTTTGGAAAGACACTTCATAAGCTTCTCAATCATTATGCTTATAAATTTACAAAAAACACAAAACTTAATACATTCACTACACTATTTTACAACAAACTCCAACATCTATTTCTCAACTTCTTTTTGTGGTATTTTAATGCTAATTAATTTTACTAACTTATTTCGTTTTTGAAATATTATAGAACATACTATAGAAAATATTATCTGATTTATTGAATAGTCAAATTATTTAAAATCACGATAATTGCAATATACAAAAAAGGAAATTGTGTTTGTCATTGAATTCTGTAGCAGATAGTATCTCAATGAGAGCACCCAGAACTTTGTTTCAAATATACTTCGTTCTTGCTATTATATTGCCATTCAAGGATAATACAAATTTATTCCTTTGCACAGATACCATCCGTGGTATCTTACGTGATTGATTTCGTTTTCGAGATAGCACGTCTGCACAGCCTACACTGTCTGCGTGGCATGAAATACAATTAAGTCCTTGAGGATGAAAAAATACCTACCGATCGTTCGGTCAAACTAAAGCGAATTGAAGCCCTTGTGGTGACTCGAATTCCAATCTAATAGAATCGCAAAGCTTTGAAAGCCCCTTGTAAATGAAAGTAAATAAGAAAAAGAATGACTCACAGGCACAAACATACGAAGTAATTAACGATGCTGTTTACGATTTCCTGGAAACCGTTTCATTCGAAGAAATCATGTCCTTATTACCGTTGATTAATAGATCCTGGAAAGATACGTGATTAAAGTATGCAGTGAAACGTTTAAAATATGCTCTTTGTATCGATTTAAAGTGACATTTCATGAAAAACATAATAAACAATATATTCCGGAGGAACTCGGTCCTACGGAACGAGGAAGCACAAAATTTTAAAGTCCACGATAAGAGAACTTGCTTAAAATAAATGCGATCCATACTGCTGTAATTTGGCTATTGGAAATGATTATGTTTGAATTTACAATCATAGTTGCTCCTGATTGCATACACTATGTTATCATAAGTTGTTTTAGTTTCAATTAAAGCTCATTCTTATTTTATCAGGGTACATATGTATATTACATATGTATATTTTTTACTAGGAAACTATAGTCATACTTAATAAGCTGAAGTATTTGAAATCAGCTTAGTGATACTCTGGCTCGAAATGACGACTAATGGAAATCGTTGGTAATTTTTTCTGCCCCAGTTTTCCTGATTCAAATAGTGTTCAATCTCTGAGCCTGGTTTTTAATCTAATTTAATAATATAATTATAAATAATAATAAAATAAAATAATAATAATAAAATTGTAAATAGTAGTATTTTTTAGCGTGCTTCGACCGATGAAGTAATTTCGCACACATAGACCACCACGGGAATCGAACCCGGGACCGCTTTCAAGAAAATTGAACGTTGCCTCTTTGGCCATCCAGAATTCTTGCTAACAAAAGAAAATTTCCATGAATTCCAATTGTTGTTTAATAAAGGAAGTCTCAGTGGAAACTGCCGTTTCAAAAATTTGTCATAATTGCTGCATTTCAAGAAAAAATCAATAAAAGAAAGAAATATATGCACGTGATGATAGACCCTGTTCTTTCATTATCGTCCAATCACGGCAAAAAAATCTGAATGAAAATTGAATTTGAAACGTCATTTACGTTCATGATCTGATGATGAACGAATAGATGAACTTGAGATAAAAGCATGGATTGATTTCACTCATATACGAGGAAATGTTAAGAAAAAGGACGTGAAAGCGAGGCTCAAGAATCGAGGTGGATAGTGATGATGAAAGTGAAAGTTCTTTGTGAGCGTACAGATGCTTCAACCGCTTGGGAATAAGACTCGACTCGTAATACAATACGAGAAGCACAGGAATCGATGCGAGGCGATATCAGAGTTGGCGGAGCAGCGTTTCAGCACCTCGAGGTGAATATCGAACAAATCTCGTCATTTCAGTCGGGATTTTCGGATTCCATTCGGGGGAAATTGAAGGTGAAATCTTGGAAGGGTTATCTTCGATCGGGATGATGTCAAAGACCTGAGCATGTTCTCCGTGAGAAAACACCACAGGATACCAATCTATTGGAGCTCTCCTGCTTCGTGAATGAGGTTTAAACGATTGGGGTTTTCTTGTTTCTTGGGGAAAACACGTCAATATCCTCTAGCGAATTAATCAGCCTTGGACACGAGAGTCCCTGGCGCCATTGTGCCTCTTTGTGAATCGTATCGCCCTCATAAATTCTTTCATTCATCTACTCGCAGAGTTAGCTATGATATCGCAAGGATTGCTAAGAAGAGACAATTGCATTTATCAAAAGCGTATTATAATCATTGAGATTTAAAATTACAAATACAAAGTTGTATGAGAATAAAAGTATGTTAAAACACTTTTCGGGTTCTCTACTAATGTAGGTTTTACACCATCGTAAATAAAACACTAATTAACTTAAGTAATATATTTGCGGAAGTTACTTAGTATTTTATTTACGATGGTTAACAATGCATTCCACGAAGTGAGGATAGAACACATTAATTTTAATGTAGGTTTTCCTGAGTCCTACGGGATACCTTAATCGGATCCAACGGAATTCTGGTTATGCCTGCTTAACGAGTATTCACGTCTAATACAAAAGCATTTGTTACTCGCAAATGGAAACACCCACAATGTTCCCATTGCCCGAATTCTACAGTTGTGGATAAGATATTTGTATGGCCAAAAGTGATTCTCAATCTGACTTCTCAATCGCAAAAATTGTGCAAAAGAAAAAACTGGGAATTCTCCGCATCAAGCATTTCGGCAAACCACAACATTGGTCATACGTGCGATTTCATCCTCTGAAGATATTATAGCTGGTCTAGCTACCGGAATTTGGTACTCTCTAGTCTAACCATTCCCATGCGATTGTCTATGCTTACCGAACGATAGGATCCCTCTGGCATTGCAGGAAATTGAGTTAGCCAACCCAAACATGGGCAGTATCACGATACGGTTCACTTTGAGCAGTGCGTAAGTTGATTAAATGCAGCTCTTACTTGAAATCTAAGGATTTTAACAGTATAGTTATTAAACGACCTTGTATTAGCATCGAATCGAGATCGACCGAAGAGCCAAGGTCGCTCATCTCGTACACAAGATGAGCATAGACGCCGCGTTATGAGAGAGAACGACTACTTGTATTCTCCTTCGAATCTTATCTTTAAAAATTCAGAGAAGAGCTTATTGAGCTGGGCATTATTCTTCGCTTAAATCATCTTATTCTTGTGCCATTACTTCCCTCTCTATATTCTCTTTAATGCTCCCCCTTCTCAACCTTTGCTTTTCTTTCGCTTCTTAATCACCTTGTTAAAGGTAAACTTTTCCTCTCTCTTTTCCTTTGAAATCCTCTCTTATTTATGTTGTCCACAGAGGATAAAATTTTCGCATTTAACGATGATAAAGAGAGGGAATACTGAACGAAGACTGTTTGATTCATGAATTGGAGTGGGGATTCTCTGTAACCATTTTATGGAGGAGTATGCGTTAGGTATTCAAGGAAAATGTATTCTCGGAAAACTACTTATTATATAAGTGAATTAGAAATTATATCTGTGGAACAACAGCCCACTATTAATGGAATTAACGTAAATAAACATTAATACTTGTTGGATCGCTGCAAAAACTATGTAGTTTGATTTCTAAAGTGAAAGGGTTGTTTCACAGCTGCGGCTGTAACAGTAATTCTTATTCGTGTTATGTATGTAATGCCATTGTTTATTTAGGTACAATTTACTCATTTCTTTTGTTTGAAATATGTACGAAGTTTATAAATATTGGTATAACGAATTTCCGCCACGGTTAAACAAATCTGGTGGAAGCCTAAGTAAAATTACCATTAATATACAATTTTACACATATACAGTTAGAATAACATCAAATAGTATATTTTTTTTAATAATGTTGCGATGAAATTAATCAAAATGATAATGACAAATTTTTACAATGTTGAAAATAATTACTCAATAGTCACACAATATACGGTAAAAATAATTTAATATGAAGCACCATTAACTCATCATTATAAAAATTTATAATTTAATAAATTTATTTAGACAAAGAGGATATTTCTAAAGTCTTATACAGAAGTATGGTTTCAAATCCTTTTTCCTTTAGAGAAAGCAATTCCAAAAGCACTGGATAATGAGCATCAATTCTGAATTTTTAATCACGTCAAGTTGGAGAGAGCTTGAGAGAAATTTTAGTTTTTGTACCTGTTGAAATCCGAGAAGTTTCATTTTTTAAATGCAAGCAGAAAGTTGCCAACCAAGGTGGGGAAGGAAGGTGATTTAGAAGATCCTCGTTATGTTCTTTTAATTTTCTGCTGTCTTAATTGTGATGCGAGAAACGAGAGTTGTCCCCATAAAAAATTACGTCCCGCCGGTTTGCGGAGGACGTTCCGAATCAATTTCATCTTTCGCGCCTTCTAGCTGAGTGCGGTACTTTCCCAAATGAATACTGCGATTGTAGTTATCTGCCGCAAAATATTCCGTTCCGAATCCACGTCTCTTCAGAGCGCTGATTTTCAATTTAAAGGAATTCTCTACTCACCTACTTCAGCAATATCTTTGACTTCCCTCCGCTCACTTTCTCCAGGAAATTCTCAGGATTCTGTTTTTGGATCCTCCGCCATCTGCATTCCTTGTTCCAATTAGGAGAGAATCAGCTTGTCTCGCACACTTACGATTCGTTTGAGGGGGAAATTCGGTTTTTTGATCCTTCTCTGCGAATGTATTTATTGTTTTTGATCTCTCATTTGTTATAATAGAAATAAACTATCAACGCACTGAAATTCGTCGTAACTGTAATGGCCTCAACGCAGCAGCTTTCAACAGCATAAACCACACTCTTCTAAGGATACATATCCATCCATCGTTACAATTTAGATATTATTTATAAATATAATATTAAATAAAAATAATAATTAATTACTATGCTTTGGGTAATATCTATAAGATCAAAAATTAGCAAAATAATGCTACAGCTCCCAAAAATAGATACAAGGTAATGTAAGATAAATAAATAGCAAAAATTAAAAATAATATAATATTTTACAAAAATAATTTTCGTAAAATTTACAAGAATATAAAGAAAAGATAGAGAAAATTATTCATAACTAACTAATTAAATAATTCAACTTTAAACTATTTATAAAGGAAAGAAATCATGATTTTCGCTATATACTGGCGGCCACGGTGCAATTTTAAACCACAAAACTATGGCCGAAAATATATCTTTGTTGTGTTATTTTAATATAGTTTCATACATTCAGTCATAAGTTTGAAATGCATAACTTTAGGTTAAGAATCTCTTTTCATCAACCCAATTCATTATCACTTCACATTAATAACCTGTGTTTATAAAAAATGAGTATATTCAGTTATCTTATATTTTCCATAGTGAAAAATTATTCTGTGGATAATATATTGCTGAAGAACTAGTTGCATTAATTTAAATCACGTTTCATGGATTTATAATCCAAGATTCAATGTTTCAAGAAATTAAAAGCCGAAATTACCGAAAGCAATTATTATTTTGTTTCATCTCTCCCAGGAATATTTCCAGTTGTTCAGTCGGTTACAGCGTTAGAAAAACTTTCCATCTCCGCCGTTGAATTAGTGGAAACGAGAGCATATCAAGCTTTCATTTACATACATATTTGTTAATTACATTAAATTTGTATAATGATGCCAAAAAATGAAACTCCAACTATTTTGGCGAAACATGTCGACATCAGGCGTATTACAACACACACTGAAGGATACTATATAGAAGTTAGGTATCTCTAAGTTATATACGTATTCAGTTTGAAAATAAACGTAAAACTTAAACATGACCTTAATTTTGATAGAATTCCCATCAGCATGCAGTTGTTAGAGTAGTTAGACGATGATAGAAAAACTTTATTTTGAATAGACGTTCTGCCGTTCTGCCAGAATATTACAGTAGATAAAAACGGAGTCTTGTATCTTAGATTTCCTGTACTTGAATATATAAGTTATATCCAACACACATATACATATGAAACTTGGAATCAAGTATTTAAATTTGGGTTTATAAAGTATTGTAAGAACATAGATGAAGAAGTTTTGGATTGTTTAAACGCACGTTTATAAATAATTTCATTGAAAATTTTGTAATGAATGAACTTAAAAAGATGTACCTTTTCCGTAATACCACAGTATAAAAAAATGGGAAACAATGACAATGACCTCCGTATATCCTGTTATTATAGAGAATACGGCTCCTTTAAATAGCCATATCTCTCAAAGCTGAAGTCTTCCGAATCCTCCGCCACTCCGCTCACGAGGAATTCTAAATAAACCAAATTGCCCGACCTTGACAGAGTTCTGCACTCAGCACATAATCACCCCAACCGAATTTAAACGCGAGGTGAAGGCCTTGACTAAGTCTGCGATGGAATACGCCTGTCTTATGAATATAGCGCCCTAGGAAATACACTTAACTTCGCCCGAATCAGATAAAGTGCAAATCGTGCCAGATATATCCTAAAAGCAATTCCTAGACACATGGATTTGTTTCCGCTCCTATTTTAAAAACCAATCACTTTCTATTCCTCGATAGAACGGCGATGTCTATACCCCACTCGAAATTTCTCCCCTCATAAAATAGTCAGGCTTTAATAATAACATTTCCCGATAAAAAGCGCAAGTTTTCGGATTTGGCAGCTTCTCTCCGGAAAGTTACTTAGTTTAATGTGGGCTTAGGCAAAGTCTCTAATCTGTTTGGGAAAAGAATATCCCGTCATTTTTGCAACGTGGAATCAAATAAGCGAAAGAGACGGCGGAGGAAGACGAGGGAGGGAAGAGAGGTACGAAGGATGACGAAAGGGGATAAAGGTAAGATAATGATTGAAAGAGAAGGAAGAAGAATGATGGAGAAGATAAAGGAACTGATTTATTGAATGATTGATTACATTTTTATTCGGATTAGATATGGAGCGAAAGATCCTACGGGCGCAACAGCCGTCAATGTATGCAAAACGAGTGAGGAATATGAAAAATAGCGCAAAAAACAAACTTTGGAAGGATACTACTGAGAGAGACTAAGGATGACTCATGTAGCTCGTGTTTAAAGTTGCTTCACGATGATCAAAGGGGGTGTAAAACAATGCAAAACAACGGGGAAGCGTTCTTGGCATGTTATTAAAATAAAAGTAAGAAAAGTATGGAAGATGAAAGATCCCGGTGTAAGGGGGAGCAAGTAGTCTTTATACAGATGGCAAATAGAAAAATGCTTCTGATTGCACTTTCCCGGAAGGCAAACGCTGGAGAAGAGATTGAAAAGAAAAGAGGGTGTGTGAGATTAGAAGAGAAATGGGAAGCGCCAGAAGATGAAAAAATTAAGTTCCCATTTTTACGTCCATAATGGCGGAGTAGAATTGGTTTTTTACCGCGCCAATTTTCATAGGAAACTAAATACGCCGAAATAATATGAGAGGAAGGAAATCCGACCCTCGTGCTATTTCTGGCTTATTCCCACACCTTATTTAGAGCCGAGTGTCCTTTTTCACGCTTTTTTGTCCTGGAAAAGTAGGAATCCTCACGTCACACGATGGCCTCAAATCGAAAAAACTGCCCAAATCAAGAAAATATTTTTTTAGTGCCAACTACGGAACTTCGGATGGACGCTCATGAATGTATTCTGCATACAGCATTACCCGTCATATACGTAGATTCTGGCATATCAAAACTATTCAAAAGGTCGAAATTGATCATTTCTTGCAAGAAATTTCGCGTAACATGAATGCAATGAAAGGAAAAGTTAAGACATGATAATACCACAAAATTTTATTAGGCATTTTTCAAGGGTATACAACATAGATTTAATGGAATAATAGAAATATAACATTATAGGTTTGAAAATATGACATAATCGGTGTAAGTTTAGTCCAACATATTAATATTAGCATAGGGCTACATTTCCTCAATCGGGTTTTTTCTAGGTATTTTCATTATGCAATCTTTGTTTTCTATTTAATATTACCCTTCTTGATACATATGACTTTTGTGTATTTTATTTCCAATTCTCTTTACTACCGGACAGCCATACCTACTGAAATTACATGACTCTTTATTACAAAATATAAATGAATGTTGAATCAAATAAACATTTAAAATGCAAGTTTTTCTGTGATATGGCGATATAAACTACCATATACAACCGTTAAGTAATATGTAACGGCCTGAAGATGCAATATTCTAGTAAAATATTTGCAGAGTACGCTTCTTTCCAGGCTAAGACATGCACTATATAGAAAGAGGTTATGACATTATTAATTTCAGAGAGCTGTTATCGACTATTCCATGGGCCGCGGAAAATATAATAATTACACGGAAAATTACAAGGAAGAATAATAATCTTATGAAAATTAGTTCTAATACAGTAAAAGTCATGATATTTTATAACATTATTGTATAGCTGTATCGACGTTTTATTTCGTTCATTAAATTACGTTAATTCAGAAAATTTAAAATATGTATTTTTCTATAATTTTAGGAATACATACTCGTATATTGTAAACGTTTTTATGCGTAGCTTGTAGATGTTATTTAATGGAGTATTGATACGACTTCATAGTGCCTATGAGACTCTCAATTAAATCTTTTTGTTCAGAAGATTAGCAAAGTTCGAGATATTTACAAATTTGAACCAAAAGAGAGAAATTCTTTAGGTAATACTTGACAATTTTTAATGTTCGTTAGACCCTGGTCCATGACAATAAGGTTTACGAACTATGGTATTTAGTTTGGTCTATGTCAAATTCAGTCAATATTTTACCAATTACTGCTAAGCAGATACTTGTATAAAATACGACAGGAATATAAAGCTCTATACTTTCTACGCAATTTCAGACTAATCACCAAATTATATTATACCAATAAATAATTTGGAAACTCAAATTTTTCATATCTACCACGTATTGCTCCAAGACATACATTCAGATTTTTAATATCAGCGCCGAAAAATAAACATGTCATCAGTTTACCGTACCTTCACCAGGTTTCCTTTCGATTCAAATATTTGATTTTCCCCATCTCCGCTACATTTTTACCGCGCGGTGGAAAAACACGTTCCGGAATAATGTTTACCGTAAACTTGAGAAATATTTGTGCCGAAGCCTAATCAAGGAGCTCGAGATATTTTTGTCTCACCCAAGTTTTCCCACCGCCCCTCGCGTAGCGATCCCAAGCATTTCCAGAGAACGACTTAATTAATTCAAAGAATTCCCTCTTAGGAAATTCCCCGCTCCTTCAAGGCTACACTCAGCCGGAGGTTGTCATTTGGGGAACAAAAAGAGCGGATTTCTCGCGGGCAATCATCGCGGCGAGCGGACGCCGGACATAAAGCGATTTTATCCTCCACTCCGAGTTAATTTCTTCTTTTCGAATCCGGCGGCGGGGAAAGGGAAAGAGCAAACTCGCCGCAAACGGAAATGGAAAGAGATTCTCGCAGAGAGTCCTCCAAATAAAAATAAAATCGTGAAGCATGTAAATAAACGCCGTTGAAGTCCGGCGCGGAATTAATATTTGAAGGCGGAAAATGGTCCCGAGAATCCCACGACCTTGAGTGGTCGCGCGACACTTGACTCGACTCCTTGATCCCTGGAAAGGCTGTAAGTAAGTTTGATGGGATGAGAAGAAGGGAGAAGTCGATGGGGTATAGCGTTCCCTTTGCTTCCCTTCTACAAGGTTCGGATCAATCACCGAGCCGAATGCCTCCCCTGAGGCCAGATGAGGAGGGCCGCGTCTGCCAACAGCCTCGGTCGATCAGCCATCCTATACTACTCCTTCCCTTTCACCTCTCCTCTGACCCATCCAAAAACAATCCTCTACACTCAGACAGCTATGTTTTTCCACGATAAGCCGTGGCGTAGGTGGCGCAAAACAAGGCCACTTCTAAGTAGGCGGCTATGTATTTTTTTACCCGACTCCCCTACCACTACTTTGGTTCTGGTGGGGCCATCGGCATATCGATCCGGTGCTTCTCGCCAGGAGGCGCACATTTCTACTGTCTAGTTTGCAAAGAATTCGGAGGTATGCGTCTAGCCCCCGCGGTTCCACTCTTGTAAGGGAAAGTATTATGAGGGAGTGTTCGGATTTGCTTTCTCGGCCGGTTTAGGATGTGTTACGGGTTAAAAGATGCATTTCCTACTGGCGCCGCGTTTTCAAAGTCCACTCACTTCCTGTTTCATCACTACCACACGAGATTGGCTTCGTTAATGGATTGGGCTACTCTTTTTCGCTCCATCATTGATTTGAAATAACATTCGCATAGTCATTTTAACACGTTCATGTAAAACATATTAAATTATAAGCACGGAATTCCTTTTTAATTTTTAAGGAATTTTCAGCGTGAATGCATGGAAAATAACAGAATTTACAGCTAACCAAGAAAGGAGATGATAGATTTGTTTAACATCAATCGCTTCCGGTGTAGATTTTACAGTGTAATTCAGTTCATATCACCTTCTTTGGTAATTTTAGTGTGTCTCTTGAAATTTTATAACATATAATTGTATAGTTATAATATCTAAGGTATTTCAAATTTGAAAAAGTTTTGTAAATAAAGCGTCCATAGCCTTTATTGATTGAGAACAGATAGCTAAAGTGAAGTATATATTAGGTTCTTATAATAACACAATTTTATTTTATATTTGTTACTTTCCTTGTAGGCTTCCTTGTAGCCCCAGTTCAGACAAGGGATTGTGATAATTATGCATCCAATAGTATATATCAGCGTATAAACCAAAGCAATTTATTACTTGAGAAATAGTTTGTTTTTTAAAATAAGCCTCTTATATCTACAAAAATATCTACTTTCATAATATTCTTTATTTCCTATTCAATTCCTAGAATTGATTATAAAATTTCATAAGGAAATCGGTCTAAAATTCAGCAATCTAAAACTCTTTAGAAATATGGTTTTATCTTTTTCATTGTAATTTTTTGAATTTCAATTGTTAATCACTTGCTCATTACTGGAATATTTTACGTTTTTTCTGGAATTCGTTACCTTATATTTTATTCCAAATGCTTGTCTTTGCAAATGTGTTTTTAGCACAATCCAGCTTTTCCGTGTGTTTCCATTATAATTTTCCTAATTAATAATTTGTGCTTTCGAGACAAAGAGTACCCAAATAAATTATAAAGCCCTCATTATCATGTTCGTATCTCCACGAGAGAAAAATTCCATGTAGTTTATTTGCGTAAAAAGATACGAATGGTCCTCCATGCATTGTATGCGGATGTACGTGTACCTATTTTAGTTTTTTCAATATTTTGATATTTATCATACTAACCAATACGATTCCTAATTATAAATATAGATGCCATTTTTATTCATTTTCAAAATGTACGAAAGGTTGTGACTTTATATTCAGAACAAAGAAAACGCTCTCCGGAGCTGTAATTTTATAGCTGAGTTATTGAGTGGACTATTTATTATGTTATTTGTTCACAAGATATGAAAACGAGAAATAGACAAAGTCATGGCTTATCGAAGCCATGAGGAATAACTATGTAATGCTATATTAGAAGAAAATGTACCTGGTTATTTTTAATACAGATATTTTAACGTGGCAATCGTGAAAATCTAGAAAAAAATGGTTCTGAGAAGAATTTCCAGAGTTTGACAGTTTCCTTGATCTGGTCAACGCTTGAAATTTGGATTAGCCACCAAATGATTCAATATGTATTTTAAATTTCTATTAGAAAATTTCTGGAATCATTATCTACGTTGCTTTACTGTTTCCAAATACATTCTTATTCTTCCAATACATGTTATGATACAGTTGAGTGTCTAGCTAATATCTCGGTGAAATAATATTTAAAATACGTATTCGATTTATTGTGGTAGCAAATGTATCCATTGTATTGTAAACCCTAAAGTACATATATCAGATATCTTAGACACAGAGAGAACTAATTAGGATTCTCTTGATAAGGATTTTTATGAATTAGAATTGATTTTCCTAGCACTCTCATTCCCTCGGATACCGCTCTTGCCTATCTTTAATCTTTTCATGTCACAGAAGAAGTTTCTAGCGCAGAAGAATCAAGATTAGCGAACGAAAATTATTCCGCCAAACATCCTTTTTCCCGTGAAAATATCTGCTTTCGTCATCGTCAGCATATTCTTGGCAACTAATAGCTAATTCATTGTTATTTCCTCTTTCACCCTAAGATATCTTGAATGATGAGGAATAATTTGAAAATAAATATTCACTCAACCAAATTAAGCATCACTACATTTGTCGTGAAAGAAAATATGATATCGACTATAATAACCATTGACAGCCAAGAAAATGGTGCCTGAACAAGGAAAATTGGTGAAGCTTTATAAGTTTTCATCAGCTTTTGCTTAATTGAATCCCATGAAAGTAGTCTCACAGCAGAATTAATCTTCAATTGATGCTCTTTCAAGCAAAGTAAATTTTGGTCTCTCTTACTTATATTTTATTAAAGTTTTCCCTATAAATAAACTGTGGCATGGATAAGAATGGACATCTAATGTGTAAGGGCCATCCGAATGACTTGGCTTCTAATTTTAAAATATATTCGAGATAAAAGGAGTTAATTATTAGCATGGCATCAAAATTTAATAAAGTGCATAATGTCCAAGCTTCACAAATCTAGTTCTCTGGTAATTTGCGGATATATCCACATATACAACCACATATTGCGTCTAATATATTTAGACTAGCACTGCAACATTTACAGAGTAATACTCTAAGATATTCCATTTTGCTTCAAAACACAGCACTAGTTTATGTATTTTAGTCAAGATAATTTGGGTCTCTCAATTGTAAGCTCTAAATACTCATCACAATGACGTATGATTCCCTTAAAATGTCCTTTTTCACTTTTAACTTAAAGGATAAATTTGATCGATACACGCAATACTTTATGACGTGTTACTTTAGAATATGTTCATGTGATGCACTTCGTAATTTCCACACTGTTTTGTGGAAAACAGTGTGGAAATGACGATGTGCCTTCTTCATTTCCCATTATGGCTTTCCACGAAGTCCAGTCTAATACTATAGAATTTAATACAAATCATCTTTTCTCCGAATTCTTGGGCGAATGATTTTCGTCATTTGACTTTGGAGGGAATGCTATCACAAAAACTCCTGGTGTAATAAAAACATCAAGGATAAGGATACATGTTCCTCCACCATGCTATCATCTCTGTCCTCTCAATAAATTTTTCTAGTAAAACTGCGTTACATGAGGTTTCTGTCTAAATTCGTAATAATAAGAAAGTCAATGCGTTTTCCCTTTAACTGGATGGGATTTAATTTGAGTGAGGATAATGAAAGCGGAAATAATTTTCTGTATCTGAATGAAATGGGCTTAGAATATCGCAATTTTCTCCACTACTCTTTATAGGCTAATTTCCTACGCTTCGAATGATTAATTTACTGAATTTATTTCTGTTTCCAATACACTCGGTCTCCGCTGATGATATTTCCGTTATTGAAAATAATTCTATTACTTTCGTAGTTGATAACCAGAGTCTCTTATTTTAGTTAATTTTGCAAATTTACCGGGAATCTGCGTAGTATTTCATCATATCATCATCCTTCTGATGCTGACGTTCACTTTCCAAATTCAATTTAGAGGAGGTGAAATTAAATAAGCATCCTGATATACTGTGTACTCAAATGAATCTCTCATGACCTTCCTAGTAAAGACCGTTTTTCAGTGCATGACACTTGGCTATTTTTCTTCCCATTTTCTCCTGCAAATACAGCTCTATATAGTTGGGAACGGTCATTGCCTATCCATTCATGACTTTCCAGCCCTCTTGAGGGCAACAACCAAGCCCTCAATTCGTCAGATGGGACGGCAGAATTCTCGACGCATTCGCTAGACCGCTATTTTATTCCTACACTCTTTGTATTTGAGTCCGCGTATATTTATTCTTTTCCAAGAGCAGTAATCCCACTTCAAACGCGGTTTTGTCAACCAAAGCTAAGCCTATCTGCGGTTAAGGGATCGCTCGTAGTTTTTACTGCCAACGTTTACTAGTTTGATTGAACGTGGTTTTCATCACCTCTTCAGAAGCACTCAAAACGTATGGATGCCATTTTGCCTATCTTATCCTCAAAGCAAATCTCAAACCGCAGTTTAGTACCTGTTATAATAGACAAGAGTTTCTAGTAGCAGACGCAGATGGGTTCAGAATATCACATCAGTTTAATATATATGCTTAGTCTGAGCACGGATATCTTTTCTTACATAACTATTCACGATTTATGTTTATAGATGTTTTCCTATTTCATTAAAGCACCGTTAAAGCTGACGTTCACTTTATTTGAGGAGAATAACTGTAGATTCCAAATAATAGAGAATCCGTTTGTTGCAAAATTCTTATAATAATTACAACAGAACTCATAAGTAATTTCAACCTGAGGAGTTCGTGTAACGGAATGGAAAAATTATACCGAAATTAATATATTTGGTTCTTGTGATGCATTTAAGTCTCACATCAATAAATATAGAACAAATAAAAAGGACCCAGTTTTATTAATTAGATAATTGATAGAAAAAATTATAATTTGCTAAGTTCTTTTTTGCTTTTGGATCCGTACGTATTCTCCTTCAGAAGCTTCGATAATTGAAATGTGATATTTTTTTTGAAAAATGCTTACTTTCTACGCTAAGGAAAGAAAGGGATGGAAACCGAAGGATACCCCTCTGGCATTGTTTACGTTGCGGTCATAATCAACTCTAGTAACTGTATCTTACGGCCATAGAGGAGACGCTAAAAATATTTATAAGTTTAAGGTTGTTTTCATAACTGAAGGCATTGTTGACCTGTTAGTATTTTCCGTGGTACGGAATCTCTTACGGATCCTTGAACATATAGCTTATTTTCTCAGGATACACCGCAGTAAAGGCGCTTTCCCACATTATTCATAAAAAACAGGCAGTTTTCTCCGCTATTTTTGGATTTATCTCCCCCGATAAAGGCTCTCTAGCTTTTTATTGTAGAAATCTTTGTTGAGTTACCACATCCAGCCATGTTTTATTCGAATATTTCGAGAGGCGTTTTCGACCGTTATAAGCGAGTGAATTTCTCCGAAGCTGAGCAGAAATCTCAGCGGGAGGCGTAGGAAATTTGATTTCCGCTCTTTATTTCCTCTAACCTCGTATTCTCTTTCCCACGCATGGATATCCGATTTTACATACGAATCCAATCGACCAATGATCCGAAGAGGGTGTTCTTAGTATCGATACCTGGATCTAAACTAGACGAAAACTCGGAAACAGTGGGCCTAGGAGTTTAATCATCGTTAAGTAAAAGTTCTCTAAAAGAGCAAATGAAAAAAAAATTCGAAAGGTCGTTTGGGATATGATGGAACTGTCCAGTACAATCTCATTGCAAGAATCTAAGTAAATTCGTGGTTGCCGTCTGCCTATTTTTCGCCAATTTCTGAGAACTTTTTCCATTAGTATAGTTATGTACGATGGGAAAGAATATAAGCTCTGCTTTTAATGAATAAGAAGTTCGAAATAGTCTTCGATCGCCGAATATGTCAGTGACCGTCGGCCTAATTCCTCGAAAGAAGGAAGTCGCGGATTAGCGACCTTATGAGAAACACCTAATGCGAATTTCGGAGGCTATACCACCATTCTCAGATACTTGAAACACACAATGATGTATTGTAGATCAATTTCGATTGTTTGTTACTAACGCATTTTTAGATTCCATGATGATGCATTTACCCCCCAGAAGTTCAGTAATCCGCGGCCTACATCTACTTCGAGGAATTGGCCCTACGGTAACCGGCGTATTCGGCGATTGAAGTATTTCAAACATCTCATAGTTTAGATATTTTTGCAACATGTAGCATAACTACCACACATTATGGAAACTATTACTAACTCTTGAATAGAAAATGGAAAGGGAAGTTCATGAAAATTCAATATTAACTCTGGAAATCGAATGTTTGTTATTTTAACATCTCAAATTAAAATTCTCTTTATTTATAAGACAATTGCTATTAGAAGATTTCAAATCAGTTTTGTTTGGTTGTAACTAACGTATTTTTGTATCCCAAGATTGGCAAAAGCTCCATTAGTTAGAGCATACACTCGACAAGCGGGAATTTTAAGTTCCAGTATTGTCATTTTTTTCATGTCCGTTTATCTTTGAGAATATTTCTGGGCTCCCGACGTTTCTTGCGATAGTATCATTATCCTTTTCGCAGAGAATTTTTTCCAATCGGTGGGATGATTTAAGTGAGAATATAATGTTGCAATTGAAAACGTTTTCCTTATTTTATAACATTTTAGAAAGTTATAAAAATGAGAATAGGTGACTATATAAGAAAATGTTGCTTTAGAGTGCCTTTTCAGTCTATATTCCATTATCCAAGAGAGATGAGAATGCGATTATTTTAATAGATTTCGCGCAAAAATATGCTTCCTTGTAGAATATGTCGGCTAAGATAGATTAATGTGTCCTTTTGGAAACTCGGTGAATATTTTTAATGGTTTACTTTTTATTTAATTCTGCGAGTCGCAGCAGGTTGTAATTTCAGACAGAATTCTATTTACAGTCGATGTTAACCAAGCGTATAGGATAGTGTTTATTCGGCGGTAGGCCGATTTCAAAATATTTAAACGGGATTTGCGGTGCCTGTTGAATAGTTTTGGGGAATGAAGTAACGATTAGTATGTTTGCTGGATAAAATAAGTAAGTTTAAACCTCAAAAGGATTATCCATCCAATTCATCTATCCATCCAAATTTCTTCAAAAGTCAAAACGTTAAAACTATCTAAATTTTATATCCGCTGTTGTTCAATCTCCTCCCAAGTCTTTCCATATTTAAATATCAAAGTTATATAAATAAAAAATTAATATTTACTACATTAATACTGTGTGCTTCATACTGTCCTCTCTCGTGAGCAGATATTCGTGTCATCCTTCTCAGATATTCGTTTATTATTTTCATATTTTCAAAGATGCAAAATAAGTGAGGTGTATTTGTAAGAACATAAAGGAGAAGATCCAGTGTTGGAGAAATTCGGGCCAAAGAATTGAAGAGGTGGAAGAATGAACGCTGAAATATTTTAACGACCATCTCTCTTTCTCTCTGTCGCGTCATTTTCGACGGCAGAAGACCGGTGCATGGGAGGGAAGGAATTCTTTGCATTTTTAGCTGAATTTCGCTCAAGCCTCCTTCAATAAGCATTCATATCAACAGATTCCTCTCTCAAGCATTTATCATGGATATTAGCCTAAAAACAAAAACAATGAAAAATGCTGATCCTCCATTTTTATTAAGAAATATTTTTTCTTCCTTTACAAATGCAAGGATACACGGTTTGGAATTTGAAAACAAGGAGAATATTCTTTTGTCTGGATCCATCTATGCAATTTTTATTCCTCGTTTTAGTGAAAATTACAAGAACAGCTGAGGTTATATTTTCTATCTTTAGAAATGCGTCAGTAGCTCCCCATTAAAGCTGATTTCCTCATCCGCATATCTTAAGTCCTATTTCTTGGTTTTTTGTCTACTGAAAATAGAACCTTCATAATGTTCTTCTGTACATAAAAGTATATTTCGGCGTTGCTTCGGATATTTTCATAGGAAATGGGTAATAACATTGTCCCCATAAATCATCATACGATTTATTCTTGTAATTCGTATATATGAATCTCATCTAATATAATGGTAAAAATTTTAATCCTGCCAAAATTGACTGTTCAGTATGTACAAAGTTTTTCTTCAAATAATGAAAAATAGACAATATATTTGCTGGGAAAACAATTTTCTCATTCTAAATTTTCATCTCATTCAATATTTTTTCGTAATATTTTCAATATGAACGAATCCCAATACTAAATGTGAAAAGGCCAGAGTATTCATTAACTTAACAGTTGCCTACGAGGTCATGCCTTCAAGTATCGTTTTCACTTATCATATCTCACATTCGATTAAATTGATGAAGCTCTATCGCGTTCTGTGTATATTCCAAAAGAAAATCTATTGTAGAACTTAATACGACCTATTGAGAAAAAATCATGAGTTAAAATTTTCAAATCCTGTACAAATGGAAAAATGATAAAATTCTGTGTCTTTTTAATTTGAATTTCACATAACATCGCAGTATTTAATTTCCGTTGTAAAATAAAAAAGCTCTAGACTTACTTAGGGCTTGCAATAAGGCTCCAACGTTGGCAATCAAACAAAAGATGCTTAAACTGGATTATTCAAAATGCGTATGTAATTGAATATAAGTATAATTCATTTTCATAATTCACTTCTCAGTTACCACTTTTGGTTAAATTGCCAATATTTAATCAATCAATAAGAAATCTTTCAGCTAATTTCAAAACGGGTATTCCTATTCGCTTTATTACCTATTGCATTATTCATATATGCGTTTATTTATCCTGGATACTTTTTCAATTGAAACAAAAACATTATCATAAGTGGTTGAGTTATCAATGGGAATGCTGCAAGTGAGAAGCTGAGTTCACCAGGTTGTTTCGTATTACGCATACGTGGGCATTATTCTCCCTAATCATGAGTATACAACGTACGTCTGACGATGAGTAAAGTTTACTTTCGCAGCGGAATTTCGCCGTGAAACGGAGATTGGCTCTGTAAGGGTAACATCAAACAATTTACAGGCACCTGTGGTAGTCATTCCTTAATGATGCAAGCCTGGCTTCCTAATGAAAATGAATTGGCCACATCTGAATACATTTAGTCGCATGAGTGAAGACTAGTTTTAAAAATGTAAGAATATATGTTTAGGGAGCTGAAATTTTAAAGAAAATTAATTTTTAGTAACAGTAGATTAAGCGCTTAAATTTTACAAATTTATAAATTCACAACACCTGAGAAATAAACATTTGGAATATGCGTCCTTCAAATTTAACCTCACTAATAGATTAGGACAGAAAAGAACCAGATAAAACACTGATTCAGAAATCGAAGATATAATGGTACTGATACGTGAGTTCATTTCTCAGAACTCTGCGATTTTTAGATCCTTAAATAATGACCCCACCGCAAATTTAAAAGAAAACGAAAAAATTGTGGAATCTAAATATACCAGCTGCGGCAGTGGGGTGGCTATTATACCAACGCACCCGGGTACTAGTTCAGGCTAGTCAGATTTTCTTTTTTGGGGATTTTTGTGTTTCTTCAGCAACAATATTAATAATTAATGAGTTTGTAATTGTAACATTCCTGTTTCAATTAAGGAGTATACTATTTATTTATGGTTTCCTTTATGACATTTTCCTTTAATAAATTTTTAGTTGTATTTCAAATTTCAATATTGCAGGAATACCAGAATTTGTCTGTTCTGTAATATTTTTCAGAGAATTAAGCAATTCTTATTGCTTCAGAATTTTTTCGTAAGCAATTCCATAGCTCCGTTAATTATTATAATTAATGTTATTATACTTGTATTTATTACATATTATTATAATTAAACCATAATTTCATCCACGTATAATAAATTATCCATGTATATAAATAATGATTTTTCTTGATCATAAGTGAATTAAATTTTAAATTATTTATCAAATTTATTACTCCAAAAATAATTTAACAGCGTCAATTTGGAGAAAAATCAATATCGATGAAGAGATATCGTTTTCTAATTTCTCGATATTTTTGTGTTTAAATTCACTTTGTATGGTTTCCTGATATAGTTTGTTTAAGAATGACTTCGATATTTGAGGTGAAGTCTTTGGCGTTGGTGCAGTTTTCCGAGATGCGAAAGACAAATAATAAAAAAATTGTTCGGTATTCAGATGCATGGAACAGAAGCTTTACTTTTGAATCAGACGTTATAAAAATGTTCTCTTTCGTTTTAGGAATGTTTCAAGCTGACGGGCAGAAAGTACCTGGTACCATGTGCGACTACCAGTTTGTAAGCAGCAATTTTTCACTTTCGAAAGGACGTTTCTACTCCCCACGCTACCCCTCTGGATACCCAAGGAACATAAAATGTGCATACAGATTTCGAGCGAGGTAAGTTACTATCTTTGAATCCAATTCATTCCGAGAATTTTTTGTAATATTCATGGATATACTGGTACGTACGTTTCCTCCTTATTTAAGGAGGCTAGTAGAACTGAGTTATTTGATTAAATCTTCTAAAGAAATATTTTATTTTATAATCCTATATCTGTACCACGAATGGTAATGAGGATTGTTTGTTGCTAATTATTCCATACAGCTTTGTGAAGGATAATTATTTAACCAGCTCTCGGCACCGGTAATCGAGAATTATTGCAAGACTATAAACATTTGGGAATTAGTAATGAAAACTCTTTATTTTATTGTTGAATATTTCATTAAAGTTTTAGCTCGAAATGTATTATAAAGAATTAAAAATTTTTGAGTCATTTCTTTAAATTCATCGAAACAATTATATTATTTATTTACGTATTTCGACAGATAATTCAATTTAATATAATAGTATATATGTAATATGTAATATAAAAATAACCAAGGGTATTCAACGATAAAATGAGCACTTAAAATCCTTCCTATGAATTTCTAGGTATTTATAAATAAAATTATTACCTCTATCTCGGATTTCCAATATTTATATATTTAACATTAAATAAATTTACTAAGCCTTGTAAATTTTTAATATATTAAACATGTTTGGTATAAATGTCATAGGTTAATGTGCAAGTTATTTTAAAAATTAATCATGGGATATAATATCCAAACCGTTCATTTTGCCTTTTTGATTTTCAATCGAATTTTAAATTCACCAATTTGGATGCGTTATTTTTTTACTCGGCAAAGGTTCGTTAACTCGCGAATCTCCAATTAAGAAAACACCGTTACGATTGATTCCGTGAAGCTCTCTTCCAAGATATATATTAATTAATAACTTATCCAATTTTAATAGAAATTGTAATATATTTTAAAATTTCATTTTGTTGTGTTTTTCTATATTGTGTCGTTAAATGATACATTGAAGTTGTTTTAGAAATTCCGCTAACATCTTACCCTTCAGCTGGCATATTTTTTCCGTTATTATTGCGGAAGACATCCGGATATGATTTTGAATATATATCATGCATACCAATGTTAAAATCACACATATATTTCCACATTTCCCGTATTTCTGCATAATATTTCCATTTCTTCGTTCATTGATACGGCTTTCATGAATTGCTTCAGCCATCGAATTAAATATAATAAAAATTTCGGTATATCGACCACCGTGATCTACAGCAGGTTACTGCGGAAGTTTATTTCATATCTATGAAATAAACTTCCTCAATGCCTTCCTTAAAACTATCTCTCGCTCATGCATTGACTCTATATCTGGTCATTTAAAATCAATATTTGAATTTCGACTTATGCACGAGTATATATGGTTTCAAAATAAATTATGATTAAGTTTGTGGATTTAAGAGAGGTTTTCATTTTATTTACTCTTTTAGCCATCTTAAATACCGTGAAATTATGAGCCGTTTGTATGAAAAATTGCGCTTTCATGTGCCCACCCCACAATCGCTTTCGTAACCATTCTCCCTAAATAACTCTGGGATTTTTGGGAGGGATGATCCTTGTATTCGTGGATTATAAGGCGGACGGATAAACAAAAGACTTAATAAGTGGTGAAGGGAAATGAAGGACGAAGCTACTGTTTGTGGGCATTGAATCCATTTAAGAGATAAAAGTATCAAAAAATGTACACAAAGAGGGGTTCGAGGAATTTTGGGCGAAGCTTAAATATGTGAAACCCCGTCAGATACATGAGTCAATGTGTTTATCTCTCGGATAAATCTTCTTGAATACAAACAGTAGAAGTGGCTTTATTCACATTATTAGGAGAGGTATGTTATCATAATTATTACAGCAATTTTTCCATGGAAAACACGGTTACTCCACTTCAGAATCATTTGAGTAATCATAAGAGAAGACAAACATGAGTAGGCAGATACAGAATCGTGAATTCCTCCAACCATGAAACCAAATTTTTATTAGAGACCTCATCGCTGCTTGCGTAGGAGTTTTTGTGTAGTATGCAGCTAGCACTATAACTCCTACACTACCGAGGCTGGTAATTATAGAGATCTTTATTTCCAGAAATATAGCTGAAGGCTTTGTAACGAACATGCTGTAAACAATTTGCATTTTTGCTTATCAAAATATTGAATGAAACAGCGATTGAAGTTTAGATTATGTAGAGTACTTCGTGCAAGTATTATATACTAATATAATTCAAATTTACTCGAGATTTATGCTACTCGAACTCTTTGACTTAACATTTATAACGATTAATATATTCTACATGTCAAAATAATAGTAAATATTTGCATCATCAAACATTTTACTTCATAAAATACTTAAATCTTTATCTAATACTCTAATATTTACTCTTTTTTAAGCTTTCATTTATTTAGTTTGGAGAAGACTGAAAGAATCCCCTTAAAAACCAGATCGATTTACTTCAGTACTCGAAAGGAAAATTCATTTTATTTTTTGAGCACTTCCAATTTGTAAAATAATGATGACACAGAAATCAATCTGCAATGTTGTGAAACTCAAGATGAATTATACATTACTATTTCAAGGATCCGGCATACTTCTCATTCTGAGTTGATAACTCAGAATTAATTTTTCACATCACAATATTGCTCTTTGCTAATAATGGAAGGAAACAAAATAATTTTATGAATAATACCTAAAATATTACAACCGTAAATCAAATGGCAAACATAAGTGATTGAAAATGACAATCTTTATCTCATAATAAATAAATGGAAGTCAAGTAACATTTTCACTAACATCTGCAATACGTAAAACCTTAGGTGTTGTTCATGTGTTCGAAATAATTTCACATATCTTAGAGATTCGAAACACTCATTAAGCCCGTCGGCAGCTCACTCGATGATCATCTCAAGAAAACTTTTAAATTCTAGAAAAACATGAAAAAATGAAATATTAGTATTCTTCCATCCAAGAAGCTGATACGTCCAATATTGACATAGTCATCGGGATCTTCTCAGACGGAGCATTTCAATCTCGAATTAAATAACAGCCGTTCATATTCTCTTCCCCCTCAGCATTTTCATACCGCTTCTTTAACGGCAGACGACCTTAAATTTCCATTCAACTCAGCCTCCGATAACCTCTCCATCCGCTCTTATTTTTGTTAAGAGTACATCCTCAAACAATCGTTTAATGTCAGGACGGCTGGACGACTGGAATACGGACCAGCGCCCCAAAACTCGTTCCTGAGAGAATCGGACGTCCGAGTCAATAAATTCTTTTACGGGGACAAAAAATTGCCCGTCATTTGGATTTAATTCACGTGTTTTGCCGCTTTGAGGGGGAGTGAGAAAGGACCCAGAAGGCGGGGCGTTAGGATGAAAAGAATGGGAGCCTTAATATATCTCGGAATCAGGGGATCCCAAACTTTTCCACGTCGCCGCACGCCCGCCGCCGGGTTCACTTCATCGAGGAAAACTAAATTAATGCTCCTTAATAATTAAAAATCTTGAGTGGTATCCCCTTCGAAATTTTATACATATTTTTCCGCCGGTGGAGTAGGAAATTGAATTATTTCACGGGGTTCGAGCTCGTTTTTTCCCCGCTGTTCATGAAGTTTTAACGTGGAAATCACCTTTCCTGGTTTTTCCGCGAATAAAATATATATTTGGCAGTAAGTTTCGAAGGGATTTCGTAACTTGTTCTTTGAGGGTGCTTTTGAGAACAAGCTACTCTTAGAAAATATCGTTTTAGGACTACGAATGACGAAAGTACTTCGTGCATATCAATTCGGGTCACCTTCCGCAATTATAATTCAGAATGAGGGAAATGTCGTTTTTTGCATTACATCTAGAGATTAGGGTTCAAAAAGTGTAGCAAATGTCATTGCCCCCTTAGATTGTCAGTTATGTCAATATTCAAGCTCTGGTTACTACCTAACAGTCATTTGAAGTGTAAAGAAAGTCTCTTTATTCATTATTATTAATCTATTGAGCAAATAACGTCTTAGTTACGGAAACTGAAAAAATAATTACTTTGCGAAGTAACTAAGGTAAGTTTAACTAATTAATCTATCTTTGTCTAGTTAGTGATAAATAACATACAGTGAAAGTAGTTTGGTCTACAATTTATTTTTATTAAACTAGAAGTTTGGAATTATCACATTGTGCAAAATACGTCCTTCAAATCACTGAACATAAGTAATACAAGATTTTATATAGTTCAAAAATTGAGATAAAACTTAATGAATTAATCTAACTAATTTAAAAAGGGCAGAAGTAGAATTACTCTTTACTCTTAAAAATATTCTCAAATAATCTCCGCTAACTCATTTATCCGACTACGTGCTACTTTTCATTTCCGTCATATCTTCAATTAAACCGACATAAAATGGCTTCAATTAGTTTGTTTCCCCTGTAAGCCTCCCATCCTCATGTCATGGCCGGAATAATAAATGCTGTTTTACACGAGACCCGAAGTTAGGGATACATTTTTACTTGACAAGAACTAATAACCTCTCTCGAAGGAATTAATTAGTCCGAAGAAAACTCTCTCAAATTCAAGGATTTATTCTATCCCTCTGTATCACAGAGGTGAAATCCATTTTCCCACATGAATAAACTGGAGCATTTTAGGAAAAGACCCCGGAAACAGCATTTCGAGATCGAGCAAGAATAAAAGGAGAAAGTGAAAGCAGATTCTAGATTCCCCCATTATTACCGGCGCTTTTAAATAAAAGCCGAGATTTTATAAGTTTTTTCACGTTCTGTATTCATAGTGTACCTTAAAATTCTTTTGCTCGCTTGAAGTTTGGCTGCGGAATACGAATGGGCTGCGTCCTACCGCATGAAAACGCCGCTCTGTAGAATTTCTTGGGCTCCCAAGAGGAACATTTTTAATTATATACAGGCGTAAATTTCAGTCAAAAATGATGGAGACATCACCTTGAATTAATTTTTCTACATTTTCCTCGGCGGTTTCCTTATAGCTGCGGCGCCAAAACACCCACGGCCCGTCATTAATTCCCCTCGCGCACTGTTTCTTAATGTAAATTTGAGGAATAATTTGAATTTAAACGGATCTTGTTTTTGTGGCCCGTGGTTTTCCTTAGCTTCCTGCCGTTCTCTATTTAAAATCGAATGACCTTCCGAGCGATCCGGCATGAATTAATTGCGTCACTCGCAATATCGCCCGATTAAAAATTATGTTAATTAAAAATTATATTAATCGTTCATTTCATAGTGTTCGAGCGCAGATATGGAGCGAAATATCTTACATTTTATACTATTGCCAATTAATCGTCAGATATGGAGGTGAATTTTAGAGAAGAATACTTACATAAACCCTCAGAGGTACTTGAATTTACTCACAAGTTTATGAACAGGACAGTAAATTTTTGATTTCTGACTGCTGATAATACTTTTGAAAAATATTTTATTTGATCCAAATTTAAGGATTTGTTTATTGGTCTTAGCCATATGCTTAAAGGTCTTATTGAGAGTTATTCTAATTTTTCAGTTAAAAAATTTAAAGTATATGCCAAACAGAGATAGTTTTGTAATTAAACGTTTAGTCCAAAGATTGGCTAAATCCTTAACTTCTCTACCATTCACTACTAATAGATTTGGAAGAAGATGGAAGCGTACCAGTCAGAATGAGGTATGATATTATATATATCATCATCAGCCATTTTCAATTCGACGTCGAATGTAGGCCTCCCTAAGCTTTTTTCAATCCACTCTCTTCTTAGAATCTAATGGCTATGTTAGCACCAATTATGATGATGTCTCAATTCCGTCAATCCCTTGATCTTCTTTTTGGTCTCTTGGAGAATTGCCTAGTGTAAAACATATTATCAAAGGAAATTACAATACTGATACGAATTAAATGAAACATAAGTCATTTTTATTCTCTGCCGAAAGAAAAATGAAAATAATAAATCAGAAATTCTAAATTACGCCAGTTAATCTCTTGAGAGAAAGAGAAGAAAATATTCCATTCATCAAGATATGCTATCAGAAACTTTTCACAGAATTCCACTAACATTTTATTATACCTATCACAATCAAACTTTCATAGCTACGCAAGTTTCTTTTCTGTAACCTCACCTTGATAAATTATTCTTCATGTGGCAGAGTTAATGTTAAAGGGAAAGAGAATTCTTAAAGGAGAGTTTTTAATTTAAAATCTGGCATTTTTTCCTTAATGCTAATTATACATTTTATATCTTAAGATCTAAAGGTAAATTGAGATAAGAAACTTTCAACTAAGCTATTTTTAAAATAAGCAAATAGGAGTACCTCGAAAGTAGCTTACTCAGATATTTCTAATATTACCAATACATATCATCTTGTTAATCCTAATTATCACGGGAGAAGATGTTAAAACTAATATTAGACAATAGTGGCACCCTTATCTCGACTCTGATAGATAGCTTAATGTTAAAAAATGTTATTTATAATCGTGCAAATGGTAATTGCGCATAACAAGAAATTCACCTTTTTTACCCTGATATCTTTCATTCGGATTGTTTAGCATTCATCTTTGTCCAATTTTAAAATAAAATACGAATAGGCATTTCTCCAAAATTTGTCTTTTTCAACTTTAAAATTATTGACAGAAATAGAGTTAAAACGATTAACATAGGTAAAAAATGAGCTTGTCTATTATCAAGTAAACCGTACCGATATTATCCAACAACCTTTCTCAATATCTTTTCTTGGATATAGGGGCTTAACTTCTATTTTGTGAATTCATTAGTCTTCTATCTCTCATCCGCTTGTTTTTCTTATTAATTCCCTTCCCTGGTCCCAGAATGCCGAGAGAAATATAATTATCAGCTGAGAAACCCCTCCCAAATTTTAGAGAGCCGATAGATTTCTCTTAAGCGTAAAGGCTCAACTTTCTCTTGGGAACTTTGTGAAAGTCTCCCCTCAGATTGAAATGCAAAAGGTGACCCTAAATACCAGTGAGGAATGATTTATCATCAATTAGTTATCGCTGAGACACGACGAATATTATGAGATTAGTAGACGATGCTTTCGCTTATTCATCAGAATATTACCTTAATAGAAACATACCGCCCAAATTTATTATTTATCCGTGGAATAAAATGTGAATATTTTAAAATTTATCTTGTATCGGCAAAATATTAAATCTCAAATTATTTCGGGAAAATTCGCTATTTAACAGAATTTGATTGATTTTAACTAATTTTCTTGTAACTCTGAAAAGGTAGAGGATAGTTGTAACATTTTATCCGTCACATATTTTATTTATTATATTTACTGTGTTGTAAATTTATTTTATTCCAAATAAAATCTTTCTTAAATAAAGTTAAAGGGACGCTGCGACTCTGGAGCTTGTGATAAATACAAGACATTTAATGTTTATTTATTATGATACCCTCGTTGAGTACCTTACTAAAAAGTCCTGAATGATAAGAATCATGTTGACAGAAACAGTTCCATGAAATGAAGTTATTGCTTAGTTATTGTGTAGTTACTTTACCTGGTTTCTTTAGCTTTGGGATGATTTTTCTGATGATAATTTTCTCTTTCTCGACCCTCTCAGTAAAGAAAATCTTCAAAGCATAAACTAGTGTGTAATCAGCGTTGCTTTGGAATTCCTCGTTAGATTTCATATCAAATAAGTAAAAAGCTTTTCGTGAAAGCGGTTCCAGGTAAATTTAATTTGATCTGGATTTATTTTACGAATGATTCGATTAAAATAATTATGACAGCCTATTTTAACTATCGAATTTACGAACATCAATCTCTCATGCTTCTAGTATTTCATAATTAAATTAAATTGTTAAATTAAAAGATTTCATTTCCACTCATAAATGGGCATAACAGGCAATGTATTTCGTAATGCGGTACTTCACATCGTACAAGCCATTCTGATGATGACGTATGCTTACTTATAAATTTTGCTGACTTTATTTGGTCAAATATTTGAATTTTTGAGAACATGTTCCAGTGCCTATTACTGAATCTTTCTCTGTGATATACATGGGTGGTCTGAAAAATTTCCGACATTACGCCATTTCTCGACATGTTTTCTGAAAATTTTCTGAAGATTTCTAAAAAATCAGGGGTTGTAAACTTTTCAGACCACCCTCGTAATTACCAGATACTGGGAGTTCCCTCACGTTTTGAGAAAAAAGAGCGCTTACGGTATCATCGAGTAATAATTTTCTTCTAAATCGAAGGAAAAACTCCCAAATATTCTACGTGTGTTATTTTATTTCCTGAAAAAATCGTTGCGGCTAAAATGGTTTCGCGTCGAATAGTTCCAGTCCCGTTCTATCCCTCTGCAATCTTTAATGAAGGTAACTTCTTCGCCTGACGATGATTAGCCTGCACCGCAACGGGTTGCACAATTCAATAAACTTTATGGAAAATGTGTAACAAATTTGTTCCTTCCATTTCTCAAATTCCTCCAGATTCGAAATAAAACTGTACCGAAAAATAATTTTATTTCGATTTTGAGAGAATCAAAGTCATTTTCAACACTTCAACTCGTTGGATGCAACCTTTTATATTAACAGAGGTTTTTAACTCAGAAAAAGCGTCAATTCTGATAATAGTATTCAAATATTTGCATTGCATTTTTAAAATTGAGTCGATAGCTGAGTTCATTAGCAAATAATGTGCAACATTTCCCAACCGGGAATCGAACCCGGCACCACTTCCACCGAAGGCGAACGCGTTGCCCCATTGGCATTCCGAAAACCATTCAAGTATTCAAAGCCAACCCCCTTCCCTCATTTCTAATTAATGAAACATTCACTAAGGAAGATAAGTGGTGGTTGAATAGCGTGCAGTATATCAGAGAATCAGACCGTATTTTAAGAACTTCAGCATTTAAAAATCTCTTAGAAAAGAGGCCTTTTCAGCCTGTTTCTCTAAATACGTACACTTCAGATATGATATACTCTTCTAGACAGATAGTAGATTCCAACTGTATTCGTCGTCAAGCCACTTTGTGTCTTTTTCACCACGCCTAACGAATCTAGAACTTCCCCTTCTTCCCCATATTACAATAAAAATTCGCGTCACGGAAGCTTTCCTTAGATGTGGTGTAGCGAAAGAGGTTCAGTAATTGCCCTCGTGATAGAATCGTCTTTTTATCGTCGAGCGTCGCCTTGGAATGTTCATTGGGGAAATTCTTCGCGTTATTTGTGGCACTTGACTTGATGTTTTGTCAATAAGGTTAACGTTAAAGCGTTGGAAGGGACGTTTGTGATTGTTGTGGCTTTTCCAACAAAACTTACTGTAATCACTTCAGCTATAGAGCTACAAGTATATTTAAACAAGAAAGTGTAATGCTAAATTCGCTCTCTCAAGCATGTAGGTTATTACTAATTTATCTGTAGTTAATGTTGGAAATTAATACTTAAAATAATAATTAATGTTATTGCCTTAGGCAGCCTCCCAATTCCTTATCCTCCATGGCTTAACCAATATATTAACTCGAAGTTCGCAATGCACAAAATCATTTGTAAAACTCAAAATGTATTAAATTAAATTATGTACCACTTAATTTTAATCTGTGATAAACTGGTCAAACTTTGGTTCATTGAGAATATTTCGTCATAGTATAAAGATTTATGGGCATAAAATTAAGGTAATTAAAAGATAAGGTGCTATAACTCAAAGTAAAAGTTAAGATACCTTACATTTTACATGTTATTGCATTACATTATTGATTACTGCTTCCTTTGGGAGCAGTCCTTAGTAATTTGGTTGTTAATACCTTACATTTTACATGTTATTGCATTACATCATTGATCACTGATTCCTTTGGGAGCAGTCCTTAGTAATTTGGTTAGTAAAAATTTTGTTTGGTATCGGTGAAGGTCAAAGTGGGAATATAGGAAAGGACTTGCATGCACTACCTTTGTGTAGTGGTAGTTCACATTTCTCTTAATTTCCAGAATCATCAAATTCTTTTATTGTTTTTGGAATTGGTTGAATTTCTATTATCAGTTTAAAGGTTTAATTGCTCTAAGGAATATCATCAATCAAAAATCAATTAATTTTTAAAAATAAGACATAGGAATATTTGGAAAGAGGGAAATTTCCAGCAAGAGTAAGTAAGAGTAGTAGTAAGCTTGCTCAATTAAATTATCTCCTGTTAAAAGACAATTAACATAATTCAAAAAATGATTATTCATAATGTATCTTCCGACACACATCGATCAACCGACCGATCTATCCTCGATTCTCGAATATATATGTAAGTATAATCGGTAAATAAAGGTATTATCTATTGGCGTTCGCACCCCCTGCGATACGACGTTCGGCGTACTGCGGGAAATTAATGTAAATGTATCCATCATATTATATGTCATTATCTGGCTGGGAGATACAGTAGTCTACTTAACCCGTCTTTTTGTACGTAACCCATGTCTCAAAAATGGCCGAGTGGTTAGAGTGTCTGGTCGAATTTCCGAAATCTTATTACACAGTAACGTGTACGACTCAAAATTTGTTGACATAATTTTCTAGTGACAGACCTGTTGACTTTTAGACTCCTTATATTCGATAAATCTCAGCAACCACTCGAACCATAGATCGACGTAGTTAAGGGAAGCTATATCAGTAAATCTTCCAAGTTATGTTCCTTCAATGAATGTGTGCAGAGATTCCCAATTTTTTGGACTGCCTCTGTTGGTCACACATAACCGGTTTTGTCCTAAATTTTCTCTCCACTGGTTTGCAAGAAATTATTGTTTAAATAAAACTTCCAAAGTAACAGATTAGATTCCTACTGCAAAGCTTCTTCGTATTAATGTAAATGAATCTGTCATAATATGTCATTATCTGGCGTGCGCATGCAGTAGTCTACTTAAGTCTCATTTTTGTCGGCCAACTTCGTCTCCAAAATAGCCGAGTGGTTAGAGCGTCTGTTCCAGTTTCCAAAAATTCTCCAAAGCTTATCCAAATTCATCCAAAGATATCCAATGTCCGACATCCTCAGTGGTTCAAATCCTGTTCAGGGAAATTTTTTTTTTAAGTTTTCAGGTCCTATGACGTCGACGAACAAGATGGCTGCCACCCACCCCCGCTCTTATGGTTAGTCATTTTATTTTATTTAGCCCCCACCTCACTAGTGAGTGAGTTAATCATGTTTCTTTTCCTATTCCTGTCTCTTATTTTTAATTAAAGATATGGTAAGAGTGTTTGTTTTGCTCTTAAGTATACACGGCTTACTACTTACGCTAGAAAATGAAGGTATATCTAAACAACCAAATCGCGCGAACCAGTGTAGAGAAGAACTTGGGACCAAAATGGGTATGGATTATATTTAATTCTCTGTTACGCTAAACAGATCTTGTCCGAAATCGCGTTCATACCTAGGAACATCCGTGTGAAACTTTTTTTTAAACTTTTTAGACTCAACTTGAAGTATATAATTTTATAAAATATGTATAGATTGTATACAAATTTTTAAGCTATTAAACGCGTTGGGTTAATATGACCTCAGACGAAGAAAGGAAACACTATTAAGGATATTTAAATCATTTTTTAATATCTGAGGTTTATAGCTTTATAATTTAATATAATTAACCTCGAAAATTTAGGAAAAGAAAAGCGTGTATTTTAAGCAATGTCACCAAATTTGCAAAGCTTATCATAACTATTTAAGCAAAGAGTGGAAAACAATGCTCTGTTGTATAAATGACTCATTGCTAATAAACTGATCCAAAATCATAATAGTGACACCAATTTCAATAAATCCGATTTTGAAAACTAATCCTTTGTATGGGTTTTGAAAATTTCTGAGAAAATTTTACGAAGTTTTACTATACTACATACTTTAATCTCGTATATCCTCCGTTATCAAATAAATACAGTACAGAAGTATAAGTTCAGTGACATTTCTTCCCAAATGATCTCCTAGGCGTTTCTTTTTTTGAATCTTTTAATGAAACCTTTTGAAAGAAATGTTGAGTTTTGAAAGATAATTTCACGCTTTGAAATTAAACAACGAGACAAATGCTAATTCTAATCATCCTCAGCTTGAGAGACTATTTCGAAATTAATCTTAAACTTCTCTAATCTCAAAATTGAAGATTCTTTTGTGCCATTCATCAATCTTTCTATGCTAGGCGTTTCAGATCGTTACTCATTGTTTTTCTGCTATCGGAGATGCTTAAGCATTATCACTTGGAAAAGTGATCTGAAAGTTGAACGCATGGTGTAGCATGAATAATATCACAAAGAGACTTTGGAACTCCTACTTCTTCTTTCATGGTAAACAATTGAAAATGTATGTCTTTTATCACGGAACCGTTCATCCAACTCGCTTTTTTTGGGCCACAACTTAGGACTGAGAAAGGATATTTGGTATACACATAACGGAGCATGAAATATTGTCCAGTAGCTCTTAAAAAAATGCCCCGATTCCGAGATCCACAGCATTTAGTTTGAATGACAGAGCAACGTGGTGCTTTCTCGGAGATCAGTGTTTTTTCTTCGTTAGTACTGCGCAACTGGGAAGG
Source organism: Pachydiplax longipennis (assembly GCA_036926295.1). NCBI lineage: Eukaryota > Metazoa > Arthropoda > Insecta > Odonata > Libellulidae > Pachydiplax > Pachydiplax longipennis. Next base: position 8,336,422 of record JAVFKF010000010.1, read on the forward strand.
AAATTTATCGCCATATCGAATTTTATGAGAATCTGCGGAATAAAAGAATTCCGAGAAAGGCGTAAATCGTTTAGAATTCAGAATGAAATTTCCTAACACATTTTTCGAAACTTTAATTCGTGTACAGGGAAGATGCTTTTGTGTTGGAAGAGATTCAGGTTTTCCCGTTTTATTCGGGACACAATGGTGGGACGTGGAAAATGTTAAAAATATTTTCTCATATGCGTTCGTTTTTAGCATTAGCTGTAAATTTTGTATAAGGATAAAGGTTTCTGGTTCTAACTCGGAAAGGGAATATCGATGCATTAATGTTTGGCGCATATGCGCCTCTCTTACAACTAACCTCGTGTGTCGTTATTATGTTTGAAAAAATCGATAGAATGCAGAAAGAAAGAGTACGGTATGGAGAAAATCTTTGCAGCTGAAGGTTGACAAAGAAAAAAAGCAAGTTGCGGTAAAATGCTCTTATGGAAGAGGCATAAAAAGCAGGAGAATGCAGCAGTAAAATTTACAAAGGCAATTTACAAAGTAATATACATATACATGAGAAATAAAGAGAATTCAGATAAACTGGAAATAAGAAGAATTAAAAAAGTAGAATAACAATTACAAAATTAAAAAGTAGAAATCACAAGTCTTAGAATGACAATAGTAGCATAGAAGTAAGCAAAATAATATTAATATGGTAATCATGAGTGAATCATGTTCGATATCAAAATCAAGTTAAATAATCTGGATAACACCGGATTTACTTCAATCATATTACTTTAATTCTTATTTTTGTGATAATTTTGTGTTGCCTTTTTACTCTATAAAGACATTTTAAACTCATCATATATTATAAGCCTTAATTCGGATGAAACAAACATTCCAGGCCCCTTTTATATTTGAACTTCTATTGATGAATTAGCAGGATACGTTTTATAGAATAGAACTATCCACAAACAGGGATGACAGCAAGTAAAAGCAAAAAATACCATAAATTAACTTAATAAAATATATAAAATACAAATATACAAAATTAAAAATATAAATATATGCGCATATAATTCGAATAAGAAAAAGACCGAAAAGGATGAATTTGCTAAATACAATACTGTAAATATTTTGCAAAGAAAGAAATGTACCAATTACAGAACGTAAAAGAAGGGGAATGTTAAATTTAGCAGAAAAGAAAAGCGCTCGTTTTCTTAAAAACTGCTCTGATGTGAAAGGTATAGTTGACGATCATATTGAAGTGAATCAATCAATGAAATGAATCAATTCTTTCGTTTGTGATTCCAATAAAATATACAACCACAACACGAAAGGTGCACAAGAATCCGGAATAGAGACGACTTGATAGTGGAATACCTGGAAAATGATTCGTGGATATACGATATACCTGGCAAGTGCAGGTGGCAAAGATAACCCTTTCAAGGTAGCCCACACCTGAGGTCTTGGGTTCGAGCCATCTATCAGAGCCACTTTTATTAACTTCACCTGATGTTTGTTTATTTGTTTGTCTTCCTTGTAGACCCTTTCCAACGGAGCAGGAAATAGTCTTCCCGGTTCCGGTAGCTTCCCATTTCTCGAATGCCCTCATTTACTCGACCTTTCGAATGATTTTCTCAGACTTGCCGTCCTCTATTTCCTCGAGTATCGCGTCAGGCGTTGGCTCGAGGAAGTATGCTACCAATCGTAACGAATTATGCGCCAGGGCATGACATGAAAGGTAGTGCTGTATGCCACTGGTTGCCAGTTTGCCTCTACAGCGGAATGCGAGATTATCGTACGAGTTAAACGATTTAAAAAATAAAATTATTTTCTCCGAATTTAGAACTCAAGAAAATATTTTGATACAATCAGCAGAAAATTCACAAAATTTATACAACGTATATGTATCTAGCACCAAAAATATTCTCTCTCCTCCCAGGTAATCTGGTTAAACAAACTTCTGTGCTTGTATTTCTGAGAGATTTAAGGAAATGGCTCTTTTCAAAGGAAAACATAGAATATATTTTGTAAATACACTCTTTCTTGTTTTCCTTTTTCATTATATTGTTTTATGTCATTTTTGTGGCATTGTAATTTCTTTTGTACATGTTGTTCGATTGGTTGCATGCAAATTTAGTTTGAGGTAATCCAGAGACAGGTTCTGTTCCTCTGGGGTACCTATATTCCCCCCTCTTTTGTGTTCTTTTTGGCCTAATATATAGCCAAAATATGTATATTATATCAAACTTGTAAAAGGAAGGAATAAAAATTATTATATTTAAAAAATTTTTAGTCATAGTAGAAATAGTGGCGTTAAACGTGAAAGATAAGGTCATTTTGCACATATGGGCTCCTACCGGGAATCGAATCCGACAACGCCGTCACCAAAGGCAAACGCGCTACCCACTTGGCTATCTGGAAGCCCAAAACAGTCCATTCACTGGTTAAATTGTTGGAAATTGAATTCTCTTAATCTTAATCTATGAAAGATATAGCCATTTTTACCATTGAATATATCTATTGGTTAGGATGAAAAATACCTTTCCAAAGAGAAGAGCAGAGGAAAAAAATGTGGGTCATTAGAAATGATGTGATGGTTGTTTCATCGATGTTAAACTCAAATCAAGATACGTATTAGCAAAACGTTTTTGCTCATATTCCGATTTTGCTCAAAACAAAAGTATGTGCGATGATATAACTGCTCACTAAACGAGTAAGAATTATTGATGCATCGGAGAAGTGGCTTTGAAGAGAAATATCCTAAATAAAGGAAAGATAGTCATCGTAATGAATACAAATATCAAATGTAATTAGGGATTAATTGTGAATAATAAAGAAAGTAAAACTTCAAGATATTAAGCACAAGATAGTAAAAATATTTTTCTGATCGTATTAATATACATAGTCATATTTTATATTTATTCCCATGCCTCATGAGTTTTCTTACATTTATGTTGCATAGAGTTTGTTACATATTTACATTATAGCGTTATGAATCTATTGATAAACTGGAAGGACTTTATGCAAGTAAGGTAAAAAGCTCTTATCTGTCTTGGAGGCATCTATCATATGTTCTAATCTATTTATACAGCATTATGTGTATTATATTATAATTTTATGCCAATTCGACTCTCTGTATGAAGACAACTTTTGTCGCCCTATGAAGAATTCATAGTGTCTTGAAATCATGAACTGGAATCCGTAGCATTATATATAAAATATTCGATAAATATGGTTCAGCGTCTTTGCAATCTCCTTTTTCTTTCATTTGCCCTTTAAAATATTTATTACGTCACAGAAGGTTGCATTTTTTGAAGTGATAAGTTATACTACCATTTGGTTTTTGCCGACCCTTAGTTATCTTTAAACACCCACGGTTTATTTAGAAAACTATAAGTTAAATTTGATGTTTCGAAGTATAGAAATAAAACTATCAAACATGTAAACAGTAAAATATTAACTACATAATTTATACTCCTACAGAAATTCTAAATATTTCCTATCGGGAAATTTTATCACACTTCGCAATGACGGTATTCTTCGCATAACTTCAATTTTGCACTGGAATTTCTTACACTGCACATTTCCTCGCCCTAAATAAGCTGTATTCATTTTTACTATATTTATTCTTTATATAATCTATATCGCATATAACGAAGAGTTCGGATCATATTCGTGGGATGATAAATGGATTTCCAGAATCTCACTGGAGACGGGAAAGGAATCGAAAGCGCTGGGAAAGAGAGGCTTCAATTACTGTTAAACTAGAGGTGTTGACGTGATGAAGGAGATGAGACGTGCGTATTAGGTGAAGATGCGGAAGCTGAAAGATGTTGGAAGTTCGTGGAAGTCTATCTATCCATTGAAGGTATAACGTATACGAAAGACGTATCGGATTTAAAGTAGATGGGAAATCGAGAAATAGAGCGGCAAAATAAGAAGTTGAGAGGATGAGGATTGGCGTGGATAGCGTTTTCTTCGCTTAGAAATATCTCGCAGCAACTTCCCTGGAAAAGGTATACCTTTCTGTGGGTGAAAATAGTATATGCAGCCAATACGCCATAAAAAGTGATACGGTAATGAAAAGTGAAAATTTGTACGAGGAAAGGTGGAAGTGACGAAACCAAATTCAAAGCCAAAAGTAACCGATATCTGGAACTATTCATGCAATGCAAACCACATACACGTAGCTATTCAACAGAAAAGATATGGAGTAAAATGAAAGAACGGAACATTATGAGCGAACGATGAAATATTCGATGGGCATATTACACTCTTTAATTTTTATATTGAACTAATAAAATTCGATTTATATAATATATGCTGTTTGTTTCAATATTTAATATTTATATATTGTGTTACGTAAAAATAATGACCTATGCATACGGATGCGAAAATAATACAAAAGGAATTGTAATGAATGGAAAAGAATAATCCTATCTGCAATGGGAAATACGAGGATTCGAAATTATTTTTGGATATGAAATATCATTCATGTATAAAAGAAACTTGTTTTTTTACCATTGACTACGAACAGAATAATGAAAACATCAGAGAGAAATACGAGATTTACATCTTCTATATAAATAATACAGTGGGTAATTAAGACACTTCTAAACCAAACGTGCGTTTTGGCTAATGCGTTGATATAATTTTTCATTATGTTTTTAGCTGGGGTTCTTTAATGTGTTTGACGCTAAAAATTGAAAATAACCCTAAGTTACGATTTCTAGAAATCGGAACCAAAATAACTATTGGGCAATAATGTTAGTAATATGTTATCATACAAAAGATAACCAACGTGCGGAATGCGTTGGTTAATAAGTACTGTTTTCCTATAACTTCTGTCTCACTAATTACTTACAAACCCTCAAGACTCCTAGTCATGCTTTGACCTAATTCAGACGTAATGTAAGTAATGATAATAAAAATATAGTTCCGAATATTAGTGTATGGAAGTGTAGTTGTTCAGAAAGCTATATTTCTTCCAGTAATCTCATTTTCTCCACATTTCTATAGTTTAAAACGTTGAAAATTGAGTTATTTTAATTCTGTCTCTCGGAATTTCCGAGTAAATTTTGAAAATAAATACTTATCTTAGTTGTATTTACAATGTAAACACTTATACACTCGTATGTATAAAAATCCGATTTAAATGGCGGAGAGAATGAGAAGGTTAAGAAAATCGGTTTTTGAGAATACCTTAAATATATCTCCATCCCCATTTCTCAAGAAAAATCTAATTTCAAAAACCATCGTCGATTGAAATCGCTTTACGCCGCCCATGAGGTTTTCGGATTGAATTTAGGGTTTGAAAGAAAAGGAAAATTCCCCGAAAAAGAGATTCCCCCGCATAATCTTTTATTTATCGATGAGGATAATGATCTTTTCTTTGGTAGGCGTAAGGCTCGATGAAATTAATGTAATCTTCGACGGGAAGAAAACCTCTTCGACCAAATTGATCCCTATCATATTCATCCTGCTACCAACGAGAGATCGGAAAAATCGCGACCGGTTTAAGGGCCGTAGTTTGAATTCTCGTTCGACGAAAAAAATCGGATTTTGATGATCCGTTATTGATCCAAGGCGTGCGGAAAAATTCTCCAGGAAGAATGGAAATATCCACCACGCAAAACGACAGTATTTTAGTCAACGAATACCGATTCAATTTCCGCTCGTTATTTATTGATATTTCTTCAGCTCACGGTATCCATTTGATATTCTTCCTCCCCGACTTTTTACCCTTTTGCTCCCCGTATCCCATTAGTCATCAATTTTTCGTCATTTCTCCACAGCGGTTTCCGGCTCGGAATTGAGAATTACCGTGTTTCATAGCGCCGTTCCCGAATTTCCCCTAAACAAAAGCCCGTGGGCAAATTTGGTACTTAGGCGAGGAGTAGGAGAAAGTTGAGCCGCTCAACCCACTTTCGAAGCAAATTCTCCATGTGGGATAGCCGCTCTCGCAGAAAGTACCGTCAAAGGAGATTGTTTATTTTTTATAAAAAATGCCATCGCCGAATCCCCCGTGGACGAGAGCTGCTCTGCAATTGAAATGCGCTATCGTTGTCGGAAAATCAATGGCCAAAAGAGATTACCGAACCTTAATACGATGCAGGCCGCACGGAAAGTTCTAGCCGACCGATTCGGTCCTCCTTGCCCATTCTTTATCCCGCCAGATATGCATTAATCCTTCTCAAAGAGCCCGCCGTTTTCGCGTATCCTTCTGATTAAATCGTGCCTCAAATTCTTCCCAGATAATGCGAGGGGAACGTGGGGTGGAATTTGACGTTTTGAGTGACTGCCATTCGTAGTCGACTTCATCCTTCGTCTACGCATTGCATATCAAGGCTTTTCGTACCATTTTTACTATACTCCGGGGGACTGCTACCGCACCAGCATGGAAATGGTAGTTTTTCACGACGTCGCATCCCAATGATCTCCACCGTTTCAGGATAATTTTCTTCCCTCTACGGTGGCGGTGTCATCCGTGAGGAATCTAATTTTGATACGGATTGCCGAGCAGATGTGGTTGACACAAGCGAAGGAGAAAGAATGCTCCATAACGATTCTCATTCTATGCGAGTAGACTTCGCAAGATGTCAGTTGAGGGTGAAGGAGCCGGCGATTTACGTCGATACCTCTTGGTGATGTATCAATTCTGTGACGCACTGGGAACGGAGCGACTTATATCACATGTAGATGCTGTCTTCTGGGCTTTGAGCATAAACGGGACTTTCCTTACCTCCCCCAGTCTGGTCCTCGATGGAATGTACTTCATTCCGCAATTCCTTCACGTTTCCGAATATATCTACTTTAAAGCGCGTGAAGAATTGATATTTTCTCAGCGTTACATTTCTAAAATCCACCATTTAATCTTCTAAGCATATCTAGGTGTATCTATATTCAGGTATTCACAGTTTTTCTATCTAGAATTCAGTTGTTGTAAATCTAAAATCAGGATAATAAGTAAATAATTAATTCACGAATATATAGTTATTACCGATTAAACTCTAGACAAATTGGTAAAAATATACAAAAAAGTGAATAGTATAAATTTATCGTAAAAATATAAAATAAGGGAAGCATTATAACTGATGAATAATTCTCAGCACTTTACAAGTATATTTTAGACCAGTGTCTGCCAAACTACTTTACCTATTCGCACACTAGGGGCTGCGAATTTATTTTTGCGGCTCACGAATGAAGTTTAATTTTAGGATTGCTATTAAACACAGAGCAATAAGTTGAATATTATAACCCTTATCATAGTAATATACTGATTCCCTAAGTTTCGAAATTCACAAGGTGATGGGGATTAATGACTTAATGACCATCTTTGGATGGATTAGTTGGTCCCCAACAATGCTTAAGCATTTATCTTGATTTTCATGGAATTTTAGAGCGAACTGTTTAGTTTGCTATTATTTATCTGTCTGAAACTTGGTTTATCCGCTTTTTTATTCGTAAACTTCGATCATTTATCAATTCTAAAACGGCGATCAAAATTACCCTATTGGTTCCTCATTTTTGGTCTTTTTAAACTGTTTTACCAATGGTAGATACTTTACACCGCCTTAGAACATTTTTAACGGAATTCAGTGGAAAAAGATAACACGAATTATCGGTTAACATCATCCTCATCATTGTTGACTTTCGTCTCCTATAACTTTCAGTGTAATTAGTTTAATGTGCAACGGACGACAGGAAGAACTTTTATGATCCGCAGGAAAAATATTTCAGCAAAATCCATCGTTTATATTGGCACTTCAACCTATGTAAAAATTATTATTTTGTATTTTAAAATGTGAATAAGTTTTGCTCATACGTTCCATGATTATATCATAAGAACGGAGTGTAAATAATAATTTTTCACTGGGGAATGTACACTTAAATATAAGCTAAAATATTCTTTGGTAGATGTAAATTTAAACTTCTGATATTTTTTATTGCCAGGGACGATGAATACTCCTATCTAAGGAAATGAAAGCGGTCGTTTGCTACATCAGCGAACTTCCCATATTAAGATGAAATTTGGCTAACGGAAATTGTATAGCTTGGTCCCCTACATCTCCTATCAAACGATTTTCACTGTGGTACAAATATTATGACGCAGTTTATTTTAATTTTCAGTGATATTCCTGAAATACAACAAAAGTATCGACGAAAATTTCATACGAATGGAAGCTGGAAATTATGAGAAATGAGTGCAGCACGATTTTTAAAAATATCTACAAACGGATTAAGAGCGTTATCGTTGGTATAAGATCGTAACTCTTAATATAGGCTTTCGTGATCGTGGGAGCTATATCTTTCTTTCCTTAAATGTTTTTATCTCTCCGCATATCTTCTGCATTTATTCAAAATATAAATCATCAAGATGTCTCAAATAGCATTTCTTTTATGGATCAAGAAGATCTAAAAAGGAGAGGTTCCCATGTGGAATCGTGATTTCGAGACGAGATTTGTTTAGTGTAATAGAGAACTGAATATAAACCATAACCGTTTTTGCCCTTTAGTGTAATTCTCCACTAGTTCGCGAGGTTTGGTTGTATAAATTAACCTTCATTGATTACCGTAAGTAGTAAGCCATGTGTATAGCAGCAAAATGAACTCCCTGGTCATATCTTTAAATAAAAATACGAGACAATAAGAGAAATATGATGATTAATTGATTCACCATTAGGATGGGTGTTAGATAGAATAAGTTGACTAACCATGAGAGCATAGGTGATGGCAAGCATCTTGATCATCGACGTCAGATGGCTGAAAAATTTATTTCTTCGAAAAAAAAATTTCCTTGAACAGGATTTGAACCACTGAGGATGTTGGATATTGGATTTTTTTTGGATTGATTTGGAGAATTTTCGGAAACTGGAACAGACGCTCTAACCACTCGGCCATTTTAGAGACATCGGTTGCGAACAAAAAAAGCTGGTTAAGTATGTCACTGCGTGCGTTCTCCAGATAATGACATTAATATTTACATTAATACCCTGCGAGCCGGCATATGGCAGGGGATCTGAATATCGAGACAATTAATACCTTAATGCAACGATTTTATTTAGCCACCTTTGATTGATCTGCGATTTCATGCTAGCGAATGCTGATAAAACTGATTGGTGTGTGGTGCATTTAGAAAAGGCAAATATTTTCAATAAAAGTATCTTAAACGAAGAGGAAAATAATATTTATAATTTGAAGATTTATTCGATGCAAAGATTCCAGGAAGGATTCCATTCGTGAATAAACAACTAAATAAAAATCTGCCATTCGTAATCAATGAATTTGTCCTTAGCGATCTTGAATTTGAGTAATTTGCCTCCAAAGCAGTTCAGCATCCAAAGGAATAATATTCATTTCCTATCCAATTTGATGAATTATCAGCATTAGAATCTTATTCCAAATATAGTACTGATTGACGAATTTGTTTTGCCAGCATTACATTTTACACGTCTGTCTGGACACACTTTATTTTTTACTTTTACCATACGTAAAGAGGAAAATTTCTCCCGCAAATTCAATACGGTAAACTATCTGTATGATAAATATGCCCATACAATATGAAATCGATCCATACGATTTTTATATGGTAAAGATCGGCCGGGAAAATAATCACTAAAATTCGTTTCAATGCACTGTGTATAGCACTATTTCGTTCAAATAGTCGCATAAAATACAGTGCCCTATCGTACATACGAGTACATTCTACCTAAGCGATGCATATGTAGGGAAAAATCTTTGAAAGTATAATGCGATAATTATACCTATACCTCAGAGGGCTTGTTCATCTTTTGTTTCGCTCTAAATAAAATTGCTGTTCCATACTAAATTCTCGAATAAGATTATTATTTTCTTGATTGAATAATACGGGTAAAATATAACATTAATTTAAAGATGGGGAGCATGGCAATGAACGCAAAATTTACGTACGTTAGACTTTAAGATCTCTATTATCCACAATTTAAAGCGAACGGTACGTCCTTGAGTAAGACTTCCAAATTCTGCTTGAGGTGTGAAAATGCACAAGATCGCGCGAGATACGTGACTTATGTTTGGATTATCCAGTTGATAACGTCAGCGATTTGATACATCATTCGAGGAATCGCAGTCTATTTCCTCGCCACCAGTGATACACAAATTATCCAAAACTGATCGTGAGCCGCGAGTTTGTCGCTCCTTACACCACGTTTGCAGCTCATGTAGCAGAAATTACTCATTGTATATTGCGTCGCTGACAAAACGTTGGCTGTAGTTCCGCCTGCGAGGAATGGAGAGATGTTAAATGAAATGGTGTTGTAGTGAAGTGAAATGAGATCTCAGAGTCGACATTAGAATCTAATTAAAATTGATTTGCTGGAACGTTAAATGATTCTGAGCAATTATGTGGTGAGAAGAAGGAAAAATTACAGTGATTGTTAAACTTTTTAGCCATAAAGTACAGGTTTTACTCTATATTACCCTATTTTACCCTATATATTACTGTATAGGTCTTAATATTTGGAAAATTTCACACAAGTTTCACTTGACTTGAAATCAAAATTATGTTAAACTGTATTTTTCTTTAAGTCACGCCAGAAATGCTAAAGATAGGCAGTAATATCTTTATTTATTGATGCGGATTCAAATTCGCATCATTAAATTTTTAAAGGTTTATCCATGTAATTTGGATTATTAAAAACGAGAATAACCCATGAGAATCCTTTGGGAGACTTAAATATTTCGTGCAACCATTTGAGATTTTTTACACGATTCTTCATATAAATATAAAGATATAAAAGCGTTTTCCATTCAGTTATATTTAGATTAGAGACTTTTATGGGTTCTTCAGCTCCATTTTCATTTCTTGCCCTAAGACGTCTGTATAATAGATGTACCAATGGATAGACCTTTTCCCTCAAAGGGATGCCGCGCCAAAAACCTTATTTTACTTTAGGCTGTACAAATTCAATATTTACGACTACTTAACGTTTTTTAATGAAAAGTCTATTATTATTTTCGTCGAATGTAAAATTTCCTCCGATACTCTTATTTACATTTAAAAATAGTATTTTTTCAATTTCTTATTTATATAAAATATATATAATATACAATAAATATAAAATAATATGTCTTTAACGTATATAAAAACTCTGTAACTATTATACATCCATAATTTAATCTATATTTTATAAATTATTTGTGACATTTCTTCATAAATTCTTCATGGAATTTTCTTGTAATGAAACACATCGTCAGTCTGAACGTAAATATCCTTGAAAATTTAAAATATATTAGTAGATTGGTACTTTTCCTTATAATTTAATTGTAACCCTTATCAATTTACTTTGACTTAAAACTGGTAGGTTTAAAAGAATATGCAATATCTACAGCAAGAGAATAAATGTTAAAACACACATTTCGTTGTGTGGCGCTATCTACATGCAGTTATCGTGGCTCATGAAGCCACAAAGACGACTATCGTGGTCCTCAACTGCCTCACTGTCGATTGATTTCTCTTTCATTTAAACCTCTGGAAGAAGCCATTGGAAATCTTATTATTCCACGCTCGTAGTCCTACATAACAGTTCCGTGGAAAATTCAATAGACTGTTAAACGTGTAAGCAGAAATGCAAGCACTTTACATTCAAAGGACTAAAGCATTCAAAGGTGACTCGAAAAACAAATACGTTTCTCTCTTTCTGCATACCATATTTTCCTAAACACGGTAAACACTTCGGGATTTTACCTTCTCTTCGATTCTCGTTTCTGCTGCCGAAGTTGATCTATTTCATTTTCACTTGCATTTGTCGCCGAATTATTTTCAGGAATCTAATTAAGGCTGATACAGAACCAACAGACTTGAACATATTGTTATATTACAATGAAAACTTACATTCTCGGAAGAACCCAATAGTCACTTCAATATTTACGCTACCATCTTCAGAATTATGATGAGGCATTATTGGATTCTCTCTATGCACACTGTGTAATATGTACATTTCTGTAGATATAGGGATTTCTGTTTAAGTTATAAATTTGTATCGAACAAGATCATAGCCTTTTAAACATTGGTTTGCATACATATTTCGAATAATCATAAGTAGTAAAATGATTGCTTCACAAAATGTGGTAGTGTCTATTTCGATTATTCATAAAATTTCAATTCATAAGTTTCGACTATTCATAAAATTATAATCACGCCTTATTTTTTTAGATATCCGATAACTAATAGAGGAGGTTTTATTATTCATGCCTAAAATACAATTATATGTGATATATGAATATTTAATTTCCACCGGATTACTGTATAAAATGAGTTATTGCTTATTGTTACATCCACTACACTAATTAGCAGACTATATTAAATTATATAAAATTTTTAATGCGTTGATTCTTAGATCAATTCAACAAAGGATGCGTGTAAAAGTCAAACAATAAACTTGTCAACTACTTATTTACACCTTACCAACACTCCAGCGATGTTTAATTGTCCATCCAATTGGAATAAAGATTTATTAGAGCACACGCGGTGAAATAACTACTTACAGCATTTCGAGTAAATCTTCAGTTTATTTTGATCATATAAAAGATACATAAAAATATTGAGCGTAAATAAATTAGATTTGTTTTTATATCATGTATAAATTTCAACAATCCATAATTTAATCCAGTTTACACTGTGCAAAATATTGTAAAATAACTTTTATTACGAATTGTAAATACAGAACACTTGTAGATCGGTAGCAAGGTTCCCCTCAGGAAACGTTATCAGGAAGTCCCTGATTAAAAGATATATTAAGATCACTTGGTTACATTAACCCAATATGTAAGGTAATGATGACAAAGTATCTCATGAAATGAATTCTTTTCAGGATGAAGGAGAGGATAAGGATTGTGTTCGAAGAGGTGACTCTGCAGAAAGGGGATATAAGGTAAGTGGATTATTTGAAGTTTTCATAGATTAGAATGTATAAGCGAGATTTAAGTATGTCCTAGATCAAGTCAAGTGATCCTTTGCAGCAGAAAAACGTGAGAAATCGGCAAAATATTTTAGAGGTAAAGCGAAGGAATGCTCTCTTTGTACTCTTTACTAGAGCCGTTCATTCTTTTGATATCCAAAACTAGGCGAATGAGAATCACCATAAAGACTTCAATGAATACTAGGTACTCCGATATATATGATATTTTGTAGGAAGTCAAAAATAGAATACAGGTAGTACTTGTACCTCTTACATATGAATCTAGAAAGGAGCTTCTTTCAAGTACATTCCCTTTAAATCCCACAGACTTCATGATATAATGAGAAATTTCTGCACTGGATTTGCGATTTCCGCTGAAACTTTCGATATCAGTAAACACTACTTAAATAGAAATCCTATTCACTTCATATTTAATTTTTATGCTGGAAAAATATGATTTACCGCATAACTTTCACTATGAGTATTTATCAGTTTAAAGTAACTTCTATGCTATAAAAATTGAAACGAATCTAATATATGTATCAAATGTACGGTTTCTGATTAATAAGAAGCAGGAGTACAGGTGCAGGTGGAGTTGTGGAAAACTGTTAAACATTTAATTCTCCTCGCCCAAAACAGTGTACGATGTAAGCAGGAGTCAGATTTTTAGGGAGATAACATGTTGCTTCTCATTGATTTCATTCATATGCAAGCCCTTTAATCCATCTTTTGATGATTTCTATGAAGAAAAGAATAAGAAATCATTTTATACACACCTTAAGGTCTTCTTAAGGTTTTCTTCAATAAAAAAGTGCTTCAATTATTCTCTCCCTCTATAATTTTGATGATAATTTATAATTAATGAAAATATTGTGTTTTATATCATATCCCGATAATTATTAATCAGTTAATTATGATAAATCTAAAAAGAATGTTCTTGGAATGGAATGGATACGGAAAGGGCTCCGTCTTGAGCTACTATAAAATCCGGTAACTATAAAAATTTTATGGAGGAAACTTTCTAAATAATTAGCTATAAATTTGGCCATCTTCAGGAAACTCGATCCCAATCCCATCGGTTTGAATCCATAAAATTTAGGAATGATTTACGCCTCCAGAAGTTATGGAAATAAGAGTTTTTCCGTCTCTATCTTTACTTTACCGAAAAGAATGAATCGATGATAACTTGCTAACACAATAAAGGGTAACTTGCTTACTATAAGATAACTTACTTACATAATGAAAGGACTTGATTCAAACTTCCGATAAATCGGAAGCAATCTTTTAGAAATTCGATCAAGCATCAAGGGCGGGGGTAAAAAAGATATTAAAAGTAAATCGGATTGAGGGTTAAAAAAGGAGTGGGTGTAGAGACAAAATTAGCACTTGTGAGAAATGGGATTAGGGAAAAATTGAATGGGAAATAATTCGATAAATGGCAGGCAAACCAAAAAGGTAGGATGGTGCCAATTTTGAGAGAGCGCAGCTGAGAGAATGGGATGTGACGATTGGATGCTATTTTGGAACATCCCTTTGGGAGAATAACGTAATGGTACGGAAGAACTATTGGCTCTTTAGAGAGAAGTTTCATATGTCACGGAAGAGACGAGGAATATGAGTAGAGCCTTAGTGGGATCGGACAGCAGAGTGCTGAAAAACTGGGTAACTCCATCAAAAGGACGTTATCTTACTTTTATCCTCAAGATCTTCACTGTGAATTTCATTCGATTTTTCATAAATCAATGTTTATTAGTACGTATTTCTAGTAATAAAGGCTGTTGAAAGAGAGGATAATTTAAAAAAAAAATCAGAATATTGCATAGCGGCTTTTAGCTCTAAAGGTTGATAATGCTCTTTTTTATAAAAGCATCATGTGGAGTTATCACAAAACAGCAAGATGGGTAACTAAATATATCTGAAGAAATAGAGTAAATATTACATTGCAGTTTCAAGCAGGAACAATACTATTATAATAGACTTACAGTTATAATCAAAGAAAATACTGTATTTAGAATACTTTACATAAGAGGAATTAAAATTTATCAGTCATATTAGAAATTTCAATCGAATCACCATCCATTTCTTGGTCTAGAGTAGAAAGATGAACATAGACTATTAGGAAAATGAATTAGAATCGATTAAACCATTTTATTTCCCGAAACCGGATTTATATGTATTTCACGAAAACACATAATAATTATTAAATCACTAATACTATTATATAGAATCCACAATTTGTTTTAACTGTAGCAGATCTGGAATGTAGGCTAACATCTGTAAAGTATTCATTTCTATGTTAACTTCGAACTTCAAAACCTCCACGGTTAGCAACTGATAGTTCAGGAGACAGAAGGGGCCTTACTTGGTAAGAAGATAGAGCAAGGATTGAGGACTCTTACTCTGCTGACGTAGTAATATTGCGATGAATGTAAAGAGTCCACGTGACCACAGCGTTATGAATCAATGAATATTACTTTCAGTTGATTTCAGAAAGGGTGAATGGAAACCAGTATGAATGTCATAACTAAGCATCACTCATACCTAAGGCATTGAACGTAATTATTTTTCCATACGGTTTTGACTCCGGATCAATGATAAACCTTAATGTTGGTTCGGTTTTGCTTTGCTCACTTCCATAGAATAGATTCAAACAGTTTTTAGATTCGGATTCAAGAATTTTCATTTTTCGATTCTGGATGCTTTGCATCCCGGAAAAAAATACATTTCTTTCGATTTTAATTTTCTTTTCAGTTCCGATTCAATGACCTGCTCGTAATGCAGTCGAATAATTACTCTATTTATTTATTTTAATATTGTCCATGTATGGCATAAGTCAGGTGGCAACGTAATCCTCTTAACAATGACTCTTAAACATTTCACATACACATTTTTAAAGCACCCTTAACTAACCACACAGTCAATCTTTTTGCAATACATAATCAATTCAAATTTACAATTCCTGTTGACCTCCCTACCGAGTATACCTGTTTACTATATTACATTAATATTTAGGGATTCTTACAAAGTGAAAAGTCAACATTTTTTCCCTTAGCGAAAATACTTGTAATCTTAGCAAGTTACAATCAGTCATAACTAATATGCATTCATTATCTACAATGCAATTTCATGTATTATTATTACGATTCAATTAATCATTTTGATTCAGATTTTAATGGGAAATTGTGTGTGAGAAAAATGAATGAAAGTTACGTTTTCCCATCGGTTCCTATATTTAAAGATATAAGAAAATACGCTATCCATGACATAAGGCATGGATTTACCTTACGAAGGGAAACAAGGGCAAAGCGTTGAGAAAATTCCTATCCAGATTCCTTCCTTGAGTATAAATTGTTGTCAGCAAACAATAAGAGAGATTCCGGTTCATGAAATCGAAAAATCCCGATTCCTGGAGAGGTTATTTCCCTCGAGTTCACAATCTCCACGGATTATTTACATATCCCCACTCCAAGCGATTTAATATTTTGATCAAGCAAATAAGATTCGCGCTATTGACGAAATATGTTCGCACATTCTGGAAGGATACGTAGTAAATCATACAATTCAGAAACAGTTTACGGACATGAAATGGAAAAGATTGTGGGTTGGGGAGGGTTGAAGGAAGAAATACAATACCGTTTCCAGCTACGTTTAATAATCAGATGTCATTCTAACGTAAGTTCCAGGAACCGCGAGAATTTCCACACTCCTTTCATCTCTGGGAAATTCGTTGTCTGATGCTACTGCGCCAAAATCATTGCTAAGGCTATTGTAAATCTCCTGCGTAATTCATCTTTTTTACGACCGTTTTCTACATTCCACTTAGCCCGTCTTTTCATTCCTTACCCTGTTTCTACGACCCACTGTTCTCACTCAAATGTGTCTCCTTCAGTGTGTTCCTTCGCAACCTGGATTAAAATCCTCCCTATAGAGAATTTTGAATGCGTAACATTTCCACGAGTTTACACGTCCCTTAAGCCCTGAGGCTGTTTGGGTGATAATGTACAATACAAATGGCCACAAAAAGAAAATTAATTGCCTTCCATCTCACATTTAATTCTAAAGTATTTAAATAGCAGATTCAGCTCTTAAATGCTTAAAGGTGGCTTACACAACAAATGGCATCAGGGCTTGTGAAATCTTTCACACGTGATGACTGAACTTCTTAGCTAGTTGGCTGCGGCGTACTGTGTCATAACAAGCGAGATGATTGATATATTCTATATCAATTAAGTAAAAATGGATAAAAGACCCGTTGGTAGTCGTAATATAGAAGGATTGTGTAATTTTTGCCTAGTACTTACCATAGTCGGGAGGGTAGTCTCTACAAATACCCCTAAATTACGATTCTTGATTTCGAATCCGTATATGAGTAAAGTGAAAATTTTGTTAAGAAGGAGAATATCTCAATTAAATATCATAAATATCTCACGATTTATTAAATCGAAAATTAGAAGTATCAATACTTAATTTTTTTATTTTGTTTGGCTTATTTTCGAAATGCATTCTAAATTGCATGATAATCCTACATAATAAAGGGATGACTTCATTTTCTATTAATACATTCGGCACCACATAAATTTCCATTTTTTGCAAAAATTATTAAATGAATTTTCATAAGTATATATTTCTTAAGGAACATACAGTGAAACTAAAGACATAGGATACTAAATATTATGCATTATTTTTTACAGAAGCATGTGATAAGTTACGTTTAATATGTTTAATAAGCATTAATGTACTGTTTTTCTATTTGGATTTGTTTATTTTAAGTTCATTCATTATACGAGGAATCCGCGTGAAATTTTCTTCTCATACTACGGGAAAAATGTATGTGCATGCTTCATACATGTGTATCTCCAAAGTTCCGAACTAATTTGGCTTAATTAGTTTGCTCCTTAAGAACCTCTGAGGGTTTTCTATGGAACGTGCCCAAAGAATCTCAAAAAAATCGAAAACTTTTATTCAAATCCACTACGTGACTTTATCAGGATGTCACTTGAAAAATTCGAACGCTTTAAATGGTGGAATAAAATACATAAATCCGCTCTCGCCCGATGAATATATATATTCATTCACTGCTTTTTTTTACAAATATTTTCGGTTTCCAAAGTCGATAGAGCACGGTTCGTAAATCAAACTCGGGTCATTTAAGTTTAGCCTAACTGTAATGTTTAACTGTTACGTCAGCATATTTTATCTGGGCCTCGAAGCCATAAATAACTGTTTTTTGTTCTCGAAAACCGATAAACGTTGCGATAAATGAGACAAAAAACGAAATGAATTTAAAAGGAGAAGCCCGGGCGAAATTTATATGTGACGAAACCGCAAGAATGCGGAAATCATCATTGCAGTCGGGGATGATTTCCCCGTTTGATAATGAAGTCAGGAGTGCCAACCGTAACATGCCTCAAATTGGCCACGTAAGGATGAATGGGAAATTTGAGTCGGCCTAGATGTGTTTATTGTTTCCTCGTCAGATGGCAGCATGCGAGGGAAACATCCTTAGGTAATAAATATCGTCGGGGACAGAAATAGATGGCAAAGTTCCCTTTATAGCCTTTTTTGCGGGAGAAAAGCCCAACGAAACAGTAAGTAATGGAGTGTATCGCTAAGGAGCAACAAAACCGATACCAAGACCTCCCCGAGATCCTTCTCAATCCTCCCTCACACACCATTATCCAGCAGAGAGTCATCGTTTCATTGTCAAAGGATCCATTACAGGAGATATTCCTCCTTTGAAAATGTGAGAATGAGCGCGAGTATTCCACGGCCGTTTATATAGGCCGTAGATCAAAAGCTCCCGAGAGCTTATTTACTTACGTACGTGTTTGCGCACGATTTCCAGACCGGAATATAATCGATACGCAAAATATCTCCCTTCTTGGCCCCGCGGATTTTCTTCTCCCGAATCCCCCGCCGCATTCCCCGAAAAGTCTCTTTTTTCGAAAGCCTTTCTCAAACAAGAGGCACCTCCCGAAATAATTATCACCGCGGGATGGCAGAAGCATCTGCGGGCACAAAGAGAGGGGAGTGTCGGACACCTGAAATGTGCCAACCCCATACGACTTTTAACGCATGGGGGAGGAGCAAGAGCGATATACGGAATTTTTGGGGCTGGAAAAATCAGAGAAACTGTTACTCGGTGTAAAAAATCGACTGGCACGGAAGGTCGGACGCATGGCACGAAGGAGGGACGTCAAAGGAATGGTCCGTGGATTGGGAGGAAAGAACAAGATCCTGCGATAGTGAAAAAGTGGACGAATTTATCAAGCATCTTGTTGCTCGTCCGAAAGAATGACCGCTGAAGGAACAGGGATTTCCTATTAAGGAGAGGATTTTAAAGCTAAATCGGGTCGAAATACGTCAGTGCCTAACGGAGCGACGGTTTTTCAAAGCAAAGAATTGTCGTTTACTTCTCACATCGGATAAATTTTGACAATAAAGATCGGTAGACGGATACATAGACCCTTTATTGGTTATGTGCACTTCTCTTCTACCTAATCTCGTATGTCGTTGAAATATTTACAGCGGCTATTGGAAAAAAGAAATAAGGAAGGATATGTTGGAGAAATCTTTGTGACTAAAGGTAAACAGAGGAAAAACCCCACGTGGCGGGAAAACGGCCAAAAAGTAGAGGAGTGAAAATGTACCGCGAAAGCACAGTAATAAAATATTAAGGAAGTATAAAATATAAGAATCACATGACTAAATTTAGAAAAAAATAGGATGGAAAAATGTTATTTTCATTAAATAAGGAGGAATATAGAATGCAGAGAAAATATATTTGAAAAAAGACGGAAAATTACAAAAAATATAACAACAGCCTAAAAAGACACTTCTGACATAAAGTTACACCAAATAAAATTATAAATTCATATAATTTATGATTTTCAGATAAATAATAAGAATGATTCCAGTCAAAGACACTCGTTTAATAATCAGCATTCGATTCAGTAATCTTCGGATTGTATTTCTTCACATTCTTCCTTGTAATTAAGAGAAGCCTGAAAATAAACATTTTTAAAGAAATAAAAATTACGGATGATGATATATATTCATAAAAATTCGTAATAGTTATTAATTGTGATAAATTACTATTCTTATCATGATGCAAAGACTGATTTAGGGGACAAAGCGGAACGCTCAACAATCTAGCAATTTAATAAAAGAGAACTTCCTTAATAGAAATAAAAACGTAAACTGCAACTATGTTTTTGGTTATAGCCCATATTTCGAAGAAAGCTTCCGAGAAGAAAATTATCGAAACACATTTCAAAATAGTCCAACGAATTAGAGGGATGAATATTCTAACAAGTCGTAAGAGGATACAATGTACTTTTTAATTCAGCACTGATATCTTTCCATATATTTTCCTGATTCGACGACAGGCAGTTACGATATTCAGCCCCCAGAGGGATGATAACTTATTTATATTTAGGTTTTTTGTCTTTAAAGTTTACTTTTGAAAAGTAAAATCAGAGTAAATTGGAGGAAAGAACTATGAATGGATATCAAATGTTTGGAACGTCATCGCAATTTTTACACTGCCTAGAGTTTTATTTTCGGTTACAAAATATTTACCCTTGGATAAAGTGTATCGAAGTTTACTCCGAGTTCGTCACTTATAAAAGTCATTGCCTTGACGGAAAACGCCATCGTTGAAGTGGAGCTTCTGTTTACTTTCTCTCCGTTTCAATAATTTTCCCTTGGGATTCCTCTGGGAAATATTCCCGCAGGGATTGGTGGAAGGCTTTTTGTTGCTGAATTTATATCCAAGATAAATATGCAGAATGCAGACGGGGTCTACCGGGAAATATATAAAATGTAAAAATAATATGCAAACTATACATTATGCATGCCATAGTATGCAGAAAGCACACAAAATACTTCACGATTGCGTGAGCGCTCCGTCATTTTTAACCCAATTGTAAATTTTTCGGATATAGATAGCTGAATAACGACTTTTATTCACTGTCATGAATTGACATTGCTCATTCGAGTCATCATAAACGATGCATATTGAATGGAATGACACAGTTGTCATTGGTATTCCTTACCTGATTGTAAATCTCAGGACACCACTTTCGGGGTTAGGAAGTAAGAAATTAAAATTTCCACTCAACTTCATGAAATATTGAATTACTTAAGTTGATTTCCGAGCAGTGGAATTGAAACACCGCATTGACCACTCATGTCAACCAGAACTCAGTTGCAGTTGACAAACCAGCAGACTGCATCGATGTCTGCTGATGCTTGGGTCGACAAGTCTGAACGAGCCCAAGTCGATTAGTACAAACAAGTCGTTGATTACCATTCATACTGTCGACGGCGCAACACCTAGCTATCTTGAATTTGGCGCTCAGCTGAAAGCGACTGCGTTCACGACGTTACAAAACCCAATCTTATACGCTAAAAGATTGCCGTAAAATTTTATTCTCAGGCCGAAACTGTGTTAAGTTTGCTAAAGTATTAGATATGCTCGAGAAATTTCGTTAAATCTACCATTATTTTTCATAAAGCTCATGCGAGCTTTCTTGCCTTCGCAAGAGCATCTTGGAAAATTCTGCAAAGTGATAGATCATTAATGATTGAGATTTTCGTTATTACATATATTGTTTGAATATGAAATGGATTTGAAAAATATTGGTCCTAATGTGTACTATACCTCGCTTACACTTTCTTAAAATTAAACTCACTTGAAAAAAAATAATTGCAACCTAAACATTCATGACCGTTCTCCAATTAAATAAGTTGACTTCGTGATTATTTGAAGTTTTAAACTTTTTATCAAGGAGTCTATAATCCATGATATAATATCGGAAGAACTATTCCGAGGAAAGTTTATCAACTATTCATAAACTATAAAGAGGAAGGAACACACTGCTAGTTTCGATGCATGAGCATAATTTTCAAGTTGAAAATTAATAACCTTAAGAGCTGAGGTTAGTGGCAGACATCTTCATCATCGACGTCACAGGACTTCTAAAACATAATTTTACAGAAAAAATTATTTCCTTAATCCGGGCCTGAACCACTGACGATGACGGATAAGGATACTGGCATTATCCAACTAGGTCATTGGGCTAGGGAAATTTAGGATTCATGAACATCTTCTCGGTTAGATTACTTAGATCATGCAACACGCCGATATGAAGAAGTTCGCTGGTTCGATTCCCGAACATGTCAAATATTTTTTAGACCGTTTTCCTTTGGGACTCATCCTGAGTAGAAGCCGTTAGGTGTAAAAATACCTAAAACCATTTCCTAATGGTTATATTATCGCTAGACATTGTGACCGCGTTATCTTCGTGTGGATTGATACAGAACGGAAGTAGCGGTTGGTTTCCTCAAAATCCATAGTTAAATTAAATTGTAAAAGCAATGTGGTTAGGCACTAAGTTTCGGAAGACCTTAGCTCTGTAGAAAAGCGGAAAACTAAAGTAAAAGTCCGAATTTTTTCTAGTCCTTTTTACCCTAGCCTACGGCTTTTCTTCTTTTTTGGATACAATTTATGGCGCCATTCTCCCGTAAGAAATAAATGGGCCCATATACTTTAGTACGCGATGTTTTCATGACGTTTTACCTAGTATAGACACAAGGAGATTGGTTATGTAATTGATTTTTTCAAAACATGCATGAAAGTTTTTCTTATTTAATATTGTATCTAATCTATCTGTATTCACTCTTTGGACGTCCATGTGTCCTTGATCTATATCTATCGTTGTCTATGTTTTCATTCTTTTAATGATATATCTACAATAGTGAAACCAGGAGCTCATTACTCTGTACCAAATATAGCCCATTTGCATTTTATAGTTTTAGACTCTTAAATTCTTATATATGATCTTACTTTCATATATTCCTAGTAATATACATTTATTATTTAAATCATTGCAATTTGTCGTATTTGTCCCTTCTAGAATAATATTAAAAAGGGAACTATTTACCGGAAGCGTAAGTTTTTAGTTTTTCTATAATAACTATTCACCATAATAAAAATTCCCCAATTCCTGTATTTCCATTTCAACTCCATAGAATTTGAGAGGTTTAATCGGAAAAATACAATTCGAAGAAGAATCACAATTCACAAGTCTGTTATGAATTGAGGACGTCGTATTCCTGCTGTAACGTTCTTGAAGATGACGTGTTACTTACAGGGGTCAATTTAATGCATAAGTTCCAGTTACTCGATTCAATTAGAGGACGGGAACTTAATAAACTGAATGCATAGTAAGCCTTTAATGCACGAGCTTCACAAATGTTTAACGTTATATCCTCCAGAGGACAAGATTTCCTTGGTAATGTGACGTCACATTGCGTCGCGCTTAACTGGCTGCAGAGACATTTCCTTCCCAGTGGAATTGCTCCATCTGGTATCTCGTTATATACACTGTTAAGGAAGGAAACAGAAACCAGCATAACTGTGTTCCGCAGAGAACTGCTTTTGTGCTTACATACTTACTGCGTGATTTCCCATTTCTTCGAGATACCAACGTATCTTTTCAAATCTAATTCTATTTCCACGCACTAAAAATAGGTGGATGGATAACTCTTTAAACTTCTTAGATAACATTTTCATGGTAATATTTTATGGTCAGGAAAATTTGGATGTTTTCCGTTGTATGAAAATGGTGTAAGAATCTCGAAATTTGGTAGAGAAATGAAAAGCGTTCTGGATATTAGTTATGAGATCAGATTCTAAAAATCAGTTGGGATGGCTCTATCTACTGAATGTCAATCTCACTTTCTACCTTCTTCGGATGAAGATTTTTCTTCTGTCTCATCCTTGACGTTTATTATCTTGTTCATTAATCTGACTTTTATCGGTGTCCCTTTAGCTTACACCAGTACCACCAGCATGCTCAAGAGAGATAATTTTTAACGTCCATATTTGGATTAATTTGGGGACTTAAAACGCCCTCTATTCTGTTGCACAAGGAATTATCAAATTGTTACAGTAAAAATTAAATACAACTATATTGATCTCAGTTATACAAGATACGCTATTACCATACATTTGCACAAGTATTACAAAAGTAATAATACACAAGTAATAAAAACAAAGTAAAATAAACTCTCGTTTACAAACTAAATGTATTGCATCAAAACAAAGTTGAATAAGTCAATAATTCGGAATTGTCATATTAGCAGTATCACTTAAATATACTAAACAAAATATTGGTCAATCTAAACAACTATACATTATTAAACTATTTTAAAAACAACAAAAATTTAATATATTTTTTAAAATTACTTCTACTCACTCAAGCAGAGTAGCAAAAGCAGTTACATCTTTCAAATTTTTAAAGTAGTTTTTATTGGCTTTGTGAAGGTATCAAATAAATCTATAGAATCAACACTACTAGTAAGGCATTTCCCCTTAGGTACATTTCCACGCTGTTTCATCAATTAGCATTTATAATAAATAATGAAAAAAACTTTCATTGATAAAAATTCCACACCCATTGCCTATTACATATACAATTGCATATCTGGTATGGTGTATTATATGTTCACATTGAAACCTCTCCTATGAGTGAAAATTCTTTTTGGAATCACTATCGTAAGTCAAGATCTCCATTTATTGTAGCAGGTTATCAAAAGCCGTAAATTTTAAAGTCCACTTAAAATAAAGCTATTTAAAGAAAAGATATTTCATTCCTTACTAAAAAAGCAAGATTAAGGGCTCGTAGATAAGCAAGTAGGCAGCGCGTTTACTTTCGGTAAAAGTATTTCAATTCCCGGTGGAGTCCCATATGTGCAAAAAGACCTGAGATGTCGAACCACTTTTAGCAATACTGATTCTGGCAAGGAAAGGTAGAATTTATTTTCCGGTTATTTTTTGATTTTCGCTCATGAATGCTTGCTTGCATTTACCGAAAATTTTGTTCGACAGTCTAACAAATATTCGGGTGTTATACGATTAATGACCAAATCTTTTATAACCGTGAAACGGGTTAACGGGTTAAGAATATTATTTATTAGCGCGATAGTTTTAAAATACTGAACTAAAGAAGAAAATGTTTTAGTAATCGAGAGGGATAAAATATAAAAATAAACGTACAAATTCAGGAGAAAATTTGAATGATACGAATTGATTGAACATAAATAATTATTTGTTAACTTTAATTTCCTTCCTTTCGATATTTAGAAGTTATTATTTTAATTATAATTTACCAGTCTTCGTTTTTCTTGTGATAGTTTTGCGATTCCTAGTGCCAATCACGTAAAATCTGCATCTTTAACTGAATTGTATAAAATAAAGGTTCAATTAATGAATGTTAATGAATACCCAATGAAATAAAAATGTTAAAGGAAACCATTGGATGACTTACCACTGTATCTCCAGATGGGTTAAAAATTATGTAATTAAATGCTTCTGTTTCTATTGACTTTCAGTCCAACCAAATCCCTTCGGTCTTATCGTTAGAAAATGAACATCTGATAACTCATCGTTCATTTGCCCTCAAATCCTTATCCTGTAAAATATTTCGTAGCCCAGTATAAATATTTGCTCTAAGCCATTCTCATCGCCGTCCGTTCACACGGTAAATTCGGCGGGATTTACTTCTTCTATGCGATATCGGCCGCCAGAGCCACTCATTGGGGTAGCGAACAAAACTCGATGCAAAACAAAAGGCAGAATATGGACTCACGGAGACTCCACGAGTACTAGAGATACGAGACGGCGTAAATGGAGGGTTGGTGAAGTGAGCATAGGATATCGCGAAGAGTTGATTCAAAATATATCGGATGGGACCGGACGACCCAGACTCAACACACTGAAACAACTGAGAAGATTCGCACATTCCAAGATTGCCACCATTATTTTGTTAACGAAAAACTTTTTCCCCACTTTCTCTCGCTAATCCCGCCTTTTTTCGGCGATCCCCGCATCTCCAGGCTGATTCTACGCGCACCTTACAATTCCCCACCCGCTTCCCCAGACTTCCTTTTTCATTTCCCTATATATTTCGCCGGGAAGCTTCTTTCTACCTCCCTATTCCCAGGGGTTTTAAGCAGAGGTCGTGCTCCATAAATTCGCCGAGATACAAATTCTTTCATAAGCGGCCGTTCCAAGCATGACTTCTGAACTGTATAACGCGACCCCATAAGCGATCAACTTAATTAATTGGCTTCATCGGGTCCTTTTCGCAGAAAACGAGGTCAGTAATTGATGACTTTGTTTTTATTCCTTGTAATTCTCGCGTGGGAGGATAAATTCTTGCTGAGACAGTTCAGTCTTCTTTAGAGTGAGGTGTGGAAACCCACACGAATTCCTGAATATTATTAATTGAATGTAATACCGTCGGAATGTTTTCTCTTACAGGTAGAAGTTGAGGGAGAGAAACACTGTAAATCAATGCACTTAGGAATACTGCGGTGGATAAACTTGTATGAATAAACTATTTTAATTTTGAAAATTTCATAGAATTAGTTGCCCGTGTGAAAATTTCACAGACGGACACTGATATTCTATTTCTCCAACTAAATACATTTTAACAAATCCGATCGTTACATACGAATACACAAACACTGAAATATACCCAAAAAGCGTACCTTCATATTGTATCAGTGACCGTTTCGATTTAGCTCGTTTCTATCGACAGATATCGATATCTACACATCCAGTAACAAAACTCTATTGGAAAACTTAAATTTCAACTGAATTATTTGACGGAATGGTGCACTTTTCATTTATCAGTCTAATGTTAGCTAGAAGCGAGAAATTTTCTCCTTTAAACAGTATGTCATTTATATGTTTCGATAGAGTGAGGGGAAAGCGCTGATCACCGAAAACGGATGTTTGGTAATATTATTTAAGGATGACAGCCTTAGCTATAGCTTCATTCCGCAACTTTTAAGATTTTATTCACCATTTACGTGTCTAAAGTTAACCTTTTTTCAATGTAGTACTCTTTGAGTTATTAACTTTCCGTGGTTACTCCCCTTTACATGTACATTCACAAAAAAATGTGCTAGACTTCTTTTTAGCTCGTGGCTGGGACTCTATGGACCTCTCTGTCTATTTTTCTAGTTATCCACTGTTGCGTAGCGTTCGCGAAAAAATAATTTTCACAGCGATAATCGTATGTGTTCTTTTGATTTTTCTCGCAGTATCTGTTCGGCCACTGTGGCAGTCCCTCCGTAAAATCACTAGCTCGAAGGCAGGTTGGATTCTCATCACCCCCACAAAATGCTTCAGAAAGCTTTGGAGGGTAAATTGCCTATTAGGCACGATTAGGACCGATGTACTTTGCTTTTGCTTTCTTCACTGGGCCAGAAAATGAATGGAAAATGTCCACTCAAGTATATAACAATGATTTTGCGAACTTCTCATACAATTCAATGAGGAGTGACTATAATGAATTCCATAATTTAACTTCACCCATATCAAAGTCGCTTTTGTATTATCACATCCATGAACCATTCATCGACTTAATGAATCGAGGTTTTATTTTTTTAACCTATACCCAAATACAAATTAAATGTATCTATATGAATGAATGGACAAATAATATCTTATTCCAATATTCATGGCCATTTTCCCTTATTTCATAGCTCGGACATTTTCCTGCGAGGTACTTTCTTGAGGACATACCTTGGATTGCACAGCACGGGATCATTATCTGAACCGAGAAACTACAGCGTAGATTATAAAAATATTTTAGGAAAATCGCCGTTAATGTTTAATTAACTTATTAATTGATAATAGCTTGAAAACGATTAGATAATGGAAATACTCCTTAATATCCTGTAATTACCGAAAAACCGCCAAAAATATTGAAGTGTTCATTAGGATAACAAACTTGAAAAAAGACTGACGGGACAGGAAATCGACCTCAGCAACTTCCTCTATCTAGGAGTTTTTCTGTATTCATAGAAGCTACTCGGCTAGAACAGTATCTCAAACCGCTCAGGGTACATTGAAGGCTAGGGCAAAATTTCTCCTAACCCTGATCCTAACGTTGAAGTATATAAACATTAAGTATGTGACTGCTAGTATTTCCAATTTGTAATTGCAATAACATTTTACACCATTCATTTTCCATCCAAATGGTAAAAATTTAGGGGATGCTCCCCTAAAAGAAATTCAGTTCTTTGCAAACAATAACCACCCATTTACATATGTTATACTGTATCCTAATGTATGTTCTCTTTGCTATCAAATGGGTAAGCAGAATTAGAAGTATTGTAATCTTGGTGATAGGGGTTTAAAAGAATATTTAATTGTTTTAAATTCTAAGGCAATGTGGTCATTA
Source organism: Pachydiplax longipennis (assembly GCA_036926295.1). Lineage (NCBI taxonomy): Eukaryota > Metazoa > Arthropoda > Insecta > Odonata > Libellulidae > Pachydiplax > Pachydiplax longipennis. Next base: position 8,364,599 of record JAVFKF010000010.1, read on the forward strand.
AACCGAAATAACTTAGAACGGAAAACTATTCTCATAGCGATGGAGTTGTCTTCCTGAGCAAGCTGCATTCACACATTTAGTTTCGCCATTTCTAAGTTTTCTAATTTTAGCAAGCAAATTGCCGCGATAATTACCCTCCCTTTATTTCCTCTAGGATATTAAGATTACCTCACGAGAAACTGTTTAATTCCTCAGTTTTCCTGAACTTCTACTGGAAGTCGCTCTCGCACATCCTTCGTAACGGGCTTGGAAGTAATCCTGTTGCGTTTTCGTAATCCGAGCCGTTCATTCGCCCTACGAACGAATCGCATCGAAAATGCTATTAAGCTCATGAATGGTAATGCAAACACTTGATAAGATTTAGCCTTCGGTTTGTTATATTACCACTCGCTCTCTCCCAGATAACTCCTCCGCGTTACATTTTAATTTTCGAACTGTGAATTCAAACAGCCGGAGGTTCCATTTCGTGCAGGGAATGAACATTAACCGAGATGAGACCGCGTTTTCCATCCTAGCCCAGATGAGGTTCATGTTGAGATTGTATACAGACTAATTTCGGGGATTTTATTCTCGGCGGAATGTAGCGGGATGTTCATCTTTTTCTCCCGCGATGACTCGGAGACTTATTGAGTACTTAATAATGCATTCGCGAGTTCATCCTCTTCGTTGATTCTTCGTCTCTGGTGTACGTCAGGAATTCTTCCGGCGTAGATGTTGACTTCTTTGAAATCATTACCCAGTCTTTGAGCTTCGGGCAAGTTTTCAACTTAATTTGTTCACGGAGCAGTATGTGATTCTGGGATCGGTAGGTAGTGATTGTTCCACATCGTCGTGAGGGCGGAATAAAGATGAGAAAATGTGACGCAGAGAAGTAGAAATCCAATTTTAAATTAATCGTGGAATGATTTTTTTTAATTCGTTTGTTAAATTTTCAACTGTTTTGGGAGTCAAAAGGTGAGGATTTCGGATGAAAATTTAATCTTACCATTCCTCACTCTAAGTAGAAATGATTAAGGATTTTGAAAAAGTAAAGTTTTTCTGGGTGTGGGAGCTTCTCAGAAACCGATTAATATCGCTTCCATTTCGTTCAGAAAACTCTACGGAGAAATGCTACATCAAAAGATTTAGTCTGAATTCTGTGATTTTATTCATTTCCTTTTGAGTTTATTAGAAAGGGGATGGATAAGAAGTTTCAACGCTCATATTTTGATCGTTTCGGAATATATTTCCTTTCATTTCTGCGATAAAACTTCGTATAGCCTTTGCTTCGTATAGCCTTCTTTAAAATCACTCGGAAAATAATTGCAACGTTACGGGAAAAATCGGTCAGCCGTATCCAATCAGAAATGATTGTCTTAAGCTAATTGAACTATTTTTAATCTTTGAATACACTATATATACACAAAATTAACATTAAAAGTTACATATAGTTTATGGATTAAGATAACGCATGCTTGTAAATATATAGTACTAAATTTCGTTTCGATGCCAAATTTTGATCATACTTACTCGTAAAAAGTGATTACGAAACACCAAACATACTACTAATAAGATAATATAAACAGGACGTTTGAAGAGGCTTGTAGTTAAAATGTATATTTGCCCGAATCTCGCAGGCCGTAATCCAAGATTGCCTATTAAGGCATATCGTTTCTATTCGTCATTTATAGCAGAATATTAATAATTGGGAACATTATACCTTTATAAACAGTATGCAATGATTTCCAAAATGTTTCCAAAATTATTCATTTTAAAGTTATTCTTAAAGTTCAAGAGAGTGGGTGATTTGTGAAATCCTTAAAGGGGAGCACGATTTGAAAACCTTGAATGAGGAATTTGTCGATTCCGTTGATCCCGTGTAACCAAGTGGGTAGCGTTTTCGTCTTTGGTGGAAGCAGTCCCGAGTTCGATTCCCAGTGGGGTCCCCATCTGTAAAAAACTACCTCAGTCGTTAAAGCACTTTAAAATAATACTACTATAGTATATCCTTACACTGTAATATATTGATGCTATGAGAAATTTAACAATTTTTTATGTTTCATATGAACCTAAAAATGTTCTCTGAAGCTTCAATATAGCGCAAATAACTTCTGAGCAAAGATTTTGATCCGTGACTGAAGTTAAATGTACATAATGGCTCAAACTACTAGCGGTTTGTTTAATTGTCACTGTGATGGTATTATTACAGGGCGTAAAGAAATGATGATTCAGGATTTAAGTGGGTGTTATCCTCAGCAACACAAAAGACAGAAGTGAAACATCCCTGGGAAAACAAACTCTCTGTCAGAGTTCATGTGATGGAATTTACAGAAGTTCAAAGTAGGGCCCTTTGAGACAAGGCTCACATCCATTCGATCCCTATGAAGTTAGCATGTTTTGTGTAATTGAGTCAACAGCTGCAGCAACCCTGAGTTTCAATTCAAGGACGAATTTGGAGCTTATCTAAACTTCGGTAGCAAGTCTTTATTCTCGGGTATGATTGATTTTTAATTGTAAGTTGCAGGAAATACACAGATACATTAAACTTTGATGATTTTTTATGCACGTTCGGAAATTGTAACTATATACAGTTGTTAATATTGCCACGTTAGCGTAAATCTAAGATAAACTCATTTTTGGACGATACCTTTTCATAGGAGATCGAGCATATATGTTAATTTTTAATATTAATGAATGATGGTAATGAAACATGGGACGAGAGAAAAGGAAGAAAATTAATAAATTAGAAAACTTTTACGGATAAAACTACATGGAAATAATTGTCTTCGAAAGTAAAGGATACGTCTTACTTGAGGAAAACGATCGCGGTTATTATGCTCGTGATTGTACTAAAAGAGAGGATATCGGAAAATTTTCATATTGTAATAGACCGTGATTAAATCAGAATGCAATATCTGAAGATATATTCACTTCCCTGTTAACGAAAGGGCAAGTAAGAAAAACTTAAAACAATTCTCCAACCGTCATGGTATACAAAGTGGTAGAATCTATAGAACTATTTTAAATATTGTCTTTTGATATCAATAACACGAATTACTGTGATGAGGAATCAAAGGTGTAATGAGTAACTTTGGAGTGATACAGTGGTGAGGAATGACATAATAACTTGCATTTGAAGTTCTACATCACTTAATTCGTGTTTATAATTGATTGTATGATTTTTCAATTTAGCATTTGCTTGCTATTTTTTATTTCTTCAGCTCGTTATCATTATCAGTATCATTATGTTTGTATTTTGCCGAAAAAACCACCTGGTTTTAACCTATCTATAGTGCTGAATGTATATGTAAAATGATAATAATAAAAAAGGCGAAATACCTATAGAAAGTAGATAGAAATACATCAGTATATGTAAATACATAATTAATAAATATTCGTTTTAGGCTGTTAAAGTATAGAAAGATTAGCATGATCAGTTTTAATTTAAAAGATTTTTTCGTGAATATTTCTATCGAAAGATGACTCTATCAATACTTAAATATAGAAATAATACGCTATGAAGAAAGAAGTACAGAATACAGCATTGAAAATGACGATTTTTTCTCCAAAGTCCCGTTGGAGGAAGAAACATGATGCCTACAAACACGATAAGTGCCCACCTTTTGTTTATAATGTTTACAGAGAAACTTAGCCACTGAAGCCTTATCATTAAAAGTGTTTTAACAACGAGACACATACAATGATTTCTTACGCTTTCATAAAGTTAAGCGAATTATGAATGGCAAAGCTGAGGGAGGAAAAAGTGTCTCCACCCGCGGAAGTCCTTCCGTTAAGTTTATGGGCCCAGCCAACTTAATTTCTGACTCTTGTAGTTTATCCTTCACGCTTACGGACATTATTTTGGTCACATCTCTTTCTTCGGCTCGTTAATGCCCGGAATCTGCGTCGATCTTTCCACCTCAGGGCCACTTTTTCAGGTCAGAAATGTAAGCGATGGGGGTGGGGTGCCAGCCGAATGCGATACCGAGATATGAGCCAGACGGGTAAAAGTAGGAAATACAATTTACAGGATTAATTTAAGTTAGTCTTGTCGATGGGAAAGGGATGAGGTTAACGAAGGGAGTTGCGGGTGGAGGATAAAAAAAAATCCGGAGGGATGACCTGGTACGCTCATTTTTCCCCAAACTCTTCCCAGCTTTCTTCGCGCAGTATGCTGGATGAAAGTGGCGCTAGGGATTTGAAAAGGGCCCAGGAGGCTGAGGAAAGGAAGTGAGTTGGGTCGGCTTCCCCAAGATGGGAAAAAGGGTGACGGCAGTGATTGGTAATTTATTGAACGTAAATGCACGCAAGGAGCTAATTTGCGGTGGCTGGGTTTGGGCTTAAAAAAAGCCCAGTTCTTAATCGGGAAGGGGGATTTTTTTATTCCGTGGGACGCGGAAAGGAAGGATGAGAGAATGGCGATAAGAAGAAAGGAGGGCTTTAAGGGGAGTGGCAGGAAGGATGTGTGGGTCAGGAGTGAGATACTGTGGGGAAGAATGCATAAATAAATGAGCAGGAGGAGCGGCGGAAAGGAAAAAAACGCTATATACGTTACGGCTTCTCTTTCTTAATTTTTAGGGAATACAATTTTATGAAAATTCCCCTCCTGAGGTATATTGCGTTTACCCGGAAACAACCTGTCCTCCTTTTAAACAGCTGCGTATATAATTTGTAAAATTTCGGCATCGAAAGCGGTTGAATTTCGTGTTATGACCCTAAATGGCATTATTTGGTTTTCTGTTACAAATATGCGAGTGAACATGAAATAACTAAGATAATTTATTGTATTGAATATGTATATATTTATCTACATCTGCATGAATACCCTACAAGCCGCCTTTCGGCGTGTGGCAGGGGGTGGAAAAACCGAACGATTGAGCTACTTTTTTAGCCTATTATCATCGCGTATTGTTCGCGGAAAGAATAGGTCCTTAAAACGACTTGTTCTAGCGTCTATTTCTCTTATTTTGTTCTCATTATCAGATCGGCCGAAGTAACAGGGGGGTCGCATAATATTAACTACGTCTTCGGAAAACATGCTTTCTCTAAATTTGTTAAGAAGTCGCAACCTAGGTTCTAATCTCCTTTCCTTCCATTATTCCCAACCTGCATCTGAGAGCATCTTCGTAACGCTTACCTTTTTCTAACAAAACGTTTATATTTAACATTTATATATTTATTCAGTATCTGCCAGTAACTCCCGTAAGAAATATATTGAAGATATTTTTAACACAAATTCTACGAACTTCCCTATGAGATAAAATTATGTATCTGGAAATTCGTTAGAGATTCAGTGGGTTTTTAGGTATAGATTTGTTTAACCAGAATATCATGGGTTCGCCCTTATTTGACTCGAAAGCACTCCCATAAGAAATGCACGTTTATTCAAGTTCATTTTGGTCGATTGCAGACTTATCTTCTTTTGCTGAATTAAATCGGAAATAACGGTCTTGCGAAATCGAGACCAGCATCGAAAGAATGAATATTGAATAAAGATCCTTATTTTTGTCAGTCTTTTTAATCTACCCTTTGGACCCGAAACTGCCAGAACTAGGACATAAAATATGTAATGCATTACGTTTGATTTTATCGTGTTATTTTTAGGCATTCCGTTTATATTTATAGTTCCAATATTTATCATTTTGTGGATTGTCTTTTTCTGCAAAATAAATTCCCAAACTCGATTATGCCATAAATGGTTTGGCAGGCCTTAAGATAGACTTACATCAGCAAATATTTAAATTATTTTTATTTAATATGTAAAAGTATGTAGTTGTAAAATATGTAAAAGTATGTAGTAGTATAATATGTAAAAGTACGTAGTAGTATAATATGTAAAATATAGTTTCGCTGTATACGTACTAGTGTATACTACGTTTGCTATAAAGCAATTCTTATCTCCGGTTTGATTTCTCTATTATTTTATCCTCTGTGAACGCATTCTGACACTTTTTATTTTCGTATCTGCCTTTAAGTTGTGTTTTTACGCTGTTTCCCACATCTTCCCTTCGGGTGTTTTTTCCGCAACATGAATTTTTCCTCTTCCAACCTCAGCTTCCGATAAATTCCTCCCATTCCCTACTCTTCTCTCTTTCCCATTAATTGATGTGAAATATTAATGCGTTTTACTATGCGGAAGAGGCTTGTGTATAACCTCGCCAAAGCATCAATCTATCCATCCATTCATTCCTGGAGACACGCGTCTTTATTCATTCGTGTAGATGAGCACCGCAGAATTAAAATCCATCGAATTGAATGCGAAATAAAAAGCTGTTGGCGAATTCCCTCTCGCAGATTTGGCACAATTGTGCCCGAATTGAAAGCTCGGGTTGAAGCGTGACGCATTTCTTCAAAATGCCCAATCTGTTCAATGATTTATTGTAATGTTTCTCTCGCTGCAAATTTTGACCCAAAATAAAGGAAAGCTTTCGAGTGATCAAACAATAAAGAGGATGTTTCCTTGCAGCGAACATGTGACGATGAATTATCATGCATCCAACTCTTTGCTTTTACTTCTATCGTACAGGATTCGATACGCAATTAAAACTGACATATATATTCCTGCTTAGCTCTCCATCCTTTTCTTACGCGCATCAGCTTTTTCACAAACATGAATTGAAAATTAATTATCGTTTATCTTAAATCTCTTCCTCTTTTAGATTCTTTCATACTTAAACCTTGCCCTTGTACCCAAGTTTTTGAATCTTAAAAATTTGTAGTACAACTTTTGTATTTAATACCGAATTAAAGTGTCATCTCTATCCCTATAATAATGCCTCAGTCTTTTTCCTTCGCTGAACCACCTATGCTACTCATATAATGCCAAAGTATTCGTTATACCATATGATTTCTGCCCTTTCTTTTCAACTTCGTCTTGTTTATGCTTTATATTTTTTATTTCGTATAGATAGTATGACTTTAGAATTGTTTGCGCGCTCAGTTTTGCATTGTCGACTCCTCGACTCCCTCAAACAACTTCCTCCAAGGTCGTACATGCGCTTTTGATGAAGTGTAAAATGCCCTGTTGATTGTTTTAATTCCATTGTTTCCAATTTCTCATCATTTGCATTACGCGAGACGGATAAAAAATTACGATTCATCATGAATGAATGAGAATGAATCACAGCCATTGAAAGAGGATCTTGAAGTCTCTTTAATGGTCCGGCAGAGTACCACCATTTAACACAAGCGTATTAAATTATGATTGAATTTCACGAAAAGTAGTTCACGCGATCTCTACGCTTGGCCCACAACATTTTCGGACGCTCGGTTATTTTCTCTTCGCAGATTCATCAAAGATGAAGTTTACATCCTCACTCTAGCCAGTACACTTGATGGAGTAAAAATCGAATTATGATGCCTATCAGCTCCGTGACACTGCAACGCGTTTAGGATGAATTTTCTAATCTTCTTGGCCGTACTTTGCCCTCGAAACCTGCGCAGCGAGTGGTGAATTGACGGATCCAGGAGGGGGGATGGGACGATTCCCCATTTTATCTTTGTAGTAATAGCAATTTGTTGAAAATAGCAGACAAGTTTCTCAAGAGGGCCTTGAATTTAAATCAAATTATGAATTTTCCTCTCTCACTATACACATGCTACTTCTATCTCGACTAGGGCATAGAACCAAACCGAAAACCGAAATCGAAAATATAAGTTATTTTCACCAGAGTGAGAACCAAACCTGAACTGAAAAAATCGAGATTCTCGTACCCGAACCGATAACGGAACTATAATAAATATAATCTGCCTACGGGAAGTTTCTGGAGGGGTCTCTCTCCTGTCTTTGGACGAATGCCAGCCATTGTCAAAAATTATTAAGTATGTTGGACTCCCCTGTGGCCTGGCCAGAAAGCCAGATTGCAACGCGAAAATAAATTAATAAAAACAATAAACAGAATATCATAAGTGATATAAAATTAAATATTAACTAAAATATAAAACCGTACAAAACTTTAGGGAAATATAAATGTACATTTTTCTATATAGGTTCTGTAATGAAATATTTACTTAACTTAACGGTTTATTGATCTCCGAAATTTCGAAAACGGTTGTTGGATATGGAATATCTTGTTAATTAAAAATGCAATTTTATGGTTCATAAGGGCTATCATTCGCTCGTGAAACATTGCAGGGTTATCATTACAATACGAATTCTTATATAAAATTTACACATTAATAATGCAAGCAGAGTTAATTTACAATAAAGTTCACCTAGAAACCGAAAAGAGATGTTAAATAGACACAAATATTGCAAAGAATAAACAGTTACTACATACTTTATACACTTGTATACACACTTTACACTCGTATACTTTTATACTTTTACACATACTTTCTACACTTTATATACATACATATATACTTGTAAATCATAAATTTATTTTTATGATATTTAGAGTACGCTAGTATAATTTTTTACCAGAACCTTTGATTAACGAAAATTTTAAGTAATAAATATAAATAATGTCACGAATACATAGAGAGCTATTGCTTCTCATGTTTTTGAAAGGAATCAAAACTAAATTTGCGTATATTTTTACTATAACTTTTCTAATGACGGCTAATTCAACAGTCCTTCCGCATTATATTTCGAAAGCGTACGTCACAGTCCTAAAATGTTAAAATCCGGGCAATGTTTTCTATGAGCAAACTCAAGGGTCAAAGTAATGAATAGAGATATAGATTGTCTCTCGAGCTAGTATTTCCCTTAATTTCATAGCCAATCTGCTTTCCTTTATTTCTTATCCTCAATAATCCGCCGCCTTTCCCACCACACTTTTGACGCACTCAGACTTGAATTACCCGATCCCTTCCATCACTTGAGGAAACCAATTACGCACAGGAATCTCGACGGCATGAGATTGATCTTTAAATATACTCCCCGCATCTCCGATAGGCTCTTTCTTTTTTCGCCTATTCTGGCGACATCGTCAACCTCCCAATTACCTGCTCTGTATCTTTTTATTTTCCCTCGTCAAGATAATTGACTGCTCGAAATCTGCCGCGCTATATTCTAGCCGTCGTGCGGTAATCACTAGAAATATTCGCCGGAAAATAGAAGAGGCGCATGAGCTTTGCGTATCTTTCAAAGGCGTACGTGACTGTAATCACTCACCGATGAACCCAAGCATGGAGGATCGTTTGCGACCAAAATATATCAATTATTACGCGCGGAATAAAATTAAGTTAATATTGATTCGGAAGCGTTTTGATTATGTTTTTAATTGCGAGATTTCGAACTCTTAATCCGGGGAAACTTCACCGAGATTAATCCAAGTCGGAAAAAATGACAAACTCATTACGCGATGGGAAAAAACTAAATCGGTGAGAATTTTCCGCTCCGAAGTTGACCTACCTATTTAACTTTTATAATGTTATACGACGTGCTAGGATTTAATGATGATCTAATTGTTTTAATGGGAAAGTTCATTTAGGCGACGTGTGCGCTATGGGTTTGTGGGATGGCTACAAATTCCATATATCGGGATTTTATGTTTATTTTTATGTGCGGATGCTCATGTGTGCTCGTCATCGACCGAGTTTGCATTATTAAACGAGTGAAAGGTGGACGGAGAATAGAAATTCAGTTACCAGTTTCCGATGGAGGGTTGACGTCGGTTTACATAGGAAAAGTTCATTTATATCACTTCAACTAAAAACTTCGTGAGTTATCACTGAAAACTCAATTATGCCTTTCTTCATATATTCGGAACCTCTTCCTTCCAAAACTATTTCATGACTTATGAGTAACTTTATTTTATATGTAAATTCATCGATGAAGTATGAATAGTTGATAGAGACAATGAGATTTTTGTTTGCAATTATAAAGGATTAATTTCCTCAGATATTTGACCTCATATCAAGGTGAATTATGAATTTGTACGTCAATTAAAGAATTATAATTTATTAATGATTATATAAATTTTACTTAAAGCCACTTCACACTTAACACACACACTTCACCTAAGGAAGGACAGCTTTGGTAATGCATAAATTAAGGGAAATTTGATAAATGCATAGAAATTTTCAAAATGTGATGGATAAGAATGAATATAGTTCTTGAAATTTTATTGCAGTTGGTAAGATTAAATGGTCTTTCTTAAAATTAAAATTTTAAATAAGAAATCGTATGCGTTCGCTAAGTAATCCGGAACATAACATTATTTGCATGGCGTCCTTAGCAATATTAGAAAACAAATTTATTCATTTTTTTATTTTTCAGTAGTACTTGTAGTAGTTATTTTAAAATTACTTCGACAGCTGAGGTGATTTCGCACGGAAGTCGACGATCTTGATCGTCGACGTCACAGGACCTTAATTTTTCAGAAAAAAAATTTCCTTGAGCAGGATTTGAACCACTGAGGATGTTGGATTTCTTTGGAATGATTTGGAGAATTTTTGGAAACTGGAACAGACGCTCTAACCACTCGGCTATTTTGGAGACGAAGTTTGGCGACAAAATGCGACTTAAGTAAACCTATGCTTGCCCATATCAGATACTGACATAGTATGACAGATGCATTTACATTAATACGAAGAAGATTTGCAGTAGGAATCTAATCTGTTACTTTGAAAGTTTTATTTAAACAAACACTTCTTTCGAGTCACTGGAGAGAAAACTTAAGACGAAAGCGGCTATGTGTAACCAACAAGGGTAGTCTAAAAATAGGGAATCTCTATACCGTACACATCCATTGAAGGATCATAAGTTGGAAGACTTGCCGAGATAGCTTCCCTTAACTACGTTCACCTATGGTTCGAGTGGTTGCTGAGATTTATCGAACATAAGGAGTCTAAAAGTCAACAAGTCTGTCACTAGAAGATTATGTCAACAAATATTTAGCCGTACACGTTAATTTGTGAGAACGATTAGTATCCTTGATTATATCTTGTTACCTCATCTACACCTACATCTTCCCTGTACACCTACAAATACCCTGTAAGCCTGGTTCTAAACTCTCATTGCAATTAATGATAAGATTTTAAAACGCAAGCTGACATTTAACATGGCATGTTGAAAAGGTTACAGATCCCAAGGAAGAATAGACTTGAAAAAGTCTATTCTTTTATCTAACTTTTTTCAAGTCTATTCTTCCTTTGGATTCTTCCTGGTTGCACGCAATATCGTACAAACCCATTCCAAGATTATAGATGACCATCTCAAATAAACTTGTGAAATGTATTAGTCCTCAATCAGTCATATAATGTCATGTATTTTTTCTTCACAATCAATGACGCGAGAAAACGAGATTTTTATGAGTGCAAGGGCAGAAGAGTGGAAAACCTTTGGGAGAATTGAGGAGACTTATCAAAAAGAATATAAAGTATATAAAGAAAATTGTTCGCTTGTTAAAGGCTTGGGTAACCGTATTACAATAGTAGTATTGTTAAAATTACATCGACAGCTTAGGTTATTTTGCACGTAAGTCCCCGAAGGAATCGAACCCGGGACCACTTTCACCAAAGTTGAACACGCTGCCCACTTGGCAATTCAGATGCAGAATGACACATAAAGACCTCAATAAACGCTCGAAAATTCCACCCCATGTCTGGTCCAATAATAAAAAGCAACTTCACATAAATGCAAAATGCAACGAAGTCCGTGCTTCATCTTAAATGTAGCTATTTTTGAAGAGAAATTTGATTTCTATCGTATGCGAAGTTTCACCTTCATCCTTTATATAGTATATAAATAGTTCTATTCATTGAAAACTGGAAGACTATAGTTACATATCATGTATGCGAATGGTATCAGCATATATCTCACACTGCAGCTCATTTCAAATCTTCTCCGAGTTCAGAAGCCGGTTCCATAGGTCTTGAGGATAAAACACTTCTTGAGGCCGCCACGCCGTGCGCCTTTGTCTCACACGATAGTAGTTTACTACACCCTTCCTACAGAACTTTCCTTGCTCAAACTTATCACAGAGAAACTTCGAAGACCGAGCTTTCTGATATCATTCTTTAAGTCCTACTTCAAACTACGAATTGAATCCTTGAAACCTAATAACACATAACGTATGTATAGCAGTTTTAATTTATCTACAGGGTTTCGTATAACTATCGTTTCTTCCATGTGTTTTATATCATTACATTCCTTTCGCTAACTTTAATATCGAGCAATGTGATGGTCACTTAAATAGGCAATAATGACATAAAAAGAGATATGTTTTTCAATACTTATAATTAATTCATTTTTCCTGAGAAGAAAGATTCGCTTGAGAGTTGATAAAGTTCCATAATACAATAAGAATATCATTCACCAAATCTTACGAGCTTTTTCCTTACAATGTCTTCTAATTCTTTTGCATTTGCAGGTCCTAGGTGTTCTAGGAATCTTTTCATCTATTTCCATTCTTTACTCTTTCCTTCATTTCAACATATCATTTTACTTCCTTTAATCTATGCATCGGATTGACATTTCTCCTTCCTCTTTTAACGCTACCCCCCACAGTTTCTTATAATTCACCACTCAGCAAGCACGTCATCCTTCATATGTATCCTATCCAGTTCCTTTTCCTCTGATCGATTAATTTCATCAATATTCTCTCCAGACAGAATGGTGAAACAAACAATACAAAGTACCACAAAGGATATTTTAATGCGACTGGTGGAATCTTTTGTGGAAACGGTGGGATCTTTTGTGAAATTTCGCATGATTCATTTCGCCATGCTTCGTAGTACAGATTTCCACCAAGTCAACTCTCCGACGATCGAATATTCTTTCCTCTTCTCCTCTTCTTAAAACCTGCTCGTTTATAACTTTATCCTCCCATTTTGTGTTTAACAACCTCCTCTATACCCACATTTCAATAGCTTATATTCCTTTGTAGTCATTCTTAAAAAGATTCCAAGTTTTATAACCGTAAGGAAACACACTCCATACCACGCACTTCATCATTCCTTTCTTCAGTTTGATATCAATTTTCCTTGTTAATATTTTCCGCTTCTTTCGAAAAGCTTCCTTTTTCATCCCTTAAATCACTCACACTTTTTTCTTGCCTCTCAGGTCTTGTGTCAACTCTGTGCCAAGATATTCGTATCTTTACACCTGTGTTATTTCCAAACCTTTGGCAAAAACTTCCATAACTGTATCCTGACATATTCTCATCACTTTTGTCGAGATGTAAATGTAAAATTTTGCTTTGCTAAACCGTCGCACGATCACAAACGCGAGCGCGGCGTTAATTATTGCACACCCACAATCATTAATACAGAACGGGCATTGAGCGAAAGCCTGCATTTCTTCATCATCAATTTGGCGACGCAAGCGGAAACGTTTCAACTACGTTTTCAAAACACCTCTATCACGAATCTCACTGGAAAAAAAAATCCAGACTTTCCTCCGCTATCGAAGCGCCTCTAATACCTGTTTGCAGAGATTTTCTAACAAGTTTTAAAGAAGCAAAAGTTGAGAGCAAACAGAGGAACTGTTAAAAGAGAAGTTCTACTTCCGGGGTGAGACAATCCACGACCACAGAGCAGCGGAGAGTAAACAGACGAGAAAACTAATAAAGGGATGCTTCCTACTAAAAAGCACACAGCGCGGAGGAATGTCAACTTAAATAACTCCACGCACTTCCAGACTACGCGTAACAAGGATGAGAATATCCTAGCGTAATGAAAAAAATGGCGGTAAAAAACCTCGCCAACTTCCGGAATGCTCACACCCATTCCGGCAAGGTGATATTTCAAGGAAGGCGTGAGTACGTTTGCTCGCTAAAGTGGATTCAGTCTTCCTTTTTCAGGTAAATGAAAGGCTGATTAGGATTTCCGAAAGTGCTATTTTCATCGCGCTAACTGGAAAGACGCGGAGAATGTTCCGAGCTTCGATAGGAAGATTGGTTGAGTGACTTCCGTGCGAAGTGTCTAAATTTAAGGATGAACTTTCGAACCTTCCTTTTCAGCATAAAAAGAAACGAATGTTGCACCCATACATACATCGCGATGCGTCAATTGAACTTATCCGTTAGTAGTTAAAGAAAAAGAGAAAACAGACTAAAATATTGACGAAATAGCCAAAAACTAATGAATAAAGTAATTAATTAAATAGAAATAAATTTGTGGATTCCAATTTAAAATAAAAACAATATGTGTAGCATGATCACATGGTGATCAGATTTATTGATTTTAAACGGTAATAAAATAAACAAAAAAAATTCTGCGCAGTATATTTTTTTATGTCTGAATCATACGTGCGTACCCATAGCATTTTACATATAAGATTTACAAGCGAATACATTCTATGCTCTGAAAGTTATTCATTCGTCTATAGAATTTACTTTGGCCTCATTTATTCTGACACAGGATGACAAACTCTCATTTCATCATTTTCACGAATGTATAATGCTTTGAATATTTGAAAGTTCAGTTTCACATGCAAGGTTCTCATGAATCTCAATTTTATATAAAATAGTCGAATTTATTAGAAAAACCTTTTTCATTGCTTTTCCAAATATCGTAAGCTATTTCTAAAAATATAATTTAAATAGAATCTTAAAGAAGGAAAGCCCCAGTTTTGAAGTGAAATATTTCCAACATATGACATAATTACAATACTGTACTTTTCCTATTACATTTGCGCAATTTTTGAAGTAGATTACTTTTCCGTTTTTTTTTCAATCTATAGAAATGTCATCATCCAATCTCATTTCAATAAAAACTTCATCTAATAAAATCCAACTATTTATAAAAAAATTAATTTCTCTCTCTGAATGAGAAAGTCATTCCATTGTGCTCTGTGCTCAATCAATTATATTAAACCTCGCAAAGCCTTATCAACGTTCATGATACTCATCTCATAGCCATCTGACGTTTTCAACTATTAAAGGGGACTTATTTAATTTCGGAAAATATCTCTCTGAAAAACCAAAAATGAAGCGTTTTACAACTGTATACTTCTCACAGAATGATCGAAAGAAATAATTTTTCCACTGTTAACTTTCCCCATTTTTACGGATCGGACTTCAGTTGAAGGATTTCGTTTTTAAATAATGAAAGTTGGTTTCGCTGGAATATTTTCTAGTAGCTTTTCCTTTCATAGCTTATATAGAAATTCCTTGACTTTGTTGAAGCACGCATTTTGCCCGAGTATAAGTTAAATTAATTATGCTGGAATTTGGCGTGTGAGTATAAATATAGTGATAATCTTTCTTGAGAACCCTAATTTGCAAACCTTTTATTTCTATCTTAATATGATCAACGGAAAAATTCTCGATAAACGACTAAAAACGAATATTGGTCAGACCATAAATATCACATTTAATATATGGTAAATAAATGTCCAATCATATAATATCACTTTTGGAATGATCCTAGAGCAGGGATACACATTATACAGGAATGAAAGAGTCGCATATATATATCGAAATAATGCGGTCGTGGGTCGGAGATGAAGAATTTTGCAAAAATGAAGCTTATATAATTTGCAGGAATAACATTTTAAGCGTAAAATACGAAATCACCCGGAGAATTCAAAATTCAAAGCTATCTATACATATATTATAATTGGGAACTAAATTAAAAATTAATCTAATTATTTTCCCATATTTCCTAGCCGTGTAAGAATACAACGGTGATAAATTTTGGGGGAAATCATAAGTTATTGAAATTGTGAGTTATATCCAGATTAAAAATACATTTTTTGTTAATCACATGCACTGGATTTCCCCTGTTTGAAATTTGGAATTAGATGAGAGATAAATTATGAAATTCAGAATTTAATAGCCAATTTTTATTACTGACTGTAATTTGCATTTTAAAATAATTGCCAATTTCCGAAAATAGGGATAATTTCCAAATCTCAAAGTTGGGTGAATTCAGACGGGACGCATGTGCCATATTTTTTGTAGGTCTGCGTATAGCGTCAAAAACGTAATTTTTTTTAATTAGTAAGGGAATTTTTTCTGCAAAAGATGATGTAATCATTTTAGCCAATAAATCGGGAGAAATGAAATCGGAACTATTATAGGATACTTTTCGGAAACTATTATAGGATATCCTGCTAAAAATAATCAGTTAGGACATTAAAGTTACAAATAATCTGAGAATAGGTGTACATGGGTGGTCTGAAAAGTTTCCGACATTTCGCCATTTATCGACATGTTATCTGAAAATTACTGAAAATTTTCTGAAGATTTCTGAAAAATCTGGGATCGGAGACTTTTCAAACCACCCTCGTAGAACCATCAGTCTTATTGATGAGGGTGCTTAATTTTTAGCGTTCAAATTAAGTTAGGCCTTTCCAGCTTCGGAAAATTTATCGTGTCTTCGAATAGTTCCTGTAATACCTGCAACCGGCATCAATTATACCCGGGTATACCGCAACCAGCACTGCCCAAGTTCCTTAATACATCTTCACATGTTTCTCTCTTCTAACCATGGAATCTGTACATACAACGAAGATATCTCGTTGAGATTACGCTACTGCACTGAGATTCATCCTTAGCCATTTTTAAATTCAGTATAAAGATGATGATAACACATATAATGGCGATTTTGCATAACGAATGAAAATCGAGAGCATTAATGACTCATTGACAGACCATAAGCGGTAAAAAAATTCATAATCTCAAGCCATAGAAATAGGCCAATCTCAAGATACAGTATTGCAAAATTATCCGAATAGTTCTCGAATGGAAATTCTCTCTCGTTCTTCCATTTTGGATGAAGGGCAAATCATTTATTACCTTATAGGAACCACTTTACTGTTTACGGATTTTTATCTGTGATACTTAATAATCAAAAAGGAGAGACTTTATTCTTGGGAAAGCTTTAGATTCTCTTCCGCTCGTTTGAATTTATTTGACATGCAAACCGTGCAGTACCCTCCTCACGTGAATTGAATTTTATAATTTCATGATAATGAAATGATACATTTCAAATATTCTCAAATTCATTCGGGTACATACGAGGGTGGTCTGAAAAGTTTCCGACATTTCGCCATTTCTCGATATGTTTTCTGAAAATTTCTGAAAATTTTCTGAAGGTGTCTGAAAAATCTGGGATCGGAAACTTTTCAGACCACCCATGTATAAACGAATGAGGTACAATTTACTTATGCTAGAAATGTTATTTTCTCGAAGTCCTCCTGCGATTGGGCCCAATTACTTGAATTAAAATGTCGAGAAAGTGATATTTTTGTGAAATTTAGGTGAATAGTTTCTTTGAGTACATGATTAGGTCAACGTAAGACACGCTTTAGCTGTAGCTATTTTTTTAATTTTCCGAATACCTTGCGGCTTCAATGAAGATTGCTCAGAAATCACTTCTTTCAAATTCCATGTTTGAAAATACCTGTTAATGCCTTTGGAAATAAAAAATGCGCGCGGATTTACTCCTCGGAAAGTCTTCTTCCCTCGTTAGAATGCCTACAACTTTCCATCTTTCACAAAGGGATCTGCTTCTTTCATACAGTTCTGAAACTTTTTACTTTTTGGCAACTCCGCAATGGTTACCAGAATTAGAAACTCCCCATTGACATAGAAAACTCGACTCTAACGATCGGTTTCATTTCCTATCAGAGAACATGTAGTAACCAACCATGGAGCTGTAACCTCATTGAAAGTTATGAAAAGTTCAGAAGCCCGAATATCATAGGAACCAAGAAAGGTGATACTGATGAATGCCTTGCAGTCACTTTCAGCGCTACTTCTTTCTTTTCATCAGATGGTCTCGCAATATCTGTTGTATTACTCAATTCCAATTTTCCACATCCTTAGATCCATCTTTTAAAATGTAGAATACTAGCAGAAATTCTCGACGGGTAATTTAAAAGGTAATGAAAACGATACTAATTGTGGCATCACCAAAATAACAAGAAAATATTGGATAGTTAACGGAACTAATGGGAAGAAATAATAGCTATTTACTAAAAAAAGAATATTTTCTTGATTTTTCAATTTATGAAATCATGCTGATGAATGAAAATTCTCTTTTGAATGTAAATTCTTCAGCTGAAGATGTCAACTCACTGACAAAACAGGTCGCATTTAATTTCTACTGTGGAAATTACCCAGTGCTTTACTTTCAAGATGAGTGCTGAATTAGGTTATTCTTACATATAGGTTAATGTTTTATGAGCAGTACCCTATAAGAACCAATTTCATTAGCAGAGTTTCATCCAAAACAGAACTGAGTTTTGAAAATTAAAACGCATGAGACCAGTTTCGAGGCCAAGCACAAATCATCATATATCTTCAGTAATTTCCACATATGTTGATTTTACATCCAATTTTGTTAGCATATATATGCAGAGAGAGTATAAAAACCATCCTCCGTTGCTGCCATGTATGTAATTAAAATTTAACCGAATAGACTGTAATTCCAGTAAAAAATATAACGTATCGACTAAAGCTGGAGCGTAATAAAGGTGCTTTCCATATAGAAGCGCTTTTCTTCATCGCGTTTCAAGAACCACTGGACCCGATTGCGAAGAAGTCCATCCGTCATAAAATGTTGCGAGATCTCCGCGACCGCTTGCTGACAAAAGTAGGTAAATAGCTTCCGGGAGAAAAAGGCGTTCTGCTGACATCTAGGACGCACAAGTAATCTTAAGATTTCTTCCTTCACCGGATTGTCCTTCTTCACGTAAAAACAATCATTCAACGAAGAAAATGGAGAACGCGACACACGATTTATAAAAAGCAAGAGGAAAACCGTTTGTTCTAACGGACCCTGTCTTGAGATTTAAGTTTAAAACAACAATATTCGCTAAGCTTGACAAAGAGGATGGCTATAATTAATCCTATTTAGACCTCTCTAGAATCCCTTCTGCTTATCGAACGTCTATGAAAATGGGAATGTAAGTTGAGTGCACCTAAAATGGAATATCCTCCTAAAGTATACAAGTTTCAGGTCGAACAAGTTCTATCAATCAGCTAGTTCATGATGTCACTGTAAATGACCTTGTCATGCTTCTTGCGAGCTGTCACTTTTATAAAAAATACTACACGTGCTTTGTTGATGCTTTCAAGTATTTGAGTATTAAAGAGTTTTCATCGAGATATTTTCAATCTCTTACACAACAAAGATAATGAGTGGGTCATAAAATAACACGGCAGTTATAGTGGCGATACGCGGAATATCGCTACATATGATACAATCAATGGTGCACTATATTTTTAAATTTATATTTTGATTTTTAAATTAAGTGAAGTAATTACGACACTATATTTGTCAAGTATGTCCAGTCTATGCTTTCATGGTTGTTCTGATTCTTATTCTTTTATTTCGATAATGCTCCATTCAACAATTGCTTTTTATGAATAAAAAAATTGAAAATCTCATCATAAATTTTCTACTCTCATTGTTTCTCTTTCAAATGTTGGGCAATTACGTATCACTCTACACCAAGTGCTTACAAAGTGAAGCATTAAATAGTATAGATGTGGGGAACTTCGGGCTAAAAAAACATTTTGGTCGTTCATTTTGGTCCCTTAGTCACTGAAAAATGACCGCGTCAAAAAATCTTTTCCAATCATTTTAATGACGTTATGTGAGATATAAAGTGGATACTTATCACTTTTAGTTAACTCAGCGAATGAATTCGTTTTCACACAAAATTTCGATGTTAAACTATTTGAATATAGACAACATACAACACAACAGTGGCAAACTTATCGTCACGGAAATTGGTTTTGTAGAGTTGGAGGTAAATCATAATTATTTACAATGACACCAACAGATTTTGCAGAATCGTTATTAATGCTTATTAACTATATGGTTATTAACAATTTTGACATATATATTGACAAAATAATTGTTAAGCAGCTAACATGAAAAGCATAAATGCAGTCGCCATAAGCAATTTTATGTTTTTATCGATCAGAGAAGTAAGTAAAAGGAGGTTTTGCAATTAAGCGGTCGATTACGTGGTTTTTGTTCCTTGTCATTCAACTGGAACGCTTGTATTAGCATCCGTAGCATCGGACTCAATGAATTTCATAGTGAGTTTTCTTTGTGTGTGATCGTATTTATTTCTCTTAAGTATCTGCCCAGCAATACTCAAGCTTGGAATGCACACTGCAATGGAATGTAGGCGGGAAAAGCAACTCCATTTGGCACATATGGCAAGAGAAGAAAAATAGAATTAATCTTATTTCCCTCGCAAGCTAGAAAACTGATGTTTTACCGCGGGCGACGACGGTTCTTCTGGGAAATGGGGAGGAAGTGGCCACGTTGGAAGATAAAGCGATCCATCGCCGTCCATTGGCGGAGAAAGATCTGGTGAACACCTCGGCATCAGCGAGACAAGTACGCCATTGGGGTGGGGGTCAAGAAGAGAACAAATCCATTCATTCGGCGTCTGCCGTCCTCTATGAGTAACGGCGCATTTGGAGACCTCTGCAGAGAGTCGAGGACCCGGCTATCTGGTCGAAAGCTATCTGTACCACGTCCTCACCTATACCCCTCCATATCTCTCCCCTTCCTATCTCAAATTCTCTTTCCAGCTCGTTCTTTATCCCCTTTCGCATCTGAACCGTCTTTCCCCCAAACCATTCACTACCGTTCTTCCCGCAGGGAGATGGATAGCCCGGAACCAGGATCCAAATGCATGGCCGAACGTACCCAGATTTTTCAAATCCCTATCACGAGTTTCCTGAAGGAATGCGATGGAATCTCATGACTTATTCAGAGGCATTAGGCATACATCCACGGTATAATTAAGACCTCCCTTTTCTCATTGTGTTTCTCTCCTTTTTTCTGCCGTTCGCGTCCCCCTTTCGATCCTCCGAGAGTGGGATACATATATTGGTTTATACATTGCCGTTTTAATGTCGTTCCGGTCGAAATAAAAATGCGTTACGCCGATGAAAGGGTTGGAAGAGAGGTTTTGATTGGGTACGGATGTATGTCCGGGATAATATTTTTTGGGATACCTTTGGACGATATCGCTTTTATTAATCTTGACGGCGAAGATTTGTGTTGTCGGATTGATTTTAAAGGAGAAATATTGCTTTAGATTTGGACGGCGCTCGTCCTTTTGAAGAATCGTCACTGAATTTGTTAGGAAGAACTCGCGAACTTAATTTTTTCCAGAGAGCATGAGTGCAATTGCTTTTATATGAAAAATGTACCGCCATTAATGGCATTTCGTCGATAATTCATTTAAATTAGGTGCCGATATTTCATACATAATCGCGAATTTAGATCACGTATACTCCATTAGCTGTGAAGTAAGATCCTAATGCTGTCACTAATTATTCAGAAATGCTTTAAATTTCGGTACAAAATCTTACCATGAATGTAAATAAATCTGAGGTGCAAGATTTTCGATGGGAAATAAAAAATTCTTCCATTTCTATGTGTTACAAATTATGACCACTGATTTATGACATATTTGACCTTTGATATTATTTAAAGCCTCCATTGAAACGCTTACAGTCATATCTCAACCCAATGGATTACTTCAAGTATCAAAAAAAAACTTAAATGAATCTGTGAAAATGTATGATGTACAATAGAGATATAAAATTGACTTCCCTTGATAATAAATTCGGAAGAAGTCTGATTATGTATCGCTAAAACGATTCATCTTGATTATAAGAAAAAAAATCTAAGAAAATTAATTCTAAGAAAAAAAATCCTTTCTAAGAAAATATCGTGGTTTTTCAACAATTCTCAGATCACATAAATTATTTTATAAATGATGACTCACAATATATTCCACCCTATATTTATGCTAAAAAGTCTAACAGAATCAGTCTTATCTTGGGAATCAACGCCATTATAATCTAAAAATATATTTTCATTTTTACCTCTTATCAGTATCCAAATTTACGAACATTTACCGCCACATTCAGAAAAGACTTATATTTTTAGCAGTCGTTAAGTCAGCTCCCACTCGCTTATATTACAGCAATTTCACTCCGAATGGAAGGGCACATCCTGTTGTTATAAAACACTATTATATACGAACAATTGAACTCTTCCTTTCCATTGGCCTCACACAATTTGAGACGTGTTCCATACCTTTTAGCGGTCTAGTTCTACTCGTATGGACAAGATATATTAGTGGCCGTTGTTTAAATTAGGGTCTCTTAGTTATATCCGAACGCTGATCGATGGTATTCCCCTCGGTTTGTTAAAGCATTACTCAGACGTCAAAGAGCCGACTTTTTTTCCTCCACTCTCCGGTTACCGCGCTTCTCGGCGTATTTATTTCTTACGCTACGCACACTTCGTATCATCTTTCGCTGTTTTAAAAATTATCGATGGGAAAGACCCTTTACGACGGAATTGAGGGTTCTTATTGTCATTCCGTTACTGTAGAAAAACATGGTTACTTGATCTGGAGGATATTTTATAAATTATATAAAAATTGAATGACCCACGCATTCAACCATTTCCGTCTTGGTGAAACCTTTTTATCATTGTGCCTTTTATTAAATGCAGAACTTGCTGCAAGTATTTATTTTGTTATTTCCTTTGAATGTCATATCTTATGTCTATATCATATTTATTATTTCCTCATTGTTTACTATTGCAAATTTTCCTTTTTCTGAATTTATTTTATTTTATTGTTTTTGTAATTTCTTTATAGTACTGCTTTTTTAATTTCTAATTTATACACAGTTTTCTATTATATCTTTTAGCATGTACTATTAGTAGGTTTGCGAAAGTTTTTCACACCCCCTTCTTTGTTTTCCTGCAGTGGATCTTTTTCCTAAGATATCACCTTAGTATTTTTTTATATCCACTCCTAAATTTTTCCTCTCTATTTCTTTACACCTACACAAAACTTTTTATGTTTATAATATCATTGACGAAAGGTTAGATGGAAGAAGAGACATTTCAGTCTCAATGTCGCCTTAATAAAGACCTTATAGATTAGCGTTAGGTGGTAGCCTTAACCCCCTTTAAGCTTTAAATATCCCTATTTTACATCAGTAATTCGTACATGACTACCAAGTCATAAAGTCTTCATAGAGACCCATAACTAATCGCATATAAATTAGTGTCATTATCGATTTATAATAACACATGTGAGTGGGTGACCTCCTTATGTGTTCATTAAATTATTATTATTATTATTAATCCTATCTTTTCGGTCAGTTGGTCAGTTCCTGAAGTCTAGAAGCTCTTTTCCGTTGATTCCAAAAAGTATTCTATCATCTGTGAAATACAGATGACTAATGTACTCCTCATTTCTCCGTGGACCCCTCTCCTGCCGATGTGAGACTTGAAGACTCCTTCCAGAACGGCAGTAAATAAGATGGGTGGAAGACAGTCGTCTTATCGAACCCCTTTCTCAATCTTGAATTCATCAGTTTCTTCGTGCGTTCATTGCTCTCATTACTGATTCGTGGCATTTTCGTGCTCTCATTACAGAAGCTGTGGCATTTTTAATATGCAGCGCAGGAGACGAATGTATTCAGCCCCTCGATTCTCTAAAGCTTCCCTGGCAGAGGAGGTACTTACCAAAACGGAGGCTATTGCATATTCCACAAATTAGACTAAGAGTGACTTCTCGTATCCATTCTTTCCTCCTTTCTTGCGGTGTGTGGAATAGGTCTATGAGCTCTTGTGAAATCTTGCTTGTTCTCCGGGCTATGCAGATACCAGGGTCGTTTGTAGAGGCTCAGCAATTACCATTATGAATGTTTGTAAACATCAGGAAAGAAGCTGATGGGGTGATAATTTTCACAAATCCACCTTACTCCTTGTGCAAAATGGAAATTGTTGCATGGTTCCACCTTATTCCACTCCTTAGGGACTCTTCCCTGTCTCAGGTTATTAGTGAATAATTGTGATATAGTGGGATTAATCTCTATCCCACCAAGTTTCAGATATATTCGTCATTTGCTCTTCCAGCTTATCCATTCTTCGTCTTTCCAGCTTTATCAATCTTTCTATTCTTCAATGTATGACTGCCGCAATTGCTTCTTCTGGGGGAATAGACAAGGAAATATTGTGAGTTTCTCGTTCAGTATCGCTTCTCATCTTAAACATTTTTCATCTTTTTTTAAGGTTGCTGAAGTATTCCGCTTGTCTCAGTATTGTTTACCTGTTCCAAGTTGTTCATGTATGTTTCTGTTTGGCTAGAATCTGTTTCTTCCCCATTTCTAGCTGTTGTCTGACTTTCTTTATGCTTCTGTTCTCTATAGCCTCTTGTTTTGGATTTTTTAGCCTTTTTTTCCTTCAACTCACTCCTTATCGTACTTTTGATATGTATTATTCATGGAGTAACATTGTGGCATTTACACGGATTTTTCCGCTCATAGTATTCGTGCTCAGTGAAGAAAGCAAGAGCAAATTATCTCATCCCTCATCTGCCTCGTTAGCCTCATTCCATCCTCAAAGCATTTTCTAGCTAATGTAGGAATGAAGGAGCATCCAAACAGCCTTAGGGGTGATGAAGGTATTGACAGATTGTTTTTACAAACTGTTCATAATTGCAATTAAAATATTTTATTTCATTTATTCCAGATTTTTCTCTTTGAGTTTTTATATGATTTCAGAAAGGAATTGAGGTCAGATTTAGGCAAAATATTCCATTTTTAAGAAAAGTTCGCTCTAACCTGGTAAAAAGAAACTTCTATAAATGAAAATTTGTAAAGAAATGAAAGATGGGCATTGGAGCAAAAAGGAAATTTACAACTTATTTTGGAGTCACTGAATACATTTTTTTGTCGTATAAAGTCACCGATAATAATTCTCAGTTTCACAGAAAATACCTGGAAGTTTAGTGGGGTGCAAAGAATTAATTAAGTAATTAAGTTAATTTACTGAGCTCAATGAATGTAACTATTTGCAAAATAATATAAGTTGAAAACTATCACACTATTCCCAAGATACTCTCTCTATCCTACCTCATCGATATCATTAGTATAGGTCACTAGTAGCCCGTATTAAAAAGTGGAGAACCTAGGAGAATAATATTAAGCAATAGAGATTAATTAATCAGTGGATGTTCAAGAGAAAAACATTATTTTTTCGTCGTTTAATGCGGATGAATTGCTGTATCCTTCAACTCTAATCAAAAACGATTCCGAAATGCATATAATGAAAGATTGCTTACGTTAATTGAGTAATTATTCATGACTTATTCAAGATATATGAAGTCTGCGGCCCTTTATTTCACCAATTACGAAACTCAAATCAATCTCCTGGGACGAAATTAACGGCTGCGTCAAATTGACACCAGAAATAAACTTCGTTTCTTTTATTAATTACCCAATTCCTGAAAATTGCAGCAATATTTTCAGATGGGAAATTGAGAAAGGTTTTGTAACTCGTTAGATTACTCTCGTGAGCATGGGCATATCGTAAACCAACTTCTGGTTGGATTATATCTTTAGCTAAGGTTTCCAATTATGTTTTTAAGCTATTGAATCGGAAAGAGCCGTAGAAAATAGTAACATTGGAGACTTAAATAGGCGCATGCGTTGAGTTTTTCGTCTTAGAATTAAAGTTTCGCTTAAAAGTAGCTTT
Source organism: Pachydiplax longipennis (assembly GCA_036926295.1). Classification (NCBI taxonomy): domain Eukaryota; kingdom Metazoa; phylum Arthropoda; class Insecta; order Odonata; family Libellulidae; genus Pachydiplax; species Pachydiplax longipennis. The sequence continues at coordinate 8,390,015 of JAVFKF010000010.1, forward strand.
AAACCTTCTTGAAGCACTTCTCCCTGACCTTTTCAAAGCGTTGTTTACGCTGGCCACGCTGTGGAAAATCCCCTGAGGTTTAGCAGAAAAGAAAACCAATATTATTGCGTTCATTAGGGTGGCTCTAAATTTGGAAGCAAGTTGCCCGAATTTCAGAATCCACCGATTTGAATTCGGCGAGAGTATTGAGCCGTCAGCTCGGCTCAGTACAAAAGATCGAACGTTAATTCAAGGGTTTTAGGAAGAATGTTCAGGTGCTGAATGCCGTCTCGAATTAATTCTCTTCAATTAGCGGCATAATGAGAATCGCTCGAATTCCTCTGTTACTCACAATTCTCAACTTTCGTATCTTCAAGCTACAGCACACGGTGATAATTCCTTGATAAAAATAGGTTCCTGCCAAAATGTAAATTTTCATCGTGGATAGATATTTCTGAGATAAGTAAGTACCGAATCAATTAATAGACACTTCCGAGGTGCTTCAAGAGCCGCCGATTTCCGAGTGGCCATCCTAAGACTTGATGAAACCTTCAGTTACATACAGAAATCAGATAATTATGAAACTTTGAAGATTGCAAATTAATGTAAGGGTCTGTTTGGGTTTAATGATCTTCAAATGGCTCGTCGAGTGCCTCTTCACTCACCAGAAAAAATTATGTGTGATTACTGAGATCGAATACCTTTTGCCGCAGGGTATTTAGCTTTGGGAGAAATATACTTCAGCGATGTTAATCTCCTTTCATTGATTAACAAAACAGAAAAATTAAATAAATATATATTCCCTCATCGATATCCTGGTCAAATTTAACGAAAAGAAACTTAAAAATTTGAACCTAGCTCATATATGATAGAACATCTAAATTATTCTGTTCCCGCAGCTAGTAAAAATTTTCTCTTGATTCTGGCGTTGTCGTGAGGAAGATATGCAATCTAATTAAATACTCCGTTCTTAAAATTTTCTTCATTTAGAGGTCCCTATGCTGTGTTCCATTTTATCTAGTCAGTTCTATTGTTGAGAACTATAGTTAAAATCATTTAATGTAAGCTACGAATCGTAATTCTAATCGTCAGATCAAAGAACACCGATTAGAGATGACATGAATAGAGGCTACTCTTGCAATAAGGAGAAAGATATATAGCGTTTCACTATCATATAATACATTATTACCGACTAGAAAAAGGGAACGCACTGTAGGAGTTTCATGTTTAATGTTTAAAAATTTTAAAAGATTTAATGTCTCTCTCTCTTCTTTCCATCGAGCACTATAGAAGACTTCAATTCTCGAGATTGGAATAACTTCTTTGTATTACCTAAAGCGAAATTTCTTAGAACTTTCCCACAAATTACTACGATACCACAAAAATTAAACGAGCATAAATGCACAGTGAATATTATCGTGAAAGCTCTGAAAAGCGATTAGAATGAAGCACCAACAGGTATCGCTTCGGAAGATTCTTTTTCCAAAATTCTTTAATTAAATTATTAACAATGACAGGCTGGAATAATGAACCGGCTCTGCGATTTTGATACATCAAAATGAGACTTTAATTTATGTATGACTTGCCGGAAGCGTGAATGGGCACCCCTTTTCATTTCCCAACTTAAAATGAAGGTGTTATGGGTCAAAGGAGAAGCAATAAAGCCCCTCCGAGATCGCAGACCCCAAAGCCAGAATAACCAATTGCTAATTAAAACTTCTCTTTAAAAGAGTAGGGCAGTGGATTTTCATGATGAGGGAGAATGATAACGGACTCATATCGATCATTTTAATCCGTCAGTCGATCGTCGATTCATACTGTTGACGACAAAAATTACAAAATAATTAATTTGTATAAAGGCTTCCGCAAGTTCATCAACAGGGAAATGATATAAGCTTTTGGGGTCATACAAATTGAGGGAGTTATCGGAAAATTACTATCAAGGTTAAACAGAAAGTGACATTGCTTAGAGTAAACGAGGAATGGAATTGTATTACGAACAATTACAACTATTTCTACTGGTTTTCACGCTGAACGTCTCTAACTTTTGATGAGAATTTACTTGCACTTTCGAAAGATTTTCCAACACGTATGCGGATTTCGAACAGATATAAACATACTATACATTTAAACAGCAGCTGTGAATAATTATTCTCTCAAACCTCGTTGTATTGTGCATAAAATGGTCATTTGAAGATGTCAAATAGAAACAGCAAAGGATATTCCCGAGAGAAATAAGAACTGCACTTCCGGAATAAAGTATACCATAATTAAAAATTTAATCCACTTGCTGTTATAAAATTGCTGTAAAAAATATGAAAGCTTAATATAATAGTTTCATAATAAAAGAACCTCAATTCTCCGGTCTAGATGGGAATTCCAAAGTCCCCCATTTTCTAGGCAGATTTAACCACAAAACTACCATACCGACCCGTTACTTCTTGAGTATTATTTAAGAGTGTTAGATGCTAGTAGTTAGAGCACCTGCTTGAAAAGTGAGCGACCTGGGTTCGATTCCCAGTCATATCAGTATCTTTCACATATGTTTCTCCTTACTCCTAATATGCTTAGGAGCTGTTAAAACTGTCATAGCTCATATTTTAAAGAATATTTCGGCATGAATATTATCTAAGTATTAGAAGAAGCAACAAGTGTTTAGTAGGCGTAACAACCGTTGTCAACAATAAATTTGATTGCTTCTCTAGATGTTCCACGATGATAGGAACAATGCCTCTTCGTTCAGTACTCCGTAAGATAAATGTCTAAATGTGCTCACATAAGTCACGCTGTATACGCCTCAGAAATATGTCTTTCCAAGCTTATTATTTTCCAATACCGTGGGTCTTTAAAGGAACATCAAGCGCATTCGGAGAATCAATCGCTCAGTGAAAGAATAGGCTGCGCAGTCAAAGGTGTCAAAATTTCGCTGGCTTACGATTTCATAAGAGGCGTAAGAAGAATCATCGTGTGTCTGAAAAATTTTCTTTCTTCAAAATTCAGCTTTTTGACCGAGAAGAGCACTCAGTTTCCATTAAAATTACACGGACGTAAAACACTATGTCATACCATCTCCGTTATCCTCTCATTTCAGTGTTGAAAACCAAAGTGACAACACTTCCAATACAACTTTTACTAGCACTATAGAAATACATCACACTATACAGTAAACTTAATATATTGCACATTACATGAAAATATTTCGGTACAATTTAACAAAACATCCAATGATGACGAGCGGAATTTTTCTCTAGGCAACCTAACTTTCAATATAATTTAAATAAAATCTGAATAAGAAGTATCATACCTTTATAATCTCGGAGACAGAGCCAGGAAAATACTTCTATCGATATTTTTTCTTTTATTATTCATCATTTTACAGTAGCAGTATTGTTTAGAGTGCTTCCACAGCTAAGGTCTTTGGCTGAAACTGGCTGGAATTCTACTAATGGTAGAATTTTAACCATTAAAGAAATATTAATTTAAAAATCTAGTAACATTAACAAAATTTAGATACCAAAAAGTTGCACATACTTGTAGCTATAGGAAATAGTTACGAGTTGGAAAAGGCAAGCTGTGTATTACTATACTATTTACAAGCATAAAAACTTTAACTAGGACTATAAAAATACATCGCACTGTACAGTATACAATATATTGCACATTACATGAACATCTTTGGATACAATTCAACATTAAACTTACCATTAAGCATATTTACATACTGTACCATATTACGTAATCAAACTATAAAAAATTGTATACGCTTTTGATTGTGACGGGATTTTTAGACTAATTAATTATGAATGCAAAATCGAAGTAACGAAGTAAACGTGTACTGTGTGAAGTGTGCATAGTTTTCCCATTAAAAGAAAAAAATATAATTAATGTTAAACGGAGGACATGACTAATAAGGCCCGTTAATATTCTTTCAGAATTCGGGAAACAGAAATAAGCCTTTTTTATGACTAGAAATAGTTTGGCTGTAGGGTTTTTAAAGAGCAAAGGATTCCGTTAGAAGGAAGAGATTCAATCGTTCTGATAAGCGTATTAATAGAACGAAACGTCGAAGTTGCATCGATTTCATATTTATTCGGGTTTGAAAAGGTTTTTGACCGGGCTCGTTGGCCTAAATTAATGGAAATATCAAAGGATACAGGAATATCCTCGGAAGATAGACGCCTGAAACAAAATCTATATCTGAATCAAACTACTCAAGTTAGGGAAGCCGGAGACGAATTCCCAATGAGCGGTACCAGGCAGAGGAATTAAACAGAGTTCCCGAAAACCTTTGATCACAAATGTCGAAGAATCGGCGGAAAGCCTTTTGAAGGACTAAAAAAGGATTTGAGAGGAAGGTGATATAGTCAAACTAATCCGCTGATGACAAAGAACTTTATAAGTGATTCCGAAAGGGGATCACGTACAATGATAATACCTGATACTTGTTTAATATCCACGAAAGAGGCGTCAAACCTTGAAAAAGTATGGCTGATTCAGCAATCGAATGAGAATATTTACAGCGAATTGCATCGTATAAAAATATCTCCAGCTAACAAACAAAAACTCCTGGCTATGAAAATAATTAAGGCTATTGAAAATGATTCAAGTGATCCTGATTCCATTAAAGAAAAAGAGTAAAGCTACACATTATTGGGATTGACGTACAACTAAATCTACTAATCTCGTAGAAATAGGTATTGTAAACGCTCTGAACAGAAAGATAAAAGTGAAAATTGCGGGGGAAGATGTTGGAAAAGATCATTTTGTTTTCAAAGAGGAGAAAGTATGTACAACGGATCAAATTGAATCGAATCAAACCGCGAATTTCAGAGGGAAGAATAGGTATGCTCTGTTGATTTTTATGACGAATTTTAAAGAATGTAATGGCCATAATAGATGGGAGTATTGAAAAATATTGTGTTAGATTCGAGGAATAAACAATTTATGTAAAATTTGTTCTTAAATCAAATAGCAAGAGTTAATGATAAAAATAATAAAATGAATTTTAGTGTAAACCGCAATAATATGAAATACTTAAAGAGGAATGACGATATAAGGTTCTACTGAGAGAGGGCAGTGAAATACACTGTTGGGGAATATTTAAATTGAATCCGAACTTATTCTAATAATTCATAAAGTAATTGCATGAACGGGATGGTGAAATCCCGTAGTCTCGTCAACAGGACTGGTGGAGAAGTTTTTAATCACAAATTTTCAAACACTTAACGATGATTACGTACCTGTTACTTACCTGTTTCGAGTTAGAGTGAACCTAGAAGGGTATCTTAAGGTGCCGGAACACCTCAGTAAGAACTTTATAGATAAACTATCAGAATCTATTGAAAGTTTCACCTCCCTTCCTCGTCATGAATAGAAGGGTGAATCGAAAAAGTTTGTTTTATCGTATAGAAGGATTTCCATCTCCTTGGATGATGCAGTAAATCCCATATGTATACAGATTATTGCGATAGTACACAGAGGTGCTTGACTAGTCGCTTTTGAAGCGCATTATGGTCTACGTCTATCACCTTAGCCAATAGGGAATGTCAAACAACTTGAGATCACCCTCCTCTGAAAGTAAACAAAAACGCGTTATCTGTAAAGTGATGGGCTCGGAGCTATATAGCTGAACCAATAACTTTATTGCCCTTTATCGATCCTCTTTGTTGTTGTTTGGAGATGAAGGTTCGAGAATTTATGATCTTTCAATGATCTATCAATCAACACACCGTGAAGACCTAGCTCGAAATCATGGACTTTAAAGATTGGTTCACGATAATTTCGGTGGTTTAACTTTTACTTTCTTTTTAGAATATTTAGAATTTAGAAAGGAATATCTGATAATATTTCACTAAATGGGAGTGTTGAAATTTATCGGTTCTGAAAGTAAGGGGCTACAAGGAGTTATGGCTTATACCTTCATTCAAATTCTGTATAGAGTGTATTTAGTATAGTAGTATATTGCGAAAAAATAATTATTGGGATAATATTTGCCATTGTTCTAAGACGGTGTTCTAACGTGCTATTTTCTCGCGTTTTTGTTGGCGAATTTTTCCTAACGAGGGCAACTACCGATTGATAAACTTCAGCTTCTATTTCATGATTCGATTGTTTTTCCTGCAGGATTTTTCTCGTGATTGTATATATTTTTATGTTCAGCTTTAATAAATATTTTCAGACGTAGACTTAAGCCACTTAGTCAAGCTACGCCTAACCATAATCTGACGATTATGATGGTAATGATAACATCGTTATAATAAGTACCGATACATAATTTTAGCCATTTTCCAGATAAAAGTTTATAGGTTGATTTATACGTGAAGCCCTACGGTCAGGAAAATTTAAAGCTTTTAAAGCCTTCTGCCGAAAAGATTGAGTTCGAGTCCCGTTCCAGTCTTACATTTTTGTGTCCGTTTTTCCTTACGAATCATCTCGTTTTTATCAGATAAGTAACGTTGTGCTTCATGCTGTAGAATTATGTATTAACGTGGTAAATAAAAAATAAAGCATAGTTGTTTTCACCTGACACCATTAGAGCTATTGTGAATAGATATTCTAATGACTTATTGCTACATAAAGGCCAACGCTATTCTACATGTGGAATGTAAAGGATTTAAGTCAACCAAAATTCTGCGTATCTATTTTAGCATGTTTTTACGATTTACATGGTCAGTTGTTTTCTATCACAATCAATATATCAAGTTATTAATCAATGGATAATTTTACTAGTTTTTCAAGGCATGGGAAGAAGTCCTCTTACAAGGAGAGATTTTCAGGTGGAATCGCTATCTTGAGACTACACATGTTTAGCATAACAGAGAACCAAACATGATAATAACCGCTTTTGTCCTAAGTTTCTCTCTCCGATGGTTCGCAAGAACTTATTGTTTAAATAAAACTTCCTAAGTAACAGATTAGATTCCTGCTGCAAAGCTTCTTCTTATTAATGTAAATAAAATACTATGTCAGTATCTGGTGTGGGCAAGTATTAGTCTTCTTAAGTCGCCTTTTTGTCGGCGAACTTCGTCTCCAAAATAGCCGAGTGGTTAGAGCGTCTGTTCCAGTTTCCAAAAATTCTCCAAATCAATCCAAAGAAATCCTACATAATTAGTGGTTCAAATCCTGTTCAAGGAAATTTTTTTTTTTCTTAAAGTTAAGTTTTCAGATCCTATGACGTCGACGGTCAAGATGGCTTCCAGCCACCTCCGCTCTTATGGCTGGTCAATTTATCTTATCTAACTCCCCACCGGTGAATCAGTTTATCTCATCATTTTTCTCTCGTTATGCTTGTAGTCTCCTATTTTAATTAAAGATATTATGAGATTTTGTTTTGCTGTTATATACACGGCTTAACTACTTACTCTAGCACGATAACCATACCGCCATAGCGGCCGGAAAATTCGGTCATGGTCAACGAAATAGTCTAAACCTTCAGCATCCCTGGGTGGGAAACCCAGCAAGACTATTTTGACGGTCAAACGAATAAGCCTGCCTTTCTTAATTTGTTCTGATACATTTCTTAAGGTCAGGGTCCTAATTAGTTATCCCTGGTATGTCTTACAAGTTATTATATCTTACAAGTTAATTTCATTATTCATCAATTTCCTATAAGCTTAATTCTTGAATCATGTATAGGCATTACGAGTTTCAACTTTTTCTTCGTATTTCATCATTCTGTACATGAGTAATCATTACTTCTAATAAAAAATAAAAGATTCTATGATTTGCTTGAAGCGGTAACTGTAACTAAACACCAAAATATGTTCAATAATGCCTGATTTTTAGCTTTAGCTGACCGTTTATACACCCTAGAATTCAATTTTTTTTTCTGAAATGAAATTGATGTGGTACTCTTTTAAAACTAGAGGTTCCCTACTCGCAACTATGACAGGCTTAGTTTTGGGAAAGTGTAACTTAAACTCATCTTAAAAATAACTCAGCTGCATAGCATAGATTATTTCACCATCAGGTGGATTCATAATAGCGCTAGAGTTTGATGAGTTACAGCTATAACTGAAATAGGCATTTGACAAGAATGAATCGACGTGCCCTCATTGCTATCAACCTAGTAAAATATTCTGCGAAAGGTATTTGATAGAATTTGACAAGGACATCACTGCGTTTCATCCTTTGCTTATTAATTGACAGATCTGTATTCGTTTCATTACTCATGTTTGAATCATTAGAGTATTTATCAAAACGTTTAAAGATCTGCTTATGCTTTTAGTTTTATAATATTTACAAATAAAAGATGAAACGAAATATTTAAAATCTAGAAAACATATAAGTTTAGAGTTTAGAGAGATAAAACATTGCAAACGAAACAAAAATAGTTAACAAGAAAAAAATACGAGAAAAAATTGATACCTTTGCCAATACCTTAACAATGCTACCTCAAGTCTTCATAAAATTTTCACCCTCCTTTCTGAAAAGAAAGGAGAAAAGGAAAGGTTTTATTACTTTCATTTTCCAATCTTCTTATCAATTTAGGAAGAATATTGAATAGTTCGAATCGGTCAATAATGATACACTTTCTTGAGAAAGTTGTATTATACTTACGAATTCTTAAATTTAATTTTTATCTTGTGATTTTAGGATGATAGTCACATATTTGGGCCATTCGTCACGAAATAATTATTGGTGCCTTTTTTCATCTTTTATTATATCTAATCATTAGTTTTTATTCGTATTGATAAAGAATGTACTTCCAATTTCTCGTGAAATCCTAACTGTCAATATTTAATGATCAGACAAGCTCCTTACCTATGGAAATAACTCTTAAATAACTAGGAAATATAATAATATCACGGAATAATCCCGAGAAATCTTCTTTACTTCATCACTCTGGCAAAATTTATTAGGTCAGTTATGCGTTTAACTTTTCCATTTAAATAGCAATTCTCAATTATTCTCTACAGGTAATATCATTCACGCTAGCCATAGCACCTCTTCGTAAGGCTAGAATTTCATTTAGACGCGCTGCAACGCCAGGCATGATACAACGCAGAAAAGTAATTATCTCATCTTCTCCGGAAATCTTATTTGAGGATGCTCGGCTCGTTTCAATCGTGGGGGAGGTGTCATTATATTATCTCAATTTAATGCGTAATCGAATTTGACTTTTATGTCACCGTGTATAGCGAAGTCATCTTTGGACCATTCTTGAATCCTTCGCTATATTTTCAACAATAGCGGCAGTTTTAGTAGTAGATTTTACATAAATTTCTTGAGATTTCTGGGAATTTCATACAGAGTTTTCTTTCGATTTTATATCTTTTCAGGTTCAATATTTACAAGGACTTTTCTAGTACAATTCGAGATATTAAAGATGCGGTGTATCTAACATCAAAACGAATGGAAAATACATAAACTTTCCATCCATATTTTTCACTGAAAGATTTGCAGATTTTGAAGAACTGAAACGCTTCAACCGAGTTTACAATAGAAACTTTGGATGCTGCGATAACATTTCCTCCACTTTCATTGAAGTCAGTCTCTGAGGTAAAGGCGAGGCGGTGTCAAAAATCAACTCCAAAATATTATTTTAAAATTTCGAGTTGTTTGTAAGGATAAGACAGCATGGGTTCTAGAAAACCCGCGGTGATCGTTATTTTTTTAAACAAGTGCATCAGTTTCATGTTCATCATATGTCTATTAAAAGATAACTGATAGCTAATAAACTGGTTAGACTATACCGAATATGTGCAGCGGCGGCTTACACCTAAAAACCATCCTCTACATTCAAGTACAAGGAGACCATTGAAATACTACACCAAATCGAAATATAATTTAGTAACTGTATAGATAAAAATTAAGTTAATGATTTAAAATATAAAGTAAAGGTGTTAAAGTAATAATGATTAAAAATATCAGACCAGATATTAAAAATTCCCGTATTACAATAAGTCACGACGACCTAAGGAGGATGAAATCTGAAACAACAGAATCACTAAGTAATAATAAGACCAAAGAGTAGAAACAAGATAGTATTTATCTGTGTAGAAAATATAATTTATTTCCTTATACCCTCTATAATTTCACTGATCTATAATTCATAATCTTTGTTTTGTGGGAAATTAAATTTCGGAAGGTTAGAATATTAGGTCAAATTTCTTGATTAATATATCTATAATATCACAAGTTATATTCTAACATTTAATCGTATTTAATATAAAAAGACACATATTATATTTCGATATGGTATAATATTTCCGGAGCGAATAAGACCGGAACGTAAGAGAAACTAGTTAATTTCATTGAAACGGTGCTAAAAATATTGCAATTCTTTGCCTTCTACCATGCATAACTATTCTAGCTTCTTTGAAAATCCATTTAGATTAAATTCTGAGCAAAAAGCACCTATCACTCTTCTAAATATCCACTCGTCTTTATCTCTCTATAAATACATTATACATCCATATGAGACGAAAACATAATCAGTTGCCTCACTTTTGCTCCAAAAATGATGTTTCTTGCCTGCACTTTGCGGATTTTTACCTCGAAATACGAAGTTTTGGTTGGTTTATCAAAGGATGTTCACGGAGTTCTCATCCCGGCTGCAAACGACACTTCGCATACATTGTACTGAGATGTGCGTGTTAAACTTCTCCGAATGAAAATGACTGCGGTCTGGCTTTGAAAAGAAATCTCTGCGGGTAAACTTGGAGCACGGAAGAAGTTTTTTCCTCGTCTATAGAGACACGAACACAATTTCCGAGAGAACGATTAAAAATCCTGCGTTTGCCAAACTTGCAATTGGCGGGAGCAATCAAAGAGTGAGAAAGCGATCTCACCTTAGGGAAAATCTCAAGCATGCCTCTTGGGCACAGCATCCGACCGACGGAAACTGAGTTCAGGATTTTGAAGAGAACCGCCATGTGACGGCATTTTTACTTCAAAATATTTCGATGGAAATGAGCCCTAATTAGATGTTCTCCAACTTACGCCTGCAAAAAAGAAGGGTAGGGGAAAGGCTCGAGTTAATTAGCGAGGTGAATCTTTTCGGCCGAGCATAGAGAAGTTTCATCTAGACTGTCTGCTCAAACCGTTGAAAAGAAACAAGAAATATTGATGCAACTGAAATGCGTAACAATCGACGAATGCCTCACCCTGACTGCACGTCAAAGTAATTAACCTTGAAACTGATTAGCCGATGAACGAATCCTTTTCCTTTGACGATTCCCGGAGAACATAAATGTATCTAGAACTTTGCCGGTGAGAGATCTGTTGCTTTTTTCCTCTCTGAGAAATATTTTTATTCTTTACCCTGAACAATGTATACCAAACTGTTATCCCGCGGTACATTGGGGAAGGAAAATTGTTTTTTTCGAAATCAATTACATCCCCTCGAGTAGTAAAATTGGAGAATTATTAACTTAATAACAAAATCAATATCTTTCGTCGGTAATTACATTGTCAATTATATAAAAAACGAAAATTCACTGGAACGCATTCATTAATTAAGAAAATTATAAGTACAGTTATCATATCACTGGGAAATGAAAATAGCTCAAAAATAAAGATAATTCTTACATGCTAAATATAAATTAGTTATTTAATATTTCAGAAAATAAAATTAAAAATATACTAATAATCACCGTAGATGAGGCATGAGTCAAGAGAGGGGTGTATGTAAAAATCCATGAGTAAACAGATTACAGCAAGTTGGTTCAGAAATCGTTGAGGTTATTAAAAATTTCTATTTATTATCATTTAATTCAGAGAAAGATGAATGCTTTATTTTATGAACGATCAAATTGTATCAATAAACCCAATTACAATGCAATATTAAGATGAATGAAAAATGTTTATCCTCAAAAATGTACTTTTCAAGGACAATATGCAGGATATTAATACAGACGATTGACGACAAAAAATCTTCGATCCTACAATGTGCATGGCGAAAAATGCTGTAGTATGGATTTTACGAAAGCAGATTGGTAACGAAATAAAAGGCCATTCCTCTAAAATTCGTTTTAATCGCGTTTTACTGCATTTTACTCCGGTTAAAATTTTAACCACTCAGAGTTGTGAAGATTACGGGGAAAACGGAGCAACGAAAATGATTTTCATCCGTAGAGGTGGCGGAATTTCAGCAGAGCTCCGTAGCAATTGGAGAACAGATTAAGTACTTCTTTTACAGAATATTTATTAGGTATCCGTTTTAGCGAGTGCCTGATGATAGCGATTACTCCCAAAATCGGGTAGCCAATAAATATTCCACTCCATAATCTGTTTATTCTCACTAAAAAATAATTTTGGTCACCCAATGGCCCATCCCGATAACACGAATTAAAGGGGTTTTGCGCTGCAAAATTCAACATTCTGGGTGCTCATTGGAGCCCACCAACGCGGGATTGTTTCTTCAAATTTCGAAATTGAAATGTAAATTTCCTTCGCTTGAAATTTAATCCTCTTTTCTTTCAGTCGCCAACTATCGTTAGGCGTTGAAAATTATGCGATTTGAATTCGCAAGGAGCGCTTGTTTCAAATAAATTTTGCTCCTTTGTTACGTCTAAATAAAATATAATAATAATAATGAAGAGACTTTATTCGCGTGAGATGGTGATTAGTAATTCGCTTCTTACAACTAATCCTGTAAAATTTGAAAGAAGGGTTTCAAAAAGTTCACAGAAGAAAACGACTTTGCGAATTAAAAAAATTAGTTTCTGCTTAGGAAAATTACACTTCCACAGGAAAATCCCCTCAAAAAGTGTGGAAAACCTGCAAAACCTTCAGTGAGTTAACTAAATATACTTTTAGCAACATCTTGAATAAAATATACATAAAACTATAATTTACTTACGTATTTAGAGTTACGAATAGAACTCGATAAATTCAACTGATTTTTGATAATCGTCTGATCGTAAGAATGTACATACATATGATAATAATAAGTGATAAATTGATGAATTTTATGATGTTGATACGATAGTTAATGATTTATCCTATCTACATCAATACCCTGCAACCCACCTTTCGGCGTGTGGCAGGAAGTGTAAATTTGTAGTGTAGTTTCGTGATTTATTTAGGAAAATAAGCCTTTAAAAGCTAATTTTATCACGTGTACTATTCTGTTATTTGAAGCACCAAAGACAGATTAGTGAATCTAAAAGTCAAATGATGGAAATGAAATTTGACATTGCATATTAAGTTGTGCGACTAAACCCAAAGACAAGTGCGACTTAGCTGGGAATCGAACCCAGGTCTCCCAGAGTTCGAGTCCCAGCTAAGTCACAATTTTTCACTTCTTGTATAACTTTGAATCTAAAATTCACTATTTACTTTTATATTTTTACTATTTTTATTCCATGCATCGAATATTATAAACGAATAGTCTCTCTATCCTTAAACTTTTATTTTTTAATGTGTGTGTCCAGAATAGAACAAATTTCTACAATAGAATAGTTTACCGATCATTATGTTGTCTATTCCTTATACCATTGGAAGTAAAATCCTTCGATTAATCCATCGCAGATAAAATGAACCCCGCGCGAATTTAAAATTTCAGTCAATCGATGAATCTTCACGGAAAGCCAATCTTCTAAGGGAAAAGAAAATTCGCCGGCTATTATATGTGAGATTAGCCTGCTCTGAATAGACCATTGCAGTCTCTGGACTCGTTGCACTAATGGAATTTCCTAAATTCCAAAAGGAACATTTATGCACCCATTATTCGGTCACCAGGGTCCCGTTAGATGAGGATGCTAAGGCGGGAAGGTGATGAGGATATTTGAGTGGTTTAGGCTGTTGAAGACGCTTATCTAATCCACGCTATTCGCCTAGATGTTCCGCTATAGCGTGCAAAGCATGAGTGCAGAGCGAATTTATTTATGTACATAATTTATTCGTTAGAGTATTTCTGCCTCGGTACAATTGGGTCTACTTCGTTTAACCGACACTCGGCGTTTCGACGCCACACTTGACCTACTCACTGTTCACCGAAATACAGCATCCGATGATTGTCATTACTTTGAAAAGCTTAATTCTGCGTAAGATGAGACTACTTAATATCCTCGTCTTAATCAAGGGAGCTACGCTAAGAAGGCAGATTTTAAACTGTCCTACCCAAATTCATTACTTATTTATTAGTTACAAGTGGTTCTGCCCATTGATTCTCTACGGAGAAATAAAAATTCACAACTACCATATTGATTTCGACCGAGTTTTGATTTGACCCATTTTTATTTGTATATATTAATTATCATTTGATCCTGTTTCTATAAGAATACAATATTTGTATTTAATTTAAATATTGGATTAATAAAAGCAGAGTAGCTTCAAGATAGTTGACTGATGAAGTGTCAGGGGAGAAAAACTTCATAAATACTATATCAATTGCAGTCTTTACTTATATGGACATTCAAGGATATAATTTCATTTAATAAATGAACCTAATCAATTTAATAAATGAACCTATTTAATATTACCATTAAATTAATATTTACTCTAAGAAAAGCAAAAGATGTAGATGTAGATGAGGCAAAAAATTGACATCAAGGATACTAATCCTTCTCACAAATTAACGTGTATGACTCAAAATTTGTTGACATAATCTTCTAGTGACAGACTTGTTGACTTCTACACTCCTTATGTCCGATAAATCTCAGCAACCGCTCGAACCATAGGTGAACGTAGTTAAGGGAAGCTATTTCGGCAAGTCTTCCACGTAATGTTCCTTCAATGAATGTGTACTGCGCAGAGATTCCAGACTTTTTGGACTGACTTTGTTGGTTACACATTTGGCTTTTGGCCCAAGTTTTCTCTCCACTGGTTCGAAAGAAATGATTGTTTAAATAAAACTTCCAAAGTAACAGATTAGATTCCTGCTACAAAGCTTCTTCGTATTAACGAAAATGAATTTGTCATACTAACTAATTATCTGGCGTGCGCATGCAGTAGTTTTCTTAAGTCGCCTTTTTGTCGGCGAGCTTCGTCTCCAAAATGGCCGAGTGGTTAGAGCGTCTGTTCCAGTTTCCAAAAATTCTCCAAATCAATCCAAAGAAATCCAATTTCCAACATCCTCAGTGGTTCAAATCCTGATCAAGGAAATTTTTTTTTCTGAAAAATTAAGGTCCTATGACGTCGATGAACAAGATGGCTGCCACCCACCTCCGTTCTTATTGTTATTTTATATAAAAGTTTATCTTATTTAACCGGCACTACTTGGCGAATTAGTAAATTTAAGCATGTTTTTCTTGTTAAACTTGTTGTCCCGTATTTTTAATTAAGTATACGATAAGAAATTTTGTTTCGCTGTTATATACCCGGCATATCACTTACTCTAGCATGATAACCACGTCACCACAACAGCCGGAAAATTCGGTCATGGTCAACGAAACAGTCTAAACGCTCGGTATCCCGGGAAATTCTTACTTGATACTTAAACTAATAGGCCTGCCTTTCTTCATCCGTTATGATACATTTCTTAATTCACGGTGCAAGATTAAATGAGAAAACTGAAATCTCACTTAGTTTTTTTCTTTCAATTTTTCTCTGACTAGGTTTTTTCTCATTTAATCAGTCCACCAAATATCGCTTGCACTAATTAATCATATTCTGTGTGCAAATTGGTTTACCTGTGTATTTCTTACAAAAATATGCGATGGTTTATGTATGCGGTGTATTTATAATAGGCAAATATACTTATTAAAAATATCTTAAACGAAGAGAAAAATCATCCGTTGATAGGCCGCGATTGCAACGTATCTCTAATAGCAACATGAAGGACGAGTTCCCGCGACATCATTGCTGCTACCAATTAGCAGAAGAGGATTTGCAGCAGTTATCGAATTTGCTACTGTTGGAGATATATTTAAACAACTACACCTTGCAAAATAGTAAGAGAAACCCATAGGGAAAAAACTGTTATTTTTTATATTTAATTCTCTATTACACTAAACAGATCTCGTCCCAGAATTGCGATTCCACCTGGAAACCTCTACTAAACTCAACGCCTCCCAACCGTTATCTGTAAGGGAATGAATGTAAAAACTGTTAGTAGCTCAGACGCTTTCTTATGGTCATAGCCTGGCCTTCAACACTGTCCTGCTGCTACCTTGAAGCTTTTTGCCATCCCAGATCGACTAACTGCCTCTTAGGGGGCGATATCACCCACTTTGAGTACTACTGGTTTAAAGTCACAGCGGAGTGGATTTAATATCACTACCTTTATCCCTTGGTCATCATAGCTCGTGTGACTGTAGCTACCACATTAAAAGGAAGACAGCAGCGTTCATTGTAGATTTAATTTCGACATGTTTAGTCTACGAATTGATATTACGGAAGAAAGTTTGCCGGAAGATGTCAACTCGTTGTCGGAACAGGTCGAAATGAAATCTTCTGTGAAATTGATGTGGTGTTTTGTTTTCAATTAGGTTGCTGCAGATTTACACCAAGTGAAGATTCACCATAATTATTTTATATCTGTTTCTTACTCAAGGGTGGATTAACCTATGACTTTTTTCATTCTTGCTGCTGAAGATGAAGCTGAGTTTGTCGTTTATAATCAAGTTTTGAATGAATTTTGAATTAATTTTATAGTAAACTTACACTTTACAATATCTGTAAATAAAATTACCTCGGTTGTACAATGTAAACAGAATGCACTCCTTTTCTTCTCTAATAGAAGATTGGATGGATAAACATCGCGGAAAAGTCGGTTAATCAGTTAATAAATGTTGAGTATCTCATGTAGTTAAAAATATGCTTCGATTGTTTTCCTTGGGAATCGTCCGACAGCGATGATTCTCTGCTCGAATCCGTTGACAAGTTGGTCGTAAGTTAAAACAGAGGATGGGCAGCGCTGGTCACACCGTCATAAAGGCACCATATCGTGTATGCGCCACGGAAAGTCCACATCCGGATAACTAAGATGTGATCCATTGCGGCGTATGAAACATGAGCAGCTATAAAGCAGCTGTGTGAGGAGGGAAGATCAATGTCAGAGCATCGACGCCTGAAGTGATCGCCGAGTACATAAAGGATCTTTTAGTTGTATTCGTGGAGAACTTTAAAAATCTCAATCCTCATGCTCAGAAGACGTAAGAAGGAACTTGGCCATATACGAGGGTGGTCTGAAAAGGTTCTGACCCTAGATTTTTTCAGAAATCTTCAGAAAATTTTCAGAAATATTCTGAAAACATATCGAGAAATGGCGAAATGTCGGAAACTTTTCAGACCACCCATGTATATTTCAACAATTTCCTTAGAATATTTTAAGATTTAGGGGTGTGATGGCAAAAATATTGTGAAGGAAGATAACCGAATTTGATAAAGTAAACTATATAAAGTAAATTTTGACGTTGACATTTGCTATCGTTTGGCGAAGACGAAATGGCGAAGGTCATAATAAAAGAAATAAAATAATATAAAATAATGAAAATAGTTCTTTCGAAATATTTCGAATATATTTCTCTTTTCAGTTGATGGAGTATAAATTAAAAAAATAACTACTTCTTGCGGAATATAGAAGACCGAACGGCTTGAATGCTTTAATTAATCTCTAAAACATCTGCAAGAAAATAATTTGCAAATTGGATTCATGGACTGAAAAATGACAACTGCTCACAATTTGAATTTTGCTCCTTTCCCAGATCTCCTCCAATTAGCAAAATATATCTTTTTAGAAAAACTTTCCTAGAATTTACTTTGAGTTGATCTTTTGATGTTAAAATAATGCTATTTTAATTTTTTTAAAGATATTACCTTTGTAAGTTTACAATTCTTTCGAATATATAGTCAGACAAATGCGAAGCATTTAGCCATATAATATGAATTAAAATGACTTTACTTTGAATTTAATTGCTGAATGTTATTTGCAAACATCTCAAATACCTGTCTAGTTATGGATTTATTGCGGTAGATCATTCTGTCTCATCCGATTTTCATTACCTTTATAATTATTGACTCATTATTTTATTATTGGATTTACGACCATCACTCCTCTTTGCAGACCAGTTACAGCATTATTCACGATTTTTTATTATGTACTTGATTCTGTTGAAGGACTTAGTCTTGGGATGTTAAGTACATACTCGTTCCCATTTGCTATTCCTTTTTATTTTTCTTGACAGTATTCCTGTTCTAATATTTTTCCTTCCCACATACTATCAATTATCGATGTGCTTGAACGCATCCTAGGTCGTTTGCGACGTCTACCCGCAAAAGGAAAATGAGGATTGATTGATTATCATTGCATGGGATGGGCCTCAAGTAATAATGCTCCTGCCGGTCATGGTAATCTGTTGTTCAGCGTGTTCAACTGCTGTTGCGGGTTCGAACCAGTGTTTCGTCAAACTTTCCCTCAGCCACCGGCAGGGCTGCGTCTACTCTACACAGATGACGATTTTTGTTTTGATTACAAGTTTCGCCCATGAATCTAGGTCCGGTTCATTATAACTGAAAATACAGAGTTAACGTAGACTGCGATCAAAGGAAATAATCATCTCTTTCGGCCTGATTCATTCTTTTTGTAGTTGCTGCTTTGTGGGGAAAACTAAAAGGAAACAGAATTTTCAGTCATTTTCTATTCACCCACTTATAGACTACTGTGTATCTACATTTATATATGCAACATATAATCTCCTTTCCGGAGGGTGGCAGGGGGTGCATGCACCAGGACTCAACTTAACCAATGGATTACTTTTGCATATCGTTCAAGACAAAAATTAATTATTGAATCGATTTGTTAGAGTATATGTTTCCCTGATCATCCTCGCTGTATCAGAATTGCGTAGGACGTATAGTATAGGCTACATTTTTAACGTATTAATTATTAATTTATTAATAAATTTATTCTTAATTATTAATTACCTTAATACTATGCTTAAACCTTCATTCTTCTCATGATTCCCAACCTGCGTTGAAACATCTGAGTGACGCTCATTGATTTATCCTAGCAATTCTTTATAAAAATTATTGCCTTCGTTGTACTTTTCTATTTTGCAAATACATCACTTTTTGTCCTTTACATTACATACGTACTCAACGTGTAAGATAGGATTGGGAATATTACCGTCACCTGGAGGCAGCACGTGAAACTATCAGGTTTTATGGGAAAGTTCCAGGCTGCAGTTAAGTTGATGCCCATATTCTCGGTCATGGAAATTGCAAGAAGGGAAACGAGTTAAATCAGGAGGTGAACCAAAAGAAAATAGAGTTTAAGGCATAAATCACGTAGTTAGTTAAGCATTACGCAATAAATATGCCATTGCGCCAAATTCTACTTTCACCGTCATCATCATTTATGTACATATGGTATGTGTTCCGAATAATCAAACCCCTAAATTTTTGTATAGTTTCGATAATTGAGAGCTACATCGATGGACTAAAGGATAATATGACATATTTTTCACTTTCTCAAAGAAGAAATGTTTCTAAAGTTTTTCTGGTAATAAAAATAATTAATTTATCCACATTTAATGCTGAAAAATACCTCGTGAGAATGTTATCTCGCAAGTTTCCCACCTCTGCCATAAGATGAGTTGCAGATATATAAGCTATTGGTAACTTATCTAAGTGATTAGTTGGAGAATTCATTAGGGCTTCTTATGATAATATAATAATCACACTATGCGAAAGTATAGAAACAGATAGAGTTAAGAAAAGGTAGGAAAAACTTCCACTTTACATTTTTCCACAAGATTTATTTAAAATGACCCTGTTGGCAATCATTAGGTGACCTAATGAGCGTTACGGCCGATCTTTACCGAAACTGTATTTATTTTTCATGAATTTCCAGACTATTAAATCTTCCTTTTACGAAGACTTAATAGCCTGGAAATAGTCCAGACTATTAGGTCTTCCACTATTGACTTCAGATATCATTAATAGTCTTAAAGTTCTTCTTATGGACGAAATTGAAACTAATAAGTCTCCCCTTCTATCTAACCTGAAATAATTGATTAAATCATCTTAGTTACAACTTTCTCTTTATTAGTAACTTTGAAACAGCTTCACAAAAATACTGCACACTTTTGATTACCAAAGTTCTCTGCGTCTCATAGGAATGAATGAAATGTTTTATTTGATCCGATTTTCATATTACCAATGCGGCAAATTGGAGGCTTATAGGACGCTAAACTAGAGCAATATTTTTCCAGCAGTATCGATTTAAATGGAGAGTATACCTAAAAATCAAGGATTTAAGAAATCAATATAAAATATCAATATGAATAATAGCCGTGCATTAAATTCATTACGTAAAGATATGAATTCCATTTTATAATTTCATATTAGATAATAATAGAAATTTCACTAAAAATGTCAATGTTGTAATAATGCCAAGTACGTTACAGACTTATAAAACAGGCTTCTTTTTTTATAAATATCTGTGAATTTAAGGTGCATATAAAATATAATGTATACTTTTATTTTTCGTTACCTGTTATTAGTAGTCCTAAGAAAACTTCTTTAGGTGGTGCATGATTGATTTGCAATACAGGTATTTTTTATGCTCTTTTCACACGCTTACAAATTTGTTAGTATTCTTCTCTACAGGAAATCATTCACTTAGATACCATCCCGGTGAATTTGCATGTTATTACATTAAACTAATCTCGTAGGAAACGGATAGACGGTATCATCGGTCGATTTTTCAGAATTAAAGTACTTATTCCAATTTAAAGGTATAATCCTGCAAAATTGAAATGTATCTCGGAGATGACCGCAGAGGACTTTCATGAACCCCATTTTTTCCATGACATTTGATCCTTTAACTGAATTTCCTTCTTGACACTATCTGCAAATTGCAGTCATTGGATTCCCAGCTCTCGGTAATAACGTTTCAAATCCAATTTATTTTACGTCTTTTATTCAATATTTAGGCATATTCGGAGAGATAAAACTCAATATCCTCTTTATTCGCCCAAGGCCAGAAAATCCATGTGAGATTTCGCCGTAAAGGCGCTAGAAAACTGCAAAAGACAAAAAAATGCAGACTCTAATCTTACAAAATAGGAATAAAGTAAAATGCTATAAAGACAGAGATCTGGGCTGTGAGGAGGCTACGGCCATTACGTAAAGTAGAACGAAAAAGTATGGTTTCTTCTATTTCAGACATATAGATATCTAATTGAATAACCCGCTGAATCTCAACGGAGATATACGATTTGAAAAATACCATTTTAATTGCGAATTTATAGGATGTTGATAGGGAAACAGATAGAAAAGGTAACAAATTAGGTGTAACTTTCTAGAAATAACGTTTTACTCAGCAAAAATCATATAGTCACTTTATTATCTTGAGATTACTGAGACGGTTTACCACCGAATTTATTGTAATATGGAAGCGAAGAATTTAAACTTTACCAAGTAAACATCGAAAAAGAATGCAAATGTAAATCTACACGGTTACCCATGTGAAGTTGAAAGTTGTAGGCGGTGAACACTTTGCGAAATTTTCTCTTTAACACCTTTTCTGTGAGACTAGAATTCCCCCAAAATGTTTTCCTTTTCTCTCCTCGACCTGATAAATATCTTATTCTCTCGTCTCTTTGATCATGACAGAGCGAATTTTGAGGTGTATGAGCGTTAATGCACATATATATTTTGATTTATTGATATACAACCGTTTCATTCGCATACATGTAAAATCAGGGATGATTCCATCCTTGAGAGCATTCCTTTACATGGATTAAATCTGGCTGTGTTTTAATTTTTGAGTCGTTTCATTATTATAAATATTATGAGATATGATAGAAATATAAAAGACGTCACAAAGAAAATACGTCAGAGTCAAAATACACAATGAATATGTTTCCATATTTTTAATGATCGCTTAAATAATAATATTTTATGGTTTCCTGTATAACATTCATTCTGGTTAGTTCTAGAATGTGAGTTTCCGATTTGAGGTTCCTCGAATCGCAGGCATTAACGAACCGAAAAAGAATACAATTACTTTGCTGTATATTTATCTATATACTTTGCTGATTTCTTAAAGTGATAAGTTAAACAGAATTTCTTTTGCTATCTCATCACAGCGCTGCGATAGTTTTTATGTGCTATCATAAATTGTTTATGATAGCACACGTTAGACTCATTTACATAACACGCATAACTGAAAATCCGAGCGAAATAAGATCTTGCGTGCGATCGACGAGATAAACCCGATTCAAGTGCGGTGTAGACAATCTAATGAAAGTTCCAAAAAAATCTAATGGGCTCCGCATTTCACTTTCAGTTGCCTCAACCGCGCAGACATCATAAGGGTCTACGACGGGAGAATACCAACAGCGGGCCCCGTATACGGGGGTTCGGGCAAATCAGGGCGCAAATCAGGTTCAACGAGTGCCAGAATGGAGGAGAGCTCTGCACTACTGCCACTCGCTAGCGTCGCTTCAGGGCCTCCAGTGATAAGCGTCCTCTGCAACGAGGGCTCTGAAAGAGAAGTGCTGTCCACGGGACAAGAGTTGACCGTCGAATTCGTTTCGGATTCAGACCAGCCGGGCCAAGGCTTTAAGGCAACTTTCGAGTTTCAACCGATGCCACCGGAGGCGACTGTGGAAGATGCAGTAGCTGCCGCTGCCGCCCCGCTGCCAGTTCATCACGTGCCGTCCATTGGTAAGTAATAGTTTCGATCATGTATCTTTAAGAGGCCTTCCCAAGAACGGTTAACGAAATCATAACGACATAGAGAGCATGCTGTTAAAAATTTCAACCTAGAACTTCTGAGTGCGTGACTAAAGGCAAATTCTTGGTGCAGTGGTCGCACTCTAAGGTCAAATGCGCCGAAGTTAAGGAAAGAGGAAAGCGAAAAAAAAACTCCAATAAAAATACCTAAGAGGTTCGAAAAACTCCAATCGACGAATATGCCGGTGATTGTGGAGCCAATTCCGTGAATTTACTCCCCCTGAGGATGGCGGTATACTCACCGAAATGCGTATTGGTTGTTTCCCCGAAGGTCGGTAATCCGCGGATTCCTTCTTTCGTGGAATTGGGCCCACTGTCACCGGGATATTCGACGATTGGAGAGTTTCATTCAAGAGAACTTCTAATTCATAAACAGCCGAGTTCCAATTTCGTTTCATTCAGCTCTCACTCCCCTATTTTTGCATTTAAGGGATTAACTCGTCGTAAACGAAAGCAGTAAAAGATCATGCGCATCTTTAGAGCGCGACCACTGTAATTCCATACGTTTATTCTTTAATCGGTGGTTATTATTTTTGGAAGACGTGAATTTTAGCGAGTAATGTAGCATTTCGAAAACGCCTAATGACACAGCGTTCTCTTACACCCGAAGGACCCTTTACTCTAGAACCCTCCGTCCAAGAACATTACGATGGTGTACGTGAATGGACGTCACTCATTGTTAAATTAAAGACGGGATTTTTGGAGTCGAAGCTATTTTAACAGGCGGAATTGCAGTGGGTTGCGGAAACGGAGGATTTGAATGTAATTTGACCTTTAACAAATCGTCTTATAACGAAAATCTTCTTCAAAATCGGAGAATTTGAGTCGAAAAATAAATGTATATATTTAATCACAAAGATGTCAATTTTTCAGTATCTTGCTCACTTAGAGAACTAGTGAATGAGTTAAGCTATGTTTTATTCTTTAGGGATAAAGAATGTTAATGAAGAAATTATTCTAAGTAGTTCAGAACTTATAGTAATTTTTGCCAACCTTACGTATAGAAGGGGAATTAGGAGTCTTCTAACTCATGAAGATTTCAAAATCATACTAAATATTAGTTATTGTTCTAGAAGTATTCAGGTGAATTAGCAAAATATTGTAGGGAAATATCTTGAGAAAAGATTACTACAATTTGAAAATCTAAATCCCATATAACTTCGATTGAAACTGTTAAAACGCTGTCTTTTGTACTCAACTTTAGAGGTTGGAAAATAAATGTTTAGCTCCAACCATCTTGAGGAGGGAATCACTATTTCGGCCCTATGTCACAGAGACAGTATGCATTCTAAACTACCCGAAGTATTAATTTTAGCGTGAACACTTAGTGAAATTTTAACCTACGTTTCACAAATGTACCATCTTCATCTACTTACAAGAAATACATGAATGAATATACTATCGGTTAATACAAGGGATACTTTGAGCTTGATTTTTATTACTATTTCTCCTAAATACAAAGATATTTACTAACTTAAAGTGAAGTAATAATCATCTTGTTCTTGGCAATATCAAGACGGCTATATAATATGCTTTGATGAAAGTAGAATTAGATGAAGTATATATTTTAGATGATTTTCAATTGAATAGAATTTATTAGAGATAGGTAAGCAGTAAAAATAAATCAGGGTGAGATACCTTACGTTTGTAATATTTTCTTAAAATGTAAATCCGCTTAACGGGATTACTTATTAATCATATCCACGGTTATAATGGTTTAAGGTATTTATTAATATTTGACAGGACTAACAGTCTTGAGTTCAGCTAGATACATCCTTACATGCATACGTAATGTACTAGCTGCCATTCGGTGTGAGTTAAAGGGGAATATGCATCGTTTATTCTGGTTTCGTTGAAAAAAATTAATTCACGAAAAAAGTGGAGGAGATAAAATCGGGTAGTCTTAGCGTCCGTTTTCCAGATGTTTTTTGCAGTATTTGATCGGCTAATGTAGCAGGATGACATTAATGATCAAGCCTTCTGGGAACAAATTACCTCAAAATGAATTGAGTGAAGTTAATCTAAATGTTGATTTAATTTGTTCATGTTTATCATGAGTCATCTTAGAACCAATTTATCGTAGTTATTATTAACTAATACCATTTTAGCGCGACTTTTCACTAAATTTGCTTATTAGATTCCTAATGGTTGCATGGAATAGCATTTCCTAGTATGATATTATCAAGCTATATATAATAAATAAATATACAAAGATTTTAGATCGTTAACTGGACTTTCTTAGTATAGAGAATATTTCACAGTATACAAAAAATGTCATGATTCTAATATAAAATACCTTTTGATGTACCGACCGCATATTTAAGTCACAAATAAGCCTACCACATTTGGAATCATTTTGTACGTGACTGAGTGGAAGGAAAAGTTATAAAGATAACTTAATTCAAAGTAATGCTTTAGTATAATTTTTTTAAATAATCACTAAGTTTTACCCTCCGTGTTAGCGTGAATTAGAACCTTGACATTCTAATATCGTAAGCAATTACGCAAATGTAAATTGAAGAGAAAAATATTACTGAGGGTTGAAGGTATTTTCGTGAGAATTCCCTGTGGGAGAGTCCCACGACGGGTCTACATACTTCAGAGCAAAAGCGGCTTCACGTATGCATAAAGAATACATGAGGCACGAGTAGAGATTTGAAAAATATTTACGTAGGATTTTAAGGGTTAGTCCACTACGCCGCTACGTATTTCTCTACAGTTCTGGTAAATAAATCCAATGCCTCCAATCGTCCGTAGGATTTCCCAATATTCCGTCGTTTTTTATCTCACGTAGAATAAGAGAGTTGGCCCAACTACTGTCCGAGAATTTAATGTGACCCCTGAGAATATTTTATGCAGCTTTCGTAGATACGCGAAAAAGGAACAGAAAAATTTAGTACCGTAAAGCAAGGCACGTGCAAAATTTAATGCGGGCCGACTTTCCTAAAAAAGAACCTCCATTTTTTCATACAGCTTTCTGGTATCCATAAAGGAAACAAGAACTTTTTCTTCATAGCTGTAATATCATATTTATTAGAATATATTTACATATTATTGGCTTGGATGGTTGTACATGCTTTGAATTTACAAAAATAGCTTCTCCTTCATATTGAAAGCGTTCCCCGCATTCTCACGGACATACACCAATGTGATGAAAGAGTAGCACTGCACTGCCTACTTTCAGCAATAAAAATACTCTAATTATAGGTCTAAATAAAAATCATACCAATTGTTGGGATAAAACAATGATAACAGCATAATCTTTAAAGCTGTCGGAGTGAATTTTTTCTGTTAATAAAATAAAGATTTAATTTTATATGATTTCAACACATTTATAATTATGTATACTTAATATTTTATAATTATACAAACTTTAAATTTATAAAAAAATGACAAAATGTGTTGTATTTTTGTATATCTAAGAAGTCGAGCAATCTTCTTTATTATATCCTCGCAGAAGATTGTGGATTGCATAAATATGAAATTCTATAGTAAATACAATGTTTCGTGAAAATAGAATAACCAATCACAATAGATTATCAAGGAGGAGTTGTTCTTTTCGTAATCTTCTTCCGCTTTTTATTGCTATTTTATTATAATAGAATTTTGAATGTAACAAATTATTAAACATATTCGTTGAAACTTCGATAAATGTGAGAACTTTAACCTTTCTGAAAAAAAACCCTGTTTTATGCTTTTATAAGAAAGGTTTGCTTTCAAAGAGGAAGCAAGACCTCTTATAAAAGTAATTAAACCCTTCATTTCTGGAATCCATTTGCACGTAGCGTTTCCCTCTAGTTAAGATAAAATATCCGTCGACAAAAATAATGATTATCTTTCAAGTTAAAGCAGCATTCAAATAATGACATCCATGGGAAATCGTGCGAAAGATGTTTCCCTTTCTCCGGTTTTAGTGATTAGAAATGTACCGTTTTTGACTTATATAAAGTGAGGGGAATCCAACTTGAATGCAAAGACAAATTGAGGATTATTGCTCTTACTTCTTCAGCTGAATGAATAATCCAAGAAAACAAAAATTAATTAATTTTTCATACTATGGTCTTACACTACCTTTTATACTTAATTTTATTCCTCATAATTTCCACAGTGATATTTGTTCAATTGCGTGACTTGTTTGGGAGTTTCTCTGTTGCTAAATTCGGTTGGTTGTCGTGGTACATTCTGAAGGATGCCGTCTTTTCTCCACCGTCGCACATGTCCCATCAGGATCTTCTTTAGTGGAACGAAGTTTCGTACCTACACATATGCACTAAGAAGCAGCCTTTTGGATCGTGAGCATCAGTCGATCACTCCAATCTTGTACTGTCAAATATCGTAAGAAATGAACCGTTGAGGCGACAACTTCCAGCATTTACTTCCCTTTTTTGCAGTAGTTGGTTGGCCTAAGTAAAAAGAGAGTAAAGACGTGTGACTTTGAGGTATGATGAAGGAAAAAAATGAGAAGGAAATTAATTTTCCAGAGGAAACTAGTTCATTATTTATTATGAATAACTCTGCATTGTCAATTTGACAATTCTTCTGTGGTGTTATTTACAGTAGATAAGGAAAAGTTTACTTTGGAAAAATTTTTTTCTTTTCCATTTTTTCCCTCAAGATCCACTTACACATTTTTCGAAGTGTATTTCCTCAGAATGTATCGAGCAAGTTTAACTAAACATTTAATCTTCTTTCTTTTGTCCATTCATTTTCTAAGTCGATAACCACATTTGTAATTCTTGCTGATTTGTATTCGCAATTCCTAAAAAAGCGCGGATTTATGCTGTATATTACTAACTAACGAATGCAACTCTCGTCTGTAGGATCACATAGGTGAAACCTAACTAGCGCAAACTAACACTAATTTTCCTGAAGTTCACATAATTTTCGGCAGTAGGTATATACATGTGCTACTAACAACGGACAAGTTTGGGTACAGAACGTAATCCTAAGCAAAATACTAAATTATTTATTTTATTTATTATCGTCTGTGACTTTAAATAACCATCTAATCTAGTGTTAGCCACAGGAAAGGCAAACTGAATAAAATCTGAGCCTGCAATTATCCCAATTCGAAGGGAAAACCACTCCGAAAAACCTCCGAAAAACCTCCTAAGGCAGCTCGACATAGAAAGTGATTTATTAAACAAGACTATGCTACAACCCCAATGTCATACCGTAGAAAAAAAGCGAAAGGCACGCGGTGAAAACCTATATGTTAACCATCCCGTATTTTCATTTTCCCCGCTTAAAAAATGCAGGAAAATACTTTCCGATGAGCCCCGGTGCATGCTTAGCGAGTTGAAGTTTCAAATTTCCCGCCGTCGATGAATAGAAACGCTTCAACTCGCCGAAGAGACGGGAGATAGCAGTACGTGCGATCGCCGCTGCGGAGCGCCACCATGGGGAGGACGCTGCAACTAAGAGACAAATGTGATTTAGTGAGGTAATCCCCCGATATAGGTGCATTCTCCCAAATCGAGGCCGTGCGAAATAGAGACGTTATTTTAGTCTCCCGAGTATTGGATTCACAAGTTTTACTGCAAAAAACTCCTCCCTCGCATTCAACCATTTTATCCAATTGTGATAGCGAATGGATCGATCCAATATGAGAGGTATCTTTGGAGAGTTGTCGCCAGTGATTTTTATTTAGATTCGCTTTAAATTCCCTCCGCGGAGTGTGAACATCAATAACAATCCGAGCAATAGAAATCACCCGACAAATGAAGCGAGAACTCTCGCCTGGTTTCAGCTATTTTTACTTTGAAGAAATGTTTTTTTCTTTCTGGAATAATTTTGAGGATGTCGAGTTTTATGAATGTCTCTCAGTTCTGATGGAAGACTTTGGTTTTCAGTAAATAATTAACAGTGAGCTTAAATCGCTCGGAGAAAATACTTCACTAGGGTTAATACAGGGAAATAAAATATGTTATTGATAATAAGTTGAAGATTTAAGAGATGAATAATAATACGATTATAAATTTTACCGCATTCAAATTTATTTTTGCGCGCCTAAAGTTCTTTTTTTCAATGTTCGTAGTTTTATTTAAAATATCAGCTACAATTCACATTAAACTGTTGTTAAAATTAATGTCACGATTGAGATTAACGTAAAGTCCCCAACATTATAATAACCATAAATTCTCAAATTGAGGATCATGGGTCGAATTTTGGCATTTCAGTGGTTAAAATCTACCTTTAGTTATATACAAATTTTAAAACCCATTTATCCGAGAATTCAATATTGGCGCGCTATTCCAACTAGAATTTGGATAGAAATGTCGCTACGCCGCGATAATTCATAAATATTGCACTGTAGTAATTCTGAGTATCATTTACCCTCTTGGATGTTCATTAATCTTTGCCCATATAATTTCTTGCGATGGAAGCTTCGTTTTCATTTAATAGATATTATAAAAATTATTTCATAGCTAATTCAATACTTTTTACCTGAGTTCTTATTTTTGTGGATGAGTACGGCAATAGTGGCTGAGAATAATCTTGAAACTATATTACATCGTTATTAGCATTATTAAACTTTCAGAACTCATCGGTTAATTTTCGAATCCCTGTTGTAGGTTATACAAAATTGATAAAAACTATTCCCATAGTTCTCAGAAAAGTATTCGAACTCTTACTTTTTCCCAGCATTCCTTTAACTGAAACTCTCCGAGAGGGAAGGCAGCCCAAGACTTTCGTTCTCAAATGTTGAATAAGATCGCGGAAAAAAGAGCTTAACTTTTGAGGGGAGAGAAAAAAACTAAGCACTCGCTAATTACAAGAGCGGATTTCATACTGTAATAGCCTCCGTCTCTGAGTCGAGGATAAAACCGAAAGATGGTTTGCTTGAAAAGTAGTTTTAATTCCGTCTGTCTTAAACTCTGTTAAATTTTACGTTTCCCTACTCTCTTGCCTCCCGGAACAAAGGCTTATATTTTTTTTATTTTCATCTATGAAACTCGAATTCCTACAACCCTTAACATCTGTAGTAGAAAATGAGGTCGAGATATAACGTAGGCTTTGATAAAGAGAGAGTAGAGTCCTTATCAGGAGCACACATAACAAACTTTTTCTGCTGAACTTCTTTTACACAGAAATTCACGACTGAAGCTTTTACCGATCAGGTTTATCTCCTTTTATGAATCAATTATTGGGTGATTTTTTATGACGAATGCATATCGAATATTTATCTGATTTTTAACCGATTTCTATGCGAATATCACGAAGACTGAATACATTATGCAAGTTAGCTGAAACATTCTTAAAGGGAAAGTCATTTTCAGAATGCCTTATAAAATTTATTTCTCTTGAAAATTCAAGAAATTATTGTCGTTCTCTCCTCCTATAGAATAGTTAATAACTCTTGTAGTTATTTTAACTGTGTCTTACTTTCTCAATACAGCCGTAATACTCCATCGTGCCTTTGGAGGAGATGTATTCAAATTTAATATGATTACAGCAATGATTAGACATTTTCATATTGTATAATTTAGCTGCGATGTCAATCATATCTTAAATTTTCTTACCGATTAAAACACGGAAACCTAAGGTATTCCGCGTGTTTTAAGGGAATAATGAAGACATTATTTCCTCAAGAAAATGTTAGACTTGAAGAGAATCAATACCTTAAAATGTGCATAATCCTCTCTAATTTCCTAAAAATGCTAAAAGTATAGTATTACTTTCTCAAAAGTTACATTTCTCTTCTAGCAGCCGCATATGACGAGAAAATGACCTTGAAGAGTGATACAAAGCTTATCTAAGGGAAATGAGAAGATTAGATAACAATCGTGCATTTCGGTGATCGAAGAAAAATCTTATCTGAGCTTGCAACGAAAATGAACGTAAAGAGAGCGGAGCACAAACAGAATTTGCAGTCCCAGAATAACCCGAAATGGCAAAAAATGGAATGGAACGAATCTCTTTCAAAATCTGCCTTGGATCCTTTCCCCATAACTGGAATGAAAAAAATAGGGAAGCGTATTCTGATCTCATCTCTGGAGAAGGCTATTCTTCCCTTCGTAAATGTAATCTTCAAATCTTTTGCTCGAAATATCCGAAATAGCTTCGTTTACAGCGGTCGTGCAGGTTCGTAGGATGGTTGCGTGTTTTTACGTTCTGCATATTTACTAATGAAAGGAAGACTGCGTCCTATGGATATGATTGAACTTCAATAAGAAAATCCATAATAAGAAACGAACATTTCGTTATTGTTACCCACAGATTTAGGATTGGCGCATGTGTAGCGTTAGCAACTATGTTAATTAGAATTCAATTTGTAGCACTCATGAACAAAATGAATCTTCTCTAGCTGCCTTTCGTGGAATTCCACATTACATTTTCGAATATTCGTTAATTAGGCCTGATAATTTGGCCCATTAGCACTTAAGTAGTTCCAAGTGTAGTTACCATTCTGTAGACTGCACAGAATAGTAAATATGTTTGCATAATGATTTATGACTAATACTCGATGTAACTGAAGTATGCGAAATTTTCATAAAGCTAATGCGCAAAGTAGAGAAAACTTGGATCGATTTTTTTATTGTAAATAAATTCATTTCTCTTATATTTCCATATTTTTACGTTACTTCTTTAAAACTATTTCAATTACATCTCTCTTTTAAACATTTATCATATTGTTAAGGGTATCTTTATTGCTCTGCTTTTCCGTAATATTTGTTCTCTACGTAGAAATGATGCAGCTAAGAAAAGAAATGAAAAACTTCAAAAAGAATTCGTACTCATCAAATGAGATTATTCTGTATTTTTCCTAATTTCAATAGGACTTACTCTTACTTTTTCCTTATTTTCTCAGGAACTTATATCATAAAATCGTCATGAGATTTTTTTTTGGATAAACTTTTTCAATCTCCCTTCGGTTTTAAAGATTCGAATGACAAATCTATTTTGGGCTTTCTGTGAGAAGAAAGTGGGTGTTCAATTCGGATTTTCAAGCATTACATTCCCATCTTTTGTGAACAAAAAGTAAGTTTCTCTCTTAACTAAGAATTCGGAAGAGAATTTGAGAGAGTTAAGCTTCGTAAATCTCTAAATACTCTTATCAAGTGGATTTCCTTTCACAGCTGCTATACCTTGTTTAATCTTATCATTCTTCTTCGAAATGGCTTTTCACAACTCATGGAATCTTAACGCCATAATTTTCATTAGTTCCCAGACTTTTGGACCCTGATAAATGATTTCTGCCCATGTGATTTACTAGCATTTTTCAGTACCTAGTGCTAAATTTCGCAAACACAGTCCGCAAACACAACAAAGTTGCAGCATATGAAGACTTTGAGACTATTAAATATTAATGAATTAATCGATAAGTTACAATTAATGCGAAAAGTGTATCCAGCTTTACATTCCATGAATGTAAAACACTCCGTTCAGACTCGGTTATGAATACGTGTGATATCGGATTCTACGCAGTATTTGGACATGGGCGGAGTAACT
Organism: Pachydiplax longipennis; assembly: GCA_036926295.1. Classification (NCBI taxonomy): domain Eukaryota; kingdom Metazoa; phylum Arthropoda; class Insecta; order Odonata; family Libellulidae; genus Pachydiplax; species Pachydiplax longipennis. Next base: position 8,422,079 of record JAVFKF010000010.1, read on the forward strand.
TTTGCAACACAAATGAAAGTGTGAAGGAATCGAGGAAGGTAATTGGAAAGGGTCTCTAAACAGAGAGCTGGGTCGATAGGGAAACGAATGAGAAAATGTTGGGGATTGCGAAACGGAAAGGGATATGATTAAAGAAATAAAGTTGTGTGTGGCTGATATTGCTATGTTACGGATCGCCAGAGAAAGTAATTGAATGTAGGTCAGTGGCGCCATGAAGATGGGAGAGATGTTATATAAGAGGGGGTCAAGGATCACAGAATGAAGGAAACGGAGTCGGAAATGTTGGGCTCATGAACCTACCAAAAAGTAATTACTACATATGTCATGCTTCGTCGGGAATTGTAGGTGGATTTTAAACCGTAATATTGCTAATGATAATAATTTCTTTAATGGAAATAGGAATACCCCAATTGCATCTAATTCTGATATATAGTTGATGCTTTCTGGCGATACCTGGTGGAACTTTTCCATAATAAATATGAAGGAAACAATTTGTCTTCGTCCACAAACTTTATTTAAAAAAAATAAACACGACCGGTTTAGAGGTTACCTCATCTTCAGGTGACTTTTTTTTAAATAAAATTTGTGGACGAAGACAAATTGTTTCTTTCATATTTATTATTAATTTAATATATATTAATTGACGAACTCACAATATTCCCTAACCAGAAAAATCTGACCAGGTGGGGCTCGAACCCGGGAACATGGTGTTGGAGTGCTAACTACTTCACTCACTAAACATTGGCATATTTGTAATTAATTATTTCTCTGAATTTTCCCTTTGTAGAATACATTATTAATGGCGTTTATATAATATGTGTCGTAAAATTTATTAAGCGTTGTTATCCTTCAGCGTATCCATCAGCTATTCACCGCATTAGTTTATTTCACCAGAAATTTGAAGATAAGCAAAGAGGTAGTTTTTGGAGGCAATCCAGAGAGTGTTTATTTGTAGGAATGGTTATTTTTGACATGATTTCCATCCGAGACACACCCATCACGCAACACTTCCCTGTTATAATCACTTTCCTCTGTCTCAGGCATCCGAATAAAGTAGGACACGGATTTCCGTATTTTTTCACGGAAAACAGATTCCCCTTATTAGCGTGCATTTTTCTATTAGAGAATACGTTGAAATCACATCTGTTAATGGGTAGAAAAATTCTTCTGATTTAAGAATCTATCGCATATCAAACATTTATTTAAGATGTGATATTTATATTTAAGATGAGGTATTTATATTTATGGCATTTTCGTGCAAGAACGAAGATGTGGAAAATTATTCCCCAGTCACTGGAAATTACGGTAGAATACCCAGAATCGATCAAGGATAAACTTTTCACGCCAGCTATTCTCGTTTCAACGTCGAATTGCTAATGAAGTACAGGATCAGGGTTAAGTGACCCTCGATGAGTAAAAAAGATCAAAAATACTCCGAAATTCTGTGGATGAAAAGCTCTTTTATGTTGCGTGAAGAGGCGTGCTTAAAGCTATAAAAGCATGCTGCTAATGATGAATCGATCAGCCTATAAGGGTGCTGTGGTTTTGAAAGTACCGAAGTGGGAGGCACCTGCTAGGCGAAAATTTTATTCGATTAACATACCCGGAAACGGAAAATTCTTCCCGAGTGCAAACTACTTCAAAATGGATCCGGTACGTTTTAACACTCGCCTTTTTTACCATTTCTCCCTTTTTCGGGAGGAAATTTGTCACCTTTCCGATCAAATTAATTACTGGCCAATTTCTAGCTAACTTGGACCACTTTACAAAGCCCACCGGCCTCTTAACGTTTCTATTTAAATATCTAACTACCCTTCACCTCTGCTCCTGTATCTCCACTGCATATATCGGTTTCGTTTTCCATTTCCCTTCCCTTTTGATCGTGGTTCGTAATTTTCTACCAGCAGTTAATTCATATCCAGCCCTCCCTTTCCGCCCCTACAGAATCCTCATTCGATTTTTCGGGCCTTCGGTAATATCTGCATCAGCTGAACAACCTTTCCCTTCCCATCCTCTCAAAGTAGTGCTACCGATCTAAATCCTTAACCCGAGCGATAACTTAATTTCTTCCTTCCGCTAGCCAATAGCGAAAACAGCACTTTCCTCCTTTCATCCAATTTTAATTTGTTTCTCTCTAATAACCACGTGAAATAGCATTCTATATCCATTGCACAGGGAAGTAAGCGTAATTTATCGATAGCTATATACTATCCATCAAATAACATCCTTCTATACGAAATTTCTAGCTCAATATTTGCATGTAGTTGATTCCAAATTCCATTATTTAGAAACGATTATCCAAATCTTATTTAGAAACAATGATTCAAATTTTATTGTGACCATGCAGAATCAAATGCATAGATCTGTTCAGTTTTTCAACAATAATAGTGGATATACACTTCTAAAATACCTAAATGTATAATTTTAATACATAAATATAGATTGATTTTAGTACTGAAAGGTAAACGCTTTGTTCCTATCAATAGGTTGCGTACATAAGAGCTAACGTAGAGATTTAATGGAGGCACACTACTCTTATTTTGACATTATCTCCTAAATAACAGAAGAATAAGGCATAAATTCAACTATAAAAAGATAAATATTAATGTTTTTTTTATACTCATCTTCATGGTCTTTTTCAAATTCGAGGATAAACTAGAGGAATCTATTGAAGGAATATTTAAAAACCAGGTTCCGTAATAACTTCAATAATATACCAACTGAGTAAATGGATTTGGGTAAAGGCTACAGTAATGGGCATGCACATATGCTTTCTATAATAGTAAAGTATTATATATAAAAAAATCCGTTTCAATATATAGTTTACTCTTTTGAGTGATTGACTTTGGAAAAAACGCTTATCACCGTAGACTCCCCAAAGAGAAATTTAGAAAAAACTGGCATCTTGTTAATTACACGCAGAAAGATAGTAAAAATAAACAAATTTTGGATGGAATTGAACATATCAAATTGATTCATATGCATTGACTTTTGTATTAATATATATTTATTTATCTTATGTAATATAATTGTTCATGTGGCATACGAGAACTGAAGATATTAAACTTAATTTTCGGCAACATGGTGAAACGATGATTGGAAGACAATCTGAGTATATTATGTGAGCATATTGCAAAGAATATAATTATAATAATTACCCGACTATTTCACATGGTTGGAACTAAGATGAATCTCATTCCATTAAAATATCGTTCACAATAGTCCAAGAAAGCCCGTGGCAAAACAATGTAATTCATTTAGAAATAGAGAAAGTTGCTCACGCTTCTCAAGAACATTTAATTATATAAAATGAAGTTTTACTATTGTGATATTTTACGAAACTTTCCACAGGGAACGGCAAGTTACACGTATAATCTAGTTGAGTATTTCAAGAGGATCCGGAACATCTGTTTCTTGATGCATTACCGCAAGGAAGCAAAGGTAGTGTAGGGAAAAGAGAGAGAGGCTGTCTTCTTAAGTGAGTCATGGAGGTAGAGGTGAAAGGGTAGGAACATCCTCGCCTCCCTACACTATCACAATTTCAAATTTTTCCAAAACTCATCATATTCCGTCTTAATTACAAATATATTTATGCCTCCGCGAGCGCTCCTGCATTCCATTTTTCAGCTGATTGTTTTTGATGGCGGATAAGATGTAAGATAAGAGATCCTATTTCGAATTTCGTCCGTGGGGGAAAGATTATCTATCTTTGCTTGACGTGGGCATCCCCCCTATCTCAAACTCCCATCCGAACCCTTTTCTCTCCACGTATTCTATTCCTTCCCTCTATTTCTCCAGCCGCAGAATGGAAATGAATACGTAGGCAGAGGCATAATCACCGCTGCCATGGAATAGATGCGAAGGGAATGAAAACCCTCCCATTTTTCCCGGTCTTCTCCTCTCCAATTTTCCCCCACCTAATCTTCATCCACATCTCTCTCGCTCATCTCTCCACTTTTTCCTCACTTGGTTTCCATATCCAATTTTCCCCTCTCCCACGTCAAAGCGCCTCCCCGCGTATTTTTTACACAAATTTCATTCCGATTCCTATTATTGCCCCTTCACGGCGCTCTAGACCTCTTTTATAATTCGCGTATATAGATGCAAAATCCGTCGCAATTCTATTTAGAACTTGCTTTCGTTCGGTGATTCTGTTTAGGTTTCGGTGATACATTTGTAGTGGCGATGCGGTAGGGAACGAGTTTAAGCTACCCTCTCGTTGTCATCTTATAGCTTTCCTTCCATGACCGATGCTATGCACAATTTTACAGGGACGTTGTCTATTATCCTGGCGTCGCGAGTCTCACTGCATCGGGGATAGTGAACCTACGCCAGTGTCCATAGTGACTTGTGAGAAATAGTATTTTAGTATATAGAACTATGATAGTGCTATATTTATTATATATTGTACAGGTAAAACTATTCAAATTAAACAATTTTGGGATATAATAATAATAAATCGTCTCTTTTTGCGTGATTAAAACTAGAAAGTCTTTTCCTGCGTCTAACCCTTAATCAATTAACACTTGAAAGAAGGAGATAGCAAAAAAAGTGCACAGAAAAAAGAACTGGTTAGTTAAAAACCTAAGCTAGTCCTTAAGAAAAATGTGATGTGAGAAACCTGCAAAACATATAAATAGAAAGAAACTAAAATATTATGGAAAATGCAGGCATCTGAAAGTAAGAAAAAATACATGTGAATTCTACATTCCAATAAAAAAAATATTTTAAGTAAGAAATAAGAATAAAATAAGCATTGTGAATTAAAAAATGGGCTTCAAATATGTTTGAAAACACAATAACAATGAAAACTAAAATTGAGACCAGATTAAAATTAAAAACTCACTTGTAGTGTCAACTTTGTCAGCGATCACTGAATAAAATAAATAATAAAATATTTAGCTATGTTAATTAACAGTAGTATAACAATATCTGAACTCCATCAATCATGTAATTACATGGATTATGTATGAATATCACGGTATGTTTTGGCACCAGTCTTTTGGCACACACTTAAGTCTTTTCTTTAATCAAATATAGAATTCAACAGAATACGGTTGAGTAAAATAAAGATCCGCCGTCCCTGCCCTAGGTTAAATTACTTATAAGTATTATGGTGATGTGAAATCGTAAACTATGATTTGTTTTAGAAAAATTAACATTCGCCACATATTATCGAATCCCGTTTTCTTAGTAAGAAAAAATAACAACGCAATTTAAGATTGTGAGACAGTGACAGACTTTTCCCCGTGGTACTCATTCCGGTAGATCTAGACAGGTTTGAGATAAACCTGGATGTTGACAGAAAGGAAAATGAAAGTAGTAATGATAACTTAGAAAAGAAAGTAAACTGACACGGGGAAAATAGAATCATAACTTGAAACGTGATTTGTTATGGTAACTTTTACTACTATACATGCTTTACAATAATGCATTTGGAATATTTTGGACGGATTGTTGCATGTATCACTTGTGTTTATAGTGCCCTTTTTATTAGGGAAAATTTACACTGCATCGATATTTCAATCAGATATTGGTTGTAATTATTTTAAATATAAAGTATCTTTTTTTCCTTAAATTTCGTTTATAAGTGAAATGACTGAGCACTGTATCTGTACATAAATTGAATGTGGTTTTGTTTAAATACGTTTTGTTTACATATCCTACGCTTCAAATTTTAAAATTCATCTCATTAACATCATCATTCAAAGAAATACCAAAGTACCATAAATGATACACTAAATGATGAAAAAGTTGAAGTCATTAAAGATATGATTTCTTTGTAAAATTGACTAGAGATTGATCTACTTTGAATAATGATGAAAACTCGATTCTTTTTTTCTTTTGGCTTTCAAATTTTCTATTAAATTAATTACCATGAGGGCGCCATATAAAATTTTACTTTTTTCATCATTAGGTTTTAAGATTAAAACAATCTCTGAAAATTAATCCATGGTTTATAGTTTATAACCTTTTCGGTTATATTTCTTTTGGTTTATCTACTACTACAGTCACATTTTGTTCTTTCAACACATTTATTCAAATACCACCATAGTATAGGGATATTTACCTCATTTCAGAATTAAAAAAATGTGTTTGTCCTCAGATTAAACAACAGAGAATACGAGCTAGTGGTTAGAGAGATAAGATTGTGAACATACGCATGAAAACGACTGGGTTGAATAGCGGTGTATATATCCGTGTGAATTGTCTTGCGAAATCATCGAAATGCATATTTAAAAAATTATCTTCGTACTTTCTCACGTTTTTCCTCTTCTCCAAAGTTGAATTATATATCTTGAGTGGTAAATTGTGATAAATGCGTACATGGAAAATTTATATGCACAATCAAATAAGGGAATGATTCATAGGGCTTAAACTTATTTGATGTAAAATTTTCATAAATTGATTTGAAATTATAGTTTTAACCTTTACATTACAGATTTTTGTGAAAGTGATCAAACGGGCATATCAAGTCCTGGTGCAGATTAATTATTTTTTAATTGTACACCATAGCTTGAATTCCAATTCAAATTTATGGATTTTTATCACATATACTCCATTCAAAAACTGCCGCTATAAGATAGCAGTTCAAATTACTTTATTAATGTTTGGTAATGTCTTCTTTTATAAGAATCGTAATGATTTGACGTATTCTTGTTCTATCTGTCATCCTTCTACCTAGCCACGTCTTCTCACATTGATTTCAATACAATTAAAGAAAGAAATTATACTATTCTTTGAATACCTAGACTGAAATAGTTTATCATAACTTTAATCCTTGATTAAAAGCATTCTCGAATGCAAAGTGACAAAAAAGTGTTATAGATCCAGTTGCTATCCCAATTTATTTAATTTGTCCGCAAAAATCCGGATTTGAGACGTATTCCTCCAAGTTTCATTGAGAAAGCGGTCAACTCCGTAGAGATACAAAACCTAACGACTGCATTTGAGCCTCTAACGGAGAAAACTGAAATTAGCACACGGAATTTCAAATGCTGGGCCCGCATCAGTGAAAGCAGCGCCACTGTTTGTTCCGAGCGGCGACAGATGCCCGAACTAGCTTTTGCGAGACACCTCATCGATTTTCCCCATAATATAAGAGAAGTGGGGAATTGCACCATCAATCATTGGTCACTTGGTTCTTACTAGCCAAGGACATGAACCCGCGACTTTCTTTAATTAGAAGTTCTTCCGAATTATTTAAGACGCATAATTCCCCACGTATGCGGGAGTCTTCTTCCGCTCTTTTGCGAAATAAATGTTATCGCGTTGTTTGTTTTCGCATTTACTCAATTGCAGAGTTTCCGGTACTTTACCCGACTTTGGCACTTCGACGCTCATTTACTTCTCTTTTATATTCCTTCCAAAAGCGCACAAGTGAGTTTAGGGGAGTTTATTCCTTCGCGGAGAGGCTCTGGATGCCAAAGTTATTTCGAATGCTCTTTTTTTATGAACTTTTCACCCAGATTTTCCATTTTAGACTTGATGAATGCAGAAATTGGAAGCTGAAGTTTTATGGCTGCGCTGAAATTAATCTCGGGACCGATAAAAAGATTTCTTATCTCGAGAAACTTCTTTTTGTAAGTCTTTGAGAAGTGCAAAAGGTAATTACCTGAAACGGAGCTAGCGAAAGGAATTTTCGTTTGAATGATGTTATATCTCGTTGACTGCATGAATTCTTCCCAGAAAGAGTTGTAATAGGTATTACTCCGTTGTTTTCCTGCAAAGATTAGTTTGCGGGTTGTAACTTTACGGAATCCTCTATTATCCTGCTAATTCCTCTTGTACTCTCTCGAAGATTTCTTATTTCACACATTTTTCAAATATTATATTTGGACATTACAGAGAGAGAATAACGTAGTTTAAACTTACTAAATTCTTTGTAATTTTATCACATTACTGACGGTTTCATATACCATGTTGCTATATCCTCAGAACTATTTGTTTCATAAGATTATATAGGTTCCTAGCAAAATATCAAATTAGCAATTATTTAACTCAACATTAGTCTGAAATAATAATCTGTTATATACAGACGAATAGAATTATATTCTGTACGCATTTTAAAATATTTTATAATAAATCCTGGAAAAGTTTATAACGTTTTAAGAAATTGCTTGGCTATGTATTCGTTACATTTTTTATATTTTTGGAATATTCATGGAAGAAAAGGACAATTTAAATCGATTCCAAATTCCAACGAGAGAAATACATTATCTTGATTCAGGGGGAAATTTCTGTTCATAGAATCTTAAAGTTCAAAGAAAATCTAGTATCAGTATGGTAAAGAACATTTATGTTTCGAAATGCTTTTTGTAAATTTCAGCCAAAAGATCGGACCTAAAAGAAAGCTTATAAATTGCGTTAATCAGTACTTTTAATAAAAAGTCGCGACTTACAAATAGGCTAATTTCCCTGCTTCTTGTATGATAAATATTTAAAATCTTCACGAATCATATATATGTCTAAAATAAGTTCATTGTGTTTTCTAACAACAACTACAGTAAATTAAGAGTATAATCGAGAAAATCATGACTCATATTAGAGAAATATTTTCAGGACCACTTTTCATCCTAGTAGCAAGTGAATGGAGGATTTCATGAACAATAGATTTCATATTTCTAAATCATTGCAAGGGGTCAAAACTGAACTAAAACCTTAACTCCGTTTGTTGAAATAATACATTCCTAAACCATTGAACTATCCCAGCCTTAAGGTACTATATATTAGTTGGACTCTGTATCTCCACATAAATTTGATTAAATCTCTTTTGAACTGAATACATCTTCTTCCATTAGTAGTAAGTTAAATATTTTACTATTAATGTTACAATTTTACAGACTTATTCAAACGCTACATTTCCATGAATACTATGCTAACTGATGTTCTACATACAAACCACCAATAACCTTATCTTATGTCCGAAAGCAATGAAAGTTGTATAATTGTGCTACAAAAATCAAGCTGTAATCGCGGAACGTAAATATAGAGACTCTTATTGAGAATAAAAACTGCATATATTTTCTAAATTTTGGATGTAATCCATTAGTTAGTATAAGTTGCTATGGTCTGTTTTAAAGTAAATTACATTTTCGGGAAAAACTAATAAAATCAAAGTAAATATTATTATAAATGCATTTATTATCAAACCTCACTTTACATGTCATTCGATGTAAAGATGTACAAGGAGAAATGTATAAAATTTTATCTATTCGGGAAAGAGGTCGTATACAATTTGTATTTCTTCCTACGTTCCCTATTCGTAACCTCTCTTGACGAACCAACTCCGTTGAGGAGAACACGGATAAGTAAAATCCGCATGCAAGATCAGCCCGTGTACGCATAGCCGATATTAATCAAACTTCGTGCTTTGCGAGTGCTCGCATAAAGGAAAACGCACACGAGAGTAAGCAGTGCACCCTTTTTCCTGGTGACCTCACACGAGTAGAAAGAAACGTACGAGGTGACCTTGCGAGGAAGTCCGAAATCCTACATTTTACGACGTACGGTACGTCACGCGATGTGGCGCACGGTGGGAAGATCGGTGGAGAAGCAAAGGTAGCATCCCTGAGATATTGCTCGCTCGACTTGAGTCGTGAGGAGAATTTCAAAGTCGATCTGAGGAGAGCGTCTCAAAGGTGTTCTCTCATGAGTGACGTGGGAGAATATTCCCAACCCTCGGGCGATCATTTTCCAACGGTCAGGTAGCTCGTAGAGGGGCCCGATTTATACAGGGGTCCAAGCTAGCTTCTTTTTGTTCCATCACTCTTCCTCTAAGAATCTCCTTTTTCTCTACGCTCATTCTTTTTGGAATGGCTTCCTTTAAGCTCAGATGCTTAAGGATATGGCGGCGATCTCTTTCACTGATCTCTATCGTTGCTTTGACATATTTTTTGCTGCTACTTTCTGTATATTTGTCTATTGATGTCTTTTAGCCTTTACTATATCCATCAGTAGTCTTGCGCAGTTTTTTCGGTGGGTTTTTTCCTACTGAGAAAACATATTCTTTAACTTCTTTGAGGTTTTCAGTATTCATTTTTCTTAACTTAAGAAGATACAAATTGTCAATCTTGACAAATTTTAACGTGAAAGAATGATCACCGATTTTTCAAAGAACGATTCAAATTCGATGTGATATAGAATCTGAAACAATACCCGTTATATCATTTTTTAATTAAATGGCTATAAAAAATTCATACTTTCGGGAGACTTATATTGCTCCTAAATCATTAGTTCACATTTTGGTGCCTATACACCACGAGAATAAACAATACTGAAATACGTCTATTTAGAAATAATCGTAGTATAAAACCAAACATATCATCATTCATTGAGCTTAATTTTTACCATCTAGGCCTAATTAACATATTTTTTGGCTTGCAAATACTGAAAAAGCCAAGTTTCCGCAGTATAGAATAAATATGCTTGTATTAGGCTGAAAATTCTACATTAGAGTACCTTAAACTGCAGTTGCTAGTGCATTCTTTACAAAGTCTTTATAAAATTAATATGCTAAATAAAATATAAAAGGGGTATAGAAGTGGAAGAAATGAAGAAAACCGATAACTTATTCTCGGTTGACCTTTAAAAAGTTCTCTTAAACACTGCATGAATCTCAGAGTAGCTCTTTACGATCGACCGAAATGAAATATACTAAGCATTTTTGCTGAAAAAAGGAAATGACTTTCATATGCGTCACTTAAACGTTCATTAGACCTGTCCATAATGGCTTTATGAACTCGGAAACATGAACGAATACACACACGCACGGAACATCACAAGGATTAGAGGCCATTGAGTGCGGGGTTGAGGCAGGTTTAAGCTGGCTCATTACTTACCCAACGGTACACAAAGGGGCAACACTACGGCCGACCACCTATAAGTTCCTCGACAGTGATTATCCATTTCACAGTCAGCCACGCTAGAGGGTGTCCCGTGAATGGCGAATCCTTAATTGCCGGAAACTGGATTCGAACTCGAATCCCTAGGATTTGTAAGCGATCGCTTCGGATGATTTAACTGTACCTGCCTACTTATTAGCCATCATATTTGCTCGCGCCTTATAATCTACGTTCAGTATTATTAATTAGTTCAAGCGATATTTGGTGGAACTGATTCATGATGAAATGATAGAAAACCAATATCTGTAAAAGTCCAATTTTTTTTAATTGAAAATGTAAATTTAAAGTTTAAATTGGTGGACTTAGTCATATTTTGGTTTTTCTCATTTAATTCAGAATTATTTTTTAGAAACAAAAGGGTAATGGTATGTGTATTTCATGAGTGTAAATAAATGTAATTGTGGGTTGCTTTTCTTTACTAAGTACTTTTATTAAAAACTGTTTTCGATTTTAGGGTGACTAATTGTTTTCCACAAAGTATAAAATAATACGCTTAACACCTTCACCAGCGACGTGTTCACAATGGACCATTTTCTATTTACTCTAAATTATTTCCGCGATAATTTTGAGATTTTTAACTGAGGTATTGTGACACCTTTAGACATCTTGCACTGATCTTCCAGATTTGAAAAATTCAGATTGACTTTCATAACTTATTAGGATATTATCAGTAAAAGCAATACTTAGGACTAAAACAGTACTAGGGATAAAACATTTGTCTGCAAGTACGAATTTTTCAGAATCCTTGTGACTTATTACTAATGTACCACTAACTAAATTCTCATTATTAATAGTTATAGTATTTTTAATTAATTCCAATTGATATGTTAATCCTTTCATAAAATAATTTAAGTATAAATAATTAGAAATATACCCTTTATGGGTATATAGTGATGAGTTTCGGGCTTTTTAAGTTAAGTATTTTTTTACACTAACTACAGACACTCAACTGGCAGTTTTGGATTTAAAAGAAATTTTCACTAAGGATATAAATAGTGCTTTATGATTAAAATATTTATTTTACATTTGTTAACGGAAATTGATTTGCTTGAATATAACGTAGCTCACGAGGTAAGAGTTCCTTTTTTACGATCAACATTTAACATGGTGGACACAACCTGATTAGCTCTTATTCAGTTTCCTATTTCACTAAATTTTTCAGCTTTTTCTACGTAGGAATACATGATACTTTATAAATTATAAACATATGGCCCATTACGTCAGATTATTTTCTTAGTTGCAACGGCGATGTTTTTTCCTTATCATTTTAAAGCTTATTATGAAAACATTTTCACTTTGATAGATAAGATTACATAAAGGAATCGTCTTTGCAAGCTGATTTTTACTTTATCTTCCTTTAGAACTAAATTCCTGTAAATTTAGATCAAGGTTAGGCAATTCAAATTCAACACGCAAAATTTCGTAGGTAGACTTTGACTTGAAAATGCTCGCCTAGACTGAGTGATAGATGCGAGTTACATATACAGAATTACAATTGACTTGAATATTCTTGGATATAGATCAAAAAGATCCCTTAGAGAGAAGGCAATGCAGGAGAGGAGAGGTACAGGCAATACAGATAATATTAATGATATTTGGTCCATCAAATGATCGGCTATAGCAGGTTGCATTTCATCTAGGGTTGGGGTGAATACATCATATCAGCGGTTAGTGTAGCGTCTTAAACGGTATTTCACCATGTATTTCATGTCAAAGGGACCAAGAGAAAAGCGGAAAAGTGTTAAAACCCTAAAATCCTGGTTACTAATCCTGGTTACTATTACTCTTTTTCTTACTAAAACCAATTAAAATGCCTTAAGTATACTTAAGACCGGAAGCTTTTTCACTGGCTTTGACTGTATTTGTTTTAGAATTAGTAAAGAAATAACCTTTTGATTGACATGAGGCGGCCAGGAGCTATTAGTTTTTTTTGTATTAGTTTTAGTATTTTTAAATGCACTTCGACAGCTGAGGTCAATTCGTACGGGAATCGAACCCGGGACAGCTTTCGTCTAAGCTGCCCGTTTGGCTATTTGAGAACCCCGGGAGTTTTCGTCCCACCTACTGTATTTTGTACCACTCCTTCTGCTGGGATTATCTAGATTGCTCTTCCACATATACGAGTTCAACCCCTGGTTTCGAGTGGTTTGGAAAGAGCAATCAAGAAAGGATGCTGGATTTTTCCCTCTATTCAAATCATTCCATACGAAAATTTCGATCCTTTCTATAGGAAGGACTTCCTTTCTTATGGCTCATTTTTATCTCTTCTCATTGGGGGGGGGGGTTGAGCCCCCTAGCCCCCCTTTTCGATATGCCTGTCTTTACAGTATACTTTACGAACCTCAGGATTTATACCTCGCACCTTCTACTATTACCTACGAAAAGTCCTGAAGATGAAATGAGGATTAATATGAGAGATGAGGAATGCAGTTTTTTCCTTTGCTTCCCTCGATGATCCGAAATTCTTTGAGTGAAAAACGTTCACTCGACTTCAACTCAATGTCCTTATTGAGTATCACTTCTCATAACATTCAGTAATACATACGAGTACAATTTATCACGCATGATTATTCATATCTCAGCAGAATTTAAATTATAATAACTTAGCAATAATAAAACGATTTTATTAGGAAGAGAAGAAACTGGTATGTCTCTTTCTACATCTAAACCTTCGTCTTATGAAACTTTTAAATAATTGATAGGGTAGAAAAATATTCACCAAAGAAAACTACTTTTGTTGGTTTAGAATCCTAAGGCTTTACGTTATCACAGTCATGATCTTTACTGGGCAAAATAAAAGTGGAATGTACATTTTCAATATATTTTATATATTGCTTTAAATAATGAATGAAATATATATTTTACTTGTCAAGATATGGCAGCAGGAGCAATAAATGAGTATCTAAGTTGATAAATCCTGGACGATTATCTTTGACGGTCAAGTATTTGAAGCATTATGTATTTATTATTTGTGAGAAGTTTATGTGATTAAATAAAGAAACTATTAGTGCATAAGAGCAAAACAGCTAATCCAAAACACAAGAGCATAGCCTAAGCATTGCGGTTATCGTGAGGCAAAGGGAGAATGTAGTACATCACCCTTGCTCGTGTACGTTCGACTAGCCACTGGCCCCACTAGAAGTCATTAATGGCTTGTTAGCTGACTATTAGTGGTCCAAAACTTAATCTCTATCGAATACAAAGGGCTACAGAGGTGAAATGCGGCGAGCTGTTGAAACCTCTGTCGTGGCGCGAGTGTTTGATAAACATGCCATAGCACGCATAAAAGCCTATTGTTGAATTTTATCGCTTTCTATTATTCCGTGGGTTTTTCACGTTTATGCGCTTTAAAGGCAGATGCGTAGCATAAGTGGAGGTGGTAACAAACAGCGGAATTCGAAGCCCTGCTTTTGAGTTAAGTGCGTCCTGCAAAAATACGCCCCTAAATATAATTGTGTTGTAATGTTTTTCATCTTAATAATGTCATTTTTTAATCCAAAGATTCATGAATGAAATTTTCACTTACGAAATTCTCGATTACAAAATAATTTTGATAAAATTTAATATGAAAACATTGTAGCTACCTTTCCCTCAGAATCATCTTGTTCCAAAAACCGAGGAATATCCCGTATTAACGCATCCATTGTCATTAAAATAAAATGGTGAGCTTCTTTAATTATATTTTGGCATGCTTTTCGACCATTTTCGGTTATACGCTGTAACATTCCCTTCGGCAATCTCCGAACGGGGCTTAATTTCATCATACTCGAAAAGGTAAGAATATCTTCAGGAGCTACATCGTGATGGTGTTATGAAATTCTGCCGCAGGAATTACGAACGTATGAAATTTTGCGAACAACAGGAAAGGGATCGAGTTCTTGGGGTTTTGGGGAAAGGAACGATCGTGGAGACCGCTTGATTGAATTTGTGGAGAGCACGAATCTTTTCACCATGAATTCCTTTTTCAAGACGAAACCAGGTAGAAAATGGAGTTGGCGAGGGCCCAACGGAATCAGAAACGAAATTGACCATATTTTAGTCGATAAAAGATTTATTGCGGTATATTACTCTGTGTTGAATGTCTTCAAGACTGAGAGCGATCGTTGGTTTGTATCAAGCATAATTTTTCCTAAATGAGAGACTGTTTCACTGGGGAAGACTTAAAAACTTTGGATTTTGAATCTATGTGAAAATATCTTATTTGAATAGCAAAATCGATAAATTTGATGAAATAGCAATAGCTTTTCAAAAGTAATAGAAATTTTCAAAATATAGGTACTGATACAAATATATTACAATATATTGATGCGTTTCATGGTTAAGAACAGTCTATGTATGTAACTACAGTTTTCAGCTCGTTCAGCTTCGAAAGGCTGGTTTGAAGTTCATCTCCCACCATTAGCTTCAAGAAAGCTTTGGAATAGGTGTGAGGCGACTAAGTAAAGTAAGAAGTAAGATAGTTTTCCTCACCCAGCCAAAATGCTTTAAGGGGAACAAGTCCACGTATAAGAAGAATGGCTCTACGAGTAACATTATTCCTTACGTTACAAAAGTATATTGATTGATTCATCGATTCCATTACTTAGCATCGCTCATACATCAACAATTGCCTCTGGATTGTATCTTGATTATTAGTTATTAGAATACATTAACTAATGGGATTTAATTATGCTTCTTGTATTAACAAAAGTTACTATTGTTCGTTCAAAATTATTAATTTGTTTTTAGTATCCGTATATTTTATCCTCACCTTTTTCTCTGTTCTTGTACCTGTGTTTTGTACCTATGTCTTGGAATTTCTTTTTCATCTTATTTTTATTTATTTTCTTTACGTATTTTTATTTTTTACTGTACTTTCGCGGTATTTTGATCCCCTTCTCTGCGGTTGTTTACGTTTGACGCGGGTTTTCTCTTTGTTAACCTTCAGATGCAAAGATTTCTTTCCAAAACTCTTTTCCTTTTATTCTGTTTTAGTTTGTATTTTTTTCATATTATAATGACGTAGTAGGCTAGGTAAATGATTGCCCCTGAGGATTAAACTCGCCAATAAAGCATCTATCCATCTATGCTCAGTGATTCTCATAACACCACCGCCATGAACGAGACTGAGACAAGTAAATGAAAGATAATTTTACTTATCCTGTATCTAAAAAGTAAAAATGGTAGTCATTGAAGGAGAAGACTATATATTTTAAAATAACAGTTGCAATTTTTTCACATGCAGGATAGTTATGTAACCAATATAAATTCTAACACGCAGCTAGTATCACAAAGACACAAAAATTAAAATAAAAAACGTAAGAAAGAATGCGAAATACAAATGGAATTTTACGATCACGGTTCGCACATCGCTGGTTACCAGTAAAATCAATTATTTTTCTTACCCTGAATATGTTCACCTGAAATACGTATTGTTATTTCATCAGCGAGTGTTTCCGGAATATTACGATTTCATTTATTTGATCGCTACTTTGAGACAGTTCCCTATCATTTTAATAATTATTTGAAATCTCTCTATACTAAACCAGTGTTTGGAGAGCTTTCGAATTGTCCTAAACAAAAGAGAAAACCAAGGTAAAGCAAACTAAAGAGGTGAAAGAGATGTCAAAGAGAGGAAACTTAGTAGCTTTAAGAAGAAAAACGAAAGAATAAAAAGATGTATGGATGTGTCTAAAGTGGAACTTGTGAGCAAGGCATGTAGGTGTGGAAGACTATTGCAAATGTAAGAGGAAAATAACGTACTCGTTCCGAAATGGAATCGTGTTTTATGTATGTTAGTAGGTGATATATTTTGATCTTATCGATTTTCCTGTCTTTAGGAGAAATGTGGGTGGATGTGTTGCTGTAAAAGAGATCGGTCATCATCATTTGTCCGCAGATGTTAGATAGTGCTACTCGGGGTCTAAGCGGGGTGTTTAGGCGCAACTCCAAATTCATCGACCCACGATTTCCGTTTGCCACCTTTCCTCTAAAAGAAATCGTCCGCCTTCACCTTGTGTTCTACACCCTTCTTTCCATTTCCTCCCGATAGATTGCTTTCTTCCAGACACTTCCCGATCAAACCGTTTCTCACCCCATTGTATCCACTTCTGCAAACTCATTTCGATTAGATAACCGTAATATAGATTTTATAAATATCGCTGGTTCCTCGGAATACGTGCATCAAATACGGAAACTTTCTCCCAATCGTAACATCAACACTCTTTCGTTCCCCAATATAGGTTACCCCTTCGCGAAATCCGACAAACTTTATTGTCTTTCTCCAGCCGCTGGAGTTCCTTCTGTAAATCCTTCTGTGACGTATATGATGGAGATAAAAGGATTTGAAGAAAACCACAGTTGTGATTCTCCTCGCGCAGTGGTAATGTACGTGACGGATAAAATATGTTGGTGAAGTCGATATTTTACACTGATTTTTAACCTGTCTTGAGTATAATCCAAAAGAGACGGTCGCGGCTTCGATCCCAATTTACACGATTTGATACAGTGGAGGAAAAGGTTTCTAGTGGGTATGACTAAAACGGTTATCACTAAAAATTAGTGTTAAGTCACTTTATAACTATCGTCAACACTATCATGAGGCGATGCCATGAATGAGAATAAAAAATGGTCTTTAATTGAAAGAGACTGAGAGCAAAAAATCTCTCCATCATTCTAGAGAAGAAAATATATACTATTGAACTTCTCATAATGGATAATACTGCGTTTTAAAAGGATTAATATGAATGCCGAAAAAGTTGATCAGAATGTTTTGTAGCAAAATTGGGTGTAAAGTAGTCTAAGAGAGTAACGTAAGAAGAAGATATCAATTAGAAGAACATGCTCAAGGAATGATGTGAAAAACCTTCATTAAAACTCAAATGGTATGAAAGATGTGAAGGAAAATTGAACATAATCAAAGGAAGTAATATTAGAGATTCTGGTTGAAATCTAACTATTTGAAAATGGAAAAGAGTAAATATTCAATAAGGAAGGCTGAAGAAAAGGAAGGGAATGGTTTATTATTACTTTCCTCGGCAGTATTTCCTGCTTTAATCATGTTTACTTTCTGCTAATATGTAGAAAATTAAGGGAAATAGTCAAATCTCGAAACTCTTTTATGTAAATTTCAGTTAAGAACGTGAGCTGCTATTATGTCATTTTTAACCCATTAGGATCGTACGAAGATCTTCATTACTGTTAACTTATTCTAAATCCAAATATAACTCATAAATACTATTAATATTCTTCATGAAGACATTTTATTTACAAAAAAATATTCCGACTGAAATATTTCATTTTCACGCCAGTTATCCAAACGTCCCATATTTCAAATTACATTCCTTTTATCAGATTCTTGTCCTTCACAATCAGTAATTTTTCATTGCATTATTTAAGGGAGTTATTGATTGGAATTCGGAACAACAGTTATTCCTATCTAAAAAGCATAACATGACAGTGAACTTTCAGTTTGATTGATTTTTGAACAAAGGATAAATTAAATTAGACATTCTGTAAGTTAGTGTCCAAATACATGAAGATAATGTCAAGGAATCTAAATTTGGAACAGTCGTAAAAATTCTTTGATCCCTCAAAAATATATACATTCCAAAAATGGCACCCATAAATAGTAAACGTAAAATGTCTCGACTATTATTGCAAGAGGATTTTCAGTCAATAAATTCATTAGGAGTGCGATATGAACATTGCATAAATTTCACCTCAAGACCGCATTTTCACCATTGCATATCGATAGCTAATCCAATTATTAAACGTAGGTGGGTCATTGTTTGAAAGAAACTCTTCACATCTTACCAGTGCTGAAAAGTTTTGATGTGACTAGACAATTCAGCAATCTATTCCTCTCGGTGAGATATAACTATCGGTTCGTCTCCAAAGTTTGTTCTGAAAGGATAACTAAGGCCCCACGAACAAATGTAGCTTTCTAAAATCATACCGAGTGATTTCTGAACTTTAATCTAACACATTGGGCACAGAATTCCACAATCTTCAATTCCCTCCCGCTTCTATCTTTTCAAAACCGAGAGCTCTTCTACCAGACGTAGCACCTACAATGAACTAACTAACTGGAAATAACTAGCTCACAGTCACTGCCAAACTTCACACTTCGTTTCTTTCCTACACGAAATTGGTAGGTGAGTCTCTGATAGATCCTCGTAACTATTAATTTTCAGCATCATTCGATTGAGGCTCTCTGAAGCGGTTATTTACTGTTGTATTGAATATTTTATAATATTTTCGGTACAATCTTTGAAATAACTTGATGAATCTCTTCTCTTTCGTTGCAACATGCATCATGATCGGGTTTACCCCACTTTTCAATCGGTCAACTCAATCACTTGAGCAGAAAGTCATGGATAAAACTTTGGAGAGAAATGAAAGTTTGATGAGTCAGTAATATCGCCAAGTCACTTCATTTATCAATTTCCACTCATATATGAGTTATTTTCCTTCCAATTATCACAGCCACACGCCAGTCAGTGTCTTGCAGGGAAAATTTGTAGATTAACGCACGCACAAATTGACATTTATATAAAGATGAACGGTGGATCTTGGGATATCATTAAGTTTAAAAGAGTCGTTACTGAGCTTTATTAAGGAATGCAGTCGAATCTCTATTATGCAGCGTAAGATTTAAACCAAAGGAAAAAATTAAGTGATTTCCTTTTCACTTACCTTACCATCATTTATCAAGTAATTTTTTAATATATTTCATTTCATTGAAAAGTTAAGAAGAAAATAATGATTTAATAAGTTTATCATAATGATTATCTCTGATAATTTCTCTTCTTCTAAACTTCTATTTATTCTAAGTTACTTATGTTTTATACTTTACAAAGTTTTATATAAATCAGTATGAGCAATAATTTCCTATTCAAATTAAATAATTCATATAAATTCCCATTAAATTGAAGCTAAAATTATTTAAACTATCTCACGATCACTTGGAGGAAGGATAAAATTTCGAATAATGTTAAATTTGAGAACTTTATTATCGTCTATAATATTACACTACTTCGTCACACATCGTATTTTTTACTCGATCATACTACTAACAATCTCTTATTGAGAAGTATAGTAGCCTTAGGAAAATTTGGAGGGTAACATTCTGTCTAGCAAAACAAATTCATAGTTCATACCTACTCTTGCCAGAAAAAACGGTTATCATAAACCATAAATAGTTCCAAACTCGAGTAAGTCTGTGACGATACAAGTATGTTAAACGTTTTAGACACTCCGCCGCCTTAATGACACAAAACACTTTCAACTTCAGCGTTGTTCACTTAGAACGAGTGGCTAATGTACTTGATATCGATCCCAGTGAAGATTCCACCACGTTGTTTATGGTTGCGATCCTTTGTATAAACTAGGTAATCTCCCAGGAGTAACTCATGCGCTCAGTAAGCTTTTTGCACCACAAGAGGTAGTGGAATTTGCATTTTTCTTCCACTAACTGCGAAGACTCACCAAAAAGGAGAGGTTTTCGAGAGATACATCGACTTTGTGGTGAAGTTCATTATATCGTACTGCAGCGGCTTTCTATTTCACGTAACTTAGGAGTTCTTTGAAGAAGACATTCTTCCTAATCGTCTACCGCGACAGTTTCTCTGAAACTTTTACGTCTCAGGATCTCCTTACACTCTCAATATCTATGAGTACTCCTAAATATTTTTCTATTACGGGGATATCACGCTAAGAATTCCCTCCACCAGAACCTGATGTTACGGTACTGTTCCGTTATAGTCCTCCAATCACTTTTCTGTTAAATCGAATGAAAACAAGTTATAGATTAAAAAAATCGAATCAAAATTATTAAATAATGTTATTAAAATTATTAAATACTGTTATTAAAATTATTATGCTCAACGAATTTAAATTATATTCAATTTAAATTATATATACTTTAAATTTTCGTTAATTTTAATCATATTCGATTTTAATTCTATTTAATTTTAATTACATTTAATTTAGTTATATCTGATGTTAATTATATTTAATTTGAATAATATTTAATTTCTGTTTTCATTAATCACCACATTTATCATAATGACATGAATAATGAAACGGTTTGAGAAATATTCAATGTCAAAATTTCACATTTGGTTGAGAATCAAGAATATCCTCTTAAAATTTTATTGAAAGTAAGTTTCCAAATTACATAATATCGTAATGAGAACTCAGTTATGTATGCGTCGAAAAAAGGACGGTCTATTCGGCCCTTCTTAAATTTCAAACAATCCCGATAAACAATAGAATATTAACAGCATAGAATACAATTGATTTCAACAAACTTGGGGGGTATAGCGGATCAGTACCGTTTCAACTACATAACATAACTACTAACTCACTAATTCAACCGTTTACTCTACATGTTTTGTAGAAAACAGTAACATTCACCATTGAAAATCCGTAGAAATATAATATGTTGCGCAAGATTATTCAATATATTAATAGGTGAAAATTATTCCAGGCACATGATTATAGCTATAAAAATAACTACGTAAAACAGTGCAAGTCACTAAAAGCAGTCTGTGCAATATTCAGCCCGTAGGCTGGTTTGAAACTTATTCCGTCCAATTCCCTTTAAAATATGCCTTGGAGAGGGAATGAGGGTTATTAGGTAAGAAGAGGATTGAAGTATGTTCTTTGCATCCTCCATTGATTCAGGATTCTATTCTATGAGTGGAAAATTTCCACTCTGGCGCAGCTGGATGACCATATGAACATTTCATACCATTCAAAAAAGAAGTGACCTAAATGATTGCCATTATTCAGCATCACTCATCCTCAACAACTTTTATATTACCACAACCATGAACAGGGACGAGGAAAAAAAAAATTAAAGATAAATACTTCTCTCCCTTTACAATAAGACAATTTGAAATATTCCATCCATCCAGTTACGATTTCATGAGCTTTCACACATACTATATGTGAAATATTCCAGTTCTCTGAATTAAAAAATTTCCCAGGTTATTATTATCTTTACTATTCTGCCAAATAAATTATGTGTCCTTTTCCGAAGTCATAAATTCATTTCGTGTATAATAAGTACTTTTTCTATAGAAAATTCTTAATTTGAATTTTTTTAATGATCTTAAATTTGGTGATTTTGTAGTGAGTTTAAAACACGAATTCTCTTGAGATTTCTGTACTAGTATATTTCATGGTGAAATATGTCAAGGTATCCAGATATTGATTTTATTTTATATTATGTTCGTTATAGTGCTGCTCACCGATACATCGACCGATCTGGCACTAATTTTGCCGTTAAAGCATACGAACAATACAGAATTTTCGTAATTCATTCTGCCTCATCTCCTTTCATCATCAACTTACTATGATGCAATAATCCCTCTGATTTTATACATGACATTTTCCATTTTTCCAAAATACTTTTACTTTTCCTGTACTTTTTCTCCTCTAGTCTGCTTGTGTTTAAATATGTTTAAGGGTATTACGGTGTCACCTGATGATGATTATTACTCGCTGAAACTTGGTCGCGTGTGTTAATATTATTAATTAATGTGGAGATTTTTCAAGTTCTAAATAATGGACTTCCGCAAGACATCGCTTATTACTGTGAAAACATTCTACACTCGAATCGACTTTGAAAATCAATTGTAAAAAATATTTACTAAAAGATCGGATCTATTTTAATTTCAGTTCAGACAGAGCTTTAAAAAGTATTCCAATTTTATGCTACGTCACGTCCTACGACAGTATTTCTAATATTTTATTATACTGTCGGATCGCTTTCCTAAATTGATTTCCCAAGCGGGATTTTGTGGATATTACTTTTAGCTATCATCTTAAGAGATTATCAAGATTGTTTCATTTTCCTGATGTAAAACGTGTTAGGAAACGAGTCTCCAGCCAATATTACGCTGAACATCTCCGCCTGAGGTGTCGCTACACTTTTTCAATTTTCGTCAGAGCGATTTTCTATCTTCAAACTATCATGGAGTAATCCACACCAACTTTCCGTCACCTAAGGAGTTTAGTCAGCTACAGCGCCGTTTTGAGCTAAAGTTATTCGAGTACAAGTTAGGGATCTCCGAGGCCTAGATGGATGGATCCGAAAATTATAACTGCCGAGAACTTGGAATTTCCTACGCTAATCTTTTTAATCCATAGCTTTAAGTCCCTTCACCTTGCAGAATCAGGATGAAAACTCATCATAAACTGTTCCAAGTCGTGTTATTTTAAGAAAACGACCACACTAGTGGGTTATTTAAAACCTTCTATGGTTTATTATTTTTGTAACGCTATATTTTAGTATTTCATGTTATTCTCTATAAAAGCTATTCAATCATATTTCTATTCTATTCCAGCACCATAATTGCTATAATTTAATATCTCAGGTATGCTTCCAAATTCATCAATTAGATTTGGGGAAAATTTTTACCCAATAGCAATTAAATTGAGGAAAATAATTTATTTGTAATCTTTAACCAATTATGAATAATTGCAATTTCATAAATAGACGGATCATGAAATTTCTCTTAAATTATTCTTTTAGTAGGAACTTCTGCAAACAATTCGTTCCTTTTTAAACATTTTTACATTTTTCAATGATTAATTAAGTAATTTCAATTAGATATATAAAAGATATCCATTGTTCACACTACATAAAAACAGTACCATACATTCACATTTAAACTCTTACATCGGGCTAAACTACCTTGTTATCAGAAAGGTGCTCACCATATCATGCAGTGTGTATGCACTGCTTAAAAAATATCCTGTCTACTTTAATTAACGTAGACAGAATTCTCTAATATATCCAGGTCATCGAATTATTTTATAACTAGGTAAGGGTACAGAGGAAACTTATATTCTCGATAATGTTTTGCCATCAGTCCACAAAAGTCAAGTGAAAACAATACGTCATTTTGGATCGAGTGCCTGAAAGTTTTCCATCCGTTTTCGTAATTATTTCCTTCTCGCTTTGCAAGTT
The DNA here is from genome assembly GCA_036926295.1 of Pachydiplax longipennis. Taxonomy (NCBI): domain Eukaryota; kingdom Metazoa; phylum Arthropoda; class Insecta; order Odonata; family Libellulidae; genus Pachydiplax; species Pachydiplax longipennis. The sequence continues at coordinate 8,445,944 of JAVFKF010000010.1, forward strand.
TGAGGTGTGCGCTAGCGAATTGTCTATTCCTATACCAACTCTCCTAGGGCCCAATAGCGAGGGATTGACCTAGAAAAAAGTTAGGCTTCCCGAGATAGCTCCAAACAGGTACTATCGAGGAATGGCTTACTTTAATGTGTTACTTGGCTGCCCGCAACGAAAAACTTTACTCTTCATCGATTCTGCCCAATGCCCTTCCTGAATTAAAAATGATACCATTACAAACTAGCGGAACGTGTGGAGTAACTATCCTGATAGAAGGAGAAAAAAGGAACGTAAAAACTGGACACGTTTTATGACCATTAGGGGGCAGTTTAAATTATCCTCTCTCCGTGACAAGGATAATTGCACAAACATGGTTTTGGGTCTCATCGATGCCCTATAATTTTGTGGAGAAGGATGTCATACGCTTATGAATTTGATCCTCTTACGATATAAATCATTCGAGTTTGATGTAAAAGCATAACGACTGAGTGTAATAATTTGATTAACGGTGTCATCATCAGCGGCTGAGCAGGCTTTTTTTGATGGCGGAAGCATACACTTGAGTGAGAATTCATAACTTACAAAAAAGGTCATATACTCTGTGAAATTTCCGCAATTTTTTTTTTTTAATTTTACGAACTGTTTCGATTTTCGATATGCTTTACCCCTTGAAAAGATGGTGTTTTTAGAAACAAGTCGGAGATTTTTGTAGTATAATTTAAGAAAATTTACGAAGTTTAACTTATTTTTTGCTTTCTATTGATTATATCATAGATCATTGGCTACTAATCTAAATCCCAATCTGCGCTTTGGAGCGAAGAAGTATTGTAGGAGAGCAAATTATTAAATAGATAATCTTAAGTACTTTTGGATTACTTATCAATTGATGAAAAAGTAAATGCAAAATATTACTTCGTCAAATTCCATGAGGTGCTATTAAGACGGCAAGGTTACGTCTAGTGTGATGTTATGCCAAATAATGACTACTTGAAATCGGTTGCCTTCTGACATTAGACATTCATAATATTCCTCCTTATGTTCCAAAGAAGTCTGGACTTCTAAGAATCTTGATATATCATTTATGATAAGGATGAAAGGTAAATTAACACGTGATGTCTCTCTAAATGTTTTCTCCTACACTTCCTGCACAATTCAAATTGACTAAACATTTTCCCAAAAAGGCGTTTCTAAATGATTTGCCTAGATAAATTGATATACATATACTAAAGGAATTGGTTTTCAAAATATTTCTTTTGGAATATAATACGGATCAAAAATGAGGATGATGGAATATAAGAGATTGTATGAGATGTACAGATGGCTATGAAATGTTAGTAGGCAAGGAATGGAAAGGATAACTGACTGAAAAAGTAAAAAATGGGATTGAGGGAATTATTAAAATAAAAATCATCACGAGGGCGTCAGATAAAAACATCACGAGAATAAAATGAACAGAAAGAAGAAATTCTAAAACATTATTGTTTGCAGAAATTTGTAGCAGAAAGGGAGAAGGAAGAAAAGATGCGGAAAATAAGAAAAAAAGATTAACATGCTCAATGGAGCTAAAGCAACTATCATGAAAGGAAAATCGTAAGCAAATCATAAAAAAACACTAAGAAAAATCTTCAGATGACATCTAGTTTACGAAATTGAATATCTTCTGTGGAAGTTACTTCTTGCTTTCCTTTCAAGATGGATTAAGAAGACATGATGACAAGCATTAAGAAGGGATGAAATAATGAAGAGCCGAGGGAGGGGATACAGGATCTGACAGCATGAGGAAAGTAGTTTATTAGAAACGTGTCGATGAAAGATTCATCAGAAAAGGAACTCTCTTACGTAAGACGATTTTGGACTGATGATCTTCTATGATATTATGGTGTGGATGCTCCAACCCTTCTAATTTTTCAAAATGGATGTAAACTAAAGCACGTAACTGCTCATGAAGAAGTGCGAAACGAAACTTAAAAGATTCATCAGTAGCCCGTTCACTATCCAGAATTATTACGGAATTTATCTTCGTGAAAACCTGCGAAGGAGAAGTGGTATTGAAGAAAAATGTATCGGAATGCAATAAGTGAGGCACCTTGAGTTCACAGGTGTACCACGTACATGGGGCAAACCTCAAGGAGGAATTCCGGTACCTGTATTTTTCAAGAATAAGGGTTACTCGAAGAGCGTGCATGGAATATGATCGATCATTTGTTGCGGTGTAAAATATTGGTTTCGAAAATATGAGCCGAGAAATCTTAGTCATGACCTCGTTGATGACCTTTTCTCTATCATTATTAGTTGCTTCCGTCTCTTTCAGAGGATTGATGTTTGTCTCAAGCGACTTTTTGTTTCGAAGAAGTATTATTTTTTATAAAGTGTGCTAACAGATCTTTGCAGCAAAATTTTTATTACTAGTATTTTTTAGTACGTTATCTCTTTTTTCGAATTTATTCACATTCTTCATCTACTTCATTACAATTTTCATAAAGCATTATTTTAAAATATTTACTATTTATCATTATTTAAATGGAAAAAAAGTAAATATATTTTTTAAAATATATTTTTCCATGGATTCCTTGAAAACAATTATTCTTTAAATCCGTCCATTAAATCTGTCTATAAATTGGGTTTTAATTATCATTTTTCTAACCACTTACACAAGTTTATTCTTAATTTAACTAATTATTGCTTCTTTACCCTCTGGTATTATTCTTTTTCATCTATGCTATATTAGACAATATGAAACCTTCGTGCAGGCGTTTCCCCAATATCATTTTATCACTAACTTCAACTATTCGTATCTCAGTACTACCTATCTCCTCGATTCCCCCCATTTTCTTTATTTTCTACTTCAGGCGCTATTATTTATTATAGTATCTATAATTTTTCTTCTTTCTGTCCATCTTTCAATTAATTCGTCGAGCTCTCTAAGATGAAGGAATTTGCTGATTCTAATGATTTAAACTTGCTGTATAGTACACGCATAACAATCATATCTGATCCTTCATTCTAATATAAGCATTCCTTTATATGAGCATGTTCAATTAATTTACTTTGCTTGTATCATATTTTACTACCTACCTGTCATCATTCGAGAAGGTAAATAATCTGGTATTTTAGCATAAGGCTTAGCTTATTTGGGTTAATTTTGTAATATCATTTGTGTTAATTTTTGTGTAATATTGTTATTTTGCTATAATGTACCAGTCCATATAATTATTTGATTTTCCTACTTACCGTATGCTTTATTTTTTATGATTGAATTTAAGTGAAGATTGGCCTATAATTTTAATTACTCTATTCAATGTTATGCTGATACCTTATTCAGCTTAATTTTTAACCTCATTTGATTCTCAAATTCCACAACTATGAATATTTTGCCATGTCAAATCTTAATATCAATACATTCTTAAGGCAACCAATCATTCAGCATCAGATTCTCATTTAAGATGACAACGGCGGCGTCAAGACGCCCAAACAGCTTAATCGCTTACCAATTTATCTCTCGAAATGATGCTTTTCCCGTCATGCATGTACAACACAGGTGTCGAGGATGATGAGTCAACGACTTCGTCGAATTGGCCGCGGAAAAGAGCAGCTCTCCTGTGCCCCAAAGGTAGTCGCTGAGATTCGCGCAGTTGCCGCAAGATTCAGGTCAAAGGTCGCACGAGTAGATAGACCCATTAGAGGCCTTAACCTGCAACGTCACATAGTTATACAATCATGGGTCGATTTTCTTGCATGTAGATTTCGGTGCGAGTAGCCTGGTAGAGTATGAATTAGAAATATCTTGCATGGTACCAATCTGCATACTAAAGGAATTTGAGTGCACAATGTTGTGAGTAGAAAAATCATTCGAGGGAAAGGGTTCCTTGAGACAAGATATGCATATTCAACACGTAGGAATGGTTGGATGTAAGGATTGATTTAACGTCGTCAGAGGGTGGAGAGTTGTACTATTAAGGGTTACATTTCACCTTCTAACAAGAAACTGCATAATGTTACAGCTAATTCGAGAGTTGTCTTTTCAGAACTATTTTTTTAAGTTTTATGAAGTTGTCACATTGAAATGTAGTATTTTAATAGCAGTACGAGGATAGGATACCTATATCTACTAGAGATTCTTTATACAATTAATTTGTGTGATATTTAACGCATTAGATCTATAGGTTGTGTTATATTTTATTAGTCTTGTAGTCAATGTTATGAGAGATGATTGCATGATAGTTACTCTCGGATAGGCTATTCCTAGAATAGAAGGTAAATGTAACTGAAGAGATAATTAACGCAATCAAGAGAGATAGAATTATTCTATATTCAGATTACAATTAGTTATTTTAGGTTTTTGATTATTGGTACATACCTCAATTGATTATGTTACTGATTATTTGGTCTATTTTGACTATCTCATCAATCAGCTTCGGGAAAATAAATAATAATAGATAATGCATTAAATTTTGGAACAATCGGTACGTAAGATGCATCGTACGTTGTTAAATATCTTCTGATTGAGTTTCTTTTGCTTAACTTCGTAAACAAAAATAATGTAGAATGTTGCGTTTAATTTTTAATATCTATCGTTTAAGTGTGAACGTTCCTTCATGTGTTAATCACTTCTAAAAAATAAATCCTGTTAGTGATGACACATATTTACAGAGTAGTTGCGTTTGTAAAATTTTTAAATGATTTAGACAAAAATATTCAGTATATGTAAGTAAAATAATGGGAATGAAACCCTTAGTACACTTCACTGCTCCTATTATCGTGTCCTTCATCGAAGTACTGCTTATCCACATTTAGGTTATTTAAGAAAAAGGAATTGCTGATATATATACTCAATATATGATATATATATGATATATATCATATATTGAGTATATATGATACTCAACTTTTATGAAATGTTCTAATAAATTTATTGCGATTGAGTTAGGTTTAGGCTAATTAACTCCTCAAAACAAGCACCAAGAGTACATTTTACTCTGGAATACTATGGTAGTATGGAATGCCAACTCAATTTTGATATCTGAACTCTACTTTTCGTCCTGATGCATTTAGAATACTTGCTTCCACCCCTCTTCAAACTGAGCCCCACATCATCAAAATTTTAGGCCCATATCTCATGATTTATTCACTCGACGATTTTCGTTTTCCTGGAATTCCTCTAGTAAGCCACTTCTAGGTAGGAAATGAGCTATTACATCCACCAGTACAGCATATTGAATCGAGGAACTCCCATTAATAGCCATCGATAAACTGATTTCTATGGCGGTAATTCGCAAGTACTTCACTTTGATTTCACACATGACTTGGCACCATATTAAAGTTTGTTTTTTCCTCTGAATTCCCAGGCCTAATTTTCTTCCCTCGGCTTTACCGAGAAATCTTCGAGTTCATATTATTTTAACGACGTTACGCACCAGCACGAACGTTTTCATAATGAAAGAGATTCCGGCATTTTCGGACCGAGGACAAAAAGACGAGTTAACCATCCTTAAAGCGCGCCCTGAAATCACAGCGTTCAATTCGAGGATGAAATGGGGCGCCCCTAGCGGGAAATCCCCAAAGCTCATCTCTGAATTCTCTGGAATAGGTGGCGCGCATCCTGCAGCCCTACGTAATATCGAAAGACTTAAGCTCTCTATTCTAAGGCGGTGGCATGAAATAATAGGTTTTGTGTCAAAAATTAACGTGGGAACTCTATGGATGAGCCTCAATTTCATGCAAAATTTTGCCTTATCTTAGAAAGAAAGAGACGATTCTCCTATGGTAATGCTTACGTAATTTTGAATTCTTTCACGGACGATGAATATAATATTCGATTGATAAATGCAGTATTACGACTTTCAGATTAATTTTCTTGAACCTATACGGCCTTAATATTATTCTCTTTCCAGATCTAACTACGTACGTTCAACTTTTTCCTGTCATTGTTAACTTCTTTCTCTTCATATAGATGCATACATGTTTTATGCGTCCTACTTTATTTCTCTATCGTCCCTTGGGATTTATTTGAATTTCGCTCTCAAGATTTGGCCATCTTCTCTCTTTCAGCCCACTAATCTTCATTATTCAGGGAAACGGTATAAAAATTACTTGACTTGCAAATACTCTCAAGGAATATTGCCTCAATTGTATATAAATAAACGCCGAAATCTCTGTTTGTAGAATACAGTCATGTGAAATTCGGATGCAATTTTTTTGCATAGCTATATACCTTAACTTTCCTTCCCAAATAACACAGATTTTGATAAAAAAAAGTATTCATTTCCTGTGTTTTCTGTACATTCTGTTTTTCTACCGGGTTTTGTACTCTTTGCTAGAAAATTTTATTCCATACGAACATCATTATTGGGTCTGTAAAGGGATGAAGTATCAAAATATCAAAAAAAAGACGTGGATGGCAAACATCTAATTTGCCTTAAGGCATTTATACACACTCCCACTTCCATTGTATAGGTAGCGAAGACCAAATACCCTCCTTATACCACATTCCAATTTTTCATACAACTTCTTCCAAAGTTTGAGGAAAATTCCATTAGGAAGTTTTCCTAGGCCATTAGGAATTCCTCATCCTTGGGATATTTATGAATATGGTAATAACTTGGATATATTGCGTTTCATTAGGTTAGTAACTTCATACTCAAATTTATGATATCCATTTGCGTTTCGCATGATAGAAAATAAATAAATCCCAAAATGAGGCGATATGTAAAGTCAAAATCAGTTATTTTGCCATTCTTCGATAAACGATTAATAACATTAAATTTTTAATTTTTCAAGTTTTACTTTTTCACTTCTTTTGTTAATTTCATTATATTATGGGTTAAATAACGGAAACATTTTGTGAAACTAAATTTCTTGCTATTTAACCGCTGTTAGTATTATTATGTCTTATAGGGGCATTCAAATCATATAAAAACTTTGAACATAAAATTAAAATACCGTTAAAGAGTTGAGATCAGAAAAAAAGCTTGGAAATAATAAAATAGCTTTAGTGTGTATACATTTAACTTATTTTAGTTGTTTCCTTCATACAATGCGATAATCTTTCCAAAATCGCCAATTTAACGTCGTAATAAAGCATTAAGGTATTAAATATTTTCAAGCAGTGTAGAACTTTATCCATCAATTAAGAAAATAGAAATGAGTTTTTTCTCTTTTTCGCTACATTTTTGATAGACCTATTAGATCAAAAATATAACCATTATATTGAAAAACTTCAATGAAAAAGAATAATGACATTGAAAAAGCTAAGTACTAACATTTCTCTTTTTGAACACAAAAATTACGGTAAAACATTACAAGGTATTTTAAATATACTGTAAAATAACCAATTAAAGTAAAGCAATGATATAATTAATGGAACTAAGTATGTATATCATTTAATAATTACCTATGAGCGCTTTTATGCGATGAAATAAAAGAAGCAAACCTTTGCTGATATACTAAGATAAATTTTTCCATAATCACAGTAAATACTCACATGTCCGGATTCTGTTGTTAGATTCGATTTTTGGTTGATTTTCGATCTACAGTATTCTTATTTTCCGTTTATAGCGCTTTCTTTTTGCTTTGAAACAAAAACTACCTGAACATACGTCCGAATTGTAAATTAAGACGAAATTTTTCCGTCCCAAAATATGCCCCAACCTTGGGTTTTTAAAGGGTCGGCTTATTCACCACTAACCCTTACTGCATTTTCTCATCTATCTCTAAAGGAATACTTCCCGAGGAATCGATATTTGACCTGTTATACGAAGAGTTTTACTCTCTTCCGTTGGTAGCTCCGAACTTTAAATAAATCTTTCACGATGGATAGTTCTTTTAGCCGGATTTATAGGCAAGTTTATCTGAAGGCAACGGCTAAGAACGGAGAGCGCATACGTAAACGGATAAACAGATGTGCAACGCCACTTTTTCCAAGGAACGGAACGCTCCTTAAGGGAATCCTATTATTGCCTCTAATAGCTCCACTGCAGCGAGTAATCAAGTCACTTTCCAGACAATAGGTTTCAAGGAACGTGAAGGGAAAAAAGGGCTCATGCTATGGGGCGTTTTAGAGTAATAGTGGCAAGGTTTTTTTACGTGATGATAAGCATTTCCTCCTTCACTCAATGGAGTGTCTGGTCTCGTTCTTTCCTCTCCAAATTCCCGGAATACTGGGTCCTCCGGGATGGGGGGGCGCTATCTCACATGGGGAGGCGGAGGCAAAGGGCCCTTGTCATATGTTAAAGAGGCTTTAAGAGGAAAAAGAGGCTAGGGAGGGCATCCTAGTGCGACAATGTACAACCGAGGCACTTTGTTTGCAATTCCAATTTTCTTTGCTGGTAAGTTTTTAGCGTCCCTCCCACGGCGTCTCTCCCCGAAATTGTTTTATCGCTTTTCCCTCCCAGGAGAAACCTCCATCACTTCTCCTCGCCTTTTATTCCTCGGCTTTTTTGCCCTTTTCTTTCTTCGCTCCCACCGGCTAATTGCCTTCCTCTAAAACGACTCGGCTACGATTACGACAAAGAATGAGTTGCAGTTTCCGGTCGGGGGAGGCGGAGCGACGTCGGCTGTGACGTGGCGCTCCCTGGCCGACACGTTCTTCAAAAAGCGACGCCTCTCACGTCGGACTCAGTTACCTCTTCAATTATCTCCTACTCAGCCACTTAACTCGCCCTCGCCTTGATGTTTTGTTTTCGCCCAACCGTTAGTATCAACCATTCAGATTCCGCGGACTCCTATTTTGGAAGGCGAGGTCGTCGTTGGGGTTTTTCTTTTCCGTCGTCGAAAGGGAAAATATTCGGGGTATGAAATTTATGCGGCGTCACGACGAAAATCGTAGTTTCCTCGCTGAATGAGAACCGAAATTTTTCGAGGGGCTCTACACAAGCGTCACTTTCCTTTTCCTCGAGGATTTCTCTCACTTTCGAGCGTTACGTTTCTTATTAGTAAGGAAACCCTAATGAGGTGAGGTTAGACTAGAGTTGTACTCCTATGCTGTGCTTCCAACCGACCTCTCATGTCGTTACTAAAATGATATATTTTTTTGTTTATCATTCTGGAGATTATAAATCACCTCTAGCGTTACATAAAAATTTGCGAGAAGTTTTTTTCTAATTAAATTTTGTTAAGAGAAAAGAAAATTTTGTTTTGAAAATTTGTTAAGAAAATTCCGGCTGTTAAGAAATTAGAGGTTTGCTAAACGCTCCGATAGCCGTTTTGTCGGTATACGGACAAGCGGCCAAAGAATGTAACGGGAATTCCGGGAAAACCCAACCTTCTACGAATTACTCTTGAGTTAGAAGGTCTGTAATCTTGGAGTTCCTGTTCCATCCTTTGGACGCTAGTCCGTATACCGATGAAACGTCTATTGGAGAATTTTCGAAACCTCTATTTAGATAATAGGTTCCAAAAACTCCGATAGCCGAATACGCCAGTGAACGTCGGAGCAGTTCCCCGAATGGAAAAAGGAAGCCGAGTATTGCCGACCTTCTAGGAATCTCCTAATGCGCATTTCGGTAGCTATGCTATCAACCTCAGGGGATAGAGCATAAGTATAATAAAAAAATAAGATCAATGAATGAGGATTAATTGTTAAACGCTTATCATCTATTTAATTTCATAAAGAATAAAACGAAGTTCATTATAGGGTAAGGATGAGGTGAATGTCGACTCCAGAAAACTTGTCATTGATATGAACGTGAACTTCTATCATAACATTACTTTTACTCCAATTATGAAGAGATACCCCGTCGTGAAATGTTAAAGCGACGGTAAAATTAAATTTTAACATTCCGGAGATTTTCCGTAATTAGTTCCGCTAGAACCACCTACTGCTGCGGAAACTCTATCAAGAACTCTATTATTTCATTAGGCATAAGTTGCAGGAACGTCATTTTAGGAAATGCTGTCAAAGCCATTTTCGTCACTCGATAGCGTAAAGAAAGCCCTATCCTATCTCAGAATATTGGAAATTTATCACGGTTATAATCTGACGTCGGAACCGAATCGAAAACTTAATTTTCAGCAATTTAGTATTTTTTTATTTTTCCAGTTTTACCTTAACGAAAGTTTACTCTTTACGGAACGACAAATTTAAGCCAAAATCGTGTAAACTAGATTTTTATTAGGACGGGACATAATCACCGTTGCCTCCGGCGATCCATAAATCCAAATGGCCAAGCAAAAGACCTTCTCTGGAACTTTCTTTCCACCGCTTCAACCTCTGTCTTTCAACCTTCATTTGTGCCTCGCCATCTTCATTTTATCCCTCCACCAATCCCTTTCCTTTCCATTTATTTCCGCTACTATTATCGTTCTCCATATCTTCCTCCTTCGATGCTCTTCCCTCCTCTCTGACCTTTACGTCTCTCTTCATCTATCTCTGGGATTTATATAACAGTTTTCTTCCCATGCTGACGTCGCCCGATATGGAGTTACATGTGGAAGCGCAAACATGGCAATAAATGTAAAATGGTCAGCCAGAAACTTCTCCTGAATACGGCATTGGTCGGTATTCCTGTGGCGGTTTAGGACGTCCAAACTCTTCGGATGGGGCCAGAGGTCCCAACTTTTCAAAGCGGGGGAAAGTTCGGCTCGAGTGTAACTTTAAGGGAAGCTTAAAGATGACTTTTTTCTATCTAAACAATTGCCATCCTAGCCCACAATTTTGCGGAAACCTTGGGGATGGATATGTGTAAAAGGGATTTAAAAGTTCCTTTCGTGTAAATATATGTGCATTTACCCATTTCTTTAATATATTCACTTGGCTCCGTTTCCTCTCAATCAATTGTATTATCGGGGTGTAATTTTTTGGGTATGCACTGATTGCAAATATTAGCATACAACGACCGTATATCAGTTTCAATAAAGAAATACAAATTGTTTTTGATGAAATAGATACTTAGATAAAAAAATAGATAAAAGGAAATACAGCATCATTTAGCTCGAATTCGTATTTAAAAATCTACAGGTCATGTAGAATCACAGTTATTATTTTTGCAGGAATTTTATAAGATCTTAATCGTAAAATATTAAGGTGATATTATCCATGATATAACATTTTCATATATTCGTTTTGAATGATATAAAGTAACTATTCCTTTATTTTGGTGTAGCTCTATCTAGGTAACGTTTTCACCATTAGATTTTTCTCTATCAAATTTTTGTTCATTTTCGTGTAGTATATTATGTTTTTGTCCTTCAACGTCTCTTTCTTTGGAGGCAAGATTTAAGGAAGTAGATTTAGCTGCTTTGGTATATAATATTTTCCATTAAACTATCGTGATGTTGTGCAAACGTGTAACTAAATCTGCATCAATCATCAAATTTATGTCGTGATTTTATCAATAATCAGTTTTGTTTTACTCCATATACTTTTGTACGTTATAAAAATCACTATACATGGGATAATCGTATACTACTTAAATAATATTGAGTTAATTTTATTCCATCATAGTTAGCAATCAATAACTCAACCGTCTGATTTGGTGCATATGAAATCATTCGTTTTAGATATAACGATAGAATGCGAAATGGTGATAGATTTATTAGTGATATATATTTCATAAATACGTAATTATTAATTTTTTAATTTGTTCTATCGTTAATTTATATAAATTTGAACCAATAGAAAATGAATCAATTGCCAATTAAGAATGAATCACATACTGACTCAGTTGAATAGAAAGGTTGGAGTGTAAATAATTAAGCACAGGTAATAAAAATGAATGTATTTATAGTCTACTGGTACAGTCCACGCTATGATACTCTTCATCCAAGCAATTCGCATAACGAAAAAGCGTAGGACATGAGGAGCGAACCTCTATCATTCTTTAAGCTCGTCTCCAGGTAAAAAGTAGGACTTTTATTCACCTGAATCAAATTTAAATGACTTCATGAATCAGCAAAAAGTGACTGCCCCCGGGGACAATAATTTTCATCCCCTCTCAACCCATAAAAAGCTCAAACCCTTGCTACCAACTGCGACCTCCTTCTCACCGTCACAGTGACCTATCCCTGACTACCCATACGGATAAATGGCTAGCGACCTTTTTATACCCTAATATTTCCACGTATGTTATTACAAAAGGATTGGAGTAAATTGCGTAGAAAAGGAGCAAAACTTGGAGTAAATTTCGTTGGAAACATATTGAAGAATCTTAGTTAAGCATTGAAGCATGTGGAAATTTTACTTTAGTTTCCTTAAACCTGCCACCGAGAGTATCAGCTGCAATTTCAGCTGCCTCTAACAATGAGTCATCTTAAAATTAACGAGATTCTATTGTTTAATAGAAGATCATAGACGTGATAAAACATCAGCGACGCCAATTTTTTACATTGAGAATGATGGAATTTTTATAGAAATGTTTATGCATTATGTACATGGAAGTGAATTTAAAGTTTCTGATATTTCATAGACCAATATTAGTGAACAGAGCTTTTTAGGATTAATCAATGAACTATGTACTGTTTTTTAATTTGCATATTTTACCTATTATGATCAAATTAGTAAAGCTGACTTGTCCATATCAATCAAGAGAACAGGTCTAACCTTTGTGTTAGAATAGAATCATAACGTCTAATAGAGGTAGGTAAATTTTGCAAAAATATAATATGACCGCTTGGATAACAACCTGCTTAAGCTAATCCTGACATTTAAAAGGGAAGATCTTGATAACCCATGGAATAAAATTATTTTACTTATTTCTCCGTTGGTACGATGGTATCAAAGAGATTTGTAGTAGGATGTATTCATCATATTCAATATTATTATATTGGAGGGATCCACATCTTACTAGCTTCCAACATACATAAGAGTTAAACAGTAACCTCCTGAAAACTTCTGTTGAGATTTTTTAGTACGGAAGTGTTTGTTTGTCTCTAAAATATTTGGTGTTTATTTTGTTTCTGCGAGCAGATGCAATAACTGCATCACATCTGTGCTAATGATTTCAGTTCTTAGTTAAACCTTTTTCTGTATCATTCTTAGATTAAATCGTGTAAAAACCTTTGTTTGGTCAAACGTAGGTCGTTATAACTTTTCTCAGAAAAATATAATTTAATGTGGGAATATCTGCAGACCTTCCTTTTTCAAACCATTGCGTATTAATCTACCCAAAATGATCCAAATGATAGCTTAAAATGACATCAATGAATTTTCAGTGAGTCGAAACAAATTAAAACCGAGGCTGGTACTAACTAATCGCATTAATGAAGTCAAGTAAAGTGACCGCACTAGTGGAAGGTCTGGTTGAAGTAAAGTACAAAAGAATGTAAAGTTTTATATTGAAATGGAGAGTAAAGTTTGCAAAAATATTCAGGAGAAAAATATGGTATTTTACTAAGGTGTAAAACCATACAAAAATCCCTTATATTGTATCGTTGAAGATGGGAGAAAACTACCCCACCTGACCTTCGACGACCCTCAAAGGAAATATTTCCCTTCGCAGCATCCCCATATCACACTTCTTATCTTCTATAGAGGGAGACAATGGCCTTTCTCAACTTCCCAGTCTCTTTGGGAGGGAATCCCTAAGATAACTTCCGTCGCCAACAAACTGAGGAACTAACCAACGGAGATAGGCTTTCATTGTAGGGAATAATTTACACCCACTTATTTTTGCCGAATCCATTTCTCAAACCCATCTCGGGGTCATTCTCGACCCTCATTTTTGGTATTAAAGTACGGTTTTGGGTGACTTTATGTAGATACATACTCAAATATACCAGATTCTCTACTGTGGAGGTTGTGGAGCGTCTATAAATTTGGATCAGAATATTACAGGGATTTGAAGGAGCCGGTTCCTTACGGATGAGAAATTTTAGGTGCATTAATGCTGTCTAATGCTGTGTAATGACATGAATGAACAAAGCTGATAATCAGTATATAGAAAAATAATATAATTATGGTATAGACGAGGGTGGTCTGTAAAGTTTCCGACCCCAGATTTTTCAGAAATCTTCAGAAAATTTTCAGAAAACATGTCGAGAAATGGCGAAATGTCGAAAACTTTTCAGACCACCCATGAATAATTGTGGCTTATTCTAATCACGCCTTTAATGTATTACAAAGTTAATTGTCTCCAGAGTTTTAGTTTGCCCTTTAAGTGACTTCTTTCACTATATGATTATATGATCATTTCATCAAAGTAGCAGAGCTGTCCGCGAAAATTCTGAAGTGAAAAACAAGGTACATTGCATGACGTACCTAGTTCGAGCCATGATTAATTTTGGGCCATATTTCGCCATATGTTTACGTACAATATATTACTTAAATCCACGTACTCAATTAAAGTAGAAATGGACTGGAGCGAGTTCCAGAAAAAAGGACGGTGGTGGAAGTTCCAACGTGATGGAATGGATTTCTAGGGACATTAAGCGACCAAGAAGACAGATGGGTTAGGGATACTGTAAGTGTCCTTGGAGTAGCCTTGGAGAAAGGAAGCATGGGACTGGACGAATAGAGAGAATGGGACGAGGACTCCCTTAATGGAATAACAATACATTTTTTACTTCTTTATGCAGTACGCTCGCAAGAATTTTCCTTTCATTGAGTATATGACGACGGCTCAGAATGAAGACATTTAGCATCTGCGGCATATTAAGGTTAAAGTAACCTTACAAAAGTAATCAGAACAGTATACAGGACTAGAAAATTTAGAGTTAATGCGAGGTGAAATTTGTCTGCTAAGAATTTGGGGGAATATATCGTAATGGAAAGTATATTCTAATGTAAATTTATTTGTGCCTGTGATGATGGGATTATATTAGACATGAGTTTGAAAGATGAGAGCTAACAGAAATTATGAATTAATTTAATTGAGTTTAATTATGCGAAAAAATTGTAAAGCAGGATTAATTTAAGTAGCCTGTCATTTATCGCTAAAAAAAGTGGCAATACGTTCATAGATAAGCTTTGTTACATTCTTCCATATCGTCGCTTGATTTTGTAACAACTAGATTATTGAGATGAATTCGAGCTAAAATTTTATTTTACCTCACTCATATGCCACATTTCTGATATGTGATATTATTTCCCATAAGTTAATTTACGTTGTAATAAGTCCCAAAGATGGAGAAAATCTCGCATTTCTGAAATACCACAGAACCTCCAACGCCGTAGTCTACAACCAAGAAAAAATTTATAACCGAATCAAAGTTAATTTTGCTTGGGGCCTCATAAAACATGCCATTTGCAGATATTTTCTAACCAAAAAACATCTCATTATAAATATCATGAATGATTATTCTGAGACGAATAAATTTATCTAGCTGAAATAGAATCCTAATTTTGAAATTTCGAAGTTACTAGAAACTTAAACTTAATTAAACTTCATATGCTAGTTTTTCCAAACTATAAAAAATTACATCAGCTGCTGTATATTTTTCATCTCTCGTTACTGACATAGCGTATAAAAGCAATCTAACTAAGATTTACACAAATTCCTAAGCCCATTCTTGTGGTCAGAGTTAGACAAAAATACTTTGCTTTAGTTTAGCATAGTCCAACTATACCTCGGCTGACGTAGTAATTTGTTCCGGAATCTTCTTTCTCAAGAAAAACCGAAATTCTATTTTCACTAAGGCCCAAAATCCTAAAATCCTGAAATACTCGTAAGCATCGCCTATAAATCTTCCTTATAAAAGTGAATATCAATGAGAGAGAACCGATTTTCTTGAGTAATTTATGAATTCTTCTTGCACAGTTAAATGCGCAAGAATACTGCAGAACTTTTTTTTGACGAATCCGGAAAGAAGCGATGAGATATTAACTCGAAAATGCATTTACATTATCACACCAGCGGACCTATTATAGAGCACCCATTGTTACTCTTCTTTTAAACTTTGTTACACACCCTGCCAGATTTAGTAAATTAACAAAAAATCCAGAAAATTTACAATGAGATACAAATATGTTTTTTATAGAAAAATAGCAATAAACTTTACAAGGAAGTAATCATAAGGACGGATAATTATTTTTGGTCGGCCTTTCTCTGGGCTATTATAGAAGCAAATAGGGTTCATTAGGTATTAATGATAGTGTCGCAACACCCCCTGCCATACACCACTGAGAGCTTGAGGGTCATAGATCTAAATCCTAACAATATTTCACAAATTTTCATTGGTGGACATCTTCTAAACTCCTCTAAGATTCCCACCCCGGATAAACGAACGCGAGAACTGTTAGGCGGCCTATCACCGGAAGGTCTCCGGCATCCGTCGAGAAACTCGTCACTATAGAGTTGTCCGTATCGTCTCCCCATCGAGAGGTGGGTAGGCTCCTCACCGCTTTGCAGCCCCTGGCCCCAACAGTATTTTCCCCACCATCTATTACCAGCGTAGTATTAACCTATTTCAGATAGAAGGCTCGGCCGTCGAAAAGGATTCTCTCTGGTGCGGAGAAGGGAGTTGGGTCGATATAGTGGAATGACGTCAGGTGAGCAGCTGGTCTCACCGTGAGAGCCTTTTTCATTTGGCCCCTTCGTTTTGGCTCCACCCCTCAGTTTCCGAATGGCGCCCACGGCTTTAAATACCTGTTGAGAAATGTACAGAAAAGGTGTGAGGAGAATAGAGAATGGCTATTGGAGGGATCGAAGGTACGCGTTGACCTTGAGCTGCAATCTCCGTCGGTATTAATCGGTGGGCTGTGATGCGGTGGAATCGTCGCTCTCCTCGGAAACTGTGTTAAGTCATCGCGTCGAAGAAAGAAAATGACGTTTCATGGGGGCCGAGGTCGGCAACCTTTCTAAGTAAAAGGGCCCTTTCATATTTTTTTACCGGCGCCGAAATATTTAAGAGCTTCCGAGGATGAAAATGGTAGATAGAGCGAGTTCCTTTTTTCTTTCGGAAGTTGAAAAAAAAGAAGGCGACGCGGCGACGAAAAAGACTGCGAAAGTAACTCCGAGTAACGCGTCAATACGCTGAAGATTTCATTTTCCCGAGAATTCGACGCTCTCTCCTCTCGAATCATTTGTCATCTCTCTCTTCTTAATCACTTTATTTCACGCCTTGCGGATTAATTTTCCTCTCGGACTGATTTAGAATGGTTTTATCGAACTATCTGAAGTTTTGGAAACTTTGAGGATAATAACGGCGAATTTTCTGTCGCTCATTAAGAGGAATATTTACGCGAAGGTGGCAATAAAAAGAGAAATACGTCTATTTTAGGTATATGAGGGTAATAGTTTGTCATACCTGACGTTTAAAACTTTCTTATTTAAGGTATTCTTCTCTATAAAGAAAAAACAAAGCGAAAATAGTTTAAAACAGCGCATAAGTGGAAGGTATTATTTCCAAGATTCAATAACTCCTTCTGCGATTGGGTCAAAATAGATTTCATAGCTCAAATGCTGTGGATAATTACACAAATATCAGCTGTAAAAAAATCGATAATAATTAATACAAATGATGATCCAGTCGTGATAAAGAAAAAATGATTCTATGTCGAAACCCGAAGAGTCAAGAAAGAATACCAATAAGTCGAATAAATAATTATTATCCTTATTTAGAGGAAGATGAGATGTGAGATTTAAACTGGATATGGAAAACATTAAAAACTAAATATTTTGACCGTGTTTAAATTCGTAGAATTAACATTCACAAATTTTCATCTCCATCCGGTTGGTTCAGAGGTAAATTAAAAATTCATTATGATTTTTCCAAAAATACGATAGTGCCAGTGTTTGTAGGAAGATACCATCTTTTCC
The DNA here is from genome assembly GCA_036926295.1 of Pachydiplax longipennis. Lineage (NCBI taxonomy): Eukaryota > Metazoa > Arthropoda > Insecta > Odonata > Libellulidae > Pachydiplax > Pachydiplax longipennis. Next base: position 8,463,619 of record JAVFKF010000010.1, read on the forward strand.
CACTTTCATTTTCAGATTAACATTAAAAATAAAAATATTCTCTCATTCAACTGGTTAATTTATTTAAATTCTGCGAGGGATAGAAAATTTAAAAACTTAATTTAAAAAGAAGCGATGCAATCTCCTGTAAACTCAAAAGGTTTATCACGCGTTCTCAAAGAGACGGTAGTTAGGATGTGCTTATTTAACTTTATTAAATTTCCCTGTTGCCTTAGTTTTTTCTTTCTGGCAGTAAAATCGTCACCTGGAAGGCTAGTTGGACCCTCAAATCGCTACACTAGTAACTACAAAATGAAAAGGATACGCGGTTTACTAGAGACGATAAAGGATGAGGTAGTTTTCCCACATTTTCCTCTCTGAGCCAGTGCTGTTTGTGGAAAACGTCCGTATGAGTGCTTCACAACCTCCCTTTAAATGAAAGATTTCTCAGTATTCGATATATACAAAGTTGCCAAATGGAAGGCAATCATAAATCACTCATACCTCAGTAGCTTTCATATTATAAGTCATGAGTAAGAATGAGGCGAAAGTAAACGGAGTCCTCATCTCGAAAATCAACGATCATTTTTCATCACTCATTTCCCTTTATACTGTGTCGATATGCAAATAAAAACTATTCTACACTTCAAAGTACGAAAAACCTCCGTTTAGTTGCAGTAATAGTAGCGAAACCGTTCTAACCGGCAAGTAATAAACTGGCTTAAAGTTGCAGTGTGAACCACCGCTCCGATTCCTTCGATACTGAAAACCATCCCTCCGACTACCAATTAACTAAGCGCCAATTACTTGAATGCCCTTGGCTGAGGTCCATTCATCTTAGAGCTAATTTCCCAAAACAACCTAACCTAGCTCATTCAGGAAAATTATATTCAAGATCGTGTTCGAATATGGCGTACGCAAAGAGACAAATGCAGGAGAGCTGCAGTTAGCAGGCGCTATTAGCGGGAATATCGAAAGGGCTTTGAGGTTGGGAAGGATAGCAGATGATCATTGAGTCAATGAGTCATAGTTAATTTTTTCACCCTCATTTGCCTCTCCGTTCTGTTTCTCATTTTTTCCTCCCGCTGCGGTTTACACTCAGGTCCAGCCATTAATTACTCTTTCCACGAGTCGATGAAGAATGCCGTGGTAGCATCGAATGCTATCCGCGATTCAAGAGAGTGGAGTCAAGGGACGACAAAACGTTGAAAAATGTTTTTTATGGGGAATTAAAGCGCAAATGCCGCGCTTCCAAAGGATGATATATTGAATGGAAAAGTTTTTTTCCTGGATTTCTCCCACCGAGATTAATGTAGCTGATTTTTTTTTCACGCGCGAGCCAAATTTTATCAGTTAAAGATACGTAACTTGTTTATTTTCGAGAAATATGATTAATTTTCAAAATTGCGAAGATGAATGCCGTTTGACGCACAAAGTGCTAGGATTGGATGGAGAATTTTAACGCTTTTATCCGAGTTCATCTCAATATCATGGTAGTGTGGGAGCTATTTTGTTTTAAAGCATTTGAATTGTGTTCGATGAAGCTAGATGTAGTTCTCCCATACGTTTCCTCACTTTGAGAGCATGTTTTCATGAGATTGAAGCTCAATGAGATCCACATGAAAAGATGAGACTTTTCTTATAATACCTTTTGTAGTTTAATTAATTCGTGATATATTTACTTGCAATCGTATCTTCAATACCTGAAATTCTCCTAGTTTGATAACGCTTTTATTTTCGATGTTCGGACAACAGGAACACTTTAAAGTGAGTATGCTCTCCTTACCTGTTGTTCAGGGTATTTAATTTTGCATAAATTTTCTCCTTTTTTACATCAGCAATTTTCAATAAAATTCTTTTCGTTGATTGATGCTAAATACATTTCAGGCAGCTTAGTCCGTATTTTCTTTGTTATTAAACATTTAGGGATGCAAAGGCTTAAAATATTGATAGTTAACGCTGCTGAAGGCATTGTTCTTGATTACATTCTATCATACTTTTTACCCCTTTCGATTCAAGCTAAAATACCAGTAATCTTGGATATGATTGGAAGTGATCTTGAAAACAACTAAGTTCACCTGAACTGGAAAAAATTCAGTCTTCCAACTAAAAAGGAAATGCATTGAACGGTGCGGGCGCCGTAAATGTATGCAACCAGGTAGGCACAAGTGTCGTGCAGTCTGCCTAATCTCGAGGATATGCTACTCTTACGTATTCCTTGATTTACTAAAATATATATTACAGAAATTAGGTATATGAATTATCGTCACAACATTTATTGGAAATAAAGGTTACACAAACATTTTATAATGCATCCTTTTGGTGGAAATATGTTGATGAAGCATACGAAGAATTCTTTAATATTAGAAGATACGTTACTGAGTTGAAAATTTGGAAAATAGAATTTCATTGTTATGCATGATAGATTTCTTATAGAAGTTTATCTTCTATTCCATCAATTTAACACTATGAAACTATCACAAGAGAACCATAATAATAAGCTATAGCTACAAAACTTGAAATTTGGGCGTAAAAACAATCAATTTTCAATCCAGACTGTTTAAATACTAATGTGTTAATTTGAAGCTTATTACTTGTTTTAGAATGTATGAAATGATATAAAGCTGATGCATTTCCGAGATATACAGTAAAGATAGCAGTGAATTTAAAAGAATATACAAAGTTGAGGAAATTTAATTTTAGGTGTAGTTGGATAAAGTTCTACTATCCATACAACTGCAAGGCTGAAGTTTGTATCTATACATGATTACACGTAAGTGGTGCTGTGAGTAGCTGAAGAAAGGTGATTTGATATAAGGAGAAGAATTGAGAGCGAAAAGGTTCCCTTAGGAGGTAAAATGGTTAAAAAACTGGTTGGCAGCATGAGACTACAAAGAGATGGGACTGAAGGAAACGCGATTATGTGGAAGGCGCTTGGAGGAGCCAAAAAGTTGAAAAAAGACGAGGTAAGGATAAAAGACTGAAAACGTAGGAGGAGGAACGCTAACTGAGGAAATGGGGTAAAATGGACATTTAGCAGTTCCTGAGGTAAAGAGAGAAGTTGCAGGGGAGCTCTGAGGCCAAAAAAGTAGATTATGTTACGAAGAAATCAGGGAGTGGAAAGAAATAAGTTGAAGACAAAATCGCTGTGGGAGGGATGAAAGGTTTGAGAATGAGAAAATGAAGATGGCTTCCGAAAAATGTAATGCGGTAGGAGAAAATTCCATAAGGGAAATTGAGGGCGGTAGGAAAAGCGTTAGAAGATAAAAATGTATATTAGACGGAATGGAATGCATGCAGAATTCAAGGGAATGTTTCTAGAAAGCCAGCCTAAACAAAGACACGGACATAGTGCTTCACGCACAACGCTTGTGTCATGTATCATACCAGCAATTTTAAATATCATTTAATCAATGCTAATACAATTGAATGAAAACGGACAAATAATTGGGATGGTTAATAATAAGACATACTTGCGAAAAGCTACAGGTTGAAAGGAATGATAAAAGTTGTCTAAATTGCAGGACTTAAATTGACTATCGAGAGCATTAACACCTTAAGTAAATGTTTTAAATGTATATGCATTAATATATCAAATGTATTTTAAATCCAGCTATTCAAATATTTCCTGATGGATGTAGGTTTACTCTAGAAAGAGTATAGATAAATAAAATGAACGCTCTTCCACATGAAGGTTCTTAAATCCTCAACTTATACAATAGTAGGTGATATACGGCGGATATTTTTTGATAGTTATGGAAATTGAATGAATATTTATAAAATGTCGCTTGAGAGCAGTATATGAGTTTCAAATCACATGTAATTAAAAATCAGTAATTAATTTTCGCTAATGATTTACTGTTACCCAACATCAGCGTCTAAAACATTCAATTAAACACAATAGCCTGAGTAATCTTATATCCGTATCTATACTTGGGGGAAAAAGCTTTTCAACCAATCGTATTGTACCCGTTATAAGAGCTACAGTTAAAATTACCAATGAAACGACGTATCCGTATACTATTCTCGAAAAACTACCGTTTTATTAGTGTTTGTATACATATTGAATGTTTATTTAAGAAGAGAAGCATCCGAAGGATTTCACTCCCTCAAACATAAGAGCAAATCATAGCATAATGCAATTGTAATGAAAGTGTAAGCCTCGTAACTTTCTTCTTTGAGTACAAAGTTAAGGACGAAGTCCCCGAGAGACGAAAAGGCTCAGAAAAGACAAATAGGACAGTAGCCGGCAGCCGAAAGGGAGAAAAAAAGCAAAGTGGGGACGTAAAGGAAAGTAGAGGACTGAGAAGGAGTCGTGCAAAGAGGTGTTTCTATTGGTAGAGAGTTTCACTAGAAGATAAATTGAAAATTCATGCCAGACTTGCCCTCCGTGGAGTCCATTCGCCACGGCCATCCCCGTCGATTGAGGCTACCGTATTTTTTATTTAGTTTTCATCTCCTTTGCGGTGGCAGAAAATCCGTCCCGTTTGAGTAAACACGTGGATAGATTCGATGAGAAAAGGCCATGTTGGAGCTCACTTTTTGGAGGTCGCACTGAATGGGAGAACACGTCCTCATCGCATGAAACGCTATCATTACTGCGAGAACGAATCGATTCCTTCGTGTAAACAATAGCGTTATTCCTACCGTCTATATTTTACGTAACTTTCCTTCGCCACCTAAGGGTGCTGTTTTTTCATTTTGGGAACGTTTCAAGTGAACTCCCATCATGGATGCTTTAGTTTAGGGAACTTGTTATGATGCTGTGTCAGGAGATAGACTGAAGGGATTATAAAGTAAAAGTAATACTTATTCTAACGTCCAGCAGTAGCTTATTCATAATCTGCTTAGTGGAGGGAAATAAGGAGTTTCGAGATACTTAGATTGAGGAAACTTTTTTGAGTTTGAGACTAATAAAGCCTCAAGCAATATTAATTATGGATTTTAATGTTTCCGTGTGTTTCATTCAAGATATTTCTAGTAGGTATTTTAAATTTGTTTCAACAGCTGAGGTGATTTCTCACGATAGCCCTGACCGAGAATCGAACCCGGGGCCGATTTCACCAGCATCGATCGCGTTTCCCGCTTGGCTTTCCAAAAGACTTTAAAGATATCATATTTTGGATGATATTGTAGATTTAGTTTTTCAAACAGACTCATGACGCTTTTTCTTTCCTCATAAATAACTTTCTGATATTTTTGGTGAAAATCTTAATAACTCAGTATCCATAGTTACTAAGACATGAAAAGTCACAACATTCATGCATAGGGTTCTCTCAAGAAAGCATGTTATTATTATTTTTATTAGATTTACATTTTTAGCTTGAGTTAATCTCATTACTTACCAAACATCATAGCTTACTACCCTATAAATGTGAAGTAAGAAGAGCATAAATAATTATTCGTTTGATATATTTATAATCTCGTTAATTTAAATATTTTAATTATTCCAGATTTTAATGAATTTTAATTCTTCCAAATTAATCTAAATATTTAAAATAATCCAGAGATACTGTTGTACATTTAATAATCATGTGTACGTCCAATTCGCATGATGTTAACACATCCCAAAAAAAAATTTAGTAGACTGTTACAGAAAAATAAGTAGGTTAATCCATCCAGTATTCCGATGAATTTGTTTTTGATTATCAACATCTCAGCACCCTTTTTACAATTCATTCAATATTAGTATCCTCGTTCTCATATTGACGGTTGCTCCAATGTAATTTTCCTTCCAGAAAAAAATTTTCCGCTTCATTTTAAATTCAATCAACCGCGCCCACTCTTTGCTCTCCTTAACTGCATGTCTGGAAGCAGTAAATTTTCTGCGATAATTCCGACGCAAATTAGACCGTTCCTACTTATTCGTTGCAGTATACCACTTCATTTTTTCTCTTTCATTCCCGTTAGCATCTCAATTTCCCCGGTGAGTAGTTTGAGCAATGTTCCTAAATAGGACTTCAATAGCAGGAATAAAATCCAGGTATTTTTCCATTGTTATAAATGACCATACGCGGTCCCGGGTTCGATTCTCAGTAGAAGCTCAAGCGCGAAATGATCTCTGCCGTCAAAGTACTTTTAACACTTCCACCAATATCAGTTAAATAACTAAATGTGTATTCTACCTCTAATACCTAATAGATTTTCAGGACTTTTTGTACATAAGTTCCCTTAAGTTCCCTCATATTTTATTGACAAATTTCCAAATCCCATACATTCTATCTGCTTAGGTATCCATTTATTTCATCCAACAACTTTTATTATCTTTCCCCTTGAATCTTACCTTAGGATACTTTCTTAATAAAACCATTCTCTTTCTTTATTTCAACCGATTACCTTTTAACTTCCATTATATTTCAGTAGTAGTATTCGTAGAGGTACTTAATTCCCATTAATCTACAGGGCCAGAACCGTTCTGGGTTCGATTTCCGGTCCTGTCAGTGATTTCTCAAGCCTTTCACCTTGGATTATTTCCTGGGCACATACCTATACATATAAGTGCAAAATTACCCTAAATTCAAAATTTATGACTTAATTTTGTGAACATGCTCCTGCGACTTTATTACTGGCCACCGAAAATTAATTTTGATTTTTCTCTTGTGACTTTACAGCTGGTCACAGGGAGTATAGTCTTATTTATGTAAAAATACCTCTGCATTCATGGTATCATCAATTAGTAATCTTCTTCTTAACTGAAAGAAAAATGCCAAAATATTCTACGAGTAATATTTTAATTTCTGAAAGAATCACGGTGGCAAAAAAACTCCCGCGGCGAAATGACCGCGCTGAACCGCCGCAGACCCTTTACTCAATGCTTTTCAGAGAGAACGCCCGAGGACAGTTCACTCGGGGAACTTATCACCCACGGCATCATGTACAATATTTCCACTCAAAGATCCTTCATCAAGGAGTCTGGTCATCCGAGAGACTTTTTACCCAATTAATGTTTCGCCTAATGGTTTTTGCAAAAAGCGCTCGGGTTGGGTTGGACGATGTTTTTGTATCCCTCCTCAGATAAAATATAATCGCAGTGGTCCATCAAAAGGATTTGGCATAAATTAATTTTTCCTCTCTATCTTCACTTTGTCCGAACCTGGAACAGTTTCGAAGATAATAACTGACTCATTATCTGAAGAGAATTGAGATTTTACAATGTTAGTGCGCTAAATTTCGGGAGCTTCCCAAACTGTATTTTGATAAGGGTTATTAAACTCCTTTTTTACAAGATGTTTTAAAATATTTTGTAAAATAATATGTTTCATGGGATAGCCGAATGTAGTATAAAAATCCTTGTATAAAAACTCTTGAACGTTATTTCTATTTGAAAAACTGTCTGAACTGTCATTGAATGCTCTCAAGGGTGAAATGCTGTGTGCAAAACGCTACAAAACTATCTTCAGGATTTAATCTTATCCTAGCACATGATTTAATCCTATCCTTTCCACTTAGTGCTCTGTACTGAGAGGCATCATAGTAAGATTTCTCGACTTTTAATTTAGTTTAGGCAAAACCCTTATATTTTTCGTTTCAGGAAGCGATAAAATTTTGAAAATTTCTTTTGATATCCTTATATTAATATAATCATACAGTAAAGCGATCTCATTTATATGATATTTATCTGACTCATATTTAAGAATTATGATGGTAGAATCTTATAGAAGACTATAAGCACTTTTTTGTACTATATAACGGAGACCTTATAGTATTTCCTAATTATTCTTGTCATAAGTGATTGCAGGCTCACAGAACCGAGAGGTAAATTATTCTCTCTCCCTCTTTCCCCGGCGTTCGTCATGACTATAAAGTACGCTGGATTAAATTCTCCGTGACAGTATTGCATAATTACAATAGAGTTGGCTGTACGAGTTGTGAAGGAGATTACTATGGATTACCCGACGAGAGTAGACTTAAGTGGATTATCAAAGGCATCTCAACGAATACTTTCTCAGTCACATTGTTATGTTCTTCTAGATGGTTCCAGTCTTTTGTAAATAACTTTTTCTCAGTGTAGTAAAAGGGGATAATAAATCTACACCCCTATATGCCTATTCTTCATCTTCAAAATATAGGGATACATGGGATAATTAATAGAAATAGTCTGTTTAAATACTATGACGAAGATTCTGAAATGATTACAGCCTATGTAACTAATGCCTTGCGGCAATAAAGATTATCAATTATTAAATAATCTGAATTTATGGAATGTTATCATGTTCTTTCGATTAATTTATTTTACTGTCGATCTTTTGAGATTAATATTTTATTTGGTTTGTAATGATTCATCCGCTTTAAAAGTTTCTTTTTCTGTCTTTGTATATGTAGATAATTAGTTTTTTCTGCTGCGTATATAGTATTGCCTTATTAAATTTTCGGTAGATTCTCGCGGGTATTTTTTCCTACTCTTCATTCTCTTCATCAGCAGTTTTTCAGCAACGTGGGTATTTTTCTCAACCTTCAGTAGCAAGATTTTTCCAAACTCTGTTAATTTTGCTTTAATCAAGCTTCATACATGTCATAAATAAATACAAGGTTATTTGGAAGAGCGCCCAACATGCGTCTAACCTTATCAATGCAGGGACAATACTTCTATATATCTAGCAAGGGGAGATTCCCAGGTGGTATCACGATTTCGAGAAGAGATCTGTTTAGTATAATAAAGAATTTAATATATAAAATATAAACGTTTTCATCCTAAGGGTTTCTCTCCACCAGTTCGCAAGATATAGTTAATGAGCATATATGCCTTTTGTAAATGGACCGCATATATAACCACCGCATAACTTGTAAAGCATACATGGGCGAACCGATTTGGACCCTGACTTTAAGAAATGCGTTATAATGGGTGATGAAAGGCATAATCATTAGTTCGACTCACCTAAGAGGCAGGTATCCGCGGGATGCCGGCGGCTTAGACTGTTTTGTTGACCGTGACCCGAATTTTCCAGCCGCTAGAGCGGTGTGGTTATCGTGCTAGAATAAGAAGTAAGCCGTGTACAGCATAACAAACACACTTATAATATATTCAATTAAAACGGAAGACAACAAGCATAAGAAGAGAACATTATTAGATTAACTGATTCAACGGTAGGGTGGGGGTCAGATAAGGTAAACTGACTAACCATATGAGCGGAGGTGTGTCAGCCATCTTGATCATCAACGTCATAGGAATGAAAAATTAATTTTTCAGAAAAAAATTTCCTTGAACAGGATTTGAACCACTGAGGATGTTGGACATTGGATATCTTTGGATTAATTTGGATAATTTTTGGAAACTGGATCAGACGCTCTAACCACTCGGCCATTTTGGAGACGAGCAATCACTTCAAAAAAGCGAGTTAAGTAGACCACTCGCCAGATAATGACATAATATGACACCTTTGCATTTACATTAAGAGAATCATTTAGGACAAATAGTTATTTTTTATATTCAATTCTCAGCTACGCTAAATAAAACCGTGATTACTCCTGAGAACCTCTCCTGTATGAAGTAAGAAACGAGTTATCTAAAAAAAATTTTGGATGCCCTTAAGCATGCATAGCTTCGGACGTACATTTTAAATTTTAAATAATACTTCAAGTACTAAAATACTATCATAGGAAGCAATTCCATTTGGATCAACACGATATTTCATCAACTTCAGCCATAAAAAACACTGAGCATAAATAAATCCATCAAAAGTACTTGTAAGGCATACAAGGCATAGGTTTAGTACGTACAATACATCTCAAGGAATCCTCAGCGGTGGAGACCCTTCACTCAGTTCTGGTAATGGAAACATCGCATACAGAGGTCGTGCATTACGGAAATCAGACTTGATAATCGGAATGCCATTCATAAGTAGTACACAGACGGTGCCCCTATAGTGGAGTCTTTAATTTACCGTATGCATGTCATGCAGTCATCAAGCGTCGAGGAGAATCACGCCATGTAGGAAGTTCTGAGCATACATCAAACAATCCGAGAAGTAATCATGTGATACAGGGTATTCATCGTGTAATGAATTTAGCCTAAAACAAGTGATATTTTGAAGAAATATGGTCAAGCAACTGGAACTCTGTAAGCATTCTAATAGACACTGGAGTACCATGACAAATACCCCCACAGCCAAGACTTAAATCAATAACACCAACGTAGGATACTCACTTGAATAGAAGAGTTAATCACTTTTCATCATAAATAAATTTTTGAAAAAATCCTCAGAATATTTTTTAAGAAATTGATATCTTATGCCTTCATGAAGAATATTGTTTTGGATTATACACTTACCAAAATTGAGGAAAAAACCCTTAGTTTCAGTTGAGGAATCAATGCATTGCGTAGCAATTTAGATTTCAGCCGTGGTCATTCCAGTAAGCACTACACTGTAGTTCTGTAGTATTTCTAGTAATTTCTGCATTATAGTTTGTACATTTTAGTACATTTAGCATAGACGCCTCGATTTCCAAATATCTCACGGTGACAAAGTTATATCACTCCAGTATTTTGCTATTATTTCTATGACAAATTATAAATTTCATTTTTAGGATGTACACCAGCTTAATTCTTGTGTTGTACGAATAAAATTCCTCCACTTATCGTTCATTATTTATTGGAGTAGGAAATATTGTTGCTATGAAACAATATTCGGAAGTCTGGGCACTCTGAAAACACTTCCGTACCTTATTTAAATCTAGTGTAGTCCGTAAGTACTCTAAACGTTTATAGCTAAGATGTTACTGTGTCTGAAAATTTCCACCAAAACATAGTGTCGGAAATTTTCTTCGGCTGCTGTAGTATATTCTAGTCCTCTCAAGTTTTGATTTTGGGATAGAATGATGCTTAAATGTATCTTAAATTCATTGAGGAATGTTTTCGTGCTCACAGATGCAGATAGATCGCTAAACTCAACGGTCGAATCAAGAAGTTACCATTAACGTCCCAAAATTATACAGAGAAATGAATATTCACCAAGACATTTGACAGATCAATTAAAACACAGATCAAAATAAAGCTTAACTTCGTTATTCCGGAATTCGTGGGGCCAAGAATTGCTTCGAAATATTTAATTTCAAATTTAACGTTCTAACGAAAAATATCAAACATTGATTTTTCGAATCTTATGTGTTGTGATTATTTGAAATATTGCCATATCTTAATATTTTCTCGAATGACACATTGACATGAAATTCAATGCTTATTCATATGCGTAATTTATTCCGGAAAACAACATTTGTCTCCGCTTCATCAAATTTCTCCATTAACAAAAATACATCTAAAACGAGTCTGACGATTATGTGCGGTATATATATCATTTGATATTCAGATATTCTGACGCCATGTTATGTGATAGTGATGCCATGCAGCGACAGGCGAATAAAAAAAAACCGTACAGCGCTATAACACCAGAACCGAACAAAACCTAGTAGCATTACAATTCCTACAGATTCTTTCTAAGAAAATTTCCAGCAGACTTCTAGTATGTCTTATTATAGGTAAAATAAAGATAATTTCAGATAAAAAGTACATACAGTACATAAGTACATAAAGTAAAGCACACACTGAGTGATACTAGATTCAGATGTTTATCAGTGATTCATTTATGGTACATCAAAATCCGGCCTGTGATTTTATGTGAATTTTCAACAACTTTTTTCGGTTGAACAGGTGAAAAGACTAAAGAAAGAAAAGATAAAGGCAAAAGATACCGCAGTATAGTAGTCCATTTCTAATATTTGCGTCATGTGGCAGTTTATTTCTATAATTACCTTATTGAAACCATTGATTTCAACTTTAAATGTACATAAATTCTTCGGTTACCCGTACATCACGTGAATATTTTTGACCGTCGGTGGTGCCATCTGGTGGTTAGCCAAGATCTGTGCCTCCATCACGAAGGACCCTATAATACATTATAGCTTCGATTTAAGATCGATTGACCTTTGACGTTCCGTTTCCCAAGCTCTGTTATCTTCTATTTATTCTGTCTCTGTCCAAAGCAGCCTCTAGTATAAAGAAAGATCCCGGGTTCGATTCCCGGTTCCGTCAGACATTTTTGAAGTCCATTTCTCCATGGGATTTTTCCTGGGTTCACGTCCTTATGAGCAATGTTACCTTTACCCATTCCATGAACGTAATAAATTATTGTGTGCTTTTCAATAGCAAATGATCATATAGAAAGAAACATCTTTTGCGCCGTTTTTCCATTAATATGTAATTTTCAAATGGTATTTAAGACAAATTTTGTTTTTTGTTCAGCCCGAAGGCTATTCTCAGAAAATCCCAGTGAAATGCAGGAAAATATCACTTTATAAATCGCTTTTGATTGCATTTAATTTGGAATTTAAAAAAATGAATTCCATCATCCATTTTCATACCTGAGCATCATCATATAAGCACAGCCTCCAGGATTGAGACAAAGGCAAACGGAAAATGAACTTGCCTGTATTTCCTGTGTACTAAATTAAAGACAAATTCTAAATATTTTATTCCTCAGTATATCTTTGGCCTAACGCTGAAAAATATCCCATATCAGTACCATTAGTGGTGCATAAATTTCGATAGACGATATATAATTTGACGCCTCACACAACAGAGCATCTCAGCCGTCATCCAATTCCCAACATCACGGATATTCCTTTTCACTCCAACGTCATCTTCAACCTTATTCTCAGACTCCGTCTCCGACAAACTTTGAAAGAAGGAAATGGAAGGGCGAAATTTCAATGAACTAAAATATCAACGCCAATGCTTTAAAATGGGATCGATAATTCGTCACCACTCTGCATAACGTCTACCAGCGAGTAACTTAATATTAGACAATGTGCACTCCAGTTTCTTTCTCCATGACGGGCGATTGCTGAAGTCGATGATATCCCGTGCTTTGCGCTATTGAGACGCACTCTTAACAAGGCTTAGAGGGGATATAAAGGCAGGGCAATGCCCGAGAAACGAGGACCACGGCTATGCAGCTCTTGCGTAGAAGCCATTTTAAAACCAATTTTGCTGCAGTATTCCCTTCCCTAAGTTAGCGATGGTAAGTTACAAAAAACATTGGACGTATAAAAGCGGAAAGTGAGCCTCCAGTTGTGCCGTAATTCTGTGAGTGAATTTTCGCGAAGAACTCGTTTTCATTTTAACGATCTACCCGTTAAAAATGTTGTGACACCGTTCTGCTCACGCGAAAATGCCTATCTGAGTATACTTAGACCGAAAATTTGCGTACCATTTCTGCGAGAGATGTTCGTCCAATCTTTGGGATTGATGGGATAACTCTATATGCTGTGTTTATAATAAATACAAGTAAAACACTCTACCCATAGCTTTATGCATAGAACATTTGCCTTTGTTGAAAGTGGTCCCGGGTTTGATTCATGGTGGGAATGCAAGATATGTGAGAAATAACCTCATCTGCGGAAGCATAATACAATACTATTACTAAGGAACGTAAAAACTAAATTTCATTATGAAAAATAATATTTTTCGATAGGTATGGAATCAAGGGTTATTAAAAAAATTTTGGAAACACCGGTGTAGCCCTTATAATATGTGATATCATGTGATACGGAAAATTCATTATTTGAATCTCGATTGATGCGTTACTGTTTCGATAATATATTGATTTTACCATTTGGTTGTTAACAAATCATCACTCCAATCACTTTATATTTAACTTTCTAAGAATAAAACGAAGATCACAGTTTAAATTAAATCCGTTTCGATGTTAATTTTTTAACATCGCGCACTTCATGTAAGTTTTTGCTATTATTTAAATACATAGTATTCATAAACCTTAGGTGAGTTTTTCAAAGGAAGAATTCGTTTACGTTCACCAAGTGAGAAAAAGCTGCATTTAAATTATGAAAATGAAAGTAATTACTGATATGAGATTCTCTGTTTGAATTTCCAGCAATTACTTGATCATACACATGCTCCGTACCACACGTGAGATTTAGTCGTGTGAAGTCATGCGATTGATGATTATCAATTGAGTTATTCATGCGCAAAACATTCATCATTGATCTAAAGCCTCCCTGATTGAGATTTGAGTCCATGCAGTCAAACGAAATGCATTCCTCTTCCAGTGCATGAATCATTGGTATCCAATTAACGCATCTTTACTAAACTCTTTTTTCTACCTTCTCCCATGCATACGTGTGAACTTCCAATAATTAGTCATTTGAACTCTCACTCACCGATTATTTTGGAAACTCCTCACGTACATTTTATATGAACTAACAATTTGGAAAAGTTTTAGAATTACTTTACAATCATCAAACATTGTTTAATAACCATCAAATATTATTCCTGCTTGTAAATGAGTAAGCCATGTTTGTAGGTGATTAAATTTCCCTCTAAAATAAATGTGGATTTATTAAATACTTACTACTATTACTACTACAACTAAATACTTACTAATATTACTAACAAAAATCCAGCGATAAAAACTTTAGTGTTTAATTAATGCTTTACATTTCTTTTCTTCTTTTTGTATTTTATACTAGTTAATTTAGCACTCAGTTAAAGAAGCCATGAAATGAAATCTAAGAATATGTTTAGAATAAATATAGATGCCAGGCAATCATTACGTCACTAGCAGACTACTAATTATCATTTCGAATCCCTCAAAAGTGAATTAATTTATGAACACTCTATTATGAGATATCCTCCGGATGAATTTGACTTTGTCTTTAAATTCATAAAGAACATAATGTGTTCCACTCAAGTACATTTACTAACAGAGATAAATATTAACAAGCTCTCCACAGCGGTAGAGTGCAAAATCGAAAAGGAGCAACTGATGAAGTCCTTCAGAATAAAAGTAACCAGGTTAGACAGTCTTATTTTTTCGAAATGCTAAGAAAATCCTATTAAATTCTTATTTCTACTCAAAAATCAATAAACAAACAAGAATCTCTTTATAATTAAAACAAAACAGTATACGTTTTCATTCAGATATTTCAGTCAGAATAAAAAAAAGCATCCCCTTTGTTTATTACGAATGAAACACCTCGTAATTTATGGAATCGGTACAGAATAAAATAGAAGCACGGGAACAATGCAAATAAAGAATTTCGCGGAAACTGTACGAGAGGAAAATATTTTATAAGTTTTTCTAGTTTTTCGGCTTTTTGAGAATATTTTGAAAGATGATGTGGCGTGACCGATATCTAAATGACTTTTACGTCATGTTTTTTATGCCAATCTAAACTGAAGAGAACCGTTTAACCGATTCAGATTGCCCGGTTTTTAGCGAGAATTTAATGAAAAAAAAAACAGTTAATCGGTTTCTATAATAGCCTTGTATACCGAACAGTTTGGCAGTGCTTGTAAAAATTATTCATTTAAGGATAATAATATATCACCTATGTAAAACCACTACCATCCATCTTGAACTTTTCTGTTACTTGTTTTATTTTGAATTTAATAATCACAAGGTTTTTTCCGCGTTTAATATTTCAGGGTTACGAAAAAGCTCAAGAAAGTTTCTAAAAATCAATCTTCCTCATCTTTCAGCTTACAGCATGTTTTAAAACAAACTATTTATACATTGGCTGGGCTAACTTGGTTGTTCACCTCTTCATTCCTATGCAAATTTTTCCATTTGACCTAGCACTAAAATGGAGGTCATCATAGTTCACGAGCTCCTGGCTTACACGAGTGGATGCAGAAAATTTGCATAACGATTTGATGGTTAGCGGAGGATTAGTTACATTTCCTGTTGAGGTGTCAGGAAAACATGACTTATTACTTTATTATAAGCGTTATGGCATTTGAGTGCATTGAAGTTGACAAAAAATTGCATGTATTATTTTCTTTGTAAATGATCCCGTTTACTCTGTCCTGAATAATGAAGGTCGGAATTCGATATGAAGCGGGAAATAATCCTGGAAATGCATTATGAGAAAACAATTCACGCATTCCATTGAATTTAATTCTATATCTCAAAATTTCCACGCATGAAGTGCCAATTCAGATATAAATCGGGAAGTCGAGTTATTCACTGGGTGATTAAACCTTAGAAATGCGTTCATGAGAACAGTGAAGAAAATTATAGAATATTAAATTAAATTCAGAGTAGAATTCAATGCAACTTCGATAATATTTTATTTGTTATAGAGTGCTACGGAAATTATCTGCGCTATGATATTATTTGCAGGGTATGCCGCGCTCATTAGCAAAATATTATTGGAGTAGCATTAAATTAAATTCTGAGTTAGATTTTAATCACGGTCACATTCTAGTGATTTCGTGGTCATAAATATTTCTCGTCGTTTATATCTCCATCGTTAAAAGATTTAAATCACGAAAAATGGCTTGTATTAAATCTTAGGGAGCCTGGATTTAAAATTAAGGGAAAGGGAAATTTTTGCCATTTTTGCTGGTTCATTTATTATTCATTTCTTGATATTCATTGCCAGTAAGAAGGAAACGGATATCCTTCGTGAAATTTCCCCAGTGAAAATTCGAACTTTTGCTGCTTTTCGGAAACTTTTGACTACTTCATTCTGTAATGAATCTTATGTCACTTTGAGAGAGAAATGTTACAGAGTTCTCTGAAATCTTAGCGTCATTCTCTTCCACAACGCCCTCTATTTCTTGTTATGATGACTTCCGGACCATTATCACCAAGAAATGTATGACGAAAAGAAAGTTCCTTCAATTAAACCCACCGTGAGCTTAAAGAATATAACTGTAAACGATTTAGAGGAAAATGACACAAATGTTATTTTATGCATAAAAATCTGCAATTTAAGCGATGAGTCAGTTCACTAAGACAATTTTAAGATTAAATCTATATTTCAAAACATTTATACTAAAATAAATATTCGACTTATTGATAGAGCATAATGAAACTCTGCGACAATATAAACACTTTGTTATATCTACATCTAATCTGTTGATGCGCTTATAAAATTTTCTTTTATTTTATAAAGAATGCATCAAAAGACAGGGAGGCTTTCAAGATGTTAATACGATGTAAAAGGATAAATTAAGTTGTATTAATCGAAAAAAACACGGAGGTAATTGAGATAGTTGGGGAGGAGTGGATTTTGTTTGATGTCATAGAGCATCAATAGACTTAATGGATGGGTGTTATATTTATAAGAAAGTGATTGCTAAAGATAATAAGTGAAGGAAGAATGCAAGGGAAATTATAGAGAATGCAAAAAGGGGAGTAAACTTTATTAGAAGCGAAGGAAATGGCATTGAATAGGGAATTCTAAACCCAATGAACCTACGGAAAGGAGGTAAAACACTTATGTGATTTTATATAAAAAAAACCTGTAATTCTGCTATCCGGCCAGGAGGCGGTGGAAGAGAGGAGCTTATATTAATCATTCATCTTATTCGGTATTGCGTTAAAACGGGAGAGGACATCCTTTGAAAACCTACCGTGAGTGAGTTTGAGTGTGTATCCAAATTTATTCATTCAGCATACATAAATAAGGCATAGAGCAACACATATATAACAGGTTGTGCATTGTGCATTAGGAAAGAACTATATCTACATATATGTTGTAGATAGTATAAAATCACGTATGAACATAACTGCTTAGTCATTTACAAATTTTAATTATTCTAAGTATAAGTTTATCTTTGGCTTAGGAAGCTTACCAAGTACAGATTTCCTTTCCCTATTAATGAATTAATATTTGGCTTAGTCAGTTCTCCCTTAAGTTTCAAACTGCCTGCCTTGGCTAACGTAATTGGAAATTATTAAATCTAGGACGTCCCCTTCGGTATTCCATGCTCTAACGATAGCGGCTAATCTAAATATCTTCCTCTTCGACGCTAGCGATTCCCATTCCGACTGAGCTAGCGTTTTACTTACACTCTCATCCTTGTGATGTTTACCGACTACATATCTAGCCGCCTTCCTTTGAACGCCTTCTTAATGAAGACCCGTTTCATGAGGATCCCAAACACCCGTTGCATATTCTACAATCGGTCTGACCAGGGATTTGTAAGCTCTTTCCTTTATTCCCTTTGCACTCCATTTTAGGCTCCTCATTAACAACTAAAGGTTCCTTAAGCCTACCCTATTAAAAATCTCACAATCAGATTATTTTCAGAGATGATGTGATCAATTTGGCCTATTAGCTCACGAATGTAATACTAACCCGATGAATTGGAAAATCTTATATCTTTGGTTTTAGTGGAAAAAATATGCCAAAAAACATGCAATGGTATAAAATGGGATTACTCTGCAATTAATGAATATTTCATATATCTTTCCCGCTAAGAAATTTACGCTCGAGACATTTCCCGTACATTTTTATTAAAGATAGGTTTCCTCCTAACAGTCTGCAGGTAATAAGCTTCGAATATAATGGATAGCTTATATATCCCAAAATCTAATTTACTAAGATAACGATAATGACATTCATCTGAAGAGCTGATAAACGTCATAAAGCAAATAATGGAATTGTAATTTTAGCCAAAATGTAATCTTGTATTTTACGTACTACCGGCGCATTAAACTCCACTCATCGTTAATGAAATTACACTAAATAGAACATATCTTGATGAAAATAAAAAGAAATTACTCCAATGCCATCAGCTCACATTTTCTTAATCATTTTTTCCGTACTTGATAATCGAGATCTTTTCATCAGTTACGTGAATATAAGTAAATTATCTGGAGTTAATATTCTGAGGTTTTCTTTTATATCTTGCAAAATAACGGTATTATTTCCAAAAAGGCCGTTAAAAATTATAGAGTAACATAATAGAGCCTTTATGATCGTTTCTCCAAAAATTAGATTTCTTAGAGCAAACGACTGTTTGAAAGATCATACAGTAAAACCCGTTTAAGACGCTCCCACTTAAGACGCTAATTTTACTGGAAAATTCATAATTTTCAACCCATACAGATTTTGATGAATAGAATATAATCAAAGTTTCATATTGGACCATTGCTATTGTTTTTCTGAAATCTCCTTCAACCAACATATGTTCACAATCTGTGAAAAAATACGAATTCAAGCAAACGAATTCTAATTGGCTCATACTTAATCTAACTCAAATCGGGGCATTGTTTATCGGAAAATTCATAACCGAAGAATTCACCTGGGACAAAGGAAAGGATTATTAGACGCAAAGGGAAGGGCGAGGACAACATTATCGCAGGAACTTTGAAGGTAGAATAGGATTTGGGATTGAAATTTCGAGACCACGAAGGATGTTCCGCATTTCACGTGCACAAAAATGGGTCACACAAGATTTTGTGGGGCGATGTATAAGCGAGTTAACGCGTTAAATGTTAACGGCGGTCTCGTACTTTAGGAAGTCAGGATTAGCGGAAAGAGACAGCCTGACGCCCGCTTCCTCTTGCGATAACCAAAATCTCACGTGTTTATCGTCTTAGCATCAAAAGCTCGCTTCTACCGCAGCCCAACCTACGCAGTAAGCGTATTTCATAATTCCTAATTTGATTTTAGTTTTTTCAGCTGCAATGGCAGTAGACAAGGGAAAGAAAATTTGATTTTAAATTTCAATTACCATATGTCCGCCACGTATGTTAGTCCCCTATTTGTGCGACTTTTTCTGATTCCGCCGGCGAGGCTTTGCCTCTCAGACTATTTTTTCAAGAATTTTATTCCTGCTTCATTTTAATTTTAATTCGTCTAAATAACTCATATTTTCTATTTAACTCAATTTTACGTGGAAGAAGCGTATGCAAAATGGTCTACATTGAGTAAATTAACCGAAAAGTACAAACTAAATAATTATATATGAATACTGGGAAAATAATAATAACGGTCGAATCTTTACAAAACAATTCTCGAAAACATCTTTAATCGTAAAAATGATAGAAAAATGCATTTGCATGTGAGATGAGAATCAATTCGAAGGCTGATTGGATTCCCAACCCGCAATATAAGCTATCGAAAGACGTGGATAGGGAATGAGGCAAGATGAGGTAGTTTGCCATTCGTTCCCTCACTCACTCAAGGTAATATAAGAGGAAAAGATCCAATTATTGCATCACGAGGGCTCTATAAATAACACTTTTCATAGTATCTGATGAGGAATGGAAGCTTTCATATCATCGCACTCACGATCAGGACTATCACAATATTAAAGGATAGAGGAATTTTATTCATCCTGTACCGACCTAAATACCTCGTAAAAATAAGAAATATTCCATTCATCAACATAAAGAAGGAACAGAAAGAGTTCCTCTCAAGCGAAATTTAAATTAAAATACTGTTTACAATCACACCGAAAATATAGAGTTTCTTTCAATCTTTCCAGGGAATTTATGAATATTTTCAAATTTGTAAGAAACGGATCATTGAAATCTACTGACCACTCAATACTCATACTCATACCTATCCACACAAACGGATGATTCTTGATTTGATTATACTCTTGGAAAAACACCTTTAACCTTATAGCGAGCTCCGATAATCTGAATACAAGGCATACCCAATAATCAGGAATTATTTATAGTAAGACAAGTTTAGAAAAGTAAATGTGATTAACTTTCTATGTCTTAAATATCAAATTATTATTATATTTACTCATTAACTAAAATAAATGTATCATATGAAATCAGTAGTGCACTAAAATTTCTTAGAGTAATTTTTTTCTAATGAATATCGACTAACTAAAGAAAGCATTTAATTCGTATAAATTCTACATACAATAGGTAAGGAAACTTGGTTGCGCGAGATTTAAAACACCCTAACGCATAAAACACCCTAACATTCAGATCCCGCCCTATCCAAACTGCGCCTGATTTATTGGATCTCACTTTGACTGTACAAACGCATTTAGTAAATGGGATTATTTAAAGTTCCTTTTTAAGCCAGTGGAAAGTATAACGTCGAACCCATGCCTATAGTTGCCAAAATACAATAATCCTTTTAGAATCTATCGTAAGAAGCATCGGCAAAAAAGATTGAATTTGTCAAGTTTAAACTTCGTATTAATCATTCGAAGCTTAATGCGTTTTATATCGTAGGTGATCCACCTGCGGAGTTAAACTGAAATTGTTTTAAAGATAGACGTTTTTAGGGAGAAACTGAGTAACAGGCTTGGATTACAGATACTGACTGACGGCGGAAGTGACAAATTGGGAAGTCACATTGAGGTTAGACCGTTTTACTTCAAGTAGAGTGATTTTGATAGAGACGAAGACTAAATGAGCACGATCAGAAGCAAAAGCTGTCGCTCCGCGTCTATACCGAGTTCATCCTGGATCGAATTTAACGCACCAAATCCCTAAAGCTCGTTGGCAAAAAAGATTCACTCCAATCCTTTAGGTACATTTTTTGCTCTCTTGAACCTTGATTGCGATCTTGACTAACGCATTTGTTTTATGTTGCTGTGTATCATTGAGGAAAAAAGTGATTGTAGTCTTCATTTCACCGGTAATCTCTCGAATAAACTGCTGGGGATTATTTCGTAGACTTCTGCGCTACGGCATAAAATAACTCCACGTTCTTTTATATGAAAAATTTGGAACGAATTTTCCTCGCTTGACTCTATAAGTCGGATTTATGGAATGTATTTCAAAAGTTTGACTAAATTTATTTTACCAGGAAGAATCTCAATATTGTTGTAAAAATTGTTTAACTCTCCATAACTCAGTGGGTGATGAGGTATATAGTGAAATTTGCAAGAGATATTGATATATTGTTAATAATTATTAATCAAGTAATCTCCTATTGTCACAACTTCGAATGCAATAAATCTGTATCAAGAAAAGTTCTTGAATTAATATATGATAACGTTAAATTTGTCCACTTTATTTAGTTTAATATAGCATGTTATAGTACTTAAACGGATTATCACTGAAACATTTAATTCAGAGAGTTTTGATTCCACTTTAAAGTTAAACCCGGTTAATAAGCTTATCTTCTCAGGGAACCGAGCGAAATCCGCTTTATAAGCGGGGAAGCGTTATAACCGGTATCTCATTTTATATTTTTACATTAGAAAATTAAAGGGGAAGGTTTTTGGCCCTTTAATTTTTAAATAATTGTATTACACATAAAAGCAAAAAGGAATCTTCTTTATTTTGCTCTAATTGCCTCAGCCGTATTTAACTAGAGATTCTGCGAACTATTGTTATGTTTTAGTGATTGCCTTCGCGTCTTCCTGAAAAAAAATGTTTTTTTATATAGAGAGCGTCTTCCTTAATTACTTACTTAGATTATTTTTCACTCAAAAGTATATTATACCAGGTATTACACCTAAAACCAAAAAGAAATCTTCTTTATTTTGCTTTATTTGCCTCAGCCGAATTTAACTAGAGATTCTGCGAACTGTTGTTGTGTGTTACTGATTGCCTTTGCGTCTTATTAAAAAAAATATACGTTTTTTGTGTATAGAGATCGTCTTCCTTAATTACTTTCTTAGATTATTTTTCACTCGAACATGAAGCATATTACACAAGTTACTTTAGGACGAAATGTAAACAGTTTTCTGTCTATCGACTGAAATGGATTAGCTAATGTGGGTTTCAGTGCATCTGGGGACAGGAAAAATCCGCCTGATATGTGGGTAAGCAAGGCATATTAAACGGTATCTTTACCCCATTTAGTGTGAGGGACTGGGACCGAGAGAAAACCGCGTGGTAAGCAGAATAGCATCGGGGTAACGTCCTAGGATAACGCTTAAAACTCGTTTCACTGTAGCTAATTCGTCTTTAGATCTTCCGTCATAAAACCTTCCATGTATTCAGATATATTTGAATCATTCTTTAAGATTTCAGTAGCTTGTAATCGGTGTAGGTTACATAGAAAAGAGTACTCAATTGCCTGAATCTGTTTTGGGATGGATAAGGCGATTGCACTGCGATGGAACTTTTGAGTGGATTATGGACGGGAATTAGGCAGACTATTAACGGAAGCAAGAGCTAGTGCCACTGTTGGTTGAGTTTGCAACGATGCCGAATAATTTTGAAGTGAAAGGGAAATTATTCCGGTGGCAATCGCCGTGGGATAAAGCAACATTGACATGAATGGAGTCGCTGGAAGGTGAATGAACGCGGAATGTTGAAGCAATTACGGAATGCCTGTATCGAAGTAGCACTAACGCAACTGTGGACTGAGAGTGTACGAAGATACGTGTACACAATCGAGAAGAAAGTGATACTAAAGTGAGACAAACTCATTTACGCTTGGTTTCTTTATCTTTGCGACACGAGTGAACAGAGGTACATACTTAAATTAGTTTTCTACGTCTCAGTGGATTCTTGTTAAAATGGTATGCATAACGTTCCAGCCCAAAGAGAGCTTTAACTAATAACGATAATTGTTTCATCCAGATGTTCTCCATCTTGATTCTGACTTTACATTCCTCTCCTAATTAAATCCTGTAGTTTTAGTTACTCACTTGTTAATTTATTGATTTAAAATTTAATAAGTCCCTATCTTAATCATTATGATTAGCGATTGCAAAACTCTTTCAGAAACATATTAACAGAATTATCGTCTGCCTACCTAACCTATTCAAAATGGAAAGTAAGTTGAAATAAATAGGGGATATTAAAGTTGAAATAATACCTTTAAAATATTTTATTACTCAGAGAAGCAAAAAATATTGGTCTTATAAAGTCTCTTAAATATATAGTGTATCTATTGAAACGTTTTATTTTAGTTGGACTATTAAATTCGGAAATTGAATATTTTTCAGTTTTGATGTCGTCCTACACTCCGCATTAGTTCAAATTTTGACTGAATTTTCCCACTTTTTTCGGCTGTCATCAAGAATGACTTTCTTAATGCAAATACGGTGTCGTTTAAGCGAAAATGCAAGTAGTTGTCTGATTTTCGTAATTCCTGAGGGTGGATAAAGATTTTCGACCTGTTTATAATTCGGCAGCATCTCATTTGAAGAGAATTAAAGAATGATACTACAAGCCGCGGATAGTTTTCTGAAGGCCACGATGGTGAAGGAAACGAATAAATAATAAACGAACAAAATATCTTTCGGAAAACAAAAATAATGTAGAAAAGATGAAACATTATGCCGATTCGGCAGTTAATTTCTCAATTTTTCTTTACGATGTATCTTAGAAAGAACATTAAATGTTACAAAACAATTGTTACAAAATCATAAAATTTCAATTTTCCGAAAACATTTTCGGGTGATTAAGTGATTGCAATCAGGAACAGTTTTTTGTCATTAAATATATTCTTTGGGTATCTGTGAGCCTTAAGTTAGTAAGGTACGATTTATTATCACTATTAGTAATAGTTTTATTTTTGAAAACATTTTCGCTATCGTGACAGCAAATTTGAGCAAATTGCCAATTATTTCCTAAATATAAATGGGCTTGTTAGAAAAAGGAAGATCCTCAATATGAGATACGAAACTGGTCGCTGATATAAATATGTGGAGAATTACTTACTTTCATTTTTCGAGAATGACCTCCTATCAGTTTACTCCTGATAACATGCACTCTATTTTCCGTAGTTATTTAAAAAATATCAAAATTCGGATTTTTATACGTTTATCAAGCACTCCAGAGGATTTCAAGGCCAAACGAATTACTCGTAAAAGCACAACTGAAGGTTGGAGTCACTGAGAGAAATGTTTCCCAACAAAGGCTTTTGCGTCCAGAACAATGAGCGAAAAGGTTCCCAGGAAATATGAATCTATTGAACGCCGAAATATTTCCCTAAAATTGAATCAAGGTGCTTTAATACGCACGATAAGCAAGCCACATTTGGCCAGTTTTCAATCGACGAGGGGTATCAAAAGGAGGAGAGAACGCTGAGTATACGTTTGTTCTCCACAAAACCTTAACACGTCAATAAAAAGTCGGCGAACGCGGTTGCAGGGCGCCATAAGAGAGGAGTAAAATCGAAAATGGAGAGGATGACAGGAATACTTCGGTGACCAAAGGACGCGGGAAGAAGGAATTTCTGAAGGGTTACCGAGGGAGATATGAATAGAGAAATTTTTGGATGTGGAGTGAACATCATAAATAAGGTGGCATATGATGGAAGTGCGGATTGAAAGGGGGAAGACGGAATAAATGGAAGCTGAATATGGTGGGCCTTTCAGAGAAGGAGTGATCAGAAGTTTGAGTAGAGGTCCATTAAAAGGGGCGGAAACGTTCCTCAGGAGAAAAGTATGCAAAGAGGCTCGTCTCCACCGTTACTTAGTGTATTTCAAATGAATCATGATCGCAACAGTCCAAGAGGATAATGTGTTTGAATAATTAAATACACAACATTATATAATAGTATGCCAATACGAATGAAATTTAGATGTTCGGGCGTTACTCTGTGGAAAGACATTGAAGTAATGAAGAAATAAACTTGTAAATTTTCATAAAAAAGGAAAAAAGTGGAAAATTTATAAGTTTATTTCATCATTACTCCATTACGTCAATACGAACCGGGTATCGAGCTATACCTGAAGGTCATACCTAATTATGAGCCGAGACCTCACAATCTAGGTCTTATTTCTTTTTATGTGATGGAACATATTCTAAAGATTTTAAGTATATTTTCCCTTTGGACTACTGTGTTTTCATCATCGAAAAGAGTGTAAACGTAAGGAATGTTTCATTGTAATAGAGTAACATCAGAGAGCTTTTTATGCATAAAAAACCGTTTCCGTATGTGCGGAAAAGTAGATTTTCTTAATTTACTTATTTTTACGCTGTTATTTGGTCTCCTAGCCGGACAGCAACGCTAGAGTGGTTATCTAGCATAATTAATAATTTTTGACATTCACTGGCATTCGTCCAAAGGCGAGAGGGGAAACCCCCAAAAACCTCCTGGTACATGTCACACATTAAAATTTATGTATCATCAATACATGATATTTTTGCATTCTTGTCATTGTTCTATGAGTCTACATGAAGCTAGTGTATACACGAAAGTAAATGAGCTGACACAAAGGTAGTAAATTACATACATTGCCATATGTCCAATTTAACACAAGAAATGAGAGCCACTACATTGTTCCTTTGCTCAACCGAATTATATCAAAAGTAAGAAAAATATACTAAAAAGATGGAAGATTATTGATATGCTCACATAATTAAAAGATATGTCTCAATAATAACTAAGAAACTTAAAATAAATCAGTAAGAAAGCATGATAACTTGTGCCAACTAATACTAAATTTTGGAGCTGCTTCTGATCGTAAGCTTTCCTTTATGGATTATCTTATATTATTTTCAATCCTCTATTACTGATTCGTCTTCTTAAATTTTAAAGTGAAATTCTCAGCTACAAGGTAATCAAGGGAACTCCATCATTAATCACGTATTATTATGGTAGAACATGCAAAAAATAAAGAACGTACGCAATAAAATTCTTTTGCAACAAAAGATGTTCTAAATATATCAAGAACGCAATTAAAATTGTACTAATTAAATTTATAAAATGTGAGATTAATGCCTCCAAAACAATGCTCCATCTCTGCTTTCTAACATGTTGAAAACCTTTCATAATTCCTTCAAATTTCCATCGTTTTATAAATTAAATTAAAGCGAAACTATTCTATCCAGAGCTAGGAACAGCTTAAGTTAATGAATTCATAAGATATTCACCTTTTCATTACTTCTACTGGGATTATCTTTCATGCATTGCTGTTACATTGTTACCGTTTTCTAAATTCTTTATTAAGGTGAAATTGAGACTGTAAAGTTTCTTTTCCATCTAATCTTTCGTCAAGGATTTTAATGGAAATATAAATACATAACGGCTAGATACAACTTTAGATAGAGCCGAAGATATAAATAATTATAAAGTACTACATCAGAAAAGCGGGAATCATAGCAGAAAAAGCTAAAAGATGTAAAGAAAAACTGAGTTTAAAATGAATATCACAACAGCACTGCTATAACAAATTTTACATAAAATGAAATCAATAACTGCAATCATTCAGTTACAAGGAAAACACAATGGAAATAACAAGGAATGTAGAACTTTAAACATACTACAAAAAAGAGGTAATTAAATTCCTCGATCGTTAATACTAAAGCTACTTCCTAAAATACAAATCTATGTCGTTATCATTGGATCTTATCTAAAAATTTCTCCTTCAAGACACTAATGCTATGAGCTAAAATAAAGAAAATCAAGGTATTCTGAATCTTCTATCAAAATTATTTTGCTTTTGTGGTTAGAAATATGAGTTGTATATATGTTGGAGTAGAGCGCTCGTTATCGCGCTTATAAACGCATCGGTCGCATATCACTCCCGAACTCATGGACGCGAACTTCATTTAATGAAAGAACTTTTCAATTAATTGAAACCTCGTGTGGAACCTTTTCGTCATTTCCTCACGCTGATAATTCGGGGCTAGTTTAACTAAACCGTACTTCATTACCCATCCTTTTGAATCCAATCATCGACCAAAATGATAGTTTATATAGGAGTCTTGTTTCACGTAGAATCGTTCCGGCAAAAGTCAGTTGACCTCAGGAAATGAATCCCCCTGGGTTTACTCTACACATATCCATGTTTGTCCTGTCAGAATATTACGGCAGAAATTCACGAGTGGAAATGGGGGTGGATATGAGAGGGAAGGAGCGTGAATTCGGTGCACAAATTAGTGGGACTCCTGGGCACTGCTCCAACCTGTCCCACCATTGTTGGCGTGCTTTTATTTAATCCGATCGATGGATATCAAATCCGTAAGCTTTCAAGATGTCGGAGATCCCTGGACCGGCTGGTGTGATTTAAATAGGGATTCCAAAATTCCCATTCGTAAACACCCCGTATTTATTAATTAAGCCCAGATATTATTGAGATCTTCCAAAAAATTGATTTTGTAAACCTTTTTGATATTGCGTTATCATTATTCAGCCGGTGTAAGCCCATTGGGGGGATTTAGCCGGTTCGCACCGGTTTTTGCGACCCGGTTATTAGAATATCGTGATTTCGCCGAGCCGGTTCTCGAAATCTATCAGATTCGAGACGTGGTAGAGGTTCTGCAATCCAATCATTACAACGGGAATATAATTTCAGAGTTGCTTCACAAAATATTTCCTTCTTATTCGATCCATAAGTTTCATAAACAAAGTTTTAAATGAGAATAATTGAAAATGGTTTTTACAAACGTATTCAATGTGTGACTGAGTACTCCCTTGGGGTAAGTAACTAGAGAACTTATCAATACAATATTTGAATCTTAAAAATGAATAAGACTACTATACTAAGTATGCAAATCGTCCAATGGCTCGTTAAAGTATTCAACTGAACGAGTAATGACTTATAAGAAAAGTTAATTTTTTAATCAAAAGAAAAGTTATGCAAATTTTTATAATTAATTACGAAGGGTGTAATTTAACTGATATTTCTGTCGTGACGCGATTTTTAATTGTACATATCCGTGAGTTTTATTGACTTATAAGTTATTCTTCAAATGTTAAAAATATTTCCCGATAACTTTTCAAATTTCCACCGTTTACAGTATATCCTAAATTATTTTCTTCACCTTAAACCATCTGAAGACGATTAAATTGATATTGTATATCCAATGATTTAAGAATAAAATTTAAAACACAGGTATAATTTTACATCAATTTTGTACAATTTTACACCGTACTACTACATATTGAAGGAATGACGTCTCTGGCGTTTCTCCGTGTCGAGTGAGACAGCTCTCAGAGGATCTCTCGCAGTCTGAATGATCGCTCCTATATCTTTATGCGATTACGGAATCCATGCGCGTCGGTTGAATTTTAAATTCCAATTAGACATATGGAAAATTGCTCTGAGTCACAAGGACGGCTGTCGACCCGGCGAAAAGTCCACTCAGTAAAAGTGAAATGAAACTTATAAAACGACGAAAAAGAATTACTTATTCTAGACGTGTAACAGAACCATAATAGTCGACAAATTCATTTGCGAAACAAAGACAAAAACAGTTTAGTAAATGATTGGCTCGTTCTTAGTGTGTCGGATTGGGAATGAGATTTTTGGCTCTATTTACGTAATTTTAGAGCCATTTAGAATTCTGAGATCACCTTCGAACTAATGACTTCGATTTGAAAGAACTTTATCGATATTATTTTCCTTTCAACTAGTTATCTTGCAAGTTGTCGATCACCAAGTTATCTTTTCTTCAGGTTGTCTACCATCACAGAAGCATTGAGAATCAACTGATACAAAATTTCATCAAGTTAATTTTTTACATTAAGATACGTTCTTTTCTTTATAAAACCTACATTAGAACTATAAAAATTAACTAATTTAATTCATTAAAATAAAATTAATTAGTTTAATAATTCATCTAATCATTTTTTAAATACATGAATCGATAATACGAAATTGATATTTAACCTTATAGATAATAATAGAATAATCAGCTAAAAAATTATTTAAAGTTATTATTAGTTATTTATAGTTCGTGGTTACCGGAAGCGTGCATATATTGTTTTATTATTTTCTAATTTTTATCCCCGTCATGAACAATTTTATTCTACGAATTATTATTCGTGCCACGTACTGGTACATTTTTGTTATGAAACAAAAAGTTACGCTGGTAATGAGTGGAATTTTTTCGTCTGAGTCTTCCTATTTTTTCTTGGGCGCTTTAGCCTTCCATAGGTTTTGGTCTCTATTCAACAGCTGTTGCCCATCTTCTTCCATCTCTTGCAAACTCTCCCGAGTTAACTATATCCATTCTTCGTAGGTCTTCTGTGACATCGTCTTTTCCTAAGCCTCTACTTCTGTCTAGTGTCCATTCAAAAATTCTCTTTGTCATCTTTATATCTTCTATACGTGCAATATGGCCCAACCATTGGATGCTTTGATATTTTATAAAGCATACCATAGTCTTTCCTTTCATAGCCTCGTTTTTATAGGTTCTGAATTTCTTTTGATTTTCCATACCTTCATCCTATTTTGTCCCAAACTGCAGATATTTTCTCCAATGTTTCATCTGAGATTGTATTATTTTCGTTTAAGGTGGACCCAAGATATTTCAAAGCATACAATCGATACATACGGTTCGGCCTTACTTGCTGGAACGTCGTAGAATAAGGAAAAACGTATGATACTTTGTAGTTTTAAAAATGTTTTAATCCTATCGGTTTCGATAATCAGGTACTGATGATGAAGTGAATCGAAACCAGTCGGATTAAAAATTTTATTCGGTAGAAATCAAGAAGTACTTTATTTCCTCCTACATTTCAAAGCATTCACAGCATTCCCTATTACTGAATTTTAGAAGTTGCTCTCTTTCCTCATCTTGATACCTCATTAAAATCGTATCTTTCATTTATTTATATTTCCACCTTGCATAATGAAACTCATCTCTGCAAGATCTCTCTTTCCAGTCCATATATCTTTCCTTAATCATTTTTTACTTCCGCA
This sequence comes from Pachydiplax longipennis, assembly GCA_036926295.1. Lineage (NCBI taxonomy): Eukaryota > Metazoa > Arthropoda > Insecta > Odonata > Libellulidae > Pachydiplax > Pachydiplax longipennis. The sequence goes on from JAVFKF010000010.1 coordinate 8,493,881, forward strand.
TTCTAAAAATTCCTATCCTCTGCAGTAAAACAAATTAGTTACCGGCTTTATCAAATATGTTCCATAAAAATTTTTAGTTTTAGAATTTTTAGTTAAGACTTTATTGCGTCTTTAATATTAAAGGACTAGCAAAATAGATTTCTCATAACAAATTTTTTGGTTAACACAAGCGCGACAAAAGAGGATTAACGGTGGAATGCGACTAATCCCAGTCGGCGCGAAGAGAAAGATATTCTCGCGAAATTCCTTAATGAAAATTTTTAAGGAGAAACGGTTTGCAATTATGAGCGAACCGTTCTTTTGGGGCATCTTTGATCGCAGAATCAAATTTCAGCATTACCTCCGTGAACTAATCTCAGATTTCTACGTGAAAATTCAGATTTTCGCCCAACGGAAACGCTCGCCTTCGACTTCGGGGAAAATTACGGGCAAGTTTTATCTTTAAGGAAAAATATCCCACATTTTATTTTTCACAAGCTTTATGTTTCCGTACTTCATGCAGAGAATTATTAAGCGTCTTCCCTTCACCCGCAGTGACCCTAAAGCGGGGATTAAGAGTATCGGATACGAGGAGGAAGAAAGTTCAAACTGCCCCAACTTTAGCCTCCTTCTCCCACCACCACTATCACTTAGATTCTCTAACATGGAAATCATTTTCCGATGCGGAATTTGCTCACTACATTTATTTCGCCGGGACGTGAATCCTTTCGCCTCACTTCCTGATTATGATCCACGGAGATCCGAATTAAACTCGATTTTTACCAGCGTTGAATGTGATTTCTGATTGAGCACCTCGAATAAGGAGAAAGGAAGGCTTTTCGTTCTTCGTTTTTTCCGCCGCGAAAATTAAAGGTCCTATCTCTTCGTTATTCGGATGGCGACGGGCCGTACTTCCGGTGAGTTGTGGGGAGGGAACATTTAGGGTCTTTTACGAGGGGTTTATTTTTCTCTCGAAACAAAAACCATATTTCGGCGATTTGAATGCAAGAGGAGAGATATTCACGCATATGTTCGTTAGCTTCTAACGAGAGAATGACTGTAAATCAGCATCGATTCTCATTTTCGAATTTCCGTTCCAATTGCTCTAATCAGCAAACTTACGGGTCAAGCTGAAGAAAAAATCAAGTTCCGGCTCCTCGTCGAGATTTGAACCCAATACGCTGATTCTCAGCAGTGCTTAATTCGGCAATCAATCGATGGAGAGAATATCTGTAAATCATAATCATTTCAAAATTTCCACTTCAATCAAATTTCTATTTCAATCCGTAAACTGTTTAGCGTTGGAGGAACTCAAATTCTAACTTCTTCCTGAGACTCGAACTCAGTACCATAATGCTTCATATTTTATTTGTTTATATTCTAAGTTAAGTATATAGTATATTCTAAGTTCCTAGAGCAGCCATGATTCACTAGATCATTTTAGTTAATTATTTCAATTCTTAATAATAATAAAATCATAATTGCAACTCTAATTGATACAAGAAGTTATTTCAATCTCATCCATTTTCATAGATAATATTATTGAAATACAAATACAACTATTCCCAAACCAGAAAAATCCGCTTAGCTGGTACTCGAACCCAGGACATTGGGGAATGAACACTAGCAAAGTGACCAATCCGCCACCACGGCCTGATGTACTATTAACAGGACAATGGCTAGTATTCCACAATTTTTTAAATAAACGATTATGTACTGTATGCGCTAATTTTGTCGGTAAAACGTCTTGATTAACATAAACCGTATTCAGAATCCACAATTCAGAATACACTATTTTCTATCTGGTAAATAACACTAATGAATAAATTATTATTATATTAACACTAATCAGTATTATTAACTGTAATATAAAAAATAGATGATAAAATTATATATATCGAAACACTAGTCATACAGAGAATTATTTTGGCGTTAATCTCCGGAGATCCTTATTATAATACGCAAGTTTAACGTCACAAACTCAAAAACTTGCTAGAATTTAACGTTTGAAGCCATAATATGCCGATATCTGTCACCCGTAACAATTATCCCTTTTCGATGCTTTTGATTACTCCAAGAGATTTCAGCAAAGGAAAAAGGGCTGTCTCCGGATAAAATGACTTAGCGTGGAAGAAGTTCCAATATTTTTTCAATTCTTCTCCGGCAGCCAAATAATCCCACCACTCATCCGCTTACGTACCTAAATAGCAATTGCGCTCCGAGGGATAAAAAAATTAAAGAACAAAAACTCCCCTCCTTTTCTTCTCGAGAAGAAATTAGGCAGTCATAATCCTACGAAAGGGCCAGAATTTCTGGTAATCGGGCCGGAAAAAAAGATAAACAGCCGCTCCATCAAACTAATTGAAAAACAAAGAAAGGAGAGGAGACCCCACCCCCCGCATTTTTCCCTTCGACTTCATTTAACTTTTATCCTTTTGCAAAATTCACGAAGTAAAAGGTTATCACTCCGGAGCAAGGTTAAGGTAGCGGGCATCCTAAAAAGACGAAGAGTGATTCCAGGATGCAGTAACACCGTCACCTATATAGGCCGAGGCGTGCGGGATAGGCGTCGAGGTTTTCGCAAAAAGGAAACAGATAAATGAGATGAGAAAGGAAGGGAGCAAAGCGGAAGAGAAGCAAAGAGAACCCCTCCACACGCCTCTGCTTTTATCGATCATGTTTTGGGGCAGTGGTGTGGGGAGGAAAGAAGGGCAAAGCCGACATCATCAGCGCACGCGCAAGGCACGTCTTCTCCTCCTTCTGCTTTCCCTTCTTTATCCTCCCTCTCTCCTTCCACGTTCTCCGTCTGGAGAAGGGAGAGGGAAAAAATCGCGAGGCGGTGGGAGGGTTTATCTCGACGGAAGCGGAATACAGTTTGTGACCGCGGGAAGCGCAGAAACTACTACTCCGACGTGGTGGTTACTCCCGCTCAAGGCAGTCCTTATGTCATAGCGATGGAGGCTATGGTGCGCGCCCTTCCTATACCGTGACGCTGGTAGTCTGCCGGGTTGAGGGCGAGTTCGTCTCCCGCTGCAGGAGCCATCGGTACAGCGTGGAACGCAATAGGAGAGAGGCGGCTAGGAGCCGTGGACAAGCGTGGGAGTTTGGAAGTCCGAGGTGCGGTATGAAAGGTGCAGTGTGTCGGGCCGCATCCGCGGTCCTTGTGATAACTCTCTTGTGCGGAGGAGACTGCAAAGAGTTCGGCGATGGAAAAGGTAATTTTTTGATCGTTTCTCGATTTTCTCTGACGCCTCGAGTGGCAACTTTTCCGCGAGTTTTTCTCGTTGGTTTTTTCGCGCCAAAGGGCGGCGGGGGATTTTTGGGGAGGAAAAGTTTTCTCGGGGTGCTTTTCTCGGGATGTTTCGCTCGCGTTTCCGCGTTGTGAATGTTTGGACACCATCTTCGAATATATTGGATGTGATTCTTGGCTCGAATTGGTGTCGTTTTTGCTCGGATGGAGCACCCGTCCGCTGGTGGCTAATCGGCCGGCTTGAAATGCACTTTTCGCTGAGTTGTCGCAATTTTCTTGAGAAGTGTTTTCAATTTTTTCGGAGCGAGCAGGCCACGGCGAAAATTTCGATCTACGTTTGAGTCGAAGTTTTTCCATCGTGGTTCCGGCGGAAATTTCCTTCCTTTCTTTACTATTTATCCTAATAGTAGATTTGTATTTGTTACCGCTTCTATGTTCTCTGCACTCCTATGAAACGCACCTTAGTTGCTTACAAATTTTAGTAAATACTCAGGTGAAACTTATTATCTTTCATCTTCTTTGTTATTTAAACGGAGAAAATATTATTTCTCCGCTGAAAATTTTCCGTGATATGTGATAATACATTTTGATCTTTCAGTGTCGTAGTGAATTCATTTTTTTAAGAACGATCGTACGAGAAAATCAGGTTTTCCTTTCTTTTTTTATCGCAGAGGTATTTCCATTGTCATCGTCATAGTTTAAAGCGGTAGAAGAGGAAAGGAGGTATTTTTAGTGTTTTAGTTTCAAAACCTTTAATATAGTTGAGAAAACTCACTCTAACTTCTCCTAAAAGTAATATAAGCTCCTTTTGAGCCTTTATGGGTTGAGACAAAGTTTTCGAAGTTGCGCAAAAAAAGGCAAATTGTTCCGAAAGTTTTTTCACCTATTCGTCTTCATACCCGTGTCACTGAAACTGTTGGAAGTTTGAGGAAAGAAGTACGTACCCTCTATCGATCAATTCAAATTCAATCGAAGGAACTCTAAATATTTATTTTCGAAAGTTTGCGTTATATTTCTAGCTATATTATATTCGGGAAGCGGACATTTCCTGAATTGCCTTCAGCGAAGACATTCCTGCCAAAAGCACAGATAACGAAATTTACGTTTCCTCGGAGCAAAATTGAGTCTTAATAGGAAATAAGTGAACAGCCGCAGTTAATTAGACAGATCGATATCTTACAGTCACCTAAGGAGCGAAATGTCCTGAAAGACGCATGTAAGAAGATCAGGTCCTTTATAGGAGTTAGAACCCATCGCTCGAAATTCCGCACAGTTAATGATTGAGTTAATTAACGAATTATTGTGCGTTTAATCTTAGAGGTAGTTACTGGTCGTCCGTCGTCAGGTTATTAGGCTCTCTTAGCCCTTCATGAGGCTGTTACGACGGCGATTTCGAGGTCATTATGGGGCACTTCTTTGAAGTTACTTCAGATATTAACAATGGTCACGGAAGATTTTCACAGATAGACACGTTCGGAATATTTTCCAGGAAATTTCAATTTGAATTTGTTTTCTGGAATGAGTTCCCGATAATATGGAAATAAATCATCGCGTAGATAAATCTCGACAATTACAAGTTTACTATCGAAAGATGAAAACCGCTATTTTTCTCATTCGGTGTTGTTTTTCGTGCTTAAAAGTGCTGAGTATATCTCGCCTCGTGCCTTGATTTTTTTCTTATCTGCAAAACAGTTACCAGGATTGAAAATTCTGTTTTAAATATACGAATTTACGAAGGTCGTTGAAACCGGAGCTTTATTGAGGCGAATGTTATCGCTAATTTTGGAAAGGGATGGATGATTTTTTTTTATTTTCGGGTACGAGCCATTTTTAGTTTCGGATTCCCTAGAAAATAAAATCCGAAGATAAATCCCTGCGACTCGTTCCCGAAACTCAACCGTGCGTTCCAGTTGCGAATCACAAAAGCCGAACAATGTAATTGATCAAAGTATGAACAAAAGACCCAAGTCGTAGATTATTAAGGCAGGAGGAGTAAAGGGAAGAAAACCTCTTCCGCGTAAACTTTGATGAATTTTAGCGTATTAGATAGCTTTGTCTCTGCGCGCGGGGAGAAGTAAATTAATACTAGGTGTGGGGCGCTATGACGTTTGTATTAGTGTCGCTTTTTGCGGCACAGCTTACAGCCCATTTCGCCCGACTTCCCCTCGGCAAACATGGTCGCAGCACCGCATTCTCTACTTCGTGGTTGAAAAAGCAACGCGAAATAATATTCCGTGATTTGGAAGGAGGGATGCATTGTGACCAATGAGGTTTGTTTTCATTTCATTCGAGCCAGGTGAGGCAATATTTATACCCTCCGCAGTGGTCGATTTCTCATTTTAATGTTCGCTAAGAATTTCATTCGTTTCATTATTTTGCGAGCTAATTAACGCCGGAATGGTTTTACGTCGCAGTTTCGCATTATTAACTGTTGGGAAGCAGTTGTCTTCGAAAAAATAAGTAATGGCGGTAAAAAGGACGTAACGAGCAGCATTCAATTAGGAATCACCGTGATAGAAAGAGGAATTATCTTTAGTACCGAGGAAACAATGAGATTCTGGGATTTAAGAATGCTTCTCCTCTTGGAAATTCTTTTTGCTACGGATTTATAATGAGTGATAATTCAAATTGAAATATTTTTGTTACCAATCCTTATTTTCTTAAATGTTCAAAGTTGAAAATATTTTTTGCGAAGTATTTTGCTGCGGGTTGATCGTATTGTATCTCCTTCCTGCCTAGATACCATAGAATTTTGTGTTTGCAATAGAAGAATTGCATTATATGTGTATAATAATGATTAAGTATACGTTGCGTACACCGGAAGAAGATCCTTTCAAAATATTTAACAATGAAAGAGATTTTATAAAACTTCTCAGCATTAATTCACTATCAAATTTGAGTTAAGTAAATATTTCTAGATCAGAGGAGAAATATTAGCCAGGCATTAATTTACGCTGAGTTGATATTTTCCAAAATATCGATGGATCCTCTCCAATGAAATGTTATCAAAGCACGATATTCTCCCGAAGTTGCCGAACTAAAATTAAAATTTGCCCAATCTCACATCGCAATACTTTTCTATGAAATCGCTAGGAGAACGACCCTCCGGTAACTTATCCGGCCAACGTATTCCGCATGATAATACCCACAACTCAAATATGCATCTTTCATCTCCCAACGGACACAAACTTGCATTGCATCATTCAAAAGATATGAACTCCGGAAATTTTGCTTTGTCATTTCGCAGCTATTGTTCGTTTCACCGAGCACAGAGATTAAAAATTTTGTTCTCCATATCTCATAAAGTTAATAATGTTTTGATACATCTGCAAATAATGTGATTTGGGCCAGGGCAAAAATATGCTACGATTTTTATTTAATGGAGTCACGGATTAAAAATCCATATTTTCCAAACTGAAAGCAACGTCCAGAGGCTATTTTCCCCTGATATCGTAATTGAGAGAAAGCAAATCATGACTTTTGACTCTTTTGCTGTCAATAATAAATTTCCCGATTTTATTTCATCAAATGTATTGTTTTGGCTAAACTAAGTAGTGTCTAATTACCAGTAAATACTTCTGAATGATTATCGCAAACACCAGAAATTTTATAACTACTTCATCAATAGAAACACATCAATGACATCTTTCATTTTCTTACTTAAAACAACCAAAAAGGAGAATTTAGAGCTACTGAATCATTAACTTTAACTCATTATTACCTTGAGATATGACTTTACTATTAGTCTTAAGATAGCAAGTTATGGAAAACACTTAAAAACTTCTCTCGTATCATTAGGTATGCTTGGAGTTATGACCCTCAGATAGCCAAGTTGGTATCACGTTCGCCCTTGGCAGAGGTGGTCGAGGTGGGGGCTCATATATGCAATGTGTCTCAATTGTCGAAACACTTTTAAAATACTGCAAGTACGGTATAAGGGTCTCAGTTATAAATTGAGTTTGCGGTATTAATCATGTGAATTCAGAAGCGCAATCTAAAATAAACCGAGGCAAAGAATATTGCAGCAATCACGACCTTTTATTAAATATGACCACCGGATAGTAACCCTTACATTTTGAGTACAAAGCTTGGTAGTTGCCACTATCAATCGATTCCCTTTCCACATATTTTTAACCTCAAGAACTCTTCATTTCATGTGTTTATATCCGAGTAAAATTACATAACTGAATTTGAAAACAGGAATAAGCTTTTCCCACTTAAACTAGTTCTTTAATTTTTAACTTTTCATATCGCATATTACCACGTAATCCGTAAATGGTATTACTTATAGGATATGAAATTTTAATAAAATAGATTTGAAAAGCATATCCTTGCGTTTTTGTTATTTTTCGGCACATATGTTTTACATATCTAAGCCAACGAAGTCTACTCCAACCAAATAATTATTTTGCCGTGTAGTTTGAGCAAATAGAATTTCCCTACTTCGAGTATGTTATGATGGAAATTGTAGCCAAATCATTCTCTAGCTCTACTTAGATTCCAGATATCTCACACATATGCCTCTAACTTATACATTTTGAATTTATTTCGTAATACTATGGTGAAATAGATATACTTACGTATTTTCCACTAATGACAGTTCAATTTGTGTTTCATTACATACTTTCTGTCACTTTCTCTCATGTAAAACCGAATTTAAAGTTATGGATGGTAAGAATGACTCATCTTTCATGTTGATTCACCATACCCACCATTAAAGTTTTACACACCAAAGGATGGATTCCAGTCCTCCATAAATGAATCGAATGCTTTCAATAACTGATACAACGCGGGCCGTATTCTTTTGGCGTATTTTGCGACTCGGAAGATATAAATTTCATGCCCACTTCCCGTAGGAAGTACCAATGCTCGTATCGCACCTACATACACGCCCGGTTTCAATTCAACGGGGATACATACAAAGATTCGGTCGTAAATCTGGCTAGATGATTTACTTGTTTTCATCCCAAAAAGCTGGATGGAGTCAATGACACGAGAGCATCTATGCACCGATTCCCATAGGATAAGAGTACTCATGGCGTTTTTCGAGAAAAGAATCAAATCGAATGCTTAAATTCTAATTTATGCATGTAACGTCTTTTTTGTGTGACACTGAGCATTTATCTCATTTGACAATTAAAGTCTAACCACTAACAATTCAATGCTTTTTCACTCTGATTTCCGTCGGGTCATACGATGTTTTGAGTATAAAGATTCTAAAGGATTTTATGAAACACGGGTATATATGCTTTTACGTCAGGGGAGCAGGGCATTGAACCGTAATACTTTTCGCTCCGGTTTTTTCTGCGGTTTAACGAAATGTACAAATTGAGGTTCAGTTCCGGTTTCTCTCTTTCAACCAACATAAACCCGGTTATTACCGGTTTTTCTTTTGCTCCGACCATTGTAATATTATATCCTCCTGGAAATTTATATTTATCATTTCTATCTGTTCCCATTTACATTACATTTCACAAAATTTTTGAAAAACCTATTGATAGTTTTAGAAAATCGTAGTTTCACACGTTTACTAATGCTTTCTCCACTTACACATAAGTTAAAAGTACAATGTTGGGAACCGAAAATCGGAACGGGATGAAAAACTGTTTTCGGTTTCGGTTCGGACCAGAGAATTTCAATTTCTAAGGCTAAGGTTCGGTTTTCCCTCCAGCAATAGTAATTGCACTTCCGGTTTTGCTTTTTGGTTTTAGTTCCGGTTTTATCTTCTGTTACCGGACCCCTATGAGCCTCAATAATGACTTTGCACACCGCAGACAAAGTAACTGGTTTTAGTTTGAAATTAATGATTATTCATCGAGGGCCGTTTGATCTATTGTTTCAAAACATGTGAGTATAGTGGAATGGTAGATTGTTTTGGATATAATTCTCTTGGTAAATTCAAACAATACTATTTAATCCACTTCAGATTTTGAGTTTTAGAACATAAAATTGTGTGAAACCTTGAAGCAGAGTAGTTTCTACTTGGAAATTATTAGGCAGCATATAACTTTAAGGTTAGAATGGCATAGTGTTAGTAAGAAATGGTTTGTAAACCCCTGGTGTAAAACGTAACGAACCAAACAAGATGGGACATAACAATGTAAAATACCATGGTTTCAAAACTACCAGTCACGCCTTTTCAGTGTCACAGATAATTCAACTTTTCGCCTAAAAACAACGTGTTTCCTCGTATCACCGGTATAAATATTCGGCTATAATCCCACAATTTTCAACTAGACAGCCGAGGTAAGATGCACGTTGCATCTTCAGCATTAAGCTCTTTCGGGAAGCGTTTATTTAAAGAATGCGGTCGCCCGGAATGACTTACTTCCAGAATTAAACTTAAATTACTATCACTTAGAGGCTTCGTGCGTTAAAATACGGTGGTCCGATACATTCGCCCTTCTTGATAAAAATATCGTGTCACGCCAAAAATACGCGCCGCAGTTTCTACCGCATACGCTTTCGGAATTACTGACATAAACTGCAGCGCTCCCACTCCGCCGGTGAGAGAGAAGATACATAAAGTATTAATAATTTTACCGCGTGAATGAAGCGAGCATATCTTCCCCTTTTATTTCAACGACTAGTTCTCTTCGTGCACTTTCGTGTACTCTTCACTCCTACTCTCGTCCATTTTGCTCTTTCAATTTTCCGCCGATTTTTAACCCGAACGCTTACGAATAAAGACTAAATGGTTCATTTTCCGAAGCTGCCGCTTTGGCTGATTCTATATATAAAATTACACCCCTTTGGAATGAGTTAGCTCGTCATCTACAAAAGAACTTTTATTTTCGTGAAATGCGTCAAAATCACAAAAACGAAATTTTGCGAAAAGGATCGTGATTTCACGGCGCGCAGCTACTATGAGTCGCAATTTTGTTCAAATCGTTGTTCCGTAAATATTTTAGGCGAAATAACGCGATTTCGTTGGAATCCTATTCCCGAATGAATAGCGTTTACAGGAAAATTGTAAATTAGTAAAATCTCGTAAATTCGTATCGGGTCGGTGAGTGGGAAAAAGTGCTAATTTGCAAACTTCCTCCTTCATGATCTTCCGATTATTGTTAATTTGCCAAATTTCATAACTGCGTTCAGCTACTTTGATTGAATCCATGATTTTGTGAAAAATCGCAGTGAAAATTAACGCTTTCCCAAGATGTGGATTTCAAATTTCGGAATCATCGAGAAAAAAAATTCGCCTGAGTAGGGACTGATTGATTTTCTACCTCACAGATCCCCAGCATTCCTCACTTCTAAAATTCATATTTTTACTCTCCTCGTCTTCTCACGTTTACTTTCTTCCTTCTTTCGCCTTTAGCAAACTCATCATCAAATATTCTACGTCTCCAGATATTCTCCCTTTGTCTTGAGCTGCTCCTGCACTCTGTGGTGCACTCTTTTTTCCAAGAGTATCTTGCATCCTCTCAACTCGAGGAAAAAAGCCAGCGTCGTCATTTTCCGAACTTCGTTATTCTTTCTCATCCGCCATCAGGACCCGTAAAGGGTTTTAATTAATGCGATTTTTTTAATAATGCTAAAATTTGATTTTCAATGGCCACTGCGGTATCTGGACGTTTCACCCAAGGCGATTAGGTCAAAGGACGTTTCATCAAAAGATACTTCATCCAAAGACGTTTAACCGTAAAGAAGGTTCTCCCAGTGGACGTTTTACCCTGAGGTATTTCAATCAAGACTTTTCATCCAAGGATCTTAAGCGTTTTTCTCCAAAGGGATGTTTCACTTAAAGCATATTTTTCGCAATGAATATTTCACTTCACTGATGTTTCACCTAATGGTATTTTTAAAAGCAAGTAAACCATAAGCAAGATACTTCCGTATAAATGAATGACAATTGTACCTATTATTCTTAAATCCTCACGTGATCAGCAAATAAGGAGCATAATTATGATTAGCTTAAAATTAACTGTGGGTGGTTGAATAACAGTCAAAGCAAACCGAAAGGTATTGTGTTAGGAATACAAAAAAGAGAAATTTAGTGTCAAAGATGACCGTTATCAGCCTTTTCTGGGTTAACCTTTAACTGTCTCCACCAACAAATACTACCGAAATAACTTATTGCGTATTAGTTATGTGTTATCAATGCACACATCGTTGGGAACTAATTGACCATTAACTTTAAAATGGGGTCCTTATTTTACATCACTCTTATGTTTAAAGTTGATTTACTTTTGAAACACAATATGGTGAAATATTCTTTGGGTGAAATATCTCATGGGTGAACCCTCTCTTCAACGAAAAATCCTTGGGTGAAAATATTGAGGATGATGTCCATGAGTGAAAAATCCTAAGCAAAACATTTCGGATAGAACGCCCTAGAAACTGTTACTGCTGATTATGCGAGTAAGTCTATAGCTGTTCGAGCGAAAACAAAATATTCTTGAAAGTAATGGTATTTTACACCGATTTACATTTGTAATTTTCGAGAGTCAACAAGTACTAGATTGTGTAGAGCTTGCTGCGATAATCGGAATGGAAAGAAGGGAAATTATTTTAAAAAAGATCCTACTGCCAGAAACTTATTTCATACTTTTGCCATATATGGATATTGCAAGAGAAATTCTAATATTTTGGGCTATATTTTTGATAACTCTATACAGAAGATCGCTTTATTAATTTAACTATATTTTAGTTAAGATTTCAAAGTGAATATAGCCTTTTAGAATGAGTAAATTCTATAAAACATCATTCGACTAAAACAAACATATACGAATACATTAATTTACGTAAATACAAAAAGAATTATGTAAAATTTAGTTTTGATTCTGTTTCTGTATTTCACCAAAATTTGTTATTTTAAAATTTTCTCTTATCTTATTTGTTCTGTATTTTATCATTGCTTGTGGAAGCATTAATTATTTTCTCACTTGTTTATATGTTGCACATTTACATATCATTCTTAAAAATTCTATAAAATTAGCGGTATTTAACGTATCTCTACTCTAGCTCCCTTGGGTAATTTATTCTGATTTAGATCTGTGGCCTAACCTTTTGAGTGATTGGCTACATGAAAGAGGCTTGACAGACGGAAATGAGCTACTGATTCATTTTTCTGAAATCGCGACTTGCTTCCCTTGAAATAAAAGTGGAGGAGAACCGAGATACAAATATGAGAATAAAAATGCGCAACATTTTACCTGTACCTGTTCATCACTTCGCGTCATAATCAGGCCTGAAGCGTTGAAACTATGGTCACAGAGTAAAATATCCCGGTAAAGATAAAAGTTTGTGTTTTTTCGTCATTTACATTATGGATACCTAACACAAAGTCTTGCCCGAAGCAGTTGACCGAGATATAAAAAAGAATCCGAGTGTATCATATCATGTCATGGGAATAAATTAAAAGATAATAAAGGCCCTATCTAACAATACATCTGTATAAATATTTTTCGGACCAAATTTTGTTTTGTGGGATATAGTTTGGAAATCCCTGGTTGTTATTTTTTTTGATAGAATGGGTTCTAGAAAATTTTAAATTAACCATAGAGGTCCCTCGTTTGGCCGTCATTCACCTGACCGACACTCCATTCAGTGTAACACGTTTGAAGGAAAAGTATTCCATGTTATGCGTTTCTATATTTACTGAATTAATTGAAATATTATCTATTTTAAACTCCAGTTTTCTGCTCCTCCATCACATTAATTAATTTATTAATCGCAATATAGTTTCAAACGAATTTCAATTACATTTTGCTACTTTTAAATCATTTGAAATAATATGTAATTTTGCTCAAATAGTCAACTAGTATGACGTGACATTTATTTTTAAACTAGCAGAACAATTAAGAGACAATCCTACAGGGGTCCAACGCTGAAATCATTCAGCATTGGACCCCCTGTGATCATGAAAGCATTGCTTTCGAAATGCGCATTAGGGATTCTGAATAACTGGTGACCGCTAAGCGATTATCCGTTTCCCGGGAATCGCCCTATACGGTTGCCGCTGTCGGCGATTCGAGAACCTTTGTCTCTTAGTTCATTGAACGCCGAGTTCCTTTTTTCTTTCTTCTAGCAGAAGAATTGTTGATTCTCAACGGCAAGTGAGTAGTTATGACTAATATTCTTCCACATCAGAGAATTTTTTGTCGCTTCTCTTTATTCACTGATTACTAACACTTAATAGAGACTATTCAGTTAGTTTTTTTCATAATCAGTGACCAGAATTCCCGATTTCTCGAAATTCATCCCCTCTTCTCTCTTTGTCCCGAAATTCCTTTTCAGACAGGAAATTCTTTTCGGGAAACCGAGAAGCCCAAACGGTCTGAGAAATTCTGCTCGAATAATGAACGTCATTGACAAATCTATTGAGGGCTTCTCTTATCTTTGTACAGCTGTCAAGGTTTGATAAAGTAATGTGACAAAAAGAGCTGTCAGAGTTATGAGATGGAGGTGAAAAGTGAGTCGGTCAGTCCAGGTCCAAAGTGGGGAACCTGAGGCCTTCATAAAACATGTGGTATTTTTGACTGTTTATTGCGGAATTTTAATCACTTCCTGAAACATATACTCCTACAGCTGAATGAGTTTATAGGCTGTAAATTATGAATGTAACTATATTAATTGGGTAGATTTTTGTAGTGTATCTTTGTAAATGACTTGTTCTATACATACTTCTGCTTTTCCTGGGATGAATAAATTTATTATTAGGTGAGTATATAAATGATTACGCAAACGTTCCACAATTAGTCATTTTTATACTCACCTAGTATGGAGTTCCACCAAGTAAAGGCTTCGTCCATTGATTATAAATTATATATAAATAAATATAAATTAATATATGATCATTTATTGTTATCATTAATTAATTTGCGAATCTAGCTGACGGCAAGTGAAAACAATGTGAAAGTCTTCTCTTTCTGTTCACTCAGCAGATAAATTCGTTATCGCATATAAAATTTCGTTTAAAATAACGTTTATCAATTTGAATGTAGGTACACACAGTATGAGAGTAGCATGCTGGTTTATCATGAGATTGAATGCTAAAGGTGGCCCCCCGGCAGGAAAAGGTTCCCCATTCTGATCAAGGTGGACCCAACCTCATAATAAAACCGTTATATTTTACCATCCATTACCAAGCAGATCATCATCATCAATCATTTTCCGCATCGTTACGTCAAAATTATTTTCGCTAACGTTTAAAATCATAAAGAAAGCCTTATTAAGAAATCAGACTGATTTGACAAAACGCCAAGTAGAGTTGGAGCAGAGAATTTCACCTCTTCGTCGGTGAGGTAAGATTAGTCTTGAGTGGTAATCTCCCATCTATCAAGGGGTAAAAAACAGGTTGCGAGGTAATTCAGGACTTGAGTAAGCCTCTCTCTGGGCCGTCTTAATGCCTTTTACTGCGCTGATAATCTTACGTGTTGAGACTGGCGTTAGGCTGCTTGAGGACAATCGAAAAAGGTCGCCGCTACGGAATTGCTTCTCGAGCTTGTTTGGGTAGGATGGGTAATCTTGAATGAGAAATTGGCACTTGTTCGCATAAATACATATCCCTTGAGCAGCATGATGACGACGGGGATATCCCTCGTGCGCAACAAATATTTGTTTCGCCTGATGCTTTTACCGATCTTAAACTTACCTCACCAACCTTCGTTTGCTCTACTGAAGTAGAGTAAAAATAGGAAGGTTAGCGTTAGAATAAGATCACAGCAATTTGTCATACTGCTTAATGTTAATGCAATCTTTTTCCCCTTTCTTAGTCTAGTTTTTATTTGAAGAGAGCGCATCAAAGTTTTCGTTTCATTTATTGCGTTTAGTAGTAGTAATATTTTTGAAATTGATTCGACAACTGAGGTCATTTCGCATGGGCATCGAATCCAGGACCGCTAACACCCAAGGCGAAAACCGAAATTTATATAAGCACCAGTAATATTTCAGTTTAGGTGGTCTCATTAGTCTTTTATCATAATTTCGAAAGAGATTTAATAAATTTGATACATTTGATCCTTTGACAACCTTCATCAAAATCGTATTGTCTTTTAATTCGAGAACCAAATTTAACTTCGGGAATACACATCAATCAATTGTTGAGGTGATTTAATGTGTTTCAAGTAATTACTCGTTTCGTTTCCAGTTTGGAATCAAGATCAATCCGTAGAGGAATTTGATCGGATTTACCTCTATTGATAATCAATCCTTCTCTAATTGTAACACTTAATTGTTCCTTAGGTATCATACAGTGGTCAGTAGAGTTCTAGTGGCCAAAGGATGCGCCTGACCATATTTTATTCCTACACATTGGAGCGTATTCCTGGGCCGGGAGCACTCTTTCTAAGAGTTGACTACGTAAATGTCTTATACGGTAATGATTGACATATAAAATAATATCTCATTAGCATTTTTCTTCATGTGATAGAATATTCTTTAATTTCGTTTCCAAAGGAATTTTCGTTTGCAGAACTTAGTTACAGAGAGTAGCTGCCTATCCTATGTGGAACTTTTCCTGCATCAAAAAATCCCAACGAATACAATGAGCCCAAATTACGCCAAACCCTTGCGCGGCCCAGATTTTTAGAAACTAAGCATTATGAAAGCACACAGTGCACGTAAAAGAGTAAATTTGTCGACGAAATTGTGTCAACGAGAACGGCGGCCTGAAATGTATTCTTTCCCGATACTTTCCATTCATTAGCCACGTACGGCAAAAATTATATTGATAATCGATATCTGTATTAGGGGATATTGAAGTGGTATCGTCCTCCGTTCCGTCTTCCGTGGAAATGAATTTGGGCGCATAGAGACTTGGAGAGAGAATTTTATTTGCTCGGAATAACTTAAGTGAGGGAGAAAATTAGTCTGACGGAACCGCCCTGTGAAGATAAAGGTAGAGAAAATTATCTTAGCTCGGAGGCGACGAGAGAGAAACGTCGCTCTTTTGGTCCTTGCTTTCTCTCCATTTATACCATTGTTTATTTGTTTATGCGCCCGCTCATATAATTTTCCATCCAACGGAACCCGACATTTTTGAAATTGATTAATAATTCCACGCTGAATAAAACATCCTTGCGAGAGCACTGTGTCATCCGCGTAGCAACTCATTTACATGTAAATACCCTCGCTGATTGCGTCAAAAGCCGCAGTGCTTTCTCAAAGTTACTTTTTTCAAAAGTTTGACCGTCTCCTTAGCGCTATAAAGTCCCAGTACCAGACACGATTCGTACTTTGCCAATTATGAACTCTCCTTTCAACTTCTACGTAGCCTGAGGGGCGGAAGAGTCATGGCGCATGCGTGAGGAAATTAAGGAGAGAAAGCAGTCTCGTGGGCATATATGAGGTGGATAAGTGTGAGATGGGGCAAAGTCAAAGGACTGATGTCATGGGGTGGCGATGGGGGTGAAGGGTTAAGCTCCCATGGGTGTTGGGGTCGCAGCGTACTGATCATACTCTGTGTGTATTGTATGATTGACCTATGTAGGATAATGCAGGTGCGGCTGTTAAAGGGGAAGAAATTCATGTGTTCCGAGATCTTCGAGTCAAAGCTGGCTTGTAGGGGTAAACGCGGGAAACATGCATCCAAGAAACTGCGGAACTAATTTTCACTTGTACACGAGTGAGCGCGTCTTGACGCGAGGCTTTTATGCTCCATTAGCAAGCATATCTTATGCGGCGAAGGGGTTAATATTACCTGTAGATTTCGAGTAAACTTATGCGTTGCTCATCACCTACTTCGCGTGCCGCCCGCCTCTCAGGATTTTGCTGAAAAATGTTTATATAATTTCAAATACTAAGTTCGCCTTTATGTAGATTGAAGCCTTTGATATAACTAGTTTCTCATGCTGCAAGTGCACCATCAGAACTCTTGATCTGAGTAGAGAAGCCGATGATAATATGACTAATAAAGTAGGAGTGGCACACTTTAAGGAATAACGCTCTATCGTAAGCCTCTAAAATTTTAAAAGGAAGGACTGCCAGTACTATTTGGTATAATTTAGGTTAACATAGTACGTTTTTATTTAGCATTCATTATCCGTCTTTCCAGGATATTTCTAATTAATGCTATCATACTCTTCTGAATTCTGAAGGCGATACTCCTAGTTGACAGAAGTTCAATGAAGTCCATTTATTTAAATTTTTATATTCAAAACTAAACATTTTATTTTCATCGCCAACCAAAATTAATTTCCTTTTGTACTGTTTCGGCCAAAATTTTTGTATGAATTAAATTTGATCCTTTGAGAATTCGTCAGGTATATCAGATACAATTCGGGTATTACGTAAATAACAATCGGATATCCAAACCCTCGAGTAGATGTTCACGATTATTTTCAATGAAAATGAGTATCATATTCGTAGAAAAAAAAGTTAATTATATTATTTTATTTTCTAGCATAACTGTTGCATTCCCTGTAGATTTTATTTGATGCGTAAATGTAATAAATATGATACAATCTGAAATAAAGACAAATCATAAGTCTTACCTCGAATTGCATCTTCGAGATTCTAAAACTGATTTTGATATGAAATATCCGTATATATCTTTATAAGTTCGATAAATACAATATAGCATATAAACATCAGTTAGGTAAGGAACAAAACGTAAGATATTTCGGTGGAATTTCATGGAGACATTTCCCTAAACAAGCGAAGACAAGCCGGGAGACTTCCAAAATTCCGGAAGCAACTCAATGCCGATGAGATAAAATATTCATGGGAAGTCGATGTAAATATAGTACGAAATAAGCTAAAAGATGAGGAAATACTCTAGAGTCTAGACGATTTAATATTGTAATATTGCAAGGTTGACGCAAGACTATCGGAGAAAATTTTAAATTGATATTGTTTCCAAATGAACCTAAAATGTATAAAGAAGGAAATAAAAGTAAGATAATAATTACCTGAAAAGAAAAGGTAAATTAATTACTTGGGAAAAGGAAGTCGTGAGAGAAGAGTACCATAAGTGTTTCTTAAAGGGTCTAAAACTCGTTAAAGGATTCAACGTAATGAAATAAAGAGAACTAGAAGATAGAATGAGAGTGCCTATTAAAGCTTAGTCTATTTGGTACTTAGAATTGCAGCTGTTGCTTATTTTCTTGAAGGAACCGCATGAGAAACTCATTAATCATTCGCTCTCACATTTTCTGTACCGGAATCCCATCATCTCTATGAGATAAATGATTTATGAAGTATTTTGCATCAGAGATGGAGCTCGTAATCTACTTAATTAAATACAGGTATATTATTTTACTTCTTATTTTTATTCTTTCGTTTTAATTACTAATACTCTTTTATTCGCATTTTATCACAAATTATAAACGGCTTCATTCTATTTAAAGTGAAAAGTGGGAAAAGTGAAAATGATTTAATTTTGTGAAGGAGAGAAATTTAAAGTAGTCTGCACTTGAAATCGAAAATCCGTTTTCCCACTAGAGCAGAGGATCTCGTCCGATTTTTTCACTTAACTAGAAACGAATCAAAGAGAGGGTTTTCGATTGAAGTCGGCCTCTCTCGCCTCACGCGCTGCCTTTTGAAGCTCAGAATGAATTCAGTACACCAATAGAAACCTTAAGTATTGGAGAAACCAATTAAGTTTATTCTCGGAATTTTTATTCAGTTCCCTTACGTCGGAAAAATGTGGAAATTCACGGGAACTCCGTCGCGGGAGAAAGCATCTGTCCATCGAAACGCTTTCTATTGGCTCAATTAGTCAGTGAGGGCAATAACAGCACTTTAACTGTGCTTTCACAGATTTTAAATGCATAAAGAATCGTCAAGGGTGATGGATGTGCCACGCATAACTAACTGTAGAAAAGATTTGACTGCTCGAGATCCCAATGCGAAGTGGTAATTAAATCTTCCCTCTGCTTCCCTTAATTTCAATTATCCTCCTCCGGAAGCTAAAAGCATAAAACAGATTTCGTAAATTTTCTGCACAACAACTTTATTTTGATTCGAGCCATTTTGCATTCTATGGTGTTAGAGTCATACATTTCTTTCTTACAATTCTTTAAATACAATTCCTTAAAGAAAGAAAGGGCGTCTTTTTATGGGCTAGATCGAGAAAAGAATCCATTATAAAAGAGAAAGTTGCTCGATATTTCAAATGAAAAATATCTTGTATTCGGTCACATTCTTAGAATTTGTCGTCATTAGGAATCTGCTTGTGATTTACATACATCTTTTATTTTGTCAACGTACATACTTAACGATACGAATTCATTTTTTAACCTCGTACAAGATACATGATTCTACGGTACAACTTGTAATTAATTCTGAAAATTTTGGATCTCACTTTTGAAACTTTTGGCTGAGCTTCACTGACATCTTGTGATAGCTTGCTTTGTTCTCCCAGAAAGGAAAAATTTAGAGAAACATAGCTTAAGCATTTGTATATTGATAAATCATTCTTCTGTAAGCGGTCGATAAGACCATATGACTACGGTTTTCACATTGAAGTCATCAAAGTACACTCAACTCCTTCCTTTTTAAATGGTCTGTTTTTTCTTTTCTTGGACTGAAGCAATTTTTTCGTACATCCGGCGTAGCATTTATCGGAAGTGTTTCAGACAGTGAAAATCATATCTGACCATTGCTTTGTCAACGGCAGTGGTTGTCGCTGATTAATTATTAAAACCCAAATTAAGACCAAAAATTAAATATAAATTTAAGTCCCGTAGAATTTACAGCACAAATTCTAATCGTTGGTACGTCATTTCCAATTTAAAGGGCGTTATAAGAGTCATCGTAATGTTTCAAATTTGGTGACAATTTTTTCCTTGAAATCATTTCATAAATACTATCATTTGAGTGTTTAGCCGAGAATGTAAAGAATAAACGGTGCATCAGCCGTCACGTTATTTTGAATTCATGACTTTTAGTTATGCTTGAGAGATTATGTAAATATGTAATGCAAGTTTCTCAGGGAGAAAATTTGCCCAAATAAATTGAATATAATTAATTTATACGCGAAGTTGTGTTTTTTAAGTATTTACTGTTTGTTTATTCCTTTGTAGTGGTTGGAGTGATTGTTGACATGTATTTGGGTGGGGAAATAGAGTATCAGCGTCCGTTTTGATGTAATTCCTTTCTACCTATAGATAACGATATCTGCACATCCAGTAACGAAACCTAATGGGTAAACTCAAATTTTAACTCGATCTTTTGACCAAATGGTGAATTTTTCATTTGCTGGTCCATTTTTGCAGGAAGCGGGAAACTTTATCTTTAAAAATGCGTGCCATTTATATATTTTGATGGAATGTGATGGGAGAAAGGCGCTGGTCATCGAAAACGGACGTTTAGAAATAATATATAAAGGTCGTCAATACCCTTGAGATTTGTGAAACGATTACATTTTCCCTAAATGTACCGCTTTGCGGTATTTCACTTTGCGTGCTTTAAGGGAACACACGTCCTGTCCCGACTAAAATCCTTAAACAGCTGACGAGATTGGAAGATTTTAATCCATCCCTCTCACCGGCTGAAAAGGTTCGCAACGATACTCGCAGGCGAAATGTTAAGCTCCACCCTTTCGATAATGGCCCCAAAACAACAACTACAAATGAACCGAGTCGACCCCAAATAAACGAGCCTCCTACGACGGTGACGATGTACCTCCAACTTTGAGCCCTGGGTCAGGTCATAACAAAATGAAGCCCTCGCAACCCTTAACGAGCAGCCTGACAAAAACCAGAGCCTTCAAATTCTTTTCCTTCCGCAACACGACGAAGCATATAGCTGTCGTCGCCCTTATGATATTTTCCTTCGATGACGATGGAATTTATGCCGCGATCACGTGCAGTGATACGTTCTTTCGCTATGTTCCAATCAAAGCATCCCTAAAGTAAATGTTATTCTTTAATTATAGGAGCTGATGATTGGAGCTCTTTTTCGGTAAATTTCATTAGCGATGCCTTATTTCGTACGCCAGCGACGCTTTTTCCGTAGAATTCTCCCAAAAATACCGGAAAGGCCGCCGGAATAACAAGTCAGAGAAATTCATTTCGCCAACAAATTTAAATCGCAGCTCTCCATCTGGTTGTGGACACATAACTTCAAAAATAACATAAATACGGCATAAAATTACCGAAGTAATAGGATGGGCGGCAATTCAGGGCATGAAGCGTGGATTATGAAGTGCTAGCTTGATGGTAACTCAGTTGTGATTTTTCATGCATTCTCTTAGGTGTTCTTCGTTAAAGTCGTAAATTTATTCAATTGAAACACATAGGAAGTTCATACTTCACGTATATCCAGAATTTGCGCCTTAGTTGTACGTTTCTTTCAACCTACTCTTTATTTGCAATTCTCATTTCTTTCTGTCTAGAAGAAAATTGACTTCCATCCTTTGCTATTGATCGGTTTCAAATGTCTTTTCATCCTTATCCTGATTCAATTTGGTACCTGAGGATGAAGATGTAGACTGATGCCTGTTTTGAAAATTTGAGCTACATAGAATATTCAACGTTAATCCCACTTTTTCCTAGGAATATCGTAATAATGGCCTTGTAATCAAATCGCCTACAATATGGCTACTTTTGTACAAAGGTGCATTAGTCAATATTATAACGAAGAAAATTCTCTAATTATTTTTCTGAAGTGGTTCAAAGATTTAAAAACAGCTCTACCATAGCTTTCATGAGTCAATGATAAAAAATACATTCTTTTCATGAAAATGTATTCCTTTTCACTGGATCACAACAAATACTCAGTGTTTAGAGATACAAGAACTAAATATATCGAGCGTCTTAGAAAAACAATTTTCTCCTTATTGTTTGAGATCCCATTCTACCAGTTCCATCTTTGGAATTCGTTTACAGAGGAAACGTCCAAAACTTTATATTTATTTTTTCGGTTGAAATAACAAGCTAGGCAAAATCTAATTGGAATGTAAATGCGGGGAAACAAAGAAGAAGAAATGGATCTTTTTGGGACCGAAAATTGAGAATAGAAGAGGAAAAATAGTAGACAACGTGAATTATGAACAAAGAAAATATCTCGAAGTCATTTACATTTTCTGAGACTCTAATTACACTGGTGCTCCTCCATCGAACTAAATTGACAAAGCATTTGGATAATATTCTCTGTAAGAGAGTATCATCCAAATGCTTTGCCATGTAAGAAGATAGACTAAAAATTACCGTTTTATGTTACTTCTAGATTCGTCAGATGTATGTGTGTGAGAAAGCACGTTTGAAATTCTAAATTGGGAAAGGCATCTTTTCACAGAATAATGCGCATCCAGGAAAAATCCCAAGGAAAAACGGACTTGAAAAAATGTCTGAAGGGACCGGGAGTCGAACTCGGGACCTTCCTCTTCGGGATGTTGCTTATCAAACTAAGCTATTCGGCCAGAAAATTTCTCAAACCGTTTCAGGAATTTTTAAGCAAGGGCAAGTATGGTATAGAGGAAGATCCCAAGTTCGTTTCCCCGTCCTTTTGGACTTTTTTCAAGTCCGCTCTTTCTCAGAAAATTTGAAGTCGAAAATTTCAGTGTATCTGCAGATTGTTCCTCACATCATTTCAAATATTTATCGCAATTTTCTATATCACTAGTTAAAAAAAATATTAACAGATTTTTATTACCTATCCATGGTATTTGAAAACTATATTTTAGGAAAAAATCATTCGATTTTAATAACAACATTTCATCACTGGAGTTGATTTGTGGACATAAAAAAGTAAGCTGCCACCCGTTTCTAAAGAACTCGGTTGCTGTTTCTTTGGTTAAAAATCTCGTAGAGCAACAAACATAAGACTTCAGAGGTCTGAAATTTCCATTATCTCGTTCGACAAGTAATAGTCACGAATAAGATAAATCTCTTAAAGTATGAGATGTGTACTCAGGGAAAGATACCAAGGCAGGTCAATGTAATACTTAAGTGAAGTTTCTTAACGTCTCGTTCACGCGAAATCACTAACATTAATCATATGATAAGAAATAAAGTGGCAGATCTTTTCCAGTTGATTCAAGATTGTGACACGGAATATCAAAACGGCATTATATTTTCGAAGCAGGCAATTTTCTACGAGATAACAAAACAGAATTCCGGATACTTATTCCGACGTTTCCTTCAATATATACAAAAATTTTCTTTGAGAGCTCCGAGTATAGGAACTAAGAGCTAAGAGTATAGGAAAAAACGTAGCTGTAGGTACGTAATGGGAAGAAATTTATAGCTGCTTCTGGCGTATTTGGTTGCACATGACCGCCTACACAGCTATTGGAGTCCAAAACACAGTAATGATGTAGGCAACAAACCTCATGTTGATATTATTAATATCTATTTCGTCCTCTTGGAAAAATGGCAGCTTTTGTCAGCACCATGCTTCTCGTCGGTACCTTTATAAGGAAAGAGGTTTACTTTCTTACCAAAAAATATTTACTTACATAAAATAGCATCTAAGAGAGATATTTGGTAAATAGTACGATATTCCAAACATTCAACACCGGAATGACATCGGATAAGAGGAGGTTGAGGCTAGATATAGATTTTTAATAGTATGGGCGCAACAACTCTTCATACAAGACCATTAATACCATTTGATGAGACATCTAAATGCATTTACATGGAGTACTCTTCTCATTAAAGCTGTACGAATTTCAACTGTGCCCCATGATAGCTCTGCTGATAAGGATGAATGATAATTTCAAGTGATGGGTAGTGAATGAGGTCCGAACTCGATTCATGGCTTGCATCGAATAATTGATAAGGAAGCTCCTTTGTCCGTAAAAGGGCTGGATTTTACGCCCTTTTTACAACCAAAGAAGTTCCCTTTTTAAATTATTCGAACCCGTTGTAAAAATCTAACCAAACCTAATTACTGGCAGCTGCTTTAACTTAAGTATGGTCCTTGGAATCGATCATTCGGATTCGGTCATTATTTTGATAACGGAGACTCCTTCCACGTACAGGGAATAAAACTTGGACCCGTTGAGTACACGAGGGGCATCGTTTAGTGAAGAATTGGAAAAAAATGAAACCCACATAAAATAAAAGGGTAGGATCGATAGATATGGACCTTTATTAGGGCGGTATTGGGACCGGAATCAATCTTTTCGCATAGCCTTTACAGCGAAGGTCCAAAAGCTGTCCTTCACTGCCTCAGCTGGGTCCCCTTTTCGACTGACGGCGCTAAAATCCTGCTATACCCTTGCTAGCAATTTGTTAGAAATCGAAGCACGTACTCCTAGCGAAGTTCATCTATTACCCGATCCGCATCATTTATATCTATCGATCATTTTTATGAATTGGTTGAAGCAACATGGTCACATCTTTTTCGGGCGAGATACGTCTTTTTCGTTTCTTTAATAAAATTCATAACGTACCCAATTTAAGGAAGATGCCAAAAGTTGGGAAGAAACGGTGAGGAGGAGTGAAATAAATTGGAAGAGCAAGTTAAATTTTGTTTATTTTTTCCTCTGCGCAAACCTGTAAAAGAGTGTTTTTCCTCGCGACCACTTTAAAAAGAATCCAAACGAGATTGGAGACAAGAAATTCCGAGGGCACGACGATTGTCACGGAATTAATTTTCTCTTAATTTCGAACACTCAACCGATTCGACAAACATCGTTCTCTCGACACCCCGATAAAGTCGATCTGTTAAAAAATTCCCGATACAACGCGTTGAACTATTTCCCAAAAAAATCGTGCTTAAACTACGTGATAACGTTGCTGATATCCATTGGACTAGTCCACTACATCATCGTTAGCACGCTTGGAAGTTGTAAAATGTTTCTTGCCACCGAGCAACTTGTGTCATTAAGCAAATAAGGGCGTATAAATTTTCAAAATTTCTTTGCGGATGTGCGATGTTCCCTCCCGTACACCACCCAAAAAACTAGTAATTTTTGTCTCCCCTTTCGAGTTGCTGCCAAGGTCTACTGCAGGGCGAAATAAGTTTTAAATGAACAATTAGGTACATACCCCTTTACTTCGGCCCAAGCCAAATACGTATTTCAACAGCAGTGAATCCTTAATGAGGGCTGATTCAGCGATGGGAAATTCCACTCAAATTACGTGCATCCGCCGTTAATCATGCACGATTCAGACTGCGGAATTTGTGAAGTGACGTTCGATTTCAAATAAGTGGCCAATTCCAACTTACGCAGCATAACCTGAAACTTAAGCCAAATCGACTATTTCCCAGATTTCTTTCCTTGCATGTCTTCTCAGGCATATAATTATTATTATTGAACTCTTTTTGCGAGATTAATACACTTACCTTTGCAGATATTCTATTAAGACATGAAAAATGAATGCAAAACTAATATCTACAATTTACTTACATCTAGAGAGAAAAAAATCTAAAACAAGCAAAGTAAACAAAATCTGTAAAAGCTATACAATTTTTAATTTTATATATTACGTATTACTTAACATAATATCCGTCTAACCTTTTCACAGGCTCATGATTGAATTCTCACCTTACGCCCAATATACACCTCAAGGTAGTACCAACATCCTCTTATACGGGTATCATCATTTTTCCGTCATTTATAAATTCATACCGTTCTCTGATTGCCATTCTCCGTTGACATTTACTTTTTCTCCCTAAGTACACAAGACACAACATTCTCACAACATGACTAATGTATAACGTGAAATGAGTCTTCTTTCTATAGAAACTATTTCACTCCATCACACTTCTATTCCCAAGCTCCCACTTTTTCGCGATAGCCAGTGTTTTAAACCACATATTGTGTTAAGAGAAAGCCCTGGCGGCTTACAATCGAATGCTTCATTTACGACCGGATATACATTTCCCGAGTTCAACAAAGTTTGATATATCTGGCTGTTGAAATAGCTGAGAGTTTTGTGTTGCAGCAGTTTGAAAATTGATTTAAAAGTCTGGCGATCCACCAGTAAAAGGTTTGCGTGTTTGCACAGTGGAGCATTTTAAAGTATCAAGAATCAGAAATATCGATCGCACATCTGCACTGGGCAACTTCCGCCTCTTGGGAAAACTAGTAATTGAAGAATTCGAAAGTCTAAAAATATATCATAATACTGCACTCAATCATAACGATGAAATTAAATTTATAACCCATACTGTCGTTTTACATTATAACCTTTTATGCCTGCGTCATGATGAAACAATATTGAAAATGTAAAATCGTAAAAATGGGGGACTTAAGAGTATTTTGGCCTAGTCATTCGGGTATGGAATACTATTTAAACCTATCTATGGAATATATAAAAGTATATATAAATATATATTCTGCTATATTTTTAGTGCCACGCGATAATTATTTTTGTATAAAATCTGTATTTTCTTTTTTAGTTTGTTATTGAGTTATTTAATACCCTGATTCATGGGATTTACCAGGGGAAAATAAATATAATGATCATTTTACCAAAAGACAATAGCAAAATGAACATTTGCTGGAGAAAAATTTATTCTTTGTATCATATATTCGTATACCCTACCTTTCTGTTGTGTTCTATACAACATCTAACATTCTTGGGCATCTGCTACATATATGCCGTCACATGCTTGGGATTTTTAAGTAAATTAAACGCTTCAAAAGGCTAAAGATTTTTTTTTTTTGCTTTTTTAGGAAAAATTAGAAATATAATCCTACATTCGTTAGGCTCTATGTTTTATTTTACTGTTTTGACTGAAATTTTTCTTGACTATTTTCCTCTTTGGTATCTGAAAGGAACCCCATGTAGTGAAAAAGGTCAGCCTTTATTTTAATATATACGGTAAAACTTCTCGTGCTTTACATCTGCGTTTTTGCTTTCTGCTGTTCGTTCCTATTTAAAGGGGATATTTTATATGAATTATAACTATGCGTAGGTCAACTATGAATAACAGCTATGCACACCAAATAGAAATATAAGAGTCAGTCTATCAATGCAATGGCTCATTTTTAAAATCATTTTAATACTATCTCTTAGCAATAATTTACATAACTTACAATTTATTTTAATTTACGATATGAATTTGGATTAAGAGTAAATTTTAGAGTAATTTAATACTAAAGAACGGTAGTTCTCAACTAAAATTACTGCTGAAGATTATTGAAATAATAGTAAGGTAAAGCATTTATCGCAAGTTAATTTTATCCATATATTTGTATTTCATAGGAGGATAAATGATATATAATTCTTTTACAATCCTATCACTCTTTGAATTATTCACTTCAGTTGTTTACTTCATTGCATTGCTTTTAGAGAATCATTTCTGTAATTTAGAAATGCATTGAATATTTGTTGAGAAAGCGTGCTCTAAGCTAAGTTTGAGTTCCAAGGACAATTTCCCAGAGCATTTATATATTGCATGATGTTTTAAATTTAATTTATATTTCTCTTCCGACAAAAAGCCAAAGAAGGAAAACGCTTATCAACGAAGAGAAACTGCGAAAACTCCACGTAAAATGTTGTGACTAGAGCAAAAATAAATGTCCGAAGCGAAATATGATGAAATTCACTTATGGATGGAAAAGGTGAAGCTTTTATTAACTACAAAATTTTAGCATCTAGCAACGATGGCTTGGACCATGACTAAGACTGAACATTTGTGAAGTATGACTTCATTGACATACCCTTATCGGAGGATTCATAATGTTATTTTGTATTTATCAATTTGTTCACGCATAAAGTATTTCAGTCATTGAATTCGTTTGGAAATTTCCACTCTGTAAAACATCGTATTAATGCCATCTACGTCATAATGTTTCCATTTCCATGTCTTAAAAATCCTTTCCACTAGTTTTAAGTTTAGAGAACAACTATCAATAGCTTTTACAGGTTTTTCGCGCCCAGTAATTCTGAATGTTTTCCTATTATTGAGTTTCCTTAATTTTTTTTAGGTTTCCTAATTTCCTAGTTTCCTAATATATTTTCCTTATACATACTTTATTTGGCTTAACGCGCACTATTTCTCGATTCCGAGCACGAAATAGCGACAGATGGAATGAAAGACTTTTAATCAAAATTTCGCTATAGTAAAGACGCGTTCCAATCAAATTAATCTCTTTTAAGAGCATTAATAAATCATTGACGTGCCAGCAGCAAGCCGTCCAAGCAACCTAGCACAAAATAGGGTCACGAGTACCCCTGGTTTAATAGCGTTTCATGGTACCGAATGCCGATGGAAAGAATTTCTCTTTCACATATCGATCCCGGCGCTCGTTCGAACAGTACGACCGGATTCGAAATTGGAGGAAATGTCGTAGAGCGGGCGGAATGTAACATCCATTCATTTCCTCGCTTATTTTTTTTCGCACGGAACTCGACGTTTAATGCAAATCTGATACTTTTTTTAACGATTCCCCCGACTGTGTCGGCAATTTTTGCAACCGGTCACGCCAACCACGAGGAGAGGCGTTCTCCGAATTGACGCAGGATTCTGTGATGAATTCGGGGAGATCCGGTGGGAGGGATCCGACTAACTTCACCCAACGTCGATGTCAATTAGGAAGGGAAAGCAGAAGTAATAAGTACCAAGCCAAGTACAGCGAGGGTTAGCGAAGGTTAATTGGTCGATGTGAGCATAAGCGGAATGGAAATTGCCATTGTCCCAACGACTCCCTGGGCACGCGAATACCGCTCCACGTTGCAAAACGCTGCTTTTCTCACATCTAAACCCCTCTGTCCATTAGCTCAGCTCCGATACAATGGCTTTCAGTCGTCGGAAGATAACGTAGATTAGAGGAATGCGGAGAAAGGAAAATTATGAGGTATCGAATTTGTGTACGAATTGTGTTGGAATGTGAAGAGGACGTGGGAGGATTATGGAGTGGCCGTTTTAGCGCTTTCGGAGCGGGATTTCCTGTATCATAGTCTATTTCCAATTTGAGCGCGGCCACTATATACACTCGTGATAAACAAATCGGAAATGGGTTGATCCAATTCGGGAAAACTTAGATGTCTTTTGCCTTGTTCTGCCTATGAGGTTAGGGATTTTTAGACGAAGCGAAGGTGAAAAAGTCTACATGAACGGGACTCGAACCCAGACCCTCCAGTTTTTGCATGTTTTTGAAAGTAATTAAGCTATAACGCATATCCTGATTCAGTTTTATGGGAACTTTGCTGCAAAATACGTTCGGCTTAGCGGCACCACCAACGTCACTGTCCTCACAGATGTGGCAAATCCAAAAAATACGTAAAAGAGACGCGCCCTCCTTAAGGAAAATAGAAAGTAAAGGGACTTAAGAATAACCATCTTAAAAATAACGCCTTCTAACGTACAGACCGGATTTTTAATTTGAATGACATCTTCAGGGGAAAGAGACACCTAAATGTGTAAATACTTTGACGATACCGGCCGAATTGAAAATCTTCTGTGAAAGTTGTAAATTGTTTTTGTTGGATGGCCGCTGTGAAGTCATGGTGGAAAATAACAATTTGATTTAGGACTTTGCATGAGATGCAGTGCACCTTAGAAACAAAGAAATAGTCGGTGGAATAATCATAGTTGACCGTGATTCGAACCTCAGAAGCTTTACTGAAAACCTTCTGAGCCTTCTTTACGTGATAACTAAACTGGTTTAGAATCTCGGTGCGTGTCATAGGAATTTCTGATTTATTTTCTCTTCCCCTCATTCCTTTGCTCTTCTCGGTCGCACGGCTTTGGTGACAAACTTACGTAGAAATCAATTTCCTTCGGGATTTTTTATGAAAACCCTCCAGGCTCCAATAAATGTTTACATGCTGTTGTTGGTTTTTGTTGAGAGAAAAATCTAGAGGCTGGATTTGCCTTCTCTTTACTTAGGTCCCAATGTATTCCCGAGAATCAGAAAATGGGTAACTTAGAGCTGAAACGTGTTTGGATGGGAAACATAGGAAGTTTCTAAGAGAAATATTGGAAATTAGTTTGATTTCGGGGAAATTCAAATTGATTAACAAAGAATGAAAAAAATGAGTAAAGAATTATATTGAACTTGCCTTAAGTTTGCCCGTCTCCTCCTATAAATTGAATGCTTATTTGCTTTGAATATTCGTTTGACTAATTTGCTCTGATGCTTTTGGAACGACAAATTAAACAAAGACTGACTAAAAACAGAAAGGAAACTATAGACAAGGAAAAACCCTGCTCCCAGGCAATCGCCGAGAGAAATTAATCACCACCCAATTAATTGAGATAATCAATGTATATATGCAATGAAACAGAAATATTCCTCAAATAGCTCGGATATGCATATCATATGGCAGGCAATAACGGAAAAGTTCTAATATCATTCTCTGTATGAGCTTTTTTGAAAAGGTAAAATATAATCCAGAATTAATGAAGACCTAGCCTTTATTTCTGAGAAAGTAAGCCATTCATTCATTTATGATCAAAAAGCTTTGTTTATAAGGTATCATTTCGTGCATTATTGAAGGATCCGATGAAGACTGCCTCAAAAGATTTAAATAAGCTATGACTTCATTTCATTGTTTGAAAAATGCAGAATTTTTCCCATATTCGTACGTTTCACGGACAACCTGCCATAAATAAAAACACATTGATCAGCTCAGTGAATGTGGGTTTTTTTATAAGCAGAAAAAGTTTTTGTTCAAGCAATAGAGAGAACGTGAAAATGTTAATTCCATATCTAATGATGCCTCCAAATTAATACAGAAGAGTCTATGCCTTTTTTCATTGAAATCAGAAGGTAAAAAAATTTTGAGGAACTGTGAGCTTAAATAAATTTAAATTGTAGGTTGAAATTTCTCCTACTAGTATTTAACGTTTGTGAAGATATTCTCTGAAAATATTTGTGAAACTAATTCGAAGTATGAAAGTAAAATCACCTTCACGAGACAGCTAAGTATATTGCATTAATTAACATTAAATTTTCACCTGGTATGATAAAATAATCTGTCAGAAAAAATACCATGAATATAATAAAATGAATTACCTCACAGTAAAATTATTTTCTCCCTTAAAACAGGCTTGAAGTATTTTCTGTAATTCAGTTGAACATTCGGAAAGAATATCCCGTTGTAGTACGTTTACGGACATTGCTTTAAGGTACATCTCCACCATTTACCATTACCTTTCTCCTGAAGTGAAAACCAAGCATAGTTGTATTCCCCCTTTAAGTCTAAATATACTCGCTTAGTGCCTCTCCTTTCTCATAATACTTCCTCTCTATCCCTGTACATATGTGCATTCCTTTTTGCCGCGCTCAGTATTCCATCTCTCTCGTGTATCATCCTGCAGAAAAGGTGTCCTTTCTCTTCCGATATTAAGCCCGCTATACCTTCCATGGATATTCCTTTCTTCCTCATATCTTCCCACGCATATACATATAGATAAATTTTGACCTGGTTTATGTATACATAAACATGGTGGGTAATATATAAATAAAGGAAAAATGTATTCATAAACATGGTGGATAATATATAAATAAAGGAAAAATGGACTCAAAACCGAAATTTTTATACATACAATTGTTTATATAAATATTATTGTATTTAATATTTTTAATAAATATCATATTCAACATGTATGTAATCGTGTTTGTATGTATGTATTGAGGCGTGTATACATGCATGCATACACACACACACATGTAAGGGCAATATTTATATGTTTACACACGCATTCACGTATATAAACTTCAGTTTTGAGTTCATGATTTCTTTGTCCCTCTTTCCCATTTCCGCCGGAACATCTGTCTGCCTATCCATTCCCTATTTTCCCTTTTTCATGCACTTTCAATTACCGCAGCCCATCGAGTGTCGGGGAAAGAATTTACCGTTCTGCGGAAATAAAAGCGCGAGTTTCGAGCCACGAAGGCATTCGATATCACCCGATGAATTATTTGCTTATTTCAATCGCCGCCGATCTCTTTCATCGCTATCTTTTTAGCGTCAAATTTCGATTAATCGTTTGTTTGCGTTAATTAATTTGATTATACCGCGGAGGTATTCACTCGCGCCATCCGCGCCTATCAAAATATTGTCGCTCCATTGCTCAAAGCACTGTTTACCCTTAGCTGGGTCCATGTATAATGGAGATTACATGCGTTTTCAAAGAGGCAAACATCATAAGGATGTCTCGGACTCCGTGAGTTGCTATGATCATACATATATAAATCGGTGAGTTGCGCGTCGCCCATTTACCTAATTTTGCCCCACATGTGGTGACCTCAACACCGAGTATGCTTTTAAGTACTCTTTGCTTAGACACAGATAAGTATAATTATTGCTCGTATATTCGGTCATATCATTCACGAAAAGAAGTACCTGCAAATGGTTCCCAATTAACAGTTGTGATAATTAAAAAAAAACGAGAAACATCTTGGAAATGAATATTTTCTATTCATTTTTAGAAAGGAAAGCTCTACAAAATTAAATAATAGAATTTCCTTTATAGATGCTTGATTAAAAAGTTCCCTGTCTTTAAGTGTGATAGATGAGAACGTTACCTGAAGAAGATATTTTTTCATTGACAATACATTTGGCTGTAACAATCATTGAATCAACCTTATCATAAGAGGATTTTACGGTAATAATCATATGCTAGACAACAAATACTTGATATCATGAAAATTAATGGGCTGAAAGTTAAGTTACCATCCAACTCGCAAATGAAAAATGACGCTATTCAGCCTCGTGTAGTTAGGAAGATTCTGCTAAATACGTGCAGTTGGTATATTTTGCGTCATTTGGAAATATCTGCGTTTTTTATATTCACGGGAGTAATAGGTTTCTCATTGATCGATGCTGTTAGAACTCTCTCGGATGAGTTTTTTCCCCAATTCCATTTACCCGTACGTTGCCAAAAGGTGATCAATCAAAATGGGAAACACTTTACTGAATATATCTTCGTGTATTTTCAAAATGTTTTATTATGTTTCTTATATAAAAACTGCAGAAATTTGTGGGCAATATCCATAAAGATATAGGTTCCATGAGGTTTGATGATTAATCATGAGGACATAAGATCGATATCTCTTAAAATATCTGTCTATAAGTTCCAAAAACTATCAATAAGTTAAAAAAATGAAGTCAGTGTCTCTGATATATTAAGATTTTTAATGACAAACAAGAGCTCAGAGTTCATTTCAAACTAAAAAAAGCAAAAATAAGCCCTTGAATTCGCATTCTTATCTCAGCTAAAAAATTCCTTTTCAAAATTCATCGCATACTTTTCTTTCATCGGATACATGAGAAACAATATTGTTTGATCTTAAGTTCGACCGACTTCTCAATCCTGTCTTGTTAACACAAAGAAGTAAGAAAGCATCCTGTGGGAATCACTGCTTTGAGGAATGCGTGAATAATTTGTTAGCCCGCAGAGGTTAGATACAGGTTAGATACGCGCGCAGTAGATATGGGAAAGAAAGGAAACGTGTATGTAGAGACTCGGACCAATTTTCCGGCCTTAGAAAGCTTTGTAGAGAGAGAAGACAGAGGAAAAAGGAATCCCAAAACGCGGTGAAACTAAAATTCAGAAAGCTACCAAAACAGCCGCCATGTATAATTAAACTGGTATGCTCAATGCATGGCAGCTCTTGAATTTTTCGGAAGCTAAATAATGATTAAATAAGCTGCTGTTAATATTACATTGTGGGGGAACCTTTATCATTTCTCACCATCCTGTGTTTCTATGAATGTTAATTTCGTTAATCCACCGCAAACGAGTAAACTTTCACTCTGTTTATCCTCGGCTTAGTGAACGACAAATCCATCAATCTAATCATTAAAAAGTAGTATTGACAAAGAGTTACTTTAATTTAATTCCACCTTGAGTTTCTTGATCTTTTCTTTTCTGAAACATTAATAGTTTAACTATATAATTATTATTTATCTGCTACTGTTATTATGTTGAAATTGTAAAATAACGATTTCAGGAATCTATATTTTACAAATAATTAAAAAGCCATATTTCATAAACGCTAAAAATTTCATGAAGCCATATTTTATTATGCTTTAAAATCGTTTCATTCTCATTCAAAAACCCTGTAACATAAAGTATTTTAAGAGTACGCGATACATTTTATTGGACACAATAATATACTTCAAGTCTTAATTTGGACTTAAAGGGTTAGTTAATATATACTATATATTATAATCTTACTGAAATTATATTATTTAAGAAACTCTGTGATTTTAACTAAAATTGATTGATGATCTTCTATCACTTCTCATTTTAATAAGTACAAACAAATCCCAACAGTGTTTATGACATATATTACTGCAGCTAAATCGATGATATTTGGAGTTTGAAAGAATTTATATGTCATCAAGTTACCTGAATAGTTTTACTGTTTCACTTGGATATGGAATTATTTACTTTAATCAAACGATTACAATAAAAAACTGGTCATCGTTTTATATCCCTCTCTTTTTGGATGAATACAATCGATTACCGTTCCTTTTTCCGCAGTATTTGAGCTTGAGATATTTTTTAAATGAATACATTTCGATTTGCATAAAACTCTCTTGATTCTTTTACGATTCCTCTCATCAACACTTTATTATTTCAACTTAAAAAAGCTATAAATTCTTTATGTTTACTTTATTTTCTCTTCCACTGCCACATATTTCTTTCCACTTTAATTTAATAATTGTCCTCGATCTTTAAAAACTCATCGGCCTCTAGTTTTGGCGGAATGAATTTGTTTACATGGGATACGAATTAAAAATTACCTAGTAATAAGTTGTAATTGCAATTATAATCCGGATTATTATTATATTATAAACCATTTTAAGCAGAAATAGCAGTTCATACTATCATAGACCGAAAATCTGGTTTTGTAAATTATATGAATCACTGAAGTTTTGAATGTTCTACATCCGTTATACCGGTTATATTGGTTATTGCATTCAAATTTTATTCGAAAAAACTCCGATTGACACGTCAACAGTGCAAAAATTTAAAGCATTTGAATCAGAGGTAGCATAGATTTTCCATGAGCTTTAAATTAAAGATTCGTCATATATCCAATAACAATCCCTCTTTCAATCATATTCATCATATTGCCTTTGCGATTTTCGGAATTTTCTACTTTGGTACTATCGATCTCTTACTTAAAGAGTTCCCCAATACCAAGTCGATAATATTTCCGCTCACTGCTTCGAAAAATATCATTCCAAAGAATTAGTCCATTGGCATTAGCACCATAGCATAGAAACCACGATATTTTTCGTATCGGTTTTCTCTCCAGCTCAGTAAGAAAAACAAATATCGCTTCATTCCCCTTCCTCTCCTTCTGCCAATGTCGAACCGGTTCGAACACTTTTGTTTAACTCCGAACATTGTAATGTAATATCTTTCTATTTATTTTGTCTAGTTTTTTCATCTACATTATATTACACTAAATTATTTGTATTAAACCTAGTAATAGTTGGTTGCAAAATCTTAGTTACGAACGGTTAGTAAATATTCTTCTAATGAGGGCTTAAATAAATAGTACATACATTGTTAGAAATCGAAAATCGAAACAGAATGAATAGAGGTTCGGGTTCAAGATTTCCAATTCCTTCGGTTGAGGATCGATTTTTACTTCAACTAAAACAACGTATTTTTTCGGTTTAGCTCTGGTTCGATTCCTTGATTAGCACTGATAATACAAACCCTGTTCATCGAAGAGCTAAATAATTTGTGATTTGATTATCAACGTCGAAATTGTTTTCTGCGTCATTTTCTTGGAAGGATTCGTTGACGTGTTTATGAAGATTCTACGAAGGTATAATAAAATTTGAGATAAATTCATCTAATAACGTCGCCAAAACGGACGCCAACCATTTTGTTCGGAGATGGTGGATAATTTTCCTTTATTTTCTTCTTTTCTCTGACTTCATCTCGTTTTCCTTTATCTCCTTTCCCTGTAATTCTCTCAGACGATTCTGCCCACGTAGAAAAACATCTGACTCGAAATCCAGGATCATATAAAGGAAATCAATGGTTAGTTGCCCATAACACTCCATTCAGATGCTGTAAGCCTCTGTAATTGGAAATCTCCTCCTTTGGTTTCCAACTGATATATTTCCGAATCCCTTATAATTCCAAAGGAAATTAGTTTCAAACTTATTACCTTTTTATCCTGGATAATTGTTATTCCAGGTTAAATCTCTCCGCATATTCAATTCCTGTTATGGATTTATCCGTAATGTGACTTAAGTTTAACTTTTGTATTAAAAAATAATTATACGTTCGTTCATTGCAGCCTTGTAGTCAATTTCTGGAAAATATTCCTATTTAAATATTATTTCTCCAATGTTGTTAATGACGCGAAGTGAAAATGAAGGAGATAATTTTCTCCCAGTTCACTCAGCGATTCATTCGATTTCTCATATTTCTCATATAAAGTTTTGATTTTACTATTTGATTGTGGGCAACACAGATGGTTTCACATATGCATATTCACATAAGACCAAAGGTTGAATATGGCTCTCCGGTGGATAAAGGTTCCCCATCCCTGATCTAAGCTGACCATACAGCCGGATAGTACTTCTTCCGGTCCTGCAATCCTTCAATAACGTTAAAAATACATAATTAGTCCCGATTAAGGCATCCTCCAAAAATTTTATTTTTCCTGAAATTCAATAGCGAAAAACAGGGAATAAAGATTTTCGGTTTCATGTAAGTAAGACATCATTAGAGTAATAGTAAAATGAAATACAGCAAATGATCAAACATTTTCATAAATGATACTATCTATTTTAAATTTGCCATTCCCCCATGAAGTTTACTTGCAAATTACAAAAATCCTTTACCCGCACTGTAACCGAAAACCATTCTTTGTTCCCTTCCTATTACGATTCCCAACAATTATTTTGGATTCCAAAAATACCATTTAACTTACGTTTTCATGAAAGAAGCTCTACTAATTATTTAAAAAAGAGACTAGCAATTAGTTCACTGAAACGAATGCTTGATTTCTACGTTTATCACATCAAATGATATCATTAATAATACTTTTGTGTAGCAAAATTTAATTTTATCCAACGTAACTGAAAAAGCTAAGCAAAAATATTTGAAAGGATATAATGTAATCCGAGCGGAAAAGCAATGATATTAAAGGTTCGATGTGGAGCAAAACTAGAAAATATTGTTTATTTTATTAAAACCGAAATTTCTGTTTTTTGTTGATTATTAGCGAAAACCGGAGCGAAAAATATTACGGATCGATACCCTAGTCACCATTTTTGCTACCAAAGGAGCTTAATTCTCAAAAGTAATGATAGTGAAATTATATGTATAAATACTTTTGAAATGACGAATTTATTTATACCTGTAAACCTTTGAATAATTCATAAAAAAATTGATGATAAATATTTAAGTACCAATAACTCAACATGAGATTGCAATTAATTCGGTTGTGCTCAGTTTCGTAAACATAAAGCAATACACCCTTTTCTCGCACACTAACACTCCATCGACAAGTTCCTCTAGCAAATCGCTACCTTCAGGTGAGTCTCTATATAATTACACTCATTAATTCATAAATTAACGAAGCTGGAGTCACGCTTAACATCTTCTTTTCGTATGAAAACGTTTAATTAGATTCATCCCCTCTCGAGGGGCACTGCCTGTTCGAGTCATTAATGTTAGATTAACAGAGTTTCCTCCGGACTTTCCTCTTCATTCTAGAGCGAATCATTCGTGGCCGAGGGAGGAAAACACACACGGCGAGTAAGAGCATTTTTTTAAAAAACTCTTCCTGCACTTCTTGACCACGCATTCCAGGCGAACATTCCCAAGATTTGCGCACGTTCCCGCTAAAGAATAATACATGCGCTAGGATAAATTGTCCAGCCGTGAACAAGTCGCATAATTAGGAATGGTCTTCCTTCGTTATTTGTTCCCGTGGGAGTAACTGGAGTCCCGCTGTGCGTTGATTCCCTTCCCCTCGCCTCCACTCCGCTCTAAATCCCGTGGGGAATCCGTCCGGCTCCTCGCAGTTCATGTTCTATCTCTTTTACCCTACGTACCTTACTTGCGCTACACAAACGGCAACGTTGGCTCTATAAATTATTTACCTAATGAAACTGTGTGCGTGATTATGAAGCCCCGAGTGACGTCAATCAACACGAGAGATATAACTGCGGACTCTCACACGGCGGCTGAATCGGCCGAATTCCGTATCTTTCTCTCCTTTAGCGGAGATTAGCCGTATTTGTGGTGTTGCTGGGTTAGAAAATCGGGGTAAATATTCTAAACTCTCGACGTGGAAACAATCCCCACGTCGTGTTTACGTATCCGAATCTGCTAAAGTATGCAATGTGGATGGAAAAAATCCTCGCCGACGCTTTTTCGTCACGTCTCGACTCAGTTAGAATAAGTGAGAGCATGACGGAATAGCAATGGAGTTGATTGAAGAGAGGTATCTCCCTGTGGTTGCATAGCAGGAAAACAGTTTTTATGTTTTGTGGAAAACACGCAAACGTAGAATGAAAGCAGGATTTCAGCATACAATACATGCGGGAATATAGTCTAGTATACTGTTTTGGTGGATGATATTGACGTAAAATGCACAAACTTAAATTATTATAAACGTAAGCATCGTCTCTTGTCCGCAGAGTTACTGAAGTAGTGCTTTACAATTTGAGAAATTAGACATTGTTTTATTAAGGTGAATTGTAATATCTCAAAAATCCGCAAAGTATCCTGATGTCCAGATACCTTTTTGTGATAACCTTGATTTTGGATTCTTTTTGAATGAAATGGAATTATACCTTAGCGATTTCTACTCATAATTCCAAAAAGTGATAGAATCTTTTCTAATTATAAAAATCGTGATTTTCCAATAGGACTG
This sequence comes from Pachydiplax longipennis, assembly GCA_036926295.1. NCBI lineage: Eukaryota > Metazoa > Arthropoda > Insecta > Odonata > Libellulidae > Pachydiplax > Pachydiplax longipennis. Next base: position 8,532,772 of record JAVFKF010000010.1, read on the forward strand.
GCAATGATATCTGTTAATGTTGGAAATATTTGAGAACAACTGTGATTGAAAGGAATAAAATTTGTTGATATTGATATATAATTCTCCCGTTGTGAATGTTACACTGGAATATGTATTTAGATTAAATGTGTTAGATTTTATTTACAAATGTTGCTCTAACTTACCGTAACTTTCCGCCTTAATGTGGCTCGACGGATTTTTAAACGGAATAAATAGATTTATAAAATTTATTTGAACATATGCATCGGATATGATCTATAATTGTTCTCTGAAAAATCTTACAAAAGATGAGCAAATGAGTACCGAGCGATCAAAATTTTACTTTCACATCATGTAAATTGCTTTATGAGTTATTTTTATCACGCGTATGTACTACAAAATGTAAAAAAGTGGCCAACTTTTTCGAATTTTTTATGAAAAAGCAGTAAACGATAATCATCGTGCTATAATTTGCTCAGCTGACTTTTTATTTCTCATTCATTATTGCAATATTCAATTGTTTTCCGCTTGCTGTCGAATCCTTATATCCTCTATTAATTTCGTATTTTTGGACTCGCATGTAACCTTATCTTTATGATTATCGACTGCACTACATTCGAAGATATTACGCTGATTACTAATGTTAACTTGGAGTAATTACTGAAAGAAATCCTATCCTTGCCACACAAGGAATCTAAATAAGCCCTAGATACGTATGCGAACATGTTTAATTAGGAATTATTGATCAAGGCCATCGTTACATTAAAATAGCTCTCGCGGTAGAAATCGATGGATGAATTCTCTTTCATTAACCTGCAGCAGATCATTCTGTAACTCTAAAAATGTACAGAGAGAAGAGAGATTCGGAAATTTAATTGGTTCCGTCGATAGAATTAGCAAACAGCCTATATCTGAGATCCTATCTCATAGCTTTTCTAAATATCAAGTGATTGACATAGACATATATTCTAAGTGGGAGTAAACTCAGTAATTAGTTGTAAGACTATCTCAACTTCCTAAATTGAAATATTTGGTTCGGTTTCGAAAAATTTAATTAATTCATTTAATGGAAGAATCTCCCTTAAGAATATCGGTGTGGTCAAAATTATTTTGAAGCCTCTGATTTATATTCATATGTTTTGATCGTAGTGCACTACATGTAAATAAAAGCTCAAAAGGCAAACAAGGTCCTTTTGTGTTATTAAAATACTTTTTTAATTAATGAACCTTAGGGTATCATCTCATTCGACAAAGAGACACCTCTATCTACCACATTTATGTAATTATTCACAATTATTAGCCATTTAACACAACTCACTGTATCACTGTAATGATTTTATTAATTGCCTTTTATGGTGCTGAATATTATTTTCTTTTTGTTTTTCTCTAATTTGTATCTTTCTCTTTTGTATCAGCACACCACTTTCTCCAAAAGCCTTAAGCTAACGAATTTTTCCCGTACCCAAATCTTTTATTGCTTAAGTTTTCTCCACATTGTTTTATATTAGAATTTTGATAACCATTTAAAGAGAAGCTCTCAAATGGGAAGTGCAAGGATAGTATATATTTTTAATGTGTCGTGTAATTTACCTTTAATAAATATAAAGTATCAAACCTTGATTTAAACCACTAATTTTATCCAATTTAGGAGAGCTAATAAATTTCCATTTGTGTAATAAAAAATAGGAAACCGAAACGCTCATTACTGAGATCTAATTGTGAGGCGCCAGATGAAGTTCTTTTCTAATCAATCCGAAATTGATTGATTTTCGTATTCCCATTAAATCCTTCATTTTCCAGTGCATCATTCATTACAAGATAAATGAAGGAGTAAATTTCATGGTTATTTATATTTAAAAGATTAATTTCGGAAAATTATTAGCGGGCTCGAAAAATTTGCGCAAAAGATACACAAAAACTCTTCTCCATTAAGCTCCGACCCTTCCTTGCGATAATGAAAAAGTTACATATTTTGAGGTATTTTTTGCACGAGCGATAAGATCTGGAGATTTAATACGTTTTTATCGTGGAGAAGTATGAAGAATTCGGTTTCATTTAGCGCTGCAGTCATGGTAACCTTGCGTGTCCAATCAACGTGAATATATTTACCCATAATCTACTACAATGCTCCATATCCGGAGTTATATTTTACAATCTCCTCATTCAACCTTATCCACCTTTCGACGGTTCTATTCCATAAACAACGTGCCTCCGGGATATTCCCACGGAAGCGGATCAGTGGTACTGAGGCGTTTGCGAAATACAGCAGCATGACCACTTCCGGCGCGGGAGGTACCTTAGCGGAAAGATCCTTGAACCGTGCCTTCCTAATCCCTAGGGCCGTTCTCCCTCTCAGCGCCTGTTTTCCTAGCCAAAGGAATCGAAACTTCCGATTCGAATGCCGCGCCATTTATGAATTATGAATTCTCCCTCAGAGATGTCGCTACAGTGAAATCTAGCGATGGTTTCTTCGATATAGTTAGCGGATTTCTGAAAAGAACTTCGGCAAAATGAATATCCTCGGCCATGTGTTAAGGATTCCATATGGCAGGCATGAAATATGGTTCTTATCCCCTTCGCTTTGTATTGAAACAATTATTCCTTCTTTAATTTTGGCCTACTGAAGACCAACTACTCGTAAAATATCATCAATGAAAGCGTTGCCGTAGTGGTTTTGCCTCCACATTAATACTCCCGCATCATATATTTACAGTATTTTTTCTTTCGTTTTCTTTCTTGCTTTTCCCTTTTAATCCTGAATGGCCTAAAATTAGAATTTTTTCCTGCATTCATTTCGGCTTCCTCTGCTGTGTCCTCAGTGAAATTTTAGTCTCTGCATTCGGAAATAATTGACTTATGTTCTTCCAGCCAATCTTTACCCATCCATTCTCTTCAGGAGTGCACAGGACACTGCCTGATTCACTGTATTATTCGCATCCTCCTCATAAATATTCTTTTTTATTTTCAACTTCCATCCTCTGGAATCCTAAATGTCGACCGTAGAATATACCTGATTATTTTCCATGCCCTCTTTAACATCCATCCTAGTTTCTCATCTGCGAAGGAAAAATTTAAATTATTATAATATTTTATTGAATTCCAGAGTAATTACTTAGGTCCTAGGGGTTTCCTACTTAATTCTGTGGATGTAGCATATATAATAAATGTTCTGATATAAGTCTAATTTCAACCAAATTATTAATTCAAAAGAAATATTGCGAACAAAGAATAATCATTTTAAGCGAAATAATTGGATTTACTAAGTGAAAACCCAACACAAAATTGCTTATTTGAATAATAATTATGACAATTTTTTAACAAAATAACAAAATGTACGTGATGGTGGTACATTGACGAAACTGGTTGTGTAATTTTGGAAATTAGCGAAAAATTGAATATTGAAATACAGTGACCAGTCAGTGACCAAACCCTTTAAAAAGAAAAATTTTTACGTTCACCAACGTCAAATCTCGTAAAAGCACTTTTAATAAATCGCTGTATTCACAAAATCTTCATTCTACAACCAAACCGACAAACTCGATTGCTAACTCTTCATCGTGAATAACTCTTTACTTGATGAACTTAACGAACGTACGGAAATGAAGAGCTAAGACTTTATGAACGAATGCACACATTCAAGAAATAAACCGTTTCACACTATCATTATCGAACGCTATAACCCTTTTCTACAAGGGTTTTCGCTGTACTTGCCTAAGGGTCGTGACATAAAGAATTTGCTAAATGGCCATTCTGCCTGAGTTTCTGGGCTAAGTGAAACCATTAAGGGCTAAGAGAGGGGATCGATTCCTATCTAAATAGCTTCGGAAACTTTTCGTATCTTTGTCCGTAATTGGAATCGGTTAGTAACAACACTCCTCAGCACCTACAGGACCTCTTTTATCTGATTTATCGGATCACTTCCCGCTGGGAATTCCACTCACTCTTGTTAGCAGTATCTTCATGTCTTTCTCCCATAATCATCACCTAATAACTCATGACTGTCATCATAAGGAATGCATATGATTAATCTTTCTAAAATTCGTCTTTTCCTTTTATTATACATGTATATACCTTTTAGTCCTTGCTATATTTTCGCAGCTATAATCCAGGTATAAATAATTCTCGGGTTTACATCCCTCACTAGGGAGGAAACTCGAGAATCATTTATGAAATCTACGCACCAGGAAAGCTTAAAATCTTCATATAATCCACGTCTTTCCTCTTCTTTTTCTGGTCATTAACTTCCGTTGATTTTTCCCGATTATTTTAAATTTAATAATAGTTATACCTTGGCTAACGAGTAACCTGGCTAAAGAAGATTTTCCGTGTCTCCTAGGGCTGGGCCAACGAATACGGATTCGGTTAACGAGTAGAGATATAATAGTAGTAATAGTAATAGTAGATTCTCGTTGATCTTATAACAGCAGAATGAAAGCAATCGTATAATTTGAGTGTTTGCTGCCATCAAATAACTCGATTAAAATGATTCGATTTCTCACTCCATCCTTAGCGCTACGAGCAACCAAATGCTTCTATTCAATTTCTCACTATTTATTTATTCGCCCCTCCCATCGTGAGAAGCATTCAATACTTTACTCCTTCACTCTACTTCATTTAATAGTGGGCAGTATACAGATCGAATTAAACGATTTCCCGCAGAAACGCATGGAAAATTGCGTTTCGGCTAACGGATGTGATTTGAATATGAATTATCTTAGATGAAGCACCAGAGTAGTTTTCCTAACCAATGGTTGGTATCGAATCGGGATTTTTAAGTCAATATTCGTTTCCCTGAACTACATCACCGAAACTTAATCAACCTTAAAATTTTAAAAATATTACGAATTCACTTCCTTTATCTCAATATAATGCCTGATGCAGGTTCCTTTAATTCGTGAATGGTTAGGCTGATTAGGTGATTAATTAGCTTCTACATCGTAAATTTGTAGCATTGATGTGTCAATTAAGTATTCATACAATTCTACCTATCAAAAATGGGAATTTCTTCAGCGAGTAAAAGGAACTAAATTTTCTTTACCGAATTAACTTTTAGGACGTTCTCGCCCATACCAGAATTTATGAACGGTGACAAAGTTCATCCTTGTCTGGCATCACATATATCATCATATTAAATGTATGGAATGGATAACTATCAGATGATGATATCAAATGTATTTTCATTCATTCATTCGAATTCATATCAAATGCATGGAATAGATTACTATCATCATCTGATAGTTATCCATTCCATACATTTGATACAAATTTTATGTGATATATCTCCTGAAAACTTTTCTTTGCTCGGTGAACGGTGACGTCGGTTAAGGGCATGAGCCAAAAAAAACTTTCGATATTTTTCTTATGAATTAATGCGAGAAAATATCTTACTCAGAAATGATCTAAACATTACCTCTAATATTAGTGTTTGGGAATTCGAATTCTAGAAAAGCTAAATTACCACAATTCATTAAAAAAATATATGCAGGTCCGCCAAATATATTTACATCCTTCAGGTAGAGGAAACTTTGTACCAATATTTCGATATAAAATTTACTAAGAATTCATGAGATAGATACAAATTATCTTTGTCTTATAATATTGCAAAATGTATCTAATGTAGGGGCCTTTTGCTTCAAGACAATAATAATAATGAATTTAATAATATGAGTATAACGAACGCAACCTATTTCAATGGATGAAGAAACTCATACGGTAGTTTGTCGTGCTGATAAATGTCCTAAAGCTCATGACTCATAACAATCTCTTGCAATTGTAGAGGATAAAAATCAACTTTATTGTTCTCATGTCACAATAAATTTAATATGAAAATAGTTACATGAGTTTTACTTTTCCTGAAGTTCGCATCTTTTGGCGAACTCTGTATACGAAATATATCGTTCCTGGGAAATCTGCTTGCTTAAGATTCCCAAGATCCCGCTATGCCGTGCGATAGATCATCGAACTTATTAAAAGCACCTTTTTGCTCCTCGGGTATGAAATTGCGTAAATATTCGAGGATGACATTAAAATATATGAGTGTCCTTTGACACGCTTCTCAAAAATTCGATTGTGACTTCACTTTCTGCTGCTTGAATGAAACGTTGAGCTTCAAGGAAAGGAGGGGAAATTTTCCTGTACAGAGGAACTGAAATGGAAGGATCGATAAACTCATTAAAAATTTGGCAACAGAGAGGCGCTTACTTGAAGAATGTGTTTACATCTCCTGACGATTAAATAATTTCGTATGACTGTCGTATCTTCGCGTTCATCTTACGAATACATAACGGATAAGTTAAGCTCCATGCAGTCTTTTTTCGGATATCCTGAAAGAATTCCAAAAATCCTCTCTCATTTTCTTCACATTTGCTCACTTTCCCCATTCCATTCGGTGAATTTTGTGAGATTCCAAGCAAAATGGTGGAGGGTTAGATCCTTCTTAGTGGGATCCTCGTACATGCCATCGCTCATCTTTTCCATATGATGAATGCAAACGATAAGTTTCCTCTTCCCTTACTTAATAATGTATTTAACGTGACTTCGCCAACGTTGCTCCTTTGAACAGGTCTCTAGGGTACTGCGTGAACTATCTTTAAAATGATCCTTATCTTAGGACGGCCACGTGAAACCGTGTCTGCAACGTTTACACTTCTAGGACACTGGAATTATCTTCTATGGTGATACTACGTAACCGAAGTAAGAGTTTAGTTTTACGAGCAAACTTCGGAATCTACCGGTCGAGCACGTGATTTTCTGGTTATTCCTGAAATCCTCTGACTCATATTTCACGGATGTTATATTGCAGCGAAAAAAATTGGCTTGCAGTGAAGGACTACTTTCTCGTGTATTTATAGCATGGAAATTGTTTTACATTCTTTGAGATCATGTTGTTTGTACCTAATATTTTACCTCGTTGATGCCAATTTGAGATTCTGTCCAACCAGGTCGAACCTTCTCTTTCGGTATGTAACATTTGCTTGACATGCAACTATAAAAGAGGTATATTTAATATCTGAATGACCATGGTGTATTATTGCTGCTAATGATTCAGTGGATTAATTATATTATTAATTTTCAGTTCAATTCAAATAAATTTAACGCAATAATTCCAGGGAATACGTGCTCATTATTCGAATAAGTACATCTAGTAACAAAATGTATTACATACGAGTATAAGCACTATTTATAAAACTTGAAGTACAATATTTTAATGCGATTGATAAATAAATTATGATATAATATTATAAAATTTCATTATTTTTCAATCATGAATTCTTATCTCTATCTTCAGTTTCCAACAAAATAAAAATTTAATAGAATTTGCTTTTCCAAACACGAGCTTAAAAATTTACCAAAAAATCTTAATCCTAATCACGAGCTGGAATTTCATCAGAAAAGACGTATAGATGGAAGATTTCATTAAGAAGGTGACTTCAATAAGATATTCTCATAGTTTATCCAAAGGATTCTAATAATCCACAATTTCTTCATCATTTCCCCTGGAAGCTGTATTTAGATCAGCCTAAAGGCGAACACTCGAAAATTAAACCATAGACTTGCGTTCCCAGGAATACCAATTTTCTCATCTCAGACATCACGATTGTTTATTTAATTATTTACCGAAATTATCAGCTTGAATCGTCCCGTTGAAAATGAAGATAGCGAGTTATAGCTCGAAAATTGCGAGAGAAAATAATGAGCCGTTACGGAGATGTGCTTGAAGCAGGTAATTTCCATGCGATCGCACCCCTTCATTCTCTTCTTAGTGATACTTGTGAGAATCCAAACAATATTCATTTCCTCGACGACGATAGTTTTGCCAAGTTTTCCTCAGAGTCTCAGATAAATTCGTGCGCTTCCCAAGTTTCATTCCAGTTCAAGGTCGCTTACGGGCAATGAAATGTACAGTTGGTGTGCAGATGGAAATGGTGATGGAGCAGATAACACGAAACATGGAAATGATTCCATCTGCCTTATCTTTCCTCCTTTCAGCCACTCCTAATTCTGACGTCACTCACTAGATGGCGAGCACGACTCGGAAAGTTTTTCACGCCTCACGCGTGGATTCTGATGCGTCTGTACTTGCTACTTCTCTTTCTTAGTTTCACGGTGATATTTTTCACAACACAACGCCTTTATTCTTTACCCCGCTTTGTTTAGCATCTGTGTACGCTCTTTTCGAATTTTTGTATTTATTTCGAAGAGCGTTTCCCGGAGAATTTCGAGCGATCAAAGGGTATAGAAAGGAAGGCAGCATTTACTAGGATAGATAAATGAGCATCGGTTTTGTCTTCCTGGATGCTTTGTTTTCTGTTTTTTCCCAAGTAACGTTAGTTTCTGTTACTCTTTCTGCTTAAGGCCTTTACAGGATTCGATACCTCGGAGAACGTACAAAGTTCAGAACTTTATGTTATTCGCAAACGCGGCGCACGTTACTTTTTTAATGAATGGCTTACATATCCTGCTGGCGAATGCCAAAAGTCGGGATGCGTTCTGAATAAGTTAAGTGCTGACTTCAGATGGTGCCAATGAACTGACGATGCGATCCCAATACGGCATGATAATTTCCGAAATAAGTTTGGAGTTGTATGCACCAAAATGTTTCTGACGAAGAAAATTTTAAAGTTTTCAAACTTACAATTAATATAAATTGAGTATAAATAGACCCATTTTAGAAAGTATTATAACCATCTTATTCATGATATATTTCATCCCATTTTAAAGCTAAAGGACAGTAACAGTCCGAAACCTTGGTCCTGGATGCATATATAATGAATAGTTAAATAAATAGCGAAATAATAGTTGAATGAAGGGCATTAATATCTATTTAACTAAAATATTCACGCTCGGGAAACTGAATTTTTTTCAGTAAAGTGAACGCAAATATTAATGCATGAATGTGAATATCAAATAAAATTAGGTCGATAGTCAACCATGGGATTCGTTTATCAAAATGCTATAATATGATTTGCTGAAATAGTTTTGGATACAATTTTTCATATAAAATCCCATTTTACAGCTTAAAGTTAAAAATAAGTTTGGATCAATATTACTGGTATTGTCATTTATTATACGTTATTAAGTAACCATAGCGAGTGCATCATAAATTTTCATATTTGATAGCAGCAAACATACATAGCATGTAAACTAATCAAAACTTCAAACTTTCAATAAGGAGTAAATCTGATATTTATTTTAAGCATTGAAATTATTTATCTTCTATGCCTATTTAAATCTTCGAAATGATATCGAATACTCATCAGCATGTTATTGCTGGATGCTTATAGCGATACTCTAAATTTTAGAATAATTTCCATCGAACGCGTATTTAAAGTGGAAAATTCAGGCGAGCGCACGAATTCAATGCGTACTTAAAGCGCTTGGGTGGCATCGAGATTTTCCCTCAATACATTCAAGTACTCAGCTTGCGAAACTGTGACACGAAAGGCGTTACAACATCACACGGGCTTTGATTGAAAATATCTCCCTTTTTGGCCCATATTTCATTCCATAGAAAGCTCAAAGGTGTGCACAAGGACTTGCAAGACACATTTCCCATTCTGAACCACCCTCTCGCTCGTACATAGAGTAGCACATATTTTCATTCCTCACCTGACCCCCTTCTCACCCGATAAAGCTTTCCACGAAGTCACGGAGTAACCACCCTTTCTCATGTTGACCCGTGTAATGCATCACTCCTTCCAGCACTGCATTGCGTCGAAGGCTTGCAAACTAATGGCAGCTGCAAAATCACATTCCCTCGTCTTATTCGGTCAACGGCAACTGTTTTGAGCATGTCTGAAAGCGACTCGCAAAGTGGAGAGCTCCTCAAAGGAAATTAGATTAGGGGAAGTGTAGAGAAGGAATAAGTTATTCGAAATTTTCTAATTGAATTAAGCCGGGTCCGTGCGCTACGAGAGCTGGAGAGCTGACTAGTAAAAGTTTAATTCGCTGGAAAATTTTTAGGGCGCGTTTAAATTTATAATGCCCTTTGGCTAGCGGAAGTTAAAAGTAAAGTTACATACGCCTTGCCACTACTACGGACTTTAATCCGAGCGCTTGATTTTCCTTCGGACCAAATTATGCACGTGAAAACAACATTAGAATTGTAAAATGCTTCGAAAGAAAATGATATGTGAATCATTCATGAGAATCGAGTAGCTCATGAAGAGGGAATGAGGTAGGATGAGGAGTGGGGTACTTAGGGTTAACCCCTTGCTCTCCCATACGTGGCAGAATGTTATCATTGGAAAAAGTCTACTCATGGGAACTCTTGATGCTAATCCAACTTAATACTTAAATTATCATTTGTACACAAATACCACGGGTCTCGGAAAGCCGACATCGTCGTCGTGGGAGTCGATTCGCCGACCACGTTTCACCCACAGCGAATATCTTATCCCTCAATGGGATGTCGTGTCATGAACATTCCTTTCCAATACTTTACTTACGTGAATACCATCTTAAATTACACAATTACCTCACAATTAAGTTTACTTATATTCAATAAGTGTATTTCTATTTTTTTAAATAAGATTATTTTTATTTTTGCTTCTCAAAAATGATAATAATCTTCGTTTTTAGATAACAATCCTGAGATAACAACAGAGCCTGAAATTATTGATTTCTATTTTAAATAATCAAAGAAGATATGTATGTGCTACCGGATTATTAACTCTAACCATTATTACTTTGCTATATCCCGTTGATATTTTGTTGTGGGTGGCTGATTAGAAATACACTTGAATACTACTTAAGTGTAAAATTAAAAGATATACCTTACTTAAAAGGATCTCTTTAAAGGAATCAAAATTTATACCATGAATATCAAGTCTACCAGCTAAATCAATTTCATAATTAAAAATTGGGAGCGTTATACCTCTAGGAAAACATTTCAATATTTAGAATAGGTTGGCGTTTATTAGTGAAATGAAAAGGCTATAAGGTATTATTTTGAACTTATTACTCGATTGTAAGAATATAGATGTGAACGTTTAAACCAGCGCTATCAAATTTCTGAGCTCTTGTGGTTATTATTTACAGCAATAGGTTTGAAAATCACCTAACACAAAACTTGGGATAAGGAATTAAAGTGTTACATATACTTATTCACAACACTTGTTTTATGAATGAGCACTCCCTCCAAATTATCGAGGTTTCTTTTTGTAATGAATAAATTTTTATGATTTACGACTAATTATAAGCAAAAATGAAAAATAATGTGAAGAAGATTACCGTTCAGTATGCATCGTATGAATATGAAGAATGTTTGCTGGAGATCCGAATTAAAGCTTCTGCCCCTAAAAATCTGACCTTCCTCGTAACATTATCATTCAAGGATAATCAATTTGTGAGCCTTAAATCGGGTACAAATAATGGATCCGCAAATTTCCTTAAGATGGCATAGTTTGCAGTTAGCGCAGCTTCTTCTTGTATCTTAGCATGAGGACACTTTGCCCAAACATCGTTACTTCTAAATGATTAGGGTTTTGTTCTCAAGTTGCTTTCTGCCGCGGCTTCCCAGAATACGCTTTCCGACACTTTGACAAGTAATTCCCGAAACATTTTGGCGACTGCTTGCCGACATTGTGTAAACCGAAGTCGTAACCCGACTGCCGCATTATCGGCAACAGCTATAAACTAGACTTTAATTGATGTTCACGTTAAATGCGCAACGGTCTCTGTTCCGAACATAACCCTTACACAATGAACTCTTTGTTGTAAGGCTTTTCATGGCCAAGCGTTTCCACGAAGGGTTAACGCAAGTGGAAATAACTGAAATTTCGGGTGAAATTTCCTACAGACATCGCTATAGAAATCGCTTCACACATCATTTCCCTAAAAGAGATGTGAGATACCATACAGTTTAGCATTGACGCTTCCTTTGTAAACTGTTTAAATCGCCTGCCTCCGTTTGTTTGAGATTCGTCCATCTACAGTTACCATGTCTACTTCGTTTGCGGGAAATTTTTGGAAACATACCTTTCATCGATGAAAGTGAAATTGGAAATTTTAGACATCTAAAATGAACATCTCCCCCTACTTTGGCCTCTTAACCACTTGGAAGGAATGCAATATCTTGTCATTATTGAGAGGTACCCTGGGTATAAAGCAAATGTAAAAATATTTATACTTAAACTCCTTTGACCTTGAATTCCTTCTCCAGATAACTATATTTCTTGATATTTTATGCTGGAAGCAATTATTATACATAGTTTACTTCCTTAACTTACGAACATCTGAAGCGTGAAATAAAAGTGAGTAGTAGTAGTAGTATTGTTAAAAGTGCTTTGACAGCTGAGGTAATTTCGCATATATGAGCTCCCACCGGGAATCGAACCTGGAAACGTTTTCATCAGAGTCGAACGCGCTACTAAAATGCCAATCCTATGCAATCGAAAGAATGTTAATGAGTCTGAGAGGAAATTTGTCCTTGGATATCATTGAATCTTCTGTTCGTTTCTTCAGTTACGGATCGCTACTATTGATCCTCAAGAAAACTTAAGTTTAAATCGCAGCAGAGGAAAGATATTGGTTTGGAGAAATTAAACGGTAGTAAAAGAGATGAGAAGGTCTAATGTTTGATGGGATGGATTGTTAAATAAAGAAATTGAAGTACATAAAAGTGAAAAGAAAAGGGAGACAAAGCTACAAGACATATTTTAAAGTGCATAAAGGAAGGGTTGCTTACCAAAATGTTGAGAAAATTACATTCGTTGAATGAAGATAAAAGAATCATGTGTATTTTATGTATCATCGTTCATTAACTTGAAACATTGGCAACAATATCCGAATATCCCAGATTCCGTGTTTATTTGATCAACGTTTGTGAATTCCGTTGACGATGTATAATGATACGCTGTGGAGTATAGATTCATCGTTTAACTGTTTGTACGCTCCGAACGGTAATTCAATGGTACATAATGTAAAGATGATTGAGTCAGCCATTAAGGAGAAAAGTGATCTGTTTGGATTAAAGGAGGGTTTTGATCACTGGCAAAGGTTTCCTGGCGCGATGAACCAAAAATGTTATCATTTCATCAAATATTTAAGTCTATAATAATTTTTTTCCTTAAGGTCGCTTGATTTGTCCAAATAAGAATTGAAGTCTCATGATTATCTTCCTTTAGCTTTTTTTGTTAAATATTATCTTTAAAATAAAATTTTTCCGTTATTTAACTTCTGATAATCTGGGATATAATTTATAGCAATACAAGCACGTGGTACGGATAGCAAATTTAAGAAAAATATGCCAAAGTTATAAGATTTAATGAGTTCCACACCAAGCGCAACGAACTGCCCGTTCGTGCTCTTCTTCTCTGGGAAATTTCGTTAACATTAAACGGCTGCGAATATAATATCGTTTGATGGATTTCCGCGCCTCTACATTCGGTTTTATTTCCAGGATTGATTCGTTTTGATGGTTCAATTAAAAGAATATCGAGGCGCCGTCATTTTCGGTGAATATTGGTGACAGCGGCGTGGGCTCACTTCCGCATGCCGATGAGTGACGAAACTCCGATCGGGCGATACTCATTCTTTGAAAGAAAAGTGTGCATTTGTTCCCCTCGCGCCACCGCTGCGAGTTGTGTAACCGTCAATCCACGACAAAACGCCGAACGGAGAGAAGAAAGGGGTACGACAAACACAGATTCCTCTCGATGATGAAACGGAGGTGGCGCTGGAGAATTTTAGAGTATTAAAAGGGCGTGGAAAGAGGCAGGCGTCAAAAATGTCGAAAACTAATGGAGCGATCGGGAAATACACGGGGCACAGACAAAGGGTGAAAGGCAGACACGGGATGGGCATTTTTTTCTGATTGAAAGACAGGTCGTTGGAAGAGTGCAAGGTTTCATCGTCAGAGTTTGATGCTATTTTCTGAATGAATAGAGTTAGTTTAAAATAACTCGCTGGAGTTTCCGAGAAATTCTTTTGCGTGACGCCCCATTAACACATTTCTCGTCTCTTTTTTTGCTTTTGATTCCATTCGTATTTCTCTCTCAAATCGAAATGACTCAAATGTCCGTTCATTAAGCATTCCAAAACGTAAGTTGGACATTAATTTACGAGAATGTTTGGAGGTTATTCTGATTATGTAGTTGAAAGAGTTAATATACGATACGGATTACGTTTCTCACTTATTTTCTGAAAACTACTTAATGTAGATCATGATTTATTTATATCTGCTTTGGTCAAAGATACATCTTAAGCTATACATTGATACTTTCTCATTAAGCCTTGTGACCCCTTCAATCTCTCCAGAATTACTTAGGTCGCTCGTGGATATTTGTCTTGCAGGCAGAGTGCCCTTTATCTTGATTTACCGTTGTTAGAATCCAGAGCAGGGGTGTGGAAACTTTTTTCATTGGAAGGTCATATTTAGCTTTCGGTTACATACGTTAGGTCGTATTTGAAACCATCAGGTCACTCTTGAGTTGCCCAAGTTGAAAAAGAAATACTGGATTGAAAGCTGTAACCAAACCGAAAAAATAAAATCTATGACCCTGAACCGAAACCGGAAACGGTTATTTATTCAGTTCCGATTTTTGGTTCCCATTATAAATGAAAAAACAGTATTTATAATTAGTAATTGAGCGTATTGGCGACTTTAAACTCGCTAATTAATGTATAAAATTTATCTAACCTCATAGTTTGATTATTTCTTTTATATTTGTTTATTCTAATTTCTTGCAAAATTTTATATTAGTTAAAAGTCATGCCTAATAAAAAGTTTCCAGAAAAGCTATAATATAGTCCTAAAAACGATTCTTACCGGTTCGAAGGGGGCTGCGGAGCAAAACCAAAACTGAACCAAATGTTTAGCAGGAAATAAAATAATGACGGTTTAGGGAAAGGACATAATAGTGAATATTTGTTTCTCAAACAAGGTGTGCGAAGATTTTCAACTAAAGAATCTATTTTCCTATCCAACTCATATATTAGCGGTTATCAGCGACTAGGTTTTTTGCGTCTTTTCTATTTCTTAATTTTAACACACTTTCCCGTTCTTGTACTCTTGTGTTATTATACATTGTTATCGTATGATATCCTTCTCTCCTTTCTTCCTTTTAACCCTCAGCCTTACCATCAAAGAACATTTTTAGAGTGAGATAATGAAAAGGAAAAAGAAAAACTGAGAACGAAAGAATACCTATTGATGATTCATTCGCATATATATCATTTTGAAAAATTATGCAATCTCGGAAATTTTTTTCGAAACAATAATTTGCAGAAATATTCTCTCTGATATATAAGAGTAGTGTAGACGAAAAACGAATGATCAATGTGTTTAAGAATAGGAGAATAGGCAGAATATAAGTTATCAGCTGTATCCAAGAATGAAGAATGAAACTTAGTTCATTTTTATGGACATGGTAATACGATGAGCAACAAATGCTCTCTCAATTTTTCATCATATTTTAAACGAATTGCATATAATAAATTTGCTACTCCTCGGTTACTTTTATCCTCCAATAAAAATTTTACGGATCTCATAACTAGTTTATGAGCAGACTATATTGCAGCGTAAAAGGGGCTCAGCCAAAAATGATTGACTTTCAAAATAAAATTTAACTAAAATTAAAGGCAAAAATTGTAGCGAAGTCTCAAAATTACGCAGTTACTTCATTTCATATTTATATTGTTTTTAAGCGATGTTATAAAAATCATAAATGGTTACTGCTTGCAATTTAATGTTAAATATAAATCAAATCGTCCGTATTTGGTGTATTAATCTACGGATATTTCTTTCAAATGAAAATAGATGATGGGTTTACTTTCTTCCATATGCATACTTCAAATGGATTTCTAGCTATTTTTCTGATGAATAAACATCTAGAATTAAAGCAGGATTTTTTATAGTTATAACCGAACTTCGGGTAAGCTGTATGCATGGAGGCAGCCGTATATCTAAATTATACATTATATATTATTTTAACATGAAATGGAAAATTCAATCTTGTCCCAATGTCACTCGATAATAAAGACGCTCGTATGTATGTATATTTACGCAACATATAATTGATACATATATAACATATACACAGTATTTACATGATAATGTTATAATTATATTATATTCATAGATAATATACACCTGACCCTGAAGCAACGCAAACAATTATTCCTGACATTTATCTGCATTTTCGGATTTTTTCGGAGTTCATGACAGGCCCTTTGCAACAATGGTGGTCACACGATAGATTTCTACCGTACATACATCACCCTGTCAAGAAATCCCTTCTTTCCTCCATATACGCTGTCACTACAGTAAAAAATTCCCAATAGACGTCCCTAAATTTCTACAATACCGATAAATGTTTCGTTTTAAAAGATAAAGTGTTTCCAGGTAATGGCTTTAAGATTGATCCAAATAGCTGCTTCCATTATGAAATACCTCTATTCAGAATAGGATATCCTTCTACATCTCTTGAGCTTAATTTTAAACTCGTTACTATCTTTCACAAGGAATTCCGGTCTCAAATAGAACATTATTTGCATTCTAAGCTATATTTTTTTCCTTTGTGTGTACCTCAACACCAAAGTTTATTTCATAGAACGGAATTACTCAGGTAACAATGTGATGCTTTTTTTATACATTCGCGTTTTACGCTTCCCTTTTATGTCCTTCATTTGACATCATTCCATAAAAAATTATCACCGACTGACTTCTTTACAAGACCCATTCTTACGTCGACTTTAATTGAATTGAAATCCTCAATCGCAAAGTCAACCTCTGACCCAAAATCTAATTTCCTCAGATGGTTAATTAAGAACTTAAAAGATCCTTCATCTCACCCGTTACTTTCGTCATGTATTTACATATCCTGATATTTCCTTCTTTAATTATTTTCGTCCGGATGAACTGCGATCGATTCACGAGGAAGACTTTTGCACAAAGCATCCAAATGAAAAAATAAAAATAAGGGGTGAGAAGGAAATGACTATGAAAATATTCACACAAAGTATTTATTTAAAAAGCCAATTTGTTTCGAACTCCAGATTTATCATTAGGAGCAAAACGGCTGAAGATAATACATGTACCTATAGGAGAAAAAAAACGGAAAAAATTGTGCTCCTTTTAATGGTTTTATGCCTGATTTGACAAATTCGAGTGCCAAACTTGTAGTCCGAAGCCAATCAGATTTTTATGTAAATAAATAAAGTAAAACTACCAGCATAATCATTATCCTCCTCACCCAAGACTGAGTTTCACTAAGTGACGATTTCTTCGATCGATTTTACAAAATAACGAATTAGTAGTATCATTACAAAATTACAAACCTTCCAAGCATGTCATGTCCATGTTGAGTAGGTAATAATTATGGTAATATAATAACGAATAACTGAATATGTATTTTGAATCAAAGTTCCAAAGCTTTGTAGTGTATATCATAAATGTATTTAATGTATTATCATAGAAGAAAACCCTCACAGATTGCGTACGGTTTAATTAGTCTTTTTTATGATAATAATAACATGGGAGGCTTCTCTACTAATTGATTCTATAGTTTATTCACTTAACTCCTTACTTGTGAAATTCATACATTAATTGTATTCTTGCAGTTCCGTCTGAATATGATAATGCATACAGCAGAAGACATGAATTTTGCAATACTTGTGAGTCTCTGTCAATATTTATTGCCCCCATTCGGATAGCCATAAATCGTATAAAAGGTGAGCTTCGGCATAGGAAATTCTGCTGGAGGAGCAAACCACACGAAACAGACTTTCCTATTCCTCTGCACTGTTTCTGGTTGACGTCAGTGAGAGGTTGAGTTTGTGAACAAACTTAAAATTGAATCCGTAAGGGTAGATGTATCCTAGTGTTAGGGAACAAGTAGGCCCGAGGGGAGCACTCCCAACTACACGCTTAAAGTAGAGCCTTTTACGGCTCCAAATACTTAACGCATAACTTTCTAGAATGTTGAACTTGTTACACGAAATAATTTTGGTTCGGAGTACCCCCCGTGTGGTGAGGGGTTTGTCCAGAGGTAAAATGAGTGGCTGATGTTTTCCTAAACGCGGATTCACTTCTAACGTCTAAGGGCACATAGTAAATCGCAATTCTTCGTAATTCCAGAGTGGAATTTCATTAATACCCCCACGAAAATAGCTGGGGAAATGAGTCCAGAGTCCGAATCAACATAGTGTCCGTTCACAAGAGACCAAACTCGTTAAAGTGGTTTAATTTCCAATTAACACATAATTAGCTTGAGTGCTCCACGCTTTATATGGAATGGATAACTTCCTAATATTTTTTGGGAGATAATTTACACTATTTCTACCATTTGTATGAAAAGTTTTATTCGTATGATCGATTTTCTGTACATTCTTGAGCGTTTTCCTCTCAGCAGTCCAGCATAGTGAGGAAAGCGAGGGAAAATTACCTTACTCATTATCTTACCTAATCGCCTCATTTCCTCCGAAGCTTGTGGTAGCAAATGGAAAAGAGAATGATGTTGAAACAGGATGAACAGTTGACCTTAAGATTTACGATCAAGTATAATAAACTCCAATATTATCCTCTTCTTGGAATTATTGCCTCACTATTATCTCTCATGAACCATAATATCTTCCGAAGGTATTAGTGTTTCTAACCGAAACCGAACCAAAAACCGTAACTGGAAAACTGTTATTTATCCAATTCCGTTTCCAACTTTTGTTCTCTACTATGCGTATATTACTCAAATGTAATCGAAAAAAATACTGAACACATAGAATAGTAAGAAACTGCAAATAATTTTTATTTTGATTTAATTGTATATTACTCAAGTTTAATCGAAAAAAATACTGAACGCATAGAATAGTAAGAAACTGAAAATTATTTTTATTTTAAAATTAAGCGTGAGTTAGTTTTAATTAAAAGGCCAGATATGCTTTTCAACTTTCAAAAGGATAAAAAATTAGAATGGTCGATGCAAATAAATGGTTCGATATTTGCAGAAGGAGCGAAGCTAGAACTGAACCGTATTTGTGTTTTCGTTGAATCTGAACGAATGCTGGAACGAAAAATACCCTGGCCATCAGCGAGCAAACTGTTAATAATATCCTTTCCCATTGTCACATAGAAGAAACAATGGCTTTCATCTCAACGTCGTGCTCACGTTTCGAGTGCCGCGAGTTCCTCATGGAATGGAAATTGTGAATTTTTCTCTTGGCAATATAACTCGAGTATTTCTTTCTTCAAATGAAACTTCGGATCTTTCTTTCGGCGTGATGATGAGGGAAAGGAACTTGCTTTTTTCATTCCCATGCATTATTCTTCCTCTCCGCGTATTCCCTCCGCAGTGGCGAGATGTGAATGCACCCAGCTCCCTTCGACGTCCAAAATCAATGGCAAAGAAACATCGCTTGATATAGTGCGTCAGATGTACGTTTTTCGCCGATCCAAAATAATTATTTACTATATAACACGAGAAAGAGAACTCGTAAATGCTTCAGTATTGATGTTACTTCTCTGAACTCTTTGAAGCTAGTTATAGAATAGAGATCGCTCTTTACTTAGAGAACAACTACAGTAAAACGCGTTTGGGAAACTGCCGATTGAGACGCTATTCTTCAAATTCAAGAATACATCGTTTTTCTGCTGGGCCCAATTCTATTACCATTCAGGCTCCACATGATACTCTCCATTTCCTCGTTCTTTAAAAATTTATATTACGAAAGGTTTGATATGAGAAGAGATTTATTAGTTAAAACCCCGTCCTAATAAAGCAGCTATATTATTATTATGAAGGAATCACTAGGTTTAAGATTGCAAGCTAATTTTAGAGGATTGAGGCTCAGAGATTTTATTTAGTTGGAACACGGTATCCTTTTTCCAATTCGACTATATTTTAGTTCATACATGTTAATAATGATATACTTTTAATATCATAGATTTCTAAAATAAATTATATTTTCCAAATAAAAAATTGAGAATCGATTGTTTAATAATCTAAATGATAATATTTAAACCTTTTAAAGAATAATGAGTCATATAAATGAGTTCGCAGCAGTAATTATAAGTAATATATAATTAGGTAATTACCATAAAATAATAATTTTAATCATTTGGAAAGGATTTTCATGTACCTATTAATGAATTATTGATTCCAATATTATTTTTCTGAAAGAGCCTATCGAAGTTTCTATCATCATCATTTTAATGAATACATTTCATAAATTCTAAGGGTATTTTAATATATATGTAATAGATTGCATTTTGATATTTGTCAGCGAATTATTTTCACGAAAAACAGCCTTCTTTGCAATATTTTCTGCTTTTCGCAATGCACTCTGCAATAGAAAGAACCAAGAGAAAAGCGGAGGAAAATGCAATCAGTGCTCTGAAAGGTCTGGCTATTCTCGATTCTTCTACAAGGCTTTGAGTGACACAGAGAGAGAGTAAAAAGGGTCGAGGTGGTAGAAATCCCATTCTTTAACCAATAAAATGCTGTACTCAGCAGAAAAACGAATTTAGAAGTAAAAAATCCAGGAGAAATGCAGGAAGCAAAACTATATAGGAAAAGTTAACTTAGGATCTCATGGAAGGGGAACAGAGGATAGAGAAATTCCGAAAAAAATTCTTTACGTTATCTCACGCAAAGAGGTGTTGGAAAGCCAAAGAAGCCGGCACAGTCTTACATTCCTTCTGATATACAATGCATTGCATTCTTGATCGAAAACTCAATGGTGTTGTATTTACCATATTTATGTCAATGAATATGCACCATTTCCCTACCATTTGATTCGCATCAAAACATTTAATCGAAATGATTCTGCCTTTACGCTAGGATAATAATTTAATATTTTAGGCTAATTAAATGAATGTGAGAATGTCAGGTCTCTCAGAATTGTTTCATATTTCAACTTATTTTTAATTGACGATTTGTGGTGTTTACTGCGTTAATTATTTTTGTTCGTTTTTATAGAAAGATTTACGCCCTGATGAATTTAACTATAAGAATTACAAGGAATAGTATTGAATATTGTTAAATAAAATATATTTCCGTGAGAAAAAGAACAAGGCGCAAACTTAAACGGATAATTCATCAATATTATCAAGATTCATCGTAAGATATAGGAAGGATGAATAATCATCACCTAACTAAAATTGTCATTACGCAATGGCATTCTGGAGATTATTGCCAGGGCGCAATGCGTTAAAACGTACTAAAATACGAATAAAAGCTTTCCATTAAATCCTTGTAGAGATGTTTAAAGCCATTATGTTAAAGAAAGGAAGTTTTACTCCACTGTTATTAAAATAGATATCCTAGTTCTCTTTAAGCCGTCGGCAGGAGTAACCACAGTTACCCTGGATCCATTCAAAGAACCACGAGGCACTTAGGGAAAGGAGAACCCGATATGTATTTCAATAGCTAAGCAATCATCTTCAGGTGTCGAAGAATAATGAATCTATTATTCTTTGACCCTGAGGATTCTTCTAAGAATGCAGATTTTCCTAGAGTACCGCTTACATCTTTGATTTGACCCAGCGAAACTCTTGTTATAATTACCGACGGCTTACGGAGAATTTGAACCTCTACTTTAGGCAATTACTTGTAAACGTAGCTTACGAATCAATCCTTTAATAATGCTGATCTGTTTTAAATAATAGGTGAGACATAACTAGAACGTTTTCCCAAAATTAATATTTTTATTATTTTTATTCTTATTATTTTAAATGTCATTTTTATATGTATCACTTCATTATTGGATCCATTATTGGATACAAAGTTAGACCTGTCAATACTAACGTGATAGCTTTCACAAATATTATCTGAGATATTATAGGTGATAAATTAACATATTTAATTGATAACTTATTCATCCCATTCAATGTTAGCAGTTCATTATGAATCTCTCGTGATGGAAACAAAACAGGTAATAAGTCTAAAATTACGATTCTTCACCGTATGGAAAAGTTTTACTCGCAATTTTAAGCTGTTGAATTATAGGGCGAGAGAAGAGCATGATGGTGCTCATAAATTGCCCCGAGAATATTTTGGCGTGATTTATAGAACACGGGATGAATCTGCGAGAGAAATCAAGAAAGCATTCTAAGCGAAGAAAAAGTGATCCCGTGCGTAACGCCGAAGTGGAATCCTTTGCCCCCATGGGTTCCCTTGTAATTGATCACTTCAGACATCTGCCGGAATCCCTATTAACTTACAATGCATGTCTTACGATGATTAATTATTTCATTATGTGACAGTTCCAGCATTCGCAAAGCTCTACAAGTTACCTCGAAAATGGAGCGTCGAACCGGAACCGAGAAAAAACGTAATTTACGCCGAGGCAAAAATCGAGCCGAAAAATATTTTCCTGGAAGCAACCCAAGACCTTGCCGTGTTATTTATTTTTTTCCAATATTTGGTTCACGCAAAGAACGGCTTCTCGGAAAGGATTGAAAAGTGAGGAGGATTTGGAAGATGATCTCTCTGAAGCCGATGGAGATTTTAATTGCACTGTGAATCGCAATTATCTGGACGGGTTGGAAAATGTATTTGTACGGTTAACTCTTACTTGACTCACTTCTGTGGAGAGAAGTTATTGACACACTGGGGTGGATCGCACCCCAGCAACAAAAATTGTCATAACACATAATCCATTTAATATTTTTACGTCAAAATTTTTTTATAACTTTTCAAAAGCTTACCTTTTGGGGTCATATGTATCATATTACCAAAAGATAAAATTGGGTACCTTTAAAAATGTGAATAACATAAATTTGAAAAATACTTTTATTACAAAAAAATCATATTTTTTAAATATTTTATATGAATGGCTAAATATTTAACTAATTTTGCTCAATATATAGTACTGCAAGAAAAAAGTAGTATCTTACTGAACTTTTTAATAAAGTATTTATTCTGGAAAATGAAAGGAAATAATTTCATGAAAAGTGAAAATGTTGTTACTATCAAAATAAGCAAAGTGATTATTGTCTAAAAACAACATTAATACGAATTTTACTAGAAAATTGAAGAAAAATTTTAATAATAACGAAATAAAAGTATTTCAATCAAATTTACACGATAGGGTGTTATTGGGATGTGTTACACTCCAATGTGTCAGACAAGGGTTAATAGAATCCCCGATTTATCTGAAATATGTAACTTAAATTTTCTATGATCACACTACTATATCAATTTTCCTCGATTCTGACATGAATCTACTTAAATCACATCAGCTGATAAAAGCAGCAAATGCTTCGTATTTAAGTAATAGTTAGCCAATTGATATCCAATGGTAACATATCACTCCCATATCACAACATTTACAGTACGGCTGGATTTATTCTCTCAGAAATCGTATTCCAGAATGGACTTTTGCTGTGTAAACGCCAAAAGTTTCCATTCCGCGTAGTTGGATAAATAAACGCAACGTATGTTTTTCGAGTTTTGTTCATTTCGTTTTATTCCTGAACCTTCATTCATCGTTGGCTTCTCTTGTATTTACAGATCGCCGTATTTTGATCTCCATTCTTATTTACATTCGTGAAGGATGTTGCGAAATGCGAAGCTATAGTTTGGATTGTCGTGGACTTAGAGTTTAGATTCATTTGAACCATGAAGAATAAATGTAGCGAAAAACAGATTAAGAGAACGAATTGTATTCTATGATAAAGGTTTGAATCATATATGTGTACTGTAAAGCTTCGCCAGATAGTATTCCTTAGCAACGATATCTAACTGATCACAGGTAAACAAAAACGAGTCTATGCGGTCCATTTTCTCCTTTTATATACCACTCCTAAAATATTGGGAGCAGGGTAAGCCCTAGGAGCCTTGGCGTCCTATCCGGGAGAAATGCAAGAGCCTCTTTAATATGACTATCACCTTAAGTGTCCTTTTTTTAAAGAGAAAACTTTTCCTTATCAAAACTTATGTTTGCTCCGAGTACCCACCTCGGTACATTTTTGGATAAATTGGAAAATTTGAATTCCGATTGACAAATGAAGTTGATTAAAAATTTATATTTCGCTTCAACAGTCCAAATCTTCATCAATTAGCCCAGTTCTAAATTGTAAACTAATCTAAAACTTTTTCAAATCTTTTTGGAGTAAAATAATCGAATTTAAAGTATAAAATTATCTCAGGCGCACCCATTGTAAAAACCCTCAAATTTGGTTGGATTAATAGTTGAATTTTTGAATTTTTGAATTTCAATGTTGAAGAAAACCCTTAAACTGGGATTCATCAGTACACTGAACCCTGAAATTATCCTATGACTTTGCCCGTTGTGGCAAATTTAAATTTTCTTACACCATGATAAGGTCATTTACGAACGTTTTTATGTCTAATAAAAACCTCCAACCAAAGTCCTACACTCCCAAATCTTGGCACCCTGAAAGACCGCCCGGCTCGCCCTCATCTTGGAAAGGCTCTGATCGGGATTCCACTGAATATCACCGCCAAATATAATTTCGATCAATATTAGCTGAGATGACTTCTAGAGCATGTGATATATACCGCGAACGTACTGGATTTTGAACCACAATGCATCATTTTCATTTCTCCAAGGCGACATGTTTCATTCCTCTACGAGGAATTGAAAACTTAGGCATTCCACCGTACACCAAGTCCTCTTCTCTTTATTGTGCTATGATAATTTCTTAGAATCCATTCAGTAACTTGGAAACTCTTTGAAAGCTGAGTATAAGAGGAGCGCTGAGGGAGTACGTCGGGAAAAGTTTGGCTAATCTCTAAATGTTTTGATTCAATTTCCTCCGGTCTTTTTCCGTTAGATTGCTCGCTCTTACCAGTGGTATGACTTTCTTATCCACACCTGCAGAAATGCAGAATTAATTATGACCTAAAATAAAGTACAGAATACCTACGGTAATATATGTATCATTTCCGTAAAATTCCCAAAAATTATCCTCCGTATCTCATCAATCCACGATCGATTTAAATGAATTTCCATGAATTTAGTTTTAATCCATTAACTATTGTTTATAGAATGTCATGCTCATGTACATACGGCAATGAACAAAGAATGTAATTTTTTCTGGACGTAGGATGTCTTATTGAATCGGTTAGTTTCATCGTGATTATCTCTCCTTCGAAATTGCTTCTCGCGAGAATATCACTCGAGGTAAACAAGTCAAGAGGACTTTCGAAAAGCTTTTGACCCAGATTGAATCCCCAAAAATGTTCGTCCATTACTTCCCCGAAAATTAGTTCGCATCCAGAATTAATAATTCAGGAGCTGAAATATAATGTCAGACTCCTTTCCGCTTGAATTCTCATCATTTGAGGAAGGAGTTTGAATTTTTTAACGTGCGTTCCGAAAGAGAGGCGGAAAAGTACAGTCGCAAGGGTTTCAGCGGCACCGTCCCTTAGGTGACTATCCTCTTATTTATTCACGGAGATGAAACCGATAGTACGACTCCGATGCCACCAAGACACACACCAAAAGGCAAACAGTTTTTAGAGAATCCATTTGATGAGCTCCCTGACGGACCGAAGCTTTCATAAATAGGGAGATTTAATTTCCCAAGTGTCCGTTCGTCATACTTTTTAGCCGCTTACCGTTGGAATTGAGATGCGAAACTTTGTATCCACGGCAGAGGGAATGAATTATTTCTCGGCAAATGGAAAAAACGTGGGATGACGCACCGGTTCTTAAGCCGAAAGGTAACTCTTTCCCCAGGTGATTAACGTTCGGACGATTTATTAGGTTTTATTACCTTTTTCGAGACCCACGCGTGAGCAGAATATCTTCATTAAAAGTGCAAAAACGAATGCAGAAAATGTCGGTTCAAAGGACGAAAAGGTTTGTTCTGTCTTTCGAATTAACACGGGCGATGGGATGGAATTTCTCAAAATTAATGGTCTCAAATTTAAATTTATAATTTTTTTAATATTATTCTATTGTCTCATAAATAATGCTGCTTAATAACTTTCCTCTCGAAAGTGTTTTTGATTATTTAGTCGATTTAATTCTTGAGACAGTTTCTCATATTTCCGAAATTAGAATATAATACTGACGATAATTTATCTTGCAAAACACCCGGGTTCGAATTCTGGTCCTGTATGACATTTTATCTCTGTTTTTTCTTCGAACAATATTATTTTGGCAAATTACTCACTGATAAATCAGAGACTTCTTTCTTTCCCTAAATTAAGTATATTTTGATGGTAGATACTAAACAGTAAAATTTTGATAGAAGTTAAAATAGAGGAAAGTTACCAATGTCATATCACACATTTTGGAGGATTTTCCACAAGCTTGAACCTTAAAAAGGAAATAGCTGAATAGAAACTTAATTTATCTTAATTTTCCCCCAATTTTGTGACGAATGCCTACTCTGAGTTCTATTTGAGAGGCAATAATTAAATAAACGTATGAAATCGTGTCGGTTCTCATTAATTAGGGAGTAATACTTTTGAATTGCATAATACTTCTGCAGAGTATACTAGATGCTAATTGGTATTTATAGGGTATTCCTACCCATTTTCAACATTAATCAGAAATCTCTGTCAGTTAACATCTAACCACCTCTGTTACCTAGTGCTACCTTTCAAAAGTTATTTTCTCGTCGGTTATCAAAACTTTTCCATTCACCTTTTAAAGTTCAAATGATCTAATTAGCGTAATGCGGAGAAGTTGTAATTAGTTTGCTGGGAAGAAATGAGGAAGAAGCTGCAGAAAAGTACTTAATATAGATAAAGAGTAGGATTTGCCGCGAGCAACAAATACTTCCCGTAAATTGGAAATATGCCTATAGTTCTAATGCCTTTCCTTAAGATGAGAGGATTCGTTTTTTATGTATTTCTCTAAGCCTCCAAAACATCAATTTACTGGAAAGTCACAGTGAGATACGTAACAATAACAGTAGAAGAACACACACCCAACTTTTCCTTACTGAACATATCTTCGAGAATCTTATGAGTAAATTATTCACAATGTGTTACTAACAAGTGAACCGACAAAGAAATTGTTTATTCTTTTCCATGTACAATAACTTAGACTTTTTTAACCACTTCCGGATTAATATCCACCAACTTAACGCATAGCGATTTTCCAATTTAATGTCTCTTAAACCATCATATCCAATCGCTTTTTTACAAGAATAAAGAATAAATTTATAAAATAGGAATAAAGACTAAATATATAAAATAAGAATAAAGATAAATATGTAAAATAGGAATAAAGAATAAAAAATAAAAATAAATATATAAAATCGCAAAATAATGCGATATTCTTATTGGACAAGCATAAGAAGGTAACAAGAATAACAGACGTTTTGAAAATTAATATTTCTAAATATTCACAATTTTAAAAATGCAGCGGTCTATCAGTTATGGGTACATCAGAAAATTCCGATTTGCCGGGACTCGAACTCGTGACCTTGGGGGTAGGAGCGCCAGTGCGCACTCCGCCACCGTAAACAGCAACCAATTTTTCGCGAAATATGAAGTCACGGTTTTATTTCCACTTTAAAAGAAAAAGGGAGCATCGCCTCATATGCATTCCAATATTTTTTTGAGACTATACCTAATTTATTCGGATGATGGGGAGTTTTAAGCATAAGATTTCCGTCGCAACGCATTACGCAAGGAGCGAAATAGAAAATTATGTTCTAACGTTTTTGGACCCGAGCAAATTTCCCGTCGTCATTTCACGAATTCCACGTTAAAAGCACGTTTTGTCGCGTGCGTATCTGAGTGCTCCAGAAACCTTTATGAATACTTTAAATCTATATCTTCAACTTCGTTACTTCACTCCTTGCAAGATTCGGTAAGAGAGACGTCACTTGCTAAAGCTCTTGCTGTTGCGATATTAAAATTCTGGTGCAGAAAATCACTGAAACACATCATACCCGAATTATCTGCTCAAAATTCCCTCTGGAATATTTATAAAACCTTCGCAAGCGCAAAGTAACGGAGATGTTCCATTACTAAAAGTGATTTTTTCCAGCAGACGGAGCAAGCCTTAAGACGAAATAAATCCCGTTACCAATATAAGTACATGCAGTACAGTGACTACAATAAAAATAATGCTCCGGAAGAATATTTCATGCCGAAATCCTACAGAGTAGGGTATTAATAAAACCAATTGAAGTCATTTATAATATTTTAAGTGGTCGCCCCGCTATCCTTCGATCCATGCAAACATGATCATGCATCAATTTTATGAAATCCGGTCGTGAGATCCCAGGCTTCATATTTTTACGGTTCTGCAATAAGCTTAGATTTATGAAAGGGATTCAGAACATCGGATTCAAGGCCTCGAATCCTACTCGTTCGTCACAAAAAATTCGGAGAAACGTCATCCGCGTGACAAATTATCCACGTTTTTAAAATGACATTCCATATTTCTTATGCCTCGGCTTTACACCGCGAAAATTAAAGGTGTAGTACAGGTTGCACAGATTTATAAATCCCGACTGGATTAACATACCTACAAACTTTATTTCCACACATTCTCCCGAAGGAAACAATAAGAGGAATATAAAGCCCTGGAAATAATCAAAGGAGAACGGATTTTATTTCTTAATTAATCCGAGAAATATGACGCGAAATTTTTTCTTGGGCTGCTATTTTTTATGAGTGGTGAAATTTTAATAGGCAGTTTGAACTTAATTTGAAATCATAGAAAGGCAAAGGTGAAGATACTGCCATTCTATATAAGTACTCTTCAGTGGCTTGAATCGCAAATTATTATACAAATACAGTATTACAAGAGTAATTTGAAATAACTTCGACTGCCGAGATAATTTCTCACGTGAAATACGTGATTTAAGTTTTTACGATTCATATAATACCCAATGATAGTCAACACCTTACAGTGCTTGCTAAATTTCTTATTTTCAATACAGAATAAACCAAATTCTTTTACTCGTTCCCAATGCCAACAACAGTTCTTTGAATACACACCAAGTATAAAATTTTAATGTCAACATCAAACTTTGTTCAAGTTATTTTCTACACATGCCCGAGGATTATGAGTAGAAATTTCTTTGCTACTTGTTTTGTTTTTTACGTGAATTAAAAGTACATTTTCAATATAGTATTTCGCTGATGCCGTATGGAAACCAGTTGTACCTAAATATAGCTGCAGAAGTTATCAGTAGGGATTTAATGACGGCCTGAGTAATTTTGTAAATGAGGCATATATTGAAACTAGTAGTGGAGCCCGTTGAAATTCAAAGGGGAAACATTAATGCACTTATCCTCTCCAAAGGCTTTTGCTGCTAATAATGGAAATGTTGAGGATCCGCAATGCCTTCAGGCTGATGACTCTTCGGACTGTATATTGGAATGCTTTAAAGCTTCCATTCTAGGAAAATGGATTAAAAGGAATCCTTGTATATAATTTTCAAATCGTTCCTCCTATTCTTACTCGTCCTTTTCCTTTGAAGAAGAGAATATGGAATTCGTAAATTTGTCATTCCAAATAATGATTAAAATCAGTAACTGTATGAATCTGTATCGTCAACGATTTCTCATAAATCTTCTATTTACCTTTCAAATATGATCACACATCAACTCCTCTCCTTTTGAATGACCATCTAGATAACACATGTGCTGTAAATTGCATCTTTTATTTACTTCCAGCAACCTGAATGAAAAGTTTACATTAGGAAGAAGCTTTTCGTATTCAATTTTTGTCGATCAAATAAAATATTCAGTGGTAAGAGTTTATAATAATTTTAAGCTTTCGAATCATGTATTAGAAATATACAGGACAATCAATCTACCTAATAAATAGATACCAACATTTTTACGTTGAATATAATTGCTTTGAACAAATCGTAAAATATCCAAAAACGTTAGCTGCTATCTACAATGTATTTTGATTGTATCTATTCGAAGCTGAAAATGAATTTGAGCTAATAATTTCAACATTTACCTCATTAACTTACTTCTATTTATTGCATCAATACTATATACAAATTTGTTACTATTCCACAGAATATCTTTAAATATATTTTCTCCGATTTTCAAATTTACTGAGCCATCCGTAAGCATTAGCATTGAAATATATTAAACTTGACTGTTAGTTGATTTAACAAAAATGAAAACAAAAGACACTAAATCCATGTTTCCAGAGTTTATAGAAACTGAATGTGAGATAACAATGACGGTCGTCTACTCAACAATCGAAAAGAGAAAGAAATATCCGATAAATTTCGATATAAAGGATTTTTCTTTTTTGATTTGATTCCTACCAGGCAAGTAGAGCTCACACCAATAATAAAGATAATTTCATCAAATTGTTTCACACGTAATTGCAACCGATGGATCTATGAAGGATCAGGTCTAATCAACTTGATCACATTACAGTGTGATTTATAGTATTCAAAATTCCGTCGCATAGCTATCCTTTCAGTTCTAAGAGTGCTAATAACCAATGAAGGCAGTAGAGAAAATTGAAATATCAGGAATAACAATTACAATTTCCACATGCCTAAGCCGAGCATCGTCCATGCATTCCGATTAGTAGGCGTTCACAAAGCTCATTTCCGAAACGGTGGCTTACGTTAATCCAATCTCATCTCCGCCTCAAACGACGCGATTTAAACTTTAACTTCTTTATTCAAATACCTCCACAAAGCAAGGTAAAAGGAGCAAAGGTTTAGAAAAAAGCAATAAATTTCTCTAACGTGTCCATGATGTCTCTCTGGCAGTTTATCCCGCATTCAACGCGATAGGACATGAAAGGATCGCGTCCAGAAATAGGTTTGCGGCAAAAAAAGTCGCATAATTTGATATGGGCGCCCTTCCTACACCCTGGAATTTAATTTGGCCTCACAGCGCTCTAACTCAAAGGGTGCTTAAAGAGGGTCCAGATTCATCTTTCTTTGACTCCTACGGCTTTTATGTAGGGAATCATAAAATTAAAACGAGAGAGATTTTACTCAGTCGATGCGAGAGTAATGTTTGACGCGCCATCCGAGTATTTTGAGGGAATAGACGAGGTAATTGCTGTTAATCGTTTAGAACACGTAAACCCATTCATTGCGCTATTACTGGTAGTTTAACATTTCGATGGTACTGCTATAGTGAGCTTTGAATTAGTAGATCTAAGGAAAGTCTTTAATGA
This sequence comes from Pachydiplax longipennis, assembly GCA_036926295.1. Classification (NCBI taxonomy): domain Eukaryota; kingdom Metazoa; phylum Arthropoda; class Insecta; order Odonata; family Libellulidae; genus Pachydiplax; species Pachydiplax longipennis. The sequence goes on from JAVFKF010000010.1 coordinate 8,563,792, forward strand.
TTGATTATTCCAGTCGATCTCTTTAGGTTTTTTTTACTGATTGCTTGGATCTTGGCAAGACCAGAATCAGGGACCCCTCCGATTAATAAAATGTTCAAATTTAGATTTTGTATTCCCTATTGACTTCCTAAATTATATAACATATTTCTAATGATATTAATTTCGTGCATAATGGGCCTTTGTTTGCGTTGTTAACCACAGACACAAAAATTATGTTTCCATCTAATTGTAATTTGGTAAAAGTTTTACTTTCTGCTGTTTTGAATTTTGCGAAAAATTTTAAAAATATGTGAAGTAGCGTGCGATGATGTGTACGATATTATGTGTATCATTTTGTAATTGAAGCATTGAGAAAAGTATTTCTCCTTATGAAATTATTCATCATTACTCCTTATGAAATTATTCATCATTACTCTGATGACCCGCCGATATACCCTTCGACGATATTTGTATCCCCTCCTTGCTATGTAGGCCGTTCTGATACAGCGAGAAAGATCAGAGAAATAGATGCTAGAACCAGTCGATTCAAGTATTCATTTTTCCGAGAACAATACGCGAAAATAATCGACTAGGATAATAGAGTCATGGTGCTTGCACCCCCTGCCACACGCCGAAAGGCGGCTTGCAGGGTACATATGTAGATATAGATGAATCCCTTAAAGTATTTTCTATGCCCTCTTCCATTGTAGCATTCTCAGGCGGTTGACCCTCTCTATTACAGTTTGAAGCGGACACCCGCATAGCCAAGTGGGTAACGCGATTGTTTTTAATGAAAAAGGACTCGGGTTCGATTCCCGGAGGGGACCAATATTTGCGAAATGACCTCAGCAGTTGAAGGAAATACTACTACCTGTACAATCTCAATTCGACCTTGGTTGTGAGGCTACTGTAGTTATAGTATCTCCCTTCCGGTACTGTATCTGGACTCAGCAGACATCGCACTCGATATGAGAGAGGAATGCCATTCCAGATGTTTATGCGTAGATTCTGCACTGGTGCATATCTTTATGGATTTCATTCGTTTTGGGTCCACAGAGAAATTCGATCCTGTTGCGCCATGAGGCAAAGATAGTCACTCACAAATGTCTCCGTATTAATAGCTCTGCGCGCCCGGGAACTCTGGTGAAACCGAACAAGGCGGCATGCGGAGGGCAGAGAAAGTAAGAGGGAGTTTTATTGTGGCGGGAAAGTGTAAACATGCGAGGGTATAAAGCGTGGCTCAACTCAATTAAAAACCCCAATAGTAAATAAGAGGGGATCTCCGCAGAGAGGGATACGCACACCAAGAGCTTGAGGATGGTTCGGGATTGACAATCCTGTTTGAAAATCGAATCTCGTGCTCGTTTAAAGGGGATTGCCATTACGTAGCAAATGTTGAAACGCTCATGTTTACGTTTCTGGATAGTACTGTAATGATTACAGTAATTCAGATGGACATTTTTTAACTTCTATCGACACAAATTTACATCGAACTCATGTGAAAACCTTAGGTATCTTTTTAGAAAGCCTGTGCTGAGGTATAATATTAAAAAATATAAATTTCAAAGATAATAAAAAATGAACTTACTTATGATTTTATATAAAACTAAATCAATTAAGAAGAAAGGATGAAAACTAAAAGAAAGTAATGAATTATGTTGTAATTTTATTCACATATACGTTATAATTATCACATAATATAATAATACAACATTATAATTATTTTTGTCTCTTCTACTGCCATTTACGCAATAAACTACCAATAATCTCCGTAGCCAATGGCTAAGACATGAGATAATGTGTTTTACAACACTTCACGCGCTTTTTTTACGTCAGCTAATGAAAAATCTTTATGGTCAAACCAACGGTCTCTTGAAAGCCGCCAAATTTTGCTTAATTAAGAGTACGTTTCCTGTTATCAAATTAAACTCTCAGAGTTAGTTGACAAATTAACTCTCTCGATATAAAATAATTTCCTTACTTTAAACATACGCAAATACCATGGTGAGAGTAATCCTAGATTTGCAAATTATGGTAAAAATTTTTGAATCTATATTTCAAATTGATACATCTGTTAATTAGTTTGCAGCATTAATTGGAGGGGTGCATGTGATATGACGCTTTGGCATCAGATTACATACACCGCTTGAAAAATTTAACTCCAAAATTAATCTCTTAATTATCCTAAATGACTGTTTGGGACTACAAGTAAAATTAGTAAAGGTAAAATGAATAATATATAATCAATTAATTAAATTGGTACTTATTGATTTATTCCCTTATGAGGATTAAGTTTGCCTTGTTACTGTTCCTCTGAAACACTCGCTTCTGGGAAATCTATAAAGTAATATAACAGCAAATTCCTTTGAAGAATCCACCTGAGTTTTATCAAGTTTGTCAATACTCGATAATGTGATAATATAAACCTTACCTTTTTATAGAAATTTAAATATAAATTTTAAAATTTTCGAAAATTTTTATATCAGAATACGCGTATCTACTATTGAATAGTTTCTTCGTATACGGTTCTTCGCTGCTACTTTATAAAAGTGGTTACTTGGTTCACTATTCTCACTCAGTGAAACACGTAAGATAATCTTTTAAATTGCAATTTTTCTAGCTGTTTCTATCACAGAAATTTTACACTCAGTAACTTCTATCTCCGTGTCACTTTGTGATAAAAGCAATTCGCAAGGCTTAATCGAGTTCGCATTTGATATGGTTAACAAATGTCGCGCTACATAATTTGATCGTCGCTAATGGAAAAAATTCACACAGGAGATGGACGTTGAATTCCATCTCTCGTTACTTAATATATTCAATTACATCTCATATTTTTCGCATGAGAACGCAATTTAGGAATGGATGCAATCCGCTCTTTAATCTTTTTGAATCGGAACAATATTACAAAATAATACTGTCCCTAACTGGATCAAATTCATTTTTTGGTCAAATTTAGTTGTTAGAGTTATTCCTCTCGTCAGCTAGTAATTAATTCAGTTTATGAGAAATTTTTCACATCAATGGATACAGTGTAAAAATGGATATTTATAATAAAACTGAAATGTTTGGATCGAAACAATTTACGATGTGCTCATCAAATCCAAACCAAATAATTAATTCTTCATAAGCATGACACATTGTCGTAACCAATTTTATTCTCGTTAAGTTAATTTTTTAATGGCCAACAATATAATTTATATCATTCGACTGCATTTGTGAAATAACAAATTCTATCCATACATTAAAATTATCACTAAATATTGAAGAAGATTTATGATAATCATAGCGTGATTTAAAGATTAACCCTTTCTACGCTTGCAGAAAATAGGAAGTGATTTTTTAAGTACAGCACGTCTTTTCACTTAGTAATCTTTAAATTAAGTGGAGCCCTTGATATTTTCCTTTTCTAAGATACACAAAATTCACAGTTATACTCTGCGCATATTCAGGACTTCAGTGGTAAAACTCCATTGAATATTCATTCCATACCTAACTTCATAGCGCATGCGAGTGCTTCCAAAAAATCATAAAGCGTAAGTTGTTGCCTTGATTAATTTAACCATCCCGAATTTCAAATTTTAACACTACCCTACCCTTTCTGCTTCGAACATGCATTTCTTTCACTTTATTTTTCTTCCGCTCGATCTCAACGATAGAAGCAACAAACATCACTTGCAATGCGTGTGCCTTGAATTCTAAACGTGCAGCGGCGAAAAGGGAGAAAAAGCTTCTGTTGAATTTCCCTCGGAAATAATTGACAATATATCCCAGAAAGCGCGGCTCTTAATTGGCGGCATGCAGTTGCTTTGAAGTTAAGCTAACTAGGTTACGTAAGAGTTATATCAAGCCGCCATACAAGATTCACGTTTTAAGCGTAATTGGAATCAAAAATGTCGGGTTCTTTCGGGTGGATTGAGAAAAAACATATCCATCATCCTTAAATTCAGCTGACTGACTGACGGGACCCATGATTTCGTTGAAACAGACTTTTAGGATCGATGGTATCGCATAGGATGGAAGTATTGGAGATATCACTCAGACAAGGGTGTCGTAGCGGACGCGAAATTAGATGAAATCTGTAATCCGTAAACAAATGGAAAGATACGAGAGTAGATAATGAGTGCCCGGACTAGTGTTTATTAAAGAATGACGGTCATTTTTTGTTTTTGTGTATGAGGTAACTCACGCATTTCATATTTAATACTTGCTGAGTTTTTCCATACGATACGTGGTAGATGGAATATTTTTCATAGTCCATTACTGCAGGAATAATGTGCTTCTATCAATTTTTTCAGCCAAGAATTTGTGATACTCCATAGCGTAATGAAATTAAAATATAATAGCTTTTACCCGTACCATTTAAATATTTATTTTGATTTTTAATGTTGTTGGTAAAAGTTCTTTTCTTTTCATTTCTTTAATAATGTCTTTCATTTACTTTTGTCACAGTCTTGTTCAAGTCTTACTAATTTGAAAGCTACCAAGCTATGAATGATGCTGAATGATGGCACTCATCCAAAGCACTACTCATTGAATTCTATGAAAGCGTTATGCTTAGGATTACTGTGCTGCACGTATATATTTCCGTTTGTGTATTTCTGCCTCATTGTGGAAAACGAACAACCCCAGTTCTCATTCAGATTAATAAACCTCATTAATTCCATAAAGCTTTTGATAGATAATCAAGAATGGGTTGAGCGGTCATCGTAGTGAAGGACTTACTGTTCATAGACTTTTACTGTCTATAAAACGGTGGGAAATCATTTTCTATTGGAATACCGCATAAATTTAGCGCTTTCAAGCCACAGAAGAGACCAGCAAGTCGCACTTGAATTGCGTATTGCCTACATTCATATAGTTTATCGTCGCAATTCCATATGAGATAACCAATTTATTCGCTAAGTAATCTAAGTAAAAAACTGCTAAATAAAGAACTTACATTTTTCCTTTAGTTTCTATCATTCTATTTTCTCTAAGCGTCACTAGTGTGATTAGTAAACGAAATAATTTACATGATTTGTTTAGGAACTGACGAAAATATCACAATAAAAGGCTGAATTCGGCCTGAATTCTAGTTCACACCTAGGGCATCGAACTGGATCCGAACCGAAAACCGAAACTGAAAAAAAAGTTTTTTGTAGGAGTAAAAATCCGAACCTGGACCGAAAAATTGAAATTCCTGAAACCGAAAAGAACCTTAAAACCGTTATTTATTTCGTCCCGATTTTCAGTTTCCAAAAATACGCATTTTGCTTAAGTTTAATTTGTCTTAAGTTTAATTTGTCTTAAGTTTACCAAACAATTGTAACAGCGAGTTGCTACTAACAATCAACAATTTTTATTCTGAATTTTAGCGATATAGAAAAATGGAAACGTTGGAAATAAAATAAAAACTTTCAGAAGGATATAATATTAGAGTAGTCGGAGCGAAATAAATCCGGTATGACTTTGGCAAAAGGGGCGAAACCGGAACGGAAAGTATTACGGTGCGATGCACTGTCCACGCTTCACTCATTTTATATCCTCTTTTCCTTGGACGTCATATTTTGCACTCTTTAACAAAATACTCTAACCTATTGATATACCTTTTGACTTGATTTAAAACAATTAATTAAATTAAATTTTAATTTGGTAAATAATTCTCCATGCAACACTTTAATCTTTCTAAGTTACTTTTTGTGAGACATTGATCCTCTTGAAGTAATACTAAAAAGTAATACATAAACTTGTACTTGAAGTAATACTAAAACTGGAAAAATGTAGTTTTTGAGTTACTGTACGACAAGATTGAGCTCGGAATGGATTCGTCTAGGGAAGACATTCGCAAATTCCACTCATGCACGAATACGACTCCAATTGTTGAATCGTAATTATGTTCTCTAGTTAACTAGGTCCTCAGAGCTACTGGATTTATCGTGTTAAATGAAAAGCAAAAGAAGGAATTGTACCCCTTCGGAGCTGAACATCGCTGAACACAATAATAAAGCGAAGCAACGTTATGCTTTAATGAAAGAATCGGCTTTCAAATGAATGAAATCACGAAGGTGTTGGTATGAAAAATGTTAAACCTCTCTCTGTTCAAATAGGCGGTGCAGATGCAGTCATGAGGACTGCATTAATGGAGTCGGATAAGAAATTAAACAGTCACACTCTACAAAGGCCCTGGGCGAAAGATGAATTATTCTATGCATCCGATAGTAAATCCGTGAAGTAAAGTCGTGTTTCATGTTACTCTGGCATTCTGAACTTTGCCATTTTCTGCGAAGTAGGTCACGAAAAAACCATATGCCCCTCGCGATTAAAATAGTATGTTTCGAACTCGGAATACATGACATGAAGAGTATTTGGAGACAGGCTGGAAAGTTTCAATCGTTTTCGCTGTCCTCGTTCCACCCCATATAAAAGTAAAATCACGAAAAGATTTAGCAAAGAGAATGTGTGAGTGTGGCGCAAAATTAATTGCTGTATGGTAAACGATGAAAATTGGTCAGTAAGTTAATTTATAATTGGCATGAATAATATTTTATATTAATAATTCAATTACGGGGCATCGTGAAATGCCTTAAATAGATAAATTGAATATTTTTAATTTTTCTGATACTTTCGGTGATCTTAGTGTTATCCTTAGAAGTTGCAATTCAAAGCATTTGCCACTGTAAAACATAGTAAAAATCAAAAAATTATCTTATTTGTAATAGAAACCTCAATTAGTATAAGATTCCTACTCTACTTAAAAATGTATCACGCAAAATACTAATAAGGAAATGGATATTATATGCCTCTAAGATTAAAATCTGCAAGGATATTCTCCTTTCACTAGCCGTCCATTTCGTACGAGTCGCACGTGATGGAAATTCTATAGAACCGATAGTTGAGATTAAGTAAATTACGCGGTTGCGCAATCCACCGCACCGTAAAAACCTACATTATACGCGAAAATAACTATGCCCTCATAACTTGAATTATAGCTCGAGGGTTTCCAAATTCAATCTCCGAACTGACCTGTAAAAGAGATATTTCCGTTGGGTTTCTAAAATTTATCCGGGCCTCATCTCCCAAACCACAACCGCAGTGTCTGCCGGCATGAGCGCTGACCCTTCCAACAGAAAGGCCGCTTGGAGATTAATAGTTAGTCGAAGAAGACTAATAGATTCCATAAATAATGTAACTGAGTAAATGCTCATTTTAACAGAATAAGAACTGCTTCTAAAATGCCATCCCCCGATCCGATATAGAGCAGAAGCACTTATCCAATTGGCAAGATATATGGTGGATTCGTCCGAAATCTTCGTGGGGGTCTAAAGATTTCGAAAAATGACAAACGGAGTCGATACCACTGAAAAAACAAAACACTCAATCTGAATACGATAGCTCGCCAGCTGACGTTCGAAATTTCGCCATGAAAGCAACGTGTTGGTGGAAACATTCCCCGAATAGACTGAGATAGAAAAAGGGTAGCGTGGTATGGACTAGAAAGGAGGTCATTTCGTGTACTTTGGGGAACCCTTTCGTGAATTGAATACTTCTTTGGCTCGCCAATCTTTAACTCACTCCCACACCGGAATGGAGTAGATATCTCGTAGTACTTATACAGTTAGCACGGGTGTTCCCAACCAAGTTTCTTATCACGCTACATAACATGATGATATCATCACGGTATTTATATAAATATTCGTTGCAATTTGTCCTTCTGACTTCTTGTTGTCACTATCTGACCAAATGCAACTCTGATTGTGTAGTAGTATATTTAATAGTAGTCAATTTAAGATGATTTTATAGCATAATGTAATGAAATAAATTACATTTCATATTAGCATTTGAAAAGTGTTTCGACAGCTGAGGTGGGGCCCAATGGGAATCGAGCTCGGGACCGCTTATACCAAAGGCGAGCGCACTATCCACTTGGCTACCCGATATAGCTAATTCTTATAATCTCAACGATCAAAAATGTAACTAATCCAATGTATACTTCCATTGATGAAAAAACAAGTGACCGAGTTATTAATAAACTCTTCTTGTGCAGAGAATTCCTCTGGAATCAATTTTATGTGGATCGTTATAAGCAAAACAGCAATAATGGCGTCTGTAACGATTGGATAATGAATGAATGTGTGTGGATTCCTGACCATTAGGAGAGGGATTACGTTTGTTTGTATCTAAGGAAAGGATGAATGTGTACGGAACGTTGGCATGCATTTATACGTTGACAACGAAAGTTGGCGAATGCATGAAGGGATGTAAGAAGTTGGAAACTGAGGGGAAGTAAGGGAAAAAGTTGGTTGAATGTGATGGATGAGATCGTGAAAAAGAGGGACATACGTTGACGGTGGGATAAAAAGGCACGTATGAAAAGATGCATCTGATACGGAAGACGTTTGTTCGAAGGGTAGGAAACGAACGAAGGAATACTGTGGATTTACGAAGCTGCTAGATTGCTTAACCCGAAGGGAATAACATAAAGGTCACGTGTGTACTATTATAGAATAATTAAACCTTGCAATTAAAGCAAAGGTTAGGTGGATGGCGTCATCAATGTGCTCCTATGCTATAGCTAAATTTAAAATGTGCCACCTTACAATGAATAGTTTTGTAAAAGACATCCTTAATTCAATTATAAGAACCCCCAATCACAACATTATACAGCCGAGTTCAAAACAAGTGATATCCCGTCGATATACACATGCACCACAGTTACTGAACATCTCCTAATTACAGCTTTAAGTGTATATTTCATTTCACCACCAATCCGTAGACCTTCATTTATTCTGAAATATTGTAAGCAATGGTTAAGAACAGATAGTTTTCATACCTATTTTTAGTCAGAAAACGTACTCCTTAAGCACAACTTGTAAAAACGTCTACTTTTAATCATGAGGAATTGCGATCTAACCTTAGAATACCATGCATGACACCATCAAATCCTTTCCTTTTGAGATTTTGTAAGATCTTTTAACGCCTAAAGCAGATGTGATTATTTTAAAGGGGAACAGGACCGTCTACCAATCTCGTTCATATGGAGATTTAATGTTTCAAAAACATTTTTCCTATTCTTAATCGCAAGATTGATACAACCTGATATAACTTTCGTTAAGTTCAACAAATTTTCCGAAATTATGACGATGAATAAAGGATTTGTGAAATTTATTTGTTATAATAATGTCAACATTGCTTAAAATGGACTGACAAATGAAATTTTAATATTAATTTTTGGCCGATTAAAAAATTCTGGTTAATCATTCCGCTGAAAAAGGTAGTGCTAATGTGTTAATTAACGGTTGTTGAGGGACAATTGCCCCTGAAAAGTAGATTCCTTCTTACTAACGTCTTTTCTAGAAGGTTGCAAAAAAAGCTGTAAATATGTACGACCTAAAAATTACAATGCGATTAATTCTTCCTTATGTGTTTATCTAAATATTTGCTACACATCTATAAAATTTGCGTAAAAGGATGATTTTTTCCCGAGAGATTCTTAAAAACCCTTTTCTTTACTATGTTCTCATATTTTAGGACATATAAATTTGAAATTGACCTAGCATTTCGAAATGTGTGCTCATTATCTATGACTGAACTGAAAAGAATTCAAAACATCAAAACTTATGAGAATTTCCACCTGGTAGGTGGAAGAAATGAGTTAACGGTTAAGTTAATTCGGTTAATGGGCACTTCAGATAGATATTGAACACTCTTAAATGAATATCATAGCAACACACATCTATATGATGTACACTTCAAAGTATATGAGTTAAAATATAAAAACATGGGTTCTCCATTTTTCAGTGTAGAGTTCATAGTTAGAATTTCTAGGTAGTTTAACATTATTGTTGGTGTAAATTTAATGATTTTGTTGAAATATATTATGCGGAAGGATGCTTTACACTCTTTAAGATACAGACAAGTGTGTTAGGATTGTGTGTTGTCACGCACTTGCATATATTTCAATGTTAACTTAAGTTATTACCGAAATATTCCGTTCTGTAGCAAGTTGGAGTTTCGGATTCCTCGGCGAGCTCAACGTCCATCACTCATAAACAGAAATATTAAATGTACGTAAATCTGTCGCTTGAATATGGATAGAATCCATACGACGTCATACACGAACACAAGCTGCTGCACTCTTTTCTTGAAAGCTTTTCAATCGTTCGACACATTTATCCACTTTTGATTCCAAAGTCAAAAACTTAAGTGTCGATCTCCATTCAACCGTTTGGGCTGTCATTTGTGCAGGGAGGGTTAAAATAAAATCCGCAATCACTCCCTATCTCAATATAAGCTTTTCATTCCCCATTTATCGCAACACATTCGGATTCAAAATGTACCGGGAAAACACCTTCCCATTAACGGCTGCTTTATAGCAAATGACGTATTATGTGTAAAATTATACAGTCAAATGAACACATTTTCATAGTTAACGCTGTTTCAACTTCAAAGAGAACGTATGCAGTAATAAATTTTAACAATTATGGAGATTTAAAGTAATGGCATTAATAGTATTTAGCGAATAATAGCAGCTATACTTTTATTGCATGGCAGCTTCGAGAATTCTATATTTTAACATGGGTCATTCAGACGTCTTTTCGATAAAATATTTTTATCTCAGTTTGTAATTTTATAGGATTGATTGGTACGGAACTTTTGCCTCCTAATCTGGTTATGTAATTGAATCTTAATAATCGCTAAATATGCCATCACGAGAAACGAATGCAATCGCAGTTTCACGCCTAAACTTCATTTTTAGACAGAAATTTATCATTTTTGATGAAATTTATTCACAAGATCTAAGCACATCTTATAATTTAATAATCACAATATCATTGGGATTCATTCTAGTCGGGAAAATTCTGCTGGAAACGGTCCAAAGTAAAAGACTGTGGAGAGAAGATGTAAGAGAGAGATTAAGTATTTTCAGAGAGTTTAATGTTAGGTTTCGCAACGATTACTTAAATCATTTCTATATAATTCCATTCGTAAAGGAATCTTCCTTATTTCACGGCTTTATTTCATTGTATACCTTGATTAGAATTAGAATAGAAATAAAATTCAGTACATTTCAATACGGCGCCCAGCAAAAAAACGGAAAAATATTAACACGAGTTATACTTCAAAGTTAAACCTCGTTAGTATTGACTTATACTTCCTACGACTTGCGCTATACCTCAGCCGACTTCTAAATTGAAATTTCAAGAAAATAATCTGGAGTATATTTACATATTTGATCCTGGTACACTAGTGGGTTACAGATCATCATCAAAATTACAATGAAGTAATACAAGGTTTCAAAAAGTAAGTAACTGCGACTACTGGTACTGAGAACCACTACTCAAAATAAAATTTGAGTGATCTCTAAATATCTATATTGCCGAGTTTTTATTTAACATTTCCGTTTGATATGACGTACGTGTGAAATGGAAGCTATAATTAAAAACTGGGGAATCGCCCTACACACGGTTTTCTCCTGTATATTTTGGAATATAGCATAACTCTAACATAGAAAGAACATTTCATTCGTAGTGATCTATAAATTTAATGAATGATTAACAGTTTTGTCAAATACTGAAAGCCAATTTAAAAAAATGGGGATAGTAATAGCTCATTTCTTTATCGACGTTCTCGGGACGAGTAATAAAATTCTTCCTTCATTAGCAAACCCTATGCTTCCCATAGATTTTAATTAAAACTGCCGAAGGTATTTGCTTGAGAATCGATTTCCTCTCAATCCCGTTTTTCGGGATATCGCTTTGGATTCGGAATCGCTCAATCGTGCTCGAGAATTCGACATTCCCTCAGAGGAAGCCTATATTATTAGTGTTCCCATAGCAGCTAACAGCATTATTGAATCCGTCCCCCGCATTCTTCTCCCTTTTTACCAACAAAAGAATTCGTAATAAATTACACATGTGAGGAGAATTCTCTAGAAGTCAATTATCTAAGATCTTTCTCCTCCTACTCTTGCAAAATGCTTGGGCGTCCTGCTTTGATCTCACCGAAGTGATCATTTCGATGCAATAGGGGAAAATGAGTAGAAATTGGGACGGTCTGGAAATCGATTCCGTGGGTTGCGCTCATTTTTTTCGGAAAAGGGTGCTCATTAAATTTCACCGACTTTATTCCTATAAATTTTATTTACCCAATATCGAACATATTGAATGCTGAAAAGCTTCCAATGATGTTTTCAATAAATATTAATTTTCAATTGCGTTTTAAAGTTCATTATTCCCAAAACACTAGTGAAGGAACTGCGGATTCGGTTGTACGTATAAAATTCGTACATCGGACAGTTTATATCGAAAGACCATTTACCCTATGTCGCTATTGAAATATATTAATCAATTGTTTTGTGATATGCTACTTCGCCTGTGCCTTTCAATAATTGAACCACATCAAATTTAATAATTTACATTCATTTTACGTAATACTACGCGATTTAATCTGAAGAATCTAATGAAAACTGTACGTATCACAAAATTTCTCCATTTCTCATAGTAAAGAAAGATCGGTTTTGGTATAACCAAATCATATTCCAGAGTTTTAGAATCTATGGTTTAGTTGAAATGAATTTATGTTAGATTTCAGTTAATGTATATTTTCCTGAAATGGCTCCAACGATTGAGAGTAAATTCAGTCTAGATACATGTGCTGATTTTATACATTTTTAATAACAGCAGATTTTTTGTGATGTTTGAAAAATTATAACCATTATTTTTCAGCGAGAAACTTTCACCGTCAACTTAGTAAGAGATACGTCGATAGGGCATAAAGCACGTACGCAACATGAATCATTCATTATTTTTTCCGTCAAAACATGGAAATAAATTTAGAGAAATTTTTGATTAGATACTCTTTTCATTAAAAAACTGATGAATAATGCGGAAAGATTTTTAGATTATCCGGAGCGGATGTCTATCATTAAATGTCCATCGTTAAATGCTTTATTGCCTAAACGCTTCCGCTGATCCGATACGTACAAGATTAGTGAATGACGCGACACGAATTACCACAAACTTATCAATGTCATTCATAATCTCCGGAGCTATTTCCCTATTATCTCGCTTAATTCGAGGGGATGATTTATTTTTCGCTGCAGTAACGATGCCTCGCATGTAAACTTCTGCTCGTCTGGCACTCTGAAATTCGTAGGCAAATATCACTCCCAAAAGCAACGCGTACTCGCTAATATTACACGAAACCAATAATGTGACCACGATCTATGGTTCTTTATCTGTAGTTCCAAACAACCGCACGGAGTTGCTCGGAAAACTGAGTAGATAAATCTGCGTTTCCGTCGCCGAATTTTATCGCTCTAGTACGTGAGACTTCCCCTATCTATCTTCCATAAAATTGGCGCATATTTTAGCCGAAACTCATCTCATATTCTCTCAGCCATTCGGCCCTCTCTCCGTACACATTCCAGTTTTTCGTCAGTGGCCGCATCAGTCGTAAAGTAAGAGTTATGGAAGGAGAAGAAGAAAACTCATTAAACAAAATACAAGTACGGTATTATCGACCGAATCTGTCTCACTCGGCTGCCGATTCTACGTCGGGTTCTCTTTTTTGGGACAGTTTAAGCGATGCTATGACATTTTGTCGTGGGGCATGCAAAAGAGATCTCGTTAGCGCGAAAATGTTATTTGTTTCAGGGAAGTACTTGACAGTGTTTACCCATGATCGAACCTAATGAGTTAAGCCGACAACGTCCATGCGTTCAAACATCCATCCCCTTCTCTAACTCCAATAATTAAACTCTTTTGTCAAACGTCGATTCTTACTCTTCCTTCTTTTATTGGTTCATATATTCCAGCTCGCTCATGTCTCCCCAAGAAACAGCGTTCTCTTTTATTCCCACCAAATTCCTGCTATTTCGCCATAGTGCTCTTTTTCATATCCTCCAGCAGTAAAAGTTTCTCGCTCCGTGGAATTGAAAAAATATTTTTTCGTCCTTTTGAGAGAATGCAGTCATACGGCCCTTTATTTTACTGGATAATGAAACATTATTAGCAATAGTGGGTCATAACCAGCGGGACAGGGCGAGATTATTATACAAGAAAATAAAACTCCGCCAAAGTATTCCATATAAAAGTGAATAAAGGCTACGAGGGAAAACTTGAAAATATTGATGATTCCGTAAGGATGGGAGGCAAAGCTGGAGTATCTTTTGAAATCTTACGTAATAGTATACTTGGGCATTTGAGGTTTTATAAGAGCCGTAAAAGTTGGTGAAATGTCTCAGTTCGAGTGGTGAGTTCAGTTGGAACTTTCACGTTATTTGAGTTATATTCAAAATGATTTACTTTTTTGGTACGAATGAGTTTTGAGAAACTAATGAGGCGGCGGAAAGATTGTCTAAAATGCCGATTAGTGGGCAAGGTAAAATTACATGAATAAAAATGAAAATTTCACTATTATTTCCAATTTATTAATTCACTATTATCATTTCACTTTTATTAGTTCATTATCATTAGTTCACTATTATTAATTCACCATTATCTAATTATTGTTTCACTATTATTAATTCACTTTCAATTGCTTATCATAAAGATTACCGCGAAAAAATTATGACACAGAAGGACAATTCACGAAAAAATATTGCAAAGTGTTCAGAATAATATCAACAATGTCAGGAGGATCATGCTGTCAGGAAAACATCCTCTAAAAGTAAATAACGTTTTTGTTCAATTTGGAACAAATGTGTACCCATTAGCACTGCGCCAGGTTAACGCGTGTTGCAATTTATCCTCCGATTGCTACGTCTCATCCGATTAACATCGCTTCCCTCCACGATTAATGACGAATTAGCTAGGCATTTTCGAACAAGATCCACCATTTCGAAGCACTGCGGAGAGGCATGCTAGGTTTGACATGAAAAGGATTTCAACTAACGGCTGAAAATGATACGGAGCTTTTGGCAGCATGAACCACTAAAAAGCTCTCGCGGTCGCAGATCGTCAGAACTTTCCTATCTCTCTAGGGATTGCCTCACTCTCAGATGTCTAAACAGATTCATTTAGAGCTACGGTTCTGCGGTTGAATTTGACGCTTGAAACTTTTTTTACTTCCCTTCAAAACATGAATTCAATCCGATACTCAATTACATACTTCAAAGCAAAATTGAAATTGGCGAACGACGTACAGAATCGATTCGAATCGATTCGATACCGTCGCGAGTTAACTTCGTAAGAAAACTGCTTATCTTTGAGGTACGAATAAAAATGATATGGTGACTTTGATACTTCGATTGCATTACTCGATACCACTAGCCAATATGCCGTACCTAATACTGTAATTCGATTCAAAATTAAGATCGATAAACGATAAGACAACTTGATGCGGTATCTCCGTCCGATAATAGAATTCGACGATTCTATCCCACGATGGAATACAAAAGTTCTACGGAATGCCGTTCAAGTTTCGATTCTTGGAGATCAAAGATGACAAAATTATTGTTCGGAATTTGGAATTCGGGGAAAATAAAAGCCTCTATTTTTCGACCTCATGAAACGTTTCTTTATCCCTTCTTTCCTTTCTTAATTCAAGCGTGAATTTCCTCTGGCCCCGGGACTTTATTGGGCTCAATCGAATCTCAGGTTATACAACTCTGCGAAAGTACTATTTTCGATTGAGTCGTTTCCATGCCTCACACAGAGATCCCCACATGTGCCCTTTACCGTCGTAAAAGGCTTTCTCAACTGAATATTTAAAAAGTTGGCTCTTCTTCCCACTTTCTGGACTAAATTTCCAGATTCCGCTCGCACGAATGCTACGGTCGGACTCCAGCTTTGGATATATTTGGCGAAGGACCAAAAGGAATCCTCCCCAAAATATGAAACACCCAGCGCATAGTGCTTTCGCTCCTTCCGTAGATACCAAGACACTTTTTTCGCTCCCGAAGGCGGTTGATATCTTCTTAACTCGAGACTTTCATTTTCATCCCCTTGTAGGAACGCTACTCGCTCTTTGGACCAACAAGGTTCTTTATTACCAACTTCCATTTGCTCCAGCGTCGAATGTGCAATCAACGGACGTCTCTCATTAACCCAGCTACGGCCGTGATTCCGCCTCTAAATTTCTCCTTTCGACTCCTCCCTTTCCTTGCAAAGCACTCCATTTCCTTTCCTCGCTGCCTTTCCTCGAAAAATCATTTAACCAACCTCATTTAACCAATCATCCGAGGGAGGGAAAAATCTTTAACCTGATTACATTTTTCGATTTCGTCCCCTTGTTCCCCCTTTCCATCCCGCCGTCACTCTGCTCGTTCGTCGCGGAATAAAAAATAACTTAACCTCTCCTCGGAAACAAAGTCAACAAACCCAGTCACACAGTGACGTCTGCGAGGGGAATAAAAATTTTCTCCCGGACTCTTTCCCCTCGATCTTACGCCAGGATAAAGGGAGAGAAACGTCTTCATGAAGGGAAGATAAAGCTCTAACCGCTCCCACCGTTTCGCCCCATTAAAAACATTTCCTTCCCGATAAATTTTTCGCGTTTATTAAAATAGTCGTAACTCGAAAAGTGTGAGCGGCGTTAGAGACAAAAGCAAGGGTATCGGAGCCAAAGGATGGGTTAAATATTTACGGAAGGAGGGGATGGGGTGAAGGAGGTTAACCCTGACCCCGTAGTCCATTCCCCACGTGCTGCAAATGAAATATCCTTTTTCCCTTCCCTGAGTTCCTGCAGATACCCTTGTCGCTTGCTCGTTCCCTCGTGACGCCGCCGCCATCGATCCCCCGTTGTAGCAATGTTACTGCTCTGGTTTTCGAGGCGTCCGACGTAATGGTAGTGGTGACGGAGGCACAACGTTGGAGTTCTCTCTTCACTCCAATAACGGCTTTTGCAGGAATACGAGTAAAAGAGGTGGCCGATGTTAGCTTCGGTATTCCTCCTTCATTTTACGCTTTCGTAGGCGTCGCGAGATATTGTCCCGATAAACGAGATGGCTAAAAAATCCTCCTCTTTATTAACCGGTTCTTTTTTAGATCCGAGAGTGGGTATATGTCGCGCGCATTTTTCCCCCGCTTTTTTTATTCTTTCTCTTTACGGAAACCCCGCGGAGGACTCGCTATTTTTGAAAGGATGACGCCGAGGTTTACCTTAGCCGATTCGATCTCGGATTTTTTTATATTCTCGCCCTTTTTGCGGGATCTTTGAGTGGGAAAAAATCTCCGTCTTGGCGCTCGCGAGTGAGTGAACTGATTTGCGTTGAGAAAAGACAACTCGACTCAAAAGAAGAGGCGTTTTAAGTCGATTACGCCAAAAGATAATTTTCACTTTCTGACTTTTTAAGTTTCTGCCGGATCTCTCCTTCGCGTGTCGCACGATTAAAGATTTCCTCGGGATGAATCTGAGGATTTTTCTCTTACTTAATGTTTGAGGGACAGACGTTGATTAGTTTCGGGATTCTTTGTCGAATTTTAACCGGAATTCGATCGTCGGTCGGTAACTTGTATTTTTCTACTTGGGATAAATTAGGATCCGCCCCGAAACATTTTTCTTGACAGGACTAAACGATATGAGCATATTAACATACATTAGCATACAAGATTTTTCTACGTGATATATTCAAGGACTGAGGTTTTTGCTTTATCTCCATCGCTTAAAATTCACGAAGGTAGACTTAACTTGGTGATATTTAGAAAATAATTTTTAATTTCAATAAGCCCATTTTATTTTCAATGTTTTTACTTTCACCCTATGTTCGACTGTAGCTCCGATACTTCAGCATAACATATGTACTTCATTATTGTGGTAGCTTAAAAATATTTAAGACGAAGTGCGTTTTCTCCGAAATTTAAGTCCTTACATTTAAAAGAGTGGGTACTTACCTTGTATACTTTCGAATAAATTATATTTTATTATTTATGTTGTAAACTAAATTAACTCAATATACCGATTTACATCCTCATCAAAACTCACTTAAGATTTTTCCTTATTTTCCACAAGGAAATATCGTTAACGCCTACTTTTTTCAAATCCTTCACAAATAACCCAAACCATTCATCTACTTGCCATCTTGTTAATTATTGTCTCCAAACATTTAAGTCAATTTTTGTCATTACCACACTGAGCTTCTTCGTAACCTTTTTCCTTCTACGACTCAGTATATTGAACTTAATCCACCTTCTTTTATCTAGTTCAATTTTCCTAACAATTTGTATGCTTAACCTCAAGTTCCTCGCTACGCTTTCTCATCTCATTTGAGCTTTTACCCCTTTGCACTCCTCCACATCTCGAAGCTTTCTAAATAATTAACATCCTTCTTACGTAGCGAGCATGTCTCTACCAAGGACTAGGAAATACTCCCCACGTATTCAGCTTCCTCCTTAGCTTTTCATTGATTTTACTTGGTAATGCAATCTTCTTTTTATAGGAGGTCACTTTTTCTTTGGTTGTCCTAGACCTAATTCCCATTCTGCCATGTCCACTCGTGGAAATACATACTTTAATCTGGTTTGAATATGTATGTTAATATCAGAATAGCTTTTCTGCTTTCGGGACTGCGTATTATATAGATGTGCTTAACCAAAATTTGATTTAATTCACCAATTAATAGACGTTTTGATATACTTTTACTTGGTGCTTAACTTTAATTATCCTCAAGACGTTAGAACAAAATTCAAAAAACTTGTTAGCTACGTTGAAATTTAGCTACGAGTTTCAATTTTGAAAACTGTTTGGTATGCGAATATAATGGTAATTCTCTGATATGTATCACTAACGATTTCTAAATTTTATGCCTTAGCTCTATCAATGCATTATGTAGTATCAGTAATAGTAATATTTTCTTAAAAGTGCCTTAATAGCTAAGGTCATTTCGCATACAAATGCCTTCGCCAGGATACGAAACATTTCAACTTTTATCGTAGTTGAACTCTTAACCATCCAGGATCCTATTATGTAGCAATGACTGTAATTTCAGGAAAATACGGATATTCAAGTCAAAAGCCGTATACATCCTTTTTATATTAGGCATTAAGTGCTGGATGTTTCTTTTGCTTCAAAAGTGTTTAATGGTTTATATGATTCCTTTTCCGTATTTGGCCTTCTTGGAACTACTTTATCCCAATAGAATCCGGGAGAGATCCTTTCCGGCAGAGCATTTCTCTAAGCAAAATGTTTATCTATTTTTGTCCATTCCAAAGAAAACACGAACGGTAATGAGCTGTCAAACAGTATTGATTTTTTTAGAGATTATCTTCCTTCCATGCAGTGGAAAGCTTTAAAAAAATTTAACACTTAATATTCAATTTGATCCTTTGTATATTTTGAGTTTGGTTCCCATGTTTATATAGTATTTGTATCTGTATAAAGGAAAAAACATACTTGAAATCAATCGTAACGCATTTAAAATTTTAGAATAAATAGAGTGATAAAATCAATTTATTACGTCAAACTGCTTTTAAATATATCCATAAAGATAAATAATTTCACTGATATAAATATTCCGATGATTTGAAAGTAATCAAAACAAGTATTTTATGAAAATATCATGTAATTAATGATGTAGCCATGATAAAATATAATAAGTAAAAGAAATACCTGAAATCATTCAATACCGTAACGCTTTTCTGATAATGTAGAATGAATAAAGTGATTAAATTAATTTAAGTACGTGGTAATTTCGTAAATTGCTTTTAAATATTCCCGTAAAGCTACAACTAACTTTATTGCTCTAACTTGATTGATCTTCCGATAGTTTGAATTTTATCAGTCACCATACGTCGAAAAGTCAACCCCAAAAGGAGTCTTTCAAGAGCTCGGGTTCACCTTCATTTAACACGCTTCAAAGAAGTGTAATCGAAAAAAACGGTGCCCTAAAGTAAAAAAAATCTTCTCAGCTGATTTAATTTGGACAAGTTTGCTCAATTTTTCAGCGGGGAGAAAAGGAAACCAGAAAGTGGGTCTTTTGAAGTGATTCTTTGAAATCCTCAAAGTTGCCTTTTCTTCATAAGCCGCTTGTTCCAGGTTTGTTTCAACCATTCACCCACTTTCTTATTTTTAGAGGAGAGCAAAATCTTTTCCAAGTAAATCCAGCTCTCATCTTTCGAGATTTTCGTCCTTTGCTTAAGCATTGGGTTGCATCCCCTCGAAAAGCTTTCCTTTGTAAACGAATTTAACGCCGCGGAGCTACATCGATTTTCTTTTGTAATAACTCGAAAATTAGCTTCATCCCGAATAAATTTAAACCGCTTTAATTCCTCTTCCAAGTTATATATTCTCGAAAGAAATGGAATTTTCCCAGTTGCGAGAGAAATTTCAACCGCTAAAAACTTAACAGCAATCCAAGGATTAGATATGAATGTGTACGTTAAATGGAAGAAAGAATGCACGTTATCAAATATGAAGAGATGAAGTGAAATTTCATGTGTTATTTTTGAAGTGTTTCAGGTCAGAACAACCGAAAAGCCAAAACAGAAGCAAAAATACTAGCTAAAGAGACACATGATAGAAAAATATGTAAAACTCATAAAACTTGTCAGCAAAAGCCATAGAAGTAAAATAAAGGGCTAATAAAATAAATAGTGTTGTAGGAAGAATCTTTGATGTAGCTTTTACATTGAAGTCATACATCGCTCCGTTTAAAGACTGTCTTTAATACGAGTACGTCTTGTAAAAACAGTCCTTCTACGATACAAATTTATACAGAAAACAATAAAGATTTATTCAGAATATTTATTAAAACAAGAATTATAAATAAGGGAAACATTCACCAAAAACTTTCCCTGGGATATGCGAAAATCATGATAAATATTTTAGTCTAAGGAACTCAGCTCACCGATAAAACCGATGTATGTTAACTTTTAAATTGAATCAAAATTACAAAAAAAAATCATAAGAAATAATGATGAGAATTCTATATGAGACTAATATAATAAGAAATGTTGAAAAGAAGCATTTTCCCTCAGCGAGAAAACTTCCAGACCCTTACAAAGGGAATTCGTCGAAATAACCCTGAGCGATGAAACTAGCATAGCAAAGCGAGAAAATAGGAGTCTTCTTCTAGGTTAAGGGAAAAGCTAGGGGTGCTGAATACATGAGATAATAAAGATTAATATTTTACTGTTTCATTATGATCCCACATTTATCTCGAATTATAACCACCAGGGAAGTGCCGTGGTGTTTTCATGGGCGATTAGGCAAAGTACACGGACTCATTCAAAGCGTTGAGTTTACACTAGCCTCCGAGAGTTGGTACGCTTTTCCCCACAATGTCGGTTTCTGGAATTGAATTTTCAGAGTCCCTGCGTAAATTGCACGTAATGAATTTAACCCCAACTTTCCATAATCCACCCGAATGTGCGAAGCTAGAGGGGGTGGCGGCGGCGGTTAATGCTATCCTCTGTTGGGTGATATCCTTTTGATGATTCTCTGACGAGAATAATTTAAGGAGTTGTGCCAACTCGAGGTTTCCCTCCAAAGAAATAGCGCCGTTGTCAGTGTATAAATTGACGGATTTACTGCGACTGCTCATGAAGCAGTTCGGGGCTGCCAAAAATTCTCCCGTTGTTTAAATCGGTAACGAGCTCCAAATAGGTAGTCTTGATTGATAGGCATGGTGTAGAAACCCTTCATTAAGATAGGCCGCTACCATGGACGAGATGTAAATTTTTTTGTCGCAAATCAAGCGCGTGCGGATTTTAAAGCTCTTGCAGTTCATTCCGTCGTTTACGACTTGCAAATGTTCGCGGAATGGGATGATCTCCCGCATTTCACTCCTTAGAAAATTTTCGCCGCCGTAGAGAATTAGTATATATGAGTACTAGATTAGGTTAACAAATGTTACAACCTCATGAAACTGTGTAACTTGGGGGGGTTCTGTGACTGTTTCGAACGTGTGTGACTGTGATATATTTCTTGATCTTATAATGATACTTCATTCATTTACACTCGTTTGACAGCTAATTTTTGTAATTGAATTCGATATAATACGTGAAATATTGTTAATAACTTATGGTTATTCCTTCCCAGATCTCATAAGCTCTAATTTCAGGCTCCAATAACAATGACATTTATTATATAAATTAATTATAATATAAAGTTATTATTATATAAATTAACATTTATATAATAATAACATTTTTTGACTTATATTCCCTTGAAAATCGTAAAATTTCATTTACTATGACACTAACGTTATCCTTTGTAGATTCAACACAGGTTATGGGTTATATTTAACCTAGTAAATCTTTCTTCTTCCAAATATTTTTAAGACATTGAACCTACAATTTCTTCACTTGATAATATTGAAAAGGCCGTTTATTCTTAACACGTAATTAGAAGCAGGATTAAACATATTGGTCCTACTTGTATGTAAGAGAATCTAACATTTCTCATCTTATTTTACCTCAAAGGGAAAGGGTTATCGAAAATTTAAATTTTCAATCTTATAAAAGTTCTCATAATTTGGAGTCGAAATCCAAAACAGACAATAAGAATATGATAATTATAGAATATTTTTCCTACTAAATTATTCTCAAGATCGTACGATGATTCTTTTTCATTCAATTTTGCAATGCTTATAGTCTTAGTCTTCAAAGGTAAAAATGTTCACTTAGATTCGTCTGACACCGAACTTGGGACAAATGCTCAAGAAAAGGAGCCTATTTATCTGCAAGGCGTCAACTTTTAATGATGTGCAAAGTTTGGAAGTTTTGCAACTTCTGAGTCTTGTTTTTTGAGCCAACACACTCTGTAGATTATAATATAGAACCTCCAAAGGTGAATTTTCTGTTGGTTAATACCTTGAGTGTTGACGTTTTTCGGATTAGGGACTCGCGTAGATTTATGCGTAAAAGTTTCTTTAACCTACCCTAATGTTTACACGCCGTTTTTATGGGCTGGCAAAATTCGAATAGAAAGTGAAACAAGCTAATTAAATAAAGATGGAAAATAGGGATGTATTTGGAAAGCATGATAATCGGCATGACATGGTTTACACTAAAAACTGAAAGAATAAAACTCGTCTCATATAAATAGCATATAAATGTATACATATAATCACAAAGAGATATACATACATATAATGGAATGGAAATTTATATATATTTACGACTAAACTGAAAAACGCGCAGTCGACGTATTCGACGTCTCTCCGGAATATAATTGAAATATATCAACACCCCATTTAAATGAAAACGTAAATGCGTTAAAATTTTTCGGAGATCGCTTAAAAGAATCCTCTAGCGAAAGCAAAAAAGTCGTCTTTCAGTCCTTTTCTCATTTATTTTTCCTGCAGCCCACACTTTCAGCCACCCTTCCCGCGCTTTCATTTCCCCATTCACACTTCTCTTCCCATTATTTTCTCTCCGATTCTCCCCCTTTCTCCGTCTTTCTCCAGCAGCTCGCGATAAGTCTTCCACTCACGCCTCTTTTCTTCCAACTCCGTTAAATGATATGCTTATCTTTCCCCCTTCCCTTCTTGTTTGGCTAATTCGACTTGAATAATACGATCGCGTTCCCTGCATAAATACAAATACACCTCCTTCATCTTTATATAGCATAAAAAATATAGACAGAACGAGGACAGAAATATGGCACCGATGAGTGATGTTTCCTTCCCTAATATTTCCTCGCTTAGGCAAGGTTATGCAGAATGACTGACTCAATAATTCACAGGCTTCGTCACCGGCCTTTAATAAAACTATTGAGTCGTGTAATCTTTCATTGTTGGTCGAGCTTTGTTAAAGGACATTTTGAATAAGTAAAACTCAATTGTTTTATTATTATTTATACTCAGTTTATTTTTTTCAGACGATCACTTCCAGCAAAATTCTGATTATATTAATTTAACCCAAACCAGTCATATGAATAATTAAGTCAAAATGGTATCCAATTTTTATAATGTGGAAGCATAAACATATCATTTAATGGAGTTTTAAGGTTAGAGATTTAAGCATTTATTTTTTTAATACCACAAAGTGATTTTCTTCTTTTCACGTTTTTATGCTGTCTCTTTCTCTGAAATTTCATACGACGAAAGGTTATGTAAGAAAAGACTCATTACTCCTCTCTAAGACTCATTACATGTTCTCTTAAACCTCACCCTAATTAAAGTCTTTCACCATTTTCATATTATTGTTTTTATGATTTGTGACCCTCGATCAAACTTTGAGTAATCCTTAAGTTTATTCCCTGGTTTTTGACTCATTTATACTCTAATGTTGTATTTGTCTACAACCAACGGAATAAGTTTTGACTGATCATAAAACTAAGAAATTCATTGTGAGCTATCATCGCAGCCACGTAGAATATAAAGTCTACGCTCGATGCTTACGAAAAGGGGGAAGAACGAAATACAAGCGCTGAAAAAGATATAAGAAAACGAAAACTCTATTGTGTTATTAAGCTATAACCTTTAATCCTTCTCGCTTAATTCAGTTTGGAAATTTTAACATCGGAACAGTTTGAGGCGGAACTGTATTCCCGAGGGGATTTTTTTCATCCCTCTCCCAAAATAGTAATATCTCATTAAAACAGCCCAGATGATAAAGATCTCCTTTCTCTTTTGTTTCTCATTAATTCTTCTCTCTTTTTAAAGTAATATTTAACGTCGTCGAAATGGATCAAGTCATCTTCCTGCCGTGGAGCGATTTTAGCACATTTTCAAATTGGAGGAAATTTTTAAAAGTGCAGCTGCATTATAATTAGGAAGGCGGATTGAATGTTTACTATCTTTCTATGAATTATCTTTGGGCGGAGTTCTATTAAGCTGAGAGGGTATTAAACCTCAATCAGTAGAGAAAGAGAAATGCTGCTCTCATTTCAAGACTGGTTCACCAGCCCCGCATTATCCCGACTCTGCTGTGTGCCATTAAAAGCAAACGAAAAATTTCCCTAGCAGCGCAATTGCTAATTAAATAGAGATATCACGGTAAAGAAATTAAATTTCTCAGAAAAGAAGAGTTTTAAAGGGAAACGCTTGGATTTAGAAATCGTTGGGTGCTGTATAGAATAGAATATGAGTTTATTAAGGGTGAGATCGAGACAGTGCATAGTCTTCTCTTGCATCTAAATCTTTTTGTGAGCTTTAGAAAGTATGTTTGGAGAAAAGTTAAGCGTATAAAAAAAGGGAATTCGACGTGGAAACTACTTATTGTTGCAAATGCATTCCGTGCAATTTTTGTAAACTAAAATATTACCCTAATCTACTTGTAGATAAAGCAGAGACGCAGAGCTGCAACATTCTTCCGGTTAGCATTTGTTATCTGGACGTTTTATTGTCTCAAACAATGGCAGTTTCATTGCTTTTTATGTAATTTTTCCTTTTCTAATTTTAAATCTGAATGAAAATTCCGGAGTCAACGATAGGGTGGAGATCATTATACAATTGACGGTTGATAAATAACTATTTTACATAAGCACTCACCCATTCATCACTATCATCAAAAGGCCTTATGATCATGAAGTTCACCATTCAGTACATGATATCGTCTAAAAAACATCGTCCGCATACTATCTTGTAATGTGTAAGCACAATAATTAATCCTTTATTAGGTAAATATCTCAAAGATATTACATTCTTTCAGCTACTTTCGCCACACATAGTGATCTAATAGCAAACTATAAGTGTTTAAATTTCGTCCATCAAGTTTTCTGTTTATGCATTTTGTAAGTATAATCTCATATCAGAATAATATGAAATTTCGTTCAAGCATATTATGTTTACTCCAGCGTTATACTGGCCTACCCGGAAGGAAAACTGGACATTCGAGGGTAAACTATTTCACCCATAAATAGTTCCATTGAAAAATTAATATGTCCTCCACGTCAGAGATTCTATTTCATGCTCGTGGTCTGTACATCTTTAACACTCGGAACTATTCAACCACAACCCTCTTGATTTACCATTTTACATATTGTAAATGCAACTTTACCGCGAAATTTTCATCATAGAATTTCCAACCTAGCTCTAACATTATAGTTACATTGAAATCATCGAATAATAATCGTCACGATAGCTTTTTACATTGATCAAACGCGCAAATATAAATGACAGTTAAGCAATAACTCATTAGCTAGAGAGACAAAAACACCGTTTTTAGTCTCCAATATTAATGAATTAGATACAATCCTAGAATGGCTTTGAATGTATTGACAGGAAAAATTATATTTTTACCGTAATTTGACCTCGCATAAACGGCTATAAAATAATAAAATCCGTGGCCTCCCAAACTCTATTCACAATCTTGAATGCGGTCAAATTCAATAAATTTTCTCATCTCTTTCAATTCGCTCACGCCAACCAGTCATTCCTTCACTTCCATTCCTCGTTATTGTCTTCTTTTTCCGAAGATCAATTTCCCCCGAAGAAAATCTAAGAATGGTTATTTCGAATAAATCCCGAAAACGCGATTCTCTCGGAAAATGCGGAAAGAAGTTATTTTTCATTTATCCCATTTACAAATGCGAAACCTCCTCTTCCTCTTCCCCATTATTCTCTCTTGAATAATGTATCGCAAAAACTATCCCGATAAATCAAATGATATCCGATGAAAAAATCTTGCATGCATCCTTTAAAATACGGTCGGAGAAAATCGTCTCCTTAAAGGATATTTTGAAATGATTTACCTTTGAATAACGGCAGTGAACGACCTTGGCTAGCGTTTAAATAACATCATTGTTAATAACCCATCATTCACTCTCGTACGAAGCGCCCCTTCATTTTGCCCTTTGATGTTAAAAGGGGAGTGTTTTGTTTCGGCAAAGTTATTTTGATCCGTTCTTCTAAGGTAGGATTCACCAACTTTTTAGGTTCCCTCGCCACGTTTGGCTTAAAGGTAAACAATTCCGTAATACAAATTAGTTGTAAGAAATAAATAGTAAGGGGAATTCGTTACCTGCGCAAATGGAATGCCCCTAAAAATCTAGGAAAGACGAAAGTGAATGTAAAGAGTTGACGGGGATTCGAACACAGGTCCTTCAATCAGAAATACCTGCTGAAAGTGGGTTGGGAATCCCCGATCTAAGATGCAGAACCTGTCTCCCACTTTGCAGGCACGTATTCTAATCTGAAATACCTGGGTTCGAGCCCCAGTCATGTCATTATTTTTCGCTTCTGTTTTATCCTTGGGAAGTAGTTATTTAAGTTTCCTTGGTACCTACATGGAATATGAGGAAAATGTTGCTAAAGAGCACCGATGTGAAATACAGCGAGTTACTCCTGAAAGACACTTTGGAAAACTTTAATAATAATAAAGATATCCGTATCCACCTTTTATTCATCGTACCCCCTCGATCAGCTTTTAGAACCCCCAAGGGTACGGTTACCCTAGGTTGAAAATCCCTGTTCTAAGGCGAAGTTGGTTTTACGTTTCCAGCCTGTACCACATGCCAATCAGGTACTGTAGGAAATATCAGGAACCAGTCAACTCAAAATTTCATACTTTTCAAAGGAATAGATGCAGAAGTAACAGGCTAGGAAATCAGACTGTTTATCTGCTTTTGGCTCTTTATTGATACTATTTTTTGTCATCGTAACAGTTTGAAAATATTTGCTCCTAATAAAAGAATTACAGGCAATAAATTAAGTCAAGGAAATGACTAAGAAAGGTGTGCAGATACAACATGAAAGAATCAGCATGATAGTATTTGCACACGATAAGATGATACACGCTCAGTAGGAAGAAGACTTAACTAGAATTCCGTCATCTGTGAAAAAGCACGAAAAAGTATAAGCTCAAAATAAATTAAAACCAAAGTGTTGCTATGTATCCGTAACAAAGTTTCAAAAGTTCATAAGCCACGGATAGGACGTATTTAACTTATAACTATAATAATGGATGTATGTACCGTCATTATTAAAGTTAACACTACTTTATTACAGGGTATATTTGGTGGGAAACAGAACATAAATAGACATCTTTTGTGGTGGGGGATAACGGAACATTCGTTCTCTGTCTCAGTTACGTTCATGACCGTGATAGCCTGTGTGAGCGACGCTGAATAATCGAATTCATTCTTTTATTCTTTATTGAATTCCGTGAGTTATTTATAGGGTCATTGTACTGCGCTCACATTAAAATTACCCTCTCATAGCATTTTGGCTCGGAGAGGAAAGGAAAAGCAACCCCTCACCCTTTATCTAACCTAGTCGCCTCATTAC
Organism: Pachydiplax longipennis; assembly: GCA_036926295.1. Lineage (NCBI taxonomy): Eukaryota > Metazoa > Arthropoda > Insecta > Odonata > Libellulidae > Pachydiplax > Pachydiplax longipennis. The sequence continues at coordinate 8,591,864 of JAVFKF010000010.1, forward strand.
CTCTCCAAATCTTACCGTATCAAACCCTGCTTTTTATGCCCATGGATCCATCCACCCTTCAGACTCATAATTTTATCGCCGTAAAGTATGTCGGTCAGAATAATAAACAGCTGAAAATTTGTAACGGTGAAAAAGGTGTACACAAATATAATGTTTACATGCGAGTCTATGTTCCAGCCCAGGTTACTGTTTTTCACCTTTAAACTTGTCCAGCTTCTTTCTTTCCTCAAAACTTTCACTAAGGCTAATAAATAAAAACTGAATACGCGAAATCCTGAGAAATATTCCCATTACGTCGAAAGAGCTACGGCTAATGTAGATGAAAAATGCTATTCTAAGTGAGATTTACTGAGCGATTTCCCAGGGGTCTGGAAACCTTTATGTTATCCCTTTGTCACTAAGGCCGTTACTAAACCTCAGGGACTGGCGGAAAAGTTGGCATCTTCCCCCTCGAGATTTTTCTATCGCGTGCTAGATAAGACGTTGTTTGCGAAAAATAGCTGAAGGAGAAATCCCTATCAGCCCTTCCCTCTCCTGGGAATTTCTGCCTGGGCGCTAAGGGAACGGGAGTGAGTGAAACGAGGAAGAAATATTTCCGTCGCCCGAAAAGAAAGGTGGAAAAGATAAAAAATTATCTATTTAACAGCCTCGACATCAACGTACGCCGCAGATTTATCTGTACGCTTTGTAGCATGTTCGATTACCAGATTTAAATCTTCGCGTGAAATGTTTCGGTCACCTACATGCAGAAGAGCAGCGCATAAATTTGAAAATAGGTCACGTAAGAGATTCGAATTTGATGACACGAAGGGACTTTATAGCTCTTTCCCTTCGCTAGGAGATCGATCAATCTTTTTAGCGAATAAAGAATAACGTTCCCTCCAACAACGTTATTCTAGTAGAACTTATAACGCTTTCCCTCTTACTTCATTTGCATACCGGAATTCCAAAGTTTTTCTCCCTGCTTTTGAGATTGAGTCTTATGAAAGAGGAAACTTGCTCGATATCTGCATAATATAGTGTAACATGGATAACCAAAATGATTCTTTCCGGTAGCATATACGGTAACCGCCGTGCTATTTTTCACACTTTTCCAAAGCCGAAAATAGACTTCGATATTGCTCTCTTCTCTTTTTTACTAACATGCAAGAGTGAGCTTCAACCACTTCACTTTAGCCTTTTCTAAATTTTTACTCCACGTATATTTGCCCTAACATTCTCAAAAGCATTCTTTAACCGAATTCAAATTCTTTAGCAGAATAAGTTTGTGTTATCCACTTCTATGAAATGACGAAAATATCTTCGCATTCGAGATATCATTGCATCTTTCCTGTATATTTTCAAAACTTCTTTTCAATTTTTAATCAGGATTCCTATTAGCCAAGTGGGAAGCACGCTCGCCTTTGCCGAACGTGGTCCGGGGTTCGATTCTCGGTGCGAATCACTTTTAATAATTCTATTGGGAATCACTTTTAATAATTCTACTATTTTAATTTTTATTACATTTTTATTTTACCTCTCCATCTGGATTATTGCTGATTAAATTTGAAGTATCCGTAATATTTTGAGAAATTATAGTAATATTTTTACTTCTCACGAAAGAGTAAAATAAATTAAAAGTAATGAAAGAACTCCAGTTTTTGTACATTCATGGTTCACGTTACACGAATATGACGACGACATTCCCTGACGTCACCAATGCAGCTGCTGTAAATGCGACGTCATTCAGATGATTCTCTCATTTCAACGATTGCTTCTGAATTGAATGAGCAGTATTTATAGAAAACTTTCAGTTTCTTTCCTAGCCACCGACATCCTTCTATTCGGGATCTTACGTAAGGAAATAAAATTAATAAATTAGGATTGGTTTGTAATTAGGCTTTGTATGTACCATGTATTTAAACCATTAGACCATTTTCATACCATACATTTTCATCAAGTGCTTTGCTTTTCTCTGTTTTCTGCTTATCTGTAATTTATTTACCTTTGTTTGGTTTTCCTTTGTTACTGGATTATTCGTCGCAACTTTCACAAATTTTCGTTGACAATTAATTACGAAAGCCAAATTAAATTTGTGAGCTTTTGTACGATAAAGAAATAAATTATCAATTAAACATACTACTTATTAAATTGCCGCTAAAATTAAATCTCTAAATTTAGACAATGTCATAAGAAAACTTGATAATTAAAATGATTAAAAAATTAAGAAAGTAATCAAATATAGCACTGAAAATTTTATTTAAAAGTAAAATACTATGAACTACATATTTCATTCCTGAACATATTAGCAAGTACTAAAAAATCGTTGCCCTGTTACAATTTGAGGATGCAAAATAGTCACTTAAATAACTCATGAAGGATAAACTGAGAAGGGAACTGTCGGAAAATTTTGTGCTGTGGTGTGTAATGTAACGAGGCCAGGGTTAGGTGTTATGTGGCGGTTTTCTTTACCTTCCGGCGGTTTATGCTTCTGTATCATCTTCATTCTCCGCGCCACCGCCAGATTACGCCACCTGTGCATCATATTGTGTCACCAGCATCCCATGCTTACTCACCATGTCATATTGAGTGGTACATACATACATCTCTAATGTCCCAGCTTTTACAAAAAGTCACTCATTTAAAAATTAAATATAGAAATAAATTAATCAAAAATAATTCTGTCGGCGAATTCCTTTTGTACTCAAATTTCATGATTAACACCCCTAATTGTATTTTTCGCTAGAAAAAAGACGAGCTTTAATAATTTAGATTTTCAGAGTCACATTTTTATATTCCAATTTGTGCGAGATTGAAAAAAAATATTCTTTCGTTTCCCTTTGACTCACTTAAATTTTCCATTTAATTTTCACTAGAAGTAATAAACGAGTTTGGAAAACGAAATTATTTAAATGCGTTCGTTTGTTACAGGAAGTGACGAAAATGTCGCACATGTCCCCAAGGGTTCCCCACCTCTGCTTTAAACCAGAAAAAAAGAACAACGAAAATCCATTTCTCTCTCTCTGCTCCTGTCCACATTCATTCATTGCCGACTTCTGTGTATACGGAAACGGGTCGTTCTGCCGAAGCCACTTCGCCGATAGGTACATTTCGACGCCACCGTCTCGCCGACACTAAGTTTTGAGGAAAGGAGAAATGCTCTTCCTTGCATTATATTTGGGGATCTTTATGTATTATTCCTAAATATCCGCTTTCAGTTACCACCGATTTTCTCTCCTCACACTCCATCAAAACATATAAATGAAACACCGTTTTAAAGGGAAAGTTTCCCGCTTTCTTCTAAAAATGGACCAAAAACTGGAAAATGCACCATATGGTAAAAGATCGAGATAACACTCCCGTAGGGGGAATTACATACACGCCCATAGGTAACTGCGCACCCTTACTGGGTGTGTAGTTATCGATATCTAACGATACATACGAGCTATATCTAAACTGACACTTATACAGAATATGAAGGTGCGTTTTTAAGTTTTTTTTAGTATTTATGTATTAGTTTGTAGTGATTGGAGTATTTATTGAAATGTATGTATGTACTTGGGTGGGGAAATAGAGTATCAGTATCTATCATCGAAATTTTCGCACGGGGAAACCAATTTTCTTTGCTTACAGATATTGTTTTATAGAGATACAATAAACATAATCTAGAGAATGATAAATACCTGATGATACCCTGGAATGTGGCGTTTGATTCTGGGGAGGTGTCTATTCTTTAGTTGGGTTTGGTTAGGGTTGGGTTGAGGAAGATTGGTAGTAGGCCAAAAGACGCTGAGAATTCGTTTACATGGAATAATATTCATCGATAAAACGGTAATAATAAAACCAAACAGCGGTGGAGGTTAAATGTCCTGGATCTGTTTTTACTGCTTATGATTCTTCATATTATTCTTCATAATATCCATTGTAACTACATCCATTCACTCATGCATTTCTAATAGAACTTTCTCTCGTACAACAGGATGGGTACATTTATATCTTTCATTTTTTATCTAACTATACCTTTCATTTTCCTTTTTCGGGGTAAAAAATGGTTCGTGAAATTTAAAGAAATAATGACGTTATACAACGGTATCAAATTTACCTTTTTCTATCGGCACCATTAATATTCCCCGACTCATTTCTGCTGTCTCATTTTGACTAAGGACCAATCCTCCTATCAAAGATGCATTAAGTATGTGGGCGGAGAGAAGCTGAGCTTGCTGTAAACTGAGCAGCTGATGTAACATCGTTAACTCCTTTGCTTTGGGTTTATTGAATCAGAAATTAATCTTAAATACCGGACCGGTCCCACAGGCTGCCAAGTTGACTAATTTTATCGTGTCCTGAGCACTTTACCGATGTCCTCCACCCTCACGAGGCAGCTATTTCCATGTATCACGTTCTCAATGTCTACTCTAGGTTAATTTATTTGTTATTTCAAAGAAACGTTTGAGAGATTTCGCCATTTCCTATACCCGATGAATACCCGATGCTGATTCTCAACCAAATATCATTTTACTACAACAAATTCTTTATGAGGATATGTTCTAAGCGTACGTTCTATTTTAAGGCACAAGAATACGGATTTGTGAATAAACTGTGAGGCTGCTTTTCGAGAGGAAATTTCGCGAACTTGAAGTTTTGATTCTGTTCTCAGTTACTCGATCGGAAATAGACAATTCTAAATTGATAAGTAAAATATTAGCAATTTTAAAAGATTTTGAAAAAAGCTTGAAATGAAATCTTTGTTTGTTTACTTATTCTACTATACTCAACGAACATGTACTGTTTTCAAACATTTTAATGCGGACTGTCTTTTGATTTTTCAAAAGACATGATGCGCTGCATTAATAAATACATCAAAGTAATATATATTTTAATCCCGTATGAAAATGTATGCTCCAATAAGAATTTTCCGCTTTGGGAATTACTTAAACCATTCCGAAATTCCGTCGTGATAATACTGGATATCGTCTTTGTTATAGCAAAAAAGCCACTGTATATCGCTAGTTATTGGAACTAGATATCGCGAAGGCTTACCAAGAACACAGTTCATTTTTAATAAACCAATTTAGGAATATCATCACAATGAATTTAATTTTCTTTTTTCGAAATGCCTCATTCAGTGAATGAAATGTCGAAGTTGGGGTAGGAGAGAGCTGTGCATAAAGCTACCAAAATTGCATTTACGTATTCACTACAATGTATTAATTACTAAGCTCTACTTTTTAGGTATTGAACCATAACTTAATTAGTAATAGTATCAAATGATTAGGTCATACCCACTTCCTCATTGCTTATATCTGGGTGGAGATATTCTTAGTGTGAACAGAAATTTTTCCCCGGTCACCGCTGACATAAGCGTAAAAGTGATTCTCTCCATCGAAAAAAGGATGCAATTCTCGATCGAGTTGCAAAGGAAACCGATGGGAAGCAAGCAGAGGAGTGAAAGAACGATGTTTTGAAAAGAGACAAGCTGAAAATAAATCGTTTTCATCGTTTTGTAGAAAAACAATGGAATTGGGATAATCTTGGTCGATGAGGAGAAGGGAAGGTACCCGTGGGGCGCGTGCTCTAGAGGAGGCCTTTCTCAAGAATATCTCTCACTGAGGAAGACAAAGGAGAGTGTAAAGGTGGCAATAAATTTCTTTTTCGTGACCCTTCACTGTCGTAGTTTTGACTGGTCGGCTTAGCAATCTTTCGATGCGAACGAATTTTCTCTCCTACCGATGATACCCTTGTCATATACGTCAAAATGAGAATTTAGGAAATGGAGACCCTTTAGCATGTTATGTATTCGTGATATGTCGAATGAGACAAGTAAATAACATCTTTATGTCGGCGTAGTGTCTGTATAATCATTTCATTCTACGTAAATCAATCTAGAAGAGAATTTCGTGCTGTGAGACAAGCAGAGTATGTTAATATTAAATATTAATTTGTATTGTATTTAATTAAATTAAGGGAATTATTAATAATAGAAGGAATTTGAGATTGGAGACTCGAAAAAGACGAGGATGGCATTGATATGGCGTGAATATTTACCTAAGTTTATATTTGGGACGATACCAAAATATTTCCTGCTTCCGATTCAATTTCCGACGGTATTCATCTTCCAATTCTGACACGATATCCGATACTAGGTCCTGTAATTAGTAAAATTCATTATCATTCTTTATTGTTATTTTGGGATACAAATAGTAAGCGAGCAAAGCATATTCTCAATAAAAGAGAGGTTAAATTGTCAATAGTGAGTTGAATAGTCAATATAAAGGCTTATAATATAGATGAGGAGATCCTTTTCTTGGAAAACTCAGGTGAAAATTCAAACAATAAAGGGAAAAAACTACTTTATTTAAATCATCTAGCTTTGAAATGAAAAACCTTAAATCCAGATGAATAATTTGAGTTCATTTTACTTTAATGTCGCAAAATATTTTTATGATTATTAAATTAATATTTAAGTGTATGAATTGAATTGAATGCTTAAATAGATATTATAAATTAAAATTTTATTTGCAACTGGGATGAAGTAGAACTAACTGACTTTTTTGGAGGGTTCGAGAACCAATCAATCATTAATTTACATTTGGTTTTTCGTTGTTTTAAATGCACTGCTAAGATAACAATTTCCAGGCTAACAGTTAACTAAAATCCCTTTCTAGTATTTTGACAAAATATTGTGTGAAGAATAAATCCTGAAATAAATACCCTCTAATAGAGTTCAAACTGTAGAATGAAAGAAATATAAATCCGACGTAGTACCATTACAGCGAATAAGTAAAATCATGAATCGATCCCAAATATTGAATATTTAAATAAATTCGGTGAAATAAACAAGAAAGCCAAGAATGTGCACTCGGAATATCCCACAACTCCTAAAATACTCGACTGCGCCATTATTGCTTACGGTTGACCTCTTTTCTTTGCCCCATCTGAAGCCTTGAGCCCAGATCTCACAAAGTTTGTAGATCTCCCCTATTACTCCTTAAACCTTTTGTTCAGAAGAAACTTCAGTCGAATCTCTGCTGTGGGTGCAAGGAACAAATATAGATGGTTACATATCAGTGATACACATATACTTCGTAGAACTTTATATTCATAATATTGAGGCATAGAAGTGTGTGTATGTTCGATATTTCAAGTCGAATATAATTCTTTCTTATCCAATAAATATTTTGAACTGAGTGGACATCTGAAAAATACGAATCGAACCAAATCGCTTCAAAATTGAATACCAATTTAAGTGGCGGAAGATAATGTTTACGTAACTCTGTTTTCATTTTTCGATTTCCAACGTGAAATTTGTATTCATTATTTATTTTCATTTCACGCTGCGATTTGGCCATCTAGCCATGTGGCAGCATTGGAGGTTAGCGTAGTATATTAATTACAAGAATGTTTGGAATTCACCTATGGGCGGAAGCAAAAACCTTCCAAAAACCTCTCGTATAAATTACTCTAAATAGGATTTGAGCTACTGAGGATAAACTTGGAATATTTTGGAAATTAGACCAGATGATCTAACCACTCGGCGATTTTGATGATAATGTTATGTCAAATGTTATATAAATAAGCTTCCAGCCAATTTTGATTGACTAATCAAATTGGCTGTTACGAGAACACACAATGCGTCGTATATGAATTGAATATTTAGTCAATTCGTTTGGAAGTTTTAATGATTTAAGGAATGAAACTGGAACACGGCTTTTCATGAATTAAATGTTCGAAAACGCCCACAGCAAAAACCCATCCTTCAAAAACACCCGCCATAAAGGTGATTCCTGGAAGGTCGGTAATACTAAACTTCCGTTGTTTCCAATCCCTGGTCTTGACGCTGGTATGAACGCCTACAGAAGGCTTTAGAAGAGTTTTCGAACATTTAATACGTTTTATAGCTCTATAAATAATTATGTCTTTAATCTCTCAACTTTTCACTGCCGGAAGCTCATATTTTGATTATGTAATATTGGGCAACATAATACTCTCAAGAGCAAGTCAACACGAAAATAGGAACGACTAGGACCCGGATCTGGTTTCCTGGATCTTTACCGCGAGTTAGTTCAATGGTCAGAGCAGCTGGTATGTGTGAGTTCCGGGTTTGAGTCCTGGTCACACTGACCATTTTCGCTTTCTCTTTCGGTTCTTCAGGTACGGTATCTACGTTCCCACAGTTTCTATCACCCTCTCTTCATCCTTAAGTAGTACAAATTAGTGTTTGAACTGGGTTGAAACGTGAAATAAATTGCACCTGAGCTTTCATTAAGTATCAGGACGTGATTTTCGCCTTCACTTTTTGATTCCTCCCTTTAAGTGGCAGTTTGCACATAATAATAATAATAATGCCGTCTTTTTACTTGGACGAATGTTAGCCTTTTATTGGATCTTGGACGATTTTTAGCCTAACCCCCTTTTCTCAATGTTATCATCTTTTTAGCATGTTTCCTTTTTAATTAATAAACACAACACATACAATCATTCCCTAACCGGATTAATCCGATTATCCGGGATACGAACCCGGGACCGTGAGGTTGGAGCGTTAACGCGCTAGCACGCTAACCACTTCGTCACCACGGCCGGTGAGATAGAGATTTGTCTAGATGCGAAATTGATGCTTTGAATTTAACCAAATCTATCCTGACGTCAGCATTCCTTATCTAATGAAGGAAATGAGCCTTCAGTTGAGAAACACGTTCATCAGGTATTTACGCCGAATGTTACTATCACCGCAAACGGGGATGTTGAAATCTCACAACTTCCGTATCGATTCTGTTTGGGTGAATTTCTCGAGATGCTTACCCCTGTATTTTGATCTCTTGCGCAGTAGCAATTCATATCCGTGGCGTTTCTCATCTCCGATATACCGCTATCAAATCTAAAGTCTCTTTGCATGAGCTGAACGGAACCGTAAGCTACGTTTCCTAGCTTTGCCCTGTCATCGTTAATCTCAATTTGCTGATAAGTGTATGATGCAAGGCCTGGAAAAAACATTGCTCGTCTCTTTCCCAATTTCCGTTCCAATCCCTCGCAGAAAATTCGTCATAACAATATGGATGCCCACTAAAAGTCCATGTTTATATTGATTTAAATTGATTATTGCTATAAATAGGATACACTGGGGTTTAGCAGCTTTTACTATTGGTAACCGCAAATTCAAAAAACTAATTAAATAATTAAATAAATGCATTTATTCAGTGTGTAATAAATTTTTATGATGATATCTTTTAAGAAGAATAAGAAGAGAAATTTTGTAACTTCCACAGAATTTTTCTTCTTATTCTTCTTAGCCTTCCACGAAGTCCGGCAAAATTTGGTAGAATTTATGATATCTTTTATCAGCTTACCATTCACCCTAGTAAATCGAAAGGTCCCGCTAATCCCCTAGATTACAATGGCTGCTTATGCACATTTACAATGCGAAGAAATGTACTCATTTCTTCTAAATTAATTCTTAACAATACAAATTGCATTATTTACATAAATATTAACGTCTTACCGCTAACTTTTATGAAGGAACTGATAGACAGGGAAAGCGTTTAAAAGCATTCTAATATTTATTTATCTATTCTATATTCATCTAGTGTCGTATTGACAATAGAATATTATGATGTGTCCTTCCTGCGAAAAGTAACTACTACACACTCTTATTACGTTTAACATTGCAACCAAAATCAATACTTAGTATTTTCCGCAATTTTTAGTTTAACGACCGACTTCGATCGTAACGATCATCCTCAATTACACCAAACAGTACACTTTATACATCTGTGTTGAGTTTTACCACTTCCCTTTCCCTTTCTCTGCCATTAAAATTCAAAAAAGTTGCGGAAAATACTAAGTATTGCTTTTAGTTGGTTATACATGACGTTTCACTAAGTTCGGCAAGAACATCTGGAGTTTAGATGTAAAGAATTGAAACATAGTATTTTCCATGGTATATGTGATTTCGACAAACACATCGCTCCGACGATACATTCCCCTGCATTCGAAACAAGCGGTCAACTCTGACATAATTTGTGGTCGTGCTGCAAACTCAATTCTATTTTCTCCTCCTGACGTAACTGCGAGAATACACTCTCTCTTTACGTCATCTATTGCAGCGTTGTGAGGAGGATAAGAAGGGAAACAAGACAATCCTCCACATAAGCAAAATATACTTGCATTTCGCAAATATTCGTAATATCGTATAAAATATTAACTGTAGATATTTTTTTCATGGAAAACATTAAAATATGATGAGCCAATTCGCATTTATGTTTCATAATGCAGACCAATATGAACAGCATATTACAACAATTGTTCATTTGTTTCCAAATTACAAAACTATCTTAAGTGAGGCCATATTAATTTTAATTTGATTGTAATTAAGCGCATTTGATATTTATAGAGCACACTCCTGTGCTATCAATTTGTTTTCCGCTACTCTCCCTGCAGAAAATATAAATTTAGTAATCCTTTATCAAGTTTTTCTTTCTGCTGCTTTAATTGCGCATTAGCAAGGATAATAAGGATTCTTATTTCCAACAGAGATTAAAAAAAGAAGAAAGAGCAACTACCATCTCCCTAGGACACTAAAAAGGTTCGATTTACTCGAAAACTACAGAAAACTAATTCCTTCGATAACACCTACCCATATCTCATATGGATTACAGGATAGACACCTTCTCTTTTCTTTCTTTAGATCCATCTACTAATAATTTAATCGAACTGTTGATTCAAAAAAATTACTTCTCAAGCATCACCAACGCGAAGAGGTACACAAAAGTGGTGGGAGTTTCAATTTGAAACTTCGAACTTAATTATTTTTTGATGAGAATTCGGGCTGTTTGGCCGTTAGCAACGGTCACCTTTGTTGAGAGAACAAAGAGAAACCGCCTGGTGAGATGGAGCCATGGTGTTGGAGTGAAATTTATGGAGGGTATCAAAGCAACACCTTCCTGATTAAGTACAGTTTTTTCAAAATCTTGAGCTTCGTCTTCCACATCGCAGAGCTCATAGAAAATCATGTCAAACTTTTATGCGAAATAATTCTGCTTCGGCATAATCTAGAATCGTATACCAAAGCCTAGACAGCGACGTCTCTTAATTTTGATAAGATTAAGACTGAGAAACTTTTTATATCAAACCCATTGTCTTTGAGTTATTGATGAGAAAGAATTGGCCGCGGAAACTAAAGTTTAAAGACGGAATATAATTTGTAAGTGTAACAAAACTAGCTTTGCACTAAGAGACAAGTTTTAGTTTTGCACTAGAAAAAGTATGCCTTAATAGAAAATTAGCCGCAAGGAGGTGGAGGAGAGAAACTTGCGAAACATACCGATGACTATGATAAATTTTGCGATGGAAATAGTCTAAAAGAAGTAAACGCAACGTTAAATTTCCTCTAACATAATGGCAATATGATAAAACTGGCCTTTATATAAGTGAGATCGAAACTAAATAATATGCTCTTCCATCCATCCCAAAATTTGGTATAATTTGCGTCAATTAAAACGAAAAATCGTTAGGAATTTTTAAATAAGAAGAATATCATGAAGAAAAAAATTGGTGAACTGCGCAAAGAATTTTGAGATAATTTATTATTTTGTAATTTCCTGTTATCCGAATTTTGCGTGGAAATGATTTTGGAGTTAGCTATACTGTCTTTCCTTCTTATTTTTTCCTAGAGCACTTCTTTCGGAAGATTTTGCTAGTTTCATAGCTTGTGAACAGCCTAAAATATGGGTAGGTTGCAGTGAAAAATGAGTTTTAGTGGTTAAGGACTATGCTTATTCCATCTTTTACTGCAGTGTCGACCTTTTCGTTGAATTTTACGGATGTCGAAATTCATGGAAGGAATACACAATAAAAAGATATTTTCCCGTCACAAATTTTCAATATTGAGGCAAAAAGCTTATAATTTATGTTTCTTTGATTTGAACGTAGTTAGCACTAATCACAGCTGTTTTGATGATGCACTTAAATTCATTTAAAATATTTTCCTTATTTAGTAAATTTCATCGACTTTTTTCGTTCTACATGTTGTCAATTGCACCACAAATAGGATGGCGGGAATAAGTGAATGGATTAGTGATTAGAATTATCGATGATTCTGAATATGTGAATATCATCGGTATTTTTCCGGCAGTACACATATATTATTAGATCTCAGCAGATCTGAAAACGACAAATGATGAAGACCTGGGTCCACTACATGAGTAAATTAAGCTACGTTCTTTATTACCCCGTATGAACGAAAAATTTCATGCTTAAATACGGCCGAAACAAATTCCAGTGCTTTGCATAAAGAAGATGGGATCTAAACTGTATAAACTTGCTGCTTCCAGCTCCGGTCCCAAAGGTATGGGCCCAGGAACTCATTTCCAATTTCCTCTATCTTTCCTGAAAGCGGAAACATCAAAGATTTATTCATCTCCTAATAATTCATTCACCTAATAGTTCCTGTTGTTCGAGGGAATGCTTGGAACAGAAATTATGGAATGGAGGAAGTTGAGTTTTTCGCTTTGATATCCACGCTTGTTACAGTCAAGCAGTCTTTCGGAATTTCCCTTAACCATAAACGTGAATTCGTTTGTCTAAATCAGTGAGGTTTGTGAGTGTAAGGAATTTGAGAGGTTTGACTTCGCAGTAATGTATAGCTCACCGATCTCGCTTAAATTATCAACAATATCGGCTTATAACTGAAATGAAAAAGTGAGATTACTGGAAATGATGAATAAATAATTGTCTCTGAATATTTTATAGGTTGCTGTACAAATTTACCTCTGCTTTAGTGAAACTCATTTCCTTTCCGAAGCAGTCATTTGTTCTTTCTTCGAAATTCTCCTCTGGCAATGAATTTTGAATAAAAAAAGAAAATCGTTTAGGCTTAAGTTGATCGTATACCAAAAGCATATTTAAAAACAAGTGTTACTGCTCCACAACAACCTTATTGAGCTTAAGGAAGTTATTTTTATCACCATTGTCTTTTTGGCTCATAAAATAAATTTTTAATGCTCATTAAATGGTGAAATTCTTTCAGAAAATTGACTCGTACGAGTTTTAACTAAGGATTTTATCTTAATTTTTATTTCATGGGAACTCTTTGCTTAAGTTTTATCAGAAATAATGTTGGAGCATTTTTTGTGACTTGAGCTGTTATTAAGAATATATTAAATATCTCAAAAAGGCTGTTGACATTCATTATAGGAAAAAGTTCTTTAGCTTCCAAGCTTTTTCACAAAATATATATATATAATAACTTTCTCCTAAGAGCGAATCTATTATTCTCTAGCTGTTCTTTTTTCTCCCAAGCTTATTAAGTTTAATCCTTTTAAAAAAAAATTTTGTCATTGTAAAGTTAGAATGCTTCGATAGCTGAGGTCGTTCCGCACATACGTGGGACAGGGAATCGAACCCGGAACCTCTTTCTCCAAAGGCGAACGCGCTACCCAATTGGCAATACAAGAGCTCTTTATGCCCGCCTAATAAAGTTTCATGTCGTATATTTCGGATAGGATGAGAATCAAATACTAGACTTCCGACGTGGCGCGAGCTAGCAAAACAAATAGAAAACGTCGAAATTTGTCTTCTGTGGGTCCTGCCAAAATTTATGCAACGGAATTTTCACTCCCACGATTTTATCGCGAAAAACTTTCTTGTTTTACTTCCACAGGGGCCAAAGTCAGAACAAAATTGATGGTCGTTGATCTTAGACTATCCAGCAAAGGACGGAAGTTGTCATCACGGATTCAAGGCAAATAGAAGTTTAAGTTGGATACCGCCTTTACTTCAAAACGAATCTAGATGAGAAGTAAGCAAGCCGTACGTGAAGTAAATTCGAAACGCTTCAACCGCCTTGAATACGTACTAGAAGTTTGCATCGTTGATTTAAGGCCTTGTTTTATATTCGAAAGGACATTCAAAGTTGAATAGAAAAGAAAACAGAAATCGGATATTCTTGGAGTCATAGAAACTTTGAGGTTTGACCTCTATTAGGTATTGATCCCTCTACAGCGGTTGCTTTTCTACGCCCAAAAATCTTTGGTCAATTTATGCAGCATTAACACGTGAGCCTTGATTTATTTAAGGTTCAGTTTTACGTAGTAATTCATGTGGGTAATCACTTTTTCGTAATCATTGGTTATCTTGTAGTAAAATTAGTACATAACCAATCCTGTTTTAGGAGTACCCACTGCGTTTGCCTCGTTTAAAAATTCTCGAGAAATATTTATTAATTAATATGAATTTGCTGCGTAGTGAACAGTTTTCACTGAGAACACTGTGATTGACTCCAACCGCTAATTTTTCAATTCACTTGAAATGTTAAAGATTCTTAAGTTTAGAAAGATGGAAAAAAAGAAAGAAACAGGACTCTATGTGATTAATTGCAATAGTACTCAGCAGAAAAGCTCCAGAATATGATTCAGAATCCGGAATAACCTCATAAAAATAGTCAAAATTACTAAATCCTATTCTTTTTAAGCATCTCAAACACAGAGAAATGATAGCTGTTTCAATCATAATTCACAAAATAAAAATATAAAATTGTCACCCTAATCTTATTGCCTGTATTAGAATTTGATTTTCATATCAATATTGAGATTACATTTGTGAGGATGGGATTCAGGCCCTTACATAAGCACTTACTCTACTTCATCACGAGAATAGTCGATAACGGCGATGAGATGGTCCGTGAGCGATGTTATTTTGCGCTACTTAGACCACATGGTGGGTATACGAGGTTCATGTGAATCTAACAAACAAAAAAGTTAAGAGTGAAACATGTTTGTGGATGTAGTGTGAGAGAGAAAGCGACGGAGATGACGATAACCACATCGTGGACGACATGCAGCATTGTTTCTAAAACTTAAAAAAATCATATGTAAATAAATAGAGATAGAGAAGGGATGTGTTTCGAAGTTATTTGGTTTCGAATTTAACATATATTTACTGTAAAGTTCTAAAAATTCAGTTCGTTTATTTTTCAGCCGACCGTTGTAGTGCATTCAGCATGTGGAACCCTGCATATCCATCGTAAATTTTAAAGAATCTATTACGAAAAAGTTCTCTAATGCACTATATGAAATTAGATCGGATGAATTCAGGCACACAGTTCAATTTAGCATCAAATACACAGAAAAGGTTATGAATTTAATTATATTCAAACATTACTCATTCAACTGGGTAAAAATTTTCCGCATTCTACAGAGAATGAGTGATAAGAAACAAATTTAACCACCTTAACAAGCAATCAAAGTCTATGTTTTGAGATTTTTCTCCCGAGATTTCGCATATTTCTAAAATTTACAGGCCTGTTAACCCTGAAAATGAGCAAAATCCTAAATCTGTGGGTTTTCTTAAAAATTGGCACGGCAAAGAGACACGTGTTACTAAAATTCTCCTTGACATAGGATGGGAAAGAAGATTAGATTTTAGGTCAAACCTGTTCGATAAATTCAGAGATAAGGCGTTCTCGGGAAACTCGGTAGATATTTTGCGTCCGCTTCTTTGCATAGGCCGATCGTAAGAAAAATTGAGGTAACTTTCCGCTTTAGTGATTAATTTTCTCCACGGACGATACTCGAAAATGACAAAAAAGAGATAGCGTTCGGTGCATTCACACACCGAAAGGCGGGTACACGGGCAGATATTGATGAATGTTAAAGTGAACTCTCGGCTCGAGCGTAGGAGCAATTTGTGGGAACGAGGCCCAAACCAACTCAAAGGCGAGCAATCTTTCCGATGATTTTAAAGGAAGACTTCTTAAGGCTCGGAAATTATTGGAAACTCCACAGACATTTCTCACTTCACGTTCCGCATCACGGTCAACCGATGAAGGGTAATAGCAGATATAGCACCAGCGATGATCACTTGGACTGAAAGCATTTGAAAGCCGCCAGGGATCCGCTCCCCCTTAACCCCACAAATGACGGTCTAGAATGGATCGAGCGAAAGCTCTATATGGCAAGTGTTTGCGACTTAGATCTGGCTACTCTCCAACTGTCGTATTACTACGGAGCTCCGATTTTGCTGCCCTCGTCCGTCCATTCTTCACACCTCTGAACATGGCACATGATCGAAGGCGATTTTACGTCACTTTTATCGCCGCATCGCACAATAGTCAACCCCTTTGTTGGCGAGCATAGATGCGGGAAATAAAACCTTAGGATTCGAGAGGCTAAGATTTTCGGTCGATTTAATGGCGGTTACTCGGGTTTTAAGATGTTCGTGATGGGGAGATTTGCGTTGGAGAGCCGGAGATCAGGGGCGGGACTACGAGCTTCCTCGAGGATTTCCTCACGAGGAAGATACTTCTCGAAAGAATGTGGGTATAACAGATGTGTGGATAAAAATGTGGATGTTTTTGGGGATGCGAAAAACCGGAGAGCCAAATCGTAAAATTTATTACTCGATTACGGATTACAGCATTC
Source organism: Pachydiplax longipennis (assembly GCA_036926295.1). Lineage (NCBI taxonomy): Eukaryota > Metazoa > Arthropoda > Insecta > Odonata > Libellulidae > Pachydiplax > Pachydiplax longipennis. The sequence continues at coordinate 8,608,255 of JAVFKF010000010.1, forward strand.
CCACACGTTATGAAATTCTGATCGGCAGAACTTACTTCCTTTTAAATTTATCGATATAAATGATTATATAGTGATAATGAATATATTATATAATAATAATTATACAGCGATAAATATAGCGATTTAAATGAGATTTAAACAATCTGGAATACTGCTAAAATGTTAAGTTTCGGGAAACATTAATGGTTTTCTGAGTATTAACAAAAATTACTATCCTCTGGAAAGGTAATTTCTCAATCTAAAATAGGAATCATAGATAATTGTTTTAAGAACTTTAGACCACCAACCTCGGTAATATAGAATATATTGAGGGATAATAGAACCAAAATTGACATTATTAAAATTAAATTAATATTTTATAGAAAATCTTTTAGCTAAAGAAGGCATAAATAATCCAAAGGAAGTTTAAGCTCTCTAACGTTGTTTATCTGTCATATATCTATTGCTCTGGACCCAAAGAAATTTTACTTCACCGCAGGTTTTGGAGCAAAAAGTGGGATTGTGGTTTCTTCGAAGAGGAATAGTTGAAAGACATGCTCCTTTGAGATAAGTTCTTCCCTATTTTTAAAACGAAATAAAAAATCACGTCGAGCCAACTTTAAACTTTGGAATTTTATCCGGAAGTAGACTTGCCCTCCTAATACCAAGAAATTCCTTAAAATTATTTAAATTAATAATGCTCTCGTTTTACCTATGGGGAATCAAAACTTACTTCCGTTATATTAAATAACCTTTCTCTTCATGTGATTCGCTGAATTTCACTGAGCATAAAAGCTTTTAGTTTGCAAACATCCTTCATGAAAACTTGGCAAGTCTCAAAGAGAAACATTAAGTAATATCTATTTTCATAGCCCACATAAATGAATTTATAGTGTATTAAAACTTGGTAATTAAGAAGCTGAAAATAAGCTTATGGATTATTCTTCAAACTATTTCTGAAATTTCGAATAAATATGCCCTTTTATCAGTTGGTGGAATACTCTACCAGTAGGCTAATCACGTGCTATAAATAGATTCCTCAATCGTTTTCTTTTTAATGTTTGTGTTCAGTCTTACTATCGATGTACAGATATGAAAATATAATTTGTATGTCGTCTGATCTCCATGTTTACTTCTTTCTTCTTTTCATATCTTTTAGCAATTTAATCATTAATACTAAATCATTAACTTTCGAAGGGAATAAGTTTTCCTTGCTAACTAAGTGCTGATTTTCTAGTATATTCGAGAATTTATCGAATGCAGGCATCCTAGAATATACTTTTTCTCGTTTGTACATTTCTCGCTTGTATACCTTTTCCTAATGATAGTCTTCCACCAGAATTATCCACGCTGGCTCTATCTTCTTCTTCCAAAAAATCTCGTTTCCCATGTTTTTCCCCCTCGTCCGAAACCTACCTACGGTTATTTTTTCATTCCACTCATTCCTTTTGAGTTTATTTTCATGTTTGACTTTAAGCACTGATGAAATATCAAAAAATAGAAATTACGATACCTAAGAAACGGCCTTTCTTTACGTGAAGAATGCCGTACTCAATGTTTGAACCGTAGGGATAGGAAAAAAACTAAAAATTTTGGAAAGGCAAACCCTTTCAGGATTCGGAAATTTTCCATCTCCTTGCCCATTGCTACGGAGTTAATGTGGGAGAAAGCAGCCGTCCGACGTCCACTTCCTTTCCATTCTACTAAAATCAAATCCAATCCTTCCTCTCTTTTTGTGAAATTTCAAGCCTGGGCTATCAATTTATCGAGAAATGTACTCCCTTTTTTTAGAAAAACTGAATCAAATTCGGAAATTTCGATGAAACCATCCTTTTTAATCTTAGTAGTCTAACATTTTTGTGTTACTTTCCATACACATATCTTTCTGGGTGAGTGATTTCTAAAGCCAGTTTTAAGGGATAAAACTCAATCGGGGAGGAAATGTCTCTAAAGAATTCGATGAGAAACGAAATAAAACCACTGGAATTAGTTTTCATCAGGGAACTCATTGTAATAAAATTTGCAAAGATTCTCGGAATCCCTGTAGTTGGATGTTTGCTGTGGAATTTATCAAAGATTTTAAGTACAAGATCCAGTTTCCTGGTGGAAATTTGATACCTGTTCTTTATTTACTGAGGAAATAATCGGGTGTTTAGAGCATCTATCGGTAAACTCTTCTTCAAAATATCTTTAATCATGACTACGGTATAGGAAACTAAAGTACCAATTTCATTTTCTAAACGGTTATAAACCATAATGAGTAAAACATTAATATGGATATACACAAAAAAATATTTTGAAGAAATTCCTTCCATTCTTTATAGTCAAACTTGAGAGTTTAATGATTTCTTCAAGGGGGGGAAAATCAACATTTCTTTCAACTATTGAAGCACATAAATGATATCTTAGTTCAGAAGTGAGAATATGATACTCCACTTTTATTGCCTAGACCCATAATGATAACTCAATTCATAATTTTTATCCTGTCATCGTATCTTCAATTAGCTCTCTAATTGAGGAATCGATTCCTTTCCGGATGCTGATATTCACTTCCTCTTTTGCAGAAATAAATGGATATGTTACACAACGTTTTCTTCCTTAAACATATACCTTTACTGCATCGATTGAACGGTCTGCTAAAACGTGAGTCGTTAGAAACCTTTATCGATGTTTCCTTTGAGGCAACTGACTAATCCTCGGCGAGAATTTGACCTAGAGGCAGGCGATAAGGGGGACGCGTCAGTCTTGGGCCAAAAGGGACTAATTGGCAGCTACTGTGGTTACAGATGAGAATAGTATTGATTTTTCTTCCCTATCTGGCCAAAGTGGGGAAATAGTTGACCAGCCCATTGCAGTCGGTCTGAAGGAATTTCCACACGTTTCTCTGCAGCTATAAAACGCTCCTATCCCTCGAAAGCATGAGATTTATGTTTTCCTATAAAAGACTGTAAGAAAGAAGTGACGTATATGTAGGAAGTGATTGAATTTTCAGGCAAATATTATAGAAAGATGTGGACAAATTTATATTTCAAATTCTAATTTCATGTCAGGCTACAGAGCGGCTTGTACTGAATAATTTAATTAACTGAATCAAATAAATATCCTGATTCAGAATAGAAAAGAAAAAAACTTGCATAGAACTCAGTTTGGCTCACTAATATATAGAGTTATGCACTAGTATACTTTTGGCTGTGCTAGTTTATTGTTTCTGAAAAGGTGATTTTGGAAGAAGGAACGAATGATAAATATTACTAAAAGATTCGGCTTTTCTTGTTTGGACTAAGAATGCTCTTCATAATAATAATAATAATAATAATAAAACGTCTTTATTCGGGCGAGATTGAGACTAAATAGTCTCTTCTTACATCTAACACTTCGTCTATTTGTAAAAAAAAGATAGCAGAAAAAAAGTGCACGAAAGAAATTTATATTGTGGGATTAAAAACCTAGGATAGGAAAAATAGCCCACAGCAGGAAAGCACCCCAGAAGAGGGTGTGAAAAACCTGCGAAACCTACAGATAGATAAGAAACTGAAATTTATAGAAAAGGCTGGAATCTAAAGAAAATTAGAGATCTTCATGAGAAAATATCTACCAGAAATCACCATTAGCAAATTCAAATATGATTTTCGTTGGTTTGAAGGAACGGCAGCCATCGCAAAAATAAAAATGTCCCATCCCTCAAACAGTCGTAATTTATGAATTCATCAGCAGCGTGAATAATTCATTAACTATTAGGACACAAGAATGAATATCCAGAGGGCACCTCTATAATTTGAAAATTTTGCAGACAAATCCACAAATACGCTCCATGTTGTTTATTGGCCCTGGGGTATGCAACTCAGTGATTGTGATTTTAATGTCATAATTTGAGAGAGGTGTTCGTCGGGAAAATAATTTATGGAATTTGTCCAATTCGGATTCCATTTATTCTTGATTTTCCCTTTAAATATCTCTTCCTCCTTTTTATCTTCCTGGAATCTCTATCATTCAATATATACGGTTTTATCAGCCCATAAAGAAAGATGCCAACAGTAATACCCTTTAGATTCAGATGGTAATTGTTAAAATTATGAAATATTTCAGACATTTTATTTTATTTATCAAATTCATATGTATTCAAGGAAACAAATTCATTACAGCTACTAACAAGTATTTTAGAACATAGAGTTGGAAAATGAGTACAATTTGTGATATCATATGCTTTTTTCTCTGCGAAATATTATTCTATAGGCGTACTGCAAACGGCAATGAAACGTTGATTGGTCAATAATTGGTTTCATGTTAATTGTTTAATTCTAACTTTAAGTAAATAATGAAGAAATAAATGCCACCAGAACCCATTTCCCATACTTTCAATCTAAATTTTATTAATATTTTTGGATATTCTTTTCATTATTGAAATCATATTTTTTCTTTATCCCTTCAACACTGCATTGGTTCAAACCACTGAATTAAAATATAAAATCTATGAAGAACGATAAACTACGACATAAAATGCGGGAAACTTGATAAAATGAGGTCAGCGAAGAATGTATTGGAAGCAACATTACAGAATGTAGCAGAATAAACCGTCGCTCAGTTCCAATTTTCAATACCAACTACATTAGTACACTCTTATCTACATGCTGATTAATTACTTGATCATAGTTTCTCAAATTATTTACATATCCAGTTTTAACATTTACTTGATCTCTTATTTGCTTATGCGGTCGCGATCTATCTGAAAAATAGAATTTTTGAATTAGAACCAATAGAAAATAATGTTTCCATTCACTTAAATAGGCAGATGATTTTGCAAAAATTCCGACTTTACTGTAATGGATATTGCAATTGTTCTGTTAGAGCGATTGAATACTTGTGGCTGAACATTCCTATTGACTTCTCTTTCAGCCAAGGGTTCTATCGCTACATTCCTTCGGTATCATGTAAATTCCAATAGGAACCAAACGAAACCAAGAGTAGTTCTAAACTATTTCAAACGTAATTCCGCACAAAATACATTGGAAACGACTTTAAACGATCCCTACGTACACATTAAGCTGATGATGTAAAAGAGATTTACGAATTGTGAATTCTACGCTGAATTTCAGCCCACAATTTCTCACCGCTTCGTAAGCGATAAAAAGGAAGCATTACGAGTAACGTAACAAGACTATAAAGGAACTGAAACCTCAAAACCGCCATAAAGTGCCCAGGATTGTTTAAATGGATATGAGGAGAGAGAAATCTGCATATCAGATCTGCGAAATTTTAATGTGAATGAAATCCCTTGCATATACGTGAATCGAGCGGAAAACAAGAAATCTTGTGGCGCGAATATAATTTTTCTGGGTTAGCTGCGAGGTCAGGTCTCTTTCCTATTTTGTTTGAAATTTTTTAACAAATTTATACCCCCATTGTCAGAGCAAAAAAGTTAAACAGAAAGCTTCCTCGACTCTTTTGATGTCTTATTTCATCCTCTAATTACGCGGGAGGAGCGGATACACCCAAACCAGGAAGATGTTGGGCTGAACAAAAAATTTAGCGCAGTCTTTTGTCCTCTAAATAAGACCCATGTTTTATAGACATTTTTTTCCTAGAAACGACTCCAAAATCTTTGCTCAAGGAATCTTCGGTGTTTATTTTTCTTGTTTGCATAATGAATTAAGGGAATGAAAACGTTAAAGGGCCTTAAAAAATCGGTTTTAATGAAACATCGTCCCTCGTGTATTCTTCGAGATTTTACCACAAACGTATCCGATACTGCGTTCTTAAGCGAGCAAATGTAATTTTCTGCTGGAGTATTATGCGATGCCGTATATCTAGATTAATTAGCTATTATAATAATGACATAATTTACGGAACAATTTTTTCATATTCCATACCTTAACTGCCAGAAAAACCTTCTTAATGACTCGTAATACAGGACGAGTCATTTTTTTCAGACCTTTTATATACGAGCACTTCTCTTAAGTATTTCTATTGTTCCTAATATCCAGATATTCTCTTAATTTTTCAACTTTTCAAAATTAATTTCCTCCTTTGGAGTGCGTAAAGTATGATGATGGTATTTATAGAAGAAGAATCTTTTAGTAAACATTTCGCACGAATAAAAGCGCTATTTACACGTGTAATTTATATTTTATGTATTCACTTCGTATATCCTTTCGAAATCTCATCTACGACACAGTTCCACATTATAGGCTTTCCCTCGGTAGTGGTAATTTTAAAATTGCTTCAGCAGCTGAGATTATTTTGCAGTGGGAATCGAAACCGGGCGACATGTTATTATTTAAAGGTCACGGAGGAGGCCGTAAAATTGTGTAAGTCCGACATGACTAAAACTTCTTGAATAAAACAAAGGTTTTACCAACAGCAAAAAATAACTTCTACGAGGGTGGTCTGAAAAGTTTCCGACCGCAGATTATTCAGAAATGGCGAAATATCGGAAACTTTCCTACTATCCTCATAGGTTCCTACTTCCTACTATCCTCATAGGTTTTCTGGGATAACCTACCTACTTATGTGGATAGTAAAGTTATGTAAATAGCAAAAGTTACTTGTGCTGTGAAACCTTTTTTTATTCAACAAATTTTATTCATGTTACTATTTTCCACCAGAACCGTGACCTCATCACGGAACTGATAATAAAGCTACAAAATTCTTTTTCTTTCTAGTGCGGGAAATTGCCAATTCCAAGAAACTCGCTTGAATACGATTTGCGAGAAAGTAAGAGGAAAACATTCGTTTGATCACAGTGCCGGGGATGCGTCTCTCATTTATCGTCGTCACTTCTGAATGACAGAAGGCTGAGGAATCCCCGCAGAGAAAATAAATCACACGGTGACTCTCCTTGAATACTTCACGTTTCTCAAAGTGAGCGTCTAGGCAGATTTAGCTTGTTTAAGCTGCTAGGAAAAACCGGAATATTCTCAGAACTGCATGACTTTTATCATATGGTTATCAAAAATAGTTAGATAATTTAATCGCCATTGCAGTGGTTTCAGACGCATTAGAATTGTGATTAGCCGCGGATGTTGCCTAAAGGAATTTCCAGTTGCAGCTACTGCAAAGCGACTATTAGAGTGAATTTTTTGCTATACTTTAATCAATTTAAGCTGTTTTTTTCGTTTACTTTACACAATTAACGTAAATATCTTTTTCATAGAATCGCAGTACTCAAGAAAGAAGCCTAAATCAGAGCTATGAAATTAGAGGAAAGATATCGAGTATTTAATAATCTAATTAATGAAACATGAGAGTTAAATGCTGATACATACACAGAATGTATGTTCTCGCAAGACGTGGATGGGTTGTTGAGTTTAAGTAAGTGCCACCCTAACTTTTAGAATTGAAAGAACGTTGAGAAAAGATATTACATCCCATTACAGATTTTATATAATTTTATATACAGTTACAGATTTTATATCCCGAAATATAGTTCGTTTATGTATATTATCACCATTTTATATTTGAATTTCAATGTAATAATGATAATTTTAGGTTTAACATTTTATAATGAATAGTTGTATGGTTCTAAATCATAATTAACATTATTAATGTGTGAAACTCTCTTGACTTGTGAATATAAATTTCAAATGCAAGTAAAAGATACATTCTCCTTTAGAGGAGATTTTATTACAAAATATTAGACCTTCATTTTTGCAATTCTTCTCTTTAAGAAACCCAATAAATTTCAACATGAAATCACTAACGGTTCTTTCTATTGACTTATAGACATATAACAATTTTTCATTTTATGCGGGTATCGTGTCATTACCGATAAATTACCATGGCGTTAGTATTTATCGCTTTAAAATGATATGGCTTTAACCTCTAATTTAATTAAACTCTGCATTGCGCACTTTTGGCATAAAGATAGATACATCTATATTTATACAAGGGTACGTCGACAATTTGGGAAAGAGGAATGTTTCGAAGCAAATTCTAAGCATTCTTCGTCTAGCCCAATAAAGCTAGAGCTTACACATTCCGGAGTTAACAACGTCTTTCTTGGGTAAGACGCTGAGCTCAGACTAGAAAATGAGTAATGAAGCATCGTAGGTGTAAAATCCACAGCAGCTAATATCGGTTGCCCAACAAGGAAACGGGGAACGCTCAGTATAATCGGGAAAATACCGCATGCATTTAGCTAACTTATCTCCCTTTCGAAAGACAAAGGAGGAGAACCATGCGCTAAATTATGTCACAGGATAAATGTTTTCCTTCCTGTAATATGCGAAAGAATTCTGTACTGCAGGAAATTATTCGCCCACCTTCAATCCAAAAATAACAGCTCCTCATTTAAGTTTCCTATTCATTCAACAAAAATAAGCGCAACAAAATCTCTTTAATTCTATATCGAGAAATTAAGAAGATCGTCTCATTCGATGGCATGTTTCCCACAGACTACCATATTAGTGCTCTTAATGGCTCTAATAATTCCAAGTACGTGAGCTATTAGAAGTCCTCGGCGAACCGCAAGGATATCTCCGCCTTTTTTCTTTTGTCTTTAGTCCTGTTTCTTTGTCAATCAGTTGCTCTCTCGTTTTACTGTCTTTTCATCGTATAATCATAAACTTTATTACGAGCGTATGCCCTCTTACATTATATTACATTACAGTACATTATTTTACATTCAGTATTTATAAAAATAGAGAAAGAATGAATAGACTGCTTAGAATTTTGCATACTTTTACATGAAATAAAGAACGAAAAAAATATAGAAAGTGCAGATAGACATCAATATTAAAAGTCAGCTATAAATTAATTTGCAAATAATAGATTATTTGGCCTGTAAAAAAATTAATGTTATAAGGATAAAGGTACACTAAATAAATAGCTATGATGATAATGATTTCAATTTTCTCTATAGCAATGTTAACTTAATGTTAAATATATCCAAACGCTTCAAATATATCTTAATTCGAAATAGTCAAATATGAAGCGAATTTAAGTGAACTCCCGTGTTTTAGTTCCTCATTCTTACTTTTCTCCTTTTTTACGTTTCATGGCATGAATGACTTATAATCAAAAGATAGTGTTACTTTTGTTTTTACATTAATGTAATTTTTAGAGTTTTGGTTTACTTTTTAATCAAGCTGTGGTCTGATGCGATCGTGAAACATGATATCCGGATAATGAGCTAAATGAGCAAATGAATAATTTTGTACCTTGCTTCTGGATGCTTAATCCATATAAGTGCCTGTTATAAGTGATGAATTCCACATAAATGAGTTTTGTAACGCAACAGAAAGACAATATGTCATCTCGGTTTCATTCAACGAATGAAGGAATGATAGAACAATCGATTTTTAATCAGCAAGCCGTATTTGTGCCGGTACATTTCGATATTTTACCCACTTAAATTATAAAATAATATAAGTAAAACGATTGGTTTTGCTGTGAATTATCGGATTATTTTTTTGGCGTTAGCGATGGAATATGATGTTTATTGCACTGACAATGAGTTGCACTTAGTCTCTGTATCACTTGGAACTTTCGCATAAGGATTATCTATTATACCTATTTATTACTTATCAAAAAAGAAACTTGAAATTGTCATATATAATCCAATAAGTTTTCTCTATAGCTCTTGTTTATGGTGTGAATAAAGTTGAAATCAGTATAATGTTTTTGTTATCTTTGGCCGCAAGTTTTGCGAGTTTAATGGTAACGCATACACTTCTCAATTTCCGCATTCTCTTGAATAGGTGCTACGCGTAAAACAAACGTTATCTTTCAGCGTGAAATTGCTGGTATGGGATAAACGGTATACAGAGCTTATCTCACTCGTATAAACACCGTCGTTATTTTCTCTCTGCTGGATTAATACTTACCGAAGCTCTTAATCAGATCAATGAAAAAAAGTTATCTGGGATTGGTATGTTGTAAGCGGAATGTAGGGTCACTATCTAACGTGAAATCCAGAGTATAACGAGGTATGGTGAATGAAGTCTTACACGTATGTTATAAGCCATGTTTAATCATAGATGTGATGCTTTTGGAAGGAATAAAGTCAGCGATTTGATTTAAATATTATGCCTACTCTTTTATCATCCGATTTCTTGGATAACTGTCTGGAATATCTATATATTTTGTACTGAACTTCATTTTTTCATTTCATTCTAATTGTAAGTAAAAGAAAAGTTATAAAAGTTAGTTCTTTGAGGCCATGATTATTAATACAAACTGAGTTTAATGAACATTCAAAAGCTATTGTTTCATACATATTAACATACTCCATAGATTTATAATAATATTTAGATTTAGATTTATAATAACGAATATATATTTATAATATACGCTCCACAGCTTCGATTCAATCGTGAGATTTAATAAATATTTAAGGCGGTACTTCAACATATTTTACGAATGTCCTCGACAACATAACTTCCAAAGTTGTTTTTCTTCTCCTGAGCCTTAGCTTCAGAACTCAACGGAAACTGTTTCCTATGTAACGTTTCCGCTACGAAATAATAGCATTTTGCATTAAAGTAAATCGTATTTCGCTTGCATCCACATTTTTCTACACCATATTATGTTCCTTACCAGTTGCCTTATGATGTTTGGCAGGTGCGGTTCCTCTCTTTTTCCAGTCAGTTACTCTGACATCGATCTCAAAAAAATATGAATTTCGGAGAGGACTTGCCCATCCATTTCCCTGATTTTCCTTACAGTATCTGATCTGCCTATGCAGCAGGTTGGGCGTGTTAGATCTATCACGTCTTCCGAGAACATATCTTCCCCGAATTTGTATGGAGCGAATTTCAGTCAAGTGAGGATATCTTTCCTCCGAGGATTCCTATTCTTCGTCAGGAAGCACCCTTGCGATTTATCACAGCAATTCTTAACAAAACGTGCGGCCTTTCGCCGTACCTTTTCTGACTGACGAGTACAACACTTGTCTGCAGGGTCCCATTTACAACACGTATACTCTCTAAGGGGCTCCACTGACGCAAAGTAAGAACGCTCACGGTCTTTTTCCTCATTCCTTCCGGCGATTCGCTTGAAGGAGCGGAGTTTCTTAAGTGGCCGTCCACGTTTGTTTCGGCTGTGGGTAGCCCATACTACATTATTTGTGAGGAAACTGAAAAACGTTTCACCGAGTCTGCCGTTTCTTCCTCTTTCTTTAAACGAATTCATTCAATGAAGGACTTCTCCTTAATCTTAATTTTTGAAAATTATTTCTCGTGGCCAATTTAATAAAATGGCTATTTAAGGTGAGATGAATTACATCTTCCTCATTTATTCGCAGAATTTTAGAAATTTATTATTACAAGTTAGTTGGAATATTGTAAGTTAATTTAATTAGTAACATAGTTGCTATTAAGCTTACTTTACTTAAGCTTACTTTACTTAATTTTACTTAACTTTTACTAGCTGTTTACCGCTATTTCTTACATATAATTACTGGTTTACTCTTATTTTTTAGAATTATTTAGGGCAAATTATGTTTTGCAAGAAATGTGCAATAACTTGTTTTCCATTACTAAGCGAATGCAAAGAAAATTTCAGCGTTCCTAACTAAATATACCAATAGTGAAAATGTATGAAGAAGAAAGAATATACCAATAGTGAAATTTAATGAAGAATAATCTTTGTTAAACATAAAAACTTGGATATCAAAGGTACTAACGAACTTTTGATCGGATAAACTTCTTACAATTTTGGCTCCGTTTGCTAGACTTACCTGCTAACGACGCCAACATTTTCCATAATGTGCCACCTATTAGCTTCGATATCATCAGAATCCATTATCTTAGATCTTAGATAATGGACAACTTTATTACCCCTAATAAAATAGACCAATATGCATATTTTCTGCTAACACGCTGCTTTTGCGCAAATTTTGCCTCGAGATAAAATCAATTTTTGGCTATTTGGAGACTATTTTAGGTATAAAAATAGGTACAATGTAAACGAGCTATAATTCAAGAGTATTTTGGGAATACTCTTTCCCATAAATATCCCAAAGTACTTTTATTGATGCATTCCTATGTCACGGTGGGAAATTATGTACTTATACTTAAAGGGGAAATCATTGACTATTTAAAGATTTTAAATAAGTGATGTAACTAATGCTAATCTTCCGTTTTATATTTCTTATGTCTTAAAGAAATTTCCTGGAATTAGTGCTAAATTTATATTGCCCTTGACTTTTATTTCGAGGATGGCTTTTTTTGCATAAAAATATTATTTCCGGATATTTCCTTAAAAAAGGATATCTTCTCACAAAAGATTTATCTTCTCCCGGAATTCTCTTAGCAAAATATGGGTCAATGGACAAAGAAAAAGGAAGTGGCTGACTACAATCTCCAAGGGTTGTATTCATAAATCAATAGAAAATATTTTTTCCCCTTTTCAGATTTAATCGTGTACATAAGAGAAACGCGCTGAGGCTAAAAAAATGTACAGTTAAGAGATGATATATGCATATGTCTTCCCCTTTTTGGATTTAACGTAAATATACTAGTATGTATATATGGATGAATATATGTATGCATATATCGAGGCATATCTTCTTAATGTAGCATATGGCATTTTATAGACCTCTTAAAATCTATTCAAATACTTTCAATGGATTTCCCGTATGTGGAAGTATAGTTTCCAGCTTTAAACCGGAGAGATCCATATAAATGGATTTTTGTATCTTCTGTGCAGAAATTTATTGGTCATGCTAAGAAGGGTAGAGGGAAACTGCGAGTGATGGTAATGGAAACTCCCGAGAAATCATGGTATACACTCATGCTCCATATTCCACTTTTAATACACTTTTGACAATGGATGAATCTGTTCAAAGCTCTTTGAAGGATGAGCATAGATTTCTTAGACCTTATACTCCTTTTCCAACAAGAAATGATAAATGTAATGGATCGTGCACGGAGATTACCGAACTTTAGAAGGAGCGATGTGAACGGTAACATCTATCAGTAAAGAAGATTTCATGACGAACAAAATGGTATAAATTCTTGGGATTAGATAGTCTATCTTCCTTTACTGGGAAAACCTAACTAGTATCCGGAATATTTCACCATACAGACTGCAGGAGCGATCAAGATGAAGCAGATAAGATCAAAAAATAGGGTACAATTCCAAAGATATGTAGAAAATAATCAGTGATAAGATTCAGTATACCGTTTGATTTTGTTAGGCAACGGGCAGCAATCAAAGGAAAGGAAGAATTCGAATAGCAGATTATTGAATGATTCCTGGAATCCATGAGGAAAATTGAGTAGAAATTCCCATCACATGAGAAATCCTCAATATTAGCAAGTGCTTCGAGTCACGTATGTTGATTATCTTTCGAAAAAGAATTTCAGAAGAATAAATCTCTTGAATCAGATATGAAGATGCAACGTAACTCTTTCAGTAATAACTCTCAGAATTTATGCTCAAAATAAATTGAACTAATCCATTTAAATGAGCGCGATACTCAAGAGGATCCCAGAATAATTAGCTCTCCAAATGAAAATTTTGAGGTAATGAACGTACTCCGTTCTTCACTTACCGCCGACACGAATCTCATGATGTTATAGAGGTGAAGTTCTTCTGATTTTAATCAAGAAAATCTCACTCCATTAAACAGTGAAAGTTACGCGTAACGGTGAGCCGCTGACCTTGACTTTACTCTTTGAAGGAGAGCTCTTTATTCGCTTATTTTACCCGATGAAATATTTTTATCTCATTAGTCTGCTCGAAATTCTGAAATCTCTCGTAAATATCCCCTAGTATTTTTTATATCTGCTTTGGTGTCATGAAAGTGAACTTGATTTTAAATCGGCAACGCTAAATTCTATTTCCATCGGCATAGATTAGTCCTAATCTTCATCATCATATATTCGCACAAAATACTTTCGAGAAGGGTTTTAAAATTAATTTCCTGGTAAAAAGCTCGGTGTTATCTTTATTGGCGTTCAGCAATAACTCATCGCTGTGCTTAAATGATCATTTTTCCCAATGATATCTGAGGAGAAAATACTATGAATTAGTGGGAGCAGTTACAAGATTATAATCAACGCCAAAAGCTATTTAATGCAATTTCATATTATGTCATTCTAACAGCGATAATAAGCGGACAAGCAAACTGTAAACTATTAAGCGTTTTCTTTAATCTACCTAATATAATGAACCCTCTCTACCTTGTTGTGTATCTTAAGAAAGATTTTTTGAAATTCTTAATAAATTTAAATGTACATCATAAATTTTCTTTCTGTCGATAACATCTATCATGTTAATCAAAATATCATTCCCAATTAAATGAGTTGTACTAAGTGATGTATTCTCTCCACAATTTGAACACAGGTCTTCCCTATTCCAATTGAAATAAATCATTGCTTAAGCGATACATATATATGTTTACGGCTTCTCTCTTCTTCTCCAGATTTATTCCACCTTTAGCACTATCTTCCTTTTTATTTATATCCAGGGCATAAAAATGAGGTGGTGAGAAATGGAACTGATTCTGCAATCGAAAGATTTTGACTCGGCTTACTTTTCGAATATATATTACGGCTACGAATCTCCGCAACCTGTACGAGGATAAGATATACGCAACTCGTATATCTTTCACCACATTGTGATGGTATAAAAGGTAGTCATGTTCAGCTCTTAGTGTACGTGTTTGATTACTAAACACTCACAAAAAGGTTTGGTTGACTCACCCGCCGTTGAATCGCGCAGAATTATTCGAATGAATCAAGGGGAGGTGCGATGATATTCGAATCAAGACAAGCACCCAACGGTGCCAAGCTCTCATCGAAGTGATATATTGACCACTTTTCTAACGGCTGTTGATGCGCCGGTGTTGGAGGGGTGTTGAGAAAGCTGTCAAATGCCACTATAAGCTGGAGTACATCAAAAAAGCCATTAATTGACCGGAAGCATCTCGACAGTCAAGGCTATAAAGCTCTCGGCATTTCCCACTACCACTCCGTGTGCTAGGTCATTGACGCTCAAGAGAACCAATTAGCGAAGATATTTCTCGCTCCGCTAGCGTAACTTACAAGACCTCTCGCACTCCGAATTTTGCGTTACCCGCTCTCGAGACTCCTCGAGGTGGCTCTCGGAAATTCATTAGCAGCAAACTCCTTAACAGCTGAGCCTAACACAGTAACCGAAATCATTTCCGAACGGGTGTTTAGCAAGAGATGAAATCCGAATACTAATACGGCATTCCGGCCAGGGGAGATTTAGCATTGCTGAGTGGCCTGTTACCGTGAAGAGTAATTGGGAATTCGCTTACGGAAAAGTTCGTAACTCCCAATCCACTTTGAGCTGGAATTGGAATTAAGGTATTCCTAGCCAGAGTTCACGGCTTGGTTTACTTTAAGAGGAAGTCTTGGACAATTCCCGGTACAAGCGCTCTCAGCTAGATTTCCATGGGAATCGGAGATTTAGTGAGATGATGGGACAGGGCAGTTGATTAAAATTCACTCTCCATCCTGAACTCCAAAATGAAACTGTACTAATGTTTATGTAAATTTGCTCTGGATACTCTCAAAACCATTAAAATTCGTTCGTGTAATATAATTTGAAGGAATTCTAGTGTATCATTCCAACGCAAACTTATAAATTCTATCCTAATATTAAACAGGATATCAAACCTTAATAATTGTAGTTCCAGTTTTTACTTCGACTCAATGAATATAAACAAATTTCAGTTTATTTTCGCTTTCGCTCCATCTTTCTTCGTCGAAGCGTTTATTGTCGCTCCTACCTTTGAAGTAATACCTTGAGGAGGGTAAATTGAAGTGTGCAGTTTTTCAATTAAATTCAGGAAATCAAACCGGAACTGATCAGAAAGCCAATACCGAAAAGAAACTTGATTTTTTCTTCAGTGAAAACCGAACTGAAAAAAAGGAATTCTTAAACTAGAACCGAAACCGAAAACCTATATTAACTAAGTTCCGATTTTCAGTTCTCAGTAATTCACATTTTACTTAATTGTAATCGGAGGAAGGTTTACTGAGTATCTGTAACAAACTAATATTCTAAAATTTGTGATATAGTGAAAATGAAGAAGGCAGGGAACGAACTTCCGAAATAATACTACCTGAGATTGATTCTCTACGGAGGAATAAAAATTTATAAACACCATTATAATTGCGAAATACTGTATTTGCACGAAAACAATAGCTGGTCAATCTATTAAATAAGACGCGGAAATACTTACTTAACGAAAAGCTCATTCAGTCTCTTTATTATTTTGAGATCACATTGACGGTTTACTTCCGAATAAATATGAATAGGTTTACCATAGGCCTCGTTTGGTTCCGCGGGTATGAGTATTGAGTATAGATTCATCCAATTATGCTAAAGAAAAGGGCATTAAGCTTGAAATCGGAACTCTAAACGGAATAAATTACTGTTTTCGGTTTCAGCTCAGGTTGAAGAAATTTTATTTTTCCTTCCAGGCTCGGTTTTCATTCCGACAATAATACGGTTTTTTCGGTATGTTTCCGATTCGAAGCCATGGAATCACAAGTCAAGACCGAGTGAAAGCTTTCCGGAATAGCTATAAAAAATCTTACCCGATAACTCACCAATTTCATTTACATAGAAATTACCGAAAGCGTGTTTTTGCACAAAACTACGCATCCGGTGGTAGCAATGAAATATGCTCTTCGATCTACTCTATTTTCTCAATTTATTAGATCTGTCTAATAGCGTAGAAAAAAGGAGCTAATTTTTAAGTAAACTATGCGATTCGATTGTTGTCCTTTGTGATCGGAGCTCGATTGAATATTTTATTCATTTATTCATGATTTCTTTTCTAGGTTTTACTAGTTTTCGTACTAGTTTTCAAGAAATTTTAGAAAAGAAATGTTCGAGAAAATTTCAGTAAAAAATGTGGTCTTCGAAGTGCCTTACATGACGTCGATGTTATGTTCTAACACATAGGTACAAAACAGTGATATGATAGAAAAATGAATGATATGATAGAAAAATTTTCAGCATCAATTATTTCATCAAAAGTTTCATCTCTCCGCAATGTATAATCTTTACAAGTTGGGTTAAATTTGGTTCAAAAATATCGGACGTAAATATTTGAGAGCTTTTGATTATCATTTGCACATCAACCCACGTCAACATGATTAGGTTTAAACAGATATTTCGCGATTATTCAATTACATAGAAAGTCAAAAATCCTCTCGGCGAATTACTTTAAGTGCTTAATATCGGGTGGTGGAAAAAAATCAAAATATTTGTTCATTTCGCGAAATTTGTAGCCAATTTAATTTCCAAAGAAAAAAACCACGCGAATTCCATTTAGCTCCCATAAAGGAAGCGCATTATTATGGCCGAGTTAAAGGATTTATCTCTCTCGGAGAGAGTATTTCCTGTTTGCTCGAGATAAAAGCTTTATTTTATTCTTTGAAAAACACCGCATCCCTCTGCTGTATTCCTGCGGATAATACCTACCAACGCCCATAAAGAAGAATTCCATATTTGAACTATCGTAGAGCAGCCTTTAATTCTCCTCTTTTGGCCTTTTTCCTCGCCTTATTAGGTCGAGGGAGTATGATTTATCAGGGATAACAGTCCACACATCCCCAATTACGAACATTCTCCCGACCAATGTTGCTCGGATAAAGGGAAAAGTGTTGGGGATATGCGGAAAAGACGTGAAGAAACTAGGAATGAAAGGGTGGAATCGAGAAGAGCGTATCCCATTCAGATGACACTGTTTCCGCTCTCTCAGGGCTCTCCAAATACCTTTTGTCCTTGACTCTGCGTCCGATCGCGGATGGAGTAGAATATGTTTGCTGGTGTGACCCAAAATGAATGCGAAAGAGCCCATCCATTCCAGGAAAAGAAAAAAGGGATTAGGGAATAGGGGAAAGAAGGAAAGATAGCGTGATTGATCGTGAGGAAAAGGATCATACGTCAGGATTCCCGGAAAAGAGATTACCTTTGCAACCCCTTCTGCCTCCTGGATGATTGATTCGTCCCTGGAAGAGCTCTCTCCACTTCTCCCACGCTCTGCTGATTCCGAACCAATATTGTGTCATTTGGATTCGTTTATTTCCGAGTCTATGCCGCTTCAACCCCACGTCTCTTCAGGAGAGAACCTAACGTCGAATTGATGAAATCTGGCGCTAATATCATCTCGCTGATATCATTTTCCATCCGGCGTTCAATGGGGAGCCGTGTGGACTAATCTTAGTTCGAATAAAATTTTCTGTAGAAGTGTTATATTTTTTACATGCTTTGTACACTTAAATTACTGGTGGGTTACGGCGCAGGAGTCTCAAGAATCCAACGCAGATACCCGAGGGATAGGAAATTCATTTTGAAACGAACGGGAATCCAACCGCTATTCACCTTTAAAAGAACTGTAAAGTGAGATGGAATGCGATTCGACAACGAACCAAACTTATCACTCTAACGTTCAAATTTGATTGAGTGTGAAATATTGTGATGTAGAGAAAATAGTTTCATGGGAATATTCGGATGATTACAAGTAATGATAATTATAATACAATAATTTAATATAGCAATAATCATCAAGAAATAAAAATTACAATATGATAATAAATAAAATGTACGGTTTAACGTCTGTTCCGTGATTTCAATCATTTTGGTGACATTTAATCTGAATTTATGCAGAAAATATTCTAATTATTTCCAGTGATAAGAAGGAATTCATTACCGAATAAAATCGCCCAATTCCATTATTTTGGTTGATTATTCAGTAAAAGCTTACTCATAATTTTCAATAATAATTCCAATAATAACGGTGATCATTTAGTGAAATTAATCTTCTCGGCAGGATGACTTTTCAGTGCTTTCGTTCTCTCTTCTCACCGTCCAATTTAGTTACTCGCGAATTTCTCTTGCGTTATATTCCATCGTATCAAAGCAACGTGTGCTTTAATTACTTTATTGGATTTCGCTACATAATCAAAGCGCGCTCAAATGAAGCTCTGATTATATGGAAAATAAGCGAACGCATAAATTTTTGCATTCCATAAATATTTGTTCGCGAATATTTTGAGGTGAGAATCGTGAGGTAGCATTATCGCATACTGCATTACACGTTCTCATTAAAGTTGGGTTTTCTTAGCGGTATTTACTGGAAAATGCCCTAAAATTGCGTTCAGTTCATTTTTCTATGGTTAATTTTTGGTACCGTAATTAAAAGATTTCCATCGCGTTTCTTATGTCGATTTCATATACTATACTTTTCCGTTTTTAGGTAAGGATCTTCATCTTATGTATATAGAAGTATTTTAATTATTTTCAAAATATCTTAACTGAATCACTACGGAGAAGTGTTTTTATATTCTGTATCCGTTAGATGAAAGACTACTTCATATCACGTCATAATATGCCTCTTTCGGAAAAAGTTTCGGAAAGATCATCCTAAAAAATCTGAACATAACTGCTGTTCATTCTCCTACTCCAACTTCCAAAAATGTTTTTCCGGAAGTTCTCTCCAAAAGATTTGATCTTAGGAAAATATTAAATGAAACTGAAAATTCTATTATACTACATCTACACTACTGTATTGATCAATAAATCTTAAAGTTTGTATTATTTGCATTTGATTTGGTATTATGTACCAAAAATTGAATGATGTAACGATGATTCATGAGTAACAAAAATCATATTTTCTTATCGTTTCAGCGACCAATTGCAACCAAGTATTCTCTAGCGACATTTCCAAAAACGGGACCATTTCATCGCCGGATTACCCCAATCCTTACCCCGCTAGAAGTCAATGTCGCTTTGATTTCCAAGGTCGGGGTAAGGAAAGGGTGCAGATTACATTCACGGACTTCAATCTCTACCATCCGGAGGATAACCCGAAAGAGTAAGTAGAAGCTAAAAGTATGTAACAATCGAGAAGTGAGGTATGAGGTGATGGTGTTTATGACACGCTTTTCCATTCGTTTAAAGAAAATAAAATGATCCTTGGATCGTTGGAGCAATAAATAAATTAGAATTAACGACTATATTTAGATGAATAGTTAATAAATACCTTAACATGTGATCGGAGAGCATTTAAGTGCAGTGATGCCGCTGCCAAAGCATTTTTTCTCCGATGCTTTGTTCGCAGTTATTCGTCTTACGAAAGATTTGGAGGATGACCATGCACTGGTTTGCTAATGAATCTATTAAATTCAAATCAAATAGTAAGCTATCATGCTTGCTACCTCATCAAGGAATGGCATTTTTAATTCATTTTCTTTTAATTCATTTTTCTTCTTCATTTTTTACTCATTTCTTTATTTTACGCATTTAAAATTTTATAATTTTCAACCACAATAGGAAATCTTACTTCGACTAACGTAGGTGATTCTAAAACAAATTCTATTCGATTGCTTAGGTGCCGGAGCGTATTTACTAAATGCATTAATGAATATATGTATTTTAACACCATGATGATCGTGGACCGATATTCAAAGTAAGAATGAACTATGGTCTTAAAAAACTATGTCAACCGGATATTCTTATTCGTACTGTTTCCACGCAAGGGGTCCCAGGTTCGATTCCCGGTAGGGGCCAACATTTATCGGTGCTCACCCAACATCGTGATGAATATGTGTAACTATCTGAATTAGGAGATACACAAGTTCAGTTAAAGAAAGCCAATTACGGCGGCATGGGAATCGATTCTCTGACCACGTATAACCCACGGTGAATACCGCCTGGTTAAGCCAAGTCCCACAAAAGGATGTTGCACCGCAGACTTTACTCACTGTTTCCACGTCCATAAAATTCCATATAAATATGATATAAAAAGGGTTTCTCAGAAATTAAATAAAAAACTTAAATAAGAAATGATTAACAGCAAGTAAAATATCATAAAAACATTATATATCATCAGAAATTAACAAAAAATGTTTATAATCGAAAGATCAAAGTCAAAATCAGCCCGTACATACACGAATTTACATCCAATTTAAGTAATTTTGCTACATACATTCATGTACAAGAAATGAGCATGACATCGCGTGATTTACATTCATAGAACGTAAACTTTACATGGAAGATATCGATTATTCGTAATTGAGATAATTTTATTGTAGATCCTACGGAGCCAATCATTGGTTCGTCAGGAAGTGCCTCATCATATTGATTAAATAATAATAATCGCGGCCTTATTTGGCAAAATTTAACAAACTGGGACAACTCTCACAATTGAGCCTTCTTCGCCACAAATAAACATCCATACTCTAAACGGGATTCGAACCCGGGACCTCAGCATCTTTCCCGGTTTTCATTTACGCAAATATTTCATAAATAACTCTGTCACGGATTTAACCAAAACAGGGCTTGACAAAAAATGACGCTTTGATGCGCAAGCATGATCTTCAGGATAACTTTTTCACTCGCATTCCGAGTCTTAAGGGAAGTCGAAAAACCATTAATAAAACGTCGAGTACTTTGTTTCTTCGGGCAAAAAGCTATTTTGATTTATTCCTTTAAGCTTGCTTACATGGTGGATTAAATTTCCGTCTGTAACTTTCACTAGCAGGGAGCTCGTCCGCAAATATTTTTTCCCGCCGTCGTCAGTGAGATTCAGGGAACGAGTTTTCTCGGAATGACACGTGTTTTTGTCGTGGTCTTCTATTTATGAGTTCGAGGAATGGAGAGTGTTTTTTGGGTCGCTAATAATGGGAATGGCATATGTGGATGGGAGAGAATGCTGTTTGAGAGGAAAAGAGGGAAGAAAAGGCGTGCTTTCTAATTTTCCTGTAAATTGTATGACGTCAGTTAAAAACTGGTTTCAGCGTGTTTCACGCCAATGAGCGAGAATGACCGCCACGAAACCTCCACTCCGCATCTCTCCCTATAATCAAATGATGCAGCAGACTCTATATCTCACGTGCACAATGACGTATCTGGTTCTCTGGAAGAGGATTTTGCGTTTGACTGACATAGCGTCTCGGCTATCTCAATATCTTACTAAATGGAATACTTTTCATTTGTGTAAATGTCTTTAATCTTTGTCTTCCAGGTCATAATAGAGAATATGTATAAATATAACGAAGAATATGTATCTTTCGTCGACTTAAATATCGATTTTTTTCATGGCAGTGTTAGCATGAATGCCGCTGAAACTGAATAACGACTTTCATTTTGTAATTTCTTTATTGATTGCTATGATATACCTTATTTTTACGGTAATTTTACTGATCTTACTTGCACTTTTTCCATTTGAAGCACTGAGTCAGAGGGGAAAGTAAAGGCTAAATCGTTAACTCCCTATATTTTATAGTGAGCCTCATCTCCTCTCCACATATTTTAGCAGCCAATAATGGAGGGTTGGAATTTAAAACCGGTTTGAATATCCGGCTGAATATTGTACTGAGTGACGTAAGGTGCAAGCAGTGAGCTAGATTCGAAAAGAAAGCTGTCCAAAAATACGGAAATGGTTTATTTGAGTTAGGACTCTTAAACTTGGCATGGTTAATCTTTAATAAATTTTCTATGTGATTATGTATCTCATTTACTTTTGATCCTGCGCATTAAAACTATACTGTGGGTTGAAGTTGACCGAAATGGGCTAAAAATCCCGACCTTCGATTCTTTGCAAAGTTCTTCCACTTCAATCCGATGCCGAACTCATAAGAGGATATTTATTAGGTAAAATATAACGCATTGTGTTACCTTCACACCTTCTTCTTTCCTCGTACCCTATTTTAAAGATCACAAATGAATATTTGCTTATTGTAAGTAACAAAATGGTGGAATCCTATTTTAGAGCAAATTATGGTCTAAAGCAAGGGAATCCTTCAATTGATCGAGATTTAGCTTCACTCGAACGGACGAAATCAACTAAATGTGTGTATAACGAGACTGAATACGCAATCGTAAAAGTAGAAAAAATTCAATTACTCGAAAAAATAACGACGCAGGGGTGACTCGCCGCTGTTTCTCCTGACGGATGTTCGGGTTTATGGAATGTTTTCTATTTTAACGTCGCTGCTAATACAATCAACCGGAATGATGGCCTTTATTATTGCGAGCCTCTCAGAAAAACCGAAAAAACTCTCCCCTGGGACAACTTCCCGTGAAAATCTCACCGAGGATTTTATTACCCTATCAAATGAAATGAACGCCACCTCGGGCGGGGGCGTCGTCATAATCATGAAGAATAAACTCCAAGATTTAATCCGCGAGGGAAAAAATGATGATGTTATTATTCCCGAGAAAAGCGCGACGCGTGTTTTAAAATGCAAGTTAATCAAAACTAACTCCGGATCGAATTCGCTATCCAAGGATGAAAAATGTCGCATCAGGAAGAAGGAGGGTGACTTTTATTAACGCATTCCAGAGGGTTTTTCTCCAAACTGGGATTTATTTCCTATCCGAAAGCTGGTTTCTCCAAGATAAAATTACATTTTCATCTACATCTACATACATACGCTGTAAGCAGCCTGTCGGTGTATGGCAGGTGGCGCGATAACCATGACTAATTTCCTAGTATATTATTTTCGCGTATCGTTCTCGGAGGAAATGAATTCTTGAATCGACTGGTTCTATTATCTATTTCTCTGAAAGTTCTCGCGATATCAGAACGGCCTATATAACAAGGAGGGCGCATAATATTGTTTACAACTTCTATGACCGCACTCTGTCTGAATCTATCGAGTAAATTAAATCTCTGATTGAGCCTTCTTTCTTCCAAAAATTCCCATCCTGCTTCCTGAAGTATCTGAGTAACACTTACCGATTTATCATTGTACAAAGTAGAATAAAAATTAAAAAACCAGTGCCACTTCCAAAAGATACTTGTTTTTTTATTCTTATTTCACTATGTGATGTAAAATATAATTTCATCATGGAAATAAACTTCCACCAAGTCCGGCCTGAACTTACCGAGTTTAGTCTCCCCAATTTGAAATTGAACTTTCGAATCCCGTGTTTATATGAACTCGATTCCGACGAAAAGAAACATTCCAACTACCACAACGGAGTCCTGATTGGCTATTTAATAAACCGAATGATTACTCAACGGAGGGGCATAAATTCGACTGTTATTTTTGAGTCATTACGCTATGCAAATACGGGCGAAAATATTGAATTGATCGGGAGAAAGATCCGGAACGAGGTGAAAAAACACTGGAATGTTTAAATATGATTGCATATCGAGGGGGAGCGTGTTAGCTATTAGGGGATCGATTCTACTTAAAATTTTAATTTAAACGAGAGGTTTTCTCGTTATCGCCGTAGTCCCAAGGGATCAGTATCACATCGCACCGGAATCAACGGGGATGTTTATCGCCGTTAACAGGGTTTCCATCTCCAGAGCATTCGGATAGTAATTGACCGACGCCCCGCAAATGTACCGTGAAAGCCGGAATCGGTTCGATAATTTTCCTCAATACTCTCGCTACGATACTAAGCCAAAATGATAGGTTTGATCGCGTGGAAACGATTTACTGCGTTTAAAATGAGTAAATTTTATTCCGTCAAACAAATCGCTACAGACAACACAGAAATAAATGTGAAATTTGGAATGTAGGTAGCCTCATAGGTACAAACTGGTTCGGTGTTACGTTCAAACAAATCAAATTATGGCGGGTGACTCATGCAAATATAGTAATTAATTTCCATAAAAAGTAAATTATTTTTAAGTGAAAAGTGAAATGTGTGTTCTTACACTTCTTGAAAAATTAACACCTAAAAATGAAACAAAATTTCAAAATACATGTGTACTATCCCCCAATACAATTCATAAAAATATATCTATATTTTTGTTTACCAGTATCTACGACTTGGCTTACTGAAGAAATTTATGGCAACATTTTTCCTTTTCTATTTTCTCGGGAAAAAAATGAAAGATATTAGGACCCATGTAAACAAACAAACGTTAGAAAATAGTTAAATTTTATTAAATTAGAGGTACATTTCCTTATTTCAAATTTAATGACCTAATGTCCAATATAAATCAACAAACTAACTCAATAAGTTCAGGCTTAACCTTGTGGAATCTCATATTTAAAATGAATATTTTCCATCCAATATCCTGAGGATGGCGAGCGAGCCAAAACCGGTCGGTTTATCGTGTTTTAAATTTGGTGATAATATATGAGTTCTTTAATTTTTATTTTGTGAATAAAAATTAATTCACTTTAAATCTTCAAAGTTTGTCTTTTTAAGTTATTACGGGTTTTTTCGGTAAATATATAATTTTCATATACTGAATCCTTAAGAAATAATCCCCAGCGATAAAATGCAATTCTTCCACTATAACAAACAATAATACATTCCCGAACATTAGTGGACCAATTAATTTTAATCATGTGTAATGGATGAGTAATATCAATTAAAATTATTAATACCCACTCTGCTAATATTACAAGAATTAATTGTAACAATTATTAAATGGGCATTTTGTCTATATTTTATCCCTCAAAACTCTTGCTATCTTCAAATATTCATCTGTACGTTTACCGCATTATAGTGCGTTGAGTTTATGTTTATAAATCAAAAGAAAAATATGGCTCTCTAAACTATCCATAATATGATTTTTATGATTAAAAATTACATAATCATTGTAATTGTTATATGATTACCATATGTTTAATCGTTTTAAAAATTCGTAATTCCTCATAGTTTGATAAAATTGTTTTATCATTAATTAGCGAAATAGCATTGCGAAAATAGCTATTTTTACTATCATTTATCGAATAAAAGTTATTTATTCCATTAAAAGTAACGGAGAAACACATTCAATTCACAAAATAAAACTTTCAGATTTAGGAAGGCAACGATGAAGCAGTAATTGAGATGCGGTTCCATTTAATTTTCAAATCAATTTCCAACTCATTCGCAATTTCCTTGTTTCATATTATTCGCATTCTGTGAAATGTGTTCAAATCAATATCCATTTCATTCGCACATTTCCTTGTTTTATATTAAACTTATCCTGTAAAATGTGATGAATATTTAGCTTGCGAAGAGACCCAGCAAAGGACGACATGAAAATAAATCTGATTTTATGAACGGTTACGTTGAAAACATAGTAAATGTCGGCCTTTAACTACATCTAATTTAACCCTTTAAAACTGTCCTCAATTAAGTATTAATCCTTTTAAAATGTTCTGTATCGTGAATCGCAATTCTGCCTTTTAACGGTTTCAACTTTGCAAAGGTCAAAGTTTCATTTCCTTAGTGAGCAACGAGTCTTGATTTTCCTTCCCTTTTCCAGCGCCGTCTTCAACAAAAATAAAAGTCGATCGAAGGAATGCCTTTCTTCTTTTAGCTTTGTGCCTTCGCCTCTTCTATAAGCTTGATCGATTTACTTTCAATGAATTTACTTCAGTTCATCCATATTCTCTACTATTTTTCGCTTAAAGTACCGCAAGAATCTGCTTTCAAGGTTGTTTCAAAGGCCGGTACACAAATTTAATCATCTTCAGATAGGCTTTCCTCTTTGTAATAAATCTAGAAATTCGGGTCTTTTGAATAATCCAGAGTTAACAAGAAATACATATATCTAATTTTTCAGTTTATTCCATTCTCATTTGAACTAAAAAAATTTGTTTGCTAATGAAATTCCAATAAATCGTATTGAATTTTTAAATGGATAAGTTGAAACAGTTGTGTATGAGTGAATTGTGCATTGAATTAATGCAAATGAAGTAGAGAATTAACTGAGGCGTTGAATCACTGAGGAGGCTTTGTCCGCAGGATAGCTAAGCAGTAAAGAACAATCAAGAACCTTGATAAAACTCGTATGAATATACTAAAGATAATCTTCTTGTAAATGTAATATTAATTTAAAATGAGTTTTATGGATATTGTAAAATAATATGTACACTTTGGTTTCAGCAGGTGTGACATCTCATTGCTTTGAAGTTTATATGAATAGTATGAGGATTCCCGGTCCAAGTAATTTATCAATGAAAATAGCATAATTAAATATCTTATAATATTATACCTCATCAAGTAGTTTATTTCTTCCCATTACATCCTGGATTTTGCAGGTGCCTCGTTATAATGTAACCAGCATACTCGGAGAAACTTTCGCTGCGTTTATATTGTTCCTATCCCGCATGTTCCTTCAATATATATTCAGTCTCTCCATGGGTTCTAACGACTTCTCAAGGTTATTTCACTTGTATCATAAATCGGATTCCCATGTTGAGAGATATTGTTTTCCAATCTCTTAAAGATTAGTCTCTGCAACATTGCGCTGATTATCTAAAGGTTTTAAGCGCACGTTTTCCTGATGTGAATACTTTTTCTTAGAGGAAATGAAACACGATGTCTTCTATACCTTACCACTATTATTATCTTGGTGCTGCCAGCTTTAGTAATTACTTGTCATCATCATGCTTTTCTCCCTTCCATCCCACTCTCTATCCATCTCTTCTGAAAATACTCGTATACTTTGCTTCTCCTTGGATACTTGCTTGATGATGATATGGAAATAAAATTTTGAAACTGGGCGCTCCAAAATCCAAATTGTGGTAAGGAGTTAAGGACATCGTTTTTCATTTCCTTAATTCCACTACCACAAAGTTCCCCTATCTTTGTTTTTAACCTTCCCTAAGCTTCACTGGGTTTTATTATAAATGTAACCAAGTTTTCTGTGTTTTCCTAATCTGATGAATAAACGAGGCGAGACGCTCAACTTAAAACGGATAACCTGAGAGACTTGTGTATATGTATTTATGTATTTAGGCTATGTTAAAATTCGTTTTCTGTTGGAACTAATGAACTTTGATGATGGAATGGCTGGAAGTGGAGACTTCTTAGCCCCTCTCATAAAAAAATTATAATACGTCAAATTTTTAAATGGATTTATGTAAAATTTCTGTGTTCGATTTTTCTCTTTTCTAAAATGTGACATTTTTTTCGATACAGTTGCGAGACGATAGATTCTCTCATGGCCTACGTCCACATGGATGGTCGAATGGAGAAGATTGATAACTTCTGTGCCTCAAGTATTCCTATTCCGTTGATGTCGAACGGACCGCGTCTTGTGCTGGAGTTTCGTGGCCTCTATTCATCTCGCTATGCAAGAGGATTCAGAGCCGTCTACTCCTTTACGGAGAGTGAGTATTAACACAATGTTCGCCATGCGCCGAAGGAAAATTGAACGAGCTTTCAATCTTGGCAACTAATGATGGTTTGAAATCTTTTCTTCGATTCATATTCTTGCGACTATTGTGATATTTCCCTCAGTATCAACACTCTCTTTTCCATTAGATGCGGAAAACGCCCCGTTAGTTGTCTGTCGGGACCACCGTCTTATGGGTATCGGAAACTGATAAAGGTCGGGAATACCAACGGCTAAGAATCACTCCTAGAAATCGGTAATCCCGGCCTTCCCAGGCTCTCCGTTATCTCAAACGCGTTTGCTCCGATAATCGGCTAACATAGTGTTTACAACCTCTAACATTAACCTCATTCATTAACATTCATGTTCCAATTGTTTTCTTTCTTTTCCAGTTATTCCAGGTTTGACTTTCTGGTATACATCGCTGTTCCAATGAAGTATTTTACTGAAGATAGAATGTATCCTACTAATTACAAGTCTATCAGATCGTACTAGAGCTGGATTATTTTAATTTTAATTACTCGTGGACATACGTTTTATCTTATTTACTATCAAACATTTTAATTCAATCTTCAAATTGGTCTCCTTTTCGTGCCCAAACTGAAGTGATATTTATTAATAACTGTACCTAACACTGTAAAAGAAAGAATATCTTGAAATCAAACTTTTCTTAATACAGTGGAAAGATTAAAGTTAGTTTCTAAGTATTCTTCATTCTGTAAGATTTCACATTAGGGAGAACAGTAAAAACATAATTATAAAACAATCCTCATCAGGTGATAACTATATAGTGTTTGAAACCGTTCCCTTCTATTTTATGAAACCAAGTGCAATTTTACAAAGTGTTATTAATCTTTATCCTGAGACATGTGGGGCAACCTCACAAGGGTTGAGAAGTTCTCCAAGGTACATATTTCATTTATATTAAAAATCATTTATAATTTATGTTGAATTAAAGTAATATAAGATTACTATACGATTACTCGTATCATTATACAGATATCTTACATTCCAGTGACTCTCTTAGAATTTCCAATATATAGGTTAATTTAGATATAAAGAGCAAGAAAAATTTGTACTTTTTCCACAAATTTGTGGACAAGTACAAATTTTTCTTGCTCGTTATGGAATATTTCTACAAGACATCGCCTGAGACTGTGAATTTCATTTAATTCGATATGTCTAGGCGGAACTTCAAATAGATCTTGAAAGATATTCTCCAAAGAAGAAACAAATAACGTGATAAATTAACTATTTTTTAAATTCATGTTTCTATGAATTCATTTTCATCGGAAATAACGGAATCGGAAAGAATCCGGAGTCAAACATGGATTTCCTTGACTGACGGATATTCTTACGATAAAATAGTGAAACTGTGAAAGGACAGAAAGATTCTCATCGAAATGGAGAAGAAAAGGCTTCTTAAAAAACTTCTTTTTTTAATCTTCATTCGTTGTTAGATTTCTTTCCGCGATGAACGAAGTTAAAATAAATGGGTATGCCGAGCCACCATGTAGATGAGACCGTGTGTAATTCTCTTCTGCTACGCATTTTAGCAAGAAGAAATTCAGAGCTATGAGGGTTAGATTCCAAAAGAGAATCTTCGGTAAAAATTCATTTAAAATACGAGAAAGCGAATCAGTCTCGACTTTAATTGGGTTCTATACTTCATTTTTTCTAATCTCGTTTTCCTCTCCATTCTACGTAGTTATTTGCCTTTCAAGTTTTTTTATCGACAACCTCAAGTTGCGAAGTTCTTTTTATTTTACGGTATTCCTTCTTTCATCAATTTTCGTTGATTTACGAGGGTAAGTCAATAAGTTAGTCGCAGAACTGGATGGAGTATCACCTCCAGTACACAAAGTAACTTCTTGTAATTTATTTCACTTTTCCACTTATTCACTCAGTTCTTTCGGACTCTTTTCTCATCTATTTACAATTCTGTGATAGCCGGCATCAAAGAAATCTTTTGTTTGCTGCCGCAGCCAACGAGTAACCTCTTTTATGTATGTACTACGGCATCGTCAGTTTTTTCCAGATTATCCAGTTACCTTTATCCAGCTTTTGCGACTTACGAGCTGTACTTATAGTCTTACCCTCGTAGTAAAATATATTAAAACAGTATACGGGACGAGGGAATCATTCGAATCTAACCTCGCCAAAATCTAATTTAATTTAATTAAGCCGATCCAATTTTACGTAATTCAATGTAATTTAATGTGATCAATTGTGCGGTAGATATCGCAAAAATATTAAATATTGCAGGGTCGAAGACAATAGGGCCTCTAGTAAAGACTACAAACGCGAAAACGAAAAACTGCTCTGAAAATTCAACTGTTTTTTGAATCAGTCGTTAGTTCGTTGAACGGCAACAAGGGCAAAGCCGCACGGTTTTTACCACGAACTGTGATTTTTTTCTCTCCAATATTCGCTCCGGTACTCCGGAATCATAAAAGTTTTGCTTGGAGTCAGCGTAACTACTGGAAAATATTGTTTTTCAAAGCACAGCAAAATCCACGTGGAATGAACTGGAAAGGATTTTTTGTGTAGGCGATTTTAAATGATATTTTTTTCGCTCCTCGATTCCTGTAGTCCGGCTCTGGTTCCTCCCTAAGGACAATGATTTACGAGGTCGTGCACTATTAATGTCGCTTTTCACTGCTATTTTGGATTCTCGAATTCAACATCAAACACGGTAAAATTAAATTATGTATTTTTGTGGGCAGATATACGTGAAATGGTAGACTCTTCTATAAAAAGGAAGTATAATTTTTAGAATTGATTTCCGTGTGTATATGTGTGTATATACATATTAAACTTCATAATCACATCTTATCGTGGTTTTATCCCTCACCCTCTCAGTGCTATTTAGAGTCATAAATCTTAAGATACAACTGGATAATCTTAGGCTTTAATTCTTGCAAATTTGAATGTTATATTTTGGGCCCGTTTGACTACAATATGACTAGTTGTATTTTAGGAAAGAGTAAGTTAAGCAACTTAAGTAAGTTTTGATTCAATATAGAAGTCCCTCTGTGTGCCAATTTTCGTTCCTTACCTTTTGTGGATTTGCGCAACGCTTATTCTGTTTATCGCGATATTTTCCAATGATTGACTCATGCTTTGATTTACCATCGCCCTGAGTAAACTACGCTTGCTTATCTTTACAATTTCCGCCTCAAAATATTGATGTATTTGCTGTATTTTATTTGTGCGAAACAGATAATTCTATTCAGCCATCATTTTTGATGGGGAAAATGAAAATTACATTTCTGAAATTTTTATAAGAAAATTAGTGATAAGCTTCCTTTCCCTGTCAAAAATGGCTTCTAAAAAAGGCTGTGACTCCTTTGAAAGGAGATTTGTCTTAAAATCTTTCGACAGTGAAGGATATAGATGAAAAATTATCGGTTTTATTGAAAATGGAAAGGATGATGATTGACGCGTAACGAAGAAACTGGGAATGAATTGCGACGTCTTTAAAGTTAAATGGATTGTCAGAAATGGAGTAATAGATTATGGAGAAATTCAAAGAAAGGTAGAAAGGCAAGATACTGCAATGAAATTGAATAGAGACTGACTATGAGAGAAGAAAACGTTCCCAGGCAGCGTGATTTTGTGAAGGCATTTACATTTAACATCGATGAGTTAATGGATACATTGCAATTTACTTAAAACCGAGAGTTGGAATCGATATACCAGCAAGAAAAACAATGCTTTTATCTTTAATTTGCTCAAGTGACTCATAAAATGCGATGTGTATATTTTCCAAAATAAACAGAAAGATTATCTAATAATGCGCTTATTTAAACTTGTGATTCACATGAAAAATAAAACTCTAGAACTAAAATTTTGTTGTTCGTAAATATTTTGAGGATGTTCTCTGCAGGAAAAACAACTGGGAAAATTAGTCGTTATTTGAATAAAATTTGGCACTATCCTCAATCTATTTCAGTCAGAGCTGTAGTAAGCAAATTTTCACTACCAGGAAAAAGACGCCGAATGTTATTTTTATACCGAATCTTCAGTTGGAATATTGATTGAGAATCATAATTTTTTCCAACGTAAAAAAAATCTTAAAATAAATCTTTTTGGTGTTTTGAAAGTTACAAAGTTTCACTAATGTATTTTTATTAATACACCTTAAGAATACTATATTGCAACACATTGGCGTAACTTTGAAGAGTATGTAAGGATTTTGAACTTCTGAGTCATTGTGCAGGAGTGAGACAATATTCATTTTGAAAAGGTGTGATTTGATACATCAATTTCCTGAAATGGTTTCACGTGAATGTCATTTAATTGGATGGTTCGATGAATTCCTACCTTAAATTGGAGAATCTGCGAATTAGACGCAGTTACAGCGTAAACCAACCAGTCTCTGAAATTCCAATTATTCCTATTGCTTCGATGAGTGAATATTAGTAAAGAATGTCGATGCGTTATGCTACGCTGATCATAAGTCTCTGAAAACGAGTAAAAGTGCCTGAAAATTATAATTATCATCTCGTTTTAAGACTTTTGAGTGTCATTCTTTCTCACGAAAACTTTAGGAGAACTCCTGTCAAGGATAAACAAAGAAAAAATAAGGTCCTAACATCGTACCC
Organism: Pachydiplax longipennis; assembly: GCA_036926295.1. NCBI lineage: Eukaryota > Metazoa > Arthropoda > Insecta > Odonata > Libellulidae > Pachydiplax > Pachydiplax longipennis. The sequence goes on from JAVFKF010000010.1 coordinate 8,640,850, forward strand.
GAATCTCCCACTATCCGAGCAGGTATTCTAAAGTGGAAGACCTGGATTCGACCCCCAGTCACCACGATATTTTTTACTTCTGTTTATTCTTGGAGTTAAAGGCGCACGCTTGTAAATACAAATTTTAATACCTTTCTCCCTTTCTTGGTTGTTTTCACAGATTTTGGCGTTAAGTCTGGCAAGCAGCTTGCTGATTATCCATGTGCGTTCGTATTCAACAGCAGTGAGACGACCAACGGGACATTTTCCAGCCCCAACTACCCAGGCTATTACCCTAGGGACACGGAATGCCACTACTTCTTCCATGGTCGCTCAAGGGAGAAGGTCCACATTCACTTCACTGACTTTGACGTCGAAGGAGTTCTACCGTAAGTCCGTGTCATGTTGTGTATATTCAAGGTGATCCACAGAATTTAATTTAGAGTTAAATGTTTAGATTGGATACAATTTCGTGATTATGGTCTCTTTATTAGTGAATTAGTTTGGGTTAAAAGCGTACTTGTATAAAATATGATAAACAAGTTCCAGGTGGAATTTCTAAAAAAGAAACCAAATAGTGTTAAGTAAAGATAATATTCTGCCACTTAAGTTTGCATTCGTCTTAAGTTTTGTAGATGCTGATTCGGTTCAAGATTTTTGTTGAACGATAAAAATAATTCGACAGGAAATTATAATATTCGCTCACCTCTATGGTATGTAGAGTCACTAGATGTATCATCACACCCACAGATAATCACCAGTTTGATGGAAGTTTGATGAAAACTAGTAGATGAGTCTACAATTTTACTTACAAATATCTCTTAAAAACGACCTTAGGTTTCATTACATTTCATCCCTGGAGTTCAAAGAGGTATTCAAACACAAAGAAAACTCACTTTGTAGAGCCCACAAAACTTTTTTAAACGACCTAGGTTTCGTTACGGTGTAACATCATCAGGTTCTACAAAGTAGAGTCAGGACTCTACAAAGTGAGTTTTCTTTGTGTTTGATCATGAAGGAGTTCCACCAGGTATCACCAAAATCTGTCAAGTTCAAAGAGGTATTTCTAATGCAAAAGTTCTCTTTTATGGACTCAATAGTACTGCTTCAAAACATATGAATTAATATTTTCTTGTCAAATAACAGATTTTTAAAAAAGGCTTTGGATTCTGGAAATTATATTCAGCAAATAGTTTACTGCTAAATATAATACAGATAAATTTATACAATTCTGTGATAGTCAAATTTGAACCTATCTTGTGTACGTATCATGGTCATTATTCTCTATTTGTCTGTCTTAATTCCATTACACGTCTTATATCCACACGTGTGCGATTATGGTCTTATTTCCATTCATTTAAATGTTTCCCATTTTTTAATTCTTCATTAATAATACACTATCATCAGAGTAATCATGATATTTTATGACTTTGTTGTTTTTATCAACGTAATCACTCACACTAGGAGTCTGACTTCAGTGGAAAGTCTGCAAAAAGTAGGGTGGAAATTTTTTGAAAGGAATAGACTGTAATTCCATGTTGAATCCCTTCTTTAAATTAAAATTTAGAGATTAATTTCAGTAAGATTGCTGGTTCTCCGTTTTTCTCGGATTGAAGTTTTCTCCTTGTTTAAGTTTTCTTGATTCCATGTAGTAGTTTCTCACTTTTCTGTTTCTTTGATGAATTTACACCACCCCCTTATTTTTGAACTCTAAAAAACGATGGGTTTAATGTGATAAGAAAGAAATCATATAACCGTATTTACTATAAGATTTGAAATCCCTAATGAAATCATAATGATAGAGTGTAGACGGCCACATTCAAGACCACAGCAAGAGAAGTCTTTATAAAGTGACCTAATAGGTGTCAAGTTATGTGTCATAAATAAAAGATAATTCATAGGCTGCTTAGAATTCAAAATCAGCAATGTTTGTTCTATGCCTTATATGCCATCTAATAAAATTATAGAGTAGGTCAAAACAGAATTATGTTGATATAATAAACAAATTTTAACGATGGAGTGTCCACACAGAAAAATTAAAGATGTATGCATAAAAATTTAAAGCATTTACATATACATTACACAAAAGAGGAACTATTCTTGATGCTCACATAAATTATAAAAAGAGATATATTATAAAAAGAGTTAATCGTTAAAATAATCACAGGGTACATTTCAACAGACAACAGATTATTTTGAATTTACACATATCGCAAAAGTTACTCTAAATGGGTAATAATATTCCTCCAAATCAATATTTTTCTAAAGAAATATAAAAGACTATTAATTTAATACTTTGTGAGTTAAATCTCCGCATCAATTGAAAGCATGACTAATTTGAAGAGATTGAATCAAGAAAATATAATCAAATATCTGAAATTTTTCTCCATCTAGTTTCCCATGCTGTTTATCAGATAGCGGCTTCAAAATTTCCATTTCATTTAAATCATTTTAATAATGAAGATACGATAGACCTTGTGTATACCATATGGTGAATTTTAATTATCATATCTGACGAACTCGTTTGTAATTCGGTCACCCGTTTAAGCGAGATAATAATCAAGATTGTTTCATTAAAAGAATTTAATTTATCACATTTTATTTATATTTTTCAATTCTGTTCACCGATAATATTTTAACAGAGATGCTTCGATTGCGTAATATGTAAGGAGAATTCATTCATCTTTCTTTCATTATTAAAATGAAAACGAAAATACCATACAGTAAAATCCTGTTGTATAAATATATGGCCTATACCTCAGGGGCATATACCCCCCCGGGCATATACCTCAGGGTTATTTACACTTTATAGTTTACATTATTCTGCTAATGATATTCAAAATCCTTTTTAGGTCGATAGCCCATAAATATTTCGTAAAACTTTAAATCTTCAAACGGATCGAGTATATAAATTTCTCAGTATATATTATCCCCTGGTGAATAGTTCACGATCAAATACTTTCTCGTTCAACTCTGTTTAAAACTTAAATTTACTTGAAGAGCTGCTGCGGCTAACAATAGCCGGAAGTAAATCATAAGTAAGTTATTGACTTCTCTCAGGAGTGATTGAGACTATGAAGTTTCTTCTTCTCTGTAACTGAGAGCTCTCAACGGAAGCCATATGACCCCCATGGGAGCCACAAGAATGATACCCCAAGTTGCAGTCATAAAACTTTAAATGAGCCACAATAAAAGTAATTATAGAATGAAATATTTCCAAAATAACATTTGCTCAGCATGAATACTAACGATTAAAATCAAACAGATGACAAAAATTAGTATTAAAATTTATCGAATGTATTATAAATAATCTTATCAACTTCAGGAGAATGTAGTTGAAGCGGCAATGAGAGATGAAATGCTGAGAGCCACAGTCGGAACTCATTCTTCCATTTGAGTTTCCCGTAAATAGCGCTTTTAACCTTGACGAATAATGATTTAATGTTTAATTGGTTTTTATTTCTATTCTCGCTGTGCACCAGTGCAATTACGTGACATAACGTACCAATTCGAATGCCAAAAGCGCAAATGATTTATTTGGCGCATACGTTTATGATGCGTTTCGGTTGAGCGCACGCAATTTTTCTCGCAATTCGATTCAATGTCATTTTTTTGCGATAGAACAGGTAGACAGATCTGCCAACCTAACTGTTTCTCCGCTCGACTTGACGGAATATTTCGACTCTTAAGGTAATAGATTGTGTTTTTTTGTGGATTGAGGAAAATCGCGCGGTTAATTCTGCGGTTGGAAAAGAAGGCTTAAATTTTGAAATTGTAGAAGAGACCCTTTTTCGATTTTAATCAAGCATGTTATTGTGAGGAAAAGGTGAAACATTTTTTGAAGAGCTAATAAATACATTGGCATTGATTTTTATTTTTATTTGATTTTAAGTTATCTCCTAACCTTTACGCAGCCCAAGGATTATTCGTATTGAGAAATCATAGTTTTGTTCAAAGGGATGAATTTGTTATAATCTCAAGGCTCCATTGCAAAAGCATTAGTAAAAATGCCTTAGTAATATTTATTGCACTTTTTCATTTTTCTTCCTTTGGCAGAATAGTTGCCTTCGTCCAAAAATCGTTTCACTAAGTTCTCAACTTTATTTTGAGTGATTACGGTTATTTATTAAAATTGAAATTCCATACATTCAGGAAGAGGTTTTGAGGTTTCATTCTGGGAAATCAGGGCGGAAAAATTGATTTTCACCAGTTCGCTTGATTCGAACCAGGATAATTTGAAGTGGCATTTTTTTGGTCCCTTGAATTTCGAAATAACGAGGCTTTACTGTATCCCGTTCCAGGAATATGGGTCTGCATAACGAGGTCGCATTTAAGAGTCCCTTTTAAAGACATTGATGAGGAAGGGACGGAAATAATCTCCACTCGTAACAGTTTAAACGGGATGTGTATCGCGAAAGAGCGCGTGTAGCTCTCAGCTGTGTCGCACTGAAGGCCATCTCAGTATGTACCACTCTCCGATCGCTTTCACACCAACAGCCTCGACAGCAAACAAAGATGAAATATAAATAGATGCGGAGAGGAAGGCTTTGGAACGCATGGTAAACAAACAGATGTACCGTTGTATTTTTAGCTTCGAGAAGTTCCAATAACTGCGCGTATGGGATCTATTCAAGCGAGAAATTGTGGCATGATTTAATCGGTTCCAAATTGTTTTTCTATAAATATAATAGATATCATTGAAAACATTTTCCGATTATTCCAAGCAGTTAACATTGAAATAGTTCACTCCTGAGATATATGCCGGGGACTATTTACGCAAAAAGGTTTTACTGTGTGGAATTTATGGTTTCATTTCAATATTGAAAGTAGAGGAGTAATGATCCAAAACTCGTTACATTTCAAGATACAGTCTTAGATCGCATCACTGTTAAAATTTTATATCCGGGAAAATTTGACCATTAAAAATAAAATTGTGACAATTATTCACCGAACAATTTCGATAATTACATAATTTAATAGGGTGACCGAGTTCCGAGCGAGTTCGTCAGCAATGATAATTAATATTCACTATATGGTGCGTGCAAGGCTTATCGTATATTAAATATTAAACTAAATTAAATGAAATGGAAATTTTGAAGCCGCTACGTGACAAGCAGTAAGGGAACCTAGGGGGAGAATAACACAGAATAATACGAAAATCGTATGATAAAAAAAATCCATGCGGGGTTTCTATTCGATTGAATATTTTTTGTGATGAAATATTCAGTGGGACAGACGCCCAGCCATGAAATATGAATAACTATTGCTTTAAATTCAGGTAGAGATTACAATCAGCAGAATTCAGTGAGCTGCGGATAATTTTCTGATTTACTGAGCAATTTAGCTGAAATATTCTTGAGAGTTAATTTTCTCAGTTAATAATTGCATACCCAGGGACCCACATTATGCCAAACACTTTCAGTTTTTGCATTAAAAATGTAGATCTTTTAAGGGATTCTCGAAATGAACACTAGCTGAAAGTTTATCTGAGTTCTCTGAAATAATCATCCGCGCGAAAACGGTTGGCAGTTACAATCGGCTCTGTATTTAGGCCATTATTTCTCTTTCAGTTGGCAAGCGCGATGTTTTCCATCCTTATAGGGATTCCTCGAAGAGAAATGCGTGAATAGAGCAGGAAGCCCGAAAAGTGTAGATTCAGGAGATATACAAAGATACCTACGTTCCGAAAGGCCTCCAAGAGTAGAATCAAACAAATCATTCACCACCAAATGCATTGAGAGCTACTTACTTAGATTTTGGTAGGAATCTCTATGTATCAATTTCATGAACAACTGAGTCTGTACCAAATTAATCGATATCTACAATGAAAAATTTGAATTAATTACAGACTTAATTTGGAGTTCTGTAACTATTTTACATGACCTCATTCTAGTGCAAAAAATAGGAATATGATTTTATGATTGTTTGTTATTGTAAGATTACATGACAACAAACAATTCCTATGGAAGAAGATTTAGTCACAATTTTAGTTAATGAAGAAGACCAATCCGCAATTCTTTACTTGCTACCAACAGTGGCAATAGTTGAGAGAACGTTATATCGATGTTTAATTTTCTATTATGTTACTATCGTTATTCTCCGAATCATGATTTCTGTAGACAATCATTTATCTGGTGGAAGAATAATAAGGCCATTCAAGGGGATGGATGCAAACAGATTGGCTTTTCCTTAAGTAGGGAGGTAACCCTCTCAAACACTTCGCAAAAAGCAAAATTATCTTTAAAATGAGACATTAATTAGCAACTATGCTATACTATAGTGATTTTACTGAATTAAAGTATAGTTGTTGCATAATTCCAATCAGTAATATAAAACATATATCATACAAAGCAGTATTATTTTATATACGTTTCAAAATATAATTTACTACAGTGTAATAGTATAAAATAATGTTTCACTCAATAAATTATTATTGTGTAAATATCATAGAATACAACCTTATAGAGTGAGATTTGGCGTCATACTAGAAATTTCATGCAATAAATCCGATTTTTCTGCAAAATAATGCACACATTAATGGAAAAGAATGAAAATTGATATAAGCAACCATTGAAAATTGATACGGAGCAGGAAATGCAATGAAAATTGGATATACAATGAGCGATGGGAATAATTTTGAAACTCATATGATACCTATGGTACAATCTATTTGTTTTCTCGTAGAATAGTTCATAGATTTTTCAGTATTTCAAAATAAATCGCTGTTCGCTCAATAAAAACAAAAATTTCATTTTTGAAAATTAAATTTTTGTTTTTATTGAGCGTTTTATGGCGCGCATTGTGAAATTTTCATGGTCATAATTTTAGCACGCGTTACCTTATTTTAGGTGAAATAAAAAGTTAGTTCAAACTATGACTATTTTCCCTATAGTATAGTTATGCAAAAATTTAATTCAGAAAACAATTTCTGATCTTTTCAGGTGCGACGCCAACTCAGCTAGTGACTATGTGGAATTCTCGAACTTCATCGCGAGGGACAGGAAATATCCGAGACACTGCGGGAAGCTGGAGGAGTTCGACATAGAATCTGATCGAAAGTTCTTCAGGGTAACGTTCCGCTCGAATGATAGACTCGACGGCACCGGTTTCCACGCCACCTATCAGTTCCTCGCCGATGTAGACAATTTCACCGTGAAACCCGCGCCAAGTTCTGCATCTCCGTTGACCAACAGGAAAAAGGATACTTTGACTTCTTTGGTAAAAGGTATGCGTCCAAGTAATTTCAATTTCCATTCGACAGCTGATAGAAATGTAAGCAAAATCGGTTGGCATTCCATACCAAGAACACACGTGCCTTATCTTGATGAATGGATTTTTTTTCTGTATTTTGGTACACGATAAAACTAAAATATATTTCGCTTATTTTTTTAGTCTTCTTCGTGATAGTATGAAAGCTACTGCTGTATGAGTGATGATGATCAATTGCATTCATTTTGGTCACTTTTTATCGAAAGCCACAAAAATAAAAATAATGTTTTTAAGATTCAGAGCTGTACTCCGGCGGACATTTTCCACTTTCTAAGTGCAGACAGCAATGGCAAACTACCTTACTCCTCATTCTGTATAGTTAGCCAGATTCCCTCTCCAAGTCTCTATATAACTAATGATGCAGGGTTGAGGACCACAACAACCTTCGAACTGATTTCGACTCTACAGAAACAAGAATGTGGAAAAATTTGGTTGCTGCGGAATTCCACCACAATAACTTAATTCCAAAAAAGATTTCATCACATTGCTCCCATCGATCGTTTACGGAGAGAGGGACTACCAATTTAGTGTATAGTTTGCAAGGATTACACCATTACATCAAACTGAAAACTTAATTTTTTGTTGGGTTGGTAGGTGTATCGGGAAAAACCTAAGTTGTCTCCGATTTCTGTTATAATTCATAAAAAATATCTACGCAAACCATGACATTAAAAATATACATTTCAGTTCAAGATTATTTCACCTTTTGACACTAAGACTTGTTTACATCCTTAATGCTGGAGAATTTTTTGTTTCCTCAATATTCGAAATAGAATTTCAGCTTCGGTACGCCTTTTCGTGTGTGCGGAAGGGACTGCGGAGGTGAAGTTGAGAAAATGTTTATTGGCTTGCGCTTCCTTTTCACATCACCGTCCATTCGTTTCCTTTGCCCCTCCATCCTTCCTTTCCTTTTCCCTTCCTGAAAATGCTTCATCTCCTTTCTCTCGAACCCTCTTTCAGCATCATTTCCTTCCTACCTCTCTTCTTTACTCCTATACTACTACCCTTATTCTCTATCCCCATTCCTTCGCTCCTCTTTTCTCTCGCACTTTCTTACATTCTGCAACCAACATCGTACAATTTAACTGTAAAATTAAATATTTTGGCTCATTGTCAGTTGCTATACTGAGGTCTGGTTGTACTGAATCTCGATATATGTAACTATTTTGAAGCTTATCCGAACGTTATACAACTATAAATAAATTTAAATGTAAATATTTCTTCCTACCACCATCGGTCACGCTAATTTTAATACCCACTATACTTTTAATAAAGAAATAAACGGACATTCATTCTCAAACTAAAGGCTATGCCTTGTCGGTGTAACCATTCCTCTCTCATTTCAGCTGTTCTTTTAATTCTGTTGTAATCGGAATATTCCATTCTTGTTTCTACATCCTCGAAATAATCCTTCCTTGGCATACCCATTCCTTTCTTTCCCAGGTTCTTTCCTTCAAAAATGTTGGTTAGAAAGGCACTGTGTAATTCATACAATGCAAAACATACAATGTCCAATAAACTTAATTTTCCTGTTTTTTAGGTTTATCCAGTAATTTCCTTCTCTCATTCACTGCCTTTCATACCTCTACATTTGTCTTCTTTTCGGTCCACTTTGTTCCTGCCATCTTCCTCCAGATCCACATTTCTGCTGCTTCGCTCCATGTTTTTTTTTCTTTTTCCTTCAGTGTCCAACTTTTACATCCATAAAAAAATTCTCCTTACCAGTGATTTTGCAAAATATTTCTTTAAAGCTAACTCCATGTATATATTCGTAAAAGAATTTTTTTGTCCATAAATGATTTATTTGCCAGTGCTATTTTACCTTTTACCTCAACTGAACAAGAGATTACAAATTTGCTTCCTAAAATTTGATTTTGATTCAATACCCTAACATGAAGACAGTTTCATGTTAATAATAAACTCATAGTGCTTCTGAAATGAAGACCTCGATAAAGAGATTCTTCCTTTCTTTATATATATGAATTCAAGACTAGAGGGAAATATTCTTTACCAATGGAATTTTACCTGAAAATTTTAACTAACGCATTAATATACACTTTTATTATTGATATGGTATATAAAAGCATGTATTTACCACCTCAAATACTTCACCGTAATGCAATGTAAGCCTGAGCTAAAGTATACACGTTTAGATTGGCATAAACGTGCAAGAATTGTTAGAGTTTCACCTTTTTCAAAGGACCGAGAAAATTTAATTTACATGCGGTTAAACATTACATTTTCTCCGTCTTCAAGTAAGTAGAAATGTTAATAGTTCTTAGACAGTTTACGTGCGTTACCTTATGCCAATCAATAGTAAAATATAAGTTCTCGAGCTCAGACCTAATTTTTTTCACAGAGAACCATTTGAGGTTGTGAATCAAATTTGGTTTTATTTTCTCTGTATAACATGCATTTAAAGTTTCTCAATTTCAATCATAAGTGGAACTGAGGAAGTGGCAATATCTTTAAATACTGAAAGTTATCGTGATGGCATATCATATCCTTCAGCAGAAAAGATATGGTAAGATTGCCACATCCATAAATGGAGTAACTTGGAGACAATCAATGAACGATTACACCATATTTCTCTACGTCAGTTTCACTAAAATTTATACCTACTGCGAAATATAACTTCTGCTTCTTTATGTCGATGAAAGGAATACTTTTCCTTTGTTTATAGGATGGATTATAGGTTATATGGATTTATTTATTATATTTATGGATATACTGGTTGGATTTAAGTTTATTTATATTTATGGATATACAGGATGGATTCAAATTCATCTTTCGTTTACTTTTGTCTCATTCTTGCTCTTGGATGTAATAAAATGAAAGTTACTGAGGTATGAATGATGCTGATTGATGGAATCTTGGCCACTCCTTTTTTAGTGATATGAGCGTCATCCATATAGTTTGTTTGTTACACTTAAATGGACATTTTCACTCAGAGACTTCTGGTTCAGTGTGAAAAGCAAGGGTTGAAATAATGAAGGTTGAACTATTGATAGTATTCAATCCATTTTCCATGTCCTTATTTTTTTTATTTAAACTTTGAATCTTAGTTGAGCTTTTCTCTGGATGACTCTGTTGAACTCGATGGAATTCTGATATTCTGAATATTAGATAGATAAGACAGTATTTCACTTTCCATATTATCATGCAAATTTGTTGGTGTATAAGAGGATTAAAATGCTTGATTTTCAAATCAAAAGATTTCATGATTGAAATATACATCGTGTTTTAAATAGCATCCACAAATCCTTCTACTCTTTATCATTACCTGGCGTAGATCAATGATTATAAAGGATTACGTTTTGTGAGCTTTCTTGAATGAAATCTAACACACTCTTTTCCTTTCCAGGTATAATTTTCCTGCTGGCCGTCTGCCTAAGTAACGGGATGCCGTGAAAAGTGAACCTAAAACATAAGTGATGTCAATCTAATCATACAAAACCTTTTCAAACTCTCTTTTGACTGCTTGAAGAAAGAGTCGCGACACAAAACTAAATAAAAATGTGTGCACTTTTCGATGAAAAATGAACCCCACGCTAACTTTCACATCCTTTACGACTGTCCCTCACGTTAAGAAAAGAAACCTATCCTCACACAAAATCGTGCATTCACTCTCTTTCCGAGTTTCTGTGCTCTTTTTTTTCCATAAGGGTAAAAGAGAGGAGTGATCTGAAGAGTGCTTATCTCACGAGAACTCTGGCTGGGAACGAGTTTTGATTTTTACATTTCAACCATTTGAGCTTCCAAATACTGAGGCTTTTGAATTCGGCTAGATGCAGGAAGTGCTTGTTTTCTCTCCGGCGTGTGGTTTGGCGGAAAAAAAATCTCCTTCTCTGCTGTGTTGCCAAAATTCGAGAATCAAATGAATTCCATTTAATGTCGTAGTCTCTAAATCCTTTCCAGATGGGATCTTATGTAACAGGCATTTGCCGATTAATTTGTTTCCCACATTAGTTAGCCTGATATTATAAGTGTTACATACATTTTGTAAATACACATCACCGCAATGCATTGAAATTTACGATAGATGTACATACATCCTGTAAATGATGAAAGTTATGTTCCATATGTCACGATGTTCTAATATGCTTGTTTGAAACGGGATCGTATATTCGAACATTATGACGCTCTGTTTTATCGATATGAATAAAGTCTACTTCTGTTTGTGTACGTGATACGTTTGACTATATTTCAAGTAGTGGCGAGGGAGTTCGTTAGCGTCCGTTGAGTACGTGGAAGTGCGATCGCATATTTCAAGGAAAGCATCTTCGATACGTCCATTCATGTTTTATCCACCGGCCCGAGACGGAGTCGAAAGTTGGAGAGAGAGAAAGAGAGGGGAATGATTATGTTGTTGTTGTTGTTAAAATGAGATTCAATTCATCTATCCTAGTATGGAACTATTGCTCTTTGCTCCTGGTTGCGGTCACAGTTGGCAGAGAAACAGAAATGACAATCTGAATTGCATCGGGACTTAAGTCTCCTCTGCCCAAAATTTGTGGTAAAGGAAGAATGTATATTCGACAGTTCGCTTCTCTAGAACGATAAGACTTAACATAGTTGAAGAGAATACTTGATAAAATCACGTCTTCGTACATAGAATTTAATGGTGCTAGGGCAATCCAGGAGAATTATTTATCATAAACTATCTAATAAAAGACTATCCATCCGATGTCGTCTGACCGGGAAGCTTTCGATGTGTAACCGATGAAGAGGTGTTACATGTGAACTTCTAAAAGAATGACATCAAGAGTTTAGAAGTAATCTATCATGACACGGATGCTCTTCGCTGGCAGTTAGAAAGACGTCTTTTTACTACTATCCCTGTTTCAGAAAGAGTTTTTACACTTTTGAGGAAGATTAAAAGATATGAAATGGTCTATCATTTTGTTAAATCAGATATAAAGTCTATCAGCTATCCTGATGTTAACGTAACCAAATTATCTTACACGATGTACAAAAATCACATTCGGTTAATTGGAAAAATCAAATCTTGTTGCTGGAAATGAAGGAATTCCATTTGGTTCCGGTTGCGTTGTCTCTCCATAGCCGTTCTTACCTTGGTTTTCTTCAGAGTTCTTATTGGTTGGTATCTACTGTATCCTGTATATACTTTAATTATACACATAGCACCTGTATTTAATTTGAATTATATATATTTTAGTGTTACGTCTATGTGAATAACAGCTGTTTGCCTTACATTCCTTCCGAAATTTTATAGGATTTTTCGCTTTATTTAACGGCAGGAGTAATATATGCTGTATACTCTAGCAAATGGATTCCATGATAAAATACGTTAACATTTTAGTGTCTGTGTATGTAAGTGTATGCATATATATGTACCTATATATCATACGCTGAAAATAATTGTTTATGATAAAATTTGTGTTGTGTTAGTACATTCCACTAGTATGGAACTTAGTCTTCTCTGAAACAAAAAGCCGGGCATTTATACGAAGAAGTGACTGAATTTTAATTTCATTGTATCAATTTGTGTTTTGTATCCTTTCGTTGAAATTTACCCTGGATGTATTATTCAAATCTTTTAATGAATACTGACATCACCATTGCTCAATAAAAAGCCACATGTATTGCAAGGGTTTTCTTTACAATAAACTGTCTCCGATGACTTCCTTATCAATAAACCAGCTAATGAAACCTTTTTATTGAGTCCCTATCATAATCAGCATTTTCATCCCACTATCTATAGCTTTTATACTTCAAGAGAGGTGAAAATGTGATAAGGTCAGCATAGATTTTTCTCTCGGCTGTGCTGATAAGATGACTCATCCATTCGTAATAGATGCGCATGTTTTATATCGTTCAAATTACATCGTTTGCCCATTGGAAAGTTTCAAAACAATTTCGTCCATCAGTCTGAAAGCTGCTTCCATGAGCACATCTTTTCTCTCACTCCACTCATTGGTTCTTTAGATGTTCTATGTTAATTGGTCTACTCGTGCCATAGTCTCTCTTGGGCATATACTAAGTTAATGACTTTTCTTTACTAATCATCATACTTGCAGAATCTTCTTCAACCACAGCGATTATTTGCTTATTTTTTGTATTCCCCATTTATTGGCACATGAGGGCCATTTTACAGAGAAGAGTAACAAGCAATAAATCCAGATACAAATCAGGCGAAAATCACACATCACTTCTAATGTAAACGTGGGAGATAGTGGTTTCAGAAGAGAATGAACAGTTAACTCAGTTAATTGGATAGTAATGTAAGTTTCAAGAGCTTTCTGACATCATATAATCCTGCTGATAGCGGATTGTAATTTTGTAATCTAAAAGTAATAGAAATAGTATGATTTATTTATAGTACAATTTATATTTGACTGTATTTTTTAACAAAATACAAGAAAAATTTCCCTAATTTCTTTTATCTATACAGATATCGGGAGGGTGTATATTTATCGACATCTTATAATTATATACGTATATACAAAATTTTCTGTGTATGATTTCTGTCATGATTATTTAAATCCTGTTTTGATACAGATTTTTCATTCTTTTTTCCTGCTCCAATGACTCCTTCGTTGTTTCATTATGCATGTGCATCTATGAACATTCAACAAAGCAGTTAGTCCCTTGAATTTGATCTAATATTTGCGGATGGCTTAATGATATAGGCCATCCATATGGCTGCTATCTCATCTGATGTAAGCTCCTCGAGATGTATTAATTCTTATCTCATCTCAGTTTCCAGTCTGTTCCATTCTCGCATTTGTTACTGGACTATATTTCTGCAATTCGACCGTTGGGTTCTGATTTAAACTTGATGAAACTCATACAGAGGCCAGGTTTTAACATACACCAGAAAATCTCAGAAAACTTTAAAATGAATTAAATTAGGAAATTTTTCGGAAAATTTTTTGATATTCTAAAATAAATTTCATCTGTGAAAAAATATGAATTTCTTGAGGTTCCCACAGATTGAAATCTGTAACTTATACCTAACTCCGGCTTTTTCTGTCCTACTCAATGTTTATACTTCCGATTTCATCGAAACCTCATTCCATTTCATTTTGGTGAATTACTCTTAAGGATCCCACAATTTCTTTGCACAGGTAATTCTCTCGATTTTGTGCACAATTTGCGTAGCGCATTCCTCTACTCCATCCTCTCAATTTTTTTAGAAGTCGACTTACGTAAAATGAAGATTGAGAAATACTCCCTAGTTTCAATCAAATGATTGCTCATCCGAATCAAAGAGTTGGTACCTGAGTAATGATAATTAAGGATCAAGGTAAGAGTGGGTTGAAACCAAAATTTCCTTGTTTAGTTTAGGTGAAACTTGCTAATTTACGTTTCGGATTTTACTCTAAATATGAGGTCATGATTCGTAAAACACCACATGCCGTCAACCTCATATATTGATTCTGCGTCACGTTTAACGTGCGCGCCTGATTTGATTTCCGTAAGGTTTTTGATTGGCAATGTTTTGTTACTGACCAACTAGGGTGACTTTGAGATCGCGCGAACGATATACGAGAGGTAAATTCTGATTTTCACTTCTATTAAACATCAGGAGAGGCCATATGGATATAAAAATTTAAACATATCGATGATAACGAAAATTAATCACAAATATGAACGTAATAATTTTGTTCTAGAGCTCAGACTAAACAAATATCAAAATTCGACATAAATTTTTAAAATAAATCAGCCAGACTAAATATTTCTCCTTTATCAGTGCAGGAAATGAATGTTTTTTTCGTGTTTGAATCACCACTGACATTTTTATCAGTTAATATCGCTGGATTCGAATAAAATATTAATTCTAAGTTCATATTTTATATGGAAATGAAAGATTCACTATACTCCTCGTGATTGACTGGTAGATCAAGCAATAGTAGGATTGCTGAAAATGTTTTGACAGCTGAGCATTTCGCGCATATAGGTTGCCGTCGGGAATTGAACCCAGTATCACTTACACCACAGTTGAATGCGCTGCCTACTTGTCTACCCATGAGCCTCCGTTAGATGGTCTGTTTGGGCACCTGTGAATTACTGAACAAATGGATTCCAATTCGAAATTTTAAATTACCGTGCTGCATTAAGTACTGAAAAAGAAAAGCATTGAGTTTGGTTTAAATATGTTACCTTTCATCCCATCAACTGACACCAAGTTGTTGCAAAGATATAGATTAACGAGCACTCTTGAAGGTAAATCTCAAAAGCCTGAAACCCTTCTTGAATAAATTAGCTTCATGTTTCTTTAGAACCAGAAGAGCTACGCGATGGAACAAATTGGTTGAGCAATCATCATCACCATATCTGTTGTAGAGTCACCTTGAAATGCATCTTATTCATGTAAATTTAGAAACGGTGGAGAAAAATTTGGATGACCCAAATCTCTGAGTTGCCAGTTGGAGAATGACTTCCAGTTATCAAACTGGACCTATCCTCCACATCGGAAGACACACATGAAATTATATGGAAGTAATGATGAATTTTATGCTGTATGAAGATATCATGGATCCTCCTTTTCACAGGAATTATAAACAGTGTCTCTAATATCAGTTAGCATCGTTTCCGGAAGTAATAGTTATCTGATTAAGATAGTATAGAGAATTAAGAAATATAAAGCAGAGGCACTCTAAGTTTCTATCCCATAATCTTGTCAACCGCAGTACAAAAGAGTAACTGATATACTATCCTATGTCTCTAATTTCACGGCTAAGCCTAATTTATTTATGAATTTTTATTGCTTTATTGAACTAACTCAGGTGACTTCGTTGTATGCCATGAAGAAAGAAAAAACAAAAAAGGAAAACTACTTTTTCAGAGGAAACTAGTTCTTTTTATAATGTTCTGCAGAGTTATTTATAATAAATACTAGTTTCCCTTAGAAAAGTAGTTTTCCTTCTTTTTTCTTTATTGCACTAAGCGAAATATATCGGTGAAAGGAACAATTGTTAGTATAATTTTATAAAATTCTCGATCCTTTGCTGATCACATAAATTTTATTTAACACATGTTTTAATTATGATGAAAGTATGGGGCGGACCGTAGTTCACGAAACACTCCTTTAAAATATAGAGGACTAGGTGCAATATAGTAAAGTATAAAGAGTTTAGTAAAGGTAACATGACTTCTTCTAACATGGCAAATAAACATATGGACCTCTATATCGATAGCGACGCCAATTAGCTTGATGACAAAATCACTGAAGAAAAAGTGAAATTAAAATTCCTAAGACTTACAGTGACAAGCAATGGATTGTCTAATTTGGAGATGAGGGAATAACGCCATTTAAACATGGCATATGGAGCGATGAATATTGAGGACAAAACACAAAATTTAAACATCAAAAATGAGACAGACCAATTTGATTTGGCAGGAGTTCAACAGATCAGAATAAGAAATATCTAAGACAGAACGACAATTGGAAATTGAAGAGATGAGTTTATAAAAGAAAATCAATGGAAAACACTTGATAGATCCTTTTTCTATAAATCTAAAATCCCCCCTGCCACACGCCGAAAGGCGGCTTGCAGGATATTCATGTAGATGTAGATAAAGGAATATTGTAGGAACTTTCTTCAGTAGGAATGAATGAAAGATGAAGTTTAAACAGGATATAATAAGGAAGAAAATACGCATATTTACAAAATTTACAAGAGTAAGAAGTGAAAATACGTAGGGTTGACGAGCGAACGTTCACGCAACTCCACATCGATGAAGGGGAAAATTTTTTTCACCTTTCGGCACATATAGAAAATATAGGAAAATGTATTTCCATCTACTTGTATCTCAGGCTTGTTCGTAGCGATAATAATACGTAAGTTATTAGCATGTGAGAGATACTGGCTAATGGCATTTGTATTGGTCATTCCTTATTGAATCCAATGAAGATTGTTATTCATAGTCATTGTGCTGCACTTACGAGGACGTTCCGCTCATAACATTATGGCTCAAGGAGGAAAGCAAGGGCTTCTACCGCACTTCTCGTTCTACTGAATAAGCATCATTCCCTCCCAAATGTAGTATTACTTGATTTTGGTGAATAAGTTAAGATTCCATCCAGCTTTTGGACGTGTGTCTACATAGAATAGGGCAAGAGGTGAGATAAGAGTGGGTGGACGGAGATAGAACGGAAAGCCACAACGTAGTGAGGCTTTCAAAATAGATTCAAAACCGAACTCACGCGGGAGTGATGAAAAATTCTGGCTCCGCTATATATGATCTGTATGAATTTATCTAAGCTGCTCCATCAAATTTAACGTCGAAAATATTTGAGAGGGTACCCATATAGACCTCAGACGATGGGCTTCCTGCAAAACAAGACGTCGGAAGTTATTCCTGGAACTCAAAGTGGATTCCGAGAAAGAGAATCACGTTTTCCTCAAAAGATGACTAGTAGAGAGTGAGCCGCTGCGACGCGCCGATTGCTATACAACTGTGGTCGTTAAAGGTTTCTCGAAAAAGTGGTCATAGGAGGAAAAGGAAGGGCAAAAGTTATCTGGAAAGGAGCGAATACTCGCCGATTGTGCAAAAGGCAGGATATTTGTAAGATCTGACAGCCACAATGGAAATCCATCTTGAAAGAGTCGTGGCTGGTGGGCGAGATATTGTTCCTCGAGAGCAGTGGGATGGGTAAGTTTAATTACATAATAAAGCGTTCATCAGATAACGCAAAAGAGTAAATCGTATCGAGGATTCATGAAAACAGTATGAAAGAAGTCATGCTTCATTTTAATTGTGTGTTTTTTTAAGTTCGATTGCAGTTTAATGGAGGTTTCAACAAGAATTTTTTTTAGAATTTTGACTTCATAAAAAAATACACTTATTCTTTGACTAGTGAGTTCCTTCTCGTCTGAGTAACATTCTACTCCTAAAAATTTTAATAGCATAAAAATGCATCGTCATTGTTAAAATCGCTCACAACCTTGGATTTTAAAATAAATAATAAGAATACAATATGTATGAAAATGCTATACAACTGTGAGCTTATTTGCATGTCACTGGTATTTTATCGCGACTAATTTGTTTACATTTAATTGTGTTCTTTCATTTTAAGAAGTAATACTCAGCGTAAATAGCAACTTGCAAAACCAAGAGTTATCTTCAAAGGAAATACGGGAATGGAAAACGTTTCCTGGAAGAGAGAGCGCAAGTTTCCCATGAAACATGAATTATGTCATTAATAATTCAGGCATAGGCTGAATTTAGGCTTGTTTATGAGAAAACTATAGCTGAATTGTAGTAATGTTGCAACAAAGAAATACATTTGGAATCAAAAGCGACGCGTAGTTGTTTCGAAGTAGAAAATCTAAAATTTTCGTTTATCTCTAATAAATATTTAATCGAATTTTCTCCAGAATTTCTTTCCATTATATGTATTAAGTGTCTTTGATGTTCTGTTCTACCGAATCAGCTTAATATTCAAAAATTATTTGAGCTGAATTTTTTAATCATACTTGCATGATTTGTTTCAGCTTAAATTCCGTTGAAAAGCTATTCTAATGTTTTGTCCTAGAGAGATTACCCATCTGTTTTGAAGTATTTTCAGCTTCTATAAATTAAGATAGAAGATACTGATGCATTTCTGATTTCATATACTCAATTTTAGAGCATTGAATATCATAAACTTTTAAAATTGATGATACTAAGTCCTGGAACTGCGTGGGTAATAAATCGACATTCAAATCACGCGCTTAACTTGCTTCAAATATCGCCTGTCATCTTTTCGTCCTTTTGCTTTCTGCTCTTTCTTGCAGGCGAGAGAGGGTTAGTAACTCAAGGAAGGCTGCTATAGATACAAATAAATCCTACGAATACCGTAGGATTCCCGTAGGTTATATTAACCCTCAGAGACTTATTTAGTGTTAGCGCAAAGAATATTGAAGAATGTTGAGGTATTTACAGAGAACTTTGAGGTAAGTGGATGAATATATTTTAAGGATTATCAGGGTACTCTTTCGATTTTACCTTACTTTCTCGTTAAATCACTTATTCTGACTGTAGTATTTTCGCAGTTTGGTCCAGCGTTTTCTGAAATATTTTCCACTCCGTTGACGTTATATTGCCTCTTTTATTTAGAAATTAGCGTTGGACATAGTTTCGGCTTCGCATTTACGTACTTTGAATTTAATTCTGGAAATTTTATTTCTAAGCTGTGAGAAGTGTATGACATAAATTTACATACCGGGTGCTTTTGAAATAAAGTATTCTGAATTTATTGTAATAATTTCCAGTAGAAGCTTACTAAATGCGAAAATTTTCCCTCGGTAACTCGTTGTTTTAGTCTTGATTGTGAAACTCTATGTTTGGCGAGTGTGGGATAATCTTCGAAACGTCTGCGATGCTCATCAAAGAAATTTGCTTGCGATGGCCTCTTTTTTCAGGGGGAACCATGTACCTTGCAGTATTTACGGTAATGAAATATCAGCTTCTCTCAACCAAAGACCGGCGGTGAATTCGAACGTCTTAACCTCGCAGCCAGATAGATCATATCATGAGGGAACGGGAGATGCAATTTGTCCATCGATGGTTAGAGGTATCGACCACATCAGAGATCCTCGGCTCAATAAGGTACTAAGCTTTTCTGTAACGTATCGGAGCATGTTAGAGGCTTTTTCTAATAATGCGTGAATTTCCATTTAAGGGTTTAGCATTTACTTTTGAGGAGAGGCAACTGCTTGGCATCCATGGACTTATTCCTCCTCGTTTTAAAACCCAAGAGGAGCAGCTTGAACTATGCCTGACTAGTTTGGAAATGTATAAAGCCGATTTGGACAAATACATCTATTTAGTCGGACTGCAGGTAAATCACTTTCCTTCATTTTTGCGAGATATGTATTTTTTAATATCAAAATATAACTTATTATTAAATTTTCTTATTTTTTTATTTTCAAGGACCGAAATGAAAAACTATTCTATAGGTTATTATCCGAAAATATTGAGAAAACGATGCCAATTGTGTATACACCAACGGTCGGTTTAGCCTGTCAAAAGTTTGGGCTAATCTATCGACGTCCTAGAGGTCTTTTTATAACAATTCACGACAAAGGTCATGTTTACGATGTTATCAGGAATTGGTACGTTGGTTTAATTTTCGTACAAATTTGGGTGTCTCAAAAGAAAAAATATAGCAGTTAAAATTGAGGATTCTCGGATAAACCGGTGATTTTCATTTTTAGGCCCGTTGCTGATGTAAGGGCGACTGTAGTAACTGATGGAGAAAGAATTTTGGGACTTGGAGATTTGGGTGCCTCAGGCATGGGTATCCCTGTTGGAAAATTGGCTCTGTATACTGCATTAGCAGGCATCAAACCTCACCAGTGCCTTCCAGTTACCCTCGATGTGGGGACAAATAATCAGGTAATATTTTCAATTTTACCCTCTCTTCTGTATCACTTTTGTGTTGTTACGTGTGCATTACTGAAATTTGAAAACTTAGAAAATGTAAAATTAGATGTTGCTCTACCTACTGCCATATGTTAGGTGAAAATTAATTTATTTTCTTTCTTAAATAGTGATAGGTTTGCTTTTCTTTACATTAAAGCCTTGATATTCTTTGAACTGATGAATTCATCTGAAAATTTTCTGGATCTTACTTTCAGGCTCTTCTGCTAGATCCTCTCTACATGGGACTACGTCATAAGAGGAGAACAGGAGCTGAGTATGATGAGTTTATTGATGAATTCATGGAAGCTATTGTTGCTCGTTATGGCCAGAACACTTTAATTCAGGTACTTAAAAATTTAAAATTAAAAGTTATGTGTTACATTCACTGATTTTTGGATTTGAATTCAAATGCTCATAAGGCAGGTTTACCTTTATAGCTTGCATGATTTAGTGGAAGATGTCGCTAAGTTTATCTCAAGGTGTAAAAATTATACATGAAGGACTCTGTGGAAAAGAGAATGGAGATGCATATAATAGGAATGAGGGTATGCACATCCATATGAAGTCATATGTTATTTGAAGTATTAATGGCTACTGTGGAAGTGTTCTTCTAATATTTCACAGTCATTTTGCCCCTGAAGTGACTTATAACTTACAGTATGCATTGGCAGTTTGTTTGATAGTAAATTGATATTTTTTGTAACTAGGATGGAATGAGGTAAAATCCTAGGCAAGTGTGCTACCTACAGTCTCAATGCATTCATGAAGGAGTTGGAAGTATCAAGCTATATGAAGTGAAATCAAAATTTATTTGACATATAGACAAAGAATGTAATGTTTCATGGATATGTATTGTTAGATTCCTAAGATCTTATATCTTTAGGAGATAAAATTGCAGTATAAGGAAAAAGATTTCAGGGACCTTATATTGCTACCATTATACAAATGTTTGAAGGGAAAATTATGAAAACAGTTTAATTGCAAAATTTGTGAGCATCGCTAGGCTTCATCTTTAGATGCGTCTTATTTTCTTTGTTAAGAGCTGAGTGATGATTTTCAACAGCTTCCTTTTTAATAATTTGTATCTAACTGTAGAAAAGCTATGAATGATCAATATTACTATCAATCATTCCTTAAATTAATTGTACGTTTTAAATGTCTCTTCATTTCTGTAGTTGAATATTTCAAAAACATTGCCTGGTCCTTTAGGCAACCTGATTATCAATAAAGACAGTGAAATATGGATAAAAATTGAAATATCCTTCTAGAATTGTGCAATCAAAATTACCTAGTAAATTAAGATAAGCCTCCATAACCAAGCATAAAACCATAAAGCATGTATAGCATTCAAAATTAATTGGGATAATTATCTCTATAGCTCATCTTTCCTCAGTATAAAATATAAGCTGATGCAAGGAAAAGACGTTAGAAAGAAATGCAGGGTAGTCATAATTATTGAATGATTTACAAGGATGAGTGTTGAAAGAGTACAGCAATATAATTACCATTATGCTTTATTATCGAAATGGCAGTTTTGAAAATGTATGAACTCAAAATCCTTTTGCTTCAAAAATACCTTCCATGTGAGCTTCGACCTCTTCTGTGGCAAATTATTGAGATTTCTGATCCAAAATATTTTTTGATTTCATTCTCTTGAGATTTAAAGAGAGAAATCTGGGATAATAACTAACATGTGAAAGTTCCAAAAAGAAATGTGTGCTAAGAAAAAGTGATGTTAGCAAATCCAGGTAAGGTTGCATTGTACTCCCTCAAATCACATGAAAGTTTGAGGTCAAATAATTAAAATAAAGACAGTAGTATACATGAATTTATATGGGACATTTTTAGTGAAAGTGTGCACATAATCTTAAGCCCAGCAGAGAAAAGATTAATGGTGATTCATAGAGGAATCAGACAGCATTCTATACATAATGTGTTGTTGTAAACTCTAACCTTGGTCAGTTCAGTCCAGCATAAACTCTTTGAATTGATCTGGTGGTTGAAATAGAACTGAGCATGTTATACAAGTTGACTCCCATTTTAACTATGGAGTGCCTGAAATAATCCAAGTCACCCTGCATGTTATAATATTTGCAGCAAATTTTAGTTTTTGATAGTTTCTCAATCAGAATTCTACAAGGGTTTTGCTGATCAGATGAATTTTAGCTATGTTTTCTGTAGTGTAATTCAAACTACAGTGACACCAAGACACAATCTTATGTAGTAATAGGTAGATAAAATTTTAAAGAATTTCGAATTTAGTAAGGGGGTTTACATCTTTCATATGTTAAGACCTCATATTGAACTACTTTCCAGTTTTTGCTTGAATGGATTTTATTAGTACTATTACTTATTTTATTCACTTGCTAGAATAAGATAATCCATTTTGTTTTACACTATTGTGTAAGCAGTTTGAATGGTACAAAAAGTTAGGTAAAAATTGATAGCTCAGAGCATTTCTGGTTTTCAAAACAAGAACCTATGCCTGGTGAGCTCTAGCTATTACATTTTCAAAAATTCATTATTTGTTTTCTTCATATTCTAAATTTTTCTTGCAGAACTGAAAATAAAGTATTCTCTCTTCACATATCCTGTTGCCTAGATTATTGTTAGCCTTTGAGTAATAATGTCATCTGTAAATTATGTTGACCATCTCTTTGGGTGCTTTGGTAATTTTTTTAGCTGCATTGTTGCTCTAGTGCCAGGAACATGCATCTCTCTTCTGACTTATATAAGTGGAAGAATTATTAGCTGAAAAATCATTTCATCAAAGTCTCTTGTGCTTAAAACATTAAGTTTGGGAGATTTATACAGTCAAACATTAGCCAATTTTGTTAATGATACGGATTGAATGACCTATGATGATATGAAAAGAGCCACTTCTATGGAAATTCATATAACTTAGCTCTCATTTTACCTTAACACATTGACGTGCAGTGCTACTAATGTGGGGTATTGTACTTATGGACTTTAAAGTTAAGCAGGCATCAATGTGTTTATAACTCTGGAATGTTGATGCTGTGTAGAATATTCATTACAATGAATATTTATAAAGTACTATAGCTCCTTATACTCTATCATGATGTATTTTTGATATCCTGTAATTATAAACTACATATCTATATTCTTTCATATTCCAGTTTGAAGATTTTGGCAACCATAATGCTTTCCGCTTCTTGGCAAAGTACCGTAATCAGTACTGCACATTCAATGATGATATCCAAGGAACTGCTTCAGTTGCTGTGTCTGGACTCATAACTTCTCAGAAAGTCACTGGAAAGCGCTTGTCAGATCATAAATTCCTCTTCCTTGGAGCCGGTGAAGTGAGTAAAATTATTCTTTACAATCAAAATTTACATCATTGTTTAATGTAACTCATATTTTACTCATAATTTTTTATTCATAATTTTAAAAACTTGTTCTCAATAAAGCTTCAGATTTACAAAACGATCTTTTGGAAAATGTATATATCTTTAATTGGTATACTTTCACCCTTTGCTCTAATTGAATATTAATGAAAGATAGAACATATCCAAATGAATTAAAATTTTATTCAAATTATTTGAATGATGTAGTTGGATTGAATCAGTTGTTCACAAATAATTATAAATTATTCATTAAACTTTTTCTTACAATTCTTTCTATAAAAATTCATAATCTTCATATACGAGAATTCTTTTCTTTAATGAAGAATGTTTGGAACAAGTAAGTTTATGATTTTGGTTTACCTGTATAGTTTGATTTAGATTGCCCATTTTTGTTGAGATAATTTTTATTGATTTAATGCAGAATAGTTCATAAAAATTTTCCATAATTTATACACACTTTATATGTAATTCTCATCAAATTTGATGCAAATTAGTTTTTCAAATCAGTCACTGATATGATAACTATAATATTCTTACCATCTTTATAAATTACACCTATATGAAATTTCTGGCAACCTATTCTGAACAACAAACACTGCATTTAATTAATTATTCTTATTGGATTTTGCTCCTATTATATATGCTGACTGCTTGTGGCTTTCTCTTTTTTAAGAAATCAATGAGTGATCTATTTCCTCTCCATGGCTTTGATATAATTACTATCAGTGATTCTCTCCTTTTTCAGGCTGCTATTGGAATAGCAAATCTCTGTGTGAAAGCTATGGAAGTTGAAGGTACTTCAGTGAAGGAGGCTAGAGATAAGATATGGATGGTTGACATTGATGGCCTTCTGGCTAAGGGCCGTCCTGAAGGAAGACTTGAAGGTATCTATTGAATCTTGTAAATCAAATGCTGATTATCCTTCTTTGTAGGAATATACTATATTTCTTGTTCTATTTTTAAAAGATTACCTTCAATAATTACCGTAGAATTAAAACTTTAACTCATTTTTGCAAGGTTTACACTTTGAGCAGAAATTCAATTATTCATAAATAAATCACAACATTAATAGGCAAAATAGAGGTTTATATGTTTATAAAATATATATTTGTGTTCACTCTAAGTATTTTATCTCTATGAAAGGTTCTTGATGCAAAATTCTAATGGAAAAGAGAGCCTAGATAATTTCTTTAACAAATTCCTCAAAGATTGTGACTAAATGTGGTCAAGTATTGGAGTAAAATTTGAGTTTCTTTCCTATAAAATTTCAGACCATTCAAATTCTTTCTGGGAAATATTACTATCTTGGAATTGTAAGAATTAAAATCAATAATTATCCCAACTTCAGCATGCTACTTAGGTCTTTTAGATGTTTTAGATGATACAAATGAATTCTTCTTTTCAGGTGACAAGGCATTTTATGCCAAAGATCACAAAGTAATGAAAGATCTTTTGGAAATTGTGAAAGAAGTGAAGCCTTCAGTAATGATTGGCAAGTATTAATTTTTCACATTCAATGTTCAAATTCATAATAATTTATGTGGGAACCCCAAAAAATGCATGTGGACCATAACGCAATGTATGTGAATGACCCAACAAATCTCAGAAGTAGTATTCAGATAGTTAACATATGTCACTAGTTAAGCAGTTAACCTCAGAGTTTAATTTTCTTTCTTTTATTACTCATCATCAGTGTAATTATGATTGTTAAAATGTTGCCTAAAATCTGTTTTTTCTATTTTTATTTGTTTAATATGAAAAATGAAATGACAGACCAACCCTGTTTACTGAGATGAGTAGTTTTCATTTGTTGTTGTATTTTTTCTAATAGTTAAGTTTATTTTGATTGATTTTAAAAATCATTTTGATTATTATGAACAGGTGCCTCAGCTGCTGGTGGAGCCTTTAAACCTGAAATTTTGCAAGAGATGGGGAAACTTAACAAACGTCCAATCATATTTGCTCTGAGTAATCCAACAAGCAAAGCTGAGTGTACTGCTCAACAAGCCTATGATAACACAGAAGTGTGTATTAATACTTTTCCTGATTTTTCCATTTAGTTAATTAATTGTTCTAATCTGGGGTAGATCTAGGAATTTGCCAAAGATATAGGAATGTATATTATATATATGTCTCAAATATATACCGCAAAACCAAAATTATTATGTAAAGTTTAGGATATTATCGTATATACTTAAAGTTACCACTACATTAGTGCCATCATTCTCTCCAATAAATTGGCAGAAATTTCCTATAGAAACAATAATATTGATATTAATTTTGAGCTCTAAGGATGCCTTATATAAATTGTTTGTTTTTTAAAATCATCTCAGTCCATCACTTTTCCCCTTGGATCTGCCATTATTTCTAATTCCTACATATTTTTTACTAGTAGATTTTAAGATAATATTAGGTATATTTTTCTTGATACTAGAAATATTTACCTTTAAATATTTTCTTTCACTCAAAGCAAATTACTTTAAGGTAGTATATTTGTCTAAAATGAAATACAAATGTTCTGCTTAAGTTAGAAGATCATGTTCAAGCTCATTTAGATTCATCAAGCTGAATGCCTGTCATAAAACTTTCATAAGAACAGTTACAGTGCTTTTGAATGCTTAAAATTCTATAAACTTGTTCTCATTCATTATCTTGTTATATACTATATATTATACTTTCAATATGCTTCATATACATCATATTTTTACATGTACTGTTGGACACTGAATCACATGCGTATCAAATATCAATTGAATGTTAATGTATATTAACGCAGGTTTTTCTATTGAAAATTTGCATTGAAAAGTTGACTTATAAATGATTATAGCCAGTAAATATTTCTTGCAACTTATTGATGTATTTCTACATTAACATTGGGCAAATTATATAGCAAGACATGTTTCAATGGAAATATCTGGTTGTTTTATGCTCTTTGGATAACTTATTTGTTTTAGAGTATCTGTCTTTCAATTGGGTCAAATTAGTTCTTTTTATCTTGAATGTGTTTAAGGAGAGGCTTTTTTACAGTGTACTGTTCTGTTTAAAATTTATCTATGGTGAAATATGAAAATTTATCAATACGTCAGTTGCTCCTCCTCTTATTCAATGTACCTAAATTTTCCACATTTTAAAAGTTGCTGCTAATTTGTTTTGTTCTCTATCCTCTCTCACCGTGTAGGGCCGTTGTGTATTTGCGAGTGGTTCGCCATTCCCTCCAGTTGAGTATAATGGCAAAAAATACTACACTGGGCAGGGTAATAATGCTTATGTGTTTCCTGGAGTAGCTCTGGGTGTCATTTGCACAGGAATTCACCACATTGGCGAGGAATTGTTTTTGATAGCAGCCCAGGTAAGTTCATCCACAATACTTAGAGAATCAATGTAAATGTCTTCTTATAGTAAAAATTTATAGTAGCAATTCAGCTCATTTTCTATCTCTCTCTCTCTCTTTGAGATTTTCTATTCTATCACTAACATATCTAGTTTGTGTTTACTTATGGTTATCATATCTGAACATGAGTATGACAGTAAAAGTATAGTATTTATAAATACTTCTGTAAGCAGATACTTTACTACATGCATGCATGAAAACTAACATCAAGTTATGTTATGAAAAGGAAGAATAAGTACAGTAAAACTTGAAGAGAGAAAAAGGAACTCGGTGGTCAATGAACTAAGAGACGAGGGTTCTCTAAGCGCCGAACGCGGCGACCATCTAAGGGCGATTCCCGGGAAACGGATAATCGTTTAGCGGTCCCAGTTATTCAGAATCCCTAATGCGCATTTCGAAAGCAAAGCTTTCATGATCACAGGGGGTCCAATGCTGAATGATCTGAATAACTGGGACTGCTAAACGATTATCCGTTTCCCGGGAATCGCCCTTAGATGGTCGCCGCGTTCGGCGCTTGGAGAACCCTTGTCTCTCACAGTAAAACTTGTTGAAAAAGCTCCTGCTTAAGATGCTATTCTTCTTAATAAGATGTTTTCTCTCAGTACTGTTCCTTTCACATGACACACATGGTAAAACTATCCTCTCTGCTTCCCACTTTCCCACTGCAAACTTTTCCCATCTCTTCATGCTCTGCTACCCACTATAGTCAATCCTCTGCCACAGTCAATAAGCCAAAGATTATTTACATTATACTTCCCTCAATGTCTGTCCAGTAAAAATGCTTCATTGTGGAGTGAAAAATTATGAAAATCATGTAACATAGGAAGATGCTTCCTTTGCATAAAAAGTAGACCCTTCTCAAAAAATATGGTGAGAAGTCAAGCAGTAGTGGGCAAAAATATTTTGTGGAATCTCTTTATGCCCACAGCTCTGGCAACTGAAGCAAACTAAAGAAGATTCATTGTTTTTAAGGTTTTAAGCACATATTTAAAAATTAAAATGCAAAAATCTCTACTCTATGGTCATCTGATGTAAAGGAAATAAAAATTTGTAATATCCCAGTTATAAAATCATTCCACTTATAACATGATTTTCTCTCAGTTCCTTGAAAAGCATCTTAACCAGGTTTTATGTAGGTAGGTATCTACTAAGCTTCAAAATATCTCAAGCCCACATTGAACAAACATGTATCAATTTCCTCTTGTCGCTTGATATTTTATAGATGTGCTTAACTGATTGCAAACATGTTAGTAGGGTTCTTTACAATTACTTGAACTAAAATTTTGTGATGAAAGAAGGCACAAATTTCTTTCTTAATAGAGAACCTATTCCTGATATTGTTGCATGAAATAAAATAACCTTAAATCTATAAAAATAATATGCATCTGTATAAAATATACTTAATATATGTATGACTGTTGTTTTTAGGCTGTTTCTGATGTTGTAACAGAATCAGATTTAGAGAAAGGAAATGTTTATCCTCCTCTGGGAAAGATTAGAGAATGTTCAACATACATTGCTATCAAAATAGCAGAGTATGCATATGGAAAAGGTATGTATATCCTAATTCTCCTATAGGAAAGTTAAATAGTACCAAAAGCATTTAATTTATGCTCAGGAAATAAATTATTCTATGAGAACACAACTTGTTTTTTACTTATATTCTTTTCTTTACATTAAAATGATTCAGCTCCTAAAATTATTTGATTGTTATGACCCTATTAAGCAGCCAAATAAATTATACAATTGATGAATCTATATCTACTATATAATAATCTTAAATAAATTTGTTTATGTAATAATACACTGTATTTGCCTAATGTTGTAGAACTTTACTTAATAGTAATAGTATAATAATTATTATATTGCTATATTATATATTGTTATGTTATATTCAGGATTATAGATTATCTTTTCTGGTCCCATTTATGTTAATGGTACTGATCATCTATGCATTAAGATTTTTTTATATACTAGGTTCAATTTGTATATTCTTATTTGAAGTATTTCTAACTTCTTTCTTGGTTTTTATCTGTGCTAAAATTTACCATTTAGGCATTTACTTAAGAAAAAACATTTTTACCATTTACAGCTGATAGAAGTTAATCAGAGTTAATCATTTTTCATATGATAACCAAACAGTGAAGTAGATTGTGGTTTCAATTACTGTGATAGAATTTGACACTATTGACCAAGTGAATCATTTTGCTTTTCTTAAAGGTGTTTCTTATAATAAAGATTTTGTATGAATGTGTGGCTCTAATGTTCAATTTATGACTCACTTCACCAGGTCTTGCTTCAACTTATCCAGAACCCAAAGACAAGCGTGCTTTTGTGGAAAGCAAGATGTATGACTTTCATTATGACAGTTCAGCAATGCCTGAAGTATACGAATGGCCTCAACTTCCAGGACTTAGGGGTTAATTTTATCTACACAAATATTTCCATTCATGAGGATATGAGGTGAAATATATTCTCAGCGTTCATTTCGATCTACATTAAGTCCTACGAAAAATAGATTAGAAGAAGTGTGATTTTTAGAGAGCAAGAATGAAGCATCTAATGCAGGGAAGTAAAAACAATTGGTTCTTTCCCTTATTTGTACAACCTGTATTTACACCCTTTTATTTTTGGAGCCAATTTGAATGGTTCTTGCTTTAATTCTCCAAGTCAGTTCTTAGAATACTGTACTATTTCTTAAGTAGTATGGATGTAACAGAAACCTACAGAGGTATTATGTTGTTTACTAAAAACAATGGATTCTAAAAATGCCTTGCTGTTTTGGGGTAAAATATGGAATTGTGATAACTATGGAAGAAAGTTATTGTTGTTGTTGAATGATAGGTTCAAGCAAGATCGCAAAAATACCTGGTCTGACTGATTAGGTAATCATATATCTTTTTATCTCTTACAAATTAGAAGAGAGTTAAGTAAAATGTGATTTGCAAGCTGTCCAGTGATAGCTGATAAGGTCATAAGACATAATTTAATTAATCTAGGTCAAGATTTTATTATTGCTTTCAGCAAGTGATAATTAGCATTCATTGATGAATGCTAAAAGTTCCAATTACTAATTCACGTAGAATCTTTAATATTTTCAGAAGTTATCTGCAATATTATTTATTTAATGGTTAGTTCCTATATGTTTTTACTTAAATACTTTTTATCTTTTTATTTGATGACCTTTTTATTTGCTTTGTCTCTTAATGTCTGCTGGCTAGCCAAGGGACAATTAATTTATTATTTGGAAATGGAAATTACCTTTAAGAAAAAGTGAAGGTAAATCATAGAAGTTTGTATTCTAATGCACATTTCTCACTATTATATGAGAATGTTATTCTATGCTGCCTATCGTTCACAAAGTGACATTGTGCAACATTGGGAATTTTTACTTATTTATGAACCATTTATGTTCATAAAACCTACAGCTGATTTTATATTTATGACATTTACTCAAATCAGTATTCAGACACTTTTTAATAATTTTTATGCCTTGATTGTAGTTAGATAAACCTCTTTGTCTTTCAAGTCTAAAATTTAAATAGTTTAGAACAGCCTATGTTAGCCTAAATTGGTCATACAAAACAGTTATTTCAATGTTGCCAGATTCTCAAAGAAATTTGATAAGAACCTATTTCAGTATTGTAAGTCATTAGTATTCTTCTATTTGATTGCCATCAAAGTTTTTCCTTGAGAATGTATTTAGAAAGAAGTATAATTTACTTTCTCCTGAGTGCATTATTTATTGCAGATTCTTCAGCTCCTTTTTCAGCTGCTTTATGAATGATTTATTAATTTTAAACTGTATTGATGCTGTTTAAAGCTGACATATTTATACAATCTATCGCTCAACCAAACATTTACAAGCACTTTTGCAATGTTATTATTATGATCTGAATTTTATTTTCCTTTTTTGCTTATTTATATGACATATTATGATTGCAAGACTAAATCTCTTAGCATTGATTATATGATCTTGTCCCTTAAATTATGAGGCCAACAACTGTTAGCTCTGACCTAACTCCAAAGGAAGTTAATGAGTACAGAGGACTAACGTTAATATAATAACTGTTAAAATCTTAGCAACATTCCTTCTTTTTCTTAAAAATTCCTTTCCTATATCTTAAAAATGCTGAATAAATTGGCTGATTTAATTTATTACTCCACTAACACTGTTACATATTTTATTATTTCTAAAATCTTTGAAGCCAATTTTTCTGTGCACTGTAGAAGATTAGAAATAACTTCAGAAAAGTATTACTTCCATTAATCAAAGAAATATTTTAAGAATATGTTTTCCCCTAATTAATTTCGAGCTTAAGAAAAATTGTATCCTGTATCATATTAGGTCACTCCAAACTGCAATAAAAGGATTCAATTTCATGACTGATAAAGGTATTTAAATGGGACAATTCTTGAATGTACTATGATGAAACATATCTTTGTAATGCTGTAAATAATTATATCCATCAGCTTTTCTAAGCACATTATTTATCCTCAATCATGTATTAGAAATATCCATTATTCATTCTTAAGAGAGGTAATTTGTCCAGTATTTTTGTGTGTGAAAGTTATCATAGTACTCTCATCAGGTCCATGCAATATGAGTTACTCTATCATTAAATTGCTCATGTGCGCCGAATTTCTGTCATCATTAGATTCATTAAATAATTTTTCTGTATAAATCAAATATTTTTTTGTAAAGATATTCTGCAATAATAACATCCTTTGAGATATCCTCTTCATATCTTATACTTACCATTTTATGGTAATATACCACTAAACTATGTCACTTTGGAGAGGGAATAATTTGCCCAAATTCATTCATTGCTTTAAAATAACTCAATAAATAAAAATATTATCCTATTCATTTCTTCTACTACTGCTATAGATACTTGATAATAAAATATTTAGGTTTAAATTCAGAAATATCCAGAGAAGGACTGAAATCAGCTGTAGGATGTAACTGATTAAGATCGTATTACAGCCATCAATGAATTGGTTCATTTGAATAGTTATTGATTATTGTAAGCCTTTACAGGAAACATGATATCAGTGTCATGTCATTGTGAATGGATTGGCCTGTCTTAGAGATCTTATATCCTACCTTATAAGAGAACTAATTTAAGAGGCCGTAATTTTCATTTCATGAGTTCCAGAGGGTGTATGTAATTATTATTATTGCCTTTTGGAAATATCCTTTACAAGACATTATTGACCATAATATACTATTATTGTCATCATGGATAAACAAGTTTATTTCCTGGAAAAAAAAACAATATTTTCATCTACCTTTAAGCTATTTAACAAAGTGTATGTTCTACTGTCATAAACTTTTGTTAATATTTTGATGTGATAAGTATGATACAAATGCTGATATAATGGTATTAATAACATTCTAGTCTGAATTGAAATTTTATTTGATGTATTTATCCCCTTATCTTTTTCATGTCTAATTTGTGATTTTAATTTATAGATGAATCTAATTCATTATTTAGAGCTAAGTAAGATTGAATATTAGGTTCATTGTGATGCTGATAATGTTCACCAAAGTAGATAAGGGCATATCACCATGTGCTCTTATTTTACAATCTGTATCCTTTTATCATGAGTGATAATTCAGCAAAGCATGGTTTCCTCATGAAAATCACATATAATCGTATCTAATCATCACTAAATAAGCATTATCCGTAGCTCTTGATGTTGCAAATTTTTTGCTAACTTGTTTCATTCTTTTCCTGAAAGAATGAGTGATACCCTGAATAATTTGTTTTGAGTTTAATCTAGATTACATTTTGATGTAGGTGTAACAGACCTTTGTGATGTTTTTTGTATGTATGCTAATTTGGGTAAGTCCCATTTGTTGTGTATTTTTAACACTGCATTGTAATAAATGTCAATGTTTACAAAATACTTCTTAGGCATGGGAAATGGTAGATTCTGAGTTTTATTATAACCCAAGGATATTCCCTTAAGTATTATAATAAGTTCAAAGTCTAAAAATGTCTATAATTTCCCTTTTAAATATAAACATTTCTAATGGTTACATTGGTTGATATGTAAGCTTCAGTATTAGTAAAATAAAAGTGAAATGGTAACGGTCTCTATATTTTTGTAAACTTTACTGCCTGTTACTGTTTCTAGTACCAGAATTGGGAAGAATCATCATTTTGTTTTTCATTGTCAGTTATTCTGTAATAATGCATCATTGGTAACTTTGTTGCATTTTATTCTTGATGTCAAAATAAATGTCTTGAAATTATTTATGCATATTATTCTACACATAGTTACTCATTGAAGGCTCAAGAATGACTATTCTTCTTCTTCTGTTTTGACCCTTGAGTTTGTTGGCAGCTGACCTCCATCTCTTTTCTCAGGTTTCTGTTTCAGTTCGTAGTATGTTTGGCATTGCATATCTTTGACAATTACTGGACCATAATATTGCTTAAGCCATTTTTGAAGAGCACAAATTTAAGAATCTTTATAATTATGAGAGAGATTAAGCACAACTCTTCAAATTCTGCTACTTGCAGTGTCTATCTCAAAATTGTTTTGTTTTAAGAATAGATGAGATACAACGATGAACCTCATTTATCTGAAAATATGCCATCTAGTAAGATATTTCTTCAATTAAAATTGCTGAAACAACGAATACTCTTCAAACCGTGTTTTTAAATTGTATAATCTTTTTTAAGTTTTTCAATTTAGTTGTGTTTTATTGAGTAAGTATTAAAAGTAACATTAAGAATGTTTTTTTACGAAGTCTATATCATGTATATGATGTTGGACCAATAAATACTATTATTATTCATCATGTATACCTTTTTGTGATGTCAAAAAGAGCAATATTAGACTGATTAATGATATGCATGTGCTGTACTGTTGGAAAGGATGCTGAATGCTATGTAACGATATGAGAATGATGTAGTGAGAGATTTAGTCTATCCTGGAGTTTCTCGTGATAGATCATGATAAATTATGTTATCTCTACGGATTTTAGGGTGGAACTGAATGACGTTTATCTAAAATGTGCAGCATTTTATTTCTATGAATTAAATCAAAGTAGTTTTGTGCTCTCCACAGAATATAATTTATTAGACACGACACTATTTAAGTCCGCAAGTAGACGTCTCCATGCAGTTTTATATCGGAAGTGGCGGTAACCTCTTTA
Source organism: Pachydiplax longipennis (assembly GCA_036926295.1). Classification (NCBI taxonomy): domain Eukaryota; kingdom Metazoa; phylum Arthropoda; class Insecta; order Odonata; family Libellulidae; genus Pachydiplax; species Pachydiplax longipennis. The sequence continues at coordinate 8,675,405 of JAVFKF010000010.1, forward strand.
CTCACTCGGTGAGACTTTTACAATCTGCTGCAGTGGTTGCCCTACCCGGTATTTGGGCCATATTGTTCAATCATTAAGAACTAGAGCCGGCAAACACAAACGCTGAATCCACATCGGGGTTTCAAAATCTGCCTTCGCCGTCCACCAACGGAGAGGTCATAGGAGCGACTTTTTGCTGAATCTACTCCGCAGAGAAACTAATAAATAAGTAAATATATGTTAATTTTCATTAATTACATACTGTTTGTGATAAAGGTACGTAAAACTTCTATAATACGCGATAATGACGCGACAAATCCGCTTCAATCTCTAGATGCTCATATAGACAGATAGCTATTAAAAAAATAATTCCATCCTAGATTACTAAATTTTACCGTTTGAAGTTTTAAAATCACAATAAAACCATTTCATTTAATAAATTACAATGGAGACAGTGGACATCGCCTCTACTCAACAATTCGAGAGATTGATTTATTCTATATCTTTCTTTTGTTGACTCAAAAGAGCGAATTATACTCTGCCAAATAAATAAAAAACATAATAATGGAACATAAATTACCTATTTACTCATTATTTATCCATGGAAAACCTTACTAAGGAAAAACAACAAATAATGAGCTTTTTCTTTCGCGCTTTGGGTATTTAACGCTCCTCAACTGTTACGCAAAGGACAACCCTGAAATTATTTCACCACCCCTGCTGAAACGTCACCCTGTGAACGTTAAGAGCTGAGAAAAATTTCTTCCTCATCATTGTTCTTCTTTGGTTTCTTCTACTCGAGTAAGGTAAGATTCTATTATATTTGTTTTACATATTTCGGTAAATGCAAGTGATTGTTTTTAGTAAAGTAACCGGGTTTAGCAAATATCTTGTACAGTGCATTGATGGATGGAAGGATTGAGTTATTGATCGATTGGATTAGTGAAACCGATGGACGAAGACTTAACATGGTGGAACTCCATACTAGGTGGGTATGCAAAGTAACTATGCTAATAGTTCTACAAGCAAATCGTGAAACTTTCTGCATAGCGGAAATTTGGAAATCTGGAAATTTTTCGTGTGGAACTTTCTGCACAGTTATTTTGCATACCCACCTATTAGTGAAACTTTTCAGAAAGCTCTTGTTCCGAGAGAGTGTTTTGTTGAGATATGTTTCTGTGAGTCTAGTTAAACTAATATACAAAATAGTTTGGTAAAGTAAACTTTACTCTTCAAATTATTATCATCATTCAATTCAAGTTATGAAGAATTATTATTATCAAGTGGTGTATCCAACTTGCCCGAGGAAACTTGATTACCTTCTCATCGTGTCATATTGAAGTCAGTTTACGGGAGAAAGCGCATTGAGAAGTTGTTGAATACTTAGAATTACTTGTTTCGTGTCTCGATCGCAGAATTCATCACATGGGGCCTCGGATAAGTTTGTGAATTTTACTGATGGTGATATGACTTCGTCGTGTGTGCAGTGATTCTCTGCGTGTAGAGCCTAGAAACTGCATGCTGACGTGGAATGGATAACGTGTAATAGTAAGTTGTTTTCTGAGATTTTTAAAGGAAGTACTTTAATAATTTATAGTATGCATTGTCATAAGAAAACAAGCTCGGTTATGACGTGAATTTATATTGAAAAAAATCTATTGAAGGTATTGGAATAAACTCCAATTTTGATAATCTTATGAACGCATCTTATTGTTGGATATTCTTCAGCTGCTAACATTTTCATGCTTAAGATTGTTCTATCTTTTTTCTCCTCGTATATATATTTGTGAACTTAGCATTAAAGAATATTTTCATAGTTAAGAAAATCAAGTGTCATTTGTAATGAATGCTATGCTAAAGCTTCAGCTGTTATCATTTAATCAAACTCGTCTCTAATTATATTTTAATAATACCTCTCATTGCTAATACCGTTTCCTTTGCATCTATAGTTGTAGTAATCTCAGTCAAAGCGATTTATTTTTCTTCGCGTTGTTGCAAAACTGTAAAATACCATTAGCCTGACATTCTTCACTTGTTGTTTGAAATTTATTTCCTGATTATTTCTATTTAAATCTTAACTCATTGTAACCTTTAAACTTTCGTTCAATTTTCTGGCAGTGTAAAAGTATATTTTTATGTTTAATGTAACCATGTTTTAGTGTTACATTTCAGGATTTTTAGCAGTAGTTGAGAAAATTTCCAAAACATGGAAGCAGTATTTTTAATTGTACACATAGGTAAGTATAGGTGCAATATTAACAATAACACATTTTAACATGGTACTATTGAATCCGTCAGTTCCAGGTGATTTCCCAGATGGTAGTGAATTTACTAAGTTAATGATTTCATTTGATACGACAGGCTCTAGAAACTTAAATAGAACAGTTGTATTCACACAAGGATTGAAGAAAGAATTACTATGATGGGCATGAGTTTTTTTAGCTTTATCAAAAATACTAATGAAATATTAGTTGAAATATTCTGCTAATAGGTTTGATTCTTTAACTACATTGCCCTCATTATTCAATTGAGTAATCTGTATCCATCCATCCATCTTTACATAACTTTCTCCAGCAAGTTCCTTAAACAAGGACCATTGCCACTTTATATTACCATTAAAATTTGCAAACTTTCCAAGATATTAATTCCAAGTAATTATTTGAGGCGAAATTTAATTGAGTTTTTAGACTGTCTCTACATTTAGCATAACAATCCATGACTTTCCAAAGTACTTAAATAGCGATCAGATTAGTGGTCATGATGTTAGTATTCATATCACCAAAAACTACTAGATTACCAGAGATTGGATGAATTATAAGCTCAAATTCGATAAGAAATTGATTAATGGAAACATTTGAATGCCTATTAGCCCTTGATTTGTGGCTTTCATGGTGAATTGCTTGAGTGAAGAGTTCTCAGGAAATCAACCAGGTTGTTTCTGGATACCATGTCACCAAAAGTTTCAATGGCCAACTCTGTCATCATCCTCAGGGCTGCTGAGATGCCATGAAAAATATTTTCGTCTTATAAGTATACACCTATCCGGTCAGTCCGATGCTCTCTTCTGATTAGATGATTTTTCATCAGCCAACTTTCCCTGTATTATTTTATCCCACGCCTCGCTTAGTGCAAAGCCTTTATTTTGTGCCCATTCTCTAGGCAATGTTCAGCCATGGCTGATTTTTCTGGTTGTCTAAGCCATATTTGTCTAGAGTGTTCTTTCAGGTGGGAGTAGAAGGTTTTGGAAGTTTCTCCTTTATATGAGGCTCCACATTCGCTAGGGATTCGATATATACCAGATGTTCTTAGTCCCAAATCGTTCTTCACATGCACCAAGCATTCTTTTAGTTTTCAAACTGGTTTGTAAACCATTCAGTTGTTATGTTTTCTCAGAATCCTGGAGATTTTTCCGGAGACTGTAGAGACAAAGGGAATGCATGCAGTGGCAATCGGATCCGGTACTTAATTCTGGTTATTGTCAGCGCTGGACATCCTGTACATTATCATTACTCTTCATAGTCACCATATCAAAATGAAGACTCCTTCTATGCACATCTTGACAATCACAGCACTTCCATGTTTGCTTGCTGCATACTATTCCCTCACTATCTTACTTATTGAGAGGATTTTCAAAGTAACGCCCATGGAAATTCCTGTGACATCCAGAACAGGCAATATGGACTGTGTTGCAAGTTGTCTTACGGCATACAAAGCACTGACTCATGATGTAATAATAATTTACACAAATATCACTTCTCAAAAGCAAAACAATTCTATTAACTGTCAAATCACCGCACTTTATGAAAGTAGCAAATTAGGATTAAATGCATAACTAAGAACAGCAACACATGACCTCAAGAGGGTCTCAGCGAGAGGAAATACATCCACACTCGACGAGAACTCAAGACTGAATTAGTGTAACAACATCGTCCTTGATATTCGTCACACACTTTAGGTGGAAACAGCTATTGCATCTGCTACATGTGACTGACTTTTAATGTTTTGTGAGCTAGTCATTGTACCCCATATATTTGGTAATAATGATTCACAAAAACTTACTATAAGTTGAGTCATACACTTAAAACACCATCACAATTTGTAGACAAGTCCGATGTACATTTTGCTGCCTACAAGCAGCATCATCAAGGGTACATAAGTGACTCTGGCATTAACAGGGTCGGTTGCTTTTCTTTGTTGGAGTCCATTAGTGCCTGGGGTGAATGGTACTTCTGTAAGACGCCAGGGGGCCAAACATTTCTAGTTTCCATTGGCTTTTTGAAGGCTTCAATTTTGGTAGCCTGCTCTTTAGTAGAGAGTGAATACTTTTCTTTAGGGTTGACTTCTCTATAGCTATATGTTACTTGGCTCTGTTACCTCCACTGCAGAATGTATTAACCAAGCATTACATATATGTGCATGTAATTTTCTGGTCTTACCATTTGATGAAGAGGTAACAGAAGCACAGTCATTTGAATCATTTAAGCTGGGAAATGCAAGTCTATGAGGTTCATCAAAATCGCTAGGTCACTAGGACTTGTAAGGGGCTGTTGGCCTCAATTTCCAAGCTATCAGGTTCTAAAGTGTCACTTGACACTGTTACCTCCACTGCAAATTGAAGAAAATGAGCATAATATACATGGACATGTTAGGGGCTGGTGTCAAGATTTGATAATGAGGCAACATAACTGCAGTTGCTTGTGTCACGAAAGTCCCAAATTTTTTAAGGCTGCGTTCCACAGCAAGGCAGAGCCTCCCTCCTTGATCCTGCATCAAAGGATTGATAGAATGTGAAAGTGTTAAGTTAATCGAGATGTGGTAAATCTCTAAGTACCTGGAGTAAGGTACTTCTCTAGTCTTGGAGGCCAGGGGCCAACTTAAGATCTGGATAACAGTGTATTGATACACAGAACAGTATATAACTAGCGCTTCTATTAGTTTCAGTAGCAAACTTAATTCTAGGTAACAGGAAATTCATACACAGAACAGTATATATGTAAGGCTTGTATTAGTTCCACTTCCTAATTAGTTTAGGATAACAGGATGTTCATTCACAAAACAGTAAATAAGTATCTGCTTCAAGACTACTGGATTTGCTCAGTGAGATCTCGATATTTACTTTCCTCTTGTTTTCTTAAAGAAGGTCCGTAGTTTTTGATGGCAGAGTTCCACAGCGATTCTGAGATTCCCTCCTTCAATATTCAAAGAAGAATAACAAGACGGTCAAGGTCTCCTTTTATTGCCTCTCTGTCTATATCAATTTCTTCTTCACAGAAAGGGGTTCATCCAAATAGTTGCATCAACCAAGCTCCTACCCCCTGCAGAATGTATTGAACTAGCTTAGGATACATGGACATGTTAGAGGCATGTGGCTTCAATTTCAGTAACCTGTTCCTTGGTACTGTGTGGATCCTTATTAAGGGTGGACAATTATGGTTCACACTAGCTTGTTCCAGTAGCACGATTTGATCTGGATAACAGGGTGTTCATACACAGAACAGTAAATAAGTATCTGCTTCAAGACTATTGGATTTGATCAATGAGATATCATGAGATTTACTTGTCTCTTGTTTTCTTTAAGAAGGTCCGTAGTTTTTGATCGCAGAGTTCCACAACGATTCTGAGATTCCCTTTTTCATTAATCAGATAAGGATAACAAGACTGTCAAGGTCTACTTTGATTGTCTCTCTGTCTATATCAATTTCTTCTTCGCAGAAAGGGGTTCATCCAAATTGCTGGGTCACCCAGGTCATGTCAGGGGCCATTCACTTCAATTTTGGAGCTATCGGTTTCGGTGTTGTCACTTGGCTCTCTTACCTGCACTGCAGAACATAGCTAAAAAGTGTTCTTTGAATCGGTGTTCCTCTTGCAGGCTTTTGGAGGGGCCTGTAAGGAATAACTGTCTGGATATGACTTGAATTTTATGATCATTGGCCTTGGTCTCTCCTCAAGTATTGACCTGGGGGCTACAACGAGATGCACCCAATCAAGTCCATTTAACCCATAGAGACATTTAAATTGTCTCTGGTTTTCTGTGTAAGAGCAGGCAGTTTCAGCTAAAGTATTGCTCCATGTCATCTAAATTGTCCACGAGCGATTCGCTGAGATCCAGAAACGTATTTGACTTCCTAATTACTTCCTAATTAGTTTAGGATAACAGGATGTTCATTCACAGAACAGTAAATAAGTATCTGCTTCAAGACTACTGGATTTGCTCAGTGAGACTTCGATATTTACTTTCCTCTTGTTTTCTTAAAGAAGGTCCGTAGTTTTTGATGGCAGAGTTCCACAGCGATTCTGAGATTCCCTCCTTCAATATTCAAAGAAGAATAACAAGACTGTCAAGGTCTCCTTTTTTTGCCTCTCTGTCTATATTAATTTCTTCTTCGTGGAAGGGGTTCATCCAAATAGTTGCGTCAACCAAGCTCCTGCCCCCTGCAGAATGTATTGAACAAGCTTAGGATACATGGACATGTTAGGGGCATGTGGCTTCAATTTCAGTAACCTGTTCCTTGGTACTGTGTGGATCCTTATTAAGGGTGGACAATTATGGTTCACACTAGCTTCTATTTGTTCCAGTAGCACGATTTGATCTGGATAACAGGGTGTTCATACACAGAACTGTAAATAAGTATCTGCTTCAAGACTATTGGATTTGATCAATGAGATATCATGAGATTTACTTGTCTCTTGTTTTCTTTAAGAAGGTCCGTAGTTTTTGATCGCAGAGTTCCACAACGATTCTGAGATTCCCTTTTTCATTAATCAGATAAGGATAACAAGACTGTCAAGGTCTACTTTGATTGTCTCTCTGTCTATATCAATTTCTTCTTCGCAGAAAGGGGTTCATCCAAATTGCAGGGTCACCCAGGTCATGTCAGGGGCCATTCACTTCAATTTTGGAGCTATCGGTTTCGGTGTTGTCACTTGGCTCTCTTACCTGCACTGCAGAACATAGCTAAAAAGTGTTCTTTGAATCGGTGTTCCTCTTGCAGGCTTTTGGAGGGGCCTGTAAGGAAAAACTGTCTGGATATGACTTGAATTTTATGATCATTGGCCTTGGTCTCTCGTCAAGTATTGACCTGGGGGCTACAACAATTGATGCACCCAATCAAGTCCATTTAACCCATAGAGACATTTAAATTGTCTCTGGTTTTCTGTGTAAGAGCAGGCAGTTTCAGCTAAAGTATTGCTCCATGTCATCTAAATTGTCCACGAGTGATTCGCTGAGATCCAGAAACGTATTTGACTTCCTAATTACTTCCTAATTAGTTTAGGATGACAGGATGTTCATTCACAGAACAGTAAATAAGTATCTGCTTCAAGACTACTGGATTTGCTCAGTGAGATCTCGATATTTACTTTCCTCTTGTTTTCTTAAAGAAGGTCCGTAGTTTTTGATGGCAGAGTTCCACAGCGATTCTGAGATTCCCTCCTTCAATAATTAAAGAAGAATAACAAGACTGTCAAGGTCTCCTTTTATTGCCTCTCTGTCTATATCAATTTCTTCTTCGTGGAAGGGGTTCATCCAAATAGTTGCGTCAACCAAGCTCCTGACCCCTGCAGAATGTATTGAACTAGCTTAGGATACATGGACATGTTATTTATTTATTTATTTATTCAAATTTCACATACAGCATAACAATGCCAATTTAAAGTGAAATATTAAAAAAATACATATAATAAAATAATGAAAAAAATGGTTAAAAAGTGACATAAATAAAGAAGGAAAAAAAAACAAACATAAAGATAGATTTTACAATTACAATGATCTGGTGTGTGGTAAGCTCAGGCTCAAAAATTTTGCTTTAGATAGAGAGAAAGGATCAATAGAAGGAGGAATTGAGTTCATCAGAGAAGGAAGACGAAAGAAAAGGGAGCGCTTGATAAGTGAAAGTCTGGGAGTAGTATAGTGAAGTAATGAAGTCAATCGGGTAGATCTGTTTGGGACACGATAATTGATAAGTGAAGTTAAGGGGGGACAGTCAGAAAGGGAGTTCAGCAGAGAATGTAAGAAGGATAAATCATATTTTGTTCTAGTGACAGAAAGAGATTCCAAGGATAGTGTAGATAAGATAGAATTTTTAGAGGCTTGACGGAAGGATGGAACTCTGGCTTTTACAATTCTGAGAAAGAAGTTAGTAATTCTATCTAATGAAGAAAGATGAGTAGGAAAGGACATAGACCAGATGGGGGAGCAGTAAGATACAGTAGGAAGGATGAATGAGGTAAAGTATAGGGAAAGAGCCAGAGGGTCTTTGATATCAGTGAAACGATAAAGGAGGCCTAAGAGAGACATCGCACGATTTTTTATTTTTGTAACATGTTCAGAGTATGTTAATTTATTGTCAATTATAACACCCAGATCTTTCTGTTGCATTACTCTTGGTAGAATCACTTCGTTTAATTTATAATTATATTCAATCGGTTTTTTTAGTCCTACCGACATGACGTGGCATTTATTGATGTTTAAATTTAATTTCCAGTCACCGCACCACTGGGTTATTTTATTTAACGTTCTTTGGAACTGCTCACAATCCACTACCTTCGTCACACTGGTAAAAAGTTTGCAATCGTCAGCATACTGTAGAATATTCTCCTCCGTAGGGAGTATTTGGACAAGATCATCAACGAAGAGGTTGAATAGATATGGGCTTAGGGAACTGCCCTGTGGTACCCCAGAGGTGACAGATACACTGTTCGATTTAGCGTCTGGAAGTTTGACACATTGCGTTCGATTGGTTAGGAAGCTTGATATCAGCTGTAAAAATTTTCCATGAATATTAAAACGATGGGCAAGTTTGAATATCAGTAACTCGTGATCAAGGGAATCGAACGCTTTGGAGAAATCTAGGAATATAGTATCTAATTGTGCCTTATTTTGTATTGCATTTATGGCGTGATTTTGAAAAACTGCTAAATTTGTTAAACATGATCGACCAGGAAGGAAGCCATGTTGGCTATTAGAGAGATGGGGGGATGTAAAGTAATATAAACGGTTTAGGATGATTTTTTCGCAGATGGAGGAGAAAATGGGTAAAATAGATATTGGTCGATAATTAGACACATCAGATTTGGGACCAGACTTATAGATGGGAATAATTTTAGGGGCATGTGGCTTCAATTTCAGTAATCTGTTCCTTGGTACTGTGTGGATCCTTATTAAGGGTGGACAATTATGGTTCACACTAGCTTGTTCCAGTAGCACGATTTGATCTGGATAACAGGGTGTTCATACACAGAACAGTAAATAAGTATCTGCTTCAAGACTATTGGATTTGATCAATGAGATATCATGAGATTTACTTGTCTCTTGTTTTCTTTAAGAAGGTCCGTAGTTTTTGATCGCAGAGTTTCACAACGATTCTGAGATTCCCTTTTTCATTAATCAGATAAGGATAACAAGACTGTCAAGGTCTGCTTTGATTGTCTCTCTGTCTATATCAATTTCTTCTTCGCAGAAAGGGGTTCATCCAAATCGCTGGGTCACCCATGTCATGTTAGGGGCGGTTTTTTTCAGTTTTGGATCCATTGGATTCAATAGTGTCACTTAGCTCTCTTACCTCCACTGCAGAATGTAGTTAACAAGTGTAACGTACATGAACATGTAAGGAGCCAGTCTCAACATTTGCTGAAGACGCAACAGAAGTGCAGTCTCATGTGTCATATAAGATAGTCCTAAATTTTTTATGGTTTTGGAAAGGCAAGTCAGAGACTCCATCCCACATGGAAGGATTGCTAGAATGTGAAGGTTTTAAGTTCATGGAGATGTCTTATTAGACTTTGAGCATTAAGATATACTAGTTAAAATGCTTTAAATATCCATGCCATATGTTCTTATAATTCCTATATGCCATCCATGATGTTGGCAGTCTTGATAAGAAATGAATTTGATGATCATAGGACTTGGAATCTCTCCTCAATGGACAGTACCACTTTGTTCTTCGGGAATTCTTGCACTGCCTGACTTAATTCTACTTTGAATGTGGAAATTTGATTCTCCATACTCTCAAGGGTCTTCCGCAGCTCTGTGTTCTTCGAATCGGTGTTCCTCTTGCAGGCTTCGGTAGGTGCCTGTAAGGAATAACTGTCTTGATATGACTTAAATTTTATGATCATTGGTCTTGGTCTTTCGTCCACTTTTGACCTTGGGGCAATGGGAGTTGCCTGTAAGGAAAAGCTGTCTTGATATGATGAAATTTTATTATTAACGGTCTTGGTCTTTGGTCAACTTTTGACCTGGGGGCTCAAACATAATGCACCAGATCGAGTCGATTTACCTCCATTGAGACCTTTAAATTGTCTCTGGTATTCCGTGAATGAGGAGGGAATTCCTTCTGGAAAATTGCCCTATGGCATCTAAATTGTCCTTGAGTAATTTGCTGAGATCCACGAAAAAGTTTAACTCCTCCATAAATTTTTCCTGGAATGTGGTGAATCTCTCCTAAATGGACAATACGCTTGATTGATTATCATAGGACTTGGAATCTCTCCTCAATTGATGATACTCTTTGTTCTTCGGAGATTTTTGAACTGCCTACTCAATTCTACTTTGAATGTGGAAATTTGATTCTCCATACCCTCAAGGGTCTTCCGCAACTCTGTGTTCTTCAAAGTGTTGTTCCACTTGCAGGCTTTGGGAGCGGCATGTAAGGAATAACTGTCTTGATATGACTTAAATTTTATAATTATCGGTCTTGGTCTCTAGTCATCTTTTGACCTGGGGGCTCAAACATGATATAATATATATAGTCTCAGAAAAAGCCTGCCAATGTGATGATGCATTTCTCATAAGGTTTATCCAGTATTCCATTTATGAGAAGAAGTATCTGGCAAGTACTGCTCCAGCACGTCCATCCGCTCATACAGCAATTTGCTCAGATCTGCGAAACGTCTTAACTCCTCTGTAAATTTTTCTTGGAATGTGGTGAATCTCTCCTCAATGGACTGGAATCAAATGGGGGATCTGCTTCTCCATACCCTCAAGGGTCTTTTGCAGCTTCGTGTTCTCAGACTCGAGGTCTCTCTTGCTAGCAACAGGATGGGCCGGTAAGGATAACTGTGAGGAAAGGGAAACAGAAAGAAGATAAAAAGAATGAAATATGACTCATGGTGATTATGAAGAAATTGAATTTTTCCATCTAATGTGAGGATTTCTCCCTCTCCTTTTATTCAGATTATGTTTTTTTACAAGTGTAAGTTTAAAAGTTCTCAGCCAGACAATGAAAGACATTGATTTTCTGAAAAAAAAAATAATTTTATTTGTTACATAATCTCCCTTGCCTTCTACACACTCGATCAAGCATTTCTTCAGTATAACTTCCTGGAAAGGAGAGTCTAGGATGCTATGAAAATCTACCGTATTCTTCAGTTCTGCAATAAACAGGGATGGTCACTAACCTTTTTTGTAGTGCCTAAGCACATGGGGTGGCAGTGAATGCTACTTCTGTAGGAGGCCAGGGGGCCTAATGGTTTCTGGTCTCAATTGGCTTCTTGAAGGCATCAATTTCGACAGCCTGCTCCTCGTTAGTCTGTGGATACTTTTCTTAAGGGTGGACTTCTTTGTAAATTCCAGAGTCCATAGTGTCACTTGGTTCTGTTACCTCCACTTTAGAATGTGTCAACCAAGCATCCCATGTATAGACATGTAATCTCAACATTTGATGAAGAGGCAGCAGAAGCACAGTCACTTTTATCATTTTAGATTTATACCCCAATTTTCTATGGGGGAGTTCCACAAGGATAAATCTTCTATTTCTATTACTTCATCACTGATGGGGCTCATGTATATAGTTCGGTCACCAAGGCTGGGGCCAAAGATTGGAACATAGATTTCTGAAGGTCTGATATATAGGAAACTTCTCTGATTGATTGATGTGAATCAATTGACCATTCATATGATTGACTAATAGGCCCAGCAGCACTATAATCCTCATTTTGTAGACAAATGGAATTAGGTTACATATCACTGTTTAATATCCCCAAATAAATCTCTGCTGCACTTACTCTGATATAATGTGACATTTTACAATGTGGCATATAGCTACAATGCTTAGGTTGCAGGTTAGAGTTCAAGGGGAAAGAGAGTTGGTTAAGGGAAGTCTTTTTATAATAATTTTCATAATAAAAAAAATAATAAAAGTAATTTGCTGAGATCCACGTAAAAGTTTAACTCCATCATAAATTTTTCTTGGAATGTGGTGAATCTCTCCTCAATGGACAGGCATCGAATGGGGGATCTGATTCTCCATACCCTCAAGGGTCTTTTGCAGCTTCGCATTCTCAGACTCGAGGTTTCTCTTGCGGGCAACAGGATGGGCCTGTAAGGAAAAACTGTGAGGAAAGGGAAACAGAAAGTAGTTCATCGAGATGTGTTATTAGATTTTGAGCATTAAGATTAACTAGTTAAAATGTTTCTAGTATCAATGCCAACCGTTTATTATAATTCCGATATGCCAACCATTTTGTTGGCAGTCATGATAAGAAATGAATTGGATGATCATAGGACTTGGAATCTCTCCTCAATGGACAATACACTTGATTGATTATCATAGGACTTGGAATCTCTCCTCAATTGATGATACTCTTTGTTCTTCTGGGATTCTTGAACTGCCTACTTAATTCTACTTTGAATGTGGAACTTTGATTCTCCATACCCTCAAGGATCTTCCACAGCTCTGTGTTCCAATGGTGTTCCTCTCGCGGGCTTCGGGAGCGGCCTGTAAGGAATAACTGTCTTGATGTGACTTGAATTTTATTATTATCGGCCTTCGTCTTTCGTCAACTTTTGGCCTGGGGGCTCAAACAAGATGCATCCAATCGAGTCGATTTTCCTCCATAGAGATATTTAAATTGTCTCTGGTATACCGTGAATGAGGAGGGAATTCCTTCTGGAAAATTGCTCTATGGCATCTAAATTGTCCTCGAGTAATTTGCTGAGATCCACGAAACGTCTTAACTCCTCAGTAATTTTTTCTTGGAATGTGGTGAATCTCTCCTCAATGGACAATACCGCCTTGTTTTTCGGATATTTTTGAACGGCCTGGTGACATATCACTGTTTAATATCCCCCCAATCAAATCTCTGCTGCACTTACTCTGATATAATGTGACATTTTACAATGTGGCATATAGCTACAATGCTTAGTTAGCAGGTTAGAGTTGAAGGGGAAGGAAAAAGTCTTTTTATAATAACATTCATAATAAAGTGTCTTTATTAGGGCAAAATTGAGACTATTCTCAAGGAATCCTGTTTCTGCAGGGCAATTGAAGTATTCAATAATTTCAAAGATATCCTTTCAATGTTCCATCCTACCTTTCCCTGGTAGCCTCCAAAGGTGAAGAAATTGAGTGAACAAATCTACAGGAAGAGGAACCACATAAGAATTATTTAAGGACAATACTGCTTTGATATATTGCAAATGTCCCCCAAAAAATCAGAAAATAAATATATAATACGATTATACAATGAGATGGGCTGCTATGCCTCATATTATTCCTGGCTACCCAATAAAAGGAATTCACATATCCTTGAAATAGATTACTTTCTCCAAGTGTAACTCAAATAGATTTGAGACATAAGGATCAGGAAAGGATTAGGGATCGATAAGTAGAGGTGAGATAAGGTGTTTGCAACTATCCTTTGGGTGTACATAGATGTACTGCTCTTGCAACTACATCTTTCCCTGCATCTGTTTCCCCCACGCATCCCAAGCACCACAAAGTTGTAGGGGCATTTGGTTCCTGCACAGGAACTATGCATGTTCTGAGATAACAAGATTTAGATGTTAAGAATGATAGTAACTACGTATACAACTCTTGATAATTCTGCATCTTGTGCTAAGAAAACACTGCTGTTGAACCCCTAATCGCTCATGATGACACAAGGGCAAATGCTTGACAAAGAAGAAAACATCAAATTCAGTGAAGGATTAGCCAACAGTGCGATGAATAATATTTTCATCTTTATAAATATGCACCGAGAAATCCCACCAGTGGTGGGATGAAATTATTCCTTTTTTTTCTTTTATAAATATACACACAGTGTAGGATTAGCCAACAGTGCGATGAATAATATTTTCCTCTATAAATATGCACCAAGAAATCCCAACAGCAGTGGGATGGAATTATTCCTTTTTTTTCTTTTATAAATATACACAGTGTAGGATTAGCCAACAGTGTGATGAATAATATTTTCCTCTATAAATATGCACCAAGAAATCCCAACAGCAGTGGGATGAAATTATTCCTTTTTTTTCTTTTATAAATATACACACAGTGTAGGATTAGCCAACAGTGTGATGAATAATATTTTCCTCTATAAATATGCACCAAGAAATCCCAACAGCAGTGGGATGAAATTATTCCTTTTTTTTTCTTTTATAAATATACACACAGTGTAGGATTAGCCAACAGTGTGATGAATAATATTTTCCTCTATAAATATGCACCAAGAAATCCCAACAGCAGTGGGATGAAATTATTCCTTTTTTTTCTTTTATAAATATACACACAGTGTAGGATTAGCCAACAGTGCGATGAATAACAGCTTCCCTTTCCATATGGATACACAGTGAAAACATTATTTAGTTTCATTTTATTAACAATTAATTAAATATAAATTACTTTTGATTACACATATCCTAACTATAATTACTATAGATAGATTGACATGGTATGGTCGAGTGAACCAATCAGGTCAATCACATCTTTCTGAAAAGTATCTGCAGGAAAAAGAATTACACTTAAATTACATAAATAGATCACTGCAAAGATGTATTGCACATGCCCTTTTGCTGTAAGAAAGGTAATAATTAATCTAGTAATAATCTTGGCGCGACTGATATTTTACTAACAATTCTTGGCTGCCCTTGAAGAGAATTCACTTTTTCTATTGAATAGATTCCTTCAAATTCAAATTCAAATTTATTCAAATTTCACATACAGCATAACAATGCCAATTTAAAGTGAAATATTAAAAAAAATACATATAATAAAATAATGAAAAAAATAGTTAAAAAGTGACATAAATAAAGAAGGAAAAAAAAACAAACATAAAGATAGATTTTACAATTACATGGATCTGGTGTGTGGTAAGCTCAGGCTCAAAAATTTCGCTTTAGATAGATTCCTGAGGTAACCAAAATAACCTCTGAAAATCCTCCATAGCCATTGAAAATGGATACATAGAATCCTTACGGTATCTTAAGTCCAATATTTCCAAATCTTTCTCTAAATTCTGACTGTACCAATGTGAACTGTGGTTTGTGAGCTAGCCATTGCAACCCGTGGGCCATTCCACGGGAAATCGGACAGAAATTGACCTCTATTTTTTAAAATCGATGAAAATTTTTTAACTTGCGTACACCTATTGTAAAACCTCAGCGTCAAGATTTCAGCTCAGAAAAAATTTTTTTTGCAAAGTTATTAATTTTTAAAATTTCAAAATTTTTGCAAAAAACGGCAAACAAGGGTCATTTATAAGGGTTATAACATTTTAATAAAACATCTTAGGAGAATTATGTTTTCCGTTTTGGATAGCGATTAAACGTATCTTTGAAATGTTATAAATGAAAATTTCAAATATTGTTTATAAATTTGTTTAAATTAGCAACAAATTATTTAATGCAACGTTTAACCACAAACGCCCCCAAAGAGCGAATTTCAAAATACACCATCAAATTTATCACTCTTTTTCCTGTAGAAAAACATTTTTTTTAAAGTGGGACAGCAATAAGAACATATTGAAAAAATTAAATACATTGAGCGGTGCTCGTTGCGCGCGCGCCTCAGCCTCACGCTTTCTATGGCTGCGCGCTCGCTTAGGTTCGTAGTAAGCCTAACGCCCCCACCTCCTCTTGGGCCTCGCGCCGCGCCCTCCGACTCCGAGCGTTGACTGCGCCATATGTGTAACACGCCACATAGGACCGACAAGATGATTGCCAGGAGGTAAAGGCCTGTCTTTTGTTGCCAGCTTCGGATGCACTGTCGTCTTGACAGGGCATGTGCTGGAGGCCAGTACTGGTAGGCCCAGTCTCTTTGAGAGGCTGGGAAATCAACGCTGCGAAAGCTAGGAATGCTGATTTGTCCATTACGATGGATTCCAGCTCGGGAGGTGAGTCTGTCGCATTCGAGGAAGAGATCGCCATCCTCGTCTTCGGTCTGCAATACCGTCTGGGTATACGAAGCCAGGATCGTGGTCTGTCCACGTGTTTTGGTTATTTCCCCTTGGCTTCAATTTCCGACTTCCTCAATCCGGAGAGAGTACTGCCGGAACAAACCTTCCTCTTCGCCTGATTTAACTTGAGCGCGGGAGCTTCAAGTGGTCTTGTCGTAGTGAAGCTACGACTGGGGAGCGGAAATCATTACTCTCGAGGATCAAGCATAGCGGTTTTATTCTAAATAAACATTACAATACCTTTCTGCTACGTCTTACGGCGGTGATGCAGAGGTGGGAGAAGGAGCCAGCCGACTCGTAGTTCACAACTAAAGTCGGACAGGAGGAACTGCATCCCCTCGCTTTGGGAACACACTCCTTATATATTCCGGCGGGGACGCCACTCCTACTCCTTGAGGTACACTCCCCCAAGGGTGCCCCAGGTGCAGATGGAGGTGCAGATGTTGGTGCAGCCTCCAAATGCACAAAGATTTCCAATGTTCATCTTAAGCAGTGGAAATTTATTGGGAAACCTAGCCTCCAAATGCACAAGATTCCCAATGTTCGTCTTAAGCAGTGGGAATTTATTGGGACGACCTAATCGGTGCCCTTCACCGTGGGCCTCTCCGTGGTGCCTTGTTCCCCAATAATGCTAGTGTCCAAGTAGAAGGACAATTCCCCACACAAAAAGGACAATTCCCAAATACACGGACAATTCCCTTATTCTTGTCCTCAAGGTGGACCAAAAGTAACAAGGACGCCACCCGCCTGGAAAAAGGGACAATTTGCAGGAGGCCGCTTCGTTAGCGCCTTTCATGGTGGACCCTATACTGTATTTCCTGGTAAGGCTGCCCAGGTGCGCCAAAGCGCAGCTGTGGGGGATCTAGGTGACGCCAAGCGGTCAGCGTCGTAAGGGCGAGTGACCCAGAGGAGTCGAGTGCGTTTACTAATTACAACACCTCCTACGCCGGAAACAAGATCGGGGGTTCCCAAAGAGAAGGCATCACCAACCGTAGCACAGAACATAAGACATATAATACACACATAAATTAAAAAAAAAATGACATTAACCCTATTAAATCACATCAGAAATATGCCCAAGAAATTTAGAGGTTTTGACTTCACGAAAAAAAAATATTTCAGACATTAACCTTAAGAGAGAACATCACAATATCCTATAAATTATACATAAAACCAAAATAGCCTATAGAGGTTAAGCCTCCTATAAAAAAAAAATATATTACTAACCCTAATACACATACACTTTCACATGTCTGATTAATTTTGAGGTTATGCTTATCGAACATAGCACTGAGGCACTTATACACAACACACAGGAAAAAGAAATCACTAATGTCACCAAAACCAAAAATGTTAAATGTCACACTTCACCACAGGCTTGAAGATTCGGAAACAGGGGCTGACTAGCAGCGTTCGCAACACTGGAGTTATATATGTTTATGGGACCGTAGTTCGACTGAGGGGGGTCCACAATCACTTCCCGAATCTCAACCATCTTAGGATTGGAGATATTTATGTACATTATCGGAAGAGGTGCTATTGAGACGTTCACGTCGATGGAGGAATTGCTTTCCAAACTTACGGACATCGACTCCATCAGCACGTATTCGTCGCTGGCGGAACACCCTGGAGGCAAGACGAGGCTTCCGCGGCCCATGATAGACTTTCTGACAATTTTCTCCGGGCAGGCAATAACCAAGGTTCTATTAGGGTTGACGCTCAAAAGCCATTGCCCAGCTTCAGGACCTTTGGCATACACCGCGTATTTTGCCGACGAGAGGCGGATTTCGCAATTCCGGTTAATTTGGTCAGTTGCATTTAAAAAGACCGAAATACTACACGAACTGGACAGATTGGTATGGAGGGGAAAGGTAGGCGGACAGATCTCAATATCGCCCCTTCTGCAGTTCGAATAATAGCCCTCTGGCAGGAGTGCGAACTGATTCTGTTCGCTGGACACGGCCAAATACGGCGTATCTGGTTCAAGGACCACGGAATGCGTACCATCCGGGTGAAGGGAAGGAAAAGCGAGCGCCCTGAAGACGATGAAGTTCCTTCCCCGGTGATGCAGAGGTAGAGTGATTAGGAGAGCAATACTATGTGACCACCTTGTCACTCTTACAGCTGCGGCGTCGTAAATAGGCAGCTCCGATTTTCCATCATACGCCACAAACTCTAGGTTCGGTGTCAATTGAGATCGTGCTTTTTTAAGAATGTCCGACAGTTGGGTGGGAGATAGGATGGACGGGGTTAGTTTGCCCAGCTCGGCTAGCATGATGATATTTTAAACGCGAGAGACCCCATCGGATAATTCCGAAATATGTCGCAATATTGATAAAAAGGTGATGTGAATGATACTAAAAATTTTCTCCGCGGACTGTGAAGCAGTTAAAGTCGCGTTCTCGATATTACTGAGATGCTGTTGCAAGGTGAGAAGGGCTTTGGCCGTCTGCGAAAGCATTTGATCATGCCTCTCCAGCGTGTCCGAAAAAGGGTGAGTCTGGAGTTGAAAGACTCCTCAGTGTTTTCCGCGACTCGCGTTATTTGTTCATGGAGCGCTTTAATTTGATCGTCCGTAGCTGTACCTACCAAAAAGTGCAGACCATATCCAATGGCATCAATTATGCCCCTTGGGGTTCTAAAACTAACACTATCTAAGGAACTAAGACTAATCGAGTCCAACACACTGTAAACACCCATGGCGTCCCGTTTTAAAATAGCAGCGTACTCCCGCGAGATGCCTCTAAGTAGGACAGAGGAGTCCAAGTTGCTCCCATTCACCTTTTCCTCACACAGGATTCCGAACGCCTTGTATTGCTGGTACACTTCCCGCAGGGCATCGCCAAAACTATTGAGGTGCAGGTCCACGTGCACTACCCACTCGCCGTCGGGAAAAACTAGCGTCTGATGCGGCACAAACAGGATTCCGTAGGAGAGGGAAAACAGGAACGCGAAGAATACGCCCTTCCACATGGCCATCTGCAAGAAACCGTACCTGTAGCACAACTGATATCGTTGGTGAAGCCTGCCATGGTAAGGGAGGAAGATGGAGGGTTTCCTCGAGGGTTGCGCCGGCGCCAGTCTACCGCCTGCCTCCGCCTGGCGTTCCGGGACTGCCGGATCGCCAGGTGACTATCCGCGTGGCTCTGCCTAGTCGCCTTGTGGGGGTCAGCGTGCCTTCGTTCAGGAGCTCGAGCACTTTTCCTGAGCTTCCCTCCAGCCGTGGTAAAACGATATCCTGCCTCCCCTCCCCTCCCCTCCGGTGCCGGGAGGGGAGGCAGGAAGTTATTCCCTGCAGACTCTCTGCACACAGACTCCGTATCCCGCTCTGTCCCAAAGGAAGGTACTCCTCTTCCCATGGGCTGGAGGTTGACCGGGTTTCCCCGAAATTGCACCACTCGTCGCAGGGGTCGAGCCACCGGCCGGGCGTAGGTGGTACCTCTCTTGGAACGGCGAACTCATCCAGATTTCCCCGGCAGCCTTGCTCAACTAGCCCCTTGCTACTAGCGGAGCCTCCTTCAAGAATTGGGGGGGCTTCTAGGTCTTCTAAGTCGTCCCCAAAGAGGCGCAGTAACTGCTCTCGGCGCGACTCCTTCTTGGCGCACCGTCTAGGACTCCGGGGCGCCATGCTGGATCGGTTTCGCCTCACGACACACCCTACTGGGTAGAGGACGGAGATTATAGCGTGAAGGCCTGGTGTTAGCAGCCACAGGTTGCTCTGTGCGGTCAGCTGTTATTTCTCCATTTGCTGACTCCGGCGAGCCGTTCTGCTGGCACAGAGGTGAAGCACCGGTGATCCCTCTCGGTGAACAGGGTCGAGGATTATGGTCGGGTGAGGTGGAGGATTCCTCATCCGCAGGAAGGGTTGGAAGAGGGAGTGGATCGGGATCTGGTGGTAGGGGTAGGAGATTGCGTAGGTGAGCAGTAAGGTTGCGCCCATTCTCAAGGTTTTGGATATTCATTGTTACCGGGCTCCGAACCCTTATAACCCGATATGGCCCAACCCAACGTGATACGAGTTTTTTGGATTGACCCGCCGATAGAGACATGTTGCGCAAGAGGACCAATTGCCCTATTGCTATACCCGGCAAAGTTAAGCCCCGATTGTATCTTTGATGCTCATACTCAATGTTTTCTTTGTTGAATTCCGTTGCTTGTCCCTGCGCAAAGGCTAGTCTACGTAGTAGCTCTTGATCATACGGAGGATCCTCGGCATATGAGGGGAGGGCAGGTGAAAGCTCTGTGTCCCATGGCCCGTTTAGATTTCGACCATACATTAGGTACGCGGGGCTATATCCTGTCATCCGATGCTTACTATTACGGTAGACGAATAGAGCGAAGTTAAGTTGTTCGTCCCAATCAGAATGATCCTGACTCACGTAGTGGGAGATCACGGCCGTGAACGATTGATGTGCTCTTTCTAATCTTCCGTTCGCTGCTGGGTTATAAGGGGAGGTGAGGATCGTTTTTATCTTGAGAATTTTGCAAATATTCTTCATAAGATTCGAGGTGAAATTGGCCCCTCTATCCGTGAGGAGATATCTTGGCACGCCGTGGCGGCATATTATGTTTTCTACAAAGCATTTCGCGATAGTTTCGGCCGTTTGGTCGGGAATTGCATAAGCCTCAGGATATCTTGTGAAGTAATCTTGGCAAGATAGGATGTATCTGTTCCCTCGCGATGACCGCGGCAGTGGCCCTACAATGTCTAGCGCTATTTTTTCTAGAGGATAAGTGGCCTCGGTGACCGGTTGGATCGGAACCGCTCTAGGACCGGATTTTCGTCTTTTGCAATCCAAGCATTTCTGTACATATAGTCGCGTTTCCGTGTAGCAACCTTCCCAATGAAAGTTTTTCTGCACTATCTCGAGCGTTTTATCGAATCCTAGATGTCCTGCGAGTGGGTTGTCGTGACAACGTTCTAGTATATAGGCTCGCATGGTTTTAGGTGCGCATATACGAAATGCGTGGTCCGGGGCTCTCGTGTGAACCTTATATAAAACTCCATCATCATCGTAAAAATAATTCGAATCATGCTGCTTCGCCAAAACGTGGATTGGTTGGAGCTCCGGACAGATGGATTGCTCCCTCGCTATTCTTGCCTTATCCCAAGTCGGTTCGAATTTTACTGACTCGGTTTGCAATGCATTAACGGAAGGAGGCACCCTAGAGAGTGCATCTACGTGGGGCATTTCCTTCCCGGGTCGATAGCGGATCTCGTAGGTGTATTCGCTTAATTCCATAATCCATCTAGCCAGCCTAGGTTTTGGTTCCCGCTGTGTTAGTAGCCACCTTAGAGGTTGGTGGTCGGTGCATAACGTGAAGTGACGGCCTAGGAGGTACACCCTGAATTTTTTCACCATTTCGACCGCGGCCAAACACTCGAGTTCGGTGGCGGAATACGACCTCTCGGCTTTTCTCAATTGCCTACTTGCGCACGCAACTGGGTGCTCTCCATCCGGAAATTCCTGCGACAAAATCCCCCCGAGCGCACATTGAGATGCGTCGGTATAGAGAATGAAGGGCCGGGAAAAGTCGGGTATTTTAAGGATCGGTTGATTATGCAGATACCCCCGCAAGCGGACGAAAGCTTGCTCCTGATTCTCCGACCAAACAAACGGTACGCCCTTTTTTAATAAGGCCGTGAGGGGACTGGAGATTCACGCGAACTCCGGGATAAATTTACGATAGTATCCCACCAACCCAAGAAAGGACTGTATCGCTTGGACGCTTTGGGGAGTGGGGAAATTCCTAATTATTTCGATTTTCTCCTCGTCCGGCTGTAGGCCATCCGCGGAGAGGACATGGCCTAAGAACTTAACCCTTTTCCTAAAAAACCTGCATTTTTGCGGTTTCAATCTGAGATTCGCCATTCTAAGCCTTCGAAATATTTCTCTGAGTCCTTCGATGTGATCTTCGCACGTCGCATCGTAAAGAAGAATATCGTCTAAGTAACACGCGCAGTTTCTGTGGAGTAGGCCGTTTAAGACTCTTGACATTAGACGCATAAAGGTGGACGGGGCATTCGCATGGCCAAAGCTCATGCGATTGCACTCGTAATGTCCATCCGGAGTTCTAAAGGCCGTATACTTCTTGCTCTCTTCTTCCACTTCCACCTGCCAGTAACCACTACAAAGATCCATCGTCGAAAAATAGCGAGCACCGCCTACTTGATCGAACGTCTCCTCCATATTGGGTATGGGGAAGACTTCCTTTATCGTCACATTGTTCAATGCCCGATAGTCAATGCAAGGCCGATATTGCATGGGTGCGCCTTCCGCGACCTTTTTCCTAACTAAAATAATGGGAGCGGACCATGGGCTCGTGGAAGGCGATATAACACCTTGCGATAGCATTTCCGCGATCGCCTTTTCGAGAGCCGCCCTCTGCGAGTGAGGGACGCGATAGGGTTGTTTCTTAATTGGGGCCGCAGCACCCACATCAATAGTATGCTTCACTAATTTCGTGCAACCTAACGACACGTCCCCATGGACGAATATGTCGGAAAATTCGCTTAAGATGCCCTTAAGCGGAATCAGTGCTTCAGGTGGCACGTCCTCGAAATCAAAGAGGGATAATAAGTCGGCGCGCGCGGAAGACTCCGGCCATAATTCCGCGTCATCCGAACTGATTTCATTCACGGAGGGAAATACCTCATCACTATCTATAATCTCTACTGCTACAGCCGATCCGTTCTTTACCACTATATCGTAATTATTCGTATTGCATATAAGAAAAGGGATAAAGCCATCGCGCCTTACTCGCGCTATCGAAGGCAGCACAGTGACATCGTTTTCACTATAATTCACTAAAACTTCCTTTTCCATTAAATTTTCATTCCCCGCCCTTGTTAATACGATAGACAGCGGAGGGACCTTAACTTTTTCCATAATAAATACTACACTGTCCTCCATTCTCTCCTTTCCTAAAGACACACTCTCGTCTTCCTCAGCCACTGCACCATTCTCCATATCTACAGGTGTCTCTTTGTCTTTAGATTCGAAAAGACCAAATTCTTCATGATCTCCCATATCATGAGAGGAAATGACTTGCGCGATGACATCGCCAGCGTCCAAAGACTTCCGTAAGAAGGTCCGTAGTTTTTGATGGCAGAGTTCCACAGCGATTCTGAGATTCCCTCCTTCAATATTCAAAGAAGAATAATAAGACTGTCAAGGTCTCCTTTTATTGCCTCTCTGTCTATATTAATTTCTTCTTCGTGGAAGGGGTTCATCCAAATAGTCGCGTCAACCAAGCTCCTGCCCCCTGCAGAATGCATTGAACAAGCTTAGGATACATGGACATGTTAGGGGCATGTGGCTTCAATTTCAGTAACCTGTTGCTTGGTACTGTGTGGATCCTTATTAAGGGTGGACAATTATGGTTCACACTAGCTTGTTCCAGTAGCACGATTTGATCTGGATAACAGGGTGTTCATACACAGAACAGTAAATAAGTATCTGCTTCAAGACTATTGGATTTGATCAATGAGATATCATGAGATTTACTTGTCTCTTGTTTTCCTTAAGATGGCATGTAAATTTTAATGACAGAGTTCCACAGCGATTCTGAGATTCCCTCCTTCAATATTCAAAGAAGAATAACAAGACTGTCAAGGTCTCCTTTGATTGTCTCTCTGTCTATATCAATTTCTTCTTCGCAGAAAGGGGTTCATCCAAATTGCTGGGTCGCCCAGGTCATGTGAGGGGCCATTCACTTCAATCTTGGAGCCATCGCATTGGGTGTTGTCACTTGGCTCTCTTACCTCAACTGCAGAATGTACTTAACAAGTGTAACATAGGTGGACATGTATTGTGCCAGTCTCAACATTTGCTGAATACACAACAGAAGTGCAGTCACATGTGTCATATAAGATAGTCCTAAATTTTTTATGGTTTTGCAAAAGGAAGTCAGAGACTCCATCCCACATGTTAGGATTGCTAGAATGTGAAGGTTTTAAGTTCATCAAGATGTGTTTTGAGCATTAAGATAAACTAGTTAAAATGTTTTAAATATCCGTGCCATCTGTTCTTATAATTCCTGTATGGCAACCATTATCTTGGTCGTCTTGATAAGAAATGAATTTGATGATCATAGGACTTAGAATGTCTCCTCAATGGACAGTACCGCTTTGTTCTTCAGGAATTCTTGCACTGCCTTTCTTAATTCTCCTTTGAATGTGGAAAGTTGCTTACCCATACCCTCAAGGGTCTTCCTCAGCTCTATGTTCTTCGAATCGGTGTTCCTCTTGCAGGCTTTGGTAGGTGCCTGTAAGGAAAAACTGTCTTGATATGACTTAAATTTTATGATCATTGGTTTTGGTCTCTGGTCAACTTTTGACCTGGGGGCTCCAACCAGATGCACCCAATCAAGTCGATTCTCCTCCATAGAGACATTTAAATTGTCTCTGGTATTCCGTGAATGAGGAGGGAATTCCTTCTGGAAAATTGCCCTATGGCATCTAAATTGTCCTCGAGTAATTTGCTGAGATCCACGAAACATCTTAACTTCTCAGTAAATTTTTCTTGGAATGTGGTGAATCTCTCCTCAATGGACAATACCGCCTTGTTTTTCGGATATTTTTGAACGGCCTGTCATAAGTCACCTTTGAATGTGGAAAGCTGCTTCTCCATTCCCTCAAAGCTCTTAGCAGCTCTTTATTCTTTGACTCGAGGTATCTCCTGTGGGCAATGGGAGTGGCCTGTAAGGAAAAGCTGTCTTGATATGATGAAATTTAATTATTAACAGTCTTGGTCTCTGGTCAACTTTTACCTGGGGGCTCAAACACAATGCACCAAATCGAGTCGATTTACCTCCATTGAGACCTTTAAATTGTCTCAGAAAAGGCCTGCCAATGTGATGATGCATTTCTCATAAGGTTTCTCCAGTATTCCATTTATGAAAAGACACTCCAGCACGTCCATCTGCTCATACAGAATTTGCTGAGATCTGCGAAACGTCTTAACTCCTCCGAAATTTTTCTTGGAATGTGGTGAATCTCTCCTCAATGGACAGGAATCGAATGGGGGATCTGCATCTCCATACCCTCAAGGGTCTTTTGCAGCTTCATGTTCTCAGACTCGAGGTCTCTCTTGCTGGCAACAGGACGGGTCTGTAAGGAAAAACTGTTAGGAAAGGGAAACAGAAAGAAAATAAAAAGCATGAAATGTGCCTCATGGTGATTATGAAGAAATTGAATTTTTTCTATCTAATGTGAGGATTTTCTCCCTCTCCTTTTATTCAGATTATGTTTTTTTACAAGTGTAAGGTTAAAAGTTCTCAGCCAGACAATGAAAGACATTGATTTTCTGAAAAAAAATAATTTCATTTGTTACATAATCTCCCTTGCCTTCTACACACTCGATCAAGCATTTCTTCATTATAACTTCCTGGAAAGGAGAGTCTAGGATGCTATGAAAATATCCACTGTATTCTTCAGTTCTGCAATAAACAAGGATGGTCACTTACCTTTTTTGTAGTGCCTAAGTACATGGGGTGGCAGTGAATGCTACTTCTGTAGGAGGCCAGGGGGCCTAATGGTTTCTGGTCTCAATTGGCTTCTTGAAGGCATCAATTTCGACAACCTGCTCCACGTTAGTCTGTGGATACTTTTCTTAAGGGTGGACTTCTTTGTAAATTCAGAGTCCATAGTTTCACTTGGCTCTGTTACCTCCACTTTAGAATGTGTCAACCAAGCATCCCATGTATAGACATGTAATCTCAACATTTGATGAAGAGGCAGCAGAAGCACAGTCACTTTTATCATTTTAGATTTATACCCCAATTTTCTATGGGGGAGTTCCACAAGGATAAATCTTCCATTTCTATTACTTCATCACTGATGGGGCTCATGTAAATAGTTTGGTCACCAAGGCTGGGGCCAAAGAGTGGAACAAAGATTTCTGAAGGTCTGATATATAGGAAACTTCTCTGATTGATTGATGTGAATCAATTGACCATTCATATGATTGACTAATAGGCCCAGCAGCACTATAATCCTCATTTTGTAAATGACAAATGGAATTAGGTTACATATCACTGTTTAATATCCCCAAATAAATCTCTGCTGCACTTACTCTGATATAATGTGACATTTTACAATGTGGCATATAGCTACAATGCTTATGTTGCAGGTTAGAGTTGAAGGGGAAGGAGAGTTGGTTAAGGGAAGTCTTTTTATAATAATTTTCATAATAAAAAAAATAAGAAAAGTAATTTGCTGAGATCCAAGAAAAAGTTTAACTCCTCCATAAATTTTTCTTGGAATGTGGTGAATCTCTCCTCAATGGACTGGCATCGAATGGGGGATCTGATTCTCCATACCCTCAAGGGTCTTAGAGTATGATCATAGGACTTGGAATCTCTCCTCAATGGACAATACACTTGATTGATTATCATAGGACTTGGAATCTCTCCTCAATTGATGATACTCTTTGTTCTTCTGGGATTCTTGAACTGCCTACTTAATTCTGCTTTGAATGTGGAACTTTGATTCTCCATACCCTCAAGGATCGTCCACAGCTCTGTGTTCTTCCAATCGGTGTTCCTCTCGCGGGCTTCAGTAGCGGCCTGTAAGGAATAACTGTCTTGATATGACTTGAATTTTATTATTATCGGCCTTGGTCTCCGGTCAACTTTTGACCTGGGGGCTTAAATACGATGCACCCCATCAAGTCAATTTTCCTCCATAGAGACATTTAAATTGTCTCTGGTTTTCTGTGTAAGAGCAGGCAGTTTCAGCTAGAGGATTGCTCTATGTCATCTAAATTGTCCTCGAGTAATTCGCTGAGATCCACAAACATATTTGACTTCCTAATTACTTCCTAATTAGTTTAGGATAACAGGATGTTCATTCACAGAACAGTAAATAAGTATCTGCTTCAAGACTACTGGATTTGCTCAGTGGGATCTCGAGATTTACTTTCCTCTTGTTTTCTTAAAGAAGGTCCGTAGTTTTTGATGGCCGAGTTCCACAGCGATTCTGAGATTCCCTCCTTCAATATGCAAAGAAGAATAACAAGACTGTCAAGGTCTCCTTTAATTGCCTCTCTGTCTATATCAATTTCATCTTCGTGGAAGGGGTTCATACAAATAGTCGCGTCAACCAAGCTCCTGCCCCCTGCAGAATGTATTGAACAAGCTTAGGATACATGGACATGTTAGGGGCATGTGGCTTCAATTTCAGTAACCTGTTCCTTGGTACTGTGTGGATCCTTATTAAGGGTGGACAATTATGGTTCACACTAGCTTCTATTTGTTCCAGTAGCACGATTTGATCTGGATAACAGGGTGTTCATACACAGAACAGTAAATAAGTATCTGCTTCAAGACTATTGGATTTGATCAATGAGATATAATGAGATTTACTTGTCTCTTGTTTTTTTTAAGATGGCATGTAAGTTTTGATGACAGAGTTCCACAGCGATTCTGAGATTCCCTCCTTCAATATTCAAAGAAGAATAACAAGACTGTCAAGGTCTCCTTTTATTGCCTCTCTGTCTAAATCAATTTCTTCTTCGTGGAAGGGGTTCATCCAAATAGTCGCGTCAACCAAGCTCCTGCCCCCTGCAGAATGTATTGAACAAGCTTAGGATACATGGACATGTTAGGGGCATGTGGCTTCAATTTCAGTAACCTGTTCCTTGGTACTGTGTGGATCCTTATTAAGGGTGGACAATTACGGTTCACACTAGCTTCTATTTGTTCCAGTAGCACGATTTGATCTGGATAACAGGGTGTTCATACACAGAACAGTAAATAAGTATCTGCTTCAAGACTATTGGATTTGATCAATGAGATATAATGAGATTTACTTGTCTCTTGTTTTTTTAAGATGGCATGTAAGTTTTGATGACAGAGTTCCACAGCGATTCTGAGATTCCCTCCTTCAATATTCAAAGAAGAATAACAAGACTGTCAAGGTCTCCTTTGATTGTCTCTCTGTCTATATCAATTTCTTCTTCGCAGAAAGGGGTTCATCCAAATTGCTTCAAAGTTGAAGATAGATATAGACTTTCTGACAATTTTCTCCGGGCAGGCAATAACCAAGGTTCTATTAGGGTTGACGCTCAAAAGCCATTGCCCAGCTTCAGGACCTTTGGCATACACCGCGTATTTTGCCGACGAGAGGCGGATTTCGCAATTCCGATTAATTTGGTCAGTTGCATTTAAAAAGACTGAAATACTACACGAACTGGACAGATTGGTATGGAGGGGAAAGGTAGGCGGACAGATCTCAATATCGCCCCTTCTGCAGTTCGAATAATAGCCCTCTGGCAGGAGTGCGAACTGATTCTGTTCGCTGGACACGGCCAAATACGGCGTATCTGGTTCAAGGACCACGGAATGCGTACCATCCGGGTGAAGGGAAGGAAAAGCGAGCGCCCTGAAGACGATGAAGCTCCTTCCCCGGTGATGCAGAGGTAGAGTGATTAGGAGAGCAATACTATGTGACCACCTTGTCACTCTTACAGCTGCGGCGTCGTAAATAGGCAGCTCCGATTTTCCATCATACGCCACAAACTCTAGGTTCGGTGTCAATTGAGATCGTGCTTTTTTAAGAATGTCCGACAGTTGGGTGGGAGATAGGATGGACGGGGTTAGTTTGCCCAGCTCGGCTAGCATGACGATATTTTAAACGCGAGAGACCCCATCGGATAATTCCGAAATATGTCGCGATATTGATAAAAAGGTGATGTGAATGATACTAAAAATTTTCTCCGCGGACTGTGAAGCAGCTAAAGTCGCGTTCTCGATATTACTGAGATGCTGTTGCAAGGTGAGAAGGGCTTTGGCCGTCTGCGAAAGCATTTGATCATGCCTCTCCAGCGTGTCCGAAAAAGGGTGAGTCTGGAGTTGAAAGACTCCTCAGTGTTTTCCGCGACTCGCGTTATTTGTTCATGGAGCGCTTTAATTTGATCGTCCGTAGCTGTACCTACCAAAAAGTGCAGACCATGTCCAATGGCATCAATTATGCCCCTTGGGGTTCTAAAACTAACACTATCTAAGGAACTAAGACTAATCGAGTCCAACACACTGTAAACACCCATGGCGTCCCGTTTTAAAATAGCAGCGTACTCCCGCGAGATGCCTCTAAGTAGGACAGAGGAGTCCAAGTTGCTCCCATTCACCTTTTCCTCACACAGGATTCCGAACGCCTTGTATTGCTGGTACACTTCCCGCAGGGCATCGCCAAAACTATTGAGGTGCAGGTCCACGTGCACTACCCGCTAGCCGTCGGGAAAAACTATCGTCTGATCGGCACAAACAGGATTCCGTAGGAGAGGGAAAACAGGAACGCGAAGAATACGCCCTTCCACATGGCCATCTGCAAGAAACCGTACCTGTAGCACAACTGATATCGTTGGTGAAGCCTGCCATGGTAAGGGAGGAAGATGGAGGGTTTCCTCGAGGGTTGCGCCGGCGCCAGTCTACCGCCTGCCTCCGCCTGGCGTTCCGGGCCTTCCGGGACTGCCGGATCGCCAGGTGACTATCCGCGTGGCTCTGCCTAGTCGCCTTGTGGGGGTCAGCGTGCCTTCGTTCAAGAGCTCGAGCACTTTTCCTGAGCTTCCCTCCAGCCGTGGTAAAACGATATCCTGCTCTGTAGGAGAGTTCTGCTCCGGTGCCAGGAGGGGAGGCAGGAAGTTATTCCCTGCAGACTCTCTGCACGCAGACTCCGTATCCCGCTCTGTCCCAAAGGAAGGTACTCCTCTTCCCATGGGCTGGAGGTTGACAGGGTTTCCCCGAAATTGCACCACTCGTCGCAGGGGTCGAGCCACCGGCCAGGCGTAGGTGGTACCTCTCTTGGAACGGCGAACTCATCCAGATTTCCCCGGCAGCCTTGCTCAACTAGCCCCTTGCTACTAGCGGAGCCTCCTTCAAGAATTGGGGGTGCTTCTAGGTCTTCTAAGTCGTCCCCAAAGAGGTGCAGTAACCGCTCTCGGCGCGACTCCTTCTTGGCGCACCGCCTAGGACTCCGGGGCGCCATGCTGCATCGGTTTCGCCTAACGACACACCCTAGGTCTTCTAAGTCGTCCCCAAAGAGGCGCAGTAACCGCTCTCGGCGCGACTCCTTCTTGGCGCACCGTCTAGGACTCCGGGGCGCCATGCTGCATCGGTTTCGCCTAACGACACACCCTAGGTCTTCTAAGTCGTCCCCAAAGAGGCGCAGTAACTGCTCTCGGCGCGACTCCTTCTTGTCGCACCGTCTAGGACTCCGGGGCGCCATGCTGGATCGGTTTCGCCTCACGACACACCCTACTGGGTAGAGGACGGAGATTATAGCGTGAAGGCCTGGTGTTAGCAGCCACAGGTTGCTCTGTGCGGTCAGCTGTTATTTCTCCATTTGCTGACTCCGGCGAGCCATTCTGCTGGCACAGAGGTGAAGCACCGGCGATCCCTCTCGGTGAACAGGGTCGAGGATTATGGTCGGGTGAGGTGGAGGATTCCTCATCCACAGGAAGGGTTGGAAGAGGGAGTGGATCGGGATCTGGTGGTAGGGGTAGGAGATTGCGTAGGTGAGCAGTAAGGTTGCGCCCATTCTCAAGGTTTTGGATATTCATTGTTACTGGGCTCCGAACCCTTATAACCCGATATGGCCCAACCCAACGTGATACGAGTTTTTTGGATTGACCCGCCGATAGAGACATGTTGCGCAAGAGGACCAATTGCCCTATTGCTATACCCGGCAAAGTTAAGCCCCGATTGTATCTTTGATGCTCATGCTCAATGTTTTCTTTGTTGAATTCCGTTGCTTGTCCCTGCGCAAAGGCTAGTCTACGTAGTAGCTCTTGATCATACGGAGGATCCTCGGCATATGAGGGGAGGGCAGGTGAAAGCTCTGTGTCCCATGGCCCGTTTAGATTTCGACCATACATTAGGAGTAGAGGAGATATGGGGGTTCTGGCGCATCTTATCTTTGATCTAATCTAAGATTGATGATAAGATAAGATTGATTGATAAGATAAGATTGATTGATAAGATTGATTGATAAGATAAGATTGATTGATAAGATAAGATTGATTGATAAGATAAGATTGATTGATAAGATAAGGTCTATTTTTAGATTTTTAGTAAAAAATGCCCTCCTTGCGATTTTTGAGAGGTGAATGAGGTTATTTTTCAAAAAAAGTTTTGTCCAGACAGGGAGTTGAACCCTGGTCCTTCAGACTTCAGTCTAACGCTCTTCCGTTGAGCTATCTGGGCTTGAGGATTTAGGTGGTTAAAAAAACTTATATATGTAAAGTTTTTTTATTGGAAAAAATCAATATTTAGCTCAAAATGGTGATGATTTTTAGAGGTGAAATAAAAAAAGGTTTATTAAGAGGAAAAAAAATTTATTTACAAGTTTTGAAGTTATTTTGGAGATTTTACATCAGTACAAATCATTATTTACATTATTTACAAATCAAACATTACAAGAATCAACGTGTTCTGATGTTGAGCGATGCTTTGCAAAAAGTGTTGATCACAAAAAATTAAAATATTTTTCATCGGAATCATCATCAGCCTCTCCGAGATCAGATCTGGGCATCCTCAAGTGCTTTTCCCTTAGTTCTGAAAGAGATTCTTTAGTAGATGAGGAACTTACGATATCATAATCACAAGAGACAAGATTGTTGTACTTCCCATTGATTTGTCGATATATACTCGCTCTAACAATATCCAACTTTACACATCCACAGGCGTCTGGACCACACCTCGTTGAATCATTTGCCCAAGGACATAATATATTATGTTCTTCCCCCCTCTTATTGATGGTAAATTCCATGTGCTTAGTTTGTTCCAAAAAGGAATTAATGAGATCTTTACACGATTCCGGAAGATCTAAGGAATCATCTTGAAGGAACTCTTGCATTTCCTTCCACACATACTTCATCAGCATATACTTCATGGATTTATTACCCATCCTCGCTCATGCACACTTGAGTTCGCTTTGATGGAACTTGCATGAGTGAGCTCTTTCAAGGCTACGTATGGCCATGTGATATGACGATACTGAGTCCTTGCACGAGGAGATGAGTAAGCTTTTTCAAGGTTATGGGTGTGTGAGGTTTTTGAAGTGGGAAAAGTTTGGAGACTTCCACCAAGGCATGTGTTTATTTTTTTTGTTGCGGCTGAGCAGCTACAATGAAAATAGTTTTAGAAGAGATTTCAGCACTCTACCAACTGAGCTACCTGGGCTTGAGTATGAAAAGATTTTCGGGATTTTAGTCGACGTAATATGTACATTGTGCACACTCTCCCCTCCAACAATCCCAGCATTGACA
Source organism: Pachydiplax longipennis (assembly GCA_036926295.1). Lineage (NCBI taxonomy): Eukaryota > Metazoa > Arthropoda > Insecta > Odonata > Libellulidae > Pachydiplax > Pachydiplax longipennis. Next base: position 8,707,825 of record JAVFKF010000010.1, read on the forward strand.
CTCAATTAATCCATGCTCACATACCATATGCACTGCACATTTGCCACAGATGGGGGTGCATATATGTGTTTTCTTAGTTATTAAGCCGCACTTATCACATAAGATGTCTGGCTCACACTCAGCCACATGGAAGTGTCCGCACTTCTCACATAGGGGGGATATTCTGGTAAAGAAGAATAGAAATAGATTTAGTTTTTTATATTTTTTATTCTGTCAATTTCAAGGATGATTTTTTTCATCCTTTCTAATTACATATTCTTTTTTGATTATTGTATATCAATTTCAAGGATGATTTTATCATCCTTTCTAATTAAGTACATATTTTTTTGTGATAGTTTGTTATACATATCGCAATCTTCATTATTAAATTTAAAACAAGAGGGGATAAATATTTTCCCCTTCGAAATTGTCGCTGCTACTGCGTACCCAAATTTAGTTTTTATTTGATTCAACTCCTCGATCTGGTATGGGGTGTTAGAATCTAAATCCTCTTTTTTCAAGTATGCAGCATTCCCATCTTCGATTTTTTTCATTAGTTTAGCTAGTATCTGTGAGGAGAGAGAGAATTTTTTAGAATGTTGTTAATGGGAATTAATAAATTTAAAATTTTTCAAAATTTATTTACTTTAGAAAAGATGATTTCAGTGTATATTCTAACCATCACAACTAGTATAATTATATAAATAAATGGTATATATTGATCTTCATAAAAAAGAGGTGATGGATATGGAGATTTTCTATTCTTCACAAAACTGAATAGAAAATAATTTAGAAATTTACCGGATCTTCTAAGAAATTGATAGGCAATGCCATCTCGGAGAAGATAATATATTCATCTCTCGATGGCCCGCTAGACTCTAATTTCTCATTATTAAAATCGGGCATTTCTTCATGACATAAAAGCTGAATAGAGAAAGAGAAATAAATAGAAAATATTTAAAAGGATATTTAGGAAATACCATACTTACATCTTTTTGCCCGAGGTTGCTGCTACGTTTGCTCATGTTGACAAGGTCTTGGAGATTGAAGACTGGATTGAAGAGTTTCGAGTAGAGGGTCACCCAGGACATGCAAGGGGCTGTTTGCCTCAATTTCAGAGCATGGAGAGCATTCTCTTTGCCTACACCTGCTTCACCCTCACAGCATTGTCTCTCTGTGCCAGTCAGGTCATGTAGCCCTACATCACTGGATGATGTCCTTCTGTGTATCAGGGCTGATTTGCCCTAAAAGTTCAAACTTAATTTTCAGGCAATGATGGTTCACACTTGCTTCTATTTGTTCCAATAGCACAAATATTTCTGGATACAGGATGTTTATTCACAGAACAGTATGCATGTTGCTCAGGTTCTCCTTCAACGCTCTGTATAACTGGTATCATTTCAGGTGGTCCCTAGTTTTTGATGGCAGAGTTCCACAACGATTCTGAGATTCCCTTCTTAAATGCCTGTAGGAGGATAACTAGGTCATCCAAGTTTTCCATACCTTCGATTGCCTCATTGTCTATATCAATTTCTGCCTCGCTGATTTGGTTCCTCCAAATAGATGTGTCACAAAGACATGCAATGGGCATGCAAAGACTCTTTGCTTCAATTTCGGAGCATGGAGAGCAATCTCTTTGCCTACACCTGCTTCCCCCTCACAGTATCGTCTTTTTTGTGCCAGTTAGGGCTGGTTTGTCCTAAAAGCTCAAACTTAATTTTCTGCCAATGATGGTTCACACTTGCTTCCATACCTTCTTGCATCATACTAACTAATTTTTAGTTATTGGCAAAATGAAGAAATGTGAGGTTATGAGCTACAAAAAAAGACAAACAGCATGAGCCGTGTCTGCTGGTGATTCTTAAAAGATTTGATTTTCTATCTTATGTGAGAATTTTCTCTTCTCTTTTACTTCAAGGGTATGCTTTTATAGGAATGTGAGGTTAAAAGTTCTCGGCCAGACAAAGAAAGACAATGATTTTAGGGCAGGGAAGTATATATAGTATATAGATAAGTAGCAGGGAAGGGTTGAAGGGGAAGGAGTGGTGGCTTAGGTAAAAGCCTTTTTATAATATTTATAATAAAAGGTCTTTATTAGGGCAAAATTGAGACTATTCTCTCAGATTCCTTTTTCTGCAGTGTGATTGATGTATTCTAAAATGTTTTAGTATATATTATTATTATTATTATTAATTGAACAGTTACAGTTAGACATATAGTCTGGTGGCAACTACATACTAAGTTAAACAAACATCCTAAAAACATAATAAGTTAAAAATACCAATACAACCCAATAATAATGATAATTCCCCACAAAATAATACAAATTTTCCCACAAACAAAACAATTTACATAAATAAAATATGTACATCTTCCCATAAACATTCCCCCTCAGTCGCACAAGTTTTTTCAGGGTTCCTGGTAGGCCTTCTCGGCTACCGTAGCGGTCCCGGGGACAAGTCCCCACCGTACATCACCCCACCAGGCAATCCCCTACTCCACCTGTACTCGTCAATGGCAAGCTCACTCGTCATTAATAATTCCTCCCAATCTTTTTAGAAATTCCCTATGATATTTTGGGAAGGGCTCGAAGACTTTTGCAGGTAAATTATTCCAATCTTTGACAGTACGGTTTAAAAAGGAGAATTTACTAATATTTGTTCTCTGTTTCAATAATCTAACTTTGTGCCTATGGTCTTTCCTACCATGAAATTTTGCTCCAGTGACTCTATTTGATAATTCTTCTAACGACTTAGCTCCTGTGTATAATTTAAAAAATAAGGTTAACCTTTTCTTTGCTCTTCGTTTCTCTAATTTTTCCCAACCCAATTCTCTTAGCATCTGAGTTACGCTATCGAGCTTCGCATACCTGCCTAAGACGAATCTTGCTGCTCTTCTTTGTACCTTTTCTATTTTTCACTTTAGTCCTACCTCATGCGGGTCCCATAGACTTTCCCCATATTCCAGTATCGGCCTAACAAATGATTTGTATGCAGCCTCTTTAACTTTCTTGTTTGATTTCCTAAGCGTACGCACTATAAAGTTTAAGGCTGTGTTGGCCTTCAAAATTATTCGCTCTATATGATCGTTCCATTTCAAGTCCCTACTGAAAGTTAAACCTAAGTATTTCACCGTATTCTCACTAGGCAAAATTTTTCCCCCAAGATTATATGCGTGTTGATATCTACTTCTATTAAAACTGATGACTCTACATTTATTCGTATTCATATCTAATTTATTAGATGAAACCCAGCTGTTTAAGGTAATTAAATCCTCCTGAAGTTCCATGCAGTCGTTCTCGTTTTTTATGTTCCTGTAAATTATGCAATCGTCTGCAAATAAACGAATTTTCGATTTAATTCCCGTTGGTAAATCATTAATAAATATTAGGAAAAGTAAAGGTCCTAGCACGCTACCTTGAGCTACTCCTGATGTTACTCTGATTTCATCGGATAACTCATCCCCAATTTTGATTCTCTGTTTCCTACCTTTAATGAAAGACTCTATCCATCTTATTACCCTTGGATCTAGGCTCATAGTGTTCACTTTCTGCAATAATATTTCATGGTCCACAACGTCAAACGCTTTTGCTAGATCTATTACCAATGCATCGACCTGTTCTCCCATTTCCTGTGCATTGACCAAGTCGAGTTGTAATCCTAACATCTGAGATTCGCATGAAAACCCTTTTCTAAAACCATGTTGATATCTGTTGATCCATCCCTCTTTCTCCCAATACTCTTTTAGGTAATCGGCAACTATTTTTTCGAACATTTTACAGATGACGCTTGTTAGACTGATTGGTCGATAATTCTTTAATAACTTTTTACTACCCCCTTTATGTATGGGAACCACCGTAGCTGTTTTCCAATCCTCCGGAATTTGACTGTTGTTTATATTTACATGGAAAATTCTGCTTAAATATGGTACTATTTCTTGTCCACCTAATTTAATGGCTTCGCAGCGTATTCCGTCTGGTCCTTGGGATTTGTTGTTTTTTAATTTGGAAATTTTCTTTAGAATATCTTTACTAGTAATTTGGAAAACCGGATAATTCTCTTTTATACTATTCGTTGCTTTTTCATTACCTTGGACCGACTTTTTATACGTACTTGAGAAATAAGATCCAAATTCATTTGCTATTTGTGAACGATCGGTTAAAATTTTGCCCATCATGTTTTCTATTTTATCTATCTCGGACTCACCTTTCCTTAAACGCTTCACGTATTTATAAAAACAATCTTTACCATTTTTTGTTATCAGATTCTCTAAGAATTTATTTTTAGCTATCTTTTTCTTGCGATTCAACTGCGTGGTCACTTCTTTGTATTTAATTTGGAATTGAGATCCTGCTTTCCTTTTCCTATACAAAGCTCTTGATTTACGCTTAAGTAACCGAATTTCAGCATTATAATATTCCGGATCCGCACTTTCCTTTAAAATTTTAGTTGGTACGTATTTTTCTATGCCTACATCTAATATATGTTTAAAATTTTTCCATATATCCTCGATATTCGATCCTTCATTTACCCAACCCCTATATTCCTTTTTAAGGTAATCGCGGAAAGCATTCACGTTCGCCTTATGGAAACTGTAAACTTTTTTATTTTTGGTGCTAATAAAATTTCTTTTAGAGCAGAAAATCTCTAGATATATTGCCTCGTGGTCGCTGATCCCTGGTAATACTTCGCATGAATTGAGTAAGTCTACCGGTTTTAACAGAAAAACATCAATTAGGTTCAAATTTCGAGTTGGCTTATTTACTACCTGTACAAAACCTCCATCACTAACAATAGAATTTACTAGCTCTTGAGCCTTCCCTCCTGACCCTTTCTTTCCTGTCCAGTCTACCTGCGGGAGGTTTAGGTCGCCTGCAATTATAACTGATTTGTTTACGTCCCGAACGTTACAGGTCATTTCAACGATCTTTTCTAATACCCCTAGGTCCTCTCCGGGTGGTCGGTACGCCCCAACAATAAGAAATTTCTGGTGACTAACCCTGTCTTCGACTTCCACACAAATAATTTCAAAATCATTATCTTTCGAAACCAAAATACTTGAATAATTTTTAGAAACGCATTTGAAAACGCCTCCCCCTTTTCCCTCTCTATCCCTTCTATAGACTTCGAACGTTTTAGGAAATACTTCTAACGAACTGACCTCATCTTTTAGCCAAGACTCAGTACCTATGACTATATCTGCATTACTTGATTCTAGTAAGGTATTAAATTTATGGATTTTATTATAAATGCTACGACAATTAACTTGCAAAAGTCTAAGAAGCCCTTCCCTCTTTTTATACGACACTATAGTCTTGCCATCTTTCGCATCGTGAGCTTTAACACCTGCCGCACCATCAGTTAGTTTCCCTGACTTATACAAGAGCCAATCACATTTTTCAATAACCTTCCAAATTTCATAGATCCTCTTCTATTTAAATGCAGGCCATCTCTCGCTAAGTCATTCACTTGCAACCAACAATTTGGATCCACAAATATGACATCCTTTTTTTCACACACCCAGTCAAGTCCACTGTTTATGTACCTTATAGAATCATAAGGCACATCTCTTCTACTAATGACGCCACTTATCACAATTTTGGCCCGACTAAACTTCTTCTTAGCAGTGTCACATAATTCTCTAACATACCCAATGATGTGGTCCGGTGACTCTGCTCTCTTCACGTTGTTCGTCCCAACATGGAACACCACCACCTCTTCATCTCCAGCTGTATCCTTCTTTTCTACTTTGGATTCAATTTCCTCCACACGAATCCCTGGATAGCACTCCACTGAGGTATCACTGGCCTTGCAATACTGGCCACTATACCTTATCATCGAGTCTCCCATGACTCGCACTTTACATTTTACTTCCTTGGACTCTTTCTCACCCTCAGTGCTCAGTTTTTCTTTCAGACCCTCGTTTTCCTTCAGCAGCCCCTGGATTTTTTCTTCACTCCTTCTCAGCTCCTCCTTCAGGTTCTCTATTTCCTTCTCCTTCTCCGATAGGAGGTTTTCAGGTCTTCAGGTTTTCTGCACTCCCGTTCTCTCTACACTTCTTACATACCCAGTCCTCAGACATACAGTCCTCTAATTTGTCTTTGGAACATTTAAAATGATACCAAGAACTACACAGATTACAATTAGTGCTGTTTTTCAGGTTCTTATTGCACTTTACACACTTCACCATACTAGCGGTCGAAGCCATCGTAACAATGCTGACTTTCACTTCCCTTTCTTTTGACCTGCGCTCACCACCCACGTCCTTACCCTTTGACGACCAGACCTCGACTGATATTGTATGGTATATTCTATCTGTTTTTCCAAAGTAATCTGCTGACAAACTCTTGTGTGCCATTGGCCAATTTTCCAACTGAACCCACCCCAGCAGTTTTCTGAGACCCTGGGATGTTAATCTAGCCTTGAATTTGGCATTATCCCTATTTAACAGTGTTAACTTTTCCATCGGAAATGAGGCAATATACAGGTAGGCACTCACTTCAAACAGATATTCCATTATCTGATAGTGAGTACACAACTTCACACTCTGATCCTTTGATGGCAGAGATATGTATGGAAATTCTCGGGCTGAAGGATTATTTTTGAATGCACCTGGTTCTGAGTATTTTGTCAGCAGAGAAATCAGTCTTCAGAACTTCAAACATTCTTATTATCTAGACAATCCTTAAATGGGGATGGTTTTGTGTGTGAGATGCGGTGCAGGATTTTAAGAGGCTTATTTCCATTGAACATATGGGAGAAAAAAGACTTACTCAGCATAGAAGGGGAGACATTGAGATAGGGGTGAGGATTCAGGTGTGGCAGATATTGGCATCTTCCAACATATGCAATCCCTGAAGTCCAAATGACTGTTTCTACTGATTTTAAGGAGAGAGACATAATATTTGAAGGACCATGCTACACCACATGTGGTGGGAGTAGAAGCATATAGATCTCACTCATTTCAACGTCATATCATCATTGAAGGGCACTTTTCAACCAAAAGTTATTGCACTACCTGTTGTGCACCATATGAGCAATTTCTATCTGCATATATGGTCTTAATTTCATTCAAAATGTCTCACTAAACCAATATGTTATTCTGTGAATTCTAATTCTATCTCTTGTGGTAGTTTAAGAGATTTTCACGGGAAGGGTGTTTTGAAAGGCATCTTGCCAGTAGGGGGAAAGGTGAATCCATATGTAACACTGTAAAGATGTTAAATCTACAGTGTACAGGTAACACTCCAGATGCTTTACAGTCTGTAAAACACAGAAGAGAATTGGGGAGAATTTATGTGAAGAAATTACATTATAAAAATTAAAATACAAAAAAAGGATTATTAAAAAAATTCTATCACTCCAAACTATATCTTCCATTTTTTGCCATGTCCATAATTCCAATCACTTTCCACTATGCTCTGAAGATACTTGAATCTCTCCACTTGCTCAATATCTTCTCTGTCAAAAACCATTCCTATTCATCCATTCATGGTCTTGGTATTTGCTTTATCTTCATTCCCTATCTTTCACATCCGTGGTTAACTCTGTCCACCATCCTATTCAATGTCTTGGGATTCTCAGCAATCACTACCATATAGTCCGTGAACTTAATACAATTTATCTTTATATATACATTTTATTTTTATATTCATACTTAGGAGTGGTGAAAGTGAATATGTAAATGTTGTATTCAGACATATTTCAAAAAAAATTTATCGAAATAAAAATATACATTAATTCAAGAATTATTTCAATTCGATCACCTCTGGTTGTGTATCATAAGGAGGAGTTTGAGTCTCCTACTTGTCCATAACGATTCTCATTTTTCTATTCCTACTTCCTTTCCCTAAGCAATGTGAATTCAACCACCTGCGGTTGTGTGCGATATAGAGGGGTTTCAGTCTCCTCATCTTCTTCAAAGAGATTCTCAGTATTCTCTTCCTTCTCCCTTCCCAAGTGGACGTTAAAAGTGTTAGTCCCCATTACATATGCCTCACCCTTGCCAACTCCACCACCACTTGCATCACCGCCTCTATGTAAATGTTATATCAAGACACTTTTCAGAATAAAAATATTTATTAAAATAAAAAAATATACATTCGTGAATTATTTGAATTCAACCACCTACGGTTATGTGTCATAAGAATGGGATAAAAGTTGGGAGCACAAATACACGGTCTGCATTACCAGTCACTTTCCAATATGAGAAAGTGCTCCAAAATTGTTTGAAACAGTATTTATTTATTTTTTATTTATTTATTATTGCACAAGTATTACATTGATGTTCAATCAGGCAGAGCCTGTCGACGGGACATATATCTTCTTACATATTTTCCAATTTAATGATAGTTAAAGACGAAAAATTTTCAGCTTAACTCTAACTAGTATGATAATAATAATAATAATTTTATTTATCCAAGGACATACATAAGTATATATAGGATACGTCAAGTCAGTCTTCCACCAACATATGATACATAATTAAATTTCCCCAGTGACAAAAGCATAATATGTCATCCACAGCGTAATAAATCCAAAGCGTAAGGCATTAAAAAACATGTCATCAGGCAGAGTTTAAAGGTGTAAGTTCCCATTTTTCTCTTCCCGCCCCCTCACTGCTAAAACTCACCTCTATTGCTGCCTCCACTGATGTTGTTATTCATGGTCTTTCCTGTGTTATGGTGCCTGTCCTCTCTGCCATCTCATTTTGCAGTGGAGCTCAACGATTGTGTCCAATCCATTTTTTCAGTGGTTCTGTCACTGCCATTGCATACTCCTAGATCATGCAGGCATTCAAAGGTGGATTGCTTTGAAGCTATCGGAGGCTGCAGTGTCACTAGTCTCTGGTTTCTACACTTCAGAATGATTAACGTAAGCATCATGTACAAGGACATGTAAGAGACCGGTCACAACATTTAATGATTATGTGACAAGCACAGTCACTTGTATAATTTAAGATGGTCCCTCATTTTTATGGTGTATTTCTGCACATCTGCTATTTTATTGGGAGGTCTTCAATTTGGTGGAAGGACAGGGGTTTGCAGGGTTTTGGAAAGCATTCTTAGGGGGTGATATTGGTGCACCATATACAGACAGAGGCATGAAATTCTGCAGAAGACTGGTCATGTTGGCCTCTGACAGGATCTTCATTTTTTCAAAATAGGTGCAGTCCAGAGGACTGAATGAGAAAGTAGCAGCAGTGAATGTGAGCATGAGGAGGATTTGCTGTGACTACACCTGTTGAACATTTTCACCATGGTTTCTCTGTGCCAGTCAGAGCTTCTATGGTCACATTACCCTATATTACTGTATGATGAAAAAGGTTTTAACTTAAGTTTTGGCCAATTAATGTTCACACATGCTTCTATTTATTCCACTAGAGCAATTTGTTCTGGATAACAGTGTCTTCATGCACAGAACAGTATATAACTAGCGCTTCTATTTGTTCCAGTAGAAAAATAAATCCTGGATAACAGGAAATTCATAAACAGAACAGTATATAAGTAAGGGTTCTATTAGTTCCACTTCCTAATTAGGTCTAAATTAGTTTAGGATAACAGGATGTTCATTCACAGAACAGTAAATAAGTATCTGCTTCAAGACTACTGGATTTGGTCAGTGAGATCTCATGATGTTTACTTGTCTCTTGTTTTCTTAAAGGCGATCAGTAGTTATTGATGGCAGAGTTCCACAGCGATTCTGAGATTCCCTCATTCAATATTCAGGGAAGGATCACAAGACTGTCAAGGTATCCTTTGATTGCCTCTCTGTCTTTATAAATTCCTTCTTCGCAGAAGGGGTTCACCCAAATTGTTTCTATTAGTTCCACTAGGCTTCCAAATAAGATTCTATTAGTTCCACTTCCTAATTAGGTCCTAATTAGGTTAGGATAACAGGATGTTCATACAAAGAACAGTAAATAAGTATCTGCTTCACAACTAATGGATTTGCTCAATGAGATATCATGAGATTTACTTGTCTCTTGTTTTCTTTAAGAAGGTCCGTAGTTTTTGATGGCAGAGTTCCACAACGATTCTGAGATTCCCTCTTTCATTAATCAGAGAAGGATAACAAGACTGTCAAGATCTCCTTTGATTGGCTCTCTGTCTATGTCAATTTCTTCTTCGCAGAAATGGGTTCCTCCAAATCGCTGGGTCACTCAGGTCATGTGAAGGGCCATTCTCTTCAATTTTGGAGCCATTGGATTCGGTGTTGTCACTTGGCTCTCTTACCTCCACTGCAGAATGTAGTTAACAAGTGTAACGTACATGGACATGTGAGGAGCCAGTCTCAACATTTGCTGAAGACGCAACAGAAGTGCAGTCACATGTGTCATATAAGATAGTCCTAAATTTTTTATGGTTTTGCAAAAGCAAGTCAGAGAGACTATCCTCCATCCCACATGGAAGGATTGCTAGAATGTGAAGGTTTTAATTTCATCGAGATGTGTTATTAAACTTTGAGCATTAAGATAAAGTAGTTTAAATGTTTTAAATATCTATGCAATCTGCTCTTATAATTCCTCTATGCCAACTATTATGTTTGCAGTCTTGATAGGAAATGAATTTGATGATCATAGGACTTGAAATCTCTCCTCAATGGACAATACACTTGATTGATTATCATAGGACTAGGAATCTCTCCTCAATTGATGATACTCTTTGTTCTTCGGGGATTTTTGAACTGCCTACTCAATTCTACTTTGAATGTGGAAATTTGATTCTCCATAACCTCAAGGGTCTTCCACAGTTCTGTGTTCTTCGAATCGGTGCTCCTCTTGCGGGCTTTGGGAGTGGCCTGTAAGCAATAACTGTCTTGATGTGACTTGAATTTTATTATTATCGGCCTTGGTCTTTCGTCAACTTTTGGCCTGGGGGCTCAAACAAGATGCACCCAATCGAGTCGATTTTCCTCCATAGAGATATTTAAATTGTCTCTGGTATTCCGTGAATGAGGAGGGAATTCCTTCTGGAAAATTGCTCTATGGCATCTAAATTGTCCTCGAGTAATTTGCTGAGATCCACGAAACGTATTAACTCCTCAGTAATTTTTTCTTGGAATGTGGTGAATCTCTCCTCAATGGACTATACCGCCTTGTTTTTCGGATATTTTTGAACGGCCTGGTGACATATCACTGTTTAATATTCCCCAATCAAATCTCTGCTGCACTTACTCTGATATAATGTGACATTTTACAATGTGGCATGTAGCTACAATGCTTAGGTTGCAGGTTATAGTTCAAGGGGAAGGAGAGTTGGTTAAGGGAAGTCTTTTTATAATAATTTTCATAATAAAAAAATAATAAAAATAATTTGCTGAGATCCAAGAAAAAGTTTAACTCCTCCATAAATTTTTCTTGGAATGTGGTGAATCTCTACTCAATGGACTGGCATCGAATGGGGGATCTGATTCTCCATACCCTCAAAGGTCTTTTGCAGCTTCGCATTCTCAGACTCGAGGTCTCTCTTGCGGACAACAGGATGGGCCTGTAAGGAAAAACGGTGAGGAAAGGGAAACAGAAAGTAGTTCATCGAGATGTGTTATTAGACTTTGAGCATTAAGATAAACTAGTTTAAATGTTTTAAATATCTATACCATCTGTTCTTATAATTCCTCTATGCCAACTATTATGTTTGCAGTCTTGATAAGAAATGAATTTGATGATCATAAGACTAGGAATCTCTTCTCAATGGACAGTACCTCTTTGTTCTTCTGGAATTCTTGCACTGCCTTTCTTAATTTTCCTTTGAATGTGGAAACTTGCTTATCCATACCCTCATTGGTCTTCCGCAGCTCTGTGTTCTTCGAATCGGTGTTCCTCCTACGGGCTTCGGGAGTAGTCTGTAAGGAATAACTGTCTTGATGTGACTTAAATTTTATGATCATTGGTCTTGGTCTCTGGTCAACTTTTGATCTGGGGGCTTAAATACGATGCACCCAATCAAGTCGATTTTCCTCCATAGAGACATTTAAATTGTCTCTGGTATTCCGTGAATGAGGAGGGAATTCCTTCTGGAAAATTGCTCTATGGCATCTAAATTGTCCTCGAGTAATTTCCTGAGATCCACGAAAAAGTTTAACTCCTCCATAAATTTTTCTTGGAATGTGGTGAATCTCTCCTAAATGGACAATACGCTTGATTGATTATCATAGGACTTGGAATATCTCCTCAATTGATGATACTCTTTGTTCTTCGGGGATTTTTGAACTGCCTACTCAATTCTACTTTGAATGTGGAAATTTGATTCTCCATAACCTCAAGGGTCTTCCGCAGCTCTGTGTTCTTCGAATTGGTGTTCCTCCTACGGGCTTCGGGAGTAGTCTGTAAGGAATAACTGTCTTGATGTGACTTAAATTTTATGATCATTGGTCTTGGTCTCTGGTCAACTTTTGATCTGGGGGCTTAAATACGATGCACCCAATCAAGTCGATTTTCCTCCATGGAGACATTTAAATTGTCTCTGGTATTCCGTGAATGAGTAGGGACTTTCTTCTGGAAAATTGGTCCATGTCATCTAAATTGTCCTTGAGTAATTCGCTGAGATCCACGAAAAAGCTTAACTCCTCCATAAATTTTTCTTGGAATGTGGTGAATCTCTCCTAAATGGACAAGCATCGAACGGGGGATCTGATTCTCCATACCCTCAAGGGTCTTTTGCAGCTTCGCATTCTCAGTCTCGAGGTCTCTCTTGCAGGCAACAGGATGGGCCTGTAAGGAAAAACTGTGAGGAAAGGGAAACAGAAAGTAGTTCATCGAGATGTGTTTATAGACTTTGAGCATTAAGATTAACTATTTAAAATGTTTCTAGTATCAAAGCCAACCGTTTATTATAATTCCTATATGCCAACCATTTTGTTGGCAGTCATGATAAGAAATGAATTGGATGATCATAGGACTTGGAATCTCTCCTCAATTGATGATACTCTTTGTTCTTCTGGGATTCTTGAACTGCCTACTTAATTCTACTTTGAATGTGGAAATTTGATTCTCCATACCCTCAAGGGTCTTCCGCAACTCTGTGTTCTTCAAAGTGGTGTTCCACTTGCAGGCTTTGGGAGTAGCATGTAAGGAATTACTGTCTTGATATGACTTAAATTTTATAATTATCGGTCTTGGTCTCTGGTCATCTTTTGACCTGGGGGCTCAAACATGATATAATATAATAATATATTTTATTGGTCCAAGGATCAAACATTCAGTTGATATAGGACAGGTCATATGAGAGATAATAAAAAAAATACAAATAAGATATTAAAAAAATACAAATATGTACATGTATATACAAATATACCTATGCACACTATCGAGTCGATTTTCCTCCATAGAGACATTTAAATAGTCTCTGGTATTCCGTGAATGAGGAGGGAATTCCTTCTGGAAAATTGCTCTCTGGCATCTAAATTGTCCTCGAGTAATTTGCTGAGATCCACAAAACGTCTTAACTCCTCAGTAATTTTTTCTTGGAATGTGGTGAATCTCTCCTCAATGGACAGGAATCAAATGGGAAAGCTGCTTTTCCATACCCTCAAGGGTCTTCTGCAGGTTGGTCTGATATATCTAAACTTCTGTGATTGATTGATGTGAATCAATTGACCGTACATTCTTTCATATGATTGTCTGATTGGCCTAGCAGTACTATAGTCCTCATTTTGTCGATGACAAATGGAATTAAGTGACATATCACTGTTTAATATCCCCCAATAAATCTCTGCTGCACTTACTCTGATATTATGTGACATTTAACAATGTGGCATATAGCTACAATGCATAGTTAGTAGGTTAGAGTTGAAGGGGAAGGGAAAAGCCTTTTTATAATAATATTCATAATAAAGTGTCTTTATTAGGGCAAAATTGAGACTATTCTCAAGGAATACTTTTTCTGCAGGGCAATTGACGTATTCAATAATTTTAAAGGTATCCTTTGAATGTTCTTTCATATCTTAATGTGATGTTTAGGAAAACTTGCTTTTGTGTCTGGATTCAAGGTGGGTGGCCTCCTTTAAAGTTCAAGGAGGGAGCCATTACATTTGGGAGCTTTCTGACAGCGTTCTCCATGTTTTAGCTCGCCAAATCTTCTGAAACCCTCTAACTCTGAGAACGGTGAAGAAGTAGTGTCCGAGCTTCTGGCACCTGAACACCTCCTGGGGTTGGGGATGTAGGGCCGAAGAGTAGGGGAGGGATACCCAGCGTTTACCATGGATGGCAAAGTGGCTCTGGCAAACTTAAGGATCAAGTTGGGCAGGTCCATAAGTTACCCAGTATGCCTTGACTTGATCCGCCTTACTGCAACTACTGCAATGTTCTGAGATAACAAGATTCAGATGTTAAGAATGATAGTAACTACGTATACAACTCTTGATAATTCTGCATCTTGTGCAAAAAAAAACTGCTGTTGAACCCCTAATCGCTCATGATGACACAAGGGCAAATGCTTGACAAAGAAGAAAACATCAAATTCAGTGAAGGATTAGCCAACAGTGCGATGAATAATATTTTCCTCTATAAATATGCACCAAGAAATCCCAACAGCAGTGGGATGAAATTATTCCTTTTTTTTCTTTTATAAATATACACACAGTGTAGGATTAGCCAACAGTGAGATGAATAATATTTTCCCCTATAAATATGCACCAAGAAATCCCACCAGCGGTGGGATGAAATTATTCCTTTTCTTTCTTTTATAAATATACACACAGTGTAGGATTAGCCAACAGTGTGATGTATAACAGCTTCTCTTTCCATATGGATACACAGTGAAAACATTATTTAGTTTCATTTTATTAACAATTAATTAAATATAAATTACTTTTGATACACATCCTAACTATAATTACTATAGATTAATTGACATGGTATGGTCGAGTGAAACAATCAGGTCAATCACACCTTTCTGAAAAGAATCTGCAGGAAAAAGAATTACACGTAAATTACATAAATAGATCACTGCAAAGATGTATTGCACATGCACTTTTGCTGTAAGAAAGGTAACAATTAATCTGGTAATAAGCTCAGCGCGACATATTTTACTAATTTTTTTTGGCTGCCCTAAAGAGAATTCACTTTTTCTATTGAATAGATTACTCCTTCTTGAGGTAACCAAAATAACTTCTCAAAATCCTCCATAGCCATTGAATATGGATACATAGAATCCTTAAGGTATCTTCAGTCCAATATTTCCAAATCTTTCTCAAAATTCTGACTGTACCAATGTGAACTGTGGTTTGTGAGCTAGCCATTGCAACCCGTACATTCAGTATTAAGGGCTCACATAAACCTTTGCAAGAGATTAACCCACAGAAAATAAATCTTTTAATGAAGCTTACACAGTAACTGAGGTGTGCAACTCTCAAAAAATTCTCTAAATATCATTAAAAGAAATCATTCAAGGCAATTATCTCTTGAAATGCATAATGAAATATTCACAGGATAAATTGTTTCTTTTTGTAATGAATGAAATAAAAATAAGCATAGCATTTGTCCCACTGACATAAAGTCAGTGTCAAGTTCTTTTTTGTAGAGTTACTGAAAATAGTCTGTTCTGCTACATTATGTCCTCTGAATCTACTTTTGAAGCACCAAGGTTCTAGTATAAGAGCAACCTTTTAATCCCTGGATCCCTAACAATGGCTGGATGCTGCATGTTTTTTGAAGCTTAATTTTTGGCCCATGATGGTACACACTTGCTTCTATTTGCTTGCTTCCAATAGCACAAATATTTCTGGATACAGGATGTTTATTCACAGAACAGTATGCATGTTGCTCAGGTTCTCCTTCAACGCTCTGTATAACTGGTATCATTTCAGGTGGTCCCTAGTTTTGATGGCAGAGTTCCACAACGATTCTGAGATTCCCTTCTTAAATGCCTGTAGGAGGATAACTAGGTCATCCAAGTTTTCCATACCTTGGATTGCCTCATTGTCTATATCAATTTCTGCCTCGCTGATTTGGTTCCTCCAAATAGATTTGTCACAAGGACATGCAATGGGCTCTTTGCTTCAATTTCGGAGCATGGAGAGCAATCTCTTTGCCTACACCTGCTTCTCCCTCACAGTATCGTCTTTTTTGTGCCAGTTAGGGCTGGTTTGTCCTAAATGCTCAAACTTAATTTTCAGCCAATGATGGTTCACACTTGCTTCTATACCTTCTTGCTTCATACCAACTAATTTTTAGTTTTTGGCAAAATGAAGAAATGTGAGGTTATGAACTACAAAAAAAAGACAAACAGCATGAGCCGTGTCTGCTGGTGATTCTGGTGAAGGGTATGCTTTTATAGGAGTGTGAGGTTAAAAGTTCTCGGCCAGACAAAAAAAGGCAATGATTTTCTGTAAAAAAAATCATTTTATTTGTTACATAATCTCCTTGCCTTTAACACACTTGATCAAGCATTTCTCCAGCATCAGTATACCTTCCTGGAAATGGGAGTCTAGGAGGCTAAGAAAATATCCACTGTATTGTGTAGTACTGGCATAAACAGGGTTGGTCTTTTACCTTTTTTGGAGTCTCTAAGTGCCTAGGGTGGCAGTGGATGCTACTTCTGTAGTCTTAGCAGCCATGTGGCTAACTGTTTCAGGTCTCAATTGGCTTTGAAAGGCATCAATGTCGACAGCCTGCTTCTCGGTAGAGAGTGGATACTTTTCTTTAGTGTGGACTTCTCTGTAGTTTCAGAGTCAGTAGTGTCACTTGTCTTCGTTACTTCCACTGTAGTAAGTATTAAACAAGCAACACGTATGGACATGTAATCTCAACATTTGATGCAGAGGCAGAATAAGTGCAGTCAGTGGTATCATTTAAGTTCATCCCAAATTTTTTATGGCAGTTTTCCATAGTGAGTCAGAGACTCCCTCCTTCAAACTTCGGAGAAGGATTGTCGTAGTTCTCCAAGTTTCTCCATACAAGCCAGTGCTTGTATGCTCATGTTTGGGAAGCAATTCTTAAAGATGAACACTGTTGGTGTAATCCCACCAGGGTGCTATCATCATGCCAACCATCAATCGAGGAACACCCTTGTATAGGTTGTATATGAGGAATGCCAGAGAGGGATTGCTATTTCTCACTTATTAAATGGGAGAGAAAGCCACATAATGGGTTGCAAGATCAATAGGTTGGCCAGAAATACATCTTTTGAATTCCATGGGTGTTTTTTCATGGATGTCTGGCTTGCTTCCCCAACAAATTGTACTGGATTCCCAATAATTCGAACGACACTATGGCATCTTGTCATGAGGAGAAAGACCACACTTCTCCACCATATAGGATATAATGTAATCAAGAAACAGGAATCTGAATTTGATCAGCTGGTCTGCGAAGTTTCGCAGCATTCGTACTAGCCAATCCTCTTTATACAGAACCTCTGATAAATCCCAGGGACAGATTCTACAGTGGTAGGACAAATTGTGTTAAACTACACCATAAGGCTGATGTACTGAATGATGAAGTGATCCGTTATCTTAACGTATTTACACCACTACGTCTTTATTTGACAACATTGGCACTATTGAGTCCCATCTTCCATTTAAACAAAACATTAAATAATATAAAAATTGAAATGACATTATAAATATTAAAATACAAAAAAAGGATTATTAAAAAAATTCTATCACTCCAAACTATATCTTCCATTTTTTGCCACGTCCATAATTCCAATCACTTTCCACTATGCTCTGAAGATACTTGAATCTCTCCACTTGCTCAATATCTTCTCTGTCAAAAACCATTCCTATTCATCCATTCATGGTCTTGGTATTTCCTTTATCTTCATTCCCTATCTTTCACATCTGTGGTTAACTCTGTCCAACATCCTTTTCAACGTCTTGGGATCCTAGGTAATCACTACCATATAGTCTGTGAACTTAATACATTTTATCTTAATATTCATACTTTACTTTTTCATTCCCCTCTCCCAACTCTCTCTGCAGTCTTCAGATCAAGTGGTCCATCTCATCTGTTGTGATCTTCACCCTCTTCTTGGAACAGGTGCTCCATCGCCAATCATCTTCCACCAAATTCTCTGCTTTGAATTGACTAAACCCACAATGAAGATATTTCTTGTAGTCACCACATTACACACCGTTCTTAAAACACTACATACATACAATGCATTTTAGCAACTATATTGACTTCTCTGTTATTATACCCTTTGCTTGCTTTCACTTCCTCCACAAAAGCTACCTGACAACACATTCTTTCCCGTTGACTGCTGAGCACTGAATGTTGTTAGGAGTGGTGAAAGTCAATATATAAATGTTGTATTGAGACACATTTCAAAAAAAATAATTATTAAAATAAAAATATACATTTATTCTAGAGTTATTTCAATTCAATCACCTCCAGTTGTGTGTCATAGGGAGGAGTTTGAGTTTCATACTTGTCCATAACGATTCTCATTCTTCTATTCCTAGTTCCGTAGTTAACAAGTGTAACGTACATGTACATGTAAGGGGCCAGTCTCAACATTTTATGAAGAGGCAGTACATGTGTCATATAAGTTTTTTATGGTTTTGCAAAAGCAAGCCAGAGAGACTATCCTCCATCCCACATGGAAGGATTGCTAGAATGTGAAGGTTTTGAGTTCATCGAGATGTGTTATTAGACTGAGCATTAAGATAAACTATTTTAAATGTTTTAAATATCTATGCCATCTGTTCTTATAATTCCTCTATGCCAACTATTATGTTTGCGGTCTTGATAAGAAATGAATTTGATGATCATAGGACTTGGAATCTCTCCTCAATGGACAATACACTTGATTGATTATCATATGACTTGGAATCTCTCCTCAATTGATGATACTCTTTGTTCTTCGGGGATTTTTGAACTGCCTACTTAATTCTACTTTAAATGTGGAAATTTGATTCTCCATACCCTCAAGGGTCTTCCGCAGCTCTGTGTTCTTTGAATCAGTGTTCCTCTTGCGGGCTTCGGGAGCGACCTGTAAGCAATAACTGTCTTTATATAACTTGAATTTTATTATTATCGGCCTTGGTCTCTGGTCAACTTTTGACCTGGGGGCTCCAATGAGATGCACTTGATCAAGTCGATTTTCCTCCATAGTGACATTTAAATTGTCTCTGGTATTCTGTGAATAAGGGGGGACTTCCTTCTAGAAAATTGTTCTATGGCATCTTAATTGTCCTCGAGTAATTTGCTGAGATCCACAAACATATTAGACTTCCTAATTACTTTAGGATAACAGGATGTTCATTCACAGAACAGTAAATAAGTATCTGCTTCAAGACTACTGGATTAGCTCAATGAGATATCATGAGATTTACTTGTCTGTTTTTTTTCTTTAAGAATGTCCATAGTTTTTGATGGCAGAGTTCCACAGCGATTCTGAGATTCCCTCCTTCATTATTCAGAGAAGGATAACAAGACTGTCAAGGTCTCCTTTGATTGGCTCTCTGTCTATGTCAATTTCTTCTTCGCAGAAATGGGTTCCTCCAAATCGCTGGGTCACCCAGGTCATGTGAGGGGCCATTCTCTTCAATTTCGGAGTCATTGGATTCAGTAGTGTCACTTGGCTCTCTTACCTTCACTGCAGAATGTAGTTAACAAGTGTAACCTACATGGACATGTAAGGAGCCAGTCTCAACAATTGCTGAAGACACAACAGAAGTGCAGTCACATGTGTCATATAAGATAGTCCTAAATTTTTTATGGTTTTGCAAAAGCAAGTCAGAGAGACTATCCTCCATCCCACATGGAAGGATTGCTAGAATGTGAAGGTTTTAATTTCATCGAGATGTGTTATTAAACGTTGAGCATTATGATAAACCAGTTTAAATGTTTTAAATATCTATGCAATCTGTTCTTATAATTCCTCTATGCCAACTATTATGTTTGTGGTCTTGATAAGAAATGAATTTGATGATCATAGGACTTGGAATCTCTCCTCAATTGATGATAATCTTTGTTCTTCGGGGATTTTTGAACTGCCTACTTAATTCTACTTTGAATGTGGAAATTTGATTCTCCATACCCTCAAGGGTCTTCCACAGTTGTGTTCTTCGAATCGGTGTTCCTCTTGCGGGCTTTGGGAGTGGCCTGTAAGCAATAACTGTCTTGATATGACTTGAATTTTATTATTATCGGCCTTGGTCTTTCGTCAACTTTTGGCCTGGGGGCTCAAACAAGATGCACCCAATCGAGTCGATTTTCCTCCATAGAGACATTTAAATTGTCTCTGGTATACCGTGAATGAGGAGGGAATTCCTTCTGGAAAATTGCCCTATGGCATCTAAATTGTCCTCGAGTAATTTGCTGAGATCCACGAACTATCTTAACTTCTCAGTAAATTTTTCTTGGAATGTGGTGAATCTCTCCTCAATGGACAATACCGCCTTGTTTTTCGGATATTTTTGAACGGCCTGTCTTAAGTCTCCTTTGAATGTGGAAAGCTGCTTCTCCATACCCTCAAAGTTCTTCTCAGCTCTGTAGTTTTGGGTGCGTTGTTCTTCCCTGCAGGCTCTGGTAGGGGCCTGTAAGGAAAACCAGTCTTGATATAACATAAATTTGATGTTCATAGGTCTTGGCCTCTCATGAACTTTTGACCTAGGGGCTCAAACAAGATGCACCTGTTCGAGTCGATTTACCTCCATGGAGACCTTTAAATTTTCTCAGAAACTGGTCCTCAAAGTGATGAGGCTCTTCTCATCAGGTTTCTCCGATATTCAGTGTATGAACCGGTAGTTTCTGCGAGAGTATTGCTCCATTGCATATATACGCTCATCTAGCAATCTGCTGAGATTTGGGAGTATACTTAACTCCTCCGTAAATATTTCTTCGTATGTGGTGAATCTCTCTTCAATGGACATGAATCGAATGTGAGAGCTGCTTCTCCATACACTCAAGGGTCTTTTGCAGCTTGGCGTTCTCAGACTGGAGGTCTCTCTTGCAGGGAACAGGAGGGGCCAGTAAGAAAAAACTGTAAAGAAAGAGAAACAAGTATACAACTCTTGATAATTCATCATCTTGTGCTAAGAAAACACTGCTGTTGGAACCCCTAATCGCTCATGATGACACAAGGGCAAATGCTGGACAAAGAAGAAAACATCAAATTCAGTGAAGGATTAGCCAACAGTGTGATGAATAATATTTTCCTCTTCATAAATATGCACCGAGAAATCCCACCAGCGGTGGGATGAAATTATTCCTTTTTTTTCTTTTATAAATATACACACAGTGTAGGATTAGCCAACAGTGTGATGAATAACAGCTTCCCTTTCCATATGGATACACAGTGAAAACATTATTTAGTTTCATTTTAATAACAATTAATTAAATATAAATTACTTTTGATTACACAAATCCTAGCTATAATTAACTTTAGATTGATTGATATGATTTGATCATCTGAAACAATCAGGTCAATCACATCTTTGTGAAATGAATCTGCAGGAAAAAGAATTACACGAAAATTACATAAATATATCACTGCATAGATGTATTGCACATTCACTTCCTCTGTAAGGAAGATAATAAATAATCTGGTAATAATCTCGGCGCAACTGATATTTTACTAATTGTTCTTGGCTGCCTTTAAAGAGAATTCACTTTTTCCAATGAATAGATTACTCCTTCTTGAGGTAACCGAAATAACTCCTGAAAATCCTCCATAGCCATTGAATATGGATCTCTAGAATCCTTAAGGTATCTTAAGTCCAATATTTCTTAATCTTCCTCAAAATTCTGACTGTACCAATGTGAGCTGTGGTTTATGTTCTAGTCTTTGTAATCTGTACATTCACTATTAAGGACTCACAAAACTTTTGCAAGAGATGAACCCACAGAAAACACGTCTTACTCTAAAGAGGCTTACACAGTAACCAACCAGTAACTCTTTCTTCCTCTAAATTCAAAGTCAGGGTCTTTCAGCAGAGTTTCTGAAAATAATCTGTTCTGCTACATTTAGTCTTCTGATTCTACTTTTGAAGCACCAAAGTTCTTGTATAAGAGCAAACTTCTAATCCCTGGACCCCTAATAATGGCTGGATGATGCATGGTTTTTTGTAGCTTAATTTTCAGCCCATGAAGGTTCACACTTGCTTCAATTTGTTCCAATATCACAAATATTTCTGGATACAGGATGTTTATTCACAGAACAGTATACATGTAGCTCAGGTTCTCCTTCAAGGCTGTGTATAACTGGTATCATTTCAGATGGTCCATAGTTTTTGATGGCAGAGTTCCACAACGATTCTGAGATTCCCTCCTTAAACCTGTAGAGGAGGTAACAAGATCATCCAGTTGCTCCATACCTTGGATTGCCTCATTGTCTATATCAATTTCTGCCTCGCTGATTGGGTTCCTCCAAATAGCTGGGTCATACAGGACATGCAATGGGCTCTTTGCTTCAATTTCGGAACATGGAGAGCAATCTCTTATCCTACACCTCACCACATCTTCCACACCTCTCTGACCCTGAGCACCATGTAGAGGTGTGCCCAAACTCCTGGCACCTCTAACACCTCATGGGGTTAGGGATATACGGCCACAGAGAAAGAGATTGGTACCCTGCATGTACATTGGAGGGCAAGGTGGCCCTGGCAAACTTGAGGATCAAGGTGGGAGTGTCCATCAGCTTGCCAGTGCATCTGGATTTTATACACCTTACTGCAACGACTCCCTGGTTGGCTAACTCTTTTAATATTTCCCTCTCATCTATGTCCATCAGGTCATAGCTAAATATGACCCCTTTGACATAGTTGAGGGTACGATGAGGCTCGACCTTGACCGCTATGTTGTGAAACATAGCAGCCGTCTTTAATTTGGAACCCTGTTTGTCATTCTGGACTTCCACCAGCAGTGATCCATCTCTAAGCCTCTTCACCGAGACTACGTTTCCCATGAGAAATTCCAGCACTGTGAAGTTCAAACAGTGACAGCTTTTTTAAAGCTGCCTCTACAATGCTAGATATGTCAATGAATTTCTCTTTGCTTTTACAGCATATATTAGGACCATTGTCCACTCTGAGCTTTTTCTTGCCTGGGGGGATTGGAGATTATTCCATAGGATATGATTAATATTCATCCCTGAGGCTCCCCACCCACCACTGAGCCCTACAGAGGGACACTGAACTTCAGTGCCAGGGCTACCTCAGGGATATAGCTCAGTAACCACTGGCTACACAAGACTAATGCAGCATCAGTGATCCCACTACCCCGCTGACATACACTCGAAAGGAGCCTTCTTGCTCCCAAGCCGCCAGTAGCCGATTGACCAGGAGTGGGTTAGCTTCTGGCCGCCCATCTAGGAGAGGCAGGGGCCAAAGTGGAGTGTTGGGGACGACACCCCCTAAGGGAGGTCCCCTCAGCCACCAGGATCCCCCTTCCCTCCGACATCGGTCACCATGCATGGCAAGCACATGGGCAAACGCAATAAATATACACAGAGAAGGATTAGCCAACAGTGCGATGAATAACAGTTTCCTTTTCCACATAGTCCAATTAATAAGTAGTGTGACATTTTAAATTGCCATTATAACCCAAATATATTTAAGTTTCACTTTAAGTCGGTCGCTTTCCTTTTTTGGAGTCCCTAAGTTCCTAGGGTGGCAGTGGATGCTACTTCTGTAATATTGGAGGCCATAGGGCCTAATGGTTTCTGGTCTCAATTGCCTTTTTGACAGTATCAATTTCGACAGCCTGCTCCTTGGTAGAGAGTGGATACTTTTCTTTAGGATGGACTTCTCTGTAGGTTCAGAGTCTGTAGTGTCACTTGCCTCTGTTACTTCCACTGCAGAATGTATTTACCAAGCATCACATATATCTACATGTAATATTTTGGTCTTAACATTTAATGAAGAGGCAACATAAGCACAGTCACTTGTATCATTTAAGCTATTCCCCAATTTTTGATGGCAGATGTTCCATTGCAAGTCAGAGACTCCATCCTTGGACCTTCAGAGAAGGGTTACAAGATTGTCATGGTGCTCCATACCCTATTATGGCTAATTCAACATATCTAATGCTTACTGCTATGTCCTGGGTCACCCAGGACATGGCTGTTGGCTTCAATTCCTGGGACATCAGAGTCTGAAGTGTCACTTGACTCAACTCATACTCTTGAAAGTCAATTTTCTACTCGATGAGAGACTGTGAAGTCAGTTGGCCCCAGCATTTGTTGTAGGTCTTGCTGGCAAGGGAGAGGAAGAGATTCTATCTTCAAGTTGTATGGGAGGCTGGTTGGGCACACAGTACCATCCAGGAATTCTGACGAGAAGACAGCAGTTGTGGCCGAAATCCAGTCCAGGCTCCTTTTGGAAGATGACCTCCTCACCGCTGCCGATACAGTCAAGGATCTGGACATTACACATGCTGCCAGCATCAGCAGCAACAGTGAGTGCATATACTTGAAAACATTTGAACTGGCAGAGAGGGTGGTCGCCACTCCCCCGTCCATCCAGAAGGAAAAAGCAATCAAATTTAGGAAATATGTCCTTTTATCTACAAGGATATTCCTATGTAATGTGATCCCGCAAACACCAGCTGAATCCTTGGCAGAGCATCTGGGAAGATTCAGGCCGGGCCACATGTCCAAAGAAGTGTTTTGGGTACGTGAGTGGTTTCAGGGGCTTTTACCCACGTTGTGGTGGAGAACCTGGCAGCCCTCCCTCTCGCCATTCCTAACATCCTTAATGGTTCATACCGAACCATCCTCCTTAACTTGGACGACCATACATGCACCACCTGTGGCAAAAGAGGGCACCACAAGGCCAGATGCTCGAGTGTTCTGATGGCGATGCCCCCTGAGGAGGCGATCGCACCGGCACTATCCCTGGTGGTCACCCCTAAAAAAGATGTAAAACCCGGGCACACTATTTTCCCCACTGTATATCGGTTACATTTTATTTTAAGTTATACTTCATTCATTATACATATTAATTTATTTATTGTTCGATATACACAATTATCTGCCATTCATTCATTTTAAAATTATTATTGGCTGGTTCAGCCACCATTAGGCTGATTTGGTATATAAAGGTGAGAATGGAACAGGGGGAGAACTGTTGTTTCAGATTGGCTGGATTTTGTGGGCGTAGGTTGTCCTCCCAGAACAACAACTCTTATCTGTAAAAATTTGCACTTCTGTTAACAACAATGTCTAACCTGTCTTCACCTCAGCGTGGGTGAACTACTCGCCACACCCAACAGCAACATGAGACCAGCACAGCATCTGAACAAGGGGGTGCCAACTCACCGGTTTTCAGCTCCCGACACAAAATGCCACACCCATAAATTCCTTCTTTCATCTCTTCTTAACTCTACTAAAAGCCTGCTTCCTACATCTGCTAAACTCCACCTCGTCCATTCTCTTATCCTCCCTGCTCTTCTGTAAACTTGCTTGGAAAACAGCACCTCAAAAACACAAATAACATTCTAAATATTCGTAATAACTAAACTTCATTTCTAATTTATCATTAATAATTCTGCTTAGCCTTAATACTATCTCTAACTTTTATTTGTATGCTTTATCAAATGAGGAGACAAAAGAAATATATTCAAGAAATAATATAACCAATTAAAAAAATAAATGAAGTTAATTTGTAAAAAATAACAAACAATAGCAAAATCAGAAACCATAATAAAGAAAAAATACTCTGTAATAAAAATAAAAAGTACAAAAAATCTAATGTAGAAATTAAAAAATAGAAAAATGGGAGTACCGCATGAAAAAAATTATTCTCAAGTATTTGATTTAGAATTAAGTTATACTGTAATGTCATCCACCTATTTATGTTACTTTGATAAGTCTAAGGTCAAGTACTTCAAAAAAATGTCAATGACAGCTATGGCATGTAAACAATAGGGGCCATGTTCTTTTTTGAAGTAGACATTTTCTGTAATGCCGCGATTCATAAGAAACAGCATTTTCTAACGTAAGGAGACAGAAACAGAAGTTCCATTCAGCAATTGATTCTTATTACCTATGATAGGTAAATAGAGCATATTAGAAATGAAAACCAGAATCAGGATTTTCCATCCTATCATATGTCCCATCATCTTTATCTCCTCACCAATAACTTTTAATTCTTCAAGAAGTGCCTGAAATAATATGAAGCTTCTATGTGAGAAGTATCATACTAATCACCACCAGCTAATGGCTGATTCCTTACAGAGAAATAAAAAATTCCCTTTTACCACCTACTATGCTGTAAAATGCAAACCTATGTTCTTAAAATTCTGTTTAAAATGTCAACTGCTTAAAACTCTGTTTTAAAGGAATGGAAGTACGACAAAAAATTACCAAGGAAAAAAGAGTTGCTCCTTACCTCTTTTATATATTAGCACTTTTTTAATTGTGAGATATGCGTATATCATGTATTTTTCTTTAATTTTAGTGTTTTCTTATTAATAGAAATGTTTTTGTCTAATTATCCTGCCATAATTAACCTAACTACTTGTAAGTAATACTATTGGATTCCCTTCAGCGAAGAAGACATTGATATAGACAAAGAGCCAATCAAGTAAGAATCAAAGGCTGTCAGTCTTGTAATCCTTGTCTGAATGTTAAAGAAGGGAATCTCAGAATCGTTGCGGAATTCTGCCATCATGAATAAGCATTTGCAGAAGAGAGTTCTCAGACACTTTTTATCAAAGAATCTACTGCATGCATTTCATATTAAAAGTTAACTTTCAAATACGTGCAAATCAGAGTATTTCATATTTACTTAATGTATAATAAAAGGAATATAGAAGACAAAGTAATAACCATTATTGATAAACTTCCATACAATCAACTGCTTAAAACTCTGTTTTAAAGGAATGGAAGTACGACAAAAAATTACCAAGGAAAAAAGAGTTACTCCTTACCTCTTTTATATATTAGCACTTTTTTAATTGTGAGATATGCGTATATCATGTATTTTTCTTTAATTTCAGTGTTTTCTTATTAATAGAAATGTTTTTGTCTAATTATCCTGTCATAATTAACCTAACTACTTGTAAGTAATACTATTGGATTAACCCCTTCAGCGAAGAAGAAATTAATATAGACAAAGAGCCAATCAAATAAGAATCAAAGGCTGTCCAAGTCTTGTAATCCTTGTCTGATTGTTAAAGGAGGGGATCTCAGAATCGTTGCGGAATTCTGCCATCATAATGAGCATTTGCAGAAGAGAGTTCTCAGACACACTTTATCAAAGAATCTACTGCATGCATTTCATATCAAAAGTTAACTTTCAAATACATGCATATCAGAGTATTTCATATTTACTTAATGTATAATAAAAGGAGTATAGAAGTCAAAGTAATAACCATTATTGATGAACTTCTATACAATCAACTGCTTAAAACCCTGTTTTAAAGAAATGGAAGTACGACAAAAAATTACCAAAGAAAAAAGAGTTACTCCTTACCTCTTTTATATATTAGCACTTTTTTAATTGTGAGATATGCATATATCATGTATTTCTTTAATGTCAGTGTTTTCTTATTAATAGAAATGTTTTTGTCTAATTATCCTGTCATAATTACCCTAACTACTTGTAAGTAACACTATTGGATTAACCCCTTCAGCGAAGAAGAAATTGATATAGACAAAGAGCCAATCAAAGGCTGTCAAAGTCTTGTAATCCTTGTCTGAATGTTAAAGAAGGGAATCTCAGAATCGTTGTGGAATTCTGCCATCATAATGAGCATTTGCAGAAGAGAGTTCTCAGACACACTTTATCAAAATCTACTGCATGCATTTCATATTAAAAGTTAACTTTCAAATACTTGCATATCAGAGTATTTCATATTTACTTAATTTATAATAAAATGAATATAGAAGTCAAATTAATAACCATTATTGATGAACTTCCATACAATCAACTGCTTAAAACTCTGTTTTAAAGGAATGGAAGTACGACAAAAAATTACCAAGGAAAAAAGAGTTACTCCTTACCTCTTTTATATATTAGCATTTTTTAAATTGTGAGATATGCATATATCATGTATTTTTCTTTAATTTCAGTGTTTTCTTATTAATAGAAATGTTTTTGTCTAATTATCCTGTCATAATTAACCTAACTACTTGTAAGTAACACTATTGGATTAACTCCTTCAGTGAAGAAGAAATTGATATAGACAAAGAGCCAATCAAATAAGAATCAAAGGCTGTCCAAGTCTTGTAATCCTTGTCTGATTGTTAAAGAAGGGAATCTCAGAATCGCTGTGGAATTCAGCCATCATGAATGAGCATTTGCAGAAGAGAGTTCTCGGACACACTTTATCAAAGAATCTACTGCATGCATTTCATATTAAAAGTTAACTTTCAAATACATGCATATCAGAGTATTTCATATTTACTGAATTTATAATAAAAGGAGTATAGAAGTCGAAGTAATAACAATTATTGATGAACTTCCATACAATCTGCAATCCTAAAATGAACTTCTTCACGTATTTGGGAACTAAATTGGTAGATATTAAAGTAATGATGAGTTGATATAAAAGAAGCTACTAATACATATAGTTAAAGAGGTTAACTATAACTTTAACCAAACTACTTAATTCTGTTAACAAAACAACAAAAGGTTGATTATGGCTGTTTCGTGGTATAAATTACTAATTCTGTTTTTAACACAAATATAATACTGTTCTTTTTGATGAATGATATGTATTTTTAAGTTCACTCTTCTGTCACCTCCTTATGAGCCCACCTGGCTCAGGAGAACCAATTTGTTTGAATTAGGCTTTGCAGAATGTGTAATGATCGTCTCCTTTAAAATTGTGTTTATATATTGTTTAATTTTATATTTTATGTGTATCCATTCTGTCATAATTTTCTTGATTATGATGTGAGTTTAAAATATATTTAAATTTAAAAAACCCTCATACAGAACTAATGTAAATGTGTTTAATGTAATTCAATGTAATGTAATAAAAATATTATTATTATTAAGTGCTGGTTTATTACTGAGATTACTTCACTCCCAAGTAGGAAGATACTTCCTATAAACGATTGCTACAGGAAAAAATATCATTAGAATTAAATCAATGAAAATGAGTCCAAGAGGCATTATAATTATGACTAATTCGACAGGACTAATTCTGGTAATTTGTTATATTTGTTTTTTTTTGTAAGAATATTATTAAATATAATTATAAACTTTGTTGACGTTTGAAAAGTATTTTAAAAATCTAAAATTGCAATAACAAGGCCTTTTACATCATATTTCATTCTTCTATTCTTTTTTTTGTTTTATTTCATTTTGATTTCATTATGCCCCGATATTCTATCCTATTGCTCAGAAAAACATGATACGAGGAAATTTAAAGCTTTTAGTCAATATCTTGATCCATTCGAGACATTATTAATCGATCATATGGAGTCATTTTTTAACGTATTTTTCTCTCCGTGCTTCTTGGCTTATCTTTACATCTTCTCCCCGCAGTTTAACACACACGTCACAATGCAGGTATTACTTTATTTGTTCAAGAGATCGATCGCCGTAACTCCCGATGAAGTAATGAACGCACTTCCAATCACTTGATTGCTTCCATCGATACAGCTCTATGAAATTTAGGGATCTTGATAAATTCTATATATTAATTGTAGCTGTTAAAATAAAATCAAGATATTTTCTTAGTTGCATTGATTCATTACTAGTGTAAGCGAGTTATTTATCTGTAAACCATTAGGTATAATAATTCGAAAGTGCATCAATAAATAAGGTCATTTCAGATCTATAGGCCGGGATTTGTTTCGTACCAGATATCATAACTGTGTCCGCTTTCACCAATTTTCAACGTTTTGCCCATTTAGCCATTTTACTAATAGCTTGGATTACTAGATAAGATGAGGATAGAGGTTCATTCCATTTGTTGACACGGAGCCCGAACGCTATAAACATGAAACGTCCACGTAAAGTCCAGAACCAAACAAAATAAAAATGAACAATGCTACAAGTGACTAACACCTATCTTACTATCCAATACCGAGTGGCCAAAATAAATGCCGTAAACTATACCTCGATAACTTCCATAGTATCACAGCCACGATAAGGCTGAGAAAAATAAAAGAGAGATACATCTTACCTTTCAGAAATTGATAGCGAAACGATATGATTTTCCAGATGACGATGGAATATTTCGTAATATTCCTCCGTAAAATTATTTCAGGGCAAAAATAGTCGCGTATTTAGGGGAAAATATATCATCATAGTCATGATGAAAGTTAATTTTTGATCGAATAAAGTTCTTTGGGATTCATACCTACCTACCTTTCGTTCTATTTTCTATTTGAATCGGGAGTGAAATATCAATATTCTTGGAATATCGATTTCCGAAGGAAAATAAAGCTCTTTACACAGTCTTATATTACGCGTATATGTATTTATTTGGATTCAGAATTAATCCAGAAAAAAAGATATTACACATGATATAAAAACATTCTTTGTGTTTGCTTTCTTGCTTATTTAAGCTTAATCTCTTAGTTTCTCGAAGATTTCATTTTATGTATTTTTCTGCACCCTCAAATCTTTCATGAGCTAGCGATAATTTTTCTTTTTCCGAGATTTCTATTATAGAGAATCGTTATAGTCCGTTTGTCAAACGTTTATACGTCGGGTATCCAAACTCGGCACTTCTAATACACGCTCGTCCACTTGTCTTACGGTGTTGGTGCTGCCGAGAAAAACTCGTCAAACGGAGAAAGAGAAATGCAAGGCAAATACGGAGGAAAGTTAATTCAGGGTGAGTTTTGGTCACCTTGTCATCGGTTACACTGTCTCACTATTAGTCTCGGGGTGACTAGTTTTATGAAATTCATTATTTTCATGAATGCAGGTTTACTAAAAATGAACGTATGAAGGAGGACTTCATTGGACGTTTAACTAAACCGTTCACAAGAAATTGGATCTCCTAAATCACCGATTCATCAAAATTCACACAGATTTTGATCATTTTATTCATTCGTTTTCAAACAGATTCATAATTTTTACTAAACTCTTCTCTTTTCGAGGCTGTTTCTCCGTTATTTTTGAAAGTCTGTTCAAATTCCATGTAATCCGTCAACTTGCTTGATTTCAAATATGCATACGATGAGGCAAATCCTTCTTAAAGCAACCAGTTCTCCGACGAGGCTATTCATAAGGTTTGTATGTACTTTTGAGGGTGAACCATTACTCCAAATTAAACCTATGATCTCTTATAATTCAGTGACTGATATTTCCGCTCTTTGTTTTTTTTTACGAATACAAGATATTCTGCTTGACAGATAATGATAAACACTTATTTCTTCTTTTCACGAATGTAAATTGCTTGAAGATGTCGCTTCCAATACACATTAAGTAATAATTACCAAAATTAAATAACTTTCAGGAAGTATCAATTAGATTTTTTTGCGACTGTTTTCGTTTAGGGTATATAGCTATCCTCCAAATCTTTTCATTGTGCAATTATGAAAATTAACAAGCTGTTTGGAGCGTTAAGTAAAAGTAATCACCCTTAATTCATTCTGAAAAAGGCATAGTAAGGTAAGATGTGATATTGTGTTTGAATTCTGATAGTTAACTGGGGATCAAGATTTTTCTGAGACCATATTCCATTTAAAAGTGTGTTTATAAATTAGAAATAGACTATTTTTCACTGTTTTCTTTTAGGTCCGAAATAAAGTGCTAAGTTTGGTAGAGGAACAGACAGTTCGACTCCTCGAATTTGGAGGATTTATTGCACCTCATGTCGAGTATTTTTCGCCTTCTTTCGTTGTCAAATGAGACTGCTGATACCACGGAAAAAGCTGTTAGTGCATGATTCCGAACGACCGAAACAGCTCTTTGGGCACTCCGCGGAGGTTTGAAAACGCGCATAGTTGTGGTGTATGGATATTTTGGAGATCCCACGTTCAGCTTCCTTCCGTCGAGGCACTCGTTTAGTGCTTCTCCCTAGGGAAGGAAGGTCCGAAGCCCTAAAGACATGTAAAAGTTAATACGCTAATGATGCTATCTTCTCGAAGAAGTCAACAATTAAGCCAGTCTTTTAGTCGTTTTGTTGCTCATTTATATTAGCTCCTAAAATAAATAATCTTTATTCGTCAGCCAGAAAGATCCTTATAAGTATTATTATGCAGGTGAAGAGACCCGAGAATTTTACGAACTTTATTTTTCTTAGAAGATTCTGAAAATTTCTCGGGCGATGATTACATTGCAATAAGATGACCTCTATTTAGTTGAGATTATTTGGAAATTACTGGTATGCGTTTTGTAGCATTTCTTCTGTACGTCTCAAGAATTTGGCCCGCAGCCGATTTACTTTTGCGTTCCATTTACCCACTACTCGTGGCACTTTCATGTATCTTAGAAAATCAGCGGAAACGTTTAATTTAAGTAGTATGACTTTCAGATGAAAATTTTCCGTAAAACATGAAACTGCCATTATTTTCTATTAAGCCCAAGGTGCTCCAGAATGTCTGGTCCATTCTACCGTGGAAATAAGATGTCTTCTCTAGTTTGACATTCTATCATTTCAACATTCGCTTCTCGATATTCCAAAAAGATCCTAATAAGAAATAGAAAAGAAGCGGGGAACTAAATAAGCAAGGGATTAATCCAGGCAATCCACCGATGATATTTTTAGAGTATCAATAGTTTTTCATAGGATTACTTATTATGTTAAGAATACGTACGTCGAACGTAAATTATACATCTATTCAAATCTACTACAGGTCTATTCGTAACATACGAAAGAAGTGACTATTACGATACGGAGAATAATAAGACATGTTGACATAGGGTCATGCAATGGAAAGAAGGCTGCAACATATTTAAGATATGGATTTTGCTTTTCATTAATATATACATGTATATAAATAAATAGCAAAATCCACATTTATCATTATACATTTATTTTAGCACATTCTTGAGAGAAGAATCTTCAACCAGGCAGTACCCCCTGCCCAGACATTTTTCTGTGTGCCATGGGTTCGCCACCCATACCTTGGCAAAGGTGGAAGACCTCGGGAAATTACTCCTAATACACCCTTCTTGATTCTGAATTTTCCGGGAAGAACACGCATTAGATTCGGACTCGTTTGTACAATTTGCCTGTCCTTCACTGTCCCTGTTTACTCATTTCTTAAGCCACCTTAACCCTCAATGAACTCCTCACGTCTTCGAAGTCAAAATGTGTGTTATTCAGAGTCATTTCCAAAGCATGACGTACGCTTCTCACTGAGTAAAGAATGTAAATTTCTGGAATGTGCACGTGGGGATTTACATCGAGAAATAAAATGAACCTAACAGGGCCTTCCACTTTCCTCTTCTCCTCCGCCCAATTCCTCCTACCTTATTTGAGAGGATATTTTGAATAACGAATTATTCCATCTGAGAGTGAGTACATGATCATACGAGGGAAACTGCGCGGTAATAAACCATTGAGAGACGTTTTGCAGTATCCTTATTAGAAAACAAATTCTATGTTTCATAACGACGAATTTTTTACTAATAAATACTACTAAATAAATCATCTCTTCCGAGTAGTCATCGATACTGAGCTAAACAATGACATCAACTTATACCACGTCACAAAATATGCTTTATTATTAAAAAGTATGCTCTAAGATATAAACGGGCTCCCGAATAGTCAAGCGGGCAGCGCGATCACATTTGAATGCAAATTCGAGCTCGTCTCCCGGTGTGAGACCCTATGTGAGAAATGATTTAAGCTATCGACGCGCATTTAACATTATTACTACCACTTATACAACACGAAAAAAAGTTGTACCGATCGATTGGCTCGCGTATTCTCCAACGAATTACTGCTCTGAGTGGAAAAAGTGCACCTATCCACGATTCTACGGCAGAGAGCTGAGTTCATTGGGAGTACTCAGCGGAGTTTCGAAGTTTGACTCTTAAACTAGTTGCTTTCTTGTGGCAAGAAAGAAGCATTCGGGAGAGCGACTTCAATAGCGTGGAAAGTTTACTTAGGTAAGATATTCAAATAAAAATCTTTACTGCCGATATGTAAATAAAATTGGAATACTTTCACATACGCATTCCAAATGAAGTATCAGAATAGTTTATTCGAGTACATATTTTTTTGAAAGTTCGATACGTATCGATTAAATTTTCGTAGATTAATTTCACTTACGTTTTTAAGTAAATATCTACATCTAAATCTGCATACGTTTCATGCAAGCCGCCTTTCGGCGTGTGTCGAGGGGTCAACCATGACTCTACTTTTACTAGTGGATTATTTTCGCGTATCTTTCTCGGAAAAATGATTGGTTATAGCATATATTTCTCTGATCTTCCTCGCGGTATCATAAAGGCCTGTATGACAAGAAGGATACAATATATCGGTGACATCTATTAACGTACTCTGTCTGAACTCATCAAGTTCTTAGATTATCTATTTATTTTTCCAACGCATTATTTACAGTTAAATTTCAGCGTAGCGTTCTCTTAACTTCCACTTAAAGTTAATTTTCATGTGGATCTTTTCAGTTCTCATCCCATCGCTTTAAGTTCTATAAGGATTATTAAATTTTTGTCAATTTCTTCTTAATTTACTTAAGATACTTGATCTAAAGCATTACAAGTTTTGTAGAAATTTTAATTTTCTTCTTGAATATCTTATATCGCTTCAATGCGAAACTGCAAAATTGATTTTATTAATAGTGTAAATCTAATTCAGAGGTGCCCAAAATCTTTCTCGGAGGAAAACATGGTATGGAGGCTGGGGAGTCGAACGAATACTAAGTAATAATTTTGCCAATTCGTTCACTATTTCGACTTGTTGCCTACTCTATGAATTACTAATTTGAATAAAAAAAGCGATAGTAATTATATCATAGGCATTGCAGTATAGAGTATCATAGGTAATGAAAGTGTAGCTTAAGATTCTCAATTCTCGATGAATGACCTCTTATTTTAAGCTACCGTCCTCACGTCCTACGACCGTAGTGTGTGCACGTTAGATTAAATTGGGTAATGAAATAATTATTCCTTTCGCTCCGTCCTAATAAAAGCAATAATTTTGCGACTGTGAAAATTTTTCATCATAACAATAAAGTAAAATATTAAATTTGTCTTGTGATTCCCTTTACTTACCAACAAAGATTAACTTCTTCGTTATCAGTAAAACCCAAAAACTGCGAAAGTCGTGATTCATAATAAATAAACTATGTAATATTGGAGTAGCCGGATTGATTTAATCAATAGTTCAAAAAATGGAAAGGTTTGTGGAATCATAAAGCTTGATGGAGCAGATAAATTCAATGATTTAATAAAACATAGTGTACCTATACGCTACGAATATTCAAGTTTTTATTAATAATACAATGATGCTGTTATTTCAGCTATGCCATCTCCTATTATTGTAATCTATGAAACGACTCTACTCTTGCATCGGCTCAATGAAGAATGTCAGCTTGTAGCAACAATTAGCAGTATTTAATGGAAAAATCCTACTTACAAATCATCACGTTCCAAAAAGACACAGAAGTTGACGGATGAAGAAATTTACACCTGAGACAATCAAAATTGATACCAAATAAGCATTTACGCGAAAAAGAAAATTTAAAATTTTCTCAGTTATTTTAGATCAATGATTTTACTTCTTTCGTCTCAAGGTTTCGAAAGTAATTTTCGACGATAATATCCTTAGTAATGGAATATGCTGAGATTTTTATTCTTTCGAAATAATGGCGATTGTTCTATTTAAATTTGAAATTTATTTCTTATCGCTTTATTGAAGACAGATTGGTAGGCGTGTATTATTGAAATCTCTAGCATCGCATCCAATTTTTCGTTTTGAATTTAACGTTACGAATTACGACGGAACGTAAGACCGTAGGTTATTATTCGAAATTAAAGGTAAATTAACACAATCTTTACTCATTTAGGTACTCAGCTAATTTGGTTCTTATAGATACTTTTGTCTATTTAATTTATTTTCTTTAAATTGAATAGGACATGAATAATATCTGATGGAACCGGACCCAAATCAATCAATTGCCAGTTGGTTGCTCTACCCAACTATCCGGTCAGAACATTCTTCCATGCCTTTCGGGATACTTTGTTTCCCTGAGTGATTTCCTGAAAATACTTCGCTCATTCGGCTTGGAAATGACTTATCACGTAAAATTATTCGGCTCTTATGAGTTGATTGAATTTTTCTTAAAACTGAAGCCTTTCATTAATATCAAAGTTTTAAATCAAACAATTTGGTCTTTGCTAAGCACGATATTTTACTCAATCGTAATTGAGCTTTTTTAATTTTAAAAGACATTAAAATCTGCAACCTTTTTGAACATTTCACTCTCAAAAATTAAGTAAAAGAAGGACGTGAAAATATTAGCACTTATGATTAAATTTGCAAATATTTATTTTAAATCTTGTTTTTATATAGATGATTTTTGAATTTAGATTTCTTACTGTACTTCGATGTAATTCTTTCTTACGATCAAAATTACTACTCAGTTTTCTTGATTTATTACTTTGAAAGATGTAACGTACTTTTCTGATCAAATACTCTAATAATAATTCATCTTTGCAAATTCTAAAGTGAGCTCCATATTACTCAATTTTTACAACATAGAATTTTATCTACACATTCATGATATTAAACTTCTTTCCGAGGGATTAATTTATTTTGTTTTACAAAGGAGATGAATATTTCTGTGAGTTACACATCTTTGGAAGGAGCACTATTGTTAGGACCAAAATACTTCTGCTGCAAGACTAAAGCAAATAAGAAGATAAGGAATGAAGACTAGACCAACTCTTTTTTTTACAGTTTTATTGAAATTTTCAAAGTGTATACTTTATTGTAGCATTCAATAAAATTATTAAAACCTGAGGTCATCAAAATTTCAATTAAAAATCCTTTCACCCTCGTCCCAGCCACTCTTTTTGGCATTAAAATTATGGCCAAAACTAACTATCCAACTAATTATCGTGGCCGTAACCTATTTGATGGGTCGTAAGCTGCTCATTTGGATTTCTCCTTGGCTCCACTTATTGTATCCATTGCCTAGGTTATTTTAAAGTTCCATTCAGATGCTTGAATTTTAATTTCTGAATGCAGCCAGAACTTATTTCTAAGCCCCTTGAAAACCATTTGAAAGATGAAGAAAGAAAATGATTGAAAAGAATTAAAAAGATTGTACTACATCAATTAAGAAAAACATGAGATTGCCACAATTTCCAATCACCACTGGATATATAATTATATACCACAACTTGATATAGATATAACATACTCCGCTGCATCTGATCTCCTACATAAATCTCCGTATCTAAATGACAGCGTATTAAGCCTATTTTAACAAATTCTGCATTACGTCGAGCGCCACTCCTTTTGGTAAAGAATACCAAAAAGTTAACGCAGACTCAGTCAGTGATTTGACTTGGAAAATATTACGCTATCGTCATTTTCTCAAACTATTTTTAAAAGGGGATTCTTGTTGGCAGGAATTACAATTTGCCTTACGAAGAGATACTATGAGAGGTTAAAAAAAAGTTGGTCTCTGCTGACGGAAACGGAAAGTTGTTCGGATTGCAAGACATTGCCGTGTCGTTTCGATGGAAGCTTTTCACATTTGGGACAATTTTCCGATTAACTAAAATCGAAGTTTCTGGAAAGTCTTCACATTAGTCACTTTCGTTCTGGGCTTTGAGGTTGCGGAAAAACAAACTTATCAGTTGTTGTGTAACTCATCGAGAATACCTAGGCGCGTGCCCGTACACTGTTCACTCCCAGAGGTCCAAATGCGCTAATTCTTGGATAAAATCTAATGCATAGCGTGTGGGTCATGGAATTTGTCGATTCACTGTGCATGGCCATTTCAGGGGTAACCTAAGGAATGGTTGGGGTCTCATGCCACCTCAACCTTCCTCTAAGTTCCTACCTGTTCCTTATCATTCCAGTTATTCATTGAAATACTCTCCCGATCTTTAACTGAAGGTTTGAAAGGTAAACTGATAAATAATTTAGTGTTTTAACTTTCGTGAGATAAACGATGTTACAAAAGAGAATAATTGATCAAAATATGTTTTAATAGTGTCATATCTTTTCTATTTATAAGAAAGATTAACCACTCGTTCAGAAAATGTTTTAACTTCATCGAAGAGGGATATCTCTATC
The DNA here is from genome assembly GCA_036926295.1 of Pachydiplax longipennis. Lineage (NCBI taxonomy): Eukaryota > Metazoa > Arthropoda > Insecta > Odonata > Libellulidae > Pachydiplax > Pachydiplax longipennis. Next base: position 8,745,877 of record JAVFKF010000010.1, read on the forward strand.
TTTATTATGTTTCATTTCTCTTAATACTTATGCAAAAAACTTTGTCCAGTTACTCATACTTGTTTTCCCACAGACTTTATTATTCAAAATTGATCACGTATTAAATTAATCTTACTTAAATTGTTACCTATTAATCCAATACGTAAGTATTTGACAAGTATGTTCTTATCAGAGAATATTTTATAGGCAGTCAAAGTTAAGTGGGTGGTCTGAAAAGTTTCCGACATTTCGCCATTTCTCGACATGTTTTCTGAATATTTCTGAAAAAATCTGGGGTCGGAAACTTTTCAGAGCACCCTCGTATTTAAATTTTTAAATTTTTTTATAAATGAGTGGGTCTGAAAAATACTTATTTTCGATAAATATTTCACTTACAGTAATATAAGTTCTGAAGCATTAATCTTAAGCAACTGAATTAAGATGGGAATAATAGGTTGGTAATATTCATGGGTTATATACACGGTTAGGGCCAGCTGGAATAGGAGTAGGACCAATATACCGATGTATTGCAAGAATCCGGAAATTTCTTTCTCATTACATACTTGTTACATCCGTAGTTTCATAACGACTTCATTTATTATATTCTTGACCCTTTCACGAAAGAGTATGAGGTCGTTAATGACTAACCCCTCAGTCTTTTCTCTTCCGAAATACCAAGGGACGTGGCCTATGGGACCCTCCACCATACACTGCACACTCATAAAAGTCGAAAGGCTTCACTTTCTAGTCTACATATAATGCTATTAATAATTGTCTGAGAATCCAACAATTTCGGGCCTTTGTCATCACAGACAATGGCCGTAACGATCCTTCTTGTATAATTAATTTTCCATCTCAAAATATACGAAGGGTATATTAATTCTAATTAGTTCAACTCAAAGCAATTACTTGATGTGCTTGACAGCCAACTATGAGAAGCAAAAGTCTTTACTTGGTATCCTTCTTTTCATTTGACGTTTAACGTGTATCCCCATCTTCTGAATACTATTTACGTTTAAAATTGTACATAAGTTGGGCTCGCGTTGTTTGGACGAATTTATTCCAGTTCATAAATTATTGAAGAAAAGAGATGCATATAACTTTATATTTGGGCTCACAAGTAGTCTAGTGGACTTTCGCTTTGACGCTATTGACTTTGGCGAAAGAGTTCGATCCCTGTGAGGGCGAAGTGCGAAATTACCTCAGCTGTTGAAGCACTTTTATAATACTATACAATAATATGTAGCAATCAAAGAGAGGCGCTCCTACTTTTCCCTGTTATTCGATAAGACGTAAATAAAGTTTAAGCGATTCTGAGAGATCTCAAGTAAAGATGAGAGGTATTTATTTTTCAATCCCAAATCTTTCTTTTTCAACAATTCATTTTCGGCCAGTAAATTATTTTCAGACCTCTTAAATTGTAAGATAATAGATGTTTATTGACAACGCGTTTCAAATTGAATTAGCTATGAGTTTTATGTCGGCATTTTCTATTTATCTCTACCCAGCTGAAGATAGTCGGGAAGACGGATTTTTAATTAAAACAATAAAGCGACGGCAGAGGATAAGGACGAGTCAAATAATGGGAAAAATTGGAATGCTGCTGAGAATAAAATCGGAGGTTGGATGCCAGGAAAAACAGTAAAGAATTCAAAGTATCAGATTTTATAAACGGTGAGATATTTTAATAACAGGATTACCTCCTGTCCAAGTTATCTGTAATTGGATATCGTACATCAATAAGTGAGACATGTATTTGAAAGATATAGCAATAGAAGTACAAAAAAATAAATTTCAAGAACGTGGAATAGGATGAGGATAATAGTGGCTGGTGGTTAAACGGGGTAGCAAGCATTGCAAAGTGTGGCCAACACATCGATGCGATGAAAGAATTCGGAAATGTTCTCCCCATTCTTACATACATAGTTTCATAACGACTTTCCATTGATTATATCTTCGAGACTTTCATAAAGGGATGTAAGTTCATTGCACCCCCTCAGCTGTTTCTCCTCCAAAATACCAGGGCAAGAACCCTGAGGTCACCTCTCCGATCCATTGCGCGCTCCTGAAGTCAAAATTCCCCAATTCCACGTAAAAATCTAACGCTTCGAATAAGCCTGTAAGTGGTGGGGGTGCCACACGAAGAAGGGTCGCAATCCCTCTCCTCCTTCATTTCATATTTTATTTCATTTCCTCACCTGCTCCTCTCCTACGAAAAGGAAATGGTTCTCAAATTATGACGAATCCATAAACTACTTTGTAAAATAATAGCGATCACAGACATCAGTTGTCCTTCCGGGAAGTAGGTTAGCACTAAAAGATTGCCTCAATTAAAGTTACATACATTGATGTTTCAACGTTTCTGCTAACATTCATTGATGCGTGAAATACTTTTCATTTATATCTGGGTATAGAAAAGTGGAGGAAAGATAGGTGGTGTAAAAAGAGGAATATATGCATTTCATATACATTGCCTCAGTATATTTACTAGCCCTAATGAATGGCGCGTTGAGAAATATTCATAGAGTGAAGGGGCTGCACTTCCATAGGCTAGCTCATGTGGTAGCAATCTGGCTCAGCGAGTAAAGTAAGTGCTTACATTACTCCTCATCTTGCCTTGAAAGCCTCACTTCAAAAGTTATCGGTGGCCAATTTTTAAGAAGATAAGCACCCAACCAGCCTCCGGGCTGTTGACATCTCAGAATAAAGTCGTAAAGATCCTTTTTTAGAATTATTACACTTTCGTCTCAAATTATGCGACGAGTAAATTAATTTAAATTGGTCAATTCCTAGCGAAACTTTGTTATTATTTTCATTACTATTAATTAAATATGAGAGGCAAAAATTCTTGACCTCGTATCCTTCCTTTCATTTGACCGTATGTCCCCATACTCTAAAATCTATTTCTGTTTAAAATTGATCATATATTGGGATCGCGCTTTTGGACGAATTTATTCCTATTTATAAATTAAATGAGAAAAATCGATGCATATAATAGTTACATTCTGGCTCTCCTGTAGTCTGGTGGAGAACGCTTTCGACTTTGGCGAAAGAGTTCGATCCCGATGGAAGGGCACGTGCGAAAGGAAAGTGTCGAAGTACTTAAAAATACTATGCGATCTTATATTACAGTAAAAGGAGGCGCAATACCCTTCTATTTTTCCTTTTTTTCGAGAAGACGTAAAGACAATGGAACAGATTCTGAGAGATCTGAGATAAGGTTGAGCTGTACTTATTTTCGCCACTAACGATTTCAGTAATACTTTCGATTTCAACTATTCATTTCGGCCAATAAATAACATTCGACATCATTATAAGTGAGTAAGGCGATGCTTGTTGATAACTCGTCTCAATAGAATTTGCTATAAATTTTAAGGAGGAAATTCCTCATTTCCTTAACACCGGTGAAGATATTGGGGAGAAAGATTTTCGCTTGAATTAATAAAGCATTGGAGGAAGAGGAGGAAAACGATGAGTCGCGCAATGATAGGGTTTGGATTGCTCCTGAAAATAACCGGTGATTGTATGTTTGAATAAACCAAAACTCTAGTCTGAGTTACATTTCTCATTTCCAGTGGTAGAAATCCGTCAATTTATATGTTAGACTTGGTGCATGGCATGAGTAAGCAATGTAGATTTACAGCCTATTGGATGGCGTGAGAAACATAGCCCATATAACATTTGATGGCCGTAGAAAAGTTAATCCCAATTAAAAATAAACCCAGAAGGAAAGAAGATAGGATGAATCCATCAGAAGTTCTCGTCAATGTATTACTGTGGGGAGTCACAAATTGTGATTGTGACTCACAATCTCGCTTCAGCTATCATCGTTTATTTTAGCCATTGCCTCAGTACATCCAAACTTTCGCTAAAAGGGAAAATTTCTTTCATTTTGTTTCCATTCGACAATTCTGGTACCACTCCATATTGGTCATATCTTTCATCATGAGCTAAGATTGCGAAAAAAAGGAACCAATAACTCCGAGGGCCCTTCACCGGCTATTACCCCCTAAGACATCCACGAAACCCCTTCCGCCGTTTCTCCTGCAAAATAAATGGGCAAAAGCCCTGAGGTCATCTCCCCCATGCATTGCACGCTCCTGAAGTCAAAACTCCCCAATGGCATGTCAAAATCTAACGCTTCGAATACTTGCAAGAGGTAGAAGTTCCTCAATCCGAGAAGAAGGCCTCCCTGAACAGTTGTCATCATTCCTCTCATCCCACATTTCATACCTGCTCCTTCCCCTCTTCGTCGAAAGAGAAATCATTCTCAAATGATGGTGAATTCATTAACTATTTTGTAATGTAATAGCGATCGCAAGTGTCAATAATCCTTTCCGGACTGTAGAATAACATGAAAAATTGCATCAATACAATTTACATCCCTTGATGTCTCAAGTTTCTTGTATGTATGTAACCTTTCTTGATGCGTGAAATACATTTCATTTATCTGTGGGTATAGTATAGCAAAGTGAAGAAGAGAAAGGTGTCGTAAAAAGAGTAATATGTGACTTTCACACACACTGCTTCAATTTATTTCATGCGGTACTATTTAATAATGCTTATTAATGGCAATAATCTTGGCTAGTAATTATGAAATGGTGCGGAGAGAAATATTCATAGGTGGGCTGGGTTGAGCTTACGTGGGTTTGCTCCTATGCTTATTACCCATCGGGTTTAGTATATAGACATATATTCGGTAGCTTGATATTTGAAATTTAAAGCAGTAACATATTATTCGGAATTTCCAGGTGTATGATTGAAACGACAAACAGATGAAAATTTTCTTTTAAAACTATTGCTTGTTTTCTCACGATCTTTCATTAATCGTTCCAAATTTATCGAATAAGGAAGAATAAATTATAACATATCAAAGTTATTTTCAATAGGCTGTATTTCATCTATAAGTAAGACGTGTAATAGAAATATAGTAATGGAAGTACCGAAACATGAATATTAAGTAACTGGAATGAGATGGGAATAGTAATGATTGGTGATTTAAAGGGGCCAGCCGGAAAGGCTGGTGTGGACAACACAAGGATGCGTTGAATATTTTGAAAATATTTCCCCAATTACCTTCCACTTACATCTATAGTTACATAACCACTTTTCATAGATTATCTTGTTGTTTCCATTGTGTCTTTCATTTCCATTCATGCTCATAAGCTCCCCCTCCTCGTTTCTCCTGCATAATACCAGGGCACAGGACCTGTGGTCACCTCTCATGTGAATTGCACGCTCATATAGTCAAAATTCCCCAATTCCACGTCGAAATTTTAACGCTTCGAATGAGAGTGTAAGTGGTGGGGGTGCCTCATTACACGAAGAAGGGTCATCCCTCTCCTCCACCATGCCATACCTTCACCTTGCCCCTCTAAGTCGAAAGGGAAATCGTTTTCAAATTCTGGTGAACCGATAAACAACTTTTTGACATATAGGGGATATCAGATAACAATTGTCTTTTCCGGGGATTAGAATAACACAAAAAAGAATTGCGTCGATAAGATTTACATCCATTGATGTCTCAATTTTTCTGCTACTATTTCTTGATGCGGGGAATACTTGTCATACAAGTATTCCCCGCATAGTGAGTGTTACACACTCATCTGTGGATATAGAATAGGGGAGGACAAGGAGGTGGTGGAATGAGAGAAGAATGTGAATTTCATACACATTGCCCCAGTAAATTTCATGCAATACTATAAAAGATTCTGAGGTATGAATAATGCATAATAATGGCAATAATCTTGGCTTGTCCTTCTGAAATGGTGCGGAAAGAAATACTCATAGACGGTTGCACTCACTCCTACGGTAGCATTCCGGCCCAGCGATCTTCTATTGTATCTTGTTGTTCATTGTTAATAACAGTACATATTTCACGACCAGATGGAATGTATAGGATAGGATCCCTGACTTATATCGTATGTGAAATGAAGATCTCGTACAACCAAATTGTTGGTAATATCTTTGATCATACCTAAATTAATATAGCGCATTTTGTAAGAAGAGAGAAATTGTCGTCGGTTCCTTCATTCTCCACGTAGTGAGAATTAATGAAGTTAAGGTTACTACTCTAAAATTCCTAATTTAATTTACTGATTTAATTTACTTGAGAAATTCAGAAAGTGTACGTTCATAGAGGTATAACCGATGTTATGCGCCCTCCTTGATACCGCGAGAAACATAAGAGAAGTGCAGGTTCTACTTAAATCTACCGCTAAATGCAACATAAATCTACTTGCCGATTATAATCACGTCAATTGAATCACACTGAAAGTCAACAATTGTAATTTTTATCAGTCTCTGGTGATTTTAACTAGCGGAATATGAATGATATAGGTGCTGCGTGGTATAGTGGGTCGAGGGTGAACTATTAATAGAATAGAATAAATACAATAGATTATCATTACGTGAGCTACAAATAATCGACAAGAAGAGCCAACATTCATATTGCTTATCTTTTAAATTCTCATGACTCCGGAAAAACCTATTTGTCTTATCTGTGTGTTCCCATTATCAAGTCGTTTAACACTCTTCGCTTTGTACTGTATTATCTCCAACGCTCTGTCTCCGAGCTTTTCCAACCACCCTCTGCATACCTGAATTAACCTCCCACTTCTACCGAGAACCTAATCTAATACAGCACTCCAAGATTGATGTATTTTAACTTGTTTTTCCCTTATCTGAGGTCAGGAGCACTAGGAATGACGTAATTTAGCTCAAAATTCCCTCCCCTCTCTAAGCTTGCGAAAATCAGAAAACAACTTGCCCCGTCTCTACATTCTATCTGCACTTTGTTCCTCGGGTTAAAATTGGAAATATACTCTATTCGGAAGCATGAACAAAGAGAAATAATTTTTCATCTACATAAAGGAAATTCGATTTGCTTTATTAAAACACACAAGCAATTGTAACACGTAATATGTGATATAATTAAATAAAATGAGAACGTAATTTCAGGTTAAATACATTTTAGATTATGAAATGCATATTACCATTCGTAATCTATAGTAATACTTAAAAATTTATGTATAGTAATACTAATATCTATAGTGATACTGTATAAAACAGTAATATTTTTAATAACTGTCACATTAGTATGATAACGTATTGCGTGCATATAAAATATGTATATATTTTTGTTTGATAATACATGTATGAAGAAATGAGACAAAATGAGAACAAAATTAAATGTATTATGAATGCTACAGTACGAAATAAAGGTTAATATTGGAAATATATTGGGTTATTATAAATGTAAATGTATGTACTTAAGCGTATTTTAAATAAACAAAAGCGTAACCAAGTAAAGGACTGCTTTATTTAAACAAGCAAGCTATGGAAACTTCATAGCTTCTTTTTATGTAGCTCTATACCTGAAACTGAAATTACCGGAAAAAAATTTCCATAAGCAGGACTTGAACCACTTACGATAAATTTTGGAGTAATCTTTGGAAATTCTGGATATTTGAGGCAGACATGATAACCACTCGGCCAGTTGTACGACGCTGAGGTATAAGGTTATTATTCATAAAGGTTGGCTGAGTAGACTACGGCATGCCAGATAATAACAGATACATTTAAATTCATCTTTTCTTCTATTTCGAAATTCCACAAAAATTCGAGACAGGTACTAAAAGAAAGGAAATTAAATAAAGATTCTTATTCTGGTCACAGAATACGCTAGTATATTATATGATAGTACTGCTTTTGTGATTTCCAATTCATACACAGTTTTATATCTTTCAGCATGTATGTACTACTATCAGGTTTTTCACACCCCCTTCTTTGCGGGCGTTTTCCTGCAGTGGATCTTTTTTCCTAAGATATCACTCTTTCAATTACAATTAGTAAATGCTTTCGTTCTCAAAATCATGGAAAATTTTCTCGTTGAAATGATTTCAAAGGAAACTATGCATATGAAATGAAAGACATTGTCTTAGCAACCAAATAAACAAAATGTATATAAATGAATGTACATTTATTATAAACTAGATTTAGTTCCGTCATTTCTGACTGGGGAATTGATTAGTGGAATTGTGCTAATAAGTACCGAAACATAAATTTCAAGTAACTGAAATAAGATGGGGATAATAGTAGCTGGTGATTAAACGGGGGTAGCAAGCATTGCAAATTGTGGCCAACACATCAATGCGATGAAAAAATTCGGATATGTTCTCCTCATTTTTACGTCCATAGTTTCATAACGACTTGCCACTGATTACAACATCGAGTCTTTCATCAAAGTATGTGAGGTTGTTCATCTGTACCCCCTCCGTCGTTTCATATAGTAATATATGAAACGACATTACATTACGAAAAATATAGTAATGTAAGTACCGAAACGTGAATATTAAGTAACTGCAATGAGATGGGAATAGTAATGATTGGTGATTTAAAGGGGCGAAGTGTGGACAACACAACGATGCGTTGAATACTTTGAAAATATTTTCCCGATTACCTTCCACTTACATCTATAGTTACATAAACACTTTCCATGGATTATCTTGTTGTTTCCATTGAGTCTATCATTTCCATTGAGTCATTCATGCTCATAAGCTCCCCCTCCGTCGTTTCTCCTGCAAAATACCTAGGGCACAAGACCTGAGGTCACCTTCCCCATGCACTGCGCGCTCCTGAAGTCAAAACTCCCCAAATGCAACGTAAAAATCTAACGCTACGAATAAGCGTGTAAGTGGTCGGGGTGCCTCAGTCCACGAAGAAGGATCCCTAGCGTCATCCCTTCCTCCCCCATTTTATACCTGCCCTCTATGTCGATGGGAAATCGTTCACAAATTCTGCTGTGAACTATTTTCAAATATAACAGCGATTCCAGATTTCAATTGCCCTTTTCTGGAGAAGAATAAAAAAGATGAGAATTTGGTCAGTAAAATTTACATCTACTGGTGTCTTAACATTCCATTCCTTCCATTTCTTGATGAGTGAAATATTCTTCATTTGTCTTTTGATATTAAAAAGTGGAGGAAAGACAGGTGAATGAAAGAGGAAATGTGACCTTCTCATACATTCCCTCAGTATATTTCGTCTGGTACTATCAAAGTAACTGGGGTATGAATAAAGGTTAAAGATAGCAATAATCTTGGCTGGTCCTTTTCACATGGTGCGTAAAGAAATATTCATAGGCTTACTGGGCTGCACTTATGGAGGCGTGCTTTTTTGGTAGCATGGATACTCAGCGAATAAAGTAATCCTTCCTCCTCGTACTATATTTACTAGTAAGCCTCACTTCGAAAGCAATCAGCAACCAATGTTGGAGGGGATAAGAATCCAATCAGCCTCCGGGCAGTTGACATCAGAGGCAAAAGTCGTATTGCACATTTTTAGTATCATTTCCCCTCCTCATTTTATTCGAGAGATAAATTAGTACCAATTAACATGACAGATTCAGGTGAGATATGGTGGAACTCCGTTTTGTGCGTGTAATACGGATCACTTATACCAAATCTTTGATACAGGACCTCCAGACAATTAAGTGAGCAACGCGTTCGACATCCCTGAATGCGGTCCCGGGTTTGATTCCCGGTGGGGGTTACCTTAGCTGTCAAAGCACTTTTAAAATTACTGCTAACTAACTTTGATATGCGTAACAACTAACTTTGAAAAGCAAAAGTCTCGACCTCTTATCCTTTCTTTCATTTGACAGTTAACGTGTGTCCCCATCTTCTAAATACTATTTATGTTTAAATAAAATTGAGCTCGCGTTGTTTGGACGAATTTATACCATTATATAAATCATTGAAGAAAAATCGTCGCAGATAATTTTTTATTTAGGCTCACATACAGTCTAGTGGACACTTCTTTCGACTTTTACGGATGAGTTCGAGAGACCCCGGTGAGAGCGTTGTACGAAATGACCTCAGCTGTCGAAGCACTTTTGATAATATATTTGCTGGTTCTTTTGATAGTACGATAAAATCATATATTTCAGTAAAAGAAAGATGTGAAGCCCTCCTAGTTTTCCCTGTTTTCGATAAGAAGTAAATACAATTTAACTGATTCCGTGAAAAATGAAGTAAAGATGAGATGTATCTATTTTTGGAATCCCAAATATTTCGATTTCAACAATTTATTTTCTGCCAGCAAATAAAATTATGAACCGTAATTTGTAAGGAAATCAATGTTTATTGAAAACGGGGTGGAATTGAATTAGCCGTAAGCTCTAAGTCGACATTTCATTATTAAATTTACTTGGCTGTAACAGTCAGTGAAGAGTGAATTTTGACTGAATCGAGAACGGCAGAAGAAAAGAGTGAGTCAATAATAGAGGAAACGGATTGCTACTGAAAGTAACCGGCCGTTACTGGGAGAAACAGTGGAGAAAGATTTATATGAAAGGATGGGATAATTCATCGAGAGAAAAAGAATGACCATTGAATACCGAAGGCTGTTAACAAATCACAACGATTCCTTATCGTGACTCATTTTTCAAACCTGTTTTTGTTTATGATTTTCACGGTCAAAAGAAGTCTTTAACAGATTTAAACGTTCTCACGGAATCTTTTCCATTCTCTTCATTTCTTCACTTCTATAAGCATATTAGCTGAAGTGCCCGTTGGTTCTCAATGGGGAAATAAAAATTTCTGCCTACCGTATGAATTGCGTCATGGATTTTGACATAACTCATATTTAACTTCAAAGATAGAAATTAAATTTACATTATTTCTTGGGAACGCTTGCGAACTTTACAGGTGTTTATTATGTTACTTGAAGCTTGGACTCGAACCAGAGATCAAAAGTTTTGCAACATCAGGTTCTCGGGCGAACATACACAGTCATTCTAAATTTTATACAATGGAACAGCTGAACTTCCCATTGATTCCCATCATGGAGCGCAATTCGAAGAACATTATACTACTTGCGACTTCCTCGACTCTCCCGAGAACGAAAGATAGCCAGTGTAGAATATGTGACGTTGAATTACGTTATTATTTACTTGAAATGCTACTATGAGATGCGGTATTAGCCAATAAAGAATTAGAATCATGATATCTGCACCCCCTGCCGCACCCCGAAGGCGGCATGCATGTATAAATTTAAAGAATATAAAGAATACATTTATAAATTATTTCAACGTGACACACATTAACTTCATTGTATTTAAATATCATTGGCAAAGTCGAGCTGATTAAGAAACTTTCCATAAATGGTCGTAAGTTATTTATCGACACTGCAAATTGTTTCTGAATCCAAACACTAAAATTTCAAAAATTGGCTCCCATTCATGCATCCTATCATTCATTCTAACCATCACTTCGTATTGATCTAATTTCCCCGTGTATTCTTACGGGAAAACGCAATAGCTCGGTTTCAACAATCGCGTTGGTCGTCAAGGGGAATGGTTGTTTATAGCCTCGAATTTTCACAACATTTTCGTTTATTTCAACTGAATCTTTATTATTTTTCGACTCAATAATGATATTTCGCGACAAAAATAAGGAACTTTATATTATACATTTTTCTTTCTTTTGGTGCTTGTCTCAATTTCGTACGACTATTATTTCCAATTTAATTTTGCATAAGAAATAAAGCCGGCAACCGATAAAAGTGAAGTTAACGTGAATGTCTTATGAGAACGCTTTTCTTGTCTGGGGTCGAACTGGGGATACTTAGGTTAATAAAAAGTCCCCAATTATCTGCGCAGTGAATTCATTTACCATTATCCTAAGTTTGAAAGCAACTTCTGGGTCTTGAGTTTTAGGGGAATATTGACAGATACACACACTTTACTTTATTATATTATATTAGATATAAATACGAGTGAATAGGTCTTGAATCCAAGAGAAAGGATAAAAAATTACCGTAAATTGAGATATTAGAACTCAAGGCAGTCATTAGAATGAGCTCTAATGTGAATGGAGTCATCAGTCATTCAGATTTCGCTATGGCTTCATTCGATTTTAGGCGCAAGCAAAGGAGAGGGGGTTGTCGTAACTATTGGAAGAGTAACTCTAAAGGAGGAGAAATTTAGGGTAGGGGACGAGTAAATCATGGTCTCCCTCTTTACCCTTCCCTCTATCCCTCCCCTCTTTTTTCGCCTTAAATACGCCTGAAACTGAGCAAATTTCGTTAATCTGCGTTTGGACAACGACTGGACTGCTGCATGGAAGACTGCTCGGGGAAGAACTGCTCGGGGAAGAACTGCTCAGCTCTCAAGTCCAACGGAATTCTACTTGCAATGGAACAGACTACTTCTGCTGTGCACCAGAGAACTTCGATATTCTCGCTGTTTCGAAGACTTCTGCAAAATTTACATTCGAAGAATTGCAGAGCTTAGGAAGGCACCTCTGCATCAACAAGGAGGAAGAATATTCAGCAAATGTAAGTTTATATTACTTTAACTGTTTTCCAGTTAGCTATGCGAATTGCGAGGAAGTTTTTTCGTGAAGTTTAGTTTCTTGGGGAAGAGTGTTAAAGCTTCGTAGATTCGGTGTTAGTGAGAAATCTTTTGTAAATTTTAGTGTTAATTGATTCGGTTATTTGGTGAAGACTCGATATAAAATTGTTACTATATTTTTCTATATTACGCATTCAAAATTAAATTATTAAGATCTCAATGTAGTAGACCACTTTGTGCTTTAAGTTTGAATTTTCGCACATTCGTCCGCGGTTTTTTTAAAACCTTTCAGTATTAATCTTTCTGATTCTTCAATACTTTCATGATACCTAATTTAAGAGGTTTTGGGTTAAAGTAAGAATGTTTTAACGTTGCCCGATTTAGTTTTTAGTGATTGCATTTCGGTATTAACTGACATACGTTAACTTTAATTTTGAATAGTACTGCATAGTCCGGCTGAATTTTCGTATAAAGTCTCTTGCGCTGGAGAAAGTCTTTCCAAATGTCTCTTTAAAGCTCAATGCTAAAAATGGGAAGTGCTAAGATTGTAAAGTTTATTTTTGCATGTTGCACTCTTAATCTTAAGCTAGACCGTGCAGAGCCGTATTCTCAGTTGTATTCGGGAATGTTACTCTATCATTGCGTAATTTTTATATGGAAAGTGCATTGGTGTCCTAAAAACCGGTGGCAGTATAATCTGGTATGGAAGTAGGAAATACCCTTAGAGCAATTCTCTATCTAAAATGTATGTCATCTGATATTTTGGTTACAAAATTTGTATTAGGTTAATTATTCAAATCTCTTCAAAATTGCTGAATTACCAACGGTTGCACGAGCTACTTTTCTTGTATTGTAACATCCGTGGTATTATGTGACGGGGTAGCCCTGTGTTATAGCCGGGATATTTTCAGAGAGCTAAAACAAAATTGTTTTGTCTTCGTAGTTTCCCCTTCTGTAAAATTTATTTTATAGTAAATTTTAGTTTATAGTATAGTTTTGTTTAAAATTTCAGCGCGCAAGAACGTTTAGTTCGCTAGAAACTTTCATTAGCCATGTCATATCCTGAAGTTATTTCGAGAACCTGCTGTGTTGTGTGGTGACTTGAAAGTAATTCGTCCATTTAGCATTTGTTAGTTTGTGGTAACTTTAAATAGTTTCAACGAGGTGAAAAAGAATATAAATTGCGAAGAAAAGTTGCTGGCTAAGTTTCTTTAGAAAAGTGTAATTAACGCGACGTCTCTTCATCGGCAGTTTTCTGTTAGTTTTGGTATCCGCTTCTATCGGAAACTAATCGTCTAACTTCAAAGTTTTTTTTTCGGGTGAATGAGTTTGCACAATAGTACGTACTTGTGATAGAAATTCGGCTCTTCGTTGTGAAAATTTCTACTAATGTTCAATGTTGATGACTGCGATGCTCTGTGACAATCTGGTTGTTGAATTTACTTGTGAAAGTGCAAATATCTGCTTAGATTTTGAAATAGTGCTGTATTTCCCAGCATATTCAGGGACTGAAATTTATTGATAGAATTGACTCTTCAGTGTTTATGCGAATGAACGGAGAGTTGTTAAAGTTCATTCCAGTTATTGCAGTGAAGATCTGTTTACAGGAAAGAATAAATAGGCAGTATTTTCAATGATTCCCATTAATATTAAGTTTACTTTTGACTTGTACCTTATTATCGTTTTTCCGGTATTATTTCCCCGCTTTGGTTCTCTTAATATTTTCCTCATTTCATGTTATTTTAGCAGATTTCGAGAATCTGCAAAAGGTTCAGTTTAACTCCTTAATCTTTGGTGCTTTTTTTTATTTTTCTAATATTAGTTCTCCTAGTCGCTTATTCTTGCAAAAAACAGATTAATCGTATTCCTGTAATCTTATATTACGTTGGTAATTTGATTTCTTACATTGGAAATAGATTGATATAAAGCCTGCTTGGCAAATTAAACTGCTTGATTAATTCCTCAATTTTGTGGATTTAAGTTTATCTTGGATTCTCAATTTCTACGAAGTTATTTTTGTTTTCGGGATGTAATACAATGTCCTTTCAAGCAACGGATTCTTAAATTTTTGATTTTAGTTTAGTTTGTTTTTGGGTAAAGTAGGGAAGTAGTTTGATCTTGTGGTATTTTAACATTTTAGTTTTTTCGGGCCGGACCTGCCGAACTAGAGAATTTTGACAGGTATACAATTTAGATTAGGCATTGTAATTAGAGGATGAGTGAAAGATGGCAGATTTTTCAGAATCGTATAATATGGGAGGGTAAGTAATGATACTTATTTTCCCGTTATCTTTATAGAGAGGGGAGTGGAAAAGGAAAGATTTATAAATGAGGGGAAAGTCAACCAATTCAAAACTGGATCATCATGCTCCTTAGGGGACCGTTCAGCACAAGGTAGCCTAGATTTACGCTTAAACAAAGGCTGAATGAAATCTAACATCAAAGACAGAATAGAGTATCTAATAAAATTCTAACGGTAATGTAAACATTGATCGAAAAAACTAGAATACTCAATCATTCAATGGAGTAGTAGTTCTTCGGTATAAATAAGTTTCGTGTAGCTTATATTTTGTTTCTATTATAGTTTATTTGGATTTTTCTCTTGGCTAACTTCTTTCGTTCGTTTCAGGGGGAAGATACCGTGGGTAGCTTATCCATGAGAATATTAGAGCCCGGATTGATGACTGCAGAATTTCAAGAGATATTGTGGAAATTGTAACTTCTCTTCCATGGGTTGCAAAATCCACTGTGTATTGGTATGTAAGGTGACGTTAGAATTTGAGGTAGCATTGGGAGTTTGGAAATGTCTAGTATAAGGAAAGAAAATTTAGTATTTTTTTACTTAGGTCAATTAATTTCTTTATTGTATAGATGTTAATAAGTTTCTCCTTTAGGATATAGTCGATCCCTACCGGCGGAAGGGACAAATTTGCGGAGGTTCGAAAGAATTCCCTTCCCTGGAATGCAGAAAGTCTACTTGTCCGCTGCAAGATATCTAGTCCTCCTCCTCGGATCGGACACCACCAGAGACTCGCCGTGCAACAGAACTTCGTGCAGCGGAACTTCGGCGATCTTTCGACGTGACGCTGAGAACTTCGGCGATCTTTCGACGTGACGCTGAGAACTTCGGCGATCTTTCGACGTGACGCTGAGAACTTCTGTGATCTTTCGACGTGACGCTGAGAACTTCTGTGATCTTTCGACGTGACGCTGAGAACTTCTGTGATCTTTCGACGTGACGCTGAGAACTTCTGTGATCTTTCGACGTGACGCTGAGAACTTCTGTGATCTTTCGACGTGACGCTGAGAACTTCTGTGATCTTTCGACGTGACGCTGAGAACTTCTGTGATCTTTCGACGTGACGCTGAGAACTTCGGGCATCCTACAGTCATCATGGAACCTCTACTCGGGACCACTACGATTGAGAGACAATGGCAGCAGCGTCAGAAGATTCGGCAAAGGTAAGTGAGATTTCTGTATCATTATTCCATTCCAGTTTGTTAATCCAGTCCGCAGATTCATTCTGCGAAATAGCGGGGCGTGTACAGAGGGGAAAAAATTGCCTAAAACAGTTTCTTTTATTTTCGGCACCTATTTAATTTGGGTATTTTGAAGCTGTACTAAACTCTTTTTAGTGTGCGACCTGACCTAGATCTTTTGCTAGAAAACGTGGTACAACAGTTTCTCTCTACTCTAATAATTTTATTTTTCCATCGGTAGATGGGAATTCTTATTAATATTGGAATGAATTCGGAGATTCGAATAACCACGCCGTGGCGGCTGTATTTTATCGAGCTTTCAGTGTATATTTTAAACGTGTGATCTAGTGTAAATTTGTCTTGGATTTTGACCGTAGTAAGATACAGTAAAGCTTTATTCTCGGGAGAACTTGAGTTCTATTAAAATTTGCGAAGTTGATTATTACGGAGACTATATTGTTAAAACTTATACCGGACAATTGCGGAAGCGTACGCCGTTCGGTGATAATTGAATATTAACTCTCCGCATCTACCCATTAACTACTTAGAACGGTCCGATCGAATTTTCGTATTTCTCTTACAGAAGTTTTTACCGTGATGGAAAATAATTTTTATGATAGGGATAGATTATTTATATCGTTATCTTCGCTATATTTACTCCTTAGTCTTTTGCTATCTTCACTCGTTCCAGTCGGTCTCCTTGTCTTATTTATACAGCACTATTTAGTTTAGTCATATAGGTTGTCTTGCTACGCGAGGAGATTTCTGTGCTCGCGGGGAAAGAATTTTATTTTCATTTTATTGAAGACTGTTCTTACATAGAAGCTAAATTTCTGCCAGGAATAGGAAACAATGTATTGCAGGATATTTTTCAATTCTGCCAGTCTTGAATTTTCCGTAACTTTCGTGCCCTGTGTAGCAATAAATTTTTTTCAATTTTATTATCTCATTTAGATTCTCGAATTTTAGCTTTGTAAACTGACCAGATTAATTTTTCATGTATACTCGAGCCTTTTACGGTACGGTTTACGGGTCTTAATCCCCTTATCCTGCTAAAATTTTCTCACATTTAAATTGCTCTGACATTTAGCATCGGAATAAATTTGGCGAGATAGGCTTTTCGCCCGGTTTTAATTCTTTCAATAAAATGTCTTATTCAGATAGTATACTTTTGAGGTAGCAGATGGAACCGGTCCCTATTTTTACGTAACCCTTAATATGGATACTCTTAATGGATAGGTTTTAAATTGTCAAATACTTGACGAGTGTACTGCCTGTTTTATAGGAAACTTATTGACTCTTTCTACTCTGTTTTGAAAATTCCTCCACACAGGAATTTTTATTTAGTTAAATTTGGAGCAGAAAGTTGTAATGTCAGAAATTATCCATTCAGTCGTATATTGTTTATAGTTATCATAACATTGGATAATATAAAACATTTTTCAATATAATTTACTTGACAATACATGTATTTGGATTTAGAAGGATGTAGGACATTGTAATTTCTAGGTGTGTACTCGAAGAATTATTTTTTCAGATTTTGCTTTGAAACACTTTTAGTTTCAAGGTTTAATGTGTAATGAAAAAAATTGTAAAGTGCTATTGTATTTAATGTGAAATTTTAATAGTTCAATAAAATACTTCAAAAGTGAAATTACGTTTTCTTTGGAAAGTACTGTTACCACATTACCTGTGCAAACCACTCCATGTATAGGTTTTCTTCCAGTCACAAGAACATGTTATGAAGCAGCAGCTTTGGTGAGTGTTAATTTTTTGTACTTTTCTCTTTAGTTTTTTTAGTTTATTTGGTGAATAATTATTTGAATTGTAAATTTCTTGCAGTAAAGTAAACCTTGCTTTTCTTAATTTCGAATCTTATTTTTAAAATGTTAGATTTCATATTCAGCAATCTGTTTGATGACTTAAAAAGCCAGCCCAAATTAACTTTTATTGTAGCATATTCAATTTAAGTTCTTGTTGAAACTTGTTAGGAATTGATTTGAATTTCTCATTCTTATGTTTCAAGTTATTTTGTAATCTCTTTTGGCAACGTCAAATTTTGTTTTCAATTTTTTGATTTCTAAGTTTATATGTTTATTTTCATGCATTTCTCATTCATCTGCTTTATTGTGGCTAATTAAACTTGTTAAAATTATTTCAGATAATTTTTAAATTCTTGTCAAACTTGCATCAGGTAATTACTTTGATTTTAATCTAGTGTATTTTCTTTTCAGGTAAAGGTAGAAGGGACAAAGGAGACAAGAGCTGTTGTGATAAGATTTTTTATTGTAATTGAAAATAAATTGTATAATTTTAAATTTGTAAAATAATATGCAAAAAAACATTGTAAAATGAAAAAGGTAAATAAAAAAAACTGCACAAATTTTTTGTGGATTCAATTCGCTCTTGGAAAAGGAGTAATTATTGTGCCAGAAACTATCTCCAGAGATTTGGACTTCGAATATTTTTCAAGGTCAAGCGTTTTGCCTTTTTTAATTCTTCGTGTTTTCTCTCCAAATGCAAAGCAGAAAGTTCAAGTTGAACATCTTGAAATGTTTCTCCAAGTCCAACTTGAGAGCATGGTTAAGTATTTAAAGTTTAATGCAATTGCATTAGACTTTAAACACTTAACCATGCTCTCAAGTTTCACTTGGAGAAATATTTCAAGATGTTCAACCTGAACTTTCTGCTCTGCATTTGAAGCTGAAATAAATTGTACAATTGCATAATAAACACTTTATTAAAATCATTTATGCTCTTCAATTCAATTGTAAACTGGAGAAACTTAACATTTCAATTTACTTAAGGACCTCTTCAACTTTAGCTGAAATTAAATTCAATTTCTTTACTACTTGAACTTAACATAAACTATCCAGTGATCAAAGAAGTTGGCACGAGTGCACACAAAATCCTGCTGAATAATTTTTGTGATAGCAAATTGATTGAAAATAACTTAAGGAAATTTGCATATACAATTGCATATACTTGCAGAATGTTGATTTTTCCAAGCAATAAAACTTTTGCCTCAATCAAATGATGAAGTGGCATACCTTTAAAGTCAGGTTAAGTAACAAAAATATAACAGCATATTCTTACATGGGCAGTCAAGACTTGAAGACAGCCTGAAAGCTGAGAACGTTTCAGTGTTGATACATCCAGGCTCTTCACAGTTGTTGAAATTCAATGGATTAGCTCATCTTCATCAGTCCTATGTAAGAAAAATTACAATGTTAAAAAATATACATGAATAAATTTTACAAAGGGAACTAAGAAATTTCTAAATGATTATTGATATATACTGGGTTTAAAGATTTGTGCTACCTTTACTCATTGAGAAGGATTTTCTCTATCAGCCAAGATATTAAATTAATTAATTGTACTTAAAAACTACCTGAGCTTTACATTGAAAGTCTGAACTTATTGTCCAAGAAAACCTGATAAAGTTCTATATAATGTATTAGCTCTTGTTGCGCTGACAAAGGCTGAAGCTTTCAATTATGCTACATAATCATAAATGAAGCTATGTATACTAATATATAGCTTCAGCATTTTGCTACATAGCACTACAGCTAATATTCTGTGAAACATAACATAAATCTTAGCTGAAGAAAAGTAAGGAGAGCTTCATCCTTATTATGATCAAAGTTGCCATTACCATTAGTTTTGCATCAATATATACATGAAAGATAACTAATTCTTCTCAATTTTTTTAAGGACAAGAATATGATTGAACAACTTCCTACTCTATTGCAATGTTCAGCAATGAATAATTATGACCCACTCATAAAAACCTACCGGAAAAAATTTCTAATCATCTAGTGCTCTATTTGTAAACTTTAATTCTGACAACTCTTCTAAAGTTCAAGGTGGCTTGTCTTATAATTTTCTAATAAATGCAGAAAAGCTCTTCAATATAATCACTGTTGATTCTTATGCATTAACAGCAGTAAAAGTTTCCTGTCACGAAACTTGAAACCCAAATACACTCAACAGTGCAGCTTTGAGGAGTATCAAAATAATTAATATTATAATCTAAATTACATATTAGTTGGTCAATACATCTTTATTCAATCACACAGAGAAATGGCAAATTTTACAACCATATGATAATAACACCCATTAATGCTTTGAGTGAAAACCGATCAAAAACAAAATAAAGTTTAAAAAATCTTCAACCCGCTTTTACTTGATATTCTAGTTGATTCTGAAATCTTAAGCTATTAACCTTCCTCATATCATTAAATAACTGAGAAGCCACTCATCTCTATCGATTTATTTGGCTGTTCCACTTGAGCACAATTTACACAATTTACACAATTAAATTGAAGAAAAGCAACCAGAACATGACTGCTGTATTCAGTCTTATTTAT
This sequence comes from Pachydiplax longipennis, assembly GCA_036926295.1. Classification (NCBI taxonomy): domain Eukaryota; kingdom Metazoa; phylum Arthropoda; class Insecta; order Odonata; family Libellulidae; genus Pachydiplax; species Pachydiplax longipennis. The sequence goes on from JAVFKF010000010.1 coordinate 8,766,061, forward strand.
TTAATTTTAACGTGTTATAATTTTTCATGCATATCTTTTCATTCAAATAACAGATCATGTTAAAAATCATAGAGAATTTTCTGAAGGATTATAAATGGCTTAGACTCAAAAGAAAATATATTATTATCACTAGTTTCATTGTTGACCTCATTTGGTTACTCCTACACAATCAGAAGAATTTTTGTTTCAGCCAAGCAATTGTATAAATTGAAATAAAAACATTCAGGACTAAGCACTCAAAATCTGAACCTCTCTCTGAACAAACCAAATAACATTCTATTTAATGAATTTGCTCTTGTTGCGCAGACAAAAATATGGTAGCATTCATATTTTGGAGGATTCCTAAGATTTGAATGTAACGACAAAATAGCCTGACATGTACAGAATAATCTGTGGAAGAGAGAGAAGGAAGGTATAACCAGAGATCAAGTAAGAATAATAATTACAACATAATGAACTGTGAAAAGTTATTATGGAAAATGCAAAAAAGGAATTGCAACTTGAATTTTCTCTTTGTGTAATAAAGTTTAGGTTTAAGTATTAAGTTCAGGTAAATATAATTATAGGAAAATAAAATATGCATTATGGTCTACTAGCATTAATTATCCAATATTCCCAAGGTCATTCATTTCTTTAGATTTACAGTTGCGTGAACGTTATTACAGAAATCACCAATTATCCCTAGAAAAATGTTGCATATAGAGATCAACACTGAATCCTTGAGTTTGTAACTGTTATTAATAAGTAATGTTTTTTGTATTAGTGAAATCTTTATTCTGATTTGCTTTTCTAAAAAGTCAAAAGCATGTGAAAACATCTTCCTGAAGTATTGTCACAAATACAGAAATTAAAAGGCTTTTAAGAAAGCTAATTCTCTTACAAACTTTTTCTCAAGAATAAAATAAATTAACTGTTGATGAGTAAATATCAAACAATCATAAATGCAGACACTAGAGTTAGAAAATTAAATGCCATAAAATTAGAAACTAAAATATGGAAAATATGCTCAAACGTAGAGATATTTATTTGGAACTCTATAGATCCACAATTCTCTTGAAAGCATTTCTCTTAACTCCACAGTATAGAAAAAGAGTGGCAAATTCAGAGAAAATTCAAGACAACTACCATTTAATATTAGCAAGCAAAAGTTCAAACATTAAATAATGCCATTGATTACAACCAAAGAAATACTTTGGACACAAAATCCATCATATCAACATAAGAATATAGCACAATTTTCTGCAATCAAAATCAATTCCATGTTCTCAAGGTCATTTATTTCTTTAGGATTTGTTCATCTAATTCTATCTGCTTAACTAATCACTTGCATTCATGCAAACTTGTGCAATCAAGAGCTAAATACTACTGCTTCAAATAATTCACCAAGTGCTCGTAAATTGAAAGGAATGTTAAAGAAATGCAAATAATTACAGTCACATAAGAGCCAATGGATAAATACTTTTAATTTTCTGAAACCAATTTGCTCAAATTCAGGTCCTACACAAAGGTAATATGGAGTATCCTCTCAAAATATAAAGTTAAATAATGTTTTGCAAAGAAGAAAAGTAAAATTTAGAATGAATACTTAGTACTCAAAAATTCAGCTTGCTACATTATCATTATTGAAGTTATGTATACTAATATATATATTGCTTCAGCATTTTGCTATATAGCGCTACAGCTAATATTCTGTTAAACATAACATAAATCTTAGCTGAAGAAGACAAGTAAGGAGAGCTTCATCCTTATTATGATCAAAGTTCCCATTAGTATTTTTTTACTTGATAGTCTAGTTGAGTCTGAAATTTTAAGCTATTAACCTTCTCATATCATTAAATAACTGAGAAGCCACTCATCTCTATCGCTTTATTTGGCTGTAACACTTGAGCACAATTTACACAATTAAATTGATGAAAAGCAACCAGAACATGACTGCTGTATTCAGTCTTATTTATTTAATTTTAACATGTTATAATTTTTCATGCATATCTTTTCATTCAAATAACAGATCATGTTAAAAATCATAGAGAATTTTCTGAAGGATTATAAATGGCTTAGACTCAAAAGAAAATATATTATTATCACTAGTTTCATTGTTGACCTCATTTGGTTACTCCTACACAATCAGAAGAATTTTTGTTTAAGCCAAGCAATTGTATAAATTACTTTTGAAATAAAAACATTCAGGACTAAGCACTCAAAATCTGAACCTCTCTCTGAACAAACCAAATAACATTCTATTTAATGAATTGGCTCTTGTTGCACAGACAAAAATATGGTAGCAGTCATATTTTGGAGGATTCCTAAGATTTGAATGCAACTACAAAATAGCCTGACATGTACAGAATAATCTGTAAAAGAGAGAGAGAAGGAAGGTATAAACAGAGATCAAGTAAGAATAATAATTACTACATAACGAACTGTGAAAAGTTATTATGGAAAATGCAAAAAAGGAATTGCAACTTAAACCTGAACTTAAATGAACTGAACTTTCTCTTTGTATAATTAAGTATTAAGTTCAGGTAAATATAATTATAGGAAAATAAAAAATGAAATATGCATTATGGCCTACTAGCATTAATTATCCAATGTCCTCAAGTCATTTATTTCTTTAGATTTACAGTTGCATGAACGCTATTGCAGAAATCAACAACAATCCCTAGAAAAATGTTGCATATGGAGATCAACACTGAATCCTTGAGTTTGTAACTGCTATACAAAAAACATGACTTATTAATGAGTGAAATCTTTTTGGAAAAGCAAATCACATTAAATTCAAATAAAATTATATATGAAAGAGAATAGTTGCAGCATGTGAAAAAATCTTCCTAAAGTATCGTCACACAAGCAGAAATTAAAATGATTTTAAGAAAGCTAATTCTCTAACAAACTTTTTCTCAAGAATATAATAAATTAATTGTTGATGCGTAAATATCAAACAATCATAAGTGCAGACACTAGTGCTAGAAAATTAAAGGCCTTAAAATTAGTAATCGAAATATGGAAAATGCGCTCAAATGTAGAGATATTTATTTAGAACTATAGATCCACAATTCTCTTGAAAGCATTCCTCTTAACTCCACAGTGTTGAAAAAGAATGGCAAATTCCGAGAATATTCGAGACAACTACCATTTAATATTAGCAACCAAAATTTCAAACATTCAATAGTGCCATTGATTACAACCAAAGAAATACTTTGGATACAAAATCCATTATATGGACATAAGAATATAGCACAATTTTCTGTAATCAAAATCTATTCCATGTTCTCAGGGTCATTTATTTCTTTAGGATTTTTCATCTAAATCTATCTGCTTAACTAATCACTTGCATTCATACAAACTTGTGCAATCAAGAGTTTAATACTACTGCTTCAAATAATTCACCAAGTGCTCATAAATTGAAAGGAATGTTAAAGAAATGTAAATAATTACAGTCACATAAGAGCCAATGGATAAAAACTTTTAATTTTCTGAAACCAATTTGCTCAAATTCAGGTCCTACACAAAGGTAATATGGAGTATCCTCTCAAAATATAAAGTTAAATAATGTTTTGCAAAGAAAAAAAGTAAAATTTAGAATGAATACTTAGTACTAAAAGATTCAGACTCTCAATGTGCCTAGAATTCATATGAACACTTTCCTCAAAGCTCCTTAACAATAAATATGAATGCCAATCTGAGACAAATCTCAAAAGGATTCAAACCAAAGTTGGGCAAACAAGTTAAGAATATCTTACTACGTAAGAAGATAACGATCTTTACTAAAATACTTCATCAACCTTCATCATAAATCTTTTTGCTTTTGCAAGAAAATATAATTCAGAATTAGTCTCATATGGATATATGCATATTTAAAAAATGCAGCATGAAAATAACTCATAACAGATACGCTAGTGAAGAAATGTGTCCATAATATGAATCTGGTTCCAAAACAAGTTGTTGTTAAATGGAAAATAGAACTGCGAGAAAAAATATTACATGTAAAAATGTGATGAGTAAAGAAGAGTACATGGAATATGAAGAATCTGCACACAAAACAAAACCAAAGAATACCACATGAAAAGATGTCAGAGCAGGTTTGCTCAATGAAAAGATGTGCCTAAAATAGATATTTAATGCAAAGAAAAGGTACTAATAAGAAATTTACCTGAATTCAAAAGAATTGTGTTTAAATGTGATCAGCGAAGAAGTAACAAATAATCATCATCAGAATAAAAGTCTCAGTAAATTCTCAAGGTCACGTGTTTCACCATAATCTCAGCAACATAAATCATTCAATATTTCAGATCTGCTGTATTTATTTGAAATTTGTTCTATTTTCTTTAGAACTAGAAATTTATCAAAGATCTCTTCCAAATGCTAATCCAGAATATTGATCAAAATATGGTTTGCAATGCGATATAAAAATTAAAAAATTAAATAAAATCCTTAAGATATATTTCCAGAAGTTGTTACTTAGGATAAGATGAACAATTTCAACTAATAATATGTTGTTTATGATAAAAATCACTGGAAACAATACATTCTTAGACTCGTCATAGAAATATAAAAATTTATATTCTGTCATCTGTAACTGATACCCTATACTAGGAATTGCTCACCGAAATTAACATAAATGAACTGCAGTTTTCTTAAATGAAACAATTTCTTTGAAAAATCTATCTTAGGGATGAAAATATATGAATTTTGCAATTATAAGTACTAAATAGTAAAAGAAGCAAGCATGCATATTTTCAAACAAATCATTTGAAAATACAAGTCATAGGTAATTAATAAACATTGTTATGAATATTCACAATGCAAAAAAATTTAAAAGTGAGATCCACATCTCACTTTTTTGAGAAAAGAGCTTTTATGAAATAAGTATAATTGCCATTAAAGTATGAAAGAATAAGTTGAAACTAACTTCGAATCAGAAACTCAACCAATCCATTAACAAAAAGAGAACTAACTGCCAACTCCTGCATAAACTATAAGAATTAACCTGAGAAAGTAAATTTAAAAACTAGGCCAACATTATCCAATCACCTGGATCATCGGATAAGAAAGTTTCACTAGAAGAAGTTGAGATGTAAGAGATATGGCTAAAGATATTTGCAACTACTTCTTAAATCAAAGAATAAACAACAGATAGCCACATCAATTTCTGAATAACAATAAACACAAAATTCATCACCACATTTATTAAACTTTATATTCAAAGACTGCAATAGCCTTATGTATTGTGTAATGAAATAATGCCTTTGAGAAACTATGGGAACATAAGCTATAAATCAAAACACAAGAAAGGAGAACCTCACTACCGCTAGCATCTTTCGGCTCTTTCAGAGAAATTTATTGTAAGGAAGATACCACTTGCATTATGCATTTTAGAAGATTTCAGATCCTGGATTCATGAAAAGGATATATGAAGAAAGAAAGAAACTACATATTCCCATAATTGTGTACTCACATGTAGCGAGGGGCTGAAAATTTCTTAGTATACTGCAGAAGGTCCTCCAGAATGAATAACTTTGCTTGCATGCTAGACCACTCATTCACCACATCACTGTGTCATCCTACTTGCAGATGTAAGTTATTCCATTACTATGATTCCCTCACATTTTATCCTCTTGAACTTAAACACTGCTGTTGACTCCGAAATTGCTATGGATGACAGGAGATGGGTAAATGCACGACAAAGAAGAAAACGTCATTCTTCTGTCTCGGAGAAGATTATCCAGTACGGGATGATGAATAACAGCTTCCCTTTTCCCATGGATACACTGCGAAAAATCATATAATTTCACGATAATAATAAGTAATTATGGACAAATTACTTTTAATAAAAACAAATCCAAACTATATTTAACTATAGTTTGATTACCAGGATTTGATCGAGTAACAATTGGGCAAATCACATCTAAATTTATTCATGCTTTAAAATCAAGATGATACAGTCGTGGACGTGCGTTTAAAGACTAAATCGACATGTAAAATCTATTGAAATATTTCTCAACGAAATGAAAAGAAATGAATACATAAACGCTTCCTCATTTGACAGAACACAACTGGCATGCTAAAACATTCGAAACTGACAGACTTTCTCCAACGATTAAAAAGATTGTCCACGACGTTTACAAGGGCCATCGCATTAATTCTTTGATAAAAATGGGCATTAAAAATATCGCACGCGTGAAATGACCAAATAATCAAAAGGAATAGAAAAAATATATCTATGATGAAACATTTATCTTCATTTCTGTTGTGACTTCTCGATAATATATCTTAAAATCGACAGAAAGTTTAATTCTTATGTAAACCAGAAATCACTATCAGAACATACAATACTGCTATTGTAAAAAGAAGAAATCACGGAGCACGTACCTCACTAAACCCAAGTGACCGAAGTCGACCAGCTGTCATGTGATTCTGACATAAAGCGCGCCAGGACATTTCGGTGTGAAACAGTAGAGCAGCGATAAATGTATTTCTTACCGGGAAACACGAAGTTAATTTTCTGCAACCATTGCACACGGATACTTTTCAGCAGATTACCGTGATTCTTTTTTAATAAATCTTAATTTAATACACGCGATTATATACTTTCTTTCATTCGCATTTGAAATAGAAGAATTCATATCGCTATATCGTGAATTATTTAACTGCAAGGCAAACGACACTAGTGCTCATAATAATTTAATAATAATAACGTCACTAGGTTTACATTTATAAACTAATTATCGTCCTGTATGTCCGCTGGACTACTGTTTTAAACTTTAAATACTTAACCATGCTCTCAAGTTGGACTTGGAGAAACATTTCAAGATGTTCAACTTGAACTTTCTGCTTTGCATTTGGAGAGAAAACACGAAGAATTAAAAAAGGCAAAACGCTTGACCTTGAAAAATATTCGAAGTCCAAATCTCTGGAGATAGTTTCTGGCACAATAATTACTCCTTTTCCAAGAGCGAATTGAATCCACAAAAAATTTGTGCAGTTTTTTTTATTTACCTTTTTCATTTTACAATGTTTTTTTGCATATTATTTTACAAATTTAAAATTATACAATTTATTTTCAATTACAATAAAAAATCTTATCACAGTAGCTGTTGTCTCCTTTGTCCCTTCTACCTTTACCTGAAAAAGAAAACTACTAGGAATTCTCAAAATACAAGTGACTTCAAGCAGAAATATGAAAATTGACACTAAATTTTACGCCTCAGCTGTTAACTAATCTATTAGCAAGAGGTGTCAACTCTATGCGGCTGGATTACTTAAACATAGAGTTTCACCAGCTTTAAATTGGTTGCAGGGAGAATCAGATGGACCAGAGCATGTTGTGCATTTTAGGATTTATTTCGGTATCCCTTTTTGAGGAATTCCAATCGAATGTGTTGTACATACATGTACTTTAAGGCGGTACCGACTTCCGAAGATAGACCGCTCTAATATTAAAACTGTTGACTTTTTCTTCGAATCGCATTTATCCTCTTTGGCGTTAATTAGGGCGTAGGTTGTTTCATAACGTAATGCTAGCACCTAGCCCTCTGTCCGGTCATTGGAATATACAGAGCTGTCCCGCTGTCTATTCCGTCTTATTCGACTTACATATAATCATACTCCCCGTCTATTAAATTTAAAGCGAAATACCTGCAGCATGCAAATATTATTCGTTATTTCTTTCATCTAAAGCAGCGGAAGCCGAACCTTTTATTACCTATTACCCTTCGTTGTATGTACAGGACGAGTATTATTTTCCTACCGCTATCCCAATAACTTATTCTAAAGCTTACGTAAATAATTACATAAAAAAGGATTTATCAAAATAATAGTTTTTATTGACACGAGGCATTTACATAATACGCCGAAAAATGGTAGTGTATATTGGTGTCTTTGTCAAGTACGATGTAAAACACAAATGAAAATTTCAAAAATTTTATTCTCCGTAGCAATAAAAAGTTTAAGTACACTGTAAGGGGATTTATTTGAGAATTTTTGTCATATGTATAAAACTGACTTGATTCCTTTAAAATATCATTTACATATTTTATCATAGCAATTTCATAATAACACTTGTCCACGGGAAACATTTTTTCGTCCTCGTCGATGACTACCATGAAGTGAGGATTGATACATACATGCTTTTGTTTTAAATAATCCTGATATTCTTCTTACAGCATTAGCTTTCGAATTGGGGTTTCGTAATACGTGAGCAATGATTTACTACCGCGTGAATCCTCTCGTATGCTCATGAAGCATTGTGGGATGGATTCATTCGTTTTCCAAAATCATCTCAAAATTAGAGGAAAAAAATGAAAAATCATAGAGGAAAGCATATTGAAAAGGAAAAGAACAGATCTAATGGGTGGAAAGCCGTCTCAGGTTCACTAAACTTCTCGATTTATGTCCCCATGTGCACGATCTAGCAGTTTCCTTTCTTTACTCGGTGAGGAAGGTGCGTCATGCTTGGGAAATGACCATGAATGCATGCAAAGGTGTGAGGGATTGTGGAGTACATTGAGGTTTGTGGCGGTTTAACAAATGGGTAAACAGGGACACAGAATGAAACACGCAAATTGGACATACGAGTCCGAGAATAATGCGTATTCTTCATAGAGAAGTCGGAATCGAAGGGGGCATTACGTGTTCTGGTTACTTGAAGTTCTGATCGCGGGATATGAATTCAAAAGAATCATTTTGAAGTACAGAAAATCATCTCTCAAATGACATAAAAAAATACTGGAGACATGGGCCTACATTAGCGGCAGCCATCCGGAAATCGTCCAGTAGTCTTATAGTCACCTGCGCGAGTAAAATTGCACCGTCCTGAAGAGTGAAAAAGTCGATATGATTCGGTAGCTACTATTTGCGCCTGCGGATAGCCAAATGGGCAACGCGTTCGACTATGGTGAAAGCAGTCCCTGGTTCGATTCTCGATGGGGCTTCCGTGCGAAATGACCTCAGCTGTCGAAGCACTCGGACAATATTACTAGTTATTATTACCCAGTGTTATTTAAAAATCTTCCCAATTATCCTCTTTCAAAATCATGAAGCGTCTACCGCATCATGCCAACTTTCTATGCCTGGGACCAAAATTGGGCTGAACACAATGAGTGTCAAGGCCTTGAAATTTTCTACCAGGCAAGATCATACCTGATCAGAGTAACTAATTTCCTTTGGAAAATTAAATTTCCAGTTCCATACCAGAGCCTCTGACATAGCAATGGATCTGCCAGTAAACCATTCATCTATTTATTTCAAGTATGCTACTGTCACCAGCAGGGTATTTTATAACCAACCATAAATTAAGTAAGATGAACACACAATATCAAAATCAGTATTGTTTGAAAGACAGCTCATTGAAAATTCTCTTTTTGTAACATTTTCATCTAATATAAAATCGTTTAAGGACAAGAAAGATAATCAAGCAGTGATGAATAACTTCAAACTTTTAACATCATTCAAAATTATCCAGAGTGGCTGTATTTTCATTAAGCTAATATTCACCTTCCTTCTCTCTCTCATAACATACAATGAAAATAATTAGCAGCAGTAATACAATTAAAAAATTTTGTGACTTCATTGTAATTCAAAATACTTTCATTATAGCTTATCTCTCACATTATACCAACTGACAAACTTCAGTTTTTTAAATCTTAATTATGAATATGGTAATGTGCAGATTTCAGGTACACTTTACTAATTACAACGAGTATTTTATGATATAATAAATACTAATAAACACTAATAAACTTTCAATTCCAGAGGTTTGACTTTGGAATAACATCTAAATTTAAAAATTTCTCCCCGGAAAAGAAACAGGCTATTTCAACAAGTCAATTCATAGTTTAAGTACGAGTTATTTTTAGTCTCCACTTGGTAACTTCTTTAATCCTCCAAAGCAGAGCCTATGATGCACTTGTACTTGTTCTAGCCCTCCTAACAATGTCAAATATAATTTCTGTAAGCTTTGAAAATAATCAGATCAAAAGTTCATAAAGGAATCAAAGAAACAGGAACCAGAACAGAATAAGGAGAAAATCATTCAGGGAAAGCATCTGCTAATTTTCTTGGAAGTTCAAAATATTTCAAGTCTGTCTCATTAAAATGTGTTTAAAATTAAGATGTGATAATCTGAAAATACAAAAGTTGCCATTTGAACATTTTTATTTACAATACAATCACATGATAAAATACAAAAGATCCTTGGTTCCCACAAAATTATTATTGAAAATAATGAAATACATCATAATCGACTGTATAAAATTCTGACTACTTTTTGACTAAAAGAGGAGAAAATAGCATACAAATTTTAACACGGTTCACATCTGAAATCCAACGATTATATAAACTGAGGTGATTATGAAAGAGTCAATTGCTCAATCATCTTTAAATAAGTGGGAGAGTAAAAGTCAAAGAAAAAATTTATAACAGAAATTTCCAAATATGAGAATCTTTAAAATCATTTGTATAATTAAAAGGCTGCTTATGAAAGTCAATTATATTAAAAATATTACAAAGCTCAGCAGCAGTTCACTGAAGGAAAATGATTAAGATTACAGCAATCAATGATATAAAAAAGTTGATTCCAATAAAACACAAAAAACAGCCTTGGTCAAGTTAAAATTCATCAGCATTAACTGAGTATTGTATATGATTATTTCTTAAACATAGGATAGGATTAAAATAGTCATGAACTCCAATATAGAATTCTTCAATAGGAAAACATACCATCAACAACACTAAACTTCACCCTAAATATTTACAATGAAATTTAGGAAGTAGATATAATGAGTCTCCGATGTTTTTAAATATGGAAAAATAAATATTTCCTCTATTAATGTATGCATGGACATTTCATCCGGAGCTATTTGGTTGCAGACAATTATAATCACATTTCATTATCAATGTCATATCTATTAAAATGTATAGGACAGTTAAGAAAACCTTTCAATTCCAATTCAGTCTTAGCAACTGATTAACAGATAATCAGCTTTCTTGATCCAACACGAATGGCATTCAGTCTATTTGAAGGTTTTCCATCAGGTATTGTTCGCTCCCATTACAAATGCATATATACCAGGTCTTAATTCTTCAGCCTTAGATAAAATTATTAAAAAGTCAGGTTCTTTCACTTTTAAAGTCCGTTTTAGATATTTCATTAATGAAACTGTCTTTCCTTCGCCAGGTAGCTTCATAACACCACCTCCAGTCTTCCTATTAATCACAGAAAATATTTTAAATTAATTATCTGTATATTTATTAAATATATACACATATCTGGGATTCCTCTTCAAAAACAAGTTAATAAGGAAGAGAGGGATAAAAATCCATCCTTGAGAGGTTAATACAATGGACGAAAATTTAATTAATCACTTGAATTTCAAAGAATTATTACACATCAATAGAACTTGTACTGAAATGATGTTATGATAGTAGAGCCATATTTCCTGTCAAATGGGACACATGGTCATATCCTCTATGAAATTTATAAAACTATAACTAGCATCTTATACATCAAATAGAAATGCCATGTCAAATGTCAAAGATGAGTTTTCATGTGACACGGTAACAGTTAAACAAGAGGTGCAGGATCCTGCACTGTATTGCAAACTTGAGTGATGCATGCATTATGATTTTTGAGATAGCTAATTCATTACTGACAATATTTTAACACAACCATTTGTTGTAATTTATAATGTAATATGACAGAATATGTCTATGAATTCCTTCTTTCATAATGACTCCATGTAAGGATTCCTTTCCATCTCAATATGAATCATCTGACATAGGTTTTACCTTCTATCATTCAATCACAATGAAAATCATCATCTTAAAAAATCCCAAAGAACCATATGAATTTTTCTTTTACTATGATGACTACTAATGTAAATGAAGGCAAACAAAATACTCACTTGACCCAACTGACTAAATTTAACAAAGTCAATGCAAGGTGGTTCAATCTTGCTAAAAACATCGATATATATTTCTCCCAGTGTTGTGGTGGTAACACTTTCAATTCCATGAGGATGCCATCAACAAGTTTCCCATTTTCACGAACAGAGTGCATAACGCTCCTAAAGATAAAAGTTATATAAAGGAATCAAACAAGAATAAAAATGATTTAAAAAAGTAACGATCAGAATACATACTCATGATCTTCAGAGCATCCGCTACCTTCATTTAAGAAACGATATTCCTGTTTGTAAATTTCTTGCTGAGTTAACATGTGAAAGTGAAAATGCGATGTCTGCTTAACAGCACTTGGTATGTCACCCACAGTGAGATCAATTATTGTTACAGGAATTGGATTGGCAATCAACTCCACTGAGGCCAAATCTCTTCCGCCAAACTCATCCAGTACCAAACCCTAAAAAGAAAGAACATCAATAATATAAATTAAACAAAAAAATCACCTTCAAGTATGCATTTTAAACTTAGATTCCTTCAACTTTTTACCGCCAAATTAAATGAATAAATTTGCTATCACTGTTATTATAATGAATAAAAATAATAACGTGAGTTATGAGTAGAAATTACAAAAATGGATCAATATATATTAAGGCAACTGGGTCTCTGAGGCCCAAGTTTTCTATAACTTTGTATCTGTTTCCAATTAATTTAAATTTCATGTGTACTTGAGAGTTTGCACTATGACTGCAGCCAGGCAAAAATAAATTACAATGGAAGGGAAAGGAAATATATTAAGATTGCATATCAGGTATCACTAAAAAGTATTATAATATGTACCCACTTCAAGAAAAATTTGTTTGATAATTGCATCACTTGTGAGAAATAACATTAGAAAATTGACAATCTTGATAAAATTGAAACCAAAGTTACAGTTCTAATGATATAAAGAATAAAATCATTAAAAGTATTGGTTCTGCAGGACCCAAGGAGAAAATATAAAACACAACTACATGGATACAAACTAAGATGTAAAGAAATGCCTAAAACAAAGCTTTAAAGTAGATTTTAGGATGAACACTAAAAATGTGTTAAAATAAATTATGAAAAAGAGGTACAGATTCATCTGAAATGTGAAACTGTATCCACATATGCTCAAACAAACCAATGAAATTTCATTTTTCATTTTCACCTCGATAAAAAAATCGGACAAAAATTATTTTAACTGTACTGTAGTAACTAACCTGTAATTTCAGCCCCATATGAAAAGAACATTTTCTTGAAGGATCAACAAGACTTGTGGAATGTCTTTCATTTTCCTCCAAGAACAAGGCAAGAAATGCAATCACCTGTGAAACAAATACATAATAAGGTTAAATTTTTATTTTTACACCATGTCAAGGTCACGTGGAACATAACTTTGAATTAATTACCGTGTTCACTTCTGATGAATTTTTTCCAATTACTACTGAACTGCCAAACGTTTGCAAATGAGATGTCAATGCTCTTCTCAATATTTTAATGTCAATCACATCAACAGGAACTTGATATGGCATTGCTTGTAGACCAGATTGCTTCAGCTGAACGAGCAGACTGCAGAACTGCAGAATCCAGTCATCCAAGTTCTTCCAGATACAAAATTCTGGATCTGTAGAGATCTACCAGCAATCATGTTTAGAAATAGTTTTATTCTAAATAATCATGGCTCAGAAGCACCAAGAAATACAACGGCATAATTTTTTTGTATCTTGAATGCTGGTGAATGATTTTAAAGCTAAATCCCGCGAAATTGAACAACCTTTGCGAACCATAATATTTGCATGAAACAGCTTAAACAAAAAATTATCACAAGCAAGTATGCAGTGTGTGCTTTATAAATGCTATGCTTGCTTAAAATTCATCACTCTATGAAACAATTGAAACAACAACTGATGAATAATAAAGAATATAGAATACATAATCTTTTTACAAATGTAACTGACTGAAAAATATAAAAGAACAATGTTACACTAACCTTGGCCAGTGAAATGTGGAAACGAAGAGCAATTCTTCTTAGCCACTGTAAGCACAAACTACGAAGACTAAGAAAATAATCATAATGCTCGTAGTTGACTATTAAGGCTATTGAATAAGGCACAGCTGTTTTCTGTTCTCTAACTTGAAATAGAAGAGACAAAAATACTATGTTGATATCTGGGACAGCGAAAAAGCTTGTCCCTTTTTCAAGCCAACTGCTACTGGAACCGAAATTTCCACTCACAGTCAAGCAATTCACAGTATGATTGGTGACATACTTCACAGCAGAGAGTAAGGAAGAATCTTCGGAAAGTTCACAGAGACTCACAGGGCTCTTAGAATGAGAACTTTCGTTTCTGGAAGACTCTGACACGGATTCGCAAAAATTATTACTTGGAGGGAGTTCTTGTTTTACATGGGTGAAATTGCACACTTTCTCCGATTCCTCTTGTAACCATACATGAAGGGTTTGGGGCCCCATGATATCATCCCACTTCGATAAGACCACAGCCACGAGAATGTTATCATCTTTGGGTAATAAAAGTGAGCATATATTCGCTGTATAGGGGAAACCCTGAAAAGATTTTCTGTGATTTGGGAACGCATGAGGGACAGAATGGAAGAAATCTTTTTCAATCGGTTCGTTATCTCTCGAATGCAATCTTTCACTTTCCTTTGAAAATTCACTTGGGACAGAATCGACCAAGTTTGGTGCTAATTTCTCTTCAAAGATCTTCGTCTGCTTTAACCGTTCACAATAATCCTCTCCATCTACTTCGAGATTTTCCGCTGAGGAAATGTAAGTGTTCAACATTGTTCACCGGCTTTATTTCTCCATATCTATCACTTCATAGTTCACAATAAAGTCTAGATGACAGAGGTGACGGCATGAGTTCTACTTGAGAATGAACATAGCATAAATGAGTACATACCATTTCGTCACAAGAAAAGGTTAAGTACACGACTGTAAGAGAATAGACCACGTAAAGAGAGACCCGATAGACACATGATTAACGATAAATCTACACGAAAATCACTCTACAGTGACTCAGATCTGTTTCATAACACAAAGCCTGAATGACCAAAATTTTAAATCCCGTGAAACTGAGACCTTAGGAAGATTTTTCTTACTTGCGTCGTTTAGTTCACGTGTAGGACAGTAGTTGGCGCAGTGTCCTTCGGCACCTAATCATTTCGACCGTGGCACTGATAAACTCTAATATTTTGATCAAAATTACTAACATAAAATACTCTTTCTGCATGCCCTACTTTCTGTTGATGATTGTTATTTTTCTCGAGGGATTTTTTTTCCATTGTATCCATTCACACGCGTTAAGGGAGAATTGAAAAAACCATTGTAGAAGAAGGACAAGTTAAAAAGGGTGAGTATGGCAAATTTTGCAATAGCCTGATATGAGGAGCGCATATGCCAGCAAAATATCAACAATAAGTCAATCTTCCTGAATACAGAGACACTAGTTGGAAGAATCAAATCTATTAAATAATCGCAATAAGATGATTCAGAGCTGAAGTGATAGCTGAAAGCTGATAGTGATGCTTTATAAATCTCACTCAATATCTCAAAAAATACAGAAGTTTATTCAGTAGTTTTTCGATGGAAACAAAGGGACTTTGTTTTGAAGGTTCTTATACTGGAGATAGACTAGAAAGATTTATACTAACCTCAGATATGGTCGAACTTTTCTGTCTATAGAATTGAGAAAATTGTCCAAAGACAAATTCTTGAACGTTAACCACAATAGAATATATGTTAAAGCCATCTCTTTGATAATTTTAAATTCATGTTAATGCCGCTTTTGACCCCCTGGAATACAATAAACAAATACACCTTAATATGAAATGAATAGTACACACAAAGACATAGAATGATTGAAATATTGCCTCTAAAATACTATTAAAATATTAAAGGCTAACATCACCTTCCATACATCTATCTAACTTTTCATTATCCTGTGGAGGATTATTATTTTCACTTAGGAAAATATATTCAAAATCACTATCAAAAGTGTTTCGATGGTTTATGGTGTTTTTGAATGTATCATTCTGTGCCGTCATTGGTCTTATATATTATATACTTAATACCTCTATTCAAATTCTAAGAAGCAGTAATTTTAAAAATGAAGAGCATTTGAAAAATTTCAATATATTTCAATAATAATAATTTATTGTTATTTTAAGAAAAAAGACAGAAAGAAAGTTATTTTCAGAAAACCCTAATGTTCTGGATCTTTTTTCATCCCTTTGAATGGTATAAGTGGTACGGAGTACAGAGGATAGCCTGGAGTTCAGATATACATTATCATTAAAAATGTTGTTTCTTTGAACTTTGCCACTCTTCCTCACTCACTTCACCATGAAAACAGGATGCCAATGAAACAGTACATCTTATTCATGTCGCAATCTTCAATTGCTTATGTGTAAACTAACGTTATTCCATGGCAAATGGAAAAATATTTTAAACTTTTTTCAATAAATATACAATGATGAACAGAGTAACCATGAGGATGCATCAGAAAGCAATCTGAATATGATACAGATCACAATTTATTTCCTCCTCATTTGCCATGAGATTATCTATCTGACACATCAGACAAAGATCCAGAGAAAAGTAAAACATATTTATTATTCACCAACAACAGAACAGATGAAGGGATGGATATGGAATGAACAACAGTTGGTGTGGAACTGTGGTTGATTTGGAAGTAAAGCAGAGCAATTACAGAATGATTTTAGAAGCTTTGATTCAGATTTAACTATGGGTCTCTTTTCATGGAGAAGACAAATGCTTTGGGTTAATATCTCCCTAGAGCAAGAGACCGCTGTTCTATGGAGACTGCATTTCAATAAGGCGTTCTTGTAAGATAATGGCAGATGTTCAAGAAGAAAGGATGTCAAAGTTGCAATTAAGCCAAATGTTGCAAATATAGTCTGGTCTTTGAGTTCCAATTTGAGATGCCTACCACTGAAGTGCATCTTGCTTACAGGCATCCGATGCTGATCTATTGGTTACCATCTAGCACTAGAGCTGATCCTGAGTGTGATTATGAATAAGATAACAAAAATACAAAGAATCTAAAAATGTAATTTAAAGCATTATTTTTAATCTAAATATATAGATAAATAGTGGAATATATGCAGGAAGCTCAACTTACTTTCATAAAAATTTTTGATGGACTTCTCATACTATCAAAAGAACATTTAAATTCAGTTTTTGAGGTTTGTTAAGCACTACATAAGTTTAGGATATTGGCAATCAATTGCAGGCTTTCAAGCTAGTCTTTGATCGAAACCTAGTATTGCTTTCACAGAACTGCATGAGCATATTTGAATTAGAGCTGAAAATGGATGGCAGTAATGGTAATCTGGCCATATTTACCAAACAAACTGATTGAGGTTCTTATGCTATAAGCAAGGAATGATTCATCAGTTTGTGCATGATTTAGACTGGTAACATAATTTGATTATTTTATGCTCACAATTCAAACTATGAAGTATACTTAAGATAAACAAATTCATAGTGGTGAAGATCAAAAGTGGTTTGTGCATCATAAAATTTTATGTTGCTGGAACGAATAATCATTATATATAGATCAAGAGGTTTGCAAATTAAAGAACAGGAATTGACGAATAAGAGAAGTACAAAATTGGATGCATTATGATTGTTCTGTAAGAAGTAGATGTGGCTGATGATATAATAATCAATGCCAGTAGTTTTGCTCTGTAGTGGATGAAACTGTTGGTTAAGTAGAGAGCATAATTTTGAATACCAGTAACATGGTAAGAGTGAAGCAAACATGTATAATTTAAAAGAGAGAGGGTTGTGCTAAGTTTGATTCTGGTGAGACATAAATAAACAGTCCTAGATGACATGGATAGTTAAGTGGGTATGAGATAAAAGTGCACTGAAAAAATGGCAGGCTCTTTTGGGGACTCAAAAGTTTGTAGCAGTAGAGAATATGATCAGAAACTATGGAAAAAGTCCTTACGTACATGGTTTAAGCATAGAAATATATATATTTTTATAAATGTAAAAGGGTTTAATAAAGAATTATAAATGATATATTTACTCAAATCATACCGTTGTATAAGTGATTTGAGGTATAGAGGAGGATATTAAAGTTATGACTGAATGTGAAAGATTGATGGTTGTTACGACATCTCTGATGTGAGTGGATTTAGGAAGAAAGTTGGCATCCTGGTGAGTAAATGTGGAGAATTTGCAGGATTACAGAGAGAAATGAATTACATACATGTATAATAGTTATTCAGAAGAAAAAGAAGGTAAAAGAATGAGGATATAAAGAATTAAACTATGATAAGAAGGGAATAAAAGGTTTAATCAATCGATTATCTTTTGAAGGATGTAAAATGACAGCAGTGGTACCCATAAAGATGGATGCATGTTAAAATAACATCATAAAACAAGCTTTTTATAATAAAAATAAAGCATGTACAGGATGGTTTAGTTGGGAACAAAGGATTAAAGTCAAAAAGGATTAGTTGGGAATAAAGTATATAGAAAGGGAATATGGAGGAGAAATACATTTGTGAAAATTATAGCTGAAGCAAGGGAAGCTTAATTCAGGCTGAAACTATGCTAATAGACGTTGGCAGAAGTTATTTTTTATTTTTGAATTAATGAAAAAGATTACAGAAATGGGTTAAAGATTCACTGGACCCTCAAAATTTGTGATGGATATGTTCCCAATCATCTCAAAAATATTTAAATTTGTAAATAAGAATTTTACTCGGTTTATTTTGCCCAAACTCAGCATTTGATATTCACATTGTTTTTGCTCAACAGTAAACCTAAAATAGAATGCCAGAGATAAAAAAGAACAACAAATAAAACAATCAAAATGAAATAAAAATGTGAATAGTAGGGAAATATATTTCCATGTGCAAGCATAAAATATCAAAGTAGAAAACTAAATTATATCTGTTGGTTTATTATAATGTATTAGTCTGGGTTACATGTTTTAACAATGAATGAGAGTTCAAAACTTTTCCTGTATCAATTTTACAGAAGAACAGTGTGGAGTTTTCAGCATAAAGTTTTATTCTATATATTTATAAATTTGCAAATTTTTAGGTTGTGATTTTTCAGGGGCCAGCGTTGAATTAATGATTCTAATGAAAAGAATGTTATATTATAAAATGTTAAGAACAATCAGATGTAAGGAATAATACAAAATATGTGAATGAGTATATCAATAACAATATAAGATAATTACAATGACACTCAAGAATGCAAGAAAACATTGTGAAATGGGATAGCTGATTCTGTGGATAAAAGTTCTGGTGAAATTCTGAAGTATGAATGCAACAGGATTGCATGAGCTATTCATTTGCTTGATTTAAGCATCAGAAAGTCATTATTCAGTGATGATTGGAAAAATGCCATAATTATGCAATGGTACTAGGAAAGGGAATGAAGGTTGTAGTGTACCAATTATAATTATATGTTTTATCATGTTAATCTATGCCTT
Source organism: Pachydiplax longipennis (assembly GCA_036926295.1). Classification (NCBI taxonomy): domain Eukaryota; kingdom Metazoa; phylum Arthropoda; class Insecta; order Odonata; family Libellulidae; genus Pachydiplax; species Pachydiplax longipennis. Next base: position 8,785,482 of record JAVFKF010000010.1, read on the forward strand.
TTATTCCCCTTGGAAGTTATCCAATGCCTTTTGAAAAGGTTGTAGGTATAAGTTTATTAAGTATACTGGAACACTCTTATTATAAATGCTCATTTAGAAAGTTACAACTTCTTTCATTTTTGTGTTGCAGCATGAGTTTTATATCAGATACAGGATATAGAGATAAGATATTAGTTCAGAAATAATAATCTACAAAGTTTTATGAATAAATGAAAATAAGTTATTTTACATTCATTGTCATGGGAAGCAAATGAGGTGGACTATAGGTGAAATATACAAAGTCCAGAGTGGGTATGGAGTGGGTATAAATGGCTAATTTTTGCAAATTTATCATTTCAATAGGGAGAAATGTTAAAATGATAGATGATCAGATTGAGTAGTTGAAGATTGAAAGTGGTACAAAATAAAGATGCATGATTCTCCCTGGCTGTTCAATGTGTACTAGTACAGATACATCATAGAACCTTAGTGTGTGGGTTTATTGCATGATTTTGATGCTGCCCTAAAAGGTGAATTAAGTATATTTGTGAATTTTTTATGTAGGTATGGATTTAGTGTGGATATACTTGAAAATGAGTGTATAGTTGAAGATAAATATAGCTGAAACAAAGGCTCTTTGGTTCATAAGAATGAATTTATTTAATTATTTGAAAAATCGAGTTCATATTGTGAGATTATTATGATGGTGAAAATTTTTACGTGCCTAGTGATTTAAGGAGAGAGATTAATGATAGAGGTGAAAATGGTTGTATCTAGAAGCAAAGCTGTTAAAAATAGGGTATCTACCCTCTACCCTGTCTGGGTGTACAATTCTTCTAGGGATTCAGATGAAGTACTGATGTAAAAAGGAATTATAGGTAGTGTTAGTTTGAATTAAGTAATTATATTATATTATTATAATGTATTATATTCCTTATTTATGTGGTTCGTTTCATGGCATCAAACCCAAACATTGATATACAATTATTTGTAATTACAAAAATATTTAAAATTAGGGAGTCCATCATATACATGGTCAGCCTGTGGTAGTTATGTTGGTGTGAGTTATGTGGGAGTTATGTTGGTACTGCTTTCATACAGGCACTTGTAAAATACCCATTATTTTAATACTTACTAATTATTTTGAGACATAATTTTTGTAATATTTATCTAGCATCTAAAAAATGTTTATTTAGGTTATATATTTTTTATTTTTTATTAAGGTCATATTTTATTCGAATTGCTATCACTATAGTATTTAAATTCAAGGAAATGGATTGTTTTATAGTAACTGAATGGGCCGCATTCATTGCCTCTGCCACAATTTTTACCCAAATTTCAACTAATGAATTATTGGATGTCAAATTGCAAGGTATCACTGTATTATTACTACTATAAAGGTTAAAATGTTCCTCTTTTATATATTCTCAGACTTATCTTTCAATTTATATACCATCACATATATAGGAATAAAAGTGAAAATATGATATTTTTGCATCAGGCTAATTTGAAAATGATTTCTTGCCAAAATAACATGGACTATAAAAAAATTGTTACAGCACAATTCCTGTTTTCTGGTGCTTTTTACACATTTGTAAGTGTGAACACATTTTATGAGTTAAAAGAAGTTATACAGAGAGAGGGTACTGATTCTGATAAAAAGATTGTTTGTGACATTCTTCTTTAAATTAATGAATGTATGTTATAAATGTTTTTTTATATATTTTCAAATTTAGCATTGTAAATATTTATCTGGGTGAAGGATATACAGATATCCTCTTGAAAAGAGTTTTCATCAATATTTATTTAACCTGTAGTGGGTTTTCAGGTGAATGATAAAACACAAAGTTTTCCAGGAATTACTTTAATGACACACAGGCAATATATACAGGCACCGCGACCACGTGAGCTGTACTGTCTCTGGACACACACACACTAACTCCCACACTCTCCACCTTGTGGCGCTCGCTCTCCACAAAATGGTGGAGCAAAATATGGCGGAATAAAAAAAAGGGGGGTTCACCCGCTACAAACCAATAATTAAATTATCTGTACCGAAACTAAAATATTGACACATTCAGTGAGAATAGCACTTAAAAAATGTTTCAACCTCCACCAAGGTGAAAAAAGTCCTGTAATAGGGTATTGCTAAGCATTAATTGTCTAGAGCTCATTATAATTCCATCATACTTGTTCTACTTGCTGACTGTTGCACAGCGTGAGTCATTTAAAAAATTAATCTCAGACAAAATTTTAAGTTTGAAAAATTATGGTTGACATGGTTGATTGCTGGAATATTTTGAAATAAGAGCATGCAACTGGCCAAGTCTATGAATAAACAATAATGGGGATACAATATATCACTTACAGGGTGAGTCACCACACTAAACAGATGATCCTTTCCTTGATTTCTCCACTTTTTAGCAGATATTTCTTTGTGATTTTTATGATTTATGATACTGTAGCATACTTTAAAGGAAATTTTAGAGTTAGGAACACTACAGCTGGTGAACAAACTGCTGCAAATACAGCTTAGAGTGAAAACCTGTTATGTGAATGAACTCGTGATAATCTCTGACTCATGACTAAGTATACCCTTCCAGAGGAGGAATGTAGGACCAATGAAATTCAGGAAGTAACTAGGGCATTTGGGCCAATACCAACTCTTCTCTTCAAATGATATGGGAATTAGCCATCTAACAAGGACATTTTTGGAGGTGAAAACCTGAAGATTTGAGATGCTAATTGTGTGTAAACTCATATGGGGGAGTGAACCAAGAGGGTGGGGGCTCAACCAAGTAGAATGTCACCTTTCTACTTTGTATAGATTTTTATATATTATTATTTCCTTTCATATTAAGGGGTTTATATAATTATAACAGAGTGTAATTCATAACATTTATATCACCTGACTACCAGATCTCTTTCTTTAAGAGTGATGGAAATCAAAAATTATTTTGGGTCATGTCAAATTTCACTTAAAAATTACGATCAATCTTGACTACTCCGATTTCATGTGAATCGAATCTATAGTTGAATAAAAGAGAAACCAGAATCTGAAATCAAAACCAAAATGCGCTACATACTATGTTCTTCATATTCCTCTGTTAGCTTACTATACGTTATGAAGATGAGATATGGATCGAATTATTTTACATTAGGATTAAATGAAAGATGCGATTTTAATTTCCATTAACATTTTCTTGATTCAAGTAGTGAGCACATTCACTTTGTCTGAAATCAATGATAATTGGAAACTATAAATGTCATAAACTCTTCAGCAATACTATCGCGACTAATCTGATAAGGTCGTATTTGGAGTTGATATAGAGAGAGAATTTCTCTTAATTATCGACTCTCAGATTCATTTTACATGCAAACACAAAAATCTGGCAAGGAGGGCTACTAGAAGCGTAACTTTTAGACACCGGCCAACAACTTCCAAAGGCGTTGTCGTTATGAGCGCTCCAATTTGATGCGATGAAACCGATTTAACGTGTATGAATTCATGAAACGTATATTTTGTCTTTAATACTTACCCATAACTTACAATAAAAAGGCACGGAAACAAGGATTCTTCTAGGGCGCGAGTTACGTTCTTACTTTTATCGACGTTTTCATGTCTTTTTCGGACTTTTTAAACTTATCTAAACTGTTAAAATATATGGATGATTAAAAACTCACCATATATCCAAGAGGATGTATGGAGACATTTTACTACAGGTTCACTCAGTTCTAAGTACTCCGATGCAAAGTCACACGAAGACACCCTTGGTCCATTTTCCATACAAATTGTAAAGGATAACGCGCTCATGCACTCCTCTATTCAGCAAGTCCGATGTCTTGCTTCCCTCGCTTTTCACCTAGATCCGATCCCTAGGTTCATCAAGGGAAGGAATGTAAAGTTAACAATTGTGGAAGAGGGAGAATTGCAATAATTTTTGGACCGATTCCCATGTTTTTGCGCACCAATCCTCTAAAAAACATAATTTAGGAAATCTGATGGAAAGTTATATGAAAAGAATGGAAGTTACAACGAATTGAATTATGATTATGATTTTATGATTATATATTGATCGGAGATATGGAGACGATTTTAGGGTTCCTTATGAACGTATTATGATACCACATAATTGAGTAAGTTCCACACATTTCTAACATAATTTATCAGTAATAATACTAGTCATCATTTAATACTTTCCGTATCTTTGCATTTTCATTATTTACCCTGTTCTCTTCGCGGGAGTTTTTCTGATATTCTCCACTTCTTAATCTCACAAACTTTCCTTTCTTTTCTTCCCCCTTCTCAATCCTATAAATGTATTTTCTTAAAAAAAGGTTATCAGATTGTATTTATGCTGTTTGTAAATTTTTAATAGTATTTCTCACTTATCTCCATCTTTTCATCCTTCTAGTTAATCTCATATTCTATTGCGCAATTCAATTTTTAGTAACTGATTAGATTAAGTCAATCAAGTCAAAATAATTCCCGAAATGGAGAAGTATGTATGACTGTATCTTTTAATGTATATAATCATTATCACCCTTCCTCCGCATGTGTTTAAGCCAAATGTTGCAGTCTATATTTCTAACTGATAAATACGTACTGATGAGAGTTCAAGATAAAATTTGGAACACATCTGCTGTCGGAGTGATTGTCAGGAGTTAACACAGCTCTCGGGAAGTCACTGTAGGTCAAGAATTATCAACATTATCTAATGAGCGTGCCACCGACGAAAATATAGGGAAAATAATCAGATTATTATTACTAACCGTGGCGGCCTATATGAGCAAAATGACCCTAGCAGTAGATGGACTCTTAAAAGTAGTACTAGTATCACTAAATTGCAATTCATCTACCATGGAATCATTTTACGAGTGCCGTCAGTAGTATCCGTATCACAACTGACGTAGATTCTCAACGTTCCTCCCCACGTTGCAGAGGGTATCTTCAGAAGCGAGGTGAGTTTGCAGCTGATCCTGTCAGTATCTATACAAGGTGTCCTATTAGTCGTGGAACTTCGGCTGATTATTTGACGGATCCGTTGTTAGGGATCTCTCTCACAAAAGCTAGCGATGGATTCGAAGGAGGGGTCGGCCATCTCCTCTCGCAAAATGAAGAAAATAGGTCATCTTTAGCTATCTGTCCGTCAGATAGAAAGAGTGAAATGGCCGATGCGATTTTTACATGCGATACTGCGCTACCAAACATGACCAAGTGCGACGGTTCGAGAGCTTCATCTGATGGAATATCTTAGCACTTCATCCAACCATCTGTGGATGATCCAGTCATTTGTGAAGGTAGGCTCATGAGAGATTCCAAATAATTGGGACGAAATTTAGGATTAGTACTGGTAGGATTAGCAGCAACTAGAAAATTTTCAAGGAAGAGGAAAAGTGAAGATGGACCAATGCAAGAATTTTGACCTCGTTATTTACGCATTAATCCTAAGAGCATTAAGCAGCCATATTATTATTTTCAAGCTTGGGATTTTCTGTAAAATCCCATAGCAACTTAAACGAAACCTAGGTCGTGTCATTCTTAAATGAAGTGGTCTAGAAAATGTTTAAGTTGCTATGGATTTTCACACGTAAGTAAGTTCACACACAATAAATAGCGCAGTATTAATCCTGACTCTGTATCGTTTTCGGGATTTCCTGATAATGAAGTTGTATCAACTAGACGCGAACGAGAATTTTTCAGATCATTTCCTGATTATTTATGGTTCATTATTTACAAATCTTGATGATCGAAAGCATAAATTTTATGAGTAAAAGTTAGGTAACAATAACCTTCAAATAATATGGCTAAGTGTCTCCTTCGAAGGCAGAGAACATATAAGAATATAAACTTCCACAGAGAAAATTTTTTAACGACCAATTTCGTCGACTTGATATCATCAAGTGACGACAACTCGTTAATGTAAGTGGTCTTTTAAATTTCTTATAAGCGGAAGGAAAAAGATTTTATACACACATTTGGATAATTACCTTGTTCACGATGTATCTATATGTTCCCTGAAAATACTCCTTAATGTTGGGAGAATGAACATATATTGATTGTAGAGAATGAATATATACTGGTAAGAGATGTGCATACGACGTCAAAAGATTCTTTCGTTCATGAACCATAGTTATTTAAATTCTACTTAAAATTTTTACAGCGCAAAGAACTATATTCTCTTTATAAAAAATGAGAAATTTTCGCATAAGATTTAGAGGAAACTTTACGAAAAATGCAGATACAAGCAGCTGAATAAGTTAGGTACAAATTATTATAGAGAAATCAACTTCATTAATTTAATTTACTACAGAGAAATACAGTATTTGAAATAGATAGTTTCCGCTTGCGAACCTGCTATAAACATTTGCTCGCAATCTTTTTACCCTTGTAAAACGAAAAATAATAAATGAACCTTAATTCAGCATTTTAACTACACAACAACGAAATCAGTGGGTGCATCACGAAATCGAACGTACGTTGTCAATGATTACTACGAGAAAATACCAAAAAATAACCCCACTGAATACAGATATTTTGACTATCCGCACTAAGATTTCTCAATCAAGACACAACTTACTGCTATTGGAAAATACGGAATAGACCCATCGCGACACTTGGAAGCTGCTCGTAAAGGAAAAAGAGCTGTCAAGGAAAGGTTCTCGCCCATTTTTTCTTTCTATTACTAATGATTTCCATTGATAATCGGGACTAATCCTCATTCCCTTCGCGACTTGGCTTTCACCCTCGATCTCTCCCCCTTTCCCTTATTTCTCTTTATTCTGCGCACCCTAGCAAAGGCAGCCGCTGAATTTGACGTCCTCTCCGACGTCAAAAGAACATTCATTATTCGTGTGCCTTATCTGCGTGGGGTAGTTCAATGCAGTCGAGGCGCCGTGCCACTCACCCTATTGTTCAGCCAAAACTCCAAAGATTCTGATTTCGATGGGAACTAAGCCCTTAAGAAGTTTCAAGACTTCACCTTACAACAAAAGCTGATGTCTTCTGCAGCCGCGGAGATCATTTAGCCTTGCATTTGCTCTTCTGCACCCTTTCCGCACCCTCCGACGTCTCGGCAGAATCCAGGGTCGGTGTTTTTTGATGATTATATTCGGAAAATGGAAGTTTAGGAGACTATTCCTCTCTCTGGGGCCATTTGAGATCGAATATATTCTTTTCATGCCCCGAAGTTCCATTTATTTGACGCGGATGTTTGGAAATTAGTTTTCAAGGAAGGGAAGCGGTATCTAGGAGAGAAGTGCATGACTGTACTACTTCAGAAAAAGTAACTTTTCTCACAGGTTTCCATCTATGCAACGGAATCAGTTTTAAAATCATTGTTGACGCAAAGGTTATATGGCGTAAGAATCCATTTCTCGGTCCATTTAAATCGGATACCTCATGACCTATAGATGAATCCAAGCAATATAGGATATACATTAAGGCTTAACCCAACTTATTGAAGGACATGATGCCTATCCTTACAGATTATTCTTCGCGCGTGATATTTTTCAGGCGGAGAAATATTTCCCTTCTTCTCTCCATTAGCAAAGATAGGTATAAAGTAAAAAAAAGGAGAATTTACATCAAATAGAGAAATTTGATGAACAGCGCGACCTTAACGGAAGAGCTCTCGGTCATCTTGGGTAATGCTTTTTCTCGGTATATTTCTTTTTATGTTGCATTTATTGAGAGAATTTGCATATTGAATTTTATTGTAAACATATTAGCGGGGTTTACAGGGCGCTCATTGAAATAACCTGATAAGGATCTAAAATTCTAAAGAAGCTATATTTAATATGAAATTTAAACTGGAATGATTTTATCCGAGCAATAAAAACAGTTTCCGATTTCTGCCAGTGCAAAATCGGGAACAAAAATAATCACGACTCGAAGGCCTGATTACGCTGTATTCCAGATGTTTCTTTCATCTCTCTCCTGTACTCTTGCTCTGGCGATTACGTTTCTTCCAAATATACGGCATACCCCAGGAATATCCGAAGTTTTTCTTAGAGAAGGGCCACATTGTAAATCATTAGCATCATGTTTAAACCGTTTATTTGAGGCAATCTTATCAAGATCAAATTCACGAGCGATTATTCGAATGTATGTTTCTCCGCATGCATGTGCTAGCTGGGATCTGATGAAGTCGAGTCTCTAAATTGCGTGTCCGTATTTATTCCGAATATAAATCACTCAATATAAATGCTCCTGAGCCTGTATCCTGTCATGTTCTTGAATCTGCCGCTTCTTCGATTTCATACGAAACTTCCGCAGTAATGAGAGATATTCGTTTTTACGCGGTCTCCAAATCATGGAACTGATACTTTCCAAAATTAACCCTTGAAATTGTCTGCGTTGAAGGGTTGATTCGACTTTCAAATGAGAGAAAATTTAAGATATATACATTTATTAAGTTCGATGAGTACAGGATGAAAGTTAGGAGTCAATGATTACACACAAGATGACCTATTTCAAGAAATGGCAGCAGTAGAAATAACTCCATCTATTTTAATACGGACATCAAAATATTATTATTTGAATAGTTAAACTTTCTATAAATGTACATAAATAATTCACCCACAGTATTTTTATATTATAATTTAATCAAATTCTCATAAATTTCAAATACACAACAATAACGGCGATTTTTAAGAATATATAACATTTTTCATGTAAGAACATGCACGCCATCAAAGAGCACAGTTTCTATCTGCGTAATATTTTCCCCGGTTGGTTTCAACATCTCTTTGCTTAAAACGAAAAGAAATAAGGGATAAATTGCGGCTCCTTGAGATAATAACGCGTTAGTTGTTTATTCCTTCCGCATCGCACTTCTGCAGCTGTTAAAGTAATTCTCATCACGAGCGCAATGAAATGAGTGTCGCTCCAATGTGTCAATGAGGTATCCACCTTCACGTATACGAAATAAGGTCCCTTTATGCAGCTTATATGCTTCCTGTTGGATGGCAGCAGTCATTCCCGATCTTATCAAGTATCTTGGGGCCATTCTACCAATGAAGAGACCATAACACCTTTTGTTTCGCAATCAACCACTACATCTAAAGCAGGGCCGCGGGGCATTTATAGTTACCATCCCGGAAACTGTTAAGTCGGTATTACTTTTCCAATAAGGAAGGTGGAAAATCTAAGGCTATTTAAAGTGATGTCACAGCAGAGTTTAATGATTAAATTTCCTTTCATCTACCAAAGGGAAAGATTTTCTCTCCCTCTTTTCCTAATGGAAGACAAGATTTCTCGCTCGCTTAAGAAATAGCACGGTTTAAGAACTTCGTGTTATTAATGTTTAATCTCTCTACTCATCAGAATCAAACCTGATTATTTTGTGGCCATAAGTGGATATTTCCAAGCCTAATAGCCGTCGATCGTCGACTTTTCGGTATTGAATCGTCCTTCGAGGTTTTTTTGTATCGCTGTATTTGTGGTAACGAACATAAAATAAAGAAGGACTTTATTTTGGACGACATTGATGCCATAGTTCAGTAGTCCTTGACCTGAAGGCTGCAGGTTTCCCTACTCCGTGCATAAATCTTTCTCCCATTCATTTATTGACACCCCAATGATTGCTGGACTGCCTCATATTCTTGCTATCCGTAATCTATTCATGCTAATAACATCCCTATTTTTTTCTTTTTTCCTCACCAACGGGAATTAACTCCGGATCGGATCTAGAGGTGAACACGTATTCGGAACCTCGAGTACTTAATGCGAAAGTTAAGTTTTACGATTAGCCTCATGATGTGAACAGAATAAGGTATATCTATGAAAAATATATCAACTAGTAAGATAACTAAGATATTTAGATCGAAACCGTGGTCAATAACACCCTAAAATTATTAAAAAATATTTAATTATTTTCCAGAAAAGAAATATCTCTCGGGTTGCCATCCGGGTCGAGGCGATAATTTCGGCAGCCATTTTCAAGGTGGTTGGTGTAGCCACTTTGAAGATGGCTGCGGTGACAATCAACACCTTGACCCAGATGGAAATCATGGAGATATACCTTCACCCAAAAATTATGTTTTCCATATTTGTTTATTGATCAATCTGTAAGATACTGTAAGTAATACTGTAGCAATCAAACAGAAACTGAATAATAACAATTATGTACGTGGTTAAATATGAATTAACGAGGAAGCTTCAGTATAAATTTTCAAATTCCTTTCGCTTGAGGGCTGTTAGAAGGTAAGTCTGAAACACCGTTCTTTTTTCGAATCTAGGCGATGAAGTATATATAGAAAAATTTCTACATTCATTCCAAACTCGACGTAGTAGAGGAGGTTATGATAGTTTTTTCGAATCATAGTGATTGATTTTAATGAATTTGTTTGAGAAACGTAACGATGAAGTTTCCACTTCAATCTGATACAATATAATAAATTCTAAATGATGATTGCTTAAAATGGTGATGAGGTGGGAGAATTTTAAAGTTGGAAAATATTTAGATAACCTATGAAAAAAATTTTGGGAAATTATACAGAACATGAAAAAACCTACAAGTTGTAACCGGTGAAAAATGACAAAACAGAAATTTTTCATGATCTGCTTTCGGTTTCGAGGATTCGCTAGATTTTATACATTGATACCTCGGGACCGCTCTCACCGAAGTCGAACGCATTGCCCTTGGCTTGGCTACTCAGAGGCCGCGTGTATGGTTCAGGAACAAATTATTTTTTCAGCTATAATATCACGGTCCAAATAAAATATAGGACAGAGATGCTTGGTAAAAACAATAAAAACTCAATAGGAAAGAAGATAACAATGGGTTCAAGGCACCAAACCGGAATCGAATCGAAACCGGAAAAACGTTATTTTTGGTGGAGTGAAAACAGAACTCTGACGGAAGAAAACAAATTCTTGAACCCGATCCGAAACCGACTACCGTTTTTTTATTACGTTCCGAATTTTGGCTCTCCGCAGTTCAAATTTTACTTAAGAGCAACTGGAGGAAGGTTAATTAAACATCAGTAACTTCGAATTTCAACTACCGTCTACTAAGTTTTATTTAAAATTTAGGGTTACGCAGTGTAAATGGAGGATGCAAGAAATGATAAAAACAAACTTTCAGAGGGATAGAATATTTCAATAGTGGGAGCGGAAAAAACCGGCTCGGCCTTGGCAAGAGCAAAACCCGAACTGAACCGATATTTGTTTTTCTCACACAACCGGAGCGAAAACCGGAAAGAAATACATTACGATTCGACACCCGGAACGGATCACAAGGGATGAAAATCACTCTTTAATACCCTGTCTCCTGGACAGGCTTTAAGGTTCCAACCCTAACGAGTGAGTCTCCGCATCGGAATTCTCATCTTTCCCCACAAAGGCAATGAATTTCCTAACTCCGACGGAATCGGTTCTCGTACCATTTCCATTACATCACGTATCGATGAGTTATTTTGGAGGCGCAATAGCGCGCGGAGAAAAAACCCGCGAGGAAATAAAAATAGCGAGGGAGGACGGCGTCACAAAAGAAGGTGGAAAGAGAAAACAGCTCGGAATTAATTTATTTCGGGCGCATGTACCTGAAGTAGTGACGTTGTGGAGGAGCAGAGGTTCATTCGATGGGGTATGGATGTCATGTGCATGGCCTTTCCTTTTTACCTCTGAAGCGGTGATTATGGATCGGAGTCAAAGAGCGAGCTGAGGATCGCACGGCTCAATCGATCTCCGGCACAGAATAAGAGAGAGCTCGCAGATTGGATGGGATGTTGTCAAGTTCACACCTCCGAGTAAAGCTCCCTTAATAGACGTCCTTTATTCAGCGTCCGGAAGGATGAAAAGGCAGAATGGGCAGCCCACCCCCGCGGGGCGATGAGTGAGATAAGGGAATGGGGAGGAATGAGAGGGGAAAAAAGAGGACGAGAAATGGAATATGGCGAACTGAGGATGGAGTGGAAAACGCGGAGATGATGCGGAAAATTGAGCGAACTTTTCAGTTCTTCCGGTACTACTTATCGATATTAAAAGTTAACTTTAGAGAGAATTCGTTCCGAAGTTTACTCGCCCTCATCCTCGTTCCTAGCTGGCTTCTTTTTAAACATTCCGTTTCAACGACCGCTGTCCTTCTGAGTGGTTTTTCTAAGGGTGCAAGTGGCACGTAACCACTGGTGCTGCTGGTGTTTTGGCACTTTTGCGTTGGATTCGACGCATTTCGTTTCCTCGGTGACTTCTTACCGTTGAAAGAGGAATGGAGTTTTATGCACTTTACTATTATGCCTGACTGTAAATTTGATTCCTGATTGGAATTCTCTGATGTTTTGCCACCAATATTTTTTTCTTCTTCGTAATTTCAACTTAACACTCTTGAGCATAAGCTTGTTGACGCGCTTCTGCAAATAAACCGCTGCCGATTCACTTACATCTACAGTTGGATGGTGTCTGACGATTCTCCGATATATTTTAGGTGGCGCGAACAAAAAATATCAACATCATAATCGCCATCACGGATTAACAATTCGAATATTAGTTTGTCACCGCTCTACAGGCCGTACTATTCCCTACCTATTTCTCGATTTTCTTGTAGTTCACAATCTTCACACTTTCCATTTCTACCATCTCATAATCCAACCTATGTCTTAATCTTTAATACTAACCTCCCTTCCGATAGTGTCGTCAGGAGACTTTAGTCCATTAGTGTGTACCCGAAGTTTCCAATAATTTTTATTAATTATTCTCAGAGACTTCTCAGTGCGTTTTTACTTCGATAGACCATTATTCGAATAATTTACCAACAAAATCATTAAAATATCCGCTCGCTAGGAGATGCATTAATTTAAGACTTTAATTTTCAAAAAGTATAAAACATCAGTCTTTAATTTTAAGCATTATCGATATGAATTAAATGTGGTGGTTTAATTAAATATTCACTCTGCGCTAAAATCAAATCAATAAATAAACCTTACATTAAGAGGATCCATGGGTACCGTAACACTGGCATTAGTAACAAACATGCGCTCATTTGTGAAATTACGATATATTAATGGCGATTTTAGTAAGTATACGAACCTTTACTATCCTAACCTGCATAATGAAGGGAAAGCCGCACAGAAACTCTTCGTGTGAACGTGTATAGTTAAAAAACTTGAATGTGAGTTCAGAGAATTAATTCCATCCGCAGCAGTAAAATACAAAACTATAATGTAATGTCAATCGAAGTTTAGGGAGAAGAACCGCGATGGACCATCGACCACGTCAGACTTTTCCTCGTCGTATAACTCAATGAATACATGATTTAAAAGTGTCATATACTTATGATATTTACAATGCAGATGTCAATGCTTAAAAGGAGCGCCTCTCATAACAGTTTAGCTCCTGTTCAACTCTTTTTTGCCTAGCCATCTAGCGCTGATTCAATTTTTAAGCGTCAACAACACAACAAAACAACAACACAATTAACCTCTTGTCATCCTTGAGTGATCTAAAATTTAAGTAGATATAGACAACGTAAAATTTTCTCAATCTCGAGCATCGCCGGTCAAAACAAAAATTCACTTTTTGGATTTCCTTCCAAAGCAGTCTGAAACCCTATGAATGTGGGAAATTCCTTTTCTATCCAACGGCACCTTAATTTCTCACTTGTATTTATCTTTGTCTTTTCAGGAGCACACCTCTTCGTGCAAAGTTTGGCACCTTTACCTTATCCATGCCACTTTCATTTTCCGGAGTAATAGCTTATCACAAAAGACAATCAGACGAATATGAGGGGTGCTGGAGCACAGCGATGTGTTATCACATAGAAATTGCCTTTCATCTTGCTTCTGTGTGACTGCATGCATGTCTGAAACGAAATTCATATTCTTTACTTTCGGTATTCGGGTTAAAATGTTAGAATATTGACCTAAAAACGATTCCTAGAACCCATGTTTACACCACCCCACTCTATCGCTTAGGCTCTTCATAAATGATTCCCTTATAATCAAAGAAAACGGAAAGCGGTCTTGGTGCAAATCTCCAGAAAATGAACTATTCTGGGATATTCTGGCATCTATTCCAAACTTAATTATAGTAATTTTTAAAGTGCTTCGATAGCTGAGGTCATTTCGCACGCGTTCCCTCCGGGAATCAAACCCGAAACAGCTTAACAAAGTTGAACGCGTTACCTACTTGGCTATCCGGAGGCTCAACTTTCTTACAAGGAAAGGTGTACATGACTCTCCGATTTCGATAAAATTCGGTAGGATGGATCTTTTTTATGAAGCTGGTAGACTTGCAACTATCATATTTAAGATATGAAGTGGCTCTTCATCATAACTTGAGTTCGAATGGTTACCGATAGGCGTGATAGCGACACTAATAGATCTTCTGCACTTTATCAAACGTCATTAAGTCTTGCAAAACTCTTAAATTCAACCCTAACATTTGCATCATTCTCCGTACATCGTCTCCGTATTCTTCATACCCTGAAAGCCGCTTATTGGCTTCAGTATAAACATCAAGCGACCAGCCTATTTCTTTTGATAATTACAATTGCTGATCATTCGCGGAAAACTCTAAAACGAATTTCGTTGGCGTCTCTTTTTTTAACACTCATTTTCGAATCTACCTAAGTTGCAGGAAGTAGCACAATAATACATCTTCAGCTAACTCACTTTCTCCGAATTTATTAACCAACCCCTAAGTAAGTTTTCTCACCTTTCTTCGAGCAAATCTCAAACTCTATTGGAAAGAATTTTAGAACCACTTCATTTATTACATCAGCAAACGCATACAAACTACAAGTGCACCATCTAGAGTTCTCGAACACATGTTCCAAACACGTAGTTATTGTTTTTGAGGCTCAGCTAAATGGAAGAAGCACCACATACTAACTTTTTCATCCCGACTACCGACAACTCGCTATGTAACACCGAGTTTCGTATTCATTTGACGAAGGTTCTTCGGATATACTTTCTCCAGTAAATATTATTCGTAGGTGACTCATATATATTTAATGATATAGACAATATTTATTCCTCAAATTATGTTAGGATTGTTCTTAACTCAGTTGTCTCCAATCAAATACTTCACCTACGGAGTAATCATATATCTTGAGTTCTCGTTGCAAATTTTCTCATCACTTGAATACAGGAGATGGTTTATGAGGGACGTTTATTGATTTAAATCAAAATTTTATTTGAGAAGGTTGACCTTCTCAAATAAAATTTTCCTTGTTCCTTCAAGACCAAATCTCAAAGGCACTGTCACATATTTTGTAATTAAGAACAAACCGGCAGTGTAAACTTTGTTTAAATTTAAAAGAATAGGGTCCGAATATTTCGTTACTTAACTCATGTGTTCGACCAAAGATGGCGCAGAAGGTTGCTCGAAGATTATGTCCCTCAACTATTCAATTGGAAATACAGCGGGCTAAAATCGAAAAAGCTGCTAAGGTGGCCAAAATGTTTTTGATCGAGTGCTGTACTTGGAAATTTCCAAAGTAATTTTTAAGATTCTACTTTATATGATGCTGTGAGTGAGACACTATGTATCAATAGAGGTTACGGTGTTACGGCTTTCACTTGCGCTAGAGTAGATTTCCTCAAGATGTTTTTATAAAATGACGGGTGAATGACAAACCAACAAAATTATTAATTAAAAGTATATAAAATATTAAGTATTATTTTTAGTCAACCTATGACAGACTTTAAAATAAGAACCAATACTCGATGATCAGATTAAATTCTCTGAGGTGCAGCGGATAGTATTTATCCTTCACCAATTATTTATCCTTGACCTTCGATTATATCTGAGGAAAAATTTTCCAGTATTATCTATAATTAATATGAAACGTGTTTATCACAATAATTATACATAACATTGAGAATTTAGCATGGTAATTGCTAGACATTTGAAATAAAATGACCGAAAATGCAGCGCGACTGATCTCGGGGTTTCCAAAGCGCTAAACCGGACTCCCTATTTTCACAGGGTAACAGGTGAATCTACGGTTTCATCAGATTCTATATCTAGAAACTTCACAAAACACAAGACAAGAGACTCGATCGTTTGGTTATCGACCGTTTTTATTTATTATCTCAAAGTTTTGGGTCAAAGAGATATTCACCATTTAGTTACGTAAAATGTCGAAAAACTCAGCTATAAGCACAAATTCTAACAAATCCAGTGAAAAATTATGTATCACTCTTTCTTATGCTTAACTTTTACGACTTTTTTATTGCACCGAATCAAAATGTTTATCCGAAAAATCGGCAATAATCCTTTCCGGTAAAAATTTGTCAAGCTTGACACCCTGTATCTCTTAAAGGTATATAGATATCAATATATGAATCACAATATACGTTAGACTCTTGCAAATTAATGAGCAAACTTTTAAGTCTCACACTAAAAAGATAAACTTTTGGCCTCTTTGCTTGCAATTCATTTTCAAATTCATACATTAAGAAGTAAGAATATTTTCTGTAAGAATATTTCCTCGACATGGATTACTCACAATCTTCTTTTAAATTTAATATCCGAGTGATTGTTTCTGTACGGAGATGTTGTGTGGATTAAAATTGCCTTATTTTTCTTTGGTATTTAATCACTAAGTGACGAGGAAATTAAAAATGGTGCGAGGCAATGGTTAAAGAGAGGAAGATTAATAACATGACATTAAATAGATCGCTGGAATCCTCGTGAAATTAGAGAAAAGATTTTCATTTATAATCACTTATTGATTAAAAATTACTTTTCTATATTTAATACTTAAAAGAAATGAGGAAATGTGGAAAATTCGGTTCGTCAAATATAATAAAACATAATACTATTGTCCTAAGGAAGCGTAGATCGCTTCCCAACTATGACCTTTTGTGCATATGCCACTGACATTACTTCATCATTTGAAAAAGTTACATTTTCCATAGTTTTCGAAATTTTGTCTTTGCATTAATGTTTAAATTCTAAACTTTCAATTCGTTATTCGGCTGCTTCTACAAATTCTTTTTTAGCTGAATTGCAAAACTTCAAATCAAACGAGAAACGTAGGTTTCTAATGTGCTGAAATTATAACCTGATAAATTTAGATAAACTCATTATTATCATACAAGGATGAATTAATTTCCTTTAACCATTCCCTTAGGATTTTTAGATACTCGTCTTCAACATTTATTACATAATTTATGGGTGTAGTAATTGTAATACATCCCGAATGTAATAATTCAAGACCTAATTTTTCTGAAGGAATCATAGAATCCCGCTATTGCGGTTCATTTTAGGGGTATCATCTGTAACGTAAATCTTAGAACCATGCAGGATTCTGCGATAAAAAGCTTCCCCTAAACAGGATGACTTCCCTCCAACAAACAGCCGAATAAAGGGGCGTAACATCCAATAAATTATTTCGGCTGTTCACAGAATGAGATGAACGGAGTGAACAACCGAATAGAATAATCCAGTTTGCTTCATTTACAGGTCGCTAGGTAAGGAAACAAGGAAATGCGCTGTTCGGTTGATTCGATTCAAAGAAACAATCGAATTATTCTATCTTTCCGGATGGTTACTCCCACCTCTTGTATAGATCACACGAGGGCTTACGGGAGGGGAGGGCGATTTGCAAGGGAAAGACGAGGGAAATTTTGAGACACGGACACAGGGTTATGCCATGTAATTGAAACCTTAGACCCGTCGTTAACCTTTTCTAGAATCTCCCTAACTATAACACCTCAGAGCGAAGTCCTTTAGCTTTCGAGGAATTGCCGTTCGTAGGCCTGACTATAATCTGTAAACTAGCTTGTCACTTTCATTGACTAGCATCATAACACGAGTTCATATTTCACGAGAAATCTCCAGGAACCGATCTAGTAAACGTTGAAAATAGCCCAATGAATGTCGACAAGATGTTTTTTGGGTGAATTGATAAGGTGTGATCGATATGCGATGCGGTTGGGAGGCAGATTATAAAAGAGGGAGGGTTAGTGAGGGTTCCAGGGATATAAAAGGTGATAGGAGGATTGAGATGGATAATGAGGGGCGGAAAGGGTTTTGAACAGGGGTTAGAGGTTTGGAGGGAAGGGTGCGACGCAGGGACAAAGAAAAGGGGAGAGAAGGGAAATCATTCCACGATTCATCATTGTGGAAGATTTAACGCCAAGCTCCAAGGTTTCCCTTTGAGGGAGAACGCAATCACGGCTTCTTTAAATCCACGCGGGAAATTTAATATTAGACGATAATGAGGTGTGGTCGAAACCCGGTTAACACTTAATTATACGCCTATATGACATGTGAATAGTTAATTAAA
The DNA here is from genome assembly GCA_036926295.1 of Pachydiplax longipennis. Lineage (NCBI taxonomy): Eukaryota > Metazoa > Arthropoda > Insecta > Odonata > Libellulidae > Pachydiplax > Pachydiplax longipennis. The sequence continues at coordinate 8,803,700 of JAVFKF010000010.1, forward strand.
CTCGCGGTAGTTTACAGTGTTTCTAACAAATATTCGGAAGTGTACGATAAACATGGAGACTATGTCAATGTTTTCTACGTAACTGTCACTCAAAGGAAACTTTATCTATACACATAATAAAGAGTAATCATTGGTGGTTCCTTTCCATGGTGAAAATAAACAATTTAGACAAAGGAGTACTATAAATTTTGAGAAAAATATAATAATTTTTTGAGTAAGATAATAACAAATCACTAAAACTTAATACTGGTAAGGTAAGATATTTTCATATATAAGTTTTTTAGTGAGATATTTCATTTTTAGGGCTTAAAATACTTTTAAGGGTGAAATTTTCAACCCACAATTAACTGATTTGCATAAATAAGTCCAATATAATCGGAATATCGCATAAACAAGACGAGATCGAAATTTATTAATTTACCTAAGTTCTGTAGAATTGTTGTTATAAGTTTAACTATTTCTTGCAGTCAAATTGGTAAGCTAAGGAGGAGAATATATAAAAAGTTGCAATGTTAATGGAAATATAATAAAAATAAAATTCTTCTTAGTTTTAAGGTTTTCATCATTTTAATTATTTCTGGGAATAAAATGCACAAAAATATGGATAAATTAAAACAAATTTAGATAATATATGCTTTTTTAAAAATTTCCTTCCTGTTAATTGGCTGTAAATCCTATTGTACACATATATATTACTTTTCACGTACCTAAATACATAAATACAAATTAATCACATATCGGAGTAATTTCTTAGATTTGCTATCTAGAAATCTCGTCACTTTTATATCCATCCATCTTTTACTTCAGAAATCCATACATCTTTTTATACGAATAAATTTGTTATTTAAATCTACTGCACACTTCTTCAAGTTCAACTGAACTATCACTCGATTCTTTCATTTCATCGAACGAAAAAGGTTCTTTGCATTTTGATTGCAATAAGTTTTAACGAAATATGAACTACCCGCTTTAAAACTCAAGATAATCCTACAAAAACACGGACCATTAAATGTAGCTTTACACTTAGCTCATACGGCATATTTCCTGTTATTAAAAGCGATTCACCAATTACATCATTCGGTTCCCTTACTTTGTCTTATGACCTATTCTTTCTAAAATTATGAAAAACCTTGAAAACTACTCCCTTTTCATGGAAAGGACTCATTAAGCGCCTGAAAGAATTGACTCCGCAAAAACGTATACCACCCAATGTTTTCGAAAGGAAAATTTGATTAAATTCGGCATTTATCGAAAAATTTCGCACTGACATGGAACCTGCATAAATTTTTACCATTGGGATAGTTTTGTACTCCTATAAATGGAGAAGATTCTTATCCTATGAACATATACCATTTTCTCCTTGTATGTACAAATACATACCGGCCATTAGCGGATGGGATTGTACAATAATCTAAACATCCTTAAATAACAAAATGAGACTTACTGACGAAGATGTGTTTCAAGAATGGTCAGATGTATCTGATATAAGTGATAGCCAAATAACAAAAGTTCATAATAATTTTGAGGTATACTCCATGCCACTTACCAGCCATTATGTTTGAACTTCAGGTTAGTTTACAAGCAGTTCTGACTATACATTATAATACTGGGCCTCAGACTTGTATCTTGAGTATAGCTTCCAAAATATTAAGAAACGACGCGACGCTTAAAATCGCTTAGAACTCACAGGTATCCAGACCTTAATTTTACAAGTTCTTATTTATTATTCTAAAAGGCAACTCTGATAAATTTCGGCATTCAAATCAACTCGCTGATCTCAACTTTCTGAGGTGATTAGGAGGTAAGATGTAACAACTCAACAAAAGAAATCACCATAGCCTTAAAAATAGTCGGACAGGCTTTGTAATAATAAATTATTATTATACTATATATCATACAGGGATTTGATATAATCCACTTTCAACGCTTAAAGCGACTGGCTGCCCGAGACTGCATTATAAGGAATTGTGAATGGATGTTAAATAAAACAGACCGGCCCCCGAAATGTTAAGATAAAAATCCGCTAATCTTTATCCGAATCAATTGTTACTTAAGGAACCGATGCAGCCTTCTTTAACATTTGAAACAGCTTTATCATGAAAATCGTATTCTATGAGTTTCAGTTTATTGTAAAGGGATCACACATTTTTACTCAAGTTCAAACCGTCAGCAATGAATTTTTACGCCAGTCATCAAACTTTCTGATCTTTGCTGCAATTTTTTTATCGGTTTTCTTCGGATTGTATACTGCTAATTATAAGATGAATTTTCATGTACGTAATTAATTTACCCAAAAATAGGAGTTCAAAATCAATTGTTCAACTCTCAACCGAACTACCACGTCGGTAAGCCTTGATTGTCTGTAAAAAACGTTTTTTTGCCATGTAAGTGTACCAGCCTTTAGAGAATTGCATAGTTGTTAGAAATATTACGGACGTTCGTTTCAGATTTCAACTAGTGTATATGCCTTTATTTCTTTTTACCTAATCCTGTTTTTGTATGTTCTTAACAAAACAAAGTTATAAAATAGTGAAGAGAGAATTGACTTTCTTACTCTGAATCGAATTGCCTAAATACTCGATTCTAAACACGATGATTTTTTCGTTAATTTCTCGTAATATTCTCAGAAAAAAGCTCCCGATTTCTTCGTGTCCTGCTTATCGACGCTAAAATAGCATTGAAAATTTATAATAATGAATTTTTTAATCTCTATAGTTTCGTTATTACAGGAAATTAGTTTTTGTTGGAAGCGTGCTTATATAAAATGTGCCATACAAATTTCACGCAGGAAATCAAAGACGAAACGCAATTTTCCGCTGCTTAAATTTGCATTCAAATTTTAATTCGATTCCAGTTCTGCGGAAGTCAATTCGGTCCAAATTTTTCAGCAAAATAAATTATTCATATCGATTCGAACCTCCAAACATCCGCATACCTCCGTAATAAATAAATATAGTTATGACTCAATCCAAACACCTAAAATTTAACCGTCATAGGAAAGAGGACATTTCAGCAATTTACCGTTTCCCGGTATTGTTTAATATTTACGGGCTTTAATAACGCGATGTTTCGAATAATTCGAGCAGTCACGATAAAGCGCCGTAAGACTGTGTACTCATGGAAAATAGCGTGACTAGAAAAACGAGTTTGCGAAGTTTCAATATTTTATCGGCCGTCCCTTAAAAGTTATAGCTTTCGGTTTTATTTTATTTGGGTCCGGAGTCTAATACATTTTGCGATCAGAATTCGAGGAAAATTCCTAATTAACTACAGGGTAAACAATTGAGGGAAGCATCGATCCGTTGAGTATGGCACGCGGCGCTATTAAACAAGCGGCCTGCAGTGGAAACATGCCCTTATCCCTCACACCCCGATATTGACTCTTTGGAATTGGACTCATGCACCCTATTTTCATGTTTGCATTAGAATGCTGTTTCACGCTTCCCTGCGTCTTCCCCAAGATTATTTCTTCCTTCACATTCATATCTCGAGGGAATTTTTACACGTCGGATCGCACGAAATAAGCAATTTTATTTACGTGTATTTTAAGGTACTGGAGGTTCATTTTCCGTTCAATTCATACTACCGCTACGCCAAATAAAGGGTTCGATCGAGGAGGACTGGAAATACACCCTCTCCCATGAGTTTTGAAACTTGGTCGTAGTTTCACACACTGCCCAGCGTATTTGAATGTTTGAATGTTTCAATTTGCCGCTCGAGAGGTCAATGCTTCATCAGGATGATGGTTATGAATGGGTTTGATGGAAAGGAAATTTACATACAAAAAAGACTTGATAAGGATAAAATGACGAGATCGATGCTATGTTTACTATGCTAGGCTATAAGTATGGATTTTTTTAAATGTATATTTAAATTCATATGGACGTGTATCTTTCTTTTTCTTATTTTATATTTCAGTTCCATATAAGGACTAAGTCCCAATGTTAATCCTAGATCTTTCTTTTCCAACATCCTTAACGTTTTCAAAGTATCTTCTAATTTCTACGGAATATTTTGTGTAATTAATATACTCTTCCCCTAAATCTGTTCACTTTTAGCAAGATTTTATTGTCGAATTCCTTTTTCTTGTTCGGTCTTCCCCTCTCCTGTATATTTATTTCTAAAACTATCTTGACTACTTCTATCCCACTTATTGTTTGCTTTTTCCCAAGGATCTAAAAGAATTGTTTTGTTAACCTATTTATTCCTTGTGAATAAATTCTATTATTATGTATTGCATTTTTCCCCTTGGACAAGTTTCTATACTGACGCTTATTATCCGTGAATTCGTTTCCCTCAGCTTCAATAAGGTTTTTTCATTACCATGATTTTTTTTCTCGAGTCATCTGTTATCGAAAATTTTATGTTTTATTATGCAATCCATTGTCAATTCCGACGGATAGATTGTGCAAATCGAGGTCTGAGAGACAGATCAGAGCACAGATCATCTTTCCAAGTTGATGAACAAATTTTGATCTCAGAAAATTTACTCCGTTAACGAGAGATTGTAATTTTTTCAACCACGTACGAAGTCACTCACTAATAACAATTCTTGTTTTGTATAGAACATCGGATACTTTATATCTAGTGGATTTTAGAGAAACAGAAACAGCCGAGTTTAAAAGAATCCCGACGTAATTTCTCGATCGAAGAAAATTTTTCATTTTTCATTTGGTACAGGAAGAAGAAAGCTATATTTGTTTTTATGTTACACCAGTTCTATTCGTGGTTGTGATGACATCAAAGTTACTGTGGTATGACTGAGTAATGAAATTCGTTTATTTTACGCCTCAATGAGTGCTATGAAAAGTGTTATTCGTAGGATTTTATGGTACTCCAGTGAAGATTTCTTTCCACTTGTAGCATTTTGGATGAGTGAGGAAAGCAAGGGTAAACTACCTCATCTAGTCTGGTCGCCTCATTCCCTCTCCAAAGTTTTTTGCACCCGATGGTGAGTGGATTGAGGATGGAATCACCCTTCGGACTGATTCCCTCTCTTAACCCCTCATGGTGGTGGGGTTAAATTTGAAACTGACCTTCGGACTAAATCACCACATCCACCCAAACTTTCTTTGGCAGAATATTCTATCCGAAAACATCGTATGCATCATTTGTTATCAGAAAAAATCGGAATGATTGAAGTTAGTATATATACGTAATTCTTATTTCCTGCTTGTAATAATTGCAGGATCTATAATCTAAAGGGCAGTATGTGATCTACCGCCATGTTGTCATACACTATTACCCGAAGGTGATCCGCAATCATATTATGAATTAAGTTATGTTGGGGTTGAGTTTGTGGGTTGGGTTTTGCTCGTGGGTTTAATGGCAAAACTTACTTCTGTTACTAAAAAAAGAAAATTCGAGTCAATAACAACACAAAAAATGTTATTTTGTCCTCCGTTAGAAGGTTACGGGAGGTAGATCATAGATTGGAATAGTACCTTACTCTTTCCCTTGTCCATTGTTTTTTTCTACTAATTCATACAAATTCCCTCCATCTCATTTCCTAAACGTCCCTAACTTCGATTGTCACCCACAAATACGCTGTCCGGTTCGTTATCCGCGAGCGGAATACATCACCGATCAACGTTTCCTTGCAGACATGGGGAAACGCTTCAACAACCACCACCGTAAAAAGAAACTGTATTCATTTGTTCGCAGAGAGGAATGCGTGCCGAAGATGGAAGGGGATGGAAGTGGAGATTGCGCGATCCACTCGGGTGCTTAGCGGAGTGAATTTCGGAAGAGAGCTATTATTCGAAAATAAATAAAGGCTACATTGATTGGCAGGCAATGACTCCGCCATTGAGCGGGCTTTGAGGAAATTATTTGCAATCAAAGAGGGGGAGTTTTATGTTTTTTTCGAGGAAATTGTGTGCGACGAGGCGGAAAGGTACGTCGTCAGAGGGCACGGCAATCGAGGGCAAGTGGACGCAATCTAAATGCGAACTGGGGTAAGAGGGTGGAGTGTGTGTTGAGTGATTGTGGAGGGGTGAGCGGGAAAGCGTGACGGAGGGTGTCGGCGGCCGATGGGGTTTTTCGCTAGATATTAGGAGGGCGATGGGGTATTTAATATGCGTGAGTGAAGCGGGTCGAGAGATAAATTTCAACTGTATAAACAAGATTAAGAGGTTTTGTCCGGCAATGGAATAATGAGATGTAATGGCGGAGTCATGGGGTTGAAGGAAACCGACACGTCGGAGGAATAAGTTTGTCGGTGGCCGTAAACGAAGCGTCGATATCCGTGGGCACCCGTTTTTCATTGCGTGGGAAGAAGAGTTAAGGAAACGTTGTTGCCAGTTTACCGATTTGTCGCTAGTTTTAGAGGATTTTCTGTTACAGGCTTTATCTTAACATCCTGTTCTCAAGTAATCCGAATCACGTTACCCAATGACCCAAGTTGACAGAGTGGTACCTCGGTTTACGAATGTTGTTTGCATCGGGACCTCGGTTCTTATCCGGAAGGTGATTTCTCACGGCTTCCCATATAAAAAATGCGCAAAAACTGCCATAAACAATCACACTCTTAAACTATTGATCCATAATTGAAGTATCCACTGACTCCAAGGAGTTTCACACAAAAAAGGTTTCATCAAAGATACGATTCGCCAAAAGGCAGTTCACCCAGGAGACTTTTCACCCGTAGACAATACGCCCAAAACTTTTCCCAACCAGGAACTTTTCAACCAAACGTCTTGAGATATGTCACCCAATCATTCTTTTCAGTAAGTATTTCAGAAAAACTTTGTAATAATTCATTATTGGATGATGTACAGATAAAATAAAGCCTTTCACACTGTCCTTATTCTATTTCAAAACATTTCAGTCAATTAATTATTTAATACTCTGAAGCATCCCAGGTTTGCGCTAAGGTCATTTAAAACCTTCTATAAAAAAGTTCTCTATTATATCATGCAAAGACTTATTTTTGATAAATTTTATCGTAAGCAATGACCGCTCAACCTAACACGCTTTTTTAATAAAACATGGAAAAGCGTCGATTGGGTGAAATTTGCCTTGAGTAAAGTCTCTATTGGGTAAACCGGTTCATCACACTTGCTTTGGGTAAAATATCCGGACAGTGCATCTAATAGGTTTTGATGACATCTGATTGTCTGAAACATGTAAACAAAAACATATTCTCATAGGTATCACTAACCGAATCTGTGTTCGTTAGCCGAGTCTGTAAAATAGCGAAGAAGGAATCGGTTAGGTGAAAAATTCGTTAGCAGGGGTTACTCTGCAGAAATGGTCTTCACCCATGATATTATCTATATCTACATATACATTTTCTATGTATATACCCTGTGAGCCGCCTTTGGGTTCATCATATAGACAGAGCGTCTCTAAACTACGGATCACCCACCGAATTTGACCCACGCAAGGCCTTTCATGAGGCTCACGGACAAATTTGATTTCAAAGTTATCCAGCAGGATAAGACCTCTACCGTACGTATCAAATAAGCATCCCTCATACGATGCGCTTATTCTCTAGCGAGTAAAAGACACTTCACTTATCCCTATTGACGAAAGTTTTACATTATGGAAAATATCATAAAATGTATATGAAATTCATTGGGTGATGGTATTATTTTCATCTAAAATTCAATTCACTTTTCTTAACACTAAAGCGCAACTTCACTATTTTACTTTTTGAATATTTTATATAATTTTTCCTATACAATTGAATATTTTATAAGTCCGATTCCGTATTTTTATTTTTCTTAATCTTTCATAAATGCTTCTATTGCGTCTATTGAATACCCTTCCTTTTAATTCTTCATCTTTTTTAATATTTGGATACTTTTTTAATTTGTTTAAAATGCTAATCTTTTAAATATCTATTGTGTTCTCTTTCTTAGTGAATGATTGCATTATATCCTTTTATTGTTTTCATTTTATCTATTTGTTGTCATATTATTTGTTTCCGTGATTTCAATGTGATACACAGTTTTCCATTACATCTTTAATCTTGTACTATCAGTTGTTTTGCGCAGCTTTTTTACACCCTCTTCTTTGTGGATGTTTTCCTGCTATGGGTCTTTTTTCCTAATATTATACGTTAAGCTTTTTACATCCGCACCTTCTTAAGTTTTTCCACTGTATCACCATATAAACATACATTATTTATGTTTCTGAATATTATTATCGACAGGTTAGATGGACGGAGAGTTGTTTTAGTCTCGATTTTCCCTAAACACAGCCCTTTTCTTTTCAATGCCGCAACTATATATGGCTACCTAATATTCACAGTGGTAAACCAGTTTTCTCACTCAGTGAATAAAGAAATCCTGACCAGGGCATCGTTCTCGATTGATTCACCTCTACTAAAATAATCCTCATTCTAATCCCTCTTTGATTTTAAATTGGAGAGGGGAAAAATTAATTTAAGAAGTGAAATCATAAGGGGGAAGATCTGGAGTTTCGAGGATGTGGAATGAGTAGAAATTTAAGCCCAACAAGGGCATGTGCAGTTGAATGAGTGCGGGAAGAATCATTGGCTTAGTGGTGTTTGGAACACGACTTACATTACTCATAGATTTCCAATCTTCATGTCACTATAAGGGTTAGATGTAAGAAGAGACTTTTCAGTCTCAATCTCGCCCGAATAAAGACGATTTATTATTATTATTATTATTATGCTGGTATGTTTATTCTAATTAAAATAAACCACATCGAAATGATTCTACCTTTTTCGAGCAGGAACTGGCTGACCACTATGGATTCGCCTTATCAGTTTTCAATGCAGGAAATTTCACAATCAGTTATGCTGCTGACTCTAATCCCAATAATAGAATCAGCTCTAAAGATTCATGCAGATATATATCTAAGCACATTATTTTATGAGTGGAAGTAGACTTTACATGCCAAGCCATAAGAATAGTTACTGACGGTGATGGATACAGATTATTATATTATATTATTATTATATTATATTACTGAAATTTTGTATAGGTGTAAAAATATCTCCATAAAGTAATAACAAGAATACCTTTCCAATTGACTCTTTTATTAAAAGAACTCAACAAAAAATTAAAATAATATGTGTGAAGATATAAGAATCTTGGTCGAATTTCATATTAAGAAAGATTCTTTACTGCAAAACTTATTCGAAAAAAAACAGTACAATTGTAATGTGTTCAGATTTCTGCCCGATGACGAATGGAAATATTGGACTAAATTTATCTCCGCAAACGCAGCGAGAGAAACAGGAGAGTGATAAGCGACGAGTGAAGTAGAAACGGGAGCTCTCGTAATTACCTAATCACAGCGTGCTCTCAGCCCATCGTATTCATAACACATTTGATAATTCTGTCGGCTTTGACGCGAAAAACCGATTGAAAAAAAAAACGAAAATTTTCGGATGGTAGCCTTCTTCAAATAAACTTAATGACAAGTTTCACTCTATTCAACAACGCTCATTTTTTTGCTTTCAACAACTAGTTTTTAACGAAAAATTTCTTCAAACTTTTCATATCGAGAATTCGTAAATCCTAGATGACTTTTTCTAAGGTGAAATATGGTTGTTTGAGAAAAATAGTAGTCATTAATAAATTAATAAATAGTAGTCATTCCATTTTTCTCATAAAACAGTACTCATTCCATTTTTCTCATACAGTATGTATAGAGTACGTATGTAAGATCAGTGAAAAGGGCAAGCTGCTTTCCCAAAGTAAATGTCTAACGCGAATATAAAATGTAATATCATACATAATTATTGCGAACAAAGAGTAATTTGAAAGATGGATCGGATTAAATGTCACCAAACCATTGAAGTAGCATGAAGATGAGAGGAATTTTGAAATGACGAATTCCTGCTTCAATCAATATAAAAACGTGAATATGGTACAGGTGAATGATGAACACATGGTGAATATGTACTTTTATCTCAACAACGGAAATTTTCTGTGCTCGGCGCGGCACGTACACTGGTAGCGCTCTCTTAACAGCCTCAAAACATCGTTACAGAAACCCAATTAACAATCTCGCTTAGCAATTCATCTACCGTTAAGCGAATTATGATAGCTTGGCGTCTACATTTTTAAGACTGAGGATATAAATTGTCTAAGCACGAGGATTCGAGCACGAGAGTAGTGTCATTTCTCATTAGTCAGGTGCGGTTTGGGTCTGGACCGGGGAGACATCCCGGTGGGCAGTCGGTCCGGGGACATCCAAAGAGGACAAAAGGTTGGGAAAGGAGCTTCTCTGACCATTTATTTGGGGTTGAATTAGGATGACTTGAGAGTTCTCTGACCATTTGTCAAGCCGGGATACACCCAACTGTCCGATGCTATTACGTTGTTTTCAGTTCAACTACAAATGTGACATGTTTACTCGGTCATAGCATTGAAGAATGAAACGAGACGAAATTTGACAAAACCCTCATCAAAACGCATTTTTCTTGATGATTCGAAGTCAATCAATGACACAGACATAGTTTTGTTTAAATACATTTTACTTCAAACTCAATTCCAAGAACTTAAAGATTGGTCATCGCCATTGGTGAATCAAAGGCGGGACGGAAACACACAACTTTGAGAATTTGCAGTGCTAGCAATTTATACTTAAGATGAGCTTTAATAAAAACCTGAATCTTGCTTACGATCAATATACGTCTGCTTCATGTTTACGACATGATAGCATATACGATTAACTAAGATTGAATTGTCTTTCTCCACCCTCCATCGGCAAGTTAATGGATCAGACCCTGGACATTGTACGTTTCCATCAAAAATGATTGTAAAATGTTATTCAAATCCATACTATCTTGATTTTCTATCCCATGGTGAAGATGCATGAAAAAAGCTTCCTAAGCATGTTAAATCAGGTAAGAATGTCATAGGAAGAAAAATACAGGAAAAACTGTCAAAGGAAAATATATCACGGAAAATGAAACAGGAATGACAACAACAATTAATTATTGCGTGACCCATGTATTGCCAAATTGTCTTTAAGATCGCCAAAATTATTTTGCACTCCTCCTTGTGAAATTTCTACTAACGCATTTTCCCGCCCACCAATTTCCAACAATCGTCTGCGTGTACTTGTTTCCCTGTTATTATTTTCTAACAAAAAGTGTACGAAACAGAGTATCATCAACCCTGGAAGTGTTATTACGATACTTCAGATTTTGGTTCTATATCCTAATTGATTGTTACTTTTCTCTTCTCTTCCAACGCTTCAGCGATAACTACTTTCGGAAAGCTGTCTGTTCTCGAGCCCATTAGAAATTGAACATCGTAAATCATACCTGATCCATACGAAGTTCGTGAGATGGGTAAGAGCGAACGAGAAAATCAGATTACGTTGTACCGTGGAGCAGGTATAGTGCGAGATAATCGACGATGTGCACGAAAAAGGGCACCGTTATTTTGATGCAAGCATCGGTTCCTGCGGTCTTCGGAAGGTTCCACAGCGGCCGGTTTTATGAAATGGATACTTCATCCGAACGACAACAGTTTAAACTTCATAAGTGATTATTCGAAATAAACGGTGGGCCATTTTTCCAAATAACGAGGTATTGGGCAAATATTTGGGTACTGCGAAAATTTTTCCGACACATGAATAGATTCCGTGAGAGGGAGACATCTTCTAACACAAAAGCGTAGTCGGTAAACATGTCGGAACATTCGCAATCTTCTTGTAATACGTGTTGACTGCCAAATGGTTACATCGAAGGCTTGAATGGCTGGGAAGATGAATAGGGTCGGCAGCCGGGCTTTGATGTCCTTGCGCGCAGTTGAACCCGACCCAAGCTTAGCCCGGATCTTGTTATTATCTCAGGGACCCATTGAGTCGAAGCTGGCTGCTCCGGAGGGATTTTCCCTCACCATGGTTAAGTTGTCGCTCCGCTAAGCCGACATCTCTTGAGGGCCCAATTCGGACGTCTTAACCTTCGCTGGAAATGTTTTCTGCAACGATGCGTTGGAGAAAAATCCGCTGCGAGAGATTCTCCGGTAAACAGGCAAATATTTCAACCATTCCGCGCCCGCGTTCAATATTCGGCTCTTTCGAGGATTTAATCTCCAATGAAGAGGGCGACTTATTCTTGGAATTCGGAGCAACGAAGGTCCGAAGGATGCTCATTGCATTCCATATTGCATCTCCTTTTTCTGTTAAGCTAATCTCTTACTCAAGCCTTTATCCACACATACAATATTCAAGATATTGTTATAATTTCATGTGGGCATTTTTATTTCTTTCTTAATCCTTAACTAAGCCATGTGAGTAATTTGGGTTGACATTGCTTAGGAAACGTAGTATCGAAAAAGAATTTTATAAAAGCATTCAAATTCAAGTTTTAACTCCACTGGTTTCGGCATGGTTAATAAGTAATCCGTCCAAAATACTGATCTCTATGCGTCATAATTTCAATGTGTATCAACTACCGTTATTATATGATAGTATACTTTTATTAGTTACGGAAAATCAGAAAAATTTAGCAGAGCAAAATAAATAGCGCAAAAGGAAGTCCAATCGATATACTAGAATGGGTGAGAATAAACTTTCACCTGCAGTGATAGTTAGCGCTAATAAAATAAACCTCTACTCATTTAAGATTTAAACTCAAAAACATTTAAGCCCATCCTTCATTTTTGGTAAATTAAAGAATAAAATATTAATTGATCCAATATTAATTTTTTACTTTTTTACAAAAAGCAGTGCAAACATGTCGAACTTGTTTACAAATAACCATTCTTAATAATCTTAAGCAAGCATGTCAATAAATACAGAATATTTGGAGACTAATCAAGCGCCCTGGTCACGAAATACAAGTATCGTGTTTTCTTTAGGATTTATAGCCCTGTAGGAAAAAAACCAACACACAAACTAAAATATCCTGCAATAGATTAACTAATTTACAGCATGAGTAAGGCCTTCTATGAGCGATTTCATAAAGGATGAAAGAAACAGCAGCTCGAAAAGCATCGATTTGAGAAATACTAATGTGGGTGGCTTACGTAGCTTTTACATTCATATACTACATTTTATCACATCAACATTTTGAAATAAAACTCAGCCTTGCTCCGTCTTAAATTACCTCTTTCACGTCATTAACATGCATATAGATAACATTGGTCCTAAAATTATGCCAAAATTTCGCAAGAATCATAATTACGGTCTTTTTATTGTGGAATTTTTATATTACGGAACGTGGCACCTTCGTAGTATACTTTTTCATACATCATACATATCTTACTGTGTAATATGAAAAGTAATGGACCATTTACAAGTCAAAGGATATTAATGTATGCTGCTAACTCGTAAGATCTAAAATCTTAGCGAGGACGGGGCGAATTTATACACTCAGAGGCTTTGGGGCCAATGATTGTTTTCATCATTTAATGCTATAGCATAAAAGAGAGATGTAATGGACATTCATGGGACCCCTTTTATGTAAGCTAGCGCATAGTGCGCCTAATTGTAAAACCGCCAATGGAGGATGTTAAATCACTAGGTCCGCACTGTATGTTAGTTCTGCTTCTCAATTTTTATAATTTTCAACATTCATTTTAAAATTACCAAATTTATTGACAAGCTTAAATATGAAATTCATTTTTTAGCTCCAATATCAAAAAAAATTAAGGCAAAAAGAATGTATAACTAATAGATAATTCAAGGAAAATATACAGAGGTAATAGCGGAAGTATAGTACAATTATTGATATCATTCCTTGATCGAACGACAAGAAATAGTATAAAGCTCTTATTTCTCCTCTAAATAATAAATATAACTGTTTTATTATACTTTCTTGTCGGAAACTTTCCATCGTTTGCCTCCGGCTTGGTTCTCAAGATTTTGAGATTATAATTGTGAATATTTTTATCTTTCCCTTAGAGATGTTTCATGTGGAAAATAATTATTTGCATAAAGATATGGTGCTTTCAATGTAGCAAAGAAATAGCGCGGCAAACCTTTAACTCTTGGGGTATTTATTCGAGTTGAATTATTCAAGCTGAAAGTGATATTATATTTTGAAAAGAGCGCGTTGATATCGTGGGCCGCACGAAAGAATTTGAAGGGCCGTAAGTTTAATATCCCTGTCCTAAGTTAACACATTCTGAAAATTTCGTATGACATACGCAATGGGAAGGGTTCAGGGGCGGATATAGAAACTTGCCATGAGGAGGGCGGTAATTGCCAAAGGTGGGAGAAATTCAAGACAATTTCCTCATAAATTAATCTCCAATCAACTTTCAAAATGCCATATTGTCGTGATAAACGCAGTAGATGAATAGAGATCGCCTTCCCCCGATAGACTCGTAATCTGATTTTAACTCTAGCTCGTCAGATATTAGGCATATGGCTACAACAAAATACTACAAAGGTATCAAGGAGAAATTGCTCCCTTGGGTATGCCAATGGATGGATTTACTACAAGGTGATCTATGCCCCCGCGGTTAAGAGGACCAAAAATGAACAATCCCTTCTAGGGCCTCAAATTGTCCTTGCACCTAGGGCCTGTGATTGTTAAAAAATCGCCTCTGCATACGTGCTTTACCATGGGAAATTCCTTCCCGTGTAATGGGTTTTAACAATGGTGAAACCAATATATTTAATCAAAATATATATATTAATAGATTGAATATATTGGTATCAACGTGACTATTATACTAAGAATCTGGATATGTATTTTTTATATTTGAATTAAGCCCAGCATGTTTTACTTCGCCGCGAAAGTGGAGTTTATATGTAGCTTTGATGTTGGAGAACAGCCTATGGATTTCAGTCATGAAAGTACATAAACTCTGAAAAGTTGTTTTGCCGTATTTCTGCGAAGGTAGCCTATACACGGAATTGAAAAAAAACATAGCTTCTGGGCTTTACATAAAAAGGACGGTGCGCAAAATTGTATCAGAATACCTACATGTCAAATCAAAGGATACTCTCCAGTAGTAACACGTGGGTGATCAACAAGATAACGAAATTGAAATCCGCGCCCACGCTGACAGGGTTCAGCGGAGCAAAGGCTCACCCAAAAGAAGATAATCTCCGTATTGACGTCGTATCACCTATATATCCCGCTTGCAAATGGTGTTTGCGGTTGCCTCCGCAGTGTGTTCCCTCCGGTCTCACGTTCCGAGGAATGTGGTTGGTATCCACTTCCCTTTTGCCTACGGATAGAAAGCGGCCTTTTGTGTCCTCCCTCGCCTTTGCCCCATCCCTACTCAAGTAGTAAATTGGCCGCTCACTTCATCAGGGGGGCTAAATCTTTTCTTCCCCGCACGGTGCAAGACTTGCCGAAATGAAAATTTCCCCGACCATTGTCGTCGGATTTACGTCACGACCGTTTTGGGGTACGGCTTCTTTACGTGGATCCCTTTGCTATGGTATAAACCCCGACTCCTGGAAAGCACCGCTCCCAAAACTGCCTCAATGGGAAAGAGTGTGGGCTGACGAGGAGATGCAGCAGCTCGTGCCACAGGATTTGAAATTCGAGGAGCTAATTATTGCGTAAGCGATAGCTCGTTACTTTATCTGGAGCTAATTAAGCGCTAGATGAGGGCCCAATCCATATTGGGGACCTCCATGAGACCGTACTCAGGAACAGCCAGCACAATATTTATCAATATGTTCTGAGGAATGGCGTTCACGGCATCTTATGTTTTACTTAAAGGAAGAACTTTTTTTCAAGGTAAGGCAAGGAAGAGGTCTTAAAAGTATTTATTAATGTGAGATTGAGACTAAAACGTCTTCTCTATTAACTAATCTTTCTTCAAATATATCATTAAAAACATAAATAATGTATGTGCTATCACAAGAGCGGTGCTATAAAAAATTACATAAAATTGAATCAATAGCTGGACAGATTTCAATGATTCCTTTAGAAAGAGAAAATTATATAATACAAATCACAATAAAGGAATATTTTAAACATATAAAAATCATCATGATTACATCTGGAATATTTTGGACGAAGATGCCAGGAAATATTCGAGTTTTATATACATTGAATAATTCTTTATGATGTTTTTACGTTCTTTAATATGGCATTGCCACTAGTAATCTTGAAATCATTTTTACAATATTTATATGAGAAGTTCCGTTTTCAAATACACTGATACTAGGAATAGCCATTGCTCCAAATCCTGATTTTCCCCCTCTGTCTACTCCAACCAGCGGCCATTTTTTCACTTCCTTAAATTCTGGAATTGAAATAGTTACTGAGTATCTCCAATCCGAAATCCGTAACCTATTATCAGACGTTTTAGTACTGCCTTTCTTTCAACCTTACATCGGCAGACGTATGTTTTGATACCTAGAAATACTAATTATAAGTCCAACAACTCCTTCTCTTCCTCATCTTTAGAGGATTAAATTCTTGGTCTATCAGCTTCACTTTATTAATAAATATATGTATGTATTATTTTATAGCTGAATTTTTATACATTTTTATGTGAAATGAAAAGTGATTTTTGAAAGTCTCAATTCTCTTTAAATTCACGTAATCATTATTCCAAAATCCGGAAGTTTTCCAAATTCCAGAACAACCTTAAGCCCTTGCATTTCACGTAAAATATTGTAATGATTTAACAGTTCCGTTAATGACGTCAAATGAATATTAAATGTAAAATCCTTATATATTATTTCTAAACATCCGTTTTCGGTGACCAGGGTTTTTCTCCTTTCACACTCCATCAAAACATAGAAATCACGCACTATTTTAAAGAAAAGGTTTCCCCCTTCCTAATAAATATAGATCAACAGATGAAAAATGTATCATTTGGCCAAAAAATCGAGTAAAATTTGAATCTGCTCACAAAGTTTCGTTGCTGGATGTGTAGATATCGATATCTAACGAAGAAATGAGGTATATTAAAACGGACAATGATACAGAATATGAAGATGTATTGTTTTAGGTATGTCGTAATGTTTGTGTATTCGTTTTTAGCAATTGGATTGTTTGCTGAAATTAATCTGGGTGAGGAAATAGAGTATAAGTGTCTGTCTGGGAAATTTTTGCACGAAGCAACTAGTATTCTACGCATAAGGGAAATTCGATTTTTCCTTCGTACTATTTCGTTGTTGAACTAAAAGAGCAATAAGCCTCTCAGGTGCGGACTGATGATTTCATATACGGCCTACTGTTTTCTTTCGCAGCCGTATGGTTCTACCTGCGGCCTTTTGGTGAAAAGGAGTCCCCACCCCTGGTCCATTCCTTAGCCTCTTCTACTCTACACTACGAACGACAGTTCCTTGTAAGCTTTCACGGAGCCTATGGACCCGAGTCAATAGTCATTATCCCTTTACTAGATATCGACATCAAGTACGGAAGCAAAAGACCATATTTCTAAATTGAAGTCAAGCGTCACATTTTATCGTTCCATTCCTGCGACCTATCTCGCATAACTCTCAGAATCTCAGCCGTCCCAGTAACAAGTCACTCTCGTGGGAATAGATATATCTTTATTTTTAACGACGAGCCGTTGTTATTCCGCCTTCCCGAGAAAGATCAAGCATGGGCGGTTCATCTCGACGTTTCTCCGTCGAACGTACGACATCCGTCTCTTGGATGCGGGAAAAAATATTTGCCGAGATAGCGCCCGAGGAAGAATTGGCTCGCCTTTAAGCAGGGTTCAAGGTGGGAGCAGGTCGAAGGCAAGGCGCAGGATCGCACGGCGAGGGGTTGGCTTAATTCGAGGAAATATATCGGGAATGTTTGAAGGGAGAGGGGGAGGAAGTCGGGGGAGAGAGTGGGAGTGTTTTCGGAGGTAAAATGGCGGAGATGAAATGGAAAACGCGGCGGATGTTTTTTCGCCGCTGCAGAGCAAGATGAGAGGTGGGAGTTTCCAGTTATTAGATATCGGTGTGCGTTGGCATAGCGGAAGATACGGTGCCGGGATTCATTTTTTGCTTCCATTCCTTCGCGGAATGCATGGCTCGGAGAATGAAGAGCCGTCGGATGTTTATTGGAATTTTTCGAGGTCTTTTCTTCGAAAGGCGAGCCGAGACCCATTTTTATCAGAACTGAACTCCGGGTCAAACCGGCTTCCATGATCGAAGGCAGCGCGAAAACGCAAAAAGAGGCTTCCATAATGTCTCACCTGCAACGCAACCATAGAGTGAAATGTATTGATGAACCATGAATGAATACTCTCCTGGATGAATGCACGCATGGTTAAATTCTACTACGTAATAGACTGACATGAAATTTCATTGATATAAAAGATAAATGAATATACGCCAGTGTATCGTTGAAAGACGGGAGATGTAACTGATTCAAGAAAAGTTTTTATAAAAATATTACCCAATAGCAACGTATCCTGGGTGTAGGCACAAAGATAAATGTTCACCTTAAAGCCGTCATGAAAGAGTGCCTTTTAGATTGAGTTATACTAAAAATATATCATATTCTTCGATTCCTCCATAGACTTTAATATCAAACAAGGAAATGGTTAAAGCACGAGATGATGTGCACTTTGAGCCTTTAAATATCGACATCCATTCAATTTTCTGAATTTCAGTCTATCAATGCCTATCAAAGAGTTTTTCTAGCTTTAAGATAATTATTCTGAAAGATTTTTCGTGCCACTCCCTTTATGATGATGCATACACTGTAGACACGCGGCTGTTTCTCTCGGGTCAATGGTAACACAAATCAACACTACCACATTGCTTCTACCATTAAAATTTCGCCTTGAAGTTTATAGCGCTCACTTATCATTACCATTACTACTGTCGTAAAAACTCATCCGCTGTTGATTGGCTTATCATAAGGTGAACGTATCACAGTTAAATACGAAAGCAATAATTAGCTAAGTTTAGCACATAATAATAACACTAAAACATCTCAATAATCATATACACGATACTACGTAAGATTATACATCAATGGATTAAAGCTGAAAATGAGACGAATTGCGCCTGAAACTTATGCAACAATGCATGCATCCTCACAAAAATAACAATCTATTTGCAGGGTTTGATGGAGGCTTAATTGTGGGCTCAGGTACTTGGCCTATCGTCCATATGATGTAACGTTCGGATATTTTGAGTTTTCCGGCCGTCATTTGCGTGTACTTTTTTCGGTATTCAGAGATAAATTGAAACTTTATCTCTGAATACGAATAATAGCATCTACTATCCCGTTTCTCACGCGGTAGCCGATCGGCTAAAGGCTATTATCCACTTACGTCTTTTGATAGCGTATCTTAATCCTAATTGCTGCAAAGATAAATCAATCTTTTTTCTTTTTTGACTTCTTTCTGAAGATAACCCACCAACTCCACGGAATATCTTGGAGAGGCTTACCGATTCCTGGCAGATTTTTTTCAATTTATTTTAATTTAGCTTAAAGCATGCGCTGGAGAGTGATTCCCATAATCAGAAAGCAACTTCTATGTGGATGCAATGCAGAGCAATTTTACAATATCCGACCGATATAGCCATTTGTTGATTATAAATATTCTGTTACGATTTTCTCGCAAAAGGTACTAGTCTAATTGATCGTAAATTTTCGATTCTAAGACGCAACTATCTTGAGCTTCCAAACATCGGGTAAGATTTAGATTCGCGATCTGAAATGCGTTATCGTAAAGCAGGTATAAGCGAGAAAAGTTACTTCAACTATAACGTTTAAAGATGTAATTAGTTTTTCCTTGTCAGTTAACGCCCTTTTCATTAAGCAACAACGCCTGCATTGTCCTTCATTGTTATTCCGATTGATTACGACGAATAAATATCAGGATTTTTCTGATATCTTGCTTTATTAAAGGATCATCGAGAGAGATGCAGAATATTCAGTAATTAATAACCATTGTTTCATCGCAGACCTGTCCGGACGTGTACACGTACCACGGCGAATAACATGCCGTATTACCATGGCGCTATTAGTCTTCATACTCTCTATGACTTCTAAAATTTCGGTGCGAGTTAGATATTGGTGCATCAAAGATTCAAGAATGTCCGAAATATATTGTACGATATAATTCGACGAAACCGATGGCAAGGTGGTCTTTATTTGAATCTACAGTGGGCGTGGCCATTTTGAGGTATTTACTATTAAATTAAATTATGATCAAGCTATCGTATTTGAAGGCATTCAAGACGCGCCTTTTTTCAAAATTAAGGTTAAATTAATGATATCACGTCTTATAAGAGAAGGCTCGGCCGTCTTCACTTATTTGCTCGTTACTGCAATATTGAAGGAGGATCGAGATATCTAACGGCCTCGATAGATTGGAATGGAATGATCTTAAAAATCTTAACCTGAGAACGGTAATTTAAACATAATACAGTAACATAAATTAAGAAAAAAATGTTAAATGGACATTTCAAAGTTGAGTTTTGCCTTCAGAAATGAGGGTGTCTTATACACCGTCAAATATGGTAATTAAAACATGCAGTGTTGCTTCCACACACATTACGGATGGTATCGTGTTTTATAGTATTCGATATCAAGTGGACAAAGTTGAAAAGGAATTAATTATATACTTATTCCTTACGAAAAAGGATAGTAACCTGATGACTTCATTTCGTTCATCTTTAAGCGTAATAATGAAGCTACACAAACAAACCTAGGCAACGATCAATTATCTTATTTTGTAATAAATTTAAATGAAAGTGTATTGTTTTTATGTCTTTCTTTCCATCTCACTATGGTCAATACTATCTGTTGTGTTACTGAAGAAACATCAGCGTTGTAAAACGAATTGCGTCTGGTATATTCCGTTAAGTTACAAATTGCTTTGGTGAATCTACAATTATACAATCTACTATTGGAATATCTATCTACAATATACTATTGGAATAATTTTGTTTTCAAATCTCACCAATGACGCTAAGTGAAAATAAATTGGAAAATGTTCTCTTTCAGGTTAGTTAGTTAATCAATTCCTTTCCTCATATAAAATATTGATGTTTAACTATATGACTTTATCCAACCCGCAACTCAAAAATGGTTTCATATGAGGCCTAACAATAGCGATTGCTAGATGTAGTCTTTCGAAGGAAAAAGGTTCCCCACCCATGTCTTAAACTAATCACACTGTCCTAGAAATTCAAGACTTCATTAACTTCAACTTGCCATTTCCTCTTCACGACCGTAATATTCTTACAACCACATAGAAAATATCTGCAAGTAAAACCCATTGGAACGGCGGTAAAGTTCACCGCGTAAGAAAGCATTTTTGCAGAGACGCAGCGCACCGCCAAAAAACGGAAATTAACATCTCCGGTAATGGTAAGTTGGCAGCCCTTGGAAGAGGGCGGAAGGGGATTCGCGTTGAAGAGGTTTTTCAAGTGACGTACGGCTGAGAGATATGGATGAAATGATTTTGTTGGCTGCACGTTCCATGCGCCGGCTATCTTCTCCATCTTTTGTGCCAACTAAGGGCTAACTGGTGAATGCACGTTGACAATAGGAGGCCACTTGCTTTTGTCTTTGACGCGTTAGAGCAACAGCATTGGCAGGAGATGGAAAATAAGTGTGACGCTTCTTCGCCAACTGATATTAACAATGAGCTGAAAGAGCCGGAAGCGGTGTATCATAACCTGTGGTCTCCGAGGTGGTCCCTCTGTTGATCTATAATGGCTTGGAGGACACCGAGCCATCCTTATCAATCTTTTTCCCTAATCAGAGTTTGCTGTTTTATCTAGACATAACTTCCTGTATTTCCAATCTCCATCTTTCATATCCCATATCTTTTATAGCCCTATTCATATAATTTTCCTCTCTACTAGTACGCTCAACCATAATCCAATTTTCTTCCAGGAACTTAAAAGGGCCAGAATACGGTTTCTCATAAGGAGTCAAATCTGTACATATGTGATTCACAATTGCCGAATTCGGCACTGCCCGAAATATTAACTCACTCCGCGAAGTGGTATTTTCATTTACTCAATGGCCAAATGAAACTTTCACTTCGGATAATGGAAATCCCCGCCGCGGAGTGAATAAATTTTCGCAATTCGAAATGCCCGAATTCGCAATTTTGAATAACAAAACGTTTTTCCAAACAACCCAGAGCAGTCACAAGTTTATTCTTTTGGTTAGCTAGAAAAGGCAATTGTCATTTAAAAATTTCTGATATTTTCGAGCTCATGTTCCCCTAAAAGTTCTCCATCATCCTCTTAAAAAATTCCTAGCGAAATCCGCCAGACAACTTTCGATTCTATGATTTTATTATCCGTTGTGCATTGCAAGTTCTCTGCCGAAAAATAAGTCACTATTAAAAGTTATAGAAATTCACTGAGCGGGGTAACCCTTCTTCCAAACATCCTATGGAAAGATTGTAATGCAGCTGAACAATGAAACTTTTTTTTACCGAATATGTCAAACTTCCCTCATGTTAGGAAGGTATCGCGGACCCCTAAATTAACTCGGTGTAGAAACATTCGTACCATAGCATCATCATAACACACATCGAAAAAAGTAGAAGACGGCATTGAAATTGTGAAATTTCATTTACACCAACGAAACCTACGCACATGAATTTCCTTGGAAAAAGAATCTAATTCCTCTCAGAAATAAAATTATCTTCCAGCGGTTCTTCTATAAAGGAAACCTGCGAGGGCAATTCACAATAAACCTTATCGAAGAAATGTAAATCACGAGTTTCCCAAGACTCGTGATTGAACGTACTCGACTCGTATTGAACCAAGCTTGCAATAAATTGAAACTGGTTCATACGATGCGACTTATGAGAAGATCTACACATCTGACAAGGTAAGAGCAATGGAACCTTCGTCGTCAACAAAAATATTGGGAAGAAAAAGCATGAGCATTCACACACTCCAAGAAATATTTACATCGCCCACATGAATAATTCCTTGGTGATTGCGAAAACAAGGATGAAGATGGACAAATAACATTATATCGAATGTTAAACGGGATAGGATCACGCATTGTGAATACATTGGATAAAGTGTTAAACGAATATCTGGGCGGATATGGAGGCTTCAGATCGGGAAGGGAGTGATTCGATTTATTACTAAATTCGAGTGTCTTTCTCAAATGAATTCCAATGAAACGATGAGGGCGTCAAAGGAGTTTAAGGATAACTTCCGCCTGCATACATTAAATATGGCACATCCTCATATGGGTTTATTGGCATTAATTTTTCCCGGACAGTTAAACAATTTCAATCGGGATGCTTTTGCATTTCTTCGGTTCCAAATCCCGACACTCAAAGTGTAAAACAGGGAAACCCAAGAATACGCTAATCGAGAAATGAATATACCTCTGGAGATATATCTAGATCAGGGGTTCCCAATTTTTTTGGTTCCCTTACCCTCATCGGTTATGAAATAAATTACGTGACTACTATTCGTCACTTAAGACATAAATTTAAAAATATTCCAGAGTAAGAACATAGAATAGCAAGGAATCCTTGCTGTGTCAGGTACTACATTTAGAATTCCAAGAAAAAACGGACTTGAAATAAGGGTTACGGGGCCGGGAACCGAACTCTGGATCTTCCTCTATCCGGGAGGTTGCTTTATTGGTTTTTCCATGGGATTTTTCGTGGGTGCACGTCCTTACGTGCAAAGATAGCTTAACCATTTTCCTTACATTTGGAATGTTTTAAAAACATTAAATACCTATTTATCTATTGCTCATCCCCTGAAAAAGTTACTCTTACCCCTAGATACTTGTAATGGATCTAGTTCAGTGCCTGACAAAATATTTTACCTCACGGCACACTGGTGGTTGAGAATTTGTTTAGTGGCGCAAGAACGAAATTTAATTTTAATTTTTTTATGAACAAAAGGAAGTTTTTAATCCAAATGATAATCATAATGAAACTCTTAATCCCAAAATCTGGACATTGCGAGGTAAATGGAAACGTGTTCCTTACAAAGGTATGAGTAATAGTGCAGTCGCTCAAAAATCAAGGCAAACGAAAAACCAACAGGTAAGATAAATTTTTCAGCTCAATCTACGGGTTACGAATAATTAATACGGATAAAAAACTGTAGAAATTTGTTTGAATCAATAGTTCTGCCTTTCTTTATTCGCGCATACTTAGGCTACAGAAAAAAAAATTAAAGACAAACATTCGAAGTGTCACATCGAAACTAACGTTAAATCGTCATGCTTACTACATTAATATCATAAAGTTTGGATTACACTGACCTCGATACAGTTAAACCCGTGACGCTTGTGTAACCCGGTTGTAACGCTTTTCGGGGTGCCAAGCGAAAGCCGCACTTTAACCGGGATAGCGATACAACCGGGATATGTAATATATTGTATTGTATTGCCTTACATAAAATTTTATAAGAATGGTCTGCCTTTT
This sequence comes from Pachydiplax longipennis, assembly GCA_036926295.1. NCBI lineage: Eukaryota > Metazoa > Arthropoda > Insecta > Odonata > Libellulidae > Pachydiplax > Pachydiplax longipennis. Next base: position 8,827,945 of record JAVFKF010000010.1, read on the forward strand.
GCGAAAAAAGAGCGTCTTAGTCACTTGATTTTCGTCAACTTAGATTTACAACTAAGCAGTTTTTACTAGATAGAAAATTAGGGAAGAATAAATAATTTTTTAACACCATTTGTGAGAGAGCACCGCGATCTCTTCGAGTCTACTCTCAGCCCATGAAATAATCTTTTTCTGGTTTTTTTCCATGTGAATACTTCATAAGATAGTGACGTAAGGAAACACCGAAAAGCGACGCTTTAATCTGCGTGAAGCCCTGAGAAAATGTGATATAAAAAATCTCACGCTGAGTTCTGAGTTCGTATCGACTCCGATTGAAATGGCTCCGCGATATCTTCATTTTATTTTCACAAGAATAGTCATTCAAGAGGCTCGCACCCCAGAAAGAAAGAGAGGATGGCGAATCAGATAATGTAAAATATTTGATTCGTTGAAAGAGGCTAAGTATTGGCTAAGGTGGGTCGCAGTACAACAGGGAATATCCGCGATTTAAGCGGGTAGCAGAGCGCCTTAAGCGGTATCTATGCCATGCTTTTCGTGTAAACGGGACCGAGAAGAAAACTGTCTATTAAGTGGGATCGTCTGAAACGTGTTTTACTGTACTTGTGAAGAAGGGAACGATATCGGAAAATCGTCTAACAATGATTATACATTATTTCTAAAAAACGGTAAACAGTACTTTTCTCCCTTCACACTCCATCAAAACATATGAATGACATTATTTTAAAGAAGAAGGTTCTTGCTTTCTGCAAAAAATAGACCAAGAAAAGAAAAATGTACCATTTAGTCAGAAAATTGTGTTAAAATTTGAATTTGCCCATTGAGTTTCGTTACTGGAAGTGTATATATCTATCGATACAAACGAGGTATATCGAAACGAACATTGATACAGAGTATGAAGGCGTGTTTTAAGGTATGTTTTAGTGTTTGCGTATTCTTTCGTAATGAATGAAGTGTTCGTTAAAATGTATTTGGGTGGGGAAATAGAATATAAAAGTCCGAATTAGAAATTTTTGCACGGGGCAACTTGTCTTGTGTTAGAATAATAATGTTATACTATAACTTTTCTATCAATTTTACTCCCAGTGTTAGGGATCCATATTACGGCCGATGAGTATTCCATTCAATCTCTATTTTAAGAAACTAACTCAATTTTGCGTCGAGTTTTATCCACCCCTCTTCGCCACGTGCTCCGCCTTCGCCCTGGCTATCAGTTTTTTGAAACACCGTTATGAGTACAAGTTGAAAGGCCAAACTGAGTTCATTAAGCATGATGTTGAACGCCACTTGATCATACTACCCTTATAATAGAAAAGGGATTAAGGAGGCCCTCCGGTATTCTATAAAAGATATCCCATCTCTTTCACGGTTGGTTCTCATAGTGTTTCCATATTATACTTTGTATCGTTAGTTTTGAGTTCATGAGTGATTTCGATAAAAATTCTACCATGCCATACAGGAGGAGAATATTTATGAGTTCTTCATTGCCGACACGTGAAAGACACGTTATGTAATAAGGCGTTACATAACTCTTTCATTAAGCAGTAAGCATTAAGTAGTCATTAAGCAGGTGAAGCAATCACAAAATGGCATAGCGATTGTCAATTATCAATTATTGATTATCGGAGATACCGCATTTTACGAATATAAGACGCTCATTTTTTCCTTTCCGTAATTAAAAGGAAATGGGATCCGTTTTCCGAACGTGAGAAAAATCCTCGACTGCAGTTGCATATTGTAATCTAGGCATTTACATTTACCCATGCACGAAGTAAAAGGCTGCTCGAGTTAATGTCTCTTTTATCACTAATTACGATCTGTTGGAATGATCGATAAACATTTACCGAAATTGGAATTAAAACTGTATCGCTTTTAAGGCACATTTTGCATATAAACTTGCCTTAATAAATGCGGAAGTAATAATGAGTGAGTAATACGCACGAAATTGCAATAAATTGAATTTTTACCGACGTGTGAGACTCTTAAACGGATTTTACTGTGTGTATTCTTGTCTTCATATGCTGTTTTACCTGATGATAGCCCCAAAGGTAGAAACCAGGTTCTTACAATAAAACACATTCTGTTGTAAAGGTAGAAGAGTTTTTTCTACACAAGATCGAGGCCGAATACTCGTATTCAAATATTAGATTCGAGAAAATAATTTGTTGGAAAACTGCAAAACCCAATAGCAATAACTTATTTATCGACTTCAGCAATTCATGCAGCTGACACATATTTTGTTGTCTTGTAATATCATAAAAGTTAACAGCCAAGTTTTTAACCTTGTATTCATTTCAACTATTTGCCGTTTATCTGATCGATAAATTTTGAGAAAGTAACTCCGGGAAAATAATAGATATTTTACTTCCCCAATCCAATGTAGGACAGGTTGGAAATTTGTTAGTTAATATTGAATCTGGGTCATCCAAAGCAATATTTTCTCCACGTATGATACTCGACAGTCACAGATTTGGAAAAATGAGTTTAACCTTACACTAACCCAAACTCTGGCACTTGCTAAAAGATGGCCAGGAGGATGTGTATGTATAACTAAACGATTCAGAGTTATCAAGATTGACTGAATACGCATAACATGTGTTTCCGCAAAACTACAGCTTCAAAAACAATAATAGACGTCATAATTGAATGATAGAAAGATCAACATTTTACGTTCGTTGAATAATTCAAATACCCTTAATGGCAAATTAGACTACGCAAATACTTTTCCGCTAGAGCAATCTCACCTCTGTTTGCGGGGAACTGCGTCACTATAGAATTTACCCAATAATTCTTCTTTATTAATAATGAATGACTTTCTTGGCTCATATACATACACCGTCACTCAAGCGGAACAGGAACTAAGATCAAAATAAGCGAAATTCAGACGACAAACGAGAGATGCAAAAGCTTCAGAGGGTAACAATCTGTGAATTCTTGAAAATCGGAAGTAGCTGAGGAAACCATTGACAGTAAGGATTTAATGCTTAGAGATCTGTGTCGTACTTGCTCTGACAAGATGCTAAATGAAGTTCTTTTGGTGAAACAATCTGGATAACCATTGATGTGGCTACAATAGTTATTCATTGACCTTTGAATCATTGTCTGTAATATATTTAACCATGAGGCCTAGTTGTATCTAAACCACTCGGTCATTAGCCTTGGAGATGGACTGAGGTGTTCTTACAAAGATGAGGAGTGAGGTAGTTTGCCTCAACTTATTTGCAACACAATGACACAAAAAGAAAAATTTGCATTGTATTCGATAACAAATAATATGACGCATACTCAGACCCAGCTTTATAATACTTTTATATTGTACCGGAAAACAGGGCCGGCCCAATGTACAAACGATTCAAGGGTTGTTTGAGAAGAAAAAATTTCTGAGTAGATCTAGATTCCTAATACAATATTCTTATTCTTCATCATTGGCTGGTCACAATATTTAGGGCTGATATCTAATTAGGAAAGAGCAGAAAGACTAACGGATATTTGTTTTAAAGATATTTCTCTAAAGCTGGGCGAAACTGGGAAAATCCTTTATCTTACAATTCTTTGAAACGTTTCACAGCGGTCAATTGATATTGTGCAGCCATATAGTATAACGAGGGTTATCCATTTTTTATTATTGTTAAATTTAGTAATCAATCGTTTATAGATAATTTTGGTAGAAAATTTCATTATCTTGCTTTCATCCAGCGATACCGCTTTGTTACTTTTTAAGATGGTTGCTATTCCAATAATATAACGATGACGTCGCTCAAACAATTCTCACTTGGGGTAACAATATACATTGGGTTTTTACTGCTAATACCCTTGAGGATTTTCACATACACGAAAAATAGTGATAAAAGAAAGTTTATTCCTTTCCAAAAACAAATGTTTTATTTCATAGATCCTCATTCATTCATTCAATGATGAGTTACATTTAATTGCATCAATGTATGGCTGTAGGAAAAGCAAATACGACAAACTTTTAAACCGAATAGTCAACGGAAGAACTCGTCGACATTGACATTGTTGAAGCGTAAGGCGAAGGAGGTAAGGGAACTATTGAGCGAGTTTATGCTATCTTTGGCTGACAGATCTCTTAAGCAGGTACGTGAAAAAACACAGAAACTTGCATTTCTTTGTGACACCACATCTTTGTTCCAAGCAAAGGTAGCCAGAAAATAGCCCTTAAGATCGTTAACCACCGAAAGGAGTCGTAATCTTGAGAAAAATCTAAAAAACTAAATGAGAAGGCGATATCTATACTTACATAAATATGAAGTAATATGCGATTTCCAGTCCACGATTCCAAAAATCAAAGTTTAAGAATTTCGGGAATGTGCTCTATTTCTATTTACACATACATTATTTACATTTTTATCAATATTACTGACGACAATTAAGACTAAAGAAGAGTCTTTTGAGGCATATCTCGCCTAAGTAAAGACCTTTATCAAGAATAAATAGCATTTGAGAGTTAATTGGGTGAGTAAATAAGAAAATTGTTTCAAATCTTCTTCCATGCGCAATCTTTCAACAAAAGACAGCATTCCGACACGGCTGCCGATATATTCTTCTGTACGTTTAGGAAATGGTGAGAAAGATAACTTTTCCTCCTTCCCTCTCTCCAGCTACTGATGAAGAGAGGTTCGGACCGTCTTTCTCCACTTTCCTCTACCTCTGCACCCCTCTTCCCCCGTGTTTGTCTCTCCCTCCACTACTCTCTCCTCCATTTTCTTCAATCCCAGCTCCTCTTCGTTTCCCTCCTTTTCGATCATTTCGGAGACGACCACGAAGTACCTTTCTTGTCTCTCTCCTTTACGCTGCCACCTTAGATAATCTCTTTTTCCCATTCCCCCTTTCGAGACGATCCCACACGAGTATTCCTGTCCCTCAACTTTCCCCTCCTATATCATTATTTTTCCTTCGTTCCATATCTGCTACCCCAGTTGTTCCTATATCTGTAAAGGATTCAGTCAGAAGGAACCAAAAATCATGGGGAGGGAATGAGGTGTACTAGGCATGATGGAGAGTTAGTCAGTTTTCCCTTACTTTCCTTTCTGATTCAGGATGTTATAAGCAGAAAAATCTAATAGCAGCACTATGAATTACTTTTTTATAGCCTAAATGATGAGTAACCAAAATGACTGCCGCTGTTCAGCATTACTCATACCTCATTTTTTCATATCACGTATCTTAGTAATGGCCAAGCCGAAGACGAGAGCAAATGAAAGATACATTTTCCTCTATGCTGCACCGAAAGAAATACAAGCATTGCTTCATTTATCAAGATATGATTTTTATGTTCCATTATTTCTAAATATCTGTTTCGGTGACCAGTGATTTTCTCCTTTCACACTACAGCAAAGCTTATTAATGACGCACTATTTTAAAGAGGAAGTTTCCCGCTAAGAATAGACCAACAAATAAAAAATGGATCATGTGGTCAAAAAATCGAGTTAAAATTTGAAAATGCTCACGACGTTTTTACACCGGATGTGTAAATAACGATATCCATCGATACAAACGAGGTATATCGAAACGGACAATGATACAGACAACAATATTCTATTTCCCTACCCAAATACATTTCACCAAACACACCAATCATTACAAACGAATATACAAGCACTAAAACATACTTAAAAAACACTTTCACGTTTAAATCAATTACTTTCACCTTATTTGGTCGAAATTTTCGCACTGGGAAACTAGATAGATTATAATCGTAACAACAAACATAGTTCGAAATAAAATAACCAATTTAATTCGTGCAGCCATTTTTGTTGTCGCATTATTACTTTACAATATTTTACAGCACGCTCCATACCTTAGAGTAGGCTCAGAATAGAACAAACATATCTTTCGAGGACTATTCTCACACGTCATTGATAATAATAATACTCTTCTACGTTTCGCCCACCGAGTAAAGAGACTATCGCAGCAAATCCAAATCTAGTAATCAACCTCCTCCGAACCGTCACGAAATCTTCCTCTCGAAAAAGCGACAGACTAAAACACGGCCGAAAGCGTACACGCGCGACAAACAGGTATTCCTAAAACGCGCCGGCGAATTTCCTCCACCCATTTGTATGCATTCCAATCCCCAAGCGTCGTCAGGGTTTCGCACCTTGAATAAAGAGGAGAAAAATGATGTTTGGCAGGGGTTGAAAGCCTATTAGGGCGAGGAAGGAGAGGCTATTGTGCGCAAGGTTAGAGAGCAGATATGGGCGTCCGCCATTCTTCGAAGGCGTCGAGGCGAGTGTCAGCTTCGCACCTGGCATTGGGAGCGTGGGAGGCGTTGCTATGGTAATGTCGCAGCATCCTCTCGCCCGGAAAGAGCCCTCTCACCTGAGCGAGCTACCAATTGGCAGGGAGGGATGATGCGGAGTGGAAAGGATTAGTGCTGGGGATTGAGGGAGGGATTTGCCATTGTGCGATCGAAGGGTCGCCGGCCACGCGAACCTCTTCCACCGATAACTCCTTTAATTACCTCATCCACTTTCGACAACTAGCGCCAGGGTCTCTTGCAGCAGGGCGTACCAATCAATGGGACGTGAATACTCGAGTTTTGGGAAGTGGTATGAGCGGGAAACGTAGTACTTTTAGAGCTGAAAAAAGCGCACCTAGAGATGAGGTAGCTTCGAAACCATTAGAGTCCTTTATTTCATTTCCATAGGAATTTTGCAAGTTTTCGCTTTCTCTTTCCAAATAGTATTCAGCAAAACCCGGTTAGTACTCTCTTGAGGGGAGAAGATGAAAACCGCATTATAAGCGAGGTGCCGTTGTAACCGATATAAAGAAAGATTTATTTCTTTTATATTACAAAGTAAAATGGAATTTTCCTTTGGCTCTTTAATTTTTCAATAAGTGCTTTACTTCTTAAAACGAAAAGGAATCTTAATTTCCTGTACCTACCATAGCTGTAGATAGAGAGTCCGCGAACTATTTTAGTACTGCTGGTTGCCTTCTCGGCATGTTTTTTTTAAAGAAGTTTGCATTTTATACTAAGAAAACTTTTTCCTTCGGTACTTAATTTTGGTTATTTTCACTCAACAATGAAGCAAATTTTACCATATAGACTATTAGGGTAGTAAAATGTAAACAATTCTCGGTACATCGACTAAGGTGGGGGCTTGACAACAGCGAGTCGCAGTGCAAGGACGGGAAAATCCGCGCGTTAAGCAGGTAGGAGAGCGTCTTAAGCGCTATTTTTACCATGTGAAAGTATGAAAAGGACCAAAACCGAGAGAACACCGCGTATTAAGCGGAAACGGGTTATACTGTATATTGTTCCTTTGATGTGCAAAAATTAGAGAAAACTAAGTTTAGTGAAATCTTTGATATATCCATCGATAATCATACTCTTGAAATTAATAAACCGAGGAATGAAAAATGCCTACGCAACAATTTTAAGGTAGCATTGAAGCAGCCATTTCTTAAAAATTGTAGATTACACACCGGCTCCTTAAATCGCGATTTGTCATCAGGAACTAGCAACAGAGGGAATCATTTGGAATTTTAAGATTTATCAAATTATTTGTCTGAAATGTAGCTGCTGGAAAATGCAAAGGATATGGCCGAGACAAAATTTAACGCAATTTTCTACGTAATCTTCCCCTAAAAAACCACTACGGCTGCCCCGAGCCTAAATTAAGAACAGATTGTGAAGTTTTCCGAACATTGCCATACATTAACTACATTATAAATGACATTTTAATAGTTAATTGGAGATAAACTTACGAGGAAACTGCCTCAAATAGCTGTTTCTTCAATGAGAACCCCTGGGTCACAGTAATACTTAATTACGCGTGGGTAAACTCCCTAGTGCGTACGTGGATCCCGGTTAATCCGCAACTCGGATGATCCGCACCCGGATAAATGAGAGACTACCGTAATTAACCCCTCCACAGCGTTCACACCTGAAGGTAGACACGTGAACCTCATATTGTCCGCTTTTTGGGGATCAAATGCAGCGTAGGGTCCCCTCTCACCGACGGAAACTACGAACGAAAATTTCTTCTTTATATAATCTGATATAACATAAATATCTATCCAGCCTAAAATCCTCTAATCTACTCCATAATAAAGAACTGAGATGATAACCAAACTCTTGATATGGGTAGATCCTTAACAAAACCGTCTGATGATTCTCCTTCAAACGTAACAGATTAAAAATCATTCTCGAAAGACTAGAAAAAGATGAGTCTTATTCGCCATAGTTCTAATTATCGATATATCTATAATGAAGGGATTCGAGCACGCCAATAAACGGACGCGATGTCTTCAATATTCAGAAAAATATCAATATTCTCCTTATATTGGGCTACGACACGATTTGATCGCAGTGCGTATAAAAATTTTTAGGACCGATTTTAGTGAAACGGTCTATATCGCGCCTTTCTTTGACGAATGGAAGCAAAGCGTACGCTTAAAACTAGCCTACTGCATTTGTCCATATTCGATGAAATATGGATAAATTATTTTAGAATCCATTAGTTAAAACAGAAACTATGCTTAAGTATAAATTTTATCTTGAGCCATTCTATACGTGACCCATACGAAGCTGTCTTGGTTTCTAGAATCTGCTCTGCAGAAACAAGAACCGTGCGTTCTATATCTCATGGAGGAAAATTTAATAGCAAACAGAAATATCTACATCAAAAGTAGCGCATATGTTTTTGCTAATGATTTTTATTCCTCTGCTTCTGAGGATTTATTTCTCCGGTATTTCTGCCAAGATTTTAAAACTGTGCGAAAACTGTACTTTAACCGCTCACTATAGTTATTTTAAAATAATAAAAAATATGAATACGTAAAAAATTGTTGCAGATCTCAGGGTAGATCTCAGTAGAAAATATCGAATTTAATTTCAGTTTTTCAAAATCACGGAAATTCCTCGTCTAATAGGTAGATCAACTCTTTGCCCTAGTACTGAAATAGCGAGTGATTTCGAACCGGTGATTTGAACTAATTACTAACAACATTAATACGATATATCCGAAGATTAGATTTTCATATTGCATATTTAACTCTGTTATATGGTAGTCGCAAACATCTGTAGGTCAGTTTGATAGTTAGCTGGATTTCTCAACAAAGTGTATTATTCTTAAGCCTATTTTGCCAATTCAGTTTTAACAAGTTTTCACAAAATGAAAGAACGTAATTTAAAGATGTATTCATTGGCTTTCCGTGACAAACATTCGTATTTACGGTACTTCCAGAATTGAACATAACATTATGATGCTACTACCAACAGAAATTATTCGTCTCTTCATGTTTTACATATACGTTCAGATACACCTTATAAAATAAATTACTTGGAGTTTAGAAGAGAACAGCATAGAGCTCCTCTCTATTAAGAAGTAGAATGAAATATTAATATGACAGAAACATTCAAAAGAAGTACCGAGGCAAAACGTCTACTAAAGTACTCTCATCTTTTCTCCTCGTTTTTCGTGCAATTTTCCATGAAAAAATTCCAGAACTAATCGCAAAAGATAACGGTGAATTATGATACTCAGGCATTCTTCCTTGTATACATTTTCTTCCTTGGCTTCTCTTTCCTTTTATTGTAAACTACTTAGGAAAACGACGAATAATATTAATACGGCTACACATAACACTTTTCAGTGATCTTTTCATTGCATCTGTTTCTATTCATTCATTTATTATTCATTCTACTTAAAAGATTCACATACAGTACTGATACCGTTTTATAGTCAATACCGAAGCAAAAGGGCAGAATGAATTCACAGTAAATATGCATGAATGTTTGAAATAAAAATAAAGCAAATCAACAAAAAATAACATGAAAATATACACAACGTAAGGTTTAAGCAGGAATTTGAAGATGATTATTTTTTTTCACTCTGCGGAGTTAAAGAAAAAGAGATTCCTTCTTCTGCTACATGGCTACACTTTAACAGCTGACCACTTTAAACCGTTTTCAAGTACTTGAAGATGATAGAAGAATTTCCCCACGTCATTTTCGACTAGTCTTGGGCGATTATCTATAAAACGTTAATCCGTATATTCTTTTTAAGACGATACGATTCCTTCATTTGTGATTTACCAATTCAACCGAATGAGTGTATAATTCAAGTTCTTTGCCTCCAAATGTTTGCCACCCCAAGCAATATTTGACTCCCTTGTATTGTCTGGTCGGCCCTGTTTGTTGGTACAAAAATGTAAAAATATTGTAAAGAGAGTGTAATTGATTTAATTCATTTTTATAAATTAGAAAATATACGTTCATATCTCAGATGAAGAAACTATAAGGATCGAAATCGAGTACGGCATGATAAAACTCTTATGGCGTACAGATTCCGCGATGGCTTACGGCACATGCGCACTTGATGAATTCGTAAGGGTCTAAAAGGATTTCCAAAGGGGGATTGGGTTGCCACGTGATGGCATTTTCCTTATTTGCCGAAGTTTCAAAATCCCTTCAGGTTACATCCAAAACTGCTCTCCTTCCAAAATGCCTATCGACATGTCATTAGGATTCCGATTCTTGAACTCCTAAATAGTCTATTCTACCTAAAAATGTTGCAAGGTTAACATATTGATTCATAGTAACACAATTATTTTTTGTAATTGAGAGTTGGCGATATATCCTCATCTTCCAAAATACCAAAGAAAATTGCAACATTTGTACCAGATATTTTTTGAAGGCGCTTCAATAATGCTGTGATAAAATATACACGATAGCTAAGGGCACTGTTGCCAACTTATTTTCCTTACTTCCCAAACTATTTTCCTTTCTTTTCTTATCATTCTGTTATAGAGGTGTCGACTATATTGTTGTGCTAAATATACTATAACTCATGTCAGTATTGTTCGTGTAAGCTATAACTGTTAGATGAAGGATATTATTACAATATTGCATCTCATTCTTTCCAAAAGATTCCTTCAACTGCCTCTACATTGCATATATCTAAGCATTCCTTCGAAAAGTAGAGAAATATCCTTTTCAGCTAAAATTAGTCAAGTTTGACAAACTGTATTGTCTCACGCGTGAAGATAAGAATAGGCGACATGAAGCGCCGTATGAAACAATCTTTAACAAATAGTTATCTATCCTTCTAACAATATTTAGCAAATAACTTCAAGTCTTCAACTCAAGGAAAATATTTTCAAATTTTTCAACAGTCATTTTCAGCTGTAATCTATTTTGTCCCGTTGGGATTTCAAACTAGTGCCATAATTATAAAGGGAAAGTTTCATTCCGCTACGCAAGCAAGCCATCCTATCTCAGTGTATCCTTTCAGCATATCCAAAAAGAAGAATTCCAAAAAGGGGCAGCATTCCCTCCCAGTTCGCTGTAATACGCTGGGGTTATACCTGCTGCAAAAATCCCCACCAGCCGTACCACTTCCTTTGAAAGAGCCCTTAACCTGGGAGTCCAGTGTTTTCATCTAAGCCAGTGTTTCCCCAATGGTGTTCCGCGAAGCGTAAACCACGAGAGCAAGATGCGGACTCGAAATCGTCTTCAGAAGGGGGAAGCGGACCTTTTCTTAAGCATTACAATAATGATCCCAGTCGTAGAATAAAAACCTTGCTATATCTAAGCTGCCAAAGGACTTATGCTCCATCGGATTTTTCTTGATGTGATTTCACCATTGATGCAGATATCTCTGCTAATGAGGATAAACCCTTTCGTAATCCCATGCGGCAAACGAAAACTTTTTAACCGAAAACAGTAATTTTAATTTTATTCCTGCATGAAATACGCGAGAAATAGACACTATAAATTAGCTAAAATATACTGCATTAATTTTTTTCCGAAAATCTCATAATTTTTGTGCACAAGTGCATCCCCAAGGGTCCCGTTTTCGTTAGCCGAGTTCAAAAATAACGAAGAAAATCTTCGCTGTATGCTGAATTTGATACGAATCTAAGTAGACAATTCCCATATCTTTACCATATTATCTTTGTTACAATTTTTACTTTTTGCTTTAGTCAACAAAACTAAATAATAGAGTTTCATACTCAATCGATTCTTAGAGTAAAATAAAGAAAACAACAAAAACGTATTCTATAGAAATATTTAATTTGGTTATGGTTTTCCATGGCAGCAGATAAAAAGCATCACCCAATTACAAAGATAAAATCCTCGGATCTTCCATAGAAGCTATATGGCAAATAACAGCAAGGGAAATTTGAAAGTTATATCCGAACCCCCACGACAATTCAGTATTTATGTAAGAAATAAAGTTCACGGATCAGAAAAATTGCGCTCCTTGCAAAGTTCTGTTAAGATTGCATTATCCAGAATTTTTTCGTTTTTGCTTTGGAGACTCGAAATTGAGTAATACGTTGTATTTTTGCTTACTGAATAAGCTGAGAATGAACGACAACAACAATGATCCTCGTGACGCCAGCAAAAAACAAGTGATGGCAATTTGAAAATTGATGAAATTTCATACATATAAATGTTAGCAATCTCCTTAGGTAGATACGCGGAAAATGTGTACGCTTGCATGAAAGGTTGGTTGTCTACTTTAAGGAGTACTAACATTTCCGCTGCGATGCTAAAATCCCTTATATGAACTCCTTAGCTCATAATCATCAAGTTCATTATCATCTACTTGATGATCATGTCGGGCAACTGGGATATGACATAGATACTGGTTATTCATTCCTTAATTTAATGAATTAATAATTTTTGTAACAATTTTAAATTATTGTCATTGGCTCTGGAAAAGCAAAATTTTCACATTGTGACCTTTACTTTACCCGTTATAGTTCCACAAAGTAAAACATTCATCTAGGGTTCATAGGGTTCATTTTTAAAATATAAAGGTTAAATAACGTGTTAAAAGTCACAATTACATATTATTTGTAAATATTTCTACCTCTTTCTGAATCTAAGTACGAACCGAAAAATTGGAGTAGAATAAATAATACTTTCCGGTTACAGTTCTGGTTCGAGAATTTAATTTTTCCGTTCCGTCTTTCTCTTTCAAATAACGTTCATTTTAAATTTCCGATTTGCTTGGAGCACGAGGCTTTGAAGTTAATGATAATAATTATAAATTGTTACAAAAAATTATTAATTCATTAAATCTATATCGAGCAGGACATCTAAATGCGATAAATTTTCTTTCCAAAATAAAAAGATGAAATGCAAATGAAAATATGAAAACGTCAAAAGTTCTATCCAGTTTTGCTTTTTATATATTTTTCCCTTCAAATGTTTTTCCTTTGAAACAATATGGGCATTGAAAAAATTCGTTATTTTTCTTTATGTTTATACAGTTATATTACACAGCCCTGATCTAAAAGGAAGTATTTCCGTATAGTTCGATGTATCTTCACTAGGAAGCGATCAGTTACTACTTAAGACTTGGAAATTTTTCCAATAAATCAAGATATTTTCGCTCTAACTTTTAAAGGCGTGTAACGTTTTAATGCCAATATACAAGTTCAACTTGCATAAATGTGATTAAAAACTGCCCAAACTCATCCAGAATTAAGCTGAAGTCAACGGATGCAGTAAAAAATCGTTTTCTTCGGGAATCAATCAAGAGAGCGTACCTCTTCATTTCAATCCACGAGTTTCCCTAACATTTTCCATTTATCAATTGTAAACTTCGAGAATTGCCTGATTTCTTGGAATTCGTTCCGTAAATATTTCAGATCGATTTTGTAGTAAAAGTAAACAAAATTATGAAGGAAGCGATATTCCAGAAATAATAATTTGATGTGCATAAAAATTAATAAATAAAAACATTTATAATTAATACTGCAAAATAAATGCGGGAACCGAAATTCGTTCAGAAGTTACGTCAAATATTATTATCATGATATATTTTTTTTAAATACCCAGTTTTCCTACTTACATCTGATGAAAAGTTGCCTATGTATTCATTCATGTATCGTCGTTACATATAGAGTAAAAGAGTTTCAAATAAATCGGTTATTTGGGGTTGGAAATATTTCCATGCGCGGGAAAGCTCAATGCAGTAGAAGTTTCATGAGGGGTACAAAAAGGCCGTTACATGTTCATACGTTCGAAACGCCGCATCAGTGCGGATGGATGGCTTTGCCGATCACCAAACCCGGCTTTAGCCGAAAGAGGTTCTCTCGGTTGCAGTGTATCCGCGATTATTCCGGAACACACACAAACACGTGTCTTGCGAATGTATTTTCGGTATCTCCTCACCAAAGGAGACCGAATCACAGCCCTCTCTTGAAAAATGCGGATCGGTCAAAGAATGTCAGCAGAAAAGGAGATTGCCGTTTGTTCGCGGTGGATCTTGACCACTGGCTAACGCTGAACTTGTAAGCCGATTACGCCGCTCTCACAGCTGGCCTCTCCTACACATATTCCCACGCCATTCCACTCGTAATCCCTTACTTTGGTTACTATGCCAACGGCAACGTGCTATTTTGCAGAAAATCAGAGAGGCGTGAATTGACATGTTTATTGCACTATTGAGGATGCTTTCTAGTACGCGTAGGCTTGCGAAAATGGAATTTTCCGATGAAACATTCCGACCACACGTGCTTAACTGAATCACCGCGCCAGATCTATTCTAATGCTATATCTATGCAATATCCGAACGAATCAAATTACCTTCGGTGGTTTTAGTCTCTGGGGCTAGTATTAATTTTCCATCGAATCTGCAAGTTGAAAAGGCAATCGGCCAAAATGCGCGGAGATTTTCGGGCCTAAAATAAAAATTATGCATGCAAGTAAGCGAAATTATCTTCCGAGCCGAAATTGTGCATCCTCTAAAGAGAAAAGGGATTATATAAACTAATTACAAGAATAGGGCTTCTACTTAACATAATAATATTAAAATGGTACAATATGACAAGCTAGGATGTAAAATCTTTCCCGAGATGGAAAGTCTAGTACTGGAGATGTTAAATTTTCTATCCGATTGCCAACTATATAATTGTCATTCGAAAGTTTTAGAAACCTTTCTGAGACAGATAACGTGCAAATAAATATAAAATCGCATTGTTGTAACTTGCGCTACTTTCTGCAGTTATGTATTTATAAAACTACACCAAATCGTAATTTTGTGTTACCTTGCAGTACCTATATCTTTTTCACGGTGAATCCAGCTTTTAATCTATGATAACAAAAATATGCCACGATTGGAGCATAGAATGATTTTAATCTAATATAGGGACATTGCATTGTAAAGCTTGTAAATAAATACCTTGAAAGTATATCACATAGTGATATTAATTTGCCTACGATGTAAAGAGAAGCTTTAATAAAAATCTGAATATTAAGTATTTCTACGATAGGAATTCGTCTACTGTATGTATCACGACAAAGTGACATTCTAAAAGTTAATTGGAAATAAGGTTATAGGGAAATATCTTAAATCTCCTCCCCCGCTTGGCAAGTACTGTTTTTCCTCGACAAGTTTCTAGATTCGTCCCTGCGTAAATGTATTCTCCCGGAAAGATTAATTGGAATACGGAGAGATAACTACTTATACTTCGATCAGTCCGCTGCCGAACACAAATTATTAAGAGAGTTAACGCGATGATATGCTTTTACACTCTGTAATTATGTTATATTGCGAACCATATTCGATAGCGATTATGTTCTCACTTTCAGCCATAACCCTTGTTAGCTCTTAGACAGTACGCGAAGTTGAATTTGTGGCTCCAGTGAAGTGAATAATCATGTTGTATTAGTATATAACTTAGTATTACGTTTATTCATTCAAAAGATTTTAGTATTATCAAAAAAATCATTGCTGTTACAGAATATAAAATAAGATAAAAATTGGATAAAAGTGTAACTTGTTTCCAGCCTTGTTATGTTTACGGACATATTGAGCTTTTCTTTAAATAAAAATTCTTAGAAATCGATAATTTCTTATCGACAATAAAGTTGATTTGTAGAATAATTCGATTATTGTATCACTTGTTAAGATAGATGTTATTTAACTTCCCAAAATACAGAAATAAAGCATTAAATTATGTATTTTTCTGTGCATATTATAAGAAGTTAAATCTTAGAGCTGAAAGCCGACAAAAAATTCAACAGATAACAAGTATCACTAATCCGTAAGCTTCCAGTCATTAGAGTCAGCTAGGATAGATATGCTTGAACTAAGTGCAACTATTTTGAAAAAAAATAAACAAAATTGATACTCGATAATCGATACACTGAATATATGAATAGAAATTTGTTATTGCTACCTTTTTACAGTTTTCTAAAATTTTGTAGTAATATTTAATTGAAAAACTCTTCACAATCTTATGTTATCCTTATCCTATCTTCGGAAATTTTTTCAAATAAGGTTCCGTAATTGTATGTAGGACCTCATTACCGCTTCCAAGAATTGCTTTTTTTACCACTTCATAGATTGTGCCGCCCGTGTGCAATGCACGGATCCGTGGTAGGCACGATCCCGCATGCAGGTTACGAATGATAATTTAAATGAGAAATACACAAGTCTGTTTATGGAATATGCTATTATCCTCCAGGATTTCGAAAATGTTTTTGAAATATGGAATACTAACGATTGAAGTTGCGGAAGGAGAGACAATAACGTCGAGACTCATCTTTGATTGCCTCTCCGCTTCTCGACAGCACTTTGCAGCTCAGCTCTAAGCACATACTTTAGACGAACGCCTTTGTCTCTTCGCCTTGATTTTTAATTCAAGATTGAAGCCTACGGAAATGCGTTCTTTCCGATTTCGAATGAAAAAACTCGGGCTAATTATCTCGAGAAAATAAACATGGCAGCTGATTTCATCCTTTTTTCCGTCGGTAAGCGCGGCCACTTCACATTCAGCGCATATGTGTGTCAAACGACGGCCCCCTTCAAAGATATCTTAATAAGCGTGAGAGATGTTCAGCTGATATTTCTTACCTTTATGATTCACTCGCTAATGATTTATAGAAGGGGTCTGGACGAATGTTACTGTAATTATTGAGTATCATTATGAAACAGTTAGGGTTATGTGATTTTAAGAAGCATTGACCCTTGTCTTTGAGGCTAATTTTTTTCTCACAATTAAAATTTCCTCCTCATAATATTAAGAAAAAACAGGGAACTTGCGGGAGCTCAGACAATCCAACGAGTAATGCGTTTGAATTTGCTGTAAGCGGTCCCAGATTCGTTTCCCGGTTGGGCCCTAATGACCTCAGCTATCGAAACAGTTTACAAGAAATACTACACGTGAGGTGGAAATGAATTTATTGAGTAGATGAAGTATTGATCCAATGACGCTTCATACATTTGAGCAAACTTCTAAATTTTGATAAATATACCGGTAAAGTATATGCAATTAAACAGTTAAATTACTTTATTTTTATATTTTTTTATTTAACTAATACTATCATGCGCGGTGGAATACGATATCATTCTATACATGCACGGTGAAGGTGACTTAACTTACGATGAAGTTCTCACAAAGAAAATTTTAAGCATGAAATATAAACTTTCCACTAACAGTAGTACACATTTAATATTCTTTATTAATTTTCCTGGTGTTAATATCTATTGTAAATTTTTAATTACAACAAAAAGGAACAAAGTTTCCCAACAATCTTAATAGTTCAAATCTGTCTCCATCAGCATTGCTAACGAACTTCATTTATCTGATCATCATAAAATTAGTTATTAAATCTAATGGAATACTTTGCATATATTTATTAGTCTTTCGAAGACGGTTCAATATTTAAGACACCAAACAGCGGATTTCTTTGTGCTGGAAATGGAAATCACCGGCCATGAGAAACATTCTTCCCAAAACGGTAAACTTAACTAACACTTATAATAGGTGTTGTGTAAGTATTCTTCCATCACAGCTAAATCATAATTAACAAAAGAATTTCTCAACGCAGCATCTCCCAGAGTATATCCTTCAATGTCATAAAATTCTGTGAGTGCTCCTTGATGTACGTGACCCGCGACATTCATTTTTGTGCAGCATTCGGCTCACAAAGTCCTTCAATTCGACTTAATGCATCCAGCCACCCTAATCTTACTTTATCGAGAGTTTCCGATTGCTAAACGTCTTTCTTCTGCATTCGAAAGAGCGATAGTGGTTCCGATATATGGGGATGGGGACGCATAGAAATCGCTTCACATTTCCTCCTCTACTCCGCAACCTTTTCATACAACCCATTGTTTGGGAATCTATTTACCCCTTCTTACAATGAAGTTCGAGGGGTCTAGAGGGAGTGAGAGATAATCGCTTATTATATTCGTAATAAATTACCTCACAACAAGAATCTACTAGCTTAACATTTGTGCAAATAAAGTACACTCTCGATTATCTGGGTGGGTGGGAAAATATGATTTCTCGTATATTTCAATTCACGGAAAACCTGCTTATGAGCCATCCTTAAATGATGTCCCAGCATTTTTGGGATTACTGACCCCTTCTTCCCTTAGACCCTTTGTTACAAATTGTCACAGAGAGCTCCGCACCCCGATCCCCATGTCATAAATCTGTAACACATGTAAGCTTTAATAGCAAAGACTTAAATTTTTCGTCCATTAATATTCATCTTTTATAGAAAATAACTACTTTGTTTCTTAAACTTTTCTTTCATACCACCAAGTTTCCATAGAAAAATTAAACTGAAAAAACGAATATAATTAGATAAATATCTATTCGCTAATATCAGTCATTAAGTCACGCCACAGAACTGAATAAAACAAAATTATCTTCCTCTATATTTCCATTTGATTTCAATGGGCATTCCCTCAGAATAATCAAGATTAAGTAATAAATTTCTGCTTAATTGTGACATCATTTGTGTTACATATACTCCTTCCATGTCAAAATAAGTAACTTTTAATGTTATTTCTTTAACATTCATTGCATTATTATTTATTTAAGGCCTGTGTTGTAATGTTATTTGTATTTTTCCGTCTCTTTTTTTAAATATTTTTTTCTTCCCCCAGTGTATTTTGAATATTTTCATTTTATTTTATTTTCGTACGTTTTGTGAAGTAAGATAATTGTGTTGTATATTGCCTTCGTAATTTCTCTATTATGTCCCCCTTCTTTGTGTATTTTTCCTGTAACGAAGTTTTTCTCTGTTGACCTTCAGTTTTTAAGATCTTCCCCGCATTATACTTTTTCTTTTTGTTCATAATTAATCTTTGTAAATATTATAACGACATACGAAGTTTGGTGGAAGAGGGGCCTATCTTCGCCGATAAATTATCTATCTATAACACTCCCAGATCCTCCCCTCCTTAAGTTGGGTATCATTAAGGGATGAAATGAAGCCAATACAGTAAAAACCGTTTATAAATAGACGCTATCCTGCTTAATACACAGTTTTCTACCATCACTTTCATATCAATAATATGGTAAAAATACCGCGGATTACCAGATGCACTGCAACCCCGCTCTAGCCAATAGTTCTCCTCTTTCGTGAGACGAAATTCTTTTTACATCATCTTTGTCGTCCTCTCGCGCTTCGCCTTATCTCGAGAATGGTCTCTCGTAAATTTCTTCTTTGGAATGACTAATTTTTTGAGAATATAACTGAGATATCGCGAAGATATCGGATTAGATACGAAAGCTGAGATAGGGTAATATCTTCTCTATCAGATTTTCTCAAGACGGAACGTAGGTTAAATATTCGTTTTTAGGCGTTTTCTCTCGTCACAATCCTAAGAAGAAAACATTTCAACAAAATCGAGAAAATGAGATTTGTCTCAGAGAGATCGTTCTCTGAGATACTCATTCACCATTGCTGTTAAAAAGATTAGTTATTGAATGAAATAAAGAATAACTTGGTAATTTCCACAGAATATTCTGTAAAACGATATATATTCTGTCTAAAACGATTGATTACAAGATTAGTTATTCTTCCATAATTGTCTGGTGCCTGATCTGGGGATAACTACATTATTGCAGCGTGAAAAATAATCAAAATTAAGTAACTAAGATGATCTCTTTGCGCGAAAAGCAGACCATTCTTGAAAAATGTAAGACAATAAAATTATACAACATGGCTATAGCACTATCCCGATTAAGACTCTGTTTACGCTTAGTCGCCTGAAAAGCGTTATAACCATAAATAGAGGGTTACCGCACAACGTTTGCTGCTTAGCTTTCTGTTCCTTCCATTTTTCACTATCATTCAACATCTATTTTTCTCCTACCAATGCACACTTGCATGGCAATCAGACTGATAGACTGACTTTTAGACATAGGTACTCTATATTTATTCACTACATTCATCTACACTCTCCTATCCGTGTATACAGCTTTCGAAGCTAACACAACAGTTTCGCATACCTTCATATTTCTAACACCTTCCACGCCCTTTCTATTTTGCACATGATTCGCCGTATATCAGCAGCTTTTCCGTCTCCTTCACGTACGATTCTCTTCATACTATTTCTTTGTCATTCTCCTTCCATACACCCTTTTCATCAATCAAAAATCAACACCCCTTTCATACATGTCCCTTTTTAATTCTACATCCATTCACTACCTGGTTATTGCTCTAAAATTTCACGTTTATAGCAATGGATAAAATGTGAAAAAGATTGTGTAAAAACAGGTAGAAAAGTCTTCATTTACTTTGATATCAATTTAAATATTTCGAAAAATTCAGCAAAATTTGATTGTAGAAAAATGTGCATCAAAATGTCGATATCACATCGACACTACTATCAAATGTTTCGAGGCACATTTACTAATTTTAGAGGCAACCTATTGTGGGGCGGCTCACAGTTTGGACTATACTATCATAGAGTAATCATCCATAAAGCATGTGCATCAGTAACATGGAAACTTGTTTTACAAAATGGACTCTTCTTCAACTGGAATTCGTCAACTGCGCAAGTACCAAAAGCTTGGCTGCTGTACCCAAAGGGGAAATTCGTCCGAGTTAACGTCTACGGCGAAGGGATCTTTGGCTGCAAAAAAGTGTTCGACATGGAAATATTTAGGCAACATCTTTCTCTTGGAGGAAAAAATCTTCGTTCTTTTCATTTGTCACGGATCCAAGAGGGGGTGGAGCGACCGCCCCGAGCCCCGCTCTTGAGAGGACCCTAAGGTCGTTCTTACGAGTTTTCATATTCCCCGTTAAATTGGAGACGCTTTCTGTCCTTCTTCATCATGGAATTCCGTAGTGGAGTAATTCTGTGTATTTTGGGCTTCCGGAAAATTCATTATCAATCATTTATTCGGACCTCTATGCACTTGAATGACATACAGTTTCTAAGAAAAAATCTGGAATTAATCAGAACAGGAATTAAGCAAACAAATCGGAAACAAGCTGTTTATCGATATCATACATTCTGGAATATTGCCAAAATGTTAAGTTATAGAGTTAAAACGACGAATTTATTCTGTCGGCAGTAACCACCACAGCTCCTTTGCTAGATTGGCAAGTAGTTTATTTATGTTTTATCGCATTCTTACGGATTTTTCATTCTCAAAACAACTTTTCATTTAAAGAAATACTGGATCGAAGGATTCATTTCCTTTCTTAAGGAAGAAGTTATTGAAATCAGTAAGATGGTTTAATGGTAAAGTGATTGGATACGTAGAAGAAATAATCTCGTTTACTAACAATTGACTCCTTCGTCTTTGTCATTCTAAAGGGATTTATCCCTTTTCAGCCATAAAGGTTAGTCTTTGCAAAGTAGTTATGAAGCATTCCCCCAGAAGATTTATAATTTGCTCTTGAGAGACTCGCTGATTGCTCCGACCGATACATTGCTTTACGAGTGACTTATGCAAAATGATAGGTGGAAAAATTATTTGCCGTCTTTTTAGAGGAACTTTTTGAACAAATCAGAAGAATATTTCGATGATAGTGTACTAATCGAGATACCCTTAGTCTCGTATCAAACGTTCATGATCTATCCTATACCTACCACATTTCCCTACCGTATTACTACTCCCAGTACAACTAATCCCGTACCATCACGCGTTTCGAATAAATATTAGCATTTTAATCAATTTAATTCGCCCTAGCATTTATTTGATCGTAAAGTAGAATACGATTCTTGTGATAGAGTACGATTCGGAGGGAAAAGTCCTTACCTTAAGACTGCAGCTGCTATGCTACTGAAGGTCACACCTTGCCTCGTTGACGTATTCCCTTGCTTTGTTTTCTTCTGCCCTCTTCGGGCTTTGCTCACCCCCCGATACGTTTGCCTCTCCATTAAGGAAGAATATGAAGGATACCGAATCCTCTTGCATTTTTATGGTATAGAATATTTGTTTCTGAATCATAATCGGTCAGTTAATGGTGAGCATACTTGAGCTTATGCCATCTCTCATATTGATTTCTATTTTCACAACGTATTCAATACATTGTTATTGCCAAGTCTCTTAATCGAAGACGACAATATTTTCCTATGAAAAAATAGTGGAGTAAATGAAGTTTCTTCGTAGGTCACAGTTGATTTTTGAGTCGAACGAACTAATCGAACGTTGAATTCAGGTACTTTTCTGTTCGACACAATGGCATGCTATTTAATAGCGGCCGCTTGAACTACAACGTATTCCATTGCAGTAATGTATAAATTTTGCTTTGCGTGAGAACTTTTGACGGCTTGGAAGAAGACTCGCTTTCGAGTCAGGCAAAACTCCCCCTTTGTCGGATTGTGAATAAATCGGTAAGGTTCTGTGGGTGCAAATCACAACTTTTCGCTGCCAGCAAAGAGACGGACACAATGAAGTATATTACAGTGCAAGCGGCCGCCAGTAGGTGATCAGAACGTCGTTGTGTCCAATAGAAAAGCACCAAAGATTCTAGCCCAGAGGTGTGGAACCTGCGTTCTTCAAGCCACACGCGGCCTTCACTTCTGTAAATAGATTCAGCCATTCAGATAATTAATTTTCTCCATCTCATTATTCACATCAAATGAAGCTAAAACATTGATTTCTTTTATGTAATCCAGCGATGATTTTCGCTCCTTTTTGTACAATTTTGATGTTAAAGAAATTCGTTAAGGTCAGCAGAACAAGGTGGTCTGACGGTTCACATGTGGCCTTCCGACAAAGAAAGTTCCACACCCCTGCTCTATTCTCTTGCCCTGAGTAGGTGTCTCATCTGGCACTGTAGAAACCGTATTTGATACGTGTCTCTCAGTTATCAGAGAAATCAATTCGCTTTTTAAAAGCACGAGTATGCTGTAAGGTCGAGTTATTTCTTGGTGATATAGTTACCCATAAGATTGTATAGAGCATCCTTGTTTCTTGATCATTTCCCCACCGAAGCAAGAAAAATCCATGTTATCTACTACCAGTAGATGAATTCATAAAGTAATTTCGACAGAAATATCATGGCCAATGTCTTCAGCACTTGTGTTTAATAAAATACGGCATCATATTCATCGCATTCATTTAAAGAAAAATTTTTTACTACACTCTCAATTTATAAATGATATTACGAATGCGGTGCGTAACATTTTTTGTTATACATGTACGAAATATGTTATTGTTTCCCCTATTTCAGTGGTATTTCCATTCCATCATAGTTAGGGCATCAATGATAAATATGATGTGATATAAGTAAGCATTCAACTTTTACAATTTAAGAGTACGTAAATTTTCGATGTATTCTCCAGTAAAGCAATGAACTTTAGCAAGTCCTCCAGCTGATATCACAGAATATGTAAATTATGCTTCAGGAATGAGTTAACAATGCATGTTAGGATGTTTTCCAGTTCCTCTATATTACCTGTAAAGATGTAATTCATTTCCATAGGTTCAGCTTTAGTATGAAGCATCTTTTCTTCTATTGAAGGAACTAGAACACAAAGATAACGTATGATTGTGGAGTCTTTGACTCCAAAAACTGGGTTACTCTTTCATACTTGAGTATAATATAAAATCACTCACTTCAGATAAGCAATAAATAAGTGTCGTTAAAGAGCAATGCCACCGAAATATGGCTTTCCTTTCTTATCAACTCTCTTTTGCTCTTCAATTTATTATTTTAATTCGCTGTATTTTCAATCCTTCTTTCATCTAATTCACACAATATCACACTTTTTAATTCGTAGCCGCCCACCTTCTCCAAGTATCCATCAATCATCAATTGATTCTTATATTCTTCGTTCAAGTGTCGATAAAGGATTTTGCAATGGGAGCCTATCAGTGAGTACTGCACGATGTTGTGAAATGCAAATAAACTCGAGCAAATTTCAAGACTACCTAACTTTCACATCATTTTAATTCACCATTTAATCATTGTGAGATACATTTAAAAGTGAGGTGAACATAAAGAAAATAATATATCTGCTCCTGTTGATTGAGGTACTTAACCATTTTAAAGAGGAAGAAGTATATACATCTACATACGTACGTGTATGAACGCACGCACACAAATATGTATATATGTATGATTGCATGACACTCTATAGCAATCGTATTTGCATTATTTTTGCGTCAAAATAAATCATTATATACATTTATTTAGGCAAAAATCTTACGGCCATTACCAAAAAATTATCTGAAAACTTTTTACCTGAAGTAGTTAATATTACATAATGATATTGGTGCGAATTTCATGTATTTCCAGGATCTCAATAAGCGAATACTTGGATATTTTTATGCAGCATTTGTATTGGACAAGGCTTCCATTTTCATTACACAACTGTATTTAGAAGAAAACTTGTTCTCATCCACAAAGATTAACACATTTGGTATAGTAGTTGGAATATTAAAAATATAAATGCAGAGAGGCTGACATTGGTCTCTGCGATGGATTCAAACTCCTTATGAGTTTCATCGATTTGGAGATATTTTAGCTGCTTATCTTCCTTTTCACTACTGCTTTAATTGCTGCGTAATCCATTCCACTATCACTCAAGATATCACACGCAGTAACATGCCATAAAACAAAATAATAAATAGTAGATTTTTACAATGGAAATGTACATATTCAAAACACACTGGCACTGGCTCGGGTTTAATTGTTGGTATTTCCAACATCATCTTAAAATTTTCAAGTGGTTAAAAATTGCCAATAGTGATAATTTCACTGTTCCACATCAACATCCACAGAAACAACTTATAGGTTTCACTCATTAGCGAAATCGTTATTTTGTCTTTCTTTAGAAACTGCGTTCCTCTCAAATCAATAAGATCTCGAGTTAAACTCTATCAGACACTTCATTTCTAAACACTTCGACGGCAGGGAGCTCCTGGACCTCCGAAATTTTCCCTCGAAGACATTCCGTTCCGCTGTAAATCCTTCACATAACGTAAGTTTCTCGGAGATAAAGACTTGTGCCACATGGATACTGAACACTCAAGAGATAACAGTGCATTGCTACTCTCATTGACTGGGCTATGAAAAAGACAACCACACGAAGATGTCATGGCAGAGCATGTTTACACAATGTTCAGCATGAGCTCATCAACGTCCCCAGACGTTCTCATCGATTCGAAGCATCTTTCTTGAAGGAAAGTTACGGCAAACTGCTCTTATTCTAATGTAAAATCTTTCTTAACACGTCAACCAACATAAAATGCGGGTATGGCCACGCGGTATGAAAATCTAGATGGCAGGAAACAACAAGATTCCAGAAGATCACGTCTCATCTTGTCCCTTTCAGATTGCACACGAATCACTCAACTCATTCGACGAGAGATGCTTGTTAAGTCCACCTCTTAAAGCACGGGTCACAAGAGGGCTGGAATCTTGGACACGTAAGATGCTGCTGGACCAGGAGGCTGTAGCAAGAAGGGCGCGAGGAAAGCGTGATGAGGAGGGACTGGAGGAGGAACTCCTATTCCAGGAAATGCGTGCATGGCAGCTCCGGCTGAAGGCGTGCCAGCAGCAGCAACTACGGATGACGTGGCACTATCTCCGTCCGTCCCTCCAGAAGGCACCGTCGAAGACGCCGTCTGAGACCCGCTGGCCCCATCATGAAGCTTCCTCGTGTGCTTCTTGAGGTCGAAGTTTCTGCAGAAACCCTTCCCACATATCTTACACGTGAACGGCTTTTTGTCATTATGGGTGTGCATATGAAAGGTCAAGTTGTAGATTTGGTGGAAGGCTTTGCTACAGATGGAACACTTGTAGGCTTTCTCTCCGCTGTGCGTCAACTTATGGTTCTTGTAGTTACCCTTCTGGTGAAATCCTTTCCCGCAAAATTCGCACACGAAAGGTTTGTAACCGGCGTGAATTCTCGCGTGCGTGTTCAAAGTGGAGCTCCGGTTGAAAGCCTTTCCACACGTTCCGCACTTGTGCGGTTTCTCCGCAGTGTGGATGATTTTATGGCGGCACAAAGTGGACGCTTGCCGGAAACCCTTTCCACATATTTTGCAAACGAACGGACGTGCGCCCGTATGGACCGGCATGTGCCTCGTGAGGTTGTAGTGAGCATTGAACACCTTCCCGCACTCCGGGCAGGTGAAAGTCTTTTGTTTTCCCCCACCCGTCGCTGCCGATGCAGAAGAAGAGGTAGAGCCGATGGAGGCGTCGGCTCTTGCCGTCGTAGGAGAACGGAGAGGCGGTGAAGTCGCCTCGTCCGACGAATCTCCTTGATTACCCTCGCCCACCGACACTTCCGAAGATCCTGCAGCCGCTCTTTGGCCACTGGGGTGACTCTGCTGCGGACTCGACACCACGGACAGAGCGAGAAGGTCCAGGTCCCTCAGGGCCGCAAGACCGGCGGCCACGGCGCCGCTGCGGTCCACTGGAAGAGAGCCGCCATCCTGACGGTCATCGCGGTGGCCGTGCTGCCTTCGATGCTCCGGATGGTAGTAGAGAAGAGGATAGTGGGAGAGAAGGTCGGAGTGGCGGGGTGGTGCTGGACCCCCCGAAGCTCCTCGAGGTACGTACTTTTTGAAAGCGGAATCGAATATGGCCGAGTTCGGGACCACCGAAAAGGGAAGTCCGGATATCTGGGCGAACGGCATGGAAGGTCCGAGGGTATCGTCTGTCCTGCGCTTATCGGATGTGTCTTCGGAAGGGGGTGGAGCGGGGGCGTGGGCGAGAGGTGGCCCCGCTGGATGGACGTCGCTGGGCTTCTTCTGGAACGATCCCGGCTCCATGATTTTGGCGATGGAGAAGGTAAGGATGCCCGACTGACTCTTGGAGGATTGGGAGGAAATCGGGAGTCTGGGAGAGTCCGCATCTTCCCATGAGGGCACCACGGTGGCCGCAGTGTCCATCGTGCCAGGGAGAAAAGGCTGCATTTGAAGATAGATTGCTCCTCCCCTGGATTAGTCTCTCGGCTCTGAAAAACACCGAAATCATATTTATTTGAAAATAGAGAAGAATATATAATAGGGGCGATTCCATGTGTCCCTTGCATTAGTCAATACATCGGCCTGTATTTCATACGTGGGCAAAGTTAAAGTAGACATTACAAAGAGAGGGCATAAATACGGGTAAAGAACCAAGCAGAGTCCGCATGGAAAATGTAAAGATTTCTATCCAATGTAAATAACAAAATCGGAGAACCAGAAAAGTAGGTATACACGGAATACGCGGCCATCAAATTAATTCCAGTGGAGCCAAAGTCATCTACCATGTACTGGAATTCTGGGATTGAATAATCGATAGAGATAGAAATAGAGTCGAACAACATGAATTCTGAGGAAGGGTACAACCAACACATGACATAGACACCTACTATTAAGAGGATCGAGTATGCTCGGATTGACTTCAAATCCAAAAGAGAAATGGGTAGGGAAACATGTCCGATTTCTCCAGAAAAGATACCACCAAGAAAAGTGAAAGCAGTGGAGTTACGTAATATAATGTAATATAATCTAATATAACGCAAGATAATCTAATAAATTGTAATATAATGCAATATATCTAATGTAATACGGGCAGAAGGGGATTTATATTAACTTCATATTGGATATATATCACATTGGATTTATATTGGAACTCGTATTGGAAACGCCTCGCCACTTCGTCTGGAAACAGGAGTCGAAACGTCGATATTCATCGAAGAAACAATCTCCTTGGCAACCCGAAAAATCTTCATTCATATCTATTCGTTAGATCTTAAACTATCGTAAGAACTTCGGCGTTTGAAATATGAGATCTAAGTGGTGTGGATATTTATGCTTGTTTACGCAATGTGGAATCCTGGATGGTATTCCTCGAGGGATTACCGATTTCAATTTCCAATTATATAATTTAATCCGTTCTGAAATCGCATGCTTTAGCCGAAAAGCAGTGTCACACAGGTCCCTAGATCGACAAAAACACGTGGACAACCAAAAGACTACCACACTCTTATCGGGCAAGAAAGAATGAACAACTTCGCTGTTCATCATCGCCGCCATATTTTAGAATTTAACTACACGATATATACTACTTATATGCGTTAGCTCTCTCCAAAATCTTTGCTAATCGATTCCGCATTCGTTAACGTACTCTGAAAAGAGTGACAACAAATATTCGTTTGCTAGGAAGGTTTATTGTTAACGGAGTTATCAGCGTGCAATCTCCATGGAGCAGCTAAGTGGCAATTTCAAGAGACGGGGAGCTGAGATTCAAGAGTTAGCTTTTTGGCTTTGAAGAAACGGCGTCATTAGCGAAAAGAACTCATTTTGGGGAAATATTTCCGCGCCGAAAGATACGAAATATTTCAGCGATTTCAGGTACATAGAATAGTAAAGCGGCTACAGAGTACTATGGATTAATAATTCACCTTCTTTCAAAAAGGGTAATCGAAAAATGAGTGGAGAAAAACCAAAAGTATTAATTGGCACTCATCCTGGTACATAGTAGCTTAAATTCCATTCGACCTCTTTCACCCTTTCCCCACCAAAACGACACCACATCTCATTCCCTTCCCTCTGTTCTCTTCTCCCATTCAATCTCAAAGCCCCTCTCCTTATTTGATTTTCTCTCCACTGCCATTCTCCCTCCTTTATGTCATTCCAGAGCGCTTTTTTCCCGCACCAATCCATTTTTGCTTTCCCAACTTCCGCTCATCCCCGTCGCCCACATCCACCACTTCCGAGTGAAAATGTTCCCAAGGACAGTTAATCCACGTGCGATGCAATTTTCATCAGGTATCTATCAACTGTTATAATTCTTATGTCTCTATACGAAGATCTCGGTGGTAGGAAAACAAAAATCTACTCAGTGCTGGAACACGTAAAAACGGTCGAGTCCATATGTTTTACGTTACGAATGGGTCATTTTCTTTTTATGTTTCGTGTTCTGCATATAAAATATACATTTCAGTAAGGTATAGCATAATAATAAATAGCAACGGAAATTAATGTATTTTCATTTTATAATGCTAAGCTACTTTCTCAATTATATTTTATACTGATATACCAAATATTCATGAATAGAAACATCATCAACTCTTTTAATTTTTGATAATAAGGTATCTTTCATTAATTTTTGGCTCATTTTTGCTCGTAGCAGGGTAATGTGAAAGCTACTGAGGTATGTGTGATGCTGAGAGATTGCATTAATTTTAGTCGCTCTTTGAATGCTATGAATAACGTTATTATTGGGGTCATTGTGTACTTTTGTGGACCTGTTCAAACAAGGCAACCTACTGCATTCCTCACCTTAGCAAGTTGTCTCATCGCTTACGCAAAGCTTTTCGAATGGTGGAGAAGTAGAAGCTCTAACCAGCCTCCGGGCTGATGACTGCACAGACAAACAGCATTATAAATCGTCTCAGGTAACGAATATTTCTAATTTTTCAGGTCTAATATCAGGATTAGTTCTAACTTGATCACGCATTCATATTTGGAAGTATCGAAAATTGAGGAGTAGAGATTCATTAGTATTTACCGCTTAATAAAATAATTATAAGATGTGACTACGCTATTGCACAATATTAGTTACCAAAACGCCATCAACACTTCTCCATATCATTTGAAGTATCAGAAGTCAATTTCACTACACGAAATGAAGAAAAGATAATGAGGAATTTCGCTATGTTTATCGCTTCAGCCTTTTGAAAATTTATGTTGACATCTTCCGCTGTGTTAACTCAAGAGGTTCGTTCTTTCGCTACGTTACACGTAACGTTTTCCGGCCGTGAATTTGCTCAAAACATAAGTGATATGAATTTAAGCCAATTTATCATACCTGAAGGCTTCACCATGGCTCGCCGCACGTGATATAGTCTAACTAGGATTAGTACTATGAAATGATAATAAACCGCAATACCTACATGGTAGAGTATTGCCTCCATTTTTTCGTTTCGGATGAAGATAATGAAGAACTATTTAAACTTAAGATGCTTATGCTATGTATCGCTTCTTAATTGTAATAAATGTATTTATTATGCCTCACGCAACATATACCAATTGAATGTTTAGTTGCTGTTATAATTTTAAGATGATGAAAGTTACATGTAAAAAGCAAGCAATAAATAAAAAAAAATTCATTCTTACGAGAAGAATTATAAATATTTGACAGTATATGACGATAATTTGTAAGACTAAGTCCTACTCTTTGAAAATCATGAGCGATTCATTTTCCCAAACTGCGGGTTTTTATTTCAAATAATTAACAATTTACATCCCTTTCTGTGATAAAATAGCTCCTCCACGGACAAAGTAGTATGGGTCTCCTTATCCGTATTCTGTACAAATCATTATTCATGAGCTATGAGAACAATAAGATATAAGTACTCCTTAGTATTAATATTCAATGAATTAGCCCTATCAAAACTATATGGGTTATTCCGCTAGAGTGAGGAAAATTACCAAACAAACGCCATGTACAAAATGACGCTCTTTCAGGTCAAGTTCAGGATCACATTCAGCCGAAATTTTCCTCCGTGAAACGCCGAAGAATGAAAATTCATTTACTCCATCCAGAGAGCAACAAAGCATCATTTCCCGCCGTACGGGATGTTTGATAAATAAGTGAATCTCGCAAATCGCCGCGGTCAATTACTAACGCGAATAAATCGACGAAGAAGAATTACAGGCCAAAATTAACGTTTCTCCGTTGTTAATTCAACGGATTAACGAAAATAGGCGTGCATGAACTAACAATAATGTGAGTGCCGGAGGAAAATAGCATAAAAATTAAATCAGCACCGAGCGCGCTGTTGCACCAAAGGCGGTAATCCTATGACGGCGAAATCTCATGATTGTTTATCGCTTCCATTGGGTGCGGAATCGAACGGCCCTTTTCATCCCGATACGAAATCGATTAGACAAACCGATCGGGCGGCGACATTAATTTTCTGTCATTAGAGAAAAGCCCTCATCCGTATCCTTGGCCTCCGGCCGCAATTGTCACAGCTCCTCTCAACGGGACGTGGGGACGGATAGCACAATGGAAGCCATCTTCAAAGCCCGCTTCGCCAAACACCACTTCCCCTTTCAGTTCCCTCCATCCATTATTCCTCCGGTCAACATCGCACGCATTTCGCGGAACCCTCGATTCGCTGCGGCTCACGAAACACGCGAGCAAATATTTAACGAAGGCGATTGCCTTTCGAATCGGAAGGGGCGGAGGCCATATGCCCCCGCGTAAACGATCTACATCCCATCTGCATCTCCCTCTCTTTTGCCATCTTCTAATAAAAATTCGTGCGCGAAACCTCCACGCTTTCCACGGATGAGGTTTGCGCTCCTCCGCACCCCTCCCTAAACTGGCGCTCTAGATAAATATTTTGATTTGGAATACTTCTCTCTGATTTTCCGCATTCGGCGGCGAATGTGGCGGCTGAGATTGCGCGGATGAGCTGCGAAAGAGGGCTGTAATGGAAATGAGGATTGCCCTTATGTGATGAAGAAACTCATCACCAGCCAAGGAGGCGGTTTAGAAGCAGCGACTTAAAATTGGATGGGGAATGAAGAATGATGCGCTTTGTGTTGCCTGTTTTGTGAGTCCTGAGCCTTCACTAAGACAATAGTTAACGTTTGAGATTAGACGTTAACGAAGGCCTCTTTTACGGGAAGGGTCGTAAAAAGTGAAATACTTGCGAGAAGCATAGAAGGAGCAAGGATTTGAAGTAGATGGAGCACACTAAAATTTCGATAATTTGGGTATATAGTATGAAATGAAAAATGATACTAACTAGCTACATTGCCCATTAAAAGGATAATTTCTAAGAAAAGGAGTCCAACTGGGAAGAAGTGACTCGGTAACTTCGTGATCATGGAGTACAAAATCGGGAAAACTTCAACAGAACTTTGTTGAAAAGTGAGTAAATAATGACTAGATGGCCAAGATGGCAATTATAATCCGAGACAGGTAGGAATTCGACGAAAATATGTTACTACTTATTGAAAATAAATCATAGAATCTTTGTATTCACGTCAGATATTTTAATTGTGATATGCGCAATAAACCATATTTATTTATGTAATATTTTTTTAAAAATTGTATCTATTTCTGAGTTCAAATTTTAATTAGGATGTTAATTGTGACTTATTCACTAAACTTAAAACATAACAAATAACTAGGGAAGATGGTGAACTGATAAAATTATAAAGAAAAGAATAAAAGAAAAGTGTTAAGTTCTAAAAGCACGAGAACTATCGAACTTGAAGAGCTCTTCTAATTGTTTGATGAGCATTAGAGGTCGGTTTAAAAAGTCAGAAAAAAGCTACTCTTTTGTACTATAGACTCCATCTAGTTTATAAATGGAGTATGCCTGTTAACAAGCGGTTATTCAGGAATCAGAAAAGATAAAGAAAAAACCAAAAGTAAATGGAGAATAGCAACCATAAATCACGCTGCATTGAGAGATGGGACGCAAATCACTACAAGAAAGTTTTGCATCATTCTGAAAATTTGGGGGTTTTCGAATTCACGCAACAATATGTTTGTAGTTGACCAATAAAGTTAAAACCATTCTGGATGAATATTCGCCAATTGCAGAAACTCGAATGTTTGAAAAAGGTAATCAATCAAAATGTAAAAAAGTATACTATTTATACTTCGGTGAATAAATCTGTCCACATTTTCAAAATTTTTATTTTATCTATTATTTAAATATCGCAGAACTTCACGTAAGATCCAATGGTTAGTACATAGCCTAAGCTTGATAAATAAATTTAGAGATAATACGTTTTCGGAATATATATCAGATATTGTTTCCATGCAGCTACATGAACCAATTAGAAGCCATCAGAAAAATAAGTGAAAATAGGGCTTTCCTATTAAATTTTATTCCTTTTTTATTTAATTCAAGAACGATACGTGAGAGAAATAGACCGGAAAATAGAGTACGAAAATAATTACTTAGGCTTAATCGGGTACGCGGTGGGGCAGGAGTCTCTTGAGGACAGTAGTGAATGGAAAACCGTAAAGAGAACTTCTGTATGCGAAGACCTGGGTTGATTACGAAGAGAAAATGGGAAGTTTAGCTTAGAATGTTAAGTGAATGAAGCGACTGTTGAGCTATACGATGGCATGTTGAACTTCGATATTAATACCCAATACTTCGATGTTATTGAATACCCGGCTTGACGGAGATGTATCCACGAAATCGGTCCTAAATTTAATTCCTTTGAAACATCCATGTTTTTTGTCGAATCTATGTCTTATTTTCCTTGTATTCTATCGATTTCAATTTATTATCCTGCGTTACTTTTACAATTCAACTATCTAGTACACATGCAACTAAAGAGCTTAGGGACGAGTAAAAATTTAATTCAAAGCAGTATAAAGTTCTTTTAAATAGAATGTTTCAACGCAATCCTGTTGTTGCTTTTGTATCCCTCCTTTAATTCCGAAATTCAGATACATCCATGAATATTTTCATAAATTCCCTTTCAATTTTCTAGTTACGTATTGAAAGTTACCTCTATTAAGAAAAGAATGAGAGGGAGGTGTCCTAAGAATATGCCTAAAAGAAACTTGAATATGAGTAAGATTCCGAAAAGGAAAGACGTACTAACTGGAAAATAGATCACACATAGGAAACTAGCCGAATAGCTATTGTCATTATTGCCCTAATTACAAATTTAAACAAGTCAAAAAAGATATTTGGGACTGAGGGAGCCAAGTGGGT
This sequence comes from Pachydiplax longipennis, assembly GCA_036926295.1. Taxonomy (NCBI): domain Eukaryota; kingdom Metazoa; phylum Arthropoda; class Insecta; order Odonata; family Libellulidae; genus Pachydiplax; species Pachydiplax longipennis. Next base: position 8,861,832 of record JAVFKF010000010.1, read on the forward strand.
AGCGCGTTCGTCTTCGGAGGAAGCGGTCCCCGGCTCGATTCCCGGTGAGGGTCAGTGAATGCGAAACGACCTCAGCTGTCGAAGCACTTTTAACAATGCTATTATTAAGCAGAAATAAATTCGCGACGCATCATCAAAACCCACGATATGAGCCGAATAATCCCAAGCGAAAATAATTTTAAAAATCAGCGCCACATGGCAGATCCCGACACCTCTCATTTGGGTGAGCCTTTAAACATTCAATTTACTTACAATTAGACCGTTCATCAGTTTTATGATCTCTAAAACATTCCACTTTTCCTGCTTCCGCTCTCTGTTCCTCTTTTATCATTCGTAATATAGGACTTTCGATTTATCCACTCCTCGTCTGCTGCTGTCACCCCCTTTGTCCTCAGCTCCCCCCTGCGCATCTCATCACATCCACAAACAACTCCAAAGAGGATCTCTTCCCCACTGTTTATCCTCCCATCTTTTGGAATGCATGCGCTTCTTCTTTCCTCTTCACTACAAATTTTCGCTCTCTCGATTTTCGACATTTAGACGCTCGGGAATAATCCGCCGCGGAATTAATTAATAACTCACACTTATCGATTGCGTCGTATTATAATTGTCAGATATCCATATGGATCAGGGGAGCTGCCGGGATTTATCTACGGGGTGTCCGAGACCGTAGAGTGAAAAAAATGCTTACCTTTCATGGGTTTCATATATTCACGATACATGCTACGAGTCAGCTATGCCAAGTCCTTCAAAAAGGTACTGTGAAGAAAACTAGATTTTCACGATTATGTGGCAAATTGTTCATCTTTCCGAGATTTTAGTTTTTATTAATGAACGATTGTAAACTTATTATGAGGTCTATTTGGATTTCCAGATTGGAGGGGGCCAATTTCAATGAAATGGTCTTTATTTGTCATTGCTGAAGATTTTTAGCACTGTAGATATTAATAATTGGGTGCCTTTGAGAGTTCTTTGGATTCAACCCTATTTCATTGATGTGAATAGCAGCATGTAACACCGAGAGCTGCATTATCATTAGGAAATTGTCATCTTCAGCAGAATTAGTTGCACTAGGCTAGTAATAAAACTAAAAATCGGAATCAAATACGCATTTAAACTGTACTTATGATATCTTTCTTAATGAATTTAACTCTCTACGGGGGGTGAACCCCTAAACCTCTTTCTCGCTGCGCCAATGATATGGATAGATAGTATGAAAATTATATGATTCTATGGATTGAATGGAAGAGAACACTTTATAGTTTCAATTTCCCCTACAGTAAAGACAACATTTATATATAGGTCCTTTATCGACGTGGTTAGGTCGAATTAGGCTTCCCTTCTACCTAACCCCGTATTTTTTATAGTATTCACAAAGATTGATTTAAAAAAGAAAGAAATATTACATTGGAGGAAAAGATCTTTGCAACTCAAGGTGATCTTAGGTCAATCCATTGTTTTAAGATGTAAGGTATATTATCAAGTATACAATCACAAATTAAAATTAGCTTTATTTGGTACAAGTTATTCATAATTTCATCCAAATAAAAAAAATATACAAAGAATATTCCATGTAGGAAAAATATTCTTTGGAAGTAGTCGATTTCCGTTTGTTTTATGAATGAAATATGATTTATCATATGCTAGAGAGCCGTGAAATCTTTCTCGAAAGATTCTTTTCATAGCATGATAACACTCCAAACTTAATATAATTATACGTGGGGCTCCTTCCCTACTCCCAAGCCAAGTGGGTAGCGTGTTTGCCTTTGTAGTCCCGGAGACAATTTCTCGTAACCATTATGTGCAAAATATCCTCAGCAATTTTAAAAACACTACTACTTACAATAGGTATTAAGTGAGCGATGAAGAAAAAGTAGTGATTCAAGAGATGGGTCAGAAAAATCAATATCCTCAAGGTAGAGGAATTCTATCCCACTTAAGCATAAACCTAAAGAACTCTGGAGTTTCTACAACAATAATGGAAACTATAAACTTTGTATATAAGCCTCTGTATGAAATTCACATTATTATAGCTGCTACGCCACACTAAAGTAACTTTGAGACGCAATTTGTACGGACGTACACTTTTTAATTTCTTCGTTAATTTACTATTGATTTCTAAGAACTCTTCCAAATTACCCACATGTCAGTATTTTATCGGGGAAATGCTTCAGTAAATCCCATCCAACGGCAGGCCAGCACAACATGCCACCTTGGCCACAAGTAGCCCTCAAAAATTTAACGTCGGCCAACGATGATTTGGGGAAAAAACATATTCACAAAAATGGTTTTTTCAATCACACCTGCATTTTTGCAGGAGCACATGGAAAACAATTTCATGATTAGACCTCCCAACTCATGCCACGTAACAAAAATCTCGTAAATCCAATCCCATTAATTTAATAAATTATTCAGCTTTTTCATGACCACCCGTATTTTTTCCTCTCGCAATGTTTGAAAAATTTCAATTGCACTTGAAATATTTGGCCCAAAGGATAACGAGATTCATTAATTCGTCGATAGGAGAGTAGAGTTTAGTCCATGGTGAACATCGGGCAGTATTCTGTTTCTCCTAAAGTACAGCGATCACTATGCGGTCTACATGCCGATTCGTACCTGAAGAATGAACAATGAGCGACGGATAACCTTTAATCCTCGGACGAGCCCTCAGACAGGTTGCCTCTCTAACGCCAAACACAGCAACCAGAAAATCGACCTCACCATTTCCACCTATTGAGTCCTATATCACGAGGACATTCTCGTCATCTTCTCACCCACAGCCAATATTTCACATCGACCCTTAATCCCCAAGCCATCCCCTTCGGACCAAATTACGCTGTCAATTCCCCCTGGAGATGACAAACACGGATTCTGCCTTCCAAAGCACCAGTTATCATCCTCGGGATGGGATTATTGTAACGTGTTAATGTGAGAAATCAGATGAGATCGGGAAACCACTTCCCATTTCCGTAGGGCTATTGTTACTTCTTTCGGGTCTCGACTACCCTTCATCTAATATCTTCCCCACTTCCCTTCCTCCTTCTTTCTATTATCCCCTTCCACCTCAACGTTTAAATTGGATCAATTCTGGAGATTGGCAGATCCCGTCACGCACCAAATATCAATCACAGAGACGAGAGAACCACGAAAAAGTGGTTTGATAAGAAAATATGTTGATTATGATGTTGATATGTATTTAAACATACATGAGCACAGTATCTTCTCTACGAAACCATTACTTCTGAAGTCAGTCGAAGAATTCGTTTTCCTTCAGATCCTCAATTACATTGAACGTACGGAATAATGAATAATGAACGTACGGAGTAGAAATATCTAGACTCATGCGTCATTGAACGTGAGGCATGCGTGAACGCAACAGAAGAATTTATGCTTCAAAAACAGTTGATATTTCAGCGATGTATCGAAATTAATAATATTTAGTAAAATAATTCATATTGACTTAGATAAAACTAAAACTGAATAATATCCTCCTCTATTGAGTTCTCAAATTATAAAATTAGAGATTTAAATAATCTCTAATGATCCTTAAGGCTTAATGATGCTTGGGCTCAGTAACTGCCATAGATGAATAATGAGAGAAACATAGAGTGGTGCAACGCAAATTTAAAAAAGCATGGCTCTATTACGGACATTCCAAAGATTGCATAATGTCGCTACCGCCTGGTTGAAAAGCTGTTGCGTATCAGGTGCACATCGGAATTTCATCACACGACGCAATTTCGAACACGCACACAATCACAATTAGATGTGCTCCATTTAAGAAAACTGAGTAAACAAATAAAGGGAATAAAAGGGGAAATAATAAATCCGACGCTCAAAATCAATAGCCAGCAATGATTGGGAAATCAATTTTACATAATAATTGCTAATTGGTTAAGAGTGTAAATTAAAGCCCATGTTAAACATCTATTCCGAGCGAGATTTTAATTTGAAGCTTCAGTCATAATTATGCACTAGTATTGCAAAAAGCTGTAGGATGCAACAAAGCTAGAATAATTACACTTTTAAATTTGCTTGAAACCTGACGTGAAGTTTAGTACCAAACAGAGAGCCTCAAGCTCTTCTGCGACTAGCACCTCTTGAACTCTCAAAACGTTTTCTCACATTCTTGGACAGAAGTCTCTAATTTTTAGATAATTTCGCGCCGGAATGTGAGAAAACTCTCAAAATTACAAAGAAGAGTATTTTTTATTTTCCAAACAACACAATTTTAAACTTCAATGTCTTTTCTGTACTTTTAAACACAAAATTCTATTTCTAAATAGAAAGAGATTTTCAACTCTAAATTCTAAGTACTTTTCTACACCTAAGTAATAAGGGATATATACAAATCGAAACATCACGCAGCCTTTGAAAAGGTATCTCACAACCATGGCTAAGATACACCAATGTTCCCAAATTGCTCATACGGCTCGTAAAAAACGAAAACGCCGTCGAAAAACTAACGACTTGAATAAACAATCGAGTGAATTAGGCGGAAACGTATACTTCGGTTATACAGCCGAAGATATTGATTCGTGAATCGCCTTCGTAAATTTTCTCTCTCCAACGCCCCCGCAGTTAAAGAAGTACTTAAGACCATATTGCTCTTCAGTAACAATAACTTCAGGAATCCACTAGTTATTCTCTTAGGTGAAATAACAACGTAAAAAGTCTATATATCACCAATTTAAACCTGTTCATCGAAAAATATTACATAGTTTTGCATGGTTTATAATGACCGGATGTTAAATGTCAGATATTCAAAACACGAAGTAAATTCAGAAAAAGTAGTTTTCGTGAATTTTTACTAGCGACGAAACGTGAGTTTCCTTTTGGAATTTATTTTCCCGCTGCATAAATTTTCACGGAATTCGGAGTCCGAAAGCTGTAGACTGAAGTGCGGTTGAAGAGGCAATTAGGGTTTTGGAGAGCAAAGAAATTCTCGACAATTTTATGGAATATTCACGCTGCATCGTTCCCGGAACCCGCGAGAATTCGGAAAACCGGAGAAATCGATATTTGAACCCAGATATACATCGAATATAATACCAAGTGAAACGGGAAGTACAATCATCAGCCAGAAGGCTGGTTGAATCCTCGACCTTTCCGCCATTAACGAAATGTTACATAAAGATTAGAAGTAAGGTACTTTAAAAATTATGAGGGCGTCACTTCGTCGAATTACGACATGACGATAAAGATGCTGACTAAAACGAAATTTTTTGCATAATAATAGTTAAATATCTTTTATTAAATTGAATTTACGAAATTGAATAATTCATGCAACCACAGTTCTGGAATTTTCTGCTCGCGTACATGTGCGTAAGACCCCTTTAACTTATTGACTGTTATTTACACGCAGTCTCTCTCTCATTCACCCACGCTGACGGAGGGTTAAAGGTTTCTGCAGTTGATATTTCTACAGTCGAGTCGGGACCAGTTGAACAAATGGAAAACAGGTAATATCCCAAGGGATTAGAATAAGAGAGTCATTAGATGATTTTGATAAATTTATACGATAAATTAAATATCGATTTATAAATACTTCGGTCGTGCGGAAACGAGCAGTTTCGCAAAAGTGAAAAATAACGATTTACGCGCGGTGATTAAACAATTTAAATCAAGAGGTGGCCAACGACGAAGATCAAAGTCGAGTTTGATGAACAGACTATTCCTATATTGAAGAGCGTTCATTTTTGGACAAACGAATCGAAGTGTGGCTTAAAAGCACTGAAGATGAAGCGCCCTCCAGGCGTCGAGTTCACCACATTGAAAAGCATCGCGAATATAACCCATGGTATAGTACAGGTGTAAAGGTATGCGAAGGTGGCGAGAAGGAAGGAAACGTGGAAGCAATGCATGGCAACCTTACGAAGAAGAGGTTGAACCGTTGCGTGCAACTTGCAGCACAACTCTGGATGGATATTCTTAGTCTCGATAGAAATAAAGAAAAATTATTACATTGGTAAGGAGAGGTGATTAAGGAGTTGTCATTAATTAGCGAGTAGGAGAGCGTTAGGAGGGGACACGTTATTAACCCGTGTCTTGAGGATGCGCTCAGTCTCAATTGGAACACAATGAGATCGATCTACGGACTGCCATTGGCTTCCTATCAATATTAGCCCCCGCAGTGCGCATTGGGCGGAGTCAGGGGGTGGCGAGCGAAAAGGCCCGAGGAGAGCCGAAGAGGGGGCAGCAAATGAGTGGTGACGGCGAATGCCAGCATATGGCGAGGAGGGTGCTCGCCCACAAACGATCGATCTTTGGCCCGACACGCCCTCAGCCACGCTAGCCTCCTTTCCGGCGCTGCGAAATATGTATACTCCCGCGTGATTAAATACCTGAGACGCCAACCATCCCTCCTCGTTCACTTGAAGCGGAAAATATGGATGAACGGTATCTAAGGAGAGAGCGGGGTTTAGAAACGCTGAGGGTACTTGGAAGAGCAGGCCTGTCGATATTTCTCGAGTAATGAGTTTTTTTCTTAACCGTACTTCGAGTAATGCAACCCAGAAATAATTCAGACGCAACCCTTGCGATTTCTACGAGGGTTTTTTTAATCCTCGCTCCAGCGGTCATGATTTCCCCTCTTGCATTCCAAACTAATAGAGATGGAACTATTTTTAATAACTCCAAGTATTTACTCTATAGGGGGTATACATGAAATGTATTTGTGATTTAGTTTTTTAAGCGGAACAAGATATTCAATTGAGTTTAAAGTGGCATGTTTCGAAAAAGAAAGTCAGTTTTGAATGGGCAATAATAAAGGTGAAAATCCGTAAGGAACTTGTACGTTAGGACGCCAATTTTTTCTCGGGTAATGAGTTTTCTTCAATTGCACTTAGCGTTAAGGCATAAAGGTGGGAATGAAAGAAAATAATTTCAATAATCTCCAGGTAATCGATTGGAGCGAATCGTCGAATTGAGAATGCCAGCCATTTTTCATTTCACCCGACGAACGGCAAGACATTGCAAAAAATTACTCTCGACTCTCAGCAATCGGAGATTTCTAATTTGTGCTGAGCAAGAAAACGTGCGAAGCTGGAAAACGGAATGTGAAGCGTATTCTCCATTGCTACTAGCACACGAAGTAAGGTGCAGTTGTAATGTAATTTCTTGGTAAACCTTTTTACTTCACTTTTTTAAAGGTGAGCTATCCCTGTCAAGTGTAAAAACTTTAACCTTTTCATAAAAAATGTTTTCTTTAACTGCCGGTAGTTTTCGCGGATTTTTCAACTCTCTTCTTCGTGGGTGATTTCCTACCCAGGGAATAAGGTCTTCCTTGACTGAATTCTTAGGAGTTCGACAAATTCTAAGATGTTTTAAATGTTCTTAAATTTAACAAACAACTACGTTTCTGTTAGATACATTTCGACGGAGGGCTAGATGAAAGAGGGAAATGACTAGTCTAGATCTTGTAAAGAGGTCACTAGCCTAACTAAATTTGGTCTTTCTTTTAAATATTTTGTTCTTATATGCCCCCCTAAATTTTTTCCGTAATAATATTCTTGAATCGCAATTATCACCCTTTATCTTTAGACTATTCTACATGGATTTTCAGCACTCGTGAAGTGTTATCTTACCTCTATGCGCAGTATTGTAAACAGGGGAATCTTATATTCGGAGATACAGGAATGATTTATAATTATAAGGAAACACCCGCCAAGGAAAAACGAGAGATTGGACTCCTATAAACTTAAACTCGTTCTTTTCATTAGTTTCTAAAGCTTTCGCAGGACCTACTTTAGTATAGGATAATTTCTCCATCTTTACTTTCTATAAACACAGACAGATCTCGACTTATCATTATTCGCTTATCTTTATCCAAATCTGTAAATTTATCTGAATTTAAATATTATCAGGTAGCCTTACCACTTTAATACACGCTACAAAATATTTATGTACACCCTACAACTTACATGAAGCAAACAATTTTACTGTAGATAATAAATGAATATTTGCAATACTTATTGCTCCCTCCTGTCAAGCATAAAAATTTACCTTGATACATAAATCTTTACGGACAATTACAGCCTCAAAAGTTAACATTACTTTCGAGAAAAATATTTTTGAATCTATCAACTTATAATCAGTTATTATTACTATATGTCATACACAATACAATTATTATGATAATACAATTACATTGTCGACCATCAACTATTACGATAAATATCTTTTAAGACACTGACTATATTTTAAACTTTTAAGAGAGGGTAGTAGATCCCCAAGAATATAACCGTTTGGAAAAAGTACCGAAAAGGCAGAAGTTCAGAGGATGTTCTTTATGAGCAAAACCGGACGTACAAATAAAAGTTGTGGAAAATTGTTTATTGTTTAAGTATTGTTATTAGTTGGTTCTAAGAGTAGCAAAGGTTAAACATATGGACAATGGTGTCCTTATAACTATACGCGCATCCTTCACTAAGTCCGATTGTATCTCTTGAAGAACGCATACCTACGTTAGAAGTCCACTGAATGAAATACTAAAAGTATTTTGCAGTCATGCATGATTCTAAGAGCAGCTCGATATTTCATGGAATGTTTCGAAATGTTTGCCGAGGGAAAATTGAATGATAGCGAGTTGCAAGCATGGAAGAATTGAGTATCTTTTTCCGAGAAAACATTCCAAGATCACCTAGGATGGTACAAGACACGGCATCGAAGGAAAATCGCCGCAAAATGATGAAATAGGTTTCGAGTCGTTTTTAGGCGAGTGCCTTTCAATAGGTAGTGTCAGGTGGAGCGTGAACCCGCGAGATGGTGCGACTTCCAGAATTTATTCATCCAACTCACCTGTTCCAGATCTCACAACAGGTCGGCGCACAGAATATCCATTATTCCCCCCTCACTTTCCAGGAAACACTCGCTCATAAAATGTGATCTCAGCCCCACGAAAAAATTTAAATTGGAAAATTTTATCCTCCTTCCGAGGAAAAAAATCTTAAACATTCTTTCTCTGCTATTTCAGGATGGATATATACCACTGGTGGATCTACGGGAGGATGCGAAGGGGCAATCCTTGGTACTTTTTAATGCTAGCAATTTTCCCAGAATCTTGATTTTCCCAGGATGAAAATCAGATGTGAATTAATTTCACGAGGTATTCATTTGCTGCATTTATCACGAGGAATGGTATTTCAAAGTTAATTGGAGTTCAGTTCATAAGGATATTGTCTTAAACCCTCACCATTGGCAAGTTCCTAGACCCGCCCATTATATATACCATACGAAATCCGTGGCGCTAGAAAAACACGGTTCTTCTATTTTATGTCTATCCATACAATCAACTAAAAGATGAAATGTTCATATTTAAAGAGGAGGAAGTTGGAGAAAAGGCCATAGAAATGAAAGATATAAATGCTGGTGAAGTGAGATTCCATTAGCTCTTACTTTCAATATCATACATTGATGTTAAGAAAATGATATGAAAAAAATACGGCCCTGAAGAAATATTCAAATTTTCTTTAAGGTTAACAAATGAGAAAAGCCGAAGAGAAGAGGATAAATTACCGCTGCTCCCTCAATTTATTTTCCCGATGCGCAGAAGCGACGCCCCCGAATCTGCCGCTATACAAAGAGAACATCTTCCATGCAGTCGCTCGATCGGAAAGGGAGGAAACTTTGAGGCGTGCGCCTGAAAACACCCGAAGACTAGCGAAGGTGAAGACGGCTTCTTCCTTCCTTTTACCCTTATCAAATACATCGGTCCTTACAACATGGAAAGCCAGGTGAAAAGGCTATACTGGTAATTTCCGACGAGCTATTGCTTACACGTCTTCTGATTTGTGTCTTCTGACCACTTTTACTATTTTTTGGATACAAAAGTAACTTTTTGTCCAAATTTATGGTCATTTGAGTAATTTTAAATATTTCTGTTACGGATATTTAAAAAATCATACTATTTCCTTCCGGTTTAAGCAGGTTGTCTTTTTTATCAAGCATTCCGTAAACAGTGAAAGAATCATAGGTGTCACCAATTTCTAAATTTTATTGCTAAACACCTCTTATAATTAAATCTGTTCCGGAAAAGAAAAAAGAACAAAGTTTAAAGGACTTAAAGGTTTAGAGCTTCAAAGTTTCAAAGCAAAGTAGCGGTTTAGTGTAATACACATGTTTAGAAACAATATTGCCTGGCTTAACTGTTAGCTGCCTAGTCCTTCCAGTCTATCAGTAAATTTTCTGCAATCAATTCAAAATATAGTTACTTTATCAGCCTTTATCAGTTGAAATTTCCTCTTTTTCCAGGGTATTTGAATCAATTTTTCTTTCCAGTAGCTTTCGAGCAATTTTCAGTTATGGATTGTTGAATTTTCGCACAAGATTATGATATCATGAAAGATGATGTTTTGTAATAATTAGCTGCAGTGTAATAAATAACTCTCGAGAGCTCGGGTATGAATTAACCGGGGGTTGCGGTAAAATACTGTATGCACAGGTGCCCGTTAATTGGCATGGAAACAGTTGAATAACGTTACGTGATCGTAGAATACTCGGGTCTACGTCAGCAAGAACCTAAATCCCCGTAAGCTTGACACAAAAGCTACGCCATGATGAACTACTAGAAAATTACTTTGGTGAAGTGTATCGCGCACGGAGAGCTTGGTTAACAGGTCGATCGTTGAAGTGTAGCAGCTCGCTCGGTGAGTAGGATATATAGTACGACACCAATGCTACTCCGTGTTAGTTAGACCCCATATGGCGAGAGGATGCAGCAAAATGGATCCTACAGAAGTTCTAATTCGTGAGCAGAAAAAGGTCATAAGAGAAATTGTTAGAACCACAAAGAATCGTAACGATAAATCTGTATCCAGAAATTTCAACCGAACACATTTCACCAAATGCATTGGGTCAACAAAAAATAAAGCTCTTGGATGAGTTGAGGATCAAAATAATTTAAGTATCCTCATATCGATTTAACGTATTGCTTAATTCAGGAAACGGTAAATAATAAAGCAAAGTAATAAATATAGGAATTATTTACTTGCCGAATTTAGTTAAAAATAATAAACATCAAGAAGAGAGAAAGAAGACCGGGTAAAAAATAATGATATAGCGTCTTTATTCGGACGAAATTGAGAATAAATAGTTTCCTCTTACATCTAGCCATTGTTTATAGGAATAATATTTGAATAACGATGATTATACTTATTTTACCTAAATACTTAGGTAGGTATACAATAATGATAATTTTCTCAAAATTAACTTTGATTGTTAAACAATCAGTCGACACGGATCTAAAAGTATTTGGAAATTTAAAGTAAAAGAAGATCGAAAATGTAGCCTTACTTTGTGATAGGTTAAACAAGTATGATTGTACAAAAGGGTTAAATTTGAAGAAAGTGCGCTCTAGTAACTAAAGATAAAGCGTCTTCTTGCTATATCGTCGATCGAATCGATCGAACGAAAATCCGGAAATATATTCTCAGCGCGATATTCCATTTGAAATCTTTAATCAAGCAATTTGTGCGTAAACGATGGAGCAATATTTTCCATTAAACTTTTTATTCCTATGATGAAAATAATTGTTGGATTGTAATGATAATATGTGTACATTCAAACCTAACAGGAGAAGAAATTAAAAATTTAACTAAAAGGAACCGTTAATCATGTTCTTATGGATAAATGATATAAATTAGGAATCACACCCCGATTACAGATTGAAGCACTATTCAATACTACCTTCGTATTATTTTACGGTTATCGGTTTCAAACGGTTTTAGCTGCTTCACGGACTTGGTAAGTTTATTTACGTCAACTGTGGTATAAAGGAAGATTGCACGCGTATTATATACAAGAATATAAATTACTTTATGTACAATTTCGTGGCACTACATTTTCGGTGACTCCTTCCGTGATATTTTCTTTTTGGCGGAGTCTTTCTGATGACTTTTCGTGGTATATTTACCGACTAGATCAAAAGTAAATTGCTCCCTCCGTACCGCATTCGCTAAATCTACAAATAGCCTCAACGAAAGAAACTTACGATCAACATGGTAGGTCGGGGCGTGCGCCCTGATAAAACCAAAGAATAATGACGCCACGACCTCACAATTCACGACATACAAAGTGAATCGTGAGAGCGGATGATATTTGAAAAACTCCTCACAAAAGGAAAGCGAAAAGTGGTATACGCCGAAAGTTCCATAGGACAAAAGAGAGCTAAGTAATATTATAAGGAGAAGAAGACGTGGGCCCCGAGAGATGTGATGGAGGCGGAGAATCGACGGGCGCAAACGCACGCGGGGGGAATTGCTTCGAACGCCCCCGCGTTTGCGCCGGTCACCCTTCAGCACCTGCGCTTTGTCCCCTATATTCGCCAATCGCACGCCTCTACTCCTTTCATCACCATTCTTCCCTTCGTTTTTGATGACCCTGCTTTTTCTCTCCCGCTGACCCTTCTCGTGCGGAGGGAAGCGTTCCATTTGCAGTTTCGACAAGAGCCTATCCGCCATCGACCTTTACAATTTTCTCTCGTCCTCCGTGAATTACTTCTCAAAATGACTGGAACTAACATTCATATTTTGACGGTTGCAACGTCCAAGGCAACGTGCACAAAGATCAGTACCATTATTATGAATGAAATGTTAGGATACAGTTTAAACTCAGCTTACTAGGTACTAGACCAGTGATGGCGAACCTATGATACATGTGTCAAAGGTGACTCACCAAGGCATTTGGGGTGAAATGCATTATTTAAGGATGAAGAAGAAATAATGAATAAGAAATAACAACCTTCAATCGAAAATTTAGCTAATGACACTCAGAAAAATATCACTAATTAAAGAATTTTTTGCTCGCTTAGAAATTAAAAAAAATGCACCAAAATATATTTTCACTGAAACTACAACTATCATCAAACTATGGATATTTCTACATATGACACGGAACTCGAATAAGCCAGGATTTTTTTTATGGATTCTGACCCACCGAGCTCCAAAGGTTCGCCATTACTGTACTAGACAGTAGGGTAATTCTGAGACTAAAAGTTAATGAGTTACACCCATATAAACCACGCTGTTTTCTTTCGGTGCAAGCGAAGCTAAAGGCCGCTTCTATTCACGATATTGTTTAAAACTTTCTCGCCTTGCATATATCTTTCGCTTTTTTGGATGTTGCTTGGTTGCTGAGCTTGGCTGTACTGCATCACGCTGTACTCGATTCGAATCGGAAAATGTTGCCGTCACCGGCACGGCCCCGAATTCAAGACAATCACGCTGCCGTAACTGATGCAAATTAGTATCCCCTCGTTTCTTTCTTTCTGCCGACAATCAAACATCCGTTTGATGAACCCGCGTGTTTCACTCACTCCCCGCAAACTATACTAATTTGGCCACCTTAATAAAGATTTCCTTGACGAGGGTCACCCATACAAATGTCCGCGATCACGTTCCCTTCGGGAGGTCATGTGTAGGGCCGCCTCTTTTGAACGAGTTTACTGCGGAAAGCTTTGATTAGATTCAACCATTAAGTGCTGCTATTGTTATAAAAGCTCATCCACGATTCTCTTCATATCTCTTTACAGGGTTGACAAATGGTGTTCGATCGCTCCGTAACATTTTTCCTGATTTTCTTTTATCTTTTCTCTTATCCTCTCTGTCTTCGGGGATATGATCGCCTTGAAAACTGGATTTTACTTTCACCATTCAATGTTAACTGTTCTTTCTCTTCCATGCTTAACTATTTGTGCCATAAATATCTTTTAAATGAACATTTGAGGATTGGCGGTAGAATGGCATAGCAACTAAAAGATAATTTAATTTTAAGGCACACCCAATACCTGAATTTATACCTCTAAATACAATAACTACATACCAAAGGTTATTCCAGACTATCTTTTACACTTTTCTATATTAGCCTAACTGACTTGGAGAAGAAATCTTAAGGTAGTACACGATTATATCAAATGAGTCAGTTTAAAAATCGCCTTTTGGCAGGATTTAAACGCATATTTTTAAAGACGCGAGAAGTTTGAAAAGCATTATCCTCTATTTATTGTAATGTATTTATTTAACGAGACATGAGTAACTTATTACACACACTCCGTAAAAACACAATTTAAGGATCGCCCTTTTATTTCTAATACGGTTGTCTTTCGATCACCATCTAAAGCTAGTAATAGTCCTATCATTCTAGCCCTTCCCAATGTTTAACCTCTTTTGGTTACTCTTTTTATTTCCCTTCTTAGTTTTCTTCTTTTTATTGAAAGAGGTTATCGCGTCACTGTAACTATCTTTTAGAATTATGATTTTTAGTGCAGCTGAGAATTGAAACGTCTTGAAATGTTTTATAAAAGTTGTTAACGGCTGAGTGAAGAAATGTATGCTTTATATACGTGCTTCCATCATTCAACGACATAGCCAACTTTAATTTGAAATTCTATCGTAGGGATGTGAGAATGAAGCAAACCTTCTTTTTTCCTGGGCTTGGATTGATATGAAAAGTCGAGGGATGACCCCGAGAGTATGTTTCGCTTGTCTTCCATCTTTTTTCTTTTGAGTTACGTCTTCGTTCAAGGGCTTCTTGAGGCAACAAGTTTCTTTCTTATACATTTTAAGGACTATTTGGCCTCATTGCGGATAAGGCAGTGAACATATTTCTTTCGCTGCATGTGTGCTACTATTTCATTGAAAACAGGTAACCAGTTACTCCAAGTCTGAAGCAGTAATTTTTGACATTTTTACCGTAAATTCTGAAAAAGGCAAAAGAGCTTGAGTAGAGCTATTTCGTTTCCCTACCTTTTGGAAAAGGGTATTCCTTTTCAGGAGAAGAAGGAATCAGATGATTCCAGCATTTATTAACGAAAAAATCTTCATTGATACGCAAAAATTTCACCGACTTCCCATACAATAGTCCTTTCCCATCCCTATCACCTCTCTTCTCTCAATCCCACCTGTTTTTGTATTTCACTCATCCTTTTCCGATGAATGCCACCGGTTTTCGTTTATTTCTCTTGGCTAACTAGATAAAGAGAGCATTTTCCCTCTAATACGATTTATTCTCTCCTTTTTGCCCATTTTGCAGATAGTTCCTTGAGCCTTTGAGAAATTACAGATTCCTGCCGGAATTATAATAATAGAATTCCTCAAATAATATCGATACTGAATCTTTTTCTTTATATTCCTTTAAAAAGGACACAAATGTCTCTGAAGGTTTTCTCATTCACTGCAGCTATGAACGAAGGCCTTTTTACTTTTATTTTTGCCTGGAAACTTTTCCACTACCGAAGCTTTTCTACGATCACTATACATCTATTATGATTATCAGGAAAAAAATGGCATGATAAAAGTTAGATAGTTGTATTATTAATAGTGCATTGATAGCTGAGGTCGTTTCGCATATGCACCCCCAACGGGAATCGAACCAGGGACCGCGTTCGTCAAAGAAAAACGCGCTGCCTTCTTGGCTATCCGGGAGCCCTTTTTTAAAAGTTGACTGGAGGCGAGTTCATAAGGAAACTGTCTCAAATGGTCTCCCCATTGGCAAGTTTCAAGATGTTTCCCTACTTAACATTCAAACCCCCGTAAATCCGCAACCCGGATATCCCGCCCCCGGATAATCGGGAGTTTCCTCAACTCCTTGCGATGCCGGTCGATCTCCAACATATCGTCCAACGATGAACTCCACCTGTCCTAGCGCTCGCATCCGCACGACGTTAGTTGAGATTTTATTTATTTACAAACTGGCGTATCCGCACACACCTGCAGCAACAAGTCTGCTCCCCTGGGCGGGTCCCTCGCGACAAGAGAGTCGCAGTGAGCGGGTAAAGCCGCAGGTGAAGTAAGCGAGGAAAAGAGAGGCCCGGGGGTGACACTTGAGGCAGAAAGAAAGAGTTGGACTTCATTATTCAAGGGATTAGGGCGGATATGGATCCTACTGCCGAGCTGGGTAAATGCGAAAGGTAAGGCGGAGGTGAGGGGGGGTGGCTAAGGAGGGTGGATCGCGGAGGCGGATGAGAGGGAAGAGGGCGGAGCATGGAATAGGAGAAAAATAACGAGAGCGGAGAAGAAATGAAAGATAATAGGAGTGACGACTGAGGAGAGAATGAGAGGAGATGTAATTTAAAGGGCTAAGAAAAGGATGGAGCGATAGAGGATCGATTGGCGCGGAAGATAGAAGAGTAGAGAAAAGGCTGAGAAAATGTTAGGACGAGAGTGTTGCATAAATAAAGAGAAAGCACTGAAAATCATGGAGAAAGGATAAAAAAAAGTGTTACTTGTAATAGAAAAATATAAAATTTGAATAAAAGACGTTGAAAATACTAAGTTTAAGTTTACCATCTTTCGCTTAATTATGGTAAAGTTCTACATACTCAAACGGAAGTAAGATCAACATAAAAATACTCGAATTCCGTTCTTTTTCTTCAGCGGATCGCTGAAATTTCGCAAAGCTGAGAAACGTTCCTCATAGCCAGTACAATAGTTTGAAGTCGTGAATAACAATAGATTTCCGCGAAATATATTAACAATTATTAAATAACAGTATTCTTCGTTTCAAGAAATGCAGGAACCATTTTGAAAAGTGCATCTTCTCTTTGCTTATTTTCTTACAACTCCTTTCTTCCTATGGTCAACAAGTATGCTCTCAGCTATGCTGGACCTTTACTAGTGCTGCGAGCAAAAACTGAACTTATTCATAAGACATTTATCAAAATTTTCATTCATTTCTATTCATCCATATAAATTGACAACATTCACAATCTGCCTTGATCGATATATTTGTCTGGCAACAGAAGATACTATATTTACTACGGTATACTTCTGGGAGTCTCAAAGACGACGTAAAAACTTGTCCAACTCGGCTGGAGGATTCAGAATAAATCTTCAATTGGCGAAATAACAAATTGATAACTAAAATTCCCCACAACTTCAACTTCTTGATATTTTTCTTTTAAGTTTTCAGTAAGTTAACTCAATAATATGACATTCTCTAACATCTCGTTACTATCGCATAATATTTTTCATAATTTAACTAAGTAGCGAAGCCCTCAGAGGCCATTTTTAGCCATAAGTTATCAACAATTCTGGAAAGAAAATGAGATTCATTGGGCAAGAGTAAGGAGTAAATTAATTAACACTTTCTTTTATCTCTGAGTTATACTTGTGAGTAGAACCAGTCCAAATAAGTCAAGGAGACCTTTAAGGTTTTCCTCTCTATGCCTTCAACCCATTCATTATTAATGTTTATATAATTATCATTGACGATAGGTGAGATGGAAAAAAGATCCTTTTCAGTCACGATCTCGCCATCTCTCAAGTCCATCAAAATGAATATCTTTAAGAAAATGACCTAATGCATAAACCATAGGAATTAACTAGGAGAAGCTAAAGTAAACGACATTTTTCGTCACGATTTATGCACACCTTAGTAGACTTAATATTTTTACAGCCATAAAAAATACAAAAAAAGCATAAATTTAGAATTTAATGCTATCCTGTATCAAGAGACAAAAATCGCTGCAGTCATAAAAAATGGTAGCAGGAACCTACATGGTAGTAAGTACCGAAGAAGCTGTTCTGTTTTGTGTAGACTCTGGCTCGGTTTCGAAAAGCATACGTCTCCTCGAGTTTAAACGAAACTTAGCTTTTCCAGGGACGACAACCGTAGAGGAGAAAAGGAAACGTAATTAAGGAAGACGCCGGGTGTCTTCGTGGCCAGCGGCGCCATCCGTAAGTCACAAACGTCACGGTCATTATTTCTCCAAGTTGCTAGCGCAACGGAATCGGCCGCCGGAATCGATTAAAAAGGCATTTCTGCATTCCGACGACCACGTCGGGGGAGTCGCCTGACAGCGGTTCGTCAATCCGACGGCGCAGAGGGAAAAATATAAAAAAGGCGAATTGGCGCTTTTCTTAATGAGCAGTGCGCTCGAGGAGGAGTACTCGAACGGAGCGAGTGGGCGGCCGTGTTGATTCGCCCTCGCGATAATTAGGGGAGTGGGAGGTCGCTTAGGGTGTGGCCCTTCTCAGTCAAATGTCAGAGGTCAAGGCACTCGAGCAAACACTGGGGATGATCCGAGGAAGTAAATCCTCCGACGTGAATTTTTTTCCTCCCCGCATTTACGTGTTCAAGAAGGGAGGAAGTGTGAGATTAGGATGCGAAGAGAATAGGCTGGTATTTGTGAGCAGTGGCTCTAGTACGTGGATGAGGAGGAGCGAGGAATAAACGCGCGCTAAGCGTCTTTTCCGGCGGGATTGAAGAACGCGTGCCTTGAGAGCCCCGGAGCTAAAAACGTAAATGGAGCGCAATTACTGGCGATGGAAATCCCGGAAGTCCAGGGAGGCTACGTTCTAGGGATATGAGATTCGGAACGCGATGCAGTTTCTTAGCAGCGCTACCTAATCCTCACGAGCTCTGGCTGGTATGATTGGGAAATATATGCAAGACTAGACGGACAATACAAGCGATTCAAGGATCTCTCCTTCTTTGAAATCTTCAAGATAATTCCAAGACAGCTCACGCTGTTGCATGTGCAGTTAACAAAAATGAGTAACTAAAGCTGTTAAATAATACAAATCTTTATAAACAACACAAGTAAGTTTTACTTATCCACATAAGGTTTCGTTGGCAACTTGTTTCGGCTAATGATAGCTATCTTAAAGCTGAGAAATAAGGAAAAAGTAAGTCTTTATAGGTAAAAATGGGTTTTAATTCAAATTAGGGGAACGTGTAAGAATTGAGGATGGATGCTTTAAAGATAATGTTATAAAGGGAGGAAATAGGGAAATATTACGAATATCGTTCCATCGTCATGGAATCCTTACCAACGTTTAAAAATGGTGTTGTAAAAGCGCAGCAATGTAATAAAACGATAATTTTGCCTTTCTTCAACACTGTACAATTAAATTTATATAATAACATAATACAATAAATTAGCAATAAATTTAGTTCATCACCAGAAATGTTTTAGATTTCTTAACTAAGCAACAGTTTCTTACTCACTTATTTGAACGTTTACAATCCAACAAAATGTTTACTTACGAGTGCGCCCGAAGGACACGCTTGTGGCGCCGAAATACCTTGGACCGTTACTACGTGCTTGAGAAATAGCTTCTTGAGAATTTTCCTGAAGATCACACACATATGACTGTATTCTGGCAGAATTTAGTACTTCATAGTTCCGTCTTACGTTTGAACTAGGGGCATTTTCACTAAAAATGATTCATCATCGAAATTGCACCAAAGGAAGCGAATTTCTTTCTTGAGTAAACCTGAGTAGAATGTTTACTATTGTCTTCTCATTTGATATGATAAAGTATAGTGTGAAACAGATTTATACGTTGTTCAGTCTTAGAGAAGGTGAGGAAAAGGTCCCCAGTTCCCCCCACCTTGTTTAACCAGTTGTAGACAATTACGAAGGAAGAATGATAGGGGGAGTCGGACCGCTTCCCAAATCGTATCACTATCCTAATTGTGGTTATACCAGACTTAATTATCACCAAATGGGTTTCGAACTTGGTGTAGTCCTTAACATTCCTCAATTAATTTATGGCCATCGATGCAGTAACAATTGTTAGACACGAGTTTTAAGAAAAAAAAGTTCCTCTCCAACTTCAGAATATAGTTAAGTTTCATTTCTTCAACTTTAGTTACATACCATACCTTACGTTTAATAAAGGACTATTACCACTGCAGTAAGCATACGCGTCTTGGCCACTGAAATTATTCCTTTGAAATTAGTTTTCTCTCAAATCTCACCACGTCGCCGTGGAATTGTGTGGTTTCAGCAACTCAGAATTTGTTTTATCTATCTTCTTCTTTCCGCAGTCAATTGAAGTAGAGGTAGAGAAGATGGGAGAAAATTTGAAAAGAATTCATAGTAAATAGGCCCCGATCTACATAAGTGAGATCAGTAATATTGTTCAATTAATTTGCACTGTCAACATTTAATTGAACTGTCTCAAAAATTAGGCTTGAAAATACCCCAAAAATGACGGTACCAACAGTACAAAATGTCATTGCTATTTATTATTTTCTTGAATGCAATAGAGTTGAAAATTCGTCGATCTTTTTCAGGGGCCCAACATAAAATGATTCCAATCAGATTATATGAGTAAAAACGTTTTAACTAATATGCGAGATAACAACATCTTGCACTACGTGTTGCTTTTTGTCGGAAAGAAATTAAGATGGCTCGCTATGCCTCATCTCTGTCGATACAAGCAGCTTTTAAATCGTAGATCAAGGCATTGCAGGGTAAGTAACATTTCTGTTACAGAAATGAGAGAACCACATCGCGATTTCCGTTAAATTACAAGCCGAAGCGAACTGCTCCCAAAATCACACGTAGAGGAGAGAAGCTAAGGAATGCAGACTTGAAGTCTTTGATTAATGAACATCCTCTCGCGAAAACTGGCTTAAACTCCTACCGCTACCTAATCCTCTAATCGAGCTCGGAATTCGCTTAGTTTATCAATTACAGATGATAGCAGGGCATAAACACCTTTAATGAAGATGATTTCACAGGTATCCTCTCTCATCCCAGGCCTTCGATTAGGCTGATATTGAGGAAATGCTCTTCACTAGATGAAAATTTGCTGTTCGCATGATTCAGCTGCGCATTCACTGCTATTGAATTAATCGCTAACCGATGAATTAAATCGCATTCCATATTACCGAGAAATACGATTTCGTGAAGATACCAACATTTTACCGATTCCGATACAATTACCGAAATTTCTCAAAAGTAAAAGCAACGGTTAGATATTATGTAAGAAATATTATCAAATAGGAGCATTTTTCTCTGGCTACCAAAAAATTGCTTCCCATTCTATCCGCAGTTCCTGTTCTCTGTACTCTAAGAAGTAGTATTTATCTAGCCACGACACATGGACGTCCTTCTGGTAGCAAAATCGGATCTATACAGTCAGTTCCTGGTTGGAGCCCAGGTACAAAATCACTTTAATTACCCAGACTAGATAATACTTGAAATTTCTTTATATACGTACAGCAACATTTTCTTTGTACTTTACGACTTGTTGGAAATATTCACTACGTAAGACGTTCTTGTGATAGGATGATAAAAATTTTATCTACTTAGCGTGCTTGGTTATTCAGTGTGGTGAAGAGGATTAGTAAAGTATTAAAGTTTATTCGTTTCCTTTATTAATCTAAGCTATTATCTCCAGGGGTAGAGAAATACCGAATATAGAGTGACGGTTTTCTTCATCTGGTCGCGTGAGTTCTGAGACAGCCCCTAACGGCTTGAGGAATATTTAATCTCAGTTTTGAGCCTGTACTTTTTCCCATCTACTCTATGACTAAAATTTCATCCATGGCGACGTATTCATAAGTTAAATCATTTTGTTCCCTTTCCATTTACCGTTGTGAATTTATAAGGATTTGCGAAAACCATCACTACATAGCACCGCTATGTCATTCACAAACGACGCCAACGAACCTAAAATAATATTAGTAAGAACAGGCAATTGCTTCCGAGAAAACGAATTCAAATCAAAGGATCCAAGCGGGCGAGGTAAAGCGCAGACCGGAAGCTCGAATCAATTTCCGACCCTGGCAGCAGATGAACAAAACCCTCCTTTTGTCCAAAGGGAAAAGTTTCTTCATTCATCGACGGCGCAACAAGACCTTCCGAGACCATTCATTTGATACTTCCGTTGCTCACACCTTGCCCCCGCTTCCCTTACATTCATCGCACACACGCGTACTAACCTCATTTTTTTCTTCATTGGCCAATCGAAAGGCGCCCATTGTCATAACTGTAACGATCACAACGGAACAGAAGGCAAACGCGAAGGAAATGCGAACGGAATCGTCGTCTTTTTTTCCCCTGACGAGGGGAGTTCCCTTCGGTAAAGCACTGTTTTCCGCAGCCATCGATGAGTTAATCAAAGATCCATTTTTGCCAGGGGTGAGGAACCTTTTTCACCATAAGGCCGCATATATGTACCATTCTGCCACATAAAAAACTACGTCATTGTCATGAAGAGGCTCATCAGTAATGCCGTAACGGATATTATTTCTTTACTTTATGAAAGGATTCTGAACTAATATTGCGTTATAAATATTTGGTGCTAACACTAGCAAAATGATGAAGTAGGTTAATTTATTGCGATGGAAAGTATTGCTATTCCTTTTCTTCTTTAAAACTTATAACAAATATGAGATAATGCAGGGATTGCGGAGGACCAAAATAATCACGACAAACTATATTTTTTTTATTTACGTAGTATGAATCGATTTAAAGATTCATACTAATGGTTATTATTAACTGGATTTTATTTTTTACTTCTTGAACTTCCAAATAGAATAACTGAATATTTTATTATCTAGAACCATTCTTGAGGGAGCAAAGAAATTCGTTTAGTCGGTCGTGAAATTCATCCAACGTCTGAATACGCCAATTGTAGTCTTTAATTATGTCTGTAATTTTTTGGTAGTCCTAAAAGTCCTCTAACATAAAGGAAACTAGAAACGCCTTCATCATCGGTATGAAAACTAGGTTAATAGCGTTTCATGAACGCTAAAAGATTTAAAATAAAAAGTATGCAAAACTATTGACATTAAATACGATTCTTTGAATTCTTGGATAAGATCCTGTATAAAAAGTAGTGAGCAATATTTAATGATTTGCATGATAAGTTGTAGCAAGCGAAAAGGAAGAAAAGATATTTGAATTTAACATACGATTGAAATATTTATTTTGCGGAAAACATGAACATAATTTAGCTCCCGATAGTAACGAATCTGTGGTTAAAGTTTTCAGCCCAATGATCTGGTTGGATCCTATTATTATATATTATCCCCCTTATCATAGCATCCAATAAGAATACGACAAAATGAATACCATGATTCAGATTCGGTCAAATTGGAATGAGCGTCGACATAGTAATTTTAGTCAACCAACTGAAGAGTGACTTGGTGGCTTAGTTGTTCTGTGGGTTATTTATAATAAATAAGGAACTAGTTTCTCTGGATAGTAGTATCCTTTTCTGTTTTTCCATCATCATAATCATAATGTTAGCTCATTGTATCTAGTAATTAAATATTTTAATTTATAGCCTTTGGTCCATTATTAATACCGTTATAACTGGTCTGGTCTTATAATAAATGCTAACTAAGCTCAGGGATATTATTCGGCAAAAACTACAGTCGAGCATTAAGTTAATAACTGTGAAGGAAATTAGGAAGTTGAGGGGTGCGCCCTGAAGAATTATAACTAATACTATAAATTATAAATAATAATATAATATATATTATAAGAAGAAGATTAACAAAGTGGGAGGTTTTCGGTTTCCTCAGAATTTTTCAACTCCATAGGTTCTTTCAGCATATGGATAAAAGATTCCACAACAAAAATCGAAACTAAGTTCACATCTTAAGGTGAATATATAAAATATTTTAAATATTTCCCAATCCTGTGCTACTTGTTTACCTTAGTAATAGTTTAGCATATTCTAAAGAGACCACACGATTCAAGATGAACTAACGCACGCTCATTCCAATTTTTCCCGATTAAAAAACATTACTTCGAACATTAAAACTTTCTGACAGGCATTCATGGCAGGAACAGTGAGCTTTTCTTGAAAATTGCTCCTTATTCGTGAATTGATCCATTATATATCATAGAAAGATGGCAGTTACACTCTTAAATCGTGACACAACATCTTGACAAAAAATTATGACGTAGTGAAACGGGAAAAGGCGGTCAGGGGATTTCTTCTCAAAATATTCAAATGGAATCCTACGCGTCGACTGCTCTAAAAGATCCCACTGACACAATAGGTTTCCCTCATCAAGCGCAACATCGGTGGTCATCAACGACTTAACTCATTCCATTTCGTCGTAAGAAAGAGAATCGTCCGCGCTCAGCCCATTCACCATTTAGCGGACACAAAAATAAGAAGCAAACAAGCAAATTGAGGAGAGCGGGAATTAAAATTTTTCGCGAGCATTCCTTTGAAAATGGCACTTTTGGCGGAGAAAAGGATGAAAAGCAAAAACAGTCGGTGAAAATGCTGCGCGTTCACTTAGCTAAGTACAGTGAGGATTCGAAAGAGAAGGGACTCTTTTAGGTAATAGAATGGCAGTGAAAGGTACACGAAAAGGTACGTGCTGGAAGAGTCACGAATTAACGTGCGTAGGAAAGCGCTGGGGAAAATTACGCTCCCGACAATGATTATTTTCACGGCTGGCTGTTTTTTTTTCTTTCGACACAGGAAGAATGGCTGAAGAGAAAGATGAGATGAGAGAATAGGGAAAATATCAAATGGAGGAGAATAAATGTTTTTCTCAACGCTTCGAATGAACGGAAACAAAGGTGTGAGAAACAAAAGTTAAAAAATGAAATAAAGGGGAAACGGCTGGGATGATGCTATTATAAGAAAGGTACGCGAAAATTGTGAGCTGGAAAAAGCGAGTCCAGGTGGATAAATTTCATACCTGAACATCTTTTCTCAGTTGCACATTTCTACGCATTTGGTTCACGCTTTCTACGCATTCAAATACGCCACGTTTACAAAAAATTATAGTAGATGAAATTTAATGCAAAAAGGAAACTGAGTGAGATAGCAAATAATTTTTCAGAAAGCGCCTCACGAGCAAACATAAGCACAATTAAACCGAGTCAATTAAAAATACATTCTTAATTAACACCAGTTCCTGCGACCACATCGACATAAATGCACGATTTTTTCATTTGTCTTCAGGTACAGGATTTAGAAAAATGTATCTTTCATTTACTTTTGTCTCAGTCTTGTTCATGTTACGATATGAGCTGAGGTGTGAGTGATGCTGAATAATGGCATTCTTTTTCGTCACTCAATTGAATACCACGAAAAGGTTATTCATCGTAATTGCGCTGCGCGTAAGTGGACGTTTCCACTCTCAGAATTCTGGCTTATTCAGGAAAGTCAGAGCAAATTACCTCACTCCTCATCTTGTCTAGTAAACCTGATAAACACTCCAGGGCTTATGGATAGTGGAGGGTCTTCATTACACCCTAAGGAAACCGTAAGCCTTTGCCTAATAAATCTCCTAAAATATCATTTTGGATGTTCTATCTAGATAGATAAATTAGCTAAAGCCTCTGTCAGGAAAATTTTCCAGGTACGAGCTTTCCTCTAGTCACATTTAACAGGTCCGTTTTCCCTTGGGAATATTCGAAGATGCGCACCTATACATGCAAAGTCACCCTACAACCTTTATCTTGTGTTATTCTTAAGTGGGGGAGGTTCTCTTTTCCACCATTAACACATTCTTAGAACAGTGCCTGAATTCGATTAGAAAACTTTGCATTTAACACTACCGATAAAAAAATCTTATGCGTCGTAAGATAATGCTAACTAAAAATGCTAAGCTGATGTGGAAAATTTTTATAGTGTGACTGATACTGTGGCATAAAATACAAGCTGTACTTATAGCAGTGGAAAAATCATCATTCATTTTCAGCCTTAGGATTCTTTATTTCTATAAGCTGACTATCTATCGACTACATCAAATTAAATATTTGTAGATAAATTTCCTTATTCCACGAAAAAAAAACGATCAAAGAGATCCCAATTGAACTCTAAAAAATAAGCGTTATTGATTGTTCTGAGAATTATTCAAACTCGTAACGATATAGAAAGTCGTTACGTGGACCTGTTGAAGTTTACCGTAAGATTCCGATGCAGAATTCTAGTACTATTTTTGTTCTTTGAATAGCTGTACTGCCTATTATAAAAGCATATGCTGTGTGAATTTTATAAATCAATTTTTCAAACATCCTCACAGGATATTATTTTATGCACAGAGCTTTTAAAATCACAACAAATCGACAAGTGGCACCAAGTTCACTTTGACATAGGATTTAAATCATTAATTGAAAAAACGTCGAGTATTTGCCGAAATCGCTCAATAAACCAGCGATAGTGCGTTATCGGAAGACTTGGTAGATATCGCGTTTTCAGCCTGTTGCATAGGCCGATCGGGTACCGTAGGAAAAATTAGAGAAATTGGTGATGGAACAAGTTGTTTCGATGGTTCATCCCTTCCGCAGGTAATATGCTACAGAAACAGGTTCAAGCTAGAGCTATCCCCTCTTACTACACACCGAAAGGTGGCTTGCAGGGTATTTAGGAAGATGTTAAGTATGGAGAAAAGTTGATGAAGCGCAGAAAACGGTCTCTGACATCACGATATTTTATAGACGATCTTAAAATAAGGTTTGAAGGAGTTGGGATTCCTAGCTTATCTTGGAAAAATACTAACTAAGAGAGAATAATTTGGATACTCATTATGTTTTAAATAAAAAGTTTTAAGTAAAATACATAGTTCATTCAACACAGGAAACACAACTCATTTCTTTAACAAACAGGATGGATTCTGTGGTTCATTATGGTGAAATATTAGTATTTTAAACGTGATTGGAAACTAGAATAGCTTTACTTAATAAATAGATAATTTCCTAGTTTTATAATATAATTTACTGATTTTGGAACTTTTTCCTAGCTTCGAGCGAAATGACGACTCCTGACTCACTCATTCGACGAATAAAATATTAGGACTGATTTTTATGAGTCATTTTGAATCGTCTTACATTGAAGAATAGAACGATACAGAAAATAAAGCGTCTCCTTTAAATCTGTATATTTTCATGCAAGCTTCAATCTCGCTTTTGTTGGATAATGCATTCTTTCCATGTTTACGACCAACAGTTTCATTGAAAATATTTCAAGTTTCAGTTTTCCTCTTTTTGCAACCATCGAGAAGTCAAGTGTAGCGTGATTGTCCGAATCGTTCTAGTGAGTGGGTAATGAGCCGAGATAATTATATTCAATTACTGTCGCTACTCTCAAATCACGTGTAAATACTCGTACTTTGATCGCATTGATTGACCTACAAAGAGTCTCGATCTAATTTCAACGACCTTCCACTTTAAAAAAATTTTTTTTCATGACTTTTGTAGAAAGTTGTTTTAAATAGCTTTTTGGGATACTTAAAGCGGAGATTTCGTCTTTAAATTTTATCATTTTTCTTGATTTTAACAGCGTCTTTTTTCTAATTTCTTCTTATTTAATCGAAAAAGGAAAGTTTGTTGAGAAATTACTCAATATTCTACACTTCTTGAGGAGAGAAAAGTAGATATTCTCTTTATTTGGAGTGGTCAGAACTCGCAGGATTCCTCTTTACCCTAATCTACTACGTGGCTTTCAAATTTATACAATAAAATAAACAACAAATATAGGCAGCTCAGTGAGGAAAATGTTTTCAGTTACAGGATAGTAAAAACTGGTTATTAAAAATTATAAAATACTTCATAGCAATGATAATTTTGTAACAAACGCAAATGAAAACATTATGCTACACAGGAGAAAATATACTATATGTTAGAGATTCGCAAATTATTTGATGAAATACAACTATAAACATTTCGTAACATAATTTTGATTTTCTTTTTTCATTGACTCGAGAAGAGCCGCATGTTGCTCGCGAGCAGAAATTCGCTGAATCATGGCCCTGAATATTTGATTTAGAACGTTGTTAAGTATCCAATACATTTACGAGAAGTATATTACCATGAAATTTCTAATATGTTGGAACAACGAGTCGATGATGTAAGGGAAACTCGCTAAAATTAGCCAAAGGGTAGGCGTAGAGACCCCTACTTCCAATCCTGCTTAGAGCACAGTTGATTACGTTTTGATGAGAAGTGGGTTGTTCGAGTGCTTTCATATGACTAAATTTCCCTAAAAGATAGGATTATTAATATGAGAATCGTTAAACTGTCAAATAAATGCATCGCTATATTTATATTAACCTGTCTTGCGATATAATTATTTGTATTTCATAATGTTCTTTATCCTTTTATTTCTATGCAAACATTTCTATTTGTTTCATCTAAGTGAATCTGTATTATTTTGCCTTTGTCTTTACACGCTTTCCCCTCAAAAATTAGTAAACTATCTGTAGGTTTCGCAGGTTTTTCACACCCCCCCTTTATCGGGTGTTTTCCTGCTGTGGTGCATTTCTTAAGTGCAAACTTTGATTTTTAGGCCCACAAAGTAGTTTTCTTCTGCTCACTTTTTCAAGCTAATTTATATAGCTATATCATAAGTTAATTCTACTCGGTGCACATTTTTATGTTATAATTTTTTTCGAATGTTATTTGCCGAAAGGTAAGATGTGAGAAGAGACTATTTAGTTTATTTTCTTTTGCCCGAATGAAGACGTAATATTATTATTACTACTATAACTTAGCTCAAGGAGGCTTAGCTCTCCTCCGATTGAGAAAATCGCATTTCTAAGCCAGGAAAATCGAAATTATCCTCTTCCTCCCGTCTTAGGGAATCTTGGCAATCCAATCGTTTTCTTAGAGGTCCTTTCTACCGTTCCGTTTCCTGACACGGGATAGACGAGCGTATTATACAAGCTTCTCGAATCACGGTATTGAAAAAGAGCGGAAGCAACTCCTGATGGCCACCGTATGAACGGGCCGTTGCTCGAGAAAAAAATAAAGGAATAAAAAGGGAGAGTCGCAGCTTGAGGCTGGGTTTTCAGAATGCGAGAATGATTGAGGGCTGTGCTGGGGGTATAATTGAGTCGGAGATTATGGGGAAGGGTCGGCGCAGGAAATCGCAGCAACACAAAGGGCCTACGACTGCCATCGAGGATGTCCACACGCCTGCCTCTTCAAGACAGCCTATGGCAAGGTTTTCAAAACAACGAAATGCTCTCTTTTGCTCTTACAGTTCATAACGGTACGCGAGCGTGCCGAGGAAGCCGAAAAGGAGAGTCAACCTATTACATATGTTCATTCTTTCGGAAGGTATATTTATGAGCTGCAAAGGAGCTGAAGCGATTGTGGTTCGGATAATCTTTTTCATCTCCAGGACACACGCGTTCAACGGTCGGGAAGCGACTTCTGATGTGACGATAAAGTACAGCTTGCTATCGCCAAAGAAAATCATTCCGCTATGAAATTCATTCCTTAAACCGTATTCCAAACACTGAGATTGCGATTGTGTCCCATAAAGCACTGTGAGCGCGCCGTTGGTGGTCGGGAAGAAAAATTGAAGGAAAGAACTTTATCGATTACAAGAGCAACGACTGAGAATACAAAATTAGCAGACGGCCAATAAAAGACTTTACTTGGCCAAATCACTCGCTCCCTTTTTCTATCTGATCCAATATCTCAATATATTTGCATAACAACATATCTACTTCCAGAAACCTTCGCTAAGAAGACAGGTATTAAAAAGAACCACTTGGGAAGGCTGACATTCGAAAAAAGATAAATGTATGAGATCAATCGCATATAAAATAAACAATACATTACGTTGCCTAAATGTAGAGACCTTTGAAAACTGCGGAATAATATCGATATTAATTACAACCAACGAGGAAATTGGTCTCCAAGGATGATTTCAGCCCTAAGCTCGATCTTAAATTCGCGAGAAACTTTCCTGATTTGTTTAAGAAAGACTTATGTGTCTGTCTTTAAAAAGAGTAAAGGGATATTCGCCGTCTTACCAAGTATTCTCTACTGTATTTATTTTTTATATGATTCAAAAACAGCAAAAAATACTACTACGTATTCCACAACAGAAAATTGATGAAAATTTTAACGAGGTCTAAAATATTAACAAAGAATCTGAATAATTTTGGGGAACAATTATGAATCTTTAATTAATAATCTAACATCGAATGAAATATTTTTAGAAAGGAAAGGCAAGATGTTGTTTTTTGGAATATATCTTATACGCTTTGAAAACTTTCGCTTTTCTTTCTTTTTAATATTAAAAAAAAACTTACGCTTTGACTGCAACTCGACGAATCCAGATTTAATTGCGATTCCATAGTCCTAAGTATTTTTTGATTAACCGTCTTTTCTAAATTTTTATATTGGAAAAAATGTTTTATGTGTTTATAGATTGAGTCGTTTACCATTTTGTAACGTGTTCATCCATTCTATGATTTTCACTATTGAAATCTTTCGTCAAGTTGTCACTGCCTAATCATGAAACTGGATTATTGAAAGAGATTAATTAAAGGACAATTAACCGTCCTGAGGGAGAATTCATTTCCGTCACCTGTCCTTATATCAATGCTGAATAACGATTGTATAACTCAATAAAAAAGCGAGCGAGAAATAGCTATTGTGAAATTTTTCCTCGGAATCGGAGTCGAAGGAATTTCAACAGAATTAAACTTCAGCTCCAATCCCTTACAAAAAACCTCAAATACGACTCTTCAGTCTCGATGTCACCCCTTTAACCTTCTACTTAAATTCATGTTGTCCTTTTGAGTTCTTTATAATTCAATGCACTCAAAAATTAAATATTAAAGAAATACCATTAAAAAGATTATTATAATTTGAAATTATTTGCTCTAATTGGAATGAATTTGTATATAAATCACAAATATACACGAAAATTGGAGTCTTTTGAAGGACTGACATTAAAGAGAGAGAAAATTTTCGTTCGGTTCCATCTGAATTGAGTGATTAAAGAGTTAGGAGCAGTAGCTTCCACGGAATGCAACCCGTTATGTTCCGAGAAACGCAAGCTCGTTTCCGTTGGGCCCGTGACATTCGCTCACTTTTAATTCACGAATATCACCCACAATCGGCGGTTAAGCATTTCACGTTTCGGAGCGCCTCAAACTCCCACCACTCGCGGCGCTGTCACTCGGGTACAACTCCGCATAATCCCACCGACGAAGCATCTGATTTGTTCTCACCGTCATCGCGAGGGTGCGTTATGCAACGCGGGAAGGGCAAACGAGCGCTAACACCCTTTCAAAAAGTGCACCCAATTTCGCCATCGGGAATCAAACTCGATCACGAGGTGCTCATCACTTGAGCAATCAGTGAGTCCTTCCGGAATTCGCAGATGTTGGATCGATGGGCGTCCTTCGTCCTCTTCCGGCCACGTGGCCTCCGACACGTGCCACGGATCGCAATCGTGTCCTAAGAAATAGAGGGAGGGAAGCAGGTGGCAGATGCACGCCTAGGAAGGGGAAGCAGACGAACAAGACGTTTTCGCTCACGTACGCCCATCGCACGCAAATCCGTGTCGACGGATTTTATGGCTGCACCACGTGAATGACGGGGGCGTTCCTGGTTCCATCCGCCGATCGGTCGTAGGTCGTAGAGGCTTTCTTAGCGAGCCGGGCTCTTAAAAAAACTTTTCTTTGGATTCCCGTGCGCACGCGCTCCGGAGTTACGATCAAAAAATGCAGCCGACGTGATGCCCCGTGGAAGACGGTGGGAGGGTGATCTTTAGGGGACCACTTCTAAAGATATTAAGTTCGAGAGGCCGTTAAATTGATATGTCGTAAATGACTCCATCCAACAAGGGAAGAAGTCGTTAAATCGTTCGTTCACTAGCGCTGCATTCTGTGGTTCGAAAATCTAAACCAGAGATGGGAATCTTTTTCATTAGCGGGCCGTACGATTGATTCAATAACGAAGAAAACGAATAAATTAAAAAATAATATTGATAATAATAAGCGTGTGTATTCGGGCGAAAGTGAGACCAATGACACTCTTCATACATCTGCCCCATCGTCTTTAAGTATTGAAAAATTAGTAGTTGTATTTGTAAAAGTGCTTCGACAGCTGAGGTCCATGCGCACTTATCGGTCCCCACTGGGAATTCAACTCGAGACCGCTTTCATCAAAGGTGAACATGCTACCCACTTAGCTATCCTAAGAGAGCCCACTGGATAAATGGAATGAATGAGATAGCAATAATTAAATACAAATAAGAAAAAAACTTGTGGGAAATAGAAAATATTGGATTTACACTATTGAAAAAGCTGCAAAATACGGTTGGGAACCTTCGAAATATATTTCTGAAGAAAATTCAATGGATTATAAGAATTCCTTATGACGAGTTCTTAGAAGGGTATCGAATCGTATTATTATTCATTCCGTTTTTCGCTTCTGTTAAGCGGTAGAACCTAATTTTGGTTCAGTTCTTGTTTTGCCCATACAGCGAACGTCGAACAGGTTCAAACCGGGTTTTTTGCTCCAACCATTGCAGTATTATACCCCTCGGAATATTTATTTAATTATTTCTAGCTGTTTCCTTTTACATCAATTAACGCTAAAATTTAGGAAAAATCTTATAACAGCTCAAGAAGAAGTTACTCGTATTTATCAAACTTCCCTCCAATTACACTTAAGTAAATTGTAATTGTTGCCAGCCAAAAAAGGATTAAAAATACGGTTTCGGTTCGGTTCCGCATCGATGTCCTAGCTCTTCGTAAGGCTCTTGCAAAAACGCCGCAAAAGCAATACCATGAAAAAAAGATGAGTTTCTTGGGCGCAGACGATGTGAAAATAGCTGTATTGTAAAAATCCTAGAAGTAAGGTAAGATGTCAAAAAAGGAAAAAAAAGGCCAACAAATGATCAATTCCTAAAGATTGAAAGATTACACAGGCACACTGAAAAAAAGAGCTTAAAGTAGAAATTGGAAAAAAAACAGGAACTAAGAAAAATTGGGGAAAACTTATCTTTGGTATGAGGATAGAAAGAAGTTATGTAAATGAGTTGACATCTCCAGAAGTAGGTCGATTAAGAATTTTGAGTTGCGATACATACAACTATATCTCACGTATTTTGCAAAATAAGGACTGCGAAAATTAAAAGAGCGCTCAACCTTTCAAGTTTGGCAGTTTGAGTAGCCCTCAGGCACCTGAGGATATTTTCGGCGTTTAATGCAGCGTTTTCTTCAAGGCTATAAACGAACTTATATATTTGAATTATTTCATGTCGCCTTTTGAAAAAAATGAAAATGTTTTTCTTTAGTTAGGTTAGGCTGATGAAAGCATCTTAAATCCTGGCTTTATATTCTACATTTTCCAACGCAAAGATATCAGAAATAAGAGCATATCGATGAAATTAAAAAAACGGTGTCAGCTTGGATCGAGTATCTATTCTACTTTGCTTTTTCTACACCGCATTAATTTCACAATTATGTACATAAAATGCGAATTTCTTTACATCTATAGATCCATTTTTGAGTTTAATTTTACCGTTTATCTGTTTTCTCGTCGATTGCGAAAGGTTTGATATCTGGTATCCCTCTGAGGGGTTTTTTAAATTATTTCTAACTGTTTCCTTTTATATTAATTTACGCTAACATTCAGGGTAAACCAGTCATAGTTTCAAATTATGGTTACACATGCAATGTAAACCTCTTTCCAATAGCACCCAAGTAAAAGATATATTTTTGTAAACCGAAAATTGCAACGGTTACGCAAATTACAAATCTCAAAATTACTGTTTCCGGTTACGGTTCTGACTCGAGAATTTCAACATTTTCGGTTCTGTGTCGGTTTTAACTGCGGAAAGTAACGGTATTTTTCAGTTTCTGTGTTCGATTCCGTTCCGGATCGAAGCTCCGCTGGTAGTGAAAATGTTGGTAAAATCAACTAACAGACTGAGAAAAGTTCAAAGCTTAACCCTATGGTTAACTGCAACGCATCACGGACGTAAGCCAAGAACATGGTGAAAGGAAATCATCAGCATAAATAGTTTCATAATAAACTTCATGTCGCTAACTAGCAGTTAAGTTAGCAGACAAGCATATTCGACTAGTTATTATAGTAGCGGGCCATAATGAAGAAGAGTAAAAATAATACAATAACGACGTCCCAATATCCGAAAGCGGCGCTTCACATGGACGCAACATTCAGCACACATCTCAATCCATCACGAAGATTGCTTGCCAATAAGAGCAAAAGCATTAAGCGTAAGGCGGAATAATAAATCCCGCAAATTTTAATTAATCTCGCGGCGATATCATTAAAGAAAATCCTTTCTCGCCTCGCAATAACGGGAATGGAAAAAACGAGAAAATAAACAGGCTGCCGTTTGCCGCGCCGTTCCAAATCTACGAAAACAAACAAAACTCGCCGCACTGTTTACAGCTGATTTAACAGAATGGATTTAAATTGAATTTGAGAGGAAGGGGAAGGGAGGAGGGTGAATGGGGAGGCTGAGAAATAAAGGAGCTGCCTCGAGGGCCATTGTCAGCGAGGAAATCGTCTTTATTGCGGCCAAGATGGAGAGTATCGGGGTTGCTTTGGCATCTATTGAAAGGGAGCGGATCCCAGAGGAAGGGTACAAGTAAAATGGATGAGGGAAAGAAGAAAAAGAGCCTTTATGCGGCAACATCCGAGATGGATGAAAGACAGAAAAACGACTTTAAATGGACTCAGCGTTCCCTTTCTGCGTGGAAGTCAGGTGAAGAGAGTGGTGGAGGATTTGAAAAAGTAATGGAGATGAAGAAAGAGAACCATTCCGCCGGACCCTCGTTTGCTCACTATAACCTTTGGTTCGACCAAATAACTATGTGACAAGACGTGCGGCTTAACTTAAGGAATAGAGTAGGGGTGGGAAACTTCTTTATGAAAGAAATAGATAAGAAACTATCAAACCGCGTATGAAAGCATCAGACCGCATTTCAGTAGCGTGTTGCATTCTTTCTAATGTTCTAAACCAAAACTTTGCAAATTAAAAAAGGAACTCAATCGCTAAGTATACCTAGATATGGTATTTTCGATTATAATTTCACTTGGGGAATCAGCAAAATTGAGAAAGGAAATTATTGAAATAAGTGTATTTCGCATGTCTGGGAAACGTTAAATATTATTTATTGATGAATCTGTTGGAAAAACTACATAGTTTTCTCTTCTTCCTATAATTCTATTTCCTTCCAGAAGTTATGAAACTACTGATTGGATACTCGAAAAGACCGCTGTTTCTTTGCCCCGGGATAAGAAATTTAATCTAAAGTTATATAGATAATAGATATAAATAACATATAGATTATGGATCATCTAAAAAATACAAGTAAACAAAAATTAATTTTGTTATTTATAAGTAGGTTAATGGAGCGCATTTAGCGGGTCTAACGACCTTCGACGTTTAATTAAGATTAGATCAATTCCAATTCAACATTCAAGTCCCATTTCCGACACGAAATTTATTATATGTTTAGTAACATCACCCTAATATAAAGTGGAAATTTCTATTTAGAAGGCAAAGCATAATCCACGACTCCGGATCCGCATTTATATATTTCTCAGAAAGCATTGAAGAGATTTAACCGAATACACGTGGTTTCTATTAAATTTATTGAGTTTATAAAGATGAAAATTATTAAACACAATAAAATAAACCATTTAGGAATTGATTTTCCGGTAGTTAAATGTTCAGTGATAATCTTCTTGTATTAGGGTTGTAAACTAATCTTCAGAATCTAAGTCGATAATGAAATCACCTTTTACTATTTCCACGGACGTGTCACATTAAACATTCTTAATGACTACTGAGAATTTTTTCTAAACATTTAAGTTGGTTTGGTAATGAATTTGAAACTAATTTTAAAGTAACCTCGATATCCACTGTAAATATTTATTTATTTATTATTACTTAAACAAAGCAGATGGTTATTAAAGATGAAGTATAAAAGAAGTAAATTAATTATAACTCATATACGTATAAACGGTCACGATGATCAAGTAATAGCGGATGACTTGTCTTATCAATTAGAAATTTTTTTGGGAAGCAAAATGCAACGTAGTGACTGAAACGAGGGTTGGAAAGACAAAGCTGATGACAATAGGAGGTACGTTTCCATATGTAAGTACGAAATATGCACGGATACAATACGCGGATGATTGAATTTATTCAGCGTAATGATTACTGCGGACGGAGGGACGATTTGGATATTTTAAAGAAAAGGATTACAAGAGGACTCTACTTCACATTAAGGAGCAAAAGTAGACCTAAAAAACCGGGAAGAAGGGTACGAGAGGGTCTTTCAAAGCAGTGTAATATCTTGAGCGGAAATTTGGGTTTCGAATAAATCGATGGAAAAGACCCTGCTGGAATGGAATCCCGGAGAAGTTGTTGTCTTACTTGGGCGACCAGAGCTAAAAAAGGAAGGAATCAGAGAGGAAATGACTATAAAAGATAAAATGGTAGAGAGTATTTGTTTAAAAAAGTTTGGTCGGGATTCGAATGACACGGAAAAGGGGGAGCTATAGATGAGAATATAGAGATGGCAACGTACGGATGAATATGGAAAGCTAAGGAGGGAAGAGAAGAGGAAGAACTTGGAGAAGATGGAAGGATGTCTAAAGATTATTCAAAAGAGAGAGAGGGAGAGGATTAACAGCATCGAACCATATGGAAATAGGATGGGAGAAAGGGTAGCATATGCTATAAAATGCTCTCTCATACATAAAAATGAATGTAAGGAATTCACACCAGTGTGTCAAATCAACGATTAATAATTACTCTAGAGATATTGGGAAAAGAAAGTTTAATGTAACAGAGAAAGAGATAAATTTGGGAATTTTCCTTAGCATAATAGAAAGCTAAAATTTGGATATCAGAAATAGAAATTCCGAGTGAGATCTTCGTAGATGAAAAATTTAACTTTCATCAAATGAAAATGAGATTACATGAGGTGTTAGTTGCGGATGAGGTCAGGAAAGATCGCATTTTCGCAAACGATTCCTGAATAAAAATTCAAAATCTTATAAGAAGATACTCACCGATGACGATTACTCATTCATTCGCACCGAGATTTATTTTCCCATATTCACTGCTGATAGTTCTCTTGACATTTAGGATTTCATTCCTAAAGTTCATAATAACTAATCAAAAAGGTTAGACAAGGTTTAGCAATCTTCTTTTCCATTCATAAAAGTTGAAAGAGAAAATCATCGTTGGAACAGGAAGTTAAATATATAAATTCAAGAATAATCTTGCACCCGTCTCATGTAAAGATATCGTCATATTTATCCTACGATCGTCATTTATAGAAAAGTGAAAGTTTGTCATGTTATCCTATCCCTTGTTATGGTTACGAAATTAAGCCTGACAATCGTAGATGATATCAACCATGAATTACGTCAGTCATAGGACGATAGCCAGTTTCTTCTTAGTAACTTCTATCTTCTTAAAATGGCAAGTGAAAGCGGACGAACTATGTAAGTAATTTCTCTAGGTAACGTTGATAATTCTATGGCATATTGTTCAAGCAATCAAACTATCAAGTTTCTCACTAACCATCACCAATATAAATACGCACGAAAAATTGTAAAGATGGTAAATGATGGTGGTTACTTCGGTAAAAATTATTAACATTGGCATTCGTAGACCGGACGATAAAAATTGGATATTAACTGACCGGAATCAATTAATCAATAACTTTTTGTCAATATTGATGTAACATTGGTTAATGATTATAAATAAATGTATATTTATTTATTAATAATGTATAAGTAAAAATTAGCAATTTCGAACTTCGTGAAGTGGACAGTGACAATTGGATTTTAACTGACGAGTAACTGTTGTTAAACCTGATATTAGTGCAATAATTATAATAAATAAAAGTGCTTATAACTAGTTATAAATACCTAGTATAATAATACTGCTAAGGCGTGAATTACACGGGTGAAAAGAACGACTAAAATGAAAGAATAGAGCTTTGAGAAAATGTGTCACATTACGCATCAACGGAAGACATGATAAACGGCGCTAACATCTCACACCAAAAGGCAATCTGAGTTTGAATCAATGGGAGACAATTGAAAGAGGACGCAGGTGCGCTTCAGCACGTC
Source organism: Pachydiplax longipennis (assembly GCA_036926295.1). NCBI lineage: Eukaryota > Metazoa > Arthropoda > Insecta > Odonata > Libellulidae > Pachydiplax > Pachydiplax longipennis. The sequence continues at coordinate 8,899,423 of JAVFKF010000010.1, forward strand.
CTTCCGCACGACGATGAATTTGAGATGATTGAAGCAAGAGAGGCGATATGTGAAAGTGGGATTAGAATGCGAGAGGAGGCAATAATGGCGATCGCCACGTGCTCTTCCCCAATTCTAAACGCGTACTTCATTTGCTTTCCGATGGCGTGAAGATTCGCTATTTGGTGACATTTCCTCTGCATCTGCACCCGAACTCTGGACGACTTCCTTTCCGGATGTTTTAGTATCTGTGTGCTGCAGCGCACCAATCCCTGGAATTGTCCCTCTAAACGACTGTGAGTCGGAAGGCTACTTACTATAGATTATGAATTAACGTACTTAATAACATGAGGAAGCATCGTATTGCTACTAAATATATGATGACAAATTATTTACTTAAAGACGAATGAAGTTATTCCGTAATACTTTCCCTTTCTTTCGTTCCGAATTAAAAAATCGAAGTGAATCGGGTGTAAAAAGGCGTGTGACGTTGACAATAATCGGATAAAAGAACTAAAAACAAATAATTTGAAATATAATTTCACTAGTTAATTACTAGGAATATAATATTCGTAACACTTAAATTTTGTTGGTTGACAATAAAATTCCGTAGGGAATTAAGACTTAATAAGCGTACATGATCAAAAATCAATATTTTGTTTCCTTTCCAATCAATTACTCATACATTAAAATAATCACGTCTTTATTAGGTGAATTTTAGTCTAATGAGATCACTCTTGCAATTGACCTTTTAAAGACGATCACTAACAATTATTCCCTAATAATAATTCGAACCCGAAACGACATTTAAGATGTATTGCTATAACATATTAAACTAAATCTAAAGATATCACACAATATTACTGAGGAAGAAGATTTGCGAAGAAATTTGGATAAATTACATTACTTATTACTTTAATATTGAATAAAAAGAGATATTTTGATTAAAGTAAAACATCAACTCTAATAGTATCACGGACATTTTATCACAGCTGTTTTCAACGAGCAAGTAACGAAATATCAATAATAATAAATGAATTATGTAAATATTAGGCTAGGAGCTAGTATGTATGTGCATCATTGCATAATTAATGGCAAACGAAATAGTTCTCAAAATCTAGCGAAAACTTAAAAGAAGTTATTCGACCATTGATTTCGACAATTCGTCGCTGAACAGATAATCGAACTGTCAAAAACGTTAACTTAAGAGAACCTTTCACTTTGTTAATAGCAATCAGGATCAATAGATCGTGACAAAGTCAATTCACGAACGCTATTCATGAATGAAAATAATTGAATTTTATTGTTTGAAAAGAACTTAGTTTTCATTCATATGAAATATATGAAAATGAAAAAAGCAAGAAAAAATAGTTTAAGGACTATCAAATCGAAGTAAAAATATATAAAATAATATTCCTTACCTTAATGCACTTGTGACCCGTATGGAATTACTTGGACATTTCCCTTCCTCTCAGAGCTTGACCACCGAACCGATCCTAGCGAAATCGATAAGAACCAGTTCAGACACATATTAAAATGGGATTCCGTATAAGATATCAATTAATACGAAACGGGGGATTAAAAGCAGGAGGCATAACAAATGCACAATGATTTTTCAAAATTAACAAGCGAACTATAATAATTTACCCGCTATTTTAAAGATAGGTATGTTTAAGAACCATAATTTGTTTGTAAAGATATCATTGTAGCCCTAATGCTATAATGAATAATGATACATTAGACTCTAATTACTTGAATTTCTACGACGGATTTAGTTCACGCAATTAACGGAAACAGAAATTAATTTACTAACTTTATCGGGCGTAGCTTAGCTTAAATAATGTTCCTTATCACAGGCGCCGCAACTCTGTTTAACGTTCTACGCAGGAGTTGAGCTGTAGTAATAGAAATCGGTCGATCTCTTCTTGGAAACGATTTAGCGTCGACCTTTCACAGGAGGCTCTCGAGGGATCCTCAGCAAGACTGAGCCCTTCCTACGGATGCCCCGACCTCACTACTCCTTTGCAATGTGTTGATTGTTACAGCTCGTGGTCGTATAGGGTGTTCAGGGTTCTCCCCTCTCCCATATTAGTCAAATAAATTCTATTGGAGATCACAAAAACACCACTCATCTCTTCATAGCTTTCAAAAAATGGGAAAATAGATTATATAACTTAAGCGATGAAGATTTTAACTGCATGTTTTGCTTTTGCAGAAAAAAAGCTGGACATGTCTTTGTAAAAATTCAAGCAAAACCCGCTTTAGACGCTTTTCAGGGAAGTTACTGAGTACTTACTTACTGATATACTTATTAAATAAGCTTCGTAACCGGGATATGACAACTTCCTCTTTCTGACGCGTTGAGAAATAACAGGAATAGGATTGGTAGTAATATTATTAAACGTGCGTCGACAGCTGAGGTATTTCCGCAAGTGGTCTCCCACCAGGAACCGACCCTGGGATAAGACGAACGCGCTGCCCACAGGAAGCATATGATTTTGGCTCTTTGATTTCTACGTAAGTCCTAACACTTTTAACGAGAAATAGAGGATGGGGTATATAGAGAGTCCGTGATTGAATTTGATTGTAAGATTGTGTGCTTTCTCGTCATCTTTGTGAAGAATTATTACGAAATTTAGTTTTAAATTTCAAAATTCCAGCTTTACGAACAAAGCGGCGCCTCCCTATCCTACATTATTTCAGTCATTTGAAGAACAAAGAATTTTTTAAAAGATAGGTAATCAGAGATGTTAGAGACAGGGAGAAATAATAAGAAGCAAGAGAGGAGAGAGATAGTGTAATCAACTTTTGGTTTAAACATGATCTCAAGGGGGTTTCAGTGCATCTATGGATAGAAAAAGTCCGCTGTTATAAGCGGTAAGGTTACCATCATAGGAGGTCTTTTTACCGTGTGTTTTAATTGAAGGTATAGCGAGAAAAGTGCGCATTAAGCTGGGTAGCGTTTTAAAAGGATTTGACTGCATTTTAAGATGAACGGAAACAATAAAATATTATTCGCTATAACCATCTTAGAATAAAATCTCCATTTATCCATATATTTGAAGGCCTAGTACTACTATATTTTTACTACCGGATATCCACGAAGTTTTTGAACTTCGGAAGTCGTTGATACTTCTCATCTTGGGAAATTTCTGGTTTTCTCATCCTGGACTACTAAGGGCATCAAAATATAGAGAATTTCTAATTCCCAAAGCCAATTTTGCATCATCCAGGTAAGTGAATAGGCATTTCTTTACTTACATTCGTCAAGATTTCAGGTGTTTCAAGAATCTTAAATTTCGCATACCATCCAGATATAAAATTTAAAGAGAAAAGAGGTCGCATTTTCATGAAAAACTCGAAAGGGGTCCTCTCAGTAAAAATGGATGAAAATAAATGTTTGGAGCGCACTAAGGTTAGCGTGCGTGAGGTCGTAATCTGGCCCATAATCTCTTCGGCTGAGGATGAGTGACTCTGGAAGAAGATAGGGAACCCACGTGACTCACTAATATCAATCACGATGAAGGGCTGCGATAGGCCGAATTAGCATAGGAGAGTTAAGCGCGACCACGCACTGAACCTGTAACCCGGGATGGTAAAAGTAAAAGGTTCGAAGCTAAAAGCTCGTGCTTCCGAAGGTAGGGACAGTTGGGAGTGATTTGCGGGACTGGATAGAGGTGTGAGAAATCAGGAAGGCTGAAAATATATGGGCGAAGGGTAGAGATAGAAGAATGAATGCGAACCATGCACTTCACATTCGAAGTGAGGGAGGCGTTATCGCGGCCCCTAAACCTTAAGAAAAGCGTAAAGAGATAGAAAGCTCCAGAAAGATAAACTGGATTCATCGAACTCGAACCTCAATTCCATGCTAAAACTATTATCCGGCAGGAATCACAATTTCCCCCCACGATCTCGTTTTAAACCGAAGAGCAAATTCTTTGATAAGAGAGAAAAGCTAAGTTTGTCCACGGTGTGATTAGATAGATGATAGAGTCCTAAGAGTAAATTAGAGAGTCAGTTATGATGCTGAATGTATAAGAAACGTTTCGTACACCCACACAGTAGATTTTACCTGATGATGCTGGCGAAACATGTCGCAAAAATAAAATCTACTGTGGGAGAGCACAAAAAGTTTCTCTTACCTATATTATGGCCATCCACAAGGTAACATTTAAAGTAAAAGATTTTTACATGTAAAATTTTGATGACACTATATTTTACTAAATTTTATAAAGAAACTCGAGATATTAAAGAGAAATAAGTACACTTATAAAATATAAATTTTAATCAAGGATTTGAGAGCTACCACCAAATATGATTAGTAAATGAAACTCTTGAACTAAATTGGGAGTCGAAAAGAAATTTGGAAAAGAATAAATAACGGTTTCTGGTTTTGTTTTAGATTCGAGAAATTTTATTTTTCGGTTAGAGTTTGGCATTCACTCCTGCAAAAATAACGGTTCTCCTCGGTTTACGGTTCAGTACCGGTTCCATGCTCTATTTTGTAACAGTTTAAGATTCAAAATACAAGTAACTACTTCTAGGGCACGCGTTTCCCGCACAAACATTTAATTTTAAAGCAAACCATCCTTTGCTAACGAGAGGGATTGCTTCCATCGCCATAGGGTATCTGATTCTGAAAAAAAATATCTGCGAGGTCGAGAGTCGAGTGAGAGAGAGTGCGAGTTGAGGAGGTCCCTTAGAATCAATCATCAATCGACGAGCGATGAGTTTTTTTGGAATCCAGCCGATTATAAAATTTAAAGAGAATTACTGCGGCGATCGCATTGGGAGAAATGAACTGAATTTAATTCTTGAAGAGAAATTCTCCGTTCGCTTTTCAGTCCCGCAATTTTTTCCACTCGGAGTTTGTTATTTAAAAAGCACTTGCGATCGACCTCGAAAAATATTTTACGCTTCTGCGAGAGAGAAAAGTGAAAAAAGCTGTCCGAGGACGCACTGCTCTTTACTAAATAACCGTAAAAATATCCAATTAGGTGTTTTCCCTCGGAAAAGATGTCTCCTTTTGTTCCGCGTATAGAGAGAGGGAGAATTTTCAGGGGAAATGGAGAGGAATGTGCGCGTTTATCAAGTGTGTTCATAAGGATGAGAGCTCTTGATTCCTGAGCGACCAACGGCGCTTCATTAATACCTACACTAAGTACGACTTTCATCTCTTAATGGGCGTTTTATTTAATTTTCCTTACCGGTGAAAGGCGAGGAAAAGGACAGAATGTTCCTCACATATATGATATCTATTGCGTTATATGAAGTTAACCGCTTTAAATTATCATCTTCTCTGCCTCGAATTTTCGACTCATGTGTGGCGCTTTAAATTCCACATTTCTCATTCCATGCAAAGAATCATTAGATGTGAGATACACATAGATATAATCGAATCATCGAAATTATGAGCGAATTATAATTCCTCCAACGGATAAAATACACTAATTTAAATTAATAATTAATTAAAATTATAATTTAAACTAATAATTGCCGAATAAAACTAACAATTACCGATTAAACTAATGATTACCGTTAATAACCGTTTTCGTGTTAATTCCTTCATCATCTTTAATAGCATGTTTTTCCGTAAGTAATAATTAACTATAAATAATGTTTTATTTATTATCATAGAGTAAAATTTGTTTTACTTCATGGATCAGCTAGGATTTTTAGAATTATAAGGAAATACTCCTACAAAGAGAACAAGTTACTTTCAGAAAATAAAATTCGCAGCAAAAGGCGTCGTCTTAGGAAGTTCATCATCTAGAATCAATATAAGACGTCGTAAACAGTTTCTTCAGACTGTACTGAAAATATACTACATTCTCTCTTCATTCCTTGTGTACTCTAATATTGTGTAATCTAATCTTATATAATAATATATAAGACTGATTAAGCGCAATTAATTAATCGATATATTATACTGAAGATTAATTTACTGCATTTCACGTAAAAGAACGTATTCTTTGAATTATTCTAAACAGCTAGTACTCAAATATGTTCCTTAAAGTTAAGAATATTTTAATATTTCTTAAATTTAGACATATTTTGCTGAAATTTAATGATTTATCTGTTCCTATTACCACAATGTCGTCTATCGCTGTTCCATTCGATTGCCAATACTTTTGTTATCAACAATGCATTTATGAGAATAATCTGAAAATTTAGTCTTATAAAACTTCCAATATGCCTTTGATTTCCTGGTGTTTTATCTCATGATATCTAAATCTGTCTTCCAGCAACCATGGAATTACAAAAGGATGTGAAAAATAATCGATTCCTATCATAATGGCAGCAACTAAAATGCTTCATCTAGAAAGCCCTCAGAACTATACACTGTAGCTGCACTTGAAGCATTTGGATTTAATGTAAGTTAGAAGTAATGTAACAGGAAAGTAAATATTGAATCCGCAGCTTCCTTATGGGGATCACTATATAAACTATAGCGATCATCATATTCCGTAGTCTAAGAAAGTCAAACAACCTTATTGAAAACTAGAACTGTTTCATCTTTTTACCATAGCACAGGGAAAATGTGAAGTACAGGAGGAAAATAAATATCTATACACCGAAAAATAAATTAAGATAATTTGAAGTGATCTGCGGAAAATGTATGGCCAAGAGGCATAACCGGCATGGCAAGCACTGCGACTACAGCTTCTGATTTTGGTTTTTGCTGAAACAAACCGAAATTTCGTCACTGTACGGATGTAATGGCTTTGAAATGCTCTTATGTTCACGAGTTAAAAGTTAAAATCTTTAAGTCGATGAAGGGCTATCTGATTTATGCATAGTTTCTTGTATACCAATGTATTTCACCCTTCTTCTTTTTACAAGTTATCCTGCCAATATATTTCTCTCAAGAAATTTAAGAATTGTCTTAGACATTTTAATCCTAATTACTTTACTCATTTTTTGTCAACTTATCTCTTTCCTAACCATTCTCTATTTATAGAATACGAGGGTCATCCGGAAAGTAGTACCCGTTAGTGCCGCATGAAGTGCTGACGACGCGAGTAGCCGCTGGACAAGGTCAGATAGCTTCAGTGGCTTGTCTGCCTTCTCTGAGCCAAGTTGCGTGACGCTAGCATTGCCTGTGTTGTTTCTGTGATTGTTTACAATGTTTAAAAAAAATTGAGAACGCCGCCAGTTGTGAAGTGAGGGCAGTGATTAAATTCCTCAATGCAAGAAACGTTCGCCCATGTGATATTCATCGCCAATTAAAGGAGGTGTATGGAGACAATGTAATGGACGAGTCGTCTGTTCGGCGGTGGTGTCGCAAGTTCAACATGGGGAGGGGGAACACACACGACGATGAGCGTTCGGGGAGACCGTCTGTCATTACAGACCAACTGGTGAGCTCAGTTGACGAATTCGTGAGGAACGATCGGCGCGTCACAATTGATGACATCTGTGAGCATTTTCCCAATGTTTCTCGAACAATTGTTCATGAAATTGTTAAAGACCATCTGCATTATGCAAAAATTTGTGCAAGATGGGTCCCTCGCATGCTTACAGATGAGCACAAAACCAAGCGTATGGCTGCAGCACTGACGTTTTTGGGACGTTATTCTGATGAAGGAGACTCTTTCTTGACTCGCATAATTACTGGTGACGAAACATGGGTTTGTTATGCATCACCTGAGAGTAAACGACAGTCAATGGAGTGGCATCATGCTCATTCACCAAACAAACCAAAAAAATTCAAGACAGTTCTGTCCACCAGGAAACTCATGGCAACCATTTTCTGGGATCGACGAGGTGTATTGCTTATTGATTTTATGGCCCGTGGAGACACTATTAATGCCAATGCGTATTGTGAAACATTAAAGAAATTACGGCGGGCAATACAAAATCGGCGGCGAGGTCTATTGTCTACTGGTGTCATTCTCGTTCATGACAATGCCAGGCCTCATGCAGCTGGGATAACACAAAGACTTTTGCAGCAATTCAAATGGGAAACATTCGACCATCCACCGTATAGCCCGGACTTGGCCCCTTCAGATTTTCATCTCTTTACAAAGCTTAAAGACTTTTTGGCGGGGAAAAGATTTGACAGCGATGAAGAACTTAAAGAAGGAGTGACCCTGTATCTCAATGAGCTGGCGGCGGAGGACTATGCAGCAGGAATACAGAAACTTGTCACACGTTATGACAAATGCCTTAATTTGCTTGGAGATTATGTTGAGAAGTAGTTTAAAGTATCCTCTTTCAAATAAAATTTTTTATGTTTGTTAATATTTACTTTTGTGTCTTTATTTCACGAACGGGTACTACTTTCCGGATGACCCTCGTACATAAGCAATGAAGACGAGCTAGATGGATGAGAAGACTTTTCAGTTTAAATCTCGCCCAAAAACAAAAGATACTTATTTTTGTGTAATAAACTATCTTCACCCGATAATGCTAATTTAATTCCTCTTTTTCATTTTATAAAAATAGCCCAGGTAAACGAGAAAAGACTCGATAGAATGTAAGCTGCGTACCAAAAAGTCGAGCAATTTCATAAATAATAAATTTTAGGAGAACTAAGTGTTGATTGAATTTTATCAGCGTGACTGTGATTACCCTTTTCACATGCGTTGCTCTTTCCTAATCTACGATCTTAAATTTGTTATGACAGAGAACTCTTCTGAGGAAAGCAAAAGAAGATAATATTAAAAGCAACTCTTAGGATAAGGAAAGAAGGCAAGTTTGATAGCTGTGGCGTACGCCTCCATAAGATATTATAAATTATGATTTTTCGAAGGTCGAAATCGGATCCCCCACTTGTCGTGTGGATGATTTACTAGGATACTCAGTCACTAAGATAACTTATAGGCTAAACGAATACCGCCGTTCAGATATTTACCGAGGCATTTTGGGTACCAAACTATGGTAATATTGACTCAGAGGTGGGAAGACATTTTCATCGAATACCCAGGGCAGGCAGTAAAGTGGTGAGGTTGGCATTTCAGGGATTATTAATTAAGGAATTATATTAAAGGATTAATCAAGGATTGATATTAAAGAGTTTCAGCAGGCGCTTAATGGTTAATCGATGTATCACGAAAACCTCAATGTGCATGAACGAATATTAACGGTGTGCTGGTTTGACACTCATGCCGGTTGGTGGTGCTAATTTTATACGATGTTTTCATTTCGTCGGCAACAAATGATTCATCTTTATTAATTTTAATGAAATAATTAATTTTCAAAAAATATTTGAGGTTTCTGTCTCCTTGATAGGTTGGAAGAATACACCTCGCAGAATGGGTAAGCAAATTCGCACTCCGCGGAGTGAGTAAAAATTTCGGGCAAACCCCAAGTTCGGCGATGGAAAGAAATTCTATTAAAGAACTTATTCTATTATTCTATTCTTCTCTCATTCTATAATTAAAGAACTTATTCTATTCTTCTTCTATTAAAGAACTTAAAATACTCACAATTACCATGAACTACTTCTCGCAAAGGCATCGATATCGCCGCTTTGTAAAACAAGATACAGATTTAAATAGAACATAATCTATTTAGACCTTCCCCTTGACATTTTCTTTATCTCCGATGAAAACTAATGTTAAAAGCAAGGGTAATAGAAACATAAGTGCGGCTGGCTTGGCTACCGATTTGCTTTAACGAAGTGGAAGGAGATATCGGAATGGAAGGCGGCGCGCAACGGACGTTAGATGACCGATTAACCACGGCCCCGCACCGTAAGCGGAGCTTTAATTCAATTTTATTGCCTCTCTTATCAAGAGCGTTGCCTCCCTAGTGCACCTCCTCACGCGACCATTATCGAACTGACGGCCAGAAATAGTGGTGCGACCCAATAGGAGAGGGGAAGAGGCCTTGATTGTTCAATTTGCCACAAACTCGTGTCGTTACCAACCACGGTTACGGGCGCCTGTCACGGAATGGTGGTCTCTTTAGTCATCGAATCACTTGTTTGTTTAACCTCAGAGTCGATCGAAAGTTTGATCCCGGTGGTTTGAACTTCCACTTCGGATCTTAATTCTAAGGTAGATGTTGCTTCCAAACGTACAAACAAACAAACGTACGTTACGCGCTTCTAATCTGTTCTGGACAGGGACACGAACGGGCTGAAAAGCTCGATATGTACGAGTGAAAATGATCATCCTCGTGAGCATTATGCTGAACCACTAATATATCAAACTGGTAGACAAATGCAAGGAAAGAATCAATTGGAAATATTTGTATTCCCTTACCCAAGAAGGCTTAATTTGAGAGAATCTAGTGATATATTCGTGTTAGTATTAACATTTGAAAACTTAGTTCGTCATTCCCGCATAAATATATTCCTTGCGGTGAGGATGCAACGATGGAGAAGTATCCCCTAGCAAAGAAAACCCGGTTATGCGGGACATTTGTGTAATAGTCTATCATACTAAACATGTAGCAAGCGAATATAACGTATTTCACTTAAAATGCGTAAGTCACAATCGTAATTTTAGATAGGTTAGTTCTTATTACTCTGCGGGGACGTACACAACGCTCAGTTCTTTAGGATAGAGACCGAAATACGTTAAAAAAACTTAATTGTTCGATAAAAAGTTATAAAATGAAGCTGGTTATTTCACATTCTCGAACAGAATAGTAAAAGAACCGATTAAATTAACTCAGCCAAACTTCTCAATGTTTTCTATGCTCTTGTTAACTCTGCTGCTTTTGGTATTCTTTTGTAGCTAGGCACTTTACCTGAGAGTAGCTTTTAAGTGGTCCTCTCGACTTGAGGAGAGTATTAGAAAAGTGTCCATTCATGTCTCCTATACTTACATAATTTAATGCGTATGCATGTACGATTATAAATGTCGAAAATCATATTTGTATATGCAATTGTGTAAGGATGCATAGCGATAATTTGAGATATGAAGGGATGACATATGTTTTTATAGTTTAAGGGTTGTCTGTAGAAAATTATTTTTGTTGTGCAAACATAAAGTAGTCACCGGACAATTGGGATACTTGTTACGCAATTCCCAAAAATATTCATTTATCAATTTATTGATTTCCCGCCGCAGTTGTACACTGATGCCGGATTTATAAGCACAATCTGTGATCAAATTATTTGTTAATCCAAATAAAACACCAATAAGTACCACTAAATATCGCATGAATTATTATATTGTTTGAAATTAACTTTATCAAATTAGAGGTATTTACAATTTGCAATAAATACGTATATAATATATTATATCAATATTACGAGAATGTGAATTCTATTTATTACCTCAAAGTGTATTAGTCGAATAAATTCCGCCAAGCTTATCGATTGATAAGCTCAAGGAAAAACATGACCGGGAAACATTATTCTAAATCCCCTAATTGAACCTTGAACTAAATTTTCGCGAAAATTTCGAAGTAGAATATTGGACACGAGAATTGAAAATTGAAAAATATCCGCCTGTATGTCCAATGAAAAGCATTCAAACATTGGCTCAAATCAAATTCTGTGTAATCTGGGACGAGAGATGTAGCTTTTGAAAAGTTTGAGTTTTATGTTGTCATGTTATAATTTTCCCGTTTTTTATCGCATTGGTTACCTTCCATACACTATTTAGCATATAAAAATAGAAACATCTATTTCGGGAAACGTGCCCTCGGTTCGCAGTTAATTGTACAATGGAATGAGAGAATTCAGCGCGCGCGGAAAAATGAGAGAAAAATAGGCAAGAATTGGTCTTTTCTCTTTTACGGACGAAAATCACCCACGGATTTGGACTAGTTAGCATGCAATGAATGCCAAACGCAATAGAGACTACATTGATCATTAATTTCGGCTTCGTAAAGAGAATGGTCGGTAAAGCGACAAAAATCCGAGAGCGATATTACTTTGGGCTAGTTAGTTTTTTAGAAGTTATTCTAAACATCCAGCACCTGAGCGTTACTCGAGTACTTCACGAGGAAGGATGGGAATCTTTAGAAGGAAGAAAGCTTAATCAAAGACCTAATTTCCTTTATAAATTCAGAAATATTCGTTTCTAGACGATGTAAAGAATATTATGCGCCCACTTTGTTATATAAGCCGATTTTATGGTTCGTGGAAGATGAGATAAGTAGACGTAAGAAGCAGTCGATTCAAGAATTCATTTTTGTCACATTTTCACAATACGCGAAAGTAAGCGATGAGGGAAATAGAGTCAAGGTGCATACACGCCCTGCCACACGACGAAAGGTAGTACATATTTAGATGTCGAATTTCTACGACCAAAATTTCCTTCATAGCATTGGGGGTCAGAATGGAGCGATCGCTCTAGCCTTGATAACTCATCTGGTATTCTAGGATCCTAACAATTTGCCTGCGATCTAAGAAGTTTGAATTAAAATCATATTGTGGAGTTTTTACAGGATCACTATACAGCTACTACAATTGGCATTTCAAACAAATTTCACAACAAAATGGCATTTCAAAAGTTAACTGGAGATATTGTGTCAAATCGCCCCTCTGACAGGTACTTCCCCAGCTTGGTTTCTAAATACACCCCTGTTTAGAATGACTCCACGAAATTTGATACTTGTTACGAGAATTTGAATGGAATTATTATTAGAAGGATGACTAAAAAGCTACGAAAACATCAACTTTTTGCTGGGGCTATCGGAGGTTCTCCAGAGTTTATTGCTCTTATATTTAGTACACAAGCTTCCACAATACTGATGTCGTGCAAAATTCTTTTACCTCTAATGTACTACGTGATAAGAGTTACCCAATTCTAACATTATTAAATTCAACATCATTTTATGACAATCATTTAATGAACACAAAAAAATCAGGTAATAATCATAATCAATATATTTTATATTATTTATCTCAGGAAAAATTTAACTGGTTACGAGAGGATTTCCTTATTTTCTTAGACGCAAAAAATGAAATATCCACTTGTAAAACGTTTATCAGCGTCAACTTAAGCTATTGATCGCTATATTTAATTAAAGATTGATTGTTTTAAGTTTTTTTTATTGCATTAGTGACCAACTATGGCTAAGATCTATTCAAGCGGACAAGTATTTACTATATTGCGATTATAAGGCCCTTTCATTATTCATATACAATAAGTCCGCAATGTGCATATATTAGACGTTTGTAATGGGTTGTACATGGTATGTACATACTTAATTCCCCCCCCCCTCTCATCATCCAAATTATAAATTTAAGTAACTCCCAAGTTTTATCACGGGTCAGCCTTATTTTATGTGGGTCCTAGTATACGGTAAACTTTTTCGTATTTTGAAATCCGTCGTAAACCGGCGCGGTGAATGAAAAATGCAATGCGATGCGAAAAATCGTTCTTTCGAGAGATGCACTTATTCGAAGGATGGAAGCTCCAAATTTCGAGTTAATCGCGGTAAATTGAGCGCAAATCCGAATTTCAAAGCCTCAGAATTCAGCTTTATCCCTTAACATTCCGAGAAACTCCTCTTTCCGAGAGAAATAACGATAAATTGCTGGCGGATGGAAACTTGTATATATCCGAGACAAGGAAAAAGCCCGAACGAGCCGTATACTACCTCTTCATTTCAATAAATACTGGGCTTGATAACGCACGCGAATATTTTAACGCTTCGCTTGCCGACACCCTTCGTAGCATTGTGAAAGGGAGCTCGATACAGACAAAGAAACTGTTAACTTATATCCCGTAGTGCGGGAATACGCAACAAAGGGTTCACTGAAAGATATCCCGAGACCACTAATGGTCTGAAAGAAAGAACACGAGGAAGGCAGAAATGCTAAAGTATGGCACTATTTCCGACGAAAACCGCAATAGAAGCTTCTCATTGCATTTTGCTTTTACGGGAAAGTAGATCTCGATTTTCGTGTAAATAGCCACGTATGCCTTTCCTATGTATTAACTTAATGTATACGTGAGCTATATGGGAGGCAATGCGGAAATGAAATGGCGACGGATTGACCGTTGATAATGAAAAAGGAATCTTGCGGCGGCAAAACCACGTCCAGCATGAGCTTCTCCGATAGAATACGTGGGAAAATATGCGAAATGGAAAATTAAAAAGAAGAAATCCCAATGGAAATACGATAAGCATGAAGTTGTTTTCTGTGGACTGTTTTTTCCAATGCGGAAAATTGTGAAAATGCTGATGCCGCTTGATGTAAATGCAACTAATCGTAATAATGAATCAAAGTATGAATAACATATTGTCGGATGAAATTCATTTTATCACTCAAGAGCTTCGTAATAACTTACAAAAGACGAAGTCAAGGTATCATAAACTTTAAATTAATCATCTCTCTGATTGATACACTTTTGAGTACATTTACAAAGAATTAATACTAAGAGTGGTTTCATTGGGCTAAATGTTTCCCAAATAGACGTGTTTTTACTAGCAAATTTATTGTCATGTACGCTCTTTTTAATCTAGTCTAGTATTTGTTTTCTTTGATCCAAACTGGTATCAATTCTGCAGCTTATATCAAGGAATATATAATATAATCACATATTTACAAGTCTATCTCCAATAAAACCGTTGTTTGTTTCACTTCCTCTTTGGTAAATGGAAAATTAAAAAGAAGAAATTTCTCATTCTACGTGGTAATCTCCCGGATGTTAATACATTTTCTGGACTTAAATGCCAAAGTTATTAATTTTAGTACATTAAATTTTTTCTGCAAAAATCATTTCCTTATTTTATCTTAAATTTTTCCTATTTTATTTAGCCTTTAAATGCTTAGCACGAAAGAACACGGAAGAAGTTCCAGCCGGTGCCTAACGTCTCCTTGGGGGGGTACATGGGCGCTAAGTTTCTAATCATATTTAGTTTTCGTCATAGGATCGTGAAATTCCTGAAAATGTGAAATAAAGGAAGGATTAATTTAAATTAGTTAAATAAGGGCCGATGATAGAAAACCTCAAATTAAATCCTTGAAAACAGACCCTGATTCTTACGAATTATTTTTCCGTGGTTCAAAGTTTTATGTGCAACTTTATCTACACAATTTTTATTTGTATATATTATATATTTTATTATTATTACATTTATATATATATATATTATATTATATTTTATTATTAACTTTATCTACACCGAAATATGTTTGTTCCCATGCATGTGTAAATTCAGGTTCTTCAAACTCATGTAGAGTTATAAATATAGACCTGTTTGAGTTGGACTAATCGATGTTTTAGAAATGTCTCGGTAAATTGTCCAGTAATGAAGAAGCATTACATTATAGAGGTGGATAGGTCAGGGACTATCACGCCAGCTTAAATTCAAACATAGCCGGAAATGCTATTGAAGTAGACGCGTACAATTTTGATGAGAAATTATCTCTTTTTGTTATCGCTTTCCTTGATTATTTGCTACGAGTCCTTCCATACTCAAAATCTTTAGACAGATTCTTCAGTTAAGAAGACTTTTAAACAATATGATCTGATCCGTTGGCTGCTAACTATCGATGAGCATAGAATCACATAAAGTGTTGACCGAAATAAAAATAATCATGACTAAGTTGAGAGGGGTTTTAGACTATGAAGACCAGTATTGCGATTAACCACATATATTTGTAATGTTTATATAATTTTTCAGCGATTCTTTATTAAAGTCATTTATCCAAAAAAAATTTCAGCCAGGACATGGAATCAAAAATCTTAACAGAAAATAATCGTTATTTTTCCCGGAGAAAACCAAACCCGAACCGAAACATAAATTCTTGAATCCAAGCCAAAGGCCGTAATTAACCGTTCTGAATATTATTTTCCTGAGACAAACAATATTATTTTACAGAGCGATAATTGACTAAGCTATAATCTTTGATCATTGTTTCTTCAATATCGCAAGTTGTGTTCTAAAATTCCATTAAATTCAATTAAAAGCTACACATATTGAATAACCTTCCGGAAGGGTATTATACTGATTGTTGAAACGTTTCGAACCTGATTGACGAAATCAGGTGAAGCGGAACTAAACCGAAAGTAGTTTATTTCATTGAACCACGAAAAAAACGAAAAGCGAAATCCACAACTAAAAATATTACGGTTCGATGCCCTAGTGCTATCCCACTAAAGATATTGCCACCGCACCCGAAATGTAACGAATAAATAAATAACTGATGATAATAGTCAATAAATACTTTGCACATTGCCATGGCAAGCTTTATTTTTACTTCATTACTATGCCCTTGGACGAGGTTACGCCTTCTGGTGTTAATTTTATGCCTTCTCTAGTCTTTGAAGCCAGTGTTTCCTACTATCACGCAAACCCCTACTCCTACGTGGGAGGGCTGCTTCTGAAATGGGAAAGAGACAAAGATTCGATCGCAGGGGAGGAGTTGAAACCGTAGAGAAGAGTGGCCCCGAATTATCTCTCACCATTCGAATAATTGCCGTAAAAAGTGATGTCTTTTCCGTGTAGGGCTTATTTGCATCGCCCTCTGCCGTTTAATCGTCTGAGGGCAGATCACGAGCTCGATAACTACCTCGGCCCACTTTGCATTTTACCCCCGCCGTCCGCATAATGAATTCAATTACGTAACGCAAAGTTATAGCGAGATGCGCACGAAAGATTTTTCGCCTCTAGTTTAACGAGCGATAACTCACACTATAACGCGTCGGGTGCGTGCTAAACGTAAATATATAAAGGCCATGTTAAGCGCGTCGGTGAATATAATTATCGCCATCTGTGAATAATGGCGGAAGAGATATAACGTTTCAATCTCGACGGTGGACACGATATGAAAAATCATCTCTTTCGGACGCGTAATTGTTTGATTTATGCGTCGGAAGATAATTTTGAAGGGTGTAACAGTCAGATAATGTTGCAACACTTAATACATTTCCTGCGGCATATGTCCCCTACTTTTTCATCATGGGTATTTCCTTTCCGTGATAACTCGAAAGCGAAAGAATTTGTCTTTTTAATCGCCACGATCTGGACGCATAAACTTCTGCTGGGTGACCTTATTAGGCTTCCTTTTTTAAAATTTTTAGTTTTCCCTGTATTTTTAGAACCAAATATAAGAGTTTAACGTCGAAGCTTTAAAGAGATCCCTGAGGTTTCACATATTTGCATTGACCACTGATATCAAGCGATAGGTGGTCACTCTAATTTAAAAAACATTACGTGCACATTAATTAGGTTTCGAATACATCATGAATGTGAGGATAGCTCTCCTAAACACTCGACAAAATGTAACACAATAGACATGCGAAATACCGGAGTAAAAGAATTAAAATAAGAAATTCAACTCAATTTTTTAAAATATCCGAATGGATCATTAGACCTATGGCTTTTATAAAGGGTAATTCGATATTTGGTCTGACATATTTACTTTTCTTACCCTAATATTGGGTCAATAATTCCCTCTGACATGAAATGGAACGAAAACTATCACATGAAAAAATAACTAATCATGAAAAATAACTGATTTTTCTCCATCACGTCTGACTCCTCGAAAATTTTCTCCACGTATATTCCTTGTCTTTTACAGTATGGATTTCATTCTCCAGCTCCAACTATTTTTTTTACTTTAGAACTCATTCATCGATCAAATGATTTGTACACTCTGCTAATAAAAATTCATCCTATTTACTGTTTATAATTCGCACTTTATACGAGATTGGTGAATTGAATGATAAAAAATTAAATTTATTGATTATGTAAAAGCCACAACTGTATAGATAAAATAACTTTGACAAAATAATTAAAATAAATGCGTGGTAATGTAATGACTATGAATAAACGAAATCAATAATTAATCCCAAAATAAAATTACGAATTCAAAAAAGATGAGGAATTTGTATACATTTATGTGTCTGCGAGAGATGATCAATTTCGTTCTATTGGGAAAAACAATTTATCAATGATGAAAATTCGCTATTCACTAGTCGATCAGAATCGCTACACTTCTTTCAGGACTCATAATGGGGCAAAAATGGCAAAACGACCTCAAAGTCAGCAACCATTAGCCCGTCACAACCTATAGAACGAGAGAGCGAAAAACTTCCCCTCAGAAGCGATTCAAAACGACACACTGGGTCCTAGTGTGGAGATAAGCGGACATAAAAAGGATACGGAGGCGATGAGGAAAATTTGGCGATAGAAAGAAATGGAAAAAGGAATGGGGATGGATGAGTAAATCGACAGCGAGGCATGTTAATCCAGGGTGGCGTGCACTCGCCATGGAAAGCAACGGCAATAAATTTCATAGCAGATAAACTCTCCGGCGATAAAACAATGGTTTCGCGTGCGAGGAGTGGAAATAGTCTGAGATAAAAGCGTTTTATCCGAAATCCGAACCCTTCCTCCTTCCTACACCCTGTTTTAAGTGCGAGCTTCATTCGGAGGGCCACCTAACGAGATATTACTTTTTGCCTTCTTTCCCGCTCTCTCGTTGATCGCACATTGGGAGACTGTGATTCTTGGGAAATGAACGGAGGGTAATTGTATCGGTTGAAATGGAGAATGAATCAGAGGGAGAGCAACCACCCTCTGCCGAATTTTGATTAGATTTCTGACCTCGCACATCTTTGTGGCGTGCTGTCGCCGAATTATTTAAATTGGGACATTCGTGATTGTTTTCATTGAGAATTTCGCTTAAATTAACTGTAAGTCAGTAATTTGGCCCTGATTTTTTCTTTAGCGGGTTTTAATCTAACTTCCTGTTTAAAATTTAGTTTTTGTTATCGGAAAGTTTCGGGAGTTTTAGACTCAGCCCCGTTAGTTTTTTTTATTTCATTCAAGTATTTCCTAATTAACAGAAGTTGTTAGGTTTTTTAAAATATCTTAGACCTTTACTTAGACAGGGGTTACATTATTTAGATTAGATTGTTTTGAATTGCAATGTCTCAATTTCTACTACTCTATCTCAAATCAGATCACTAATGAAAGGTCGAAATAAAAATGCGAAGAAATTAAAATGGAATAGATATAAATGATTCGGAAACAGCTCAGAGGCGACTTCTTACTGAAAAAGCTGGGGAGTCCGGATAACCAAATGGGCAACGCTATGGCCTTTTCAATGGCTGTCCTGTGTTCGATTTCCGGTGGGGGGTGAAAGGTGTGAAATAACCACAGCTGTCGAAGCACTAAAAAATACTACTACTACTACCACCACGACGGAAGAAGCCCAAACAAATGTTTTACAATACAAAACTATGCATTATATTTTAATTGAGTTCATCTTAAAAAAAAACTCCACGCATAATTACATTCACCCCTCACCCCAAGCTTCTATTTTATGAATAAGTCCTAACAGAAGAAGAAAGTAGTGTATACCTGTAGTTTGCCTATTAGTCTTTGCCCATTAGAACGAAATCTCTTATATATTCATAACTAGAATGTTTGAATCCTGGTCAACTTTCTTTAAATTAATTTTACTTTCACAAAATTTTCTGAAAGATCTCCTATTTATTCTTTTCTGCCATTTATTTCCTTTGATACGAATTCTTACAAACTCTAATGCTATACATCGCTAACACAGACTGTTTCCTACGTACTCTCTTCCCCTCACAAAGATCTTTCCAGAATATCAAACATCAAGTACGATTAATCTAATTGCGGGTACTTCTAGACATTCCATATTTAACTGCATATTCTAACGTGATTTAATTTCTGCATCATAAGTTTGCCACTTTTAATTTCCCTCTACGTACGGAATATAAATGTGAAAGGATAACGGCTTCTTTGACTATTGGTATCCATGTAAATATCTTAAGTAGATAACGGATAGCTGATACTTTTCTGCGCAAATATTTTGATGCCACATTTCAAATAGTCGATTTAAGTTACTTATATACTTTAAGGTTAAGGTCTTAACAAAAGGTTAAACGTAAATTTCCGTCCGTGTTAAGCAGTCTTCTCGCAATTTTCACGCAAATGCTGAAAATTTATCCCTTCCTTGAAATTTTTCGTCATCATTGAATTATTATTAAATAAATGTAATAATATAATAAATAGCTTATAATTGAGCAGACAGTCCATGGCATACGAAGATTTAGCATTTTGACTGGAATATTTAAACTATCCCTATTCTGACTAATAAGAGAGATTCTATAACACAATCGTATGCATTATATTTTTAGGGAAATAAACGCAGTGAAATTAGAATTTTTTACATTACGTTCCTTTTGCGTTATTCCTCTAGAAACATATACATAGAAATTGCTTCATGTCTTTCATCCTGTCAGGCAATTCGCTACTTCTTAAAGAAACGTGGTCATTTTAATAAGGCATCCACGAAATTTATCCGCTTTACCCCTCGAAATAAGACAGCATTTCCATTTTAAATGTTTAATTATCTGGCAAGATTTTGAACAACCCAAGTATCTTATTCAGTACCGAAATGCCTCTTTTAATGATCGAATCTCGGTCCCATATCGGTTCCTAGCTACCTTGACTCAATTTTGTACATTTATCTATATTTCAATGGAATTTCGGTTTCTAGAAAAATTATTCAAGCCGTCCCATCAGCACTATTTCAATCATAGATTAGCAGAGTGCGACACTACTGTCGTATTGAGAGAAACCAACGTTGTTTTATTAGCTTTAATATTCCTCGCGGACTGAGACATTATTGCCGTTCCATGGATTATCCCATGCGAAGACTCCTTACGATGAATGGGATATAGACTCCGTTCCTCTGAGAATTACGTCCGCAGACCGCTAGTAGACAATTTTCCGAGTTTTGCGGTATTCATCGTAACGTAAACTTACGCCCACGATGCGATTTCATCCACAGCAACCCACCGCCATTTTGAAATCCGAATGTTTATTCAACAAAATTTCTACACACGCGATTTAGCCGCGATTAATCGCCCCGGAAAACCATCTCATCCTCTTATAGAGCAAAAGAGTAACAATTACCGGCTCAACCCCTCATTCCGCGGTGTCAACTAGTTTTAAACGCGACCATTTCGAGCGATGCGAGTAAAATTACTATCGCTTCAGTCAAATTGCAGGAAGATCAAACCGCTGGTTAGCGAGGGGCTGGCGAGCATAAGAGATTGGTAGAAGAAAAAAGAATCCAGGGGTAAGTTAATGAAAGGGATCTGAATAAATGGAGACAAGAAGGGGGGGACGGGAAATGGAGAGAGGGCGTGTGTATGGGTTGAGGAGTGGAGTGGAGTGGCAAGAAAGGGCGGGAAGAGAGATGCCAAGTGGTTGCACTGCCGAGAGGTTGCTTGTTTTTATGATTTTAAAATAGTCTACGCGCGAACGCGTAAACAAAACTATTGTGAATGCATCGGAAGGAACGCTTTGGAGGAGTGGAGCGCACGATGTTAATTAACAACACTCGTGCGGGAAGCGGGGATCTGCGAGGGGAGTACGAGAGGAGAGTGGACATATCCGATGGCGATTCATATAGCAAAAGGAAAGGCGTGGCCTAAGAATACGATCGACGATCAATCGGCCGCGATTTCCAGAAGCGGAAAAATGGCGCGAATCGAACTTTCCCACAATTCCTTCCGCAACGGCGGGAAGAAATTAATATTTATCGAGAGAAAGAGTCTTTCTCCGATATTTTCGGACCGCGGACGAGAAAGGGTGGTCAATGCAAATGGCTTCGTCGGCATCAAACGGTGGAAATTTTCGAATTTGGCTCGATCGAAGAGCGTTCGAATTAGCACGCACGCGCAGCAACGTGAGCGGCTCATTCGCGACCACTCATTCTAATGCGCACGATTATCCGCGGTGGTGGGGCGAATTTGGACGATATTAAAAAAAGCCGGATGGATTTAAAGTAATTGGTGTGGTGAGTGAGACGGGAGGCGGATCGGTCGATAGGGACACACTTCCAAAGAAATGAGACCTCCAAGTTCCACATTTCTTCCGGATAACTAAATGTGGGAGAAAGTAGCTGCTTTGCACGTGGAATAGTGCTCCTCGAATTTTTCCTCCGGCGCATATGCCTAAAAACTCAAAGTTTGCGCAAAGTAATCCGTGCATTCATAAGTTTCGTAGATATAAAAATTATGTGTTGAATGGAAAGTTGCGATATTTTCGCAGCCACATCCTATGAGTGATACATTTTCTCGGAAAATAAAGCGCTTATGTAACGTAGAATTGGAGGTATATAATACCGTCGGATATTACGATAGAAATCGACAAACTAAAAGAGTTAAAAAGGCATAATTTGGAGTAACTGATAAGGAATATCCAACAACTTTGGAAGAACGCTAGAGAATTCAAATTAAATTAAGTCTCGATATACTTTCACATCCTTTCTACTCATAAATCTGTCTTAGTTATTTCCTCGACATTAAGAGAGGGAAATTCGCAAAACGGAGGATTCCTAATTTTTTGGTAGAAAAAATACAACAAAAAATGAGCAAAAAAAAAACAGTACAAACAATTCAGAAAAATAGAATCACTGAGTGCTTAAAAAATCCCTAACATTCAGATAAACAACAAATTGGGAGGAAAAAGGTTTGATTCAAATCACTTGCTTTGAGAATGTGATAATACTTTTCATGTTACACACTTAACAGCCAATTCTCAGGTTTCTAAGTACTATTTTCATCACCATTCTAAGCCGCTCTCAAACAGGGCAAGAAAAAACAAATTTCCTATATACCCTTATTTCATATACAAGGAATCCTCGGACGCGCATGGCGATCTACCTCACCAAGGTGGAGAGATATCTTTCCATACGCATACCCAATAAATCGAACGTCCGCTCACATTCGGAGAGGAAGCGTGTTGCGAGCGAAGTTCGAATCAGGCGATAGTAAAAACAAAGCGCAAGGGGAGCAACCGAATGGCAATCGGAACCGAATGTTAGAGAGAGTTACAAAGAAGACGGACAGATGGATGGAATCGGCCTCTTGTCAAGACTACCGAGCAGTAAGAGAGTAAATAACTGGTTGGTATCCAGTCGGAGAATTTCATCTATGGTGCCCAGGTTGAAAAATTCGGAAGACGGCATTAAGAAAAACCCGAGTAAATCCTGACGATCTTAACTGATGAAAAAATCTATAGTAAACTTGGGTTTAAATCACAAAATTCAGGTCCTTATTATCCAAGAGTGGCCAATGAATCTGCTGTTGTATTCGACTTTGATACTAATTTCCCGACCGCGATGGATTAAGACAAACAATATTTGGCATTTTTAAAACGAAAATTATCAACAGTCGCTTTTTCGCATCCACGGAACTTATTTTGTGATTCATCAACGCTTAGAAAATTTACAATCAATTTAATGAAACCATAGAGTATGTATATCTTACTCTATGATCAAACGTAGATGTATTATAAATATAAGTACCTGAATTGATGAAAAATATTCGAAAGATAAGAATTTTTCGATTACAAGTCGTATTCAAACCAAATTTCCATCAAGATCTACAAAGTCTTTCGAGAACGTATTTTCTTTAAATTATGGTGCGTATTTGAACTAAGTTTATAAACCTCTTACCTCCAATTTTTACCATTATGCATATTCAGGTAACAATGTTAGTCGCAGTAATTCTATTATACGCATGCCGTTAAGGGCACCCAGAAAAGACTATTTGTTGTCTTAGGGTGGATTATCCCATTGTAGGGCCTTAAAATGGCCCTCGCTCCTAGGCCCTAGAATTGTTTTAATTCCCCCCCTGCTTCTTGGGTCCTTTTCGCACATTTTGCAGTATTTTTTGATTTATAAGCTTGGGAAAGAATTACGGCATCCACTATTTAAATATTTTGTACGTGCTGGTTGGCTGTGCTGTTCTTGGTATTGTTCTGTAGTATGCTTCAGCCGAGATGTGTGGTTGTCTCTGCCTGCGGGAGTCTTTTGAGAGGTTTTCCACCCGGCATAGGGCGAATGCCGGGTAGAGTACCCATTGTTAATCCCCTCTAAATATGTATATATATAGTGAGTCTGATGAATAGACAGTCAGTATATATGCCAGTCTCTCCCTGACTGAACATATGTACGAGTGTAGCCATAAATTTATAAAAGTAGACTAGTCACTTGTAAGTGGAAGAAAATAATATGTTGAGACTCGAATGGAGAAAATACACGAGTAAAAGGGCTTTATTATTAATTATTTAATAGTATAAGGGTTAAAATGAATGGAGATTTAGAAGGGTTAAGAGCTAAAACAAATTAAAATCATCAACAGGGACTCTAATGCATATCAAAATTGAAGGAGATAGAAAATAACTAGTATTGAACTTTTACTTTACAAAAAACTGTTTTAAAGGGTTATGCATTTAAGGCTAAATTTCTGTATCCTGCATGTTTAAAGAATTTATATTATATATAAATATATTTTACATTTATATAAAAGGCATCGAGCAGAATTCGAACCGGAAACTAAAAATTAAAATCATCTCTCTCGAAATCCGGGTCCATAGATAGAATTAAACAATGTAGATGGATGGTGTGATTACTTGATATTTTAATGCATTTTGATTTAAATTGATGAATGATTTTGATGAATTGAATGTACGGCACTGTTAGTTGATGTAGAGTTGGTTGGAGGATTAACACTAGCGATATGTCCTTCTTCGATTGCGATCAACGCAGAATTAGAAACAAACGCAGGCTTTCATAAAAACTCGACGGACGAAAGAAAAAGTAGAGGAGGGGTACGCGTCTCCGCGGTCGGATTCGGTTAAAATGGCAGGCGCCAAATAAAGAGGGGGAGCGCGAAACAATAGGGGTGTCCAAAAGAGCACGGGGAAGAGGGAAGGGTAAGCGAATGCCTTTTGTTCCTCAAGGGAGCCACGAGAGTCTCTCGTACGCCTCCTCTTCCTTCCTCCAACTGTCAACAAACTTCTCCCACAACAGACCCACACCCCAATGGCGAGAGCTGAACCAGAGACTTTGGAGTAGGAAGGAGTAGTGAAGAGGATAGGACGGGCCCCCCAGACGACCCTCTTCGGCTGCACAGCTGCGGAGCGGCACACACCGCGGCTGCTGCCATTGTGTTGAGGGTGGGGGGGCGGGGTGATGGGGGGAAAGGGTCGGAGGGGGGGGGGAGAGGGAGATGACCACATACTAGAGCTCCCCGGAAGCGTGATGCGAAGAATTTCGCGAGGTCGGTGAATTATGTCCATTTGGGGATCGATACTCGAGCTATGGCAGAAAGGGAGAGAGCACTCACGGCGATTAGGATTAGCGCACGTTACGCTCTATCGTCCATTCTTTTCGACCGGAAGGCCACGTTTCGGAGATGAAGGATTGAGACTTTGATATCCCGCTATAATCACTGTAAAATTTTAAATATCGGCTGATGTATCGCAAAGCAAAATATTTTACCTATGATTGTTATGCTATCCGAATTCCCGTTCCCTTTCTCACATGAGTATTCTTGCATGATGTAAATGTTGAGAAGAGCATCTTCTTTAATTTACTGAGTGTAGTAGTTATTTCAACTCGCAGTGAAACTTGAAACTTCTCTCAACTCTCCAACTGATATTTTCTGCCAAGTGGTAACAATGTCCACTATATGTAGTGTAGAATGTGCCAAATTTGAGACAGTGGAAACATCTGAAATTTTGCCATCCATCAGGGTTACAAAGAATCCCCTGAATTAGACAAAATATTTTTATGCCGATCAATTCATTAATCTATTTTGAAATTCTTAGTCTGGATTGTTTTACTCTATATGTGAATTATAGTCACGAGAAATAAATATTAAAACTTCTGATTGTCTCTGAGACATGGTGTGGCATGGGAAGGAAATAAGATCTCTGGGTTGATGGTAAAACAGAGGAAAATCCATAGAAGTCAATAGGAGAAGTGTTAAAACTAAAGGGGTAAAGTGAAGTCAGAGAAATGGGTAGACCGATGTTACGAAGGGATAGGCTGAAGAATACGCGAGAAATTTTCGATCACATAAACCCCCAAGAGGTAGTTTACTAATGTATGTATTATTCTTTCTTCATTTTGGCCATCTAGAGGTCTCGGGTCGTCTTCAATTCATAACAGATTTATTGTTATCAGAAGCTCCAAATACTTGAATATTTTCACTCCCTCAATAGTTGTTCTTCAGAAAAATTGATCCCTGCACTTTTCTTAGTCCTACCTCAGGATCCTCTCGAAAATATCCTGTCAGTAAGAAGCTTTTTTCTTTTGTACTCGTCTTTTATTTAAGCTGTTTATTGTTTAATTTACCATGACCTTTTGGATCCAAATCAGACTTGATTTCCTTCACCAAGGATATCTGATGATATATTCTGCATCCTTTCTATATTCTATCTAAATCGATATTTTCCCGTTTCTGCTATGTTTACTGTTTCTGTAAAACTTATAGTTTCTGAGAAACTTACATGAAAGTTTTATGGACGCTTATATTAGGCCATTATTTGTAGAGATAAATCTTGATACATCTATCTAAATCTATAACTATCCACGCAAACAGTACTAAGGCAATAAGTACACAAGGAAAAAGAAATTTAGCGATTGTATGATTAATTTTAATAAGCGTTTGTGTTTGCTAAGGTAAATCTATATACTCTCCGCATAGATGTTCTTTTTTAATCTGATTAAAGAGTTAGTTTAAAGCTATCAGCAGATTTCATTCTGGCCGAGGTCTGTACGTTAATGCACTTTTCTCCAAACTTTGAATGTAATTCAAGGGAACTAATTTTAATCAATAAAAAATATAAATTTATTACGTCACTAACACATTTCATATCTTTGTAGAAACACGTAGTAACACGTGTATATTAACTCTAAACATTGATGACTTCTTGTGATAAATATTGGGCTTCTTCAACAATTAGCAGTTATTGTAAGAATCAGTAGCTTAAAAAAACATAAAATTATTTTTTATTTCTAATGGAATTTATAATAAAGAAGATGCCGTTTTCAAAATTCTTTCTTAAAGAATATGTTAAAGACAAACAAAAACCTGATCGAGAATGATCTTCCAAAACCTTTCACCTACATCGAAAAATATTTTAATGAATTCCACTGCTCTTTTACTGTATAAATTAATGATAGTTTATATTTATAGCTGTTTAAAAAATACAAAACTTCTAAAATTAAGGTCCAACCCCGAGTAGGTAACATTAAAATTTTCGACGAATTTTATAGATGGTTTCTCTAGATGGCTTAGAAAGATTTTACATTCATTTACTTGACCACACATTCCGACTTTGAAATCGAAATATCCTTTAGTTTTAAACTATGAGCTTTTGATTCTAGTCAAAGATAAACTGAAACATAGAGGGAAAACATTCATTCACTAATCTCCTCTTATCTTTGTAACGTATAATTTTTTATACAAAACATCAACTGCTATGCTCAAACATTTGAAAATCATTACTTTGGGAAGATGAACTTTCGTTCACTAACGTCATATCTTTAAGCGGGATAGTGGGATGATAAATTAATTATTTTAATCTCTAGATCTTCCTCACAATGTACACATCCTCACGCTCTGAATCACAAATGTTTTTGATGATGGTACTTGATATTTCTAATAAACCTTTTTCGCTTGTATGACTCAATAAGTATAGCAATCCAGCCAATCTTGGCCCCGCATAACCAAGACTCAACAGCATCCGACCTTTTTTGCCTCGCAAAGAGCCAGATGAAATGAAATGAAAAACCCAGAATGTTACAAAAGGATGCGCTGGCAACTAGAATTTTATATGGAATTATATGAGAATATTTGGAAGCGTTTTCTTTAAATAGCCAAAATAATAATCCCCGATGGAATGGCACGAATGAAAAGGATGGATCCAGAATGACTTCCAAAACAAATTGAAGGGAAAGGGGAGGGGCGGGTTTGTGCGCGAAACGTGAGTGGCATTCATTTTAAGAGGTCACTGTCAGGTCTCAACAATCGAGTGGTATTTATTGAGCCAACATATACTAATCGCGAAGAATGGCATAGAAAGAGCGGCGAAATGTGCGATCCTGAAGCAGTTCTATTGCAAAGCGAGTGAGAAAATATCGCCCGCGTTTAACCCACACTCACTCTTTTCTAAAACGAGAAATAGGCGTCTTGGATAAAGAATATCTCTTGGAATATGCTATAATGACTCTAATTTATATCGAAGTTTTCATTTTCTTCTCAGCGTAAGCTAGCTGATATTTCTGCTCCCGGCTAGCTAAAAAACCCAGCCCAGTTACTCGGTTAACACCAATGCTGTCCAGATTTGAAAAAAATAATGCATTCGACTAAATTTAACACTATACTTACGCAATGATCCGTATTAAAAAGTTGCATTTCTTTCTCTAGAAAATATCCTTTTCGATTTAACTGAATTTGAATTAACTCTGAAGATATATACACCTCGTAAGAACTTTGTAAATTTTAAATACGAGGTCTTGTAAAGGAAAAGACGATAGAAAGATATCCTGCGGTGATTCAATGACAAATGGTCAACAACAATGATGGATCAAGTAGTGATTTTGTAACGCTGGCAATACACCTAGGATCTGACAAGCAGCATGAATTAAAATCAGACAATGAAGTTTCCACGATCACTATTTTACCACGAAATTATGGCGCTAAAAATTAATAAGAGATAAGTTGATAAGAAAACTGTCTTAAATCGCCGCCCCCCTTTGGCAGGTTTCCATCCTCCTTCTGAGAGTTTCTAGATCTACTCCTGATCAACTATCGATATTTTTCACGCTTTTTCAGGAAAAATTAAAGAAATACGAAGTCTTCTTCAATTATGACGGTCGCAGTCTGAGAAAAAAGCTCGCTATAGCTTTGTGATATTTTAACAATTTTTATTTGGGATTTAAAAACTTCATGAGATGACAAATATAAATACGCGTGCCATTTTTTAGCGTCACTCTGACCTCGTAGCTCTTATGATATCAGAGCCATGAATAAGATTTAGACGAGATTAAATCAAAGATACATTTTTCTCTATCCTGTACTGAGCTCCCTTTCGTCATAATATAGTAGCGAGAAAATAAATAAAATAAAACGAGGAATTTTCAATTGATGATATGACACGTAACAGTAATCGACCATGATATTATTGAAATTTTTTTGGAAGTAAAAGAGTCAGCATTTAGGAAAGTGAGTTATCATAGACTCTGGTCTGGTCTCATAGGCTGGTCTGAAACTGGTACTGCAATTTTTAACTTACCCAATACTTTTCATAGGAAAAAATCTTTTACTCCCCATTTCAATGAACAATGCCTCATGAAAGAATGTTTACCGACATAATCATAGGAAACGCACTCCCGGCGTTTCAATATATTCATCGCTCCAAGCGTGCGTAGTATGTTTAGGCAAGTGTGGTATCATGTTCTGGATGAACACGGTCATTACTGAGATTAGGGGATATGCTTGGGGGAGAAGGGTTACGGCAATCAGGCTGGATTGGTTGGGGTGACAGATGCTCACTCACCATGCACCGATCAATTCGTCACCATAACTCCCTCATTCTTGCATGCCTCCATTTAAAATGTCTGGTTTCATTGTTTTGATTTGTGCGGTCTTTCCCAATTAAGAAATTTACCATGTCGAATCGTCCGGAAAAGTTTAAGGATTTCCTGTTCCGCTCATACCACATTCATTTCGAAGTTGAAGACGTGGAACTCAAATCTTAGTTCATGGAATTTAATCTCTAGAGACCGTCCGAATAATGTTAGAAGAGTTGATTACTCTCACGACAAATTCGGAAAAAGCGGAATCCTCTATTATAATGCATATACTCGGAGTGGGGCGGCTTAAATAAACTTTTATCCATAAATTTTAATTTTTTAAATTTTAGATACTTCATTTAGAAGGAATGATCAGTTTCGGCAAAGATTCGCTAGTCTCTTTTTTCATTGCCATTAATTTCTACTAAACCTTGGTAAAATGACTCGGGATCAAAATTAAAGGCGCTAAATGACAATTCCATCTCGATTTCAAATGGCTGGGCGAAGCTCGAAGGTTTGAAAGGACGTAGACTCATATCGTCCAAATTCCGTGAGGATGCTTTGTTCAACACTACTAATCACTTTGTTTGACATCACTAATCATGCCCCAAAATACATTTAGATTGAATTTTAGACTTCTAATGTTTACATTGAAGTTAGATTGAATCGAATCATTGAAATGCAAGTTGGAGTCATTTATAATATGTTTGATATTATCAGAAAATAAGTCTAACCATTTTATTTAAAAAATAAATTCTGAAAGATTCTCGTTAAACATCCCTTCGTAACTTCATTAACTTCGGGCTTCATTAAATAAAGAAAATGTAATCTAATAACCAAACTTGACATAGGCTTATGCATAGTCGGTCCATATTTGTTCTAACGTAAGTACAATATTATGATACGGTAATAGAATTAAGCGTTGGGATTTCAATCAGTAAACGCCACTGTGAGACAAAAAATGCCTGCCTTAATTGTTGACTTTCTTCCCTTTTTCGACTTCAATTTAAACCTGTCTGACGTAAATTCTTTTTCTGTAACGATATATTCGTGGCAGACAAACAGTTAAATATTGAAGCAAAGCAGTGTAATTGTTGGCATTTTCACTTTCCGCTAATACGTATAAAGCAATAAAAGTGAGAGATACCTTGTAATTGAAATCAGGACAGGATTTAAGTTGTAAATTAGAGGCTTAATAAGAGGCTTTAGTAAGTGAGAGTAATCCCCTCGAATCGCAGCAATCAGGGATTCGAACCGTAGTATTTTTAGTTTCGGTTTTTGCTCCGAGTCAATGAAATAAACGATTTTCGAATAAATTTCGATTGCGATCCGTTTGCCTTCTTCATATCGGTTCGAACCCTTGAAATAATATACTTCTGCGAAAGGTAATTCAAAATGCGTAGTTTTACTATTAAATTTGATATTAGTTCTAGAACATAACTAGGAATATTGAAGAAATAATTATAGAATATTATACCAGTATACTTGACTCATAAATATTCGCCTCAGTGGGCTTTAAGCAGGGATATAGAGAACCGCAATATTTTTCGGATAGCCACATATCATTTCATCAGTTGGTCGATCTTTAGACTCACAACGATAGAAATAATTAGAATAATTAAAATATAATTTACATGTCTACTCCACTATTTCATAACAAACTAAAACATCTAATTCTAAACTCCTTTTTATATTTCGGTGAGGGTTTGAACAGATTAGTATATCTTCCTCCAATTAGAATGAAGTAAATCGAGGATTGTTGGGAGCCCAACGTCGGAACGGAATAAATAACGATTTCAAGTTTCGGTTCTGATCCAAAAATTTCAATCTTTTGGGGTCGCGTTCGGTTTTAAATCTGGATAAAATAATAGTGTATCCGGTTTAGTTTTTCGCTTCGGTTCCGGTTCGATCCCCACGGTTTAAGTCGCTAAATACATTATGAGTATAGCTTCATCAGTTTACGCACAAGTAAAATGATATTATTTGAAACTGAAATTTAGAACTAGATTAATAACGGTTTTCGGTCTCGGTTCGAGCTCAAATATTTTAATTACGGTTCGATGCCTGGTATGGATAGGAAATTTTAAGCAAAATTTTAGCATCGAGAATCTCTGCAAGTGCCCAAAACTAAAAATAAATTGGATTATTTTACTGCTTTCTTTCGTAGTAGGATACCCAAAAAACATCAAACCCAAACGTAGCATTTTTAGCAAAGATTCATTCTCGTCGCCATCGAATCGAAGTTATCTACATCAAAGTTCGATAGGCGGAGAAAATGAGCCAAATAGTGGTTGGTTCCTATGAATTGCAAATACATCGGAAGAGCTGACACGGAGTGGTTTGTCGATAAAATGAATGAGAGAGTCGTAAGAAGGGGCGAGCGGATTTAAGTGATCCCTCACTCCTCCGCCTTCTCCATTCTCCCCACAACAAATCCATTCTCATGCCTTTCAAGGTAAACGCTGAACCTACATTCACATCCATAACTATCCCTCCTCTCAGACTTTGGAAATCTTTTAAAACATCCCTCCCTCGCTCCTCTGGCTGAACCATGCCATCACATTTAAATCAGAAATCCCCATAAATTGCGGACCGCGAGAATACGGAAACGTTAGCCCCTAAAAATATTAATTTATTTTTTTCGACCGAACGTGAGCTGAATACACCACTTTGCCTTATTGCTGAAGGGAACAAACAAAGCATATGAAATCGTATGTATATAGTCTGCATCGCTTTCCGCAAGTATAGCGCACCAACTGGTTCGCTTCGGGTATCAAACCGGAACCGAACCGAAAACAGAAAAAAAAATTATTTTCGCTAGTGTACAAACCGAACCCAAAATTACTTTTTTTAAATCGAATGGAAACCGAAGACCGTCAGTTATTCTGTTAAGGTTTTCAGCTCCCAACAATCCAAATTCCTACCCTAGTGTAATTGGAGGATGGTTTACTTCACACAGGGAGGACTTAGAACTATTTACAAGTTTAATTCTAAACTCATGTGTAATGTAGTGTAAATGAATATAGCTAGAAATAATGTAAACAAAAGCTTTCAAAAGGATATTTTATTGTATTGTTCGGAGCAACAAAAACGGTCTGAAGCGGTTAGACGTTGGAAGAACTGAAAATAGAGATATCTGTTTTATATTCATTGACCAGGGGCGAGAACGGAAAAGAAAAAGATCATTGCTCGATATCCTAACAGAAACATTTTGGTTTACTGTGTGTACGCTGTCGGTGTGCCGCGCAGCATCTGAGAGTAACGCACTCTTCAAACTTTATATTGCTTTTACTCTTAATTTTTCTAGATACCGTGTGTTCTCTGCTGGACAGAATTTTTTCTGAATTTGCATTTAGTTCTAAAGAAGCACATTTGTGGTTTAATGTGTCGCGAATGTTGAATAAGGTGTGCCGGAAAAAAAGGAAAGGGGAAATCGAGGAAATTAGATACGTAAATGCGTAAAAATCCGAGGGGAATGTGAGGGAGTCGGAGCATTTCTGTGCGATTGTGTTCAGAAATGTATCGCAATATTAGAAGCTTGAAATTCTTTATCAATAAAACTCAAGACGAAAGAACAAGGCAAGTTTGATGGAAAAACTGTTTGGTCAGAATAAAAAGTGATATACGTAGTAAGATTGAGCTGAAGAAAATTGGCAAAAATGGTATAACACGAGAATGTGTATGTTAGTAATGTAAGAGTAATGTAAGACTCGCCGAATATCTCGCCGAACATGGTGAATAAAAACTTGAAGAGAAAAGTAAAAGGTACTTTAAAGCATAAGGAATATATAAAAGCATGATTATAATGGAAGAATATGATACTTCATACAGCGATAATAGTTTACTTTCATAGGCTACAGTGCATTATCATTATTATTATTATTGCATCCAGCTTTATTGCGGCAAAATTTTCTAAATTAATATAGTTTCATTTATAGAAGCATTTTATTTACTGGATGAATTGGATTGCTCCAATTAATTGTTAATTTAAAAATATTAGGTCGTCTGAATGGAGTTTCACCAAGGGGAACAGAATTGATTTCACATTAAAGAAATAATAACAAACATCATACATTTCGTACTGAGAGTGGGATGGTAATAAATCTGTTCCAAAATCTGTATTGTTAGAGGAGGGAAACGTAAAGCAGGTTGATTGGGCATGAAAGAAACCAGCTGAGCAAGGTGACAACTTAGAGCATAAAAGCGCTTCATAGGAAACATGGGAGTTGCACAAGGAAATTAGGTCTAGCAGGGCAAAGCTGATGCTACCTCCACTAATAAGAGGATTATATTGAGGAGTAAATAAGAAACACTGGGGGAGAAGATCGTGAAATCCTGTTGTTTCCTGTCTTGTACGGAAACACAGATAATATGGAAATGAAGTATTTGGGATGAGTTATTTTTCCTTTAAATGCTCCCCTTCCCTAAGTCGGTACTTTTTATTAGTAAAATAATAGGCATAGAGAAATTTATTAATCTAAAATTTGGACTAGTTAATTCATATCGGAGATATAGATTATCGATTACTTACAATTAGTAAAAATACTATTTAGAACAATAAACGTATCATATTATTGCTAGATTTCATCATCAAGTATAGTTTAATATTAGCATATAAAATGCATGCAAAAAGAATAAGAATGTTGACGCCTGGTTTAGGCTTAGTGGTGGCTTCGTTTGATTTAAGTTTAAATAATAATATAATATAGAAATGTGTACGGTAGATGAATTTGCCAATGCATCGCCAAAACTACCTCACTAAAATGAAATAGTCGGTTTGTATATCCGTGATAAAGCACACTTCAATGGCTAAATCATTTAACACTCCATCGGAAGATCCAAAATGCACTTTGGAATTTCACTCAATTACATAGCGCAACAGTTAATTTTGGAAACTGAAATCACAAATTGAATCTCGCTTCCATGTTCACGTGTACACGATAATACATTTAATCGTACCCATACGAACAAGGTCATTTCCTCCAATTATTTCAAAGAGCGGCATTGGGGATATTACTCGAGGATCAAAGTTTTGGGCGAAACGAAATTAATTCGAACCCACTCTTGAGGTTTAGGATGCTATTCCGTTTTAAATGGAAGGAAACATTTATCTGTTCCTATGCATCTCAAAGCGTAAAACCACTGTAGTTTCTTCCAGTAAAATAATCTCTGCTTTAGATATTAACTGCTAAGGAACCCTTCATAAACTAATACACTTTAGCGCACTTTTTTGATTAAAGTAAAGCCAGATGTTCCAGTTGGAAATTCCTTTAACAAACAAACTTAATGCTAAAAAGATTGTTTACATTTGGAAAAATCGCATGATTAACAGGAAGGGATAATCTTAATGAACCATTATAATAGTGGCTATCAGGAAAGCTTAAACGCCATACAACCCCTGGACAAGGGATGCATTGAGATCTTGAAATTCCGGTCGCCGTCCATTTAGAAATGTCAGATTCAATTTTGCGTCAACCTTTAATCGTGTGGATCCCTCTGTAAGAGATCTGGCCACGTGCCCCCGCCCTCACTCCGTCTTTGCACTTTATTAACAGTTCATCTACATTCATACCCTTTTAGCCACATATGGTCGTGTGCCGGAGGGTGGGAAACAAAGTTGCTGTTACACCCTTTATTATTGACCAGGGGCAGATTGGTCAGACACGACATTGGTACATGGGCGGATCGAGAAGGGTTGGGGAAGCGCCGACCCCATTGATGAT
This sequence comes from Pachydiplax longipennis, assembly GCA_036926295.1. Classification (NCBI taxonomy): domain Eukaryota; kingdom Metazoa; phylum Arthropoda; class Insecta; order Odonata; family Libellulidae; genus Pachydiplax; species Pachydiplax longipennis. The sequence goes on from JAVFKF010000010.1 coordinate 8,934,406, forward strand.
TTCATGGGACCAGAGATTTGCTTGGGGTGTTACAAGTATCTCAAACTAAGGACCGATATCGAAGAGTACGTACGATTACTATAAACCTATTGGTTTTCTTACAAAAGGACCGATACGATTAAAGGTTGACGCAGAATTGAATTGGAGTTTTAATAAAATAAGAGTATTCTAACTGTTAATCGGAGAGAATGAAAGCCTAAAAATACTGTTAATTCACGATAAGTATATTAGAAAATCGTTTGAATTGTTTCCGAACAATTAATTTCTTACTCTGCCTCATTATTTGTAAACAGCAAACGTTAATTATTTAGTAAGCGATTATATATCATGTTCATTTGAATGCACACGCTCACGGAAGAGGGTCAAGGAAATAATTATACCTAACTTTATTTCAGAGCTTATTAAAAGTCATGATAACTGTTGATTTAAAGTTGAATAAAACGAGATGAATTTATTACTCAAATTTTACATAAAGTCAATTTGAACCTGTAAACTTTAATTAAATTAACGCGCAATTCTACGCAAATTTTCTTTATAAAAATAATGGTAATTAAAACTCGAAATTCATAATTTTTTGAATTTCCGACTTTGATTGAACTCGATCCGAAATTTCAAGTACATTAGTAAATAAAAAATCCACCAATTACGACTTATGGGAGTAAGGAAGTAAAATACTCGTTATATTGTTCCCAAATTAGTTGGTTGAAGGGTTACAGATCTTAGGAACGGCTTTAACACACCCAAAATTTTTAGCTTTTTACCCAAAATATATTCAAAATAAACCGATATCGCAAATTACATACATAAAAAAAGTTTCCCACTATTATTGGTCAATTGATCACAGCATTAGCAAAATTATGGGAACCTATGATTTCTGAAATCACCGAGAATTCCAAAATCCTCTTCACTGGAATTTCTAGAATCCGGGAAACCAGGCAAGGTCCACTCAGAAAAAGCGCGTAACCGAGAGCCTCCCACTGTTTCTTTCGTTACTTAATTACAAGGAGTACTAAAGCGGCACTGCGGTTTCCCATCGATCGCTACGATTACCAAAGCGGATGTTTATTTCTGCTCCTCTCCGAAAACACGGCCCGGGGCGGCCGTCCATAATCATAATCCCCGATTAGTTCCCACTATTTGGCGAGGGCCCTACCGAAACGTCAGATCCCTCCTAAATACCGCACTTATGTCTTTGGAAGCGTTCCCTCCAAAGCTCCTTTCAACGAATGCGAGCCCTACCCTACGCTACCCTCTTTTCTTCCCCCGGAACCTGTTTCCGGGTCATGGCTCTCACTAATCCTCGTTCTACGCCACGGAAATAAGCCCCATTCTGCAAATGCGCATTGAGACGCGAATCGGCGCGTTGGGTGCTATCTAGTGGCCTCTAAGAAACAAGAAAAATATACAAGACTCGAGAAAATGTTACACGGCTCTCCCGTGACCGGTTCGCTTCTAAGTTTATTCGCCATTCATCAGCGCGGTCGGCACCGACAAAGAAATTCCCTCCCTTAAAAACCGAAGTTTCCCTGAGGATTTCCTTCGGGATTCTTCGAACTCCCCTCTCTTTTTTCTTCATCGTTAATACATACAAATATTCATAGCTTTCACTACACTTCCATTCGAAATCAGCAACCCAGTAGCCTCGTTTATTCATGGTACTCCTACATACCTTTCTTTCTTTGCAAAACATTTTCGTATCGAACTCACACATTTCTTCACATATCTTCGATACGTAAATTCACTTCTCTTATGAATATAATCCACCGCCCGCAAGGAAATTATTCACGGCACTCCTCTCTCTTTCGAATCATTAATATAATATATCGGTCATTATTCTCTCACTAATCTATTCCATGCCCCTCAAAATCCATCCAGAACACTCAATGCGGGTGAATTAAAAATTTAGACAAAAGCATTAAATTGTGCGCTTTCACTATCGTAAAAGAATCCGTTGAAGCTAGTCACTCAACTGCTGTTTTTACCGACGTAAGCATAGATTTTCAATGAGCTGATTATAATAAAATTCGTTGTAAGAGGCGAGGTTTTGTGGAAATCCATCATGCAGAATGAACCGTAGCTTTGAACTTTTTCCACAAAAAACAATTTTCCTTTAATAAAAGCACGACTAGTTTTCGATGAATGATCATCATCATCAAGTGAAGATCATATTGCTTTCCATTTGATGATAATGGATATCCATCGAAACCTGGTCGTGTTTTATAAAAGAAAAATATTTTTGTGGAAAAAGTACAACGCTTCTCTCATTCTACGGATGACTATGGGAAAACTAATCCTCACGCATCTTCAACTGTTCAGCATTCTTCCTCTACAGCAACTATGTAATTCTGATCCTTCTCCATCACAATCCACTTTCCATCAACATTAACTGCTCTTATTCTCCCTTCCACGCCACTCTACTATCCATCATCCACCATATCTACCATTCTGCTCTCATCCATCCTTTCCCTTTATTCACTTCTTTGCCATTCTGAGCCAATCCAAGCCGATGATTTCCATTATAACTTCCACAAAATCCCTTACGATTTTTTATTTCTTTTCCTTCGCCTTTTCCTTGCCTCGTTTCTTCTCCTGTCACCTACAGTGAGGGAAACTTCCGGACACTAGGCTTTTTTACGCTCGATTTCGTTTTGGAAAAGGACATAACGCATCCACACCAATATGTTACGGAAAGGGTAATTTGTTTGGCAGTAAAACTATGATGGACAAGAGATCATCTGTACTATTTTTGCTTGAAAATATTATTATATAATATCTATCTCTCTATTTTCTATAATAGATATTCTATGGGCTCTATATTTTTAACATTATCAGTTCCTTTCCTCCATTAAAATAACTTAGGCAAATTCTGTACCAACTGTCACATTTATTATGTAGTTCCATACAGCATTCTTGCTATTAATGAAAACATTGAATCATATTTTCTTTATTTAGTATCATTATAGCATATAGTATAGTATATATAGTATAGTATATATAGTATAGTATATATAGTATAGTATATATAGTATAGTATATATAGTATAGTATATCTATCGCTTACTTAACGAAGCTGAGCTACTATTGCAAAGGAAGAGTTTTCAGTTGCAATTTTTCTGATCATCTTCATTTAAATAACGAAATGAATCATGCACTCCTACTACAAAAATCATTTTGTGCAAAATCAAAGATGCAGTCGTGAAAACGAAAGTTAAAGTCTTTAAACAAAAAGATAGTGGGCGTTCAACAAATCAGTTGGCAGAACTTATATAAAGTATTGCCAAGGCGCGCAGCTTACAAAAAACCTTGCTCGGTTAGCTTATGAACTTTTACTTTCCCACAAGAGAATTTCGTGCGGTGAAGTAAAAGTTATCATAAATTACAAGTAAGTTTCGTTTTAGCAACAAGTAAAGCCTACCTCAGTGAATTCTATTTTTCTAAGGAATTAATTTTCCGACCATCTATTCCTGTATATTTGAAGCACAGACTCATCCCGACTCCTAATTTTCCGAACTGACGACAATAATCGCTTATGATATGTATGAAACTTCCTTCCAATAGAAGAGTTCAACATACATGCGCCCCGTCATGGATAAAGGTTAGGAAAATGTATGTTTATACGAGGTGAAGTTGTAGGCATAGACATCTGTTCCCTGAGAATCATCCGCCTACCCTAGCAAAGCTCACGAGTACCCCCCGGGGTATGCGAACCCCAGTTTGATGACCGCTAACATAGCGGACAAGAATTCGAAAGATACGTTGAAAAAGCTTTGTACTTCTGACAAATTGCGAGGCTAAGCCACCTCTTAGAACACGCTACGAAAATAAAAGAGGGAGTGTTACACGCTGTTGGAACATTACCACAGTTTTTCTAGAAATTCTTCCCTCTCGCTCACTCAAGGGGAAAAATAACTTTATCCAGAAACATTTATTGTCGTGCAGCAGCTTTGTTTAATGACTTGTTTCGAAGGCTTCCATAAAATCTGACTGAAAAATTAGTCCGATATCGATGAAAAAGATCACATTCGAATTTTGAATAGAGAAAGAGATATATATGTTTGAAAATTGTCATGCGATTCAGAATGATTTTGCAAGATCAACTTTCCTCGATCTTCCTCCTTCATACACACTACCAGCGACCGAATTAACATCGTCATTCTGTTGTCATCATTGCTATCGAAGCCAACGTAACATACTCCTTTCGTAACAGTCTAACACATTTCTTCATTCATTACGAGCTCTTTTGGTATTGTCCTACAATCTTTCCTCGTAATCTAACACTATTGCTTCCAAGACCATAAGTTTCTTGCCCATACAATCAAGGTATCTAACCAGATCAGAACCGAAAGCCGAAACCAAAAATACGTTATTTTTTCAGGATGAAATCCGAAACTGAACCGAAAATATATGAACTGTAAATGAAACTGAATGCGTATACCGTACCACTAAAACACTAACTACTGTTTTAGTGGTACGGTATACGCATTCAGTTGCATTTACTGTAACTACTGTTGCATTTACAGTTAATATGGACAACCACAAAGTCGATCCGAGACTAGTAGAATCTTTTATAGAAAATACATGAAATTTTGGACCGGAACCAAAACCAAAAGCCGTTGTTTATCCCGTTCCGATTTGCAGTCTACAACAATGCACATTTTACTTAAGTGTTGCTGGATGAAGGTTTACTAAACATGAGTAACGACTTGCAAGTAGCTATTACTAAGTCTTTTTGAATATTTAATGTGATGTATCGTAAATTTAAAAAGCTTGAAATAATAAAATAAACTTTCAGAAAGATGTAATATAACACTGGTCAGAACGGAAAACTTTTCGGAGCGTTTCGACGTCGGCAGAAGGAGCGAAACTGGAAATGAACCAAAGTTTGTTTTCTCTTTGTGCGAAAAATACTACGGTTCGCCGCCCTGCATAAAAAAGGCGGGCGCAAGTAGTCTCACATACGCTAACGTTTTCTTTTCTTTTGGTCTTCCTCCCCTCTTAATCACTCACCTAAAACTATCAACCATTCTACCTTTATCATCCCTCCAAATACCATTCCATTCCTAAATAATTTCCCATTAAGCGCACAATATTCTCTATCAATTAAAAAATATCAAATTTTACGCTCAGTTCACGACGGTTTGGTTCATTCGTACCTCTTGCTTAACATCTTTTGTTTATTGAGCATCTGTCCTAAAATATTTTTCCAGGATCTCATTTTACGTAAACTCTTACTAGTAAGTTTGTTACAACCTTAGTGATCGGAGTTCGAAAAGGCATTATGTATCTTCTATTTACATCCCCAGTTGTCAAGAAAATTAACGAAATACAACATGAATAGTTACTTTGTCATGTAAAACGATCTTTCAGAGTTTTATGATGAGCTACGTTACAAATTTAAAAGGAGGGAAATCTACTGAATTACCGACTTTAAAGACTATCCTATACTCATTCAGAACGAAGTATATTATTCTTGTTTATCTGGTAGCACTTGCGTTTGCAAAAAGGATTTTTCTGTTGAAAATAATTAGGGTATAGAAATCAGCGGTCTGATGAAAATCTAAATTCTAACCTAAAGAAGAACACTAATAACATTACTACGATCATTGAATCTTACGTGTAAGCAATACAAATATCACAGTAGCATAAAAGGACTAAAGCATATACTAAGGGTAGTTTTTCTAATTTTCTACAAAGTTAATATATTTGTTCTTAAAGTAATAAATCTTACTGTTTTGTTGAACTTTGTTGAAAATTGATTTCGTTAGTTACTTTAGATATCTATTAGTGTAATAATTAATTCAAATGAAAGAGGTAATTTCTATATTAAAATTTTTTATAAAGCCGTCCGCAAGCTAGAAAATTATCTCGAGCGGCCCCTTGACAAACAAATGTTAATTACCGCTGAATTGCGACTATTCACGCTAAAGTTCGAAAATCGTACAAAAAGAATAAATTTCGTTAAGAAGATTATTAGACAAGAAGTTGGCAAATCTTTTACGAAATTTGCGCATTCCTATTCTTATGGAATAGTAGAGAGTGGAATTACTATAATGTTGTTACGGACTTCTACAAATTTAATGGCTGCTCAAATATATGGTCACATAGGAGTTAGCGGGCTAGCTTAACTATACGGAGATCAGGGGTCAAATTTCTAGATTATGTATGGCTGTTTTCATGCTAAGATAAAGGTTTGATTGCAAAGGAAGTCGCACTGGGCTTAATAAAGATTGTTGTTATTATTATCCGAAAGATTTGCATTAATTTATGTGAGATCAAAAGGACCGTCAACGGGATTACCCTAATCATTCCTACGATATGTAACGAGCTTTTGTCATTTTTATGGTAAAAGTTAATCGATCAGTTCGAAATTTTATTAACAAAGTGGACCTCATCCTTAGACGCAAAGTTTTGTTTTTGTTGACAATTCGGTTATGCTGCATCATGAATCCAGCAAACACTACGTTTAGTTAAAACATTCAGCCGCATCACGGATTTAGGGTCGCTAATTTACCGGGAGCGATACTCCACTAATACTCGACCTAAAAGTGTGGAAAAGGTTGCAGAATAGGGGAGCTTTCCGTAGCAGAAGTGGAAGCCCTTCAATTGGAGGAACGCACCGTCGCTACCTGGGACCAACCCCGACAACGCACGCACAATACCTTTGTACAAAAATGTGTGAATGTGGAAGGTAAAGAGGAAATTCGAGCCAAGGTACTCGCAGAATAACTGATATTGATTCAACTTCCCTTTCATTTGCACATGTGCATTCGAAAGAAGAATGATGGATTTGAATACATCATTAGTAGCACAGAGCTCATTGCCCGAAATATAGCATGAGTTTTTAATCGCTTGACAAAGAAATGCAAAGAAATAGGGATAATATAATTATTTGGAAGGAACCTTGGCCGAAAATTTTATGGAACTGATTATTAATCACATTTCGTCAACTTCGAATGAAATAATTCCGCTAAAGTGTATATAGATGTAACGTAACCGAAAACTATACTGGCATCTGGTGTTTTTACTAAAAATCAACAAAGACTCGAATCAAAATTCTTTCGTGATGTATTTTCTGTTATTCCAAGCGTATTTATCTCCTTACTACAAAATACCTCTGAAGATAAAATAGTAAGCCGTAAACAGTTGCATTTCATAAATACATATTTCTGTGGAATAGGTAAACGTATTGTTAAGTTAATTTAAAAAATAATTAGAGTGCGTGCAGAAGGTAGAAATTAAATCATTTTCCGTCGTGCGTAAGTCATTTTTCTGCCACTCTTAGTTTTAATTATATGAAAATCTTACTCAATTACTGTATGATACCGCTAGAATTCAGTAGCTGCTCATTTATCCTTATTACTTCTTTAATCTATTAACTGAAAAATTTCCCTTATGTATTGCAACTTATTGTTGAAAATTTCTAAGTAAACTATCTGCACGCACTCTATTCTGACAACGTAAATATTTTAACATGGATTCGGCGGTGAGTAAAGAAAACGGGGAAAGTAATTTAGAATCATCCCGACATGCAGAGACGTCCATTTACTGAGAAAGAAATAACGACAATAGAAGTCACTCTTTAAGGTTTTCTAATAATGGCACAGCGGACTTTTACTCACCTCCGCCAAAGAATTCTTCCTCAAGACACTATATAAGACTGAAAAGTCGCTTTTGGGTTCCTCTTGTGGTATTCATCACGGCTTATAAATAATGAGAACACAAAGCGCAAGATATGGACTACCTTACGTATTCTATTTTATGAATCATTCTTATCTTACAATTAGATGCTATTTCTCAGTTACTTAATAGCATCACTTTTTCACTATTCATCACATATAGGCTTATCTGTTATCAATATTCCTTCCCTTTAGTTCAGATATGTTTACAAAATTCAATATTTCAACCAATTTTGTATACAGCTTCGAATTCTTTAGAAGAAAAACTGTGTGTTAATATACATTTATGAGTAATATCTAAGCTAATCAAGTCATTCTACCATTCAGCTTCGGAGACTGCTCTTTTTACTCGATGCTACCTTAACTGTATCAACCTAAAATCAAACCAGGGACTACATCTAACACATGCCTTCAGTAATATAGTTTCAGTTAAAAATAAAATCTACTTTTTCTAAAACAGCCATGAAGTAGAAAATGTTATGCTGCAAGCTATACAGCAAAAATAACTTTATAGAAGTCAAAATTCTATTAATCTAATTTCAGATAAACGGGAAATATATTTTCAATTCACGCTTAACAGAGGAAAATTAACGCTGATATGCTGTTCTTACTACGACTTATTACTACATAACCTTTATTAAAAACCTTTTAGATTCCAAAGAGAGTTTACTCCACTCTAAACAAATACATAAGAAACATGCACCGGAAAAAAATAGATGAAAAGTAAATGCAGGTGAAATGGTGCTCGAAATGCACGAGCTATTCCCTGGCTATTTTTTCACGATGGAATTTTCCCAAGCATCGATAATGTAAAAGATCCAATTTGAAGAGCTGTAACTCAAAAATACTTCAATTCGACTTTTGAAATTCCCAAGAAAAGATAGACGACATGGTCAACAACGAAAAGGAAAGTTATTCTCTTCGGTCACAGGTATTTTTCAAGTTTATGAGTTTGAATCACTGTTGATTACGAGCAAACGTATGTAACATTTTCCAAAAAATCATACTCAAATCCGAGGATGAGGAATCTTCCTCAATGTAGCCCTAAATGTTAACGACGCTACTTGAGTTGATCTTGAATACCGTCACCCTTGCGACCACCTGTAGTTCTCAGAAGTTAAGAGTGTTTGTCTTCACTCACATTGTTCCCTAATTCAGTATGTGTTATAAGGTTTTATCCACAAATGTTTCTAATTAATTACGGTGAGGTAAATCAACGCAATGAAATGCATTGGACGTAGTTCAAAGCAAACCGGAGGAGTGATGATGCTACCTGAATTTTTCACTTCAAGATGTATAAAACTGTAGATGGTGCGACTTTATTATCAGTTGCAATTAAAGCGAGCAATTTAACCTTCGATACATGTAAAATAATACTTTCTGAAAGAATCTAGAGGAAACAGAGGCATCAACTGATGGAAATACATATGTTTATTTATGACTTCAGAGTAGTTTCGAAACAAGTGTGTAATTTAAAGTGTGTCTAAATATATGTAGCATGTCAGTGGGATCATAGATGTCTCAAAAGGTCCGCATGACTGAACTGCTAGTAATTTTACTTTATGTGTCTGCATATACGCAAAACATTGTACTGTATGATTCAAGGGTATCCGGTGGTATTCACGTTTTACTCCAAATTAGGATTCTCTTCGAAAACCGTTAGTGAATTGCGGATGAAGCCACCTGACAGAATTCTACTCGTATAATTCCATCGGCAACGATCAGCCGTTTCTTCGTAGAACATCGTTACAGAAACAGGGAAACACAATATATAGTTTAACAGATTTTGTATTAGCTACACTTCTCAACGCTCATTCCAATCATGATAATGACTATAAAATATAACTCACAAAAATTCTTGCTCAAAGAGCTCTAATCTGTGAGATTTTCGGTTACAAAATGACTTATTTTCAAGTTATGACTACCAATACACTATGAATATGCTATGAAAATATCTGTTCGGGAATGAGCTTCTCAGAGTTGCATGCATTATTCACCGAGAGCCGAGAAGCAGCAAAAATTATATTATTATATGTATGAATAAAAGAACTTTAAAAACTGTTTAAATTTTATTACCCTGCGGTGCTCGTGATGGGGTGAATGTACAGTGAAGACCCCACCACCAGTGACAATGGCAGTGAAAGTGCTGTGGAAAATATTAAAAATACCGAACTGGACCGACATAAACATTATTTAACATATTCTATAAAATATTTTGCATCTTTCATTATTTTAAAATTGTACGAGCCCACAGGGGACACTATTATGTTTATTTAACACCTAATTTTAAAAATAAAAGTATTTTGAAATATTATTATTAAACGAATTAGTCTCTTCTGACAAAATTTTTTGTTCAAAGAGTTCTAATTAGTGAGTTTTTGTTACAACATGGCTTCTTTATAAACTACAACTATCAATATACTACAAAACATCTCTTTTCATTGTATTATCAGAGTAGCATGAATAATTCATAGGATTAAATTTCTAGGGAAAACGGACACAGATATCTCAAATTTCTTGTCTTAAAGTTAGATTTTCGCGTGAATACATTTGCTTAAAAGGAATTTTCACGAATATCTTCTTTCCAAACACCAGCAGTATTTATATGGATAGACGAACATTAGACTTTAGTGGTTCATCGGTTTTCGAACACATCCTTGCAACCTTCTTTCGCGTATACGCTGTTCTTACCATCTGCTGAATTTTTCCCCTCTTTGGCATCTACATTTCCACGTTCTACGCTCTCTCACGTATTTCTATCGCACAAATCTCTGCAGAATCACTCCTGTCAACGCAATGAAATACAACCAGGGTTTAATATAAAACAGGACTTCGAACCGTATTTATGTTCATTCCTGTTTTCGTTCCGAGTCAATAAAAACACAAAAGTTAGATTCTTTTTCGGTTTTGCTACTACAGAAAATGTCTTAACTTCCAATAAAATACTCCCTGAGCATGGTTTATGTTGTACGTGGCCTTTGAATACTATTTTATCATGATATTTTAGAATAGTAATATTGATATAATAAAAATAATCGAACAATAAATTCAGCTATTAAAATTTTAATATTGTGTGATGAATTTCACCCTTACATATGCTAATTAAATATAACTACCGTCACTCTTGATTAGATTCTGAACCGATAACCAGAACGTTTCTAGTTCAGGTTCAACGATTTGAACTTTACGGCTCGGATTTAGTTTTCACTTTGACTAAAACAACGGTTTTTAGGTTTTCGATTCCGTTCCATTCCGATTTCTAATTTAAAAGAGTGTGTAAAATCTACTGCTCCATAAGGAAATTAGAGAAATATAAATCAGAAACATCAAACTACGACATAACGCCGTGACGAGGATAAATGAATTTCTGCTGAAGATAAACGATTAAATTACCACCTCACTCTTTTCTTTTCCTAGAAATCTTTCTTTAGCTCTCTCAACATCTAAAGCCACGAGCGCTGTTGAATATTTTCATCATTTAATTTAATACCTGATAATTCCACATATGTGAAGACAAAAAAGCTCAGATTCATAGTCTTAGAATCTTGAAATTATCTTCAATTTTCAAAAGAATTTTTAAGGCATAAATATTGAACCGGATGTTTATGATTTCAGTTATCTAGGCATAGTAAGGAGGATACTGCACAAGGATCCTCCTCGTACAAATTAACGAGGAAATCAACTTTGGATCAATTCAAAACCTCTATAAATTTCTCGAGTTCAGCTCATTGATGGACATGAATGCTGGAAATATTCCGAGGAAATGATCGTTAGTTAATCACCATATCGACTGACAACTTTCCTAGCTACTTTACCAATGCTATGAAATTTGTAAACTAGTAAACAATTTGTAACAACAAACGTAAAAATGAGAGGTAAGGACTATAATCCCTTTCAAGATCCTATATATGTGATAGGTGACAGGAATTTGCAAGCATTCTCGTACAAAAATAATTTAGCAGATCACATTCAGGATCATAAGCACAGCAATAAGTCGACACGTGTGGTTTCACAAGCCTAAGCAGACCGTAGACACTTTGTTGTCATAATTTGTATCGAGAATTACAAATTGAATCCCCCCTAATATTGAATTAAAAGCAGAGCGAGTTGATTCTTATCACACAAGGATTTCTCCGCTAAAAGCACGTGGGAGGTTACTCAAAATAAAGAAAAATGTACCGTTCAGTTCACGAGAAGTAAACTGCTATTCTTAAAAAAGTTGACACAATGAGGAGTGAAAATGTATTTATTTCGTCCGCTAACGAGAGCGCAGAAAGATGATTTTCGCTAAATCATCACGAAGCAGTGGATATAACTGAGACCTTGCCAAATTTTCGATAGTTCAAGCAAATTCCTTCCCTTTTCTATCGAAAATTTCCGCTTAGCAACATTTCGCAGCATTAGAAAATCTCCGTCCCAGATTCATAATGAACGATGAAGTTCCTGAGCGATGGAGACCGTAAATTCTCCTGTATGTAACTTAATATATATATATATGAATTAAGTACAAATTTAAACATACATAAACGTTGAGAATTAAAACATTTTTAATTCCGAACCTCTCTTTAGCTACTTTTCTGGGTAGATTTAGGAAAACGCTCTAGGAAACGTTGACACCTCTCGCCGGGGGCAAACAGAGAAAAAGTGATTACACCAAAATATACACGTAATTCTACGAAAATATATCCGCTGTGTCGTATCCATCATAACATAAATAAAGGCAAACTTTCATAAACCACCGAAACCCAGAATTAAGACAGTACTTGGAATGATTACTCCACAAAAGTGAGGAGAGATGAGATGCAGAGTTCCCTTCCAAAAGCCAACAGATCTGAGTCATCCCAGTGTTCTCGCGATCCCTGTCGCCTTCGGAATCCCTAGAGTTCACGAAACATCAATCTCATCTCGTTTTTCTTCACATGAAAACAGAGAGCATTAGGTATAGCTCACAAATCTCGAAAACCCTAGTCCAGAAAGTAAGTTAGAAACGAAAAGAAGGGAAAAACGTCGTCGTTGCTGGAAAATGAGTGAAGTGTGATAGCGATTTTGCGAAAACATAGACCGCTGTTCTGATGAATGGAATGTGTGGATGCATGGTTTCAATCGACGTTAGTTTTCTGTGAGAGAAGAAATGGTCGTATTAAAGGCTGAAGGGACAAGACCAACATCGGCGAAACGTTGAGAAATTAGAAGAGAAAAGGAGGAACAGTTATGGTTGAAATTAACGTAATTAAGAACTTGAATAAACATTCACGATGTTTTGCGAAATAATAGCATTTTGGCATGAACTTTACATAACTACGTCAACTGTTAGGACCTTAATCTTCATTAAATGGCGATATAGAAAAAATAAATATAGAGAAAATTATGAAAAGGCTATATAACTGTGCCGAAGGTAGAATTTAAAGTGACTTATACAGTTTAATTTATAGACTCCTACCTCAAAGTCATAGCCAAAAAAAGGTTTGCTGCATTACTGTTATGGCAGCAGGCCGTGGAAAGAAATATCTACATAGAAAACCATCTACGAAGGACGAGATCATCAAAATTTGCAATGAATTATCAAACTACACAGTAGAAATGAGGGAAGAACAAGGACTCGATGGCGAAGTTAGAATAGAATTTAACGACTTAATCTGAAATATCTGAAGGAAATCGGCTTCCCCATTCTATGAGAAATCTTTGATTGAAAATAATGCATCAATATCCACAATGATGTGTAATAAACTCGAAAGTTTTGAGAAGATTTTATGAGGTATTCTCTTAAACGCTGAAGAACAAATCCTTGCAACCACATAGCACGTAACTGTGAATATTTCGAATGGTTTTACGGACATTAGTATAGCTCTTTGATTTCGCCGATATCGCGACTGAGGCCGAATATAAGTTAAAAGAAAAACCAACGTGTAGCATATCGAGTTAGATTTTAACTAAGCTTGTGTTTTTGGTGATGAAATATGTTTCCACTTGCGCTTGAACTCATTTCATGCGTAATTCCAGTTCGGAAACAAAATTATGGTGTAAATATTGTTATAGTGATAAGACTTGAAAGTTGATCAGACACAGGGATTATCTCGCATTTTAACATGTAATTTCACACACGATCATACTTTGTTTGAGCAATTCATTGAGTAGATATGTGCATTAAATTTATACTGTGTCTTCGATAAAATTGGCATTAATGTAGTCCTCTGCAAGGCAAAATTCGGACAGAATAATCTCCTCCGATTTATTTGCCTTGGATAAGAAGTTACTCAGATACAAGTCGAATTGAAAGTGAGCATCATCCTCTTACTAGATAGTTAACAACCAAACTGTTAGTATACGACCATTTCCAGCTTTTATCTTTTTCAAGGTACTTTGAAAGATTGTTGTACCTCATTCCAAACCAATACAAATGGATATGCACAATTAAGAGGACTATATCTAAGCCGTTTCCCGAAAAGCTACGGAGCTAAAATTTTTTCGCTGAATTCAGACGTCATCTTAGCAATCCTGTTCGGCAATGGTAGTTTAGGAAATTCACTCGTGAAAACAAAAAAAATAACTCCATAACTAAGGAAGATTGAAACGAATTTCTTAACTTAAGACTAATGTAAATAACTTCTTTATTCCGGATAGAATATCGAGGATTTTGAGCAAGGGAGAGCGGAAAGGTAAGAACTTCCATACGATAAACTCCAAATGGACACTCGGTTGATTTCCGCCATCACTATTAAGGTATGAGTACATGAATTGCCTCTAATTTCCGGCGAGAACATTCGAGAGATTGAAAGGGTCGACTGCATGATAAGGTCTTCCGTGAGGTGTACACCAAATGAATGCGCACTCCTGTAATCACCATCGTTCACAGTGAAACTGATATTTAAGGCGAATTAGTGAGGAACACCGGTAAGGATGAAGCGACACGACCTGGAGTCGAGGCGAAAGAAACGCGGAGCACGAGTATGCGGTGCGGCGGCGGAGACGAGGGCCTCGGCGGGGCAGATATGCCGCCGACCACGGCTCACCACAAGACATTCCTACCGCCGAATCCACTCACCAAAACCATCCAAAATCTCTCCTATCCACACATCGAGCGCTACTCATCGCGGGGGCGAATTAACTCCTAAATTTCGCCGACTACACCACATTATAACTTCACGTAACGGGGCAATAGCACGGATTCGCTACGTACCCATCACATCACCACTCGAGAAGCACTCCGCGCCAAGAGTTCGGGCACGTTTTACCGTTTCCCGCACCGAAATTGCCGTCCCGGCGATCGATCCGGAAGAAACGCGGGATCCGAAGCCGGGACCCCGGAACGCAATCAAGACCAGGTACGCCTCCGAATGAAATCGTGACACAAGTAAATGTACGACTTCAATGCGAGGGAATGAGGCCATCGAGGCCGAGTCTACTGAATTATCTCTCGGCGTTCGAATCGGCCGTACTCACCGGATTCGCGTCGATCCTCTTCGTCTTCGCTAGCCGAATACTCTCCTGGGCGATTACTTCCGGTCGCCCTCCGCCCCTCCCAGAGGAGGCGCAATTTAGTTTCTCGCGTGGCAGCGTCACCGCTCGGAGTGTGCACGGAGAGGCGGTGCACACGGTGGCTGGCGAAGACACGCAGCCAATGGCGTCCGGGGCCTCGTTCCTCCGCCGCCAATAGGGCTACGGACTGCCCACTCCCGGGGGTGGGGTGGCCGCGCGGGGGCGGACGACGTGTGCGCGGAAAACGTTTCCGAAAATCCTCTCGGACTCTCGACCTCCGCCCCCACTTTGCCTGGAGAAAAATTCCTTCCGATTTCGCCCCTCGCCTTTGCTCGCTCTTTTCTCTCGCCATCGCTCGTTTATCTTTTTCACCTACGATTTGCCCTTTGTCTCCACAATTATGAGAAATTCACGCGTGCTTCTATTGAATGTCGCGCCTATCGCAATGCTTTTCTATTGTCTATTTTCTTTGATCTACGCATAGACCAGTAGACAAACAAAACTCTTTAATTGAAATCCCTCATAAAAATATACCTACCTATAAGTAAGCTCTTTTATAAAGTCCTGTGTTGTAGTAAACATTGGTAATGCGATAACTACGCCAAACGACACACATTGACAATATCTCTCCAAGTTCAGTCTGTACCTTTGAGATGTTCGATATGTACACCGTTGGTGATGGAGCAGATGTCCTGCCACGAGGACTATCATTACGTCAAACCCCAAAGGGACGCGTGAAAAGCCTGTACATAGCAATGTCGTTGTTCCCTTTCGGGTTGAGTCAGCTAATAATTTCTCTTCTTCCAAAGACTCCTCCAAACGTTTATATATTTGCATGCATCCTTCGTTTTAACCGTATATTCTTAAGCTCAATTCCCTGTATTCTTTCAACTTCGTGGTACTGTTTTCAGAATCACATCCACCACATTGGACTAGTTTCTTCTCGGTCTTCCTCTCCCTTTAGTGCCACTCGTATTTTCTTTATGCACCATCTCTATAATTTTAATTCTGGCTCGTGTGGTCTATTGTTGATATTTTCATTTCGTGATTGTCGGTGTTCTTTTCATGGTACTACTCTGATTTTCAGTAAAGTGATCAACGAGTTGAATTGGAATGCTTTCTCCTTCAACGGACCCCCTTGGAGGGCATATCCGTACTCCACATTCTCTAGTATCCACACACAACCCCCTTGAACACTCGTTCGGGGCCCATTTCGACCCAGGACCCCCGCCATGTAGAGCTGCGGGGGTCCTATAGGTCTTGAGGAGTTATGTAACTGTTAATCGACAAGCATCAATTATTGCTTGGCAACTCAACCCTCAATAATCAACTGATATCAACACACTCTGAGTGGGTGTAATTCAGAGACCTTTTACGGAGTACATCGTGTCCTCCACTTCTTTAACTAAATTTGGACGTTAAATCGTTTCGTTTCTCCGTCTCGTAACCTCAAGTAAGAATGAAACAGAAAATCTTCCGTTTATACGGGGATAGATTTGCAATAAGACGCAATATGCGTCAGCTGGAGGCCTTGCCCTCACCATAGCGGGCCTCTAAGAATAGTGCTGAGGCACTCTCTATAATAATAGATTTCAATCGTATACAGACACTGAATGCATGCAAGGATATGTAAATTAATATCATTCATGTATTTGATAACTTTAAATCACTTAAATCTTTTACTCCTAATAAAGAGTTCACTCATATTCTATATTTTATAAACTTTTTATGCTAATCTAAAAGCATTGGCATTAAAATTGTAAATAGAATCAAATTTAACATGTATAGTATCTTCTGAAGTAAGACTTTGGTAGTTAGTTTAAGGGGTATATAATTAATGAAGACGCGTTGTTCTTTGGCGTGTTTTATATATACTTAGTTTTATACACACCTCAATAAGCAGCATTTCTTTGTCTTACATTTATTCATTGCATTCGATAGAAGTACAACTTAGCTCGATATATTTTATTCGTTTCATAGAATTTATTGTATACTTTCCTATATGGTGTAGCTATATTTTTTAGAGTAATGTAGTTTTACGTAAATTTTAAAAAACCTTTTTTCAATAGATGAGACACTACGATAATCTCAACTGGGAGGCTTTGATCATTCCATGTATTTACCATTAGATATTCCATTAATTACCGTGTATATTATAGCAATTTTATGAATCAATAGGTTATGATCTAAAGAATCAAAGGCTATGGAAAAATCTAAAAATCTGTCTAATTGATCTTTGTTTTGAATTGTATTCATGGCATGGTGTTGAAAAGCTGCTAAATTGGTTAAAGAGAAGCGATCAGGAAGGAAACTATGTACACTGTTAGTAAGATGGGGGTATGTAGAATAAAATATTCAAGATGATCTTTACAGAGATGGAAGAGAAAATGTTTAGAATCGAAATTGGGCCATAGTTGGAAACATCTGATTTGGATTTGCAACTTGACATGTGAATGTGAGTGAAATAGGCCGACTACCATTCCTTAGGAAAGGGATAATAAACTGAACCTATTCATAGTAGGGGGTAATAAACCGAACAAAAAGAAGGGTAGCTAAAATTATGATGCGACAGCAATTTAAATGAATATATTCTCATTTAACAAGACAAAAGTCCAAAAAGCTATTCTCTTTAAAGAAGAAAAGCAAGGAACTTGATGACTCTTTATCGGCGTAAATAAAGGGTCTTCATTGTCATTCAAATAAAAGTATAGTCATTCAAATAAGAAAATTATCCTCACCAATATTCGACATTATTTATCATGAGTGTGTTTTTTGTTTCGTTCGTTTTTTAGCATCCTCCAATGTTTCCATGCAATGTTTATTCGTCGACTGTTAACTCCCCCTGTAAAGCGAACCCTTAGGTCCGTTTGTTCGTTGCTTTCTCTCTAAATCGTACGTAATGAAATGAAGAGACCAAAGCACTTCAACAAGTCGATCGATCCCTCATTCCGTTGCCCTTTTCCATTTCCTCATCTTCTCCATCCAATCCACTCAAAGAACGCGGTAATTATCCTTCAAAAAAGGCCCTCGTATGGAAATTAAAAGATAGCGTATGTCATTCGAAGGGGAATATTATGAAGATCGCTGCTCCGTATTCCCATTGCTTCTCATATTATATTTAAAAGCAGTAACATTCTCCAGAGCATATCCTCGCGTAAATTTGTCTCCAACACCAGACACTCAACTTCACTAATACTATTGTCCATTTCATTTTTGATCCTGAATTATGACGCCACGTATGAATGAGATATGCATATGAGAAGAGATATGAGAAATAAATCATACACGAAGCATCTTTCATTCCTTTCTTGAATGCTGCATTTACGCGGGAGGATATTTTTCGAGAAATTAATTCATTAATAGGAGTTAATTCCAGAAAAGAATGTAACAGGACCAGATCAAAGCTGTTACCACTTCGCTAAAAAGTGTGGCATCCCCGAAACGTTACTCTCCAAATATCTTTAGAGAAGAAAATTTTTAATAACTATTATAAAAAGATCTGAAAAACATCTTTCGTAATTTAGACTCGGTAATGATTTCAATGTATTGTTATAAATATGCTTCAATCCGATCCAATTTCTATCGCTGCGAATATGATTCGCCTAATATTATGATCGGTCCTAGATTGTGGGGCTTACTAAAAGGGAGGGCATTTGTTGAGGAAGGTCCTCGAAAGATGCATGAGTGAATAGAAGGAAGACCCTTACTTCGGAGCTCGAATGGGTGTGAAACATGGTCTTCGAGAAAGAGGAATATTTAAATGGTTGCCTGGCATATGCAAGTTGAACTGAAAAGAAAATAAAAGGAAGTTTGGAAGGGATTGTTATATGAATAAATTCTGATTGAAGTAAAAAACGGAGATGGAAGATGCGTAGATACTGATAGAGTAAAGAAAACATTTGAAGGAAAGGATGCTAAGTATGGAATTTTGGGACCTTCAGCCGAAATTCATAAAATTATGTCTATGGAGTGATTAGCGGGGGCTTTTATAATTTGAAGAGAAAAAGCTCGAAACTGCAAAAACTGGGATGTCGATGAATCGAAAAATGAAATGTGATAAATGACTTCTATAACCGGAAATCTTCACTACTTGTTCGGTATCATATCGCTTTCTTATGATAATATAACAATTAAAGAAAGGCTAACAACCTGTTTCCTCGAATTGGCATTCAAAGGATCTTAGAGGAAACATATTTCGGAATCAAGAAGAGTAAGGCTCTGAAAATTTTTTGCAACCGATAATTCGAGTAGGTATAACTTTTTTACAATATCAAGGTCTTTCAAATTCTGTTAAATTCTCCGTTCCACGAGAACAATGCGCTCGATTTATTTCGCGCAAAATAACTTTAGCTATCGTAAAAATTCAAATTAATAAAGAGAAGAGTATCAGCTGAGGGATAAAATATTTTAAAAATTCCAAATTTAAATGCAAACAGGTGATAAATGATCTAAGGAGCAAATCGTTTGTGGCTCTCTCGGATATTTTACGGTTCGCTTAGATCCTATTTAGGGCACAGCGGTTGTGAAGCACTAGTTTAAAAATACGCACAAGTGATATAATGCATTCTGCAGGGCATCTCAGTCTATTCAGGAAGAAATAAATCTCATCCCTCTCAAAGTCGCTACTTTTTCAATTAGATCGAACTTTTCTGCATTATCATTTATAGCAATTAGATTTCACTTAGAAGGAGAGTTTCGATGATCCGATCATTGAGTCTTAACGCCTTATTAAGATGGAAACACTGCTCAGAGCGGATTGAGGATAGCTTTGCGATATAAAAACAACCGCCCATAAGTCAAATTTGACTTTGGAACTTCATGCACATGTAATACAAGTTTTGCCTCGAATTACATCAATAATATTACTCCTATCCAAATACAAAGTTTCTCCATAAGAGAGGATGCAGTTTCTTTTTACCCTGATGAGTTAAAAGCCAAAGAAATACTGGCAGACTGCGCTGAAACAAAAACACTAAGCATCTTCTATAAAAATAGAAAATGTCATCGTTGGGAAATGTCCCGCGGGACATTTTTTCAATGAGAAAGTATCAGCTATGATTGCAAAGTCACTATGTTTGAAAAATTGCGCAAGCCCTTAACTACCCTAGTGATTTAAGCAGTGTATCTTGATACGATAGCGAAAGTATGAAAAAGTGACTGCATTGGAAGTGATATGTAAGAGTGTATAATCGCCTAATACTCCGGCTCAGTTCGAATTCTTATTTGAAAATATACCTATATCAAAATAAAGATAATCTATTTGCGTTTTCATAATTATTAGTTAAAGAATATTGCCGCAGTGAAGAATATTTTACATTTAGCGAAAATGTATGGGCCAAAGAAGAACTCGCCTCTTTTATAGGGTAGGTGGATTACAAGCGATAACTTGTAAATGAACATTTGTAAGGTGGTGTGTTACACTACGCAGATAATTCCTGTGTCCGCAATAAGTATATTTAACGAGGCTGAGGTTATAAAAGAACATGCAGCTAAATTTATTACTCCACATTTTCAAAATACCAACGAGTGGTGATACCTGGAGATGTCTTAAAGAACCTAATATTATCTATGTATCAGACGCTGTTGGTCACGTGAACGTTAAATAAGTACTAACTTGGAAAATGTTTCCATTTTCCCAGGTTTATATAAATTGATAATTAAATTCTTATGGTCATATGAGTGTTGAAGAGAAAATTGATGTGGAAAAATCTAAGGAAAGAAGGGTTGTAGAACATCAAGCAATGTGTAGAGTTGGTCACTTTCGCAACAAATACGGTACAAATAACCACTTTGAAAGCGCTCGAGGAAGTGGAGATCTTTTGATATTTCAGGGTTTTATGCGCCATTTCTTCCACTTTTCTTTCGTAGCGTCAATGGAAGAAAACAATCGTTTGAAAGAGGAACTCAATAAGAAAATACGTAAACAGGAAATAAATATTATTTTAGAAAAGAGATCAACAAAGATGCATAAAAGAGATTTTATCGCGTTAGAGAAAAATAGTGCGAAGAGATGATAATTATTTACTGCCAAGTTAAGCCCTAAACATAGGTGTAGGATCTTTTTGTATAAATATCAAAGTAAAAATGTAATGAAATATGGAACGATACAACAAATAGAACCCCAGACAATTACGAGCAAAAATACGAATACCTACGATAATCCTTGTTAAAAAATTACACTTTGGATAGGAAAGGAAAGCGAGAAACGCAACGGTGAATGCTGAAGGAGAGAGAAACCTATCGGAAGAACCAAAGGCAGCAAAATGAAGACCGAGCAAATCTATAAATTACATCGTCATCGAAAACCATATTCAGAAGCATAGATGAAAGTACTAAAAAATACAACTGCTCAACTTTGCACGTAACGAATAATAATGATATGGGCGAAGAATTAAAATAAATGAATGGCGTCCTTATTATGGGCGAAATTTAGACTGTGAATTCTCGTGAAATTCTGAGAGAAAGCTAAAACATGACGACTCTTGAGCAGGGCATCTAACAGGAATCGAAAAAACGTATATCATTTCTCCCGGAGTGGTAAACGAACCCGAACGGTAAAATTAAAACTCTCGAAGCCCGAACCGAAACCGAAAACCGTTTTTTTCCATTCTAATCATCATTTCGCATTTTTATCAGGTAGGGCAGCTGTAATATTTAATAATCATACGCAAGAATGAATCGCACCTCACTCATTAGCATTTAAATTTCAATAGCTGAATTGATGTTATACTAACTTCCGTTATTTATATATTTATATTTCAGAATATCCTCATAAAAAATACTCACAAGGGCCGATTATAATATAACTCTTGCTCAGGAATTTATCACCGGAGCGGAAATCACGGATTTAACCGATTCGACGGTTGCTGCCGGAACGAAACAGGTACCGGAATTTGGTTTTACATTGAACCTACGCGAAAACTGGATAGTATGAAATTATGGTTCTAATTCCTGCCCTTATCAGAGAGAAAGGTAATGAAGAAACCTGAAAATTAAAGGTGTGTGCTCACTCACTCCCCGATCATTCACCTTGGACCTGAATCCCGTGGATAAAGTTGGTCTCGATCAAAGAATTCGTGGATCAATCAAAACTCATAAGAAGAGCTCCATACAGATCTTTATTGGCCTGTCTTAGGCACTCCCCCATCGCCCTTACGTAACGACGCAAATAAAGCATCCCTTCTTCTTCACCACACCTCCACGAATCCCATCGCAATGCATTCCATCTCCAATGAGTGGCTGCATTCTTATAGAGGCCCTTCTTTCCCAATTCCATTCACGTCTAGTTTAGCACGATCATTCCCTCGGGAGCGATTGGATCGTCTTGGGGAAATATTTTTCGGGAGATGACGGAGAAAAGAAATTCCTTATATAGGCGAATTTCTCCCTCCTTCGATATCCCCCTCTCTTCCACTTCCTGACTTCAGATGAAAAGAGCTCCGTGACTTGAATGACGAGTGAAATAAAGACGTACGGAAATTATTTTTTAATGCATTACGTCGAAACGTAGATGTTGTGTGTTTGATCTAATGAATTTGGTTTAAATCGCGATGGTTTTTGTGACTAATATTGGAATTTTAACTTCGATGTCCAAATCGCTATTTCTCGCCATTAAAAGTTGTCCTATTATCACATCTAAATGGAATCTTTTTCATTTGTCTTCCAGCAAAGGGCAGTTATTTCATGATTTAATTTGTCTCGGTCTTACTAACGACTTGATAATATGAAAGCTACTGAAATATTAGGGTTGCTAAGTCATGACATTCGTTACTATCAAACAATATGCCATAAAATGTTATTCGTACAATCATTGTAGCACCAATAGATGCCAATTTAGACATTTTATCGCAAGATTTAGCGACAATATTTCAGCTATATTTTGTTCTCCATCCAACATATTCTGTTTTGTATATAATATACACCATTCTACGTTCTCTTAGCAAACAAATTTTATAAAAAGTATCTATAAAGACCTGTGTATAAACTAAAATAGCGTTCAGTTTACTTGATAAAAGAAAAAGCTCATATTATCTGTTTAATTCATTTAACATGTGGGCTGATTTTACCTTCAAAGTAAATCTAGGCAATTACAGTAAAACTCGGCAAAGGTGCTTTTCAGGGAAGCACCTGAAAACTGTGCTGTAAGAAGGATAGTGTTATACCCTCGTGATGATTACTATATATTTCTTATACGTTGAAAAAAGGAAATAGTTATTTGGCTCTTTGCTTCACATCTTACAATGAAAACATTACTCTTTTACTTTGCTTTAATATCAACAAAATCCTGTAGAATGGATATCTAGAAGGCCCTTGAAGAATTTTTACGTAATACTGTTTTACGTAATACTTCACATCATGTTTTAATCGAAGAATGATCAACTTTTTGGGCAACATCATCAACTTCTTTGTGTATTTTGGATCTTTATCAGTCTACGGCGAAGCAATTTTCACACTGAAAATTAATAAACAATTAGAAAAGCATAACGGATATTTTTAACAAAGGTAGTAGGAGGCTGTCTCAGAGCATTCCAAGACTACGCTAAACAGCGCACAAAACACTGCATTCCCTTTCTTGTTTATTTGATATGTTAAAAAATTGAGATAGCGACGAAAGAAAACACTACTAAGCGACTTTTAAATCCAATAAGTATGTCCTGAGACAAAACTAATGAGGAATATCTTAATACAGCTCCGACAGTGAAATAAAGATTTTTCTACTTGGCGATATCTTCATTTACATTTCATAAAATTAACCATTGGGAGTAGATCGAAAAGGAACCCCCTTAGAGACAAAGCAAGGCAGAAGAGGAGAGGGGAGGGGACGACGACAATAGAGATTATGTAAACAATTTCCGGTCTATCGAATGAGGTGGAGGATTAGCTATAGCGGGTTGAAGTGCATATGGGGAAGGGAACAATTTAAGAGGGTGGCAGAGCATTTTAAGCGGTATATTTACCATGTGTTTCGTTTTAAAGGGATCTGGGCGGAGATGAAACCGCGTATTAACCGAGAAAGTTTTAAACGGGTTTAACTATATAACTGCTACTTTATAAAAGCTAATTTTTAAGGTGCATACGGCTACATCATGAAAAATGAATTGGTGTATCTGGTACTGTTCTTACGTGGATATATTTCGTTTGTAACATTATATTTTAAGAAAAGCAAAGACAACCAACTCGCTCCTCATCTTGCTTATTTGCCTCATTCGCTTTCCAAATCTTTCTGTAGCTAATGACATTAGGGTTGAAAATCAGCCAGAGTTCGGACTTCAAAGACAGACTTTACTAAAAGTAATCTAGGGTGATCTGAACTAAATTCAATTGCCGCAGCTCGTTCTTTATTTGCTCGTTCCTAAACAGGAATAAGGAGGAACTGACACCTGTCTCTGATAATACAACCTTGTTCTTCCTTACATTTTTTTCCTGCCATGTCTGTTTCAATAATGCTTTAGTGTGTGCATGATCATATATCCTATATATTTTATCTGTGTTTTCCAAGGACTTCTCGCATCATTTGCAATTAAAAGGCCCTCTTCATTAGTCACTCGGTATATTCATTACGATGAAAGTAATTTCATCAATCTTGTACACCCCCAAATCTATATTGATTCTGAATATTTCTGCTCTGCTGCGGTTACAGCCCGTGTTTCAAAGCCATACAAACGATCACCCCACGTATGGTATTTTTAAACGTTCTCTTTTGTTTGATTTTTCTACAACGTATTATAAATTAGGCAAATTATGATATAGCCCTCCTGATAGAGAACGCTAGGCCAGTTAGTTCTCAAAGATAGAATACCACGAATGTCTATTGTTTTAAATGCTAAAGAACGAGTCAAGATGAAAACAAATTTGGAAAATAGATGAAACGCCCATTGAAATAATTTGGTGTTACATATACTGTAGTTATTACAACATCTATCAGATATAGAGCTTTTTGTAGAGAAAAGCAATACGTAATGAACACGTCTTCGTGAAAACAAATTATAATTACAAAATAGTAACTGCTTTATTCCTCTAGCTAGACGACTAATATTCAACTAGCAGCCAAATTCATCATTTTGTTTAATAATAGAATGTCAAAACATTGTATTATTCGAATAAAAAACAACGGGAAAAGTATTCTGCGCATAAATAAGGACGTTGGAAATGAATCTGACTGAGAAAGAATCCATACTCATCGACGTAAAGTACTAAAGATGAACGAGTGTGCTATAACGACCCATTATCCATGTTACGCCTTTAGTCTCCAACATCGTTATTTATAGGGATGTAACAACAGTTTCAGTTTCAAACACTCCTAGACGAGCGTTCATTTACCTGAGTGAATACCAACATACCTTAAGAAGATATAGCTTAATGACAGTCATAAATATACCTCTGTAACTTAAGCATATGCGAGCTTCAATACTGAAGCTCACTGGATGATAACAAATGAAAATTCAGCTATCAAGTAATAATATTCAGATGTAAAATCAAATATTCGCTGTCATTTAGTTATTAGTGTTCCAAATATGTAATAACGTATAACATATTGGTAATAACTCAAAATTCAAGCAAAAAGCAGTTCTCCTTTCGGAATTCTTTTGTTGGTTAAAACCCTCAAATCCAATTTATTTTTGCTTAATTTTTTTTTCTCGGATATGGTCTACAGTTTGCTTCCATAGGAGCTTCCGTCTTTTTTACCCCGCTGCCTCCTTTTGCTTCGATTAAATGATATCTAATTACGCAAAACTCATTCATGGTTAAGATATCATATCACTTCAGCAAAAATAGGTAAGAGTTCAGTTCATAACGAAGATAATAGTACTCCCGGATAGCCAAAAGGGTAGCGCGTTCGTACTGCTGCAAGTGGTCCCAAATCCAATTTCCTTTGGGGCCTATGTTTGGGAAATGACCTCGGCTATCGAAGTAATCCTTTAATAATACTAATACTTCGAAGACAATTTCATATGAAGCTAAATTCGTTAGCCGAAACTTCGCATAGCTCAAATATCATTCACCATAAGTCATATGCTAAAAAAGAGGTAAACACAGCCAAAAAAACTAGTACAACAACTAGTGATCATGAAAGGGAAACAATCCATTACTTGAGTCATTTCTGAATCTTTTGCTCCCACGTACTTGCGCAACATCCTCCCAAACAGCATTCAGCGGAGTACAGAAAAGAGCGAAAATTATCTCCGTCGGCCGTAAAACTTTTCGAGCGGCCACTCGAAGCATCAGCGAATATATATTTTCATCAGTTGGAGAGAATGGTTTCCGGTATGATTCGCATTGTTTTTTCCGTCATAGAAGGCGCAGCTTTGAGGGGTAGGATCGATGCCGCTAATGTAGAATGGAAAGAAGGGCCGAAAGTGGAGCGTAGATGATTAGGGGAACACCGAGTAAATACGGGGACAATGAGGGCCACGTGAATGGAGTTACAAATTGTATGGCGATATGGTTGGGGTGTGTCAAGTGACCATATGGGGAAAACAGGCATCACCTCGAGGCGGAATTTGAAATGAAGGCTTGAGTGGAAAGAACAAGAGCTTAGCAGAGCGTTGCGATATTGACGTTTAGTTTTTCGGAGAGTCATTTCCACTGGAGTGAAAATCGATGGACGCGTTATAACCGTTATATTTCCGAGGTACCCTTGACGAATCTTTTTCTAATGTTGCGATGCACAACGATATGAAAAACGATCTCAAGAGATTTCGAGGACGAGTCTCAGTAGCACTGAACGGCAATATTGTTTTTGTAAGAGGAACCAGAAGTCGATATCGAAAGCGAAATTCTCGGAATTGAGATTCATTTTACCGATATTTTTTTTGAAAATCAGTTGACATTCGACGGGTTCCGATAGAGAGCAATTTTCGCGCTGCGATTGACGCCCACGACGTGGAAGGTATGTTTCATTAAGAGGTCGACTTTTCATCGAATGATTAATCTTCAAAAGCTGGCAATAAATGCATTTCTCGATTCCAATGGAAGCGTTCGACGTGAAAGATGGAATATGCCATAAAGAGGCTATTCGGAGAAATGGCTTCAAATTTTGACTGCATGGACGGAATACAATCCAGTCAATAAATGCTGTAAATTCAAAAACTAAGCCAATGGGAAGTTACATTTTGACCGATTTATAACTTATAAGCCCTAATTATCTGAGCTGATTGAAGTGCTATAATAGACGCAAATTTTATCCCGAGAGAGAATTTTTGTACACACCTTATAATATTCACGAAACAAAATAATAAATAACTTAAGACTCAGATTTGATAATTACACAATAATTTCTCGACCGTTACTGTTTCTACGAGAACCATAATTGGCGTATGATTAGAAAAAAGGCCTTCGTTAATGACTGATTAATGAACAAATACTATATAAGGCTGCATGTTTTGTATGAAGGGGGCATTTCCGACAGTTTTGATATTGAAAGGGTATTGTTGAAATTTGGGACCAGAATACGAGTGTTTGTAAAGGGAGAGAAAGGACACTCACTTAACATATATTAAAATAAACCTGTGGAAAGAAATGAGGTTGTCCAGAAAATGACAGAAACCTCTCGTAGATATAAAGATAAAAGTACCAATTTTTTAATATTGATGTTAGGAAGGAATGGAGAAGTATTGCTAATACAGGATAAGAGATTCCGATTCGTTTTTATAAATTCCGATTGATGTACCTAGGTAAGTAACTCAACAGAGAAAGAGTTCGCTAAAAAGTACTTCATCAATAAGACTACAAGAATTCACGTTTAAAAATTTATCATTAATTTAGATATTATATAATTAAATTATTAACACGAGAATCAGCAAAAGTGTAATATATGTGGCTATCTACGTCTCCCACTTTCCGTAAAAGTATTCTAACCATTAAAATACCACACCGACCAAAATCTGCTAAAATGATTTTGAGCAAGGCAAGTGGCGCTCTACGTAGTGGTACAAATCACCGCCAGAGGTCTTTACCGACCCTACTCGAACAATGTTTTAAAAAAGGATGAAAGAGGACTCATCCCTCAAATTTCGCTTTAAAAATTAGGCAAGAACGATTCTTAGGCCAATAAACAATAAACTAAACAGAAAATTCCTGAAATATAGCTAACAGTGCGCGAAATTTTCGCTCGATCGGTGCGGATATTAAATCTTGATATACGCTATATAGTGTATAAAACGTTACATGTAAATTTTAAACCAAATGTGTGAAATAAACACTATTAAACAACAACTCCTATCCTCCTTAGATTGATCTGAAGCAATAAGTATCCTCTTTCTGAGACTCTGCTCTTACAATTTCACTTTCTACTGCGTAAGCGGTGGGTATACTGCCTTTGAGTATTTCTACATGCCAATACATAAAAGCAGCGATCCATACTGCTTTTGAGTATTTCTAATCACTTTAATAGCAGAAAATAGTAGATAAAATCTTCTAATGTGAGCTACGAGTAATTTTAATTGTCAGATCAATGAAGACCGCATAGAGACTATCTGGAACGAGGTCTTTCTTAAAATACGAAGAAAAATACATAGCTTTTAATTCCCATATAATTTATTACTAATTGACTAGTGAAATTGGAACGTAATAGAAACTTGTTGCAAAGGATTACAAGGAACAAATTTTTTAAAGCTTCACTTCAATATACCTTCAATCTCAGTGCTCTAATTCTCTATCTCTAAGCGATGAAATCTTTCTTACTTCATGCAAGACTATGCAGTGATTGTATGAATATTTCGCGATATCTTTGAATTTTAGCTCCTCGTTAGATGCTAAGATGGTAAAAAGTCATCGAGGGGACAATCGATCACTTTTGGATTCGCTCTGAGATTTTTCTTTCGAGGTTTACCCCACGTGGAACTCTTTTTAATGAAACCGCGTTAGAATTGGTTACACTGGGCCTTCCCTGTAAAGCTTTCATCTTTTCAGAGGACGGAAATAACTCAGCTAAGGAGTAACTCTGCGACCAAAGTTTTCGCAGGCGAAAATTTTGTTGCAGTTTTTCCGATTTCTTGCCAGCGAGCATGAATAATCCACCAAAAACAAATTGAATATGCCCATTCTTTCTTATACTGTACGATTAAGTGTGGCAACATTTGGGAGTACTTAGGTTCCTATTAGGAATTATTCTTCGTAGGAATTAAGAAAGTACTGGAATATTTGCTTAGGATGATGAATATCATTTGTGATCCTGAAACGAGTTACAGTGCTAAGGATGAGCTCAAATACAGAGAAGGGGAAGATGAAAGTGGAACGGGTTGGTGAAGGGATGCACACAGTCACTAGCCGAGGGTTTTTAACAGCATGCCAACTGTAAATGCCAATTCGTTCTATATTTCTCCCCTATTTATGAAATAAAGGATGGACCCCTATTTATGAAGGAAGGATGGACTCCTAGTAGACGAAAACGGAGAAACAATCATGCACATCCCTGCGACTGCACTTTCGTTAACCGAGGTATCACTAAATCCTACCTAAAAGAAATTAAAATTTATCTCTTCGGTTTCCCGATTCAGCTATTAAAATTCGGCCGTTTTATTAAGATGTATATCATTTGGGTAAAACAGGAAGAAGTAAAGCGTCGCAAGAATTTCAATGACAAACCTCTGCCGCGATTCCGAGTAATGAGGAAGCCAAGAAAGGAGATAATGAAAGGAAAGTGAGAGAGAAAAGAACTGCGGCGACGGGGAAACGTATCCGAGGGAAAGGATTTCGAAAAAGGAAGCGCCGAAAAGAATGGCGACCGATATAGGAAGTGAAGACTGCCCGAGGCTTGGTGGTCGTGAGAGCGCTGTGTCTAAATTGGATGCCATTGTGGACGTATGCTGCGAGAGCACTCGCTGTTAAGAGGACGGACGAGGTACTAATTGGGAATGGGGAGGAGCGGGCTCATTTGCGGGGACTCGAAAGTCTCGCGTTGAGGGAAGAAGATGTGACAGGTTATGGGAGAGGAGAGACGAAAAATGGTGGAGTGCGAAGAGAGACCATGGGATTTAACCCTTAAGGCAGGGGTGGGCAAACTTATTACTTGGCGGGCCGCGCAGGGAGTTATTTTCTCTGTGAGAATCTTTCGGTGAACCGCTCGGGGAAAATTCTTGTTACGAAAAGGGAGATCGCCTGAGAAATGAAACTCATTTTCCTTGCTTTAGGTAGGTGAAAAGGTTTACTTGGCTTCTGATCTTTAAATTTTGCCGATGAATGTAATCATGAAATTCCCAAAGCCTTAAGTGCATGTGATCATTGACCATTTACACGACGATGGCTGACCGGCACAAATTTTTCCATCCTTTAACCTAGCATTTCGTTCTAATGTGATTTATAAATATTCATCAACGTGCTAAGTAATAGTAAGGTGTTAGATATAATCTAAGTCACTTGCGGTTGATGAGAAAAATATCCTCATTGCGGTAAATTAACGACGGAAGGGAGGTTGAGAAAACCCGCAAATTATTGCAAAATAAAACTTTAAACAAATACAATACGGAGTCAGATTCAAAGTGAACATTCAAAAGATACAAATACGTAGACGAAACAAAGTGAGGAGAATAGAAAAATCAAACCATAGCGTACATTGAGTAAACTGTAAATTACATCATTTTAGGTAAAACACATACTTATGTGAAATTGCCATAATTTGCTAATTATTACATTCAGTTATAACTCTTTTTGACTGGAGAAAATAAACCAACTATAAATGAGAATATGTAATTTTAAATACGTTAAGTTCTCAATAAAGTAAAGCCTATAAAATATAATTTAACTCTAAAAGAATGAAAAGAAAATAACGGTCATTTGTAAGATCGCTGTTTAAGAAGTAAAATGATGATATTTTGTTGGATTACACTTGTCAAATATTCTCGTGAATTAATGTTACTCTACTTGAGCAGTAGTGTCTTAACACATTGACAGCGTTTCAGCCGGACGTAAAATATGATAAATGTGTAAAAATATCTCAGTATAGGAAAGGAATTTTGATTACACATTTCAAAGAGAAAGGTTTTCAGTGAATGAGATGGGTGTGAAAATTGAATTCTAGAGAATGAAGATGAATCGTAACTTAGATCATACAGAACAATTATTCAACCTCACACATGGTCTTGTTTGACTACGTGGATTACATCTAAAAACTCGGTAGAAGCATAAGACAGCCAAACGGGGCGATTCGCAACATTTATTGCTTCACAGTATACTGAACGATACGTTGGTTACTCAGAGTAAGAATTAGAAAGGAAGAGAGGAAATGCGTAGAGTGGAAAATTAATATCGCCGTATCATATTTAACAGGATACCATTCAAAGGAAAAATTCTTAAATTTAAAAGGGTATGTATAATAGGAAATTGGATAAACATGTGGTAGTTATTAGGCGGCATACCAAGAGCTTGAATATAGTACGCTGTTTAAAAAGCAATGCTTAATGAGGTTCCGCAATATTTAGTCTAGTTAGTTACCAATTTAGCTAATTTTTTGCTAATTTTGGCTCATTTCAAATTCTAATATCTACTATACGCTGTTTAAGCAACAGTTCTATAGATTTCACTCTGCAAAGATTTTGCGCTCATTTATTCATCCATTTTGGATGGTGCCCCTTTTTTCGGAAGAGTTTCATATTTAAATAAACAAACCTTATAGACCTTGCGCGCTAATGGAATACCAAACCGTAACATGAGATACCTAAGTTACATATCTTATTGTAATATATCTAACTTTCTGGTTTACCAAAAATATGTGTATTGATGAAAACAAATTCTTGGGAGAACATATATCCGAATGATTGCTTATTTTGAAGTTAAACTGAAGAAGCTGTGACTGAAGCAACTGTGAGAAAAGGTAACACCATATCCTTGATGTATTTTCATATAAAATGCTTTCATAGCTCATCCCTCTTAAAGGCTCTTTCGTAGACATCAACTTCCTCAACTGAGATGTAAATGTGCACAAATGACTTGACTGATACCAGTTCCAACGTTTTTCCATAAAATATTTAAAAGTATAATTGTTTTTAATCGGCCACCTTGGGACCGCATATATGGCCAGTTGATCCGATGAATACCCAATTACATTCTGTAGATGTACGTGCGTTTCCTCTTAAAAATATTTCAATCGTCTTACGAATAAAAAATCCCTATTTAACACGTAGTTATTCTGAACTCAAGCGTGAGTACTAGAAAATTATTTTGACAAAATCGAAATGTTTATAACCCGTTTTCTCTTACAGAAAGTTCTATATCTTCATCTGATATTACACCTGTAATGAATCATTGAATGGATAATCTCTACATTAGCATACAAAATGCAAAAAAAACTTAAAGAATAGAATATAGAATTTGAAGTAAGATGACATAACGGTTTTCTAAGTTTACAGGAAATTAAACAGGAAGGTCAATCCGTCGGACTGTTAATGCGAAGCCAGTTGAAAGATATTAGATAGTAATTAACTTCATACAGTGTTTAATTTAAATTCTTTTAAGAAACGGTGTTACCTTATAAAGTTAAAGGTGATCCTAACAGAAAAATATCAAAAATTTGGAGGCAGGTGGAAAGCTAAGATGGATGAGGAAAATAGAAAAAATATTCGCAATCGTAAGAATGTAACTCATTTCTCATCATATTGCTGCCCTTAGACCTTAAGAATCCAGCCTTATCATGTTGATTCGAAAAATAACTCCGGCAAAAGATTTGATGCTATAACTTTATCTTCAAGTCTATTTAAAATATACATTCTAAACTTGATCTTATAGTGAGGGTAGCTTAAGCAGAACTTATAGGCATCGCCAATATTTGGGTTTAATTTGCCATTTTTAAGGTATTTTCTAATTTTGCGATGATTAACAATTGGAAGCAACCTTTAATAAACAATTATCTAGACCAAAGTATGTTAAGGGGATATCAGTGTACGTGCAGTTCTTTAAAGAAAAAAAATTAAAAATCGCATGCAACTAATCTGAACCCTGTCAGAGTCTTGCTTACCTTTACAGTGTGGGGATGGTTCAAAATTTACGGACGCCGAACAATTTATTGCTAGTTGGTTTGAAAAGTAACTTAGCTAGTTACCACAGACGTATAGAGAAAAACGATAGTTAATATGTCCTGCTGTTAAACTTGTAATACTTAATAATAATTGGAAAATGGAGTATATAAATTGAAACAGTAATGCATCTCGTCATTCAATGCATGCATTACGGTTAAGCTGACGACCAGTTAAGACGAATTATATTGTATATCTATAATAATAACAACGTGTTTTAAATCGAAATTTTATCACTAGATACTACACTATCAAGTTAAAGTTTAATATTTCTTGTTATTCAATGTTGCAATAAGCATTAAGGAAAAGACGAAAATTAATTGCTATAACAGAAAGGCCGTAACTAAAGATTAGAGGAAGGATCTTCCAATACATTGGAATTTCACCAATCCATTGACTAATGTCCAGATAAACCGTGATTACTTAACCTTTAAGGTGAGGTTGAACTGTAGAGGTATGAGGGAAATCTGTTTTTCCCTATTTTTGTCGTATGATGCGTACGTCAAGAGGGAACTACATTTTGAATTGTAATTCTTACTAAAATAAAAAATATCTTGACAATCAATCGCAACGTTGCGGTCAGGATACAAAGTTTCTAAATAGATGTACGAATTATCGTAATAAATATTAATAATTTTCAAGAGATTATTGTTAAATGCTATAAAGTTGTTAAGGTTGAGTGAATTTTCGCATCACGAAAAGTTCTTAAAGATTCGTAAACCCTAAACTCAAAAGAAAATTAAAACCACTGATAAGACAATTGTATTCCTAACTGATTACTGACTTCTCATAAATTATTCCATCAAAATTCTTCCTTGATCTCCTTGATCAGACGCTCTCTGCTTTAACCAACACAAAAACTTACTCCAGCGACGTTCTTGGTGCTTCTCCGATGACTCAGCCGATGAGGGTGGGAAGGGGGGGATTGGGGGGGAATGGCCCTATAGCCTGGCGAGGGGACCGCTCAATGTCGTTGTGACGTGCTATAAGGTTCACCTCTATGCCTAGAGGGCCCTCTGCCACAAGTTCATTGAGAAGCTCCGACCTTATAGACAGAAAGAACGAGCAGGTGAGAAGTGAGTGCTTAGTTACCTCACCCCTGCAGAAGAAGGTGAAAGAAAGGCCCCTGAAATAGATGCCTGCGTCTGTAGGCCTACAAGTAGGCTAGGTTTGTAGGAAATGCCTTTCCCACGCCCCCTACACAGCAGGTGGTTAATACATTTATGCGGCACTTTCTAAAATAACTACTAACAACTGGTGATAAAGTCGTTGCATTATGTAATTTTGATGTGCATTAAAAAATCTATCATTCATGTTGATAGTTAATGAAGGTCTTGATAGTGAAGATCTATAGTTAATCTGATTGTTAAATGGTTACATTTTTATAAAATGACGAGGATAACTAGATCAGAGTCCGAAAACTAGCGCCTAGGTGTAAAGTTAATAAAGGTGACTACTATTAAAGGCGAACTACTTACGTTAATATCCTCTTATGAAAAGATTATTTTGATGAACTACATGAGGTTAAGCCTGTAATTCGAACAGAAAAAACTGAGTACTCACGTCTAATTCAGGAGCTGATGCTGCTTAATTTACCTGTAAGAAAAGAAAACAAATTCATTAATACTTGGAGTTCCCTTTACACACTCAAGAATCATCTCCATTTACATCTACGTCTGTGAAATTGCAACTCGTTTTAACTTTGAACCTCTCTTAATGTGAAAGAACTCAAAGCTGCCTACAATACCAATGAATACTAAATCAACATCCACAAAAATTAGAATTGAAAACAAATTTAACCATCGGAAATTGACTCTGAAGCAACCCTTTCATGGTTGGTTGTTCAATGTTTTACATGCAACCTTTCTAACTTGAAATTAGAGTATCACTGTGTGAAAAATGTAGAGCAGAATTTTGATATTCTTAATGTTGATCATTAAAAATTACGACGCGTATTCTTGAGGTCCCCGCCCAAGTCGTAGGTAGAACTACACGCTATGCTTACAGCACAAGTTTTGAAATTTCCAACCAAATACATATTTGCGGAAAAATTATCCAGTGAATGAAAGTATTGGAAAATTAGATGTGATTCGTTAGGGAAGGCATACTATTATAAAGAACAAAATTTACTCTGAAATTTCCCAACAATCTCTTTTGCGATTTAAGTAAAGGGCGTTGACAATGCTCTCAATCTTCTTTAGGTCATGATGAAATTTGTGTGGCACATTTTGTGTAAGAGCGTTATGAGCCAAAACTTGTTTACTCATGACAATGATTGTAACTACCAAAGTATGTCTAATCAAAAAGTTTTCCTCATAATATATTTGAAAATATATTTGGCGGATGACGATTATAAGAAAAACGCCTAGTCCTGTTGATAACTAAACGAGTGACAAACGGACATATTAAACGTGTATTGTATCGGGTATTAGTCAATTAGATTCTAAATTTATTCGAAGATGAAAATCACATATAAAAAATCCGGTAGAAACACGGCGTATTTACGCTTAGGAAATCTGTTCAACCTTATATTGCAAGTCGCAATTATACGCATTTGTATTAACAGGTAGCGATTAGATCATGAAGAATAGTCCGTAAATAATGCTTCGCGGACTCACCCTGGTATTTTAAAGCGTGTTGCTAATGGTAAGTGAGCGATATTAGG
Organism: Pachydiplax longipennis; assembly: GCA_036926295.1. NCBI lineage: Eukaryota > Metazoa > Arthropoda > Insecta > Odonata > Libellulidae > Pachydiplax > Pachydiplax longipennis. Next base: position 8,970,231 of record JAVFKF010000010.1, read on the forward strand.
TTAAAACCCAAGAAATATTTCATGGACAGACTGGAGAGGAAACTAGGATAATAATAAATTAAATGTTTACATTGCTTGTTTACGAAAATACGAAGATATACGAACTTCAGGGTAGACTCGAAGGTCATAGAAAACAAAGTTATTTCACTATCTAATATCTTGCCGGTGAAAGCAAAGGAGAGCGATCAGTCCTTGGGATAAAAACGAAGTCGTTTTCTTTAATAATCGATGTCAACATAACTATATTCTCATTAGCTTTGCATGTAAACAAATGCGAAAAGGAAGGTGCATTGTTTTAAAAGGTATTGGATAAGAAGGAAAGTGACTGGCAAGAGATTTCCAAGTTCGAACAAAAGAAACTAAAGAAATCTCCACATGACACCGAAACACTTGACACTTGTAAAAATCTACTTGCGAATACCCGGAAAATAGGAAGTTTTCTTTTCTAATCATTATCTTCTCGAATATATAATAAACATTAAGAAATTGAAAAAAATATCCATTCATGTCTTTATTTACCAAGTGATGCTTGAGAGAGACTCAAAAGAATTCGATATTTGTATCAGCGCAGATTTTTTCCATGTGATTCAATTGGAATTAAAAGTCGTGCGATATAAGAGAGGATCAATTAGAGCGGAATATTTATTCAGATCCTGATTCATATTGTCGAGCGTTATTTTTGATGATGAGATTGAAACCAAGAGTTTGATGACGTTTACCGATTTTCATGAAATCGAAGAGTAAGTGTAGGATATGTTTAAATTGAATGAACTTTTGAATTAAGTATGCTATAACAGATGCTCCAAAGATCTAGATGTTTGAGGGATTATTTACACAATTTACAGAATCAGTGGCTACAATAATGGTCTTCTAAACATTAACAAAGGAAACTTTAGAAATCGGTCAACGCGCCATCCAGCAAATCAAACTAAAAAGATTGCGGCAATCGAATTTCGCAAACAGAGAATAACTTAATAACGCGATTTGAATGTATTAAGTAGAAATATTTAACGTATTTAATGATGAAGAGGATCGTAATCTGATATTGATTAAATACGTTTGAAAAATGAACCAATAAATGCTGATTTTAATTAATCGGGATACGATGATAAATCATTAAAATCTATTCAAATTCTTCGTTGATCCAAATCCCACCAATAAGCTGTTTCCTATTCTGAATAACGTAGGAATATTTTACTCTCTGTTAGGAAATCATGTTATTCGTTCTAAAATCTTAATCATTTCCCCTTCTAGATACAAATACGTTTTAACTTATACGAGACAGAATAGATCATTGCAAAGTTTTATCCGGTCAACTGTCTTCCATCGTACACAGATTTTCTTAATTTTATACATAATGGCATATATATAATAATTTTATACAAAATTAAAACATAAAGCGTACATAATAGAGATGATTAATTCTCTTTTTAGTTATTAATCATTGTTTATGAGCAACTCACCACTTGTTATGCGGTTATCCTTGACCTCTCAGTGCCCTTACACGATCACACTCACTCACGAGTAATAAAAGTACCGAGGTGGTAATAAAGTCACAATCCTGAAATACAGAAGCACCAAATGAATTAATTGTTGAATAGCTTGTATAATCTGGGATGATATTGTATTGTGCATATATAGAAGCGAGCTAGATGATGACCCAAATTAGGCTTTTGCTTACAATCATAATTAAAAGTGTCTTAGTCCATATCGTTAATATTATGGTAAAATTAGTTTTTGAATTCATTCAATTGACTTAAGTCAACGCGAAGAGCATAAGAATGATATTAATTATAATAAACACTAAATATTATTGTTAGAAACACTACGAAAAATAAATATTCCAGGCTAAATTAATAGGAACTAGTAGTAAACAGGAACTGAAATAGCTCATGAAATAAAAATCTGGTACAACATTTGTGAAATTTGACATAAAAATATGTATAATTACCATTGAATACTTCTACTGAACCGTGATTACAATTAAATAATTTCTGGGATTTATTAAAATTACAAATCAATTCTGCTCGAGTCTTTGTTTGGAGCAATTTTTAAGAATTCTTTCCTGAAAGCCAGCCTTAATAAGCGAGACTATGAGACCTTCTTGTTGCAAATTAGTACGAATTCGAAATAAACGAATCAAATGTAAGCTATACTTGAACCGAAGATCAAAAGGAAGGGAAATTGTTTTAGAAATTAGATCGGGAAGTTTTCTTAATGTAAATCAGTTACTTTGGAAATTTCCGTTCGTACTGTTTGCTCACAATCTCAGAATCGTCCCGAAATTGCATTCATGTAGTCAAATCTACGGGAAAACATGAATTCATTTACATTAGATTTCGTTTAAATTTAACTTTAATTCCAGCCTTAGAAGATTATGCTCAGTCACTGAAAATTAAATAAACTTACGTAGAATGTTATTAGTAATAAATACAAGAATACATGAAAATGATATTAGCGTAATATTTAAAATATTGGAGAGAAACTCGAAAAATTGGTATCCCGCAATACATCGTCTGATTCTGCAACATGCATTTAAAATGATATTCCAAAATCTAGTTCCAATTCCATGCATCAAAAACACTGAAACATTCACTCTGTATTATCTTATTGTTAAAGAAAGAAATGTTTTTAGTTCAGTACTATTTTCAAGGTAAATTAAAGAATTGCTACTTGGTAGTCGTTGATGAAAGCAAAAAATTGGAAAACGTTTCATTGAAGGTAGACTAGGACCTTGGTATTTGAAGTTAAGGGAATCAGAAGAATGCAATATAATTTGGATTAATTTAGAAGAAATTAGAAGAAGAAGAAAACGCGGAAAAATTGCAAGTAATAGAGTCCTCCCGGCGGGGAAAATTCGTAGGAGAAAATTATTAATTCTAGATTATGGCTTATTTTAAAGTAGTCACATAAATTGAATGTACTGATGATCCAATATAAATCGATTACGAAACCTGTCGACTGTATGCTCTGAAAAAAGACAGGTATAACTTTCAAATAATTAATTCAATGACGCTAATAAAATCCAGAATAAAATCAGAAAGGACCGAATAAAGCATTCCATGAATCTTTCACTTGCGCGGCGGTACCGATATCAATGAAGAAAGATAATCACCCGAGGTACCGACTGGAGTTACAGTTTTAGGACGTTCATACTTCAGTCTTTCCTTTAATTTCTTTCTTAACGATAGAAATCGACTATCAATCGGTGATAAAGAAGGTCAAACGAATATCAAAGACTGCCGTCCTTCAATTTTAAATTCCGATTAAAATATATATTTAATAAAAACGAGTTGCCAATCTAAATTGAACATAGAATATGGAATAAGTTCGAATTCGAATGGAAATAAAGGAGTTAAAGGAATATTGAAATTGGTAAAATTAATTGATAACTGCAGAGTTAATCTGAAATTCAAATGTAGATTTCCGTTACAATAGCAACGGCGGTATCTTCGACTCACACTATTTAGAATAATGCCGATAATTGCCCTGCGCCTAAAAACAGGAAATATTTGAGTGTAAAAGTGGTATTGGGAAAGATACGAAGCATTATTTTGGTGACTTTCGTCGAATAGCGTCTTTAGAGGATAAGATACGTTGTTTCATTTCTTTAGTATCGGTGTTGGAAAGAAATTCGATAAAAAATAGACGTACGTAACGAACTTTCGTACAGTAAAAGATAGACAGATAATTACTTAAAAGATGAATCATATAGACGATGATTTCAAATGTAAAAATAAGAATGTTACGTAACAAAAAATATATTCACCAACTGCTGTCACATAAATAACAACTTAACAACCAACAGCATCAATAACTGTCTTTGAACTCAAAAGTAATTCAGGTTACTTAAATCCTATTAACATATTTTAGTTACCAAAACTGAAGAAGTCCAAGAGATGTTCCAGGGATGTCTTGACGTAAGAAATACACTTTCTTTCCGTTAATTTACTTATTAATCATGTTATTGTGTTTTAAAGTTTTGAATTCATTTCGTTACACGAAAAGTAAACTTTATGATTAGTCAATTTCGAATTACCGAAATTCAAAAATTGTGAATTCTAACGGTTTTCTCAAAACTTATGCAATACATCTTCACCAGTCGAAGTTTCCAGAATAACTAAAGATTTAGCGCCAAAAATTAACGGTTCAACAAAATTGTGAGATCTGATTGGTTATTGCTTGCTGTTACTTTTTTGGTCACCCCCTATTATCCCCCTACCGGAGAAACTTGAAATTTCTTTCGTAATTATTATTAAAATATACTAAAATTTTAGCGATATAAGATAATTAAAATAAATTTGAAAGTTTTGGAAAAAAAATTAATTACTGTAACGCTCAATTTTTATTCCACGAATATTTCGAGAAATCATCAGACATGTAGCTGTCCCCCTAACGGTGCAAGTTGTAATTTGTTTCGTAGTTACGAATTAGCATTATATAAAAATTTTCTTGGTATAAGATAATTAAAATTAAATTTGAAAATATTAATGGCTTTATATTCATCGTATTATCTCACAAATATTTCGAGCATCCCCACATATGGTATGGTTCCCAATAAGTCTTTTTTAATTACTACGTATTAAAGTAATGCAAAACCAAATAACTCGAATTCAGTTATAATTTAATTTATCACTAAGAAATGCTAATTAAGGATAAAATTAATTAAATATGTTACGATACGAATATCTCCTTGTTAGAGTAATAATACTTACCTCCTTTCCCTATATAATACCGTCTTCATACACGAAAATACGCGAAGAATAGTATCCATTAATATCCAACCTGAAAGGCATCCATTTTAGATACGATGGCTTGTTAACATTGTGGAGTAACAGGCTTAGAATTTCGCAAAAAGAATGCAGATTCGTGTCAACACCTGCCTTCATAAGAACTACAAATAAAAAATAAGTATTCAACCGAATACTGTCCTCTCTGCTACACTTAGATGCACTATTCGAAAAGTCACCGATCCTAAAACTGAGTTTCTAATGCACAAACACACATTTATCATGATTTTCCACATACACTCACAGCACTTGCACACAGCACAACATATTGCGATCGATTTTCCACCACATAATACTATCACAAGACTTTTAAAACAACTTACTGGTTACAAACTGTTAAGATTTGAAGTCCATAGAAGTATGGGCAACTTCATATTGAGGATAGGACAAGTTCATGACGTGTTTCCGCCTTTTCAAGAAGAATTACGGAATAGAAAATCCTGACGATCGAAACTTGACGATGACCTGACCTTCGTGCTTCCCTCTTCTTTGTCTCGCTAAGTAGATTGTGTTCAAGATGGTGCCATTTACTTCTCTCTGCGAATTTCAAATGCAAGAAAGAGTGGAATGGATATTGTGTGGTGTAAATTCAGAGTTACATTCAGTGATTTCCTTTAAAAACGTGAAGGGGAATCGAACGATTACGGCGTCTGTACTGCATTACTTTTTCCTAGTGTGGAACACCTTTAATGGCGACTGTAACATGAAATTATTTCCGCCACCTTTGAAATCGTTTGTACAGAAGAAGGTAAAAAGTATGAAGAAGTCTTCATAGTGGTATGTAGAACTTTTACAAGGGCATTTATTTGTAATTAGACAGTGAACGTCAGCTTTACGAGTATTTAAATGTGAGGTATTCTGTGAGAAAGTATTCTAGTTGATAAGAAACATAACTGTGAGCATACAATTTGAGGAAATTAAATAGGGGCAAATCATTTGCTTCATTTACAAACTAATACATCGGTTTCAAACTTTTGGTAGTGTAAAAGCAGAGAAATGCAAGTATTGACACCTAAACGATTTCTCTGGCACCTCTCGAAATAAAATATGTTATATCAGCTTTCCTCCATCACTGCTTCATTTCTTTTATTTACTCATTCATTTTCAGTCCTTTTCTCTTTGGGTGGCAAATTTAGGTTTTTTCGGTAGATAGAAATACTTAAATTGTTGCTTCCACAATATCCAATGTATTTTAAATCATGATGTGTGTTGAAGAAGGGAAAGTTCGAAAGATTTCGATAACACGTCAGAAATTTACACTTAATCCCTAATGCCGTTTTCTTATAGTGAAAAGAGTATGATTTTGAACTTTTTAGAGATTATGAGATGGTTTTGAACCAAATGTGTATCGGATTTGGCATTTGAATTTGAAAATTGAACTTTGGATCGGTTTTAAGTATTTTAATCCTAATTTGTTCTGTTCTGTTCTGAAGGAAGTGCTAAATGGGGTCCCGGAAGGAAGAAGACCCCGGGGAAGACCACGGTTAAGATGGTGGGACCAAGTGAGAAGAGACATACAAAAGGGTGGAGCAACGGAGAGAGAGGCAGAAGATCGGTCCAGATGGAGGGATATTGTTGATGCGGCCAAATATCACCTGAGATATAGATGGCCCTGGGAGTAAGTAAGTAAGTAATCCTAATTTAAATCATCAGTATTGGCAACTACTTTCTCTAATATTTCTGTGTTGTGTGTACATAGATAATTGAACACAATGTAGTATTATCCCCGTTATACTCTTTATTCATACAGTGAATTAATTTGGTGTTTTTAGTTTTCCAGATTGTGGCTTCCTTCCCTTCTCGGCTCTTAATTACATGGAAGTTTTGTGAAATTACTCAGAGTCCTGTGCCATCGTTGAAGTGCAGTACAGGGGTCTAGGATAACTGGAGAGCAACAACTGGTGAAATGTTCATAAATAACTAATGATAATTAATTTAAAAATTATTAATTCTGTATGTATTATTTCAAATTCAGAGAATATGAGTAAGGTGGATGAGGGTTGACCTTAAATCGGATAAAACGAAGCGTAGTAATAGACTCTTCTGTCTCCTATAATTTTAACGTATTGAATTGTTTGGAGAACAGTTAACCTGAAGATGGTTTCCTGATAACGAGAAAAATATTCTTGAATTATTTATTTTCTATTTCTAATTATATTTACTAATGCGTTTGTTTTAATAATTTACCAATTAAAATATTATCAACTAAAAGTAACCATTTCTGAGCTCAATTTTCAAATGCTTTTAATGAGTATTAACATATGATCTTCTTCATTAAGATTCAGGTTAAATATTCCTCTTTAAGGATTTCAAATCGCATTATAAAGTTATTCGCCGGATACGTAATTTGGTTACCACGATCTTTTCAGATTGGTCCATTGAGTCCACTGACTGAACGTTGATGAATTGCTAAATACTTGTTTATTAATATTTAGGAGACATCTATTGCAGCCACAGAAATTTCAATTTGTTTAAATATACCCTGAAACACTCACAGCTTAGGTGCGTCTTTTATATCGATCAAAATTCGATAGGTGACATTTATAAATATTTTATTATTATTCTATTAGTCTGAAAGAACGCTGCATGATATGAATCAGGACCTGCGTAAATACTGTATCCTTCTATAACCGTCCCTCTCCTGTTTTCTCTCCTCTCCTGTGACTTTTATTTGTAATAAAAATCATGTGGTACACGAAGGTCTGTACTTAAAGAAAAAAAGTGCTCTCTTTACTCACTTGGAAAATAAAGATATGAGATGGATAAAACTAGCAATTTTAAAATGATTAAATACGAGTATCTATGTAAGAGACGGTAATCATTAGATATGATAACTTTCTATATTTTTCGGGTATTCCCACTTAGGCTTTTTATACGTGACAAGTGCTTCGTCGTAATTTGGACTTTCCTTTTGTTTCTTTTGATCTCTTTTGAAATCTCCTGCCAGTTACCTTTCCTCTTATTCACTTGCGCTTAGACACTAGGTACTTTCCTTTTCGCCTTTGTTTACTTTCAATGGAAATGAGAGATAGTGAATTGTATGCACAAGGTCAGGTGGTTCTAAGTTGCTTTCATTGTTAAGATATTAGGAACTGCAGTAGCCATGTTTTCTCTGATCTTCGAGCATATCCTACAGTTAAGATTCCTTCTCATTTTCCTAAACGAATAAGGTAAACATTATATTTATTATTATCCTAATTCCTCCACCAGTCAGTTTATAAACCATTCATTGGATTTTGACCTAATATACCTCACTTATCATTCAATATGCTACAGAGAGTCCGCAAATAGTATTTGAGGATGTGGTGGTTTTTTGCACATACATGTGACACAGAAATAGATATAAATGGAGAGGATTCTTGAGAATATAAAGTGAACACCTTGTATTAACGAATTTTTTCTTTTCTTACAGGTAAATTCAGCAGCATCAGCTTCTGAATTAGGCGTGAGTGCTCAGTTTCTTTTCTGTTCGGATTACAGGCTTAACCTCATTTAGTTCATCAAAATAATCTTTTCATAAGAGGATATTAACGCAAGTAGTGCGCCTTCAATATTAGTTATCTTTATTAACTTTACAACTAGGCGCTAGTTTTCGAACTCTGATCTAGTTATCCTCGTCATTTTATAAAAATGCAACCATTTAAAAATCAGATTAACTATAGATCTTCACGATCAAACCTTCATTAACTATCAACATGAATGATGGATTATTTAATCCAGACCAAAATTAAATACTGCAACGACTTTATCAACGGTTGGTCTGTAGGGGGCGTGGGGAAGGCATTCCCTACAAACCTAGCCTACTTGTAGGCCTACAGACGCAGGCATCTATTTCAGGGGCCTTTCACCTTTTTCTGCAGGGGTGAGGTAACTAAGCAATCACTTCTCACCTGCTCGTTCTTTCTGTCTATAAGGTCGGAGCTTCTCAATGAACTTGTGGTAGAGGGCCCTCTAGGCATAGAGGTGAACCTTATTATTATAGATTTAAAGTTAAATCTAACTGTGGCCTATAATAACTGTATCATACAAACTATTTAACAAGGAATACAGGTACGATTTTAAGGTTTAAATATTTTCACCTTAGAGGATGCTCGATTAATTTCTGAAGTATCCTCGTTTGAATTGTATAATGTTTGAAAGCCTAACATTTATTAGATTATACTCTCTAAGGACTCATCTGTCTTTACTGTTTAAAATAACTTTAACGCTAGAATGTGTTGGACATCTAAATTGGAGTATTTATTGCGCATTCGACATTCTTAGAGCTGAAATAACGAGACGAGTCAAAATTCTACAGCGCAAGCAACCTAAGTAACGTTCATAGCACTCTAAAAATTTACTCAATTTCCTCCCTTAATTTTACAAGTAAAGGGTACTTTTAGAAAAGGAGAAAATTCAACCACGAAACGAGCTATTAACTGTAAGAGGTTTTTTAGTGAAGTTACTGAAATCACTTTTCCAAATTAATATTTACATATGCGCGGCGGTGATTATAAATATCGCAGAAAATTCCTGTGGAAACTAAATTATTGATTCATATTTCCCTATGAAGAACCTTAAAATTAAGCTTTAAAAATTAAAGAACCTTAATGTTAAACAAGTTACACTATATGACGGTGTGTAAGAACTCTACCATCAAATTTATATATTATTTAAGACACCGTTTCAATAATTAATTATGCCATTTTAAACTTCTATAGATAGATTTAAAACCTTTTTGTGTATCTTACTTCGATAGCTAGAGTCATTTCGCACCTTTGGGCCCCAACCGGGGATGGATCCCGGGAACGCTTTTCACCAATTTTAAACGCGCTACCCACTTAACTGTATGAGAGCCATATAATTTAAAAATCTTAGAGTTAAATAATAATATTATTTTGAGGATTTGGTCTTCAAATGAATACACTATTGTGGGAGAGCTTCTGTCATAATGTTACTTAAAAACATTGCGGAACTCCTGCCAATTACTCATTCATTTCTTTGGACGTAGATCGAAACACTACAGCATATTAATTTCTAATAATTCGAAAAACTCGTTAGACTATGATAAACTACGACAGTGATATTTCATTTTAATTTTATACAATTGCCGCAGCAGTCTAGCTGAGGGAATAAACTTTGATCTCTATTTAAAAAATTTTATAGCTTCTCGATTCAAGTACGCTAACTTCTAATTTTTGCTGTTTTGGTAAAATATCGAGGTATCCGAAATCAGCGGACAATTGTGTAGTATTACTGATTGCGAACACATATAAACCGTTGTTCTGTATCTTCCTTGGGAAGGTTTCAGGTTAGATAATACAGCAAATTGGTACGGAGTCCCGCAATCTCGCTTAAGTAATAATTCACACGTAATCATTCGAGTATTGAGAAGAAAGGGGGAAAACTCCAAGGTCTTGGAGGAGAGAGTCACAAAATCATTGTCAAATTTCGGGATGCTCCGCTGAATTTGGAAGGGTTGGCAACACAAAGAGGTGATGGGTCTATCAACGATCGTATGAGACACCAGAGATGGCGTTGGAGCACGCGTGACCTTAGGCCACTAGCACTTCTAACATGATCAGGGTAGCGGTGATGAGGCCTGAAGCACAGAACCCACTCAAGAACTTTGCCGGGGGCAGTCACCTCCCTCGTCACCCCACAACTCTTGGCTGCGACTCGCTTGGATTGCGCTTTAACATGGCCAAACACTGCTTCGAACAACTCACTCGATTTCATGTCCTCGGTGATGCAAACGAGAGCACTCTCGGTGGCAGTATAGTTAAATTTCCTATTGTAGTGAATCCGTAGTTACGACCTCTTACTGGACTGGGGATACTTGTTCTGTCGTAAAGCCTGCTTGACTCTGTTGCCTACACTTAAAACTTTTTTTCCGGTGTGGACGGTAGGGATGAATCCCTGAAAGGTTGGAAGTTACCTGTACCTAGATACATTTAGCTATCCAAAGGGATGGGAGTCATGCGTACTTTCCGGCATAGTACCGATGCCAAGAATTAGAATCCTTTTTACAGAAATAACAGTAAATCGTTTTTATTTTACGCGTATTTTTTCTATGTACGTGTAATTTTATTCACGTGTATCATTTGGCTTTTTAAAATTCTGGAGATTCTATGTCTCAGGAAGTCGTAGAGAATGCAAAAAGTTTTCGGAATTGAATTGAGAAAAAAAGTCACCCGTTATTTTTCGTTGCGCTTGCATAAGAAATAGTTCCAGCAAAATGTTTCTGAGAAAATGCTTAATTTAATTTAAACTCAAATTCAAATACTTTAAGTTTAATGAAAACCTCCGAGGCAAGATCAATTGAAATTTACATTACGGAGGTAACGCAAACCTCGGATCGCACGGTAAAGATTCAAGTAGCTAAGTCGGTATATATGTAGTTCATCCATCTTTTACTCGAACCAATCGTTTATATATTTATATTTATATCATTATCCTCTACCATGGTATCATACATTTCATTAAAATATTTTATGATAAACACTTTTAATGGGAACGGGAGTACATTGAGGTTGCTCAAGACACAGCTGGCTTTGGGTAGTTATGCCAACCAGAAGTATACCTAGAACTTAAGTATACAAGACTTCTCCGTGCTAGAGGATGCATCTCCTCCTGGGAAGTCATATCTGCCTCCTACACCGGCTTCAGATGTGTGACCACCGGTGAGGTGATATCAAGTTGTCGATTTGTTCATCATTGTTTTCTTAATTATCGTTCGTCTTCAAAACTCAGACAATATTATTACTGCTCAACGTTATAGTAGATAGAACAACATATTTTTACACAATCATTAATTTTCTGAAACCTCAAATTACTAACTGCGTTAATTAATAAGTTAATATTCGGTATCACAACAGCGATAAATATCTAAACTACATCACTGAAAACTATTTTAGCCTTTCCTCAATTTAGTGCCATTTTGTATTATTTAAATTCATTAATCGAGGCAAAAATAGTTTTCTTCGTTGATGCTGTTTCTTCGCTATGAGACCGTTTTGTCATTCGCTTTCTCTCGGTCTTTCTATGTCTGTTATGAAACTTGTCGGTGAAATATTTCTACGCTGATCACATCCAGTTATGTGTGTTAGATAGAGATTGTCTAGGCAAACATACAACACATCTGCGATGTACATTAAGGAAAAGTCTATTTACTGAGCTAAAAATATCAAATATTTAAATATCATAAGGCAATCTAATGGGGGTTAAAGAGGGAGACGCGTAAGACAGCCACTACTCAACGGCCAACTTCACCTTGTCTCTTTACTAACGAGGCTCGCCACCCGGCTACGTCCTCTATCAAGGGCCTCTTCAGAGAACCCATTTGCCCTTGGGATGGGAAAATATACCCTAAGACGGAAGAGCCACTGAAAGGCCAACGGTGTAGGGCAATCTCAAGTTCTACATTTTCTTCTATCTCGGTTTATCTCGTAGGAATGCGAAAGTTATCCGATTAACTCTAATAATGTCGATCATAGTTTTTCTTTCGTATTTGAATTTATACGAACAGAAATTCATTAAGACTTATGTAAACGGACTCAAGATATAATACAATAGTAAGCTCCTTTGCCTTTTGCTCATTTTAAATTCATACGTTCTTTATTCAATTCTTTCGGTAAAAATAAACAAAAAATACAACATGAGGAACATTCGAGAATATTATTTTGAATTTTTCTAAAGTTGTTAAACGCCTTTGAACAGACTGAGAATAGAGTCATAATTTTGCAGTTATTATAATTTATACACAATAAAAGTCAGGAGATAAATATTTGTATCTTCATACCCAGTGATAACTGAGTTTTCTATCTAAATGAAAGGACGCTTGAGGAAGTGTAAATTTTTTATGAATATGTAACCTCACTTCATTTCAAGATTCAATTTATTAGCGTACTACTCATGCATTATATACATCTACTATCAACTCATGATTATATACATCTACTTATGTATCTTACAAGCCGCCTTTAGTTGTGTGATAGATGGTGCATGCACCGTAACTCAACTTTCCTAATCGATTACCTTCGGCTATTATTTTCGAAAGAAATGAAGTCTTGAATCGACTGGCTCTAACGTCTGTTTTTTCTGATCTCTTTCGCCGTATCAGTATGGTATTTGTAACAAGGAGGGCGCATATTATCGGCTAAGTCTTCTAAGAACGTATTCTTTCTGAAGTTATTAAACAAATCAAATCTTTGATCAAGTTCTTTAAATTACTTTCCTCTGAATATTCCAATCTTGCTTATTGTAGCATCCAAGTAACGCTGACCGCTCAAACAATTTCAAAATACATAAGAGTGGTAGCTAAATAGTAAAGCAGTGAATTATTCCTAGACAATTTCCAAAACGTCCATGTTCGATGACTTTCCCGAGGAAGCAGTGACAAACGAAATGCGAAGTATGTGAACTCAAATTATAATTATTACGACTTCGGAATTCGCTAGTGATCTGACTGGAAGATGATTTCGTAGAATGTCAACGGTGGAGACTTTCACTCCGTACTCGCTGAGCTCAACATCTACTCCATAGGGTTGATTATTATCAATACCATTGCCGTCTATTCCCTTTACAAACATCGTTAACAGGGATAAGTAATCGAACTATATCTATGCTCTCCATTCATAGCGTGTATTCACAGTGTATTTTAAATATCAGGGACACCCATTTTTTCATCAGCCGCATTAACATCTATAAAATCAAATTAAAAGTAGAAAGTTCATCCTTTCGAAAACGAGCCTCATGTGTTTGTAATATTAAGAATTACAATATATTTGATATACAAAAAGAAATAACTGTCGTCCTTATATGAGTGAGACATTTTTAACACTTTTTAGAAACAGATTTTTAGAGGGAAAGTTAAAAATAAATAAGAAGACGTCAGGATGTAAAAAAAAATTAAGAATACTAAGGGGAAAAGTACCCACAATAGGAAAAAATCCGAGGGAAGGAGAGGTGTAAAAACGATTAACAGATAGCAATAGTTAAAAGATAAATTAAAACACCATTAAATATAATGCGTGGAGTCCTGCCAAAAAGTGTTGTATTCGCGAATTAGAAAAGGTACAGTGAACGGCTATACATTTTGTAAATAATTGCTAAGACAAATCGATATGCGTTACTCAGATTCTTGAGGACACAGGATGGGAATCTTCAGACGAAGGAAGACAAAAACAAAGGATTGATTTACTTAATTAGTTCATATAAAGTACGCTCTCAGGTAATGTAGCAGATACGACGTGTCCTCCCTATTAAAAAGGACTATTACATTCTATCACTGCAATGAAGATCATAAAAATAGATGCTAGAACCAATCAATTCAAGAACAATCTTTTTTCCGCGTACGATTACCGAAAGTAATCGATTAGGGAATTAGAGTTAAGGTACATGCACAACTTGCCAAAAGCCGAAAAGCTTGTAGGGTATTCATGTAGATGTTTATTGAAGAACGAATGTACGGCCGAAAAACACATTCTCAGCATATATAGCAAGAAAAATAATTAGCCGATGAAATTTATAGAAGTAAACAGTCACTAAATTCGGAGAATTAGTATAAATACAGAGCACGTGAAAGTAAATGGGTGTACTTCACATATGTAAGATAAGTATTATATTTTTTAAAAACTATGCGACAGAAAAAAAGTATTTCTACAAATGATAGAATAAGATGGGAATAATTTAAACCGATGTATTCAAATTAAGTTTTTACTTTATACTGAATCGTTGATTAGTTGTGTACAAGTTTGTTAATCGAGTCATGTAACAAGGATACACGAGGGAGACGTAAAGCGCTGCGGCCCGGTACTACAGCGCCGCCAGTGACGAGATGATACAACTACCTTAAAGGCGAGCGCAATTATCAGTTAAAATACAATGATCGTAATTAAAATCAGCGAATTAAATGATTTAGGACAGATATTGACTCAGCTAATCTTGCGAAGAAAGAAATTTGTCACTGTTTTAGGGGTAAATAATTTCTGTGAGACAAAATTGTTGAGGGCATTCCGGAAACTCGCCATTCACACTGCGTTGGGTTCGGGCAAAAGAATTAAAAGTTAAAGAAAGGTGGATAAAAACGCTGTGTGAGGTAAAGAGTGAGAAGAAAGTGGGAGAGAGTTACGAGGGGATAATTTAGGTGATATAACCGGAGGCGCTCACTTATTCCCGAAGAACGGCTGTGCGGCACGACGCTCTCTTTTGAGTGTCCACTTTCCCTGCGCCATTGAATATTCTTCCCGGGTGAAAAACGGACGAGAGCTCAGTCCCGCAGAGTGGCAAGACTGAAGAGATGCATCCTAATAATTATGCTTCCAACTCCGCGATCCTCACACTGGCCAGAAAATGTCCACGGATGATGGGATTTTTCTTCCTCCCCGGCACGTAGGCCATTTTCACAATGAGCTCATTCGGACTGTCTCGAAAAGAGCCGGGAAAGTCGTTGCATTATGACCAATGTTTATCACTTTAAACACACCATCTTCCATGAGTCTAAAAATTCAATTTTGTATGCTATACTTAGTCTTAGGTAGTAGGTGATTCATAGGTCAGATTTACTGTACACAAGATCTGTGCGGATACTCGAAATTTCGAATCGAATTGAACTTTCGTTTTGTTCCACCAAAATTTCTGTCCGTAAAACTCGAATTAGATTAATATCATTGTTTCATTTTCCAATTTATATATTAAATTTGTATAAATTCGCTTTATTCTTTGTTATACTGCAGCATTTGAAGCTTCAAGCCAAAAATAATCTGCCAAATAAACTTGAAAATAATACGAAATTATATCTTCTCGGAAAACTTTTCTCGCTATGGATTCATTATGCAATTGTATCGGATGAGGAAGATAATCAGGATACGAAGGAAATGCGAGCTCCAGTTTGGAAGATTTACGAGAAAAGAAAGGATTAAATTATTTATCAAAGTATATCAAATTAATGCAGGATACTTAAAACCTCTATTGGCACTGTGCGATTTACAGGTAAGGTAAACAGTGGTGCGAGTAAATGTTTTGGAATCTCCAGCGAGTGAGAGGAAAGAAGAAATCGTTTTAGAATCTGAGGGTACCCGAATCGAATAGAGACAGAGGTTCGCAAAGGGTTGAAGGATTTTGGAGGTTGCGTTTGTTTTCGGTTAAAATAGTCACCGATAGGAAAGGTTTTTCCATTTCTGTTAAATGAGGAACCCGACGACGCTCAAGCTGATTGCTATAGACTTCGAGCATTAACTAAGTAAATGATACGATTGCTTACATTAACTGTGACATTTTACCTTTTACACTGAATGTTTATCGAAATTCTACTTTCGTGATACTTTAATGATAATTTTGAGTAATATTAATCATGACCATATTTTTACGAGGAATAAATGCTACAAAAAATAACACATTAAGATAAGAAATGAATATACTTCACTAATGAATACTTTATTCAGAGAGAAAAGTAAAAAGTTTCCTAGATATAATTATTTTCTAGAGTTAATTATGCTACGATACGCTTTCAAAATGAATTTCCATTGAAGGTTTTAGCACCAATAATTACAGCTGTTCTAAAGGTTTATAGCGAGTATCTTGAGATGATGTTATCTCAGAACTCAAGAGTTTTATAGATATTCAATATACCAAAAATCCATTCCGTCTCTGATATTCAAATTGGTAATCAGCCGTCCCACACTAATCCTAACACGTTCATTACTATATCCTCCACAGAAACGACTGCGGTAACGTGATGGTAAAAATCTTGGAATATAAAATACGGAAAATTGTTAATAATTTCGGAATTGGTGACATTTCCGCCAATTTTCAGCGCTCGTATCCGCTTCTCCCATGGAATTCAAAACATTTTAAATAATTCTGCAAATTGCTCTAGTGCAAAATTTTCTGTTCCTCCTGATATGCAATTTGTTCTACCCTCATCCAGAATTTTTCAAACGTTTCCGGATTTTATCTTTTATTTTCGTTATAAAACATCAATTACTTCCGTCCTTAGAACGGCTAATTGCGCATAAGTGCGGCTTTCCTTAAATATCAGAAAATAATGCAATACAGATATTATGGAAACAGCTTCCTAATTAGTTCAGACCTCTCCTTAGAAGCCCAACATGCGCGTGTATTCTATTGTTATTTTCACCTTTAACCGTTGGGCTAGCACTTTTCTTCTTTTGAGAAGTTACAGGGAGTGAACCTTTCAATAATTTCCAGATGAAAACAATGCCCGTTTCCATTTTTTGGATGTTCAACCAATGAAATCTATAGTGATTTTAATAAACACTTTTGGGCTTCTGTAAATGTATACGCCTTATATTTTTTATCTATATTGCGTTTTTTCAATTCATACGTAGGATTTTAGAAGATTCTTTTATTAAAATAAGAGAATTACAGATTTTGATTCTTTATCATAATACTATAGTGAAGTATTTTTCATTTGCAATAAATTGTTTCAAAAATTGAATTTATCAGGTAAGAGATCGATTAAAGTAAGAGACCAAAACATTGTCTCAGCCTTCTCAGATAAGTAATCAATATTTTATTAACGTGTCTAGTGTGAACGGTTATTAACGGAATTTAATCTCAAAAAAGATGTAAATAAATAATAAAGTATATTCTGTATGGCGAGTGTGAGTTCTTAGCATAGGCCGAGGAAAGAATATGCAGTTTTCTACGTGATTCCGGACTGAACAAAGATAGTTTCTCCAATTCTTCGAAGATATGATCGTACTTGTTTAGATGAAAGGTTTAACTTACCGACGCATTTTGAGCCAGTTATAACTCGAGAGCTGATTCACCGGATAAGTATTGACGGACTCCACAATTGGGGTGTTTTATACTTATAACTTACGAGCCGAATTTTAAGCGTGGGAGACAGAAATTTACCCAAGCGTCTGAGGGGGATAAGGTAGCAATATAAAATAGTGGTATAGTATTATTATTTAAAGTTCTCCGACTGCTAAGGTTATTTCGCATATATGGGCCCTACCGGGAACCGAACCCAAAACCCATTCACCAAAGGCAAACATTGTACCCATTGGTTATCCGGAAGTCCCTACTTTATAAAAATGTTCAGAAGTTGCTCAGTCCAAGAGAGAACATTTGGCTACAGTATTTTTAAGTCTAAAACTTCTAGATTAAAAAAGATGGAGCGATGAAAATCGAAAACTAGGAAGATTAAAACGAAATATTCTGAAGGGATTGCAGAAACTGAATCAAAACCGAAATTTCTTTAAATTGTCACCGAATGTTTGATCATCTCGTAGAGCACAGAATTTTTCACAAAAATACGATTCGATAAGACGGTCAAATACATTAAGGAAAGTCTTCCTGCTGTTCGAAGGTAATTTTTGGATGCATTTCATGGATATACCATCGATTCATGTCTTTTTACATCTTCTTTTTATATGTTTGGCTGTCCCTTTCATGACTAGTAAAATATCAATCCTTTCTATTCTCTACCGGTATTTTCCAGACTAATCTTTCAAAGGCGGGTCATGTGAATTATCGGTCTGAAACAACATAGGGTCACATCCTGCTTGATTTATCAGATTTTTTGAGCTTCAACTTTACGCATTAGTAAACTCTATTGGAGAGCGAGACCACTTCGAAAGCAGTGTATGATACGAGTCATTTATTTCCCCAATCCAGCCAAGGACACTAACAGCGGGGCACATTATTCCGCCACACCTTTCCCTATTTCTAATATCCAAATAGCTTTGGAATACCACGCTTTTCGCGCATTTTCCAATTTGGGAAGGAAACTGGATCCTATGACGAACATCGAGGAAATGAATCCGCTAGCGACGCTGCTAACAGCGAGTACGTGGATGAATTTCGAGACTGCAATGGAAATATCGGTGCAGAGATTCGGAGCTTTGAGTAAAAAGGCATGTCTCGTGGAAGGGGAAAAGAACCAATAAGGAGAGTGATGGTGATGAGAGTGGCGCGGCGTACGGAGAGGGTGGATGTGAAGGAATGGATGGAGATTGAAAATGCAGAGAGAAAGAACGTTCAATTCGGTACGGGAGTTTGATTTGTAAAGGAGAAACAAATGGAAATGCTTTTTGTGTCACCGGCAGCTTGATCTGGAGACATCGCTCTAAATTAGTGGGGACGACTATTTGTAGCGAACGAAAAGCTCCGGTTTGTTTATCAGGCAGCGTAGCAAATTTTTTTCTCTTTTCCAATCACTCGGAGCATGAACCTCTGATTCGACTAGTTTCACCGAAGTTCGCGCTTCAAATAACCGGTGGCCAAGATGGCATTAATGAACGTACCTCATCTAATAGAAGGTGAAAATGTAGGATTAATGGGAGCGCGTATTTTCGAAATGAATTTTCCTTTAAATGCGAGATGCAAAGTTGTGTTTTCCGTTGATTAAAATATTTGGATGCCGTACTCTTTGGTTGCGTTCATTTCGAGGTAATACACAAATATAGCGAAATATTTATGGTCTATTGCTCCTTTCTTCTTAGTATACCTCCAAGGAGACATTGCTGGAAATGCATACGAAACTAAGAAATAATTCAGCTTGAAATCGTAAATAAAAGTGGCAGTTCGCAGAGAAAATGATTATCCGAGAAAAGTAATACATAAATTTAATATTCTACTGAAAATAGGCGTTTACGATAAAGTTTAGTACTCTAGTATTGAAAGTTGAACTCTTTCATTTTATCCCTCAAAATACAGCTCTCACTTTTTCGTGCTCTTCACTGCTAGATTTCAATAAATTAAGAGGTACTATTATGTAATCTAATACATGAAAAATATTCATAAGGAGAAAATACGTCATACTGTCCATTTAAAAATCAAATATGTAACTTTGTGGAAATGATGAAGTCAAACGATCTCTCCAGAAAATACGAATTAATCCATAGAGATTGAAGGAAATCAATCATTCGGATTTCGATTGAAATACTTGCAAACAACGCTTCAGGCAAATAGTACTGAATTTTTTCACTTAATTATATAGAACGACTGCTCTTCTCAATCACTTTTTTTGGCAACGTCTATACAGGCTTAACTTCAATCTGTCAGACAGCCCGTAACTTCTATTCTCTGAGTTGATCCATTGTTTTGAGCGTTTTCAGTCGCTTATTCATGATTGGCAATATTTTTGGCTCCTTTGCATGCTGTTTTACTAAATCAAACGGAAAAAAAAATGGCATTACATAATTCTTGAGATGAAACATTACGCTGCTATAACCGTTCGCTGATGAATCTGTGTTTAATGGTCCTTTAAATTATTTTCAGAGACAGATTCAGACTTAGACGCAAATTGAGATAGCTGAGGTCCCATTCATGAAGAGAACCCAAAATATAAATTTTTCGTATATAAATTCAAGTGAGAGCTCTCGGATAGCCATGTGGACAGCGCATTCGACTTTAGTGAGTGCGGTCCCGGGTTTGATTCCCTACGGGGGCCAACGTACGAAATGACCATAGCTGTCGAAGCACTTTTAACGATACTAATTCAACTAAATTCGCGTTTATTAACTACCGTGTTCACCCTGAATCTACCCATGATTGGAATGTGCAGAACTGTTTCTTGTCACAGCTATAAGGTGAAATCACTAAACAAAAATCTAATAAATGAATATTCTCTTGTTTAAATCATACGGTAGTAGACTGGAATAATGTACCTACAGAAGCGATAGAACTCTTTCTAAAGATACACAACTTGTTAATTTAAATATCGAAAATGTTATGAAAGATGCGTGAGCTTGAAGAAGACGAAGTTTAATAGGTTTATCTGTAAAAATATCAGCCCAAAGCCATGTTGATTTATGCATGGTAGCTCAAGGTGTAATGGGAATAGAGAGTAGTATTATTTAGTAGAACAATGCTAGATATAATCTTCTACCACAGACCTCTACCTACCAAAAAACTAACAAGAGAAATGAAAAATGCATGCATGAAAATAGACTTATACGAGTGGAATTCTGTCAAGTTTTCCTAAGTTTTTCCTGAATTTTCATTGTTTCTTATCCCCTATTTTGGAAACCTGTCAAGATCAAAGTCTCTAAGTAGTTTTGGGGCGCTTGTAGTATAAAAATTTTCTGTTTTGGATTCTTCAAATCCTTGTCACAATTGAGAATAAAGAGCTCCGTGAATCCAAATAATATTTTTATGGGCAAAAGATGAATGCACAATTAACAAAAATACCTATTTACCATGTAAAATAACGAAAGCAACCGTTAGAAATGAAACTTTTTACTTTTAATAAAATAATAGGCATATATTCAAGGAGCCCCCCGTTCGTCTTTCTGGGGCTAATTAAGGGTGATATTACTATTAGTTTTGTGTCCGGAATCACGTAGATGAAATTTCCTCTGATATTTATTTACACCGAAAGATATTTGGAATACGTTGTTGGTTCTTTCTTTTACGTGTATTTTGATATGACCTCGGGTTATCTGTAAGAAGGTTAACATCTCCTAAGAGAAAGCCTTAGATATAAATATGACGGACTCACAGTCTTCAAAGAATCAAGTATATTTTGCTAATGAAATTTAAATAGCGATAGTTGATTCCAGTAAATTCGCCTTAATTCTAGTGTGCTATAAGATACAAATCTTCCCTAATGGAGAATTTGATATAATAAATTCCATAACTTTCTCATTTGTAACTATCAAATAACCCAAAAAAGGCGTCAAGCTGAAGAAACGTTAATATTATTTCTGTAGGATGTTCTTATGAAATGAATTTCTTATTCACTGAAACATTTCAGCCGAATATACAATGCTTTACGTCGATGGGCTCCTCTAAAGCCAATCTTCGAGTTTCAATGGAAATGTTGCCTCCACTCATTCTGTTTTGGGCTTCTCTCTTCATATCTTCATAGTTCTTTCCCTTTTTAATATCAGGAAATATTCCGTGCCTTTTCCTTCCTCTACCTCTCTTCCCCTCTATTTTTAATTTTCATATGTTGTTCCTTCTAACAATGTCCAATATAGGTCCAATCCACCTTGCCTTCCTCTTTTTTATTTCTCTCAAAATCCTTCTCAGCACCTCCTCATTCCTAACTTCAACTTTCCATACAATCTTCTCCATTCGTCGCCATAGCCATGTTTCAAAACTTTCCTTCTCTTATCCTCAAAATTCATGTCCATAAAAAAATCAACCAATGACTACTATGAAGAATTAATATCGAATAATAATGATTTCCCACCAAAAGATCTAGCAGCATATCAAAAGAGTCGATGTTCGTCAATGTTCTGATGCCTAACTCACATTAAAGCACTACAAAACATGGTCCTCGTCTGTTACAGAAAAAATGGATACAAGAAAGATGCATATACTGATAACGTATATTAAAACAGTTGTTAGAGGCACTAAAAATTTAGTGTTAAAGGAATACTGACGACAAAAGATAACGAAATGAGACAAGAAATAAAGGCAAGAATTACAGCTCACACTGGGCCATTTTATTGATCGAATAATGTATCAATAGCGTAATAACTTGAAGCTAAAGGTTTATTGAACAATAGTAAAACCGGTGTAAATTAACATTTTGCAGACCTAGATAGTGAAGATGAAGAAAGGCAAATAAATAAAATAGAAAGGTGCTAAGGAAGATTTCTTGGTAAAAGAATTATAAAGAACGATGCACAACAAGGAAAAAAAGAGAATTGGTGGAGATATATGTTAATCCAAAGATTTTTAATATGAAAAGTAGTTTTCTAAGATGACTAGATCAAGAAACAGCTAGACCACGGATCAGTTAAGAAGGTATACAGAAGAAATCAAGGTGCTAAAGATTGAGAGAATGGTCGAGAGTATGAAGAATATATGATGTAGAGGACTACAACATAACTATTACTAGTAGGGGCGTGACCAGAAACTTTCCAAGGGGACGGGGAATTTCCTCACTGAAGGGAGAAGATAATTTCCTTATACACTCATTTGCAAGTTATAGTTTTCTTACTGCCCTAATTCTCTATCAAAAAGAATTAACAACCCCATTTTTTCGTTCAAATGCGCATATGTTTTCATAATCACGACCCCCTACAGGAATCTTAAGGTTTTCCAGAGACCTTTAGGAGATATTATTCATTTAAACAATTTAAAACTTTCGGTATCCACAAGCATTTGCGAGCACCTAGAGTATTTCCTAAATTAATAGTTTCCTTTCATAGATTCCACTCCTAGAAAGGTTGATTAAAAATATTTTCCTTTCCACTGAAACTGAATTTGATTGCGTTGGATAGCATGTTAGTCCGTTTGAATGTACAGTTTTAACGATATGTTCAAAATCCAACATGTATGTAAAGAATTTTTATGGATGATATTTTTTCGTTAATATTACTCGTTAAAATACTTAAGTGGAAACACGTAATACATACATGAATGTGGGGTTGCCTGATCTAAGGGGTTCTTGCTGCTCAACAGAGAGCCTAATGAGGCCATCGGATCAAAAGGTCGGAGAACTTTGATCTGTAACAGGGGTCTTCAAACTTGTTGAACGAAGATCAACATAATTACGTGAGGCGAGCCGACTCAAAAGGCACAACTATTTTATTTTCTGAAAATAATTAATTTCTAATCTAGAAAGGGATATTCGAAGAGTTTTTGAAAAAGAAATAATTATGATGCATAAAGTATTGAGGACGTCCATCATCATCAGCCATTTTCAATCCGACGTCGGATGTAGACTTCCCTAAGCATCATCCAATTCTGAGATTCTCTCAACCATACTACCCCTAAGTGTTTCATGATTTCTCTGTTCCATCGGTTTTATGGTCTTCTTCTTAGTCTCCTCATATACCTTGGTGTCCAGATCAGAACAGCCAACGGTTGTCGTTCCTTCTCATCTACTTACATCCATATCAGTGATCTTACTTTCTCCAATATATCTATTCTAGACAATAGCAGGGGCAAATTTAGGCAGTCAGACGCCAAGGACTCGAGGAACATTTCAATTAGTTCTTTTCAATTAATTCCTCGGCATAGAAAAGAATCAAAGTACAATTTTAGGCCCTCTTATGGAGAGACTCAGCTATCATCTACTGCACCTTATTGTAAATCCATCCCTGGACAATGAACGTCACATCCTTTGGAATAGCTTCCAGTTGAATCTATGTTTAAGGCGCTCCCGCTTAAGATGTTATCTCGCTTAATACGTGATCTTCTCTCGATCCCTCTCATACGAAACACGGTAAAAATACCACTTTAGTCGCCCTGATTCCAACTTAAGACGCAGATTTTCCCGTCCCTAGATGCATTGCAACCCGTTTTAGCCAATTTCTTGCCTCATTCGATAAAATTTTTTACATCATCTGTGTCGTCCTCTCACGCTTCACTATATCTCTAGAATGGTTCCTTATGAATTTCTCTCATTTAATAAATAATTTTGTGAGAATATCGCGAAGCAGAAAATTCAAATGAAAATTAAATTCCCTCTTGGAGATTAAACAAATTCTTAAAAAGTTATATCTCCTTTGTGATTTTTCTCACGATCAAAACAATGTTAGATTTAAAATTGGCTTAGCAACGTTTTCTTTTGTCGCTATCTCAAGTTGAAAAAGAACCGAATAAAGCAGAAAGAGAGTATCCTACATCCTATCCTATTCCTCATAAGTATGCAAGTGTCTTATTGGTTGTCGAGCATAGTTTTAGAGATATGTGTGAGGTCGTCACCACGGCTCAAAAAATATTCTTTTTACTTCCCCAATAGACTGGTGAAAATTGCTTCATTATAGAGTGAAGAATAACCTAAATTAAGGAACTATGACGCTCACTTTGTGCGTAGAGCAGACAATTCTTCAAAAGTATGATTTAAGACAACATCATTACACAACCCGGTTATAAGGCCATCCCGCTTAAGATGCGGTTTTCGCTTGTTTCCCTGAAAACGTCTTTATTGGGTTTACTGTATTATTTTTGCGGGATGTTCAGAGCCATCCGAAAGTCTCACTTAGCCCGTGGTTGGTCTCTTGATCTACTAAACCAGGGAGATCCTTTTTCACCAGAAAGCCTCATGTAATATAGGCCACATAAGTTATTCTTAGGCCGCTAATGAAACCATAAAGCTATGACTTAGGATCGTATTGCGTACACTCACCACAGTTCACCACCGGACTTGTAAGAGGTATAACGAATTTAACTCTGAAGTAGAATATGTATCTGCACTTGGTTGTAGGTAGAGGAAACGGCTATGGAAGTATTACATCCTGTATATGAAAATTCTCACAATCAATCATTAAAACCTGCGAACCTCTCTGTGAATCCAGGAGAGATGGCAACCCTATAGTGAAGTCAAGGCATCTCCAGAGTACTCTGATTCTCTTTTCGGTAGTATAAGTTAATAACTAACATAAGTTTTCCGCGGGCGATTTATCCGCGAAACGGAAACCGAAGCACGATCAATGCTCCTGAATAGGATTTTTCTCCGCAAAATTCAGCAAATAGTGAAGACACTCATCAAAATCTTTTCCTAAAAAATATTTTCGTTCAATAGATAGTAGGAATGTAAATTATTCGAGTAAACTGTTATAAGTTCGAAGCACCATAAGCTTCATTATCCTAAGTTGGCAAAAAGCAATTATCCTATAGCATGGGAAAGTTAGGGGTTTTGGAAAAGTTATAACTCATATCAGAGGTTAATTTATTCTACGTTCAGTATATTTCATAATACTTTCAACGCTCTCTTTATCGCAGAGGTCATTCAATTCGTCCCATAAAAATATTACGTATGATAACAAAATGCAACTGCCGCAGTTTCATATCACTAATAAAAATAATTGGACATTACGAAGTCCCTGCATTTGAAGCTTTAAGTTTTCCTTGAAAATTTTTTCTAGAGGATCTGTAGCTGCTTCTTGCGAATCATTCTGTAAATAATCATATGAAAAACAGGAAGAAAGTGAAAAATATTTATGATCAACTTTATCCGTTTTAGTTCTCTTGATGGATGGATTATTTTTCATTTTAATTTTGCAGCATGGAAAAAAGTTTTATCTTTCATTCATTTTTTCTTAGTTTTCTTAGCTGTGATAATACAAAACCACTGCGGTTTGAACTACGGTGAATTATTTGTATTTATTGTGTTTCCTAACAAAATGCAACGGAAACTATTATTAGTAACATTGTGCTGAACGTAAGTAAACTCATTCCACTCATTATATTGCGGCAAACTACCTCAATCGTTATCTTGACTACTAAGCCTCATTCCTTCTCCTAAGCTTTCGGTTTGAGGCCTTCGAGCTGAAACTTGGCAGACCTACCTATTTTACCTTCAGCGAAATTCTAAGTTTTATTTTAGGACCATTTTAGCGGACTTTTTCCGATATATATCAGCAGATACCCACGTTGAAGTTTTACAGCTCTGAACGCTATCCACCGAGCAATATTACACGGGCGAAGAATTTCCATCGGAAAATCGGGTCATCGCTCGGTTCGAACGCTTGTTTTACCTAATTTTTTGCCGAAGGAAACGATCCCCTGGCGCAGGGGGAACGCGATGAAAGGCGCCTTATCGAGAGGACATCTCCCCTCACATTCGGGGTGGTCCTCCATTTCAAATTTGGAGTGGACTTCGGAAAAGGGAGGCGGAGCACGTCCGTGCCCCCGTCAAATACCCCCGCGTCGAGGGGAACAGTCCATTTCCCTGTTTAATCAAGGAAAGAGCGAAACAGATAGCATCGGATGGGAGCAATCGGAAAAAGATACCGGGAACCGAAAAACATCCTCCTCGACCATTCATTCTGATCCGAACGAGCATCTCGCTGACGCCCTTTCTCATTACAAAATACCACACGTCGGCATCGCTCTCCAAAAGGGCTTTCGCCTTCCCGCGATGCCCGCCCACGATATCTTCGCTGAGTGACAAATTGACCGTTTTTGATGACGGCGCCGTCCATGCGAAAGATTCCAAGGAGATGTACGAATTGCGGATACTAGGGCAGGAAGCGAGGTAACGCCTCAGGACTGAATAACAAAGACTGAAAACCTCAGAGGTTTGAAACTGTTGTATACAAAGCAAGTATACTCTTGCTATTCCTCTACCTCTGAAGACGATAGCTAGGATGCTGAATTTCCTAATAGGTGATACTCAGAATGTCGGTTTCCCATTTGTTTCCACGAACGGGTCACAACGCTGACTCAGGCAACTTGCATAACGACAAGAAACTTTTCGAACCCCTCTTTTAATGACAACCGTATTTCATTTTTCCCTATTTACGACTGAATGTTGGATAGAATAATGACAGCTCCCGAAATAACTGGAATTTACACAACAGTAACTCAAAATCACTCACTCACTCAATGCGAATACCTAAACTCACTCGTGAATTTAGGTATTCGCAATTAAGCCTAAAATTAAAAAAAAATAAAATAAACACATATTTATTAATGGATACCAGCCGAAGCTACCGTTATGTATGAACGGGGAAAATGGCAGTAATAGTGTAACATTATCCTTAAATAAGAGAATACAGCATCTCTCATGTTCTTTCGATTCAATGTGACAGATTATCCAAAATGACAATTTGAATCTTTTCAAATTTCTTAAAATTTGAAACCAAACCTGAGATTGACAAATAGAATATAAAACTATGGAGAACTTTCCTCTGCTTAAAACATGGCTCAAGTTCGTTCGATTATTGTTTTTCTTTCAATTTTGCGATAGAAATATAACTTACCGAAGATTAAAATGAACCTTTTATGCATCTTCTGGCAACGATTTGCCTCATCTGGGGTCAGTTCTGAGATTTAAGATAAACATTAAAGTAGGCGAGTCATCGGATTTCAATAACCTGCAAGTTTTTACAGTAATCCATCTCGAGTTTTAAGCGAACATAGACAGCCACGCTCATTATTTTTATATGGAATAGTTGAGTTGTCCATTGACTTGCCATTTCTAATTGCGACACGCTCGATTCTCACGAAAACAAAAGATATCCTATGTAAAAAATGAGACGTTGAATTAAGTTTATATTTACTCGAAATGCAACTATGACACGCGGAATCAGGCGATTAGAGAAGTAGAGTTGTGATTCGTGCACCCCCTGCCACACGCCGGAAGGTGACATGTAGGACACATAACTATATTTAAATATTTACTACTTTATTTAATACTTACTGGCCTCATCATATTGAAATTTCATTGGTAAAGTCGAGCGGATTAAGAGACTTTTCCATAATGGTCTTACATTGTTCCCTGCGAATCGACGCTGCAAATTGTTCGTAACTGCAAATGCTAAAATTTCTGAATATTGTCTTCTATTCATACATCCTATAATTCATTCATACCAATATATTTAAATGGGCCCAAATTCCCCGAGTATTCTTAATGGAAAATACAGGAGTTCGGCTTCAACAATCGGATTAGTCATCAAGGGGACCGGTTGTTATAGCCTCAAAATTTCACAAAAGTATCATATATTTGATCAAAATTCTCAACGTTCCGACCCTATAACGATATTTCACGGCTATAATAGATATCTTTATTCAATTTCCTTTCTTTCGGTGCTTGTCTTGGTTTCTTACGACTACTCTTTCTAATTTAGTCATGCAAAAGCCTGTAAACGGTAAAGTGAACATTACATGTATTTCTTATGAGAAGTATTCTCCTCGTCTGGGGTCCCATATCGGGATATAAAGTAACTTTTACGAGGTTATAAACCATCTTTCTGTTGCAAAATGAAATTAGAATTAAAAGCCGCAAGAAATCTAGACAAATACCCGAAGACGTTGACTCTTAAACTCGTAAACTCTTATATTGTTCGTGCAATATTGTTTCCCATTCAAAATTATGTGAACATTGATAAAAATGCATCTACATTCTACATCGCATTTGCCTATATTCAAGGTGTCATATTTTTCTCGTGAGAATCGACTAAATCGTTATTTGTGTGGTATTTATCAAATTTTATATTCCGTTGAGAATAAATGGGCAATTAAGCTATCGCACAGTTGAAAATTGTAAAGACCAAAGAATTATCTTTAAAATACCATAAGTAAGATTGTAATTTTAAAGAAAATATACGAAATTTAAGAACGAATCGACGAAAATCACAGTGAATCGATGGAAAGCTTCGTTCAGATGGCTATATGGCATTCTAGGATATTTTTTAGATTCAAGAGCTCATGAGGAAGGAGAGAAACAGCCATTATAATGGCGTAACATGAACAAAGTAAGAAATGGATTGCAATTAAGCTTTGGGGAAATTAATTGAAGATGCCGGAAAAGATTTTCATTACAAGCCTAAAGTAACTTTACATCTATAGAGTTATTGTTCTTATGGTTCTTTTTCAAGTTTTAATCAAAGGAAACTATTCTCAGAGCTTCATACTTTTCCTTATCAAAGAGAAATTCATAACAGAGCCTTCTCTGCTAGAGAATCACAATCACAATCCCTAGTAGTGTGTACTATGCATACTGATATTGGTATGAACTCGCAAGAGATCCAAGATTTCTCTTTTCCCACCAAAATACTCATGAATTTATATGTGGAGGCAATTCTTCAACAAAATCCTTCTAACATTAGTAATGCAGTACCTCAGTTAACGGAAATAATTTGTTACTGAATAACCTTCGTTGGCCAGACTGAAATTTTTCATAGGGTTCTAAATCATAGGGTACACCTAAACTTAGCCACAAAACTACCAATTATTTTATATATAATGATTGTCAACTCAGCAAAATTATCTATTTTTATTTTGATTTCTGATACATGTTTGCCTGCACATATATCCACCAAAACATCTGTTAAACGCATCTGTATTCGTTGGGCGGAAAAACACCGAAAAGAATCTTCCTTAGCTGAAAGATGTTTACAGGTTTACTCGTTAACTCAGCTATACTTATAATGTGACACTAGATATGACAGAACAGGTATAATCATATGATTCGATGCATTTCTAACAGTTTGGTGGAGATAAATCTAAAAATGAATGAAGACTTATGAGTGCCGGCGATTTGGTAAAATTGACGTTATTTGTATGTATACTCTTCACCAAAGCGGTCTTAAGAAAACATTGATATAAATATATACTGTATCTGAAGATGCTTCAAAAGAACTATCTTATGATATAAAAGTGGAATGTTTTGGCAATGAAAGTTTTTGTGACGATGGTTTGACAAGGAGTTAAAAAGAGGAAAGAACATATATCAGGAAAGATGACGAACAATTACAATCGGTCCAATGAGAGCAATTCATGGCTTCAAATCATGAGCTATGAAATGTATGCAGTAATTTGGCGTGATTCGTACTTCAGTAGCTTTCATATTATTATCGCCATAAAGATGACTGTGACAAAAAATGATAGATTTATTTATCTCTCTCTTCTGCCTAAAGACGTATTAAAATTATTTCCATCCATAAAATATAATATTAGAAGCATGCACATTTTAAGCTATTTCGAAATGAATTAACCATAAATAATCTGAGATTTTCAATTGCCTCCTTCGGTTTCGATACCAGCACTCTGTGAAATTTTTATCGTTTCTCTCAAAAATTCAGAAGTGATTTATTCGGTTTTCCATTAGGTTGACTCGTTCAACGCACTCAACATGTGAGAATTGACTGAATTGAATACATGCAACCGTTTACGACCAGAGCATTCTCTTTCCTTCGTCCACACACAAAAATAAAAGCACTTTCAGTTATCTCTCACAGATGACGATAGTCTTTACTAAAAGAACAATAGCAATCCCTCACAGAACCTTTGCGAGAAACACTCTTGGAAATTCCTTGATTAATTCTTAGTATTTGAGATATTATGGTCCGCATAAGCAGTTGAGCTCTCCACAGAGGAAAAGGTTTTCGTAATTTAAATAAAGTCTTCCGTCGAAAACCGAGTTCCTCACTCAGTATCATAAATGCGCAACACCTATCAACACATCTGAATACATCGCCAATTTGCGAATATCGGCAGAATTTTAATCTGATGTTTCCAATTCAGTTTTCTTTGCTTTGATCAGTATTAAGGCTGGTTGAATCGTAATCTACCATTAACAACCGAAAGGTTAAGCTTACGAGGGTGAATGAAACAGCTCCGAAATATGAGGAGTGAGGTAGTTTGTGTTTGCCCTACTCCGTGAATTAGAATACGTAAGTTAACATTAAGTTAAATGTGGAGGTGCTGGAGAGTTATCCAGCGAATAAAAATTTCATTAAATCTATTAAGGAGTACCTATCATACATTCCATTATTCAGCACCACTCATACCTCAGTAGGTTTCATAGTTTAACATTTTAGTTTCTATATCTCCTACTCATAGTCACGCGAAAAATATTCTAGCCATCGAGGTACGGTAGCAGAAGAAATTGCTTCTCTCTCAGGGATTGATAAATAAAGTAGTCGAAGGTAAGATGCAAAGGAGAAGACTAAGAGGAAAATAGTTATCGGATGATACAAAGGCCACATTAAGTTATTCGGAAATAAAAGCCGTTAACTCGAGAATGTTGAGGCACACGAACCTACCATGAGGTAGGCGGCTAGTGTGGTAGAGCTGAATCAAAATATTTCGGCTTTATTTTTCTAAATGTCCAGTAGCGGCCCTGAATATAGTTATCATTTCCTCACTTATCTCCTTGCTCGAATTTCGTACAGAGAAAAGGCGGAATAGATGGCATTTTTATTAATAATCGCTAATAAATGATAAGGATTTTCACTTGCGTTCTCCGCCTTTTTCGTCTACTACGCGCCATTCTCCTCCCCAAACACCCCTCCATCCTCATGATGGAGATGAGATAGTGTACACCAGATAGGGGTTGATCTCGAAAGGGAAGTGGACTGAGAGAGAAAGGGAAGACCCGATGGGGAAGATATTCGACGAAAAGGAAACTGAGATGATTTTTGCACGCTGCACGAATTTTACTTTTCTAAGCTACGTCGGCGAACTTGATCGACCTCCGGATAATGGAGCATTATCCTAGCCTAATAAGATAACCGCTGCCTGATGAAATTTAACACGCTAATTTTGCGGAAAGAACATTCTTTCAGACCCTTGAGAAATCGATTTCGTTAGGCACTTAAGGGAGATCAACTAGTAAATGTAAAAGGGCAAAATACACCCAAAGGAGCTTAGCACGGTAGATTCCCCTTTATCCGGGGGGATTATGATGGGATCACTGGATAATCCAGGATTATCCGATGATCCTGCAAACTTGACTGAAATTCTATTTGTAGAAAATCCTAGGATAGTATTACGGTGGACGAAAATTTAATGCAATCTCTTCGCAAACACGCAAACAAAAACAGTATAACTTTTGGAATTTCCATTCCGCATTAATTTCAAAATATTATTACTGCTTTAGCTACGGATCTCTATTAATTTAAGGAAGAGTATTCAACTATAATTTGTAAAGTCGATATTTTCATCATTTGGTGGATCATTAGGAATTATTTATAAAATTTTCTCCTCAGCCCGACTAAATTTCCGGGAATCTACTATATAGAGATTATTCTCTCGCTTTTAATTTCACTTTAGGATAAGCATAGTTCCTTGTAAACAATGAGAAATATATAAGTACCGTGCATTTTTGTCAACCAATTTTGATGATGAAATTCGATCAATGGATGGCACTTGATCATTGTACAGTAAAACCCGTTTAAGACTCTCCCACTTAAGACGCAATCCCCCTTAATACGAGGTTTTCTTACGGTCCTGGTCCCTTGCACGCAAATCACGTAGTAAGGATAGTGTTCAAAGACACTCTACTACAGGTTTGAAAGGCTATTTTTCCCTCCTCCGGATAAACTGCAAAACGCTACAGCCAAATCTTCATATCGTTTATCAGACCGAAAATTGTTTACATTTTCTGCATTGCCTCAATTGCTTTTAGTATGTTAATTTCCCTTATTAGGTAAAAGGGAAATTTGACAAAAATTAGGATTAACGAACACTGTTACGTAATAAAAGCAAACTGCAAAGATTTTTTCCTTCGTTTTAGTAAGTGCAAGGACCTCTCTAAAAGTGTAAAGCAATTCTTGTTTGTGCGGTGTATCAATTTTTTCAAAGAAAAGCGACGCCATTTGAATATGAAAGATCGAAAAATATCTTAAAGAAACAGTGAAAGACATCTGTATCGCATATTGACGTGAAAACATGTAATATTCTCATAACCAGATTATAACTCAGTTTTCTATCGGTCCTCTGAGAAGCATCTTGACCGAGTTTTAGTGTGTTTAGATGAATTCCCTTTCTTCTTGCAATAGCATGATCTAAAATCTCACCAATCCATTGAAGGCCTTTACTCCCTTTCGGTTTTAATTGGATTAACGCCTAATAAAATGTTCAATTTCAACAAGGATATAATTATAAACTACAAGCTATACTGCCGTTGATTCTCACAGGGAAATAAAAAAGTAATTGATACTATCAAATTGCAGCTTACTGGACTCTAAACAAAAAAAGATAGAAAATTTAACCTATGAGATGGATACTGATATATCAGCTCAACAAAAAAACACGTTTTGTCGCTTTATAATTTTTATATCACATTGAAGGACTATCGTTCACTTCCGTATTTATGTTTATGAAATATGAAAACGAAGGATTCAAACTGAGAAAACAAAGACAAAGAAATTGACTAATTAAAGTCCTAAAGGAGAAATCAGGATTAAATCCTCACGGAAACTCAAGCACTGAACACACAGCAAAATTGTTATCGTATACCTTATTTTACTGAGCATGTCCTACCTACCTATTTGCTGAGTATGTCCTACCTGTTTTTCCTCCGCACTGATCTTAAATTCTTACCTACTTTATCGTGACAAATCAATATATTACTCTTCCCGTTGAATGGGCAATATTGAACTGAAACACTCGTGAGTTTTTCAAATTTTTAGACCCTATGATTTGTCATCGAAATTGCTTGAGTCCCAGAAAATCGACTTCTCTTCATAAAATTGACCATTAATTCTCCCCATTGATTCTATATAACTACGACCCACAACTTTGCCCGCGTTAAAAAACTTCAACGTTAATCCCAAACAAAAAGATGGAGACGATAATAACACGAATCAAATAAGTTCTGAATAGAAGCACTGAACAATAACTCCAAGCATAACCCCTCCTGCCACTCACTAAAACCACTGTAAACTATATAGTATTCAGTATAATGCATAAGATCGACATTCAAATAATTAACGGTAAACCAAAAACAACGTAAATAACTAATCCTGAGCGCAACTCGTCCTTCTAATAAGCAAAGAAATTAAAATATATTAATAAATATGCATGATAATTATTCCACTTTGAGAATAAAAACCTTAATACAATGGAAATCGGTAAAACATTACTTCGTGTTATAGGTATTCATGTTAATCGAATTCCTCTGTAGCTAGTTGAAATTCTTTCCAACGACAATGATATAGCAGGAAATACTACATTAGTCTTTTCGAAAGAAGAAAATCCAGTAGCTCTAATCTATGTTTAGTCTTCTGGATAAAATAGATACATAACTTTTTGTAGGAACTGTTTGTTCAATCACTATAGTCACCTCACCAAGACAGTTTTTAAGAAAATATTATATTAATTTTGTGAAATAAGCTTGCCATTCGTTATTCAAAGTTATTTACAATCTGACGATGAGCAAGAATAGAAAGCTGTCCTTTTATGATGGTAAACGCGAACGGATGATTATGAATTTAAATTCAGATAAAAAACCATTCATGTTTCATTACTACTTCTATATAGCATCATTTTGTGAAAACTCCAAGTATTTAAACAATGGAATTTGATGAATTTTGAAGAAATTTTCCTATATTTCATCAACTTTTGAGTTGTTTGGACAATGTAATCTATAAACAACGAAAAGAATAGAAATATTCACGAAATTTTCTTGTGATATTTACCTCAATGAGTCCTATTTTAATTTTGCAAAAATTTCTGAAGCCTGCATCGGTTGGTCGCTCGCTCTCATCCGTTAGCTAGTCTACTTTTATTGATAATTTCGTTTATCCTGTAGAATTTATTAAAAGAATGTCACAAATATTCCTATTGATAATTAATTAATAACAATAATGAAATTTATTTTTAAAACAACTCTTCTATTTCATTATTGAGAATGGATACTTCCAACTCTACTGATGATGTCGAAATATCGAACTTATAATCTGTTTATTCTCCAAATCGTAATGAGCTTTATAATCATAATTCGTAGAAAGCTGTATATACATGGCTATCAACAAAACGTTGGAGTAAATAATTTTATAATAGCACTCACTGCTACTATATATAATTTTAGATTAATATTCACCCAAGCTTAAAAGCTGATATTAACGGGAATTTAATAACCGGGCCTAATACCGGCAACTTCCTATTTTACGACAAAGGTACCTATAATTTAGTTGCTATAAAGAATGTTGATTTCCACAGTAGCATCACAGATATAGGAAATACCTTTTTCTGTTTAGCCAACTAGTGCTTACCCATAAGGGATGATTATAATATCTTTCGAAACAAATGCAATTCATGCAATTTATTTATGGAATTCAGTCTTTGTGTAGTACATACATAATATACGGGACGTAATAGGTTATCATAAAACCATATTAATAATGTGCTACAGATAAATCTGTAATTCTACGGTCAGCAAATAAAGAAACTTGAAAATGTTTACCTTTTGAATCAGAGGTGGAGTAAGCAAGATTCACTACTGGATGACTTGTCCACAATTTAGACCTCCGTGGTATTTACAATGTTGATTGATGTGGGTCACAAATCGCTTTAGCTTCAACTTTTACAAAGATCGCAATGCATTATGGTTGTAAACATATCCATAATGCATTGCGGTTAAACAATATGGCGGATATGTATCGGCATAAAAGGTATGGAAGAATGCAAATAGTGCTCTGGCATCGAAACAAGGATCATTGTGGAAACGGTCGATTGCCAATATAAAATTTATTTACAACTACTCTTCACCTTTGTGGTTACGTATTTTAATGTTTTCGGGAAGGGCTTCAAAAATATTTAAATCGCCGTAATGTATTTTTAATGGGAAAATTGCGCACTCGCTTGTCACGGCCCATTTACGTAGCCCATCGTCATTTTGTGGCGGTTCCTAGATTATTTTTATATAATATCGTGTCTTCTCGGAGATCCGTGTTATCAATTCTCTATCATACCGGGTATTGCCTTAAAATTGTTTCGAGTATCCGCGTAATGTATTCTTGTGGGAAAATATAGGATTTTTAGGGCCTTCTATTGCCCGAACTCGAGCTTTCTTGGGGACGGGAATAGTTTTGCTAGGATTTATAGTATTATAGTAGTAGTGCTTCGACAACTGAGGTCATTTCGCACGTGGGTTCCCACCGGGAATCGAACCCGGGGCCGCTTTCATTGAAGTCGAACGCGTTGGCCATACGGAAATATAGGGGAGGACGCATGGACAGTACGCAAATTATATAAAAGGATGTATTTCTCACGTGTCAAAGAAAATAAATCCAAACTAAAAATTATCAACCCTTAATCCTGCGGCTCCCAGAATAAATTATTGGATTGTGGACTAACTAACTCATATTTCTACGATTTAAATTCCAAACCCTTCACATGTATAAGTAACTGTGATAAAATAATCATTAATACAAGAAAATTTGAGATTCTCGAAATTAAACCGAAATCAAAAACCGATATTTTCCGCTCGGATAAAAGGTATATCTTCTCATAAATTGTAACAGTAATTACCGCATAAACTCGAATTATATTTTATCTTTTTTGAAACTCCATCCTCTAATTTGTGGCCAGAATATCCAGACATTTTCCTTTAGTATAAGTCAACCCTAGATTTTTGTTTCTCTTAACATGTGCATTAAGTAAAGCATATGTAAAGCTTGACCTACACATTCTGGCAGACATTTTCCGTTAACAATTCCAGATAAAATAGGAAAAAATAAAAAAATAAAGAAACGTAGTTAGTTACACATTCCTGGAACGTATCTCCTGTCGTCGTTATTATTATTGGAGTTTGCCTTGCCACAGCTCGTCTTCTCAAGTTTTATTTAACGCACTGCTCTTATATTCCATATTGATTATTGTAATTGAAATCTTGACTCAGATTAGACATTAACTTGGCTCCTGAAAAAATGATATTCACATAAGAGTCTACCACTTAAAATTATCCTGAAAAAATCGACTGAAAAACTCGACTATTATTTGGGTATATGCGGTATATTTAATAATTTGATGCAACGGTGTCTTACAGCTCACGCATTAACACTGAAATATTAATAACTGATGGTCTCTATTATGTCAATCTTATCATATCAATATATATTTTTTCATTCTAAAATTCAATCGAAAGAAATCCTAACCTAAATTCGCTGAGCGATAGAAATACTGCTCAAACCGGATCTTACTGGTTCTTTCCCCAGAGCGTAAACAGAAAAGAACCGAGATTAGACTTTTTTATTGAACCAGTGCGAAAACCGGAAGAAAAATAATTATTAAACTCAATATGGGAAGTCGTTACCTCGTGGAAGGCCATTATAATGAATGAATGACCGTTTCGTACACTTCCACAGCAATTTTATTTTGGCATCGTGTTTCGCTAGTGTCCTAGGTAATCCATCAATCCACCAGGCAAAAAATTATCTTATATGTAAATATCGTTCTCGAGTTTCCAACCAGGTTAATTCTGGTGACATTGCTGTCGCCAACGTTTCGATGACACATGCTGTCATCTTCCTCAGGGCTGCACTGAGGTGACATATTAAAAACCCCTTCTCTAACCCTTTCCCCTCCCTTCCTGATTACCTATATATTTGATAATGTGGAAAAATGTTTTGCCTGACACTAGCGAAACATTTTGCCAAAATAAAATTGCTGTGGAAGTGTACGAAACAGTCTTTCATTCATTGAAAATAATTAGTTCAAATTCCTGGCTAACAGAAACTTTTCTAGCTTCGTGGACCGAAATACGGAATCTTGTACTTTCGCAGCTTTCTTCGCAACGTCACATACAGCAAAACATTAGGAAAATCATCTGTTTTTGGGTACACAAGCATGTGAATAATTTTTTCTCACAAATAAATTGTATTTTTGAAATATTTGGCGCCGATTTATAGCAAATCAGCATGATCGGTTCGTGTATTTGAATGGTACGGGCGCATTAAGTCGATCGCCGATTTGATTTTCACGTTCAGTCAGCGTAACCTTATATGAATTGGGGAAAGTTGTGATAAAAATTGTTAGAATGTACGAAAAAATTCTCTCAAGCTTTATTCATGTAATCAAATCCGCTAAGGCCGAACTGACGAGGCCAAACCAATCTTTACGGAATAATGAACAAGAACAATTTGTACTTTTTCCACAAATTTTTTATTATGAACAATAAAAGACAGTAAAACGCACACGACTAGTTTCGGAAATTGATCTTCATCATCAATTTACGGAATATATTGAAACTAATTCGAATGAAGCGAATTTATAAACTTGCAATCGGTATTGTCCTTAAAGACATCCAGAGGAAGAAACGGAAAATACGAGACAACTTAAATTGCAGTTTGGCTCTGTGAACTAGAAATGGTGTTAATTATATAATAGCTTAAAATTCCTTTTTATGGCGAGAATGGAGCAGTTACGAATAAATTTTAGAGGATTTACATAGATTTGATTCGATGTAAATTAGACATTAATGAGTAGTTGGTGAGATTAATGGATGAGTA
The DNA here is from genome assembly GCA_036926295.1 of Pachydiplax longipennis. Taxonomy (NCBI): domain Eukaryota; kingdom Metazoa; phylum Arthropoda; class Insecta; order Odonata; family Libellulidae; genus Pachydiplax; species Pachydiplax longipennis. The sequence goes on from JAVFKF010000010.1 coordinate 9,008,617, forward strand.
CCAGGGGTAGATTCAGAACAAGGGGGGCGATTTGAGACCATTTCTTGTTTACTCATGTCGTAAACTAGCAAAAATCTTAGTGCCGTAATTCTCACACAGCAAAAAGCTTCGAAAAGCAATCTTATCGTAATAAATCTATAATAATAGTAGAAACACTTCGCTGCCATCCTTTAGTTTAAACTCCTCATTACATCCAAGTCAAATCTCTTGTCTTACCAAGTCATCAAGTGGGGAGATCGCTCCCAGGGCCCCCTGAAGGAGTATTGAATAAAGAAGCGGGCCCTTCTGAAGACTTGAATGCAAAGGTACATTCGGAATACCATATTTGGTCTCAAATCTATGATTTATGTATGAAAATGTAGTTTATCTGTGACAGAAAGGTAAGAAAGTGTGACTAACATCGATGGGTAGTTCACGAGTCAGAAAAAATCGATGAAGTGTGGGTGCACGAGTGAGGAGAGGTCCTGATCTCTAGACTGACCATTATTTGATCCTCTTAGGAGTGGATCTAGGGAAGAAATTGAATATAAAAAGAGAAACGTGTCATTACTGAAAAGGAAGTAAACAAAGGAAGAACATGAAATAAAATAACGAGTTGGCGGCTGATGGTTACTAAGTCAAGAACGAAACGCTCCAAAACCATCAAAAAAAGAAAACTTACAGTACAGCGTTGGACGTTCACAGTCCAACGCTGTCACCGCTGCCCCGATGATGACTTCGTAGAAGTCGAAATACGTATAGGCCTTACTGTAAGTTTTCTTTTTTGATGGTTTTGGAGTGTTTCGTTCTTGAAGAACATGAGTTTAGTTGAAGATCACAAATCACCCAAAATGTTTGCTTGCAGAAGAAGTAAAATTTAATGAGGATGCAGATATGCTGAAAAAAGTGAGAGCGAATGATTCGGAATGATAGACATTACGAATGAACCGGCTGTGGAAGCATGAGGAACATGTGATTACAGCAGATAATTAGAGGATCGAAGATATTTCCGATACAAGTCAGAAGGTTAGCCGTTTGCCATAATAAGGAGAGCACTATATTTACTTTTCCAGGATAGGGAAAATAGGTATAAACAGCACAGAAACCCAAAATATTCGCGGGTATTGCAGGGGAAATATTTAGTATATTATAAATTTGAAAATTAGATTTACATATCTGTGAAACAGGAGAACATTAGGGAAGAATTTTAGCAATCGGAGATACTAGACTCATGGATCATTTTAAGGAATAGGATGCAAAGTTTAGCTAGTAGAATCCTTAGGGGTTGCTCATGGAGAGTAAAAGAAATAGCGTACTTCTCCCTCATTCGACCTCTCCTTGAGTACTGCTGCGCGATTTGGGATCCGCACGAAGTGAGATTAACTTCCAGCCTTGAGATGGTTCAACGTAGGGCAGCTAGATTTGTTAAGGGAGATTTCAGATTTGACAGCAGTGTTTCAGCTATGATAGAATCCCTCGATTGGGATTCGCTTAGTGATAGAAGACTTGATTACCGTAGGAAGCTTTTTCATAAATTTATCACTACGGATCTCAGGGAGGAGGTAGTTGATATTGTCATACCAGTTAGTAGCATACGTGATCTTCGAGACAAAACGACGAAGCGTTACAGGGAAATAGTTGCCAGGACAGATAGTTATTTCTGGTCATTTTTTCCGCGAAGTATTAGAGAAGCCAACAGCAGTCAAGGGTAGATAGGGTTTTCGGTGTTTCACACCCCCTGCCATGCGCCAGTGGCGGTTAGCACGGTCCTTATGTAAATGTAAATGTAAGGCTCTAACAAGGTTATTCACCACAAAAAAATACCAAACATCTCCTTTGGCGAGACCCTCATCTAGTGCCTTGAGGGCCATATAGTAAATCCGTCCCTAGGGTACTGTAATAGTAAGGTTTGATACCTGATCAATTATCCGCTCTTCAACTGGAAATTAAAAACTATATGAGGATGAGAAAGATACAGTGTTCTTTCATTTAGTGTTCAGTTCTTACAGAAGGAAAAATAAATAAAGAAAGGCTATTTTTAAATAAAAATGTATACGAAGGAATGTGGTTTTAGACTAGAGGAGATTAAAGACAAGATAATATCTTCTCGTTTCACTGACGTCTTTATGGATAAACATATACCACAAACTTTTAAGAATACTTTTTCTCTTCCAAAGAATTATATACTCACTGGTTTCTCTGAATTTTCAAAGCGTTAATAACACTAGTAAAATCAATAAAACACTTTTCATATCACTAATGACAGTTTTCTAGTCGATAGCAGTAATTATGAAAATGAATTTAAACTTTCTCTGGAGTCGAAGAAAACGCTTGTTTAAATGCCATTAGGAGCTTATTAACCCAAAACAATGTCTTTATTGTGAACTGCATTTAAATTCATAAGAATGATTATCAAAGGTATTGAATGGTACGGTCTTGATTAATCGTTGCATAGTTTTAAAGCTTATAACTTGAGCTTGAATAACATTATTTCAATTTCAAAATTGTTTCGTTATTCCCCAGTCAATAATGTTTTTGAAGACTTAAAAATCATAAAACGAATATTTTTATAGAGTATAAGATTTATATTTTTAGTTAAAAGTCTTGATAATGGAAATAAAATGGTAAGTCGGAGACGTCACTGAAAACCTAAGTTTTTGAAAAAGGAAACTATTTTTAAAATTTTGGTAGGAAGGAAATAAAGGAGAGTGAGAAGTAGCTTATTTAATTAAAAAATTGAAAAAACGGACATAAAACTTAACCCCAGAATACTGAAACAAATATTACTGGTGCTATCCGTAAGCCTAAAACAATTTAGTTATTGTAAATTATCAACTTTCGCTTTCTTTTTCGGGCCTTAGATTGCAAACTTTTTGTGAAAATGATGGGAAAGGGAGCCTAAGATCGAGGTAAAGCTGAATGTGATGAGTAAGATCCTACACTATTCGTATCACGAATTAATCTGAAGAATGAAGGGGAAAGTAGCGAAAATTTTAATATTGCTGAGTCTATATATGTATGCTCACAAAAATAACGTTTTTGGACTCATAAAACACTGGTCTTTCCGCGGAAAAATCCCAATCTGGTCAATTTCAGATTTCACCCTAAGACTACGGGAGATGAGCTTATGGTGACCGAAAATCCGAAGTTCCGAAAATTTTCCTTTAAAATGTAGAAGATGTTTACTTTCTTAGAAATAAAGAAATGTAGAACACTTCCTTTCCTTTCAAAATTTTCATAAATATTTCGACCTCACATTCAGAATGTAACAGTAAGTTCATTGGGCGGGAGGTAATTATCACCTCATCCTCCATGTGTGTGAGTCGGAATCATAGTCCGAGCAAGAGCGCAGAAAGAGAATGGAGGCGAGTACACAGCCGTGGTTTTAACAACCGACTCGGATCGGGTGTTGTCAGATGAACATTAACGGACGTCCATTGGTGAGCGCACGCTCCCAGGGAAATCGATACGGGGGCAAATTCACCTCCCGTCCTCGCTCATTCATTATGCCACGCGGTTGCGGCAGCGCGACGCGAAGAGCACAAAAAATATTCGCGATCTGCCGCTTTTAATCAAGCCACGCCAAGAGGAGACCGCAAAACAAAATCCCTGCCCGCGTCGCAACACCAGCGGCTTTGTCAAGTGGAGGCGACAGATCGTGCGATGCGATTCCAGCGCAGAGAGCAGCACGAATGAATTCCACTTGCGCATGGCGGTGGCCTTTGATCCGTCACAAGTGGTGGTCGTTAGAGGGCGAAGAGGCCACGGAGAGAAGGATGCGAGAAAAAATGACTGAAAATTAAACGTGGCATTATCCACCGTAAGAAGACATCGATTGGGGGAAGATGGAAAGAATGGAGGAAGTGTGAAGACGATGAAAGCGGTCCTCGTTGAAATGGAACGGACCGAGAGGAGGGTATCGAGAAACACAGAGTGCCCACTCGATATGGTAATCCAATTCTCCCTCCGAACTCCAATTACATCCCAAGGTTATCATTGTTATTGTCGATGACGGCGTCCAATTAACCGCCTCTCGGCCAAAGGCACCGCACCCCTCAGGATCCACCCCCTTGCAATACACCCTTCACAATGCACTCCCTCACAATTCACCCCCTCTTGTACAAGCACTCCATTCTGAATCCCAATACTCTATTCCCCTTCTCACCCTTTCCTGAGCCGCTCTTCCGTTTTCTTCTGTGTCCTCTCCATCCGATTCTTCCCTTCTCTCCCCGAGGGTTTATTTTGTCCGAAACCAAAAAAAAACCCTCCTTTTTATTTCCGAAGGAGCTGAGCGTTGTCACTACTTTATAATTGTCAATCGGCCGCAATTCCGTCCTTGTTTCGGGTCAAATTCTTTCGAGTTGTCGGCTTTTGAGTGATTTATTCGACGGCGCGGCGAGTCGGTGGTCCAATTTCTCAATTCGCGAGTCACGCACATCGCTTTTTGTTCATTTGCCGGCAGTCGGGAAAAGACACGCTTTCCTCCCGACGTCTTTCCATTCGCGGATCTTTTCCTCCTCCCATATTTCCGTCGTTATATTTTAACTCATTCAAACAAATTGCTTCTTACTCTGTTTCCGAGCCGCTTACGGAGGCCAACTTTGAAATTTGATTTTCGGAATACTCCCGGTATATACAGTTAAACCCGGTTTACATTTCCCTTTCATATTCAACGCGGAAGGTTTACATGTTAATCTAAGAACATCATTTCATCCTTATCTGTTTCAGTAAGAACCATTTTTGTTAACGTTTTTCATATTTTTGCGCTCTTGTGATGTCTTGGTTTTTATACTTTATTTTTTGTGGTTTTCTATAATTTATAGAAGCCTTTCGAATTCTGATCAATTTCTTACTTGAAATACAGGATTACTTAATCCATATTTCGCTTGGAATAAAGAACCACGTACAGTAAAACCCGCTTTTCAGGGGACCCAGTAAAAACTGCGGCACAAGCAGGAAACTATTATAGCTAGTATACTACATTTTTCTACACCAGAAAACAAAAGAGAAGGGTTTAATTTTAAACCAGTGGCTTTAAAAATTTAAATAAGTGATTTACACCTTAAAATAGAAAATAAATATCTCTCATCCTTCGATCGCCATCTAGCTAATATAGCTAACATACCTTTTTTTAGCACAATTCAAAAAGTAGTGGAAATATTTTCAAAAAATTCTTTTAAGTCTTTTCTTTTTGGAGCACAGGTCATTTCACGCATATAGATAGATAAATGGACCCTTTATTGGCGAAGGTAGGTCCAAAGGGCCTCTCTTCCCCCTAACCTCGTATGTTACTATTGATATATATGTTATTTGTCATTGCCGAATGCGAAAATTGCCCGAAATGTTTACTCACTCCGCGGACTGGATATTTTCTTTCACTCAATCCGCGACTTGCGCATCAATCTTTTACTGAATAGCCAAGGTGAAGATTTTGTGTAAAACAATCGCACATATCTATTAAACATATTCCATATAAGTCCATCGAGAAATGAATGGAGGAAACCTAACAATGAACAACTCCTCGTTTATTATTTATACCAATCTAAGATGTTTTCGATGTGTTATTACGTAAATATAATTATTTGTAAATAGTTTCATAGAGATTATTCAAATAAAGAAAAGATGAAATATTGATATGTTATCATTGCCCGAAATCGGAAATTGCGAACATCATACACAAATATATACAAAAGCAAAAACAAAGAGTACGGTGTGGGAAAATATTTGGAACTTATGGATGACAAAGAAAAAAACTCGTTGTGGGAAAACTTCCTTGGAGAAAGTGTAAGAATAAAAACGCGAAAACACAGTAATAATAATGAAGCAATATAAAAGGAAAATGAATAAAAATAAGAAAAGGAAATTCAAATAGAGATGTTTAAAGCACACGTATAGTTAAGTTTAAAATTTAGGTAAATTACGATCAGTATAAAATTACTAATTCTAATAGAACAATAGCATAATTAATATTAATATAAATTAGCATTAAGAAAAGAAAATCACAAGTGACCATGATATCACCCAGAGGTATTCGTAAAATAAGTACACGCATAAGTTAAAAAATCACATAAGAAATCTTTGTCATTACATCCTGTCCATCCATGTAGGTCCACACCGGGAATAGAACCCGTGACAGCTTTCACCGCTGGCGAAAGCGCTACCCACTTGGTTACCCGGGAGCCCACTTAAAAATGAATCATCTGACACACATAGCCTGATTTCGGCTACATATTTCGGAAAAATACTTTTCTTTTATTCTAAAAATGTTTGAGGTAAAACACAAAAGCATTCATTTACCGAATGATGTCAAATAGTGATATTTCGTGCTCTGGAACGCCATCGTTGGTGAAAAATTAAACTCCAGAGACATTTACCTAATATATTAAAATTAAGGTTTTTAATGAATGTCGAAGATTGCTTGGATCTTCAACCGCTTCAACATTAGCTCCGAAAATTTTCGAGAAGGAATGAGGCGAGATGAGATGAAAGGTGAAAAGTGGAGTGAGGAGACATGAGAAGGGAGGAGAGATGAGGAGTGAGGTAGTGAGCCGCAGTGCTGAAAGTAGAATAAACCCACCTAAGTACAGCACTATGAGCCAGAGTGTCACAAATAGGAAAAGTCCAACAGCAGCGATATGAATAACGCCTAACGTAGCAATCGAGAAGCTAACCATGTTGAATGCAACTATTCGGCACCGCTATAGTTGTTGTCATATTATCACAGTCATGAACAAGACCGAGAGGAAAGAGAGCGATAGATATACTTTTCTCCATATTGTAGCAAAAGAGAAATGGAAGTTGATGTATTCATCATCATATGGTTATAGGAGCAATAGGATTCCAACGGCGGATACATTTTTAAAGATATTTTAATCAGATAGGTTGATGTTTTTAGATTATCATAGATTGTAGTTCATGCGAATTTGAAAGAAAATTTTTCGGATCTGTGCTGAACAGCACCGCGTCAGCAAAAGCTCATCTGAGTGTTTTCTTCAACATAAATAAAATAATTTCCCGTAATACGAAAACTTCAATCAGATTAGAGACGAATCGGCAGATAAAACCCGGAGATCCACTAGGAGACGGAAGAAATATAATAATAATTAATATTTGTACAGCAGGAAAATCATACTTAATACATATCTATCAATATAACTTAAATTATCCTTACCAGCATAACTACTTTATAATATTTATCTTAATCTTCAAGGCCTGCATTACTTAAATCGCACTTTCGAAAGCTCTTTATTTTCCGTCTACTCTTCTCCTTTTTTCTTTTCAGGTAAATGACATCCATAGTCTACCACCTACAAATTTACACGACTACAACTATGCAGCTAGTGATTTACCTGCTTTTATTTATTTACATCTGTGTTTTCGCGGGTTTTTTTCGCTCCCCTTCTTGTGTGAGCGTTTTCCCGCACAGTGGGTTTTTCTCTGAAAGCCTTCAGCCGAGGAGTTTCTCCCCACATCACAAATCTTTATTTTTACCTCTTTTTTTATCTTCTTTTTATAGATAGATTTGTATTTCATTTTTTTTTCTTTCTAACCTCGTTTGTAATTAACATATGTACCCATAATGGTTAGGTGTAAGAGAGGTCCTAATGGGCCTAACCTCGCCGAATAAAGAGTTTATTAATTAAATATAACAAACCTAAACAAGGCAAAATCTGGGAAACTCACGGGATATCGAGACTGATAGCAACATCATCGACTCCTCCATCTCTATTATCTACATTTAACCCTTACTAAAGGTGTTAGAGTGACTAAATATATAACATTGGGAACTATTTAGTAATTTGATCAAATAATTCGGATAATGCCTGATAATAATATGTATAGAGTTAAAGTTACTGCCCATATTTATGACTTACAATTATCACTTCTCTTGAAAATCTCGTCTAAGTGAAAGGGTTCGGGTATTCCTATGAGACGGAGAGCTAAACCGGCTGAAACTTCGCTATACTCTGGGCAAGTCATGCAAAAGAGAAATGTCTATAGGCAGAGAGCAGAAGAGAGTTGGTAAACGCAATGAATGTATGGGTCTCGGTGAGGTGGCTGCAAACGCGTAGGGCGTGCAATGCGAATTCTAGGAATGGTAAATTTCATTTGGGTTTTGCTTCCAGCAGAACTCATTCGTCGTGACTACAACCCTAGTTGAAACCGCTGTTTCCGAATTTCGCTTCCGAATCTATGACTACTTTGGAAATGGAAACAAGTCTACAGGAAAAGGAGTTGGATTTGATGAATTGAGTGGTTTGAGGAACAATAAAGATACCGAACCATGATTGGTTTGTTCATTAGAAGGCAACTCACGGAAACCATCGAGCCACGGCTGAGTGGCGTATTGCCCAAATAAAGAAGCCCGAAATCGAATTTTCGCGCAAGGGAACGTGTTCAATCGCTAGCTAAACTCCGCCCTAGAGAATTATCCATTTCTTCCTATTCTGACCTCTTTCCGTTACTACCTTTGTATAGGTACTTGATGTCCCTTTGATGAATTTGTGACAGCATAATCCTAGGATCTGACAAAGAGCTTGAATTAAAATCAGATTATGAACTTCTTCCGCGATCACTATACATCTACTACATTCGTCACGGCAAATAGTATTTATAAGCTAATTGAAGTTAAGTTCATACGGAAATCGTAATAAATCTCCCTTGACATGTGCGCCCCTCCCTCGGGGCAATATTGCCTTCCTCCTTACAAGGGTTTTAGATCCGCCCCTGGTCAAAAATCTAAATATGCACAATAAATAATCCGCTGTGAAAAGAAAACCTGCAATGCAATGGAAATCGGTAAAACGATACCTTCGTGTTCTCCGTTTTCATGTCAACTGATTTCCACTGCAGCTAGTTGAACTTATTTATTATTGTCTTTAGAAGTATATTAATTATATTAAGAATATGTTGTATTTAGAAATCTGACTTTTGTTATGAATGAAACACAAACGGAGTATTAATAGTTTAAATTTCGATAAAAATCTATTAATCTATTTTCGTTTATTCCCTACAGCACCATTCTAAAAGGCATTTTGTGAAAATTCCGAGTAAATAAACAAACTCGACTTCGACAATAGAATTGTCTTCCAGGGTATAAATTTCGACATCGTGCGAAAAGGACGAATTTTGAAGAAATTTTCATATCTTTATCAACGTTTGGGTTATTCAAACTAGAAGACTATAATTGACGATAAGAACAGAAATTTTCATCAAATTTCCTGTTTTCCTACTGATGCTTGAGTCGTCCACGTAAAATGAGTCCTCCTATGTTAATTTTGCAAAAGAAAAAAAGCCTGCAATCAGTTTGACACTCGCTCTCTTCCATTGGTATTTTACTATAAGGTTCGATCATCTTGCAGAATTTCATGAAATAATGTCATAATTATTCTTATTGATTGTTAATTATTTTTAAGGAAGACCTTGTTAATGATTTTAATCTTTTCAAAAATAAATTGATATGCTATAAACTCAATACGTTCATACTTGACCTGTTGGAAGTTCATTTCAGTGATCAAATTACTTTTTATTTTCACGTTGGGATCAAATTACTTGTTATTTTCACGTTTTTTCGAATTACTTTTGTGAAAATAAAAAGTAATTTGATCTCGTATGTTATGTCAGTACTCACTGGAAACCCAAAAATTTTCCATAAATTCTCCCAATCTACTTATGATGTCTAAATATCGAACTTTTAATCTGTTTATTCTTCAAATAAACATTCAAATCAACAGTCGACCGGGCAGTATTTCAATGCGACAATGTTCGAAAAAAGTCACGGAGACGGGTATGAAATTCATTCGTAGTCGACTCGTGGCCATTAGAAAAGCGTTGAAATAAATAATTTTATAATATCACATACTGCTGTTATACATAATTTTAGCCTAATATCCATGCAAATTTAAATGCTAATACGAACTGGTATTAAATAACCACGCCTAATAACAACAAATTTCTGTTGTACGAAAATGGTACCAATAGTTACCTTGCTACAAAAGAATTATTCCACAGAACTTTAACAAAAATAGAGAAAACATTTTTTCCTCTCTATCCAATTTATATACATGCCTATAAGGGATAGTTACGACATCTTTAAAAACAACATTATGTTTACATAATTCAGTCTTTTCATGTACGTACGTTTTCATGTACATAATATACGGGATGCAATAGGTTGCCATTATAACTTATTGTTGTACTTATTAGAAATATTATTACTAATAATTCTTTGTAATAATAATGTAAATAAAGAAACTTGAACATGTTTACCTTTTGAGTCAGGGATGGAATGAGGAAGAATCACTGCTTCATTACATTTTCGCATTTTACCGGTTAAAGTCGGGTCGCTGGAATTGAGATAAAGCAATTTCAAGCAACATACTTAAACCAGATTTTACACTGTATATTTAATATAGAGTTTACCCATTACCTTTAACTTACTTAACATAAACGAACCGTATTGTAATCCTCATTCAAGTCTTCCGTGGTATTTTCAATCTTGATTAACGTAGTTCACAGATCGCCTTAGCTTCAAATCTTGCAATAATGTTTAATCGCAATGCATCACGGTTGTAAACACATCCATGATGCAATGCGATCATAACAATATGGCGGATTTAAATTGGTATTAAATGTATGGTAGAATACAATCTGGCCCTCTGGCATCGAAACAAGGATCATTAGGGAAACGGTCGATTGCATATATAAAATATATTCATGACTTCTGTTCAACTGCAGGGTTATACATATCCATGTTTTCGCGAAGGGCTTCAACATAATATATAATACAGCCGTAATGTATTTAAAGGTGAGAAATTGGTTTCCTTATTAAAGGCGATTAAATTTTTATAAATTCACGAGAGGACTTAGTAAGGATCCATTTTATCTGAGCATATCGAATAATTACTATATTTTATAATTAAGTTTGCTTAGACTTCATATAAACTTGTGTTAAAATTTACGGCGAAGGAAACTTATGTTTAAGATGGAAGATTCTAAGTTTTTCTTCCTAAATTATCAAATAACCTGATTTTATTTGATTAAATGAACTCAATCATGATAGATAATGAAATAATCTAAAATATACGTGAGGATTATCTTGAGAAATTAAACATACGTTTTGAATACAGTACATATAAAGCTGGAATTTTAGATGGATGTAAAAAAATATTTTTAATACGAAGATATTGTGAAAGCCGCGATACCACTTCGCAAATTCGTTTCATAGGTAAGTCATAACGATTTTAAATACCTAAGGCCCTTGAATGGGGAAGCAAATATTTACAGAAGTATTTCTGAAGAGGTGAGTTATCTACTAACGAATACCTCATCTGAGCAGTTAGATTTAGATTAAGATTAGTATTCCGCAAGCCGCCAGTGGCGTATGGCAGACAGTGTAATGACACCATCATCGTTTTCTAATCGACACTAAATCGACCCTGTTAAATTCCTCCCCATTATACTAGCAAGGTAAGCCATTGGCTGACATTAGAACCGCAGTGATTCTTTATCGCGAACATTTTCTCAAGCCTCTTTGCATCTTCAAGAACAGAAAAGGATCAGTCAGAAATATATGTGAGGGTGAAGCGGTGGAAAGGGTGATAAGGAGGGGAAAGGGGAGGGTGACAGCTATTTCCCACGTGGACTTCCATCGGGAATGGAACCAAGGACCGCAAAAGTCGAATGAGCTGACCACATGGCTATCCGAGAGCCCTAGGTTAATAATTTACCTGGAAGGGAGAGGAGGGGGTCGAGAACGTATATTCGTTAGCCAGCATACCAACCTTCGGTAAACACCTGATCTCCACTTCTTTCAGGAGGTTCATGAGGCTGGAATATTCATCTCTCCTGATGTAGATGTCTTGGTTCGTCTTTGGTGTGGCCATTGTCTAGGAGAAGAAACTCGATGCTCGAGAATAGTTGTCCTTTCTTCGGGCGGTAGTCTCCAGTCGGAACTACCGTCAGAGGAAAGGAAAAGAACTGGAGACAGGGAAACAAACAACTTAATGTGGCGTATGGGGGGAGGATCTTTGCTTGTTTCGGTAGTGCGGGCCCCTAATTATCAGTGACCCTGAAGCGCCAATTGCCTCGTTCGCGACTGTAGTAAAATTCGAAGAGGGAAGTTGAATAGAGCATCCCCACAGCCTGAGACGTATGTTATGTCACTCAAGTTTCACTCAATTTTACGACATAAAGCGAAAAAATGCGGAGTAAATGCCTTTTACTAACTAATGACCAGTTTAACAACACTATACGCAATTGCAATTATCAATGCCTCGTACTTTATCTCGGTAATGCAAACATGATTAGCACAACACAAATGCAAAACGAAGGCAAATTTCGAATACTTACTCTGATGTTCTCCGACGGAACGATGCTGACACTGCTAATGCCAAATAGGTCTTTATCTTAGGAAATCCTTACACAACTAAGTAATAATAATAAAGCGAGGGCAAAAGAACACCATCAGTTGGAGAATTCTTCCTACACCGTCCCAAACCACGTCCTGGAATGCGACCACGCTCTTTCGTGGGCTCCCTTATGGCCAAGGGGGCAGCGTGTTCGCTTATGGTGAAGGCGGTCCCGGGTCCGATTCCCGCTGGGGGCTCATATGTGCGAAATGATCTACATGTTGAAACTCTTTAACAACTCTTTTTAACGAGGATCCTGTACACAGTCCAAAGGGAAAGCTCGATTGTCTCAAGATCGTGGAAAGAGCGGCGGCAAAGTCTCTTTTAACTCATGACATTACCTTTACCAACCACACTTCCCTCATCACCTCACCTCAAAACTTGGCTCAAGAGTATAAATTTCCTCATAGAATGGTGAAAGGGAGAGAGTAATGAAATATGGCAATAAAATTAAAATGGGAAAGTCAATTTACTGCTTAAAGGAGATGAGAGAAAGACTGGAGAAATGTATACAGTGACCAATAACAGAGAGATGCAAAAATTTTACATTATCCATACACGAAGAGTGAAGATGTTAAGAATCCAAAGAGCAGAGATAATCACACCATTTGTTGTGGCAGATCAGTAACTTCACTCTAAGCTAGCCTTGGACAGGAATTAAATATTTCACTGCATCAGTCCATGAGCTTGGGTATCACCAAGCGATGATTCTTGACACTGACATCAAGGAACTGCACAAAATGATCTATTACAGAACAGGAAAAAATCAGGAGAAAAGAAAATGCAGAACTTTGGATGTAAGACAACGAAAGAAAACAACATTTATAAATAGAAATTTAAAAGAAGTTAAAGTAACTCACCTAAATTAAGTATTCACAACATAAAAATTCTCAATGAATAATTTAGTTATTTCACTTAATGTATTTGTATACAATAATAATAATAATAATATGAGCTTTATTTAGCATAATGCTATTCATTAAATACATGAAATAATACATTTTTAATGCATTATAGACTTTGGCAACAAAAAAATTAAGAAGGAAAAGATTGCTATAAGGAATATTCTCACAAGCATTATAAAGTTAAACATATAAAAACCAGAAAAAAAGACACATGAGATCATACATGGATGAAGCCAAGATTTATAGAAATAGAAAATTTATAATAATAAAAGTAAACATAAGGATAAAAATTAAGTAAATATAATAATGACATTATAACAAGTAAATTATATGTGTACTTAAATCATATTGTCTACGAGGTAGTTTTTTAGATTTTTTTGAAAGATCATCAGGCTTTTGGAATCTTTTATCTCTGTTGGAGGTGAATTATATAACATTATTACTCGAAAAAATAAGGAGATTTGTGTTGATGATTTGGAGACAAAAGGAATGTGGAAGTAAGTTGCTTCTTCCTCTTGTGTTATGTCCATGTACATCATTATTTGTTTTTAGGAATTTACGTAAATATTCTGGCATAAAACCCATTCTTATTTTATGTATAAAGGTTAGTACTTGATATTTCAGACCTTGTTCAACATTTAACCAACCTAATTTTTGGAGCATTGTGTCAATTTTAGTATATCTATCACATTTTAATATTATTCTCATAGCCTTGTTTTGTAATATCTGCAATCTCTTTTTTTCTGTTTGATTAGTTAGGTATAAAATAGTAGCACAGAAATTAAAATGTGGCAATATAATGCAATTATATACCACTTTAAGTGTCTCAATAGAAATAAACTTACCAACCCTAGCCAGGAAATTTAATTTTTTGCAAATTTCTTACAGATATAATTTAAATGTTCATCAAATTTTAACTTCCTATCAACTATAACTCCTAGGTATTTAATTGAATCATTAAATTTAATATCACATTTATTTATTTGGACTTTAAAATTACTATCTTTAAAATACTGATATTGGTTGCCATTTCCAAGGACAATTGCATTTGACTTAGTAGTATTGAGTTTCAATTTATTTACTTCAAACAATTCCTTTAATAAATCTAAGTCCTCATTTATCATATTTATTAACTCACTAACATTTGTCCCTGCCAGATATATTAGTGTATCATCAGCAAAGAGATGGTAATGACAATTTTTTAAATATATACCTAAATCATTAATATATATTAGGAACAGCAGTGGTCCTAGGAGACTGCCCTGGGGAATTCCAACCTCTATCTTTCTTTGGGATGAGATGTAGTTTATACATTTTACTTCCTGTACTCTTTCTGTTAAATAATTTTGCATTCATTTAATGACCATCCCATCAAAACCATATTTCTGGAGCTTACAAATAAGCCTATCTCCATCTACTGTTTCAAAAGCTCTTTTAAGATCCAAGAAAACACCACAGATCATCATTTTGTTTTCGAGGAAACCCTTCCATTCATTTAATACATTCTGTATGGTGGTCTCACAGCTATATCCATTCCTAAATCCTGATTGATATTGCACCAAAATTTTATTTTTTTCGATATATTCTTTAATTTGTTCATATACTATTTTTTCTACTACTTTTTCAATTGCACATAATATATTGATTGATCTGAAATGTTCTGCCATTGTTGAACCAATTTTTTTTACAAGGTATAACTCTAGATATTTTCAATTTCTTTGGAACAACACCTACTTCAAGGGAGCTATTTACAATATTTATCAGAAAATCAGATATTTCATTGAAATAATCTCTTAGGAAATAGATATCTATGTCATCTGGACTACTTTTACATGACATAGACTTTATAACATTAAATAGTTTCATCCTGTCTATTAATTTAAACTCACTAAAATGTCCCTCTCTCATATTCAACTCAAAAGCTTTATCACAGATAGGGATAGTGTTTGTTATATCAGATATGCTTTCAATAAAGTATCTGTTAAATTCCTCCGCAATATCTTCTAGTTTTTGCACATTTCTATTTGGAGAATTGACCTCTTTAAACACTTCTTTTTTCTAGTTCCTATTAAAGTTTTTAAGGTTTTCCACGTTAGGTTGGGGTTTCTTCTGCAATTATTGATCTTTTGTTCATAATATGTACATTTTACTTCCCTTATTTACATTTACATTTACATAAGGACCCTGCTAACCGCCACTGGCGCATGGCAGGGGGTGTGAAACACCGAAAACCTATCTACCTTTGACTGCTGTTGGCTTCTCTAATACTTCGCGGAAAAAATGACCAGAAATAACTATCTGTCCTGGCAACTATTTCCCTGTAACGCTTCGTCGTTTTGTCTCGAAGATCACGTATGCTACTAGCTGGTATGACAATATCAACTACCTCCTCCCTGAGATCCGTAGTGATAAATTTATGAAAAAGCTTCCTACGGTAATCAAGTCTTCTATCACTAAGCGAATCCCAACCGAGGGATTCTATCATAGCTGAAACACTGCTGTCAAATCTGAAATCTCCCTTAACAAATCTAGCTGCTCTACGTTGAACCATCGAATAATCTTTCCTATGTATATAATTTATTATATACATAGGAAAGATACTTAAAAATTATTGAATGGGTTGATTAATTTTATCCAATTATTTACATTCAGTTCCTCCATTTGGGTAGTAAAAATACTGAATTGAAAATTTTCCAGTGACTCATGATTGCTGGATGATATCTGTTTAAATTCTTATATATAATATGTTCTTTAAATCATTCATAACAAGATCAATTTTATGTGCACCAAGAATATTATTTATGATTTCTTAAGCCTTATTCCTGTAACATATTATTTTACTCAAAGATGCAAATCAGGAAACATTCTTTTCATTATTAGAATCCATGTAGCAATATGATTAATTATGCATTACTTTATGACCCCTTTAGTAGCTTGGATGAGTCTAACAACCTCATTCATAACAATTATTTATTCCAAAAAAATTGATGAAGTCAATGCACATCTGTTATTTTAATTATGCTTTTTAATGTTCAAACACTCTTTCAAATCAAGTTTTCCTAGGCTTTCAACAGAAATAACTCTGCTGCCAATTATACAGATTACATCATATTAATTTGACCATTTTTGAATGAATGAATGATTTTGATGAAGCATTTCATTAGTTATTATACACTTCCTTTACCCATTTTGACAATTATGAAGAATACTCCAACACACTCCAGTGAGTATTCTTCATAATATAAAATAATTAGTTGGCGGCTGATGGTTACTAAGTCAAGCACAACACACTCCAAAACCATCAAAAACAGAAAACTTACAGTGAGGCCTATGCACATTTCAACTTCTAAGAAGGTGACAGAGTTGGACTGTCACAGTCCAACTCTGTCACCGATGCCCCGAAGATGACTTCTTAGAAGTTGAAATGCACATAGGCCTCACTGTAACTTTTCTGTTTTTGATGGTTTTGGAGTATGTTGTGCTTGACTTAGTAACCATCAGCCGCCAACTAATTATTTTATATTATGAAGAATACTCATTTAAAAATATAAGAATAATTGTATGAAAATTTGCCTATCTGAAGAGCCATAAACAATAAATTGTTCCATTAATTTTAATCATGTAGTCCTAAGTTCAATTCCTGGTGGAGGCCCATAGTTTTTAATTTACCTCAAATGTTGAAGTACTTTTAGAAATTTTACTTCTGATTTGATTATCAATGAAAAATGTAAGTTATTATGATTGACAGATAGTTTCCCCTTCAGATATGCAATAAACGTAGCTTATTTCAGGAAATTAATATATTTATTATAGAAATTATTTTCACTTACATTATTTCATAGATGTGTACTGCATACTATTGAAAAAACAATAGCAACTACTACCATGTGCTGGTGGCAGTACTGCAATATTCCTTTCTCCTAAAACAGTAGCAACCTTTCGCCAAAACATTTCACATGTGTATAAGATATATTTTTCTGTGATATTATCAATTTAAAGATGTTTCCACAGCAATAGTATATATTATGGTATATTCTCATAACTTTTTATAGTGTTTGAACTTTACATACATTCATTTGATATCCTCTAAATTTTCTGATCACAGTATTTTTTCACCCATAGATTTCCACATCCTACTAAGGATTATGATTAGCAGCTTGATTCCTGGCCAACCTTACTTAGAAGGGAAGATATTCTTTCAGAAGGTAAAATGAAGGTATACCAAACAAGGAGGACCTGTGGATGGCATTTCTCACAGGAGTGTAATATGCCAGGGTCATACAGACTGAAGAAAAATGTAATTCTGAATTTTGCAATCAGGTAAGCTGCCATTAAATGTACATAATGAAAGAGGGGTTTCAAAGAAGTTGTGAGGTAGTCAGTAATCTAATATCCAAATAAAACTATGTGGTTACAATTTAATTGTTACTCTGGTAACTCCAATCTCACAAGCAACTCACTGAAAAGGTATATAAAAATATCATTCATTACTTGGTAACCTGACTCCAACTCAGTTGATAGCCGATAGATAAGCAGAGAGAGATGAATCTTGAAGTAGTGATTCATCCTATCACAACTCTTGTTGTTGTCAATAAATCAGTTTTTTAATATTCTAACCTGATGTCTGGTGATCTCTACTATGAAAAATATTTCCTGAAAGTCTAGTATTATAATATCCATAACTAATTTATATCTAAAGAAATGCTCATCTTTCAGATACAAGCCCATCACTCATTGGAACATCTGGTATTTCTCTTGGTAGGGGTTCTATAATTGTTGAGCAATTCAGATTTGTAAGTAGCTCCTATTAATCATAAATAAAATAAAATAAATCATTTTAAATGTTTGGAAAATATTGTTTTTTTGTCGCACATCTGTGGAATCTTGGCTGATCATTCAGATAATTTAATAATGTACTAAAATGAAAGTTACCAACATGCCTAAAGCACAAAACTTCCATTAGTTGTAATATATAAATCTAAATTCAAAGAAAATGGTGGAAATATGTTTAAAAATTATAAATGATAGGTATCCACAAGAAGAAACTGTGCTCGTTAACACCTCCATTGTTACAAATACTATAACTTCATATTGACCCTTTGAGGTCTTCTTCTTGAGGAAGAGGGACTCAACAGAATAATTTTATCTAATTTGTCCAATTTTGAGTCTAACTTGAAGCATAACTTTTGGTTAGCTTTAAAATTGATAATCATTGCCTGAAAATCTTTGGAAATCTGAAAATTTCATTTGTTTCATATTGAGTATAATTATATATTTTAAAACACTTTTTCAAAGCAATATTATGGCACCACAAAGGGTTATGTGCAGCCAATTACATAAGCAGAGCCAGATTTAAGATTGATAGGGAAGTTAGTGGAGGTATTCAGGCCCTTTACATCTCCACCTGTCCTTTATCAATGACAAATTGTCACTGTTTTATGTTTAATATTTATGGTAATTCATGGATTCATAATAGGTATCTAAAATGATTTGCACATTACAAAATATGTATATTACCAAAGTAATTGTTGAACTGAAATACAGTATGAGACCCCCAAGAGGGTGGGATACTAAGTCATATCCTATACATTAATCCTGATCTGTACATGCTATGCTAGGATATCTTTTTTATGAACTTGTAAGATTTTTTCATTATGATATGCTGCTTTCTATTGTTATCAGATATTCCCCTCTTTATAATCAGATATTTTTTGCTTTAAAAATAAAATGTTCATCAATCAACAGTCTCAACTCAAAGTTTTATGAAATATTTTCTAATACCAAATAAAAAAACTCCCTCTGATTGTTATGATTATCATGCTACTGGGTTAGTAAAAAGGATGATTTATGTATTATGAAGTAAATTATCTTCTGGAGGATGAGTTTATATTATTGAAATGACTTGATGCTCTGCTTTTTAATTTTGACATTATTGTACCAAAAAAGATAAAAGATAACTGTACCTCAAGGAGCATGTTTTCTGATTCATACATAAATGAGAGTTTCCATAACTTTATTAATGACTTTGGATATTTTGGAAAATTTGAGCAATTATGAAGTTTTCAGTGGTGCATCATAACCTCTCATTGGTATTTCTGGTGACTCTTCATAATGAAAGCTCAAGAATGTTTTTTTCAGTGTATATGTGAATATGTTACTTACATCAGTTGATATAAGTTCATGAATATCTTGTATTTTTATGTAATTGAATCACACTATACACATGTTTCTACAGATTCCTATAGATAGAAGAAATTACTTTTCATGTATTTCTTAATTCTGTCTGAACCAAACAAAAATAAAATCACCTTGAGTATAGGCAAAATGCATTGCTAAATAAAGGGGAGGGATGGAAAGAAGGGAGAAGAAAAGGGGAAGGGAGATGGAATGTAAACACCTGATGCCTGAAAGGGAAATGATAAACAACAAAAATTGAACAAGAAGTTAATCTGCATGTAGAGCATTACTTTATCATCAATACAAGATCTTGGTCCTGCTACTGTAGTAGACTGCTGACATAGTAAAGCATTGAGTGTCTTTTCCCGGTGGTCATGCTCCAAAGATGTGCATTTGTTGTGGTCTACCCGCAAAAAATTCACATCCTTTTGCTTTCGTCTTACCCTAACTTCTTCAAATTTGGGCTCAATACTAGAGCCCAATCACTATACCTCTACGTACATGATTCTAATGCTATTATATCAGATATATTTAGGAACTAAGTAGGGGAACTCAGGGAATTCTAGAAACTGGTTTCCGCATACCAATCCAAACTGGCTGAATCCCAGCATTGATCCTAACCTTAACATAGTGTGATTCTTTACAAAATTCAATGAAATCCAGTTAAGATGCTTTTCTGGGGACCAAGCAAAAACCACATCTAAGTTTATAAGTGGGTTGTGAAATACTGGTTGCATTATACATTATATTATATACATCATGTTTTTGAAATTCATTCATTTTCATTCTACAAGGAAGCAGATTATACCAGATGGACAATTAGGGAAAAATAACAATTTTTTAATAGCAGTGGTGAGAGGGAATCATGATCCCTACGAGACTATGCTCACACATGAACAGCTCACAACACTCCTTTTGTGGTCTTTTCAATATGTTTAGTTCTTATGATTGTGACAAAAGGAAACACTGTCTTTTTAATCTAGCTTCTGCCATGAGAAAAAGTGACAGAGAAGATCTTTATCTCATAGTTGATATCAACTCTGATGGTGAGATATAGATAGGTTTTCGATATCTTCATTCCATTCCTACAAATTTAGTCATACTTAAGTAGAAGCTGGCAAGGAGCCATTTTAGACAAGGAGAAGAGAGGGGATGGCAGTACAGATAATGAAAAAAATTTTTGTTCATTGAAGGAGGTGAAAGATTGGCTTAATTGGTTTGTAGTGTATCTGAGGACTGGAAAGATCCTTGTCTTACGCAGGTAACAGAGCATATTAAGCTGCATCTAAGCCATGTGTTCATGTGAAAGGAACAAGGACCATGAGAATGCCACTGCTTAATTAGGATAGCATCTAGAGTGGGTTTTACTGAGTATAGTTTTGACTTAATTTTAACTCTTATGAATGGTTGTATTCCAATTATCTTATTAAAGCATGTATTCAATTCAAATGAATATAAAAGAATCATTGATGCATAAAACATAAGTTAGGGTTATGAAGAACAGAGTAAAATTATTGTATTATAATCTTAAAAATTTTTGTGTCATAACAACTTACAATAAACAGCCAGGTGATATTTGAAGTGGTTTGTTGGTGGATAGTGCATAGATTTCCACACAATCACATTGATATTTCAAGACTGCTAGATTGGATACCTATTCATGAAGGTAATTCTCCATATTTCAACAGATTTTGGGTTTGTACTTTGTTCCTCATATGGTATCACACCCTGCACCACTTTAACCATAGTATTTCCCACTTGGCCACCCAAGAGCCAAACTATCGTATTCCAGTAATAAAGAATCATGGTCGCCATTAACTGATTAGAATTATTCAAGAGAGTTTCAAAAGGCAATGTGTAATGTACTAGACAAATAATTTGTCTCAAACAGCTCATCTAAGAAAAGCGCAAGGAATTGAAACTCAACCTCCCAGATTCTTTTTAAGTTTGGGTACTTTCATTAATAAAAAAAAAACTTGAAAATTTTCCATGTAATTTTCTTTATTACAAATCTTACAAATATCAATACACCATCTAAATAGGGTTGAACATTATCACATGGTCGTATTGACTAATGCCTCCTGCAGTCCTAAAAGGACTTATACCCATTCTGCACATGAAAGCATTTCCTCATTGACTTGGACCTAGGGTAGCTCAGTAAATTCATGTATCCAGACTTCTTTCAAAGGCCTCCAACTGGAGCTATACGAGCCAGAGGAACAACTTAAGCACATAGTACAGCTCTTGGTTTCTTTATCATCATAAAGTAATCACAAAATCTATAATTTTAACATAGAAATCAATTTTTTATAATACTGTTGTCCCCTCATACATTTCTATGTATAAGAGGAGTCCTTTAACAGATTTAATAGAACCCTAATAAAACATTCTTAGACAGGATTCATGTGACTTTAAAAGAGGATTAAAATAACCCTTATAAACATCTTCCTATGTTGATTGTACTTCATCAAACCTTCCCCATCATTGTAACACTCATATTTTTTGCAAATATCCATAGCATATATCTTTCTATCACCAAGTGGTCACTGAGACATCATTGATTCCACGCTGTAATCAATGAGCACATCTTTGTTTGGATGGCTTAAGTATCAGCAGAGATGATATTGCAAATAATGGAGTAGGATAAAATCCACAAAAAATTCAAAAAGGCCATTTGGTCTCATTTTGTATCTCTTTAAACAAGCAATGATATAAGAAGATCCCATGACCAAGAATCGGTAAGATTCCTAGCTTATAATTCCTAGATTAGGTTCACTTAAACTGCATGGTTTAAATTTTCCCATACATAGTTTAAAATTCGTATATGGTTTAAAATTTCCTGTTCATGGTTTAAATTTTCCCATACATGATTTAAAATTCTTACATGGTTTAAAATTTCCTGTTCATGGTTTAAATTTTCCTGTTCATTTGTTGATGCTTGACAAGTATGCATACATTGGCACTGGAAATTCATTTTCACTCTAGACCTGACACAAAATAGTTGACAGTTAATGTACCTTAATTTACATCTGTAGGCACAGAAGATAATGAAGCTTTGCTCTCTGAACGCTATATATACTGGCTGAAGATCTCCTCATTCTCAAAGAGAGCAAGACTTTACAATCTGTGGATGATTTTCTTCTGACCATATCCCATAATTCCTTCAGCTTCAAAATGGTAACTTTTAGGACCTACATTACTTAAAAAAATAAGCTGCCAATTTTGCACATTTCACCATTACTATATGATAAAATTCACTACAATTGATGAATCACCATTTATTCATTCATAGGCTTACCATTCTACCATACTTTTGGCCTCATCACTTTACATAAGATTAAGGATATCTAATACAGTGATGCTCATTACCTCACTCAATCGCTTTTAGTTCTCAACGGTAAGAGTTTAGGAAAAAGACAAAATTCCCAGTAACTGGATTATTACCACATTATGAGATTTTTATAGCAATATCATTGAATATCATAATCTTTATGTTAATTGTTTTGTTTCCGGCAAAGAGAGAACTGAAATTGACGTCGAGAAAGCTGTGATTCAAGTGATTCCTATCAAACCTCAATCTAGCTAAAAAATTGTAGTCCACCTTCTCAATTTTTCCATCAAAATCCATTCTCAGAGTTAAGTGGGAATGATATGATCTTGAGTGAGAGACATTTGCTTCCCTCTATGCACTTCTTTAATTTGTGTTGCACATTTAAACATTGAAATAACCATCTTTTTTAAACAGTTTGCACACTGCCTGTATGTCCTGTATATTTTTAGTCACCATACATAGATAAAAATAATTTGCACATCATACAATTCAGAATAATTCAACAGAAACAAAAACAGGGGTATATATCAGAATATAACATTTTAGTTCATTGAGGCATTAAAATCAATTTTCTAAATTAATGGTTTACAAGGAATCATAATAAATGTATGCTAAAATTGTAACGATTTAGGATATTGAACAAAAAGCTTGCATTTACAGTATTTAAGACTATACGCGCAGACCATCAATTAACAAGAGACAACAAA
The DNA here is from genome assembly GCA_036926295.1 of Pachydiplax longipennis. Lineage (NCBI taxonomy): Eukaryota > Metazoa > Arthropoda > Insecta > Odonata > Libellulidae > Pachydiplax > Pachydiplax longipennis. Next base: position 9,032,126 of record JAVFKF010000010.1, read on the forward strand.
AATTGATGACACCTAGTGATTCTGTGAGAGAAGATGGACTTCACATCAAATAAAATCTTTCCCTTCCCAGAGACTATGAGCAACAACTTCAAAAACACAAACATGACATTTGTTGTGCCTACAGATGCTGTTACAGCGTCTGTGATATAAAGAATCTAAGATTCAAGTAAGCTTACAGCACAACAGGAATCCAATCCATATTATGCAATCCCATGAATAAGGATAGAAAATGTTCCAGCACAAATAGTTTACATGTTTAATGAAGTAGGAAGCACCATTGCAAAAACTTTTAAAGTACAGCTTCTCTGTAACTTATCACTGCAGCATCTTCCTATCACAACTTTACAACATTGTGGCATGCAGACACTGTATGCACAAGAAAAGAAATTTGCAACTCAAACACTATGAAAGGACAAAAATTTATTGGTAAATGTTACCAATCATGTCAACATTTCCATCTCAGTTTACTTGAGAAAGTGATATTGAATGCACAGCAGCAAACAAAAGCAGGGCAAAATTTTCCATTTTCAGAGTAGAAATGTCAGGAGAAACTCATTGATTGATGCAACTCAAAAGCTATTTTTGGGGGAAATATGATTTAAAAAAAATGGAAAACGTTTTGTAAGAAGAAAGCTAAACAGTATTTTGCAACCAATGAAATGAAATGATACTTTAGCTGAAAATTTGCAGACTCCATTTCCATGGAAAAAAGGGACGGAGACTTAGACAGGATTCGATTCTCCTGAGTAGTGCAGCCTAGGAACTTTAAGTTGGTGTCAAAAAAAGAAAGGCTCAAAGAAATCTTTCTCAATTTCCCTAATAATGATCTTTCCACTTCTGCAAGAACTCGATGCGGGCACTCAAAAAATCATTTGTTTTCTCAATCAGGCTGTATGCCCTAGAAGCACCATTGATTTCACGAGATATATATTTTTAGACACTAAAATTTTTGAAGTCACGAGTACCTAATTTCATTTAAAAAAATTTAATTCAGCCACAGTATAGGAAAAATTCATACTGTCCTCAATGGAAATATTTTATATCACATTTGTACATGTCCTCTTTATTAAATTTTATAAATGGAAAACTAGATATTCTTCCCTTAGTGCAATTAAACTACCAATATCTAGCAACCCATATTTTATCAATAGACACAAACGAAGAAAGTTAGCTAAAATACTGTTTTATCCATAGGCAAGCCACTATGAGTATGATTTTATCTTTTTGTTATATTTAAAAAATGTCCAAAAGGAATTACAAGTTTTGTTTAGTCAAATCTTTGACCCACTCACTTCTTTGAGAGAAAAGACAATTTCTTTAAAATGCAAATCTCACATGCTGTTTAGAAGATGAGTAAGTTTCAAAACAGCAATTATCACAGGTTTTCCTGGGATTCTCCCATGAGTGAGTTTCAGCGAAAGAAGGCAACGTATCCGCTGCCTTCAACATTTGTACCTCCACCACCACCTTTTACAGGAGCGAACACAGGGAATGTAAGAGAAGTTCTAAGGAGTTCATTGTGCTCTGCCAAAGAGTTCAGAGCATAATGCATCACAAGTGACTTCAATGAAGAGAAGATATTGTAGGGTTCTGCAAAACCATACCCACGATCCGTGCCATAGATGATGCAATGATTGGGAATGCCGTTGCACCTATATTTTTAAGAGATCAAGTAACCATCAGAAAGCATACTAACATTCATTAATACTAAGTAACTATTTTAAGAGATACTTCAGGGGTAGGCAAAACTTATACATTGCAGACAATATGGTATTATTAGTATCTCTCAGACAGAGACTATTGTCCTTAATTATGGCAATTTTCAGTTATCTTTATACATTTTAGATTTAAAAAAATAAGAGAAAATGTTTAATACTAAATGAATACTAAAGTATACCTCTTGTACTAAAATAATAAAAACTAAGAGATAAAGATTTCCAAAATCCAGGTATACTTAAATAAAAAAGCATTAAAGTGGTTCGACAACAAGTCCTAATCTGAGAATCATAAGGTTGAGTAACTAGAAAAAAACCTTAAACTTACATTATGGAGAGTGCGTACTGCCCCACTCTACTTTGGCTAGGCCGAATGAGAAAGGTACCATCAGGACGACCCTCTAGCCACCTTTCAGCCTCTTCTCTAGAGCAATCTTCAATCAACCATGTTGAGACATCATTGTGGGGCAGCTTCCCAATTTCCATTTCCTTTTCGAATTCATGACCGCTCCAGTGTAGAGGATTCAAACACAGTGGCTTTACTCCACGTTCCTTCAACCAACTGTGAACATTCAAGAACGGAGAAAATGTTGTTAAGCAAAACTTAAACTGTAATTTTAACCATAAGATTACAAAACACCACATAGATATGACATGGAATGAGGTTTTCTTGCATTACAGAGAAAAATACATAGGATTTCATTCCCACATTACTAACAAGAAAAACTGGAAAACACTATTTAAACTTATTTTCTAAATATTTATCCATGAAAATATTGGTAATGACATATTAGTGGGAAAACATATATTTATTTGGCAGATACCATACTTGATAAATGCCACATTTCATATTAATTTTTTAAATTATATTATTAACAGCCAAATATAAAAGGATGCACAAAAAAATATAACTTATGCTTGCAATCCAGAATCATCAGATCGTAGATTTAACTTAAACATAGTTTTATGAGGGATATGATAATGAAAAACTCAGTGTTCACTCACTTGATGTGCCTTTCTTTTTGCTTAAACAGCTCTACAATATCAGGCTTTAAGGAGAGCATTTCTCTCTCTAAAGTTCTACTATATACAACTTGTTGCTTCAAATTCTCATCCAACTGCTCCCTGCTGCCTTTCAAGGTACGTAGCCTATGCTTCAAAACCTCAAGATTTTCCTCCAAACTGCAAAATACAATAGAAAATAATGAGAGAGAGAACAAGCTGTAAAAGCTTCATCTTCAATACAAAAATCTAAACTCAAATTACTCCTATAAACCTAATGCATACTGCATACAATGATTTACAGGAAACCATTAAAAGCACAGCTTTAATCGATTGTCTTAAAATGAAATGAAATATATTACATAGATAAGTAATATTTTAAGTAAATTTACACCAATTGCTTCTACCAACAAAGACTATTCTTCAATCAATAGTTTTATAATTTTTAAATGACATCAGTTCATTTCTACAATTGCATATCATGATTCAGCAAAATATGGATGTCTGTGAATTACTTCCAGCCTAACAAAGGGCCATCTTAGATATTCTCAAGCAACACTTCAAAAACCCTACAATCACAGGATAAAATGATATTATGATGCGCAATGCACACAAATTGTACATCACAAAAGCATAGATGTGCCGAATATAACACAAAGACAGCACAAATCATAATATCACTTTATTATGCTATATTTACAGGTTAAAAAATCATTTTGTAATTTCCACTGTAATACCTTTTCTCACTAATTATCTTTGCAAGATCTCAGACAGTTTTGCACTATCACAGTCAAAAATGGTGTAAGGAGAGAAATCGGTAGCTAATTTCCTAATAATGTAGAGTAGCTAATAATGTCATCACTACATTGGAGTAAGCATCATTTCCTATTCATAGACCTATCTCAATGGGAGGAAACTTTCATGACATCCTTACGTTGTGAAAAATGCATCATTTTGAACATCTTTTTTCCTACATTGTTTTATATTTTTGAAAATGAGTTTAGTTGAAGAAAAATCGACCAAAGTGTACATAAAGAAAGGAAGTAGTCTTCAGGAAATCATGTAAATGATCACTTGAATATACAACTGTCTTAAAACTATCCTGCAGCACAAAGCTTTCAAGATACCAAGACCCAGTCTTGCAAATCCAACTCATTCATTGCATGGTGAAAAATAGTGTTGCTGATGATAAGACCCTCTCAACATGAAGATATTTGTCCGCAGCCAGAAGAATCTGAATCAGTAGACCTTTCTCCATAGTTATGAAGTGCTATGAGAAGTAACAAATTTATGAAGAGGATGGTTTAATCTTTTAATATTTCGGTGTCATTTGTAAGATATGGATAAATAAATGCATTCTTTTGATCTTTCTTGGGATCAAAGTCTGAGTATTCACATTGCAATACGTACATTAAAACTTCTGTCCATTCTTGAAAAGATGTCATTTTTAAGGCATTTTTCTGATAAAATGAACTTTACCGCTCAGAAATTTATATTTACGCATAGTTGTAGTTTATGAAGCACCGGGGAGCATGCTTACATAGTCATCTTCCTAAGCCCTGTGAGTCACAAAGTAATGGAATAATTCAACTAGATTATTAATTTTAACTCAATGGAAACATTCCAAAAATAATTTCAATCAATGTTCTATGAGAGAATACCAGATTACCAATGCAGCACAAATGATATATTTTTTGTATTTGGCTAGCTATAGAGACATTGATCAGAAAACCTGATCCTGCAGAACTACTGCCTCATGAGGAGTCTTCAGGCCAAAACACCCCAGCTAGTTACCCTAAGGGGAATGCGCATGATGTCTAGCAATTCTTAAAATATCTGTACCTTTTCATCTCATTTGGCTGTATTTCTTCTTGAAATTGTTCTTGAATTTTGATCTGCTCTTCAAACATGCTAACAGCTTCCGAAAATGCATCAAGTGCATGCATTTTCAATCGAATGGCCTGGGTAGAGCGGGTATAATCCTCGTAATACTCCTCATAACATTTTGTTTTTGAGGAGTATTCTTTGTCAATATCTAACAGAGCTTGCTTCATTTTCTCTACATCCATTGTACTTCCAACGTCTTCCTCCTGAAATAAATTAAAATCAAATAAAGACAATTCCATGCCAATTGTTGTCGCCATATAAAATTGACCACCTTATTACTTCAATACAGGTTAAATTATAGTAGCATGAAATCAATATACACAATTAAGAAGTTATTTTACACTTTTAAGCAGCTAGATTCAAGCATTTGAACGATTTAAATAGAACGTGCACAATTTATTGTATGAGATTGGAATGAAAGTTGGGGATTCGATTAATTTTGGATGGTGGGTAGGGGTAAAAGGTAAGTAAAGAATTCTTCCAATGATTAACATAATAAAACAAATCTTCCCTAAAAATAGGTTGAGCTCTGAAGATTGCTAACAGCAGAAAATCCATTATCAAAACATTTAATACAAAATTTAAAAATTTTTGAACAATCTTTAAAATTAAGTTCAAATAGCGCATTCTAAACTAATCATTCAAAATGAAAAATATTAATGTTGACAGATGCAATGCTTATAAAATATTTCCCATCGAAAAAAATACAGTAAATTCAAGCTGAGGAAGGTTCATGGAAATCATTTACAGGACAGGTAGATTCTTAAAATACATAAATGTATTAATTTTAAAAGTGCTAATCTTGTAGAAATATTTTTAATTTCAATTTTCTTCCAGCTTCAACCTTTTTCTCATGGATTTTAAAAGTACACTTTAGATGAGAATTATGCATGTAGAATACATATATTTCTAATTTACAGAGCAGAGTGTCTCAATGAATTTCTTTTACTAATAGTTTGAGTACACAGATCTTGAGCTAGCTAATAATCTGTACATCTCTCTGACATTGCAACCAAAAGGATAAAACCATTTAATTTTTATTCCTTCATCCCATATTAATTCCTACTTCCATCAATGCATCTAATGAAGTAAATAAATTAAATAAAAGCTAAATAAATTAAACAATAAAGCATCACATACCTGAAACCTGGACACAGGATACAAAAGCTTGATATCCAATAGTGGGTTGTACTGTGCTAAAGACTCAGTCTTGTAAAAGTTTACTAACTCTACTACAGAGTTGAATAAGAATGGTTCTGAAAAACCATATTTGCCATTATGATGGCATATTTTAATGAGCTTGTTGGACCCTCCTTTCCTAAGAGTGAGCGTATATTCTCCTCCTTTGTTTGATGCATTGCGGACCAAGAAAGTCCCATCTGGTGCATCTACTAGCTTATCCTTCACCTCCTCCCTAAAAAGAAACCTCAGTGAATACCACAATGACAAAAATGTCTTTTCTAATTAATAGAATGATTTTCAGAAGCAAAATGCTCTGTCCACAAGACTTCACAAGTAATGATTGAACTCTCAAAGACTGCATTACTCAAAACCAGTTTTCAAAAAAATAAATATTTAAGCTCACTTGTGACAAAACCATGCAATGATCGATTTAAAAAAGTAATGCTTTCAAAAGGTAAGCATACTCAAACAATACAAAACTAAAATTATGAAATGATAACATTACAATTTAATCAATTCTATGTTAAATTTTTATGGCTTACCTTGAGATATCACCCCAGTACCATTCTGCATCTTGCAGAGAACGAACATTTTTCACATTAGATGTACTTGGTACTTTATCCAATGCAGGTGTTTCAGGCTGTGGATGTGGGCAAGAAGGCTTACATGGTGGCCATGTAACAGATGAGGCAAACTCAGGCAAAGTCTCACCCCAATCCCCATACAAAAGCAATAACTCAATTATTCTTATATGAGCTTCAGTGTTGTACACTACTTGTCTGTAACACAAAGAAAACAAAATTCTTATATTCAGTGAAACAAAATGACATCTTTTTATAAAATACAAACCATGGAAAGAATGTAAATGTATAATTTACACATCAAATTAACTTTTGGTTACAAAAAGTATTTCATGTATCTTCATTCTGTCAGCCACTGATACAGGTAGTCATTATATATATTTGTGCAAAATGTATTTTTAGAAATAATGTATTTATAGAAAGCTGAAGATGAGGCGAAGTCTTGAAACTTGGGTTATTATAAATTTTGTCTCGTGGTGTAGTATAATATAAATTTTACAAATACATAGTTTTACAGACTGTTGTATTTATTTTTATGCGTAAGTACCTGTATAATTTAAAATTTCTTTTATATTTGAAATACTTTAAATTCCAAACTTTTAATATGATGCTTAATTCCATTTATTTAAATTATATATATTATGTAGAGAATAACTGTTGCTGGCAACATTTACATAAAGGTTTTAATTTTCATTCAATACCTCTTTGTGACAATATCTAATAGAGAATCAAATATATACAAGGGTGGTCGGAAAATTTTCCAACCCCAGATTTTTCAGAAATATTCAGAAAATTTTCAGAAAACACATCAAGAAATGGCAAAATGTCAGACTTTTCAGACCACCCTTGTATATATCATAATTCACTATGACAGTGACACTCAATAAAGCCATTTGGAATACTAAATGCAACATGTAATGCAGTAGACTAATATAAAAGAGCTGTAACGACTCTCAAGGCACAACTAAGTTATTTATCCTTGAGGAGTCTTATACATCACTTTCAAGTTTAAAATCCTCAGCCCTACCAATTCCATCACTCTTGGGCATATCCAAACAATCATGTAAGAAAAAATAATACATCGAAGCACAAGATGAGTAAAATTGAAGCCTTGATCTTTAATATGAAAGCTTTGGTCATTTGAAACTCCTACTTTCAAACTGATAATCTATGTGATTTACAGTCCCAGACTTACGAACAAGTTCCATTCCAAGAGACTGTTCACATGGACGTTTGTTCGTAAGTCGGAACTGAGATGATTGTGTGTTGCTATTACAATATGGTAAATGCTCAACCTGCTCTACCGTTGTGAGCGAACAAATAAACAAAATTTCTCAATTGCTTTCCATGTCCAGCCACTCAGCAGACATGCAATCTATACTTGTGTTAACTGTCAACTTGAAGAAAATTCTAATTATCTACTTTTGAGCTCAAGAACTTCATTCTTATGTACCAAAGCTTGCAACTGAAATGTTTTTAAGACAGAATTCTTTTAGTATATAATTTTTAGCAGTCTATAAAATGTGGCTGATGCTACAGTTGTCAAAAACCCAAGCTAGCTCTTCACATGAAGAAAGAGCTATTCAATTTTTTTATATTTAATACCATCATTATGAAAACGTTATTAGTCTAACTAAATCTAATATATAAGAATCAATTGTACTAACATTATGCGCTCCCAAGGAGGACGGAGGAAGATATGCGACAGAACTTGTACAAGCACCGTCGGAGGCTCTTTGTTGCCACGTGCATGCTGCATTTGGCAGATGCGACAGAAATGTGAAAGTAAGAAAGTTAGAGACGATTTGTGATGTTCCGGAAGCTTTTGAACCAACTGATAGAGGCAAGATCCACACTGTTCATCATTACGAATTCCTGTTGAATCAAAATATGCATAAAATATTAGAAAGTGATCATAAAACGCTATTAAACAAGATTTAGAGTCAAATTTATCATTATTTAGCACTTACTTGATGCCTCTAAGAATCTATCATACCACTGTACAGGGATCAGGGGATCTGGTAACTCTCTAAGGAATTTTTTAAGAGCACTTGCTATGCAATGAGGCTCATACATACCAAGGTCCACAGCATTCACATCTGCAACAAATAAGAAGAAATTAGATCAAATATTGAAAAATGACAACTCTAGGATATATATTATGATGTTCCTAACATGAATCTTATCTCTTCAAAACATTTTCATATAGCTTCAATTATCTTAAGTATAGACATATCATATGTAAAAGTATACAAATTTAACAACATTTTGCTTTATAAATTGAAGTTACATAGCAAATAATAATACGGTATTGGATTAAAATCATGCTAGGAAGGCCAAGTACATACAAAACAAGCAATTTGAAAGACATACCTTCAGTGAATTTCTGTCGCAAGTGAGCAAGTGCCTCAGCAGGAGGTGAAGCACGATAAATCTTATAAAGATCTAAACTGATATCAGCCCTGGCAAGAGATTCAATCTCTGAGGCGCAACGTATCACAAGTAGAGGAGCTGGATACTCTTTGGGATCAAACTGAGAGCAGAGACCCAGTCCAAATGCTGAAATATTTCAATGAAAAATGGTCAATTAACATTATTTACAGCTCAGTTAAATAACACTTCTATTCTACAAGATTTTACACTAACTTAAAAGACACTCTAGTTAAATTTATTTCTATCACATAAGAACAATAAGTAAAAAGATAATAGAAAAACATTTTTAGATTTCTATTCCTGAGACTTATGGACTGGAATTTATAGCTAGTGAGAACTATGTGATTTGAAATAATTTCTTATATCACGCTTTTCTGGGCTAAGTTTATGATCGATCATACTTTCAATCATTTAAATTTTGTCATAACTTTAGGATAGGCCACAGGATGGCAATAAAGATTATCTAAATGGTCTATTTACTGCCAATATTATGAGATGAAGAAGTTAAAGATAGTAGATAATGTTGGGTGATGAAGTAAAGAAAGGCTATATATTCATAAAATGCACTTTTCAAAGCTGCTGCCTCAAATAACAAGGAAAAGTTTCTAAAACATATTTGGGTACAACAAAGTAATTTGGTCACTATTTGACAATCATAGATTATATATCTGAATTAGGCCACAATTATTATTATTATGATTCTATTTCCTTGTAATTATTCACAATGCAAAAGCTTGAATTTCCAATAGATGATTAAAGATCTTAAAATTTCTGTGTTACAGATAAGCTTTAAAGGAGAATTGGTGTTAAAATTATTTTTGGTTAACTAAATAAAACTACCGAAGCTAAAAACTATATGTGAATACTTCCCTGCAAACAAAAATATAGGGATTCAAACTATTAAATTATAAAAAGATAGTAAATAAACTAAGTAAATAAACTAAGTAAATAAGGAGACTATAATTGATAAATCAGGCCAAATGTCCAAAGTCAGTTTCAATGGCCAAATTTGGAGTGCTACGTGAGCACAAGTTTCGTGATATAGCATCCTTTAAAAATCTACCTAAAATAATTCATGATAATTATCGATAAAATATTACAAAGTATTCATATCAGGAGCCACCAATACTTCTATTTCAAAATTTGGGGAAAAATATGTATATCAGAGAATTTCTAGTTATTGCAATGAATAAAATTAAAGAATTAAGTTTTTTAATTTCCACTCAGTTCTATGTAACATTATCAAGTCAGAAAATTATTTCAGCTTTTAAATAATGAAAATAAATCAACTAAAACCAATATAAGTTTTCTAATTAAAATCCCTGCCAGATAGAATAACTAAGTCTACTTAAGTAATTTCCAAAAAAACAATTCACTTATAAACTTTTATAGCCAACTTGTGATAAATTGTAACAAAACTAACTTATCCTAGAAAAGTTACTGATGCAGGACACTTCTTGCATCAGTTTTACATACTAGTTTAAAAATTATAATGAGTTCCAGAGGATAGTTACTCAAGCTGTAACTTAAGATTAGTATCCTTTTAGTTATTCTAGTCATCTCACCTGCCCGAAATTGTAGCTTCGAAGGCCGGTCAAAGTCTGCATGCTGACAGGTTGATATGCCTGAGCAAGAACGATGGGATACTAGCCCACAAGCTGCAAGGAAACAAGTCAAACTTATTCTACTATTCGTAAATAAATGTTATTCAAATGATGCTATGAATAGATAAGAATCATTAGAATTGTAATTGTATTACTTCAGCACCACAATCTAAAGAATTTACAAAACTACACTGTGCACTGTGTTGTACAGAGTAATTCATTTTCCTCCTTACGTTCAAAAAAGATGATCTGTAGCTACAACTTAGATACAAATATGATCATAACATTTAACAAGATTTTAATTAAACAAGACAAATTTTAATTTTAAAGGTTTCTTTCCTCCTATCGTCTCTAGATCTCAATTAAACATATCCCTCCCATGATCTATTAAGCTGCAAAGATCAGATTTTCAGGCAAAATCAATATGACAACTTTTGATTTTATCTATCTACAATTTTTATAATTTAATTTACAATACTCCATATTAAGATAAAAATCACTTATTCAAACATTATTATTTCAGTACAAGTGAATTTAAATTTTTTTAATCTCCTATGAGAGAAAGTGTCAGCTAAATCCTAACAAAACAAATAACTCTCAGTTAATAATAGCATAAAAATTGTCAATTTAATAAAAACTTGAACTTACAAAAATTATTGAGTACATTGCTTAAGACGTTTCCCCTCACTCTCGTAATTAATAATACCCCAATTACTGGCTTAATCCCTCGCCTTGCGAGCACGCTTTATTTCACTACTCCTTGCACAAACGAATACTGTCTCAATACTGGCCCACAGTGTAGCCCTCTTGACTCTATGTCTGGACTTAGACTTCCCCATTTATACAATGACATAATAATCTATGAAGTTTTAATCTGGACAATCAGATGTCGCAATTCCTTGGACCAAAAAACATCCACCCAATGGTCTGTGTGAGCAGGTGCACCATCCCGTTGAAAGATGTGCGGCCTGTACAGAATTTAAAAGTATTCTGCTGTTTACTATTTGAACTTTTATTTCATTTCTTATAGATTCTTTGCATCACTGATAACACCAAACAGATTCCACAGTAGTGGAACCTTGATTGTGTGCAGCATTTTATAGTTGTCTATCAATCCACTTAAGATGCCATAATATTAAGCTGAATGAAGTATTACAGATTAAAATTTTGCCGAGATTTTCATGAATTTAAAAGCAATTCTTTGATGTTTCAAATTCTGAAAAAGCTGACTCAATTTCAAACACACAGCAATATTTTAAAGGCAAAAATCACTGTTTCCACAAGTGATTGATATGATTACAGAATATTTCATGAGCTAATTTAAGATCTGATAATTTTCAACTGAATTAAAGCATTTACTTCATAGATATGGCTAATTCAAACCTGTAAGCTTTCACACAGTTTTTAACACAACAGCATTAAATGATTACTCATCAGAATATTGTAGAATAGTGTGACTCTAAATTTATCGAGAATACTCAGGATGTGTAAATTATGCATGCCATTAAGAGTTTCATGAAATTGACACTATTAGGTAATGACTTCAATGAAAGTAATTAAATTACACAAATTTGTGGACCCCGAATCCCGGTGGTGACTACTTTAGCTTGCAAGCTTCGATATATTATGACTGACATAATAAAATCTCCAACGAAAATACCAAATTAATCAACTCTCTTTACTTCATAATAATTAATTTAATTCTTGTAATTGAATGAACTACAAGAGGAAGGAAGGAAAGCCACCATTTAAATATCCTAATTGAGTGATTAAAGGGTTGAATAACATCATGCATATAAGAAGAAATTGAAATTACCATTACAGAGGTAACCCTGGTGAAGAAGGCCCCTAAGGTATTTGTCACACTTGTCACAACGCTCAGGTTGAGACACAGGATGCGGATGACGAGAATTTTGCGTGACCTCTTCGCCAGAGCTTTCTCTGCCTCCACACGCCAATGAACATTCATTTTCATTTTGTACAATATAGCCAGCTGCTGAAGCACCAGCTTCACTATTTCTCCTGCACAATTCATCAATACAGAGAAGTATAGCCTTTTGGTGAAACTCCTCCTTTATTCCCATGTTCTGCAATGTGAAGAAAAGTAAAATTTTCATTAGAATTGCTTCCCTCACTAGGAAGTCACAACATGGCTAAGATCGAGAGGGAAAAGCCCAATCACAGCAAACAAAGTTTTAGATCAATACCAAAGAATAATGATTATCAAAAGGGTAAAGTAGTACAAGAATTTTTTTGATAAATATTCCAATCATATTCAGATAGGACCAACAAAACCAGATTTAAAAGTTATGCGCAACAAAACACCTATTGTGAGAGGAGAGGGACAACATCCCTCACCAGAAAAATACTTCAGACGATATTTAATATATTCTATGTACATAAATGAATTAAAAATAAATGTTCATATTTAAAGAATATTAAATAATTAATTATTACCAGATTTTTTTTCAATCCAAAGCTTAAATCCAGGTAAAGACATATTAATGACAACCAAATAATACAGATATAGAATCATGAAACAATTCCTGTCATTCATTGTAAGAGTATGAATTTAATTCAGCCATATTTAACTTATTTACCATGAGTTTTTCCCTATCTAAAAAGAGCAGATCCGTCCCTTTGACATCTTTGGACTTGAACACATCAGCATAGTTATACAGGTTTAGGGCTGCCATCCATTCCACCACATGAGCTGAAGTCCATTCACCTATTGGCTGTAAAAGAAAATATAATCAGAAAGGCTGCCAGAGATTTTACAGGGCTACTACTAAAAAACTAGATTTTATAACCTTACAAGTCATGCTGTAAGTTTCAGATTACAGATTTGATTCTAACATTGCTACTAAAATTTAAATATTTTAGAAGTATATAAGAAAAAGAAAATAAGCTAATATCATAAAGTTTTTCTCCTTAAATGTTGTAAAGTGATCTACTAGCTATGATCACAACTTAATAAAGAGACATAAGTAGCATAAAGACATAGCATTTGTGAATCTATGTTACCCTTCAGATAGGTAATTCTTTTCATAAAAAATGGTTAGCTGTAAGAGGAGACTCATCAGCCTCAATCTCACCCAAAAATATAGTCGATTTATTATTATTAAATAATCTTCTCATTACATGAAATCAGCTCAGTAAGGTTATCATTTAACACAGGCCATATTATAAACCAAGTAATGTCACAAAATGATAGATATTATGCAAGTGCATTAGTTCACCATATCTGAGCTTGTAATTTGATGAGAATGAAGAATTTATTAATTTAACATGCCAATTAGAAATAAAATTCAGTCCAGTGAGTTAAGGATGAACTCTAAAGTTAATAATAAAAGTTAGTAATAAAATTTCCCAAGCCTGAATTGATCGCTTAAATAGCTGTTAATGTAGATGTTAAATCACATTTAGGGAAGCCTATTTTCCCATCTTATGAAATATTTCCGAGACTGAAAACATAACACAAACAAGGATTTACACAACAAATTAAATTTTAGGTAATTTAAACATGTAAAACAAAAACACCATATCATAACTGAGGCAATCAAATCCAATCTCCCTCTATCTTATCAAAGATTTTATTTAGCTTTAACTTTATGATTGAATGATAATTTTCATTGTGCAAAATTAGAATTAAGAAAAGTCTAATCTCAAATATCCATTCAAAAGAAAGAAAGAGAAACAATAGCCTTTACATTTAACTAGGTCAACTAGGGAAAAAAATCGTGTTTCCATCAGATGAGATCGTCGGTTTACACCGGCGTTTCGGGTGCCGACTACGAATCCACCTTGAAGTACCGCAATAAATATTTGTCCTCTCTTATATATCTCGCAAGCGAATTTAATTCCTCTTTTTTCAGCCTCTCTTCTCTCGCGATCGGTGAGCGAGCTCCTTTCTTTCTATCTCTGTATTCATTACTATTATTCTATTTTTATAATACATATCCTCATCTTTTAACCTCGAATTCGATCGCTTCTCTCGGCATCTGGTCCTACCATACATTTCCTCTTCACAATATTTGAGGGTCATCGCTTAGTCTCATGGTTTTCATCGAGTGAATGTTCCGATAAGACGAAGCGGGTGGGCTACGGACTCTTTTCAGTCGCGTACGACTCCGCTGAATACGAGCTTACATTCACAAGGCACGCTCTTAACTTCCGACGTTTTTACACCGAGGCTATCCTTGAGCTTCGAAATAAGCATGCTAACCTTTTTGCGCGCTTTATGTAGAGTCCGGACGCTTTGACTAAGCAGTAATCCGGAGCTATTATCCCGATTACTTCGATATAAAGAAAGCGATGACGATAGATTTCATCTTCTTTATCTTAGAGAAGCCTACATGTGAGTCTCATTCCTATCTTTCTTATAGTGGATGTATCCCGTAGATGTCCTCAAGTATTGTCTGTTTTTGGTAACTTCCTTCGTTGGACAGTGGGTACGCTCGGAAGGTAGACTCTAATTTGCGCCGGCTGGTGATGGCTCCCTTCCAGATAGCGATCTCAATGCGTGGGCTTCCGGTATACGCAATGCTCTGAAGGGCCACCAGGTTTCCGTTTAACGAGGACGTCCACGAAAGGAGTGCAGCCGTCCTTTTCTAGTTCACGGCGATTTTAGGATGCTGGCTGTTAAGATATTGGAGATATTCGACAATTGTTTCCCTTCCAGAGCGCCGTACAAGTAAAGGATCGTCGGAAAACCTGAAAACATTTTCTTCGTGGGAGAATTTTGTGCGATGTTTCCATCAAAATTGATAAGCATGGGAAAATAGAAACAGTAAACGAGATCTCCTACAGAACTGGTTCCCAACCTTTTTGGTTCCACTAACCCCTTGTCTTTCATTTAATTATCCGGTACCCTGTAATTTTAAAAAACATTCGCCACATACTGGAACGCATTAAAAATTAAAATTTACTTTCCATCTAAATTTTGGTTCTCAAAGGACTATTTCAGTGTCGATTTACACCATCATTAGGTGAAAAATTGAACCCGAAACCTTAGTGGTTTTTGGAATAAAATATTTGGAAAGTACCAATTATTATCGTTTAAAGTTAGTGCGAAGCTCCGCCGCCAAATACCAACATGGAAAATCAAATATTAAATAATAGAAGTTTTCCTAGCCTATCAATAGACACGAGTATAAGTTCACGGATTGAACAGACAAAGTACCAACATAAATTAGTTCGGAAATATTACTAAAATAACTACTTTTGAACAACAGCATACTATACCTTAGCGTTTCACCTATTCTACATAGGCATCGCTACTCTATCACCATCTACTCTACATGGGTACAACAAGTTGGGAGCCTCGTCATACAATCTGCTCATTCACTCGTTCTTAGAGGAAGGATGTGGATTTCAATATATTTTAAAATACCTAATTCAGGCTTTAGTCAATAAAAGCTCACGGAAATCTGGTAATGTCTAATATGATTAATTTGGCGAATTAGAAAAAGTAATAGAATCTGGCTAAGATGTTGCTCGAATACGACATATTACAAAATTCGAATACGAAAAAAATTACAAAATTTTCGTACTGGTTTTTGAATATAATAGCTGCAATATCCAACGACAGATACAAAAGCTCGGCTGAGAAACCTTGGTAGTCGGTATATGGACAAGTTTATGACACTCGCTTTAGGTCTCAAAAGAAATCGTCCTCGTGTATCTTAGGGAAGCCATATAGTATTGGGAGAGACCGGGAACTGTAGAAATAGATTTCTGCAGGTTTCCTCTGGAAGCTCCCATCCTTTCAGTAGGGTCGTCCTCCTTATAATCGATTACGTATCGAGTAGAGGTCTGCTGGGGCCGAAAAATTTGGTCTCAGCCATAATCGTTCATAAGACGAACCGATCCTGATCTCATCATAAGATTGATTGCATTTTGCAGCTCGTAATAACCCTGAAAGTAACTATCATCTAGCCCGAACCCGTGCTGCCATCTATCGTGGGATCCAGAACCATTCCATGCGTCCGGTTATCCGGGATTTCTTCAATTCTTCAGCTATTTACTTGCAGCTAAGCTAAGATATCTGCGATATGGCGTATTTTAGAAAATGCTAGACCATTCTCTTCCGATATGTTGGGTACATAGGTTCTACACTGCGCTCCAGTCTTTCTAGACACTTCGATTGCAAACAACTGTAGCTGAAATTTTCTGATGTAATCAACGAATCATAATTTCAATCGTTAGATCGAATAAGACTGATCAGGGACGACCAGGAGTGAGGCTATTCTTCATTACAGAGAAGAATGCATAGGATTAAAGTCCCGCATAATACACCATTACTGACCGGAGAAACTGGAACGCACTATAAAACGCAATGTTTCTAACCACTGAAAATCACAGTAAAGGCTGGTTTCATACCTAAAGCAAGTTTCCTGAATACCTGAATGGAGAATTGATCTATTGACCTGATCAGTCACAATTCATCAAATCAAGTACAATTCATCAAATTGCCTACTACAAGAAAAGTGTTTGGTACTTACGATCGGATTAACATAGGGTTTCTTTCCACTGGATTTTTTCTCAGAATCAGTTAGGACTTTCTCCAACGAAGTATTAGAAGAAGCGTTAGCCGAATCCATCGCGAAAAAGAATACTACTCCGATGTGAAGTAAGTGCAAGTGAGCAAGTTTCAGGTATTCCAATATGGCTATCCTCCGATAAACTAAATACTTTTTCACAGCAACTTTGCACTCGAATGGTTCGTTGCAGTAAACTTACAGTTTTAAATCTTATGAAATTCGTTGAATTTGTGCACAAAGAACCCTGTAGGTTTTACTGAATACTTGCACACAATATTTTCCGTCGGTTTTACTAGTCAACTAATAGAGACGAGTCCGTTAACGGAACGTTGTTTGAACGGTTAAAAACAATAGAAGTATTGCGCTTAAGCAAATTAAACTAACTGTCGCGCCTTCGGCAAACAAATTAACTACATTCAAATAAGAACTTCCTTTTCAAAATATCTCTCTTTATAACTCACTATTTGGTATGGTCGTGTAGTGGAATAGTTACACATTTTTAGGATTATGTTCTCTCAGTTCCTATACCCATTGTATCTGTAATTATTTTTCCTGTATAATACCACCAAAAATTGCTTATAAACAAATCAACACCTTCTTTATCACTCACTAGATTATTACATCTTAGTTGCATCTAAGTATTAATAACGATATATCTCCAAGAGTATACAATTCGCGAGCTTTGTTAATATTATTAAACTTGAAAGAATAAAATTTGTGCAATTAAAGGTCAATTGAGCTATAAATTCAGCGTCAAAAACCGGAAACTAATCCTTTAAATTTTGGTTTTTTAAATTTCACCTTATACAGCGCTGCCTAAGATGTTGGATGACTTAAGGGGAGTAATCGGGAAGTGAAATAGAGGGCACTGTATTGGGAATGCGATGGCACATGAACCTACCGAAAGGTAGAACGCTCACATAAATATACAGTATTGATGGGCGATATGTTTAGCATGAAAATATAGTAAAAAGAATATTGCGACATAAAACGCTACAAATAAAAACTTATAGAGAGAGAGAACGATATAAAAATTCGATGAATCTCAACCACGTTCTGAATGATTACATGGAAACCAGAAATAATTCTGGTAGTGAACGAAATATGTCAAACTATAGAGTAATGGTTGGTGTGTGTGGAACGACTGATAGAAGGTTGGACGAGATACTTTTTTGAGCTGAGTAAAGTAATCCAGAAAAATCACGAGGAAAGTGTTCCACAGTGCATAGATGCTAACAGTGGGGAAGTCGATACACGCACAGTAACAGCATGGAGAAATAAAAATAAGGGCTTCCGCACAGGATGGAGCTGTTGGACAAATGCCACAGCACGGTAGCAACAAGATTATGATTTATTTCAACTGTTTTACGGAGGGTTACTTGTATCCGTAGTTTGAAAAATACTTTTTCCTTACTAGAAATAAAAGGACAAAACATTTTATTTATGAATTACTGAACTAGGCTAGCTAGAGAAGTATTTTGTCACATCTCGTGATGACTCATCATGAAGCATGGTGAAAATGAGTAAATATTTATGGTAAAATGAGCTTTATGATAAGTAGTGCGAAGGAAACTCAAGGTTTTCACACACTGATAAAAGCAACTGAAAAACAAATGCTGGCGTGAAATAGAGTAAGCGCGTTTCTTTCGAATATGTGACGAAATTATTGAACCTGTAGATGGTTTTGCATTCCATATTATTACGATTGTGATGAATGAAAGATTAAATATGAGGAGTTTAAGAGGGACCAAAAGGAATGTACGAATACGAATGTATCCTGAGTAGCGTACAGCAAATCAGGACTGCACAGAATACTACGACCACGAAATTGGTTTTGGAATTTAAACTTACAGCAATGGAAACTGATTGTTGTAGACGAAAGGTATTAATCAAATCGAAGAATTGTTAAATAAAACAAAGTTTTTCAAAAACAACAAAGTGACTTTTACTTTCCACACAGAGATTTCAGTAAGTTACTCTGTTGTTTTTTTTAAACTATTTTATTTCACTAGTCTTCGATTATTTCCGAATTCCACAACACTTCGGCCTCCTATGTAAATTTCAATTTGTAATAATCGAAGATAGGTTCTTGAAGAGAACGTTTAAACATCAACTTCTTTATTCGGAATCACCAGATTCTGGTTAGCGATAAAAAATTCTGAGTAACGCATTGATTATTCATCCGTGATTCATTTTAAATTGATATCTTTAAATTTAAAAATAATAAATAAAGTAACCTTTTTCCCAAAATTCTTCGTATGCTGCCCGCGACTACTCAAAACCATGGGGCCCTGAGACTTGTGTAGACCTGCAGTAAGCAAATAATTACGGAAATCTGCTTGCGCCCACCTTGCTGTAAGATATCGAAACACTGGTTCGTCGGGTGAATCATACAGGAAATAGAACGAAGTCGGAATAGATTATTAAGCAAAAATTGCTGTAAACAGAAATGTGCTTGCCTTTCTCACTGAGCGATATGGAATCTGGTTAGCAGGGTGAATCATGGACAAAATTGCAGCAGGCAATGCATCACGTGAGAAATACGAAACACGGAGTCTGAAATAGTAGATAAATGAAGGTAATCGAACTGAAGATTTCCGTGAGCGGTGTGAAAGAGGTGTTGCATTGGTTAAGTACTCAGACTGAGAAAAAATAATTGATGAGATGGTGTACCACAGTAAAAGGTGAGTGAGAGACCCGTAAGAGGACCAGTATGCTGCGGTACTTATATTAAGTCAGTAAGTTCAGGCTGATCCTTGTGGAATCTCATATTCAAATCGAAAATTATTTTTCTTCACAAAATAAAAAATCAAAAATAAAAGAACATATAGACTTCCAAAAAATTAAAAAAACAAAATAACATGACCGATTTCGGCCAGTTAGGCCATCCTCAGGTCTAAGTACACTCTCGGTGTGCCGCGAAATATCCGAGTGTAACATACATGTCATA
Organism: Pachydiplax longipennis; assembly: GCA_036926295.1. Classification (NCBI taxonomy): domain Eukaryota; kingdom Metazoa; phylum Arthropoda; class Insecta; order Odonata; family Libellulidae; genus Pachydiplax; species Pachydiplax longipennis. The sequence continues at coordinate 9,052,022 of JAVFKF010000010.1, forward strand.
CATATTTATTTTGCGACATAAGATGTACCTACATAATTTATTTATTAAAAATACTGAAAGGTTGTACTTCAGGCTATTCCCGTTCTTGGAAGATACTCTTGTTGAGCCGCGTATCACCAATGAGAAGTTTTTTCTTCTTATTTTATCATAATGTGGTGGCTTTATTTTTCGAGGTATGTTATCCTTGAATTGGATTAAACGTGGATATACTTATAAACAATTTCCATCCTAAGCGTAATCTTCTTCTGTTTGAAATATTTCTGAAGCTAAAAAACGTATGGCTCGGGCTGCCACTAACTCCGAGTTAATGTGAAAGTTGGTCGCAGAGAAGCAAAGATTTGGAATCATTGGAGAGGAAGACCCGGAAAAGGTTGGTAGAAAAAGAAAAAGATGTACGGTAGAACGGGAAAATAGAGAAGAATATTTTTCTTGCTTTTCCACTAGGCTAACCATCCTTGCGGAAGATCTAGACTACCCTGCCTTTATTACACAATATTTTCCTTAAATCTTCTTAAATATTTCGAATAACATTGATTTAAAAATTAATCAGTCAAATAACAGGATTTTTCAAAAAGCTATAAATTATATTCGGAATAAAGTATTGTGTATCGATCGGACGCAACGGAAATTTAGTATCCGTGAATGATTTTATCGAAGATATCGATCTCTCCTTAACAGAATGTGAGTTTCATAAATACGTATGCATTCGTAAGACGAATGAGCATAGGTCTTCCAATGAATGCCAGCATGTTAACTTACATTTTCACATTCCCTCTGTAAATCCCGGTTTGAACCATAAGAGCCTTAACCCTTCAACTAATAACAACCAAAATGCCTCAAGAAGGAATGAGGCATACAAGGAGAGGTGGGGTGTAAGGCATTTTGCCTTTGTATCATCTATCTGAACCAGAATATTATGAGTGGAATCATTCCCTATGAAAATCATCATAGAATTCAATAAGGACTGACTAAGATGAATCTCTTCATTAATATTCACTAATACTTAAGTAGCTTCCATATTATAAAATCTATGAAGACAAAAGTAAATGATGGACAACTTTACTCTATCCTGCACCAAAAGACCAATAAAAATATTCCAGTGATCAGGATATGTTAGCAGGGACTGTCCGCGTTTATCACCCGTATGAAAAAATTGATGTTTATTATGCATCAAGCACCCTCGCTAAAAAGGAGTATAAAACATCTATTTTGACGATTTGTACATCAGAGGGCGTCCTTCTGGCGTATTGCACAACTTAAACTTTTTTCAACATTTCAAAAAATAATTCCATCCATGAGTAATATTCCCTCTCAAGTTTACTGATAAACTGTTTAGAAAGGTTTCTTACGTGTTCCAGAAATCAACATTTTAATCTCAGTTTTGGCCGGCAAAATATTTTCATATTTATGTAAAACAGGAAGGTGAAACATCCGCCTCGAAAGATTAAATGAGCGCAATACTCATTACCTGAACTAAAACATCCGCTCCGAAGGACGAAAAAACATAAGTCATACGATCATGCATGCAACTAACTTCCACGGGAGATAAGAAATCCTTGCATCTGCTACAAAAACAACCTAATCAGTAACTGGAATATGTCATTAAAAGATTCAAAACATCCCTGAAGTCTACTTCTCTAAGGACCCGTTTTATTATTCTCTAGACTACTGAATATGAACTGGAAATTATCTTTTAAGTGACATTACAACTTTGATCAAACGTTTAATCCCATCATCTATGATGATCCATGATCCCACTATGTTCTAGAGAGGTTGTAATATTGCTGTACGCTGCACTGAAAAACTGTTCATAAATACTTGCACTTTAGTATACCACGGGAGGAATTATTTCTTTTTTTCCAGTTAGCCGTTATTTTATAAAATACTATTCACAATTTCTGATAACTACTTCAACTTCCTATTGATTTGTTTAAAATACGTAAAACTAATAAATCATTTTATTGTGATACGGTATGTAGGGTACACCTATTAGTAGCAGGTAACCAAACACGAGCTGAAGCCTTTATACATTAGTGATATAAATGACATAACATCACTCTGCATGGTTTCCGAAATTTGTTACAACACAGTAAATGGGATGAAATACTAAGAACTGAGAAAGCCGGGATCTTCTTTTCACTTCCCATCGAAAAAAAAACTTGCCAACAACAATATACTTCAAGGTTTTAGGAAACGAGTTTCAGAAAATGTTCAAGTTGCCCGTAGCAATGGACTGGGAATAAAAAATAAAAAAACGCTGGCAAACATGAATATTTCAATATGAAATAATATATGGAGAAACAAAACATGTATGTGCGCGAGTATATGCATACAAAAACAAATACTGGCACATGTAAAATCCAATATTCGTAATCGGTAACAATCACTAACAACATAATTCAGATATTTTGAAAAAATACCAGGAATCTGTTCATCTGAAAATTTATTTCATTAGTGCTCAGTGTTATAAACGACACTGGAGGATGGAAGACGGCTGAAATTTTTCAACAACTTTCCAGAGAGTATAAAACACGAAAAAAGTTCTCCTTTAAACATCCGTGATTTCATACGTGATAAAAATGTCTTTACAGTGAAACAGTATTCACGTTCTAATACCGTATGTATTAGTTTATAATTATTTAACTCATTTGAAGATTCATCTCCGATATGACCTTTCGTTTTAATTCATTAACTTCAGTTATATTTATTTCATGATATCTAATACTTCATAACCATTGTATCAATACTTCTGCATGAGGATTCCGAGAACGAGGTAAATGGAAACACTGGAATACAGCTGTGATCGCCGTATTCTCTACAACAGCTGAGTCGTCTCCTGGATCGATAAACTCCCAAATTCACAAGAATTTTCATCCCGTAACCTTCGAAGTTATACCTGACATGCGTTCATGATGAAAGTTAACCAAATGCACTAGAAAAATCGGTATGAGATTTTTTTCCGAGGTATATTCAAATTATTTCCTCCCAAAAAACCTCATTTAGCAGGCTTAAGACGCAGTTGCTAAGTACTGAGGGCAACATGCAGGGAAAGCACGCAATCACTCAAGGTTTTTTCCGAGGAGGAATTCAAACAAAGCTTTCCTACGATATAAAATTATCTAAAAAGAGAGTAATGAAACATAACTATCGGATGATAAATAATCAGCGCCACATGGTATATATTTATAAATAGAATGCCTAAGAAACGAAAACGAAATTCATTTCCACGAAAAGTGGAAATATTTGGAGTTAAAAACGAGTTGAAAATTTAAACATGAATCGGTGAAGAATAATCCTACAAAACTTAAATTTATGCACACTTCTTATACAGTGACAGTTTTTTGTTAGCGATAAAAGCTTTAGAAATAATTCCGAACGGCGAAAGAGAAGAATTTAAAAACGGTGGAAATTAAACCTCGTAAAATATCGTACACTACGAGCAGACAATTATTAAATAGCAGGTTTTCTTCTTTCACTCCACTGAATATTTAAAAATAAAAATAAACGAATAACAAAAATATATAGATATCAAGCTATCCTCTTGAGAGAGAGCGTACACAGCGACGCGCTAACTCCAATGCTATCTCTTGCGCACTCGGGGAGTGGCCCAGCAACAAGCCCAGCGGCAGTTTCAAGCAGCTATCCAAAGCGCCCGCTGATTGGTTGACAATTCAACCAATAATAGGAGACCCTGCAATCCCGTTGTAGAGACGACTGCTACGTTGCCATATGAGCTGCTTTGACCTCTAAGTGGAGCATAACCTTCCCTCACGAATTCTGAGGCTTAGCTCTGCCAAAGGGCTTAGATCGGCGAAGCTACAAAGAAACTATAAATATTTCATCCGAAACATTGGAATATATTAACCTTAACGAATGTAAAATAAAAATCGCAAGGACAAGCGTGCCAGACTGCATCTCATTTGTATGTATGCATAATACCAGAAACAATAAAAAGCAAGCTGGTTAGAGAAACGGGCGGATAAGCTAAGGCAGAAAATCTGCGGTGCTATAGTACTCTGAAGATGGCTTTTATCACAGCAGCTCTCTCTCTCGTAACCCCGGTTTAGAAAAAAAATATTCCCTTAAAAACGAGAGGATGAGGACTTAAAGCGTATCTTCCCACATCATTGTGCAGTGCAAGACACTATTTAGAGAAATCTGGCAAAATAAGGTAGAGGAGCTCGGCCAGGACATCAACGCAATTTTATCGATTCTTTAAATATAGTCCTTTTACATACTGCAGATTACGTTTTTTGTTCCGCCGCTGGTCGATATTTGGTTCTTCATGGTAATTAGTATTTCTCCCGGCTAAGGCGATAGTTCTTGCTCAAGGATACCGATTCACGGGAATAATTTAAACTTGCTTCGAAATAGGAAATCAATTCCGAACGAAACGAAATCTATCGCGGGAGGAGAGGAGCAACTTTCCCATTTTAAAAGGTAGCGACAGTAAAGAAACTGTGGTCACTTTTCAGGCGATTTCAGCAAAACTCGCCACTTTACGCTTCTGTCAACACGGCTCGGGAGTCCTTATACGCGTGCGAACCATGTTTGACCCCATTCATATATCCGAAGGAACCTTCAACCCGATCTACGTTAAAAAAAATTAAGGGCCATCTGCAACCTGGGATTAAATATTCGGACGATATGACCTTAGACTCCTTTCATTTACGAACGATTACTCCAGTGACCGACGGAAGAGAGATCCGTCGTAAGAAAATCCTTCCCATCGCCGTGTTTCCATGGGCGGTTATATTGAAAATGCCCGAGAGAAAATATTCTCGTTTAAAACTCTCCGCTCACTCCGTATTTTTCCGTGTAAATTATCGATTATTGAAGTAAGGCGCTCGCACGAGGCAGTAAATCAGAGAAACTGAGAGGAAAAATCCGCGCACGACGAAAGAAAATCGCTTACGAGGTGAAAATGCGAGCCGGAATATCACCTGTGACGGATTTATGCGTCATAAGGCCGGCGACTGGAATTACGCGCTTCGCAGCAATTGGATTGTGCAGAAAAATACAGGCAGAAATGAGATTCGAAGCAAAACTATGTCAACAAGCAAAGCGATCAATAAAAGGCTCACACGGAGCCAATCTTCAGCTGATTAGAAAGCGACTGATCTCTAATTAGATGCACTGGCATTTCTTTAAGGGCCTCATATTTCCATTATGCGTTCGGTGGGCGTAATTAAAATTCTTCCCCCGCTCCGTGGATTGCGATCCCTATAGAGAAAGCCGCCATAAACGCACCCATGCACGGGGGCCTACATCGGGATAAATATAGTTAATCTCTTTAGTACACGTGCCATCGAATACGTTTCGAATAATCATGAAGACTTTGTGTGGACGAGTGTAAAAATCGAAGCCTTACGCGCCCGGAAAATCCTATCCTTACGTTGAACAATCCGAGAAAGCCTTGAGTAAAGTAGTTTGCCTCGAGTGTAATTGTTAAAACAACGCCTAAGCAATGCATCGCTACTCCCTAAAAAATGCTACTTCTACCACTTGCAAAGGTCAACTGTGTTCATGGAGATTACTGTGCTGAGATTTTAAGCCTTTGATGCATTGCACTTTGTTTTCGAAAGAAGCGCTTTTCTTGCCGGAAAAAGAATGGCTTAAAAAAAAACTAAAACACAGAGCTAAGTCCTTAGGCGATGGCTTGGAGGAAATAAACACACACAAAGTTTGATTAATAACAATAGAACATACTCATAAAACTTCATGAGTGTACGACCGCGTTTGAAAAATTTACAACATCGATTGTTATTTTAGAGGTTCTATTTAAATATAATTTAAAATTTATCAATGATGGATTGATTTGCAGCGGGTTCTAAACCAACATTCTCCGATTTTTCTCCTAAAGGAATGCTTAACAAACACTAAAACATCTGTATTATCATGTAGGGTAGATATAAATAAAAATAAGTAAAACAAATTCAGCAAAACTAAGAGTTCAGAACTCATAAACATGGTGTGGAGCCCTGCAGTCTCGAATAGGAATAGAATTGAAATCATAAGAGGCTTATTTCATTTTATACGATATTTCACCGAGTATGGCAATTTTACAGTTGAGAAACACTTGGTACAGATTAAAATCTTTAGAATATTGAGCTTAATCGACTATATACCAATAGACAACTTAACAAATACCAATTAGATAACTGTCTATACGGTCAGTGAAACTTACGAGCCATGTAAAACTCCAATATTTATAATAAAATTAACCGGAAACGGAAGAAAGAGCTAATGAAAATCACGCCCAATGGAGAAAAACGGACCACAAAAAATATTTTCGGAACACCGACTGGCTATCGCGACATTTCCAAATTTAGAATCCTAATCGGCACACTTGGGCTAGTTTTCTATATTAGAGGGGAATCTAGAAATTAAATCTAGGAAGTGCCAACTTAGCGAATATCGTCATCTCGTGCTAAAGGAGAGCTACACGAGGAACCGACGGCACTGAGGTTCACTGATATCCAGTCGCTCGCACTAATACGATATCTTACTATGGCCGTAGAATCAATTGGATAAGCAGTGGAAAAATCATTTGAATTGCGAGTAATACGGAGTGTTCCTGTGTCGCACCTGTTCAAGGTCGACTGAAGGTTTGCAACCAAAGACCTAAGCACCATCCACTTGGCAAAAATAAACACATTTCGGTGAGCGTTTCCGTTTATTTACAACGCAATTTTCAACTTCTGCGTGAATTTCTAACCCGCGGGCGTATGGCAGGGGGTGTGTTAACACCAAAACAACTACTCCATCCCCTGAACTAAAAAAGTAATTTATTTATTCGATCTAGTATGCTTCCCTAATGCCCTGCGGAAAATAGACTTTCACGAATTAAGAAGAAATGACAGTTTTCAGAAGTAATTCCTTGTAACGCTTTGTCGATGCCACTCGGAACTCCGTTTACTGGGTTTACATTGTCATTTACTTCGTCAAAGACCTCTAAATCTGAGAATTATTCGAAAAGCTTCCGTTTGCTCATTCCCTCACCGGGAGCAAGTTCCCAAATCGCGCAAAGTATTCGAGACCGGGTCGAATAAGACAAAATCTATCATTTAATTCACTCCCGATTAGCATTATCTCATGGTTTAACTCGTTAATATTTGCATTAGGTATATATAGCGACGCGTGCGCTCCGCAAGATTTCCTAAAATTCGGTTTTATGTTCAAATAACGTTGGTGGAACGCGGGAAAGCCATAACAAGGCACTTCTTTATGTTCAGATCAAGCTGCTCCTATCACACCATCTTTATATACCTTTCAGGTCGTTCGGTACATCCCTGCTTTCATGAAAGCAGGGGTTGGTCCGGTAGGAACAGGGTGTCCGAGGAATTTACTCACTAGTTTCGCAATAGATTTCGAGAGCTTCACAACGTCCCCCTTTTGGTACCCCTATATTGCATATTGGAAGGACCTGGAGGTCATGAATAAAGCAGCTTCCTAGGTCTTCATTGTAGAGAACATTTTAATTCTAACAGACAAACAGAACGGAAATAGGATTTTGCCCCACAGTTTCAACCACTCGTAATAATTATAGGGAAACCGAATCCTTCATGGTTCAGAGAAGAAATTTGCTATTGTGTTTCTATTCTTTTGACCCTCCTCAACTACCTTTGGTTAGTATTTACGCTTCGTAGCGCTGTCTGAAACAGATATGTATCCTTTCGTATCCCTTAGCAACAGCAAATTTTCTCATAATCTACCACTACTACAAGGTACAGTAGAATCTTATAATAATCAACATTACTTCTGTTCATTTTGAAACCATTTCCTTGTAGTTACAAATGTTAAATAGTTAATCCAGTAATTCTTTCTAAGTTTAGTTCTCGGATTAAGATTCGAATAATGACACAAACATATGAATCGCGCTCTACAGATGTTCTTCCACTGTAACTTCTTTTATCTTTACGACAGCTTAAAGACCAAAACAAGGTATAAATACGCATTCATTCATAAAGTCCTACTCTACCCGAGTTTTAAGACCCAAACAAGGTATAAATTCGAGATTCATAAAGATTATGCGTGAAGTCGTATTTATACCTTGTATGGGTCTTAAAACTCGCATAAAGATAATGCTTACTATTGTTATGGATTCTTCGCGGGTCATTACTTCGTAAGTTAGAATCTGTGCGAGTTAAACGAAATTTCGCTGAAATACTACAATGGGGGCTCCACCGAGTTTCGGTTCAATGAAAAAATCAATAACGTCACGATGCGAATGAGTGAGGAAATTATCACCTTCACGAACGGCGATTTTGTCAAAAGATGAGTCCTTCGTTCCAACGAATGCGGAAGAATAATTCCGACTCGATCGCCGATGGAGGCGTGGAGCGTAAATCAATGCCGAAATACATTCCCTTGTGATTCCTCCATAGCCCTTTATAAAACCTCCTTCTCACCTTATATTTCCAGGGAAAAATATTTCTTTCTCAAATGATTCGTGAAACATAACGCTTAACGACTCTAAAACTTCGATTAATTAGGTGTCCCCAAACACTAATAAATCGACTCAGACCACAATCGGATATCCCTAACTAAATACAACCATCTAGGGGGTCATTCACAAGACGGGAAATGCAAGAACATTCCCTTAGAATAAAAATACTAATCATTTCGCGGAAACATGATTAACAGTCCCTAAACAGTTCCAACGCGAACGTAGCAAAAGCGACGGAAATGGCCCGAAAATTAAGAAAAGAATGAATAAAATAGATCTAAAAAAAAACAAAACAGTTACTCATTAGGGAAAAGAATAATGATTACTATAGGCTCAAAGCGGTCATTGCTTATAAAATTTCCTTTGGACTTACAACCACCAATTGGTAGAGTAAAACCACAAACTGAAAACGAAAAATAATTGAGGATAAAATGTACGGAAATATTACACGAGCATTCATCTAAATTGAGTAATACGCTACCGTGAGGATGCGTATAATTTACTCAATTTCCTCTTCATGAACACATAGTTAGGTTATTAATAACAACCACGTAATACAAATCTCACCAAAAACCCGAAAGAATACACTACCGAAGCCAATGTAAACGAAAGGGAAGGTCAGGGAGAATAATATTAGCTCAATAAAAGTATAATTGAAATCTTCCCATTGCTTGCGAGCATTCAATTAACAACGGCAATTCAGCGAACAGAAAAAGATCGCTTTGTCTCAGCTGTTTACATAGACGATAAGTAATCACAATGAAAAGTTAAATTTATTGTCGCGGGAATGGCCGTGAAGAAAGAACCTTGCGATTCGATTTACGCCGAGAGAGAAATTGCCAATAAGCGATGCAATTTCTAACTTTTGATCGCTGCTGAGCGAGTATTTTTAATCTTCCGATCTTCCACTGACGGATATTGCAACTATTAGAATCGTTATTCGAAATGAAAAATCAACCGCAGCGATTGCGAGCCAAGAATTCGTTATAAACCTGTCAGCTGATTCACAAACACAATGGAAATCATAATTCATACATCAAGGGCGAACTCTCTTCACCACTGCTGACTCCGTGAACCATTAATCGGAACATAACGATCTGTATGGGAATCCAGCTGACGAAGAAACATCCAGCGATATAATCAAGGCTGCGATTCGGCTGAAGCTGCAGCTTATTTCGTAGAATATTATCTCTTTATAAAGATATAAATAGCGTCCGCGAATAGAAACTACGGAGACCAAAACAGAAGGGAATGCTGGGCAGTAAACAGCTCGTATAAACTCCCGATGAACAGAACATTATGAGTAACAGGGCATGAGATAGTTACCGAGAGAAATTGATACTGATTGTGATAACAAACCGAGAATTAAAACTAACGATGCAAAAAAAATCAAGCGTAAGGTCGTCTCAGAAAAATAAAAAGCGAGATGTCTAGATCGAAGGTAAATTATCGATTCGATGATAAGATATCCCCGAGCTAGAGATCGCATACACTGATGTAACGCGTTAGTAACATATGCAAGGATACGCTATTTATTCTCGATGCGAGGTTACAGTGTAATAAACTGGGGGAGAATGTAGAAATACAACGAGCGATACGCAAAACTATGATTAAATTACATCATCTTTTCATTGGGCGATATGAACGCGTATGCAGGAAGAGGCTGAGACTGAAATAATGTAGAGTTGGGAAAGAGCAACTGTGGGAGTCTTTGACAGACTGCACGTCGGCTACCGCAGAGGAAATAGAGAAGAAAAAAAGAATTGGAGGCTGTATTTTTACTCTCGCACAGCGAAACTTCTATCGAGCACGTCTGCTCCATCGAAGAGACAGTTTTTTTTACGAATGAGTAAATGGACTCATCTTCTGATAAAAACGCCAGCCAAAAAAGGTATTTAGTGAACTGTCCTTGACTGACGTTTTTTGCTCGCCTCGGCTTCTCTCCTTCCTTTTTCTTGTCGAATGATACTGAGATGGCTGCATTCTTCGATTGTGGACGCCTATCTCGCTTTTATAAGCTCGCCATGCGTCCCGTTTTCATCGGGACTGTCCCGGCTCTAGCGAATATTATCTGTCATTCTTCCGACGTGCCGAATAGGCGAAAAACATGGGAAATTACGAAAATTTAGATTATTTAGAACATTTAAAAGCAAATTTTCACGATTTAGCTCCGACGGACACATTTTAAACGTCTTGAAAACAATTAAAACTAACTCGGACATGCTTTAAAGTAAAGTCGTGGTTTTACTCGCTACAGAGTCAGTTAAGTCACGGTTTTTTCCGTCAGAATATGGCAACTCGGTATACTTCCCTTTTCCATGTTTTTCTAGATATTTACCAGCACTTCAGGTTTTGAAATATATAATTTTGAAAGACAAAATGCTATGCAGGAGATTAAGCTGAAGGAATAGATTTAGATTCCGCGACCCGCTTACGTATGGCAGAGGGTGTATTAACACCAAAATCCTTACCTAATCTACCCCAATGGCTTCTCTTAGAGGAAAGAGCGACCAGAAGTAACAATCTCTTTTAGCGATTGAATCCTTTGTAACGCTTTGTCGATGCCTATCGGTGATCGCGCCTGTGGTTTGCTGGAATTACCATGTCATCTAAGTTCAGAACCGATGATTTTTTGGAAAATCTTTCGTCTGCAATCTGATTTCTTCACCCGGAGAATTCCACCTGAGGGATTTTATTATCAATCAATCTCGACTCTAGCGCGTTTAATTTAAGTCTTGGGAAACCGCTCTTGCAGTTAAAACTTCACACACATTATGAATGTGAATAAAGAAATAATATCTACTTCATGTGCATTCAAAACACGCAGAGGTATTCGAGGTTTTGAATGAATATTATTTAATAAATAACTATTTCGAAAAATACACGATTTCTTTGACATTCCCTCAGGGCTCTTCTAGTTAATCATTGCATTCTATTCACCTTCTCTGAACGATAAAATGCTGCTAAGTTAACTCTTAGGTATATTCAGCGGCGCTCTAACTCTAATGGTTATCTTGAAATTTGGTTTGATGCTCGAATAACGTTGGTGGAACTTGTGAAAGTCATATCAATGCAATTTACGTTCAGATCAAACTGCCAATCTTTACACTAACTTGATACAACGCTTTGGTCGTTCCGTAGGATAATGCTATCATCTTCAGACCATCTCTATACATGAGAGAATCACTAGCAACAACCCAAGGCACGGATATTAGAATGAGAGAAATTTCCACTGAGGCTGCAAGATAATAATTGAGCATAACTACAAATACCTGGCTCATATACGATAATAAATGAAAATTGAATACATTTACGTGGTAATAGGATTATGCCGATGGTAATGAATACCCTCCGCCTATTATTAAAAAACGAATCGATTTCCGATGCTTCTAAATTTTCTCATGAATAAAATCCATCGGAAAACGCATTTTAATAAAAAGCTCATCCAATATGTGATAACTTTTATCCCTACAGTCATGACATTCCATTACTTGCGATTCATGTGTTGAGATAGATGAAAGAAAAATCGTAAAGAGTAATCTCTAAGTAATTCTTCTTTAAATATTCGATTATGTTCGAGCCTTTATTACACTATCACAATCACACACACATCTATATATGATACACTAATACCGTAAACTATAACTACTTTTCATGCACCTGGCCACTACCACCATACCCCTTCCCTTTTCTATTCACTTCCTATCTAAATAGCGCTGTAGATTTTCTCTTTATCTCGAGATGCTGGAGTATCATTAGAACGGAGGTCTATCAATCGTAAGTATTATAGAAAAGTACTGAGAGTATTTCTAATTGGGTCCTTGCTTATTTCTACAAGATTTACCCGCTCTTGGTGCATTTAATGCGAAATAAAACGTTCGGTGGGTCTGCACTTAACGAGAACCAGAGCTCAGACAATCTCATTCTGGTTCATGCGGGAGGGCAGCACCCAATCCAAGAGCTTACTCCGCAGTACTTGGTCAACAATAGGTTTTAAATTTAACTAATGTGTTTCCACCTCCGCATTCCACCTATCCCAAAGGAATACATACCGCTGGAGCCGATGATGGGGAGGGGAGGGATTCGAAAATAAGATTCACTCACATTGTATGAAGGAAATACTTCCATAGCTTTGCGAGGGGTCACGAAACAATGGTATATCTAAGAACGGAAAACAATCGCTTGCTTACATCTGTTCGTGGGCAATCATAATTAAATGTTTCACTTATAGTCCCGGAAACACTAATGGTCATGCACCCTAGTCTAGAGATTTTAATTAAAGGGAAATACGGCCCATTGTACAAAGATTGAACGACCATTTGTTTCCACAAACAAACATTTTCATCCACAGCATCCAATAATTTCTTTTATTTTTCTCTATACTCATTAGCAAGAAAACTCTGAAAGTTAAATTGCCGATCTCCACAAGCGCACATTAGTTTCCTTCTATGTTTACCGAAATTATATTAGATTGTGAATCAATTGAAACAAATTAAAGTTTAAATAAAGGCACGATAATTCGTGAATGCTTCGAAAAAATAATAGAAGATTGATTTAATCACAATTTACATCCCGGAAGCAGGAGAGCCTACTCGCGATTTTCATAGTCACACTCTACCCTGTCCGCTAAAATAAACATCTGAAAGGGTCACGGAAAGATTGAAAACAAAAGGGATACCGCAATTATAGCACCGAGATGTGAGTTCATTAAAATAGCCGAAACTGTTCAGCAATTATTTTCAGCTCGGAAGTTTTAATGAGAAACTATTTGGCCAACATCGGAGAAATTTGTCGAGCTACCTCTATTAGTACTCCTTCGGTCATTAATAGGTAATTAAACGAGGGAAGTAGTTACATACAATAATATCCTAGTATTTTTGTCTCCATGAAGCGTATCTTCAGTGTTTATTCAATTTCTTTACACCGTTCCACCCCGTCTGCCATTACAGGCCAAGTCCAAAATGAGCTTAGCAACAAGGATACCGATTTGAGAACATGAATTTAAACTTCACATTCATAAGCGAATTTACTCTATAAATTATATGCGATATTTGTCTTAGGAAACTGAGGGGTATCCCTAGATTAGTTTCGGTTCAAACGACTTTCGCTAGGCCTATTAATAACAGGAACTTATTTAATCAACCACGAAAATTAGAATGGCGTACCACCGTTACATAACGTAGGCTCTCTCTTATCAATTAATTAAAAGTTGGAAGAAAGGATCGCGGTTTCCACATAGAGACTAATAACAACAACGGCTGTAGGGCCCATAACAACAAAGTTAGATACATGCATAAAGCTTGAGGGCGATTTGCGGGGAATCCACCAATGAATGATAAGGTGTGTTCACGGAGACAGTTCAGGATCAGTTCGGGATTGCAGCGCATGCGCTGGATGATTTTGGTCATTCGCGGAGACTTCAGAATTCTGAAGAAGCCTTATGATAATAAGGAGCGATAGATGGTTCTTTCGCCCGCGGGATTAATCGGCTCAATCTAATTGTCAACTCTTCCAAAATCATCCTCCGTGCGCGCCGCAACTCCGAATTAATCCGGAACTGTCTCCGGGAACACACCTATAATTTCACATTCATGTCATTCGTCAAACCAAAACATGGGACAGGGGGAGGGGGGACTGGGAGGCGGGATTGATTGGCAGATAAAAAGATTATTTACTTACAATATCTTTGTTCAGGGTAAACTTCGACACAGCGTCGCTATTCCTCTGACACACGTGATTATTCGCGGCTGCAAACCGCATACAAACGGAGTGAAGACAGGCGTGGCAGTCTGGGATACTAAGTGATGCACACATACAACAGCACGATAAATGGCACGAGCACAGGAGTGTATGAAAGGACATAGCTCGAGCACAATTGATGGGTGGACTACAGGAGCGGCAGACATCGCTGTTTCCACATGCCCCACCACGAGAAAGCACAGCTGCCAAGGAGTTCACTGTTTCACGAACAGAAAACATGTCCAAAGGACTTCTTGCAGCGGGAGATGCCACTGATGGACTCAGCTGGACATTTTTCTTGCGTAAACCATTAGTAAAACTTGACGAACGAGGACGAGCCTCGCAAGAACGGAGCATATAGTTTTCCGCATCAATGTTTAGATGCGGCGAAAGTTCGGGAGGCATCTTAGATTCATAACACTTGGGCTGTTCACCACCATCAAAATTTCTATTGTCCACACTAACTCCACCAGTTAAATCTTGCTCCTCTTCACTCTTGCCCAATGGAAAATTGGGATCGTTCAATTGCTGCTTACAGCCGGCTCCTGACCGCTTCTTCATAGCCTCATATAAGGTGTCAGACACATTATTTGAGTCGACCATTGGTCCACCAAATTCGTTGCACCGACTCAGGTCACTCATTGCAGACGATGTTACACTAAATATACAATGTTGATGGGCGAGCTGATTCGACTCGAGCCCGTTCACCGAATTGGGGATATACATGGGTGTTAGAGAAATACCTTTCATGTCACGGGCATCGAGGCATGCCACAAATGTGTAGTCCTTTCTACGTTGCAACTAAACAAAGTATGAATCGGTTTTGGCCATCCTACGCTCCCTCCAGATTCAGCAGCCACCACAGGATGTCTCTGACTGAGAGATTCAAGTAATTAAATACCCTTCCAGTTCCTATAGACTCGCACCCTGCGTACAGCGTGTACCGGCTCTCTGCTCCACTCGGAATCGACGAATGTAATCGATATAATTTGACCATACTTCGTGGAACTTCATAAATAAATGAAAATAATCGCTTGATATTTTCCACACAACTATTTTGAGGAAAATACCAAGTGATTCCTTTCAATTATTGTAACCAACGAAGCTAAGCTCTATTTACGATTGACCGTAGAAGGAAAGATAATGGGTTAGAATACGTAATGTTGAAGGCTAGCGAAAGATGTCTCCCTCGTAGTCGATTCTCTCCCTTATGTTTCGATCCCGTTCCACGAGAATTAACTCTTTTCCAGGGGTCCAAAAGTGATATTTGCGACAATGACACCAATCATCAGTTATTTTCTTGCTAACACATTTCGTCAATTTCAACAGAAATAACGGATTATTAAAAAACTTCAACTGCTTGATGTATCTTCCGTACGAATATTAAAAACACGAACTCAATAAAGAAGTAAAATTTAGAATTCTTGAGTTAAAAATTTCATGAAATATCAACTGTTTGCTGTGATATGTAAATGTTGGTATACATCAAATTGCAGGGAAGTTTTCGATGATATGATAAAATTCTTCTTGTTAGTCCAAATTATCATTTTCGGTTGGAAACATTGGTAATTTTCATACATTGACGGAAACTAAAATCTTTATAGGATATTTGGATGATATTTACTTTAAATACTGCATGCATATCTCCGTGCCCATATCCGTTCCTGGTATAAAATTAATTTTCTCAAATATATATTCCGCTATTTCAAATCTAACAAGACCACAGAGTACATACTCTTGGCAACAGAGGTGCTGCTAAAGTTCTGCGAAATTCAAAATACATTCAGTGACATCAGAACTTAAATATTATATCTAAATGGAATCGCTCTCAACATTATCTTCCCATAACAACTTCGAAATTTTAATCTTTCTGTGAATCTTCAATTTTTCCTATAGGTTCACAATACCAGGATCAGAAATATTTATCTGAAAAAACACAAAGTGAATGATGAAAAAAATAAATCTCATAAAAAAAGTCCACATTGTAGTTTGCAAAACATTTTGCTCTTTTTAATACTGATTAGACTACATATTTTTAAAAAATTGCCATTACCATCCTTTGAAAATGACACAAATACCTGTCTGGGTTAAATTTTAGTGAATGAAAAACTAATGTATACATGGACTAAAATATGCTAAAGGGTTTAAAGAAATTAGAAATAAAGATGACAAAATCAAATGCAATATTCCTGGGTATTTGCATCCAATATCAGCTCGAAATAAATATCAGCTAAATAAATTTGATATTAAATTTGTAAATTAGAAAATATTTAAAAGTTATGGTCAATAGAAAATTAAAATTTGATATGTTATATTATGTACCTTAAAGAATTTTAATAAAAGTTAGGAGTAAATGGTAGAGTAGGTAGTACTTTTTTCATCCCCACTAGATAAAACCTGATGACTTTCTTCAAAATGGCAAAAGATAGAGTCTTTAACATTACCATTAGGAAAGAATAGAATAGTTGTGAAATTATCTGTTCTTTTTCACTGTGTTGGAATAAACTACTACTTCGCACAAAGCAAACTCACAGTTAGTTTCATCAGCAAATTAACCACATGATGTAGTGTATGCAAAGATTTTCAAGCAGTAACATGCAGAGGTCTGAAGGTCCCTGTGACACACTCCTTGGGGGTAGGCAACCATAGCTGATAAAAAGGTTTTTTTTAAGGGTTTCATAAAATGATTCTAATATAACTATCTAAGCAAACCCTTTGTAACTTTTTAAGCAAAATTAATTTACATCGATAATCAGTATATGTAAATATGTCCAACTATACCAATAAATTTTAATACAATAGACTAAGAAATAAATAACTAAGAGACAAAGGTTCTCCAAGTGCCGACAGTGGCAACCGTAGAGGGCAATTCCTCGGAAAAAGATTATCGCCCAGGCAGCCACCAGTTAAAATGCCAGTAATTTTTGCACAAATTATCACTGTGCTATTGAATCTGATCCAAAGCTTTAAAAGTAAACTTATTCAGATGAAAACTAGCATTTACAAAATGTCATCAAAGAAATCCAAAATTAAACTTTCAACAATCTTTCAACTAAGCTTTTTATGCTGAAAAGTCAGATTTCTGGAGAGGTTTTTGTTTCCAAGCTCTGTTACAATCAATTTTAGACTAATTGAGTGAAATAAAAACCATTTTATAAGGAGCCTTTCTAATTCAAACACATGTGTAAGAGCTTAACGTATAAAGGATAGTAAATGTTGAATTTTTATTAAATCCCACTACAATGAAATTCAATCCAAATGCATCATTTTATAGATAAATAATTTCACAAAATTGTACAAAAATAACTGGTATAATAAATTTACTCTAATTACATGTATATTATCAAAATATATTACCAAAATATCTCTAGCATTGTATACTTTAATGTTTCTTAGTTCTCATGCTTTTATCAATCCCAAAACATGGATTGCTAAAGAGAATCAATATTGAATAATTTATTATAAAAATTTTAGTTTTTTGTAAAATACATAATATATCATGCATAAAATATAAAACCTTTAAAAATACAAACATCCACAAATTGTTTCAATTTAGACTTCCTTGTTAGCAATTTTCCAATATCTTAATTACAGATTGATTCCCCATTTACATGCTTTTTTACAATGTTTTAAGATTTTAACCTAAGGAAAGAGATTTAAAAACAGATTTAATCAAACTATTTTTCTTAGCTATTTTCAACTCATTCAGTGATTTCAGTGATCCTCTTGATAATCTCTGTCACATTATCCTGGCATTCTCTTAGTTCATTAAATCTATTCACAAGATCATAGTCTATCAAAGACCCATCCATCAGAAGGGTATCAATTTCCTTCCGTTTTTCAAGAATCTGCAACCATGTTATATTCTCCAACTCTTTATTTTCATCTTGGCTGAAAATATAATATTCAATTAGCACTTTTTTCTGAACAGTAATTTCTGATAATATATCATGCATCATGTTTTACTTTACAGCACTTGATTTTTTAATGTGTGAATTCTGGGTGTGTACTTTATTTTCCTGTGACACCTATTCTGACAAAATAGCAAAGATGGCATTGGTGTAAAGATATTGAATGTTATCACTATATAATTTAAAAGAGTATGTGAAAGTAAAAACCTTAATTCAAAATCCTCTATGAGATATCAGAGATTTACAAATTTGTATATATTATCAAATATTGGCCATGAACAATTAGTAAATGTAATGAGTTTAAAACTAGCAAGTTTTACTCTGTGAAGCCATTACACAAAAATAGAAAATAACTTAACATGCGTATAGAAATAGTTTCCTTATTATTTTCATACATGAATTCTCATCTTCAATAGGATCATATCATAGGAGATCATATGAGATCACAGGAGAACAGTTACGTTACAATTAAAGGAATGGGAGAGATAAGAAAAAGTTTAGTGGAAGGCTGGATAGAAAGGGACAGATTCTTAGTAATCTCTACACAAACTTCCAGATAATCCCTCCAAAATTTTCTCCTTAACTTACATATCAAGTTGAAGGTTTTCAAAATGCTCCTTTACTCTTAATAGATCCATTATTCTCTCTCGTCTCTCTTCTTCCTCCAACGATACATTCATTCTTAACCTTCGTTCAATATCCCAAGTACTCTTTTCTTGATCTGAAATTAGATTTTAAAAAAGAGTGACAAACATTAGAAATAAGTCCCAAGGAAAAATAGACTCGATAAAAGTCTGATGGGACAACTCTATAGATTTCACACCACCAGAAGTAATTTCTTGTTTGGTTGCCAAGACCTTTGGAGTAAAACTCATCACTTTTGGAAAATTTTCCCTTTCTGGAGTGTTTTCAATAGACTTTAACATTATTTTCTGGATATCAGAATAAGATTCAAATAGTCATGGCACAATATTTTATCAAAATATGTAGGATATATTTCCTCAGATAACATTTGGGAATTTTCATAATTTGAAATAAAACTCACCCAATTCCTTTGGTGTATCATTGGTTTTTAATAGAACACCACCAGAAGCATTATCTTTTCCGGTTTCCAATTCTTTAGGTCTACAACCTATTGTTCTTACTGGAGTTTTCCTTACTGGAGTTTTTCTTACAGGAGTCTTTTCACTGGACTTTTTAACCTGCTTATCATTTGGAGTTTGGCAACCCGCAAGATTTCCTAATGATTTTCAATTCAGAGATATCAAGATACATAAAATGTCACATAAAAATGAAAAGGAAAGATAAATATCTTTGTCCAAGCTTTGATTATTTACCAGTGATAAAGAATTCGAGTTTTTTTATCATAGGAAATGTAGAGGGGCTGTGGTATGCAACAATTAAAAATCTATACTTTGTTGAACGTCATGAAGAGACCACAATATCTTATGGAACCTCATAGCTCATAAGGGAGAATGGCAGGTGCTGTTTGTATTATTTCATTTGAAATCAATTTTATTCTATGCTGAATTCAAAATAAAATATTGGAAAATTTCTTTTTCTATGCAAATTCATAACAACTCATGCGATTTCCCCATAAGTAATACATAGGTCCATTACATTTACATGGTCTCTGCATGACATTGGATAAAGTATAGTTCTATCTTCTGGAAATTAAAGTAGGATTCAAATGATTATTGTACAATACTTTCTTGAAAAACATACACAGGATATATTTCTTCAGATAACATTTGAGAGTTTTCATAATTCCAAATCATACTTACCCAATTTCTTAGGTGTAGCATTGGTTTTACGTTTCACACCACCAAAAGCATTATCTTTAATGGTTGCCAAGACTTTAGGTTTACAACCCATAGTTTTCGCTGGTGTTTTTCTTCCTGGAGTATTTTCACTTGGCTTTATAACGTTGATTCCAGATTCAGTTTGGCAACTTGCAGGTTTCCCTAATAATTTTAAATTCAGAGATATCAGTATATATAAAATATCACATGAAAATGAAAAGAAAAGATTAACTTTTTTCCAAGCTTTGATTATTTACCACTAATTAAGATTTCAAGTTTCCTTATAAATGTAATTATTACTTTCAATTATACTTTTAGTATATACAGGGTAATTGAGGACCATCATTGGAAATCTGGGTTTCATAGCTTATAAAATACAGTGGGGCCATGGTGAGCAAGAATAAAAATCTAGTTATATTTTCCGAAACTCAGAATAGGAAGTAAAAATTTATCACAAAATATTCTCAAAATACATACAAAGGAAATCTTTCCTTAGATATCAGTTTGGAATTTTCATCAATAGAAATCTTACTTACCCAATTTCTTTGGTGTTTTATTGGTTTTACGTTTCACACCACCAGAAGCATTATCTTTTCCAGTTACCAAGACTTTAGGTCTGCAACCTATCGATCTTACTGGAGTTTTTATTACCGGAGTCTTTTCGTTTGCCTTTTTAACTTGCTTACAAGAAGCAGTTTGGCAACTTGCAAGAGTTCCTAATGAATTATAATTCAGAGATATCACAATACAATAAATGTCACATGATTGAAAAGGATATACTTACATTCTTAGTCTAAGCTTTCATCATTTACCACTCGTGAAGATTTCAAGTCTTTTTACTATTGTAATAATTGATTATACTTTTAACATACACAGGTAATCGAGGGTCAGAATTGGAAATTAGGATTATTTATCTAATGAAATTTTGTAGGGTTACACAGCTATAAAGTATATTTAGATCTATCTTCTGGAAATCACAGGATTCAAAAATTTATACAAAACATTCTCTAAATATATATGCACAAAATCTTTCCTTGAACAACATTTATGAATTTTCATGGTTTTAAATTCTACTTACCCAATTTCTTAGGTGTAGCGTTGGTTTTACGTTTCACACCACCAGAAGCATTATCTTTAATGGTTCCCAAGACTTTAGGTTTACAACCCATAGTTTTCGCTGGTGTTTTTCTTCCTGGAGTATTTTCACCAGCCTTTTTAACCTGCTTACCATTTGGAGTTTGGCAACCCGCAAGATTTCCTAATGATTTTCAATTCAGAGATATCAAGATACATAAAATGTCGCATATAAACGAAAAGGAAAGATAAAAATATATATAAAGCAGAGTTCTATCCTCTGGAAATTAAAATAGGATTCAAATGGTTACTGTACAATATTTTCTTGAAACACATGCACAGGAAATATTTCTTCAGATAACATTTGAGAGTTTTCATAATTCCAAATCATACTTACCCAATTTCTTAGGTGTAGCATTGGTTTTACGTTTCACACCACCAGAAGCATTATCATTAATGGTTGCTAAGGCTTTAGGTTTACAACCCATAGTTTTCGCTGGAGTTTTTTCACTTGGCTTTTTAACCTTGATTCCAGAGGCAGTTTGGCAGATCACAGGTTTTTCTAATGAATTTAAATTCAGAGATCTCAAAATGCATTAAACTTCACAATGAATGAAGCAAAGATTTTAATGCCCAGTCCAAGCAGAATATATACCATTAATTAAGTTTTCAATTTTCATTAACACGATAAGAATTACTCATAATTTTACTTTTAACATACAAAGATTATTTGCATTTTAATAGCTTTCAATTTTACTTACCACTTGTTAGTGGTTTTGTTGGATATTTAGTTTTGCCACATGTAGCGCACACACTAATTGGTGAATTCAGTACTGCATATGGAATGAAAGTTTGTAGAACTGAATTATATTAGTAAATATGCAAATAAAAGCAGATAAAAATTAATCTTCCCTTCATGTTAAGTTATAAACAGGTTTGACTGGATAAACCCAATTTCAGCATTTAAAAACTTTGGCACATGGTCAGTGTATCAACACTTACCATTTTGTTGGCTTTTATAGTCTAGTTAGACCCAATACCTACTTATTCAGGAATTTTCCACATTTTTTGACAATGCTGATTTAAAATGTGGTTACAATAGTATTCAGACTCTGGACTCTTATTGAAGGCTAAACTGCTTCTTGCTTGTTAATCAGGGGACTATAAAATTTAAAATAAAACAGAGAAATACTGATGCCACCTATTGATAACAAATCATGAATCTGAAGCTTATCATCGATGCAGTTACATCTACATTGATCTGCATTGGTTGTCAACAGTCCTATTAGACCATTGACAAAAATTGAACTACTTTTGGAAACTAATAAAGGGATTTTCATATCAATAGCAAGAAACACTTCATAAACTACAAATTTTCAGTCTATCGCTAAATTCAAGGCAGACATTGCAGCTGGAGGAAAGAATAGTCAAAATATTGTTCACCTAGGAGGTTAGTATATGCAAAGAAAGACAAGAAATAGCCTATAAGCTAGGAATGTCAGTTATGTGGTGGTTTATGAACCCATATGGCTGGGGTCATGGAGAACTGAGATTAAAAATCTTATTAAAATCCTTCAGACTTAACTGGGCTTCAATTTTTATCTAGTTATTTCTTCTGCAAATCAGAAGTAAGGTTGAAAAATCATTTGATATTTTCTTAAATATATATGGGAAAAATATTTTCTTATACATCACTTATACATTCATCGATTGAAATCTTACTCACCCAATTTCTTTGGTCTAGCACAGTATATACATTGCACACCACCAGAAGCATTTTCTTTTCTGGTTACCAAGGTCTTGGGTCTACAACTCATTTTTGAGAAATTTTCTCTTCCTCTAAGTATTTCACTCTGCCCTTCAGATGTAGTCTGGCTACCTGCAAGAGTAGCCAAGGATTTAAAATTCAGAGTCATCAAAATATATTCATTGTCACACATGAAAAGGAGAATGATTTGAATTCTTAGTCCAAAGCTATGAATATTTTCTGCTAAGTAATCTTACAAATCCCATTACAATTGCAATGAGAATATAGAAATGGATTGACAGAATGACTAATGTAAAAATCCTTTGCCAAGGAAAGAAGATGAGAAGTTTATGAAAATTCTAATGAAAAGATGGCAGAAACTGATCGGAAACTCTTTCAGGCATGATATCCCTCTTCTGAGAACAGTGTTAAATGGATGGAATGGGTAGGTGACCGGAGATTTGTAATAAATCAGTCCTCTCACCAGCATTACGTATATTCGAATCGAATCGAATAATTTGACTGTACCAGTGTTTCTAAACCTTTATGGCCTTAATTCTCATTTTCTGTGTCCTCAAGAAAACCAAGCCCAACTCATGTCCCAAGAGTCCGTTTTAATGATTCGCATTACTTAATATTTTATGAATACTTAATTTGTTTGTGGATAGCAACGTAACTATTTGAATATATACATTTTCAACCGAGAAAAATCAGAAAAACAAAACGAACAAAACATAATGACAGTTCAAGTCTCTCCAAATCAGCTTTTAAGTCCGACTAGTTGAGGAAAACTATCCTAGATCAATGCTCTCCAACCTGTCTACCACGCAAACTTTATATCAGATTTCGCGGCACAATAAACAGCAGCTATGCAAATTCCAGTATAAATTCAAATTGAAAATGAAGAGAACGCCGACTCCGAAGCATAATAGTTTAGTATTATCACAATGGTCTCCTGATAATCTAAAAAATACCCCAAAATGCGGTGCTTTTGCGACCCATAATTCGAAATACGTCTGTCGCACGTTCCGTGGCACACCTAAAGCATTCCGTCCTCCGCGTGCGTTCTAAACACTGCGCAAACCCATTGCATAAGGATCCCAAAGAGAAAAATTATGAAAAGTTAATCAATTATTACTTAGTAATGAGGGCAATTTAAAGGAATCCGGTTTCCCTTTCTTACATGCAATCTCCCCTACCATAAAAAATATTTCGTTCAAATCGGCAAAGCAAATCAAATTCTCTCCTTGTCAGCACATTATGGCGTGACTAAGCTGAAGCACTGTTCTGATTGGGAAGAAAATCATTCAGTCTCTAATTGGTTCATCACCCAATCCTTAATCCCTTTTTGATATTTTGTTGCCCAGGTGATCTTTTTAATCTCTCTCTCCTTTCCCTCATCACCGCTACCTTAAAAAAGGACTACTACGCGAAATAAGGGGAAAACCCGTAAGAAGGAAATAATCTGGCTGAATAATGAGTTTTTCTCTACACCAAAAAACTAAACTAGAATTAAGATCATATCAGAGCTCTGAATAATTATGAGACGCAAGGGCAGATTTACACAGTTCGGAGATTCTCCGATATGCTCACGAAAAACGCACCAATAGAATTCATTTCAAGGATCGCTATGCGAAATATGATTTTTAATCGCTTGGTTTCGTTTAAAGAAATAAAAATAGTCTAGATGAAGCTTCTATTATGGCAAAGATGATATTTCAAGAATTAGATAAATTAATCAGTGGCAGTGATGAATTAATTGAAATTATTCGGCATTTTTTTTCAGATTCCTCACTTATTATATTAATGATAGCTTACCTTAATATAATTGATGTACTCAATCCTCGAGAATCTCCCAACTTCTCCAACAAGATCTAACCTGGTAATAAGTAAAACGATTGAGTAAAAAGCTGTCATAGGAACACCAAGCAGCTTTTTGTTTCATATACGAATCTAAACGCAATTACTTCGACCATAGATGAATGTCGGTTATTGCAAATTTACTCAGGAATTGGCGTGCTGCGTGCTCCTCAAAGGAAGGGCTTAACTAGTCTGCAATCTAGCGCACTTCATGCCACCACAGGATACAGAACATAGGAACAGCGATGTTCGTGTATAATTCCTTAACTCAAAATGGCCATGAATAACTCAAGTCTCTTCATTCGTTTGAAGATTCATAGAAAGAAGTCAAATATGCCTAATGGGGGACAAGCGGTCAACAAACGGGGTAGAACTAGGCATTCTTATAGCCAATTCTAATGACATTCTTCTCTTTGCTAATTTCACGAGGGAAAGGTATACCCGAAAAGTTTATGGGGCATGATTCATCATAGAATTCGCCGTGGAAAGTGAAATGGAGCAAATTCAACGGCATTAGAAAACTTTAGTGGATGCGGAGGAAGCAGGCTCTTACCTATTTTCCATCGACCGTTGAGTCCATCCCATAGGACTCTCCATGCTTCACAAGCTCCGTCATCTGAAGAGAAAAAGTAGCAATGAATCGCAGACTTCTTAAATTCTCATCTTCTGCTAGTATTCCACTCATTCCACAGTAAGTGCTTCTGTACACGATCTATTTTGATCACTTCTATCCGTTGTTTTGCCAGTGGTTTAATTAGTAATTCTAAAAAATTGAATTTTGAATTGAAGATTGTAAGTTACCAAAATGCTTGAGCAACAAAATTGCCAGACCCGCTATGTTTGTGTATAAATTCAAAGAGAATTATGCGAATGTGTCAACAAATTAGAAATAATAAGTATGATCAAGAAGATACTGTACTAATTAATACCTAAAAAATATTATTTCATATTAACCACTTACGTACTTCCTATGAGTGGGTCACAACAGAAAAATTTGATGTAATGTGTCCAATGTTGAGTCAAATTTGATGCAGGACTTTCCGATGTTCCTTAATTTTATTAATTTTTTGGAAATTTTGTGCGAGTATGTAGCTCTCGGTAGTGCTTCATAACTTTTTAATACACGTTCAAGAATGTTTTTTCAATGCATATGGATATTTTAATTACATCAATTGATGTAAGTCCATGAATAACTTGTATTTTTATGTAATTGCATATGTATACATGCTGTATACATGTTTATAATGATTCCTACCAATGAAAGAAATTACTTTTATATATTGTAACTCTGCCTGAACCAAACGAAAATACATACTCCTAAAGCTTAGACAACATGCATTGCTGAAGAGGAAGGGATCGTAAACACCTGGACCCCTTGGGGGAAGTATCCTAAAACGTAGGCAACAAAATCGACAAAAATCGCGCGAGAGTTCAATCCGCATACGGCGCGTTAAGTAGTACCGACTTTAGCCGCGATATGGAATTTTAGTGGCGCTGCGGCAGAAGAATATCGACGTCATAAAGCATTAAAGGAATTGAATGTTGCTCTCCCGGCATGTGGAAGCCGATGTCAACAAACGCCCGTATTTGTTGCTCGTTATCGTTCGAATGTTGATATTGTTGGAACTTTTTTGACATCCTTTGTAGTGATTCAATCATGGCTTCCGAAGATGAAAAGTGTCAAAGCAATTCCGATAGAAAAGTTTGCGCTTACTATGTTCCGAACAAGAAGAGGTTTTGTAAAATGACTGTGGGAGTTGGGTATACATACTGTGGAGAACATATTGCTTTTGAAACAACTAAGGTGAGTCAGTTCTCCGATAGTTTTCAATTAATGTAATACTTTTCAACCAATGGTTTATTACATTAGGAATGAGTATTCCTCTTTGCCTCTTGACTTTAAACGTAAAGTGAACGGTTTGAATATAAAATTGCTATCGATCATGATTATATTTATCGGTGTTAAATTAGTCATTTATTATGATTTTACTATTCACTTTTACTTACAAGTATTACTCTCTTCTCTCAGGTAAATCCCGAGAGGATCCCATGTCCTTTTGACAGTAGACAGTAAGGTTCTTGTTTTGTCGAACGTGCAGATAAAGAAATGCATTACTTATTTACGCATTTAAGCTAATTTATCGATATTTTGCAGCTCTTGTTATGCTCATTCGCTCAAGAAACATTTAAAAAAGTGTAATGCAAGACCTACTGAGCTTCCCGGTTACATATCGAAGGGTATTAATAAAGGATGTACCTCAGAATTCCCAGCATTGAGATTGGCAGATATTCAGATCGACGATTTGAAGACGTTATTAGATAAAATAGAAAATGTTTACAAAGGTAATGTCTTCTATGCAGTTTAATTTCATCAAGATCCATCAAAGAGGTTTGAAATGTATTTACTTAACTCTTGTATACTAAGTGGTTGTGAAAGTATACTAGTAAAATAATGTGTCAAATTATACTCCTAAGGATAGACTTATTTTACTGCATGTATGTAAGTAATTTGAGTTTAACTATGCAGCATTGATACAAAATCATATCTAAGCTTTAAATTTAATTTATTATTTAAGTTATTAAAATATTTATTAAAAATAAATTACTCATTTCATTTTGTAGGTCTGGATGATGGAATAAAAGAGGAATTTCTTGAGCATTCCATTCTAGATGAAGCAATTAAAGACCCAAAATGTGGCCTTAATTCTAGGAAGCATTTAATACAAAGTTCCTCCCTAATTTGCCATCTCCATAAGCTTGATCTAACTGCAAATATGAGCATTATAGAATTTGGTGCTGGAAAAGGTATAACTGTTTTGCATTTATTATACCTTTATAAAAATGTTACTACATAAACATTAATTTTATTTCCCACACACTATAATTTGTTCTAAAAGATTTTTTACAACATACTTCCAGAATCTTATTGACCTTCAAGTAAAGTGTTAGTTTCCTCATAGCCATGGTATGCTTATTATATAAATACATTTGTACAAAGTTGAAATCTAGCCGTTAAACATGGGATCCAATATTTCATGTAAAAACCATGCAATGGCTGTAATTTTTCAGATAGTCCCACAGCTTTTGCAGGGTACATGGCTCCAAATCACTGAAATTCTTAGAGATGAGAAATTTTCTGGGGGTAAATATAAAAAATGATCATTGCATTTGATATAAAATTAGTCAGAGGGAAAAATAGGGTTAACCTCTAATAATGTTTTCTATTGGGTTAAATAATTTTCTGATTACAGTTTAAAAATCAAAATGAAAATTGATATATTTTTAGTGGTGAAACTAAAGGCCTTCAACTTGGCAGCCCCTGTGAGGGTACCTTGCTGCTGCACTCATTGGCAAGGCCTTGTCCTTCATATACTTTTGGGACTTTTAAGTGCCTTAACTTCTTTAGCAAGGCTCATTAATTATTTAAGGGGCCTTAATCCATCAGAGAGAGCATTGGGAAATTTTTTTCAGTTATCATACATCAGTGGCTACAGATAGTATTTTTAATTGCAGAATCTCCTAGCCAAATCCTTATCAGAGTCAAAATATAACAGTGCAATTGATTAACTAATGGAACTGTGTTTTTCAGGGAAGCTGACATACTGGATAGCTAAAAGCCTTCCGAAATTGGAAGACTATCAATTTGTTTTGGTTGACAGAAGTACCCTCAGGCACAAATCGGAGAATAAAATTAAAGAGCTTGTTGCTGAGAATGTTCATCGGTACCGAGCTGACATAGCAGACCTTAAGTTAAGCTGTTTGCTTCCTGTGATCAATACTGGGAAATGTGCTGCTGTCAGTAAGCACTTATGTGGGGCTGCAACAGGTATTTTTTGTTATTTCTTCAAAAATTTCAGCATAAATGTAAGAACAAGCCTAGTTTTAAAAGTAACATCTCCATTGATTTTTCAAGTCAAAGATGCATTTTTAACTGAATTTTGAAATTTATTTTAAGTTCATCTAATGAACTAATGAAGTTTCTCTTGTACCAAAAATTTAAGTGTTGCTAAATAGTTTTTATGCATAGACTTGGCTCTTAGGTGCTTAACCAATGGAAGAAAGGCCACAGAAAAACTTATTGTGGTGGGAATTGTGGTTGCTGTATGTTGCCATCACAGATGTGACTGGTCAACCTTCACTGGCAAGGAATTTTTTCTTGTGAGTTTGAATTATTTTTCATTTGTAGCATGTTTAACTGTAGTACATTTGAATTGAAGTTGAGAAGTAAGTTTTGACTGATTTTTTAAGTGCATATATACTAAGACAATAGCTGTTGTGCTGAGTGCTAAATGAAGGAAAAATTCTGATACATGAGTCACTGTTCAAACTGTTTGATTTTTCTTCATGCAGGGAATAACATAATATTCAAATCAGGAAATGCTGATATATTTTGCTGATTGAAATTGTGATTCATAATTAGAAAATTCTTCCTTAAATAATGAAGAGTTACAAGTTGTCCATTAAAATATTTTTAATATAAAATGTCACTATTGTGAGAAGAGAAAGAAGTTATTTCTTATCAGTGTTTCAATCTTCAAAGAATGATAATGTTCATGATGAGAGTCACGGAATCATATGTAAAAGTATAATTTTGATCCTGTAAGGATTCTATTTTTAGTAATTTATAAAAAATGCAAGATATCTTAATAAGCAAAGTCTGTTTGAGGAAATCTAAGGTAAAACTTTTGTTGTTGTAGGAGAGTGGCTTTCAACCATCAGAATTTAGTGTGATGTGTGGCATAGCAAGTTGGGCAACTTCAGGAGATGGTCAGAGGAAACATGCAGATAAGAATGCTGAAGAAGGTTGTGAGCAATGTGAAGATGTTAATTTGGACAGGTAATTTGTTTTTAATTTAAGGTCATATATTTCTCAGCAGAGTACCAATTTGCCTTTGATATGATTATAGGTAAAAATTATAAAGGAATGCAAAGTATTTCTTTCGTCACTGTAAGTTCATTGCATTATTCATGAAAAGTAATATTTTCATAAGTGAATTGTAGAGAATTAAGGCATTAAAATTATGTAAAAGAATTATATGATGAATTTAAACTTAATCGTTGCCTCCTTGGAAATTTTCTTGATATCAACGAATTAATTTTAGGTTTTATTCAAATTCAAATTGCTTTCATTATTGAACTTAGAATTCCATAATCCGTATTGTACGTTGCTTCAAATTTTATGATAGTGCATAATGGATCTTCTGAAAATTTTCATAATTTCCACTGTATGATGCAAAATGCCTTTTTTGCAAAAACATGGTATGGGTAAAAGATGGGAAAGTCCCATCTTCTATTTGGCTTTTGTAAGAATGAAATACACGGTATACATATTAGATACCAATTTCAAACAGAAAAAATAAATGCTACTATATAAAAAATATAAGTTCTGCTCTTATGCATTATGACACATTAATGCAATTTTAAATCTTTTATATTCCTTTCATACAAGTCATGGTTACTTTAATGAAAAAATTTAAGATTTATATTTTAATAGTGGAATAAGTGTTTGTTTTGGCTATACTAAGATATGTTCCTTTTCTTGCCTTTTACTTTCAGGAAGGAAAGACTAGAGCTAAGTACCAATGAGCGAGCTATATATGGAAAAATGGTTAAAGAGCTTATTGATCATGGAAGAAGGAAATATTTGGAAAAGAATGGATTTTCATGTTCTCTCAAGTATTACGTTCAGCCAGAAATTTCTCCTGAAAATGTTTGCCTATTTGCGAAGCTGAAGAATTGAAAGAACATTTCAACATATGTTGGCTGTGTAATTCTTGTATCATTGTTATATTTTGAAGATTAATGGTTGTTGTTCAAATCAACTACATAGTATCTTGATTTCATTATTTGGATTAATATTCTTATGAACTGTCATTGATTAGTCTCTGTAGGCTTCAAAAATGTAGAGTTAAAAAATACAAAATAAGGACTGAATAACTTTCATGATAAAATATCCCCCGAAACTGGTCGTAAAATATTTATGAGTTGATATAATTTAAAATGTGAATGATTAGAATATTAATTCAAATGACCCTTGATCATTACTCATCATCCTATTAATATTTGGTAAATTTAATCCCAAAAGTAACTTTTCTATCTTACTCATGATGATTTTCTGATTGATTGATTTATATTTTTTGATTGTTATTGACACAGTTTTTTGACGCTATCATTTGATAAATTTGCTTGTATGCTACAAGCATTGTAGTTCAGAGATGGTATGAAAATAAATTGATTTTAATAAAGATTAATTAATTACGAAATATTTACGAAAATTACAATTAAAATTTATTTCCTCACTGCAAAAATAACATCAAGAAGTTACAGGTATGTGATGGACAGCATAATTACACAAATTATGAAATGGAAATCCACACAATGTTAGACATCTGCAGGATAACCCTAGATAGCAATAACTTCAAATGTTCCAAAAACAAAAAAACATGCCCTAATCAATAAGCCCAGCTTTTCATTTTTGGGATCCCAATTATTCTGGACAATCCTTGAAATCACTCAATAAGAAAATAATGCATCTTTTTTAACTGGGCCCATGCATCTATTTATGTATAATTTTAAACTTCATGCACCTCTTTTTCTTTTCTCTTTTCTTTTCCATAATTAAGTGAGCTGAGGCTTTAAAAATAATTGTTTAAACAGACACAAAAATGAAATTTTCAAAGTCATGCCAGATATCAGAAGCAGCCATTACAGCTACTGAAGAACACTTTCCTTATTCAATTTGATTTCAAATATTTATTAATTTTATAGAAACAAATGTAACGTGGTGGTTTTGAGTTGATGAAAATTTTCAGTGCAATCTTGACTGAGAATTAATGAAATCAAAATGCTACCAGTATACAAAATTGATTTATGCCTCACTTTATACTTCGTTTAGTGATACAATCGAGTATCTTCATTCTGAATGTCCCACGTAAGTTTCACATGCAACTAATCAAAATGATTCACTGCGAGACGTATTGACTCAATTCTCTTATGGCGAGATAGGCCAACCTTTAATCTTTCTTCCAAGAATTCCTAACCTACGCCACAGATCATTTTCACAACGAATGCTATTTTATCGCAACTGTTAATAAAAATAACCCCTTACGCTGCTCCATCTCAAGTTTGCGGGTATATGTGCGAAACGACAAAAATTTATTTCACTAACGCAGGAATTTTATCGTTAATTCAGCATTATCTTTGAAAAGGACAATTTAAATTAATAAATGCCCTCAGTAGAGCTTCATTAATAAGTAAAATTTGTTTGCAAACTAAACAGATTATATTAAATCATATTAAAGGGTGTAATTGACGATATAGAAAGATCGATTCAATGAGAATTTATAAAATATTAAAATACCTGTTACTGTGTAATAAGTGAAAGTTGCAACTGAAGAAAGGCTGCCTAAACAGATTCTGGGTGATGAGGTGGTACAAGATCCTGCTGAATGAAACTTTACCCGCGAACTTGGGAAGATGCTGCGCTAAGCTCTACACAAATTGCTACGATAAAACTGCAGACGTTATGAAAATGCTCTCTTACGTAGGTTAGCAATCCTTGGGGGAAAATTTATCTTCTAAACGTTAACTAAGGATTATAACCATATAACCTAACTAACCATCGTGTCTAAATTACAAAATCAGAAAAAATATATCAACGGAAGACGTAATTACTACAATACCTAATACTGCAATTTATCTCGTATCTTTTTAATACCTGTATTTATTACAATGTATCCTGTCGAGGAGAGTAAAGCAAGTGAAAGATACTAGAAAAATAGATCATAGTTTCCCGTACGGTGATACAGGTTGAGTTTTCCAAATAAAAATGATTGGGACCAATCATGTTGTTTAGGAATTTAGAATCTCTGGATTTCGAAATGCATGATTTTTCGGGGTTGACGGAAATTGAGAAAAATTTCGAGCCAGAAAAGTTATTTTTTTGACATGTTAAACATGAATATAAATGCAGAAAGAAAAGAATGCAACATAAATTCATTCTCTATATTGAAGAGCAGCAACGCTTAAGGTTGAAGAATTGAATTCTCTGTGTATTGAGAATGGGTTTTGTATGAAATTATGAGGAATTTTATGTTTCGATTTTGCTGGCCCAGGATGTAGTGCCTTAGTTTACTTGTTCACACGCTGTCTCATACGCCGATTGATGTCTTGTAGGTTACGGATGTAGATGTAATGTAGTATAGCAACATGAACACGAGAGAAATTAGAAACATATTTAATTTATATGTAAATCCACAATTATTCTCTGAACCTGGATGGAGAATACTTCAATGACATAAAATATAGATTAGAAATATATTTATTTTGCCATGGCAGGCGATCTTATAAAAAATATAAACAAAAGAGAAGGGTATATTCTTCTATGCGAATATTTCCCATGAACCAATTACAAATACTTTCCAAAACAGTGTGTACATTGTATAATAATAATAAAAGTAATAAAACGTGTTTATTTCAGGGCGAGATTGACTTATAAGTCTCCTCTTACAGCTAACCCTATGTCTTGATGGATTAAAAAGGAGTTTTAGAATAAGGAAAGGAAAAAGAAAATGTTTTTTTTGGGGGGCTTTAGAAAAAAAACTAATTATTTTATTATTAGTAATTAAGTAATTAGTATTTTTTTAGGAAAAACTAAAACCCTGCGAAAAACCCCCTCGAGAAGGAGAGTGTGAAAAACCTACGAAACCTGCTGATAGAAGCAACTAGAATTTAAAATGAAGTTAAAAAATGAAAATAGGGTAATGTTATAATACAGCCTTAAAGATATAGAGGAGAGTATACAGGGAAGGAATATTTTATTGCCAAAATGAAGTGATTTAAGGCTGTGACCTTTAACATCGAATTATGTATACCACCATGGTCTAAGCTGCTGTGATGTTAATAAGAAAATGATTTAATAAAGTATCTCAGAAAGAATCAATTCCTCTAGCGAAAAGCGTACTCGGGGAGGGAACTAACCAGGGGCGGATTTATAATTAGACGTTAGCTGAGGGCCTCGTCCAGTGAAGGGCCCCAATAAAGAGAACTGTCCTTTGAAAATATATAAAGGCCCAGCACGTGCACGTGTGCGGTAGCACAAGAACGACACGAGTTGAATCGACATAGGCCCTGCCATTCCTAATTGAGGTCCCTCTGATCTCCATCCGCTTTTGGCGGCATGCTCAAATAAGAAAAGAAAATCTGTTATACATCCAGAACCTCTTCTCTTCGAAAGAAACCATCTGGCCAGAATTTAGGCGCTCTAGTAATCTCTAGGAAAGGGTTTTTACCGCTTGCTTTTCTTTTCCTTAATCCGCGATTGCCCTCTGAGGACATGCGCTCTAGCAAATGAAGACTGAATAGTTTCACAAGAAACGGCCACACTTCCTTTTCACCCTTTTCAAATTCGTACATTGTTGATGTCTCTGTATATATTTGCAATTTCTATCAATTATTAATTTCAATTTATATTAATAGTGGAACTTAAAATCCAATATTGATCATGGCATTAGTGTAATAGTATAATTTTCTATGCATTTCTTCATATATTATAAGCATAAGGTATGTTTTCTGGAGCGCTCTAAAAATGCCACGGAAAGATTGCCACACTTCTAAATAGGAAATTTTGCCACGTAAAAATTGTCACATTGAGAACTGATGGAATTTGGTGGACAGAGAATGCCACAGTGGAATTTTCAAGGGGGGGGGGAATCATTTTAAGGCGATGTTTAATCTAACCCTTCCATCTCCCGTTTCTTATCCATATAAATCCTGATGTTCTGATTTTATATTCACTTGAAAATGCTTCCTGTCGTGGTAATAAATCATCTGTAGAAATTGCAAAGTTTCTCATTTTGTTATTTTTTCATTCCACGAAGTCACGCCTTCGCACATCGCTTTCAGAATGTAATAATTTTTCCTTTATTTTAAATAATTTTACGCCAAAAACAGTTATGGGCTCCTTGCTTCATCGAGTGAATGACGATTGCTAATTTTTCTGATGGGACCTCGATCCGATGGTCCTCCAAGGGATTCTACTAACCAAAACTCGCCCTTGAACTAGCATGAAACGTTTTATATAAAAATTAGTCAATAGAGAATAAAGGAAGAATTTTATCTCCAGGAGGTCGAGGCGGCAACTTGGTCACTCACAGTGAGGGAATATCTCTTAGAAATCGTTCCTTTGTCCTCTCTCAGCCGCCTCAAAGTATGAACCAAATGGATGCCCCCTACTGAGACGTAACCCCTCTTGTAGTACTCCGCAGCTTTTATTCTCAGACTCCCGTTTTCCCTATCAACTTTCCTTTACTGTCGAAAGTTCATACACCCGTTGATGCCCATCTCACCCCAAGAGTTGCGGAAATTCCCAACGATCTTAAAATTTTGAAAGGATTGTAGAAGAAACCTTTCCGAGAAATGGTAATCCTCCACGTATCCCGACGAGTACCCTCTCTGAATGGAAGAGGTAAGGAAGGGTGAAAGGGTTGGATTCACGGAAAATCATCAAAGAGAGGGTAAAACCCAAAACCCCCTTCCTCTCCTAATTCATTGAATTCAGGATTCACGGAAAAACTATCGAAGAGAATGAAATCTCAAATATCTCTCCTTCGTATCTGCATCTATTCGAAGATAGATTTTATAGTCTAATTCCGAACTTATTTTGAGCAATGCTACTAAACGGTCATGGTTAAAGTCAACCCTCCTCTTCGAACATTATTTCATCCAGATCTTCTGCTTTTTTCCGCTTGTTTTTTTTTCTTTTCGTTATACAAGCAATAACAAACGCAGCGCAAACATCTTCCATGTCGGACATTTTCTCTCAAGAATGTTACAGACTGAACTAAGGTTTGCACGAACCATTATTAAGTGAAATTTTCGCAAATTGTTCCGTTCATGAGTAAACAGGAGACCGACAGGATGATTATACTGATGGCATTCTGAGGACGAAAATTCGGTCCATACCCGAAAAAATTTCTGTTAACTGTATCCTGAATCCATGCAAACCTCTAGTTCTGCTAATTGGGAGCAATTATCAGGTCAAGAAAGTGTAGTAAAACTAATTGCATTCTTTATCACATGAAAATTTTAACCTCTGGTGAATGGAGTTTAAAAAGTAAAAGCTTCCCGGCAAAACCGAGGACAGAAAATACTGAAATAGAAAATTTAAGAGATTTTTTTTCAAAATAGAAGATATCACTTCCAAAATCTAGCTCAGGTAATAAAGTCACAGAAAAGCGATGATATTCAATATTGATAACATTGCGCAAGATTTTCTTACAATGAAGGAATTTCCGGGCAACGAACCAACACAACCAAACGCAGCTAACTACGAGCTAGTAAAAAGAGCTGACTGACGGAAATTACTACATTCTATACAGCATTAAAAATATAGCTTAATATTGGTGTAAGCCATTATAATGATGACGTATTCTCATTAATCTCACTCTTGCTGACATGTACTAGCCAAAATTTACGTTTTTCTGTAAAAATATAATACTAACTTTATTAATCACCCAAAGTTAATTGTGACTCTCCCGTGACTTTATTATCGGTCACTTTAAAAATCACCCACAAATATTTAATCCAAAGGGCTCCTAGATAGCCATGTGGGCAGCGCGTTCGACTTCGGTGAAAGTGGTCCCGAGTTCGACTCCCGGTGAGAGCCCACGCGCGAAATAGCTGTCGTCAAAACGCTTTTAATAATACAACTATTTTTTCAACCAAAACTGGGAAAAGATTCGGAAAGTCCCGTCCAACATCTAACCCGTTATTTCGGAATTAAACAACACAAGGTAACTCACAAGAGAGAAACAACAATGAAAAATAAAATACAAAAATGCTAAATAGTAGTAATATACAAACATACCAAAAATATTATATGAAGACATTTTAAAATATATGATTAAGAGATTGAATATGGAAGAAGATAATATAAGCTTATTAGATCAAAAAGTGGCGAGTAGTAAGTATGCTATAGCATTGGAGAGAATATAAAGAAAGGAAAAGGCAAAGGTAGGGGTAAAGAGATTAAATGCAAGTATACACAAAACGTTATTCTGGTAAATATCTAAGAAAATATTTAAAAACTAAAATTTATTTTAAATAACTGAAACATCGTCAAAGATGAATGTACGGTACGGTAAAACAGATCAAAAGAGAAATAGGGGTTATAAAAGCAGAAGTACTGATTGTATTATCGAAAAGAATGTCTGAACATGTCCTTGTCGCATGCTTAAGTTTGATTAGATGAGTAATTAAAAGTACGTAATTAGAATAAGGTATTAATAAAGAAATAGAAATACTTGCAAGTAAGGCAAAAAGGTCCAATTCCTTTAATCCCAGATCAAATTTCCTTTATGCTACTAAAAATTATTATCAAATTAGAAATATAACCTTTTATTCTAGTCGTATAGATCTTTTTCAGAGTCCTCCTAAACAAAATCATTATTACATCATCATAAGTTAAAATCACGATTTACTTAGGAGTGTAGATATGCAAAGAAACAAGATAAAAGTTTACACTACATCAAGGCAGAGATAACGACGGGATTCGACATCCAACCAAATAATTTAAAAGAAATAATATTCATATTATATCTCTCTTTTAACTTTTTTCTAGTGTGAGCATTTCAATGTTGGTATAATAACATGAATTAGTTATAGTTTTGGTCTCCGTACTCGATACATGGTTTTTGTTGAATTATATTCAATTTGAATGAATAAATTATTTAGCGAAATCCGTAGTTCCCTCAGAGATTTATATTTTAACGGCAACTTTCGTTGGCTTGCCAGAATCATCGGGCACTTAAACATACGTTTCACACAAATATAGAAAAGGAGTTAAGAAAGGAGGAGGTGGAAGGGGAAAGGAAAAATCTTTTTAGCGAGGGGCAGATGGGCTGAGAAGTTGGGGAATTTCCACTCGTTGGCGAGGTTCTGTTTCTCGGGAAACATGCTATCTCCAACTGCTTCAGGAGGTGGAGGCGGCGTTCTTTATACTCTTTGAGTAGCCTATTGGAGACAAAACCCCGACTTGTTCTTCTGCCCCACTCCCAATTCCGACTTACTCCGATCTGCTCCCGAGCGCAACAGCTTACTCAACCATTCCTAGTACTGATCCTTCCGAAAGATATTTCTATAGTAAATACAAATTTATCTATTTTATCCTCTCTTATGAAAGGTTTCAGAAACATTCAGATATTTTGCCTTTTCCGAATCCGAACTTTTATACTTCAAAATCCCTTCATTTTTCGATGTGTGAAGGCGTTACTTCGTGGAAGGCCATTATAAATGAATAAAACACTGGTACACTTCCACAGATTTATTTAAAATTTATTTAAATCTGTGGAAGTGTACCAGTGTTTTTATTCATTTATCCCTTCATTTTTCTTTATAAAAGACTCTTTTCGTTATAACCCTTGTAATGAATATTTCCATCATTTTGCTCCTTTGTTTTTCTCTCGTTTGTACATACCATCAACTTATCGCTGCTGTACGTCCGCTGTAATAGGCCTAGAGCTGTAATTGTTCTTGAGTAATAAATTAATCATTTAAAATCTAAGAGCATTGCTTAACATTTACGGCACTGTTGATGCCTAGGATGACATTCGCCCATATTTCATATTTTT
This sequence comes from Pachydiplax longipennis, assembly GCA_036926295.1. NCBI lineage: Eukaryota > Metazoa > Arthropoda > Insecta > Odonata > Libellulidae > Pachydiplax > Pachydiplax longipennis. The sequence goes on from JAVFKF010000010.1 coordinate 9,090,232, forward strand.
CCAACGTCAAAATTCACTGTTTGAGTTATCTTTTCTACTAATAGACCGGCACAGAGTGTGCTATAATCGAAAATTGCAAGTCAATCATACATATATTATTGAATTCTATTGAATGAATTCGATCCCTGGTTATTGATAAAGTTTTCGTAGAAGCCCTCGCATTAGAATTACAGAGGAAGTCGAACTTGAGCAAATCTGACGAAAATGAAATGCCGGTTATCACTAGGCTACAAAATTCTTCCACTCAAGCCGATGTTTTTTAACCAATTAGTAGAAATTCATAGGATTAAATATCATTCATATTATTTTTCATAATAGTCCATTTTAATAATCACAGTTGAATCTTTGCATACTTCATAAAGCGAAATGATAGACATTTAGTGAGAAGAAAATTTTTACGGAACGGAGAATAGCAAAAATCGCCATCAAACGACTCGAAGTAAACGATAAGACAAGAACATTGGCTTTCTAAAGAAGAATCTGGAATAAGGTGTTGTGAAAATTTCCGACGCCGAGAAATTACCATATTTTCGTCAATGCAGCAATCAACGCGTAGGAGCTCAAGGAATGGGCTATCCCGGAAAATCGTGGTTTTGAGGAATACTTCGGAACAGTGATAAGAATTTTGGTTTTTAAGTATCAATGACTTTATATTCTTACTTTCAGAAGGAAGTTGCGGGAAGGAAACCCCTAAGCAAACTTTCTAAGTCCGGGCGCGATAAAATATATTTTTTTTTAATTCTAGGCCAGATTTGTTAAAATTCAGTCCATTGTGGGTCCTGTTGCCCATAAACATACTTCGCTGATGAAAAATCTTTTGCAGGAGTATTTCCCCACTAAACATTGAGTTAATTTCAATTTTATAGCATCCATTGTTATGTAAAGTAACTCCTCGAAAGATTTTTCTAAGCCTTCTTATATTCTGACGGATATATAAGATAGAATACAACTATCTTGTGAGCAGTGTTAACATTATAATGGAGAGGTAAGCATTTGGATGAATCAATCGCTAATAACTAATGGTTGTTCTGAATGTTGCCACTCCAGGAGGAAAAGATCACGCTGCCAGAGATCAGTCGACGATGCTCTTTAGAGAAATCGCTGCCCGAACAGATGGTTATTTCGGGTCGGTTTTCCCCACAGAATTAAGAGTGCTGATAGGTCATCGAGTTAATTTGGGAAATTGGTGTGATTACACCCCCCTATCACACGCTTCGACGACCCACGGGGTGTGGATGCAAATGTTACCTATTATTCACTTCTTTTGTTTCAGACTCAATGTTCGCTCCCGCTCATTATTCCCGAAACTGACATTACTTTAACAGAGACAAATTTGAGCGACTTACTCTTCGCAGGAGACCGATAACTATAATCTCATTGTCTAACAATTCTTTACTCTGTGATCATAGCTCACTCAGACGGCTGACGCCTTCTACAGAGTATTATCCTTACTTTATCCACTGATAATGACCTAAATGATTCTGAATTGGAATTGTTTTCTTATTTGTTTTGTCGTAAGGACATTATACGTACTTGTAATTTAAGGAAATTTATTTCCTTCCAGGCCAATCATCAACTGATTATTCTTGCCATCATATCTATATGAATGAATCATATATCATTTCCCCTTTAGTAGACTTAAGAGGAAAATGTATTATTAATTACTTTTTGCCGCAATCATGTTCATGGCTGTGATAATATGAAAGCTATTGAGGTACGAGAAGTGCCAAGAAAAATATTATTCATTGAGAGGAAGAAGAAAGACTGCAAGGATAAACTATCTCACTCCTCATCTCGTCTCATCCCCTCTCAAAAGCTTCTGGTAGAATGGTGTAGGGATTGAGGATTCAACCAGCCTTCGGGCTGATGACTGTACCGATAGACAAAGATTAAATGAATGAGGTACGTCATAATCATCCAATATGCATGCGATGACCTATTGAGGACCGAGCTGTGGTGGCGGCGATTGCCTAGTGAAAATAAAATGCAAATATATATAACAATGTATGTGCAAAAGGATGTAAGATTCGATAAAGGGAAAAGTGGTGTGCGAATTAGATGAAGGATAAAGGAATGGTAAATGCGTACATATCTCTTACGTCCATAAACCGAGTAAACTAGAGAGATTGAATGATCATGTATTGACGGATTAAGAAGAATGATTAATAAATAAATGTATGATGAAGATGTAACGATAACATTGCTTATTAAATGACCTAGAGTAACCAGAGATGGTTGGATGAGAAATATAGGTAATGTATGATGCAGGCCAAAACAGTGTTATATCAATACTGAGTTGAAAGATAAAATGGTTCAGAAGGTAACGAGATTTAATTCTGAAAAATCCGAACAGTGGTGAAAGATAGCGTTTTAATTCAAAAGCGAACAACATTTACAAGAGTAATTTCAAGAAGTGAGTTTACTGAGCAAGCTAAGCGAAGTAAGAAAATTTTACTGAGCTAAAGATAGAATAAGAAATCGATTGAGCTGAAAGTAAAAGGACGCAAGTGGAAGAATGAGGAAATATATCACGAAAAAATATTAGATAGATAGGAAAAGTATTTTAGGCGGCCTTAAATTAGAAGTAAGATAAGGGAAGCAAGCGAGTAGAACTACTTTTAAGATAATAGCGATTGAGAACGGGAAGCGGTTTAAGAGCCAAAGATGGAAGATATCAGCAATCAAGAAAAATGGAAACTATGCAGAACCCAAAGAGGAAAATTCAATTTAACGTATTATATAGTATAGAGACGCTTTTTCGTACTATACGAGATATCGTATACTTGGTTTAGAATCTCACCACGGTTATACAGGGTGTGGTGATCAGAAACTCTGCCATAAAACTGGTAATCGGCATCACTAGGTTCACTTTATATGAATGAGGATTTGATGAGGAAAAATAACAGTGATATCGCAATATCGATGATAGCCATCAAGATCCGTAGTCATAACCAGGCATCACCACCATCATCAGACAATCTTATACCCCATTCGAGCAATACTCAGTAAATCTTTTAGGTCTATTACGTTGTTTCGTATTTTTCATAAAGGCCTTGGGCGACTTCGGAATTATTAATGATCTTCCACAGGAAAAATATTCTTGTTCTTCTATTTTCCTACTCAGAAAATAGATTTACTTACATTATATTTTTTTCTCGACATCTTTTACTTAACGATCATATCCACGCCTAAGTGTAATGACTTCCTCACTTTCCCTTTCCCGTATTTCCTTCTCGAACGTGATCTGAGGAATTCCAAGAAAATAAGCTTAATATTTTCAGCGCGTAGATTTTCTGTTTAATCTTCGCCAATATTTTCACGCCAGGAATTATTTATACATGCATAATGTGCTCCCTTATCAAGAGAGATGTTGTAACTTGTAACCTGTGTTGTAACGAACACTGATTATGAGACATATTTTCAGCGAATAACTCTTTCGTTGACTTCGATTTTCTCAAAGGGTTTTCGAAAATCTTATGAACTATTTATACGCACAATCCAGATAGGTTGTATCACTGTTCCAAATCCTTAAATCGTGTCGAGCTCATCGACAGCGTCCTTCACGGAAAAATCAATATCATCTGCATATTCGAGGGAAGCTTGAATAAATTTGTCTCTAGGCAACCGTTGTTTGGGACTGTTCTTCACATGTTTATTCCTTTCCCGTGTAAATTTTAGAATGGTTCAACTTCTCTTGCTCAGATAACGTGTTCGTGAGACGTGAAAATAGTTTAGCATGTTAAGTATAGGCTCTTTAAAACAGGCGCTCTACTTTGCTTAGTAATTTTCAAGAAGGGTAATTATATAAATGGTCTAAAATTATTATATCTAAAATGTTAGAGATTGAGGTAGGTGAATATCATTATTCTAAATATATATTTAATGTAATACTACGCCGCTCAAAACTAAGAGAAAGTAAAGTCACTTAAATTATTTTTTAAAGGTTTAAAATAAAAATGAGTCTAATTGAAAAACTTTAATTGCTCATATTTTATATCATCGCATGTTAAAAATAAATTCATTTGAGATTACCGTAGGATAAATCGCGCTTTAATAATTTTATCGAATCTAGATTTAATAAACAATTCTTTGATGATTATGTGTTGAAAAATAAAAAAGTTTGTGAAAAGTGTGTCACAGAAGAAATAGGTGTATAGTATCAGAATTAGCAATGGGGCTTGCGTTTATTTTGAATAATTCCACGCCGCTTAACATTTAATACTTAAGAATTAAATATTTAAAAGCTTCACAATTTCCTTGCTTTCATTATTCATAAATAATCTTAACAAAAATAATAAAACATAGATTTATCTAAACTTAGCATTATCATGAACAGATAAAGAAATGATATTCTGAGCACTCATAAATTAAAATTAGCTATAATTTTATAAATATTTTAATGTATTTAACATACTATTTATGCAGAACAAAACTTGTTTTGAAGCAAGTACATCAAGATAAGGATTTGGATGCATTCTGTGGTGTGAAATAATGCTTAAAAAGTAAACTTTTAATAATAGAATAACTTTTAATTAAGATGCTTTTGTATAAAATTTTAATGCAAATATTAAATTTTTTCTCATGTAGAATAATCAGACATATATGTAGAATGGAAGCTACCCTTTATTCAGGCTTAGAAATAATAGGTGGAGCAACAGATAAAACAAGGAAATTAATATTTGCTCCAATTCCATCATCAAATTATAATAGATTTTCTGAAAGACTGAGAAAAAATATTCCCACTGAAATTCAGTGCGCATTATTTTGTGGTGGGCGAAGATGCAAATATGAACAATCAGACTACTGGAAAAAGAGTGAAATGGCTGTTGAAGGAATATTTTCCAATTGGTAAGTTAAATAATTCTTTGCAATTTATATACAAAGTATCTCACTAACACCTGGTAGTATAAAAGATATGCTAAAATATTTGCAAGTTTAATATTCTTCCCCTACTGCAGTGGATGCATAATATTTGGAAGCTATTGAAATTTTCATTTGAAATAAGATTCCTTAAGGGCATGTCTAATGAATTTGACTGCAGTATTTATCCTTATGATTGAATATCTGTAGATTTAAATCCTAAAGTTAATGTTGATTCATTGACTTAAATGAATTTCAGACTGATCTTTTAGTTTCAATCGCATCAGTTATCACTAAAATAAATTGGCTCTCTTCACTAAGCTATCTATCGATTTTCAAAGTGCTTGAAAAACAAAGAAAATTTTCCATTGATATAAAAATGTGGTGTGGGTATTAGCAAATTGTGATAAAGCCAGGGTTTTTTGATAAACATAATAAACTGATTTTATTTGTTGAATTTCAGGTAATTTAAATATAACAGTTTAATGTAGTCCATTCATAATCTGATTTTCAGGATCACTGACAGAATATTAGCAATGTCAAGACCAAATACACATATTATTACTTCAAAAAATGTCTTGGATCAGTTCAAAAAGTAAGACTTTTCAAATTAAACCTCAAGAACTTTTATGAGAGTTTCTGGAATGTACTAAGAAAGGTTTAATTTCAGGTTGGGAATTTTATCCTTAATAAATCTTCAACAACCTGGTGAGCATAGCCGATGTGGACCACCTTTAGAAATAAGTGGTTTCACATATGAACCTGAGATTTTCATGAAAGAAGGAAGTGAGTAACTAAAAGGAAAGCATTTCTAGAGCCACCTTTTTCACAACACACTGTGATAGTAATTTGATATCTTTTCATTTTCAATTATTCCACTGTTGTTCCTACATATTTCTTTTCTTTACTTTGGGCCCCTCGTAAAATGATGCCACATATTTTTGGGATTTATGAAGCCACTGCCACAAATTTTCCCATGGAACGCTAAGTGATGCGGTGTCACAGATCCTTATGATCACATGGTATAAGGATGATCCTTTTTGTATTTAATGCTGATGAAGCTTCAAATGAGGAATCTTCTCCATCTGAACTATTTCCATTCACTGTATTTTTATATTTTTTTTATAAAATTTTGGTCTGACTAATATTTCAGAGTTTATTTGTTAATCATATTTGCCTAAGAAGTAATGATGGTGAGGAGAATAATGAGTAGATGAAAGATATATTCCTATTAGTTAATGTAGAATAATTGCATATTTTCAAGAAATCCAAATAAGGCTATCTCCTGAGATAGTATTATTTAGATGCTCTTTTCTGAGAATGGCTGTTCTTCTACATCGCATGGGGTTCATTGAAATTTATTTTCAAAGGAAACTAAATTTTCTCAATTTGAAAACTCAACATTTATAACAAAGCAATAAACAAATATTGATAAAAATATAAATTTATAGGTAATACATCATATATTTTGATGCTTTGATACATCATATCTGTATCAGTGAAATTTTTCATTGCAGTCTCATATTACAATTTCTGCATGAAGGATTATGGTGAAGCTTCAGATAATAGAGTTCTTGACATGGTTAAAGTTATTGCATTTGCACTAACAGAAGGGAAAGTAGCTATACACTGCCATGCAGGTGAGTATCTATCATCATAATATTTATAAATCATTGAGAAATAAATTTTAAACAAATAAATAAAATAATTTTTGCTTTATTATATAATTTATCTAATTATGAAATGATTTAAAATTGAGGAAAATTATTAGAAGCAATAGCATCAAATGATTTGATTCCAACTAGAAAATTTTATTTCATAAGAGGGGATTCACTGGAATTTACCAAACAGCTTATGGCGATTTCTGTGGCAACTTTGATTACTACATTAAATATATTCAATCTAGTCATCAATGCACAATATCAAGCACAAGGATATACATAAATAAATTTTCTCAATGCCATCAAGATGAAAGCATCATTTTGAATAATTTTTAAATTGAATATCTATATTTCAGGCTTAGGAAGAACAGGTGTCCTGATTGCTTGCTATCTTATATTCCATTTGAAAGTATCAGCAAATCAAGCCATACAGTTTGTTAGAGCAAGACGACCTAATTCAATACAAACTCGGGGTCAAATACAATGTTGTCAGCATTTTGAAAGATACATGCTCTCTTTGTGTGACATTTTCCACATAAAGTAATAAACTACTTCAATTTTTTATTTCATAGAATAGATTTTATGTAAGAACTATAGATACTTCATAATCTTGATTTCCAATATCATTTCAGGGATGGAACTCAAGAAAGAAAAAATCATGACTTAACTCTCAGCAATTACATAAAGAAACAGCAAATTATACTCCATGGATATGAATGCAAGCACTTTAAACAGATTCCAAAGGTGTTTGTACTTGTATATTTCTTAAAACTCTAGATGCACCTAATATTTTCTTACTATAACAAAATTCAACATTAATGTTTTGTCATTTCAAATTTAAAATGTGAAAACATTAGAAATAAAATAGTCTTTGCACTTTGTCACTAGCCCTTAGTTTCAGCAAATATGTTTGAAGAAGGAATTAAAAATTAAATTAAATTCAACATGACACAAATCAGAGGTAATGTGGAAAACTTATAAATGTTTTCCTTGCTTTTCAATAAAGGGCAGACTTTACACAACAAAATTTAGAATTTAGGTCCTAACTATTCCTAAGTTTCTCCACAATTCCCAAGGTTTTATATAAGGAGAATTTTCTCCCACATCTCCGATAGATACTGTTTGTCTTAAGTGAACGACTTCTTGAATTGGCTGGAAGAAAAGTCACACAGCTAGGTAACCGCTGGTTGCCATTTGCTGAAAGATATTTGGTGGCTGAACCAAGCCCATTGAATGTGAAAATTATTTCCAGACTTTCTGAATCAGATCTAATTTCTTGCGAGTCATCAGCAGGTAAACAATTAAAGGCTACAATTTACTATGTAAAATTTCTTGGAATTATTTACATTAATATTTTCCTATAAGAACACATGAAATAATAATGTATTTAACATGCTCTTATAGGACTATTTAAATAAGATATCTTTTAATTTAATATTGATTGAACAAATAATCAATGTATTTTACTTAAGGAATGTCTAAATATGTAGAGGGTGGTCTGAAAAGTTTCCGATCCCAGATTTTTCAGAAATCTTCAGAAAAAATGTTGAGAAATGGCGAAATGTCGGAAACTTTTCAGACCACCCATGTATATTTTTCTTTAATCCTAAATAATAATTTAAAAATTGAATAATACTAAGATTATCATGTTGCTGTACGTTTAACTTTAGCAACTTTTTTGAACAGAGAAAGATAAAAAACAGCAAAATAATGGTACTACACTGGAAATTAAACCTCAAAAAGATATTTCAAACGTGAAAGAAATATCTTATAATCAACCAGATTCTTTCCCCAATAATTTCTGTAACTCTGGTAAGTATCTTTCCTTTGCAAGATAAATTGAGATTGTAACAAATAAGGTTCCGAAGTAAAGATCATAGTTTCTTTCACTAAAAATATTAGGTAAGAAAAAAGGATCAATCAAAGGGATGAAATCTAAAGATCAGCAAGACAGTGTTAAAAAGAATCTTCTCATTATCCCATGGAAAAGTTTACCAAGCATACTAGGTATTGTATGAGAAATAAAAGTTAAATCATGAAAATATTTGAATCAATGCTATGATAAGATTAGTTTTTCAAATTGGTGCTATTCTTGATTAATTAATATTTCTTTGTTGTGAAGCAAAAGATGATAATATGAAAATATTTTATAATGATATGTTAATAAGAAATACTGAGAAAAATTTTAACATGGAATGGAAAAGATCAAGTGAACCGATAATTTCCACAAAAAGTACAGGTAAGGTATGATTGAATACTGCTGGTCATAAATTATTTTCAATAACTTTGTAATATCTCACAATCAGTCAGAATATATATACAGCATGATTCACTAACTAATGTGTAATTTTCAATAGATTATGCCAAGCCTCCTTCAACCAAAAAGATTCAACCTTCAATTATCAGTAAAGAAAAAAAAGAGTTTACTGCAACAACGAAATTGCCAGGATCACCAGGTAAGCATATCATAAAGACCTGAAAAAAATTTTATACCAAGTGATATCTCAAAAGTAAGCTAAACTACCTTAATTTTAAAAAATTTCATTAATCAAAAAGAAAACGAAATCATTGTAGACAGGGATAATAAGATAATGTCAAGTATCCAGAAGGATAATAATATCAATATATTTCTCCATATAGACTTTCAGCAAGCAATTTATACTTTTAGTTGTTTTGCATTTTGCAACATCAGGGAAAAGAAAGTTAAGAATGATAAATCATTAGTGTTAAGAAATGCTATACTTCTTGTTTAGTACCAATGTACATTTCCTTAAATTATATTTTTAAAATCATCCATATCCCCTTTCATTAATTCATTGCTGGGCTTTTTGCCAGCTGTTAAATTACTATTGTGGTTCTTTCTTAGGTAATAATAAGAATGTACAGTGTTAACGAGTTCCTACCAAAACTCTCCTGGTTCTTTTCAATTCAAGTGTCATTCAAATTAAGGAAATGAATTCTAACTTAGCCCATGAAGATATTCAACTAACGCAAGGTTGCATGAGAAGTGAAAAATAGTGACTTGACTGGGACTCGAACCCCAGTCCAGAAAGTGGAAGACCCGGGTTCTAGTCCCAGTCAAGTCACCATTTTTCATTTCTTGTACAACCCTCAAGTATCATTTTTGTTTAACTGCATTTTAAACTTCAAGAGCACGATTGTACATCATCATTAATGGTATTTAATTCATTCCAACACAATAACTATTAACTAGATTAAGAAATATTTATATGAATAGACTATGGTAATAGAAAACAGTATTTTTTTCTTGTTCCATCAAAACTTAGGCTTCCAAAAGGACTTATATTTGGACACAAAATGCAATTATGGTGTTTCAGACACATTTTTGGTAGTATCGAGATAATTCAGTCTTGTATTGTTTCCCCTTCATATTTTTTGTTAAATTGCTTCAGTAAACTATCCAAAAAACTCAAAAATGTTGATAATATCTTACTTCTAAAAGAAATTAAACTAAATAATTCACAATACTGAATGTTATTTACACATCGATACAAATATAAATGAATACTACCTAAAGAGATGTATTAAATAATTTTATATAAACTAAAGTGAAAAGTTCAGTTAATACTAAAGAATATAAATGATTGTCAGCAAATGCTTTAATAATTACTTGTTTGTTTTTCAGCCGAGTGTTTCTGTAAAAGATATAAGCACAGCTTACTCCATGCCAGGATTTCTATTACAATTAATCATAAGCCAACTGATCCTAATTAAATTGTCAGTATTTAAAATATTCTTCATTTAATTCTAGTCGTATTACTAGAATAAATCACCACCATTTGAATTTATAGAATCTTTTTGGGAACTCTTGAGGGTCCTACCACATAGTATTGAGAACAAATGCACCTAATAGTGTTTCTATAACCTTTACCACATCTTGTTTGATCAACTGAAAAGAAATCTCCACAAACCCAATAATTCTCATCTATCCATCTTCCATGAGAATTTATGATTTGGCAAACTTTCTATTTTATAATTGCTAATGCACTCATATATACAGTACAAGTAGTAGAATAATTTTTATATCGAATTAACAAAATGTTCTAGCCTTCTTTTCACATTAGAAAACTTGAGTTTTTATGTTTTGTTTTGTTCTACTGAATTTTCTGTTAGAATATTAGTGACTCGGTGCATATGTTTTATACCGAATTAGTTTAGCTGTTGAGGCACCAATGAATTGAGCTCTACTACTACATTAATGAAAGATTATATCATACTAAATGAAAACTTTCAATAAAACAGTAAATGAAATATATCTTATAATATCTGAGTATCATATTACCTCAAATATTAATCAAATAACTCTCTTTAAGGTGAAGGAAACCAAACCAAAAGTAATGAGGGGCGATATGGAAAACGAAAATCAAAATCTAATCACAAAGACAAAAGAGGCGGCGATGAAAGAGTCAATACATCAAAAAATGATGTAAGTGATGCATAACTTATAATAACTACCATATGCTTGCTCAAAAATTATTTAAATCCATCTTTATTTTATATACTTACAGCTATTATTAATGAAAAAATATTAAAGTAATATTACTGTTTAGTGCTAAATGTAAACATAATCTTCCTTTTTAATCCTTAACCTAACCATGGATAATCTTAAAAAGAAAGATTGAAGATTCTAACACACACATAAGTGTGTTATAATTATAGATGCAGATGAATAGATGTAATTCCATGTTATCCTTTTAACAGGCATATAGTCAAGAATCCATGCTTGAGGCTATCGTCTGTGACCACTCACAGTTAAAGGAGGATGAAACAGCTCATTTGAATAAACTGAAGGGAAAGTTGACACATCAACACTCCTCTTGGAGTAGTCTTACCAAAGAGAAGGATGCTAGAATATTATCTGGCTTATTATTTGAATGGTTGGAGCATCTTCATAAACCTATTCTGGGAAAGGATGAATTAAGCTACGTTGTGATACTGGGACATAAGCCAGTCGTATGTTTAAAGAAATTTCCTCCTGTAAGTAATTTTTATTATATTTCTGTGCATAAAAGAAAGTTGAAGATTAATGCACAAACAGCTGATAACAACAGGATGTCAATTACCTTAAATTTTTAATATAGGAACTCCAATACACTCTAGAATACTTACTAAGGCTAGTGTACAGAATGTTTCCAAACAATCAAGATCACCAGTACTTATTTTTGAGAAGACTTATGGCTTCTCTCACTCATCAAACAATTCTGATAGAAGGGACTCTCTTGCCTGTTGGTAGGTATACTTATCTCGTTATTTTTTAATATAATTTAACTATCTAATCTGACCAAGATTGGCAAAGAATAAAAGAAAATTCTTTAATGTAAACAAACAGAATCATAGTATTATTGTTAAAAAAGCTTAGATATCTAACGTTATTTTGCACACATGGGCCTCCACTGGGAGTCAAACCGAGGACCAATTTCACCATAGGTAATTGCTGCCCCCTTAGCTATCAAGGAGCCTGATAGAGAATCATATTTCTTGATTAAGCTGTGATGTTTCTCTGACAAGTCTAATTTATGACATCTTAGATAGAAAATTGTATCTTGGGATAGAGGGGACAGTGGAATCCAAGAAATGGGCTGTTAAGAAAAGCTCTATAATACCCATTTCCATCAATTTACATATTTCTATTAATTGTTTAATGAATTGTACATTTATATAGCTTGAATAGGTTAACTCAAGCCACAATAAATATTCAAATCTTTACTGTCCCCAGAAGGAGAAAGGGGTTCCGATTTGAAAAATTTATAGTCTATCCCTAGATTTAACTTTAGTAAAGATGAAATACTCAACAAAGTTTTGTTAGATACTTGAAGACAAAAAAAATAGACTCAAGTTCAATTCCCAACAACAGTTCATATGTCAGCATTTTTCTGAGCCACAGATGAACACTGTAAAAATAAACACAAGATAAAACTCTGGATATAAATAAGCAGTAAAAGGGTTTTGCTTGACAAATTATCATCTTTTCATACCTTAAGGCAAGTATTATCTGCAAAATTGCAAGATTTTGATTACATATAAATAGGAGACCATCATTACTATAATTTACATTTACATTTATATAAGGACCCTGCTAACCGCCACTGGCGCATTGCAGGGGGTGTGAAACACCGAAAACCTATCTATCTACCTTTGACTGCTGTTGGCTTCTCTAATACTTCGTGGAAAAAATGACCAGAAATAACTATCTGTCCTGGCAACTATTTCCCTGTAAATGATAACCTACTTCTCTTCAGTCAAAGGAGAATAGTAGTATTATTCTGATAACCACATGAGATATTAGGAAAGTTCATATCATCATCTCTTTTATTTGTGCAATGCATTCATGTGTTATCCACACTATGAATGAATATCATTTAACAATCAGTTTTTAACATTTTATCAATAACAGGAGTTAAAACAGATAAATAATTTCTTAACATGGCTCTTAAGTAAACAGAACTCGGAAACTAAGGTACATACATACACAAAGAAAATTGACAGAAAAACACTTATACCATTACCACAATATTATATATAATTTTGAATAATATAGCAGTAGAGGTATAAGAGCTTTTTCATCACCTTTCATTAAAATAGAGACCTACAACTAAGTTGAGATCAAATTAATAGATTCTGTTACATATATAGTTGACCATTTTCACAATAAAAGTAGTAGATTTTACCACATACTTATAGGTTCCTCAAATAATACTAATCAACCACTTTGAAAATATCTACAAAAAATAGGGCAAGACCAATTTATGTAACTAGGGTGTTATGCAGTAATGGTAGATATTAGAAAATTTTGATCTTACTTCCAGGAAAAGATTTTCCTAAACTACGAGAAGGTACCCTAAGAAAATCTTTGGAGTTTGGAGTTTCATTCATAGAAGAGCTTAAGCGACAGATGAGAAAAACCAGATAAATAAATTTTGCAAGTTTAAATGATTGCTGCTCGGCAATGATAACGCTTTCATCAAAAAACTTTTTGCCTTCATAATCACCAGATGTGCCTGATTTATCACCATAATTTATTTCATGTAATGTAAGTGACCATTTTACCCTATAATTCTATAGGTATATATATCATAATGAAAAATCTAAATTCATGCTGAAATATTCAGCTGATGGGATGCATTAATGTAATAAAAGTGCCTAAATCTTTCTGTAAAATGTTAGTTCAGAAATAAATTGTTCCAAGGAAGAAAATATTGACAAAATAAATGTCTTTGAAACAAAGGCATTATTTCCTTCACCTACTGACTTGATACATGAAACACTTAAATGCGATTTAATTACAACTTGTTCTTAAAATCAATGTTCTCTATAAACATCTTCAATAAAAATAATTACAAACATAATGCATTAACAATGCCACCATGTTTCTCTCCTCGTCATGCTTTGATAATATTTTCCAACCTAAATGAAATAGAGCGAGGTTAGCTGTGAATTCAATACCAATGCAGTAATACTTCTTTCCTCTTGTTATGCCTTAATAATACTCTCCAACCTAAATGAAACAGAATTTGAGGTCAGCTGTGAAGTATAAATATGAAAATAATAATTTTACTCTACCCTTTCGTTGTTGTTTAACTTCAATATCTCCTGTCCTGTAATGAGGCAAAAGAGAGGGTTATGGATGTTTTCCAAGAGAGCCATTATAATTTTTTTAAATATAAAGTAAATAGTAGCTTCATAATGAATATACCAAGTAGGAAAACAATGGGAAAAGAGTTAATCATGCCATATTTCTATAAATTTAGTAGTGAAAATTGATTTCTTCATTCTCCTATGTTATATTAATTTTATTTATAATTCAATTTATTACCTTAAAAGTTATAGAATGAACACGAGTGCACCTCTAATGCTGTTATGAATTTAATAAGAAAATTAATAAGATAATGGTTATAGTTAAATTTAAAGAGTACTGTTCAAGATAAATATATGACCTGCTACTACTTTGCAAGGTTATGTTAAAAACAATTTTAAACAAATAGAAATAACACATCTACAATTTTCAGACTTGAAGACTATTAATTTGTCAGACTTTTAAAACTGTATTTATCAAAGATTAATTAAGTAATATATTTCCTTATAGAATGAATACTTAATTTTTGATAAATATTTGCAAGAAAATGAACTTTTCTTGTCTCACGGCAGCAATAAAATTATTCAAATGAATTTACTCAAAGGCATTCAATTCATTCGTTCACAGAAATTATTTTCACCGAACTGGAAAATGGTTGGACAATACTTAAATGAAAAGAAATATGAAGTACTTTGAAAGGACAACTTTCTATTACAGTTATGCTTATCCTACTAATCATTTCTTTCATCTGTTTAATTCATCAGTACCAACTCATTCTCTCAGCAATCACTAACGAGTATGTACCTCACAACAACACATACGGGATGAATGAACAAAATGTTTACAGGCACAGGCTTCATTTTCTTGCCATTATTTTGTAACTCAGCTTAGCAGCTAACATTAGTTGTTTATCTGTCAAAGACCAACCCAACCCCTACCCAACTAGAGTAACCCTTACAGAAACTCACTAATGTAATTGCTACATGAAGGTAGATTCCACTTCTTTTCACCTCACTTCACACAAATTTTCGAAGATTTATGAACTTGATTTCTTACTTCCATGTTTTGCAACTTCCCTTGCCTTAATACTGTCCAAACATCATAGATGTCTACTCTGATTTTCCTTAACACCATCAATTCCCTAATCTTGTTGTATTTAGCACCAAGTAAAGTTTCTGAGTGAAATGATCTTACTTTCATCCTTATCAGCTAAAGTATTTCCCTTTCCAGGATGAGTTCCCTTGCTGTAATTTCCAAATATTGTTTTGTTACATCATCATTACAAGAGATTAATACCTGAGATGACCCACCCTTATCTTACTATGCAGTGTTTCCAATTTTACATCAACGAGAGGACGCCATCCCCCTGTAGTATAGAAGCATTTGGAGGTACTAACCCTGTCTGGAATAGCTTTAACTACTAGAGTACAACAGAGAGAATATTGAAATGGTGGATGATTTTACATTCTTGGTAAAAATCTTTCCTAAGAATAGAAGAAAAGATGGAGAGAGAGAGGAGTTTGAATGCACAAAGAAGATAAGAGGAACGAGAGATGGCAAAACAGGAGAGTAAGTACCAACAGGGTGATGACTGAATAAGATCTAAAAGAGAAGCTGTATGACCTGCATTAAAGGGATGTTTTGGACAATAGATAGAATTTTGGACGAGACCAAGTTGTGGAAATCAGAAGATTATGTTTTGGGATATTATGAGTGATACTACAAGGAATGAAAGAACAGGAATTAGTTAACTGAATGTAGCAATAAAGTGAAAAGTGATAGAGCTTAAAGAAGAAAAAGAGAGGATACGGATATGTCTGATGCATAAGATATATGCAATGCAAAGGGTGTAGGGGCATTTAAAATCAAACGGCAAATAACAAAGGGAATAGCACAACTGATGTGTGTGGATTAATAATTCATCACAAGTAGCTTCATTTCTCGTACATTTTAAGAAAGTTAAAGCCCAATATCAAGAAAAGATGTAACTGAAAGTTTGAAAATATCACAAATTGAACATTTTGGAATATTTTTAAAATAAGGCACTACATTTCCTTCCTTCCATTTACCACAGCTTAATGCTTCTTCCCTCTTAATGCTTAGATGTAGAAGGGGGAACAACAGTCTCAATTTTGCATACAGTAAACTCGTATACCAAAGAAAAACATAATTGAAAAAAAGCCTGACAGGATCAGGTATTAAATCTGGGGTGTTCATCTATCTGAAAGACTGCTTAAGTCAACTAAGCTAATGACCAGAACATTTTCTCATACTGTATTCAGAACTTAGTAGATAAGACAGTGTGGTTTCGTCTGACTGTTGCACCATCCACTGTCATGACTTCAAGGAGTCACTGGCCATACAAAGAGGTCTAAAAGAGAATCCCCCTTAGGTAACACAAGGAAAGAGATTAGGGTAACTTTGCATAAGGGATTTTTCATGGGTGTCAGTCCTTATGTGTGAAGTTACCTTAACCCCTAAACTTGTATTCTATTCTTCTCATAACTCTGAGGCTTTTGTGCAGGAAATGATGCACCAAAATCATTATCAATATAGACATAATTTGCAAGCATTATAGAAATAGAATATAATTAGTCTGTCAGAAAGTTAAAGATTTGAAAAATGAACCTCATGATTGGACAATTTACTTTTATCTTGATGTAAGAGTCCAAAGTCCAAGTAGGTATCTATGAGATAATTTTCTTAATAAGCTACAGAATGTTTGGGCTTGTTTTGTAGCAACTAAGGATGAGATAGCAATGTCCTTTAATATTTACCTTTGCTTTATCCTTGATAGACCATAAGTAGAGAATGATTTGGCCCATCAGTCTCTAATCACCATGCAATAAAGAAATAATTTATGTTTTAATAGTCAGAAAATGGGTTTTGGCAGAATCTAAATGAAAGTCAAAGCCAAAGACCATAAGATAATATTGAGTTATATACAAATTACAATGGTTTCTTTTAAAAGCCGAATCATGGAATTTTGATTAATTTTTCATATCTTTTAGTCACATTTAATAAATAGCACTACATGTGCATAAGAAGAGATTTTAAACATTCCAGAGATGTTTCATCATTGGCATGGAAAGTTTATCTCACATTGTTTTTACGACATGAACTTTACATTATGAGAATACAGGAAAATAAGCTCCAAGTATCACATTTCCATAGGTCAATCAAAATGGAGCGAACTCACAGCCTCAGATGAGCAATTACTCCATTAATTGAATACTTCCTGCTCACATCATATTCAGGATTATAGCTCATTTAATTGAAAGACCAAATGAAACATCTTTTAGAAAATTTTCACTTTAAATACATTTGCCAATAAAATTGCTCGCAGTAAATTCATTTCATTCTGTGAGGAAAAAACAAATATAAAACTATAAAGTAAATTTCAGTCTCCTTAAAAAAATATCATCACAGAATTTAAAGTCATACAGTTCCTTATAATCATATATACCTGATACAACTCTCTTCTGTTCTTTGGTATAATATCTGCATTTCATTTCATTTCTAACACTTTATTAATTGTTTCAATAAGAATATCTCTCATGGTTGTTTTGAAATTTTTGTACCACTGCATGGCAAAGATTCTTCTTTGAACCTTTTCCTCTAATGTTAACATTCTTTCTTCGGATAACAGTAGAGGTAAATCAGACCAATTTTTTATAAAAATTAGAGGAGCACCATGGTCTTTAAGTAGTCTCAATGGAGACTGGACATTATTCCTATCACAATTTCCTGGAGTAACTACATCTTCAACTACTGGTATACTTCCCAAGGATAAAGATTCATAAATCCTATAACATTCAGTATTCATTCCCACAGGATTTAAGGTTAGATCAGATTTGTGGATAGATGAAATATACCTTCCTAAAGTTAGTTTTGTTTCCAAAGGACTCCACCTGAAAAAAAATTCATAGGAGAGTATTATCTTTCACAATCATATGAGTAGAAAATTTAGAACTATTCTGGCTAATAGATTCACTGCAATAATGCTCTCTTTACTTTCTTGGGGTATTGCTCAGTTATAAATAAAAAGACACTCATTACACTTTCAGTCCAAACAGGCTACTGCAGAGACACTTTTTGATGTTTAACTCTTTTTAATATGCAATAAGAATGAAGTCAAGGAACTTACAATTCACAGAGTGATATCTCAACCCATTCAGGTTTCTGAAAGCCCACCAAGAATTCACATTTTCTCTCTTTAATACTGTTAATAATTTACAAAGAGGAAGAAAACATTAGTTCAAACTGAATCAACCTCAAAGGTCTAACAGGGCTGCCTACTAGAGTTGAAATTTTGCAAATTCTATGAAAAGTAACTAAGTCAATGAAAATAGCTTACTCAAAAAGAATCAAAGGCCATTTAGTGATTTTTATGTAGCATTTGGATGAATTCTCATTCATAGAAACTGAAATTCAAAATTCACAAAATCTATCACTCCTATAGAAATTTCTGCATTTGATAATATTCAGGAAATCTACTGGAAAGTCAAAAAATTCGTGGAGTAGCATACACATCTGTTATCAATTTCACCAAAGTTAAATGTAATATCCATAAGGCTATCTTGAGGCAAGAGTTACACTATCTTTTCATGAATGAATATTTAAATGCGAGTGTATAAAAGAAACTAATATGGTTGAGAAGCATTATCCAAATGTATGGCACTGTTCTTTGAAAAGTAAAAGAAGGTATACTAACTTTGGGCGTCCCAGAATCAAACATTCATCCTCCAAGCTGTTCAATTTAATTGTATCAATTAATGTTTCTCTTGATGAGTTTTTATAAACTGTCCCCAGAAAATTGCATAGGTAAGGTCTAGAAGAGAGCAGGTCTACATCTTCATCTTGCAAATTTGGAAATCCTCTATACCTGCAATAAAAGTAATTCTCACCATTAAAATTTTTTTAGCAATTGTATCAATCATACCTTATATAAAAATGATAAGCCTAAAAGTTTGACAGTTTAGGGAAATGTTGATACAATGGTCAGTTTTCTTATAACTGGACATTAAAAAAACATCAAACTTTGTGCAAAGTTAAACATTTACATTTCAAAAATAATGACCTAGATTCATCCTAGTATCATTCTAAACCTTGCTGACATTATTGGCACCAACTTCTATACAAGACACATTTATAGTTCATTCATACCTTTTGAAGGATTTATTTATTTGAAATTAATCACATAATAATTTGTGAATATAGGAACTCAATACATAAAATTGTAAATGGGCCTGTTCTATGCCTGGGTGATATTTTTATTCAAAATGCTCTCAAAAACTGAAATTCATTGCTGTTAGCTGTTATAGAGGCAAAAGGAGAGTTTTGTGGTAGATATAACAAGGAACGTTAATGTCATGATTCAGAGCAGACAGTTTTGTAGTAAACAAAAAGAGTGGATTAATCATATGATACCACTTGCTAGTTATACACAAGATAAGTAGCATTGTAAAATAAGTTGAAATTTAATTTTAGCATGGTAGGTTTAACAGATGAAATACCTACACTTAATTGATATGAAAGGAATTCTTCTTTGATTACACTTGTATATCATTGTCTCAAACTCCCATCCATCTCCATTTATAGCAAAAGGTTTTTTTATAAGAGCACATTGTGCATATGACTCATATCAATCAGAAATTTGATAAAATATGCACATAATGATGGAAACAATTACGTTTTAGAGATTAGAGGGCCATTCACTCTTGAGCGCAATTTCTGTTTAGCAAATAAGTTTAAAACAATCAAATTTGTCAGCCAGAATCCATTCAATTTGTATTAAATAAGGGCAAGAGTATTTTTTCATAAAACTAAGTAGCATACCTTTTCTGACTTAGGATTTATCTTTAAATAATTAGTTAATCTGAGGCATTTACAATAATACTACAGTAAACACATTCTTCACTAAGTTTCACATTACTAGAACATAATTATTGGGTTCACACCAAGGAGGGGATGACAGGTTTATGCCTTCTCAATATTATGCATATACTTCCTAATAAAACAAAATTCCTGAGAATTAATTTTGAGATTATTTTAAAGTATTTAACTACCCAGGTACTATTATAATCTCTGAGAATTCCCAATTCTAGCTATATGCTATATCATTACAAATTTTGAGATGAAACACTCAACTCTCTCACAATCATTATGTAGATTTATGGAAGATGAACTGCATATCTTCACAGTTACTTTATACGCTGAGAATTGCTAAGTTGAAGTCAAAACTGAAATGGTAATATATTAAACATACAATTGGTTGATATCCTTTGGAAAAATCTCAAGGAAAATTGCAAACACCCTTTTTTGATTATAAGTTTAGAGTCATTTACATGAAAATAAGCCATAAGATATAGAAAAATTGTGAATGTGTTGGTGAACTCTTTTTAACATAACATCAAAGTCACCACTGTTTTGAAGCAATCTCATAGTAGATTACCCATAAATAGTGAGTATGAACTATGTATCCTTGATAAGTGAGTCATATAAACCAGTGTCCATGTAAATATTCTGGAAATTTGACCTCTGATTCATTCAACTATTGCAGGATGAGATAGGATTAATCTGTAATGAGTAAAGATAGGAGAACTGATGATGTAAACTTAGTCATCATAGTTAACAGACAGTCTGAAAAAAGATCTTCACCTCCAAAAAGTTGTTTGAGGATCATAATGATTCTCTTTCCCTGGTTAAAATAAGATTCATAGATGAAATAACCTCCTTAAAAAAATTATCTTTGCTGCCTACTAAAAGGGAATAACCACATCTCCAAATCCAGAAATCAATGAAGCAAGAACTTCTCATCAATTGATAGACTATACATCACAAATCTTTCTTAAATATTCTCAATCCTAAGCTATCAAGGAAGGGCTGCATATATTAAAAATCACAGTAATGTCCAAGTTGCCATGATACAAAAATGGTCCAGAAAAAAAGAAGATATTACATGACCATCTGTCTTCATAGTTGAGAATTATGCTATTTGAAAATGTACCAAATTCAAAATCCAAAATGAACCAAATATAAAAATGTATCAAAATGTAAAATTGAAGCATCAAAATAAACCAAATTTTTGAGAGTTTATTTCACAAGTAATGGGAGAGCAAACAACTACAAAATGGTATATACTCATTATGGAAAGAATTTCATTCATAAAATGGAACAACCCATGTTGAACCCAAAGTTATAAGTGATAAAATAACAAAACATGCTACTTTTGAAATGTTAATACGAAGAAAATAAGGCAATCTCATCTATTATTAAAAAGCTTACAAGATTCTCAATCAATTTTTGTTATTAATAAATTATTTTCTTTCAAAAGATCAGTTTATTGATTCATAAAAGCACCTTAATAAAGCATGATAATGTTTTTAGTGATAAAGCAGTATTTAAAAAAGGAAGTAACTTACGTGGCTACTCCCAAGGGCCATTGAAAAAATTCTCGATTATCTACTAACGGACTGTCATAAACTAGGAACGCTGCATTCACTTTCC
The DNA here is from genome assembly GCA_036926295.1 of Pachydiplax longipennis. Classification (NCBI taxonomy): domain Eukaryota; kingdom Metazoa; phylum Arthropoda; class Insecta; order Odonata; family Libellulidae; genus Pachydiplax; species Pachydiplax longipennis. The sequence continues at coordinate 9,111,856 of JAVFKF010000010.1, forward strand.
CACCTCGAGACTTCATGTACGGCAACAACCAATCATTGTCACATTTTTCATCTCCCAAAGCTACGAGAATTACGTTTTTTAAGTACCTGAAGGAAGGAAGACTATCTAACCAAATCTTTGCAGCACTGATTTTGCTTTCAGAGCGACCATTTATGACTAAAACCAAGAACTGCACATTCTGAGGGACAGTGTTAGGAGCCACTCCTGGACCGGATCGAAAAATGAAGGATATATTATTTACGTCAAGTGATCCATAACTGTACCAACTATTATCTTTATCCGTTAGTTCACCGCCCAAAATATGTTTCCATAAATATTCGCCTATAGCAGCTTTCCCCCATACTTCAATGGTAGGAAGAGGAGATGTTAACCGACTCTTCTGATTAACTCTGGGAGATGTGACAGATTCCGTGAGGAGATATGAATCCGTTTCTTTGGGAAGACCTGAGAGAGGAATGTATTAATACGTCATATCGAAATTCTGTTTTTTGAACAAACTTCATATGCAATAAATCAAATTATTTACCCTTATTATGTTGTAATCGCCGATCATTATAGTATAATTTGTAAGCAGCAAAGCAGGTTAACGCTAAGTAAGTTATTAGGAACACTATAACAAAATATTTCCTCGAAATGAACACTTTCACTTTCCGTAGCATGCCTTGCACTAAATCATACTTGACCACTTTCATTCATTGCGTAAATTGCTAGTAAAACCTAGCCGGTGCTAGAAGAATCGGACTAATAAGGCATTATTGTATCTCCCCAATAAAAAAATTTCCTTATTCGGCAAGTCCAAGGAAAAGATACGTATAGTTTGTACATATATGGCAAAAACAGAATATATACTTATAAATTATTTCACGGGTACCCGAAAAAACGGCCTTAAATCAACACAACTACCATCCTGAACTAAAAGTCGGGTGTCACACATGGAAAACAAAGCCACATGAAATCTCCGAGTGCTCCAAGTAGAGGCAAAACAGCTGAAAATCAAACGTACCAACATAACCACTGTCCTTTCCCAAGTAATGCAATTTTAAGTTTTCGGCGATCCTGTTTTATCTTTATGACTAATCCGCTTTACTGATGATCTCATTGTCTTTCAGTATAGATTTTACCGAATTACAATGATAAGATCATTCGTCCCCAAAACAAACAAAATGACAATCAACGAAAAATAGGGCTCAGTGATTCCTGAGCTTAAGGAATAATATTTTATCTCCTTGCCCTTACAACTAATGAACAGATCAAAATCATATTTTGTGGTCACATCAATCTTATATTTTGCGGCAAGATTACAGCAAGAAGGCATTTCCCATCAGTTCTAAATGTGGCAAGAAGTGCAAATGAGGCTACGCACTCTGATTGGCTCGCTGCTTATACCATTTATGGACACGAAGCCCCGCCTTGAGCTCGGAACGGGCTGTTCAGCTGAATATTGTGAGCGACCACTTGTTGTCCGAGAGAGGGTTAGTGTTTGCCTCTGTGCGTTGACGGAATTAAACTTGGTGTAAAATGGCTTACCATGGTCCATCCTACGGCCTAAGTAGGGAATGCCAAATGAAGGTAAGTGGTATATTACATCAATTTGTTGTTAAAAATGTAGTTATGTTATTTGTGGAGTTACGAGCAGGGACCTTACTTAGTATACGTAGCATCTGGGATTACTAGTAGGATTGTGGCTATTAGCATGTAATATGTACGAATTATTTACTGTAAATGCCCTGTTACAGTCATTAGTAGATAGAATTCTACATTACTATGATATTCCTTTAAGAACGCGAAACGTTTTCATACTTGGTTCTGATGACTCATTACCAAAGTTTTCATGTGATAATTCTGTCAGTATTAGTGCCTAGTTCTTACTATATAAATTCGTATACCATATAAGCTTTTCTAATAACAGAATTGTTGTTGCATAACCCTGCCGTAGCGGCCTATATCGATTTTTAAAATCGTTGGCTTACGAATTGCATGCACTGTAATGGGGTCACGGCTTTCACAGGCTTTAATTCTTTGTAATTGGTTGACAGACGTAGTTTTTAAACAAAGATGAAAGATTAATAATTTAGCAGTTGTAAAATGGTAACTTTCAATGACCTCGATGTTAACATTTGCTACTTAAAAATTGCTTAGGTAATCGCATTCCACCGCGATTCGCGCGTATTTTCAAAAGGTTGTTGGTCATTATCCATCGATTTTGAGTGCATATTTTTATTTCGTTGTTACTTCAGTAAGCTGTGTATTGGATGTTCGCATATGCAGAGAATGATTTATTAATATTTTATTTTATTTTTCGAAGATAATGTGAAACGCGCATTCTGATTGTTTTTCTTTACCATATACGTTGACACTTAGATTTTGCTGGAAGACTATCTATCCTACAAGATTGAATCTGTATTCAGATAGGTTAATTATCGGTTGTTCCAGCTTACATTATGACTTAAGGATGATAGTCACAAGTTTGCCTAATTTCAACTGATGGATTACTTCCCAGTAATTTTTGTTACTGCCTGTAATAAAAAATCGTGTCTCTGCAACTATAATATCACATCAACTATTCCCTGTGATTTAGTATTTTCGTGTTCCGTATCATCGGTGTCATTTGAGTACTTTCTCTTTAGTCATTTAATATTCCTAAATTCGTAACATTTCTAATTTTATTCAAATCAAGCTGGTATGTCGACGCAGAACTTATTTTTTACCGTCTTCTCCCCAACGTTTTTTATTTTTTTATTAAAAATATTAAATCCATCTAAAAAAAATTCGCTCCATAGAACCAGGTAACGATGGGAAGTTTCGTACAAGTTTTCTCCTTATTTTTAAATCCATGTATTTGTCGGTGCAGAGATTACTCTTTTGCTCTTGCAAATCTCATTTCACTACACCGAAATCAGTTATTGATTGATTGTCGGATTTTGGAGGAATAACGGTTTTATTTGTTCAATCTTCAGGCTTAAATTTTCGTATTTGCTTTTATATCTCCACCCTTTTAGCTGCCATGCGATCCGTCCCAGATATTTTTCTGTGATAAGGAATATTAATGGGAGAGTGCATCATTTCCATAATGTTATCAGAAATTCTAATTTACAGGAAAAATAGTTATCTTTATTTTTTTGTAATTTATATTTGAGTTTCATATGAGTATGATTCGGTAGAAAGTGCTTGTTCTACTTACTGAAATTTTGCGATTTTGCATAAACTTTCCTTGGGCTTTACGATACATCTAATAAATATAGTTTAGATCTATCAAAGTCAAATTAGATTTAGCATAGATATATCATTAATATCAAAGTTATATATTAATATCTAGTCAGTAGTCTTCCCAAAATAATTGTATGCCAGGAAAATTTCTTTTAGTTCCCGGCATGAGCAGAGAATTAATGTCTATTTCGAATGTGCTGATATTACTCAAGCGTGGATGATCCTTACGAAAAGAACCCGTGAAATTTCAAGCACTCGCGTTCAGTGGTTTGGTTAGTATGATCAAATTAAGCTAACAGGTGGTGATGTGCGAAAAATTATGAACATTGAATGTCGCGCCTTCATCGAGTACACTTCGTTCTGACAAATGTTCTTCACTTGAAAAGGTTTAGCCCTCACAGATATGTTTCTTTACCGCAGTTTTACGCTTTACGATGAAAAATAGAGCTGCAAGTATCAAATCGCCTCGAATGTCACTATTTCATTGACCGCTGTATTTTTTTTATGTCACCAAACGTCTAAAATTCCACATTGGCTGAGATGTCGCACTTTCACTTTTCGGTGAAATGAAGGAGCGACTAGCTGTTATGGGGAAATGGATACGTGCTTGAAATAATAAATTACTGCCTGTCGTTAAGTGACAGGGTTATGCAATTTTCTTTTCAGCTTCATATCTTGTAAAAGATGAAAAAAATACTCTTAGATAATTAATCGCTGTATTTTCTTGTCGTTCAATTCGGTAACATTTCTTACTTTGATTATTAGCAATTAGTTTTGCTTATAAATTACCATTCATATCTAGGTTTTCAATAATGCTGCTTCTATTATTCGAAACCATGATAAAAATAACTCTATCAAAATTTTTAGTCGCATACATCAACATTTATCTCGAAATTTGCCCTCGATAACTATAGAGCGGATATTAGCAATCAGAGGCACAAAGACCTCTTCGAGGTACCACCAAGAGGTTACTCTCCTAAAAAATGACAAAACGTCCTTTTCAGGCCTTATTAACTTTGAGGCCTTAATGCAAATTCGTCCATCTTTATATTCCCTAATGAATTAAAAACATTTCCTCAGTTTTGGTAAGTTTCAAATATTTACTGCTTGACTTCGTCTTCATTGCAGAATATCATCCGGAAGTAAGCAATTTTCTGCAAAAGAATTGAATTTAACATTGCCAAGATTTTTTAACATGTTTAATTTTTCAGTTTTAATACTGCAAATGCATTTATATCTTGTAACAATCCATAGTACTGTTTACATTACAGTCGGAAGTTTTATGCTAATATTTTTTTCTTTTCATTTATGAGTACTAATACTTTAAAAGTTGTTTAAATGTGTTATTAATATTTGACCCTTTTTTGGAAAGGTTAGGCAGCTCTCCTTCTTTGTGTTTGAAATTAATCACAGTTTGTTTTTCACTTAACCGTTTGTACAATATCAAATTATTCCATCTTTCTTGCTTTAAATTATCCATTATCGATTTTTAAAAATGGACTCAAGTAATATGTATTTTGACAAGGAGTTAAATTAATATTTATGATCAATTGTCAATGTTAAAATGAATCCTGATCTTACCATGAAAAATGTTTTTCAAATCATTGTCTATTTGTTAATTTATGTAAATATCTTGGATTTTTAGTCCCAAGCCAAATTCAATATGGAAAGAGCAGTAGAGGCTGTGAAATGGATGGAGGAGGTACTCGGACGGCCTCTTGAAATGCCTAAGCCTCAGTTGGGCATGAGAGACCAGTTGGATTTTGCTGCAGCTCTCAAAGATGGTATAGCTTTATGTGAGTAAGTATCTCTCCCAGTTTTTCACATTTTTCTTCTAATATCTCTAATGTACATGTGTACTTCACTGAGTTAATGGCAAAGATTTCATTAAAATATTAAATTAAAAATTGAAATAAAAAAGATACTTGTTCTTATTTTTAAAATGAGATGTTGAAGTGATGGAAGTAGTAGGAAACGTAGTATGCCATCTTCCTGTAAATTACAGAAACTATCCAAAAATTTTATAAACTTAGGATTATATCTCCAGTGTTATACGTGAATGAATTTGGTAACATTTTAAACTTTAACATACAATAGTATAATATCATCAAAACTTTTCGTGTGCTATTGGCTAATATTAAAAATAGTGGCCAAAATAATTTTATTCAAGGTTTTCTGTAAGTGAATTTAATCCTTTTGTGGTTTGGAACTTTTTCTAGTTTTATTATTAAGAAATTTCCTTCTCTTTCTATGTTTCCTCACTTCTAATTGTATTTTATCTTTTACCTTTCCTAACAAAAAGAATCATTTCATTATTATTGACACTTATACTCCATCTGTAATTATTTGCTTTATCCATATCATGGAGGGTTTTGAATAGGTAAACCTAAGATAGCACAATTGGAATTGGAAAAAACAAGAATTGTTTCAGAGGAAAATCTGTAAAGAATTGTAACAGATTGATAAATAGGGATATTATGAATTTGCAAGGAAAGTTGCTCTTAACATCTTCTGAAACAAAAACTCAATGCTGGATATTTTCTTGACTGAGGAGAAGAAGACAAAAATATTTCTAAAATTACTAGGAAAATGACAGTATTCCTCACATTCGTATCTGTGATTCTGGAAGAATCCTGGTTAGAGCATGGTTTTCTGTGTATGTGACTTGTAATACAATCAATTGTGAATTGTAGGAGTGCTCTCTTCTGACTACATTTTGCACAATTAAATCGTTTCAGTAGTAGCACTAGAGCAGATCTTTCTTTTCATAATCATCTTATTGTCTTTTAATTTTCTCCCTTTTAATATTTGCCCAGAATTCCTTATAATGTTTTCTACCTTAATTTATCTTATTTCCACTTATATGCTTTGTCTATTTAATTACCCTTCCTATTTACCATGAAATATTCATGTAAACAGTCAACATTGAATTGTTTCTGGACTGGGGAACGCGGTTTCATTTCCTGATCTCATCTGACATTTTTTTGAGTCTTTTCTTCCTTAAGAATCTATAGCTGTCATATTTTAAATTTAGATGGAAATTTTTGTTAGCTTGATATATTGGTCTATTTCTTCTGTAAGCCAACTTATTATAAATAATTCATGGTCATTTCCCGCTGTATTATTTTCAGTGAAATATATCACTGTATTGATCCCAATAAGAGCTACATACATGATTGAACGTTCATAATATTTCAGATTAATCAACAGACTGCATCCAGGAGCAGTGAAGAAAATAAATACTATGCGGGCTCCATTTAAACAGGTCAGTGGTCATTTTAATTTGGTGTTTTTGATTGCAACTTTTTGCAGTGAGTTTATTATGCTACTTATGAATTAATTTTCATATTGTTTCTCATCCATTTCAGAGAGAGAATGTGGAAATGTTCCTGAAAGGTTGTGTTGCGTATGGCCTCAAATCTCAAGATCTATTTCAAGTGAATGATTTATATGAACATAAGAATCTTTATATGGTAAGTTTATGCAATGCTCATCATTTTGCTTGCAAAGACTTTAAACATCAATGTGGTGAAGTCATGAATTTTAAACTGGAGTGGTGCATTTCTAAATGCTAGCTATCCTTCTCACTTCTGGCAAAGTTTGTGAAAAATAGATAATTTTTTAAATGAAATGAGAGCCTCATGAAAGATGTGTCATGAGTCATACATCAATGAATATAAATTAGGAGAGGGCTGGTTCCATATGGTAAATGATGTATGTATACATTCTTAATGGCTGGTGGTCAATGCCTTACATGGTGTTAGGCTTTGGGCATTTTGTATCGATGACCACTGTCATTTTGTGTTAAGTAACCACTCTTCTATCTGTTAAGTATTCTGCGTGAAAACTTTTTGGAAGTAAAAACTTAACTCTTTTCTCACTGCAAATCACTAGTATTTATGATGGAATAAGATAAAGCTGCCATCAGCTGTATTTAAAACTGCTATTCCTTCTCAGAAACCTGATAATAACATTGTATGACTGAAAGTCTAACATCACCTCTTTCCATTGTAATGAAGCCTATTATATTTGTATGTAAATATCAAACCTATTAATCTATTATATGCATTGGCCAGTTTTTATTCACTTGAAGCCAAACAATTTTTAAATACATTGTGAGAAAGAAGAGCGAAGGAGCATTGTACTTTTATTAAAATTGTGGGAAAAGTTCAATGATTCCTTTCCCCTTCACTGATTTTGTTTTTAGTTAACTAATTGTTAAGATGAGAGATTAGTTAATATATTATCAAGAGAGGTTTTTAAGATAGCATTAATCATTGTTTGTTTGTTAGAAATTGGGAAAAAAATGGTATAAAAGTTGAGAAATTTTTTTTCTTATCTTGGACAGTAGATAGAAATTGAAACTTCAGGAATGATTATGTTTACAAGATGTAGTATGGTAAAAATATTGTGTATCAAATAATTAACTTTAACTATGAAGATGTGAAATTGCTCATTGCTGTTTTATGAATTGCTACAATATTGAACGATAATCTAAATTTACAATGCAACATTCAGTTTTTTACCATTAGCCAAATCACCGCTTGCAACCTTCAATGTTTTGTAGCAACTAATTTATTTATTTGATTTGGAAATGATGAATGATGAAAAAAATCATTAATGTTTTTTGTGTTTGGGTATTGGCTGAAATTATTTGTAGGACTGAAAACTCTAAAGAAACCTACTATGTCTTTATCATCTTATTATAGATTCTTCATGTTACAAAATACTTAAGGCAGTACATTATTGCATTGTGACCAGTTAATTTTTGTCTTCCTTCCTTTTTTCATTTTTTTACTTTTAAGTTTGTAATTATCTATGTTATCATCAGAAGATATTTTTATTGCTGCAGCAGCCTCCGATTTCACAGACCTTTCTTTTTTGTTTTTTGAAGTATTTGTGGTAATAATAAGTGTATTAACTTCAATTGAATAGACTTCAAGAGTGAGGGTTTACTTAATTTATCCAATGCTAATATTTTTCAGGTGGTCGACTGCCTTTTTGGGCTTGGAGGAATGGTGAGTATGAGAAATTATTTTTACTCACCTAAGTTAGGGGCTGATCATTTCTTATGTACAGTAATGTTCAGCATTAACACAATATCCAGTGGTATTTATGAGTAGCTGCAAAACATACTACTAGGAGGGAACTTTGGATTTATTTCCTAGTTAGTTTTTCACTATGTGGATATAATTAATGATAATATAACTTTCACGACCTCTTGAACAAAATTGAAGGCATTCATAAATATTTTAAAATGTATTTCAGAATAGTAATGAGTGAGCAAAGTAACAAATAATTGTAGCCATGTTCATCTTTCCATTTAGAGATAACTTTCTTTGTATTATCTTATGTGTATTAGATTATCTTATGCAACATTCATTTGTCTTTCTATTTACCTAAATCTTACTTCTTCATTTGAGTACAGGCCCAAAAGAAACATTTTCAAGGTCCTGTCCTTGGAGTAAAAGTTGCTGATGAAAACAAGCGTAACTTCACTGCAGAGCAGCTAGCCGAAAGCAACAAAATTATTGGACTTCAATATGGAAGTAATAGAGGTGCTAGTCAAGCTGGAATGACAGCTTTCGGGAATACTCGGCAGATTCTTCCTGATGGTAGATAATACCATTATTATTTACTCTGAGATGTAAAAGTGCATTCAATTTATAACATAGTAGAATTATTTTTGCTACATCTTCAAGCATTGGTTTTATATTTTTGTATTTTATGAGCTATGAAAGAATCAAAAATAGGTTTATCTTATAATTTAAAAGCAAATGAAGTATTTTTCTTTGTGTGAAAAAGGCTTATAATTTTGAATTGGTATTGTCATAGCAGGTGGTTGCCAAATTATTTTGTCCACTGTAATGTAGCGCTGTGTTATGGAATATACCATTATTTGTAGGTATCGTATACAAGATATCTAAGACTATTGAGTATATAATATATGTTGGAATTTATGAATACAATTCTATCCTCGCTGTTGTTCAAAATGTAAACATGTTCATTGAAAATGAATGTGTTTCTATTTAAACAACACTAGATACCATTGTATATATGTTATGCATAGTTTTTAAAGAGATACCCTGATAGTATTATATTTGACATAAGATTTGTGAAGAAGAAATAGCTTAATTTTTTCCTCCTTAAATTTGTTAAAAAATGAAGAATTAGTATGTTAAATGGTTGAAAGTATATATTTTTATGTTTTCTTTTCAAATAGATTTTGATGGTACATGATGGTGTTTGGGTATGAATGGAAAAATTGTTATCAATTTACTTCTTCTGTAAACCTTTGAATCTCATATGAATGTGCAAAAGGATTGAGTTGTTCAGTTTCAGTCAATATTCTTGATATGCTTTGTAATCTTGAATTATGAAAGCTCATACACTGCCACGAAGCTGTAACTGATATCTTTCAAAATTTTGCAGTTCTGGAGGTATTTAATCCATTTTAAATAGCATAACATCCTAAATTTTGAAGTCATCTATCATTAAATACATTGTATGTACCACTCTCAACTTATGCCATTCTATTTCCAATTATTCATGCCTGCAACCACATGCCATTGCTTATCTTATGGATTCTAATTTGTTAAAGAGGTCATTGAATTTCCAGGAATTGTGTAGATGTAAAATGCTCCTTTAGCCAATAGTTGGATTCTCTAGAGATCCTGTGGTGGCAAGATCAAGGTAACTGCAAACTATAAAAGGAAACAGTTCTAAGTGACAGAGAGGGACACACAATGGGGTAGTGTAGGGACTTTTCAGTAAGTACCTTCTCAGAGTAGTTTCTTTAGTAGTAGTAAAGGTTTATTCCAGGGGTTTTAGTTATTCTTGATCTAGTCACTATGGTAGTACCAGAGAATCCACCTAACAACTTAAGGAGCATTTTATATTTCTATTTTAATTACAGCCATGTACAAATTTTCTTTTATAGCATTTCAGGAATTTTTCTACATTACTTATTACTGTTGTGTTTTATGGAATATGTTGCATTTTACATTTATTACTATTGATTCTATTACAAATACTGATGTTTATAAATTGAATAACATATTATCCCCAACGAATATCTAATGCAAATTTTATACCACATCATTTTATATTATCAGAATGCTTAAGTCAGTTAAATATATTCCTTTATTTGCCTTCATAATATTGAAGAAAGCAGCTTTTCTACATATGTTTAGCTAAACCTACATATGTTTAGCTAAAGGATTTTCATAAATATTCAATCAGATAGTAAATGAGTACTTTCTTTGCTATTCAATTGCTAAATGATCTTGAAATTTTGAATAAAATATTGCAGAGGTCATCTCTATTAATGTTCTTTAGTTGACCTCTGTGAAAATAATGATTGTAGATACTTCTATCAGTATAATGATTCCTCTTAAAATCTTATGTTGTGTGTTTTTGAAGTATTAGTACTTATACTTTTTTCTAATTTTGCCTTGAAAATAATTTGTGCAAAACTTCTTGTTTCTTTTATACTGTAAACTTATCCATGTTGATTTTCAGATGAAATTTTATCAACTTGCTGTACAAAATACTTATGTTACTTTATCATGATGAAGTTTTTTCAGTATGGATGATGGCGAAATCAGTTATCTTCCATTCATAATGGTAGTTTATTTACAATTAGACATATTCCTGTATAATATTAAGAATTTTTCATGGCATTATATACAATTCTCTTATATTACATGATTTTAGTCTTACAAGATTCCTGGAAGTTTAATTACTTTTAGTAAGTGATTGGTTGTGGTGGTGATCAGCTTTTAATAGTCTTTAACTATTCATGTTATTAATTATTTAGATAAAATGAACTATTATTGTACAATAGTAAGCCATTTTCTCTGGAAGTGTATGTGGTGTATTGTTATGCAAAGTTGATAACCATTTCCTTCTATTGAATGTTGAAATCAAGAGGGTTAAGTTAGTAACAAGTGAATTAATACCATGTTAAATGTAATTACATTATTTTATCTCTAACTCGTACAGCAAATGTAAGAGCATTTTAAATTCATCTCTCTTTTTGAAGCTTTTAAAGCTTTTAGATATTATTAGCTGGGTTGATGTTCTCATTAAATTTTGTGAATAGCTAACCATATATGTTCTTACTCACTGCATGCTATGACTGATATAGCCTCATTTAGTATCGAAGTTTTCAGATACTTTAGTTTCTTACTTTTCATTGGTAAAATACACAATTTAAGATGTGATCTTATAGAAATGATGAATTTTTACCTCTTATTGAAAGAACCAATATTCAAAATAATTGTCATTGGTTGAAGGAATAGTCTTAATGTTTGGCCAGAATTTGTTTAGCCACATTTATGATATTATTCAGTTCAATTTTCTGTACTTTAGTGCAATTAATCATTGACTTATTCAAATGGATTGTAAATTAGAAATTGAAACTGTTGATTGTCATCAAACAGTTAATGATCTTCGGTAGCTACCAATATTACTCTTGCATACCAAAATGTCATATACTTTTTGCAATGAAGACTATTTTTAATGAAGTTGTGCTGATATTTGTTTGGGATTACATCCCTGAGAGTGATAATTTGGATTATTCCATAAATCTCTGTCATTCCTTTTCTGAATGTTTTTAAAAATGAAACATTCATATTTAGCTCTAGAAATATTTAATTTTGCTCATTACCTCAAGTTTATGAATCTAACTTATGGGACCATTTTCTGTATTTACTTACAAGAATTTTATGACCTATTTTTCAATAATTTAAAGTGAACTATATTATGGAAAATCAAAGAGATTGAACTGGTGAATGGTGATGTAATCCAATAGTGAGCCTTTTATTATCAGTGGCTCTAGAAACATAAGATGCAATGTATTAAGAGGAGCAATTGGCAACTATTTTCTGCTTTCGAAACTGACATTTTGAAATATCCTTTTTAGGGCTCTTTGAGTTGTCCCATTACATAATTTTTATATAAAATTATCCTAATTCAAATACTATATAAGGATTGAGGATGCAATGGAACTCAACCATGCTTAATTCATAATAATGAATAAAATGATCTGGATAATGCAAGCACTTTTTTGAGAATTGTTTGTAAAAATATTTATCTTGTTTTGTTAACTTACAAAATTCAGTAAGATAATAGCTAATTTATATTCAAAGAACATGAATGTCTGAAAATCATTTTATGCATTATTGAGGAATAAAAATGTGTGACAAGGTATGCCAATATTTAATGTAACTTCAGCCATTTGCAATGGAAAATAGCTTAAGTGAATGGAATCTGTTATATTTTCACTGTGAAGTATGTTCTTTCTCATTCAAATTTTTTGCGATTGTTGCTCAGTTCTCTTATAATATGGAATTTCAAATCTTTCAGGTTTGCCTCTGTTACTAATCAATCAGGAAAGCATGATAGATATTTTTACTGGAAATTTTTATGTACTTGGATCATATAATTATTTCACTGCATTTTTTTAACCTGTTGAAGTAGTTTTGATAACATTTTCTGTGAGACTGGCTTAAGGTACCTACTGTGTAGGCATAAATGCTTAAAATAATTGTAAAACTATACTCTCTGCCTTGTAGTGCATTTTTCTTCAAAGAACAGGTATAAGGTTTTGAATGCATAACATGGTCATCCAATAATGGGAACAAAGGTACATTTAGCAGTTTTTGAATCTCTCTGTTAAATTTTGCTCATATAACGATTTAGCCATACTTCACTTACAGCATGATTGTATCAATACAAATTTACATCTACCATAGATAATGTATTTTAAGAGTACTCGTATTTTGCCCTAATGAATTTATCTTTAGGTTATCTTTCCTAACTATTCTCCTGAAATTGGTTTAATTTTAAAAACCTATTCAGTATAAATAGGAAAGTAAATTTTCTGAAGATATTCATGCCATTGTCTTTCTTATGTCTCATATTTCAAGTATCGAAAGAGATAATGGCTGTGGCTGTATTACCATACAACATTTTATTCATCCAGAGCAAAGGATTTTTAAGCTAAATCCTTATAATGGAAGTCTGTGATTTTTACCTATTCATATTGCAATGGGAGATTGTTTTTCCCATTGCCAAACTTTCATACCCTTGCTAAGATGCCTAAGAAAAATACATTTTTCCATATATTTTCCTGTCTATTTCTATCCATCCATTCATGGATGTACATGCAAAATTGACCTCTCTCTGTTACTTCTCACCTGCATTGTGCTTTTTTTTGTATGCTTGCTTACGATATATTGGAATAAGCATTCTATTGGTTATGTAAATATATGGGTGGCCTGAATAGAATGGTAGTTTCCTTCGTGCAGAATGTAATAAAAATGTTTGTTTCAGATTGTTTCATTAGATGTGATCAGAAACAATTGAACTCAAATTTCCTATATCTTTGGTGAATTTATCCTTGGTGCAAGTTTCTGCTGTTTTTCTGGTCAAAAATCTTCAAAAGTAAATCATTCAAGAAGTCAGGTTTTTTGATCATTGAATCATTCCATAAAGAGTTGTGCTATTAACTTTGGCTGTGGGCTTTATTTTACTGATATGTAAACATTTCTTGATTTCATAACCTTATCGTGCAAACGAGAGGTTATCTTCATGGAAAGCAATCCATAATGTGGAGCAGAATATTTTTGTAGTTTCATGTCTTCATTAACATTTTTTAATGAGATTTTTTTTCAAGAGTTTAGCTGCATCTCTTCTCATCATTTGACTAGAATAAATATATCCCTGATTACAATAATTTTCCAAGAACAAACCCTTTTAGCATTGATATTTATCACAATAGTGTGATTCTAGTTAAAAATGTATTTTGAAGAACTCATGATTTTTCCTTGTTTTTGCCCTTCAGTAAGATTTTGAGATCAAATTCTAAATATATAGACTGTTGAACAAATAGATGTGTATTTATGGAAGAGCTTTTCTTTGCTAGATTTTTCCTTTAAGATTTCCTTAAAGCCTGTATATATAAAAAACTCATAGGTGCTATTGCCCTCACTTAATAATCCCGTTAATGTGCAGTAGTAAAAATCACCTAAAGGATTTTGTTTGATTAAATTGAGGAAATAGGACCTAATCAATCTGTAAAAAAATGTGTTCAGAAAGGGGGTATGTTTTATCAATCACTTTGTCATAGGTAAGATGCTAAATTATTCTAAATATCCTCTTTTTGCTTGCTACTCATTTCGTAAAAACTTTAAAACATAAAACTATCCAGCTAACTGTCTCTGGTCCCAGCTTCTTTTTATTGTAGCTAAATGTTCCTAACAAACTGATTGCCATATAAGAATTATATATACGTATTCACAATGCCATAAAAATGAGTTATTATTTCTATACTTTTTATCTTATTCTAATTATCTTAAAAAATTAACGCTCTTGGTCTGGTGTGTTACTCATAACTATGAGAGGTCATGTTTTCTAAAAACCTCTGAATGAATTGGGAGTTAATATTAAAGAATTTTTACATTCAAAGGTAGTTCCAGTTGTTAGATATTGCATTTCATAGACAAATTTTCAGTGTAACTGATTGCTTTGCACCCTTGCACATAGAGTTTTAAAATACTCTTAGTTTTTCAGCTTTATATGTCATTTCATCAATCACACTTTTTCTGCAACCACCTCTAATCACGAAGCTTTGAAATAAATTTATCATGCGTGCCCTGTTGTCTCGGTGATTTTATTTATTTTGGTTCATCTTGTTTTAGAGGAGTGATGTGTCATTCATAAAGATTCTTGGTTTCAACTCAATTTTTTTTCATTAGTTCCTGATATCCACACGCAAGGGACTCTACATTGAAAAGCCTTGGCCTCCTCTGCTCCAATCCTGCTGTGTGCTATGAAGTGCAGCTGAGTAGTTTTAATTGTCTGAGGAAACATTTGAGTGGATAACATTCATTTCTGCTCCCTTTATAAGTCTTCTGAATTGCCTTTTTAAAGGTGAAGGTTTTGGAAGGCTCAAAGATCAAGTCCTTTGCTAGTACCCATATATTGGCGATCACAAATCAAAAATGAAACAGCAGTTTTATCTAAATTGGAGAAATATGTTACTTCTACCATAATTGTTTTCATTTTGCCATCTTAAAATCTTGACATGAAAGAGTGTTTTCATTTCAAGTTAGCCCAATGTGGAAATATATTTATTACAATTCCTTTGGGTTTACATAAAAAATTGTTGGCAAGGGAAGTTGTAATTGTTTCTCCATTTTACAAAATCATCATATCAGCTTTCATTCTGGAGTAAGGTAGGGGTATATCAGGTTGCTTTTTGGTACACAAAATAGAGTTGTTGATTGAACTTGGGGTAACCATAAACAAAACTTCATGGTACACTGTTATTGCCATTTGGCCTTCCATACAAGTTATTTACATATTATCTTCAGTCATATTCTCTGGTAGAATTTGTCATTTAAATGATTACCTTATAGGCAGCATTTTGAAAATTATTTTCTGAAGTTTCATACATTCTTTTATTCTTAGTTTATTTTTTTAGAAAGCGTCTGAAATTAGAATGATGTCTCTATTTCATTCTATTGAATGTTGTGATGTATTTTGCTCTCTCAATAATAGAACATATGCGTTTTAAAAGCCATCATTCTTACCATTTCTGGGTTTTCATAAACTTTAGTCATGTTATTGCTAGTATGTTACTTGAAGTAATTGCTCAGCCCCTTAGCAGCTTTCAAGATAAACTCTGATGGTTGTTATGTAATTTAGGTATTTCTGGAGTGGGGATATTAAAAAAATTGGCAAAGAAACATATTTTGGTTATTATAAGGGCATTTATATTTGTTCTATGAGTGATATTTTTGTAAAGTGGATGAACATCTGCTGAAAACATTTGTTGTAGGATATTTCATTTTCTTATCCCATGTGCAATATGTTCTGAAAGGATATTTTAGGTCTAAGTCATCTTATGTGGAATTGGGTGTTAAGAAGTAAAAGTTACGTTTCTATTAATACATTGTGTACAATTGATTTGAGGTGTAGAATTGAATGACATGACTAATTATGCTAACATAAAGTTCCACTTGTTAATTATAATAGTTGTTAAGCCTCCATTGGAATGGATGTTACAGAGTGGGAAGATACTTCCTTAAATTGTTGCAGATTTATTGCATAACATTATAACATCATTTTGTCTTAAAGGTTTATGATAATGTATGTTTTACAACATAAGCAGAGTATATATATGTATATTGTAAGATTTTTATAATTTAAAATTTTTGAAATTTTAGTCTGTTTTATCTGCTGGAGATTGATTGTAGTCTTTTTGAGATTAAACAAAAAATTGAATTATTGTCTATTTTCTTATTACTTTAAGGAAAGTAGTACCTTAGATTCTGTTTCCACATCCTGTATGTTGGTTACTTTTTGCTTCAGTTCTGCGAGAAGTATTTGTTTGCTTTATTACATATTGATGCTTAATCATAAATTAATATAGCATATAGGTAAAGTGTATTTGATTCTTAACATAGCGGTATCTTAGATTTTGAATTTCCCAGAGATAGAATGTTAAATTTAAGAGAAATTATTTGATTCAAAATTTCAAATTATTCTTCTCTTGTTCAAAATGCATGCACAGATAAAGAATATTTGTTGCATAAACTCCATGTGTTGTCTACCCAAGTAATCTCTCACTGTTGAAACTTCTCTTGTGAATAGCTCATATGCAATGACTGGGCTCATTGAGAACATAGGACTAACCTGTTTTAGCATGAAGAGAAGATGATGCTTACTTTATGAGGAGCCGCATCTTCCTTGGAACTGAAACTGCTAATTTTGTTCAATAGAATCCTCAGAAGTTGTCTTAGGATCGCATTCTTTTCTTCCAAAACATTGAGCTCATCTCACTCTGACAAAGCACCATTCATCATTCTTGAGCACACACAAAATAAATGAGGGATCCACCAAGAGATTTCCCCAGAGTAGAAAAATCAGCTATAAAATTAAAATGTTTGTAAAAGTTACAAACTCAATGCTGATAAAGGTGTCCTAAAGTTCTAATCTTGAGGTTGAGACACTGACTCGTTCAATGAATGGTTTACAAATTTTACCATCAATTTCTACATTGATAAGTTCATTTCTCACAATTTATGTTAAATTTATCATTTTCTTTATAGAAATAAGACCTAGGTATGAATAAGTTCACTTGCTGTTATTTTGGATGGGAAAAATTAGTTTGAATGATTCAGATTTCAAATGGCCCAATGAAGTAAATTAACGTTGAATTTTAAGGCACTGCTGTTTTCTTGAATGCGCTCATTCAGACAACTGTAGTTAGAGAAACCATGTATGTGATAAATACTTGGAAGTAGTCTCAGTTCCTATGGACCTTTTTATATCAGATTGTTAATTACCTCTGTTCTTTTGTCATTGTTCACTTAGGTATTAGTTTTAAATTTACAACATTTGAACTAATGTTCTAGGATTCTAATGAAATTCAAGATTTAATCACTTGTATAATATTAATATCAATAACTGATAGATTTTTTAATAATCTGGTGAAACCTTGGGATTTGTTTGATAGAATGAAGAGAAAACTTCAAGAAATACTTTTTAATCTTCAAGAAATATTCTTTTTACATTTGTGTATGCATCTAGCTAATGAATTTGCAGAAGTAATGGTCACTATTTTTCTGGGAATTAAAACAATCACATTTTCTTCCTTGAGTTCCTGTATGTTTTGGTTGTTGATTTTCAGTCCCACTATTTTTTTATCCATAGATACCTAATAAATCTTCTATAATAGTAAGATTTTCACAAACCATGATGTTTATTTACCCAGGAATGATGTTCTTCATCCAACTCATTGTTTTTCTTGAGTATTTCCCTGACTTATGCAATCTAGTAGTTATAACAATGGACAACTATTTATTTTGCTGATTAATTATTGGATAACAGGTCAACATTATGCTGCTTTCTGATTGCCAAAAATATCCTTTATCAAATTTGATGTTTTATTGAAAGAAGTCTTTTCATGTCCAGAGTATGTTAATACTAATAAAAGTATTTCACTGATCATAAATGTTAGTGTCAAAATATGTTTATCTTTTACTTTTTTATATCTACCACCAACAAGCAAATCTGAATTTTAAGTGCAACTTTTGTTGATGAGTTTTTAAGA
Organism: Pachydiplax longipennis; assembly: GCA_036926295.1. Classification (NCBI taxonomy): domain Eukaryota; kingdom Metazoa; phylum Arthropoda; class Insecta; order Odonata; family Libellulidae; genus Pachydiplax; species Pachydiplax longipennis. The sequence continues at coordinate 9,130,187 of JAVFKF010000010.1, forward strand.
TGTTTGCTAATCCCCCCTCTGTATTTCCTACTAGCTATTGTGGATCAGTTCAGTAATTACTATAATCCTTCTGAACTACTTAGTTATTGTTGCAATCTTCCAACAGTATCATATGTATCACATACTATAAGTTAATTATATTTCCATTCAAAAGGACTTCTGCTTCTGTATTTCAAAAGCCTTTCTGAAATAAACCAAGAACAAATTAATAAGTAGTATAGATTATGGTATATAGTATTAGAGCCTTATACTCAGCAAAGTAGCTTATAAATTACTTTTCACTGTCTTCTAATCTGGTTATTGTATCAAAAAGTGAGATTTGAGAATTGAAAATCCTAAAAAGCTCTTTACACAAATATGAGTACGATAATTGATGCCTTTTTGAAAAATAATTATGACTATTATTTAAGGAGTTGTATTGAAGATGCCTATTAAACTTCTAATTAAAAGTTGCCATAAAAGAAAACTTTCTGGGTGTCTGTAGAGAAAAACGTGTCAGCTTTTATTTAGAAAAGTATTTTAAATTTTTTTTATTGCAAACTGTATTTCTCTTTCAGTTACTGTAGGTCCGTGCTTGAAGGAGTTTAGAATATAGCTTTATGACGTTAACAACCAATTCTTAGCAGAATTATGGGCCATTATGTTGAAAATTGCTTCAGAGTAAAATGATGAAACAGCATTAGAAATCAAATAATATAACTGCCTCCAGAAGTTACCGAGAATTTGATGCATAAAAAAGTATATCTTATGTTCTATCGAAAGAACTTTTCCAATTTGCACATTGTATTGCTTTTACAAAATTTTCTTTGAGAAGTTTCCTGCCATCTTGACTTATTACAACGATAATTTCCAAAAGAATATGTTGAGTATAATTATCTTTTATAGTAAACATTGAGAACAAAAATAAAAGTGTACCACTAAAAATCTGAATACTTTGCAGTGAAATAAAGTTACACCCGTCTAACGACTCTTTTCATGCGATCGAGTTCAACCGCGTTATAATGGGATAGCGTTTTAACTGGGATATTGTAATACAAACTTTTGTTTCTTTTGCATCAGAAAACAATTGGGAAATATACCTTTCCCCTTTTATTTTTCAATAAGTGATTTAAGCCTTAAAAATGGAAAGGAAACTTCCTTAGTTTGCTTTACTTGTCCCAAATTCTTACGCCAGATGAACTCACCTTCTCTAGTCCTTCACCATGGCTGTAGCGGGTACGTTTGGGGAACGGAAAAAATCCGCCTTTCAAGCGGGTAATAGAGCGTTTTTATAGCGGTAGTCTTACTATCGGTTTAGTGTGAAAGGGATCGGTACAGTGAAAAAACTGCTGGAGCGTTTTAAGCGGGTTTAACTGTAGTGATAGATTGAATACGAAATATCGCGAGGAAATAGTTTGAGTGAGGTTTGTAATCATAAAGCCCCTTTCCCTACTTTCCTCTATCCCTCTCTTTCTTACATCATTTTGTTCACCTTTATATATTATATTCCCTTTTCTGTCTATTTATTTTTTATTGGAGCCAATAGGACTCCCAACTTTCGTTAAAATTTACAATAGTATTATTCCATCGGTTACTATAACCTCATGAGCAATTTTTTCCAATAAATTGTGTGTGCTTGTTATTTCAAGATTTGCACAGGTATTGTAACTCCATGAAAAGGCAACAATTTAATAAATGTATCCATGATAGGTAAATTATACAGCAGTCAGGGGTGCGCTTCGGTTTTATGCATGCCCTCAGCAGTTCTACTTTTATGCACCTATTAATATCGACGATCTTGTTGATAAATAGAATTGTTGCAATTGATAATGTTATTGTTAATAATTTCATTATGTTTATGCAAAAAATTAATTGTTACCTGCATTTAATTTTTCAATGGGGCCGGTACATTCTACATTTCCCTTCATTGCTATAATTTACAATTGTTAATATTTACATCATATTCTCATTGTAACGAGTGAAATGTAGCACCTGTACATAAATCGTTCTGCTATAGTATGAGGTAAATTATGAGAACTCAGAAATTTTAAGAATGGGTTCGCGCGATAACGTTATTCCATTCCCAGCAACTGTTACTCCATTTCCAATGTCCTCGGAATCCAAATTATGGACTTACTAGGCTTGTGAGACATTTTTAATGAACTTGCAGGTCGTATTTTTGTACCAAACTTCATTCCAAAACTTCTACTAGGATGGATTGGGCAACTGCTGCTCTTTATCTTGACTCTCTCTAACTACTATACCATACTCTAGAATACAAAGACAAGCATCTTTAGCGTATATATTTTAATTCCATGGTAAATTCCGTAAATGAAGAACTCTCCATATATCTTGATGGAAATTCCCGGTGTAACGGGAAAAGACGATGTTGCCAAACATCTCGTATTCAAAATTGGAATAGATGAAAACTTGTTATTGATCTTGCATCTCTTGACTATAGGCGGGATGCGTGTAGTCCGCTTGACTCTTTACTGCGGCCCGCAAAGTATTAAAGAATGAAATCCTTTTTTAGGTATAAATCACGGTACTTCAGGTAACTACCGTTCATAATTTACATTATGAGCTGTAGTATAAATGGCATGCTTTGTATTTACTGTGTTTGCGTATACTGTCCTTACATTTGAAACTGCGGGCGATACAGTTATAAATCTAATTAGAATTAAACTAATTAGAATTTTAAAAATTTTACTTTACATAATTTGGAGTGTGGAATTTTCCGCAAAAATTTCATTATTTTTCCATATAAGTTTTACTTTCCACAATTCTTCCACAAAATTATGGAAAGTAAAACTTTTAATTCTATTTAGATTTAAGACAAATTTCCACCAGATTTCAATCAATACCTTTAACTTCGATAGAGCAATAATACTTTTTGAAATGAAAAATTCTTCTTTGCTGTTTGTTAATAGAAGTTCAGTAGTTATTTATTCGTTTCATCTCTATACTGATTGTTTAGTTATTTATTTTCTTCGTAATTGCTCTCCAAATGACGATTCATTTCTTAATAAATATCTATGATTTATATCAGGAATGGGGTAACTTTTTTTCGTCATAAGGTCGCATTTATCGTTCAGTCGCATAAGAACAAACAATTGCCAAAAGTCAGATAGTTTAACATCGAAACTGTTGGAGGAAAAACGGATTTCTTCGTCGAACGAAGTAAAAGAGCATTTTCAGTCTTTACTGTCACTTAGCGTCATTAGAAATACTGAAAAAAATAAATACGGGAATAAGTTTCAGGATTTGACTAGCCGCCGCATAGAACGCCCAGAAAAGCCGCAGGTTCTCCATCTCTGATTTAGACCAAAACCCGAGTACTATTTGAGCCGTAAGGTACAATAGTATCATCTACATCTACGACCATGATTGGTATTTCTATGACCATCATTGATCAGACTTTTCAAAAACCGGCCCCAAACTAAAGTAACAACAAGGGGGATATGATGCCAGAATAGAGGTCTACATGAGCTTGGACCGGGTAATAAGGTTTTTTCGGGCGCGGGCAGAGCTTTGGGCCAAAAAATGAAACCAACATCTTGATTCCATAACGAAAGACTCGTGGCTACCATATGGTGATTTTATTGTGTAACAAATTTGCGCGAATTAAAATAATTTAAAATATGCAGCATTTTGACATGAAAATTGTTTTGACATGACCTAGAAAGACAAAATATATTAATTTTTGCTCACATATCTGACTACCATGTTATGCTGGATTTATTGCTCACTTGTCATCGGTCGGTTTTAAGAATGTTGTGGTCTATTTGTTGTCATAGATTTACCCCGTGAAAATAAAAATTAGGCCCTGGAGATAGGAGAAATTCAGAGACTAACCAATTTCTCCACTCGCTAGATTGTTGTGATGACAAAAAGTAATAAATTAATATTTAATTTGCCAAGATGGAAAATTTGAGGGGAAAATTCATAGAGATATTTTTATTTATAGAACGATTATTTTTAGAAAATCCATGAAGTGCTCTTGTAAAGTTTGTGGACTTAGGTTTCTGCTTGGATTATGCTAACTTACAGTTCACAACATTTTCTTAGAGCTCTCCTGGGAGAATATATTACAAATAAACTATCAGCAAAAAATAAACTTTCCATCGTAATTTTATTACAAGTTCAGTCTGAAATTTTTGAAATTATGTAACTCCACATCACCAAGCTATTGAAAACGTTAATAATGAATTTGACAAGTCATGCATGATGCCATGCCAAAATCAAACTGCTCAAAAATATTTTAACGAATTTTCTGTACAAAAACTTCATGTTCCATAACGGAAATATTTCTTCGCAAGCATGTCAACACAAGCAGTTATTCTTGTTAATGCTGTTATATTTTTGCGAAAAATTAAATCCATCCATTACCGATTTAAGGAAGAGATAGATCCTCCTCATCATACTCAGTTTTTAAAACATCCAAGATTTCTTCCATCTTCGTCTTGATTTCTGCTAGCTGTCTCTGCGTCTGTCCAAGAAAAGTTATTTAGAAAATTCCCAATGAGTTTGTTGAAATACAATATGATGTTTCGATTGTTAATATTTTTTGAAAATATGGATTTAAAATAAACAGAGAACTATATTACTAAATTTCCTTTGTACTTACTTAAAATTACTAAGTAATCCTTACTAACTGAATATTACAAAATTAAATTACTATTTCACCCTTTTTATATCGTTACTGGCATTAGATTTATACTGGCATGATTCTATTGTAAAGGCGTGATTGTGGAATCTTTTTTCTTGTTTAAGTATTATAGCATTACTTCTAATTACATTCTAAAGGGTCTCCTAGAGCAGTATTTTACAACCTACATGGTCTGAAGTCTCACTTTTCTTCTCCTTAAGACATCCAAGCACCAACATGGTTCCAGGAAATAGGAATTTATAGTTAACCTAATTATATGTGACCCTTAGGTTGAGAAACACCGATCTAGAGGATGATCATGAGAATCAGGATTTATAAAAAAATTCTGTGGATGAATCTGGAGAAACATTCTCAGAGATTAATGACTTTTGATTGATATTTCATTATTCATGCCTTACGAAATGATTTGTGAATATAATTCTTCCTGTTAATTTCAGCTGAATAAAAATAGCTATTCTATCATTTAAAAGCGTAAGAGTAAGCCAATATGAACCCTTCTCTGACATTAATTTATCATTATTTCCTTATCATGGTTAGATACAACAGAGAAACGAGTATTTAAGGCAAATTTTGATCAAATCTATCCATTCAAACATGGTGCAGCGTCGATTTACTGTTGTATTTCTTTACTCTTTCATTTCCTATGAAGTTGATTAATTCAAAACTGCAAATCGAGGCTTAATCGAATCGAAGTGGAAAATTTATGTCATAGGATAACTTTACCTTTGTATTTTCTTTCTTTATGTTATTGACAGCCGTTTCTCTTCTGTCTTTTTCTGTTAACGTTAAATAGAGATCGTAGATGAGTTCAGCTCGGAAGGACGTCTTACCGGGTGCCAATGTATTAGCAATTTCAAGAAGATCGTAACAAAGTTGTATCTTTCTTTGGAGTAGGTCAATGGACAACTCTGAAATGAGATAAGGCTTTGAAATATCTTAGAAAATTTGCAAATTATAGAAAAATATGATTACATCTTAGTTTAGACATTCATTTGCTGAATAAATTGAATGTTTAAAAAAAGCTTATTCATGTTTAAAGAATTTAGTTTAAGTATGTGAGGAGTGATGAATCTTTGGAGTGTGATATAAATCAAATGTAACCCTTAGAAAATTAAAGGAATATCGTAGAAAATATTAGAAGATGATCGTAACGACAATAGCGATAGCAGTTTAAGATATTGGTCTCATAGCAATAAAAATTCCATGAGATGAGGTAAATGTATATAATTCGAATAGAACATATTCATCATTAAAAATTTCAGCTCATTAAAAAGTAGTTGATATTTGATTGGGTCGAAAATTTGTTGGCCGAAGTCATTCATGAATACAGATCAGAGAATATCTGAGGCAGACCTCGGAAAACCTTTTAGGTAAAAAATAAGCCAGAGAAATGTCTGTAATGGCGATATTTAATTTTTAACTATCTCTTCTTACCTTTTAGTGTAAAACCAGACATGCGTCCGTATATTTGAGTAAGTGCATGCTTGACTTGCAGTACGTGGTGATTTTTTGGATGAAGAGTGGACTGGTACTTTGTTAAAAACTCCTCTAGAAATTCCGGAGACATCTTTTTGCTGTTTTCACTTCTTCCTCTATTCGCTTTTGATGCTCGCTCTAATATTTCATCATGCAAAGATTGGTTTATGGAGTCCACTTCTTTCCATGAACTTTCTTCTTTGCACTTGTTACATTTCCAAGATGAAGTGTCTTCCAGTGGTTTGTTGGGTAGTATAAGACCATCACAGCCATCTGAGAATGGTTAAAACACCAACTTCATGATGATTACATTAGGTAAAAGGAGGATTACGTAATTAATTTGTCTCAGTTATTTAATCGGAAATTTTCTAAACCGTTTTTATTTCCTCATAGCAAGAGGTAATTTTTCTTCACGAACTTGAGATAAAGTTCGTTACAAATATTAAGAATGCCTATCCAAGCCCAAAAATTCTCTGAAAATATAAGACCAAATTCTGCGTCTAAGATTTCTTTTATTAAATTAGTACCAGCCTTATGGAATTTTTGCTAAACTTAGAATTGTGATTACATTGGATAAAGTTCTTTTTATGACAAAATTGAGTCTAATATTGCTTCGTGTTCCATCTAGTCTTGAGGTGGGTATACGATACCTTTGCACGCATGCCTAAAGTGGCATGCCAATTACTAGTTTTTGGCTCAAACAGTTACTTGCCAAATTTATTTTCAAATTTTTGAGGTATAACTTTTTACTTTTTTGTAAAAACCTGTCATAAATTTTGAATTCAATCAGTTTTACATTATTTTAAAAAATCCCCAATCAAATTTCAAGACATCTGAAAATGCTCTCAAAAAGTTTTGGCTGGCACGTAAAATATATTTGTATCAGAATGTAGCCGATTTTGGAACGGACTCTCAAAAAGGGTATCCCACCCCTGATTTAGTCCTTATTTAAGTCGCCCAGCAATTGTAACGGAAATACTCTGCGGAAAATTGACAGAACTTAAAAGATCTTGAATTTTTGCGGGTGAATCTAAGAATGAAATATTTCACCCATAAAAGAACCCATGAAAAGAAATCTGCCAAAGAGGGTGAAAACCCACAAAAAATTCTAGAGGAATAAGAAAGAGAGAAGAAGGCTAGCTGAAAAATATATCAAAGTATATAAAAATATGTTAATGAAAATTAACTTAATTTTTTTAATTAACTGTTATTTCTTATTGGCTGGGAAAAAAGGAAAAACAATTCACATCCATTATGATACGCATGTGAAATTCTGTCATTACATGCTTCCAAATTCCATGTAAATTCGCATATGTTAAACAATGGTTTCATAACGTCACTGCAATAGAAGACCATGCTAAATAATAAGCATGCAAATCAATACGCAACAATACATAAAAATAAATTTAATACACATAATACAATACCTTATATGCTGAATTATTTAAATAGTGCCTACAAATAGACGCAATTAATAATTATCATTGAGCTTAACTGTCATAAAATATTGATTATCTAGAGAAACATTGTCATCTAGGAAAAACCTGAGATATTTGAACGTAAGCACTCAACTATTCCTAGAGAAGACACTACTATGATCTAAATTAACATATTGTGCTTAGTTTTTCCTAGTATTTTATCATAAGTATGAATGATAGCATTTAACATAGAAGGTTTGCTAGGAATTTCAAGGAATCGAAGAATGGCTTTTAATGCAATTCCTTTTAGAGATTGTTTAAGAGAGGAGGTGATTTATGTTGATAAAGAGCTCCAAGCGGCCATTGTGCATTGTCCATATTCTTCTCCATACACCTAGTGAGGCAAACGAGTGCTAAGATTAATCATAAGGTTAATTCTCTCCATATCGTCAGTTATAAGTGAGAGTCTTCCTTGTAAACCTGAGAAATGGTTGCTCTTAAAAATCTGGCCAAAATATGCTCATGAGAATCAGTACAGTACCTTTGCCTTTTTCAAAGAACTTCATTGACATGGGTACGATTTGAAGAGGCAACCTAACACCCTCTTTAGTTACCAAAAACGATAAAATGAATGGTTTGCAGGACCAAAGCATTGGGGCATGAAAGCAATTGGCGCATTACCTTAAAAATGAAGTTTATTTGGAATTGAAAATGTATAATAGATGAGGTGTACAAATTGATGATGTAGTAAAGGGATGAGTTGAGTAAAGGTTTCAGGACTGTTCATGTTTATGAGAGACACAGGAAAGAAAGTCGTGGAAATTATCTGAGTTAACTTTGGAATTAAGGCTCCATGATGTGGAATAGATTTGATTACATGTGACAGCGAAGTACGTGAGGGTTTGTGAGACACTTTTTAATCTATGCCAATTAATCTTACGGGGTAGAATGAATAGACGAGTATGAGTGGGGCAGGACATTAATGAAAAAGTTTTGGACTATTATGGAGAGGTAAGAGCAGGATCTAGGAGTTTGATTCGCGTCATAATGGAGCACAATTCCCTGATATTTAATGTAATCATGATTGTTGCTCAACTTTTACTTATTTATATTTATAGTTTATTTCATTCATCTTTATAGCACATTTCATATAATACAATCATTCTCACATCAGGTCACTGGAAGTACTATGGTTTACTATTTCCTAGAATGTGTGTATGTAGTACAAGAAAATTATTCAGCTTGAATTTTGAACGCACCTTACTACTTAACTGCTCAGAAAATAGTTAACCGCAATGCGAATTTATGTATCCTAATTAATAATCGAATTAAAAATATCAGTTACGGCTGAATCCGTTTTTAAGATGGAAAATAAATATTACCGAGGCATGCTTAGTTCAATCAGTAGGTTTTTCTGAGAAATATAGAGGCATCTAAAGGGAGGAAAAATAGCATATCTTCATGTTGGGTCGCCAGCAATTTGGAGCCTGTTCATCAATGGCTGCGAAGATAATTATGGTGCTTAAAAATAACTAAGCAGAAGTTTTGTCACGCGGTTTGAGAATCTCCTCGGCTTCTGGGAATATTTTTTTAGCTCCAGCTTCGATTCATGTTTTTCTATGTAGGTGAGTCACAAAACGTGCTCGTTGTACTATACCCGGAGGTAATGGTAATTAATGATACAGAAAACGAACTGACATGAATAATGGTAAGCAGTACTATTACTAGTAATCAATGCAGGTGTGACAATTCTAAAGATTACCAATTTGAACTATCTCATTGGCTCCAAACCAAAGTTATAGCGACGAAAAAGATGAACGTAAGAGAACGTCTCAGTCCTTACGAACTTTTCTTTCTTACCATTGTTTATTGAATTGTCCTGCAGAATATATATTTTAGAATTCTGATTTCTATTCCAAAAATTTACCTCTTAATAATTACATTATCAGTGGCATAAATATATGAAATGTATGTTTATGAACAACTCTAGTATAAAAACGAGCGATGGAGGGTATGCATTGTCGTTCAGCAATATAAATCTCAGAGGGGTGTCTTTACCTCACAGAAAAAGCTGTTTTCAGGCAGTTTGTGTTATCCTCCCCTAAAAGGCCTATGAATAGATTAAAGTTCTATTTTCATCATTCAACACTAAAACGCAAATGCCTCCATGTTGATAACGGTATATTGATATGAGTATACATATTGATATTGGAGGGCTTCCGCTCACCATTCGTGAGTTCCTCTGGGTAATGATCATCTAGAATAGAGAGAGATCTCGAGGTTTGAAAGATATGATAAAACACAATGGGAATCATTGTTCCCTCTGCATTTATCGATTATTAGCTGAATTCAAATTTAATGAAGACAGAATTAAATGTTAAATATTCAGCCCCTCACCGCGCGCCGATAGGCGGCTTGCAGGGTGTGTTGGTAGATGTGATTTAAACAATTCCGTAGCAATGGGCCTGCCAGGATGTCAGTTTAAAAAATAACTTACTTTTACGGCATCGCATTGCTGCTATGTCCGTTTTCAGCTCGGTTGGGTCGCAGCATCTGTGGCATTCACAAAGGAAACACTTAGAAGCTAGTAGATGGGCTCTTCTTCTCTTGCTTGGCCAAAGACTCTGAGTGTACGTAGCTGTAAGAGGTTCACCTTTGCGAACGGCCACTGTTGTGTACACAACCATCGTTATTTTGTTCCATGGACCGCCATCAGCATTCTCCTATATCATGAATTTAAAGGTTATATGGAAACTCAAAGAACTCGGAATTTTCACCAATTAAGTATCGGACGATGAACCATCAATGCTCGTATCTTAAATGTGCGTATAGCGGATTTTGGAAGAACCGCCTTGTGCGTAATGAAGTTGCGGGTTTTGCTAACTTTATGTAAATTATGCATTCTAAATACATATTTTTGTAAAATATCGCTTCTTTTTGGGAACGCGAATATTCATTTTGAATAATTTACTCTGTATATCTATTCGAATACTTTTAAGGTTTAAGAATGCCTATTCAGTTTCCTGTAAGTAATATGGAAGGATGTATCTGTTTGTTGCAACAGGAAATTTCTCGTTAAGGATCCTGTTGGAATGATACCTTATTAAATTTCCGTTTCAACATCATATGAATAGCATCTTTATCGGAAATTTCATTGATCTTTTAAAAACAGTCATGAATAATGAACTTTATTGGAATAAAGCTTACGCTATCCGTAAGGTTTTCACTGAAGAATCCGACTTGAAAAATAATATATGTTAATGGAACACTTCTCTTCGCATTCACGGTAGAAATTCGAGCCTTAGTCACCCGGACATGGTGAAATTCTTATAGTTCAGAGAGTAACATTATTCAAAGCAACTCTGTCAAAAAGTAACCCTGTAATATACGAGTTTCATGTATTTTTTCTTAGTGAATTGCTGATATACTACTGGCGGATTTATGTTAACGAAATATCTTTCCAAATTTCAAGTCTTCATCTTTCCAGTAAACAATATTTACGTTTGGATATTTCCACGCGGAAATGTAAAAAAGATTTCTGCAATTACTTCGGTAATGATACGATTTCGCTAGAGTACCAAAGTGTTCGCCAGACTTACAAAGGTCTGATAGGATTTAGACTTGAATTCCTGGAAGATACCATCGCTAAAAATAACTAACATAATTGATTTTTTTTATTTATATCGGAATTCTCCAAACTGTCATGTAGCCAAAACTGCATCGATCTGAAATAGATCCCAAAAAGGCGAAAAGATGGATATGGTCTTCCAAAGTTTCAACGATTATCCCTAGATGAATAGCCTAAAATGCGCCTCTCAGTACGTTCTTCTGATGATCTGAGTAGATAAAAGACGCAGATATATAAAATAGAAAGAATATGACTAGATAAATTATATCTTGAAAAAATTCATCTTGAAATTCTAGCTGAACCATTTCGTGTTCTCTCTCGAATCACGTTCACTTACCAGCTCAAATGAATGCCTCGTATTTGGACAGCAGTCATGATTCATGAGAGATGCATTGGGCAAAAGTGCTCTTGCCTTCAAATCTTTCCCTTTTTTGAGGTTGCACCTCACCTCGAACGTGTTGGTATCCAAAATGGCACAAACCCTCAAAATCGCCTCCTCATCAATTCCTTCCGAATACATCTGCAAAACTCCGCCTATGAATTGAGCAACATTTCGGCGGTAAGCGGCGTACGCAGGGGTATTCAAACGCTCTTCCAAATGACTCTGAAGATTTAAGATGGAATCCCAAGACTTTTTTGACGTCATCTTGAGTAAAAGACAGCGTAGAGGGGTGAGAAAGGTATAAGCGGAGACCACTGGGGACGTGGAGGCGGTTGCTAGTGCCATCGGATTCAATCTATCGCTGCATCTCCTAAGAATTTGGCACTCTGCAGCGTGGAAAGGGGAAAGCTTGCATTCCGAGCAGCATAGAGGCCATCCGCATCCGGAACAAGGCGTTGCTTTGCCACCTAATGAACGGTGGCAGCCTAGACATATGGCAGGCGAAGCTGCTTTTGGTCCTACAACTAAGGCGCTTTCTCTGAGCACCACTTCTCCTGCCTTGATGTCCCTCGTGGCCACCAGGAATCTCCCCTGCTTCTCCGACGTTTTCACTTCATAAGGCCTGCATTCCTTCTTGTGCGTGGACCAGTGTTTCTTTTGATGCTCGCGACTGCAGTAGAATACGGATTTACAATCGGAACAGCGCAAGGGAGTGGGTCCGCTGCATATGGCGCACTTCATTTTCCTGTGAAGAAAACATATGCAAGTAGGACGGGATAGGTTTCATATTTTATAGACTTTCTGAATATTTTGCATCTACGGCCTGCAGAATGATGCCTGAGGCTCACTCAGCTCTTTGTGGAACATGAATATGACTTAATGGAATTTAATTTGACTAATTATTTAATTTTTCTATTTTCTTTAAATTTAATTAATTTTGATTGAGAAATCGACCTTACCACTGGTTTAATTTTAAAAACTTATGTACATAGTGTATTTTCAGTTTATTTCATTACTTTTGATGTTTCTTCAGGACATGCAATTAAAATAAAATTCTGCACCAAAATGTTTTGCCTGATCCTTTCCAAAATGGAAATATTAATGGATATTTTCATCATCCTTATGCAAATATTACTCCTTCAGCCTTTCAAAATGACGTAATTTACATGAAATTGCTATGAGATACAGTAGTGGAGCTATGGCTCCACTTATAAGTATAAACTGATATAAATGAATTTTACATTAAATTTGTATGACTCATACTAAACTCAATAGAATAACCAATTTTAACAACATTTCTAGGGTTTCGTTTATACGACAACATAACGCTGAATATATTGCATTTGAGAACTTTACTTTTAAATGGATGCATTTGATTTGCGAAAGGATGCATGAATAAAAGTGCTACATCGATTGTTTCGTCTTTGAAAGAAAACGAGAAAAGCACGTAGGGTCGTTTAAGACCATTTAGCTCATTTTACGGCTATTTTCTGTCGTGCAAGACCTTTGATTCGGCTCCAAAAACAACTTCTGAAGCGATCGGTGCGAACTGCGAGGCGAGATGCGAGGCAAATAGTGAGCGACCCGTTTCGCCTCGCATCCTGCCTCGCGTCTCACCCGAGTAAACGCGCCTAAGAGGAGACTATAAAAATCATGACATTAGATATAATAAGTCTCGATATCGTTCTTCAATGAAGACCAGTTGTTGTTCCTGTTAATATTATTCGCATTTATAGTAAAAGCAGGAGGTACAGATTCAGCGATGGTTAGGTATTCCGAACTAAAAGAAAGTTTGTATTCCCAGTTTGAAATGGATCTATTCAGCTGGTTTGAGAATGGATGGATGAAGGCAGGATGACAAATATGGTATGCGAGGAGAATGAGATCGGTTCAAAAGGGTGAGAAGACTCCGTCCGAAGTGGTGAATGAGAAGCTAAGAAAAAGGGACGGGTGTATTTTGAGGAACGAAATGTTGTTGAACGAAAAAATCCGTCACTCCACCATTTCGTTACTCCAGAGAGTAACCTCGGTAATTTCTTAACTTCTTAAGAAAACTCATTAATTGAAATGTTAGTAATTTAAGGTATTTTCTATACAATCTGAAAAATACTATAATCCGCGAGTTCTCAGAAAAGAAAGTAACGACTCACGTCAGGACTTCAAAGTACTGCTCATATATATCATTAGCTCATTGCATGTGATACTATGTATATGGGTAATTTGGAAGTCTCGTTATATGTTTTATGGGTGCACGGCGGAACTAGAAATAAATTATATTTCTGGTGGCTATTACATAATATGTAATATCCTTATATTACATTATCCGTATAATACATCCGTACATTGTATAATATGTAATGTACGGATAACCATTGGAAACATGAATGCGGAAACGTGTCTACAGGATATTTCTGGAGATTTCGAGTTGAACGATGTGTTTGTGGGACAACGAACCTAATTAAGACTTCGAATTCCATATTACAAGTGTTTCGAAACATCCCAACGATGATGTGCCCAAAATCCTGTTGTGTTTATAGGAAAAATTTGACAATATTTTGAGTAATCTTACATCGAGATAACGAGGTCTTTCTCCAGCTATACCATCAGTAATAAAACTAAGCATCTTACGGAAAATTCTGAAATTCTCAGTTAGCTGTCGGTAGATGACCTTTATATTTGTTAATTTCCGAGAGCATACACCAGGAGAGTTATGCTTTCATGTATCGTGTATAATATCGTGTCGAGTCTTAAGATTCATTGGAAATCTTCCGAATGGAATGGAGTCTAAAAATAACAACTGTTAGGTAGCGTGCCAAGGAAGGCTATTTATCGTTCTGGCAGGGAGTTTGTTCTCAGGAAGGATTATAGTTGAGTAAGGAAATGCATGCGTGAAAGGAACATGAAAAAAAAGCCGTAAAATAAACTAACCGTAACCAGGAGTTAATTTGATTCCCTTCGCTTCAGCTACACAAATTCGTGTTGAAATGAAAAACCTAATAAAATAAAACAAAACTAAATTTCTCCAAGGGTGTGAAAGCAGGGATTCGGAAATAACTGCGACTGCATTCCATGCACCAAGGAACTTAGTCATCGACTGTCCGAACAGCTGTACACGTCGGCAAACTCCATATCATTCACCATCTGTCATTCTCATAATTACCAATGTCTAATTTTGTCTTAAGAAATGTTAAAGTGTCTCAGAGAAAGCGACGCCGCCTGAATGAAATTCTTGGTCTTTTGTTTCCCTATAATTCATTACAAAAGAGTAGTTCACGGTCGTAATTTCTTTGCTGTTCTCGTTTCCATGTAATTTTGTGTTATCCAGCCATATCTCAGCTGTCAAAAATGGTTTTGGATTGGCTGAGCCTATCTCAACAAGTCAATGATCGATTGAATTTTAACGTACACGAAACGAGGGACTTTTCACAAATTCTTCCAAGTTTCCTTGGCCTATATCTTATAAAATACAGATATTGACACAGATTTCAAATCAGATATTATTTGAAATAATCTGAGCCATTTTGAAGATGTTTTTATCTTAACCTTCGAGAGATTTGTAAAAATGTTGATACTTCAACCTCGTTACTTCCGAATATGCCCATGTTTTGTACTGTCATAAGTACTATGAAGCGGGCAGATAGCATCATTATCAACCATTAAAATTCAACTATAATTTAATATAACAATCATTATTATTCCGTCGAATTTCTCGTATATTTCATACGTTCCTTATCAAATTACCACATTTTCCTGCTTGCAAGAAGTGGAGGTCCGCTAGACTAATAGGACCTAGTATTAACCGTAAAAAAGGAAAAAATAAATAATGGCTCTGTTACTCTTAGATTCTGTCAACGGTGAAGCTAAGAAGCTATCTTTTACCGATTGATTGAAACAAAAATGAAGACGTAGAGAGATATGGAGTAATATTGGTGCTCATTTCTGAGAAAATTTTGCAGAATTAATTTTCATCTTACTGGCACCGCACAGGCAAAAACTCTCCTTCCATAATTTTGGAGCCAAATTTTACGCTTTTATTTATCACATATTAAGCAGAGCGATTTTGAGCTTTCATTGGAGAAAAAAGCCATTTCCTCCAAGAAATCAAATTGGGGACTTACCATTCACGGGCTATCCTTTCCACTGTTTTACATACATCTTATCACTCTTATCATGAAATGCTTTATCAGAGTGGCCTTTACGTGCTGCAAGGAATCTAATGATCAAAGGTACTAATTTCATTTTGAATACGTCACTAAATGCACACTGAAAAAATTGCTGAGAAGTCGCTAAACTCCGAAGAAAATTCGCTGCAGAGAAGTTAAAAAATAAAATAGCTTAAATTTGCCCTACAAATAGAATATCAGTTTATAATTCACAGAAATTAAATGTGGAATTCTACGTCTTTTATCAACTGAACGTAGAAGTATATCGATTCCAAAATAAGTCATTTAAGTTAAGTTTCGAGGGCATAGAGGTAGGTCGACGAAACAACATATTCCATCGAGTGAGAGATGTTTCTAAAACGGAAAAAATATCTTAAAGTGGGATCTCGTATAGAAAAATGGGCAGAAAGCGGTCCCGGATTCGATTCCCAGTGGGGACTCCGTATGTGCGGAATCACCTCAGCCGTCGAAGCACTTTTAACAATACCAGATTGCTAAAATCATTAAAATGGTAGTTAAAAGAAGGAAAGTCGTCAGATCGATCGACATGCAGAGCGACAAAATCGCTAAATTGATAACTACGCTTGTGATGTGCCACCATTACTAAAATCGTAATATATTTTACGGGCATACTTATTACGCTAATGTAAATTTCCCATTCATTATTTTGAAACTGAAAACTAAGAGACAAAGGTTCTCCAAGCGCCGAAAGTGGCAACCGTCTAAGGGCGATTCCCGGGTAACGAATAATCGCTCAGCGGTCACCAGTTATTCAGAATCTAACTGAAAACTACTTTGTATCAATACGGTAGGGAGTGATAAATTTGAATCTGCACGATTTCCGTATAATTAACTGTTATGATACTTAGTAATTCCATTTTTGAACCGTTCAGCGCCGAGGTTCGTGCAAAATCATTTGAGCTTAAGATGAATAGGTTGTAATATGCGATGATAGAACTTATATCTGACTTCTTTGTATTCCTGGATGGATCACTACGTCCCGCAAACAGACTTTAACGTTATATTTTTCGAGAGTAGCGTAATTATCGATTTTCCGGAGTAAAATATTATATACTTTATGCCTTGTTACTCGCTGCTATTACACTGAAGAAATTAGATAAATAAGAATATGTGCGGGGAGAGTGTCGCTGTATATAAAGTGTTCTACCTTTCGGTAGGTTCATGTGCCCCCACATTCCCTATTTAATTCCCTCTCCTTCAATTCCCGGTAACTTATCCCACCCCTTAATTCGTCTGACAAGTGTCGCTGTATCAACGGAGATTTGAGATTTAGTTTAAGAGATTATTCTCGCTCGAGAGCTTCCTCAGAGACGAATAACAACGTAAGCTTTTAAAAAATTCAACTTAAAGCTACTCAGACTTTTTGCTTTGATATACCGGTTTAACTGGCAGGGTACTTTTCCGATAGAGAACACTGCCTTTGGCATAGTGCACTCCTCTCTTTCAAAAGCCACGCACGAGTTACGGCGCTCTCACCTCAGGTCGGAAAAACTCCCCATATGAATATCCTACTTTTCAAAACTTCTTGGCTGTAATAATAACGTAATATTTTTCGTTTTTTTACGCTGGTGTTAAATGAAAAGAAAACACATTTCGGTTCGGTTCCGGTGTCGCTCCTTCTGCCAACGTAGAAACGGTTCGAACCGGATTTTCGCTCCCACCATTGCAATAGAATATATTTCTTAAAGTTCGGTTTATTATTTTTAACTTTTAATATTTACATTACTTTACACTAAATTTTAGAATAAAACCTATTTTCGGTTCGACGGCCTGGTAAGAAATGATTCCACCTTCTAAAAACAGAGACGACTCACTCGAATCGTCCTCACAAGAATTGGTATGAGGTAGACAATTTATCAATCATTTAGTCACTTTCCTCAGTTGAAAAAGTTTTTTCCCAGGGAGTGAACTGTGCTCTCACACCGGGCTACCATAAACCACCTCTTGAATAGCACCGCGTTAAGTGACTTGCGTCGGAGATTATGTCATTCAAGTTAACAGAGATGGCGAACTTTGGAAACAGATGATAACATGGCACAGAGAAATCGTCGCGAAAATAGATAACAAAAACCCACTCCAAATCCTACCGTCGAAGAAAAAATAATGTTCTTTCTTCTCATCAGAAGTTCAAATTACCAGATGATGGGCTCGTCAAAGATGTTCCATACCAAAAGATCGCCCTAAATTATGTCACACATAAGGAGGGGTGTGGGAATTTGTGACATCTCATAGTGAGGTTATACAGCTATGTGTGACATACTTTTTGACAGAAGAGGGAGGTCCGAAAATTCCCAAAATACTCTGACATGATTTATGGACGGTTCCCATGACTCCATGCCAATCAGTCGTGAAATATGGTTGTTCTCGAATAAAATAAGAATTTGAGCTATTGATTCCATTAATTAATAAGTTATATTAATTATTTAAGCACCAAGTAAATTTTACAAAATCCTGCAAACGCAATCGTACGATGATTTTTACATGGTATCATGATTTATATGGTTTATCGTACTCAGCTAAAAGAGCAAAGAAGAGAACAGCTTTTATTCGGGTAAGATATTTTTTTTTAAATACTATGGTTAATCAATTTTTATCATTCCCTTGAACAGTATTGATTTGGTTAATGGAGAGAAAATTTCGGTGGTTAGCAAGTTATTAGTTTTGTAGGGGAGAAGGGCAAAATTACGTGAAAATGCGTCTTGGATATGAAAGAGCAAGTATTTTATTTTCTTATGCTTGTGCTTCGCTTACCTAGAAAGAAATAAGTTACTGAGGTCTAATCCGTGAGTAAAGAGAAGA
Source organism: Pachydiplax longipennis (assembly GCA_036926295.1). NCBI lineage: Eukaryota > Metazoa > Arthropoda > Insecta > Odonata > Libellulidae > Pachydiplax > Pachydiplax longipennis. The sequence goes on from JAVFKF010000010.1 coordinate 9,148,722, forward strand.
AAGTAGACATTTAATATTCTGCGTCTTCATACTGCGGCACACGCAAGACTTACGTGAGCCGCAGCACGAAGACCCAAGGTAAGGTATACTTTTAAGGTTATAAAATTGAAATGCTTGAAATGAATGCATGTTATCACCAAGGATGCCACGGATAAATGAATAAATATTCTGAATGAATTAAAATAAAAATTCGCATGCATGACAGAAATGGAATCTACCAGCCTCTCTTCGAAGTATCAGATTCATTTTCTGTTTCCGAGTTCTCTGAAAGCATACATTCGAAAAAATGAAATAAACATAGAAAGAGCCACGAGATAGCATTTCAAAATATTATGACAGACACAAGTAAAGAACAGATGAGTTAATATAACTGGTCTACTCAATAAAAACCTAAAAATAGTCTCCGAAAGAATCTCGAATTAGATATAGAAAAGAGGTGATGAAGGATCTTGGCTATCGAACAAAACTCATCGTTGTGAGGAAAATGTTTGTAATTTCTAATTCCTGCAATTTAATGCTGATCCTAATTTAACACAAATGTAATTTAATATAAAATTTCACGTTCTTTCGGAACGATGAAACACGTCATCTCCTGAGAGTAATAGAGAATTTGTAATATCTATTTTACACACCTAATATTTAAATTTCATTCTCATAATTTATTTTAATGCATTAATAATAATTTGGTTACATATTCACATTGATGCACGCAAGTCTCCAAAAATCACTTTTGGAATTAATTTAGGATTGGTGGGCGTTATCGGATAGCCAAGTGAGTAGCGCGTTTGATTTTAGTTAAAGGGGTTCTGAGTTTGATTCTCGGTGGGGGCCTATGTGTGCGAAATATTTTTCTGTCTTTAGCAATCGAAGCACTTTTAAAATTATTTCTTCCAATACTACAATATTAGATGAAAGAAATTAAACAGGAAGACGTAAGTTTTAATTGCAAGAAATGGGCGATATTTAGCGTTAAAATTAAGAATTATTAGTGAATAATTGAAGTAATACCTCAGAATGTTTATCCATAATGATGATGATGAAGAGAATGATCATCACAATATTCAGTTATTTAAACATTCTAAGTTATGAAATTTTTGACGCATTTGGAAAATTAATTTTTTGCTGATAGAATACTGATAAACCCCTTTAGATCTTGATTAAATGACCTGTATGTATGACGTTCATTCATCAATGCTAAAATTGAAAAGTTTTTCCGTATAAATAAAAGAACAAAATCAGCTAAATGAAATTTGTGGAAAATGAATGTTAATGGGTGATTACACTTTATGTTTTCTCAAGAAACTCATCAGAGTGAGGAGAAACTTTGGCTGGAGGATCTTGGTATCAATGAACGCTTTAATGAATATTCCAACAACTATATTGCCGTCCTCAGTGAATAGCCGTTTCGTATGGTATTCACTTTCTTCATGGTAATGTAACGCCAATAATTTATAATGAAGGAGAAAATGATATATGCCCGCGGGAGCTATTCATCATATTTTCCGTATTTTGCATTTTCAGAAACTTTCACTGGCCTTCAATTTGTATACTTTTCGTGTTCTCGAAAAAAGTTTCATAAATATAATGTTTTCTTTTATATCTATGGTTGTACTTTTGACTCTTTGTGCGAGGCTACATTTGTACATCTGGATTTGTTTAAATCGGTTAGTTTTTCCTCAGCATTTCTTGGTTTTTACTTTTCGTTTCGTCTTCTTTGAAAATAATTTAATCAAACGGCCTTTCGCTCCAGTACCAAATAGCAAAGTAACTATATTTTTCCTAATTTCATTACTATCATAATTATTTTATATAGTTTCCATTAACAGCAGAAAACCCTCCAACCTCCTCAACAATACCAAAAGATACACTTCACAATACCGGTATCAATGGAATATTCTTCCAGAGGATTATGAATTTAAAAAACAGAAAATAAAGAGTATCTAACTGACATCTTTAGGAGCCTTCTCCCTTTATGTAAGTTCTCGCAATTCTCCAGTATTTTTAATTCAGTCATGTGTACATCTAAGGTCCAGAGGGCTTCTGCTATAATCGTTCTTTCAGCAAGAGCCGGCAAGAATGTAGCATCAAAATTCACCGTATCCCCCTTTACTGGATGGATTCCACCGTTTCATTAGGGTCACGAAGACTTGACAAATAAAATTTGGGACAAATGAGAAAAACCAACTAACCTGCTTTGATGGAATTTTTCGCTTAGGCTGAGATGGAAGTGGACGATGCCAAACCTATCAGGAATCCATATATCATTCGCTTCGAATACAATCCCCCTTAGCTCCAGAAGAATCAGATGCGGACTAAGGAAGCTTCTGTTTTAAGAAAAGGGAACGCTGGAAGGGGAAGAGAACGAAGGGGAAAGCTCTTGGCTACCATCCCGTATTGTATGATGGCGGTCTTCATCTCATTCTTTATAGCTGAATATAGATGATTTTCTTCCATCCCCTCCCCCTTTGTAATCCGCATTATTCGCGGTCTTTGAATATTTCCATCGATTTCATAAACATAAAGGAAATTTGAAAGCGTAAAAAATCAAATGGAGGTGTTAAAAGAATGGAAACAAAAGTGTCAGAAATATACTCGACCACGCCTGTGATTCAAAGATGAGTAGTGACTGGTTTCTCAAATGATGAATGATCTTCGGTCATATGTGTTATGAAAAAATATTTTTCGTTATTATTTGTTCATGGTTACTGTAAATATGGTTTGTGATACCATATCTTAATAAAGGAAATAGTTTTTATTTTTCTGTTACAGAATAGAGGAAAATATATGTTACATACGACAGAGTCTTGTTCATGACTGCGATAATCATATTGAATGCTCCTGAAAGGTACTAATAAATTCTAAAAAAATAGCCCCACTTTCATTGCGTACAACGTGGCAATCAATGCGCTAACTCCGTAAATCCTTCTTGATCAGGTCTTATTCCTAAAGGTGACTATAGACTTTAATTATCACGAAAGACAGTTCAGGATTCCAGATCCTGGCTACCGTAGTGCCCACGTACAAATTCCCACCGTACATCACCCTACCATATATTCTCTCATTTTTCTCAACTGTAATCACCAATACGAAGCTTTACCGAACATATTCATGTAAATTTTATGTTTTTCTCTGTGGCAGAGACCACCACAGTTTTTGCGCTGTGATATGTGAGGGCATTTTGTCAGCAATTATTTTATAAATTCCTAGATATCATAGATGTAATCGACCAACTACGACGGAGATTCATTAATTATTATTCATGAGAGTCATCATTTCTAATTTGGGATATTTTTGAGGGCCAAATTTTTTCAGCTTTCCAGTAGAAAAGAGTATCCCATCAGTGGATGGGAAATTCCGCGGGAAAGAATGTATTTGGCGTAACAATCTGAATCTTTTTCATATTGCTTTTCATATTGCTATCCATTGATAGCAATAGAAAGCATTAGCGTGAAGTTTTAGCATTTGCCACTCACTCCTCAATGAATTATTTTCTCATACTCGTAAGTACAATTAAAATGGCAGTTCGAATGACGATAGTAGTATATGCATAATTCCAATGTGCATTTAATAAATAATTGCTCTTAAAAATGTCTCCGGATACATTGCAGCATCTACTTAACAACGATTGACCTACCTACTGTCATTCATTCATTTCTTCGTCATTCCTTAAAAAGCTTACAGCAAATTCTTTCAATACCTTAACCAGGAGATCTGCATCTACAGCTTTAGTCTGCCTCATTCTCGCGAAATTTTGGTAAGTCTATCAATGACGAGATCAACTCAATATCGTATCGGTCATATTTATCTCTGGTGGGCTGTCACTTTTTTCATGAGATAAAATTCTCTGGGAGGAAAATCATCGTGTTTTTCCCTAAAGATCAAAGAATAAATTCAACCGATGCGAGCTCAACGTTGTAGTCCATAATCACACAAATGGAAAGTGTATAATACTTCTCATACAGTATATTAAATTCAAACTATGATTTTTCGAATAACTTATTTTAGTAGAAGTACTTATCCTTTTTATTTATATAATATAAATAAATAATTAAAATAGATAATTGAAGCATTGCTTTTACGTCTTTAAAGTTTTGCTTTAATGAAACTAACAGTTTTCGGTGTTCCCGGAAATATACAGACAAACGGGTTGAGGAACTTTTCAACCTTCTAATTCTTTAACAACCGACTTCTAATATCTTTCCTTACTTTAAAGGTGACATAATATCAATCCCTATTCCCCTCATTGCCTTCTATCTTAAGACGAATAGAGAGAATCGAAAACTTGTTGTGTAACCTAAGATTTTTTCGGCTATTACATAAATAACGCCAATAAATAACGCCAATAAATAACGCCCATAAATCATACGCCAAATATATCTAAAATCATCCCACTCTAAGTGATCACTAGTTATGAAAGGGTCTGCTCCTAAATAACCTTTCCTCTCACTGAAGCTATTAGTTAAACTATATTCATGTTTTTCATCCAATTACGGTATCCAAAATTTTTAAAAAATTTCAAAATTTGACCTACAAGGTATCAAATTACGTCATTTAGCATTACGCATTTCCCTATTTATTTAATTTTTGAATTTTTGTACTCTCAGCCCCACTCCCACACAAATAGAGTTAACCAAAAATTTCCCTCTGATAGAAAGGTTTTTCCCAGCAGCGATATCTGCTTATTGTTGACAATGCGAAGTGAGTAAAACTATTTCACATTCAATGGGAAATGCTATGAGCTACAGAAAAGAGTAGCTATGGGGCAGTCTACACCCTGACGTCCAGTACATTTTTATGACCAATTATGAAGTATATATATTTCACTCACAGACTGTAGTGAATAATATATTCAAATGGTTCAGTTATATAGACGTTTTTCAGTGAGTAGACCGGTTCAGAAATATGATTTATTAATTTTTAAAATTTTATCGACTCCAGACTCCAGTAAGAACAGTTTATTGGTGTAAAAGAACTTCAAGGTCCCATACTGCACACCTATGCACACCTACCTCCATTTTTGTGTAAAGCTAAAACTGATTTTTCTTTAATCGTAATCCTTACACTTCACCACCAATAAATCACTTTTGACTGAAGCTGATCATTTGCTATGCTATACTCAACCACCCCTGCAATATTCCGATATCTAAACTAACTCTCATACGAATATAGAGCAATAAATTCATCTACATTAAATTCATAAAGATAAAAAACTAAGGTTTACAAAGTGAAGGGAAACACGTTAACAGAAGGAATCTAAGTAATTATGCTTAGAAATGCATCAAATTTTCACTCATAGGCAATAAAGTGATGTCGATAACAGTAGTAAAAATAGTTTTTCTATACCAGAAATTACTCGGAATTACTACTTCAACGTAAGCAAACACAAGCTGGAGGAAAGAAATAAAATACGAAAATTAAACAGGGAAATTGCGATGGAGAATACGATGGACAAACCAAGCGAAATTTCAATGCTCAAATCACGGAAAATAAATCGGATGTCGAAAGAGGGATTACGCCTTCCATTTTGCATAAAATTTAGTAAAATTCTACTACTTTGGCAAGAGTACACCAAGGGTGCTCCTTGTGGAGGAAGAGGTCTTTATACCGGATACTCTGCAACAAACTGAAATTTTAAATTTCGAAAATTACGTTGATGTCATCACAAGCATAGCCAGGGACGGACCACCGTCTCCCAAGAAAATCAGACACATTCATGCATCTTTGATCATTTCATTCTGTTCCTGTTTCAATGGTTTTAAATCCGGTTGAAATTCATTCAATTTTATTTCATTGTGCCTTCCCCCGAATCGTAGGCAATTTTGCGTTTTCTCCATGGCTCAACCCTGCCCATATACAAACCCTGCTTATGTCCCATAACATCGCTATCCTGCAAGGGTTATTTTTCCTTCTATTCCCTTTACTTGATATCTATTAGTTATTCGTAGTCTCTAAACGGTTGCTCCGTTGCATTGCATTTTACGTAGTTCTACTTTAGATCTACCATGATATAACATGTTAGTTTCTTATGACTAATCTTGTTTTTCACTAGCCTTTATTCATTGTTTCTGAATAAACTCCCTGTTTCTTAAGTACGGAGGTTGAGAACCTGTGGTCTTCTTGCCGAATATTACCTTTTTGGGCGCTCGTTGTTTTTAATCACTCCTAGAAGGAGGTATTCCTCTTAAAATAATTTTCTTTTCTAATCTTGCTAATGATGCTAAGTTAAAAATACTACGGAAAAGATAAGCTTTCAGTCTACACAGCGGATGAATTTGTTTTCTCATACAAATTTCAATGTTTAACTATTTGAATGTTAGCAACATACAACACAAAGTGGCCTGATTGTTTCATGCAAGACTTTCTTAGGCGACCGGATGCTATATGTAGTCTGATGGAAAAAAGGTTCCCCACCCTGCTCTAGTATATGGTTTTAGCTCTTTCTCGAAGCGTAACCCCCAATCTTCACTTTCACTCTATTCTCCCCTATTTACGTTTCCCTCCAACCAGTCCATGTTTTCCTCATCTCCCATCCCTCGCCCTCACTTTTCTCCCGGAATTTTTATATATACGGCTTGTTTACCTAGAGGTGATTCCCTACGAAGATATCATCTCAAGTGAAAATAACCTAGCAAGTTCGTTTCCGGTCTAAGTCAACGTCATCTTCAATGTCTGCATAGCTACCATTTGGATGTCTTTTCCTTACTATTGCCTAAAGTGCTTCCGTGTCCTCTAAACACAGATTTCTCTTCTTATATTCGAAAAGAGTTTTACTCTGTACATTTCAGCTTTCCCTGCCTCGTGTTCCTCCGGTAATAGAATGATCAAAAAATTCCGGATTTTCGCAAGTTGTATTTGCAAACGTATTAACAACGAATTATTAACGTCACCTCTCGCTTTCTAAAGGCACGCCGACTGGACTTAATTCAACCTCTTCTCTTCGCAAAGTAGTCGGAGTAAATTTATAGTTATGCTCGGTGAAATCTGCTCTCGTCAATTTTTCTTCATTTCTTAGAATCGGGCATCGATAGAAGGAACTAAATTTACTCAGAAATGGTTTATATTTATTTATTCCGGATAAATTATGAATTTGTTCCATTATTCCCTCTGAATATAAATTTTTTAACGTCTTTACCGTCCGTCATCGAATGTAGGAAGAGAATAGTAGTAGTATTCTTACAGATGCTTCGACAGCTCAGGTCATTTCGAACATATGGGCCCCCATTGGGAATCGAACCCAACATATCTTTCGAACGATTTCGAAATTCGAACGCGCTGCCAACTTGGCTATCCGGGAGCCGAATACGGTTAAAGTCAACTACGCTTTTATTTAGGAAAACTATGAAGAAGTGTTTTCGAATAGGCTTCAATCTTTTCTCCTCTCATATATATTCGCTCATCCATGAAATCTATTTCCGTTAAGCCTTAAAAACGAATAATTGATTCCGACGCAGCAATACATTTTCAGTAAAAACGCAACTTGTTCCCTTCACTCGCTCCCAATAGCAGAAAGACTGAATGAGCATACTTGAAATTCCACAGCACCTTAACTAAAGGGTCACACTTGTGATGTGTTAGAACCATTTGTCATAATATAGCCATGCCCTTGCATATAAGAATTTGTTCGAGGTGTCTACGTAATGATATATTTTCCCGTAAACGGTTTTCTAATTGGAAGTCTACAATTAGATGAAGTATGAAAAAAAATATCGCTTATATTTGACTTTTAACTGAACTGTAAACTTTTTCTATCAAAATCGTTAGAAATTAGTAAAAGTAGACAACACAGAGATCATGTAAAGTCATAAGGTCAAATAAACGAAAACTATTCATCTATGCGGTTATCAGGGCTATAATATTTAGAGGTATGATGAAATCCAAGAAAAACACGGTGACATAATTTCGGAATTTCTATCCTTTATTTTTATAAATATATTAGGAGTGAGGAAAAAATTGTCATAATTAAACGTTTCACAGAAATTTAACGAAGACAATATGGAATGAAATCCTTACGTCCAATCAGCCCTTACCTTCAACCTTTGGATTGTTGTTCTCTTCTCATTTATGTTTTGGGTTGAATTTGCATTAAGACATGATGACTCTGTGAGTCAAACCTAGTCGTCGCTCCAGTAATACAGTTTTAGCTTACATAGTACTGTAGGTAAGAAAAATGGATTGATAGATAAATTTGGAATAAAACAGTTGAAGCGTAAACAAGGAGAAATTTTCTATAGTCGATTGGAATCAATGGTCATAATGAAGCTCAAATTTCGTTCGCAAATTTGAGGGATCTTGTAAAATTTTGCGTTTAGAGTTCTCATGATTTTGATACAAATTGCAACTTAACTGAAGTATCCAGAAGACAAGAGCGGCAATCAGTCGCTTTAATAATAGAGAATTAACTCGCTCCGAATTAGTACTCCTAAATTTAGTTTCTATTAATGCGGTGATAAATTCGTCAACAACACGCTTTTTCCTCTCAGCTCGGGTATTTCAGGGATGATTTTTAGAACCATGGAACGGAAACTGAATGTATTTATTCTCCGCTGAATTCTGAGTTAAATCAATAACTGAATACACAATAATGATGAAAATCAGTATTACTTCAGATAAAGAGTTTATCGTAACCGTATTTAATACCAATTCACGAAGTCATGGAGTTCAATCAATAGTTGAATTCACAGTAATGACGGAAATCATGATTTCAGATAAATAGTTTGGTGTTACCGTATTCGATGCCAATTCACGAAGTCATGCCTGCAAATATTGGTTTTATTGCGAGTGAAAGACGTCAACTTATTCTCACAGTCAGAGCCCTTGGACATCAACCGTGGACATCTTGACCCACAAGTATCAATTAAGTACATTAATCACGATAAATTTGGGGACTGTAAAATGTCTTTTTCACAACACAATTCTACACTCAAAAATATCCATCACGTACGTTCCAGCCTTCCCCCTATTACGTACTTATCCGATCGTGTACTGGGCGAGAATATCATTGCGGATCTTCTCGTAACTCGACCGTTCGAGAAATTCCTCTCACTATAATAGACCAAAATTTCTCGAGCTTTCGTAGAAGACGTTAGGCCTCAATGAATGATCTCCTAGGAATGAGATCGCCTGGGTCTCTCTTCCAGTCTCCACCTCGATCCGGGAATAGAATCCTTCCTTCGGGCGACTTCCGCTCCTCCCGCAACACTCATCGGACGCGCGTTTTACATGTGTCTTAACGTATCTACATCTCGAAAGGATTTGCGCACACCTCTTCGGTGACTTCCTGATTCTTGAGTGATCCATCGACACTTTAAATGGTACGCATGGTTTTCTGCTCACGATTCTAATTCGATCCGCTCCACCGCGAATTTTCGGTGTTATTAATATTACGCCGGTACGTGAGCTTTGGATCCTATTGTCATTGTGTGAATTCTTCGGTCTCCTTTTGTTACAGTCTGCCGAAGGACAGGCGGGCAATTGCGGAGTTTGCGGTGAGGCTGCGACTCTGAAATGCTCGGGATGTAAGGAGCAGTATTACTGCAGTAAAGAGCACCAAAAGTCGGACTGGAAGCGGCACAAAGAGACTTGCAGGCCTTTTAAGGTGAATATGTTCTGAAAGCTTTCGATCCTTCATGGTTCACTTTTAAAAAACTCATGATTACCGCTTTTTAAAAACGTATTTATTATATACAATTTGTACAAATATTTTTTTGCGTATTTTTTTGTATAAATATAATTTTCAGAAGCAAGAGTACACTTAAGCGACTAATTTCATCCACTTATTTTCAATCTTCAAGTTTGCGGATTGGTATTTAGTGGCTAAATGTCGATGATTCAATGAAACCGGTGGTGGCCCACGTGGCTTTCTATTTCTGAGGAATAGTATTTGCGATATAAATATATTTCTGTGAGATGGAGTCCCACAAAGTTAGTCTGTTGAAGTGAACTGCGTGAGAGCTTCGGCATAGAAAATAGCGCATTTTTCCTTAAAAAATTTATTATTAATTGAGTTAGATGATGGAACAGTGCTACATGGTATCCAGTGACGTGGTAGCGCTTAATCTTAATGCGCAATCCCAGGTTCGAATTCTCATATGGTCGCTAAGTCACTGGATATAATGAAAGATTAGTCAATAGTGAGAGTATTACTCTCTCACCCTCTAATTCCTTTCAATTCTTTTCATATAAGGTAATTTTTTCTTGTTCTCACTAAATTGAAAGTTGCCGAGCGTATAGAAACCGGTTGTCTTTTAGGAACTGATTTGGAGATTCATCTGTTTTTAGTTCTTTAAAATAATATGCTTCATTGTAACATGAATATCCACGTGAAGAGCCAATCGAAGCCTGAATTCCAGTTTATTTGAATGTTCTTTCATTACATAATTCTGTTTCCCGTCATAGCTGTTCCAATTCCACAAATACTTCACGTGTGGGGAAGAATTGAATCACGTGTGCTCCATGTATTACTTCCGGCTAAAGGTTGCGAAGTACACGTACATGCGTACCTAGATTTCATACGAGAACAGTTTTCAAAAAATCAACTTTCAACTTATATTCGACCCGAATTGGATCGAGACTGAAAGGATTCTCTGTAAGGAGAAGTTTTTAAGAGAAATTATAATCTTCGCTTCATTTTTCGTACATTTAGTCAAAAATTCTGAACTGCTACTCAGTACTATTAAGGTGAAGGGCGAGAATAATTTTAAATATTATTTTTCATATTTTTGTAAATTAATTCACTTTATTTTGTATTTTCCGCTTTTAATCAGGAACGAAGAGACATTATTGATATTATTGATATAAACGATGAATTCAAACAGGTTTTGCATGGTGATCATTCTCTCGGGAAAAATATTTTCCGATAATCTCCAAAATTCTTACAGAGATAGTCACGAAATTTTGTTTTTACGGGAAGGCTGAATTTATCTTGCGTTACATTTCTTGCGTCAAGAGTACACATACCTGATGAATGAAATGCTTGAATGATGATGAAAGGTATTAAATACCTGTTGAGATTAGATGAATTCAATTAATTATAAATTGATTGAAAATTAAATATCTTCAAATCGAACTCTTCTAAAATCTAGTCTTGAACATCCGACCAAAATGGATCGTCTCGAAACAATCGGAAACTCGAATAATTAGGATTGTTTGTTTGTGAAAAAATACAGCGTATAAAAATTCTGAGGCTATTAAGTGAGCTTATGGACCGAGTTTACTTTCCCATTGGGTGCGATTTCTACTGACAATAGTCATCGCAAACAATAAAACAGACGCTTTATTAAATGATCTGACCGAATTAAGTAGTTAAAGCTCTTTTACGATACAATTTTAACATTTAGCTTCATAGTACTCTTTAAGTCTGTTGTCACAATATAAACATCTTTGTATTATAAAGTATTAAGCATTATACAGAAACCCGACCAATTGAGACTCAAATGATCGAAGCTGCACAGTATGGAAGAATTGACGGAATCTGATATATTTCCCATCCTTCCAAATTTCTCTTTGCATTAGGTTTGCTCTTCGTCCGAATTGGGCAGACATGTAGTGGCTAAACGCCGCATTGAGCAAGGGGAAGAAATTCTGGTGGAGTCGCCCATCGTTTTTGGTCCACCATATGGTAGAACCCCGGGGCCTATGTGCCTCTCCTGTGGCACACCATTGCCTTTAATGGCAGTCACTTCTATAGCAACGGTTCGCTGCCAGCACTGTCTGTGGCCCAGCTGTGGAGAAGACGCATGTATGGAAGGGAAAAAAACTGCTCACACAGCCGAATGTGCAATTTTACGTCTTTCCAGACAGCGTGCGGTTGAAGCCCTCACGGGTGGTCAGGTCACCGAGGTAAGAACTAATTTAATATCACGTTGGGTTTCATTAATGCAAAAGAAGGCACTGATTAATTTTTGTCTGCTTTATTTTCAAAAACCGATTTAGTTGCTGGGTTATTAAGAACGGTTTGCTTTAGCAAAGTCTTTGAATCAGTTGCAAACTCCTTAGCTTATTGGTCGAATTAAAATTAGAAACGTTAAAGTTGCTGCATACTTCTTGCCTCTTTGGAGTTAATCGAAAAAATTTACTCGGCCATAACTCTAATAAAATGCCCATAGAAAAACCAAGCAGCAGTTGATGATACGTAATTTTATTAATTAATTAATGTTTATTATAAATAACTTCATTCGCTATAAATGTAACATGATTAAGACACATGTGTGATTATAAAAATACCAAATAAAAAATTCATTATATAAATATTATAGTATGTATCATCGATTACTCTTAATTGCTAAGAGAGCTATCAACAAGTTAATTTTAAGTTCTGCAAATTAAAAAGTTTGTGAAAGAAACATTCAGCCTTCCGCTTGCGTATATTTCATCCATTCAAGATTCTGAAAGTTCACGCGGCATATAGAATTTACTAGAAATTTCGGAATCGCTGTTCTAAAAAATAAGATACTTATGCTATCAAATTAAACAATAATAATGTAAGTAATTTATACGCTTTATAATTTTTATTTGCTGGCAGTATTTCAACTTTAGAACGGGTATTCCTATTTATTCAACCATCGGCCATTTCTATTTTTGTTCATAATCCTGTCTCTGGGGATATGAAAGAGCATCTTTCTCATCCTTACGAAATATAGTCATTTTCTTTTTTGTAACTTCGCTGCATGAACTATTTCTTCTTCATTAAATGATTCAGCCCTTTCCATTAAAGGATTATGCTGACTAATTGAGTAACGTTAGCAAGTAGCAAATAATTTCGAGAAACTTAAATTATACACTCGCATTTTTCAATGCCTATGTTTTTCAGGAATTAGTTCAGGTCGCATACGAATCTGTAACCCCCCTGCGTTGTCTCATTCTGCAAAGGACAAAACCTGAACATTGGCGCAACTTGATGTCCATGGAAGCCCATCAGGGCCAGCCGCATTCTGAAGATGCCCCACGAGTCGTCCGCTTCCTTCGAGAAATACTCAATCTCTCCAAAATGGACGGTACTTTGATGGACGAGGGGAAAACAGGGGACGTCCGCCGCTGGGACTTCTCCGAAGCAACCATCAATCGCGTTTGTGCAGTCCTGGACGTGAATGCCTTGGACATCAGACTTCCCGGTCCATCGGATGGCATCGCCTTGTACGCCAACACCTGCCTCCTGGAACATAGTTGCATGCCCAACACCAGACATAAGTTCGATGACAAGCTGAGGATACATCTAAGCAGCACTCGCGCCATTCTCCCCGGGCAGCATCTCCACACTATGTACACCCACATTCTGTGGGGAACCCAGCAGAGAAGAGACCATCTGAAGGTGACTAAGTACTTCGATTGCACGTGCGATAGATGTTCGGACCCCACGGAAATGGGTACATATATCAGTGGTCTTCGGTGTCTCGCTTGCGAGAAAGGCTATCTGCTCCCGGATAAGCCGCTTGAGGGTGTTCTGGCGGAGTGGAAGTGTAACAACTGCGCGATAAGTGGCGGAAATATCGGAGTGTTAGGTGGGGAAGAAGTGAGGTCACTGGTTTTGGGTCTTGGTGCCGAAGTCGAGAAAGCTTTAGAAGCAAGGCCACCGTCAGCCTCCGCATTAGAGGATCTGTTGAGTAAACTAGAGACGTTGCTTCATCCACACCATTCGCACTGCCTAGCAGTAAAACACTCGTTGCTTCAAATGCTTGGCAAGACGGGGAAGATCGAGGAGCAGAAAAGGAAGGAATCGATGTGTCGTGATCTTATAGAGGTTTATCGAGCCCTGGATCCAACCCTATCCAGGCTTGGAATCTACGCGGCTGTAGCAAACTATGAGCTTCATTCTGTGTTGGTAGATTTATGGAGAAAGAAATGGGAGGATGGAAACTCGGATAATGAGGCGCGGTCGAAGATCGTGGAAGCAAGGCAGTGTTTGAAGAACGCTATAACTCTTCTCTCTGAAGAAAACGAGAACTTACCGGAGGGTCGACTTTTGGATGTGGCTAAATCGTCTCTCGAGGATTTGAAACGTTGGTCGAAATTAAACGATCAGTAACACGGTCATGAGTGTTTTTGCATGCTATGGTTTGGTGGTAGTTGGGGTTTGTAAAGTTTGTAAAATAATACAGCTGGCAGACTGCTGACAGTGACTTTATTGTTTTTGTGAATACACCATTATAAAGTATCGATTGCAAGTACATGTAGAATTTTTTGCTACATTAAACTAAATTTGGAGCATACGACTTTAGCTCAATATTTATTATTCACGACATGTTTGATTTTGTGGAAGATGCATTATCAGTGGTTATTTTGACTTGAATGATCTTGGAATAATTATTACATTAGTGAGCTCCGACAAAATGGATTATTGTTTCAGTTATACTTGTTCAGAAAATCTAATATTGTCAAACATTGTTTTACAGTGTACAAGTTGACTTAGATGACATATATCAAAGATGAATCAACGAAGATGGTCATATCTACAATTTTCCTTAAACTTTTTAGCGAGCGAGTACAAATTGGTTTTGAATTTCAAAATGCTTTCATAGGGCAATTAAAGCGTAATTCAAACTAGAACAGTAGCGGTTTTATATTAAAAAGAAATCGTTAATATTAGATAAATCAGATGAGTCTCAGCGATATAGAGAACATACGCAATTTTAAGGATTAAATGATTCAAGAAGCATTGTTACATGAATCGGCTCGCGCATTACAGTAGTTAAAAGAAAAAACTCAGCAGATGACTTCTTTACGTAATCGTCCAAGGTTTAACTCCTTGTTTCTTTTCCTGCGGAACTTGACCTCTCACAAAAGGTTTTTCGACGGGTACCGTTCGTATTTGAGGACTCGAAGGACCTCTTGCGCGCTTCCTTCTCAACGGACATAGGAAATAGACAAAGTTTCCCATTTTATTCCTGGGCATCCCCTCTTGTAAGAACCCGTACAGAAAAGGATTTAGAACAGTTCCCATCAATGAGAGAGCCGAAAGGAAGTACTGCAGAATCCACCATTTCTTCTCCCATAGGGAATTAGTTTTGGAGACAATGTTAAAGCACCAAATAGGAAGGCGTGTGATAAAAAAGGTGAGCATGAGGGCAAAGATTATCTTCAAAATTCTTTTCTTCTTCTTTTCGTTCTGGATTGCACGGGTGCTTTCATGGTGATGAACAGGTCGAGGTGAGTGAACTGTACCGGGAGTAGACAGGGTTGTCAGCGTAGTTGTGGCAGTCGCAGAAGTCGATTCCGTAGTCAACTCTTTCCCTCCTGCTCTCGATTCATCTTCATCTTTATCGCTTTCTCTGCTGATGGCCATTTCCCTCCCATCGGTGGCCACTGGCCTACCGGTGACCGGTCTTCTCATCCAGATGAAGCTTCCAATCATTCCGTACAGAATGAGGAAGGTTATGAGGAGCGGAAGGAAGATTAGGGCAAACAATGTAGACATGTAGGCACTCATTCTCTTCTTCGAAGTGACAGAGCAGAAATCAACGAGGGTATAGGCAGTTACGATGCTCATATGCTTGTTGCCAGAGAGCACGAATACCGGTTCGATGTAATATTCGAGGAACATTGGAATAGCGGCAACTGAAGAAAAAGAAATTATGAGTGACAGTGAGTAATTTTACCAACAATTTGTCATGCAGCCGGTGATTTGGTCCGCGACGATTTGGTCCACAACCAAATAATAATATTTGTGAATTAATAATCGCGGAGAAATCACCCAAAAACTAAATGGAAAGCAACTAGTTCTGAAAAGAAGCATGGCATATATAGCACGACCATTTCTCAGCTAAAAGCATCATCATTATGTCGCTATCGGACAAATAGTAACATTCCGGTACATTTTGTAAAATATCACATTTTATAAATAACCGAATTTTTTGCAAAGAGATCGGCTAATACCATTATTCTTTGCGCTAAAATTGTTGGCATGTTCAAATGTTTGGAAAATGAGAACATAATAATGTTACACTAGATTGATTATTGTTTATCTGTTGACTGAGTCAGGGGTTCCCAATCTGGGAGATCAGTTTAGCAACATTTCTCTGCTATTTCATGCTGGTGCCGGATGGTTTACTTTACAGCCGAAGGGGATACGGGAACCAAAATGGTTGGGAACCGCTACCATGCGTAGTTGCGTCGAGTCAATATGACCCAAAAGATATTCTGAATTTTTTATAAGAATCATCATTTTTATATTTCAGGAATTATAAGGATGCAATTATAATGCATTAAATACATATACGATTTTCAGTGATGGGTCATCATGACGCAAAACAAATAGTACAAACCACATAGGCCTTGGATAAAAAATAATCAAATAGAACGTGCCTTACCAAGCGCTAAGGACCAGAGTGTGAGGATGACACCGACACAAGAAAGAAGAGTGGGATTCCAGCGGCTATGTGCATTCACCACGCCTTTATATCTATCCATAGCAATCGAGGAAAGTGTGAAAGAGTTGGAAAGAACCGTCAAGATCTGGATGAAAGGTATGAACTTGCACAAAAATTCCCCGATAGTCTGAAAAGAAGATGAAAGAATTTTAGTTTTTACTCTCGGCACTATTATCTTATTAAATCTTACTTAAGAGAATATTATAACCCCTTTATGTGATATTTTCTTTATTTTACATTTTTAATCAATCAATGTGCGATTTTCGAAATCAATCAAAATCGGAATCTTAAGAATATGTATAGAGAGATTAATGTTTTGATATTTCGTATTAATTTAGAAGTTTTAGTTGAGATTAATGGAAATTTAAAAAAGACCGTTTGTTACTGTTATTTTGATTTAGTTCAATAAACAGAAACGGATTTACTATTAGTCACACAAGGCGCAAGCTGTGGGCCTCGCCGTTAAAGACGACCAAAAAAGGGCCTTTTTTCCTTTTTAAGATGAATAATCAATTTTTGGGGCCTCAAAGTGGTCGCTACGCCTAGGGCCTCTGATTACTGAAATTCGTCTCTGACAAAAACTTACTTCTAGTTGTATTAATTCACTTATATACAACAAAAAGATGAGTACAGTACTCAGTATGGAACATTCATAGGAAAACATTCGGCCAAGATTTATTATGAGGCTTTAAAAAATTTATGATGATGAATTATCCGATTATATTATGATGATGTGATGTGATGATTATGATATTTTCCGATATTTACGAATGCATTCGGGAGTGATATCCGAAAGTATTCAGGAAGAACAAATTATATTTTAACGGTAGAGATCAATGAAAGGAATTAGTTTCAATAAAATTAAGATGAAGAACCGCATTGCAACTGACAAAATGGCTCACGATATCGAAGCATGCTAACGAAAATATAGAGTTTAAGAGACTCCCTTAGAATTACTCTCATAAGAAAAAACTTCGTATTTACAAGATAATGCTAAAATCTAATGTATTGGCAGACGCGAAGCACATATAGTTATATGAACAGAATCGTGGTTCAATAAATTATTCGGTTGAAATATTTTTATGAAGGCCCAAAATCTTCATTGTCAATTGCTTTAGCACTCGATGAAAACTAATCAATTTGACCAGTCATAATCATTGTTGAGCATTGAAATTTTCATTGAAGTGAATTATTTAGTATTTCGCTTTTATTTAAAAATTTATTGCATGAAGCGGAAAGCGCTCTAAATTTGCTCTTGGCAAGGACAGCATGGGGTTGATAAATACAAGGCTTATTTAATTTTCATCGATGCAAGTGGTATTCTATTGCAAAAACGTGAGAAAATGGAAAGAGAAGGAGTAGAAAGGGTGATAAAAGACTGATCAAGGACTGTCATTAGCCAATCTTCGGATCAATCGTCTTAACGATGCATTTTTGCCTTACCCAGTTAATCCACGGGTGCGAAAACATGGAGATAGAATAAGCACAAGTAGATAGAGCCATTAGTCCATCGCTGGTAGAGAGCGATATGACGCAGCATTTATAAAATAGGCGTTGCTTCCTGAAAATATGAAGACATATAATAGATGTACGTAGTTCTTAATGAGCAGATCTCATCAGATTTTGTATTACATTGATTTGAACACTTAGGGACTTATTAAGCCCGAAAGATAATCATGGATATGACGGGCTTATGGACGCTATTTGAGTGAAATGGTTGAACTATTGAATAATTAGGATATACTTAATGCGGGAAACACAAAAAATGTGACATAGGACGTACAGATGTGCCAGAATCGCGTGGAAAATGTAAAGATAAAGAGGAAAGCAGCAGTATGATGAATAAAACAGGACATCAACTCGCTTTACTCGAAAAGGTAAAGCGTGAAAGTTATAGTAAGTCGTTGACTTACGACCGCGTTTAGTTCTTACCAACTGGTCGTCGAATATTTCTAAGAAAAGCTTCTGAATGGAACGTTTAAACTTAAAATATCTTTAAGATACAAACATCTCTATTACGTATTTATGCTTCTCAAAAAGATAACCATTACATTCATTTCTGGGGCTTTTAGTTAATGTGAACCAACAGGAAATGTAATGAAAAAGCGATTGACTGATCTATTTTGAGCAACATTGGGAGAGTATTTCATAGAAGAGTCTTATTCTAATCCTATTACGTTCTAGATTATACAACTTATAAACTATGTCAATATTTTTACCTAACATAGTTTCCATGAGCAGTCAATTTGGTCGCTCCTTGTTCGACTTATTTTCTAAAATATGTCGAACTATTTCATCATCGAATTATTAATATAAGAATAATAAATTCATGTTACAATACAAACGAAGGGAATTGCGCGCAGTCTGTTTCTCCTCACGAATTTCGCGAAACATACGATCTGTTCCTGTGCGATTCTTTGTATCTTAGTTGCCAATGTTATTCCCTCAAAATTCTTAGAAGTGCCTTCCCTTTTGTCAAAAAAAAACAACTGTCAAATCAACGTATTTCGTGATCAAATAGCTTTCTTCCATCTTATATTCTTTTTTCTTCCCTCCTGTCTTTTTTCTCCTTCCAGTCTTTCATTTTTCTAAATTTTTTCGTCCTTAAGCCATCCAAATTCTTCCTTTTCCAATAAACGAAAATAATTTTCAATAATAATTCACAATAAACTCACAGAGTGAGCTACCAAAAACATTGACTGAATAATAATCGTTATAAAATGGACGTAATTTATACATTTGGCGAGCCTAATTGTTCTAAATAATGTTGTATATACATATTGAAAAAACTATACTGCATAGTGCATACTAAAAAGCTATACTGCATATTAAAGTGGCTTTATAACACCTATGAACAAGACCATTCGCAACTTTCGCAACAATAATCACAACTTCCGCTTTATTTTCATCTCAAAAGCTCTCTTCGGGCCTTTCCCTAGAAATTACGCTTTATGCTCATTGTAAATTATAAATCATATGCAAATTAAAGGATAATTTAGTATTATATGGTTTCACATGGAAAATATGAATCTTTCATTTGCTTTTAATTGTCAGATTTTGACGCAGTGAGGAGTAGCCTAGCCAAGAATCTAAGTAATAACATTTAGCTAGTATTACCTTCTACTTATATTTGGGCACATATGAACTGGAAGCACTTCGGATAAAGCTTAGTCGGCATCTAATGTGTAGCATTATTTATTATTCTTGGAACTTTCCTACTTATTCCTCAACATTACCTTACAAGCACCTTGAATGAATCTAACCGCTCCTTGCTTATTGTGTCTTTTTAGATGGACTTGTAACAAGAGTGAGGAATTATTTTTTCATCTGGATGAAAAGAACAATTTTGATATCAGGTTAATTTCTTTTGGAAGAAAAGCTGTGATCGCATGGAAATTTACAACATTTCTTCGTGCTCTACCAACGAAAAGTAATGAGCGGTTTTCAATTAATTATCGAAGTAAAATCTGATGGAACTGAAACAGGAAAAAGTACATCAATTTTAACATTTTACTATGGGTGGACTTAATCGGAGGATATCAGTAGGATGCAGTGCTTCAACCGGTCCTTGACTTGATGTGAGAAAGCTTCAGCAAAAGTTTAAATAAATGAAATTAATGTAAACTTTTCGCCACAAGAGGGTTTCTCATAATTAATACTTCGAACAGTATTTTTAAGAATTCACATAATTCACATGATTTAAGTGAGCAATTTTTATGAGTGATTTAAGTTTTTCATTGAATTTGAAACAACTTGGGGAGGTTTGTATTTTCATATTTCACGGCTCTGCATTTATGCGGTGATTAAAATCTGTACGGAACGAAATATTTGACTCGAACTTGAACTCGGGCCCGGCCTGGTCTTCATCCTGATTTTGGAGGGTTCGTGAAGGCCTCTGAAATAGCCTAAAAACCATCTCCCTCAAAGGTCTTAACTCTTTATAGGTTCCCATCCTGATTCTTTTAATATTGAAAGGGACCGGGAGTCTGCAAACTAGGGCCGCGGGAAAAATCAGGTCCGCCAGCGGATCATTTGCAACCCATAATCTCAAAAAAATACCGCGCGCATGTCATTCTATTTACAAGACCTTAACTATTCATATTTACAGCCCTGCGGCGCATGTTCTTATTTCCTTACGAAAATAAATTTCCGTTGATTTTTTTAAGCAGTGAGTATAATTATAGCAAGACAAATTAAAACCTATGGCGAATCCGCCCCGCCAAAGTTTGGAATTTCGATTTTCGATTCCCTTCCTTTTTCCTTCTTCATTTAAGGATTCATGTTCATATAGCTGTTACGGCAAGAAAAAACTTCCGCGAACGGTGCTCTTCCCGGAGATTTTAGTGTTTCACAGTTTTCCATTGGCATACCTGTTAAGCGCCAGCCAAATTGCTGCTAAGTTTCCTATGACGCCGAAGACAAGGATGGCCGAGAAGAGTAGAGTGAAAAACAATCGCAATTCCTTGGTGAGCTTGCTTGCGTCCTCTTCCCATATGTAAGTCATTTCGGCGAATGTGTATCGGCCGAGGCAGAGGCGCGAGAACAAGTCAGAGATAAGGATCGATCGCTCACGCGGAGAAGGGGTACATTTACTTTGTCGGAACATACTCAACGTAACTAGAAACGCGACAGAAACATTGGCGCTTTCCTATTTTATTCTTCTGCAACCGATGATTTTATTCGGAATCCAATGAGTATTAGCGTGCGATTTATTTTTCTGGTTTATCATTAAATCATTTTCCTTATGAATGATGTATTTCAAAAGCTGTTGTTTCCAGTTCAACCGTAATATAGAAATCAGATTGTATCTTTGACGATTCTCTGCAAATTTCTGGAGGAAAAAGGATTGTGGTCTCATATTATTACAGATTAAAGTATTTTGAAATGTGATTTAAAACCACTTTCAGGAAAAAAATCTGTTATGCGCGAATCACCCAACCGCGGATTCAGGGGGTAGGTCCCCCCTTCCCGGGATTCTGTAAGTACGTTCTTCAGAGCCGGATTCTAAAGGGATTTATCGATAATTTTACGGATACTTACCAGCTTTTATGTGATTGGTCATTCTTTCTTTGCATCACAATAATCGGTAAGTTCGCATCACATCTGAATTTGCAAACCCATGCCTTATTTTGTTAGTTGCAGTCCCATAGCTAATACCTCAATGCCAAAAATCTTGATTTTGTGCCCTAGGTTTTCATTAATGATCAGACTCATCTTTGGTCTCTCTATCGATTCAGCTTCTGCGTGCGTCTTCTAATTATCCGTGGCACTGCACACCGAACACCTAACTCTGCATACCGAATCCAAGTAAGAATTGACAGGAAAAATGCCACGGAAAAAATGTCACAGACCTGTTCGATGAACATGTTGCTAAAACGTTTGCATTAAATTACTTTTAGTAATACTAGACCAACTAATCGGATAAAATAATTATTATTATAGTAATATTAGAATAATTTTCGTGTATATTTACTATAATAATTTATGATTATAGAATTGTCGGAAAGATTAGCTACTCGAGCAAAATACTTCGTCAGATTTCAAACAGATTTGCAAGGGTGGTTTTTGAACTTTTTCGCATATAGTAGAAAGAAGGAATTACATCCATTTAATAGCATTTAGATTTTTGTTCCTAATCAAAAAAATGGATTGTCAAAAATTTGATAGGGTGAAAAAACATTTATATACATTTTATACATACTTTTGTATTTAATCTACAGTGTCACCTAAGTTACCAGACGAAATTATACACACTGGGTTTGAGCGCTGCAGGCACGAAAATTGATGATGGATCAATACATAACTTTATCGCATACATTAGGCTCATATTTCTTCGGAGAGAGGATTTGTTTACCCCACAATTACCAAGTCAACAATGCGGCCGTAAATCTGACATAGATTGCCCTGGGAATGTTTTTCTGCCGACCATTACCGTGTCTCCACTATCTCTTCAACAACAATCCGTTCTACTGTCACTTTGCCGTTAATATATTTTTAAACCCAATGAAAACTATTTCCACTAATTTAGTATTTAAGTATCAAAAGTAGCCCTTATTTAAATTATTTATTTTTTCCCCTGAAATGTTTCGTTTGGAGAAATTTCACCCATAGCACTGCAATTTTACAGGATCACGGTCCTAAAATACCATATGACTGTATATTTAGGGGATTATTTTTGTATATCTGAGACAAATTAGGAGAGAGCGTATGGCTTCTTGATAAACAGTGAAGGTTTGATTGGATTATCTGGAATTACAATCTTTATTTAATGAAAAGGGAATTATATTTTTACTAAATACAAGGAAATAAAATAAAAATAAATAATTCCATATTTTGATTGTTTTTATTCCATAAAACAACTTTTACTTTCATGTTTCCGTAATATACAAAAGGCTTTTAGAAAATATTTTTAAATCTTTATTTTTCTTCACATCCTCTGTAACATGTGGGAATAAACTCTTTTCATGAAGTTTTCAGCTAGCGGTGTTCTTATGACGGGTCTGTAAAAATCGCAAAAATTTTGAAAATTTTAAAGATAATGGCAGTAAGCCAGAGGCAAATCTTTTCTCCTCCCACAGATTGTAGTCAGCGTATCCATGACTGCATACAGTACGTCAAACTCCCCCCTTTCGCGATTTTTGAGCATGTCTTGCAAGCCCTGTTAAGTAGTCTACGTTTCCTCATATCTCGATAATCCTGTTATCTCGATAATTAGTTTGAACACCGACAATATGGAGCTATCCGGAGTTGGCTCCACCCCTTATCGAAATTCTTAGTAGGAATACCAGGAACGGATTTATAATTAGGCGCAATAGGCACTAGCTGAGTGCCTCGTTCTGAGAGGGCCCTCGTCCAGTGGAAGGCCCCAATGAATATTGGTACTCTCAATAACATACTGTCTTTCCGAATATGTATTGAGGCCCGGCGCGACATGAGATCATGGTCAGCTTTTCCTAATTGAGGGATTCTGACTGATTTTTATCCGCACTCGTATCCGAAACTTTCTCGATATCTGATTCATTTCGATAAAAATTTTCGTAATTCAAGGTCTATCAGTTATAATCAAATATTTTCTTTGTCTTACCAAGAACGTATTAATATAATTTCCAGAGTATTCCTTGATATATGGGTATGGTATTCATTTTACAACAAATCGATATTAATTTATTTCCGACAATTAATTAATTTGTAGAATTAATTTCATTAATATATATGTGTTTTCTAAATGTTTGGTAGAAATATTATCTTTTGTTTTTATTTCTATATATTTTTCTGACGGTACCTCGATCCAATGTATGCGCCTAGGGCCTCTATGTCTAAATTCGCCCCCGCCTATGATTTCTTCAACATTCCATTTACTTCACCATTGGTGCGAGAAAACACATCAACGAACGAGGCAAGAGTCCAAATATTCTTGAAAATTGAAATGGCTGCGTCGAGAAACAAAAAAACCTGCAATCATAAGAACCTCCGCCTTTTTCTCTTTTCCTAATTCGTGATTTTGATAATCAGGATATTAAAGAATTTTTAAAGCTTATCGTTAAGATATAAATGATATTTTAATCAATAAATGAATAGTTTCATTAAGATCGTATAGATGCCTAATGTAAAATAATTCATATCGTCTACTGGAAAGTTAAAAGTCAGAAACTGTAGAGAATACAGCGGTATTATATGGTTCATATGTTAAACTATCAGGTCAAACGCATTCCCCCGAACTATTTTTAATGTTACTTGATTTTTACCTACTTATATGCTCGGAAGTTACTGGAAAATTTTATTGGTTTGTGAAAATGTAGATCGCTTCTTGTCATACTTAAAATACTGTTAAATCACAAGAAATGATTGAAGTAAAAGTAAAAATCAGCAAGATTTATCTCAAACTCTACCCTTCTTCTATGTTTGTTTCTTCCGAAGAAGTTTTTCTTGCTTGAAAGTTTTTTTTCAAAAATTTAATCTTTCTGAAAATGCCATCAACCGTTTTTATTACTAATATCAAACTATCTTAATGGAACTACGTGTCGGACTTACAATTAATGTTAGGCCCTGTTCTCAATTCTTCCATCCCTAGTCATTTTCTGCCCATTATATGTAATATCCTATGAGCAATAACAACACAAAATTTTACTAGTTTCCTCAAGCTAGACTGCACAATCCTCACCAGGATTTTCCATCCCCACAAAAGTTTTTCATTTTAGGCAATCGTCTATTTTAATGACTCCTAATTTTTTTCTAAAAGAGAGCATTGGAGCGTTCGCGATTCAGCGGCAACAATTGAATTTTTACCGCGTAATTTGTTAACTACTTCAAAGGGAATGAGCACTAAATCGTGAAAAAAAAACAAATAGAATAAAAATAAGACTTGTGCGCATGTATTGTTATCGAAGGTAGGCCTGAAAAACGCGACATATGGCGATGTGCTCAAAGAAGCGTGTCGAAAGCAAACGCCGTGACCTGCCAATGATAGCGGTGCTCTTCAAGAAAATATGTAATGGCAAGGTGGACATCCTATTGCGTGACGCCACCAACTTACGGAGATTGGAAAACGAAGAAAAACTATATTGGTTTCTTTAAGTTTAGTAAT
Source organism: Pachydiplax longipennis (assembly GCA_036926295.1). Taxonomy (NCBI): domain Eukaryota; kingdom Metazoa; phylum Arthropoda; class Insecta; order Odonata; family Libellulidae; genus Pachydiplax; species Pachydiplax longipennis. Next base: position 9,173,667 of record JAVFKF010000010.1, read on the forward strand.
CGGTGAGAAAGAATATCCTGGTGGCACATCTAAAATCAACATCCACCCTCTTGATTAATTATAGAATACAGCTGAAAATTTCTTCTCTATAGTGTAAATGGATTCCAAAATTTATTTGATATAAAATTTTCATACTTATTTCCTTTCATCGAATTTATCGTAAAAGGAAATATTTCTAAACGCTGTTTAAATAGCCTTATATCCAGAGGCTTTCAATAAAATTTTTGTCATAAGACAATACGCCACCGAAACAACATCTTCCATGACATGCGAAATTGATTTGATCTTTTCCTCTTGGTTAAAATAATCCTTTTGTTCCTAAATGGGTGGTCTGAAAAGTTTCCGACATTTCGCCATTTCTCGACATGTTTTCAGAAAATTTCTGAAAATAAATCAAAAATTATCTCCGTGGCCCTAGCATTAACTCTAGAAAAAGGTTAAAATTCCTCTATGAGAGAAAATTTCATGATTTAAATTAACCCGCCACGGACATACGTAACTTTGTAAGTGACTTAGATAAAAGGATTCTCATGAAGTATTTATGTATCAATACAGAGAATTATTTTTACTTAACAATTATCCATTATTTTGAAACGTAAGAAGCATAAATGGTGCTAAATTATCAGAGAGAATTATTACTAGAAAATTATTTAGCACAAAATTTTACCTCTCACTGTCACTACACTGTCAGCTAACACTGTATTATAATTAATGAGATTTTTCTAAATCAGTCCAAGATTGTTATTTAATTTTCACATCTTTATGTATAACAATCAAGAAAAATTCTTAAGAAGCACCAACAATGAACAGCTACATTTTAATATGAAAACCCTTTTGAAGGTTTTATTTTGATTATGGAAATCTTGCATTTGCAAGTAATAGCAAATGAAATTACGATACACCCCTAAAAGAAGCTGGGAAATCCAAAAAATAATTTCTTCAGCAAATTTAAGTGGTGAAAACTGGTGAGAAATGTGAAACTCAAATGATTAAAAAAGTAGAAGGCAAAATGACTATAAAGCCTGATAAAATCAGACAAAGCTCAGACGATTATATGAGCATTACATGAAGATTCTGATAGTCTTTTAAGAAGGAATGACAGAATTACAGCAATTATGAAATGAAAATTTTCTCACTTGAGAAAAAGGATTCTGCAGACTGCTATATTTTTCCGGAGTGTTGGTGATGTCAGACACAATAGCCAATAAAATAAGCCCTACCTCTCAAGTCCTAACTGCAGATACTTGCAAAAAAATTCTCTTTCTCTTAACTTTAGGGAACTAAATGGACCTCTTATCCTGGAAAGATTAAGCAGGATCCGATTAAAATCAAGGGACACACGGAGATGGAAACCCTTTTCTATAAATACTAGACATCCCCAGTATTTTTTTAGTGAAGTAGGAATTTCATAAAAGTAAATAAACTAAGTAAGGACTTATCAGATTGAAATTTTAAAACATATACATGCAAATTCAAAATAGGAAGGACCGAGGGGGCCAAAGATGGTGACCGAGATGGTATCCCTTTAGCTAGGTCCCTGCCTAGTTCATATTCTATGAATGTTTAACTAACAGGACTGAAGCTTTTTTTTATATCTTCATACTCCTAGCTCAGAAAAATTTTTGCATAAGGTAAAGAGATAAATGATTTAAGTCATATATATTGAAACTTTACTCTGAGAAAAATAACAGAATCAATTAGATTCTCCTTCATTGCTACCATCAAACTTGTCTGATGGATTCTGACTCTGTAAATTTTTATCTTACTCCCTATAAAAATCGATCCTGACTCTAGTTTAACAGCTTTGCATTCACAGCACTGGATATGAGACAAAAATTCTAGAAGAGTCCAAATGAAATTCCAAGCTCTAGAGAGTTATTTCTCTTCTAGATTTTTGTAAAATCTTAAAAAAGTGTTGTATCTATGCAAGACAGAATCCACTATCCTCATACAAAGGATTAATTTGTAAGCCTTTAGAGGGGAAAGGCAAGTATTGTATAGTATTGAAATATTTGAAGGATTGTGTGGAGGATTCTTGATAAATTCAGAAAATAATTTAGCAGTCCTCGAATCAAAATTTGATCATTGGCAAACAGTACCAGTTGTACATCATGTAGGGGCTCCTGAATAGCCGTGTGGGACTTCAATGAAAGCAGTCCTGGTTTCGATTCCTGGTGGGAGTCCATGTGCAAAATGAACTCAGTTGTTAAAGCACTTTTCACAATACTACTAATACTACTGTACATCATGTATGCTAACTTTTAAACCTCTCTAGCTCTTACTTGTATATACATGTATTCCATATACATATATATGTTAATACTTGTATACTCATGTATATACTAACCATGGAGGCATCACATATTCATATCTTACACCTCTTTTATGCTGAAACTGCTCACTTACATCTGACTCTACTCTTAAGTTAGCCTTAATTCCCATAAAAGACTGTCTTTGATTAACCAACCCCTTACTCTATACTTAGCCTCAGCATTCTGCAATTCATTACCTCTTATTATACTATTTAACCAAATTGACAAATACACATTACACTTTCATTCACATGCTTTCCAAATACTTTTAAAGGTCAAATATTTTTGAATGTTATATTTTACTAATAAAACAGCTACAATGAAACTTATATTGAAAGAAATAACCCATGAATCTCTCCTCATTTCACATTTTAGTGGTGCATTTACAACCATCATAGTTTGCAGCAATACTACTAGAGCCTATTATGGCATTTCTTAGCCTTCTAGGCTACAGAAACACAAACACTTCCTTCTTCTCAAACTTATATATCTAATTCTTTACATTCTTGCCAAAGATTTCTCATTTTGAGGCTCTTCTTTGGTCTAGCTTCTACTGAGATATTTCATTGTTTTGTAAATTATTTTCAATTCTAATTAAATCTTTCTTTCAAAAATTATGCTGTCTTCAACTCCTGCCAGTGTTATACCTTCTTCTCTAAGATTTTTGTGCACCTCAATCTGCCATCAGAATGTGTTTTGCATTTATTCTGTAGAGTTAGTATCTCATCTGCCAATCTCTCTTGGTTCATTTACTTCAGGTGTAGAGACCAATTTATAAGCTACTAATTATTAAAGAGAACATTCAGAAGGGCTACGGTAGGTTCTCGTAAGTTTTTGAGTAGCAGAACGCATTAGTTCCCTGAAAGATGGCATAAACTCTGGCCCATATGATGATCCATTTGAGAATTTTTTAGGTAACAATGAGAATTTTTTAGGCTACAATTCCCACTACAAAACGCACTCAATAAATGCTTTTCATAAAAAATGGGTAAAGGAGAAATTGAAATCTACTGAATTACAGCATGGAATTGAACCTGGGGACATTATTAATGGAAGCTAACACTAAAATACCTTTCCAAACAATGAGTATAGTTAGAATTGTGATAAAATCCTTAAAACTAGCTCAAATCCTTTTTTGCTGGTATGAGCAATTATTTCTTTTTCATGAAGCACTCATTGATATAACTTGATTGCGTTTAACATGTTTGACTTTGGTAAAAATATACGATTATTTTAGCCATCCAGCCAGAGTTTTTTCAGCCATGGTCATTTTCTGGAATCATATTGTTTACGCTTCAAGTATTGATTTTTATTGCCCTTCCCTTGTTAGATATTTTAAAGGTTTGAAAATTCGCGCGATGTTGACGTGACACGAGGAGACCTTTGAAAGCGCAATCTGTGACATTGTTAGGTAGAGTTCGTAAATGAGCTCTATTCTTCCATTTTATTTTTTAATACTGAAATTTAAGCGCAGCAGTAGTGCCTATTTAATGCTACAGGAGTTTCAATTTGTCGTCAAGCAAAGCTGAATCCTTACTGTCATCAGTATTGAATCTAAATAAAATGTGATTTTCACCTTCCAAATTATTTGAATTCTTGCCTCAAGCCCTTTATCCTCTATTTTTGCCTCATACTTCCTTTCGATCTTAATCAACTATTTGAAATGAAAGACTTACTTTACAGGAAATTATATTTTGGAGAAATCATATAAAGTAAACAAAAACTGGTTACTAGGCTACATGTTAGTAGTGAGATTTGTATTACCTAACATATCGATACTACGATAGTGATATCGATGTATTAGATACTAATAATGCGAAGGCAAGTTCAGTCTTAACGTTGGTGAACTTATTCTTGATGCTTATCTGTTTCATGTATTATTAGTCAGTTTGATTACACAATGCCATTAATGTTTTTTTGCAGCTGACCTTTGTCCTATTCTCGTACACCTTTTAAGAGACATTCGCAGACGGACAGATTTTCTCCTACAGGTACATATGGTATATGACACTAGTTCGACTTATATTAATATTTGATAATTATTCATAATCTTTCTTCATTTGCAGTTTCTGCGATAAGGTTCGGAGAACTGGTGTACTGCGCAAGAATTTCTCCGTATCTTTCATTTAATACCGAGGCCGAAAATGTCGAAAGAATCTAACTCCCCTATTAAATATTTTATATCAGGAGGGTTTGGCGGTGTATGTACAGTTGCTTCTGGCCATCCATTAGATACAATTAAGGTTTGTCTATCTGTCTTTTATGCTCTCATTATTTAAATCATTAAGTACAACCGTCTTAAGATAACAGAATGTAATAATTTTTCTAAGCTTTACACGTTAAAATAATTGTGATCTAGCGTATATTTTTTCGTCATATACGAAGGACATTTTAAAGATAGATTCCGTATTTAATTGGTCCATACCTGTAGTAATCTACGTGTTGTTGTAGGTTCGTCTGCAATGTATGCCAAAACCAAACCCAGGGGAGCCTCCGATGTACAGTGGGACATGGGACTGTGCAAAAAAGACCCTACAACGTGAAGGGATTAGGGGCCTTTACAAAGGTAATTCTATCAAAGTCTTTTAAATTTTCAAAAAAATGACCTGACCAACGGTGATGACTTACATTCTTATTGTGATTGTTTTTAATCGTCATTCTGTATGTTTTGTATGGAAGCAATTAAACTTATGTATTTTCAAAAGTATTACAAGGGATAGCATGGTAAAATATTAGATTTTCGTGCTCAACTCCTTACTATAATCCTTGTAGAGAGTTGAAATGTGTGTCTTACAGATTCAAGCTCTCTCATAAACGTCTTGTAGAACCATAAATGTGTTACTGTTACCTCTTACAATTATCAGCAAGGGCACAACTTCTGTTGTGTTCAGAATACCTACTTTTTATGAAATGAATGTTTATAATATCGACCTTTAAATTCAGTAAATCATTCATGTATTACAAAGTAAATTAAGGAAACATGGGGATAGTGTTGTCCAGTTAAATCAGTTGATTTTTAAAAGAGCAAGGTTACTAATCTAGCTTTGTTTATTGTGATGATGATGTAGAAAGTATTCTCCTTTGATTCTGTATAACTCATGCTAAGCTTAGGTATTTTCTCTGTAGTATTACTTATGACTAAGCAAGGAAATAAAAAGGAATTAAGTTAGTCAAAGTCTAAATTATTCTTTCAAGCACAGATCTAAATGGATGAAATTACCTAATAGTTTATGTTCATTACAGTAATTCATATGTATTAGTGATTGAAGCTATAAACATAGTGCATGACAAAGAATTGATATCAGTTACAAAAATTGATTTTATCTTTTAAAGTTGAATGAAAACTTTGCATTTTTTAAGGATATGAGCTTATAGTATTTGCAGTGATATTCAATGCATTAGTGAAGCTTATTTCATCTTATGTAAGTTAATAATATGTAGCTCATATTAATATACAACTGCTTGATCTTTTAAGCTTGCTATATTCTTATGTGCCTCTGTGACAAACTTAGCTTGTTCAAGGTTCATTTGCATAGAGTCATTTCTTTATCCTTAATTTAAGATTAAAATTTCTGTGGAAAAATCTAGCATTCTGTTGATACATAATATAGTATTTGAAAAGAAACAGTAATGTTAACAGCAAATTACCTTGGAAGTATAACCAAATTACCTATATTTCTCATTAAATTGAAGTCATTTGAAGCTAGATCATAAAATCTTGTTTTTAAATGTTTTATTGTATATTGATTCTCTGGTATCATTTTGTTTATTATAGTCAAAACATTGAGAAATGGCATTTGTACTAATTTTGGATTTAAATTCTATATGTGAACTAATTAACTTTTTGCCTTTGACTTTATTTTCATCATCCTGAAGGAGATGCTATGCTTGCATATTGAATCTATTTATGTATGTTCTTTCCTATTGCACAAGCATAGCAGCACTTCTATAACCTTCTCAGAGAGAATGCATTTAATGAATTTGGGATTTTTCTTAAAATTTTCTTCACTTTCTCTTTTGAATTCTTGGAATCAATGCAAATGCCAATTGAGCTGCTGGTGGGCTCTCCTATAACCTCTATGATTTTGAATTCCTCTGCATAACTTTGGTTCTTTTTATCTGTCCATTTTTTGGTTTTAGTCATCCTGTTTCCTATCTTTTATTTTTCTATTCTTTGAGCTTTAGATCTTTCACCAACTACTCTTATCTACCCTAGTCATTATATTTTTTATCCTTTCTCTGGTATATTTTGTCATTTTGCCCCTGTTAATGTAGCTAGCATTTTTTACTTTGGCCCATGTGTTGATATTTTTACCCATATTGATTCAAAGTCATAATATTATGTGAAAGATAATGATCTCCAAGGTGATTGTCAGAATGACTTGTTATGGTTGTTTGTAGTTATGGTTATGCAGTCAAAGAACTTGGTTTTAATTCTAAATTTGATATTTAATAGAATTTATCTCTACTCTGGCTTCTTTTCTGGGACATAATTTTAGCCCCTCGATGAGCTAGAGTTACATTTCAATTCATGATCTGGTAAATGTTTTAAAATTACCGTTTCCAACTATTGGGTGGTAAATGTGTACATTTACATAAATTTGACTTAGTTCAACATAGATTTTTCAGTCTTCAGGAATTATCTCATTTTGGAAAAGATTCTTGAGTCCAAATGGTTGCTGTTGGTTTTGGTTTGAACTCTTTAGGTTGTTAACATGGTCAGATTAAGCATATTTTGTCTTTGATGCAATTGTAACATCTGTGGGCTTCTTAGAAAATGGTTTATGGTGGAAAATTATTCAGTTTTCATGCTGATTTAGTAGTATGTATTTTTGGTTGTTATTGTGTTTATTAGTTTATAGGTATTTAGATATTATGCTGGCAAATGAGATCTCCATTCAAGGCAGCTTAAGAGTTGATATGTGGAAATGTTGCCACATGATAGATCTCAGCTTTTGGTTGCATTTTACTTATTGAATATTCAGTGCATTGCTTGTGTAGGTGTAGCTGTTCTCTGGTTTCCTTATTTTTGTTGAAGAAGAGTGCATTCGGAAGTTTATGGCCCCTGTGTAGAAGTGTTTATTTGCTCTTATGCAATGCTGCCTTCGAAGAAACGTGGACAGTAACAGTGGCTGAGTAGGCTGATGGCAGATGCTTTTATTTTATATCTTCTCCTGTTCTCCAAAGAAAATCATCCTTCTTTTATCTTTCTTCTTCTCAGAAAGGGGCCATAAGTTTCCAGTTTCATTTTAATATTTTTTGACTTGATGATAACCTTACCTTTATCATGTCACTTCAAAAGTAGTTCAAGTGATTTAGGTTGATGTTCTGATAGGTAACAGAAATACTCTGTAATTCTGAAATTTTTATAAATGACATATTTACGTCCACTCTGGAAAGCATTTCTCTGTATTATCATCTTCTTTGATTTACTGCTCAATTTGTGGCTCTCAGAGTTTTTGGCTCGTACTTACTGGATTCGTAGCTCAGACCACAATCTTCTCATGTCATAGTCAACTCTACATAGTATTCTCTGCTTTCTTCTCTAAGTTTTTTCAATTTCTCTTCCCCTGTTTCCTCTGTTTAATTTTCTTGTAACTTGTAGAAGCTTGTAGATCACTGTAAAATCTCCAGCCTCCAATCCAATTTATCTGCTTTTTTGTGAAATCAAAAAGGTGTGAACCATATCTAGTAAGAGTTGAATTTAAGGTACATTATTTCAGTGCCTAGGTCAAACACTTGTGGTTTTGGAATCAAAAATTTCTTTTAAAATTACCCTTTCCTTTAGATCCTTTATTGCACATGATACTCTCCTTATTGGGAAAAGTGACTTTGAGATTTCCCTTAACCATATAAATGCCTAATGTATATATTTATTTCAATCTACAGAATAAAAGGGAGAGTCTCATTTTTCAACAAGATTTAAGCAACAATGATAACTGCCTCTGAATCATCTCTGTGGTAGTAAAGTCTACATTTTTTTATCGAGCTTGCATTCACCTATAAAATTCTGCTGTGGAATTATTAGAGATGGTAGTAAAAGTCCAATAATTGTCTCTATAAAAAGAGGTTTTCCACTAATCAGACTAGGAACTCTTGAAACTTCCCTTTTAAGATATGATTTATAATAAAATTCTGCTATCATGGGGTTAAAAACACCTCAGCCATCTTCTGCTTAACTCAGGACTATCCTATATATAGATATAGGTAGGTACAGGTATCATCCTCAGGACTGTCATTCTTCCTTTGGCTGAGTTGTATGTCAGTCTCTGATGGATTCTGGTCCTTCAAACAAACTTTGAGATATTTTGTTCTCATATAATTTCTATAAATTCATCCTGGTGTGTTTTCCTCTGTACTATTAAGTTTCCTCATGACATGAAAGTGTTTTATTTTGAGCACCCAGATTTTTGTTAATAGTTTCATGATGTGATATTTATAGGTATGGCAGCTCCAATATCAGGAGTAGCTCCAATCTTTGCCATGAGTTTTCTTGGTTTTGGTGTTGGGAAGAAAATCCAGCAAAGCCATCCAGAAGAAACCCTCACATTACCTCAGCTTTTCTTCGCTGGTGCCTTTTCAGGCATATTTACCACCTCCATAATGGCTCCTGGAGAAAGGATAAAATGTTTACTTCAGGTAAGAAGCTCTACTTCAAAGATTATTTTGCACTTCATGAATCAACTATATTTTTCGGTAAAAAGACAAAACTGGTAAATAACCTAAAAATGGTTGTTCTTAATTTTCTGTTATTTTATGATTAATTAAAAGCTACAATTAAATAATTTGGTTGAGAGGCATTCTTCATGGTCTGGATATTTTCTTCTCTGTGTCCTTTCCTCTTGCCTTTAAATTTGTTATCAGCTTGAAAACTAATTTGAGTGGTTGAGGCATCTATTTCTTCCTTTCACTCTTAACTCTCGGGTAATTATTAAAGAGCATTTTAACAGTTCAGCTGAGTCCTTGTTATAAGTATCTGTCATCATTAACTGGTGTAATTATGAAACCCCACGGATATACATCATATAGTAAATTTAGAGCTCTAGTGATATACATAGTGATATGAACATCTCATTCTTTTGGCTTTGGATTATTAACTATAGTCAGACCATCTATTTGTGATATGATTATTTGTTATTAATTTAATATAATAACTATGAAAGAACAAGTTTTCAAAAAAATTATTTAGAAGTAGATATCGTTTCATCTCAATTTAGTGAGAGAGAGAGAGAGAAGCTGGAGACATAAACATTTCCTATTTCTGAGCGTATATCAGACCTTACTCCCTTACCTTTCTTCGGTGAGCTTTTCATTGAAGTTATTTAATCATTGAGGAGGAGATCATTAATTCTTCAGATGGCAATGAGACCATCTAAGTTGAACAGCATCTTAGTTGAACACAAAAGGAATGAAGTGCTTTATTTTTTAGTCATTTTTTGTATTTGATATGAATTGGGTGATCATGTGTGATTCATCATCATAAGTAATGTGTTTCAGAAGAAGGTTCAACAATTCCTTTCCATTACTTTTGCACTTCTATCTTGTGCTGTTTTCATTCCCACACTCAATATGAGTTGGTTACTCCGCTCTCAGTCATCTCTCATCTTTATTCTTCTTCTGCTCATTTTTACCACCCCCTTCATAGAATTTTTCATTTAGGTGTCCTCACTCAAAATTTACCAAACCCAATTTCCTTTTTCACTATTCTAGGTGCTACATTTTCTTCTAAGATGGGTTAATTGTTAATTAGCCCATTTCAGAATATCTCTTATCATATCCATAACTCAAAAGATCCAACTCTCTAGTTTTGTCATCATTCATATTTCCTCTGTACATATACTCACTCTACATCGAACTCTTGCCTTTCACTTTTCTTGTCGTTCTAACCAATGGCCAAAATTTGGGATTTTATTTAAGAATATGTGGTGTTGTTTTTAACAAAAATGCTGCATCTGAATGAAAAAAGCTTAGTGATTGTGACTGAGGTTTATCAAGGGCAAGTTTTTAGTGTGTTTATCTATGATACTTTATAGATTTATGTTAAATTAGGTTATTTACATTACATTTATATTCATTGATGTAGATAATTTTCTTGTTAAAGATATTTTTTGACTCTCTACATGACTTACTTTAATACCTTAAACTATTTGTTTTTTTTATGAATTTGTACTTGTGCGCTCAATGTTCGCTGTTATATTTGAGAATATGATTATGATAATAGAATTAATTTTTTTATGAAATTCCTTCACATACCCATCAATTCCCTTATTATTTAATGAGAAGAGAGTAAGTAAAATTAACTTTCAGTAGAGACTCATGTTGTGGAATGTGTTTGATCATTATGATCTGTGCTATACATATAAATGCCATGGAAGACTTTCTGAGGTCACCAATACTTTTTCACATTCACATGCTTCAGCAGAGTCTGCATCCTCCTTCAAATTGTTGGAGTTATTACATGCCAAACACTACAACACTCATCAATGGAGTAATCAGTAAGCAGTAATTTCATCCAGTTAGTCTGATGAAATTGCTGATTCATCTTTACCTTAATTCTAAGGTTGATTGGTTTTGGGGGGTACTGAAGATGAAGATGATAATAACAACTTCTGGTATTCTATTTCATATTGAATGTAGCCTTTGTATTTGTAGAAAAAATGATGGATTGAACACAAGTCACTAGGCATTCCTCATTGAGCTGTCAGACTTATTTGATGCCTAAATTATGATTATAATGTGTCGTATCCTTGTTAATATCTCTGGGGCTCATCTTATGCTCTAGATTACCGAACTGGTGGCCAATGGTATTTTAAAATATTTTTAGGGAAAGAGATATATCAAATAGTGGATTTCTAGAAGTAAGGTTTATACTGAAAATGATTAAGTCAAACGGTTAAAAAGGTTAACAAAGGGAATGAATATGCAGAGGCCATCCTCAGTTGAAGATTGAAAGAAAAAATTGTTTTGTTTCTTAATTTTCTGAGCTTACAAAAATTAAATATGTGAGATAAGTAATCTGAATGGTAATGACTCAGGAGCTGAAAGCTGATCAAATGAGGATATAAGCCAGTTTGCATAAAGACATCTGAAAATAAAGGAAATATCTGGCCCATAATAAGCTTTAATGGATGTATGATACATCAAGTTGAAAAATACTATCGGCTAAGTTCCAATAGTCTTGGTGTTGAAATATACTTCTACTCAAGCAAAATGGATCAAAGTGATTACATGATCATAACTTCTTTGTCTGAGTTAATCAGTTTTCGTCACATATTGTTGTTAGGATTCAGAGCCAGGCTGGTAAAGACCTACTTGGACTGGCTTACATCCAGGAGTTTTAATCCTCTCAATTCCTTAATAAGATGGAAAATGTTCTTTTTCATTTTATAGGCAACATGCTTTTGCTATTAAATTTGGGCTGATGGATTCACATGAAGAATAGTTTCCAATCTCTGACTAAAGCTCTTTATTTAGGTCTCTCTTGAATAGTCTTATCTTCATGTTTTTGTTCAATGTGAAGAAACAGAAGAATAACCTCAGCTTGACTAATATTTTGTTTTATCAATGACAATCATTTCAAAGGAGTCAGTGTTGCTAGATCATTGCACTGTGTTATTCCTAACTAACCAGATTATGAAAATTTAACCTTTTGTAGTGTCATTACTCTTTGTTTGTCTTTACCTATCTTCAGCAGTACAGGAAGGTTATCTTTACAGAGAATAATGTGTTAAGGATTTTCAATATAGAAGTTGAATTGTTTGTAGAACAATTTTTGAATTTATTTGGTATACTTCTACAACTATATTCACCTACACTCTAACCAAGCTTCATATATGACTTTAGTTTTTGTGCTTATTATGTATTTTTGAACTATTTTCACCTACTACTACACTTCAACAGTACTCTTCACCTAGAGGTCAAATGAATTCTGAAACTTACTTGCTCCTGGAAAGTTTTGCCCTTGTTATTACTATCAGATTTTGTGCATTTCAGCATTCATTAACTCTAATATTATACAATTTTCATTCTAAATAATTTTTCTGTGAGTTTTGCTACAGGAACCATCTTATCTTGCTCTCTCCATATGTCACTAAAATATGTCGCACGTCTTCTTTCTCACCCTGATGGCATTTGCTGCTCTATGGAATATCACACTTCTCCATCTCAGCTTATCATGTATATCAATATAAATTCTCTTAATTAAAGACACAGACTTTTGAGTAAACCCCCAATATTTGATGATGAGATTTGTGAACATTTTAAAGGTATTAAATACTATGATAATGACAAGTGTATTCTTTAAGAATCGATAGTGTTTTTGTCTCGATATTGAGAATCTTGTCCCCAAATTGCAGAATTGAGTTGAGTTGTGACACATTGAGTGGTCATGTTGGATTGCTTGTGTTCGAGGTTTAACGGATGTTATGAGTGTCAGATAGTGTTTTGAATCATTTAAAGCAGGAAAATCAAATTTGCATGTAAAATTAGTGTACTGTGAAGTGATTGTTTTCTTCTATTATGATAGTACTTCCTGAGGGATGATGTCAGTCCCAGTCTGTATCAGTGAAAGTTGTTTGCGTCCATCAAAAATTGACAGCCATACATCTAGGTGCCAGAAACTACATCACAATAATGATGTTGACAGTGTAGGGGTGGGGAATATGTTGACATGGTTGATGAGGGAGTACCCACAGTGGGGAAGGGGGTAAGTGGTTTCACCATCTGCTTTAATACTAAACAAGTCTATTGATGAAGTATGCAATAAGAGTTGTTCTCCTCCCTTCCTTACATTACTGCCTTACTTCCTTCCTTTTTCTTGCTATGTGAAATATATGGAAACAGCGTTACCTTAATTTCACAGGAATTGTGAAATTGCTGAATTTATTTCTTCAAAAGAAAAACGATGTTCTTCACCATATGGATTACTTATTATCACCAAGAATGGGAGGAACATATTCCTTTAAAATTGTCATATAATTTGCAAGTGTGTAAAATTGTGTATATTGATAATATCAATCAAATTGCATGTGGAAAATAGGTTTAACTATCATCTGGAGAAAATTTTGGATATGTTTTTGTATACATTTATGAAAATAAACTGTTTGGTGGTTCAAGTTGGAACTTGTTTTAAATTTTTGTCTGCTTTTCCAGCTGCTTTTTTGACAATTGTTATTTTGTGAGTGTACTGTTTATTATTGTAGTCTATGTTTCATTATAAACTCGGTTAGAACCCATAGCCTTCTCTTGTAGAATATTTGGATTCAGATCTGATCTTGCATGTTAGAGAAAGCTTAATTCCTTATTATAATCTGCTATGGAGAAAAAATTAATAGGTTTGTAAGATTTAAAATAACGTTGAAAACTTTTGAGTACAATGTGATTTGATGTGCAATGTATGTCTTAAATTTCTATAAATGTATATATATTTCTTCTATTTTCCTTTAAATTATGGTTGTATTTTTAGATATTTTTTAACTTTTGATATCTGAAATTTTTAGGTTCAGCAAGGTGGTGGTGCTCCTATAAAATATGCTGGTCCAATAGATTGTGCCAAGCAACTATATAGGGAAGGTGGGATAGCTAGCATTTATAAAGGAACATTTGCCACTTTACTTAGAGGTATTTATGATTTATTTTACATTTTGTCTTATTTTGTTGCTATGTTTAAGATTTGAGTTCTCAAAATGTTTTTCTTAACAGAATAAAAGTGAAATGTCCTTACTTATAAAATTTAATGAATAGAAAAAATACAATAATATTATTTTTCTTTTGATCCTCTTTTCTAAGTAAAGTTTCCTTGATATTGCTGTGCATTTCATCCCATGATGCTGTAGATATAGTAAAAATGAAATTTTGTTCTTCACAATGTTGCTATAATCTTTGCCATACATGATTATTATAGTTTTAAAGAAATTGAATTTTATCTGTTTTGAAGCATAGCCTAATGAAATGCATGTAGTCTGCAAGTATGTCTTATTAGGATTTTTGTGTTTGTTTTTCAGTGATTATATTTTTGATGGCATTCATTATCTTGTGTTAATATCAATTAGATTTATGCCAATGAAGCTCTGCATTCTGAAACAAAACAATGTAACTGTATGATTTTAAGAATTTTTACACATTTTTCCTTTATTTATCAATTCTACTTGAATGACCCCCAGTATTTAACAATAATGTCATTTTTATATTGATATATATTTCAGCAGCTATTTATTTTTCTTCATAGATATTAAACTACCTATTGGATGTATTGTAAGTGTTTTTTCCCAGAATAATGGTTTCCTTCATTTAGTCATTATGTTAGGTAAAGGATAGACCCCTATATCTAAAGGGGTATTTAAATGTCTATTTAAAAAATACATCAAAAAATTAAAACCAAACCTAGAACAGAATTTTTAAACAAGAACTTGTTGATGGAAAAATATTACCTTTACATTGCCACCACAAGCTACTTGGGAATATATTTCTTAAATAAAGGTTTATTGACAAAATTGGTGTCTGTTATTCTAAAGAAAATGTTATTACATTCCGATGGCAGTGGAAAAAACATAGCAAAGGAGAACACCCTGCTGGTGCTGCCATGTTTTGTTGTGCCAAAATATCTGTTAGTTGCCTATGTTTTGTTAAAAGTTACTGATCTGTCATTCAGTAATATACTTGATAGATGATATATTAAAAGTGAGTTCAGTGTGTTCAATTGCTTGCCCTTGAGATCAGGAGCTGCTCAAGGTGTTTTGATGTCCCAAGCAAAAAGCCCTTCAACCATAAAATAGTTTTTGAGTTCAGTTTCTCTTTCTATGAAATGTAACTTTTTAACATGATCTGCAATGAAAGTAATTCATAGTAATGCAAAATATATCATTAGTCGTTAATTTTATCTGTCAAATAAATTGTTTGCTATAGTTTATTTTCATTGACTAGTCTTCATTCATTCATGTCCCTTATAAATGAAATAATCAGAAATATATAAAATTAAAATGAATATTTATGAAAGATACATTTTTAAACTATGAAGAAATAAAGTCAGAATTAGGATAGCATTCTCCCACAAATTCTGTCCCCTAAGCAGTGTTTGATTTGCTTGCATTTTAAGGAATTGAGATAAAGCACTATTCTGATATGTGTAGCTACATAACTAGGTGAAGAAATAACCTCATTAAAACTCAAAGTGTATGCAAGAATTATTTTCTTGGACCTAAGTGCCTTAAGAAGTCATATTTCTTTTTAATATTAATATAACCTGAATTTAGGTGAGTATAGAAATAACTATGCTGAAAGTTCTACAAAGAATATTCCTTGAGGACCTAGTATGGAGTTCCACTAAGTCGAGGCTTCGTCCATCGATTATATAACCTGAATTTATTCATCGCGAACAAAAAAATTGTTTGACTGCTATCATCAACTGTGTTCTAAGGGAGAATTTCTTAAGTTTTTCATTTAATTTTAATATCCCTATTTATTGTAATTGTATTTACACAAAATTCTGTTGAAACACAAGCCTAGGAGGACAGAGTCTATCTCTGAATTATTAGCAACTAGCATTATTACAGGAAATGAAGTAGGAGACTATGAAAATCTTGCATAACCAAAATTTATAATTATTTTACATATTGAGTACAATAGATGTTGGTGTTTTTTATTGAAATGCATGCTCTACTTTAGGCTAATAAAATACTCTGATATTTTCTTTTGCTGCAGTAGTTAGTTGTTTCTTGTTCTAAAAGTCTTAATTTTTTTGCAAAATTAAAAATTACATTCTTGCAGCTGCCTCTTATTTTATCCAACTATGTATTGAAAATTTTGTTAACCAACCTCATTGATATGATGATTTGTAGTAGCACTGTTGTGATATGTTGGTAGGGATGTCGAAAAAAATTTTCAAGAAGTTACCTACTACCAACTTATTAAGAAAACAGTCGATTTAATCATTTTGGGAGACATGATGATAGCTGTGATTTATCCAAATCAGCTGAGAAGTGAGGCGTGTTATAACTGGATTTTGCTATATTTAATGGCCAACCAAAATTATCAATTTCTAATCTACAGCAATTAAATGAAGTAGGCACATTATTCCAAATATATCTCTGTTCCCTAAAAACTTATAAAGATTCCTAGGTTTTATGACAAAAGGTTCTACAAAACTCTACAATGGTTCATTGAGCTCAATGTTTCAGTTGATAATTTAAGGTTAATTTACTTAGAGATATATTTGTGAAATGGAATTTATCCTCTTTCTTGATGTACATGTACATAAGAACACTTTTACTGGGTCTGCACTCTTTTATATCAATATGAACTCTGTCAAACAAAGATAAAATGATACCCCTTGCAATCTTCAAAGTCATCCTGCTAATAAAATCATTTTTGTTTTCTTGTGGTAATTCATGGGTTAGTACAAATATCAGAGAAGACCTTGGTTCAAATTCCAATGTTGTCTTGTCGTCAAAAATAACAATGTTATTTACACTCCTTGTTGTGATTAATAATTTTTTTAGTATTCAGCAATCAATATTTGGTGATAAATAGTTGTTGCATTTAATTCTATAATTGTCTCAGTCACCAATTAAAGTATTCTTAAATAATTAAAATTCATATAGTTTCAAGTTTTTATTTGAGGGTTTGAATGTATGTGTACATTTTCATTTGTGTGATTCACATCAGAATGACAGCTTATTTGAAACATTAATGTCCCTGATCAAGCTGCAAAATACGAAGAACTTGTGAAAATTTGGTTTTAAGTTTTTTAAGATTTTGAGGTATTTAAAATACAAATTATTCTATGCTTGTGCCAAATTATGAGGATATACTTTCTCCTGAAGTAGATATTTCCTCTCTTTCTCAACTTGAATTTTAAAAGATCTGTGAGATCATGTTAAAGGATTAGGTTATACAGAATATTCAAGTGTAACAAAATATACTGGGACAACCCTTAAGTGCTTTATGATTTCTAGTGAGTGCTTGACGTACATTTTAATGGCTGGCAGTAGACAATAAGAAAAGGAGATGAAAATATTAGTTCTCTATGAAAATGCATTTTTTGTGTTTTTAAAATCTTATATGATTTTACAATGTTTGCATTTTCTAATTTTGGCATTTAATATGTGATTCTCTAGGATTTTCATACTTTAAAAATTTTGGAGTATGATCTACACTATAAATACTTGTAAAAATCATCTTAACTTAACCTACTCCTTCATCCTTCTTTCTATGGCTTACTCAAGAGTTTAAGCTGTGTTGGCTTGAGTATTTTCACAAGAAAAATTTCACCCCATTTTTGGGTGAATTTCAAATGTTCATATCGCTTTTTGTTTCTCCTTCTTCTGTCTCTCTTTTTCCAGCTTATAAGCTTTTCTTGACACTTTTATTTTCTTCTTTCCATCAGATATAATGTACTCTTCTTCCGTTGTATATGGACTTTGAATAGGCTGTTGCAGGTTCTTTGTATTCTGAAGCATTGTAAATTTACTTGAGTTGTCAGAAAAATTATCTGTATATGGAGGTAACCTCTTACTTGGTAGCTCATTTTTCAAATTGTCATTCATTCTTTGAGAGAAAAAATTATGTATATCATTTATCTCTCTATTCTCCGAGTTATTCATTTTATTAGATTCAAGTTCTACTTCCCCATTATTAGTTGATGAAAATTCTTTCTTTGGTGGTATAATTGTTGTTGATGTTGACTTCACATTATTTGCCTCAGAGTTAGTTTCAGTCGTTGAACTTTCTGCATGATCAACTGCACTGTTGATGTTGGTACTAGAAGAAAGATTAGACATTTCCACAGGAGTTACTATACTTGTTAACTTAGATGAAAGGGTAGGATTTATAACAGATACTGTCGTTGACATTTTTTCCTCAGTTTTATCCATCAACACTTTAGTGGTTATTCTGCTTTCAATTCTATCTTCAGTCTTGTTTATTCTTCCCTGAGTTGTGACTGTAATTGAATTTATATCTTCATTTCCAGGCATTACTGAAGGAGTTGAGGAAATCACTTTCATGCTTTCTTTGTTAATTAAACTGGTGGTTTTATTGCTCAGTCTAAACTGTAGTTCTTTCTTTTTATTTTTAAAGTATTCTATTGCTCCCATATGAAATTTATTTCCCTTGAGTTCTTTATTTTTCCAAGTCATTTTCTTGCACCGCAGTACTTTTCTCAGAACGTAGAATACACTCCACTGTCTGTATTTTAGTGGAGTCTCACACAGTGGTGCTACTCTATTATCATAAACATACTTGACCACTGACTGACCACAGGAACTTCCTTTGTCATAATGGAACTTGCAAGTAGGTGCAGATACTTCTTTCTGCTTATTAATAGCTGTTTCTCGCCAACTCATCATTGAGCAAGAGCAGTGCCAAGGATTTCCTTCCAGTCTTATCATTTTTGCTGGTACGTGCTTGAATATGTTGTCTGGCAATTCCTTAAATTTGTTGTTTTGTAAGTACAGCTCTTTCAACAAAATCTGTTGGTCAAACAATCCAGGTGGGAGAGATTCTAGGAGATTATTAGATAAATCTAAATAAAGGAGATAATACAGACCATAAAATCCATCCATTGATATTGTTTTCAGTTGACAGTTTTGAAGTATAAGCTTTACTAATTTAGGTACTTCCAGAAAAGCATCAAATTCAATCGCTTCAATGTAACCATTCATTTCTAATTCTCTCAATCTACCCATCCCTGTCAGTACACTTCTTTCAAGGGTGAGCACTTTCACATTGTGAATAACTAATCTCAAGAGAGAACTGAGACCTAGAAAAGATTTTGTCCTGATTTCAATGTCAGATTCACCGTCCCCTAAGTAAAGCACCTCTGTAGCATTCATTATTTCAAAAGTACTTGAAAAGACAGTTTCAATTGGATTGTACCTAAAATCTGCTGTTTTCAGATGAGGAAATGGAGGCAAAGAAAGTTCAGAAAGGTGAGAAAAATTATTATGTGAGAGATCCAATTTCCGGAGCTCTAAAAGTCCTGCTAAACTAGTGCTTTGAAGGCTGAGCAATTTGTTATATGCTAAAGAAATCACTCTCAAGTTTGGTGTGCCATAAAATGTAAGCTCTGGAATAAATTTTAGATCATTGTTTTCCAAAGAGAGGTATACAAGTCCATTAAGGCCATCAAACATCTCCGAGTTGACTTGCTTCAGTTCACATCCGTATATTCTAAGAAATAAAAGGTTTGACATACCACTGAACATGTATATTGCCGATTTTTCTAACTGTTCGTGGTAATTTGAATAAGGCAATACTTCACCATCTGGATCAGGAGATAAAAACACAAGCTTATGGAAAACATGTCCATTATGCCCATGGATGTTTAATTCAAGATCATCCTCCTCCATATTGTATTTGTAATTATCTGATGTCAATGGCATTGGCTTTGAATAACTGTGGATTTTACTACCTCCACCTTGCAATTTTACGTATTGAAGATTTAGATAATGTAATGAAGTAAGTGTTTGAAGAGCATCATTAAGTATAATTATTTTGTTTTCCAATTGAATGTGATTCTCATTGGTTGGCTCATCATCATTAAGCATTAAGTGTGCCATGACTCTGTTACTATGATGTCCACTTGTTTGAAAGGTTCCACTTTTATGAAAACCTTGTATTTCTAAGGCTTTCAAATCCTGGAGGTTATGAAAGGCATTGGATCCAAGAGTGATGCGACCTGAATCTGGAGACTGCAGTATTGTCAACACCTTAGGAAATCAAAATGCAAAATTTTATTTTTGTCTGCATAGAGTTCTTCTCTTTAATAAAATCAAGTAATAGAAGTATGATTAATTTGAACTAGAGTACTAATTTCCACCACAACTGCTTCTTTGGTTGGTTAAGCATATCTTGAAATTAATTTATCTTTAAGTTGTTAGGCACAATCATCGCTTGAAGTGTATTATATTACCATTACTACATACTCTTTAGCCTTTTCTGTTATCTCTATCACAAAATTTCCTTGAAAGTACTTTTATATGAGGATGCTTTAAGAATTAAATTGTTTTGGTGACAGTTGAAGAGGTTTGGAAACTCAGAGAAAAATACATACCTCAAGGTTTGAAGGTAAAGAGCTTAGGATTTCAACTGGGTCATAGCCTTTTTGGAAAATGCATATCGCCATCCTCATTATATCATCATAATCGTCATCAGCATTTTTAGATTTAGGTGATGATGTATCCTCAGCATACATAGCCTTTTTAAAAGATCAAATTGAATAGTCACTTGGTTGTACAGTATTTTAAAGGAATTTACTGAGTAATTTGAGTCCTTAAATCAGTGGGAGCTAAATTGGTCACATATCTACTTGAATGTTTTAATGATTATTTGCTATTAGTTAACATCTTTGTCAGCTCTCTGTTAAGACTGAAATGAATGTTAAGAATGAAAAAATAAAATTATATACACAGTATAAAATAAAACTGAATAAAGATTTCACTTAGTTTTTAATGATCAAGATAACTAGCCACAATTGCCATTTTCAGATTGTTGTGGGTTTTTAACATATCCTGCCAGAGCATACATAATTGTACTTATGATTTCATGATATCATAGAGAAATTTTACATTCCTTCAAATCAGGCTGCAGTGCTAGAAGATTTTAAAGCACATAAATCTATTTCATGCAGCAAGGGAATAAAATTGTATTGAGATTACAAAATGTTAGCTTTGTTGTTTTATCAGATCATTATCTAATTAATATTAGATGTCCTTTTTACTAGAAAACTATTACTAAACTAAAACTAAAGTTGATAAATCTGCTACTGACCCTGAAATTACTTCATAATTTAGAAATGGTGTTCTAAACATGATTCTGAACTTATATTCTTGATGAGATTTGATGTTCATAGGAAATGGGACTAAGAAGAGCCAAGATCTTGATTCCCATTTAGTGCTACTCTTTTATTATCATAATTACACATTATACACAGTTGATAGTATATTTCTGAATCGAGAAAACCCCATATAATTAGATTTATATTTGCTTCCATTGAAAATATAATTTATATGGGTATCAGCTATGGTACTAATATTGAAATGAATAAATTTGAGTTCACTCTATGAGAAGCTTTTCTTAGGATGAAATTTTATTGCTCCGTTGAATTTAAATCCCTTTATTTTTTACCTTCTGAATCCTCCCAATCAATTTAGCATAATTAATCACTTGTGTAAAGCATCTGCAAAGGATATTAGCAATCCATTTATTGTTTGATTAAAATGATCTAATTGATACCTTCTTTGATTGTAAATCCAAAAGGTACTTAAAAATTCATACTACAAAATAACATCAACTTAAGAAACCTTACCTCATTATTGAACTCATATGTCTCTTGGACTGTGCTTGGCTGTCCTGTTGATCCTTCCGAAAGCCATCTTTGCATAGGCAAATCCCTGAAGCGGATCAATTGACAGGAACACGATGCTGGGCAGTGGTAATTCCATGTTTTTTCATTTCGTTCCTAAGCAAAACATACAATAATAAAGTGAAAGAAGAAGAATTGCTAAGTGCAGGGCCCAGGAGAGGAATGGTGGGCCTCACTACTGAACTTCACTGCTAGGCTCTTTTTCTCAACAAAACCATTAAAAAACTTTTATGGGCCACATACATTTGGGTAAACTGTCTTCTGCTCTCATGGGCCTTGATTAATGCCCCCTAAGTGCAAAATGAGGAACAAGAATTGTAAATAATGAGGAGGGACAGCATTTAATTCTATCATCCTCAGCCATTTTCAATTCAATGCTAGATTTAAGTCTCCTATATTGCTCTAATTCTTTCTATTTGAAGCTGTCCTAGGTAAATTAAACTTAGGTATTTGATGATGTCTCTGTTTAGTCAGTTTTTTGCTTTCTCTTGGTCACTTCATATCTCTAGGTACCCAATTAAGAACTGCTGGTATTTTTGCTACATGACTTGTCCTAGTCCAATTTTGAAATCAGAATACTAATATCTATATAGCTTAATTTTAGTCTATTAGACCACTATTACATTAAAGACTGAGGCTGGTGCTGGAAGTAATGTACCAGCCTAGATAATTAATGAATCACTGATCATACTTTATCCATATCATCAGTACCTGCTGTAATGATGATCCCACAAATTTTGTTTTCTGTCTCATCTTTTGATTCCAAGCATCCAATGCTCCTTACTACCTCCAGTTGTATGGAGTCATTGGATTATTGTGGCATTCATTTACAATTTTTGTTATCTTGAGTCAAGACTGGTAAGTTACATATTTTCATTTTTAATTTTTGAAAACATAGGTGTTTTTGAGGTCAGAAGATACATTCCTTCCAAAACATAGGTTGTTCTAGCCTTGTTAAATTCTTCTTTTGACTTTATTGATCCTGATGTTTTCTCTTGTTATAGTCAATTGTTGTTTCCTGTATGTGTAGAGTAATTCAGGGAGATTTTTATAATGTCATAGTTGTTATTTTTTGAAAGATATATGGATAATTTCTTTCTTGTAACGCTCTTTCTGACACCTTTTTTGTCGTGTTGTGTTTCTAATGTGCAAACCTGAAGATAGTTGTGTCCAAATTGCACACAGGAAAGACTGAGAAGAGAAAGTACCCCATCGCAATTTCTTGTGGAATTTGTACAAGTTTTGGCTTTTATAGTGTTTCTTTTTTGACATTAGTGTGATTGACAGGAAGATGTTTATGATTTTAAGAAAGGGTAGGAGAACACAATTATGTAAGAAGGGGCTTGTTTGGGAAGTTTTAGCATTATTTAAATTTTCAGGATTTGATATCATTAAGAGGAATGTAACAAGTAGAATATGAGAAAAGCAAGCTAATTTTCTTTATTGGGAAATGACAAGTTTCATTTGAAATCATTTAGTGGTAGGAGAAATGCAAAGATGCTATTTTTAAATATATAATCTATGCCAGGATATCATTATAAGTGCTTGCGGCAAGACAGGAAAATTATCAGGGAAAGTGGCCATTAATTTTAAATAAATAAAAGGTAATTTAAAGCAAGGTTGATCAGACATAACTCTAAATGAATTGTTAGTTATATAGAATGAAAAGATTACTGTGGATGTTTATTGATGGAGATAGGGATAAATAAGATAGGTTGTACTTGATGTATTTGTAGACTTTTAATCCATGTATTTAATGATGATATTTAATCAGTTATGAATAACTATTTCAAAGATACTGGTTATCTGATTTTGTTGCTGTATTTTTTCTTTTGTATCATTGCTGATGTTTACTTCCTTTATCCTTTTAGATTTTATTGTATTTATACTTTTTGATGGTTGATTATAGATAATGATTTTGATTGATTTCTTATTGAGATTAAAAAAGATTTGGAAGACTGGGCTGTGTGACTTGTGAATAGGAATTTACTGCTACCAGTGCTCTATCTTAATTAGTATTTATAGTTGTGGTATTATCATTTTCACTGTCATTACTTTGATACAATTTATTATAGATGTTATCCTTTTGTGAGTAAAATTTGGTGTAAGATATTTCACAAAGATAAGAAGGACTGATCAGCCCATTCTTGAGTCCACTAATGATTTATGCTATCTGCCGCCACTTACTTCAGGAATTTTTATGAATTTCTCTAAAATCACCCTAGAATTTGTTTACACTCAAAATATCAGATGAAACAAGCCAGGAAGCAAAGAACTATTGGGACCATAAAGGGTTCACTGGTTTGAGTTAAGGAATATGAAAGGAGATTTATAGATGAAGTAGAGAGTACACTTTCCTAGAGGAGAAATGGTTGTATGTTAAGTGTTAGTACTTCTAGGAGTATATTGTATCTATCAACAAAATCTACCTATTGCTGCATTTGCAGTTTGAATTATTTGCATGCTTGTTTCTTGCAATTTACTTTGTTGTATTTTTCTGCTATCAAATTTTATCTTAGAATAGAGTAAAAAATTTTGGCCTATTCTTATTATTACCAGACTTTTTCAATCTTAGGTGATGATATTTCATTAAATCTCTCATAAGATAAATCAATAAATTTAAGAATAGGGGCAGAAGTCAATTAAATCCATAAGTTTAAGTTTAACATCAGTAAGGTGTGGAAAAGGAAAGTATTTCTAATCTTTAATATTGTAGCTGAAAAATAAAACCCACTTTTTATGGAGTCTCAAAATGATGATCATTTTCATGGTGAGCAGATTTCAAAGCAATGCTTCCTGTGGGATTTATACTTTGAGAGGAAATGGAATATTAGATAAAACTCAAGCAGGTTGAAGTAATTTTATTTTAGCTGTTGAGCTACCTATTTTTATCGATATTTTTCTACTATCTACTAATCATTGGATAGCTTCAGTGCAATTCATCAGTAAGTTAAGTAAAAAATCTTTGCACCCTGGTAGGAGTTGAGTTTCTTGAGGAAATGAAAAGTGAGACCTTAGAACAGAAAGGTTGGGAAATGCTGTGTTAAAGCATCAGTACTAGGTTTAAGCCCTTGAAATCATTGTGCAAATATGGAATATTCTTTTGATATATTGTTTCTGTGGATTTTTCCCTAAATAAGACTTTGTGTGGATGTTATTATTTTAGCTTTTAGTACCCAAGTTAAGCATACTTGTGCAGTGTGATTAGATGCATCTGGTATAAAAGAAAATATTGAGTGCTGAGAAACACATTTGTGGATGTACTCTGCTATAATTTCATTTTTGTAAGAAATAAGCTCTAAAAAATATTATAGATTAGCTTGCGTTTTATTCAGAACTTCAGTCAATTTGTAAAGTATACACTTATTTTGAAGAGGGGTAGTCTAATTTCAGGGATCAATACTAGCCAATGGGATAGGTAAAATTTTTAGTGTGGCCCCATAACCAGCAAGGTTTGATGATCCTATTTAGGTCATAAAATAAATCAAATGGAATGCAAATAAGAAATTATATTTCTTGTGAAATTTGACCGCAAATATTAGTTAAATAGAGTTTTAAAATTATTTAGCATGTAGTTGTAAATGTGATTCGGTATTGAAAGGACTCCAAGGAAGACAAACAAAGCTATCTGAACTGTATCTGTGAAATGATTTTAAATTAATAGGAATTGTCTGTGTTTACGAGTTTTTATGGTAGATTACTTTTTGGAGAGAATTTCTTATATTCCCTATTAATGATAAAATTTTGTTGATAGACATTTTTCTGAAATATTTTTATGTATTGTTTAAATTATTTTGGAGCAAGTATTTTTAAATATGTTCAGCCTAATTTAGATTATTTTCTGACTTAGTTACAAATGCATGATTTTTAAACTCTTCGTGTATACATTTGATCAGTCGTTAAGAACCAAAGTATTACACCTCCTTTTTTGATTAAGGATGTATTCTAAATTTATTTTAGTGCAGGAATGATGCTGACTGAAAATGTAGAATGCTTGAAAGATGGTCAAGTAAAAAAATTTATAGACTTTCACTGTTATGAAGTACTATTGTGATTATGAATCTAACATTTTCTGTAAAGAAGAATCTAAAAGGGATTAATGTGAAAGAATCTGAATGTGATTTGAATAACTGTGGTAATGGTGCTTATCTTAGATAAATAGTCATCTGAAATTCATCGAGATTGTGGCAGAAACCTGTTGCTCTGCTGAGTACTAGACTTTCCTGTTCAATAGATCTGTATGCCAATTTTTCTAGTCACATAATAAAACTAATATTTATAGATTAAATAGTTAATTAGTTTCAATGTGAATAAATAAAATTAAATAACAAGAAAAATGAGAAGTAAGAAACAAGAACAATAAATCGGCTGAAATAACACTAGTTAAAAAATTTTACCGCAGAAGTTTTCATTAAGCATAGGATTGTGAGTCAGCTTGGTAACTTTGCTGAAAAACCTGTAATCAAGATAATAAGATCTACGTATTTTCTACCATATGATTCCATACTGTTTTTCGAAACTTGGAGATCGGTTGTTGAACGTGTAACGATTTAGTAAATTAACTGTTCAATATGTAGGACCGGTTTCTTGCCGCGGACCACACGTTCGGAAATTCTTATTCAATATACGAGTTAGCGAAAGGAATTGCATATGCCCTCTTAGGTCATTAACACATCCAAAATTTAGCATCTTCACTAATCATCAACAGCAGCCGATCCTGTTAGGTGACAAGAAAAATGCCAAGTATCGCATTGATATCCAAAAATGAGAAAGTTTTCACATAAAGTGAAAATACGTCTTAACACTTGAGTCTTATTCATCGCCACTCCTTTAATGTTTAGAATCTATTTTCACGAGCTCATGTCACCAATACTTTAGTTTCCATTGATTTTATTGCAAACAAAATATAATTACTTTACTACAGAATATGTTTTGGTGGTATTCTCTTATTGTCACAGTACATCAAAAACCTTCCCAAAAATGAATTATCTCCGCTCAATCCTCATTTTCCGCACCGTACATCCTTCTCGAAATTATTTACTCATTTCTATTTTTCCGGGGCCCTCGCTAACATCCATTTATATGACAATTACAGGAGAAGCGCGAGAAATAACTTAAGACATGCAAATACAACCATTCCTTGACCAGAAAAATCCGATTTGCCGAGATTCGAGCCCGGGACCTTGGTGTTTTCATTATGACTATACCTCAAGGCAATTAATTTCTGAGGGCTGCGCGGTAGTAGTGTCTCAGTACACTTATTAGATAGAAAACAATACTCCCGTTGAAATGTCTAGAATGCAAATTAATTTTGTTTGCCATACTCACCGCATTGCAGAAGAAAAGGAAAATTACATATGGCAGAAGACACACAAGATGCCACCGCATACTATCTGCAAGGAAAACTACGTTCTCTGTCTTACTCGAATCGCACTCTTAACTCTTGTGCTCCTCATGAAGATTGTTGTTAATGAGCGTGTTGCCACAGGAAGGCGATCCTGATATTCTTATCAGTTACACTCTCACCCACACTGCCTCCCTACACTTCCGTCGAACATGGAAAGATAGAAGTTCTCCTTTGATAGGAGAAATCTCAAATCCCTTCTCCAGCATACCCTTTTACCTCTGTCCATTTTAGTAGTTGAAACCCTCCAACTGATTGACCTCCAATGATGCTGCGTTACAGATTGATAGCTACATACTTTACTTAACGTTAGCGTTCTTCTTTGTATTTTTCCATGGTCTTTATTTTTAAAGAAGCTTTGGAAGAGAATTAAGCTCTGAAATTATAATATATTCATACTTCCCTTTTACCCCGTTTTCCACCTAAACAAATCACGTTTAATTTTCCCGTTATTCCTATTATTCCTTAACTATTTTTCCCGTTATTTATTAATAGTTCAGTGGCTAAATAGTGCACATAGACATTCCTAAATGTGATTTCGAAAATTATCATTTCGAAAGATAAAATATCTTGCTTTAAAGTCTTATTTACTATTTCAAGAAACCAACCAAGTTTATTTTCTTTTAATTTGTTAATCATTTGAACGTTGCCGTCTTAATCCGTTTGTAAGAGAAAGAAATAAAATTTAGGGTGTCTTAAAGGGAATAGAATAATTTTATCCCTCTTTACCAATGTCCCAAGCTCATTAGGTAATTTAATAATATAAGTGCCCTATATATATTTATTTGTGGGTATAAATTTAGTGGTTAGACAAATGAGGTAATTTTGTATAATGAATTTAGATGATGCTTGTGCGATTTCTGACCAAACTTTATGAAAGTGAATTAAATCAATACTTATCTGAATAGTTTGGTAGACTTGAAAAATTTCGTAAATTATACACCTGATTTCTTCATTCACAATCGATTTGTAGATGATTTCTTGGGTAGAAATCATAGGAGAATGATCCCTGTATATTAGCTGTGTATCAGGTGTCTATCAATCATTTGGGAGGTTCACATACTTGGAAAATCCTCGGAAGTCTAAATATTTGAAGGACAATATAGTTTTACTTGTCCTAAGTTTTTGTTTGTCTTAAGTAGAAAGGAGAAGTGGTTTATGTTCATTAAAAGAAAAGATTAAATTAATGAAATTGATAATCAAATAAAATAAGTGTATAGTCTCTTTGATTGTTGGTGAATGGTATCATATATGTTCCCAAGGTATGCAAAATTTTTCACATTTTGGAGAAACGGTAACTATTTTTATATATAACGTAACTAAACGAATGTATTTAATCTATGCGCACTGTATATAAGACCTCTTATTTCTTAGATATTTCCTGTCCAGAAATCTACCGTTCAGGAGTGAAAACTTAGTGAATAATCTGAGGAATTGCTCATAACTGTGTAATGGTTTTGAATTGTCCTCATAATTATCAAGTCAGCAATAATTCTGCATGGTTTTTATAGTAATTACCCAGAAAGTGACAGACCAGTAAAATTACTCTGGTCGTGCCTTTTTATTTCGCTGTTATTTGAAGTAGTTTTCAGTCCTTCCATTTTCATTTTCGAGTTCTCCAATACTGATAATCAAATTTAAGCTTTTTCCTTGTAATGGTTTCCTTATGCATCCCAAAATATACCATATTTTTAGAGGGTAATATATGATCAGCATATCAACTTTTATTCCTTGTTTCATGCATATTTATCTGGACCCATCTGTTCCTCCTTTTATCCACCCTTTTGTGGACCCTTAGGGGAATTGTCTCCTCCTCCTCTGATAAGCAGAAATTAAAATATTGACATGACTGGGACTCAAACCAAGGACTCTTTTTCTGGGTTCATATTTTAAATTCTGAGCTGCCATTGCTAATTTATATTCGTACTGTTTGTGTAGTTCTATGTAATATCCACCTGAATATTCTCCTAAGGTCTCCATAAACATGCAATTAACTGTGAGAGAGAGAGATAGTGACAAGATGCTCAAACTCAAAGCTAATAGAATAGAATATTTAATTAAAATAGAATAGTTTTTCCTTGATATTTGCTAAGACAAATCTCTTATGGAGATATTTTTACCATACTCCACTTGCCAGAAGTAGCTTGTGGAAAAAACTACATTTAAATTAAAACACTTATTCATTAGTTTACTTTTATATTTAATATTTTTAAGGTAATTATGATTAGCAACCCCCAGGTAATATGCATAAACTATTACTATACTACAGTGCTTGTAAGAATTATTGAGTGAAGAAAAATTTAGAATTAATTACAACCACAAACTATGTAGTCTGGAATGAAATTCTTGAGAACTATATGAATTTCGTTAAATGAAACTTCTCTGTAGAAGTTTGCATAGATTGTTATAAGGACTTACTGAGTAGAGTTGGCATAATTTTTGGTCCTGAACTTGTGGGCTCTCTAAAATTGTGAATTTTAATTTTATTATAGTCATTCTGTGTGGATGAAATCTAAATTTCAAAGTCCAATTACTACTTTAATGCCAAGATTTTTCTCAGAGATGAAAAAGGATGGATCCCTCTGAAATATCTTATCATTACTCCTTGTTCACCTTTGAATTGGAAAAAGTGCTATTGATGGCACACTTAATGAGTTTCTTTTAATTACTATGGATATAATCAAAGAAAATTATTTTTTTTCAGATGTACCCGCAAGTGGGATGTATTTCATGACTTATGAATTTGTGAAAGAATTCCTCACTCCAGCTGATCAGGAAAAAGGAAAGATAGGATTGTTACAAACAATATTTGCTGGTGGTATGGCTGGAATTTGTAACTGGTTGGTTGCAATGCCTGCTGATGTTATGAAGAGCAGACTGCAAACTGGTCAGTATTTTTAATGCCTTGTTTTTCCAACTTATAATATACATTATCTTGGAATATGTTCAGGTTAAAGCTCTAGGTGGCTAAGTTTTTTGGGTATCCTGTCACAGTTCATAAAGTATATCACTTGTTCAACAGTCTTCTTTTTTCTGACTGAAAGATTTTTCTGAAAAAAATCATCAAAAACTATGCAGAAAAAAATATTAACTGCCTTAAAAATATGTAACATTTTTTGTACTTTGAACCCAGTCCTTAAATGCCAAATTCTTACTTATGTATTTCATAAGGTAATTTATAATATGGCTAGTGTTATATGCAGATTACATAGGTATCTCTTGAATTAGGTGAGGTAGGTAGGTAGTATCTCTTGAATTAGGTTTGGCATTCATTCAAGTCTAGTCAAATCATATTCCACCAGTTTATTTTGGGTCAATATTCTGATTTGAAAATCTTGGTTTATTCTAATTTTCATCATATTTATCATTTGGTGTTTCTGAATCACTGTTTAAATTGTATCCCTTTTCAGCTCCTGAAGGAACATATCCTCGAGGAATACGTGATGTATTTGCTCATTTGATGAGGGAAGAGGGACCCAAGGCTTTGTATAAAGGATGTGCTCCTGTTATGCTGCGAGCCTTTCCAGCAAATGCTGCGTGTTTCATTGGTTTTGAAGCATGTATGAAATTATTGAACTGGATAGCTCCTAATCTTTGAAGTTAATGTTTATTAGGTTGGTAATTTCTCATAATTATGCAAAAAATAGGTAAATTTCATGACTGAAATGTAATTGATGTTACCTGGTAATGGTATTAATGTAATTTTGTACAGAATGAGACTCAAAATTGACTGCATGTAATCATAAAATGTTTAGAATTTTTAAATTTCTTTTGTGTATGATTTCCTTGCAAGTACTTACATCAAGTTGTAACATTTTTTGGAATTTTTTGTCCATTTATTTTGAACACAAGGTGACACATATCTTAAATAGAAACTCAACAGTGTATATCATGATGCTTACAAATTTTGTAATTGTTTGCAATTTTGGTATAGTAATGTTCAGCAAGGTTTTATCTATTCTACATTAAATTAACCTTATACATTTTCATTTTGAAATTTAAACATGCTTTTCTTTGTATATGATACTTTTTCTTGTAATGTTTTGTTAATACAAATTGAAAAGAAGCATAAGGTATTTCAGCAAGACGAGAGCTTTGACTAATTTCTCATCAAATTTTCATTCTGAAAATATTTTTTCAAAACGTAACTAGTCTCAGAGGACTGTCAACTATTATTTGATGTATAGCAGTATAGACTGAGCCCGAGAAGTTGAGTAAATGTGCTACTAAAAATGCAAGTATGAGGTGGCATAATTGTTATCAAGTAGTTAACGATGCACATATTTTAAAAGTTTATTGTCTCTGTTAAATGATTAATTATGAGATTTACTGCAGAGATATGCATTTCTCTGATGTGTTTCTCTTAAGGAAATGTTAAATTTTCAAATTTATCAACTTTTCATTTGTATTTGAAAAGTTATGATTATTGAGAATAACCAACAGTTCAATCCTATTTGATTAATTTTAAGTTGTTTTAGTGTTAAACTTAAAAGGAATGTATGTATGGAAGAAGGTATTTTATGTATCTTGGTTAAACATGGTGTTTAGGGAAGTGGAAGGTTGAAGGTGATTGCTACATTTTTATACTATGGATTTTGCATATAGACCATGAAGCTTTTTACAGAATTTTGTACAGTATATTTTGCTGAATTGCTGAAAGATCTTCAAACATTCTATATCAATGCAGTACCAATTATACTATCCTAATCATTTTAATCAAATTCAGCACAACTAAACATACAATTCCTTGAATTCAATAGCACCCCCCTGAAGCACAACTGTGAACATTCTGTGCTACTACTCTTTGCAAGAATTTATTTTTATTAAATGCTTTTACTCCACTGCTTATAAAAGGCTTGCTATCTTATTTCTTAGGTTTAGTTTATCCTTCCTAACTTCAAACTCTAATATTGTTGAATGATTCAACGATGATAGAGCAGAAGCCCCGCTGTGTTCCATAATGATTTAATGGCAATGTATTGCAAATGTTGTATCAATTATATCAATATTTTTGGATTGTTATATTTTGTAGCCTTATAATTTATTTAAATACTCCGAAGTATCTTTTTTGAAATGCTGTGGGAATTTATTTCTTTGAATGCAGTTTTCCTCCTGCAAACAATGATACCTCACGCAAGTGATGCACTTATTACACAGTTCATGTAACTTAACTCATTAGCAGCAGCACATCTACAGTCTAATGATGTAAATGAAATCCAAGTAATCTCCTGTAGCCTGTGAAATAGATAGAGAATTATGCAGTCTTTAACAGTTTTTACCTGCTTTCTTTAGTTCCATTAATTATGATTTCTGATAATCTTACAAGAAGCTGCCTTGGTTTGTAGCATGATTTCCACAATTCTTACTTATTTTAAAAATATGTTTGATATAAATATTTGAGAATGAATGCTGGAATAAAACCAAATAATTGATTGGGTACATAATGATGTCTTAGGTGATTGAAAAATTATGAGTTTTCTACATTTTTGAAAACATAACGAATTATTTCATTTATATTATCAATAAAATGAAAATTAAATTTATAGTTAAATCCTATTAACTCTTCAGTGATTTTCTTTAATACTAGGTTCTGGTTGTATGTATGAAACTAACTGGTAAATCAATACTCCTGATGGGGAAATGAGGTAAAAAGTATCAATGATTAAAACTGAAAATTTGCTAATTAATAATTTGATAATATTCATTGATCAAAGCAATGAACAAAAAAAATTAAAAATGAGAAATTACATATTTTTCTGGAAAATGAAGAATGGGCAAAAATTTACAAAATATCAGATATTATTTGAAACAAAATAAAATTCTAATTGGAAAAGTAATTAAACATTTAACTTAAATGTTGATTAACCCTTAGTTTCCTGCCTTTCTCATAACAGCATTTAAAAAGCTAAGATCATTAAGAGAAAATTTTATATGCATTTTTATCAGTTCATTGGGAACTTAGACAAAGATTGGCAGTATATTCCTATCAGAAAAGGGCTACCTCCAGATTTTGGTCTTAGACAATTTTTTTCTATCTACAGTTCAACATTATTAACTAGGGAGATATATATTATAATATAAGGCGTTTACTGGCAAATTGAAAATTGTAGACAGAATCGGTTTTCCTGGCAGTGATGGTAAGCTTCAAAATACACCACATTCAGATAAGCCTCCGTTCGGGATGACGCAGAATCGCCGCTCTCGTCAGGTACTAACTACTCCAACCATCTGTTCGTTATTTTGGAGAGAGTTACTCCAGGAGCATTGTGATCCGTGAAAGACAAGCATACCTTTACCCCATATCTTCCCCGTAGATACGCAGAAAATGTAAGGCCTGGATAGTATATTTTTCTCAACTCTTCCCACGCGTCTACGAGCTCGAGATCCTCTACCAGTTATCTATTAGGAGAGGCCCTAAACTGATGTTGACCGCCCATGTGCCGCGGTACAAGTGCACGCGTCAGGCCTCGAGAAGAATTTAAAACAGCAGTATATTTTATTTTTGTGTATATTATATGACATAGAGATTCAGTCCTTCAGCTCAGTTACCATTGGGGCCCTCCTTTGAGTGAGGCCCCCCCCCTTCCCCCGAACGATGCCCCCAGCTTGTGCCTATTTGGTCTAAAGAACGGATATCGGTTTATGTATTGCCTCTTCTACCACTGCCGGATTTTTGGCTCGCTGACGCCGCATTATCGTGCGGGGAAGAAAGACTAGAGACTGTATTGTCTTTCCACCGGGTTAATTGGGCAATCCCGTTTAGTCCTTTGAAGTTGAAAGCTTGCGATAAGCGAAAGCGCCATGGTATTAAAGAGTGATCGTCTGAGATAAAGAGAGATCGTGGCAGCGCCGAACGAGATTGGAATCTTAGGCCGTGGCTCCACGGGTTGCGTTTCGCTGCCGCTAGAAGCAGCGAATTACTGACCGAAAGTATGAACCATAGGATTGAATGAGGGTGGCTCCACACGCCGCATTTCTGCTATCGATAGGCGCGTTTGTACGGCGGCTTCAAGGTCATGCCGCGCAGTATAGATTAGGGTCTATTTTTCACAGCTGCTAACAGCGACCGACGGCAATCTGCTGCTCCTAGGGACAGTAATTTGCTGCCCGTGGAGCCCCCGAGCAGCAGATTTTCGACAGCGAAACACTCACGCCTAGGCGCGGCAATCCTCTGCCCCTGGAGCTACGGCCTTAAGGTCCAAGCCAGATTTAGGTATAATTTAAATAAGCTACTGCTTAGGGCCTCATAATCTGCAGGAGCCTCAAAATGATTTTTTCACAACTACAATCATTTAATTTATCTAAAATATATCCATATAGTAAAAAGGTGAATATATTTTCAAGTTTCTCTGAGATTTGAAACATTAAGGGCCTCAGGGATTTATATGCTCTAATCAATGTTAACATTGAAATTGCTCTAAAATATTAGCATCCCAAAGAGAAGTATCGTCCTTACGCTATCTAAGTTGTGCAATTTCTAGCGACGTCGCTATATGTTTTCACGATTTAAAAAATTTAATGGATACTCCTGAAATTTACTCCATACAATTTTTGGCAAGGATGTCTTCGATGATACAGGACTTTTCGATAGGAAAAATCTTAACTTCAAGTAAAAATACAGCATGCAAATTGCGGGACTTTGGTGGAACATGTAAAGATGAGGAAAGACATAACGTGCGAACCGTCCAGCGAAACATCAAGTGGCCACCCTAGGACACGCACGTCTTCACCTGTAGCTGCAGCAATCGCACCTATCGATATCTTTGTTTTGTAACCCGTTGCCAAGCAACGACATGAGCTAGTCACGATTGAGAGCCATGAATTTGATTCGTGTTCTTTTCGTTTATAAAACGGCGGGCGAATGTCTTTTATAATCATCGCACATCATTATCCTTATTTATAATCGATTATGAGCTTATTTCATGAGCATAATTATCAGTTTCTGAAATTAATAAGTGCTTCTTCATGTGAACCTTGATTGGATGTCTACAGCTCGTGTGCTCCTAAGAATCTTCGTCGTATATTTACTCGTCTTAGTTTGAAATGAAAGCTTCTCAGATGCATCGAAAGGTTGAATTTTTAAATTTGAAACATATTTATAAATACTTCATAAATTAGTACACCATGTCCCTGTTCGGCACCTATGATTGGTGGTTAGCGCAATGTACGAAGGAGAATGTGGGATGTCCCTTGGAGGTATTTTTAAATTAAAAATAAGTATGCATGTATATTTTAATATAGATTTCTCTTTATGTTAAGCTTTTCGAGGAATTTAAAATTTTCTATAGAAATATTTTGAGTCTAAATGTTGACTATCCGTAGATGCGCATTAATGCTGTAGGATGGTTATTCCATGATTATGATTTACCGCTAAACTTACATGTAACAATATTTTTTTGTACCTAATAAGTACCACATTTTGGAATTTGAATATGGATGCCCACATAGGGCCGTGTCCCAGAAAGGCCCACTGAAGGTTTGATACCGGCCCGCCAGTATTTCAGTCTGCTTAGTAGAATTACATCTTTTAAACTTGCGACATTCGATAAAAAGTGTAAAATTGAAAATTTATGTAAGCATTTGGATAATTTATCCTCGTTCTTAATAAAATATAACTTAATGTATGTGTTGACTTTTAATCTATTTTTGGGTAAAATTAGGCATTAACTTTTGTGAATATGTTCTTTGGCGTAAGCAGTCTGCTTGGAAATGGCTATGTGAAAAACGAAATATTTTAAAGATAGAGTGGTTGTCTAATTTAAAGGGGCAATTTAATATTCCCTCATATAAGATGAAATTTATGCTATGGTCCTCGGGCGACAATCCTTCTGTAACAGATATAGAAGAACCCTATAAACGTTCACAACAAACTAGAGATACCGTCAGTGAGTCATGCAACTTAGATTATTTAGAAGAAAGCATTTTCCGAAGTACCTGATGTACCGTTTTGTCCACAAAGAAACTTTTTCCTTCTTTTTTTGCCCTCTTTTCTTCTATCATTAACTCTGTCTAATACAACAAAGGGTTGGAAGTAAGAGAGGATTTTTAATTCTCAATTTTACCCTCGATAAATTCATGTCCTATTCTATTAAAACAGTACTGTAGGAACAGGTTGTTCAGGTGTATAGCTTCTTCCCCTAATCTTCCTAAAATATTAAACAGTAATAAATTTTTGATTTGAATGAAATTTTATGAAATTCAGTATTTTTTCCAAGTATGGTGAAGCATGTAAATATGTTAATCATAGCTTTAATAATCATCAGCAGTTATTAAGAGAAATTTCACAAATAGATTAATTAATCTTGGTTACTTTCCTTTAGAGGTGGTCTGCCTTTACCATTTTTTGGTTGTTGAAAAATTTAGAATATAAATGTCAATCATAGTCTTACTAAATTTGGACCTATTTTTCATAACTAAATAAGGCATTTAAGCAGAGTATATGACAAATAAGTGATGAATTCTTTCTTGTAGAAATATGAAATCAGTAAATTATATAAATAGCAGAGTATGAGAATGGATATTTTTTTCTATGAGTCGCTATTGTGAAAGGAATACTCTCTTGTAGGTTGTGCAGGCTTATTGTAGATAATGCAATTTTCAGATATTAAGTAATTTTATTTTGAAAAATCAGAGGTAATCTAAATAAATTTTGATGATAGAGTTAGGTTAATATTGGAATTTAATTATTATTTACTACAAGTAATTACTGTAATTCTTTAACAATGCAGAAGGAGAGTATTGAATTTCATGTTGAGAGCTTATATCTTGTGGACCTTGTAAAAGATGGTCCACAAGTAATACTAGTTGGCAGTCTTTTGGGGACTCTGTGGGCATTTAAGCCATCTTCTGTTAATTTATCTCAAGATCTGCTATTTGAGTATAATTTTCAAGAACCTATCCTAGCTATGCGGAGTGGATACCTATTATTGTAAGTAATATGCACAGGTGAATATAAATTCATGTCATTTATACATACCTGAAAGTCTGTATCTTAGATTAATTTAAAATATTGCATCTAATAATTTATAGAATATAATTCATGGTGAACATTAAATCATTTAAATATGTTTTTAAGATGATAACTGAAACTTTCCTTCTGTAGAGGCTCAAATGAAAAACACTTGGCAGTGCTGCATCCAACAAAATTAAAAGTCTACTCATTCAATATGACTAGTGGTAATATAGCTCATGGACAACAGTTTTATCTTGATCCTGTTTATGCAATTACTTTTGAATTTTTGGCATACAACTTTGTAATTGGACCATTTGGACCTATGGTAATTACATTTTTATCATTTCAGTAATTAAGTTCAATTTTTAATTTAATAAATCACATTAAGATATATACATTCAGTCCAGGCTTTTTATCTTTTACACCTAAACTATGACCATAAAATAATAACCTGTGTACAGTGTGTATATTTACATGAGAAAGGTACCAAGATAAATTCATTTCTCATCAAATATCAGAAAACAAAAGAGTTAAAAATATCATTATGGGTCTTAGAGTAACTGATACACAGAAAATTAAGTGCGAAGCTGGGCAGCAGCATGCTCATGTATCTTCTTAAGCAAATTTTTCATTTACTGCTGTTGCTGAAGTAGAAGTTTTTCATATTTAAAGTAGAAAAGCAGGTGAAAATCTTCTTTCCAAGCTTTTTTGTTTGGAGAAAATGTGCTTCCTTCTCTCTCCTTACATAAGTCACTTGGAGGCTAAGTTATGTTAAACTGGATGGAAAGTGATATAAAACTAGAGA
The DNA here is from genome assembly GCA_036926295.1 of Pachydiplax longipennis. Classification (NCBI taxonomy): domain Eukaryota; kingdom Metazoa; phylum Arthropoda; class Insecta; order Odonata; family Libellulidae; genus Pachydiplax; species Pachydiplax longipennis. Next base: position 9,211,500 of record JAVFKF010000010.1, read on the forward strand.
GATGTTTCTGCATGTACTTTTTGTAGATTAATATTGATTTTGAATCCCAAAAGCAAGATATCTCTACCATTAATGAAATTGAAGAGGATATCAAACACATTCTATCAAATTTCCAGTTACATATTACTTAAGCTTTATATTTGCTATTCTATAATTTTGTCATGGAATATGATGAACATTGACCATTATATTATCGATTATAATAGATATTGATGATAATTTATTATGTTTTTTGCATTAAATTCTATATAATTTATTTCAGGTCAATAAATCTAATGAGAAACTTGAAAAAGATAAAAGTACTTGGCCAAAAAACACTCAGACTTCGATTTGTGTACAGTCAATGGATGGTCATCTACATTTTTATGTGAATGAATTAAATTTTTTATACCCAGCAAGCAAGAATACTGTGAAAAAGCCAACTTCTATCATGGACGAGGTGCTAACAGAGGATGTAAAACTACCTTATAATCCAAGACTATCTGGAAAAGGTTTTCCACGTGAAAAGGAAGTGGAAAATTCATTCAATATTACAAAAGCTGATGTACACAACTTTCCTGCAAATAACATATCCTCTGTTAGTGAGAATATTTCAGATAGCGAAGAGATTTCCATGAATTTGCATGGAATGAATTTGGAATTTCCAGTAGAGGAAGATGAAGGAAACGTTCATCTCTTCAAAAATCAATCCAAGGTTGATGATTTTAATGAATGTGCCATTCAGATTTCAAAACCAAAATTCACTGTGGCTCCATTAGAAGATACATTTTTACCCACATTGTTTTGTTACATCCCAACAGATGATTGCTTTATCATATTTTCAGGGAGCTGGATACTCAATTGTTATAGGTAAGTCTTAATTTTTGTTATTATTGATTACCATTTAAAGGTTCACTGAATTACAAATGTCCATTTGACAGTTGTTTTCTTAAGGCATCATTGATATGACCTGCAATGATTCTTTTATCAGTAAAGGTAAAATGTAAATTCCATGGAATGTATACTATGATCTATGCATATAGATTTGAAGTCCAAGGTCCTTCTCCATATGAGGACTAAGGCCCTCCTAAAAAAGCAGCATTTTTATGTGGATAATAGGTGCTCAGCATATCAACTTCCACACCACCTTACACTGGCTTTTCCAGGCTACAATTGACTCACTACCCATTAATTCATTTGGTATCCCAATATTTTTCATAATGTTGGGTCATAATCATGAACCTCACAGGAAATCAAGCCCAGGACTGTTTACACCAAAGGCAAATGCATCACTCAGCCACTTATGTCCTTTTATACACTAGTGCTAGTGAAAATTGCGCTACCAAGAAAGAATGGCCCAAATGAATCCAAACTTGAAGGATATTTAGAACTATGTTCTTACAACAAGTGATCAAAATTGTAGAAAGATGGAATTCATTTATGTCCAGCAGGGCTCTACTTGATCAGAAAGTTCAATTTTATGCCATCTCAGCCATTTTACAAAAAGGGAAATTGAAAGTAAGTGTCATGATCATTGACATCATATCAGCATGTGAGTGAGTTTAAACAGGGTAGTACAATTGGTCTCTGGAAAATGGGCACAGCAACATTTCAGGTCATATTGGGAGATTACTGTGACAGTGATTCATATGTGGAACCAATGGGTACAAGAGAATACCAATGGGTATAGGATGCGACAAGCAGGTGGTGGACCATGCAATTAAACAATAGCACAGAATGACCTCTATCTTGTCCAAATGGCCATAATAGACTGTTATAGCTTTGTCCACAGTGTTGGCTTGACCCTGGAACACTGTAAAAGGGTGTATCTCTCTGTGTTGGCAGTTTTACTCTGTGTTCTACAGGATGGACTGGGAAACAAAATAGTCGACAAACACCAACAAGCGTGATGGTTTTGGGTGCCATCAGATACAAAATACAATACCCACTGAATTTTTAGGGCTTGGTGGAATAACCAGATGGGTAACCTTTGTGAACATCTATCCTGGACTTCATTCCTGGCGGAAGCCAATGTTGACCCAGTATCATAAAAAATAGAAGTTTCATGAATTCAGAGATGACATTTCCGTCATTGTCTTGAAAAGCTGTTGATATCAGTGTGGTAGTTAATAGGCTTTCCAATTTTCACTCACTATAAATGCTACTTTATTATGTCCTTACCCCACATATGCTTTTTTGCAGTGAATATTATTCTCATATCATCATTATCAGCAACTCTTTGTTATACTTTACCTCTTCAATATTGAGTAGCTTTATCATACTATCATAGAAAAACCTTGCTTGACAATTCTACATATTTTTCATGCTGCTTTTATCAAAATTTCCATTATCTTTTTGAGAAAAGTACCATCGGTTTAAGTCAGGATATCTTAGAAACATTCCTAATGGATGATAAATTTCAACCCCATTACTTTGGGAAGTGCTTAAAAATATTCTAATGTTCACCTCAGTGTATTTTGAATAGGAAATTACCAATGACCTAGTGTCGAAGTCAGAATCATTTTGGGAGGTTGTCTCTGCATATTACATTACAAATGTAAAATCACTTATTGAGTTATCGTTCATGCTGTTTCTTGGTATAATTCTTCGGTTATTTCACCTGCATAAACAAAGCTGCATTGCATATTCCACTGTTTGCCAATGAGTACTTAAATGCTTATATTGTAATAAATTTTGAAACAAACGAAGTTCAAAAAATTTGGCTCTGAAATGAACAAATTGAAATCAGATTTATTAAAATGTTCTGCAGTTAACTAGAGTAGTATTGTAGTAGTTTGAAAGGAAACATGTATAAAGAATGGAAACTTGAAATATCTTTGTAGCCTAAACCCATTCATTCAGATCCTAAGAAGACTAGCTTCTCTTTCATTTCCCTTAGTTTACTATTATTTGATAGTTATGAAATGTACTCCATTCAAACCTGTTGCCTAGAAACAGTGTAATTTATTCATGAAAAGCTATATAACTGAAAATCAAATTCAGTTACAGGAATCTTGAACTTCAGCAAATTGGACAAAGGAAGAAGAGGACAATTCTACCTGAATGGACTTATATCTTAGGCGAACCAATATTTTACCTTACTTTCCTGCAATACATATTTGCTCTTGGTACAAGAGGCAATCTTGTTGCCTTAAATCGATATGGAGTTCCGCGATTTTTTATTGATCTAAGCTTCTGCCCATCTGCCTTTCATCCATATATTTCTGGTAATAAATGACTTTGCTACTAGTTACACTGAAATGGAAAATTGCTATGGTGCATTCACTTCTTACTTAGGTTGCTTTGCATGTATGTCCTTTAATATATGCAATAATTTAAAATCAATATTTACTAATTATAATTACAACTTGAAGGGTTTTTTTAATGCATATTCTGTAATGCTGTTAAACTGAACTGCTGCTGACTGCTGTCAGACTGAATATGTATTTTCAAAGACATGACAATGAAGATGTATTTCTTACTTCCTTTCCTAATATTTCTTTCTATAAAGGGAGAGACCAATAAGATGCTCTTCAAAATTTAATTGATGAAATATGTATAGAATTCTGCACAATAAAGAGGAAGTAGGAAAAACATCCTTAATAATAATTATACCCTCAATGCATAATTTTTGTTGTTTAAGTTAACCAAATTCTTTTTTTTGGTGGAACATTACTGATCTATTTGGCCCTTTCACTGTTGGGTAAATTTTGTATTTCTCAAAAATAACATGACAGCTTCATGAAAAATTTCTCATGACTTGTGCATAACACATATAACAGTAGAAGACAAAGTGCTGCTTATTACGAGTGCCTAACAAATGTAACACCACGGGATAAAGTGACACTCAGAATATTGAGTACTTTACGTGGAAGAATCCTGCTGCTAAAGGTGGCTTTTGACATAACGCATGGAGCTGACCATTAGTAGAAAGGTTAACTAAGGGGTTAGTGTTTTGTCCCACAGTGAAAAGTTAAATTTATGAGTTTGGATAAAATGATAAGTGTAGCAATCTTCTTATGCCAGTTGTTGATTGATTATAAAATTGCCAATAGATATGTTTAATTTTGAAATCAATAAATGAAATTATTTTCATTCGAGAGTGCAAAAATGATGGATTGGTAAAATATTATCCAGAGAAATAAGAGGAAAGGTAAGATATGCAGTCCTTAAAATCTAAGAAAACACAGAATTGTTTTCTTGAACCTTCTTTCTCACAAATGAAATCGGTCTGCTTACTTTCTGAAATGCTGTATTTTCTTTATATTGAATGACAAAGTAAAAATAGTTAAACAGCAGATTTATGTAATCTTTAATTTTTGGCACTATCATAAGCTCTCAAAGCTTGGTGGCTTGTGTTTTTAAGTTTCTGCACCCCCTCCAGTTATTCAAGCCCTATTTTTTGCACATTTGGTTGCATACACAGTAGAAAAGTGTAACCAATTTACTGTTTCATTTTTCAATTCCAAATTTTTGTTTTCAGATGGTAAAATAATGTTCTTAGCTGTATCTGAGGAGAAAATATTGTTAGTATATGATGGTGGACCAGTTCCTTCTGACCCCAATGATCCAAGATTGTATTCTCTTCAACCTCCTTCATCACCATGTATTACAAGACTAGTTTGGTCAGCCAAGTTGCCATCAATTCCCATAGCAATCTCAGTGGGACATTTTGAAGTAAGTTGTAACAAATCATACAAATTAAGGGTAGCAAGTTATTTTCAACAAGTTCAAATAAATAAACACTTTGAAAATGACTTTCATATGTAAGGGCTAGTATTTTCATTCCATGCTAATAATATTCAGAGGAGATATTCTTGTTCAATTAGTATTATGACAACAAAATAAAGTGAAGTCTATTGTTATATAAAACTTTTTAAAATTAATGTATTTTGAATTAAAGTGATTTATATAAGAAAGTGATAAAACTAAATGTCATCAAAGTTTTCAATTTTATTGCTAAAAATTCATGCATTTAAGGTTAGTTCCTTGCATTCATGGATATACCTATCTTTCAAATTTGAATCAAAATTATTTTAATGTATCAAAATCAAAATTACCTTAATTTATGTGTATTTCATAATGTGTAATCGCACACACTTACTGAACTTATATGCTTATCTCTAAACATTTTCTGTATATACATTAATCTTTCCAGGAATTAGTTGGCTTAATTGTCATTTTAACAGAAGAAGGCTATGTCCATTGCTGTTACCTTGGTACATCTCCAAAAAACTTTATGGAAATGCCCAGAGATAGCATACAATTTAATGAGGTAATGAATTTAACAAAAATCTTTGATATTTGTATGATGAAAATCCTCAGTGTCTCTTTAGTTACGCATATCAGGAGCCATTTCAAAATGCTTGTCAAATAGTCTTTTGTATGCAATAATTGTTTGTGGATTGATTTTTATCTTCTAAGACTGATGCTTCAGCATGATATTGGCCAATTAAAGATGGTGAATTGAAATTTCATTCTAAAATAGCTATAACTTGTAGATAGAATGTGAAAGCCTGAACTATCAACTATTTGCAAGGAATAAAAGTAGAGTGAAGGAGTTGTACTTGTTTGGAACTTTAACCCTGATCTTCCATTCTATGAATGGATGCTATTGCTAATTTCCTCTGTAACAATATTGTGTAAATTGGCTGCTGCCAAGATGGCTGAGGTTGTGATGTTTGACATTTATTGGAGTCACTTCCTGCCTTGCCATTCTTATCTTCCCAGAAAAGGAAGTAAGATCACTATGGTTTCATTTGAAGCATGTGCCTCAATTGACAAAAGCATCTGTATTGAAATGGATATCTTTGTGCATTGTCTTTCTTATCTTCTTTGTGTTTATACTTGTGGCACAAAAACTTGCTTTCTCTACTAGCTGAAAAACCTGTGTACCTACGAATTTTCCTCTTTGCAATATTGTTAACCATACGCTCATTCTATATTTACTTAGAATTAATCTCCCCCAACACCTTCAGTAAGCTATCATGTTATCACTTTTACATTATATTATGATACCCTTCACTTTCACTGAGAAAAGTGGCAGAAATCTTGAGTGATAAATCTTTTGATCATGGTGTGCGTCTGATTATCATAATTTTATTGGATCTGTATTTTAACATTTCCTCTGACCTTCCATAATTGCTTACAACCTATGAGATAACTAAAAGAGATGGCCTAGAAAGTAGAATAAAGTAATTAGTAATATCTAAAATTTGTCCTGATAAATTTCCAGTTATGTACCATTGTCCTTGTTCTTAATGCAAAAATATCCCAGTTTTGCACCAGCAGTTTCTGTCCACCCTACTTACATTCACACATTCAGCAGTTATTTTATAATTGATTCTTCTTAACTGCATATTTCTACACAACTTTAAAAATATTCCCTTCAACATCATTTCTCTCTGAAGTAGTTTCAAAGCACATTGTTGTTATTTTTTGACATAACAATTATTCAATCATTTCTCCCTTTTCTTATACTAATGACGTGATTCATGTAATCCATAATAGCAGGAACCAGAAGAAGTTGATGCTGATAAATTGAATCACCCAGCAATTGAATGGTACACATGTAACTCTAGCACCTCAAAATCCGACAATGAAGTGGATATTAAGCTGGAACTAATCTTAAATACTGTGAATTTACAATCTTCCAATAAAGTGAGTATATTATCAAAATAGTTACTTAATATTACAATTAATATGTGTATCACCACATGACAGAGTTATTGAGTTTGTAACACTAATATATGGTGTTAGTCACCATTCATTAAAATTATTCAGCTGTTTCAAATGTTAGATTTAGAAAGGAAGATTCGTCACTAGTAGAGCAGTTAGCTCTTTTTCTTTGAAACTTTCTCAGAGAAAACCAAATTCCTTGGTTGATTCTTAGTGAAGCCTTGTAATGTTCATGTATCCTTTACTGTAGTAACTTTTGAGTAATGCTTGGGTAAAGGGGTTTCAAATGTAATGAAAAAAAAACTTTGCGTATAGCCTAGTGTCATTGCAATTTCTGATTCAACAAGCAAACCAGTAGTTAATTCAACATGACAACCATTGGAACGTTAAATGTGCCCCTGGATTTTAAGAACATCTTGAGAAATAGAAATAATTGCAGGTATCAATAAACACATGCATACCATAGTCCTATTAAACAACATTGTTAAGTGTCATGGTAATTTGAAAATCATGAAGTATGTTATGAAATATATATTGTTCTTGCCAAGAGCTGAATTGAGAAACAGATTCGAAAGTACCCACATAGTGTATTCCTATTTGGACACTAATTACACAGCTATTCTTTCAAATTTTCCTACAGTATTCTAAGATGGTGATTTCAAGCCATTGAATTTTTTGAAGTAATCTAGATTTGAGTGGGAAAAACATATTTCTTGCTACTATTTACTCATGTATAATCCTTGTTTTTCGATTGTTTGATCTGGTTTTCTAACAGAGTGACTGACTTATTTCAATAGTGTGACAAGAGAGCCAATCACGTTGAAGAAGTCATCAATGAGAAATTTATGGAAACAAATTGTAGCTCAGCAGAAATTTATTTTACTCTTATTCTCTTTCCTCTAACTCCTTTGAATAATGTCTGCATATCAGCCTCAGTGGACCAACCCTTTGTGGCATCATTTGAGAGAAATTTCATTGCAAGGTTAAGTGAGTATTATAGCTGTCATTATAAGCCAAAGTATATTTTTGCACCTTTCATTCAGAAAGTGTTCATAATAAGACATTTGCATTTATTTATTTTGCTTGGGGCTTTCATATTCAGAAAACTTGTTTTTTGCTAACAGTTGTGATGAGGATGTTTTCCTTAGATCAAACAAAATAGAGGAATAGAGGTAATTAGATGGCAAATGACTATGAATATATTGATGATGTGCTGATATATACTAATAGTTTTTCCCCCATGAAGTTGTGATTGCATGTAATAAGATAATATATATGATAATGTGACAATAAGATAATATGCTACTTGAATATTAAAGCTTCCATAATGATTTTTCTTTGAGCTAAAATTTTGTTTAAAAGTTCACCTCTTTAACATATGAATTATAAAGTGAAGATATGCAGAGATTTTAGTATAGTGGAAAAGAGATTTTTATGTGATTATTTCTTTTAATAGGTTAAAACTATAGCTATTACATCAAACTTGATAGTTGATTAAGTTTCAGTTAATATTTGATTTGTAATTGCAGCATTATGTTCCTGAAATATTTTAAATTTGAGCAAAATTCATGTAAGAATATATTTGTGAATCTTTGATAAATTTGTTAGTATTGTAAAGTTTCTGCAATATGTGGCAATATTTTGAAACATGTGGATACAAAAGCCTATACAATGACTAAGCTTTATTTAGATGTTACTGGTCAGATGTGAATTTTTCTGTTGTTGGTTTTTCACATTGCCTCAGTAAACCTAATTTGATTTTCTTTTAGCATATATCCAAGGCTCAATCCTTAATCAAGACAGCTAATCTGCTTGCTTTTTGGGAACTTTAGGTTACTTGTTGACTCAGTTAGTAAAATTGTATTATTGGGAAAACTATGGGTAATAGTAGGCCATAGAAGCATAATCATTGGGCCTGTAGACAGTCTTGTGGGCAATGAGTTCACCTTCGGTGGAAGAGATCTTGGGCTAGATTCCTGATAGGGGCCAACATTTATCAGTGTCCATCTAGAATCGTGATGGCTATGGGTAGCTTTCTGAATAAAGAGGTAATCGGTCTGGTCTCAGAAAGACTAATACAGTGGCACTAGTTAGATGCACTTACCAAGTGTTGCCCACAGTGAATGCTGCCTGGCTTGACCTCATCCCTCAAAGGGATGTGCCATGGAATTTACTTTTAGAAGCTCAGTCACTGTTCACTTGATAATGACAGTCCAAAGAATTCGTTGCTTAGACCTGCTAACACTCAAACTATTCAGACATAAATTTTTTTATTCCCGCTCTGCTGCTGTTGCCACTGAACTTTGCTTAACTACTTCTGAGATCTCATCAGGAGGTGCTTGACTAAGACAACTGTAACAGTGGATAAACACACAAAATCATTCCCTGATCAGCCAGGATTCAAAAGTGGAACCTAGAGGTTGGAGAGAGAGTGCTTAGATTGCTAATCACTTGACCACCAAGGCCAGATGAAGGCTGTTATTATCTTATTGAAATGTTTCACTACCATTGATAATGAATGTAATTTTGTTATATTACAGGTGAGGAAATGAAAATTTCTCTGCAAGTGACTGCTCATTACTGTGGATTATTTACTGAAGATGAAATACCAAACCTGAGAATGGAAGTTATGGTATCAGGTTATGGATCTTGCAATTTAACTACAGAGAGATTATCATTACAAGTATATCATACATGTTATTTGTTGCCACTTTCTGCAGTGAGTTCTGTAGATAAATCCTTGCCTTTGGAAAAAACAGAAGGTGAGTCCAATATATGAGTGTAACAGCAGCAAATTATATGCATAACTTTAAGAGAAATGTAGAGTATTTAAAAATTATATGCTAGCAATATAGTTTTTGAAGGATATTGCCACTAATTTGCTTTAATCCTTCCACAGTCTGCTAAAGTTTTATATAATGCTGCATCATTAAGTGGTTTTTATTTTGAAAAATAGTTCTATTATTTGTTAGTTTTGTAAATATCAGTTATGATTTTGCTTATCTGAAATAATTGATGGAAAAAAGATATTGTGCATAAAATGATATTACCCTATATATTAATGATATTGATTTTACAAGGTTTCTTTTGTGTAGATCCAGAGCCAGAGATGAAATTTGTGTTAGTCCTTGAAGGACAGGAAGTCCCATCCCTCAGTGCTCTTTTCCCAGGTATGCAAAACAATGTTTATAGATAATGAATTACACAAATCAAGGACTGTAAGATAGTTAATCTTTTACATTTTCCAAATTATGTAAATAATTTAAGATTCAGTAAAATTATAATGTAAAAAGTATATAATAAGCATAACTAATATATTTTCTCAATTTGTAAGAGTTTGACCTAACAATGATGGGCAGCAAAACGTCCAAGCTTGATATTCTACTTTATGGCAATCATTATAAAAGGATTCAAGTTGGCATGGAATGTGATTCTAATGGTGGTAACTCAGGAATGTATAAGTGTGTGTACACCATCAGTTCGAAATGCTTCCTGCCACTTTATTTCATGATAATTGTTTTAGCTGAAAAAATAGAAATTTACCAGTCATCCTTGGAAAGCAATTTAATTGGTAAGTGTACCTCAGAAGTAAATAGGTTCTTTAATAAATAGCAAAAATTTTAGATTTCTGTAAACACATGAAATTAAATTAGAATGTATGCATGATGATATTTTCTTTGGAGAAGTAAGGTATCAATTTCAGCACAAGTCTTCATAAATAAACACCTTTCATTCTATAGTTTGGAGACATTCAGTATTTTTTACAATTAATTTATACTTGTTAAAACCTTTGTATGCATTGTCTGATATTATGAAATTCTGAGCTCTAATGATCATAAGATGATCAATGTCATGATAGTAGTATCCTTGGATACTTTTGAGTAAAAATCATATATCCATCTGCAACCCTTAAGATTAATATTCTTTGTGAATGTATCAACTCTTTCTAGCACTCCTATAGCTACAACATCACCGCCTTAATTATCTAGAATAATCACTCAAAGTTGAAAATCTGCAAGAATGATCCTTTAAGAAAATAAAATAGAATTTTCATTTGGAGAAAAAACAGTAAAATTGATTTCATAAATATCTATTTAAAATAGGTCATGAGATGTTTTACAGGGTAGATATATTTGAAAATAAATTGTATTTCTTTATATTAACATTAACAAGTCCTAAATATCTATTGTATAAAAATACTTAATTATGTTAAGTTAAATGAAATAAAATCCTAAAACTACGTGGACTAATTCTAGTGTTCCTCTATTCGTACAGTTCAAAATTATTACAGAGTACAAGGTAACTTTGAAGATTGAAAATATTTGTATTGTTAAAAATGATTTGATAATTAAGTTAATTTCTTGTATGGCCCCCATAAGGAATCAAACCTATGACCATTTTACCCAAACAGAATGTGGTACTCACTTGGCTACCCAAGAGAATGATAGATTCAAAATTTTTAAAATTATTTATAGTTGTTAGTTCTTTTGTAGAATTTGCCATCATATGCTAAATGATAATTTTCAAGCAATTAACAATAATTCTGTCAGACATAGCAGGGTATAACACAAAATATAAGGGTAATCACCTTTCCTCCTAGTGGATGAGTTATTTTGCTTCTTTGCAAGCAAATTGGCTGTTGACCCACAGTAATAAATTGTATTACTCTGCTTATTGCTCTGCCTCTAAGCAGTGAGAAATATCACAATATGAGTGGCATACTACAAAGAATTGTTTATGATTAATTAGAACTTATGCCTCATAAGGAGCTGAATTATGTGTATATCCAAAGGATGTAAGTTTAAATTGAATAACCCTCATTTATTTAATTTTCTGTTTCAGAAAGTGGCAAACTACAAAAAGAAAACTCTTTTCATTTAAATTCGTGGACACCGTTGCCTCTCAAAGAACTACTTGAAGCTGTTGATAATCATTACATAGCTAGGCTCAACATCATGAAGCTTAATGTAAGAGTAATTCTATTACTTTATGATTTATTTTTCATATGGTTACATTTTCATCTGTTGGTGTACAAATACGAGTATATCTATGTAATCCCTTTCTAGCAATTATTGGCTTGTAGCTAAGGCAATCATGCATCTAGGTTCCTGAAGATGCCTTTTTTGAGGTCCTTGTAGGCTTTTATGATTTGTCCTTCCATGAACTTTTTCTTCTATTTACAGCTTGAAATTTATATTTACTTTAATTTTTACATCCATGCAATACCACATTTTACATTGATAACAATATTGATTTTTTTGGATGGCTTTCTCTGGAAGCCCTCTAAATTTCCAAACTACAACAACAATTATTCTAATTTTAGATTTTTAAGTCAAAGATATTGCACTAATTATGAGAATTGATGAGGATCTGCTTATTCTGTGATTGTAGCCATCTTCAATGGCAAACTATTCTATTGTTTTAATGCATTAATAAGAAATATAAGTTACTAATATATGTATATAATCTTTCTAATCATTGTTTCCAGAATTCTCTTAGCATATACCGGAAACAACTCCACTTGGCCGAAAGTTCAATTCTTTCCAAAGTAAGAGATGTTACTCCAAAGCCCTCTGTATTTTCAGATACCATACTAGAGAAACTGTTTGAGAAATTAATGAATGAAATCAATTCTCTACAGCAGGCACAAAAGGTATGTAGCCGTCGTGCATCATCCTAACAACGAATTTCATGATCGAAGTCAAATATACTTAATTTTCACAAAATACATTTCAAAATGGTGCTGTAAGAAATGCATGCCTTTATATTTAAATTCGAAATTTTCAATGCAGGTTTTACTGTTACAGAAAGATAGCTTTCTATTATTGCTTGTTAGGTTACATCTTTATCTGTTCTGTTGTTCAGAGTCCAGTAAGTTGCAATTAGTAGGGTAATCATTGACATTATATTCCCTTTTGAGAATCAACAGGCAGTTCAGCAAGGGTGTGTGCATGTATGCATATAAATGGAGGGGTCAGGTGGAAATACTGGGCCCCTTCCCATAAGGGTTATCTGGCTATGTCCGTGGTACATACCTAAGACAAACTATAGATGCTTATAAAAAGATCCACAAATTATCTAGTTTATATTGAATTACTATATATATCAAAATAATTTATGTAAGTACCATTTTCTACCAACAGGTTTTAGAAAACAAGAGAAAAAGATTGGGACTCCTTTGGCAAATAATCCAAAAAATGCAACCTGAGTTTTCTGGAAACAATATTCTCAGATTTTTGGAGGAAATAACATGCTGTGATCCTCCAGAGGATTGTTTGCAACAGGTAATTCATGAATATAAGTTCCGCTCTAGTGATAAAATTATTTAGAATAATCGTCTGAATTTATGCTGAGATCTATCTCTGAATCAAAGGTTCAGAGTCAGTATACAGATATATGTTAATAAAATTACGACTTTTTTCTATCTAAACAGGGTTGGGAGGAGAGGACAGAAGTGGGATTGCAGTATCTACTGAAGAAACCCAGAAAGTCAAATACAGTAAATTTTAATGTGATTACAGCTGAAACATTGGAACATAATACGCTACAAATACGCAGTCTTAAAGAAGAAATTTCAGAGTTTCTGCAAAAGTGTATCAAAGAGGACCATCTCCAATTGCTTAGAAAGTGAAAAACCTCTGAGATGATACTGTTCATTCAAACTGTTTTGACAATGGTTGCAGGTGGAAAGTTCTTTTGCGCATGATTTTGAGTGCGTTTTAATAGTATGGTGCCGTTGCATTTTCTTCTTTTACATGCTCTTTTTTGTCTAATTTTCCAGCTGTTGTATTCTCTCCATTCTACACTCTTCATACAGCATGCAAAACGAAATAAGGGTATATTTGTTATCAGATCTCTAAAGTGATTCTATATGATGCATCTGAGGGGATATGTGATTAGTCTTTTTTTAATGTAAATTTATCAAATATAAAATTAAAGAAGTTGTAGAGTTGCCTTTACTCTCCTTTAGTTTTTTAGTGGAAATCATTCAATGTCTGGACGCTTTCATATTAGTTTTTTTAATATCCTTACCAATCAGTATTGGTAACCAAAGTACATTCTTTCTCAATGACTCATTTAACAGGTGGAACCATTCTCTACTTTTTACCAATTCAATAACGATTAATACTGGGATTAAATTGATCAACTAGTTTGATGGTGACCATGGAATGCCTTCCTGCACTAAAGTAAACAATCTTAATTGAGCCTGAGATGGATGGAAAAGTGTAACAAATGGTAAAGTTTTATAAGAAATCTGGAGAAGCCGCCAAGACACAAATAAACTTATGGACTTACTCCAGCAATCAATTTATATTACATCAGAAGTATACACAATGAGGCTTTCAGAAATTCCGAATATATCTGAACCTATCATGATCTAAGGCAATAGGGGTTTATATACTTCATAATAACTACTTTAATTCATATATCAAGGGCAAACTTGAATATATATAATCTGGCAAACTGGCTCCCAAACTATTTAAACGAAAATTAGAGAGGAAAGCTTGACTACGTCAAGCGCGTATGGGAACTAAACTAAGATTCCTTGCTGGCTTGATTGCTCCAAAACAAAACCAGACGCTTCTTCTTTTGAAACCATCATTTTGAAAGTCCATGCAACAATAAAAGACGCTTTACCACGGTAAGCCTAAGATTTATTTTAAGATTCTTCAAACTGCATGGAAAAATAATCAGCTGTCTACTTTTTATCATCCTATACAGCTCGGTGGGAAGAATCTAGTCTCGCATAAAAGGAATGGAAAATCCGAACTGTTTTAGAATTTGGAGTCTCTAAGTCTAAGTTCTTGAAGAACAGAGAAGAACACATGAGAAAATCTTGGTTTGCCAGTCAATGCCTCAAAAGAAGTTTTATTATAAGATTAAAGAGGTTGGTTCATTGCCATTTAAAAACAGCTTTTAATCAATCGTATGAATACTTGTTTAAATAAGACCTTCATATAAGTTTGTGTGATGTGAATACGTCAAGTTTGTGTGACACGTACATACACGCAAGTTATAATTACAATTCACAGACCAAGAACCTCTCCTGAAAAATATGAGTATACTTGCATTTTGCGAATAATTTACGGCATTCCTCAATCAAACATTATCTGATATCCGCTATTACTGAAAATAATTTCTTTTCAGAAAGTATGATTAGTGTTTTAGTAGAAATATATCGGCTGTTGAATCACGTTCGGATAGTATGAAGTACTATGTCGGTATAAATAAACACCCACTAACAGTTCTTGATTTCGAGATATAAATTATTAAAGAGGATGAATTTAATACATTATACAACGCAAGTTAAATTGTGTCTTCGTCGGTTTCAGTAAACGTCCCAAACAACCAACTGAAAAACAAACAAACTTGAAGAAAGACACCACATATAGACCTCCATAATGAAAAATTTTGCTGTCATTTGTTTAAGCATGCATAGCTGTCCCTGAAGTCATTCAAGAGAGCAAAGTTTGACATGAAAGTTACCTTCGATTAGTGTTAAACTAGAAAGGTCCGTAAATTCAGTGCTTTTAGATTAGCCAAGGAGTGTGCTATAGTTAGAAAGGAAATATCTTGGAAAGATAAACACCTAGGATCGTCGAGTTTGTAACTTGGGAAAAATGCCGGGTGCTATTTTGGAAAATTTAAGTGGACGAAAATTAGCGATTTTGGTGTCTATTTTGATAGTCTGTCAGATCGTTTGCTTTCTCATCGGAGGATTGATCGGTAAGGACTAATTTTATTTCTAGAATTTTTCCTTGCACCGCGATCGTATCTGAAAACAATTTTTATGGTCTTGCTATGTTTTGTTTGAGTTGATCTGGAAAAGTTTCTAATTCCTCTTCGTCATTTACCCTATTGTTTCACAAAATCAAGAATGATTCCCTGTTTGCCCACAGTCAAGTAATGGCATTATAAATTTTAAAGTATTCTCTGTTGGACAAGTATGGCAATTTTCTCAAATGTGAGCTTTGTAAGTCCTCGGATTATGATTGTCTTAGCATTGTACTTAGGTATTTTCTGAATTTCAGCTCCTACTCCTGCTAGTGCAGAAAGTGTCCTAGCTACTAAGTGCTTGGATCCTGGAAATAATTCATTGAAATGGTTTTATTCAAGAGGGAAAGGAAGTTGCAATTCCATAAGTTTGGGAGGGTACGAAATGAACGAAGAGCAAAAATTGGCCAACCAGATAGTTTTCTCCTTTCAGGTAAATAGTTTTTGTTTGTAAATAGTTATTTTTAAGATAAATTTAAAGAATATTCACGGAAGATGATTAAATGTGGTTCAATTTTGTTTTAGTTGAATTTGAAGTCATGTGCTGTTTATGTTACTTTAGCATCCATAAAATATTATTTAATATGCCTTATCGTTTTTCTACCATCCTATAGATACCTCTTCCGAGAGATAACACAGTTTTGGATTACTCACGATGGCAACAAAATTTGATCGGTGTTTTGCAAATGGATATCAAGTACCATCCTGATACAGAAATGGGTAAGCTAACTCGATATTTCATATTCATGGTGAATATTTAATCATTGTTTAAAGACATTTCTTCGCTATTTTCACATTGTTTACCATTGCTGTTTGCAGATTGTTAGCTTAATCTATGCATTCTGTTGATTATTATGTTTTGTCATACAAGTGATTCAGTTTTCCATTTTTTTCTTGTAATACTAAATTCCATTATGTATTATTTTCAAATTTCATTATATTGGCTGCTCCTCATGTTTCTTTGTTTCTGTGTGTGACTAATTATTCCCTAAGTACTTCCTATTGTTTGTATATTTTGCTAGTAATATTCAATGTTTTAAATTTTTATAGCTTTTACGATATTTATTTAACTGTTTAACCTTTGGGCCCTGCTGAGAATAACTTAAATTTGATAAGAGAATACAGGATAGCTTGATATTCCCTCTGTTTGGGATAAGTAAAACATAGGAGATTGTTCAGATGTGTCTAAAAATTGGATTACTTGCACTTTTCAAGCCAATTTTATTGAAATTTATACTTTTTACATTAATGAACTTTAAATTTTGTGAGAAGACCAGCTTAAAGTTTATTATGCTTGCGTTTCCAGCTAGACATACAGTGGTGACTCTTGATGCACGCTTAGGATACAGGAATAGAGGAGATGCTGATGACGGTTGGGAACACTATGCATCATCGATAGAAGAGAGGAATTTGGAATGCACAATTGATAAGGTGATAACAAAAATATCTTTTATGGACCAATATTCTTTTTCTCTACCTGTTGAATACATTTCAAATGCGCATTCAAATTTGAAGATCAATGCTAATATTGGCTAAGTTATATCATCTGTAAGATTCTGTTAGAAATTTAGCAAATATCCTGTTTTACGAGATATATATCTCTGCTTAGGAATTTTATCTAGGGGATTTATAAGATAAATGCCCCTCCCTTATTCTGCTGAATTGATCACGAGCATTAAGTTTTGTTGAGTTGCATTCAATTTTATTATAAGGTTGCTGCTACTTATAGTATAGATTATAATTACTGAGTATATTATCGTAACATAACCAAAAGTAAGATCATGAAACATATTCTTCTGTATCCAACAGAGACGGGAAGGTTATATTTATAACTGCTCCATAATTCCATTATTTGAACTTGGGTCTCTCCATCATGATTACTACCTACTGAATGTTCGCTTGCCAGTTGATGATGATTCAAAAATGAATGCTGGTCTTGGGCACATCATGGATTTATGGCTAGTGGTAAGCAAATTAAATTTCAGCAGACATAGATTAAGTGATATTTGATGGGAAAATATTGATGAAATAAAAGTTACGCATGTATAACGTTATCCCTGTGTTTGAGGATCCACTTTTTCTTTATTAAACCTTGAACTTTTCTCTGCATCATTAATTTCACAGACAATATAGGTTGTACACCCATAGCATGCAATAAAAAATAATCATCACCATGCAATTCCACCCTGATTCTGTGTATTGAAGTTTCAATTTCTGCATCAAAACAATTATGATGTGCTATGGAGTCCACATATATCTATATCTGCATTGATACTCTGCAAGACACCTTCTGGTCTTGTGGCTTGGGTTTTTAACACCTTCATGCAACATGTCTTAAACATATCTATCAGTAAATGATTCATACCATCATTGTTACATGTCATTCTAGTGAAGTTACTGTGATCAAGATATGTTTAGCAATAAGTAATCACCCAGAAAACTACCAAGTATGAAATAAGTGCCTGAAATTTCACAGTTTACATCTAATTTCTCATTCAAAATTTTGAACTGAAATTCAAAATTTTGGACTGAAAGAAATGCATGCATGTAATGGTTGTGTTCATGAGTTTACTAATCATTCCAATTGGATTAATATTTAGAAGTTTTTAGCATTTCCTATGCTTGCATTGCAAACATTTGTTATGTTGATTTCATTTTTATCCATAATGGGTACTGTTTGCAATTCTATACATTAAGTGATATCTCATAACACATTATATATATATATACGTAAATTTGAAGTCTTGGTTGATATTTTATTTTATACGTAATTAAATTATTTAACAGTTTCCGTGAAATATGAGTTACTTATCTTTTGTGGTTAATTAATTGATACATGAATTTCTTTATGATGTCATCGTAGATCTCCTATGCTTGTTAAATTTATAAAAATTGATAATTTTTTTCCATCAGGTAATCAATCAAAATGGAGGGTTCACAAAAGTTTGGGTGTCATTGAAAACAATATTCTTTCCTATAATTGTTGCAATTATGATATGGTTTTGGAATCGAGTTTCAAAACTTTCCAGATCTCCTGCTCTTCTAGAGTACATGTTGATGGTTCTTGGAGGATCCCTCACTTTCCTGAATAGTAAGCTGTTTTTAAATATATATGACAATCATGTTAGTCTTCTAAAGATAATTAATTTGCTGTTGTATTACAGTTACATTTTGTCTCTTCTGAATTCCCAAGGTATGTTCTATATGTGGCAAAATATTTTCTAAGATTATCCTCTAATTATGGATGAGAAATTTATTTAATCTAATATGAAATTCTTGGCCTCTAGATTTCAGTTTGACATAGAAAAATGTAGATAACAATTAATTGAGTACTCTTTCGGCTTAAGGGAGAGGCCATATGTTGAAAACACTGTTAAAAAAATAATTTTAAAATATTGCATTCATTTTTGGCTCAATAAATAGTTTTTAGTTGCCATTTTTTCCAAGGCCAAATAAGGCCAAGGCATAAATTTTATTGTGAATCTTTTTATTATTATTATAAAATTGCTTTTAACATGAACTACCTTGGTATCAATTACATTTTCTGGTATTGTTGTGAAAACTTGTGTGACTGTTCTCTGAAAGTATATGTTTGATTTGTTGTTAGGTACTTGCTATATTTTCTTCAAACTTTTAATATTTCAGTGAAATGACTCCTTGAGTATACTATTTGGTCTTTGATCTCAAAAGGGTACAAAAATTAAACTGCAAGTTTGGATATTGTACGTGTAAGGTGTGGAAAGTATCTTTTTCGTTGTTAACCAAGGAAAAGCATTTCATAATTATTGCTCCATAGAACCTCTTCAGTCTCTTATCTCCTCAAATGCCTCTTCTTTCTCTTCCTATGGTTCTATTTCAGGGGTGTTGAACCATTTTCGATTGTAAGGCCACATGTATGTACAAATCAGTTACGTAAGGAACTGAATTAATTGAGTTGCATATTGCCTACATCTAAATACTTCAATGTTAATATTCAATAAAAAAAGATTTGGTTCACTATTAGACCATAAGGGAATATTTTCCATTTACACTTGGTGTCACAAAGATTGGAAAAGAAATAGTTCCTATTAGAACACTTGCTTAAGAATTGAAGAAAGGCTTCTCAAAGGAACCCTGTTCTATCCTATTTGTTTCCTCATTCTCATTTTTCCCTTCACCCACCTAAGATGATTATCTGTTCTAGACGTTTTTTCATGATCAGCATTCTAATTTCTAGAACATCTCATCATATTTTTATCCTTCAATAAACCTCCCTGTCTCTTGTCATACAAAACTAAATCAATCATATTTTTTGATTTTCTAATTTCCTACGTCTACATATGTTAAAAATGATCAAGTTTAATGTACCAGAATTTCAAGATCTGAGTTGAAAAAGATCTTTTGAGTAGGTAGTAATGGCTGTTTAGAAAACTTTTTTATTTGTTAATTAGAATAATTACTAATATGTTAATTTTTTAAACAATCAGAATGGATGACTGAATTTGCATATCGATTTCAGTGCCATTGGAGTATCTTACGCTGAGGTTTGATATGCCATACATGCTACTTCTGGGTGATATTCGTCAAGGTATATTCTATGCTTCACTCCTATCATTTTGGTTAGTTTTTGCTGGGGAGCATTTAATGGTAAGTACTTCATAAATTACTTCAAGATTTTCTTTTTATATACATTTACCTAACACAATATGGTATTTCAGTTGAAGCACTGAATTCATTTGCACAATATTGACTTACAAGGTATAAGGAATATTTACTGGTTTCCAAAGTTTTATTTTGCTTGATTGTTTTATTCTTTCATTTTAACTCTTATCAAATCTGGGCTTTGTATAGATATGGTCTTATTTTCAATGGAATGAAGAGGTTTCAATATACTTAAGAAACTTGGCTTTTGTTAAATCTGTGCAACTCTCTTTCTTAAAACAGGTATATCTTACTCTTCAGCTTTCTCCTTAAAGCTTAAATTTACTGCTATGTAAGGTCATTTAAAAAACTTTTCCCCCTCATGTATGTATTTGCAATGTCCTGTCTATCATTCATTAATTTATCCTGAATTTTTTTTCTTTCATTTAAGCTTTCATCCAATCAAAAAATTACATGCATCAATCAGTGAACTTAAATGAACAATTATGGCTTGCATTATTCAAAGAAATGAAGAGGTTGTTGTATGGCAGCAGATGCATTATGAATTAGTTAAGGTGGCCTAAAATATTAATATATAGTAGTATAGTATACTTGTGAGGTATACCTGTTTTCTGTAATGTTTCTGATGTATTTGGTAATCATTTGGCTACAGAACACTAATTCTTCAGTGAAACTAAATGAATTTTTTTATTTATTGAACTGAATACTGTGCAATCAATTGGAGAATGTTTTCATATTCATATATTGCATGGTTTATGCATAGTTACACTCCTTACATGAATGATCTTTCACATTTTATCTTTCTTGTTTTTAGGAAAATCAGTGATCTTCTTTGCTATACTTGTTTACAATGTCACCTTTCTGTATATTTAAGTAACGTCAATAATAATCACATTTTTTTCCTTTTCATGTTGGACTGTTGGTTACCTTAGATTCAGGTAAGCTGTTTTCTAGCTTATGTATGCCTCATTACCAAAGCTTAAATGTTAAAATTATCCGATATCAATGTAGTGATGGAAAATATTCCATTATAGAAGAAACTTAATTAGATGTTAGCATTATTTGTGAAGTTTTAAAAAAATTTATTTCCATCTAAATACCCTTTACATAAATATTATTGCTACTCTCAAAAGTGTTGCCATAGATTTTAATAGATGATCTTGAATTCTGTGAGTGCTGCAGTGATTCCTTTGCTAAGTTATTCATAGTAGAAATTAGGTAGGGTTCTGATAACATTTGTTTTTTAAGATTATTTTGGATATTTTATAGTAATATCATTAGAGGATTTTTATATATGCAGTATACAAGTAAAGCATTTTACTTATACAAATTCTTCTCTCATTAATACTCCTCACCATCTCATTTTCTTCTTTCAAATTCCCCCTACAGCTCTCTCATTCTTGTCCCTATTGGCTGGGGAAAACATATCAGCTGTACTAGTGTGTTTAAACTATTCCAAAATTGTAGGAATCAAGCCAATATCGTAGGTACCCAGCTAAATAGCTTATGGGGCTCTCTTGTCGAAATTCCTCATCCATCTTATTTTTGCAGCTTAGTATATGATATTTATCTTTTAAAGGTCAGCTCTCTTTGAAGGAAATCTTCTGAAAAATTTTTATAGCTAAACATACCCCATGATGGAGGAATATTTTAAGCTTGCGTCGGTTGCGATTTATTATCATTTTGGTTTTCTTTTTATTTTTCAAAATACATCTACATATTAATCTGTTCTTGATGCCTTTGCTAATTTCCATCACAAGTCTTTACATTAGTAGTTATTTTATACATAAGGAAATAATTTCAAATGCTTTATCATTATTACAGCTATGAAAATTAAATTCTTATTGATTTAAACCAGTGAAGAAATGTGAATTTAGGCAAGTATTGCAAAGTTTACTTGAGCTTTAAATGGAATTGGTTTTCTCTTATGTAATAGTAGAGGATTCATTAAATTAGGTTCTTTTGTAAATTTATGTTAGTACAAATCAGCAACTGCAACTCCTGTCCCCACAATTGATTTTTGCTACAAATATATTGTTTAGATTTTGTGGAAACTTACCTAGAATTGACAAAAGCCTTAATTTCCTCTAGTTTAGCAGCTATAAGTATTGGGGATGGTGACACTAGAAGTTTTGTTCTTTCTTAATCATTCTGCTGACAACCAAATTCTGTCTGCATTAGACAATGCAATCTTAGCTAATTTGTAATGAATATGAATTTCATTGTAAGGAGATAGCTAATCTAATCTATTTGTGGTATGTGGGTATGTCTTATAAGCATTTTTAATGGCTGGCGGTGCTTTTTTCCTGGCATATTTATCCACTATTCTCCACAAGCTCCCTATCTTTTAGGAGAGATGGGAATGGAAATATCTTTTAATGAATCTTTCTAACTTTTTTCTTTGCTTTAATTAAACTTCAGATAATATTTTACATAGAAGTAAACAGGAGCTCAAAACTTATAAGTTCATATTTTGTAATACTAATGATTCATATGAGAAGTTTAAGCTTAGCTATATAACTTTTGAAATTGGAATTTAACTGCTATAGCACCTTGTTTTGATCTTGTTTGAAACCTTTATGCTGGTGGACGACGGTTATTTCTCTTTGGTGGTTATTTAGATTTAGTGCAAATATTTTGCTTTTTTATAAACATAAACAAGTAATTTATGTATTTTCTGATGGATGATTTCTTAAAAAGAAACATTTTTAAAAAGTCGAGCATCTCATTTGGTAAATTTATGTAAAATTGATAGAATTCAATTTGCAATTAAGTAAATAAAAATATTTTAATTGATAATTTGGAAAATACATCAACTTGTAGAGTGAAATGGAAAATCAATCTCTGTTTCATGTTATCTTCATTGCTATAATTTAATGTGTCAGTATTCATGCCGAGAACCTCCATTTCACATATAATGAGTATTCTTTTAGAAATCATTAGTGCAAATCAAGAGTCCATAATTGAGAAAAGTTTAGCCTTATTTTCTAAGTATGATATGATGAATAGCTGTTTACTCTACCTAAAAGTTTCTTTTAGAAGTAAACTTGCTACTGAATTTGCTGAAGCTTGAATATTTTTGACATTTTGAAGGTGGTGATCACAGAGACTTCACTTTATTTTCCAGTTAATTTTCCTTCAAACGTCTCTGTAAGATACACTTTTCTCATCTCAAAAAGATGTTAGAGTTTACTTTTCATTTATCAAGGTTATTATATTCTGTGTGAAACTCTCTCTTCCTTATTCATTCATAATATTATATTTCTAGGATGATGGTGAGCACAACACATTGAAGTCTTATTGGAAACACTTAAGTGCTGTTGCTGTGGGCTGTCTTTCTCTCTTCATATTCGATATCTGTGAACGAGGAGTACAGCTACGAAATCCATTTTACTCAATATGGGTGACATCAATTGGAACAAACCTTGCTGTATCCTTTTCTAATTTTTATTATTACTATTCCAATGTTGTAATTGATTGCACTTGAGATAAACTTCTATTCTGTGATAGGTTATTTTCAATCTCTATATTAGATCGGAATATATTGAAGATATTTGAATTCTTTAATGTAGTTATTTCACTAAGACAGCTAATCGAAAAATTTTGAAAGTAGTGTTCTACCTAGCAGAGTAAAACCTAGTGAAGACGTTTTCAGGAGACCATGCAAAAACAGTGTATTAAGCAGAATAGTGTCATAACATGTTATTGTATTGCTGGTTGCATTATATAATACTTTTGATGAAGGCCTGCTTTTTACACAAAGAGTTAATTACATAGTTACAAATTCTATTAAAACATAGAAAACAGGAAAAGAATTGAATTAATGAACTTTAAATTTTAGCGATCTTCAGTGTTTTTTATAATTCTAACCCTTATTATTTTACAACATGAAAAGTCCTAGAACTATAGTAGAATATTTACTAGTGTTTCCTTAACATTTTGTAGCTCACATTTATCATTCTTGCAGCTGCATCAGCTGTAGTGTACTTCCTGTTTCTTTCATACATGATACGCAAAGTATTTTGTAACATCAGTGCAAAACGTAGTGTGCTGCCAAGCATGTCAAGTTTAAGGCGGTTACATTATGAAGGAGTCATCTACAGATTTAAATTTTTGATGTTAGCCACCTTATTATGTGCTGCAATGACTGTCATAGGATTCATTCTGGGTCAGGTAAATTGTCATTTTGTGGACTTAAATAATGGTCTGTAAGTGAAAAATTTCAAGAAAGTTATTTATCATAATGAATTAATTTCAGCTCTCAGAAGGACAGTGGAAATGGGATGATGAACTGCAGTTGGAGTACACATCAGCATTCTTTACTGGCGTATATGGAATGTGGAATATTTATATTTTTGCTCTGTTGGTTCTGTATGCTCCTTCCCACAAGCAATGGCCATCTGAGTCAGGTAACAAAATTCCTTCACAGAAAGTTGTTTTTCCTGCTTTTACTGCAAAATCCTAAATATTCATAGGTATTTTTTTAATGGGAACTACTGCAATTATAAAATTTTATGGAAATTTGGGACATTTATTAAAAAAATTGTAATAAAATTTTTATCTAAACAAAATATATTGTAAAATTTTACATTTGTTTGGCCATAAGTTTATTTTCCTTGCTAATTGCTTGAATCAGTTGTATTGTATTGCTAATTGCTTGAATCAGTTGTATTGTATTGCTAATTGCTTGAATCAGTTGTATTGTATTGCTAATTGCTTGAATCAGTTGTATTGTGTTGCTAATTGCTTGAATGTTGTATCAAGTTGTAAATGGTCTCACCAATAATACTAATGATGACTTTATTAGGTGAATTTTGTCTTTATGAGACCAACCATGGTTCCAGGCTTCACATAAAGTGTTGGCAAGCTGTATAATGATTATTTACAGCTTAAACACCTGAATGCTATTATTGATATAACCACAGGAATGTATCTAGAAACATATATTGTCAAGAGTAGCATACATGAATGCTATTGAGGTGTGGATATTTATATCGAATGTGGTCAGATCTAATGCATTTTCCAGAGTTTAGTAGCATGTTATCAGAATTGGTCATCCAAGTTGTATATGATTTTTTGATTTGAGTTTCTTTTTTGTGCATGTATTTTTATTTTGAAATTTAAAATTTAATGAAGAAAAATGCTTTCCTTTATAATATGAAAATATTTTAACTAATCATCTGCTGCTGCCAATGTTTTTATGATTTTAACATGATGGAGAGGTTCATAGTTTTAATTTTGTTATTTGTCCTTGCTTAAAATTTTTACTAAAGAAAGATAATAAAATTAGATTTATAGTCTATATATTCTAACACCTACATTAAACCTTTTTGGCGTAAAACTTCTGCTTGTAAGGTTTTCTCATTTATGACATTCAAGTTAATAATCAGCTTGTGAAATTTCCATCTGAATACTCTTATATCAAACATTACAGAAACTTGATTTAAAAAATATTGCTTCATTCTAATACAAGAAGATAATAAAACTTGTTCTGCATTCGAACTTTTTAGCTGATTTTCTGAATGCCATACTGCAGAATTATTAATTCATGGTACAGTACAATTAGTTGTTACTGTAGATGGAAGAGCAGAATGTTTCTGCTAGGTTTTCATTGTCTTATATATGCTGTATATTCTAAAATATAAGAAGCATGTTAGATTCCTGATCTAAAATCCATTATTGTTTAATGTTCATGCTGTACTTTGATCATGTTGAGCAGATTTTACTATATATTTTTTTTAGATAAAATGGTCATTGAAGTATTTCAGGGAAGAGTTGCTTTAACTATAATGTTTAACATTTATCTGACTTTCTAAATATATAAATGAATCTAAAAATGAATATTCAGTTGCTTTAAAAAATGTTTGTAATTGTTATTCCACACAAGAACCAATCAAATAGCACACTCATTGAATTGGGGGAGTGGTGAATGCTATGATTTAATATTATTTTTCCTCTACCTACCCCTTATTTCCTTTTTGAAAGTAATCAGTAAGACTGTCCGCATATGTTAGAGGATATATCATATCGAGTGTTTCATACAGTTGTACTATCATTTGCTTCGTAAAGTACTTCCAATTTTTGGGTGTGCCTCAGATATGAGAATATATAGTAATCCTTCCAATGCTATCCTGCTTATAATGCAGTTATCACTAGGTCCCCTGAAAAGAATCTTTACTGGGTTTTGTTGTTAATGGTAAATACTTCCTCTAATCCTAATCCACTGTGAATATACATATTGTCTGCATGGTATTGCCATGAAGTTAAAGTACAAATAGTGTACATTACTACACATGCAACACAGGATTTTGGGTTCATATTCTTGATCATAATAGTTACAGTGGAAAATTTATACCCTCCTATAAGACACACCCTGCTTTTTATCCTAAATCTTTTGTGAAAACATTCATCTTATATGATGAATTTCTTGGAATGAAATGTAAGTAGCATATATAGAATCTCATTTTACAATATGATGAAATGATTAAATTTTTCTTTAATCTAATAATTTATATTTTTACCTCTACCAGAGCAGCACAGCAGTGTCAATGAGGAGATAGAGTTCAGTCGTTTGCCAACAGAACCAAGTGAAATATCGTCCCTAGCATCATTTACTCGCAAGGCAGCAATGGATTAGTCTGCTGGAGTATGGCTTCCAAAGTTGTATTAACTTATCAGTATTGGTAGCATTTTATTTTGTTAAAGGGGAGTATCTCTACAAGCTTCCACTTAACTAGAATTTTATGAGATTTAATTTAAATACATTTATATTTTTATTTAATTTAGTTTGTGCATCTTTTCTGTGCTACTTCCTATGTCAGGCAGACATTTTCATTTTTAAAGTACAGAAAATTAAGATAAAATGAAAAAATTTGAAACATGTACTGGTTTCAAAGAGGAATTAACTAAGTACATGTATGTACATTAATTGGAAATATCTTTAGTTGTAATATGTTTAAAAGCAAATTTTTGGAGGATTGGATTTCTCTGACATGAGGCTGAGTCATATTTTCACCTGCTATGTATGACACAGCTGAAAATATTCTAAATATTTCTTAAGTAGATAAATTTTTGGTGTATTGTACTTGATAGCCTAGTAATGATGACAACATGTTCATGCTGTACTTAGATCATGTCTACTAAGTGTACAGGTGAGGTTTCTTGGGGTGTCTAAATAGAATTACTTCGCAAACATGAATATGGTTTGCTTCGCAGCATTTCTTAATTGCCAAGTGGTTCATTTCTTGTCAAACGAAGCAAAAAGCTATTTATATTTTTGATGTTATTTTCTTAAGTTCTATTGATTTTATAACTTTTATTTAAACAATACCAGCCTAATCTATTTAGGAGTTTATATTCTCATTAGTTTTTGTTACATCATACATTTAGAGAATTTTATCTGTTCTAAGATTTTACTATTATGATTAATTTTCTAACGAGTCCATGATAATATTACTGTTGCTATGTTTACAAAGGGAGTGTTGCAAGTTAAGTAATTAAGAAGAACCAGATATGTCAATGATTTGAGCACAGAAGAGAGTAATTTGTACAAAAGTTTTTAGTAGCTGCTTTATATCAAAATTTGATCAACTTTTATTAGAATAATTACTTCCATCTAGCTGAAAAATATGTGAATATTATCATCAGGTTAATGCTAAGTTTATCTCATGTTAGCATTGACTGGCACAATTTCTATGGGTGATACCATAATGTCTAAGTGTCCCTAGCTGTTTAGGAAATTGACATCTGTTGTATTTGTTTACCCTTAAGCAGCATTGAGGAGTCAGATTAAACAAAAAAGATATTGTCAGCTCATAAAATACACTTGAAAATTGTTCTTTATAAGTAACTGCATTTAGCTTACTCTTATGTTATCTGTGATAAGATAGAGGCTGATTAAGCATAAAAGGTGTAACTTATTTTTCAATTATGATTTTTCAGTATTTGTCAGACTATGGCATTGATTTATTTTCTTCTGATTTAGTAATGTATCTTAAAATTTATTTTTTCTCATTAATATGAAGTTTATGCTACTGGAAACTATATTTTTAAATGTATATTTCATGGCTTCAAGTCTGGTGGACAGTTTGAATTGCATTGCTTTTTGTTTTACACCAGCATAGAATGGCGTAATTTGCAATAGTAAAGTACATACTTGAAGGCACGTATAAATTTGCTTTTGGTTTGCAAAATGTGAGATAAGAAGGTATAAAAGCAGTTGGTTGACAGTAAAACAGAAAAAGCCTGCATATCTGTACCCATTATGTGTGCTTAAATGTGTCACCAGCTTTGTTGATACATCAGTCACAAATGTATTCAGCTCTATTCTGCTTTAACATATTACCCATTTCTGATGTTTAAAACATAGTGTTAAGTACATGAATTCCTAAAATTATTTATTCAGCCCTTCTAGCATCCATGCTTGCTGGTTGTTTACTTAAAATATTTGACTGTACTTGAGTATGAAATTTAGGTTCCAGTTATCAGTTATGATTTTAATCCCCCATAAGTCTTTGAATGCATTTGTGCAAGATACTCAGTCTTTTTCTCTTGAGGAGTTTGCTGAAAATGAGTCACTTTTGGACTTCCTTTGGACTCTGTCTAGAGTAACTATCACTCGATGTAGTGTGATTTTTTTAGAGATTAAGAGATATTGTCTTGGTTATAATATTCAGGTATAACATGTACGTGATTATCGATCAGGATACCAAGATAGTTGAGGCTATAACTGGAGCAAAGAAATTTATCCCAAGATCTTGCATTTTTGATTGACTCATGTCTGAATTTTTATCGTAGCCATAAATATTGGGAGCTTAATTACATGGATGTCCTCCAAGCAAATGTTTCCTGTTTCAAATTTGTAAAAACTTGAAAAGATAATTTCCTTGTCATCTTACATAGCATTGAACTGCACATCACAGCCTATTTTTAGATAATCTGAATTTATGTATTTTCAGATATTATTTTAAGCTGATTAGTTGCTTTAACAAGTTTTATAAAATATTGAATCAAAATCCTAAAATTCATATGAATACAAGATGTGATTTTTAACTTTGATATTTTTATACCTATGGAAATTTTATCCATCATTTCCTATGAGATAGTACATATCTTGAAATATAGTTTTGGAGAATTACCATAATTTTGTCTACTTATGACCTTTAGTGATAAGGAATGAAGCATCATTGTAGTGGTATAAAATCCCTGTAAATATTTTATTCTAATTCTCTTGAATGCTATGATATTACTTAGTATACACTCCAAGAAACTTCAATCTTCTCTTAGAATGTAATCTCAAATGCTGAATACCTCATGGTGAATTTTATACTTTGGTTCATGATAACCGTCATGGTTTTCTTCAGATTCCAGTAGCAATAAAATACAGAGTTGCAGCTTATTTCTAATCATCGCACCTTGGTATTGGTTAAAGAAGGCAGTATTGTGCAGTAAGCCATAGCCCATCGATAAGCACGCTCAGGATGTATATCCTCTTTATGGTTATTTAGATAGTTTTTGTATAGATTTAGATTCCTTCTAAAATTGATGTGTAGAATATAGAAGGACATATTAAATTTGTTTTGTGATAGAGTATTACCATATTTTCTGTCAACATGTTGTGTGTAACCAAATTTAAATTCAAATGTGATTTATAGATTTATCTTAAGTGCCATATTTTATTACCATATCTAGATTATTATATTATATCAAGTAAAGCTATTTTAGCTAATCCATTAACAGTATATAACTATGTATTCTGACAGATTTTATGGATTGTTTTTTATTTGAAACATGAGAATGGTGTTGCTTTATATAATCACAGCACTCCGTAAATTCTTCTCATTTACTCTATTTGTTGCAAAAGATGCCTATTTGCTAGATGATTATAATAATGATTGGTTTTATACATTACTATTTCATTATCTCTACGGAATTGTTGTTCTTACTATATGTCTATGAATTTTATGGATTTTATCTGTGCATCTTGTGTTGAGACAACCTTTGGCTAAAATAATTTTGTAAATGTTTTATACCATTTAAATTTTGACAGGCACTTGACAAATTTTTGAATGAGTATGCTTGTGGATCTTGATATCCTCTTATAATTTTTGCTGAATATTTAGCCAATAGAGTAAAGTGTCACAATTAGTAACTTATGCTTCATAGGTTAGGATTTTCCAATTTTTTATTTTTTTATTCTTTGATAATTTGGCTTTGAAGGAAGTTTGTCTTATTTTTTGAGAATTTTACACATCAAGTATTAATAGCTGAAGAACGTCCTATGCACCTTTGTTTTACATCAAAACGCTATATAACATATATGTATCTTAATTGACATTTTTGTAACTAGGTCATTTAATGATTTTTATTAATATTTTTATGCGTTTGAAAGCAGTAACAACTCATGTATTCCTATTATTTATTTGGTTTTAATAAAAAAGAAACTTTTATTGTATTTAACCAACATTTTAGATAGTGAACCTTTAATCATAGGTATGCAAGTATTACTTAATTTGTAAATCCAACCTAGATTATGCATTGAAATAAAAACTAATTTTAAATATCGAAATTGCCAAAAAATTCAAATTATTTTTATGTATTTAATGACATCTGTGAATAAATGAAACTTATTGTACATATTTTTAATTAATGAATTATACCTTGGCTAGTATAATGGACAGTATTTCCTATACCTGAAGGCACCAATGAGGCAAATTAATTGTCTGGTGAAATATTTATGGATTCTCTCCATCTGTTAGTTTGATCCTAAAATGTGTTCTTTGAACTAAGATTTTTAATTTATTTCTCTTGTTTATAATATGCACTATTATACAATAGCATAATTTTTTCTACAAGAGAATAATTAAATAATAAGTGCCTTTAATGATCCTCCATGACAGGTTAATGCAACAGGAATGCAGATGATGAATTCATGATTTGTACAGATGATTTACATAATGTTAAATTGAATCATATAAGAGGTCCTTTTTAATGTCATATGATTAATATTCATCTCACATTTTTAAGGTTACACAATTATCACTTCTAAACTTAACACATTTACTTTCTATAATATGGTGTTTGATAGATTATAAGCTAAACATTATTTCAAACTCGTGCAAGAAAATATTTGAGAATTGCTTTGTAAATATGGTAATTCATCTCAAGCAAATTTTCAGCTCATAATTATATTATGTTAACTAATTAATTATAATTATATTATAATTCATTCATGAAAACTGAATTACATTTTCTAAATCATTCACAAAAAGTTATGCTTCTACATGGAAACTTCGAGAAGTATGGAAAATTATTATTACAAGACCACTTCTTTTGAAAATATAGTTATTTCACACCTACTATTTACAAACTATACTTTTCTTTGCTTAGTTGAAAAACATTTTTTCGGCTTTTTTCTTCCTATTTTGTTTGATTATTGGTGATTTCTAATAATCTTCAATTTTTAGAAGCTTCATTAGTAAGGTGGATAAGCAGGGATGCTGGCAGTGGGCAGGTAGCCTGAGTATCCTTTACAGAGCTAATTGTACAGAAAGATGGGAGTTGAGTGACTTTGCCTCTCCATAGTATCTAGATTCAGTCCCTGCAATCATCAATTTTGGATCGTTTGTTTGTAATCTTGATTATCGGTCATTTGAAGAAATGTATTTCAGAGTACATATTAGTGATTTTGCGTCAAGCACTTAATGCTTCACTAAGATCGGCTCCATCGATACTGGTATCACATGGACTGAAATGACATTTTTATGATCTCAACGACATTTTTGTGTTTTTCAGGGGTATAATTGGATAAGAAAATTGAGATTGTACAAATCTTGAAGATTTCACTGAGATTTTGCGTTAAATGAGCGTGCCTTTTAACTCCGTCATATTATCTACCTCAAGACTTTATTAATATTCATTTATTTAATCTGTGATAGGCGCTTTAAACGAGAACAGGAGATAAGAGAAAACAAGCAGGATTTGAGCGTCGTCATCGGTTTTATTTCTCTATCTAGAATAGGAAAGAATATAGACTCATTACACATTTGCCATCGCGCCGGTAGAACATATCGAATTTACAACCCGAGGACACCGTCCCTTCCAGTATTCTGGTTTAGTCCTTGTCGGTTGAAGGCGTAAGGCCAACTACTAAAATATAGAAGAGGAAGGAATAGAATTTGTTTAAGTGCCCAACACGATTAACTTGATCTTAGATGAATAAGTAATTTGCAATTAAAAAAGGGAAATATTCTTTATTGATATCTATTATTATGCATGTTTTTAAACACAAAATAATTAATTTTAATGTGTCATCGCTGTTTGCAGTATTAGGGAAATTTACCCTAAAAATTTTGTCGCGTCTTAGGAATGCATGAAATGCTTAATTCCCGAACACGCAGTTGGTTATCGTATGGAAAATGTAAATTCTGTGTAAGTGAATTGAACTGAACAATCATTTTAAGTGATTAGGTAGTTTTTTTCCGCAATAAAAAGGAGTTAATCTGTATTGACCTGAATTTTTCTCCTACGGAGATTTTGCGCCTGCGTATCCAAAAGGAAAAAATATTCCGCGATGAAAATCTCATGTGATCTAATAAAATTTAAATTTGCAAAATACTAAGGAAAGGCAGCATTGGAAGTAAATTTGGGAAAGGAAAAATTCAATTTCTAGAAACATGGATAAAAAGAGGTTTAGAGTTTCCGATGGTGCCTAAACTTTTCCTGGGTATCAAACCAACAGTAGAGTTAATATGATTGCTTAGCAAACCATAATTCTAGGAGATAGAAAAAGAAACTAATGAATAGTGCGCATAGTTAAGAAAAGTCAGGATGCTTAGTTAATGGAAACATTTGGGAAATGTTTCAGTTTCGAAAATCATGGTGCACTTATCATTTGTGTGCATATTAAATTTTAATGACGGCAGAATTACTTATTAAGAAGTCTCCAACATCGTGAATAATCCAATTGGGGTCGTTAGAAAAAAATATAGTTTCTTCATCTCGTTAAAAAGGGATGAGTGCATCATGGAGAGTAACAACCCATCGACATAGAAATTTCCAGGAGTCGAAAGGGCGCCGAACTGATTCTATCTAAAATTGTATAACCGCATATGAGTTCTCTAGCCATATATTTTGTCCATAGAACATGAAAACGATTTTCAAGCGTTACAACGCATTACTACTATAGCAAGAGCCAAAATAGTCGCAAAGAAAAGGCGTGGAGAGAGGGACTTGCCAAGGACGCGAGAAACCTAAGTACGCTCTTGAATGCGTGTAATCAAGAGCGCGCCAGTACTGTGCAATTGATGCGACGTACTCAGGTCCCAGGATAGTACAGCTGCCAAAGATTTCAGTGGCGAGTGCGAGCGGATACGTGTAGGATAGGAGGCGATTTGGCAAAAGTAGGGCAGCGGCAGTGAGCACTTGCGAATGGTTTTGTTATCGTCTCGCCTTCTTATTATAAGTATGTACTTTGTAGCGCTGTCTGACTTGTGAGATGCACGATAGATAGATAAACGGATACGTAGAAACTTAGGCTTATTCCTGCTCAAACTTGCCCCCACTCCACATAAGAATGTGAAAAATCCGCTGCTGAATCTAGAATTATTGTAACATCTGCTGTTGGAGACTTCT
Organism: Pachydiplax longipennis; assembly: GCA_036926295.1. Taxonomy (NCBI): domain Eukaryota; kingdom Metazoa; phylum Arthropoda; class Insecta; order Odonata; family Libellulidae; genus Pachydiplax; species Pachydiplax longipennis. The sequence goes on from JAVFKF010000010.1 coordinate 9,245,205, forward strand.
TTATATGAAATTCTGCCGCCATTACAATTTTATATGCACACAAGCCAAATCGCAAATCACATATATATTTCATTTTGTGACCCGCGAGAGCTTTTGCGCGTGACAAAAATTGATCGTAATGTAGCTTTGATACTCAGTTTTTGCTACGTATTTTAAAAATTTTCTGCGTTATATGTGTGAGGAATTGAGGGTAAGAAACTCCATTGATATTTGCAACGTTGAACTGTTCTGCGCCATTATTGATTACTTTTTTTATAAACTTTCATGATAGAATGATACCTTTAGATTAAATGGGAATTTTTCTGGTGTCAGTGATTCATTTGTTTGCTTGAATTCATAGATAAATTAATAATAAAGTTCAATGGTGAAATCGCAGTGTTTCTTTTGCTCTAAATGGAAACAAGGTGTGCCCAATGAAGTGGTATTCTCAATACCACTTAGTTCTTCCATGAGTATGTTCAGCTGTTGTTAAATCTGCAAATATGAATATTTATATTATTTTATTAACCGAACGTTTTGCCAACGTTAATTAACAATCACATTCGAATCACAACTCAGGCAATTGACAGAAAAAATATAAAGACTAGTATAAGAAAGGCAACTAATATACATTAATATAAGCAGAAATTAAGACACAAGTATTAATTTATTGTGCGGAATACATTTTTGCATTTTGCCAAAAAGGCATGCCAAATTGCGAATGCCAAAAAGGCATTTTTGTAAGATTTGTTAACAAAACCCTCAAATGAAGCTATTGACTACAGCGAACATGAAAGCAGCTTTTTAGCAAATCATCGGCAGTACAAAACAAAAGGCAAGCCAAGCTTGTGGATACGATATGTCGCTTGAAGAATCAATCAAAAAGGCTGAAGTAAATTTCGTTGATTTTTAATAAGCCTCAGGCTGATAAGCTACATATATATACGAGTAAAAGTTGCTTGCATACTGCAAGCTAATTGGTACAAATTTAACAATAAGTTCCCCTTACGGGTATCATCTTCGAAGCTTATCTAGCAAAATTCTTAAAAATTACCGCAATACATTTCTTACATGAGAAATTTTCATCCATCTGGCATCGAACTCACGGTCATATGCAACCTTTCTTCCACTGGTTCTATAGAAAACTACTTCAAACGCAAACGCTGTGATTTTGAATAGTCTCCTGCATAGAGAAAGGCCTCAAAACAATTTTTTAAAATTAGCGTAAATGATCGCCTGGCGTCGAACACAGGACCCGTTCGTGAGAGACAATGGCATACGAATGTTAGAGAAGTGCCACTCTGACGTGTTTCAAAGTTTCAACTCAGTATCTTATCGGGAAGGTCCTAAAATGAGATTCCGTTCTTCCCGCTTGAAATGCATGGTAGAATCGGAATGACGCTCTAGCATCGAACCAAGGACCACTAGAGAAGCAGTGGACGGCATGAAAGAATGTTCTCAAATGCCTCTGTCACCATTCCGGGTTTTATCTTTTTAGCTTATCGGGAAGGCATTTAAAAATATCGTCCAAGATTTCACCAATGCATTTCTTACAGAAGCATTTTGAACCCACCTGGCGTCGAACACACGGCCATTTGGTAGCATTTCTTCCTATAGTACTATGGAAGACCATGTCATCTGCAAACACCGTGATTTTGATTGCTCTATCGTATCGAGATCGGCCTCAGAAGAGATTGCAAAAAATCGCGCAAAAGACAGCCTAGCGTCGAACTCAGGACCCTTCCGTGAGAGAAGATAGCAAAATAATATTAGATAAGTGCCATCCTTACTTTTTCCAAAGTTTCGATTCAATATCTTATCGGAAAGGTCCCAAAATAAGATTCCGCTTTCCCCATTTGAAATACATGGTGGAATCGGAATGACCGTCTTGCATCGAACCAAGGACCACTAGAGAAACGGTAAACTAGATGATAGAATGTTTTCAAACGCCTCTGTCACCATTCTGGGTTTTATCTTTCCAGCTTATCGGGAAGGCATTGAAAAAAATTTTCCAAAATTGCAGCAATGCATTTCTTATGGAAGAATTTTGCATCCACTTGGAGTCGAACTCACCGTCATTTTGTAGCTTTTCTTCCATTCGTAATATAGAAGACTACCTCAACTTCAACCTCCGAGATTTTGGTTCCACTATCTTACTAATAAGTGCCTCAAAATAATTTTCAAAAATCCACCCAATGCATTCTTATGGGAAAATTGCGATTTTTGGGACATTCTGGTATCGAACCCATGACACCTAGCGTCGATGTCTGAATTATTCTGTCATCTAGAGTGTAGGGCCAGTACGTCGAAAAAATCTGACGTCGATGGCGCTTGTGGAACATGGTCAGAATTCGTATCCCCTATATCTATATATCTATTATATATAGCTAACTCTCCGGATATACCTATATATATATATATATATATATAGATATATATATATAGGGGATACGAATTCTGACCATGTTCCACGAGCGCCGTCGACGTCAGATTTTTTCGACGTACTGGCCCCGCACTCTAGATGCCAGAATAATGCAGACATCGACGCTAGGTGTCATGGGTTCGATACTAGAATGTCCCAAAAATCGCAATTTTCCCATAAGAATGCATTGCGTGGATTTTTGATAATTATTTTGAGGCACTTATCGGTAAGATAGAGGAACCAAAATCTCGGAGGTTGAAGCTGAGGTAGTCTTCTATGGTTCTTATGGTAGAAATGTTGCCAAATGACCGTGACTTCGACTCCAGGTGGGTCCGAAATTCTTCCATAAGAAATGCATTGCTGCAATTTTTGTCATTTTTTTTCAATGTCTTCCCGATAACCTGGAAAGATTAAACTCCGTGTGGCGACGGAGACGTTTGAAAACATTCTTTCATGAATTCCACAGTTCGTCTAGTGGTCCTTGGTTCGATGCAACGGGGTCATTCCGATTCCACCATGCATTTCAAACGGGGAAAACGGAATCTTATTTTAGGACCTTCCCGGTAAGATATTCAATCGAAACTTTGGAATAAGTCATAATGGCACTTACCTAATATTAATTCGCTATTTTCTCTCACAGAAGGGTCCTGAGTTCGACGCTAGGCGGGCTTTTACGCGAATTTTTGCAATCTGTTTTGAGACCGTTCTCGATGCGATAGAGCAATCAAAATTACGGTGTTTGCAGATGAGATGGTCTTCCATAGTATCAAAGGAAGAAATGTTAGCAAATGACCGTGTGTTCGATGCCAGGTGGGTTCGAAATGCTTCCGTATGAAATGCATTGGTGAAATCTTGGATGATTTTTTTTAAATCCTTCCCGATAAGCTGGAAAGATAAAACCCGGAATGGTGACAGAGGCGTTTGAGAAGATTCTTTCATGATGTCCACTGCTTCTCTAGTGGTCCTTGCTTCGATGCTAGAGCGTCATTCCGATTCTACGATGCATTTCAAGCGGGAAGAACGGAATCTCATTTTAGGACCTTCCCGATAAGATACTGAATTGAAACTTTGAAACACGTCAGAGTGGCACTTCTCTAACATTCGTATGCCATTGTCTCTCACTAACGGGTCCTGTGATCGACGCCAGGCGGTCATTTACGCAAATTTTTAAAAATTGTTTTGAGGCCTTTCTCTATGCAGGAGACTATTCATAATCACAGCGTTTGCGTTTGAAGTAGTTTTCTATAGAACCAGTGGAAGAAAGGTTACATATGACCGAGAGTTCGATGCCAGATGGATAAAAAATTCTCACGTCCGAAATGCATTGCGGCAATTTTGAAGATTTTTGCTGGATAAGCTTCGAAAATGATACCCGTAAGGGAAACTTATTGTAAATTTTCACCAATTAGCTTGCAGTATGCAAGCAACTTTTACTCGTATATATATAGGTATATCCGGAGAGTTAGCTATATATAATAGATATAGATTGCACAAGATTTTTGGGAAGAAGAGACTGATGATGAATTACTTTATCGTAATTGTAATTTGCCGTTCTATGTTTAAGGATGAGCCTGTGAAAAAAATACACATGGAACTTATGAAGCCTGGAAAAAGTTATTAAGTGTTAAATTACACGAACAAAATTCTCTCTTCTTCAGACTTTTAGCATTTTAATTCCTTAGTATTCTTTAGGAAACAGGATTTTTAATGTCCGCTGATTCGTGCAGAAGTACATACAATAGCTCTCAGAAAAAGATAAGTCCACGAACGATTTATGTGTTCGCGTGAGTCAAGAAAAATAAACGATATTAACATGCTATATTAGCTGAAATACACAAAGTCTCCCGGATGTAGCTGGCAAACGAGAAAAAATCGATTCGCTTCTTTACAGAGGGAAAGATAATTTTCTTTTCCGTTGAGTTTTCTGATACCATAAACATTACGTCTCATTATCCGTAATATATAACTTTAAGACGAAATAATTGCTTATAGAAAATATATACCTTTTGATTCTTACCCTTAAACTTGATAACTATTTTCAATTCATAATTAATAAAATTTTCCAGATGTCTCCCAAGGAGAGACTTAAACTAGTATCGACCGATATAAAGGATTTGTTTTCGTGGTGGTGCTAAAGTAATGGGCAAATCTCAGTGATTCCTTTGAATGGGCTTTATTGTCGTTGCATACATTATTACTATATAAATAGAGAAATAATCAACATTTACTTTACTATCAAGAGAAGGACGCAGTCTTCTTAAGATGCGAATTGAAAGCTCAGAATGACACCTCAAAACACCTACTTTATTAATTACTCCGTTCTAATGCTTGCCATTTCCCTGAATTTCAAAAATCTGGGCATTCCTGGATGACAAATCGTAATCTCGGAAATTTTTCGGGATCAAAATTTTGAGCCAAATAGGAGGTAAAAGGTATAGATCAATCTCATTTTGTGGTCTTTAATTAATCTCTAACCGGATTAGTCCAGACTTTAGTTAAAATTTCTCAAAAAAACAGTTAAGCATTTTGATAAATGAAAAAATCTTTGATTTTCAGACATTTAATTACGAAATATTCTAAAATATACCATAAAAAACTAAGGAATTATAAAATAGATAAAAATATAACATCCTCAATCATGTCCCTAAAAATTACAAATTCTGAAAAAAATTCAATGATATATCCCATTAAATTCCTTTCCTTAAAATTCCCACGTTGCAGGAAATCGTCATTGTTTTCTGCATCTGGGAAACATTAAAGGGTGCACTTTGTGTATCAGAGAAGAAAAGAGCTGGACCAACGGTTAATGGTCAAAAGGATAGTGAGATACAGCGATACCACGATTAAGACTAACCCAAAATATCGTTACCCAAGCTATTATTAGCTTATATATTTGTGGTAATCGAATAATTCCTTCCGCATCAAAAACCTTAGAGTACACACATATACAAACCATTTACATTTCTTCCCGGACAGTTTAATTGAAATCTGCCTCCCATCGAATAAGCGTCGTAAATCAATGGCTGCGTTATTACCCAGGATATTTCTCATTTCAGACACCCTTCGATAACCAAATATGTATTTAAACAACCTATATAAGCATGCAACAGAAGGATAGACGGTTGGTGAGAAACCCTGAGCATTTGCGAAGTGTTTGTAAATATTTCTGCTCCATAATTTGCGAAAAGGTGTGGTAGTTCACCTCAGAGTTATTAATTCCTGCAAATTTCAACAGTTTGTATTATTGTTGATTATTCGGTTGGTGATTTGTTGTAATATATGAAAATAAACTCGCAAATGTTGAAATTTTTAGGATAAGCATTTTACTACAATTACGATTTGAAAATTTCACTTTCGACGTAACCTTTCTTTTACATCAAACCTAAAGTTTAATCTCGTTGGTGTGCCACTAAATAAATTCCCAACCCCGGTGTGCCTTGGTGTAAAATATGTTGGCAGACACTATTCTAGGATGTGTGATTGGACCATATGACTCGAATTTTATGTACAGTAAAACCTGGTTAAGTCTCTTTCTAGGGAACCAAGAGAAAAGCGCGTTATAACCAGGATAGCATTATGACTGGATAATTTTATAATTCTTTTACGTTGGAAAAAGAGGGAGAGGGTGTTTGACGCTTCAATTTTTAAAGAAGTGTTTTATCAATTAAAACGCAAAGGTTACTTATTTGGTTCGCTTTATTTGCCGCAGCTATAAATAACTTGAGAGTCCGCGAAGTATCGTTTTGTAATACTAGTTTATTTATCGTCATATTTTTGAAGAATGATCAGCTTTTCAGGCAAAGAGATTCCTTGTTACTTCATTTACCTTTTTACAAAATTAGTGAAGATAATAATTTTTGATAGCAGTGGCGAGAGGCCCTCACAGAGCACGATCTCTTCGAGACTGCTTAACATCCTGAAAAGCACTGCACTGCCACTCTGGTTTATTAGATATGTTCACAACTTGAGATTTTGATGAAGAAAACGCCGCTAAGCGAATAGTTGAACTAAAGTTCTATCTATCTAAAATTCCTGAAAGAAAACTGACGTGGAAGATCTCAACATCACTTACAACATCTCAAAGTTAATATCGTCTCCGAATAAAGATCTTTCTGCTTCGCGACATCTTCCTTTTCTTCTCACAGAGTAAGTCATTTTAAACAAGAGAGACAACCTCTTTCAGAGGAAATGAAGAGAAAAATTCGTTTGAAATGGTTTTACCGTCATTCCTTGTAACTCCTATCCTCGAGACAATTTCTCGAGCCTAATCTCAGTATATGACGAACCGGGATTTGTAGTATAGGCACGACCTAAGCACCTTCCCTTTCGTCTTCTGAAGAAATGAGGTCATATCCTCCTTTTGCCAAACATCTTGTTTATATTTAACTTTTCGTTAAGTATTGATTGCATGATACAAATATCATTTCCAAAATAACTTTGAATGATTGCACCGATCAAATATGGGCTATCTTGATATTACTATTGAAAGCTTTACCATTAGTTACTTAAAGAGCGATATATTCAACATATTAGTATTATAAACCTTTATAAATATACCTATTAATTACAGTAGATTTATAAATTGAATACTAATTATAGCGCTTTGTTTCGGATTATAGCAACAACATTAATAAAAACTGAGGAATTTCATCAGATGCTCGGAATATGTTCCTAGAGGATATGAAAAAAAATATCTTTCAAGGTATCAAAATTTGAAAGGAAAGTCACTTGACTTTAAAATTGAGAGAAAGTATTTTCGTTAATTTGTAGCGTGGACAATTTGCTGAAGATACAATTAGAGTGATTTACTTAGGATGACCATTTTGAATTTCATAGAGGTAATAAAATACGTTCCTTTACAGTCGGAAATCTCACAATGTATGCGAAATGGTCTAAATGAAACCTCTCTTCTATATTATCAAATAAATTTAAAATAGATTACTAGCCTTAATGGAGTATGATGTAAAATGTTATCAGCCTGTAACAATTACACAAAAAATTTTCAGTTATTTTGGATCGTAGCCTTGAAGTATGGCGAATTAATTAGATTAGTTCCCTCAATCAGGGTATAAAAGTTCTGTTGTACATTGATAATTTTTATAATTATATAAAATTGGAGATGCTAAAAGGATTCGAGCTAGGAGGGATCTGAGGAACCACCCGGGACTCTAAATCACAAGGGACGCTGTTTCATTCATTGTTTCAATTGAAAAGACAACAAACATTTTCAATTGACCGTCGCTTATTCCCATAGATTTCAAGGAAAAGGCTACAGAAAATTAAAATTAAATTTCAATAAAATACTGAGAAATGTATCTTCGTGAAAGTTTTAATGAAGGTCAGTTGTTTTTAGAATAAGAGATATTACAGAGATCAATATAAAACGGAACAGGTCATTTAACAGAAATTCTGTAAAGTAGAGAGAATTGTAAGAAACAACAATTTGGAAATCTTCTCCCCCGTCAATAAACTTAAAATATTTTTTCCTTTGACTGAGTTTCCTGTTTGATTTCGTACTATTTAGGATCGTGATTATGCACACTTTTCAATATTTTTCTCTCTTTACACGGGTACCGATTACTTCTATCAGGTCCTTCTATGTTTGAATGGAATGTATTTCATATTATAGGGAAGAGTAGTATAAATTTTTACTTTCGGATTACTATCTTAATACGTTATGTGTGAGACTTAGAGAATATTCACTCTTCCTGGAGCAAATGTGGAAAATGTGTTTTACTCCTAGAAAAAACTTACTAGTGAAAAAAAAACTTTCTCTTGCTTTTAAAGGCAAAGACGTAAGTTAATTGGTATTATTGTTATCTCTTATTCCATTTTAGGTTGAATTAAAGCCATTGGTAATCACGAATTACATATTATCAAGCCATTTGATAATCTTCAAAGACCCTGTTGCGACCGATTGATCTCTCAAATATTATTTTTGGCTTGGATTGACAATTAATGCTAAGTTCATAAAACCCTGGTACGAAAATTTTGCATATTTAATTGATTATAACGGATCTTAAATTATGATTATCGACGAAATTTTTACACAAAAATTTCTGGGTGTATAGTATAGTGTATAGCATCGGGATCAATAAGTGCATACACATTCCTGTCTTATGGAAGTGCGACAAGAAGAAGTGTTCCGTATATTTATTTTTCTTTCAGCCCTTTAGGTAACATTGTTTTAATTATTTGTTATCTTTTTTATTTCCTTGGAATCCTTTTCGAAAGGCATTTGGGTCTATTTCCAATCGATGATTCTACTGATTCTTTCTTAATTCTTTCACTCGTATTTTTTCTGAAAGTGAATCGCTAATTATTAGATTATCGATTTTTCAAAATGGCCTAAAATTTTACGACGGGGTTGTAAGGTGTGTACACATTTACACATATTCTCCGCAAGCTCCCTTTGGCATATGGTAATAGTATTTATGCCATAATCCCGAATTACAAAATTCCTATTGCATCGAATATAAGGATGAAAGGTTGTGATATGTGTTTATATTCCCCCCTTTGAAGAACAAAATCCAACAGGTTCCTATTTTTCCCGAGAAGAAGCGCCTTCAGCTACTCGAGCGCCGCCAATTCTGCCGCCTCAACTGCGTCGAAACGTGTTTCCTCTTGTTTCGCCGATTACACATCGAGCTTCACAAGCTTGCACGAAATCATCCAGTTAGGTAAAAATGGCGAATCAGGTCGAGGAGGAATCAGCCCTGGAAGCGGGGAAAAAGGAAATAACTCCTCTCTTAAATAGGAAGATGGTGAAGGGGCAGACTTGGTAAATAAGTATTTACATCATTATTTGTAGCCAGCATTGGCAACTATGGGTATTCGTTACTTTACTTGCAATGAAGTAGAATTCGAGTGATATATTCTGCCATCTTAAGTTAAGATCACATGTTTAAAAGAATACAGCAATTAATTCGGTTTTATCGCGTACAAATTTCCGTTTTTTCAATTCCTGCTGTTACGAGTAACATATTCCTATGTTAGGCAGGCAGTGTCGCTATATCAACACCGATGAATTCCGAATAGCAGAACTGTCTAGCAGATGACAGCGGAAGATTTCAAGTCAGTCATGATATTTTTCGTTGTTTTACGTGTATTTATTATGGCATTGTTTATTCGAGGTAAAGCGATGCATACGTAGTTAAATGTGTGTTTTGCATCTCTCATTTAAGGCGTATATTTCTTTTCTACCTAAGGGATTCTGGTCCGTTTCTCTATTGATATCACACGAAGTAGTAGGGTTTGAGTGATTTAGCCGGAATCATGCCGTTATGAAATATTCTTCTCGTAGCATACCAGGAAATGAAGACTTTAAATATGATTTTTAGTTTATCGTGTAGGATGGACTTCGCATGCTTACTAAGCGAAATTTTTGACTTTTTGTCAACAGTTTTAGTATTATCCTTAATCATTCAGTCCACCTCCATAATGTGAAGCAATTCTTTTCCTTTGGCTATTTATTCCAAGTATTTGCCCATAAATGGCTTCTAAGTGTAACAACATACCATAGTTGTCTACGAATCCGTTACATTTTGATCTATTTCTCTTATAGGTTTAAAATTTCAAATATGTACTCTCCACTGGGTATTCTGCAATTCGTCTCATAGAAGGGAGGAAGATTAACTTAATTAATTGTTATATCAAAATTCAGGTTTATAGAATTAAAATCTCATACGGAAGAAAATTATCACTTGGAACTTAATTGTATCAGATCCAATATTGCAAATTTATATTCACAATGCTAACTTCCATAATGTGATTGCGATGACTTGCTGAGCCCATTAAGTTTGTAAAGCTGATGTTGATTATGCCATGGTAGTAGGTTCTAGTTTCTCTATGGTATTTGCAAAGAATCTTGTATATAGTTGCGGCTATCTGTTGCTCCTTCAGTTTAAAAAATTAAAGTATAATCATAAATTTCACATTTTTTGTGTTGTAATTATCACCATATTTCAAAGTGAGAGGTGTAAATCAATATCTATAGTTTAATTTTCTTTGGCGGTATGTCGCCGTGTCAAACATGGAATGGAAACTGTTTTGCTCAGTAGAATCTGAAAGTAGCTCATTAGTTTACTTGGATTATGAAATAAATTGTCCGGCATTTATTTTCTTATTAATTAAGTTCCTTTGTTAGTTCTCAGGCTCCTTTCACATTTTTTAAGATTTTATAGCCTCTAGTCTCAGCATATAGTCTACTAAATTCATTGTTAAGCTGGAATAATTCATACCTTAGACAACTAAATTAATTAAGATTTGAGGACTTTCAGCATTAAAGTACTTAGTTAATAACATTGAGTGAATTTTTATTTTGTGTAGGATCTCAATGTACAGCTTTGTAAAATGTATGGAAGGCTATGAATACTAGATTTTTATTCTGACCATCTTTTTTCAGTTAGTAATATGTATAATCATTGTTCATACTGCGTTTGAATAGAGGGTATATTGAATGGAACGTTTTAAAAATCAGTCTTTCTTCCACATACTGATAGAGTAGCATGCCGTGCTTCCATCATGCTTTTTACCAGTCTCTTTGTATTGCCAAGTTTATGTCCAAGTGTTGCCAATGTTTAATGAGTGCCCTGGATATTGTAGGGTCATGCAGTTGTGACTTGCACCCCCTCACAACACAATGTCTGCTCATGATAAAGTGAGGTGGTATTTAGTCTAAATAGTCAGGTGTCTAATCAGACTGATTGGTTGAAAAATCAGAACATTATTGATTGGTTATCAAAGGTTCATAAATTATGATGATATAAAGTTCATAAGCCTAGAAGCAAATTTCATTTACTTCCACTGTCATTATTAAAACTCATTGGAAAATATTTATCATTTCAGGTACCTTATATCTATGGAATGGTGGAGAAAATTTGTGGATTACATCGGTATACAGTTGGATGAGGAAAGTTGCTCGTGTGTACATCCTGGTTTTATAGATAACAGTGCTTTACTTGATGGTGAGTGTTAGAACTGAGATGTCTAATCAAACTTTTGTTTTTGGACAATTTGCTTTGGAAATATAGACAGTCATCATGCCGATTTAGAACAATCTGAATGATGAAACATTGAGATTTTCTTGGAGTTTATGATGATGTGATGATAGACAAAAATTGGTGCGACTATCTGTGCATTATAGTTGAAAATTAAATTGTAGGTATCTGTAAAAGAGAGCTCTAGGTTAAGAGACTTGGTTAGTATGCGATACTGACCCTTGAAGATTTCCCCATATGCAGCCAGCATTACGATCTTGTACTGACTGCTGCCACATTCACTTTGATTTACCTTATTTTGGTTGTTTTCAATTTCAAAGAAAGCCTTAAGTTTTAGTTTTCACAATTGCATTTATTTTTTTACCTATTGTGAATTTTGTAATGAGATTAAATGGTTCATTTTTGTTATTTATGTGGGTGAAAATTAAAATTGCAACTTAAAACTCTTTCTTGGCAATAGCAGAACAATTTTGTCAGTTAGGTACCTGTGGTAATATTTTTGCCATCAAAAGATGAGAAAAATAAATGGAGGTCTCATTTCAAAAAAACCTCCATAAAGTTGATTGAAACTGTGGTAGATGAGATCTTTGCCTGATGCTAAATATGGTTGTTGGAAGGAGAATCTGGGTTTGTATCCTGATGGTTTTAAAATGAGGGATTAAAAAATTTGTTATACTTTGTTTACATATTAGTAATATCTTAATATTAGCTGTGATAAATTCTCTTAGAAAAAGAAGTTTTTTGTCAAGCAAATATTTAATAATACTGTTCCAAACATTTATAACTAGTATCTTATACTGTAACTTAATTCAAACACGAGGAATCCAATTTGATTTGGTACATGATTTGTACTATTTCTCATAAGTAATGGGGTACACGATAACTATAATACGAAAGGATTATTTTAAGGAAATTGATCAACTGATCAATATTGCAATCCCCAATGCAGGGCTGGCTCACATTATTGTTATATTGTTCAAGTATCTGAATTAACTAGTTTATTGTAGTATATCTCTTATTTCAATTCTTTTATTTGGGTTAATATTTTGAATGTTCTATATCTTTATACCCTTTTAAATTATATTCAGTGTAGAGATGATAGGGGCAGGGATAGTGATCTTGATGGTATCCCTATTATTTTGTCAAGCCCCTACATTTACCCTAAAGTCTTCCATTTTCTTAGTAAATTTGAATATTTCTTCAGCTGAGTGTCAAATAGAAAAGAAATGAATAAAAGTCAAAATAACTTCTAATCGTTATATCACCACAAAAACTAAATATTGCTGACCAACATATGTCCTTTCCTATCACTTCATCCAGGTTTGAATTGCCTATTATAAATTGCCAGAATTGGCTGTCATAGGAAGACTAAAACTTAGGCCATTATTTCAGTCATCTTCAGCTTTTATATCATGATTAATCTATGCATGAAATGTATATAATTTATGGTCTCCATTGTGCGTACATTAACATTATCAATTTCCTTTCATGATCTTATGGAAAGATGTTTTGTAGAAAATTTCTCCTTATGAATTTATTGCGTCATTGTGTGTTACTGTATAGTAAGGAAGTGATTTTGAGTTATTAAAAGTTAGTACTAACTATAATTTTTTCTAAATAACACCATTTTGGTATATTGATTCGAATATTATTTTCTATGGGAAAAATTGTTATAACTATTATATGTAATGTAGCTAATTCAGAGGTTAAATGCAAATATAAAGCATGTAATATAATGCTATTGATTTTATTCATTTCTCATCCATTCAGTTTTCTTCATATATGTAAGTGAAAAGGCCAGTTTTCAATAATTTTAATTCTTTGTTTAATTTATCTTTTCAGAAAATGGTGACCTCAAGGAAAATTTAGTAGATAGGCAGGATTACGAATTAGTTCCTGAGGAAGCATGGGCAGTTATTGTCAAGTGGTTTGGGAAAGTACCTGGTCAAGATCCCCTGAAGAGGAAGGTTAGCCAACCAGTTTTTCTTTTCTCTATTATTGTGACACTATGAATTAGTATGCTTTTAACAGTTCAGTTGAAATCTTGTTAATGATTTTAATTTGAGCCAGTAGCCAAGACCTATTGCATAACTGTATGCAATGTATATTTTTTGAGATGCTTTTTGGCTTAGCAAGGGAAATATGTTTTGTTTTAAGTTGCTGCTATATTTTGTTAATAGTTAAACCATTGGACGGGTCAAAACGTTAGAACGGTTGTTCAATTTTAGAATATTTATACCAGGGCCCTATATGATAAATTGCAGTCGCTTATTGAAGAGGCATAACAATAACTTCCTTTGTTACTGGCAAGCTAAAAAGGCATCTAAATAAGTTCAATTTTCTACATTCTATAAAGTCAAGAACAAAGAAATATTAAGTTTAAACTCCTCAGCTCATTTTACTTCCATTCAAGGTATATTTTAAACTAATAAATTTATAGAAGCTGTTTATAAGATTTTTTGTAAATTTATCATTTTTCAGCAACTTTTATATGTAAATAAGAGCCCTAAAAGATTTAAAAAATTCTCTCTCAGAAATAGAAAATTTGAGAGTTTATTCCATGAAATTTTGTAGTTTCAAAGCTGAGAACGTAATAAATATTTCTTTGTCAGAGCAAGAATGAGATAAATGTAGTTCCTTCACAAGTGTAACCTATTAGCTTTGAGGATGTTTAAAGAATTAGATACCATTGAAGCAAGCAAAGGAGAATTTACCTTTTGTTCAGAGTTCTCAAAGCTGAGTAGCTGTCCAATAAATTTGCGATATTTTTGAGAGCCCAATGTTTGTTTAGAAATTGGAGAGCCTTCAGTTTGCTTTTTTCAAAAATTCTTTTATGCCATTGCTCCTTGCAGATTATGAAGTGGATTACATAGTTAATTTAGCCATTTTACCTACACAAAATTGTAATTACAAATATTCCATCATAATCATGGTGCACCTGTGCGTCTAATTGCCCCATTATATTTTTCCAACCAGTGATGAGGGAAAATAAAAAACAATGACTGTGGGTTTAGTCTGCATTTTTTATGATACCTATGATTTCTCTTTGAATTTGAGTCCATCCTAAAAACTAATCTTCTTTAAGAAGAGCAAGTTATATATATCTTGTTTTTTCAGCAAAAATTATGTAATAAAGTTATATAAAGCTTTAGATGAGTTGTCTTATAACTAAAATTTTATTAACTATTATTCAAGTTATATATACATCTTATACTGGTCACATAGCCATTGGAAATTGAAAACTGAAAATCTTATTTGAAATTAAGCTAAAGACTATAATGTTGGCCACAAGAAACAATCTTGTATTTTATTTATCTATTTAAATTATTGTGGTAAGTATATTTGAATGAGCTTCCTAAAATTTTAGCCAAATAGGAAACAAGTTCCTTAGGGATTACACTGGCTATAGTACTTAAGCCGTTATAAACCGGAGGCACCAGCTTCAAAGTTCTCCTGTCACAGAAAAATTTGAAAATAATTACCAAAATTAATCTAATTAAACTAAACTATAGGTTTTTTACAGCCTTGGTTAGAATAAGGGCGAATGTTATCAGAACTCTGTTGCTCACTTAATTGGAAAGTTAATATTATTTATTTCTCTGTGATGCATTCATTCTTCCAAGGATTAAAGGAAAAGAGTGAATTTAAAATATGAAATATATTCTAGAATCCACAAATAGCCATGTTTTGACTGTTAAACTATCTAAAATTCTACATTCATTTCAAGAGTTATTTGGAAGTGATCTGATAAATTAACTTTAACATATAATATATATCAGGATTATTAATTTTTAACGACTCTTAATAACCTATTCTTAGAAGTTAGTTTCTCCCAAGTCTGTGAATTGAGTCATGCTGAATTTTTTATCCATTTGTGTGTCATAAATTTTGTACCTAATGCGCTGCTATGCAGCTAAAAAAGGCTTTCAGATAATTCTGTTTAGGGATTCTTTGACCTGTGAAAGTCTCCTTTAAATCCTGTAAAAGCAGGATTCATGGATGCTGGCTTAGATTGGTAGAAGTATGACAGTAATGTCTGAATATGTTAACTAATTCACTAATACATAGAAAACATACATATAAACTGCAATCAGGGTTTCCGATTACTAAGTGTCAACTGTACACCATATTTTAATTAAGAAGATCCCGCGATAAGATAAAATCTTAATTTGGGTATATAGATCAAGATAAAAGTTTATTCAGAAGAAAAACTATCTATCTACTGAATCCATCTTGGCAAATTAAGGTGATTCTGTAATGTTATATTTTATGGTGAACCTTAAATCACTGCATACTGAAGGGGAATATTTGTTCAGAGAGAAGTGGAAACTTATGACCCTTTTTAGAATAAAATTGCATTGACTTGTAGAAACCCTCAATTGAATAAATAAGATCAATGTTAATGATTTGGGGTGAAAAAGTATGTCTGGCATGGTATAGCAAGTGTGTGTGCAAGGGCTAATTCACTGGCATGTCCAGCTTTTTCATCTCCATTGCAGTATTATTCCAGTTTAAAGTTCCTTCCCTTCTCTTTGAATTTCAGTATTTTAGCTTTGTAAAATTGAGGGTGTCTTGGTATGAAATTCACAGGAAATTTATCTACTTCTGCAATATCTTTACAATTGTGGAGTGATGTTTTGAGATAATTTCATATCATTTTACAATTATCTTTATTTTATTATTATTATTATAATTTATTAAGCTTAATGTTCTAATTGCCTCTGTCTGCTTTAAAAAGTAATTTAATCCATTTCATGGCAATGATCATCTATTTTATTATTCATTCATATATCAATATGTGGACTGGTTTCACCAGTTTTTACCTCTTTGACATATTTGTTATTTTGATTTTACTAATGATATTACAAACATATTTTCCAGGTTATTGAGTTGGGAGAGTCAAAACATGAGCTCATGGTAGAAGTCTACCCTGTAAATATTAAAGTATGTAAAAGTTCTGATATTGAAAATTGTAAAGTTATGCGCTTTAGTCACATGGATACAATCGGTGAGTAAATTAAGGAAATATTACAATTTAATTACAAATTATTCATTTGGGAAAATTTAGAACAAGTGCATTCTTTGTAGTTGTTGTTTTATTAGTATATTAATAGGCTTGCCTATTTATAATTTCTGATTAATTTATTTTTATGTTTTATATATTTTTTGACTTCATAGGTTTCATGATTTGTGTAGCTCAAAATATAATTTTTATTACAGGAAAAGTTAGAGAGGAGATTTGTCAAGTTTTCAACATATCAGAAGAAACAGAAACAACACTTTGGCTGTACATCATGCCTGGCCATAGCGTGGAATTGGACAAATATGACAAAACTCTTCATGAAGTCAGGATTAGTCAAGGACAAACAATTGTGATTTCAACTCCAAACCCAAAGTCAATAAGTCAGGGGCAAAGCATTTTGATGGATACTCCTAATACCAAGGGAATGTTCCCTCTTGTACCGTTCAAGTAAGTTACTTATTTTCTACACCAATATCAAATAAAATTACCATATCTGCTAGTGTGTATTTAGTATTGGAATACAGGCAGTTTTTATCAAAATTTATGTTTTTTTAATATTCCAGATAATTTGATATATTGTTTTTTTCATTGAATTTGTTGCTTGACTCTTTAAAATCCTATTTCTGAAATTATACATATCCTTTTGGTTGTGATGAAAATCCATGTATCCATTCTCAATGTTCAGAGGTGAAGGAAAAAAGGGAGTATGGTATTGATCTGATGGCTGAGCTTTCAAATTTTTATCTTCTATCATATTAACTTTGACATTTACTTCTACAAGATGTTTTTCCACATGACTTATCAATGTCATTCCTGATACAGAATTGAAACCCTATGTTAAATGTATTTGTGGTTTAATCCTCTTAGAAGACCTACATTATCGGACTAGTTAGGATAGAGCTACCTATACTTGCAGCCTTGTATTGGTCAGAGTGAGTGTGGTTTGCTCTAGGGAAATTTGCTCAGAAGTGACATGGTTAAAAGTTGATATGCTGCTCTTCTCTGTCTTTGCTCAGAAAGTTGTATCTTTCCAAAAGTCTCTACTCTCTACTGGCTTTGCCATAAATGCCATATTTTCCAACTTATAAGACTGTTTTTAGGTGAATAAATGCATGAAAAATCATTCTTTTATAGTCAATGTCAGATATTGCATAAAGATGATCAGCAATGCATTTCTGCTGTATACAACTATATTTATTTTAATATATACACCTTGATGATTTCCCATGTCACCATATCTTTGTGTGAGCCAGTAAAAGATTACTTTGCTTTACCATAAGCAGTTTGAAAGCTTTATGTTCCCAAGCCTCTAATAAGCCAGAAAATGTCAGATTTTATACACTGTTCAGGTACAATACGTTTGTTTAATATGTCAAGAATGTAATTTTTCTCACAATATTTCATTTCTACCTACTTTTACTCTTGTGGTCTCTAGAGTTGAAAGAATTTTTTTTATGGCTGCTTTAGAGGCTTAAAAAAAGCTCAGGTGATTACAAATGTAGATCAACGTGAAATAGACATTGGAATATAGAAATAAAAATGATCTTCTCAGCTAATACTGGATTTTTGAATTTAAGGAGATAAGAAAATTCTTTCACTATTTTCAGTAATTGGTCTAGGAGATAAATGTGGTGTTAAGTGATTGTGATTATAGTTAGTGCAAGTGAACATTCTCTCTCATTGGACATTGTTTGACACTAGTAGTATTTTCAGTCTCACCATCATTACTTTGAGTTTTTTCAAATAATTGTTGATATTTTGGTGTCAGTTAACAATGGTCATAATTCACTTTTCAGAAGGGATACTTATAGCTTGGGGGCTGTGGCAGATAGGCGACAAGCTCCAAAACCTGGTCGTTGCGGTCTATGCAACTTAGGAAACACGTGTTTCATGAATAGTGTATTGCAGGTAAGGTGAAAGAAGTGCTATTTTCTTGGTTTAGTGTGATGTAGTAATAACACTTGTTTGAATTTTAAATATCTTAGTTAAAATATTTAAGAATCAATTAAAAAATTTTTCTCTATGAGAATCTTAGAGTCTCTTTGCTAAAATTATTGCTTAAAGTAGCAGTGATTGAGTAAGAATCCTTTTTGAAAAGTACTTGATGTTTAATCAATTCTCATCCATTTTCAGTGCTTGAGTAATTGCCCTCCATTAACAGAATACTTTGTGAAAGGTGAGCATTACAGGGAAATAAATACTGATAACCCGATTGGAATGGGAGGAGAAATAGCAAAATCTTATGGAGAACTTATTCAGAACATGTGGTCTGGGAAATCTTATTCGATAGCACCTCAAAGTTTCAAGGTATATGTCTTTAAGTGATCTATATGTCTTTGTGTAAGTTTTGACTTTTGAATATTTTATGAAATGGGCCATATGATGATTTTCAGGTGCAAGTTGGAAGGTTTGCACCTCGGTTCTCAGGTTACCAGCAGCATGATTCACAGGAGTTGCTTACTTTCTTATTGGATGGTTTGCATGAAGATTTAAATAGGATCAAAGACAAACCTTATATGGAAGAGCAGGATGGAGAAGGACTTCCAGATGAGGTTTGTGAAAAGTATTATTATTAGTTGTATTTGTCCTGCTCCTTTATTGCCATATCAACTCATGATCTGAAATGTTTGTAGTTATTACTCTTGAATATTATTGCTTATAGATGTCCTTTCTATTATATATTTTGATTTGAATGTGTTTAAACTTTTCATATTATTCTGCTGCTAATGTAAAGTTTCCTCCATACCAGGAACTAGCCAAAGTATCATGGGAAAACTACCTCAAAAGAAATGACTCTATCATTATTGACTTGTTTCATGGCCTCTTAAAATCAACAGTAGTTTGCCCAGATTGTAACAAAACATCGGGGACATTTGATCCATTCTGCTATCTATCTTTGCCATTCCCTCAGAAGAAGGAAAGGCTTATGGAGGTATGTTTTTTCTTTACATTAATGCTATTAATTTTTTATCGATAAAATAATCAGACAAGAGAATTGCATTTATCCAAATTAAACATTATATATGTATATAAATGATGAATTGACACAAGATTTTTAACGTAAAAATAATGCTGAAAGTTGATTGAATAAAACAAGTAAGTTAGGTTTTTTGTGATATTCCGCTTCCTTATTAGAATTTTTATTTAATATTTAATTAAAAAAGTTTTTAGGGCAATAAGTTTTCATTTATTTTGTAGGTTGTACTGGTCCATGCAGATCCTATGAAAACACCTGTTAAGTACAAATTAGCAGTTCCTAAAAAGGGGACAGTGAGAGATCTTTGTACAGCACTAAATGAGTATACTCAGATACCTGAAGACCACATGTTTGTTGCGAAGTTATCTAGGAGCCACTTTCACCGTGCATATTCTCTCAATTCCTATCTAAGTTGTATTGATGACAAGGATGATATCTTTATGTAAGTATATCATTTCTATGTTACAGCATAGTTTATAAAGTTTATTTATTTAGGGATATGTTGTGCTCTGCTGGATAACCATAAACTTTGTATGAAGTTTGCTTGGGGTACAACCAAAAGCTCAAAATCAACAGAGTTATTTAGTACCAAAGAAGCATTGTTCAAACATTGTGATTTACATGGCATATTTTTATCATTGGTGGTTTGATTTGAAGTGGTTGAAATGAAAAAAGAGAATTACTCTTGAATTATTTTTGTAATGGTTCTCCTAACCATGTGTGATTTCCTTGACCAATTGTAGTGTGGAAAATAAATGAAATTTACTGGGGATGCAAACAAAACTTTAAAGATGTTTAAATTTTGTAGTAGAAGTACAGTGCAGATTTATGCTGTGAGATCTTGTTTAAAGCTACAATTATAAATTTTTAGGTTATTATAAAAACATATTATTTATTTAAGCACAGATTTGTCTTATTAGTGTTGTTAGTAAAATGTATTTAATTTATTTCAGTTATGAACTAAATATAGGACCAAACCAAACTGATCAGAAAGTAGTTCCAGTTTGTATGTGGTGGCAAAGTGATCACGATGATGGTCCCAATGAGGTGTTCGGGATACCTTTTATCATCGTTGTCCCAGCTAAAAAATGCTCATATGACACTCTGTATTCTGCAATAATTGACAGGATGCTGCGGTTTGTATGCTACTCAAGGCCTAATAGTAATCCCAAAAATAGTGAAAAAGAAGTTAAAAATAACTGTCAACGTGAGTATTGCCAACTTAGATTTTATTTTATTATAATAAGATGACAATGTTTATCCTTTCTTTGGTAAAAATTCTTCAGTCAATGTTCAGGTATTTTAACTCAAGTTTAAAGTAGAAGCTTTTCCATGGAGTAAATTTCTAATACATCTAACTATCATGTAACATTTGAAGTTAATCTAAGTTTTAATATAATTGGTTTAGAAATGTTTTCCATGAAGTTTTGTACAATTCTTTTGATTTTTATTTTCCCATGCTGAAACTGAAGTACACCTTGTTTCTTATTCTTAATTTTAATATTCACAATGAAAATATCCATAAAATTCTTACATGCGATCTTATTTTATACTCCATATTCTTTTACATTCACATTTTCTTAGAGTGAGCGCTATTAAATTCTCATTTTCTTTTTCAGGAGACTCGTGGTGTGAAATGGGTGATTTCTACAGAGATGAAGCACCTGATACTTACCTTTTCAGCATTCATAAGCTTAGTAGAGATTCTGAAGAAACGGAAAAATTGGATCCATGCGCCGGACCTATAGATTTTTCAAGTTAGTTGTATATTTGGTGATGGATTTCATTGTAATGTGAAGCGAATGTCTACCGTTGGTTGTGCCGTTTTGAATCCGCCCTCATACCGTCATGCACTCTAACATTTTGCACCATTTTCATTGCATGATTTTTTATTAATTACTGTTTAATATTATTGCATGAAGAATCACATTAGTTCCTTTGAACTCTTTTTTGATATTACTATTAGGGCTGGATTAAAACATGAATTTTACCAGCTTTTATTATGCTGTAAATAGCCTCACCTTAGGAGCTATGCAGTCTATATTGATCCCAGTGCATCTACACACAAATGTTTATTTAGATTAGAGATGGGCGAATTCGATCCGATCTACTTCAAGATCGATTCTTTTCACCCAATTCTCGATTATTATGAATCGATCTTTTAGAACCGATCTTTCAATCCGATTCGACGCATCCAACTGATCCATGAACCGATCTATGTGAATCGATTCGGACGTACGTGATAGAGGTCTATTTTCAGCAAGTTTAAGACTTTTATGCTAGTTTAAAATAATAATGAACGAACTAATCCAATCATTATATTTTTAAATTTGCATTAAGATCATGTATATTTATTAATGTGATTGTCTTTTCAAATTTCAATATTTTGACGGGCTGATTCTAAAGCTTCATATCGTCTTATAACTGTGAGAATTTTCGTTTACTGTCACTGTTGTAACAGAAGATGCCTAACAAAACTACTTTATAATATCTTCTTATTATCAATACTCAAATTCTGAAATTAAGCATAACCAAGAAAAATTGCTCAAAAGTTTTGTTTTAACAAAAAATACTATATAACTTAAATACTACATAACTACTACTACTACATAATACTATATAACTTAAAATCCAGTAAATGAAAACTTTATTTACGTTCAACTTAAGTAATATCTACAGGATAGATATTATAGACATAGATGCTAACAATCCAGTGTAACTTGACCATTCCAGCCAATAAACTTCGTTGCAAACGATTCAAAACAGCTAGTAAGAGATAGCATAACGGATCTCATCCAATCCGATTTGATCGATCTTTCGAACACGATCTCGAGCTTGAATCGATTCAAAGCAAACAATTCAATCCGATTCAGGAGATCGATCTTTTTGTTGAAAACTCCCATCTCTAATTTAGATGAAAAAATGCCCATGCACAGTCATTGTTGGATCCAGGGGGAGGAAGGGGTGCACTATTTTCATGATGAGATTATAGTAGTTTTAATTTGCCTAGAATGTGACAAGGAACTAAAATTAAAATTCCATTATGAAGTATATCTATGATTACTATATATCTATTGCATTTATCCTATTAACTTAATTATCCCTAAATTGTCTTCACCTAGCAAGTTTATAGGTTTGTCTCTGTGCACAATTTCTATCCTTTGTAACTGATTGCTACCCATATAAACTCATGTTAGCCATTGAGAGTAAAAGCAAGATGTGCAATAGTTTTTTTTATTATTAATGGAATTTGAGGCTTTACCAGTGTAGGATGAAAAAGATAAAAAAATGAGCAAAGAGATATGACACTAAAGCAATGATTATGATGGCTAAAGTGAACTTCCTGGAGAATAAATTGACATCCTAAAGAAGAAAATTTAAGATGGATCAAAATTATCAGAGCATTGTGCAAAGTGGAATAGAAATTCTTTTTCCTTCTTTTGATGGAAGTGGAAGGCAAATCATCCTCAAATATTGGAAAATTGTTGAAAATCCACAAGGCTAAAAAATTAATTTATTAATTTCACAACTCCAAATCAATATGTTATGTATAAATATTTACATAAAATGTGTGTAGTTAATAAATTAGTTTTTTCAACTTTGTGTGATTAGATCAATGTTCCATCTCTTTGAGGGTGGTATTTAATAAATATCTTTTGGAAATGCATTTTTATAAAAAGGAGAGGTCTTGTTCCATCATCATATTTCTAATTTTTTTTGTTTAAATTTATTTGTCATATAATTCAATCTCAGTTACTTACCTTGAAGTTATTTGCTCCTCAGAAGGTCACAAAAATTCATTGTCATATTTCATGAAATTAATAATCTCTCACAAACATGAAGACCGTTAATCATAACTCTGTGTATATAATGATTGTATCAATAGCACTCAAGACAGCCTTGATAAGATTGGCTGTGGTTTGCTTTTGCTGATCCCAGAAAAGTTGTTGAATTAGTAATGCTTCAATCTTTTAAAGTATCTCACATGCAGTTTGATAGAAATTTAATTTTAAAAATCGGTTATTATTCAGTTATTGAACTCGTATATAATCATCTTTTTCTCACATAGCGCTCACTTAATGCCCCCTTTTTGGAATTATTTTACATATCTTTGGATATGTTGAAGCATTTTCTTTAAATTTCACTCTGGCTCTTCATTTATTCTCATCTCTTTGACATATTGTATGAATCACAACATTGATCGCAAGACCTCTCCTTATCTCTGTTTTGAAATTTTAATTTATTTCGGACTTTTTCGTAATTTTTGTGTTTTCTGACTCGCTACTTATTTTTTGATTCCTACTGATTTGGAAATTTATTCTTAGAAGAACCAACAACAGATGAAGTGTGTTGGGAATTCCAAAAATTATTATACCCGCCTCCTTGTAAGTATCCACATTTTTAGATCTACCTCAATAGTTTTAAAATTTCAGCAATACAATATTTATAAAAGAACAGATTTAGTATTAGGTAAAATATTAAGTAGAAGTATAAAATGAAGAAGACAGTGTAGTAATTTTTCCTCAGATATGTCATGTTACTACTGGTTTCAGAGAGTGCATCCCATCATTAGGGAAAGTACAGGTATTAACCAGTATGTCTGATTATGAAATCTGTTGAAAATGTTCTGTTTGTCTTTTTTATTCTATATTTCTATGGAATATTCCTCTCTACAACATCTTTTGTGAATTTTAGATAAATTGTTACTTAATTCCAGAGTATACTGCTTAAGGCTCATAAAAACATTGTCTTTATTCATTGTATAGAAATTCCTTGCCTTGATCTAGAATCTGTCACCTGCCAAGAATTTATCATTTAGCTCTAATGAAGCGGCATTGAGTTTTAATTCTTGAACTGGCTCTGACCTGTGATAATCTAGAAATGCAATTTAAAACCGAGTCTGTGCTTGTCAAAATTAATTTAATTTGTGTGAATAAATTCTTTTCAACTAGATGAATGATTTCAACTTATTAGATTTGGTCAGTGGTAGGGCTCTTAAGTTTTAATATTATTCCGAAATAATCTATTCTTGAAATATAATTTTAACTAACTGCAGTGATTTACAAAATAGATCCATTTGTCTATGCGATGATGCCCAATTTATCATTTACGCAAGGAATTTAAATTTGAGTATTTTATTTAAATTTACATATTATTCCAAGTAATGTTCTTATTTGTAGAATCATGTGATATTTTTGAGAGGTGAACAGATAGTATACTGAAACTTCATGAAAGGTAGGATAAAGATGGATGAATTGAATTTGGATTATGTTGCTTAGAATTTTAAAAATTGATACTAATAAACATAAAGATGGAAGATAGATAAAATATCGAAAGAAACATTTATGAATTGTTAACCTTTAAGGCAATTATTCTGAAACCATCCATGTAAAAAAGAAATTACCTATTACACCTAGGAAATGGGGTAGTTTCTATTGTAATAAATCTGTATCACTTTATAAGCATGGAAAGTGCCACATAGCCCACCAGCTCTGCTTTCAAAATACATAGTTAAATTGTGTTTGTCAATAGCTTATGGTGTTATGTTATTATTGGTGAATGTGAATTTTTATATTAGTCTTCCCATTCATCATCATTTTTTAAGTTTATAACCCCCTTCTTTAATATTTTCATGCATTTTAATTTATTATCCCACTCTTTCCTGTTATGGTGTTGTTCTGTGTATGGCTTGAGCTTACTAATTTTCCTTACATCATCCTCATTTTGTAAATAAACTGTCATTGACTAAACATCACTTTACTGTTCTTAAATTCTCTTAAGCTTAAGAAATGATAATGAATGGGTTTCCTGGTTCTTAAAATTTAAGGAGAACTAGAAATACATTCAATATTAGTTTGTGTAACTCTTAGTAAATTTTTATAATAGTTTTTTTCTTTCACAAACAGGCACTGCTAAGCAGCATCAGTTGTTACCTTGATGTTTATTCATTACAATAAGTTTATGATCTTCATTCTGAATCATCATTTTAACTAAATATCCTATAATTCCTTTATCATAAATTTAATTGCTCTTAAATTCTGTTGCTGAGACATATCTACCACGATTAGCGTTAAGAAATACAATGAGACCATATATTACATTTCATTCTGGTGATTGATGATCAATAAACCTTCTTAAATATAATGATTGTAGAAGAGACTTAGTTTTATGCACCATTGCATGAATTTAACTCGTTTGCAAATTGTTACTTATTTTTGATTTATTAATGACATGTTGTTTGTGTGGGGTTTTTACTTAATTTTTACAGCATTCCTATCTGATCAATACCTTGCTATTAAATGGACAAGAAGAATGTATGTTCATGATAACTTGGTAGATGACATTGAGCACCATGAGTCTGTAAGGCAGCGTCGGTCTTTCAAATTACACTTAAAAGACTGTCTGGATTTGTATGCAGCAACAGAAGAACTAGGTGTGGAAAATGCTTGGTAAGTAAAATAATTTGCTTTCATAATGTTAAAAATTTCTTTTTTTTTAATTAACTGTGTGGTGTGATCTATCAATCTTACTTCTGTACCTAGTATGTTTAAAAAAAAACATCTATTCTGAAAGTGAAATTACAGCTTGTATCCCAACATGTGGAAGTTAAAGGAGTTAGAAGGTATATCCATTGTGCTAGGTATATTATTCTTATAATGGAAATGACATAACTATCATGCCTAGAATCAGTTAACAAGTCAAAGTCAAATTCACTGACATAAGTGAATAATATAAATTTTAAGCTTCATGATTAAGTTTTTACGTGATCTAAGGAAAGAAATTTATCTTGAATTTTATTTTACATTTTGCAGCAGGAAGAGGGCCTTTGCCTTTATATAAATTCCTAGCAACAAGTTAAAGGAGAGAATCGTCAAATCTTTTTAAAAGATGTGGAACTAGTAGTGCTGTAGATGTATATTAAATTTTGTTTGGAGATAGTGATACTTAAACAGAAAACAATTTAAGGATTTTAAGCAAAGTGAAAGGTTGCTACCTATGGCTATGTTATTGTTACCATTTATCTTAAATTAGTTTTTCTCCATCTCTAAAGTTTTGAGGAATTATGAATAGTATTTTATCTAATCTAGTATTGCTACCATTATGCCAGCTATTTTCAGTTATCTGTTATGAATTTTAAAAATATATGCACATCTTCTTTACTTCCATTGAATTTAGGGAAATAAGTCATAAAAAATTGACATTTTTAATTCAAGTGGTGAAAATTGTTCATAGAAATGTTAATTGTGTTATTGTCAAAATTTCTCTGTCATTTTCATTGTTGAACCAAAAATATTTTATACATTGTCACTTTTATTTTGATAGTAGTATTTTGATAAGTATAATAGCATATGTTGCGATGTACTTTCATTCTACAATGCCACAAAGAAAATAGGAAATCATCTTTTAGTGTATAAAAAGGAAGTGCAACCTAACCATAGATATTTTTATTATCAGAGATGCATATGCATTTTTAAATCTCTGTAGTTTGTAATTTAAATTATTTGGCTTGGAGAGAGAATGTGGGGCCAATAGATACTGAAGTGGGTAATTGTAACTGGCTATCCATTGGCTACATCTCCTTCAGTTGTTTTTAAGTGCAAAATTCCCATTTTCAGGTACTGTCCAAAGTGTAAAAAACATCAGCGAGCAACGAAGAAGTTTGATTTATGGACTTTGCCCAAAGTCCTCATCATTCAGTTGAAGAGGTTTTCATATAATAGATTTAGGAGGGACAAGATAGATTCCTTAGTTGACTTTCCACTTCACGAACTGGACATGAGAGAATATGTTATCAATCACACGACTCCACCAGCTCCTTACGATTTAATTGCTGTGTGTAACCATTATGGAGGAATGGGTGGAGGTCACTGTAAGTTATTTTTCTGATTATCATTCTTTTAAATTAAGTGTAGTGTAGTTTGTTCTCTGATTTTATTTTCAGAAAGCTTCATTACAGTTTCCCTTCTAATTGATGGTTTTTGTGGATAAGTTATTGGTTCTACTTAGGTTAAGGTAATTTCACATTACATAAACATTTTCCTTATATAATGTTTCAAGTCATGTATTCAGTTCATTTAAATAACTGCTTTGGAGCAAAATTTATAGATTGATGGACTACAAATTTGCAGCATTTATCTTCATATCTATTTTCACTATATGCCTTTGAGATTCTTGAGCTGGCGAATGATTTTGCTTACTTGGGTTAAATGATTCTCAAGAATGGAAGAACAGTTAAAGAGGTGTGTGAATCAAGGTTGAGGAGTGTTGGGTACTTAGTGATCAGTAATTAACCTAAAATTAAAATTAAAATATTAAAGTAAAAAAGAATTGTTGGAGGAGGCAAAAGTGGGGTTTTGTAAAGTGTGCTTATGATTACACTGTTGCTTCACAGTAAAAGTTGCTTTTTAACATGTTAGCAAACTGAATGCAATTGGAGTGAATTTTATGAGAATTATACTTTGGGAGAAACATTAGGGGTATAGTTATACACAATAGTGTGATATGTATGAATTCCAGTTTTAGAAATTATTTTTTTGTTTACCCGTTCTCAGTTTTTCTTAGCTTACCCTTATTTTTCTCATTTTAGACCATGGATTCTCATTCTGATAAGAAATTAAGATTTAAGTTCACTTTTATAGGAAATGCAGATTTGTCTGTATGTGTACATAACAGATGATATTATCATGGAATAACTTGAAGGGTTGCCAGAACATCTTATTTTGAAATTCTTCAGTGGCATAAAATAACGATCTAACAATTATTTCTGTATCAAGTATATTCTGTACAAGTTTCCCATACCTGTTGCTGGAATGGGTATCTTAGGTTGGGAACCCTGGCTTAAAGACTAGTCTTATTTATCCTATGTTTGTGATACAATTATTCTTTCTTGAATCTATATATCAATTTAGGTAAGATAATTTGCTTATGAATATTTTAATCATTATCTCTATTTTTTTTACCTCAAAAAACATTTAATTTATAGATAACTAATAATGAGGCTATTATGAGATTTATTTGGTAAATGTAAATTAATTAGAGAGGTGAATTAAGGTTATATGTTCCAGAAGATGACTGATAGAGATGAGAGCATCTGAGCTAGGAAATTGGTAGCTGATACATTAGACGTTTTATGTCTACCCCAAGAGCCAAAATATTGACATGTTGGCAATTTAAGGTTTAATCGTAATTTAAGGATTTGATAAGACTCTTTTTGCATATGCCTGAGTTGAGCCAAATTTCTTAGACTTATTCTTATTTCTATTCATTCATAATTTTCATATTCAAAAGTGACAGAGTTGATGTATATTTTGGATGGGTTTGTGAATTTACCTTTATTAACTTTCAAATTTTAAAATTTCAGATACAGCTTATGCAAAGAATATGCTCGATAAGAAATGGTACTGCTTCGATGATAATACCGTTACTAGTGCTAGCAAGGAACAAGTTGTGGTAAGATTGCAATCATATTTATGTTAGGATCTTAGTGAAATTTAATGGTTTATGGACACATGTATGTTTTTCATTTTTATATCTTTCATTTCAGTCGGCCGCTGCATATCTTTTATTTTATGTGCAGAGGGACAATGAAAATTCTAACCCATGCTTGAACCATATGACAAATTCAGGGTTGTCTGTCTCTGATGAGGCGGATAAGTGTAGTGATGAGGAAATGGAATGATGGTTATTCAATGTCATAAATGAATATGATCCATGGTGACTGTCCACTGTGCCTCTGCTACAGTTGTGAAGAGAAGAACTTGTGTGTATGAATGATTGTTTTTGGTTAAAATGTTGATGGTGATTTAGTCCTCTGTTATATGCAGAGAATATTACAACTAAGACAAAGGTTAAGCATGTTTTGTTGCTCCAGGCAGTTATGTAATTCCATCCACATTTCTCTTATTATGGTTCTTTAATCCTCATTTGTTTGTATTGCTTTAAGATTATAGTATTTGAAGAATAATTGTGGCCTTAAAACCAAGTAAGGGAATAAAACATTGCTTTATCCTGTGTCTGGTTGTTTTTCAATGTAACTTTTGCTTCAGCAGTGTCAAAGAAGGTTAAGTATGTCAACATTAGTTTTATTTAACTTCTCTGTTCAAATGATGCCCCTGTCATTTCAAAGTCAATCAGATTTCATATGTCTTATTTTGTACAAATAAGTCTGAATAAATGCTGTTAATTTAATGAACCTATGCCACACAAAATATTGTAATATGTTGGATTTAAAAAAATTCCAATGCTATATGCATAATTATTGGGAACTGAGTGTTTCGTCCAGTGAAATTTATTGTGGACCAGTTAATGGAATAATTGGAGTAAGTCACATATATTTTTCAAATTTTATTTGAGTGATTGCTTTTAAATAATCTGAAAATGTAATGGAGTTTGCAAAATAGCTAACTTAAATTTTTATATTTTTTCTCCAGAATTTAGAGCTAAAATTTTGATTTTTGTCACAAAATGCAGTTGTTACTATAGCATCTGCATTCAGATATTCGTTTTAGATCTGGTACTTAATGTTTGCACTTAAAGCAAAGTGTCATGTTTTCAAAGGCACTAATGTGGCTTATAAATGTTCATATATATTTGATGCTGGTGTTTAAACAAAATTGTTGAAAAGGAATTGCAGCTTTGAATGGAATAAATTCCTTGTAGTTTTGGTGATCACCCTCTTATAGGAAAAAACATAAAGCACTTAAATGGTTTTACGAATGATTTCATCCACACTGTTCTACGTAAGATGTTAATTGTGTGTAATTGCTGTAAAGTTATAGCTTCAGTGTCGGAAAGGGAGTTGTATGGTTTTTTTTACTACAGGTGATCTTAAATCTTCCAACAGGAATACTTATTAACACATTAAGGATGAGTCTCAAAAAACTTGGTATTTTACCTTAGATTTATAGTTTTAATATTTTGGTTTATGCTGCTAGCATTTTGCATTGAAAAGATTTGTGAATTTTTATTTTTTTGATTATTCCTTTTAAAAATGAAAGTTTTCAGCCTTTTGCAACAATGTGGCTGACATCATATTACAAATATTAATCAACAGCTGTTAGTGTTAGTTACAGGTGTGTGGATGTATATTTGTGAGCAAATCAGTACTGTACTGTATTTTTGTCATCCCAAAAGAAAACAGGCTTTGCAGTGCCATCATGTAAATGCAATTGCTATCTTTATTGTATGAGTACAAAGTCATTAGTATGGGCTTACATATGTTCTATTGTAGAACTTGGTGCCAAAGCTGCATTTCTATTTTTGACATGTGTAGTGGATTTTTTTGACATGTAGTGGAATTGTCTTTCATGAATTTGAGATGAATGTAGGGTGTTTATATTTTTCTTTCCCCCCAGAGTGTTCTTGAAGTTCCAGATGATTATGGGTATGGCTGACTCATTGTGTAGACTTGCAAACTTTAGTCATGGTGTTAATTAAAGTGAATGCAAATATTTTTAACACTTCGTAACCTAAATCTCTTTGCTCACATAATGCAGATATCTTCAAGTGAAACATGTAATTTTTACCTCTGACATACTTAATTACCTGTTCATGTGGTTTTTGTGAATTTAAATATTTTTGTTCTCATTGACAATAGCCAATTTAACTGTTATGTTTTCAAAGTGAAAAATTGTATTCTTCAAAACTATACTTCAATGTTTCATTTATACCCAGTTGATTTATGAAGCAGTTGTACCAACTATATTTAACTTTTTTGCATAATTTATGTTGAATGCTTTAAGTAATGCATGAAAAAATTATTTAAATTCCTTAAAAGCTTTTGTTATGGGTTAGAAATTAATGACCTTAGAAGCAAGCATTACCATGATGTGTATTTGAATCCTAAGAATCTATGTGATAACTTTTGGCTCAGTTTTTGTTTTCAAAGTTCCAGTGACTGTTAAGAATAAATAACTTGAATGAAATTCACAAATTTTAAAATTAAATTTGTTTGTTCAGTTTTTAATTTATGAGAAAATAAAAATGAATTTGTAATTCATCTTAGCATCCTTAAACCACCCGAGCTTAAGACATTTTAGTGATATGAGAAAGAGTTTTCAGACCTGGAAGGAAGTTTGCTTTCAGTTATTTACTCAAAATATACAGAGCCTACTCTTAAACAATCCCTTTGGGTGAAGTCTCCTATTCTTTTTCCAGTTCAGTTCTTTTTATAATATGATACAATCTGTTTTATGGATGTTAACATGGTAATTGGTCTCTTGAGGACAGAATTTTCATAATACAAAATCATTCTTGCTTAAAAAATGGCAAGTAAATGATATACAGTAAAAGGAGATTGTTTTTTCTTGTTCTGTGTTTTTTACAATTTGTCTTTCTCATTCAGCTGATAGATTTGTTTGATGCACTCCTGCAAATATTATCCAAAACTAACCACCACCTATTCATAAAACTTGCAACATCCTACATCTGATGAAGATTATTTATCATTGTTAATGTCATGGTTTATGTCATTACAACCTCCCATACTTCCTTTCTATTCTCAACTATCCTAACTGAATGTCTCAATAAGTATCTTGTAAGCATAACTCTTCTTTTAGCCGAATTATGACACAAGTACCTCATTCATTGACCTATTCACTCACCACATACTCTTCTTAAACATTTCAATTCTAAGGCTTCTCTTATCCGAGCTGCTGTTGGTCTAGTAATGATTTCCATGAAAGCTGTTTTCCAAACAAAGAACTGAGATATCCATATACTCTAAACATGATTGCTGATATGACTGAATTATATTTCAATTACTTGTTCTGTCTCCCCTCTCTATTGCTGCCTCAATTATGTTTCACCTAATTTGCTTGATTGGTTTTTGAGTAATTTATTAATTAATCTTTGTTCTCAGTATTTTGTTCGAATTATTTTTAGGACCTCAAAGAGTTTATTCCAATCACCATATTAAGAGCTTTCTCAAGATCTACTAAAGCCACAGAAGTTGGCTTATTTTTTATAACTTAACTTTTGAAATAAATTGAAGGGTCAGTATTGTCTACAGTGTTCCTACCTCTTGTCAGAATAAACTAGTCTTCCCCTAATTCACTTTCTGTACGTACTTCCATTTGTCTGTTATTTATTCATGTTAGAATTAACTAGCATTACATGTCAAACTGATGGTTCAATACCATCCATACCTGTCCTGTCTTGCTTTCCTTGGTGTTGGGATTATAACCAGGAAAATCTAATAGGTGAATCTCAGTAGCACACATTAAAATCATGTAATGTTCAGTGGTGGTAAATGTTTATCAAAAAATTTCATCCTCTTCAACTACTGCGAGAAGGTAATTAGTTTGTTGAAAAATTTCTATAGAAACATAGTATTGAAATCAGTGTAGGAAAGTGTAATGAATTGGAAAAATTTCAATGTATGAACAGTGATATTTAGTGATGTAAATGCTTGTTACTAATTAAATAAATAATATATTCACAAATTATTGGAATCACAGATGAATTAACTGCATTTTACTGATTCAGCCATTCAAATCAATTGTGTACCCAGCTCTGCACTTATCTTAACGTGGATGTTTATAGTTTTTAGTAATTAAAGAATTTTGGATATATGTATAGCAAATTTACTTATTTGTGAGGAGGAAACTTAACCACTTGAAATCATTCCCTAAAAAAAAGAAAATCAGCTGTGATTACTCCTCTTCAATTCATTTTATGTACCAAAAATATTTATATTTTTCTTTAGGGTTAATTCTCTCCTAAATTGAATGCAGCCTAAACTGAATTGTATTCAAGTTTCACGTATAATTTTAATGAATGCTGTGAATGCCTAAAAAGAATAATCACTTTTTTCAGTCTTCTGCCTTTTCAGTTACTGAATATTTTTTGAAGGAAATATTTTGCATATTTTTTTTCAGTGCATGTGTGGTAGAATAGTTTCCTCTATTACTGCATCAGAAATTTCATTGTCTTTACTGTGGTGAAGTAAGAGTGATTAGTATCATCTCTGCTGCAAGATGTTTTTCTTCTTTACTGGTGAAAATGACTGGGACCAGGTCTTGGACCTCAATCCCAGGTATAAAATTTATTTATGCTTTTATGAAAGGGAACTTCTTTCGTGGCATTGAAAGTTGAAGAGACCCAGGCAATTGACTCTTGACTAAAATTGTATGATTTTGTATTAATGTTAGAGTTAATTTGTCACTCTTAAGACAGGTTTGAGAGTTTTCATTGAAGTGTAGAATTGAAGGAATATGTTACATGAACTATGACAATGAATATAAGTCAGCTGGCAAATGGTGGTCATGGCACCTCAAGTTTATCCTCCTCACAATGTATAATTTTGTATAACAATATATTTCATGGAATGGGAAATTCCCTAAAAATAAGCTATGTTTAATTTGGTGAATTCTTTACGCATTTGTAGTGTGCGAGTTAATTGGTTGAGTAATTTTGCCAGTTATAATCACAACCATAAAGCTAAGATTTCCGTCTAAATTCCCATGAACGGAAAATTATACCCTTCCATTATTAATGGCCTCGGGTTTTTGGAGGGATTACATAATGCTTATATTTCACCCGTCAACCAACTCAACAACGAACGAACGAAAAGTTATTTTGTGGCTCATAGGTAGTGGGGATAGTTGTGGTATGGGTTGTACGTTGTTGCTGTCCAAATCAAAGAATTCTATTGATGGTAGCTCTGCTTAGAGGATACGATCTGATTTTAGTAGTTGTCCTTACCGTCTAATTCGCGGGGAAATGAACGATTGCGGAGTTAAACGTTATTTTTCATGGAGATTCAAGAGTTACTTCGTGTTATTAACTTCGAACTGAGGCAAGTTTCTTGTGGAAATTATGAAGGCATGATCTATTTTGTTAAACATTAAATCCTAACATTTTAAGAGATACAATAATTTTGTTGTAACTATGAAAAAATTGTGTTGGTATCCTGTTTAGAGTTACCACCTGATGATGGAAAACTATCCCGGATATTTTGAACCAAAACCGGGAGATTTAAAACAATTTTCGGTACCGATGCGCACTTCATCGCGTTTGAGTTCTTGAATTTTAAATGAAATCTTCGTAAAGCAAGTTTGTCAGTCGTAATTTTGTATTTTTGAAATGGACGGCGGATTTAAGGCTAGATGACACATTCAACCACCCAGGACCCCGCAGTCTATGCATTAGATATACTTGCAAAAATAGCGAAAAGGTACGTGAGTATTGTTTATTTAGTAAACCTTGAAAGCATTTGTTTTAAATTAAATGAAGTCCATGATTTCTGGTGAAATGATGTATTTCTTAAGGATAATATTACCCTAGACATTCGTTTCAATGTTGCTTTACCTCAATAGAAAATTTATATGACTATTTGGAGAAAAATTCGTTCAGTGTGCTACATTAATTTCAATATCTAATGCTAGAAATCTAGTCTAAGGCTCATTGGATAGATCACACATGCTCAAATCTTAGAAGCAGCTGTTCATACTTTCGAAGGTAACGAGCAATAATAAAATCTTCTCTCTACCTTCTTGCGTTAACTATAGAAAGGAATATTTTACTAAATACGACTGTCGTGCTAAGATTTTTCTTTCGATTCAAATATGAGACAAATCGAGTTGTCAGTGGAAGGAATAGCATCGTTACTACTACAGGTTGACAGGAAGATATCGGTTGGACTCGAAGGTATCCCATCACACGTTATAGAAATACTAGCAAATGAGCCTCTATTCGTATTTTATAGAAAAACTTTGGATGAAAGCGTTGTACCAATGTTGAAGAAAAGAACACTTGTCACTCCAGTCCCTAGAAAAGGGCGTACCTCGAAATTGGAAGACTACCACTTAATATCTCTAACTTCGAATTTTTGTAAATAGAGCACGTTCTGGCGAGTTCAGAAATGCGTTTCCTTGCTGATAAGGAGGCAATTAGTCAATGCCAAACGGCTTCCGTAAAGGTAGGTCGTGTGAGACTTATGTTAATGTATTTTTTTTAATGAACCCTTTTTCTCAATGACGTAGTCGACGCAGCTGATCAGGGTATTATAGAACAGACGTCTAAAGTATTAGACAGAGTGTCCCATGTTAAAATCATCCAAAAGTTGATGAGTTCCGCAATTGATGAAGAAATTGTTGAATGTATAAAATAATTTCTCGGAAACAGATCGCAGCAAGTTGCGCGGGATGGCATTTCATCCGATGAAGTATGCATCAAATCTGGTGCTCCAAAGGGATCAGATTTTGTAGGAACTCCTTTTCAGAATATAGCCTTTTCTATTCCTTCATTGTGTAGATGCTATAAGATTTAACAGAATCTATAAATGAGCTAACTAGCTAAATAGAAAGAGGACACTTTGTATTTCATCTTCACTACACACAATGAATTAGTCATAGAAGATGTAAGAGTGTATTTATTTCGTGACGTCGACATTGAAAACCTTTAACGTTGATCTATCGTTTGATTTAAAAATCGGATATCGATACATAGGATTAGCGTGGTTTTTCTCGCTTGACTGCAAAATTATATAAAGAGATATTCGAGCCACCAATAACGTGAGGTGAACAGCGTTTATTCTATACGGTTGATTACATGATTAATGTGATTGATTGATTAGAAAATTGACAATCCGTTGATAGCATTGTTTTATATTTAGTTTCTTAAATATTCTTATCGCATCGCATACCTAAAAACAGGTTATATCGCATGCCTAAATATGTATTTTCTATGTGTCATTGGAGGGCGTTCCATAAGTTCGCCATTCCCCGTATATGCTGAATTAGTATCATAACAGAAGGTGCTGCTAATCTGCATTCGGAGGGCACGTGTAAGCGAATCCCATGCAGCATAAAGAGATTTGATTTGCATTTAGTCCTGTATTCAAATCCCGGTGGAAGCCATTACGTGCGAAATGACCTAAGTTATTTTTACAATTCATAGCATTTTTACATTAATTCTACTAGAAATTGGATCTGGAATTAACGGAACTTCCGCGTAAATAATATAACGAATAAGGAAACGTAAGGGATTCCAACGAAAATGACAATGGGAGGAAGGTAGTTTTCCATGGAAGAAGAGCAAATGGAGTTCACCGAAGGAAGCCAAACAAAAGAGCCTTGAGTCTGACTTTCCACATTTAATAAAAAATACAGTGACCGTAATCTTCTACCATTGAATGTTTTAAAGAGGGATGTAGCCCTGATTTAATAGAAGGTTTACTAAAATAAATGCTAATCTCTTGTCTAAGTGAATAATTGTATGAGTTGCACGGGAATTACATTCAATTCATGTCATAATTTGTTAAGCCCTCCTAAAAGTTTTATAAATGGAATATAAGTATTTAATTTCTTAACAGAAAGAAAATAATACGTGAAAATTCAAGAAAGAACGAAAGAAAAGAATATTTTGCTGTATGGAAAATCGCTCCATCACATGAACTGGCAGAGAATGAAAATAAGACGGCTAAATTTGTATGTTATAATACATAAAATTAAAGAGTCGATGTTTTCAGACTGTCTGCACGAAATGACATACACCCGGTAACAATCAAACTTAGTGTTTTTCCACAGGTCGTTTCACGCTTGCAAAACCCTTCGCACGTTAAATAACTCGTGGAAAAATACTATGACTGAGATTTAAAGAGTGGGCTAATTCCAATTCGTCCACTTCGAAGCAAGTTCTCTTCTATCAAGAATAATTTCAATGCAATGCCCCCTGCTGGAGTCGACGTTGACGCTGTTCTGGACAGAGCAATTGTAGACCAGTGGCAAGAGAAAGGGGAGGCAGCAAACACTAAAGCACCACTATTCTGAAAGAGAAACTGAAGCCTGTCATACGTCATTGTTGTGGACCTCCTACCAAAGGCGTCCTCATTCTGCACGATAATGTTCATGCATCGCTTCTACCACAATAGTGATGACTCAAAAGCTGAAATTAGAGACCCTGAATCGATCTTCATGCAACCCAGACCTTGCGCCTCTAGATTTTCATTTGTATTGTGAAGCATTATGTGGACGAAGATTTCACTGCTACGACCGAGTCAAGGATACGGTGCATTTTTGGCTTCGCAAACGAGTAAGAAAGTTTTTCCAACGGCATGCAGAAAATGTGGGAAAATTATAATGAAAAGGAAAATGATCACATGTGAAAGTAGTATTACATCTAATTATTCATCTACAGAAATAAGAAGAGATATGCACTTCGATCGTAATTTATAAAAAATGAATGTAAAGTGAATTTGTAACGCATTATAATGTATTGTCTTTTTTAATTTAGGTAATTTAACCTTTAAAGTATAACGAGAATCCTAATCCCAGGAACTGTAAGCATTTATAGTTAAGAGACATACAAAAATTTTTTGCTATCGCCTTTAAATTTCAGTACACCTGTGTAATAGGGTAATCAAAGGTAATCAAAGGTAATTTGTTTAACAATATTTTTTAACTCAGAACTGTCCTCTTTTTAATAAGAAGGCCGCATGCATCGAGTATGAAACCATTATAATCGGTCAAGAAAGTATAATGCCGCTATTGAGTGAAATTATTTAAATTTTAGATTTAGATGTATATTCCGCGAGCCACCATTGCCGTATGGCAGATGTGCATATACTCGAAATTGTCCGGAAATTCTAACCCCTTGATCTTATGCACTAAGGAATACTCCGATATTTTTTGAATTAGCTGCACACTAAAGGATGACATATTCTGTTTTCACTTGACGTAATTAAAGAGACTAACAATAAGAAACAAGATATGATTCTAATATAATGGAATTCCTTAGTTAGTTTTAAAAATAGAATGAAAGGTCTTATTGAAAAATAACTTGAAAAGACTGCATATAGTATGAAGATCCCAGGTTCCCCACATTTGGGATTCTCCCATCATGAAGGAGCTTTTCGAAGGGTCGTTTCGTTATTGGAGGGATAGAAATGGAAATGACATATCCAATCTTCATTCAACTGCGTGATATGAAAGCTAAAGACAGAAGAAGTTTTAGGCCATTTTGTTCTGTAATATAATTCGTGATAATTCACCTTCTAGTATACCAATGGTACTTTCTCAAATCCCAAATGTTCGTCTTTTTCTTCAACCATAAATAAAAATTATTCTTATTTTTTGCATCCTTCCTATTTAAAGGGCTGAGATCCTATATTGGATATTGACTCCTCTCCGAGGTTCAAATCCCTCAGCCGTTCTCTTAGTTACTCAATCCAAAGAAAATAAGCTGAATTCGAATAGAATTAAATAATTTAAGCAATATTTTGCAGAACAATATATTTGGATTAAAATATGAACGAATTCCAACAAAATTAGGTTGAATTAATTGATTTTACTTCAATTTCTCTTTGTTCTCTGCTCCTAATCAATGAATTACTCCATTTCAATGGCCACTAAAAATCCAATCTTCTTTAGGAATCCAGTAGTTAGACTCATATCCCTTTCAGCAAACCTCGTTTTGCTTACCATAACTCCGTTGTATTTCATATTTTTTCCTATGTATTTTAAAATCTTTCACCAATTAATTATGAAGATAATAAGAAACAGTTCATTTGTCTTCTGTGGAATTTATTTTTATAATATTTAAAACATTATTTTAATCACTTGTCTGAAAAATTTCCAAGACAAATTTGAATCAGTTCCATTAATTTTTATCATTAATTATGCATTGAGTGGTAGCCAACAAGTATTTGTTAAATTTAATTGTTAAATTGCAGAAGTGTCCTATACGAGGCAAGAGAGTAGTAATAACTATAAAATAATTCTCCACATAGAATCGAGAGTTTAACATCAATCATCTTGGTCTAGTTCCATTTATTAAGCGAAGAATTTCTATTTAGTAGCCTCTTGATGCACAGCATTGACAATATTACTGATAATATTAATTTTTACAACTCCGAGCATACGAAAATACTAAACATATATATGATATAATCAAGACTAAACTAGGCTTCAGTGAAACCTAGTCGTTCGATCGTAAATTTGAGCTTTCGTACAGATTTACGGACTTCGCGTCGCGTTTACGGAATCGCGTTTGTTTCTCTCATATTTGTGGCGTCCAATCTTTGTTCATCGCCTCATTTTCAGCGAACGAATCAACTACAATTTGCCATACTTGGCTTTTTTTAGATGACAAAATGAATAAATGATCTTTTTAGATGGCATAATGAATAATTGAAGTGTCATTTCGCTATTGATTGCTCTATCCTTGGAGGGAGCGTTTTTCGTCCATTTCGAAGCTGGTCAATTATTGACGTGAATGGGCGAGCGCCTCGCTCTGATTGACCACCTAAGGCAAACAAATACATTCAGTGGATCTTAGCTAGGGATGCACGGAGATGGAGCTTTTAAGAGCACGCAAGGAGTTTTGACGGAATTCCTTCATTTATTACGTGACTGCGGTAACCAACATGCTTACTTTTCGGTTTAATTCATACATTTATATTGACGCATTTCGCATCGACATTTTATCCGAATATTTCCGAAATACATCACCACAAAAAATTTAATTTCCTTTCGGCAAAAGCTAAAAGCGCATTCAAAATATTGATTATGGAGTGAAAAAGAGTCATTTTCAAATAGGATGCGCATTTGATGTCAAGCTCGTTACTAAGTATTAATGCAAAACTTCAGATTTTTAGGTTGCTTTGATTCGAATACTAACACTCCATGGCGAGCGAAAATTGATAATTCGTTTAAAGGGGTGCGATAACGCGTTTGAGAAATTCAAGGGTTCCGAAAAAGGAGGGATTTCAAAATCGCTGCTCTAGTGGATCGATAGTTTCTCCGTAAGAAGTAAATAATCGAAGATGTCGAGAATTCACAGCTTTATAAATTTGAAAAGTTGGAAAGGAAAGATTCCCTTTTTCAGGGTTTGTTCAGTTATTGTAGACCCTGAAATTATACCGATCGAAACTTAGCGGATTAAGAGAAATGAGATTTATTCATATAATTTCAGAAGATTTGCTTTTTATTTGACGTGAATTTGACATTAAACAGACATGAAAAAATGCACTAAGCAAAGAATGGACACGTTCATTTATTTGTTAAATGATGTTGAGACCAAGGACTAAATATTCTGGGGATGTAGAAGAGACATTTATTTGATGAAATTTTTATGTATTTCCGATTATCAAAAGATTATACGACTGTCGAAATAAAAATGAGGAAAAGTGAGATGGTGTTCCACCCGTTGTATCCTAAGATATTAAAAATACAGCTCTAAAATGCGTTTTGGTACTATTTTACGGATTTTGGAATTTCCTCCCGGATACTCAACCTGTAATTAGTAGTAATTTGTTTCTCACGTATCATGAGATACATCGGGTGACACTAAAATGGAATTTATCCTCCTGCAGTTTACTTAACGAGGAAATTCGTTTTCCTACATGATCATCATTTCGACATCAAAGAGGTAATTAAAGGATGAATATTATGTGGACAAAAGGAATAAACTGAAGCTTATTAAATTTTGTGAGAACTCACTTTCGTACTTCAACGATTTTGTTGTCAGAAGAGTCTTCATCCGAATCGATAAATTCCATTATTTTCTCCCCTCCTTCATGGATGATGAAAAGATATCTCACCTCTTTCGCCAGGATCCGCGCTTTCTTAGATATTAGCGTGAAAGAGATCTTTGGTTATCTTCAGATCTGATGGGAAGAACAAGAGAGGAAGCCAAAGAAGATTGGAAGACGGATAACTGAGGAAGTAGCAACAAAGCGACGTAGTTTCGGAAATGAACGTGATTAAATTGGGTTCGCTGCAATGATACTTCCACTGAAGATGAGATTACCTAGAAGGGTATAAAATTACGCGAGAATTCTCTCTGGAAATACCAGATAATCCTCCGCTGTGATCCAATTACAGCAAAACCCGTGGAAAACGCTCCCGCTCAAGACGCTACTCCATTTAATACGCGGTTTTCTCCCCGTCCCTTTCACATTAAACGCATGATAGAATACCGCTTTAGACGCTCTGCTACCCGTTTATAAGGCGGGTATCCCATCCCTAGATGAACTGTATCCTTCAGATTATTTGATAGACCGAAAATTTTTTGCATAATTCTTCCCTGATCTGATAAAAATTACTTCATCGTAAGGCGAAAAATCTATAAAATTAAGTGGTAAAAAAGTTCTCTTTATGCGAAAAGCCGAGCTCTCTTTAAAGATATGCTGAGAAGACAACCAGTATGGCTGTTAATAGTTAGCAGACTCTATATGTATCCACACCTGTCGTAAGTAGAGGAAATTAGAGTTTTCTACATCTTAGGATGAATGCGGTTTTATATCTCCAGATCGAACCTTTTCTGAGATAGTGGGGGACGGACGGACACAACGCAAATTATATATAAGGATAACGGTGAAATGAAAAGAGCTGAAGGTCATTTTTGAGGAAGCATTTCCCTTGGTTGATAAAGAACGTCATTGATTTTTCATGGAAGTATCATTTGTTGACAATGGGATCAAGGGAAATTGCATGGGGGCGGCCAAAACCCCTCTCCCCGAGGGCGTCCAAATGTCAGATGCCGGACCGAAGAAAAAACTATGAAATGCTTTCGTAAATGAAGTAAGAATTTTTCCTCGCCATAACATGGAAATAAATTAAAAGCTATGCTGAAGTGTGCGCTCAAAGATTTAGAGTTTCATCTTAGGAAAAAATCCAAATCATTAGCACTGTCTTCCTCAAAGTAATTAAATATCATTAGGGTTATTCGTGATATTTTGCCCAAACATACTGCAGGATAAACAAATTTTTATATAATATATTACGAAATCGAATGATTTTAACCGTTACACCGTTCATCGTTTCCATAATGATCCTTGGTTCGATGCAAGTGTGCCATTTTCACTCTACCATACATTTTAATGCCAATACATATCCGCCATATTGTTTTAAACAGAATGCATCATGGGATTGTTTACAACCATGATGCATTGCAATTTCACATCATTGTAAGATTTGAAGTTAAGGCGATCTGTGACCGACGTCAATCAACGTTGTAATTTGCGGATTGCAAAACAGTAAGTTAGAATTAGAGGTAACGTTTAAACTCTAAATTAAGTGTACATAATTAAACCTCAGTGTGTTGCCTCAAATTGCTTTACCTAATTCTAGATTCTGATCATGAACCGGTAAACTACGGACAAGTTAATCAGGATTGAATCTTGCTCATCCCATCCCTCACTCAAAAGGTAAACATTTTCAAGTTGCTTTATTTTCAGACTGCAGAGCTACGAAAATTTGTTAACGTTTTAATTGGTTTTATGATAATCTATTACGTCTTGAATATCATGTTTGTACATGAATAGAATTCCATGTGTAGAGTGTTGCCCCGAAAGATTACCATCCCTTTAGGCATGTATATAAATTGGTTAGGCAGACAAAAAGTTTTCCTATTTCTTATGCTTCTGTGGAAATCAACATTTCAGTGTAGCAAAGTAACTAAACGCACCTTTTTCGAAAAATAAGAAGTTGTTGGAATCGGGCCCGGTTATTTAATGCCTGTTCACATCAGCTTTTCAACTTTCATGAATATTAAGCGAAATTATACAT
Source organism: Pachydiplax longipennis (assembly GCA_036926295.1). Classification (NCBI taxonomy): domain Eukaryota; kingdom Metazoa; phylum Arthropoda; class Insecta; order Odonata; family Libellulidae; genus Pachydiplax; species Pachydiplax longipennis. The sequence goes on from JAVFKF010000010.1 coordinate 9,288,115, forward strand.
GGCAGCCGTACGTATTGTAGAATTATTTACTTATTTGACGTTTTGTTAATAGCCACGAATCTGCGTCTCCTTACCATGAATGAATTTCATACCAGTCTCCGTGACGTTTTTCGAACATTGTCGCATTTAAATATTGAACGGTCGTTTGACTTAAAAAAAGAAACAGACTAAAGGTTCGATATTTCCACATCATCAGTAGATTAGGAAGAATTTATGGAAAACTTCGGGGTTTCCACTGTGAGTAATGTAAATAACATCCAGATTTTTTGAAAATTCCAAATAATTATCCCCACTTCTTCAAAAATAATTAAATATAAATTCAATATATAAATAAATTCAATATATAAATTATAAATTTTTCCTAAAATTCAGGAGGATAAACGAACTCTATAGTAAAATACAAACAGAAGTAGCTAACCGATTGTAGGCTTTATTTCTTTTGCAAAATTAATATAGAACTAATTTTACGGAGTCGAATCATAAGAAAAGAAATTTCATGAAGATTTCTATTCTCATCGATTATAAATTACATATTACTGGCTCAAATAACGCAAAATTTCTTAAATGAATGAACATTTCGTCAATATTGATAATTTTGAAGCTAAGTCGTTCAGACGGCAAACTCCATTGTTGAAGTCGAGTTTATTTAATTACTTGGGATTTTCACAAAAATATCGTACCTTGGGGGCTCACGGGTAGCCATGTGGGCAGCGCGTTCGACTTTGGTGAAAGCGTTCCGGGGTTCGATTCCCGGTGAAAGCCCACGTGCGAAATGTCTTCAGCTGTAGAAGCACTTTTCACAATACTGCTACAAAAATACGTTTTATGATGATTCTGTAGGAAATGAATGATGATAGATGAATGACTTTTATTTGGATTTAAATTCATAATTTTCCGTTTACGTTTTACCATCACAAATGGACAGCATTCTAACATCGCTCATACAGTAAATGCCTTTAAATCCCGAATGTGGAGTATATTTCACATTGTTAATATTATTATTTTTGAATTTGATCTTGGTGAACTAGATTTTATTTGGGATATTACTAAAATAGCTTACCGCTGTATAGTATAGGGTGATTGAACAAATTGTTCCTTCACTCAGTCATGTGTGACTTTGACACATTATATCAATGGTGAACTTATATTAGGGCTATTAGATTTTCTTTTTTTTAAGAAAGTCTGTTGTAGTATTTCTTACTTTATTATCTTCATTGGAAACGACAGAAATCGGGAAGATTGGACTGTTCAACTACCTACAGTGTAGATCAGTTTACATGAAAACTGATAACAAGAAGTACTCGTGTCGTTATACCCGTTTCCGCCGTATGACGGGTTTTTTCCCAGTGGTTTATTTACTGTGAATATTTAGATTTTTCGTCTGTTGCCATTTTAATAATGAAACAGTTACTTTTTACTTAATAGAAAGAAGAATTACAATTTTAAATTTATATTGCTCTTCGTTTACCGATGTAAATTATGCCGAATATAGTTACAGCTGTTTTCAGGGATTGGCAGGCTGTATTTGGCGTTTTCTTTCAGTTCTTCTGTTTAGTATTGATTTTATTTTATGTTTCCTAGTGATGTAGAATAAATGGTTAGAATTAATGGTCAACTTTATGAAGAGGAGTCAATATTCTGGAACTTTCGATGTAATTTCGATGACAAATCGTAGGGTACAAAAATTTGAAAATCTCACTAGTGTGTCAAATTCAGCCCGATATTGCCCATTGCAAAGAGAGCAGTCACTGATTGACATGTCAAGACCAAGTAAGCAGGAAAATAAGGTCTTCATCAGTGCAGGGACAAAATAGGAAAAACATTATGTGGATTAAAGGAAATACTCATAAAAAAATTAGGTATGCTAAGAAAATTTTGCTGTATTGATTTTTTGGATTTCCGTGAGGATTTAACTTTGTATTCTCTTTAAGGACTTTATTTAATATTTTATTGTTGTTTTATAATATTTGTATCTTTCGTTTTTAATATGTCACATATATCATAAATACGGAAGTGAACGTTTGTCCGTCAAATGTTATTAAAAGTATGAAGCTAAAAATATGCTTTATTTTGAGCTAATGGTGATTCCTCCTTCTCTCAAGTTAGATCTGTTGTTTTTTTTCTAAGCTGCAATTAATATAGTATTTTTCACATTTTTACTCCCGGTTGAGAATCAAATGACGGTTTAGCTAGTTACTCTAAATTCCGTAGCGATCTAAGGCTCTTTAAGTGGGAGGTCTGACCAAAATATCTTAAAGTTTTTCCTCAAAATTAAAAGTTGTGATTCAGTTTATTAAGTACAAGGCCAAGTCCTCAGGCTGGTGGGGTCCTCAACCCCTCCAACGTAGGCCACCAAAAGTTTTGAAGATGGGGAAAGAGTGGGGTAGTTGCTGATGCTTCCTTCGCCGACCCAGACTACTACCAATACAGCACAATGACCCAAATGTTTTTCATAGCATTTTATAAGAATTGATCAGGATGCCATCATTCTATATCATTCATACCTCACTAACTTTCATATCACAGTCACTACTTAGGCTGAAAAAAAGTAAATGAGGGATACATTTTCCTCTATCCAGTGACAAAAGATGTATGAAAACTATTCCATCCATCGGAATGTGCTGATACGCTTCCAAAGGCTAGGAAGTTTTGCGAGATAAAACTCAATACATTACAACCCATCGTTAAACATTCTGAAGGCGCTTATTTATTGATGAATGTTTTTTCCCTCACGTAAAGCATTGACATCTAAAATTGTTCGCTGCAGCCCAACTCGCCGAAGAATACCGCCATTTAAAAGGTTTGCTGAGAGGCAATTGCATCCTTTGTGAGTTCAGAAAATCCCATGGTATTTTATTTACTTTAAATTCATTGAGAAAGCGAACTAAGATATTGATATCCTTTTACTAAAGTGGTTTCGTCATGGGGCTTCCGAAGCGACCAGTTGGAAACAGCTCAAAAATGTCGATTTCCCACTCCTCTACAGCCTTCAAACACGGATTTCTTATGATTGCTTCTTAAAATATTGCGGACTATAACTTACATCATGAATCCTCCAAAATATTTCTTATTTTACGGCTAAGTTTGATCACGAAAGACCGCCACCCCTTTGTGATACAAGGTATGTAAGTGCTCAGCATTCGTTTTTGGATTCCAGAGTATTCGCAAGGGAGAAAATTGCTACGATTTTCGAGAAAAACTGATGAGTGTTTTAAATTCTGTCTGCTATCTTTTAAATATGACAATAACGGGATAAGCAATGCATACAAATTTGGCCTGATTGTGAGGGAACATTTAAGCGAAATTTCAAACCCCACGTTCAAAAAATTGAAGACAGGGGTGTCAAACTCAAAACTACTTGCCGGCCGTTTACCATCAAGTCAAATTCACGCGGGCCGCAATATATATAGTTATTAATCAATACCTCTGCTTCTCAATGTCACCATATTTTGCATATTTATTTAAATAAATGTCAAACTTAGAGAAACTTTTAAGCATTACGATATTTTTCGTTCCACTATATTATATTCCGAGGTATTATAATTAAAACAAAGAAAATGTATAACTACGTACATATGATTACTGGTATAATTTCATGAGAGATTGACAAATATTATATCGGGTTTATGATGCATTAGAGCGCTAAGGCTTTTAAAACCACCGAGTAGTTTTCTTCTCTGCACTTTTTAATGCTATCTCTTTTCTTAAATTTCATGTGACGAAAGGTTAGATGTAAGAAGAAACTCATTAGTCTCATTGTCACCCCAAATAGTCGTCAATTAGTATTATACATTCAATCAAATTTTGAATGCTACTGGCTTTTTATACTTTCTTGCGTGAAACGTGCCATCGTTTGCTCCAAGCTACCTTTACAATACTGGGGTATAATAATTGAGTACATTCAACTGCGGAAATATTCTCATCGATTATTCTTTTCCTGTTATCTGTTTCGTAAAGATTCATAAACGAATATAGTTGTTTGCATAAATATATTCTTCCGAAGTATCCTATAAATTACACGGAAAAATTTTAAACGTCGCAGCATTATTTCTATAGTAAATAGAGGGTTTTGTTGCTGAAAAGGTAATTCTTACGCGTTATGCTAGGAAAACGACTCGCCTTAACTTCGTGAGCCGCACTGGAGGAATTTGAGGGTCGCATCCGGCTGCCAGCTTGACTCCATGCTGTAAAACATTCTTTCTCTATTCCAGCACACATTTCAACGTCAAAATTCGATAGGATTGTCTTCTTAACCTATCACCTTTAATCATTACGTTAGATCTCAATTACCACTGATCCGTATGCCGCTATGCATAAATCGATTCGCTAGTGGTGGATTGCTATACATATTCAACCCCAGGAATTTCGGCCGATTTGCTCCGTGCATGGCGTTATATTCCTTAAAGCAGCTTTTGTTTCCAGCATACTTTTAGTTTACACTCTCGCCGGTATAAATATTGTATCACGATGTTCTAAACTCAACGTTTCCTGTGTTTTGGGAATTCACGAATATTTGTGTGGTGTCAGGCAACTTTGTATACATTGCCTCTCAAAAAGCGAACTCTCTATTTGTTGTTATTAACATATTTCCCTGAATTCTACCTGTCAGCAATACCTCTATCGATCAGTCACGTGATATTCACTGGAACAGAACTGATTCCGAAAAACTATAATTGTCAACGTAATCAAAGATGGAATTACTGAATGTTGTTGGGATGAATGTTCTTTCATTGAGTGTAAATTAATCGATTTGACTATCTTTTCAAGATGTGATAATTTTATTATTTCATATATCTTAGGAATTTTAAATCCGTAGAAAAATGCCAGTTATACGTCATTCAGCAAGTATACCTTCAAACGTGCTGTTAAAAACAGCAAACGTCGAGCATAACGTACCACAAGCACTATTTCTTTCTATCACCCTATTTGTATTCGTGTCTCTTGCGATTTTCCGGTCCCTAACAGCCATTTGTTATATTCCTGGTAATCTGTGCGATGAAATTGGTATGTAAAATTTTGATTTGCACTTTTTTCGTTTGAGGAATATAAGTTTTCTTCTCAAAAAGTTATCTGCGAAGGTATTGCATAATATGATCTACTGTAACGCTAGAAAAGAGATAGTTACAGTACATAATATGACCTACTGTAACGTTTGTTGGTTTATTGGTTGGTTGGCTTCTTAAAATGAGTGTATATATGCTTATGTGAAAGAATTGAGCTAAGCTACCGAGAGATGTCCTCTGTTTTACTGATGTGAGACGATAGAAAATGAGTATTTCAATAGAATACCGTGTTAATCGCATTCAAAGCGTGACAAGATTCCAGACAAAGGGTGGATTTTAAATCTCTTCTGTATCATCCTGGAGGAATGAAATAATACCTCTGCCAATCAGTCTCAAACTGTCCTAATTCATCAAGTGAATCGGCCAAACCTTCGGATATCCTTTCTTCCCATTTCTTATCGGAGAGGAATTTCGAAGCGCTTTTTGTCTCACGATTATAGATTTATGCATAAAGCATCGCCGTATATTAGACCTTTCCGAGTTCTCGATTGCAATACTTATTTAGAAGATTCTTCCAGAAAAACGGATGGGACCAAAATAACGTAAAGTAGCTACGATAATCCGACTTTGTATCGATTTAGGGATTAGGGACACTTTTGTGGTTCTCGTATAGCCAAGCGGGTAGCGCATTCGCCTTTGGTGAAAGTGATTCTTAGTGGAGAACCATATCACGAAATTAAATGCTTCCGACATTTTAAAAATCCTAATGCTACTGTAAATTGCTCATTTTGAATTTCTGATGTATTTGATTTCAAATTCTACTCGAATGCTAGTACCTCCGACTAAATGCAAGCCAGAGAAACCCATGGAAACAGTATTCACCTCATTCAGATGATACACCAGTATTGTCACGTTACAGTGGCAAAATCTCGGGTTCCTAACTCAATAAGAAACCATCTGCGAGTAAACTTCTCCTTCAGCTATTCAGTATAATTCTGATCCCGACAACTCTATTTCTGAACTCATCTATCAAGTGAAATCCATTTTATCATGCCTCTGTTTTACTAATCTTCTTTGATCACCTACTCAATCATCCATTTTCTTTCCACTTCCTGTCCTATAAGGTTAGCTTATCATTTTCGTATTATTCTTATTGATTTGTCGTGTTTGTGCGCCTATTTTATCACCATCATAATCGTAATCAGCCATTTTATCCTTGATGGATGAAGGATTTTTCAAGCTTCTTCCAATAAGCCGTATCCTACGTCTTTCTTGTTCATGTTACGTGAACACAAGTTTTGACGTAGCACACACAATGGCGCTTCGTTAGTCGATCGCTTCTGGCTATTCGTCGTCAGGTTTACCCTTACATGAAAACGGAACATGGAAGATTCAATGCCGGGCTTGTGAAAAATAGGAGCAGAAAATCTCACACAATCTCCCTTCATTGAGAATGCATGCCAGGTAAGGCCTAATTGATCCGGTTTGTTTGTTCGAGTTGGGGAAGTTTGCAGCTTTGCAAGAGCGGATCATCATCCATAAAATTGCACTCGAAGTTTCATGACTAGTGCCTTGCTACCAATCATCCATGGAGATTATGATGTTTAATCTCGATTGGTATTACCGGTGTTAACCATGTACGCAAACCGAGAAAACACGCATTAGCAATTGCTGAGATGCCCACGCAGCCTTTAGAAAAGGTTAAGTACTTACCATGGATTCGCATTTTTTCAATAAACGCTGAATATCGTATTGTGCTGGATAACAGAGGGTGAGTATTCAGCGTTGAGTTTGTCTCAACTCAAGTGTAGTTATGTTAGGTATTTAGAACCTTATAACTATGTGTTTATTCTTCATTCCAACATTCGCATTGAAGTGCTCGTAAAATTATCCAGTGCCAATCCGCGGTAATTTTTCCCAGAGAATAAAAAATTCTACGGAGAACTAAAGTTAGCTAGCTATAACTAACCTCAGCATTATTAATTAGCGTCAAAATAGGATCCTGATTTCTGGTACTGGTGTCAGGCAGATTCGTAGAAAAATAATATAAGAGGTCCAGAAGAAGAGTTATTAACCCCTGATTACGGTGTTACTACTTAAAGCAGAAGTAAAGAAGGTATCAATAAGAGACCAGAGAATTGTTTTGGTGACACTGAAAGGGATCAAATGAAGTATTAGAGAAAACGGTATGTGAAGGATCGGAAAGAATAGAGACCTATGGGAGCTTTGTCCTGAATCTTACATTACCTCTTGAACGTGTCCCTTAGAGGAAGAAGCGGGAAGGATCTTTGTCTCGAACAGATTGATCTGTTACTGAAAGAGTGGAAATACTAACCTGACATTACTGCTGCTTCGGTAAACAGACACCTTGGATGGGGAGATAGTTTCCAATAAAAGACGAAAGCAATAACATTAGAAGTATCTGAGAAGCAAGGATTGCAAAAGAAGGGTCACGGGGAATTTGCAGACTTAGAAAGACCAAATAGAAAAGCCAGAGATAGAATCTAGTCGAAGAAGGTGCAGGTAACATATAATTGGAAGAAAATCTTAGAAAAAAATCAACACCTCTGATAGCTTTCATTAACCGTGGGAGTTGGAGCGAATCAATGAAAATGCGTTTGCGATATGACGCACGTATGTTAAAATGTGGCAAAAAAGTCCTATTTTTTGTATTATTTTTCCATAGTCTAATTCGATTTATTTAATCCATTTATTTATAAATTGAAAATTATGGCTTATTTGAACCTTTAGGGATGACTTTGAACGTGGCATTTATTAACTTTTGATTTTCTCGTTCAATCCTTCGCGCACGCAACGTTTCATTTTAGATGCAAGTGCTCACAGGTTCTCTCACATGTTTTTCTTTGGCCATTTTTACATTAAGAGAGGAAATCAACTATGTTGCAGGTCTAATTAGCCATCCAAAATTTCGATTTTCATTAGAAGAAAAGCTAGATTTCATCGTAAAACTTCTCAAAATATTAATTAGTAAAAATGACTCACGAATTTTGGAGAACCACTAGAGCAGTAATTTATTGTCGAAGCCGTATTAGAAAAAATGGCATCTAATTGACCATGTGTAGATAACTGTACTTCATCTGTTTATTTTCTTAAAAGAAGAAAGTGAAGGTAGAAATGAATGGTTTTAATTATCTGTATTAAAGATATATACTATATATTCTTTTCCAAATTTAAGTAAGATATTAAAGTTTATTGCCGATGATATACGGAGGGATTGACTTACACTATTCCTGTCCAATTCACTTGCCTTTTCCTCTGTAATTTTCAAATATTTTCTTTTATTTCGAAATGAATCCTCATAATATAAAATGAATCGATGAAAATGCAATATAAAAAGGATCTCAAATTCTGTGGAACTTCATTTTTTAACCTTATCCAAAATATATGTTTTTCGAAAAAAATGCGGAGTGTTATAGTAAATATCAATATATTCCTTCACAAATAGAATACGCGTTTTTCGATGTAATTGAAAAGTCTATCTATCGTTTGTTTTTTCTCCGAAAACTATGTGAAATTTAAAACAGAAACCAGATCATTCTGAGATTTTGGTATTAAATCAGTGATGTTTTTTCACCTTTTGTAAATCCATTTTTTTACCCCATTGGCGTGAAAAATGTATATTCCAGAGATGTAACACAGTAATTTTTATTATAATTTTTTATTTTTTCTTACACAAAAGTGTACCAACCACCGACATGGACCAATAGGTATGTACAAACGAGCAACCCCATAAATTTAGCCTCTTCCCTTTCCAATCTTTCGATGAATAGTAAGTGGTAAATTAAATTATTACAGGTATGATAATCCAATGTGAAATGTATTAATGTTTAACTCCTGCATTTAAGAAGTTTTTCTTACTTTTTCTCATATTTTATACATGATGTTCTTTGATTTTCTTAGAATTTATAAACGTCTTTAACTCTGAGATAATTAGTAAATTTAGGGTATTTGCAGACTTCAAAATAATTTAAGGGAAAAAGCATTTAGAAAGAATGAAATGATATTGTATAAGGATCTAGACAAGTTATAAAATGGGATGATTCTTGACCATAAGAGTTCCATGTAGAGGAATGCTGGATACTTAACTTCTTCGAATGAATATCTCTTACTGATATATATTTGTGTTTTGTTCAGACTTCTAGGGAAAACTAATGACAGTAAAGACAGTTAAATTTTGGGGCAAATCTCTCGGATGATTTATCGAATGTGATACCCGCTTCCGTAACATACTTGGAAGACCACTTAAGAAATTCAGCATTTTCGAGAGAATAGTTGATAGGAGCGAAGAAAGAAGTGTTGTATGTATGTAGAGTATGAGACCCTGCCAAAAAGTGTTGTATTCAAGAATTAGATAAGGTATATACATCGAAAGACAAATTCATTTTGTTTAGAATTGTTACGACAAATCAGTGAGTTATTCTGATGTGTCAGAGCGTAGGATGGGAATCTTTAGAGGAAAGATTAAAATTAAGGCTCAATAGCCTCAAAGATAGTACTTTCTTGGAAGTCTTTGTGGTTATTACGCAACTTCATTGTTAAATGGGCCGATATGATATTGCGAGAAAAAAGGTGAAGTGGATTCTAAGAATAATTGCTTCAAGAATTCCCCTCTTCCGCGAACGATATGTGGTAGTAACAGATTAGGGAAATAGAGTCATGGTTCGAGCATTTCTTGAAACACGCCGAAATGCGGCTTTCAGGGTACATGTACTGATTGAGATATTTTATATAATATTCACCCGATATAATTTTCTGTAGTATCGTACCGTTTATCCATAACATGAGTATAGTAAGTTCTAATGAGCATAACGAGGGAAAAAATTTCATTTCGCAGACATTTAAGTTTGATTTCAAACATGAAGATATCCGCTGAGTCAGCGATCGAAACGCCGGCCGTTTTTCAAAAATTGATCCGTTGTTAACCTGAGATTGTCTGTTATGGTGCCGCGCAAAGTAGAAGCACGGGATTTTTCTGCATTAAATTTGGTTTATTTTTTCCTCTCAATCTTGCGTGCATCGCGGTCAATCTCCTTTCCGTTTTGTCTTATGCGTTCATTATGATTTTGTCTTCGACTTCGGCCGATGCGATTCTAAATAGAAGAGGTCAAAGGAAATGCGTAATGAGAAAACGACACGGTAATTTACAGAGAAGTTAAAAGAAGAGGCGATAGGCTAACCTTGTCGAATGATTTAGATAGAATTATGAAACATTGCGATGACAGGAATTTGGAGCTTGATATAGACATATTTCGATTGTTGGCAAAAGAAAATCTTTTGCCAATCATTCTTGGTACTGCCTCCGACGGAAATAAAATACAACTGTCGATTCGATGAATTATCTTGGAATAATCCATAATAATAACTTAACATGGGGTACCCACACCCATTAAATATGTAGGTGAGCTCTTAAGAAATTCGGCTTCGTTTAGAGAATAGTCGGTAGGAGCGAAGAAAAATTCCGAGAGTGAAGTTACTTTGCGCTACTTATTTCTCACCTCTAGTGATGGTGTGTGCGGGACCTGCTGAAAGTGGTTTTATTCGCGAATTAGAAAAGGTACAACGAAAGGCAATACGTTTTGTAAAGAATTGCTATGACAAATCGATGAGCGTTACACGGATGCTTCAGGAGGCAGGATAGAAATCTTAAGAAGAGAGAAGGTTCAATGAAAGACTTTTATTTTTAATTTTTACTTAATAAATTCAGAGGGATGTTACCGATGTTCTGCGTACTCTTTGTTAAATCGGCCGTTCTGATACTACGAGAAAGATCAGAAAAATTGATGCAAAAACCAGTCAATTCAAGAATCGTTTTTTTCCGAGAAAGATACGAGAAAGTAATCGATTAAGAAAGTAGGGTCATGGTGCATGCACCCCCTGCCACATGCCGAAAGGCGGCTTGCAGTATACATATGCATGTGCACTGCATGCATGTAACATATCCATGAAAAATCATAGATATGTTACATACCAAATTAGTATCCAAGGACATGAAATTGAGTATTTTGAATAAAAAAGGCTGTCTATGTGCTCACTCCGTAAATGAATAACATGATAGTTATTTATATGTTAAGTACGTATGTATATTCAAACTGAACTTAAATATTTCCAGAAATATTGCTTCCGTTGAAGATAGATAGGTTTTAATAACACAGTCGGCATATTCTCGACTTAACTTGCTTTCGTTTTTACCTCCAGTAATCGCCTAGAATTTCCTTAGCATAAGTTTTATAAGCATCATATCATATGAAAAGCATTACTTGGCATTTTTAAGTGCCTGCAAGCGAAGTTTCAAGTTCTTCGTAAGTGTAAGTGGCATCCTTTTCGACTGCGTCTAGAATATAATCATCCGTTGAAGACTTATCACCGGTAAATAGCTGTTATCTTTCGTAGCACCATATTTCACATTAGAATTTTTATGTCCAAAATTTCGCTTGTTATCTCCGGCAAGTAGGCAATGATAGCGAAATAAACAGTGGTGCGTGAAATAAATGCCAGAGTAGGAAAACTGTTCTTTTTTCATTCCATTCAGTGGTAATGGATTTCCATTATGTCTCGCCTCGTCCTTCAAATTTAATATCTTAAAGGTAGCTATAAAAATAAATAAAATAGAGATGTTCGTTTAATCGTATTATATCCGAGGGAAACGTTTTCCTTCGCTTATGTCAAACATCGGTCAATCATTCTGTTCCACGTATCATTGATCTAGATTGTCGCAAGAAACTTGTAATGTTAGTATGGATATCGAATGTATGTATAAAGTGTCTTTATCATTAACGTTTCTTCCATTTATTAAACACAATAAAATAAAATCAGGTTTACAGTGTTAAAGAGAGACCAGTCAGTCTAAAATTGGATTACGTTGGCAAATTTATGTGAAATATAAAATAAAAAAGTCGGTTTTCACGCTATCAGATCCTGTTGTATATTATAATCATAGAAAAACATTTTCCATGTCAAAGGAACTTGAACGGAAACATTTTATATTACACGTGAATTTGCGGTAAAATAACTATATTGGAAAATATATGGATAAAACAACTAGAAATTGAAAACAATCTTACAAATTAAGCGATTGAAATAGCAGGAAGTTGTCACAAATTAGGTACTTTATATGATTAAAAAATTCCTAGTTCTCTGCCTCATCTATTTATTTGATTTTGAATCATGATTATGAATGCGTAAGGAAGGTAGCGCAGAAGGAATTAGGGCTGCAATATCCAAGTCTTTCTGCGATTACAAATGTATTGCTATAAGTTTGAAACTGAAAATCATGTCCTTTTGTTAAGAATGAGGACTCAAATTTGGTAGTACAAGTAGGTAGAATAGATTATTGGTTTAAAGCGTGATATTAAGGATAACTTACCATTGTTATAAATTTCCGACTAAAACTTTTGCAATAGCGAAAGAATCCACAGCCACTTTTTCAACAATTCTTACTGTTTATTCTTACAAACTATTATGTCACAGTGACAAACGGTGCGTGCGATATTTAATTGCTGCACTAATTCTAAGAATTTTATTCTGATCTCTTCTACTTTTTTATCGTCATCTTTGAGAACGGGACTCAGTTGTTTCAAGTATATATCGATTTATATCTTTCTTAATTTTTTAGCATAATATTTTATGCATTATTCTATTGTGCTCAAATAGTAAAAATAGTATTTTTATATGTACATATGTTTATATTTTATGGTATTTTTTCGTTTGTTTTCATAATTGTTTCCCTCTCTCTTGTTAGCTTCGTAGTATTCTATCTTATTATTCAGTCCATTTAAACGTTAAACAGAACTATCAATTCTCAAATTGGCCCGAAATAAAGACCCGCGTATTTATAGTAGTAGTATCAATATTGTTAAAATTATTTCGAAAGCTGAGGTCATTTCGCACGCGGGCTCCCACCGGGAATCAAACCAGGGTACGCAGGGGGTCAAAGTCGAGCGCGCTGGCCACTTGGCTATCCGTTAGCCAGGGCGTTCGTGTTTAACTCTGACATCTGCACGTAAATGATGCCGATGTAAAGCTTCGGGACATCATACTCACTTCGAGAATCGAACCCGAGACCTCCGTAGGCGCGCTTAAAGGAAGACCTGTCACATATATGGAGTACGTGCACGTATAGTAACCTCTTATGATCCCATCTCGAGAGCACGGGTTTAAAATCGCACCTAGGTCGCTCGAGCCGCGCCAAGACGACCTCCCGCGTGAGCCGCGGCGGCCGCGTTTTTTGGGGAACGGCCTCGGTACCTTGGAAAGTAAAAGCTGCCGAGAGGCCATTGAGGATGGATCTGGAGTGGATTTGCGTGCTAACTCGACGCGTCGGAGGGAAAAAAAGTCGTCTCTCGAAAGAAAAAAGAAGGGAGACGAGGCCCTCGAAAAATTCGGTCCGTGGCGATAGTGCGCTGTCTCCGTGACGGCGCCCCTCCACCGCACCTCCGCCGCTCCTCCTAAAGCTCAGTTCGCTTCAGGACTCCGCGACCGAGTGACGCGTATGGATTTGTGGTCGTGCGCTCGTTTGAAGACATTGCTCGTGCTAATTGGGAAAGACTCGCTCGGAGCTCACCACGCATAAACTTGTCGCACTGCGTCTGCCCACTCGACCGCCGGAGCCGCTATTTTCCATGAGTCCGACGTCAAAGGCCGAGTGTTGAAGTGAGATAGATTATGTTTTCGTGGAGGAAGAAGAAAAAGGAGGCTGCCGGTAAGTGATGCGTGGAGAGCCGGTGGACGCGAACAATCAATCGGATCGGCGATCCGCTCGCCATCGATTCTTCGCCGCCGCCAAATCCGCGGTCCGCGAAAAAACGTCGCCAAAATCAATTCCGCGAGTGCCATCGCCGCGAAGGCGTCACCTTTCGCGGGAGGGAAAATGGGCTGGTCTCCCGGTGGCCCCCGCGGAGGATCCCCGTCTCGGAATGCGTGCTCACGTTTCGCTGGAACGCGGTTCGCATCATACGCGCCGCGGCCGAGGATTTAATCAGCGGACGCATATTAGGGAGGCGGGCTCTCTCGTTGAGATGTGAATGGGCGGACGCCATTCATCGATTGGTGCTCACGAGGAAGGGTTTCGCTCGAGTGGAGATGCGAACGCAGAGATGAAAATTCGGAGGTTTCTGGGTCGAAAAACGAGGAAGGACGTGAGGAAGAGAGCCCCGGTTCGGAGCTGCCTTATTAGACGCTAATGTGCGCGAGGAATGGCGCGAGACGAGAGATCTATGTCTGGCGCAACCTGAATCGATCCCCGAAATGATGCTTTTCCTCTATCGAATCCTCTATTTAGACTCGACCGAATGTATTTAGTACGGTCCGAATGTTTCTAGTCGAGGGTAAATTAGTCCGCGCTAAGCCCGTTCTCCCGTCGTCTTTCGATCGCTCAAAATTCCAGCCTGGAGAAGTTTAAGTCATACCTCCCTTACCAACGTGGAGTGGCTCGCCCTCTCTTAAAGTTGAGGCTCTCGGAACGGACCGTACTTTGCAGGGGTCTTTAAGGATTTGGGAGTCACGTACACGGGCGGCGGTTCTTATTATATGCCTACCTCTTCCCTCCCCTTTTATCGATGAAAAGTACTCGAAACGGATCCATCTTTAATCGCCTCGAAAAAGAAAGATTTCTGTCGTTAGAGAACGCGGGATTGAGAGAAATTCGTTTCGACAGCTAACGTGAAGTGAGATAGGTTTGTAGCGGGGGAAAATCGGTTTTTAAACTCATTCTTTCCACGAACGATCCGCGATGGTAATTAACAGAGGAAATAGGTCGAACGCTTGGTGTTTACAACCCCTACCGGAGGCCGAGAGGCTGCTCGCTGGGCATGAATGCAGACGGAGATTCGTCGCATGTGCGTTGTTGTCAGTCATTTCCCAATAGTCGCCATCAATGTTTTTCCATTTCGAGAAGTCCCGCATGAAAGGAAGGGTTAATTAGACTCCCCATCGACGTCAATTTTTTCCGTGTTCCTACCCATCTTCTCTCCATGTGGGACTTAAATTAACGGCCCCAAGAGCCCCGGCGCCGACTGCAAATCCGTGTTATTCCTCCAAATGGATTGACCATTTGGCCCAGAATGTTTGCCGCAGTTTGCTCCCGTCGCCAAACACATTTCAGGGACAATTTTTTTCGCATTCCCCTCAACCGATGCACTTTCGGCCACAAGGCTCCGTAATCAGATTAGCCAATCATTCGGAATGTCCCGATCTTGTATCGTATCAGCTACCTTCGTATCGATTTCGTTTAATTTTTTTATCGAGATCTTGTCGCATTTTCCTCTTGTGGCCTCGTCATTTCGATGTCCAAGCTGTGTGATTTCGTGAGATTTCTGACCGGCAACGGCAGAATCGAAGGTGAGTGGCCCTATTACGTTTAGGTACGTTTTAACTGTGCGAGTAAAGTAGTTTTTACTCTCCTAAAAGTGTCGCGTGTACACGTGAGTTACAACTCACGCGCTCTTCACTTCGTCGGACACTCATTCGGCCGAGCATTCATTTCTTCACGCTTTGTTATGTACTATCCGAATTATTTACGTCAATATGTTTCGAAAGTGTTCCGGAACATTATGGGCTATAACCACGAGGATTTTTCTCCGTTTATGAACTATTCTTCTAAAAATTGCGAAACGTCGATTGTTCTCCGGAAAGATCTCCGCGATCGTGTTCACCTCCAGTCAAGTGAATATGGATTTCCCAATAATGAGCACTAGCTGTCAATAGTCAACGCCGTAATTTATTTCATTTTTGCGATGGCACGGATCGCACAGCGTGACAAAAGGCATCCAAGCAGGAGCATGAAAGCATGTTTGCTCATAAACAAAACCTTAGAAATGCTTGCGGAAAGGATCTGGTTATCACTGATTTGACCGAACCAACTGGTCTTGAGGAAAGAGTAATGAAAGGAAAACCTATTGTTTCTCACTTACTCGCGACTCTTTCTCCGCCTCACTAATTAATCTCTTCAGAAACTGAACAGTCCATATCTAGTGCAAGAGATATCAGCAGTATCGGAGAGGAAGACTAGATAAACGGTTGATTGGAGTTTTCTTGAGAATTGTTGCTGTGAGGCAAAACTCGGCTACACGTCCAATTTTAAAAACGTCCGTCCCGTCATCATAATCTTCATCCTCCTCCTTGGTAATCCATTTGTCGTTAAATTTGACATTTCTCTATCCAAGATAAATAAGGATTATTGAGTGTTTTAAGTTTGATTCTTTCATTTTGCGGAGTAATATTTTTGTTTATATAGAAATAATATTTTGATATCCCTCTGAAAAATAACATTAATTATGCTAAAATATCTTCAGTTTTTTATTCTCGTAAATCATCGTAATTTACATCGATGTCGCGGCAACTTTTATGGAAGTATTCGAAGAAAAATATTTGTTAAGTAAGGCGTTTAAGTTGTTTCAAATATCTCTCTGGTAGAGGTAAATTTATGTATATTAAAACAGCCCAAATTATTTCGAGATAATGAATCTAAAACGGAAAATATCCTTAGAAAATTGTTCGAAAAGCTTGTCCCGTTTCGTTCTATTTAACTTATAAAACGCATTTTTTGAATATGTAGTTGGGATATAGGCACCCAAGGTATAGAGCTCCAACGGCCATAGTATCACAAGTATCACAAGACCGTAATTCTCTGAGAAGCAATGGAAAAAATAGCCCGGAGAGTACCCAACTGCTATTAATTATAAATACGCTCGTTTTTATGTTGTCGACAACAGCAGTTGTAAGAGGCTATATAATGTCAATCCGCTGCAGTAAAATAGATTCGATTCCGGTACTTCGTCCTCCCTCGCGTATTAATTGCACATCTCATATTGGTTCATTAATCCCTTGTAACGTAGGAATGATTGTCTGGATGTGCAACATTCGCCTTTAGTGTCATTACGTATAGGAAATGGTCGATGAGTAAAACAAGTTGCGAGTGGGCATCCAACTCGTTTGCAGCTGGGGCATGCTTGTTCTCAAAGATTATTTAGAACGTTACATAGTCACACGTCACAACCGTACAAACAGACTGGACTGAGGGGAAGTGAAAACTGCCAGGCATTCACAATAAGTCAGAAGAAAAACCCCTTGGAAAACCTCCCGTGGGCAGGACAATCATCAAAACGTTAGATCGGCAGTATATTAAAATACTACCGATTAAAGGATTCCTCACATCCCATTACGTACCTCGCATCTTTCATTTCATCGCACTCATCACCCGTCTGTTTATGAAAACAATCTTTAAGTATGAATCCTCGTCAAAAATAGTATCCGAGATTCCATGACGATATCCACAGCTCGAACCTTCGCACATCATGTTCATTCCTACATCATAAAAGTTTGTAAATCACTAGTGTAAACTCTTAAGATGATGTCTCTTGTCGAAAAAGCTCGCTTCCATCGATAGATTACGTTTCCTCGCCTTAAAGAGAACCACCCGAGAACTAAATGCCTCGTAGACGCTTGTCGGTTACGCATGGATTTTTCGCCGCCTATCGTGGAATGAAAATTCAGTCCAATTAATTCATCTAAGGGAAGGCGTGATTTCATACCACTGATCCTTCCGTCATCATTGAGCAGCTTCTCTAATGTTCATATGCATTTTCCTAAGCCCCCTAACTGCTTATAAATTCTCCCCTGTCTGGTTACCTTATTCTATTTTATAGGGATTCCCTCTCACGTATTTCACACATCTCAGTTCGCTATTCGCTTAAAATTTCCTAGCACATACTGTACATTTCCTATACATACCGCAGTGCAGTTCTCTGCATCATTTCACGTTCTTTTATCTGACCTACCTCGCGTGGATCCCAGAGCATCGCACCCATTTTAAGGACGCGTGATTATTTTCCCTTGAAATCTTATCAGTTTAGGTCGATTCTATTTTTCAAATTTAATTTTACGGTGAAGACTGTCGAGAGATAAGCGCATCTTATTTAGCCGTCGACTTGGATGCATGGTTCTTTTCAAGCGCTCGGCATCATCAAAGCTCTTTTTCCATTCCTTCTGAAACGCTTATCGTCGGGTTCCTTATTAATTCGTCGCGAAGATAGCCGAATTTTATGGTATGACGCTGCTGCTTAGATTTCGATCTTTGAAATCCGATTTTTCCGCGATTGTCGATTACGATTTGATGTACCCAATGTCGCGAACGGAGAAAAAAGAAACGGGAAATCGATGAAAGAGAATTCTGAGAATTGGTGTTTGAGTGGAATAGTAATTCTTAAAATTCGTCCGATGCCGAAATGAAATGACTTTATGGCAGAGTTTTATATTCTTCGAGATATTATAGCACATTCATGCATATATTCCTGTGTGCTTACTCAATTTCAGGTGTGAAAGTCGCCGTTTGGTTTTTTAAATGATGCTCGGAATTGAGCAAAAATGTGGTAAAATGATCCCGCAGATTAATCTATTCGTTGATTTTTCGATTATCCGGTGATGTCACATATTTTTCTATTAAAGTCAACAATCCAAAGTATTTGGATTAAATTTAGGTTTAGGAGAAACTTTCTGGGATGTCACTAAATATTTGTAGCGATTCTATGACCGAATATACTCGTCCTAATAGGAGACCCGTTCTCTGATTGTCCTATGAAAAATCATACTAATTTTCAGGACAAATTCACCAGTTATTACCAAGACATTTTGTATATACCTTAAGATATCGTAAAATATCGACATCGTAAAATAATGATCTCGATAAACAGTTGAGTCATAAGAATTTGTCATAAAGATTCATTCCGTATAAAAAGACTAGGAATGAAGAGAAGCGTTGTAATTTTCGCATTACAAGTGGAAACGTTTCTCAACGAAACAAAGTTTCTCTTCATTCTACATTTCCATGACACCGCGCCTCTTGCTTTGAATTTTAAATCAAGTAATTACATCAAAGATAACTAAGACTCGCAGTAGAAAAACTGTTACTTCATGACAAAATTCCTAATTTCATTAAAATTGTTTCTAAAATTTGCTAGTCGTATTTTTTAATATGACGTTATTTTACGAAAAGTGTTGTAAAAGCAATGTTTTAATATGTCGTTATTTCATAGATGCAAAGATTCGTGATTCCGAAAGAGTAACTACAACAAGCTGAAATTCGTCAGCCAGATAATGTGGATTCCAAAAAGAATCTCTTAATGATGCGACAGGGAAGGGGAAAAATTCTGAGGAATGAAGTTTGTTGACATTGTCGAATCAGGCAGGTTTTGCCGTTCACGAGGATGCATTCCATACCGCGACGCTTCGAAACGAAAAAGATTTCACGTAAACTAGAGCTCAATAAATAAACTCCCTTCCCGTTGAAGTTCCTGAGCAACTGACTCATTATCCTGCGGGGAAATAAAACGAGCTATAAATCCGTCCCGACCTAGCGTCGAACGTCCGTGCTTCTACCAACACCATCCCTCCGCGTGTGAGAACGCTTTTTCGTCAATCTGGAACTCTTTTTTTAGGCGGACGATAAACGACTTGCTCCTTCCTCTCCGTAGACGACGAGAGACGCATATTGACCGAGGAAAAATAAACGCAAAGTACAAAGAAAACGTATCTGGCTGTACGAAGCGGCTATTTAAACCAGAGTCAACATTGTCTCTCGCCTTTTGATATTTTGCTTTGGTATTAGCGTATGACAATGTTGCTTCGTTTTGAACCAAATTAAAATATTTTAGCTGCCGTTTCGCTGAATTAATTATCCGACGGAAGTCCCCAATCTGACGGTAAATCTAAAGTTTATTCCTCTTTCCTTTCAAGGATTATAATTCCCATTTTTACAGCTGCGATCCGTTACCTGATCAAGTTTTCCTAGCAAGTGATTGGTTTTAAGACACCCGAACAAGTTAAATCACTGGCAAGTCAGATGCTGAAATTAACCTTGGATCAGAATCATCTGATGAGCATCTGTTTTTAAAAGCGAAAAATGAATGAGCCGAATCAATCTTTTCTTCCCAACAGCGGAAGTTTCCTTCATTTCTCGATGCTAATGTTTAAGTATCAAGACCGATAATGAAGACGACATCAAATATGCCATCGATCGTTGTAATGCATTATATTTCCTCTCTTTGATGTTTAAATTATAACCCGTTTCCATTTTGTTCACTAAATTTACGAGTCGCTGATGATTTACCATTCCGCTTCCTTAGTCTCCTTTTAAATTCCTATTAGGAACATTTAGGACACATGGTAAACCAATATAATAGCGGAAATATATCCCTGTTTCGAATATCTTGTTCGTGTTCCCTAAGAAATCCGAATATTATTACTGCTAAAATTACAATAATCCTGCTGTCTAACTTTGCATTAGGTGGTAGCATCATTGAATACACATATCATCACCTTCGTAATTATAATAGATTAAGGGATACATCAAAACAAAATTGAAGTACATTAATTAATCGAAAAATATAAATCAAAGCAAAAAAATTGATCCAAAATACGTGAATGTTACATATACGTGAATATTGTATGGAAACTCTTCTTGAATACTTGATGCAATGAGTACATGATGAATGCACATGAAAACTTATACATGGTGAATCTTAGTCATAGAAATAACTATACAAAGTAATAACTTCCTTTATTATGTATAGTATAGTTAACTATAACTAACCGCAATACCGTGTTATATTTCGCATATGACCACACGATGATATTTCTATATTCAAGTAAAGTTTTTCATAATTCCTGGTAGTTCCACGTTTTATTATGTGGCGGGGACTATGTGTTAGTTTATATTATTAATAATTATATAAGAAATATAATTATATATAAAGAAGAAATATAATTTTTGCAAATCGGCTCTGTTTGTTCCATAGTTGATAGAGACGCAAATGAAGTTGAAGTGCATTCCAGGAATACGGCGTGAAATGTTATCTCAGCTTAAGCCGTTTTGTTTATCATGACCCTTGAGTTCAGAGGCACCATTTTTCTAAAAATTTCCTTCGCAGCAAATGCGTAAAGATAGAGAATTATATCATAATTTCTCGCTTTTGAGCAGAAGAATGGTGGGCGGAACATCGGTGATAACAGATGAATCATTTGGCTTCCATGAATAATCGTCGAGGAAAGCCAGAGGTAGCACATCTTACTCGCATGCCTCTCTTCAGTTAGTAACACCCACATGGTTTAACTTTCGTCAGCAATCTACTCTCGGAATTCTGTTAACGCAAAGGAATCCAGTGCTCGACAAAGGGTTCGGCTTCCTATAGGAAACCTGCCAAACAGTTCTACCCACGGCACACCACGGATGGGATTTTGTTTTACGGCTCACAAGACATAAATAAATATTTTTTATACTAATTTGAATACATATTTTGTCGAAACAATAAGTAGGAAAGAGCTGCTTACACGTCGAATGTTCCATTTATGAATTATAATCAGAGTAAAATGTTTATTCTCTAAATGTTGACATTTGCTAGGTTATTGGGACCGTATCTCTTGCGAATGTTGAAATTAGAGTGTAGTCGCTCAAACATCCAAGTGAACAAATAATCAGCAGATACCCAGAAACTATTTAATTAATCTATAAGTACTATTCTGTGTGTATATTGTAACATTTTACCGGCAGAATTTATAATGCTGCAAATAGCCTCCTTATGATGTATTAGCGCACCGGGCAAGGTTGAATTTAGGCGCTCCTTTCGATATTCTTTCTTCCCCAATATCTTGGATGTATTGGTTAGCATTTTTTGTGTCCATTTAGTATAGTACATATATATTGTATATAAAGAAATAAATTTGCTGCAGCTATGTTTATTAACGGAAAAAATAAAGAAGCATATTAATTTACAGGAAGTAAATGAACGCAAAAATACAGTGTAATTTCCCGTACGTCGGGAGTATTTCGCTACATTTCGTTTAGATAGCGATCCATATATTCGTAAAAATAGTTATCGAAGTTAATTAAAAAATTATACCCACAAGCCATCAGATAAGTAACTTTTTAAGGATCGAATGGATTCCGATAACAATTAATTATCAATTAAGAAAAATCTTATCTATGACTCTAATACAAAAAGAAAATAGGTTTCATATTGAAACATTATTGTAGCCAACTTATCTTGTATCTTAGGTGGAGCAGAAGATTATAGTTTGAGCAGTGAAACACGTCTAATAACTCTGAACAAGTAAAATCTTATCTTGAAATTTTTGTGCCCTCCCCTCTAATGCCAGTGCCTCGGGCGACAGCCTGGCTTGCCCGTCTCTCGGTCCGGCTCTGATGCTACAAAACAATTGATATTTGCCAACATCAATTGGTTTTTCAGAAACAGTTTCACACTTGCGTAAACAAAAGGTTCAGAAACATTTACAGGTACCTCGCAAACTTTCACAGTTTAGCATCGACACCACCCTCAAAGTTTTCGCGGCTCACTAGTGTATCGCGGCACACAGTTTGGAATGCACCGCTATAGGGGAACTGCGCGCCGAGAAAAATTTTCCTTATCCTCTAATGGGAAAGAATTAGGAATCACCCTCATGTCCGACGTGTAACTCACAGCATGGTATATATATGCACAATCAAGATCTATTAGGTCGTGCAACTGTATTAGAGATGATGACTCGGTCGGCTCGAATTGCTCCTTCATCGTAACCGTTTTATGATCCGACCGTCGCTCCAAAGCAAACGGCGAACGGGTTACAAACGCCCTTCTCTTCGAAATGTTTTTGCTCTTAAAGGAAGGGAAAGGTGGATGGGAGAAATGAAATCCAAGAATCTTCGCACGCGTTCGTTTTTGGATTCGGGACAGCGAAAAGGAGCCGAAGAATGGAAATGGTCGTTGATTGTAGATATGCGTCCGCGATGACCCATTGTATTCCGATTTGCTTTCACAACGCGATCTCATATTCGCCTTGGTGGAAAGGTTCGAGGAGTTCGGGAATCTTTTGGTCGGGAATAATGCTCGTTTACTATCTACTTTTCCTTTCCTCTTCGGTGTGAATGGTGGTGTCACTGTAGAAATATCTATGCCCATCACGCTTAGCTCAGGAGAATTAGCGTTAAGAAACGGTTGACAGCTGTAGAGTTCTAATAATTACAGTCAGTCATCGACTGGCGACCGTGTTCGGTTGTGACCGACAGATAGAAGGTTGAGTACGTAGAATATTAATCATTTTTAGATAGAAAGAGATGAAACATCGCTAATGATCGAAGATTTCAGACGCTCCTTTGATTATGGAAAATGCATTTGCTTGCCTTCTCGTTTCTACGAGTGCTGCAATGAATTAAGTTCAGAAACTACCTACAGTTAACTATATCCCTAATTTCTCTTAATATGATAATAATTTAGTCTTTATTTATGGAACTCATTTTAAGCAAATTTGGTAATGCTTACAATTAACTCTAATATCGTCAGTTTCTTTACGATAGTTTAGAATCCTATTTTACTGTGACGAAGAAATTAATGAGATTTCGGTATCCATATTGTTTACAGAAAACGGACATGAATTCGATCTTTTCAAGTAGTGTAGGTAACGGAAATACGGAATACATTTAGTTCAGCTTGAGTATCGAGCGTAGATAAAGAAGGCATTGCGATTCTGATATCATCGTGGTATCAGAATCGCAATTCCGCTGTACTCGGAATCGCTCGATACCGAGTCTTCACGGGAAATCACTTGTAAAAATTCCATAGCGACCAGCTTCAATTAGTTTCAAACTTCAAAACATTTAAAAAGGTTCACGCCGATTGAGAGAATAAGATTTCACAGAAAAAAGATGTTGATAAATAAACCAGGAATGACAGAAACCAAATCAACCAAAACCCCTTCCGCACACTCATCAACGATTGCGTAGTATTTCGATGTTATTTTTTCACGCAAGAACTCCCAATTTATTGTATCTAAATAGCAAGAAGTAGATTAAATTCTCCTCTATGTCAATGGGAAATAATAAGAAAAAATATTACGGTGAAAGAGGTTATTTTGTGATATTTTAAGTGACATCATATGTCATACGTAAGAGATGGCTTTAGATTCCCAACTGGTTTCACTATTTGCCTCTTTCTTTAAAAGCTCTGTTTGATGATGAATGAAAATCGAACGCCTCAATGGAACTCATCACTTCAACCAAGTCTTTTTTTCAACTTCATTATGCATTAGTTCTATCTTGCGATCATTCATCGATAGCCGCGTATGACGGCCAGTGAAGACGCCATTCAAAATTCGCTTCGCAGAAATTCCACTCCGAGGCAATGAAAACACGCCGTTCCATTCACGGAAGCTCTTATGAAGCTTACACTTGAGTAAATGATAGTCGCGAGCTATTTCCAATTTTTAGAATCATTTCCATTTCAAATTTTTCGCTTGTACTTTCTAGAGCCTTATTTTTTCTTTGAAATTTCTCTCTGCTACTCAGTGAAGCACTGCTAGACTAGAATTTAAAAATGACTCTTCTGCTAGTTCCTAACATTCCTTTTTCACGCGAAAATAAAATACTCCCCGTAAAAATTAAAATACTAGCCGTCTAAATGTACCTCTGGTGTGGAATATTCCGCATTTTATTCATTTTCTACGTGTTTGCTGCCGGACGGTCTGTTGAAATATATTCCTCGGTCTCTCTTTTCTTTCGCCAACCTGCGATAAAAACACAAGTCGCTTAATTTTTCATTTTCACATTGGATTTTTGCATTTACTTTTCCACTCACTTAACAAAATTGTTCACGGTTGGATGATTCTATCGGCATATCTCCCGTGAGCATTTAACTTTAATGAAAACGTTTTAAATACAGGAAATTAAGAGGAATGCGCCTCAACGCCGTCGTATTCAGGTCATTAACGGAAATGTATCTAGGAGAATTGGGGGATGTTTTGTCGCTAATCTCTTTCCAATCGCTTCATTTCCTCGTGATTCGTTTATCACCGTCACCTCCCTCTCATTCTGCCTCTATGATTCATCTCGTCCTGCTTTCCTCTCTCTCTACAGGAGACAATCGTGCTTCGGAGTTTGTCCCTTCACTTTTCCACCGACTGCTCTCTTAGCTCACTCTGACTTCTTCATTAGTTGCTCGGACCATTTCATTTTCCTCATCATCTGTAGCACCACATCTTCATTGCTTCCAATCTTCTCTTCTCTATTACTCTCATAGATAGACTTTTTATTAGCGAGGTTAGACTCAGGTGAGCTTTTCTTCCACCTAACCTCATACTCCGTTTAATTTTTAATACTTACAAGGATTGATGGAAAAACGAAAAGGGAAAGAAAAGAGTGCGGGAATAAATCTTTGCAAATTGAGATCGACTCCGAAAAAACAGACGTGGCTGAAAAGTACGCGCAAAAAAGGAGCGAAGAAAACTGTAATAATACATAAAAAGATACAAAGTACACAATAACTGTAAGGTAGCAATAATATAGAATGAAATAAAATGAAGAAGAAAATTTTGAATTCATATGAAGAAAATGATAAAACACAGTAAATTGTTTGAAAAAAGAGAAGGAAGATTAAAGAAAACATTAAATTATAGACCTTACAATTACAATAGTGAAATTAATGTGAACCGTATTTCATAATCAATTCATATTCATTAAGATAATCGAATGGGTTGATCAATGATGATTCCAGCCAGAGACGTTTGCTAAGTAAACAATGTGAATTTCATAAATGTAATCTTCGCCATTGTATTTCATAATATCCTTCTTTTTTGATTAGATAAACCTGAAAATAGAGAGTCCACATCCATTTGAAGCAGTGTCCGCCCAACTTTTTTTTACTCGGGTTTCGAGAAGATTCGTTCGGCGGCATGCGAAATATAAATATATAAATATAAAAAGAATATAAAAATAAAAACGAGTACGAATTACCAAGAACGTATGACCGAATACCGAAATCCGAGTATTAATACGAATAATAATTAATAGATATAGTGTTTTTATTTGTAAAATCTAATGTTTAAGGCGCTTTTTTGTGGTAGGATTTCATATCAAAATAATAAAAAACCGTTTATCGAAATTTTCGCGGCACACTAGAATGGCAAGGCACATTGTTTAGAAGTTTCTGATCTGAAGAAATAGAGGTTTAGGTTTTATGAACCATCTCGTTCATCCAAACTCGTATTATTTGAAGTTAACCAGGGCTCCCGGATAGCCAAGGGGGTACCCGACTTTGTTTCAAGCAGTCCCGGGTTCGATTTTGGGTGGGAGGCCGTATGCACGAAATGACCTCAGAAGTCGAAACAATTTTAACATTATTATTACTACTACTTGAAGTTAACCGTCGCCCTTTCCTATTTTGACTTCACTTCATCACATTGATATCTATTTCGTGACTTCCACATGCAATTTTCCTCAGAGAGATGAATTCTCGTTAACTCTTCCTACTTTTCAGCGAATATTGGTGTATTGTTTGCTGAGCGTAGCACGTTCGCTGTTTCTCCTCGTATTTGCACACAACTTTTTTCTCTTACTTTAATTTTTACTCGTAATGAAAGTTAATTGGAACAGCAGAGCAATCAAAAACTCGCCTTCCCGCGAGTGCTCCAGCAATCACAGCCTCTCACTTGACTTCCGAGTTCTCGATTGAAAATTTTTAGCAGGACTCAATGGCAATGATAAAGTTGTGTTAAGTGACCCGTAGTTCACTATTCGAGGTGATTCCAATCGGATATAGCGAAATGTTCTAAGGAGAGAATTTTACTTTTTTCTAGTGATTTCTGTCATTCACAAAATTGGAGTATCTTTCGAAAAGACGGATTACATATTGAAATTCAACGGAAATGTACTCTCAGGGATATCGAGCAGTTTTCAGGATAGCTAAAGTGAGCTATCAACTCGCCATAAAGCGGTCGGAATGATTTCTTTATACCTCAAAAGCGTTTGGCAGGTTTTGAGAGATTTACCCTCCAGTGAATGGCAGAAGCGTAGCTTCGAATAGTACTTAGTATAGCTTACTTAGCTTCGAAATACCTTCAACTAGCATTCACCAATCTTTCTCCCTACTAAGTACTTATCTTTTTGGAAATGCAGACTATTTTATTTTATATATTATTATTTTGTTATTTTCATATTTATTGTTAATGATAGACAAATAATTCTATTGAATATTATAATTCAGCAATGTCACGCTACATGGGTAAGATGAGGAACTTTAAAGTTCATTATATAGAACGTATTTCAATGTTCCAAATCGTTTCAGAATTATAATCGCACGGGGCGCAGTTATATCAGTTTCATAATTTTTGCGGACGATCTACCGACTTACTTTGTGACACCAATGTAACACATGTCGGGAAACGCTGACTCAAGCCGATCTATATCCTTCGGAAACTTAAAATTTGACTTTAAAAAGTGAAACATCCTGTTTCCTCAGATGTTACGAGAAGACATTTAGCGTTCGTATGCGTTAGCTGTTTCCTTGCGGCCAGAAAAGAGGATCTATTCGACGGAAGTCATAGAATTGACTTCCGTTTCCTTAACCAGAAATCCGTGGCTTCGTGGCTGCAAGAGATTTCATTCTTGTGGTGTATTGATCCTAATGTAATAATACGGGGTCTTTCAAAAAGAATGAACCGATTACTAATCTTAATGAAATATAGCTACATATGGAAATAGCTTCTTGAAATGTTAATTGTTAATGAAATATAACTTTCTAAGCATTACTACAATATAGCTTCATGAAATCGTTTCATTCTTATGAAAGACTATATAGGGTCTTATATAGAGATTAAATACAATTTGGGATACTTATTTACCTTTATCCAATTTAAAACACTCAAAATATGAATTCAAAACTAGCTAGCATTTTTATATTATGAAATCGCCATCACTGTAACCATTTTTGGCTTCATAACTCGTGGCATATTATTCCAAGCATTTATACATCGGAAACGCAAAGAGGAATGAAGATAATCAACTGAAGTTAATATTCCGAAGTACATTTGTAATTAAACTCTTGCATCATATCTCATTTTATTTCCTCTTAATGCAAAAAAGCTTCTTTCGTAAGTCTTATAGCATAAAAACAAATCCTCTGTTAAATACCTCGCCAAATGCACGTGCATTTGATGTCAGATATGTTTTCGTGATTAGCTGTCGTAGAAAACAAAAGAACCGAAGTGAGAACGAATCTCTCCGAGAATGAGTCCTTTAGTACCTCAGGAGTTGCACAAGTCGGTCACGGTGCTATTCTTGGTTAGGCTAAGTCCGCATTGTCCGCTCCTACATAATTCATCCATCTCTGCGGGTCAGGTTCAAGAGCCATATTCTTTAGCAAAATAAGTATAATTATGTAAAATGTACTTTTCGTGCCTTGGCCATAAATGATTAGCTTATCGATTCCACGTATGGATTAGGCAATCTGCTTTTTCCATCTTCAACACCTTCTAGCCTTCTCTTTTTGTTCTTCCGACATCTCATATCCTATTCGATTTACTCTCCACCATTTCTTTGGAAGTTCGAGATTTTTGCATTCGCAGAACCTCTTCCAATTACTTTTGGATTCTTTTAATCTGTTATTCATGTCTTAGATTCATTTTCTCATCTATTTGCTTCATTCTTGATATTGTCATCTTGTACATCCATTTCATCACCACTTCCAATTACTTTCGGATTCTTTTAATCGGTTATTCATTTCGTAGATTCATTTTCTCATCTCATTGCTTCATTCTTGATATTGTCATCTTGTACATCCATTTCATCACCTCTACGGACTTAATTCGTTCGTGGTCATTTCCCGGATTCCGCCTACGCAGATTTGAGAAGTCATTTTCGTAATGTCATATCATTTATGATTGATCTTTTCCCCTCTTAGGACCCTATTTATTCTTCTACGCATGAGCTGGTATTTTTTACGCCACTCAAGATACCAAAGATGTCAACGTATTAGTTAAGAAAGATATATGGGGAATATAATATTTCCATATCGAAGGATGAAATGAGATGGCCTACCGAGGAGGAGACAGTAAGAACGAAACTTATAATTAACAAATGATTAACAGAACTAATTAACCGATAAAATATTTAGGGAATAGAGACATTAGCTTAAATAAGAGGGACATTAACTATTTTAATCAGTGGAATGAAGTTCCGCGATGTAAAAAGCTTGTATTGAAAGGGAATAATCATACTGTGATTGTATAATGTTTAGAAAATATAACTTTCCACTTTCCATCCCAAACTCCATGGATAAAATGTTAAGATTTTGACATCACATTCTTTGTGTGTGTATATGTAAATTCTATGGGAGTATGTATCTCCCTCATTGCCTATATTCTTCTATTATGGAAATTCTATGGTAGAAATTTTCTACTATTATCTTAAATGTGTACAATTTATTACGTGGATTTATATGAATGCGAGCGTTTTTAAGTTCGCTTGCTGGGAATTGGAGATGACTTTAAAATTTTTTGTGTATTATTACATGCCGATACTATTCGGATTACATCTACAGGGAGTAATCAGTAATGATTAGTGGAAAATGTGGTCAAACCGTGGGCTACAATTAATTTTCTAAATTGTCCCAGGTTCGACTGAAAGACTTTCTCAAGAAAGTCAATTAATGATTGACAGATAGAAACTATTTACTCGGTCTTCAAACGTTCTTCTTAAATGGACAAGAAAATGGAATATCTTTCAGAAGGGAGTGTGCAAGTTGTATAAAAAGCTTTAGGTAATAATATACATGTATTCGCGAAGGTCGTTGCTGGTCGTTCAGATTTCCTGCATGATAAAGAGTAGTTAGTCTAGTCTGTTTCTGTCGACCCGGGAATTATTTCTCTAGCAAAAGTAGATTACATATAGAAACTGCAAGAGATTGGGATACGGATCACCAGTATTAAATATAGATTCTTACAGTCATCTGAATATGTAGGTTCCGTAAATTTGCGGCAGTATATCCGAAGAGGCTTGTTGGTTTCTTAGGCCATATATGAGCTCCCCACCCTTGTTTGGTCATTCGCATAGGTGCCATACCATCTTTAAGCGTGTAGTGTAAAGCGCTCAACTTAGGAGGACGGCGGGAAATGACGAACCGCGGCTCTCCGCTACGATAGTTTTCGCTCTCCCCGAAATTCTCTTTCCTCGTCTTCCTATCAGCGATCTATCGCCGTCTTCGGCTTTTTTGACGTCGTAAGAAATAAGTTCAAGTCGATTTGCTCGGGCCCATTTGCATCTCCGCTTTCTTCTTGTGCGCCAGCTAATGGATCGCTATTATCATCGTGCCTAAGTTTAATATAGTCAGAGATTTACTCCTCCCAATAAATTATCTGAGGAGCGATTTCCTTTTTTTCGGCCTTCGTTCTTGCTTACAAAGCCACCCTCTATATTTAGCTGTTTACCTGTCTTAGGCGAGAAAAGGAGGCGCGTGTAAAAATACTCCCCTTCTTTTCACGCTTTAGACAGGTTTATTGCCTGGTGTTTAATGCCGCCTCGAGGATGTGAAAGACGATTGTATTACTTTATATAGGAAGAAAGAGCCCCTGACCACTGACCTTTGACCATCAACAATGTAGTTAAAGCTAGCTAGTGTGGCAATAAAGGAATGTTATTCGACGAGAAGAGGGAGCCGCTGAGGTTTTAACGTCGACTAAAAGATTTGCGATCGTATCAGCGGAGCATATTAATCCCTCGTATCCAGCCTAGAAGTAATAGAGTATACATCACTTTCATTGCTGGCAACGTGCGGGTATTGAATGTGATAGAATAAACTTCATTTAAGAGGAGGTAACTTTGTGAAGTAGCGTGATCATATTGAAACGAAGGTCAATTTTTCAGTAGAAACTAGATCCTGAATTTATATAACTTTAAATTTCGTAACAAAATCAAACGACATTGAGACCTGTGTTTTTAATTAATGGGAAATCTTGTTATTTCTTTGCATGAACACGTGTGCTGATAATATTGTGGTGGAAATCACATACTAATTGTAGATAATTTTTATTGAATGGTTTATGCGATTAAGCAATATTTGTATAATTTACGGAGAATGAGTAGCGTTCGAAGTGTTCGAAGTCCGCTAGCGAAGCATGTCGCATCAATAAATTCTAGGGGAGTGTACAGAGTGATGCTTTTCCATTATTAGTAGCATTCGAACTTCAGCATCCATGCGGTGGGGATGGATCAACGTGCCTTTTCGTCACGCTCCTTTAGCACAATTTTAGAGGAAAAAGTTTGAACGATGCCGTACAGCTCTTTTGACATATTACTTCCAGTTCGTTAATTTATGATGATACAAAAACGGCACCAGCTATTTCATTGCACTATCATTACGTTTAATGATCTTATATTTCTTATTACGCTTTATTCTTTGAGCAGTTCAAATAAAAGTTAATAATAAAATTTTTCTTGATTTGATGACGTACTCGCATCAGATTTAGGATCAATTCATGCGTGAGTGAATGCAATAAGGTCATTATCATGATAAACTCATCTCATACTTGGTCTCAGTAGCATATATAAGTTGTCATGAGCCCCACGCATCCAGCCGATTTCAGCACCTACCTTCGAATGTATATAGAGACGTAATTAAAGTAGAAAATATGAAAACAGTGCTGATATTTTGTGAAAGTAAAATTCGGAAAATACCTTTAAGATGGGTAATTCTACTTCATCCTAAAATATAGTTTATTTTATACCTGTGCACCTACTAAATGAGTTCCCTAAACGCAAGATTTTGTTTGGGATTTATTAATCAGTGCTCCCATACCATTTTTTTCCGGGGACCCGCAAACTATAGTGCTCGAGACCCCAAAATTAATAGTGAGTATTAACGTTGTATACCAGCAATAGATTTTTTATAAGTTTTTCGGCAGCAGAGGTCATATCCCGTACTTAACCCCAGTGGGAATCGAGCCTGGGACTGCTTTTATATCAGTCGAACGCGTTCTCCACATGGCTATCCGGGAGCTCAGTTGTATGCCAATATATTCCTATGGACTGAGATACGTTATCATCATTTTTTTCATTGGAATTATCTTTATCTCCGCGGCATTTGAATCTTATGGCGGCATTGAAAAAGACGTACGCTCTGATTATTCTATTAACTCTTCAAGGAATAGAAATGAAAATTTCTGTTCTACCACTATCGATCGAAGCGAATGAAAAAATAATATCGCCAAACATTCAGCTACAAAGCCTATTTGTACTATTGAATGGAATTTGGTTTTTAACCTATTAATGATTTGAATGTAGTTATAGTCTTTGCGATTCAACAATGTTTCGTTGCCTATGTATGATGATATTATATTATATAGGTCGGTTCTTGCTTTAACTTTCGGTGCTCATGATCGGTGATTATTTAAGGCCATTGCTTGCAGGAGTCACCATTTCATCCACCTATCGTAATAATGTTGAAAATGGCGCAATGACTGCTTAAAAATTGGCCGTTTTCCTTTTTTGTGCTCTGTTTCCCTTATGTAAGAGAGAGCGGACATTATAATTATTCCCGAAGGCTGGAAGAACGGTAGGGACTAGAAATAATATACCCTATTTATATCCACAGTTATCGATAAACTATAACCCTGGCAGCCAACGCGAGAGTCTAGCAAGAGACCCACGCGATTTGAGATACAAAATTTAATTTAAGGTTCATTCTTGATAAATGCTTCGAATATATTTTTCCACTTGAAATTTAAATTTGTAGCACTAAGAGCGATGTTTTTGGATGCGTCGGTATATGTTCGGAAATAAATGTTCTTTTAATCCATGAAGTTGTATAAAAAAACAGAGATGCTTATCGATAGGAAAAGCATTCTCTTTTAGAGCACCTGCTTTCATGCTTTGAAAATGTCTCATTATAAAACTGGGCTATTATTTATTCTTGTTAATTGTTTGAAAATATTTCTGCTTGTAGAGTTGGATTGTGTTTTTTTTTATTTCTAGGATACCTATTCGATGATCCGAAAATGGGGACCAGATAAAAATTTGACCCAACTTGACAGTTTTTTATTGCAAACTGAGAGAAAATCCGAAAACATATTCCTTACTTTTTAGTATTATATTTATATTTTTCGCTCGTTCTGATATTCTTGGTAATAAGGCTTATGACGATGGAAAGTCGCGTAGTGAACTCGGAAAAAACATTTATCCTATTAATAGTAATGATAGTTAAATTTTAATGGAGCGGGATTGAGACTCGCGAGTCTCTTCTTCCGTCTAACCCTTCTTCATTTAAATTTAAAAATAAGAGTAAAAAACTTAAACTTAAAAAACATTTTAAAAGTGCAAAGACTACTTTGCGGGTTTGAAAAGCATAAGTTTGAATTTAGAAAAATAAATTACAGCAGGAAAACATTCGCAATAGAGGTGCGGAAAACCTGCAGAACTATTTTTTAAGGAGAAATCATGATAAAATATATCTTAAAAGCAAACTGATCCTATAGAGTTTTGCAATTAGAAGAACTCAGGTTGAAGCTAATGGATAAGCAATTTGACGATGAAAGTTTACCCCGACTCAATCTTCTTTTCTTCTAAAATTTCAGAGGTTCACGATGTCCATTTTGTGATCTTGTAATAGCAGTCCAAATACCTTGTTGTTTATCTTGGCTGGAAAGAGCGGAATAGCTCTAGATTATATAGTTTGCGTGAAGACGAAGAATAATGAGAGGGGGAATTTGATATCAGCAAATTCTTAGTATAGTCTCGCACAATGTCTTGACGTTGACTAATACATACATACCAATAAAATACAATACGATACAATAAAAATTTATTTAACAGTAATTACAAACTTACAGGAGTAATTAGTCCTGAGGAGAATGAGGACCAGAGGTCAGTAGGACAAATTTGGATCGCATATGGAGATTTGCGCTTCGAAAGATCACTTTGGGACAGAGAGCGTTGGTGAATCACTTCGTCCGTAGTTGTTGGAACTTCCGCATCATTTATGTGTCAAAAGACATTGCCTTCAACCTCCGTTTTCGCCACTTCACCTCTCTTAGGCGGTGTACCCCAAGTTAACGATGCCTTTGGCGACGGAGTCTTTGAAGTCAGTGCTTGACTAGATGAGGCACATTAAACACCTAGCCAAGTGACGTAGTTTGCATTTAGAAATTATTCCCAATTCCAATTGTCTTGAAATTTTAAAACGTCCATAAAAAGAAATTCTGGCATCACGAATATGTGGAATTGATTTTTATTTGGCTATAAATTCTCAGATTACATCGTTAGCCTTGCTTTAATCCTGTTACGCGTACCTTTTCTTATTTCCTTCTTCTTAATCGGTTAGAAGAAAAGAAAGATCCCCCGGATAGCCAAGGGGGTAGCGCAATCGTCCTCGATGAAGGTGGTTCCGAGCTCGATTCCCGGTGCGAAGTAACCTCAGCTTTTGAAGCACTTTTAGCTGTAATATACGATTCTCAAAATCTCTCTTACGAAGAATTTACATTCATATTCAGGCGAATTACCCGGGGGGCTTACTTTACTAAGTTTTACCTTAGCCCTTGATATTGTTCTACCGGGTGGTGTACTTTATTAATTAATTTAATTGATAATTATTCAATTGATTCATAAATAATTTTTTTTCCTAGATGATGCCATATGAATTATTCGTAATGTAATGCCACATTCTCTACTTTGTATTAGAAATTGCTGTTTCATTTTCCCTTTGAGTATTTAAATAGGCATAGGATTGTCAGCTAAGTCTATGAGAACGGAATTCCAATTACCTTATTTGTTTGTGGTTAATTTGTTAGACTTGCCCAAACTACAATAGATCCAACTAACGCTAGGTTTTCAAAAAAAGTTTCAGAAAATGTCATCATTAGCGTTGAAATTGGCACTATGTGTGTGGAAAATTACTCATTGGAATTGTTTTGTGTAGCTTAATTTCGAATCT
The DNA here is from genome assembly GCA_036926295.1 of Pachydiplax longipennis. Taxonomy (NCBI): domain Eukaryota; kingdom Metazoa; phylum Arthropoda; class Insecta; order Odonata; family Libellulidae; genus Pachydiplax; species Pachydiplax longipennis. The sequence continues at coordinate 9,322,874 of JAVFKF010000010.1, forward strand.
TCCTTAATGCCGGTTAAGTCTCTTTTTATAGGCTCACTTCCGTTTACTCTGACTATGAGCGCATTTCAAATTGTTTGAAGTTAGATGATTGTGTTTGTCGAAATTCGCATCCTATTATTAAGCGGTGTTATTCCCTGATTAATGAGTTTCAAATTTACCGGTTCCGGTAAATTAATTTCCCAAATTGATGTGATGTAATTAACCGACTCGGTGGTATCCTAATACACCCATTCCATCAAAAGAAAAAGGTAACAAGGTTTCAATAAAAATTTGACTTCTACGACCGAGGCATCGAAATAATGATCGTTTATCTGTAAAAGTCATAACAATCTTTCATAGAATTTAGTTGTATCACACTAATTAGATTTTACCTTCGAAATGATTCCGGAATACTTATGTGGAAACGAATATATCTTACCTATTTTTTCATTAATCGCTATTGTCTTAGAAATTTCTTCCGACTCTTGATAAGGATCTTTGGATATTACTATGAGGATGAAAGTAACCCTTTCTAAAAATTTTTCTTAATAAAAGTTTTATCGGTAAACACCAGTTATCATGTAACATTCTATTACTGCCTGAGAAAGGTTTTTCTCTCCAATTGCCGGATCATAACACCTCTGAGGGCTCCTGGATACCTGCATAAGTAGGCAGCGCGTTCGAATTTGTGGAAAGCAGTCCCGGATTCAATGCCCATTGGTAGTCCTCATGCGAATTGACCTCAGCTGTCGCAGCACTTTTAACAATACTACTACTACTACAAGTCACCTCTTCGTTCATTATTATAGTGAAACCTTGTCGTTAGTGTAAGTTTTTTGCTGGCATGACTGACTTCAAAATTTTTATTAATCAGTAGTACTCTCATTTCAGGGACAACTAAACTTCCTTCTTTTAGTATAGCATCACTAATCTGAGGAACAAATTCCTTAGATACTCGATCCTTTCTTTCTTGAACAATTCTTTCACAAAATTTTTCAATAGACCAAGTTTAATGTGAAATATAGGTAAGATAATTCTTTGCAGTTCAATCAAAGGCATGAACTTGATATTTCTTCCTAGAGCCTTTCAATTTCTCCTCTTTCGTTCTTAGTTAGAAATGAACAGTTATTTGTTAAATTACATTGAAAGCGAAAATACAATGTTATTACATTTTTGACCTTAAATACAACAAATAAAATTAGATTACAAAATTAGTTCATTCGTTTTCCTGTGCTTTAGAGGATTCTTTTTGTGCTTCGGATGAATTCATCACTCTGCAGAGTGTGCTACCGCTGAATCAATGCTTTCTCATTAGCATTATGTAACAAAACAGCTTTCAAGTTGACCTTCGACGATTCTATGAACAGTCTCTATTCATTTGGATTGTATGCGAATCCCAAGTGTTTCATTAGAGCATTTACATTATTACAAATTAATTTACAGAGTAAAATTTCCTTGCTGAATCGGGAAGCTAGTAATTTGTCCCCTTTTCTAAATATTGACAATTTAGCGTTTTCATTAACTTAATTAAATTAATACACTGGAGCACCGAACTGCATGTGTTTGTTTTTTCCTTCCAGCCACTCAGTTAAATTAATATAGCATGTGATGAGAGCAATGTGTAGTGTCCACTTTTCATTCATCCTCGTCATGACATCCATAATTACTGTAATAAGCAGTTTTGAAAATTACGTCATAGACTCGACTTGAAAAAAAAACTATCTAGGCATATAACAGAACTAATCTGGAAAATGAAAGCGTGCACGTGGAAGTGATTTTTCCATTTTCAGCACCCGTAAAACATCAAAAAAAAACAATTATTCGTCCACTGTTAGCAACACGTATTCTTTGTATTCTAATAACACACCCACTGGAGAGGATCCTAATTTTAGAGAGTACATACTGTTTACTGATACATACTGTTTACTGTTTTTACTGTTACTTATGTTTCAAGAACTGTACCGTCAGCCTTAGACTGGCAGAAGCCTAGATTTCAGACTATGTTAAGATATCTCAAAGAGGAAGAATTGTGGTATAAACCTAATAATTCCTAGCCTTCATTATATTAGCAGTTTAGTCTACGATCAGGGTGTCAAGTTATTTCTCTTCTAAGGCCGTAAAAATATGACAAAATTTGTGTATTTTCATTATCCTGCTTATACTATATTATATTGCTTACATGATATTATTTATATTATAAAAAGTTAGGATCGTAGGGCTTTTTAAGGAGTGATAACAATAATAATGATTTAATACCGATGGAGGAGTAAGAAATTAAATGCAGATGCGTGACTGTATTAGCCTAAAAACTGTTTGATTGGACCTTTACAGCGTTATTGCATAAATATATAAATTTCCCAATGGAAAAAGAAATTTCAGTTCCTTAAATGTTGAGGCAAAATATCTGATAACTGTACGTGATGGAAAGTTTTTACATTCATTGCTATAAAGTGGAAAAAAATACAATTGGAAACAATAACATCATGTTGACCGAACTGATGGCCAGTGTTATCATTGCATATTGCGGCCAACAGTTTGAAGCCGGACCAACATTTTTCTTTACCGTTCCTTACTTTTCTTGAGCTTACAATATTTGCTTACAATATTCCCAGATTACTCTTACAGCTTACTTGACTGACATTTTCTCTTGAGAGACTTAGAACACTTTTTCACTCCGTTCCTGAAGAAATGTGTCTCAGTGATGCATTACGATTCATCGTATCGAGAAATAGCAGCTCACTAAAAGCCTTTTTAAGATAGTGTTGGCTTACGAAGGCGATGTCTTTTTATCTTTAAAAGGGAAATATCGTTCCGAATTATCTCATTTATGGATAACCAACGTGTGTCCTTATAGTTTTGTTGCAGCGGTACCTCTCTTCACACACTTCAAGAACTAAAGACCACTCCTTACAGATATCTCTAAGATTCCCTGTCGGCGCTTTGATTTTGCCCTCTGTCATTTGTTTCTTTGAAGAAGCTTGGAACAACAGTGGTTTCGATATAGTTTGATGTAAATGCTCGTAAATGTAAAACATGGGAAATAAATCGCAAAATAAAATAAGAGCCTAAAAGAGATGTGCTTTCACATCTCTGAGAGACATAAATTAAATTGATTTGATGAATTCTACGTGATTGAATCATCAACTTTTACCATTATTGCAATCAAATAGATAAACTTTCAAGGTTAACTTGAAGAATCTTTAACGATGACTCTTTGAATAGAAATATACATTTAACACAGCGCATGATGTATTTTAATATTTGCTAAACCCTTTGAATGGGATATATCTGTGATTTTACTAATTATTTCTCACGTTGTCATCAAAGGGCTCCCGGATAGCCAAGTGGGAAAGGCGTTCGACTTCGGCGAAAACGGTCCCAGTTTAGGTTCCCGGTGGAGGTTCACGTGCGATAAGACCTCAGCTATCGAAGCACTTTCAATAATTCTACTACTACCGTCATCGAAACTTCCTTATGATTGAATAATTTAAGTAAGCTTTGCATGCATATGGGAGATTTCTGTGTTTCATTTTTACGCGGTGATTCGAAAAGCTTTCATTGTGTCACGGCACGCTGGCTAACTGGAACGCATTACATTAAATCCACGATAGAATAACTAATGCATCACGGTTTCTCTTGAAACGGAACATTTCAGGGAAGAGAGAATTTTACTTTACGTAGACTGCATTTCAGCCCCTCGTCAAAGGACACTGTGGACTAACTTTCGGGAATGGCATTCGGGCTAACGCTCACTCCCACAAATGAACACTAACGACACAAAAACGCAAACATATTTTTCATTCTTGTTTATTTTTCCTCTCCGAGATAAGGATGATAGCAATTATGTTGTGGGAACCCTGCTCTATCGCTGAAGTGTTTACGTCCCTCTGTGTTCCTCGGAACCTTAAGTCATTGCTATTTACACTCGATTCCCTTATCAACCATACTTTTCATGCGTTGCAGCGACTCCTCAAACATTTTTTAAGAAGACCTGTAAAGTTGGTCGAAGTCGGATTTCAAGCGAGCTTAAAAATTTTAGGAAATATTTTCGAGGCACGTATTTCTAAACGGTAATGGACTCAGAAAGCAGAAAGCTTCGGGAATAAAAAATTCTGTCGAGAGATGCCCAGCTCATTTAATATATATATATATATATGTAATTATACAGTATGTGAGCGAAAAACAGCAATATTTGCTTCTACGACATTGGGAAAAGCCGTGATAGTTGTCTTGATAGGAATTGAAAAGATACGGTACGTGGATAACTTTTTATACAGTTTCCGCTGCATAGCTTGACATCCTGATAAAGGGCATAAGAAAAAATGCTATGTTTTATTCGCGTAAAGATATATATTTCTCCAATCAGATACGGTACGAGGATAACTTTTTATACAGTTTCCGCTGCATAGCTTGACATCCTGATAAAGGGCATAAGAAAAAATGCTATGTTTTATTCGCGTAAAGATATATATATTTCTCCAATCGCGTAGTAATTTTATTGTGGCTTCTTATAATATAATGCAAGGGAGAGAAGTTCACTTTAAAGAAATGTGGTTAAATGATACTTCAATGAATTTTTAGTGAGCGTTACAGTGTAAAATCACTGCGTAATGTGGCGTGAGCCGGTGTGCAAGGAGCTGATGAAGTATATGAGTACGGGACCATTATAAATTCATCCGAGAAGATGGTAATGTGTAACATAGGTGCTTTTAATTACAATTAGACCTTTTCAGGTTTTACTTGAATATATACGCTAAACGCTCGACGTGAGGCAGCCAACAAGTCGCTCAAAATAGTTAACCAATTAATTCAATCAAGCAATACCGCTAAAAGGAGTTCCAAAATATAAGTGCCCAAATACTTAGGGGTGATAGATATTTTCAATTTAATATAATCAGTATGTGCCCTCGCTTCGTGGAAATGCACATTTTTTCAATAAATAGAATTAGCCATGTGAAAAATATTTACTAAACTTAATTTATCGGGTAAATAGTTTGGCTCTAAGGCTTTCGCTGTGAGTTTCCATTGGAAAATGTCGTCTTGCGGGATACAATAATGGGATATAATAATGTATTATACGGATATAATAATGTATTATGTTAAATAGACTTATTATACTCTATAAGTTTCCGAAGTTTTTCATACAAGGATAACATAATCATGAAATTAATTAAGTCAATCGGGTCAAAAACAGCAACTGTAGAATTATCTTAAGTTACGCGTAACCTGTTAGGTTAGAAATGAAGGACAGGATTTTCCCAAAGATATAGAACTCATTGGTAAAATTTTGAGCGAATAATCAAATAGAAATATTGGAGGTCACTGACACCTTCTTATAAAATCGAATAAGGGGCCGAATGAAAACCTTTCGTTGACCTGATATGGCCTGTGGCGACCGCTGCTAAAGGTGATAAGCTCGCAACCTTAACGCTCCGTTTTATCAGCTAATATGAGTGAAAATCAGTAGTATTATATTAGTGGTAGAATTGTTGAGAAGAATTGTTCCAAATGAAAGGGAAAAATCGCTAAATTGGCGGCTATTTCTGTATTAAGCCGTGCAAGTTACTTTATTATCATCTAAGTTTCTCCATGTTCAATAATTATAAAATATTTCTCAAGTTTTTTTTCCAGAAATTTTCCTCTGTAGCCGTAAAAAATTCTATCGAGTAAAGAATTTTGTTTGAAACAGGAATATGATGAATTTGGTAGACTATTTAATACATATTTTTCAGAATGCAATATTTTAGTGTCCCTGTCTTTTTTCTGTTTGTTATGAGATGCCTTTGCCCCAGTTTTCAGCCAGAACAGTAAACATGCACGAGAATCAAAAAGTAAAAATCGTCTGAGTGTTTTTCACTATTTTTCTTCTAATTCATCAAGGCGTGTTCGTAATTTGTTCCACCAGTTAGTAGACGTAGCTGTTGTGGAATTCGGTCGGTTGATCACGGAGTCTCAGACGGAAAGTGGTCCTATATGAACCTGTCTTGTTGGGATCTTACTCAGCGGAGTGTGAAAAGGTGAGGTCAGTGCATGCTCCAAAATCTCCAACCGGGATTACTAATGTTGTTGTCGGTGGTCATCAACAGCCGGTACCTCCAAACTAGTAGTGAAATTGGTCTCATACCTATATTTATATCAAAATTTTGAGTACGTGGAAAATAGGGAAACATGAATGTTCATCTGTATTCTGAATACTTGTGCTGAGAAAAGTAGGGGCAAATAAATTCTGTTTCATCTTCGTAGTCGTGGTTCGATGGAATTCGCTGCCATACTTCGACAAGAATTTCACTCAAACTATTTTCGTATTATTTTTAATTGCAATGTTGGCTGAGCAGCCCATTTGCACACGAATTTGGGGAGAATCGGAAGAAAATTTTCAAGAAAGTATCGGCAATTTCCCAGATTCTGATCTCGATTTGATGGAAGGTAGTAAGTTGAGGGTCTCAAAGTTCTCAGTTTAATCCCATATACTCGAAAGCCAACTCGAACAGCTTATCTTCCTTTGGATCAGGTAAATCGTATCATCAACCAATTTCCGATCCATCGATTACTTCTGCGTATTTCGTCTAATTTTGGGATGGAAGATATTCCAAAATTTTGCCAAAGTTCTCAAGCACCCCATTAGCACGTTTCCTATAGAAATTTTATTAATCGTTGCAGCAGAATAAGAGTTGACATTTCCTAAAATTATGATCAGAATAATTTTCAACATGCTTCTAGCTTTTGCGTTAATCCAGCGATCAGGTTTGCTGCTGCGAAGTATGAATTTCCTGCTTGAAGGAGTCGAGGCCGCTGATAACGGAAAATATATCAGCCAAACAAAATCACCAATTCTATTCAACTTACGCTCTTGATGACCTTACTCCAATCAGGTTTTCTTTGATGAAAGAGTGAGTTATCTCATTTCGTAACTCAAAATGTTTGAGTAAACCTTTCTCCCAGAACTCATCGAAATGTAACAGTAGCCCTATAATTACCACTTATTTCACTGTGTGCTGTAGCGATAAATATTGAATTAAAAGTATTCTCTTTGGTTTTTTTATGACCCATACAAGTTCGTTGAGTACGTCATTAACTCCTATGGGCTGTTTTTTTTCGTCGCGAGCACATCCCAGTGCAATGTTTCCATTGCGATTCGGAGCAAGCGCCTTAATAGGCAATTTCCGGAATGCTCATCCGCCACTGCGATTCTGCCATCAGGACGTACACCTACACAGTATTACAACTTCAGTTTGAGTTCAGAGTGTGAAGAAATTCATAACTGATTTTTGTCAGAGGCAAAGAAGAGTGATTTCCCTTAAATCGCCATCGAATTCAAAGCGCACGCATACCTTAAAGTGGCTAAATATGTTTATACAAGTATTTCTTATTTCCTTAAATATGTATAGAGATCTCTTTCCAAAGAGGAGGTGAAACAAGAAAATTTCCTTGTGAACTGATCACAAATTAACTTTTAATGATGTTCTGTGAAGGTAAATGTAGTAGATCTATATTGATAATGGAAAAACTTCACAATCTGATTTTAATTCAAGCTTCATGTCAGATCCTTGCTAAATTCAAGAACAGCAGGTGGAGCAAAAGAGGGAATGCGATCGCCCCACTTGCTCAGTCTATGATGTACAGTCACCAAAATAAGTAGGAATGTTTTATATAGTTTGGTCTTTCGTACATTGAACGAGAATTCCACGTTACAATGTCATTTTAATACGGTTTCAGAATAAATTTGCACACATTACTCGCATCAACACGCCATCGATATCACCTCAATAAAGAGTTTATTCATTCATTCATAAAATGCAGACTTTAACTGGCGTTTCGCAGTCGATGTATGGACGTATGGCACTGAGATACGAAACACTTCGAAGGTTTGATTCTATTGGCTTACATTCTTCGAATCAGCTCTTAGAGTTTTGTGCGTTAATTTTTGCGTCTGTATTCCTTTTTAGTTATGCATGTTTCAACAAAAAAATCATCTTGGGCAAATCATCTCCCAAAAAGGGGAGCAGAGCGGTTTTAGAATTTGATTATCATCCAAAAATATACGAAGTATGAGAGTCATATACTCGAGTGAAGTTTCGATGATTTAGTCTTGATTTAGAAACCTTCGACTTCATGGTATTCAGTTGAGCAAATATCATTTGCGCGATGAATGATAAAGGGATAAAGAATTAAAATACTAGAAAATTCCCATTAACTATTGAAAAAGGAACAGCAATATCGATTGTTTGTGAGAAAGAAATAAAACCAAGAGTTTATTGGATATTTGAAAAGGGAATGGATTTGCCCAACATATGTTGAAAATTAAGCGAAATGATGAATTTCTATGTAGTCTAGTCGGTTCTATCGTATTTTGATCGGATTTTTCAACTTTTAACAATATTAAACAAAGTGTTTTTCTCAGCATTCATAATACTGTTAAATATAATAGCGTTCCAAACAAATATTTCAAAACCACAGGTATGTACCAGTCGGTTACTATACGATTGATTCAACCATTCTATTGGTACATTTTATGCTATTAATTTTTAATCCTTTCGCGTTGAAGATGCTGCTCCGGTCGAAAATCACATATAATTTCAATTTTTCTGTATCACACAGAATGTCTGTGATATCTTCATATTTCCGACAAATATACGCGATCTCCTCATAGATACAACACATGTATTCTATAAGTCATTTTCGTCTGAAAACACTCAATCTCAACTCATTCCCTGGTTATTTTTATCAAACATCCTCACGGCGGTGTAACCGTCTTCAAATTTACTGTTTTCCGAAATCAGTTTCTTCTATATCAAGTGTTTCGAGATTAGATTACTTAAATCTCGCAAATTAAAAGGAAATTGACCTTTGCTCATTTTATTGTTTGTTCCGACAATTCAACGGAAGCCCGCAATATTCATTGCTTTATTTTCAGTAATTAAATTTTCGATTCGTCAGGAGAATTGCTAGTTGTTGATTGAAAATGTATTCCCCATGTGAGTTTGTTATCGATTCGGTTATATCATTGTCGAAATGTGAGTCGGGAGTTATTGTCTTTCACTTTCAGCGAGAGGTTTTGCAGCTGAATAATTTAGGTTGTTACGGATAGCTTATGTTCTTCAGAAAGTGGGCTGATTTTTCCCCCTGTACGACTCGGGTCGTTTGAAAGGCTTTCCATCAGGCATGCAAGTAAAATTCGTCGGCAGGATTTATTTATTAGCAAAAATAAGTTAGAAATTATATCATAAGGTCGAAATGATTATTCGTAGATATATTATTATATTCATATTCATAGAATATTAAACTAATCTTCTTCTAATCGCCAGCATTTGCTAACGACTTCAAATCATCCAAAATTTAATAAAATTTCTAAACTTGTAATTTTCAGTAGTCGTTTCCTCGACAACCAAGTTGAAGTCGAGTTTAACTCATTCGCCTTCTCCCAAGATTTCGTGGTTAAGGATAAGAATAGCTTTTGTTAAATGAGTGACTTTTGTCAACGAATAAAGGCGTTAAATAATTATGATTATATCGTCTTGCAGAAAAATGAAAATGAAATGGAATAGAAAATCCATTAGAATTTATACTTCTTATGAAATAATTATTTTCGTGAGGAAGAAAGCTTAGATTCTGCATGTTTCAACAAATCAAAAATATTGAACCGATTAGTCATTTTATTAGTAGAATCGCTTAAATAAAAGATATCAGTCTCAGCTTCCTAACGACAGTACTGCGTTCGGGCGTAAATGACCCACCCAGATTCGGACTAATGCAAAGCATGGAAAAGCAGCTTGCCTCCTTTTTTCACTTGCAGAATTTTTGTTGAGTTTTATATGCGATCTATTTTATAACTTCCAATATTTTGTGATGAAATCTCGATGACGCACTCATTTGAAAAGATGTGTACCACTCGTGAAGGTCTGCGGAACGAAACACACATGCAATGCTATGAATTTATATGAAATCTTTACCGTTCTGGGTCCTGTTTTCACTTGTAAAAGATGTGTTAACACTCAATTTCGACGTGTTAACATCAGCATATTACTCTTAGAGCTTGCCGCGGACCGGCAGCCAATGCCTCGCCGTACGTGGATCACCACTTGAGTAGCACTGGGTTAGATAACGTCGTCATAGAAGCTAATGGGAAGGAATTGCGGGCTGACAGATCTAAAGCTGAGGCATTTAACAGCCTCAGCTTTATATTCGTTGTGTAAGATATTCTGCGATGCATGGAGGCGTTATTTTTCCTCTCATGCGAACAACGATTTACGAAATTTACAGTTGGGAAATTGAGGCAGGGAGGTAAATATGAATGGATGCAAATTATGAATGATGTGATGCAAATTATGAAGGGGTGATCATGATTGAGTTAAGAATGGTTATTCGGAGAAGTTTTGCTATGAGAGGATTCTTCGTTTAATATTTGAGAGAGGTATTCTCTGTGTGTTTAAGTAATGGAATACAGTTGAGTACATATTAGGTAATTATTAGATTGAGAGCTAACCGGGCCCCTAATATCAACGTTGAATGTGAGTCTATTTGTTGGTAATTATTCATTACAATTACAGAAATCCTGCTGCAGGAATTTCCGACTAACATATTTGATCTCTTCATGGACACTATTCATTACATGTGCATTGGAAAATATTTAATCTGAATTCGACCCTTCCACTGGTCAGTTGACACGGTTCAGAGTTAGAAAGATACTGAGTGTAAATATTGTTAGCCTAAATTAATGTGTATTTGAATATTTTATTAATATCGATTATAGTTTTAAGTTATTTATCATTATTATTTGTCGGGAAATTTCGTTAGTCTGCCTGCCCGGATTATCGAGAGTCAAGCAATGTTTCAAGTCAAGTCAAAAGAATATTTCCTTGTGTTTGGAGAAAGGCCGCTGTTTTTTAACTCTTCGGAAAAGAAGGGTCGAGTTCGGATCCAAGCAATTACCGAGCCTTAAGCGCCCGAAAAGCGTAATCAGATGGCGACGAAGACAAGGGGGTTATGCAAAGGTTCTCTAATATGAAGTCACATGTAGGAAAGCGAGGTTTCAGAATTGGTTACGGCCCATAGGTCGGGAAACTTTCACTTACCAAATAAATATTTTGGTTCGGCAATATTACTATCTTGGGCTGAAAGGGAGAATATCAAGGACGTAATTCAGCGAGACGTTATAAAAGAGCGCATTTTCTGAAAGTAGCTGATTTTAATTTTAGCTTTTGGATTTCTTTCCTCAACATCTAATAAATGATTGATTTCATTCTCATTCAATAATAAATCTTGCATGCTTAGTTTTAATAATGCTCGTCGAGCCTTAATTACACCAAAATATTCTTTTCCACTAAGAGTAATTTCACCCGCTTCGGTGACCCTGCTTTGAAGGAATGTCAACTGAACGCATTCATCCAACAAATAGCAGAGGCACTTGATGGAGTAAGCGACAAGAGTTGATTGCAGAGGACTTATCAAAGACCTTCAGAGGAATAAACCATACAATTTTATTATTACTGTAGGTGTTGGAAATGGAATTGATGTCAGGGTTGTGAAATGGATGAAATCGTTTCTTAGAAGACGCTCTCAAACAGTGAAATTGGCTGACTGTCCTATAGACTGAAGTGTCTTTAGTTTAGGCTTACCGGTGCATGTACAAGCGTTCTTGGTCCTCAGCTGATTCCCGTATTCATTAACGATTTTCGTATGAACGAATACCAGAGCATTTTACGAGTATCTGATCGATTAAGTTGTAGGAACGTGAGCATTTGCGTGTTCATGGATAATGATGTTCAAATATGTATTAAGCAGGACGGATCACGAAAAATGTAATGGCATAAAATACCAGCAGAACAGTATATATTTATCTAAGATCAGAATTAAATTAAACGGAGACACATTTTAGGGCAATGGCTCTTTCAAATAATTCTAGCGAAAAATCCAGGAGTAACCATCGTCAAAGGTTTGCCTCTATTCGATCCGGTCCCTTCGAAGGCTTATCAGGTTCTATATTTCATTATGAGAGCGATAGGGAAAGTAATCATAAAAGAGGCTGAATGAGAGCTGAAAATAAATCATTGGTCAGGTCGATAGTATGTAAGTATGATGCCATGTGTGGGATAAGCATATCACAAATCAAAGTAATATATCCAGGGCAGATTGTACTGGCACACTATTACTACTCTTTCAGCTCTTATTCTTGTGCTACATTATAAATTATCTCAAATGTTATAGAAATAAAGTTGTTCCTCCTCCACCTCATGTATAGGAGAATTATCTTGGCTAAAGAGGATTCACAATGTTTTCATGGCTAAGTTAAGATGTTATTAAACTATGCTACAGATCCTAGTTAATATTTGAGTCCCCAATTATAAAATGGTGTATTGACGAGAAAAAGACACTTTTCGCTTGAGTTAGGACCTAAATATTAAAGGAAATACAGTGAGAGGCATTTTTAAGGAAGAGCGGAATAATTTTGACCGTTAATTTCTTAGGAACTTTTCCGTGTCAAGGAAGAAATTTGAAATTAAAATTAACTAAATCCGCCAATGATCACAATTTAGGGTATTTTCACGGAATATTCTGGCATCTTATTGGTACATGCTAGTATTCGAAGGAACATTCTCTACGTAGAGAGTAATCCTTGAAGCACATTTCGGCAATGTTTCATTCGCAAGCGAGTACGTTTCCTGTAAGCTTCTGTTAAATTATGAAATCCAACATTTCCAAGGTTTTCACTCTAATGATTTCTATGTGAGAAAGATCTATTTATGATTTATATTTTGATTACCACTTTGGTATAGTTTGTTTTCATCGCATGATTGGTGATTTCATTTTGCAATGATAAATTTAAAAGAACATCGCACTGAGTCGACTTACGTAGAATGCTCGCCAATGTGCAGGCACACAATACGGTCAGCCGCATCCTTAGGCCGCTAGATCTTTATTCAAAGAGAAAATTCATAAAAGGTTCATCAGTCAAAGAATCCTGAATGTAGGACTCTCTTTGTAGACCGCGGGGGATCGAACAGATTGCCTTGACGAAAATATCGAATAGATTTCTTATTCTGAAGATGACAGACGCTTCGCCTAGATGCTTTCATCCCGTCATATCTCCGTAGGCACTATGCAAGCGCTTGGGGATTTTTTTGATTCATTAGTGAATGTCTCCTATTCTGCGGAAAGAAACCTCTTTCTTTTTGTTATGCTCATATGGACGGCAAATTGAAAACTTTCAGTGAGCGGTATCTACCATTAAGCGTAGGGTGAGGAAAAATGTGAGATAATTTAAGAATATCAGGGAGAGCTGCAAAGAAAATATATGTAATCAAATAAAGAACCTTTCGAGATGAATTGGTAGTATTAAACACCCTCGTATTACATTTGTAACACTGCAGGTTGCCAATATTACAGAGGGTCGAAATTAATCTTGTGGATGAAATACTTACTGCTCTATAATCAAGTTTGGGAGATATTTCTTGGATACAAGCGGACATATGTTAGCGATAGAGTTTTGTGTTGAAGATAATTACATACCGAGATACCGAGATTGTATCTAAGTGAAGAAAGCGGAAAAGCCTATGGCACTCTGATGCGCAGTAGGGAGGGAAAAGAGGATTTGGAAGGAGTAGACTGAAGGGAAATCGAGGCTTGAAAATAATGAAGGAATGCTACGTGATGGTAACCAAAACCCCCAGCGGGAACTCTTTTTAGAAAGAGCGAAAATCGTCACTGCGCAAGTGCCATACGCTTTTGCGGGATCTATACATGGGAAGGCATGTGGCTGGCTCGCTATAGTAGACAACCCGATCCGCTAGATATGATCCAGGAAATGAGAATTCACTGACGACATTATCGTCTTCAGCCGCTTGCGCTCGCGTAACGTTGGAATTCCGCCTTTAATCTTCCACGAGTAAATGAACTTTATCTTTATTGTTGGTTATGAAGATAGCCACCCTTTGTATCTAGCCTCTCATTGGACGTCATTTCCCGACAAATATTATATCTTGAAAATACCTATGGGCAATGGGTTTATGTATTGGTACCTATATAATGAGTGATAAAAATGCAAAAGTCGAAGGTGTCCGGAAAGAGGCTGTGTCATTTATGAGAAAAGAATCGACGGACCAATTGCGTGAAATTGCATTTCTATCGTGGAAAACAAACCGAATCAGTTAGAATCAGAAAGTGTGATGATGCAGCGAGGCTAACTCTATGTTTTGTGATCGTTACTTTTCACAGTGTCGGCGGATTTTCGTTCTCACACACGAAGTTGACGTTTTTTCCTCTCGATTTTGAATATTCTTTCCATCCAGATCTGATTATTCTCTATTAAATCATTTTTTTAATGTATCATGTTTTTCATCAGTGTTTCTATCTGACATAGAATACCAGCGAGTCAAGTCCTAGTCAATCTGATATGTCTCCTAATTTCATTCTAATGTTTGTTAATTATTATTATCAGTTTTATGGTCAAGTATTTTTGGTATTTGTTAGATAAAGTAATATTATTTTTTTGGCTGCATAGCTATATCATAGGTCTAACCAAAATATTTTTTGTTTACCGAAGGTCATCACTTAAAATTTATACTCGAGGATAAAATGTTTGACAAAAATTCTTCAGATTCCGCAATATATTTTTTATTTACTCTATAATTCTTTACGATTACTGTGGGAAGTTTTTGATGTTATAGTGCAGCTGTCTCAGAAAGGGTTATTCCACACGATTTTTAGTGTTGCTAAAATTTTTACTATGATCCCGTACCATCAGTCTCGTGTATTTCATTCATTTTTTGATCTACTCATCTAACTTGTTTGATAAGCTATTACTGGAAGATTTTTCGATCTGTAACGAATTATTTCCACTGTTTTTACGCGAAAACCTCTTGATGCAAAAAATTTCTCACATAGAGGTTTTTTCTCTTCTCTCTATTCTTCTGAACGAAATTCATCGTATTTCTAATTTCTTAAATGGTACGGATGGAAGAGGAGACGTGCTAGTCTCAATCTTGCTTTATGAGGAAGTTAAATGACTAACTTATTTCCCGGTCTCTAATCGATATTAGCTTTCAACCGCCATCTTCCCCGTCAGGCAAAACCTCGATAATATCCAGAAGTCTATTTCAAATGTCAATTCCCACCTTTCATTTGGAAGCAGATCTTAAATGCAAATAAAATTTTGTTTAGGAGCGTCTCTTCACTCGCTGAATAGCACGTTTCCTATCTGCCGTTGAATCACGGAAGATGTTGTGTTTGGATGAATTATTTCGCAGCCAATGACGCAAGCAATCAAAGAGCAGAAATGCGAGAAATAAGAAATAATACGATCGACATGATGGTTAAGATTCTGCTCAAGTGCTACAGATAAGGATTTTAAAAATTCTTTCTAGGAAATGAAGGAAATGGAATATTTAAAAAATTGAGTGGACGTACTCGGTTGTTATTACAAGAACCAAAGGGTAGGGCGGAAGGCCTCATGCACCATTATGCTCCATATGATGGCCTTACCACATTACAAAAAAAGTCGGGCGCCTTGAATTAGTCCAACATACAAATTTCACGCAAGAAAAGGAATTCTAAAAAGGAAAAAAAAAATTTCTAAGTAAATCGAAAGATATTTTCATTATATTTGAGGCTAACTCACGTACAGAAACTGTTGTGATTCACAGTCTTCAAGTAAAAATAATTAATCACTTCAAGTAAAAATAACATGAAAAATATTGTTTTGATCTACTCAGAGTATTGATTCGTTTACTTAGGCGGAATTTGCATAATGAAGAATAGTGAGTATTTAAGAGTTATGAATAGAAATGGTGAAGAAAATGCCGCAAAGAACGCCAGGAAAGGCTGCATGTGACCTTAAATCCGCAGATTTTCTCTCGGATAGGCAGATAAGACATATGTACAAAGAAAAAATTGTTTGAAAATCGTAACGTTAATGGTAGATAAGCGAGAAAAATATCCTTAAAATATTGCAGATTTAGATAGATAAGGGAATTAGGTTGGTATATAGAAATTATAACATAGTAGGTAATTTTAGGGAACAGGATTATGCGAATCCCAAATTGAATGATCGAGATTAATCACCCGACGTTAAATACAAATACTCTACACAGTACGACAAAATACTGCGCTAGTCCGAAACATTCCTCCAATACGCCCTAAGGAAACTGTGATCAAGATTAACTTATTGACAGAACGAAACAATATTTTGATTTTCTTTTCGGCTGTTTGAAATCATTCTTTGACGTTTATTTTACGTTTACTCAGTCGTTTTGTTATGTTGTTTCTTTACACATACCGCATTCCATCATTGGGTACAGGTGATTACGTTGAAACTTACAACTAATCTCACGACAGCCGATGTCTACTCCCTCGCAGCTATTTACGGGGATCCTAATGGGAAGATTGTTGGAAAAGGTTGAGGAAAAGATCGATGTGGATCAGTTTGGAAGCGAGGGATGCATTGGGGACGATGAGAGTGAGATAAGAAAGAACTACTGAACTCCGTTAAGGCCAGAGTTCCCTAGAAGGTGAGTGCCTGGGCGGCTGGCCAATCGATTTTTCGACCGCCCACCACTTTGTGAATATTTGAGAGTTTCGAGGAGTAGTTTTCGTTAGTGCAACTATTGTTATAGAGCAAAATAAGCTTTGACGTACTATCACTATATTATAATAGTTTACAGTCCTATTTAAAGAGTGAGAATCGCAGTTTTACACCCATGTCGCGATAATTGGACAACATTGTAACTACAGAGCCCTTAGAAGTGTTCATTCGTTTACGTATGGAAACAACCAGAGGGAGTTTATTGCTGCATGGTTTCTTTAACTGAACCCAACATTCGATTTGTTCGTAAAGCCAAGAGGCAAGGATGCGGCTAACGCAATATATGGCTGTTATATCGAATTAGGAATATTATTGTGATTGTGTTGTTTTTCGTCTCCAATGCTCTTAAACGTTCGCAAAATGTGATTAAAATTTACGAAGAATAGTGCATATTCACGTCTTTCAAGGGCGACTTTAAGATTGGGAAACTCACCTCAAAATAGCAGAGAACGCTAGGTATTCAAAATCAACTCAGATTGGGGACTGGAAAATGGTCAACGGACCTGAAATGTATGGGAAAGAATATGGGGCGGCCATAAATATGTATTAATAAAATTCAAAGTATGAGAATTGGTTGGACGGAAAAAGATTATATGCCAGAATGAATGGAAAACCAGTTTGAGAACATCCGATTCCTTGGTAGTAAAATCTCGATAGGTGGGGAGTGCGCAATGGAAATCAGGTTTAATATTTCCAAACCTAAAGCGGCTTTCCCGAACGCTTATCGACGAGAAAGGATAGGATACAGGGTAACGATTGAAATGTATGAAAAAATTAAGAAGCATTCCGGTGTGGAGTGTAAGAGTTGACCTTATTCTAATGAGAGGCATTGACAAAATGAAAAGAGGATATAATTTAATGGGAAGGCTCCCAGATTATTAAAAATGTAGGGAATTAATTGGACACAATGTACGATGCGTTGTTCGGGTATAAATCAATAAACTTTCCCTATTCTTCTTTTGAAAAACTGTATCTAAGGTTACTTTTCGATATTGTTCTCTTCTAATAATTGTTCCAGATTCTCCAATCTTAAACTTTCCACTATTTTATCCATCCTCCTCTATTAAGACATACACTCATCACATCATCATGTTGTTTTCAAACAGTTCCTCGCTAACCTATTAACGCCAGAATCCAGTAATGCAAGTAAAACTAAAATTATATATTCTTAGAAACTGTATTATTTAATAGGCAACGAAAAAATTGCTGTTAACAGCTATAAAATATCTACTATTTTCAGCCAGCTCTGTAATAAAAATTGAGTGTGAAAATCGATTCAGTAACATGTGTATAGTCAATATTGAAATCTTAATGAGGAGATTTTGAAGCCAGTTTAGTGGTGTTTTTCACTGCTTTATTTAAGTTTTTATCATTCATACCTTGCTTTGAAATCTGGAATGAATTGAGACCCAATCTTCCAGAAATGGACCACACCCACCTGATCGGCTTATGCTTCTCACCGTTCTGAATGTGTATATTATTTACTTATAGCATTCACCAATACTTTTATTCTAACAAAGTATGCTAGAAATTGAAGTACTAGTACAATTGTCTTAGACAACATTATCTCTCACAATCAGACAGTTTCACCTCTTAAGACAGTTATATCCCTAATTTTTATGGCAAGAGATTTGATTATAGAAGTTGAGGATTTACAAGAACTTAAAATCACACGGAAGATATTCAAGACCTTTCGTTATTTTGGGATAAGATATATAAGTCAATGGATTTCAATAACACCTAAAAAGAAGGCAAAAGCAGTGTAAACTGAGAAAAGGACGGAGAAACGCCGGGAAAGAATGAAGGACTTTTGAATTAAAAATTGAGAAGAGAAGAAATGGTTGAGCGTAGCCCATGGCGGATTATACAGTTGTAAAATGACCATATATGACGATATGATCACAAGATTATGCTACTTAATTGTGAAATTGTTAATGCTAATACATCCACCATATCCCGCGTAATCTCATTTGAGGTTAAGTGGTCAACACATGCACAATGTAATTTTCCTTACTTTTGTTGCTTGTTTTAGAAAGTGGTGAAAGAGGAAGAGTGCGGATACAGAATAAAAGATGTAGAATAGGAGATAGATGAGCACCAAAGTGCTTCAGTCGATTGATAGAATGCTTAGACATGAAAGGTACAGGAGAAAACGTGAAATTATTGTCGTTAATCACAGTCCTATCGGGAGAAACCAACTATCGGGACGTGTATACGTAATGTGTACTCGACACACGGACTGATACGCGAACCGATAAGAGAATAAAATGAACTGATAAAGAGAAGTGAGATATCGAGTTCTATTAATGGGAGAATTCCTAAAATTGCGGTTAATGTCTGATTTGGGGAAGGAATAGAAATGACCTGGTTTGGTGTTTATGAGAGAGAAATCTCAATGAGGATGGAAAACATCGCTCCCTTCGTGGGTGGTACTCCATCATACGTAAGCTGATGAAATACACCACATTTCCAGTGGATGCTGACGTAATGATTTGGTAGAGCTAGAATTTCATGCTTTCTTTGGGTCCGGCCCGCCTCGTGCTGACCCCGAACATGCAGATTTATCGCTCCCTCGTTGGCCTTAAATTGTTCCTTTGTGTATTCTTTGCTTCCCTCAGGCTAATCGATAATCATTCGCTATCACTTCAATTTCCGCCTAGCTTTTTAATTATACTGTAATGCAATCCACAAATGTGATAGTATAATAGCACTATTGTTGAGTAAACAAAATGAACTCCAATTACGCGCAAGACACAGAGAGCACTTTTTTCCCTTTTCAACTTTATCTCTCCTCCACCTAGGACAGTTCTCGTTACAGGTGACACTTCCTTCGAAGATGGTTTCTGATAATTTTCAGGATAAAATTATCATCCTCTATTCGCATTCTTTCAGAAATCGCTGCTATCTTGATGAAATTTCAAATGTACATGTGTATTTTCCTCGTATCTATTTCCACGGTGATAAGATACCGCTCTGTAAAGAGCTTCGTGATTTGAAATAGCGATTCCTGAGGATGTACATCCAAGTTTTCCGTTTGGTTCTACAGTATTCTCGTCGTGTTTTTATCATATGGGGCAATTTTGGAGCACGTAGGAAAGATTCCATCGTATTTGATTAATTTATTTTTAATTTTTAAGCGAGCATCAACGTACAGCGCGAGGCCAATTACAGCTGACGACAATAATAAATAATGTAGGTACAACTCCTCTGTATGTTTACGTACGCGTTTGCTTCGTTTTTGTGTGATTAAATGTACCTTTGTGTATTCAAACAAATAGAGGAATACGTGGCGATGTAAACACTCATAAACATATTAACAAATGAACATGCAGGCCTTCCTTTTCAAGCGAGATACGACGCCTTACGATTTATTACAAATTACATTATTATATAACGTTAACGAATCGTCTATAAAACGCTGATAACTTCATCCGGCGTAAATTCCCAGTAACATCCTGTAATAACATAGTATTGTAAATTTAGATGGTGATTGTCAGACAGATTGCTCTTAAATCATTAGTTTTTCAGTAATAAAGAAGTAAGTTTGTAGCATTTTTACCCTTAAATGTTAGGTAAGGTTTTAGAAAATATCTTGGCATATCAGTTCAGGAATATGTATGAGGGATATTCTGGATAAGTCGCATATTTAGAGTTTACAGAAGGACTTCTTGCTGCTTTCAGCCCTGTGTCTTGTTTAGGCAGGAAAATGCGCACTGAGGCATCTCTCGCGGAATTAAAGGGATGTCCCACAACTCGTTGAGAGAGATACCCCACCAAATTGATTCGGAGTGAGATGGCTCGCACAGAATTTTCATCTACCTTTGAAAATAAAGCGCATGTGTTCGAAACCAAAACAATACAATAGTTGCTTTTTCAAAGGGATATCTTTATGAAATTTCATGACAGATTGTGAGCCATATAATATAAGAGGCCGTGGAAGATCAGAAGTAGTACGTTCATAGCGTTGAAATATAGTTATAGGCATAGCTTAATATTTTTCAAACCAAGTTTAAAGGTATCTATACATCTATATAATACTATCTTATAGAGTTTTTATATGAAATAAGGTGGTTTAAAGTTTAATAACGAGGGCGTGCAAATAGCTGAAGTAAATGAATTCTTTGTAGTACTTTTAAATAACTTTCATGAAAATGTTACCTAACCTCAGACCTAGAAATAACTTGGTCAAAATTGAGTGGCAACTTAATAATGAGGGCGGAGAAGTCCTGGAATCCTAAGGGCCAAAGATGTCCCTCTGCGTCTTCTGAGGGTGTAAAAACATTTCTATTACAGTATCATGCTGCAACTCGAAAGGATTCTTTATCCTTTTCATTGAAATATACAAAGGTGTTAGGGAATAGCAGTTTTTTTTTAAGATTTCCTACAGGCTCAAATTTTGACATTAATCGGGGGTCTTACATTACTTCAGATTCTTTTAAACATTCTTGCCATTACATAATATTTTAAATATAGAAATTTAATTATTTACTTTTAAAATATAGAATTGGCATTCATGTGTTCTATATTATATTTAATTCAAGTTCTGTAGTATTTTCTATATTGAAAATGTTACAGAAATTCTAAGTATTATATAATGTTATATACATTCATGTCAATGCAATATTAGGAGGTGCAGAGACTTCGAGATGCAGGACTTAGCCGACAAAACAGCATTGTTCTTTTTTGCCTTCCAGTTCATAATGCACAAAATACTAAAGGTTTCTTAATGAAACATCTATCCCTAAAACGTGAATATATTAGTATATATGAATAAGATTTGTAGCCCATCTCGAGGCGATTTATTCGCCGTCTCGCCGTGTATAAACGTATTAGAAAGTGAATGCCAAAGAAGCTAATTTTTAGAAAAGATCAGTTGATGAAATTCAGCACAATGTCAAGCAACCTCGGCATGTGGTAAATGGAGTCCATCTCCTCAAAAAGATAAGTTTTTTCGGGTCGTGTTTTCACGCGAGCAAATGAACTGTTTTGATACGTGGAGTGAAACAAGTGCTCCATTCAGCAGCAGTTAGCTAATGAATTTCCGAGGAGCATATCATTCCGATTAGATTGGGAGAACTGATTAATGAAGGAGGCAATAAGTGGGACGCTAATTCGAGAAACATGATGACGAAAGATGATCGTTGGAAATTTGCGGCAATTAGAGACCGAACTCCGCTCATCTAGAAAGCGCGCTCAAATTTTCACGAAACGCGGGGAATGCTCGAGTAGCGGACGATGAAATATTTTTTCAGCCCGAGGAATTCGAAGGCCCACTACAGAGATGCGTACGTTCATCGCTCAGTTTTACAGCCATTACGCAAGAAAACTAGCGAGTGCAGCTCTCATAGTTGAGACATATAAGTGACGAAGCACAGATCTGGAGTTTTGATACGTGGCTGTTCAGATAAGGACGCCCGCTGATACGCGATGATTTCTCTATGTGCAATATCGCCTATAAAAAGCTCTCTTTTTCCTTCAACTGCGGCGCCTTGACCATTTTCAGCACGATTCGATAATCATTTAACTCTGGTTGATCCAGCGGCACGTTTCCATGGGGTGAATTTTTTCACCTAGATAAGTACCGAACCGGTTTTTAGCTCTATTAAGTATACATTGACACTTTCCGTTTTTCTAAACAGCGAATTTGAGTGGAATCACGGTCTTTGGAGCGGATAAATTTTATTTCCTCGAAAATTATTGGCTATGTGCAGTTCGGGATGGTGTGCAGCTAGAGAGGTATTTCGCGGCTGAATTCACGAATAAAAACGAATATCTTCGGGCCGTTGATTCTTTTGAATACTTTTCGTTCAAAAATTGTTTCCGATGATTTTCCGAGATTTTTTCGTTGATATCTGAGGTAGCAAATTAATGGCGTCGAAAAAATCTTTTTGCGCACTCTCTGGAAGAATAAGGATTAAAATGGCTCATCCCATCAAAATTGTCAATATTAGT
Organism: Pachydiplax longipennis; assembly: GCA_036926295.1. Classification (NCBI taxonomy): domain Eukaryota; kingdom Metazoa; phylum Arthropoda; class Insecta; order Odonata; family Libellulidae; genus Pachydiplax; species Pachydiplax longipennis. The sequence continues at coordinate 9,345,381 of JAVFKF010000010.1, forward strand.
CCGAAACTCGCTGGATCATTGGAGACCTCCAGTTTCGGCCCGATATCCGAAAATTCACCCACCCCTTCCTCAGCAAACGATGGATCTTTCTTCTATAAATTTGATCCTTAAGTTCGAAGCTTTAGCCACGAAAATAAGGTCTTTAATCTATATTAATGCTTCCATGTCAGTTGGCAACCGAGAAACATCTCACAAATGTGACCAGAATGTAAACATTAATGAAGTGATACAAAAAGCCCTTATTATTTTGCGAAATTTGGGCTGTTTGTCCAGAATTATATTTAACCCTGTTATAATGTCAGAACTTAAAACAAATATTAACTGAATTCAGATTTCATACTATAGAATAAGTATGAAATATGTAGAAGAAAGGAAAGAGAGATTGGTTTCGTGGGAAGGAAATAACTGATATTTTTGATCACAGAAAAAATATATTCCTGCAGGAAAATGCCTATGAAGGGAAGGGGCGTGTGAAAAACCTGAGAAATATTTAGGAAAAATTGTAAGAAAATAGGAATATAAATTACAAAAGTAATTAAGAAATAAAATTTATATCAGAACATAAGTATGTACTCTTTGTCATTATAAACTGGACATAAAAGAAAGTTCTAAGTAAATAATAGTATAAACAATAGATTCACAGTTAGATGCGTCTATGTTACTATTTATTATTATTGCTATACTATATAATATATTTATAACACAGCTATGAGACAAGCTAGGCACCCACCAGGAAACGAACTCGGGACCAGATTCGAACGGGCTGCTCACATGGGTATCCGGTAGCCCACTGTTTTACTTATCATCGTTCATATCATAACACATTATCGTTCCATAATTTTATTCATTTGACATAACGTAAAAATTGTCTACTACCAAGCCTATCGGATATTGTCAAATTGACTGCAAGGTCTTCTTGAGCGAGAGAAAGCTCATTCGGAGATGTCTAATTTTTAAAATGTTTCACTCAAATCACTTACTTCAATCAATTCATAATTCGAAATTGGATAGTGTGTTACAATTACTGCAACCAATTTTTCGACATCTTTTTTCCTAACCTTCTCTTCTCCGATCAAAAAATCGTGTGAATGTTGGTTGATTTGTAAAGGAATTAATGAATGATCACTCAGCGAAACCTCCTTAATTCGATTTGGATGCTTCTAAAGATATTCGGATTTAAAGTCATGGGTATTAGCCTACAATCGCATTTGAACTTTGTGGAGTTAACGTATAGTTCGGAGGATTCGAATGAAGCGTGCCGTGCAAATCGAAGTGATTATCTGCTCCGGTGAACCGCAAACATAACGCCTAAATCGGATTCTGCGAGCATATCGCGTTTACGTGGATATCCGCGCGCTTTTTATTCGCCTATCTATCCCTGTTCAACAATTACGTTCATCAAACTACGCATAAAAACGAGGAGTAATGTTTACGGGATTTTACGGGTTTTTAGGCACAACTTCGCGTTCACTAGTGCAATCACGCGCACTTATCTGAATACCAAATGAGCAAATGATTTATTCCATACATTACTCTCATGTCTCACTTCATGTGGGCCTTCGCTACGAGTAAACGGGAAGTTATTTTCTTTGAATGTAGCGAGATTACGTTTGAGTTAATGTCATGAAATATAGATTTCTAATGGAAAAAGAAAATAAGAAAATATCGAGGTAAAATTGACGTGGTGGCAAGATAGTGGTCTTTTTAGCTGTAATAATCCGAACCCGTATACTCCGAGGTAGAACCTTTAGTTCCTTGATTTTCTAAATGTTAATTATTGCTTGTTAATAAGCTGGGGTGGATCAGGAAACTTAACTGAGGGGCGCGGTACATGCCAAAATGGGGGAAAGGTGAGTTTTAACACAATACTTTATGAATTCCAATTAACTTTTAAATGCCATTTTGTAAAGATTAATGTAGTATATATGAGTACTACATATCGTGTGATCGTGTAATAACTTCACAATCTACTTTTATTTCAAAATCCTCGGAAAATTGCTAGTATTGCAAAGTCACCAATGAGGGAACGATACTCCTTTATCCGTCAATGTATGTGATAAATAAACGGAATTTTCATTGAAGCTATGATTCATAATGGGAGAAGGGAAAGATAGACGTTCTTTGATTAAGTTTATTTAACCTTCTTTCTGGAGTAAGCCTATTTTTCCATTAAATAAACAAGAGCATGAAATGAGCTTCGATTTTCGGTCCTGGAGCCTTTGTGAGAATTTAACCATTTTCTCGCATCATACGTCGCCGACAAATTTAGTATTTTCCTCGCTTACTTTTCTCTCCGTATTTGAAAGCTTTTTTGATGATTTAACCAGATAACATGCTCCGTTCCGGTTTTAACTCTGCAGATAAAAAGAAAATTCTGGCTTTACTTACACGGTTATTTGTACTTAGCGGCCGAGATTTTAAGTGAAGCCTTCCAACAAGCTCCACATCCAAACAATCCCGTATGTCGCCATCGCGTAATAATCAAGTCTTTCCTTGACGAATAGCGAAAAACGTGAATAAAAGATATGAATATAAAACTAATGGTATCTAATTACGTCGTGAACTGTAACTGCTATCCCTTGTCATCAGCACTTGTAACTTAAACACCGTCCCGCCTCAAAGTTTTATTCTTGCAAATAGTGTGTGAAATTTAGTTGCATCCAATGATAGTTTAAAGAGAAAAATCATCAGTTTCTTTAAACAGTAGTCGCGTCTCTCCAAGAAGCCATGTGTGGGTGTTACAGAATCTTGTCCTTCCTAAAGAGAAGATGAGGTTTTATTGAAAATATGAGGAATGAAGTTGTTAGTTTACTCTTAGCTTCATCACTGAATCGAAATGCTGCAAATGGAAAATATCCTCCTAAGCATATTGATTTCACACTTGTAATTTTTGTTTTGATACTGCTTTTTTGATATCCATTTTATACACAGGTTTCCTTTATATCTTTTGGCTTGTACATACTATTATCAGGTTTGCGTAGGTTTTTCACACTCCCGTTCCTTGTGGATGTTTTTTTGCTATGGCTGTTTTTCCTAGGATAAAATCTTAGGCTTTTTTTACATCCATTCCGAAACTTTTCCACTTTTTACTTCTAATTACTTATAAATTACTTATATTTTTATGAATATCACTGACGACAGGTTGGATGGAAGAATTAGACTTCTCAGTCTCTATCTAGCATCATTTAAGACCTTTAAGACTTTATTAATTATCTTAATGTATGCGATTTTTATACGTACTCCTCCCCCTCCGGAACCATCGTTATTAACAGTAGTAGTATTTGTAAAAGTACTCGGAGGTCTTTTGCACATATCGTATATGTTCCAATCAGGAATCGAACCCGAGACAGCTTCCACCAAAGGCGAACGTTCTACCTGGATTATCCTGGAGACCGCTGTCATCAGTATTCTGATCCTAGGTTAACTTTAATTTCTATGTCACCCGATGATCGCTGAAACTGGTCGGCTGTGATTAATTGTGAGAGAAATCTTCAAAGTCTTTCTCTATTTTCGACGTCTTCCTCTGTACTTAGCAACTCTTTGGTCTTTGATCCTACGAAATAGGAAACGCTTCTGAATCCATGTCTCTGAAGGAACGGAGAGTAAAGTTGTAGAGAGAGAACCATATTACACTCGCGTTTCGGTCGAATAACCTGTTTCACGAGCATGGTTATTTGACAAATATAACCTCGTAAACATTTCGAAAGGAATCCATCCGAAGGGAAACGAGGTGCGCATAAAGCGAGAAACGTTGCTTTAAAGAGGATTTTATAACTTAAACTGAGTAGGTATGAAAAGCCACTAGGTATGAAAAGCCCTAATCCGGCCGCAAATAAACTCGATGCACTTCAAACGAGATAAAAGTGAATTGATTAAGATCCAGAAAATGAGATTATTCGGATAATCGATGAGGCTGGACCGCATTGTAGGAAGACTTGCAGGAAGCCAGAAAAATATTTGGATTGAGTCCGTGGGAAAAATCCGCCGCCCCACTCTTCCATGATCAACTGGAATCCTGCCAATTAATGTTCTAATAATGAGCTGATTACGTAAAAAGAGGGAATCTCCCCGTGAATCAATATCGATAAAATAAAATCATCGGAAGGCAGCGGGGTTCTAGAGGGGACGCTTCCAGCTGTGACGCTGATCACCGGCTAATATGCGAGAGACCTTTTCAGTGCCTGCAAATACTTTTAATTACCTTCCATTTCCGCAGTTCGATGCCAATAGCGCTGCACAAGATCACGAATTGGAAATCCCATGATTCTCATTATCTTCTGCAGGTGAGGACTTTCCGCAAGGGAAGTGGTGTTTGTAGAATTACTCCCATTGCCCTTCATATTCACGAAAACACCCTTATCTTTTTGCAGTCCAAGCAGCATAAATTAAACAATGTAATGAAGAGTGTCTTAATTGCCAATATGCTTCTTGGCTTAGAAACATTATAGGGTGGAAGTACAAAACGAAGATTAAATTCCTCAGAGATTATATGTTTTCGGAAGACTTAGTAGATAATATGCTTTCACGCTGTAATATGGACCGATGAGGTATTGATAGAAAAATAAGAGAAAATATGCTAAGACTAGTCGCTTGTAAAATAAATTTTCAGCGGAAGAGGCAATTATAATCGTCACTGAAAAAAGGCTGTATTGTGTATGGATCCCTTGCCACTTGCTGAAGGGTAGCTACGACTAAGCTACTTATCGATATTAAAAATGTATACAAGTAGATGTGTATATCTTACTACCTTTCTTTGGATTCTCAAACTATAGGTTCTTTCGTTAAAATATCCCAGGAAACTTTCCGTTAAGATTCTCAAATGCCATTTGTCTTCCTGCTCAGACGAAGTGAACGCGTCTATGACTGAAACAAAAGCACGGAAAAAATTCTAATCAACCGCTTCGCATTCTGAAATCGAACTGCTTGAGAAAAACAAAGCGGAATTTACAGGCGAAGCGATGAATCTTCTATCTCCAGATAAGCTACCTATGCGTACTCAACGGTCTTAATTCATCGGCGTTATAGGGTTTTAAATATGACAATATCGCAAGAAAATTAACGTATGAGGAACCCGTTTATTAACTTTATTCGGACTACAAACGGCTGAACGGAGACTGAATACATCAAAATCTACCACAGAATTTAGCGAGAAATGTAGGAAGTATTTTGTCAATCAGTATCGTAATTTTATGCGAATATTTTGTAAACCTTGTTTCCACCAGTAGTTAATCCCCCGTAATTCTCATAATTTTTCATTTTTTTGATGTTTTTGGGATTGTCAATCGGAAAAGCGGGCCTCAATCCTGGAAGTTAATTCTCTGTATTATTCAGTAGTCCGCTATGAGGCACTAGCCCATGAGGTAACTTTTGTAATTATATCCTATCTTGATGACATTTCAATATGATATGGTAATAATATCAGTACAATTCTCTGTTTTATAGATCTTTCGCTTTTTCTCGAATAATAGCATTTTTTAGGAACACGTTTCATCTATTTGACAACATTCATAAAAGTGCACATTATTCTTTCGTTCTTCATTCAGGTATTTCAACACCATTCGGCGCGTTTCCAGTAATAATGCTCTATGGATAAAGTTCTTAATTTCTTGTGTATGTGTTCTCTAATTATTTGATGCTTTACTCCATAAATACGATTCACAAATAAATATATATTGACAGGTTTGAGTTCCGGTATAATTAACACTTCATCCCTCACAAATCTAACCACTAAATACCTTATATATCATAAAAAACTTAAGTATCTCACTACTTTTTTAGAATTCATAGACTTGCTGATGAAACCTTGCTTCGATATTTCTTGCTATCTTTTACTACCATCTATTAATATAGCGATTAATTGATTAATGTTTACATTATTATTTGTGAATAACTCAACGGAAAATAAGCGTAAAATCGGCTCTGGGTTTAAAGAGCTTTATTACAAGGGTGAAAGATTGAAAATTCAACACTCATCATCGTACAGACGAATATCAGCAAAAAATCTTAAGTTGATAAATGGAAAAGAAAGGGGTTTGAACTTAATAGTTACAAAGAAAGGGCCTTAAAATTAATGGTCACAAAAAAGGGCCTTAAAAGATATTTACAGTTTACGCTGACGGTACTCGAGCACAAATATGCAATATAAGTGTATAATATAATACAATATAGTTTACAAATATGTGAATGGTTATAAGGAAAATTACTTTGGTTGTAACAAAAAATAAGGCAAATTCTATAATTGGAAAGTATAAAATAGCGCCAATGTACTTCTTTCTTAGTTTTCCCTCATTAATTTGTGGCTTTCTCATCTGATAGTCGCATTCGTCGTTGGGAAGGCTTTCGTACTCCCGGGGACGACGTCACTCAAACTTTTTCATTATTTTTATTTTTAATCGCGAGGAATTTTTATCTGCGCTAAATCAATAACGGGACTTGAGAAAGATATCAGGAAAAGGCTAGTAAAATCCTCAGTCTGAGGCGTTTAAGGTAGGAATATAGAAGTGAGAGTTGGCGATGAAATAGCTGTAGATTATCAATAATATTCGTGAATATTAAAACTTCTGTATGTGACTGTGAAAGGGGCTATTTCTGGCTACTGCACTTGATGATAATTAAAGGGTTTTGAGAAAAAATTAACGTTAAAATACTTGAGTTGTGATATTCACTAAGAGAAGGGATGCAAGGTAAACGTTCTAGGACGGCTAAAATCTAGGAACGATTTCTTTCCATACCAGAAGAATTTCTTCCCGTACCTGAGTGGTGTTCTATCTTGAGATGGAAGGAGCAGAACAAGGGGCGCCGTAAGCTGTTATGCGGGCAGCAGAGAAACAAGGGGCGACGAAAACCTCTGTAAAGAATTTAGTACGTTAACTCAATATTTTAAAGATTTGAAATAAAAAGGTGTTGCAAATACGTTATGAAAGAACCCTTTCAGGGAGGCGTCTTAAATAAATTATTTTCCAATGAGTTTGGATTTTATGATCACAATGCGAGTTATCTAAATTTTTCGGTAACTTGCTGGGAACTGCTATAATTAGTGTAAAAAAGGTTTTACTTATGTTTATCGAAAATTCGGAAATGATATTTTTAAATTCTATCGAACTTATTCTATCGGATGATCACGTTTACCATCCCAATAAAATCCTTATAAGTGCGCCATTCATATTAACCTTATTATTTAATGTCGTTAATAATTATCAAATGTATCCTATGTGTCCGGTGGTTTGTTTTCGTACACTGGCGTACACTTGCATGTAACAGGGAGTTGTGAAAAAATAATTGTGGATAAGCATGTTGTTGTTAAGTAAAAGAAACTGACACTAAAACTGGACACAAAAAAGATATCACGAAATAAGAGGTAAATTCTCTAAGGGTGTTTTAATATAGCGATAAGAAACTAGGAACGATAAGAAAAGAACATCTATAAAGATATGAATACCATTGAGATGTGATAGTAAGTTGGATTGATATAAAAAATGGAGGGAGGGTAAAATGCTTTGAAGAGCTAAAATAGGGGCTCAAGAAATATGTTGAGCGAATTTGGAGAGGTTGCATAAAAGTAATGGAAGACAGAGGAAAACAAAAAGTTTTATGATGTAAAGAGAAGGGTTAGCTATGAAGATGATGAAGGATAACGAAATTGTCTTAAGTAGGGAATTTTAGGGTGCATGAACCCACCTAGAGAGAGAGACGACTTGTGCATAAATCAGATGCCCGAAATCTGTTTATTAAAGCATCTTCTGGGTTGTGTGTCGAAAATTTTCTTCCGATATGATTTATTCCTACATGTTTCGACCTTTATTCCTGCAAGGAATTTATTTCGACCCATTTCGTTTCATCAGCGGTTTTCGATGTGTTCGGTTCGCACAAACGGATCCTGCGCCGCGCAGAAGAGCTGAAAATTTTTCTTCTTAAACGTCGAATAATCTCACGATCTTTTACTCATCTTCTTACCTTAACGCTCAAAAAAATCGTGAAATTAGACCTGTGTCAGTATTTTGAAAATGTCATCAAAATTAATCAGCGACCAAGGGACTGATGTCGTTATTAAAAGTTATTTCACGCCTGCTACGTATTCGTCGCTCGGAGAGCTTTCTGAATGAACGCGTCTAGATTAAAGTGTTGACCTAAATGTAGTCGTTGGAAGCCCACGGAAACGATGCCGAATGACTTCCGAGCTCGAAAATTTGCTGTTAAATTAACACTCCATTTACGTGAACTGCACACTTTATTTGTGTTTTTTCTTCGAACGTCTCCTGTTGATACGCATTTCGTGGGCTGGAAAGCTGTTAGATTTGATTAGAATCGGTCAATGGACACTTCTCTGATTTATAGGAATAAGTTTCTCATGCGTCCTTTGAGACATTTTATGTATAAAAAACTACATATCGCCTCCGATTCCGTATGGGAATCATGAAGCTTCGAAGCAATACATATAACGTCTGAGCGAGCTTTTTTGCTTCTAGATCATCAACGGTAACAAGATAACGGTGATCGATTAGCAAGCGCAATACTAACAAATGGGGTAGTTTTGGCCGATAAAATGACGTATTTCCGTAATCTTGGTATCTCAAACAGGCTCTAGACCGTCATCGTCAGTGTAGTGCTGAATATCAATGTATAATTTCCTACCTTTCTTTTTGAGATGCTGTGATTGAAAGCCGGTTCCGACTATACCGCATCTTTTGTGACAATGGATATTCCAAAATTTTTTTCTAGTCATGTTTCTTGCATCCTAAGTGAATTCTCGTTCTGCTTTATCATCTATAAATTTTATAGCAGCGAATTGTCCTTCTAATTCTATTCCCATGTACTCTTCTTCGCAGCATATCCTTGTTGAACTTTTCTTGGCTTTCAAGTCCTTTGTTTTCTGTGTCTGAAACGCGTCAATTAACTTTCAAACCAAACACTACAGCCAATGAGGAGCGATGGGGGTAGATGCTGGCTTAGAAACTATTTAAAGGCAATATTTCATTTTAACCTCTAGATTACCTTAGATGGCCGCTATATTTATCGAGGAGTGATCCTTGTATATTGCCCTGCTACTAATTACGATAAATGGAACGCTTTTACTCTGCTTTTTAGTACAAGCTAGAGTTAAATGAAGCTTTCATTTACTTTTATCTCGGTTTTTATGGTTATGAATTGGGATGGTATGAGGCATTGAGTTTTTTTCGCTACTCTGCTACTATTAAAGTTAAAATGATAAATGTCGTTCATTTGGGCTAATTTTTATTGTATTATTCATTCTTTATTGTGGTGAAAGTCATTTTTGAGGGTCGATAAAATATGAATGCATAAAAGGCGTTATTTGCATGGTCCTTGTGTTGCACGTACGTGGTTTTATCCACTAATGACACATCCAACAATACCATTGTTCTGTGAGGAAAGTAATAGCACTGCATTCTGCTGCCAACTGCCTCACTCTTCATCTCAACTAATGGACTTCATTCATTATCACGGCATTTTGTAGCTAATTGTGGAGATGATGAGCTTCAAAACAGTTTTCGTGATGAATAACTTACCGAAAAATCACTTTTATGTTAAGCTGTACATTGTGAAAGAATAAAAAAACGTTATCTATAAGCTCATAAGCTTAAATAAGTTTGCTGTACAAGGAGACCGAGAAGAGTGTGACAAATCAGTTGGTGTAAATTTATTGACAGGAATGTATTAATTGTGTGAAAATCTTTAAGGAATATAAGGTGGAGGAAATTAGCGATAAAAAGAAGTGTTTTCGGTCAGGTAGAACAAATATTGACTCCTTAATCTGTCAGCCGAACAATAGATGGCGAAAAAAGTAGTTGGTGACAAGGAGTCACTTCTGTTGTTTATTGACCTGATAAAAGCTCATGGGATTAAGATACAGTTTCTTTTCATAAACTTTCGACAGCGACGGAGGATAACAGGGTGAAGAAGTCGTTCTTAATGCTACGAAAACGCGATGAAAAATCCACAATTCACGTTTACTTAAGAACAAATGTTCTAAAAATCCACTGCTAGGTATTCACCAAACATCCACCAAACCACTGCTAGGTATTCGCTGAAGTTAATGATTCGACCACATGTTTAAAAAATTCCCAAATTAAGGTTTTTCATGCAAGAGCTAGTCTATAGGAATAGATGTCTAAGGTTATAACCTCCATACGCTTTAATTTTCAAGAAATCGAGTTGCTATTGGTTATACCAATAGCAACTCGATTTCTTGAAATCGAAATATTCGGTATATTTTATTCAAAGATACTGAAAATTAGACGCGTACGCTGATTTGAATACACGTAAACTAGGGCTGTAAATTAATGTTGACAAAACGTAAGATACTGGTTAAGGAATTTATCCGCGATTTATAATAATGATTCTTGGAAAAAATAATGCAAGCATTAAGTTAAAATAATTAAGGGTCATAACGTAAGTTGAAAATAGAAATAAATTTCATCTGTGTAAAGATGATTAAATACAGGACCATTTCTATGTAATATGCATACAAAATTTATTCCAAAGAATCTTATATCACGACTCTTACCTGTTCGTTTCCAATAATATCAAACTATCCCAAATGTCTCTAATTTTCTACATCCTCCTTAGCTGTACTTTTATCATTATATCCATTCCATCTCTTAGATAGTTAGTTGGATGTCTAGCAATCTTAATTTTTGTTGCTGTGTCTATATGATCTACACATTTTAGTTTATTTTACATTTCATAGTCTATGTATCACATTCATATATTTAAATAGGTTGATACTTAGATTTTACTCCTCTCACAATTTTAAATTTAGCCATTGAGAATTAAAGTGAAAAGAAGCAGATAGCTAAATACCCGTTTCACTCATTTCATTTATCACTGACTTGGAACAACAATAAAACACACTAGTTTATATGAATTATTATTTAATCATGTTAAAATAAGTTTGCGGTCAAGGTTTCCGCCGCGCTCTTCTTTCTTAAATGCCCCCCGAAGTAATTTGTCGAGCGCTAATATTGAAAAATTGTACTTTTTTACCTTTAGTTTTCGCAAATGCATTCATATGCGAACGCAAATGATTCATTCATCGTATTCATGATACGCAAATGTGTATCAGGAATATTATAGTGAGATTACATGATTAATGTCATAATTTAAATGAGGGAAATCAGAAACATTTCATTGTAAAACTTTAGTAACAGTGGCGTAGGTTCGTTAACTAAGCGATCGCAGTAAATTTCTTGCCACCAGAATATGGAAAGAAATATAAGATAATGATAGCGACCCGCGAAGTTTTTACAGAAGCAAATGCGACTCGTCGGGAGTAAAAGTTTGGACATGTCTAATGAACGCCTGCCTATGAAGGATATGAGTTTGATCCCCGCTCACGCTTAGACGTTTCCACGTCTTTTTTACCTCTGTGCATGTTCTTTGAGCTAGGGACTCAACTGAGATTGATCCCTTGTTTTGCTGATACATTAATAATCTTGATTGATTGATGCGAGGGTTCCCGATTGACGATTCTTTACCTCCAAACGCTCAGTCCCTTCCAATCATTGGAGCAGTGTATCGAGTTTTTAAATGACTTCTCTGTTTCTTTTTCCTATTTCCGTCCACTGCATTGCTTTTTAAATGACTCAACGGTCAAGGCTTTCCAAGGCAAGCGGTCTCCTACTCTTAAATTCTCTTTTAACTAGTACGCTTCTTGTGCATTTCTTGTCATTTCGACGATTGGTATTTCACTTTTGTGGATTATTTCATGCTGTCAATCAATGATACAAGAATCTTTTTTAGGATTAGATTAATTTATTATTCGAACTCAGGACCGCTGTGGGCAAATGTGAATTCCAGCCACTGGGATATCCGAAAGCCGTGTTTGAAGTAACGCATGAATAAACAGCGTATAACCATCTCGGGTATTATGCGGCACACCAATAAGTTACATTGTACCGCGGAACACCGGCTGGGATGCACTTTCCTGAAGTACTGTATTCTCGTTGACACTCATTTCATTGGTTTGGCAGAGTGTTCCGCTTCGTTAAGAATATCATTGATGAATTTCAAACGATATGGAAGAGTCATACACGACAGTGATTTGTTGAATCATCAATGTTACCCTCCTAATTATGGATGACCTTCGCATGATTCCAATCTTTCCGTATGCTGCAAATTTTCAAGTGGCGGTGAATCCCTTTGCGGATATTTTGTGGTTCCAGGTGCAATTGCCTTGAAAATGTCTCCTGCGACTCTATCAACTCCAATAGATTGTTCATTTCCCGTCCTTAATTGCATGTCTCACTTCTTCAGATGGAATTTTCGGACTTTAATCCTGACGAATGATAGGTTTTTCTGTCTTCTAATCCTATATCGATGATCTTTCCTCGCTCAAGTTCGAGTAATAATCCACCACCGTCTGAAGTATCGATTTTCTGCCGTAAGTGACGGGGCCATCTGCCAGCTTCACAAAATGCTTTTTGTCGATGAAATGTCTCTGCTTTTACTTCTTACCATTTCTCTTTGTCATTTCCGAGTAAAACGTCTCACACTCTTCGTCAGCTGTTTGGATCAATGCATTATACAATTTGTATGGGACTTTTCCATTTCATAATCACTCTGTTTTCTCGACAGCTTCTGAACTATCTCCTTTGACTATTCCATCGATCCCTTTAAACCTTGCCTCTACTCTAATGCATCTATCAATTTCCACTAACTCTTCTTCATGTGATCGTCCTAATCGAGTTCTTGATTCCGATTGGAAACCGTACTTATTTCCGTTAAGGGCTTCGATATTCAGGATGGTTTCAGTCGTCGGGTTGATTCACCGCATTTCCTGTTTGACATTGAATTATATTCAACACCTAATGAGCTGGTGACCTTTCTCAAACTGGAAATACTTTTACGTTACGTTATTACGTTAGTTTTCCGCTATTTATCACTTATCGATATACGATAATAATTTATTATTACGTTATTATTATCATACCATTATTGTTAGATTAAATATTATTGTATTAGTGCATTTAGTATTTATTCCATTGCCGAGTCCATTCTGTTAGTGATTCCTTCTTGAAGAATTTGTTAAAGATGAGGAGAATGAAAGATGGGTTGCGTTTGCTAAATAGTTAATAGGGTAACGAAGGTATATAATCGGAAGACGTAATTAGTGTCATGTAACCTCGCTGCTGCTTCAGCCGATTTGATAATCATATAAAATAGAAGGTAAAGGGTTAAAGGTAACTTTGTATGCAAAGGCGTGCTCCTGAGAAATTCCCAAAGAAAACCGTATCCGTTATTCCCGGATCTTCCACTTTTCGTGTGTTAAGGGGTTGTTTCCATTTCCCCCACTTTGTTAGACCGGTACTTCAATGATAACTTTGGCCGTGGACGATGCCGCATAAACGAACCTCTACCACACACAGAACCACTACAAAGTCTTGCCCGCAAAGTCTCCCGAAACAGCATGTCTGAATTTTCTGGCTACATTTTAGTTGGTTATAACATCCGCCCGGAAAGTGGGTTATAGATATCCTGTCAGAACTTGTTATCCATTTATCCCTAGTTATTAAAATATGAGAGACAAACCGATGATAGACAAATCAAATTAAAAATTCATTCTATCCTCCAACAATCCACGGTAGTAGAAAACTAAAGAAATAATTTAATTTCACGATGTTAATAAGTCCTGCTCCGAAAGGCGGTTATCGGGACATTAATGTAGACGTAGGTATGGAATGGCAGCTCAGATTTATTATGTAACCTTACAACTCATTTTTACTCTTTGAAAAATCTCAGCATCTAGAAATTTTCCCGATAATGCTGCTCTTTCCTACTTTTCTCCTAAAGATATACCGCCGACACTTTCTCAGTAATAGGAGCTATCCCCAATTTCTCATTGAAGTTTGCTCCTTTTCACCTATATTCTCGGTGCTTCACGTTGTCTCAATTGATGCTCTCCAATACCTGTCGGAGCTCATGCAGTTTATCTACGCCGGAAAGTGCTCTCTAGTTGAAGTTTGCTAGGCTGTTTAAAGGATTTGTGTAAAGCTGGAACCGTGGGAGTTTAATCTTCGAGAACCCTTAGCACCCTTGTCTTAATGCTGACCAATACTGCTTTCGATGGTAATAAGGACTCAGGAGAATGAGGGTCGCACTTAAATAGAATATATCTTGATTGTGCTGAAGGTTTGGATCTCAAACGATGGTGAATGCCTGTTTAAAATCGGCTCTAGATGTTAGAAGTTTCGCAATATTGTTGAGACTCGTGTCTAAAGACCTTATTGTGCCTCGTCTTCACCTCTATTTTCTCTCCTGGCCTCTTTGAAGCGGTTCATCTTAGTTAGTGGACAACGCTTCTCTCTTTGAAGTCGGGGAGTCATACCAAACATCGAAGCAAATTTATATGAGTGGTCTTAAACAAGAAGAGAGTTTCTATCAAATAAATTTTTTCGTAATTTTCTATAATTTTCTATATTTTTTCTTCGTAATTTTCTATAATTCCTAGTAATTCTCTTAAGTGCATCCTAATTATATGAAGAGTAAAATTCGTCGTTATTATTTCTTAGTTTGAAAGATCGCTTTCGTTTCTTTGCAGCGCATCTATTCAAATGTATTTTTTCCTTTTTGAAAAATAAATTGCCAAATTTAAATTTATATCAAGGAAATAATATGGTTCGAAAGTTATTCTGATGGAACTGGCTTTGTTATAGGGATATAGCTATTTCTTCATTAACTTCAGCTGAATTTGCGTAAAAATTATCGAACAGATCACACAATTGCACAATTGTTACGTAAGGACGCGAATAAATTGAACACGGTAGGTCCGACAATCTAGTTAGAGTTTCGGGCACAATTCTTCCGCATTTTTTTACAGCTACAACGGAAGAAACAATTAAATCACAGAACTGGAGTAAAAAGTCTCGAAAACAAGTTAGAGACACGAAAATACTAATTTTCATTTTGTTTATTACTTTTGCACTTGCGTAATTATTATAAGTCATGTGGAAGATAAGTCCATAGGGACGTTAACTCTTCACCTTAGTCCATTACATCTCATCTGATATCTGAGTCATCCGAATGTCGAAGGATGTGATACTCTTCTCATACGGTCCAGCGAATCTGCGTAGATGAATTGAAGATTTAGACGTTTCAGACATGAAAGCTGATCTCGATATTAACATCGAGAAACTAAGACTCAGACGATTCACCGTATGTTAAATCGCAATGAATGAAATTGTATGAATCGGAGTCGGGAAAATTTGCATAAAACATATGTGGTATTAACGAAATGTATACAACTGAATAGGGAGACAGAAGAACAAATTTAGAATGTAGGTATTCTCGTAAATTACGAACTTTATTAATATTCGGAAATCTGCTGTTCCAGTTTTGCTAGTTCCAGTTACATTTAATTTAGTAAGATCAAGTGGTACGATGTTATATGAAATTTTAATTAATTTTTTCTTATGGAAGGAGTTAACTTAATTCTTGTTTCTTCTTTTTAATTCACTTAATTTTTGTAATTTACCTATCTCCATCCTCATTTACGTAATCGACCTAATTTCTCTGTTTTATATAACTAATGAGTACATGGAATTTTTATAATTAGAAAGAGTAACGTTGGAGGTAGTTTAGTATGTTAAAAAATATTCCTTTTAAGGTATAACTTCATTTTAAAATGCATAATTGTAATTATTGAGGATCACTTAAATTATGTTTGCGTAATTAATGTCATTTTTATCGGTCCAAATTACTTCAAATGTGAAGACTAATGATCAAAGTTGCGTTTGCATTTCCCTTTTCTATACTCAATTGATACAAAGGAGTTAAAAGCAAAACCACGAGCTTCTATTTTTTAATAGAATGATTTTTCAATTGAATATATTAAGTATACTTTCGGTCGGAAATCTATGTGGTGTTAATGATAGTCACAATATCAACGCCTGAGATTTTCATCGTATGTTTTGGTTTTGTAAACAGAATTAGTCCGATTGACGTGACCGCATTCCGATCGGAACATTTGGCAAAAAAATAAACCAAACAGGCAGATGTCAAAATATCATGCGTACTATGAAATGAAGTATGAAACTACGGAAAATGAGCTCCTCTATGCAATCTGTGAGATTTAAAGATCTTCTCGAATTCCTCCACGGCTTGCATGGAGACAGTCTTTTGAGGACGGTGTATCGCTAACTCTGCTGGGCAGGCGAAAATATCGCATGTTTTATCACGTTATCGAGCGTTTTTCTTAGGAAGGCCGTTTTCGAAAATACATCGGAACCTCTCTGCAACTGCCATTCACAGTATCCTCGCGCTTTTCCATTGCAAGGGAATTTCTGCCAAGGACAGAAGGAACTTCAGATTCATGTAACAGATGCTGAAATGTGAAATGAGAATTCGCTGAGCCATATCAAAATTTCCGTTGGACTAGTTTTTTAAATTTTCTTTTATTCGACTTTTTTTAACAAGTGCATTATATTATCATTATTGTCTCGAAAGAATAGGCACCCAGCTTTTCTAATCTGAATTACTGCTCTGTAAATGTTCGTGCCGATTTTAGAGTAAAATCCTGAAGTAGAGCGATACCTTTTTACGTTAACTCGCATTAAGAATCTTTTCAGAGGTTATTTGTCTCGAATGAAAAGATTATATTTTTCATAGTTTCCGCAGAAAGTGAAATTTAAAAAGAGTAGCCAGTACAGATTTTGTGCACAAAAATATAAATAAATCTTCATGATATATTTCATATTATCAGAACTTCAAATATAGCAGTTACAGCTAATTTACATTGGAGTATGTTACATAGATGAACACTAACTTTAATTAACTAAACTGGAACAACCCGATTAGCCGGGACTTGAACCCGGTACCTTGGTAGGCTATCTCGCTAAAAATTCCGCCGAAAAATTCGGAAAGGACGAATATAATGTCTTAATTCCCGTATTTTTAATTTTGCTGGTACTTCTACATACGTCTGCAGGAATTCGACTGGTTTCATTCGAGTTTGCACTTATCTCTTGGAAAATATCATGATTATATTCTGCTATATTTTTGCGGACGTCGGCAATTCGATGCTATTCACGTATGAGTACTTGCATTGAATGTGCTTCGTCTGATCAACTAAAATCTATGAAAACTACGAAATGGAAACATATAGTTTTCGAGAATCTGCTTAAGTTCGTGCAAAATTATGCATTCACTAGTTGGAATTTCGAGATCAAATTATACAGTAGTATCTTTTCCTCGCTATTCAGAATATGCCTGCTATGAGGAAAATCTCAGCGAAAGGCGTATTTTGTTTTTTATTAGGGCTCAAATTCATTTCAATTGCCACATTACTTTCCCGAGAAGATAGCGATCCACTTTAACGCCAGTTCTAGCGGATTTACGAGGTGAGTTTTTCAGGATATTTCTGGTTGAGAATCATGAGATCAAAATGAAGCAGGTGACCTGAAAATGTTGAGCGCCCTCTGCTTGAACTCGTATCGATTAGAAATCGATTGCAAAGACGTGTCTGAATACGTAAATGTCCAAACTTCACTCATTTTATGCTTTGATACGACGTTGATGGACGCTCCACAAACTGTCTCTTCAGTTTCCGTTTAATAACTTTTACCTTCTTACGTAATTTTCAGACACTTTATTGCATGTTATGTAAGGATCTCCCTTTCGCTGTATCATGCCGGAAGAAAAACAGGGACTCTCACGCGATACCTTATTTACAGTTTATCGGTAAGAACAGACTCACTCTTTCATCGAAAATGATCGTTAAAGCAACGGTATGCGTTAAGTAGGTACAGAATTGGTGGGAAGGATTAAACAGCAGGCACGCTGGGTGATATCCCGATGGGCTGTTTGTCCGCAGACCGTTGCGATCGCTTGATTTCCATGATTCCATTAATTATGGTTCGTTTACGAGCACATATACGTTTCTAGGATCAGAGCGACGAAGTGGCATCTATGTTAAAAGGTTTATGTAGGCAGTTTAAGTGATTTTTATGATTTTATTATTGCAATTATTTTTAGGAAAACATCTTAAGGCTTATTTTAAGGTCATTTTCGAGCAATCAAATCGTATAGGGTTTGTATTTAAACAATATTTATCTTTGTTTGTATTTAATAATTTTTCATCAAATATCAATTTCAAGATATTTTTGATAGAATCCTCCTTTTACTCAGATATACTCAGAATAGCTGAAGTTCAAACCTGTATATATTACTAATCTGATGGTAAACATACTTTGGATCGCATCATTATTAATTTGAGCCTAAACCTAAACTAAAAAACTGAATGTTTTCCCGGAGTATTTTGTGTTCCCGATTCCTTCCTGAGCACCGATCACCATATCGGCTAGTTCTACGGCGACTTTATACAGACTATTAAAGCTATTTATTCATCAAAACGTCGGTAAATCACGTTTTCCCTTATTCGGCTTCGAACCCAAACCTTCGGTGTCACTTAACCCTTCATCACCGATTCCAAAGCCAATTAGTGGCTTTGAAATAACCAAATAACCTTCTCTATTTAATTACCTCATGTGGCAGAGGAAGTACACAGGGACAAAAAATTCAATTTTCCTTCTCAGGTTTCAGAAATCAGCTGTGCTTGTACTCTGGGAGTTATCAACGGTGGTTTAACTGTTTCTTCACGGTAATTAATATTCCCGTCGAAATTAGCGGAACTTGTTTGCGACGAATTCGAGCTTTTTGTCGCCTCACAAGTAGAGTTTGGGTCAGAAAGGTTTCATTTGCTATTCCAGAGAGAATAAAGAGCTAGGGACAGATGTTGTCGATGTCGCATTTCTCTAATCCCATCAGAGTCCAAAAAGGCGACGAGTAAAAGCTTTCGGGAATGTTAATGCTGCTCTGACATTGGCGACTTAATGAATTGATCCGAGCCTAATCAACGGTCAAGCGTATTTCACCGGGAATGCATCTATTCATTGGTTTTAACGCTGAATGGGCACCTGCGAGTGGCTGAAAAATCTTTCACGGCAGAGGCATAGCCGCGTCGAAACAGTGATGCTTTCCGTTTCCCTCCACTGTTTCAACGCGATGGTTCTCCTTAACCGTAAAAACACCAAACCCCCAAGCTTCCTCGTCACCATTGCAATTCTATAGAGCGATTGATACCTAGGGAAATTGTGCCTTGGGAAATTAACAGACCTCAGAAGATAGCGGGTTGAATCTTTCATTTCAGCTTAAAACATTAGCTGCGGAAAATTCATTAGCAAATTGACTAGGTCGAGGATTTTAGTTCGGGTCGTTTCACCTCTCCCAACCTCCTAAAAATATAGCCTGCATTTTTATTCCGGAAAAATCATCAATTAATCTCCAGAGTATTACCCAGCGTAACCTCTGATGGGATTAGCATGTCAACACACGCCGAATGCCTGAGCACATCTGCAAAAAGGTTGATATCCCTCCGCGTCGACCCCATGGCGCTCAATAGAACAAACATATCCGCGCAGGCGCTACTTTCCCGCCCAATTCAACACTTTCCGCTCTTGCTGCTTTGATTATCATCGCACTTAATCGTTCCCTTCATCATTTTTTACTCGGCATAACTTTAATTTTGAAGAGTGCCAAAGCGGCATTGCTAGACAAATGGCTTGCCCTAATTCTAGCACTTAACTCCAGGTCCGAATATTACCGTTCTTTGAGATAATTCTCAAAGAAATGGATGTCATTTAAGGGTTTCATGGGGAGTGAGACAGGCAAATGATATGTTAGTTGTACGCAATCCTAACTACACATCACTCCATCGCAGAAATCAGTGGACTTGTCCTTTGGTGCTACCTGTTTTTCACCCATTTCTGTGGTTGAAGCAGGGAATTTTAAGTCTGGGCTGAAGAATTCATTGGTGCTCGCTCAAGCTTTTCAATTTTTCCCACATTTTGTTGTAAAAGTGTCTTTTTATTGCTTTCTTCCCCTTTGATTAGATCGGTGATGGATGTTTTGTATTCCCTTTTAGCTTTTCCTATTCATATAATTTAGAGATGAGGCGGTTTTATCCTTGCCCTCTCTTAAGCCGTCCCTTAACAGGAATGCGTCCTAAAAAGGGGTAAAGGTTAATTCGCTCTCTAACCTTAATATTCTGGGAAAGAATCCCACAAAGGTGTGAACCTCCTCCTAATCAAGCCTAATGAGTAAGGAGGACGTTTCAGTATCCCATCCTCAGCCAAAGGTAGAATTAGGGAAGAGTAACGGATTTCCCGGACTTTAAGCGCGATCAAAGAGACGGATTCAAAGATTTACTCATGTCATCGTTACCGGACATTCGGATCAGCTGATGGTTCTAAACCAAAAACCATAAAAAAATTTTCGTACAGCTAAATTAAGCTTGCATAATAAATTTCGATCTCAATCATGTTTTACATACCTAAATTTGGGTAAGCGATCAAATACTGTGAACATACGTCCTATAAGAATTGGACATATTCCGACTAAACTCATATTTTATTGGACGAATTTAATTGTTGGGGATACGCGGATGAATATGAATGATATTACGTGTATATTCAAAAAAATATTTTGATATTTGTTTTACGAGATTTTTGGGGTAAATAATCTGTATAGTACCAGTAATTTCATTGGTTAATAGGCAGTGATGGTTGCCTAATTAGAGGGGTAACAATAGGGTGTCAATTAAGGTTCACTAAACTGGTTCTCTGGCTTAAGAGTTTTGACCTGGTATACATAGAATTTGTAATTTATTCAAACATTTCGTACAGACTCGAAATTCATCTTCGGAATTCAAAAGAAGAATATGAAATCAACCCTTAGGGTGTATTAAAGTCCGTATAGCACCCTATATTACCCAGGGGGATTGGATCGAAAAAACTCGGTGAGTACTTTTCCGAGAATTTCCGGACGAATTCAATCTCCTTCCAATAACTCAAGTATATAGGCGACCGGTTGAAGCAATGGTTGAATGATTACCAAAAATGATTTACACAAATTCCAATTGACCATTTAAGATTTGAGCGTCACTTTCATAAGTATGAAATATAATTGAAAAATTGCTCATAAGCATTAGCTGGTCTTATGTGACGCGAGCCTACTTCTTTTACATGAGAGTAAGGAATTGAATCGTATGAATTTGTCTACTACTATTGCTATTGCTATTGTCTTTGTATCCCCTACCATAAATCTATGGAAAACATGCGGAGTATGTATGAGGATGTATTAGAAACCAGTTTAGATGAAACGAATTTTCACAGCAGAAAATGCATTAATTATTGTACAGAGCCCTTTAATGCTATAAGAATTCAGTCGAAATTAAAATGTCTAATAATTTTAAATTTTTCTTTGGTTGTGAAAAAATAATTCTTGATTGAACTTATATAGCAACCAAATAAGCGCGCAGTGGACGAAAATCTGAAAAAGTTGGCCGAAAGTATAAAATGGTATTTGGTGTTTAGATATTGTAACTTTACTTGGCATCAATTATGCATACGACTATTCGTGTCATTTGCATTGATCAACATTGAGTTCACGTTTGAAAAAGTTATCCGATGAAATTGTATGATATTTTTACTTACGAGCTTCTCACTTAGCTATGTTCCTCATCCGAAGAATCTCCGCCCTCATTCCTAATTTCCTCCTCATTGTTCATAATGAGCAACTCTTACATTTTTCGGTATAATATTCGGTTTCTTGGGCTTAGGGTCTGAAATTAAAATTAAAGGATTCGATATTAGAAGCAATATTCGTATTTAGTTTTCTTTTGCGGTTACTCGTAAGTGATTCCGTGTGATGCGTCCATGGTAAATTACGTCTCTTGACATTCTTGCTTTTGTTATACGGAGGATTGATTTATTGTCATAATTTTAATAATTATTAATCGATGATGTTATAATATTCATTAAAACTAAACATGGGTTAATTTCTGTATTGCAACCAAAGAAAAAACCTCTGTTACTGATAATTGAGTTGGAAAAGATGATTTTCCTCCACTTAGAAGGTGCATTCCTTTGGGTGTGGTAGTGAGTATTGCTTAAAGCTAAATTAAAAGCAGCTGCATCTCCTTCATCTGTAGAGTAAAGTGGTTTGATTGTAGAATACATTGAGCAAATAATTAGTTTTCTTTCGACCGAAGTTTCACCCGAAAGACAGAAATTCATCTTCGGCCGTCCTCTTTCGCATACCATAAGTAATTTAAATTAATACTTTCGAAGTCTTCGTTTAAGGAATTTATGCCATTAGGGTTACTAAATTGTATAATTAAAAGGAGTCATACTAGGTTCATCAGCTAAAACTTGAAAAATTTCGCTTGAATTGAACTGAAAATTAAAGACCGGCATTTTTTGTGAAATTTCCTCAACTCTTCTTGACTGAATTAAATATATCAATTGATTCCAGAGATAAGTTACATAGTAAATGGGCATCTATTTACCGTTGCACTTATCGAGCTTTGTGTTCGGCTCACCTAAATGTTTCAAATGCACTGAAAATTATCTTTCCAAGAAGTGCCCGAAAACCGCAGGTGGCGCTGCGGAATAGCTACCGCTCGATCAAAACTGCCCCACTGTCCCCTCTTTCGACGCGAAATGAGGCCAAAAATAACCCTAAAGGAGTTGTAGACAATGCTTCCCATGGAATTACAACCATGAGCCTCTCCATTCCTTTTCAATTTAATGTTTACCCACCCTATTCTCCTACGCCTCATCTTAACCCATTTGAGGCTCCAACTCCAACTTCCTTTGTCATCACCACCTGTCTCCTTCCCCATGCCTTTGGAAATACCAATCACGCTAATAGATGCACGACCTGTCCGACATCATCACCACAATCGATTCGGACGGTAAATCTTTAGTCAGTTCAAACACATGGATTAATGCCATTACGCCTTAGGCAATTAAAATCGCAATCTTGGGTCCTTATGCGCGTTGTGGTAAATGGACCACGGCTGAAGAAGGATAATTGGACATCGCAAACAATGGGAAATTCGAGCAGATTGGCATGGAAATTGTACGCAAGGAAAGGAATTCAATTGTCTAGTAAATCTAGGTAAAGTACTTACAATTTCATTCTAGAAAATGCCGCTAGTAGTCTGTCCGAAAGGCCGTAGCTTACTCCAAAATTTTCATCTCTTCATTCCTTCAGTCACTCAGAGAACTTAATTGGGGGCGAAACCAATCAATGAGGCGTATGAAGCGTGTCAAAACGACTCGGTGAAAATGTTAGATCGGATGGATGAATGAAAACACTCATCTATGCGTAAGGTAATAATTCACGACGAAGGAAATCCTGTTTCTCACGAAGCTTCTTAAGGGCTGGAAATTTCCGGTCAAGCTGCTGTCACTTTAAGTGCATCCTTTAGGTTTTCGCAGCATCTTTTTGCATCGATCGGTATGGATGGCGTTTATTTCAGCTTATACTTGTTCTTCCGTAGCTTATTCAATATTTCATTTACGGTAAAAAGTAAGTGCTTACCTTAACCGCAGAATCTCATCTAATTACATTGAGTATACGTTTTGTAAAACGCGTGAGCATTAAAATTCAGTCAATGTCATTTTAATAGTAAACTATCCTTAAATTTGACGTCAAATGTGCTACTTATAAGTGAAGTACATCAACACATCCACAAAGTATATACCCACTAAGTGGGGGTTGAGGTCCTGCTGTCTCTTCTAACGTTCAGTGCGGCTCTAACGTTTATTTATAAATAAACGCAGAAATTCAGTCGAGTTTTCCTTCTTCGAAAGGGCCAAGGCTGTTTCGGATTATTGCGGATATTGGAATGCATGACTCGGTTAAGTTTAAGAGAACTGAGATTCGGTCAGATTTTAAGACAATATACTTTTTATTTGACATAACTAACATGAATAAGATGCAACAAGCAATGAATGCAAACTTATATGAATTGACCAAGCACTAAATCCTCTAAGAAGAAGAGTAATCTTATCAGATGGACTTTTTAAATGTTTCCGAGTATCAAAATAGTATAAGACTGTTGAAATAAGGTCTGATGAGAAGAGAGATGGTAATGGTGTCCAAGCCGTCGTATCCAAAGATATTTAAAATGACAGCACTAAAATGTGTTTCGATACTATTTACGGAATTTCGAACTGGGGATACTGAAGCTGTAAATAGTAGTAATTTGTCTTAACGTATCATGAAACTCATCAGGTAAAACTGAAACGTAATTTATCCTCCTATAGTTTACTCATCTAGTAGATTCGCAATCCTGCGATATTATTATTATGGTATCACAAAGCATAAATTTAGACATGGTTTCAGATCCCTCGTCCTTATTCTCATAATTATAACTCTCGTACATATAACGTCATTAGGAGAGAAGAAAAAAATGAATAGGGCACATAAGGAAATAATTACAAAGCTTTGGATCGGTAGAATGCAAAAGGGAAGAGGAAAAAGGCTATAAATGATAGATGATACAAAGAGAGGAAGGTATAAAGAAATCGATGAACAGGCACGGGACAGAGACGTTTGGATGTTGAATGGGACCTGCCACTCGGCAGAATACCACATGATGATGATCCGTACTCTGTCTTTGAAAAGTGGATTTCTTTCTCCACATTTTACAGAAGTTTCCCCAATACATATTGGTCCTATACGAATGGCGTTTTACCGGAGAGAATTTTGAGCTCCTGGATAGCTAAGTGGGGAGCGCGTTCGCCTTTTCTAGAAGCCGTCCAGGGTACGATTCCGACTGAGCGAAAGAACCATAGCTGTTGAAACAATTTTTAAATACTCTTAAAAATAATTTTTAAAATACCAGGGTACGATTCCGAGTGGGAGTGAGCGAAAGTACCATAGCTGTTGAAACAATTTTTAAAATACTTCTAATAAGGAAATATTATGCCATCGTTAAACATTATATAATCTAGTTAAAATCACATACAAAGAATATTGCACATAATTTAAAATATAGAGCTTTTGTGAGAAATGAAAATTAATCTAATTTTACAGCGTTAAAGTTTGAAGATTAATTAAATGTATTTTTCATTTAATTAATTGTGCTAATTTATTGGCGTTAAATAATCTGTCCATTCTGTTAAACATAATATCCAACTTTTAAATTTTAATGGCGTTATAATAATTAAATAAGCTAATTATTCTCTGGTTTAAAGATAGAGTTTCCCAATTGCTTTTCTCACGTATTACACTAGCTTGTATTAGCATTCGGTGCATTTCATAAAAAATAGCTTAATATACATGCAATTTATTTCTGTTGAAAATTATAGCAATTTTCAAAATAAATTATGCTATTTCATAATTATATTTATAATTATGAAATAGTTATTTATAATTAATTTAAAACCGCAATAAATAGCATCCGGGATATCTTTCGCGGACTACGTATGATATTTTCGGAATGACAGATCAGCTAATGATAAGGTCTTCCAATCATGATTTAGACGGTTAATTAATTAATATTATTTAATTATCAAATCTCCATACTCTCGGATCAGTCTCTAAAATATAATTAATTAAAATCAAATAGTGAAGGCAATACTTCGTGGAAATGCATGACCTTTGGATAGCATTTATTTGCAGATGAAAGTACAGCGCGTGCTACTATTTTTACAATGCGATATTTTAAACTATATGAACATATATTCTGAGCCTCCGATTCGCTTCGGAAGAATTCTTTCAGGGATTTCTATTAAATATTTTTATTAGTTGAGTACAGTGGACTTTCCAGTGGGCTGCAATCGAGTGATTTCTGGGTCAGACAGATACACGTGTTTCGAAATAACTTTATTTATCTTACGAAGGCTAATTAAAATTACCAGGAATCGAGAATTAATTTTAATTTCGGGAATCGGGTTGGGAGCTTGATCTATCGAATTATTTATCTTTCTTGCTCCGTTGCGATTTATAAAAATCTTTTAAAATGGACACGTGTTTGGTCTTCATTAAAATGAAAAAGCATCTTAAACTCAGACAGCATGGATGTTAGAATGGCATTCACTGAAATAAAGCTTAATGAAATTAAATTAAACATTCTGCATACATGGCATTATGACTGTGAGTGCCGTGTTTTAGACATTTCTCTTCGTAAGAAATCACTAGTAAATATTGCATGTTGGAAAAGTTCTCTTCAATCGGAATCAATAACTTATTAGATATCTCTTGAATACATTAAATTAATGTTGTAAGCAAGATTTCGCGCTTTCAATTAATTTTTCATGGTCATTCCCCATGCATCATTTTTTATAATTTCCTCCGATTAGAAGTCTGAATAAATTAATTATGAAGGAGGAATTTACATGAATTGATGATAATGAAGGATTAAATGACGGGAATGATGAATTGGTATTTTTTCCAAAATCTTATCACGATACTTAATACACGACTTGTTACTTAAAATTTGTTGGAAAACTTGATTATGGCTTTAAGAGATGACATATTTTAATTTATGTCGTATATTTTCAGTCGAATTTAAGTCATGTTAAAAGACAACAACATAAGTTTATTATGCCCCGAAATAAAACGCAACGACTTGCTTATTCGTCAGTGACAACAATGTAAATATTCTTCCACTAAGCGAAAAGAAAAGTGAATGTGGGTATGTTTCATTTGTAGGATTTGTTTCATATTTGATTCAGCTTATAAGTAAGATTATTAGTATCTATTGACGGATGATTTAAATATTTTTCTTTTTTAATTTTTAGGGAAATAAGTTGGTATATCTTGACATTAATTTAGAATACATTTTGAATTCGACTGCCGTTGGCATTATCATGGTAGCTTTCACGCTAGTCTCTCTGAGTGGTGTTCATGTTTTGGCATGCGTTTATTTCCGTTCGTAATTATTTGCCTTTATTGTAATTAACATTCTTTGGATATTTATAGTGTACTGATAAACATAAAATACTTTTTATATGAAACTTTACATCTTAAAGAATTTCTCTTCGTTGACCATTGTAATGCTAGGCTTTAATATTATGCGCTTATATTTAAAATATTTTCTTTTCAAGTCAACGATAAGTATTCCATTTCTCTCTTGTCATTTCATTTTTGGATAATTTTTGTATTACTCGCCGTATTTATGTAGGGAGAATAACCGTAAAGTTTTCTTTGATAAATACACGAATACACATTTATTTATCCATTTTGTTGTTTTATCTTGATTCGTCAATGAAGCGAAACTCAATCTATAATGAATATAGTACTTAATGTTATTTACCGGATGTGGACTTAAGATTAATTGGAACTGGTTAGACAGTGCGGTTGTTTCAGAAAATAATAGGATAGATAAGAATAGTGGTGTGGTCTGGAGTGTACGAGAAATGAAGAAATGTTGGAAGAGCGTAGCTTCGAGGAAGTTATCCAGAAGTTTCTGATGACAACAGTGATACTGAATGTATGAATGCGAGCAATAAAGATAAAGTCGCAGATCGTGAGTAAAAGAGTTTGTGGAAACGCTTAGAAAGGAGAATACTCAAACAGATTTCGAATCGCTGAAATGTTAGGTGTCGGATATACGGCAATTGGGATACTTTTATCCTTTCTCGTTTGTACAGAGGCATAATTTTACATGTATTGTGTGAGCTCTAAAAGCTATACCGAGGAAAGCACTCATGGTTTTTTCTTAAAAAACAATAGCTTGCAGCGAATATTTTAGGTTAAGTGCGGTTTCGCGCTAGGCGGGGTGCAGGGGCTAAATATCTCAAAGTGATTGAAAAGTGTTTAAACGCGAAAAACCACGAATAAGCACGGAATTTCTCATTCGAAAAAAAAATGATTTAGAATGAATAACAACAGTTAATTTCATTTCATATCTTTTCCTCTTCGGAATATTTTGTGAGTTCGTCGATTTTCGTGGTAGAAAGCTCTGATTAAGTAAGTCAATAATGTACGCTAAAAAAAGCAGTTATGAGCTATATTTTTAGATATTCAAACACAGAATTACATTTGCTAATATGGCTATTTTATTTAATCGAATAATCTTGTCGAAAGACTGAAAATTGTGTTTGAATACTTATACGCTTAATTATAGGAAAGTATTTTACATAATTTAGAGAGAAAATCATCTTTTGCGGACAATTTTAACCTCTGATGGTATACCAATCAAACAGGATTGTTGGATTTTTTATGTTATGAAATAGGTGAGAAGATATTCTTTAAAGGGATCAAAAGTTTTATTCGGTGAAAATGTTATCGGCATGCTACAATACCTAGTTTTTTTGTTTAGGAGTGCATTATTCTACTTGCGATATTTTGCATCCAGTGAGCCTTTTCATTATATGTACGCTCCGTTAGAAAATTTTGATTGATAGGAATATATTTGATTGTTATAAAAATTTCGCTAATTTTTCTCTTGAAATATCATTGAGAAAAATCTCATAAACAGTGCATTTGGACCGATTTTGATGGTCTGTGAAGGATACCTTTTGATTGACATTTCAATCAGCGATCCACTCTTCCGATTCAAATAAATACTATTAACTAATTAATATTTGTAACTCGTTGATTTTGTATTCCCTGGAAAGAGTCAGGAATTCGACTAATAAATAAAAAATCATATATCGGAGGCTTCATTTCGTGAAACTTAATTACCTATCGATAGCATTCATCCGTTATAAACGAAACGGTATTCACGTGTAACAAATGATGAAATTTTTGTTGCATGTTATTTCAATATAAAAAATGAAATATTTTTATCTGGTGTCTGCAGCTGGCCATCATACAGGCTGGAATCGCGCGGTTATCGGGTTGTAAAAATAAACATGTTTTGATATATGATGTTTTACCCATCAAACGTCAAAAATATTCCATGGGAATTTGAGAATTAATTTTGAAAATAGGAGAAATAATAACGGACGCCTCGTGTGGAAATTTTTTCCATCAAATGCATGGAATGTTTTTGGCGTGAGAATTTTAGAAAAATATTGAAAATGGAAGAATATATAATATCTATAAATAGACACAAAAGCTTTTAAAATTTAGATACGAGTTTTATGCTATGGAAATAGAATTTGGAATGGCAGGAAGTTGAGCGAGACAAAATGAAAAGATACGAATTAAAAGAATATCTGAAATGGTAGCTTTACATCCAACCAACAGGGGAAATTCGCGCTTCTACAATGCACGTTTCGTGCGCTTCTTAATTATATAAATAATCTTATAAGGCATGAATTGCTAATTAAGGGACATATTCCGTGTTTTTGTTCACTGAACTATTTTCATTCTTATTTGTACTCTCTGAAAGCGAAGGGAAGGCGCTGATTGCATTGATGAAAACAGCATAATATTTTTTTAAATGAATGCGCTATTCCCGAGGAACCGTCAATTAGGACCAACCAACAACTTTTACTTCTTTCCATTGATTTCTCGTAATTGACGTTATCTCAAAGGTTGAACACAACCGAAACAAAAATAATAACGCACGCGGCTATAGAAATTTCATTTAATTCTGATAGGTTTTCACTTCACAATGAATTTTGCTCAATCATCTACAGAATTCAAGAAAATAAAACCCTCAATCGGCAGGCGTAAAGATAACGTTTCTAAGTTTCAAGAAATGTCTCTACTCCGAGATCACCTTAAAATAAACTCGCTTATATTTTTTATTTGGGCTTATCTCATATAATAATCAAAGCTGTGAATATACTTATGTATTTATTTATCAGATGATAGTAACTTTCGTGAGGAATTCATCGAATAAATGCTTGAATAATTATTGAACGAACTTCCCGAAGACATAGAAATGTGAAATTTGGGGAATCATTAGAGGTCTAATTACCTAAGACGTTTCGATAGTTTCCTACCAAAAGTATCCTCGGTTCGACTCAGGACGACTCGAAAACGC
Organism: Pachydiplax longipennis; assembly: GCA_036926295.1. Lineage (NCBI taxonomy): Eukaryota > Metazoa > Arthropoda > Insecta > Odonata > Libellulidae > Pachydiplax > Pachydiplax longipennis. The sequence goes on from JAVFKF010000010.1 coordinate 9,375,127, forward strand.
TTTCATAAAAAATACACTTAAAGTTCATTTTGTTCGATTGCAGACTTCTTTCCCTTAGCACAATTAAATTAGTAATGATTGTCCCTAAGATATGTGGGTTTTGAGAGGATATTGGACGCTTAAGAAAGCATTTGAAGGTGAAACGTGAGGCCTCAGGCGGGATAAAAAAATCAATCAAGTGGAGGAGACATTGTAAAATATTGAATTATCAAGAAGTAAGGGAAAGGTCATCAAGTTGGGAAGTCTTAAGCTCATGAACCTACCGAGAGGTAGAAGACTATGTATTTTGTTTGTGTAGGCAGAGGTGTGACAGCTGCGTGGTAAGGAGGTGGTAAATGGTAAATAATACACCATCTCGAGTTAAGCAGTTCGAGCAGAAATTATGGACCAAAGTTGTAGATGGAGAGCAACAGTATCGGCAAATGGTATTCAAATGTAGGTGATAGCTCAGCGTTTTGTGATAAACTCAGCTCATTTGTTCAGAAAATTAAACATATTTATCTTTAGTCTGAAAGAATCCGCGCGCGCAAATGATGTATACCTCTGTAAAAATTGGTCACATCTTGGTTTTTGTAAAAGATTGACGCTATCTTAGATCGAAATTTAAAAATGCCTTATTTTTTTAATAAGTTTTAATTGATACGATTGACTTTAGAACTCGTGATCTTTTACTATTATCCATCTCTAGTAGTACATAAATAGCACTAACTGCCGATCCTTTTATCAAAATATTTTTCCCTTATAAATTTAGGCATGATTTCCCGAATTCCGCGATGTTTAAACTGGTCCGAAATTCTTTCTGCAGCACATCCCCGTTGCCAATTAATAGGGTGGCTAATGCCATCTGTTGGAGAACTCAGATACCTGATTTGTCTCAGGAAAATCGTTCAACAAATGGCTCCAAAAGAATTTTTAAATTGCCGTTAAATTCGTATCGCGGTCGTTTTAGTCGCACCTAAGAATCAGCAGCAAAATCAGAATAACAGTTTAATTTTTCAGGGTTTTCTAAATCATGCAATTTTTTCATACTTGGCTTTATTTCTTTTGCGTGTAATTTTGGTTCGCATTTAAAGCGTTGATGGACAGGGTTCATTAAGGTTACTTTCTACGGTAAAGTGTGAAATTACTACGACCTTTTTTCGATGACAAGCAATGGCATTTATATCCACAGAATTTCTTTCCTATTGGCTTGAAGTCAGTGGTTTGTAGGATGCAATTTCCATTTACATACGTGACAGCCAGATTAAACAACGCTGCTTCATTTTGTTGCGAAGTACACTTTTTATACGTTTTCCTGTACCATCCTGCAAATGAATAGAATTTCTCTGATTAGAATTTCAACATTTGGGAAAATAGATTTCAAATTGCCCGAAATTATTTTTCTGTACAGTGCAAGGATAATCTCTCAGTTTTCATCGAGAGCCATGTAATGCCTGAGGTGCTCAAATTCGTTTAAGAGGTCATAATAATTCAAACCTTTTTGTTGCATATCTGTCAGACGTTCACACTTTTCTTTTGTGCAGTGGAAGCAATGGTTTTCAATTCGCTGAATTAAAATGCACTCAGCAACGAAACTGAAAAATGAAGAGTAGTTTACGAGCAGAAAAAATGTAAATATAATTTAGGTCATATATTACATCGAATAAATTCAGACGTTAAATTTATTTTTAACTATAACAAGTTACTTGACATGCACGGATTAGGATGTGAACTCCTATTCTCCTGGGGCCCCCGGGCAAGATCCAGGGGACCCAGGCGTTAGATCGGTACTAGGTATCGCAGAGATGGCGAACCTTTTGTGGTCATATTTGATAAAAATAAAGAACTTGCATGCCCATGTAGTGCCGAAGTAGTTAGAGATGGTAAAGTCATCTTTTTATCGTGTCAATGAAGGAATTAAAATTTATACTTGGACGTAAATAATCCGTAATCATAATCCGCAATACTCACTAATGTATAGAATTCACCATTTATTTACTGTAGGGCTTTATTATTTGAGTGAAGAATATATGGTAAAGAGGGTGTCGTAAGAGTTCCGCGTTGCAAAAAAGTCTCTCATGAGCCACTTCAGACACACGTGCCATAGGTTCACGATCCCTGTATAGATTCGCTTGCCCCGGGCTATAGGTTCATTCCCGGCATAGGATAAGCGATGAGGCTTGTAGCTGCTTCGATTGAGATCAAAAGTTTTGCGAACTCCAATTTTAACGAATACATTTTCCAATAAAATCAGGCAGCGCTAATACACTATGTAGCTTGAACAAGCAAATTTTCTTACTAGGTATATTCCTGTTCCTTTAACCTACTTGCGAAAACTGATTTCGCACCTCCGGATAAATAGAAAAATGAATCCTTCATAGATGCCAGGAATTTTATTTTTCAAATTTTAATCGAAGAAATATTTGCCAGACCTTCCGGCTTCAGATGCCCCGGGATATTGCTCCAAAGATTTTAATTTAAATTCTTCCTGATATGTTTGTACGGAAGTGCTTGCAGAACTAAAACTTTCTTAATTTTCGTGTGATGATGAACTTCGAGAAAACATTACGCCTCGGTAGTTATGGGTCCTACTCCTTCGACTGAGCAGAATTTCCAATATTTTCTTAATAAATTTCTGACGGAAATTCGGCTTCTACTAGAGTCACGTAAGAACATCACAGAACTTATGCCTAAAGGTAATCCTTCGGCAGTTGAAAGTTGTGAGTAAGTAAGGATATGTTCGTTTTCTGAGAATATGCTTACTTCATCCACTTTTAGTGGATACGTAGAGTATCGCGAATTTCCCATATCTTGTCAAAGAAAGCAGTTTACCTAATGAATGTATTCCGATCTCACTTTTGGAGACTTAGTTACAGCGATGGATAGGTAATTGACTTTAAAACGCCTCACATTCTTTATTTCTTATTCATCTTATTTTTATTCATCTTTTTTATTTTGCTTAGAATAGAAATCTGGCTATGATAGTTTATACATCCGTATATGTTCTCGTTAGAACTGAATGAACCGAACCGAACTTCTAGTGTTATAAATACCAGTTAATGAAATCTAAGTTCTCTAGCCGTACTTCGTGGAACGACATTAGAAATGATACACAGACTTAGTAATTTACACAATAAAACTTTAATCTACAAAAGACTAGATTGAACTGAAGATTAAAGTTTTATTGTGGAAATTACTAAGTCTGTGTATCATTTTTAATACCAGTTAAGTTTGCTTCCCTCTTTGCCTATCGTAATTAGATAACTCAAAGCTCCTATGCTCGTAATTTGGCAGAAACCTCAATATGTTCTGTAGTAATTGTGTAGGTTTTGCTCTGATCATTATTCATTGAGTAATTGAAGTAATCACACTTTTGTCCTTTTTCCATAATCTGAAAATAACAAGAAGGAAAGTTGCTTTTTATCCTGTTCCGCTTAACCTTTACTACAAATAACTCATGACGAGCTAGATCTCTTTGGAAAACTCAGACTTGGAATGGAATTGGAGAATACAGACTTAGAAATCGCCTTAAAGATGGTAGAAGAAAAGGTGAAGAACTCATTAAATTGAAAACTGAGAACAGCTTCTTACTTTGAGGAACTAACGATGATAGAATAGGAGTGAGATTCCGTATCAGGAGAGCTTACCCTGGAGGTGGAAACTTAATCCATTCATGCCTGCGAACTGTACGGAGGATACATGAAAGATGAGAGCTGTAGCAAGGGAAGTTCAAGCTAATAAATGGAAGACTTTGCTTGAGAATTCGAAGAGTTCGTGAAAAGATGAAGCATCTCATCGAGATAAAAATTAGATAAGGATTTTAAAATTGGTAAGAGCGACACTGAAAGGGCTGCACTTTCGGTGAAGTGGAAAGAATAAAGGAATGATCGTGAAGACCTCCGTGTTGAAATGTAAGAGGCGTCGAATCTTTTCGAATTATTTTCATTACAAAGAAAGTGGAAGTGGAAGGGACACTAGTAGGAAACGGAACTGACAATGCTTCAGTCAACATAAAAGAGGATTACGTAGAACTTTACGACTGAAATGGCTTCTGGCATGAAGAAGTATGAAAATCAGTTTTGAAATAAAAAAGAGATAATCAAGAGTTCAAAAATAAACTTGAGAACAGAAGTTACAATAGTTATAAGAAAAAATCAGAGCATCTTTATATATTTAACGTCTTTCAGAAGGAGAAAGCTGAGGGTAAAATTTTGAACTTTTTTCAATGAGATCCGTTTCCCGCAAAATAAAGGACAGGTGAGGGTATATTTATGTGTATATTAGGATGCAGTTAGGCAATGCGATCATTTTGAAATTTCTATGGAGCATAATAATGTGAATTAAGTACATTCATTCCTCTCAAGAGCGGAGCAGAAACGTGATTTATATTTAGCTCCTTAGGGAACATCCTCCGAAGAATATAGAGCTAAATGATACATTTAATGTCATTTTCACATATTTTCTTGCATTAATTTTTCATTCATTTATTCGCATATTAATATATCGTTCGGTTAGATCAACTGTGATGAAATGTATGCTTTACCAATTTTAGTTTCATTACGGAGGTGAAATCGTCGTTAGTTTACCTCCACTTTATTTCGAGTAGTATAGAAATAAAAACACAGAAATTTGAAGCCCGCCAGAAAAGAAAATCACCATAACGCTGAGGTTGCTCCTCAGTGAGTTAACGACCGCTAGGATGGTCTTGATTTGTGACCCCGGCCGCTTCAAATATTTCCTTCCCATCCCTTTTTTTAATAAAATTCCATTAAAATAGGGATGTATGTACAATCTTTTGAAGTAGATTACAAAAAAAATTAAATTTTTTTTGCTCCATTGATCAAATTTAAGGTAGCAAATTGAGTCAAAGTTTTGAGAACTAGCCTCTGGACTGGGAGGGTTTAACGTTTTACGAGTTGCAACTAACAATTACCATGTTTTATTCTAAAATTTACCGTAATGCAGTGTATATGAAAAAGCTAGAAATAATTTAACTATAATGAAGATTATTATTATTACAATTATGGGAGCGGCAAAAAACTGTTCGAATTGGTTCGACCTTTTCAGAAGGAGCGAAGCTAGAATTGAACCAATATTTTTATTTTCGTTTGAACTAGAGCAAAAACCGGAATGAAAAATAGTAAGTCTCAGTATCCTGGAGAGAACATAAATGTACACAAATAACGATAATACAAAATTATCCTATGTCAGAAGAAGAAGAAATAAATCTCTAGAAATATGCGACTACGTAGAAGGATAAAAAATTGCGAGATGACAAAGAAGCGAACATAAAACATCACAACAATTGAGTATTGATACGTTATCTTTCCATCGGTATAAAGCTTTATGTGGCTGTGAGATGAAGCAGGATGTATAATCCTACTTAAAAAGTACACTTAAACTAAGTGCCAACGCAGAGCCATAGGATTATATTATTATATTATATATAGCATTTTAAAATGTCCACTAAAGAGAAGATAGAAATCAGCGAATCAGAAGTGGAAAAAGTAGACATGTATGTTTATATGGGACAGCTCACCACCATCGAAGGGCAGATAATGGACAAGGTAAACAGGAGAGCAAAGCTGGCACGGAATGCATTCGGGAGGACTGTAAACATTCCAAAATCAACCATCCAAATACACCAGAAGAAACTATTTTTGCACAGTGCTCTACCTACCTTAAGCCATGGATGTGAAACGTTGACACCGAAATGCCTGAGGGCATGGAAAGATGCATTGTGAGTGTGAAAAGAAGAGAGGAGGAATGCATAAGACAGAAAGCTGGAGTGACTGATGTGGCCAAGAGGGTTAAATCAATGGCTATCGGCTGACCACACTGCAAGGAACAATAAATAACGTTGAATATTCAATTAGATTGAATGAATACCTCAGGATACGCAGCAATCGAGGGCAAGGCCCAAAGATGGACGGGATTGGACGATGGTAGTTGGAAAACCTGTGGAAGCCTTCATCCTGCATTGGTTTGAATATTGCGGATTATGATAATATATTCTCCAAAATAAACTCACATTTGACTGAATGTGAACAGAACTGCTGCCGTTGTTAATGCTGGGAAAGTTTATATTTTTCTTTTTCGCTTTTCATGTTTTAATAAGTAAGCTGTGAGATTTTGGAGGAAAAGATCAATGAGTAAACTCTACTGAAGAGACGGTTGCTTGATGAGCCTCCACGATCAAAGAAATGTATAGGGATCAAATGTTAACCAGGAAACTAGATCCTGCTTTAATAACTTTTCTAAAATCACAAGGAAATAAAATTACGACTAGTTTCAACGTACGAGCGCAATTTAAAAACACAGAAAGCAAATTTTGGCTTTTAAATGACGCTTATGTGTCAAAATTATTCACTACTTTGTTTTTTATGATTTTGACTCCCGTGTTATTCTTTAAAACATCAATGTACAACGGATTTCTACTGCCAGTTTGATAGATGTGGTTCTGTATTTTATACTGACTGCATACTTTAGTTTTATATTATTTTATTTTTGCATTATTTTATTTTTTAATTTATTTTGTCACTGCTACGACATTGAAAGTAAACGCTACCAATTCGCACCGGAATAAATACTTTTAGTTAAGATACATCCTATTTTCCCTATTTTTTGATTGAAATTTCCTCTCTAATTTAATTAAAAATTATTAGATTTATCAACCGTGAAAGAGATGTATATATTGTAAAAAGTTTTTCGTAGTACATAGTTAATGCTTCCACGAATGGTTTCTGCAGAAATTAGTGGTAAATGAATAGTTCTTGAGCCATTTGCATTCTGTTTTTTCGGTTGTTATGAATTTTTCGTTTAAAAGCTAATCTCTCGTTTTCTTCGTCTACATTTTAACTCGATATCCTCATATCATCATATTGAATCTCTCAATTCTCAAGATTTTCAAATTCTTAGAAAATGCAATGCCTTACGTTCTCATTCACTCTTACGTTCTTTAAATTTACGTATTCTTTCATTGAAATGTGCTCCAACTCCTTCTTCTGTTTACTTTGGACTGTTTGGGTGTCTGAATCATTCCGCGTTGACAGTGATTATTAGATGTCATCGGAATGACCGATAAAAAGAATTTCTCCCAAGATTCAGTGGGTGAAGTTCTGATTACGATTCATATGTTGCGCGCGAACCAGTCTCTATAAGCCCGCATGATTCTTTACCTTCCATTGGTTGAAATTTCATAAAGGAGTTTATAAAGAAAATTTTCTCCCTTTTCGTCTTGAGACAATAATTATATTGTTCAATTATTCACGGTGAAATTTCTGATGCCCTCGAAAATTAGAACTCCTTAATATTTCGAGGAAATAATTACCTCTTGGAGCGGCAATTTTTGGAATTATAAGGAAGCACATAATATCAACTTCAATCAACCCTAATATAGTACGGTGGTGGCTATTGCATTTTTCAACCAATTTCGTAGAGTGCATGATTTAAATCCGCGCTGGATGCTATAGCCATCTAACGGGTAGCGTTAGAATGAGCGGAGGCCTCTCTTAGTTAGCCGTCTGTCCGTTTGGTGGAGCCGTGGAGGCGCGGCAGCCTCATCACTCAATTGACGTTCAGCAAACCCGGCCAATTTTAACTCCCACGACAATCCGCTTCGAATTTTCTCAGCAGATACTTTGATGTCAGAGTTCATCTTCGCAGTTTTTTTGTTTATCGCATATCTGTACCTCCTTTTAACGTTTTATTTGTCGAATTTATGAATTAGCTTCGGTCTCCTGCGCAATCATCAGCAATATTCAATTATTATCGCTATAATGAGGATCCCCTTAACTTTTACTAGTATTTATATTCTATAATTATTAAAGCAGTTCTCTGAGCGGTATCTCATTTGATCGTAATCAGCACTGTGCAAAAAAGCAACGGAATATGTATTTCAATTATGTACGAACTTATTATGCGTGATACCCCGTTTATGGGGCAAAATTGGTTGCAGATTTTATCCTCTATAAATTCATAGGGTTCGAGAGAACTGGTTTAATCTATGAATTTCGTAACAACAAACAGCTAATGAGTTGATTTCGGCAGTGGAAGTAGCAGTTGATAGGCATATAATGGAAGAAGTGAGTGAAAAGTGCCCGTTGGCTTGTATCCGATCCATAAATTCACTCATTTACTCGACTATACTTACACTATACCAATGGCATACGCAAGGGGATTAGGGGGATAGTAATTACTGAATTTTCAAAAACTGTCTTTTCAGTGCGTGTAAGGAATATTAAGTTCTAATTTATCTCATTTATCTCAAAGTATGTCCAAAACAATTATATAAAATCAATAAAATGCTAACTTTTTAATGCTGACTTACTTAAAATATTTTTCGTGAATAATTAAAATGACTTCTGATCATATATGTATGAACATATATGTTTATTAATTGTGACCGCAGCTTTCCTTACTGCTGGATTTCGTGTCTAACCCCCTTGATCATTTTCCAATTGCACTATTACCATAAAATTACAAGAATATCCCCACTGAATTGTCTGCGTACGCCACTGTTTCAGATTGATGATTTTCTGGCGGTGTGTATCTTTATTCATTGTACAATATGAACTATTAATTTTCAGCCATAAAAAAGAGATAGGGAATGCTTGAAATATTACGTTTATTATTTTTCTGGTATACCATTCTCTTTGGAAACAAGGAGACAGCCTTTGCGTGGAAATTTTGCCTTTTTAATTCATTTCGTTTCCGTTTTTCTCTCTTTCTCTTCTGTGCGATAGAAAATGATTCCTCTCTTTCAGAAGGTTAATTCGTGAAAAAATAATCAATTACTTAGGGGTAACAAGACAAAGGGAGGCTCAGAATGAAGAGTATTGGGTATACTTATGGAATCCAATATCCTACGTGGGATTTAAAATGACCGATGATGATGATAAAATTGACAATATAAATTCATTTTCTATCGATGATTAAAAATCGCTTAGAAAAAGTAAATTACTTTGCTTAAAATCTTTCATTTAAATACCAGTATTGAATAGTTGCGTTTGACAAGATTGACTTATACGCAAATAGCCATACTCATGCTCATGCGAACTCCAGTTCATCCACAACGAATTGTTGGAGTGTTTGTGGTTAATATGCAGACCAAGATCCTGGGCTTCATTCCAGAAGTGCTTCTCAACTTTCGAAATCACCCTTGTTGCTCGCTAGTGAAATAGTACTGGGAACAGAAATGAACGGGTATCGCTCTATAAAATTCTTAGTCTAGTCTCTTCATCATCGTAAGTACGCTGCTAACCTCCGTTTAGAGTGTGGCAGGGGTGAACGTAATTTTCAGTTTATTTTCCAAGTCAGTTCCTACCACGTATCGTTCACCTAAATAAATAATTTATCGGTATCATGGTGAACTATGTTTTCTTATTCGTCTCCTGTAAAAGTATTGCCCCAATTTTAAGGAAGTGTAGTATAAGCCTTTCTTCAAACGATTTGATGTCCAGAAGCGTCTTTTTAATTCATAATTTTATAATTTATCTCCGCTTTTGAAAAAAACGTGCTAACGTTATAATACTAACATGAATATAATATAAATTATAGGTGTAAATCATATTCATATGTTTAAATTATTGTTCAGGTCAGCCTTGGCAATTATTTTGATTTTTCATTGGAATTGATGAAACTGCTTTCTTCCTTTCTCTCGTTCAACTCATGAGTTTAAGCTCTGACTTTATAGGCTTTCAGGTAGACATTATAGTTTGCATAATCTACTTTCACTCGAAATAATTTATCCCAAATTATTGCTGTTTCAGTCCAACCCGAGCCATTTTGCCGCGAGGTGTCGCCGCCATTAATTTTATTCCCAAGTCATTTTTCTTGTTTCTGATCGGAAGAATTAATGAAGGAGAGAGAATGAGAACCATATTCTTACTGATATTCACAATTATTTTATAGTTATAACTCGGATTATCGTGCAAATTAATAAATTAACATTGATCTCGACGCTGTGTGAGAGAGAAACCTCACCCATGGGAACGGCCCTGCTTCGGATCATCCTTTCCATCGCAGAGCACTCCTTTTTATGTAGGTCAATCCCTCTTCTTTAATCATTAGCTTCTTACTGCACATCATTCTTTACTGCAGTCGCTCGCTTTCCCCATCCATCCCCAGAAAACCGCATGCACTATGTCATCCATGCTCAAGTTACCATCTCCTAATTCTTTCATTCCACCGAACGCGATAGACTTTTCTGGAAATATCCTCAGATCTTCTCCGAAACTAATATATGTTCACAGTGGCTAACAGAATTTGCAACTTATCCGGCGCTTCTCCCGTCGATACAGCATCGTCGTGCATATGAGCAGCCATACATTCGACTCCTCAAACTTTAAACCTCTAAGAGTTCTCCAGTATTCATATTCATGTATCATTTTCATCGCCTTACACCGATGAATATTCATTTAGTTCTATGCTTTATAGTAAGGGTGCCCGGGATTCGGCTCCCTGATCATTTCTAAGCGCTCACTCCTTCCAATGCATTTCTCCCTTGCTTCCCTTGTTTTTTTTATATGAATGATAAATAGAGTACGTTTTGATAAATACCCAAGCATTTTCAGTTCAGCGATATATTATGTTAATGAGATAGAAGAAAAAATTTAAAATGTAATTTTTGTTTGAAAATTCTGAAAAATTGCCCTTCGGCCAACGGATCCAAAATTCTTTCTAAATTCTTTCTAACTATTTAATAAAAAGTAGTTATTTGAACGAATTGATACAATATTTAACGAAATGAGTGAATCAGCTAATCAAGATTAAAAGCATATCACGCGAGAGAATTATCTTCAGGGAAAGGAAAATCAAGAATTGCGTTACTTGGAGTTCGCGTAAGTTAGGGTATCGATATAACGATATTCATAAGTATGGGAAAATATCCCTGAATATAATATAGTCGCGAATAGATGAATCTATATTATTTTTAAGGATATTCATAAGATTTTTCCACCAGTTTTTGAAAGTTTGGGATTGCTTTTTACCCAAAAAACAGCTATCTGAGGACTGAGGATGATAATTATTAGACTACACTGTTATGGTAGAAACAGATGAGATTATTAGTATGAGAATTTTTTCGAGCGTTATCCATATGTTTCTTTTCGAATTATTATAGCCTTACTTAAAGCGTATGCTATAATACTCAGAAATAGAGGTAGATGTGGAACTCTTCCTTACTGAATATTTTAATTCACTACTCGGAGCTTCAAGAAATCTAATGAGCTTTTTATACTGGAATGGCATAAAGCACAATTTTTTAGGATAGTATATTTAACCTTTAACCACGTCCGCCATGTGGATTTCAGAATTATTTTCTTCACTTCACCTGTCATAAAAAATTTCGACATATTCACTCCTTATATTGAGGGTCAGGTGTAAAAATAGACTTCTCAGTCTCAACCGCACCTTAATAAAGACGTTTTATTATTATATTGCAGGCGGAAATACTTCTTTTCTCAAAAACTATGATGCTCAACGAAAGTTATGATTGTGTTTGGGCTGAGGAGTGATGGATTATATTGAAATGACGTACAGGGAATATTGTCGGTAATCATGAAAGATAAATGGAGCTCAATCCTGCGAAAGACCCGCAGTGAGTTCTTTCAAGGAAGAAGCGACCATTGTCCATCCCACGTTAGATGGACACCGCTGATCCGGCAGTTGAGACCAAGCTTAGCGGTCGGGTGTTTCCCTGCTTTCTTCTATTACTTTCGCCTTTCGTTTTCCCTTTTGCTTCCAAGTGGAAATACCAAGCCCTTTATTTTATCAAATATGGAGACTTCGGCATGGGGTTAGCTGTTCCTTCCTTGTCTTGTTTCCTCGCTGCCTCGGCTCTATTTCTTAACTAAGATTCCTTCTCAGGAATCGAATAGTATGGGAAAAACTAGAATTTCTTCTGAAACCTTTTATTCCGTGTCTCTACAGTGGATTACCGCAAGAAAGGCTTTCTGGCCCTGGCGCTCTTGGATAAGCTCAAGCGTTTCGAAGCGTGCCTTTCTAAATGCGGTTTACGAATTACTATTTAAATATTAGTTCTTTTCTATCTGCGAAGGGGGAAGGTCGGAGACTCGAGAATATTCAGTTGAACGCAGTTACGGCTTCTAGATCCCCAACTTTTTACAAGGTTCTCAGTCAGGTATGAGTAATTCACCTGATTTAGAAAAATGTTACTAAACATCGTCAATAGTACTAGTACTGAATATCACCATTATAACCGTATCTCTTTCCCCCATGAGATGATATTTCCGGTATTTCCTCAAAAGATTATTGAGTCCATTTTGATACATTTTTATTTATTATCTGTAATACATTCCAATTGTTTTTTTCCATTTTTCAAATTTGTCTTCGTTCTCACAAACAAATGGTGTCGAATTTCGAATAGATTTTCTTATTGATTCTTCGCATTCCCTTATGTTGTGCACAGTTGATTCATTAATTCCTTAGATACGCGTCCAATGGCAGAAGCACCATCCCCTCTGTCTTCTGATAATACAAATTTTGTTTTCAAGAATAAAGACTTCTTATTCCTTGTCCTAAAATTCTTTTACACATGAGAAATATCAAAACTCGGTAAAAAATAGGGGCAATGAGTTAGCAGCACATAACGTTAGTTATAAACGTTTATTTTATCTGATGTATTATTCACAACTATTATAACTGAAAAAGGTAAATGATTTTCTCCTATTTTTAAGCTTTCAATTTCTTATGTGAATAATAAATAATCTACGTCGATCATTTCATTCATTTACCACTAATAAATAAATTGTAAATGGGGTAAAAGAGTTTCAGAAATTCACCAATACTGAGTAATGGAATTAGAAAGCCATTCCGCAGGAACGTCAATTCGCAGATAACGTGGGAGTAGTGTACTTCTTCCCAAAGGAATTTGCATCTAATATCATGCTTTGCATATTATCTAGAACTGGGATGGATTCTCATCACACTCAATTCCCGACTCATAGATTAGCTCTTTGAGAGTAGCTTATAGAGGAGATTATTTGATGAAATAAATTGGAATGGACGCTAACTAAGTCTGACTCTATGCATGTGTCTCCATTTATTTCTGCATCGAAAAGACGGAATTCCAGCGAGTATCGCTCGAGAAGATTGACTGTTTTTTTCTAACGGGGAATCTCATCGTAATGAAAACCGGTTTGGAGGAATCCCCAATTTCGCTACTAGAAAAGGAGGTGACAGCAAAATAAGAATCAGTGAACTGCGCGACAGAAACAGAGAAACTTAAAATCGAGATAATTGAGCCATCCGAAAGAATGAATGAGAGACGTAAGGGCATCTATTGGTTTGAAGGGTGCCTTTTTAAAGCTGTCATGAGTATCTTAGCAAATAGGACCGTTCCTGCAATCTAATTCAAAAATCCACACTGATTGCGCTCAAGAACAACAAAAATAGGATTCTGATGAGGGTGATTATGAGTTTAAACATCTAAATCTACATATGTAACTCATGTTATGTACGCACTGCTATCTACTGTTTACGAAGACTGCTTTGCTTTGCATACAATACGTCTTTCTGAGCTCGGCTGTTTTCATAGAAACAGTGCTTTCATTAGAAACAAAACAAAAGCAAGATGTCAGAAAGGACAAGGTGTAGCAAGTTATAGAAATTTTAATTTCCAACAAAACTGTAGAGGATTAAAATTTTCGTAGAGAAGTAAATTAGAAACACTACAAAGTGGTAGAAATTAACATTTCTTTAACATTGTAAATCCGTTTAATGGGTTACTCTTGGAACTGTATATTGTATTTAACTTAACTCTCAACTCTAGAGGATTGCTGTGTCTTTTTGCTTAAATAATACGTAACATATCTACTTGTCCCTGAAGTTTTTTTCTGAGCTGCAACTTTGTCACAAAAAATCTTTCTAGTTGAAGCATGCAAATATAAAAATATTTATAAAGTTTCAAAAATAGAGGTCAATTTCTGTGAGATTTCCGGGGAATGGCCCGTACAGTGAAATAGAGAGAATTTCGGGTCATTTTAGGACCAATTCCCAACTCTTCTCCCGTCGTCCTTCATTTAAGCGGTTTCCCTCGTGACCTTCTCTTCGTTCCCCGCTCATATCATGGTCACTTTCTGCTCTTCCATATCTTTCCAGTTTAGGACTTCCACGTCTTTGAAAGTTCCCCCTCATACCAGTTTTCTCCTTCCATATCTTGTATACACTCGAATCTACACTATCTTGAAGGTACCTTCGCTCCCGTTCTTACTAGGATTGCCAACTCCCGAAAAGTTGTTTCTGTGAGTTTTCAATTCTAAGAGTGTTAAATTAGGGTGAGATTCCGGGAGACTATCTAAAGCATCATCTCATATACTGTAGAATATATATTGTTTGTTATTGAATGGCATAATAGAGTAATTTTATTACAATTAAGAAGGTTAGGGAAATTTTACAATTAAGGGCGTGCACCCAGGAAAATCCTAAGGAAGGATGAACTTGAAAAATGTCTTACGGGACCGGGAAACGAACCCGAGATCTTCCTCTATCCGGGAATATCATCATAATGCATCATCCAAAATAGCTACCCATAGTATTTTTTCAAACCGTTTAGGGTATTTTGAAGGCAAGAGCAAGCGTGGTTCACGGTCCTGTCAGACTTCTTTCAAGTTCATTTTTCCCTAGAATTGATTACAATTGTACTCTTATCTACCCAGAGATGCAATTGTGAATTAGTTCGCGCGATTTCTGCAACAGAATCATAAAAATTAGCTGTATTTTCATATCATAGATTGCAGAGTATTTCCGATAATCTCCGATCTATTTCCGATATAAAGATGAAACAATTATAGATTACGCAGGAGGAAATTAATAGAAATTAATATAAAAAGGCACGAAAAGTGACGAAATTCATTGTATTCGTTCATGAAACTTAATATTCGTGTAGTTGAGTCAAAGCGGGATAAAAACTTCTTATTCCGGAAGGCAGCAGATTTAAATATTATTGTCCGACTCCTTCTAGGCTCCACTAGCGGTAATCAGCCAGTTTAGTCCCATCAATGATGGAAATGCTGGTAGTAAATTAAAAAGAAAAGAAAATCGTCACATATTCCCGAATTTTAGTTCCTTTAGCTTTCTCCATGGACCTCTTTCGTTTTCGCTTGGCCATACCTTCGATCCCCGATTCATATATCCACAACATAGCATGCCGTCGGATGAGGCTTTTTAAAAAGACGCTTTTTAAAGATTTTGGCGGCATTCTCGGACGAAATATACCGCAGTAGGTGAGAACGACGAAAATCATTATGTCAAATTCTTGTCGCTCGGGGTATAGTTTGCATATAAATATATTAAAATTCGTGTAATTAGTATCAAAGACTAGCAAAATACCAGTAAATATGTCTTAAAATTTATTATAGACTAACAAAAACACCAGTTTATAAGTAGCAAATAATGTTTATATACAGCATAAATAATGTAAGTATTAAGTACTAGTAGATTTAAAGAACAGTACTAAGTATTAGTAGATTTAAAGAACATTATAATCTTCATAATACTGCATTCAATGACGAATCCAGATTGAATGTTTGCCATATATTTCTGAAATTAATTTTAACGATTGACCGAGGAATACGCATTGCAACAAATATTTGATTCAATTGAAACGGGCCTCCAGTGGAAATGTATGCTGAAATGAAACATCATCTCTGAGAGGAAAAACAATCTTTTCAATAAAATCTTCTGAAGATAGATTCACGATACATTTTTGTCGGAATACTAATGCAGATTTTAACTGTGAGCCACTTTTGTTTTATCACTCACTCGTGCACGTAATTGTGTTAATAAACGCTTACTACTTGTATACTGGAAGGAAATTTAGAAATCATGGATGATTGGCACCGTATTCGAAGAATAGTTTACGCATGTTTATCGAACAAAATTTGAATTTTACTTTCGTTAAAAAAACTTAGAATTCAACGAATTTCTTTTACTTGACCATTATACTTTTACATCCGAGCATTACATATCTTCATCATCATATAGCCATATCCATATTCAAGCTTTATCACTTCCGACGTTTGTTGACGGAAATTCTTGAAAATAAACACCAAAACTGAAACAACACTTGGGAAATTTAGAGGAAAAATGGAAATAAAAAATGCGATAAAAATTAATAAGAAAGTGACCATTCGCTAGGAGCACTTATTCCGGAAAATCCCGGTTTAGCTTCCTTTTCAACGAACAGAATTTACAACCGGTAAATTACTACTAACTTAGTCATTTGCCATGAAAAGTCTTTATGAAACTAAAACTCGTATTTGAAGTGTACTTATCGGATTATTTAATGAATGGGATGTGAATGCCCAGGTGCGTAAAATTACACAAAGGTTAAGTTGATTGCATACTCAACTATTAAAAAATGTCAGTCGTAACTTCGGATATCCGTGAGTTGGACGTTCGTTAGTTGGGGACCGTCTATAAAAATTTTTGTACATAATTTTATTCACTTTCAATTTTGCTGACACAGAAGTGGCCATTTTCTATTTGGTCTCCTCTAATATCGTTCTTTGTGAGGATCACCTTGCCAGAAAGGAACTGAGATTCAAACCGATATCTCAAATTCAGAAAGAAGAATTGTCTCGAATCATAAGTAGGTAATTACAAATATAAGAATAGGTAACGCACAAATGTTGAAATTCCCTTTATTATGGTTCCTGCCGTAAATCAAGCCCTATCTCTGCAGAGATAATGCTAACACAGGATCCAGTATCTACGTTTCGGTATCCATTACGGTTTAGCTGAACGTATCTCCCGTGTTGGATATCAGGAGGATGGTGTAAATTGGATTATGCCTAGCTCATATACTAGGTCAAAAGTTCACTCACACGCTTGTGCTAAGGATCGAATTCTATAAACACTTTTAATCAAGTTCTCTGAATTACGACGTATTAAATATCGCGTTTCTATTAGAAGCTGCCCGTATGTTCGAGCAACGTAATTAGAGTTAATATCTTCTAAACATGATTACTATACGATATTATGATAATGGTTGTTATTACAATATCTCCGTTGCTTTTTTGCTCTTAGTAACTAGCTTATGTTTCTAACCTGATATCTGGAAGAAAATTTTATCTATATTCTTTACCTGCGTCATAGTGAACTTTTTTGGGGTTTACATGGAATAAATTACTTCTCATAATATATTATTCGCAATTCACGAGAGGAACTCGCAGAAATAAAATAAAGAGAAGGAGACATAATACATATGCTGGGTCGGTAAAGGGCGTCATTAAGGTGCAACAAGTTAACAAATAATGCAATTTCTAAAGTCATTTTAGTATTCTGAAACCCTTTGTCTACTACACCTGATGAAATAATGAGTTCCGAATCTCTTTGTCACATTTAAAGAGTTAAAATTAAAGTATTAAACTTTTTATAGTGTTTTATATTTTTATTTTCTGAAATATATATCGTGCGTTAGAAGTGATTCATACATCGACAATTAAATATTCAAACGTAAGACTAGAAATTTCATAGTGATAACTGAGGGCTTCTTTTCGTTTATATTCATATCCCACAGAAAGCGTGTTTGTGAGAGATGGCGATGATTTCCTTATACCACCATATTGCAGTGAACTATAATAAAATATAACTTAATATATTATGACAAGGGTGTGACTAATCGAAAAAGATACGAAACTCATCAGTTGATGACTTACGCGATTACTCATTGAGAATATCTTCTCAAAATAGTTTGAAAGAGCTGGCTCGTCTGGCCCACCCATTAAAGTAATTATCCGTGATTGGCTCCAAAATCCCGATCGGAACCTGCTGGTCGTTTGAAATCGAGTCAAAGCTCTTCGTCTCCAGTATCACTTAGGAGAGCATCGGTAGACCACATGGAGCCTAATCAGGCTTTAACTAGGGTAACCGAGCCCCAAGATACTTTTGGCCAAGACGTCGTCTGCTAACTAGCATTAGTGTGGTGGTACCTTGTCTTGTAACAAAGACCATGTTCCTTACTCTCCCTAATTGGATCGTTGCCCGAAAGGAATCGTTGCGTGTAGACAAATCAATAGACACGCATTGTCTCACTTAAGAGTGTGGATTCTTTATGAATGATCCTTTCAAATCAAAGCTATAAACAAAGTGATGTGCATATTCGAAACAATGCACTGCTTGTATCTCGTATTGTATGCAGAAAAAATTACAAACATCACTAAATGCCTATTTTAGCGTTGTTGACCAGCTAATTAGTCTAGCTAATATTCATTTAAAATTATGACAATTAACTTTTTATGTTATTTTTCTAATTATGACAATTAGTTTCCCGTATAATCAAGTGGGCTAAGTGTTCGACTTCGGTGAAAGCGGTCCCGGGTTCGATTTCCAGTGGGGGACTACAGGTGCGAATTGACGATACCTGTCGAAGCAATTTTAAACAATACCATTACTGTTAGTTTTTAGCGCAGTTCATGCCTCATAGCGTAGCAATGAAAATTCCGCTAAATTTCGATCGTTCTTATATTCTTGATCATTTAATAATCATATTAATCGTTTGCATTATTCTCGGTAATTGGATTTGTGCGTAATGAATTATGTATTAGCTCTGAGCATAGGTCATTAATTAGCAGTGTTTTTATCCCGCATTTTCGAGGATTTTCTTCCACGCTTCTTGTGTGAGCGTTTTCTCGTAGCGTGGGTTTATTTCCGTCACCCTTTAGTAGTGGACATTTTTTCCGCTAGCCTTTAGTTTTTTTCATGTATTCATGCCAGAAATAAGTTTTCATAGAAATTTATTATTGTAAAAACGACATCGGAGGTTAGGCGGAAGAGTGGCCAACTCGATCCCATCCTCGCCTGATAAAGGATCTATTAATAATTACAGAAAGACGTTGATCGCACTCTTGTTTCCGCATGCGGAAGAGAATTTTTTGCACGCGTGCATGCGCGCGCATCCGCCGAAACGTTTGTTGGCCGAATCCTTGTGTTTAGTTGCGTAAAAACTGTTGGCCGAAAAATTCGTTTCGAAAGGTTACCCGTTTTATAGGAATCACCGTGGCTCTTAAGAATAGGTTATTTTTACTTTGCATTAGTATCTCAGCTAAGGAAGATAATTCGCCTTGGAAACATCTTCCCTAGCTGAAATCTTCGCGGGCCGAAATATAATTTCCTAATAGGTCGTAAAACATAGGAAAGGGAGGGTTTCGCATAGAACACGTTTGGTTACCCTATTGCACGAGGAAATAACGCTGTAATTAAGCACATTCTTTCACTTCTATAATGATCACCAACTACCATTCGGGATGTCTTTGTGCTCACCTATGTATGCGAGATGAAAGTAAACATTCGGCAGCCGATCCATGTAGCCGTAATAAATAAGAGAAGCGAAAATCTTCGTAAGCACAGTCACCATCCAAGGTATGGCTGCATCCCCACAAAACGTTCATCGTCGGCGTAAAGGGCAAATAAGGAAGCCTTTCCGAAATCCAAGAAGTTCCAAAGGCCAATGTGGCCATCAGTCATTTGAGGATGAAGCTCAATCCAGAGAGAGCAATCGAGAGTCTGTATTTTAGGGCCGTAAAGCGTTTGCACGCGATAGCTGCCTAATGCTGCTCTGTCTGGGTCTGCGCTACGCACCGTAAATCGATGGACGGGGCTTCGTTCGAAATGGAGGACAAAATTACGCCACGTTTCCTTGCTCTATGGTTTCGCGGGGACTTTATCGGTCTTCCGTTATTTTTAGGCTCTCGCTAAGGAGCACCTTCTTTCTCCGGATTTAACATTTTCGAACGCGAATGCCTCTCGCGTTTTGTTCGCCAACATATTCGGGTTCGGCCGATCGGATCGGGAAAAGCAGCGTGGCGTAAGGGACTTGTTCACTCCAACGAGCGAGCTAACGAGCTGACTCGGTACATACATTGCGTCCGTCGCCTTTTTCTTTTCCACTTGGCTCCCATCGTTCCCTCCGCCATTTTCCCTCCCTCCGTCCGAGTTTACGGGCTTCCTCCGTGAAAAAGTCTCACCCTAGTATCGCAACGACGTGGGAGTACTGTGCACAATTTCTTAACCTTCCCCTTTAGGTTCCCTTTGAAAGGAGGCGCTCCTGCGGATCCTCGTGCATAATGCGTGATTCAGGGATGTCGCCGAGGCAGTTTTTTGTAGAAGTTCCTCCATGCGGGCTATTGGGAAAAATATTTCATCCCCGCTGATCGGTCGTTGCTATTCGAAGGTTTTCCTCGACTTCACTCAAATGTCGATGTACAATGAGATGACCAGGTCTGCTTTGATAAATGAAAGGCATATTTCCACGTAGCAGACTGATGCTATTCTGTGGTATTATCGTTGATATAACTGCTATTATCTTTATTATTTTATCGAGCATTGCGGTATTATTGTTATTTAAATATATTTTTGGATAAATAATACAGGATTCAATTTTTCGCAAGGAAATAGATCCTTTTTCAATAGTAACTGAGCGAAATTACTATTGTAATAGTTTACTTTACAATAGTTATTAGGCTTGGACACTTTAGCGTTATCTTCAAGACTAGTCATTTGTTTTCCTACTGTGATGTTTTACTCACTTAATATTTAAACAAGGTTTAGTTTCTTTGATAAAATAGATTTATGTATTATTTCTCCTGTCGTGAAATATCTCGAAGCTATTCCCAATTACGTTGGATTTTTATTGCTATCGATATGGTGTAAATGTATATGATATAAATTGAATTTTTCTATTACAGGTCTTTAAAAAACAAAGAATTAACCTATTTGAAATAATGGAAATTTTAACTAAGCTTCGGGGATCGATTCATACTCGAGTATGATAGATATTTGGTTTCGTTACTTTGGTAACGTTAATTAATGTAGAGACGTGGGTATTATCTTAATTAGTACAAAGCGCAAACATGATGTGGTTTAGAGGATTTGTCGCTCATATTATTATTTTGATCAAGTTATTTTATCATCGTTAATTGTGCTATATTCTCAACCAAAAGACAAATTTCCGATATTCAATAGAAGCACTGTAAAAAATTAAACAGATATGATGTAAATGAAAATGAAAATATAACAAACATATCTGGTAAACTTCATTATCGATTAAATATTTGTTGGTACGCAACCGGCAAAATATTCTTATATTTCTAATAAACGGGTATTTGAAGATTCGATACTAATTATTTCTTTTAATTTCGCTGATTCTCTCCAATTAAATTCATATTAAAACACGAACAAAGCTATATAATTATTAATGTCACCGAGAATACTTCTCTAATCCGAAATGAGTGACCCACATTCCATTAATTAGAAACATAAATACTTCTTTTCAAAGGCTCTCTTTAATGAAATTCCGATTCAAACGTTATTTAGTCTCATTTTTAACCGCAAAATTTCCTGCATTAAAAGGAAATGACATAAATTTTATCCTTTAATAATTTAGTTAAATTGACGCCATGCCATTAGCTACCTTTAATGCCAATTATTACGGATATCGGACATGAAACAAATATACTTACTTCATTGGAGTCATTAATCCCTCATTATTGAAGACAATTTTGTGAATTGAACATTATTATTTCTTGTTAAGATAAGGGAGGGCAAGGTTTCTTATCTTCATTGACGTTGGAAGGCTAGTTTGTCATGTAAAGACTAATTTTCCGCGGTTATCCGTCAAAGCTATGCAGATAGTAGACTACTGGTTATTTACGTATTCTCGGTTTGAATATGATGAGTATAAGCGTTCGCTTAAAAATGCCTGTACGCTCTTTTTATCGGTTACAGGCTTTATTTCTTTTGCAAGCTAAGTTATAAGCAAGAGTCGTACGAATCAGAAACAGGCGCTAAAAGAGTGATACTTAAATAATAAAGACCTGTTTTGCTCGTGGATATTATTTTGGAGTCGAAATTGCCAGAGCTTTGTAGAAATAAATGAATTTATTTATTTTGAGGTTGTAAACAATCCGTCCCCCGACGCCCAAGGCGAATGTTGTCTGCGAGTTCATTCTATTTCCCGTTAAAATACATTGGAAACTTTGATTGGTTATATATCATGAATGTATGAATTAATGATATATTATAAGACTAGCGAACATTATAATATTTCAGCATTTGCAGTTAAGAATAATTTGAAGAGACGAATCTCAACGACAAATATACGGCTATTATGGAGTGTTTCTTGATTACCACGATTTTGCCTACAGGATTTCAAAATAATAAAGCGACTAAAAGTGATTTTTGATGAATTTATCTGTATCTAGATAAGTTATATTCTGCGAGCGGCTTTTCGGCGTGTGGCAGGGGGTGCATGCAGCACCACTCTACTTCTCTAAATCTTATCGATTATACTATATAATATAATCGATACTTCTTATACACATTCTATGGATAATAATGATACATAAACAGTTCTATTTAAAATAAATTTAAATATTCAATTCTATACACTTAATTTGAGTTTGAGTTTGGCTGTGTATGCGTGAATGATCGCATTTATACAGAATTAGAGTTTCAAAAATTCCATCTTTACATTACTAAAAGTTGACGTCCGCAGATGATTGAATTCTTTTTCAGTATTTACTGGTCTCCGGTTCCATCCCCGAAGAGATAAAGCTTTCCCGTATGAATTCATGTAAAATTGATTTTAATAGTTTTCAGGTTCTCCCTCTGTTGCATAATCAAATTAAAAAGAAACACCGTACAAACATGAGACAAGTCTCAAAAGAAAGCAATTCAATTAAGATCCATATTCTCTTCCTCGATTATAGTTTTCGGCTCAAAATGATGATTATTTGAATTGAATTAAAATTTTTTGTTTTCGATAACCTATAATATTGATGAGAGATTTCAAATTCTCTTCTGTACTTATTGGACTATTGTATTTAATCCTAATTCTAATTTTCACTTTGAGAATCCACAGCAATTTCAACTAGTTATTTATAAATGTGCATAATTTTTATATATATTTTTTGTAAAGCTATGGAGGTTAGTTCGCCCATGCCGAGCATTGCAATAAACGTTGAATTTCCACTTGGCCACGCGTTATGTCCGCTAAAAGGAGACTATTATTTCGTAAAAATCAGCGGAATCAGCAAATTCATGCAAATTAATTTCAGTAGATCGTTGAAATTTTTCTATTTCTGATTTCCATGCGCTGGCCATGGATTTTCATCTTTTTCCACCGAGAGCACTCCGGGTATTTGTAATTTAACTCCCCTCACTTGATTCATTGTGATTGGTTTCCTCTATTAGACCGATGGCATTTGTCAGATGACAAAATTGAGTTTTCCATCTGATACGAATGAATTGCCGGCGAGATTGAAAAAAGTGAGCAGTATCGGGAAGAGATTTTCATTCGACGCTGTCATCGGAGGTATCACATGCATGGATCCGTTCTTCCACTGTTTTAATCGACTTTTCCTTTGTGTATTTGATCGTAAATAGAGTTAGCATTTTCATCGTTGGATCCATGGAAAAACGCGCCTGTGAAACGTTCTCGGCTGTTTTTTTTCCTAGAAGTGTTCCGTCAAACTCATTTGATTGCTCGAAAAATTCTCACAATAGGAAAAAAAAATCAATCTCATAAATCTAAAATATGAATATTTTGAATTGATGATTGCACTTCTATGAATAGGCGATATTATGATCAAACTGGCGGTGGTGTGCGTATGTGCTGTCATTATTCCGTGGAATTTGAATTGAAGTGCGTCATAGAGATGCTCTCTGAACGAGATGGCGTTTTCAACTCGCTGAAGTACGTTTTTCAATATCACCGTTGGACACCGCTCATATTGAGAACACTATTCTAACAGGGCTGTTTGTTCTCGAATACATATTGACCTATAGGCATAAGAGTTGAAAGGGAATATCTACTATCGACTAAATCCATGCAGTGGAACTCTAGTTAATTAATAAAAAATGCTATCGTAAGCACAAAGGATATGAGATATAGTTGCATTTCATATTATCTGATTAATAGGGACTACAATAATATGAATTTAATTTAAAAATCTTTTCAGAGAATAACACAAAGATGTTTTGAACGCAGTTAATTACTGCCGAGTCTCATTATAGATCTCAACCATCGATGCATTGAGATAATATCAAATTCGTGGAAATCTGGAGATAGATTCATATGCGATTAGGAATGGTAATTTGGAAACGTCGAGTAATGTAGAGATGTGGGCATTGCGTTAGATAACATAAAAATATTGCATTTCAAACTATCCAACTCCAATATCTCGATAGTTTACCACTGAAATCGTGTTTCCTCGTGCGGCATGATTAGTTCCCGCAACTCTATGGAGACTTGATCTATGTTTGCTTTATGATGTGAGTCAATAGAGCGTTTGGGGAATACATTTGTCGAGAGGCTATGAGGAAAACGCGGTACAAAGAGTTCTCTGAATGCATTTGGCTCTGAAGACCTGAAGCACGTGCAGAAAAAAATGACACGCGCCGGAGCGTATAGCGATGTTTTTCTATTCGACGTCTTCTCGTGAAACCACTGATAGCGGCCTTTAGGAGATGGCAAAGAAAGGAAACTAAATGGAACATCGCATCCAGATAGAATCTACATTTAATGGAGCAGACATTTCATAAATGATTTCGATGAAAGGCGTACTTCCTAGAAAAACATTTGAGTCCGAATACTCAATCCTATTAAAATTCAATGCTTCACAGGGAAACATTTGGGTTCTGTGCTCTCTCCTACTCAAATTCAAAGGCTTTACAGATATTCTCTTTTGAACGAAATTTACTGCACCGATGCGAATGGAAACCCTTTAAATGACTTCGTTATGAGAGGAATAACAGAGGTTGTTTTCGAAAGGAAAAGATGTTCGCCTAAATTATGTGTTGAGAGCAGCATCGGGGTCCGTGAGAGGATGATTTTAGAAGCACATTATGTTTGACTTCATCAACGAAGACTTTTTATGAACGCCGCGGAGAGTTTTTATTCGAGTTTTTTTCGACCTTTTCCCCCATTCATTTCCCATATTAGTCCGGAATAAATTTTTTGCAGGTGATAGCCGAGTGCTCGGTCATTTGGAAATGACGGAAAAAGGCATTTTGATAGAGGCGCCGCTCCTCTTCTCCCACTCTGCAATCAAATCTAGTGCTCGCATGCAGCGTCGACGTGGAGCAAAAAATTAGAATTAAAATGAACTGAAAGATATTCGATAGCGACAAACTCGGTTTTACAGGATTGAAAAGAAGTTCCTCTCTCATTCTGCACGTGTCTCGATTGTTGTACATGTGTCACCCGATGAGATGAAATTGCGAACAGCGAAGCGTAAAATAAGAATGGGTAGTGCGCCATAAAATACGTGTAATAAAACGAGCGTCCTCCGTTATTTTTCGAAGCATTGCCACGCGCAATCATCTCCTCTTTTTTTCCTACGTACTCTCCCAATTAGCGAGCAGGAAACACGATACCTGATCGTTAACGCAATCAATTTATGCAATTACGAAGCCTATTTTGGACACTCCGAGTGCTATTCCAGGAAACTTTGCTCGCTCAGGAAAGAATATAGCTGATGCGACAAGCGAATCACGAGGGATAAATGTCGCTCGTGGGTGATCATTTCCCGTTATTTATTGGAGGAAGAGAAATATCCATCAGAACAGCTACCGTGGTATAATGAACAGTAATTTTTCTTTTATCGACATTTATCGAGTTAATTTCAGGAGGGAATAAAATATTTTTTATCGTTCCTACAAAAATTTTAAAATTTAGATTCGGAAAAGTTGGATCGGAAAATGTTTTCTGCTTTTCTAGCTGATTTCTGTTTTCTCCATCCTCGTTTATTTCTAAGTCTTATGAGTTTTTTCCTTCAGCTTGCTTTGAGATAATTTTCACAATTGTTCTTTCTGCCTCGTGATCATGTATGATTCCATTTTTTCTAGTTTCTGGAATACCTTACTTCTGTTACCATTCTCGTCAATAACCCAGTTACACCTCCCTGGCTCACTTGTAGTTTCTGAAAATTTTCACGTTTTCAGTAACATTTACAAGAATAGTGCTCTCAATTTAGTTAGATAATGCTACTCCCGCATGTCCATTCCTAAACCATGTTTTCGGTGATTTTTTTAAACTGATGATGTATTATGTTTATTAAAAGAGCTTCGACATTGCAGCTCATTTGTTTAGTGGGGTCCCGCTGGGAATCGAACCGGAAACCGATCTCTCCCTTCCAAATATTCAGTCTTTCTGAATTTTTTCACTATATATTTCTGTCCAAACAATACCAAATAATCTTGTCGGTGAGTTATATATTAATAACAGCAACACCAATTTTAATTATATTCAGCCCTCCGGGCATTCTGTGGAAGCCTCCTCTACTTCAGTATGTGCACCTGTTGCATCCTTAATCGTATACAATATGCATTACATTCATGCCTTGATCTACCCCTACCGTTTTTGCCCCCTGACTTAAGTACCAAATTAGCCTGAATAAATGAAAATGAGCCCAGTGGTGGGATTCAGCCGGTTCGCACGTACCGGTTATTAGAATCATCCGAGTTCGCTTAACCGGTTCCAGAATATATTTCATACAATAGTATTAGAACGATACAGTTAGAGGTACTAAAATCTGCTTGTTTCAGTAGAAGTATAATTTTAAGGTTGGGTCATGAGATGTTTTATTTTCATTTCATCTTTAAGTTTCGCAAACGAATTTCTAAAATAGAAACATCAGGATAAAATGTATTTAATGCCTCATTACGGTTGTATACTATTTAGGATATGAGAACCTCTCACTAAAATTTTATATCCTTTCACTAGATGAGCCCCTTCATTCTTCTTCAGACTCATGTATACGTACAAATCTTTCTATCAGGTTTAATTTAGTTAATCTATCTTTGTGATGTTATCGACCCATTTTACCTATAATTCATCTGTAAATCTATATTCTTATTCCATTATGTTCTGCTCATAGCCGTGGTCACATAAAGCTTCAAGCCAAACTTCGAACAAAGAAGTGCATGAAAAACTTCCTAATATGTCAGTCTACGTATTTTAATAATAGGTATCTCTTTTACTCAATCTTTCCTGCTTAGAGATATCTGACATCCACTATAGAAATTTTGCTTATGTTGAAAACAAAATTCATTAACTAATAAAATTTCATCGTAGTATGCAACTCATTTCTTTGTCTCTTATCTTCTAAATAAATAAACTCTGAGAATTTTCTCATAAGTTCTTAGCAGTCCTAGGAACTCATTCTTTTTCAAACTCACTTTCCATTCATCCCTCTATTTTTTTCGTAGTTATTCTCGTTAGGTATCCAAAAGCCTTGCACATATTATGTAAATAATTAGCGCTTGCTGATGATCTCTTATAAATATCATTAATTCCAATTTTAGAACGTGGTACTAAACTAGAGTTAACTTCACTAAAATACTCTGCTTTTTTTGGCAGTTTAATTTTTCCAAAGTCAGTAGGCTCCATACTTGCTTTATTTTTTCTTTCATAAATGATGAAAGAATTCAGACCTGACGAAATATTATTGCTCATACTAGGTTTCTTATAATTTCGATTTTCAGCCCTAAGGTTATTTTTCTCGGCACATTCAACGTGGTTTTCCTTCCCCCTTTTTCTTCTTCATCTAATAAATGTACGTTATATGAGCCTCCTATGCTCAAATAGCAGCTTCTCTTTCCTGCAAACAGTTTCCTATTTTCGCGCAGAATAAATTCATCTTCTCTTTTCTATGCAATCCCACATATGTTCTCATTTGTGATGCTTCATGTCATTTTTCCTCAACCTTACACATCCTGTATTCTTCGTTCGCAAACACTCTCAGACGTCTATGTATTCATTTGCATATATGCTGCTTCCCCATTCAACGGCGATTTTCTGGGGCTGAATGAAGTTTGCCTAGATGTTTCCTTTACCTCTCGTTGCAAGTCAGTTTATGGTATGGAAATCATTCAAACATCCAGGGATATGAATTTTATTTTGCCTTATTTTCTCGTGAATCATTTCTACCCTGAATGCTCCATGAAGATAGTTCTTTCCTTTTCTATTACGTTTTCCCAATAACGTACTAAAAAGTCCTCAAAAAGCATATAATACTGACATTGTGAGTTATATATTTTCTTTAAAAGGTCTAACAAAAACGGGTTCTTTTTTGGATAAGGCAAACATTTTTAAAGAGAATCGTTTAAACAGGAAATAAGCTTTGAGCCAACATAGATAAAATCTTCCTTGCTATAATTAGGGAACATTTATATAGGCTAACGAATGAGATTTCATTTTTTGGGAAATAATGGAACTCTTCCGACAATTTCAATATCTTTTTCTAACTTTTAAATCTTTGTTTATGCCGATGATAAAATTGAGTATACATAGAGCATTTAGAGTAAAATAATTCGTACATATTTGTCATTTCACTATTAAAAAATCCTTATCGCAACAAACACCTAAATTGTGACTCCATGAAAAGATATTACTTAAATTAAAATATAAACTGATTAATTTCCAAAATTATCTTCCATGATTATTTAACATTAAGTTAAATTTTTAATAACTTTAAGTTTAATGTTTTTTAGTTTCACGTTGCTTATTCTGTTGAAATATAGCTGGAAAAAGTATAATTTAATTTCCTTCACCTTGATTGGGATTGAAGATACTTTAAATTTGTTACGTATTGACATAAAAATTCTCATTTGAAAATACTTAATGTAAACGTAGTGCGCGCATCACCCTGAAAAATTATATTTATTATTAAGTCACGTCGAGTTAATTGGAGATGTGAATGAGAAATTATCATAAGAAATTTTTCTTTTTTATATGTATATATACGTGCTCAATAAGTGGGGGCTTTCCACGAAGTTGGGTCAGACCATATTAACTTTAGAGAAAATAAAAATTTGAGATTTATTTTTAAGTACCCAAATTACTTAAGGCTTAAAAGGAAGGAGGGATTTTCATAGTTCAGTAATGCATCTCTAAAGGGGCTGAAGTACGCGATAAGGAGAATGGAACTTCGCAAACAGTCTTGATGATACCGTCGAAACTCATCGATTCGAAAATTAGTTTGTAAACGATTGCAAGTCCTGAAATCAGCAAATATTCGTTAAGGGTCTGATACTCCTTAAATTCCTACATGAATTTGACACGAATAACCAGAGACAAATTCCATTGATGGTATGGAAACTTCATGCGCTGAAGAACACCCATCTCCTAATAAACCACCTGCAGGTAGGGCTGGCAAAATGTTCAGAAAAGCTTTTACACTAAGTATGTGGGGGAGCTGAGTGTGAGCGTATTACACTCTGCATCTAGAAGCCATTACGTACATGTTGCGTTCATTTTTCCCGATTAGAGGAAAAGAGTAGGATTATCAATGGTCCGCACCCTCGCTCAGGACTTAGCCCAGTTAACCGCCGGAACTTTAGTCGGAATTTTCCCATAGTCTCGATCGACGTGGATTTTGGCCTTCTGTGGCTGGGGACCGGATGCACTGCACCTGCCTAACACATGCGCAAAAACAACAGTGGGCAAGCACTGTTCTTTTAGTTGCTCTTATCACAATTTGTACGGTGTATATTGCCACTCACTCCCCTCAACAGCCTTTCCCCTTATTACTTGCGTCATTCGGAGTTAAAAACTCTCCTCCCTCCAATTCCCAATTCTAATTATCTAGCTCTTGTGTATTATTCTCCGCTCAACCGTAATCTCTTTGACCTCAGCCAACTTTTCGTTATTTCAAATTATGATCCGGCTTTATATTCTCTCCCGGGAAATCGTTTCGGTCCAGTTAGTTATCCATAAATCTGTTGAGCTACCATCTACAACAGGAGAATTATTATTCCATTTCATCATTATGATCCTATTTTATTATCATTATGTAGTCAGTCAGAATGTCAATTGGCTTCGCGTATCTATTTTATTATTTTCCCCTTGAAGCGTCTCTCCTCCCAATGAAATTTCAATTAGCAATCATTAGAGTTTGATTATACTTATATATGTATATTTATATATGATTTAATATAATTAATAATATTTAATATGTATATTTATTTGTATATGTTTACTTATTGATATCTAATATCCTATAGTAAAATTTAACACCTATCTCATTTTTTAAATCAAGCGCGAACATGTTCCCGAAAAACGACACGGAATTCTTCGTAAAGTGAATTAAAATTGTTAAAATTTCCGCAAAAAGAAATCTGTAGACCCTAGATTGTAACCCATTGACTCCCAGGCCAACGAAGCTTCAGACTCTCCGTGATATCTGATGCATTATCTTAATTACAAGCCTCCTCCAATGAACATACTCCGTGATAATTATGGACCAAGTGCTTGCAATGAATAAATTAGGCCCTTGGAAAAACGGTACCGGCTGACTTCCTCCATTATCCCTCTCTGCCATTCCTTCCTCTTCTACTTTCTCCTCACATTTAACCACTACGCTCCAATCTCCGGCCATAATTAAATTTTCATTCCCCTCGACGGTTTTCTGACACTCTCTATCACCTCGTTTACCTTTTTACATTTTCATCCTCGGCGGAGATGGTAGAATATTACATTCATGCGATTGCGGTGCCCTGTGGTTTTGTGTTCTTCGTAACAGGATTGATTCGTTCGCCTGACACTTCACTGTAGTTTCCCCACTGTCCCGATCGCCCTATGCATTTTTAAAAGTGCTCCTGAAATGTCCATTTTTAATTTTTAATGGAAGAGCCGTGGTCGACCAAGCTGTCTTTCGATTCCAACCAATCTAATTATCAAATACGCTAACATCTCTTTATAAATATCTTTCCGAATCCCCTGCCGTAATGTTTCCCTACCTTTTCAACCTCCCGAATCTCCACTGGAAATAGAGATGGGAATATCCGATCCGATCTACTTCAAGATCGATTCTTTTAACCCGATTCCAAATTATTTTGAATCGATCTTGTAGAACCGATCTTTCGATCCGATTCGATGCATCCAACTGATCTATGTGATCCGATACGGATGTATCTGTTAGAGGTCTGCGTGGGCCGGACTATGGGGAATAGGAGCAGATGCTGCTACGCTATGCTTAGACAAAATACACAGTCTTCGTTCTTGGAAGTTTACTTTCAAAGAAGAGGTTTCCTTTTATTTTTACATCTCGATGCATAGACGAGACGTATTTACTGACACAAATACTAAATATCCAGAGTTACGTGACCATTCCAGCCAATGGACGTCGTTGTGAACGATTCAAAACTTAAACTGTCTTCACGTATGTTTCAAGGATAATTAGCCAAAATTTAACATGAATCTGACTATGACGTGGTATAAGAGACTCGATGCATTAGGGCCGTTTTCCTATTTATATTCCTTACTTTATCTCGAAAATTGTCCGAAAAAGGTATCCACCATTTTGTTGCTTTGAATGAGCAAAAACTCATTTTTGTAAGCGGTAATTGCAACCATTCAATAGATAAAGAATTGTTGTAGATCATTGCATCGTTGTTTCTTTCAATAGTATTTATTTAAACCCTCCATAAAAACGCAAACTTGAACGTTTATCCGAAAAATTCGTGACTGCCCATTTCTGTGAAAATGGTTCAAGTTTGACGCCATGTATCTTTTTAACGCGTAAAGATATCAAAAAACGACAAACGGGAACATAAAATTCAATCTATTCTTAATATATATGCGAAGGTTCAAAACCCGCACTCAAAAAAACCATTTTTGGCCTCTTGGCCAGCTTTTTTCGATTCTAGCCCACTGTGCTGCGATTCAATTAGATTTGGGTAATCGATCTTTTCATTGAAAACTCCCATCACTAATTGGTAATATCGTAATTCCACGGACATAATCTCATGTGATCACTTTGTCATCGATAGAAATCCTCATCTAACTATTTTCACTTGGTTCAATTTGAAGGGTCTTCTGACATTCGACTTTTAATTTGACTATGTTGAAAAAATTGGACGAAGATAACGGTAGACCTACTCCTGTGGACTCCTTAATCTAAACGCAAGCAGCCACAGTAGAGATTGATTTTTGTAAGCAATGCATCAACATAATTAGAACTTACGTTTCCTTCCTCCATTTGAAGATAATCTGAATTGACCTTTACGGTGACCTCCTACCGAGATGTCCCCGCCCGGAGATCCGATTGAGGAACTATTTTATTTCCGGTGTATTCTACTGGAGGGAATGCCGCCTTTTCATACAGATAGAACCGGAATTCTTCAACAGAAATAGTTGTAGTTTCCCGTTGCTTCCACCCACACCTTCGTACTAAATAGATGTACTGTGTTGGCGGTTACATCAAGGCTGAGAAAGTAGTAGTAAACTGTCGAAGTGATGCATCCTTTCACAGTAGCGACCGGATGGAAAAAATCTGTCCGGACGCCGGTTAGTTGCTGGATCTATGATTGAACCGGACGGTGCCGTCCCGGTACCGTAGTGCCAAGGTACCGGATTCGAATCCCGGCTAACCAGAGTTTTCTGGTTAGGGAATGGCTGTTTGTGCTCGTCAATAATAATAATTATTAAAATTATGTAATTGGAATTATCTTTCTGTTAAGGAAATTATTATTATTATAGTAGCGCACGTTACTTTACGGACGCTCTCACGGAATTTCAACCGGCTTCTGTTGTTTCCTCTCTTCTTTCCTTTAACCTGTATCAATCATTTTTCTATATTCACTATTGAAAGTAAAAAGATATCTCTTATCATGACATCGCCAATATGTTCTTTGGTTGATGAGTTATTAACTCTCCTAGTAATAATCCTAGAAACTTATTATATAAAAATAACAATATAAACTTATAGTATTTGTGCCTTTTTGATGTTATGAATTGCTTGAATTTCGAACACTTGCAAATTTTTGTCTCCTACGCAAATCACAATAATGATTCACAACTTGTAAATAAAGAGAGAGAAATATAATACTTTGATCTACAGAAAGTACAAAGTATTTTATTGCTTTCTCCATGGCGTTCCACCAAGTAAGGCTGATCCACATCCATTAAATATTTATGGAAAGGTTGAAAAAAATCGCTGAACTTTTCTGAAACTCTTCCTTCTGTTTATTTCGATAACTCCTTCAGCCTCCCTTACATGGTTAAGATTTCTAAAGGGTTGATTGTAGAGAAAATGTATCAACGGAACTGAGAACATAACATGAAATCAATATGATCAGACTTAATTTTGTGGATATCCATTGCACAGAAGAAAAACGATAAATTTTCCACATAGTTAGTAATTGGAAAGAAGTAATACAGTTATATTTTAGCCGGCTGTGGTAATTAAGATAATTTAAGAACTTGATTCTGTCTGTTCGCATTTCTTCAAAGAGAGAGATGACTACTATTATTAGTATGCCAAGCCTTATCTTCTTTTTTGGATGATAGGGTGCATTCAGTATCGACGAATTCTACGTTTTACGAGGGCGCAGCAGCAGCAGCATTCCTTCTATTTACTTCCTGTCCATAATGAAACGCCTAAAAGAGAAGGAGCGAACGGTACGTCTATCTCTAACTTGGAACTTCTCATGGAGAAAATCCGTCCGGGATCCCTCTGTCCGGACGAAATCGTTATGTGCAAAAGCGAGAACTGGACGGAGCAAATCCATCCGATCGAAATTGGTGCGTGTGAAAGGGGCCTAAAGGATTAACGTCGAGATATATCTCTCCTGCGGGGAGAGATCGAAAATGCACCAAAATACTTTAATTTCCCGCTCTAACTCCCGGGACACATACATGAAATTTCATCAAAACATCCACCGTACACGAGGATTGAGGGAGAAGCATTTCTGGCGTGCCAGCAACAAGTTCGCCCTGCAGTTTTCCCGCTTCCCATATTTGTGTGCTATCATTTTTCCCGTTCGATTTGGTGAATGCGGCGGAGTAACATAGGCCCGGGAGAGATGGAATGAAGAAGATATGTTTGAAATGGAGTCGCATACACCTCCGCTACTCCTTTTCGTCACATATTTGTATGCAAGTTATTTAAAATACGCCGTTCGCCCCTTGTATTCCTCATTTGGAATTTAGACCCTCGATACCCTGATCATCAATGTTTTGTTCTCCCGCTGTTTCTCCCTTCATATTCTATTTTGATAAAAATTTCATTAGCTTACAAAAATGTCCTTTTTTATTTTCGATAAATATTCTCTTCTTTTAATCTTCTGCAGTGCTCCACCAAAGTATCACGTATATTCTTCCATATTTTCGCAACCTCTTTGCCTGCAAAAGCAAAAACAGATACATTTTAGAAATAACATGAAAGTCAAATACGTTATAATATATATCTCCCCAGGCACATAGCAAGTGGGTGCACATTTATAGAATTCCATTATGCATACAGAATTGGAATGTCAACTGCTCGTGACATATATATGCAGAGCCACCTGGAATTCGTTCGGAATTTTTCGGAAGTGCTGGAATCGATCGCTGCTGGATTCGAAAAACAAATGCTAATTTCCATGTTTAGGGGCAGTCGATGGAAACACATTCTACTTGTATGCTCACATAACAGAGGTACTATGTTATACAACTACAAAGAATATTATTCCGTGGTACTTCCCTGCGTCTCAGACTCGGTTTATCGCTTTGTGATGTAAATATTGGGAGCTTGGGTATATATTTTTTAACTATAGCCCGAGTGGAGCTCGCAGGTACACTGAGAGCGCATTTGGTATTTTGAGTACCAAATGGTGGATCTTCCACAAACCAATTAACACAACATGCCTTCACCATACTTCGTATTGAAGATGGTGAAGGCATTTATCGTCTTATAAAATTTTATTCACGGGATGGATGGGTTCTTGTTGAAGAAATCTCCGCAAATATGTTGTATTGGAAAATTTGCCTAAGGAAGGACTTCTCATAGTGGATTTTCATCAAATAATATCGGAAATCTTTGTTGATGATTTGAATTCAAAACTAGGAGTTGTACTCTGACAGCTTTCCGAAATATGATTTATAATGCTGTTTATCAGTAATATATGATGTGGTTCCGAAATAGTTATAAATGCAACGATACAATTATATTGCACAAATGGAATGATTATAATAAAATTACTTACCATTTGAATTTTTTATTTGAAAAAATCTTCTATAAGACCTAATAGCACTTTCTTTCTATCATTTATCGTTGCATTTCTATCCCCGTAAACACTTCAAGTTTTGTTCCACAATATGGGTCTTTCCTCGACCAAAGCAATATATTATTCATTATTTATGACTTCGTAGCACATTTTTAATAAAAATTAAAATTCAAAGCACAAAAACCGAACTGGTCTTGATGCAGTGCAGAAGGAGACTGTTATGAAGGAAAGGAGAGAACCGCCGTGTATACAAACACAAGAATGGATCTCAGCAGCTACCGACTTGGCGGAAGCCGCGTTCTGTCCAGCGAATTTGTGCGGCTACTCGAGGACCCCGCGCGGCCGTCGCGTGTATAACACCCAATGGAAAAGCCATCGTACAACTCCCTTATCAAGTGCGGAGGGATCTTAGAGGAATCCCAGCGGAAAAATCCTCCCTATGCGAAAAGGGCCTAACGCCTCAAGTCGTTTTCCACGCGCCTACCTTCCCACTAATTTCGCTTCCCCTCCCCCCCCCCACAACGCCCCCTCTCCCCTCCGTCCCTTCCCCTTCGCTTCCTCCGTCGCGTCGCTCTCGTCGCTCAGTCCTTCGTCTTCTTTGTGAGTGTTCGCACGCCGCTCGACGCCGCTTCTGGGAGCGTTGCCCGCCTTCCACCGCCTCCTCGACCACTTCCCTAGTCCTTGGCTCGCTTCTTCTTCGTGTTTTTCCCAGCATCGCGTGGGTGGAGCCCCGGTCATCAAGGTCAGTCCCATCGGCCCGCGAGCACCCACGCTCGCCGGGCATTCCACGTAACTCACCGCGGTAGAGAGAGATTATCGATTGGTCCTACCGAGCGAATGCGGCCTGGAAAAAGCGGTGGCCGCCTTTTGGCTGCGGCGAGGACGGCACGTGAACGAGACGAGGTGACGAAATAGAATATTTTGATCGTCCCTATTCTCGTCCGGCGAACCTCCGGCCGTGGATCGATACCGCCGGGCGCGACCTTCGCAGGTGGACGCGTTTTGCGTGCGTTTTCCAAAAGCGATCGATAGTCGAGCAGAGAATGTTGCCCCTGCATCGTGGCCCGATCCAACTGTTGCGCCGTAAACAAACCCAGAAATTTTGCGGGATCGCCGCGCGCTCTCCGATCGCTTTCCTAAACGTTTCTTTTGGTTCGAGGGCCTTTGTGGTGTTCGAAGCCGCTTTGCCGTCCGAGCGCAACTCCTTCGAGAGATCCCGCCGCCGCTTCCATTCGCTCCAGCGCCGTGCGAATTTTGCTTCGATGGCTTCGGTGTATACGCGGGCTATTCATAAGTCCCGGTGGGGAGTCGATAGTGCGATAACTGCGGCACGCGCACCAAAAGTACTCCCATCAATCGAGCCTTTTGCGCTTGATGACTTGGAGGGATTCTGTACGTGTTCAGATGAGCCGCTTTGCCGAGTCCTCTGGGGTTATTGAAATATTAGCGGGTTTAACCCGAAGGCGCCCACGAATAGCCCAGTGGGCGCATGTGAATACGATGTTATTTTTGAGACTCTCGGAAATATATGCGTCGATGGTGCAATAACGTTGATGGCAGGCCTGGTTAAGGGACTGTAACTTACTATGAACTGTTGTAATATTCCCTAAGTTCGATTAAGACTAATATTTTATTGATATCTGCAGTCTTGGCGTTTCGGCTCGGTAGTTATTGTGCTATGACTGTGAAACCCTAAGAGATTTATGAATGGCCTTCCAATATTTATTTATTTATATATTTATTTTCTCTCCGCTCATTGAGTCATCGGGGCCCCGATTGAGGTTAACAGAGATTGGAGACGATGTATTGCTCAGGTTCGACCATACTAAGGCTTCAACAATATCTCCAGCCAAATAGTGAAAGTGGCATACACCAAACAGCTGTACGATAGCCTTGTGAATCATTCTCCATTACCGCCTAAATTTTATTACTTATAACATGATGAGCTGTATTGGATCTTCCTTCGTAACTTCCGATCGTAAAAGCACCACCTATTCGGATGTCCGGGAGGTGGTGGAATTACAGAGGTCCATCATGTGGTAAAGAATTATCACTCCACACTTAGTGAAAGAATTCAAGATTTTGCTCGACAAGGCGGCTGCATTTCTTTTTTCTGCCGTTTTGGAAAAGTTTTTAAAACTATGAAGTGAGAGGAGAAGGATTACAGATAAATTGGGATGTATCCGTCATCTTCGTTTCACAGATGATATAGCACTCTTCGCAACCAACTCTGGCTCCAAGACTTCAAGAAATAAATACAGCAGGGCATACGATATAGGACTCATGATAAATTTAATCAAAACAAAG
The DNA here is from genome assembly GCA_036926295.1 of Pachydiplax longipennis. Taxonomy (NCBI): domain Eukaryota; kingdom Metazoa; phylum Arthropoda; class Insecta; order Odonata; family Libellulidae; genus Pachydiplax; species Pachydiplax longipennis. The sequence goes on from JAVFKF010000010.1 coordinate 9,412,423, forward strand.
CAAATGTGTAACTCATCTCCGTTAAAAGTACCAATACAATTGAAGAATTTCTTTTGGATATTTGATCGGAATATACGTACCTAGGAAAATTGGTAACAACAGGATTAAAGAAGTAAACAGAAGAATTAAACTTGGATGGAGAGCCTTCAAAGGAACTCGCAATATGAAGTAAAGAATACCAATGATCTCGAAAAGAAAATTATTCAACCATTCATCTTGAAATATGAAAGTAAATAAACGCAGCAGAAATTCTGCGATAGCAGGCAACGCAAAAAAGTATAAAACGGTGATTGCTTAGAGTCAAAAAAAGAGACAGAAAACGCAACACTTGGGTGAAGGTGATGACAGGGGTGATAATTATTAAAATAAGATAACTGAAATGGATGTGAGCCGGTCAGGTGGTGAGAAGAAACGACGACCAATGGATGTCAGTTCTCAACTAGACAACAAGAGATGTGAAGAGACCAAGAGGAAGATCAAAAAACTGACGGAATAGAGATATCATCAATAAATTTGGGGTAAAATGTGAAAGAGAACCTTGGGAACCGAAGAGAAAACTTGGGGAAGTCTGCATCCGACGTTGGATTGAACATGGCTGGCGATGATGTTTACGTATATATAAATGAAATATATATAGAAAAGAATATATATTTATATATACGTAATATTTTTCGCTCGGACTGGGGACCAACTCGAAGATCCGCTATTCATGGACCATCGTTATTTTTTCTCCTCGATTTTTCCTCTTAGAATCTATTCCGGCGGATAGAAATCGCACCGAATTCACCGAAAAATCAAAGGGAATCCGATATCTGTTTTTAGGCAGTCCTCTAAAACAGATATGGAATTCATACTCTAAGCGGAGGATCCCGTAGCATATGATGGCTCAGCCTTCCGAGAAGCTGCTATTTTCCGCAGCTGTCGCTTTGGCTTTCCATTCCTGTCTTCCATTGATCGCCGTCTTCACAGCAATGGACGCCTCCTTTAATGTTTATTTTCAACGAGGACGGACTTCTCAGAGAGCGGAATATATACCTGCAAAACACGCGAAGACTTGAAACTGCGCTGTCGACGTTTATGCCAATCATACGGAACGGTCGTTGAAGTAGGCGGAATGTCAGAAGGTAAAGGTCAATATAAATAAGAAATCACTTTGTAGTTCTTCCTCTTCACTGTGTTGAGAAGGCTATTTGCAGATACATCTTCAAAAGTCTTCTTGTCATCTCTCCGACGATATTTCGTTTCCCGTTCGGTTGACCCTCAATATTTTGTTTTGGTTATCGGAATGTATGTATCTCTGAATCATCCGATTTTTTTAATATCCTCGTATTCTATCATCGGTGCTGTAGTTGTCTAATTCTTCTCTTCCGCATCCATATATATCCTCCTAATTTTTCTACATATTTCGCTTCCAGAGAAGGACAATTGTTGCAAAATCTTTATAAAATGTATGGCTTATTCCTTACCTATTCCTCTACTTCCATACCAGCTTAATCGTTCCAACCGTTACTTTTTCATTCAGCAGATTTTTCATAATAAACCTATTTTTTCATTGCTAATTTAATCCTTATACAATCTCAAAGTAATCATGCCCGGCCAATCAATACTCCAGTGACGTGATTAATCTCAAAATAGATTTCCAGAACACTATCTTTTAACAGCAAATATTGATTTTTCCTAATGGAAAAGGTCTGAAAATACTGCATAAATAGTAAAGACGTTTATTAAGTATTATGTCAGGAATATTATGAAATCACCTCGAAGTAATCGAGGGAGTTTAAGAACTAAAGAAACAAATGCAAGTAGTAAACTTTCGAATGTGAATATACCTTGAGTATATCTTCGAAATAATTCCTTTTTACATCATAATGGGACTTGGGTAATGCCTGGGCACATTGGTTCAAGGGGCAGATCATTTGGTTTGACATGAGTTCGACTGCCCGTCGTCATCGATGCTCTTCCAACTTATATTCGAGGAGAGTAAAACGAATTCTGGAATGTTACAAATTTGTAACATTTTTGAGTAATTTGAGTTCCATACAAGTTGAAAGCGATTCCGCAAAAATTCTCATAATTCTGTGGAAATGTTACCATCGTTGTGGACGAATCGCCTGCTGAGCACGTAAACGATATTTATATCTGTATTACAGGGTGTCCCAAAAATGACGGGTCTGCTGCATTCTATTTGGGAAACCCAGCAAACGGTACGTTTCTATCGCCTTCCTTTTTTCAAGTAGTGACCCAGTAGAATGCAGCAAAATTGTCATTTTTGGGGCACCCTATGTACGATAGCTAATGATTTTTTGGAGTTGAATTCCTAAGTAGCGGTAACTGTATGTGCAAAGAGTAAAGGCTTGTATATACACGAGAGGCTCTTCTATGTAATCTTTTCAAAAGGCAGCGCAGAGAAGTTTCTGCTTGGAGAAATACTTGAAGCTTTGGTCCAAATTTAGATTTCCCAAACTTAATGGTAGAAGGATATAAAATCTCGGTTAACGAATAACCCTGTAGAATATATAATATTCTTCCGCTCTTTCTGATTATATTTTTCGCTTCTTCGAACTTAGCTTGTAAACGTGCTTTATAAAATCTGTAGTTCAACACAATGTGGTAGTAATGGAAAGTAGCAGTATTTTTAGCAGTTTTTGTGTTTTGCTTGTTTCAGAAGATTTGACAATCTCTTTTGTCGTTCGACTAGTAATTCGGTTGACGAAGATTATTATATCATCCATAATAAATAATGCTATTCAGACAAGGAATCGCTGCACACGATTTTTTGGCGGGCCGGAAAATTAGAGTAATTCAATCTGCTGCATAGACATAGAAAGTGGAGGATGAGGGGCTTATATCCGTAAGAAAGTTACGCAGATATGTTTATGAGGAAGACAACAATAAAATAAGAAAAATAACGTTATCACGAAGAATAGCATTGAATGGTGTATGCTATTTTCGCTGACTGCACTTTGGTCTACACCTACGCGGAGCATTTCTGTAGATCGATATCTCCGCAGAAATGTCTCTGACGGCACATTATGCGGATTGTTATCCTGTCTTTTTACATCCCATTCTTCCGAATCCAGTTTCGGCGATCGAAATCCGAAGCTCGAGATTCTCTGCTTAAAAATACGAAGTTCCGATCGATATCCTTCCTAGAACTCCAATATTCTTAAGATTCATCTCACAGCTGAAATATTTAAATCGATATAACCGATTTTTAACATCCGAGTACGATCACAAAGTAGCGCCTCGGCTCGAATTGGAACCGGAAATTCTCAATCCTTCATTGAGGAGGCAGTTTTCATTCTTATGCGACGTTAACTCCTCAACAGGTTGCTCACGTTTAGGAAAATCTCGAAAAAAAAATTCCCACTCTCTAAGCCTCACTTCAGCAGATCATAAAAACGCCGTAATCGTTAACTTTACCTTCTTCTTCGCTCATTTGCGTTCGTTGCCCATATACCGTTCCAATGTCCCCTTTTCTCGGAATGGAATCCTCCGAAGTTTATTTACTTTGAAGAAAATATGAACACCCAATTAGGGACGTCGAAGATTTTTTTGGGTATTTGCAATAGTGTTTAATGCATCAATATACGACCACATGTAAGGCTCCATAAGTCTCCGTCCTTTCCGAATAAAATCTTTCTGCTTGATTATTGTGTTCCGTATTAGTTTTCCGTCTGTTGACCGCTTTTCTCCTCATTTAATACACATTTTCTACCTCTATATTTATACATGTAACCAGCTAGCCGAACTATGAGATATGCTTTTGGTGAGAACACACCAGATATACATGTATTACATGCTATGTTATATACATGTATCAGAAAAGGAAACTTCATGTATCTCAGTAATCATCATTTTATATTAAATGTTTTTCAGCTACAACTAAACATTATATAGAGTATTTGATACAATTTCTAGCAATTTTTCTGGAACGGAATGTTCGCAGTTTCATCAGTTCACAAGTAGCACTAAGGAAATATTTCACCCATACGGGCATCAGCGAGCACCCTTTAGAATTATCTTAAATCTTGCTCGAATTAGAAAATTTACGTACAATTTTTTATATGAGATAATCATTAAGAATTATTTTCCACAAAATTTACCGTCATTAAGATGAAAGAAAGATAACGGTCCACGGTCAATTCAGTGTTACTTGATCAAAGAAGACATTCATATTCTCATAAACGAAAAATGTTCCAAGATTTTTTAATCAAGTTTTTAGACCTCTATTAAGGAAAATAAAGCGTTTCATACCGTTTTATTTGTTACATTTAAAGAACGATAAATATGTCTGTTTTATTTTCTTCTGTAACCCTTATTTCATCATCGGAACTCGCAAAAAACTCTATTCTCTTATCCCCATTACATTTATTTCTTCCAGGTATCTTTGATCCACTGGTTGCCGTTCTTACGCTTGCAATCTTCTCTATTTCATGTATATTTTTCTTGCAAATTTTCCATGGCCGCCCCCACAATTCCTGCGACCCTACGTGATGTCTCTCTCGCTAATGACGTACGCATACAGTACCAATCGATAATCTCTCTCATACGTTTTACAGTATCGCATGTATTTCAATGTTTAACGGATGACCAAGTGTGTGTCCATTTTTCTTCTTAATAATTTTTTATTTCTTTGTTTTGGCTTTCGCTATTTTTCAGGTCTTGGAATATTCTTATCCTTGAATTTCGAATCGTCCTCATATTCATCAGAAGGTCCGCAAGGTTACTTACAAATGCTTCTTATGAGTGATTCCTTTCATTGTAGATTTTTTAAGTATGAAGTTAGATTCAGCTTGATAGATTATTCTATTTTCTTTCATTAATCTAATTTCTAGATCCTAGTCTTTACTGTAAAAATAAAACAAAAATATGGTAGATTGGTGCTGCAGGAATGTTTGTTTCGGACCGGATAATTTACTATTCGGTGATTGGCAAGAATAGGTGAATCTCAAGAGCTATGTATAGTAAAAGCAGGTTAAGATACTTTTCAGGGGATTGAGTAAAAACCCTATTATAAGCGGTGCAGCACTTTAACCTAGTTTTTTCTACCCCTCAAATTTGTACGAAGTGCATTAAACCTTAAAACGTAAAGGGAACTCCTTTTGTTTGCTTTATTATCTTTTCTAAAGAGTCTGCGGACCATTGGCAATACTGGTTGCCGTCACGTTATATTTTAAGAATGGTCATTTTTCGGATAAATATGACAAATTCTTCTGTTACTTTATTTTTCTCCATTTTCTCCATTGAAGGAGAGGAGAGCGATAAGGATAATATAAACAAATTTTGGTCTATCAAATCAAATGGTCTATCAAATGACCATCGGTGAAAGGTGGTTGCAATGCATCTGTAAACGAGGAGAATGCTTTATAAGAGAATAAAAGAGTGTCTAAGGCAACATTTTTACAAGTAGTCAATTCAAAAGAGAATGGGACCGAGAGAAAACAGCGTTTTAAGGACTTAAAGGTCTTTATTAAGGCGAGATTGAGACTAAAAAGTCTCTTCCATCTAACCTGTTGTCAATGATATTAACAAAACATAAGTAGTGATGGTGTAAATAGAAATAGAGTAGAAAACTTTAGAAATTAAGCGCCGGTTCCAACCCATAGGCCCAATTAAGTTTCGGGGTAGAAGTTGAAGAGATGGCTATAGAACAGTCGCTTGATTGTACTTAACGATGAAGTATCTAACCTAGGACGTAGGATTTTTCGTGTACACAGTAAATAATTATTGAAGTACGTGTTGGGGTCACGAGAGATCGTTATCTAAAAAGTCGGGGTCGCGGGTCTTGAGTGACCCATGCATTAGATGTGAGATGACATTTTATTCTCAATCTTCCCTAATAAATACATTACCTTATCTCATTGTATTATCTGAATCCGACCCTGACCGCATGTAAGAATGTTACCATAATCGCCTTGTTTCCTCCGTTTAGTCTTTCGAGTGAATACTTGTGCCTTGCTAGGGGCCTTAAGGTTAATGGAAAAGATCCGAGGATATACAAAATTGATATGTTGTGCTCATGCGAAGGAGCTCTCGCACGGCGGTTGCGCAGGTCAAATCGACGATCCCTCCTATTTACGGACTATAATATGTATTTGGCGTGTTTCCGCGGGATCGGCTGCTTTTGGCTCGCTTCAGAACGGAAACAGTGTCGGATATGCCTGAGCTCTACCTCGGCATGCATCTTCCCTGCTTCCCACTGCGCCCTGAGTAAACTAAGCATATTTTACGGGTAGGCTTCCTAAATCCCAGACATTTTGTAACTTTCGGAAATCGAGAGCGGAGATAGTCCGTGCCAAGAATACCCGAGTCGTCTTCTGTATTTCAAAACACACATATACCTCGTCTAAAGAGTAAGCATGCTAACCAATTCGTCAGCATTTTTTTTTGTTTTTCAGTGTTTTGCGAACTAGGCAACTCGTTTTGAAGGTTGTCGCGCATGTGGACCTTCACGAAAATGTTCAGACGGAAACAAAATTGTCGCTCTCAATTCTTTAAACTAGGAAAATCAAGTGTAAATTTTTGGTAATTTTTACAACTATTATAAGATTTTGCGATTGCAAATAGTATGTTGCCTAACGAAGATTTAGGCTATGTGATTCCGGAAGAACTATATTCGTTTTCCGTGGTCCTGCTGTACAATCCCCCGATTCAATCACTTCGTGGAGCCTCCAAAAATTACCAATTTTAATTAAAATTGTACCTTTGATGTACTTTTTTAGTGGTATATTAGTAGAATACCTTTTTTGTCCTGCATTGAAACTGATGGTCCCTTTGATGAAGTTTTAGTAAATTTAGGGATTTTTTCCCAAGAGGGTCGTTTTTATCATTTTCGTTGACAGACTGTTTGGGAGGGTCATTACCGCAAATGTTAATTAACTTCAAAGCAGTAATGAGGACGGGTACGGGAGGCAAACGTGCAATTCTGCAGAGGGACCAAGATCACTAAAGTGGCCTGAAATTGAGTCCGAAGTTTGGAAGTAGAGGTCGGTCAGAATATGATGACAGTAGTACATTCTTGCCCAAGGCAGTCAATAGGGTTACACCCACCATAACGAGGAGTGTCATTATAGTAAGAAGTCTGTCATATTTGGAGACAATGAATGAAATGTGTAGTGCTACTCCACCTCTTAATCTATCGATCTAATAATGTATTTTTACGATACTAATAAAGGTTTATCGGCTAACAGAAGAGATTTGTCCCGGAACCACCTTCGTTGGTAGAAATTGAATGTCCCAAAAGGCTGAAAACCGTACAACACGTGAAACTGCTGCCAATGGAACTACCACATTAATTCTATAATGAGAACGAATGGGCATCGTCCAAAATTTTTTCTATTGTGATTGTTTATGAACGCATACCACCGAAATATTCGTTAGCCGAATAGTTATATTTTAGCAAATACTGATGAACAGCGATAAATATTCGTTTGTGATATGGGTAAGGGGGAATGTATTTGAGGATTGTGCACGAATACACAAGAAAAGTGGAAGACTTGGGTTTTAGTCCCAGTCACATAGCAGTTCTTTCACTTCTGTTTATCCTTTGGCTTTGTCATAGGATTACTTTTCGCCGGTTTTGGCATCGAATCAACTATTTAGCCCGTAAATTTTCGACAGATCTCCACGAAACAAGAAAGAAAAATCGAATCACATCGTACAAATTTTATAAATAGAACTCAGTTTCGACTCGTCGAGTCATCATTCCAAACTTTCAACTTCACGCATCGAAGTTTTTGTCGTTAATTGATGCGTATTGCGCTATACGGTAGAAGCCATATCTTCTCACCTCATTGAAACTTTTCTTAGGTAAAATTCGAAGAAATAGGCGATGTTTCGGGTAACTCCACCGTGTGGAATGAACAGGAAAATTTTTACTTTTTCACGAAATGTATACTGAAACCGGTTGTTTTCCTCAGTAAAAATTTGTAGAACAAGTTCAAGGTCTTCTCTTTAGTATTCTCTGGTGTTTCTCCGGGAAATAATGAGATGACTTTTGACTATCGAGGAAATTTTCTGCCATCAAAGAACGGAATCCTCACACTACTGGTAGTATTCTTCGCGTTCCCAGAAAAAGAAAAATTTTCCCGAGAACGAGGTTCCTAATTCCGGGGTTCACATAGCTTGCGGACGTTACAAATTGGACAGCTTTGCGCTGTTTATGATCGAGAACGGGGCCGCAAAGGGTATGCTGCGGAAATACCTCTTTCCATCCCTGATGCCGATCGATATCACAAACGATGGGATAGTCATTAAAGCGACGTTATTGGAATCCTACCTCTGTGGGGAATCGGATGACTCTTTGATAAGCTCATCCTTCATGCTTATTATTTTGTTCCAAGTAATAGCTATAGTTAGTTACTGACATTTGCCATTCGCTAAGTTAACACGATACTGAAGGCGAATTGATGTCTCGACATGCGGCATCTTTAGCTACATGATAATTCAATTATTTATGCTACTATGCACATTTTCGCTCATTACTGCCTTATTATACATAACATCATTCCATGAATTTATTTTACACATTGCTGCATCATTTTGCATAAAATAAACTATAGAAATTAAATTATTCACAATAGATCCCATTATTGCCTTAATATATATTTATTAGATCACATAAATATAACTGTATGCATTGAAGTCATCACTCGAAAAAGCAAGCTGACCTGGGAATTTCTTTTCATTAAAAGGTAGCATTATTCAATTAATATCTTTCATTTTAAGCGTAAATTCAATTAAATTTTCCGCTAAGGTTGAATAGTTTGTTGAATTTTTAATTCTAATTTATGTAGAGGAACAAGATTTAGAGTGACTTTTTACCGTCAAGAAAAATCACCGCTATCAAAATCTTGCGAGCAGCATTTAGTCAAGGAATAAAAGTCATTTCCTTACGAATTACATGTCCTCGTTAAAGATCGGCGTTAAATATGCGTGAATCCGATTAATGCCTTCTGTTCAATTTAGCCACATTAGAGACTCTTGCGCGCTCTATTTTGCATTAGTTCATCCGTCAGTCATCGAATCCGCTTAGCGATAAATTTGAATCGTGCGTACATGAGTTATGTAAAAGTGTCATATATCCCAAACAGAAAGAGAGTGTTGGGGAGAGCTCTAGCGACGGAGCGGGTTCTATTTTCGTCGCGGAAGGAGACAAAATCCCGACAATTGGATTTTTCCTCTTCTGTGTGATGCATACGTTAAAATGCACTCAAGAGGCGCTGATTCAAGAACATTTCCCGGGGATTCTCGCTTTCGCGTCTAAAGGAGGAAAATATGATACCAGAAGAGGAAAGTGGTGTATAAATGCATCCATTCATATCGACCACGCTATTTTCTTCCGGGAAGAGCACCAGGACGTCGAACCGGAGCAAAACCGAAAACGATGAAAATAGTGATTTTTGCTGAAGTGAAAATCGAACCCGAATCGAAAAATGAACAATCGAAGTTTACTTGAATCTGAATCGAAACCGGAAACAGTAATTTTTCCCTTCCGATTATCGGTTTGTATTCCCATCGAATGTAACAGTATGCGATACTAGTTGTCCCGTACGAAAATTTCGCACAAATGGTCTCTGAGGTGCATACGATTTAATTAAAAGAAAAAGATAGTTAAAAGTAAATGACGGTGTAAGCTGTTTTAAGATGAGACAAAAACCTTCATATTCGGCAATGTTTCTGTGATTGTCGTTCTGCTCCCGCAGAGATGCAATTTCATTCCGGTTTATTGAAATTTTGCAGCTATAGTTGCTTGCGACTTCGAGGTCTTCGTTAATGGAGACTATAGTATTACTTGCGAAAACAGTTTCGAGCTTTTCAACACCGAGAGTAAATATCATTGTTAGATGAGATAAACTATTTTTTCACTGCAGCAAATGTAATCATGTAAAAAATAAACTCCAAACATGACAACGCCGATATCTACACATCCAGTAACGAAACTCAAAAATTAAAACTTTAACTCGATTTTTTGGCCAAATGGTGCATTTTTCATTTGTCAGTCTATTTTTAGCTGGAACCGAGAAACTATTTTTTACAAATAGTCAGTCATTTATATGTTTTGATGGAGTGTGAAGGGAGAAAAGCGCCGGTCACCGAAAATAGATGTTCAGAAATATAAAATAGTAAGGCATATTTAATTAATATATGCAGCATTAATTGCAACTCATTAATGTGCGCATAAATTTCAATAACTTAAATTATTCTTTATTTACTATACTTTTTAAATCATTAATTTTAATTCCAAAATTTTGTTGAATAAAGTCTATTCAAGAGCCAGGCACAATATAAACCTTACACAAGTATTATTTATCGGATAAGAAAAATACGGTCCGAACCGGTTTGAGGGTTGCTTCCGGAAGGAAACCGAACCGAATCTCATTCTTTCACAATACTTTTCTCGCACTCATCTTACTCTTCAGAAATATTCTTACATCTTCCCAAATATCCCCTTTTATTCTTTGACTTCTACTACTTCTTCGACGACTCCTCAACGTCGCATTCACCAAATTCTCCAACATTTTCTTAGTCTTCTTTTTTCTATAATACCATTGTGTTTTATGTAAGAACGAGAAGATTATCGGATATAAAGGAGCGCTAATTTGTATCTCATTCAGGAACCAAATGCTTGGAAGCATAAGCAGACGTATAAGTTCTGGAGGAAATTTATATGGGAGTATAAGTCCAGGGCCTATCCCAGAAAGTTGGCAGAGGAGGAAACCGCCTTAGGACACAACTGTCAAAGGGGCCTCTATGACTGAATATCAATTATGGTAATGAAATACAAATTAATACTAGAGCGTTCCATAGTAGTTAATTATAATTAGCAAAGAGGGATTTTCGGATTTAGAGCAATTTCAGGAATCCATCTCTCCTAGATGATTTTGTATGTAGGTAATCTTCTTAGGGAATAACGAATAGCTAATGGTTATGAAATATTTCTACGCAAATTATTTTTCACCATATTTCACAATGTTGCGGGGTCACCTTGAGGGAATTAAAGTCCTATATTGTTACTCATTTAAAACTGGTGCGTAGGGTATTATCCTAAACCTTCCTCATACGAAGGTCTGACTATCAGTTGGTAATGTCCTCTTTTATGAGGAAAGGTTAATCATCATGATGGGTTAGCAATTGGAGGATTGGTTTGTCGCAGCTCACTAAGCCTTCCGTGCCCAGCCAATCGCTTCATTCCATTAGAATACCTAACCTTTCCACTAACCATTATCAGCCTCTCACAATCTGTTATGGTCGTCCTCTCTAATCCCTTCCTTCCATCATCCTTTCATACCTCAAAGTGAGCCCGATTTTCCTCGTATTTTAACTTCGAAAGACTTTTTTAATTCAGCCCTTCATTGGTATGATTTTCTGTTTTTACGGGATTACATCCTGAAGAAATGAATCTAAATTTTTGAACTTTTCCACAAAATTCATTTATGAGACATGTTCACGGCGGTACATCGTAGGCGCTTTTTCATTCCGTTTATTGGAAAAGTTCTTTTTTTCGAAATACCTCCTGCTCGGGTGACTTGCGTTGCGACGAATTCGAGTGGGATTGCAGCCCGCATTAGCATGTAAAATAGGTAGCAATAATGAATGGCCTCGATAGGTTACTTTCCGATCTCATCAAAGGATTAGAATCTCTCGGTCCCTAATTCTCAGGCGGCATTAACGTATTCTTAGTCTTCCTTAACCTTGAAACATCGTCCTGTGTCGCACGGAAGCTATTAGCTACTTAATCGAATTCCCATCGATGGAAGCGATTAAAGAAGGAGACTTAGAGGGGAGGCGTGTGCAGAATGGAAGCAGAGGCCAAATCCATCGCCACTGAGTTATTGGAATGATTTTCCCTATGGGGTTGGACAATCTTTTTATGTACGTATATTTCAGCTAGATAACGGTTCCTCCAGCTCAATTTTTTAACTTATGGAACTTAGCCTTCGTTATGGATTTTTCGCAAACCCTTTTGCTTCTTTATCCATTATTGGAGTATCTCAAGATTTCCTACGAATGGACCGTTCTCAGGGGCAATTTAAATTGGATGCAAGAACCTTGCGAGGTATCAATAAGAAGCTCTGTAAATTAAATACATTATATCAGTTGTAATTTCCGTTCAATACTGTGTCATTCGTTATTGTATATGAATTTATATATCAATTTCATTATGTCAATTTCTAGCAAGCAGCATTGTCACAGGTAATATATATCTAACCATCTCTTCATTTTCTGTCTTGCCTGGAAAATATAACTATTTTCTGGCTTCCTCGATTTTAAAATGTCTAGTTTCTCCTTGTTAGTTGTCACGCTCGTATAGTTTGTTGAATCCGATTGTGCTAGAAATTTCATTCGATGCAGCTGGCAATTTTTCAAGCTATTTTTTCCCTCGTCTGTTTGGCACTGTTTGTTTTCAAAGTCGGTTTACTCGTTACTTAAATATAGTTTCGGTCCATCTTCTTTGTTCTTTTGTTATCATTGTCAAGATGCTGAAGAGTTTCTTCTTATTAAGTAGCTCGAGAAAAGTTTATTTTATCCTTATTACTTATACATATTAACATAATATTTATCAATTACTTATTGCTTGGTTAATATTAACAATTAAAATAAGAACTTTTATTTCGGTTAATACGTTTCCTTAAGGTAAATAAAAACCATAAAAATGTCATAATTTAATTTAAATTAATCCTCAGCCGATTATCTGATTGTTGGCGACTTTCAGCGGATATTTCTGCAAAGCCTAATATTCTTTTTATTTATGACACTATATCAAAACGGCTCATAATATGTTGATAGTAAGAAAATGTTTTGATTTCTCATAAAATAATCTCAAATGGAATATTTCCATTCGGAAAAGTTATGAGTTAGAAAGCTTGCGAATCGAAGATAGAGGCCATATCAATAATCGAAAAGAACTCGTTATCTTTTGCCGCGATATTTGGGTGAGGGGAATGCCTGTTGGTATTGATTCTCCGGAAGGATTCATATAACACGGATGAATGCTTAAGCCTGAGGTTGGGTGATGATGTTCCTTTCAAACTTACATCTGGGAGGCTATCAGTCAGTATGGATAAGGCTTGCCCGGTGTAATTTTTCAGCAGTCATAGAAATATCAAGAGAGAAAATTAATTTGTTTATGAATATTCGAAATTTGTTGTACTCGAAATCAGATGGAAAAGCAAGAATAAGTTTAGTTACCCCGAAGTTTCACTGCACTTGCGCAAGGAGGATTTTTTGCTGGGTAGAGTTCATTTCATAAGAAGGGTTCCCGAGAGGGGTTTGGGTGGCTATCGCATTGCATTCCTCCATCGTCCCCTTCTTACGCTTTTCCTCACTTTTCTCATTCCAGCATCCCCACCATACTGCGCATCGAAATTATATAAACTTTCCCGCACTATATAATTTTCTACGTTAAGTAGTGAGCCTGGAAAAAGCCATCACATGCTGAAATCGAATCATAAACCGCAGCTGAGAACGTATAATTGTGTTACCGATCATCCTCGCTCCATTACTCGAATGCTTCTAGGAATTTTGCTCGTGCTCTTAGCTCGTTGCATCAACGCAAAAATTTGCGACAGTACGTTGCATATTAGATTTTTACTTATACGATGATGCCCCTTCCTCAGGGCAGAAAACTTTAGATCTAATCAATAATCGATGACTTTTAAAGATATATTAAAAAGAGCCTTGGGAAATAAGAGGGATCTAATAAACAGTTTTTGGATTTCACCTGCCGGAGCTCACTTAAAGATTACCCATTCATTGTCTTCGCGGAAATTCCAAGAATTTAGAGTTTTTTTCCGAGAACACAAGGGTTTTTCCAAGAAGAAATGAAAAGAACGGATTCATGAGAAAAGGTTTATTTTCCTCGATCACTCGTAGCAGACTCCTATATCAGAGGACACTGAGGTCTTTTTCATTCTTCTATTTCTAAGGCAATTCTTCGGTGATCGTCCGTTAAAAGAGGCTGTCTGGGAAGCAATTTTGCTGGACCTCGCTCCCTATATTGATTTCTGTTGCGCGGATTTTGGCAACGAGCGGGCGAAGGAGATCTCGCAGTGTATTTACCCAAAATTTGTTGAATGTTTTGCGTACGCTAAAATTTTCATAGCATATCCCAAGTAAATGGATGTACACAGCTATTGTTTGAGAATACTGTTCGATTGGACTAATTCTCATGGATATCTCAAAGCGAAAGATTTCATGCGAAGTGACTTATGAATCAAGGGAAAGAGGGAACGTGCTTAAGATGTCCACAGACATACGGGACACTTTCGGGACATATACGTGGTGAAGTGATTTTGTGATCACGATTTTAACACATTGATCTCCTAATCATTCCAAATCGACATGTTGAATTACTAAACATTCTTGTTCTGAATCTGAAATGCAAATTAATTCTTTTCCGTAATTATATTAAACCTATAATTTCTCCTTTGTTTCTAAAATGAATCACATCTAAGAACTAATCTTTTTTAATTACAAACGTAGTTCAAGAAGAAGAAATGGCTGATTTGGCTTCATCAGAATAAATATTAATTTCTTTTCCAATATTTAAACTCTGAATTCGCCAATAAAAACCTGTGTGGGTTTTTCGCGTATTCCCCAGTCGTCTCCCTTTTTTGTTCCCGATTCACATCGGTGGCCTCTCTTTCTTTTTTACTCATTCTTTGTTTACTACCTTATGGATGCTTTCTCATTCTTCTCGTCACACGTTATCGTCACGTATACCTTATTTCTTCTCTCGGAATCACATTTGAAGACCTACGGTTTTAGGCCAAATGCCTATATGCCTAATGCAAATTTTCGAGAATTTAATGAGACAGATTTACGCTTTTAAATAACGTTCCCTAACCTCGTTTACAGCGGAAACAAAATTGAAAATATTCAACCTCGCAAAACGAATTTAACTTGGCAGTTAAATTCGTTTTCCTTCGCATAGTGTCGGTGTATTGAAATGGTAATCCTCCGCTCAAGTGCGACCCAACGTTTGCGGCTGGTAAATGCGGCCTTCCGTTGAAAAAGGTTCCCCATTCCTGTTCGACCCACTACACCGCAGGAAATCCTACGTTTAAAGACATCCTAAGATTCAATCGTGAATGCAGTAAATAAGTGACGGTATGCGAAGTTTTACGAGCAGTAAATGTTTCGGATCCGATTGAGGTGACTGTTTGGTGAAACTATTCCTGGGGAAGTTATTACAGCCATCCCGCACCCGTCATCGATCGCCACTTGCGGTGCGGGACAGCACTTGCTCCCTCTCACCATGATAGCTTTCCTACCGAAACACGTATAAGGCATTTTATACTCTTTTCAGCTCTTTCGCTTCCTTTTGCCTCTCTCACTTAACTTCGTTTGTGTTGTTTGGTCTTTTGTGATTCCGACTGTATTTTCGGCATTAGGTTTTCATCCCTCCTTTCTTCTTTTAAGTATATTATTGATCGCAATTTAGGAAACCATTATCCCCGACCTAATCCGCAGCTTATCCACGATGATGTGAGTGTTTCATCCAGACACATTCATCTTTTTCTCATGTCTTCGCAGACTGAATCACTGAAGTATCTGAAGATTCATAAAATTGACAATTAAATGAAAGTGGTGCGAATGGTCTGTTGCAAAGGAGACGTTTCAATTTCTGCGCTGTGAAACCTTCCTCTTTCATCGCTACCTACATAAATTACATTCTTTGCAACCACCCAAAATTAAGACTCTTTGACTAAAACTTAATTTCCGTTATTTCAAAAAGATTTCCAGAATTGTCCACCATGAGTTGTCGCTCACAGTTTAGAGGGAGGGTTGCCAACTCTCAGGGATTTCTAAGATTTTCCCATCAGATATTAGGGTTTCTACTTCCTTGTATGTTCCAGTTATATAGATCATACACAATTTAGTTAATTTTTACGGAAGTCTCTTTTCATAAGGATCTCACTACTGTAGAATAAATTTTGAGTTACTCCTGGATAATGAAGATTTTTCAATTATTCCTGTTAATGAAAAATCACCTTTTATTCTTGAAGTTTCTCTTCACCTTTCTCTATGGTAATAAAAGTTGGTTATCCAATCATTGATTAACATCCAATCATTGATTAATATCCAATCATTGATTAATATCCTATCAATCATCTATACTCTTTAATAATTAAAAAAATCATGAATGATTATCTTCAGTTTCGTTATTTTATTATCTTACACAGTTTTTCTACGAATATAATCATTTTCTCTTAGCTCACGATAATTAGAGAGATAAATATTCTGAATACCCGCCGTAATCACCTGCAGCCGAGGAATCGAAAATTAGCTCATGTACGTGTATGCTCTTCTACTGAAATCACATTACGATCTATGCCCTTCAGTAGCGCAGTTTTGGGATGGATTAACTCAGTAACTTGGTTTGATTTCCCAGAATTTCCCGCAACTGCCCAACTCTCTCGTTGGTTAACGCGGAGTCAGCTTATATTCATACTCGATCGTCTTCTTGCAATCACACCACAATCCGTGCTCTCTATAGCACAGTCTTAGATAGTGCTTAACATAGCTAATTGATGTGATCTCCCAGAATTCGCTATTTCTGGAATAGGAAAATGCTTAGTCAGAATACTCGCATGCATAATCGCTCATCGAATTCCCATTGTGCTTGGTTCGTTAAACACGGCTTCCAACTCAATTTGCGTTTATCCGTTGGTTTGTGATCATTATAGTCTCTTTTTTTCTTTAGTTTTTATCATCTGTGGACCGCGCAGAATCGCGGCTACACGCTTTCGGCTTTTCTTTCCTCTATCTTTACAGTATTTTTTATTCGTTCTGTTGCTACCTTATATCTTACTCGTATCTCACCTCTATTTTATTGTTGTTTATATGGTACACATTTACGAGCCTTTGTCTAGATTAGTAAAACCTTATTTATTTTCATATAATACCGCTTTTCATTTTATATTATAATATTGAAGATTTTACATTGGTGTGAATCAATAGTTTATATCAGAGAACACTTACTAACCTTATTACCAATGCTAAAATGTTTAATTCCCATTATTTTATTATCATTATATTTTTAATGGCTATTTCTCATGCTGATTTAACTTTTTACCTAATTTCTTGCATTTCATAATTTTTTAAAATCATTTTTGTGCAAACAAATTCCTATTTGTCTTATCTATGTGAAAGTGTATCAATTTTGTTTCTTTTGTCTTCTAAATCGGTCTTAACCAGTTTTCTTCTTAAAATTCAGTTATATATCCATAGTTTTGGAAGGTTTTCTACGTCCCCCTTTTTGTGGGTGTTTTCCTTCTAAGGTATATTTTCTCCTAATTACAAACTATGTTTTTCAGGTCCATAAAGTAGCTTTCTCTTTGTGTTCATTCTTCAAGCTATCTTTTTATTTTAAAATCTATACGATAAATGGCTATTCGAAGCAACTCCCTTACTCTCTCTTTAACACAGAATTTTTGATATATTAGTTTCACGTTAATTGGTATTTTTTGATGGTGTTCTTTTTACTGATTTACTTTACCTTTTAACGAAATATGCTTATTTTAACAACCTTAAATAAAATTTGTCTGTAAACAATTTTATTTATTATGGAATATCTATGCATAAATATTCTAAGAGCCACAATGATATTTTTACGGAAATAAATTAAATACTGACATATCAGCGGATACACCTGCGTGATTTTCTCCTAAAATCACATTTACATAGTCCTCAATAAAATTTTCTGCGAACTAGCACCTTAATCTATTTCTTACCATTCTCTAATTCCCGATATAAAAACTCCAGAAATCTATTTTTGGGAGATTCTTACCAAATTTGAACTTTATTTAGGCGAGGTTAGTCCCAAATTGGCCTCTCTTCCACCTAATCTCATTATCTTGTTACATAGTTAAATTCAATTTTAATTTTATAAAGGAAAACCTCAAAGAGAATCGGCTTTGTGGGAAAGCCTTCTCAACTGAAGGTTAGAGAAGAGAAAAACCCAAGTGAGCGGTAAACACCCACAAAGAAGGGGGTGGAAAAACCACCAATTATACGTGAATAATAAATATGATTTAACTTCTTTTGGTAGACAGTGGAAGATATAAATGTAGCTAAAGGAGTAGATGGACTCCGTTTTGATACGCCGTTGTTGAAAAGGACTTTCTTAATGCTATCAAGCATGAGCTCTCGGATGGGGACCGTGAACCTTCATTTGACCGGATGCCAAGCTTTACGAAACAGTTTCGCGTACCAAAGAGGCTCATGCCCCCTTGGCCACCCGTACCACGGCTTCCTAAGTGGTCTCCGAAATTTGGCTCAAAATCCGTCCGAATGATGTAATTGAAAATACGGTGGAGGTCGATATAAATAGTACTATCCGGACAGAAGATGATGAAGTTTCTATTTTCTTTCGCAGTTGTCGGGAAAACGATAAGGCAGCTGGATAATGAGGGGGTGAGTGGCTCTTCTGGTAGTGCACCTGGGGAGGACGTGGAGGGGACTACCACTACGGAGGGCGGTGATTCCTTTTGCAAAACGGGATCCGTGACGCCATCAGCCGAGGTCAAGATGTCGACGACAAACAGCCCTGCGCAGGGAGGGAGCTCTGCTGATTCATGTGAGCATCATTTCCATTCCCGTCTTTCTCTTCATCCTTATTTACAGCATTTCCATCATTTCCTCGCGCATTTCTTCTACGGCGAATTTCACGCCGTTTTTCCGCTTATGTTTACATTATCAGCGGTTCGTCGCCTCAGCGAGTTTATCTTACACATCACGACGTTTGCCTCACGATTTTTTCTACTTTAGCGAGATTTAAAACGCCGTTGATTATACGAAAACTCAAATTTATATGACCCATTTCTTAGGTGTTTTCAAGGAAGTATTTATTTTTATCTCGATTGACGTTGACGTTATTTTTTCATCTCATCAGCTCAGTATCTCATGGAATATCTTCCTGTTTCCACGGTACCTAGCTCCTCATTGCCATCGTTTTCTTCAAATTCATTCTTCATTTATTTATGAAACGGACACATTAAGGAACTGGCAGTATGACAGACGCTTACTTCTCTGTTTGCTTTCTATCTCAAATGATCTATATTTCCGATGTGGAAGCGTTAAATGTAAACTCGTAAAGCATATTCGTAAATAATACATAATATTATAACCGGAATATTAAACGTAATTAATGTAAGTAATATGGAAACTTAAATGTGAATATAACTATGCGTAAAGTGCTTAAACGTATATAAATGTCTTATTGTAAGTAGATAACTTAAGTAATACATTAAACCATCGAAATAATATTTCTTGTATTTACGTATTCGGTTTATAAACGTAATATTAAGTTACGTACATAAATATGTAATATTATTTATTAATAATTATTATCACTAATACCCAGTATGTAAATGTATGTAATATTTTCTTTAAATAAGAATCACCGTTGTATGTTTATTTATTATTTATCCGATGTCAGTAAAAATACAAGGGAGAAATACTAGAACATTAATTTCACGCACTTTCCGACGCGATATAAATATGAAATTCATGGTAACTTCATATGAAGAAACCTAAAACTAAATTTTTCGGAAAAAAAATTACCTAAACAGGATTCGAACCACTGAAGATAAAACTTTGGCTTATTCTTTGGAAATATCGGAACTTTAAGGTTCAGACACGCTAACCACTCGGCCATTTTGCTGATTATATAGTTCAACAAAAACATTTGTTAAGTAAACTACTGCATCCCAGATAATGACAGATAATATGACAGATACATTTGAATTAATCCTTGGCATTCATGACGTAGTATTTTGACATACATTAGATGTATGCTGTAATAGTCTTACATTTTACTATAAATTAAATTTATTCCCGTCCTTTTTGACGGGGGAATTCCCTAATAATACAATAAATACGTAAACGTAACATCACACCAATAGTATGGTGTAATAAAAATGAGAGAGATGGCTAAAAAGATTATATTTACTACCTGACGGTGATACCAGGCATCGAAACCTGGGTCGTGCTGTCAGTTCCTTTCTTGTGGTTTAGTATGAGTTAAAGTCTTTAATTATTCTCTGTTTTTGTCAAGGAATGCCATCGAGTAAAGGCTCACACAACTGATAAAGTATAAATTAAATTTCGTAGGTGATATATGCATGTATATTTTGACACATCGCGAAAGAATCGTGAATCCAGCATCCATCGTTCGCGATTCTCGACACGATGTCATCGATCGCATTTTCCTCGAACTGCTGTAAAACCTCCAAGTGCATTCATCGCTGAAAATGAGAAAAAGTGCGAAAGAGGGATCTATGGCACGATACGTGGGATGTTTACCAGAGATTTTAGAATGCGCTCGGTAAGGGCGGAAATTGAGGAAGGAATGTTTGGTAATTAAGAGACTTCTCTGTGCTGTCGGCTACAGCACGGTCTCTATATTCAGAACGGAAGTTAGGCCTTTGTCGAAACGTGCTCAAATATATGTGCGAGCACATTCCTCTTGATATTCGCTCTTTAGTCGGATATTTTGCCTTAATAAAGCAATACTTGCGCCACTTCTGTCTATTCCTTTATAAAACACGATACCGTTGGCGGAGATGAAAATGGTAATCACGAAAACCTGCCTCATTGTCGGAAGATTATGAAATTTTCCGCGTAAGATCCTCTGCTGCAGAGGATTACTAACTATATTACGCGAGAGATTATTAAACTGCCACGGTGAACTTGATTCTTGCGTACGCCCGAAACTTTAAGCCACATGTCAACTATTACATACTTGCATACACCTATATACTTTTAAACTTAGTTATTATTATAAATTTAGTTGTCAATTAATTAAATGTAAAAATATTGTGAGTATATATAATGAAGGAATAACATTTTATCGATACAGACTATTAGACGAATAATAATTTTGTTTGGTCCATTGCGAAATGTATTCAAGTTTGTTGTCCCTTAGAAACAAATTTCCCCTCCCGATTGTGAGGTAAAAGAGTTGGCACTCTTCTCTGCAAGTCAGAAATGATTTTGTTATCAGCCGCCGACTTAAGATTCCCTTACCTTCAGAATGGAAACGATGCCAAATGGCACAGCTCTCAAAGTGTCCACTGTTATAAAGATGCTAAAATGTAGTAAAAGTACGCTCGAATGGGTCTGGAAGGAGAGCTAAATCTCGAGCGAAGAGATGGAAACGCTACAGATTATCCTTAAAGATTACGGTTTTTGCAATGGCAGTATTACCAACGAATGTTTCTGAAATGTATCTCTCAGGCAAGCAAAATTTATGCTATCTCTCGTAATCCCATGATGCTCTTTTACCATACTGGTAAAGATGAATCGTTTTTATTCATCTCCCATATAAAACTGTATGGATGTAAACATAACTAAAAACTTGTTTTTCGTACTTTTAATTCTTTGAACTGCGGACCCCCGAGGACCAGTGAGTAACCCTCACGTTTTTCTGTCTGTGATAATCTCAAAATAGCTTTTCAACTAACTTTTATTCCTTTAAATAAGGATTTAATTATATCTCACAGTTTAGACTTATAATTTGATGACAATTTCACATCGAAACTTTAATAAAAATAAAAAATTGATTATTTTTACCATACCATCAATACAAAATACATTGTAAAAATTGTATAACATATATAAAATATATTGTGCGAATCATCCCGTACTTGTTTCGATCGATGTTTAAAATGGATTGAAACGCGATAGAATTTAGATTCCTCAATTTAATTATGAAAGTCTCCTAATAAAAATGTAGAATGTAGCATTAATCCACATTGATTTTTCTAACCACCATTATTTGCATCTCTTTGTTGAACTATGTGCGAATTTGTCGTATCTTAATGAAATTATTTTCTATAACAATGAATTCCGACTTTGCGGACCGATTTGATCGTATCACTCTTCGGATATCCCCCTATAAATCAAACCATTCGCAAAATATAAAAAATATTTCAAATAAGTAACAGGATAGTACATTCAGCAATCAAATAGAAATGTACATAAACATACCGATTTTTATGAAAGATTAATCAAATAAAATTTTGCATAACCTCTCTGAATATAAAATTATTGCGATAATTTCTAAAACTTTTTCAAAATCAAATTTGATTCGTCACAACGAATATTAACTGACTGAGTAGATATTTTGCGTTGGAAAATCGGAAAATGTATGAATATTGTCATTTTCAACGTGCAGAATATTCTTGACAATGGCTTTTAACATCGCATCGCTGTAATCATCTTCGTGACTTTAATCATCCTAGTTGATTGGCAACTCGGATGATCTATAATTTTCCGTACTTAAGCGTAATTAACAACATCATCACGATACCTATCTTCTTACTGCTTCGGGGAAATTTTATTCATAATAATAATAATAAAATTCTGACGAATCACCTGCATGTATTCCAAGGACATGGTTTGGAATACACGTGTACTTTTTCTCGATAGATTGTGTAAGCGCCTTTTTAATAATGTTTTGCGTTTTTCTACAGCAGCCCTTTGTCACTGATATATGCATGTTTGAAAAAGATAATTAACTCACGCAATTCGAGCGAAGTAATTTTATTGATACGAACTGTGCCCCTAGCGAACTCATTATCGTAACGAGTATCTGTCGCAGCCGGTGAACATCTTCATTATTATTTCATTATCGTCTCGTGCAATTGTTCATGAAGGGCTTCGTTCATTTTATTCTAAGGATTCGGGAAAGCATCGCGTTCTACTCCACGTTGATTTAATGCTTCGCATGAAAAGATTCAACGGTAATTAGATTCATTCGTTAACGGTTAACGTCATTTTGAAATTTCGGACCAGATATTGCTGGAAATTATTTTACTTGACAAAGAGCGAGCGCATTGCATATTTAATTAAAGTTTCGCGCCGAGGCGGAGAAAAAATGTAGTTTTAAAAATGTCTTCATTATTTAGACTCGTGTGCTTGAATTCGGCTTGATTTGTGAATGAAAGGCTCTAATTGGAATCGTAATATCTTTAAATTCTCGCATATGAAGTTCTGTCTGAGTCTTTTGAAGGCCTTGATACACTTTTCTCAGCGTTGATGATAATACATTCTTATGATACACATTAAAATTTAATTAGTTTAATTTTTATTGCACCCATCTTGCTAATGCCGTGACTAATTAGTTACAGGAAGAGTTCTGTGATTATAAAATTCGTCAGTTATCATTTGTATGTTTTCCCTCGTACCTCCACTTTGATTCCTTTATAAAGAAAGATTTACTGAAAAATATGCTGAAAATTACAGAAACACTACTGTCAAAAATTTATTTCTAATATGGAATTTAATACGGAGGGCATCTCTGTCTTCAGTGGAACTGTCCGAAGGCAGGTATAAACGGGATCTCCAACCCTCTCTGTCCTAGGCATCTTTCTTCATCTGTTCATAGCTCCTTCATGTCAGACGGCATACTGGTCTCCTTCTTCCTCTTTTACCTCCAATCTTCCCTTCCCTAACATTCCTCTGGGAACACCCCCATTTAATATGTGCCCAAGCCATGCCTTTATCCTTTTCGCAATGCTTTTCATTATACATCTTTCTTCTCCAATCCTTCTAAAGATTGTTTACATCTCCTCATTTCTCACTCTATTTTTTCCATCCTTCTCCATAACCATACTTCAAAGCTTTGCAGGTATCTCTCTTCTTTTTTTTACAATCCAAGTCTCGGCTCAATATAAAACGATCCTCCGAATAAAGCATTTTGCAAATCTTTTCCTTAGTTATAGCGGTATTTTCTTTATAGTAAGCAGGCCTTTAACCTTCCTGAATCCCGCTTTCCATCCTAAATCCTGGTCCTTAGTTATCATAAGTGTAGTCACATGTATGCAGGGGAGAATCGGGGTATATCGGAAGGCGGATTATACAGGACAAAAGGTGTTTTGGCTCTTTTTAATAAGAGAAAATCTTAATAGTCAACGGCTTTAGGAGCGGTAATTTATTGTTCTAACTTTTAGCTAATTTTTTTAAACTTATAAAGAATTTTCCTAAACGTAACTCGTTATTGTATCATGAGCTCCAATGCCTCAGAGGATCAGGTTTTTAACATATGATAAATTAAAATTTTACAATTTGCCTACAGATAACGATAAAAGGATACTATCCGAGTTGTCGTGAGATCATTAGGCCAGATTCCATCATCATATATCCTATTCACGAGTCTGGTCGATCTTGTTATTGCACCATCTCCCAGATTCTTTAGAAGGAGCCCCTCTAATGACGTGCATATTACTTTTATAATATCGAACCGAAAATAAATTATTTTTCCGGAGTTAAAACCGAACCCGAACCGAAATAATTTAACTCTTTGAGCCGGATCCGAAACTGAAAACAATCTTTATTCCGTTCCGATTTTTTGATCCAAACAACGCAAATTTTTCTTAAATGTAATTGGATTCTAATGACTATTCTTGTGTACCACTACTTTTAAATAAGTATAACTAAGCTCAATCTAAAATTTAGTAAAATTCAATGAAAATTTAAAAGCTATAAATAATTATTTACTTGTAAACGGCAACTTCAATGCATAATTTTTCCTCTGTAAACCCAAATTGTACTATCGTGGGCTTGAAGGTTGATTATCTTTCCATTACTGAAACAAAATTAGATTAATTGCCCTCCAGGCCTCAGCGTTTCCCTTAACATTTCATTTATTTTCGCCCACTCTTCCGCATCAAGCAAATCTTTTCGCGAAGTGCTTTTTTACGACTTTTACTATTGATCACAAAGAGATATTCAATATAGGATACCATCGCCCGAGGGAAGAAACAGTCGAAAATCCACCGCTAATAGCTTTGAATATTTTTGCCTCTGGCTATTGAGACGAACATGACGTTTCCGTGGTTTTCTTTTCGATAAAATCGGTTCGGCATTCTCGGTGGTCGTGGGAGAATTCTTGTGGCCGTGGGAGAATTTATGATCAAATAACCTAAAAATATTTTGCTTTCAACATCTCGAGAGCTAGCAAATCGGCGCCATTTTCATTTAACACGACGCATAATATGTGTGGACTTTAGTCACTTTTTGTACTAAGTTTTGACGATAAATTCATCGAATTAAAAGTAGCATTTGTTTGACTGCGGATATTTCAAAGGATAACCCTTCATTTCGAAATACCTCCTCTAGAATTATTCATTCATTTCTCTACTTCAATTCCATGGAATCGCCTACCGAAAAAGACATCAATTATAAATAATATTTTGAGTGGCAGAAAAATCGATAAAAAACACTAAATCGTATTAAGTATCAATTAGAACCCTACATGAATTCGATGATTACATGAAACAAAATCTATGAAAGAAATATTTATTCCTTAGTATATCAAGTTATGATCGAATTTTTGTTACTAGCGAGCAGTAAACTCAAATAGATTTTTATCTCCACCTTATATTACCATACGTACATTCTTGTGTATTGTATTAATAAAATATTATCTAAAATATGTATTCTTGCAATAATTCTCAAGAATATATAGTCATTGATTAACGTGCAATATAAAAAACAGTCCATTATCTAGCTCTCGTATTTCAAGCGAAAATACATATACATCCACCTTCTGAAAATGTAAACAGATATACTTTCAAATAAAGTCTAGTCCTGATTATTCGAAGTTATTACCTCGACTAAATTTTCAATCAATTTTTCATTGATTTATTATTTAGTTTCCTATTGCTAGAGGAAACCTTCATTATTATTCACGTAATTAGTGAAATACCTCCATCTTTCTTTTTCCTCTATATTATCCCTTCGTTCCCATGTAATTCTTCTGAAGGAATTTATCTTCGTTATCTGTCGAATGCTTTCCTTCCTTTACTCACTGTCCATTGCCTTTACTCATCGGTTATAATAATCCCCTTTGTCCTCTCCTAACGGAATTATTTTAGTTGTGCCAATTTCAAATTAACTCGTTTCTCTTTTACTTCTTTTTTACTGGGGAAATATAATCACTTTGACCAAGGACAAATTTACAAGGATGGCGAAGTACATCTCTGGAGATGTAATATGGAGAGCATGTTTACTATATAATATATTGATCTCCGTTTGAAGCAGGGCATCGAACTGAAAGCCGAATTGAAAAGTTATTTTTTTCTGAAGTGAAGACCGAATTAATTTAAAGTCTTGAACCCGAACCGAAAACTGTTATTTACTCTCTTCCGATTATTTGTTCCCTACAATGCACATTTTACTTAGGTGTAATTAGAGGTGGTTCACTAAGCATGCGTTATACGACTTGTTATTAACTATTGCTAAGTTTCAATCTAAAATTTGGTGTATATGAGAAAGCCAGAGATAAGAAGATAAACTTTAAGACTTATTTTAAAATTGCTGGAGCGAAAAGATCGGTCCGAACCGGTTTTAAGTTGGTATAGTTCGTCCAACGTTATGAAGAGACCACGTATATCTGATGGCCCCTTGTATTACTTACAAGAGGACAGCAGAAGCTGTGACAACTTTGGAAAAAAGAAGTTGGCGATAATTGATCTAGAAAACATTCAGCATGGAGTAAAATTGATTTCTAATAGAACATTACGAACAGCGCGCGCCATACACAGTAAGGAATACACGGTCTCATAACATTTACGTGGTCTCTTCATGATGTTGGACAAAGTATAGGGGCGATACCGTAACTAAACCGAAATTCGGTTGAAAAAGCGCAAAAACCAGAACGAAATATGTTACGGTTCAATGTTTTGATTCGAAAGAATCCGAGGAGGATACAAAGACAACTTCCTGATTTTGCATAAGTCAAGCGATGAATCGATAGAAAATTTCCATTCACCCTACATCATCCTTTATTTATTAACCATCATATGAGCATAGGAAGTGCAGAATGGGTCCATGCAGAAATTTTGTAGCGGGACCCCCGGTTACTAGATGGCCGTTTCTGCATCTCTGCTTATGCTTTAGGGATGGCGTATGGGAATTCGAGCGTGGAAACCGCCAGCGTTCTAAGGAATAGGTTTCTTTCCACTGCGAGAAATTCACTTGCCCCCAACCTTATGAGCTCGCATGCGAAATGAAAACATTTGAGTCCATTATAGCCAATCTCCCGAACGTTTAGAACGCTCAGTTCGAAGAGCTGTCACTGGAATTATATCCTTTTAATACGATCTCTCGCTCAATTTGTCTCAACCGGCTCTTTATCTATTTATTTGGATATTCATTCTATCTTTTCAGCTTATAACAATTATTTTCTATTTTTATTTACTATCACGCATGATTTATGTTTTTGCATCTTTGTATGCGTTACTGTCTTACAATGGGATTTTGACATCCAGTTTTCGTCATATATTGGAGTTATAAACTCAGTATATGAAGGCGTCACTTCCTGATAATAGTTAATAAAAGAATTCTACAATCTATACACTTCCACAGCATATTTAATTTCGCGACATGTTTTGCTAACGAGTTACCATTCTTTACTTGTATATATAGATGAATAGGAAATTAGACTTCGCCTGATAATGAGGCTTGATGGTAAAATATATCGCCAAATTAAATCGGCTGTGGAAATGTATGAATTATTGCATTTCTTTATTATTGCAGTTATATTTTATGCTGAAATGTTTTTGTTTGGACTTATTTTAGCCATTATTATCTTGATATTTATGCGGGTTTTTCGCACACCCCTAACGTGAGGATTTTTTTTCTGCGTTGGATGCATTTTCAAGCTTTAAACAAGTTCTTTGAATATCCGCAAACCTTTTCAGTATTTCTCTACTCTATGTACCGAATATCCAATCTGAATAACTCAGCATCTATTCCTGGTATTCCTCAGTCCTTGCGATTGATTATAAATGTAATAGGATACTTTCAGTGGCGCAGCGAGGGAGGTAGGTTTAGGGGTTCAACCCCCCCCCCCCAAGAGGATTAAATTCTTTTAGGAAAATATCGTCCCGGCCCCTGAGAGGTAAGCATTTTCTCGTTCTCTCTAAGGTCTCGGATCTTCCCATTGACAAATCCTAGCTGAGCCTCTAGGTACTTCTATGTAGGGCATCGAGCAGGTATTATATCGTTCCGATTTTGCTCCTGCTCATTAAAAATTCCGAATATCGATTGTTTCTATTTCTCTACAGAAGACACCGTCAAATTGGTTTTTGGCCCCAAGAATTAAATACTTTTACTGAAGCGTTTATAATCAGTCACTTTTTAAGACAATTTTTAAGATAAAAAAGATTAGATAAAAAATCTAATTAGACCAGTAGAATACAGCATTATTGATTAAAATAGTTTTAATTGGTAGGTTACCAGTATCCCTCGCATCCTATTAGTATCTATGAAAAATATTGTACTTAATCAGGATGCGAAGTGAATAACGGAACAGAATAAAACTGTTTTTGGTTTCTGTTCAGTTTCAAAAAATTTCTCTTTGGATGCCACTCGCGACTAAAAAATTAAACCTAAACCTAACTAATTTCGCAAAAATATCTGTTCTACCAGTTTCAATTCTCCGCTTCTGTTTTCAGTTCGATTCCAGTTCGATGCCCTGCTTCTAATTCCCTATAATAGCCGGAAAACCAAAGTAATCAGTTTGTTTTGATAAGCCGTAGCAGAACCAGAGCCGAATTCAGTTAGTAGAATAGGTGCCAAATAATCATTTCATTAGAAGTGGCTGAGTTTTAATTGACTGCGAATGCTCAGCTGGGAAAAAAACAACAGCCCATGCTGATAGGTCGAGAACCGCAAATTGAGGAAGTAAGAAAGAAACTCGATATTTGCGTAGGCTGTGTTTGTGATATCGATCGTTTTAAAAATATTTCGATGACGATATAGGTGCACTTTTAAAACGTCCCATCAAACTGTGGGTGGTAATAATAGGTAAAATCATCGCAACAGTTCTAAAGAAAAAATACCCGAAAGAAGAAGCCAATGTTCCATCGATCGCCATAAAAATCTATTCCAGAAAGAGTTTTTCTCGGTCATTTTAATCACCTAACGCACATCAACGAAAAAGATATGAAGGTCTGAATTATAATAAGAACGTGAACATTTCGGCTATAAATTAGGGGGACTGTTATCTCAAACTATTGATATTCAATTTTCAAATACACTGATTGATAACAAAATCAGAGATTTCAAGCGAGCACCTAACTGTATGAAAGTCGCATATTTTAGTAAGATAACGATTCCATTGCGAAGTAATGTCCGGAATGGACAAAGCTTCTTTGTCGGCATTTACCGAAGGAAACAAGCTGTCGTTTCCAGTTTGTGATGATAAACCCAGATCTCATTGAATATAACATAAACCAATCCGGTTGCGCTTTGAAGTGGTCAGATATGACATCAAAGCTGTCACGCACATACATTTGCGGTCAAACGCCTGGATAGCGGCATATATCCCGGCAATAGATTTTTCGCTCTTAGTATTTCAAGAATGTGTTATCATTTGTATAAGATTTGCATACATTGCTAGCAATCTCCGTAATCTTCTTCTGGTGCTGTATTAGAATCTTAGTCTTGTAGTTTTTCAACCATATCGATGACACTATTATTAGTAATCGTAGAGGCGTGATTCGGTGCATTCAGTAGACGGTAGACCACAACCACAGTCATCTGATGTTTCTCATTGAAGATCATAGTCCAAAAAATTCGAGTCGCAAACAGATGCCCCGAATTTTACAAAACACACCAACTTCCTTCTTTTTCTCGTACAAATTTCAGAGACTTTCTTCTTTCTCTTTCGACACCTGTAGTATCAAAACTGCTGGACGTCTGGAATTTTGATAGGCGTCGTTTGCAGGTTTGTGTTAAAAGATGTATATTTGGGTCAGAGGCGCCATCAGCCGTGAAACACAGGTATTTATCACACTCCCCACGAAGAGGTTTCAGTTAGAGCAATGAAGTTAATTTTTCTTCTCGGTTACGTAAAACGCGCGTAGCGGTTTTAGACACCTACAGCGATCTTTTTGAAGAGCTATGCCAAAAGTTCAAAGTTCGGATTACAATTGAAGGCAGCTCTCTATTTCGTGGTCCATAATACTATTGATTAATTATTAAATACCGTTACATCATCAGTTATTATAAAATCGTTAGCTTTTAATGCATTAATTATCAAGGAATTCTTGAAGCTTCGCATTCGTCAATATTCCAAAACTACAGTGTTCGTTATGTTAAGGGAAAAATTACGGGTTTCAATGTATGACTTCAACTATAACTGTCACTTTGTGATTGAATTTGTAACATCATAGCCAGATATAGCCGGATATAAAGGAAACTCCAATTAACCTAAGTCAATTTATTGTTGATAGTGTTGCTAGCGGCTAAACCAAGAAAAATTGTCTTCAGGATAAAGACTAACAGGTAAAACGTCTTCAAATCTCAACTCTCAACAACAGTGTAAATACAAAATAAGTCAAGAAATTACATAAATTAAATATATTTGTAAATAAGTATTGATTCTGAGTCTTTTACAGCCCAAAACGACGCTATTTTCGTTTATTAATAAGTCAAACATGTTATGTTTCTATTTCGTAGAGGGAGGTCTATGTTTACGGAAACGTGCCAAAAAGTGTACAAGATGCTGTTGAAAAAGAAAATAAGTCTCTAAAAGGAAGAAAAAGTCGCTAGATCTAGCGGGAAAATCGTTAAATTCGCAAATATGCCCATAACTCGACACAACCCAGGTCCATTGTAAACAAGTATTAGCTGGGACGGTACAAGTGTAATTTTCTTTCCTCCTTCGTAGAGAATATTTACGAAGTGATAACCCAAAGAGTCGATTCTAATAGGTTCACATTACCAACCGATTTTATATTAAATTCTATCACCTTTGTAATATCAGATTGTTTATCAGTTTTTATCGTATTCACCTATTTTCTGTCCATTTTCCTCGTTCAACGCAAAACAATCTTGGAACATCAATAATTCTCGATCAAAGCTTGTGATTCTGCAGTGATTATTTAATGTGGGAGTGCAGTACTCGTAAATGCCTCGAGAGCCACTTGACAGGCTTTAATGGAAACTGCATCAAAGGGTCCGACGGCTCGCTTTCATTCGCATGATTCGACGAAGAGTCAAAATAAAATCAATTTGGCGATGGGTGTGATAGCCGCCGACTTGCTGCCCATTTCGCACTCGCCCAATAATTTTTTTTCGGTCGCCTTTCTCCATTCGCGTATAAATTTAATTCGCAATTCGCTCCATCACTCGAAGTGTCTCGTTTGCTATCTCCACCTTTCTTCTTTAAATCCCAATTACTGTTCCTAACTAAAATTGCATTTAAATTATACATTTACCGTTATTTTAATTTAAGTAATCGATCACCGATTACCGTGGGAAATTATTCTCATCCTTAACTAATTTATAGCTCTGCATTTTTGTCGTAGTATTGCAACCTTCATCAGTTTAAGCATTTATCAATTCCGTGGTTTAGGAACTTACTTCTGACTTTCTATATTTCTAATTTTTCCTTTTTATCTCCTGAAAATCGCTGTCCCTCCTGCCCAATAACACTTTTCCGTTCTCTCGATTCGTTATTAAGATAATAATCAGTTAAGCCATTATTTTAGATTTCCTATCGACCGACACGCTATGAGCATTCTGCCTATCTCTGAAGTCATCAACGTAAATGCTGGTAGGATCTTCATCCCTTTTACGCCTTGAAATTTCTGTTAGTTTGCAGCTAATGAAGAGGTGGGGCTTTTAGGGATGTGGTTTCTGCTTTTATTCACTTCCCATTCGTGTAATGAATAACAGCACAGGGAGAGCTAACTCGTTCTATTCTCTTTACCATAGCAATGAAGTTCGTAAGCGATACAAAGGTCCTTCTCTTTACCATACCATGAATAAAAAATTAACAGAAATCATTTTTAATTTTTAAAGTACTGAATAGGAAAACCGAAGAAACTTTTTACAAAAACTATCACAATTATATAATGTAGAATTACTTTACAATTGTAATTATCATATAATTATCTATTAATAATATAATTCTACAGCTAGAATTCTATTCTTCTATAGTCGCCTGCTTTTCTGTAGACAAGATTTTTCTTCAGAAAAGATTTGTAACAATTAACTTATTATTACATTTTAATTGCCAAACAAAAAGGATAAATACATGCACTCTACGGGGTTGAAGGTGAGCATATATTTTTGAGCGTTTTGCCTGCAGTAAGTTGATTGCGGTATTTGTGAACGTTGAGCCTCTGTTTGAATCTTTTTTCCTCTAAAGAATCTCATCATGCGTCCTGAAGGAACCCTTACTGAATTATCTTAGCAATTGTTTACGAAACGTGCTCCCTGTCGCTGTACCTTTTCTAATTCACGAATACAGCTATACACTTTTCGGCATGGTCCACTGCACTACTAGCAAACTCAAGATGAGGCTTAACTAGCGCAAAATAACATCGTTCGCGGATTCCTCCCGACTATTCTCTAACGAAGCCGAGTTTCTTAAGCACTCGTTAACATATACTATGGATGTGGTTACCCCATATTAAGTTATTCTTGAGGGTTACTCCAAGATATTTTACCGATTCTAAAGTTATACGTTTTCCCCTTGGAAGCTTTACGAATAACCATTAGCAATAGAATTTCTTTCGAAGAAATACTGAACATATATCTAAATCAAGCCCCGATCTTCAATTATCTTACCTTTTCAGAATTCTATCTCAATCATTCTACAGCTTTAATCAACTTTCAATTTCCTTGTAAATTACCATGCCTTCCGCAATGATCACTATCAATGTGACTAGTACGGTCGTTGATGTATATACTAAAAATACTCAAGTCTTCTTTTAGCTGCTATTCAGCCATTTTGCTGCGTATTTTCTCCATAATTCCCTTCCCCTACTTTGGCTGCTTTCTAGAGATGAATCTCTTTTCGAAAGGCGGAAAAAGCAAGACTTAATTTGGACGCTAACTCCCGATTTCGGTCCGTGATCCCAATATATTTTCGCGGTGAAATAAAGCACAACGTCTGGAAAATTTCTCCATCTTATTTCTTTTTCGATTTTCTTTCAGATTTGCGAGAAAATTTGATCGAAAAAACTGTAAATTTTCATGATTTGACTTTTGTTTGGTAAAATTATTTGAAATTATGAAAAAATGAAGGAAATTTAACGTGTTTTTTATTTTAGAAAACGCTCTCTAATTTCTCTAGAGTGCAGTAAACATAATGTCAGGAACGGTCAATACGAAACTGAACTTCATCGGCCGAGCTATAGCAGCCTTGATTGTTTGTCATCAAAAACTTTGGAGCTTATGAGACAAGATGAGGAGTGTGGTAGCTTTACTTACTGAGGAAAAAGGGTGAAGGAAGACATAGCACGTAAATGCGCCTAGGAAAAATCCCATGGAAAAACGGACAAAAGCCAACCAAACCAACTAAGAAAAACCAAAGCCTTTGCCAGCAAAGTCTCCCAAAACGGCATGTTGACTGCCGGCTTGATATCTTAATCGGATAAAGCATCCGCCTGGAGAGTGGAAGATCTGGGTTCGAGTGTAGATCATGTCAGCCTTTTCTCATGTCCGTTTTTCCTTGGGATTTTCCCCATCAACTAAAAGGGGAATATGTTCTCGTAAGTGCCACACAAAGATGCTATGAATAACAATATTCGTAGCATTCAGTGATCAGTGACCAAATTGGATGCCATTATAGCATCAATCAAAAATTCGGTGGCTTTCATATAATCACAGTGGTGAACAAGAGGATGGAGAAAGTAAATGAAGTACATTTCCAGATATCCTGTAGCAATACCAAAGCGAAAACATTCCATTTGCGAAAATATGGTTGCGGGAGCATGTTTTCATTCAAAAGACAAGTAATTCATATTACTTCCTAAATTTTTCCAAGTTATTTAGAATGGAAAGAATACGCTTCTTTTATATGATATTTATTGGAACGATCTTTTTCGGCGATTTAATCATCCGATTCCTTTTATAGGATTAAGGAACTTGAGAAAATGGGCCAACTTACCCTAACTCCCTTCCTTCAATTTAGAATGTGATGATGAATTCCAAGACCGCATCGGTTGAAAGGAAAATATTTAGAATTCATTTTTCAAAATGTATGTACATCGGAGGGAATTTCAACTGAAGTGTCGTCTCCATTCTAATTCCTTTATCATTCGAAAGAAGACTGGAGTCACCGTTGCTACGCGTTTATCTAATCTCTATCCGCGAAATATCGAAAGCTAGTTTTAACTTATCAGAAATTCAATTAGCGTTATATTCAATCCACTTATTTTTGTCTCTTAATCAGAACGGATTGGAGATTTCTCGGCGGTACAGGTGCGGTGTGCACACTGTATCTCTTCTAAAATAGGATCCTTATTCCGCATGCAGTATATAGATGTTTACGGAAGTGAAGCCCTGTGCTAAGTTGCAGCTTAGGAGAGATAAATGAGACCAATCCATCTGCATTGCATCAGGAAGTCCGTTAATCAAATGTCCGTCTGAATAAATTCTTTGTGTGAATTTGGCGGGTAGCGAAATCCCGATCGCCTTGGAGAGGAACGGAGAATCTGTTTTTTCCGAGTGCGAACGTGAATTCGGCGAGGAAGTTGGCTGAGCGCAAATTTGGAAGCTTCTTTTGCTTCAACATCGATCTGTTCTCTCTCGCCTTCTCCCACTCGAACACCGATCGATGACATTTCACTCACTAACCTTTCATTCTTGCCTTCCAACTCTCACCTTTTTATCCCTCCCTATGCAGTGATGTGCTATTTTATTTATTTACTGTACTCTACCTTGAGGGAGTATGTTTTTGTGAGCGTGATAGGACTAGCGGGACTCCGGGCAACTATCGCCCCAATATTTCATTTTAGTGTTAGGTGTGGAATGGTTATGAGAACATTGTGTAGTTACACTGCTGGATTGACGAATGATATAAGATGATGAATTAACCATCTTTGTGGATTCGAAAAATTGTTACTTATATCTTTCGCATTTGATAGCTAATGGATGGAAAAACATCACTAAAATCGTATTTATTGTGATGATCTTCAAATGAAGAATGGCGAACAGACACCAGAGGCAATGAAGGTAATGCTGATTTCGTATAGCCAAGTGAATGACGCGTTCATATTTAGTGAAAATGTTCCCGAATTCGATTCCCGGCGGGAAACTACAGATGCAGAATGACCTCAAATTATGTTCATAAAAATTAGTAGTAACATACTTATCTCACCACATTACGACATTACTATAAATATGTGCGATATTGCGACAAAAATCTATCTAAATGTTTATAGTAGTATTTTTTCTTCTTACGATTACCGATTTTCTCTAAAATGCGGGGGCCGGAGTTGATGACACGTTTGTTCAGGCCAACGGGTGTAAATTTGAATAACTATACTACATATTTACTATGGATGTTTACCTATTACATTTAACCATCATCAACTTTGCTACGCTTACTTTTATATCGAAAGGATTCCTACAACAAGCTGACTTTTACACATTACAACTACACAATCG
This sequence comes from Pachydiplax longipennis, assembly GCA_036926295.1. Taxonomy (NCBI): domain Eukaryota; kingdom Metazoa; phylum Arthropoda; class Insecta; order Odonata; family Libellulidae; genus Pachydiplax; species Pachydiplax longipennis. The sequence continues at coordinate 9,447,847 of JAVFKF010000010.1, forward strand.
TATTGGATCAGAAAAATTCTGCAAAATATAATTTCTCACGTATTTCGGTGTTCTATTTTTCACACAATGGATCGCTAGTCGGCCGGCATGGTTGGAATGGATAAATTTCTACCCGACTGCTTGTTTTTTGATTTGATTCACCCTCTTGATTTGACAACTTAGTCTTTATCTTTGTTAAAATATAAACCTTGATGACCGCCTTTCTGCGTGTGGAGGTTAATCAGCCGATCAAGCCTTTTACATGTTACTGTTACTTACTGTTGGGTATTTCTCAGAAAATGGATATATTGGATATATAATGGATATAATGGATTGTATCAAATAGTTTTACATCTGTTATTTAATTTTTTTTCACTGTGTATCTAAACGTTCAATGGAGTGGAATGGTAGCGTAAAAGCATGTCGTCTGAGAACGTATTTTCTCTAATTGAAGATCTGAGTTTTTATCTTAGTTTTTTCCTACGAGTCACTCGAAGAGTCTTGGCAGCGCTTACTAAAACCGTTAACCGCACCTTCATTATGTTTCAGAAGAGGTCATGGTTTTATGAGCGAACGTTTAGCAAATGTTTCGTAAATAAATGGGTATGTTGATAGTTGTCCTAGAGGTCGAAGCGCTGCTTAACTTTGATGTCACCCAAAATGTTTTTGACTAAAATGAGTCTAATGTACTTGAAAGAAAACAGTTTACTATAATTTATTACATTAATAATATAATATAATAAATATATATTATATTACTTTCATTCTAGCATTTGCAAATAAAATTTTAATGAGGAGCTCCTTTTTCTAATTTTTACCGATGAACATTTTACGAAATTTTTAGTAATATGTCAGGAAATTCTACTGTCTGAAGCATTTTAGTGGAGTCATAATTAACCATAGCTCTTCTAGTTCTTCCCCGTGATTAAATTTAGTTTTTGTTTAGCATGCTCTTACAGGATAAGCTTAACAAGCCTATCAAACCTCTAAGCCTATTAAGTTTACGCACACCCAATTAAGTTTACGCAGTAATACTTCCTTTATAATGCATAAGCCAACAGTGCGGTTGATAAAGGAATGAGGAGGATTTAGCTAGTAACCAAAGTAAAAAAGAGAAAAAACGAGGAATGTATGGAGAAGAAAGACCGGTATAAAAAGGGTGGTACTATTTCTTAGGCCTTGATCGTCTAAGTCGAGGAAGAACGAGTAAGCTTTAATGGAAGTTGGGAATATTAAAAACTAAGAAGAGCAAAGAAGTTCAGCTTAATGCTGCTTTAAGGTGCTTCCCAATCGATGGAAATTACCCTTGGATGTTCGTGTGGCGGCACACCAGTATTATTGGTGTGCCTCGTTATATCCGGACGTATCTTTAAATTTCGTCATATTTATGCGCTTTAATTGACGAGAAAATTCGTCGTTTAGACGGATTAATATATGGAAATATAATGCACGCTATTCCGTGCTTGCATACTTCTTCCTTCAATATTTAAATTCAGACTGAAAATAACAAACTTGGTTTAGTACATTGAATTTAGAGTTCCAGTTTGCAGTTGTAGACTAAAGCTTCTCAGGAATTGCTCTGAAATATGTAGAGGATTTGGTTGCAATAGACAAAAGCATAGTTAGGTCAAATATTATGCAGAGTTTCTGTATAAGAGACCATATTGGCATAGGCGTGTGCACAGTGGATGCCGTGGGCACCGTACACCCCCAAAAAATACCGGGCACTCCCAAAATATTTGTAGGGGCGCCAAAATTTGGATGGAATACAAAGCTTTATTTATTACAAACTACAACTTATTTATTATTTATCTTCTAATTAATTCTATTTCTAGATTATTTATGTTTTGTAAATAGAATGAATTAAATTAAGAGTTAATTAGAATATTAAAATCATTATTCTAACAAAGCTGATACCGAAAAGTTTTTCGTGTTTTTTATCGATATTTCTTCCCTATAGTTACTTTCTTTTTGTTTAATTAATTAATTAATTATATTATTTATTATTTTTAATATTTAATTAATTTTTGTTTAATTAATATTTTGTTTAACTGACAGATTAAGTTATTTTATGCAAATATTACCAAAGTTTATTTAATAGCAGTTTTTTCACGTTTTTATTAATAAATAATAATAATCCTAGCATTGAAAATATAAACAGAAATGTAATATATAGATATATTGTTTTGCACAAATATTGAGTCTTCTAATTTCGATGCGGGAATTGCTTCATGGAACTACCTTTCACTTGGGATTATGATTGCGGTCATGGGCAAGCCCAAAAGGCTGCATTTTTATCACCGAATCCCCCAATTGCAAAATTCTGCGTACGCATAACGGTAGCTTTGAAATCGCTTAAAAATTGTATATTTCTGTAATTCTCGTTTTTTTCAGGCTTAATTATAAAGAATCGAAAAGTTTACCCGAAGACTTTAGATCCCTTATCGAAATGTCATAGAGTAAGGCAAATCCTTTTGACGGAAAGAATTCCCTCCTCTGTATTCGGTTATCGAATTTCCGTACCGTCGAAAAAGCTCTCAAATGAAAAAACATTAAGCCTCTAAATTGAGGAGGAAATGAGAAAACGAAAGGACCTTGAAATGAAAGGTCACCATAACCGCAGGCGTGTGCAACCCGTGCCGATTTGAGGTAACGTCTTCCAGAATCATCCTAACTCAATTTAAGAAAAGCTGATTACAGACTCATTTCGATTTTCGGAATCGTCCTCTACCTACGCGTGTCTGCCCTCATCCGCGAAACTCCTTAAATAGAACAACGGAACTTCTTACGAGAAAGAATAGAAGATCCTTCCGAAGCTTCTGCGTACAGCACCTAAACTCTTTAAAAAGCTTTAAAAGCAAATCAGTCACAACTCAGTTTTAATTACAAAGCAGTGGAAGTGGGAGAAGGGAAATACGCAACAATGTGGTTGAATAGCAGGGAGGGAAGTAGTCGGTTGGCGAAACGGCTGAACAGCAGCCAGCAGGGGTTTCCATACCCCCAGCATTCCAAGGCGGCTCTTACTCCATCTGTTACCTAACGCGGGAGATTGGAATGTTTAGCAGAGACATTTCGTGGTGATTTGGGGAATTAATGAATAGGTGGACAAGGTTTTATTTCGACCCACATTGGAGACTTGAGTCATAGGTAAGGAAAAGCCGGAACAAGGGGAAAATGTGAAAGGTAAAAGCGCCACATAATGAAAACATGCGAAATAAGGGGTTGAGGCCGAAAAGGCAAGGGGAAGGACGTAGTCAGCTGTATTTCACCGATTTAATTAACAATCTCATCAACTGTGACAGAAGCCATACTATTTATTTTTCATCAGAGAATGTGCTGGATGGAAAAAACTTCAAATCAGATAGTTTTCTCTCTTTTTAAGGATTTTGCAAAATTGTTTCCCTAGAAACAAGAAAATGAATTGTGGACAAAAAATGATTCGTTATCAGTTTTGTAAAACAACTTTTTCTTGGTGATGGATGGACGTAGAGGTTGCAAACTTTGTTCCGTTGTCAAGCTCTTGGTAGAGTATTTCACAAGATATAACATACGTTAACTATAACTTAGCGAATAATTTTATAGAGAATCTTATTTAGTGGGCGATTATGCCAGCGTTTTCACGGGAAATCCCGAAGCAGAACCGATCCTATAAGATATTTATAATAATAGTACTTTTATATTTAGTCATTTTTATTACAACTTTAATAAATCCAGTGAGAGCCTACCATAAGCGGTTGGGCAAGTTTTGCGCCCCACGCCGACGACAGGAAATAGGGAATAAAATAATAATTATGAAGGTCAAAGTCTCTTTCCGAAATGAACTTAAAATTTTAATTTCGAGTAAAAGACATAATTAAAACGCTTCGTAGGGCACGAGAGAAATGCCTTATTGTGGGTACGTTTTTTTTACATCCCTTAACATTTCGGGAGATGAGAATTGTGGGAAGGAAGTGAAGCTAGAACAAAACCAATAGAAAATCCAATAGAAAAAAAATGACCAATAAAAGTACGGATAAGGGGGTCAGACGTCAGGGGAGGGAGTAAGAGAGCAAGGATGGATGCTCTTATTTGAGCAAAAGGAAATAACTCAAGAGTATTTTTCCGACAGCCAATAGAGGTAAGGGTAAATAGGTTAGGTGTCAGGGGAGAGAGGAGTAATATCGAGAGAAAGAACAAAACGTAAAACTCGAGAATATGTACCCAACACCAAACCTGAGAGACAATAACAGTAAAGAGGTTATTTATCTGGGGAAAAGGAGCTGCAGTGGGATGAAGATAAAAATGACATAAAACTCAAGAGTGTATATCCTATAGAAAACAAATATCCAACAGGAGTTAAGGAGGTTATGTGTCAAGGGAGGACGTAGTGATTGCGTATACCAGCTTTACACCCCCAATATGTGTTCAAAAGAGGAAGCATTTAAGCTGTAACTCCATGTTGTACTAGAGAGATAACCATGGAATTACACTATTTTATAACAAGACCATAGGAATTTTAAGACTTTTATTTCCTTTTTGAAAACGCTTAACTTTTGGATAAAGGCGATATCCATGATTCATCATCATGTCTAGACTTGTAGTTTTTAAGGAATGATGGAGATTGACAGCTAAATAATGGATAGATATGTTAGCCAAAAGAATTAATCTTAATAAATAATTTTCTACTATTTGAGATGGGATTTTCAAAAGGTATAGGTAAAGCGAAAACTCAAAGCTAATCCTCCAAGTAGCGATGAGAGCCATTTCTGAGGGATTGACGTTGCTTGCTATCGTTACGCAGTCGTCTAGTTCTTTAGGAAACATTATATGGATCAATCAGTCTGTTTGTGGAATTTAATTTGACAGTGCTCGAAAAAGGTAGTATCCCTAAGAAGCCATTTTCTGCAAATCATGGATTGGAAAAATAGTAGAAGAAAATCTTCGTTGTTATCAAATAGCGTCAGCGTAATTAACAGTAAAGTCATACATAGGCCAACAAGTGACCCTACCAACAAATTGCTTTACCTTCTAGAAGAATAGAATATGAACTTTTACTGAGAACTTCCTTATATTCATTATTGCTTTAATGTCCTTTTTAGGCATACGTGAATTGTATCAATTTTCGAAAAGCAACGGATTACTATTAATGAATTTTATAGATCAATGTGCCCTAGCAATTCAATCCCGCCTATTCTGTCTCGTCGAAGGTTGCTAAAGAGAAATTTTTATCTGCGAAATGTACGCATCGCTACCAAACAGTTACTGTCCCCTGTTTTAATTAAGATAATCGTTATCTTTTAACTTATTTGTATCATGATATGTTCGTACACTATCGTAAAACCGATAACTTATGCCATTTCTGTCTTTTCGAGTGCCTAAGTAAGTGGAGAAATATAAAGAAAACAGGTAGAACAGCAAAAACGGGTTAGATTTTAAATGGATAACAATAAGTAGGATCTGGAAGCACTTCCGTCAAAGATCTTCGTTTTAACTTTTTGAATCGCTATTCGAATCAGATTCCATGAATAAACGCTTGACGATAGTAGGGCTACATCGCTGAGTTTTGCCATAAATTTCTGTGAATATTTAGTAGTTTATCCTAGGGAAAAAGAAATCTCTATAACAAAAATCCTGCTGAGATAGGTAGCAAGTTGAAGTATCGGTAATTGCTTTTTTCGTAAGTCTGCTTGAGAATGATTGGATGTTTCATTCAGAAAGTGGCTCGATTTGATAAAATCAGCTGACTGATTGTTTCTGTACTTTACGCGGTGTAAATAAAAGATTAACATCGTGGGCTTCGATTTTAGTTTGATATCATTCATATATAGAACTCCTCATGTTTTTAAATATGAGAATTGGTTATCTTGATGTTGGCGAAATTGGGGCACCCGAATTTCTCGGGTGTTCAAATACTCGAGATGTCGACCGACCGTTAATGAAATATCCCGAAAAACCCGTGTGTTCGAGTTATCCTAGAAATGCATTTTAAAAATCAATGACTTCTATAGGAAATTTCAAAAACGGATATGGTAATATCGAAATATGTAATAATTCTTTGAAAGTAAATATTAAAAATACTTTTTCACTCTCCGTAAAATTACCACAAATAAAAAAACTGTTGTTATTTTTCAAATTTATTTGTGTGAGATCTTGCTTCTCCTCTACATTTTTGATGATTTCAATTACGTCGATTCCTTGTCTACATTATGGTGCAATCCAGATGAAGTACGAGTATTTTTCTGGCTCGATTTCTTATCAAATCGCTCACACAACACTTTCTAAATCAATAACATGATTGAAATCTTCTTAATCTTCATCTATCTCGTCGCTATTCGGGGATTTCCAAAGAAAAAAGTTTCCCGGAAAATCAAATGAGCTAATATTCTACCGTGAACCGAGACCCGAGAATATTTCGGTTCCGTGATGTCCGATCAGGAAACCCGGTAAGAAAACCGAAAAAAAGAAAATTATTTCCCACCTCTACTCCATTCAATCACCAAGAGATAGAATTCCATTCAGCTCCAACAAAAACGTTTAGTACTATTAAAAGTGCTCCTTCGACAGCTGAGATAATTTTGCTCGCTGCCACCGGGAATCGAACCCGTGATCGCTACCGCCGAAGTCTAACGTGCTGCCTACATGGCTAACCAGAAGTGCATGCCTAGATAATCAGTGCCAGAGAAGCTCATGATTTAACTGGATGGGAAATAAGAATTTCACTTTTCGCCAATAGATGGCGATAAAGATCCAGTTCTGGTTCAATCTTCAAAGTGCGACTTTATCCGTCTCGATTCATTAAAATCCACATTTTACCTATAGAAATAGCATTGCATCATTCCTTAATTGGACATAAATGGACGATATTAAAAGAAAGATTACCTAGGCCATTTATGTTCGCACCCTTCTAACGACAAGATACCCAAATCTAAGACGGATTTTTAATCTATAAATGTGTACTACGAATCAGCCAAGGATAACAACATACTCATAAAAGTAAAGCAATATACAATCATATTTTTTGATGCAATAATCATTCTAACTCCTATCCTTATGATTATGATGAGTACAGTTCACTTCCTGGATACGACTCCCTTCCATAAAGTTGAGCTTGACCATATCAGATTTACCTTCCGCTTTATATTTATTCCAAGCTAATTAATCCTGATATCTGCACTACGGAAAACATCCGACTCTACTACATAGGTTAGTACAGTACAGTACTGTTAAAAAGTGCTTTTTCGACAGCTGAGATCATTTTGCACGCTCCCACCGGGAATCGCCTCCGCCGATGTCGAACGCGCTGCACACATGCCTATCCGGAAGCCCTAAAACTTTAATAATGTATTCAATCATTGAATAGTTAATGAAACACATACTAAATGAAAGTCACAATTCAGAGAGAAGAACGAAAGAGTGAATGAATGAATTCATTATTTAGGCGAGGCCAAAGTTGGCCTCTCTTCCAATTGACCTCATTTTTCGGCACTTTTTTAATTTAATGTTAAAATTAGAAAGAGGAAACAATACATGAAAAACACAAAAAGATTTGGGTTTTTGGGAAAAATCTCAACTGAAGGTTGGGGAAGACTAAAGCCCAACTGTGCGGAAAAACACCCAGAAAAGAGGGGGTGAAAAAATACTGCGAAAACACAGAGAAAGCAAAACATTTACGTATTTCACATAAAATATGTAAGCATATACTTTTACTAAAACTTTTTAAATAGAAGTATGTATATTTTAAAACAGTACGCAAAAATATAAACGCAATAAACTCCATAGCCAAATTAAAGTATGCAATTCCAAGATAAATACATTTTATATTAATAATTAAAACGATAGAAGACGCTATTGGTTGGTATATTCATTTTGAATTTGGCAATATAATCTACAAAAATCACCTATAAAGTCATGTTTAATGCTAAATCTAATTATCAATAAAAATATATTAACATACGTTACGTATGCGTTGTAATCACGTTGTGTATACACTATATATCCACACAAGAAAGGTAGAAAACCTTTGCTTGTCGCTACTTAATTTCATTTTCGCAACCCAGTGCGTCTGAAGGAATTTTACGTGAGAGAATGTCAAACTCAATTTCAGGGAATTGATACTCAGTCAAATACTATGATTGCTCGAGTAGTCTGAAACTTATGTTTAATTTCAAGTACTGATCGTGAGTACTGATACCCGAACTTGAATTTCACAAAGAAAACTAAAGAACAAGAAAACTGGACCGAAAGGATTCTAAGTTGCTCCTATGTAAAGTGGAGAAAGGCTTGAGGCAGACTCTTCACAAAATGTCATTAAATTTACAAAAATGATGGTATCGTTTGGCAGAGAAAAGCTTATTCCAAGCTTTGTAAAGGAAACTTCTCTCTTCATTTCTGAATGCATGAATTGAAGGTTTCAAAGTATCGTCATAAACAGAATAAGAGGAACTCGTGGGAAGTAGTTTGCGGAGAGGAGCGAGTTAGAGAATTTCATTTTGAGATTACATCTTTTTTAATCGCGAAACGGATGTACCAGCGGGAGCATTTGAACGCAATACCGAGAAACGCGCAAGCCGACCAAGCGTACTAAATGGAAGACATCCGTTTCTAGAAGAAAAAGATAGAGTCGAATAGCGGTGGCAAAATTTCTGTGAGATCCGCGTCAGATGGGAGGGTCGATGGGCTGCTGAAGAGATGGCTTTGCTCCACGTGTTCACGTAGGTTGGAAGAGATCTAACTATAGACACCGGCTGTTAAAGAAGATCTAGAGGAAAGTTCGACCGCTACTTAACAAGAAGCTGCGTATTCAGTTTCACAGAAGAGGCCATACAAACGAAATTACCGCTCTCATGTGCTGCTCGGTGGCATTCCTGCTTCAAAAGTGGGGAATGAAATTGAAGAGATTACATTTACCTTTCACATTTCCTCGGTGTCAGTTCGAAATTTTGTACACGTGCCCTTTCGTTTAAGGTAGATATTCTGAACCATGGTCGCCTTTGGAATGAACCTTTGAGTTGTGAAACATAAAATTTTTCACTCCGTTTTTGAAAATGGAATTCCACCGATTATCAACAAAGAATATAAATTTCCTCTTCGGGTTCTAAGTAATTATTTCCGAATATTCTAAAATTTATTTTTCTAACAATAACTGTTATAGTAGGAAACATTACTTCAATATCGAAGAGGACATAGCTAGGGCATCTATTTTTTATATTATTTGTGTTTCCCGGCTATTTATGAGCTCATTCACACAAGAATACGGATATTTTTCTCAAGTACATTCTCCACTTTACATTATTTATATTCCCTAACTTGTATACCAGCTTCTTAGTTTTCGTACGTATAAATCTGCGTTTTGATATAAATTTTATCTAAGCTAATGCAGTCATAAGCACTAATTCAATGGCGAGTAAAATTGCATCTTAATTATTATCAAATTGAGATATTTTTCTGGATATAATTGCTCACTTTTTACTGTCTCGAGTGTTACAAATTTTCCTACCGTTTTCTAGTGTTTATTCTTTTATCCGAAATAAGTTTTCATTGAAGCTCCTCGCTTTCATTGAACCCTCTCTTTCAAGTTGTACGTGTAAAATGTATGGAGTGTAAAATTGTCGCGCAATCTCCGCTCTGAACTGGGCCTTCCCAATTCATATTTTGAGAATTGCATTTGAATTTCGGTCCTCCAATAAATTCGCAGAGATAAATTGAAAGGGAAGCAAAACTGTTACTACATCACAAATCAATCATTGGGAACAATTATTCAATCTGCAGATACTGTGTGCATTGTGTATAATTGAACTGCTAACACTTTCCCTCGCTTCATCAAAAATCCAGCCTTATTTCGTAAATATGGAAGTAAATTTTTCAACCTTTAACCTCTAATAATAAATCGAACCAGAGTGATTTAACAAAAGCACACAATCAATGCTCGTATAAGACTGTAATTTTCAACTATTCATGTTGATTTATGCTTCAGTTCACATCGGTTATTTTGAGGAGTAAAACTTGCGTAAGGAAGCGCGCCTAGCCGAGAGACCCTCCTGCTGAGATGCCAATTTTTTTCTAAATTGTCGCTAAATACTCAAAGAAAAGTAAATAATTTGATGAAATTCAAAAACATAGCTCAAAACTTGTTAAAAATGCTTTGGCAGAGATTCTCTTCTAAATTAGAACATCAGTTCAGAATTACCCATATTCAATTTATTATATGTATATTAATTCTTTCGTCTGAAGGGAATTAAATACTATTTTAATTTTAAAATTAATTAAACGTGCAAAATGCAATATTACGAGTAGGCGAGGGTACATTCGATGGAATATGATACATAGAGAGTGAGATATTGCTAAATCAGAATAAAAATCGCTAAAATTAAGAATGGAAATAATTAACTTGTAGCTAAAACTTATGAACTAAAATAAAGAAAAAGATATAAAATTGCATATTTATATGTTCTTATGAGAAAAAAGGAAATGGTAGACTTAAAAAAAACCTTAAGGTAAAAGCAATAAACTCAGCCAGCTGGAAGATGTAAGAAAAATCAATGTAGATTGCACGATACAGAGAACATTTGTACCAAACTGAAGAATGACGATGCTGAAGTATGGCTTCCGTTTTGTAAATCATTAATTCCGTAATTTTTCATTCAAAGACTCAAGCTATAAAGGTAGAGTCTAAAATCCAGTTCAATTTCCCGAATCGATAGCTTAAAGCTACCTCACACAGGAGCATAGATCGCAGTGTGATATCAGAAGGTCATTCACAATTACGCTGATTAGGGCTTTCCCATTCAAGGAGTAAGGCAAACAAAAGAGGGTATGGGAAATCATATCAAGTTACGCTGCCAATCAGCCCTAAAACTACGTTATTGATTAGCACATTGTAGTAAGCTCTTAGCGTACGATCGGACACGAATATACGCTGGCCTAGCGTTTTCATTCTAGTAGCCACACAATTACGAGTATACAATCGCATACGATCTACTCTCACTTGCTTTGATTGTCCAGAATCCTCCATAGTAGGCTGAATCTCTGAATGGACAACCTCTCGTGAATGGAAGGCGAAAGTTACTATCAAATCTTGATGAATGGGAAATATTTCATTCATCAAGACAAGGTTCGAAAATAATCGATCCCTATTTCTAAGTCTTTATTCTCCAGGTTTTTTCTGGCAGGGTTGAAAGTACTTTCGTGGAGATCCTACGTCGATAAATCCACTGATTCCTATTAGATTGCTAAAAATGTAAATTTTCCATGATTCCCAATCTACTGCCTCAAAAAATACCCTATCAAAGTAGATTAGAGGAGAGTAAGACAAAAATGTTTTTAAATGCATGTATATAAGAATAAAATTATTTTGGATTATTTTTTAAGTAAGAGAGTAAATTTATCGAATAAATGTCACCAGAATGAACAAAGTGGAGGAACTTGCTGAGGATTGTTCCCCGCACCTGGTTCTGTTTGGAGAAAAACACCTTGGGACGTAAAGTTTATCCCTCAGAAATTAGGAAATATATTCACCATCTCGAGAATCTCTTCCTGTTATGTAAGTGTCGCCAAAGATTTCCTTCCTATACAGATTGAGTTTACCTTTTCAGATATGCTTGGGACCGAGTTTGTTTCGGAAGTTGGAATTATCGGATTTTGGAATGGATGATTCGATAGAGTCTGAGAGAATTGAGTATGGGTTAGACTTTCAGCAAAAATTACTCTTTATTGGACGCAAGATAATGTGTGTTGGTACTATGTTACGGATTTTGGAATATTTAAAAATTCCGGATTGGGGATATTCAACTTGTATACCCATTTCTTTACATCTCTTAGGACCCGGGAAAGGAATTACAGGCATTTTCCCGCCCCTATTTCGGGCCCTGAATTCTCAGTAGCTCCTGCATTACATCACTGACTTATGTCATATTTTGTCTGCCCCTCTGTCTTTTCATTTGTATCTTAACTTCTATCACTTTCCCTGGACATCCATGTCCCTTTGTATATGACAATCCCACTTTTTTGTCCCCATTTACAGCATTTCTTCAATCAAAAGCTTTCCTCTCCATTTCCAGCATCTCACGTTTCTTTTCCTATCGACCTAACTTACCTTTACCATTCTTTGCCGCACTCGCAACCGAAGGCCCACAAGTCCTCCTTTGTTAGATTGCAAGATCTGGGGTGCACTCTAAGGGCAAATTTCTTTGAGTACACCCGTACACAAATACTAAGAATCATACCAGTCTTTTCCCAACATCAACTTCTCTTTTCCCTCTCCTGTTTTCTTATCTCTTCTTTCCCTGTTTCCTACGACTCATGAAAGCATCCTTAAATACTTACAGCTACTAATGATGAACTGAATTTTTCACGATATTTCCAATTGTTGAAAGTTGATAGCGTGATTAATGAAAGTATTCGGGTAAAAGTTTACTAGTTGCAAATCAATATTTCGATATCAAATTATTTCGATAAAAAAGGACGTAATAAAATATTATTCCCCCTTATTCCTCTGTGTTCAAATGAAAAATGCCTATCGCTTTAGAGCTAAATTTCATGTTCCATTATACTGACTGTTCGTGGCTGACTTGAAATTTACATTATTATTTACCATGCGTATTGTTAATATAGAAACAACATAACAACGCGATTCTTCTCAGCCTTAATCATTATTCTGGTGGAAAGAATTGTTTCGAATGATCTATAGTAATTTATGTGACGGTATCAGATGAAAACAAAACTATCGTTTGCTATATATTTGTCTTTTCCTTTTTTGTTTTGAATCTTTTTGCGCGTATGGCTCAAATGCAAAAAAAAAATCAAATATAAAATAAGCAGAACCAAAGAAATATTTTCTGTTCATCGCATAACTCAACTTTTGTGGATGCAGATAATAAGTTCCCATGGCCATTCCTTATTACTTTTAATTTTCTTGCCGATTTTAGGGCAACCTATCTTATTTCGCGAAAAAAATCAGCTATTCAACTAGGTTATAGCCATCTCCCGCTATATTAAGTCCTTCTTAAGTTTTGCTGCCTAAAACTTGTCTCTTTATGTCTAAATGTGATCTAGGTCCCTTTTCTATTTTGATTTCAGTTGGCTTCATATCGTACCCGTACATTTCCTTGGCATGCTTTTTTTTATTTCAGCCTTACCTTTATCCTGTGTAGGACTTATCTAGCTTTCATATATTACGGGGATGGTTTTACGAATTTATTCCCAATCAGTTCTTTCTGCCTTCTATGATTTGATATCCTTCTCTATCCCCTAGCTTCATCTATCCTTTTTTGCGATTTTTTTTCTTAATTCGCAATCTCCCAGCGTCACCTTACCTTGACCTTTACCGACTCCAGTAATCCAATCTCCGATAAAAATTTCTTTCCGACCTTTACCCTACTTATAACTCCCTTCATTCACTGTCTCATTTGTGCTGTCATCAACTGAGAGAACGGTAACAAGTTAGCTCACTTGTTCAACTATCGCTTCCACTATCATTACCATGCCGCTTACTGTTTCGAAAATTTGCTCTGCTTGTTTGACTTGCTTGTTTTCTACCATTGCAACCACCCTCTGTGCTCAGGAAGAAAATAGCCATGTGATTTCCACAGAATAGTTTTTGCTACTAGTTTTCTCTAAGGTTTAGACGTAATCAGGTTGCATAAAATTGGATACAGGAGTTTTATGGAAGTAGGGAAGAGATGGTGAAAAAAATAATGTAATAGTAATGGAAGGAGTAATTATGATTATTAATGATGGGACAATTACAAAATTTTTACCCATTCCGATACCTTTACCGATACTATTCTAAACATCTGATTCCGCAAATATTATAATTCACTCCTATTAGTTTCTGTTGTTTTGGAAAACAAATTATTTTTGAACGAATTGTACCTATCAATAAACCTAATTGGAAGATATTAGTTAGATGGTAGAATAATTAGCGCAAGGACTTATGAAATAATAACAATAGGTCTTTATCCGGACGACATGGATAATAAATAGTATCTTCTTACATCTAGTCCTTCGTCATTTAACATTTGTATGAAAAAGATAGACAAAAAATGCAGAGAAGAAAACTAATTTGTAGGTTTTAAAATATGATTTCTTAGGGAAAAATACCGCGTAACAGGAAAACCTCCGCACGAAGTGGCGGTATTTTCTTGTTTGGTATTTGTATTACATAATTTTAATTATAATTATTAAATTAATCATAAATAAGAAAATGAAGGATGTTTAAGAAGAGAACGATTGAAAATTTTATATGCGAATGAAACAAAGTAGAATTAACGGACTTTTTAGCAAGTTTGAGAATTGGGTAGAAACTCAAGGATTTTCATATAGAAAAATAGGAATAAGTAAAATAAATACAGGAAAATTACATTAACTATGTAAAATCCCACAAGATAACTTTATTTAAACACCGGTTAGGAACACCCCTAGTTCATCATCGGGTATTCGAAACCAGTCGCAAAATATAGTTATCAAGTGGAATTTACTTAGTGAATTTAATTTTTATAGTGATGGAATTCCACTAAGTAAGTATAGTGATGGAATTCCACTAAGTTCCACTAAAAATGACGAGAAGGCAACCAGTCTTATACAACGATAGTTCGCGGACTCTCTAGATACCTACAGCTGTGACAAGTAAAGCCAACTAAAGTTGATCCAAACTAAGAGATAAAGGTTCTCCAAGCGCCGAAAAGCGGCGACCGTCTAAGGGCGATTTCCCGGGAAACGGATAATCGTTTAGCGGTCCCAGTTCTTCATAATTCCGATGTACATTTCGGAAACAATGCTTCCATCTTCATGGGAGGTCCAATGCTGAATGAAGCATTGGACCTGTTGTATGACATTTTTCTGGATGATGCAAACAAGTTAGTTTCCGAGGAAAATGTTTAGTTTTGATAATAAATCGTGGGAACGTATGGTCCAAGTTGTATATTTGACAAGAAAAGAGATCTCCCGGAATTTTTTTCATAAATTAGGAAAACCCCGAAATAAAAGGTTCGCTAGGTGGCAGCAGTTGACGAGGAGATTCCCCTCTACTTTCCTTACGATGTTTTCACACGGCATCATCACTTCTCTCGGATGCAACAGCCTTTCAAAGCCCCTCAGTGAGGTAAAGATACATACTACATATACCTTTAGTGTGGTTCCAGACTGTTGACCTTTGACCATGGATGACCTCCCAAGGAGCAAAGCTACAGCCAGCTTATTTTCCAGATGCAAGGGATATTCACGCACACCACTTTAAAATTAAAGTTGTAAAAAATATAGCGTAGGAGAAATAAAATCTTTATTTTGGAAAAAAATCGCATCATCTTCACATATTATTTCTAAACATCCGTTTTCGGTGACCAGCGCTTTTCTTCCTTCTCACCATCACAACATATTAATTACAATCTATTTTAAGGAGAAAATTTCCGCTTCTTGTTAAAAATAGACAAAATAATGAAATATTCACCATTTGGTCAAAATATCGAGTTAAAATGTAAACCTGCCCATAGATATTCGTTACTGGATTTGTAGATATCGATATCTATCGATGAAAACGAGGTATATCGAAACGGACACCGATACTCTATATCCCCACCCGAAATACATTCCGACAAGCACTCCAATATTTATAATGTAATACACAAACACCAACACATACCTAAAAAGCACATCCTCGAGTATAAATCAATTAATTTCAATATAGATAGGTGAAATTTTCGCACGGGGAAACTAGTCTTTACTACTAAAGCTTCCTTATTATTAAGCGGCGTCTAATGAATTTAGAAATGGAATTGCTTTAGATTTTTATCCGCGCTTATAAGTCATTTCGCTTGGAGAGCCAAAGACTTAGAGCCGTGCTTAAACCCAGTGTTGTCATCTAAAAATACTCACGCGTCTTGGCATATTATAACTAAGTATATTATCAGAAGCTATATTGAGTCGTTTTCTCTGAGTAGCCCTGGTTTTAAGACGCGCAAGTGAAACAAAATCCATGAGAGGTTTGACAGAATCAGAGGTTGGCTTTTATCTGTGTATTTGGTTATCGGATGTTGAGTTGAACTGAGCGATGCAATGACTGTGAGATGGTTTTCAGCACTTATTAATGGGAATACATCAAAACGTAAGAATAGTCTTCGGTAATATTCGTCAATCTTCAAGCACTCTGAGTTACTTTCAATATCGATTAACCGATTAAGACCTTCCTTATCACTGAGCAGTGTTTATCGATAACCGTGATATGAGCGTTTGTAAGACACTTTTCGTCGTGTAAAGATGTGCCACATTAAAGATTAGAATTTAGCCTTGTCAAAAGAAAATCGGTAACAGATTTTTACTACTTTCTATGAAGACACTTAATATCAGTAACCTCGATGAAATATCTTGGAATCACATTCACGAATAATTTAGCAAGGTACCCAAATACGAAACATGAAAGGCTATTAAATAAATAGGCTTTTTCAAGAGAATACTCGGTGGGAACGACGAAGGAATCTGTAACAGATGTTACTTTACGCTAATTAGTTTTTATCTGTTGCATACATGCAATAGACCCTGCACGCAAGAGTTGCATTCAGAATTAATTAGAAGAGACCAAGCGCAAAGCCGCACGTTTTCTTAAGAATTGCTACAAGAAATGGATTAACACTCCAACATAAGGTGGGAATCATTAGAGTAAAGGAGATCACTATTTAAATTAAACTTTCTCGATTGATTGAGAGACAAAACATTATTGGAATACTCTGCAGGTCTTCTTATTTATCCATTCCGTTATAAAGTCTCATGACGTAGTATCTACAAGACAAACTAGGAAAGTTGATGTTGGAAGTATCAGTTTTTCCTACCGAAAGTCATAAGCTGTTTAAGTAATCCTTTAAAGATGGAGTCAAGAATGCCAAGAATACATCTAAGTCAAGAATAATATGCTGACTGAAAGTTCATTGATCCGAATAGATTGCTCGCTTCAAGTATACATGATCAATTTAAACGTTTATGACAGAAATTATATGCACCCTATGTGATTAAAAATCTCCTATACATCTTAAAATATAGTAGCTCATCAATATTATCTATAGTGAATGAAAGCTGCTTAGAAAGAAGGCCAAATATTTTATTCGCGAGTTAAGTTTCTTAATGATTCAAAAATATATGTAATGATTTGTTGTCTAGATATTGAGGGAATATTTCTGCTCAAATTTTTCTTATAATTCGTAGAGTAATCATTTACAAGGTACTGAACATATTTACTTACCTTTTCCGCAGACAATACGTGACAGCACATGATTAGAAAATAGGCTAATGGTGTATGCATCCCCTGCCACATATTGGAAAGCAGATAGAATGGTATATACGTAAATGTCGATGAAAAAACATCTCTTTTATGACGGCTGTAACATTTTTTTCTGGTTTACGTTGAGGAATTTTATGCCGTCGACGTAATTGACATTTCGGTTTTGCACTGTCTGCCTCACTGACATTCTATTTACGGGGGATTTCGCGCTTTATGCGCTTTTTTCGCTCTAATGATGTTCAATATATGAGACATCTATCATTCCTCTCCTCCTAATTCGAGAAATAGGTAAATCTTTTTTCGTCTCTCTTTACATGACCATAGATAAGTCGTACAAGCCATGTAGAAGTTATATTATTGCCTCTGAGTCCCAGTCCTGTCAGCCTTTATTCATGTCTGTTTTTCCTTGGGAATTTTCTTAGGTGCACACTTTTAGATGCTTAGTCACTCTTCATATTTTTTCTTTATGTCTTTCTTTGATTAAACTAACGGCAGACATCTACTATAGTTACCGTAGATTTACATAAGTAGCTGTAAATGCAGCATTGCATACGGATTAGGAAAAAAACTGGTTTACCGAGCCTGATTTTTACTGCCAGTTTCCTCCGTGCGGCAGAGGCTTATGGGACCTATCTATTTCCCTAGTCCGTCATTGCGCGTATATTCCGTTAAAATGAAATTTAAATCGACTGGTCTCGGCATCTATTTTCCTTATTTATCCCAAGCCATATAAATCAGAAAGATGCATTGTGCGTTGCTAGAGTGACGTATATTATATGCGGCATCATCCAGAATTTATCTACTCTAATTCACCGCACCAGTTCAGCTTATTTTAATCTTCTTTTTTCTAATAACTTTCGTGCCACGTCATGGAGCATCTGGGTAGTGTTTACAGATTTACCATGGCAATTAAAAAAAATGTGCGACCTTTCGCTACCGTTTTTAATTCACGAATACAGCGCTGGGTCCCATACAGCGCACTCTAGATGGGGTCTTTCATATTTAAAATAGCATCGCTTTCGGGGTTTTTAATCATTTCTGCCGCCCGAAAATGCTCATCAAAGAATTAATAAAGCCTTTCATTTATATATCCTCTTCCTTCCACGTTGCTGGGTAGCTGAATATTCTGTGCTCGTCGAAGAGTGTTGTAGATATGATTTACTTTTTTTCCATCGCTTATTATGCGAGTTTTCTATGTCAAATTCATGGAATAGGTTGCATATTTTTATCGAAGGCTACTGTGAATACGTTATCATTACCCTATGTAGATAGATGAATTTTTTTCTTTGGTCTTTTGTGACGAAATTGAGGAAATCTAACTTTCATTTATGTAGTCTAAGTCGTGTTTCTCGCCGCAATGATATGAAACCAACGGGTATGAATTCATCAGTTATTAGGGGTAAATACGCAGTTAATTCATCAGCCTAGAGACTGGTAGGTTCCTCATCCAATTCGAGATTACCGGAATAAATAGCTCTGGTGAAGGAACGAGATAACTAGACCACAAGAAGTGTGTAGTTAACTTCAATTGGTTCGCTGAGGCGAGTGCTACGAGTGGAACAAGTAAGAGAACCTTAATTTTCTCTAAATAACAATTTTCATGGTGTATCATAATTAGTGATTAAAATAAAATCCACGTTTTAGCAGCACTTACATATTTCAGACCTAGCATAATCATTTCACTATTACTTCTATTATCGTAGTCTTGAACAGGACTGATACAAAAGTAAGTGAAAGGTTCAATTTTCTCTATTTTACCCCAAAAGATCAAGGAAAAAGGTGTCGTTTATTAAGATAAAATAGCTTAAACGCTTCCTATTGAATGCTACGAATATTGTTATTTTTAGCTCCATCTTAGTTCACTAACGTTGACTTTATTGACTTACACTGGCACAGTATGAAATGTAAGAATTAACCACCTTAGTCCTAACGTTGCCTAATCCGCATCACTCCTTCTCTAGGGTCTTTGGTCGGTCACTAATAGTGGATAGAGGTTCAAATTGGCTTGTGGTTGAATACGTTTCCCTCTAATCCACGCGCCACGCAATACTTTTTTAAGTGTCGACGAGCTAATTGATCTCAACTAACTGAAAATTATGAATTTTTTAACAAATTGATAGCTTTTAGTTTTACTTTTCTCAAATTCACATGAGCAATTCAAAGTCAATGACTGTGCATGTTGTGAATTTTATACCATGATGTGATTTTTTTCATCATTTAAGTTAGTATATGAAATCAGAAAATTCGCCACTTAAAATTCCTCCTTGGAAATAGGAGCTAAAGTCCGTAAATCAGGCGCCAGCAGTCTTTTTCTAGCTGCCTAAAGACGGAAATATTAGAGAAAAACACGTTAGGTTTTTAATGTTCTGGAATACCCTTCGACGAAAAGATTCTCGCATATTATAAACGCTTGAGTAGTAACGAGGGAAAATTTTCATTAGTCAGTCGTGGAAACAATTTCCGAGATTTAGTAAGTTTTGATTATGCCACCGCAATGACAGACGGTCATTGAGGTTACATAATCGGAAATTGCTACATCTCGGAAATTGGTTCCCGCGTCGACAAATGGATTGTCTGCCCTCTCCGCATGGAGGTAGGATAGCGAAGATGATATAGGACAAGTCTGAAAGGGAGAGGAAGATCGAAAAGAAGATAGTTGAATGCGTTATCCCGAAGAGATCGGAGGTACGTATAGTCGGAAGGACAGCATGTAACACATCGGAAATCTACGGGTGGGGAATCGTTGAACCCAGAGGTGGGGGATCTGCAGCCATAAGTGGCCTCCTTTGACCTTCAATGCGCCCTTTTATTCTCTTCCTAAATACAGACCATTATTTAAATAATTTCCTTTTCCAACCTTGAGAATGACGCCGAGTGAAAAATTATGTGGAAGGAGCTTCCGGATAGCCAATTCAAGCAGCACGTTCAAATTAGGTGAAAGCGGTACCGAGTTCGATTCCCGGTGGGGACCTATACGTGAAAAATGACCCTTCGATGTCCTGCGAATTTTTAAAATACTACGACTACGAAGTGGAAATTATCTCTTTCAGTTTACTTAGCGAGTGAATTCGTTTTCTCCTATAATATTTCGATGTTTAATTATTATGAATGTGTTAACTGATTCCTTTCCATTAATTTTTTATACTTTTATATTAACTGTATATAATAGAATTAACTTTAACATTGTCTGATTTCCTATTTCCAATCCTTCACATGTTTTTGTTTTAAATTAAGCAAATAACTACTAAAATTTTAAATCAATGTAATGTGAAATTTGTAATCTACCGAAAAATATTGTAATAGGATTACTGCCGTGTATGTATAAATAATAATAATGAATGTAGATAAATCACAAAATTAGAGAGGCTTGATGAATGCCACCGAGCTAAAATCTAAATGTGGCCTTTTAATGGAAAAAGATTCCCCGTTCCTGATTTAATTTACTCGGAATGGTTTCAGATCTAAATTATACGAATTAAACGTATTCGATTACTAAATATAAACGACAGAATATTTCCAATTTTATTTCAGCTGAAGCTATAAACAATTTCTGGAAAGTAAATTATTGAAATTTGTTTCATGGAAGTAACTGAAAGGCTGCCTTAAGCCGAACATTCCCCACCTCTGCCCCTACAAGAATTTTTCAATACTTTAACCAGAAAAACTTTAAGGAGTAATCTTTATTCCATTTCTCAATTCTGTTTCGTAATAATTCTCTCGGTTCAGTTGTTTAATGTATTTACACGTTCCTTGATTCTTCAAATAAAGGAAAGTTAAATAAGAATGGTGACAAATACCCTGAGTCGATTATTTCGGAACCAAGAGAGAGAATTTTATTGGTTTCTCCGCTGATCCCATAGAAATGAGGATTTGGACGAGAGGGAATTGGGCCGTCAAAGGACGGCAGTAAAATGAAAATCGGAATGAATACGTGTTATGCTCACGCCGTGAGTGCTGGTAGCAGGTGGTCTCGCTACTTTTTTAATGACTGCTGACAACGCACTGTGAGCCAAATCGAAAAATCTCTCTCGAAAGTCCAAAAACTGATTTCACCTGGGTTTCCAAACCTTCTATTTTCACATTATCAAATTTTGTCAAATTATCTCTAATTTTGTCTCTGCATATCATCTGCCGTCGTTGATTTACGTCAGAAAGATAAAGGGATATTATTCGATGGAAATCGAGCTTTTACTGCCTCTAAAATCGAACAAATGTAAAATAGCTCACGTTAGAAGAGGGATGAGAAATGAGATAGAAGATATGAAAAAGTTTACGTAGGAGAAATAAACATTACCAGTTGGAAGAGATGAGGCAAGAAAAACATCAAGGTAGTTCGGACGATACAGAAAAATGTTTTACCTAGCGATTTTTACCCCTACGATGACGCAAAAGTATGGCTTCTTTTTTGTAAAACGTTAATTCCGGAAGTTCTTCGTTCAAAAGATCGACCTACACGAGAAGATTCTTGATGGAATTTAATTCAAGTAGCGATTGTTTAATGCTATCCTACCAAAGGGAATAGATCGAGGTATGATTTCAGTTAATGGTCATTCACGATATACGCTGATTAGAGCTTTCCCATTCAAGGAGTAAGGCAAACAATGGAGAGTATGGGAAATCATATCATGTTGCTGTACTAATCAACCCTAAAACTACGTTATTGATCAGCACATTGTAGTAAGCTCTTAGCGTACGGACGCACACGAATATACGCAGGCCTGGCGTTTTCATTGTAGTAGCCAGACTATTACGAGTATACAATCGCATACAATCTCCTCTCTTGCTTTGATTGTTCAGAATCCTTCGTAATGGGCTGAATCTCCGAATGGACACCCTCCCGAGATATTATTACGCGTATGCTATCACGAGTTACGAGTACTATACGAGCACTATTACGAGTATACGAGGACTATTACAAGTATACTATCACACACGATCTACGTTCTCTTGCTTTTATTTCCTTAAATCCCCCATATCAGTAGTAGT
Organism: Pachydiplax longipennis; assembly: GCA_036926295.1. Lineage (NCBI taxonomy): Eukaryota > Metazoa > Arthropoda > Insecta > Odonata > Libellulidae > Pachydiplax > Pachydiplax longipennis. The sequence goes on from JAVFKF010000010.1 coordinate 9,470,054, forward strand.
TGATTCACACCTGAAATATGAATGAAATGCTGAATATGGAATGGGCTATTCTATTGTTTCTTAGCACTCTTCTATTAAGCTAAAATGTCACCCACACTGTAAAACACATACGAGGGTGGTCTGATAAGAATCCGACCCCAGATTTTTCAGAAATCTTCAGAAAATTTTCAGAAATTTTCAGAAAACATGTCGAGAAATGGCGAAATGTCGGAAACTTTTCAGACCATCCATGTATGTGCAGAGAAATTTGAAACTCGGATGTTACCCTAGAATATCACGCAGCTCATTTATACCTTATTTTGGCACAACTGTTTGGTTTAACTATTTTATTTAGCAAGTATTTTGCATGTGGAAAAATACTGCCTTTTACGGAAAGCGGTTGCATGTATTCCGCGATAGCACCCCTCAAGTTGCAGAGAAAAATTTTGAATGAATGAGCCGAAAAAAAAATGTTTCCAAAACAAAGAGTGCTGTGTTCGCTAGAGTGAATGAATCGAATCGACTGTAAGTTGTGCATAAATGGAGAGAATATTCAACAGGTGGATGACTTTGTTTACTTGAGCAGAATGCGTTCTAAGAATGGATGGAGGAGCTTGTGAATGGAGAAACAAAGTGGTTGATTGTGCGTGGTCAGTAATTAAATGCAGAGTGTTGTCGAGCCGAGTGGATGTGGTGTTTCTTGGTGTAATTGCACCTCAGTAGTGGTATTGTTGTACTTGGGTGTATCTTCTATTTACTTACTTGTGATTAGTATTACACGCTGGGGCAAGTGGCGACCTAAACGTACTCAAAATTTAACTCCAAAAATTTCATAGTTTCAGAAGTGATATACGTAAACATACGAAAAATGATGCGTTACAAAAATTCCGAACTGGAAACGACTGCACATGACCGAACTTTTGGAACGCCATCATAACAAACTATAACGATCCTAAGTATTTTCTTCTATTTTACTTTCCTTAAACTGTGGAAAATACTAACAGATATTTATAAAGATTATTTCTACATTTTTTTAGAATTTTCTTTCTTCCAGTAATGGAATTCCACCAAGGCTTCATCCCTAAATTGACATTGAATATCATATTTAGGAGTTAAGATCTATAGATTTTAGTACAAATTGTTCAATTGGTTATAATCTATGATGAGAAAGAAAGGGAGAAGAAGAAATCGGAGACTGAGATATATACTAGAAATTCCAAAGAATCGTTTTTTAAATCTGAAATTCGGTCAAATTGCAGCAATACGGAGTTTAAGGAGACGAGAGAATGAATGGTTGGAAAATGGCTCTTCTTCGAACGTCGCGAAATAATATTGCCTGCTGAGACACTCAATATCTTTCTTAACGAAAGCATGCATAGTTGATTCCTAACTATGAACATAAACGCTTCGAGAAAACCCATTGAAAAACTGGCAATTATATGCTCCATTACTTACTGCTCAATGACGATGAAAAAATGGTCCTATATCACCCTGGATTCTCCTCTACACCATTTTATACTTACTTTATATTGTATACTTACTCGCCATTTTCCAATCTTTCAGAACTTAACCTTCGCGCAAAGACATTTTAAACATTGCTTTAAGATAAGCTTTCCTCTACTGTCTACCACTCTTACTAATACCCCAGGTGGTATGTCTTCTTGACCAGGAGCTTTATTAGTTTTAATCTCTCATTAATTTTTACTGATGCTGTCTTCCCTGGAAGGGATTATGGAAAGAATGTGTGCATATTATGAATTTATTCATTATTTATTGTATGATTTGCAGCACACAGTTACATACTCATGTGCATTTAACGGCAAAGAGGAAATACAATAGAACACAGCACATAGATAATGAAAAAGGCACCCTTAAGTCAGGTCTTTTGCATTATTATTGTTTACCATTCGTGGTCTCACATATTCTATCAACACATAGAATGTAAATATAAAAAATAAGGATGAAACACAGACAGTTCTGTTGAATATGAGCTAAAATCGGGGCTGTAAGTTAATCGTCAGGTTCCGGAGCCATTCCGCTGTTTAGGGGTTGAGGTTGTCCATAAATGATCCTGAGATGGAACTTTGTTGACACTCTTGGTAGATGTGGGTTGTCGTTTGCGCTTCTGATCCACATTCGCATGCTGGCGTCTCTGTAAACCCCACTTGTGCAAAGAATAAGCACATCTGCTTTGGAATGTGAATGAGAGAACACCATTCCCGTGGGGAACTTAAGCCAGAGACTATATCTGTGGCATTGGAGAATATCGGAATCGAAGGTCCTCTTTTAAATAAATCCCACAGAAACTTCCATTAATTAATCTCCAGTCAATACTCAGGTATGACATTGACTTTATCTCATAAATTAATGTGTCTCAGAAGTGCGGATTTAAGATATTCTACTCGTCCTATACGTTCGAATGAAAGAAATCTGCAAAACGTTTGTCAGTGTAGTCTAATTGATATAAAATATAACTCTACATTCTTAAACTTGAACTTGATAGATTCAGAGCTCTCTCGAGAGATTTATATGAGAGGTTTCCGGCACTGTAGGAGTGGGAGAATTAGCCCACCCTTCCTCTTCTAAATTCCATTTCACATCCTACATCCCTCTGCTTACTCTCTCTCATATTCATTCACCTTTCCATCCATTTTTTTCTCAAACCGGCTCTCTCCTACGTTAGTTGTAATGAAGCGTTTTCATCTCTCCCATATACCCCTTGTCCTGGCTTTCTCTGGTAAATCTTGGTAGGTGCTGCTTGTCACGAGGGGCGTTTCTAGAACTAACATAGTTACCTCTAAATGTGTAAATCGTTAACCGGTATAAATCATAGCATTCGCCTATAATCCATCTGAAAATGATTCCGAATGTCTCCAATCAGTTTGTCTTTATGGCTGCTTCATCTGCAGAAGTTTATGAAGTAGCCATCCTTTTCAGGTTTAATAATCAAGTGCAGATGGTGTACATAAACACTAAATCTAAGGTCAAGAAATTGAAGTGCGATCATAAAGAATTCAAAATGAGAATTGTGATATACAAATTTTTTTATGATAGTCAGATAAATTTGATTGAGGACGGATCGCCCTATTTAAAACCGTGTATCAAAATCCTCGTTTTCAGTAAGGGTGACTTTTCTTCAGAAAATATTTATCTCTGTACAAAGAATCTAATTAATTGAAGCTTTAATCAAAGAGCAGATCTTTTTATCAGTCTGTTACAGAAACGAAATACATTCGTCCTTCCTAAGTTATATAAACAATGAGGTAATTAAATACTCAATTAAACGGGTATCATTTCTACCGACTATTCTTTTGAAGAAGCCGCCCCCACATACATTGTGGATGTTGGGACCCCATGTTAAGTTATTCGTGAGGATTACTCCAAGAAATTTCGCAGAATCTACCGTTGATTTTTTTTCCCTCGGAGGCTATACGAATAATTATCGCCATTCTCTCCCTTCCATTCCTCTGTAAATTACCGATTCATACTCAAATACTTACTTTCCTGTCAATGTAATTACTAAGGTCGTTGATGTATACTATATTAATAACGGTTCGATTATGCTACACTATGGGAGGACCGAGGTCATTTTAACGAGGTTGGAACTAATACCATCCAATACTACTCGTTATTCTATATCGGTAAGAGTCCAGGTTATCCGCATATCCGCAAATTTTAATTTGGATAATAATTCATGTTGTGCGACCTCATAAAATTCTTCCTGAAAGTCCAAAAATATCACATCGACTTACATTTTATTTTCCGTAGATTTCAAGACTTCGCGAACTAATAACGCCAGCTGTGACTCGCAAGATCGTTTCTTTCTTAATTTTCCAGTCTTACCCTCTCTCATAGACTTTTCAAATATTGCTATCAGGAAAAGTGCTTCACTCTCTGCTACTTAAATACACGAACTGAGTTGTCTTTAGGCCAAGGAGCTTTATTGGATTCGATCCGTCGCAAAGGATTCCATCCACCTTACGCTGTTGCAGCATAAGGAGCTGGAGGTTGATTCCCCATACTGCTTTGATGCGTTGAGACGGGCTGTATGTCCGTGTATGTAATTTTAATTGCTAAACAGCTGAAGTAGGAGAAGGGAGTCGGAGAGAAAATACCCCGCATAATGTCTGAATAGCAGCGAAGAGGGGAAATACGCGGTCGGTGAATAACAGCCATTAGGGATTTCCTTATCCCCCCGTATCCCAAGGCGGTTCTTAATCCAACTTGTTACATATCCCAGTAGATAGGAATGATACGCAGAGACGTTTCCTCTTCCGAGACTGCTGGATTCATACCATAGCTATGTCTATCACCTTTTTATATAACCATTAATGTATTCTAAAAATTTAGGAAAAGCAGACGTCTTCATTTAAGCTTCTCAAGGAATAAATCGGACAGGATAGAATATTTACCTTACGTAAGAATTTTATCGGCTAAGTTTGACCTAATTCAAGCTTACTTTGAATTAATTTAGCCATTATATTTATTAAATACTCTTACTATTGCATGAACATTACTTTTAACTGTTTTATCCTTCTCTATATCAGGAAATCACTATCTTTAAGTAGCGTATTTTCGACTTAGAAGACGCGGGTTTTTCACGAAATGATGCGCGTCATCCAGCGTCTTAAAACGTCAATGCATATCTCAGAAAGACCATCGGGAAAGCGTCTTAAAAGCCGAAAAATAGGATACTCATAACCACAACAGAAAATAAGTCAAATAAGAAGTAATGCATATCATTTGGGGACGCTTGATGGAATTTTATTATAGAAGAATCTTTAATAGCGACACTTGTACAAAATCCGCAAGAAGATTTTAACCTTTACCTCTGCAACTGTGTATGTAACTCTTTGATTCTTAGGTTTCTCCTCAGTTTAGATGATGTCGTGATTTACGCCAAAATTAGTTAACTTTTTTATTTTTCTTGTGGAATTTGTACCATTCTCGCTGTTAAAGATACATAACATATGAATTTTATAGTTAAATGCATTTATAACGTTATTGTACAGGAATATGAAGTCATCTGAGAGATTTTTCCGATCGCAAAGGAAAGTTTTCTGAGAACAATAAGCAAACGCGAAATCGTCTTATCCGCAGGAAAAGCAAATTTATTGTTGTCTTCCCTGAAGCTGTTCTTCGTTATGATCTCGAAAACTCATTCTGGTGATATGGGAGTCAGTGCGCTGTCACCCACTGAAATGTAGCATTTCTGGACCTCGAGCCAAAATGGGAAGTTTTCATCATGGAAGTATATCAGCATTCACAAAAAATAACGGGTAGCAAGAAAGGAACGCGAGCGTAGGTTTTCTCCGCCCAACACCAAACCTTGGATTCTCTTTCTTCAGTCGTCTTCGGGAATATCTCTCTCGTCGGCCAACGACTAGATAAACATGTGCATAGCTCAGGGGAGGATCGTGATCGGTTAATTGAGTGGTGAGTAACTTGTCTGGCTGGCCGCCAAATTAATCGCTCTCTAAGCCCTTGACATTGAAATAAGGAGTAACGAAGCTCTTTTTGCTTACATTCAATGTTATCCCTATCAGATCCGTCTGAATGGGGCAGTCGCTACGGGCCCCGCGCCCATAGGGGCCCTGTGTACTGTTAAGAATGAAATGTAAGCAAGACGAAACCCTTCCAAGATTATCTCAAGGAGCATGCCTAAGCGTGTCATTCATGAGCGTCAAAACAAATACGGCTTCATTCAAAGGATCCTAAAATGAATGAGAGGAAAAAACGAACGGGTACACAATGATAATAATACTTATCGTCATTTTAATTTGTATCATTACGCTCTTTATTGTGATGTATGGCCCAGATGGCATGCATACAAATATCTTAAAGAACTGAAACACGCATATCCGACATATCTGCGGCAAGGTAATTAAAAATCTCGGCTTTATAAATTTCACTGTAGGTAGGTGCGATGAAAAGGTGGAAAATGCTGATTCACCGCTCAGGTCCCATCCAGAATATACGGCAAGTGGGCTTTGACATGTGGGCAGCGTTTTTACCTTTGGGTGAAAGCGGTCCCCACTTTCCAAAAGGAAAAGGTGATGCGATGAAAAGGTGGAAAATACTGATTCACCGCTCAGGTCCCATCCAGAATATCCTAAGTAAATTCTTGTTTAAGAACTCATTTTTTTGTGATCGAGACGCGAAGACAACAAGCTTAAGTATTATTATAAATACTGAGTATTTAGCTATATAATAGTTCAACGCCCGGTGTTTACACCCCATGTATTATTGTACTACATAGACGTAATACGGTAGATGTAAATGGACCTCTATAATCTAACCTCTGAAGTCAGTGAAAGGGTTAAAATTTACCGTTAAATCCCAACACCAACTGGAGAAAAGATTCGATGTAGGAATAGACTGCGCACTTGAAGGATTGCTCAGAAAGAGTCACGGTGTAGGGAAGCCTTACTAAAGAAAGAAAGAGAAGGAAACCCTCGGAACAAAGATAAAATCCAGACTCTGACGAAATTATTTTAGAAATCTTAATACCATTAATGAATAGATATAACATGAAATGTGTTATTTTTATAGACTTACCATGATACTAATTCTTTCTTACTATTCTGAATTCAGTTGAATTGACAAAAGTACCTTTTCATAAATTAATGTAGGTTAATAATTAATTTTCATAATTGTCTAATTATCAAATTAAATCATAAAGCAACATCTCAGGAAATAAAGTTTTGGAATTTGAATCAATCAAGGTCTCGTCAATGAGAACACCCGAACCAGAATTTTATCCATAATTTATACGCTTCATATACCATGAAAATCTCAGAAATATGCACATTCTCAAGTATTCATTGGTAGCGAGAAGCATAATAGAATACAGAGTGTAAAGCAACCGATACTTTTTCCTGTACTCTATCGAGTGATTGTTTAAGGTATTTCGCGGACGTCAAGATGTCTTCTTGTAAGCATACGTTGAGAATCGGAGTAATCGGTCAATCGTACACGCTGTCAATTTACGTGATAGAGAATGGCTGTAATAGCGTCCGATAACGCGTTCGGAGTTGAACGGCTTTTGTCAGATGTGCGTGTTGTTGACCTTAGCCATACATCGATCCACAAAGTTCAAGCAACCATTTGTATCCTTCACTGATGACTGACATCATGCTTCGAATTGTAATTCTGGGAGAAGCCGCAGAATTTCCGCTCCATTCATATCGAATACGGTCGCCGAATTATCTACACCAGAGAATTACATTTTGAGTACCTGGGTGGTGGGAATTAGCTGGGCTTAACTCGTGAAGACGAAGCATAAATACGGAATAACAAGGTTAAAATGACTTATTAATGCAATGATTCAGGACACTTAATGCTAAAAGAATACACGATACACCTCTTCAAGACAAAATATTACAAGAATACAAAATATATAAAATTAAAAATTTTCAAATAGTAACAGAATCATAGGAAAACAGAAGCATTTTAAGAAAAAAACAGAGGATGACAAAGAATAAAATTTAATGGGATAAGACTAAATATAATCATATAATATACAATTAAATGATGTAAGGGTTAACAGGCTTTAAATTCCACAGGTAATGAATTCAAGAGTTGACAATTTATTAAATCAATACCAAATGAAAAATATTGTTTGTCGCGTCGAACCAAGATTTCTGTGGATCTTCGTCGAGGAGAAATTCAAGGACACATCTAAAATTTCAGAAAAACAGGTAAAAGTTCCTTTATATAAATAAATTCTTTTTTCTTGCTCCTCAGAACTTTGCTAAGCTTCTTTCAAGTCCAAACTGACTCGTTTTTCTATTTGTAAAAATGTCCGAAATTTCCGAAAAATCATTTTATATTTTAGGTAAATTTTTGTCATTACTGAATTATGGTCAGAACTTCCATCAGCTCTGGGGTAATTTCGCAAGTATGTAACTCTATGTCATCAAATCTTCGAATCAACTCCAAAATTCAATCAATCTGTCACCTTTCTCTATCTCCTGGGCTTTTTCCTTGCATACTTTATATTGCATTGAAATTGAGAGACAGCCATGCAAAGATTTTTACAGAAGCCTACCGTTGTCTGTTTCCATCATTTCTCTTTCCTAATCCAAATTCTTCTACGCCCCGTGATAATTTGGCTCTTATTCTCTTTTAGCATACCAATCACTTCCTCTATCGATCTTTCTCTCGTACTAATCTATCTTTCTCACAATATCCATCAGTTAAAACACAAAGTATTCTTCCCGGTGTGTATAAGATATCCTTTCGGCGTGGAGTTATAAGCAACTCGAAAGTTTTTTCTACTTCAAGTGGCTACACAATAGCCTATCTTTTACTGTTGAGACGAAAACATAAAGTAGCCAACTTCCTTTTTTCTTATATTGAAAAAGTTAGCGAGGGGCTAAGTTTCAGAAGAACTCAGGAACTGTGACATTCGGAAGGCATAGTCAACTTCAACTGTAAGCACTCTCTCCCCAACAATTTATGGTCTTTTATTTCGAAACAAATAAACACCAAATTTTGATACGATTGAACATGTGGCACGGGCCTAGGATTTTCTCGCTGTGTTAGTCAGAAACATGGTGGAATTGAAGAGAGAGGTAGCAGCATTGTGAAAAATAGTGATCGGACGGTAAAAGTAGTGATGGGAAGGCTGATCGGTATCCGGAATCGAGAATATTCGTACATTTTTGGACAAACGGAATCAGGATCAGAATCGGACAATTTTTAACCTGATATCCAATTACTAAACGATTCTTTTGAATTTTTCGTTTAAAATTCAATCTTTCATTTCTGGTACTACTGATAAATAGATAAAATAAAATAATTATCGATTGAACTATCCTAAAGAATCGTATAAGTCGTAACAACGCCTCAATACGGTATTTATCTTACTTTTTCTTTTGTAAGATATTGAATCTTCCCTCAACTGTGTAAACTGTGCTTGGACTAACTTAAATTGTTTATACTTTCAATTGTGTAGAAATCATTTTATTACTATTTTTTATTAAAGTAACTTGGCTCATTAAGTATTGGTTTCCTAAACAAACATTACCCAAAATAAGGAAATTTGCTTTGTTGCAGGAATCGAAATTTTGGAGCAGTATCAGGAATGGTACCGAAATCGGTAAAAAATTTGGTATAGTTCCATCACTAGTTAAAATGCTTCGACTTTAGAAATCATTTTTCACACTGGGGTATCGCCACTGGGTCCTCTTTCACTAAAGACAAACTTTGTATCAAATTATCGTTTAACCAAGCGAAAACCGGAATGAATAATATTACGGTTCGATGCCCTGGTTGAATTAAAAATACTTTGTTAATTCTCATAGAGATTCATTATACAATATGCACATACCTTTATTTCTGCAGTGTAGTACGTTGTAGAATGAAAATGTAGTGAGGGATTCGGCAGAGGGAGTGTGGTTTTGGTTAGAAAAAGGAGGTATCAGGGTTGTGGTATGCGGAATGATACGTGTACATATTGGTATTGTCATGGTTGAATAAGCAATTATTTGGGATCCAGGAAATAAATGTATTTTACATTGATTTCTGTGACAACAAAAACAAATAACTGCTCAAGAGTATTTCGGATGTCGAGCGGCCATCAACAACGAATCGAATTCGCGAACCGAGGTCCGCTGCATTTAAATATAGGTAATACGCTAAACAAATACAGCCTGATACATTCACGTGAGCTCTACTAGTTTCATATAAGCGGCATGAATGATGAAAATAGCTTCCGAAATCTTGACTGAAATAAATTAATCTGGGGATTCTGTAAAATTTCAGCATTTGTGAATCGTTCAATCCGAGGGTAAGTATTGGAAACTGCTCCAAAGGAAGGAATGGAAGGTCAAACGTGGATGTTTGCAGGCGCAGGAAACCTCTCAAATTTAATCTAAGGATACGGAACCTCTACCTTTGGAGATGAATCTCCCGATTCGCTCCGGAATCCAGACGATTTTAAGAAATTTTATCCATGTCCTTCCGGAGAAATTCATGATTTTCATTCCTTTCTATATATTCAGTGGGATTCCTTATCGCTGATCAAGAAGATCGATTTCCGTATTCTATGCACTTGAGGCCTCTCTCAGTTTTCACAGTATGGACCAATTTCGGATCTATTGTCCTGTTCCAATGCCTTTCTCTGTACATTTTCCAACTCCCACTGACACTTCCTCTTTTATCGGAAACTATGAGAGGTACTCTATGAAAAACACGAATCCTTCTAATGTTTCATTCAAACCCATATGGATTGCTACAATCTGTCTTTCCCTTGGCCCAACTTCCAAAATAAAAATCTGCGAAGTAAATTCTATGGAGGAAGAAATACCATCTATAATACATCACTATCATGACAGATATTGAAGAATGAGGTTTCTAATTGGTTGCCAGATCGAAAGTTTTATGCGCAATATGTAATTGATAATAGATTTTATGCAGTTGTTGAAGATGTATCGGCCTGCTTTTGAAAAACAAAACGTGTAAAGATTGGGTACATACACTATTTAATAGTTTATTAGGTCAAAATAGCATAAGATTTTAATTACGAAAATGACATAAAATTTACCGTACATGAAACTCCGCTCTTTATGGAAATAAGGTATGTCAGAAATTTAACCTGAGTTCGTTCAGAAGATAATTAAACGTGTTTCAATCTTGGCATTTCATGATAAATATGATCTAATGGAAAAAGTGCCATGGCTCAAAATTGGACCAAAATCGCTTCAAGTTTACATAAAAGAATAAAAATATTAGCACTTTTATCTTCATTACTTTTCTAGACAGTTTGTCCATGGAGAGTTGGAATTAGATTACAATTAAATTAAGCGTAATGCTTAATAGGAAGACGTTATGAAAGTAAATATTAAATAGTAAAATAAAGGAAGACAAATTTTACCAGCAGACAAGCATGATAGAATTTGGCTCTATTTCTGTGCTTCTGTAAATTGCTTTCTACAACCAAGTTCGTCGTGGAATTCGCATATCAAGCAAATAATATAGGGTGTTATAGAAGATATTCTTTAATAATAATATTATATCAAAATGTGAAAAATGTCTTTTGGTCGTTGAAATACACGGTATTTCATAAAGGAAAAACCGGTATCTAAGCTAGATAAAATTTATATAAATGAATATTATGAATAAAGTCCGTATTGGTGGTTCATGAAATATTAAGTGTAAATAAAGTACGGCTTCCTAAGTGTTAGTAAACTACAGAAGTTAATCATGAAATCGGTTCTTTTTCTGAAAGACTCTGTATTTCCAAAGAAAACTAATCCTATCAGATATTAATTACTTATAAAGGTTTCCGTCATTGTGCGCCGTATGCAATCAAAATGACTGGCTGCATTGCGAAATATGCCTAATATAAATGAAGAATGTCATAAAATAGTCCTTTCGAGTATTGATTTTACCATAATGTCAACGAACTCGTCATTATTTTCTACAGCTTGAGGAATTGACTTGGATTCTATTTGTGAAACCAAATCCACAGTCATATCCTACTAGCTTCTTTTTGGCCTGTTACAAAGCCTAAATAATTTAATTAATTGTCTCCCTTATGTTTTTTGCTAATGGTTAGATTCTGATTTAATCACTTTGCATGGTATGCGAGTTAATAAAGGGAAAATATAGATGGAAGACGAATAATTTTAACAAGCTCACAGATTTAATTTCATTTAAGAACTAACATGGTAGGTTATCTCATTAAAATAATGTCACAAGGAACAAATATCGCGAAGGAATCTCACCTCTAAATATCAGTAAACATTGAAGCCTTAATTCCATAAAGATTCTAATTCTAACTCAAGAATAATCCCAAACACCATTGGATTTTGCACCCTTCCTAGTTCGGACGGTGCAAAATTCCCATGCTAATAAAATCTAGGCCCTTTATTTTTTCCTCGGCTCGCAAACATTTCGTTTTATTCGAAATATCCAAACACATTTCATGTTCACATGGATTAATGCTATTTATACCATCTCATTCCCGTTTATACTCAGCGTGATACACATTATTCCTAACTCCGACGCATCGTATTTTCAGTGTTTTACGCGTTTACATAGTCTCTTCTGGATTCAGAGCAATCTTCTAACATATCACGTTCCTATGTCCGATTAGCAAAAGAGAAGATTATTTGGTCTTCTCGTAAATCGCATACCTTGCTTTAGATGTAGATTCGTTGAGGAGCACACTTTTTAGGGATAAAATATAAAATTCGTTACAAGTAATTTTTTATCGATAGTCCTTGTCACGGAACAGGAATATATCTTTGGGCCATATCGCGGTTTTAATGCAGAGTACGAAATGGTAGTGTAGTATATTTTTCTCTTTTTCATTAAATTTATCCAGCATATTTCGAAATAATATACATATTTAAGTCAATCGGATTTCAGCACACCCATGCTCTACCATATCAGAGAGGTAATTCCACTATTTTGGCCCTTCCTTGAAAAACTGCGAAACCTCGTGAGAAGAAATGCACGTATGTGCTATCTTTGTCGGATGTTTGTTTTAGAACTGCTGTGATTAACTTAAGAAATGTCCTTTTTATGACAGCAGTGTCAGGTTAGTGAAATATTGCGGTGGTTTTTGCTTTCTGCGTTTGCGGAGGAAGCTAGAGTGTCCCTATTCTGTTTCATGCTAAGTGATGGAAGTTTTCGGAGAGATTCTCTCTCGCCTCAGGGTAGATGCTGGCCAGAGTTAATTGTCTCCTCTTAGCATAAGTTTCACGTAGCACGAGCTGCTGCCAAGCCTGGAGCACATCCGCAGTACTCGAGATTATAAAAAATAAACAGACGTAAGCTTGCCGACGGGTTCAGTCTTACTTCATTCAATGCTGAATGTTCGTCCGTCTTCACAAAATTCCTCAATGGTCTGGTTTTTAACAGTTCGCCGTCAGCAATAGAGCCAGTAAAATTTAAGAGGCCTTCTATCTTAGAGCTGAAATAGGTTACCAATGCTATCTTAAAGACTCTTGAAATTAAAATATTGTTCAATAGCATTATTCATCTAGAATTATTTACATTAAAGTCACAAAAATTTTATCTAAAATATCAAACTCTGGCCAAGGATAGCATTTTTCTCCTTCACACTTACTTTCACGTCCGTAATTGACCCTCAAGATGAGCTACTGTTGAATTTTGCAATTTTAAGTAAATTAATCACACCCCTTGATTTATTGACTCCAGAACATTTAAAAAAATTGTGTAATGTACTTTTTCTATGAAGACAGCGAAATTCGTCCATTCGTCACCAGTAATGACACCACCTATGGAAGCTTTAGCATTCGCTATAAGGTTCACAAAGATATGTATCATAATTTCATCATCATTAATTGTTGGACTTAACGATCTCCGTTAAACCTAATTAAAATCACATCCCGTCGCTAAGTCCCCTTTTTAGCATATAAATCTTACTAAAATGTAGTAAAAGTAGTCTTAACTTACTAAATCAATAATTTCAGCGGCAATATGCGAATATTCTAATTCATATTCTGATTCAGGTGTACTTCTATATTTCATCGCCTAATTTACTTCATTGCGGTTGTGACAATAGTTGATGTTTGAATAGTGATACGCTGTGGTGAATTTCATACTAATGTAGCAAATAACTCATTTCGTAACTTTACAATTCATGAAGAAAAATAAGATTAGATTAGATTGACCCTTTATTCCGTGAGGCTAAGTCCGAGTGGGCCACTATTCCGCCTAAACACATATATTTTATATTTAACGAATACACGAAAAAATTGAGAGTGGGGAAAAAATCTTCGTAACTACAAATGTGTGTAATGGTGGAAAAAGAAAGAAATCCCACCAAGGGAAAATAACCATAGAAAAGGGTAAAATAATCCGCGAAAACATTATATTTCCGCTATATAAAACATAAAACCAAATTCTATAATATATGTACAGAATGAATTAAAATATGCCAATGTGCAATGCGAAAGATATAAATTAGCGAAAGATGGCGTAGTATATAATCAAAACTTACTAGGAATCATCCATTTATTAACAATTTTCTAATAAGGTCATGATAATATTTTATAAAGTAGAAGGATGATGACATCTGTGTTGAGTTTAATTATAAAAAAATCATTTTAGTTCATCAAATACAAGATGCATGGAAACATACGTGCAATAATGAGAGTTCCTGATCAACTAAAAGAAAATATAATGCTCCAAAGACTGCAAAATACGTTGAGCATAATTGTAATTGAAATATGTTAATTGAGTAGAAGAATGATGATGCGATATTGTCATTCATTGTTTCTCTTACGCTTTGAGAAAAGGAACCAGGTTTCACGTCAAATGCTCATATTGACTTATGTGCATCATGTTAATTATCATTATCCTAGCATTGAGACAATCAATTAAATGCCTCCCAAACATTAACTAAATCAATCAATTAATATTTTCAGTGTTATATGAACTATTATTGGACACATTCTGAGCCTCTTTACTCGCTGGTGGAGCTGTGGTACTCGAAAATGTTTCTAAAGTACTCACATTTGTTTGGTGCCTAAAAACGCTGCAGTCATTTATCAAAGAGGTAGCCAGCGTGATTCTCCCTCCTGACCGAGCTAACAGATCACCAACTCATTTGCAACCATTCTTTTCTTTCTTTCACTAGAATCGGTGAATTCTTTCAATCGAATTCCGATCGCTCTCCCTCGTGACGAATTTTCAAGGGAAATTTCCGTCTACAGATTATACGGTCATTTATACGGGCGATGTGCGGTGTTTTCTCAAGAGTGCATTGAATTTCATCAGAAAGCTTTAATGATTGAAGCAAACGCATGAATTTCGGTCAACGTTCCTTATTAATAGAAACGGATTACGGTAACGTACGGAAATAGAAGAGAAAAACGAGACTTGGATGCCCCGTCGGCAAACGTTTTGACTCGTGGCATTCATTCAAAGTAAATTCTGCACTGCGGACTGCGTTTTATAATGAATTATGACGTTTTCGCTAGAAGATTAATGTTCTACAGATACCTTGCATCGCTCTGCTCTTTACTCGCATATCTTGCATACCATTTTCATTTAGATACTTTTCATTTACGTAGGAAAATGTTCTGTTATTGCGCTGCGATATCGCGGTGGACGAAGATATTTCGCTCCGGAATTTCATTCATTAGCCAAATTCATTGCAAGCTCAATCCTATACTAAATGGAATTAAGGAAAGGAATCCGTGCCGAATACCCTATGATATTAAATAAACGCTGTTTTATTCGCTTGAATAAATCTAATAGAGAAAAATTCGTTACAGAAAAATGCACAATCGGAAAAGGCAATAAAAAATTGAAATCATAAAGAAAGATAAAAGCACCTGAAGACACAAGTTTTTATTATCCATGTTTAAGTCGTATAAAATTGTTACTACAATTATAACTAAAATATGATGGTGGAGGCATTTATTGATTGCCAATGATTTGAGAATTACAGAATTAGTTAACACTTTGATCTCATTCAGAGGTTTCTCGGCAAGATCCATTTTTCCTGTCCTAATCATCATTATGTGAGGTACATAATAGAGTAAGAAAAGATAGATAATTTCGAAATGTACACTATTATATCGCCGACAAGATAAAGTATCGTAAAAAAATAAGGGTTTTAAATTCGTAATTAAATGATGCACTCAGGTCTCACTTCGTGGTATTCATAAATGCAAAACGGCTTCATGTAATGAAACTTTATCATGAAGCCGTTTTCAGTAAATTGATATTAGTATGAGAAATCAAATCGTCCTTAAGGCGGTTTGAATGCAGAAAATGGATACAAGCTAGTTAATTTTTTTAACTATTTTAAAACTAACATCATCTCTGCTTATTCATTTCCTTTTTTATTGCATCGTTAAACATCCATTTATTCGAATTGTTTGATGAGATCCAAATATAAATTGTTACACGTGCCAGAAGAGCAAAATGCACACCCACGCTTTATTGAAAATTCCAACGAAGATAATGGAATTCAGAATATGTTTTCCTAGTAACAGCTGGCAGCGACCGTAAAATCTCCAAAAATCGAATAAATGTAGCATAAAATTAATAGCGGCATCGAATATTTACTAGCGAATAATAATCTGTGGATTTCCTCTAATCCCGGAATTCTGGGAATTATATTTAGGATGCCATAAATAACGCATTCCGCTAAGCTCATGGCTGTTATTGATTGGCTTGAGCGAAGAGTAAATATTTGACTCGTGTGTTCGAATATGAACATTAATTAATTTGAAAAAATATAGATGAAAAAAAATGTGAGGGAAAGGTACTTTAGAATTTTTTCTTTTTCAAATTCTAGTTATTCATCAAAGCCAGCTAAATAATATCAAATTGATAACGCATTTATACTGTGGTCACTTTAAATGCGCGATGTTTAGTAATTCATTCTCCAGTTAGAAAGAAATCACATTATAGGTGATGGTGGTGATTATGGTGATGGTCAACCTTGTAATTTTCTCCGCAAATATCGATACTAGCAATTGTTCAGCACAGTGTATTTATGTATTGTGTCGTATAACGTGGCCTCATATGACGAATGAATTGGTAGGCAAGCGATCCCTCAAAAATGTTCTTTTTAATGACTGAGTTATTTGGGGCGATATCCACCTCGTACTAAGCGAGTCCAAAATTCAACAGTTGGCAGGAAGTGACCTTGTACCATAGGTATATTATGAAATAAAGAACGCTTTGTCATGGCGATCCTTAGGAGGATTAGGGTCAGTAGATAAAAACGACAATAAACTACCGCCAACACAGAATCTCGTCAAATTTTGAAATAGATATTCAGAGGCGTGACATAGTTCAAAGACACTTAATCCAGGATTGCTGGTTTTACCATAGAATCTTCATTGCTCTACCGGCTTCGAGAGAAAGTTAAATATACTATTGAAAGTTAAAAATACTATTTCTTTATTAACGACAAATGTTTATAGCTCATGTACACAAAGTTACAATTAATTATTTTCAAACGCTTCTTACGTTTATGTAGTAAATCAGGATCGGGTATTAGGGTGTTTCTGAAACAAGCTTGATGAAGCAATTAATAATTTAAGTCTATTTTTTAATTTTGAGCTCCTTGCAATATTATGATCCAAAAGCCTAAACTTCATAATCAAAAGCATAATACATAGTCAATAATATCATGCAAATATCCGTTATAACAGGATACGCTTCAAACTCCATTTTTTCTGAGCATAAATAATATCAAAGTTATAGGCGAATGAAGAATCAGCCGTTTCTGACGACGCGTCGTTTCAATTCGAATTTGAGATTCGCACATCACGTCCCAACGTGAAAAAATCTTGTGCGATCCTCCGAAAATCGGAAAACCAGAAAGAATAAAGTGACTGCCGCGAGTAATTAACCTACTAGAGTAAATTGTAGATTGAGTATGGAAAGAGTTCTTCCATCTTCCATGTATAAGACATTGAGAAAATCATTTGAAAATAATCAAGCTGGTTAAATGACTTTCTCCGGGAGGAGCAGTTTACCTGGTGAGGAAAGTCGAAGTAATATTTCACGTATGTAATGGAAGACAAAAGACCTGAACGCACTTGCCGCGGCGGTATGGCGGGGTACACAGAGTACCGTTTAATGAAACGTCATCAAACGGTACTCTGTGTACCCTCATAATTACGGATTATAATCTCCGACAAGACGCCCCAGGCTTTTATCAATGTACACAGAGTACAATTTGACGGCGTAAAAACGCTTCTTTACCTCTTACATTCAGCTCAGAGGCATCAGTCGGTATTGAGGAAGATATCTGCGTGAACGAAATCGAGATCCGAATATTCGTTTCGATTGTTTTCTGCAGCAATTTTCTTTCTTCTGTAATCCAAGTTCCAAGGATCCTTTGCCTCTTTCGGATGGGAAAGATCATAGTGGATCGGATGAGTCCTGATTTCCTTCGCAATATCTTCCATGTTAGCCTTTCAAATTTACTTCACCCGCGACTGACAGAGCCAATCTATAAATTAAGTTGGAAGAATGAGATACTTCGGATCAGGAAATCCCCAAATGTGGGATCGATGAGTATCCCTCGGAAACAGCATATTTGCATTTACTTCTGAGAAAACGGAATACGCTATCATCTTCGGTCTTGGTTGCAACTCTTTGAATACACCTACCTGTTCTTCCTTATAGACCTCAGCCATTCACAGCGTTAATACTTTCCCCTCGTAACCCTTCTTCTATCATTCATTTCTTCCTTGTACGCTGATACCCTTACACCATGGCTCCCTAGGCCACTGCTTTTCCCTTACCCTTCCTTTCTTTTTGTTTTACTAACGGATTGGATTTTTAAGTTTCCCGCATACCGTTTCCCATATCTTCCTTCCACTGCTTCTGCAAAAATTTGTTTTAATGGACCTATGCTGCCTATGTAAAAATTTAATTTGAGCCTACCCAAGGTTAATTGCTTAATACTTGAAATTTCGTGAGATGGAGTTGATTCTTCCTCACTCCATCTGTATATAAGTTCACCCACGAAAGTAAACCAACAGTTTTCATAAGGTGTATCACATTATTGCATGCTGTGCACGATTTTAAAGGTTTCCTATCATTAATTAATTTCCCTTCAGTTATGCAGTCGCTAAAAATTGCTCGCTGGATCAACTGATTTTTAAATAATATTTACATTATGCAGTGTTTCAGTTTTGCCAACAAAATACAGCTGGGGTTTATCGCTGTCTTTAGATGGTATCCTGAATATCATACTCCTGTACTCTAATGAACCATTGTGCGCATAACTCATAAAAGATGCTCCGTCTGAGAATTTCCTTAAATTTTATTTTAATTTACCGCCTTATTGTGATGATTTTACTGATCATCCCTTTCGCTGGGCGATTTCCACAAGAACAATCCTACAAAGGAAGCAGTTAAATAATAACTTTTATATTGGTGTAATTACCGATTTTCCCATTGCAAGTTCTACGAGGACATTTCTGAAAGCTTTCTTTCCTAGAAGAACTAGGAAATTATGGAAGATAAATAACGAGTCACCAATATGACTTTTTAATGAAATAAAAAATCTTGCGAGAGACTTTTTAAAATGTCCAACAAAAATTAAAATAAATGTTTCATAAATCTTAATTTTAAATTATATTTTACGGCGCATTCTGATATTTATTAATTTCTGGTGTTGAAACTCAGTAAATAAGCACAATGGTAGCTTTCGGGAAACTTTTCACATCTCTGTTGTAAAAGGCAGGTTGTATTCGTGCGTAGGAAACGTTATTTATGGCGTAATGTTTAATTTCAAAGGTAAATTGAAAAAATATTTTTATTCTATATTACACAGAAATTAAAAGTGCTTCCTATCAATGAAGTAAGGAATGTACGTACATAAGGAATGTACTCCGAGAATCCTTAATGCCATTTTCAACCAATTCCTCCAAAATACGGTTATGAATTGGTTCTAATTGGTCAATAACAGTCACTTGTTTAGTAAACGTATTGGCAAACATAATTTTTACAATACCTTACGGCATTGATACTCTATGGAATTCTATCGCTTTAATATTTTCAAAACGCTGTCCAATGTAGAAATATCGTTAGGGCATTGTGAGAATGATTGTAAGCGAAGAAATTTATCTTAAGGATTCTTGCACCGAGCGCGCACTTGTCGCTAGAGAAAAAGAAAGGAAGAAGTGTCTTTGTGTTAAGGCAAGGTGGGTTCAGCCTTAAAGGGTGGGTCATCCGACCCGCCATCTGATCAATCCAGCGTGCGCAGAAGCCTTTCCTTTATTCCCATTCCTGTAGGCCAAGATAAAAGGGGATTGTTTTCACCTCCAAGAAGGAGGAAGCGTTTGGCATCATTGCCAAGTAAAAGGAAGCTGGGGAAGGAGATTCTAACCCAATAAAAATTCTCATCCTCGATTCGTTGAAGCCCTTAAGAGTTCATCTCTCTAGAAATCTACCGAAGGATAGACTATTAGTACGATGTGTGGGCTCATCTAATAAAAGGATAGGATTATGAAAGAGAAGACCTTTGAAGGAGAATGCAGAAATGAATTACATTTTTGTAGGTCGTTGATTAAGAACGCACTTACTCTGAAAGCCCACCACGGAAATTTTTACCTTCAAAATTAGAGAAGTCCAATTCTGAGAAAATAGGCTTCCATCTGCGACAGAGTACGTTTGGGGAGAGAGAGAGAGCAGAAAAAAGTTGGATATTCGATTTAAAAAAGAACGACGACCGACTTCATTAAAAGCTTCCTTCTCCTCACCAAAGGTTCCAATCATCGAATCTAGAAGGAAAAGGTCTCTAAAATAATTTGGGAGTAGTTGAATTATCTTACCAATGAAAGAAATATGAAATTTGTGAAGCTGCGTAGTACCAACTTGGACAATATCTGAAGTTTCCTTCGTAAAATTCAAAGGAAGAATTGCGGAACAGGATGTAAGCTGGTTCTTATGATTTGATCCCCAGTAATTTTCCAAAGGGACGATTTTCCTACAAAAGAATACGGATAAGTGGAGGTCACGACACTCAAGCTAAGGGATTATTCTCAACGCCGTAATTAAATTTGTAGGATTGAAGGTCCTTACGCCAGTACGCCAAAACGACCCACGGTTGCAATTCAAGCACATCACCACTCGAATACGGTCGATATTGACATCCGCAGTAGATTTAGAAGAACTTAGGAGAATTTACTTTGGTACCCTGAAAGCCGACTCAGGGGATTTGGGGGCTACAACATCCCGAATCGCAGTTCTTATTTGGGCTTGAATTAAACCTATAGAATTGACAATCGTAGACGCGAAATTATGAATTTTTTAATGCTTTATATTCTTCCTTTTGTATTTTATTGCCAGTAGATTTCCGATCGTCTGATAAACATAAAATTTATTGGATAATAGGATCGTCGGATATAGCGCGGAATCAAAGCCAAAATTGAAAATGTGTCACTCAAATACACTTGAAAACAATAGAACGGTAAATCCTTTTTTATTCAGGGTAATGATGGGGAGAGGATGCAAGAAGATGCGGAGATTATACGCAAAACGGATGATTCGCCCACGGATAATCGATGGATCAGTGTAGTTGTAGTAATAGACGCTTGCTTTTAGCACACTTACTGTTGTTTATAAATAAAGTCGAGTCAACCGCACGCTGAATGGGTTAAATTAAAATTCGAATTTCAGAATATTTGATGAAGTCAACATGGTATGTTTACATTATGATACGTTTACATTATCATATAGTTACATTATCATATATTTACATTATCATATATTTACATTATCATATATTTACATTATCATATATTTACATTATCATATATTTACATTATCATATATTTACAATATGCTATGTTTATATAGAGACTGCTTAGATATGTCGTAATATTCACCGGCTGAAAGAGTTGATCACATGGATTTTTAAATGCGTTCGAATGGATTTGCATTGACGCTCATGCAAACTATAGCAGAATAACAGGGATAATCTAGAGAATCGCCCGTCAGCCGTAGTACCTAATTCAAATCAACTGATACAAAGATGTAAAATCGAGGGAGATTGATTGAAATGGGTGGCGATCATCATTTTTAAACCTACCAGCTCTCAGCATCAGCTCTTGACGCCCATGTTTAGAGGGTGCAGTAATACCATTCTAACTCTCTCTCGGTCCTTCTGCAGTAGGGAGAGCGACCGGAAGTAACTATTACAGCACATTAAACGAGATCCAGGGACGCCGTGAGTAAAATGCAAATTAAAATTTCCCGGGAATCTACCGAATTTTCCATGTTCGTTCTTTTCTAGATGAAACTTATACATTCATTAACTCAGGAGTCTCAATAGCTAAGAAGTATTGAATATAAGTTATTTTATAAAAAGGCCACAGAGTGCGATTGGAAATTTGAGCAATTATGTTTCTGCACACCATAGATATAACAGATCGACGGCATAAAAACATACTGAGGAATAAATACCCTTTAGATATAAATTTGGAAACTTCACGATGCGTAAATGGAAGTTTTCAATCAGCTAAAGATACCACCGGCTCTTACTCAATATTGCCGTTTAGAATTCAGGCTTACGGTAGTTCTTGCGTTTTGAGTCACGCAAAATGAATGACAATCTTTTTTATGGTAGAAATTCATTTGAAATCCACCGCTGATATGACAAAATGTCTGTTATTTCTCTCCCATAGAAATTCACAAAGTATGAATTAATCTAGATCATTAATTATTTTTGCAGCTTGTTATTTGCTTGCCAGCTATTAGCTACGTCGAAATCATGACCTTTATCAGTAAACCCTGTTAGAGATTCCTAATCTTCGCTAATAATTCCTGTCATTCCTGACGAATCGCAAGTGGAGTTTCTCAATGATAAGTTGTGCATTTTTTGCATCTCTTTGTGATTCCAACCATACTGACTCTGAATGTTGTTTGAATTTGCTGAGGTCATCAGATTCTTCTTGCAATATTTTTGAGACTGTGGCGTTCTCATATTTGCTGAAAGGAGATCGCCGGCTTCTTAATCTACTCATTCATTTTAATAATCAGAGGTTCCATTCCCACTGAATGGAACCCTTTTACAATGATCGTAAGACGCATAAGATATTCCGTTCTTGAAAATTTCACGCGATTTTCCATTTTCAAGCTTGACACCTGATGTAGAGACATTGTTTTCCTTTTTCTCTCCCTGGAAAGTAAAACGCTATTATATGAAATCGTAATAACAATTTTAGGGTCCACGGAATTATGGAAAAACTCTTTATCTGCGGTCAAGAATTCTTTATGGGACTTACTTCGGTTCACTGATAGTAAACGCTTAAGACGTCAATGATATAATAAATAATGAATCAAATGGTAATCCTGTAGAATGCAAGAATTGAAGCGAGAGAAAATTCTTGCTTGCTTGCTTCTATATACGTATATATTATTAACCAATGATGTAAGTAAAACAAACCCGAGCAGCGTAGCTGGCTTGGTTTATAAGCATTCATTATGCATTCCGCTGAAACTAACCACTTATGTTTCCCTTCAAAGCTACATGTTAAATTAAAGTTAACGTTTAAGATGAATCTCATAAGGATTGTCATCAAATATTGAGAAAATTCAGAGTAAGTCACCTTTTTCTTAAAATTTGGCTGTGATTGCTCCAGCATTATCTTCATCTAGGCTACCATAGGACGAGTTTCTCAGCTATCACCTCATTACATTGATTATTCAACTAATAGCGAGAAAATGGCGACTGCGATGAGGAATTTTGCCCTTCTCTCAATGAATTATCGTATCAGAGTTATTCACGATATGATCAAAATCAGACTTTTTCCATCGATTCTGCAAATGTTAAGAAGGCGAATGTGCTGAGTTGTTTTTAGTTGTTTAAACACCACCCTCGTGTGTCTTATGATCATTCCTATGATGAAGAGAAGGAAGCAAACGAGCTCTCCCTAAGCTATTATTCAATGTCTGTCAATATTATTTAATTTATGGTGGATTATAAGCATAAACCACCCCTACCCAACCTCTGTATTAAGTCCAAAAATCGCCACTTATTCGAAGGGCTACAGCAGCCTCTTCCTTTACTTCTTTTTTGTCATGTTAAATGTTCTAATCATTCCGGCATTCATATAAATTTAATATTTTATAGCAATAGTGGATTAGAAACACATGACTATATCCTTTCCACCATTCTTCTGTTTCTATCATTCCCAGCCCCGATATTTTTTATAAATATCAGCGGTCTACTGCTTCTACATCAGGTATATTTCTACTATAGGGTATAAAGATTCTAAGCCAGGCGTGTACAGACCGCTAGGAACGTAAAGCTTCACCGAGGATCATATTTCTCTCTATTTTTACCAAGTTTGGGATTGAAAAAATATCACAGCGGGCACTATTTTTACGAAGCTGCGCCACCATTTCCGAGATAGAGTTGTGTGTTCAATTTCTCTGATATTTTCCAGTTAAATTACAAAGTAAACCAATCTCAGTACACAATTCATAATACAATAGTTCATTAATGCATTTGTGAAAACTAAAGGCTTTCAAAGGAACAGTGAAACAAATTAGTTAGGGCCAGAAGAAAAAAGAAGGCTCAATCAGAGATCAAATTTACTTGATAAATTCAGAGTGAGTACGTTCATAGAAGATGTAACCGATATCATGCACCCTCCTGTATACCATTCTGATACTGCAAGAAAGATTAGAGAAATAGATTCAGTACATGTAGAAACGGAACCAGTTGGTTCAAGAATTCATCTTTTCCGAGAACGACACGCAAAGATAATAGACTAAGAATGTTGTTACGGTGCTTGCACCCCCTGCCACATGCCGAAAGGGGTTTGAAGGGTACGTATGTGGACGTAGATGTATATGCACTTAAATAAGTATTGCGCGGCCACCCAGGCCCTGAGAACTCTTTGGGGGCTTAATTTTTAGATGAAGTGCATCGTTCATTACATCATCGTTAACCAACAAGTAAAAAAAATAATTCATCATCCTTATTCATCAGTCTTTTTAAGTGATAATATACTGATATCACAGAAATTTATTTTCATTGTATTTTATCCGAAAAAATCGCCTGAGTCGCAGGTGGAAATGGCATTAAAGATTTATATATACATAATTTGATAATAAAACAGGCCAAATTTATATTTGTCAGATTTTCGAACATTTTGATTGAAGACCGTTTTTATTTGAATGGAAATTGAGATTTTGGATCGCCTCGAGTCCAAATTTCACCCTCCATGATAGATAAAATTTGGATGTTTTTTAAAGGGTGCGAGAACGCATTTTGAGATTTCGAGGGGTGCCAAAAGCTAAAGAGGTTAGAAACCACTGGTATGGAGAGAGCATTCCCAATTTCCACAGAGAACTCTCCCCCATTGTCAACCCTTTCTTTTATGGGCTAAAGTTCAACGGGCTGACGTCAATCGCTGCTTCAGTTTGCCCCCGTGGGATATTTCAAACCTCCTCTTTCTCGACACTGCTTGGACTTGCTTTATGATTTGCTAACTGCCATTATGAAACATTTTATCTCTTTATTTTGGTCTAAATTTAGTATGAACCCTCCCTGAGAGTGACAGCTCGGCGTATGACATGACATAAACACCATCATACCTCTTTTGCTCTATCGCGTGAAAAGTATCCTTTTTCAAAACGATTTTTATTTGTGTGTATTTTTCACGAATAGGTTCTTTCCGATTCGAGATTTTTAATTTTTCTCAATCTTCACATGTCTCTCATATTCATTTGCTTACAATGTTCGCAGCCAAAATCGCATTTTCTCATTATTTTATCGAGTAGGATATTCAAAAGGATAAGAGTCATATGCCCTCTCAAAACCAACTCATAGAGGGTTTTTGTGGTCCTCTTACACTTGAAAAAGCAATCGTCTAATTTAAATCCTACTCAGATAAACATGCAAATATCGACATTCACTCAATTTCTTGATTTTCAAGTAAAACTTCCTCACGAAACATTTTTGCAGAAGAAATTTTCTTTCTTGGGATTGATATAGTGAAAAAATGTTTTTGTCATCCCCTCACCATACTTTTTTCCAAGAACGCATTTCCTAAACATTTATGCTGTAAATTTTAGTAATATTGAATGTCTCCACCGAACCATTTCTGTCTTATATTTGAAGAAAAGAGAGGAGATAACGGAAATAAGATCAAATAAGAGAAAACAACGATGAACTGAATAAATTGATTTTAGTATAGAAATTGCTTCATAAAAATTCAGCGTCTGCGTTTGGCTGGTCAACGAATTGCTTCCAAAAATCATAGCGCCTGGAAGTAAAAGGCCTTTGTAGAGTCGATATCGTGACTTAAAAGTTACATCTAACATGCCATCATTTACATTAATAAGACATACATAATGTATAGTTGAATAGAAACAGAGAGAAAAACTTTAGAAGGAGTGGATGTTAAAAAATTACAGTGCCTCGCTTTTTATACATAATGTTCATCGCTTTCATGCTCAAAACTCACATTATCTCTTGCATTACAACCTCTACTTCAGATACTGCCATCTCCTTGATCCATAAGGGAAATTTTTACTTAATTGAGCTTCGTAATTATCGTTATCGATAAAGTACTAATAAACCGCTGAGGTCTCTAAGAATACAATATTCATCTTCACTTTCTATTTCTTTATAAAGATCTAATGCAATATTTTTAAAGGTCTCGCTTCTTGCACAATCTTTTTTACGATATCATTTTAGAATGGCTTGCCTATCCTTAGCCCACTTTTTTTTCTTTGTGTAGGTTTTGTGTCACATAGAAGCGATCGACGAGACTACTTGGTTCAAGACCACTCTGATACGAAATAACTACGGCGTATTACGAACTATTGAAATGTCATTTTATTCATTCTAACTATAAAAAAACAAAGAAAAGACCATACGAAAAATAAATACAGCTTGTATTTTAATCGAGTAATTTCAATAAAACCTACCACATGCGGATTGATTTAAAATCGGAAATTTTTCCTTCTAAAACTGGACCTATGAATTTCTGACTTCTAGAATTATTTCAACGTAGTTGAATTTTACAGGCAGGGCTGTTTCTCCAGATCCGGCCCTCATGATAATTCATGACTATTTAATTTATCACATATTATTCATTAATTATTAAGTGATTAATATACATTCGTTGCAGATCTGCGGACAATCAAGGGGCAATTTGTTTCCCTTTGCGACTTTCGATGTAAACGGTCCCTGTTTGGCTCCCACTAGAGGCAACAATAGTTTTCCAACATCAGCAACTTAATGCGGAGATACCTAAATGCTTATTTAGGCCTAGGAAAACAGATATAACATTATGGGAGTCGATGTACTTACTTGGCATCAACCATTATAATCCCCTCATGGATAGGTCTTTCCATATGGGCTGCCACTCCATAGATTTCTTTTCAAATGGTACATTTGCGTATACGATGCTGCAGAAAATAATCTCGTTGTTGTAAGTGAACGATCAATAGCTTGTCGCGTAAATTAACATCATATTTCTTTTTCTTCCACTGTCTGTGACAATGGAACTGTTGCTGATTCTTAAGTGTTGTTTTCTCAGAAGGTTGTCAACGTTGTTGCCATTGCTCTCTTTTGGAAGCTGTTTCACCTCCCCATAAGAGCAGCTCTGCACTTAGTGATTAACATCACACTATGATGCAATAACCTCCTCCGTATTCTTCCCCAGAACATTTCCTTTCAAAAATTTTTCAAGAAATATATCATGCCTAATCATATCACCTCTGATTTTAATTTCTGTGGAGTGAATTGTTTGTAAAAACGTTCCTTCTTCTTACTTATTCCAAATTTGTTTTTTTTTCTTCCACGAACCCATTTGTTTGATTTTTAAGTAGCCAGTAAGTTTCCCCTGAACGGACAGGACGCTCATTGACTAATTCAAATATTTTATCATACGTTTATGAATAAATATTTGAATTTTTAAAGTTATTAGTTGAAGTGAAGGAAAGAATGAGAAACGGCCTCTAATTCATAGCAAGGCGCTTTTTCACTTTCATAATCAGTAAAATAATAACTGGTAATAACGGTTAGTGGCCAATTTAATATGTTTGTGAAGTAAATGCTTAAAGAATAAAAATCCGGGTTTAATTGCGTCCATTGGGCGCCCTCCGGAGCGAGGCGCCACCGGTATTTGCCCCGATGCCAACGGACGCCTTTGGCATCGTACCACAAATTTAAGGCCCTATCTTTGGAATATATCTTCTGGAATATTCACAGATGCCAGCAATCACAATACTATAAAGGCTTGCTTATACGGTCTTTAAGCTGTTCTCTACTTCTATGAGCGTTGAAGAATTTTTGCAAACACTGAACCCTTAATAAAGGAAGCACCCGTTAGCCCTGTTGATCTTATCTTTACTAGATTCGTGAGTGAGTGAGTTCGTAACAGAAAAATTGCTTAAGTTACGGTGAAGAGAAGAATTTTGGAGGTGTATTAAGAAAAGAAATGTTTCCTCAAAAATCACTTTAAAATCAACTAGATATGCTGGATGAGGAATATTTTCTGTGATTGAGTCAAATTTTGGGTTAAACGGTTATGATGTCTTGGTACTCAATTATCAATATTTGAATTTTAGTAACTGAACTTCCTATTTGACTATTTTCTTATCATTCTTATAACAAAATTCAATCAACAAATTCTACTTAACCGTCACATAATTCTATGTTATAATTGCATAATCTTTGCATGGGGATCATTTTATCGGATAGAGGAAACCGTTTAGATGGTTACTCCACTCAACAACTCCCTGGTAAAGCTTAAACTATGCGACTGATTGAATGCTGAAAATGTTTTAAATGTGTAAGTAATACTTTCCATCAAAGAATAACCCACAAAAATCTGAATTTTTCTGATCCGTCATTTAATAACACTCACTTCTTAGCCTTGTATGGCTCGCTTTGAATATTTAAGATCGTATTTTTGCCTAGCAGCAGTAATAAATTTTATAGCGTACTATGTGAAACGTTCACCATGTTGAAATTATACATTAAAGAAAAATTTACCACCTTGATATTCTTCAGAACGTCTTATTATTACCGTATTCATGACAAAGGGATTGGTTAATTTTAGTATGAATAATTTTATGAGTATAAATCGTCTCGAATTATAAGAAAAAGGATTGGACGTAGAAAATATTCTTGAGAAGATGATTTTAAAAGATATACCATAGAATGTGGAAGTATAAATAATCGTAAGACCGCTACTGATGTTGAATTTCAAGGGGATGGAAATTCTTTACTGACAAGAAATCTTTTTATACCTGTCTACAGATATAACCACGGGTGGATATAGGGAGGTAGGGAGTAATATATAAACAATAGTATTACAACAATAGACAATCTGAATGACTTCCTAAGGAGTACCGGGTGTCAGCTTCAAAAAAATATTAATATTATTTGTGCATTCTTACTTACCCCCCATTGGAAGATTCTCACCAAACTACTACTCGTGAGTTCGATTGTGTAAAAAGTTTTATTACAAAATATCTGAGATATTTTACTTCCCTCTCTCAATATCACTCATCCCTTTCGTGGTTATCATGTAAGACTTTTATCAATCTGAATCTGCAATCTCGAGATATTAATCTGAAGATGCATTTTCGTGATTGATCGATGATTGTTGTTTCGAAACATGCTTTCCAAGAGCTCTTTCTCTTAGATACTGAACAGTAGGTGTTCTCCCGATAATTTTAATTCTTCGATAGAATGAAAGTAAGAAGCGACATGTGAATGCAATAAATTCTGCAATTCGACGAAGAAAGGAGCAGAACTATGCCAAGCGAGACATTCTTAAAGTCTCAAAATTATAAGTTTAGTATTGGCTAAGTCATTAATTATCGGCAATCATCGCCGAAGCCATATACACTGAGAAATTTTGTTTGGGTCATTTTAAATGAACATCCGTTTTCATGGCCATTATATTTACATTTCATGTTTAAAGAAAAAGTTAAACGTATTGAAGAAATAAGCGAATTAGCACAGGAGAATTATAAGTATAAAATAAAAATAAACAAATTTTGAGAACAAATTTATTGCTTCGTTATTGCATGCGCTTCATGATATATTAGCATTATTAAACCCCTAATATTATACGCGGGACCTTTAAAGCTTTTCCTCTCTATATCTATTCGCCTTTCCATAAATTATATTTCATTTTAATACTATGAATGACAGGTGAGATGGAAGAAGAGACTCAACAACCTTATTCTCGCCTAAATAAAAACATTTATTATTATTATTATAATCTCGCTCATGTTAAAAAGTAAGATAGCAGGTTTATGTTTCGTAAGGCGAATTTTCGGAATTCAGGGATTATATCAACGTAAACAGGGACGACTTTTATAATTTTGTGAGTAGTGATAGCGTTGAGGATAGCTGGATAGAGTTCCTTCGTATACTTAAAGAAGGCTTAGCTAGATTCGTTCCAATTAAAAAGTGAGGGGGAGCATAAGGAACCACTTTGCATGAATCATAAATTGCAGGCGTTGCATAGGAGGCAAAGGTTTTTACACGCACGGATGAAGAGGCTGGAGAAGATCGGATTTGACTTTGAAATTGAGCGACAGAAATACGCGGAGGTACGAAAATTGGTTAAGGAGGAATCGCAAAATGAGTTTCAGGAATATAGATCTGAAAGCCTTTTAGAGTCTTTAGAAAGCGATCAGAAGAAGTTTTGGTCATACGTCCGAGAATCTCGAGGTCAGTCTTCAGTATCTAGCCTTGTTAATGACGAGGGACTAACAGTTAGTGATTCGGTAGGTAAGCGAACTTACTTAATCGACATTACCAGGATAGCTTTACTTTAGACAATGGACGCACGAACGATTTTTCTATGCGGGTTGATTCAAAAATGGGGCCAATCGAGTTGTCAGTGGTTGGAATAGGAAAGCTGTTGCGACAGGTTGACAAGAAGAAAGCGCCTGGACCGGAAAGTATACCATCGCTCGTTATTACAACACTGTCGGATGAGCTTTCTCCCTTTCTTTTCGTATTTTATAGCAAAAATTTCAGAACAGGGAGCAAACTCTATATTTTGTATTCATTCTTAATGGCTACGATTTGACGAAACTAGTCGTAAAATTAAAAACTTTTTCGAGGATGCAAATATTTCTTAGAAATGTACATGTTCTCAAATATTAATTATCTCAGAATCAGTTGCTATCAAATTCTAATTGTCAAATGCTGAACTCACTTCCCATAACTTTTCGTCATAGGAAAAAAGGTCAAATTTTGGCGGTAAAATTCAGTAGTAACTGAAAATATCAAATCTGAACCGCCAAAAGTGTAAATAATAAAGTTAAGTATTAGAGCTCCATTAGTTCTTTTTGTCTTTCGCGGTGATCTTGGAACCAATTTCAGATCGCGCACGCGCTTTAAGTAGACCAAACTAGTTTGGGATGCGTTCGTAATTGGCTCCGCGGAAACACCTAATCTTTATCTAATCCGTCTCATTTTTCTTCCACAACATAAAATTAAGAAGCTGCAATCTGAAAGAATGCACATTTTTAAAAATGCAAAACTTATAAGGGGAGTATCTTACTCCGGCGGTGCGTATTGATTTTCGTTTGTTCTCGCTACGGAAGGACCATGTTGCCATCTAGTGGAAATGAGAGAAACCTGTTTCCTCTCATGAGATCTCTTCAGTTTTTGCCTGAGAGCCGTGAGAGTTGGATGCATCTACATCTACATATGTACCCTGCAAGCCGCCTTTCGGCGTGTGGCAGGGGGTGCAAGCACCATGACTCTATTTGCCTAGTCGATTATTTTCGCGTATTGTTCTCGGAAAAAAAGAATTCTTGAATCGACTGGTTTTAGCATCTATTTCTCTGATCTTTCTCGCTGTATCAGAACGGCTTATATAGCAAGGAGGGCGCATAATATCGGCTACATCTTCTATGAACGTGCTCTGTCTGAATTTATCTAGTAATTTAAATCTCTGATTGAGCCTTCTTTCTTCTAAAGATTCCCATCCTGCCTCCTGAAGCATCTGAGTAATACTTACCGATTTATCATAGCAATTTTTTACAAAGCGTATTGCCTTTCGTTCTATCTTTTCAATCTCGCGAATACAACACTTTTCAGCAGGGTCCCATACACTGCATGTATACTCGAGGTGAGGCCTAACTAGCGCAAAGTAACATCGCTCGCGGACTTTTCCTTCGCTTTTACCGACTATTCTTTTGACGAAGCCTAGTTTCTTAAGAGCTCGCCCACATATGTTATGGATGTGGGTACCCCAAGTTAAGAAATTCGTGAGGGTTATTCCGAGATATTTTACCGAATCGACAGTTGATAATGTTTTCCCTCGAAGGCTATATGAATTATGATTGGCAAAGGATTTTCTTTCGAAAAAATTAACTACTGAACATTTATCTACGTTAAGCTCCAATTGCCAGTCGTCGCACCATTTTACTATTTTATCTAAGTCATTCGACAGCCTTAATCTATCGTCATTACTTTTTATTTCTCTGTAAATAATCTTGTCGTCCGCAAATATTCTAACGTTACTGTCGATGGTGGAAGGCGTGTGGCCATTTTGGTTTGTGGTAGATGGATGGAAGAGTTCTTATTATTTATGAGAAGTAAAAGTGATAAGCACTAAATGTCATTTCTCTATGCATATGGAATGCGACATTGATTTTGAAAAGAATGGATATGTTGCAAAGAAGTTAATCTTGATAGCAAAACTTTCGATGAAGGCGTCGTACCAATGTCATGGAGAAGAGCGCTTATCACCCCAATTCCTAAGAAAGGGCGTTCCTCGAAACCGGAAGACTATAGTTCCATATCCTTAACGTCAATTATTTGTAAGATAATTGAACATATTATTGCCAGTTCAATTATGCGTTTTCTAGGTGGTAAGGGGGCAATTAGTGAACGTTAACACGGTTTTCGTAAGGGTAGGTCATGCTATAACCAGTTATACTGTTATTTAAAGAGAGATTACAAGTCTAGATGACATTGTTTTGTCATTGTAGCCGATATTATGCGCCCTCTTTGTTATATAGGCCGTTCTGATACCGCGAGAAAGATCAGAGAAATAGATACTAGAACCAGTCGATTCAAGAACTCATTTTTTCCGAGAACGATACGCAAAAATAATCGATTAGGAAAGTAGAGTTACGGTGCTTGCAGCCCCTGCCACACGCCGAAAGGCGGCTTGCAGGGTACATTTTCATTTACATTTAGACCCTGAAAACCGCCACTGGCGCATGGCAGGGGGTGGAAACACCAAAATCTTCACCGGATATCCTAAAATATTATACATTAGTGGAACGAGTAAAATTCATGACTACGCACCTCTTTATATACGCTCTTCTTTCTACGTATATAGATGTTTACTTACAGAACGATCTGAACGTTATGTCATTCCTGATGAGTCCGATGAGGACTGAGCGCATCCCAATCGTGACCCTCGGTCACCGCTTCTCTCGACGGCGACGGAAAGAAGAGAGTTCCTCAGCCCCCTCCCCCTTCTCACTCCAGATTCGGAAACGTTTTAATCGGATGATCTCACCTGCTCTGCCTCACCCGCTGAATTTAGGCATATTAATAAGCTGAGGAAAAGAAACTAACCAGGATTCCCTTAGGCGAGCGAACAGGGAGCAAACTCTATATTTTGTATTCATTCTTAATGGCTACGATTTGACGAAACTAGTCGTAAAATTAAAAACTTTTTCGAGGATGCAAATATTTCTTAGAAATGTACATGTTCTCAAATATTAATTATCTCAGAATCAGTTGCTATCAAATTTTAATTGTCAAATGCTGAACTCACTTCCCATAACTTTTCATCATAGGAAAAAAGGTCAAATTTTGGCGGTAAAATTCAGTAGTAACTGAAAATATCAAATCTGAACCGCCAAAAGTGTAAATAATAAAGTTAAGTATTAGAGCTCCATTAGTTCTTTTTGTCTTTCGCGGTGATCTTGGAACCAATTTCAGATCGCGCACGCGCTTTGAAGTAGACCAAACTAGTTTGGGATGCGTTCGTAATTGGCTCCGCGGAAACACCTAATCTTTATCTAATCCGTCTCATTTTTCTTCCACAACATAAAATTAAGAAGCTGCAATCTGAAAGAATGCACATTTTTAAAAATGCAAAACTTATAAGGGGAGTATCTTACTCCGGCGGTGCGTATTGATTTTCGTTTGTTCTCGCTACGGAAGGACCATGTTGCCATCTAGTGGAAATGAGAGAAACCTGTTTCCTCTCATGAGATCTCTTCAGTTTTTGCCTGAGAGCCGTGAGAGTTGGATGGTGGAAGGCGTGTGGCCATTTTGGTTTGTGGTAGATGGATGGAAGAGTTCTTATTATTTATGAGATGTAAAAGTGATAAGCACTAAATGTCATTTCTCTGTGCATATGGAATGCGACTTTGATTTTCAAAAGAATGGATATGTTGCAAAGAAGTTAATCTTGAAGCTCAGTGCTGTGGGTGGAGGTCAATCACCGCCTTCTTCTGTTCCTTGCTTCATCCAAATTTCCGCGAGTGCTGTGCGTACTACAACCTTATCACAGATAAGGCTTTCTCATTAACTGTCATTGTGCTTCATCCAGACTAGTCGCAGCGTTTAATAGTACCAACCCGTAAAATCATGGGAAATACCACCACGACCAATAAAAATGATTCGGCAGAGAGTGGTAAGATCACCGTATCCGATTTAAGCAAAAATTCTTTTTGTCTAAATAATAGCTTTAATTAATGTGTTAATTAACGCTTTAAATAAAAATCCTTATTTGTTGTCATGCCAGCAGTATTGTTTTGCTTGCTTAAAATACCTTTTCGATTTAGCCCTTATCCAAAGTTGTGCTCACTTTTTGACTAAAATTAACTTTGTTTAGATTTAATAGATTTGTTACTAAAATAGAACGGTAAATATCATCAGGATGTCCTATTGATAGATGCTGAAATTTTAATCCGAGACGTTTCGGGAGTCATTGACTGCCGCCTTAAGCTGATTCGGTGTTTTGGGTTGTGTATCTATGTAACACTCTATTTCAAATCGTTTCTAGTGAATAAGAAAATTGAAATTTTATCGCTGTTAGTTTCTCTGTCATTCAAACCAGGATAACGAGAAAATATACTGACGTAAAAAGGAAATTAAATATGATCGCCTGGGTATATTACACAAAGGAGATGATCTGGTTTTATGTTATCTACCGTGTCCTAGGAACCACTCGTGAAGTACAGCTGGTTCCACAAAAAACTTACCACCTAAGCTGCAACCCGCATAACAGGCAGTGAGTTTTCTGCAAATGAGTCTTAAGAAGTGAGAGGGGGGGGGGTGAAACATGGAGGAGACAGTCTGCTTGTGTCCCTGCTCCGCCTGTAGAGTTGAAATGGATTTATTTGTGTTATTGATATAGCAATTTTTTATTAGTATACTTAATTTGGTGCCATTGGCGTAGCAGAATACTAGTATATACATCTACGATATATACAGAATACAGTACTATAACAACATGGTCATAATGTATGGATTCAGTTATTATAAATTGGTTATTACGAATCAGTATATATTCTAGCAATGCTTCTAAGAAAGAGGGAAACTCAAGGTCCCGTTATTTCTGATGAAACCGAAGGAAGCCCCTCTCCTTCCCTTCCTCTACTCTGGTCCTTCTGAGTTTTAGGCGACGGTTCGAGCAGCAGGAAAAAATTCCACAAACCCTGCCTCAGAGGTTTGTGGAATGACATATGACTGAGTGGGATGAAAGAAAATTTCCGCGAAGTTAGAATCGGACCAAAAACGTATAGACCTCGAATTCGACGCTTTCGCTTACAAAGCTCCGCGGTTATAATGGGTCATAATATACATCGTTCAAAAGAGCAGTTATTTGCTTTTAAATTGATATACATAAGGAGTCCATATCGATCACCTGCTTTATCATAGCCAGTGTGAATGCAATCAACACAAGTAAGGCCAACTCATGGTCACATCTAGGCCATTACTTTTAAATACATTAAACAAGCTTTAAGTAAATGTGTAGTATGAAGTCCTGTGGCATTCTCTGTTTTTTTTCGAGATAAATTTTTATTCATTTGATAAGCAACGAAATTAAAAATCGATCGGTAAATTTTATCATCTAGGCAGTTGGAACTTTTACTATACCGTCCAAAGCAATTGAGAGAAAATGTTCTAGGTTCAATTTTCCTGAATGTGTTAAGGTGACAGATACGAGATATCTCCCTTCCATATTAATTTTGAATTTAAAATTAATTTCTCTTTGGTGTCATTGAAGTGTGATTGGAATAAACGTGATTTCTTCTGAGGATTCCCTTGAGATGGTTGCATTTACAATCCATTATATTTTTAAACGTTCTTCTCTCACATTCATCACTTTTAAAAGTTCTAAAATACATACAAAAAATAGGGCGAATGAGGTTTGTTCATATTGCTCATTGAATTCTGATGACGGTAGCTATGAATGTGAAATTTTAAATGCATATAAAACTGCCTATATAATTTATATTTCAACTACAAACAGAAAACGTTAAAAAATATGCGAAATAATAGGGGCTTAGTGAAATAATTTTTCCTTGAACCTCCTTACCTCTAAACCTGTATATCTCACACGGGGATAAGAAGTGCATATGAGGCTCATGTTGAAATTTTGCTCCCCTCGGTGGATGGCCGACCTTGCGTAACTCTCATATTTTTCGACAGAATTTTAATGATTGAGATGAATGGGAGGCGGTTTGATATGGATAGTTTATCGAAATATTTATCGCTCGGTAATACTGAAAAGAACTTTCTTCGTATTTAAAATTTATAGGTTATGAGCAACTCTTCACCTCACCACATTCTGTAGGATCATACAGTCGTTGTTCATTCAATTCAACTATGAAAATTTTAAAAAGCAAGTTACAGGATTGATTGGAAGAAGAGAATGAATCAAGGACTTGGTGAGAAATTCCAGAGGGGGACTGGGTTGATAGAGATCGGGAAGCGAGAAACACAGCAACAGTAATACACACAAATGAATTTAGCAACCGAAAGTGTAGGCGGTGTGTTAATTCCAGATTTTTGGATGAGACACGATAGAGGCATTTCTTGCGTTCCTCATCGACCAGTTGGTTACTTTGAGCAGGAGTAACTATCTCTTTTAAAAGCATAACCCACTCACTCACCTTCTCTAATCTCCAACCAACATACATTTTTTCCGTTTATGAATGTCTCCAAAGAAACTACTCATCCAATTTAGGTGATATCTCATTCAAAAATGCTTAAAATTCAGATAAACTAATTTATGATTCTATAATGTCGTAATAATGAGGGGCTATTATCATCGACGGTTAGAGTGATGAATATTTAGGATCAGCATAAAAATTAGCATTTTCTACCAACTTCTTTGATATTTCCTCAATTAATCTGGAAAATACTGGATATAACGCCAATGGCTTAATTACACTTTCAGAACTAATGCGTCAGTTTATTTCTAGAATATCCGAAATTGTATACAATAACGATGTTCACTATTTTCAAGCAACCTTCTTTTAATTCTATAAGAAAGTTCGAGTAACCGGCTATGCCACTACCTAAAACTTCTTATCAGCAATTCATTTTTGAAATAGATTTGGAGGTGTTTTCAAACGGATTGAAATTGCTAACCCTAGTATTACCATCTATGCAAGCCAGTGGTTTGTTCTAAATCTTACCTAACTCTAGGTAATATATATAACTAACCAGTAATTGACGTCTAAACTTCATAAGTATATAAACATAAAAGTTTCTGCGACATTGAGTATCATTGGAGTATTAAAAATTCTGTAATTACGTTTAAAATTTATATTTCAGTGTCATTATAACAGAACTTTAGTTGATCTAGCAATATCATCTTCAACGCTAAATTTATTTTGTATCATAGATGCTGTAAGAGGAGTTGAACAATTTGGTTTTCGTAAGCGAAGAGAGTAAAATGTTCGATAGCATCTCTCTAGCTCGTTGTTCATTTCCTAAGTTATTTCAAATTAGAAAATTTTTAACTGCGTCTAGGAACATAATAAAGCATAGAAAACAATATTTATAAACAAAGCTAACAACTATTGACGAGGAACTCGTTCAATATAAATTGACGATGTTCAGCATAACCTTTTTTTCCATTTTTGTCTTTGAATGACTTCGTTAGCGTAAACTAACACAGTTTATGTGATTCACTTTAAAAGCAGAAGATAGAGATACAAATGCTAATAAGATGCACTCAAACATTGTCAACTTTATGTTATTATTCAAATTTTCCGAAGGTTCAATTTCAAATGGAATGATCTTCCTTGCATTACTATCTTTAAAAAATCTGAAACATCTTCACAAAGTTTGTAGAGAATTACGATGTCTCTAGGATATAGGACGTTACGAAGGTCCTTGGAGTGTATGTCGGAGTAATGGATTGCATTTAGAACCAAGAATATTTTAACATTTAAGGTATAAATCATGAAAATTAGAGGAATATTCTCACATAAAGCTGGTTATCATCCGTTGGTTTCTATTTTTAACGTATTCCTCCATTACTCCTTATACTCTCCTGATTTTTCTTTTAATTTTTATATACATTATGCACCATTCATATGATTTGGGTTAGATAGCTTATTTGAGGCATTCAGAAATTGAAAAACCGATCAAATCATGACCGTGAATTATCACTATTACTTAGCGCATATTTCTGAAGATCATTTTACCATTATAATGGAAATTTTTGGATGTTAACGTTTAATTTAATGGCACCTGATAGATTTTCATCGCACCTCAGTTTTCCGTCTGATGACTGAATATTTTTTCGATTACATCTCTTTATCCCGTCAAGAGATAATACTACAAGGTAATGCTGAATTCTAAGTCATTGTTTCCGTCTGAAGAAAACCATAAGAATAGCAGTTACTTATTACTCAAATAACCAAGGGAAAGATTGGAAATGCCCTTTCGAACCTGGTGTTAACTTGTAAATCTGCAATATGCTAGCACAGAAAACCTGGAAATATCTGCTACGTGCAAATCAGTCTACGTTTAAATTTGCTATATTGAGCAGTTGGTTTGTTAACCATCTTAAATTGGATTCCTCGCTAGAAGTCCTGAAAAGTCGTCTACCTCAAAAATAGAGAATTAAATATCTTCATTCCTCAAGGGAATACCCACGACGTAGATTACAAATCGCGAACCCACCATTTCCCATCTTACTTATGATCGGCTGCCGCCAACATACCCTAACCTTAGATACCTGCTCAGCAGGGGTGCGGTCGGGAATCCTCATTTGCGCTTTCAAACATTCGCTACCCCGGATACATACGACCATCCACAACATGCCGAAAAGGGGGGTTTTCTTCTTAGAGCAGAGTTCACCTACACCCATCGGCAGTTCTATGGTCCCTTTGAGAAAATAGACAATACCTTTTGAATGACGAAACAAAAGAAAATGAATCAACGAAAGGAATGAATAGGGGATACTCCTAGGGCCAGAGTGCAGGAGAAGATCCTCCCTTCTCTCTGAAGGAATCAGTAAAACTTCAGACGCGAATTTGTCAGAAGCAGCGCCAAATCTCATCTCAAAATCATAATGATTCATCTGGTACCGTCATGGAATGGAAGTAAGAACAGAACGGCATATTGATATATATATATAAGCAACCTTTGACTCAATTTTTTCGCAGTTGAATGAATCTGCAATACAGAGAGGTATACATTTGCTTGATACGAAATTAAACAGAGCATTAGATATTTCAAGGTATATATATATATATATATATATATATATATATATATATATATATATATATATATCAAGCAAATGTATACCTCTCTGTATTGCAAATTCATTCAACTGCGAAAAAATTGAGTCAAAGGTTGCACTACGGGGCAAGAGAGAGATTTAGCATCAGATAAAAGTTGGGAAAGCATAATTTTGCAAGGAACACGAACTTGATTTAATTAAGGGGATAGTTTTTCTGGGACTGGCAATGAACAATATTTTCAACTTTGTGGAAGGAAGCCATGCTAAATAGAACAAATAACTTGTAACTTCCCCAAGAGATTTTTTTATTAAGGACGACTAGTTTCGTCGTTAGAACGATATCTTTAGGTAAACCTAAGGTAAATAAGCAACACATAACATGTTAACTTAAAAACGATATAAACACTTTATTACTTTAAAAAAAACCACAGATTGAATAGGTACTAATTCTCTGAAAATAAGCCTTACAAGTTTAGTACTAACATAACATTTCAACAGTATTTTCAATTATAAATAATATATATCAATTACAATGTGGCAAGTTAAGTAAATCTATTGAGTTATGTAAAGGCCGAAGTAAAGATCTAACGTTGCAATAATATTAGATTTTCAAGAATGAGTTTTTCCCGCGGTTATCTCTAACCTGCCGGATTTAGAAGTTAGAGCAAGTGTTAGAATGCCTTCTACCTTACGCCTTATGCCTTCTACCTTACCTTAAGGACATTAGACGGTAAATCTTAGATCTTGTCATGATCGGAATTAAAGCTGATAACCCTGGATATCCTCTATTGTTTAATGTAGATGTTTAATTAGCCCCGGACAGCTAACTAGTTATCGCACCCGTGTTTAGTGAAAGCGAACCCTGAATCCCGCATTAATCGGTGTTCATCCAGCATCATTATTAGCAAGAGTAAGAAGTTATGGTCAAATTTAGAAATATTCAAAGGCATTGTACGAATTGATGCACTAGCTACGTGTCATAACATTTATGTCATTCGGCCATTATGATCCTAGTTGGCCGAAGTGAAGGATATATTTTGTGATCATTTTTCAAGTTGTTTGGTAAAATATGAAGTTTTAAAATCGCGGGAAATTTTATCATTTCGTTAAGAGGAAGGCAAAAACGTTTCACTCATCCACCGCTAGATGGAAGCAAGGTATGTTAGATTCAAAACGCCGTGAAGGCTAAGTTCAGACAAATTCATCTTTGAAATGAGACACCGTACACATGTGGCTATGCTTGGATGTGCTTGCACCTAGACAGTGGCATTCGTAAATCTCTCTAGTTCATTAGAATGTCGGATAGATGATATAGTTCTATCCTGTCGTAGATATTCTCAAGGTCATGTTCGTATCCCTCCGCGTGACGTCACATGTGACGGCTATTGAAGCGTGTATACATTGCTGCCATCTAGCGGAAATGTGGAAAACCTCTTTACCTTAGTGCCCTACCGACTTCATTCGGTGGCTGTCTGGCGCAGTGTGTGGCCATTTTGGTGTTTGGTCCATTCTTGTTCTTGGATTTATTTATTCGTGTCTGAAAGTGATTTATAATTTTAAGCTTTGTGTAAAAATTTAAATGTCTTCGTACGTATGGAATGCAAACTAAATTACAGAAGGAATGGACAAGTTGCCAATAGATACATACTGAAGTTTGGTGGGGTTGGTGGAAGTAAAGCCATTCTCCGCCTTCTTCAATCCCTTGCTACAGTCAGAATTTCCTGAATTGGTGCGCATACATGTAGTGAACCACAGATAGATTTATCTAAGTGACTGTCAGTGTGCCTCATCTGCATTAGTTGCTGCATAAATTAGAGTCAACCGGTGAAATCATGGGAAATGCCACCACAACTAATAAAAAAGCTGATTCGGCAGAGAGTGGTAAGCCCATAATATATGTATTATGATAAAAACATTAGTCAAATCGTTACAACGATCTTAAGGAAACTGTGATTCTACACTTGGATTTTAATTCCTTTGTGTATGTTATCTTGTCAGCAGTATTGTTGTGCTTGCCTCCAAATGCCCTTTAAATTGGTCCTTATCCTAGGCTGTGCTTTGCAACACGAGTCACGAAAATAGAACGATAAATATCATCAGGATGTCCTATTCATAGATACAGAAATGTTAAACCGAGACGTTCGGGGAGTTATTGACTGCCACTTATAGCTAATACCGTGTCCTCTTGTTTATACATTGATGCAGCACTTCAATTCAAGCGATTAGAAAGTTATCTGACTAGCCGTTTGCCATTGATTGTTTATCACACTTATATTTATATAATCTTGTATGTCCGATATATCTTCTTTGTAAAGTATGACCAAAAATTGTAATAAAACCGTTTATATAGTATCGGCTAAACCAATTTCATTTCCAGTTGTTTTCCCATAATACCCCTGTATTTAGTGATATTTGTTCTTTTCCTTCTTTCTTATTGTCTTTCGTCATTATTATATAAACGAAGTGGCTAAAGGTGAAAGAAATGGAAAAAGACAAATAAAGATACGTTTTACTGCATGTTTTAGATCGGAATAGCCAGGTTTTCACCTTCATTACTTCTCTATAAATAAATGTCCGCAACGATTTCGCTGCGTCTGCAACGAAATGAGTTACAATGTCTTATAAATTACCTCTTAAATCTACTGATACACTTGTCAATAGTTCAGTTATTGCTGGAAATGAGCATTAATGGTATTTGTATAATGAAGTGTTGCGGTAGTTATGATTATAATGTTCGGTAATTTTATAAAGTTTTGTGTAACTCATTATTTGTGAATGTCATATTTTAAGTCTATAATTGCTTATTTAATATATTATTAATTTATCAAAACTTATATATCCGTCAGCTGTTCCACGTGCGCTTTACGAATTAGACACATTGAGTTGATTTGCATCTCTGGCTTTATAGCAGTCTTACCATCATTTCTGTATACGAGATAAAAATTAAGTATTGTAACTCGGAATCATTACTTGAATCTGGATTTGCATGGGACACCCAACAATAAGTTTATTGGCCAGGTGAGGGATTGGATATAGTATGTGAGCAGGGTCGTGCCGGGCCATTTTGCCGTCTGAGGCAAGATCTCATTCCCCACCTTTCATTTTATTCATAAAGCATTGCACTTGATTTTGGTCGTAATAATAAAAGAGTAACTCATAGAAATTAATATTTCTAAATAATATATCAAGAAGAGGTCTTTCCGTTTAACTTTGCGTCCCGTGGGAGAGGCAGTTACCTCTCCGCCTCACCCATCATTATTCCTCTTTGATAAACCAACATCTATCAAATACACTGCAGAAAAGTTAATGGAGAACGAGATCGTGCAATAATTAATTCTGTCAATGATATGTTGGATGACAGCCGAATTAACTTCTCTTCACTTATTTCATCTACTGCAAATTATAGTTTTTCTGTGGTATCAGTGAGATCTATTTTCGTGGAGGAATATGGAGAAGGTAATGAATGTAAATGTTAAAGCAGAAAGTAATCATGTACTTTCTCCTATTATTATTTAAATTACAATGGCTCTTCTTAATTTATGAATGAATTCAATGTCTGATTGGTTATGTATTCATAAGGCATGCATTCTCCAGTTATAGTCTATTGATTATCTAAGAGAATGGAGTCAAACTGGGGACAGTAAAACAACTATGAGGACTGTCCCCTGATCCATTTCTTACTAAACAATAACCTATTCCTACTCTCTAACAAGAGTTGTGTTGCATTGCTCATATAATTCAAAATCCTAATCAATCCATACTTCAGGTTAACACCCCTTCTTTGAACCTTGTGTACCTATTGTGTACTTTACCTTTACTTTATGGATTCATATAATCATTATCATCGCCATTATAACTGGACTATCCCCAACAATTCAATGTATTTTCAACACACATTTCACTATGCCATCAATCTTATTTAGGATCCCATTTATTCTACATTTTCCATTGTATTATCATTTTCTTCAATTTCCATGATAACCTATTGATTCCTTCAAAGTAATTTTGAATCTTTTCAGTCTCAATAATCCTCATTCACCCTTAACAGTATTCTTCAGTGCCGTACACTTCCTATACTGTCCACATAAATCCTTTTACTCAACTTCATTCTTTCCTCGAATACAATGCCTTTAATCTATTGTTTGTTTTACTGGCCAAATCCACCTTGCAGCCTTTCCCTTAAATCCTACTTCATTCATTTTAATTACCTCCGAAATGTATATATTTGTGATTGTTATCATATTTCTGGTTATTTTTCCATTTTCATCCTTCATATTGTATTTCCATTTATTGCTTGTTCTTTTTCTCAATTCATTTAAAAAAAGAACAACTATACTATTATATTTGGTATTTCAGTTTGTTACCTTTTGCATCTCGTTCTTGTTAATTCATCCATCATTCTTCTTTGTCAATTATAAGTTCAGCAGGGTTTCACAACCACACTGTGTCTGTATGTTTGTCTCTTAGTCTAAATTTATGATTAGGTTGTTAACATGTTATGGAACTGCTGTTGTTTTTTAAGCCTGAAAAAACATGTGATATTTCATGGAGTGAAATGAAGTACTTAAATTTCCGTTGGGGATTTTTTCAAACACTTGATTTGTTTGCTCTTCATCTGCTGTAAATTCTTCTGTTGTTCCAGCGTAGGTTCTCTTAGCTTTAAATGGTTTTGATCTATGATGAATTTTCAAATGATTTACTAGTATTGCTGATCCATGATAGTTCTCAGAATCATCTTTTTATTCTTGTGAACCTCATTTCATTAAGATTCTTCCATATGTTTTATTGTATATATGTTATTGTATACCATCATTTGCTGAAGTTAATTCAATTTTTTGTCAGTTTCAACTGCCGTGTGCATCTTCTGTTGTTCCTTCCTACTCTTCCCAAAATTTTACTTATTCTATATCATAATCTCTTAAGATAGCTTCTTTGTATCTGTTCAGTCCTGTATTCTCACATTTTACATTCTAAATTTGTCACATTCTCCTGCTCTGCAATATTCTTCAGTCATTCTCCATATTTCAACCTTTTGTTATTTCTGTCATAATTACTGCCCTGCTTATCTCAGTTCTCTTTGACTAAATGTGCTTTCTTCCTCAAGTAACAAGTGGATCAGGTGTATTTTGCAACATATGTACTATGGCTTACACATAGGCTGCACCTTATGGATTATAAAAAATAAGGTGCGGTAAAATCTTATACTTCTGCAAAATTGCTTTTTGCTAAGTTGTTTTCGATAGGTTGTTACTCAAGTCATATTTTCTTCTAGTTGAGTGAAATGCAATTCTGTATTGGCAAGTGTTGATAGGGAGGAGATTCATGTCAGTAATACTTTGCATCTTGAATCCTTTTTTAATGAAAATTACATTCTTATGATCCCATTAAGCTGTTATTATGATCCCATGCATGAACTACATAAGCTCTTTCATGCAATTTTATATCACATTGTAAGCCTGTTTTTTTGATAGATCATCTCCTAATATGGCAAGTTTTCTATATTTTTCCATCATTATCTCCTGACTTTTTACTTTTGTATGTTTTACAATAAGAAACGTTTGGTTTTTAAAAACCTTTAAATTGACTGAGTATTGTTACATGCAATGAGTTATATCTTGGCT
Organism: Pachydiplax longipennis; assembly: GCA_036926295.1. NCBI lineage: Eukaryota > Metazoa > Arthropoda > Insecta > Odonata > Libellulidae > Pachydiplax > Pachydiplax longipennis. The sequence continues at coordinate 9,514,851 of JAVFKF010000010.1, forward strand.
ACATTTGGGTATTTTTCATTTAAAACACTAATAGCTAACATGTATCTATAAAATGACAGGGCTACTCTTTTGTTATAGTATGCTTATATATGTGTTACTATATTAATATTCAAATTTCGTCTGAATCATTTCTCCTCCAGCTCAAGGGGAAAGTATTTAAAATGCACTCAGGGCCTTACTATTTTATCTTTAGGGTATTACTAAGGGAACCTCTTAATCATTTAACAAGCCCATTTCTAAAATACAACCTTATAAAAATGACTTTTATTTTAATGGGGTGCCATTGTGCTTCTTTTTTCCCACTTCATTGTATTTTTTCCTCTGGAACCATTCCAATGGTATTTATAGTGCCTTATGTATTTTTGTATCTATGATATCTTCTATCTCTGTGATAGTCATTCTGCACCCAAAGATTTGCTATGGCTATAAAATGAGGACAAACCTGCGAACATAAGTTGTAAGTCAAACTAGTTAGATTTTTGTTGTAAAACAATGATATGGCTTAACTGAATTGAATACTATTTGAGCAAAATCCTTCTACAAAGAAAAAGCAAGGAATTATAATTAAGCAATAAGTATGGCTTTCTCAATTAAACTTTTTTACACCCAATATTAAAGATTGACTTATCTAGAAAAATATTTACTCAGTTCTATAGGCAAATAATCCATGAGAAATGAGTTATGGACTATTTTCAACGTACTGTTGCTCCTTATATACCAGTTTACCAATTATATGAAGGTAACATATTAGAAATCAAGGCAGATATAAGTGGATATTCACATTCTTGTTTTATCACAATAGAAAGGATAGGGTGCTTGTTTTCCTTATTATGAATTAATTCCTTATTAGGGCAGTATATATAATAAAAAACGTAAATAACACTGTATTTTTAAGTAAATGTTGGTGTTGAATAGGGTATCTAACCACAAAACAGTCAGTCTTCATCTCTTTCCCTCAATGTAATCTTCTAACAGAATTTTTAAAAAACCACCTTTGTATATAACAAGTTCATCTCTGTATTTTAAAACACATCTCCAAGGCAGTTTCTCTTTTGTTTATCTTTAAACCTCATAATTGCTGATGTTATCCACCCATTTTATCTTTAACATTTTTAAATGATTCTAACCATCTCTTTTCTTCCATTCCATTCTACCCAAGAAATATAGCCTCATAATTCAATACTCCTTATATAAAAACTTAAGAACCTTTTCCATGGTTCCACATTTATTTCTTTGTCAGTCAATATCTTATATTTACTATTAAACATAGTCTTCGCTTTCCAGTCCTACTTAACACTTGGAGTCCTGGACTGTTGTACACCCCAAAGAAATGAAATTATTTTCGTACCTTTAGGATCACTATCAGCTGAAATATGTTATAGGAGTTTTTCCTTATTCAGATGATAAAAAGAGTTTTTCCAGTTATGTAAGACATGGACATTCACTTGAAAAATCATAATTTTTACTGACCAACATATTTTTTAAGGAGGCCCTTGAAAATTGTCATATTAAGAATTCTTTCAGATTAAAAAGTTTAAACACAAATAATAGAAACCATGTTTTGGTAAAATATTTCAAATCAAAGTAAATATATTTATTTAACTGATGAAATTTCTATTAATGACTACAGTTTGCACAATAGTACACAATTTTTATGTACATGTCCCACATAGACTTTTGTTGCATGCCTCACAAAGACCAATAGATCGAATTTTTCTTGATTTGACAATGCTTAATTCTCTTTGACGTTGGATGTGTATCTTCCTCATTAATATCTGTTTCTATTCCCTTTGTCACGTTTTTGCTGTTAGATCCTCGGATAATTGCTGGAGAAAATTTCCTAGAGATTTTTCTTCTGTTACTGCTTTATAAATTACTCAAACGTTTCAAGTTCAAGTGTGTTTTGAAAAGAGTGTACTGGCCAGCGCCGAGTGCAAGGTCTCACTTGTGTATCCTCTTGTCATTTTATCCAGTATGTCAACTCCATATTTTGTATCGTTGTATAACTTTACTGTTTCCAGAGTTTTCTTTATATTATTTGCAACATCCACATGGGATGTTGAGAGCTCAAAAGGGCAACATTTTTCTTTATTTTTCTTCGGGAAATGGTCAAACTGATATCTTCGTGCTTATAGACTTAAGCTGTGTACAAATCGTCCGTCGTCTTCGTAGATGCAGGAATCTCCCTCCTTATCTTATTCATGGTCCCAACAATGCTCGTATTTTTATCCTTAAGTTGTTTTGCAAGATGCAGAGTGTTAAAGTAATTGTCCGTAGTCGCAGTCCTTCCTTTTCCTAAGTATGGTTCCATTAATTTCATGACTACGTAGTCAGACACTCGCTCATCTCTTGGACGACCGTCGTCCTTTCCCAAGTAAGGGAAACCATTTATGACGTATTTGCTCTCTTTATCCACTGCCAGCCTGTATTTTTGGCCATACTTATCTGGTTTCTTAACCATAAATTGAGTAATTGGAAAACGAGCTTTGCTTGGAAATAGTTGCTCATCAACTGTTATATAAGACCCAGGCCAATAACAAGCAATGCTGTTGTCGATAAAACGATTCCAAATTACCGAGATTAGAGCATACTTTTCCGGATTCAGCCTTTCTGAAAGAGTTGATTTTTCATCGGTACGTAAATATTTCAGAATATCTAAGAACCGATTCCGGGATATTGCTTTCTTACAAAAGGAGACACCCCATGAATTATCCCACAAAGAATGTCGCGATAAATCCCCATAACCCTGCGGGGATACATCTCCCCAATAAAAGTTCCAAGTTCTTCAATACTGAGGCTCCAATCATTAATTTTTAGTTGTCTGTGGGCTTCAGTATCCGTACATTTCTTTATGTGTTTCAACTTATCATCATCAAAAAGCAGATACCATGCAATCACCGCATTACCAGGAACCACAGATCTTCTAGCATAAGTTTTAGGTCCAGGCATTTCGTTCTAAGCGTTTTGGCGAGCGCATCTACCAGCATTTTGAACCACAAAATTTTACTCAATCCGCTTAGTCCCGTCTGGAGGCTGAAGATTTCTGCTCAGAACATTAGGATACACACAGTCTCCCTCACCTAGGTTCTCCGATTCATGGGAAATTAAATAATCACCAGAACGATGTTTTCTTTGACAATGACGATGGCGAGTAATCAGGCATGGATTGTCCGTGTTTCGTGTGTTGTATTGTTCACCCTGTATTGTTGCTACAAGGGTATTTCTTGTTCCGAATACTCTCCCTCGATCCCGAATACGCCTCCCTTGCACTCGACCTGGCAATATCGTGAATTGAAAGTATTAAAGCAAAAAAAATGGAAAAGAAATGTTGCAGATACGTAATACTAACTTCAATCGAAAATAAATAAATACAACTCACCATAATTTGAATCTTTTTTATCCTGAAATCTCGCAGATAAATCTGAGTCGCATCCAGAGTCGGGGATGATATGCTCATCCGATTCCTCCTCCCCATACTCTCCTTCAAGCATATCCTCAGGTATGTCATTCAGAATAGCAATAATATCTTCTGGTGGTGGTACCCTTCTTTCGAACATTTTTCGTGTTGGTTTGTACGTCACAAACAAATCAGCTTTACCCTTCCACTCAAGAAGTTAGACCCACCAGCTAAGTCGTGACTGCTGAAAGCTACCACGTACCAGAGTTTATGTAGGAATGAAAGGCTTTAAATGTAGGAAAATAACATGTAGTGTCGCAGGAAAGTACAAGTGTAGGGCAATTACACTTCAAAAATCACTCCAGAGTGCAAGGAGTCACTATGACTCCATCGAGACTTGGAGGTAAAGCAGATTTCAACAGTTTATGCATGAATGTCTTTTTATATCAGACAGCCAACACTAATCACAAAATGACTAAAAGTCACAAAGGGAAATATTCAAATGTATTACTTTTTTGAAGATATACCATTCCAAAAAACTCAAGGAGTCATTTTGACTCCTGCCGACACAGAACTCATATTCCCTTGCCATCTTCCATTTGTTGATAACAATTATGGATATTTTTCACACTCCAGTTTATCAACTTTTATATTTTTTTTCCTGTTCTGTAGTATCGTAAAACACAGAAAAGATTTTGCATCTCAAACTTATGGTAACTACTTACATCCTGGATAACTACTGCAATGATTTCTCAATCTGTATTTCATTGATATACCATTGATTTTGAATCTTTTCTTATCCCATGCCAATTATCCCGTGTGTGTCGAATTCTAGTATGGAGGTGGAAAAAGGTAGTTGCCATACATTATCTCTAATAACTCACCAAGATGTCTCCTATTTCTTTTCTGCTTCCAAGTCCATAGTTGCCAATCAAATTCCCATCTATTTCTTTATACAAAATAGTGTTCAGTTCTTCCATTATGATCAAGTCTCACTCCTCATAAGCCTATAATTACTTCTATTTCTTGATACATGATCTCCACTTCCTCATTCTTATTTCTATAGGTTGGTACATAATTTTGCCCTAAAGTGCATTCCAGTTTTTCCTGTCAGAAATGATTTGTTGTTTATAAATAATATTCCTTGTATTTACTCCATAATGTAAGAATAACCTCATTTCAGGATGTCTCAATGCAGTTTGTATATATTTTTATGTGTAACTTGAAATTAGTATTCCTAGCTTATATTTGAAGATTTTAGCTACATTTTCCATTTATCAAATTAGCTTGAAAAACTGGAATGCAGTATAATACTGTATCTTTTGGTTCAGCTGCTATTTCGACAATTAAAGATTGTGAAAGTTAATGAAAGAGTGTTGAAAATGTTTTTTCACTGACTTGCACATATCCTTTGACTTCATACCTACTTCCTTCTTCATGAAAATTGCCACTCCACTCCAGAAATCTCAATCAGTAGGCAATCCTACTTCTGATTGAACTTATACATCATTCCACATCATATTCTTTTCTGTTTTCACATTCTTCAGTTTTACACTTGGTAACATTGAATTAAGATTCTCAATTCCAAGCATCCTCTTATTAGTTTTCTCTTTAGACAGACCTTCCCAGAGATCTGATAGGTCTATTTTACCTCTGGATAACATTTTAATAAAGAGTGATTTATAATTGAACTACTGATGTTATTATGAATATCTTGAGATTTAATGGGGACGTTTTTAGTTACCTTCCTCATAATATGCTGTCTATCTTTCAATAGTTCTTTCTTTTGATATTATTTCACACCTCCAGGGCAAGAGGGTGCTCTTCCCTGCTCATCAGGTTGAGATTATTGTCACTTGATACAAGGGGATCTCCTTATTCTGAGAAACAATGTTTTTTCATTAGCTGGATTGATTTCCAAACATGTCCTCCCTCTTTGCCACTGGTAGGTCAATGATATGGTTTTCCTTTCTTTGAGTCAAGGACAAAACAGCATTTCCTTGACTTTAGGAATTAAGACTTCACACAAGTTAAAGCTGATTTTAATACAGCTAACAAAGTTATATTTCCTTTTATATAAAATGTTATTATGCTTCTTTGAAAAATTTTGAATCTACTAAATTTTTTTCAATAATGTTTTTGAACATTTTAAGCTCTTCCTTTTTTAAAGTGTTTTTTTGATTATTTTTATCTGTGGTTTTATAAGATAAGCAAATAAAATGCAATTACCCTGGCATGAAAATGCTAGCTTAAATCTAGCTGTGGGCTAGTACCAGGCTTAAGTATTGTTTTATATAACGATAGCTGAACTTTCTTGTTTTTGACATTTCAAAATTCTCACTCCATTGACTGAAGATGCCTTTCCTATAGATTGAATATTTGCTTTCTGTACAAAATAATTTAAATGTTTTAAATTTTTGGTTCTTCCGACATAATTCATCCACATTATATATGTAAGAGTTCCTAAACTTTTGATTTTATATCCCAACACTTTGCAATAATGTCTTAAATTAAAGCTAATTACTGTACTTATGTAATACTATAGTCATGTATATTGGAACTGATGAGAAACTGAATAAGTTTATGGATACTAGTTTATGTATGTTGATGGTGGAGATGGTTTGAGGCTAGACCTAACTCACTTGTTTCTCGTTTTTGGTTTCCAAGCTTATACATTTGTTACATATCTTATTGTAATATATTTTTTCTTCGTGTGTGTTTCTATATATTAGGTTGTATTCATAATTTTTCGTCTCTTTTGCAGTTAAAGAATTCCTGGAGAAAGCAAAAGAAGAATTTGAAGAGAAATGGAAAAGGAATCCAACAGTATGTATTCTATATCTTCTTATTTGTATTGTTAAGCATTCATTTTTAGCTGTTCTATTAGTGAATTAATAAAAATTCATTTTGTATCAATCTAGATTGCAAAATTAACACTAACTGTTGATTGAAGTTATCATTGGTAGATTCCTTTATTTGCTTAAATGTTTGGTTTCCTCCAAAATCATAAGTATTACAAGCATTTGAGGCTAAGTGGATCTTGATTCTATGATTTCTTGGATAATTTTCTTGTAATTTTCATGTTGGTGGGTAGAGCAAAAGAAATGGAATGAGGTGAATTCATAGCTTTTGTAAAATAAGTGAAACACTACATTGCGGGCCCATCCTTAAATATAAAATTTCTTAAAATTTTAGAATACTGCCAGTCTTGAAGATTTCGAAAGGATCAAAACCCTTGGTACCGGCTCATTTGGAAGGGTAATGCTTGTGCAGCATAGAGCCACCAAAGAGTTCTACGCAATGAAAATATTAGACAAACAGAAAGTAAGTACCCATTTACACATGTTTTAAGTAATATTGTTTCAAATCCATTTGATATTTGATAGTAAAGATACTTTTATTTTCTATTTGATAGTTAGTTGCTGTTAATTGGTGTTAATAATCTATTTAATTCATTTAATATTCATCTTTCTTACTTTTCTGTTATTATGTAACTGAATTGTTAAATTTGGGGAAAGTGTTTTAAGTGTGTAAATAAAATAGAGCACATTGCTGTTGAGAAAAAATCCGTCTTGCACTTAAGACATACTTTCTATCTTGGAGTATGTCCAAAAAACTTATTTTACATCACCATGACATTGAACTTTAACATGAAAAATTAAATAATATTTTCTATATAATATAAAAAACATAACTCAAAACTGCAGTGTTTCTCTGTCACATTCTTCTTCATGTTTACATGGAACCCTCAAAAATTTTAAAGTCCAGAAATTGCAGTTCTCAATCTTTGAAAGTTGTTTATTATATTAATCCTCTTTTCAGAGGCTACTTTTAATTCATCCAATAGCCCTGAATTAGCTTTTAAGTAGTAGGACATTTTTTTCATGTGTAGTATATTTAATTATGTTAGTAAAAATCAGTTTTTTTAGTATGCAGCATTAATTACTTTTTGAAAATCAACTAATTATACATTGAATAACATTATTGAGGAAATTTGCCAACCTAAGCATTGTATAAATTCTATGTTTTGGCATTGTCATTTTTTTTGGGAAAATTCATAACTGTGGGTTCCTTCACCAAAAAAGAAGTGGTCCTTATTATTTGTATAGCATTATAGATTAATACTCTTTATTTTGATAAATTCATGAATGTTTCCACAGAGGTATGACGAAGGCATAATGTGATAGTTTGAAACTATCAATTGGGCTATGCTGAAAATCTTCTGAAACCAAGTATGAAAAAAGAAGAAGATAAGATTTCAAATTGTAGGAAGCCCTAGATTTTTATTTGAAGAATCACATGAACTCTATTCAATTGAAATAAGTCAATTTTCACTTAGGATAAATTCCAAAGGGATTATATAAAGATTTTTTTCCTCAATACTCTCTGCTTTGAAGAAAAAAATCTGACTCATGATAAATCTATGCCTTTAAGTTAATGATTGGTGGTAGTTAATTGATTATCTTTATGCAAAATAAATTCCCTGGTTATTTTTACATTGTATTTTGTACATTATCCAATTAAAAATAATCTTTTTTTATTAGGTGGTGAAATTAAAACAAGTGGAGCATACATTAAATGAAAAAAGAATACTTCAAGCTATCAGCTTTCCATTTCTAGTGAGCTTGAAGTTCCATTTTAAGGTATGATATGCATTCTTAATGGAAAGTATATAGTTTGTTTGACTTAGTTCCAACATCATTCATTTTATGGTACCTATTTGTTTCAGGACAATTCTAACCTGTACATGGTGCTAGAGTATGTTCCAGGTGGTGAGATGTTTTCTCATCTTAGGAAGGTTGGCAGGTTCAGGTAAATTAATTGATGTACTAATAATATTTTTATATCTTTAATAAATTTGCATAATTCATTATTATTATTATTATGATTATAAACAATTCCTGTATTTTTATCCTTGATTGCAAAATCTGTATAATTGCCTGGGCTGCATCTTTACGAATAAGATTTAGCCGAATACCTAAGAGATTTATAGGAATATTAAAAGTAATTCAGAGCAGCAGTCGTGTCTCTTCTCTGAAGTTAATTCCTGTGATACTAATAATTTTGTGATGTGATACTTGTAGTAGAATGATATCGTGGCATTAGTTTTATCAATTGATGTAAGATCCAACTTTGTTCTCATCTCATAAAAGTCAATGGAGAGCTTCTCAACTTTTTTTCTATGACAGCCTGCATTGATTTACTCAGATTTTGTTGGACATTAAAGTATATTTTCTAGTCTTAGTCAGAATTCACATTAATAAATAAGACATTAAAGTGCAATTTGATGAAAACTTGGAATTCTGTACCACTCCTGAAAAAGAGACACTAAAAGCTTATAGTGGCACACTGGTCCTGAAGGACTAAGTTAATGACTGAGACATACCTTCTGGTATCATTATGAGTCACTATAACAGATTCTATTTTCATCGTGAATTATCCTAAATTTTATGAATTGATGTATTGAGTCATCCAGAAAGTTCTGTGTTTCTTTGAACTCACACAAGTATAACTTATTTCTAATTGAACAATGCTCATAGAAAGTGGAAAAGTTATAATCAGAATCGAAGAAAATTTTATTACCTTGTGACTTATGATTGTTATATATGTACTATTTAAACAATGATTAACTCACACCATACTAAAGCAATATTGATTATTGTTAGTGCATTTGCTCCTTGCTATCATTGAGGTTGAACTTCAACGACAGCATTTTCGCCATACTGTTTTTTTATTTCAAGAAAGGAAAGAACGCTTGCAAAAGGGTTTGAAAAATCTGTGCAGTGTATGGAGTAGGTGTTGTTTCTGATGAAACAGTTAGAAGATGGTTTCAAGAGTGCAATTGCAGTTTCAAATATGATGAGAGATCTGGGTGATCTACTATGGATGATCCGTTGCAGGAAGCCATTGCCAAAAATCCTCGTTCTACAATTCTGGACTTATAAAGGAGACTCCAATGAGTACCATTCATAATCATTTAAAGAAGCTTGGGTACGTGAGTCAGTAAGATGTTTGAGTAGCACATGAATTGACGGAACTCTATCTTCTTGCTTGTGTCTCAGCTTGTGATCCTTTGTTGAAATGAAACAAGGAAGCACCTTTTTTAAAGCAACTTATCACAGGTTATGAAAAGTGGTTATTGTACAAAATGTAGTGCATAAACAATCTTGGGGTAAAACTTGTAAAGCTCCATAAACAACAACCAAGCGTGGACTGCATCCCAAAATATTAATACTTTGCATATGTTGGGATAGCAGAGATTTTTTTAACTTTTGCCATCAAATCATTAATTCTAGTGGATAATGCTCCCAGTTGAGCAATTTGAAGACTGCCCTAAAAAAAATTGACCCGGCCATGGTTAATCAGAAAGGAATTTTTTCTATTTCCATGTTTTCAGAATGTATAATTATATTTTTTATTTAAAAAATGGTGGAATTTCTGGATGACTCAATAACTTCAATCTTTTCAAGGATGAAAGATACTTTATTTGCTAATAGGAAGCAATTTATTTAACCGTTTGCTATTCTGATTTCTTTACCCAAAACATAAACCCTTCAAGCCTATATGATAAATTTTAATACCTTATTTCAGCTGTTAGCTAAAATCGAAGATTTGGGCATCTTATATGTTCAGATTCATAGCTTTTCTTGACATTAGCCAGTTCTTTTGAGTTCTTATTTGATGCACTTTTTAATAATTTTATTTAACTAAATGAAAATGCCTCGCAAAATCCCCCAGAATGATTTCATACAACTAGTTCTGTGGTAACAAAATCAATCACATTGAATTATTTGTTGTTTTTCCAATTCTGTATAGATTGGGTTTTTCCTATTTCTGGTAATAAATCCTAAATGAGTGCTTAAAATGTAATGCTTAATCTTTTTGTTTTCTTTTTATATAATTTACTATATGAATGTAAAATTATATTCTATTCAGTTGAACTTTTAGCATTAATCAAAAATATATGAAATGAAAGAGTAGGTATGTGTGTGTACCTTGATGTTTGACAACCTTGAATCTTTAATGGTTTGAATTACATTATATATTACAGATGGAGTATTAAATTAGTAATAGGTTAATATTAAATAGTAATAAGAAAATTATGATGAAATTCTAACTTTTTACTGTGGTATCCAAGTCAAAATATCTTTGTGACGAATGGCATTAATTAATCAATTCACAAATTTATTAATGAGAGTTATACAAATTAAACTGATCAAAAAATTTCACTAAACACATTTGTGTTACTTCATGTATATAAATGTCCATCTCTTCCTTCTTTTCAGTGAACCACACTCCCGGTTTTATGCTGCACAAATAGTACTTGCTTTTGAGTACCTTCACTACCTAGATCTCATATATAGAGACCTCAAACCTGAAAATTTACTAATAGACAGCCAGGGCTATCTAAAGGTTGGTATGAATAAAGCCTCTCTTATTAGTCTTTTCTGAACTTTGATGCATCTTCCCAATATTGAATTTAAAGTCAGTTCATGATAAATCAGCAAAATGTACTCTTTCCTCAACAGTAAATCTGAGTTTTTTTTGTTTATTTCAGGTTACAGATTTTGGTTTTGCAAAGAAAGTAAGAGGTAGGACCTGGACCCTCTGTGGCACTCCTGAATACCTTGCTCCAGAAATAATTTTAAGCAAGGTATATACTAAATATACTGAAGTATTTATATGAAGCTAAGTAGATGAAAATTTTGAAGAATTGCGTAAAATAGGAAGATATCCTCATACATCTGATTAGCTCACTCAAATGAATACTGAGTAATATCTTTAATAGAGGTCTGCAGGGGCTGGGTAAAACCAGTATTGAGGCTAAGCTTGAGGCCTAAGTATAACTTGGGAAGGAAATAATTATTTGCTCTCAAACAGTTATTTAGGCTCTTGCGTAGGAATCTTAAAGTTGCTACACAATGCTATTAAAATATGCTCAGGGTTGTTCTATAAAGCTGTGCAAAGATGAGGACTCATCTCATTCTATATCGTGACCAGGTTAATGACTCCCATGGACCCATGGACTTTTCATTTTTTTTCTTATGATCCTCATTTGTAGGCATGTTATGATGCATGGAGGAGAAATAGTATTGCTCATACTTAGCTGTTTTAATGGATTTCTCATCTTTTACACTTAATTGCAATGGAGGTCATTAGCTTGGTGTGGGTAACCAACCATTGAGCTCCTGTACTATGCATTATACTTTGTAGTGAATTTCAAAGGTTGTTTCCATAAGGTTTATACAGCACATATCAAGCAGTTTTCTATTTTTTGAAAAATTGTAATGTTATATTCTCTTATGAATCCTTAATAGAGTTTTTCAAAAAGTGAAGTATGTATTGGAAAAAAATGAATGTGAAAAGTGAAGTTTTGAAAATTTTTAAGGTGATTTTATACAAAGAGAATGAAGATGTTACAACAGTTCAGCATATTAAGTGCAAGTCTCTCCTTCAATAGAATGGTGTGAATACAGGAAAATCTCTCCGAACTTAACATGTGAGGAAATTTGAAAGATATTTGCGTAAATCTGAAGAAATGCATCTAAAAAGATTCAAAGATGCAGGTGACAGATAATATTGTGAGGTTGTGCTGCAAAGATATCAATGGAGGGTGACTTGTAGCATTAGTAATTAGCCTAGGATGTGATGAGGGGTTTGAATTAAAATCTGATTACAAAGTTTTTCTTGATCACTGTATGTCTATAGCATTTATCACATAAAAATAACATTTGAAATGTTATTTTCATGTGATAAATGGAACGGACATATAGTCCCCCCAGGACAAGTTTTTTATATATGCTGCAGAGAAATATCAGGCCATTTGACATTGTTGGACAAAGGGTTTTTACAATAGTCACAGCTGTTGATTAAATTGAGTGCTCTTCACAGGAATATATTCCCAATGGAAAGCTCAAAATAGGAGAAACATTGGAAATAAAATTAAATGGTAGACGATGTCATTCTGCCTGAAACTTGACATTCTTTCTTAGTGTTTGTGTTAGATCAAGGTTCAATCATTCCAACATTATCTGTGCTCTTCAGTCTCTTACCAGATTGAATTGCTCTTCTAATGTCATTAATATGATATTTAGACACATTTGTGAAAGATTTCTTGGCAGAGAATCTGCCTCATATCGTAATACCATACAGCTACAACAGAGATGGAAAAATTAAGTTTGTTTTGCCCCCCCCAAACAGCAATGTGGGCAGCGCATTCAGCTTCTGTGATGGCAGTCCTAGGTTTGATTCCTAGTGAGAGCCCATGCGTGGAATGACCTCAGCTGTCAAAGCACTTTTAACAATACTGCTGCTGAACTTACCTTTTTCAAAAGATGGTTTAGTGAAAATGCTGTCAAAAACATTTCAGCAAGAATGTGAAATAATCTTACAATAGGTTTGGTATGCACAAGCCTGCAAAAGAAACATTTGAAGAACAGGGAATATATTTCAAGATGTCAAGAGGAGTAATATAGAAGATGTACCTTTGACCCAGAAACATTAAGTATGTTAACTTTTCTAAAACCCTTTGCAGAGGCTATCCTTGTACCAGGAGATAAATATCATACCCCTCCTGTAACCCTGTCAATCAAAGCTGTTTGAACAAGTTACCTCAGAGTGCAGCCAGATGGTGCCAATTACCTTACGATTCTGAAAAGTAATTTTCTAACCATCTTTGTGGAAATGTTTGAATTTCATGAACTTAACTGTGTTTCAACATCTTGATGGCCCAATAGCCATCAGTTGAAAATATTGGGAGAGGACAACATAAAGCAATATGCAAGAATTTATGATGATATGTTTAAGGGTTGAGCAAATTATGAAACAGGTGAAGAGGGTTCACACTCTGAAGTCCTTAAGAAGACAAAGCAAGTGGAAATAGCTCCATTGGGGCCTCCAAATAGCCTAGTGGATAATTTGTTTGGCTTTGATCAAAGTGGTCCTGGGTTCGATTCCCAGTGGTGGCTCATGAGCAAAATGACCTTAGCCATTGAACTTATAAAATTACTGCTTCACTTCCTCCCTCAGAAATTAAAAGATCTTGATTTCACAGTTTTGAAGACACACTTGCTAAGACTTTCATCCTAAAAGACAAATTAGAGATCTATATACAAAACTCAGCATTGGCCTTGTAAACCAATTGGAACAGCTGTATTGGTGGAAGAAAATTGATGCATTTTCTGTTGCCCTCGTATAAAAAGGTGTACCAGCTGTGCTCACCATAAGTGCTAGTAGTGAAAGAAATTTTAGTTTAGTAAGCTTTGTGGCACAAGAGCACCAAATTAGTTTAAATAGTGCCATGATTAACTCCAATCTGATCATCCATAGTAACATGGATTAAAAATGGAGAAACACCTAGGAATTTTGTGGAGCATGGAAACAAAGTTACACTTTGGTGAGTAAATTAGTGATCTAAAAATCCACAGTAACACAAAAAATCAAAATGGTAAATAGACAAAATCTAGCTCAGATTTGAAAGAAAATTGTTGAAACGTTTTCCATTTATGAATTTTGTAGAATTTACTGGAATATTTTAGTTTCTGCTATCTATACCACAGCTTCTACTTTAGGCATTTACACAACTGAAAAGATTTGTTCCCTGTATTTTTGTCTTACTATCACTTTTACAGAGATTGATTTTTGGTTTCCAGAATTTTCTTTATTTAAACATCATCATCCATTTTATGAAAGTTTCGTTTATATCTTTATGCTAAATACTGATAACAAGTGCATTGTAATGATTGATTACTGGGTGATTTTAGATATGTTTGGGCTCAGGTTGGACTTGTAAGCAAAAATTCTTTTCTATGTTTGGTTGGCCAGGCCCATGCAGACTTTTAATATCTTTGTTGGTTGGTTATTATTTTTTGTTTTAACATCTAAATTGAACTAAAGTAATCATAAAGAGTGGTTTTTTTATTCTTTCATGGTTTCCTCATCAATTGTAGTTGCGTTTGTTGAGCATTTTTCCAGATTTATTTACATGCATAGTGACTTGCTTGACTATTACTTTTCAGCTTTTTTAATACAACACTGTAGTTAACAGCCATTATTTTTTTAACCTAGGGTTACAACAAAGCCGTGGACTGGTGGGCCTTGGGAGTTTTGGTTTATGAAATGGCTGCTGGATATCCTCCATTTTTTGCCGAGCAGCCCATTCAAATATATGAAAAAATTGTTTCTGGAAAGGTATGTTTGGTGTCTGCTTTTATGTTTGTGACTCCATGAAAGGTGTACCTTATTCATGCAGTTTTCACTCCACAGTGGACATTGTATCATGTACTGTATGAAGGTAATGGAGATTGACTTGAAAATACCTTTTGTGTCTTGAGAGATTTTTTCCTCTTCAGAAGTTTCAAAATTATTTTCAGGGTGTTATAACGTTCACAATATAAGAAAGCATGTTTAAATTGCAATTAAAGTAATAATAGAATGTGTGGAAATTTTTAATGTTTAAATTTCATTCTGTATGATATATACACATTTTCCGTCATAGAGATGTCTTTCTTAAAACTATTAATGAAAATATTTAAAGTCCAAATAAGACTTTGTAATTATATTTCCCACATAATTAAGATACAATTTTATGCAACTTTAGCACGTTTGAAATTTACCTTTGCATCTATTGCTAATAAGTGCCCCAGGTACCTATGTGGGTAACGTGTTCACTTTTGGCGGAAGCAGTCCCGGGTTCGAACCCCTGTGGGTGCAAGGATGTTTACCTAGCATCAAAACAATTGGGGAGCTACCTAAATTAAGAGGTCCAGGTCTAATAAAAGCCAATCAAGGTGGTGTGGGAGTCGATGAGCTGACCACGTGTCACCCACGCTGAATACCACTGGCTTAGGCCAAATCCCACGTAGGGATGTCGCACCATGAACTTTACTATCTGTTGCTCAGAAAGTAAGAGTATTTAAGTTTTTGTTGAACATTTTTATCATTCCCATTTAAAAATATACACATCTATATCCTTCTATGTAGTTTAAAATATAAATAAGTAATTACGAATAAACTTCCGAATCAAAAAATAATGTCGTTGAATTTTGGCATGCATCATCCAACTAACTTATTTCATCAATAGCTATCAGCTGAGATTGAAATAAAACCACATACATATGAAGGGTCAAATAATGCATGGAATTATTTCAGTCTGTGATCCCAAGGTCTCAAGCTCTGTGTCTTTCCTCGGACAGGTTCGCTTTCCATCTCACTTCAGTTCTGACCTCAAGGATTTACTGAGAAATCTTTTGCAAGTTGACCTCACAAAGCGTTATGGAAATTTAAGAAATGCCGTAAATGACATCAAAACCCACAAGTGGTTTCAATCTACTGATTGGATATCTGTTTTTGAGAAGAAGGTATGTTGCTCTTTTTATGCTCAATGAATTGATTTTTAAAATGTTTTGTATGCTTTCATTTTGCATTTACTGATTTTAAGTTTCTTGTTGTTAATTAATTTATTTCTTAATGTCACTGACTGCTTTACCTTGAAATAGTTTGATAATTAGGTTTGCTTAGTTTCAAATTAATTAATTTTTCATTTTTTCTTTGAAATTTTGACTTCAGAAAGTGTGTGACTGCCATCACCTACTGTAAAAATTTATTTGCTTGTGCCATAGTGCCCTCGAATGCTTGCTAGTTAATCACTGAAATAACTTTTCTAGGTCTTTTATTTTCACTTACCATTTCTTGTTATGCTTCTTGTTATGTAACATTTAAAAATTACTTCCATGCTTTGGTTGTCAAGTTTATCGTGGAATCTAGGTGTTCTTCCATGTTTGGGTAGTTTTCATTCTTTTACCTTCACCTTATCTATTAAATGTGAATTTATTTTAAATTTTTAATTTAATAAAATTTAATTATTTGCTTTTTGACTGTATGGCAGTTATTTTAACATTTGAGACTTCTTTAAATAATGAGTTATGAATTAAGAAAAACTTATGCATACAGTGTGGTGTTTGATATTGTATTCTGGCCAGAATTAGTGTAGAGGTTGTGGGAATAAGTGTTACCTCTTAAAATGGTGAGGGTTTCTCACTCATGTAGGCAAAATTCTACCTATTCTAGATCAACATTTCATACAAATCTTTTATGATTTAAATCAATTCATTACATTAAACATATTTATTTATACATGAGACAGTACTCTTATTGAAAACAGTATTTTTTAATCTTCTCCCTACCTTGCTTTTTACTCATATGCTGATTTTTCATTATACATTCTCCAACTTCAGCTACCTGTTGCTAGCTATTACAACAGAAATTATCATCAAATGAGATACATCAAATACTCTGTTTCATACAGTTCTTGTCATTCACAGTGAATATTACCCTTCTCATATGCTTGAAATCCTCAAATTTGTTCTCATATTTCTTAGATCTAATTCCTATCTGATTTCACATCATGTAGGGAGAATCCATGTTTTAGAAACCTTTGATCCTTTTCGTACTACACTTTTATTATTTTTCTTGATGAAATAGATGATTGAAAGTCATTGAGGATTCGGGTTAAAGTAAGATCTGTGTGTGATAGTGAAGGAGGTAGAATTTTATCATTATCTGAAGGAAGATATTTGAGAGATTTAGCCACCTTGAAAAGGAATATTTTTGATGTTATATTGTTCTATTTTTCATATTAGGAGGCAATAAGCTTTTCCTAAGCAGTCTTTTGCATCTCATTCATCTTGTTCATGCAGCTCCAGCTGGAAAATAAATTTGTTTGTGTGCTCAAGGGTTACTTAGGATGTGGCAATTAAATTCACCAAACCATTTCTTTATAATAGTCAAGTATGTACTCTTCTCACTATATATAATGCATAATCCCAAGTGATATTTTTATAATCATGTAGTCTTCATTTTTAAAGGGAAACTGGAGTAAAGGAGAATTATTTCAGAGTTCCACTATTCTAATCATGAAAAAGATCCTTTCTGCATTTGCTATCACACTTAAAGTTTTCCAAAGAAACTGTGCAGAATATGTTTTCCAGTCCTATGGATAATCTATTAAATCTCCATTGTATTTTACCTCTTGATATCTTAGAAGTTTTGAGCTAATTAGAAGTAATTTTCAATTTTATTTTTATTAGTGAATGGTCCCTGAGAAAATATAATTTCTTGTATTTAATACTTTGCTGGTACGATTTTGTGAATTGGCCTAACTTTAGGATTTAGGTTATCACTGTTAGTGATGGCATTTCACCAGTTTGTACACTTTCTGGGATCAAATCTCAGATGCTCTGTTTAATTGAGAGTGATTAAAAATAAAATGCAACTTGCATGCTCAATTCTATAGTTAAATGAAAATGGCAGTATTTACTCAAATTTCTCTTTTTATTGCGTTCTAAATTACATGAAAGAAAACATCGTAATAAGGAATAGTGGAAAGGTAATGTTCTTTTGGTACCATTATGCACTCAACTCTCTTCTTGCATAGGTGGAAGTTCCATATCGCCCGACACTTCTTCATGATGGTGATACTGCAAATTTTCAGGAATATAAAGAAAATAATAACATCTTTAATATCTCATCAACTGAAATGTTTGCCAATGAGTTTTTGGACTTCTGATGTGTGCATGTTATACATATTTTATGCATGTATTTTGTAATAACTTTTGCTATGGAACATTGTAGCTTTAAAAGCTTGCTTTGTACTCATTTGCCCTTTACATCAGGTAAGTATCATCAAACATTTGAGATTGAATTTGTATTCTGTACTATATAATGTACACTCTTACCAATGTTGTAAAACTGGTTGAATTAATATTTTAGTTCATTGAATTCTCAACATAAATTTTGTAAGTTTTGGCATTGTTAAAGCTAAGATAAGTGTAATAATATCTGAGCTCAAAATTAACCCTTCCAGTAAGTGATACTCATTTCCGGCAAAACACCTTAAGGAACATTATTTTAGATAAGATTGTGAATGTTATTTTTCCTAAGAGTAAATATTCATACATATATTACTAATGAACATTTTATTATTTTTATACTTAAGTAAAGAGTGCAGATAATCACTCCTGTGTATTGTTTAAGAAAAGCTAGTCTCAGTTTCCTTTATTGAGATGAAGAACTGCATATAAATCTCAACTTGTGTAAATAATGTTTTCCGTGTATTATGAACATTGTGTTAAGTGAGGACCATGATAAAAAATGTGTGGTTAACATTATAAATGGCTATGAACATGAAGCATACTTAGGTACATGAATTGGATGCAAAGTTATTTTTGCCTTCATGAGTATGAAAATTTGTGGACAAATGCATTTAAGTAAGTAATAACATTCTGGGTATTATTTTACCTCTGATGTTTAGAGAAATTAGCATATTTTTTCAGGAACATTCATGTATGGCTATTTATTAATCTTATTCTTTAGTTGCAAATTAATGAAAGTATTAATTATACTTAACAATACTGAAACTTTTAAGCTCTCTGAAGTTGCTGCTATTATACTCCATGTATGTGATGATAAATTTAATTGAAATGTTGCAAATATGTATCGATAATTTTGAAGAATCCCAGAGTTTTGATTATTATATTGAACTTCTAGGTAATGTTATTACTTATAGAAAGTTGAGCTTTGATTTCTAAAGTTTAAGGGTGTGAACAATTTGATTTATGTTAAGATTTGAACATTACTTTTCATATCTTTGGAAGGAATCCTAATAAAGATGACTGATTCCTAGATTTGGTTATAAATTTTTTCCTGATCGATAATTGTACAAAAAACAACACCAATTCTGAACAGCTGTGAACACTGTGAGTGGAAAATGTAATTTTCCATGTAGAAGACTTAGATTTTGCTAAGAAGATTCTCTACAGCAATATCAGATTGGGAAGACAATGAGGCAATAACAGCGCTGGATCAAAATTCAAGTGTAAGCAAATAAATATCGATGAATTTATGCCCAGGAATTTTCTTTGTAAATGTCTCCGTGTCTTCTCAAACTTGTCTGTTTTAGCTTGGAAAGAGGGAGAAACTTAATTGTCCAATAAGTTTTTTCAGTGCAGTTAACCAGTTGTTTGTGAATGTTTCTTAAATCTATGTTGGTGTAAGAATTTGAATAATTGTTTACTCACCTTAAATTCTGTCTTGGAAGTTTACAGTTTGATGCCAAAGTATGAGTTCTGCTGGAGTGAGGCTTTTACCAAAATGTAGTTAATAATTGGATCAAGAATGTTGTGTTAAATTAAGCAAAGTTATGTTATGGTGATATTTCATCTTGAAAAAAGTTGTAACATCCCACTTTCTATTAGATATCCACAGTATTTCCACCTGTTTATATGCTTAATGGCTGACTCTGCATTTATCATCACAGTAATCCAATAATCTTTCAACATCAGGCTAAAGAATTTTCTTGTGAGGAAAGTTATTTTACTGGTAAAGGCAACAACACCAAAGAATTCAAGGAACTTAAGCATCAAACTGTAAAGCAATATGTTTTGTATTCATTGTCATTGTTTTACATCGTTTCAGTATAATTTTTAACATTGCTCTTTTTTATAAGTATAATTAGTAAGTATCATTTAGATCAGTACTACTTAATTGGTAGTCCATAGATTATCACCAGTCCAAGAAACTGGCTACTGGTCAACTAGAAGGTCTGATTTTTTGATAGACAACAACAAATTTCCAAAATAGCTCTGGTAATAAATAGTCTTTATCACACTGGGAATCTATCATTTCTAGGCCCAGTGTAATAAAATGGTGCTCAATCATCTTCCTTGAAAGTCTTTGCAAATCATTACACAAAAAGTTAAAGTGAATAATTCACCTACTGTAACCACAGTAGACTTAACTTTTAGTGACATCAAATACAGTATTGAGGAAATATTTCTCCTCTAAAACTAACAAGTTAAGCTTCGTTTATAAATCTGAACCTGTGTTGCCTAGTTCAGATCTCTTGTTTTTCTACAATGTCTGTAAAATTTAGCGTAGCTAATAATTATGACAAAAATTTCCAGGGAACTTCTAGTTTGAGTCTGTTAAGCATTATCCTCCTTTCTCATTAGAGCTACTACAGATTTTTTGTGAGAAAAGAAAATTAAACTCAGCTGTTAATGAATATTTTAGAATTTTGAATGTTTAATGATTTTAATTTACCTCGTGTGGTACTATAAAATGCATATTAGATTTTTAAATTCGTATTCCAAAAACTATTGAAGACTTAATATTTTCTATTTGTATTTTCTTTATAAATTCATGAATAGATTTTGTCTTTGTCAAGGCTTTATGGGAATACCATTATATTCTGAGACTTTTATGTAATTGAAACTGTTGATCAACATATTTGAGCACTATCTTGTTTTTATGCTAACGCTTTCTCAGTTTTTCAGGCCAATTTATAAAATTGGTCACCAACTGGATCCAATCAATGCTTTTGTGGATTGTATCTGTCACATAAAATTGTCTGTGTATGGCTTTGAGAAATCTGGTTGGTTAGGTCCAGGAAGTTGTTTCATTTGTTGCCTGCATAGTTATCACTATTGTGAAGGACTTGGACCGAATGCTTTATACAGTCAATGTGTTCTTATTCCCTTATGTTTGCCATGAAACTAAATGTTGTTAATTTTCAACATTTGCTAGAGTCATTCCAGTATGCACTTGAAGATATGCTTTATTTCACCCTTTCATTACAAGGGTCAAATGGAAGATGGTACTATCTAGTCCCAACTTCACCCAATCATAAAGATTTTTGAATTTTTTTAAATGATGGATGAAGGTAAATTAGAAGAATTTTTACTTCACAACTAGGATGGAGAATGATAAGGGAATATGAGGATCGTGCATTTTTACATTTTGATCAGAAACAAGAACAGGTGTATATTTTGTTATATTCTAGTTATTTCTGGAATGATAAAAGGAATTTGCCCATTTATTATCCCCCTAAAGAATTGTTTCACTACTTTCCTGAATCAAAGATAACTCAAGGTGTATAGATAAGGTACATGGACCTAGAAACAGGTTGAAGAAATCTATGGCTGTGTTTGAGTGGGATTCAAAAGGGTTATGTTTATAGAATGTTTGGAATAGAAATTAAGAATGTATTGAAAGTATTCTGATTGGTTATTATATTTTATGAAGATCAAGAATGTGTGATCAAAACTGTGTTTGGTTGAGGAGAAAATTCTCCTTTGCTTTAGCAATTCACTAGCCTGCAGGTCAACTATTTTATAGGTGAAATTTTATCTTCCAAAAAAAAACAATTTTCATGTATACTGTGCTGATGAGATTTAGCCCTCTTTATGATGTTTAGTATTCTTTGATAAATTATATGGCTTGCCATAAAATTATTCCTGGTACCTAAAAGTTATTTCATTTTAATAGCTAAAAGATTTGGGGGAGTTTTTGGAAGAACAGTTGCTATGTAAATATAAAAGTAGAAGCAACAAAAACCTTTTGAGAAGTAAATTTTATTTTAAAATATTTTTGGGAAATTAAATTTTTCAATCTGTTATCAAATTTCTTTTAGGAAATTATGTTGATTACATTGTAAATTCCGTATTGCATAAAGACAAATATAAAAGGGTATATTCCATCAAATGAATGTTAGCCACCTTTTTCCTATTTATAAGCACATTATTTTCTTGTTGAAATAATCTTTATGTAGAAATTCATTCTTATTTGGATTGTCTATTGTAACAGAAAGAGCACACATGTTGCATTCTAGTGTATTAGTAAGGGAGTTAGCTCTCATTTCCATGTTCCATTTTGGCATCATTTAATTATGCTGATATATTTTGTATGAAACTGAACAAAGAATATTGTATAAAAACGGGCAGATTAAAAATGCTAGTTGACAGAGTAGTATACTAATGGCCTGTGACTATATTAGGAATGCGAGGGTTTTTTAATATTGATAATGTTGCTTGCATAAGACTAACCATTTACAAATACTAACACTTTGACTGTATGGTATTAAATTTATAACAATAATACAAGCATTAGGTGGACTAACCAGTTTCAATTGTGAAAATATGTATACAGTGAACTTGCAGTTATCTATGAGTGCATTTTCTGTTTTGCATATTATCTGTCTATGATTGTGACTCTCCATAGATATTTTCCACAATCTATAAGAAATTTAAACACCAAAACAAGTATTCCTGCATTTTAATACGAGCAGGGCTTAGATATAATTCTTTCTATGGAACAGTGGGAATAGGACTATAGTGACATTATTGCTGTCAATGAGAGGTTGGATGTGGAAACTCTTAATTAGTTCAGGAAACAGTTGAAAATAATGCAATCAATGCGTAAATAAATTCATAATAATAATGTTCAATCTTAGTAAATCATGAACCCTGTAAGAAAGGAAAGATTGAATTATCCATGTTTTCTGATTGTGATTATTTATGAACCCTCTCTTTCATTATCACTGATACTTGAGAGTTCACTGTATATATCACATTCTTTAGACCTGTAGTATCTGAATTTTTGTATTTGTATACCATTATGTTAATGTAGCACCTAATCTTAGTAAATTTAAAGGTATTCAATGAACCCCTTAGTTATATTTTCCCATGACATAAAATTGATTCAATAAAATTTTCCAGTAGCATTTAATTGTATTGTGAACTGAATAAACTTTAATATTAAACATGTTTCTGAAATGATAATGCTGCATTTTGCATATTTTAATGGAAAATTTATATATCTTCATTTATGTGATTCAGATATTATTCAAATTCTTTTAATTAATGGAACTCTATAAAGTAACCTACTTGAAATCATTTGCTTATCAAACAACATTTTCCTGAGTAATCAGATTATCATGTCTTACATAGTTCTTCAATGCTACCCAAGAGATGAAAAATTAAGTCTTATTTTAAATTTAATTTCATTATATTTCCTTATTTACTGAATGGTATAAAAAATATACGTGATTTATAGGTAAATTGACTAGTGGTTCAAAGTTAATCGTAATAATATCTTTGCACAGATTTCTCTCTCTATCTCTGTTAATTTGAGAAAAATATGGGTCAATTTATTTTTATCACCTACTATATGAAAGGAAGGGCTAAGGTTTGTTTTCTTTGATACCTCCTTTAATTCATCCATATCTTAGAGGAAGCATTCCTTTTGATTTTCCAATCTTCTTATGTATGTTTCTTATAGTCTAAGCTCAGAAATAGTTTCTTTAAGAGGAAAATTAGTTGGAACCTAAAGCGATTAGCATGAACAAAATTGACAACCATATTGAGATATGAAAAGATAGTCATGATAATTGGGAATTCTATAACAAATTAAAACAACTCTTTTATTCTCCTCATTTTAAACTATATAGTTCTCATGGCATCATTAGTAATGCAATTTAAGTTTTTTGTATGACCTCATTTACTATAGGATTGGAGTGAGTTTGAGTAATACGCATCTGAAATAAAACCAGTCCAAGTTATGAGTGTGCTCAACATTTTATTCTAGCCAATGAACATTTATATAGCTTAATCAATGCCCAAGATTTTTTGATATTTTAGATTGCTAAGGAAAGATATCTTTTAACAGAAAAATATATTTTGTTCATATTAGATCATCTTCATGATTATTTACCTGTCTTGTATTGGGACAGTACTGACCTGGAAGCTAGGGCATTCTTTTCGAATTGTGGTTTAAATTCATCCAAAATGTTGGGGAGCATGTTTTCCAATTGTGTTCGTTCATCTTTACTGGGTGGCCCCTCTTTGTGCTGAATTCAATCATTTTATATATATATATATATATATATATATATATATATATATATATATATATATATATATATATATATATTTTAAAAATTCACACACTGTTGTACAAGATATTACCATAAAGGCATTCAAGAAACTCAGCCAGAATTTTACTTGATCATTATCAAATTTGGCCCCTGTGTTTTGGAGAGAATTTGAAGCATTAATTGAATTCTTATTTTTCTGAAATATTTGTCTATTTTATTAAGTATCTTCCTACACTGAGGAATTCCTTCGCAACAGTTATCATTATACATCAAATCAGTAAAGGTCGTATTTGTTGAAAATTGTGTAATAAAATTATGATACGTATGTGAATGCTATTTATTTTTCCAAAGTAAATTGCCAGAACATGGATAGGTCTTGTACATCAGAATATTTGTTAATATTATAAGCAGTCAGATCTTTTGGAGGGTTTTTTATCAACTGCACAATAGCTCAACATGTAGGTGCTTATGTTTCATTCTGAATAAACTTCATTTTAAACTTAGTATGATTTGGCATATATGATATGATCCTTATAAGGGCATTGCTATTGATCAAAAATGTGGTTAAAAAGTATAACTGTGCGTCTGGGTATTGTGATATTGTAAAAATTTGTTATTGTATGTTATATATTTTAAATGTTCATCTATAAAATTCAGAAGTTTCATAACACTATTGCAGACAAATCAAGTATCAGAAGAAATGAATTTTCAATCCAAGGTTCAGTTAAATGTCTCTTTCATATACAATATTTCTTACTGCTAGGGTTACATTAATCTGTTCAGAATTTTCCAGTCATCCTTTACTTTTCTGTATTTATTTTCTTGCTCTAAAGAGAAGGTTCTAAAAGAATAACAAAGACACTTCCACACTAAGGTATGCCACAATGAGTAAGTAGAGCATGGAAATTTTTATCTATTTTAACAATTTTTTTCATCTCTAAATCTGAATGTTTTATTTCAACTTAATCATATCTATAGATTGGAGTCACTCCCTAAAGTTTTAATTACCTAACTTTGGCAGTAAACCTTGCCATTCATGCTGTACATTTTATCCCTATCTCAACTCAAACGTGTGCTTCTTAAGCATAAAAGGGTTGTAACCATAGCTGAATACCTGTGTCCCATTTATTATCATATTTTTTGATTAGGTAATAAACTTACTACATAGCTTACATCACCTATCCTTATTTGCTCCTCCTAACATATTCTTTGAAACTATTTTCCAGGTTGAAGCACCATTCATACCTAGATGCAAAGGTCCTGGAGATACAAGTAATTTTGATGATTACGAGGAGGAAGCACTTCGAATTTCATCCACAGAAAAGTGCGCCAAGGAGTTTGCTGAATTCTAAATTATATTGTGTCAATATATGTGAGTAAATTGTTGCTGTATAAAAGTTATTATAAGTAAGTTATCCTTTGTAAAATATCTGTAAAATGGCATTGTTTTTACTATAGAATTGCTGCTCTTGAAGTTCATTGGTTGTGATGTATCTATAAAGAAACTCCATCAGCTATCTCTGCATCTGTGAAAAATAATTTTCATCTTAACATTTCATTTTTTACCTCAAACTTATATACAAATATAATTCTGTTATCATATACCAGGGGTGGTAATTTCAATCAAAGACCACAAGTATCTACCATTCAGCTGCATAAACAACTTAATCTGCACTTGTGTAACATATTGCTTGTATTCAAAAAGTTAAACTATGAAACTTCATGGATAACATGTAATTTTTAAATTTATCCATGTAGAAAATTGTCCATTAAATATTATTCTCACTTACAAGGAGAGTACACACCGTCGGACGCTAGTTAAGTGATAAGACTCGGTAATTTGATAGATATCGAGTCAAGATTGACGAATCACCCCCAAAGTTGGGTTTTATGAGCGATAGTTTTCACGGAAAATGAACTTAAAGTTTACGAAAAATTGTCAGGTAGGCTATAAAGCTAAGCGTAGCGACCTTCGTCATTCGTCATTTCCCTGAAAAGGCAACACAGCCTAAAGCAGGGGAACTTCTCAATGTAATGTATAACGACCAAAAGACCAATAAATGCTTTTCAAAACAACAACTTCGTCATTCGAACGTTTGGCGCAGTGGTATGGTATCCACTTCCAAAGTCCTTTTGGTCGGGTTCGAGCCCTCATGTGGGAAAATTTCTTTTCTCTTTATTTCTTTTACATACTCTGTCATAATCTTAATCTATATCTGTTTTCTTCTTTTGGTGGATTTTGAACTTATTTTCCAAAAGTTAGAGTATTTTTCCGCTGTGAGTCACCCGTTTCTTCAAATTATGCGCAAATACTTATGTCCGCATTTATTATCTGAAAACTACAATACTAGAGAGGTAACGCAGAGGACTATTTCAAATCTCTCCTACATCCAGCTGCTCGCTCTAACGGCAACTTTTATTGCAATACCCGACTTACATTTACCAATTCTGAACTCTGAACACATTGGTTTAAATATAGAAGCCGACAACCGTTTGAGTAAAGTAAAGATTTTTATTTCGCGCATTCCGAATTCATTCCTTAATAAAGAAGAAAACAGATATAAGTTAAGATTATGACAGAGTACGTAAAAGAAAAGAGAAAAGAAATTTTCCCGCATGAGGGCTCGAACCCGACCAAAAGGACTTTGGAAGCGGATACCATACCACTGCGCCAAACGTTCGAATGACGAAGTTGTTGTTTTGAAAAGCATTTATTGGTCTTTTGGTCGTTATACATTACATTGAGAAGTTCCCCTGCTTTAGGCTGTGTTGCCTTTCCAGGGAAATGACGAATGACGAAGGTCGCTACGCTTAGCTTTATAGCCTACCTGACAATTTTTCGTAAACTTTAAGTTCATTTTCCGTGAAAACTATCGCTCATAAAACCCAACTTTGGGGGTGATTCGTCAATCTTGACTCGATATCTATCAAATTACCGAGTCTTATCACTTAACTAGCGTCCGACGGTGTGTACTCTCCTTGTTAGTATATTCTCACTCATTATTCTCACTGAGTATACTAATATGGGAAATAAAGTTATTTAAATTTATGTATCTGTTGCATGAGATGAAGGAAAGACATCACTGAATGCCCAAGAAGGTCATATGTGGCCTGATGTTGTAGGTTCTTCTCTGTTCTAGACATTCTCAGTGATATATTTGAATAACAATGGGTTTTATTTTTCATATAAAGCTTCCCTCTAAGCGTGAAAAATTCAGTGAAATCTGGGTGATGCATGGTCATCTGGCAGTTATTTTATGTTTAACCCTTTCATGCCAGTGGAATGCTCACAGAAATGCATCTGGGTTCCTAACTTTTGCAAATAATATCTGCAACTATACACAGCGCACTTTCAAATTATGAAAGAGTCAGGTATAGCAATTTAATATTTAGGTCCGTTAGTCAATTTTCAACCCCATCTTATAGCATGGAGCCCTGGTACACTACACAGCTGTTTTGTTTCATTATTGAATCATGATTTTTGAATGGTAGAGACAGGCTCGTAGTATAATTTTAAACAAACTTATGACTATCAACAGATTCTCTTGACACTCTTGCTTCAGAGTCCTTTTCTTTCACATGTTTCTGTTAAAATACTAAGTATTATATTATATAATATCTATGTTGTCTTCTTTCAGCATTGCTATTCAGTGAAGGCCAACTTGCAAGATAACATCTTTTCAAGGCTCTTGGTTGGGGATGGCATCCAACATGCAGTCTGACTGATTTTGAGTCTCAAGTGAGCCAAAAAGATTTCACTGAACCATGTTCAACTTAAAGTATATAAAATTGTTAGTTAGGCCTTCAGTATCTATGAACTTCAATGATTATATTTTTTGTCATTCCCTGGCCAATTTCCTGTTGTTGAGGGTAGTCATATAAAACCTATTGAAGTGTGTTCTGATATTAAATGCCTTTTCAACAATAATCCTATAAATCATTGGAGATAAATTTTTGGTTGATAACTGCTCCAGAGCAGCAATTCACCTATGTTTGCATTGCCCCTTCAGATGAAGGAACAGTTCATTTAAGTCAATATTTCAATTTGTTTGGTTCACTAAAAGTGACCTTCATCCAGTAGATTGGAAAATAAGCTACTGTTCAGTTTCATTAGAATTTATTCCCTTATTTAATTGTTCAAAACATTTTTAAAGAATCCTGTTGGAAGAGCATGATTGTTGGTTAGCAGCTAATGAACCTAAACTTGCTTTGTGCTTTTATTCGTTTTGCTTGTTAAAAAGTAATCTAACGTAAGTGAGTTTTGGTTAAGGATGGAAAAGAAATGAAACTGTATGTTTCATTTCATGAGTGTTTCACATCATGTCTCCTATTCACCACCCGATAGACATTTCTGTGTTGTTCTATAATTAAGTTTTAGTTTGAAAATTTTCTAGGCATCAATTTGTTTCAATTAATTATTGTATTTTGTCTAAAATTTGTTCCTTGTTTAGTTTGAATATAAAGGTATTTCTCACATGTTGTGTATGCTTTCACAGATGATACACTCAGAATATGTTGTCTTTGAATGCCTTGTAAGTAGAAATGTTAAAAAATAAAGAAAGCATTGGTGGTGGTATCAATTTCGGTGCATTGTTTACCTTTGATAATGTAAAACTGAAGAAAGCAGTGAGGTGATAAAATGTTATTGTTCATTACGCTGAGATTTATGTCCTGTACCAATCTCTCATTTTACTATTCTGGTGTTCAGTGTTCTTATGGGCATGCATTGATATGTTGTAATGTACATAACTGCTCCGGAGCAGCAATTAACCTATCTTTTCATTGCCCCTTCATATGAAGGAACAGTTTATTTAAGTTAATATTTCACTTTGTTTTGGCTCACTAAAAGTGACCTTCTTCCTGTAGATTGGAAAACAAGCTTCAGTTCAGTTTTATTAGAATTTAATCTCTTATTTAATTGTTCAAAACATTTTTAAAGAAGCCTGTTGGAAGAGCATGATTGTTGATTAGCAGCTAATGAACCTAAACTTGCTTTGTGCTTTTAATTCGTTTTGCTTGTTAAGAAGTAACCTAACGTAAATGAGTTTTGGTTAAGGAAGGGAAAGAAATGAAATTGAATGTTTCATTTCCTGAGTGTTTCACATCATGTCTCCTATTCACCACCCGATAGACATTTCCGTGTTGTTCTTTAATTAAGTTTTAGTTTGAAAATTTTCTAGGCATTAATTTGTTTTAATTAATTATTGTATTTTGTCTATAATTTGTTCCTTGTTTAGTTTGAATATAAAAGTATTTCTCACATGTTGTGTATGCTTTCACAGATGATACACTCAGAATATGTTTTCTTTGAATGCCTTGTAAGTAGAAATGTTAAAAAATAAAGAAAGCATTGGTGGTGGTATCAATTTCGGTGCATTGTTTACCTTTGATAATGTAAAACTGAAGAAAGCAGTGAGGTGATAAAATGTTATTGTTCATTACGCTGAGATTTATGTCCTGTACCAATCTCTCATTTTACTATTCTGGTGTTCAGTGTTCAGTGGGCATGCATTGATATGTTGTAATGTACATAACTGCTCCGGAGCAGCAATTAACCTATGTTTGCATTGCCCCTTCATATGAAGGAACAGTTTATTTAAGTTAATATTTCACTTTGTTTTGGCTCACTAAAAGTGACCTTCTTCCTGTAGATTGGAAAACAAGCTTCTGTTCAGTTTATTAGAATTTAATCTCTTATTTAATTGTTCAAAACATTTTTAAAGAAGCCTGTTGGAAGAGCATGATTGTTGATTAGCAGCTAATGAACCTAAACTTGCTTTGTGCTTCAATTCGTTTTGCTTGTTAAGAAGTAATCTATCGTAAATGAGTTTTCGTTAAGGATGGAAAAGAAATGAAATTGTATGTTTCATTTCATGAGTGTTTCACATCATGTCTTCTATTCACCACCCGATAGACATTTCTGTGTTGTTCTATAATTAAGTTTTAGTTTGAAAATTTTCTAGGCATTAATTTGTTTTAATTAATTATTGTATTTTGTCTATAATTTGTTCCTTGTTTAGTTTGAATATAAAGGTATTTCTCACATGTTGTGTATGCTTTCACGGATGATACACTCAGAATATGTTGTCTTTGAATGCCTTGTAAGTAGAAATGTTAAAAAATAAAGAAAGCATTGGTGGTGGTATCAATTTCGGTGCATTGTTTACCTTTGATAATGTAAAACTGAAGAAAGCAGTGAGGTGATAAAATGTAATTGTCCATTATACTGAGATTTATGTCCTGTACCAATCTCTCATTTTACTTTTCTGGTGTTCAGTGTTCTTATGGGCATGCATTGATTTGTTGTAATGTAGATGCACATTTGAATATGATGTTAAGAATATAAGGTAACTTATGATAAAAAGTTCGCCCTAATTAATCTGCCCTTAAGTTGATGCAATTTCTGTTTGCTTGCATATTTCAGATTTTGTGATTGATGCAATGAGTTTATTACATTTTTCCTCTTATCCTGTTTTTACACCCACGAAAATCTGGAATTTCCTGTGATTATTCTAATTAATGTCTCAACAGGAAAACATGCACTGTCACTTGCCCGGTCTCCTTTTTTCTGTAATTTATAACTCCCTGAATATTATTAAGTTTACAAATTTATTGGATTTAAATGGGATACAAGAGTGGGTGGCCCAAGAAATTGCTATTCAATATTTCTTCTGATGTTTCTTTCATCAATAGAAACCAGTGACCCAACATCTCATACTGGACACTCGTTATATCAAAATGTGCCACTGGTAAAAGTGCTGACAGTTGTTTGATTGAAAAAAAGGCCTTACAGTGATTTCTATTCTGGAACTGTGGCTCCCCATCTGTTAGATGAGAGATTCCCAAAAAGGGCCATATCACCTCCCAAGAGGTACTTGGCCAGTCTAGCAGGGTGCTTGTTGCAGGGTTATATTGTCTTGTTGCTGATCATTTTTCTTTCCAAATTAGATAATATTAGGTTCTAGGCAGCAGAAAATATTAGGGTACAGGTTTTAGTGACCCAATGGAGTTCCTTATCACTACAATTTTCATTTTATTCTTAAATTACTTCCTAGATTTTTTAAGATTCAGAGTGGGGGGCTGTAGGTATGAAGTGAAGGGGAGATAGCAAAAAATTTGGGAAATACTTTGATAGACCAAGACAGATGGTTGTACTGAATTCAAAATGCTATATTATGTTATATTAGGCAACTTAGTATTATATTATATCAAATCTCATCATATTAGGTCATTTCTTGCCAGTTCATCTTTTAGAGAAGACAAGGAAATGTGTTTTGATTGCTTATCTCCTCACTAAAAACACTGGTAACATATGATATGTTTGAGTTTACTGTGTTTATGTTTCCAGTTTAAGATGATTAACAACTTTTGTTATACTTTATTGTGTATGTTCTTAGGAAGCATTTAATTGATGCTAAATAACAAAGGTAACCAATGTTTCTGCAAATTATAAATTAATGAATTTTTATTATTACAAAGAATGATTGACAGTGGTCACAATTTATTGCTCTTCAAATTGTTAAAAATGAAGGTCTTAAAAATTTAATCTTGACCACATGAGTGACAATAATTTAAGATGGGACTTGATAATCCTTAAGGATATTTTAAACAGAAAATTTGTAAAATCAAACCAAGTGATTTTGGATTAACATTCCTAATGATTTATTTACTCAGCTATTAAGTATAGTAAAAATGAGCAAAATGATTTTAACAATCACCACATTTATGAAGATTTCACCCCTTAACTTGTTTTGTGACTTAAGCTTTTATTAAATTACAAACCTTTGTTACTTATATAGTAGGATACTTAATCTTTGAAACTTCTGATATGGTTTATGCAGATAGACATTAATCTATTTTCAAATATGTTATATCTTTCTTATATCTTTTTACCTTATGAAAGGTTGCAATCTCACAATTTTTTGCCATCATTGAATTATGTAATTTAAGGACAACATATTTTGCTTTCTTGTGTTGCCAGTTGTGAATACATTTCAAATGTATACATACAAAGACATTTCAACTATCGAATGTCTCAATACCCATCTCCATTTTATTACATATCACCTTGTTGAATGCAATGTTGTTTCATTCCTTGCAAGATGCTGTTATTCTACCATTCACCATGGAAATCATTAATGAGTTCAATGTTACCTAAATAGCTTTCAAATATTGTATTAAACAATATTCGTGAATGTGAAAGTCATCCATGTTTTTATCATCCAGTAGAAAAAAGAATGGCATTCTAAATTTAAAATTCTCATTTAGAGCTACTCAATGTATTTATCAAGAGATATTTATTTACCATGTTTTTCATATTTGTAATTCATTGCTCATTGCCTTTCTTCAGTTTTCTTTCTCAGAATTAAGCACCTTTTAGTGACTCAAAGTCAAAGCTGTCTATCTATTAATAAAGAAATGTCATACAATGATAGTATGATTAAACTGTGTATGTTTTGCTTCATTTACGTAGAGATTTTCAGAGTACTTTCTAAGGAAGGAAATGGTTTTCTCTTTAAAATCTGAAATTAAAACTCAGTTTGAAAGTTTGTTTCTGTTTTTGAGAGATTATACATGCTTTATGGTTGTATCAGTATTATCATCAGTGGGAATTTGATATCTGTTAACAGAATGTGAGGAGCTGGAATTAGGGATGCTAAAAATTACCTATTGTGGGGAAGAGGCACAGTTACTTGTATGCCTTGATATTATTCTTATTCTCACTGCACTTTTACCAGTCTTAAGTATCCCCTCCTTTTAATTTGTTTAATCCGTTTTCAGTGGAGGATTTAGTAGCATAGAATTTTTTATTCTTCTGCTAAAAGCACTGTGGATTGATGTCATTGCTAGTGTTTGGTTTGTTTAGATGCTCATTAATTTAATATCAGTGTTGAACATAATTTTTGTGGGTTTAGTTGTAGGCAGTGTAAAAGAAAATGAATCAAATATGTTTGTTGAATACGATTGCAGTTTTTCTGATGCCCATCTTTTGTGGCCTGTTTGATTGCCTCATGGCAGCTCTGGCTCTAACAGAAGTTACCCAGAAAGTGTAAGCAATACAATACTGATGTATGGAATTATTCTTGATCTACATAGATGGAGCATTTGTATGATATGTGGTATGTTAGCAACCTTTATGCACAATGAAATAGATGAAAGTTAATTATGTGTTGTTTTATGAAGAATTGTTGAATAATTTTGTGCATTTTACATTAAATGCTTTTAAAATATCATTTATTTTATGAATATATGGATTAATTGACAATTGTTCAATTGGGATGAATTTCAAATGATTATATTGAGTTTTTCAAGTCTATCATGGAATGTGTTCAGTTTTACAAAACTGTAAGATTTGTTCAAGCATCAACTCAAATCATGTGAAATCAGTGATATTTAATGCTTGTTTCTACAATTCATCATATTTCTTAACTTAGTCTAAAATGAATCTCAGACTTTATTTGCAAGCATTTGGTGTCAAATTATTTTATCTCCAAAAAATGGTGCTGACTTGAGTATTGACTTGGAAATTGAATTGAAATTGGAATTTATATCAAAATCAGTGAATTGCATATCAATTAGTAGTTGTTAAAATGTATACCTCTTAATATATCAAGGCCAGATTTAATGTTGGATGACATGATTGTTATCTGTTGAAGTTTAAAACATGGAATTAATGTAAACATCCTTTCTCGAGAAAACATTTGCTCCTTTTATGTTATGGTCAATTTTACTTACCAATGGATGATTGTGAGTACATTAAAATGATAATAAGATGTATGTTGCCCATTCTGCCATGAGTAAATAACACTTACAAACTTCATACTAGCATTTTTGTTTGATATAACCAAGCAGACTGTATCATATTAAAATTAATGTGTTAGTAAAGAATTCTGAAGATGTTTGGCATGAATGCCAGCAAAGATGACCTATAATAAGAATTCCATCACATTGTTAATCTGAAACTCTTAATACATTCTGAAATTTAAAACACATTCTAGAACTTTTTTGAAATGAAATTGAATATTTTTAATCAACAAATTAAGTGAATTCAAATTTCACTATCCTATGAAATTATACCTTTTGAAACGCCAAGCAACCTATTTGAATCATTACTGTATTCAGAAGCCAACATACTCCTTAAGTGTTTCAGTGTCAATTTTTTTTTTCAATCATTAATGATATCTGGATAGACAAAGAGAACGTTTGATTAATATTTTAAATTAAGAGGAAAGATAAAACTGATAAATTGATTGACTTGAGTGTTCAATAGCACAATAGTATGGAGTAGCATAGTTGAATCTGCTGATCTTATAGTATATTTCCGTGCACCAAAACACAATTTTATCCTCTTAAACATTCTTGGTGGCTGCTTAGCATACAACGCAAGCTATGTTATAGACTAAACAGGTTTCACAAAGCATCTATCGATTTAGCCTTAAAAAGGGTAACTAGCAGGATTTTCTTCACAGTACAGATATTAAGAATGCTTACTTCTAGGAAGAAAGAAATTCACATGCAGTAAGCTATGTTAAAGATAATGTTCTTTAATGAATTGCTTTGGATCATATCATTAAAGCAGTTTATTATATATCGGTCATTAATTAATGATATTCATGTTTATTTTCCTTTTATATGAAATGTCCTATTTGGAAAGTCTCATTTTATTTTCATTAATTTAAAATAACGTATTAATTCCCTTTTAACTGAAATTCAAAGAGAATTTTTTCCTTTTAGTGAGTTAGCAAGAATATTTATTTCATCAGTGCTTCATGTACAGCAATTATTACCTGTCTATTGGTGTTGAAGGTTAAAGCAATAGCATGCTAACCACTCTGACACCACAGCCAGTAAATGTAGCCAATATGGCAGTAGATTCCGATAGGATAAATAATTCTTTTTCTAATAATGTACATTTGATTCTTTCACTGATGCTATTCTTGCTTAAAAACTTCAAACTTTGGATATATATTCCCCCTGTGGAAAAATTCTTGTCCAAGTATGTTGACTGCATATAAAATATTATAATTACTGACTCACCTGTGAACCATTCTAAAGAAAAACATCCTATTTTCATGAGCATAGCTATTTGTGAGCATTCTTAACTTGTCTAATTGGACAATTTTTATACACTGACTTTAGGATACTATCTGAATTAGTAAATCATATATGTTGCTTACCTTAACATATTCTTCAGCAGTTAATAAACATTAATTTTGATTTAATAATAATAACAACTTCTTTAATGGAAACATGAAGATAATCCTAATTACATCCATTTTAAAAATTATTATTGACAAACACACAACCATTCCCTAGCCAGTAAATTCTGGTTAGCCAGGACTCGAACTCAGGACAATTGGAGTGATAACATGGTAACCAATCCGCCACCTGCTGTGTTGACAGATTTAACCAAACCATTATGTTTCTATTGAATGATTTTCAATGAAGGAATTATCTGTTTTTCACGATCTCATGCAGTCCACAAGAAACTTCCAGAATTACTATTTATGCCTGGGAGAATGTGGAAAGCTTAAGTAATTTCTCTATAGAATCAATGGAATTTTTGAAATCATTAAACTGTTATACTTCAGATCTGAAAATTTGTTCTCCCTCCCCTTATACTAGGAAAGTTGCTGGCCAAAGTGCTGCTTTGGATATACCTTGCTATAATGGAAGGATTCACTCAAGCTTTGTTTCTAATTAAATTTTCAAGTTCTTTCCTAATATATTAGATGAGGTAAAATTTAAAAAATCTAAAATTTTAGCCCACAGAATAGTTGGATCCTACATTGTCTATTTTATTCCAGCAATTATAGACACTCATGATCTCAAATTACTTAATCTCTTATAGCCTCTAAAACAGGGTCATTAAGTCCCTAAATACAAAGAACTTTGTCTTCAATTAATCATCACAGATGCATATTTTAGAAGTACACCAGAAAATGATTCTCCTAATGTTAATTGGTTGAGAACTTAAGAAGCAATCCTTGTTCAACTTTTAGGCTTCTTAATAAGAAATATTGTACATAATTAGGAGATTTAAGAACCAGTTCAATTAGAAGTCTATCATATCTGTCCGTCAGTTCCATCATATAATGGAAAGAGATTTTTACATATATCCCAGTTTTGGATTAGTTGTACTGATTTTGTGAAAAATTACTCCTCTGATGGCAGCTAAATTTTCAGGAATGTTTTATACAAAGCCTAAAGATTAAACAGGACAATGAAGTCAGCTTTCACATTTGATGTCAGAGCTAATCCAACAATCATTGATGTGAGTTTCAGGAATAAAAAGTATTTAAATTTTATTCACATTATGATTTTAATTCATCAGATTTTAAATTCAATGAAAATTATTTCCTATTACAATCATTTAAATCCTAAAAAGTTTGAACATGGAAATTGAAGGATTTGATGTGATTGTAGTGAATGTGAAGAAATGCCTACTAAAGATCCAACCAAAATCTAAGTACTTCTGCTCAAAAATGAAGGTTGTCAATGGTTTTTAAGCAGTCATAGCAGTACGATTCCAGTTGTGTGGTGATTTTCCTTCCCACCTGTCGAGCGTTGGATAAGAGCAGCTGGCTTTAGAATCAAAAGTCAGTAACAAGAGGTGAGTCACCATGAGATTAGAGGGTAACAAAATAAGATAAAACTTAGGCAATCATGAGAATCATGAATCTATAATATATAATCATGAGAATCTGAATATCTATTATCAACAATTAAAATTATGTATCAATAGATCTGAATAAGGTTTTTCCAATTAAGGTGAAATTAATTGAGGTACAAAGATGAAATATAATAAATATAATATATAAAAATTATAGCTCAAATACTATTCAAACTACCTAAATTAAAAATTCATGCCTACTTCATGATAAGCCACCCTCATATACTTTAAAACATTGAAGTATACCATTTATATTTATTGTGCTATGACATCATCCCCATAGCCTACTGCTAACATTCTATACACCTCCACACTGAATTTCTGCAAGTAGGTAGAACACTTGAATGCAGTGTGCTATTCAGCAAAAAGCAGCTCTATCATACATTGGCAACAGGCTAATTAACATGTTTTACTGGCAACATTGAAAACCTTCATGTATACATTCAATTTTGTTCACCAATTCCAGGAGAAGTTCTCATCATTTAAAAAAAGTTTATTTAAAAACTTCTATGGGATATCTTCACTTTGTTATGGGAATAAATCATTCTCACTCTTTACTTAGTAGTCCTCGTGCAATGATAATTTCATTGTATCTCTGGTGATACTCACAGTCTGAGGAATAATATTTTTATAATGTATTTCTTACTTCTCCTTAATGCTCCAAGTATTCCTTGCAAGAGATAACTAAGTCTTTTAACATATGCTCAAGGATTGAATATTCATCCAGATATTATACTGTACTATGCAGCATTCTCCTATAACATCCAGGAAGGATATTCTTTAGAAATATCCATTAATTGTATTCATAATGATAATACACCAATGTCACTAATCAAATCAGTGACAATTTTAGGGGATTAAAAGAGATAAATTTTATAAATATTAGAAAATCATACCATTATGACTCCTGTTACACCATAATTCATGGTAAAATCTATTTTGATGTTGCTTAACTAAACATAAAATACAGCTATCAAATTCCTCATGTAAGGCTGAAGATAAATTGAACTAATTAGATTAAGGCCATTAAAGATATTTTAAGTATGTTGGACTTAAGTTTACAATAAACACATAATAATTTTTAAAATATAATAAAAATAACTCTGAAGGTAATGTGTTGAATTTTTATTGATACATTAGAGTAAGTCTCTATAACTTACATTTAGAAGCCTGCAAAATGATAGTTAGGTAGCATATATGTTGCTATCACTGACAACCTAATAAAATCTTATCTCTGTAATAGAAAAAAAATATTTTTTTATTTACCCTAAAATAGAACAGATAAAAGGTTTTTCTAATAATTTTTCAGTCACCAAAGGAGTTCCTCAAGGGTCCATACCCTCACTGTTCCTTTTACATATCAATGATCTTCCAGGTTCTATGCTTGATGATGTTAGTATGTATGCAGATGAACATTTTTACTAAAAGGTATAAATGATACATCCAAATCCGCAGAATTATATATACAGAAAATGGAACACTGGTACAATCAGAATAAGGTTTCAATAAATAAGGAAAAATCAACTTTCCTGCAGTTCCATTTGCCCCAGAGCAATATTATTCCTAATATTAGTTTGAAACTAATGGGTGATACTATGGTTGAATTGCTTTATGCAAAATTCCTGGAAGTGCACATCAATAACTGCGTAAGATGGGTAGCACATGTTAACAATTTATGCAGTCAGGTTGCCACAGCTTGCTATTTATTAAGGAAACTAATGTGCGCTGCTCATTTATTTAAATTGCAAAAATGGGAAATCAGAATTATCTCTGGAGCTGGAGAAAGAGACAGCTTTAGAGAATTATTTAAATTCTTTATGTCCTCCTGTTTCATGTATGGATATAATCCACATTATTTTAAAAATGAAATTGTAAATTATTTAATATAAAACTAAACTCTGATATACATGACCACAACACATAAATTAAATATAAATTTATCCCCACACTATTTGGAGGTCTGCAATCAAGGCCCATCACATGCTGGAAGCATCTTGTATAATTAACTTCCCAAGCATGTAAAAATAGCAGCGACCTCCAAATTTAAACATCTTTTAAAATGTATTTGATGGAAAAAATACTTCTATTCTGTAAGCAGATGTGTAAATTCTTAATACTTAGGACATTTATATTCTAGTTCTTTTTATTGAAAATAAATAAACTTTGGTAATTTATTTAAATAGACATTAATAAATAAACATAATGACTAATATTACATTGTAAATTATATGTATATGCCTACACATGTCTTGTACATGTCCTGGTATGTAATAAATAATTATAAAATAAATTATTGATATTATTCTTTCCTTTTTGGATATAAATAAGGAATAAAATAGAATTCTTTTATAAAATTGATTTTTGAAACTGAGAAACTTGCTCAGAACTTTTGTCAGTGTGTCTTTAGAATGTTGCTTATATCTTTACATTTATTGTAAGACGTCATTCTTTGATTTTTATAGCTGTATCAAAATTTCCAATGATAAAACAAACCATTATCACTGATTGTATTAAGCTTCTCTTTCTTCTCATGGTTCAAATATCAAGGAAGAAATTAATTAACATGAAATAAGCTCTTTTAAAACATTAGTTTAAATACTTAGTACTGCTAACACATAGATATCACCCAATAGCCTCATGTTTTGATGATATTAAAATAAAAACTTATCTATTGAACTGCATCTATGGAGACATTTATTTTGCATCAGAATCATTTTAAAATTGTGGATTACTTAATGAACATTACCAACATGTAGGTTGGACGCATACAAATGTATTATTGTCCATTTAAAACAATAAATTCAATGAAAATTGCAATGCAGCCTTCAGAATTTTATTTCAGTATTTAGGGAGTTAATGATTGCTTTGAGTAATCCAAAAGATGTTGATAAAGCAATCAGCGGAGAATAACCCTTTAATCACAGAATTTGGGTGTAGCCAAAAGAGTATATGTTTCTCTTAACATTATAACTTTACAAAGAAGAAGAATATACTGATTTTTTGTACATATATTTGTGATTTCCATGTATTTTAACTATAATAAATAAATCTATAAATGAAATTTTTTTCTTTAGCTATTTTATTTTATAATGATGAATGACATTAAGCAGGAATCAATTCAATTTTCAGGGAATAGGATAAGAATGGCTTTGCCCTCGAAGGCATGCAACTTGGATAGATTCTAAAGAAGAACAAAGACAATATCTGACAAGGATAAAACACAAACCCAAATGCTCAACTTCCCTGCCAGTTACTCTAACCAATTGAGTGATTGTGACAGAACTTTCAGCGTTTTGTTTTGAAATGGAGGATCAGGTTTAAGTCCATATCTTATCAGTCTGTTTTCTTTTCCTTGAGTAAACACTTCATTTCCATTGTATAGTTGATTATTTATTGATAGGCAGAACTTTAGGTTTCCTGACTTTTGGTCTTTGGAATTGGTTAGTTTGCTACGTACTTAGTTAAATAGAGTCCTAAATAGCCATGTAGGCAGCTGGTTTGACTTTGATGGAAGCGGTCCTGGGTTTGATCCCCCACAGGAGCTCATGTGTGAAATGACTTAAACTATTGAAGCACTTTTAACAAACTTCTACTACTATTTAGTTAAAGATTGAAGAGATAGAAAAGAAAAATAGAATATTTTGATCTAAGCCTTTTCACAGCAGTCAAATAGCCTAAACTAGAAATTGAAGCATATTTATCATTACTATTTACATCCAATTTTATGGTTATATAAAGACAAGACATACCTACATACCTTAGATACTAATTAACATTTATTGATATGAGAAGGGCCTTTCTCTCCCATATTTGTATTATAATAGTAAAGAAGAATATATTCAAGATGCTCATGACAACCATGCACCTAGATACTTTGTGTACCATACCCTGCTTGCCAATATGTTTTTAGACTTTGTAATAGTCCTTTAGCACTATCCTTCAGTGAAAATACAGGAACACATTAGAGGCACCCGGATAACAGATCCAGTTTTGACTTTGGTGGGGGCCAACATTTGTGGAATGGTGCCCACCAAGCATCATGATGAATATGGTTAGCTAACTAAATAAAGAGAAGTCCAGTTATAGAAAGCCAAATACAGCAGTGTGAGAGTTGAAGCAATGACCACATGTCACTTGCAGTGAATGCCAACTGACTAGGCCTGAAAAGGATGTCATGTCATAGACTGTACTTATTGCTTCTTGTTTCATAAGTGAAATAAATATTATAACATTCTCACAAACAAATCAAGGAATCCTGTTCAAGAAGTTACATCACACACTGCCCTGAAATGCAAATTTAAAGCTTTAATACAATTGCTTTGATAAGAAGAAATAATAATTTCCTCTGATAACAAAAATTCCTTAGTTTTTTCTTATGGCAGAAATAAAATTGTAATTGGTGATAATCTTAAAAAGCTGCACAAGGATTCTCAAAGTAAAATGTCAACAAAAAGTTGAATTTCATTCATTAATTGGATGTGGAAGTCCTTTTGGAATTCAGAAAGATTAACATCACCAAGAAATACAGGCAGAACTAGTCTTTTGCAGGTTATGTTCTTGAGATTCCATAAAA
This sequence comes from Pachydiplax longipennis, assembly GCA_036926295.1. Taxonomy (NCBI): domain Eukaryota; kingdom Metazoa; phylum Arthropoda; class Insecta; order Odonata; family Libellulidae; genus Pachydiplax; species Pachydiplax longipennis. The sequence continues at coordinate 9,556,204 of JAVFKF010000010.1, forward strand.
GGAAAAATTCATGAGAGAAAAGCAATTAGGGTGATGGGAAATGCAATGTTTATTTTCAATTCTAATGGAAATGAGTGAAGATGAAGTTATTGAAGAGAGCTGGAAGATAGAGCCAGCAAATTAATTTATGGATGAGAGATTTTATGAGACGGATTACACAAACAAAAGAAAAATAAAACTTTATAGAGGCTCTGTACTAAAATAAATAATGAGTGGTAGTTGTCTAACTTGCAGGGGCTATTTTTACCACAAAAATAAACTTTGGATGAAAACTTCTTCAGTTAGGGTTAACGTGGATATTACATATTGTGTTTCCAAAGAAAAGGAGGAGCATGGTGCATTTCATTTGGTTGATGTAGTAATGCTGTAGATGAGAAATTCAATCAGAACACAAACTCAAATGTTTAATTATACAGAGAAATTAATTCATACATACGAAAAATTGAGAAATATATTTTGAAATTCCTTAAGGATTATATATTAAATAGCCATTTGATAATATTGTATGCGTAACATCTAAAAACTCATAGCCTCGTAATTTTATTGAGTGTATCACAAATAAATTGATGTGTTATTTCTGATAAAATAATATTAAAGATAAAATAAAATTTTTCGCTAAAATAATGCTATAAAAACTATAATAATTTTGTTGGGTTGGTCCGAAACGTATTCAGTTGATTCTATTGATTCATTTCTTAAATTTGCTATTTTTTTATTTCAAATATACCGCCTTCTCTCGTAAGAAATAATTCCTTCAAAATACTTATGTATGTTCGTGTAGAGGATAATATTCTAATAAATTATTGAGTTTATGAAACAAATAATCGAGTCATTAATTTCAATGGAGTACTTTATTTAAGTAACCCCTGAAGTCATTAGTATTTATCCGATATCTCTCACAACTGTGTAGATTGCCCATACTGGTCATGGGTTTGTTTACGTGGGAGTGGTATCTTACGTTGTCTGCTCTGCGGTGAGCTAGCTGTTGACTTCATTGTGTCGCAGAAGATACTAACGTGTGGATTCTCTTTGCATAAAATTTTCGGCCTACGTTGCATTGGCATTTTCAACCATGACGGATCTTGAAATATCTCCGCTGAGAAGCTTGGATGACTTTTTACTCGACTCAGCCAGGTTTCAAATCCCCAATTTCAAAGATATGGAGAAGTGGGGAAATAGAGTTGTGAATAATTTGCTCTATTACCAAACGAATTACTTTCTGATGTCAGTCCTGATTTTCCTTCTCGTTGGGTAAGGAATAAACTTAAGTCTGCTTAATTACTTATAAATCCCTTAAATCTAACTATTAATCAATAATTGCCTTCCAAATTATGTATAATTTTTAATCTTTGATTCTTCAGTTGATTTCATTCACTATAGTATTCACTTTAGAATGGATTGGGAGGTTTTGTCATAGATCAGTTTCATTGCACACGCATCAGCACTTCTCTAGCCAATTTTCTTTTCTGTGTTCTTATTATGTCATTTAACAATATATTATATATCACCTATGAAAAACTTTACCCGAACCTTAGCCTGTCACTTATTATTCCGATCACGACTCGCATAGAATGTTTTGTCTCATTTCAAGAATGAATTTCATCATTATCGGGTGAAATTTAGAGTTTTTAATCGAAAAGATAATCGGATTACTACGATAGCTGTGGATTAAATATCAGAGATTTTATATCTGTTTTTATGTCAACCAAGAATGACATCATATCTATTTACGGGCAAAATTCGTTGTGTTATTCATTGTTCGTTAAATATGTGCATTGTAACGAACAGAGAAATGGTTTCCAATTGGCATTTCTTTAGTTCTAATTTTATTCTGAGAAGGTCATCAATTAAGTATTTTTAAACGTCTCATGCAATATGTAAAGTGGTTGTCATAGATCAATGATCATATGATTCAGTGAGCTTGAATTTGATAACCAATGTTTGTCCATTGTCCGATAATTTTCTCCGGTCCGAAATATCATGGTCCTTGAACGCACTAGAATAACCGTGATGTCATGTTTTTCATTGACTAGTTCTCAACTTTCTCAGTTAAACGGAAACAATTTCAACTCGTAGACATCTCTTAAAAATTTCATAGGTACTCGCATTATTTATCGTGATAATTTTATCTGTTGTTTGTATTCTCATTTGTTGTTGCATATTTCATATTGTTTCTGGAGAGATTTTGTCGATTTGTAATTCGTAATTCTGTTAGTATTTTCTTTATTTTTTTCTCATTGGACTCATGTCTATGTAACTCAAGAAGCTCTAATATATTCACATCATCCTGTCTATGTCTATTTTCCTTATCTCCTATCTTTAACATTTTTATAATTCATGGGCAGATCCGTTGTATATTAAACATACATATTTTTTTTAACTAAATGTCTATGAATATAAAGTCACATGCCATAAAAATCATTATCATAAATTAGGCACATGTATGAAGGAAAAGTAAAATTAAAATATCAAATTTTTCAATCATCAGAAAAACAAGCATCGGTAAGTAAAATAAGAATAAAGTTGTCTTTTTTCTAATATGTTGTTTGAAAACCAAATCTCATAATCTCAAATAACTAAGAGTTATTCATTCATATAAAGCTTCATGAGAAATATTTTATTAATCTAAAATCTACGTAAAACTACTTAATTCATGCTATTGAAGTCAGGAGAATTTGCAAAACTTTCTCTTATGGAATATATATGGAGCAATATGTTTAGTTAATCTTAGTTTTTATTTCAGGAGTAATTTATTATATTAATATTTGATTTCATGGGTTTCAAATCAGCAAATATTGTTTGAGTGGTTGTTTGCCATCTCTCAGTGATTAATATTTACATCAAATGGTAATCACATTCTAATTATAATTAATTACAATTTATGGTTTTCTTAAGTAAATTGAACTTTTTTGTTAGGAATGCCTAACTGGATAGATCATTGCCATCTCTCAGAATATTTTACCTTTGATTTATTGTAAATCATTACACGAAATGAATTATAAAAAAGAATAGGCTCAGGAAGTTATACAGAAGATAATTATCTGACAATTCTCTGATAACTCAATTTGAGCTTTAGTAATCAAAAAGCACTGATAACTTTTCAAGCGAAAGAACACTTGGGGTTAGGGTCAATCTTAGCTAATAAGATTTTGAGAAGGTGTGGGAGAATGTTGTGACTGCTGAGAGTGAAAATAGAGGAAAGTGGTATTCTTCATGTTATTATTATTTATTAATGCCTCCCTGCATCCCATGAATCTTAAGCATATGCCCGTTGTTGGCAAAAGAATTGAAAAACAGAATTCGTGGTTTGAACTTCTTGACTTAAAGTAATCTGTCATTTTTAACATTCTAATTAATCTTTTCACCATTTATATCTTGATCATACTCATTCTGCATCCTCATGAATACAATTTCATTACTTTTCAGGCACCTTGTATCATTCTGTCCAAAGTTAATTATTATTTATGCATCATGTTTAGTATAGATTTTAATCTGATAATCACTTTGTGAGATTCGGTTGGCATTTAAATTTGAGTTGACACTAAAATATATACCAATTTTGTACTGTGGCTGAGACATTTCCTCATCAATTTTATTATTAGATCCTAATCACATATAAGATAATATCCTACCTAAAAACTGCTCAGGATTAACAGTGACTCCGTTAATTTGAGTGTTTTTATATTGTATTAGACTACATGTATTTTGTAGATTTATTATGAATAGAACTTAATTTATGTGTATGATTACTTACAGTGTCCTTCATCCTGTGAAGATGCTCTGTGGAATGCTTGCTATCAGTGTGGTATTCGGTCTTTTCTACTACTTCTCCAATACAAAAAGATCTGCAACAAAATTCAAGAAGGAGCACCCATTCATCAGCCTTTTGCTCATTATTTTGGGTGGTTACTTCATTGTTTACATGCTTGGATCAGTTGTTGTCTTCCTTTTTGGCATCTTACTTCCCTTTGGAGGTTAGTACACCTTGAATTATCATTTAATGAACCCCCTTCTAAAGTTGGCTTCTCAGTTTTATCCATGTTACTATCTAAGGCTTTTATATTTATACCATGTACATAACTTATAAAGGGCACCTTTAGCCAGGATTTGGGTTTTAACCATCTTCAACTATTTGCTATGTATGCAATTCTGTTTACACATCACACTTACAATTTTAAAGGAGTGTTTGATCCTAGGCTGTATGCAGAAAAGCTAGCTAGTAAGGTATACATGCCAATGAAAAAGCACCAAATTCTCATTTTATTTATTCATGAAATTTAGATATTTTATAGATACATTCACATGATTAGATCAGGTATTTTCTATTGAGATCAGATTTAGCTAAACTAATTACAATTCTCTGACTTTAAATATTTTATGTATATTAATTACTAAATATAGAAATTAAATGTACTCTAAGAATGGCAAAAAGAAACTGGTTAAAGCAGCTAAATTTATAATCACCAAGTATTGCATCAGAAATGTTAAACTAGGGTATCAAGAATTATATAACTGTCAAAAAGAGTTAACGATGTTACTCGATTGTATTACTGCCCCTGTATTGTCCCACTGCAAATCAAATTTTCTTATAAATGTTTAAAATGCGATTGGTCTCTCAGATCCCGCTATAATAATGAAGGTTAACACCAGCATATGTAATCAATCTTCTTATTTCATATACTCTATTTCAGTAACGTTTGTGCATTCATCTATGAGGCTAAGAAATATGAAAAACAAGCTAATCAACAAAATGGAAGTTATCGGACTTAAGAAGACCCCGATGGGAGTATTCCTTGAAGAATTGGGTATGGAACCTAGTCAGTTAGTGGGTTAACCAAGAAATTACAAAAATCATTGGCTTATTTTTTTGCTAAAGGATGAGGTAATTGTGAAAATAAGCAAAATATCTTTGATTGAAATTCATTTGTGTTGCTTACATAGGTGTGGATAATCGGCTTTCATGAATTGAGAGGAGTAGTATCCTGATGGCTACCAGTAATTTCTATTGAGAGATGATTAAAATCTATCTTAGTGAAAATTTAAGATGAGATTCCAAGGTTTTAATAAAAAATTAAGCCTTAAACTTCCTTTTGAACAAGTTAAATCTCCATGTAAATAAGGTGTTATTGATTGATATATTTATGAGAGAACTCTGAGGTAATATTTGCTTTGCTCAAATAATTCAACATTGGAAGCTGTAAATTTGAAAAATGATAGTTTTTCTTAATGAACTTTTATTCTTTCTGGAATCAGTAACATCTCCTCCCTCCCAGTTTACAATCCACTGAATATTTTTCTGTTTCTTTTTTATCATCTATTTCTATTTATTTTCTTTATTTGTATTACTTTTATCATGTTACAGTGGCCTATATCAATATCTTGATCTGATATTATTTTTTCCTTCAAAGGTGTTTGGTTGCATTTCATCAATGAATTCAATAATTGCAATTTGTTTTAAGTATAGATATTCATTTTCTCTCTATTGCCTTTTTCTAATTCAGCAAGTATTTCTAATAGCCTAATACACTGATACAGGCATCACTTTATGGTAAGATACAACAGTTAGGATAATAAGCTATAATGGCCTTATTAAACTGCAGTAGACTTCTCGTGGCCTAAAAATGCACCAAAATGTGCAGAAGTTTGGGGAAGTGGAAGGAGTAGAAGAGGAGAAGCTAGCCTAGGGTTTTTGCTGGTGGAAAACAGAAAGTTTGCCCTTTTTTCCCCATTTCTGCAGAATAGACTTGTCCTAACAAAAACGGGGAAATGGGCAGCGGCTTACTTAGGCCACTAGAAGTCTATGAAGATGTATTAATGTGATTAAGGTTTTATGACAAGGCTGAAAAACTTGATTTTGCTGCCTTGGTTAACCACAGTATTAATGTCTTGTGTTTGTACTTCAGTTATATAAAGGTCATTATACCCAATTATACTAAATTCATTCATCACTTAATTTTTTATTATTTTTAAAAATTATTTTTTTGCATTTTTAATTTCATCTGAAAGAATATTTCTTTCTGTACTGCCTTTATGATGTGGATCTGAAATTCCAGAAAGACTATGCATGTCTATGGTTTACCATGATATTGCTTTTATATTATTGATATTGTGACAGATTTTGTCATTCTTATCTCAGGAATAAGATGTAGTGTAATCCTCAATTTTTAGTAGAGGCTGCAAGAGTGTTTCTTTTAGCAATTTTAAGGAAAAGATTAATGGAAGCTAATTAGGAAGTGGGCAAAAGAAGCTCAAACCATACTACAATCTGAGGATGTTTTGGAATCTCATGTAAAACAATGAACTTCAAGCAACTGGGTTTGTTAGATTCTCACAATGAATCACTGTGGCTCTTCTATGTGAAACAAAATAATCACTGATGTGCAGTTAGTGCTTCAGAAGGATAAACGCTGAAAAAGAAGTTTCATAAATCCTCAGAAAACAACAATCTCTCATTACAATATCACCAAAAACCAAAGTTCATGATCAATACCAATTATTCAATATTTCTATTATTATATTTGTTAACATTCTGTGTTTGTAGGCTTTCCAATGTATGTTCATTCCATTTTGCTTTTATGCACAAATAGGTGGGCATATATTCATGCATATGTTTGCTCATGCTTAAGCTAACCCTTACATGTAGTCTAATATGTACACCTTCATGAAGAGGTATATGTTGAGCAGCTAGCACGGTATTTTCAATGGTATTAAAATTATTCTGTGATTAACAGAATTAATTGCAAGAAAAAGAATTAAAAAATTTTTCATAATCTTACATCGTAAGAGTACGGAGCATAGTTATTGAGTGCATTGTTTAAACATGTGAATAAGAAAGATGTATGATCTATTTAATACTGTGAAATAAATTATTAAGAGAGAATATTGATATTATGTAATTCATTATAGATGCATCTAAAAGATAACTTCTTAAATTGCTAGTAAGCAATATCTGGGTAAATTAGCATAAAAATTTTTGCTGATACTGTAGCAGGCTAACTTTATTTTTAGCAATAAAGTTTGGTTATAATTCTTTGTCAATGTGCAAAATATGTTACTTAGTTTTTTTTTTAAATATGTGATGTTGGAATGATCAGCCTGTAGTTGGGAGATAAAAGATCTTGAGAATTTTTTTTCTGAATATTCTTGTCTAAATAGAAAAGTAAATATTCATATTACCAATGTCTTTTTCAGTAGTCTCATGAGTCATAGAATCATTTGACTTGAAGTGGCAGTGACTAAACTATATGTTTACTCTAGTGAAAATGAAGTTTAATGTGATAAAAATAAAGTGCATTGTTCTTACAGATTCTGTAATGTAATATAAAAGAAATGTAATTTTTAATAAATTATAATTCTAGATTTTTTGAGAAATGTTTCCTAGTTCAGATATAGATATGCTATGAAACTTTTGATTGCATCATTGAGTCATGTGGTATCAGTATAAGTAGTAATTAGTCATTGATTGGGAAATGATTCCCTCAATTTCTCCAAATTATTGAATCTTTTTTGGAATTCAATATCTATTTTCAAAATGGCACCATTACTGGAGAATCATCTAAAAAATCAATATCACGTATGTTTCAAAGTGCTCATTTAGACACATGTGTTCTTGAAACAAGTGTAATTGAAATAAATAGAGATTGTTCCATTGAAGGATAGAAAAGTGTGTTTTAATTGCTCCTGAAATATTTTCTGGTATATACATTTGCTTTTAAGAGGCTGATTGAGTTAAACATCTAAGAATTGCATCTTAACTTTTCATCTTGTTGCAAGTTTTTTTGTGATTGAAGTTGATTCATATCCTTTGGGATACTCACTCATGACTGACTGACCCTGTATAATGGATCTCACTGAGCCAACATAATAGTAGGATTACATTCACTGTCTCTAAGGTTGGCTGCCTTTGGTGATTTCCCACCTCTGTATGTGTTTGGTTAGTCAAATTTCTGACTGTTAATGATCTTAATAATCAAAGTATAATATGCTGGCTACCAGATTTTTACCAACAGGAGTTGACCAGCTACTTACATCTTACATATTAAGTAATTGATTGAAAGAAGGAATTTCATGGAAAACATATGGGATTTAAAGAGTTGTGTTGGGCCATTTTATTGAAGAATAGAAGATAAATATATTCATAAAAAAATTCCCCATGTTTTCTTTATCCTTGTTAATTGCTGCCTCGTTTCAGTGCCTCTTATTGGGGTTGAAGTTATGATTACCCAATGCACAAATTTTACAGTAATATCTTTCCCAACTAAGAGTATTTCTTCTAGAATCTCTTTTGTAAGCAGAGGTATAATCTTACATAGGGACCTAATTTGTAAAATACACAATACTGGAACCTCAAATTTTCAGATCAAAATTTATTTTCTCAAGCAAGAATGGATTGCATCCCATGTGTTGTTTTAATTGCTTCCTATGAATATATGTTTGAAAATCCTGAAATTTCATTAAAAAATCAGAATTTATTAGCAGAGCCTTCAAAATAGCTTTAGAAACCTTAATCAGTAAAAAATTCCTTAATTGGGTCTCTCATCTGGACTAACTTCGTTAAGTTTTTTAGTTTCTATTGATGTCATTTATCAAGCTCATCGAATGGGGAAGTTTCTGTCAATGTAAAATGTGGAGAGAGAGACTGATGTGATGAAAACAGTAGTTAAAGATGCATGAATAAAATGGTTTGTCTACTATGGTATAAGACAACCCAGTGTCACCTAGTCTGTGTAGACCAATTTTATTTTGTGTTATATATTGTCTTTGAACATATTGTAATTATTGACATTACTTGCATTTTATTTTTAGATTGAATCATTTTCTTCTGATGTTTGAAAATATTCCTACTGGCTAAAAACTATTTACTCATGAAAATTTTTACTCCTTAAATTTTGAAGTAAGGAATTTGTTCTACTACATTTCTACAACCTTTTATAATTCTTTAATTATTAAGTATTTTTCTTAAATTTGATTGGTCCATATGATGGTTGATTTTAGTAGTTATCAAACAGTTTGGAATCATTATTTAGGTTGTTTCTATCTACTAATCATTATAATCTGAAAAATGTTTTGTGGAAGTTTTCTCACCTCAAATACATTATTTAAGTTACAAAAATATCCCTCTAATATTGATTCATTTTACTATATTTTTCAAAATGTCATTTTTAAGGTCAACTTATGCATGGGTTGATACAGCAAAAATAATACTGAATCTGTTGGATTTTCTACTGATTTTTTAAGTTTACTGTGGATATTGCACTTTTTTTCAATTTGACATCAGTTGCATTGTTTGAATTTGCTTAATATGTGTTGGGTTAGCTTAATAATAACTATGAAGGACATTTATTCATGAAATAAGTTAACAAACTTAACAAGACGAAAGTCTCCAGCTATAAACTGTATTTGCTAGTTCATTTTGATAAAAAAGGGACCAACGAAGACAATTTCATAGCGTGTAAAGCTGAAAAATCCAGCTATTGGTAATTAGATTTATTGAATGGTGCTTAGAAAACAATATTTTAGAAAAACATAAAATGGTCTAAGTAGGATGTAGCATTATTAAACCTTATCTCTACTACATAGTAACAAATCTAAGTATTGGTGACAAATAATAGTTGGAAACTTTGTGTCATGAACAATCTTACCTGAGTGTCATGTTAAATGGGTTAATTACAAAGATAATAAATATATATTTGAGAATAAAATTAAATACTACCTTTTTTGATTTTGATGTGTTTGAAAAATGAAGTCTTTCTAATTATGTTGCTGCAACTTTTGAAAATGAGTGATTTCAGTGTATATTATATTATATTGTGATATACTGTTTTTTATGTCCTGAAAATGGTTTATTGTTATCTAATGTAATGTTTTATTATCTCTGTGCAATTTTACCAGTCTATGTAATGACATCCTGTATAATCTTCTGCATATTAATTCATACATTCCTATTTTATTGCACCCTAAATGGATGTTTGAAGGTTTTGGCTGGATGGCTTTATGGATTATATAACCAAATAATTATTGGTTGGGCTATTAGATTCAATAAATGGTCACATGAGACTTTTTCATGTCCATTTATTCTTAAGAATTTTGATGTAACTTAATCTATAAATAATGTTGAGAGGACTTAATTTAACAGCAGCTCTCATCTTTAGAAGCAGCTCAGATCTATTCTTCTTGATATATTTTCTAGATTTTCAGAAGGCACTGAGCAGAGAATCACTCTTAATCAAGAAATGAGATATTTAAAAACTTTAAAAGGCTTATCACCTAAAAATTCAACCAATTTTTTACCATGTTATGTCTTATCCTTTAATGCTAGCCAAAGGAATTACTTTCTAAATATTTAAATATCTCAAGTATTAACTGTTTATAAAAATAGTGAGCGCTTGGTTCAGAATTTTTGAAGGCATAGTATAGTGCTGAATTTCCATTATTGATTTTATAGAATAATTTTTGTCAGAATAACTGAAAAAACTTAATTTGTTTTTCAGCATTTGCTTTATGTACTTTGAATTTTCTCAATCTTGAAATTCTGTTGTACTGAGTTGGTTTAAGAAAGTCTAAAATTTTCTGTAGGGTTTTTGTTAAACTCACATGTATGCTAAATAAATTCTAATAAGTAGCTGCATTGTATTATTCAAGAAAGAACTGATAACCATGCATCCATAGATTGCCTAGAGGGATTTAGAGGATACAATGACAATAGCATCCATTTTGGGAGGCTTTCAATCAAACCTTTTAAATTGATTGACTTGTGTCTTCTATATCTTCATTGGCTACTGTATCGTGTTAATTCTTACAGTAGTTATTCCTTATCCTTTCCTTTATTTCTTGGTTATTAATCCCACCATCTATAATTTCTAACTTTAGCCCTTATCTCTCTGTCTTCCTACCTTGTCTTACCTTCAATTATTGTAATTTCTTTAGCTATGTATTCCCTCATATTATTTAACTGACCATTATTTTCAGCATTATTTTTTCTGCTTTAAGTGCTAAGTTACCTAAAAATTTTTTCCCAGTTTCTTCCTATTTTAAAATTTAGCAATGGAGGAATTACCTCATCTTAATACTATTTTATGGAGATTAAAGTGTTAATTGCAGCCCAAAAATACCACCTTAAAATTAGGAAATTCTATAAATTTTCCAAAGACTTAGGGGGAAAGGTATAAATATTCTCAGCAATTAGAAATTCTCTGTAATTTAATCCTTTGAGCTGTTTCTTTGACATTACTTGTTAATAATGGCTGGAATAGTTACTTAAACAAAATATGATTTAAAAGATTAATACTCTGCCGCTAATTGTTTGATAAGGCATCATACCATAGTGTTTTTCATTCCAGTTTTGACTCCCGTTCAACAAAAAACCAAATATCAACTCAGTTCCAGTTTCATTCTTAGCACTATTGAAAGGGTTTGAATAGTTTTTCCCTCACAATTGTGATATACTATCTATCTGATGGTATTTTTTATCAATTCAAACTTTTCATTTACACTAAACCTAGAATGAAATGTAATGATATTTAGTTGCAACATACATGTATTTATCAGTCCTTTCTTCAGTTACAAATGTGTAAAATGTGCTGTTAAGAACCAAAACTGGTAATGGAATAAATAGCGGTTTATTGTCTCAGCTTAGGTGTTATTTTCACTTCAGTATAAATAACAGTTCTTTCTGTTCAGTTCCTGTTTGTTCATCTGCTTTTTATGATGACAATAATTGTGGAATATTTTTTATGTCTGCTTCATCATCTTTAGGGAATCCAGAGATGTTTTACTTTGTATCATTGTTGTAGCAATCCTCACTCACTCTATGTCAATTCTCTCTAAAGGGTCTACAGTGCCTTTCTTTCGCTTCCCAAGGAAGACTTCAGGCAGAATTGAATTGGAGAAGGTCCCATATACCTGGGTTCAGAAAGAATTGAGATAGTGGTACGATCTTTCCCTTTGTCATTGTAGTACCTTTTGAATAACTTCTCAAAAGAAATGCCATAATGTGGCTTATTATCCGAGTTTCTTTTAAGTAAATAATTTTATTTTATTGAGAAAGTTAATATCTACTGTCTATATAGCAAGTTGACTGTTTATAAAAAGTCCTACCATCAGGTAAAGGAAAATAAATCTTATTGCCTTCAAGAATTTATTTATATTGCTTTCATCAGGACATAATTGATTGGCAAAATTGACTCGATAATTTCATTTCTCAAATATAGGTAATTTAAATTCAGTTTCCACCTCAGTAGAATAAGCTCAATCATGTCAACTTGGTTATTTCCAGGAAGATGAAATTTACTCACTTTTATGTCATAAGTGTACTTAAATTCCAAATATTTGAGGAGATGATTTTGGATACTCTACTTAGGAGAATATTTTCAAGCTGTTTGACACTGAAATATGTCAGTACTATTGAATCACATGTCATGTTATGAAATCACTTCACAATACTTCTTAAATATAAATTTCGTTTTATTTAGTTGTTAATGGACCAAAAATTACCTTCTCCGTGAGGAATGCAGCTGATAGAAAAATGGCACTCCAACGATTTTCACATCTGTAGCCCAAGGAATGGAAAGAGAGTTCTTTGAAGGATGGATATATCTACAGCCCTGTTGCATAAATAATTTTCTGCATGCTGAGGACATTATTTCAGTGTGAATTTCAGCTGTCCATAAACTTGTGGATTGTTTTTTCCCCGATAAAGATACTATGGATGAAAGTGTCTGTGATAACTGAGTGAATTATATCATGATTAAGGAACCCCAACAAATATCATATCAGTGCCTTCTCTAAAATAAATTTCCAAACAATTATACCCTTCCATTTGAAAATCCATCGTTACTGTTTTTAAAAAAATGGCTCCATCTTCAATGAAGAATGTATTTTTTACAATATTATTGAATTCTTCTGTAAATATATTAATGTTTCTCACTTTTAAAGTCAAATACTGGCCTATCTTTATGATATGTCCTGTGTTTGTGTATATTAATATCAGGAAAATGTACTGGTACTTAATGACTGAGTTCTGTTCCTATGGCTATCTTGTTAAGTGAATTGATTAATAATTGAAGAGCTTAATCATCTTATTAATTTTAAATAAAGATTAGGTTTGAAATAAACACAATATTTATAACTCTCTTAATGTAAGTGTCATCAAAAAATGTTATTTTTAAAAAAGTCCATGGGATCCCTGTGTGGAATATGGTCCAGTCAGGTGATGTTTACACTCAGTAGTCGTTTATCACCTTATTGGCTATTCTGAACTGTGTAGACCCTCCTTAATACCTAACCCACCATGGATTCTGGTAGCTTACAATTTCTTCATGATATTTTGTCAATATCATCACCCCAACTGGGATTTTAGCCCTAAACCATTTTCACCGAAAGCAAATGTGCTCAGTTATTATTATTATATCATTAAAGTATGGAGTATTTAGGAAAGATGGTTGCCTTCTTGTATGAAAATAAGGCTGAGATCAATAGAAGGCATTTACCATCAAGAGAAATTGTGTATGACAAAATGATCATAAAATAGGTTAGTTGCTTGGTGAAGTTTGCAAAATAGTCTATTTTTAGTGAAATGGTATATTTCAGATAGCTAAGTTGATATAAGGTGTATTTGCATAGACTACCAGATGAGAATGTCAACTTGATAGGAAATTCTTCACAATAGCTATTGCTGAAACTAATGTATTTTTATTGTTTTTTAATTCTGAATTCCTGAATTCTTATGGAAGAGCAAACCAAGTTGCTTTCTTGCTATAGACTAAATATTTTTAATTGTTGCATGAATTAATATAAATTCCAAGAGAAGATGTCAGTGGTGATGATATGAGATGGAAGGAAAGGTGGTCTATTGGTCTATATTACCTTAGTCTACAATTCTTCTTCGTCTAGATGAAATCTTAGATCAAAATTCACAAATAAATGAATTGATACAGGAGTTAATTAATAAAACTGGTATAATTGATAGTTTTAACTAAGAAATTTTTGCTACACTAGGATTAACTCAAAAAAATATTTAATGTTCATAAACTCAGAAAATTTGATTTAGTAAATAATCCTAGTGCAGAATTGGTAACCACTTAAAAAATAATGGTTGTTTCCCATAAATAAGAATATCCCAGCTTTGAAAAGAAAATTTATTAGAATTTCTTGAATCCATGCAATTTGATGCATTGAGTGAGAATCTGATCTCATGATGTTCTTTGATCTTCAGCAAGAAGGCCAGATGACAAATTCCACCAAAAGACTACAGCTGCACAAGCCCATATGGCTGCAGTATAAGCATACCTTTTTCCATGACATATTGCATTTCAATGCATAAGGTTTGATCAACTGACATATATTTTATTTGCCACAAAAATAAAGAAATTGCAATAAAAAGTAAAACATATATTAGAAAAAACTACAAACAAAGAAATGTTCTGCTATGCCAATAAATGACTAAATAGGTACGCAGCAGCTAATTATATGCTTAAATGCTTTCCTAAATTTGGTATCCCATCTACTAAATTTCCTTTGATCAACTGTTTGATTCAGCTTCTTGAACACACATACATCTACACACCTAACTCACAGAAAGATTTATTGAAGGTATTTTCACATCAAACTTAAATATCCTATCATAATGTATAGAAAATAAAAAGGGAAATATTTTCAGTCAATATTTGATTTTTGAATTAATAGTATTCATGGAAATCTTACTTTGTTGTATTTAAGTGAAATTTAGGTGCTTAATACCTTTGCTCACAGTGATGCTTGCAATATTCTGATGGCAGCCAATGAATACATGCAGTTGTTATCTCTTTAGTCTATGCTGCCTTTTGGAGCAACGGATGATGTTCCTAATCACTTTTTCTCTTCTCTTGTGTATGGATGTCAAATGATACGGAAATTATAACTGCGTGAATCTTTATGATGGTTAAGGGATTATGAAAATAGAAGGCAAACATAGGTACAGGATTTCACCAAAGTAGAACAGTTTTAATTCAATAAGTTAACATGCACAGGTGAATAATATTGAGTTAAGTTAAACTCAACCAAACAAAAAGGCAAATGTAATAAGCTTGAGTTTAAGAACAAAATGCTAGATAGCTCTTCAAAACAAAATCATATAAGTAAAAATTGTACATATTCACCATATCATTCAGTCGTCATACTTTCAGGCTACCGATCCAGATTATTAAGAAAGTATTTCTGCCTACTAAACCCGTAAGGATTACATCTCTTCGAAAGGATTTCGTACTACGATACCAATAGTGAGATAACAGATACCTTTGATCCGTGAGTACATTGCAAAAATCCATTTCACCTTATTAAGAACAAATTGTTGTTAAAAATTACTATACAATTTATCTTACATTATTTACTACAAATTAACGTGGGTTGGTTGATTTAATAGACTCAAATTAATGGAGAGATCATACATAATGTTGATTTTAACAATCATGTACAATTTCCTTGACGAAATATATCTACAGAAATGTTGAATCATCAAATAAAATTCTATTAATTCAGTCTATAACACTACGAATTGAAATTCTCGAATACATGATCTCAAAACTGGTTTCTGATTTGGCAAAAACACAGACTAGTCTAAGAGTTCACGAGACAGATTGCATTAATTCTTAACAAGATTGCGATAAAATGATCGTTGTCGACCTTTACCAGGGATATACCTTTCGATATAGTGACAGATTAATTTTCATTTTCAATAATGCTTCATTTAATCGTCACTTATACTCCATCATCTGCCCTTAATTCACTTTAAAAATATATGTTATTGGTAAAAGTGAGGAAGAATCACCTCCCCATTAGCTCTCATTCAATTATCAGAGGAATACCTCTCTACGTCCCCAATAACCTCGTACGCCTAGCGAAGCTACCTCGACCCCTACACGTACAACAGTAAAATTGGGTTAAGTGTTGGTCAAAATCTAACGAGAGCGAATTCGGTAAGCCATAGGATTTTCGTCCAGCGATGCAGGGTGATGACTTCTGAAGGTGACCTCAGCTCTACTAGAGGCATCCCTTTCTGCCAAATCCTCCCCCAGTTTTTACTTCCCCTTATCCCTCGGGTTCGAGCTATGAATAGTCTGGAAATTTTTGAAGAAAGCGAGCAAATTCATTTGGGTTCAGTATTTTAGTGATTTGTCAGTATAGTGTGACTAAACAAAAGATAAAAGGGAAGCTCTTTCATCTTCGCTATAAAATTGAAAATATAATTATTAAAATAACATTTTGCTACACTTTTATGCAATATATTGGGCAGATAAAAATTATTGGGTGCGCCACTGAATACAATCATGCGATTATCGTTGTAATATCTATATATGTACATATGCATTAGCATATTTAAAGGGGTCAATGGCTGTGTGATTCCGTTTAATATCAACATCAAATTTCTATGCCCTTTATGCATTCATATTATGCTCAAAATCATCTTCTAAAGGCAAGGCCATTGCAGCTCTATGTTTCTCTCCATTAGTATTCTTTTCAGATCCTTGTATGTTATTACTTTCATAGTTCTTCCTATATAATCCTCGAATTTCTTTCTTGTCCTTCCTCTTCCTTTTTTCCCAAGTACTTTGCCCTACTTTTTTCCAGGAGGTTACGCCGCAGAACATGTCCAGCAACTTATTTTACTTTTCTCCAGCTCTTTCATTAAATCCCTGAATTTGCAAGTATTGAACCGCTTAACTTTCATTCATTCACGTTGTTTGTCGTAAGATCATTGCAAATCCATGCACTAAAATTTTGTCATTTGTTTTCGACACCCAGTTTTGTGAGCTTTAGGTAGTAAGTTAGGATTACTATCTTTTATGTTTTCCATTTTCTTTCAGTTTTTGCTGTGTAACGAATAAATTGTTACTAAATTATTCTCTTCAAGAACGCCGTTTTTAATCGCTTCGTCGTATCCAGGCAGTAATCAAAGTTTTCCCCTTCCCCGCAATATTCCACTACCGTACCGTTACCATGTCAGACGTAAAGCCAAACTACAACACACTCTGGGACATCTCGTTAAATTTTCTATTTATTTTTCGGCAAGTCGACCGGTGCATTTCCCAATTACTCTCACGTTTACATATGATTTCGAGTATGAAAATGGGAGTACATCAGAATGTGAGAAACCGTATTTATGATAAACTTCATCCTATCTTCTTCTAATCGTGGATAGCATGGGATAGGATAAGCATGTCTATAAGCATGGGAGAGTGATGTGATTATTGCATAAGCATAGCTTATGCATATTTTTTTCTAACTTCCTTTTTATGTTCAATTTTCATCGTGAGGTAATAGTAGCAATGATTATCATTGTGATGTTTTAAAAAGCGGAACTTCTCAGCTTTTTATTGTATTAATTAGTATTCATTATTTACTTGTTTATTTAAATTCTTCACCTGAAGTTGTCAATCCGTTGACGAAACTAGTCGGTAATAAATATCTCGTGGATATGTACTAAGATTACATTTCTTCTCCATTATGTGCCTTAAATTCCACATAGTTATGCTTGAACAAATCAATTTTACCCAATAACCTCGTTCGCCTTGCTTCGCCATGGCCCAACTCAAAACACTGATCAAGGTTTGGTCAAAATGTAATTCGTATGATAAGTAGGTAAATGAAAAAAATGGAAAATTTAACCAGAGAAGCAGGGTGTTTATTTCCTTCGGCTGGTAAGAGGAGTTCAGCTGGTTGCAACTCCTGGACTTTTTGGGCGTTGATTGTCATTTACGGAAGCAAAGACTTGAAATTTTTTCTTATCTCGCCAATGACACCGAGTGAAAAACAAAAAGGAAAAATGCTCTATTTAAGCTTACTCAGAGAATGAATTTGTTTTCTCATCTGAAAAACCTATGTTGAATTAATTGAATGTAGGCGACACGCAATTCAAGAGTAGTCTGATATTTTTGCGTTTCTTGTGAGACCGAATGGCTTTCCGATGAAAATAGGCTCCCCACCCCTGGTTTATAGTCCTCAGAATTGTTAAGAAACCGAAGTTGTCGCTGTCGCCAGTCAATAAATGACAAAGCATTAAAATGAAAACCACACAGATCCTTACCAATTTGTGAAATATCGAACGTTTAGAACCCAAATTAACGCATTGAAAGTAACATTAAATGCGAAGAAAAATTTTCGTTTACACACTATTCTGACTGTAATTCTGAAACTTTTATCAGTTTCCTTCGAAGATGGAAAATAAGCTATAGTATACAATATGTCTCTCAAAATGCCAAATGAATATATCGGACGACTTATTTTAGCAATCGTGTTTTAATGGTGATGCCTAATAAAAATAATAATTTTAAAGAAATCAGTGAGTTCGTATTTTCACGTAGTCAAATACTATCTGAAAAATTAATCATTGTCCTCAAAACTTTTTTGTCAGTCCTTTGGCAAACCTTAATTGAATTTTTTGTTAATTTACTGATAATATACCTCTTATGTTTTTAAAATAATTCCAGTTTCAGAAATTTACAAGGATACGCGGAAATGGTGGTATTTGTATTACTGCTGACAATTATTTACGAAGTCATACGACCTCCACGGGTACATATTGTGAAAGTAGTTTAACATGTAAGCCTTTCGACCTTCAACTTGTATTCAAAAATTAAAGTGTCAATGGTTTTAAATTCGATGAAAAAACTTTTTGAAATAGCATAACTTTTGCTTGAAGAGCGATTTCCATTAACTTCATTCCCTATTAAGATAGTTATTTATTTCTCGGTCTCACCACCTTAAATAACACAATACCTTATCAGATCTATTCATCTTCAACTTATTTTAGGACTTGCGGTCTCTTGTATATCATGATGTATGTCCCACTTAATCACGAATAGAATATTTATCAAAGTAAGCCACTGAATTCAATCCGAAATTTTCCGGAATACTTTCAATTTTTCCTCAGAAATCTTATATTCGGCAGAATTAAAGGGGTGAGGATCGTTATTAGTTTGATACTGCTTCAAACTTCTCGTGGTTAACTCGGATCTACAATGAGTAAACTTGACGTGAAAGTTGTCAACGAATATTATTTGTATATTATTATCATAGAAATTGCAAAAATTTTTAGCAACAGATTTTTAGATAGCGAGAAAATGGTTACAGCAACTTTTCACTGCTCTTAGTCCTCCCATTCGTGTGTCATAACTTCCTTTAGTATGTATAGTTATACCTGAAAATTCCCTTATCTCACCATCATTCTTTCTCACCGTATCCCCACCGCTGCGAACCACTGTTCTCTGTCAAAATGCCCTACTCGTTGTTAATATCTTCGTCCAAGGTACATCGTTCGTACATACGTCAGGGTGTACCCATGTACGTCGTTCGCAAGCAGTGGCTATTTATGACGACTGAACCAAACTGCATAGAAACATTATTAACAGCTAATGCATTTTGTGACAAACTACTAATTTGTCGATACCAGAGAGAATAGGATTTATCACGTTACATCTCACAGCAGCATTTTGAACCTTAATAAGTCAAAGAAATGTATTGATCTTACATTAGAATTTTAGGAGGTAACCAATTAGGTTTCTACTTGCAATGAAATACAATAAAATAAATAACTATTATCTAAGCACTATGAAGTACGTTTCTTTTAGTTTTGGGTGTCATATGCTCATTAGATGTGATATAGAGTCATAGAAACTTTTGAAGGGCTCTTTAAAAGCCTGCAGCACATTATCAATGATAATAATGATTATCAGCCATTGACCACAAAAAATCAGGTATGGGAATCGCCAGACGAAATGAATCCATGATACATATGACGACGCTCCCTTGTGGGCGGCCGGATCTTGGTTTGTTTTCAACAGTAGCGGGATTTTCATTCTCCTTGGTGATAGAAAGAATCGTTGAAAAGCTCAGTATCACAATCTTTACAATTTTCCTGTAGCTGTTCTCCTGTGAGAGTAACAAAGCACTTTTCAGTCAAGAATTGAGCTACTTGAGGATTGAATCGAATTTGGATCCGAATGGTGTGAAAATGGATCATAACTTACAATCTAACAATAAGAAACTAAGCTATACTACTTTTCGTAAAATTGATAATTAGAGTTTGAATTTGTGAACAATGTCATACTGCATTGCCACTTGTGGTGTGTAAATACTTTATTGGCCGTGAAAAATCAATTTTCCTTACCTCAAAGTTGATAATTCATAATAATAGTGTATTATATTCTTAATTTCGTTTTTGAGTTCCCTGAATGCAAAGAAGTGATTTTCGTCATTAAATTATCCCCATCTGTAATTTTATTTTGGAAAACTAGGTATGCAAATCCTTTCTGGCCTTCTGTCGGGGGAGTGCAATCGTCTCCAATACTTTCAAACATGCTCAATTATTCAGTATCTTAAAATTACTTAAAATTTGGAAATTTATCAAAGTCATGTTTTTCTATGAAATTTGTCTAATTTATTTCAAATTAAAAACTTTACTTTTACCTGCAGTATAAAGTGATATGACTTCCTTTCATTGAATTTTCTCAAGTGTGTAAATGAATTTTTCCAAAGTAGTTTTTATAAGAGACCGTTTGTCATAGATTTCATTTTTCACTGTTGCCAAAATTGGGAAGGATAAATTAATATTTCAATTGACTCCTTTTACATGTGATTTTACCATAAATTAAATGGTGAAAAATCTTGTTCGTCTCATAAGATAAGGAACAGACTGGCTATCAGATATAAACACCATAATTAATTTTCGGAAAAGGGAGCGAATATTCGAATCCGAATCCGGCGATAATCCGAACCATTCTCTTCCACTATGTGCGATCTAGAGTTAGCTGTTGGAATACTTTATCATATTGCAATAGAGGAGAGGGATCGTTTGCTGCACATTTTATATAAAAAGGGGAAGTATTTTCAAATGAACCCGGAGCGGTTAAAAAGTTCGTTCACGGAATTAGAGTATGCGACGAGTCGCCCTTTCGGTGGAGAACTTATCCCATCCCCCACGCGTACGAAGCTCAGGTAGAAAAAGAGATAAGAAATGTACTTGCCAAAGGCATAATTAAGTAATCCAGCTTTCCTTACGTAATCCCCTTAGTTGTGGTCAGAAAGATAGACGGTAGCTTTCGTTTCTGTTCGAAAGCGAGGAAGTTAAACAGCCTAACAATTCCGGAATGGAGAGAATCCACACATATCAACATACTGTTCAGAAAATTTAATGGCGTAAAAAATTTTCCCATGATCGATATTTTTCGGCGTATTCGCACATGATCCTCCATCAATATGACCGTAAATACATAGCCTTTCTATATAAATATATTTCCTATGTCCTCACTCGAGTACCGGATGGTCTAAGAAATAGCGGCGCGGCGTTAATAAAATCTATAGATGAAATACTAGGCGTAAAAACAAGATCTTTTTCTATTACTTATGTGGACAACCATCTCATAAGATCCCAAGATTTTCAAACTATTTGGCGCATTTTGAGAGAATTTTAAGAAAACTGGAAGACACTAACATGACGATACATCTCGCAAAATCGCAGTTGTCAGAGAGTTCCTTTCTTATGCTAAATACTGACTCCAAAAGTACTTCAGACTGATTCGGAAAAAATATTCAGCAGGGCAAAGGGCATTTCAGGACTTTTCGGCCGCAAAAATATTAGACAGTTGCGAGGATTTCTCGGGAAATGTAATTATTACGCTAAGTTTAGTGAAGGATATGCTCATCACACTATTCTTCTTTAATCCCCTTTAAGTAATAATTTTAAGTGGAAATGGGCAAGAAGCCTCCAAGCTTCTTTTGACGCTGTTAAAATCGCTGTTTTGAATAGAGTAACTCTTAATAATAATAATAATAGTTTATTTACGGGCAGAGAGCCCTTTTTAAAAAGGTACATTCTAAGTATACAGAATACAAACTAAGTTATGATACAAAGTATATTATGATACAAAAATATAACAAGTATATATACATACAAGACAGCTATAACAAGTATCTATACTTACAAGACAGGGTACAATAAACAATGGGTAATTTAAAGTTTGGATTTAATACTATTTTTAAATCTATTAATTGAAAGATGAAAGATATCAACGTCATGACAAGTTTTATTAATCAAGCGCATTATCCTGAAAATTGGGAGATAATATAGATAGTTTTTTTGCAAAATAGGGACTTCAAATACATTACAGCGTCTAGTAGGTAGAGGTGGTACTTTAAAGGTAATGTAGGATAGAATATCGGGACTGGATACCATATTATTAATTATTTTGTACATAAAAAGGATATCAGTATAATCTCTTCGGGCTTGTAGGGTGGGAAGTTGGAGTAAGTCTAGAATTGACTCATAATGGCCAGGTTCTCTTTCTAATTTAAATAATAAATACACAGATTTAACGCGTCCCATATATTTACGAACATATAGCTCGAATTACGGTCTAGGAGACGCTCTATTTCAGAAATATTCCGTGAGAATATGCTCTTGCTTTTGTAAGTCGAACTCATAAGTGACCCGAACTCGCTTACAACAGGATTGAGAAAGAGATGCTCGCCTTCGTTTTGGCCTTACAAAAATCATGGACGACGATATTAGAAGACAAAATAATTACAATTTCTAACCATAATGTGCAATCGCCATTCCAGCTGGAGTGCTACCTCAGCAAAAAGAGTTATAAATGAATAAATTTGCGATTATTTGAATCGATTAAAATTAAAGCTCAGGGTTTATACTATATTAAA
This sequence comes from Pachydiplax longipennis, assembly GCA_036926295.1. NCBI lineage: Eukaryota > Metazoa > Arthropoda > Insecta > Odonata > Libellulidae > Pachydiplax > Pachydiplax longipennis. Next base: position 9,578,890 of record JAVFKF010000010.1, read on the forward strand.
AAGTATAACTATTCCTATTTACTTAAGTCTCACGGTAGTCTACCACTTAACATTCTTGTAGTTAACTCATTTCTCGATGGATTAAGATGAAATAAAAACATTCAAAATACCTATTAATTAGGCTATTGTTTATGAACAGCTTTCGGCTAGCATGGGCGTGTATTGCGGGGTTGCCTGTACTCCGGTTATCAATTTTCAATTATTTATTGCAGCGAAACTAAGGCCCATTCAGACGAACGCCGTCACAATTTTTCATTACTCTACTTACTGCAACACTGCAGAAAGTTTTCATCAAAATCCCCGGACAAAAGTGGGAGTCTCTCCTTGTGAGTAAGATTTTGGAAGCTTTTAACTCGTCGATTCTTCATTTTTCGATGTGTTATTAGTATAAAAAAATCAAAATGAAAATCGTACAATTTTCGTATCGTACAATCATCAAGAAAAATGACTCTCATTCATTTACTTGAGTTTTTCTCTCCCGGGCGTTAAGGCTTTGTCTTATATCACATTGAAAACTTTGGTTTGAAAATGACTGCTTTATTTTCTTGCAATAATTTGCTCTTAATATTATTAAAATGCCTTCACCGGGAATAATAATTCTTAGATGGGATCCTGGGACCCCGTTATCTCCGTATTCCTTATGATGAATGTAATCAAGTTATCCCGGGTATCTACTGAATTTCCCGGGAAAAATAGTCGTAGATATTTTTTAAGGATTACAACGTGAGTAACCATTAATTTTCTGTCCCTTTTCTTAAACCTATATTTTTCTTTGTTTTGTATTAATTTGTTGGAATATTCCTATTCTACGTTTTGTTTTATTTATATTTTCGCTGCGTAAATACATTATACTGTATGTTAACTTTGCATTCTACTAGAGCGTTCTCTCGTTTTTTAGCCGTTCATCATATGGTTGATATTCAGCAAAGTGTGTTTTTTTTTCGTCAACTTAAGTGTGAGCCATATAATTGATTTGTTATTTTAAAATTAATAGCTAAAATAGAAAACTAAAAACATCATTTAGTTAGGTTTCAGGAAGGATGATTTTTCTTTGAGTTTTACTTTTCGGAATGTCGTCATTTAGCTTTCCATTTGTATTTTGTTTCGTGGCAGATTCAGGTTTATGCCGCATGGGGGATACAGAAAACACGTTGCAGTAGTTCATTTCGTAGGTGAGGTTGGACCGTGCCGAATGCTCGATGTAGGTAAGAGCTTATTTTTGCAGCATTGAATCCAGGTGATTCTGAAACAGAGTGGCTCGTCGCAGACATGGGAAAAAGGTTTGTTTCCTAATATAATTACTATTACAATTGATTCTCGCAAATAACAACTGAGAATTCTTTAAAATATAATGTGCACGTTAAACCCAGTTTGACCCCTAGTGCCACGCGATTTTAGTTTGTTAAACGTTCATTCCTATTCCTTTGTTACGTGAATAGTCATGTTTTTGATTAAATAAACACATAATGCGAATCCTTTCTCTTCCACTTTCAATGAGTACGATGCTGTCCAAAAGAACCCCTGTCGTAGCTGTTTCGCCTTCCGCTGGAGTTGTGCATTTGACCTGACGTTTCCAACAAGCTTAGCCACTGGAGCATCTCATCTTAAACGGTGCGCATCAGAGGATTATTTTGGACCAGAGGCTTTTAATATGAGGTAGTTCCAGTTAAGGAGAAAACTTTTTATTTGGCAAATTCAAAAAATATATCTGTAAGAAATTTTGTCATGCATGATACATTATTCATGATTATTTATTTGAAGGACGGAGTAAGCAGAGGAAGGAGACCGATGGAGATTTGTATCTGGGCTTTCTTTGGATGGTGGCTGGAGTTCTTTTTATTTGGTACGTCTACCACCTCTGAATTCCGATGCAAGATGCAGTGTTTTGAAATGCTGAAGTGAGTTCTGTGTGTTCTTAAGTTCCTAATTCATCTTTACATGAATGTTTTCTCGTAATGGTAAAATTACAAGCCATAACTTGTTATCGTTTCAGTGAAATGACTTTAGCCTTGCAGCCGAGGATATGTGTCAGAGCCTTCCGAAGGAGTGAAGGTGACCCACGCCGTTGGCGGTCCGGCACCTCTGGTAGTCGATGCATTTTGAGACTTTTGAGTGGAAGTTGACCTATTATTGTTTATAATATTTATTTATTATTACATTTATTTATTATTATTATCATTATTATTACTATACTCATTCTTATTTATCACTTTATTTATTTATACTTACTACAGTCTATATTGCTATTAACGTCACGAAATTTAATGCTAGTTAAGGAAGTAGGGTATTTAGCTCGAAAGCCTAATTAAAATATAATTAAAGAAGTAGTACTATAAAAAAATTACAAAAACAATAATAAAATCAGAAAAAATGCAATTATGCATTTCGATATTCTTTTTTTGTCTCCCTCTAACGGTGTGTTTGTATGTTTTCAGTTTCTCAGACACTCAAGTTGTCTCAGCTAATCTCAGAATACTCTCAGACGCTCTCATAGGATGTCAAACACTTCCATTTAAGAACTAATGAAATAATCCTAGTTTTCAAATGTATATCCCACTTGTAAATCATTTAGAAAGCATGTCAACTGAGTACGTACGTAACCCTGTTTAATCTAATAAGATGATAACATAATATTACCTTAAGTAGCAGCCAGCTCCTTCCTTCGTCTTTGTCTTTCAGGTCATCTGAAGGCGGGAAGTAGAGTCACCCACGCCGTTGGCGGTCCGGCACCCTTGGAGTTGCATTTGCGACTCTGGAGTGGAAATTGACCTAGAAATTATCTCAGAAGAAATGAATGGGTAAGACGTGAGGATTGTCCTATTCAAGCTTGAAATAAAACAAGATCTTTTGTGTTGGTGCCCCCCCCCGGCTAACCCTCTCTTCCCGGGAACCGCGCATCCTTGAGTCGTCACTGATATGATTGCGTTTTCTAAATATATTCTTAATATATATAGATTTTAGCACGATTAGTAATGAACTTTCTTACATGGTATTCATAATCTCTTAGTAGTTTGATATTTGTATCTTGATTGCCTCAACTGCATTTCGCTTATTAAGATGTCTCTAAATTGCTATTGAAATATTCGTTTAATATCCTAATTTTGAAATTAATTTTTTTAAGATTCATCTATTAGAGCAATCTTTTCCGTACAGTTTTTATATTTAGGCATTAATATCAATCAGTATGTCAGATTTTTCCAAGCTTTGTTATCAAGAGTTTTCTCGCGGAGTGATCAACTCCTACTGTTCGAGAGATTTTTTAAAGGCAAACAGTTTCTTCCTCTCATTTTATTTTCTGAATTTAGATACCTGTCTATTGTGTATATAATATGACGAAGTGTCTGTATAATTGCAGACTTACGTTTGAATCGCTACATGTTAAAGACGTTATTTTATATAATATATACCTTGCCTTGGTCAGGGGTCACGAATGATTTTGAAAGGCGAGCCGCGTTAGTTACTCGCACACAGAAACTAAACTGTCTGGATCTAAATAATCATTTCATAACTAAAATATTATAATTACTGAAGAAAAGGAATGCTGCGTATTTAGGAAAGGTGGAGTAATTTCCTGATTAATTGAGCAGAACTTAGCTTTTTTTATTTTTAAAATTTTAGTTGTAGGTGCTTAATTTTCGGTTTTACTACCACATGGTTGTTTTTAGCTGTAATAATTGACACGTGAAATCTGTAGTGTCATAAATGATGTTTCATAGAGGAAGACAATATCAGAAGAGAATTGTGAAGCTTGGATGCGATCGATTTCTAATGCGATTAATTAATATAGCCAAAAAAATTGAAGATATCGTACTACTACTAGTTTCCTTTTGTTACATTGTACTTCTTTCTACATCATCTTATCGGTTTAGTTCAATATATTAAAGCTCATTCTAAAGTTGAAATGGAAAGTAACGTTTCAGACAAAACTATGCTAGGTTATCCTATTAAATCTGTTTATTAAAGGCCTCATTCCAAACTATGGTTATACAACACACCGTGTTTATTGCATTTTATGTACGTGAATCTAGACACTACAAGGAATTCATATATTTTAAAATATATTCATTTTATATAGTTTATTTCAATTCATTATGTGGTTTGCTAATCTGTTTCTTGAAATAGAAATGTACGTTGATGCAACTATAAGGGGAATAGCACTTATCGATTGTGCGGTTTGCACTGAGTAGTACTGCGGCGGTTATGTTTTAACATAAAAAAGACAGTTGAGAATATAAAAGAAATAATTTACACAGGTTTTCATTCGGTGGTTTGTTAGTGTTATATTCAAAGTTAGAATTTATTACAATTTATCACCATGATGAAAAATAAAGCAGAATTCTTGTTTGACAAGAAGTTTAACCATCATGACTATTTTATATTTTTAGGAAAGCCGTATCTTGTTTACTTGATTGTAAGAGAGGACGTCGCATTCTTATGGACATCTGAAGTAGGCATATTGAAATCAACTGAGCTCAGGACATCATAGCGCCGTACAGATGGAGAAGTGAGCGCCATCCTCCAAAAACGAAAAGTTATCACATAATAGAAGCGGAATAGGTTAGTATGTATAATAAAGCCTTCGACAGCATAGTCACGCTAAGATAACGATTGCAGTAGTCTCAATTCTTACTATTTCGAATTGCGCATCAAAAGTTTTGTCCTAAAGCATTATTTTGTAAAACTGCTTTCGTCGCAAACTCCCTGTTTTGAATGTTTATGGTTTTAACTCCCTTAATTTGAAAGCCTCGACGTTACGCAATACTAAAGTTGTTTGTGAATTGTAAATTCATTCGACGCGTTTACAAAATTAGTTCTGGACATTTCTATTCGTAGTTAGATCGGAAAGTTTATTTTAATTAAGCGCGTTTATTTCAGTTCGCGAAAATTTTTTAAAATTTCCTTTTTGAAATCAAAAACCTTTGGATGACATGTCGATGATTAGATGTGAATGCTTATTTTTACTTGCGTTCGCTGAGACGGTTGCTTCTCTCTTATTTACCTTTTGACGCCTGCTCATGGTGATGAGTAAACATGAAGGTTTTCGATAAGTGAAACATGGAATGAGTCTTATTTTGGAGTTGCTATGCTATCGATTCACCGTATCCCAGTAAATTTGATATTTAAATTATTTTCTCCCGTTGGGGAAATTCAGGATATCAATTTTTGGGGTAAGATCACTCTTTATTCCGGTGATTTCAACGCACCGCGTGTCACGATGAGGAAGTTGGTAATAATTCGCGCTCAAAGATATGTTAGGGCAATAATGTATTAAGGTTATGACGTTTTCTATTTGTCACTATATTTTCCAGGTACTCAGATGTCACGGTGCTCTCTTGTTCCGGCTACTACTAGAAGACGTCTGGGACGGAAATCATCTGAATGCTGCAGCACAACTGAGTGCGAAAGGACCAACGTAGCGCACGAGGACATGAAAATTACTATCATCTTTATGCTCTTATTACTTGATAATTATGCATACTTGTTATTATTTTAATTAAAATTGTATCAAAATGCAATTTAATGTTTCTCAACATGTTTCCTGTGTACTAGCTAAGAAATAAATCCCGAACTTTGTTATTTATAAATGAATTATTGTATGGATTGATTAATTATCCTATTTTTTAAATTAATACTGGAAGATCCAGTATTCTACGAAGAATTACATTTAATTTAGTATTTTTCGGATTTAAATCCACAGTAGTAATGAGGTACCGTTATTACATATACTATGAAAATTACGGAATGACGGCCTAAAATTCAATTCTGGTAAAGATTAGATAGAGAATAAAACAAAAGTCTTATGCAGAGTAAAACGGTAGTAATTTTGCAATTTTACGAGTTAACTACTTAAAAATACTTAAAATGGACGAATTTTCAAGAAATGTCTAAATTATCAATTTCATAATTTGAAATTTGCGCCTAGACAACACAAAATGCATCTTGGGTGTAAAATTATATTTACGATAGTCATTTTAATAGTGACAATGGAGGCTATAAGAGAAAGGAATGATAAATTCAAAATGGCTAAATTTCGAAGAATAGAATTCTGAAATAAAATACAAAATTGGGAAATTTTGAATCCGCGCCCAAACCGGGACGTAATGACGTGACGTCATGATAGTGACGTCTTGAACTTTCGCTTTCATGCCAAGGTTATTGGGCTCAAAGGGTTAAACTCGGAGAGCTTATTCGTAAATTTCGAAAAAAGGGTTAAAATTGCTGGTTTTGACCTTGAATGACCTCTAAATTCTGAATTCGTCCTTCAAAAAACGCCGGGAAATTCCGCAAGGTTATGAGGGCGCTTCATGTACTCTGCAGTAAGTAATTCATAAGGTATATTATCAGTCTAAGGTTACAAATGAAGTCTTGGCGAAGTGGATGACTTTCTGTTTCTCACACAGAAAGTCAGGGTTCAAATCCTACGGATGTAATTATTTTTTCTTGCGATTCTATCATTTTTATTTACCGATCATTTCCCTATGATTACGTGATTTTTTTCTCTTGTAAGCTTTCACAATTCAAACTTAACGAGCAATATAATCAAGTTATTTCCTCTGCTACCCAATTTTTCAATGCATGACTGTTTAAAATGAAATTGGTTAATACTAATCCTTATCTTCTCCTTTTAATTAAATCACTTCTCGACCGCCGGTTCATTCTAAGGCGATTATCTTGCATTACTTTGGTTAATGATAAATCGAGGGTATTAGAAACAAAAAATTAAGGTCTTCTAAATTTTTATTGATATTAATAATAATACATAAGTAACACATCAGACTAATAAGCAAGATACATTGTGTTTGTAAAAGTAATATGTCAAATAATTCTCATAGATCATTTTCAGAGTTCTAGGTGACAGGATCATTTTTACTAATTCATTTCGATTATTCCATTCCCTGATAATACTCGTATATATCTGTAAAGAAGGTTGAAATGAAAACGAGTAACAAATATTAGATGTTCACACAATATATTCAGCAAAATTCTATTAGGATATTTAAACATGAACGCAGGCAGAATAATGGCTAATTAGAACCTTCATTAAAAATTGAATTCCAAGTATGATATTCATCTTCTGTTACATATTTATAAAGTCTTGTTTAAAAGAAGATTTACGAATCATATAATGTGCTCATAACGCATAGTTTTCCACGTATTATTATTTAAGTTTCTAGGTATTTCATCACAACTCTCCAAAATCCTCTCCATAGTAATATGTCCAAGACGTTTTTCTTTTTATAGGCAAGATTAAATTTACATCTTGGATATACAAAAGCACATGAGTTGAATTGAAATATTCCGAATCTACGCCAATCTATGTCTAAAGTGCAAAATAGCGTAAAAGTAATAACTTCTAAACGATTCAAATTATTTCAACCCGACAATATACCACGTTTATAAACTTACCCATACGTTGCAGATGAGTTTAACTTCTTAGAGAAATACATGTACTGCAAATTATGATAACATTATTCAAATCTTTTCCTATAGAAAAATACGTAGAAACAGAGAAACTCAGTACTATGTAACTGCTAATTTCAAATTATGAATCACGAATAAATTGCAGTGGAAAGAACGTGGAAATTATAATTTTCATCACTAGCACGCGCAAACATCACATTTTGAAAGATTGATTTGGACATTGGATGGATATTTTATACTGCGACATTTATGTAAAAAATTTCTTTTAAAATTCTTCTCAATATCGAATAAAATCGGCAGCTTGTTTAACTCTTGCCCCTCTCCAATCCTTACTTTTAACACAGTATATTGTAGCCAACCAATGCCTTATTTATTTGCCTTTCTGATACTTTCTATACTATAAAGTATTAGATAAATATGATCATATCAGAGAAATATCTTAATTGTAAACGCACTGAGTAAGTCTTCGATTTTCCACCAAGTATTTCCCTCGTTAATGCTTTTAATATAAAGAAAAATATTCAATTACAACTTTGTAAAAAAACTGCCCAATTGAAATAAGCATATCTTTTGAAGTAAATACAAAGTTTGAATTTATTAGCCTGGTGAAAGTTTTATCATTCCAATTCTTAAAAATTGCACTTCTTGAAATTAGCTGGAGGCAAGTCTTTGTTCCGTCTAGCATGAATCAGCCGCTCAGTAATTTAATTCCATATTATCGAGTTTCTAAAAGTACTAAGAACATTACATTTAACAGTTGCCGATTGGAAGCCTTCGTATTATGAGATTATTGAAAAATGATACTTATCTTTATCTCCGGACATCCCATGATAACATACCAAATCCTTTATATTTTCTTCATTAAAAATCCTTTATATTTTCTTCATTCTTCCTCTTTAACTTTAATTTAACTTTCTCAATCAAAATTTACACTAAATAATTTAATTTCAGTAAAGAAAAATAATAAAACAATTTTAAATATTTAAAACTTTATTATCTTAATCTAACATGGAACATTATATCGTTCAGCTAAGAATACATTACATTTATTGTTCAAATAAGAACAGTATTCATAAGTCCCCAGAAATGGAGAATTCGGATCCGTTTGACAAATTATAACGAAGTTGCAGCACAATATAAAGGTTAAAAATCTAGGAGATTATATTGAAACCTATAGAGAGGGAATGAGGATGTGTGCGTCTGCGTTATCCCGAGACTCGTTTATGTAGCTGATTATCTTCGCAAGTGCTTTTCAATGGGTTTGCTAATAAATAGATTCTCGAAGCTTGCCACTTTCAAGTAAACATTCGACTTACTTTCCGCACTTTTGCCCTCCCTTATCATCCTTGCCCTGGCCAACCGCCCGACTCGCAGTGTTTCTTGACTATGTACAGATGTGTAAGCGATTATACCAGAGAATTTCACACAAAAAAAGGAAAGACTTCGAAAATTTCTGGAGGTCATAACAGCCCTAAACTTAATTGCTGTTTTCTTACCCAGATGTGGGGGAGTAGGGAAGTACTTCCCGTCCTTCACTACCTACTCCATTTTTCACTGAAATGCTCGGTACGGCGTCGGACCACGGTCGTGAAAATTTGTGAAAACTTTTATTCTTCCATCCATCCCCTCAGATGTTTATGCAAACACCGACATTATTAAGAGCGTTACAGAATGGGATCTCAAAATTGTTCAAGAGGTTTGCTTATATTTCCAATAATTCTTTTTAATAACTTGGGATATCCGATGACAATGGCTTGTAATTTTAATAGATTTATCTTCAAAAATTGTCCTAGCTACATTTTTTGACTTTGCTGGAAGTCATGGTTCGCATACTGAACACATTCAGAAAATCAGGCAGCTGTAGAATCGAGATATATCTACAGGTCATCAGCGTATAAATGATGTTTACAGAATTTAATATAATTTAATTTTTAATATATATCCGCGTCAACAGAATCGAAGGTTTCACTAAAGTTCAGTAATTCCATTAATTAGTCCATACCCTCAGATGCTTAGGAAGTTTCATAACGCCTTATTTTAAAATACAATTGGTAAATTCAGTCCATGATTTATCGCAAGAACTTGCTAGCAAGAACACGTGCCCAGAATTCGTCTGCTCTGTTTATATTTAACTTGAAAAGGTATGACCACATTTCCGATACAAATAAGAAAATATCTTGGATTTAACTCTAAAATAGTCAAAGAATTCGTGTTCTAACGCCAGCTTTCAGCGACTCGCGAGCACAAAGTGCGGAACATGTCTTTTCTGAAATAGCTAACAAGCATAGAATCTGTCCATTACTGCAATACTAGTTAGACCTCCGTTTCGCTATAATATTATTCTGCCATGTAAATGCCATTAAAAATCGAAATAAGGAAGCGATTTTAATAACAATAACGAAAACAAATCCTTCTAAAAGCTGAACGTAGACCTGCATAGCATACAATCTCCATCTTTAATTTCTCTCTCTCTCTCTATTCTGGAGGCCCCCCTTGCCTTTAAATAAAACTATTAAAACGAATTTTAAGGGCCTATTAATACACCCAAGCCTAAGCATTTTTGCTTTTCATATCGCAGGATAGTAGGTATTTTCGTCCTTATAAGCAGTAGTTAATTTTTGATTGAACTGTGAAAATACATTGTTGCTTTTCCTTTTATTAAGTTGTAGGAACAAAATGCCTCTAAAAATCAGAACAGGCAATTCTCAATATTAACTTTTATTTCACTTAAATCTCCCTGTGATTACATCAGACAAAACTAACCAAATAGCAATACAACAGTAAAACAGACATCACAAGGAAGACCGGAGGGGAAGAACAAGTCTGCCTGGCATTCGCCCGAATTTGGAAGGAAAACCCCTCCGTAAAAGAAACCTCCCAAAGGCAGCCAAAACCACAGAAGTTAATCAGCAAAACATCTCAAATTCAATGATTTACAAACGAATTATTTAACTACAAGCGATTCCGCGGATACTTTTACAATAACAAAAAACCATGTTTGATTCCATCAAAGCGTAACGTAAATATATTATCTGGCAATGCATGCTGAAAGCTGACAAGATTTCCAAAGTAGGCAAAAATATTTCTACATATATAGAGAACACGTAGTAATTAAAGTATGTGATAAAACATTTACATGAATAGAAAACTTGGTAAAATTATGTTCTTCACTGGATCTGGTAGCTTATTGTATTATTCATCACTTACTTCTCCTGTACTTCGATTACGTATAGCACCATCGGCCACAACATTAGATTCACAAAATAGATTAATTGCTCCATGAAATAGTACAGGGTTAAAACAGTTAAAAATGCGGTCAGCTCTTTACGAGAATATGGATTAATAAGCACTTCAGCACGTTAAGTTAAATTGTGGCTTAACTGGTGGAAGAGAAGTAGTAGTGGATAGTTCAAATAAATACTCTGCAAATATATCTGAACATGCCACACGTCAAAAGTCACTTAATGCACACAAGTGATTTGGTGTCCATTACGGGCGCCCCTCTGGAAGATGACCGTGGATGAAACATGCTGCAGCATCACACTTCTGTCTGTAGGATTCCTAATACTGAACCAAAGGGTTGTAATCTGATGAACTCGAAGAAACTGCTACAGAACCTCAGCATATCTGTCGTTCATAGGCAGCAAGAGACCAAGAATCAGCCAGACCAAGTCCATCCCATCTTTGGGCACCTAAAACGGCTCAAACAGCACCTCCACTAAAATTCCACCAGCAAATGAAAATTTTGGCTAAATACGAGGCTGGACCTGGAAATTCTGAGCAAATTACACGGAGCAGAAAATACACCAAACAGACCTTTCAAAAACAAAAATACTCTTACGTGGAGACTGGAAAAAGATATTTAATTCAACCATTGATATGCGAACACGTACGGAAAGGAAAGGAACGATACACCTTACAACACAGCTCGTAAAATTTCAAGAAAAATACATCTTCTTAGTAATTTCAGATGAGAAACCACGAATTCAAAGAAATTCCTTAAAATGTTGAAGACTTCCTGTAAAAAAAGGGATAATTAACCATTTGGACTACCACAAAATATTAGAAATTAAATGCAACATATGATACTCAAATTCTCACAATAGGGAATAAAACAAATTATAACACCATGTAACACTCGATGAAAATAAAATCATCAATAATAACATAACAAGAAATGACATACTAAAACCGACGATAACTTTATCGACATCCAATAAGGAAATTGGGTATAGTAGGAATGGGATATAAAAACAACTTATAATCTAGCAGAAAAAGTTTCCTTAAGTATAAGGCGACAGGTAATATTAAATGAAGGACAAATACAGCAGGATCTTTCGCAGTAAGTTCATGAATGATAACTGAAGTCGTAAAAACCAATTGCAAAAACAAAAAGACTAAGTCATATATTAGCGTTATATAGATAAGTCGACTGCGAACACCGTACGCAAAAAAGACTTTCATAGTATAGTGCGAACATCGGCTACAGCGATGGTGGCGGCGACGCGATTCTAAACGTCGCGACGTTTACAATCAACTGCAGTTTTGCTATTCTATAATGTGAATCGAGTGTGGTGTTAAATACACGGAAAAAAATCCGATCATTCAATACATAACATTCACGCAAATTGTGAAAAGTGGTCTCCCAGGAAAAAAAGGAATTTTCTTTATTGTGATAATGGGCCTCGATATATCCGACTAGTCATAGCGTAACACAACCTGTTAAAGAAGTATAGATAATTTTAATCGCTTTCAGCTTTTTTATAGAGAAAATTGAATATAAGTTAATCTTCGGTGGAATTTTAGACAAGTTTCATGTTGATGATATTAAATTATGATTCATATGCAACCCGTGGGCTTTATTCTTTGGTCAGTTGTGAAGTGAGAGGCTCCTTAGATAATACTCGAATCATTAGATTAACATCAACCGGTTTCCTAAACATCGGATTACCATAAGGGCTGAATGCAATCAAAAACTTATGTGACAATCGTTCGAAGCTTTTTGTTATGTATGAGAAAAACAAACAATGTCAATGTGTTATTGAAGGCATTTACTGATGGATGGTGAATGTTTTTCCAAATATTATGTTTAATTATTAAAATTAAGTACATCAACGGAAGAGAAAGTTATGGTTCCCATCTCCTTTTATAGAGTCAACTTAAAAAATTTAAAGGAGGAATGAAATGTCATTATTGATCCGATACTTAAAATGTAAATAAGTGAAAGAAATTTATCAGGACATCCACGAATCCCACTAAGAGATATTTACCGTCGAGTCACTAGAACTGTGCACTTTTTATAAGCAATAAAAACGACCATCCATCAAAACGTAACACTAATGAAATTTAATGTCTTTTGGTATCAACATTGTGTGAATCCTATGACTTTTCTAATATAATTTATCAGTTGAAATAGTACTGTGCCATCGATAAACGCGAAGGGTGTGTTTTCGTTAAAAAGTAGGATTATTCATTGGTTACGATCGGGGTAACATGAAGGTAAATAAAATATAAACTTCTATCTGCACAAGGAGTACATTTTTAGACATCTAAATTAGGGCATTCCTGCAGATCTTGGTCTTGGAATAAAAGCGATCGTGCACTCATTCTCGCACATCCTGCTATTTCATATTTATCATGCATTTTTTTGTGTCCACTCACTGGAGACCTGAGCATTGCATTGACGTCGATATTCCTAATATCGAAATAATTGATTTAAACAAAAGCATTGTATTGAAAGGGCGACATAATTCAAATTATGATTTTTGAAATTGTTCATTATGTAATCAGAAATCATTTAAAATTTAATGAAATAAGTTTTTAATTTGACCGATAGGTACTACTAGAGTCAAAGTCGGGCGGAAATCTATTTTCATAGTTTTATATTCAAGTGTTACATTCGATATTATTACGCTAGAAAATCTAGTTACATTAAAATAATATCACTAAAATAGTCCATCGGCCGCTCCGAATTAATTTTAATTATAACAAGTATTTAATCGACTTCCGGTCCGGACCGAGCCAAGTATCTTCGGAAAGCTAATCAGAATCCTTCCGATATAAAAGATATAATGGGAACCTATGTATTCGTTAAGATGCCGCTTAAGAATAAAAAAATTGAGAAATAGATTTTAATTCGGTAGTATATGGCAGCAAGCTGAAATGCCACTCGATACTCTATGGGGAATTAATTTTCGAATGGTCTATTATACGCGTCGTGAAGTTTCTAATTCTTACTTATATCCTTCAATAGATCCTGGGAATGGAGTTAGAAACTGAAACGCTGTCTTTATAATACGAGTAAAAGTTGCTTGCATACTGCAAGCTAATTGGTGAAAATTTACAATAAGTTTCCCTTACGGGTATCATTTTCGAAGCTTATCCAGCAAAAATCTTCAAAATTGCCGCAATGCATTTCGGACGTGAGAATTTTTCATCCATCTGGCATCGAACTCTCGGTCATATGTAACCTTTCTTCCACTGGTTCTATAGAAAACTACTTCAAACGCAAACGCTGTGATTATGAATAGTCTCCTGCATAGAGAAAGGCCTCAAAACAATTTTTAAAAATTTGCGTAAATGACCGCCTGGCGTCGATCACAGGACCCGTTAGTGAGAGACAATGGCATACGAATGTTAGAGAAGTGCCACTCTGACGTGTTTCAAAGTTTCAATTCAGTATCTTATCGGGAAGGTCCTAAAATGAGATTCCGTTCTTCCCGCTTGAAATGCATCGTAGAATCGGAATGACGCTCTAGCATCGAAGCAAGGACCACTAGAGAAGCAGTGGACATCATGAAAGAATCTTCTCAAACGCCTCTGTCACCATTCCGGGTTTTATCTTTCCAGCTTATCGGGAAGGATTTAAAAAAAATCATCCAAGATTTCACCAATGCATTTCTTACGGAAGCATTTCGAACCCACCTGGCAACGAACACACGGTCATTTGCTAACATTTCTTCCTTTGATACTATGGAAGACCATCTCATCTGCAAACACCGTAATTTTGATTGCTCTATCGCATCGAGAACGGTCTCAAAACAGATTGCAAAAATTCGCGTAAAAGCCCGCCTAGCGTCGAACTCAGGACCCTTCTGTGAGAGAAAATAGCGAATTAATATTAGGTAAGTGCCATTATGACTTATTCCAAAGTTTCGATTGAATATCTTACCGGGAAGGTCCTAAAATAAGATTCCGTTTTCCCCGTTTGAAATGCATGGTGGAATCGGAATGACCCCGTTGCATCGAACCAAGGACCACTATACGAACTGTGAAATTCATGAAAGAATGTTTTCAAACGTCTCCGTCGCCACACGGAGTTTAATCTTTCCAGGTTATCGGGAAGACATTGAAAAAAAATGACAAAAATTGCAGCAATGCATTTCTTATGGAAGAATTTCGGACCCACCTGGAGTCGAAGTCACGGTCATTTGGCAACATTTCTACCATAAGAACCATAGAAGACTACCTCAGCTTCAACCTCCGAGATTTTGGTTCCTCTATCTTACCGATAAGTGCCTCAAAATAATTTTCAAAAATCCACGCAATGCATTCTTATGGGAAAATTGCGATTTTTGGGACATTCTAGTATCGAACCCATGACACCTAGCGTCGATGTCTGCATTATTCTGGCATCTAGAGTGCGGGGCCAGTACGTCGAAAAAATCTGACGTCGACGGCGCTCGTGGAACATGGTCAGAATTCGTATCCCCTATAAATATATATCTATATATATATATATACGAGTAAAAGTTGCTTGCATACTGCAAGCTAATTGGTGAAAATTTACAATAAGTTTCCCTTACGGGTATCATTTTCGAAGCTTATCCAGCAAAAATCTTTAAAATCGCCGCAATGCATTTCGAACGTGAGAATTTTTCATCCATCTGGCATCGAACTCACGGTCATATGTAACCTTTCTTCCACTGGTTCTATAGAAAACTACTTCAAACGGAAACGCTGTGATTTTGAATAGTCTCCTGCATTGAGAAAGGCCTCAAAACAATTTTTAAAAATTTGCGTAAATGACCGCCTGGCGTCGAACACAGGACCCATTTGTGAGAGACAATGGCATACGAATAATAGATAAGCGCCACTCTGACGTGTTTCAAAGTTTCAATTCAGTATCTTATCGGGAAGGACATAAAATAAGTTTCCGTTATTCCCATTTGAAATGCATGGTAGAATCGGAATGACACTCATGCATCGAACCAAGGACCACTGTAGAAACGGCGAATAACATGAAAGAATGTTCTCAAACGCCTCTGTCACCATTCCGGGTTTTATCTTTCCAGCTTATCGGGAAGGATTATAAAAAAATCATCCAAGATTTCACCAATGCATTTCTTACGGAAGCATTTCGAACCCACCTGGCGTCGAACACACGGTCATTTGCTAACATTTCTTCCTTTGATACTATGGAAGACCATCTTATCTGCAAACACCGAGATTTTGATTGCTCTGTCGCATCGAAAACGGCCTCAAAAGAGATTGCAAAAATTCGCGCAAATGACCGCCTAGCGTCGAACTCAGGACCCTTCTGTGAGAGAAAATAGCGAATTAATATTAGGTAAGTGCTATTATGACTGATTCCAAAGTTTCGATTCAATATCTTATCGGGAACGTCCTAAAATAAGATTCCGTTTTCCCCGTTTGAAATGCATGGTGGAATCGGAATGACCCTCTTGCATCGAACCAAGGACCACTAGACTAACTGTGAAATTCATGAAAGAATGTTTTCAAACGCCTCCGTCGCCACACGGAGTTTGATCTTTCCAGGTTATCGGGAAGGCATTTGAAAAAAATGACAAAAATTGCAGCAATGCATTTCTTATGGAAGAATTTCGGACCCACCTGGAGTCGAAGTCACGGTCATTTGGCAACATTTCTACCATAAGAACCATAGTAGACTACCTCAGCTTCAACCTCCGAGATTTTGGTTCCTCTATCTTACCGATAAGTGCATCAAAATAATTTTTTAAAATCCACGCAATGCATTCTTATGGGAAAATTGCGATTTTTGGGACATTCTAGTATCGAACCCATGACACCTAGCATCGATGTCTGCATTATTCTGGCATCTAGAGTGTGGGGCCAGTACGTCGAAAAAATCTGACGTCGACGGCGCTCGTGGAACATGGTCAGAATTCGTATCCCCTATATATATATATCTATATATATAGGTATATCCGGAGAGTTAGCTATATATAATAGATAGGTATATCCGGAGAGTTAGCTATATATAATAGATAAGTAGTTATGTTACGTTTAGGATCAATGGTAATTCTATAATTTGATTCGAGTGTGGAGTTAATAACACAGGAAAAAAGAATCCGAGTATGCAATACATAAAAACTCACGGAAATTGTGAATCGTCGTCTCCCAAGGTAGACAGGAATTTCCTTTATTGTTATAATGGGTCTCAGTCAATACAAGATTATTCTCAGCGGAACGCAACGTGTTAAAGAAGGAAAGAAAATTTATTACAATAATCTTCAGTGATTCTATCATAGAATAGAACTTCAGATTGGGTAATGTAATATTTTTGTATCTCCTTCCGCACACTGTCTAAGTCAAAGTTTTTCGGATAATAAACTTCACCTAATGAATTATTTAAATTGTCTGATGGTTGCCGTCAGCATGGAAAATTTGATGAATGACATACTAATTGTGACTTACTCGACCATAATTACACCCAAGTAATGCAAGAGTAAGCCTTGATACCTAAATGTATGATGTTAGTCACTGAAAACACCTCTATGATAGTGCGGCCCTATGAAATTAAAATGTAGCAGTAGCATAGTTAAGGCACGATTCATATATTAGGTATTCATTATGACGAAAAGTTTTTTAAAAGATTTCAAATTGTTTTAATCTATGATTCTAACATCTCTTACGGATGTGTTAAGAGTAGGACATGTAAATTATGTGAATCCTCCGTTCCTTTTAATCGGTAAAGCAAATCTAGTTTCAGTAAGGTAATCTTCAGCTAAAAGCAATGCCTTAAGCTTTTTAAGGTCGATCCTACAAACACTATTATCTCTAATCGCGTTGTCTAACAGGAAAAATGTAGCATGATTAGGAATAGCCCCTTCCCCCTTATAAAAGTTTCAATCCAACCCTTGCACCAGGTGGTAAACAGGAAAAGAAAAATGAGAAGAGCTCACGACCTCGGGACAAGTACTTGAGTATTTCTAACGGTAGGTGCATAAAGAGGTATATGGGATACCATACTCTAACATTGTAGAGACGTCTTAAAAACTACCACTGCTTATAGAAAGACCTATGATGCCTATCACTTTATAATATGAGGATGTAAAGAAAGAATATTAACTTACCTTCCAATGAGTATTTCATGATGAGCAGTGTTCACGTATAACACCGAATACTAAACACACTAAACACTGAAAACTGCACATATTTCCAATCACAGTTCACTCAGTTTTCCACTCACACAGCACTCACTACACACAAATATCACTCCCTTACTCTGGCTCTTCGCGGTCACCTGAAGGTAAGGAGGCCGAATTGTGCCGGGTCGTTCTTCACAAGCACCTTCTCGCCCTGGAGAGGAACTCCCCGCTGCAGGACCTCTGGTCAAATTGCAACGACGAATCCAAAGGCCAACTCCTGAAATCCTTCCTCCAGCTGTGGAATCCCATCCCAGCGGTCGAAGTCGCCCTTCAGCCAAGGTTTATGTCTTTGTGATACTCGTAGGCCTCTGAGATAAATTGAGAAAGGAATGCATTGAAATCTTGCTACGTAAGATCTTATGAAAAGAGCTCAAAACAACGTAACTTCCCTGAATTTATATTTTTGAAGCCACACTCAACAATTAAAATTGCTCTATGGCTCTCAATTAAAATTTACATAGCCATCAAACATTGTCAAATGTTGTAACAAAAAGAAATGAATTTGGTGAGAAAGGCTTTATATTCTGGAGTTATATATATTTTGTATTCTGCTTATAGAAAATTAAAATGAAACTATACTCAGTAATAACGAGAGGAGGTCTTTATGTAATGAAAATGTATTACGAGATATGCACAAGCATAATCATTTCTATTTTCTAAGTTAATCAAGAGCCTCTCATGAAGCTTCTGAAAGGCGTCATTCTATCATTTTACTACTTTTGTGGAACGACATGCTAATTTGAAAGAAAAAGAAATTTGTATATTTCAACGTTAATGGATTTTATCAATTATTCATTACTCTAAAGCAGCTTTGAGCGTTGGGTAAGAAGAGGGTAAGGGTTTAGAAATGTGCACTCATTGGTAAGATTTTCGCCAGAAGAAACCTCCATCATTTCTAAGACGTCGAGCTTCCTCCCTTTCGATTCCCGGTGGGGAAGTTTCGCCAAAAAGGAACTCTGCTTTCCGCTGTCCAGTAGGTGGGCGCCACAGCCATGTTTTATGAACCTGTTTTTGGATGAAGATTGTCTATGATTTTGAATCATATTTATTATTTCTCTTGATCAATACAGTACCCAAATTATAGACGCATTAACATAGGTCTCATACTTCTTAATTCTACATTACGAAGAAGGACGGCTAAGAGTTTGTGGGAAAAAATCCTCGAAGCTGAAGGCTTTTGAAGGAAAAACCCACGTATCGGGAAAACAACCGCACAAGAAGCGGGATGAAAAAACCCGCGAAACACAGGAAGTGCATAATAAACAAAAAAATTGAATTAAATCTAACACTTAAAATTCTAAAACTACCTAAGCCTAATCTATAGAATTCAACGTTAACACAGATCAAAAATTAAATATCTAGCTCTAAGAATACAACAACAATCAGGCAAAATAGTTAATAATTGTTTCTATGTGGCTGGTTTCTTGGGCCCCGCTATTCTCCTCTGAAAGCCACCTTAAAGTATAATTCTTTCAAATCTAAGGATAAGTTACAGATAATAGTAAAATTAACAAAGAACGTATTTCAGAAGTGAATTTGAAGTATGAGTATGTTTGACATGATTGTCAAAATCTACCTCGAATTAGTGATGAGTGTTTGCCGTCGTTCACTCAGTGTCACAGGGATTAATGATATGTAAGGAAATAAATAAAAGTAATGTAAAATTATAATATGCTATAATATCTTGATAATGTATTTCACAATACATTAAGCTATATATTAGCTCTATTCATTCTTAAAATCCTGGTAAATACAACAAATACCTCAGTAACCGATCCATCCTCCATAGTTCCTAATTACCATGCCAAGAGGCTCTGCCATTCACTGCACCACGCGGAGACACACTGATGGCCCTATGTTCTCCCACGCGTCCTCAATAGTTTCAAGTAATTTGCTCCTGTCTTGAGGGCGGTCTTGCTTTTGAAGATTTTTTGCCATAATACCCCATATATTTTCAATGGGATTAAGGTCCGGGCTCCTTGCTGGCCAGCTTAATTTCTTACGTTGTGTTTCCTCTGGTAAACAAAAGTTGTTATTGCCAAGTGTGTGTTCTTTCTCCACAAGCATTAACCTTCCTCTGCGAGTTCTCTTTCGGAAGCACTTCAATCCAAGATAAGTCATTAAGCAAATTCTTCTCCTTTCTCAGCAGTTATCACGGGAATATCCCAATTGAGCAACAAAACATAGGGATGATTATGTCACTTCTGTATGATAGAACTAAGTATCGCCATAAAATAGAAAACACCCAAATAAAATATATTTTAAACCATCATTGAGATGCTTGACACCAAGCTAAACCTTCTCAAGTAAACTGAATCACATAAAATTTACTGAACGAATCTCGATCATTTTTAAATATCTAAACCGTTTGCATATACCATATCTATTTCAAGAAACAAAGTAGCCATTCACTGATAAGAGAACTATTAGGTTGAAACCGAACATATCAATTAATTCGGTCTGGATCGTTACACGCCAAGGTATTTATACATGATTGTATATTTGTATTAGTTTATTGATGTTAAAAATCTATGAATCGGTAAACGTTATTTCTTAGTCTTCATTTTCAGAGAAGATTCGCATCTTCTACTGTTTGCTACACTACAAGGGGCAAACTGTAAAGAGCGTACCCATCTTCCGAGAAAAAGAGCGCTGACAGCCCTCTGAAACTTCAACGTCCGTCGAGAGGAGAATTATCCTGCAGTGCAGGCGAGTAGCGCAGTGCAAACTGCCACACACGTTTCCTGCCGCTCAGAGACGAAGTTATCAGGACACTAGAAAGGAAATAAGGCATTGTAAACCCTAAGAGTAACATAAAATCATCGAATCGGAAGATCGTTGCAATCCCGAAGAGTCATCCGTAAGATATAACACCGATAAATATTGAAAAACTAGATGTATAGACTTCTCAAAAGTTCTTACATTGCTAAGGAGTTCAACGTTGAGAGACTACAGAAGAGATAGGTCCGCTCCGTTCAAATGCTCCGACTGCTATGAGTCAATTGCAGGAAAGCGACCGCACCAATTCCGCCAAAATTGAACACTCATACCAACGCTACGAATTCAGGATGGAGAAGGGCGGTATAGGATTTCTCTTGTTCCATTACAGCCAAGCGTGGATAAATATGTCTGGGAGTGTAGGGATACGGTTTCATCATTCGAATGCATATTGTATTTTCATAAAAGACTTTTATGTGATTTATCAGTAATTATGTAAACTTCTCCAATTCTTTAATCATTGAATTTATAGTGTTTGCGGGGGTCCTGGATAGCCGTGTGGACAGCGAGTTCGACTTCGATGAAAGTGGTTCATAGTACAGATGTTTCCAGCAAATTTATTACATTTATGCATCTCATGATTTAAAATTTTACATTTTCTGAATATCTCCAACTGCATTTATTATGTAGAAGAATATTTAAATTTATTGAATTATTTTGTTCTTACCCTCATCAACTAATTTCATTTTATTTATTGTTGAGGGTGATTGAATGTTTTTGTTACAAGAAGATATCAAGTCTCCTAAACTCTGAATAAATAACCTCATCAATTATATGCATTGCTTTCGTTGATTCCCAAAGAGAATGCCATCTATATGGGGACCATGTCTTTAAGTTCTAATTTCATGTCTAACACCTTTATTTACTAATTTTCTAAGTCAAGAGGAGGCCATGATAGATGTATACAATCTAGCTGCTTGACAGCAAACATCTTGATCCGTTTTCTTTGATGTGAAATAAGCAGTGATTTCAGAGTATGCAATTGTGGCCATCAATCAACAAGGCATTATCAGTCCTTAGTCAAAGGTAAAGAAGGTGTTGTTTTATTCTGAAAATCAGTTACAGCTTTTTAGGAGGCCCTAAAAATTCTCTTGTCATGGGAATCTTCTCAAATCTTGACTATAAAGTTTTAAAAATGTATGCCATACGTTATTTTTAAGAGAAATGGGAAGGTCTGCCATAACATTTTCTTCCATATTTGGGGATAAATAAAAGTCAAGAAAAGGATTCAGGAATTTAATACATGTTCATAAGTTTACAGAGAGAGAGATATTTTAGAATATTTTCATGATTACAAAGTCTGATAATATTTTAATTTATTTCAGATACCTTGGATAAGCTACACTATTATATCAGTAAAGCTCTTTCTCTGCTCAAGGTGCATAAACTCCAGTTTCAATGATCTTGATAACTTTACAGACTGACATCATCATCTATTGTCTGTATTCAGTAAAAAACAACAGCTTAAATACATTGAAATATGTAACATTTCTAAGGAATGATCACAATTCTTGTATATACACTTGGGATCAATAACTAATACAATAAATATCAAGACTTCAATTTATAAATGTTTAAGGACCTGCTCATGAAATGAGAAACATCTAATTAAAGATAGATGTAAAAATTGTGGAAATTGCAAGGAGTATTAAGAAAATTTCAAAATTTCATTTAAGAAAAATAAAGGTAAATATTTCTCTATTGTAATATTATTGAGGATAGTCAAATTCTTCATCATTCATTGAAGATGCAAAATATGGAAGATAATTTTCAGGACTCTTTGATTGCTATCTGAAGAAGAGCAGGGGGGTGTTTCCGAGTCTCCACAGATTGGTGGCAACAGATTCAATCCGAGTTAATCGTAAAGTAATCCATCTACCAACTTCTGTGCGTTTCACACTTCCAAGCGGAAAGAAATCCATCTTGGGTATGACGTCACTCCTCATCCCAGTTGAGAAACGATGAAACATCATAAGAAATCACACATTCCTAAGAGACAAGTGAGCAGAGAAAAACAGCTTTCCAATAAACAGTAATTTTTGTAAATTAATTTCCTGCATTTGAGCATTTGAAACAAATGTGTGGTATTATTTTACACAATTGTGTTCGTTTATACTTCGAATAATCGCAATCTATGTACCCATTTTGAATCATATTGTATGATTGTAAATTATCACTAAATTTGCTGAGGTATTTATCAATGCCTTGATCAAAACATTCTAAGTACATTTACATTGCTGCTGGAAATAATCAATAATTTTTAATATTGCATTTAAAAGCTCTTAGCATGAGGGTATCTAGCCAGCAGAGGGAAGTGGTTGCTTACACATCTCATGATGTGTCTAGTTCCAGTGAGAGTGCACCTCATTGTGAGGTGTAGGAAACATCTTCCTCTACTCCGCCACCTTTGAAAGGTTTACGCAAAAAGGTTAATTGCTCCACTAAAATGGAATTGCGTTCTATGATTTATTACTACAGATGACTTGATAACAGCAATTCTTTTTAAGATGAGTTTTGATAAGGTTTTATAAATTTTCCTATGTGAAGATTGGAGATGAACCCTATACCTTCATGTTAACTTAACTATTCGGGAAAATAGATTGCAAGTGAACTTTGTTTGGAATGATATGATAATATCTAAGGATAGTAGAACATTATCTAAGGCTTAGAAGGAAAGGAAATTTATAAATATCCTTGTTCAATTCCATTCTGTTTTTATTTACCATTACAGCCATTTCTACATATACTGGGACACACAGATATACTCAGGAAGGTCATACATACAAAATAATACATGGATATAATATAAATACTTATTTACAATAAAATATGTATAGATAGAAACATACTCTACATATATAAGCTTTCAAATCATGATCTTAGCTGTCATACCATACATTGGACATAAGGTACAATATTTTGCACTATTTTGTATAATCTTTTCAGATTAAGGAACCTCTGGAAATAAGTGTACATACGTATCTTTTATTTGGATATTCTATGGTTGATTTGTTTTCTATTGTTATTTATTTTTAAAGTAGCAGCTTTTTTATATAAAATTATTTATTACTATGAAGCAGAAGCCATTTCTTAAGTTTTACATTTTTATTTTGAAGCAGTCTCTTTTTTGTCATTAAGTTGAGATATATTTTATCATTTTAGGGCCCATTTCCATTCCATTCATCTATTTCCTTTATCACTTTATATAACAGGTTATTTATTTTTATTTTATAGCTTGTGCTAATTCATTTTTATTCATATTAGTGTTTTTTATTTTCATGTGATACATTTTTCTTTAGTGCAGAGGACTGTACTGTATGTGATAATTATTTAATTTCCTTTGAATAAATTTATCTAAAGGGTATGAATATGTATATTGCAATTATATATATATTAGGTCAGTAATTGTTTCGGAAAAAACATGGTGTATGGTAACTACAGATGACCGAACAAATCCTTGTCTCTATTTTTGTGAATTGCAGCATTAACTTTCTTAGTACGGACACATGTGTCTAAGGTGCCCTTCGACCCCAAGACGGGGTGTTTTGTATGACTATTTTGTATGTGACACTTCAGCTAGTTTATGTAGAAATATTCTGATTTAGTTCGTTGAAAGCTACAAAACTACTGTCCTCAAATCCCTTTCTAAATGTTTTGAGCAATTAAGCAATATATTAGCAATAAAAAAGCCTCTCTGTTAACTAGTTATGTAATGAAGAAGTTTCTATGTTAGTTTGAGAAAGAGGATGATGGATTTGAAAATTGCCTAAGATTTCATTGTTTATACCTGCAACCAGCAATCTGGCGCGCACAGCTGTTGGCGTAGCAATGTTACAAAACGTCGAGTAACTAACAGAACCGCAGCTGATTCTTTGTTATCCTCTTGTTAATAGATATTCAAATCAATCAAAATCTTTTTCATTTACTGTGAATTGGAAGTAATTGCATCATGACACACCATGCACTACAGAGAAACAATTGATATTCCAATTCATCACTCGTAACTTCTCAAATGTTTTGGTGCTGATTTAGAAGTTATTGTTACGTAATCTTTATTTGGGTGATCTGTTTCTAAGGTAAACGCTGTTTTTTTCATCATTCAAAAGCACCAATAGACATGGCTCTTTGAAACTAACCTAAGAATTATCCATTGCTGTAATGTTCTCTCAATAATTACTGTAGAACTCACTTAAGGCACTTTTAAGGAGTGAAAAATGCCTTATCATTGGGATAGTGTTCAAAGCATGATATGGCATCTCATCATTTCTTTTACTTAAAAACCATGTTATTTTGGCTCTTTAATTTTCAAATAAGTGCTTTACTCCATAAAATGAAAAGGATACTTATTAGTTTGCTTTATTTGTCACAGCTGCAGACAGAATAACTGAAGACTTCACAAACTGTTGTTGTTGCATTACACTGGATGTCTTCTTCTCATATTTTTTAAAATATTTATTGAGTGCTACCTTAGTTACTTATGTTGGTCACTTTTTGCATTTATTTTTATAGGGAATGACAATATGATTAATAAGAACAGTAAGAATAACAATCTCTACAAGACTACAATCAGCACCCCACAAAACATTTCACTATTTACATTATTATCCCCTGTTTGCCCAACTGGTAAAATTTGCTTCATTGGAAAGGAAAGAATTACGAACATAAAGTAACCAAGAAAAATTTTCTCTTTCACAAGAAGCAGACCATTCTTAGAAAATATGGCAAGAAGTTGACCAGTATCACACAACAGCTGTCCATAGTCTGTATCTACAGCTGTGGTAAGAGGGGCAATATATGTAAGATTCCTTTCCTTTTTTAGTTGTAAATCATTTCTTTAAGTAAAGAGACAAAAATCCTTCTCTTTTGTATTCTTATATAAAAGAAATAAAAATTTGTAATATCTGCCATAGAGCATGGGTTTCACTTTTCCCTTATAAATTGTCTTAGCCAGATTTTATTGTATATTGTAATAATCTGTTAGCTGAGCCACAGATTATTAATTACAAAATACTGCCATACATGTCCATGTAACAGCATAGCCTGGTTACAGTGGATATCAAAATCCATTCTCACATTCTTTATTTATTGAAATGATCTATCTTAAGTAATTTTTCAACATTTAATTTCTATTTAGTATAGTAGTTCAGCCTTAATTTCTATATAGCATTTGTATGGCTTATATACAGGTGGCAGTAGGCAATCAACTTGTGTTTTTCATCAGTGTCAGCAAATTGTGAAACTACTGTGGAGCATGGATATGTGGACAATTGGAAAGAAGGAAAGAAACACTGCAGCGTAAGTGGAATAGATCTATTTAATTGCAAGCTGCTTGTTCCTTCACTCTCTTAGAAAGAAATGCTAACCAAAGCTTATCAGTAGTGTGTTAAACCAATCAAAAAGAAGATGTTATTAGAGAGAAGGGATGCCTGACTTCTAAATTTGCCTTGTTTAATATTTTCCTGAAGAAAATGAAAAAATCTCTTTGTAGGCTATGCCTTTTTCATCTTAAAAAGAAAAACCTATTGGCCAATGGTTATAAAAACTGGAAGAAAAATTAACCTGGCATTTTTAACATGTAAGACCAATTTGATTCGTAGTGAAGAATAAATCAACTCAACAAGAGCTACCTTTTCTGGTTGCATGTATCAACTTCAGTTTACAAATTATCTAAGTATCTACTGTTAAGGTATGCTCAAAAATATTTAAACTGTGATCCTTTCTTTTTGTTCTGACTAAGTTGTTTCCTACCTAAATATAAAATTATAGATTGCGTTTACACTTAAAAAGATACACACAGAGAAGTTTCTGTTAGTTACTGTTTGGACAGATTCTGCTCACCAAAGCATTAAATTGCTTGTCTCACCAGTATTAAATGATGCTTCTTTCAAGACAACTAAGATCTGCACTGTAAAAAGTCTTTTTATCAGAGACAATTTTTCCATCCTATATCTCATTTTTAAAATGTGTGCATCTAGAAAATTTAGCAGGTAACTTCTTAAATGTGTAAGAAACTTGAAATTTTCTTTTTTATAATGAAAATACCTAGTAGCAATATTTGGTCTTCATTCCAATGGAGAAAACTTACAAGTGTAATTTTTTATCTTGTTCAGATATTGTCGAAAATCTATATCAAATAATTTCTAGTATTATTTTTCTTCATTACTGAAAGAGCTTGATGCAAATGCATCACCAATATATTTTTATCCAAAAATGGAGACTGCTTTCATGCCATCTAGTAATTATAAATAACCATTTTAACACTGTGTAATTTCTGGCTAAAGTTCAGTGAAAATTGCTAAAAATTTTTAGCTATGGTAAACATACTGCACCATGTAAATATATGTTCCTTCCTACAGTATGTTCTAGTAAAATAATTTTACTTCTTTTCTTCCTTAGAATATATTCACTTAATTTCCATTGTGCATGGAATATGTCCTTTGAAATGTTGAAAATTTAGTACTTGATGTAATATTTGGTCATCTCTTGTGTTTACTGGTACATTAAAATCCTTTCTCTAAGTTTCTCTCTTTCATCATTTGTTTAATGTTAAGAGAAACAGTTTGCTATTCAGGTGCCATCATCTTCATGTTTCAGCAGTGAAAGAAAACATACTCAGGGTTCCCCTCACCTATTAGTAACCTGATCCTTTTTGCTCTCAACCCTGAGATAACCTTGATAATAACAGATTTACTGCTACTCAGGTAATGAATGCAGGGATAATATTTAACTTAATTTGCATTTAAATGGTTTACCGTCACCTCATCCAATATTATGATGTAATAATGGAGGAATTATGGATATTCATGACTGAATTTTTAAAAACTTTATATGAAACTCTGAATTAGCTACTCAAGTCATATTCAGCGAGGGAATTCAGGTCCAAATATTTTTTAGGGCATTTTAATAATGTATTAATCCATTCCTCTTTGGTATATTTCTGAATCCGCCATGCAGGGTTTTTGATTCATTACAGGAGGTGTAGCAGAAAATATTTCAATATAGAAGAGAAGAGGAGTGTAGTTAGGGTAGAAGAGGCCCTAAGTACTGGCCCCCATGTGAAAAATATTGAACCAAGAACATTAGGAAGTTTGTTCCAAAGATTTAGTAAAACTAATAAATACATAGAGAAGTGGAGTACTGAGACCAACTGCAATGAGCCAACTCTTGGTTGAATATTTTTAAGATAAAAAGAAGTGAAAACTACAATCTTTATTATTTACATCATGATAAACAAATTTGATAGTTAAACACCTTTTTTAACAAAAAATATTTGCTAGATCCATAAGTATGTGCCTGACCTACTTAAAAAAGGTCATTGACATGCATCAGCTGATTGCCCCTTCATCACTTGCAAGCTAGCATAGCTTTCATGCATATGGAGGTTGCCCGATCCAAAGGATAGCAATATTACCTTTGATACTGCAGCACATACAGGTAATGAAGAAACTAAGGGGAAGGATGAGAGAAGAGCAGTGAATGACAATGAATTACGTAACATCAAATGATGAATTTTAATTTTAAAAATGATATTCTGCATCACATGACTTTTCAGAAATAATTATATAACCTAATAACACTCCTTCTAATTTTCATTTCATTCAAAGGATTAACTTTGCACCTTAAAGCCTTACATGGCTGAAAATTTTCTTTCATTCATATGGCATGTTTATTGCATAGTATAACTACTTAAAAAGGCATAGTACAACTACTATAAAAAGGAAATTGAAAAAGTAAATAAAACTAAGCAGTTCAGAGTTGAGCATTACTGATCATCTTCATTCCTTCATGGTTATAATGAATTAGAGTGCAAAGCGTAGCTCTCTGGTGATGAATGTATAATTTTCTGATGTGTATAATGTATTCAATTCTCAACCTTTGCTATTGCAAATAAGTCAGTTTCTAGTGATATGAGATACTAAATGAAGTTCCCTATGTTCTAAAATTCATGGACAATATATTTTATTGTTAAGTATTTTGTAAAAAATATTAAAGCAGTAAATAAATTATGATTATAATGGGAGAAAAGTTTAAGCTGTTGGTGTATGTCTGCATATGAAATATTGTGTACATCGTGACCCTAATTATCTTAATATGCAAAATATCGTTGCATAAGTTACTACAACTGACTGTAGGGAAAGAGAATCTTCACTTTAATATCTTTTAGCTGTAGCAATCATTTTGTTGAGGTATTTTCTAGCAGAATGTATTTCTAATGGTTACAATTTGCTGACATCTGGTTAACTTATAAAAAAACTGATTCATAAATTTATATAATATTAGATGTTTGGGTCAAGAAGAAATATAAGATTCACTCCCCAGTGCTGCTTTAAGTATATAGATCCAACATAAGCTCATTTAAATGCATTTGTTCTATACTGAAAATATATTTTCAATATCTTTTAGAGAAGGTTTCATGAGATAAAAGATGTAAGAGCAATACATTTTCCTGAAATGACCATATTTTGATGTTGTAATAGTTAATGGACCTTATGTTAACAGGTAATTAATACATTCTCTTAGGAGCTCTTCTTATTCTGAAATTTATTTCACATGTAACTGAGGCTTACCTGGTGAGGAATTTCTGGAATGATATTCTTCTTGAGTATATTTCAACCAATTACATAGTAATTTGTGGCTATGTGTCTTTCAAAATTTTCCTAGTTTTCAAGAAATGGGCTTGGTCCATCAATTGAATGTATTTCCTCCAAAGAACGATGACCCAGGATTCAGGCCTTTTTTGGCAAAATGATAGAACCTAGGAATAATATAGATGTCAGTAATTGCAGAAGATAATGGATGTCAATTGTATTGAGTTTGTTTCACTTTAATTCCTGATGAATCCAAAAAGATGCTGAATTTGGCTACTATAATTATGTTCATTGTTAATAACCTACACAATGGAGATCATTAAGGAACCTGATGTTTTTCAGAGGAGAGAGAAGGCTGCAAGTTTTGAGAAGACAAGTTCTGAGGCACTTATGGATAACTCAAACCCCTTCATTGTCACAGATGATGATTTTCCAGGGCTTGTATCATCATAATAAATGCATGGCAAGGGCTTTAATAGTGAAAGATTGACCATTCTTAAACACTGGGCAGCATACCACAACATTAGCTATTGAAATGAAGGTATGTGGTATTGTATTTAATTTATACAAGAGAAATATCCTATTTTCAAAAGTAGAAAACTCTTAATAAT
Organism: Pachydiplax longipennis; assembly: GCA_036926295.1. Lineage (NCBI taxonomy): Eukaryota > Metazoa > Arthropoda > Insecta > Odonata > Libellulidae > Pachydiplax > Pachydiplax longipennis. The sequence continues at coordinate 9,608,701 of JAVFKF010000010.1, forward strand.
AGCATATTTTTAGGCTACATCTGATACAGGAACTTTCCTAACTTAAAATATGAATGATAGAATGTATAACCCACATCCAAAAATACATAACCTCGTTATTCCAAAATTGCTAATAATTTTGTGCAAAATCAAAACGTCTATTTCTGCTTCTCTTAATTTTAGTAAATCTCAACTCAAATGTTGGAGATGTATGTAATTTATATCAATGTAGGTGATGCTACTCTTCTGTGCTTTATAGCTCATCAACTTGTGGAGAGCACATTCTAAAGTTGCCATATCTTAAGGAAATTGTGAAATAATTTAATTATGATAGAAGATAAATCATTTCTGTGTTAGAAATAAAATAATGAATGCTGATTAATGAATGAAATAATTATTGTAGCACCTAGATATCACCTAATATATATGGTATTAATAACTGGAAAAATTTCATTGGGCACCTCGGTCCTCTGTGCATTGCATTTTTATGCGGAAGGCTGATACCAAAAGTCATTGGGATGCAGTGCTAATGTCAGCCTCAGGCATGCCAGTGTCAGGCCCTGTAGAGGAGGTGATCAATACCCTGAACATACTGGCTGTAATAAGAAGGTAGATTGTAATCCCTAACAGTCCCTTAGAAAGGAGAAAATACATTGAAAAGTATGTCTCTTGCATACTATAGGTATTTAATTCATTTTCATCCCCTCTGGTAGGAACATTGCAATATATATATTCATACCCTTTAGATAAATTTATTCAAAGGAAATTAAATAATTATCACATACAGTACAGTCCTCTGCACTAAAGAAAAATGTATCACATGAAAATAAAAAACACTAATATGAATAAAAATGAATTAGCACAAGCTATAAAATAAAAATAAATAACCTGTTACATAAAGTGATAAATGAAATAGATGAATGGAATGGAAATGGGCCCTAAAATGATAAAATATATCTCAACTTAATGACAAAAAAGAGACTGCTTCAAAATAAAAATGTAAAACTTAAGAAATGGCTTCTGCTTCATAGTAATAAATAATTTTATATAAAAAAGCTGCTACTTTAAAAATAAATAACAATAGAAAACAAATCAACCATAGAATATCCAAATAAAAGATACGTATGTACACTTATTTCCAGAGGTTCCTTAATCTGAAAAGATTATACAAAATAGTGCAAAATATTGTACCTTATGTCCAATGTATGGTATGACAGCTAAGATCATGATTTGAAAGCTTATATATGTAGAGTATGTTTCTATCTATACATATTTTATTGTAAATAAGTATTTATATTATATCCATGTATTATTTTGTATGTATGACCTTCCTGAGTATATCTGTGTGTCCCAGTATATGTAGAAATGGCTGTAATGGTAAATAAAAACAGAATGGAATTGAACAAGGTATAGGGTTCATCTCCAATCTTCACATAGGAAAATTTATAAAACCTTATCAAAACTCATCTTAAAAAGAATTGCTGTTATCAAGTCATCTGTAGTAATAAAGCATAGAATGCAATTCCATTTTAGTGGAGCAATTAACCTTTTTGTGTAAACCTTTCAAAGGTGGCGGAGTAGAGGAAGATGTTGCCTACACCTCACAATGAGGTGCACTCTCACTGGAACTAGACACATCATGAGATGTGTAAGCAACCACTTCCCTCTGCTGGCTAGATACCCTCATGCTAAGAGCTTTTAAATGCAATATTAAAAATTATTGATTATTTCCAGCAGCAATGTAAATGTACTTAGAATGTTTTGATCAAGGCATTGATAAATACCTCAGCAAATTTAGTGATAATTTACAATCATACAATATGATTCAAAATGGGTACATAGATTGCGATTATTCGAAGTATAAACGAACACAATTGTGTAAAATAATACCACACATTTGTTTCAAATGCTCAAATGCAGGAAATTAATTTACAAAAATTACTGTTTATTGGAAAGCTGTTTTTCTCTGCTCACTTGTCTCTTAGGAATGTGTGATTTCTTATGATGTTTCATCGTTTCTCAACTGGGATGAGGAGTGACGTCATACCCAAGATGGATTTCTTTCCGCTTGGAAGTGTGAAACGCACAGAAGTTGGTAGATGGATTACTTTACGATTAACTCGGATTGAATCTGTTGCCACCAATCTGTGGAGACTCAGAAACACCCCCCTGCTCTTCTTCAGATAGCAATCAAAGAGTCCTGCAAATTATCTTCCATATTTTGCATCTTCAATGAATGATGAAGAATTTGACTATCCTCAATAATATTACAATAGAGAAATATTTACCTTTATTTTTCTTAAATGAAATTTTGAAATTTTCTTAATACTCCTTGCAATTTCCATAATTTTTACATCTATCTTTAATTAGATGTTTCTCATTTCATGAGCAGGTCCTTAAACATTTATAAATTGAAGTCTTGATATTTATTGTATTAGTTATTGATCCCAAGTGTATATACAAGAATCGTGATCATTCCTTAGAAATGTTACATATTTCAATGTATTTAAGCTGTTGTTTTTTACTGAATACAGACAATAGATGATGATGTCAGTCTGTAAAGTTATCAAGATCATTGAAACTGGAGTTTATGCACCTTGAGCAGAGAAAGAGCTTTACTGATATAATAGTGTAGCTTATCCAAGGTATCTGAAATAAATTAAAATATTATCAGACTTTGTAATCATGAAAATATTCTAAAATATCTCTCTCTCTGTAAACTTATGAACATGTATTAAATTCCTGAATCCTTTTCTTGACTTTTATTTATCCCCAAATATGGAAGAAAATGTTATGGCAGACCTTCCCATTTCTCTTAAAAATAACGTATGGCATACATTTTTAAAACTTTATAGTCAAGATTTGAGAAGATTCCCATGACAAGAGAATTTTTAGGGCCTCCTAAAAAGCTGTAACTGATTTTCAGAATAAAACAACACCTTCTTTACCTTTGACTAAGGACTGATAATGCCTTGTTGATTGATGGCCACAATTGCATACTCTGAAATCACTGCTTATTTCACATCAAAGAAAACGGATCAAGATGTTTGCTGTCAAGCAGCTAGATTGTATACATCTATCATGGCCTCCTCTTGACATACAAAACTAGTAAATAAAGGTGTTAGACATGAAATTAGAACTTAAAGACATGGTCCCCATATAGATGGCATTCTCTTTGGGAATCAACGAAAGCAATGCATATAATTGATGAGGTTATTTATTCAGAGTTTAGGAGACTTGATATCTTCTTGTAACAAAAACATTCAATCACCCTCAACAATAAATAAAATGAAATTAGTTGATGAGGGTAAGAACAAAATAATTCAATAAATTTAAATATTCTTCTACATAATAAATGCAGTTGGAGATATTCAGAAAATGTAAAATTTTAAATCATGAGATGCATAAATGTAATAAATTTGCTGGAAACATCTGTACTATGAACCACTTTCATCGAAGTCGAACTCGATGTCCACATGGCTATCCAGGACCCCCGCAAACACTATAAATTCAATGATTAAAGAATTGGAGAAGTTTACATAATTACTGATAAATCACATAAAAGTCTTTTATGAAAATACAATATGCATTCGAATGATGAAACCGTATCCCTACACTCCCAGACATAATTATCCACGCTTGGCTGTAATGGAACAAGAGAAATCCTATACCGCCCTTCTCCATCCTGAATTCGTAGCGTTGGTATGAGTGTTCAATTTTGGCGGAATTGGTGCGGTCGCTTTCCTGCAATTGACTCATAGCAGTCGGAGCATTTGAACGGAGCGGACCTATCTCTTCTGTAGTCTCTCAACGTTGAACTCCTTAGCAATGTAAGAACTTTTGAGAAGTCTATACATCTAGTTTTTCAATATTTATCGGTGTTATATCTTACGGATGACTCTTCGGGATTGCAACGATCTTCCGATTCGATGATTTTATGTTACTCTTAGGGTTTACAATGCCTTATTTCCTTTCTAGTGTCCTGATAACTTCGTCTCTGAGCGGCAGGAAACGTGTGTGGCAGTTTGCACTGCGCTACTCGCCTGCACTACAGGATAATTCTCCTCTATGTTGCAAGCAAAGTCGACGGACGTTGAAGTTTCAGAGGGCTGTCAGCGCTCTTTTTCTCGGAAGATGGGTACGTTCTTTACAGTTTGCCCCTTGTAGTGTAGCAAACAGTAGAAGATGCGAATCTTCTCTGAAAATGAAGACTAAGAAATAACGTTTACCGATTCATAGATTTTTAACATCAATAAACTAATACAAATATACAATCATGTATAAATACCTTGGCGTGTAACGATCCAGACCGAATTAATTGATATGTTCGGTTTCAACCTAATAGTTCTCTTATCAGTGAATGGCTACTTTGTTTCTTGAAATAGAAAATGTATATGCAAACGGTTTAGATATTTAAAAATGATCGAGATTCGTTCAGTAAATTTAAAGTGATTCAGTTTACTTGAGAAGGTTTAGCTTGGTGTCAAGCATCTCAATGATCGTTTAAAATATATTTTATTTGGGTGTTTTCTATTTTATGGCGATACTTAGTTCTATCATACAGAAGTGACATAATCATCCCTATGTTTTGTTGCTCAATTGGGATATTCCCGTGATAACTGCTGAGAAAGGAGAAGAATTTGCTTAATGACTTATCTTGGATTGAAGTGCTTCCGAAAGAGAACTCGCAGAGGAAGGTTAATGCTTGTGGAGAAAGAACACACACTTGGCAATAACAACTTTTGTTTACCAGAGGAAACACAACGTAAGAAATTAAGCTTGCCAGCAAGGAGCCCGGACCTTAATCCCATTGAAAATATATGGGGTATTATGGCAAAAAATCTTCAAAAGCAAGACCGCCCTCAAGACAGGAGCAAATTACTTGAAACTATTGAGGACGCGTGGGAGAACATAGGGCCATCAGTGTGTCTCCGCGTGGTGCAGTGAATGGCAGAGCCTCTTGGCATGGTAATTAGGAACTATGGAGGATGGATCGGTTACTGAGGTATTTGTTGTATTTACCAGGATTTTAAGTATGAATAGAGCTAATATATAGCTTAATGTATTGTGAAATACATTATCAAGATATTATAGCATATTATAATTTTACATTACTTTTATTTATTTCCTTACATATCATTAATCCCTGTGACACTGAGTGAACGACGGCAAACACTCATCACTAATTCGAGGTAGATTTTGACAATCATGTCAAACATACTCATACTTCAAATTCACTTCTGAAATACGTTCTTTGTTAATTTTACTATTATCTGTAACTTATCCTTAGATTTGAAAGAATAATACTTTAAGGTGGCTTTCAGAGGAGAATAGCGGGGCCCAAGAAACCAGCCACATAGAAACAATTATTAACTATTTTGCCTGATTGTTGTTGTATTCTTAGAGCTAGATATTTAATTTTTGATCTGTGTTAACGTTGAATTCTATAGATTAGGCTTAGGTAGTTTTAGAATTTTAAGTGTTAGATTTAATTCAATTTTTTGTTTATTATGCACTTCCTGTGTTTCGCGGGTTTTTTCATCCCGCTTCTTGTGCGGTTGTTTTCCCGATACGTGGGTTTTTCCTTCAAAAGCCTTCAGCTTCGAGGATTTTTTCCCACAAACTCTTAGCCGTCCTTCTTCGTAATGTAGAATTAAGAAGTATGAGACCTATGTTAATGCGTCTATAATTTGGGTACTGTATTGATCAAGAGAAATAATAAATATGATTCAAAATCATAGACAATCTTCATCCAAAAACAGGTTCATAAAACATGGCTGTGGCGCCCACCTACTGGACAGCGGAAAGCAGAGTTCCTTTTTGGCGAAACTTCCCCACCGGGAATGGAAAGGGAGGAAGCTCGACGTCTTAGAAATGATGGAGGTTTCTTCTGGCGAAAATCTTACCAATGAGTGCACATTTCTAAACCCTTACCCTCTTCTTACCCAACGCTCAAAGCTGCTTTAGAGTAATGAATAATTGATAAAATCCATTAACGTTGAAATATACAAATTTCTTTTTCTTTCAAATTAGCATGTCGTTCCACAAAAGTAGTAAAATGATAGAATGACGCCTTTCAGAAGCTTCATGAGAGGCTCTTGATTAACTTAGAAAATAGAAATGATTATGCTTGTGCATATCTCGTAATACATTTTCATTACATAAAGACCTCCTCTCGTTATTACTGAGTATAGTTTCATTTTAATTTTCTATAAGCAGAGTACAAAATATATATAACTCCAGAATATAAAGCCTTTCTCACCGAATTCATTTCTTTTTGTTACAACATTTGACAATGTTTGATGGCTATGTAAATTTTAATTGAGAGCCATAGAGCAATTTTAATTGTTGAGTGTGGCTTCAAAAATATAAATTCAGGGAAGTTACGTTGTTTTGAGCTCTTTTCATAAGATCTTACGTAGCAAGATTTCAATGCATTCCTTTCTCAATTTATCTCAGAGGCCTACGAGTATCACAAAGACATAAACCTTGGCTGAAGGGCGACTTCGACCGCTGGGATGGGATTCCACAGCTGGAGGAAGGATTTCAGGAGTTGGCCTTTGGATTCGTCGTTGCAATTTGACCAGAGGTCCTGCAGCGGGGAGTTCCTCTCCAGGGCGAGAAGGTGCTTGTGAAGAACGACCCGGCACAATTCGGCCTCCTTACCTTCAGGTGACCGCGAAGAGCCAGAATAAGGGAGTGATATTTGTGTGTAGTGAGTGGAAAAGTGAGTGAACTGTGATTGGAAATATGTGCAGTTTTCAGTGTTTAGTGTGTTTAGTATTCGGTGTTATACGTGAACACTGCTCATCATGAAATACTCATTGGAAGGTAAGTTAATATTCTTTCTTTACATCCTCATATTATAAAGTAATAGGCAATAGGTCTTTCTATAAGCAGTGGTAGTTTTTAAGACGTCTCTACAATGTTAGAGTATGGTATCCCATATACCTCTTTATGCACCTACCGTTAGAAATACTCAAATACTTGTCCCGAGGTCGTGAGCTCTTCTCATTTTTCTTTTCCTGTTTACCACCTGGTGCAAGGGTTGGATTGAAACTTTTATAAGGGGGAAGGGGCTATTCCTAATCATGCTACATTTTTCCTGTTAGACAACGCGATTAGAGATAATAGTGTTTGTAGGATCGACCTTAAAAAGCTTAAGGCGTTGCTTTTAGCTGAAGATTACCTTACTGAAACTAGATTTGCTTTACCGATTAAAAGGAACGGAGGATTCACATAATTTACATGTCCTACTCTTAACACATCCGTAAGAGATGTTAGAATCATAGATTAAAACAATTTGAAATCTTTTAAAAAACTTTTCGTCATAATGAATACCTAATATATGAATCGTGCCTTAACTATGCTACTGCTACATTTTAATTTCATAGGGCCGCACTATCATAAAGGTGTTATCAGTGACTAACAGCATAAATTTAGGTATCAAGGCTTACTCTTGCATTACTTGGGTGTAATTATGATCGAGTAAGTCACAATTAGTACGTCATTCATCAAATTTTCCATGCTGACGGCAACCATCAGACAATTTAAATAATTCATTAGGTGAAGTTTATTACCCGAAAAACTTTGACTTAGACAGTGTGCGGAAGGAGATACAAAAATATTACATTACCCAATCTGAAGTTCTATTCTATGATAGAATCACTGAAGATTATTGTAATAAATTTTCTTTCCTTCTTTAACACGTTGCGTTCCGCTGAGATTAATCTTGTATTGACTGAGACCCATTATAACAATAAAGGAAATTCCTGTCTACCTTGGGAGACGACGATTCACAATTTCCGTGAGTTTTTATGCATTGCATTCTCGGATTCTTTTTTCCTGTGTAATTAACTCCACACTCGAATGAAATTATAGAATTGCCATTGATCCTAAACGTAACATAACTACTTATATTATAAAGACAGCGTTTCTGTTTCTAACTCCATTCCCAGGATCTATTGAAGGATATAAGTAAGAATTAGAAACATCACGACGCGTATAATAGACCATTCGAAAATTAATTCCCCATAGAGTATCGAGTGGCATTTCAGCTTGCTGCCATATACTACCGAATTATAATCTATCTCTCAATTTTTTTATTCTTAAGCAGCATCTTAACGAATACATAGGTTCCCATTACATCTTTTATATTGGAAGGATTCTGATTAGCTTTCCGAAGATACTTGGCTCGGTCCGGACCGGAAGTCGATTAAATACTTGTTATATTTAAGATTAATTCGGTGCGGCCGATGGACTATTTTAGTGATGTTATTTTAATGTAACTAGATTTTCTAGCGTAATAATATCGAATGTAACACTTGAATATAAAACTATGAAAATAGATTTCCGCCCGACTTTGACTCTAGTAGTACCTATCGGTCAAAATAAAAACTTATTTCATTAAATTTTAAATGATTTCTGATTACATAATGAACAATTTCAAAAATCAGAATTTGAATTATGTCGCCCTTTCAATACAATGCTTTTGTTTAAATCAATTATTTCGATATTAGGAATATCGACGTCAATGCAATGCTCAGGTCTCCAGTGAGTGGACACAAATAAATGCATGATAAATATGAATAAGCAGGATGTGCGAGAATGAGTGCACGATCGCTTTTATTCCAAGACCAAGATCTGCCCTAATTTAGATGTCTAAAAATGTACTCCTTGTGCAGATAGAAGTTTACATTTTATTTACCTTCATGTTACCCCGATCGTAACCATTGAATAATCCTACTTTATAAAGAAAACACACCCTTCGCGTTTATCGATGGCACAGTACTATTTCAACTGAGAAATTATATTAGAAAAGTCATAGGATTCACACAATGTTGATACCAAAAGACATGAAATTTCATTAGTGTTACGTTTTGATGGATGGTCGTTTTTATTGCTTATAAAAAGTGCACAGTTCTAATGACTCGACGGTAAATATCTCTTAGTGGGATTCGTGGATGTCCTGATGGATTTCTTTCACTTATTTACATTTTAAGTATCGGATCAATAATGACATTTCATTCCTCCTTTAAATTTTTAAAGTTGACTCTATAAAAGGAGATGGGAACCATAACTTTCTCTTCCGTTGATGTACTTAATTTAATAATTAAACATAATATTTGGAAAAACATTTAACATCCATCAGTTAATGCCTTCAATAAAACATTGACATTGTTTTTCTCATACATAAGAAAAAGCTTCGAACGATTGTCACATAAGTTTTTGATGGCATTCAGCCCTTTTATGGTAATCCGATGTTTCGGAAAGCGGTTAATATTAATCTAATGATTCGAGTATTATCTCACTTCACAACTGACCAAAAAATAAAGCCCACGGGTTGCGTATGAATCATAATTTAATATCATCAACATGAAACTTGTCTAAAATTCCACCGAAGATTAACTTATATTCAATTTTCTCTATAAAAATCTTAAAGCGATTAAAATTATCTATACTTCTTTAACACGTTGTGTTACGCTATGACTAGTCGGATCGATCGAGGCCCATTATCACACTAAAGAAAATTCCTTTCTTTCGTGGGAGACGACGTTTCACAATTTGCGTGAATGTTATGTGTTGAATGTTCGGATTTTTTTCCGTGTATTTAACACCACACTCGATTCAAATTATAGAATAGCAAAACTGCAGTTGATTCTAAACGTCGTAATACTACGACTTATAGCCGGAACTATCGAATTTCATTCTATTCGATTTCGATTTCTACATCTACGGAAAGCTAAAGTTAGAATAAATCTTCGAACGAGCTGTAGTGAAGACCGTAAAAGAGAGCTATGCTTGCAAGTTTCATTTTATCATCTTCGGTCCTGGGATGCGTTTCCACAAAAAGTTGTCCTTCAAAAGATTCAAATTTTCCCATTATTGCATTTTGATACTCCTACCTCTTTTTCGCAGAGAATGTGAGGGTACTTTCGTCCATTTCAACAAAGAACCATGAACAGAATGTGTCTTTAACGATCGATTGACTACAAGTAGAAAATATTCAGCCGCAAAGTTGATACGAAAATGTACATGCATTTAAAGTATTCGATTTGAGGCAAAATTCTCCTCAGAAAGTTCCAGAAAGAAAACGATTTTCTCGCATGCTCAGAGGATAATGTTCATTTTGATCGCATTTGAACTCCATTGGCATAGCCAAATAACATTTTGAAATCATCGTACGCATTTCAGAGCAAAAATCAATGTGCAAGAAAGTGTTTTAGATTGATAGCTTTATGGTTGATAGCCTTGAAATAAGTACTACTTCAATCGGCAGTGTGGTTTCTGCTGGATATTTTTTTTGTAAAAAGTCCCTCATTGAACTATGCTAAGGTATGAGAAGCTAGATCCATTTCTGGATCAAAAGTAGAGCTATAATATCCTTTTGTTCATTTCCTCTACTCGTAATATACTTGTGGATGAACTACTCTAATTTCCCAAAGTATGGTGCTTGTAGATTACCACCAAGAATACATTAATTGCACGACTTCTAACATTCATGACTTTTGAATCCTCTTCCTGGACTAATAATCTTTTCAGCTACCAAAATGTCCCCAGTTAGATCGTTGATAAAATTGACCGTTCTCATAAGTAATATAAGCGTACTTCTCATGTATCGGTGGTATCTACTGCAAAATAATTCGAAATGATTGGGAAATTCCATCGAGGTATAGGATTATTTTCTGAGGCTATGAACAACCAGTCCCCTTGACGAACGTTGCGATAGTCGAAGCCTCTGTTACATAAGAATATGCAAGAAATTCAGCTGAATCCTTAGAATCATTCGTGGGAAAAAATGAGAGAATTCAATGTTCGGATCTGTAGCAGTTAGGAAATAAATTCTTCGTCAAATCGTAGGTTAGGACACTTAAGCTCATAATCACTTCGACTTTTCCAACGCTGATTTAATGAACTGCAAGTTCAAAGTGCACTTTACGTTTGGTAAATCTATAACTTAATAGTATGAGAGTCGCTTCAAAGGTAGAGGCATTCGGTTTATTCCACATCTTTATTAAATAGGTAATCAATTACACTTCTCTTTTTTAGTTACATCAGCTATTTGGTGTTTTTGTAAGGGGAGGAGTATTTGGAAACTGGAATGTAAACATCAATGATTTATTAACAATCATGATGAACGGGCAGTTCAAGAATTCTATACCGGAAAAGAGTTTTGGTTAATTTTCTCATAAAGATCGAAGAACACGTTGTACAACCATCAAATGTTAACATTATAGAAATTAACCCAATTTCAAGGAATATAAGCATTTGTTTGAAAAGTGTCCTCGGATCAATTCGTGGCGACTCAGGCCGTAACGAACCATTCTAAACGCAGTTAGATCTCTTTCTTATAGCCTCGAAGCTTCATTCGCACGGCAGATTTTGATTTAATCGATGCCTCGTATGAAAATTCGACTTGATCATTCAATCAAGCCTTGTATTTTAATCTTGACATTGGTGGAAAACTGTTGTTAGACGTTAGGGGCATTGTCATGTTTAACCTCTTAAGTACGGAGTCCATTTGAAGGGCAAATTAAATGTACATATAGTAACTTAAAATGTGTTCACAGCGTTAGCTAATTATTTCTAAGTATAAGTAATATGTTCTACATGTTGCAAATAAAGTTCGGTCGGTTATCGGCAGGATTTACTTGAGGATACTTAAAAATTATTATCATAACGGTATGCTTTAATTATATAATTGATAAAATATTATATAGAGAGCGTTTCAGTTTCCAACTCCATTCCTAGGATCTATTGAAGGACATAAGTAAGAATTAGAAACTTCACGACGCGTATAATAGACCATTCGAAAATTAATTCCCCATAGAGTATCGAGTGGCATTTCAGCTTGCTGCCATACACTACCGAATTAAAATCTATTTCTCAATTTTTTTATTCTTAAGCAACATCTTAGCGAATACATAGGTTTCGATTCCATCTTTCATATCGGAAGGATTCTGATTAGCTTTCCGATGATACTTGGCTCGGTCCGGACCGGAAGTCGATTAAATACTTGTTATATTTAATATTAATTCGGTGCGGCAGATGGACTATTTTAGTGATGTTATTTTAATGTAACTAGAATTTCTAGCGTAATAATATCAAATGTAACACTTGAATATAAAACTATGAAAATAGATTTCCGCCCGACTTTGACTCTAGTAGTACCTATCGGTCAAAATAAAAACTTATTTCATTAAATTTTAAATGATTTCTGATTACATAATGAACAATTTCAAAAATCATAATTTGAATTATGTCGCCCTTTCAATACAATGCTTTTGTTTAAATCAATTATTTCGATATTAGGAATATCGACGTCAATGCAATGCTCAGGTCTCCAGTGAGTGGACACAAGTAAATGCATGATAAATATGAATAAGCAGGATGTGCGAGAATGAGTGCACGATCGCTTTTATTCAAGACCAAGATCTGCCCTAATTTAGATGTCTAAAAATGTACTCCTTGTGCAGATAGAAGTTTACATTTTATTTACCTTCATGTTACCCCGATCGTAACCAATGAATAATCCTACTTTATAAAGAAAACACACCCTTCGCGTTAATCGATGGCACAGTACTATTTCAACTGAGAAATTATTTTAGAAAAGTCATAGGACTCACACATTGTTGATACCAAAAGACATGAAATTTCATTAGTGTTACGTTTTGATGGATGGTCGATTTATTGCTTATAAAAAGTGCACAGTTCTATTGACTCGACGGTAAATATCTCTTAGTGGGATTCGTGGATGTCCTGATGGATTTCTTTCACTTATTTACATTTTAAGTATCGGATCAATAATGACATTTCATTCCTCCTTTAAATTTTTAAAGTTGACTCTATTAAAGGATATGGGAACCATAACTTTCTCTTCCGTTGATGTACTTAATTTAATAATTAAACATAATATTTGGAAAAACATTCACCATCCATCAGTAAATGCCTTCAATAACAGATTTACATTGTTTGTTCTTCTCACACATAACAAAAAGCTTCGAACGCTTGTCACATAAGTTTTTGATTGCATTCAGCCCTTTTATGGTAATCCGATGTTTAGGAAAGCGGTTAATGTTAATCTTATGATTCGAGTATTATCTCACTTCACAACTGACCAAAGAATAAAGCCCACGGGTTGCATATGAATCATAATTTAATATCATCAACATGAAACTTGTCTAAAATTCCACCGAAGAATAACTTATATTCAATTTTCTCTATAAAAATCTTAAAGCGATTAAAATTATCTATACTTCTTTAACACGTTGTGTTACGCTATGACTAGTCGGATCGATCGAGGCCCATTATCACACTAAAGAAAATTCCTTTCTTTCGTGGGAGACGACGTTTCACAATTTGCGTGAATGTTATGTATTGAATGTTCGGATTTTTTTCCGTGTATTTAACACCACACTCGATTCACATTATAGAATAGCAAAACTGCAGTTGATTCTAAACGTCGCGACGTTTAGAATCGCGTCGCCGCCACCATCGCTGTAGCCGATGTTCGCACTATACTATGAAATTCTTTTTTGCGTACGGTGTTCGCAGTCGACTTTTCTATATAACGCTAATATATGACTTAGTCTTTTTGTTTTTGCAATTGGTTTTTACGACTTCAGTTATCATTCATGAACTTACTGCGAAAGATCCTGCTGTATTTGTCCTTCATTTAATATTACCTGTCGCCTTATACTTAAGGAAACTTTTTCTGCTAGATTATAAGTTGTTTTTATATCCCATTCCTACTATACCCAATTTCCTTATTGGATGTCTATAAAGTTATCGTCGGTTTTAGTATGTCATTTCTTGTTATGTTATTATTGATGATTTTATTTTCATCGAGTGTTACATGGTGTTATAATTTGTTTTTTCCCTATTGTGAGAATTTGAGTATCATACGTATGTTGCATTAAATTTCTAATATTTTGTGGTAGTCCAAATGGTTAATTATCCCTTTTTTTACAGGAAGTCTTCAACATTTTAAGGAATTTCTTTGAACTCGTGGTTTCTCATCTGTAATTACTGATAAGCTGTATTTTTCTTGAAATTTTACGAGCTGTGTTGTAAGGTGTATCGTTCCTTTCCCTTCCGTACGTGTTCGCATATCAATGGTTAAATTAAATATCTTTTTTCCAGTCTTCACGTAAGAGTATTTTTGTTTTCGAAAGGTCTGTTTGGTGTATTTTCTGCTCCGTGTAATTTGCTCAGAATTTCCAGGTCCAGCCTGCTATTCAGCCACAATTTTCATTTGCTGGTGGAATTTTAGTGGAGGAGCTGTTTGAGCCGTTTTAGGTGCCCAAAGATGGGATGGCCTTGGTCTGCCTGATTCTTGGTCTCTTGCTGCCTATGAACGACAGATATGCTGAGGTTCTGTAGGAGTTTCTTCGAGTTCATCAGATTACAACCCTTTGGTTCAGTATTAGGAATCCTACAGACAGAAGTGTGATGCTGCAGCATATTTCATCCACGGTCATCTTCCAGAGGGGCGCCCGTAATGGACACCAAATCACTTGTGTGCATTAAGTGACTTTTGACGTGTGGCAAGTTCAGATATATTTGCAGAGTATTTACTTGAACTATCCACTACTACTTCTCTTCCACCAGTGAAGCCACAATTTAACTTAACGTGCTGAAGTGCTTATTAATCCATATTCTCGTAAAGAGCTGACCGCATTTTTAACTGTTTTAACCCTGTACTATTTCATGGAGCAATTAATCTATTTTGTGAATCTAATGTTGTGGCCGATGGTGCTATACGTAATCGAAGTACAGGAGAAGTAAGTGATGAATAATACAATAGGCTACCAGATCCAGTGAAGAACATAATTTTACCAAGTTTTCTATTCATGTAAATGTTTTATCACATACTTTAATTACTACGTGTTCTCTATATATGTAGAAATATTTTTGCCTACTTTGGAAATCTTGTCAGCTTTCAGCATGCATTGCCAGATGATATATTTACGTTACGCTTTCATGGAATCAAACATGGTTTTTTGTTATTGTAAAAGTATCCGCGGAATCGCTTGTAGTTAAATAATTCGTTTGTAAATCATTGAATTTGAGATGTTTTGCTGATTAACTTCTGTGGTTTTGGCTGCCTTTGGGAGGTTTCTTTTACGGAGGGGTTTTCCTTCCAAATTCGGGCGAATGCCAGGAAGACTTGTTCTTCCCCTCCGGTCTTCCTTGTGATGTCTGTTTTACTGTTGTATTGCTATTTGGTTATTTTTGTCTGATGTAATCACAGGGAGATTTAAGTGAAATAAAAGTTAATATTGAGAATTGCCGGTTCTGATTTTTAGAGGCATTTTGTTCCTACAACCTAAATAAAAGGAAAAGCAACAATGTATTTTCACAGTTCAATCAAAAATTAACTACTGCTTATAAGGACGAAAATACCTACTATCCTGCGATATGAAAAGCAAAAATGCTTAGGCTTGGGTGTATTAATAGGCCCTTAAAATTCGTTTTAATAGATTTATTTAAAGGCAAGGGGGGCCTCCAGAATAGAGAGAGAGAGAAATTGAAGATGGAGATTGTCTGCTATGCAGGTCTACGTTCAGCTTTTAGAAGGATTTGTTTTCGTTATTGTTATTAAAATCACTTCATTATTTCGATTTTTAATGGCATTTACATGGCAGAATAATATTATAATATACGGAGGTCTAACTAGTATTGCAGTAATGGACAGATTCTAAGCTTGTTAGCTATTTCAGAAAAGACATGTTCCGCACTTTGTGCTCGCGAGTCGCTGAAAGCTGGCGTTAGAACACGAATTCTTTGACTATTTTAGAGTTAAATCCAAGATATTTTCTTATTTGTATCGGAAATGTGGTCATACCTTT
Organism: Pachydiplax longipennis; assembly: GCA_036926295.1. Lineage (NCBI taxonomy): Eukaryota > Metazoa > Arthropoda > Insecta > Odonata > Libellulidae > Pachydiplax > Pachydiplax longipennis. The sequence continues at coordinate 9,624,531 of JAVFKF010000010.1, forward strand.
TCAAGTTAAATATAAACAGAGCAGACGAATTCTGGGCACGTGTTCTTGCTAGCAAGTTCTTGCGATAAATCATGGACTGAATTTACCAATTGTATTTTAAAATAAGGCGTTATGAAACTTCCTAAGCATCTGAGGGTATGGACTAATTAATGGAATTACTGAACTTTAGTGAAACCTTCGATTCTGTTGACGCGGATATATATTAAAAATTAAATTATATTAAATTCTGTAAACATCATTTATACGCTGATGACCTGTAGATATATCTCGATTCTACAGCTGCCTGATTCTCTGAATGTGTTCAGTATGCGAACCATGACTTCCAGCAAAGTCAAAAAATGTAGCTTGGACAATTTTTTGAAGATAAATCTATTAAAATTACAAGCCATTGTCATCGGATATCCCAAGTTATTAAAAAGAATTATTGGAAATATAAGCAAACCTCTTGAACAATTTTGAGATCCCATTCTGTAACGCTCTTAATAATGTCGTTGTATGCATAAACATCTGAGGGGATGGATGGAAGAATAAAAGTTTTCACAAATTTTCACGACCGTAGTCCGACGCCGTACCGAGCATTTCAGTGAAAAATGGAGTAGGTAGTGACGGACGGGAAGTACTTCCCTACTCCCCCACATCTGGGTAAGAAAACAGCAATTAAGTTTAGGGCTGTTATGACCTCCAGAAATTTTCGAAGTCTTTATTTTTTTTGTGTGAAATTCTCTGGTATAATCGCTTACACATCTGAACATAGTCAAGAAACACTGCGAGTCGGGCGGTTGGCCAGGGCAAGGATGATAAGGGAGGGCAAAAGTGCGGAAAGTAAGTCGAATGTTTACTTGAAAGTGGCAAGCTTCGAGAATCTATTTATTAGCAAACCCATTGAAAAGCACTTGCGAAGATAATCAGCTACATAAACGAGTCTCGGGATAACGCAGACGCACACATCCTCATTCCCTCTCTATAGGTTTCAATATAATCTCCTAGATTTTTAACCTTCATATTGTGCTGCAACTTCGTTATAATTTGTCAAACGGATCCGAATTCTCCATTTCTGGGGACTTATGAATACTGTTCTTATTTGAACAATAAATGTAATGTATTCTTAGCTGAACGATATAATGTTCCATGTTCGATTAAGATAATAAAGTTTTAAATATTTAAAACTGTTTTATTATTATTCTTTACTGAAATTAAATTATTTAATGTTAATTTTGATTTAGAAAGTTAAATTAAAGTTAAGGAGGAGTTTTTAATGAAGAAAATGTAAAGGATTTGGTATGTTATCATGGGATAGCCGAGATAAGGATAAGTATTATTTTCAATAATCTCATAATACGAAGGCTTCCAATCAGCAACTGTTAAATGTAATGTTCTTAGTACTTTTAGAAACTCGATAATATGGAATTAAATTAATGAGCGGCTGATTCATGCTAGACGGAACAGAGACTTACCTCCAGCTAATTTCAAGAAGTGCAAATTTTAAGAATTGGAATGATAAAACTTTCACCAGGCTAATAAATTCAAACTTTGTATTTACTTCTAAAGATATGCTTATTTCAATTGGGCAGTTTTTTTACAAAGTTGTAATTGAATATTTTTCTTTGTATTAAAAGCATTTACGAGGGAAATACTTGGTGGAAAATCGAAGACTTATTCAGTGCGTTTACAATTAAGATATTTCTCTGATATGATCATATTTATCTAATACTTTATAGTATAGAAAGTATCAAAAAGGCAAATAAATAAGGCATTGGTTGGCTACAATATACTGTGTTAAAAGTAAGGATTGGAGAGGGGTAAGAGTTTAACAAGCTGCCGATTTTATTCGATATTGAGAAGAATTTTAAAATAAATTTTTTAGATAATTGTCGCAGTATAAAATATCCATCCTATGTCTCTTTTCAAACTCTATGATTATTCAAATCAATCTTTCAAAATGTAATGTTAGTGCGTGCTAGTGATGAATATTATAATTTCCACGTTCATTCCACGGCAATTTATTCGTGATTCATAATTTTAAATTAGCGGTACATGAACATACGAGTACATAGTACTGAGTTGCTCTGATTTCTACGTGATTTTCTATGGGAAAATATTTGAATAATGTTATGATAATTTGCAGTACATGTATTTCTCTAAGACTTTAAACTCATCTGTAACATTTGGATAAGTTAATAAACGTGGTGTATGGTCGGCTTGAAATAATTTGAATCGTTTAGAAGTTATTAACGAGGGGAATTTTTTAGATAAATTACTTTTACGCTATTTTGCACTTTAGTCATATATGTGAGTAGATACGGAATTTTTTGATTTAACTCATTTGCGTTTGTATATGTACGTATGTAGTTTATAAACGTGGTATATTGTCGGGTTGAAATAATTTGAATCGTTTAGAAGTTATTACTTTTACGCTATTTTGCACTTTAGATATAGATTGGCGTAGATACGGAATATTTCAATTCAACTCATGTGCTTTTGTATATCCAAGATGTAAATTTAATCTTGCCTATAAAAAAGAAAAACATCTTGGCCATAGTATTATTTACATGATTTTGGAGAGTTTTGATGAAATACCTTGAAACTTAAATAATAATACGTGGAAATTTCATCTGTTAAGAGCACTTAATATGGTTCGTAAAGGTTCTTTTTAACAAGACTTTATAAATATGTAACAGAAGATGAATATTATACTTGGAATTAAATTTTTTATGAAGGTTCTCATTAGCCATTATTCTGCCTGCGTTCATGTTTAAATATCCTAATAGAATTTAAATGAACTTTTTCGTGTGAACATCTAATATTTGTTACTCATTTTAATTTCAACCTTCTTTACAGATATATACGAGCATTATCAGCGAATGGAATAATCGAAATGAATTACTAAAAATGATCCTATCACCTAGATCTCAGAAAATGATCTATGAGAATTATTTGACATATTACTTTTACAAACACAATGTATCTAGCTTATTAGTCTGATGTGTTACTTATGTATTATTATTAATATCAATAAAAATTAAGAAGACCTTAATTTTTTGTTTCTAATACCCTTGATTTATCATTAACCAAAGTAATTCAAGATAATCGCCTTAGAATGAACCGGCGAATAAAAGGAGAATATAAGGGTTAATATTAAACAATTTCATTTTAAACAGTCATGCATTGAAAAATTGGGTAGCGGAGGAAATGACTTGATTATATTTCTCGTTAAGTTTGAATTGTGAAAGTTTACAAGAGAAAAAGATCACGCAATCATAGGGAAATGATAGAAATCGGTAAATAAAAATGATAGAATCGTAAGAAAAAAGTATTTACTTCTGTAGGATTTGAACCCTGACTTTCTATATGAGAAACAGAAAGTCATCCACTACACCAAGACCTCACTTTCTGTAAAGCGAGTGATAATATACCTTATGAAGTACTTACTGCAGAGTACATGCAGCGCCCTCATAACCTTGCGGAATTTCCCGGCGTTTTTTGAAGGACGAATCCAGAATTTAGAGGTCATTCAAGGTCAAAACCAGCAATTTTAACCCTTTTTTCGAAATTTGCGAATAAGCTCTCCGGGTTTAACCCTTTGAGCCCAATAACCTTGGCATGAAAGCGAAAGTTCATGACGTCACTGTGACGTTGCGGCTAGGGCGCGGATTTGAAATATCCCAATTTTGGATTTTATTTCAGAATTCTATTCTTCGAAATTTAGCCATTTTGAATTTATCATTCCTTTCTCTTATAGTCTCCATTGTCTCTATTAAAATGACCTTCGTAAATATTATTTTACACCCAAGATGCATTTTGTGTTGTCTAGGCGCAAATTTCAAATTAAGCAATTGACAATTTAGATATTTCTTGAAAATTCGTCCATTTTAAGTACTTTTAAGTAGTTAACTTGTACAATTGCAAAATTACTATCGTTTTACTCTGCATAAGACCTATTTGTTTTATTCTCTATCTAATTTTTACCAGAATTGAATTTGAGGCCGTCATTCCGTAATTTTCATAGTTCATATAATATAGGTTATTTATTACTACTGTCGATTTAAATCTGAAAAATACTAAATTAAATGTAATTCTTCGTAAAATACTGGATCTTCCAGTATTAATTTAAAACAGAGGATATTTAATCAATCCATACAATATTTCTTTAATAAATAACAAATTTCGGGATTTATTTCTTATCTAGTACACAGGAAACATGTTGAGAAACATTAAATTGCTTTTTTAATACAATTTTAATTACAATTATAAAATTATTCATAATTATCAAGTAATAATAGCATCAAGATGATAGTAATTTTCATGTCCTCATGCGCTTCGTTGGTCCTTCGCACTCAGTTGTGCTGCAGCATTCAGATGATTTCCATCTCAGACGTCTTCTAGAAGCCGGACCAAGAGAGCGCCGTGACATCTGAGTACCTGGAAAATATAGTGACAAATGGAAAATGTCATAACCTTAATACATTATTACCCTAACATATCTTTGGGCGCCAATTATTAGTAACTTCCTCATCGTGACACGCGGTGCGTTGAAATCACCGGAATAAAGAGTGATCTTACGGCAAAAATTGATATCCTGAATTTCCCCAACGGGAGAGCATAATTTCAATATTAAATTTACCGGGTTACGGTGAATCGATAGCATAGCAACTCATTCCATGCATCACTTATCGAAAACCTTCATGTTTCCTCATCAACATGACCAGGCGTCAAAATGTAAATAAGAGAGAGGCAACAGTCTCAGAGCGCGCAAGTAAAAATAAGCATTCAAATCTAATCATCGACATCTCATCCGAAGGTTTCGAAATTTCATAAAGGAAATTTTATAAATTTATCACGAAATGAAATAAACGCGTTAAATTAAATTAAACTTACGATTAGATATATCTAGAACTAATGTTGTAAACGCGTTGAATGAATTTACAATTCACAAACAACTTTAGTATTGCGTAACGTAGAAGCTTTCAAATTAAGGGAGTTAAAACCATAAACATTCAAAACAGGGAGTTTGCGACGAAAGCAGTTTTTCAAAATAATGGTTTAGGACAAAACTTTTGATGCGCAATACGAAATAGTTAGAATTAAGACTGCTGCAATCGTTATCTTAGCGTGACTATGCTGTTGAAGGCTTTATTACACATACTAACCTATGCCGCTTCTATTATGTGATAACTTTTCGTTTTTAGAGGATGGCGGTCACTTCTCCATCTGGTCAGGTGTACGGCGCTATGATGTCCTGAGCTCAGTTGATTTCACTATGGCTACTTCAGATGTCCATAAGGATTCGACGTCCTCTCTTTCAATCAAGTAAACAAGATACGGCTTTCCTAAAAATATAAAATAGTTATGATGGTTAAACTTCTTGCAAGTCAAACAAGAATTCTGTTTTATTCTTCATCATGGTGATAAATTGTAATAAATTCTAACTTTGAATATAACACTAACAAACTACCGAAAGAAAACCTGTGTAAATTATTTTTTATATCCTCAACTCTCTTTTTTCTGTTAAAACAAAAACCGCCGCAGTACTTGTCAGTGCAAACCACACTATCGATAAGTGCCATTCCCCTTATAGTTTCATCAACTTACATTTCTATTTCAAGAAACAGATTAGCAAACCATATAATGAATTGAAATAAACTATATAAAATAAATATATTTTAAAATATATGAATTCCTTGTAGTGTCTAGATTCACGTACATAAAATGCAATAAACACGGTGTGTTGTATAACCAGTTTGGAATGAGGTCTTTAATAAACAAATTTTATAGGATAACCTAACATAGTTTTGTCAGAAACGTTACTTTCCATTTCAACTTTAGAATGAGCTTTAATATATTAAACTAAACCGATAAGATGATGTAGAAAGAAGTACAATGTAACAAAAGGAAACTAGTAGTAGTACGATATCTTCAATTTTTTTGGCTATATTAATTAATCGCATTAGAAATCGATCGCATCCAAGCTTCACAATTTTCTTCTGATATTGTCTTCCTCTATGAAACATCATTTATGACACTACAGATTTCAAGTGTCAATTATTACAGCTAAAAACAACCATGTGGTAGTAAAACCGAAAATTAAGCACCTACAACTAAAATTAAAAAAAAAACTAAGTTCTGCTCAATTAATCAGGACATTACTCCACCTTTCCTAAATATGCAGCATTCCTTTTCTTCAGTAATTATAATATTTTAGTTATGAAATGATTATTTAGATCCAGACAGTTTAGTTTCTGTGTGTGAGTAACTTACGCGGCTCGCCTTTCAAAATCATTCGTGACCCCTGACCAAGGCAACGTATATATTATATAAAATAACGTCTTTAACATGTAGCGATTCAAACGTAAGTCTGCAATTATGCAGACACTTCGTCATATTATATACACAATAGACAGGTATCTAAATTCAGAAAATAAAATGAGAGGAAGAAACTATTTGCTTTTATAAAATCTCTCGAACAGTAGGAGTTGATCACTCCGCGAGAAAACTCTTGATAACAAAGCTTGGAAAAATCTGACATACTGATTGATATTAATGCCTAAATATAAAAACTGTACGGAAAAGATTGCTCTAATAGATGAATCTTAAAAAAATTAATTTCAAAATTAGGATATTAAACGAATATTTCAATAGCAATTTAGAGACATCTTAATAAGCGAAATGCAGTTGAGGCAATCAAGATACAAATATCAAACTACTAAGAGATTATGAATACCATGTAAGAAAGTTCATTACTAATCGTGCTAAAATCTATATATTTAGAAAACGCAATCATATCAGTGACGACTCAAGGATGCGCGGTTCCCGGGAAGAGAGGGTTAGCCGGGGGGGCACCAACACAAAAGATCTTGTTTTATTTCAAGCTTGAATAGGACAATCCTCACGTCTTACCCATTCATTTCTTCTGAGATAATTTCTAGGTCAATTTCCACTCGATAGTCGCAAATGCACCTCCAAGGGTGCCGGACCGCCAACGGCGTTGGTGTGTCTACTTCCCGCCTTCAGATGGCTGGTTCTTATCTTGAAAAGGAAGACCTGAAAGACGAAGACGAAGGAAGGAGCTGGCTGCTACTTAAGGTAATATTATGTTATCATCTTATTAGTTTAAACAGGGTTACGTCCGTACTCAGTTGACATGCTTTCTAAATGATTTAAAAGTGGGATATACATTTGAAAACTAGGATTATTTCATTAGTTCTTAAATGGAAGTGTTTGACATCCTATGAGAGCGTCTGAGAGTATTCTGAGATTAGCTGAGACAACATGAGTGTCTGAGAAACTGAAAACATACAAACACACCGTAAGAGGGAAACAAAAAAAGAACATCGAAATGCATAATTGCATTTTTTCTGATTTTATTATTGTTTTTGTAATTTCTTTATAGTACTACTTCTTTAATCATATTTTAATTAGGCTTTCGAGCTAAATACCCTACTTCCTTAACTAGCATTAAATTTCGTGACGTTAATAGCAATATAGACTGTAGTAAGTATAAATAAATGAAGTGATAAATAAGAATGAATATAGTAATAATAATGATAATAATAATAAATAAATGTAATAATAAATAAATGTAATAATAAATAAATATTATAAACAATAATAGGTCAACTTCCACTCGAGAGTCTCAAAATGCATCGACTACCAGAGGTGCCGGACCGCCAACGGCGTGGGTCACCTTCACTCCTTCGGAAGGCTCTGACACATAACCTCGGCTGCAAGGCTAAAGTCATTTCACTGAAACGATAACAAGTTATGGCTTGTAATTTTACCATTACGAGAAAACATTCATGTAAAGATGAATTAGGAACTTAAGAACACACAGAACTCACTTCAGCATTTCAAAACACCGCATCTTGCATCGGAATTCAGAGGTGGTGGACGTACCAAATAAAAAGAACTCCAGCCACCATCCAAAGAAAGCCCAGATACAAATCTCCATCGGTCTCCTTCCTCTGCTTACTCCGTCCTTCAAATAAATAATCATGAATAATGAATCATGCGTGACAAAATTTCTTACAGATATATTTTTTGAATTTGCCAAATAAAAAGTTTTCTCCTTAACTGGAACTACCTCATATTAAAAGCCTCTGGTCCAAAATAATCCTCTGATGCGCACCGTTTAAGATGAGATGCTCCAGTGGCTAAGCTTGTTGGAAACGTCAGGTCAAATGCACAACTCCAGCGGAAGGCGAAACAGCTACGACAGGGGTTCTTTTGGACAGCATCGTACTCATTGAAAGTGGAAGAGAAAGGATTCGCATTATGTGTTTATTTAATCAAAAACATGACTATTCACGTAACAAAGGAATAGGAATGAACGTTTAACAAACTAAAATCGCGTGGCACTAGGGGTCAAACTGGGTTTAACGTGGACATTATATTTTAAAGAATTCTCAGTTGTTATTTGCGAGAATCAATTGTAATAGTAATTATATTAGGAAACAAACCTTTTTCCCATGTCTGCGACGAGCCACTCTGTTTCAGAATCACCTGGATTCAATGCTGCAAAAATAAGCTCTTACCTACATCGAGCATTCGGCACGGTCCAACCTCACCTACGAAATGAACTACTGCAACGTGTTTTCTGTATCCCCCATGCGGCATAAACCTGAATCTGCCACGAAACAAAATACAAATGGAAAGCTAAATGACGACATTCCGAAAAGTAAAACTCAAAGAAAAATCATCCTTCCTGAAACCTAACTAAATGATGGTTTTAGTTTTCTATTTTGGCTATTAATTTTAAAATAACAAATCAATTATATGGCTCACACTTAAGTTGACGAAGAAAAAACATACTTTGCTGAATATCAACCATATGATGAACGGCTAAAAAACGAGAGAACGCTCTAGTAGAATGCAAAGTTAACATACAGTATAATGTATTTACGCAGCGAAAATATAAATAAAACAAAACGTAGAATAGGAATATTCCAACAAATTAATACAAAACAAAGAAAAATATAGATTTAAGAAAAGGGACAGAAAATTAATGGTTACTCACGTTGTAATCCTTAAAAAAATATCTACGACTATTTTTCCCGGGAAATTCAGTAGATACCCGGGATAACTTGCTTACATTCATCATAAGGAATACGGAGATAACGGGGTCCCAGGATCCCATCTAAGAATTATTATTCCCGGTGAAGGCATTTTAATAATATTAAGAGCAAATTATTGCAAGAAAATAAAGCAGTCATTTTCAAACCAAAGTTTTCAATGTGATATAAAACAAAGCCTTAACGCCCGGGAGAGAAAAACTCAAGTAAATGAATGAGAGTCATTTTTCTTTATGATTGTATGATACGAAAATTGTACGATTTTCATTTTGATTTTTTTATACTAATAACACATCGAAAAATGAAGAATCGACGAGTTAAAAGCTTCCAAAATCTTACTCACAAGGAGAGACTCCCACTTTTGTCCGGGGACTTTGATGAAAACTTTCTGCAGTGTTGCAGTAAGTAGAGTAATGAAAAATTGTGACGGCGTTCGTCTGAATGGGCCTTAGTTTCGCTGGAATAAATAATTGAAAATTGATAACCGGAGTACAGGAAACCCCGCAATACACGCCCATGCTAGCCGAGTATGCATGAAAGAACGCGACATTCTCTGGTATAACTGTCATTAAATTTTTCTTTTCGTTCGTTAAATTCTTTCCTTGACTTATTAATAATAATAAATAATATGTTCAATTTATAATCCCGTTAAGTGACCATCGTAAGCGATATTTTCCATTGAAGGTAGTTAACGACTATCCTAAGAACGTAAAAGAAGCTTGCATTCAAGTAATTTAGGATTTCACAATCATAAATAGCGATTGCTTTCTAAAATTTCATATAGAAAACACCATTGTCTTTATATTAATTTATTTATGTATCCGATTTCAGCATTTATCGAAAGAAATGAATGTAAGCCATTTCTCGGTAATCAATTTCACTACTTCCTGACGAGATAGAAATTCAAGAAATACATGCATAATGGTGTATTAAATATCGATAGTTTTTGCGCAGTAATTCCTTGGTTCGATTCCAGATGACTCGAAAATGTCCTTATAATAAATGTTAAGAAAGAAAAGAATAAGACCATTTTCATCATCGTTAATCGATTACAGACTTTTTCTTTAGTACACTGAAATCAGGAATAATGGTCCTACGAAATCCTTATTAGTACAAAAAGAACGGAAACTGAATATAGACATTTATTTTGTCGTTGCTTGTCATGTATGTTGTACCAGATATACTGAAATAGATAAATAAATCGTAGTGATTGTTAAATAAGAATATGAAAGGCAATCGCTATATATGGCTCAAAATCCTATGTAATTCGAACGCAAATTCCTTTTTCATTCTAAGGATAGTAGTGAAATACTTAAAATGGAGTAAAATTGCTTAAGAAAGTTATTTAAGGGGTTACATACCTTTCTCAACTTGAAAAAATTCAAATATTCGTTTCTTTGCATGAATGTAAAGAATCAACCTTAAAAATATTCAGACGAAGTAGTATTTCACATTAAAATAATTAGCTGAGCTACAGTAGTTTTACTTGAGCAATGCAGAGCACTCGATGAGCTGCCAGTGACACTCGTAAGCTTATGGAGTGGAACATAGGGGTTATTACCTTCTACTAAAGCCTTCTTTCCTCAAAGTAACATCGAGGTACCTGTATTTATTTTCTCATCTACAATCGAATCATAGCTTAAATGTATTGTCGTTTACTAACTGATCAAAACATACATGTGCGCGCATGATAACAGGAATATATTTATCCCATTCGTAAATATCCTAAATGTCAAGATAACTTCTCTGCCAGAAACGGCTTTCATTTTGATAACTTTGGAGTTCATTTGAATTTCATGATTTGTGAATTTCCTAACGTTTCGAAGTCGAATGTTGTATTTATCTTCCGAAAATTACTCTCCTCCCTCCTGAAAACGTCGCGTCGCCTCACTGCACACTATATGCTACTTCAACGTTCCCGCAGAATTCCAATATTTTGGCGGAAGAATTCAAATTCGAACCGGTTTGCTCAAGTGTACGCAAGATGTCGCTCATCTTGCCGCAAGATAGGCCGCTGGATTTTGACATAATTTTCTGAAGAAGCTATGGGAAAAAACAACAGTTTCGTGAAACGATTAGGCCAATGCCGTCCATCCGCAACGATCCTTTGCGCGAAAACTTAGTTGCGTCCTGAATTAAGGGCTACTGCTGAATCACGGATTTACCTCCCCCCAGATTTTTCAGGAGCCGCACTGGCGTTGTCGCGTTTTGGTCAGTGAAGGAACTGGCACAACCATAAAAGAAAAGACAGTGAAATCAAATAAAAGAAATGAATAATTAGTTCCTTCTGGGTGTGTGGCAGGTCGTTCTGCCCGACAGGCTACAGAATTTTTAAATTTTAAAATGCCACCGCTAGCAGCGGAAGATAGATTTTCTGATACCAACATATATTACTCCGGTAGAGGCTGAGAATTACTTCATCGCGGGATATCGAAAACCTTCAGACAGAGATTGATTACGATAATACCTAAAGGAGGACTTAAGTGTTCCAGAAAAATATATTTCAACTGTGTAGTAAACGTGACGAAGTCAACAGCTTACACATGCATATTTGTTGTATTATGTAAATGCTCTTCTTCCCTAAACACAGTCTTTCATATCCCCTTTCGTATTAGTAATTCCTTAAATACCGAGTAAATTATCTTAGGGCTTCAGTGGGCGATGGAGAAATTATAGTGCTCGAATGTTCGCGGTAAGGAAACAAAATTTTGCGACGGCTTAATTGAAACACGCCGGATTGCGTCGGCATACTCAGAATAATATTGGAAAATGCTGTAATATGTACAAAATATTACTGGAATGATTGGTAAGAGTGCTGCCGTCAGTAATATAATAATAGTTAATTAAGATCTACATATAGGTTATCAGTAATAAAAAATGAAAAAAATAGTCAAATTTAGAATTTATAGTATACTCTGTTTAGCCAAAGCGTTTATGAAAATTGTTTTGAGTACATTGTTGTCGGGTATTACTAGAATTATTTGTACCTCTTGAGTATTTATTTTGTCAGGACCTTTCTGTTACACTTCCAAATCTCGACCGAGTATAAATCAATTTTTCATAAAGTGATACGAAATATTAAAAAATCTCGGAAGGAACCCTCGCGCAATATTCCAACTATTTGGCCGAATATTTAAAACTGGTATCAGTATGGACAAGCGTGAGCAAGATGTCTCTCCTGACGCCGCCTTCTCGGCCGTCTGTTATTAAAAGAAGTTTGTGGATGAGCTATGGGAAAAACATCTAATTTGTTTAACAATTAGACAAATGTCCTCCATCCGCAACGATCCTTTGCGCGGAAATTTAGTTGCGTCCTAAAGAAACGACTATATTTTAATTACGCATGTACAGTCCTGGTCAAAACATTTGCAAGGATCGATGGCGCTTCAGTGCGGCCGCCGGTAGAACTACGACGAGAGAAAAAGAATGGCAACATTGGTTTTGAAAGACGAAGATTTGGTGGAAAGGGTTTCTCTTGTTTGGGTTTGAGCCGCACTAAAGGGTCTCCGCAAGAATTCGCGGTCGAGGTTTCTGTATCCTGACTTCGAGTTTACTGGTTCTGCGAAATTTTTCGTAGGAAAATTCGTATCCATTTTGGCCTCGTAGGACGAACATAAAGGATTATTCTTAATATATTCCAGCAGCCTCTCATCCTGATCAACAGTTGTTGATCTTGGTCTTCCTCCCCCCTGTCTTCGCTCCACCGTATGTTCGGCCTCCCACTTCGCCTTAAGTCGCGTTATGGTGGATGCCGCAACATCCATGCGTCGCGCAATTTCACAGCACGATACTCCACTTTCAATGAATCCCACTGCCATGCTTCTCTTACGTGGGGTTAGTTGAGGCATAGTAACACCAAGTAAAAGGATTGAATAATCCAAAAAAGTAGGAAAACCGTCAAAAATAGAACGGTAACGCCTGGCACACAACGATAAAAGATCCACACTAGAGCACAGTCAGAAGACGAGTGATTTGAAAATGTGAGAATGAGACAGAGAGAGTGAAATTTTACTTTAAAGACATTCTCAGAATTATCAAAATACAGAAATCTCTGTAACCCTACCTGGCGGTAATCCGCCACGTCCACCAATCCGGCGTGCAGGGATTTAAAAGAACATTTTAAGGAGCCACGGGAGGTGCAATAAAGAAAGGTCGCCGCACAGCCGAATATTCCAATACTGACCACAGGGAAACTCTGGGATTCCCTATTTAATTGTGAGCTTCTAAGAACTTTATACATCCATTTTCTTCCCGGAGAAGAAGAAAGCAAAGGTTCATTTATTCTTCACCTTAGTGAGCTCGGCTCTTGCGCGCGTTAAACCCCGAATCGCCTTCACCAAAGGGAGACATGCTACCAGCTACAAGAGCCCAATATCAAAATTACTTAATATTTATAATTAACTACTTATAGTTTCAAATTAGAGAGAAAGGCTGCATATGAGATTCAATTATGAACGATTAAAAATTGAAAGTATTTTATTATTGTATCAGAATCACGCTTCTTGGTTTCTTTACGTTCAGTTATGCTAGACTTACAGTCTATTACTGGATAATTTTTGACGACGAATCTGAGGATAATTCTATGAAGACTTCACCAAGGGCTTTTCCTTCACCATTATTCCTTTCTTTATATTTCTTCTTAAAGGCCGGTTGCATGGGAAATGAAATTATGGTAAGGAGTAGAAGTTAGTGTTCAGATTTCTCTGAAGGAGCTTTGCCACGAAGTCTAAGCATGATATTTCAATAATTTCCGACTAAATACACATTAAACATTACCTTATAATCAAACTCAGTTGGCTAGCATTAATCACAATACGAAAAACTTAAAACAAGACTTCAGAGTTTCCTGGTGGATGAAGCGACCTGGTTAGCATCCCGTGAAGCTTTTCTTTGAAAATCCTTTGTTTTACCATTCAAAAAATCTTATTATTACCTCGCAACCCTATATCCTTAGTAAATCTTAATATGACCCTTTTGATAATTAAAAATGGTTTTGATAATTAAATATATATACACACACACACACACACTTATACATAAATATATGATCTATCTCTGGCAGTATCTCAGGTGCATAATACTAGTCAAGATTAAATAAGCAGCAAAATCTTCCACTCATTCTCCGCTGCACACTCCGTGGAGTTACCCAGTCTTCTACAACTTAAGAAATATTGTCATAAATATATTGTCATAAATAAGTCATATTCAGCGAGGGAATTCAGGTCCAAATATTGTTTAGGGCATTTTAATAATGTATTAATCCATTCCTCTTTGGTATATTTCTAAATCCGCCATGCAGGGTTTTTGATTCATTACAGGAGGTGTAGCAGAAAATATTTCAATATATAAGAGAAGAGGAGTGTAGTTAGGGTAGAAGAGGCCCTAAGTACTGGCCCCCATCTGAAAAATATTGAACCAAGAACATTAGGAAGTTTGTACCAAAGATTTAGTAAAACTAATAAATACATAGAGAAGTGGAGTACTGAGACCAACTGCAATGAGCCAACTCTTGGTTGAATATTTTTAAGATAAAAAGAAGTGAAAACTACAATCTTTATTATTTACATCATGATAAACAAATTTGATAGTTAAAGACCTTTTTTAACAAAAAAATATTTGCTAGATCCATAAGTATGTGCCTGACCTACTTAAAAAAGGTCATTGACATGCATCAGCTGATTGCCCCTTCATCACTTGCAAGCTAGCATAGCTTTCATGCATATGGAGGTTGCCCAATCCAAAGGATAGCAATATTACCTTTGATACTGCAGCACATACAGGTAATGAAGAAACTAAGGGGAAGGATGAGAGAAGAACAGTGAATGACAATGAATTACGTAACATCAAATGATGAATTTTAATTTTAAAAATGATATTCTGCATCACATGACTTTTCAGAAATAATAATATAACCTAATAACACTCCTTCTAATTTTCATTTCATTCAAAGGATTAACTTTGCACCTTAAAGCCTTACATGGCTGAAAATTTTCTTTCATTCATATGGCATGTTTATTGCATAGTATAACTACTTAAAAAGGCATAGTACAACTACTATAAAAAGGAAATTGAAAAAGTAAATAAAACTAAGCAGTTCAGAGTTGAGCATTACTGATCATCTTCATTCCTTCATGGTTATAATGAATTAGAGTGCAAAGCGTAGCTCTCTGGTGATGAATGTATAATTTTCTGATGTGTATAATGTATTCAATTCTCATCCTTTGCTATTGCAAATAAGTCGGTTTCTAGTGATATGAGATACTAAATGAAGTTCCCTATGTTCTAAAATTCATGGACAATATATTTTATTGTTAAGTATTTTGTAAAAAATATTAAAGCAGTAAATAAATTATGATTATAATGGGAGAAAAGTTTAAGCTGTTGGTGTATGTCTGCATATGAAATATTGTGTACATCGTGACCCTAATTATCTTAATATGCAAAATATCGTTGCATAAGTTACTACAACTGACTGTGGGGTGAGAGAATCTTCACTTTAATATCTCTTAGCTGTAGCAATCATTTTGTTGAGGTATTTTCTAGCAGAATGTATTTCTAATGGTAACAATTTGCTGACATCTGGTTAACTTATAAAAAAACTGATTCATAAATTTATATAATATTAGATGTTTGGGTCAAGAAGAAATATAAGATTCACTCCCCAGTGCTGCTTTAAGTATATAGATCCAACATAAGTTCATTTAAATGCATTTGTTCTATACTGAAAATATTCAATATCTTTTAGAGAAGGTTTCATGAGATAAAAGATGTAAGAGCAATAAATTTTCCTGAAATGACCATATTTTGATGTTGTAATTGTTAATGGACCTTATGTTAACAGGTAATTAATACATTCTCTTAGGAGCTCTTCTTATTCTGAAATTTATTTCACATGTAACTGAGGCTTACCTGGTGAGGAATTTCTGGAATGATATTCTTCTTGAGTTTATTTCAACCAATTACATAGTAATTTGTGGCTATGTGTCTTTCAAAATTTTCCTAGTTTTCAAGAAATGGGCTTGGTCCATCAATTGAATGTATTTCCTCCAAAGAACGATGACCCAGGATTCAGGCCTTTTTTGGCAAAATGATAGAACCTAGGAATAATATAGATGTCAGTAATTGTAGAAGATAATGGATGTCAATTGTATTGAGTTTGTTTCACTTTAATTCCTGATGAATCCAAAAAGATGCTGAATTTGGCTACTATAATTATGTTCATTGTTAATAACCTACACAATGGAGATCATTAAGGAACCTGATGTTTTTCAGAGGAGAGAGAAGGCTGCAAGTTTTGAGAAGACAAGTTCTGAGGCACTTATGGATAACTCAAACCCCTTCATTGTCACAGATGATGATTTTCCAGGGCTTGTATCATCATAATAAATGCATGGCAAGGGCTTTAATAGTGAAAGATTGACCATTCTTAAACACTGGGCAGCATACCACAACATTAGCTATTGAAATGAAGGTATGTGGTATTGTATTTAATTTATACAAGAGAAATATCTTATTTACAAAAGTAGAAAACTCTTGAATAATAATAGCATATTTTTAGGCTACATCTGATACAGGAACTTTCCTAACTTAAAATATGAATGATAGAATGTATAACCCACATCCAAAAATACATAACCTCGTTATTCCAAAATTGCTAATAATTTTGTGCAAAATCAAAACGTCTATTTCTGCTTCTCTTAATTTTAGTAAATCTCAACTCAAATGTTGGAGATGTATGTAATTTATATCAATGTAGGTGATGCTACTCTTTTGTGCTTTATAGCTCATCAACTTGTGGAGAGCACATTCTAAAGTTGCCATATCTTAAGGAAATTGTGAAATAAATTAATTATGATAGAAGATAAATCATTTCTGTGTTAGAAATAAAATAATGAATGCTGATTAATGAATGAAATAATTATTGTAGCACCTAGATATCACCTAATATATATGGTATTAATAACTGGAAAAATTTCATTGGGCACCTCGGTCCTCTGTGCATTGCATTTTTATGCGGAAGGCTGATACCAAAAGTCATTGGGAAGCAGTGCTAATGTCAGCCTCAGGCATGCCAGTGTCAGGCCCTGTAGAGGAGGTGATCAATACCCTGAACATACTGGCTGTAATAAGAAGGTAGATTGTAATCCCTAACAGTCCCTTAGAAAGGAGAAAATACATTGAAAAGTATGTCTCTTGCATGCTATAGGTATTTAATTCATTTTCATCCCCTCTGGTAGGAACATTGCAATATACATATTCATACCCTTTAGATAAATTTATTCAAAGGAAATTAAATTATTATCACATACAGTACAGTCCTCTGCACTAAAGAAAAATGTATCACATGAAAATAAAAAACACTAATATGAATAAAAATGAATTAGCACAAGCTATAAAATAAAAATAAATAACCTGTTACATAAAGTGATAAATGAAATAGATGAACAAAATGGAAATGGGCCCTATATAATAATGATAAAAAATATCTCCACTTAATGACAAAAAAGAGACTGCGTCAAAATAAAAATGTAAAACTTAAGAAATGGCTTCTGCTTCATAGTAATAAATAATTTTATATAAAAAAGCTGCTACTTTAAAAATAAATAACAATAGAAAACAAATCAATAGAATACCAAATAAAAGATACGTATGTACACTTATTTCCTGAGGTTCCTTAATCTGAAAAGATTATACAAAATAGTACAAAATATTGTACCTTATGTCCAATGTATGGTATGACAGCTAAGATCATGATTTTAAAGCTTATATATGTAGAGTATGTTTCTATCTATACATTTTTTATTGTAAATAAGTATTTATATTATATCCATGTATTATTTTGTATGTATGACCTTCCTGAGTATATCTGTGTGTCCCAGTATATGTAGAAATGGCTGTAATGGTAAATAAAAACAGAATGGAATTGAACAAGGATATTTATAAATTTCCTTTCCTTCTAAGCCTTAGATAATGTTCTACTATCCTTAGATATTATCATATCATTCCAAACAAAGTTCACTTGCAATCTATTTTCCCGAATAGTTAAGTTAACATGAAGGTATAGGGTTCATCTCCAATCTTCACATAGGAAAATTTATAAAACCTTATCAAAACTCATCTTAAAAAGAATTGCTGTTATCAAGTCATCTGTAGTAATAAATCATAGAATGCAATTCCATTTTAGTGGAGCAATTAACCTTTTTGTGTAAACCTTTCAAAGGTGGCGGAGTAGAGGAAGATGTTGCCTACACCTCACAATGAGGTGCACTCTCACTGGAACTAGACACATCATGAGATGTGTAAGCAACCACTTCCCTCTGCTGGCTAGATACCCTCATGCTAAGAGCTTTTAAATGCAATATTAAAAATTATTGATTATTTCCAGCAGCAATGTAAATGTACTTAGAATGTTTTGATCAAGGCATTGATAAATACCTCAGCAAATTTAGTGATAATTTACAATCATACAATATGATTCAAAATGGGTACATAGATTGCGATTATTCGAAGTATAAACGAACACAATTGTGTAAAATATTACCACACATTTGTTTCAAATGCTCAAATGCAGGAAATTAATTTACGAAAATTACTGTTTATTGGAAAGCTGTTTTTCTCTGCTCACTTGTCTCTTAGGAATGTGTGATTTCTTATGATGTTTCATCGTTTCTCAACTGGGATGAGGAGTGACGTCATACCCAAGATGGATTTCTTTCCGCTTGGAAGTGTGAAACGCACAGAAGTTGGTAGATGGATTACTTTACGATTAACTCGGATTGAATCTGTTGCCACCAATCTGTGGAGACTCAGAAACACCCCCTGCTCTTCTTCAGATAGCAATCAAAGAGTCCTGCAAATTATCTTCCATATTTTGCATCTTCAATGAATGATGAAGAATTTGACTATCCTCAATAATATTACAATAGAGAAATATTTACCTTTATTTTTCTTAAATGAAATTTTGAAATTTTCTTAATACTCCTTGCAATTTCCACAATTTTTACATCTATCTTTAATTAGATGTTTCTCATTTCATGAGCAGGTCCTTAAACATTTATAAATTGAAGTCTTGATATTTATTGTATTAGTTATTGATCCCAAGTGTATATACAAGAATCGTGATCATTCCTTAGAAATGTTACATATTTCAATGTATTTAAGCTGTTGTTTTTTACTGAATACAGACAATAGATGATGATGTCAGTCTGTAAAGTTATCAAGATCATTGAAACTGGAGTTTATGCACCTTGAGCAGAGAAAGAGCTTTACTGATATAATAGTGTAGCTTATCCAAGGTATCTGAAATAAATTAAAATATTATCAGACTTTGTAATCATGAAAATATTCTAAAATATCTCTCTCTCTGTAAACTTATGAACATGTATTAAATTCCTGAATCCTTTTCTTGACTTTTATTTATCCCCAAATATGGAAGAAAATGTTATGGCAGACCTTCCCATTTCTCTTAAAAATAACGTATGGCATACATTTTTAAAACTTTATAGTCAAGATTTGAGAAGATTCCCATGACAAGAGAATTTTTAGGGCCTCCTAAAAAGCTGTAACTGATTTTCAGAATAAAATAACACCTTCTTTACCTTTGACTAAGGACTGATAATGCCTTGTTGATTGATGGCCACAATTGCATACTCTGAAATCACTGCTTATTTCACATCAAAGAAAACGGATCAAGATGTTTGCTGTCAAGCAGCTAGATTGTATACATCTATCATGGCCTCCTCTTGACATACAAAACTAGTAAATAAAGGTGTTAGACATGAAATTAGAACTTAAAGACATGGTCCCCATATAGATGGCATTCTCTTTGGGAATCAACGAAAGCAATGCATATAATTGATGAGGTTATTTATTCAGAGTTTAGGAGACTTGATATCTTCTTGTAACAAAAACATTCAATCACCCTCAACAATAAATAAAATGAAATTAGTTGATGAGGGTAAGAACAAAATAATTCAATAAATTTAAATATTCTTCTACATAATAAATGCAGTTGGAGATATTCAGAAAATGTAAAATTTTAAATCATGAGATGCATAAATGTAATAAATTTGCTGGAAACATCTGTACTATGAACCACTTTCATCGAAGTCGAACTCGCTGTCCACACGGCTATCCAGGACCCCCGCAAACACTATAAATTCAATGATTAAAGAATTGGAGAAGTTTACATAATTACTGATAAATCACATAAAAGTCTTTTATGAAAATACAATATGCATTCGAATGATGAAACCGTATCCCTACACTCCCAGACATATTTATCCACGCTTGGCTGTAATGGAACAAGAGAAATCCTATACCGCCCTTCTCCATCCTGAATTCGTAGCGTTGGTATGAGTGTTCAATTTTGGCGGAATTGGTGCGGTCGCTTTCCTGCAATTGACTCATAGCAGTCGGAGCATTTGAACGGAGCGGACTTATCTCTTCTGTAGTCTCTCAACGTTGAACTCTTTAGCAATGTAAGAACTTTTGAGAAGTCTATACATCTAGTTTTTCAATATTTATCGGTGTTATATCTTACGGATGACTCTTCGGGATTGCATCGATCTTCCGATTCGATGATTTTATGTTACTCTTAGGGTTTACAATGCCTTATTTCCTTTCTAGTGTCCTGATAACTTCGTCTCTGAGCGGCAGGAAACGTGTGTGGCAGTTTGCACTGCGCTACTCGCCTGCACTGCAGGATAATTCTCCTCTCGACGGACGTTGAAGTTTCAGAGGGCTGTCAGCGCTCTTTTTCTCGGAAGATGGGTACGTTCTTTACAGTTTGCCCCTTGTAGTGTAGCAAACAGTAGAAGATGCGAATCTTCTCTGAAAATGAAGACTAAGAAATAACGTTTACCGATTCATAGATTTTTAACATCAATAAACTAATACAAATATACAATCATGTATAAATACCTTGGCGTGTAACGATCCAGACCGAATTAATTGATATGTTCGGTTTCAACCTAATAGTTCTCTTATCAGTGAATGGCTACTTTGTTTCTTGAAATAGAAAATGTATATGCAAACGGTTTAGATATTTAAATATGATCGAGATTCGTTCAGTAAATTTTAAGTGATTCAGTTTACTTGAGAAGGTTTAGCTTGGTGTCAAGCATCTCAATGATGGTTTAAAATATATTTTATTTGGGTGTTTTCTATTTTATGGCGATACTTAGTTCTATCATACAGAAGTGACATAATCATCCCTATGTTTTGTTGCTCAATTGGGATATTCCCGTGATAACTGCTGAGAAAGGAGAAGAATTTGCTTAATGACTTATCTTGGATTGAAGTGCTTCCGAAAGAGAACTCGCAGAGGAAGGTTAATGCTTGTGGAGAAAGAACACACACTTGGCAATAACAACTTTTGTTTACCAGAGGAAACACAACGTAAGAAATTAAGCTGGCCAGCAAGGAGCCCGGACCTTAATCCCATTGAAAATATATGGGGTATTATAGCAAAAAATCTTCAAAAGCAAGACCGCCCTCAAGACAGGAGCAAATTACTTGAAACTATTGAGGACGCGTGGGAGAACATAGGGCCATCAGTGTGTCTCCGCGTGGTGCAGTGAATGGCAGAGCCTCTTGGCATGGTAATTAGGAACTATGGAGGATGGATCGGTTACCGACGTATTTGTTGTATTTACCAGGATTTTAAGTATGAATAGAGCTAATATATAGCTTAATGTATTGTGAAATACATTATCAAGATATTATAACATATTATAATTTTACATTACTTTTATTTATTTCCTTACATATCATTAATCCCTGTGACACTGAGTGAACGACGGCAAACACTCATCACTAATTCGAGGTAGATTTTGACAATCATGTCAAACATACTCATACTTTAAATTCACTTCTGAAATACGTTCTTTGTTAATTTTACTATTATCTGTAACTTATCCTTAGATTTGAAAGAATTATACTTTAAGGTGGCTTTCAGAGGAGAATAGCGGGGCCCAAGAAACCAGCCACAAAGAAACAATTATTAACTCTTTTGCCTGATTGTTGTTGTATTCTTAGAGCTAGATATTTAATTTTTGATCTGTGTTAACGTTGAATTCTATAGATTAGGCTTAGGTAGTTTTAGAATTTTAAGTGTTAGATTTAATTCAATTTTTTGTTTATTATGCACTTCCTGTGTTTCGCGGGTTTTTTCATCCCGCTTCTTGTGCGGTTGTTTTCCCGATACGTGGGTTTTTCCTTCAAAAGCCTTCAGTTTCGAGGATTTTTTCCCACAAACTCTTAGCCGTCCTTCTTCGTAATGTAGAATTAAGAAGTATGAGACCTATGTTAATGCGTCTATAATTTGGGTACTGTATTGATTAAGAGAAATTATAAATATGATTCAAAATCATAGACAATCTTCATCCAAAAAGAGGTTCATAAAACATGGCTGTGGCGCCCACCTACTGGACAGCGGAAAGCAGAGTTCCTTTTTGGCGAAACTTCCCCACCGGGAATGGAAAGGGAGGAAGCTCGACGTCTTAGAAATGATGGAGGTTTCTTCTGGCGAAAATCTTACCAATGAGTGCACATTTCTAAACCCTTACCCTCTTCTTACCCAACGCTCAAAGCTGCTTTAGAGTAATGAATAATTGATAAAATCCATTAACGTTGAAATATACAAATTTCTTTTTCTTTCAAATTAGCATGTCGTTCCACAAAAGTAGTAAAATGATAGAATGACGCCTTTCAGAAGCTTCATGAGAGGCTCTTGATTAACTTAGAAAATAGAAATGATTATGCTTGTGCATATCTCGTAATACATTTTCATTACATAAAGACCTCCTCTCGTTATTACTGAGTATAGTTTCATTTTAATTTTCTATAAGCAGAGTACAAAATATATATAACTCCAGAATATAAAGCCTTTCTCGCCAAATTCATTTCTTTTTGTTACAACATTTGACAATGTTTGATGGCTATGTAAATTTTAATTGAGAGCCATAGAGCAATTTTAATTGTTGAGTGTGGCTTCAAAAATATAAATTCAGGGAAGTTACGTTGTTTTGAGCTCTTTTCATAAGATCTTACGTAGCAAGATTTCAATGCATTCCTTTCTCAATTTATCTCAGAGGCCTACGAGTATCACAAAGACATAAACCTTGGCTGAAGGGCGACTTCGACCGCTGGGATGGGATTCCACAGCTGGAGGAAGGATTTCAGGAGTTGGCCTTTGGATTCGTCGTTGCAATTTGACCAGAGGTCCTGCAGCGGGGAGTTCCTCTCCAGGGCGAGAAGGTGCTTGTGAAGAACGACTCGGCACAATTCGGCCTCCTTACCTTCAGGTGACCGCGAAGAGCCAGAATAAGGGAGTGATATTTGTGTGTAGTGAGTGGAAAAGTGAGTGAACTGTGATTGGAAATATGTGCAGTTTTCAGTGTTTAGTGTGTTTAGTATTCGGTGTTATACGTGAACACTGCTCATCATGAAATACTCATTGGAAGGTAAGTTAATATTCTTTCTTTACATCCTCATATTATAAAGTGATAGGCATCATAGGTCTTTCTATAAGCAGTGGTAGTTTTTAAGACGTCTCTACAATGTTAGAGTATGGTATCCCATATACCTCTTTATGCACCTACCGTTAGAAATACTCAAATACTTGTCCCGAGGTCGTGAGCTCCTCTCATTTTTCTTTTCCTGTTTACCACCTGGTGCAAGGGTTGGATTGAAACTTTTCAAAGGGGGAAGGGGGTATTCCTAATCATGCTACATTTTTCCTGTTAGACAACGCGATATGATATAATAGTGTTTGTAGGATCGACCTTAAAAACCTTAAGGCATTGCTTTTAGCTGAAGATTAGCCTACTGAAACTAGATTTGCTTTACCGATTAAAAGGAACGGAGGATTCACATAATTTACATGTCCTACTCTTAACACATCCGTAAGAGATGTTAGAATCATAGATTAAAACAATTTGAAATCTTTTAAAAAACTTTCCGTCATAATGAATACCTAATATATGAATCGTGCCTTAACTATGCTTCTGCAACATTTTAATTTCATAGGGCCGCACTATCATAGAGGTGTTTTCAGTGACTAACATCATAAATTTAGGTATCAAAGCTTACTCTTGCATTACTTGGGTGTAATTATGGTCGAGTAAGTCACAATTAGTATGTCATTCATGAAATTTTCCATGCTGACGGCAACCATCAGACAATTTAAATAATTCATTAGGTGAAGTTTATTATCCGAAAAACTTTGACTTAGACAGTGTGCGGAAGGAGATACAAAAATATTACATTACCCAATCTGAAGTTCTATTCTATGATAGCATCACTGAAGATTATTGTAATAAATTTTCTTTCCTTCTTTAACACGTTGCGTTCCGCTGAGATTAATCTTGTATTGACAGAGACCCATTATAACAATAAAGGAAATTCTGTCTGCCTTGGGAGACGACGATTCACAATTTCCGTGAGTTTTTATGTATTGCATACTCGGATTCTTTTTTCCTGTGTAATTAACTCCACACTCGAATCAAATTATAGAATTGTCATTGATCCTAAACGTAACATAACTACTTATATTATAAAGACAGCGTTTCAGTTTCTAACTCCATTCCCAGGATCTATTGAAGGATATAAGTAAGAATTAGAAACTTCACGACGCGTATAATAGACCATTCGAAAATTAATTCCCCATAGAGTATCGAGTGGCATTTCAGCTTGCTGCCATATACTACCGAATTAAAATCTATTTCTCAATTTTTTTATTCTTAAGCAGCATCTTAACGAATACATAGGTTCCTATTATATCCTTTATATCGGAAGGATTTTGATTATCTTTCCGAAGATACTTGGCTCGGTCCGGACCGGAAGTCGATTAAATACTTGTTATATTTAATATTAATTCGGAGCGGCCGATGGACTATTTTAGTGATGTTATTTTAATGTAACTAGATTTTCTAGCGTAATAATATCGAATGTAACACTTGAATATAAAACTATGAAAATAGATTTCCGCCCGACTTTGATTCTAGTAGTACCTATCGGTCAAAATAAAAACTTATTTCATTAAATTTTAAATGATTTCTGATTACATAATGAACAATTTCAAAAATCATAATTTGAATTATGTCGCCCTTTCAATACAATGCTTTTGTTTAAATCAATTATTTCGATATTAGGAATATCGACGTCAATGCAATGCTCAGGTCTCCAGTGAGAGGACAAAAATAAATGCATGATAAATATGAAAAAGCAGGATGTGCGAGAATGAGTGCACGATCGCTTTTATTCGAAGACCAAGATCTGCACGAATGCCCTAATTTAGATGTCTAAGAATGTACTCCTTGTGCAAATAGATATTTACATTTTATTAACCTTCATGTTACCCCGATCGTACCCACTGAATAATCCTACTTTATAAAGAAAACACACACTCTTCGTGTTTATTGATGGCACAGTACTATTTCAACTGAGAAATTATATCAGAAAAGTCATAGGATTCACACAATGTTGATACCAAAAGACATGAAAATTCATTAGTGTTACGTTTTGATGGTTGGTCGTTTTTATTGCTTATAAAAAGTGCACAGTTCTATTACTCGACGGTAAATATCTCTTAGTGGGATTCGTGGATGTCCTGATGGATTTCTTTCACTTATTTTCATTTTAAGTATCGGATCAATAATGACACTTCATTCCACCTTTAAATTTTTAAAGTTGACTCTATAAAAGGAGATGGAACCATAACTTTCTCTTCCGTTGATGTACCTAATTTAACAGTTAAACATAATATTTGGAAAAACATTTAACATCCATCAGCAAAAGCATTCAATTCCGGAATGACATGGTTTTTTTCTCATACATAAGAAAAAGCTTGGAACGATTGTCACATAAGTGTTTGATTGCATTCAGCCTTTTTATGGTAATCCGATGATTAGGAAAGCGGTTAATGTTAATCTAATGATTCGAGTATTATCTCACTTCACAACTGACCAAAGAATAAAGCCCACGGGTTGCATATGAATCATAATTTAATATCATCAACATGAAACTTGTCTAAAATTCCACAGAAGATTAACTTATATTCAATTTTCTCTATAAAAATCTTAAAGCGATTAAAATTATCTATGCGTCTTTAACACGTTGTGTTACGCTATGACTAGTCGGATCGATCGAGGCCCATTATCACAATAAAGAAAATTCCTTTCTGTCGTGGGAGACGACGTTTCACAATTTGCGTGAATGTTATGTGTTGAATGTTCAGATTTTTTCCGTGTATTTAACACCACACTCGATTCAAATTATAGAATAGCAAAACTGCAGTCGATTCTAAACGTCGTAATACTACGACTTATAGCCGGAACTTTCGAATTTCATTATATTCAATTTCGATTTCTATATCTACGGAAAGCGAAAGTTAGAATAAATCTTCGCACGAGCTGCAGTGAAGACCGTAAAGGAGAGCTATGCTTGCAAGTTTCATTTTATCATCTTCGGTCTTGGGATGCGTTTCCACAAAAAGTTGTCCTTCAAAAGATTCAAATTTTCCCATTATTGCATTATGATACTCCTACCTCTTTTTCGCAGAGAATGTGAGGGTACTTTCGTCCATTCCAACAAAGAACCATGAACAGAATGTGTCTTTAACGATCGATTGACTACAAGTAGAAAATATTTAGCCGCAAAGTTGATACGAAAATGTACATGCATTTAAAGTATTCGATTTGAGGCAAAATTCTCCTCAGAAAGATTCCAGAAAGAAAACGATTTTCACGCATGCTCAGAGGATTAATGTTCATTTTGATCGCATTTGAACTCCATTGGCATAACCAAATAACATTAGAAATCATCGTGCGCATTTCAGACCAAAAATCCATGTGAAAGAAAGTGTTTTTTGATTGATATCTTAATGGTTCATAGCCTTGAAATTAGTACTACTTCGACCGGCAGTGTGGTATCTGCTGAATATTTTTTCTTGTAAATTGTCCCTCTTTGAACTATGCTAAGGTATGAGAAGCTAGATCCATTTCTGGATCAAAAGGACAGCTATAATAACCTTTTGTTCATTTCCTCTATTCGTAATATACTTGTGGTTGAACTACTCTAATTTCCCAAAGTATGGTGCTTGTAGTTTGCCCCCAAGAATACATTAATTGCACGACTTCTAACATTCAAGACTTTTTAATCATCTTCCTGGACCAATGATCTTTTCGGCTACCGCAATGTCCCCAGTTCGATCATTGATAAAATTGACCGTTCTCATAAGTAATGTACGCGTACTTATCATGTATCGGTGGTATCTTCTGCAAAATAATTCGAAATGATTGGGAAATTCCATCGAGATATAGGATTATTTTCTGAGGCTATGAACAACCAGTCCCCTTGACGAACGTTGCGATAGTCGAAGCCTCTGTTACATAAGAATATGCAAGAAATTCTGCTGAATCCTTAGAATCATTCGTGGGAAATAATGAGAGAATTCAATGTTCGGATCTGTAGCAGTTAGGAAATATATTCTTCGTCAAATCGTAGGTTAGTACACTTAAGGTCACAATCACTTCGACTTTTCCAACGCTGATTTAATGAACTGCAAGTTCAAAGTGCACTTTACGTTTGGTAAAACTATAACTTAATAGTATGAGAGTCGCTTCAAAGGTAGTGGCATTCGGTTTATTCCACATCTTTATTAAATAGGTAATCAGTTACACTTCTCTTTTTTAGTTACATCAGCTATTTCGTGTTTTCGTAAGGGGAGGAGTATTTCGAAACTGGAATGTAAACATCAATGATATATTAACAATCATGATGAACGGGCAGTTCAAGAATTCTATACCAGAAGAGAGTTTTGGTTAATTTTCTCATAAAGATCGAAGAACACGTGATACAATCATCAATTTTAACATTATAGAAATTAACCCAATTTCAAAGAATACAAGCATTTCGTTTGAAAAGTGTCCTCGGATGGATTCGTGGCGACTCAGGCCGCAACGAACCATTCTAAACGCAGTTAGATCTCTTTCTCATAGCCTCGAAGCTTCATTCGCACGGCAGATTTTGATTTAATCGATGCCTCGTATGAAAATTCTACTTGATCATTCAATCAAGCCTTGTATTTTAATATTATCATTGGCGGAGAACTGTTTTTAGACGTTAGGGGCACTTCGCATTGTCATGTTAAACCTCTTAAGTTCGGAGTCCATTTGAATGGCAAATTAAATGTACATATAGTAACTTAAAATGTGTTCACAACCTTAGCTAATTATTTCTAAGTATAAGTAATATGTTCTACATGTTGCAAATAAATTTCGGTCGGTTATCGGCAGGATTTACTTGAGGATGCTTAAAAATTCTTATCATAACGGTATTCTTTAATTATATAATTGATAAAATATTATATAGAGAGCGTTTCAGTTACCAACTCCATTCCTAGGATCTGTTGAAGGACATAAGTAAGAATTAGACACTTCACGACGCGTATAATAGACCATTCGAAAATTAATTCCCCATAGAGTATCGAGTGGCATTTCAGCTTGCTGCCATATACTACCGAATTAAAATCTATTTCTCAATTTTTTTATTCTTAAGCAGCATCTTAACGAATACATAGGTTCCCATTATATCTTCTATATCTGAAGGATTCTGATTTGCTTTCCGAAGATACTAGGCTAGGTCCGGACCGGAAGTCAATTAAATACTTGTTATATTTAATATTAATTCGGAGCGGCCGATGGACTATTTTTGTGATGTTATTTTAATGTAACTAGATTTTCTAGCGTAATAATATCGAATGTAACACTTGAATATAAAACTATGAAAATAGATTTCCGCCCGACTTTGACTCTAGTAGTACCTATCGTTCAAAATAAAAACTTATTTCATTAAATTTTAAATGATTTCTGATTACATAATGAACGATTTCAAAAATCATAATTTGAATTATGTCGCCCTATCAATACAATGCTTTTGTTTAAATCAATTATTTCGATATTAGGAATATCGACGTCAATGCAATGCTCAGGTCTCCAGTGAGTGGACACAAATAAATGCATGATAAATATGAAAAAGCAGGATGTGCGAGAATGAGTGCACGATCGCTTTTATTCCAAGACCAAGATCTGCCCTAATTTAGATGTCTAAAAATGTACTCCTTGTGCAGATAGAAGTTTACATTTTATTTACCTTCATGTTACCCCGATCGTAACCAATGAATAATCCTACTTTATAAAGAAAACACACACTCTTCGTGTTTATCGATGGCACGGTACTATTTCAACTGAGAAATTATATTAGAAAAGTCATAGGATTCACACAATGTTGATACCAAAAGAAATGAAAATTCATTAGTGTTACGTTTTGATGGATGGTCGTTTTTATTGCTTATAAAAAGTGCACAGTTCTATTGACTCGACGGTAAATATCTCTTAGTGGGATTCGTGGATGTCCTGATGGATTTCTTTCACTTATTTACATTTTAAGTATCGGATCAATAATGACATTTCATTCCTCCTTTAAATTTTTAAAGTTGACTCTATAAAAGGAGATGGGAACCATAACTTTCTCTTCCGTTGATGTACTTAATTTAATAATTAATCATAATATTTGGAAAAACATTTAACATCCATCAGCAAAAGCATTCAATTCCGGAATGATATGGTTTTTTTCTCATACATAAGAAAAAGCTTGGAACGATTGTCACATAAGTGTTTGATTGCATTCAGCCTTTTTATGGTAATCCGATGATTAGGAAAGCGGTTAATGTTAATCTAATGATTCGAGTATTATCTCACTTCACAACTGACCAAAGAATAAAGCCCACGGGTTGCATATGAATCACAATTTAATATCATTAACATGAACCTTGTCTAAAATTCCACCGAAGATTAACTTATATTCAATTTTCTCTATAAAAAAGCTGAAAGCGATTAAAATTATCTATACTTCTTTAACACGTTGTGTTACGCTATGACTAGTCGGATCGATCGAGGCCCATTATCACAATAAAGATAATTCCTTTCTATCGTGGGAGAGGACGTTTCACAATTTGCGTGAATGTTATGTATTGAATGTTCGGATTTTTTCCGTGTATTTAACACCACACTCGAGTCACATTATAGAATAGCAAAACTGCAGTTGATTCTATTGATGTGTTATTATTGATGATTTTATCTATGTTATTATTGATGATTTTATTTTCATCGAGTGTTACATGGTGTTATAATTTGTTTTTTTCCCTATTGTGAGAATTTGAGTATCATATGTTGCATTAAATTTCTAATATTTTGTGGTAGTCCAAATGGTTAATTATCCCTTTTTTTACAGGAAGTCTTCAACATTTTAAGGAATTTCTTTGAATTCGTGGTTTCTCATCTGTAATTACTGATAAGATGTATTTTTCTTGAGATTCTACGAGCTGTGTTGTAAGGTGTATCGTTCCTTTCCTTTCCGTACGTGTTCGCATATCAATGGTTGAATTAAACATCTTTTTTCCAGTCTTCACGTAAGAGTATTTTTGTTTTTGAAAGGTCTGTTTGGTGTATTTTCTGCTCCGTGTAATTTGCTCAGAATTTCCAGGTCCAGCCTCGTATTTAGCCACAATTTTCATTTCCTGGTGGAATTTTAGTGGAGGAGCTGTTTGAGCCGTTTTAGGTGCCCAAAGATGGGATGGCCTTGGTCTGCCTGATTCTTGGTCTCTTGCTGCCTATGAACGACAGATATGCTGAGGTTCTGTAGGAGTTTCTTCGAGTTCATCAGATTACAACCCTTTGGTTCAGTATTAGGAATCCTACAGACAGAAGTGTGATGCTGCAGCATATTTCATCCACGGTCATCTTCCAGAGGGGCGCCCGTAATGGACACCAAATCACTTGTGTGCATTAAGTGACTTTTGACGTGTGGCAAGTTCAGATATATTTGCAGAGTATTTACTTGAACTATCCACTACTACTTCTCTTCCACCAGTGAAGCCACAATTTAATTTAACGTGCTGAAGTGCTTATTAATCCATATTCTCGTAAAGAGCTGACCGCATTTTTAACTGTTTTAACCCTGTACTATTTCATGGAGCAATTAATCTATTTTTTGAATCTAATGTTTTGGCCGATGGTGCTATACGTAATCGAAGTACAGGAGAAGTAAGTGATGAATAATACAATAGGCTACCAGATCCAGTGAAGAACATAATTTTACCATGTTTTCTATTCATGTAAATGTTTTATCACATACTTTAATTACTACGTGTTCTCTATATATGTAGAAATATTTTTGCCTACTTTGGAAATCTTGTCAGCTTTCAGCATGCATTGCCAGATAATATATTTACGTTACGCTTTGATGGAATCAAACATGGTTTTTTGTTATTCTAAAAGTATCCGCGGAATCGCTTGTAATTAAATAATTCGTTTGTAAATCATTGAATTTGAGATGTTTTGCTGATTAACTTCTGTGGTTTTGGCTGCCTTTGGGAGGTTTCTTTTACGGAGGGGTTTTCCTTCCAAATTCGGGCGAATGCCAGGCAGACTTGTTCTTCCCCTCCGGTCTTCCTTGTGATGTCTGTTTTACTGTTGTATTGCTATTTGGTTAGTTTTGTCTGATGTAATCACAGGGAGATTTAAGTGAAATAAAAGTTAATATTGAGAATTGCCTGTTCTGATTTTTAGAGGCATTTTGTTCCTACAACTTAATAAAAGGAAAAGCAACAATGTATTTTCACAGTTCAATCAAAAATTAACTACTGCTTATAAGGACGAAAATACCTACTATCCTGCGATATGAAAAAATGCTTAGGCTTGGGTTTATTAATAGGCCCTTGAAATTCGTTTTAATAGTTTTATTTAAAGGCAAGGGGGGCCTCCAGAATAGAGAGAGAGAGAAATTAAAGATGGAGATTGTCTGCTATGCAGGTCTACGTTCAGCTTTTAGAAGGATTTGTTTTCGTTATTGTTATTAAAATCACTTCATTATTTCGATTTTTAATGGCATTTACATGGCAGAATAATATTATAGCGAAACGGAGGTCTAACTAGTATTGCAGTAATGGACAGATTCTAAGCTTGTTAGCTATTTCAGAAAAGACATGTTCCGAAATTTGTGCTCGGGAGTCGCTGAAAGCTGGCGTTAGAACACGAATTCTTTGACTATTTTAGAGTTAAATCCAAGATATTTTCTTATTTGTATCGGAAATGTGGTCATACCTTTTCAAGTTAAATATAAACAGAGCAGACGAATTCTGGGCACGTGTTCTTGCTAGCAAGTTTTTGCTATAAATCATGGACTGAATTTAGCAATTGTATTTTAAAATAAGGCGTTATGAAACTTCCTAAGCATCTGAGGGTATGGACTAATTAATGGAATTACTGAACTTTAGTGAAACCTTCGATTCTGTTGACGCGGATATATATTAAAAATTAAATTATATTAAATTCTGTAAACATCATTTATACGCTGATGACCTGTAGATATATCTCGATTCTACAGCTGCCTGATTCTCTGAATGTGTTCAGTATGCGAACCATGACTTCCAGCAAAGTCAAAAAATGTAGCTTGGACAATTTTTTGAAGATAAATCTATTAAAATTACAAGCCATTGTCATCAGATATCCCAAGTTATTAAAAAGAATTATTGGAAATATAAGCAAACCTCTTGAACAATTTTGAGATCCCATTCTGTAACGCTCTTAATAATGCCGGTGTTTGCATAAACATCTGAGGGGATGGATGGAAGAATAAAAGTTTTCACAAATTTTCACGACCGTGGTCCGACGCCGTACCGAGCATTTCAGTGAAAAATGGAGTAGGTAGTGAAGGACGGAAAGTACTTCCCTACTCCCCCACATCTGGGTAAGAAAACAGCAATTAAGTTTAGGGCTGTTATGACCTCCAGAAATTTTCGAAGTCTTTCCTTTTTTGTGTGAAATTCTCTGGTATAATCGCTTACAAATCTGAACATAGTCAAGAAACACTGCGAGTCGGGCGGTTGGCCAGGGCAAGGATGATAAGGGAGGGCAAAAGTGCGGAAAGTAAGTCGAATGTTTACTTGAAAGTGGCAAGCTTCGAGAATCTATTTATTAGCAAACCCATTGAAAAGCACTTGCGAAGATAATCAGCTACATGAACGAGTCTCGGGATAACGCAGACGCACACATCCTCATTCCCTCTCTATAGGTTTCAATATAATCTCCTAGATTTTTAACCTTTATATTGTGCTGCAACTTCGTTATAATTTGTCAAACGGATCCGACTTCTCCATTTCTGGGGACTTATGAATACTGTTCTTATTTGAACAATAAATGTAATGTATTCTTAGCTGAACGATATAATGTTCCATGTTAGATTAAGATAATAAAGTTTTAAATATTTAAAATTGTTTTATTATTTTTCTTTACTGAAATTAAATTATTTAGTGTAAATTTTGATTGAGAAAGTTAAATTAAAGTTAAAGAGGAAGAATGAAGAAAATATAAAGGATTTTTAATGAAGAAAATATAATGGATTTGGTATGTTATCATGGGATGTCCGGAGATAAAGATAAGTATCATTTTTCAATAATCTCATAATACGAAGGCTTCCAATCAGCAACTGTTAAATGTAATGTTCTTAGTACTTTTAGAAACTCGATAATATGGAATTAAATTACTGAGCGGCTGATTCATGCTAGACGGAAGAAAGACTTACCTCCAGCTAATTTCAAGAAGTGCAATTTTTAAGAATTGGAATGATAAAACTTTCACCAGGCTAATAAATTCAAACTTTGTATTTACTTCAAAAGATATGCTTATTTCAATTGGGCAGTTTTTTTACAAAGTTGTAATTGAATATTTTTCTTTATATTAAAAGCATTAACGAGGGAAATACTTGGTGGAAAATCGAAGACTTACTCAGCGCGTTTACAATTAAGATATTTCTCTGATATGATCATATTTATCTAATACTTTATAGTATAGAAAGTATCAGAAAGGCAAATAAATAAGGCATTGGTTGGCTACAATATACTGTGTTAAAAGTAAGGATTCGAGAGGGGCAAGAGTTAAACAAGCTGCCGATTTTATTCGATATTGAGAAGAATTTTAAAAGAAATTTTTTACATAAATGTCGCAGTATAAAATATCCATCCAATGTCCAAATCAATCTTTCAAAATGTGATGTTTGCGCGTGCTAGTGATGAAAATTATAATTTCCACGTTCTTTCCACTGCAATTTATTCGTGATTCATAATTTGAAATTAGCAGTTACATAGTACTGAGTTTCTCTGTTTCTACGTATTTTTCTATAGGAAAAGATTTGAATAATGTTATCATAATTTGCAGTACATGTATTTCTCTAAGAAGTTAAACTCATCTGCAACGTATGGGTAAGTTTATAAACGTGGTATATTGTCGGGTTGAAATAATTTGAATCGTTTAGAAGTTATTACTTTTACGCTATTTTGCACTTTAGACATAGATTGGCGTAGATACGGAATATTTCAATTCAACTCATGTGCTTTTGTATATCCAAGATGTAAATTTAATCTTTCCTATAAAAAAGAAAAACGTCTTGGCCATATTATTATGGAGAGGATTTCGGAGAGTTGTGTTGAAATACCTAGAAACTTAAATAATAATACGTGGAAAACTATGCGTTATGAGCACATTATATGATTCGTAAATCTTCTTTTAAACAAGACTTTATAAATATGTAACAGAAGATGAATATCATACTTGGAATTCAATTTTTTATGGAGGTTCTAATTAGCCATTATTCTGCCTGCGTTCATGTTTAAATATCCTAATAGAATTTTGCTGAATATATTGTGTGAACATCTAATATTTGTTACTCGTTTTCATTTCAACCTTCTTTACAGATATATACGAGTATTATCAGGTAATGGGGTAATCGAAATGAATTAGTAAAAATGATCCTGTCAACTAGAACTCTGAAAATGATCTATGAGAATTATTTGACATATTACTTTTACAAACACAATGTATCTTGCTTATTAGTCTGATGTGTTACTTATGTATTGTTATTAATATCAATAAAAATTAAAAAGACCTTAATTTTTTGTTTCTAATACCCTCGATTTATCATTAACAAGAGTAATGCATGATAATCTCCTTGGAATGAACCGGCGATCGAAAAGTGATTTTTTAAAAGGAGAATATAAGGGTTAGTATTAACCAATTTCATTTTAAACAGTCATGCATTGAAAAATTGGGTAGCGGAGGCAATAACTTGATTGTATTGCTCGTTAAGTTTTTACAAGAGAAAAAGATCACGCAATCATAGGGAAATGATAGAAATCGGTAAATAAAAATGGTAGAATCGTAAGAAAAAACTGTTGGCAACTTTTGGATTTGAACCCCAACTTTATGTTTGAGAATCAGAAAGTCATCCACTACACCAAGACCTCACTTTCTGTAATACGAGTGATAATATACCTTATGAATTACTTACTGCAGAGTACATGCAGCGCCCTCATAACCTTGCGGAATTTCCCGGCGTTTTTTGAAGGACGAATCCAGAATTTAGAGGTCATTCAAGGGCAAAACCAGCAATTTTAACCCTTTTTTCGAAATTTGCGAATAAGCTCTCCGAGTTTAACCCTTTGAGCCCAATAACCTTGGCATGAAAGCGAAAGTTCATGACGTCACTGTGACGTTGCGGTTAGGGCGCGGATTTGAAATATCCCAATTTTGGATTTTATTTCAGAATTCTATTCTTCGAAATTTAGCCATTTTGAAATTATCATTCTCTTCTCTTATAGTCTCCATTGTCTCTATTAAAATGACTATCGTAAATATTATTTTACACCCAAGATGCATTTTGTGTTGTCTAGGCGCAAATTTCAAATTAAGAAATTGACAATTTAGATATTTCTTGAAAATTCGTCAATTTTAAGTACTTTTAAGTAGTTAACTTGTACAATTGCAAAATTACTATCGTTTTACTCTGCATAAGACTTTTTTGTTTTATTCTCTATCTAATTTTTACCAGAATTGAATTTGAGGCCGTCATTCCGTAATTTTCATAGTTCATATAATATAGGTTATTTATTACTACTGTCGATTTAAATCTGAAAAATACTAAATTAAATGTAATTCTTCGTAAAATACTGGATCTTCCAGTATTAATTTAAAACAGAGGATATTTAATCAATCCATACAATAATTCTTTTATAAATAACAAATTTCGGGATTTATTTCTTATCTAGTACACAGGAAACATGTTCAGAAACATTAAATTGCTTTTTTAATACAATTTTAATTACAATTATAAAATTATTCATAATTATCAAGTAATAATAGCATCAAGATGATAGTAATTTTCATGTCCTCATGCGCTACGTTGGTCCTTCGCACTCAGTTGTGCTGCAGCATTCAGATGATTTCCATCTTAGACGTCTTCTAGTAGTAGCCGGAACAAGAGAGCACCGTGACATCTGAGTACCTGGAAAATATAGTGACAAATGGAAAATGTCATAACCTTAATACATTATTACCCTAACATATCTTTGAGCGCCAATTATTAGTAACTTCCTCATCGTGACACGCGGTGCGTTGAAATCACCGGAATAAAGAGTGATCTTACGGCAAAAATTGATATCCGGAATTTCCCCAACGGGAGAGAAGAATTTCAATATTAAATTTACCGGGTTACGGTGAATCGATAGCATAGCAACTCCAAAATATGACTCATTCCATGCATCACTTATCGAAAACCTTCATGTTTACTCATCACCATGAGCAGGCGTCAAAATGTAAATTAGAGAGAGGCAACCGTTTCAGAGCGCGCAAGTAAAAATAAGCATTCAAATCTAATCATCGACATCTCATCCGAAGGTTTCGAAATTTCATAAAGGAAATTTTATAAATTTATCACGAATTGAAATAAACGCGTTAAATTAAATTAAACTTTCCGATCTACCTACGATTAGATATCTCTAGAACTAATGTTGTAAACGCGTTGAATGAATTTACAATTCACAAATAACTTTAGTATTGCGTAACGTCGAGGCTTTCAAATTAAGGGAGTTAAAACCATAAACATTCAAAACAGGGAGTTTGCGACGAAAGCAGTTTTACAAAATAATGCTTTAGGACAAAACTTTTGATGCGCAATTCGAAATAGTAAGAATTAAGACTACTGCAATCGTTATCTTAGCGTGACTATGCTGTCGAAGGCTTTATTATACATACTAACCTATTCCGCTTCTATTATGTGATAACTTTTCGTTTTTAGAGGATGGCGCTCACTTCTCCATCTGTACGGCGCTATGATGTCCTGAGCTCAGTTGATTTCACTACGCCTACTTCAGATGTCCCTAAGAATGCGACGTCCTCTCTTTCAATCAAGTAAACAAGATACGGCTTTCCTAAAAATATAAAATAGTTATGATGGTGAACTTCTTGCAAGTCAAACAAGAATTCTGCTTTATTCTTCATCATGGTGATAAATTGTAATAAATTCTAACTTTGAATATAACACTAACAAACCACCGAAAGAAAGCCTGTGTAAATTATTTCTTTTATATTCTCAACTGTCTTTTTTATGTTATAACATAACCGCCGCAGTACTACTCAGTGCAAACCGCACAATCGATAAGTGCTATTCCCCTTATAGTTGCATCAACGTACATTTCTATTTCAAGAAACAGATTAGCAAACCATATAATGAATTGAAATAAACTATATAAAATAAATATATTTTAAAATATATGAATTCCTTGTAGTGTCTAGATTCACGTACATAAAATGCAATAAACACGGTGTGTTGTATAACCATAGTTTGGAATGAGGCCTTTAATAAACAGATTTAATAGGATAACCTAGCATAGTTTTGTCTGAAACGTTACTTTCCATTTCAACTTTAGAATGAGCTTTAGTATATTAAACTAAACCGATAAGATGATGTAGAAAGAAGTACAATGTAACAAAAGGAAACTAGTAGTAGTACGATATCTTCAATTTTTTTGGCTATATTAATTAATCACATTAGAAATCGATCGCATCCAAGCTTCACAATTCTCTTCTGATATTGTCTTCCTCTATGAAACATTATTTATGACACTACAGATTTCAAGTGTCAATTATTACAGCCAAAAACAACCATGTGGTAGTAAAACCGAAAATTAAGCACCTACAACTAAAATTTTAAAAATAAAAAAAGCTAAGTTCTGCTCAATTAATCAGGAAATTACTCCACCACTAGGGAATTACTCCTCCACTAAATATGCAGCATTCCCTTTCTTCAGTAATTATAATATTTTAGTTATGAAATGATTATTTAGATCCAGACAGTTTAGTTTCTGTGTGCGAGTAACTAACGCGGCTCGCCTTTCAAAATCATTCGTGACCCCTGACCGAGGGAAGGTATATATTATATAAAATAACGTCTTTAACATGTAGCGATTCAAACGTAAGTCTGCAATTCCACAGACACTTCGTCATATTATATACACAATAGAAAGGTATCTAAATTCAGAAAATAAAATGAGAGGAAGAAACTATTTGCTTTTAAAAAATCTCTCGAACAGTAGGAGTTGATCACTCCGCGAGAAAACTCTTGATAACAAAGCTTGGAAAAATCTGACATACTGATTGATATTAATGCCTAAATATAAAAACTCTACGGAAAAGATTGCTCTAATAGATGAATCTTAAAAAAATTAATTTCAAAATTAGGATATTAAACGAATATTTCAATAGCAATTTAGAGACATCTTAATAAGCGAAATGCAGTTGAGGCAATCAAGATACAAATATCAAACTACTAAGAGATTATGAATACCATGTAAGAAAGTTCATTACTAATCGTGCTAAAATCTATATATTTAGAAAACGCAATCATATCAGTGACGACTCAAGTATGCGCGGTTCCCGGGAAGAGAGGGTTAGCCGGGGGGGGGGGCACCAACACAAAAGATCTTGTTTTATTTCAAGCTTGAATAGGACAATCCTCACGTCTTACCCATTCATTTCTTCTGAGATAATTTCCAGGTCAATTTCCACTCCAGAGTCGCAAATGCAACTCCAAGGGTGCCGGACCGCCAACGGCGTGGCTGACTCTACTTCCCGCCTTCAGATGGCTGGCTCTTATCTTGAAAAGGAAGACCTGAAAGACAAAGAAAGGAGCTGGCTGCTACTTAAGGTAATATTATGTTATCATCTTATTAGATTAAACAGGGTTACGTACGTACTCAGTTGACATGCTTTCTAAATGATTTACAAGTGGGATATACATTTGAAAACTAGGATTATTTCATTAGTTCTTAAATGGAAGTGTTTGACATCCTATGAGAGCGTCTGAGAGTATTCTGAGATTAGCTGAGACAACTTGAGTGTCTGAGAAACTGAAAACATACAAACACACCGTTAGAGGGAGACAAAAAAAAGAAGATCGAAATGCATAATTGCATTTTTTCTGATTTTATTGTTGTTTTTGTAATTTCTTTATAGTACTGCTTCTTTAATTATATTTTAATAAGGTTTTCAAGCTAAATACTCTACTTACTTAACTAGCATTAAATTTCGTGACGTTAATAGCAATATAGACTGTAGTAAGTATAAAGAAAGTGATAAATAAGAATGAATATAGTAATAATAATGATAATAATAATAAATAAATGTAATAATAAATAAATATTATAAACAATAATAGGTCAACTTCCACTCGAGAGTCTCAAAATGCATCGACCACCAGAGGTGCCGGACCGCCAACGGCGTGGGTCACCTTCACTCCTTCGGAAGGCTCTGACACATATCCTCGGCTGCAAGGCTAAAGTCATTTCACTGAAACGATAACAAGTTATGGGTTGGAATTTTACCATTACGAGAAAACATTCATGTAAAGATGAATTAGGAACATAAGAATACATAGAACTCACTTCAGCATTTGAAAACACTTACCGCATCTTGCATCGGAATTCAGAGGTGGTGGACGTAACATATAAAAAGAACTCCAGCCATCTACCAAAGAAAGCCCAGATACAAATCTCCATCGGTATTCTTCCTCTGCTTACTCCGTCCTTCAAATAAATAATCATGAATAATGAATCATGCGTGACAAAATTTCTCACAGATATATTTTTTGAATTTGCCAAATAAAAAGTTTTCTCCTAAACTGGAGCTACCTCATATTAAAAGCCTGTGGTCCAAAATAATCCACTGATGCGCACCGTTTAAGATGAGATGCTCCTAAGCTTGTTGGAAACATCGGTTCAAATGCATACTCCAGCGCAAGGCGAAACAGCTACGACAGGTGTTCTTTTGGACAGGATCGTACTCATTGAAAGTGGAAGGGAAAGGATTCGCATTATGTGTTTATTTAATCAAAAACATGACTATTCACGTAACAAAGGAATAGGAATGAACGTTTAACCAACTATAATCGCGTGGCACATGGGGTCAAACTGGGTTTAACGCGGACATTATATTTTAAAGAATTCTCAGTTTAGTATTTGCGATAATCAATTGTAATAGTAATTATATTAGGATACAAATCTTTTTCCCATGTCTGCGACAAGCCACTCTGTTTCAGAAACACCTGGATTCAATGCTGCAAAAACTCTTACCTGCAAGGAGCATTCGGCACGGTCCAACCTCACCTACGAAATGAACTACTGGAACGAGTTTTCTGTATCCCCCATGCGGCATAAACCTGAATCTGCCACGAAACAAAATACAAATGGAAAGCTAAATCACGACTTTCCGAAAAGTAAAACTCAAAGAAAAATCATCCTTCCTGAAACCTAACTAAATGATGGTTTTAGTTTTCTATTTTGGCTATTAATTTAAAAATAACAAATGAATTATATGGCTCACACTTAAGTTGACGAAGAAAAAACACACTTTGCTGAATATCAACCATATGGTGAACGGCTAAAGAACGAGAGAACGCTCTGGTAGAATGCAAAGTTAGCATACAGTTACGCAGCGAAAATATAAATAAAATAAAACGTAGAATAGGAATATTCCATAAATTAATAGAAAACAAAGAAAAATTAAAGGTTACTTACGTTGTAATTCTTGAAAAAAAATCTACGACTATTTTTCCCGGGAAATTCAGTAGATTCCCGGGATAACTTGCTTACATTCTTCATAAGTAATACGGAGATAACGGGGTCCCAAAATCCCATCTAAGAATTATTATTCCCAGTGAAGGCATTTTAATAATATTAAGAGCAAATTATTGGAAGAAAATAAAGCAGTCATTTTAAACCAAAGTTTTCAATGTGATATGAGAGAAAGCCTTAACGCCCGGGAGAGAAAAACTCAAGCAAATGAATGAGAGTCATTTTTCTTGATGACTGTACGATGCGAAAATTGTACGATTTTCATTTTGATTTTTTTATACTAATAACACATCGAAAAATGAAGAATCGACGAGTTAAAAGCTTCCAAAATCTTACTCACAAGGAGAGACTCCCACTTTTGTCCGGGGATTTTGATGAAAACTTTCTGCAGTGTTGCAGTAAGTAGAGTAATGAAAAATTGTGACGGCGTTCGTCTGAATGGGCCTTAGTTTCGCTGCAATAAATAATTGAAAATTGATAACCGGAGTACAGGCAACCCCGCAATACACGCCCATGCTAGCCGAGTATGCATGAAAGAACGCGACATTCTCTGGTATAACTGTCATTAAATTTTTCTTTTCGTTCGTTAAATTCTTTCCTTGACTTATTAATAATAATAAATAATATGTTCAATTTATAATCCCGTTAAGTAACCATCGTAAGCGATATTTTCCATTGAAGGTAGTTAACGACTATCCTAAGAACGTAAAAGAAGCTTGCATTCAAGTAATTTAGGATTTCACAATCATAAATAGCGATTGCTTTCTAAAATTTCATATAATAAACACCATTGTCTTTATATTAATTTATTTATGTATCCGATTTCAGCATTTATCGAAAGAAATGAATGTAAGCCATTTCTCGGTAATCAATTTCACTACTTCCTGACGAGATAGAAATTCAAGAAATACATGCATAATGGTGTATTAAATATCGATAGTTTTTGCACAGTAAATCCTTGGTTCGATTCCAGATGACTCGAAAATGTCCTTATAATAAATGTTAAGAAAGAAAAGAATAAGACCATTTTCATCATCGTTAATCGATTACAGACTTTTTCTTTAGTACACTGAAATCAGGAATAATGGTCCTACGAAATCCTTATTAGTACAAAAAGAACGGAAACTGAATATAGACAATTATTTTGTCGTTGCTTGTCATGTATGTTGTACCAGATATACTGAAATAGATAAATAAATCGTAGTGATTGTTAAATAAGAATATGAAAGGCAATCGCTATATATGGCTGAAAATCCTATGTAATTCGAACGCAAATTCCTTTTTCATTCTAAGGATAGTAGTGAAATACTTAAAATGGAGTAAAATTGCTTAAGAAAGTTATTTAAGGGGTTACATACCTTTCTCAACTTGAAGAAATTCGAATATTCGTTTCTTTGCATGAATGTAAAGAATCAACCTTAAAAATATTCAGACGATATAGTATTTCACATTAAAATAATTAGCTGAGCTACAGTAGTTTTACTTGAGCAATGCAGAGCACTCGATGAGCTGCCAGTGACACTCGTAAGCTTATGGAGTGGAACATAGGGGTTATTACCTTCTACTAAAGCCTTCTTTCCTCAAAGTAACATCGAGGTACCTGTATTTATTTTCTCATCTACAATCGAATCATAGCTTAAATGTATTGTCGTTTACTAACTGATCAAAACATACATGTGCGCGCATGATAACAGGAATATATTTATCCCATTCGTAAATATCCTAAATGTCAAGATAACTTCTCTGCCAGAAACGGCTTTCATTTTGATAACTTTGGAGTTCATTTGAATTTCATGATTTGTGAATTTCCTAACGTTTCGAAGTCGAATGTTGTATTTATCTTCCGAAAATTACTCTCCTCCCTCCTGAAAACGTCGCGTCGCCTCACTGCACACTATATGCTACTTCAACGTTCCCGCAGAATTCCAATATTTTGGCGGAAGAATTCAAATTCGAACCGGTTTGCTCAAGTGTACGCAAGATGTCGCTCATCTTGCCGCAAGATAGGCCGCTGGATTTTGACATAATTTTCTGAAGAAGCTATGGGAAAAAACAACAGTTTCGTGAAACGATTAGGCCAATGCCGTCCATCCGCAACGATCCTTTGCGCGAAAACTTAGTTGCGTCCTGAATTAAGGGCTACTGCTGAATCACGGATTTACCTCCCCCCCAGATTTTTCAGGAGCCGCACTGGCGTTGTCGCGTTTTGGTCAGTGAAGGATCTGGGACTACCAGAAAAGAAAAGAAAGTGAAATCAAAGAAAAGAAAGGAATAATTAGTTCCTTCTGGGTGTTTGGCATTTCTTGCTGCCCGACAGGCTACAGAATTTTTAAATTTTAAAATGCCACCGCTAGCAGCGGAAGATAGATTTTCTGATACCAATATATATTACTCCGGTAGAGGCTGAGAATTACTTCATCGCGGGATATCGAAAACCTTCAGACAGAGATTGATTACGATAATACCTAAAGGAGGACTTAAGTGTTCCAGAAAAATATATTTCAACTGTGTAGTAAACGTGACGAAGTCAACAGCTTACACATGCATATTTGTTGTATTATGTAAATGTTCTTCTTCCCTAAACACAGTCTTTCATATCCCCTTTCGTATTAGTAATTCCTTAAATACCGAGTAAATTATCTTAGGGCTTCAGTGGGCGATGGAGAAATTATAGTGCTCGAATGCTCGCGGTAAGGAAAGAAAATTTTGCGACGGCTTAATTGAAACACGCCGGATTGCGTCGGCATACTCAGAATAATATTGGAAAATGCTGTAATATGTACAAAATATTACTGGAATGATTGGTAAGAGTGCTGCCGTCAGTAATATAATAATAGTTAATTAAGATCTACATATAGGTTATCAGTAATAAAAAATAAAAAAAATAGTCAAATTCAGAATTTATAGTATACTCTGTTTAGCCAAAGCGTTTATGAAAATTGTTTCGAGTACATTTTTGTCGGGTATTATTAGTATTATTTGTACCTCTTGAGTATTTATTTGTATTGAGCGG
Organism: Pachydiplax longipennis; assembly: GCA_036926295.1. Lineage (NCBI taxonomy): Eukaryota > Metazoa > Arthropoda > Insecta > Odonata > Libellulidae > Pachydiplax > Pachydiplax longipennis. Next base: position 9,668,632 of record JAVFKF010000010.1, read on the forward strand.
TTTTTTTGGGTTAATTATGTTCCCGACGAACAAATGTCTCTTGCTTTGGTTATAGGAATTTAATTGTTTAGAGATTTAGCATTCTCCCCTGGATATGCTTGAATGGATATGCTTGAATGGATATGCTTGAATGGATATGCTTGAATATTACCTTCTTCCGAGCGTAATTCAGTAAACGTCGCATGTTTCAATCGGCTGACGCTTGCAATTTTTAACGGAATCAACCATTCCCAAAGCGGGTAGTTCTAAGGCTGGCACTCCATTCTTCCATTGACATATTTGACAATCCGTTCTTTTTTCAAGGAAAATTATGAAAGATGTACCTCGAATTACGTCCATGTAATATACAGAAATCTTTTACCCTAATATGTCCACCGTAGAAGCAGTCTCATGTATTGGAATAATAACCTATGGTGTGTTTGCGACAAGAGAACAAGATGTATTGGGACGGAAACCTCGCGCAATATTACCACATGTCAGGACCTCTCTGTTACACTTCCAAATCTCGACCGAGTATAAATCAATTTTTCATGAAGTGATACGAAATATTAAAAAATCTCGGAAGGAACCCTCGCGCAATATTCCAACTATTTGGCCGAATATTTAAAACTGGTAAGAGGCATCCCCCGGCACGCCTCCGGGTCCGGCGACGGGGCGGGAGTCCGTATGACTCTCCAAGGCGGCCGACCCCGACACTCCGAGAACAGGTCGGGGCATGGGCTTTGGCTCTCCTCCTTCCCGAAGCCCGATGGGCAGACGTCGGCCGCCCCGGCAGTTGCGGGGGGTTGGTCTCCGCCCTGAAGAGCCATCTCGAAAGTCTTTAGGTTGACTGTTCGAGATAGAAAAGTTTTTCAAGGTCAAACTTCGAATTTGTTTACGTTTTGGACTTAGGGTTTTTCCAGGGATTTTCATCTGCATGCAGAAGTTCAAGTTCAGCATCTCTGAAAATTTTCAAAGTCCAACTTGAGATCACTGCAAAACATTCAAAGTCCAAAATGGAAGTCTTACTCAAGACTTCTGTTTTGGACTTTGAATATTATGCAGTGTTCTCAAGTTGGACTTTGAAAATTTTCAGAGATGCTGAACTTGAACTTCTGCATGCTGAAATAAAACATTGTACATTTGAATAAATAAATACTTTATTGAAACATTTGCTTTTTTTCAATTCGATAACAAAATTAGAACTTAGGCTAGAGCATAACTACAAATCTCCATACATAATGATATAAAATAAAAATATATAGTTAAAAATATTTAGGTCAATCAAATAAATAGTGGAAAAAAATACTTCAAAGATAGCATTTCACTATCACAACTTTAAAACTTAATGAAATTTTCAATCACATTTGAATTTATAACAACTGTTATACAATAAAATAAAAAGATTTCAATGTAAATGAAATAGACTTTGCAATAAAATAACAGATGAGGTTATCAAAAGAATTTCAAATACCTTTTAAACTCTATATGCAAAACTTCAGAAAACCAGCACGTTTTTCCATGGGAAGTTTGTCTTGTAACTTGGCTCTGCTGCAAGGTAATACTTCGCATTCAGGTACTTCATCTTTCGCACTGCTGCTCCGGTATAATTTCTATCAGTCCTGTACATGAAAAATTTCAATTTGTTAAACTTTGTAATAAGAATAAACATTTAAATTAAACTTTAAATCTCTCACTCTATGTAATAAGATGGAGAGATGGATGGAACATCTAATAACCAAGCAGAAAACAATCTCAGAAGTTATATTAAGACGTCTTTACTTTTTCGGTATAATACTGCTAAATAAAAGTTTCTTTGATTCAGCTTGTTGAAAAAGATGAGTTTCTCAGTTATAAAAACTAGGAAACTAAACTACTACCTCCAAAAAATTTCTATTACTTTACCATCAAAATGTCATGACCTCACTCTACACACAGATCTCAACACACACAATCCCTACAAATTCAATTTATCAGTGCATTGGCAAAACAAAAGCTTTTAACTAGAGAGCTTTTTTCATGGTTTCTTCAGCTGAGACTACTTTTATAATGGTCTCAAAGCTTAAGTATGGCTGAAGCAGTAGAACAACTAGCGAGTCAAAATATTTTGCATTGATCTGCAAGAAAACCATTCATTCCTTCCATTCTACTGAAGGAACTAACTGCAACGATCAAAATTACTTCTCAGGTTCAATTAAAGACCAATTAGCAATAAATGTTAATGGCCAACTGGCTGAAATAATTAAAAGTCTGATCAAATTAAGAGTATCTACAACTCACGCAAACATTTCAGAAAAATTTTTACTTCTGAAGTTATTGCAAATGTTTACAAATTTTAAGATCAGCTTTTGATTGTCTAAATTGAAAGTAACATAGATGGCCTAATATTTTTAATAAATGCTAAAATTTTTGCTCTTGAATTAAAATGCTTCTTATATTGCACTTAACAATAAAGATTAGTTTGCATTCAAAGGCCTCATATCTCTCGGCTTAAAACCTTATGCTACTAACCTACTCAATTATACACAAGACTGCCAGCTAAATTTGAGCAAGTATGAAAGTAATTAATGTTATCATCAAATTGGATATTAATCAACATCAATTTATTTATTCAATAACTTAACATACAAAAACGCCTAATTTAAAAACAAATTTATAACAGCATATATAAAAATAAACAAAGTAGGAGGTATAAAATGAAGTTTAAAATTTAAGGCAATTACATCTTTTATTCAGGAAATTAGCACTGATCAAGTTTAAATAATTTTAAGTATCAATCTTTCATTAAGTAATTCAGTAAATAAAATGCTATTCATCTCTGTTTATATGGCTTCTATATTTGAACTAAACAAACAAAATAAAATATAGATATTCAGATTCTTCATGTATTTCAAACATTTGAATGCAACTGCTTCATAAACTGACACTTAAAAAACATTTGTGAAAGAGGAAAGAGAATAATTATAACATAATGCAATTACTATGCAAAAAGATAATAAGTTTCAAAATTTAGGATTGAAAAAGAAAATTTTAACCAACTAAGAAGAAAATTCTGAAATCCATAAATTATATGGAAGTATATATTACAGCCAACAAAACATAACATGAGAAGTAATCATTTTATATGAATCATGATCTACTAGCATTAATGATTGATTGCTCTAGTGATGAATCATTTCTTTACAGTTTCACTTACATTAATCTAATTGCGTTTAAGCAATCACTACTGCTGATGGAAAACTTTGCATTCAGAGACTAGCACATTCGGCTTTGAGCTGTTCACAAAATGCCTACTTAATAATATAATTATATTTTTGGAAAAGTAAGTCATTAAAAAGTCACATAAAAATAAAATCAAAAGAATTGTTATATGAGAAATCATTTTTCTAAAAAATACGTGAAAAGTAGAGGAAATACGGTATTCTTAGAAAAAGAAAAGAATAATGTTAACCAGCAAAATAATCTATTTCACAAAAATAAAATAAAGTAGCATTTTATGCATCAATAGCCATTGTAAAATGCAGACACTTGTATTACAGAATGTATGGCCTAAATTTTGTAGTTAAAAACAGTAAATGATGGAAGAGTTAAAGTAATATAAGTTCACAGCAGATTAAAACCTCTTCTTTATAGAATTCAACCAAACCAGAATGTTTTCCTAACAGAATATGCATTATCTGCAACCTAATGTATTCAATGATTTCAAGGTCATTCATTTCTTATCTCAACCAATCTATTAGCTTTTCCAATAACTTGCACTTTGGAAATTTTTATTTTATTTTATTTTTTTTTTGAATTTTGGAGGAAATTTATATCTAGACCTTTCGCAATTCAAATTGTTCACAAAATGCACAGTAGCTAATTAATTAATATTATATTATCATTTTCCAAAATATTATTATTCCAAATTTATGATTATTTTCTAAAATACACATTCTATGTAAATGGAATTTGAAGTATTTTATAATAAATAAAGGAATTTAATTAATGTTTTATGAATGCATCTAAGAATCTTGATCAAAAACACATGTTTATAAACAAATTTGATGAATGGCCTTGAATATTAAAATTAAATGATCAAAAAAACAGTTCCTAAATACATAATACTACAGAATAACTCGATTCATTGAAATACTTTCCTAATAGCTCAGTAAGGCAAATTGAGATAATACTCAAGAAAACGATAGAAAAATTGAGGACACAGCTTTGGTTAAAAGAAACCATTAAGATAATTTTTGAAAATAAATGCTTATATTCAATTAAATATTACATGTAAAGAAGAAAAATGCACCAAGAACTACAATACAAACTGATTCAAAGTTTTCAAGGCCGCTTATTTCTCCAAAGCCTTAGTTGATCATATCTTGATACAAAGGATATTTTTCTTTCATGGAATATTTATATTTATTTACCTTAAGGAAAATATTATTTAACTTTCTTACACTCTGTCCATAAACAACAGGAAACAGTACATTTAAACAACTAAGTATATACAGCTTTGGAAAGACTTGCATATGAAATAATGTGCCAATAACATCATGAGGATTCCAAAACAAGTGATTTATCAAAAACTAACGAGATATCAAAAATATTATGCAGTCAAAATGATGAGTTAGCAAATGGAATGTCTATATGAAAATTTCCACTTAAATTCTCAAGGTCATTTGCTTCATTGGAATACTATTTGTTCAAAATCTCATCAAAAAATTAACTTATCTACTTTGCCTAATCAAAGTTAACCAAAATCTTTTTGCAATACCTTTTGGAATGAAATGTTTAGCCAAACTATATTCAATCACCCCATGGTGCAATTGCAAGAAATTGAACAAAATGAAATTTATAATTTAATGTAAAAATTAGAATAAATTTTGCATAAACACTTTGGGAAATTGTTACAGAAGATTATGCTTGTGAAACTATGCTTAATACACAATCTGAATACAAAAACTGTTATATGATATGATGAAAAGATTCACCAGGAACAAAACTTTCATTAAAGGAGTGCAAATAATACAGAATGCTAAGTAGTTAAAATAACAGAAAATGATAAAATAATGTTGAGGAAATAAAATTCATGATGAATTAAAACCTCATTCTTCTAGAACTTGATAGGCCCAGAATGCTTTTCCTAATACCTCCATAGCAATGAATTTGACTGACAAGTGGGAGAAAAATTCAAGAAATGGAAAATCAAACTTTTACAAACAAAATAAGTGTTTAAGATTTTGATAAAATATATTTGAAAGTAATATTTAATTGGGAAAATACCACAAGTAGTGAAGAAAGCACAAAATATGCATCATCATCTGCAAGCTGAGTGTAGTTAGATTATTTATTATCATTTCTTAAGTCACCCAATCAATTAGCTTTTTTCAATAACTTGCAATTTTGAAATTTCACCTAAAGGAAATTAATATCAAGACTTTGCACTTCAAATTGTTCACAAAATGCACAGTGGTTAAAAGAATTTTTTTAGAAATTTAGAGTATCATAAAGTCACATAAGAATGTGACGAAATTATTTCCCAAAATACACATTCTATGCAAATGGTTGAAGTATTTTATAAGAATTGAATGAAGTTAAGTAATGTTTAATGAATGCATCTAAGAATCCTGATCACAATAATTTTTACAAACAAATTTGATGAAATGGCCTTTGAATTTTAAAATCGAAATATCGAGACATAATATCTACTGCACATTAATTCTCAAATATAGTTATCACATAACCAATCAAATGTGAGTTCTCAATGTAGAAATCTCTTTTGTAGCTCAATGAGACTACCATTTGTTGATATACATTACTAATAGGAATATGGTAAATTGTGAAATGATAGAAAAATTGAGGAAACAAATGTTAAAGAAGCTATTAAGATTTATATTTAAAATAAATTAATACATTCAGCTAAATATTGCATGTAAAGAAGAAAACAGGTATCAAGATCTAAAAGACAAACTGATTCAAAGCTTCCAAAAATCACATATTTCTACAAAACCTCAGTTGATCATATCTTGTTACAAATTAAGGGTTTTTTGCTTTCATGGAATATCTAAGTTCATCTACCTTAAAGAAAATATTTTTAACTTTCTTACACCTTTCCAATTAAAAAATATAATTCAGAATAAGACTTAAAAGGAAACAGTACATTGAAACAAATACGAAAAGTATGCACAGCTTCAAAACAGTCAAGTAAAGAAGGTAAAGATGTGATGGGAAAATGATTAGAATTCCAAAAGAATTGATTTTTCAAAAACTGAAGAGAGATTAAAAATATTATACATTCAAACACGAAAAAAGAACTGAATGAGAAAAATGTCTGTATGCAAAACTTCTTCTCCAAGTTCTCAGGGTCATTTGCTTCACTAAAGCTCTGTTTGTTGAAAATTACATCGAAACTAATTTATTAACGAGTTCCACATCAGTGAAGTTTACCACAATTCTTCCTGCCATCCTTTTTACAATTAAATATTTAGCTGAACTACATTCAATCATCTCTCATAGAGCAAATGCAAGATCATGCAACTGGTGAAAATAAAACTTGTAATTCAGCATAAAAATTTAGACATTTTAATAAATACTTAAAGAAATAGTTTCGCTACAAAATGCACATGAAAAAGTGCTTAATGCACAATTTTAACACAAACTGTTATATGATATGATGACAACTCACCAGGAACAAATAAACTTAAAGGGAGTGCAAATAATATGCTTCCTGGCATCTATACTGATATATTTACTAAGAAGCATTCATAAGTAAGAAAGACTGAGACCGTGTAATAATATATCAAATAATGTTTTGAAAATTGATCATGAACACCTTATAATCTAAAATGAAAATATTTCTGCTTGTAAATGTGGGACCTTGAATTTTAAAATCAAACAGAGGAGAATTATTCATAAGCTAAGACATTAAAGTGAAGTAAGATTCTGAACTAATTATTTTTAAGACACTCAATTTCAACTGAAAATATTCCTAAACACTTTTCAAGAAGTTCCCTTAGATTACTTGAATGTGAAAATGATATAGAAATTATAACTATTTGAGTCTCATGTAATTATTTACTTTGAAAGAAAATAATGCATACAAGGGCTTGCACTTATGTATAACATTTTGCTATTGTATAACATTTTGCTAAACCTGTATTTTAGACTCAAAAACTATAGGGAAAGGGTCTACAGAAAAATTGAGAATTTAATACGCATAAAATAATGGTATTAAAGACAATTTAGAATTGATCGGTCTGAAATAAAATTGATGTAACGAAGTATCAGTCAAAAAATGCATGCTAAGATAGTGGATCAGAGACAAAAAATTTACGAGTATAATCACCCCAAAATTAATGAATGTGATTAGGTAAAGTGACAAACAACTATTGTAAATTAGACGTGAGAAAAACAGTTACGAGATTTTGTTCTGATAACAAAAAAAGAACAACTTGGTAACCTTGCATCATGAAGTAAATGAGTTTGATGACATTAAATATAAAAAGGAATATATGATGAAAAACTTAGGTGCTTCTATGATTCAGTAACATGTGAGATTTTATGTAATGAGTGATGGATTCATTACCAACTATAGGATACAGAATAAGTTTATTTCAGCATTCAGATTTGGAAACTGAACCATCGAAGTGAGACAAAGAGAACTTTAAGGGAATCCTGGATCATAGAGAACCAGCAGACTCCTCTAAGAAAGAGAGAAATATGAGTGAATTTCTGAATTAATTATAAGAATCTATCAAGGAAATCAAATTCAAAATTAGCATAATAGACCAAGATGGCCAAATAAACTGAATTAGCAAGTAGGAAAGCAGCAATGAAAGATCCTATGCCCAAGCAAAGTATCAAGATGATTATATCAATAAATATATTACAAAGTATCGATACCCCAAAATGTATTTGCTAGCGATGCGATGTTAAGAAAGAATACTTTTATTAAACAATGGAAATATACGACAAGTCAAGAATGCAACAGGAACAGAAAAACTAGCTGCCACAAACATTATTCTGCACAAAAAACCGATTCTATGGAAGGAAGCACTTTCATTACACATTTCACAAGAATAGTGTGTATAAAACGGAACTATTTGTTCAAAAAATTATTTACTTACGCACATCGAGGGTTTACAGATGGGGTTCTTGGTACGTTGCCACACTGGGCCACCAAAATTACAAGCGGTGATAATAAAGCACCTGAGATGAACACAGGACGGGCAAAGGCTCCCAAATTGTCAATTTTCACATGATGGTCTCTCTCCGAAAGGATTACGTGGTCGCATTCAAACCATGGGATAATTAACAGGCACCTTTGACACGTGGATTCACTGCGAAACAATCGTAATATGTAAATAATAATTAAGAGAAAATGACTTTTGCTGAAATTTAACTAACCGAGTATCTATCATTAATCACAAAAAACATGACCTGGGATAACTGGATTTAATATAGTCAAATGAATAGATCGATCACATCTATCATGTTGATTTTTACAAACTTGTACAATATACTTGACTGACTTGACATTCTCTTTTGAATGGTTCAGTCAATTAATAAAAATCTATTGATCGTCTGCCCAAAAACGAATTCAAAAGTCTCAAAGAGTTTATCTCAAAGTTGCTTTCTCATTTGACAGAATGCACCACGTATGTTAAAAAAAGCTCCCGTGATAGACTCATTGACTAGATTACAGCAAAAAGAGCATTTTCAACATTTATTAGGGATGCTTTCATGCTGGCGACGGAAATAAGCCATAAAAATACAGTATGTCAAGGGCATAAAACGAAAGGCATACGCATGGTAACTCATTGATTAAATGGTTATTATTATTTCAGCAGTGGTTCTTCGATGACCTTTATAACAAAGAACGGAAAGTTTTAATATGAATAAACTGAGGAATTATTCTTAGAATAAAACAGATATCCATTTTAAAAGAAGGAATTCACGAGCTTAGAAAGAGCGCATACCTGATGAGACCGACGTCAACCAGCTGTCACATGATTCTGACAAACCACGCGCCATCATGTAGTCTGAGTGAGACAGTAGAGTAACGATAATTCTTTTCTCAGCGGGAAAACAAAATAATTTTCTAAAACCTTCACATACACAGAGACGGATTCTGCTTGAATGGAAATTCTGCACTGTTAATATTATAGGAAGTGTATAAACTTCTATCAACGCTATGCATCATAAATCTAATGTGTATTTCCAGATATTGCTGAGGACATCCTCAAGGCTTCTGTTGATTTACTTTGCGGGATTTTTCATCAGTGTGCATTTCCTAACACTAATCATATATAATAGTCGTTCACACCTATCACTCCAGACTCATGAATATGAGTGACTTTGATATGAATTACCTAATAATAATCTACCTAATAATTTGGTTGAAATCTCTAAAACTATATTATACAATTTCATTGTTTGTATTTCTTTATCTATTTAGGGTGCAATTTATCATAACCTGAAAAGGTAAACGACGCGTCGCCTGCCACCTCCCAGTATTTTCTTTGGTACTTTCCCGCAATATTCCAACAAAGTGGCTGTAGGATCGGAAGTCGAACAAGTATGCTCGAGCGGGCGCGAGGTGTCGCCAACCCTGCCAGTATCGGCCGTTCGATTTCGACAAGAGTTTCTGAAGGAACCATGGGTAAAACATTCAATTTTCATGAGGATTAGGCGACAGCACTCTATTTGTAACAATCGTTTCCTCGGAAACTTAGTTCCATACCGGAGAAACGGGTGATCTTGAATCGCAGATTTTAGTTGTCGCGTTCAGATCAGTGGAGGATCAGGCACGAAACCAAAAGAAAAGAGAGTGAGGACAGAGAAAAGAAAAAGAGTGTTTCTTCTTTTGGGATGTTTGGTCGGTCTTGCTGCCCGATTTCTACCAGAATTTTGAGATCACTATAACGTTTTCCTGAAATACGTAAATATATTTACGGCAATTCAAATCTAAAACAGAACTTAGTAATTCTGGATATCCGCTCAAGATTGCCTGTGACTTAGCACCATTAATGTTTATAAAATAGTCTTTACTCCAGTTATGAATGAGTTGGAGATCGAAATTAATTTTATGCATCGATATATATCCAGTGATATAAATAAGGAACCGATTACAGGAACTCCCTAAGGAGAGCCTAAAGCTACTCGTTATACAGGCTACCTGACTTACTGCGAGCTGGTACAAAATGTATCGGACGCACCGTGTGAGCTTTGCGCAGTCTTAGACGTGAGTTCAACTCAGTCGAGACATCCCTTAGTTACGCCAATCCATGGGTTAAGAGGATTTCGAGCGATATCAAGATCAGTCTCCTTCGTAACGGACTGCGTTTCTTTCCGAAAATCCGAAAGAGAAAACTACATTTACGGATGCATCTATATTTATATTAATACCCCGCCGTATGGATGTTTGAAAATTCCCCAAGTCCTTGGTTCACAATCTGATTCATACACCTAATACGATCAGGAGAGAGGGACCAGAAATAGTCTGTTCTCGATATAATCACGCAATTTCTCTTTGACGTGTGGCCTCGAAAATTGCGTTCGTTTGGCACGGGGAGCAAGATTTCGCTTCTTTTATAATATAATCACTGCTCAAAAATATTTTATAAATAATTTCCACAAATTAATTTATTTCTATAATACATATATTCATACTATTTACGATAAATATTTATCGAAACATAAAAAAGTAGTGCAGCTCAATTTCAATGTCACGGAAAGTTTCTTGTTATTTATATAACGTCCTTAGAAGCCATGTGTTTACCTCTGCAAGCTCCTAGCATATGATTCTCATCAGATCGTAACAGAACTGAAGTATAAATCTATGAATTTGATCTCTGAATCTCAGTTTTATCCGTTTTAAGCTAGAACTTAGGCAGAGGTGTCAGGCCTGGATTTAATTCCGACTATTGAAAGATATTCTTGCCTAAAAGGAGAAAACGTAAAAGTGAAACGAGCTTACAGGGGCTCACATTTGCTTAAGTTCCTGGCAGCCAGAGAGACGAAGACCTCACCGAAATACCCAGTTACCCTATCGACTCACTATGATAGGAAATTCTTTTTCAACAGACGGGACTTTATACCCATAAATGATATACCACTTACGTTCTCTCCAGTAATTTGGAAAAAGGAAGTAAAGGAAAAAAAGACAGTATCCAACTCCCAGCTCTGAAAAGTTAAACGTCTGCAGGTCTTTCTGACTCCCCGAGGGGATAATATTGTACGCGGCGCCTGGTCCGAGGGACTTTATCCACGTAAATCTCTGTTTTATTAAAAATGAAGGGTTAAAAAAGTCGCGGTTCGGGTATTATTTGATTATAAAGGTCGACATCGAATGTCGACCTTGGTTAGATTTTTAAAAAGGGCGCTTTTTGTCAGCCGGTAAAACAATTGAGTGTTAAGAGGGGATTTTTAAAATTGAGTACTAAAATCGGTTGGGGTCGTTAAAACATGAAAGAACTATAAAAGTTTCATATAAATATCAGGTAAAAAAAAATATAAAAAGGGTGAATAAAAGCGGATAAAAATGAATAATTTAATAAATAAATAAATAAGTTACGCGTTAAAATTGATAGTGATTAAAAAGAAAGTGATAAATACGATTGGTACATAGTTGCTAAAGAATTTTTTGCGTATAAATATTTTCGACGTCGTTTTAGTGGTCGACAAAAAGCGCCGAATTTGGAGATTTGTATTTTGTCTCTTCACGGGATAAAGTCCACAGGGAGTGGAATGCCTCGACTGGGCAGCCGGTGAGTCTGTCGAAGAACCGTTGGGTGGCTCTCCGCAGCAGCTGCTCAGCCGAGAGCACCCCGTGCGCCGCGCATATCTCGCTATATGATGTCAGAGCGGGGACGTTGAGCACCATTTTAATGTATTTTTTGTCGAATCTAATGATTTTTGGATGTAACGGCCGATGTTGGCCTTGTTCGCGACACCTCGCGCCCGCTCGAGCATGCTTGCTCGAGTTTTGAATCTACTGCCAAACAGTGGGAATATTGCGCGAAAGTTGAAGTACCTACGAGTGTGCAGAGAGGTGGCAGGTGACGCGACGTTAACCTTTTCAGGTGGGAGGCGAGTGTTGTGATTTTTTTCTTTCTTTGTTTTTCAATACGCCGAAGAAAACGGTAGTAGTATGACATTAATGGGAATGAAGTCCCGTCTGTTAAAAACAAAATTTCTATTGTACTTTGTTTTAAAAGTAATTTGGAGTTCCTCGGAGGGCTTTTCTCTTAGGTTGCCCAAAGTTTAAGCAAATCTGAACACCTGTTTAGAAATCGCTTTGTATAATTTCTCGTTTTAGTCCTCCGGAATGTCTACCGTTTTATAGTGAGCTACTGACTAGTGAGCATGGTACCACTCACAGTAATTTGAGAAATATCGATTTAACGGAGGTCAACCCCCTAATTTTGCTTCCCTTTAATTACGAGGTATTAGTTTTAGGTCATTTAAATAAAATACGTGTTACTGAACGCAGGCTAGCGACAAAAAATGGTGCACTAAATTTCACTGGACTCCTAGTGCCTGTAAACGACTTGAAGCTTCAGATATACTTGACCAATTTCAATGAAATAAAATCAAATGGTAGAACACGCAGTTACACGATCAATTTATATGAATTTAAAGGTTTTATCTGCCGTTTCTGTAGGTTACGGTTCTTTACTTCGGAAATGTACCCGAATTTTGTGTCGAAAAATCAGTGGTCAATATTCACCGATTGCCGCTCTCTTAATTTTCAGTTTAGTAAGGTTCAATCGGGGCATTTGTAAATCAAAGATTATTTCATGTGTAAAATATTGTTCAAATCCGAATCATGCACTAGCAGTGGACAAAGATAATTTTAAATTCGGCTAACTACGGAAATAAAACATCCGATTGAAGCGGAATCGAAACAGTTGAAGAGCTATTATAAGTATGAGAGCAATACCAATTAGTAAATCAAAGTTACAGATATGTCGCAGTATCGATATTACCGATCGATATTTATTTATATTTCTAATTTCGCGGTCGCGCTTACAGCATCAGCAGATCGGCCGTGAGAAGAGTAGGGAAATGTGGCAAAAAAAGAGAAGGGGGAAGGATGCTATTAAACGAGAGAAAAATAGAAAGAAATACCATACCATAATGATAAAAAACCTTTGTTTTATTTAAATTATACTGCAAATCAGTAATTCTGCTCTTCTTGTGGTCACAATGGTTAAACTTCAGTTTCAATCGAACTCTTACTTTGTGTTAGCTTAGATCAGTCAGCTAGGTATTCAGAGGTCTACATAATTACCCAATATGCGTGAAGCTACCAAAACGCAGAAAAATTTAGACTATAGTTACATTTTACCTGGCACAAAAACAAATTGGACAATTCTCGTTCAAATCCTCTATATTACGATGATTATTTTATCGAAAACAGATTTCAGCTTGAAACTTTTAGAATGCGATTGAATTTCCTCAATTGTGAATTCCAAACCTTAAACGAACTCGAACGTCAAATTTTTCCAGCTTCCCACCTGAAAAGGTAAACTTCGCGTCGCCTGCCACCTCCCTGCATTTTCTTTGGTACTTTCCCGCAATATTCCAACAACTTGGCGGTCGGATCGGAATTCGAGCAGGTATGCTCGAGCGGGCGCGAGGTGTCGCCAACCCTGCCAGTATCGGCCGTTCGATTTTGACATAAGTTTCTGAAGGAACCATGGGTAAAACATTCAATTTTCATGCGGATTAGGCGACAGCACTCTATTTGTAACAATTCATTGCGCGGAAACTTAGTTTCGCACCGAAGAAACGGGTAATCTTGAAGCGCAGATTTTAGTTGTCGCGTTCAGATCAGCGGAGGATCAGGCACGAAACCAAAAGAAAAGAGAGTGAGATCAGAGAAAAGAAATAGGATAATTGTTCTTTTGGGATGTTTGGTCGGTCGTGATGCCCGATTTCTACCAGAATTTTGAGATTACTATAACGTTATCCTGGAATCGGAAAATAAATTCACGGTAATACAGTTTCTACTTAGAGTACGCTTTGCCGGAGAGAAGCATGCGTCCGTGGAAGAATTGGCGTGATAGAGTGTTGAGAGGACAGGAATCGCTAAAGAAGAATACTTGAGGCAGAGGTTTATGGGAATAGCAGCAGTTCGTACTTCACACACCCCGGCTTTGTATTTCAGTCAGTCGAATTCGTCAGAAGTACCACGACGAAATAAGGTAATGATGAAGCGATTACGCGAACTTTCGAAGGAGAGAGTTGTACAGGCTACTGGACTGACGGCGAGTTGGTATAAGTAGACTCGTCAGGTACGTGACAGGACGTTTAACTTTTCAGAGCTGGGAGTTGGATACTGTCTTTTTTTCCTTTACTTCCTTTTTCCAAATTACTGGAGAGAACGTAAGTGGTATATCATTTATGGGTATAAAGTCCCGTCTGTTGAAAAAGAATTTCCTATCATAGTGAGTCGATAGGGTAACTGGGTATTTCGGTGAGGTCTTCGTCTCTCTGGCTGCCAGGAACTTAAGCAAATGTGAGCCCCTGTAAGCTCGTTTCACTTTTACGTTTTCTCCTTTTAGGCAAGAATATCTTTCAATAGTCGGAATTAAATCCAGGCCTGACACCTCTGCCTAAGTTCTAGCTTAAAACGGATAAAACTGAGATTCAGAGATCAAATTCATAGATTTATACTTCAGTTCTGTTACGATCTGATGAGAATCATATGCTAGGAGCTTGCAGAGGTAAACACATGGCTTCTAAGGACGTTATATAAATAACAAGAAACTTTCCGTGACATTGAAATTGAGCTGCACTACTTTTTTATGTTTCGATAAATATTTATCGTAAATAGTATGAATATATGTATTATAGAAATAAATTAATTTGTGGAAATTATTTATAAAATATTTTTGAGCAGTGATTATATTATAAAAGAAGCGAAATCTTGCTCCCCGTGCCAAACGAACGCAATTTTCGAGGCCACACGTCAAAGAGAAATTGCGTGATTATATCGAGAACAGACTATTTCTGGTCCCTCTCTCCTGATCGTATTAGGTGTATGAATCAGATTGTGAACCAAGGACTTGGGGAATTTTCAAACATCCATACGGCGGGGTATTAATATAAATATAGATGCATCCGTAAATGTAGTTTTCTCTTTCGGATTTTCGGAAAGAAACGCAGTCCGTTACGAAGGAGACTGATCTTGATATCGCTCGAAATCCTCTTAACCCATGGATTGGCGTAACTAAGGGATGTCTCGACTGAGTTGAACTCACGTCTAAGACTGCGCAAAGCTCACACGGTGCGTCCGATACATTTTGTACCAGCTCGCAGTAAGTCAGGTAGCCTGTATAACGAGTAGCTTTAGGCTCTCCTTAGGGAGTTCCTGTAATCGGTTCCTTATTTATATCACTGGATATATATCGATGCATAAAATTAATTTCGATCTCCAACTCATTCATAACTGGAGTAAAGACTATTTTATAAACATTAATGGTGCTAAATCACAGGCAATCTTGGTCGGATATACAAAATTACTAAGTTCTGTAATTAGAGTTAGCCTACCGCTCCTTAAACTAAATGGCACCGCAATTCAACTCAAAAGTTCAGTATAAAACCTCGGTCCACATATGAACGAAACCCTCACATGGTCTGATCAGATTACAAAAATCCGTAAAAAGTTTAAATTATCGCTTTATTCTCTTCGACGCCTTGGAAATTTCCTCTCCCCGTCCGTGAAATTACAAATCGTAAACTCTTTCGTTATGCTTCACTTTGAATACTGTGATATAGTTTGTCAGGATCTGCCAACGGACCTAGCCATTAAATTATAGCTCTTGCAAAACTCCGCTGTGAGATTTATTTCTTAGAGAGTTCTCAACATAGATATCGTCAGTTTTGCGGGTTTAGATTATCGATTACCGTAAATTTATTTGCATATTTCATGATAACGTTATAGAGATCTCAAAATTCTGGTAGCGCTCGGGCAGCACGACCGACCAAACATCCCAAGAGAACAGATATTCTCTTTCTTTTCTCTGTTCTCACTCTCTTTTCTTTTGGTTTCGTGCCTGATCCTGCGCTGATCTAAACGCGACAACTAAAATCTGCGCTTCAAGATTACCCGTTTATCCGGTGCGGAACTAAGTTTTCGCGCAATGAATTGGTACAAATAGACAGCTCTCGCCTAATCCGCATGAAAATTGAATGTTTTACCCATGGTTCCTTCAGAAACTTATGTCAAAATCGAACGGCCGATACTGGCAGGGTTGGCGACACCTCGCACCCGCTCGAGCATGCTTGCTCGAGTTTTGAATCTACTGCCAAACAGTGGGAATATTGCGCGAAAGTTGGAGTACCTAAGATTGTTCAGGGAGCTCATTATTGCTGTTATGAGGACAGGGAATTATTTACCTTATTATTTCTTCTCCTAAAAAAAAGTTCAACATTGAAAACACAAAACATTCTTTTGAAATGCGTGTTAATATGTATTTCCTCTAGTAATTGAAAACATCATGTATTGCGGTGATTCGCCGCGCGGCTGAGGACGATGTTCATTTTTACTATTTTTATCCTTTATATATAGAAATGCTTAAATGCATGCTTTCATTTGCAACGCTAGCAGTATATTATAATATTGATGAAATAATAGGCCTTTGCATCGTCCGGCGTCTTAAAACTTCATTAATTAAGACACTTAAGTACTTCTCTAATCACCCGCTGTGACATTCGGGTATTTTGTATCTAATTCTCACCTAAAATATGTGTGGAATATACATATTGCTTGTTAACTGAAAGAAATACATTTGACAACCGTGTTGATTCGTATTACCTTCCAAAACCGAAAGCTTCTTGCAGAGGGGCTCTCCGCCGCGCGGTCGAGGGCCTTGCAGCGGTTTCGGAAAGTTGGTTTTTTTATCGGCGTCGCAAACAGTTGCAAAAGTTATCATCGGAATCCTCTTCAGGAAACATCATAGAATAGTGTGGAATAAGTTAGCCCGTGTCCATCGATGTCCATCTATACTGCATTCCTCGCTTTAGGCAATAATTTGCTCTAAAATAAGGGTCCTCCATTTTTTATGTAACGTATGCTAATACTCAATTGTAACCATTAAAATCCAACCGTATGAAAGATATGGGATAGGTTTATAATATCGCTTTAAAGGTTATCCGATAGTTTTCTTCATACGTGTTCAGCACCGGGTCTAAGTTGAAGAATTTCGCAAAAAATCTAAGAGCGGCGTATTTTGCGAAATATGGTCAACTTTGACACCCTGTGCAGGAATCAGTGCCTTGCACAGTTGAATGCAGAATTTATTCAAAAGTGGTCATGCGATGTTTCATATTCCTCACTCAAAAAAAACCACTTTCGCATTTTTGTTCTGTGCGTACTTGATCGGGATTGCCTCTTGAGAAACACGATATATATGGCATCAACATTTTCCTCATTTCACGCACATCAGTGAATTATTGATATTTAGTATTTCGTTAATTATGGAGGCGCATGACTTGGAATAACCCAGAAGTATTTCAAAAGTTTTCGGGAAAATGAAGCTAAATATGTGGTCGCCATTTCCTTCCAATTTTCATTTAAAAAAAGTTTTTGCTTTTTTCGATTCCATCCCACTGCGTTGGTTCAAATGAATCGCAATTTTTAAAAAATTTCTTGTACGTCTACCTTCTTTTCCTTTAATTTTGTGAGTATTCAACGTTGATTAAATTTCACTACGCTATAAGGAATTGATATTGCTCAACGCTGAATGTCTTCCGGTTAAATATTCTTTAACTTTCTTTTTATTTGTTAAATTCGCAACGGCTCTAGCCATTTCTTCGTAAGGAGAATACTTTTCGTGGTCTTTATATGACTTGGATCAAGGAAGGCATTACTATTTTTTATATTGATCTCTACAGTTAAGTCGAACTTTGTCTTTTTGTTTCATGGGACGATCACTGGAAGTATTGAAGGCTTAACCCGTGGTTAAAGGATAAATCCGTTTCTTAAATTCGACGGCATTGTGAGATAATGGAGGGAAGTACATTTCATAATGCTCCTCCGGAAGTGATGTTTTTAAATTTCAAAAATGCGGGCTGAATTAAAGTTAGGGGAAAAGTAATTGTTTCCAGGAGTCTGTTGGCACCTGTACTTCGAGTTACTTTCGCTCTTAAGAGTGAGAGTCGTCCAAGAATGAGCTTTCCTATTTCAACATTTCCCCGTCTTGAGAGAGACTGCGAGCCTTCCGCGGATTCCAACTTTCATGCGACTTTTGTTTCCCTCATCGCATTCTTTTCTTTATTAAGTTCCTTTCACGTTCTTACTTCCGAAGTAAGAGTTCCGCTCAAAAAAGATTTTACACGAAAATAAATATTTCTCTTTTCTGGGCCATGATGATACTCTCGCATATTCTCGAATGAATGATTGGAACATGCCAAGAAGCGCGTGAAGACTTAGTTTCCATTTTCTTTCATCAGCTTTCCACGCACGAACTGTGTGATGTCAGTCATTGCTGGACGTGATCCCTCTAGAACACAGATGAACCGCTGGGATAGGGATAGTCGTAGGCAGGTTGTAAGTAGGGTTTCCATGCGGGAATTCCTTCCGCCCGTTCTCGGAATTTTTTGTTTTTCCGTTCCCGAATCCCGAGAGAATTTCTTTAGGAAATCGGAAAAATTAATCTTAGAATCCGGTAACTGAAACAATGGGAAATAAACTGTATGTATCGTTTAGATCTTTCCTTCTTTTCTATACCTACAATACTAGTAGTAGTAGTATTGTGAAAAGTGCTTCGAGAGCTGAGGTCATCTCGCACGTGGGCTCCCACCGGGAATCGAACCCGAGACCACTTTCATTGAAGTCGAACACGCACCCACACGGCTATCCCTACCTGCAACATTACACGTCAGCAAAAAGACGCGACACCTCAGATAACGCATGGCTATAAACAGTAAAACCAGGTTAAATCGCCTCCGCTTAGATGTATCCAGCCTAATACGCGTTTCACTGCTAGATCCAGCTCCCTTCACACGAAACACATGGTAAAAATACCATGGTCAGCTAAAAACCTGAATGTTTCCCGTCTTCAGATGCACTCGCTTTAGATGAACGTCCACCTCCATTAAAATTTGTATAAGTTATCTGTATCCGCGTTCTCCGCTTTTCGTTCTTGCTTTTCCCTGTATTTAAGGTTTCCTTTGACTATCATGGTTGCGATAGCTGATTTTGCGAGAAGCAATTGATAATATCACCACGTCCATCCCTCTGTGAGAGCCGATTCCCTTTCAGTGATAGAGATATCTTGCCCATCATTCTCGCCTCCGTACAGAAAGGTAAAAAGTCCATTGACGGTGTTTCCTTTCGTCGAAAACTCGAATTATGAATATACAGAATTAGCAAAAGTTGTGGTGAAGTTTATAGTGTAATGATTAAGGTTTACGGGTTTTGCTCAATCCTCAGAACCCTCAAAATTTCCGGGATATAATCTTTTGAATCCTGTAATCCCAGAAAATTCCCGAGAATAAGCTATTATAAGTAAATATATAAGGCATTCATAAATATTTATAGTTACTAACAGTTAATCGGATACAAGATAGATCGATCAACTTATTAAAATGCAATTAATAGATATTTATGATAAGAATAATAAAATTAGAGAAACATTTTTAAAATTGAGGGATTGTCAATATTTCACCACAATATTTTATGCCTATGAGTTATTATTCATTGTTGACAAAATATTTTCAGAAACGAAATTATTTACTCTATGGTCAATTCAGTTTATGCTTATTTTTGCAACAAAGAAATCTACCGTAGAAAATGCAAGTTTTGTTTCGACAAATTTTAGTGGAATAGTCAGCAGAGCATCAAATAAATCACTTATCTAAGATATCAGCTCTCTGGTTAACTCAAATACATTTTTCTGTAGAAATGCTTCCATGGTTTCAAAAACTGATGTTTACACTATTACTATATGCATAATTTTCAATAGCTGTATCAATATTTATTTACCGGTGATGATGGACTGATCAACGAAAATCTTATTATTTGCTATTCTGTAGATTCATAACCTTCCCTGAATTTTTATCAGTGTCATCTAGCTTCCTAGTCTTTTAATCATCTCATCTGAGTGGCAAAATTCGTTTTCTGTTCAGAAAAATCAAGTATAAATTAAAATATGATTTCCGCTATTTTCAGCATTGAATCTCTGTGACTCACTGCTACGTTAACCGAATTGACAGTAAATGAAATTATATTATACATCATAGATTTCTTTAACTCCGAAATCTTGCTCACCATGATCGTATTTAGAAAATAAAATCATATGAATATCGTGAAATATGCCTACAATTCGGTATTAAAAGGCATTTACAGACTGAAATTAACGATAATAGAAAGCTATCTTTCTTTGATGGTAAAACGCGAACGGAAAATTATGAATTCAAACTCAGATGAAAAGCCGTACATATATCATCACTAATTCCCTACAGCGCCGTTTTATAACGTAATTTTGTGAAAATTCCGCGTAAATAATCAAACTCTAATTCAACAATGGAATTTCACGTACGGACGAATGACGAATCTTGACGAAATTTTCCCATATTTTATCAACGGTTGAGTAACTTGAAATATGAATCTATAAAAAAACGATAAGAACAGAAACTTTCAGGTAATTTTCTTGTAAGATTAACCTCGACTCCTTAAAATGAGCCCTCCTATTTTAATTTTACAAACAAACCGTGTAATAGGTTATTCGCTCGATCGTTTCCATCAGTCAGTATTACACTGCCGATGTATCTGTAAATCTAACTAGCAGTAAGCTAATAAAGAAATTTGAAAATGTTTACCTTTTGAGGTAGGAATGATGTAAGTAAGATTTACATGGATGACTTGTCCACAATTTAGCCTTCCGTGGTATTTGCAATGTTGATTGACGTAGGTCACAGATTGCCTTAGCTCCAAAACTTACAATAATGTTCAGTCGCAATGCATCATGGTTTTCAATATATCCAAGATGCAATGCGGTTAAAACAGTATGGCGGATTTGTATCGGGATTAAAATTCATGGAAAAGTACAAATGGTGCGCTGGCATCAGACCATGGATCATTAAGGAACGGTCGTGTAACTTCTGTTCACCTTCCCGGTTATACATTTTTATACTTACGGGAAGATCTTCAAAAAATATTATAATAATATAAAATCACCGTAATGTATTTCAAATGGGAGAATGTCTCATCCACCTGGAATCGAAGCCACGCGTGGGTATTTTGTGGCAGTTCCTTGATTATTACTTTAGAAGATTGTCGGAGCTCCGTGATTTTTAATTCTCTGTCTTACCGGGTAGTGCCTCAAAAATGTTTCGAATATCCGCCTAATGTATCCTTACCGGAAAAAATAGGATATTTGTTCCTACCCCGTAGGAACACAATATAATTTGTTTCATATCTCTATGTCTAATCTTTTCTGAAATAGAGGGGGGAATTTTATGTATCTATTTATATATATATATATATATATATATATATATATATATATATATATATATATATTATTTTAAAACATGCTTTTTTGGTGATCGGGACTTTTCTCCCTTATTACTCCATCAATATATATTAATGAATGACCGTTTGATGGCAAAAGTTGTCAGGTTCCTGCGAAAAATAGTCAGACAAATCAAAAATGCACCATTTGTTAAACAAATTGAAATAATATTTTAATCATCCCATTTTTTACTGGACGAAAAAAGGCCCGGGTTGCTATATACAGATTCAATTTGTTTACTTAGTGACGAGTGTAAACAAATTTTTAAATCGGATAATGCATCTATTCTCGGGCATAAAATGATTCGCAATTAACATTACAGTCTCTATGAACGAAAACTTCGACGTCGTACGCAACCATAACAGTTGAATAAGCAAGCCACATTGCATCTTGCGGGAGCAGAACGACAGCCAAAGAAACATGAACATTGCCGAATATGAATGTTTGAGTCACGGTTTTATCATGTGGTATGTTTGAATAATTTTGCATCATATTACTTCCCGGTTTCGTATGTTGCAAATTTTCTATATATCTAAACCTGATATCAATTGATTTTTATTGTTTATATTTCACTCATTGAATAGATAATATTCAACATTTAATCATATTTCTGAGTAAAGAAAAGGATGTCCTGCGATTTCAGAAAACTCACCAGCATGTAGTACAAGCTTAACGAAAGCCTTTTATTCCCAATCGCTATCTCCGAAGCACAAAAATGTATTATTTTGTCACATTAACGATGTTAGAGACTTTCAATGCGGGGAGAATGCTATGCGCTTTGACAATGTAACACAATGTATTCGTATGAAAGTGTGACATTTAGCTTCCCCTCTAGCTCTCCTCTCCCAGATCAGATCACTGCAGACGAGTAGTAATTATTTAAGGTATGAAGAAAAAAACATAGAAAATAAATAAATAACATGGATGCAGAAGGTATGTTTCGTTGTTTTATTTTGATCTTTTAAGTGATACATCATTGCCGGTATAAAAGGAAGTGGTTTTTATAACGACAGAGTTTAGCTAAAGCTCGCAGTGATATTTTGTATCTTTACCATAATTCATTTAGTCATAAATGCATTAAGTGAATTTAGGTATTCGGTATAGGATAAGACACATGTATCGTTATAGTGATGGCGTGCACTATTCGTGATTGTACTGCTAAAAGTAAATTTTTAAAACATTCGACAACATTTATACTCTCACGTTCTCTAATATAATAGGGATTTTGTTTGGGTTCATATGGCAAGGAATTAGAAAACGCAAGGCATTTTATTTGGCCATTGAGTTTCGTTACTGGATGTGTAGATACCGATACCTATCGCTACAAACGAGGTATATCGAAACAGACACTGATAAAGAATATTAAGGTGTGTATTTTTAGGTATGTTTTAGTTCAAAGAAATGGTGGATTAAAAATCCACCATTTGTTAAACAAATTGAATTAACATTTTAATCATCGCGTTGTTTACTGGACGAAACAATGCCCGGGTTGCTATATACAGATTAAATTTGTTTACTTAGTGACGAGTGTAAACAATTTCAAAAATGAGAAAGTGATTTTAATACTTGGTCTAATAATGATTGAAAAAGTACTCGGAAGTAATATATGGTCTCCATAAACGAAGAACTTAAGATTGCACGCAACTATAACAGGTTAATAAACCGGCTACTTCACATCTTTTGGGAGCAGAACGTCAACTACAGAAACATGAGAATTGCCGGATTGTTAATGTTTATGTCACAGGAGTATCGCTTGGTATGTTTGAATAACGTTGCTACGTATTACTTCTCGGTCATTTAAATTTAAGATCGACCATAGTAGAATATTCGATTTTTAGTATCATGATTAGATTTTGGAGTATTCATAGAAAAAATGTAAGGTTCTAATTATGAGTCATACCCCATACCGATCAAAACAATTAGGTCGTTCAATTCAAATTAATTTTGGTGAAACTTTCATGTTGCAAATTTTCTATATACCTAAACCTGGTATCAAATGATTTTTAGTGTTTATATTTTACTCACTGAATAGATAGTATTCTATATTGATTCATACCTTGGAGTAAAGAATAGGATATCATACCTGCGATTCAAGAAAACTCACCTCTATGGAATACAAGCGTAACGAAAGCCCAAGCCTCCATTCCCTTTCGCTATGCCCGTAGTACAAAAATATGCTCAACCAATTTAATAGTATGTGTAGTAGTAGACGTAAGAGTAGTATTTTAAAATCTAAGTTTTGTGAATGGGTTAAAATACCATGATTGACTACTATATTTGTGTGAGAGACATTCAAATAATGCGGGGCAATGGGTTTGCTACATTTGCGATACTTTACTTTGAACTTCGACAATAAATCACAATTTATGGTCTTCTGAAAGTGAGACACACCGCAGATGCTTCCCCCTCATGCTTCCTTCTCCCAAATTAGTAACATTTTCTCTCATTCTACACCAGCAGGACAACAAGCTTTCAACTGATTATTGCTGACTATATATCTTTCAGTACTTGAATAAATCTGATTCAGTGAATTTATGAGATGCAATTTCACTGCAGACGAGCAGTAATTATTTTTATATTTCGTGTATGAAGAGAAAAAATAGAAAATAAATAAGTAACGTGGATGCAGGAAGTATTTTTGTTGTTTTATCTTGGTTATATATGTTAAACACGAAGCCTTTAGTGACACATCATAAAAGGAAGTGGCATTTTGAAGAACAGAGTTCACCAAAATGTGGTAGTGATGTTTTGTATTTTTGTCTAAATTCATGATGTAGTAAATGCATTAAGTGAATTGAGGTATTCGGTATAGGATAAAATGCATATACGTCGTTATATAAATGACGCGTACTATTCGTGATTATAGTGCTAAAAGAAAATTCTCTCTACAAATCTATCGCCACAAACGACGTATGTCGAAACTGACACTGACATGGAATATCAAGGTACGATTTTTTTGGCATGTCTTATTGTTTGTGTATTCGTCTGTAGTGATTAGAGTAGTTGCTGTAATGTATTTGGTTAGGGATATTGAGTATTACTGATCGTCTGCGAAATTTTCGCACGGGGCAACTAGTATTGTATATAAGGATTCCTAAAATGAATAAAATATTGACCTAACATAGATGAACGAATTGAATCAGTATACACTATGGAGGCATATAGTTTCTAAGTATTTTTATTCAGATGGGTAACCATATCTTCTTGCTTATGCATCTATAATTACAGCATACTTTTTTCACGTCAAAAACTGACACTATGACAAGGGAAAGCGATGTAAAGGAAGGTGATTTTACAAACTTTGTTCATGTTTAGCATAGATTTAAGACTATTGATTACCTCAACTATTATACCTTACTATTGTTCATTGAATTTTCAGATATATTTAGGATTAAGCTTCTTTATTTGCGGAGGTACCCAACGATTTTTTCCGCCAGAAAAAAAAATATTTTTAACCCCTAAGACGATTCAGTTTATCCAAATCAGTTAGTCAAAATCCGAAATTATCCAGGAAAATGCAGTGGATTTCCTGGAAATTTTCAGATGTATTCTGCATTCGAGATCCCGAGTTTGGTGGGCTGTTACGCGTACTCCTGAATAGATCGCACTTCTGTCTCAGAATGTTTCTATTATTTTCAACTAAATACAATTGTAGGCAAACAATTCTTTACAATTTTGTTCTTCTACCGTTCATGCAGCTTTGGTAGAAAACATAGGTCGCGTCTTTGAATAGGAATGCAGTACTAGTCATTCATAATGATTTTTCAAGTATTTAATAATTAAATAATTAATTTTCACAAAGAATTTCTTCGCTCTTTTCATGGATTCTAAATGTAAAAATGAAATTGTGAAAGAGTTAAGTATTTTATGAAATACTATTGTTTAGGAAGGATCACCAAATCAGCTTGTGCACGAACGCGCTTTACATGTGAGCGGCCGTCCTTTTGGTGTCCTCCCTTTCTTCAGTCCTCTTCCATTTCTTTTTCCTGCACACGACCCCATTTCCCTGATCAGGCAACCACTCGCTCGCGCCACGTTTTTACTTACATACACGCCTTTCATTACACCGAGCGTCTGCGTATCTCTGTGCTAAGGAACCATACTTCCACGACAATCGAGAGCACGTTTTCGTTTTCCCACGTTATGGTTTATCGAGAGATTCGTTGTCATAAATATTCGAAATAATCCTCATTCAATGAAGAACGAAACTGTAGTTTATAAGCTGAGGATCGTCATCAAGCACGGTGGATCATGAAATGTAATCATGTGTAAACATCAAATCTCAGTTCCCTTTCTCTTATGAAAGAATCTTCAGAATCAAGTACACGTGAGAGAACAAATTTGCATTTCTGATTAAAGAAAATTAGGTCAGAATGAATCTGCTTGATTATAAGGTGGAGAATTAGTATCGAGCGGCATGAGCGACGTTTTCAGGAATCATGAAACCAGGAAGACCCATTCTTTCCTTTTGAGAAGAAAGAGAAACTTATGTCCAAACGCTTGTCTCATTCAAAGAAGGAAAGTTGCTAGTTTGGTTGATCCGACAAAAATCGTAAAATGTAAAAGAAACGAGGAAGGTGACCCTAAAAATCCATCCTTTTATTATCTGCGATAGTAAAAACAAATGTGTTGGTCGCTTGGTATGTACACTAGTCATGCGCTGACTAGCAGCTTGTAGGGCATAAATATGAATGTAAATACTCTTAGAGGGGCAAATTATTTCGACGTTTGCTAATTACATTGCAATCGGGTATTTTTTAATGTGTTCGAGCGCTTTTACTGTAGTGTCATGGACGAGCAGTAGTGTATCTTAAACGGGAGGAGGTAAGCTTACCTGCGTTTTGAGAATATTCATCTAAGAATAATGACGTGGACAAAGAAACTTTGTATGTATTTTCGATTAATGAATTGTGAATCACGAAATTTAGCGAAACAATTCCATGTTTTTCTGAGGGGACGATAGGAGACACTTGATGGGGAATATAATTTTTTTTACTCCTCAAAATAATACAACAATACAAAACAGGTATCTTTCTTTGGGCGAAATTGAGACTAGGAAGTCTTATCTTCTATTTAAGCCTTGATTAGGAAAACTCCATGGGCATCAGTTCCTGACCCTTAAGACTGTGGTCAAAGCAAATAGACTAGCAAAAAATTGGTTTAGTTCTCGAAAGGAGATGGAATGCAGTGGCAATGCCATAGTATAAAAGTCTTCAGGTAGCTGTAGGAGGGAATATAGCTCGAAATTACCCGGAAATATAATTCATACATAGATTTTTTTTTTTGGAAGCTTTAAGTTAATATATAAGGTTTCTTTCATTCTTAGGAAATGAGACCTTAGGTTCAAACATTTCCGAAAAAAGAGTATTGTGCTTATCTAGTCCTTCAGATACGCTAATTTTGTTTACGTAAAATCTTTTCCTTTTAAATAACAACTGCAAAGGACTATTCTATAGATTCAGAAATGTTGGAACGGCTATTCTGCCAACAACTGCAAGGAGGCTAGGCTGCGACCTAGTCGTTGGTGGAATTGGATCAGGCGATGTCGGAGGAAAAATTATTACGTGCGATGTCAGAGTCTGACCACGACCGCCGTCAACTGAGGCGACGTGATTCCGAAAACGTATAATTTGTAGGAAAGCGCAAATGGACGGCATCGCGTGATACAATGAACTGGATATTCCGAAGCTTTGATATTCATCATCCGAATGCATGAATAACGAATGCATGTCATACTGAATGGGTAGAGTGTGGGAGGACTGTGGGTCCGCTAAAGACTCGACCGCCCGGATGCAAGAAGTATATTTGCCGCCCTTATTGTGAATATTAATTTAAATATTAAAGACTTCAATGAATACTTAAAAATTTTATTTGCCGACGCTTTTAACACGTTGGCAGTTTACTGTTGAAAACTGTTCCATCATGATCAAGTTAATGAAATACCTGTTCAATTGGGAAACAGGTAAAGTTTATAAGTATAAAATGAAAAAACAATTCGTCTTATGATCGATATTTAACTAAACAGAAACTGATTGGGTTAAGAGCAGTAAACACAAGCCACAAAAAATAGTCTTAGCCTTCAGTAAATTCATTGAACCAACTTGCCTAAAAATTTATTGGATCCAAATATTTGCCTTAAATTCGCTCGAGTGAAGTAGCGTAAATTTCAGCGTTGGACGGAAGTCCGTTTGGACGACCAGAAAGTTCGTTTCAGTTTCTCACGGCTTTTGGGATTGTAGAGCATTTTCCCGATGCAAGGCGGTATTAGTGAAAGGAAGGTCAGAGGAAGTAACCCGTTTTCTCTCGATGTATAGGAAGGGAATTCAAGAATTCATGATCAGCTGCTTGCCTTTCGCTGTCCCAATCCCTTATTCTCTTCAAGAGTTCGACTTGATAAGCACGAGACATTACTCTTAGAAACAAGGAGAGAGAGAAAGAGAGATCTATACACCGTGACGAGAAAATTATGCATGCGGAAAGTTATAACATATCATTCCCATGGACTCACACTTTCCAGCTCCCATCGAAAGGTGAAAGTATACTGTCCTTTCAAACGATCGACATTTTGATTGTGTCGCATCACAATAAAAATGCAACAAAATGAAACAAGATGAGCCCAATTTCTTCGAGCGTCTAAAGTTTGGTAATTACCAAATTACCAATTTCTCTCCATATAGAAAAGCTGTGATTAGAAATGCTTGGACAAATTGCGATTTAAAGTAAACATAAAAATTCAGCGAGTGAATTGGGATTCTAGAAGTAATTATTTTTACCATTAATTGATAAACCTTAAAATGAAACGGCTCAAGCTAAGGGGTCAAAACCCTCAAAATTCAAAAATTTATTCTTGAGCGTTTAAGAAAACCCGTTACCTCCCTTTTTCGGTAAATGAAAAAAAAACGTAGAATAGATTTTTTTGTTTACGTGGATGCCAATCTCTTTCTCCTGTGATGCAACATTTCTTTCTCATGCCTTGTCGGATAGGCGGCCATTGTCCAATTCGCACATACCATCAAAACGGAGGTCATTATAACAATCCGTTTCATTGAATGGTTTATGGGGCATTTAGTAACAACGTGGCATAATTTTTTAATTAAAAGGAATATATTTTTGCCAGATTACATTTTTTTTCGATAGGTTACCTCGAAATAGTTACATCATTGTCACGCTCTGATTCGAGGACGGAAGAAAGAGCCTTGCATAAATACAGCTCATTACTTTCTCCACAGTGGTATTTTCCCGACCGATCCCTAATCCTTCACATCTGTAGTGTTCCGATATCATGTATGAACATTTACTTGCATGGTTGTTAGAAGAATGCTATCCTTCACATAAGTTTTATCCTTTCTCCATTGAGAAATTAAATACCATTCTTTCATATTTAAAAACTCGAATTTTATGCCCTGGCGCAAATCGAAATACTTTTAATGCGATAATTATCTGCACGCTATAAACACAAACGAAATTCATCCAAAACATACGCTAAATAAATCCTAATCATTACCTGATAAACCGTTCTCGTATTTTGAAGCTGATGAGATAGTTTCACATTTTGTATGATCCGGTGCTCACTATTGCGAAGGCTGCGGGAATGATTGCTTCTAAGGGAAGGTTAAATCCACTCAATACACCCAATAAATACTTCAATAACATGCAGTAGTTTTGACTCAATGTCGAATTTCAGAGGTTGACTGCTTGCCATCTAATATTTGACGCAACTGACAGGTAAATGAACACGATTCTCAATCCTCATATTTTTCCTACGATCTCCTTTGGTTTACCTGCATAACGAAAGCAGCGGTTTGACCGATCATCAACTCCCTTCATACGCTTTTGAAATACAACCTTCGCGACTAGAATCCCGAGAAAGACTGCGGTAACTCATAATTTCCTCTAAACGTGAGGAGACAAGCTTCATTAGAATTTATGATACAAGAGATCTAAGCTAAAACGTATTTACTCGAGCGTACTTTCGTTAATTCCATTTTCCGTGGTGTCGCATTATTCAGACATTAAATTTTGAGAGAAGGTTCAGACAGAAGTCTGATGGTAACAATTTCTAAAACGGGCTAATTTGAAAGTTGCAAGGCTCTCTTCCCGATATTCTTCAATAAGAAATATTCTTTTTGATTGATTGGACTTCCAGTATCTGATGCTGTCCATCTTCGCCAAGAGGTACGAGCTGACGCCTGAAATGGAAACAGAAGAATATTTTGCGACATTTTCTTTAATTTGTCAAATAACTGCTTTTATTTTCTGTTACTGGGAGTTTCTCTTTGGTTTCCAAATCATTTGAAAGAGCCTGGAGCAAATACTGTCGGTTTAGCGCAGCCTCATCTCCCAATTTATCGTCTTTGTCATCAAACTCCAGTTTACGTTCCTTTTCAGCATTCTTCATTTTCTCTTTTAACTTCTTTTGTTCTTTCTCCACCACTTCCATGTACTTCTGAGTGAGGTACTGGTTCACTTCCGGTCCTTGGAAATCCTCGGGAAACGAAGGCACCAATGGGATGATATACTTGTAGAGACGTTCGTTGATCACGTATTGCTGAGCAGTAGAGTTGCACTGCACGTTAAACCACCAGTCGCAAGTGAGGAGAACTTGACTGAAAATTGTTCCATTTGGGCAAAGGAATGAGCCTTGTCCGCCGTTGAAGTCACAATAGTGCCAGGCCTAATCAAAGACAAAATGGTAAGTTATTCATTAGCTCTCTTTAATTGCTTACTGATATAACTTACTTAGGGTTTCTATACATATCAAGCGAAAGCACCAACATTGGGTACGGTCATAGAACAAAGTTCAAATTTTTCCAGAAATAATTGGTTGAGCAATTAGCAAAAAGTAGAGTAAGAAATTAAAAATTCCCCACAGCAGGAAATTATAGAGAGCGTTCAAATGAAGAATCGGTGGGATAGTTGAACCATTCGGTCAATGACAATTGGTGCGAAGGTGAAACGATTCAACTTTCGGAAGTGTCTCGATGACTTCAAGAAGGTATGTACTTTCCCATTCCACCCCATTGCATGTAATGATTAATTATAGATCCATGCAATATTTAAGTGGTTCATCGATGCCAAGAATTTTCATGGGTACTTTAAAATAAATTACTAAGTTCAGTAGGCTCAATTTTTAACAAGAATGCTAGTAATTGGTAGTAATAATTCATGGATCGAAAACAGGACCTCCATTTTTTCATTAGTAACGAAAGATTAATGATACCGCTATAACTCGAGATATAATATATACATATTAAATTCATTTAGCACAAACATACAAGTAAGTATAATCGACTGGTTATGCAGGAGGTGGGGAACTTGCGGCCTCCAGGCCACTTGCGACCTTTTCCCTCGTTCAATGCGGCTTTTTTCAACTTCTTGAAAAACTTGAGCATTTAAATTGTCAAATTTAGCAGTCTCGTTTACCGAGTCGAGAGAAAGTAGAGTGGAAAATATCCTCCTTAAGTACTCACCGATTCAATTAGGTAACCAGCGAACAATTTCGATGTCGGACTGACTGAATGTAAACAATGCGCCACTCGAGTACGGTCTGACGATTTTACGTTAATAGTTCATGCGACCTTCCAATGGGAAAAAGCTTCCCACCTCCGGAGTGGTTAGACTCCATCGAGGCAGAAAAAATTCCGACATCGACATTACCACACAACATTTGCTAACCATGGCTCCGACGTGTAGCGTCATCTAAACGCGTTAGGTCATCGAACGGCTTCTGGATGGATAACCTGGCAATGGTGCTCATTTTCCTTGGTTAATTATGTCAGGGAATGTTTGTTAAGTTGTAAGACGAATTTTCTTCCTTCATACAATTACTATTACGCTCTCTTACGCCCCCACGTTCACTTGAAAGTGGGCGTGTGAGTTAAGTACGGAACATGCTTTCACTGATGGATCTTTTCCACGCCGTCAAATTTTTCATCGAATGAATTTTTCTCGTGAGAAATCTTGCTCGACAGACTTGGAATCCACCTTCCTGAGATCATAAGTTCTCATTAAACCGATTCGAAAGCCTCCATATCCACCCCCGTTTTGAAACTCGCTCGACTATCACTTCGTTAAAGTTTGTCTTCATTACTTTCAACCGATCGAAGCTCTGATTGATGCAAGCAACATTATTGCCTGGAAAAAGTCTCATCGAATATTCCTCTACCGCGGGAAAGCATCGCCGAAGAAAAAAAGAGAATGTAGGAGTTGAAAAGCGAAAAACCTACGCTCACCTCCCTTCAAAATTTCTTAATGATCGTTTTACCGAGTACGGAAAAGGCGAAAACTTGATTCGTCGCGGCAACGCTTTCATCCAGATTACGGGTCCCTCCTGAGATGTCCTCAATATTTCACCTGGAAGCGGAGGCATTTCAAATTACGGGATTTAGCAAAGGAATCTATTCCGTCGGGGTTGGCGGAGTATTCTGTAGGGTAGTTTGTCTGATTGCAATTCGAAATTTAAGCGGCACTTTTACTGCGATAAATACCAAATGTGAATTTCGAACCGCACCTTAAGATTTACAGTCCCTGAATCATGTTTCCAACTTTTTCACTTCCTTTCATTATTTTTAAAAATAGATTTACTGATCCTGCACACTCGACTTTTTCTATAGGTGGCATTTTTCTCCGGTCGACGGTTGGTCGGCATCTCCCGCTGCTTCACTTTCTCCTGTGACTTTTGTCCTTCAATGTTAGTTTTAATGCTCTCAAAAGCACACTTCTGATACTCATACTCCTCTCCACGTATTCGGACCACTTAAATGTCTTCCCTATTGCTCAATTTTACAATCCTCACATCAATAACTCTCAGCAGCATTCGATTTCCCCAATACGTTTCTCGAAAATCTCCGCGAATATTGGCTCACTTCCTGTTCTGAGCGATTCTCGGGAAACAAAGGAACGAGGTTTGCTTGCCGTGGAAGATACGAGCATCGCGTTATTGTTGATATTATTTTTATAATCTATTTACGCTGTAGTTTACCATGTAGCAATCAGTTATGTACAAATTAATGTTAAAGTATATATATAAATAGTATAGTAAATGTGTTTCTTTTCGGATATAAAACTCTTTACTCTCTTTCATTCTGTAACCTTCTTACACTCCTACATTTTGTTAGTAGTAGTAGTGAAATAGCCACTCTAGGATCACTAAAAAAACATTTTTTGTCAAAAATATTTGTTGCTTCTCGAAGGGAAATGGTTGATTTTTTTTAATCTCGATGTTTCGCATACATTGCGAATCTAAGTTGATTATTTATTGTCATGGAATTTTGAAAAATTTTGATTATTAGAAAAAACATCACGATATTTATCTCACCTATGTGAACGAGTGACTTCAACGAAGTATTTTTGTTTTCATTTTTTCTTTACCGGTCCAATTTTAAGCGATTGTATGGTAAACAGTTAATCTCTCCAGTTTACGCTTCAGGGCGTCTTCGTTTTTGGAAAATTTCAAATGTTTCCACTGTCTATCAGCATTCAACGTGATGATGCACGTTACATCAACTTACTATTCGGTTTTCTATTCCCTACCGCCATCCTCGCATGAAATTATTATGTAATTCTTAGAAAAATCATCAAAAATCACACTATAGGCACCTTTTATGACACATACTTCAATGGACAATAAGCCTATTTTATAAAACCAGCAAAATTCTAGTTTACTACACTGCATTATCAGAGTAATGTAGGAGAATCTACGTAGAATTATTTCCTACAATCTAGATCTATCTTTTCCTCTGGTAAACTCTGATCGTTTGCAGTGAACACGTCATTGGGTGGAAGGGCTAACTGGGTCTCACATGATCTACATTTACGGAAACCGTGCCGGCCTTGACTAATCGCTCCCTTTTTACCTGGAAAGAGCATTATGAGAATGATATAGCTTCCTATTCTATATTCTCTAATACTTTATAAAAAGTCCAAGAGAGTCGTCTTACCGTTGCTAGGTTTTAATGGACGACCTTCATATGACTTCGAGGACCCAATTTCCTGGGTTCTGTACATTCGTAAAGTAATTTCTAATACAATTTACGCCTTTTATTAATCGACAGAATAATTGATCTCTGGATGTTTTTAAGTGGTCTAAGAGTGGTCAAAGCAAAGAATTTCCAAGCGGAATAGAAAGGTTATACTCTGTAAGATCGGTTCAGTGGGTGGGAGTGACGTCATTCCTGCGGATTTCACGTACTTCTGCATCGAGTTCTTTCAATCGAGATCATTTCTTCTATTTTTAGAGTGCTCAAGTAAACGAGTTATTGAGTCTGCAAGAGCACCCGGACCTTTTCGAAATATTTCAACGAGAATTTCAATTTCCTAGGACAAGAGTGGGCAATCCTTAGCACTCGTGCCAAAAAAGCCGATGAACTATTTCTGCACGTGAAACAAGTCTTTGCCAAAATCCCTAAAAGCAGTCATAATTTTTTATTCAGTTAGTTTTACATGATTTCCATAATCAGTGACAAATCAAATGTTATATACCTTATGATATGCTCTCAAAAGATTTTGCTGATATATGGAAAAATTTATGTCAAAGATGTGGCCTATTTTGGCAGGTTTTCTCAGGAAGGTTTCCTACCCCTGTGCAAGCAGATCAGCGTCTATATAGCTGGAGGCTGTAGATTCGCGGATCTAGGAAAATCGTGCCAAGGGTAGTGGAAACTAGAATTGATTTGAATGTTTATCTCGGTAAATGTAAACGAATCTCACCTATGATTGGGAGTAAACATTGCTGGAAACTAATGGAGGGATACGTATTCTCGGTCTGGGTAAAAAATATCAAACGTTGCTGATAACTAACTTTCATGGCTTTGAGCGTGTATTCACTATTTCTTTGGGCGAAATATAATTTTTAAACACTATTTAAAATCTTATTTAATTCTTTGAATCTTTCTGGAATCTATTTAATTCTTCATCTAAAAAAATTTGTGTAATTAAAGATATAATAATGTGTATAGTTTTAAAAAATTCTAAAACAGATAGAACAGAGAAAATGAAATAATGAATTAAATATACCATAAATTTTTGAGAAAAGAGAGAACTTTACCGTTATTTCTTTACCGTGGCTCTGTAGTTCCACCTAGTGAAGGCGTCCATCATCGAACAACATATGCTTGCAATATTCATCTTAATAAAGTTTTCCGACAAAACTATGCATGATTATACATAGGTAGTTACTCAAATAGCCGGGAACAAAAAAGAGAGTAATTCGGAGGCAATTTTATCAAGTCCTTCTAGCAAGATTCTTCAGAAAAAAATCAATGAAAACTTTAATGGAAGTGGGCCTCAGATCAAAAAGTGATTCGACTATTATATATAACATAAATTGTGATTACTAATATCTGAAATTTATTTTTGTAATTTAAAAAAATTATCTCACCTGACACCTCGTTTCCGGATCGCCGAAAAATCCCTTATATCTTTGGTCCTTGCATGAGAAACTTGTTTGAGGGATATCTCCATACGTTGGGTAGTCTATTCCTGGCTCTCCCGCTACGTTTTTCTCTTTCTGGACCACTTTCTTGAGCGCTATAGAGGGTATTTGAGCAATAGCTCTATGCCTTTGCTCGGCACCTAGCCGCTGCTGAATTTTGGTGACTAATTGTCCCCCGCGAAGGATCAGACGGGGAGGAGCGGTCGAAATGGAATAATAGGGCAGTGGTGGTTGATCAGTCCACAGGTTGAAATGGGTAGGCCTCACTGTCGGAGGTCGCTGAGTGGTAAGGATCGGAAGTTGACGTACTACAAAAGCAATGGGTATGC
Organism: Pachydiplax longipennis; assembly: GCA_036926295.1. NCBI lineage: Eukaryota > Metazoa > Arthropoda > Insecta > Odonata > Libellulidae > Pachydiplax > Pachydiplax longipennis. The sequence goes on from JAVFKF010000010.1 coordinate 9,703,884, forward strand.
TGGACGCATGTTGGATAGATGCGAACGCTGCTGTCCCTTTGTACGAAGCGCTCGCATCTCCCAGCTTCACCACTATTCCAGTCGCTGTTCCAATCAGGCACAACTTCAACAGAACGCCAGCTGTAAAAAGATCAAAAACCAAATTAAAAAGGCATATGTAAGCCGCTATCACCGTGCCTTTTCGATATCGCTCTGTTTGCATCCATATGGAGAGAAACACCCTAAATGCATTCTCTCTCCAGCCATTGAAAAGTTGTACTTGATCACTTATGAGGCCGATATTTCTAATATATACGAAAAGAAGAGCCTGTAATTATAGTAATTTAAGTTGCTTCACTAAAGATCATAGTTGCTACAAAAATATTATTTTAATGTTAATTTTAAGAAAAATTCCGACGTTGTTGGCTTGAGAATTTCAGTAGAATGATTAGCATTAGTCAAGCTCAAATTATAGCTCTTGTTAAATAATAAACAGCCAAAGTGTCACAACAGCCGAATATAAAACGAAATTTATTCCAGGAACTCCAAAAGCTTTAAGGTCCATAATGAGATAATGTCAGAACTCACCTCCCTTAGGTTCTCGCACTTCCGATTTCCGCTATAAAATTTCCTTATACCTATCTTCCTGGGTTACTGTGTTATCCTAAGCCACTTAATTTTCTCTGGCACTACTTATATATAAATGCATGTTAATGAATAAAATATAAACGCTATCATGTAAAGTTATTTGTATATATTTTGCAGTAGATATTCCCTGTGAATGATGCACATGGTCCATTTTCATCAGTTCACTACATCTTTCAATATTTTTTATAATATTTATTTATGTATTATTTTTAGTTACAACAAGAGCATAAAATGAGTTTTCTTATTCGATCATGAAAAGTAACTAATTCATATCCCAAATCATGTATTCGAAAACTTAAGTTAAATTTCTCCCAGTATCCTTCATACACGATTCATATGTACGATATTTCGTCACTTTCTCGATGCACCAGGGATCCAAATCAACTAACCATGCCTTAATAATTACCTCGTCAAATTCGAACCTCACTTTCTCACGTAATGAAGTTGTTTTCGATTCCTTAATTTACCGCTAGTTACATACTCTCATGGCACGTGAATAATTTGATCCGGAGCTGGCGGCGTGAAATAATTTTCAAATATAGCTTCGTACGCAATTCCGCCGGTAACGGTAACATTTCGTAATCAACTAGACAATCAGTATATAAAAGAAACCTTTTCCTTAGATAGCATCCCTTCGCCGGAAGAAACGCCCCGATGGCGCAAGTTCGGTTTCGTGAGTAATGTTTGAAAGCTTTCAAGGCAGCTTTTTCCGTGACCATACGACCTGCATTCGATCACAGCACGAGACTTCGTGATTTCATTTACGACACAAAGTACGAAAAGATACCTATAAGTCTATTGACTACTTCACATTTCCATTGTTGCGAAATAATAAATTACGAGATGACCGCTTGAGACTCTAAAATCAGATTATCTAAGTATGGGAAAATCTAATGGGACTAAATCGAGGAAATGAAGTTTCGCAAAATACCCAATCGCTCTTCCTGTTCCCCATCTAAAATAGTGTCTGTTAAGGTTTGAAAATTGAAAATTTTCGTAATCTTCGCCCCCGTATATGAGCAAAAATTCTTTTCTCGATCACGCTAATTTATCTAAAATATAGAATGATGTGTGGAAAGGAAGAGCCACGCCCATCATTTGTAGCAGTGTTTACACGCCAGCCTGTTCCGGTAAGTATTACTGGTACAGAGGAAATATTACTTGCACATATAAGTGTACCTATGGTATTTAACTGAGCATTTTAACGCCTCTATTGGAACAGATTGAGATGATGTATGTAAAGGGAAAAGTGAACTGGATAATTAATAATAAATATTTTTATCTTTGCAGCAGTTTCTTTCAGACGGGGATGGAATTTTACGAGAAATTAACGGTGCTCTGAAATGTGGACCATGGAATTTATTCACGACCCTGAGATACCATAGGCAATAAGAAAAAAACGGTATACCAACCGGATTTTCGGCAACAGTTCCAAGGATACGGGAGAGAGAAATAAACGAGAGCAGGCACGGAGCGATTTATGATAGTCATTCTCAAGATAGAGGTCCAGGAACTTGCGATATTAATGTAAAATTACATCCATGGTGATAGCAACTAAAAAATATCATAGGACAAGCGGAGCAGAGGAGTTGGAGAAAATGGTAATTAGAGAACACTTACGATTTAGCCACAACAAACAATTGAGGTCTGCCTATTATAAAAATATTATATCCATGGCATGAGATTCTACGTTATGGAAATAACATCCCTTATATTCCATACTAGATAATATATTAGATCCCCCTCAGAACATGTTAGTGTAGGGGTTTGCAGTCCTTTTAACGGAAAAATACCATATTTATATTTAATGAAATGAAGGACTTCAGTGAAAATTCGAACCAAACCATTGCGTGAGATATTGATAGTCTCTACGCTATTAAGTCGATGGTGGGCTGAATTTTTTGTTGTTACAAGAACTCAATCTTAATTGACGGTCGCAATAATTTACTTTGAGTCTTAATTTTTAAGTGAAAAATACACAACATGAATTCTATTAGTTTAAGCATTTTACAATAACAATAGTAGTAGGGAAATGGGCGTGGTCTTCCAAATACTAAGCCAGTCGTGTAAGCTCTCTCGTCTTAAAATTTAATGAACAGTTTTAAATTTAAAGCTTCTGTTTAGCTCATATCACGATTTCATCATTTCTGGATGGCTTAAGAAACTTTTTCCGGAAATTTAACATTTTAAAGGACTAGCGAGAGGGAACGAGTCTCCAAGCATTAAGATTATATATAAAGATAGCTCATTTTACCGCCATGATCGATGATTGTAGTAAGAGAGAACTCATAAAATTCACAGGTGCGTTCTACCTATTATAGAGACCATTGTTACAGATAGAATGGTTATAGTTAATGTTTTTTCTATTTTCTTCAATTATTAATTTTGCAACTGGTTCCGTCTCATGAGGCACTTAGGACAAAGGATTTAAACACTTTCTTATTCTCTGGAAAGGAAAAAAGAGAAAGAAAGTGAGAAAGAAAGTTTAGTGCAGTGAGGGGAAGCAGATAGAGGGATGTAGAGATAACCCAAAAAGTTTTCCGTAGTACAACCGATGATTATGCGGCTATCAACAAACCCAAACAAGAAATTCACGGCTAAATATCACATCAAATCAGTTTTTTAACGCCTGAGGATAAGCAATTTTTTTTATCGGCTTTCAACATAGGAAGTTTGGGCAGACTATTTCCATATTAATCAGATCATCAGGCTCTGCTTTCGTTCGTGGAAAAATGGAAACCTTGCTTCCGTGCTCGAAGGACAAGGCGTTCCTCGGTCATGAGCGACAGTTGTCCTTGCTTTCACACACGATATCCTTGAAAAAAACGAAAGCAGAATAATTTTTAAGCGCCCTAGGTGAAAAGAACAGCTGGGAAAATCCCTTTCACCATGAGACAGAATGCTTCCTCATTCACATGGTGATTCTTTCTTCCATACAAATATATTCCGAAAGAAATTCCCATCTCGAAGTACGTATCGCCCTGATGTTTTGATTGTTGACTAAGATGCTTGAGAGGATGCGAACACAAATTTACAAATTTCTAATTTTTACATAGCAAATGCTTTTGAAAACACCCAATCAGACTACGATTTAGGAGAATTGACCATGTTCAAGGATGCGTGACTGTCGACTCGAAAAGAGTTTATCAGAGATTTCAAAGATTGATCGAAACAATCAATGCTATCATATGACGACGATGCTTTTTATGATAAACAGAACCACCCGTAAATTATTAGTGTACCCCGCCTTATTTCTTAAAACTAATTCCATGTAATTTATTTCCTTATAACACGGGATTCTCCATCGAGTGCATCAACTCATCCTTTTGCCAATCTGATTTGATTAAGTCTTCCTTTAAAACACCGAAGGGCTAAATGCTTCCTTAACAGCAACATAACATATTCCGAAAAATATTATTATATAGCTTCCTATTCTTCCTCTTTGGAACTTTAACCATACATTAATTATTTTTGACGATACTACAATCAAGTCAACATGGCATTAAAGTATCAATGAATCAATCCTTCCGAACTCTCCGATACTAATGACCTGTACCGCGCGTTTATTCGTGCTTTCCGGGAGACCTCGTGTCCCGTTTTCCAACGCCTCTTCCGATCAAAAAAACACCCCGCCGATCATTTACTCTCACGCAAGCTTTTACTTCCTGCATAGACAGCCTTTGGTGCATTCGTCAACTGTTCTTCCACTCCCTACTCGTTAAAAATTTTCTCAAATCATTTGTGATAACTTAGCCACACACTTTTTTTCAAATCGACAAACGTACAACCTACTTTCTCCCTCTTCTCCATACATTTTTCAAATACTTGATGGAGAGCGAATGTTTGATTTGAGCACCCTCTATTTGACATGAAACCATTTCACTCTAAATTCACCCCTAAATTTCCAATTATCTAACGTTGTAAATGAGCAATTTACGAAATACTTACCCAGGTTTACACGATGAGCTTAAGACCTGGGGACTTCCCTTGTGAGTTGCTCGTAAGAATTCTTTTCAGGTCTCGGTTACATAGGAATTGCTACGTTAAGCTGATTTAAAATTTCAACATCCCAGTATTTCCTTACGACATAGTTAAGATCTACATAGTTAAGGTCTACAACGATGTCTTGTGCTTCTACACGTCACGCAAATTCAACCACCACTAGACCGCGTACCGAGCAGTTATCATAACGTTTTTCTCCCGTAATTGGCATGCTCTTTCGTAGGCTCAATTACAATCTTGAAAGGAAACTTATTTTCACTTCCTACCCGAATCAAAATTTTAGCGTCTCTTTCAGTTTTCAATCACTATCCGTACTCATATTTATTGAGAAATAAGAAATCCTGGTAGAAAGTAACACACTTTGAACTGCATGTATATGCATAGTTTTGTTCCGATTACGAAGATTTAAAATCGTTTTTTATTCATACTCAACGAAAAATATCCCTCCATAAACATACCAGTACCAAAACAGAAATATTACTTTCCCTTTTTTTAGGAAAACTATTAGTATTATTTCCTTAAAGCTCTAGTTAGTGCTACTGGAATGTGGAAAAAGACTTCTTGATATTTTAGTTAAATGAATGTGGAATATTTCGACCATTACGGCTGCATCTATTCATCTGCATCATCTATCTGCATCTGGATTCATTTGAATTATTGGTGCGTATATTTTATCTCAATCATAAAAGCACGTTTTCAGGCAAAGAATATCCTTTAATTATTAACAATTAATTAATTATAACTTCAGATAACAGAAGTTACCGTTAGTGGCTTTTCAATCACTTCTAAATCTTTAATTTTAATTGGTCCGTACACTTTTTTGCCATTTTTTTAGCGCTAAACACATTTTCACAAATTATATGTTATCCTAATTTCTAAAATCTCAAATTTTCGTTAAGCCTCTTAAACTAAGTAGCAAGGAAATCTGTACTTTTGTATCGATGGACACGTTGGAGATTTTCAACTTTCGTTGCTTTATCCAGATTGAGTATTAGATTCCAGAAGGGAATAAACGAGGATATAAATTTATAAAGGATGAAGCAAACTTTACATTCTCTTCCATCATCTAAAGATCATTAACGGATAATACGGCCCAAAATCGAAGAGTTAGCATAAATTGAGCTTACATCCGCAGTCTTAAGGAGTTATTCACTTTAACTTAATTATTGCAACAGTTCTGCGGAAATGCAAATAAAAATCCCACAAACGTACAGCCATTAAAGGAAGGATTGAGAATCATTGTATTTCAAAACTGGGGGTCATTCGTGTCGCTTTGGTCTTCAGCCTTTCTCAGTTGTCGTGGTTTGATTCCACTTTCTCCTCTCCCGTAACGGTATATATCAGGACTGACCAGCAAGTCGATCGCCGAGGATAATGAAGCACCTTTAAGGTGCACCTAAACTGCCCAAGAGATTAAATCTAGAATTATTTACTTTAATTAAAGAATGATTAACTTTATTAAATGTTTGTGCGATAAAATAAATCGGAATAAATATTCGCTTAGATTCGGTAAAATATCTGATATTAATTGATGAATAAATTTTGACGCGCTAGACTTCAGTTTCGCCAGTTGCAGTTGTTTGAACTCAAGCTATTAAAACAGCACTTGATCGTAGGTTGGTATTTAAGTAGATTAAACATATACCAGTTACAATTGGAGCATTTCTTATGTTCGATAAAATAGAAGTGTCTGCACAAGCATTATATATTCGAAGAGATTTCAAATGCAGTTGTAATACATGATAAGTTACATACATTTCTCGCGGATTTAATACGAAAAACTTTCCTAAAATAAATATTTACTGTACACAACATAAAAAAAAATTTATTTCTAGGCACTATTATATTTTTGTCATATCTTCACGTTTTAAGATATGTTACATAGTTGAATGTTGTTGTGAATGTATATAAGTTGAAGAATCGGAAGAATGAATGTTTGTTGTTGAAGTATGAATATTGAAGCTTCGGCTTTACTGGTATCGAATGCTTTGAAAATAAGAACTGCGTCAAAGATGATTTACGATGCTTTATTTAGCCTAAAAACCAAAAGGTATACTATTATTTCCTTTTCATTGTGGTTTCAACGTGTTATCGACGTGTTACATTCCTATACTGCACAAATGTTCAATTAACATGTTACCCACATATTTATAAACTTAGGACTTAATTTTATGAGGGAGTGATCGAAAACGGGACAAAATTTACGATAACTACAGGTAGGAATGCTCCAAAATGGGACCTTTCCGGAGAAAACGGAACACATGATTAACCTATATTAAAGTATATGTGAAATCCAGCGTTCTACTTATTGTTAGCGTTGAAAAGCGATCGTGTTAACCCACCGTCCACTTTCCTGCATATAATGGCTCGGTAATTGAGTTTCCTATCCGCACCGGCACGGAGATGCGTGTCTCAGAGTTTTCGGTTGAAGGATTCGCCCCAATTGTAGAGCGAAAACTGCCTGCACCCACAGAAATTCCATCGTATGTCATACAAACTTAAGCATTGTAGCTAGGACTCCATTTTCGCGTATTTCATAAAAATCATGCGAGGGGGAAAGAAAGAGGTAAATATCGTGTGTCGAAAAAACAGAGATGAATGATCAGTTTCGCAAAATTAGTTTCGCTTGCTTCGATGTTTTGGAAAAGGAGTATGTTTTTAGAAGTTAGATAACTCGTTTGTCGACGAAAAAATGTGACTAATCCGGAACAGCACAGTTTATGTGAAGGAAGGTCGGGTGAAATCCGGTTAGCTCTTTATAATGATATCCTTCATGCTGCATTAAGTTATTCCAACAGAAGCGATATCTCTATTTTAGAGCTTTCCTTCGATTTTCACGCTTCAAACTTTTTCAGAAGTTAAAACTGTACGCAAACGAAGTGTAAGATTTTACACTATACTTTTCGGATGCACAAGAAGTCTTAGATGGATGGTTACCCGGAAAGATATATATTACATCAGGCTTAGGGAAGCGTCCTTGGACCTCTTATGCTCATCATCTACATCTACGATTTAGCTGATAAAGTAAAAAGCTGTAGACCCGGCTATCCGCAGAAGATAAGCTGCTATACGAAGAAGTCAGCTTAGCAGAAAACTGTGAATTATAGGATGTAAATATTTTGTAATCATTCGTCGTAAATTGCGCAAAATATTAGGTTTGAAGACAATTCCTCTCGAAAAGCCGCTCAGCGGACAATTTCTCAATATTAACCCATCCAATAATATTATTTGGGCATCGGAGGAAATTTTGTAATTAGCGCAAGGGTTCCTCCAGCATTTTAAGCAAGGGGGTGACGCTTACAAGTGATTTGTGAATGAAGAAGCATGTATATGATACTATCGAATCCACGATTAGAATCCAACATCCTGCGGAAAAAGTTAAGCGAGGTCTAAAATGAAAGAGGCGCGTAACTTTTCTACTGTTTGGCGGCTTCTTCAATAATGTCACGGGATCTGACGCAGTCGCTACTTAATAATTGGTGCAGTGCAGAGGAAACTGGTGAACGAAAAATAAAAAATCTCTGGTGGGAATCGCTACTTTATAGACAATTAGAATGTAAGTAGTTTTTCAATGAATCTGTAGTCCGATGACTTTGTTCGGAATCTATTCCCAAGGGTGGGTTTATCAGACTAAGGTGTGAGGGGAAATCACGTCTGTAATGGATGGTTGTTTTCGGTCGTTTCTTTCGTGCGGAATTAGGATTTCTAATCCATTGCCGAGTAACCTAGAGAAGCTCAGGTGAATCGGTAATTACATTCTCTGAATTTCGCAACTTCTGGCTATTAGGGTATAGATCTAAATGCAATTCCTGCGAAGTTGCAATGCAAAAGCTGTATATTATTTCTCAAATATTGGAAATAACAGTAAATAGTTATATTTAAAATATTTTCGTTTAAATAAAAATTCTGAACTTAAAGGGAATAAGTAAAGATTATCAGAGGGCACGAAGGTCAAATAAGGTCGAAAATCAAGTAAATCGTTAAGGATACACTATAATCTTTTTAACCAGGGTCCACCTGCTAATTGTGTATTGAATATAAAACCCAAAATTTTATGAATGAAATGCTGAACTTAACAGAAAACATTTAACCAGAAACGGATCTTCCTGAAAATTGGCTTTGTTGAGCGCCAATTGCAGAGCAAAAAGGGTCCTACTTCTTATGTCCGCATGCAAATAGATCACTCAATATGCGTCCTTCCTTTCAAGATTTTGATTATTTAATACTAAAATTATACGCTTGAAGTCACGGCGTCTTCATTGGAATTCTCTTATTTTATTTCCTGTGGGGGAAACGTAAAAGAACAAGGAACATATATCTTCTAAGAGTATCAATTTTTTATATAAGTTATAAATTGTAATTTATCGTCAGGAATCCTCAAATAACATGCATGTGCGTTATCTTGTGAAGAAGTTGGAACGAAAAAGCTAATTTTTCAGTATGGTCCGTTTCTAGTAGAATATTTTCCGTTAAGTTCAGCATTTCATTCATAAAAGTTTGAATTTTATATTCAACTTTTGTATCACATTGGATCTTTAAAAAAAAGGATTCAAATAGAACGATATTTTCCAATACCACATTATTCTACGATTTCGAAAAAGTCGAATCACAGGCGGGAATGCAGTTAAACTATATAGCCGAGTATGCCTTTAAAATTCAATTATTTCTGCATCTCTAAATCTGGCGCCACATTCAACCATTCATAGTAAGAAATATATAATGTAAATGTACATCAATTTTTTCCGTTACTTGACGCTTGGGCCCTTAAAATAACCCAAATAGGGCTATTTTACAATATTAATTTTTGAGAATCTATCAATTTTATTTAATTTTATATAATTCTATTGTCCTCTACGCCCGTAAACCAAAAATTTCCGAAGCCATGTATTCAATTATCATTAAGGCTGATCACGCTCCTAGTATTTGATACAAATCCACTTCCGGGGCAACCCCGACCAAATCAAAGAATTTCGGAGTTACCCCAAATGGTTTGCAGTTCCGGAAAGCCATCAAGAAACTTTTCTTTGTGATTGGAAAGGAAAAGAATAGCGTATATATTGAGATATCTGTGGTCGAGTATTTCCCATTATTTTGTCTCGTCATCCTCAAATACCTGTCAACTTAATTCACTAAAAATCGTTTTAACAAATTGATCACTATTCTTTCCTTCTGATAATTTTAGTAAACTCGATTGAATTTAAGCAAGGAGATATTTTTCTACCCTCTTTTTTATCGATGAAATTATTTGAATATTAGTCGTCTATTTCGGCTGTTGACTTGTGAATGTTTCATTCAGAAATTATGTTGAACCAACAAAAATGAAAATGTAGGTTTATTACGAAAGGAAGCTCAGTCAACGTACTCGTAAAAAGTAAGCATAAATAGATTTTAGTATCTCAAGCGATCTTCGAAATTAATTTCTTACGGCAAGTTGATTTCCTCCCTAACAATATTCGAAAGGGATCGGAAAAGACCCCCTTTCAGATATTTTATGAGGAGTCTTTCCGTTTCCTCTAGCAAATTCCTTCGATGGAATTTATTAATAACTTTAACTAAACTGATTGTGTATCAGACACCCCTGCAAGAAAATCCTACGTAGTTTAAATCACTTACAGACTTTGAAGATGTCCGGTTGTCAATTTCCATTTCATCTTTACATCATTAATATATTTTAATTTCAAAACCTTGGCATTTTACGGTCTCAAATTATGGAATTCAAAAATTTAGATAAATATAAGAATGTGATCTTACCGCGAATCTTGCTGTATTATATCGGATACGGGAAATGAGAGAGATAAAAATCGAATTAGATGAACGGATACTAAAAATGATGAAATATTCTATTCGTTAGAATGAATCGTCATTTTATTGACATAAACTTTTTCCGCTAAATTGGAGAATTAAGTTATCATCCTGAAATTCGCGCTTCTTACTCTGCACGATGAGCAGATCCTGAAATAATTATAATTCGCTCGCTAAAAATATTATTCCATTACACCTTTTCTCAATAAAAACGTAGTTTGCGCACATGCTAAATAGGATAATATCACTCTAATTTTCATGGAAAATTTCAGCTAATTATTATTAAAAATTGAGCGCAGTAAATTTCAGCGAAGGTAATCTCTTAACTACAAACTTCTTTTAAAAAAAGCATTAAACGGTGATTTTACGGGTGTTGGTTGTAATATAATTTTATTGCCGCAGGATTAATGTAATTTCTCTAAATAGAAAGGAAAATCGACATTATGCACAAAAATGGAGTTGACTTACCCACAAGTAGCTTGTGCAACGGCTCCCTATTCCGATACATGCTTAGGCCTCCGGTGGAAATTGTGAAGTAGTGCTGGCCGCTGTCGCTTGCCTACTGCTGCGATCTACTTTCCCACGCTCTCCAAAACAACTTTCATTCTCGGTGATTCTTGGCCTCGACACGCCACCTGCTAACAGGCCGCGAAACTTTCGTTGAAAGTTATAATTTCCAACAACATTGCCAACGAATGAACATCACATCTAGTTATCAGATTTACTTACCAAGAAGAGAATAGCTAATCCTTTTGGTATACTCTGACCTCCATTTCATCAGTATTCTTCACTTGCAATTCCCCTTTATGGTGCCTGCGTTCATTCTGGCCCTCGGATAGTCGAGGGTAGCGCTCGCCTTTAGCTAAAGCGGTTCCAGGTTCAATTCCCAGGAGGGAGCTAAATTTTCCCTAATGAGGAAGAGCATCCAGCCATAAAAATTTATGACACAAATCAACATTCATCATCATCAAGAAATCATCAGCTTACCCTATAAATCATTGAAATAATAAAATTTATGAAAAAGTCATGATCTGGTTGCTAAAAGCCTTCTTGGACATAGGCTTGTGCTTGTGAATCAACAACCATCTCTGTATAGGAATATAGAAATCAATGGTAATGAGTGGAATATAATCTTACGAGGGGAACACCACATGTGCATGATAGGGATTTGCTTGAGACTATCAGGGTATGTTCCTTGCTGTAAAATGATACATGTCTAACTCCTTCCACCACTAAGCATTTAAGTATGCAAGATTTACATCTGAAAATGATTTAGGCAACTAAGCCATAGAAGTGCTTTATTATTGTAGATTGTGACATTTTCCACCTAGATAAACACTTCCCCATTTTCTATAACTAATAACTTTTGCTATTCCACAAGTAATCAGTCTCTCTCAAATCAGTGTCAACAGAGATGAGAGAGCTTAATTTCTCATGTAACTCTAGGGAGATGATAAGCACCTCCAAGATTACAAATAGGTATTTTAATCTGCTCATTTCTGATTCGTCTTCTCCCATTCTGTGAAAGAAGTTTTTTCTTGAACATGAATTCAAGGAGGTACAGTCAGAAACAATGCACATCCATATAAATACTTAAATATTCATAAAAAATAGCCACAAATGTTTATAAAAGTAATAAAAAATTTTAACCTTTGCCATTACATTTAATAGTCCAAGTACGTATAGATCTATCTGTAAACATTTTGTCTAAGGCTTTCTGGCTGACTAATGGGAATGTTTGAATGAAAAATCCTCAGTTTCTGAAGTACCTTTTTATCTAACATTTAAAATTAGGGCTTTTAAAAAATGGCCTTTAAATAGCTTATTCGATAAAGCTAGATTAATTATACAAAGAACTCTTCAGCTAAAATTAATCAAAAGTGCAAGACATTGATTATCAATAATATACATGTACTGTAACAGTGTATGTATCTATCCTATATTTAAATGTAAGCTAACAAAAAATGTTTCAGAATGTCTTAAAGACAAGAAGTTGAAATTTGATGGTTAAAATAAGTCATTGGTCAAAGAAACTGAGAAAAAATGCTTTTACAACTAGAAAAGCTCACATTTTTCATGGCAAGGTTTACCAGACTTGGTGGCCGAGTGGTTAGCATTCCAGCTGCACTATAGCTTGGACCCCAAGATCCCAGGTTTGAATCCCAACTGATCAGATTTCTCTGATCAGGGAATGGTTGTGCGTGTTGTCTATTGCTGTTATTGTCTTGGTGAAGCACCTCCTGAAGAGCTCTGTTGAGCTCAGGAGGACTTTACGAGATATTGGCAATAGCAGCAGAATAGCAAAAAAAGTATGTATGTTGGGTTGTCTTTGGGGTGGAAATAATGTGGGATGAGAAAAAATAAGTAAAATATTTTAAGCAATTAGCTAAGACTGAATGGAAAATAATAAATTATTTTTCATAGGAAATGAGAAAAGATATCTTCCTACATGGAATATTCTATAATGCACATGGTAATGCATGTGTATGGCATGGTTGCCAACCTCTGGTATATATTTTTTCCAGTTTTAAACCTTAAGTGAACAAAGGCCTAGTGGGAGAAATGATTATTCATAAGTGTCTATTATTTTAGAGCAAAAATGGAGAGCTTACCTTGATAGTGATAAGTAAATCCTTGTTATGCTCATTAGGTGTTCCCATTGTTAGTGTTATTGGAAGAAATATCTTCAAAGCCTTTTCACTCATTTGAATGGTTTTTGGGTATTACAAATGTTCCAGCTTCTTGCAGACCTTAATACAGAATGATTCTATTAATACATTCTACATATCATTATTGCCGAACACTGTAACTACATGATGTTCAACAGCTCATTTGATTGAGAGAGAAGTAAATATAAAACTTATTAAAGTAAGGGGTGAACAGTTTAAAGAAGATATAAAATGGAAATATGATAAACATTTGTGACAAAATTCATAAAACATGTATTACTTTTCTCCATAATGACAATTTTCTTCAAATCAATTTTAATATCTTGGTCATTGCTATATAGATGTCACTCAATTGATAATATTAACTGCTCTTATATTTTGAAATCAAACCACTGACTGGCTTTTACAAGTTAAAGGATTAATAATTGCTACACCGATTAAAAATCACAGTTATACAAAGCCAACTCACAATTATGTTACAATGATTTTTCATTCTACAAGCAGCAGTTCCAGCTCATGTATCTCAGCCAACTTTTCACTGCAGTAAGTTATAATTAAGAACTACTGCTTAAGGCAGGACACTTCATAACTTAATCAGAATAGGTTCTCCATAAACATTAGCTAAGTTGGCTTCTTACTTCATTGTTGATACATTCAAGATGACTAATGCATTGCAAACCTACTTTACTTTGCATATAGCTACACATATTCATAATTAATAATAATAAATTTCAATAGGTAAAAATATATTGTTTTATCTACAAATCAAGTAAATTCATATTAATGATTCTTCCGATTCTTTTAAAGGATGTAATTGCAAAGGACGCAATAGTACTGCTGACTGAAGTGGATCAAACATGGCTGACTCATGGAACACTGTAATTGAGCATATAATATTTATTGAATTCTCTGGTTCTCTCTTTACAATTTACAATACAATGGTGCATAATTCATGACATTTCTAACAGCCAATAAAATTTACACATCAACTTAACCCAAATGGTATTTACAAATGAGACATTGTATTTACAAAGCATATGACTGTAACAATTTCAAAACTCTGCAGAGTTGAACCGATTATATGCAGGTAATGCATTACATGCAGCATTACCCAAATAAGAAATTTTTGCCAGACTGCTCCGTGAGATAAATAAGTACTTCTGGAACTATAGACATCCCCCAGGCTGTTAATAACCAGCAATTTTACCTTAAATGTTATTTTTATAAAATCAAATTTTTAAATTTTAACAATCATGAAAGATAGTTTTTCAAAAGAACAAGGAGCACCATAGTGAGAGGAAAGAGAACTTTAAAAAAGAACATTTCCAAAATGTTTCAATAAGGATATTCTTATCTGACCAAAAATATTTCTTTCCTTAATTTAACCAATTGCTTTAAAGAAGAAATGATCATAGAAAACTAATGCTCAATGAAGCAAGCAATCCAATTGCTTGTTATTTACAAATATAGAATTTGAAGAATTTACTTAGCATTTCTTAGTTAGGACACATTCTTCCTCATTAAAAACAAAGCATTTGATCACAATACATTTCTAGAGTAGGGTGAAATGTGAGCCAATAAAAAGTATCTTAAACAACACCATGCTTGTGAATCAATAACATAAAGAGAAAAACCAGGTAAAAGATTATCACAGGTACTCATAGACATTCTATTCACTGGGATAGGCATAATTAACTAGAATAAACATTGATCGATCTAATGAAAAAATATTCACATTTATAGGACTACCCAGGAAATTATTTTAGCTCCCACAGGACTAATGTTCACGTAAATAGATCTCCAAAGTGGTAATGGACTTTTCAGCTCTCTAGGATTAATGTTGACCATGCCAAGGAATTTTTCTTAATTCTTAATATTTGCTGGTGAAAAATTCCCCTACCTTCAAAGGATAACTGCAGAGAGATTTAGGCACTGGAGAGGACATTTTTCTTTCATTAATTTCTATTTTGCGCACATTTATACATTTAATCTATCCTCGTATACAAACATACATACATACATAAACATGATCAATAGAAAAGGTTGTGCATTTCCTTGAGAGCCAACATGATACCAAAAAGGCTCGGTAATAGCAACAATTGGTACAATTTAAATACAACAATCAACATTTCAAATAGATGTCACCATCAAATTTCAGGAAGGAAAGTGTAAAAATATTAAAACTTTAAAATCCTAAAATAATATGCCTGAGATGATATATACATACATACAAAAAACAAAGAAAGGCATACAACATACATACAATAATACATATCAGGCATTCTTTTATTTACACATTCATACATGAATGTATGTAGGCACAAACATGTTATCTCATAAAACAATGAACCATGCACATGGGCAATGATCATTACATAAATTCATATTGTGACCTCAAAAAAAGGCATCTGAAATGGCTTTAAAAATTCCTAATTACATGAGATATTCCTGAATTAAAACAATAAAAGGCAAGACATAATTTCCTCAAAAGTGAAATGAATCCATGTAAAATTGAAAACAAAACAAGATATATCTAACAAAATACCTTGATTACACCACAATAAGTAGGATGAATTCCAGAAAAAGTGACACTAAAACACAAAGTTACATAACTAAAATACAAAGATTCAATTTAAAATTTTGTCCTTCACTGCTGACAGATGATTCAACAATTACTCGCACACAAATCCTTTATACCCAAAATCAAAGAGAATAAGCTCTTCCACATTTCCACACAAATACAGCAAGAGAATAACAGGTGACAATGACAATTAAATGCAATGAAAAATGGTTGGCCAAATGATAAAAAGAATTTGATATTGAGTGGTCACCTGGAAAGCTAGGGCCTCACTTTCAAGTATAATGAGCCTAACACCATCCACTTTCGTCATATGCTTACTTAGTACACATAAGTAAATCTTCCATAGAAAAAAGTCAAACCCTATGCAAATAGGGACAATAAGATCAAATACGACTAGGACTCCTCATTAGTCAATGAATGATTATTAGCTGAAGCAGGTAAGGGAGAGCCTCCCACTGCATCATGCCTTGAGTTACAAATACCATCCTCTTTGGCAAAATATCTCAGGGCAACATATCCAGGTGAGGTCACATGACCTTGATTGCTTGATGATTCTCTACTGCATTCAGACACGTTTTCATCATCAAGAGCACAGTCTTGGCTCGGCAAAACACCTACTGGATGGCATCCAGTTGCAGGAACACCAGCTCCAAGTGAAGCAACTGTCACATAACCTTCTGATGCTTGAGAATGGACCAATCCCATAGCTTCTGCTTCACTCATTGAGGGTCTCTCTTGAAAATGTGACACACCTTCAGACTCGGCAGAATGTTCAGGTCCAGGCCGCCAACCCATTCTACAGTATGAATCTGGAGCAACAAATCCACTTTCTTCATCTCCTGCTGCTTCATTGTCTTCTGTGCGCACAGGTATCAGAAGTGAAGGCTCTTTTTGCAACCAAATGTTGGGATGGGAAACATAATTGCTATTTCCCATTGAATCAAGGTAAGGGGCATCAGGCACTGCATCAGCTAAGCTTGGGCTATTTACGCTTTCAAAACTTATGTACGGCTGAGGGGAGTCTAAGGTGTCAGTCACAGAAAATCTCAAATAGTCGCTTGATGGTTTAGGACTTTCTTTTCCCTTGCTCTTTTGAATTTCTCCAACAGATATACCATCAATGTCTGTCAAATCAGATGAGAGTGAAGAACTGGCAGGCTGTGGAACATTACGTAGTCTAAGCTGGCTCTCCCCAGGATTCCTGTACATCATTTCTTGAGATAGGCACTAGAAGAGAATAGAATGCCATTAATTTCTGAGGTTTAATATGATTCAAGTCACAGGATTATACAAATCATAGAAGTTAAATTCATTTTGCATGGATGTAAGAATATATTTTAATTAAATTTAAGTTTAAAGTAGAAATAGTTCTTTAAAACATGAAGAAATGCTTCCAGTCTTTAAGCTGACATTTAACAGGAGAAAATAGAGGTTAAGTGTAAAGCTTTCCTTTTGAAATTTAGAATATTACTGCTATACATACATTCTTCAGGTATCCTTTCATAGTATTGAAAAAAATCAAATATTAGCCACACTGAAGATATGACAGTTATTCTCCAATGATGGATGGAAGTATTCAACATTTGATTGTGCAACAGAGATTTCTTCTTCTTTGAATATATAATTTATGTAAAGTTCTTTTAAAAACTTCTACCATGCATATTACATTAGAAAATTATTCACACACACACACACCTTCTAATTTTGAAAATATCATGGGAATGGATTTAAGAATTCTTGATTATAGCTGATACTAAGTTTAAAACTGAATTAGTTCTTCAAAATATAAAGAAATATTTCCAGTTATCACTGCCATGAACAAAACTGTGTCAACTGTAAATGAAAGATATATTTTTCTCTATCCTGCACACAGATGAAAACATTATGTTCATTGAAATGAATATGAGTACTACTTCAACACTAAATATCACTGATTTCCTCATTCAACTTTTATCTGTAGCCATATGCCCATTCATTAACTAGCAATATTAGGTGTAATTTAATTTTAGAATGGGTTGGGCCAGACCTTCACTAGAAATTCCAGCCTATACAGACTTCTACGAATGTGTTCACAAGTAACACATTTGAAAAAAAATATGATTATAGTGTTTATTTACAAAGAAACTAGTTTAAGTATGAATCAAATAAGCAAGTAATACCCTCTTCATGTCTGCTCCTGAATCTGAGGAAACTTGAGTTCTAGAGGTGGCAGCAGAAGAAACACTGTCAGCCGCTGAGCTGCAACCACTACTCTCTCTGCTATCTCCACTTGGATTCCTTCCATGACGCTCCTTCTGTTGTAGCAGACACTACAATCAAAATATACAAATCTTTAAAATGTCCCATGAACACTGCAACATTTCCTTTTTGCTTTACTTTAGGTAATAGAATTTTATCATCAGTAATATTATTATTTACGGGTGCCTGATAGGATAAATCTATTAGGCTGCAATTTGATGTGAAAAGAAAATGAATAAAGACATCTTCAAGTTCTCCAGTTGATGAGCTGTAGCTTATGAGAATATCTTTAGATCTGTTCACAAATTACAGTTGATTCAAGATACAAAGAGCCAAAACAGAATTGTTCCAAGCTAGCCAAATGATAACTATGACTAAAATATAACACATCAATTATATAACAGATAAGGTCCTTATCTAATACAATGTTGCATAGTTCAATGCATGGTGCTTTGAGGAGAAAAACAAGAAAACTTAACTAAAAAAGCAAATCTTACTGAAAGCAAAGTTGACATAAAAAATGAATGATGAAAAATTAAAACTTGAATAGAGAAGTAGTGCTTAGAATGGAATCAAATGACTGTAGTCTTACTTGCTCATCTGCAGCTCCCATCAAACCAGGTTTCTTATTCCGATGATCACTATCAACTGGAGGGAAAGTACCACCTTTCCATTCTATCCTTTCTGGCCCATAGACCATATCTTTTTCCTTCTAAGCACATGGAATAAAAAGAATAATAATGAGAATTAATTTCTCTCAACAATTACTACAAGAGTGAATTAATAAAATAAAATAAAAACTGAGTTTCCAAGAAAAGGTCAGTCAGGTACACCTGATGATGAGGCAAGCCCTCAAGACTTAAATTACATTATGCATTTTTATGGGAATGTATTTTATAGTAGTATGTTTTGAATAAATTGTCCCCTTGGACTGTTAGGATTAATAAATTTGTTAAAGCAAAATCTCTGAAAATGATAAATG
Organism: Pachydiplax longipennis; assembly: GCA_036926295.1. Taxonomy (NCBI): domain Eukaryota; kingdom Metazoa; phylum Arthropoda; class Insecta; order Odonata; family Libellulidae; genus Pachydiplax; species Pachydiplax longipennis. The sequence continues at coordinate 9,722,785 of JAVFKF010000010.1, forward strand.
TTGTCTTTAGGGACTTCATCTCTGTGAGATCCTGATGAACATTTTCTATAGAAATCTACAAATACCAACAATCACTACATACATTACAGATAAAATCGCTTACAGGATGTTCTAATCCTGATGGAAGTTTTACTTGGACATCTTGCATCTTCTTGAATTTAGCCCAAACTCTGGAAAGAGAAAATGAGGCGCTAATGAGCTGATTGCTTTTAGTACATGAAAATCGATATTACTGGAAGAAAATAAATTCAATGCTAAAATTGATTGCTTCACTAAAATGATAGATAACTTATAGATTTAACTATTAAATTTTTAACAGGCATAAAAATTGTCATGACTCGTACTAAAATTATTCCAAATATTTTAGTTAAATTATGAGGCAATTTAATTCCAACTTTCAGTTAATTCAAATACTGTAACAAAGAAAATTTCCTTACATGATATAAATTCAATGAATTATCATAATACTAGACAAAAATAACTGGTATAAATATTGTTCTAAATCAAGGAGCACGGTAAATGTAAGCAGATATATAATACCAATGCCTTTTTATTAATTAACTGTAAATTATGTAAGTCAAATAACTGAAGTATTTCTCAATTTGCATATATTTTACTTACTTTTTACCACAGTAGCCTAATCCAACGAATCCCAGTATAACTGCTATTCCAACACCAACCCATATCTGCACTTCTCTAGATCCTTCTGTAATATAATATTGACAAGTATAATACTGAGTAATTTACGCAATTAATATACTATTATTTATCAATCAAGTACCAAAATTTTATAATGAGATATGAAATATTTTTAGCAATAATCAACAATTATAAATTATGTAACAACATGGACAACTTTCAATACTTTCACAAACGTAATTATCACAAAAAAATGCAGTTCACTTACTTGCATTGAAGCAGTTTGCTTCCCCAACCTCACTCCAGTTTCCTCGGAAAACATTATTTCCAGGAGCTACATTTATAGCTCGAACTGCAAAAGTATTGATCTGTGTACCTTCAGTTCGACAATCAGGTATACTCAGGGTGGCATTCAGTCCTGAAAATAATTAAGTAAGGGTAAAAATTTTAATTATATTATTAACGAATCTATTGTCTCCTAAAACAAAGGTTATAAAATTCAAATATGCAAATACAGATAATATAATAATAAAAGATTCCTTCAAAATAAAACCCTGGACAAAATCAGCAAAATAACCTATAGTGTTCATAGTGACTAAGCAATTGATACAGATTATAACAACAATGGCGATAGCAGAAGATACTCTGAAGGATGAGGAGACAGATGTGGTTAAATTTGCATAGGGTTAGATACAATTTGGAAATGCACATTTCTTCATATTTCTACCAATAAATTTTCTATAGAAATACAGGGGAATGAGGCTGCATGAACTAGAATTTTACGAGAATGTCAGAATTATTGGAAAAATCAAGGCATCATCCAAATTTTTGTAATTAAAAATTGGTTCTGGATAGATAATAATGATCTAATGATGGGATTTGTAGCTTTTTACAGGAGTCCTAAAATTTCTCTCTTCATCACCAGGCTTCAGACTTCTTCAATTATAATTTGACTGAAAATTTTCCAAGCTATGTCAACCACATTCACCGCCTACAGGTGAGAGAGGCTACTCTGACCAAACACTGCCAAAATAATGTATTTAAGGTATTTCAACGTGAACTATGGTCAAAGAAAAGCAGGTTACAAAGAATCTTAAATAGTGGAGAAGGTAGGTACCACAAGGATCATAAATCTTGGCAGGGTCAGAAAGTATCTATTATAATACAAAAATCGTTGGAAAAAAACTGGAGCGCCACTAATTCCTAACTTATGTTTCCTATCCAATAAAAATTTAGCTTATTTTATTAAATGAATGTTTTGATAGGTTTCCCCCTCCCTGGATCCAACTTTTAACTCGCAGGACAGATCAACTTGAGTACCACTAATTGGAGATCATAGCGCTATTGAATTTTTATTTACCTTGACTTATTTTATAAGATGGATGTGCAGATGGATTTTTCCCCTCTCTGGTTCCAACTTGTAACTCATAGTAGGTTGTTATGCCAGCTGCATCCTTGGGTGGTAGCCAAGTCACCACAACTTGGGACGAGTTGATAAATTTAACAGTAGGACTTTCCATAGTGCCAGGTACTATAAAGAAGAGAAAGTACATAAACTAAAGCTACAGCCAAAAATCAGGAGCAAAAGTGACACAAATATGAAACTAGTTTTAATCCTATTAAGATCAGAAAAGAATATGTAAATGCAACTGAAGAAGATTAATCAAAAATGAATTTCCAAATTTTCTTATCTATTCATCAAGTGATTCTTTACAAAAATTGCCATGGAAAGAGGCATTTACATAAATATTGTAAAATACTACTTAAGCCTGTATTTTCAGGAGTTCATGAATTTCTCCACATATCAAATGTCAACAATTTCGCAACTATATTACTAGCTAATTACTGATTCAAAGTATTATGCTAAAAATATGATCACATTTTTGTTGGAAGACAAATGACAATTTAAGCAACGACGGTTGAAAATAATTTGAAAGCACTGCGTTAAACTTACTTCCCACATCTGTTCGGACAATAACTGGATCAGATTTCACAGAACAGGATACTGTGCAAGCTGCTACACTCACATTATAATTGGTGAAACTCTTCAGATTACTTAATGTTACCTGAAAATTAGTTAAAATACATGTAAGACTTTCAAGAGATCAGCTTTCAATAATATGAAAAAATTAGATTCCACTTATTTCATTAATGAACTAATATATATGTTTGCAAACAGTTTTTCCATTCTTTGCAACTCTCTCCCTCAAAATTTGTTTTTCCAGAATCTCATGTCCTTTATCACACTTAAAGACCACCAAAAACTGCCTAAAAAGAACTATTGCCCATTTAAGAAAAACTAGGCAGCATTCAATATGAACTGAGAATTTCTGACACTTTTTCACATATTATTTAACATTTACACAAATGAATCCAAATATTCCACAGCAGAATCCAGACACTAAAAAAAAAAAAATTACCAGAAAAGTTCCTTGGTAATGATACTTGTTAACTGAGATATCAAGTCAATGTGTGCAACAATTCCAAAATTTCAATTGAAGAAAATAAAATTGACTGAAATTGATGGGAATTTATGATATATAAACTTCAATTGGATCAAAAATTTTTATATACACGCTTCTCATTACAAGTTTTGTTCTATTTGAGCTCATCTGAGCAAATAATCTATTTTCAACATATATCCATCATAAATTCTCTAATAATTACAGGAACTTTCCCGAGGCCAGCTTTTTACATATAAGTGTACCAGTAGATTATGAGAAAGTGAAAAAATACTAAAGGTAACTGATATGAGTAGTGGAAAGAAGAGCCACCACCTTTCCAATATACTTAAATGCTAGCTCAGCAAAAACACTTACATGTGATTCTCTATTTTCCACCTTCATTGCCTTGTCATTGTAGAAAACCTCAAAGTACCTAAGAACACCATTCATTGATACTGGAGGAACCCAAGAAACTTTCATAGTGGAGTTGGTAATTTCAGTTACTGTTACATTGGTAGGTGGTGTGTCAGGTGCTGAAATTAATTAATTGATTAGGTTAGAACATGGTCTATAATTACAATTCCTTGTCATCATATCAGCTTGAATAAAATTAAATACCTCCTTCAAAAGTTGTATTATATAAAGGATCACTCTGTAAGCCTTCCCCACTTTTTGTGAGAACAGACACTGCCACCATGTATGTTGTATATGGTTTTAAATTGTCAATTCTACCATGGATTTTTCCCGAGTCGAATGTAGTGTTTTTCTCAGGTTCTTGAAAGAAACAGAAAAAATGAAATTTAATTAGCATTAGCTCAAAATATTCTGCAATTATGTTTTAAAATTGAGATATTAGAATAATACATAGATGGAAAGTAAAACAATATCAACAACGACACTACTAAATCTACAATTTTATCTCAAACATTTCAAAGGATAATAATGCATTTGAAATTATAAAAATTGAATACAATGACTAGCATTTGACTTCAGAAGATAAAATATCCTGAACTCACTTTTGAATTTTTCTGATAAATATTTACTAAATATGTACTGATAAAATATACTAAATACGAAAATGAGAAATTCTGCCATAATAATTCGGGCATTAAAAACAAGAGAAAATTAAGTTTACAATGTCAAAATGTATAAAATACTTGAATAGTAAATGATTAGTACAAACATTCTACGGAGGAAGTGATTTAAGCACCTTTGAAATACCTTTGACAGGCACAATGAAGTAACTTCACACAGTAAAATGTCTTACCTCTACATGTTAAATTGTAAGGAGAAATTATTGGGCAATAGTATACACGGTATCCCTGAACTAGGCCAATACGATCAGAGCATTCCAGTTTCCAACCCACTTCAATGAATGTGGATCCACTGTGGTTAATCCAAACACTTTTCATTTTTCCAACAGCTAGAAATAAGAATATAACAGCATGAAAATATTATTAGAAAATGATCTTCCTCTGTGTAAACATTCTTTAATTCCAGAAGAATATTAAAGAAAATATATTTCATCTCATTAAAATACACAAGGTATTTAACAAAAGATACAAATAAAAAATATAAATAATAAGAAATTTAATATATTTTTAAGTAAAAAAGTTGAGAAACTAAAATTTGGAATTGCTTTTCATCTATTCCATATAGCTACATGTATAATACAATAAAGTGAAAGTACAGAGAATGCCTATAAAGACAAATGAATAAGATCAAGTTTAATTGAAACCAATTACAAAGTATACTGGAAATTCCTCATCAAAGGAGATTCTTCTATTATATCACTAGTTTCACTAACAATTAGTTACAGTTACTAAAAATTGAATTCAATTCCTTATATTAAAACCTCATAACCTTTTACACTAAAAATCTATTAATCACTATTTAACCCACCTTTATTATGGATAACTGTACAGGATGCCCATACCATTCCACTACTTGCTGTTAATGCATTTGCTGATATGGCAAACTGATAAATTTTATCTTCAGGAACAGTGATATTAATAATCTGAGAGTCCTTAGGTACCTTGGTCCAGTTTAAGTAACCCTGAGAAACAATTAAAATTGTACAATATTCGGAATCAAGCTTGTAATGAGATTACTCATCGATATTAAATTTTTCAGACATACCATGCACTGATATGGTCTGTCACGATCATTGTCGCACCAGAAGATGGTATAATTCACAATTTTAGCATGATCTTTGGAATGCTTCCAGGAAAGTTCATAAATTCCATTTCCAAATGCAATTTTTGTGAAAGACAATGGTTCTCCAGGGACTGAAGTAAAAAGAAAAATGAATCAAGTTTAATCTAATATACATTACTTTTAACTTAAAATACAATTAATAAATTTTTACAAAACTAGAATTACAGAGAGAAATGGGTGACAAACTACTTGGAAACTACAAAGAAATACTGATCTCAACATTCCCAGATAAATTAGCCATGTTGCAAAGCTATAGGTCTGCAAGGTAGATCAACCCATATGCCTACAATTGCTAGCAAAAAAAGATGTGGCAAAAATGCAACTGAATCCAAACCACCCAGTATGACGCATAGAAAGGAGGAAATTTTTGACCTTATGGGCTGCTCTATAACCAATAATTTCTCATAGAAAATTATCTTGACCTCTATGATACTTTTATATCTTTGAGAACTAAAATAGTGATAAAATGGATCAGACACTGCACCTTCTTTTTATAAGAATTTAACTTCTGAACAAATGTAAAACCAGAACTTTAAACAAAGATTATTTTTCAATTGCAATAAGATGAAAACAAACATAAACTCTTCAACTGGCACTGAATATGAAAAAGCCCTTTGGCATGCAAAAAAACTGATATTCATATTGTCTAGGTGATATGTAATGATACTTTCATAATGAAAATTGAAAAAAATATCAGCATTATCATGATTTTAACCTGACAAATTTGCAATTCTATTTTCATAGCAAGGTATAACACACAATACAGAAATTATTACTCACGTTCTGTTGAGCTAGGAATGACAACCACTGAGGAATCTTTGGAGTATCCCTCAGTGTTTGCAGAAACAATCGTAAAGGTATACCGATTGTGTTTCAGACCTTTGAATTTTGCGTATGACTTTGACACTTCATTAGGAACCAAAACTCTGAAAAAACATAAAGGGTAAGAAAAATATTATATCTTATATTAAATGAAAACAAAAGCATTTATAAAATAATGATACTTACCGATCATTATCATTTTCTTTGACTTTAATAAATTTGTACTCAAATTTATCTCCATTGTGCATGTGATCAGGTATTTGCTGCCAATACACATAAACATCTCTCAATGGTAATCCACCAAGTATTTCAAAACTTCCAATATCAGTCTTTGGTGCAGCTCCTGGAACTGTAAAATTATTTCTTTTAAATATGCCCTAGCTATCTTCTACATAAAGACAAAATAACAGGCTAAAAACTTACTATCTGGGTTTGTTCTAACGGTAACTTTAGCAGCCTCGGACCACATATCATCTCTAAGCGCAGCTGCAGATTTTGTGAAGACACGAATGTCATAAAAAGTATTGGCATACTGAAGATTCGCAAGTTTGAACATGTGATGTATATCCTTGATGTTCAATCCACTAGTATTGGCAACCTATAAAAATATTAAGATATAGTAGAGATATTATTATTAATCTGAATATAAGATTCAGAAGTTTAATGGTGTTGCAACAGCTTTCCTCTAATCAATTTTTTGTAGTGATAGAGTAATTAGATTTGAAAACAGACATACCTCCCACTTGTCTCGAGGTCCCCAATGATGTTGATATTCAACTTTCTGGATGAGTCCAGGAGGAAAAACCTCAAAAGGATATGGAATTTTCCATCGCAAAAGAATACTGTAGGCAGTTTTGTTGACCACTTTCAAATCTTCAGGTTTAGCTGGTAATACTAAAGTAAAAATATTTTTAAAATTACTTTAAATAAACAATCTTCTTAACTAGACTAGATTTAGCTTTCAAGGTCTCATCTTTCACATCCCCCATTACATATTCAACTAAAATATTTTATCAGGTAACTAATACGGATAAAGATTTAAAAAATGAAACTATATTAAGTCCTCAAACAGCAGAAGATCACCAGATGTGATAGTTTTAATGTGGTTAATCATCGAATACCTGATTTCAGAAGACATGATCATATTTAAAGTAAGAAACTTTTCACTTTTTCACGCCTTCCAGAATTTATGAATTATACACTGTCAACCTTCAATAATTCCTTCTGGATTAGAAATTAAACTTTGAAGCAGTAAATTGGTCAAACCCAAATACACAATTGTAAAACATCATAACTATGTGCAACTCGCATATGAAGTGCTTATTAATAAACTGAAAGAAAAGGAAACTATAGGAGACTGAATAATATTCTGAATCTCTATCTACTCTGAATATTACTTTTAAAATATTATATTATATATAGAATATAAAATACTGACACACACAACTGAGGTCTGTGGAAAGTATAAAGACTTACTGTGAGCATAATGATGAAATTTTATGGACGTTGTGATGTTACCAAGTACATTTTGTCCAACCAGTGTAAAAAAATAATATTCATAAGGTTGTCGATACTGAGGAACAGTACTTGAATTCCAGAAACATCTATTCTCACGAACATCCAGCATGTCAGGACAGCCATGAGGTGTTCTGAAGAAAAATAGTTGAACTGAGAAACTGATTCTGATCAAAATCCATACAGCTATCACAGATTCCATAAGGTAAAGAATAATTATAAAAAATGAACAAATACAATAAATGTAGATTTTAGCATTAAAAAAATAACAAGATATACTGAGTAGTTAAAACATTTAACAAACCTTTGATGACTATCAGAAGTAATACAAAATTGAAAAGGTATCAAAATAACTATTCTAGACATTATGCAGTCAGTTACTCCTTTACAGAATAGCTGATATGAAATATGCATATACTTTACCAGTAATTGAGAAAATGTATTGATTTAATGAGTTCCACATTTAGTTAAACATAAATACATACCGTCCACCAGCTCTCCCAGGTGTTTTATACTGAAGGGTGTAGTTAGTATGAAGATAGTTCTCTGGAGGCACCCAGGTACAAGTTAAACTCTGCCAGTTGTGTGAAGTACATGTAAAATTACGAGCTTCCTGAGGTTTATCTGTAAAATGAGAAAATCTTGATCAAATATCTTTCCAAAAATTATAGAGGAGAAGGGAAGCAATGCTTAATTCCCCTACTTTTATCCACCACTCTATATTTACTTCATAGTATTCTGTAAAGATTTTAAGCTTTCCTAAAGATTTACTTGAGAAATGGTTCATGGGTTACTATGAGATCTCCTGCTAATGCCATTTCAATGGAACATGCTGCCACCATCCTTTGAGATGTGAGGCACTATGAAACATTAGCCTCATAATGCAAACTTACCAGCAGGTGCATGTACTATGACTCTACTTTCCTAATCGATTACTGATGTATTGCTCTCAGAAAAATGGAAAAGGTAGACAAATCAGAGAGAAATACAAGTATAAGTTGGGTGGATAAACTGGCAAAGAATAATTTGTAGCATCTTAAGTCTAGAGGAAGTATAATGCAAATGTACTGGAGATGAGACCATAATTAGGGAAATTATGCTAAGTTGATTGATGTTGGTAAAAGTCCATGAGCAGTTTCTTCGATAACCTTCAAGCTAAAAGTCATGACCAGAAAGTTCTGTACATTCCCACTTCTAATAAGTATGTATTATAGTATTCAACAAGAAATATTACCAATGTTGATGCAAATCAACAAGAAAAATTAAAATCAACTGTACACCCATTTTACAGTGACTCAGAGAATATGGCATAATATCAGACTAGTTCTCATAATAATCAACAAACTTCGAATGAGAATTAATACTTACATCCTACAACAGCTTTGTTGAGGCAAACATTTATTTCAGCTTCTGGAGTTTTGAGGCGACAATAAAACATATTATTTGAAGCAGGCATTTCCTTTATATACAACTGCAATGTGGTAGCATCCTTCAAAATTAAGAATTCCTTGGATACCTGTAATTTAAATTGCAATTCTTATAAAATATGAACTTTGAAATAAATTTCAAAATGCACCTGGAATTCAATACGGTATGAAGTAACTTATTGAGTAAAATATATTATTTAATTCTCAAATACATTATAAGAGGACTTGTATAGATAAATTCAAATAATAATTAAAAAGTTTTCTTAAAAGATCACAATTATTTCTCTCACTTTACTTACATGTGGAGAATGAATTCAATTAAATCAATATCTTCTCAAATTTACATCTAAGAAAATCATAGAGAAAAATACTCATAACCCTAACCTAATCCTTTAATTTTAATTTTGGAAACTTTTACACCTTAAGAAAAATAGTCATCTACTTACCATATCCTTATTTCTATAGAACACTAAATCTGATGCATTTCTTCCAATAGCATCTGGGTGTGACAAGTCCAACACACAGCTTATGTTTAAGGTCTGGCCCTCTTCCAAATATATATCGCCTTTTGGATATGTGACTGAATTAATAGAAAAGAAAACATTTCAAAATTAGAAGAGAGATTAATTATTCAAAAATCTGAATTGTTTCAATATCAATTTCATCAAATGCAAGTTCAGAGGAAGTGAAAACAATATGTATGGCTTACAATATTATTGCAATATTATAACAATATATTTATTTTCACAGAATCAATTAAAACAAAATCTGTAGAGTTCTATGATTATGTGAAATATAAAAAATTCTTTTGAAAACACCTAAATACAAAATCATATTAATGGCAAGAGCCTATACCCTTAATTTCTTTGAGCTCATTTTAGTCCAAAATTCTCTGTTTTATATTTCTACCTTTAAGAATGTTAGACCCAAAATTAACTTCTTAAAAAATTCAACTAAATTTAGTGCTTACCACCAGGTGTGTCCAATCCAGGGGCACAGATTTTGTTCCGATCTGAAGCAGTGCATAATGGTAGGATAAAGAGGGTAAGAAGAAGTAAAGGAAGAGGAGTCCTTTCAACCCTCCTTTGGGGTGAATGCCACCTTAAGACCCTCTCCATCATCAGATTACCACCAAGGGTACTCACAACAGAATCCTCATCACTAAAATGAATTAACAGAAATTAAAATCAAAATTCATGCTATATAAATCACACAATAGTGCGGTAGACTAATGCAACAATTTGATAAAAGTTGAGTGTGACTCATTAAGGATATATATTAACATGTATTTTCATATGTATATATACTAAGAAATTAATAACATTTTCTGCTCAATACAAGATACAGGCTTTATTATTTCTACACCATTTCACCTTCATTGAGTCTTTCTTTGCGATATCAGAATAGTAAAATTTAAAATTCTCTCTCTTTCAAAGGATTTCAACTAAACTCTATCAAAATGAAAAAATAAAAGTCAAGGTTTTACATCTTACTTTAGACAGTAGAATGCTTTAGTACTAGAATATGACATTTGCTCCCGTATAGGTATTTCATACCATTGTCCTCACTTTCTATACATAAACCATAAAAGCATCCACTAAGTATCCCAAGTCATTGTTTTTAATTATAGATTATTCTCTCCACATCTTCATGTGCATTAACATTCAGAGTACAGCTCTGTATACATTTTTCACTTTCTTAAACGAAAAATACAAATAAGAGCATAATAAAATAAATTATTTGTTTAGAGGAATTGATTTTGTGGTAACATGTTGATACAAAATAACTTTTCATAACGCTGCTATATTCAATCTAAATAAATGACTGAATCCTTCTGACTTAGACCTTAATAATATACTATCTTCCTCACAAAGGAAATAAAACTATTTAAGTTAAAATTGTCTTCGACTACAAATGAAATCTCATAGAGGAGATTTAATTGTTAGCATGACATTAAATTTACCAAAAGAAAATGACACATGGAACTTATGAATATAGAGCTAATAACATTTTGATTTCAACAGCCAGAATTGATTAGAGTCTAAACAATTGTAATGCTCTATCTAGTCTTATATTAAAATATAAAAGATTGACTTACCATAGTGAATTTTCATCTCTGGCCATATATCTTCTTAACACGTTTTCAGTAAAGCCATAAATGGTATCCAAAGCCACATCAATGCATCTATAAAGAGGAAAGTTAAAGTGAGAATTAAATTTAAAGTAACTTCCAACAACCTAAATTACCAATGCATATAAACTATTTGCAATAAATACAACTGAGCATGAAAAATAAAATATTCTCAATAATTAATTATTCTTCGTTTTCATAATGAAAAATTAATATAATTTACGATCTGAATAATAAAAAAGTTATACCACTGATTTTAAAGAGTTTATAAATCATTTACTAAATCAATATAAAATATAATTGTATCAAGTGATTCGTCAGAAAGTGGTTCACAAATCTACAAGCACATAACCAGACTAATCTAAAAACTAACGCCATTCAGGAAATGGCCCTTCTTATGCACCTTCCTTGACCAGACTGGTAGTGTGTGGATATGGGCATAATATATACAAGGATAGATAATAAAATTTCGGAAGGGATTTATTCCACAAGCCATTTCCCCTCATCCATCCTATTATTGTACAATTCTGACCTTTCCATGTGAACTCAAGCCAATAAAGATATAAATTCTGTGAAAATTGGATAACATCAAGAAAAAAATGAAGAGGTTTTAGAGAAGATAAGGGGGTACAACCCTTAAATGATCTTCCTATCTGAGAAATTGCTAACAGAGGATATGAAGGAGGCAGGATTCCAGGGAATTAAAAGTTTCATAAACTTGATTTCAGAACATAATTTATATGAGAATGAAGAGCACGTCGGAGATATGACTGATGAAATTGCAAACTGTGAAATCTAAAGGTTAGTCCAGACTGTAGACATTGTTTGTACACATCAGCGAAATTTTCTCAACTTTTTACAAACAGTTCAGGAACATTGCATCACAACAGTCAAAGACAGTAAACATTTTACTGTCTGTGACTGTCCTGTCTTGATGGCCTGAATTATGTAAGGATAATTACAGCTTGAAATAAAAGATCATGTGTAATAAAGACTAGAATAGCAAATTACCTTTCCAATATTTTTTAATTAAAGAAAAAGCAATTTCTGTGAAATAGCACATGTGTTATGCCAAATATTAGGTAAATAACTAGCAATTAAGAGGCAACAAATTTTGAGAATTTGAGAAATAATGGAATCATTTCTTAAAATATACAGTACTTTCAAAATAAAATAAGGTGAAGCCAAATGGTATCTTAGTGACTAACACATGACTAAAGAATCAACTATTATTCCTCATTGTCATTAGAGACTAAATGGTCCAGCTGCCATGGTAATCCCCCAATTCTTTCACTATGCTGGATGAACAACAAGACTGCAATCCAGAAGTAAACTTCATTTTACCATTTTCTATCTACACTCAGTCCCAGTTCAATTTTTCCTTTGGAAGATGCTAATAAAATGTTATGAAAGTGCTTTACTGATGTAATTGACTTAACTACAGAAAAAAACAGGAGCTGTATGCAGAAGATGAATTAGCAATTCTAGTTTGGGAAATAATGCCAACTTGTACAAAAGCTGAGGATGGTAATGGTTCCTACAGTCAAAAATTCTTACTCGGAGAGAGATATTAGTTAACCTATATAAAGAATGTATTCTCCATGTAACAAAGACTATAATGTGGGAAACCACATTTTTTTTAATATTCTGACAAAAATATCAAAGATACTATTAGATCCATGGGAAATGAAAGATCAACTAGAACTTTAGATGTTTTATTAAGGGGAATGAAATCCTTCCAAAAGTATGACCAGCAGGGATATAAGAGTACGAAAATAACAATGTCCTAAAAATTATAAACACCATATTGTGACGTAAACAAATGCTTAATTTGACTGTACTCATTTGGTTCAATTAAATCTTACATAATTTACATTTTCGAAATATATCATCCATGTAAACGTTAAATCTTTTCTACTAGTACATGAATTGTATACAATTTTTAACGATGCTTTCAATCGTATAAATAACTCAACCTGGTATACCTTTCTTATTTTCTGCGATACAGACAAAACTTGTGCGGCACAGTGCGATTGTGAGCTTTATTTTTGGGATTCTTTTTCTGTCTCTTTAACTAAATTATACATTACAGTAAATATCAGCAATTTAAATTGATACTGTTATCAGTTTTCGTATAAATTTCGGTATTATGAAATTGCTTAAGTTATCGCAACGATGTTTCTGTATTTCACAATAAGTTGTACATTGCTAAAAGGGATTACATATATTTCTTTTCAATAATTCTTTAAACTATAAAGTAACATGCACTAAAAGTAACTATAAAGTAACTTTTGCACCTTCAAAGTTTCTGACGCGGCTTAATTTTCGTATTTTCATTTTTCAAACGTCCACACACACACACATCATTTTAAATATAATTTCAAGGAAACAACGCAATCTTAGGAGGACCGGGCCTAAATATGTAACAAAGATCAATCACCAGTTACCAAATTAGGATGTCAATGATTACCTGCAAAGGTTAATATTCAGGTACTGTAATGAATGAGCTTCATTCAAGTTAAATGCATATGACCCGCAAAACAATACATCTAAAGAGCAAAGCAACCGGGAAATCAAATTGTAAATTCCATTCATCATATAGAAATATAATCTTATTCTTAAAATGCGAGCTAAAGTTAGAGATTTCCGGGAAATGACGTGTCTTTTGGGCCAAATTTGCTTAATATAATTTCCCAAAGTAATTTGGCATCTCAAACAAGTTACAAACTTTAAGATAATAAGAACTCCAACTTCTCAGAATTCAATCGTAATAACATTACGACTACGATGACCTTTCTACGCGAAAAGTCTTAGCCAATCATAAATATGAGCGAAAAGGGTTCATCAGCGATAATTGATCATAAAATAGTACCCAGACGGCGGTGTCACTGCCATTAGATTTCGTTTCTGATAATCAGCTTGACATTTGGTCAGCGACCTAGAGGCCAAGAATTTCTCAGAATTATTTATTCAATGAAATCTTTCTCAGGAAACGGAGAGAGACGACATCGCAAACACAATGCTACTTTTAACGCAATAACTACTTTAATCACTACTTTTTCACTTAGAGCCTACCATCATCATCAACTTTAGGCAAACATGGGTCTTTTTCTAAACGAATCCAATGCTTTGCTGCTTCATTCCACCTGATTACTTCACCACAAACTACGCTTTTAAAAGTTACGAGAAATGGCAGTTTGTGGCTCGGTTTTAAAAATAGTAGCCCTTGAAAAGAGTTCAAGATGGGTTCATGGATAGTCAATGACCTTCAACTCGAGATATAAACACCTAATTTCCTTAAAAATAAATAATATAAAAATTTTACGACAATGTGATTCTAAAGTTGGTAACCATGCCAGTGATACGACAGACGAATACTCCGAGATGACCAATCGATTGGTGGCCAAAACTATACCTACCTAAGTTTAACAACATACTTTGCTGCCTTTATTCACCCACTTCGCATAGTTTTTCCGATAAATGAGAAATCAGTTTACTTGCTCTTCCGTCAGATGGCATTGAAAACCTGATAAATACGAACGTACCTCTGCAAAATTAGACGCTTAGTTCTCATACCGCTACCCTAAGAATTTAATATCCACTCGTAAATTTCAGGGGAAGAAACTTAAAATAAAATATATCAGCAATTTTCGTCCAGTCCTTAAAATGAATCGATAAGAGTTAAAAGAAGACGAAGTCAACGAGGTAAAGCGTCCAACGGTTCGTAGGAAGACGTCGTGAAGAGGCGTACGCATTAAGGATGAATAGGAATTCTAGGAAAAGGGAAAAAAGGATGAAGAGGCGTCAGCAAGGAATGAAGAGGAAGGCCACTTTAACGGGCAGGCGAGCAGCTAAAATTCATCGAAGGCGAATACGGCTGAGCGTAGAATGAGGGGCGAAAGAAGGTGAAAAATAATTCGGCTTACCGGGAAATGGATTTTAACTGCTAAGCTAGCGCGGAGTAAGCTATCAGAAGCCGAGCGGAAGATATTTCGCCGAAGCACTAACAAGCGTCAGCAAATCGTGCTACTTTTTCCTTAAACTCTCGAGTAATATGAATAAATCGCTGAATATTGGCGGCTACTCGCGCGTGCATAACAATCTAAGATCAGAAAATTATTTTGCTAACAAAGAGGAGAAATCGAGTTCTTAATTGGCTCGTGTTTGAATTAGGCCATTACGTGAAAGAACTTACGACCGAGCCTTTATCTTTGCCGAGTTCAGACGTCGATTCCGCAAAATATTGGAAAGGAGATTCGAGGAAAGCAATACACCACCCCTCCATACTACGTCATCGGCGGTATAAAGCGCTATTTCAAAAATAAAACAGACATGAGCCTGTTCTATCAACGATGGACCTGAAGGTGAATCGGCGGGGAAATTTACGCATATATATAACGGTGACCATTATCAATTCGTCATAAAATCCGACTCCCTGTCATTCATCATTATCTTCTCAGATAGAATGCTACCGCATTGACTAATCACGAAAGAGGAAATAATCTAACCACAATGAATTTCTTCCAGCCAACGTCTTAATTGATTCGCAAACGTCGTTTTTCGCATGAGAACGTATGGATTAAGCGCGAGCAGTTCGGCAAAACAAGGCTTCAAAATGGACATCCAGAGCGTCAACTACGGAGGAAACGGATGGAATGATTCGATAACGAAGATGAGGACGACAAATTTATAGCAATGCGTTATGAAAATTTGCCGAAAACTCCATTTACCGAAGGAAGAAAGCTGTACGGGCAAAAATACGTCGACGGTTCGCGGCGATGAAGATTCTGTAGCATCATCATTTTTCCACATACTTCTTACGTCAGCGACGGCAGCCGCCAGAATTGAGATCTTATATGTCTAGCAAAGGAAGGGACGAATTTAATTCCCGCGTGAATACACGCGTCACCTTTGTATGAAATACGCACCAAGTAATCTCCTATTCAGATTATCTGCATTACAAGATGGCACATCTATGATGACAAGCAAAGATGGCACGAGCCTATTTTCAAAACATCGCACCTTCAAGTCGGCGATTTTCACATGAGATTCGCACCTACTTGGGGAAGATAGCAAACGAGGAATTTACAGTTTCATCTACAGAGAAAAATTTTTTATCAATTCAATCGCGCGGACACAATGGCACTAGCAATTACTTTTGATTGAAAATACATAAAATAGCCGAAGAGGTTTCCGGTAAAAGAAACCTGAATAAATACTTCGATTGGAAAAATGAATTATTTCGCGAAAGCAAACAAGCGTACGAATAACTTCATTACAATTTATTGGATTATCGGTAAATTAGTGAACGAAAACATTTATCGGCGGTCGGATGATACTACCAAACCAATAAATAATTAAAGATAAATAAACTTTGTAACGGGATGTTCCAATTATTCCAGTAAAACTCTTTATTCTTAGAACAGATTAAGCTATCGAATTTTAAAATTATGATTGCCATACACAAAAGCAGAAAATAATGGTGACGGTATGCTATGAATAAAATAAAATGCATTGCCTCGGAAAGCGGGGAACATGCATAACTCTCGAGAGCATAGTGTAGCTCAACAGGTTGGCATCTAAGAACATACTCTAACATCATCTACACATGCTAAAATAAGTGCAAGTTTCAGCCTTAAAATCTACAAATCAAACGACACTTCCAAGAGAGGTTTTAGGAGTTCGTTTTACTATCAAAGGAAGAAATACAGAAGGCCACTTTTACTGTACCTAAAACTCTAGAGGTATCTGAGAGATGCTTACTTCGATGACCACTAACTGAATAGTCTAGTGCTGAAGAACTAATCTAATATTGGCAGATTGTTTTCTTCAAACTTGAGCACACAATTCCAAACGGACTCCAACTACACCAACGTGAAGACCGGAGGAATCAATAAATTAAATCTTGTCACGACCTTCAAATACGAGATATTCCATAGAATGCGAAGAAGCGAGAAACGACTACAAATGTATTGTTCCACTCCAGTCCGAAACCTATTACGAGGAAAATTCAGAAGGTCACAAAGGGCAACGAATTCCAGTTCTCATGGAAATTACTGAGAATGTGTTTAGACGGCTAACCTATCAGAAATTTTCGTCAATGCAGCGATTTTCCTCCAACGAAATGAGCTCAGATTAGCAACGCTGATACTTAGTAAGTAAATAGATAAGTCGAAGATAATAAAAGTCGAAGCAAGTATAAATAGGTCTCTGAAAAATACATTCACTGGAAAGTAAAACTGAATGCTTCAGCAAAATATGCGTTATTATTCCGATAAACGATTTCAATCAATTAAGATTCTAAATGCTACGCCTGTGAAACAGATTTTCAATTTAAATGACGAAGAATTTAAAATATTATCTGATACACTCAAGACAAACGTTAAATCTTGAGGATAAAATAACTATCGGAGTTATCTTATTACCTAAATGCTAACTGACATTAGGATCAACAGAAGAGGGTGAAAAAGATTTTCTCTGTCAACTCGAGTAAAAAATAAATAGGCTACCAGATATTTCCTTACATTTTTCAAATGAGATTACGTCACTGTGACTCAAAGCAAGATCTTCAAATTTCCCAAGCGGTTTCATTCGATCAAAGTTCCGCGACGGATTCGCCCTAGTAATTTAACTCTGATAAATTCAGAAATCAAACCAACTAAAACTTGATTTTAGTAAAATGTGAGGGAAATCTGTAGGAGATTGGGGTATCGCAAACGAAATGCTACTTTCTTAAAATCAGCGATGTTACTTCAAAATCTGTCAAATGATGCTTTGTGATAAAGTTAACCTGTAATATTAAACTTCATCCAATACCTTAACATACGGTATATTATTAATACGCTCAGTTGAATGTCTAATAATTGAAAACTTTGGAAAAGTGGGATTAATTTTCGATGAGGTTGAAAACTTAGTATTTGGGAACACAAAACGCTAAGTCAAAGCAATCACACAATACTCGGCCAATTCTCTACATTAAGCGATACTATTGGGTACTGAGTAACCCTCTCCAAATTATCGACGGATAAATTTCACCCATTGTAGCAACGGTCATTTTCTCACTGACTCTTCTTCACACCCAATAACTCTCCAAAATCATCCACTTAAGCATCAAATACGAGCGAAAAGGAAGAGCAGCGGCAAGAAAGAGCGGTCACACAATACTAGCGATTTAAACATCCCAATTCACACGTCATTCAATTCGTACATGCAATGCCTCTCACGCCAGGCATACCGTGCTGAATGCTTTAATTTATATTTAAAGAGAGGCAGGCAGGCAGCTGAAATTCTTCTAACATATCCTTACATCTACGGCTACTTAAACACCAAGAAAGATCTTTTTTATTCACCGGTGAAAAGAATTCCCCGGCAGCATCCCCTCAATTCCCGAGGTTAAATCTGTTCCGTAGAGGTGAAATGCAATGGCAGAGGGAGAGCAACCCCAATTCTATACGGCCGCGACACCAAGTCTTCTTGAGTTATTCTAATGCAATCGATAAGCAGCGGGAGCGAAAATTACTATTAAAATATGATGCCTTAACGTCGTTTGGTTGAGCAATCGGTGTCTCGTTCGTCCGGAAATGGAAAGGGAACAGGAACAGGAAAGAATGTGGCGATTCAAGCGAGAGCGATAAGCATTACGAGCCTAATCAGCATTTACTAACCGTATTCTCTCCGCACAATAGCTATAATCTCTTGTTAAATGGGTAGTAATAAAATTTGTTTGAGATCGACAGTCCACTTCCACGAAGCGATAAAATATAAATTAGACTAATCTGGAGAAGCTAGATAAGAGCCTAGGTCATGTTAGGCAAATCGCAGAACTAAGGAATGGGGGACATTCCCCCATAAATTCCGTGAATCATACGTAATATCTGGCGAATAGTTCCTCATTTTATCTAAGATTCCTTACTCTTTACTAATACCTTTTAGAGCTAAAAATAGATAGAATTTCAATTACTTTTCAACGTTGGCCAACTTCGAAGTATAACATCAAATGACACGATTAACTAAGTTTTCCACTGAGATCACATCACCATGTTAAGATATTCAATGCAATCAGTACCCTATGGTGTATAATTTACACTATAGAATTATTAGACAAGCAGCGAAAACTGTCAATTTTCGATCTCATTCAATTCTATTCTATATAAATTTTTCAATCCTCATGAATAATCACTCAATCACGAATCGTTCAACATCAACTCTAAACATAAGACGTCGTTAAGTCTTTGGTTGGTTTTCTCGATTACAACCAGCATTGCGATACATTTAACGAATCAAAAATAATTCATTCGGATGAAAATATAACGTAGCAAATTTAGATACGACCAAGTCAGCGTTGGCGATATCAAGATTAACAGATCTGAAGATAAACATACGAGCTGGACGACTTTCGAAGCGTATTACAATAAGGACGAAAGCCTCCTAAAATTTCTTTTAATTACTTGTCAATCACCCGGAATGTGCAATTCGTGGCAACCCTACGAAGGACCCCAGTGAAGTTTCCGAAAACTAGGCGCCGCGAACGAGGATGCACGGTCAGGCCAGCCAACTGAAGTTATTCATCCTAGCTCAATGGAACTTTTAGCACTTGAGGAGCTGCACGGAAAACCACGATTTCTTACCGTTCGCATTTATGTCTTCATTCCGGCAAAATGCCACGAAAAATATTAATAATCGGTTACGCCGGTACCTCTTGTTTAGTTTCTTCGCTTCATTCAAATCCGCTACACATTTGCAGCCTTTCCAGGTTCGACTCTCTGAATTCAGTCGCTATAAATGGAGATTGACGATGAAAAATGCAGGAACTGCCCCTGGAATTTCGAAAATATTTCTGCAGAGGTTTGAGAGCGCTCTTCAGCGTTTGAATTGTCGTTCGCCCACGTTTAGACGTTCTATAACGCAGTCCGAACACTGTCTCGCACTTTTTTGGTTTCTACGAAGAAAGAAACGGATTCGATGCTGCTCGACACTCGTCTTCCCCTTTGCATGACATTACGTAACAATTTCACAAAAATAACATCTTGAGGCCAGTCTCCTTTAAACTCGCACAGCGATTATCGATTTTACTAAGATGGCTCATACTTGGTAATGACCCTGATAAAATAGCAACCTGAAATTCAACCATATTACTCAAACTTACTGCGTCTCAGAATTTTACCTAATAGCTAAAAAACCCAAATAAGTAAATTTTCTAAAATAAAACTTTTCATCCCCATAACCCATTAATTCGGTTGCGAGAGAACGAGTAGTTATTCTTCTCACCGATAAAGTCAGCTTGACAAAGATGTCAAAAAGACAACTATACTACGAACCATCACAAACCGGCTTACGACGTGGTGGAAAACACGTGGGCTGATTTTACCACTAACTCTAAAATAATCCCCTTAGACCTTATTGCTCATTATTCGAGGTTATAAAATCTTGTAATTCATATAATGTTGACGAAGAAAAATATTTACTCGTGAAAAATATTAGCATATTCTACATTATTGGACTTAAGTCTCAACTCGACACTAGAGAACGCTTAACTAGGACCCTTGAGGTCTTATTTAACATTTACACTTTATACAATATTACAATAATTACGAACTTCTGCAATTTAATCAACCACTCCGAACAAATCGCATATTAAGTATCTTCCTATTACGACGGTATCACTTACTTGATACATGTGAATAGACAGTCGCACATAATGAAGCGAACATACGAACCCTGGCTAGCAATACATTTTCGCGGAACAGAAATTTGCGATTTCATGAGAACTCCTTTCGCCATTCGCGGATGGGGAAGAGGCCCTTCACTGCGTATGTGGGCAGAATAAAATCCGGCCTGCGCCCGAAGATGAACTTACCCGGCCGGAACCCAACCCATGGGGCGAGTCCAATCGGGACCGAGCGTATTCCCGCGCTGATCTCTAAGACGAATGTTACGTTCCAAAACGTATTCCTGCAAAAACTCCTTCACATTACACAATGAAAACGCATACTGAATAGAAACTTCCAAAATTCTTTAACCACTCCACTTATGTAGCCTCAACAAAACTGCAGCAACGCGACTACACAACCACGATACCCACCTTTTCACTTCGGACTAAAACTGAGAACAGTCTACTCAGGGTGATCGGTTCCTAAAGACATCGACGCAGTGACATGCATAACTACAGCGTCGGGAATATGCAAGCCCTTATCGATTAAAATTTTGCTTAGTCCGTCGAAGATGTTGAGATAAGGCGGAGAAGGCCAACGCCGACGGTGCTGCTCTATTCTTCCACCAAAAATTAGCTGATAGTTGTATTGGGCGGGTCGGCGACTACGTAATTGTAAATAAACATCTCTTGCCTAATCAAGTGACACAGCCCACCAAATACAATGAGGGGTACAATGGGGCATTACCGAGGCAACGAATGGAAGCCGTTCTTCTCGAGATACCTACTCTGGTGTCATCAGATTATTCAGAAGCTACGTCTGCTCCTGAAGACAAATGAACTTTCGGGTAAATGAAAACATTAGAACGCGTACGCTAGACTTCCGAGAAGCAGATAAGGGAAGACGAAATGGTTCCGGTGGCTTGAGAGATTATCGCGCAGGCAGCGATCGAAGAACATGGAAAAGGGATTAAGCAATCGGAGCAAAGTCGAAACTAACCCCTCATTCCAGCAATTAATCACAATAAAGCGATTGTTCATCTAAAATCTGCTGACTCTACCTCGTTCTAATAATGGGTGCATACTTATTTCCCTCTTCTTTCCACTTTTTCGCCTTCTTTCCATTTAACTTTATTTCACAGAATTATGTTCGTATATATATTTAGCACAAAGTTAAATAGTCAAAAATGCGCGAGAAGGTGGGTTTATAAACTAAAAGAGAGGGTCAAGAAAGAACTTTAGATTTAGCCATTAAGAACATTTGTCGGCCAAAAATGAAATTAAATGTAAAAATAAATTAAAATTAAAATTGAATTTCCTGAAGATTTGACTGAACTAGGTTGGAATGAACGGCTTAAAAAGATTTTTTTGAGGCGACTAAATATTGAAGATTAAATGGATAAAAATGGCCGGTTACATCCATCCTTTTCAATGAAAATTACCTGGAGTAACCTGATTTTGGATTAAATGGGAATGCTCGTTTCAACTATTAAATATCACTAGGGAAACGATTTTCTTCGCTGGTCTGGAGGTTACTACAAAATAGAGGCTATACTATAATGAATGCAGTCATACACGTGCTTATCATTAGAGGGAATATTTTATGAGATACAAAAATTTAAAAAAAAAATTTCCATGCAAGATATTTTGTCGATCCAAGGAGATTGTAGTCGAACCATTGGTACTGAACCCTATCTCATTGTGATATCTTACATACCCCTCAATTTACGCATCAAAACAGGATACATTCAGAGATATAATTCGTCATGGTTTTCATAAAAGAGATCTCTTCATTGAAAAGATTACTTCTGTTATCAAATGTTCGCGTGAATGAAAGGCTGCGTAGCTCATTTTCTTCGAAAAGTTGTAAAACCGCCATCAAATCTTCGAATGAATTTACGAGTTCAAGAATGCTCATTACTGACTACGCAGTCATTATAGACAAAACGTAAAATTAGACTTCCTAACCGACCGACAAATAAACTGGGTAGATATGATCAAATAGTCAAAAGGCTACCACAAACTCATGCGCTCATGACCATTTCCTAAAAAGAGCTCCGGAAGCTACTGAAGGTGATTGCTACTTTCGTGAGGCGACCGAACTATTTCTTCGAATACTTTACTGTTACAGCGCCCAATATGAAAATAACATTAGGTCCGCAGGGTCACAAATAGAAAAAATCCATACACTGAAAATGATAAGGAAAAAAATGTTGTCAAAGAGCAAGACCTGACGAGGTTGGGTGACCCGAATACACAGACGGCGCCAGCTATTTTTAAAAACGCCTGAGCCAATGGTGACCCTCACTCAGGGTCAGCATGCGCAAGTGACAAATAAGTTGGTTAATGTCGGAAACTCTTCCAAGTCAACATCATGAGTTTGGCAAGCCAACAAAATGAACTTTCGCCTAAAAACTTAGCAATGGAATCTTAAGCATGCAAAGAAAATGCTTCCAAAGGCCATGATCCTTTGAGGAAAACGGTGCAATAAATGGTCCGTTAAGGGACTGGTTTCCCGGTTTGACCTGTAAAAATCCTCGAGGGTTGGAGAGGCTAGGAATGCCAGAGAAAGTGGGCAAGGGCAAAAACGTGAGAATGAATCTCTAAAGCACTAAATATCCGAAAGAGACTAATTATTCGCCTAAAAATCACAAATATTTTTAAATTTAAAATAGCACGTAAAATGAAAATTATCATATTGAAGTAGTTCGCGTGAAACGAAAACTCGCGTGAAAAATGTAGAAAAGCAATGAACTTTGTTAAAATACACCTGCCGGAGTAGAAGCTTGCATTTATGAATTATTTTTAAAGCGATTCATTAGAGGCTACCGTGATATGATTAATTCAACATTATCAAGCCCTTCCCTTCAACTATAAGTAATTAATTTAGATTAATTAAGTTATTATTAATAATATAAGTAATTAAGGGTTAGATGTAAGAAGAGACTATTCAGTCTCAATCTCGCCAGAATAAAGACGTTTTATTATTATTATTATATATTCCTCGCTTAGAGTTGGTACTCCATTTCAGCGTCTGTGACATAAGGATGAAACAGGGTGATGGTTTCACAAATAATTGATTAAATTATTTTTTAAAAGATGTTTAGAAAGCCTTATGAACACGTAAAAGGTTAAATTAATATTGCCTGTATTCTTAGCACATGGAACGCTTCTTCCCAAGAGAGATTAACATATTTATATAATTATCATAAGTAAAATACAATACCCTAAATAAAGCGAAAATATTTTTAACCGTAAAGTGAACGCAACACTTATTGCAGTATCGACTATAATAAAGTTATACATATCAAGTTAACTATGCAACGTTAGAAGTATACACAATAATGGAATTTCAAAAACGAATAGGACGTCACGAAAACGTCATACGCATAAATCCTGTACAAAATAGTACGTTTAACTTTTCCTGTTACAACAATTATGCCTATTAAACGAAACCTAAAATAGAACATTTTGGAAAAACCATGTTATTCTAAGGGAAATGTCTCCTTTACAATTACGAGCCTCACCTTCATGTAGGCCTCTACGGAAGTAACCAAACACAACAAATTGATAAAAACTAACATTAATTACAAATGCCTAAGATGACAATGAACGGAGCTTTATATTTAAAAGGTATAATACTAAGTTATAGAGAAGAAAACTGTAGGAAGACATTCGACGCTGAATTTCTAAAATATATTCCTCCGCATGGCGATTCGTAGAAAAATTTTTTATGATACAAACTACCGCACCAACACCTGGGCAAAATGGTATATCCTTCCAGGCATTGCAAAAATAAGTGATCCTTTGATATAAACACTCGAGCTACTATTTACATTTCGAGTATTACTATCCGAGAGCTGAAACAAGCGAGGTATTCCCGCGATGCTCGTGTATGAAACGTAAATTAGAGCTTATTTATATAAGTAAAAGCTTCAGTTTATTCTCTAAAGATATTTTAGATTAGTGATGACACTAGATAAATTCTAAAAATCCGTTTTTTCGCCGAACTCTAAAAAAAAGAAATATTTCAATGGCCAATGAATTGTCGAACACGATTCTTAAAGTCCATATCACAAGTTACACCGATACAATACCACAAATAATACGGTAACCTGCCTTTAAGTATGTAAGGTCGCAAATACTGCCTAGTTTGTATAGAAACCTAGACAATTTTAACATTTTAACCTTTTCCGCGAATGATGGTACGTCTACACTAATCACTGTTACATAGCTTCATATTTAATTACTTAATGTATTTAAACGGGGGTACGTTTTAAGTTTTAGTAAGAAAATTGGCCGAGTCAAAATTTAACAAACCTTAGAACAAATCGAGAACTGCACCGAAACGTTTACGGCGACGTTATCATGCGATGAAACAAATTAAGTGTCACTAGTATATAAACACATGCCAATATAACATGCTAATGAAATGTGAATAGTAAGTTAATTAATTACCTGCGATTAAAATCCAGTGTAAGAAAACCAAGGGATGCTACAACCAACACAAAGTTACGAAGAGTTCACTTGCAACATCTTGATCTCACAAACCTACACAATCACTTTCCAAGAAGTGAACTTCGGGAATGACTACGTCACAGAAACAGTGAAGCACGCCAGATACCATAGAGCTATTATCTACATGTCAAAGATACATAAGATATATCGAAGAATGTTAATGAATCGATAATAACTCCACGAAAATCACATAAAAATTCTAATACACTTCACCTCAGTTTCATTTACACGAATGTAAGTCTTAGGATTTCCGAATAACCCGGCAGGTGGAGCTACTTTCCGTCCTTCGCGCAAGGTCGATAGATTACTGGTCCTGACTGAGTCCCACACTGCACTGCGTTCAGTGTGCGGAGTTTGAACAACCTTGGAGTAAAATTTATCAAATGATTGAATTGTCTTTCTGAGCATTTCAGAGAATTTTTCATTTCTTTACATTGAATCTTAATTTAACATGTACAATTTCGGAACAATCAGCTTGATATCAAAAGAATTACTTACTTGTTTGAAGTTGTAAATAATTAGCAGACACCTGCCCTAGAGGCTGTTATATACTATAGAAACCTGCAGGTGTCTGTATCATTTTCTTCGATGTATACCCATGAAGCACATTTATCCAATCAATAATAAATTTATGGAGAGAAAATTGATGAAATATGAAATCATTCTTTTAATTTAGGGAGGTTAAATTTTATTGAGCTGCTGTAACGTGAATAGGACCTCTATCGAGGAGCAGGCTCACAGATTCAGCGTCATCCTCCTCTTTCCACCTCACTATTTATTGTGGATAGAAAACAGGAAATACATATGGTATACAGGTATATACTGTACGATACACAGGTCAACCATATTGCAACGTAAGGTTGAAGAAACAAATGATGAAAATGTGATAATGTTCCAACCAATGTCACAAATTTTGGAATCCTTCAAAATGAGATGACAGCTCATCATACAAGCGGGATGTAGGATATATAAGAAAAGGAAATGATCCGAAAATCCATAGTGTACCATCCATAAATTATTTTTTAAAAGATGGAAGCTGTCAGCAATGTCTTGCAATGACTCCACTGCAAATGTCTACAAGCTGCATTTGGCCCTATCAATTCTATGCTTCCTTTACCTCCAAGAAATAAACTATTTCCTTTGCCATTCAAGCACATCTTTCCCTTGCAATTGAGGGCTGGAGTAAAACAAAATCTGTTACAATTAATAGTAATTTTTTAAAGTGATTTGATAGAAATGGTAATTTCATAAGTGATATTATCCTGGGGACTCCATTCACCAAAGCCAAGCACATTACTCAAGTGGCAATCTGGAGGCCCAAATGTGTAGCAATGGAAAACAAACACATAAAGTGGATCTCTGTACCATCTCCAAAAATGGAAAAGTGATTATCTAGCAACAATTCATAAGAAAATTTTGCATGAAAAACTAAAGTAGTAACTCTGCAGCTCCTAAAATATTTTTAATCTAATGCCATCCTGTGAAAGCATAAGTTTGAAGGCCTCTGCTCTAATACAAAAGACTCAATAAAAATTCTCAGAGAATTAAATAGAATTTTCTATGAAATTTAAAGAAAATGGTAGGTAAAATATTACTTTTGGACTTATAAGGGAAATTGCTTTTTGGAAGGATTTAACAATGGAGATAAAACAATGATAGCAAAGCATGTGGCATGACAGTCAATTCCTTGATGATGCTATCTTGCTAGCAAAACATGTTGCATTAAATTTACCATAAAATGTTTACTTAATAAGTATTTTATACCCATTTTTGTTTTTGCTAATCCACTATGAGGAACTGATGCAGTTAGGCATTGATTTATAATTTAGGAAATCACATGTACGAAACAAGAAAATACCAATATTTTCTTGTATCATTCATGATATTTCCTAAAATCTATAGCCAATAAGAATTGAAGGATGAAGGGCTAATAAAAGAAGTAAAATAAAATGGAAACAGTAGGAATTATAATATTGTTACGGATAAGAAGAGTACAACTATCTCTGCCTACTCCTATGTGCTTTAATATGAGAGTAGAATAGTAGGCTATTAGATTGCTGGATTAGATATGTGGAAGGGCAAAATTTGTTGCACCACTTAAAATAATTGATGCCTCAGAATGGTAGCTATAGTAAATACTCAACAGAACATATGAGCATGGGGAAAATCATAGATGTCAATAAATTGAGTCTAAAGACAAAATTAAGTATCACAATAAATACAGAATACTTGAGAATGTTGAAAGCTTATATTACCGGGGAGCATTAATGCAGAAAGAATATAACTGCCTATGATATTCAAATACAGAATTGCCATAGTAAAGGTGGCTTTCATATATTGAAAATAGCATTGAGAAGTAAAGAAGAGTAACAGAAATGGAGTATTTAGTTGACAATATTGATTTCTGTAACAGCATTATATTTCAAAATCATCTGCTCAGAGTGCAATATGTATAATTACCTCTACAATGGGAATGAATTTCCCCAAGTTATCTTTTGCAGTATATCTATAAAAAGGAATGGCTTAGGAAACTGCTGGGGCATCTGAAGGAAAAATCTACAAATATAGAAGGAGAGAGGTGCATTTCTCCTCAATTCTCAAAAAGGTCAATATGAAATTTTCAACAACTTCTATAAAAGCAATGAAAAAATCATCTCATCTATTTCATAGACAAAATATTAATCAAATTTTCACAGCACTTCAATAAAATTGTCAAAATTATTGTACTTGGAAGAGAATTCTTTCAGTCTATCTTTATATATAGTTGATTTTCCTTTCATTAATATAGAAAGACTGGAAAACAGTGGAATGGTCCTGATTTACATGCCACAGCTTAGTGATGCACATCAAAAGTGTTACTGTAAAGATTTTCAATAGAAACATTGTTGTGTATTAACTTCACCTTAAAATTTTAAAATACTCTAAAGATAACAAAATTTCTATGAAAAGAAAAGATATATGAAAAGAAGAGACTGTCAAGAGATTCATTATCATAATCAGCATTACAGTAGTAGTACCATTAAAGTGCTTCGCCATCTAAGGTCAATTTGCACCTATGGGCCCTCACCATAATTGAGATGTGACTGATTTCATCAAAAACAAAAACATTACTCACTTGGCAATCTGGGGCTGCTAACAGTATTGCATCTATGTCAAAAATCAAAATGTATGATTCATCATTCCATAGTTGTTTGAGATGACATATATCGATTATGTATTTGAGATAAATTGAATCTGCCCTCCTAATATTTGATGCTTGCAAAAATATTTTTGTGACTCTGTATATATATTTCCACTTAAATGAAATTATCATCACTTAAAAATTCAAAGTAATGGGTTAGAAATGGTCAATTAATGAATATTTTGCCTTTTTTTCAGAGGAATAAAAATACAGAAAAAGTTCAGAAGTTAAAGCCATTATAATTATCATAACAGTATTTAAAAAGTATGTAGAAACTTTGAGTGAATGAAAGAATTGAAAAATAATAAATTTTTTGTAAACAATTAGAGGATCAATTAATACATGAGACTGACTTATTTATGGTTCATCCGTAAAATTGAAAAATCTAAAAACACTTAATCTACTCATTTATTTAATGCATTTGTAATGGATGGTGCCAATTGGTGTCATATCTTACTCATGTGCATTTACCATGCACTATCGTGTAAGCAAGAATATCCTGCCTCACTGCGTGGGAATTAACAAAATTCTAGATGAGTGAATTATGTTAATGATATTTGCCATTATTTTTAAGATTGTAAGATATCTTATAAGATTTACCTTTCTGAGGTACCTTGATCTGAGGGTCCAGATGCTAGGCATCCATGGAACCCAAATCTTGGCCAGGGCTGAATACTAGATAGAGTGAAATTATATGGCTTGATGTCTTTACCCCAAATCACAAAGAGCATATTCCTTGGCAACAGAAGTATCCTCTTTGTATTTTTATGATAACAATATTGGGCTCTCGGATAGCCATGTGGTCAGCATGTTCAACTTCGGAGGAAGCGGTCTTGGGTTCAAATCCCGGTGGGAGCCCACGTGCAAAATGACCTCAGCTGTCGAAGCACATTTAACAATACTACTACTACTACTAAGATAACAATATTTTACTTGTCGTAAATCTCATTGCATAAAAGCATGTTGTGTTCAAAACAATATCACATGACCTTAAATACAAATTAAAACCTGTAATGCCACTGAGAATTATGGCAGTACAGGCAGTCTTGCGGGCTGACCCTTAGTAGGTAATGCAGGAAGACCAAGGGGCTTTACTAGCTAACCATGGGCAGGTCCTGCAGGTGGACCAATGGGCTAGATAGGCATTGGGCTTAAAAAGCTAATTTTCCACATGGCCGAGGCCTTATATACCACTAACACTGGGGTAGTCACAACACCAGGAAAGGGAGTAAAAGGGTAATATGAGTGATACACATATGATGTACATCACCATCCATAGGCTCCTTTGGTGATCCTAAAGACAATAGGAGGGAAGTACAAGTGATTTTCCCATCATCTCCCAATTAGTATCTCAGTCAATTGCTTATTTATAATGCTAAAAGAATGCCCCAATCAACCCTTATTGTTTTCAAAATACCTTTTTCAAAGAATTA
Organism: Pachydiplax longipennis; assembly: GCA_036926295.1. Taxonomy (NCBI): domain Eukaryota; kingdom Metazoa; phylum Arthropoda; class Insecta; order Odonata; family Libellulidae; genus Pachydiplax; species Pachydiplax longipennis. The sequence goes on from JAVFKF010000010.1 coordinate 9,752,761, forward strand.
CTGAAGAAATCAAAAAATAAAAATGTTCTCTTGAAACCAAATTTGAGAAATGAAACTATTGAAAACAACTAATGAAACTAATTAGCCCTGCAAAATAATGGTAAATTAATCTTCTTAGACAAAAATATTCCGAATATAATTGAAAAATATCCTGCCAACATATAGATTTAGCATCAAAATACCTCAAAGAAAAAATGTCTCAAATTAAAACAGAATTGATGATGCCTGAATCATGATATGACACCATGTCTTTGTTTTCTGAACTAATTTTTCCATTAAGTAAGCCAGTGTGGCCTCATGACTAAATCTTTTCACATTTATAAGTGAATACATCTCTCTTACAGTTGAGACTATTGGCATAATTTGCAACCTCCATCATTTTGCATACTAGTCTAGGTAAGTAACATTGGCTTCCAAAGTTTTGATTCTTTGAAATTGAACGATTAGGGATGTTGTATAATAGACAAAGTTCTCATTATTATGTTATTGTCTGTGCATATTTCCTCTCTTTTTCTTACTTTAACAATATAGCAACTGGTCCAACTTGCTACCTATAATGATTGCAAGTCACCTCATAAACTAGCATATACCAAAAAATCTAAATAAATGAAGGGTGCACTCAGGTCTCTCATATAAGGGAAATATAAATAATGATTATTAAATGTCTGCATTATTAGCTTCAACAATTATGTAAGCACTTCAAATAATAATTACATACTCTGATTTTATATCAAACATGTTAAAGATAACTAATAATCATTAAACTCATAGGAGTAGTAAGTACCATAGTTATTTCAGATGTTAGTTCATCCCATGGGAGTGTCATTTATGTAACCTGATATTCTAAATAAGCCTGTTGTTGATATAATTCCATATTGTGTCATCTATCCTCCAGGGATATCAGCTAATTTTGATTTAAATCTCTAAACCTTGGCAAGTCAATGTGATAAGTACAATCAGTAACAGGGACCCAACCAAGAGCTTTAAAGAAGATGATATACATCATTTTCCTCCTAAGACTTTCTTAATTACCTCTGTTAGAATATAGATGAAATTCCTTCTGCAATGCTTTCTTTCTACACAATTATCCTTTTAATTAACTGTTACAGCAAAAACCAATAACCAACAGCAAACAGGGATGGGGACTTTATATTGTAACACAAAAGGCAAATTTACACAAAGCAGTGCATACACTACATGTTGAGACTGGAAATTATGAGCACACTAAGGTAATTATTCTTAAAATATCAGCATATGTGAGCTTATATACAGATTAAAAATTTTGAGGTGGCATGATCTTTCAAAGATGCCATATGATCAAAAAATAGAAGACACCCAAAACCTTTCTAAGCAATTTCTGAGGAAAATTCCAAATGCCTATTACTTAAGTTCACTATCCAAAATAGGTACAAAAAATTTGGAAGCATTGAAATGAACTTTTCATTTTTTTTAATTTATGGTGCAGAAAAAGATGCAATGCAATGGTATAGTGAACTCTGACATGTGTTCAGCCAAGGTTAATTTTTGTATTTAGTGAGCAGGAATGAGATAGGTGTGTTTTATTGGTAGAAAAGGGAATTTTCTGGCTTTCACTGATAACTATCATGTTTAATGCTACTGTTTCTTACCCTCTTTGTGACTGCTACTGGTTGAGGTACTGATAACGCTCTTCCATAATAAGATCATTACTGTAAACATCCAACAATTTGTGGAAATCCAATGATGAATTATGTTTAATTTGATACTCCAAAACATCTCTGGAGCATAGCCTGGGATTCAATTTTTTGAAGTTTGAGATTACATGATGGTCCATGGGCTAGATCAGAGGAGTGGTATTGCAAAAAAATATTTTATCTTGATGAAATTGATATGTACCAACCAAATTATCTATTAATTCTGGAGAATAAACAGGAGTAGGAAAAGATGAGCATTTATCAGGGTATTTTTTTCTTGCAGATAGTCCTTCACTGAAGGAACAAACTCCTCATTTATTCATTCAGTGAAAAACTGCCCAGTAACTCAACATTTCTCATTCAACCTCCACATAACACAATGATTTCTCTTTAAGATGTCGTTCTTCTCAAAGACCCGTGGGTTCCCTGAATGGTATGTACATGAGCAAAGGTTTAATCTTGCAGTCTTCACTACAATTACCAAGCAGCAAGAGAGTAAGGATATCTTTCATTGGTTTATGGCCCAGTGCAGATGTAGATGTATGTTTACCTAGGCATCTTTTTCCAAAAGAGGCCTCTTTAGACACAGCTGAACTCTCAGTGTGTCACATAACTATCGTTGTTCACCAAATCCTTAAACTTGTATAGAAAATGTTCTGCTGCTTCTGAATTAAAACTGGCAGCCTTTCCATGCATTACAGCACTATGTATCCTACTCCTTTCCTTAAGTTCTCAAACCACCCACTACAAGCATTAAACTCCTCCTTATGAGCACTAGCCAAGTTTTCACTAAATCATCATAGAGCACCTTGGTTCTGTTATGGACTATCATCTCAGGATGTCTCCAGCCAGCTGTTTCTATTTAATCCTATCTTACAAGAGTTTTTCCATCTCTTCTATACTTCTTGATCTCCTAGTGGTCAGTGTTGTAACCCATTTTGCTGTTATCTGTTTGCTGCTATCAACTGTTTTGATAGCATCTTCTTCAAAATTATACAAACAGTCTATTTAGGCATACCAAACATAATAGCAAGATCAGCTCTACATGTTCTACATTCATGCTTAGCAATAAGAACTTTCTTAACTTTTTCTTTTCTGAAAAGGTATCATGCATATAAGGTATATAAAAAATAAAAACATGCCAGATATAATAAAATAAAATTATATTAAAGGTAATAATTTTTCAAGGTGAAACTTTACCGGCTAGTAGGGTAAAATTTAATATTATTGAAAAATTTTGTCATCCCTTGGTTACTGAGACATCCCCCGAGACCTATGCTAATAACCACACTTGTCCAGACCAAAAGGCTGTAGTGATTGAATATTCAAGGAGAAGTAACGATAAACTTCTTTCAGTGATCATCTAAATAAAAGGTCAATTTTGGAGCTTTCGGACTTGTATGTATAATCTCCTGAAAAATCATCCTATTGAATCTTCAGAAAAGATCATAGAACTTGATTACATACACCATAAGAAGTACTAAAGCTAAATATTCAAGTGCAAAACCATAATAATTGCTGGTATACAGAGAGTTAGAAAGGAATGAATTACCTGGACCTAAGCCACCGATAAGATAGAGCATGATGTACCAAAGGCACCTGAAAGAAAAAATCAAAAGAAACATGAAAATACAATAAAATATTTCCTGATTTCCAAGTTAATTTACTCATGTTATATCTTGTATTTAAATCAGAAATATATCCAAAATAGATATAAGTTATATATATGGTTATTTATTTTCGTTAAATAAGAATATCATACTACTAATGCATCGACTACCAATTCATAAAGAATAACAATTTATCAAATAACGTTTTAGTATTAAATCGTACTAAAATATTCTAAATATAATAATCCTTCGAAGACGATGTGACCACGGAAAAATATTTCAGTTACCCCACGCATTCTGCTGTGAAAACGGCAATGACCGTAAAGTAAGTAAAAACTAAAAAAAAAATCCCTGAGGAAAATGCAGCTCAATGCTACCATTTCATAATGATAGTATAATTAATTACTGCTAAAATAGTAGTGAGAGTGCGAGATATTTCACCGCTTTCACGACGTATACTTTAAGATGTAGCCAATATTAGGACAGAAAGTTAAGTTCATCTTTGAGGGAAAGTTACCTACGTTAAATTTCTCCCAATTCTAAGAGTTTTAAAGTCCTTGGGTGCAGAATCTTGGAAAACCACGATTTATGTGTGGTAGATCTCCTGTGTTTATAAATTCGAGCTTCTCAAATATCCGGTCAAATATTCGTGAAATATTTCAAACGCCTTAACGTTTGGATGAATACAATTTAATTAACATAACAAGAGAATTCGACATTAAAGGTAGAAAAACACAGAGATACGATCAACCAAAACAAATAGCCGACTCTTTTTTTGCGAAAAATGTAATTCATCAAATTTATTGAACGAAGAAAATTCTTGCACTTTGCAACTTTTGTAGACTGATTGACCAGATTTACGGTAACAAGAATGACTATTGTTAGTGACCCTTGTAAAAGGAAAGGATATTAAGTTATTACCTAGTAACCTACTCTAAGAGAGCTTAAAGCTTGTAAGGCTTTATTTATTTAAAAAAATTATCATCATGAAATGACCAGCTACAGTAATTGTTAAAGGTCATAACTAATTGTATGACAGATCCTAAGCTTAAAATTCAATAGAAAATGGATATGTAATTGCAAAAACTTATACATAATATTGTGATATGACAGATCATCCTGTCAACTCTTGAAAATTTATCCATCAATAACCTTTAAGGTGACATAGAGGGACATTTTAGACGAGAAAGAATATTGGAGACAGATTGGGAGGGTAAAGATATATGTTGACTAATGGTCTATTTTATTACATACACCGTGCATTGCATACTTTAGTGTACTGAAATTTTTATTTATTTCGCTTTCTTTTCCTTGAATGTTGGTAAATTTATTAAACATTTCCTCGAACAATTTCAGCTGACATAAATACATGAAAAAGTTACTTCCTCTGATAAAAAGCTGCCTATCGTATTAATGCCAATACATAAAGCCTTTTTGTGAGCTGAAATCGGATGAGAAAGTATCAGCAATGAAAAATAAACCTGCTTAATAAGCAACTGACTCTTAAGGCGTAGACTTATACCAAATTGTCCGCTAAGGTTCAATGTTTACTCAAGGTGATTTCCAAAAACATTTCCTAGATTGGATTTGCTGAACCATAACTATCACTACCGAAGCACAACTGAAACCGAAACGAAATGCCTCAACTATCCTCCAAAGAGCAACTTCACCGGTACGAATCAAGGTCTTTAGAAGGGAATTGAGACGAATTTCGCTTCCGTAAATTGTTTCTACTACCTGCTAAATAGTGAGGTAAAACAATTTTCATCAGTGATGACGAGGAATATAGACAAGTTTACATCGTTTTACTCTGAAGGTGCCTTTCAAAGGGACACTCATTGATTACTAGGGGACTCAAAGGGTAAATGATAGTAAATGTATTAGAGTCAACAAAATTTATCAAATGCAGATTCTTCGACGATATTGCCATACCGTTACATACTTCATCTTTGATATTTCAATGATTGAACGGTTAGAGGAAATTCATGTTTCCCTTATAGTTGAAATTAATCTATCGAGAGTCGAGAGTTTAAAGTTCATCAACTTGACATGAGCAAACTAAAGAGATGTATTAATATGTATGATGGATGGATAATCCGCGGAAAAATTCACGAGAGAAGAATCATCGTTACATGCAGTCATTTGCGAAAAGGTTAGAGTTAAAGTTGAGATTAGCTAGTCGGTTGTATTGAACAGGTTAACTCGGTTCGGTATAACTTCTAAGTAGTAGAGTTTACTCATCCGACTAATCGATTTTATTCGTTATAATGAAATCGCGACGGTGAATAGAAGTATTTGCCTTTACTTCTTAAACTGAAATGCACGCATGAAAATCAAAATATGGATGTTCTATGAATTTGTTCTTTATTTTCCATTTGTTCCCCTCAGCATCTAAAGAATTTGTCCCATCGCACCACTAGAGGACAAAGTAGTTATCCTGCACGATAATGCAAGGTTTAATGTGGGAAAAAGCAAATGAAAAGCCTCGGTCATCAGATTAGAGATTTTGAAGCAACAAATAGTTCGCTTTTAGTGATTACCACATGTTCACTGAAGAAGTTCCTGGCCGGATAGATTCATGAACGATTAAAGTTCTGAGACCGCCTCCAGCGGTGGTTACCCGGCCAATTATTGCTAGAGATGCGTCTTCAATACAGCAATGCTCTGAAAATATGTCCGAAGCTTTGTCTAAAATTAGTGAAATATGCATTGAATTTCCTTTATTTTAATAACGCCTTAGTTTATTATCTCGGCTGAAAACAAGGGGTAAAGATTTTCCAAATCCCACACGTATGAATAATTTTCAATCGCTGCACGATGAACCCCGCACAAAGACAAGACTGCGGTAGCATACGCTGAGGCCTAAAGAACATATAGATAGGATATAATTCTCTCGTATGAATCCATACTATCCAGCAAGGACGCAAGATAATATAGTTAACTTTAGAGGTGCATAATTCAGAGTAAAGATATTATGGAAGGGGCGCAGGGATTTGAAGATGGTGAATGAATAAATGAAGAGAAGGCAGCAAATTTGTGAGAGTGGAATTTATCGGATAAAGGAGGGTTAGTAGAGTTAGTAAAGGTGTAATTCTCCAATATCCTTGTACCGAACCTTGAATATTACAAAGCCTTTACAAATAGAGTCGCATTCCATTGCAACTTTTTTAAATCGTCGTTATTCCTGGCTCGCACAAATTATTTCTTGACTTCGAAGCAATTTTCTAGCAGTGGATGGACAATCTCTCAAAAAAATACTGGCAAGGCGTATAATTTTGCTCGTGGATGCGACAGGAATGCAAATAATTTCCTTAACGACAAAGAATGTATGTACAGTATGATCCATATACCAGCCATCTCCTCACCGCTGTAGGTCTCCTGATGAAGGAAGTAGAAAACTATCCTCTATAAATGATAGAGAGGGTGGAAGATTTCCAATTCGATTGAAATAACCGATAAATTAAGAAACAATGGTAGATCCTGAATTGTAAAATCAACGTTTATTACTTTATATTAAAAATATTACTTCAAAATCTTCGTGTGTGGCAAGAAGAAAGATTCGTCCACTTATTTCCTGCTTCGCTTTGCTTTTTAGCTCTTCTAAATCTGCTTCACAAAAACGTCTTTGTTTTCGTCGTTTTTTCTCTTATGTGAATCTACAGTAAGCTGGTCAGATCTCAGTTGCTGCATTTCCACGCAGTTCTAGGGTGATCCTCAATTGAGAAAGTTGTATGACCGTAAATCTATTTTCTTTCGAGTTCCTCCAGACACGAAACCATAATTATGTATGAATTATATTTTCCATTTCAAATGTAAAAACATACATTTTCTCTCTATATCTTACGTTATATTCCTTAGTTCCAACATTTCATATTATTTTACATCAGCCACTACCGGGACGAGTACATCGTAAAGGTAATCCCAGCAATCTCACAATAAAATTTCCGAAGGGAAGTACACAAGAGCACATGAGTCACCCAACGTTGATACCGGAACTCTTTTACTCCTCGGCAAAATAAAAGTAAAATTAAAATAATATTTTCTATTCTAACAAATATGTCATTTGGGAATCCAGATAAAAATTTGTCATTGCTTGTTCTATTCGAGGGAATATAATTAAATATTGACTATTTTAGTTTTAAATTGATTGAAATATAACATTTTTAACGTTGATACATATTCGGTATCCCGTGTAGTCAAATGATTAAAGTAGACCTTAAATAAGGCTATTTTACGAATTAAGACACCTGGATCCTTAAATGATTACCGATTTCTCATGCCCCATTTTTTGAGCGTGCGTTTGAATTTACAAAGGTTGGTAAACTTTACATTTTCGTAAGTGCCCCTACTTCATATGATCTACATTTATGAATATGGATACTCCACATTGTTTTTCCAACTGGAATACATCTTGATTCCATTTCCACAACTTGGTTATGTATATCTGATTAAATAACGAGAGGTTCTTTCGTAAAGAGTATACTTTGAGAGAATCTCTACATCTATTGGTAGATTGTGGCAGTACCCATTGCAGCATAAGAAGATGTGCTGAAAAGTGAAAGATTTCCGTGAACTTTTTATAATATGAGCTATTTCCTTAAATATTCCAAATTAAATCAAATATTCGTCCAAATTTAATCAAAAGCAACGAATCTAGAACTCAAGGTAAGAGACATAAGAAATTTGATGCAATACACATTCTATTGGTGCTTCCAATTCGAGATGAGATAAACTTTTGTAGAATATTCAAAAGTTTGTTACAATCCAGCGATATTTTTATATCGATAACTCTTAAAACTGATGAAGAATGTATCGGAGAAAATGGCTATAAGGAATAACGGAGGTTAGTCTACCTAAAGGTTTCGCTTTATCTTTGGGATCTACTCTCTACTTCTCTCTTAAATTCTCCATTGAGTCTCCTCCCCATGCCTTCCTCTGCCATTATCAAACAATGTCAATTTAGAATTCATCTTTCTCTCTTCCTAAGCTTCTTTCCATCCACAATATCGATCATTACTGTGTTAAGTGTGAATATTTGTTCTAGAAATTTTATCGTCCTCTGCTCCATTTTCATTATTAACAGTCGCTTCTTATCTATATCATCGGGTTACATTCATTCTATCCGACAGTTATCTAACAATTTTGAATAAACACATCGCTGCTGTCTTTATATCAGCGTTTCTCAACTTTAGAGAGACCTAAAATGAAAGAAGTACTCGACGCGGAATAACTACTGAAAATTTTTCGCTTAAACGATTGATAATTAAAAACATAATTCCTACTGTAATCGCAATTGTATTTTATAATCACAAGGTATAAATATGCACTATATTCTGTTTTATTTCGAAGATCACTGACACTTAGATTATTGTATGGAGTCCTTGACTCGTGCTCTCGGAGGAATGGGTTAGAAACGATCTCTTTCTTTTCCCGAATCTCAATCTCGTATGGCATGGAGTTCCAGAACAATTCGCAAAGGATTTTCTCGTCTCTAGATATAGGCGGCTATATTAATTGGTTGTTCTTGCTAATAAAAGCTTGCGATGCTAAACCCACTCTCTTAATCAACAATGGGAAATATTTTTTGTCTCCTGTTATTGTTTTTCCTTGGAAAGTTTCTATTCCTCCTTTCATTAACTCCATTAGCTATAGTAATTTTCTCTTCATATCTCATTTTACAACTAGAGTTGTAGTTTACCTGGAGTATATAGTAATCCGAAAGATCTTATGTGAAAAAGATAGGTTACGTAGCATTTCCTCTAGTAAAGGGTAGTACTGCGTACGGCTCGCATGCTCTAATGCGGCCACTGAAATTTTTCAACTATCTAACAATCTCCTGATAGTTAGGTAATATATTTCGTAGTAATAAATTTCGATCTCAAATAGTTTTATCTCTAGTTAAAAAGTGTAGGACTTCGAAAACCTAACACAATCATTCGTTAAAATAATCCATCTTTGTGCTAAAACTTAATACCCTTAATGCAATGAATAGCTTATTAATCTGTTTGGTTGAAATATGAATGATATGATTAGGTATTTGTTTAATTGAATGTACTTTATGGAGTGAATAATCTTCACAAAAAAGTCATGCGAAAAACGAAATACTCGTAGGAGAGAATGGTAGTCTAATTTAAGGGGCCATTATTGTTCCTCGGTCCGAAAACACAGAACAAGTCTGCTCTGGCCCTTAAACTAAGCGTTTAACAACTATGATTCTTGAAATTCTCTGAAAACATGATGCCGTGGATACTTTCTCCATTCTATCTTATGCTATTTTCTTATTCTTCAACGGTTTTACCACTGTCTAAACTTTTCTCTCTATTGAAGTTAAACCAGGTTATTTAACTACCGTAAAGTTTCAATCAGATCCACGCTTTCCTATAAGATAGTGGGCTCATCACACACGTACGCAATCTAGATACCCAATCTATTTACCTATATTTTTAAAATTATCATTCCAAGGGGATAAATTGCTAATATTTTAAACGTGAAGAACGTAATTTTCTCTCTAGGCAAATTATTGATCCTTTTTCAGCCTACTTTTCATAATGTTAACCAGACGCGCACCCAGGTGGGGGGGCTGACGGAATTTTCCCCTCCCAAAGATTCTACAAAAGCACCAGGTATTTTGATCACAATGAGGCTTACGGTAAGACGTAGTAATACGTACAGTTTGTAAGTTGCAGTAAAAGTGCCAATTTTCTTTATTATTTATCATGAAAATTATCGAGTTCTTGTGCAAACTTAAATTGTAACATGTTCAATGTATTATTAGTGACAACTTTGGGTGTACGCCTGATTCTGACCAATAAATTAAAAGCATGCGATAGAAAAGAAAAGCTCCTTTAGTTTTGAGTTCTATCGAGCTTTCTGTTGATTTATCTTCATTGATTTCTGGTTGATTACCGTTTCCATTGCATTCTTCGATCATCTGAAAAAGACTTGACATCGCTTCCTTCCCCATCACTGTGAACATTTCTCCTGCTTTATCATCTATACGATACTACCTGCTTTACTTTTGTACGGGTTATATCTCTAGCACAAGTTGTTTACTATGCAAAAATAAACAAGATAGAATAGACTCGCAGAATCATGAATAGAGGAAAGAATATTCAATGCAGGAATGTATATTCGAGGAAAGCGCTTGGACTTCTTTTGCAATGTATGTAGCCGTTTCTGGCACTGCGGTGTCCACTCGAGGAAACCCAAACGATTGACTCAGCACGCGCTGCGTGGGCGGCATTGCCGCTACACGGGCACGTGCAAAACGTTTTTCTATTGAAAGTGATTGTCTGATTGCTTTGAAGCATAGACTGGTTAACCCAATGTAATTAATATACGTGGCGTGGCTATCGAAAGGAGCTTTAGAACAAGAAGTATGCAAGGGAAAATGGACCACGAAAATATCTTCCCTTCGGATTTGTTTTGATGATGGTGATATTTATATTCATCTCAGGGAAAAGAGACGTTCCTATAAAGATTGAAAAATATCTTGATTTATCAAGCAGTTTCGACTCTGAAGAGTCGTTTAAAGTTTAATCAAAATAATTACTGACACTGTGTTGAATAAAACCATGGTACAATATTGCCTAAATGAATAAGCGATCCTTTTTGTAAAAAAAATATCTACCCAGAAATAAAATATTTCAAGAGCTATTTATATCGATTGATTTTTCCACTCACAGAGGTGAGGGAACAATTTTATAAAGATATCGCTACCTATATCTGATGCAAAATATTGTTATTAAATTGAAGTCTGATATGAACGTCCCAAATTTTTATAAACCCTAATGGAAAATTTACGATTAGACGATTAAATTCTCTTGGTTTACATAAATACACAGAGAGAATATGTCTAAGGAAATCTAAGGTTCAGTATCACAGTGACAGTATTTACTGTTGTCTTAAATAGTTAACAAATGTTTTCCCGTGATGTCAGATACCTATTATGTAATCAATGATCGGTATTATATTTTCGGAGAGGGTTGGAACGACGATCCCGTAGATCTATAGCATCACCGTAGTAATGACTACTTACCGAAGTAGTCAATTGTAGGCGGGGTCTATATTCTATCAAACCCCGCCACGGTAAAATTAAGATCATTTCTTGATACATCTCAGACCATGAAATCTAAAAATTCACAGACATGTGTATAGACATAATTTTCATTTAAATCGAAAATCGATGGTAAGATAGCATCAGCTCTTCTCGATAAAGAGAACCAAATCGCCAATTCGTTCAAATTTCATGGGTAAAAAACCGGAGATATCAACGATCGACGAAGTCGCAACAGCATACTAGATTTCCCTTTATTCGCAGTATAAAATCATCGAATTTTTGCCATAGAGCCGAATCTTTTTGATGTTTGGGTTGCTTACCCGATCAGCTGATTTGGACGGAGGTCTAGTTGGGAATCGATCCGCGAGCGCTTTGGCGCGGCGGAAGGATGAGGCGACCCATCCCAAAGCGATCACTTCCGAACCATCATTCGAGCATACTTTTGCTCTTAGGTGCGTGATCTCAGTTCATTCCGCCCGTCCTTCCTCAACCGACCACCATAATGTCCGGTCAACGAGGATTCAGAACAGGAAAACAGGTTTTTCACGCATCTTTCAAACGGATCGGCGGACGCAGGAACGGCACCAAGAGCAGTAACAGCAGGTGGGGGCAAACGCCGTGGGGCGGGGTGGGGCGGATTTTCCCCTCCCGTCTTCAAGGCCCTCTACCGCCTCTCGCCCGTCCCCACTCGCTTTCCACGACCCGCTCCCATTCGTCGGCTAAGGTCATTCCTCATTCGCCCACACCACCCTCACTGCCCCACATATCCACTCCAACGCCGCCGTCGACGTCGCCGCACCCACACGCTCAGGAGTGCCGCGACGCTCCGGTTCTCTCTCCCGGCCCACCGCCACTACCGCCATGTCTTTGCTCAACGCTAGTTTCCCCGACGCTCACCATTTCAACGAACTGCCGCTGCCCGCGATGCAGGCCCCATACCTGCCCCCCCCTCACCCCATGGGCCCCGGGCGACCCCGCGACTCCAGATCGCCTCTCTCCGACAGTGGCTCGCGACAGACGCACACCTTCCACGCCGTGCTCGACTATGACTATGACGACGCCGCGGAAGGAGTTCCAGTGCTAGACACCGGTGCGCAACAGCAGTTGCAGCAGCGACAGAGGGGTCCGATCTTGGTGAAGAATGGCAGCGTACCCGTGGTTCCTCTCTACTCGTATCCCGCCTTCGAGAACGGCACGCTCGTGCAGATTCCGGTAAGCACCCTTGATCGGCCGTTTAAAGTGTGGTGTGGGCGATGGGCAGGGGGCCTTGGGACCAAAGAAAGAGGGATGAACTACCGTTTCCGCTCGGAATGGACGAAGGTCGAACGTAAGGAAGTAGCGATTACTTTTACTAACGCCGTAGATAATGCCACAAGCATCGATGCACAAGTCGCGATTCCATTGCTGGCAACGTTTCTATTCGGCTGAGCCACGCTCTTCCGTCTGGATGGGGATATTTAACGCGAGAGAGATCGAAATGCCAATGAATCCCTTTCCCCGTTCCGTACGGGGATGGAAACGTTGTTTTCATTTGTTTTTCTCTAAGAAAGGAAAACAATTGGAAAACTTCGTAATCTCCCTCACATATTTCGCGAATAAGGGATGTTTAATTATCGGCGCGATGGAAGTTTGAGAAAGGGTTTAATAAATACGGATATGTATATCTCATCAGTCGTTCGACAGATGTGTCAACAAAGGTGTATGATTTTGCTATGATTGAGTCTTTCAGTTGGACGAAAAACTGCAATGATGAAGAGCCAAGTGCCAAGGCAATTTATAGAAAAAAGGGTGAACTTCAAGCCTTGGAGCCTAAAACTATACACGTGTATAATATCTTCGAAAAAAATTCACTTTTCCTCACTAATCATCCTTCGGCGCATTCTTAATTGACCAGCATCCCAAGAATAAGGTCACTCATAATTTTAAGTCGCAGCATTTCATTCCTTACAATCGTTCTAGACAAAGAAACCTTGCTCCACGGGGCAGTGACAGAATGGAAGGGCGTGGTGGTGTGAAAGAATTGAAAGAGCGAGTTTGGAAAGGCGTGGTAGGGGGAATGGAAAGTGAAATGGAGGGCGGAGGAGAGGAGAGTGGCAATGGAAATGGCAGTTGAGAGGGGAGGGAACGCGTGACGCTATGTAGACTAAGGTAGAATATATAGGGAAAGTGGCGATTCCAAACAAAGACAATTTTTCGATTCCTGGGCCTCGACACGTAACTCCCAAACCTTTCAATATTTCTCCGAGAAATGAGCGAAGTCGCGAATTTCCGAATCAAACAGAAGAAAAATATTTCACTGATTCGGCATCCCGATCCTACTCGTGGTAGTGCTCCTTAAAAGCGACGGCAATAAGAAATAAACTTTTGCACCATGCCACTTAAAAATTTTAACGTCCTTGATTCTGAGTGCGTTGCGAAAAAGAAACGAAGTTCGTCAAACAGTGATTTATCATAGAATATCTTGATTATGACGGAAGTAGTTCCATTTTCAGGACCAGGAAATCGAGAAAATTGTGTCAGATAATACGATAGTACATGAATTAAATATTTGGTTGATATGAGATCAATTGAAGGATGAAATCCCTTAAATGTTTCGCTAGTGCCTCACCGAATATTCGGGAGTAAGATTTGCGAAAAAAGTTACGCTATTATTACTTTCACCAAATTTCCTGGAGCGGCGAAAGTAGATTTGAGGAATTTGAAATCTGTTTGTGGCTGAATAGTTAAACTTGACTTAGTTCTCTTACTTTTAGAGAAACGTATACACGGAAGGAGCAGGGGAAAATATAATCATACTAATTTTTAACTGTGCATAAGAAAATATAAAATAATTTAAAAACAAATGCAAGTAATCTAAAGTAAATTTTAATTAAACATTAAACTTTAATATCAATGAATAACTAACGAAGGGGAAAAATGCAACATTAATTACTTTCAGATTAAAAAAATAATTCTGCTAGTGATAACCAAAACTAAACTTTATTATCTAGAACGATTTCTCCATCAAGACAGAAAACTTTCAAAATAAAGTTAATAAAATTTAAAATTCGAGCTTTACTCTGGAACTTGTAAAAAAATCTCTATTTTGGTCTCCTGTTGAATTTTACTTAAAGCAGCCTAAAATTATTTAAAAAGTAGTTTCAAGATGCTCACCTTGCAATGCTGATTTACTTTGTGATATCATCAATGATCAATGAAAACAGTACAATAGGAATGTGTGATCATAGGAAGACAGCTTACATACTAATATTGAGAGCAACAGCGACAAAAGATTCTAGTAATCTTAGTAATTTAGTCCATGTAATATAGACAATAATGGAGAGGAATGGAATTCTATAACATCATATTCTGAGTATCAGAAAAAAAGAAGTATTAAGCTGATGAAAATAATAGAGAGTGGTACAAAAATGATCTTATCATCATCCATATACAATAATTATGTAATCTCAATACAAATGTGAACAATTTTGTAACCATATCCAAGTAATGGGAGAACTGGAAGAAATTTATTGCATGTTGAAGAAAGACAGGAAAAGAACAGGGAGATTGAAAAACTTAAGTCAATGATTAATAACCATGAATTAGAAAAATCAAATAAAATAGTAGATATTTTTACTATTACTACAAGTGATTGCGATGACCAACTGGTATGCCACTCGACTTAACTTTCAGTGAAAATGAACGATGAATTTTATGTTCATATACAAATATAGGAAGTACGTGAGGATAAAACTATTACAAAATTATATTAAACATCACTAATTAAAAGAAAATATTAAAAAATAACAGCAGCAGAAAACAATATTTTAAGGGAAAGGAAATTTAACAATGAATATGTATTTATAATAATTATTCTGAACTGTTTTGGAATGCAAATAAACAAATACATATATGTATGAGTAAAATATAGTAAATCATTGCAAAGTGGAATCCTAATTTCTTAGCAATGACATCTGACACTGAAGAAGATAAAAATGTATAACTCACTATTGCCTATGAAAGAAAGGAACTGTAATCCGATCAAGTAAAATGAATCATTTTGAAACTACGAAAACTCGGAATATAAAGAAAGTGAAATAAAAATCGCAAATGAACTGATATTACCTACTTGATGACATGTAAGTACTTAACGAGAAAACAATGGGGCATTGGAAATTGGATCAGTTTTATAAAACTGAGATTTCTTTATGATCTACCAGAACATTCAGCTGAAAATCATCTTCTATGAAAATATTCCATACACAGCTAATATTGATCAGTTCCTTCATGAAGTCACAAGACAGCGGCTTACTCAGGAGAAGATGTAATAAGCTCATACATCAATCAACAAAATATTCCTTCCCTTCTTAAGTAAGAAAAGCCATTTTTCCTCCACTTACTTTTAGAATATAAAATCATTCAGTTTTTAAAGATTGATCATGAATGGCAAATAAATTATTGAATGTAGAATAATTTATCTTTAAATAAATAAAAACAATTTTTATAATGATTTCTTTACTGTAGAGAACAAAAGAATAATAAAAATCAGTGAAGTTTCTGTAGCTGATAGAATGAGAATTAACACAAATAGACCAACACAAAGAAGGAAAATAATAGATTGTGGTAACAATCAGCATATGTTTGGAATTGTATATCTATACATGTCAAACTAGGCTTCTGAAACTAAAGGTATAAAAGATGTTTTTAGTCTCTATAATAGTACTCAAAAACTATAGTATGTTTCAACAGTGACAATGCCAACAACAGTGAACAATAACAGTGAAGATGCCTGAAAAAAAACTAACCAAGAAACCAATGTGGTGTGGGCAAAGGGCATCAATTTAGCCTAGCTACCACTAATATAAAATGATGTAAAATTGTAATAATAAATGAAAATAATAATTTTATAATAATAAATAATAACCCATATGAATTCTATAAAGTTATATATTCATGATATGATATCTACAGATTTTATAAATTAAAATTAAATAATATATTTAGCTCTATAAAACTTTAAAATTTTAATGCAAGCTGATAATATGGCATTTATTACAACCCTTTTCAATTAAGATCTATATAAAATACCAGCAAGAAATTTCAAATAGCTTGATCAGTAGGTCATCATTAATAAGATAATTTATCCACATAGATCAGAGGTTGAGCATATTCCCTCCCAATAAGAAACAAAAATTGATCCTTTTAATCTAATTCTTTTTGGGTAATTGATTTTTATTAAGCATTATAAAATAACTTGCAAGAAAAACCTTGAGTAAGTTACAAGTTATGAATGTTTATTTTATCATTACTAAAAAAAGATAAGTATAAATAAAATATTCCTATTGGTGGGGAATTGATCTTGTGAGTCATATAAAAATTATTCATCTTAAACACACTGATCCTAAAATAAAAGATAGCCTAACCAAGAAAGGAAATTATGAAGATATTTTCACAGTTAAACAAACGTTTATGTGGAATATTTTGTAAAACTTTAAGGGAATAAAATAGCACAATGAATAACACGGTTTCTACTCTCACAGTATTATACAAGTGCCCAACAGCAACAATTAAATAAATTTACATGTATGCATTACTTAGGAACATATATTTCATTTATTCAAAGAAAGTAAAAACTGAATGACAATGATGAACCATACCAAAACCTTTTTCCAAATTAATATTATTCTTGTGATTGAAAACAATAATTATATTTAAAGCTTATATTTTAAATCAAAATTAGTAAACTAAAAGTAAAAATAATAGAGTACATAGTAAAATATGTATATATAAATATGCACATTTAAAATTATATTCTGGAATAATACTCCCATGAGGTTTTTTCTGTTATACTCTACAACAAAAGCGATTGAAAAATTCGCAATTAAAAGATTTTTGGATGAAAGCTGTAAAAAAATTGATTTACTGTGACTCAAATCAATATCTGCATGTGAAGTATTCGCATTTAAATAGAGATATTCCGGAATAATAAGATTCCGCATTAACTTTACGTTTGCTTAATTTGAAAACTATTCAGTTATTTAATTTGAAAACTTTTAGTAATAATTTTAGAGGGCTTGTTGTGCCGAGGTCATCAGTAACATGCGTAGCCGTAATATTTAATTTAAGGTACTAAATGTGGTTGTTAGGAATCCGCCACTAATATGGATATGCTGCTGAATCGAATATTTAGAGTATATAATGTAGAACCAAGCTATAGTTATACTTTTTCTTCCTACGATTACCGATTTCTTCTAAAGATGGGGCCCCTAAAGGCATGGGCCACAGTGCAGAAAGCCTCTCTTGCTTGGGCCAAAAGGTTATGTATCACCATATTCAGAAATGCACGATATTTGGTCGACAGTTCAGCCGATAAGTTAGGCTAATAGTCATGTTGAATCGAAGCCTTCGTTTTACAAAAGCAAAGGTACCCCAGGGCTTTAAGTGTATAATTCATTAGAAATATACTCTCCTCTAACTGTATAGGATGAAGAAGAGATCATAATAATAATAGCATTGAATAAAATGGAGCTAAAGTCCTCAACTCATCTATCAGGAACGCATTATTATAGTTCTTACCATTCTATAATTAACGCCATGTGAAAGAAACTTTTTTTCGTTGTAAGTTACGACCCATTTTCCCTCATATATCAGTCTTGCGTGCCTTTTAAATCACATAATGAATTTAAATTTCCATGTGTTCGAGCGAATAGCCATCTTGTACTTGGCGCGCTGTACCAGTGGCACTTCTTTATCCCTTCGATCCGATTCCACTAAGAATGGTATGCGAAAAAGACCGAGTGTCGAATCATATTGATATTTTCAAAATGATGAAACATAAAGTGGCATTTTTATTCTCCTGATTTCAAACACGGGAACTAGGTAGATTTTATTAGCAGCAATGAAATTGCCTTCAGAAAATTGAAAACTTCGTTCTATTGAAAAAGTTTTTATTTATCTTAAGATATGATAAGTTATTGCTGCCAAATGCGCTATTAGTCCAATGCAAGTCTTATGCACCCAATAGAAAGGAAGATTAAGAGAGAGAAAGATTATATCCTTTTTATTTTAGATTCTATTATTCAACGTTTTAAAGAAGAGTCGCTGTAAAATGATTAAGAACAGCAGCTCATAATTTTATACATGATATTAGATACTAGATGGTGGCTAATGTAAGGCCAGTCGCGAGTTATAATTTATTTAAAATCAATCTCATGATGCATTTAGATTGAATGTCAGTAGCCACATCCGAGTATCGCATGGCATTTGGTATAGGCCGTAGGCTAGATTCCCTTTGGAAGCCCGATCGCGCGACACGTAATCACAAGCGGATACGCGTAAATTAAATTCCACTACTACAAAGTAAGAATACGCTGAAAATGTGGAAAAGGCTACGCTGGGAACTGCAAAAGGCCGCATTAAGGTTGCAGGTTCCTCACCCCTTGTCTATGTTAACGGTCTGACGTCGGAATCGGTGAATTCCTTCTCCATCCTTGAAGCAGCAAGCTTCTAGAAAGGAGAACTCGTAATATACGACAGAGATATGGGGCCTATTTTTCTCAACGTAAAAATTCAGAATAATCATGCTTTGATGGGTAGTCTTCATATGCATAGAGATGCATTCATGTGCGTAGCACTTTCTTACGTTCTCTATGGGTGGTAGTTCGTTAAATTCAAGGAAATATGCGAATGGAAGGAAAAGGTGCGAGTTGCTTGTTCTCTGCGTAGATATCTACACTACGAAATGCGAAATACTATTGCATCCTAGTCTTTGTCGCTCCTAATAGATGTATTTATGGTCCAATTGCGTTTCTATGTCTTTATCACCTTTGGCGTTATCTCTTCTACAAATATTTCTCGATAGATACCAATTAGAGCAGGAGGATTTACAGATGTACATACTTCTCGTAAAATATTCTTGAGAAGGATAACAGTCATAATAATCTATATTACAAAACTGAACTCATTAATGCAGATGGCTTGGATGGATGAGATATCAAAAATTTCTAATTAAAATAAATCTCAACGTCATTTTTTTAAATTTCTTTTGACGAATGTTATGAGGTGGGTAGAATGAAAAATGATATAAGATACTATAGCACGCAATTCAAATAAACTCCATTGAAAATGCAGTATATCATATAGAATTGAATTTAATAGAACCCTGTAAAATTGAATTTCTTCGATGCATGTAAAATAAATATAGGGAAATTTGGACAGTATCTTTTCTGAAAAATTCCAGAAGTTTCAGTTACTATTTTCTACATATTTGTGTTATCTCAATAAAGAGTTTGATTCTCTTAGGCCATTTATCCAAACATTTAAAATAAAATATTTGGAAAAGTTACTTTTTCCTGTACCGTTTTAACGACGTTGGTACTATAATTTTCATTAATAGATTGCCTGCGTACGTTTTCAACTTTGCAGTAACGAAATAATCATTATTTCCTAGACAATGATTTTACGTTGGATATGGATCTCTTCTCTTCTACGAATCTCTTGAGCTGACATTAGTTAATACCGATCATAAACCAAATACATGTCATAGAATGGCGCCATAGGCCGATTGAGACTTTGTTGCTCACTCTTGAATCAAAAGCCGAGGAATGGAAGAGCAGCGAGGCTGGTAAATGAGTTCTCGAATAGAAAGGGAATCATGAGTCTTCCGACGTCATACGGCATTTAAAAGGGCTCTCGGATACATTTTGTGAAAAAATTTGTCATGTCAAAGAGGTTATGTAAGCTCTACGTCTATCAACCGATCTTAAGGTCTTGAGGGGGAGTGTCTTTCTCGAAAATTTTTCTCGATAAGAGTGCAATCAAAATGGAAAGTAATATCGTATCCAGCGCTTCAAAGAGCCATTTGGTTGGCACGAACAAAACTCGAATATTACCAGCCCTTCCATATCGGAGCACGAGAAAGCTTTTCGGGCTCGACCGTTTTTCCTCCACCTTTCCTCTTGGCAATGCAACTAGTAGGAGAACTGGAACCTGCATTTTCTTCTCATTTCATTTCTTTGAAAATATCCTATGTAAGTCATCTAATTTGACAGAACGCGTCAATGAATAGTTTAGCGTATGAATCACATTTCCAAAACAACAGCTTCAAAGCACTGCGTGAAAACAAGTTGAAGATACGTTCGCACCTTTAAGATGCAATACAATCTATATTTTACAAAACAATCTGAGTCAGTGCCACGTTGAACATTCTTTGAAAAGGAATCCAACGATGAAAGCTTTCGGGGGTAAAACAAAATTAAGCCATTCAATTTTCTCTTCCATTTTATGGAGAAAATCAACCGAAGAAATGGAGCGAATGGTTGAAATTTTCATTTTCCATTTCCTTCATTTAGGGAACCTGAGTTGTGATAGAAATGCCATAGGATGCTTGGCACGGGAATGTAATAGTCCAATTTGAACTCGGGAGAAAGGTACATACATTGGAGAAAAATGTCCGTCTCTCATTTCTATTTGAAATGCCTTGGAAAATAATTCAAAACTTTACCCAGATTTTTCATTAGTAGCCTTGCGAAATCCGACTCAATGCCATAACTTTGAATCTAATCCATTGGGTAATCGATAGAGATTTCTGATTTTCAAATAATATGGTCGAGATCTGTCTTAACAGCTAAACAGAGAAGAATATAGCAAGAAATCTAAACAAAATTATGAAATCTTATTTATATCTCGCACTAAAATATTTGCTGCCCTAAAACCTTTCGTTCCTTTGGTGATACACATAAATATGGAAAAATTTTTTAGATGGAATAAAGTACCTCTAATTTCATAGCCTTATTTTCTCATTAATTAGTCGTTTAATTGGACTGAACGGAAAATCCCTCCGTTTTCTCCACGCTATAATTGGTCTCTTGAATATAAGAGGTTCAAAAATTGATTTTACGAGAGGAGACGCTAAGAGAAAAGAGGAATTTTTCTTGCCGACTAAAGGGCTTCCCATAAGATCTCAAATTATCTTCTTTCTTTCACATATTGCCTTCATTGTTTCTTCACGAAGTTTGTCCAATATCTGAGTGTATTCTACGTATTTCGTATCCACGGAAGAAAGACTACACATCTCTTGTCTATCCACCATGTTTCCACCAACACGTGAAAGGTCGTACAATACATGAGTAATGGATGCATGACCAGTTAAGTAGTATTCCATGAATGATTTTGTCTTTACGGTAATTTAAATTTAAATGGGACGTGGATAAATTGGAAGAGTGTGAATGAATCAATGGAATTGGGCGGAACAAACTAAAAGAATCCTGATAAGTTTATATGTACGAGAGATGGGAGATGTCAATTGGGTTTGGAATTGAACAGAATTATTGAAAACCATAGATACTTATTTGGTCCCAAATTTGACAGACATAAAATAAATCATAAAAATCATCTCACAATAGCCTCTTTATGCTGGAGGATTCTTTCGCAAAACCATTACGGATACTGAAATCGCGCACTAGGTCTGAGCGTGCATCATTTCTGTGGAAATGAGTCTAATGTGATTCAAGGAATGAATCACTTTAAAAAGTAGTTTCAACATTTGTAAGCTGTTTAGTCTCATTTCTTCCAGTCATTCTGGATTATTCATCCCTTTGAATTTGGATAATAATGCATTGCATTATCATATTACATCGCATTCCGGTGTGTTTCTAGTATGGCTGAATCTCTTGTCTAAAGAAAAATAGCAACGAAAGAGTTTTATTGAATATCTTACATAAATTACGAAAAAATACCATTTATTACTTTGAAATTTGTTTAATCGATGATTTATTATTTCTTATTTTAATCGCCTTTTAAGTTACATGGGGTTGATTTTTCTCCCATTGTTGATTCTTAAGTCATAGTATGATTCTTGAAATAACCTAATTAACGAAAAAATTCACCATGTAAACGCTTATTAAATTAACTATGCAGACTAATTTGATTTATTAAATGAGTGGAGTAATAAATTCGATTCATGAGAATTCTTAAGCTCCTTTTATAAGGAACGAAAATTGTGTTTGCAATACGCTACGAAATTAGCTTTTATCAAATGCTCGTGCTTAATTCCTCGTTTATTATTTTTATTTGTATACGAGTAAAAGTTGCTTGCATACTGCAAGCTAATTGGTACAAATTTAACAATAAGTTCCCCTTACGGGTATCATTTTCGATGCTTATCCAGCAAAAATCTTAAAAATTGCCGCAATGTATTTCGAACGTGAGAATTATTCATCCATCTGGCATCGAACTCACGGTCATATGTAACCTTTCTTCCACCGGTTCGATAGAAAACTACTTCAAACGCAAACGCTGTGATTTTGAATAGAGTCTCCTGCATAGAGAAAGGCCTCAAAACAATTTTTTAAAACTTGCGTAAATGACCGCCTGGCGTCGAACACAGGACCCATTTCTGAGAGAAAATGGCATACGAATAATAGATAAGCGCCACTCTGACGTGTTTCAAAGTTTCAATTCAGTATCTTATCGGGAAGGTCATAAAATAAGATTCCGTTATTCCCGTTTGAAATACATGGTAGAATCGGAATGACACTCTTGCATCGAACCAAGGACCACTGTAGAAACGGCGAATAACATGAAAGAATGTTCTCAAACGCCTCTGTCACCATTCCGGGTTTTATCTTTCCAGCTTATCGGGAAGGATTTAAAAAAAATCATCCAAGATTTCACCAATGCATTTCTTACAGAAGCATTTCGAACCCACCTGGCGTCGAACACACGGTCATTTGCTAACATTTCTTCCTTTGATACTATGGAAGACCATCTCATCTGCAAACACCGTAATTTTGATTACTCTATCGCATCGAGAACGGTCTCAAAACAGATTGCAAAAATTCGCGCTAATGACCGCCTAGCGTCGAACTCAGGACCCTTCTGTGAGAGAAAATAGCGAATTAACATTAGGTGAGTGCAATTATGACTTATCCCAAAGTTTCGATTCAATATCCTATCGGGAAGGTCCTAAAATAAGATTCCGTTTCCCCCATTTGAAATGCATGGTAGAATCAGAACGACCCTCTCACATCGAACCAAGGACCGCTAGACGAACGGTGAACTTAATGAAAGAAGGATTTCAAACGCCTCCGTCGCCACATGGAGTTTGATCTTTCGAGGTTATCGGGAACGCATTGAAAAAAATCGTCCCTGATATCAGCAATGCATTTCTTACGGAGGCATTTCGGACCCACCTGGCGTCGAACACACGGACATTTGGTAACATTTCTTCGTTTGGTACGATGGAAGACCATCTCATCTGTAAACACCGAGATTTTGATTGCTCTATCGCATCGAGAACGGCCTCAAAACAGATTGAAAAAATTCGCGCAAAAGACCGCCTAGCGTCGAACTCAGGACTCTTCCGTGAGAGAAGATAGCAAAATAATATTAGATAAGTGCCATACTTACTTGTTCTAAAGTTTCGATTTAATATCTTATCGGGAAGGTCCCAAAATAAGATTCCGCTTTCCCCATTTGAAATACATGGAGGAATCGGAATGACCCTCTTGCATCGAACCAAGGACCACTAGACGAACGATGATATTCATGGAAGAAAGTTTTCAAACGCTTCTGTCACCATTCAGGGTTTTATCTTTCCAGCTTATCGGGAAGGCATTTAAAAAAATCTTCAAAGATTTCAGCAATGCATTTCTTATGGAAGAATTTTGCATCCACCTGGCGTCGAACTCACGGTCATTTTATAACATTTCTTCCATTCGTAATATAGAAGACTACCTCAACTTCAACCTCCGAGATTTTGGTTCCTCTATCTTAACGATAAGTGCCGCAAAATAATTTTCAAAAATCCGCGCAATGAATTCTTATGGGAAAATTGCGATTTTTGGGAATTTCTGGTATCGAACCCATGATAGCTAGCGTCGATGTCTGCATTATTCTGGCGTCTAGAGTGTAGGGCCAGTATGTCGAAAAAATCTGACGTCGATGGCGCTTGTGGAACATGGTCAGAATTCGTATCCCCTATATCTATATATATATATATATATATATCTATATATCTATATAGGTATATC
This sequence comes from Pachydiplax longipennis, assembly GCA_036926295.1. Taxonomy (NCBI): domain Eukaryota; kingdom Metazoa; phylum Arthropoda; class Insecta; order Odonata; family Libellulidae; genus Pachydiplax; species Pachydiplax longipennis. The sequence continues at coordinate 9,777,113 of JAVFKF010000010.1, forward strand.
CGGAGAGTTAGCTATATATAATAGATATCTTGAAAAAATGAAAATACAAAAAGATAATCGTCATTATTTTCTTACTAATTAGGTGATTTGCAAAGAGAAATATTTTGAGGCACTTGAATGAATCCGATTTAAAGTAGAAAAAGACGGCGAAAAACTTCTTCGCTACTCTAAAAATTAACGATATTAATTGTTTGTTCAAAATTAAATTTTATAGAAATTAACTTACAATTTATAGAAACTCGTTGATTTCTCCGTGGATTCTTTCATTAAGCTAATTAGGAAGCTACTAATTAAAAGTGAGCTGCTATTGAAATGCAATTCTTGGAATACCTGATATTCGTAATTAGAAATATACAATTTTGATAACCAGTAAGAATAAATAAATTCTAGATAAAATAAAAGTTATAAAAATAAGAATAATAGACTGCTTTAGCCTTTACTCCACGGAAATTAGTTATAATATTCACTATGGGTAGTAGTATGGTTAACTAGTATGGCTTTCGGACAAATTTGTGCGGAATTTTGTTTCTTTATAAAACGAAATTTCAAGGCAATCTGTTTTCCCTTATATTCATACGGCACGAGACGCCTTTGTACAATAAAAGAAAATGTCGTAGGTAATTTTCAAATTTGTGAGTGAATAAGGATTTTTGTCTGGATTTTTGATGGATGAAGTTTTTAACTAGACACTGTTTATAGACACATAACATGCAGTGTATATACACAAGACAGTAGGGTGGAGAAAAAGAATGAGAGAATTTGCCTAGTATTGATAGATTTTAATCGGATGGATAAGAATTATGCGAAAGGTAGGCTTAAATTTTTAAAAAATATCACAACAATCTTTTAAAAATAATATCAAAAAAATAAAACTGTATGTCTCTACGAACACTGCGTATGAAACGCATTAATAAAGGCAAAATAGAATTAAAACAAGATATCACGGCATTGCAAGACAAAGAGTTCGAATATATTTAATGTTAAAAAGTAATGGTAACAGAAAAACCAATCAACAAATGAAACATAGTTTTGATGATTTATTGGTCTTACTGTTACTATTACAAGTTGCCATCAGTGGTCTCCTCCATTCTAAATTGTTTTACGGTGTTTGTTGTATTCTGATATATATAAATATATTTTTCAACATCCTCATACTCGAGAGGGCTCCCGAATAGCCATGTGGGCAGCGCGTTCGACTCTTGTAAAAATGGGCCAGGGTTCGATTTCCGGTGAAAGCCCACATGCGAAATAACCTCAGCTGTCGAAGCACTTTTAACCATACTACCTCTTACTCGAGAACTTGGTTTAAGACGAACGTGGGCAATACGAATGACGCCAAAAGCCATTAAATTTTTACGCGAGACAAGTTCTTCAATCTGCAGTCCACGGAAACCACATTAAAAGAACATCACTCTTAAAATTTTCGAAGCGTCTGATTTGGAGAAAGGATTGACTGTAACAGTAGTTCTCGCGAAAGTTTATGGCATTCAATTGAACGGTTCTCAACGTCACGAAGGGGAAAGCAGTTTTACAGCGAAACAATGAAGTGGAAATTAAAAATAAGCAGGAATTCTGCATTAAAAATCCAAAATTCCAGTGTATTCGAGAATTCGTTTCTTGTACAAATTAGATTGGCCTTCGAGGAAGGTATTTAACCGGGATTGTTGTTAAAGCTACAAAAATTCTCAGAGCCATATACTTCTGGAAATGAGTTATTTAATCCGTTGAATGCAAAATTTAGAATACTGGATCGAATCTTTTTCATAATACTAAAGAGATATCTATGATCGCCATATAACTAATGTTGATTGTTTTTACGCACCTTAAGATGCAAGTATTGTTTAACGTTGAAAAATCTAACGTGAAATTTTTCAAACAACCTTATTCGTACACTATTCCGAAATTACCTCGCCCAGTTTCATCATGTTTAGAAGAAAAAAGTTCCTACGCTATCTTAAATATTAAACTTTATCTCAAACACATACTTTAGTTCCCCTTAAGTGATGTGAAATCTTTTATTTATTTTAAAATGATAAACACTCTATACTGATTGTACGCATATGTTTCTAACTACGTTATCTTTCTAATTATGCTTCTGACATCGTTAGCTTTTGAAACCAGCCTTTTATCTGACTGTTACTGCTTCAATGTCTCTGCTTCATACAATCAGGAAATAATATTTCTCGTATCCTAGAATTGTATCAATATATATAGCGAAATGAATATACTCGTATTCTTATTATGGTGAAATAGCGGAAGGAAAACGCCCAGATGAGAGAGAATCTCGAGATGATTGTCGAAATCCGGGTGAGTTGATTACATTCAAGATCCGGAATCAGAGCGTAGCCCAAGGCTTAACTCAAAAACCATTCCAGGAAATGAAAAACACCTCACCAAAGTCGGAGAACTGTATCACGGAGCTTAGTTATGAATAGACAGAGAACGTTCAGGCAATCTGTTCGATTTCAATGAAACTTTTTCTTTTCCTTATCCATCTCCTTTCTGTCAAAGGGAATTCGATAGGGAAGGGAGGTTCGACAGCAAGGCTAGTCTTAGATAAACGGAAGAATTCTCACTCGACCCGGGATCAAACACCTATCCCCACTTAGGCATTAAATGTTATAACATTTATAAACTTGGATGGACCAATTTCATTTAGTCTTCGGGACTTGTTTACGATAGATTGTTAGAAAAAAACGTGTAGGATCTACCATTAATTCTGCTGGTAATTAAGGCGAGAAAACGTAGTATTCACACGGCAGTAGTTTCATAAGACGCAACTACGAGTGACATCGAATTTTTTTGTGAAAGGAATTCTTAAAGATTTTGTCTAGGGCTTAACCGTAAAGCGGGAGGACGCGAACGTCGATCTCAAATTGTAACGAGGTCACGGTTAGAAGATGGTGAAATCTCTTGCCCTTGTCTTTGTTTCGAATTTACGATAGAGTTGCGAGCCCAGGTCTATTCTCTAAACTTAAACCGATTACCTATATTATTTATTTTCTTCCCTTATCGAAGAACTAAGAATTAAAGACAACGTGCTTTGTTTCAAGTTATAAAATGATGTATGTAAGATCGGTGATTCCGTACGATCCAAAAGTCTGCACAAATGTGTCCATGGGGAAATGAAAATGCGTGCCTTCGCCAAGGTTTATGCTTAGGTTTGAGGTTGTAGCCTTCAAAACGTTTCATAGTAGCTCAAAGGTGTACGTAGATGGATATTCACGAGTTAGGGAAATATTTTCGTGGTTTACATTTAATGAAATACGCCAAGGCGAATTCAAAACTCACATTATCCTCAGACGCTCAATATACATTTTTAGACGTATTTGACCGCAATTAAATTTCTTACGATTGCAACATCGAAAAGTTTACGTCTTATGAAAATAAAAACTTTTCTTCCTTTGTAAATTCGAAAAAATGAAAATGTTTCCTCTTCTAGAACAACTGAAACTTCATTCGCACCAGAGAATTTCCAATGTTAGCAAGGAAAATGCTTTTCTATACTTAGATTATTTTAGGATATGAATACGGATGGAAGAAGAGACTTTTCAGTCTCAATTTCGCCTTAATAAAGACCTTATAAGAATCGGTTTTATGATATGACGTTGCTCGTTGATGAGGAACTGGTTTTCTATATTTCTTTTCAAGCAATAGTCATACTGGCTTTGAATTAAGGGTCCTCAAACTTACTGGATTTACTGGCAGATTCTAGAATTTCTATATATATTCTGAGACTATCCATCCTACCGGATCTTTGTATTTTCACACTTTTTTCTCAGTATTATGGAAAAACATGGCCACTTTCTGATATCGTTGATTTATTAAATAAGTCTGGCTTGAAATGAATATTCCTCTACATAAGGCATACTATGTCGACGAGCCCATAAACATTTCACTTGCCCCAATCTAAAACACATTCCCTTTTTTATTAAAAAACGAATTGTAAACTGCGAGTTTTTAACGTAAGTTTTTTTTGGAAAAGGAAGCAACTCTGCGTCTACCTAATCTTTCTCAAAACTGGTAAACAACTTACTTCAATAGGTACAATTTTATCTTGTACACCTTCACCGTAGCAGTGGAACTGAGTAAACTAAAAAAATGAACTCTCCTCTCTTAGAGATAGAAAGAATGCACCTTTCCTATTAGCGGATATGCCAATTAGGAATCGTTATGACTCGCATAGGAAAATCTTATCATCTTCCTAACATTAGTGAATGTGCTCTTCAGTAAAATGGCTTTCTGCAAAGGTAATCAAGCAAATTGGTTTGTCTCCACGGAATCTGTTATGAATTTCCCACTACAGAGATGGGTAACAGAGATCGATCGTTTTTATGAACCACATCCATTTTATCCCGGAAGTTGTTAATCCCTACCGAAACGAATCTAATGCATTTAATCAGTGTTACTGTATTTTTCGCACAGGTTCGCTGCATTTTATAGGGATTTAAGTTAAATGTTCTTACAAATGTTAAGTCCTACTTAATAGCAAAGGAGAGAACTTTTAAAACTGTGGATAAAATATTTTACTTAGAAAGGAGATTCAATGAGCTCTGCCCGTGGTTTGCGTTCTCTTCTTCTATGTGCGTAAAAGAACCTTAGTTATAAATTCCATTCTTTCGGAGGACGCTAACTTTTCTTTGAGCAGTTAAACTGTTTAACGGCATGTTTTCTTGTCAAGGAAGCAACTACTAGGTGCTTGAGTTGGAGAATATATTGTAAATTGAGGAATGGTACAAAAGAAAATATATAGCCAATAATGAAGCCATACAAAGGCACTGCAGTAGAAAAAGAATACTCCGGCAGCCACAACAGACCATTAAACCAATTTATTGCAGTCCTTGCATCCAACAACTTTAATTTTTTCCTTCAGCCTTATATGTATGTTTATGATTTATTTTATTACGTCTGCACTGAAAATCAAGTGTTGTCTTTAAATCTACCCAAAACGAGTGAAAATCTGCGCTAATATCAAACACGACGCGCAATACACTAATTAAATTAGCGACTGTTTGAAATGAAATGTCAGTCTGGCTAAAATGAATCAGGTTTCCTGTGGCTAGCGAAATTTTGTCAAATGATAATGTAAGTCGCTACATTTGAATCCGGCTTCTTATATCTGTATCAAATAGTAGTTACTAACATTAATGCTTACCCAAAGACGAGAGATTTTCTTTCATGATATATTTCATACTCAACTTCTTTTCAGGACATTCCTATCATTCCCATTTTTGCAGCTCTATTTTTTGATTTGCAGTTTATTTTCGATTTTAATCCCACGTTTTCGTCATAATTTCATCCTCTCCATATAATAGAAGTACCGCAGAAACAACTTCTACTCACAGTTTTTAGATTCTCCTTGTTTCTTTACATCCAAAACTTTATTTTCAATTTTCATATTAGATAGTCGTTTACAATTTCCAAAGCCGACGCTCATACAAGGTAGTATTTGGCTGAATATTCGTAAGGTACTCCTTACATTATTATTTGAAGTTTGTTATTGAAGAGGGAAAGTACGAGGACCAACGCAGTTATTTACGTTCCTCGTCGTAGATTTCCACACAGTTAAGACTTCTTCGATTGATTTTAACTAATTGAAGCTTTTGCGGTGGTGCCTACAAACTTGATGGGCGAGCCATGAAAATTAATTATGCTTCAAGGAAAGAGTGTCTGCGAGGACGACGGATGACGGACGACGGCAGTATTTTATCCCTTCAGTGAAACCCTCACTCAATCAGTCCAAAACACTATCTGCATCATTTCCCCATAAACCAACTCTTGTAAATATTTCGCAACCGGAGCCCCACGGACACTGGTGTTTAGGAAATTTGTGTAGGAACTCGAAAAAATAGTTTATTAAAACGAACTGCAAATAATCCGCAAATATAATAATTACGATTTTTGTACACCGTTGACGATTATATTCTGCTTCTTAGTGAAGGTTTTTAAAACAAATTGTTTGGTTGCTCGGCTACTTCTTTTAGGACTCGATATTTTTCTTGGTATTAAACGCGGTATATCAAAGGTTACTATACTACTAAGTAAACTATTTAGCCTTATGGTCAAATCCATTCTCTTTTCTAAAAAAAATACCAAGTTATGTACCTTCATGTCATAAGGCCCAAGTTCCACATTCATAAAGCCATTCAGCCGTTTCACAACTATACCGGTGAACCGGTTGTTAAAATTTCGAAATTTCCCGCAACAATAGTTAGAGACATAACTTGATTACGTCGTGATTACATTAGGTAAACAGGGATGGAATGAAATTTAATACAATAGGATATCTATGTGCGTTTTTATGTAATCAAAAATATCCATTTTACAACACATACGTCATCTTTTTGTGAAGAATTTATAGGAAATTTCTCTTATTTTATGATTAAATAAAGAACTTGAGCCTACATTTCTTCCAAGAATTCTTGGTGCGCGAGCCGTACGCTGACAAATAAGTTGATTTAAATACATCTAGTTAACCTTTTGAAAAAGTATCAGAGGAATTTACGTATGATTTTCAAGGAACGTCGAATGTAAGTACTTCTGTAAGTAAGTCTGGAAAGAATACCCAAACTTAGTTGAGCAGCCATGATAACTGTTGTAACTCACTATTAAGCTAATAATAAAGAAGAATTTCATTAGGGTCAATATATAATATTATAATAATTATAAATTAATAAAGGAGTAAATAAAGGATTGATTTTATTTCCGATGGATGAATTTTAGATTGTTTGTTTAAACATAGGGTAATGAACGTTCAGTTGAATGATTATTAAATATTTTCTCTTGCAATATCTTACGAAGTCCCAAGTTTGGTTAGGTAATTTTTGTGATGTATTTAAATGAACTTTGATAGAAAAAGTCAACCAATCAAGTTATCAAACAAAATTTTACAGTGAAAAACTTCCAAAATTTTATAAATGATCGACGAGGAAATCGAAAAGGCATCAAACATGCGATCCAAAATAATTCAGGATTTTTTGCTGTAGATTGCGGATACACCATATGCGTTGATGCTGCAATCCACTGCAAAAAATCATGTTACTAAAAGAAAATCCAGAATAATTAAACTTATATATAATTATTTTGATTATTCAAGGAAATACTACACATCAAAGCATGATTGGAAGATAAACACTCAATCGCAAGAAATAATTACTCTTCCAATTGAAAGGAAAAATATTAAATATTGTCTTGGAAGTTGAAATTGTAAAATTTAGATTCTACCGTCAATGTTGCGTGTATGTAAGTAATTATGAATAAATTTGTAATGAAATAATTTTCTATTTATCTAATTATTCCATTTACATATATCTAGATAAATGTTCGAAAAAATATCGGAGGGACTTATTTTCAAGGGACGCCGAATACCAGTACTTAAATCTTCAACGAATACACGTAACTACACTGGAAATTTTTTCCTCCAGTATTCTCGTGAGCTGTAATTTCTCCCGTCTACTATTCTCTTACAAACCCTTCTGTTGAGACCGTATGAACTTATCTTATTATCTTGAATGTAATCCCCGCCTAAAATAGCTTGTTTTCAAGCAATTTTTTTAGGTATATTTTTCTAATACTATCCTTAATACCTCCCTCCATCGGTTTCCTTCTCGTTCTAAAAGCTTAAATTAGAACATCTATTTTTGCAACCTATCTCATGATCAAAGAATGGCCTGAATATTAAAATAATTATACGTGTTCTAGTTGTTATATATATCGATTTTAGCGATTGTGGGAATCAGTGAATGAGGTCAATATGCTCATTTATAAATGAATATACGAGTGGAGATAGACGTTTTAATCCTTTCGTGGAAGCTTATGAGTGGGCAGACCTGGAGAGTCGTTTCCACGAATAAAAGACTCGGCAGTATTCCGGGAATCTCCTCTTAATCCCCATCGAGACGAAATAATTTCCAGCCATTCTGTTGGATTAAAGATAATCTTCTCTACTCCATTCGCTGATTAATACTAGACTGCGCTTCAAGAACGGCTATAGTAGTGACCTATATTCGATTTCAAGAGCATCTCTAAGTAATCTGCTTATCAGTTTATTCATTAACAAGAGCAATGCTTCCCGACCTTTTGTCTTCCATGACCTTCTTATCTATTCATTCAAAATACGCATTCATTCAAAATACGCATTCATTCAAAATACGTATTCATTCAAAATACATTTTTATTAAAACGTAAGTTAATTGATTGTCCGTTTCAGCTTGAATTCAAATTACAAAAGAAGAAAACACCACGTTTAGGTGATTTCAATATGAAATCTCACAAAATGACATATAGATCGCAAAAAGTAAGTGCATTATGCGAAGGTAGAAAAATATTTTATCCTTGTATATTACGCGGCACACCAAGAACTTATTCACGGCATGCCATTGTGCAGAGGACCAGTTGGGAAACATTGGACTAAAAGGCGATCATTGTTGGAAAGGGAAAACACCAAAAAAGACTCCTGGATTGTTGTAATATTACCATACTCTACAGAGAAATTAAAATGTAGGTAAATAACACCAAAGTTTTCGCATTCCGAACAGCATCTTTCTAATTTTACGCCTTCCACAGCTAACAAAACCTCGCATTTTTGGAATAAAATATTACTTTAATCCCATTAAAATATATATATAAGATATGAATATATATGTAACGCTAAAATACCTCGCGATATAAGAGTATCATAAGAAATTTGAGCTATATGTTTCCTTAGAATACCATGCTGCAAATCAAGAGCTAATCGCTCACCGGCGTACCTGACCAGATCAATTGGGAAATGATTCCTCACATCTTTAGTACACAATCATTTCAATTTGTAGTGTAAATTTTAAAAAAGGTTATATCCTCCTGTCTAATTCTAATTCACGTTTTGATAAAACAATCATCCACTTTATCAAAGTTTAGAACTGACGGTGGTTCCCTGCAGTAAAAATATTAAACCATTCTGCAGTTTAAAAGGGGAAATAGGATGTATATATTTGGTTCTTTCTCTTATATATAAAGAATGAAAGGTGCTGAGCAAACATAGCCACATTGATCACAGTGTCTCCATTACTATCTACCTAAAAGCATCTGTTTACAAGCATTACTGGACCATGACTAAACCATATTCGTTATTTGCAAAAGATGACCAAAATGAAAATCAAATTGACAAGGGGAAGCGTCCACGTTCACAAATCATTTATCGATATGAATTTCCTGTCTGACTTCGGATGGAGATTCCGTATTCCCCATCTTCTGCAATTACAGAAAGCGAAAGCCATACTCGGAGCTGGCGTCTCGCCCTATAATACTCGTGGCGCCAACTATCGGTGCCACTTTAAGCCTTAAAATTGTTAACGTATGGGTGAAAGCAAGCGAAGTTGGTTTGGCCACGTAGCTCAGTTGCTTAGCAGTTGACTCAGGGAATCTTTCTTGGCACTGAGGATGGAAGGCACTTCAGCGTGATAGAATGTTTGACATACAGAAGAATGGAAAAAGCCTTTCAAAGAGCGTATTAACGTCATATTCTTTCATTCTATTTTATCGGAATATCAAAAAAAATTGCGAGTGATAAACAGCGATCGTGCTAAAAATTGATGTAAATCCTAATTCTTATAAGGAAGCAAGGAAAGCGTCATCGTTCTTAGGGAATACGATGCGACCGTCATAATTCTACTCACTCTATCGCAAGAAATTAAATGTAGCAACGAGAAATAAAACAGTTTTCCGTTAGATATTTGCAGCTCGCGAACTACTCAAAACACACCTCAAACACTTTGTCCTAACCTTCGGAAACTAAAATAGTTGTAATGTGATCAAACAACAGCGTTGCCTCTTTTTTATCATTCTACAATGTAAAACGGATCATGGTCAACAAAAAATTAAACAGGCATCTTTTTATTGATTTCTCGTCTTCAAAAGGGCTTCATAAACTTTATTTTATGTTTAAAATTTTTTAATTCAAGTTCCATGAGGAATAGTTCAGTAAATTTTGCCTATGAATTGATGCAAAACGTATAAATCTGCACAAATAAGTATTTCAAAACATTGAGCTTTCTTAATAGTTTGGGAGATCTTTTTCTCTATTCATTGTAAATATATAATGAGGATTTTCATTTCGATGACATGGAACACCAATCTCTTCATTTCCAAACCAAACGTGGAGTTATCTTCGAGGTAAAACTTTACAATCAATAAATTTACTTTACTGTGGTTATAACCTCTGCAAGCACGGGAAAGTTCAAGGAAATGCATTCGACGATTGATACGGAAGTTTCACTGCAAAAATATGCGATGAGACTTCCGTATACCGGATGTGCATTTATTTATCTTGATGTATTCCAGGTACTAACTTTCAAAACGGAGATTTGCGATTCGCGAATATCCTTTCGAATCGAATCGGAAAACACGGTTTGAATCCCAGTCGTAATTCGAATCGAATTGGAAGGGTATATGACAGTTAAATTACCTTACGCACTAACGCCCCCTTAGTTTGAAATATGGATGTTTTTCGAATCACGTATTTTTATCGTTATGAATCATTCAACTGTTTTGATGCAATTCACCTTTTACTACCTCATGCTTCAAATAAAATTTAAAGACTAACAGTGGAATCCTTTTAAAGAAACAATGCCATTATGGCGAGAAAAATATTGTTATGCGCTGAATGGATGAAGAATATAGAAATAACGTATGAGAATGAGACACTTAATGGAATACTATCGAATATACTGTAGAATTGAGAAAAGATGGATTGAAGATTATTTACCATCATGAATCTTTTTAAATATGTGAAAAGGAAATCTGTTTTTTGGAGTCCAAATTCTCGATGATATTCCTAACCCGCTGGGATCCATAGGATCTTAAAGGTAGTCTCAGATGGGATATTATGAATTTTAATAATCATCTTCTTAAATCATCCTATTCGAATCCACCAATTTATGATCAAAGTCACAACCACCGATTCTAAATCGTATCTTGAAGATTATAATGTTCCAACTTCACCCAGTTTTTATTCCCTATAGATTTCCCCTATAGTTCAACCGGAACAATCTGAATTATAGCAAGAGAATACGACTGACTTTAAAGAGATTAATCGATTTTCTCTATATTTGCTGGAGCTGCTTCGCGAAGTCTCTTAAAAGGGAGTTTTACCATTCCCACGAAATCTTCAATTAAATAGCCATGGTTTCGTAAATTATATCATACACCCTGAAGATAAGTTGAATGGTAGTCTCTTTAAAGGTTGCCTACATATAGAAAAATCTACCTTTGTGAGTATAATTTTCTAAAACCTAGTCATAAAAATCCCATTTTCCAAAAAATGTAGCTTTTATTGAGCCCACGATCATGTTTAGGAGTATATGTTTTAGAGGTTCTCCCAAGACAATTTATTTGGGCATATAAATTTTAGACTGATTTTCCCGAAAATCAGGAAAGAATGTAACTTATACTCTTTCATTTTTATTGGAACGGACAGAAATACATATTTTAGAATTTGGAAAGCGGAAGGGAAAATACGAAGCTTCCTATTCGAAATTTTAAGGTGGGAGCCTATTGTCCCATCTGCTACTCTCTGAATGTTCTATTGCTTGACTTACGAATTTACGATTTACACAAGCTCGAATTCTCAGTTCTATTACCAGATTTGTGGTGGTGAACCTATGGGAAATACCAATATTTCTGACGGGAATCACAAGTTTTGCCACAAAGAGATCGAACGGAAGTACAAGATCGAGTTCATTCAGTTCAGGAAGGGTTATCACCGTGACCGACATGGATGAATGTATATTTTAGCTAAAATCGTAAAAGCTCCGTACGTACTCGCGCCAGTGTGAAAATAAGTACGCAGCGTTCACATCCTAATGAATGAAAAATGACGCACGTGCTCAAGGTAAAATATACGTGTGTTTGTCTTGTTGCGCCACAGCGTTTTCATAAATATGTTACAGCCGTAATACCGCGTATATGTAGGCCACGATTCCGGCATTGCACGCAAGATCGGAGTATATGAAGTTCAGTTCGCTTTAACGTCAGCTGTTGCTCGTTCATTGACGTATTTCGCACATTTGTAAACACTTCATTCATATAGAATTGCGTACAACTTGAACAGTTGTGTGATCAAAATGTTTGCTCTTCGTAGTATGCGGATCTTTTAAACTTGTCAAGTTACGTTCACGCCATCTTCAATGAATTCCGTTTCATTTCTTTGTGTGTCTGTTTTTATATGCCACATCTACCGTATCCTCACCCGTTCTCCATTCCCATCAACGTGATTTACGCATTCTTCAGTGGCCATCAAGCCATCAAATTTACCTCTATATTCTCCAGAGGAAGAGAGATTTTGCGACAGAGTGTACCATACCACGTACCGTAATATTTATGCACCATAAAACCGTCTCTTCACGATACGCCTATAACCATATATTCTCTGGGATCGATCTAGTGTTTTTCTTCGTAACTGATGCAGGAAGTATTCTCTGGTTTGTAGCCGAGTAAATGCCTCAATTATTTTTCAACTCAAGTTTCTGCTTTGGAAATAAGTACTGAGGTTACCCTACGAGGAGCCCCAAACTTCGGCTATCAAATATAAACAGAAGCCTGACTGGAAACCCCAGCATACTTTCTGCCTTTTCTGTACTTTAAAAAGAGTCCCTTCCCTTAGAAGTTCCAATAAATTGCTAATGTTAAAATGCCAAATTTTCTAAATGTTCCGAAAACACTCGATGAAAGTCTAAACGATTCACATAATGGAAAAAAATGAAAACTTAGTACAATTCCACGAGACATTTATTACCGACTACTTTAGACTGGACTAGACTTAAGGTGAAGATTTCAAATCCTTGACGAAACTAGGCGGTCATAGATCTCTCATGGAATTGTACTAAGTTTTCATTTTTTCTCCATCATGTCCGTTAAATTCCAAAAAGTTACGTTGAACACATCAATTTTATTCTATAAGATTCCACTACATTTAGTAGAGAATGAGCTCATAGCTATAGAAAGATATCCATCGGACCGAAAAATGTATGCCATTCAACATTTAATTTTCAGCTTTAATTATGGATTGTCATTGTCTTCTTGCGCATGAGTTCATTAAGTGTGTAATCAGTAGATAATATACTAAGGCTAAAAGTCTCCCTCGTTTCATTCATAGCCAGAAATAATTGACGATCAATTTGAGCCTACTGAATTAGAATTTTCTAGCTGAATTTCATGAAAGGAAGAGAATAAAATTTATTAATCTAATATGCTTAGTGAAACTCACGTGTACGCAGTCTTGAGGAAATTCTAAAGCTTTACTGTTATAGGATTAACCTCTCACTACTCGTCAAGAGCGAATGGATTTACGAGCTATGAGCTTTCATCGATTACTTCCCGTTCGTCTGTATCCTCTTTGTAATATTCAGTTATTTTAGTGAAGACAGTAAGCTCCTTAACAAAGGAAGCATTACTACAGGCTTAAGGCGAAGTATCCATTTTAAGAGAGATTTAAACCCATTAACTTGTTAGCGAAAGTAGTAATAATCCCAGTCCAATGGTATTTTCGGTTCTGATTAAATTTCTATGGACTTACATTTGCAATTTGCGTTTCATGACGAATTTAAGCCCAACCGCAGTCACAGAAAAGATTGTATTTTAATGATGAACGACATAAAGATAGTATTCGATGGCTTATAAAATAGGATAAGCGTGTTTGAAAATTGTCGCTAATCGCCTCCGATATCCGCAACTTTCTTGCTTCGCCTCCGTATTTGTTACAACTAAGGCTTCGAAGCGTAATTATATTTTTTCCGGGTTTGCTCCGATTCAATGAAAACGCCGATTTTCGGCTATAATAAGTGTTTTTCGATTTCCGGTTTGGTTGGATGTCCTGGATAGAGCCTACCTTATGAATAACCGATTTAATGAAATTCGTTTCACGAAGAGAAATCTCATGTTAACATTTCCTATTATACTGTATATATTTTCCACAGTTAATGCTCAATATCGCTAGGTTGAATTGTCCTCGATAAATAATTGCAATTCAAGCTCCGTGCGTTATAATTTAGGCGCTTTATGACATCAACCGCGCCTAAAACTCATAATTCTAAGTGAAAAACGTTCGGAACGAAGTGTCTCATTTATTTTTCCACTGATTAGCTTCATTACCCGTTCACGGAAAGAAATCTTTCCGTAGGAATGCTGCGACAATTAATTCTCGGTATCAAGCACGTATCCTTGATTCAATAATTAATTTATCCTTGCGTATATTTTTCGTTGCGGATACGTCCATACTTCTTTTCTTTTATTGTCTTTCACTTTGTTATGATCTGTTTATCTCAATTCAACCACCTTTTTGATAAAGATTTAAAGTTTTACATTCCATGAAATATATTTAATTCATTTTACTTAGATTTTGAATAAGGTATTTATATGCCCGTTAATATAATGCTTTCACAATTATTTGATGTGAAATATCATTTAAAAACCGAACTTGTCAAAGGTATTTCCACAGCCATGATGTGGTGACACTTGGTCCCTTTCCATATACAGATATTTTAAAAAGTAATTCTTAAGCAGAGTGGCTTTCTATGTTACTTCTGTGATAGATGTTTTTTGTTCATACCTTATCGTTAACCTTTTTGAATATATATACTTGAAAACTTCAGAACAACAGACTTAATAAACCGAGGATGTTAACATTATAGTATACTGAATTCACCAAAAATTTAAGTTGAAACTGAGGATTTCTCATGAATTAAAATAATTTTACATTGTTGAAAAGAAACTGAGTTGTCTTAGTAAAACGGAGAAATTACACTCCCCTGTGATTAACCTGGTACATATTCCTAATTTTTGGTGCCAATTAGAAATTATTTTAATTAATTTTTCTACATGATATTTCATAAAAAAGTTTAACTCTAATTTTAAATTTCCAACATCGATGAAATCATATTTTGTAAAAAATCCATTCTCAGTCGACAAAATTGATAGAGTACTTGGGGTCGTCCGCAAACGTTTCTGATCAAAATTAGATGTTATCATGTTCTAGCCCATGACTGCTCACAATAGTTTGAGGAAAATTCTGAGTAGTCCTTCATACTCCTAATGCATTCGGAAAATATTTATATTCTACAATACATTTGAAGACGTTTCGATCTTCTCAAAACATGCAATCTGAAAAAGGATTTGTAATATCTGATTTTCTAGGCATAAATCATCGCCAATTAAATCAGACATTTTTTATCTCTCGATTCAGCTTTTTCGACGCACTATTTTAGCAGATTATCTTGGATAACGATACATCCAGATCACCGGCCAGAGACATGGGAATTGACGTTTTATGTCCGTAAGACAATAGTTAGAGGATTTTATGAGGCGTGGAAACCTTCGTATGGGATACTTTTATGGAAAAGTCACACGGCACAACCAAAATTATGTAAGGGTTGTTCACTGCACAGATGAACACAGAGTTAAGAGTTTTCTTATTTGATATTTGGTTGCTAATGAATGTATTCGAGCTACTATAAAAATACATTAATCAAAAATTTTATGGTTAAATATTTCTTTAGAAAAATCATTGAATTCATTTAGATAGTTTCATTATTTGAACGCAAACGATAATGATCGCATATTATTTCGGCCGATTTTGAGTCTATGTCGTGCATTCTATTAATAAACCTATTTTCTTAGGTTTTATTGACATGGAAATAATAATTAGAGCAACAGTAATGGCTCTATTCTTATAAATATGGAATATAAATATATCCTTCCGATATGGAATATCCTGTAAGACTCTTAGCCTTGGGCGCGAATACACGTCCGGCTCTATGATGAGAACGTACTACTGAACTCTTCCAATTAATTGTATCATTTTGGTTACAGGGCTGCTCGATCCATGTCTTAAACAGCCTTCTTGGCATATTTTTTTCATTTTCATTTTCCTAATTTTCTTTCGATATTCGCCCTCAACGAAATGATTTTGTCTTCCGTATATTTAAAATTCAAGGAGCTCATCTAACGACGTAAGTAATCCACTTCATTAAGGGGATTGAACTAGAATCTCGACATCCCTCTA
Organism: Pachydiplax longipennis; assembly: GCA_036926295.1. Classification (NCBI taxonomy): domain Eukaryota; kingdom Metazoa; phylum Arthropoda; class Insecta; order Odonata; family Libellulidae; genus Pachydiplax; species Pachydiplax longipennis. Next base: position 9,793,149 of record JAVFKF010000010.1, read on the forward strand.
AGAATGCAATTAAAGAAATGCATAACCCAAGTATTTCGTTCATTTCGTTGATTTTCTCCTCTATCAGTAATTCGCTTTGTAAAGAGCAATCACTTTCTCTCTCTGCCGATTCAAATACATCTGGTACCTTTTTCTACTAAAACTTCAATTTTTATTATCCTTACTGCAGGTAATCTCAAACTCACACATTATGCCACATAACGCATAAGAATTTGACTGCTTTATAGTTTTTTTTCGAAAATGGCAATCTTTCAGGTCAATCTCAATAAACGCGCTCATATATTGTGTATGATGCATGTGAATATTTAAGAAAATTCTGAGCGTAACCCAACAAATGAATATCCATATTACAAATAATTCTCCCAGAGAACCTCTTGAAATGTGCACTTGTACTCCGTATTTTGACCTCCAGAGATGTAGCAATAGGAACTTTTGACCTACGCAATGTTTTGAGTTCAACTGAAGATCAACTCATGACACAGACCCTTCGCATAAAGAATCTCTTCGAAATATATCACAGGAAAATATTGACTTCTGTTTTAAGGGAAACAGAAACTGATACGCAAGATATTTAATGTTAAAAATTTTAAAAAATAAGACTCCTCTGAAATTATAAATGTTCCTAAGGGAATGGAAGGAAGAAGATTTATCTTTCCTCGGTTAAGAGATAAAAGGACGTGCAATAGCTACATCGTTCTACTCCTGTTTAAATCTCAAGAGAATAACGAATTTTCACGCCAAAGGTTGCCATTTTTAGATAGAAAACAACAACAGAATGTACTGTGCATTCGTGAGAAAGACGGCAAGAAGAGGAACAATACCCCTGTCAGCATATACTTCTCTATCCTCCCAAGTGCCCTGCTAGCTGCCTTGCGGCGTGTGGCAGGGGTTGCTTGTATCATTCAACCTCTTTCCTACTATGTCACCTAAATTGTATCATGTAGAAAAATGAAATTTTGAATCTACAAATCTTAGTATCTCTATCTGACTTTGCTTGCGGTACATGATCGACCTACGGAGAACCTAACTGATCTCTTGGCCGCTTAATATCTACTTCATCTTCCGCGATCTTATCATCTCTAAATCTTTTGGTTTTAAAGCTAAGCTTTTAACTCAGTTCCTTAACGATTTCGATCCTACGTCAAGAAACATATTAACAATTATCACTAGGCTTACTCATTAACTTTTGTTTGACAAGACAAATGAACTTTTGGACATTTTCCAAAATGTGCTTTCAATCGCCTGAGGGGTACTATAAATTTACATACTAAATGATCGTATTTAAGGCATTGTGAGCCGAAATATATATGTGTAATTTACTGATCGTGAGTAGTATATCTGCTGAAGGGTCGAAAGTGTGAAATAATCACATTGGTCTTTGCACTCGATGATTACTGCTACCATTGTCATAATATTCATATAAATCTTTTAAATATTTATATTCTTAGTAAAGTATTTTTTAGATGATCACCTTCTGATAAAAAGCAGTACGTCAGTAGATCAGTACTTAAGTAGCTGATTCCAATAACTCAATTCATTCAGGAGTTGTGAAAAGACTATAATTGGTGTGAGTAAGATCAGCGTCAATTCATTTCCGTTCTACGCCATCAATATCGGTATCCGTCAATAAAGTCGATAAGTGGAGTTATTAAAACTGCGCGGTAAATCCGCGTAAGCTTATGAATGTTCATTAATTTTCTTGCGAGAACCAGAGCAGTGAATCATGCGTTGGCGAGACTTGCGCGAAAGCTCCGATTCCGGGTGATGCACCAGTCATTAAGAAGATGACGAAACAACGCGGAAGGAGGTATTTAATAACTAAAATCCGCTTCCGATTTTCTGAGAAATTACAAGGAAATATGGAGGGCAAGCTTAACGAAATGTCTATTTTATCGGACTATCAGAGAAGTTTAAAGTAGCGTAACTTGATTATTCTAGCCGCAATGTGCAACTCCTCCCGGAATTAAAACGGAGCTTCTTTTGGAGCGTTCGCAATTGCAGGAAATCCCTGACAAACGCGTGCTTAGTCACGATCTGGAAAACGAACACAAGCGGATGACTGCGGTAAGGTCGAGCAAATCGCAGACTTCGCGAGAAATCGCAAACCGTGGCTACTCACGAAGAAAGTAAAACTTTTAAGGCGCCAATTACTAATAAGAAGTATGCATTCGCGTCACACGCGCGATAACGGTCAAATGCACGAAATTGGCTTCCAGCCATTCATTTTATCGCTCCCTCTCGAGATTTTATTCTACAGCATTAGCTACGTCAGGAGATACGTGTGACAAGCCACTCGATCTACATGCACCCAAAAGAAAGAAAGGACGACGATACAGAGATGAGAAAATCACGAGTCGTCTCTCACGAGCGCGCGACCAGATTTTCCGGAGCGAATCCTTTGTTTCGCTTTTAATCGGGAGGGAGCGTTCCAACAATGTCGTCATAGGCGCCGGGGGAAAACCTCGCCTCCCGGATCGCGAAAAATCCCCAGCGAATCCATTTTCGCATCTTTGCTCGTCATTCAGAAGTGCATCGCGACTGGAAAGGCGTGTTACGGGTGGGGGCGGAGAGGGAAAGTGGAGGCAACACTTTCGGGCCGAAAATTCCAGAGAAGAGTTGGTCCGCGCCTTCCCTCCCCTTGGCGCTCCTCAGTCCGTGACTTGCTTCTCCGTGGGACGGACGGAGAAGAGCCGTCGCCGGGTAACGGAAATGGATTCCCGCTCACCCGCCGACATCCTCCGATTCCTCCACTTAATGGTAAGGCGGGAAGCTGAGCTTCTTCACTCCTACGAAAAGCGATCTGCGTTTCGAAGCGGAGGAACCGTTAAAACGTCGTCTCGCGACCTCGGCATCGAGCACCTATTGCCACGAAGGTTCTGAACAGGCGGTGAATCCTCTCCCCTTCCTCGTTCTCGAGGCCACGTTCCCTTTCGCGTGCGATTGAGGTGTGCCGCGACGTTTTCCTCCGAGCTGGCAACTAGTAGCGAAAAAAAGCCTTTGGTTGGACGCATCCGTAGTCCCCTGGCGAATATTTTGTGTGCCTCGATGGTGGTCTAGGGAGATGTGAGCGGAAAATGATTGGTGATATATTGTAGGGCGGCGGGCGTTAGAGTGGCGAAGGACGGTGAATGGAGAGTAGTAGTAGTTTTATGTGTTGGAGCATATGGGATGGCCGGATCGAAAGGTGATCGCAGGAAATGGATGCAGATCGGGAGAGCTCTACGAGGTTCGTCTGTGCTCGGAATGTGTAATGAATCGGCAAGTTGAAGCGAGCGCTGGCCGAATTATGCGGGGAAACTCGAAAAATATCGCTTTCCAGCGATTTTCCCGCACTATCGAAGCAAAAGATCATATCCTAAAGTAGTGGCAATAGTTCGGCTACGTCGAAAATCAGGCGGGATGAAGATTAGAGTCATGCGCCGATTTTGTAAGAATCACACTGGAAACTTTCGTTTTTCATACAATTTCGATGAAATACTAAATCGATATAAATTTCGATATATTCGCGATGACTGACGATAACAAGACTCGGTCGAGTAGAGGAGCTTTCAATGTAATGGCAAAGATGTTACGCCAGGTGATTCAATTTTATTTTATCATTCAAGTATCGGTTAGTTCACATGCGTTAAAAGATGTTTTCGATAATTTATGCGCGTCCCTCGCGCTCTTCGATATTTCCCACACTCTTACGGGTCTTCTCTCGCAATTTCACTCTCGCCTTTCTCTCCCTGGATTCCCATACAGCGACTTACATTTCTCTTCTCTAAAGCCTTTCCAGCACCGTTGTTGGCAAATAAATGTTCTTCGATGTTTGGACTTATCATGTACTCTTGATGATGTCCCAAAAAGAACGGATTGATGCGTGCGAAAAGTAAATCTTGTAAACTAGATCAGAGCTTTGACGCAATACTTAAGATTGAATTGTGTCCTTCAAGATGCTTCTTGTAGTACGTCATTAAGTTACCGTTCTATGAGTTGCTACAGCGTCTGAAGATTATCTAGTCCGAAGATCCGTGTATCATCAAGGTATTTTCTTTAAAGATATAAATGGAAAGAAATGTGTGAACAGGCTATTGGCGAATCAGCTACTTCCGTTTTTTGACTAGGAATGTTGTATTCTTCAAACTTCAGCCAAAAAGGTGTGGCGATTAAATTGGAAGAGGAATACTGCTTGTTAATGATATTTTACAAAAGTCACTATTCGAACTTATCTTAATTTATGAGCTCACCCTACCTGTTGATATTTATATTTAGGACATAAAACGTAAGTTTTGAAATCACAGTGTAAAAGCTACAGGAGAGGAGACGAACCGAGAGAGAAAACAGCTGCTTTTTATGGTAAAACGCCCATGAAGATGGCAAGCAGACAGCTGTAAAATTCTCGTATAAAGAGAATGACTCACAGTTACTTTCACCTGCGTCAAATCTGTCTTTTAAGCTGAAAATATATGTGGCACACGGAAAGAAAAAAGAATCACGTCCAACGCTTCTTTCCGAGCTCGTGCAGAACTCAAAAGCTAATTTCTATCTATAGTCCTCAATATTACATCGATAGACGTAAATATTGCGGTTTAAGAACTTATTTTTACATAGATTTAGGGGTATATTTCTGTATAGTGTTTTAATCTGATTATAAGAATGATCTAAAAATGTGGGTAAAAGTTGATGGAGAAAAATAATTAGTACTCGGCAGTACATTTTACCGCATAAACATTTTTATAGCCAAAATAAAATGTACGCATATATACCCGCACCCAAATTTAAGTGTGACGTGAGACTCACAGTTTACGATCAGAGAAAAAGAACCTTTTCCCTTTCTCAAAATTCCCTCTACAAAATTACTTTTGTATATCTTCAGCTCATCCGCTTAATTTTCCCTTCGGGCGCGAATAAAAAAAGTCTCTTTAAGCAATTAGCCATCGAATTCATTCCCTTAACTGAGGTTTTGGTGTTGGGTAATTAGAAAATGCGCTTTCCGTAAAAGTGCCTTCCTATATGGTCTTTGTTATGCTGCTATTCTCGAGAACCTACACATATCAAAAACAAGTAGGCTTCAATGTGTGAATGAATGATGATTATCCAAGATCCAAAGTAGAGCCAGGAGCCATCCTATGTTTAATAATTTGCTTTAGTTGTTGTAAGCGATAGTTTGTATATATTGTTTAGCAGTGACTGCACTTAATGATTTTGCCTTGGGCGCAGAAACGGGAGATTTCCTTCCATTGAGAAAGTATATCTCACTAGAAGATCCTCGGGAACTTGTTTAGATACCGAGTTATATTGAGCTTCAAAGCTGTTAGCAGAAATTCTTATCTTCACAATGGACGTATTACAAGATACGCCAAAAGTTATTTTAACAATCGTATATGTTTGTGCTAAAACGCATTAGATTACTCCCATTTCCGTAATTTCGATTAAAACTTTAAGCAATTCTTAGCCAGATCTCTTTTATCGAAGTGGATGAAGGTAATAGACTACCAAAAAGTTATTTTAATGCCTCATGAATTAAAATCCTTGCATACTTTATTGTAATTTGAGGAAAGTCATAATCAGCTACTTTTTAAGGGTTTTTAATTTAAAAAATTAATGGTCCAAATTTCCCTTTAAAAAATGATCATCTTGGCCTTTGTGTAGAACTATTAGAAGGCATTAGCGTCTCACGATCGTCCATTTCAACGATTCAACTCAATTTCCAAGCAGAATGTACTCGACTTTTTATATATTTTTTCTTGCAAAATAACGCTTTTAATCTTATAAGAAAGAACGGTAATAGGTGGTAATCAAAGAAAAATATCGTTTTCTGTAAGTTTTAAGACACCTGGTTTACTTTTGTTGATGTCGTGATTTTATGATACTTACAGGTTTTGCCTATCCTATGAATATGTCTGATGAAGAATATTTCAGTTAATTTGTTTGTAACTTCCGTGCTTTTCACCCCATTCACTAGTTTTTTTGTGGTATGAAGAGAGAAGCTAGGGTTTTCCAGGGAAAGTGTATGGGTGATCAGAATTTAGCTGGGGTGGTTTACGGAAAAAATACAGCAAAGGCTAGATTAACAATCAAAAATAATGAGTTGAGTAACGAATGGAGAAGGGTTAAAATAATACGAGGTCAGGAAAAAAGGGGTGAATCGCGTTGATTTGGATACACGAAAAGGATTGATGAAAGCATAAGAACTAAGGTGGTAGGTGACTAAAGTGCGAGAAGTACAAGATGTAGGCTGAGAAATGACTGGTTGAATGTGGTGTGGTAATGTGAGACCAAGGAGAGTGTAAGTTGGTAGTCTGATTAATAAAAGGAGATAAATGATCAAATGCTCGTCTGAAATGAAAGGAATACGCAAGGAGCGGAAGCCATGGATGAGAAGAGCAAGCCTAAGATGTAATTAGACGACTTACCCTGGAGAGGAAAGGTCTGAATGTAATGCATGCTTTGAAGAAAGCAAAGTAAATTCCGCATAATTAAGTTAGTATACGACCGGTTTCCAAGTTACTGAGCTTTCATCAAACCAAGGAATTTTAATATCAGAGTTTAAGCTTGAACAGTTTAATGAGGGGGTAAGGAAAGAAGGGTTCCTGCTACCATATCTTGATGAATGCATAATCTCTTCGTACCGTAGAAAGGAAAATTTATTTATCAATTACCTTCATCTCAGTCTTGTTCACGGTTGAGATAATGTGAAAACTACTGGGCTATGAGTGATTAAAAAAATGGTATTCATTTGTGCCAATCCTCATCGAATGGTATGAAAAAATAGTTCATAGGGTCATCGAGCTTTACTTAAGTGGACATGGCATTCTTGCTACGTGAGGACAACAAACCCAACCTACCACACTTTTCATTCATCTAGTCGCATCATTCCGCTCCAATGAGCGTTTTGTAGCTAATACTGTACTGACAGACAATAAGGGAAAAGTTCTAACAGAAGCAGAGGGCAACATGGGGAAGGGGACAGGAGAAGAAGTGCCTTTCAGAAAGGTGGCCGATTTAAGGAATCAAAGAACTCATTAGCAAGGATGAAGGAAAAGAATGAAGATGGAAAGATTGATCTTCCAACTTTTATGGCTTTGAGCTTCCTGCCATGATAGATATCAGTACAGCAGAATATGAGGAATGCTTGTTACTGGAAGTAATAAATAGACGGGATTGGTAAAGGAGGTGAGCATCGTCACTGAATCTTCGTAATATTCAGCCCATTTTATGAGAGCAGAAGAATTATTCTCATAAAAAAGGGAGTCTTTCCTATTCTTTAAATTTACCCTCCGTATATCAATTGCTTATCTTTGGTAGTGATTTAATTGCTCCACATCATAAATGAAACATTCTTTTGTAAACTCGTTATTACCCAGTTAAAACTTCATCAAGATTCAGTTATCACTGAGGTGGTCAGCGAAGTGAAACAGTCTGGAATTTCGGGAAACATATTTTAGCCTTTATTGCCCTGCTTGAAAGCTTTTTTCCTGTTTATAATGTAATACTCCATGACATCACTCATTTAACTTTACACCAAGAAAAATTTATTCCATTTTCACAAATTAAATAATGCTGAACAACTACATATTCAAAAAGAAGATATAACTCAGCTGAATTTGTATTATTTTGACCATCATTAGAAAGAGAGTGGGAAGATCTTAAATCCTTTGCAAACTTCACAACCTGTGACCATCTCTCTTTTCTACCTACCCCTCAATCTGGACAGATTAGGATAAATGCGATCATACTTATGACATCTTAGAAGGTGTAACTGTTCGGTTGTTTATTTGTGAAAATTAAATGTTCTCCTTCTCCATGTTTGATATTTGCACACGATTTATTGATTTAATCATAGCAATTTCGGCAGTTGATCCTTTATTTCACATTTGACGCTCCTTCCAATCGAAATTTGAAACGTTCCTATTTCCGATTTCTGTGAAAATTAGTAATTTAGACATCATTCCGAGTTTCTAATGACTTTTTTATAAAAATAAAACCAAAAATTTATTTGAAACCTTTTGAATAAAATTTCAAGATAAAGTGGTGCTTCATTGTGAACTTCGCGTGATCTCGAATGATCAGATATTTTTAGAAAAAAGCTCATAAAGGACGATATATATTTATTCAAATTAAACACCTCAAATGCTGGGCCTTAAAAGTACAATCTACTTAGAATTTAATTTCATACGTGAAACTGGATAATAAGCGAAAAAAGTGAAGACCATGGTGGATTAATTAGACGGGATGGTAAAAATGATTCGAGGTAAGATCATATCACGAAACGAAATGAATTGAAATGAAATGTTAATGGAAACCAGTGAAAAGAATGAGGTTTTTTAATGGCAGTAATAAGGATAAGGAACCGAGATAGGATCATGAATTCCTTTGAAATACTCGCAGAAAATTTCTTAAAACAGAAAGCGCGGATACGCTAACAGTGTTAACGAGCCAAGTGATTACTTGCAAAACAGTTACGTAGTAATAACCTTACGCCAATTTACTTTGTTATTTGGAGGAAATTATTTAACCTACTTTCTCGAAAAAGAGGAAAGTATACCTTATAGATCTTCAAACTGCCAATTTCCGTGTGCTCACGCTCTGGTGTACATGGATACTTCATCAACTCTGCTTTTTTATTCCACGAGAATAAGTATGAAAACAGTCGTACTCCCATTTGGAGCACATTTTACCTTTGAGGGAGCATTAAAGCTCTTTTTTAACTCACGATATCAGGTTTTATCATCTGAACGTGATTTGGGCCCTCGAATTTTCGTTCTAGTTTGATTACACGATACATTTCATGCCAAGTTTTCCTCTCTCATACATCTTTGAGGCAATCTGATTCCCTTTCCTTCATTCCGATCCTGAAATTATTTAAACCTGGTGTATGTAAAAATACGCACACTTCACTGATTAAAGCGCATTTTGCAACTACGGAGAGAATTTCGAGAAACATGTAAATAATCCGAGAAAGCCTTAAATAATTTGTCAAGATATTAATTAGAGTGGTACCTTGGTTATCGAAGGCCTTGGTCAACGACTTACATGGTTAACGATGAGTGGTTCTAATCAAAAAATGTCTTGGGTAACGGCGCAGCCTTTGATTTACGACACCTATTCCATCGAGGGAAGGATGATTTCAATAAAACTTCCCATAAAGAAATTTTAATGAGTATTATCCGCATATCTGACATGTGTACTATGGTTATGGAGAGAGCCGGAAAGAAGTAACCATTAATACATTGTGGGAAATCGGGCTTTGAATAGTATTAATCTGTTCCAGGTTCCCAAGATATCACTGTAGCTGTAGTTGTATTATTAAAAGTGCTCAAATAGCTGAAGTCATTTCGCACATATGGACTACTATCGGGAATCGAACCCGGGACCGCTTTTCATTAAAGTTGAACGCGCTGCCGATTTTGCTATCCGAGATCCCCCCGGTACCACTTTCATTTTTGTTTTAGTTTATTTCAAACTAATTTTACTAGCAAGAATCTCCACCTTTTCTTTGTTTTCTCACCATTTTCTTTCGGTAAGGTGTTACTTTTAGAGTTGCAATGTGACTGTATTTTGATAATTAAACAGTTTCGAGAATTCCACGAATATTTTTTCATCCATTAGACGATTACATCTATCACATGCATTTACAACGAGCAAACGAGGTGCATCGGAATTAAGTTCTAACGCGAAAATATAATATCATATATTCTGATTACACTTAATGAAGAACAGGTTAACTCTGCAAAATACCCTTGTAGCTCGTAATCTTCATCTGAAATCTTTACGTTTGAAAAGTAACCAAAAAGATACGAAATAAATTGTGGTTTCCGGTTCAAATTCAGACTCGGTGCCCAATTTCGCGTGACTCATTCCGTTTGTTTACGGCTCCAAATTTTAGAATTCTTTATTTTTCTCTTTATTTATTATAACTCGTATCTTCAATCAAATGCAAACTCGAGAAAAAAATTCCAGTAAGCATATCATGGGTAAAATATTCATGACATGATTCATACAAACGCGAATTTCACATTCCTCTCCAGGGATTTCACTTTATACATTAAAAGATAAAGGATAACTGCATTGGATAAATCGCAGACGGCATTTCTAAGAAAATATGCATAGTACCTGATTCATCCTTTTGATGAGATTGAGGAAATCTATCTCTGCCCTTCATGAGAAAATAATCGTATTTTACGTTTTGTTTACGTGAATCAATTGGTTTTCCCTGTATTCATGACGGTTTAATCTTGCGGAGGAAAAGTTACACAAGAGTTCCGGAAGTTCCGGTTCCGGGTTATTACACACGGGGATATTTAACTGCAAGTACAATTATCTTCTCTAAAAACTTCATTCGTGGAAAATATAACACTCGTAAGGATGACATGTTTCTCCATGCACATATCATACGCCTTAAACGAAAAAGGTATAAGAAGGTTTTTCGATGCTTTCTTTTAGCGAATATCCTAGCAGATACACAAAAGTATCGTAAATATTACGTTAATGACTGGATATCTCCACACCTCATTTTAAATATAGAGAATGGAATCTTGGATAGGGTTTTGAGTGGTTATATCAAATTTCTTTACCCTGGGACTCTTGGTTGCTTTGAGGCGTTGCTAGATTAACCCAAATAATCTTTTAATATTTTATTCCGATTAAGTGTGCAGAAATTAAATAATCCATACTGTAAACCACGTAGCAATACCAAAATCTAAAGCAAAATTACGTATCCTCGTATATATAATTCATTATAAAACATAAATAAATAAATTTATTATTATTTTATAAATATATCGATTATTTCAATTTTGATGATTTCTACATTAACCAGTACAAATCGCACGTTTAAATCGGCTTCAATATATTCGGTTCTACTAGGAGCATTCCAAGGATAGAATTAAAATTTTTTCTACCTGCTGATTTCATAACTTCGCAACCCCATAAATTCAAAATCTTTTATATGTATATATCTAATGATTAAGGTCTTATGAATTTGACATCAAAATTGTTGTTAATTAGGATTTTCGTCTTCTTTAAAACATTTGAGTGACAATTTTGAGTAAGTGTTCGAATCTTCCATGATCTGATTGATATGAATGCATAAAAACTTGCTATCGGCGATGAAGATTCTACGAACTTCTTCATTTATTCATCACCCACAGCTCTCTCGATAAATAGTCAAATAATGCGAGAAAAAGTGGGCCCATAATCTATCGCTCGAAAAGATCCTTTCCGCAACTCTACGTACTAAATTTCTACGGGATTGAAGAAATGGTAGTAACTTTAGAGTTAGAATCTATTTCCTCGATATAAAACTCATTTGCTATTCTAAAAATCAATATCGAGCCAATTGTTTTTAGAGCAAAGAAAACCAAAGCAGCTTTCGTTTTTGCGACTGAATACATGAACAGCCTCCAAAAGATTCAGAGGAGCACCAATATCGTGGCACAGGTTACGTTGACAAGAGTCGCGGTCAGAACGGTGTTGAACGGTATAAAACCTATCAAAATTATTCTACATCATTATTTGTATTATTATTTTATTATTAACAATCAGTATTGACCGTTGAATAGGCGAGAGGACTTGGATGTTCCGATGATGTACGATAGATAGGTACGTGCCTGATTAAATCGTTCAATGTAAATGGTATCAGGAAATCATAGCCAAAGACAAAAAAGGTGAATGTAATGGAGGAGCGGGCACCGGAGAAAAATTTATAGGACAATTCATAATGTATGAAGAGAAACAAATAGAGCAGAAGAACTGAGGAGGAATGGCAAGCTCGATAAAATAACTGATTTAACGAAAATAAAATATACTCTCGGGAAAGATCAATGAGTGACAGGGAATGAAACCTATAAGCAAAAAACATCTTTAAAACATAAAAACGAAATTTTACGTAGCGTATTCCGATTCCATTGATGAAAAATGATAACGTAACCAAATGAAGATATTAGTTAATTAACAGCCGAACAATACAAGATATATTAAGACGATATACAAGACGTATTAATTCACAGTTTTAAGTTCATGGTTTGAACAAATGTTTCCTACCCTGAGTGAAAGATTTTATCTCCGAGAAGAAACAACGAGGATAGTTGTGCGAAGTTTGTCACGATTAGGTTACACTAACTTCATATGTCTCTCTGGTTACCTTAATTTAGCTTGTACTGTGGCTTTAGGATTATCTCCGTATTAACACCAGATAACTGAATCTTACGTTTTCATAATATTATATGTACTATTAACTCAACTAACGAGGTTAATATTAAATGCCAGATTTTTGCAAATGCAGATATGCAGTGAGCTAACGTAATAATTAAAATACAACAACAAAATGGTAAAGTAAAAATTGCAGCTCGGTGGCAATAGTTCTTCTGTAGCTAACTTCTTAGAATAGGAAAAGCGTTTGCATCACTTTTAAAAACTTTTTCCAATCCGTATAAACTTTCTGTCTGAACACGTTTCGTCGTATTTATCTGCTAATAATTCCCTCAATATATACTGAGGAAATTAGTAGCATTATCTATATAACGAAGCGAAACAACAATATAATTCTGTGTTAACCGGAAAGGTTGATGAAATTTTTAAAAAGATGAACGAAATGTATAACCGAAATCCGAAATAATATTTTTTCGACGACTGAACACTTGGTGATGTTTCGGACTGGAGTAATGCTTATTGCTGATGGACAGCTTGAATAAATGTTTATGGCGACAGGAAAATTGTGTAAAATCTCCCTTATTCCTGCTAATTCTTATCTACCACATGTTGCAAAAGCAACCCTTCTCCTTACGACATCAAAAACTGTTTGCGGTTTTCCTACATTTTTAAATAAATAATTGCATAGAGAGGCATATGCAAAAAATAAACTGATCTTTAATGTAAGCATAGCTTTGTTTTCTAGAACATCCTCCCCCTCCTGCATTCGCCATCATCCATTTAATTTAACGAAGCAACGTATAGTTTTCGACTGCTCCTACGACTGGCCGCACTGAATAATAGTAGAAATGATCTTGTGCTTTACTGATGTATTTTATGAAAGAAAAATTCTCGAGTTTCCAATCGGATTGTTTCTTTAGTGAGTGATGCTTGTCCTCGTGTCTCCGCAGTCATTCTCAGGATATAATTAATTCCGGGGACAGGGGTAGAAATGTCGACACTCATCGAAAGAACAACTCACTTAGAAACCTGAAAAGTCTTCGTCAATGCAATAATAATAATTTGTGCAGAAGATCCGATTTTTAGACGTACACCGTACAAAAGGTTTTCCTTGAAATATTTCTACATGAAAAAGAAAATTTTCTACTGAATAAGACTTTCCTCGTCGATCACACAGACCAACCAAAGGAAAATCTCTAGAGCAAAAAGTAGTATTGATCAATATTTTACTTTAACGGGTTTACTCGGCGAAGTGAGGGGTACAAAAAAGTTAGAGTAAGACAATGAAGAAACACAGGTTGGGGATTGACGTTAGAAAGAACATATCCATGGTGTTTTCTAGAATATGAGATGACTTGGGCATCTAAAGCTAGAAAAAGTAAAAGTTTTCTCTAAAAATATTTTTGGAGATTTTTTCTTTGGAATTTTTCTCACAGAGGTCAACGGCTTTAACAAGCGAATAATTTTCTGAGATCTGGCAATATATATGAAAGGAAGTAAGGAAGCAATTCATTAAGAATTATTTTGGAGCTCACTCTAATAGCGCAGTAAAGCAGTTATAGAATCAGTAATAGAGTATAGATAGGAAGAAGATGAGAATTATAGTAATAGTGAATAGGGATCAACAACAAACTGACCGAGGGCTTTAATCAAGACTATATTTATTTGGTTGCTGCTAAAATGAAGCGAATTCTTGAGCATAAATAAACAGTTAAAGTTAAAGTAAAATATTGAAGGCATGGAAAGAGAAGACAACAGTAGAAGCCAGAGGTAGAAGAAAAGTGGAAACGGTAGAAGATGGAGAACAGCTGGAAAATTCCTTTGACGTATTCCGAATTTAATTCTATCGTGAACGGATAAGAAGAATAACTGATGATGTTCAAGCATAAGATATTTCAACATATGATGAGAGACTTTGAACTAATAAGGAAATCTTACAATAATTCGCAATTGATAAGAATACTGAGAAGAGAGATTCAGCAAATCAATGCAGAGATACTATAACGATGTTATAATACCTTAATCAGCACGTTTTATTCGGCAAAAGATGGAAATTTTTCGAATTTCTTTGTATAGAGAACTGAGCTAAATACTGTAAAACCCGTTCAAGTTTAAGAAGTTTCCGCTTAAGACGCTCTCCTGTTTGATACGCAATTTTCTCTCTGTCCCGGTCCCTTTCAAATGAAGTACTTAGTAAAAATATCGCTTAAACCGCTCTACTTCCCGCATAAGATGCGTTTTCTCTCGTCCCTAGATGCACAGCAACCCGCTTCAGCCAATCGCTCGTCTCATTCGATCAACCAATTTATTTTACATCATCAGTGTCGTCCTCTTACATTTCGCCTTATCTCTAGAATAGTTTCAAGTTAATTTCTTCTTTGGAATGACAAAATTTGCGATAGTAAAATTAAGATATCGCGAAACAAAACAATCTGTCTCCCTCTGTCGAAGCTGATACGAATTATAAGATCCATTCATCACTTTTTTTCGAGGTTGGGTTAAAAATTCGTTTTTAGTGTTTCCTTTCGCCACAAACTCTAGCTGTAAAAATATCGAACGAACAGGGATTGCTGTGTTTTATGAGCTTGGAGATATCGTGCTCTGTGATGCCCTCTAACCACTGCTGTTAAAACTATTCATTATTCTTCCATAATTGTCTATCTGGTGAAAATTGCTTCATTGGAGAGTAAAAATGACCAAAATTGAGAAAATTAGACGCTCTCTTCAAAAAGCACGAAATTCCTCAAAAATATGATGTAGGCAACATCATTATGATATTTTTTCGTCCTTACAACTACTTTGATTTCATACTCTTTACAACTCACTTTTCCCTTGTTTTTCTGATTACTACATTTGACCATTGATAGTGTATAAGAGAAAGCGAAGAATTGTATATATTGGTGTATAAATCTTCAAATACAGTACAATACTTCTCCGTTTTACATTTTTTCATGCTTATACGTAAACAACTCGCATGATAATAGTCATATATCGCGGGAAAAATGAGATTTGGAAACGAATAGTTCTTTTATCCATTTTCGTTACTTTTCTCGATGTTTGACTGAACGTCTTACCAAGATGTGATCCTTACTCCGTCATCTGAAAATATATCTTTTTCTAAATGTATCAAGCAAATTCAACTTGAATTTTGATCTCTTTTCTTCCATAAAATCCAATAATATGCCAAAGAACACCTCTTGCTAATTTATCGAAACAATTTCTTATAAAACGCAAGGTTTTACTTTTCTTCCTATTGTTCAAGAATACAACTTTTGTCGTCGCAGTCCCATTTGCTGCATGAAGACTCTATACAGGGTCAAACTAACACAAAGTAATATCGTTCTTGGACTTAATCATTACTTCAATTGAATTAAACATTGCTAAATAATTTGAAGCTCAAATTGCAAATCTTCATATTTCGGATGTGTGTATTCCATGATAATTCTATTTAGAGTAACTTTGGCTTAGGTTAGTGAAAATCCTCTACAACATCTAAGTAAATCTTATTGTCTTATCTCTAAGTTAACCATTTGTTAAGTTTATCAATCACAACAGAGATTCACTGTGCTAATCATAATAATAATTCACAATAATTCTTCCGTAACCCAATCTGCTTTCATTACGTAAAAGATCATGCATCGTAATGTTTGGAAAATGATGTTGTAATTCTTTCGTAGGTTTTCTATCGTGTCACTTTTAGTTTCCCGTTTCCTACTAAGAGATACGAACTAAAATCCTTCACTCTTTCTCCTCTTTTTGAAAGCCTAATCATCAGGCCATGAATGCTGAATTTTGCTCGTTTTCCGACAGAAACATTTCGGAGTTCTTTTTCTAATAAGTGTGAATTTGCTGAATATTTTTGGGAAGACTGATAATGAGATATGTAATTGAGGAAAAATTCTGTCCCTTTAAGCAAAATATTTATGCATTTATCAAAACTTTCGATCCTATAGATCCTGTGGACAGCACTTTCTTTGGCATTGGGATTAGAGATACGGGGAGAGGTGATAAGGGGTGTCCCCTGCATCAAACGCTTCCACCAGTTATTCTGCCCTACAGCTGGAAACAACTACCCTATGTGAGTACCATTTTTAAGATGTTTGTAAAAATATAAAAATTCTATTTAGTGAATTTGCCTTTTTGATTCTTGACTGTGAAAAAAATTTAGCGATTTCAGAGGCTGCGAATGAAAAGTTATACGAAAAACTGCTTCCTTGCTATTAAATCTTCTATTTCCTTCTATTCTATTCTATCTTCTGAATAAATTATTTGGAAAGACGGAATAACAACAAATATCATCAGAGAAGCTTAAATTTAATTCTATTGAAATCCTTGAAAAGGTTTAGAAATCGTTGAAATGTAGTACGCGTCATCAAAAATTTGAAAGACAGTTTCATGAAATTTAAAATGATACTGAGATCCTCTACCGCAAGGAGAGACTGAAAGTAATAATTCGTTGAGTGACGATTTAATACGAATTTAGAAAATAACCAGGGAAACAGTCATAAGCGATGCAATCGTATTAGGGAGGTATGTGCTTTGTTGTAAGTTCAAATAACTAAAATGTATGTAATGTCACTGTAACCTTATTGAACCAAATTCTCAACATTAAAAGCTAGAAAAAAAGAAATATAATGCCATATCCGACTTCTTAGGCAGTGACTCTAAACCATAAGCTCAAAGTGTGTCGTAGTTAGAATAAGAATGGATTTCTTCCAACACGTTGAGTGACGAGCAAATAAAAGATTATTCTTATGAATTTTTTGTTTTTTTTAGTATTTCAATTTTTTTTTATAATTTTACGATGCATAGAGCTCAATTTTTGTTCTCAATACTTTATGAAAATTAGATATTTTTTCAAAGCACATTTTGAGAATTCAGGGGATGCTAGCAGCTGAAAATTCTGAGAAAAACTCAGGGATGTCTCCCCTTCAGAAGGATCATCCCTAGTCGTTCTATTTAAGCTATCATTACGCCACATAATCTCCCCATGTTTTGCATATAGTAGTTTCCGAGCATAGGATATTGAGTACATTTAATTAATTGCATTTATTGTAATGTGTTTACGAGAAATCATTGCATAGAAACAATGGATCAGTACATGTAAATGTTAACCCTCTATCATCTGAGGGAATATAACAACAACAAGGAAATACAACGGACAGCATCCTGGCGTCAGAGGTGAAGAAAGAGAGAGAAAGGAACTCGGCTTTCAATGAATAAGAGACACAGGAATTCTCCAAGCGCCGAATATCCGCAACCGTCGGGGGAAATTCCTCAGAAAAGGATTATCACCCGGGCGGCCGCCAGTTTTCGGAAACACCCAACTGAATAATCCTTTTCCTAGGAATTGCTTCCAACGATTGCCGATATTCGGTGCTTGGTGAATTCCTGTGTCTCTTAGTCACAGGTGAAGTAAGACGTATGGTCAAGTTGTTCTACTGCGCTCATTGTTCTACTTTGAAGCTGCTACTTCCTGTCTGTTTGAACTATGACTATTTTTGCGCTTCGGAGTTCTGTGCTCTTTTAATTAATATAATTTCGAGCTTACGGGGGACGCTCGATGTCGCAGTAAATCTGTGAATCTTCTGCGGTCTTCTTCGGAACATTCGTAACCCTCGCTTTCGGAGAAAAATTAATGGACCGAATACGAGGCTACGAGAGTTCCTAGGATGTGTGGGAGTTTACTCCATGGACCTTCCGCAGTCGCTGAGATCGTTCCCCGAACCATAATTCCATACCAGGGTTGTCCAATCTTTTTGACCTGAGGGCCGCATAGGCAAACCAAACACGCGGATCAGTAAGGAATCCTTAGATTTGACAACCCTTCGAATACTGCGACCATACTAACTATTCTTGTATCCACCGTTGACGCCAGCTCATATGAGTAACGAATGTCAAAATCTGCCGTATTTAAAATATATTATGAATATCTGACAAGATATCTTAACACAAGAGTGGTTCGGAACTGGTAAGCCGCAGCACCTTATTGTCTCTTTTAATATACTGAGATTACTTATTCTTCATAAATCACAAGTTATTTTGTCACTTATAAGAATTCACCACGAAGATACAAAATTATCAATCTACTCTAGGAAGTTTCAATTGCATTTTAGTCTGATCCCAGAAATGTGAGAGTTAGTTTACTGCTATCTTTGAGTTAAATCTTAAGGTTACGGAGGAAGACAAAAGGGTTGAAATCACATTTTAGTCAACATAAAAATTTTAAGTAGCCATTCTACAACGTGTTCGAAATATTACTAGTATTTCATCCAAAGATACACGATTTTAAGGTCGCAAAGTATTTATGAAACTTAGGGAAGATTTGTGCGATGGGTCAACTATCAACTACTATCAACTGCCGAATTAGACGGACTATTTGTGGGATAATCCTCTTCCGTATCCTCTTCCGGAGAGTGATCAGATGACCAGAAAGAAAACAAAGCACTGATACAAAAGAAATAATAAAAATATTACGTGAGAAAATAGATAAAAGAAAATTATTAAAAACAGATCGATTATAGTCACTTGAGTTTTTCTTATTCCGCGGTTATTCTCCAACAGCCATTATGATAGCATGATGGAGCGTTGCGGTCCTTTTATTTCTCTTGGAAAATAGATCTCACCGTTTCCCTTACGCACTGAAAAACAAATTTTGCGTAGATTCTACTGAATAATTATCGCTACTAATTAAAATCATTTAACATTTTAGTAACTAGAAAGACTCATTATTATAATTGAAGAGAAAATTTTTTAAAAAGAAAGTCAGTTGAGTTCTGGTTTCGTGCTTTAACTGCTTTATTTAAGTAACGGAAAGTAGCCTCAAATTTCGTCCTTTCTTGTTTTATTATTAGTTTTGTCAGCAAAAATTTTACTTCGAAGAAATGAGAGAAAGTCGAGATTTTTCCAAAAATCGCTTCGAGTAATGTAGTCTCAAGCTATTTTTCGTTCCATTTCTCAGAAAATAACTTCTAAAGAGAGAGTTTCCGAAAAAAATAACCACACTATAGAGACCATCCTAGCGAGATCTTATTGCATAAATTACTCCTGTTATCTGGTTAGAATCGATATAATTAAGAAAATGGTTACTGGTTAAAATACGAAATGGAATGAACAACTCATTTTTACTCGGTGACGTATAAGAGCTAAAGTCCAGTAATTAATTTTTTTACCGCTATCGAAGCGTCGCGAGGTTTAGCAACGTCGATCACAAAACGTTTGACTTCATGAAGATCTAATCAATAATTTCCTCCTTTAAATTCAGCTATTTCCCCAAAAAAAATCCTCTTGGTGACAGGTATACCCTCGCAAAGCAATTTAAAAATTACTTTTAATAAGCGCAGTAAAAGTACCGGAAGAAGGGGCTTCGAAGCCTCTGCTTCATGTGCTCATCCAACGGGTGACAAAATGAATACTTTGGTTTATATCGTAATTATAATGCACTGCTATGCATTTGATATGAAGGCCTGCATTCATTCCGACCCGATCATCCGATATCTACACGGAAATTTTCGGGTCAGCAAATGCGTTGATCTCTGCGAATGCGAGTCGTACGGATTAGTGCAAACTTGACATTCTTACAACCATAGCTAAGATTGTCCGCCTGAAAATTGCAGATCTCGTAGGATTTGGGTCTATAACTCGTAGATTTCATAACTTAGAGCACATTTCACAACAAAATTCTCGGAAATCTGATTAGGAAAGGAAAGAGAGACTAAAACAGAATGTCGAGCTATGGATACGTTTCAAAATCTGCAAAACTATTACTGCCTTTGCATTACAATGTGAAATCAGAAATTAATTCAAAATCATTCAGAAGAAAGAAAAATTGAGGTAAACTCATCATCAATTAATAATAATATTATTCCGTTCATTATTTTTTCCGTTATTTAATAAACTTATTATTAAAAGAAAAAGAAATTCTTCTTCAAATTCGTGGCTTACGTCCCTCTTACTTAAGGTAACCTAATTTTGTGAGAAAATTTTTAAAAGAGAAAATATATATAAGCGCTCTTACATAAACGCTTTAACAAAATAAAATTTCCGAGGATAAGAACTCAGGACCGATTTCTGTAGTCTCAGTGATCATCTTTTTCCTCACGTGCGGCATATGTGGTGGCAGATTCAAAAGTATGAGAGGAAGGATGTAATAAGTAGAAAGAACTTGGGAAAATAAAAATATTCAAACTGTAACGCTAAAGAGGAAAAATCGAATTCAGTGGTTAAAAAGCAGCTACAATTCCCTCCATAACTTGGTCTTTATTTATAAACGTCTGCCATATCTCTGACCAGCTGATCTTTAGTGTCTTCTGGCAGCAAAAATTTGCAGTACAGTGCAAGGGGTAGGATACAGTGACCAGCGAAGGGACTGGAAAATTCAAACAGATTTTTGAATATTTATTAACAAAGATAAGTGAAGCTGTAGTCAATTCGATCTTTGGATATATAGCATTGAAATAGAAGTCGGTTAGAACCCGGGTCGACTTTGATAATGCATACCCCGCGATTCAAAATAGGTTGAATGCGTCCCTTTCTCTATATTTACTTTCTTATAAATAAAAAGACAATTATACCTATGGTACCCGTATAAATCAAACGCACTGCAGCCAAATAGAAGATTCCAATATTAAATGGAAGGAAGATTCCAATGATTGAAATCTTTTTCATCGAGAGAATGATTCAGGACTACCATATACAAATTTTCGATAATTTTTTCTGCTTTAAATCTGATATTAATGTGGCGAGGTATACTCTAATTTCCTTCCGAAACTCGTTGGATGGAGTTTTTCTTATCGTTTATAGAATATTTTATATAGAAATGTTCAAAGGTAGCGGGAAAATATGGATCGAATGAAGAATGAGAAGAAATTTTTAGGCAGGTTATGAGAAACCGGAATCACAAAGCACATTAAAAGTTCGGTAGTAAACAGAAACTGGCGTAATGTACAATTATTGAAGTGGCGTGAGGTATTTATATTTATTTACCTGAATATTGCGCAGATTCATAACATTCCTCGCTACCATACCTCTGGTATGATGAGGAAGAATTAAAGTCGTTCTACTAACATTCCTTAAAAGTAGGGAAGAATAATTCTAGTCGTGCGACTATGATATAAACAAACTCCTAGGTATTTAACCAAAGCTCTGCTATCACGTAAAGGATTACATAGACTATCTCCTATAGCCAGATGAATCGGACGGCCGAAGCACCCTACCTAGTCCCCTACCACCCTGATCAACTCGTTCCAATAATAGGCATTCAATTTTTCTTGGGATTTCATCCCATTTTCCAACCTACAGAAGGATTTCCTAGACTCTTTTTCTACTACCGAACGAACATACATACCTCACTACTGTCAACACCAAACTCTCCGATGAATATATCTAAAAAATTGGCGGGCGTTCTTTGCGATATTCTGCTAAGAGAAGCTAATCCGACTTTGTGTTAGTGGTGCTAACAGTTGTCAAACACAGGCACTTATCACACTCATGCGAATATACCAAGGGCAGGGCTTCCTCTAAGCCGGGGCCTTGTCGTCTACTGAATTCGTTTTGAAATACCGCCCAACCTGGCTGCTCTGCACTCCTCTCGGAAACGCCTTAGCATGATTTTTTCACGTCAATCCATCATTCTAAGGCATAAATCATGCTAATTTGATTTTAATTGGCTAACTTTGGTTAGGAAATCCCTTCTGGGCAGTCATGTAACGGGTCGTTTTGGTATATAGAGGCAATTTCTAAAGTAATACAAATCGAGATTAATGTGGATAGAGTTAAATAAGTACAGCAGCCGCATGGATCCTTGGTGGGAGACAAGATGCTAAGGCGTAAATCATGCTACTGAAAACGAACTCTATCAAATTCGCTAAATTTCTCTTCAATATCGAATTTTCATTCCTGACATGAAAAACATCGTAAAATTGTTGACCGCGCCAGAATACTAGTAAGTTTCAACTTCTAGAGAGTTTTCTATCCGCTAAAAGCGGTCTAAACAAAATTAATCGTAATTCTGGGCGATATTAGATCATAGGAAACTCTTTTCATAAATTTGTATTAACTACGTAACGTAATAAAGTAAACTTACATTCCATTTGCTTTAATTATTATACACTTTTAACGATTTAAATCAGAGTAGAATCCTAAAAGCTGCATGCAACATCATCTGTCATTACTAGAAAACGAATCACCAAATTATCTTTTTGTCATATTAAGAGCAATGATTCATGCTTAAACTATTCTCTCTATAAAATAGTTTATTTAAATGTGCAGCCTGAAGTTCACTATTTTCAGTGCAGTTACTTAAACAGTGTTGGTAGTTTGCTTAAAAACATAAATTCGGGTTTTTACAAAAAAAAGATATTTTCTTTACTCTTTAAAAAATCTATGACGCTAATATTAAATATAATATTCCTATCAAGAAATGAACTTTGAAACTAAAAAATTGCCTATGATTGGGATGAGTGGAAATTTCCAGAACTCACAATTGTTGTCTTCACTTTTGATTGAATTCCATGCAAATGGTTTTCTTTTGAAATCTCCTCCGTTTTCCTAAGATCCAATCCAAAAATTAAATTAATTGCTGTCTTTTTTAACTGTCTCCATTATTTCACTACGAAAGAAATGAGAGAGAATAGTAAAACAGATGCATTTCACTTTCTTTAAGTAATACTAGAATCTCATGATTTAAAGATACTTTTTATAATTCTCTCCGAGTAGCACTAGCTACATTAGCCTTGTTTTTTCAACAAGAATATTAGAAATAATAGATAACATTAGAAATGATAAATAGCATTAGATGGTTGAGGTTGAATTTGAAGGATGTCTCAAAAACACAATCATTTGTTCTTTGTTGGTATTTATTCTTCTTAAAACAAGAAGGAAAAATATCTTTATCATTCCAAAACAGATTACTCCATAAGAATGAAATGTTACTAATATCAGAGACAACAACTGATCATATGAATGCATATACTCCAAGCAAATTAAGCCTCGTGGTATAAGAATTCTCATAGATGTGAAAAATATAAGACCCATAGTCTATCTATAAAGATTTAAACATAGCTGTTAAAATTAGTGCCTTTGTGCAGGTGTGCGCATGACCTCCAAATCAAAGGAAGGATCCCCATTGCAAATCTAATGAACAAAACTACAAGAATCATCAGGGATGGCCCTAAATCGTAATGAAAACATCGTGGAACTCGCGACTAAGGACGTTATTTACTATTTGAGGGGAAAGGGTTGGTTCCATTCTACTTTTCTGTAGGGCTCAGGGTTTGAAATAGACACTTGAAAAAAATCACAAGAAACAGATCTCATGCCTTATAAATGGTTGAAGGCTTCGTAAGAGGTTCCTGCATGTTCTGCTAATTTGGAAAATGAACAACTCACTGCAAAAAATTGGCCGTGAAGAGTACCTATGTTCTTGTCACTGGGATTATCTGTAATAGTCATCATCGATAGACGTATATATAACCAGGTACTACAGCCCGAAGGGATCTGACTCCTTGCGCGAAGGAAATTTGGACACCTCCGTGCATTATACTGCCGTATCCTTAACATTCGTAGGGAAGAAAATTTTTAATATCTAAAATAAAGAGTTATGTATTTTGAATTTAGTTTTGAAGAAGCTTTAGGTAACTTAATCTACGCTTATCATGGGAGCAATTTCATGCTCTGTATATATTATTCCTTGACGAGTGACTAAAATATAACGCTACCAAGTCATAGCGCTCCTAGGCTCGTTTATTGGGGTAATCAAATCAACGTATAACTGGACCTACGATTGTGAATATCGACCTCTAAGCATCTCCATCATACAGCGAAGCAACGGGTTGATTTTTATACAAAGAATTATGAGGCATGATTTGAAGGAAATCTTCGCAAGAAAAACTTATTTAAACCGAGAACAGCAAAAAGAAACCAAAGATGGGGGCTAGCCTTGCCGCTTCTTCTGCTTTCTCACAGAATAGGAATTCCCTAAGACAGTATAATAAATTTTCAAGTTATTTCACGCAACACTTATTAGATATTGGGGTTTGGGGATACTAAAGTGGAGAGCGCGTTTACATTTTGGTGAAAATGGTCTCAGGTTCAATTCCCAGTAGAAAACTATATGTGACCCCAGCTATCAAAGCACTTTTAGCACTACTACTACATCCCTTGTATAATATCGTCGAACATTACTAAATCCTTGTCTCTGCCCCTTTTCATAGTAAAATTCATGACACCTGATAAAATACTGAACGCAATTATATTCTATAATAGTATCAGTATATTTCTATGATAATATATTTTTGTGCATTAATATTAATTAACAGTGAATAAATTTTATCTACAATTTGCAAAGGGCCGATACAAAACTAACGACATCCTCTACATTTTCACTTCGCGCTCCTTCTCGCAGTAAAACCCTTCACATACCTCATTTCCGATTTTCCATCTCTCAAAAATCCATTTTCTATCGCATCCCAAATTTTTTTAATTTTCTGTCGTCTCTCAACCCTTCTCTGGAACTTTTTTTCTCTATTAATTTACTTCTTTCTTCCGTTAATCATTACGTGTTGGTCCTTAGATTATTTATTCTTCTTGTTTGTTATATTGTTTTTCTTTTGTTTTCGTTGTATGACGACCTCGTTAATATTTATTTTTTCTCTCTATTACTGCTACGATTGCAATTGGTAAAGTGGTTTTTTTCAATCATATTAAATAAATATAGTAATTGAATCAGTCCAATTATTTCCATTCCGTTGCGCCAATTGCCCCGTTAAAAAGTAATCCTTAAGTCTCTGCACGTCGATGTATTATTTAACTTCTATAGAATAAGAAATCCTTGCATTACATTCAGGGAAACTCATCATTATGCATATCTTCTTTCATTTCAGAGATCGGATTGAACTTTTTATAGACGAAAATAAAGCATTGATGAAACGTATGTATGGGGAGTTTCAAATGAACGAGGCGTATGGGCCTCCTGCTCAGGAAGTATTTGAAAGCCAAAGTAGCAGCAGAAATGTACCACTAAGGAAAAGATCTGTGGAGAAAGGTGGATCATCAAGGTATCATCATGCAAGAGGAGAGGAAGGAAGCGCTAGTGAGAATATCTCACAAGGAACTTCCAACGCTCGTATTCCTCGCCAATCGTCCTTCCGAGGAAATCAGTCCAGAGAAACTGGCAGGTAAATGCAACAACTTCAATAACACCCGCAACCTGCAATGTAGAGGGCAAGATGTAAGGGCTCCAATATTATTTGCTGTATGGCCACCACAGTTAGTTACATCACTGGAAGCTTTCCCAATGTGTTATAGGTGCCTTATATGACTAAATGAAACCACGTTGTAAATTTAAAGACACGTAAAAACCTCTCATACACAGATTTCATGGCATAATGAAAAGTATTTGGATCAGCTATGCATGTAATACTATTAAATGTTGATATATGTACTTCATTTGGTATTTTTCATATTATATTCATAGTATGCCTTACTGTTAAGAGAAAAAGGACTACTATAATGCTCCATGTTCCTTTCACTCTCAATGAAGGGGTCCTTCTTAAAATTGATCACATAGATGATAATCTTGGTATTTATCAAACATCAACTATGCTAGGCATTCTCTAATTCTGTTTTTATTCAATAGCATATACTTGCATTATATGGGAAGAAAGGTTAGTATATGTCCTCCATGGAGGAGATTCCTCTATTCATGGCTTCGATCCATGGGCTGCTAACTAATCTTGAACTTAGATCTACTACAAGGATTATCAAACCTTGTAAGGATAAAATATTTAAGACCAATAGTGGTCATTGCATACATTTTTGGCATAAAGACTTTTACATCTAGCATAAAAATAATTTACAATTACTCTGTTTTGTTTAAGGGTGGATGCATGCGAGTCTAAGGTGGAAATAGTTACTCCTTATTGGGCATCAAACAGTGCAGGAAAAATCCGAGCCATCGTTAACACTCAACACTTTGAACAAGCAATCCATCAGGAGGTTTGTTCGTAAGTTTCTAAATGATTCTTATAACGATAACAAATATTCGAGTATAATCTTATTAACTTAATGCTAAAATATTAATTTAACTTCCACATATTTACAACTTTAGATCATCTTTCTATAAATGTAAATAAGTTTCATATTCATGGTTAAACTCACTGAAAGTAAGGTAACTTGATGCAAACCAAAAATCTTCCTCATTGTGGGTTATGAGAGTTTTCTTGCAAATCATCAATAATTTGTTTTAATTTTCCACTTCCTCTTATCTTCATTGATTGAGAAAGTTGTGGATCTACATAAAGCATATTTGTGTATTAGGTATCATCAATACTTGCATTACATAACAAATTATTGATTGAAATATGGTCAGCTTTGATGTATTTCATACCCATCTTACTTTTTAGCAAAGTGCAAACCATTCGTTGCTCGGGTGATTGTGGCTGTGAGCAGAAATACAAGTGGCATCGACTACTAGCTTATGACCCAGATAATGACTGCAAAGGAATATTTATGGATTGGTTTTTGTTCCCATCATGTTGTGTTTGTCGATGTAGTCCTGTAGATGGACACTGAGTTGATACTGTAACAAGGAATCACAAAGAACCTGTAACAAATCTTGTGTAGAACCATTTACACAAAAATTGTACAATCAGAGACATTTCATCTCTTGCAGCAATCAACTTATATCATCCTACATCTCAAAAGAAAACAGGAGGTACATAAATACATAAGCATGCATGAAATGTTACATAAAAACTATTTGTGATATAGCTGTATGAACATAAATAATCTGAAACTTGTTTTATTAAGTGTTATGAATGTTTTAAAGGTTTTACAATAAACCTAGTTTACATGAAGAAATTATTTTTATATCTGTAACTCTACCTAAAATTAATTTTTTATTTTGTAATTTTTAAATAAATAATTTAATATTATTAGAGCCAAACTCCTAAAAAGCAGCATATAATAGAAAGTTGCTAAACTAAATTAACATACTACAACTTTAAGTGTTTCAAGTCATGGTAAAATAAACCTGAAAAATGTTTGTCAATAACTTCTATCTTCAAAACATCTTTTATATTTTATGTAAGAAATAGACTTAAAAATAGAATACTTCATTGTCTTATTTTTGTAAATGTAAACCGACTGTTGTAAATTATGTTGGGATTACTATAAAATTATGTGTATGTGTGAGTGCGTGTTTATATAAATTCATCAATGTAAGTCAATCATTTATCTGTTTTGAATATATCATAAAGCAGTTTATGAAGTAATCTTTCAGTAGATATTATTTTTCCTTCTACAGTATTTAGCTGAAGTTTTGAATTTTATCATTAATAATGTTATAGTGATAAGCTGTAGCCATAATTCTGAGGCCAGATAGTAGAACCATCCCCATTTCTCAAATGATGGAAAAGGACAAATTTAATATTACTTCATATCAGAAAGTGACAAGTGAAATTTCTTTCCAATATAGAATCATTAGTCTGAATTCATCATTTGTGACATTGGCAATTTTGTATATATCAAAAAATTTATCGAATAAAAAGAATAACTTCAAAATCCATTACCTAAATAATGATATAAGGCATCAAATACCAAAAGAAATCCAATATGAAATACCAAAAGATTACTACATTTTAAAGATGAAGACTTTCTGATCTGTAAATCCTGTGAGATACTCTCATCAGAGCATCTCGAAGTCTAGAGAAAATTTTTACTTTCACTACGAGGTAAGCACTGAGTGAAGGTAGCAATGGTATTGAATTCCTTGTCACATATATTTTAATGTAGCTTCTTGTAATATCTTATAACTTGCCAAAATAATAATATATTTACCAAATGCATTTTTATTTCAAGAAAAACATCAAGCATCTTGCAACAAATATTGAAATATTGCTCAGTTCATTTTGGGGAATCATGTGTGAAGTACTTAGAACTGCATTATTAAAAAAATAACTTTTTATTTTACCATTAACTAGTATTCTAAAAATTTACACAAAATTCTATATAACATCACTTCAAGAATGAAGAGGATATTTTTACTTAATAACATTATAGCTGTAAAGTCTCTAACTTTGAAAATTCTATGATACTGAGAGTACTAAGTAGCGAATAATAATACTGGTACTTACACTCTCAGTAAAATATGCAAAGTCAATAAATGTAATTGGACCCATAATTTGATTATGAATCATAAACCTAGAAAAAATATTTCTCAAAAAAGTTGTACTTCTGTTTCTCATCTGTAATAATAATAATTCGACATTAATAATATAAAGTTATTTGTATTTATACGTAACACTGCTACAGTGTGTGTCCTCCATTGTTAAGACATCTGTCAATGGACCTATTTGTGAATAAAATAATAAAACTATCAATTTCATCATACATTTTTATGCATACTGCAAAAACTATTTATAAAGAGAATTCATTCTGCTCTTATTTTTCAGAAAGAAAGATCTTTCAGAAAACAAATTCAGCAATAATTCTTAATCGGTCTTTCCAAACTCTTCCACTTTGTCTCATTTTCTCATAAAGTAACTTTGATTAATGAAAATATACACGCAAAGAATCTAAGAAACTTAAAATTTTCTATACAAAAATAACAACAATAATTAACTGTGAAAGAATGAAGAGTTGCCATTATTTGCAATCATAGTTCAAATTAAAATATGAATATCTCTGATTTTATGCACCAATGAATTTGTTTTTTATAGAACCAACAAAATGAGTGGCAGGATTCAAAACTTTTACGAGTAAGTTCTTATCCTTGAGGAGTATGCAACCAAACATTGCAGTCTAAAGCTAATTTTTCCTAATTAAAAGTTTTTAGTAAACATTAAGATGAAATAATGAAATATTTCAAATATTTATTGTTCTCCTTCTAACAAATGAATCATTGCCACTCTCAATTGACAATTATCATATCAAATAGATTAAGCAACCAGTTCAATGAACTTCAGAATTTCTGAGAACCAATTTGCATGAACTGATATGAGCCATCTGAATCACACAACTGAAGTGGAATAATAACAACAAAATACTTAAATACCTGTAGTAATCTAAGCTTAATCAATGGCATTGATTCACAAGAGAGAAACATGGTTATAATAAATTAAATACTAGATGAATGAGGAATTGTAGAGATTATTTCTGGTGAGGATATTAATTAAATCAAATAAATTAAGATCCTTAGGCTGAGATGTTACAAATTTCATCAATATTCACCATATAAATACTGATCTTTTGGATATTATAAGATCAAACTACAACCTACCATTTTAGATTAGAGCTTGGTGGATCAAAAGTAGAAACATTCCACTTCTTTTCTTCCAGCCAAAATCCCTCACAAGGAAAAGTGGCCCCCACAACCACTTCCACATAAGCTGATATACTACTAAGTAGGCAAAATATCAGTAAAATTGTATGTTGTAGTTTTGCAATCCAAAATACATTATTGTAAAGTTGGCTTTGCAAAGAAAAGTAAATTTAACTATAACAAACACAGTGCCACAACACTTGCCAACACAGGGTTGCTCACATAGGCCAAAGCCTATCCTCACACCTTGGCCCCAACCAATCAGGGCTTTTATTGGTATTTTCTTTTTCTTTTATTTGGTATTGCATTTCTTTTAGACGCAAGGTCTAAAGGAATGCAATACCAACGATTGCTGGGAATTTTTCAGTAGATAGCAAGGTATCATATTTAGAAAAGGGCAAAGGCTATAAGTTAGAAACAGATTACTCTTTTTTCGTTACAAGGAGACCCAACATTTTCCTCTGTATAATTTCTGGCTACCTTGGATATTGAGGACTAAAACACATTTATGAAATAATATTTATTGTTAAATTGAAGGAAAAGGAATCGACATTCTGATTCAGTCAAGTAGCTCATGGATGTCCATCTCTGGCAATGTTTTCTAATAGCAGGAGGTGAATCCTAAAATATCAAGTTTAAATAACATTAAATTCGTCAAATTTAAAATAGTTAATTTAATAGGAAAATTTAAAAACCTTGTTCAGTTAAAGTTACATTTTAAAATCCATGAGAGTTGCAGATTGGCTGAAACCATATTTACATAAATAATGTAGTAAAATATTTATGCTACTATCTTAAATGATAACTCAACATTTTAAATAAAATAATTTATAATAATATATAGGTAACATAGTTAAAATAATATAGATAGAATATACATGTAGTAGGCCTCAGTAGCCTATGCGAGCAACCCAGTGTAGCCAAGAGATAATGGAAGATGTAAGGGAGGGAATTAAATCTAGAATTTGAAAGCCCCTCAATTTTATGCAGCAGTGACTACACTATTCAACGTTTTAGTGGAGAGCTGTACATTAAAAAGGAGTAAGTTAGGAAATCAATATCTTTTTAGAATCGGAATCTACTGATACAATAAAAGATCAATTAAAGAGGTACTAAATTGAAGCTAAACTATGACTGTTAACCTTAAACTACAATAGAAAATTTGTCTTAAGTACGTTACTTAACAGAAATTACTTGGAAATTCTAAATTTTATTTATGTGCCATATAATTCTGCAATTTCCAGCTACTGAATACTGTTCATGACATCTGTAAAAAAAATTTCCACTATTGTTATATATAACATTTTTTAGCCTCATGTATCATTATACAACATTAATGCATGGAAAATTTTTGGAATAAAAATTAGTAAAGCTGTAGTCTTCAAGGAATTATGTTAATAATGCACCAATGCAAATTGAGAGATCCATGAAATCATAAGTTGTCTACTGTTGAATCAAACAGGAAAAAAGGAAATCTTTCTCACCACAGTATTAACATGTTAGCTTAGCAACAGTGAGGTTCTCTTTTCAAATCCATAAAAAATCAGGGTTGGTGTATTGTTATCTAAAGGGTTACTTTCAAGAGTGGCAGTATAAAACCAAAATTTGTCCAATAAATTCATGATCATTATTGTTGTTAAATATCAGCTAATCTTTCCAATGTATGACAATGACCAACTGATTAAAGTGACCAGTTTAAATGTATCATTGCAGAAGCACTATTAATAACTTGATAAGTTAGCTGGGTTACTATATTTCTACTGTGACTAACTAACTATCCTAATGAAATCCTCCCAAAACACTTTTCCCATCTTCAGGTAACCAGTTGATAGATATGTTTTACTTTCATCTGGCTCTAAAAACTGTACTTTTCTTCAGATCACCTGCTAAAATAAGAACCATTACGGAACATCTAGTAGAGTATGAGGATACACATTTCTAAAAGGATTGTCATCACTTTTTTACAGATATTTCTAGAAATAATCATTTAACTTTATCCTAGTATCCTCTTCCTGAGCTTATCTTGTGGATTCTAGGATAAAAATAAAAAAATATCCGCAATTACTAGTGTCCAGCAACAATTACATCTCCTAAAGCATCCTAGATGGATTTTGCATATTTTGTACATGCTGGGGGCTTTGATTGCTTCACCCTAACTTATTAGAATATTTCATAATTTACCATTTTGGACAGCATCAGCAGAGAAGTGCTTGCAGAAACTGAAAATTACATAACACAAATAATAACTATGTAGTATGGAACAATTGCTCGTTAATTTCATCTGCATCAAAAAATGGTGTCATCGACAATTTTTGTTTAATTTTTTAAATACTTTTTAATCTTAAAGAAGTCATCACATCAAAAGGGTTAAAAAGTCTTCAAAACATTACTTAGAACACCTACTTCATTAATGTACATAAAAATGTATCCTTATTCTTATTGCTTCTAGGCAGCCAATGGACTGAAAGGGTAAGGATGCCTGGTAAGGCATCTTCAACTATTCAACATGAGGTTATCATTACAACTGCTATGAAAAAGCATTCATATGAGTAATTTTCCAGTCATCTAGTTGCGTTGAGCAATGTTCATCCATATATCAGAAAATTATTTAATTTCCACTATTTCCATCAATTTTTGAAGGCAACATTCTTGGAGGTATATGAAATTTCCCAGGTATAATTTATACCATCAATCCTTAAACTAGAGATGTGTTAAATAATTTCCCAATAGTTCAGACTATCATTCTTTTTATTCTACTCCTTATCATACCCTTTTATATCCTTTAAATTGGCTCCATGAAATACATGTATTATTTCAGTAGCACTAGTAGCTACACCCTTACTCTCTTTCTTTTTCAAGCAGCTGTAGTAATTAACTTCTCCAACTTGTTTTACTGCACAATTTAAAATTGAACCTTTACACTTGTCTAGTGAATGACCAAGTAAAGAGTCCTGGTTTTCTTTGACAGGAGAATCTGAATTAATTACTGTACCTACTTGCACACTACCAATGACTTCTAAAGTGTCTTTCCCAGTTAGCTTGTCAACTTTTTCCTTCGGCATTTCTACCCTGCTTTCGTAAGGCATTTCATCACAGTTGTTAACTTCAGAAGTTAAAGATTTCTTTTCTTTGGACTTTTTTGATTTTTTAGGCACAGATTGCAGTATATCACAGGGTTGGTCATCTACTTTGCTCTCAGCATCATAAACATTAAGTAATCTACTTTTCTTCTTCTCTTTTTTCTTCTTTTCTTTCAAAACTACAGTCTCACTGCCTGATTCAGTTCTGATACTCCTCCTTCCTGAATCCTCATCTTTTTCCACCACTTTGACATCTTCATCTATACTTTCCAAATTTTTATCTATCGAAGGGCCCTTCACTTTAAGCTTTTTACTTTTGGTACTTACTGCAGTACTGTACCCCTCCATTGTGTTGGGCTTGTCATCTTCCACCAAACATATCTCTTCTAAGAACACCACCTCTTCTGACTCCTTTTCTTTCTTTCTTTTCTTTTTGCACTTCTTTTTCAAAGATCTTTCTGATCCCCGAGAATCATCAGATACATTACATTCTACCTTTTTAGTAACATTTCCATTGATTTCTGGTATGTCATCTCTATCGAGGACCTGAATCTCCTCCCCTGAATTTTCAACACATTTACTGTCATCCCTAGAGTAACTTTCCTTCAAACTTTCAGCAAACGATTCTTTAGATTCTTCTTCAGTATGATTTTGCATTACATTTCCACTTGCACTCCTAGAGCCTTTTTTCCTCCGCTTTTCCTTTATGACTGTTATATCGGATTCCAAGATTTCACCATCAAGATAGATACTCTTTTTCTTCTTCTTTTCGGTTCTTTTCCATTCACTGTCTTCTAATACCTTGATCTCCTCTTCAATATTCTCTTCAATAACATTTTCCTTGAATTTTTTCTTTTCCTTTGATATACCCAGGGTAACATCGTTACTTATCGTACTATCAACATCCTCCAAAAGCATAGTTTGTTCATCAGCATCATTCTTCGCTTTCTTTTTCTTCTTCTTTTTCTTACAAACATCTTCTGCATTGACATCCTCAACAATCATACTTGGATCATCATTAGTCATTTCTTTCAATTCCTCTTCATTGTTATCTGCCTTTCTCTTCCTTGACTTCCCAATTAGATTTGCATCATCTTTTTCAAGCCCATTGTCTACATTGCATGGCTGAGATGCCATTTTCTTTCTAAAATAATCATCAAGACTCCCACCAATTATGGTAGTCACTCCATACAAGGTGTCAACAGCTCCAACATCCTCTTTTAAATCATCCGTTTCTGGTTTCTCTTCTTTTCTAACTCCAACTCCCAATATGCAGTCCAAATCCTTCTTGCTGTATAAAGTGAGGTCCTTTCCCCGCGTGAATTTAGCATAACTGGAATAAATTACAAACAAGATTTAGGACATTAACTTCAAAAAGGCTCAAATAAGAAGGAAAAAAGGAAGCTTATATGAAAAACTAAGAAAAAATTTACTATTCCAACTCATAGCATGCATAAGGAAGCTCAAGATTATAAGAGATAGAATACATTGAGTTTTATTTCAAAATGTTTATAGAAAGATTTGTTTTAGTAAACAGTATTTTAAAATAAATTGGAGAATGGTCCTGATTATGAAACAATGCAAAAGGGAGAAATTTGTCATAAAAGAGAAGCTGACAGTGAAATAATTTTTTATATGCAGTTATGCTTAAGGAAATAGTTCCACACCAACCACATCATAGTGCCATAATACTTAATTCAAGTCCAAATGTTTGATTGCTAAAAGATTTAGCATCTTGGCATGATTTTAACAAACTTTTCATATTATTTTACTTAGAGCTGTTAAAACAGTGATCACTAAAAAAGTACATCAATTAAATCACTTTTTTCAGGTGAAAGCTTTTGCAATTTAGTGTCATTATATCTCAGAAATCTTAATTGGTAATTGTTGAAAAAGAGGATGGCAGAATTGTCATATCATTCATTCATCAGCAGAGACTCATTTGTTATCAACACAACTCACAATCAGTCGGTTAGTTATTAATTAATAGACATTCACTAGGCTTTCTTCCCACATTCAGATGCATTCAGTTTTTCACAACCATCACTCCTCCATTCAAATACAGTGATATTGCTAATAATAACAATTATTTTTCAAAATCAATTATTATTCCTCATCAACTTCCATAATTCTTAAAGCAAAATAATTTGCTTGTTACACTCACTGTAATCTTTTCTTTGAATTCTTTGACTTTTCTTCCAAGGATGTTATTGAGGACGTGCTAACTTCTGTCTCTGCAGTATCATTAAGGTTGGCCAGTAGATTTTCAAACTGTTCCTGATGTCTACACCACTCACCATCTTTAATGCTGGTGCCCAGTCCTTTACATACAAAGAATCAATTCTTTAAGTAAAACATACATTAACATAAAAATATTAAAATCTTAAAAAATTCACTTGTATACAAAGTTTCCCTCTATGCATCAATGTTAGAAGGTATGACTTATTACAGATTACTATATAACTTTTCCTACACTTTCCGAGCAATTAAATTTGTGTTTACCGTCAATGTTTATCTAGCATTAGCAAAAACTGTCAAATACTAAACATTCCAAAAAGAACTAATTAACATGTAATTACGAGGGTGGTCTGAAAAGTTTCTGACCCCAAATTTTTCAGAAATCTTCAGAAAATTTTCAGAAAACATGTCGAGAAGTGGCGAAATGTCGGAAACTTTTCAGACCACCCATGTATATTAATTTAATGTGCATTTTATTTATAAAAGGGCTTTTGTCTTTATATTTGTGTAAAATAAAATAAATAAGTTCGAGAATAAACTGGAATGAAATTAGTAATTAGTCAAAAGACAAATGATCTCTATGAGCTGGTCTCTATGTCTTATTTCAAATACAAATCCTAAACATAGGCAATGAACTTCAAGTCAACTGGTCAATAAGGAATCATGAATTTTATGATAAAGTATTTGATGATGCATGATACATTTCATGATATGATTAACATCAAATTTAACAGGAAAGAATTTCATATCTTAAATACCTTAAACACATGCAAAAGTATCTAATTATGCTAATTTAATAAATTAGCAGTGTAAGTGACATGAAAAAGCTCATACAGATCAATAATAATTAAGAATAAAAGTAACTTAGTAAAATACCAAAGATTAAAAAATATCGGAACAATACCTTTGCTGTCATTTTTGACTTTGACTGCTACATGCGAGGTCGCTCCTTGCTCATTTGCTCCAAGCCCTTTACCTTCGGACCAACCCATTTTTTCTAGCATGCGTTGCCCGAATTTATTTTTATCTGGAAGATTATACAAGATTAAAGGTAATTTTTTAAAATCCGAAATAATATTTACGAACACATTAATATTGCACCAGGTATAAACTGGACAGATCAAACTTTCTCTATTGTGTAATTGTTTAATAATTCTATTATGGTGAAAATTTATTGCTTATTTATAATAATAATTTATTATAAAATTATATTATATATAGCTTATATAACTAATTATAAAAAAGCGCATGTACGCTAAGCAAATTATGGTGCAGAACGTTTTCTGGTGTTATACGCAGAGCATGAATTAAATCAACAGGAAAATGCATAACTTGAAAAAACCCATGGTAGTAAGAGACTTGGTAATTTCCACATAAGTAATTTAAACAGACCGGAATATTTTTTACCCTAAGAATCCGCGGTAGAGAAGAGGGTCGGTTAAAATAAATGTTGTGAAAATTATAGCCTCTTCTTCGATGTGGCTACATACAAGTTTAATTATTGTAATACAGAATATATGGTTTTGTGGCAATAAATTTGGAGTGGAGGGATGAGAGAAGCATATTACATCGATGAGTGATGTTTTCTAGTTGTAATACTAAAATATAAAGGAATTGAACAGTAAAGAAATGAGAGTAGTCCGTGAGAATCTGTTAGATCTTGGAAACATGATTTGATGGTGATGAATACTAATAATTCTATCCTAAATGTCCAATCACGGAAATTGTATTAAATGTTTTTTACGGATAAGTTAACATGAATGACTCGAAAATATAGTGGAATAATAGAGAGTATAAGGCTTCCCCTTGTTGGTCCGAATGGATCGGAACACTGTAGGGTGAGCAAAAATTAGTATAAGTAGGGTTACCATATTCCAATGGCAAGGAATTGAGATTTATAATGTTCTTCTACGGGTAAAACTGTAAAATTTCCTTAAAATTTAGTTTGAGTTACTTTCATATGCTTTTAAGGCACTAAGCGTGTACAGGCGGTACCACTACATTTGGATGAATTATATCATTTACCTCTCTGTCCCTTACATTGTATTCTTTCTCTAAGAAAGATTTCTTTGAAATTGACCGGAACAAGGGAAAAATTGACTGAAAAAATTCCCTGAAGACCAGGCAGTCCCGGTCAAAACGAAACCTATGGTAAGCTTAAAATCTGCTTGAGTAGAGAGTTATACTAGATAAGTGTAGGGATAGAAATAGGAATAAATGCTGGCCGAAAGGAACAAGGTAATACATGGTTGGTAAAAACAAACAAGAACTCTCCACGTATGTCAAAATGACAATTGAGAAGAGATCTTATTTCCTTTAAAAGGGAGTAAGTAGTATGTATGTTGTGAAAGCAATTAATGTACGGATGGTGAAGATTACCTTCGCTCCAAAACTTTCCCCTTGGATTCAGCGTCCATTTTTCTTTCCTACGAGGTTCTGCTAACATTGACATACTGATTAGATTATGTTTAATTTACAAAACACTTAAAAAACATAACCACATGTCACGAACAATTGCCTCGTGCAGTCAAAGTGTCGACAGCCGAAATTCGATTGAGTGATTATCGCTGCTATCGATACGGACTCGATACTTCGATACAGTACTCACTCGTGGCGGATATTTTTAATTTACTTGAAATTCTTTCACATTCATAGGGCACTTATGTCTTCAAAGAACTTTTCACGCTTTTATTTAAATAGTGCACACTTTTAACGCTATCAGAGCTAACGGCAGACATTCTCTTAGTTTTCTTGATAATAAAATATATTTATGTTTTTGAAAAACATAATTTTTAAATTAACAAAATTTTCGCTTTTTCATCCAAGATAATCCTCTAAAGGACATAAAAAGTGTAATAAATCTACTGACAGCATAACTCTTTGGAATTATGCGTATGTAGTACAATTTATTGGTTCCCAGATGTATTTCTTTTATTTATTTATTAATCAGGATTGCAAATTGTTTAATACTGATCACTTTTTCATACCAACTCTATTTCTTTACTTGTTTCAATTTCTTGTTGATCTGGAATCAAATTTCTCTGAGCATTCCATCTTCAGTACTTCTGTTACAGAATATGTGGTCTTCCTTCAGTGTTATCAGTCATTTGATAATCTATTGACTAGACAAAGCCCAATGACATCCCATTTTATTGTGGAAGCTAATAATCACAATAAATATTTTTGCAGATAAAAGAGAACAATTCAGTAAACTGAAACTATCCCTTTAATTATTCAGCTTTCATTATTTGATCAGAGTTATTGTTTAAGACCTAGTCACATGGCTGAACCTGGGGTTGTAAACCAACTCAAGCCTCCATTAACACATTACAATTTACCATATTTTATTTAAATGATTATAAATGCCTCTCAAGTATATGCCCTTTTTATGCATTCACATCAAAATTTTGGTTTATTTCAATGTTTTATTTATTCATGATCATAAATAGTAATATAAATAATAAAGCCATAACTGAGCTCCTGAAGCAGGGCTTACTACACACACTGGAATACTTTTATTTCTACATTTACTTTTTACGAAGTTCTAAAATGGTACCAAACAGAGTTCAAATTTAGAAAACAATGTTTAAAAGGGGGATGTAAAATAACAGAATGAAAAATAGGTATAAAAGACTGGCAGTCAAAGATTAAGTTTTATTCCAGCTTCCCACACACTATAACATGTAACTGCCCCCTTTTCTCCAAATTTATTATTCTCAACCATAATTTACAAGATTAAAAATTAAAATAAAGATTGCAAAAATAAAAAACTTCATGAAAACCTGCATGAATAAAAACAGAGGACTTTTGTTTTAGGATTAGTGGACTGGTTGGGAAAAACAATCAGCAACAAAACAGCATACCTCTTTAAAGAGCAATGTAGTAATCTTTTATCTTTATCCATTGAAAGATGGTCAAGTTCTAATATATATTGCTGGATTTAGTTACTTCTGGTCATCTTTTAGTCAAAGTAAACTGTTTAATTTCATTTTCACAATAGAAAATCATGATTATACTTGCTGAAATATAAAATGCATATAGATTAAAACTTTTTATTAAAGTTACAAATCATAAATATCACAATGTCTCAAAACAAAATACAGGGCTAAGGAAATTCAGCTACATATTTACAAGGTGAGTCATATATTAAAATAATGGCAAAATTTCCAGATGCAAAAATATATAGCAATGACATTTTGTATTCTTTACAAGGCACTACATAAGAATATCTCAAAAGTTTTGATCCAAATTATACATATCCATACATCTTTCAAGAAGTTTTGTATTTGCTACATCTAATCTCATGGCTTCCATGAAATAGCAAATGGCAAATTTTAAATAATATTTAGGAATTTTATAAATTATTATAACAATTGGTGTTCCCCACCATCACAAGACACATTCTTGTTGAAACTGCAGGAGCATTGTGATCCAGAAATTCTTATTGGCAGTTGACTGTAGTATTGTCAGAAGGATTGCAAATCATATTCTCCTAAAAATGAACAAAACAATTAATTTGGCTCTCAAGAACTTATAATCAATAATCAGATAGCCTTAAATTTATTACAGAAAATGAAAAGGTTATTCAAAGCCTTGACATTAGTATCACAAAATTCGATGCAAATTTTAAAACAATAAAAATGAATTGAATGCTCTTGTTAAATTATGAGAAGAATTGTTTCAGAAAATCAGGATAGTGAATTTATAAAAGTAAATGTGATAAGATGCATCCCGATTAACCTCTGCAATTATAAAAAATATGAAAAATTAGTTGGAATGACTGATTATATCATCAGAGAACTTTTAAAATGTACCTTTTCAAGCATACTGCAAGCTAATGAGTGATAAATTTCCACCTCATTTCTTAGGAAAGAGCTTAAAAAACATTTCTAAGTTCACCTCTGTTTATTTCTAATGGGAAATATAACCAGTCTTGTGAAGATCCCAGCAGCATTTTGGAAAATTTCTCTGCATATTATGCTACAAACTTGTCTCCTCTAACAATACAGATTTCCAAGCTGATATTATAAGGAAAGATCTTCAAACAGTTCCATATTCCCATCACAAACAGTATGGAAGAATAAAAATGGAACTCTAGCACTGGACCAAGCAAGGATCCTTAGAGAAACAGTGGACTGCATTTCTAAAATCTATTCATGACTGGTGCTCACATGCTGGGCTATATGGATTTCTATCTTCTCAGGAAGTTCTTAATAAAAATATTTAAAATAGCTCAATGCTTTTTAAATAGGATAATGTAGCACATTAAATGCATCTCATTATTCATTCACATGACAGTATGCTAAACTGTTCATAAAGAGTAATTGATGGTGAGAAAAAAATGGCTATTAACTAAAAACTTCATTTAAGATTTTACCTGAAGCCTCAGAATAGTGCTGCTCAGCTTTCTGATTGAATTCTCAATGCTTACTTCGACTATAAGAATGGGTGGGAAGCACATTTTCAATTAATGACTGGCATCCAACTTGTATTCCTGCAATTGACCTCAGCACCAATACTTTCATTCTTAGGGTAGCAATCACAGTCCATACTAAAACCCTAATGATAAGAGAGAAAATGTCTTTTATTATCAGATAAAATATTTTGACTAAGATTTATTAAATAGATGTACATGGAAATGATTAATACAGATGTCTGTCTAGGTTCATAGATAAACAAGTCTTTATTTTGGGCAAAATTGACATTCTATGATGCCTAAATAATTGAATCAATCTTATTTCACTGGTAAATAATGTTTAAACTGACATATGATCAAACTAAATAATGACTGAGTTCTGTTATAGGCAACATAATAACGTAACCATCCACGACTAAACTATGAGATTAAATATTTTCATTCTAGAGATGAATTATATTCAAAATTTCACCAAAAGTTTAATAATAAAATAACATAGTCACCTAAATGACCCATGGCTTTTTCGTTTTCGGGTTGACTGCCAGCTGAAATGATGAAGTCGTTCTAATCCAGTCATGTCATTTGATTTCAAAATATCCAGAGATCTATCATTTTTTACAACCTTTGAGGAATTTAAAATGCTCAAAAAATACTGCTTCTGCCAAGCAAGTGCCTTTCTGTTTCTCTCAGATCTCCAATAAAGAGAATATAAACGTTGCACCTGTCAGGAAAAAACAAATTTAAGATAATCTGATAAGAGTATCTATGATTATTTTGGAAAGAAGATTAATTTAAATGAAAATTATAAAATACAATTGGATGAACATAATATTAAACTGAATAATTTAGTCTCATTATTTACTGATAACTATAGATACTTTGATAAGTACAAACATACCAGTTCTTTAAACTTCACCAATTCCTCTGCAAGTTGAGGATGAAAGCTGCCATCTAATCTTGGAAGAGGTTGGTCATCTACCATAGCAAATGAGTTATCACCAGCCCATAGGTTATGTTCCTTCATCACACACTGAAAATTCAAAATATAATTATCCTTTGGAGTCAGAAATTAAAGAAATGATAAAATAAAAATCAGATAAGAAAATAGATCAAAGTGATTCTGTGTTATAGATGAAGGTATAATATTGAATATTTGACTATAATACAAACAAGGGATAGTCAATGAGATATAATTCTTTATTTAGGGAAACACTGTAAAGTTTAGGAACAATGCTCATAAAATGTTTATATTATCAGCATTATATATAGTATGTAAAATTTACAACTCTTAGACACAATCAATCAGTGCTAATAAAACGAAACACATTGAGATAATTTCCTTAAAACAGAGGATTCTTTCATTCTGAAAATCAAAGGTTCTATTCTATTGGAATAACTCAGAGAAAGAGAATAGCTTTTAATTTTCTCTTAAATTCATAGATCTCTAACATTTTACTTACTCTGAGCAAACAAGGTCTTTGTCAAGAGAAGAACCTAGAACCACTTTTAGTGTAACATGTTTAACCTCAATATCCACTTAGCTATCACAAAATGAATTAAAATATAACTTATAAGACTACTGTTTAACTTTGACAAAGAATACCTTGGAGGTTTCATATGGACTATCATTAGAAAATAATTTACCATTAAAGATTCCAATTTCTGCTCCAGGTGATGACATTTAGCTTCAAGGAAATACTTTTCCATGTCAACTGACCCCAAGCCTGGTTTTTGCTTATCATCCCTCTCCCTTACATGCCATCCAAGGACTTGATTGATTCCCTAAGAAAAAGGATAAAAAACTTTTTGCCTTTCATAATTCAACAATACTAATGATATTGAAATGGAATAATAGAGTGAAATTCTTATTTTTCACATTTTTTATCCAGCTCATATTATGTAGTACTTACTTACTTAAAATCTAAGCCAAGGAATGGTCTACTTACATAAGTCAAAAAGAGTCTGTACATAGAATTCCAAATTTCATTTACCATTCTAAAGATTTACCTGCTACTGAATAATAAATGAACAAAAAAATGCAGTAGACAAATGCAGTCTAATAATAAGAATAATTATGATACTCATATGATGTCATACAGAGATATCATATAAAAAATGCACTTAAATAAAACAATAAAGCAACAGTAACTTCCCAAGGTAAGCAAAGCAATGACAGGTAACACCAAGAAAAAACTCAAAGGAAGTTAAAGTAGAGAGCTGTTGAGTCTGCTAACAAGACCTCAGCAATTACAAGCCACCAGAACATAAGAAATGCAGAATGAGGGTTCTGTAGTAGGTATGGCTACAAGAACTGAAAGCACCTCCCAGTGAGGAATGTCATATCATCCAACTGATAGAGAAAAACTATCTGACTAATAACAACCAAACAGAAGCAAGCAAATAAGATAAGGCATGGATTTGGAGTAGCTCTAAGATACTATAACTAGATGGATTGCTAGCTAGAAGTTTAGCAAAACTGAATTTTAAATTAACAGATACATAAAAGACAGAATACTGTAGCCAAGCAGTCATTAAATACTCAGTCTCTAGCTATTTAAATTCAGTAGAGGAAACATATGAGTACTATATTAGGGGATAGAATGAATCATATTAATCAGATTTACTCATGAATTTTGATCTTATGCAATAAGTTTTAGTCTCCAAGTTATCACTTATTAAATTGAAGATAGAAATGAAGACACACTGTGTTTTACTGAGTAACAGATAATAGTCCCAGATGACACTAATTTAGATTCCTGAAGGTTATAATAAAATGATACAGTTTATTAAATTGTTTTCATCAATCACAAGAGGAATTATCTATCCATCTCTTTATCTCCCCATAAGAGAAAAAATACATGCTTTTTCATACATACCTATTAGCAATGAGAATGAAGTTTGAGGTTAGCATTTACTTTCTTTCCTGCACATTGACCAAATAATTAGAGAAAAGAATCGATAGTTTTGCAGAAGTTCTGTCTCTTATTTAATGCATAAAAAATGTAAGCTAGCTGTAAATGTGCATGGATATACAAGACTACTAAAGAAATATCCAGAAAAGAAGATAATACAACCACCTGACTAGCATGTCTATGGAATAAAGCTTAAATTCCTCATGTAGCTCCTACATGTCATGCAACTTTGTATACCTTCAAATTCTGTAGCATATCTTCTGCATTAAAGGAAGTATCTGTGCCTGGGGGAAATCCTGAGCTGCTCCACCTTCTACACGCATCATACATCTCTTGCTTAGACCTCAATTCCAATAAGCTTCGTAGTTGCAATAATTCTTTCTGATACTGAGACTGAAATACATAAATAATTAACTTTAACATTGCTCCATACACCAGATTCTTCCGTTAAGAGGAATATATGTCATCCTATAACTCAACTCACCAGTTCATGACTTCTATAAAACTAAAACATAGCATAAAACTAGACTGTGAAAGATCAATGTTCTTGAAGAAAATTCATATGCCAAAATTACTATCTTGATTGGAATTTAAATCTGACTTAGGATTAAATTGGAAATGCCAAAGACCCAGGCAAAACCAAATCTTTCAGCCTATCTTCATACCTATGTGCATAGTTTTACTACATTACCACATTCTACCAAATAATAACATTGCAACAATTACTAATAATATTATAAGAAATTTCACTTTGAAATAACATTTCAATTTGAAACAAGAACTTGCATAATTCAGAAAAGATATTAATCTAAACAGGAGCAAATACCATCGCAATGCAAGTACAATAAATCCTCGGTAGCTTGTGGTTTTATATTGACTTCTAAAGAACAAAACTCCTAATCAAAGTCCCAGGAGGAATATATGGCGCTTTATGGAGGTTTTTCATTTATTAAGAAATTTGAACAACTATC
Organism: Pachydiplax longipennis; assembly: GCA_036926295.1. Taxonomy (NCBI): domain Eukaryota; kingdom Metazoa; phylum Arthropoda; class Insecta; order Odonata; family Libellulidae; genus Pachydiplax; species Pachydiplax longipennis. The sequence continues at coordinate 9,837,221 of JAVFKF010000010.1, forward strand.
TCAATTCTGGACCAACAGTACCTCAGTTAAAGCAAATGGTATAGTATTTTATCTCCTACAAAGCCTAATAACTTTACCTTAAATGTGGTACTTTATCTCTTACAAAGCACAAAAAAAAATAAAAAGTCACCCAGACAATCAAATGCTATTTACATCATATACTTCATTTACAGAGTATTCTCAAAATTTCAAGCTGTGATTAAAATATATAAACACACAGTAAATACAAAGTGAAAACCATCACCTATATGTATGGATATTATGAAAAAATATGTGGAAAAACTGAAGTTAATAGAGACTAATTTCTTACCAAGAGTAAAATACAAATTGATCAACACCAATGGGAGAGGCAGTTGCTCCTTTGCCTTCCCTTTGATCCACCAATCACCAATAGTAGATTTATTGATTTATTTATGCAATTTACTAACTGCACATTTTAACCTGCATATACTTAAGATCTTAAAGACATTTTTATACTCCTCAGTTTACTCTTGGTTTCTTTCTTAAAACTTTGTACTTAAAGGTTGATATACCAATCTTTTGTACAAGTCAATCCCTGAATTTTTCTGTATAATTTTCATTTTCAACTTTTGAACCTAGCATTTTCATAATCATTAACAACTCAAGCAATTCTAGTGGATACTATTAACTTGAAGGCATTTTTTCAATGAAAATTTTCAAGAAATTAAGGCTTGGAGAGATATAATTTAAGTTGCATTAGTCAACAATACTTATATAAAAATCAAGATATATGGTATTTTGAGAATATTTTTAAAAGTTCTAAATACAAGAAAGTTGGCCAAATCCACATTTAAAAAATCTGTACAATGTATCCTATCAGTTAGACTTTGAATCAAATTGTAATGGTGATTATATATGAATGAACAAAAAGGAAGAGCAGGAGTCTGAATGAAAACAAACAACATACACACCCGTCTATGCTTTTCACTTTCAAGTTCCTGTTCCAAGGCTTTCCTTTCACACTCTTCCTCGATTTTTCTTAGCTGCCTACATTTCTCATTAGGTATTGCATCTAGCCCTAAATTATCTCTTTCTGCACTTTCTCCTGCATATTCCTAAAAAAGAAAATGAAAATGGCACTGAATTAATACAAATTAAAACAAGTTTTATGGTAGTTCTTCTTATGTTTCTTAAAGAGAAGAATTACTAGAAAATTTTGCTTGAATATATTTTTGAAATTACTCAAATGACAAGAAGGGAGGAAAGACAAAGTAGATATTCAAACCTGCTCTCTTTGGATTCGCTTCAGCTGAGCTTCTAATTCCATTCTCAATTCATGCTCTTCTTTCAAGGATTCCAGGAGATACATACACTTAGACTGACATTGAACCAGTTCACCTTGAAGAGTCTACAGATCAGCATGGAATTATAAAGAAATTCAAAATTAAAGATTCATCTTGGTTTGACATAAAATGAAACATTTTTTAATTCAAGTTGTTCTGGAGACAACTCAGTAAATGAAATGTCAATAATGATCATGAAAAATTCAAATTGAAACACTCTTACCTCGCTAACTTTTAAATTTAGCTCTTTCATCATGTTTGCCCTTTTTCTTTCCATATCCAATGACTGCTGAAGCTGAGAAAAGTTACTTTTTTCTTGCTGTAAGGCAGACTCCAGCCTTATTACATGGGAACGCTCCATACCTAGCCGAGAGCTACAAAAAAAAGTGTTGTTTATGAAAACAATACAAAAGTTTATATTATAAAGCAATGAAAATATGGAAGTACTCTGATGCCTTCGTTTGAAGTTGAAAATATTTAACAGTAAATTAGTCATACACTTTGACAGGAAAGACAAAACTCTTTCAGGAACTTGGTACCAATAGGAGCACCACACTTTGATAAACAGAAAGATTAAATAAATACATACGTGACTTTCCTTAATTCAGTCTCAGCCTGACTAAGCTGCTGCTGCAATTGACTCAAAGAGGCCTCTAATTTAGCTCTAGCATTCCTCTGTTGTCCTAACTGTTCCAGAATATTAAGTTCATGGCGTTGCTTCTGGCCAATTGTTTCTATCATTCCACACCAACCAGCAACACCCTCTTTCTCTTGGAACTCAAGCCAATCACCTAATTGGTAAACAAAATCATTGCCATCAGAAAAGAAAATATATAGGAATTTCATTTTTAGAAAAAATACCCTAATAAACTTCCTAATACTCCCCAAACATGATTTAAAGTTTATATTCCATTTAAGAACTCTATGAATCAAGAAACAGAGCTCATTTGAATTAAAAATTAGATTTAAAATATAAAGTAAAACTGGCACAGTCCTTACGTCTTCTTAATTCTTCCCTTTCCTTGGCACCCAACTCATGTTCAAGAGTTTGAATCTGCTGAAGAAGCTGAGCTCGTTCATCTTCTGGGAATAGCACTTGCTTGGTTTTCATTGAGTCAGTGGAACTACTGACTTTACTAGTGATAATATTCAAGCTGTGCCCTGACTTAGGTGAATCAAATGGAGATGCAGACATAGGTGTATCAATAGGAGTAGTCCTTTTCCCAACTGCAAGCTCACTTAAATTTAACACCTATAAATAGATGATAATAAATTTATCATTAATATTTTTTAGATTTAGTTCTAAATAAAAAATTTGATCATATATCTTTTGACAACTGGTATATAATACCAATTTATTTCCAACAAATGATATTAAGTTATTAATATCATAACATCAGGATGATTGTAATTGAAAGATATTTCTTGATAACTCAATACTCCAATACCTAAGAATCCAATAGGAAAAATTGTCACAAAAACTGAAGATTTGTTCAAATTTAATAAACAAAGCAGAGTATTTTCTTTGTTTTTAAAAGGTCACAAAGATGATAGGATTATTAATATGCAAATTAAACTTTATATATATGATAAAAACTTCAAAATAGATCACCTCCATTCCTTCTTGTTGTACTTTTTGCATCATTTGTTCTAGTGAGACAAGAGATGGAGAAGATCCTCGGACAGTTTGAATTGATATAGGAACCATTTTCTCATCAATGAGGTTTACAAATCTGCTTTCTTGCCTTTCTACTTCATCATAAACATCTCCAGGAGGTTCTATCAAAATAGAAAAATTCAAATAATTACATTTTTCATCAGAAATAGGTCCCACAACTACAATAAATCTAAAAGGAAAAGTAGACACACAGAACATAGCAACCATATATTAGAATTAAATATAGAAAAAGCCTAACTTAAAATAAGTTAAGACTATAATTTTAACTGAATGCCTTCAACATTTAAATGGATGATGCTATTCAGAAAACAATCGAAATGTTTTCAAAATACTTGTACATTGTCCTATGAAATTAGTGAGAAATATCAATAGAAAAAGTAATTACACCAATGATTGTCATGGATTGTCGGAAGCACCCTAAACAACTAGCAGAGTAACAAAGATTCAAGTGAATAATGGAGAGTCAAAAGGCTTTATTATAGCCTGAGAATTTACAGATAAATATATAGATTTACTCCTTTTGAAAGTCATTTTTGAAGTCACCAGAGAACAGAAAGAAAGTTGTACTATTTAACAAATTATATAGAAAAACTTGATTTAAAAAGGTAGAAAAAGGCATCACCTCTAACTGTGTTAGCAGCCAGCAATTCTGGTTCATTTTCAAGATTTTCTTTGGGTTGATTCCTTTCACTCTTGAGGTTGCTCACTTCTATGCTTAAGCTTTGCAATTGGTCAACCAGATTTGTAACCAATGTCTTCAGAGAAGATGGAGGAGAGGAAACCCGGAGGTTCTTGTTTTCATTGTCTTTACTGTCACTAGTTCTAATTTCAGAAATAAGAAAGAAAATTATTACCTTAAGTTTCACTATACTTTAGCAAATCAGTGAAAATAACTACGACTAAATACAGCATGATTACTATAAAATACTAATAAAAAATAATCATAAGTCACATTTACAGGAGGACGTTGACACAAATGCTGAAACCCAAAAGCTGAAGGGTGTGAAAATTCAGTCTCAGAATAATGCATCTACCAGTATAGTAGAAGGTATGCTATTGAGATTTTCACGCTTAACACTGATAAATTCCTCATATATCAATTTTGGAAAAGGAAACAATTTTTAACCATAACATCTATGAAACCAAATCTAGATAAATAAATATATGCATGAATTTTACAGATGCTTACCCCAGATTGGTTAGAATAGAAATTATTTGTTTTCTTTCTTGCTGTGCAGTTTTCAAAAGCAAATGTTGTTCCTTGTTTGCTTTACAATACCTATCAACTTTTACTTTAAGGTTTTCAATTTGCTCCTCTTGTGATTTTACTTTTTCCTTGATATTGTCATGCGAGGATTTCCAGGCAATCACCTACAGAATGATGTTAAAGAATTGTGTAAAAAACAGTATGCACAGACATGGGGTGCCAATGAGTTTTTCAAAATTAAAGATAGCACAAAGGCATACCTCTTGCTCAGCTAACTTTAAAGCAGATTCTAAATCACTTTTTTCCATCTGTACTTGAGTTATTAGCGCTTCTCTCCCCAAACTTTCTTCCTCATACTTCTCCAAATGCTTACTATGCCATTCCACCTTCTCTCTCAGCTCAATTATAACTTGGTTGAGTGCATCCCTATTTTCTGACAATTCATCAACCTTAATGTAATAATGTTAAATAGAAAATGATTCATTAGTGAGAGTTAATGATAGGATAGTTCATGTTATTCACATAGCATGAAAGACATTCAGTCTTCATTAAAATCTATCAAAATAATTCACCTTGTTTTTCAATATTTCAATTTCCGCCTCTTTATTGAGGATGGTTAGTCTCAGGTCTTCAGTTGCATCTTCCTCAGATACTTGAACACCTACATCCTGGAAAATTTTAGACTGAGAAGATTCTTTACTTGAGCTTTCATGGTCTTCACTATTCACATCAGACTTATCCTTGGAGTTATTGCTTGAATATGAGGGTGCAGAAGAGGGAGATTTCTGTAAGCTCTCCTCTTTTAGTTCAGGCTCTTCAATAATGACTGATTGCTCATTTATAGGAATTTTTACTGGTGAGAAAGTCAGTCTTGATGTATCTAAAGCTGGATTCTGCACATCAACTTTTGTGCTATGGAGCCACTGAAATTCAAGAATGGAGATAAATAAAAAACTGAATAAATCAGATAAAGGAAAATGATGTTCAAATTGTGAATGATGAATGGTAAATTTCAGTAGTTACCAATTTTGGGAACAGTTCCTGGTCCTTAAGATACATATCACCACCCAACTGTTCAAATGATGACCTTCCCATTTCATGGTCTCTCAAAACTTCAACATCATCCTGAGAGCCACTGCTACTCTTTTCACTGTATCCTGAAGTATCTTTCCCATTCTTGGAATGATTATGCTCAGACAGAGGACTCTGAAAATATGCATAAAAAGAAACATTTTCTGTATAATATGCAAACACAGAAATTCAACCTGAGAAATTAAAATTAGAAATATTTGCATATACACCCAGAAAATCTCCAGTAGTGTATGTAACTATAAATATTTAAATATTGGAACTATTTTCTATAGTTTGATGAAAGAGCATCTCATTTCACACTGCATATATATTCTTTGTCAGATTGTGGAGTTTTTAGTAACATTCAGAGAAAGAAACACTTCCTTGCAGATGTTCCTTTGGAGTTATCAAAAAGGATACTCAATAAAGGCAAAAGAAAAAATGATTGCTTTACTAAACTGCAACAATCCATGACTTCAAAAAATGGAATCATTTGGAAGAATCTTCAAGATCAGGGTCTAAGAGACCTGTTTTAATCTTGGATTTTTCCATTTTTTCTTTTAGAGTAAAACACTATTTTCAAACAATAGTAAAGAAAAAGAAAGGAAAGAAAATAGGAAAAGAAAAATAGAATAGAAAGAAAAAGAAAATTTAATTTTCTCAATTTAACTGAGAAAATGAAATTTGGGAGCTTCACACTGATCTAAAAATATTTTTCACATAAGCTTAACTAAAAATAATAAAGAAAATAAAATTCATTCATACACATACTGATTTCTGAGATGTTTTTCCTTCATCAGTTGAAACTCTTAACAACTGATTTTGCAGGTTAAGTATCTTTTCCCTCATTAGCTCAATTTCTTCATTCTTTTCAGTAAGAAGCTGATCCAAAAGGAGAGAGAATGGCACTACTTCGTTGTCAATTTTGGCCTTACTTGATAATTTCTTCTGAAAATTAAAATTAAAAAGTTAGATAAAGAGAATGTGGCCTTTCCAACATTATTTGAACAAGCAAAACGACAACTAACCTGAAGAGAATGCACATTTTCCTTCAGCTGTTCATAATCTTTCAGCTTATCCAAAGTTTCAGCTTCTTCCTTCGCTCTATCTGTAATTTGTTTCTCCTGCAAAGCTACAACTTTCTTGGAATCTTCTAAGGCTCTCCTCAATTGTGTAACCTAACGTTTAGAAAGATAATAAATGAACAGTTTATTCTGATATACTAAAACTATGTAATTTAGCAAATAAAAATCACAGGAGACAACAATTAAAACTGGGTTCCTCATTATTTTATAGAAAGGCTACCACAAATACATGCACCTTAGTAAGGTAATAATGAATGATTGTACATTTTCAATGCATTTAATATAAAGCACTCTTAAATTCCATTATTCATATAAGTCAATGTGTAACTCAAATAAGCAAATCCTTTCTGTAGAGCATCATACTCACTCTAATAAATCATACTTGTTTCAGACAACACATTCAAACCTTAAAAATATATCAATATTCTAGAATGTATTACAGATCCCTTAAATGGAGGAACAGAGCATAATAGCGAAACAGAATTCATAAATTTTCAATCCAGAGTCCTCCTATGATACAAAACAAATAGTAACAAACAGAATTGTTTAAAACTTCTATTGGCATAAATAATATTATGTAGCAATTAAAATTTGTAAAACTCATTTTTGTTATTTCAAGAAATTTATGGAAAATGTAGAATGAATAGATAAATTACCTCTAGCTCTTTCTTCTCGATACACTCTGTGAGATTTTCAACCTCATGACGAGCCTCTGCAAGAGCAGTACAACAGAAAGAAGGAAGATCTGTTTTGATGGAAGGAGAACCATGAGTAGAGTTGGAGGATGCTGACATTGCAGATAAACAGTGAATATGTTGGCCACCTCTTTGACGAGCTTCATCCAAACGAGCTTGAAGATCCGAAGCCTGGAGAAGTTGTTCTTCCACTTGAGATTGAAGTACTTCACGCTCAGTTATTAACTCCTAAAAATATGAAAGTTTGAATATAAAATATATAAAGGCCAAACATCAGATTTTAGAGAGCTGTAACATACAAAAAGTACTAAATTTTTAGAAATGATTACATGTTTTTGGATAGCATAAAGGAATCAGACAAGTATTCGAAAGATTTATTTAGTCTACCTTTATATTTCTTTAGAGTATGCATTCAATTTTAAATTATTGCAAATAAACAAGCCTACAAGGTAAATAAGTACTGACTTGGATTAAGTTTTCTGGGAACATACTTTGAAAATAGAAAGAGTAGTTGTCAAAATCTCAATTCTGTAAGCAAGAAAAATTTATCTATAAATGCTTGGAAGATATATCACAGAGGATAAGCAATTGCCATGAAAAATATGAAACTGAAAAACTTCAACTGAAGTTTCCATTCTGACTTGCTAACTTTAGTACGGCCTTATCAGATTAAGAAATATTAAGGCAGTGAAATATGGCTGGTATATATAGATAGTACTATAAACATTTAAAGGCTTCTTCTTTAAGGCTCCATAGGCCATGATCTTCACTTAAAAAGGTAAACCAAAGTCTGTCTTAACCACTTCACTGTATGCACAGAAAATACCTACCTCTTCTCCCTGCTTCAAAGTCTGAATCTGCATCTCAAGATCATGCATTCTCTTGAGAAGAGGCTCTTGAGCTTGTGAATATCGGGTCAACTTTTCTTGTAGATGACACAATTCTGCAAAAGGCACTTTTGGTAATGCAAATGCTGTCATGCATTCAACATCTAGTTCACTGGCATTTTCACTCAAATCTCTTCTGCTAAAGTCATCTTCTAATGGAGACTCAGATCTCCATGTTGCTTGTTCCAGCTGCTCTCTGAAAAAGGAAAGGGTATTAGTAAAATGCCCTAAATTCAAAAAATACTTCATAATAGCAGCAAAAACTTTGTATATCACTAATAACATAGCATACTACACATGCACAAATGTAACATGAAATTTTAAAATGTTGGCAATCTATACCCTAAAATTTTTAAAAATCATTTGTAATCTTGAAAAAACTTCAAGTTACTTTTGTTAAGACCCTTTAACTTCAGCCTAATACATTTTGGTACAGAATATGATGAACATTAATTTATAGAAGAGGACTAATACTGTTTTTTGTAAAATGAGTATTTAGGAAGGAATACCAATCCAGTTTTACCTTTATAATAAAGGGCTTACTTACCTAACAGAAACATCTTCAGATGGCGAATTACAATTGGCAACAATCACTGGGGTAACTTGAAGTGCTTCCAGCTCCTTTGTTTTCATATCAATAGCTGTCCCAAGGGCTACCAGCTGAAATTCAAACACATAATTTTATTCAAATTATGGTGAAACACTAAAATGATCAAGTTCTTCAAAGTCCTTTATCAAGTATCACTCCAGACAAGATTTGGAAATGAACCAAGTCCAAAACTAAAATTGAAAAGGATATCTTGGAGGAAAAAATGATAACAATCCTGGTTCATAGTTTTCCATTTCTTCTGTACTTTCTATGTTCTTCAATTCTCTGTACAGCCACAAAATAAAAACTTAATTCCAAGTAATAGAACATACTTTTTGCCTCTTGAGTTAATTTACAAGACATAAGAGTCTGTCTGCAAACATCTTTCTCTTATTGCTAAACTTCCTACACAATAAAGTGATGCTTGTTTGAATTCAAAATCATGAGTCTAAGGTATCAAATAATTACATGGGTCCAGCCATAACATGGGAGAGAGAGCCATGCTAGAAATATTTAATTGAACTGATTTCCAATCTTATGATAAATATGAAATTAACGTCACAATTATAAAAATAAAACTACAGAAAAAAATTAATCAAACTTAAATTCATGTTACGATGAAGTAAAGAGCTAAAATAATGAGAATTATTCATTATTGCAGTTCACCTTCAAACTGACAAAAACAAGGATAGTTTGTCTGACTATTGCAGAGAAGTTCAGCTGTGATAAAATTTTTTTAACCATTACTTTGAAGGAATAGCTATATAACATTCCCTTATATTTATTTCAAAAATGTGAAATACTTCAGCAAATTTGCAGTTGGAAGGAGTGAACTGCATCTCCAATCTAATAATATTATAAATGTCTCTTCTTCTACTTTGCAGACATTTCAGGAATTAAAATCATGTCTTTTACACTAAAGAAATATAGAAAAAATTGTAATAAATTATGTAATAATTATTTTACACGGCTTAATGAAATGTCCCTGCTACAGATATTAAATACCTGTAAGGATAAGTTTTACATTCTGTAAATAAACTGCTGTTTTTTGGAGAGCAAACAAGACCTTTTTCAAAATGATTAAACCATATTCAGTGATTTCATGATACCACATTTAGTATAGGGAATAAATTTCAAGCAAATAAAGCAAAGAAAACAAAATAGCAGCAAAAAAATTAGTAAGATCTACTTCAAGAAATGAATCTTACATCCATCAACTAATTGAATAGTCTATATATTACATTCCTTTTCGAAAGGGGAAAACATACCTGCTTTTTGAAATCTTTGAAGGATGACACCAATGCTTTAGCTTGCTCAACTTGAACACAGTGGTTTCTTATTGCTTCTTTTAGTAACATAGTATGGTTTTTATTTTCAATTTCAGTGGGAGGATTAAAAACAAGGCTGCTGCAAAGAGACTCCAACTAAAATAAAAACAAAATTAACAAGTTGATAATCTAAAATTGACTTTATTTGAATCAGGCTAGAAGTTATGAAATTGCCATAAATACAACTAAAACGCATAAGGTCTTCTTAAATCACCAAAGTGATTTAAGAAGACCTTTTTTCTGCTGAAAATACTTGTTTTTCATTCATGATGAAGTGTCAAGAAATAATTTCTAGTGAATATCATAAAGCAAGAATTGATGCCAGATAAAACAAATCATGTCAAATTCTTTAGAGGCTACTACTTGGATTTTATTTAAAGAAATTTAATGACTTCAAAAGAATTTGAGAAATTCTGCATTCAAAGTTTTGTTTCAATGACATTACTTAATGGAAAATGAGATAGGCTTTGTTTTGAGTTTCATAAATCCAAAGTATTACTTGGTTTTAATTGAATAAATTAATCTCTTCAGGAATCATGAAAAAATACAGGAAAAAATCCACTGTTGAAAGAAGAAATTCTTTTCTAGTGAATTCCCTGTAAAAAACTTTCTCAGGTACACAGCCTAAACGTCATGGAACGAGAGTACCCGGTTGGAGACCCTAGAAAGTTTTCTACACAAAGCCACTGTTGTACAGAAGAACTTGCAAAGATTCATACTGGAGGGAAATCCATTACTATATATTTTGTATGAAGGTTTTTTCTGCATGAAAACTTATTTTTTAAGTGCAGCATGTAATTTTTTAAAATTCCTTAATTTCATGCAACTTAGAGAAATGCAATGTGAGGCTCAAAATCAAGTTATAGGCTAAACTATCATATCAAGATGACTTTAAAAGTGCCTATTATAATTATTCACCAGAAATGCCTTAATTTCTTTAATCGTTGCATTCATATATTACAATGTTTCTTGAAATTTCATGGTCCTTCAGAAAAGTTTCATTGATTATTACATCATATTTTTTTCTAATATTCACATAAAATAAAATGATTTTCTTACTTCTTCAAGAAGATCATCCAGCTTTTTCTTATGGATGGCCACTTCTACAGTTAGATTTTCATTTTGACTCCTAAGATCTTGTTCTACTTGATGAGCATTCTCCACCTGACATTCTAGCTCACGTATGATATCCCTAAGGTCCCATATCTATAAATAAAATAAAAGAGAGCGATAAAAAATGAAGCACAGGAAATTAAATTATTCATTACACTTGCAAATTACCTTCTCAACAGCAGCTTTTAGTTCAGCTTCATCTTCATCCTTCTTAATATTTGCATCTTTCACTAGATCAGTCAGCTGTTTACACTTTTGCTCCAAGCTCTCAACCTATTGCATGTTAAATACAAAAAGTTTTGTCAAACAAGAGTAATTTCAACTTATATTTAGCATACTGCTTATGAAAACTGTGGATAACAGTAGTATCACTTTCCTAAGAAGTTCTGGTGTCTTCTACTGACCCTTTCTTTCCTAAAACTAAGGAGAGAAAATCCTCTGACATTGAAAGAGAAAATATTGAGTGGAATATCCAAGAGAATTAGCAAAATAATGACTGGATACCAAGAACATATTTAATGAGTAAGAATTGAGCTGCATCAAAGATAATCCACTTCTAAATGAACCTAAGTATATCTAATCCATCACTGTTGAACTATTTTCATGACAGAATGACGACATGATAGATGCCTGGCCAAGAAATTATGGCGTTTCTGGAAGATTCCCATAGACAGCTATGATTCAGCAACTTCTTCATAGTATCAGATATGATGCTGCCTTTAAGCTCCAAGATCCACTGGGGATAGGATATCATTTACTCACAGTTGTCATGATTGAAAAATATATGAGAAAAGTCAGCCAGATCACTGAAGCCATCATCATAATTCATTTAAGGGTACTAATATGACTCCTACGACTCAGAGAAGATTTCAGTGTGGAAATCTTAATGATAATAAGAAAGAAAACACTGATTCTTGGAAATGAAAAGATTCTCCTCTGAACATTGTTAGAGTAGTTGAAATTTTTAATAAAAACAGGCTACCACTAAAAAGTCAATAGAGGTCTCTAGAACTCTATCATGTATAGGAGCAGTATTATCAACAACTGTTTACTAAGATCCCAATCTGGAATGTACCATGAAGGCTATGGCATGCAGGAAGAAGAATAATATAAATAATCAAGCTGGGGAAATGGCCCAATCTGCACGGCCTATCCCTCAGATATTCAGAATGTGGAACAACTTTCTTTTTCTTACTGTATTTGCAAAAAGGAACTTAACCAACATCCCATTTGCCCAAGCATTGTAGAAAGCGCTGAAAATAAGATATTGAGTATTGATGGCTGAAAGGATGCAGTTGCTAACCAATACCAGCATAATAGTTAATAGAGGGAAGAATGTAAAAGAAAAAATGTCAGAACAGAATGAAGTGAAGAATACCACCAGGATGCATGGTTACTCACAATATAATGCCTAACAGTGTCTCCACAGAGGGGTAATGGAGCAAAGGAACAAGTATTCAATGAAAGGAAATCCCACACTACGAAGAAGGGGTACCACAGTCTCCTGAAGTTTTCCCCTACATTTTTACATGAGAGAATAATTACAGATAAAGCCTTAATACAGGCAGTATCAGCTGCACTGATATCTATACTACAGTAACATGGTTCTGATTGACTGACTTATTTGACTTGTGCACAAATCATTATGGACAGTCAGTGTAATTAATAGATGAATTAAATTCCTTCATCCAAATTCCTGTTGGAGAAGCTTACATAAGTAAAAAAAGAAAGTCAATGATCTAAAAATTAATCACTAGCAAATAGCAACTTCATTTTTAGATAGTAATATGTTGCCTTAAATTTTATTCAATTTTCATAATTCAGGCATTTCTAAAAATCTAAATAGCAAAAAATTAACATCTCAATTAATGGCTACCATCTTACCTTAAATTCTTATACATTCCTGTTTTTCTATAGGGAAGTCAAACTCAGGTATTCCATGCCTTGTTAAATAGGAGAGATGCACTCATTCCTACTTAAAGCAAAGAGGCTAAGTTTTATAAGACTATGAAAGAAAATAAATCAAGGAGATGGAAGACAAACAAAACAAACCCCTCTTCATAAACAAGACATGTGAGTATAAATTTAGAGCAGTCGGAAAACACAAAATCTTCAACAAAAAAGATTAAATAATGACCAAACAAAAGAACTTGATTTGTTCACACATAAATGACTTACTACAGTCATTTGGAAGATATCAGGAAACTATTTAATGTTTTTTTATTCGATTGAGCCATTACTACTTCAAGTGGTGTAAGGGTGTTAGCTAAGGAATGCTTTATTCTTTTCTAAACACTACTTATCATTTGAAATAACTTGATATGCAACTGCATGCTGTACAGTGGAATAAACTAAAAAGGATCATGCTAGGAGATATCAAATTGAAAAAGCAACTAGGAGAAAAAGTATGTAACTCAAACACTTTATGAAAATAAATTGTCACTCACTGTGGGTCTTGGAAGGACATTTATGCCCTCATCCTGCCTCTCACTCTCAAGTAGTTCATCCTTGAAAAGAAAAGAACAGAAGAGGAAGGAAAGATAGAAGGGAAGGAAGAGAAAATTTGAGAAAGAAATATGAAAAGAATTCGGAATAAACAACCATACCTCTTTAAAGTTAACATCATGAATGAGGAGGAGGGCCAAGGAATAAGACATTTTAGGGTGCAGGGGGAGGCCAAACAGAGATGAGTAGATTCAAGGGGCTTATCTGTTAACTTGGAGACACTTGTTATCTATCTTTATCTCCCTGTTCCATAGGAAACCAGTCTCTCCCTATTCTGTATTGCTACTTGTAATTAATATATCAAATTAACCCCCATGGATCTAACTGACATTAAAAGGGTCGATTCAAGATCAGGAGTCAAATAGATGCCAATGAAAAAATGTAAATTACCAATACAGTAGTATGAAAGAAAAAAGCAAAATATAACATGAGGCAACACAGAGATGAGAAAGACCATTTTTTTCCAGAATCAAAAGGAAATTCATTGCTATTTCAGTAATCCGACAAATGCAACCATGACATAGCCAGACTATCAAAAATGCCAGATTATTGGAAAAGTACAGAAAGTAAATACAATGCCTCAAAAAAAAACTCTAAAACATTACTTTAGCAATGAAATGTTCTGATGCTAACTCACAAATGTCGACTTAGTAGCAGATTGTTACTTCAAAATTTCATTCGTCGCTTGCCTGCCCAATCTTATTTTCCTAGATAACTAGTTTTCTTTTCCTGATACAGTGGGTCAAATAACCAAAATTTTATACAGATTTGAGTGTAGTGTAGTAGAGTGTATGCACATCTATATTCATACACATAATAACAAAACAAAAAAATACTAACTATGCATTGAAAATTCTTACATTTAAAACTGACAGAATTACGTTATTCAAAGGGAGGTTGCCAGCCTTGCATGCCAGATTACAGGGCATGTTGGGTCACTGCAAGGCCAGATTACAGTGGTTGTATGGTAATGAGTATCTCCAAGTTTACGGATAAATTGATTTAATCCCCTCATCTTGAAATAGTCTTCCCTTGCATCCTAAAAGATGCCATTCTTCTTGCTCCTCCTCCGCAGCTGTGATGATAACTTCAAAGAGGTATAATTACTTGCAACCATGAGATTTCAGAGATCAAAATTTGTGACCATAGACAACCACAAAGTAAATGGACGAAAAGATGAAATATTGCAAACACTGAGACAATGGATATTAAATCTGAAAGAAATAACCCTTGAAATAAATAAGTGCACATGAATCCTGAATAAAATTCTAATGATATCAACTATTTTAATTGGCAATATTTTTATTGAAAATTCAGAGCTCAGGTAACAAGCTTTTATGCCCTAAACCTAATGCAAAAGGACTCCTTGAGTCATAAAACTTTAAATTTAGTCAGAGGAAAATAAACAAAATCTTATTGAATGGAAACAAGCGTGAGTGACATAAGTACAGAGCATAACCATCAAAACAGAATAATCCATGCTCATGAATGTCATTCAGTCTTCATAAACAACATAGCTAGAGGGAATACAATAAGTTTGTCTTGTATGACCTCTCTCCATCTCTAACCACCCTTCACTAAGCACTCTCTGTCTATTTCAAATTAAAGCTACCAAAATATGAAATCCAGCTCCAGTAAACGTAACCCCCTCTAAAGGGCAAGCAACAGTAATGGAATTTTAAATGGCCTCATCAGCACTTGCATCTTTCCGCTAATTTTTCAACTTCATAATCCTACTATGGAGCAAAAGAGCAAATTTATCTCATTACAATCAAAGTATCACTTACATTAGTAATAAGTGGATGATGAAAATGTTAAAGTAACAATTAAGTATGGTGTTTATCATACGTTAGCATATAACCTTAACTTACATTTTCCATTAAATACTGAACGTGGTAAGCATTAGTATTATATTTACCAGACAATCCATTAATTTTACAAATTTTGCTAAAATTATAAGAAGGTTGCAGGATATTGTAGCAAGAAGAAAAATGTAACACCCAGCATACAGCGGGTTATAAAAAGCTTCCATTACTGTATCCGCTTATCATAGCATTAAGCCACAAAGTTGTACAATGGGGAGTACGTTCTAAATGAATAGTACTTTCATAAATAATTCATAAAAGTAGAAGGTTACATGTATTATTTTACGATTTTTAAAGAACTTATAAATAAGACTGGGCAAAGGGTTTTGGGCATCATCTTTAAGAACTAATAGTTAAAATAAATTTATCTAAAAACTCCAGAAGTCATTTTCAATAAATTCATCTTAAATTGATATGATGCTTGAGCTTTCAGATCTGTCACAAATGGTCTCAAAAAGAAAAATTAATAACAGCTATATGCTCATAAAAGTCTTCACAACCATTTCAAAATAAATAGACAAGGAAAATACGAGTATCATATCTCTTTAAAAACTTTAAAACATAATTATATCATTCTACAGCAAACAGTAATTACTCCTGGATTTCAATGAATAATGAAAAATGTAGAAAAAGAAGATAGAATATGCAATATTTACAAATGATAATGAAAGTATAAAGGCAAAAGAAATTTCATGAGATGTTTGCAGTGTAACTGGTGAATGAAAAATCAGTGAAGCAAGATGGTAACTCATACGAAGATGGCAAGGAAACAAAATCACTCTCTAATCTTCTATGCAAGCAAAGAGAAACTCCTTATACCCTAAACCCAAAATAAATATAAACCATGAAGATAAATATCCAGGGAGATGTTTCTGAAGAAAACAGAACCTTGGAAGTGACCACTAGATAAGAAGCATAGAAAAGTACTACATATCTGGAGAACTAAATACATGAAGTGCTACATACAGAAAGTGCAACAAAGACAAAGTACTAAATGCACGAATGCTACAAAATATTTCAGCTACTGTGTTGCCATCTTCAGTGGCAAAAGAAAAGTAAGGAGGAGAGCTTATAGGGTGCGGAACCTTCACTGACATGCCCAAAGTGGCATGTGTGAAATAATTTTGTGACCTCACTATTCTCATTACATATTCTTCACTGAGAACATTTAAGCTTTGAAGTAAATAAATGTGGATAATATTAGATGGTAATTTTAGTTAATAGCTAATTTAAACAAAAACATCTTCAGCCAATCGTTTCCTCAATAACACAGATATTATCAGTATCGCACTCTGTGCTTTGCCACCACAAAGGCATGCAATTCCTTTAGTTTGATTTAATGTGGGACTTTCAAAAAAAATTTGCTGTTCTTGTTATAGGGTATTTATGCCTAATTTGCATAAGTGTGACAGCATAAAAAGCAATCAAGAGGGAGAAGATAAAACTTGCCATATTTTATAATTGTCATTTTCAGAGGATTTCGTGTTTAAGAATTTCCAATATATTAAGTTTAAATTCATCATGTAAAGATTTTTTTACATATTCCACTATACTTATTTTAAGATTTTATTCTTGGATGTGCAGACATTTTATTTGGTCCTGTTTAAAATCAGAGGATTATTTTTAATATATTTATCAATCCTGAAGAAAAAAGAAACTAATAGAACTTTATTCTCTTTTTGTGGCTAAGCTTGGACTGTGTGCAGTCATAATCTACACATTTCAGGATTTTTTTAGCACAGTGATTATGATTCATTCATTAATTCTCTAAGATATCTTTCGTGTCTAACAATGTACACAAGTATGGAACAGTAAATATCTCCATTTAACTCCATCAACTATTAGTTTGCAAAAATTATCATTTTTAATTGGGAAATTAAAGGAAAATTTCTAGCTACTTCTACAAGGTCTCCTTATCCAAGGGTAAAAAATAAACTATAAAACAGTCTGGTTATGACAAAAACCTTTCAAAGTCTTGGATAAGCAACAAATTGAGCTGCATCAAACAGAGAAATAGAAAAATCCCCAGCAAAAGTCTTTTACCTCTCTTATCACCCTTTCTTTCTCCTCCCTATCACGTTCTCTTCCACTCAATGCTTCACAGAGCTGATTCAATTCTTTTTGGAATTCCTCTCTTTCCTGTTCCCTCTCAATAGTTTGCTCTTCCAAGAAGGCACGAGTAGAGCGAAGCTGTTTATCAGCAGATTCAACCTTCCCAAGCAACAAAGAAAAACTTCAATTTTAAAAACAACATTCTAAAATAAATGCAGACTGCTTCGTTCTCTTCACCTGTTTTTCAATAGAAGTCTTTATAAACACAAAATTTAATAAACTCTCCTTGATAATATTTCGATCCATTCGCATAACTATGCTGCTATTTTCTGCAGAAGAGAGAGAAAGAAATTATGACTGTTTCTTTATTTATGCCTTAATAACAATTGCAAATCTGCTCCTTAAATTTAAGGAGAAGGAAAAACTGATACCTCACTCTTTCATTATTTGGCTTAAAAGAATTCTATTGAAATAAAAGTAGTGAAGAAAGAGGAAAAAGGTTATATAGTGAAGATTTCATATGGCATGAATTGTAATGGGTATTTCACTCTCAGTTAAGGAGTTTCCCTTATTTCTGAAGCAAAATGAAGCACAAAGCTTATAAATTAAGAGTAAATGCTGATGTAAATTTGTTGTTAACCCACAAATGGAAATGAGACGATGTTTAGAGTCCAAGAGGAACACTAAAAATTAAAGAAAATAGCAGAAATGGTTCAATTAACCTGTAGTTGAAGGTCTTCATTTTCTCTCTTCGCATCTTCAAAGAGACGATCAACTTCATAGCATAGTACTTCCACAAAATGAAACATTGATGAATCTGCTTTGATGTCTTCCCTACTTGAGCTATTTTCTCCCTGCTTATTGTGCTGCTTTAGTGCTCCGCGAGCTACATCAAAAATTGATTGGTCAACTGATTAGAAAACTATAAGAAATTAACAATGATAAAAGTCATAACCTTAAACAAAATTTAAATGATTGTCATCAAATACCAGGTAAAAATAGAAGAAGGATAATAAAGATTTTTATGTTTGCTGAAAAAATTACAAAAGAACTTAAAAAAGATACAAATAATTGCAAATAATGAAATCACTTTCATGTGTAATTTATGATATAGTGCTACAAATCATAGCAAAAAATTCAACTCTATTACATTCTTATCCATTATATTTTTTAAATACAATACATGTATTCATCCTAAAATTAAAATACTGAGATTGAATTATGTCTGTAGGAGGGAGAGTCATGAAATCAATAAACATCTCACAAATTGTGGACGACTATTAGATATTAGACTAGAATATTTTCCATTTCCTGAGCACTAACGAACCCCCAAGTTTTAACCAATAATATGTTCCAAAATTTCCTTTTTGACATTAGCAGATGAATATAAATATTAACACCAAAAACATTTTTAATTTATGGGGTGAAAAGATTCCAAAATTAAATTGACTTAGCCAACAGAAATCATTTATATTTTTAGTGTTAATTATGAAAATATAAAAGTAACAGGAAAGTGGTAGAGATAGAAAAAACCCTTCAGAAATTTAAAAATAAATAATTATATTTTACCTTTTTCTTTTAGTTGAGTCAATTTATAATGCAGTTTGTCAAAATTAGAGAGTCCACTTCCCTCTCCAAGGCCTTCAGTGATCAGTTCCACATTCTCTTGCATACTTCCTCTCTTTGATAACAATTCAGCTAATTGTGATTCTGCTTTAATAGCCCGAGCTAAGAGGGCATCTTCAGTGGAACTTTGGCCTTCATGAAGTGCTTTCAATTCATGAAGCTCTACTTTCAGTTTATCTTTCTCCATCGTCTCTGTTTTCAGTTGATTTTCTAACAATGAAATCTAATTTTGAAATAAAAAGAAATTAACCACAGAAATACAGGAATACAGAGGTTTAAATATATGCCTGAGGAAATATATAAATTCTTTCAATTATAAAAGGAATGAATCTGCAGTAAGGTATTTGCATTTACTGAGTTCTTCAATCCTGTATTGCTTTTCAGGGAACTTTTCTTTAATTCTGAGCTTAGGCTTAATTATACTTCACCTTATATTTCTTAATAGTTAAAGATTATTTTTAATTTAATAACTTTACAATTTTTAGTCCATATCTAGCCTGAGTTAGTGTAAAAATATCATTTCAATTGAAATTTCCAACATTATTATACATTTACAACGGATATTTCTTCACAGATGTCTTATTTTTCTCACCATCAACTAATTTCTATCTATTTAAACACTGATAGCAGTTTTTCAGGTGATAATAAAAGTTCTTTCTATAATTTTCTCATAGGATATCATTCTCAAGAAGAGCTAAGGTAAGAAATGGATTTAGTGACAATTATTGACAACTTATTCCTTTGATCAGTCAATAAAGATATAATCAGCACATTAAAAACCTACTCAACAGCTTCATGGAAATTTCAGGGCTCCTATTTTTCCCTCCAAAACATGGTGTTTCAGCACAAATATCCTTGCAAAAGTAAGCTAGTAGCAATCCCTTTCAATAATTTCATAAGGATTATCTCACCAAAAAGTACTTTGCTAACATTCTAAGATTTACTTTAACACCTTCCCTCAGGATATATGTTATCGTGATACTAAATATTCAGAAATCACACTATTGGGCTGCTCAGAGTGATACATTTAAAGTATAAGTAAAGGGAAGTTTACCCTCAAATCAAAATTCCACAAAATAAGCTAAAACAGAAGAAGTTCTAAGTAATTAGAAATTCTTCAGTATTACCAATGAGAACATTACCAATAAATTTTAGCATTAATTGCTAGCTATTTACATTTTTCTAACACTGACATAATTGACACATCAAACTGATTCAATAAAAACAAACATTGTCAAAAATAATGAAATAGGGCATAGAAAATTAATGCTATCAAGGAATCAGGATAAAAACCATAAAAGAAGAAATATTGCTCAAATTGAAACAGAAGCATCATAAATGCAGATGTGTGACATGTTTATGTCATTAATTTATATGAGGTTATGATTCTTTACATTTTTTTGAGAATCACTTTTTCATTAATAGACCTACTAACCTTGTGCATTAAATCTATATGAGAATGACCACCAAAATCCTCTTCTCTCTGTTTCAAGCTGCCAGATAGGGAGAGTAATGCATTAGCCTCATGCCTTAATCTCACTAGACTAAGTTTTAGTTCTTTGTGTAAATCTTCACTGGATTCTTCCAATTGTGCCACTAGATTTTCTTCCTCTTCGCCTTGCAATTCCTGATGCGGTAAGATCTTGGTCAAAACACTTGGTGCAAAGTGAACTTTCCTTGGAATCTTCTCACCACTGGATTTGCCACTAACAAAATCGTTTTCTTCATTCACTCCACTCAATCTCAAAATACTCTGAACTAAAGTACTATTTAGCTCTTCTTCACAGCTGTTAATATGCTCCATCAAGTCTATCACAACATTTTTCAAGGAGTGACTAGCTTTCTTCCATTTCTCACTAGTATTTTATAAGAAAGTTGAGAATTTAAATACATATGATAAATAAGAATACTGAGATACCACGATCAAATTATAAGCTATATCTTATAATTTATATGATACTTACCCTTCTTTACAAATTTTGTCTAAATCTGAATGTGGAATTGTAACAAAATTTGCACCATCTAACTCAATTCCGGACTCCTCTGACTTTTGATGAATGACTTTACCACTCCATTCACAGCTCTGTAAATGAATAAGCATGTTTTGTAAGCAATGAAATAATTTTAACAAATTTAATTATTCATTCACAAAAATTCATAAGGGATATCTTATTGACTTTAATGCAAAAATATACATATATTGTGATAAAAAAGAGCATGCTGACTCTTGCATAGATATTTTCCAAGGAACTGAGCAACAATATAAACTAATGACTAATTGATTAGATTGAGAATATGATATTAAAAATGGTCATAAAATGTATGATTAGTATAAAAGTATTTAGAATAATTAACACAGGAATCTAGGAATAATAAATTTAACCACAATTAACTATAAAGGTAATAATATCTCCCTTGAGTTGTTTTCAAGACTTAATATTATTTCTGTTGGAATAATATTATAGAAGGCAAATAATTATAGTGTAGTTCAACCAAATATTATAAAATGTCTAGTTTTTAAATTTCCGATTTTTATCACTTAAATGATTTTATCCCTTACTCATTATAGAAAATTCTTTTGAATTCTTCAAAAAGCATAGGATGTAAAAAATGGTTCAAAGGATACCCAGATTAGAGGGAATCTTAAATATTAACCTTGTCAGAATATTAAATCATCTAATTCATCATGAAAATTATAAGACATTAAAATTACTCACTTCCATGTGTTCAGAGGAATTGACTATTATTTCTTCCAGTCTTACCATTGGCTCATTAATATATTTAACAAATTTATGGCTATTATTTTTCCTATCTGAAAGTTGCCTGATGATAAATTCAGTTTGGTCTTTGACATTTATCAACTCTGGCTTCTGGTTATCGAATGAACTTTCCTGCATGTCTCCTTTCATATCTATATGAAGACTCTATATGAATGGAAAAATGAAATTTATTTTAAATTATGTTACTTTCACTTATTTAAAAGGAACACGTTAACTTAATTTGGGTGTAAATTTTAAGCCAAACATTTAGTAATAGTAATATAACCAAATAAATAATAACAAGTAACAAATAATCTCTCAAGAAAGATGCTGATTACTTACCCTAACATTTAATTTGTTTTCTAAACCACTCAGAGATCTTTGAAATTCTGAATCATTGAGGGAACTCTTCATCTGTTTCAGCAGCTCACACTTCTTCTTTAAATACAAGCATAACTCACTCACGTCACTTTCTAACGAAGCCTGAAGGTTTGACATTTCCTACATATGATGAATAAAGTAATTACAAACAAGAGATTTAAAAGAAATGATATTTTTACTATTTCTGATAGTCCTAGGATAATCATAAACAAAAATGAGAAAATGAATACTTAATGCATTTGAGACTGAATAGAAAAATGTAATAGTAAGCTGGATCTTCTTTAAAACTTACAATAAGTCAACTCAGGAAAATGAATGGGAAAAGCATTGCTTTAAATTTAAGGAGCACATTTATTGTTTGAAATCATATTTAACAATTCAGTGCAAAAGTAAAAAAGAAAAAGCCAAATAAAGATAAAAATACCTTGGAAGAGAAAATTTTAATTTTATTCTCAGGGTCATTCACTGCACTCATCACTGCTCCAATTTTCTGCCAAAATTTTGTCAGGAAACCAGAAAGATGTTCTTCACTAACTTCAATTGTGTTTTGCAAGAAATCTATAGATGATTGTTGGCTGTAATAACCAAAAATATGTCTTTTTTCTGTTGTCTATCCTTCTTAAACATCAAATTTTGTTTAATTTATTTTGCCATTAGTAACTATTACTACCACTACTAACAACTATCATTTGAACTACCTTATTAAAATAAGGATTTTCTCATATTTTCCTGATTCTCTCATGGAAATATCCAAATAAAAATTTTTTACAGAAGAAGCAAAATATTAACTCCTGCAATATTTGTCAGAAGTGAGCCATAGCTTTTTAACAAAGTAAAAATAATTCACATTATCCACAAAAAAGAAACACTGCAGGGTAAGGTTTAGAAGATATCATCCTCAGGTATCAGGAGAAAATGTCTTTGAATTTTGTTTTTAAAGTTAAACATTTGTACCAGTTGCCTAATAATGAGGTAAAGTCAATGGTGTGACATCCCTGTCATGGGATTTAGCCTACGCCAGCAGTATTCACCATGGGTGACACATGGTCAGCACATCAACTCCTACACCACTATAATTAGCTTTTTCGAGACTTCCTGATGATGAGGTAGTATCTTCAAAACCAGCTGCATTTTCCTTTTCTGTGGGTGTACTTATTTTTTGTTTATTTTGTTTTTATGAGTGAAAGAAGTAGCAGTTACAAAATTTTTATTTTAAAAAGGGAGTATTCTAAAATATTCAGCAGAGCATTAATTATAATAAAATTACCTTGAGTATAATTTCATAGAGCTTTCAATGGAGTCTTCCATTAACTTTCCACACTTGTTATCATCATTCTCAACCTATTTTATAAATATAAAAATGGAATTGTTTTTAATGCTGTTAGAATAACATAAAGGACAGAATTTTAAACTTAAGATTACAAAAGGCAAATAAAAATCAAATAACATAAATAAATCTTAAAACTTAAATAAAAACAAAAATAAATAATAAACTCAGTTAACTATAGCGTTGTGGTATTCGTAGTTAATAGATCTTCTCAATACACTCCATACATATAATTTGGCAGAAGCATAGAGTAAGGCAAAAGATAGAGCAGAAATACTGCCCCCAATGAACTACCATCCCTGACTATAGTATAGGTTGACAAGGTAAGAGGCAATCAAGATTTCATATTTCTACTTAAATTAATACTCAATAAGATCGTATCATCTATATTAGAAATCAAACTCTGCATGACAAAATTTGGGATTATGCAACATTTATGGGCTAAAGAACTGAATGAAGGGAAAATAAATCAGTATGATACATCCAAAAAGTATCCAGTTATTTGGTACACATCTAAAATGAAGATGATATAAAATACCCTCAAACTAACATCCCCTTCAACAAAGGAGATGTTAAAACGAATTCTACATCTCCAACCTTTTGAAACAAAATTAAAAACATATCTTAAAAAATGTAAACTCATAAACTGAATATGGATACAGGTAAAATAGACACCAGCCATTCAATTCAAAGAAATTTTATTTAGTATGAAAATTCTTATATATCATGTATGATTATTTGTTCTCTTGTGGGTATGATTTTCCCTAGATGCAAGAGAAAAGCATATAATATAAACAGATCATATAGCTTTAGGTATAATCATGAATTTCAATTTTACTAATATACCTGTGGCAGAGGAGAATTACGGTCAACAGCTTCATCCTTCACATTAATTCCTTTCAAAACCTTAAAAGCACTTTTAACACCAGAGAGCAGATCTCCCACATTTTGATTTGCAAAGCCAGCCTCTCCTTGGAAGATTTGTAATGTGTTAATAACATTGCTGAGAGTTTTTCCAAGTACAACCACAATGCTTTCAAGCCTCTTCTGTTCATTCTCATACTCCATTATCTAAAAATTATTATGCAAAAGATTGTTTCATTATAACTTATAATTAATACTATGGCATTAAACAGCTATCTATTTAATTACTTCAAAATTTGAGTAAATCCATAATAAAATAAGTAATTGGATGTGAAAAAATCATTTGAGAAATTAAAGATGATTAGAAAGTCAGAGCTTTACCCTTTCATGACACAGATGTATATGTTCCTCCATGAGGGGGACTGAAGATATAGTATCATCCCTGCAACTCATAGTCTCACTCTTTTCAGCAGAATTGTGGTCCTCTGAAAAAATGAGATTCTTGAGTTTCTTTCCAACAGAAGATAGCCACATTCTTATACACTCGATATTCATTGAAATACTAAAGATAACAAATGAGATTCCTATATGTATCCTGAAGTGCTTTATTCATATTGGAGAATTATTATTAGAGTTATAAATGCATTGCATGAAGAAAAGTCTAATAAAATTTTATAAAAATAAGGAAAAAAATAATGCCTTCTCAATTCAAGAGAAAATTTTCAGGGGGATATATGACTGAAATTATATATGAACTGAATCCAAGAATTTTCTTCAGAATGCTACTGACCTTTGAAAAGTTGAAACTAAGAAAATTAATTTGAATTTTGTCAGCATTTTTATAATCAAACAATTTGAAATGAGAAATTAAGAAATTCTCATGAGTCTTTTGAGATTGAATACAGATAATGAGACAAGGGGGCAATAATACCCTTTCCACAACTTCTAGGATTTAAAAGAATTGAGGTGAATGTACTATACTGCATAATATTACAGTAATTACATTTACTAAATATAAGATGATGTTGCCTATACTTTTCAAGGAAGTAATAATGACACATTATCTTTTTAATGTAACTAATTTTTTGGAGAAGATTTCCAATGTGGAGTCTTGTATGACAAGACAAGTAACTATACTTTCTGTTGTTATTTATGATAAAAAATCATCAAGGATTAGCTAACAATACAAAAGCCTCAGAAAGGCAAAATTTAAAAAAAAAGAGAAGAGGAGAGTAGAGAAAAAGGTAAAAATCTGAGAAAATTCTTTATATATATGTATACATATATAAAGAATAATGATATATCCATCTAAGTCATTTCAAATCTTTGAAACTCCTTTTCACATGTAGGAGTAAATACTACTCACTTTCTGCTTCGGGAATCACCTTTTTTGGAAAATCATCCTCTGACTCTGAACTTCCAACATCTTTATTGTGAGTAGACTTTCCTAGATTATTTACATTTTCCTATAAGTAGAACATTTATTTTAAAATTGTATGTATTAATAAGGATAAATTTTAATTTATGCAAATGCAACAAAATTAAATTGAAATGATGCATCATACTTCCATAAGATTAAACAGTAACATGTTGAAATTTTGAAATACATAAGCTAATTGAAACAAAGCTATACTTAGCTTGACTTAAACTCTAAGTGGAGTTAAGCTTCAATATTAAGAACAATAGATATCTTTATTGTTATTCAATTGTGTCATGCTACAGTCAGCTTTAATATTACAGGGTGTTCATATAACGTAACTAAAGATAACTGTAATTTTTAAAAGTAAAATTTTACAATTCCAAATAAAAGCTGAACAAATTGCCTCTACCAAACAGGATACACTAGCATAGGACATTTAAGAAATGACTAAAAGTTATTTTTATAAGGTATTATTACTATAAAATTTTTATTTATTAATATTAAAATTTATTATAAATCTCATGGTATTTGAAATTTTCTGTGTCATAGTCAATTATTTTATTATGAATCAAACATCTCTCACGTAGGTTAAATACATATAGCTTAAAACAACATTAGTAAATTTGTTCCATAAATTAAGATTATTATTATTCTAATAATAAGATGATTTTATGAATAGACATGCTACTCAGTTTATCCAGGGAAGAAAATTGGTGCTAAATTTAAAGGAAAAAGAATACTTTCTCTGAAAAAGAATTCCAAATAAGCAAAAAAAGGTTTTAGGATTCTCTTTAAAATGACTATTGAGCAACTTAAACAGGAATCAAATTAAATCCGAAAGACTTCAAACAAAAAAGATAGCATTGTTGTAAGAAGGAAAGAAAAGGAGTAGGAAAAAAGGGGGTAAGGTTTCACCTTTATTTAATTCAGACTCGAAGGTTTTAATTTTCAATACTGAACGATCCCATCATTGAGGTCTATGAGCTAAATCAATACATTACACCTTTCACTCCATTTACGAACCAAATCATGAAGAATAAATATCTCAATGTGGGCTTATAATTATGAAGTTGCTGTCAATTATATCATTATTGGGTTCAGTAAAACTAGTTAATGATTTTGTCATAACAACAGGAATTATTTGTCATATTATTGTCTTTGCTTACATATAAATTTACGAGAGAAATGATCATTACTAGAATATAGAAGTTCCTATAAAGATTTCAAAACTAATTCACCCCGTCATCAACATATGGTAATGGTTTTCCTACTTCCCAGCTACGAATTCATATCATATTGAATATACCATAGCATATGAATTTTGCTATTTGGGAAACAATTATAATCCAGAAAATATGGTTCAATAGGCTATTCTCAGGGAAATTATTTCTATCAGACATCTTTCAAATGACTTTCCCATGGTTTAAGGTCTAACCTTCCTGTCTTCACTGTGAAAGAATCTTTTTCGATTCAAATTTAGCATTAAGACTCCAGCTTGACCCAACTTTATTCAGATTTGAAGACAATTCTGTGAATAGTAGTCTTGCAAAACAGTCAACTAAATTTTAGTAACCGCCACCACTTTTAAAATACTGCATTGACAATGACATATAGAGCACCATTATATTATATTGCTCCAACATAAGCTGAATCTCTTCGGTATGATTGTTGAGAGACCTTTCACATTCAGCTCCAAGAATGAATTGTTCTCAAGAACATACTGACAAAATTTCTGTCAACACGATCCGTCGATCGATATTTATCGTTCCTTTTCACCGTCTGCCATAATATCAGAACGCGTATACCTTTACATATTGGATTTTAAACAGCATCAAGAAAAAGTAGTACACATTGTTACTCACATTCTCTTTATCAGGGATTGCTTCGTTTTCTCCTTCCATTATCAGAGAAGAAATTGTTTCGCTTCAATAATCTGCTTGACATTAATCATCATGATTTTTACACACAATCGTCCATCGCGGACAATTAAGTCATGTAACCCTAAAATCCTGCGAGATAACAGAAACTTAAATCCTGTTGTTCTCAATGTTCTCAATCCAAACTACCCAAACAAAACAACTCCCGCAGTTGAATAACGAAAAGGGACCAAACTGATTGCATTCATAGTTTTGAGCTAAGAGGCTGTTGTTGATTGTAAGATGTAGACTGTAAATAAAACTATGATTACGAATAAAGGCGATTGCTATAGAAGCGTCATTGCCGGTGCTTACCGGCCATATTATCCATGAAATAAACGCCAAGAAATTGATCTGCAATTTAGGTCAACATCTCTGAGAACCAGATGGACATAAGCTTATATTCACCTTTCCTTACTAGATTACGTTACGTATCTAAAGATAGAAATTACGCAAGTACATCTGTAAGTAACATCTTGGAATATTCGTAGTTCGAAAATTGAACATATTAAATTTCGTTTAATGTCCCAGAAGAAAAAAGTACTAAGAAATGTTTGAGTTAGGCTGATTCGATGATTGAAAATTCTTTATGAATTTAAGCTAAGTTGTAACCGCATGAA
This sequence comes from Pachydiplax longipennis, assembly GCA_036926295.1. Lineage (NCBI taxonomy): Eukaryota > Metazoa > Arthropoda > Insecta > Odonata > Libellulidae > Pachydiplax > Pachydiplax longipennis. Next base: position 9,865,513 of record JAVFKF010000010.1, read on the forward strand.
TAAGTCCCTTGCCAGTTGTTTGCTGTCTTATGTAATTTAGCCAAAAGAAATACTGGTATCTCTCATGTCTCAAAATTTATTTTGTTGTACATTGAATTTTATCATTACCATGCATTTTTCAGATTTATATAACAAGGAAAACATTTAAGATAATAGTATAGATCCTTACTCTCTAAGTCCTAACTTATTACCTCTAATAATGACGATCCCTGGATTAAAATTAATTGAAAGTAAACAGTCATTTCCCGTAAATTATTACTAGTTATTTGCGATTGGTAAACGCAGTTTAATTCGAAAGTATAGTCGTTAGTACTAATCCGTGATTAAGACAAATTAAAAATTTTAAATGAATTTTAACGCCCTGCAGTCATGCAGCCCCTTGTGATAAACAGTCTTAGCTTTGACTTTGAGCACCAATGTGCAAAAACATTGTATGGTAACATACAGAATAGTACGATAAACATTGAGAGATTATGTTCTATCGCTATCAACAACATTTAGGTAATTCCCGACTTATCCACATACACAGTCTTCTGCTTAGGCAGCAGTCTAAAACATAATTATTAATTCAAAGAGTTTGATGAGGTCCAAGTATTGACTAGAAAGCAAAGCAGCTGTTACATCCACTGAAATGGATTAAACCACGTCAACCATCATTGCTATGAAATATCTACAAATAGCAGTGAACAGACAGGCAGATGTGTTACAGATATTCCATAGCAATGCATTCTGCATGATTACATGTACATGAGACACATCAGGTGGCTCCCAGAGTATTATTACCTGAACAGAAGACCGCACAGTCTTCTGTTCAGGTAACAGCAATCTAAAACAGGAAGTGGTTGAGTTGGGAGCTGTAAGGTTTTGTAAATGAATGCTTGGTTTTTATGATTGTAGTTGAGACTTGGCTTCACCATTATGGTCCCAAAATCATTGTGACTCATCAGTGGGTTGTGTGAAAAGCTGGAGGTGGTAATGAATAAAACGTTAAAAGAAGATTTCCAGCACATCTAGAGTTGGCAAATCACATTGGCCTAAGTGTACCTAATTCAGTGTTGACTATAAGACCATACCTACCTGGATCATAGCCAGTAAATTGTAAGTAAAGGAATTATACAGAAGTCTTTATTGGCTAGCCCTTAGAGCAAATCCCTGTGATGCTGAAACCAATACTAAGAAAGTTCACAGAGGGGCAGGAAAATGGTGTGGAAGGTAAACATAGATGCATAGGAGCAAGAGAAAAAGGGAATGGATGACTTGATTCATATGAAAAAAAATACAAAGCTTATTTCCTTAGAAAGTTTATTTCTTTTTCCATTTCATTCATACATAATCACATCAATCAGGTTAAGCCATGGTTTAGAATGACCCTCATGAAAGAACAGTTATAAAGGTAATAAATAAAGAAATTCATCTGCATTAAATGAAAAAATATTGTACATGTATTATATCAGTTTACCATCAATAAAATCATCATAGAAACTTAAAATTGCAAACATTTGTTAATAACTGACAGCTGCCTTAAAATTAATACAATCCAACTGAAATATTAATACCATCAAACAAACAATATCATCATATCATTTGTACTAATTTTGCATATTTTCTCAAATGCAAATTATACAGAAAATTATGAAAATGACCTGTATAGAAATTTTGGTATAATTGGTATTCACTATGGAACTGGTATAGGAATGGCATGAAAAATCATTTTCACTTTTATAATAAGATCATCTAACATGGAACAGCTTAGTAGTAGTAGTATTTTGAAAAGTGCTTCAACAGCTGAGGTCATTTCGCACGTGGGCTCCCATCGGGAATTGAACCCAGGGCCACTTTCATTGAAGTCGAACGCACTGCCTACACGGCTATCTGGGAGCCCAGGAACAACTTAAGAAAGGCAAAGTTACCACAATGATTCTTGTAAATTACAGCATTGAAGCTGTGTTATCTGTATTGTATAGTATCTTAGAACTTCTTTTTAGACCACCCAAAGGGGGTAATGTCCACATGCTAGTGTTAAATGTAAAATCACCAGGCGAATCTACCATAATGCGTCCTATGAAGAGATAAAGTTGCAATAAATGAAAAAAGGGATAGATTATATAGAAAGATTTTGAAAATACAGGAAAAAACTCAATACATGAATATTTTGCCTAAGGCAAGTGATTAATTGAAAATATTAGAAATTTATTTGAGCATTAAGGATTTGGAAGCGTGCGTTAATCAACCCAATGAAATAATTCTGCAAGGAACTGATTAACAAATCAAACAAATGCAAATGTTTGTCAAAAGGAAATCCTTCAGGGTTACAGATCTAAATACTTAGGATACCTCAATTAAAGCAAAAACTATTCTTGAAAATTTAAAAGATGTTTTTCAAAACCCAAATATCTATGGAGGTAGTTTTTTTATGAAAGAAAGGATGATTCTACGATAGCTATTCAATAAGCAATGGATTAAAGACAGGGAGAGTAATTGAATGAATTGACCATGTACTACGAAAAGTTTCTATAGGATGAAAACAAGCAAAATATTTTGGGAAAAGCTTTATGTTATGAAATAAAATGCCTTTGATTTTCTTTTCCTTCCACTGAAAAATTCCTACAAATTTTTGAAAAATGTATAACCTTACTGCTAATAACCTTCACTACTTGACTTAATCATAGATCTATGCATTCTGCTGGAATGGCCTATTTCAGTGGAAAGGTTAAATGAAATATTCAAGGATAAATAGATAAGAATGTTTTGGAAAACAAAATAGCTCATAAGAAATTAGATAAATTATCAATATTTTTGATGGAAAAAGGCCCTACTGAAAGATAAATGGATAAAACATAATTGTGAATAATGGTTCATTAAAACTCAAAGGCATTTACTGGAAAAGTATGAAGATAGAAAGTTTCAATCTTTCCTCTCCAAAACAGAAATATTCTCAAAGAACTAAGTTTGTCTACGACTCATTGAAAGCTAGAAATTTTCTCTTCTGGAAATTAATAGTTTACAAAAGTATAGTTTAGAATATTTATTTGTAGGAACATTCTTTAGATATTTAAAAATAAAAGTTTCATTATTGGAATCATTTGCGAAAAAAATATCTTGACAAGGTGTAGAACTTCAGAGCTGAAAAGCCAAGTTATACCAACAGAAACTTGAAATTGACACACACTTTTTAAACTGTGGTTCTATAGGAACATAGAATGGCTTTAAATATACACCTAAAATGGGACTATCATTTCCAATCTGTAGATATTTATACACGCTAAGTTTGTATGCTTTATAATTGTATGCATAGTTTCTTGTAAAAAGAAAATAAATTCTATCTTATTCTGCTGTGATTACAAATTAACACTTACATAGAGTGAGAACAGAAGCAAGATCCAAAAAATGTCTTGGAAAGGAAAATGATAGACTCGGTCAAAACAAAACTCATGGATTGCAACCGACTCATGAAACCCTACCTTGATCTTCCCTAGCATTAATATCTTCCCTATTTGCTCATAAAATTTACAATACAATTACAGAAAAACCCAATTCAGATTATTACAGGGGATCAAATAAAAATCACGTAATAAGTAGGATAATGTTTTATCTGGACTATGACAATTCTGGAAAAAAATGGAAGGGATTTCTGGCTCCTAGACTATTAAATAAATGCTTTACACCTTCAAATGAAAAGAGCAGGTTATTAGTGTATTTGCAACAGCTATAGATGAAGTATCTATGAACTATTGTTTTATGAAATTGGTTGTCTTTTAATAATATTTTTTTAAGAATTATCAACTTAATAGCAGTATTATTAAAAGTGCTTCTACAGCTGAGGACATTTCACATGAGGGCCTCCACTGGGATTCGAACCTGGGATTGCTTTCACCAAAATCAAACGCGCTGCCCACATGGCTATCCAGGAGCCCATGACCAGCTTTTCAGACAAAGAGTACCTTCCTTTGATACTTCATTTCATTCTAAAATTAAGCAATTTCACCATATTTTGGGCTGTTAAGCCCACCAAACACTGCACTGCCACTCTAGTTTGTTCATTACATTTAAAACTCCTTTTTACAACATAAGGAAAAACAATGAAGCGACTTTAAAACCTAACGTTCTGCCCTAAGGTAAGACTGTCAAGGAAGATCTCACAGTTTCTATCCCACAGTCAGAGCTAGAATCAGCTACAACTGTGGAATAAAGGTGGATGTATTTTGGAATATCTTACTTTCCATCTCATAAAAATAATCACCCCAAGCAAGAGAATCAAAAGCAACCCCTCAAGGTTAGGCTGGGGAGGAGAACAAAAGGTAGTGATAAAGATAATGTAAAAGGTTGTAGTAGTAGTTTTGTGAAAAGTGCTTCGACAGTTGAGGTCATTTCGCACGTGTTATATGGTAAATTTTGGTATAATTGGTAAAAGTGCTTCGACAGCCGAGGTCATTTCATACTTGGGCTCCCACCGGAAAACAAACCAAGGACCACTTTCATTGAAGTCGAATGCCCTGCCCACATGGCTATCCAGGAAGCCCTAATAATGCACAAGGTTTTCGCTCAATTCAATGAGGTGGATGATCAGTAAAGTGGGTTGCAGTACACATGGGTACAGGGAAAAATCTACCTTAAAAGTGGTAATTAGATCATCTTAAGTGGTATTGTTATCATGTGTTTTGTTTATAAGGGATTAGGGGAAAACCATGTATTAAGCAGGATAGCTTCTTATGTGAAAGCATTTTAAACAGGTCTTACTCTATATAACAACAAAGAGATTCAGGAGCAGACTTAAATAGGAGAGAGAGGACCATACCAAGACATCCATACCAAAGAAATATAAGTCTCTATAGCACTGGAAAATGAAAAATTAAATCTGAAACTGGCTCATGCTCTTTAACTAGCTATATCACAAAACAATATAGCTGCAATACGAATGACTTCTGGAAAATATATCTTTAGGAACTGATACTATTTACATTCTATACATGCATTGATTATAGCTAAGAAGTAACATTCAAAGCTACAATCATTAATATTTGATACATTAAAATTCAGATTTCTTCATTATTAATATTATTTAGCATAAAGTCCATGGCACAATATCCCCATGTGAGATTTGGTCTAAGCCAGTGGTATTCAGCGTGGGTGACCAATGGTAAGCACATCCACTCCCAAACCAACTTAATTGGCTTTTAGTAGACCTCTTAAATTAGGTAGCTTCCCAATTGTTTCGATGCTGGGTAAACATCTTGGCCCCACTGGGGATCAAGCCCAGGACTACTTCCGCCAAAAGCGAACGCGTTACTCACATGGCTACAGGAGACGTTATTTAGCATAAAGCTTGTTCACATTTACAAATGTTACAGGGGCAATAGCATTAAAGTTTTCATCAGATGAATACTTTAATTTTCACTGGATGTCAACAACACAATTATTTCCTCTTCCTATATTTGGTTCTACCTCTTCTTCTTCTTGAGTTAGTACTCCTTGATTCAGGTTTTTTCGCTCCCCTGAAAAAATGACAGCATTTAATAAAGGAAATATTTTTTTTGCCTTGTGTAAGTTAACTTTGCAGCCAAAACTGAATCTAAGAATTAGTCTTCCTATGACAGAAGCAAAGTACCACATTTGCATGAATCTAAGGTGATGAATTTTCCCCTTCCATACTTCTGATGCAAAGTGGGTTTATTTTATAACCAGAAAAAATCCATGCCTTCAATTGGGCCTCATAATCAACAGATTTACATTTAACATTGTGGGTATATAGAGGGTTGTACCAAGCCATTACACCACCTGGGGCATCATACACTACCTTTCAGATATACATGTATATCATTATATTTAATTTACATTACCAAGTCTTTATGCTTGATTTTAATTAAATTAATTGGTAATAGAAAAATAGAAGAAAGCTTCTGTTTACTGAAATTCATTTTCTAGGTAAGCAGAGAATAAAGAAAAAATAAGAAAATCTTTATATGTAACTTGGCATCCCCTAACAGAGGCACCTGAGGCAGTTACCTTGCTGCCTCAGACATCTGCACAGCCCTAGGTACATGTATACGTAGTGAAACAAGTTCCGGGAACATTATCTAAACTTGTGACATTTTTATGTGACTGCAGAAAGTAATAACACCATCAAGGTATAAATTGCAAACATGAATGAAAATTGAGATATTTTGCACTCTTTCCACAGGAGACAATCATGACAAAAGAACACAAAGTTTCACCATTTTCATTAAGATGGCTTTCTACAGTAACCCTTAACCATTTTGAATTCAATTGCAACATCAGCACACTATATTCAGAGCAACATTGTAAACTCATCTTAGTTTCCTGTGTATTAGAGGATGTGGATTAAATGAATTCTTAAGTATTTCATTATCTATTACTATCATTAATTATTATTCCAAATTGTGTTTTTCCTTTCATCCACCCATACAAACTCCATTTTTTCAAAATATTAGGGTTGTCTTAGAATCAAATTTATCTAAGATTTGTGCAAATATAGTGAATCCTTGTCCTGTATCAAAGTCAGATAACATAATGAAGATCCAAGTTCTCTTTTAGATACTAAACCTAATTCAACACAATATTAATAAGTTCAAAGCAGTGATAAGATAAAATATATTTTTACCAACAGAAAAATTTCTGCCATCTTAATTATAACAACTACCTTTGTAGTCTTCCAATAGGAACTCCCTGCTTTTTGTGGAGGAGGAGATGCTGTTGGACAAGGTCTGCCAATTTACCTTGCTGTGCGAGCATTGACAGGAATGTGCAAATGAACTCATCATAGTTGTGAGTGCGCCTACAGTCATCAATCTGCAATTGAATTAATGGAATTTACGTAATATGGATGGAATTCACAACTTTGAAAGTATGAAAAAATCTACCATCAACTAACAAATTCACTATAAATATATTTCAACAGTTGGAGGTATATTAAATAAACTTTATTATATGGTCAATAAGATGAAATTGAGTTCTATTAAGTGTGAATGTATAACACGAAAATGGAACATTACATTATGTCAATGTTTAAAGATCAGAAATTACATTATATTTAAGTTGCATTAATATTTAAAGTTAATATTATGATTCCTACATCATTACAGCACCGTGAAATGAATTAATCTCAACCACTTATGTGAGAGTTGAAATAGGAGTAAACTGTTTCTCAAAAGTGGTTTAAATGAGCCTTGGTTGAAAATTGGAACCAATGACATTACTATGATATTCTATATTTAAAATAGCAGCCCATCTTAGAGCAATTTAAGTTAATAAATGTATTTTCCATCTTTACGTACCTTATACTTTCTACGTTTTTCATTTTCATCTTTCAGACATCCTTCACAAACACTTATTTCACTATCTAGATTTTTAAGAAGAGCCAGTAAGTCTTTTGGAGCAAAAGTGTGGGGTTCAAACAATTCTGGATACTTGGTGATCAATTTAGTATCAATCTTTTTATCACTATAATGCATAAGACCTTCTCGTAAGTCTTCACCCTTTTTCTCCTCTTTCTCATGGATGTTTGTGTCTGAAAAAGTAACACTTCTTTTCTCCCGTTCCTTTACTGCATTATCAGAGTCACTACATAGCTTCTTAGGATTTGAATCATTATTTCCGGCCACTCTCTCAGAGGACCGTTTAATGGAGTATGCAGCACTACTACCAGAACGTCCTGAAAAGTAGACATTCTTACATGAGAAGGAAACACCAAGTAATGCCACTAAAGGAAATATCTCAGAGGAAATATTTTTCCTATGACCTTATTACTATGCATAATATTTCACAGCAGATTTAGTATCATCTATTGTCAGTATAACTTAATGCATTTCTGGACATCAACTTGTACTCATCAATGGGGGTTGAAATAAATCAAATCTACAACCATTTTCCCAAGAAAGATGGAGGCTTTACTTTCACATTTTTCCACTGATCTGTTACCAAATGACTAACAGAAACATATTTATGGCTGACTTGTTAAAAATAGTGAGGTAACTTACTATAACTAATAGGAAAATTGAGTTGAATGTCATAAGAAAAAATACAGGCAGGAACAGAAAGAGTATACTTATAAATGGAATAAAGTTGTACATCTCATTGCAGAGAGTGCAAAGAAAGCTTTTAAGTAAATTAATTTATTGTTAATATGAAAGGGTCCTTGAAAAAAATGAGAATACTGCGTAAAATTAAATCATGTACTCATAATTATATAACATGTTTGTGTAAGTATATATTAGCTATCTGCTTAAATTTATTTTTATATAAAATACCCACAAGGCTATACAACACAGAGAATATTGGAATATAGATTATTTTCTTAATTTAGCTATAACACATCTTCTAGATAAATCACGTAAATATTTAAACAATATATTGAATAAAATTTAAAAGATGACAAATCTACAATTTACTCAAATAATCTTGATTCCTTATATTCTACCATATAAAGCTCAAGCTATCTAGCTTATTTCATAGAAACATGATGAAACCATTATTTTCTAATGGTCTAACAATTACCAAAATTTTATGCACAGAAATATTTGGAGACATTTACCAATATCATAAAATGCCATCGTTGATGCTAATCTTGATATAGGTTCAGAGAGTTGCAAGGACAGTCATGGTACCTCAATTAGGAATGTGTAATCAAAGTTTGAGAGGGAAAATAATAAAAACCACATTTAATAAATTAACTTTAGCAGAAAAGCTAGCAAACTTAAGGAAATTATTTAGAAATATGCCAAAAATAATAATATTCTTTAACATGCAAGGGCTCATAAGTGTGAGGTGTACACTGCAGTTCTTACATTCATAACATGAAATGGCCCAAATTTTACACTATTTTACCCAAAAGAAAGATATCAGATTTTGGATATTCTTTTTCATATTGTAATTTAATACCAAAATAATGTTAAGATGACTATGCTGAAATTTAGCTAAGGACTTTAATTCAGAATTATTACATGTTTCAGTATTATGATACAATTTGTAGTGGAAAATACTTTCGTAGAAAAATTATTAGAAGTGAAGTATTATTCACGAAGATATTTCATAAATTACTTTGGATTGAGACTTTGCCACTGAGACATACACCATGAAAAAAGAAAAATATGCCACATAAATTACTTTAAGAGCTTGGTACTCATACTTTAGATCATTTACACTGACACAGAGAATAATCTATAAACCATGTTATTCAGGAATCTTGGGCAATGATAACATGCTATTATTAAATGTTATGCAATTTAAACCAGAAGATATTTATAAATTCAATTACACTTTTATTTGAAATAAAAACCAATGAGTGAGTTACAATAAAACTTATTTTCGGGATTGTTAAAAGGGGTTCTCATTTGCAGACATAATCTAGCAATCCTTTGAGAGGCATATATTGTTATACCTAGGGGTTAATTAAACTTGTAGAAGCACACACCTGATGAAAATCCCCCATAAGATGATAGTCATTTCTCACAATACAATGGAATTTCCTTATGCTACCCTTCTTATTTATGTTTATATCATCAGCTGAAGCTGTAATATTGACTGGCTAGGAAAAGGGCGATGCCAGATAAATCCACTGACAGATGGAGAATTACAGGAAAAGAATAACAATGTGCATCAGAATTGGTGTATGCTGTCGCAGATTTAGCTTAAGCATGTAAACTGCCATTTGGAGGCTGCTTCATGAGGAACCCTTAAATTTATATTGTGCACTTTTATGAAAAATTATTCCTACTATACACTGAAGGTCTCTAGTTGTCCCTCACACTTACAAGGAGTAATACAAGGAAATTCCAGCAATTTTAGAACAAGACTAGTTGAGGATGATGGAGGATCAAAATAAAGAGGTACTGTATTTTTTTATAAAGGTTTCTCTACGCCTGATTAGGAGGTAAGACTGTTTAAAAGTTACACCTCTTCTAAATATATGCCAAAAATCCCCTATATCTACTTATCTTAGCATTTCTCATATCAGCAGATGTAATATTGGAAAGGGCTCATAGTTTTTTATTGCTTAGCTTATAATATGCATCACAAGATATTATTTAAGTAAAACAATTTCATAGAATATGGAAAGGTGTAAAGCAATCCTTGTATGAAGATAACTAGAGTAATTTTACAAGATTCTTCGGATAGAATACAATCATGTTAAGGATTTGACCAATTATTAATCTTCAGAATGTAAGGAGGGAATAATGGGGAACAATCATGGTAACATTGACTGTCTCAGAAAACGTCAGTTGTTTTGGGCAGTTACCAGAAAACAGGTTTCACTACAGTTTACAGCTTAGATACTCATGACTCTGCACATTTGTTTATATGTATATAGCATAAATTCACTTTTCAGTAAACGATGTCGCTAATATGTTATCTCAAAGGGAAGAATGGTAGATTTAAAAGTAAATAAAAGGTAATTTGCTATTCTATTACAAGAGATAAAATAAACTGTAGTAAAAATACCTAGTTTTAAGAAATACCAGTTTCAGAATATCAGGAAGTCTCGATGGAAATTCTAATTCTTTTTCTATGTAAACTGACAATCATTCCTTTCCATCCCAGAAGTAAAGAACACATGCTAATCTCCTACAACATCTCTCTTTGAAGAAAATAAATGGTCAGCTGATGATTAATTCCGACTCTTACAGCAAAGTATAGATTGAATTAAAGCAATTACCTCAATCAATTGAATGCAAAGGAAATAGAAAATAAATAGATAATAAATAGTAATAAAAATGAAAAGGATTGAATGAAAAAAAAATGGAAAATTTTTGAAACATTACCCAACTGACAGTCTCCAATTTTTTCCTCATCTCCAGCAACTCGAATGACTACAAATTTTTTGAAGTCTTTGGAAGAAGTAGGGCTGCTCTGACCTGAGTTCCATCCCCATCCTAATCCAAATACAAAAAAGATTAATGCACAAAAGTGAAAAAAATAGAATGATGATTAATTTTGAAATATTTCATGAATGCCAGGAGTCATACTTCATATCGTGAATTTCGAAGAAATTGAAAATGAATGCATAATAATTCCAGGACCTAAGCTTATTCATGTATTACAAAGTTTTATTTAGTAAGTATCTCACAAAGTAATAAGGTAAGGAAAGTCTAAATCGTGAGTCTGAAATACACCAATATTTAGGCATGCAACAATTGATAACAGAGCACCTAAGAATGATGGTAACAGAATTAGAAACAAAAACTCTTACAAATAAACATCAAAATATCAAAAATAAATATAATGGATAAAGCACAAAAAGAAGAAATTATTACAATGAATTTTGAAATATAAAGAGACATATATTTCACCATTTTCTCATCATGTTTCAGAAGTCTTAATGTCATCTTCCATTCATTTTCATAGGTCCATAGAATTATAACTTCTAAGTATTCCATAATCTGCTATAAAAGAAGAAATGAAATATAAAACTCATTTAAATATTTAAAAGAATTCATTTCCTACCGTATACCCATAACTAGGTCTTTATTTCTCCTCACAAAAAACATAGGCTATGTGTTTCTATTTAATCCAGGAAGAAATGGAAAATCATACCTTGCTAAATTCAACCAAACACAAATCTTTTTCAATCAAGATATGATTTTAAATCAATCTGGGTGAGTACAGGCATTGCCAAAGTCAGGTGGGTAGTGCATTAGCATATTGAATGTGGTCCCATGCTCAATAACTGATGAAGGACCAACATTTTTGGTGTTCACTCAGCCCTGTGATGAATTCAGATAGATATCTGAATCGAAGGATATTGAATCCAGTCCTACAGCACTTCAGCTTTTGCAGTCAGTTTAATTCATGGAATCAGTACAATACTTTAAATCTTTTAATACAATCAATGAATCATAATTTAATCATCCGATTGAGGAACATCATATAGAAACTACCTGGAATGAGGCTATTCCAGCAATACAAAGAAAAACACATAGGAATTGATTCCCATTTTTTCCATCATTACTGACTAAAAAACAGGAACACAGAATAGAAAATTCTGTACAGCAGCATAGGGTTCACTACGCTGACCATATGAAACCTACAGTGAATGCTGCCGGGCATAAGGCCATATCACTAAAAATGCTATGCCATAAACTTTACAAATGGGTGAATAATATCTTTCCAAGTTTCAAATCTGAAAATCCCTCACTGATTTCATACTATGCACATGAGGAAATTGATAATACATACAGTTTAACAAGAATTTGAGATATACAGATAAATTGAGAAATTTTATTTCAGTGTATTTCAAAATATAATACTATAAATACTTGAATTTTTATCTTATACACAGACTATGAGGGGAAGTAAATAGGAGACAAATTCTCAGCATTACTGACATGAGATTTTTATGCCATATTGACCTCATCAGCAAACAACTACAGAGTGAGATTTCGATTCTAGATCCAAAATAATACTGCCATAAAAAATTTGAAGCACATCCCGAAATGATAGATAATTGTCATTAGAGATATTTTTATATGAGGTGGAAAAATTATGGATACCGCAAAGGAATCTCCAAACTGACGCCAGACTGGTGAAAATAAAGATTTTAGAGGAGATTCTGAATTCATTTTATCTTGATTTTTTGGATTGCAATTGCTTCAGTTTATAACAGTATTAGTAACAGTTTATAACATAAGAAAACCGATTTAAGCTACGAAGAGATGCCTTCTCTGCGCCAAAAGCAGTGATTCAAGCGACAGTGCTGATAAGTCGGTCTACGTATTATTGAAAAAATAGTAAATAATTGCAAGTATTTCAATGATAAGACTCTGGAACACCCAAAACATGCAGTGGAGAAGGGGAAGCTTCCACAAAAATCTAAGGAGTCGCGAAATTGTGGAAATCACTGATCAGCCCAATGATTGACTTAGGAGTCAGGTCAGCCCTACGCACCCTCTCATCAACTCCAGGCGAAGTCTAAGAATTCCATTTAACCCGAACTTAGTAGCGTGCAATGCTTTTGTCATCTGCCGTTTTTGTATGTCTAAATAAATTAATGGGTAGTCAAATTTGTCCTTAATGTATAGCCAATTTCACGTTTCCTTCGCTTAAATGTTTCTTCATAGTTAAGCTTTCTAGTAGAAGTGTTTCAAATATTTCTTTGGATTTGTAATCGTGTGCCTTCGGATATAGCGGATTTACCGTAGTTCTTTCTTACAGAGCACAATAAAATATTCTACGTAAGTACTGGTAATATTGTTAAAAGTGCTTCGACAGCTGAGGTCAGTTTCGCACAAATGGTCTCCCAACAGAAATCAAACCCTGGACAGTTTTCACCAAAGGTGAACGCACAACCCAATTACCTATTCGGGAAAAAGCAAGCTTTCTATTTTCGCAGACGAATATATGTCATTTTCAGGCTTACAATTTTACTCGAGCTCAAGTTGAACAGAACTTCCGGATAGCTATCATCGTGTTCGACTCATATGAAAGCGGTCCCGGGTTCGATTCCCGATGGGAGCCCACTTGCAATGTGACCTCAGCTATCAAAACACGTTTAATAATACGTCTACCACTGACGTAGAATATTTTATTGTACTCTGTAAGGAAGAACTACGGTAAATTCGCAATATCCGGGGCACGTGATTACAAATCTAACGAAATTTTTTAATAAGATACCTTTCACTTTTACTTAGGGTTATTTATGTCGGATTAAATTTTACGTGAAATATACTATGACTAAATTAGCTCGCTCCATACATGGAATAATTTTTTCAGAGAATTCTTTGCTGCCCACATGGCTATCTGGGAGCCGAATCGTGTGAAAAACGACTCCCCAGGTAGTGAATCATTCTTGCAATGATTCCTAACAAAAGATTGATCTGAAAGAGCGATAATAAGCGATAATGAGTCTACTTTTTTCCAAAGAAACACTTCCGAACATCCACTTACTCGCTCTCTAGCATCACTATTCTCTTCTCTGAGGCTGAAAAGCGGTATTGGAAGCACGCCAAAAAAACTTATTTACTTTAAATTATAATCTACAGATAGGTAAATTAGTTCAATCTCACAAAATATTGGAGTAAAAAAATCACGGGTAGTACCTTACGAAAAAATTTTCAATAGAAGATATACGAGTAAAATATACATCCGAAAAGTGAATGAGTGATCGAAGTAATGCGAGAAAAATATGCGAAAATTTGCTCAATGGAAATTCGTCCCCTGACAGTGAATAAAATCATTAGAGTATAGCTGCACTAATATTCAAGATAATTAGAGAAAATAATACTCCATGATATTTACCCTACTTTTAAAGATCTAACCGCTGGCGACAAAGTATCGAAAGTGCGGTAGATGACACTGTGATTTTAGTGTACAGTTATGAAAGAATTATGAGTACGCTAACCAAAAGGAAACGGGAATAGTTAGCATACATCACGAGGAACACCTGCTTTGGTTTGGTTATTCATAAGTGCTCTACATACTACTACGGCAGCGCGACCAGGACATGGAGAGCATGGGATACTTCTGGATGTTATTTATGCTTTTCGTAGCAACGTTAGGATACCAATCGGATGCAAACGGTGAGTTTAACTCTAGTATATTGAGGTAAAACCATATTTAGGAACTGTAATAGTTGAATGATTTGTTGAATTATTCGCAAAAGAACGAACCGCGGAACAGCAGTGAAGGGTGTGGAGGAAAATCGATTCTTACGTCCATGAGTGATTAAACTTCTTTTCACTTCTTGTTCTGACCAGGAGAAGAGGAGGTTTGTCATTTTTTTAAACTAGCTGCTAAATGATAAAGAAATAGCCCAAACCATCCTTGAGTTCCTAAAAAATCAATAAACGTTTTCTTTTGCGTCAATCCCCGCACGAAGAATAAATTTAAACTAAGATTATTGAGTACCCCGCGGGGAATGTTATATTCCAGAAATAATTTGTGCAATGCATTAGAGAAAATAATGAAAAAGTCTTTCTTAAAAATAGTAAGCACTTCCACTACTTTCATAAATACTTTACAGTACATACAGTAACTTATGCATCAGCGAAGAGTTATTCTGAGCTTTCAGTGATACAGGTGTTTATATTCACTTGTAGAAATCTTAAGAATGATAAACTACGATTTTTATCTTTGGTGTAGGGAGTTTCATGACAATTAACTTTCTCGATATGATAGCTAACCCTGTCTGGTAAACAGGATTTTGGGGAGAGACTCCAGATTCAACATTTCTTTGAAATGTTTGGTGCTTGCCAAATATCAAGAAAATGTTTTTAGGAAATCACTCTTTGAACCTGCAAGTCACTGCACTAAGAATTTTATTAAGCTAATCACGACTTTTCTCTTAGAGAAAATATTTTGATGATCAGTAGTTAAATTTTCAGCTCCAATCCTCTTCAAGCAACCTCTACAAGCAAAAAAGTGCAACATTCTAAAATGCAAATTTTTAATAGTGTATTCCCAAAAAATAGATATAGGTTGGACCATAACTTCTGATACCCTTTAAACAAAAAATATAAAAATAATGTAAAAATCATTTTGATACTCATAAGATATCTGGAAATAGGTAAGATTTTGTCATTTGCTGGGTTTTCTCTTATTTTTATCAATTTTCAATGTCATCTAAGATGGAAAATCGATAAACTGATGAGAGGCAAAAATAGAGACATGAATCACAAATTATTTAATATTTGATTAGTGAATCAAACAAGTAACTAAATAATATGAATAAAAAGTAATTATATAATAGTTTGTGGATCTATTGAGCTTATAATGATTTTATTAGAAAATAATTAAAAATAAAATGTAATTGCAATATTCTGAAGCATTCCCATCATTCCTTTTAACTTTCAGATCAATTTTGTCCATCTCATAGAAGAAGTCATCCCACGAACTGCAGTTTATTCTTTTACTGTGTTAACATAACAACGATCAAAACAAACCATGTATGGGTGCCAGGAAAATGCAATTTCGGTCTGGTAAGTACCTGCTCCTTTGTGATTGAAGTGATAAATAATAATTTCAGTAACAATTTTTGATAAAACATAACAATGATAAAAGATACTGAGCTCCTTTTGTTCACAATTATAAAGAATGCATGTATATATACTTTCTTTAAAGTAAATGTTTGTACAGGCTGCAATATTTTGTCCATAACATCGAGGGCAGATTTTTTAATAAGTGAAAATTTTGATCTTAATACCAATTGTATTTTGTGTCCCAACTCTTGTCCAAGCCTGAAATACACCTTTAACCCCCAGTCTCAGCCAATCTCTAAATCAAGGGTCAGTTTCTATGGCCGAGTCATTTTATAGAGGTCAATCGAGGTGGGAAAAAAGAAATCATATAGTAACATTCAATGACAGTTGAACATTTGCTGTGATATGCATACAGAATATTGATCTATTTTGCTATTTTTCAATCTTGTGAAACTTCTATTAATCTTTAAGGATAAAAATATATGTCATTGAGGAGGCTGGCAGTAATACACAAATTTTTAGTCCTAATTCCTTTGCTATGATAGGTGAGCTACTCTAGGGAAGGGTGAAACATTAAAGGCAGATATATTTTCCAAAGAAAGTTTCTTTACTTTCATAGAGAAGTTCTTTTGCAGTGAAGTTACTTTCACTTACTTCTCATCATCTAATAGGTACTCTGACAATTAAATTTTATTTATACAATTAAATTTTATTTTTTATGCACTTACTTAAACTTAAATATCAATTCTCAGTTTTCCTTAACCTACAGCTCTAGAGAAAGTAACTTTTGATGATCTTTTTCATGTACTATTCCAAGTTGTGATATGAAAAAGATGTATTCTTAGATAACTTCATCGATGAGAATGGCAGTCTTTAGATAATTTGCAAGTCTCATTTGAAATATTGCACAAGAAAAGACAGAGAGGATATGGAAAGTTGCTAATGATAAATTGTGCTAAAGTTAAGCTGATAATTTTTAATTATAATAATATTAGTTTTGAAATGCTATCAAAAAGACTCAAATAATTGAGAGAGACCACTGATATTCTTAACCTCGAAAACATTAAGAAATTCACTGTCACAGTCTGCTTCATAAAATGTTCTATATGCTTCCTTCCTACACCAGCAAATAATTAATTATAGCCACAAATCTATCTTAATGTGACCATATGTTATTGGGTAAAAATAAAGGGCACATGTGGAAGAAGTTCATGGAAATGAAAGATGTACTATAGTTGGATCTTAAGACAAAATGAAGATAATCATTTTAATATTTCAGAAAATATATCTGACAGAAATATTTTTCCGAGGTCAATTTTTTGTTTAGGTAATCATAAATATCTACATGGTTAATATTTAAATTTCTATAGGATCAAATATAAGATTCCATTGATCAGACTTCCAGTAGAACTTTTTGATAGTCTTAATAAATTTTCAATTAGAAAGACTCCCTCATGATTTATAAAATGTGAAATTACTTTCACTTCTATTGGGAAAATGAACTTTATTAAATTAAAGGAAAATATTAGAAATTCAACTAAAGGATGGAACGTTGAAATGAAGAACTGACAATAAAAAAAATCCCATCACAAATACATCACAGCACACCATCACACAAGAAAGCAACAAACCAAATGTGAAACTAGGACATCTTCAACATACACAATTTCTAATACATCCTCCAAAAAATGGCAAAGACAACTTTTGCTACATAAAAGAAAGGGAGGAAGAAAATCTCTATACATAATAAACATGCTGGAAAATGATACTTAGTGGGCTAATATTGAATGAGTTACAAACAATCAGAGATGATACAATACTAGAAATAGGGATGAATCACAGTTACAAATATTGAATACCTAATCCCATGGTACATGAAATTAGTAATCGTTAAAAATCTAGTAACAAAATATAGAACATCTTACCTCTACATACCATTAGCAATTTATAATGACAATTATGATAAATTAGACAGGGAAGAAACTGAAATATTTATAATTATTTTTAGGAATAGCAATAACTTACATTGACACAAAAATATCTAAGTAATACCCATGATCTAGAGTACTGAAGAATGCACAAAGAAAAAATAACATAGATCAAAGACAAGTCAGCATTATGCTAAAATATCTCATAAGACAATAGAGATTAGAATGTTATCCACGTAAACTTCTAAATAATTTTAAATAAAGTCATACACATATATGCTTTATGTCACCTTAGAAATTCCCGAAGTCTAAAAAAGTCTATTCAAACAACCAGGAGTCAAGAGAAATACATGGATAAAAAAAGAAAGGTGCATAACAGTACAAAAGCATATTTAATACTTTTAACCTGATTCGAATGGTTTATTTAATTAATAATGATTCTATAGCATATTACGTCAACAGACCAATTCCTTGAGAAATGTATAACAATACATAACATCTACTAATAATTATTTTCAAAGATACTTCTTGAGAAGACACTATTTTCTATATTGAAATATAAGAATATTTTATTTAAAAGAATCACTAATTCATCATGAATTTTCTAGAGAACATCAAAATGATATGAAGTATTCACTACATCATTTAACATGAATTATTTGCAGTGACTTACACCAAGAGCAGACAGAAACACTATATAACTATACTACAATTAAGACTTCCTTTGTATTAGCATTGAAATAAAGAAAAGAATGAACTATTCCCACAGAAAATTTAAGCCTATGAATAAAAATTGATATGCATAACATTGACTAGATTATAATAATTGGAATATTTATAGAGGGTATTATTATCTTACTTTTGTATGTGTTATTATGTGAGCAAAAGAAAACTAGGTTCTTTGGTATTTTAAAGAGATTCATCTGTCTACAAAGTACATTAACTTACGCTAGATTTAAACATATAATAACTGACTTATACTTCATTGTAAACAACTCTCCAACTATAAATGCTCTTACATTAACATTTATTAATAAATAACCTTTTTATTAACAGGTATTTGAGCCAATTTTGGGGATGTGTGTAATACCGAATAGCAGTTCTTCCTGTCAAAGAGATTACCCATCAAGCACCATAGATTTAATGAAAGAAATTGGAAACCGAAGAATAAATTACCCACTTCAGACTCCAATTGAAGAACCTTATCTTGAATACGAAATGCCCATAAACCTTGGAGATGCAGCCACTGACCATCCATTCTTAAAACCAATTCCATCACAAACAAATGTTTTAAGGATGGCAAACACAAAGAGGCCAAATGATAAGCTAAGCATGAATGATTACTCATCAACAAACATAAATTTTGACAAACTACAAAATGAGCAGTGGGATATATGGAATAGAAAGAATAACATTCAAAGAATTCAAGGATACCCATTTGGTGAGCTCAATGCTGATTTAAATAATTCACCAGGATTCCATAATTATGGAACTAATGCACAGAATAGCCATAATGTATACTCAATGCTCAATCCATCCTATTTGAATACTAAATTGAACTCAAATTATCACCCAATTAATAACCCATTGCTGAAAACAAACAATGGGCCTGATCTAAAAAATAGACCAGCTAATTTAGGAAATTTCAATCGAAAGAATTATCACGAATATCAAAATTATATTACTGATAGCTCTAAGACGCAAGATGAAAAAACAAATTCATTTGTAAATGAAAATTCAAAAGAAGATGCAGGTGTGGAATCAACAAATACATTTAATGAAAATGGTATGAAAAAATACCCACAGCAAGAGGAAGAAGAGGGTAATGGGAACGTAAACCCAAGTACAGATACTGAGGAAATTACTGAAAGCACCAATGAGGTACAAAATGAAGCTGATTCCTCACCAGAATCTACAACAATCGAAATCCACCACTCCGAGCATCAAACAAAACAAAGAAGACAAGACTGCAAACATGGAGGGAGAGTACCAGATCTGAATGACTGCACAAAGTATTTCATGTGTGACACAGGAGGAGATTTAGTCAGCCACTCATGTCCTCATCACACATCTTTCAATTCATACACCAAAAAATGTGAAACAAAGGTTTACCAAGACTGTTTACAGCAACTTCATAAATCAGTAGCACAACCTTCATATTTTGACACATACAACGATTATGATGAAGTTAGTTCTAACCCTCTAGTTCCTCAATTCCATTCTGTTACCTCAGCTTCACCTCAACTTGAAGACAATTTCAAATGCTTTAAAGAGGGTAAATTTTCAGATCCATTGTCCTCAGCCAGTTATTACATTTGTACTTTTGATGAGGACCAAAAAACACTAGTGGAACATAAAATTCCATGTCCTGGCAGCCTACACTTCTGTGCAAAAAAGAAAATATGCACCTATGCGGATAGATGTTAAATTAGAAAATTTTACAGCAAGTACAATACTATATAATTTCTAATTTATAGGTTATAAATACTGTTTATCTGATGCATATAAAGGACATTTTTGGTTTAACTGTATAAAAATTATTCTCTTAGCCTGAAGAGAGAATTTGACAAAAACATAGTTATCAGAATAAACTTTCATGAAATGTGATTGAAGTTGATTGTTCATGAAATTAAATAATTTAGATTTGCTATTATTATTGAAATATGATTTCAAGACATAGATGCCATATATTGCAATTTTCTAACAAAGAAGAAAATATTTAAACATTTCTGCAGAATGCAATACTTCGGTTTTCTTTCTAAAATTTTACATCTATAATTTATCACCAGAACAGTAGCAGAAGTGAAATTTGAGTTTATTTCTTTTATTTAGTTTGGAGGCTGTGTTCATAAAAATATTTAAGTATTTGGCAAACCTTATACTACAGCAAGTTCCTTATGGCATGCCATGCCATTTTTAAAGTATTAACTTTTAGTGGTAGAAGTTTAATGAAATGTTTTTAATGTATGTACTTACAACAACAGTTTTGCATAAAACTTGAATAAAAAATTTTCAACAAAATTCTTAAATTTCCATTTAGTGTCCTTATCGATAGAATGAAAGTTAACAATAAAGTTTCTTTCACTATCTCATCTCATACTTATTGAATTAATATTCATATGCTTTCCCTCTAATCTTGAAGCTTCTCTATCTATGCTCACATTCTATTCTTGAGAAATAAAAAAATCCATTCACCAAGAAATACCTGCAGGATAAAATTATTAGCAAGAAAACTACTTGGATACTGTAACCATCCACCTGCAACTTAGTGAAAATAGTCTGTATAAATGCAGCACAATGACCTCATGAATAATTGATAAAGAGTGACTAAATGAATGTCATTACTCAATATAACTCTTACCCTAGTAACTTTCATATTATCACGGTCATGAATAAGATCAAGACATAAGTAAATTATGTATCCATTTTATGGTATTCTACAGCAAAAGAGAAACGAAGAAAAAACATTCAGCAGGATTTGGTTCCCTAAGCAACACTCAGCAAATAACTTCCAAAATTTGATGAAATTCTCTATAAAGTAACCTACCTTGTGTAGGAGAGTTAAATGCAGAGCCAACTTCAGAGGATGTGTCTGTACTGGAATTACTTGGAGCAGGAGAAGTCTGAATTGTGAGAGGTGTGGAATAATCAGGTGGGCATAATGCACTCATTGGCTTTACATCAGGTTTCTCATCTTCATTAGCCCCTTCTGTTGCACTACAATCAGGAAGAAAATATATTTTATGGATCACATAGATTGTATGAAGTTGTACATAATAAATATTGGCTTTGAACTGAATAAGGTAAGTAAGAGACAAATTAAATCTGAAATAAATGAAAATCAGCCCATTGTCAGGTAAGTTGTTTTTCTTAAAATTTAACCATGAATTTTAACCACTTTGTATTTCATGATTTGATAATACATTTGAATGTGAAATTAATTCATATTTAAAATACGAAAATATTTACCAGCAATTGAAATGTGGTGCCTCTACCTGACTCAGGGAAATCATTTTGGTACTTGTCTACCATCCCGAATAAGATACAGATAAATCAGCCGAGGGGTTAAACAAAAATCCTAAGTCAGCAGATGAAAATTATATTGAAAACAACTTTAATACTTTAACAGATATCTGAGTTTCTGAATAAACACACATATTTTTGTTTGGCCAATTTTTGTAGCAACAGTGAGACAACACAACCTTGGATTCCAATGGTCCACAATGAGCAAGCTATGTTCTCACAGTTCATTTAACCAAGACTAATAAATAATAGATTGATAAAATATTAGCAAGAGAGGCTTTAAAAAGCTCAAACCTGTTTTCTAAGTTGCCTGATCCCTTGCCATCTTTTTGAGTACCAGCACTTCCACCAACCAAAGGACTCTTTGCATAGTTGTGTGTCTCTAGAATGGCAAGAGGAGAAGGAAAGGTGGAAGCAACTGAGAGTTTATCTTCACTCTTCACAACACCTAGTTTGGATGAGTTTTTCTTCTCAGTACTAAAACATTTCACATCGTCAACAGGTCCATTTCCAAGAGATTTTTCATTTTCTTCGTGAGAACTAGATGCTTTCCTTTGCTTTGACACTGAATTATCATTTGAGGGATAATAATCAGAATCATCTTTCTCCTTTTTTACGACGGTTTCATCAATATAGTTAGGAGTAGAAGTCATACTGGGATGCTTGAGTTTTACTAACTGCATAAGAGCTTCTAAAACAATTTGCCTGAAGAAAAGGATGAATATAAAATAAAAATATGGAAATTAATCTAAATACCAAAATTTATATTTTTAACTTAGCATTTAATTTTAACCCAAATTAAAATCCATTACATTCATTTGAAGGATTCAAATGTAAGGAATGAGAAAACAAGACTGACGAGCAATAATCCAGAAATTAAAAATAGACCTGGGGGCTACTTCATATCCAGTAGATAAGCCTTTTATAATTTTCATTTTCATTGAACTACTGGAATATTATAAAGAATTATAATTTTCAGAGAAAAACTTCATCAGATAAAACAGATAAATAAAAAATTAATAGACAGAAATAAAACCAAGCGCACCTACATTGATTTAAAGTAATACTCATCAAAAGGATAAAGGCCATAAAAATGACTTACTCTAATAAAAATTAATTGAAATAAAATTAAATACAAAACATGACTTTGACATAGATACTGTATAATTCTTTTTAAAGCCAAGACAGCCATATAATCAACAAAATTAAATGCCAAAAGAAATAATACAATGAAATAATAAGAAGAACTCTGAATTTTAACCATTAAATATACATAAAGAGCAAAAACTAACCTATTTGTTTTCAGCATCTTCAGTTTGTGTGAGAAAGCCAACCTCTTATCTGGCACAACAGCCATAAGATTAAAACGTATATCATGATACTGTTCTCCACTGGCTATTCCCAAGCGATCTGTAATTACTGTACGAAATTTTTCTGTCCAATCTTCCATATCGCCCCAGGGACCTATAAATATACAGAACATGAAGCTATGATAAGAGGGAATACACTTCATCCAGAAGACAAAGAATACACATAAAACAAAGGAGGAAAGGGGATAAATAAATTCTATGCTCACCATGATCTATAGGGAAAGGTTTGAGTCCATCCAGCTCAAAAAGTTTCCCACCAATAGGCACATAACTGACAAAATGAAATGCTTCACCAGTATACCTTCCAGTGCTAACACTAGAAGACTTGTCCATACGTCTTTTTGCTTGTGGCATTGCGTGTGAGTTATGTGCTCTAGCAAGCTCTGGAGTGTTACCAATCGCCCAGCCCTGTTAAAAATGAGGCAATTTTATATTTTAAGGATCAAAATAAGATCTGAAATCACAGCATGAGGTCACAATTTGGCTCAAAGTAAACCAAAATGTCTTTTTCAAGATTTTACAAGAAAGACGGCATACACACCTTATTCTCAGGACTCATTCCGGAAGTATGTGCCTTAAGACGACTGAGTGTAGCACCAAGGTGTATATTTGGACAGTTGAGTAACACTGACAGAAGGGCATGAGTAGCACAGCTGTTGGGCACCATCTACAATAGAAAATAGATTTACACAATAGAATCTATTTTATGTAATATATAGGATAGTAAATAGTTAATAAGGAACATCCGTTAGTCCTACAATAAATCAATGACAACATGAAAATAATGTAGTTACAGCCTACATTATAGTACATTCATAAATCCATTGCAGCCTTTGCAATTCTTCTCTGATTGTTGTGACCACCTCATACAAAGCATTATAGATAAATATCTCAGTTCTACTTATTTACCGATTTTCATAATACCAAAAGCTTTTTAATAAATCAAAAATCCATTACACCATCAAATCACTTTATCTCAGATTTTCTACTAAGACTTTTTGATATTGGTTATATCTCTCTGCTAATGATAGGAATAGTCTCAAAATTTTAAAGGAACAATACAAATAATAGTTTTCTTACACTTTATTTGAATTAATTAATGGAAATTCTACTCAGAATGTTCCTCCAAATTACGTTGAAAATTAATACGTTTAACAATTATTTAATTCACAACCGCAACACAAGAAAATAACCTTGACTTAACTAGACAACTGTGATCCAAATAGATATCACAACTTAAGCAATAATTTAGAATTTAACTATGATAATTTGTCTCTTTCAATGGAGAAGTTGAGGCAATATGTTGACTTTCTACTCTTGAATTTTCAACTTAATGAAAGCAAATAAAATCCTGAAAAATTCAATAAAATCTTATTACCTGCTGAGCAAAGAAAATGTTATTGACAACGTCTTCATCTTTCACAAAACTTTCACTCTTGTCAACTATTTTTCTTCTTGATCTCCTCTCTTCAATCCATCGAAATAAAAATATGAATCCATAGACCGGGCCTTCGATACTCTTTTGCAGATCATATATTTCTTCCACTTGCACACCTTTGACACCAAAATCCTCCAGAAGAAGGGTGAAAAGTCCTAGAACGACAGATGTTTTCAATCAGATATAAAGTGGAAACACTCAACATGGAAGTAACTTTTCCTGAGTAATAACATGTAATGTATATCCGTTAACTTTAAAGAAGATGCGTGAAATGAAGACATTATCATCTTCAGTGTAAAATTTTAGCTTTGAAAATTAAACACTACAACTAAGAATAAATTTAATGAAAATCTTATGTATGTCAGGTAGGTGAAATTATACTCATATCATTACAAATTAAAAAAAGGTTACCTCATATTTATGTGGATAGGTATTTAAATATCCATAAATATGGGGATAGAGAGGGTAAATGAGACTTTGTCTATAACCTATCTATAGCAGGATGGTTCTGATGAAGCAAGGTAATGAGCCGGTGTTTATCGAACATTTTCCCGTCTATGGCATGTACCTTTGTGGCACTATAAACTTCATGTCTAATAATTTCAGTATATCTTCTAATGCATAAAGGGTAATCTTTTTCAAGGAATAAAAATTGTTACTGCAGTTGTAGTGACTTATACTAAAGAAATTAATATCTCGCATGTTCAGAAGTATAATATGAGCATTAAAAACATTTGCATTCACTGGAAGCAGAGCAGGAGACCTGTTGATAAGCTGTGTGTCAAATTTTATGAATATTTTATACCTGGATCACTCTCAAGCTCCAGCCAGCCTTCTGTCAGTCGGTTTATGTCCACAGGCATTTTTGTCAGGTGAATTTAAACAGTAAATATTCTACCGAAAAAGTTGATATTTTATATTTTAATGAAGACTCGTAAAATGAATTACATGAAATATTTTTTGGTTGCTTCACCGAAAAGAATAAAAGCGCGTAAACAAATCTTTCCAGACGACAGAAATTGTCCTGGTATGACTGAATCTAACAACCATGATTTTGTGCAGGTGGGAATTATTATTCACTATAATTGGTTTCGTTGAATTCAAACTTTAAGGCACAATCCTTGCGCCAAACATCAGTAACAAGCACAAAACAAATCAAATTCTGCTTCGAAATACGATCCTCTCTTCGTCCATGATCAAAAAAGAAAATGTGAGCTCGGAGCTCACATCTGTAGAAGAAACACCAATGTTGTTGTTTGCGGCGATTAGCTACTTGAATCGGTTTAGTACAACTATCATAATCTGTCAGCGATGTTTGTTTTGGTCACAACATCGGGAACATTCCTTCCACGACTTCCTGCCTCAGTAGCGCCTCTGTAGTCTAAATTATTCACTCTGTGGTCATGATAGCGCATTTGCGCGCTGTTATTCATATATGTATTCTCAATTAAACTTTGAATAGTTAAAATGATTCTACCAATAAATTATTTTGCAGGGTGCCTGCCCAATAAAGCAAAGTCCCTAACAAAGAATTTCAGACTGTGATTAATGAAGGGCCTCTATTTGACGCAGAATTGACAAAAGTATGAACAGAAAATCTAGGCTATTATAGGTATAAAAACCTTTTTTCAGATACAGCAATCTCTTCGAAAGATTGATTAACATTTGTTTTAAACGCAGAAAATATTGACACTCAAATATTTTAACACTGGAACAATTCAGTAGTAGTAATAATATATTGAATTGCTTCGACAGCTATTGTAATTTTCGCTGATATAGGTACCCACCAAGAATTGAACCCGAGACGGCTTTCACCAAAGTTTAACGCGTTGACCACTTGACTATCCACGAGCCCTTAATAGTAATTCAGTATCTCAAATTAGGGAAAAACCTCTCTGTAGAGTTTCAATATATATACTCGGACATAAGAGGTTGGTTTGATTAGTTAAATCCGAGATCCGAGTCTTTAAACGCTGGCCATATTTAACTTTGTAATGGAATCTAAATAGGTCATTATTTTGGTATATATATAATTATTTTGGTCCTATTACCATACCAACTTCCTCCATGTTGACCACTTTGATTAGCACGATCTAGTTACTTATGTAATAGCTTGTGTACGAAAATGATAAAACAAAAAAATGTATTTTCATTCTTTTAAAGAGAGACTCATTCATCTTGAGTGGGAATAAATCCGCTCTCTCATTCTGTCATTAATTTACGCACATCCCATACTCTAATAATTATTTGGGGATATCCCAAAATGTTAATAGAACATGTATTCATGATCCAGATCAAACCTGATAGAAAAATTCTAAAAATACATTCTTTACAATTCTTGGAAAATTTTTAAATAAAATCTACGAATAGATAAACCATATGCTATTGAAATGAAAATCAACTATTCCATTATTTAAGATATTTGAAGATGACTATCAATAAAATAAAGCACAAAGAATTTTACAGGAGAATATTTTATTTTTATTAGATCCAAATGAGTTGGATTAGATTTTTAAGGAATCCAATATACCTATTGTTGTTTCTATCTCACATGACCTTTTATAGTAATTCTTCAATTCAAGTACACTTTCTTAACTAGCACATCAGCAGTAGTAATATTGTTAAAAATGCTTCGACATCTATAGTCATTTTGCATGTTGGCCCCCACCTCTAATCAAACCCAGGACCGCTTTCACCAGACTAGCTCATCACTTAAAATATTCATTTTCTAAAGTTTTCCAGAGCTGCTATAAATAAGATAGGTAAAAGGCAGTTGCCCTATTGAAGTCCTTTCCAAATCTTGAATTTATAAGTTTCTCCGTGTAGCATTACTGAGGTTGTACCATTTTTGTAAAATTTATAAGACCTATATGAACTCGACACACCTTCTACCCTTCAATTCCATTGAGCTGTTTTTTTACGCTGTTCTCTGTGTAAAGAAAGGCTTATGCATAATCCAGAAAAGAGAATATGAGTGGTATCTTCATGATCACTCCAGAAAGCAATCATGAATAATAAAGGAGTTATGTGAGGAAAATTATTGTGAGGATGCATTGGGTGATCACATTGAAACTTATGAATAGAGCTCTGGATTTTGAGCCCCAAAATATCCCCAAAACAGTACCCAATTTATACAGTCGGTGACTGCATTTTGACCAATATAACACCCCCACACTTGGAGGTAGCTTGGAAACTGGAGCTTCTTTTGAGAAACTGCAGCATTTCCCAAGAAATGCCCATGTAATGACACCAAGCTTTGACGTGATCATCATAAGCATCGTCACAACAATAGTCTCTCCGTATAATTATGGATTTTTGGGTAAATACACATAAAATAAAGAAACTCATTTAATATTAAGAATGATTTATTTTAAGTAGTATTTCTCATGATCTACACAACCAGATGATAATAGTAAAATATTTTAATTTCATTATAATTTTTATGAAAAAATTAATAACCAGCCAGGATATCAACCAGAGAATTTCATTGAAAAGATATATATCTATTGACCATTAAAAACCCATTCTGACTCTTTCTTCTGAAAGTAAAAGGAGATGAATGATGCTCCGACTTCTTTTCGATTCCTCTCCATTATTTGCTGTTGGTTTTCAACCTAAAATAAAAAAATATTCAATAAGATGTTACAAAGATAAATTAAACTATATTTGGAATAAATGAAACTATTACTGATATTGATTAGCTTACAACATATTTTAGTGCTGTGGCCTTTTCAAAGTTTCTTTCTTTTATTGCTTCTGTCACATGGAACCACAGCTTTCGGGACTCATATTCCCTTTGTTTAGAAAGTTTCCTTAATCTTTTCTGGTGAAAAGGTAAGGTCAACACATTTACTTCTTTTTTCTTACCCTGTAGATGAAAAAAGTCAAGATAAGACTTGATAAAGTTACTATTTCATTTACTAACCACACATACCTAAAGGACTCACATTGGTGTAATTGAATTCTATGGATTTGTTCCACTCTCCATTGAATCTACATATACAAGTATTCTCTTTGTCCTTCACTTCCCCAGAGACTTGATTAACCTTTCCTCCATAGAAACCCTAAATTAATAAACATTAAATTGTTATTGGTATTATTATGAATTTAAAATTAATACTTAAAATGATGATTCTAGTTCATTTTAAAGCATATCAAACACATTACTTGAAACCTTGTTAAAGTAACATATATATTAGGGATAGAAGGCTAGACATTTCTTAAGACAATAATCAGTAACAGAATAATGGTGAGAAGCAGTCATAAGGTTGAATTTCACTCTGTACAGCAACTATTCATTCATCAATTGGTAATTTAAATAAAATATTTAGATGTAAGCATTCCACATAAAAATACTGTTAGTGCTAGAAAAATTCCTGCAACTGCTTCTAACATGACAAAACAACATAGTAGTAAAATTCAATTTGAGATGGTGACCTATTTTGACATTTTTGTTCTAAAAAAGGTAAAGGTAAGCTAAAAAGTCACACAGTCATCACTGCCACTTCCACTGTTATATCCAAAAGGATTCTGGAGATTTTGTTAAAATGTATTAACACTAGGTAGTTTAGTTTAAAGGGGCAAACTTTCACAATTTTTCCTCAGTTACTCACTTTGATATAGCATCGCGTTGAAACAAATTCTGTAGTACCGTAGCAGCGAAGTTTGCAGAAGCATAATATATCACAATATTTACTACAGAAGAATAATCTATCATCAACTAAAGAAATGCTAGCAAATACTTATTAAATTATACCTCCATAAAAACTGAGCTATAGAGAATTACAAAAATGGAACAACTAGAATAGCGGATAATTAATAGTATTATAGTTGTGCCGCAACAAGAATTGTAATTGTATGAAGAACCACAGCTGGGGTGCTTGGCACTCAGGTGCAAAATATTTTTATGGCACCTAATAATAAAGTTTCACATTCTGTCGAAAGCGATTTTTGGGAAAATTAGGGCCCCAATCTAGTCATGATCTTACTGCAATCCTGCCACTTAACTAGGGTCTGATTGTATGGGTTGAATTTTTATCTATAAGATTTTAAATTTCCAAATATAAGATTGCCACATCCCGAGAATATAAGTTAAAGGAAATTGCTTTCAAGGGACATTTTACATGTGAAGATATGTTTTAATACAAAGCTCAATTCAGCAAGAAGTTAACATTCCTGAGTTTGAGTCTGTAGTGAAACATCTTCTGAAAATGAAAACCATATAAAAAACGTAATTAAATATTGTTTGGCATCATACAGGGAAGTATTTTTAATTTAAAAAATAAGGAACATATTACCATTACTACTCTAAGAATCATTTTCTTTCTTTACTATCATGAGATGAAATATTTATAGTAAGAACAACTGTATATTTGAAGGAAGCCATTCAAATATCTTCCTTGTGGATAAAATAGCAAATACCTAGGAATATACATAACTGCTTTAAATCAAGATTGAATGGCTCATGACTTTCAGCAGTTTTGAGTTGACTAAAGTTTAGATTACCATGAGTATAAACAGCTGGAAGATTTCAAAATCTGTTTCAAATTAAGATCCCTAACAAACACATAAAAAAGCAACAACAACAGGATTTACTGCAGCAACAAACTTTGGCAGAAATATTCCACTGATATGTACAAGTATAAAGTATTTTTGGATTTTTTGAAATGATTTAAAATATTGATAAGGTCATTTAAAGAAAAAAGTATATTCAACAATAAATTGACAGAAAATTGAGAAGAATCTTTCTGAAACATTCGAATGTGGAATAACTGTAACTTTCTCAGGGTGGATTCATTACAATCTTGAAAGAGAAATTCTCAACAGCTCTCCATATCTGATTCCAGATTCCATGAGAGGTCTTGAAACCAGAAAAATTCCACCTTAATCCAGAGGAAAGAAAATACAAAAATTCATAGGGTAATGATAATCCCAATACACGTATAAAGAAATTTACCTTGGTGTGGAACATAATAGAAGATGAGTATCCTGTGCTATGAGACACTATGTTCACTTTTCCACCAATTTCAATCCATGGAACTGATATTATTGATCTAGCATATGCAGATGGTAAGTTAAAAATATAACTTTCATTGTGAGATGAAAGGGTTAGCATAAATTCACCACTGAAATTAACCCCAATTGAAGTTCCAGAGAAATTTGATTTGATATAAACAGTTGCAGTCAGGCACAACTCTTTTTCAGGACACTCCACATAAATAGCTGATACTACAAGAAAATGCTAGACATAAATGAATTTTCATTTCAAATTGTGAAAATAAAATAAATGGTAAGCTACAAAAATATAACAAAAATACTATCAATACCTGGAGGATGGTGAGATACTTGCTCAGCTTTAAAATTGACTATAACATCCTTTGTATCATTACTAGATTTATTTTGATATGGAACTTTCCAGCAACATGTAAATGTCTCTCCTAAAACAGGGTTGTAAGGTTTCTTGGCAAAGGAATGTTTTCTAGCAACATGAAAACATGTCAGGTACCATTCTAAAACTGCCATCATTCTTTTCTCCGGTGCATCTTCATCTGCAATTCTGAAATATTGAAAATATATACTAAAAAATACATCAGCATATAAGACCAATCAGGAATGCCTAAAGGTGCTAGGGCACCAAAAAGCATAATCATACGGTGGCACCCATATCTTCATCTCTCTAATCAAATTGGAACAAAATATGCTCAGTGAGCCCCTAACTATGAAATTCACAATAGTGTTCACGAGCCCAGATTCGATTCCTGGGGCCAACATTTACAGGTGTCCACCCAGCACTGTCATGAACATGGATAGCTATCTGAATAAAGGGATAGCAGGTCCAGTCTAAATACAGTGGTATAGAAATCAATATGCTGACCATATGAATCCATGGTGAATGTCCCTTGACTAACCCTTATTCCTCAAAAGGATGTCATGCCATTGACTTCACAAACTTATCTGTTTACTACCTCAAGTAATATTATATTTGTAATAGGAAAATATATGGTTACCCTTAATCATTTTCTGTTTACTCCTTAGTTTGCAAAGGCTTATTTTTGTTGTTTATCATTAGAATGGCCAGAACCTGGAGGAGTATAACACTGCTTTACAAATACATAAATGAAAAACTAATCATTTTTAACAGCTGCAAAAATGTGCATCTGAAAGCTTTAGCCAATGTCTTGATTTTTCATAAAATATTGAAGCTTGGGATTAATTGACATGCTAAATATCTTTGTTAAATGTAGGTATGTGTACACACGTATTAGTAAAAAAATGATGCAGAAAAATTTTGGTAGACAGGTAATCATTGGCAAAATGTAAATAGTGACAGAGGAAGACAAGTCACATGATTCTATGTTTCTAATATCTTAACTGTTTCGCAAAAGCTTGAATTACTTTGAGACAAATGTAAAGGAAAATATCTTCATGTGATGATTTTCATGGAATAGACACTCCCTTGGCTTATGATGCTAAGGAAAGTACATTAATAATAGGGAAGTATTTGAAAGACAAATTTTCAAATGGTACATTTCTTTGAAAATGTTGCAAAGTTTACCTATGGGTACCAATTTACTTTTATTTTAAAATTTTGTACTTAAAGATGCAAGAAATAAAGCCATAAACTCAAGTTGTGGGCCTGTCAAATAATGTTCCATGAAAATACCAATCACTTTTTGAAATGTTACAAGACACAGCGTGAGAAAAACTTTACATGAACTCAAATTAAAAACTCCACAACATCAATCTTACTTCCTGAACTAAATCTCTAAGATAATGAATAATAAAATATATGTATGATAATTTTATAAAGCCTACCGAATTAATAAAGCAGGGTGGTTCAAAAAATCAGCAAACATCTCTAATAAAGACCTCCCATCCAAAATGAATGCTGGCAAGTTAACATTAGTTAAATCCATGCCAAGCTTCATTTGAGATAATATCTGTAGAATAACTGCCTTATATTCTTCTATATGAATATCCTCAAATTCAATAGACTCATCATCAGTGACATAGTCCTCTATGCCATTGCCTCCTGAAAATTTCACAAAATAAAGCCTCTATGAGAAAATGGCAATCTTCATAAATAGTAAATTCATCAATATTTTCAACTATATATACTTAAAGATTAGCTTAAGAATACACCAAATATTAAGCCCACAACCAGGAGAAGCATAAGCTATATACATAGTTTCATTCATCACCTTGATGTCCTTGATCGGGCTGGCATGGCATGAGTTTCAAATCAGAAGTAGATGAAAAGCTAGAATAAAAATTGCAAAGTTGAATAAAAATATAAAATTAAGAGGAAAACAGTTAGTGAAAAAAAAACTAATAAATTTAAGTTGTTACAAAATCAAGTATGAAAATTTACTCATGAATAAAGTTTCACAAAATTTAACCTTGAAATTGAAGATAAGAGAAGAGAGCAAGTTTAAGTTCTCTTAAGATAACAATGTATACGGTAGCTTTAGTATTTACATCTTATTTTGAGTAAATTTCCAACATCCATAAATTAATAATTTGTGTCACCCCTATAACATTAAAGATGATGAACAAAATGTGAAACTTGACCTCCACCAAAAACTTATTAATTTAACATTTCAAAGGAAACCTTCCAGTCATAGAAATTAGAGAGATAAATCATCAATAATGACGTCAGCGGAAAACATCCTGTGTAACAGGTGACTAATCATCACAGCTTCAAAGTGATATAGACACATTTTGCAATGTAATATTATTTATGACTTCACTATAATTATTTCAGATGAGAAAATTTACAGATTACCATGAAAATGTTATCCATGAAAAGAATGAAAAACAATGCTATCAATATACAAAATAAGACACATTTATTTTAAAACATGACAATGAAAGACAACGTAGCATGGACATTAAGAATGTTGTATTCTGAAACTGATATACATGAGATATATGTACTTCATTGTGAAAAATTATGTTAAATTCCATAGCATTCACTTTTCTGAACTGTATCAATTTAGGAGAGATGATGAATCCACAGTTGCACATTCAAACAGAGTCCCAGAAAGAAAAAAGCTACTAAGAGACACAGAACTTTCTTTATTAAGTAAAATAGAATATGAATTTCTTCAGATTATAACAACTCAATATTTGCTTTATCTGCTGTTCTGAAATGAATATCGCAAACCACCAAATATACCAAACCTATTCAATATTTTGGAGGAAATTAAATAAAGATGCATAAAGATGAAATTATATGATTAGCCATTTTATCGAATTAGATTTTATATAAAACAAGATGACTCATTCCTGTTCACATTTTGATCTTGAAATTAAAAATTGGAGATTTTCATTCAGCATAGCAAAAAGTGAGCAAGATTTAAGTTTCTTATTTCATCAATCCAAACTACTATGGGACACTGAATTAAGAAAAAGGTCATTTGATATCATGTAGTACATTAAATTCTTATGAGAGTCACATCCATATTTGATAGTTTACTTTAATACTAAGAGTGTACTTAAGTGATTCAGAGAATATCACGTTCCATTCTTCATGCACACTTGCAGAAAGCTATCCACTCAGAGAATAGTTCTTATTGTCCTTTGCATTTTACAAATAAATCTTGCTCAGTAATATATTTACAGGAGGTAGATGATAATGTCACTTCAAAGCAAGTTATCAATGCCTCCCAGTAAAAGTCACTATATTTGTTATCTGGATACTCTATTTCCACTATTAGATTACCTTCAGTCAGAGTAAAGGTTCAAAAATACGGAGAAGAACTGAAGAACTCGAGAGAAGGTTATCAATATTTGAAAAACTTTATTGATAAAATTCCCCATATATATGCAGAAACCAGGGAAGAAAACATGGCATGTATACAGAAATAGCATTTTTCAAAAACTAATAGAAATAATTAAAAACAATACATTACAATGCACACCAAAACAGTTTACAATTCCAAATAAACAGGTATATCAAACAAATATCCCCCTAACGAGAATAAGCTCGATTACTCCATTAATCTAACCATTGCTAATAATTACTCTGTTCTTCTCTCTGTAGTTATGCATTCATTCTGTTTAACTTTTATTCGAAAACAGAAATGCTTTAACCATCCCTCATCACAATATTCTCTAATTTGCACTACTTTTCACACAGCCAGAAAAATACAAACTTCATTTAACATGAGACACAATGACTAAATTTATTCCCAAAAAGAACATTTGGATAAAATGAAATAGGGTTTATCATCAGCACTTTAAATTAAATAGTCATGAAAAGAAAAGGAGAAATAAATGAGAAGTAAAAGCATAGTCCTATAGACAATGATAAAAATATATTTTAGAAAGGCGATTGGAAATACAGGGCTCAGTTCCATTTCCAGTGAAAATGGACAAAGATGAATTTTCTTTTAGATTATTTAGAGCTGAAAATAGGGAACAATACAACCAATTAAATTATGCATGAGGGAGGTCTTATGCAATATATTACAAGAAAATAGTGAAATAAAATTTCATTGATGCTCTATACTAAAATCAATATAATGAGCTGAGGTTGTCTAGCTCACAAAGACTAGTATCCTTTAAAGCTAAAACGAACACTAAAAATGTGACAATGTACAATATTAAAGCAGAATGATGAAAATAAAAAAAACTAGCAGAATGAAAACTTATAATCCTAAGATGCTGATGATGTTCAAAAAAATTAGTGATGGTGTGGATGGAGAGTTTGAGAAAGTTGGTTACAGCTGCTTATCATGCGAATTGTAAATGTAAGATGAATCTTAGCAGATGTACATATAATTATGTTGCAGCTAAAATCAGCTACTGCATTACAAATGTGACATGGCAGAAAAACAGCTTATGATTCCAAGAAAATCTCCTTCTTATTCTAATCAACTACTCTCATTAAGAATTGGCAGGTGAAAAGGGGACTTCCTGAGGCAAATCTTTGGCATAACAACAACATGTGTGTAGACAAATTTGTCAAACATGCATTCTCTGTCATGAAGCGAGAAAGATAGATAATATTCTGTTGCAATGCTTGCCAAAGCTGTTCTTTTCCATCTTTCACTGTTATGCTGTATGGCCATATTTCATTTGTTCATGTTATTCCTCATTTCTATGTTCTTCTCTTAAATTAACACCCTATTATGTTTCTCTGTATGTCTGAAGAAGCATGCATATAGTTTCTTTTGGTTTAGCACAATCAATATTTCTTAGTGTACTTATGAAAAAACAAGTGTCATTTGGTGACTTATAAAGAGTAAAATGCATTGCCACAAAAGAAGAGAGTGGTTGCAAATGCAAAGGAGCAAAACATGTGAAAGATTTTGCTGTGAAAGACTCCCTGACTGATCAATGTTTTGGTACATCATGACTTATTAAAAAATTCTGAATAATTAATTTTGAGCTACATATTTATAGCGAAGTATAGATAATACCCTGTCAGAGATCCACATGCTAAAAAATTTTCCGATATGCCACATTAGATAAATACATACATTGAATTCCAACCCCATTATAGTAAATATCTTGTTATAGATTCTAATGCAAAGTGCATGCTAAAAACATTTTTATCACTTAAATATTAAGCCATACAATATAACATGTCCAAGACTATCAAATAAATACAATCATATCAATCATTTGAGAATAAATTCCCTTTGAAAGAAATTACCGAGAAAGTAGAGTAATAACTAAATTGTTTGACAAGACTTTCCATTCTATTTGCTTGATAATTTTCCATGATTCCCTAAAAATTTGGTTAAGATTCTATTGTCCTCACCAATGATTAAACTGCTTCATAAATACCAATATAATGTATATTGATAGATGACCTATAAATACTGAATAAGAAACACACAAGAGATGGAAATATTTGGAAAATCAATGTTAATTCCTACATTCAACAGGAACCGTTTGAAAATTTCAGCTAACTGTACAATATTGCCTACAAACAATCAGTAAGCTACTGATACAGGAAAGAATCATACGAAAGACCTAGATATTGCTAGCTGAAACTAGAAGTTGACATTGGACATGAGAAGATCACAAACACCATTGTGACATTAGTAGAAAGAGGCTGATGTAAAAGATGCTGTGCATGCTCATGAAAAATGGCTGTTAGTATTATTCATCTTGGTGTCCACATGAAAGACAGGAAATAATTTCTAACCTCCAGAGTACAGAGTGTTAGAAGATATAACATCTAGGCTATTAATTTTGTAAAGTGTGTACACTACATATACCAAGATTATTAAAGAAATCCAAGTAAAAAAAGAGATGTTTCTTTAAGACATAAATAGGAATACCCAGTTTTAATAGCTACCTATATTTTCCTTCAAGATCATTGTTTTTAATTGAGAAGGCTGAGTATTTTGTTTATCAAATTTATGTTGCTTTGAATATGTTACAAGAAATTACACTTTTAATATCAATTAAAATTATGGTAAAATGTGAATGAAAAAATAATAAAAATTAGGAGAATATAGCATGTTGTTGATATCTGAAGACCTAATGTTATGGTTATTCATTCTTTGGATGTGTGAGCAATTTATTCTAGTTTTCAATCAAGAAGTTTCACATTTCAAACTGCAATGATAGGTATAACATAGTAATTTCAAAAATGTATAATATACTTTGGGAGAAAAATCCTCTAAACATTGTTAAAAAATCTTGAAACCAATTGTACAAACATTCCATATTTGATCATTGGCTAATACAAAAAAGATAAAATAATAGATAATACATTGAATACATCTTTCTACTGGTTAAATAAGTAGTCAGTGTTTATGTATGAATAGATATATATGGATTTTCAACAAATATCTTTAAAAATTTCATTCAAACATAAGAATTTGAGATTAAAAGTCTTAAACATTATTTGGTGCAATAAATTGGTTAGAAACATGATGAAAAATCACAATTAATGTTGGAAAAGTAGAATTAAAAGATTATACATCTTTTTGCACTCATTTTTGCAAGATGATACGTTGAGATATTATCCGAGATCAAAGAAAAGGGTTATTTGTTAATTTTAAACCACTGCTTCTATTTACACTTTTATTAAAATGATTACTGAAGGCCTTTACCATGGCTGGCAGTATACCAGTTGACTTTAAAGCTTTTAATCTTTGCTTAACTGCCCTATGTCATCTAAACTTAACGTCACTTTTGCACTTACGTTTTGGAGTCGCAAGTATTGTTTTCCCTAATTATTCCTAATGGCATGCAAATGTGAAAAATAATTCTTCCACTACCATAACTGAAAAAGTGATAAAGCCATCATACACAGAGATTTGAGATATTAAGTAGCTTAATTAGAACTGTAAATAAAAAAATGACATCAAATACTTAGCCTCAGCACCTAAGCCAAAATTTTGTCAATTTTAGAAAAGTAATAATAATAATTTTGGAATAACTATGTAGGCATTTTACACAAAAATTGGGAAAAGCAGAGGAGGATACACCAACTAAATGGTCAAAGAAAATACATCATAGACACTCTCCCGTCATCGATAAATCATGCATAAGTTCCACACATACCTGAAATATGCAAGCTTAACATTTTTTATTCCTTTTAAAAATCTCACAATAGAAATGGAAGGCATAATTACATACTCAAAATAGCTAGTAATATGCTTTTTCTAAAATGGTATTTGTCGAAATATGTCCATTTCACAGAAGACACAACTTTTAAGGTGAATGGTATATATATATGATGCATGCTGTCATGATTACATTCATTGAGCACAATGTGGATTACCTGATTCTTATATGCGAGGGAATGGTAATGGTGTGAAAAGTTAAGAAATTATTGCTTTGAACCCCAGAATTTTTATAAAATTTTTGATAGCTTGATAAATTTACAGCAGTCTTGCACAAAAATAATACAATCAGTACTGTCTAACTGTATAGTGAGGTTCTTTCTTTTGAACAATTAAGTGTCAATAAAATGGAGATATTTTTCTTGGTTTAGATACTATAATGTTGTGTCATAATTCATTTGGATGTGAGACTTTCCATTTTACTGGTATGAAATATACACAATGTTAAATGTAAACTTATACTATACGATATCCAAAAACACACACCTATAACTTTAAGACTATTTTTCCAGGTTGAATTTTTATTAAAAAATTGGCAATACATGCTGCTTCATTGTAGCAAACCCTGAGTGAACTTACTTACAAAAAATACACCAAATAGATATACAGACAACCACAATTGTCACAGTAAATCTGGTTTTCCATTAATGATTCACCATCGGTAATCTTAATTTTATTGGTACTTGCTTGCATATATCTCATTCTTAACTTACAATGTATGATAAATTATCATAATCACCAACATTTTCATTATGATAGTTTACATGAAAAGTAGATCTACTGACAAAAACAATTCCCAGCTCCATGATAAAAAAAGAATTTTGGTAACACCAGTTATACCTAATTGTACCAAACAAATTTCCTTTCACTTTCTGACACCCAATACTTAACTCCACCCTTCTTAGGTACTCTTCTCATCTGTCACTCAATCATAACCCTGTCTCATCTTTCAACTTTCTTTCAATTAACAAAAACTGTTTACCTACTCAATTTCCAAAATCCCATCCCTTTCCTTAAATACCAACCTAACTCATAAGCAAGGAAAATTTCAGCATATCCTTTTCTGAAATAAGCTTAACCTAAATTTTCTATCCTGGTTTGAATGACAAAAATTAACTAAATATTACTGACACATAGAACTAAAAATTAAAAGTTTCCAAGCATGTTCATCTTTTTTAAACAATTATCTTTCAATAAAATGAAAATAAAATAAAAGATGTTTAATGCTTCCATCAAGACCAAACAAAGTTATGATGGGAAAGTGTTTCTTAGATCATGTCTCAGATGTATGAATGATAACAGAATATCTTCCCAATTTAAGTTTCAACTTTGATGTGAGATAATAGCATAAACTGTTAATCATTCAAAGCATTCAAGGTGATACCCACGTTTAAAAATATAACTTTATAGCAATGGATGCATTCAATGACCAGTTCCTTAGAAATTGACGTCAATGAAAGAAACTGTTTGTGAATACAGCATACAATTTTCACATTTTTTTCAAGATGAAGTTAAGTTTAAGAATTTCAAGTACATTTTAATCTGTCATCCCAATTCATGTGGATAAGGGTAAAAAGATTGAAGTAATTCTGTCAAATATCAACAGTTCTATTATACATTGTCATTTCCTTGATCTCAAACAATATGCTCCAAATCACTTGGATATGTTACAACATCTTTAAAGCTTCTGGTCTATTGTATGCCAAAATTTTCGAGATATCTGTATCAAATTCAACCATGGATTTAAGTTCAATTATTTATATACAGTACAGTCAACTGGCATCTTATAGTGGCTTTTTTATGCTTTTTCCACTTCAAATTGTTGATTTGGCAAAGGGAGAAAAATCAGAGAATATACAAATTGCACAAGCAATTATGGTTATTTACAAGATTACTTTTAATACAATCAAAAGATAATGTATTATATATATATATATTTACAACATAAAAGTGTACTAACCCTCCATTACTTATATGGGGTGCTGAGAACACCCCAGCGTATAAAAGGTGAAACTTCCTTAGTGTTGATCCAGTTCTCTTGATTCTCTAAAGACAGTAAACTAGGTGCCAAAATACATATTTGGAATAACAATAACCTTGCAAAGCAAGGCCAGGGAAAACCCTAAACATGCTGGGTTGGTATTTTCACTTGGTTATTTTATTGCACACTATGACTTTTAGGAACTTTTAAAACTCTAAGGCAGCTGTTCTTAAACTTTAATGGGCTAAGGACCCCATGTTGCTCTTTTTTGTTTTGCAAATCTACAAAAGTTCGCACTTTCATTTACATTTATAGAGTCGATTTAGCTATCACATACTATTAAGTAGATATAATTACGAAAGATTTGTTTTTGAACTGCTTCAATCAATCCCTATGAAAAAAGGACATGAAAAGAGGCTAAAAGGACCAGGATTTGAAAGTCTTGGCCAGAAACCAACATCTGTCCAGAAAGTGTTCTGGCACCGTCAGATTCTTTTAATCTATATTTACCTTGGGATTTATCCTAGGCTCATGCCCTTACAGGTAATGTTTTCGTTCGCCCTTTTCCCTATTTTATCTTAAAGAGGGGGGGCTTCATATCACTTTGTTTGGCTGGTTCCACTATGAGTTCAGCACTGTGAAAAATGTCACTTAGATGAACTCACTCACTATTGCCAACAAAATCAACCAAAACAACATGCTGTGTTGTCTAGATAGCTCAAACAGTCAATGTATCTGCCCAGAAAGTGGAAATCCAGGCTTGAATCCTGGTCCTGTCCGACTTTATTCGTATCCAATTAACCTTGGGATTTTTCCTAAGCACATGCCTTTATGTTCAATGCTTTCTTTCATCTTTTTCCTGGGCTTCAATTAATTTAATTAATGGGAAAATTTTAACTATAAGAAAACAGTGAGGTTGAAATCTACATTAATTGGGAAAAACACTTAAATTCATGTTACTGAGTTTGTGGACTCCTGTTTAAGAATTCCTGATCTAATGCATAAACCTGGAATTTATGATATCATATTAAAAACGACATTATTTCCATACTATGATATTTTCTATAAGAGAAAAAATGAGAATGTAGTCAAAATATATTGACCTAATAAAAAAGTGAGAAATAATGACTGAAAAAGCTATTTTTTAAAGTTTTTCATGAGGTGTCATGAGCGTGCTGCTTGAGTAACGGCCTAACAAAAATTTGCGATAGTAATGAGGGATTAAAACCAAAACATAAACTGAATATTTGAACTATAAACAATAGAAATTAATGGAACATATAATTTGGAGGACTTAGCTCAATATTTCTAA
The DNA here is from genome assembly GCA_036926295.1 of Pachydiplax longipennis. Lineage (NCBI taxonomy): Eukaryota > Metazoa > Arthropoda > Insecta > Odonata > Libellulidae > Pachydiplax > Pachydiplax longipennis. The sequence continues at coordinate 9,907,083 of JAVFKF010000010.1, forward strand.
AAATGTTTTGAATATAAAACTTTAGCATTGCCTTCAAACATAATCAGAATTGTAATAAGAATTATCCTATTAAGTCAAGAAATTCAAATTTCATTTCCATCTGTTTTAAGTATAGACCTCTCTTCGCTTAAAATAAAGCCCTTGGAGCCTAACTGCCATGTAAGATGCAATTGAACTGTACAAGACTACTTCCCAAAATCAACAATTTTTAATTATCTTACTCATAAAAGAAGACTTTCCGTAAAATGCAATATGTCAGAAAATTAACAATCTATACACTTCAACAACTTATACAACATGAATAAGAACAACATTCAGATAAAATGCAATATACCTCTTTGTATAAAATACCTCTAATAATTTGGAAATGCGATAACTTACAATAATATAATATGATCTTACATTTTACCAACTGTGCCCTGAGAGGGTTTTTTTATAGATGATGAAGAAACACCTCTGAAAGACAATGGAATATTTGATGAGCTAGTTGTGATAGGAATCAACTGCTGATGCTGCAGAATGGATAAACATCGACTGAGGCACGAGAGAGTGGCGGCAGAGGTAGCTTTCAGAATTAGTAGATCATGATCAATGCTTGTACTCCCACCTGAATCCCAATCATAAACAAGGCAAATGCATTAAGATATTTTCAAAAAAATAGGTCTAAAGCTAAATTCTTCAGTAAGTCTTCTCTTACCTGTCTGAGGGAGATCTTCTATTGCTTTCGAGAGGGCATTACTATTCTGCTCAGCTATAAAAAGCTGTTCTCTCACTTTGCTGAATGCATCCAATACAGCTAGAGTACAGTGAACCCTGGAGCCTTGAGAAGCTGATGAGTGGCTTTGTTGAACAGAATGATGCTCACGAGGGGGCAGTGGAGGGTTACTCTAAAAGTTGAAAAATGAGAATTAATCCTGGTTTAGATTTATTGAGCAACAAAAATGGACCAAATTTCAAAGAACTCACACTGATATACTGAAGGCAAGTCTGATCAAGTACATATCCAATAGTATACTATATGAAGAATCAAACAAGTAATGCTTCTGAGAAACGTCTTCAAGAAATATTTGTACAAAATCCTCAGTTTCTTCAAAAACGCATACAGTTTTCAAACATTCAGCATTAATAAAAGTAACCACCGTTTAAATAATGGAGTACCTGAAGTCTAGCAATCAACCACGGTTCAGTTACTTTAACTGCCATAAATATATTCATATTGCATTTAGCTTCATTGCTTAAAGGAGTTATTTCATTCACAAAATAAAATTAAAAGGGAATCTAAAATACTTGGCATAGGTGGCACAAGAAAAGGAGACACTTTTTAATGATTAGTCCAAGGAGTCATATTTTGTAACATTTCCAATAACCATAGAATCAGGTAATTGGATGAAAAAATAAATTTTGTTAACAATTTTTCAAAAACCCTCCTCCTATCAAAGTGATTTTAGTCTAAGGATGTATATGGCTATTTCCACATTTCAATTTACATGAGTCTACTCTTTCTGTACATCCTGAAATAGGCTTGTGATTTAAAGAAGGGCTTTCAACTCTTTTACAACTCTGTTTACTTACTCAGCTCTTCCCCAATCGCACCCCCTATGCATTTCTCAGTCCATGAACTTGTTATGCATTAAGATACAGGGACTTCCCTATTTATCTCTCCGTTCCTTGAATCTTTCTGCCATAGATTTTCTCACCCATTTTCTTTCCCCACTGGCCCTATCATTCATTCTCCCTTTCTCAATTCAATTGCCATATTTGCCCTATATATACCACCTTTGTTTCCATTCACTAGTATAGATCTGCATAAATACCCAGCAAGGCATCCTTAAGCATGTAGCAGGGGATATGAATACTCAACAATTGGGCTACTTTATTGGCCTGATATTATTCTGTATTGTTTGTGGAAAGTATGAATCCTTAAAATAACTTTTCTAGTGTCTATTTCTCTAATTTTATGCTCATTCTTGGATCAGCCACAATAGCAGGGAAGGTCACATCTACATAAATACCCTACAAGCCGCCTTTTGGCGTCAGGCAGGGGATGTAAACACCGAACAATTGAGCTACTTTTTTTAGCCTATTATTATCACGTATTGTTCGCGGAAAGAATGAGTCCTTAAAACGACTTGTTCTAGCATCTATAATACTGATTATGTCCTCTGTAAATGCATTGTCTAAATTTACCAAGCAATCTCAATCTAGCTTCTAGTCTCCTTCCAAGGATTCCCAACCTGCACCTGAAAGCATCTTCGTAATGGTTGCCTTTTTCGTGTAGCATATTTTAACAAAACTTATCACTTAAACTAGTAGTGACAATAGACCCTAACAAGGCACAATTTCACAAGAAACTATATACTAAAAAACTATATTTTCTTATAAGACAGTTCATTGTAATTTACCTGATGTAACATGATTGCATTTTCAGTATGATGTAGTTTTTGGTTTCTCACCTATAAATGAATTATTATGATTTGCTTATTCATTCTAATAATGAGAAATTAAGCTTTTAGTAATTTATAATATCGGCCACGGTGGCAAAGTGGTTAGCCTGCTAGTGCTACAACGCCATGAATATCAGCTAATGAGATTTTTCTGGTTAGGGAATGATTGTGTTTGTCAATTAATAATTATTTAAATAGATTTAATTGGGAGTCCTTCCTGTTTCCAGTAAAGTAATTATTATTATTTCTTTCAATATCTATGAAAATTCCTACTTTAATTGTCAAGAACTGCAAACTTGACTGCCAGGAATATTGGCTTAGCACAACTGAAAATTCTTCTTGAAAATGTTTAAAATGTGTTATCAAACTGGAATACTTCTCATAAAATCAAATTAAATAAATGACAAGATGTGCTATGTGTTTTCATAAGACGCATCAAAATCAAGGAAAATATCTTCACACTAGTATATGTTATTGAAACTGCTTCAACAGCTGAGGTTATACCACACATATAGCCCCCACTGGGAATTGAACCAGGGACTGCTATCATTAAAGTCGAACATATTGCCTACTTGGCTATTCAATTCACTACTTCTTGTAGTTAAGGCTAAGCCTTGGTTTTCTTGTAATTGATAAATTAATATGTTATATAGTAAATCTTTTACAGTACAAAGAGGTTAAGCCCATTAATTGTACTTTTATGTAGACCTGCTTGGAAGGAACAAGATGAGAAATTGAGACAGTCTCTATCTACTAGAGAATTGTTAGCTCTAGGTTTTACCTTCTACGATATAGAGAGTTATTTATAATTACATACACAAATTAAGAAAAGTACAATCTCCTTCATGAGAAATTAATGCATATTCAAATCTATATCAAAATATGGTTGTTTTATTTATGTAAAATATGAGACATATACATCAAGACAACATTCAATTAATATTTGTTTACCCGTGCGATGGCTAATGTATGCATCTCTGCAACTGCCCGAAGACGATTGACCCATTCTTGCCGTTCACGAGCATCAGTTGCTCTCAGTTTATAAGCTTCTCCTGTTGCAGGATTCACAGTAAAGGTACTTGAATCTTCATCACTAGGTGATATGACAGCTCCTGCTAAGTGCACTGATCCCCTTGGTCTCTGCTTGTGCTCTGAGTCATTCTGAAAACAGAGGAGAATAAGACAAATTCTAAGATGGAATGAACACAACAAGTAACATAACAAGATGATTACTTTAGTATCTTAATCAGTATATAAATAAAGATTCCTAATATTAATATTTGGATGTCTGTGGTGCCACAAACTATAAGACTAAATTTTAGCGGATGTCAAAGTGTTAAGGTGCCAGGTTTAAATGATGCTTTTCAAGGGTAAATATAAAGGCACAACACTTAAGAGTTAAATTTGGTAAATTAATTATTCATTATGATGACTTAATTTAAGCTAGGATGAAAAATTTTGATATATTAATCGAAGTGAATAAATTGAAGCAAATGAGTATTGAATTTGCTATAGATCCAGTACTCAATATAAAGATGAATTAGATTCGCATTTATCATGAGAAATTCTGCAATACATCTTGTGAATGAACATCCTTCAATGAAAACTTATACATATTTTCTTTCTAAAGGAATGATCTGATTTGATTTCCAGACAGTTACAACATTCAATTTAATACTAACAACATAACATTGGGGCTTTAAATCAGTGGATCCGATTTCAGAGGATGAGAGAGTCATTCAACACCATTCAGCACTTCACACAGAATCATAAATGAAACTAAAAGATGTGTTTAATTTCTTTGAATTCTCCCTATCTTGTATCATATTCTTTCCATGAGTCATTACTTCAAACCGGGACAACTGGACCATACATTAAAAAGGATGTGTTCCGGTCAAAACGGTAGTACAGTATGTATGTGCAAAATTTACATTAAGGCTATTTATATTGGGCATAATGACACTTTCAGAATGTAATTCCTTCCTTCTGAGGAAAGCAAATGCACCCACTGGCTGCACCATATTTAAGCTAATTCATAACTAACATAAAGCCAACAGGTTCAGTTTGTCATCCATTCCTCAGCATATCAACTAGAATTTCTAGTAATGTTAAACTCCTAAATGTGAGTTAGTAAACTAGATGCCAACAGAAACTGAAGTTTTCAACAATGCCTCATGGAGGTCATGTTTGCCCAAATTTTCTTTCGGTTTGCTTACAATTACATTTCCTAATACTTTGAACTTTATTAACCTTCAAACCATCCACTTGCTGAATAACAATCATTAATCTTCAAAACTGTTCTGTTGCTTTCAGAGATAAAACAAAATATACTTGATGATAGCTCTCACTTGAATCAGGTATCATGCAATAAACCTGACTGAGCTGCGATGAGAAAATACCACAGAGATCAGATTTAAAGGTAAAGAATTGAAAACCAGATATTTCATAAAAATAAAGATTTAGGAGTCGATCGAAAAAATACCTAGAGAAAAATCACTTTGAATAAATTACTTGATTGGTTGACATTAAAATTTAGATATTTACCAAAAAGTAATCCAAAAGTCCAGTCTCAGGGTCTAATATAAACCATCTGTATTGCCATCCTTTGACAACATTAGTGTATTTGCAGAGCTGTCCTTCAAATATTTGTCGTAACTTTTCCGATGTCATCTTGCCTACTTCGCTCATCTAATTCATAACTATCGTCTTCAAAGACCAAAATCATAACATCGCTCAAAATGGTCATTTAAATACTCTTATGAATGTAAATCTGTTTGGTCAAATTTAAAATAGAAAATCCGTAGAGAAGATAATGATTTTCATTTATTGAGTTAGTGTATTTTCCTAAACGCAAATGAACAACTTCGTAATAAATCTGCAGCACACAGATGTGAAAATAATATAATATGAGAAAAAATTGATATTAATTAATATAAGGGATTCTTAACGGAAGAGTAACATGTTTCTTAAACCAACAAAATTCCTTCCACGGGCTCTCCAGAGAGCATAGAACAGACGGAATATACACTATGTGATTCGTGACGTCAGCCGTCGCCTACCCAGCTCCTACCGCCAGCTCTTCAAGCGGCCGCAGTAGTAAACACCGTTGACGTCAGGGATACCCCTTCCCCAAATTTACCTTGTGTTGCCTATGTTTAAGGATAGAACGCAAAAGACCGCAAGTGCACCGCAGGAATCATTTCCAGATTCCCTTCTTTGTACTGCCTATGGTATAAATTTAAATAACTTGTTCTATCCATGCGTTATTCATATTAAGGGAAATATTTCAACGTAATTTTCATCAGAAAATTAATGTTTTCATCACTAAATGAATCAGAGTTTTGAACTGAAAAAGAGCCGAAAAATTAAAATTCTTGTATCGAAACCGGAGACTGTTTATTCTCTTTGTATTATCAGTTCGCATTCTAATTAAATGTAACGGTAGAAATATTTCCCTGATAATGTGTGCGAGGATTGACCAATTAACAATTAATTAAAATAAATACAAATTGATACCATCAGTTTATAATTAAATGCTATCTCATAGAATTCACAACATAGCTAAACCTTTCAAATGAATCACAATGCAGCTATGCTCGCAGCTCTGGGTAACCAGTAAAGAACCGGTTACTCGAACCGAAATTCTGTTTTCATTGAACCGTAGGGGGAAAAGGAACGAAAATAACATCGGCTTGCTGCCCTAGATGGAACATGGATTCCAACTTCATATTCGTAAGAATAAAAACAATCAAAATCAACTTATATGATGGATGTTTGACAATTAAAAAGCGGCGATTCCCCTTTTGGAGTGTAGTCTTGGCACATTAAGCACAACTTAATCTAAATTGGATCGGGCCAATAGGAATTCATTGCATAAAGAACTTGTGACAAAACTTTGTCCGGTCGGATAGCGATTTAAACTTTTCTAGCAGAGAATTAGGTGGTAATCTAGTCTTCATCGATAGCGAATACGTCTTCGTCCATGTTTTGTTGACTTGGCAAGACAGTTGGAAGACAACCGATAGATCATTGGCATTTGCATGTTACGCGGTTGGCTTGAAATAGAGTTTGCAGTACCCTCATGAATGTCAATGCCCTAAGTTTTCAGCCTTGCAGATGTAGATTTGGGAACAGGCTTATCCGCAGCAAACAAGAATGGCTTGTGTATTGTGTACAGTTCGAAAGTACGACCACATAAATACTGTCGAAACTTGGTGACTACAAAGCTGATTGAATACGCCTAACGCTCGATTTGAGCTTAGGGAGTGCGGATAAAAGCGTTTACGAAGCATAAGTTGCAGGTTTCTCATTTCCATCTGGAGGCATATAGAATAAGGTTGTACCAACCACATTAGTAGATAAATCTGTGGCCAAATCCAAAGGATGATCCGGGTTATCCGGGCACAGACCAAGCGATTTAGCCATGACTTCCATCAGCTTCGCGAGTCTGTTGTAGCTTGACAGACCACTTCAACTTGATTTCCTTGGTCAAAAGCTCATAAAGCGGCAGGCAGATAAATTGATGAAAAACTTCCTGTAATAGTTGATAAAGCCCAAATATGAACGAAGATAATTGACGTTCTTTGGCTCTGGAATATTTTGAATCACCGTGGCTTTCTCCTCGGTAGTATGAAGTCCTTGTTTGTCAATGACATCCTGCAAATATATCACGGAATTTGCGTCAAAATTCCACTTGCGAGAAACTTGCTAACGTAAAAATTGTCTCCAATTATTTTCTCCGAGATAATAGAAGCAACAAGAAAATTATTTAATTGTAACTTTTGGAATAATTTTCATTAGCCGAAAAAATTACAATCCACTTCACAAACCTAAAGCCGAGCCCGGTACTTGAAACATTAATCACGCACGTCTACGCCAACTATCGTCACCGTTAAACAAAAAAGCATAGCTTATAATCTTTCTGCTACCTGTGCGCTCCATCAATTATAGAGAGGGAAATAATTAAAAATATGTAACAAAAATGCTTCTTTCGCCTGGAAAGTTCTTAAATCACTTTCTTAAAAAAATATGACGAGATGGTAACGAGCATTATTCAACTATAGTTAGCAGACTTTCTAGATATATCCAGCTGTGACAAGCAAAGGAAACTAAAGAAGATTCCTTTTTCATAGTGTAAAGCACTCGTTTAAAAATTAAAGAGACCTTGCTCCCTACCGCCGAACATACCCCCCATATCGGGAGCAATGCACCACGCATCATACTACAATGCGTTCTTGGACATAAACTTTCTTCAAATTAATTGTCTGTAAATTTCTCATCGTCTTCTTCCCCTGACTGATTTCTGTCGAACAAATGCTCCAATGACAACTCTCATTTACGAATATTTCCCCAATCTCTTGCATCACTTTCCTTCATATTTCGTATCAATCTCCTATAATGATTCTATTAAGGCCCAGAGTTTCACTCACCATGGCCAGAGAACCTTTGTACTAGAAATCTTTACATTCAAGAATAAACTTAGGCCACATTTTTCCAAGTTGTAATTTACTTTATAATTATTGTAATTTACTTCACATCCCCAATGTTAGCTAGATGTTTTTCTTATGGTTTTTTTGTTGTATTTTTGCAAAAATTCTGATGTTTTGATTTTACTTGCTCACTTATATTTCCAAAAATTTGTTAACATGAATTAGAGGTATAACACTTAGCAAGTGGATTATAAGATACCCTGAATGGATCTTTCTCTCAGAAAGTCAATGTAAAACTTATAGGAACTGACAAAAAAGACAACTTAAAGAAAGATCACAGAGCTTACACCAAAACATACAAAGGTTTACAAAGAGGTTTCACCCAATGTTTTGAACATTATAGCCAGCCAGAGTGGCTCTATCAATTGTGTAGCCTTTTTAACAAGTAACGCCTGAATGAAAACAAATGGGAGAGGGTCCATGTCCCTTGCTCTGAATCCCCAAACACATCCATAAATTACAATATGTGTAATAAATATGCTAGCCACCAAGACATAGAATGAGTGCATTTACTAGTTTGCTATATGGTTCTCTATAAGTTATCTTTTAGTCATCTCATTTAATCCTAAGGGACAATATTGGATGAATTAATTTAATAGTAACAACGGAAATAGCAATATGAAACCAATTATACCAATGAAGAAAAATATTCATTACGGAGAACAAAGATAATGGTAGAGCAATCCCTTATAATATTTAGAGTATGCAGTGATATACAGGCTGACTGCAAAGATATTTCACTCTGGAATCATTTCATTAGCTAAAACGGAATTTCCCATTGGTTTCTATCATTTAATTTGTTCATGATTCCTCCCATTATTCAAAGATATAGAGTGAACAAATTAAATATGGAATGGTTCATGCGGTGGCATAGGACAAGTGAAAAACAGAAAATCATTTGGTCGCTTGGAACCCAAAGGATGGCAAAAATTGAATAATTTAATTTGAATATTTTGAAGGAAGCAAACAATTGATTTTGTCTGATTGTTTTCATACAGTTCTTCCCCCTATAAAAAATTGCTAGCAAAAACCACATTTGTCAGCTGAGTACAAAAATAGGGAGAAAATCATTGAGCCATAACAACCTCTAGCTGAGGTATCATTGTATTCTTGAATCTGAGACACATCCAAGTTTTGGAAGTCTTGTAGGAATAAAACAATAATAACACAATATTAAGATGAATGTTATTCATTGATGAATGTGTCTCAACGTGACATAGAGGCTTTAGTGATAGCTTCCGAAGAGGATATCAACTGGCGAGGGTTGACTGAATAATCGGTTTAAACTTTATAGTTATGGCAACTTTTCCCTGCAATACCTGCTTCACAATTACGAAATTTAGGTCACAAATTAAACAAGGATTCGCTCAATTCTAAGATCTGATTTTTGGGAGCTCTAAAAACTGAAAAAAGGAGCATCTTGGTTTCCAGAATTCACAGTATTTAGAACTACACTAGAGTGACAATGGCCCAAGTCAAGCAAGGGACCTGTGCTGAGACAAACAAAAATGAAAAGATTACGAAGGGTGGAATAAAGCTTCCTTTAAAAAGACGTAAAAAAAGATGAGCAAATACTAACACTGAGAAATCTAAACAATTCAACAAGAGTGATGACGAATGCAAGATGCCTTTCTAGACACCCTCAAAAAATTGAGTGATGCCTATAATATCACATAAATTATTTCTCTTTAAGCCAATAGATCCTAGGTTGGCATTCTAGTATAAAAATGATAATTTACCATAAATTTTTCTGTAATAATGATAATTTAAAGATGCTAAGTAACTTGAATTAAATGTTTGGAAATTAATGATAACTATTATATATGACTGTGAATATTAATGTGATAGAGGATAAAGCAATTTTTATATATTAATTTTACAGAGTAAACATGTGTACTTCAAGTAATAAATAAATATAACTAATTACTTATACTTCACAAGTTGATGTCATGGTTACTAAAAAGAATGTAATAGTGGAGCTAGGTAAGCAAACATCATCAAAAAGGCTCAGAGCCACATTAAATACATTAAGTAAGTTACTTTATACCTTCCTACTGTATCTTTAAGTCATCAAATGTGAGAGGTAACAATCCATTTACAATCAAAATGCTTTAACTGAATATCAGATAATTTAAATTTTACTTTTATTGATCATATATGACTATTTGCTGAGTGAAACAAGTGAGAATGACATAAAAGGTAAGGTTTTTCTATTTTCAAGGGTGAGAAAAGGATTAGGTGAAATTAGATGAATATAATTGTTTGGTTGGATTATAGTCAAGCTAATTACATAAGATTGGATTTATTAGCATAAAAAGGTAGAAATTCCATCTGTTAACACAGTTTATATTGACATTGTACTTTTCCAGAATAAAAAAGTCACCTTGAAACAACTGAGGTCACAATACCATAACAATTTGTCAGATATTCTGAACTAGAAACAGATAGGCCCGATTGGCACCCTTTTCTTGCAAAAGACAAGTTCACTTAGATAAACTGAGACTATTCATTCACAAAATAAGTGAGCAACCTCTCTTCAGTGAGATGAAAATAAGGATGGCAAGAGGTAGCGCTAATATGTTCAAGATCTAAATATTAAATGAGCATAAATCAGTCAAGTTTATATACATAAATATACACACATATACATAATTTAGAGCTCTCATAATAAAGATAAAGTAAATTCTATTGAACTCAGAGCATCATTCGTCAATTTCATTAAAATGCTGATAAAATCTGCGCATTCACATACGAACATCAAGGCGTAATTAACATTGAGAGTTACCTCAAGCATATGGCAATACAATGAATGAAAATTCGAGAGGCAACTCAAACAATCCCATCATTTACAAAATCAGATATTATCGTCAGTTAATACTTGTTTAAACCAGAGAGTTAGAAATTAAAAGCTAGTGAAAACACTTCTTCAGTCATGTTAATCCAGATACATACAACTTATGATTACAACACTCATACTTCAGTGTTTCTATTCTATATTTCACCCAATGGTCAAAGAGCACCAGATATCACCTTCTACTGAGGTAGAACTTCTCCACTTTTTACCTCATTCTCGTTTGAATCCTGCCACTATGTAAAAATCACATAAAACAATCCACATTCAAATTTTTTAAATTTGCACACCAAAATTAGTGTCAAACTCTAATATGTGATTTACAAAGGGCTGTGAACTTACAATCATTAGAAAGGCTTCCTAAGATTTGTGATTAAAAACTACTTATGCACTTAATTCAACAACTTTGCAGTTTACAAAATGGAAATGCTGATAGAGAGAAATCATCTTCGAATATTTCAATGTCATGTTAATATATTAAATCAGTCCATGATTTTCAATAATTCACAGATATAGTACAGGTTCAGATTTCTAACTGTAAATATAATTTATTACACTTCATTTTATTGTCCAAAATGAAGACCATTTACATTTTTTCACTCAATGGAAGAAAGGTGAGCCAAACAAGTAATACTAAAAAAAATATTCCTCAATCCTTCCATATTTCTCTTCATGGTAGTTTAACACTTATTCAAAAATACACTCTTTCACTATACAGTATGTAAAATGTTCAGGGAGTAAAAATCTTGCAAGGTAAAATACATCACATCACTTACCACCAAAGAAGGATTGATTTGAAGTCATTGCTTGATTGTTCATTTGACTTCTAGTGTTAGTAGCATACAACTGTTGCTGAAAATTGTGAAACTGTTGTGCATAATTAGGGTCAGAGGTGGTTGGACCAATGAAGGGAGAACTTTTAAAATTGCCTCCCTGGCCCATAGAAGGAGGAAGAGGTTGACTGGCATCAGGAGCACTGCCAAGTCCCATTGGAGATGACTTGGCACCTGGTACAAACAGTTGAGCATTAGGTGCTGCTGACATTATCTGAGAAGAGCTTCCAGGCATTGGACCAAACATCTGCTCATTGCTCACACCTTGCCCCCCACCACCAAACATACCTCCCCCCATACCAGGAGCAGGTCCACCACGCATCATACTACCATGTGTTCTTGGACCTAAAGGCTGACCTACCATAGTGCCACCCATCTGATTTCCCATTGGTCCGCCTCGTAAAGGACCCATAACACCCATGGGTCCCATTCCCATTCCACCAGGACTCATTCCCATTCCTGTATTCATAGGTCCATTCACCACTGACAAAGACACGTTTGGGCCCATCATTGGACCATTTGTTCCACCCATGCCACTATTTGGACCACCTACATTTCCACCACTCACTCCTATTGAGCCGCCACTAGGGACCATTGAACCTCCAGAACCTCCCATTGGCCCTACCACAGGACCTCCAGAACCTCCCAAGGATGGTCCTCCCAAATGAGTTCCAACCGGTCCTCCAATTTGTATTCCCATAGGACCACCAGGACCACTCATGGGGCCTCCTGGTACACCCATAGGACCACCAATGGAACCAACCATTGATCCTGGAGGACCGCTCATGACACTACCCATTCCCATAGGAGCACCACTTCCACCCATTGGTCCTCCGATCTGAGAATTAGGTCCTCCAGAAATCTGCATACCACCTCCACCACCATGAACACCAACTGGTCCACCTGAGGAGCTGTTCTGACCACTAATCTGGTTGCCAGCACCAACTAAATTTCCTCCTCCAGGTCCTCCCATTCCACCTACATGCATGCCCATTTGGCCACTATGGCCTACACCACTGGATCCATCTCCAGGTCCATTCATTGAACCGATTCCAGCACCATTGGGACCCATCTGACTACAGATGGGACCTTGAGGTCCTGTCATCATTCCACCCATAGAAGCATTTATACCACCCATGGGACCAATTGGTCCACTCATTGAAATTGGAACATTTGGCCCTCCAACAACACTGCTTGACTGAGAACTGTTTGGGAAATATTGAAGATTGTGAGTGGGAACTTTGTTGTCTAAATTTGAGAGAGGGTTGGCAAATCGCTGCAAAAATTCTAAACTTGGAGGGCCACGAGGCCCTGATGATGCCTGAGGCCTTGCAGGTAGATACTGAATAGTATTAGGAGCACTAGGTTTTACTTGAACATTTGCTCCATTATAAGGAGCAGGAGCAGAGGCACAGTTACCACGTGGGCCAGGGGGTCTATTTTGCACTCTCTGGGTACCCATTGCAGGGGGTGAGTATGGAACCATAGGGGGAGAGCCACGAGGGGCAGAGCCCATCATAGACTTAGGAGAAGCTGAATGGCTTAAAGTACAAGATGGCATCATGCCAACTCCACCTGGCATCATAAGTGGGCTACCACCACCTTGAGAAGTCACTGGACCTCCACCACCAACTGAACCATATGGATGAGGTCCAAAATTTCCTGGATGGTTTGAGCCACTACTTACAGATGTGGGAGGACAATGGAGCATGCCATCTCCAACAGGATGCATGCTAGAATCGAATGGAATCATTTGAGGGCCTCCAGGGCCACCCACACCACCAATTCCACTCATTAGGCTACCATTTTGACCAGGAGAACTGGTCACTCCACTAGTCAACTGTTGACTCATCTGTGCCATGGATGATATAGGATCAAAATGTGACACCTTTCCATCATTTGAACTGCCACAGTTCCCATCTGGATCCAACGGCATATTGTCTGGTCTAGAACGGGTAAAGCTTTGACCTGAAGGAGAAATATCTGCAGAAACTTTTGGGGGTGAAACTTCAGCAAAATGGGAGGAACCTTTCTGTAATGACATACTAGGAGCACTAGAAACAAAGTTTTGCTGGCTAGGATTACCAACTACTGGTGGAGTACTTACTCCACCAGGATGCCCAGGAGTACCTGAACCACTTCCAGCAGAGCCAGGGAATCTAGGAGGCCCCATTCCATCACCACCTTGAGGACTTGCACTTGAGAAGCGGGGTACACCATCAACTGATGATGATGATGTTTTTGCAGGCAAGCAAGATTCCATTCCTGGTGTTCTTGAACCTTGACTTTGAGGGCTACGACCAGGGAACCTTTGACATTTTTCTGGAGGACCTGGAGTATGAGGACTGGGAATAGGGAACCTGTTGATATCTGATGGTGTGTGAGGAGTATGAGGTCCTCCATATCTATGGCTGACATCTACTGAGGACGGTGTCAAAGGAGTACTGGCTCCAGAAAGATGAGGCCCAGCTGAGTCTGGAACTGTTGTTTGAAGACTTCCATCTAAATTGGAAGTTAACCTAGGATAATATAAGATGTTGTTAATGTAGATCACGCTCAATTAAAAAAAATAAATTAAGTTGTGAAGAAAAATGAAAACATACGTTGGAGACATTATATCAGTATCACCAAGGCTTGTATTGGGCTGCTTCTGAATAGTTAATTCTTGTCCTTCAAATGTATTTAAATACTGAATTTGTTGAGGAGAGGGGACAGGCATAAGGTTTGGCTCCTTGTTTTGATTTGTTTGTTGCTGTTTTTGTTGAGCAAATGACTGCAACGTTCTCCCAAATGCTCCGTCAACTGTAAAGGATTAGTTGAAATGTTATAATATGGAACTCAAGTTACAGATAAATTACAAGACTACTGTAAATCTAAATAAGGATAACATATACAATAGACAAGCACAAAACATTTACCATTGACAATTTAAGTTTGCATTAAGAATAGCAATACACAGTGAGTGAATTTATCCCATTTAAGAGTTTTTAACATAAAACTGGATTCACTGTAAGCATACTTGCACAATTACAACATTTGACAAAAATATATCAAAAGAAAAAATAATTCAAATACTTAACAACTAGGATATGGTACTTGACAATATAAAAAATGATCAAAGGAAATATGAAAAGGAAGCTGGGGTAGGAATTAAGAGGCAGCAGAGAGACAGGGGCATGCTGTGCTCTTAAGATGAAGTGGATCAGTCACCACTCCTCCTATTCACTTTAAGCTATTTAACTACAATCGGAACTGGCTAGAACTTTCTTTTGAAAAAATGTGGAAGTACACATATACTACCTACAGATCAAATTTGAGCAAAATTGAATATTAATTAAACATTATGTGGGGTGCACCCACCTCCATTTAATGAAGATCTGCCATTCCAAAAAAACATCAACAGCACGCCCCTGGAGAAAAATGTAGAAAATTGCAAAAGATAGGAATGATGAGCATACAGTAAAAGAGTGCAAATTAATATCAAAAGTGTGACCTCATCTATATTATTTCCATGTGAATGCAATGAATCTTATATGGCAACTAAAACATTAAAACACATTTTACTACCAAGATAATTATTAGACACATTGATGAACTTATCCAACTTATGCCTTTAAAGTTCAGATTCCACACACTATGGTGATGCCTATAAAACATTTAAGAATGAGAACTATTATGTAATAAAAATATATTTAACAATAAATATCATTAAATATAAACAATTCCAAATGAGGGAATCCTATGGATAATGTATAGAAGAGAATAACTGGATAAACATAACTGGATATCACTAAAAACAAGCCTATATTTAGTTAAAGGAATTCTAATTGTTGATAAAACTAAATCAAACAACATTACCTAAAAGATAAAACAGTTTGCCTAATCATTAGCAACACTCATAAACCCCTCCATATAAAGTTAACATGCTCAAAGTGAAAGAAACAGCAATGGCAGCAATTTCTTTGTTTACAGTGTTCCAGCATGTATAATATTTTGCAAAGTAGATTTAAGAATAGTACATAAAATTAAAGAAAGAATCCTTTATAATTGAAATGCTAGTATATCAAAATTATTGCAGGCTGATTGCAGAACATTGTTTGATTTATTTAAAGAATTTCTCAATGCAGAAGTGAAATAATTTACCTACACCAAACTCTTCATTCTTTACCAAATGTAATCTAACCACAAAGTTGTGCCAAAAGGAATTGATAGTAATTGATTCTATTTATTTTGCAAGAAAAAAATATTCTGATGAAGTATGAAGACACAAAATCTTGACAAGCCATCTCAAATGTGCAAAAATTTTCAGCTGCTGAAATACTTTTAACGATACTATTTCCACAAAAGCTCTGTCATTGATTAAAATTTAAGGGTTAACATCATTTTACTCTCAAAAATTAGCTAGCCTTCTGACTTCTTTCTATAAGATGATACCATATTTTTCATTGCAACTTAAAAAATGGACAATAGAAGGACTGTTATATAAGTGTCGATTAACATGAAGTAAGATGGAATGTTAAGGACATAATAGATACTGAGGGTTTCTCACCATAGTATCATCTGAGGAGCGTCAATTTGCATACATTTTCCTATTTACTTTTAGCCAATTATAAATTATTCAAATCCCGGAGTTCACCAGCAGTGAATTAATCCATTCCTTTATGTTTAACTTAAACATGACATTAAAAACCAAACATTTATGCTTACAGTATATCATTAACATATTTGCTGCAGGACTCACATTGACCAATCATGCTCTTGTACTGAGAATGAAAGGCATCAAACAAGAAAGGGAGAAATCACATAGACCACTCATAAACCCATAGAGAAATCATTGAAAGCTGCATGATTATTCTATTTATACTCTCTACTTATTGTGTTACTTAACAGATTTCCTAGGGGGTACCAAGCTGAATGTTAGAATTCATTTCCTCATAGTTTATCATTTCATACAAAAATAGCGAGGGTTAGAATATAGAAATTTAGTACTCTCTTTCTGTTTCAAATAATTTTGCCTTAATTCGAGTAAAATGTTGGAATAAAATTGAAAGCAACCAAAGCCGTTTGTTGATATACACTGTCAGGAGGTAAAAATGGCTCAGGACAACCCTGAACATTTATCTGCTGATTTAACTTCCAATAACTAAAACCTAATTACATATAATAAATTATTTTATTTCTTTGAAAAACTATACCTTCTCATATACATTCAATACACAGGATATGTTCTGAGTATCTGCCTGTATGTCACATTTGTCAAAATGTTGGACTTAAAAAACTACCAGTCTTTGGTAGTTGATGTTGCCACCTATATTTTACAGCCAATACCAAGTCAATAACTTATCTGATGTGAAAACTAAGGAAGATACAATCTTTCTAATCCTTTGGACTAAAGTTACCCAAACTGATGGCATCATAAAATCATATGAGGTTAAATTGGAAATCATTGAAAGATCTCTCTTAGCATCTTGTTGATCGTTGTCACTGTCGGTAAGGTATAAGTCAGGGAGCAAAGGTATATTAGCATAAATGAAAGAGGTTTGGGGGAAATAAATGGATCCAAAATAAGCCTAGACCCTAATAAACAATTTCCAACAGGCAGATGTTGGTAGTGACTGATTAGATATAAGATGTCCAATTGTGGCTCTGCACTTAATAAGATCTGAGAGATAAATTTAAATTAAACATACAACTGCTTGCATTTATGTACCTATATTATGCATAGCTTTTTTCTATAGAGAGCAATCAACCTGCAAATATTTTTCCAACCACCAAGGAGAAAAGTTACTTCGGTCTATTCAAGACAACTTGGAAAAAATAAAAGTTACATTTTTATTCCAATATTTAGGAATGCTGCTTAGATAAACATAATTTTCTCACTTATAAATTCTCTTACCTTGGGGTTGTTGACATGGACCAGCAGATGCAACTGGTTGTGATCCAGAAGACTGTGTTGAAGGTGGGAAATCACTTGATCCATTTGGACCACTGTCTTTACGGCAAGTACTTGGTGAGGGATGAGCTGAAAGTGGTGTACCTGGGTTGCTAGGATTCAAAGGCCTTCCAGCATTTGGAGAACCAAGAGGGGTATTGTGCATGCTTGTAGGACTAGGTCCTGGTAAACGAGGGTTTCCAACAATTTGAAAATGTCGAGATGAATCAGCAGGGGAGTGTAATCCAGAAGCCGCTCTGGGAGAAGGTAAAGAAAGATTTGATGTGGGATTGTTGGGAGAGTTAGGAGTGGGACTTGGCATGGCTGTAGGCACACTGGCAGATCTAGTTGTCTGATGATAAGGTGGAGGGGGGCCATGCATCCTGGCAGGTGCTATTCCTCGAGGACCTACAGATCCTACAGGATGAGAAGGGGCTGGACCACCACTTGATACCCCTGGGCCAAGAGGCACACCAGGTCCTACAACTCCTGTACCCATAGTATTTGTAGAGCCACCAGTTGGACCAGTAGAAACAGCCCCACCCAAGGGTCCTCCCGTACAAACAGATCCTCCAGGGCCCATTGGAGAACCTCCTATCACAGGGCTTCCACAACCTAGTGGCACATTTCCTGAACTTCCAGGCACTTTCTTTTTCTCATAAAACTGTTGCTGCAACTTTTGCCAATCAGCTTGAGCAGCTGGTCCAACAGGAGAACCTTGATTTGATCCACTGCCCATCCCTACTGGCATCACACCCTGACCCATTATCAAATTCTTCTGACCACTAACAGAGCCACCTTCTCCTAGCGGACTTGTCCTCATTCCTTGCCCAACCATCATTGCTTGTTGTCCAGGCATCATCCCTTGTGGACCAGTCATCATTGTCTGAGGCTGCCCAGGTCCCATAGAACCAGCTGCATTAGCATTTCCTGTAACTATATTTAGGTTGTCAGGATTTGTTAGCTGGTGTTCTGGAAATAACATCTGCTGCATTTTCCTTAACGTTGCCAACTGCTCCTCCCTGTGCTGTCTCTGCTGGGGTGTTAGGTTTTCATCAGGAACTTTAACTCCTTAAAAGATACAGATAACCTGTAAGTGACATTTAACTATGAGGAACTACATATGCATTGGGAAAATATACTTCAAAATTCACCTGTTAGTGATGGCTGTGAATGTCCCATCATCATACTTGAAGAATTTATTAAAGATGAGCAGTCACCTTGAATCATAGCATTACTAACAGGGGGTAAACTAGGGCTGAGTGGACCAGATGAAGAAAGCATGGCATTTGAGGAGGTAGTTGGACCACTGCTGTTGGGAGAGCCACCCACTAAATTGGATGTAGTCTGTAATAGAGGACTTTTCAATTCACCACTTTTCATTTGCATTGATGTTGAAACAACTCCACTATTGCTGTTTGCACTAGATTGTGCCATTGGGCTTCCAAGAGAACAGACTGGTAAAACATTGCTGGCACATGTCTGCATCATTGTATTTCCTCCTGTGCTGATGTTGGGCATAGATGTTATTGGGCTGTTGCTCTGCAAAAAATCACACAAATACAAAATTATACATAGTGAAAAATTGCAATAAATATGAGTATGTTAAACACCTACACCATTTTGAGTGAATAACCTAAGCTGGAGAGGTCTAAAAATTTTTTACATGGTATAATTAACACCACTAATCCTAGGAAACATTCCTCAAGAAGCAGAACAAGAATCAAAGTAAACATGTTCAATAAGTTTTTAGACACTTAATACCACAAAACATTCTTAAAGAAAGAAAGTAAAAAAAACATATCCACTAAAAATTTACTTTGTTGAGCTAAGGGATAGATAGACTGTTGTAGTTATAAAACTAATACTAAGACGGACTCAAATCTTATCCAAAAATGGATGTCAGTGTTCTTATTAAAGATTAATTTTCTATCTATAAAACCAATGACAATTTAGCAATCAACAATAAATGAATAATTGACAATAAAAGCATATAAAACATCAAGTAAGATTAATTTAACCTGAAAGAGAACAGCAAAAAGCAAGTACTTATCTAAAGGATTCGTATCTAACCTGTTTTCCTGCAATGGTTATATTTTATATTCACTAAATTAAAGCTTGCCCTAAATACAACATCAACCACCTCAACACATATTTTGCTTCCTAATTATTATTAATATTTCTAGTTTATTGTTTATAAACATGTTAAGAAATGTCTGTTAAACTTAAATTCTGCTGAACTTATGAAACTTTATAATAGAATTATCAAAAGGCAAAACTTAGTCCCAACTTTACCAAAAGAAATAAGCATTTGTTAGATGACTACAGTAGGTACAATTCCATTAGGAATTGACTGCTTGGAGTCCAAAAAGGACAACGATAAAAAATTCTTTGCAAGGTTAAAGAAGCCTTCACCATATCGGGTATGCAACTGAAATAAATCTCTCCTTACCTGACTCCAAGGTCCAGAGCCCAATTCCCCAACAGATCCTGACCCAGCAGGAAACCCGGGGTTTGGTGTGCCCAAAGAATTTATATTTTTCAAGCTGCCAGGACCACTTTTGTGCTTCATCTGGGCAAGGTTATTGAGCCATTGAGCAGGATTTTGCCTTATGAACTGGTTCATTTTCAAAGGATGTTTCTGCAAAATTAAAGCATTCTTACAACCATTCTCAACATTTACATTTTTAATCATCACCCCAGGTTTCCTATGCAGTGTCAAGCAATCATTGTTGAAGCAAGAGGTGGGAGAAGAAACAAATTGGACAAATGATAGAAATATGACAAGCACTAGCTACAAAAATATTCCTCTCTCATAGTAAGGCTAAAAATTTATTTTAAAATAACACTGACATCCATTCATGGGTGTAAACAGCTTAAGACAATTTGTGATAGTGAATATGTTATCACAATTAACAAGAAATATAACTGGAAAATAAGGTATACAGCAACATTTATTTCCTGAAAAAATTAAGTTTGAAAGATGAAATGCACAACATAAAACATCCTCTGTTACAAGTAAATCCTTACAATTTATGTTCTCATTTGTAAGGGTGCAGAGGATTTCTACTAAAGTGAATAACGTAATTACAAGGATGACTAAATTAATTACACTGATGAAGCTTGTTCAATGATATTCTTTAGATGCATAAATAGCCCACTGCAGAAAATGATCTGTTATACTATCCAATAATTAATATCACAGCACTGCCATGATCATATGCCATTATCTGAAACAAAGTTGCATACATACACTTTTGGCTTTCAAGTAGACTAAACAAATTATGGCTTCTATAATTACAACAGAACTAAAGGATGTAAAACTCTTAATCAACCTACCCTACACAAGCTACAGCACCAGAGAATACCACATTCTCAAAACTCTTCTTATTGTAGAGAATGTGGTCTTAAGGGGTGTAGTCCTAAGCAAAAAAACTACCAGGGCACTAGCATATTTTATGCTTCATTACTAAACATTTGCCTAAATTCCCAAAAGAAATGACGACTCAAGTACTTCATTTATTAACTACCGTACATTTTAAAACTACTCAATTATAACAATGATTCAACAAGCTAAAAAAATACAATATACAATCATGTTGGTTCACAAAAATGGCTATGTTATTCACCATATACTTTTACCAGCCAAATACTTTTACAACAATGTTACTACCGCATGAGCTTGTACAGCCAATCCATATAATAGGAAATGCATAAAAGGGATGTATTTACTGTTCTGCATATATATAAAATATTCTCAATGAACAAGAAATAAATTACAAAACTGCTCACTTTAGCAAATAGAATAATATATAATGTTATTCCTTGTACCAGTCAACAGACACAAAATATGTTATTAAATTATGTAACTTTATAATCAATTACCTCTAAATACTTCTTGGTTCCTGGCTGAGCACAGTGATATGCGATGATTGAGGGAAACTGTCCCTGCAATACTGATTCTGCAGCTTTATTTGCTAGTGTCGTTGAAAAAACAAATATCTGGCTTTGTTGCTGCATATACTGAGCTTCCATGGTTCCAGGCTGTTTATTGATGATATTGCTTGGTAAAGGCTGCACTCCATCATTCAAGGTGACACCAGGAGTTGATGACATGGGCCCGCCCATATTTACAATAGGTTGACTTTGATGGTCTGAAATTACATAATGTCTCAAATTGAAAATAATGTACAAAAATCTAATGATAACTTATTATAGGAAGAAACTTTGCAGTTAATAATTCTCCATAAATAACTCAGAATTTGCTAATAATATGAGTAGATACTTTTTGATTGATAAGAATGTTTTTAATTTTTGCTAATTAATTAATGCTACTATAACAGTCTTGAAAGGAAAACGCTAGGGCATAATGAAAGATAATGATTTTCCCTACCCACTCCAGTACTTCCACAATGTACCCTTTACATCAATCATTTACATATCAACTACTTCCTCCCTGAGATCCATAGTGATATTTTTATTAAAAAGGTTCTCATGGTAATCAAGTCTTCTATCATTAAGCAAATCCCAACTGAGGGATTCCATCATAGCTAAAACACTGCTGTCAAATCTGAAATCTCCCTTAAGGAACCTAGCTGCCCTACATTGAACCATAGGCTGGAAGTTAATTCTACATTGTGCAGATCCCTTTCACCTCCTTTATCATATATAAACCCTAACATTCTATACTTTGTCACTTGAAGAGGCCAACATGTTGACAAAACATGCTAAATTAAAGACCTAATGTGCAGGTTATTTAGTGTTTTCCTTCCAAGATGGTTGTTGCAGAATCAAACTATTCCATGAATATTACTCACCATTGCTGAATTCATGATTGCTTCCATTATTATTTGTCTCATCAGTCTTCACAGAATCGCATAGTACCTGATTGTCAGATAAAACACTTTCTCCAGGTTTTGCTGCAATAAAAAACAAGCACAAATTAATATATAAAAATATGACATATTCTTGGAGATTTAACTAAAAATCTTCTAAATATAATGTAACATGAGAATTCTTAATTCTAAGTAATTTCAGTAATAATGGGAAAATCTGGAGTTAAAACAAATCTGTTGACATACACAGATACTTCACAGCACTCGCTGGCCAAACTTTTTTACAGTGCCTAATACCACTTATTTTCTGTTGAAAGGATTTTGACTTCCAAAATGAAGCTTATTGTGTTGAGAGTAAGGGAATCAACAAGAATTCTAAACTGAAAAGTTTTTCCCGTCTATAAAACCCAGAATAATACCATTAAATTTGTATCCTAATATCACCAATCCAATTTCAGACACAAAATACATGCTGATAAATCATATGTTGCAACCAGCAATTCACCATGATTAACCTTGATAGCATAGGATGTTGAGAATAACTATCCATTTTATTCTACTTTAAAGAACACTGCCTTATTTTAAAGAATGTGGCAAAATAGTCCACTATCTAACCTTTATTTTTTAAGACAAGGGTGTAGGCAAGACGGGGATTTAATGCAGAAGCATACAATGTAAATACAATGATAAATCATAAACTAATACCATAAACTGTAAAACATACTTATGGTAGACAACTGATTTAAAAATATTATATTCCAACACAAGCAAGATTCAAAACCAGGAGATTTAAAAAAAAAATGAATCTCACAAAGTCTAACAAATAAGATACATTTACGAAATGCTAGCTGAGGTGTTTGTTGATTCTCAATAGGAAAAAAGTAGAAAGTAATACTTTAATGATAATTTTAAATAAAAGAATCTAACATCTATCATAGCTTAAATCAATGTGGTAAGTTATCTAAAACAAAAATTTTGAATCTTTGCAAATTTCTCATAATTTGGAATGGAAATCTAAGATCGACAACATGAATTTGATCCTGCATAGAATTTCTATTCTGAATTTGAGTCAAGTTCATATGATGATTATTTTCCATTTAGTTTTGCAATAAAAATAGAACCTGCAAATTATGAAAATAAACTTAACATTTATTTATTTTGGAATGCTTTGCCTCATCTGATGTTGAACCAGAGATCAAATATACACATTGGGAGAAGCCAGGCATAGGCTTTCAATAATGTGCAAGTTTTGCATCTACTCATTCTTGGAAAATTTCATGAATACAATACATACTGCAACTTATTTGATCCTCATGAAAACAAATGATAACCAGTGTAGAAAATGAGACGTTAAATTGTTATAATTTATTCCAAATGATACTATGATACATGGTGTTGCAAATTAGGGAGGTAGACTTGTGGTTCAGGGCAAGTCAAGGCAGCACGCAGTATACAAATATAAATAAATCTTTTAAATGTAAAGTACACTTAGTAGGAATATTATTTTGAAATACAAAAAAAGCACAACTCCTAACTAACACCCTTTTCATCCCCAAATATGAGGTAAAACAAAATTTGTATATATCCACATAAAAAGAAAGAAGTAAAATATTTTAAGTCCTCATAAAATAAATATCATTGGAATTGTAGAGAGAAAAATTAGACGAAAACTTTTATATTAATCCATTCAATATTTGGTTAGAATGTTACCAACATTTAGTCGATTATAGTCAATCATTGCAGTGAAAGAGTTGAATTGAGAGATGCAGCATTTATTTTTAGCTTTACTCCATCATTAATCGAAACAAAGCTATGTGGAAACACTATCATTTAATCACAAATTTCTAGCATTTTATTATTACTGAAACATTAGCATGTATATGTAGTATTTTATATAGCAACCACTACAATTTACGCCTTCAGCTTTTTAGATGCAGTAAATGTTAAAAACATGAACTTCAAATAAATATTAAGGTTAGAAAATAAAACATCCCCTACTTTTCAAATTCAAAAAGCAGCTTCACAACTTTTGAAGCAGCTAGACTACAGTTAGGCTGAGTGTTTCCTACTTATTGACACCCTGTTTCTGCCCTTTTAATTCAACATTTAACAAGCCTCTCTTTGTATAAACAATGATTTAAATTCCTAATGCTTTCCTTGTCCATCTTGGGTGAATCAGTACATAAGGAGCTTAGCCAATAGATAGATAGCCTATGAATAATTTTACATGTAGCAGAAGAATTAATTTTCTATATTCTTCTCTTTTTGATACACAGTAGACGTCCATTATAAAGAGTACAGCCTATAATCAGAGATGCATTATAGCAAGTTATTTTTTGGCCATTGTCCATCTCACAGCAAAAAGGATAGGGAGTTGCACCCATTATAATGAGTAGTTATTTCTGAAGTATCGTGGAATTGGCAATTAACGTAGGAGACAAAGAAGAAAAATGCTTCAGAGAGCTTTGATCAGAGATTTCTAATTCTCCCTCTCCCCTTTGTCCTCCTGTGCAAATGAACTTTATGTTTTATGAATCAATGAAATAATATTTTTACATAACTATACTTTTTTCACATTCTGAAGCATTTGCTGCCCTGAGATTCAAGATGATGGACATTTAGTATTAGAAATTGGCTGTATCGAGTAAACATTATAATAAGTATTTTTCCAATTTTTGTTAGCTCTTTCTATAACAGACCTACTGTAAATGATAACTATTGCAAGATCTAATGTTTGAACAGATCTTTCCTACACTAAAATCACCATGAAATTTTCAACGCATGGCTCTATTGGATAGCATTACTTGAAATATACATCATTAATAATAAGTTACTGACTCTCACACTCATTATATTTTAATTGAATTCTTTGAATAGCTTGATCTCCATTTTATATCCAACTAAAGTTCTGAAAAATTTTTTAAAGCATATTTATCATGCGACCCAATAGGTGTTATTGATTGATATCCACAAACTATCGAGAAATATTCAATATTTTTCTTCCCAATCTAGAAATGATGAAACCAGCAAATGCTATGATATGTAATCGCAATTTTCCAAAACACTAAATTTCCCCAAATTAGCAAAATGTTAACTCAGTCCTAGCAACAACCTGGATATTTCTAGATAAGCAATCATCTACTTTTTTCATATATATTTGCTCTTCTAATGGACATTTACTTAGATAGAACATGATTTTATACCAATGAAAGAGGAGAAGAGTGTGAATTAGATGTTAGGGAACTATAAAAATTTCTAATGTTAAAATCTAAAAACAATCACATTCTAAGAGATATAAATGAATTTGCCCATGATTCATCTTTGAAATTCAAGGAGCAAAAGATAATATTATTTAGTTTATAAGTTAATACAAATTACAATAACAAATCCAATTACAATGCTTGCGTTAGACATTGAACAGCTTATGAATAACACAAAACAAGAGAACCAAGAATATCTTCTCTTGTCTTGACAACAGATTACAAATTTCTGGTTAGATAATCCACTGATTGACTTATCATGAACAAATAATAAACACTAAGATTCTCAACGATGAAAAATATCACCTGAAGGTCATTAAAAGGACACCACTTCAGAATTGAAGCATCAATCCAAGATATCGAAAATTTTTCTTTAATTATTATATATAGTATTTTCTATAAATATAAAACATCAAGATGATATGATAAACACCAAATTCTAAAACATTTTTACTTGGTGTGTATTTTTCTCCCATAGTAATAGTAGCCATAGTGCCAATGACATTCTCAGCTATGGCTATTTACTACAGTTCTGATAAAAATAGATCTTAAATTCACATTCAACTAGTAGAGAGTACAGGAGGGGTAAACCTTTGGTTTATAAAAATTTTCACCTTGTAAATGCTATCTCACCTTCTCTATTTCCTTCCATTGAGCACATTTCAGTTTCTGCCACACTAACACCAGTTGTGGAAGGCACTGCACTTCCTGTGTCAACAGACACTGATGAGGCAGAAGTACTGCCTGGCCCAGTGCTGGGTCCCTCCTTGCCCTCCACACTTCCAACAGCTGCCACTGTAGCAACTGGACTTGTTGGGTCCAATATTTCCCCTCCCTCACCATCAGAGGGTCCAAGAACTGCACTGCTGCCCTCCTCCCCATCAGGTGCCACCTCTTCCTCCAGAGAGACCTCTGGGGCAGCAGCAGCAGGAGGGGGCTGTGGGGGAGGAGCTGTCGCCTGAGGCGACTGACTCAACTGACACGATTGTTGGGGCTCCACTTTTGTGCTCACTGAACTCCCATTCTTTTTATCTCTCTTCTCCTTCGACTCCTTTATCATGGCGCTTGCTGCTAGTTCCAGCTCTGTACGCTCCCTTCTTACTAAATCTTCGTTATCAGGTAAACACCCCTTCAAACCCCTGTCTCCCAGCTCCTGAAATGCATTATCCACATAATTTTTACATTTTCACAGAATAAATATTAATATATGCATATAAAAAGGAAAAATTACTACACAGAATACAAATAGACAAAGTGGTGGATTTAAGTGTACCCAAAATAGCAGTGCATAGTAAGATAACAATATATAGTAAGATAACAATAAAACTTTATTTGGGAATTCATTTGAAAATATATTTTGAAAGTCAAAAGCAGATAGGACACATGCATATGCTGCCAAAATACAATAATTTTCAATGATATCATACTTTCATGAATATGATTCTATTTCAGAAATGTTCAATCTATTTATCCAAAAGTTTCACAATATTACATAGAAATGGGAATTTTGGCAAGCATATATCTGAAGTGCATTAAATGGCATATATTTCAATAAAAAGTGGCCACGAAAAGAAAAGTTATTCTACAATTGGGTTTATAAATGAAACCCATCTTTTTGCATTATTAACTCAACAGTATTCCTTTAAAATAAATATTTAATCGATTTGAACGGGGATTAGTAAATATTTGATTTCTTAGATTAACGACAGAGAAAAAGAATACTAATAGCTACTCTTTGGAACTGATATGCTGATAACTATAAATTCAAATATTTATTACTACCTTGATATGCCAGACTTTGCAGAGGAGATAAGCTTATTAATGAAAGTAAAAACATTATATTATCATAGTCAAACAGAAAGCTTAAATGAGCAAATACAATACGATTTGGTGAGAGTATTTAAATGATGGCGCAAGCTACAGAATTTACGCTTTTAATATAAAAGCAAATAAAATAAATATGCCATGTTGGTCATCTAAAATGAAGGGTATTAAATACACAGTGCCTGATAAAAATAAACATGAAAAGTGATCACTTCACTTGGGCAGTAAATATTCTGATTAAGGAAAATAAAATTCAATATACATTTCCTAATACTTAAGAAATTACCTGGCAATTTGTCCTGGTTGCATGTAGGATAAGAACGTAAACTAGGGATTTCCCTCTAATTCAAGCAAGATCAATAATAAAACTAAGATAATAGCCGCTTTACATTTCTGCAAGTATTTTCATAAGTACTAATGCATTGGGGCAATGGGAGAAAAATAACAGATCTAATTGTAGCAATCAATTTTCTTATGGGCAAAGAAGATGGTTTAATGAACCTACGAAAGGAGAGAAAAAATTGCTGTTGCCCTAATCTTCCGAGTTCCATCCAAAAAACTTCTAAGAGGATTTTGAATGGTATGCCATAATTGAATCATTCTAACTGGCTGCTTTCCACCCAACTGAATCCTAAAATACAATGCAGAAAAAGGTATGTTCATGGAGGCTTTCTGCTGCATTTGTTGTAGCATATATCAGTAATCAACATAGTCATTTCATGAAATGTGAAAAACTATTGTGGCCATACTTGACCAGATAATAAATTAGTTTCACCACCTCATATAAAGATAGTAATAAAATAAATAAAGTAATATAAGCTTCCTAGTTTAAGATAAGAATAAACAAGCCCATAATGTCCAAATGATAAAGCTCAATTAACACTTAACTCTACCAAGAATCATTTTTCGTAACTAAGCCAAGAGGGCAATTTCTCACTGTAGTTAAGTTTTAAAAAGATAAAAGAGAGACAGAAAAATATTACTGTCAACCAACTAAAACATTAATTTTAAATTTAAAACTGTATAATGATACCATACTTACTCGAAGCTGGTTCTCGATGAGTGGGAACAGCTCCAGGTTAAGATATGTATACAATTCCCTTTCTTGGGGGTTATTAGTTTTACGAAATTGTTTTAGAAAACCAACCCAGTCTTGTAGTGTCACACAAACACATTCCCAGTCTTTCTTACTGGCTTTCTTCACATTGTTCTCTCGGTATAGCCGCAAATCTAAAGGTACATTAGATCACTGTGTTAGAAACATAGATGTAGAATGACAATATTATTTATACAATAGATATGAGCAAAATATAAGATATGTTGTTATTAAAAATGACTGAAATTAAAATAATGAATATCTTATAACTTTATTATTAACAATTAAAAATTCAATTGTTAGCATATGATACACAAATATTTAAAAAAACAGAGATAAGTTTACAACTTATTTCATACTTCATGAACATTACAGGTACTGTCAAAAATGACAGCTTATCATTCTAGGAATCCTTTACATTGAAAATTTTATTTGTGAACAGTAATAGAAAATTCAACCATAACCAGATTAAAAATATACTTTTCACAGTGAAATTCCAATTCAATATTCTTGAATGGCAATATATTTTTCATACACTGCAACCAGGACAGCAATAAAATATTACTGTTCACATGAAGTGGACATATACCATCAGCATTGCCATGTTGAAATCTGAGACTCAATATGGTATCACATATAAGAGAAAACGGTATGACAACATTTCATGCAACATTGATAAAAATTTCATAAAAATTTAAAAGGAACGCTGAGAAAGTTTTCTGGTGGCCTAAGCTCATTACAAGTAACTGAAATGCTACGCACATGAACTAGACACAAACATTTTACTTATCAGAATAAAAATAGAACCAAACATTCAAGACTTTATTACATTTATAATACTCATTTCAATTCAGAAAAATTAATGTAGGAGATATTTTTATTCATATTTAAAGTTACAGTTATATTTTAACAAAGACAGAATATCTTACATATTCTGAAATGAGGATATTTGACAAAAGTACAAATAAATGAATTGGGTTTTCACTGCATAACATAACATGAAATAAATCCTATATATAAGGGTTAATAACCACATTGCTTAACATTAGGTTAAATAAAAATATATTAGAAAAGCAACAGTTAAAAGTAATTGGGAAGTATAATAAGCTGAAAAAATGATTCTGATGCTAAAACTCTCAACATATGTTTTCAGACTCAATATGTTGCTGTTAAACATAGCACTGACCCCCCCACCTTGACTATAAGAGTGTGGGTGGCACAGAAAATCAGATTAAGTATGGGAAAGAACAATTTCTATAACTTATCAAACTTTTAATATGAAATAAGACAGACATTCCACTAAAATTTTGGCAATTACTGCTTCTGAGCCACCAATAAAAAGATCGAGCAAACACATGCAAAGCTCAAGTACAAAGAGTATGCAAGATAATCACAAAGTGACATAAAAAGGGAGATGAAAGGAAAACATGCATTATTAGCACCCATTCAGCACAATCACTATTACTACAGCAGGATGATGGAGGTAAAGGTTTCTGGAACTCACCATCCAAATACCAGTACACGTTATTGAAGGCATCCTGCCCAGCACATAGGCCGCGCTGAAATGGAACACCACAGAACAATTTTTTACGACTAAGTAAGGAACTCTATTACCTATGAAGAAGTTCCTCCAAAAACAACAATTGACCAAATTTATCATACTACTTGAAAGATGTTAAGAATAAAGTAAGAAGGAATCTGGGGATTGACAATCATACTACAAAAAATAGAATTTATCTCAGTTCAACGGGAGCTATAACTCTTATCACTAAAAAGAAGGCAATAAATAAAGCTACAAGTACTCTACAGGATAAAAATTTATAAAAGCCAAAGTTATTCAAGGCAATGTATAAAACGGCATTCAAATGACAAAACACAACAAAAAGCATAAGTATAAACAGACATGCTGAAGAAACCTCTGAAACAGCAATGTAACTGTGATTTCAAGGATTTGAAGTAATCAAAAGAAACAGCTTTTTTGAAGCCTGAGTAAAGATTGTTCAACATAACACTGTTATGTTAACAATTACTGTTTTCAGCAATTTATTTTCAAAAGAAAATCTATTCAAGACTAGCATCACTATTATTTTCAACAGAAAAACCTTGCAAAAATATTCAAGGAAATTCTGCCATGTCATTAAAATATCTTCACTAAATTATAATACTAATATAAATAAACTGGATCTTAAAATTATGGAACATTCCAGGCAAATCATAATTCTAATCAACTAAATTAAAATATGAACAGTTCTTTCCCCTTCAAATTTGTCTAAATTTTAAGGTCCAGTAAACATGGTGAACAAAAGATTTGGGCTCTCAGAGAAATTATGTAACTCAGTTTACAAGTGTCTTAAATATCCAATGAAGCTGTAAACATTGCATCAATCAGTCTAAAATTACAATCTAAATGTAGTTTAACACAATAGATGGTTTGAATCCTATAATATTCAGGGAATTAGGCTTGCTGTTTAAGTTGGCAATCCAACGGGCATACAGATAGTAGCCAAAAATTGCAACAGAAATAATGAAATTGAAAAATGGGTTTAATACTATCACACCATAGAGGAATGAGAAAATAAGTGGAATTACCATTGAGATTGGAATTAAAGGCCTGTTTAGCCTAAAGTAAAATTAAACCTTTGATTTGAAATAGCTTGAAGGTAAAACTCAGAATTATGAAATACTAGATTAAATGATCAAAAAACTCTGTCAAGCTACACATATGAACTCGTAAAAATTATTACTTCAGAGTTTTGAAATAAAACTGATACTTAAGTATTTTCCCAGGAAATTATATACTTGGAGAAAACATGAAATTTATCAATAGTTAAATTTTGCATGAATTTATTATACCATCAATTTTGCAAAGCATTAGGGAAAATAACAAAACAATAAACCTTATTTTTACTACACATTAGTTACTCTCTTTATCACGCTGATATAACTTCTTCAAAGAAAGTAATAAAAAATGTCTGCCAAGTCTTAAATGAAAAAAATGACCAAAACTTGAAATTAATAATTTTATGATGAAAGCTACATGGAATTGATCTTTATTTCATCCATCAGAGGGCCATCTAGTAAAGCATTTTTACCAAAAAATATGCACTTGTAGACAGTAAACCTTAGGTTTGAAATAATAATCAATCATCACACCATCTTCAAAAAGACATGAAGCCTGTTTCATAAAATGCTGCAATATTGCTTAGCTCCAAATAGTTTGGAGGTAACAAGATGAGCAGTCTCAGAACAAAATTTCATCTTTGAAATCTGAGGGCAGAAACTGTAGCAATCTACCATACACTGACACAATCATATGAATAAATTCAGTTTTAACAATAGAAAAGCAAGCTGTTCAAATCTCTTATCTTCAAGCAAATCTAATATTAATTTATCTAATATTACTTATATTTATTAACCCACTTCTCTCTTGTAGTTAAAAGATGATAATTAGCTGGCTTTCTTAAACTAAATCTGAATTCAATATGATTTCTCTTTGTTATGTGTTTTTCATAAACTTGATTAGTTTTTTTAGTTTTTCAGAAGGAATGGTAATATTACAGCATTAATGGAATTATAAGAGATTTTATATAATTCAAGCAAATAAAACATTAAAAAACAGTTTGTATTAAAGTCCTTTGCAGGGAATTCAAAAATCAATGCTACAACTTGCCAAAGATAAAGGTAAAATTTGGGAATTATGTTAAAATGAGGGTTATGACCATTTGTAAGTATAGTGTACAAGCTCCTGTAATAAATAAAATCAAATCTTCTATTACTTATACAATTGGTATTTAGTGAACTACTCAATTCTAAAAGCCAATATTTCACTACGTCAAATTAAATTCATACCAAGTAAACTGACAATAGTACAGAAAAAAAAAGATATCGCAGTTCAGGGTTTGATGGTGGGGAGCTTCTGATGATAAGAAACCAGGTAAAAATAAAAGAATAACACCCTTACATTACTTTACAGATGTCACCCATCATCCTTAAAGAAAAGCTCACCAAGCATGAAGTGATGAAGCCGTGAATAGTGATCTTAGAATATCAGATCATAAAAAGGGGGATGACCCTATCCGTTATGTATCACATTTAACCCATTAACTGCTTCAACCACCTACTTGTTGAAGCCTTCTTTCCTTGTTAAGTTCTAAACACTATTCATGGTATTTTAGGATCTTACCTTTAAAAATAGACCAAAAATTCATCTCTTCCATAATATACCCAAAAATTGAGAATTGAAAATTTGAATGATTTTGAATCAATTTTGCAGTTAAAGGGTTAAGCAATTTCAACTTTTGTATCAGATTGATACCATTTTGATTACATACACATGCTTCCACTAGAGTTAAAACAAATTACCGTAAAATCAACCCCTTTGAGTCAAAATTAGAACACATGCTGAAAATACCACCATTTCTAGTTAAAGAGCATACTAATTTCACATCCTTCACAAAATGAACTGGATTTATTTGAAACATATCAGTCATAAGATGATTATAAGAATGCTTTCAAACACTTGAATTATTTCTAAAAGCAAAGAAAGTTAAGAATATAACAATCTTACACATGCAGGTTAATGGTCAATGAAGGAAAACTTAATTTCGTAAAAATAAAATAAAACAGAAAGTGAGCATGCAACAAATATTTTACTGCAGTTAGGCAAAAAGAAAAATGATGTAGGAAAATTTTATCCCAGGTCCAATACAACAGAAAAACCAAAGATTTTTCAAATATAAAAATCACTGAGAGAAATTAACTGCTTATGATGTTAACAAATTCAGAAATTCAGACTTTCCTTAATGAAGAAAGCAAAAAGAAAACCATAAAAAACTTTGATGGCAAAATACAGGGAAAAAACAAGATATTACTTTAGACTGCATTTCTTTCAAGAAGAAACTCTGCTGCTGCTAATTCTTGTTTACTTTTCACTTCCATTAGTCATTACTCTACATTATTAATTATATCTTATCTGTCATACTGTACCCATCCTTCTCCCTCCATAAGTACATGGTAAAAGTATTATGTTCTGTTTATTGGCTAACCAATCATAAGAAGTAACACAATACCACATATTATAGGACACTTAGAAGTGAAATACTCAAAAATAAAACAGGTTACTCGACAAACCAAAAGTACACTTATGTAATAAATTTTTCTAATCAACCATAGTAACAAAATCTCATGATTAATTTCTATGTAAAGTTAATCCGATTTGAAATCTTACTTTTAATTCTATTTCAAGAAATAAGGAAGCTATGTGCAAATTGGAGGGTTGACCTAATGTTTAGAAATTGGTTAACATTTGGCTGGGAATTAAATTACCAATACAGAAGGCAATCTGCAAGATAGCAGTGTTAACATTTTATATGACTCAGCACTGATAAAGAGTAGGAGGAAAGAATGTCTAGAAGAACTGATGCTATGAAGCCTAGTATCATAATGTTATAAAGAGAGCAAGAAGCAGAAGATATTGGACCTGGGATATCTGATAGTGAAATTGAAAGAGTACTGAGTGAAATGAAAAGAAATAAGGCAGTGGGTGTTAATAATATCTTAGTTTCTGACTGAATGCTCCCAAAATTATTAAAAAATAACTTATTGAAGGGAGAAATCATTGAAGGTTAATGCTTCTCTTTTCCATTTTCATAATTTTCATTATCTGTGAAGGTATAACTTGAGAAAATCTTTGATTACAATAAGATAGGAATTAAAAAAATACTCTTAATTAGCTAAAACAGGACTCCAGCTCTTAAGTGATGAGAAATATTGTTCCATTTCTCTCCTATCACAACACAAAGTTGAGGCTGAAATAGTGTATTTTGTCATGCTGAAGCCTCCTCAAAGGTATTACTTTCCCATTAAGTTCTCATTTTGTAACTTTATGGATACTTAAAGTTCAATGAAACCTACCCAGAAATTTGTGATGTTTCTGGGTAGGTATTTAGCCTTACTACTGGCAGGGATAAAGCCCTAATGCAAACCTGGAATAATGGCTTCCTTGCATTAAACATACTTCATAATATATTATGAAAGCTACTGAAGCCTTCACACTATTTATAGGTGATACTTATAAACAAAATTCCAACTTCAAATAATCAGCAAAGTGCTTCCACTCACGTATTAATGATTGATGACAACTGATAGAAGAGCAGAGAGGGAAAAATCACAATCACAAACAGATGAGTGAAACAAAGACAATTGTAAAACAACAATAGACAGTCAGATACAAAGAAAAGTAGACAATAAACAGTTTGACTGTTTACTTTTACAACTTGCGTGTGAACCCAACCAAAAAAGTTTAGCACACGGAGGGACGGTTGAGCTGCAATATAGATCTGTTGTAAACTTAAGAAAAATAAATACATAAATGATAATATGCATCCTCAATACTAAAGCAGAAAATATGCACTTAACAAGAGTAGTTGAGAGAAATAACTGAAGAACAATTAGACACATCGCTAGACTACTAGTGTATAGTATGAGATCACTAATACCACATATTTTTTCATATTGATTCATGATCATATCACATTGCTGTTCTTCTATGAACAAATTCATCTCATTCATTCTCAGTTCCTCACTGTAAAGAAACTTGTTGACAAATTCTCATTTTACTTTATTCTTAAAACAGAGTGAGTCACATCTTATCTGAGGTGCCTTGAATAAAACTTGTACTAGATGCAAAATGCTTAAGATATATACTTCATTTCTCTCGCATTTTGAACCTACTTTAGAATTGAACTGAATACATGAAGAAAGGTCCTAAGTTACTGAAACATAAGAGTATCAAATTTTTTTACCTTGCTAAGCTCTAAGCTTGCAGGGCCTTTAGTAAAAAATAAGCAAATGACACACTCAATTATTATCTTTTAAATTTAATGCTTATTTTTACAAAACAATTAACTAATAAGAGAGTAAATAAGAATGATTCAATAAAAAATAATGCTGGTATGATAGCTTATCATTTCCTATAGCTGTGTCATATTCAAATTTTATGTTATACTTTACACTTCCTACATCATATGCACCTCTAAGTGAAACATGAGCACCTTTTAATCAAGTGACAAAGCAATGCTGGCAATCATATTCCTCTTAAATATAGATATATTCACCAGTATTGCTATGTCACTTCATGATGACAGTTATCATTGGAACAAGTTGTGTTGTGTAAAGTGTAAAACTTCTTAACTCTCCATTATGGATGTCTACCTTTTACTATGAATGTTATTTTTAGATTCTTAGTGAGGAACTAAAGAGACTTTCATTTGTTACTAAGGCTGGCACATCATAGGTTATTTCTTTCAGTATGGTAGCTCAGGCAAAGTGAGTTTACTTCTGATTTTACCAACATGATAAAAAATGAAGATCGAACTACCATGTAGCATAACAGTGTAGAAAGGCAAATGTTGAGTTTTTTTTCTCTTTTTGTATGATTCTTGGAGTTTTACAGTACATTACGGTTTGTATAGTTCCAGGAAAACTTCACCTAACTCATCTCTGGTTTTGTGAATTTTGGGTCCTCTCAATTCTGTCAATATTTACATACAGAATCTTATTTGACAGGGACACTGGTATCCTGTTGCGTGACAGAACTTGTTCAAAATCACTAAGCTTAGGTATTTAAGTCCCTTGAAACATGGCAGAAATGTTCCATTTAGCACAACACAAAAGCCAGATCAGCAGTTATTACCAAGTGAAAGAGCTAAAATTTATAACAATCAATGAAAAATAAATAGTATAGCTCAAGTTCCTTATAGTTGTTACTCACTTAGTCACCTAACTACCTAAGATCAAGTAAATCTCGAGGGTAATTCCCCGCATAAACTATCCCCTTCTGGGTGTGGAGGGAAATGAAGTTGTAAAGTTATTTCAGGTTGAAGCCTTTCAAATAAAGAGATTATACTTGGAATGCAGCTGAACCTTAGAGACATTAATACGGTTCAGCAGATTTAACCCAACCTGTATCTATGAATTTAAATTGTCACTCAGAAGGCTGATGTCAGTCTGTTTTTGAACTGGTAAAATAAGATACAAATATGGAATTATGAGCTACGTAATTTTTTGTGAATGTTCTTGGCATACATAGAGGAAGGCATTCTGAAATCATAAAGAAATTAGAGCTACTGCATCTTGTCAAATGATCATTTGAAACAATAAGGGGCAGAAAAATTTAAATCTTCACTGATTTTTATACCTTTATGTAATCAATTTACAAAACCCTAAATCCACATCTTTTAAGGTAATTTGGTTATGATTTAGATAATTTAAGAATTGTTATGATGAATAAAAAGGTTGTCCTATAATAAAAAACAACAAAATACCCAGTAAATGCTTTCCTATTACTTTAAGAAAATAAAAAAGGTTTGGAAACCCTTAAATACATTACTCATATGTCCTAAGAAAATCCTCAATAAATCACAAACAATCAGTTTTGGTTTCTTCCAAGCAAATTCCAAGCATTGCTGTTATCAAAGGGTAGAGCAACTTATAGTAAGTCCATGGCCAAAGGATCTGAGCAACAGCTTTTAATGTAAAACAGTGCATTTAGTGGGTACCAAAGGACTGAAATTTGTGTAAGAAAACTATTTACACAAAGGAATGAGACATCACAAGAAGGAAGTACCTATGAGTGAACTGACCTTTCACTGTAGTGAAAATATTTTTTGGAACGTGAAAAATCAAAAAACTTCACAGAAATATATCACAGAAATGATAGGCAATTCAAGTGATTGTGATTAAAACTGTTCTTAAAGCAAGACAATAAAGCCAAAGATATTGATTTTAAAAGAGAAAAATATTTCTTATATTTGCCAAACAATAATCCAATGAAATAATGAAAATCTATGTACTTAAGTCTACTAGGAAACAACCCTAAGATTAATTCCCCAGAATAATATAAAATCACATTATAAACAATGTATGAAAAGGCATAAATATGGTATATAAATTCAAATTCCAGTTCCTCTGAGAGGGGTTAAAATAAAAGAACTGCTAGGAAATAGAATGGAAGCAAATTACCACTGAGTATAGCTCTGATCATTGATAATTTCAATAACAATAGAGAGGAAAAATCCAAATTACTTTCAGCCATGAACTTGAACAGCTAGATAAATATCAAACAGTAGTTGAAATTTTCTGTTGAAAATTCTGCATACCCCTTCTTTATGAGACAAAAAAGCAATCAATTGAAGATTGATAGCAGTAACTTAAAAACTCTTAGCACAAATTAGATACTGTAATTTTTATCAATTTTTGTTTATGATTGGTAGAAATGTCATCACCTACTACACTGTCAATCAAATTGTTATAAGGGAAACATATTTTATGCGAAGATAATGACATTTAGAGTCAATCATAAACCTTAGACTTACCTTTTCCTCTAACGAGAAAACCGTTTTACTCTTGCAAACTACAGATAAGTATTCGCTAATTATTTTATTATACAGTTTCCTATTCCACTATAGAGAACTTGAAGCCAATCAATATCTTCATAAGAATGATAGTTAGCTTAAGAATATTTAGCAATTCATACCTACAAGAATGAAGGGACAAAAAGTGCAAGAAGAATTTTAAAATATGGATGCAAAATAAGGAAATGCCTACATGAAGGTTTTGGTAAAATAAAATTGGAATGTTTAATATTTTTATCACCAGAAAATCTTGTGATGATGATATTAAAATAAATGTATTAACTGTTAAACTACAAAATTTATATGACAGTATTTTGGATTTCAGAGTCAAAACAGCAAAGGTCTTTCTATTAATAACAACAATGCTACCTCATAATACTCCCTGTAGTATCACAACTATGCGGCTATATTGTTATTGTCATTATCTGCAGAGTTTTGCCAAATTGAAACATTGCCTTCTTTAACATTAACCTCTATTATTACATGTAATAAAGAATATAATCTTTTTAATTCCATAGGTATTTTATCATTTCATAAATTTCCAAAATTTTACAACACAATTAAAAAATTTATGTGGAAATAAAAGGGTTGTTTCCCTTGTGTATTGTAGAACTATCTTCAAAATATCAAACCTAAGACTTGACTTTAGTAAACCATGAAACTCACTTTCCATCATATTTACTATCAAATTCATAGGGATTAAGTAAATAAAATGAGAATAAAATGATAAGGAAAACAAAGAGTATAAACACTTCTTCCGCATGGTTTATTAGGGCCAAACATTTTCATTTGCAAGGGAAGATGATATGATAAAAGATTCAAATCTCTATTTTTGTTAATGGCCATCCACAAAATAATACCAGACCATTTTGATGATGTCAAGAGGGATAAGTGAGCAAAAACAGAAGCTATAAAAAACCATGTTAATATGGCATAAAATAGATGAAAGTAAAAGCCCACCATGTCATCAGGACGCCACGTTTCATCCAAATGCTGTTTCAATTCTTCTCCACGGTGTTCTAACACGCGATCCACTAGCCACTTCAAGGCTAACACCTAAAACAGAAACCAAAATTTTTATGGGTATTAATCATGATAAATACATTTTTTAACAGTAAAAGCTCAACTAGAATAATTATGAAGGCAAACTAAACTTCATCAAATGCAGCACATCAAAACGTTACCTAAGGTGCTGAATATTATCTTATTTCTAAGCACCAAGCCATAATTAAGGCAAGGATTTGTTAGGAAGCATAATGTGAAAGTCCTTGCAGGTATTATGTTACTATTATTATAAAATTTCGCCCGAAAATGTATAAAACTGAATATGATTTTTGTCAATTAACATCAGAAATATAATTTTGCGGGATTTTCCTCTCTTTGATACACAAAAACACCTTAGGAAGAATAATCTTCGAAAACCAACAATTCCATTGCTCAAAGTACCCTAATTCATGAAAATCTCTTTAGCATAGCACAATAATTAATTTAAATTGATGCTCTGGAATTGAATCTTTCCATGAAACGATATATAAACAAATAGTGAAATGATATGAAATTAGTCAGAAAACACAAACATCCAAGCATAAGTGAGCATTAATTAGCATTAGCAATTACTTAGAAACCAGCCCTAAAGGATGAAATCTCACTCTCCTTTTGACAATGGCAATAACCTTAATTACTTCCATTTTCACTCTTTGTTTCTTTAAATAAAATGTGATTGGGTGCAAGAATTTCAAGCTATGTATCCACAAAGAGCATATTATTGAGCAAAGGGACACAACATATTTTCAGATAGCCTTGCAACATGTTGAAAATATCAAAAAGTATAAATCCATCCACTTATAGCTTGCACAGACAATTTACACTTAAGAAAGCAAAGATATTATGAGTCACTTGTCACACTTGTCTGATAAATGCTGAAGTTATTATTTCTCAGGATATAATCCCTTGTACTCATATATTTTAACAAATATTTTCATGTTAACCATGTCCACACCATTTAAATGAAATAGCTTGTTTTATGGATTTTATTAAAATAACAGCTTACAGTAATGTGTATATTCTTCTAATTACAATTAAAATTTTATTGTGAAAATTTCCTAATGATAAGATTTAATTTTAAATCTTGTCTTTGAAAATGGATGTCACTGGAATAATCATTAGTTTCCAGAGGGAATTATAGAAAAGAATCTCTTTAAGAGGATGAAGATTACATTGCATAATTTCTGGATAACTTGATTGCTTTTGGGTTTCAGTCAAATAGATATGACTGCTGCTAAACTGATGGAGAGATTTATCCTTAATCTGTCGAATATGTGGATGAACTGAAATTTCATCCACAGTTTCAGTTTCAGTTCAGTTCAGAAATTTCAGTTCATCCACATATTCTCAACAAACACATCAATAAACAAACAAGGGCTTCCATCTAGATTCTCAACCTCATCACTAGCAACCTTACTCTAAGTAAAAGAAACAGGCAAAGTAATCAATTAAAAACTAATTTAAGACTTGTTTAAACATGCAATGAATGATTCATAAAAAGATACTAATCCCATTTTGGTAATAAACTGCCACTAGAATTTACCACCACTCTTTTCAAAAAATATGACACAATTTGAAAGGAAAATAGTGAGAACATTTAGCTAAATATTTGAAAACTTACTCAGGTAAATAAAAATCAAATTTCTGATAAAATTTGGCTGTGTTAAGATTGTAAAACCACTAATTTAGGGTTAATCCGAATGAATTGTATTGTTAGAAAAACTTCAAAATATTGTTTTCATTTAACAAAGATGCAACTTGCAGTGTAAAAACATCCTATATCATGAAAAACAAACAAACTGAAGAATTCATGCAATATAACACAAAGCAATAACAGAAAAAGGAATGAATTTGTGAGTAAAAGCCTTCAAATAATACTAACTTAAGTCCTTTAAAATAAAATAAATAACCTAAAAAGTGGCCATAGCAAAAGTATGTAGACAATATAATCAATGAATTTTCTTGTATAAGACTATATACTGAATTGCCCTTTCT
This sequence comes from Pachydiplax longipennis, assembly GCA_036926295.1. NCBI lineage: Eukaryota > Metazoa > Arthropoda > Insecta > Odonata > Libellulidae > Pachydiplax > Pachydiplax longipennis. The sequence continues at coordinate 9,948,099 of JAVFKF010000010.1, forward strand.
ATACATTACTAAAATCATCAAAGAAGTATCACTTTAAAGCTACTGTACCAACAAATCTGAGGTTCCTTAATGATAGAGATAGACAAGCATAAATCAACATACTATTAGTTCATAGTAAATTGATGGGTTAGAAAAAGCCATAAGATGTTAAAGAAAATTCATGGCAATCCAGCACTGAACTAAACTTGTAACAGAAAGTATCAATTTTATGTCAACAGAGTTTATTTATTCTTAGGATTAATATAGTTCATGAAAAACAATGCGAAAATTTGCTGTTAAAGAATGCTGTCTACTGAATCATTGTTAATAAAAAATGGTGATAAAATTGCGATGGAAGAGAACTTACGATAAATACGAATATAATTTAAGTAGGAGGCTTCAGAAGCCCAACAAATAGCCAAGCATCCAGTCTAGTTGTTTAGCTATACTACGAACTTCAGTGCTCATGAAACATGAGTTATGTTCCATGAAGATCAATCCAGCCTGTCAAGAGCACAGTACTCTTGCATTTAAACAACTTCAACACTTAACTTTCAAAATGGAAACAACTTGTATCGATGAAGCAAATTGTTTAAAATAATTACACTGAAAACTTAACCCTTGTAAATGAATTGACAACAAATCTGCTTACCTTCTCCTCTGGTCCAAGAGTATTCCACGTTTGATTTCCAAGCAACACTGCAAGCTCTGGGCAACTTCCAGATTCAGTTGCAGCAATTTTAAAATATTTTTCAAAGTTCCCAATGCTGAAAATGAAGCAAATATAATTAAGGAAGATCCTCAGTGATATTTAGCTTAATGAATAAGTAGAAGCATGGTATAAACTATTGTATTGGATATTACATACATAATTTCAGAACTCCCAGTTAGAAATCTGAGAAGCCTAGCACAGGTGTCTGCAATGAGGACACTCCCCCCATCCACCAATGCTTCTTCCAATGCCTTAAATAAATGAAACATTCCTCGAAACTGCACTTTAAATACAAACATTGCTAACATGAAGATACTTTACCTGAGTGGTCACACAAGCAAAATTGAATTTGTACTGGAATAGCTTGAGGAACTGGGCCAAACTGGCTGCCTCCCACCTTCCTCGAATTCCCTCATATGGACTGCTGTCTGAAATCGATAAGAAATGAAAATCTGATCAGATTTACCACTGTAGATCTTGCTTGAATCAATAAAATTTAACAATTCATAGATTACACATTTTAGGAGCATCAAAACCTACTACAAACAATTATTATCAAAGTTAGAGAAATTTAATAACCATTAGAAAAACTATAAAAAATGTTCAAAAATATTAAACAATATGAACAATAAAATTTGGAACAGGATCAAACTTTTCAAATAACCCAAAACTTTCATTGTTTATGAAATTGATAATTTTCTTCTTTTTACTTTTCATTACTTATGTTCATAATTTAAATAAATAAATAAATTATAATATTCTGTGAACATGGTTTGTTTTCAGTCATTTAAAGGATATATAAAGAGTCATCTTCACTTGACTGTAACTTTTTAGCAGTGATTACATCACTGTAGTCACATCACCACTGCTCTGTAAAAAGTACACAAGTTAATTAAGTCCTGCTTGTATTTGAACACTATGATACATCTGTGTTTGACTTTATGTCAAAAAGATAACAGGAAATATCAACAGATACTTAAAAATCATGCAAGGATAATTCAGGAATAATCAGCTCACTGTAACTGTTTCTTAAGGTCAGGTTCAATTCAATTATTTATGATTATTAGAATGATAATTACACTTTATATAACAATTAGAATATCAAAAATAGAAATGTATTTTAATTTTTTTAAGTACCACCTTCAATTCTTCATCACAATAACACTTATCTTCAGCATATTTCAAAACTTTTTCTTGATAGAAAAAGTAAAAGGAAAGATGTTAAAACAGTAAATTGGAAGAAATTAAATTTTAGCCGATCTTTCATGTACAAGGTAGCATAATAGAAATAAATATTTCATCAAACATTCATTGAACATCGACTATAACACCCTTAGAATTGCCCAGAAAAAATTAACTGGATAATTTGAATATTACCATCCAAACATGTAAATAAAGACAGAAGATGACTCAAATATTTGTCTTCTATGCACTTTCATCCTCATATCTGTCACATAAAATAGAGGTGCCCAACCTAAGAGCAGGAAATAATTACTTACATAAGAACTTATACTAACTACTATTTTTATTGGGGAAATTTTGTAAAATTTTAGAGGACAGCACTTCAATTTTTGTATAGATTGAGGTGTGTTTATGATTATATTTGTACCAAAATCAAACATCACCTTATCAATACAACTTCAATGTTTTATACTATAAGTACCTTTTGTTAATTAGGTAAAATTCACATTGAAACCTTCAAGATCTTTGAAATAAAGATGCATATATCATACTTCTTTAAAAGTAAGAACATAACTAACTAAACATATCATCATTACTATATAGGAGCTACACAAAAGGTTAGTTGTTTTAGAAGCAGTAGAATAATTTTTATAGAGACCCTGATAAAAATGTGAAAATTTTTGGAGATAAAACCCTCGGAACATTTCTACACAAAAAAATAATTACAATACTTGAAAATTGCCTCTCCAAATTTGACTAATTAAGCAAACAATCACAATTTAAGGGATAGATCACATTTACTTGCCAATTTATAGCCAAATTTTACTGCTTGAAAAGCTTAGAGAGTATTCAAATACTATTTTGCAGTTAAGAGGATGAAACCATGAAGTCTCAATTTTGACAAAAAAACGTTTATATTTATTTTCTTACTTAAAAATTAATTTAATCCATACTTAAACTCAGAATTATACACAAACCAAATATGCTTGAAAAGAACCAATAGACAAGTCAGACTAAAACAATAAATAAACAAATTAATTTGTTGAAAGTTACTACACAATTAATATTGAGGCAATTCAATTACAACGTTATAAAATGTCAATAACTTGCTTACTTCAACTAAGTAACCAGATGTAGTTTACATAAAATATATTAAAATTTAACAGTGTTAAAACACTGGTTTCATAACAAGGTTTGTTTTTCGACCATATGGAAATTAAAAACAGTAAAATTCTATTTCTTCAGCAGTAAAAATAAACCCTTTCCAACAATTAGTAACAATATATGAGGTGAATACAAATCAATTACCCAGTCAATATTCTACTTCTTTGGATATTTTGTTTCTTATTTCTGAGAGGTAAACAATATAATCATGGCCATTGGATCTTATACATCTAATGTTCCTTAGCTTTATTCACTATTGTTAATAATTGCACATCATTTTAAAAATAAACAAGCACTTTTTCCTTTGTCACCTTTTTTTAACATAAATGTCACTATGTATTAAAGAAAATCTGTGCAAAACACAAAGCAATGCCACCACAACAATCTCCCTTATAACTAGAATATAAATTACTAAACCAGTCTAGCATAGAAACATATTTAGCCATTATTCTCTAGTATGTGGCCTACGACCTACGTTATCTAAAAAGAGATGGAGAACGCTGTACCGTTAAAAATATTGATACAATAAAAATACTCTCTGATAATAGTTCACAGCCCCATTTTAATATTTCCAGGATACATTTCATTCACACAGTGCATAGATTGAACTGACTGATGCGACTCAATGAGTTATTTACAATTTATTGTTAGAGTAACAACGCAATCCGCTTTGAAGTACCTTGCTACAACATTTATGGTGACAAAAACGCCGGAATAACGAGTATATAAGAGGAATAGTAAATCAATGTATACACTTTATCCCAATCGTTGATAAGAACTATTATGGAAAGTTACACTAACTTATAAATTAACTGGTTTGAACCACAAGAAACAAAATCTGACATAAATTAGAAAATCCTCTACTCAACGAATCATGCCAGGAAGAAGTACTTCACTTAGTTCACTTTAGTTGAAGTATTAGTGATAGTTACATGTAATAAATCAAATCGCAAACGTACGTAAAATGTCGGTAATTTAGTTAAATGTTCAATGATTGTGCGTATAGCAAAAACAAGGCAGATTCAGCTTTACTATTCTGGATAAAAATCAGCACGACATTAAGTAACAACCAACACAAAACCTAATCTGGCAGCCGATATTCATGACAGATATATAAATAAATACTCATCGCTGAAACATCTATAATCATAAGGTATATAGGAAATAAGCTTCGGTAAAAACGATTAGTCAATATACTAACCTTCGCCTTAGTTACTGACGACATCATCACTATTCACAATTGCTGATTTGTAAAATTACGATAGTAAATCTTGATTGGGCTGAACAAAGTAAAACGAAGGTTCTTTTTGCGGCGTACTGAATTCTGTTTACAAATATTATAAATGTGAAAATTAAAAATGCTTCGCCTCCGAAAATTTTGGTTATGCTAAAGCTCTCGCTTATGTCAATCTAAAATCTTCCTAAATATAATAGAGAAATAGGGACTTTTAAAGAAATGAATAGTTTAAAATCAATCACGTTTTCCTCAGATTCAATCCCTGCCTTTCAACTTAATGCTTGATTTCAAGATCAATCGCCGAGGAAATCTACAGTACCAATTATCAACAACAATGAGAATGTAACCACAACTGATCCCATTTAGTCCGAGTCCAACTATTTCAGGTGATTAAGCGGACAACTACACGTAACTGCAGCAGACACTGATTTTATTTGCTCATCATCACTTTAGCGTGAACATGATAGAACATTAAACTCCTCGATCATTAACATAGAATAGTATGATGTTGACTGTTTTGGATTTCACACATGGCGTGCCTCTCAGGATATAGTAGCATTTGCTTCTTCTCTTTCATTTGGTGTTTTTTCCAGCAGATAACTTAGCACAGGAGGAGAGATAAATTTTAACTTACAAATACCTTGGGGTTTACCCTTTCTTGGCATCTTCTTGAAAATATCATTAAGATATTTTCAACTTTCTTCGTGGGACACAGCCAGCAGCCTCCATCTTGAAAATAGTTATTATGGTCCCATGTGACAGCCATCCACTCACGGATTGGTTACCAAGAAATTAATACGAGCGGCGCTAAACGGCTGTACGCTTCCAGGTTATCCTTAAAACAACAGTGCTTGTGAATATTCTCCGTTAAGTCAATTTACCCTAAAGATATCCAAATCATTTGGCCAATGGCTAATCTATATTTATGGTATGGGTAGAGTAATGAAATCATCTAGCAGTAATCACTGAAATTCTCTTTGTGTATTCAAATAAAACCTCTTTAATAGCCCGTGTAATAACGTTGTTCATTGGTTGCATTCTTATAAGAATGATCAAAGTCCTGATTCTTAACTAATAAATCTTATTGTTTTACTGTAAAACGAATAAAAGTAGTAATTTAAAATAGTATTAGTCACTATAGTCCTATAGAATGTGCTCTTGTTCTTCGATTTTAAGATTTTTTATTGAAGGGAAAAATCTATTCTTTTTGTCTACCCCTTTCGTCACATGATTTTACCAAACAAAGACGCAACTGCACTAAGAGCAGAAAAGACGCACATTGAATTAATCGCGTACAAGGTCGTGTGGCGTTTTGGGTTTGGATGTAAACATGAGTGTCCCTCGCAGAACTTTTAAGGAAAAGCGAACATATGGTAAGTTAATCAATTTTACCCGTTTTTCTTTGTTTAATATTTTTATTTTATTGTTAGAGGTTATGTTATTTTAGAGTATGTGTTATTCATCTGAGTGATTTGTCAAATTTTGTGTTTAACGTAGCGCAACGGGTTAGAGACGTAGAAGTAATTAGAAAACAGCATCCAAATAAAATACCTGTTATCGTTGAAAGATTTTATAATGAAAAGCAGTTGCCTTTGCTGGACAAGACAAAATTTTTGGTACCCGATCATTTGACTGTCGCAGAACTCGTTAGAATAATAAGGTAAGTTAATGGTAATTTTTGACTTAAGTAATTTTTGTTCCTAATGTAATGAGGGCATATTTTCAGGAGAAGGATGCAGTTACGTCCAAATCAAGCCTTTTTCTTATTAGTCAACCAAAGGAGTATGGCTAGTGTTTCAATGTCTATGCTCGAGTTGTATAAACGGGAGAAGGACTCAGATGGATTTTTATACATGGTCTATGCTTCACAAGAGGTCTTTGGATGGCAATGACAGGCAAAAATATGTTTCAAACTTATGAAATCGAGAACGTCTTTCCAAATTATAAAAGTATGTTTAAACGTTTAACATTTATGTTACATTATGTGGCGTATTCATGGGGCTATTAAAATTTTAGTTCGAATTTAATAGGGGTAAGAGTTACCACTTTGTGATATACTAGTATTTAAGCCTCATATTTGCTTATGTTATTTAATTTTAGATAATATAATGATATCAGTGTACGATTACGTACATAAATGGAATTTGTGGGACATACAATGGGCATCTCATAAAAAGAATGCTTCTTTCGTGTGCACATAAAACTTGCGCTTGACTGGGACTGTAACGTGGATCTCTTTCCACTCGGTTTTTATTTAACGTTTACCATTAAGGCAAAATGGATTTAAAGCTCGAATGTGATGTTAATTGAAGACAACGTTAATGATTCGTCAGAGTTTAATGTTAAGAATATATGATGAGGCGTGTTATCTTTCAGATAACCTTTGTTTAGTTGAATCATAGATCTCATGTGTGCTAAGATCTTTGATTCAAGATTTTTAAAAGAGACACAGCCTCAATAACGGATTTAGATTTATTAAATTCTTCCTGCCCAAATGTACATTCATATTTTCTCATTTGTGCATAAATGAATTTCACTTTTTATATACAAAGAATATGATGAGGTTTTATAAAGCTGTATCAAAAACAAAATTTTACGCTGTATCTTTTATGTTCAAGAGTTTGTCTCATATATTTAATTTTTGTGATAAAATGTTGACATTTGTGTTTGTTTTGTCAACCTGCTACAGACCTAGTGGTTTCCACCAGGTATCCCGTATTCTCTTGTCAATTTCTTGCAAAAATATTGAGAGTTACAAATTGTTTATTTGTGAATGTTTATGTAAAGACACTTTTCATTGATTAAAAAGCATTTTTACTTTTTTGATGTTTTGCTGATGATTTATTAAAAGTAATTGTTTTAGATTTTAACATAACCCCTAAGTATAAAATCTGGTCACTGTTATGATATCACAATTTATATGATTATGACACTCTTAAGGAAGGGGGAAATGTATATTCTTTTCTGATGTTGGTAGATGGAACGAGCAGGTATTGCCTAATTGGCAAGCTGCCCAATTCTTTTGTAAATGCCTCCCAACTGAGAGCTCAAAATTTTCTGAGAAATTTGAAAGCAAGTAGCTCATTTTTCGTACTACTTAAGATACTGCTTGTTACAATACTAGTATGGGATTATATATTTCATGTAGTCATTTAGTTACCAAAATTAAAGTTTTAGTTTTATTCTTTCTCAACAATCGTGGTGTATATCTGGAGTATTAGTGGCCATAGCAATTTTCTTTGTGCCTAAGGATGAAAAATAGTGGAGAAATAAAAAGAGTAATTTCGAAGTTGTGACACTATCTATAAATAGAGAATCCAAACTACTCTGGTTTTGAAGTATCTAGACAGTTGAGTAATAATTTTTGAAATGCCCCTACAACCAAGCTTTCCAAGAAGTACTTTTTAAATTAAACAACTTTCAGAATTTTTGCACTTATGTATTTGATGGAGAATATAAATACATTACTTCAAAAATCATTGTCTAGTAAGCACATTATGTTTAAGAGATCATATGTTCAGTTTATTTCTTTTATGATATTCCTGGGTAAGATGGGATCATCTTTATTTTAACAATCTATAATAGTACATCTCCGATGAAGACAATTATTTCCTTCAATTTTACAATTCCTAACAAATATGGTCCATCATTGTACAGTCAAAGATTGTCAACAAAATAAAACACACTGGGAAAGCCAAGAATAATAGAGGAAAGCCTATTGAGATGTATACATATTGCTGCCCAAGCTCATTTTTGCCACCAGGGTCCGATGAAACCATGCAGTAGAGAACATGTATTTGACCCCCAATGCTCAGTCAAACTCCGTAAATAGCTGGAATTTAGTGATCAATACTCAAACTTGGACTCCCTCTTTGCAACAGAACCCTTATAGGTCTGTGATATGTTGGCTTCTAAGAAAGTCGAATCATTCCATTATTTTATAGCAAAATTGGCTTTCAAGTAATAAATAATTTTTAAAAATTTTGTGGCCAATATAAATTCTTTGTTGGTTTTGGCAAATTTACTTGCAAAAAATTTTATTATTTTCAACCCCAAGTAAATTTGTTACATTGAAGAAGTTATAGTAGTTAAATTACATGTTTTATTATTTCAATTTCTTTATACAATGAGGACCTTCTTTAAAGATAGAAGTTTCAGCTAATTTATGGGCATGGAAAGAAAATAGTAATCAATATCAAAATCAATAGTCAAGTCAATAATAATCAAGAGGGACAAAGAATTGGGAAAATTGATTCATATAAGAGTACAATAAGTATGGGTATTGCCCATCCTTTCTATTTAAAGATAATAGTGATGTTAGGGAATAATTTTCTCTTAAGCTCTTTGCAGCAGTAAATGGGAGAGGCATTTAAATTATAAAGGCATGAAATAGTTTTAAAAATAAATTGTGCTTGAGGAACCTGTTTTATAGAAGACATCTTAATTACTCCTATTAATAAGAGATAATTTCTTTTTGAAGATTATTCCAACATTTTCCTTTGCTTTTTTGCTCATCTGTATGCATGAAACTGATTTAACGGAGTGATAGATAGGATGCAGCATTTTCTTTATAACAATTTGCCCATGGATATAGCTTCATACAATTTTCAATAAAAAATTACCTTAGTTTCTAATTGACAATATCCTTTGAGAACAAATGGGGAAAATACAGTCAGGAATTAGAATAGGGACATTTTCTTCAAAATACCCTGAAAATCCTTTCGTCCTGAAGAATATTTTTAAGTTTCATCTTTGCTAATGTCCTCATGTGTGAGAGCTTCTCACTGATTTAAAGCAAAAATAATTTTCTTTAATGGTGATTGCTTTAAACAACTGAAGATTTAAAATTTATATCACAGTACTTGAATCTTCAATTTGTTAGACCTTGTGATAGTTTTAGCCAGTAATCTTTATTTCTAGTATTCCAAACAATCATCTTTAAACTCAATAGTAGAAATGCTGCTTTCTTCATGCAGTGAGAAGTTAAATTACTATATTGGCCATATTTACTAGTAAATACTTCGGAAGTTAGCAATCTGATAGTGTATGTTTTAAATCTGAAAGTCTTTGATCAATACAGAGAAGACCATAATAACTACTAAATCATCAAATATTATATTCTGAAAGAGCAGCATTTTTACTCCAAAATGATTAAGAAACCAAGGAGTTACATTGCCTAAGGGCTTGCTGCTCCTTGCTAACACATCCTTCTTACTAAGTATCAATAATTGTAAGTTAATTATTCAGTCTATATTGATGTTATCTTGAAAGGATTGATATAAGAGAAAGCTTCACTATGCAGAAATATCAGTAAATGCAACCCCTTACTTAAGAATACATAACAAATTTAAGACATAACCACATCTTGCCTTCAAAATCTTTAATTGCTCCATTTGAAAGCAAATGAATGACAGTCCGATTGTATTAAAAAAGGTTTGAAAGTAAACAGTTTCTAAGGGGAAACACTACTGTAGTGTATAAATTGAAGATCTCAATTTCCTATATCAATAGCTCTCTAAAGACATATCAAGAGCTGAACATGCTTGTACGAAAACAGAGCAGATTGCTCATAACTGTGTCCATGCCTGGCTATACAATACCAAAAGAACAACAATACAGTTAGTGAAAATGAGAGGCAACAGAATATTTATAAAAGAAAAATACAAGAACATGTTGGTCAATTCTGGACTGGTTTTTCTGAATCATAAAAATACACTGAGATTTCTGCTTCAGAATTCTTCACAATTCTAAGTTAATACAGCACATTAGTGCTTTTTATTTCCCCTTAAGTCACTAAAAAAACAAAGACTTCACTATTAAAACCTCTATATTTTGTTAATTTCCTTCACTGCTAGAAAACTTCCTGTAATATTACAAGAAAAAAATCTGCTAGACTAAAGGCTCTATGAGATAGAAGTATATGCCAAGTCCATATGGTTGTACGATCTAGGATGTGTGACTGGAATGGAAGACGTGACTCTTTTTAAGAAGTTCCAATGCCAACACGCCTTTCCTCGAGGCAATTTGTTAAGCCCAATATGACAAACTAAGGTTTCCCGGGATATGATTTTTTCTTGAAATAGTGTGCTTGTTTTACTTCTGGAATCTACTGCACAGAAAACCTTCCTTCTGTGAAATGATGTTATGTGATATTTACAGTTATATGAGGATAAATTTAGTCATTCGATGATAATTAGTATTTGTAAAATAAATATGAAAACATAAATTTTCCAAGGTGTTGTGTGTGTGTCAGGATTACTCTGAATGATTTTAATCTCAATGGTACAGTAAAAAAAGATCATTTCAGAAAGCATTAATGCTGAACACTTTTATTAAATATTTTATTTAAGCCAATAAAATATAGGAAGTAGCATTATATCACAAAATTCATATTCATTGTTGTTTCATTGCTACTATAGCTAGGATGGAGTGCAAAGGATACACATGGTGTCTTAAGTATCTCACAGATATCAATTGAACATTTTTTCATTAGGAGTCATCATTACAGGCCTAAATGATACTACTTATCTATTATAACATTTACTGCTTAGGCTAACCACAAACTGGAGGTTGCAGCAAAAATTTTGATGCTCAAGTAACCTTGAGCTTTGCATTGGCTCATAAAGGCTATTACACTAGGTGGAAAATACTTTGCAAAGGATAACATTATTAAAATTAATTGCAAGATAGCATGCTATGAAGCTAACACTGGTGCATAACTGGTAGGCCAGAACAGGTGGCAAAAGCTTATTGCACTCTTTTCATGGTTTTTCATTGAACATAAATAAGATCGAACTTGTAAGGCCATACTTGGTATATATAGCTATCAAATTGACTTGATCTTTCAAGTCTTAAACTGACTAAATCTTGCTAATGATACAACTATATGGTAATACATATTTTTAATATCACATTTAAAACTTTGTCATTTAATTACATGAATAATACACCAAGAAAAAATAAATGATTCCAGATTGGAGTCAAAAAAGCAAAATATCGCTGCTTTCTTTCATTATATACGCAATGAAAATACACTTTATACATGTATACACAAAATCTAATTTCATCAATAATTACAAGAATTTGGATTACAAATTAATTAAAATCAAAACAATGAGTATTTGATTAGTGAATTTAAGTATATACTTTTTAAACTTTATTATAACAATAACAATTAAAAGATACATTCGTATCTCAATGATGACTGGAATGTGATAATGGCAATCATATCATTATCACTGAACAGTGAAACAAGTTATGGAACTTAATTTGATAAAAATGCTTGATAATTATGCTTAAAATTATCATTATTTCCTGTAATAGTGCATCATTAAAATATTTTCAGCTTATTTCAAAATATTTACTGGGCTCAAAATATCTATGTTGCTTTGTTAATACATATCACTCATCAAAGGCAGTCAGGGCTTCTTTCATTTTGTTCACCACCTGTAAAAAGACAATATAATAATAGATAAATAACAAATTAACAATTTTAGAACACCATGAAAATCTAATATAAATAACTTTTAATAACTGAGATATGTAATGCATAAAAAATTAAATACAAAACAGAGAGCTGATCATTTATTCCTTAAACACATAATTGACATGACTCTTGCTGCAAAGTTCAGATATATCGAAATGAAAATTAAAAGCCACTGACTGCGACTTACACGAATTATAAATATAATAAAATGGACTAGGATTCAACTAGAGTTGAACAACTTTGAACAATCTTTAAAAAATTACAATACTTTCACATTATCCACTTTAATTTATCAGCAGATTATTAGAACTTTCATAGAACAAGTCTTGAAATACATTAGCATATTAAAAGTGGTAAAAATTCTATGATATTCTTAATTAATGCAATTTACATAATATCTGATGGTATATAGCAAATCAAATGAATATTAGGGCCAAGAGACCAAATTTTGTAATTATAACCCCTCAAGGCCTCCCACATTTATAAACATCAAGCATTAGTACCTCACACTGACCTCTTTAGATTGGGACAGTACAGAAGTTCTAGAATTTTTGCACAAAATATTGAATAAATAAACCCACTATAGGTGTATGAAATAGTGGGTGGTCAGATTGCAATACTTAAGAGCCATCTACTACAAGAATTTGATCTGGTATGCCAGAATAAGGCACTAAAACACTAGTCAATGCTAATATGCCAGTAAAGCCTTTCATCGAGATGCAGAATAGAAAAGTTAGAGGTACTAGAGGGGAAAAGAAATTGGAAGAGTTTCAACACTAGAAAAGAACTAAAATGACTGAAAGAACAAAGGAAGCACATTAGCAAATATATGGAGTATTGAAGGTAGATGAAACTTCAGATAAAAAAGACAAAATGATGCTGTAGTGGACAATCTAAATATCATAACTACCGAAATAAAAACATGAATAAAATTAATTAAAAATTATCAGACAGTATCATCTGAATTTTAGAATTGAAATTTTATGGTTACAATTTATTTACAAAAATAATTGCATAGAAGAAAGGAGACTCACCCTTTCATAAAATGCAATCTGTTCAATCAAGAAACTTCTCATTGCTTTCTTGAAATCATTAGCACACTCTTTATGAAAATGATTGATTTCAGCCATTAAGGCATATGACACAACATCTGTTCTTCTGTTTAGCTCTTGAAATTGAACACCATCCATTTTATGATCTGTTGTAAGTTTTTCACATTCCTTGCGTTTCTGCAAAGCATCCTGGAAATTAAAAATCAATTTTGATTAACACATAAATTAATTTTTAAAATAATTACAAAATTAAATCCTATATAATTATCATTTACTAATTATTGACAAATTTCTTACCAAGAGGAAATTTAAATAAGAAAACATTAGTACAACCATATCCCATGAATCAGACAAAACTCAAAATAAAGACTTTAAATGAAATACAATGGAAAAAATAAAAAATTCAACAATCTATCTTTACTTCAATGCTGATGGTTTCAACATATCTCCTGATCTTTCCACTGCATATTAGAATTATATAATTATAATGAAAGTCTGATAATCATCCTAGGTAATTATTTAAGCAGTAACTTAAAGGATCATTTTACATGTATACCAATAATATCATTAAAAGGCAACTTAACTATTCCAAAATGAATCTAAAAGAGAGTACTAGAGCAAGAGACTGATTCCATTAAATTTGATGAGTTCTGATAAACTCATTAAATTAACGCTGTGTAATCTTATTCTGATTCCATTTCTTACTCAAGAAATGTTCTTTAGTTTTTGTTATGCATTAAGAAATAACCGGCACTCATCTTAAAATTTCAGTTATAATTAACCACACTTTATCTTGAAGACATTTTTGTGAAAAAAGTGCAATGGATTTTAATAAATCCCCTACCTTGTGGAAATTCAGGATATCAGGAAATGATCCTAAGAGGCCTTTATATATGTGTAGAACATCTGACAGTGGTTCCCAGTCTGCTTTTGGCTGCTCTTCAAACAAACTTCCAATCTCATTATAAGTTTCTCCAGTGACTTTTAGAGCTGAGCTCAAGTTGTAGTTAGGTTGACCTATTTCAGCAAAACAAAGAAAGAAATCTTTAAACATGGATTCTTGATAATTTAGACATTAGTAACAAATTTTAGAGTTGGACTTAAAATTGAATCATCTATAATTTTATAAAAGGAAAATAAACCCTCCATGTATCAATAAATCATTAGCAAGACATTAATCTAAATTAACATAGCTCAATAAAATTGTAAAATTTTAATAACTATAAATCAAATTACTTTGGGAAATAAGGAAAATATAAAAAGATTGCCAAATTAATTTCAAGAAGAGAGAAAACTTACATGCACAAGGACATCATAAGAAAGTTTCATTAAAAAGTATCAAGTTAAATGATTAATGAGTAGTTTGATAGTTTGTTTATTGAAACAATAACAACCTATTGTGTGCTTTTAAAGATAAATAGGTGTTAAAATAGGAAAATTTTACATCATGCAGTAATAGTGATTAAGTGTGATAAGTAAATTCATCCTTAATGCTATCTTACACTTTTGTCTCGTAAGTAACTTGAAATCTATAACCACTTTCACCACACTCAGAAGCACTACTTCCTAGGCTAACTTTTGGACCATAAATTACTATTTATTTCTAATTCAATTTCTTAACATTTAAATTATACAGGGTGATAAAAGAGTAAGGCATCATCTTGGATCTAAGGCTAAGACGAGGGCAGTGTAAGAGTTTGGGAGGGGAGCCTATAATCAGTTGGATGCAAAACGTGATGCATGCTACTACCTACACCAGCTGAAAAAGTAGTTTTCTAAGATAGAGAACTCTTATTTCCTACATTAGAAAATTGATAGGGTGGTTATTGTAAAGCTTGTAACCCTATTTTCTCAGTAAACATATAGAAGGCTCAAGTAGCAAAAGTTCCCTCTGATTTATAAGGTTAATTTTTGAAACTGAGATAAAGTTCAATATTATCAATGTATTGCATATGACAGGGAGGTAATAATTATTTTGTAATTACAATTTTTCATTCCTGTTCAGGGAATTTAGTCAGAACTGTTGCATCATATCCATTCCAGGCAGAGGATTTTATCATGAGTTTCGGCATCACCTCCTTTCAAAAGGAATAAAAAATTACAACGTTAAGGTCTTAAAATAAAATTAACAAATTATGGAGAATCTATAGGATTAATCAGGTAAAAATGATTTCCTAGAAGCTTCACAAGCGATTTCATAATAGTTTTAATAAATCAGTTATTTCAGGAATATATGTTCAACATCATTTGAAGTAATGGCTGCAGAAATAAAAATATGAGAAGCAAGACATGGCAAACAATTAATGGAGTGGGGAATGAGAAAACTGAAAAGGAAAATAAGGGAACATTATAGTGGAAAGGAATAGCCTGAAAAAGTTTGGACTTTTAAAGATAATAGTACAGGATAATGACAATGGGAAAAGGGTGGAAAGAGATCTAGAGGTAGCCCTAGAAGGAGACCACATCAATGTAATATATCAATCTAATGTAAAAATTTAATAAAAGTAGCAAAAAGCTTATCCCTCCTAAAACAGACTGCCACTGACTTAAAGAAAAAGTTTTAGTTCTGGAGCCTATAACATGGCGGCATTCAGATTATGTCATTCAACTAACTGGAACTAGGTCTCTCTTTGAACATATATTCACGCAGTAGCACACCTCATGACAATTTATCATGAGGCTTTTTTATCATATTGAAAATTAAAAGTACTAGTAGTTCTTAGTAGTATTTTCAAAATTGCTTCAGCAGTTAATGTCGTCCTCACATATGGGCTTCCACAGTGAAACAAACCCACCACTAAGTACTTCCCTGAGATATTCAACTGAATACACTATTATTTTGGTTTCTATTTAATTAACATTTAGGAAATACTGGTATAATCTCTTCTTTTTGACAAAATTCAAGTCACAAATTATTTGAATTCTATATTTAGTCATATTGAGTTCAAGATGCCATGTCCCGCACCTCTTAAGCGCAAGAAAGAAATAATGGGATATGCTGTGTTCATCGGGTTCAAGCCCCAGTCCTATCAGACTTTTTTCATATCCATTTCTCCTTTGGATTTAATATCATCCCATCTATGTTTCAGGAAAATTTACAAGGAACTATTACTACTAAATATGAAGAATTCTGAGAAAAGAAAAAAAGTTAAAGAAATGCAAAAAGGAAATAAAATAAGTGTTCCTTATGTATTTGTCTAAAGGATTAAAGAGAGAATATTTTTTAAAAAGTGCTACAACAGCTGAGATTATTCAGCACATATGGGCCACCACTGGGAATAAAACCAGAGATTACTATCACTTGAGACAAATGAACTAGCTAAATGGCTAACCTGGAGCTCCTTCTAGATTGCTTGAGCTGGTACACTTTTATGCAATCCTTAAGACTTCTGTCTATGAAATAACACTAAAAAATAAATTCACTTTGCACCATGCATACAAAATTGACAAATGAATTGAGGAGCAACCTAAACTCACCAAAATATTATATCATAAAAACTAATTAATTGCATGCATAACTTCTACCAACATGATTTCAAAAAATAAATCAAGTCAAAATTTATGTGAATATAAAGGGATGGAAACGACCCATTTCATCCTCATCATATTTAATGAGGTTCTCTAAATTGAAGCAGAGTGAATATGTATTCATGCATAATTTTTATCATTAGCACTATGAAGAAACGTATAAGTCACCTGGAGAGATTTTCAAACCAATTCCAAGGAGAGCTGAATTGTTTAAGAACAGATAATAGGAATTATATTTTGGTTAATATTACTGTAAATAACTATCCCCCTAACTTAAGCTATCACTCAAACATCACACTTAAAAATGTGATATATAAATGAAAATTATACATTATAGTAAAATATTGGAATGAGATTTGTAACAGACTCTGAATTAATATATTTCTTCAATTTAACCTAAAAATGGGTAAAACCTTAACAATGTATTAATTTAACAACATTTTAAATCACAAACTCTGATACTATTATGATTGAAAGAAAATAATTATATAAATTGATCACTCTGTTATAATGAAGGGATAGTGAATTGTCATATGAACTGCCATGGCATTTTCATCTTCAAGAGTTATGTACTTAAAAAGAATATTCTGATACATGATGAGATTTCATTTCACTTAATCATTACTTATCCAACAAATGTCATATATGAAAGAAAAATTACCGCCAGTTTCAATTTGAGCACTCCATAAAAAGATTTAAGAAATATGTATCGTCTTTTTTGGAATGGTGATGTGGTGAGAGAAAGGCAGTGAATTTATTACTGAGAGAAGCATTGATTTTAGTTTTTTTTTAGAAAGGTTTTCTGTTGTAGTCTTGGTATAAATTTCAGGTATTGGTAGAACTTCTTGTAGAGATCTAATCTTTTACTTTAGAGCCTAATGGATGATAAGTGCTGAAAAAGAGGATGTTTAACTAGGAAGATAAATTATCCCATAAGTAGGAAATGCCCAATCTCTAGGCAAAGTAATTTTTTGGGGTTTATCCTGTGTTCTAAATATTTCAACTTGTCTCTTTTTGGACAATTTTTATTCTTTCACTTGAGTCCTTGAATACCAGATCAACTAACTGGGACTATTTTATCTGTCACATAGCTAAATGGAGAATGAAGATTGTTATCAATCCATCAAATGATGGAAAAGTGTCGCAGAAAACTTATATCATCATTAGAGGTTATGTTTGACGTATGTAGTTACACAAACATAATATAAATGTAATTGGTTTTTATTCCAGGCTAGATGCAAGTAATTTCTGTGCACAGTAATGTATTCTTTTTTTCCTAAAGATTTCAGTCATAAAACCTGGAGGATTACTGTAACATTTTATACATGAAAATATGGAAACATTAAAGTCTGGGAGCTAAAACCCATAACAGAGCTACAACCTAGGAAATTGGCATTACTAGAGAGTGATACATAGTCATAACTCCAACTTCTGTATCAACTCATTAGTATTTCAAGACTGCACTGAACCAGCTACCTATTAATTAAGGCAGCTGTCCAATGTTTTTCAAAGTACTTGGAAAATATGCATCATGACTGCTTTCACCAAAGGTGAACTTGCTACTAACTTGGTTATCTAGAGACCAAGATAAACAAATGTATACAGTTGAAGCTTAAATAACACACGGACATGATATATAAATCAGTAGATGGAGAGTCATACAGTAGACTCCTGATTACCTGGATGTCAGTTGGGATCAATAAGGATTTACTTGGGCACTTATATAGTTGTGCATAAAGTAAGAAATTAACAATATCTATTCACTTCAAGTACAGCATGTCATTCTTTCCTCAGCTTTAAACAATTTATTAAGCTGCTCTTAGACAATTCCACAGAATTCATGAGGTAATCTGATTTAAAGACCCTCCTCATTTAATTTAAAATAAGCTTTTGTAACCAGGACTTTGGGACAGAAAGCTAATATTAACATCAACAGTGAAACTTAAGATCTAAGGAAAACATATCATCTAAAAATTCCCTAATTTTGTTTTTATCATTTGAACCAATATCCAGAAATTGTGTTTAACACATTCAACCCAACTTTCTAACAATGTGGCAGCATTACTTCCCTTATTTTGCAGAATATTGAAAATGTGCCAGCAGCATCATTATGCTACCAAAGTAAAATATAGACAACACAAATTGATATCAGTCATTATGAATGTGTTTAGCTATTTGATTAAAAAGCACATTTTTATAGTAAGAAAAGTTTCGAAGGTTTAACATTAAAAATGATTAACAACTTTTTGTTAATGATATTGTAATTGTTCATAGTTGCCGTGAGAGAAAAGAAAGCTCAAAATACTAAATGAATAATTGAACATAAGTAGATTTGAAGTTCTATTAGAAGCAGTAAAGTAAAATACAGTAAAAACTGGTTATGAATTTTTTAAGCGCACCAAGTGAAAACGGTGTCTTAAGTAGGATGGCATTATAACAGGGTTTAGTAATGCTGCTGCCTTATATTCTTAAAGAATAGACTGCTATTCACACAAAGAGAGCATCATAGTTACTTCATTTTGGTCATTTTTCACTCTGCAATGAAGCAATGTTCAGAAGAATAATTGGGGAAGAATAAAGAATTGACAGCAGTAGGGGAATCAAAGAGCACAATCCATTAAAAGCTATGCTCAACAGTCAAAAAACACTGCATTCCCTTTCCAGCATGTTTTACTACTTGAGATTACAACGAAAGGAACACACTGCCAGGCAAGTATTTAACCTATGGTTCTGCTTTGTCCGTGAGAAGAAGGAATAAAGAAGATCTCACTCTGTCTCATAGTACAAATCAGCTTCGCTATATAAATTTTATTCTTATAAAATTCATCATTTCAAAGAAGATATTTACAAGAAACCATCCTAGAGATAAGGCAAATTGTTGAGAAGATGACAGAGATGATGTAAAATAATTTGGCCTATCAATGAGAAAAATGCTGGCTAATGCAGGTTGCAGTGCATCTGAGGACAGGAAAAATCTGGATCTTAAGTGGAAAGCAAGGTGTCTTAAGTGGTATTTTTATGATGTGTTTCATCTGAAAGGGACTGGAAGGCAATTACATATTCAGCAGGAGCATCTTAAACATGTTTGACTGTAGTCTTATATAATGACCACTATTATTCAGATAAAGAACTTATAATATACATTTTAATATTAAACTGAAAAGCAAATCTTTGAAATTATGAGTCAAAACACTTCCTCATTGTTTTGTGATGTTCAAAAAATGAAGTACTGTCATAACTACTTTAAAATGTTGTTCCCTCATAAAGTAATTTTCAGTCAGTCCCATGAAAAATTTCTTAAGGGTTTTCTTTTTCTATTCTATGATTAAGTACAAATCTGTATTTTCAAATTTATATGGAAGGAATTTCTCCAGATTCTGCAGAATATCTGGGCAATCAATTATCAAGGGTTTTGTTTTTCAAATCACCAGGGTAATTGGGAGTCTACTGTACATTTTATACAAAAACATTATGAATTCCACTGGTATACTTACAAACCAACAAATCTGGTCAATTTTCAAAGACTTTTAAATATGATTAATGATTTATTTTCATATGTGCTGCTTAAGAAATATATTGGGAAGCAGCATAAAAAGTATAGTTAGTTAAATTGTGCAGCTACATAAAATCACATCATCAAAAAGAAAAATACTACCAAAAGTTTCAGAAAATAGAACCAACCTGCTGCCTCATCCACTTTGGCTGCTTGAGCTAATGTAAGGAATGACTGACCCACTCTTTGAAATTCCCTTTTGTATGGCCCTTGATGTTTTTTTGCTTGATCAACAGAAGTCACCATCAGATTTTTCACAGCCAAATCCATTTCATGCACATACCTTGCAAAATTTTCTGATCGTAGCTCACTAGAGTTGACAGGCAAATATTGAATTAATGAAAACTTAACTCTTCAAACATAAAATTAATGCTGAAGAAAGCCACTATGCATACTTTCAGAATAAAACATCAGATTTACATATGAAACAAATGATTTTGTTTTGCTTTGAATGAATTTTTTTAGGAGTTTCGTCCTAAGATAAATAATAAAAATAATAACTCAGATGAAATAGAATCTGCCAATCATCAGGGTTCTTCAAATACAGTATCTTCATAAAGCATGTAAAGGCCAGTATATACTTCATGAAAGTGTTTATCAGCGAGTTTCTCAAATTGAGTGGATTAACTGTAATGGGTATTGCAAGGAGTACTGCAAAATCAACATGAAAGGAGCAATACATGGCTGACTAATTATTTTAAAAATAAATTTCAAAGAAAATACTAAGTTAAACATCTGCATGAGCATAAAATCCAGAACTGTTTTTACACAGAAAACCTAAACAGTTACACCTTTCAGGGTTTCATTAATGAAAACAATCTATTGCATGAGATGCTATAAAAAGATACTGATGAATGTGAATTAGAAGTAAGAACTTCATTTCTAACCATAAATGGGAGGAACATACAAATTTAACATTGCAAATGTGTCCCTGGAAGGAAGTCATAGTATTAAAGAAGAAGTGATAGCAAAGAGAAAAATTCATTTCTTTAAGAATGAAAATTAAAAAATTGAGAATAAAAAGGAACCATCCTATGATAAATAACATTAAAACTGAGTTATAAAATGAAAATAAAAAGGTAAAGATGTGTCAAGCACCTTGGTAAGTCAGTATTCTTGAAAAACGATACAATTACAGAAGAATACGACTCCCATCTCTTTAATTCCATTCCCTCATTTCTTGGATGAATAAGGTTAGTAGAAAAGGTCTAGATTTAAATGACACCAATACAAAGGATGTTTTTACCCTTAAATTCACCGTACATTTAAGATAGGGTAGGAAGATTGATATTGTGTATGGATAGATGAGAACAATTGGCCACTGATCTTTTGAGTTTACTTACCAAACTTTGACTTGAAGATTTCATAATATCATTAAATATTAATGAAGAATACCTTTTTCCATGAAAGTCTACACACAAGGAGAGTAACTAAAGGAATAAAATTTTCAATACCTCTTTCCAAATGTTGAGTTAACTTTTAATCTAAAAACCACAAAGCAGAATGCTTCTACAGATTCACCTCTTCATCTGTGAAAACATCTATTTGACTTTCAGATATTAATAATATGTGAATGTATGTAGAATTCAAGTATGTTCAATTCTTATCACAAACTGAGACATAAACATGAATTTTGAAAATTGCAGAAATATTACAATGATAAAAACAAAATTTCAAACAGAGGATAATTATAACTAAGGTAATAATTGAGAAAGAAGGGTCACCAAAAAGTACTGCAATCAATCATATGATAAGGCATTAAATCAAACGCCATCAAAAATAGTAAATTTCTCAATTTCCACAACAGTTTTATATCCCTGGTTAATATCAACAAAATTAGAGAAAGATGCTTTCATTTAGGGGACCAAATTTATATCATAAACTGCAGATTTTGGCTCTCAGTTGCAATTATGCAAATACTTAAATTCATTCCTTCAGAAAATTCTTATACCATACAGCTCAATTTCACTTATTCCAATATATGTACCGATTTTACCCTTTCTTTTCAACCTGAGAACATAGGCTATTATAATTTTAGAAATCTACACTAAGAATAGTTGCTCTTTTTGAAGATGCAATTTTTATTTTGTTTAGCTAAAATTTCCTAATTTCTAAATAAAAGGCTGAGCTGAATATTATAAAGAATCAAATACATCAAAAATTGAGTTATTTTAAGTATATACAGTAATTAATCTCAAATTTTGTGTCTTGATTTTCTGAACTAATTCTGATAGCCTTTTTGTACTACAATTGAAGGTTCTACAAAAAATAATTTGAAAGCCCTTCACAGCTTTGCCATTTAAATTTCTCCAACTACTAAGTTGTGTGCATAAAAAGTAATAATAGGCAGATTATTGAAATTTTTCGGATAAAGTTGAACAGCAGATGACATCTATTTAGTTTAATCCATAATTCCACACCATTGGAATTAAGACTCCTAAATTGATCCCTGAGGAGCAGTAAGACATTTTAAACTCTTTGATTCAACTGACCAAGGTTTTGATATGAATCATTATTAGTTACCTCCAAAGGCTCTTCCTTCTCTTTGAAAATGTTCAATCAACATCAAAAAGTAGTCAAATAAAAAAGTACATATATAAAGCAAAGCTCTAAGCTAATTAAAAACTACCAAATACAAACAACCTTAAAATCAAGCAAAAACAGCTCACTATTAGTGAGTATATAAGAATACTTGCATAGAAATAGGATCCATGGGTCTTTCTGGCACCTTCAAAGCAAGAAAGTAATTGGCTCCCACAATCTCATCTTTCTCAGCTCTCCTCTTCCCAGCTTTCCATCTCTTCTCATCTGTACAAGTTATAAAATGCTGCCAAACCCAACACTGGGATAGGATAGGATGCTTACACACATAATCAACAAATGCTTGTAGCTGCATTCTTCGATGCTCAATAAATATTTCTTCATATCTGCCTGTAACAGACAATTCACTTTGAATTTTCAAGAACTGAAAGTTTGAACAATTACATGCATTCATAAAAATTTAACTTCTTTAATCACCTGAAATTTGCTTGTCTGGAAGAGGCGGTATGGCCAGCAAACAAAATTTCTCTACCAGTCTTTCATGTAGCCAATCAAAATGCTTGTATCTTCTAGAAACTTGTATGTTGTTAAACTGAAAAATCATTCAATTAATTATGAATGGTGAGTATGATGGATTCAAGAGTATAAATCTATGGCCAGACATAAGATTGTGTACATACAGTTGGAGTAAGCTGATAAGCAATGAAGCTCTTCAGCCCTTTCAGCTTTGACTCTTTCTTAGGAGATGCAACAATGCAAGAGTAAGGTTCTCTAATAGGATTCCAAATAATTCCTTCCTCGCTTTCCTAGGTAAAGGAAATATTCATCAAATATGCATATTAACATAGACTCAAGCCCTTAAGCTTGAGCATACCTCATTCTGAAGGGAGAAAACCCTGGACAAAACTGAGTGATTGTCTTATATATTGATTTTTGGAGACATTAAGTGGTTGTTAAAGAATCAAACCATATGCAAGGTATTAGATTTTCAGAAATGTATTTACTGAATGCTTCCTTGATTGTTGGTCCACAGGGTCTCCTTCTAATATGCCAAAATGAGAATGTGTTTTGGAAATATTATGAATTTAAGGAACAGAACAAATAACGCAAAATATATTACATATGAATAATGTACAAAGCTAATACTTTAAACTATGAATACATTCTCATATAACCCTTACCAGAATTCCTTACTGATATTATGAAGATTAACGGTCCAATTTTGGGAGAGTTATTATATGAGAAACATTAAATGGCTTATTCAAGCCCAAAAAGGAAAACTTAGACTCTTATATTAAAAAAAATGAATTCCCTAAGGCCCTAAGATCCATTTAATGGAAAATTATAGTGATAGATTTAAACAATCACAACTGACAAACACACAAAAGCATTCGATAACCGGAAAAATCTCTTTAGCTGGGACTCAAAACAGCAATCTAGGGGTTGAGGAACTAACATACTAACTACTCTTGATAAAGCAAAGGGAAAAGATGAAACAATTATGAATATGAAAAATAATTACCTGTATAAATACTTTATCTACATCTGTGACTGGTGTTTTAGCAGTGCCAAGAACATAATTTTCCACACCAGATTTAACAAAACTAAATCTATTTATTCTTTTAACAGTTGTCTTTCCATCACCCCTCCCTGAAAATAAGACAAAAAACAGTACAGTACGAGTTAAAAATAAGATGAACAAAATAGCTAGTGTTTCTATTTGAAAAGTAATTCAAGATACTCTATAATAATTGTGAATAAGATTATCTAACAGCTTGCTTCCCTACAAATTAACATGATATTAGATCTAAGAATGACATGTGATGGAACTGAACTAACTGCAGCAATGTTCCTAGAGTGTGGATAGCAGAGTGGTACTAACCCTTAAGAAAAAATGCCAGTCCTTGAAAATATTATAATCATGTTGTAATATTTTTAATAAACTTACAGCAGTTGCAAACTCAACATACTTTTATGTTTTTGATATATTATAATGGTTTTGAATTTTAAGTATAAATTATTTACAAAAATAGCAACTTCTTTACAACTCAACAAAGTCTTTAAGTAATTTAATTTACGTTAACAATGGAGATTTAAAAAATACTACTAAATTAAAAATACTACTAAAATTAAATAGTCAAAAGTCTCTAAACTTGTAATACTTATGTTGTAACCTGTAATATCTGCAGGCTTATACACCTATTGAGTTTAGAAAACATTTGACTAAAGAATTAAGATTGTTTTACTTTCTTTGAAGCTTAAAATATACCATTTTCTGCTTGAGGATGCACTATAATTTACAATTCAGGAATGGATAAAAAATTTAAAAGGTGATCGAATCAGTAAATTCAACATGAAAGTTTCAAATTCACAGATTTCTTAGGAGAGCATGTACTTCTACATTAGCCATATTTCCTTTTTGGTATTGAGAGTAGGTTAAGACTCCATTTACTATTGGTGACTTGAAAAGCTTTTAAAAGCTAACTTTGATTGAACATACATCACTTTGAAATACTGAAGATGAATAAATAATTATGAGAGAAAAAAGCATATATTTTCTTATAGATACAGTAAAAATACTTTGAGCTGATATTAGGATTACCTATGGAGGCATCATCTCCCATGCCGCCAGATCTGGATAAAAATGACTGACCCACACCACCAGTACCACTGGTTTGAGCACGACTAGTACTTCCACCTTCTGAATCGTCATCCCAGTCATCGTCCCAGAAGTCTTGGCTATCACCCTAAAAACATAAATGGGTAAAAATGGATTTATTACAAGGCTACAACTCAATTCAAGTGCTTCACATCTTTATCTTAGCTAAACATCACAGTCTCAGGTCTCACTTGGTGGTAGTGTGTGACAACAAAGTTCTCCATGATAAATTTCTTATACTATACCACAAAATAAAAGATACACGACCTAGGTTTCGCGGCGAAGCCACATCATCAGCTGAAACAAAGGGCGAAACACTCGGAATTTATACAAACACCGAACCAATGAGAAAAGGTGAAAATTGAATATAGAATACAATGAATCAAGATAGGAGGAAGATTAATGCAACATTGGAAGGAGCAGGATAATTGAAAGGTAAAGGAAAAGGAAAAACTTATAACAGATGCTCTCTTCTTAAACTGAGTTTTGAGGGTATTATATTACCATTCCATTTTAAATCAAAGAATGCACATGAGGATCTAACAAAGGAGACAATTTTTGTGCCAAATGTGTTATCTCCAAGAGACAAATCTTTAGGAGAGAAGATGAAAAGGTTTATTGGAGCTGGCATAGATATACATATAACCTTATTATATTCAGACCTTAAATATTGTTTTGCAAAAAGAATTCTGCAGTGGAAACAATATTTATCATCATTATTTTCTGGTATTACTGAAAAATCATAGAATGTTTATTGCCAAATATATTTTATAAAAGAAGCCAAGTCTTCAAGAAATTAAGCTAAACTTTCCTGTAAAGTATTATAAAATATCAAGCATCTGAAAAGGATATGACTGAAGAAAATGTTACCTTTATGTCACTAATGATTGAATCCTTTCATACATGTTACATTTTCTTCTTCAGAATCCATCCCACCTCCCTGGGACTCAACATTCCTTTCCTAACTAACTTCCCAATGCCCTATTTTCAATATCCATCAACTATAACTAGAAATATTTACATATCTAAATACTCCAGTTCATTTCTTGAGATGACAGCTGAATATCTCAAAATTAGTCGTGGCTCACTTGGGTGGAGTGTATTTGAAAGGCATTTCTGTTTGTGCAATATAGAAATATAAACTACATGTTACTGTTCATTTCAGATGCTATTGCAACCCTCTTCTTCCAAGTGATTCTATATTTCATAAAAGCTTTTTTAGAGGAATCCTAAACTTCTGAACCATGACATAGCTTATTGTCTATTGATCTTACCACAATGGACATGCTTGGAGCTCATAAGAAAATTTGATTGTGGAGTCCTTTTGCAGCAGTTTCTCCGAAAATTTTGGTTCTACCAACCTTCCCTAAGAACCTCACACATTCCTCACTGTGTCCATTGCTATTCAAAACTCATGTGCAGGGTATCCCTGACCTGATAGTTCCTTCCTAATACCAGTAGGTGCTGTATTAATTTTGAACATCAAGGTACACAAATAAAATTATACTAAACAAAATTTGCAAAAAATGTGAAAAATATAATCACAATATTTAAGAGTTAAATAGGAATGACCATGAATTAAATTTGCCGCCATAAAATCTGTGAAAAAAATAGATTAAAAATAACTTGCCTGTTGTGCATATTGGTTACCACTTGAGTCATCACCGAAGTTTCCATCAGGGGGAAAACCTTCCATTGCAGGCTGATCCTGCATGAGATCCTGATTTCTACTGGAAGACGATTGATCAACAAGTGATGGATGTAGAGTATGACCTGCTGACAATTCCTGAAGAAAGGAAAGTCATACGGTTATTACTATGTTTGGGACAAACACCAATCAGGATGATGGAAGAGAAAAGCAACACAAGTCCTAAGACAAACTAAGAAATATATTCTTCATATTATTACACTCCTATATTTTCAGTGATTTAAAGATTCTAAAATTCTAATTTTTAAAACATTACAGAGTAAAAAATACACTAGGAAAATAAATTTGCAAATTGATAGTTAGAAATTTAGAATATCTATAGACAGCTTCAGGCATAGAAGTTGCACTGATTAACTCAAGAGTAAATCATTGGAAAAGTGCAATTGCACAACTTAGTAATCGTTTTTGCATGATTTTTACAAGTTCTTTGATTACACATCATAAGGAATTGGATTTTTTTATTCCAACCTCATCAAGCAACAGACATAACACACAACAAAGAGTACCAGATAACAGTAGCTACTGAATTTACGTGACATCCTATAATCTTTTAACTTCAAATCATTACCTAATCTATAGCTAACAAGAATCTTCTGAGGATGCACCAATAGAATCAAGTTCTGAACGAAAAGTTCATGGAAAGGATGGACTTGAATTGAAAGAAGAATGGGAAATGGTGACATGCATCCTTGAGCTCAAGGACTCTAGACAATCAGAAAAATCTTGCATAGGAGTATGTGCTTGCCTCAACATATGCAGCTGGGAATAATCCAGTTTTTCCATCTTTATTAGTTCCTTCCCACCATCCTTCACCTGCATCTTGTCTTGTTACTTGAAGAATTTCCCCAGAAAATATAGATAGCTCTGCTGACCCAGGTTCTCCTTCAAAGTCGTACAAAGCCCTCACCTATGAAAAAAGATATAATTAATAATCTCCAGGTAATGAAAGGCAAAAGATGTCATGAGGTATCATCATCAAAAGAACAAAATTGAAATGATGATGAATGAAATGAAGATTTTAATGAATCAATACTTAAGACATCTGCTTGGAAAGAAAAAAACCTGGGTTTAAGTCCCAGTCAGGTCAACATTTTTTGCTTCCACTTATCTTTATGATTTCAAAATTATTTCCATTTGTTAAAAATATAATTAATACACACAAAAAACAATAATAGGTCATCTGAATAACTAAATAAATTGGTAGATTCAATATAAGTTATACACAGTCTGATATTATCATACATCAAATTAGAATATGACAAAAGCATACAATACTTTAACTAGTTATTAATCATGTTTAACAAGACTATGTGGAGCAACATAATCACTTACAACAGGAAGGTTTAAGAAACATAGACTAGTAGCAGATTGGACGGGGTAAAACACATATAGTGGCCACATTAGCAAACAAAAACTAACAATAAATATATCAATTCTTTACTTAGAAATTAATTTGTGCTTATTTCAGGAATGAAGGTTCACAATGAATTCTCAACCAATTCTTTCTGAGGTGAGACAATTTCCATAAATTTAGTCATAAAAATTAGTAATAAAAGGGTAATAATGAGGCCAGATATTTCACTATCACCAACCAACAAATCAGAGCATTTGAAATTACCTTATTATTTTCTAAACTGTATGACTCTGTGAGCTTTTTTGATAATGTAGATGAATATACACCACCACATGAAATTCGATAGAACATTGGTTAGAAGCAAAATGATACTATTAAAACACGGATATTCAACCAGCATTTAATGTTGTTTGATCAACGATTCTTTACATGGTTAAATCTGAACAAAATAAGCAAAAGAATCCGTGAGCTATTTCACTGGAAATTATTCATTTCGAACGTTTCGGATGAGAATCAACCCCTTGCAAGCAAGATTCAAAGGCTATCAACGATACCTCCTGAATTTTTCATACCGTCTCACTGAAAACAAAATCACTTTTAGAGAACGATTCTCAATTCATACAAGATTTAGCATCCTTTCCTTGTTCGTAGAGGCTAGGAAGAATGTTTTTCATGATTTGGGAGGATACAACAAACCGATTACGGTAAGGAAATATTTTCAGTTATCAAAACTGAAAGTCTAAGCTAAATAATATTCTTTGCGCGACGGATCGACGAATAATATTTATGATGATGAAGGTATGTTTAAAAAATTGACAAGTCAACTATGTAATGCAGACATCATCAGAGTTATATACCAATTGTCTGATGATTCAAATCCGAACCCACAAGCAATATCACACAGGCTACGCTTGAGAGTCAGCATTGTTTGAGAAGCTTCGTCATCCGTATCTATCCTAAAATGATACGCTATGACATAGTTCCGTAGACGTTTCTGAATGTAACGCTAAACTGATAGCAAGTAGCTTAGCGCTTCATAGACACAAATTATAAATAGTTGTACTTTATAAAATTGAAAATTCGGGTTGTATTGATTGAACATAGAAAACGGTTCTTGAAATGAAAATAATAAAGACAAGCCGTAACAATAAGCAAATATTAGTTTTATTTATATCGAGTAACTGCCCTCGTCTGCTCTAGGAAGTTTATCAGCTTATCCCATATAAGCCTAGGAAGATTATCAATATATAAAATAAGTAAATGAAGTTTTTATGGAAAAAGATGTCGAATGAAGAGAATATTAGACTATATGAGAGAATTTCATAGATGACAGCAGAAACATAAGACAGAAGAGGCACCACGACCTCCCACAGAATACGATCAAATGTAACTCTGTTACCTGCATTCCAGCCATAGCAGCCAACAAATAAACTTATTCCGAATCACTTTAACATGTAAAGGAGCGAATATCCTCCCTATGTAGATGTGAAAAAGAATACACTTCTCCGAAATCTTTCACTTTCAATCGTCGTTACATCATTACTCCAAACCTTTGAAAATACGTCGCCGACTTAAGCGCCACAACTCAGCCGGATGTAACAATGGTATGAAATTTTGAAGACTAACGAGCCATCTTCAGATGAGAAAAGGAATTGCGAGTTCTTCCTTTCTTCTGAATACGTAAACTTTTCTGAATTATCATTTTAGCTGAGTTCTATACAGGTTCATGGATTTCTTAACTGGTCGAAAACTGAATATTCGCTGCATAACACGAATCTTAATCCAGAGTAAAAATTGAGAAATTTTCCTCCCACAAACTTTTCTTTAACTTGAAAGACCTTTCAATTCCAATTCTTTTCCAGTAAATGTAATTTAAAACTGACTCATTATCCTCAAAGGCATAAAAATATACCACAATGAAATGGTAACGACTTATTTCGATGTATAAATAACTTTATCGGAATAAATATAGGTGTTAATCTATAACTCGAAATATTATAACAGCTAAAATTTTGGGTTATTTTTTGGTATTCATAAGCATAATTTTTATATGGTAAGCTGTGAATATAAACAATATATTTGGGTAGATACAACAAACAGAAGGTAGTGACATCCTTGTCTTAATAATCTCGTTATACTATCATAAAGCAAAGGATTGATGTATACTACACATCAACTAAAAATTTGTGGCACAATAAACCTGGCACTTATAGGCTCACAAACTTACAAAAAAAGCATTATTTTGTAATTTCCAGTGTAAATTCAAATATAAAAAGAAGAAAACGCCAACTGTGGATTCAAATATTACTATTATGATGATATTCAGCGAAAAATAGATTGCAGCCTATGAAATTTGGGAACAACTACAAGTCACCCACGCATACTATGCGGCACACCAATTACTTCATCACAGAGCACTAATATGACGCTGGAAACAGTTTGAGAAGCATTACTTTACTGAAATTAATTTAAAATGTATCACAAGGGTTACGTCTAAATGACGATAGCATTCAAATTCGGAAAGCGCTATCTACTAGCGGTGGTTTGCAACTAGAAAAAGCATCGGCCTTGCTTTAGTTTCGTTGTCCTGTCTTGTGACGCTCTTCATGATTCATAAGGAAGTCAGTTTAAGCCTCGCGCGCGAAAGTTGTTACCCTAATTATACCATTGGCGATCTTATTGTGATAATTTGTTATCTGATTTTGGCGATGCAAGTTTTTAAACAGCCAATTCCGTAATTCAGACACCACTTCCTCTGAAGGAAGATTTCTCGGGTTTCCAGCCGGGTCGTATTCAGGAACAAGTCCGCATCTTTCTTGACCACTTCCTCTCTTGATTTCAATTCTACTATAAACCACGAAAAAGCTTGGGCACTTTCTTGCGTTCTTACTTTTCTTTCAACATCGTTTTGAGACTTTTCTGTTATAGCCACCGTGACTGCTGCTCTATCTATAAAAACTATAATATGTGTCGATTGATAAGGAATCTTATCTAATAAAGCGCAGTAGCGAATATGGAACTTTTACTCTAAACACGCCGGCAAGGTGTATAACCATCGAGTCATCATATAACCTCTGCAGCCATCTTCAGGGATGAAGATCACTTCATCCCTGAAGATGGCTGCAGAGATAGCAGCCGAAACGTCGGACTTGTTCCTGAATACGACCCGGCTGGAAACCCGAGAAATCTTCCTTCAGCACCTTCGCCGGGAAAGCACCGGATCTTTCTTGACCACTTCCTCTCTTGATTTCAATTAAATATAACTAAATATAATATATAATTAAATATAACCATCGAGTCATACGAAATTCCTAATTTTGGCGGCCCGCAAGGAGACGGGGAATATGTAAGACGTTGCTCAAACGGCCGTGAATAGATCCCCTATCACGCGGTTTTTTATTGTAGAAGTATATATTTATGTAGTAGGGTTTGGTCTTTATTAAATATCACAGACCACATATGTAGCCATCTCTGCTTCAGTGTATAGCACCGTAATTTATATAGATAGATACAGGAGTCATGGTGGCTAAAACAGAAAAATACCTGGTTTTGAACGTATTAACTTATCTTCTTTGGATCGAATGATACAATGCTATCTGGTTAAAGTTTGAATACTTTTGCCAGAATCAGAGTCGATGAAAATGAATAGACTATTTTATAGAAGTTTCCTGATGAATTAGGCTTAGCACAGAACCAGAATTGGATATAGAAAGGTAAGAAGAGATAAGCACTTGAAAGTGGAGAATAATTAATGAGAGAAATCTTAATTCAGGATAGGGATTTGGCTGCCTTGAAAACAGAAGGGTATAATCTCTCAAGCATGTTCATAAAATAGCTTTCAATGTTAAATTTAATGGATTTAAAAACTAACCACTTCAGCAAACTGTTTAACCACTTTAATGTTAAAGACTTTTTAACCACCAGAAGATTTATTGCAGTTGACTTATGTGCTTCTCTTTAGTGAAAGAGCTTAGAGGTGCCCCTCATAAAAATATCAAATGCTTGAAATTGGTGAAATGTTATGGATTTCTGTGGCCTCAAGATAGCCTAGTGGGAAATGCATTCACCTTTGGTGGAAGCGATCCCAGGTTCAATTCCAAATGGGTGCCAAAATTTATTGGTGTCCATCCAGAGCCTTGATAAATATGAGCCCTCAAAGGGATGTTGCATCAACAACTTTACTTTAATGCATTTCTGTAGTTATTTGACATTTCAACAACAAAATAAAAATTTTTTAGTCACTTAAGGGAGATAAGCAGATTTGGGATTCAGCTGGATTGCATGAATTGGTTCTTGGAATTTCCTAAGTTCGTTGAGCTGTTTCTAAAAATCTAATACAATAGCAGTAGAACTATGTCATATGTATGAAAATGTACTATAATCTGCTCCTTACAATGAGAATATAGTTTCAAATATTGAATTACTTAATTCTTTAAGTTCTGTAAACTAATTTTTAAATCAGGAAAAAAGAAAAACTGTATATATTTAGGACTGCAGCATATGGTTGCATACTCCTTGGGGATAAATTTATGAATTCCTCCATTGGACATGAGGTTAAGGCCAGTTTCTCATGGAGCCACTCAGAAATGCTTCAAAGTGGTTGGCTGGCAGCAATTCTACTACTAGTACACCACTACTGGGGTTTTCATATTTCATGATTTTATTTACTTTAACACTCGTACTGATACTACATATTGCCATGAATGCATGACTTCAGCAGTGGCTCCTTGAGAACACTCCCATTTAACTCTGGCTGTACTCATTAGAAGCACCACTTTTCCATGCTGGCTTCTGCAGTGGAGGAAACCAACGCAATCATCTGTGCTATGTGTACTTTCCAATTCAACCCCATTGTTTGCCAATGGCAGCGCTGCTGAGTGAATTTTTGTGAACAGGCCCTAGATTTTCCTAGGCTAATTAACATAATTACAACAGTCAAAGTACTGATGGGGGAGAGATTATTACATCTCTGAGAAAGCCAAATGTATGATTCTGTTGAGTTGTATCCATGGAGAGTTTTTAGTTTAGTTTTGAATACAGCCTGTAGTAGTATTTCTAAAAGTGCTTTGACAGCCAAGATCATTTGGACTCCCACCAGGAATCGAACCCAGGAACTCTTTCTCCAAAGCTTAATGCACTAGCCTATATAGCTATCTGGGAGCCCTAAATACAACCTGAAGTGCCTCGTCATTACCTAATTTGGTTTTCTGTAGTGGAGTGGTGGTGAAGAGGGGTTTCACTGGATTTTAGAATTAAGTTCCCTAAACAAGCATCAGAAAAGCCCCTTGGAAATTATCACATACACAACAATAATACAAAACCTATCTTTTAATATTACAATAAAAAACATTTGCAGAATTTCGTGGAAACCCTTCAACTCATCTGGAAAAGGCAGTGGATTGCTGAATGTAGTAGTGACTTATTACTTGCTGCAAGTAAGAGCCATCTTTTCTGTACTTGAGAAACATTCTGAATTTCCCCCAACTCATTTTTCTAACTAGACATTATTTTTAATAATAATTTGATTAGATTATAAAGTAATAGTAATTCTTTAGGTATATCGAAAATATTCAGATTATTCAATTTTCTTTCAAAACAAACCTATATTTACTTCAAATAGTGTGACTTGCTCAAATTTTGTCTACCATTTATGTTCTATTTTAAAATCTCCCATGAAATACGAGTATTATCGCATTTGTCATGATGAGATAGATACCACTCCACTTAAGCAAATTTCAATTCACACAAACAAAATGAACAGGTATTATCAAAAGCTACAATTATGATAATTATTCATATGATAAAGATGAAACTAAATAAAATGTCTCTACATAAATGAAGGATAAAGGAATGGAAATAAAACAACTATACTGAATGGAATTTTTTCAGATGACAACCATGTCTTTTTTATTCTGAATTTGACTGTAAGAGGAGTTTATTTAACCTCATGCTAAGTAATGTTTGAATTAAGAATGACATCTGATATTGTATCATATATGCTCAATACATACCGGATAATTAAAGCATTTACAGGAGAATTCAAGAGACTGAGAACTCACCTCTTTTCAGGGAGAATTTCTTTATTGTTATCATCATAAACAAGTTTTGTTATATATGATGGAATAAATCATAAATGAAAGATCAACAAAATGATTTCACACCATTTGATTGTAACTGAAATCCAGAAATGGCATATCCATTACTCAAAGTTAATCTTTATTAGAAAAAGTTAGCAATAAGTCTATAATTCCCGTGTAGCAGAAAGAAGTTTATGTTATTATAACCAAAAAGTTTATTCATAACCCTCTTTACGTAATATTTAACCAATAATTTGGGCCTTTTTAAATTGACATTCTTAGAGTGATAGAGATTTTTTAATCTTTATAAGTTTCTAGGAGTATCAATAAGAAAATAGATACCCATGGCAATTATAAACAAATCTAAATGAAAATTAAATGTGTGCAGATTCTAATTTCCAAATAAATGAGATGGGGTGTTGAACTTGCAGCATGTAATGCCAAAGGGGCACTCAAAAAAATTCTTTCAGTGTTCAGGACTAAGACAAAATTGTCTTTACTATAAATGCTCCAATTGAGTTTAAGAAAAGCAACAAATGGAAATTTGAATAATTAATAATTGCTTTAGGTCAATGTTCAATATTAATTTCAAAATATCTCCATCTCATGATATTGCTGGTGCACAAGAATCTTATTTCATAGAAATTGATTTTTGTCAACTGAAGGTTTGGCATCCCTTTTCAAGTATTAATATAACATTTGACAAAATTCAATCAATGGAATAGAAAATCTACAATGAAATTCCATTTTTAAGTATGCTTAACTATTGAGGAAAACCAATATAGCTTTAATTAATATGTTCCTTGGTCAATGAACAAAGCAGGGCTAGGAGCTGGTTTCACGAGAGTGGTGCATGAAAGAATATATATTTATACATTTTTAAAATAGTTTAAGGAGCATGAATACTTCTGCAATTTTAAAGGTGTAAATTCACATTTATTACATCCGATAAATATGTTCACCATTGGGAATGCCATAGATAAGTAGTGAATTTACAATGGACAGGTAGATGCAACTAAACTTGTAAAAGAAAGCAAATGGTCACACTTAGAAGATACCTATGACATTTTTTGTTGTTAATCACTCTGAACAACTGGTAGTTTTTCATGTATTAATATAGATGCCATAAAGGCAATTTTGGTTTCTCATTTTGGCCTAAACCCCAAACCCTAATATCATCGAAAGAAAAACTTGCAACTCAGAAATCCATAAATCTCATTAGAAGATTGATCCCACTCTTTATAATACATGCCCAGGTGTTTAAGAATGATGAGTGACCAGAAAATTCTTTAGATACTGTTTGCTAGATACTTTGTAGTTATAAAAGTCTAATTGCCCAACCCAACCCACATATTTTAAGCATAGGCTGAAGAATGAGAGTAATATAGATAAATTGATAACCATAAGACAAAATAGAGATTTAAATGAATCTGACTGAAGAGAGCTCCGAGGCCCAATCTTGCTTGAAGCAAAAAATACATGAATGTAAATATGTTAGGTGAGTAGTAGCAGCTGTTTTCATAAGTAACTGGTACGAGCAACTGTGTCACTGTACAGTTACATGGCTGAGTAAATCTGTAACAGTGCTTCAGATATATAATGGTAAGTAAATCAAAACAGAAATTATCATGCAGTACAAAACTCTTGAAATTTTTATTGGTGATTAATATCTTCTTGTTTAAATACCAACCAAAAACTACAAGAAAGAAATGAAAAGAATGCATTTCTTTGACATTTAATTCTTTATCACACGAATGTGTTTATATTTTCAAAATGATCTGTTGAGAATATTCAAAAGGATTCCTTTAAAAACAATCCCATTCATTTTTGCAGTCATTCAACTTTGACAGACAACTGGTTAACTATATTAGTCTGATAAACCAAAGATGCTCCCTTTCTTCCTTCAGGTTCAATGAAGCATTTAATTAAAAATTTTATTTTCAAAGACCTATAGGATAAAAATGTTATGAATAAATTAAATGATGATACATTTCTAGCGAATCTTCTTTTCATCCTATGATCTTTCAACGAATTCCCATATAGCTGTAATTTTGTAATCATGTACTTCAAATTCTGAGGGTTTCACTGAAAAAATTAAAATATCAAAAGAGATCCCCTGAATTAATACATATAAGGTGATATTCATCAAAGAAGACTGATTTTAGTAAAATATGATTGTCCACAAACACATTAACACTCATCTGTACAATGGATACATAGGATTTAGTTTTTAATCCTGATGATGTATGTCTTTCTGATGGAAATTGAATGATATAGAGAATCACTGAAATCCTGAGATGCCTCAAACCCTACTACACATCTTTCAATTAACAGCAACCTTTCAATATACTGGTCCCATGAGCAGAAATTCATTTACTATATTATCAGCAAAATTATTTAGAGTAAAGAACCATGAAGTAATATTAAAAATACATGGCATAATCTCAATTTTATGATCCATGGGATGGAGTGCATCTGAAATGAAGTTACATAAAAAACTGTGTAAGCTACATCATTAGGAGAACATGATTTTTAACTTGAAACTTTTAACCTCATGAATAAAAATATGAAATGACTTGAGTAACAAAGGACACATGTTCATAATCATGAGTATACCTCACTCTTCCCAAAAATTATTTCTAAGATTGTACACACAAAATATATTTAGCCTTCATTAAAATCATGTTATCCAAAGATATCCTTTTACAGATTTGAAGCTGAGTATAAAACTGTAAGGACTTGCTACTTTGATTTAATTATAATTAAACAATGAGTTTACGGTGGATCAAAGAGCACATCTGGACAGTTATGCATTACTTTAGGAAGATATTACCCCTAATTAGGGTAATTCATTTAATATTACAAAATGGCAAATGACTTTTTAAAACATAAATCCACCACTTATATTTTTGAAGGGCACCAGTAAGTCATAGTAGCTTCAGGCTGCATGTTAAATGCTTTTGGAAACTGCTACGTTTAAAAGATACCCAAGAATTCTGAAAATAAAGTCTCACTAAAATGCTAATTAAAAACAATCAAATCTCTGAATTTATATATATAATTTTATATTGATCAAACACTCAAAGTGCATGAAAATGAACAAACACTACATCCACAAAATCTACTTCTTTACCATTATACAAGAGTTAACAAAATCACCGCTTATAAAATACTTTGCAAGCTTGTTAAGCAATACTTCTAGACTTACATTACATGCATTTATTTCATGGAGTCATATACTGGGAAAGTTTTAATTATGTTCACAGAACACATCAAAGTCTAGAGATTGAAACTTAAAAAATCAATTTTTCATAAAATACGAAAACCTTTCTGGTCATATGAAATCTGAAAGGATTCTCAGTAAAAAGAAATGTGACAAAAATATTGACTGTGTATTGAGGATCCAATACACTTTACCAAATAAGTTTGTAACACAGTTTTACTTAAATTCATTAAAATTGGTTTCGTAATTGCACCACTTGACATAAGTCCCAAAAATATGTGTAATGTCCTTTAAGCGGACAGTTTAAGTCTCACAGGTAAGGAATAGTGCACAAACATGGTGAACAAATACACCATTATGTCTCTTATGTTAAAATTGTTTCCTTTTAAAGCAGGAAGTTTGGCAGTAAGTCATGGAACAAATTCACCCAATTTAAATCAGCACTCCACAAAAGTACGATCTTACATACTAATAGCCAGCCATGAGCATAGCCCACTATTT
Organism: Pachydiplax longipennis; assembly: GCA_036926295.1. NCBI lineage: Eukaryota > Metazoa > Arthropoda > Insecta > Odonata > Libellulidae > Pachydiplax > Pachydiplax longipennis. Next base: position 9,986,055 of record JAVFKF010000010.1, read on the forward strand.
AACTTCTTGACACCCAAGACAACCCAAATGCACCCGACACCATAATATTGCATTATTTCAAAATCTGTATGATCATTTCTTCATTCACAATAAAAAGCAAGACATCTCATTATACGCCATCAACTAATCTACACCCGCAAAATTTCTAGAGCCTTATTATAGCAAATTGCAATCCAGTCTGGCTGTGTGGCTCCCCATTGTATCTGGTTTATTTCTCCTTCCGCTGCTGTGTATGCAAGGATCGGGTCTTCAATGGCCCTGGGCATCTGCTGAATATCCCATATCAGGGCTTGATGGTCATCTCCTGAAATTATCATTGTAATTCATAAGTTACATACTTCAATAATGTTAATAAAGAGAACTTTTGATTAGTCAGGCTAACAATTGGACGAGTAGGCAAAAATAATCAGAAAATATGGACAATCCAAACTTTCACTTTAATTTATTTATGGGTTCATAACTTAATTCTCATCAATTCAACCATTCCAGAACAGATACAAGTGAATACCTCCTCTTACAACATAGGAATTTGAAATAAATAAAAATTTTGGAAGTCATACCAGCTGAAAATTCATCTCTTCAACTAATTATTACTTTTTTACAAAAATTATCTTCAAGTATTTACTTTTTGCGGTGGAGTTATTCTTCATACTTCAGTGTAGAAATGACATACATGTTAACCGTTTATTTCATATTTTAAAGCAGAAATCCAAATTTCTTATATTAGAAAGAAATTCCTAAACACTGAAAAAATCTTGAAAAGCTAATAAAAATTCTGTGAAAATTCAAGGAACATGCTAAGATGTAGTACCCTGATTGACTGCTATCTCCTTATCAATTGACACAAAATTGCAAGAGTGTGCTGTGGCTCTACCTTATATCTTTCCAAAAGATCAAAAGCTTGTTAAAAAACTTACTACCTTCGCTGCAACCCAAGTAAAAGGTGTAAAACTAAAAGCAAACCAAACTAGGTTGAACAAGTGAAGAACATCTGCCATGGAGTTTCATGTGAAGTGTTTGGAAGAAAATTTTATTATGATTACAATCAGTTAATAGTGTTAATACATTAATTTTTATGATTCTGTCATCTCCTTGGCATCAAGTAAAATGACTTATGTGAAAAAAATAGAGCAGCAAATTTAGATATGAATACCAAATAAAATCAAAAGGAAGGTTTTTTTACTCATCTCTGTGAAAATTTATTACTCATATCTCTCAATAAACCAAAATGATTTTTTGTGCGCTACATTCTGCTTAATATTAAAAGCTGATATTTCATAGGTATTTATTTCTACAATTATTTTCATTTCTAGTATGTATGATTAATTTCTTTTACAGTCATGCTTCTCATTCCATTTCTGTATGCTTGGGAAGATAAGTTTGGAAAAATACGAATTCACATATTAAATATAATCAGATTATCAAGTTGTTAGGAATGTTAGCATTCAGTTCTTCATCATTATCCTTTCAGTTTGTAGCTAGGAAGCAATGAAATGTTGCAAAACCTACTCGAAGAAATTAAATGAAAAGAAGTAACTTGAAAGTTACATTTGAACTAAGAACCTGAAAACCAAACATATCAATACATAATTTACACAATTACAGTATTCCCTATCTTTCTTATTAAATATCTGGTTGCTTGAAACCTGGCTTCTCTCACATGTTAACAACTATGGTTGTGTACCATTTTCATCAGCAGGAAATTATACTCACTCCCTCACTCTCTTCAAGCTTCACATTTGTTATGCTGTTTGCATTCAAGATGATAAGTTTTTGTATCCAGAATTTATACCTAGAGATGACCAATCCAAAACTCTATTACAAATAATAAAGTGCATATTCAATTACAAAATGTATTTAGCCAGTTTAGACCTTTATCTATATACCATGAATTGATATAGAAGAATGCCTTTAAAACTAAAGCAATCAAGGCACGGTCAAACACTGAATCAATGAAGCAATCTTCCTACTGCCAAGTCAAACAGCACAACTTCAATTCATTGTTTCTTTTGCGCAGAGGGAATATAATTCATGATAAGTATCTCTAAAGCATCAAATAAAATTTTCAGATGCATCCAGCCAAAGGCTTTTTTTTATTTCTGGCAAAATAGCTCCATGGAAGATTTTTCATGTGTTATATAAAACACAGGTTTTCAATTTTATTTACATTGACTTCCTTGTAGATTAAAAACTAATTTTATGCTTTTATATTCAGCAACCTCCAGAAGAGCTTTATGTAACACAAGATTATTTTCTCAGTTACAGGTGGGTGCAAGGGCAGATCTTTCAGACCTACTAATTTTTGAGACTCCTAGCTGGCTATAAACACAGCCTTGTGTTCTGGGTAATTTATTATATCCAAATTAAAGGACAAAACTACACAACCACAATCATTCTTTTTGGTAGCTTTGGTACTTGAATGTGGTATTAAAGTCAATATATTCCTCCTCTATGTTATCACCCACATGTTCTAAAGTTAAATTGCTTAAGAATCACTTATGAGGAGTCCTCATACAAACATGATTTCGTTTATGTGGTGGTATTGATCAGTCCTAAAATTGAAACCCCCATATGCTTTTTAAGTACTAGATCTTCATAGACAGTTGTTAAGATACTATCTTTGACTAACAGGCTATCAAGAAATAGATGAAAGAAACAGCAGTACATTAGTAGAGTAATTCAACTAAACATTACCTTAATATTTAATTTAAGTAAACGTAAGTCTATTTCAATTCAACATAGCAGTTAATTTTCGTGAGCATTATCAATTTTTGCAATTAGGAGAGAATATAAAATTGATAAAAATAAACCTGTACGTATGTTTATAAAAAATGAGAGAAGCATATCACCAGAAAATCTGTTATGTGAAACCATCTAGAAGATAGAATATTTAATTACTGATGATAAGTCCTGAAGCTACTGACTTAAAGTAATACATGGAAGATGCATTCTGTGACTAAGTCTTTTTGCCTTCTATAGTTTGATTCAATTATTAATGATGATATTTAATCAAACAATACTCACCTGCTGTACATATATGGCAGGATGAATGTGGAGCCCACGCAATCCCATTTACACAGGCTCTGTGATTATTAAGTCTAGCTACAGGAGTGCAAGGAACTCGAACATCAAGAATGATGACCTAAAAGGAAGAAAGCTCATTTACGAAGGTGATAAGACTAAGCAATACATAAGTTAATTAAGCTTTAAAATCAATAAGTTTTTTAAGAAATCCACCGGTACGGTTACGCTTTGGGAAAGTAGAAGAGTAGTATAGAAGTGTAACTAGATAAACTTTGATTTTCTCTCCATATGTGCATGAATATAAAGGGAAGACATTTGAAAAATATTTACATACTTCATTTTTGGTTTAAACAGTAGGAAAATTTTCTTTTTGAATCAACTCTTTCACAAGCAATATGAGCTAAAAACAATCCTGTAAGTCTATTAATGAAATTCCATTGAATGGAATACCTTATAATCCATACAATCTTTTCATTTTCTGCCTTTTCTTGAGTTTCTTAAATAGTGCTTATATATTACGAAGAATAAAATGTTACTGTAATCTACTAATTTCGAGTTGGACCACATCAAAAACTTCTGTAAGCCATTAATTCCTCTAATTTCACATTGGTTTTAAAAGAAAACATTTTATAACATTAAATCAGAAGAAATGCTGAGAACATAGATATAAGATATTTGAACTGCATATAGAGTAATTATATATAATTAAACAGCAGCAGAAAATGTGGCTTTGAATTCCACTTCTGCAAGTAGTTAAGATGGATAAATATATACTTAGCAAGAAAATGGAAAAATACTTAATTGCAGTGAAAATATATTTGGTTAAATATAGCACGATTGAATTTGACTTCTCATCAAAAAAATTAAAAACAGCATGTTAAAAATGTAAATTTTATCAAAGATACTTTCGGCTCCTGGATAGCCAAATAAACAGCATGTCAACTTTGGCAAACATTGACTGGGTCTGAATCCCAGTAGGAGCCCATATAAGAAATTATCTCAGCTGTCGAAGCTCTTTTAACAATACAACTCAAAAACAATACAACCACCAAAAATACCTCTATTACAACATAGTGCAAATATGATCTTTGAAATCTGCTGAGATACAAGAAATATAACAACAACATCAATGTGTAATGTACATGGTTCAGATCCTAGTGCCAAGGAAAGAAAACTAGGTTTTTACCATGTACAGATAAAACAAAAAAGACTTTGGCCAACCCTAAAAGTATTTTGGCTTAAATGGCATAAAAAGATAGTAAAAATACAAGCTATTAAGCTGGTTTTAGTCAGCTGCAAGTAAAAGGATAAGATGGAATTGAAATGCATACTTCGCAAGCATCCATAGCAACTGTGGCCAGATAGTTAGGGTCTTGTTTATTCCATGCAAGTCGAAGTAGTGGAGTATGCTGTGGATCCTCATAAATAATTGTGGAATGTTCCAAATGTCTCAAATCAAACATTCGAACAGACCCATCCGCTCCTGTAAAACAAAACAAAAGTTATTTCCATAAAGACATATGGGATATCATAAGAAAAATTTGCTCAGTGCCACAAAATACTCACCCACTGAGGCAAACATGTCTCTACCACCTCCAGCTCGACTAAATGCTATGTCGTAGACTTCCTTATCATGGGCAATGAGCTGTGTTTTAACATGGCCTGTTACTAAACTGACCCTCCCTAATGGCTGTAATTAAAGTGGTAAATATAAAATTAATAAACATTAAATCGTACAAGTTAAAAAAATAAATAATGATTAGCCCAGTAAAGTTCATGCTAATAGAAATTTAATGAAGCAACCTACCTGCCCAGTTTCCAGACCCCATATTGTACATGTTGTGTCAATACTAGACGTACCAATCAAATTTGGATCCACTTCATTCCAGTCAAATGAAGTTAAAGGGGCACAAAAGTCAGAATTTTTATTCTGTAAAGAAGTATTATGTATCATTAGAAACTAACTTAAAATAAGGTCTCAAGTATAAATTAACATCATTCATATTAGAATAGAAAAGACTGTCCAAGACTGAAACTATTAAGTTTGACACATAAAAAAACCTATAAATATATATACCATGACAGCATATACTGCAAATTTTTCACTAGGCAGAATCTTCATAATAAGGGAAACCTATATTTATTCCAACTTCATGGGACCTGTGTATGGTTAATATTAATTTTCTCTAAAAGTATTATACATTAATTAGTATCTTATTGGTTTGATCATTATTTATATTGGTTAACTACATTGTGGTATAATCTTATTTTCCTGAAATTTCCTCAAAACCAGGTGATTAAGTAAAATTAATGCCCTTTCAACATAGAGGTAGGATTGCACTTGGTAGAATTTTACAGAGGATGACACATATGCTTTAAGTATGTTTGATTTAGACAAAAGGTGAATGTAAGTAGTATGGAATTGTGCTTGTATTCCAAGCACCTTAATGCATGGACAGTATGGGTCAAGGGATATATCAGCTTGTGTTGAGCCACACTTTAGGCATGAATAAAGTGATTTTCATACTCCAAGCAGTTGTAGTTTATTATACGCAACTTGATTTGTAAGGCAAATGATCAAGAGATATCAATCATCAATCCTTACTTCCAAACCCCCAAAATATAGAAATTAAATATCATATGATAAACAGCCAGAGAAGCAAAGTTTTTCAACCTACATTGTTTAAAACACACTCCAGTCTTGTATCTGGCTCTCCAGCTCGCCAAACACGTAAATAATCCCCACTTGTAGCCAACAAGTCAGGAAATACTCCTTTCTGAAATTTCAGAATTAGAACAGTAATTGAAAACTCATTTAAATAACAATAGAAAAAAGCTTGTAAAAAACTCAAGACCACTTACACTGTCTGGTATCCACATTATTTTTGTTGTGGGGTAAGGATGATCGAACGTGCTTTTGGCACTGAACTCTGAAGTATCTTCATCGAGGGAAACAATTTGTACTTTATTGTTGTACTCTTCTACAAAACTTCCAAGAGCAAGCCTAAAATGAAAAATTTACCAATCATTAACTCCATAAATGAGATATAAAAATATATAATAATAGAAATGGGAGAAAATATTAAGATCATAAACTTCATTTTATAAGGAAAAGATAGCAATATGTTTCTCATTCATATGAAAAAATCAGGAGTTAGTCTGAGAGATCAATTAAATTTAGATTAGATTACTAAATTAGATAATATCAATCAGAAGTTAGACAAAAATGTTTAAAAACCTTCAAAGTTTCATTCCTTCATCTCAAAAGTAAATACGGGTGATAAATCTTTTGAAAGAGGTTCTATATTTTTGCTAAGGAAAAACAAAAATTTTACAGGATTAGTGGGATCCAACTGGGGTATATGGAGAGAAAATGAATATTTTAAGATTCTGAATAAATTCAAATGGCACATCTGCGATACTAAATATTAAAACTGAAATAGATGGAAGTACAGGCAGATCCCCTTTCAAAAACTATAATTTATGGCACCGTTGATGAAAATTTCAGAGTTGACAGTTTAGCAAATAGTTTTCCTCTTCTAAAATTTCTGGATTCAAATCGGTTATACCAGGGGTGAGGTGGACTTTCTTTCTTGAAGTGGACTAACAAGATTGATAAATGAGAAGTGAAATACAACAAGGAGCCAAGAAACATATATTAGTTGATTGATACAAAATTACAAAAATGATAACATTTGAATCAGTTAAAAAGTATAACGAAAAATCTAACTTTTATTTCCCGTAAAAAAAATTATCTTTTGAAGTAAAGAGCAGAAAACTTTACTAAGAATTAAGGGAGTTATTGATAACAATTAAAAATAGAATTATAACTAAGAGCTGAAATGAATTGAGTCCATAAACTTACCGAAACCTTTTGTCTGGCCTCACAGACCAGTTCATACTGTACAATGGCCATGGTGCTTCGTATTTGTATATTTCTTTGCGCTTGGGTGGTGCACCATGAACCGCCATTTCAACTGATTAGAGAAATGCACTAAAATGAAAAAGAAAGCATAATATTAAAATTTAATGCTCACTAACGTATGAAAGTAAAAGTAACTTTCTACTAAAATAATATACTCTTACATTTTTACTTTTACTTATGCTTAGGCAGCCTATACTTCAATCTTTGTTTCAATGTTTTATTTTAAATGTAATATTAAATATTTTAAATTTAATAATAAATTTAAACAGTATTTAGTAATTCTCTAATTCCATTTACAAAATATTAACTTATTGTATGAGCTTAAATTATGCCATAGATTAAATAATAAATTTTGAGATTTTATGCTTGTCCGTTCTCTACTGTCATGGCATTTAGAGGTGCAAGTGTTGAGAAAACGAATTTAGTCACCATAGTTTCATATGATAATATGAATTCACTCATAATTGACAATATACTGAACAAACTTCCTTGTCCTGATGATACCTAATGATACTACATCTGCAAATGAGTTCATAGTTACTTAAAATTTTCTTCATGTGCTTCTCTTCAGCCTATCATCAACATGAAAGATTTATGATGAAATGCAGGATTATGCTAGAGTTCTAACAAAGGATTCTTATGCATTGGAGCACAAGCACACTACTAGCTGAGGGCCTTACAGGGTTCAAAAAAATGTTCCTTTTATATATCTCTTATGCTGAATAATATTTTAGTAAACCTGTTAATTGAGCTTTACACCTCAGGTCTCTAGCTACCAACATAAACAGTTCCTAAAACAGATGAAGTGATCAACATTTACTGTACAAACGTAAAACAATATTCCTAAGATTTAATGGAAAAATGTTGAAAATGATACAAAATTAGCTATGCAAATGATGCCATTACTGAAAGATGACACTAAAGCAATTACATAGCAATATATAAAATAGCAAGTAATATTATATAGTAACTTCAGCATAGATTCATTCATGATCCTAACTGGAATTTACAGTAGATTCAAAAACACTCAGAGTCAAGTATCACCACATAGTAAAGCTTTTTCCTTACATAACTATTTTCATAGGGGAAACAACATTTATTACAGAAAAATACCTAAAGGATGAATGTCCAAGAAAGCAATTTAAGTTTCTGCTTTCATACATAAAAATCTGTTAGCTTGATAAGAATACTCCAAAACTTAAGTAGCTCCCTTTCAAAAATTTGAACAATTTTGGAAGATTATAGATGTAAATATATATGAATTCTTGTAAGATTTACATGAATCAATTGTATGCAAATATGTATATAAAATGTTTGTGAATATAACAGCTTGAATTGTAGGTGCTTCAAAAATATTTTCATTTAATACTCAATAAATTTATAATAATTACAAGTCAATCACCACTGATTTACTCCAAGGGTAGGTCATTGTATATAAATTTATTCATGATAACAAAAGAGTATTTTAATGTAAACATCAAAAGACTCATGCAAAAATATACAGTACTATTGCACTGGCAAGAAATTAACAGAAATAAAGATGTAAGAGGGAAAATATCACACGCTACTTGCTCCACACAATTCAAAGAAAATATTGAAGAGTTTCTTAGCATACAAGTATATTAATGTCTAAATAATAAATTTGATTGAATGAATCTCATTAGAACTAACACGTGTAAGTATACATGAATATACAGCTGGAGGATTGAATTTAAGACAGTAAATATTTGAAAATTGGCAGAGCTCCTAGTCATAAGCTTCCCTCATGTATAACAAGAGAAAGGCTGTTTGATCTCTCACTCATTCACAGACTGGATATCTTATAAGTAAGATATTTTAATTATTTATATTTTTATAATTCAATAAAAGAATACAAATTCCAAATCCTCTTTCATACTGGAATATTGTATTGCAAGAATCCTCTGACTGTCAGCCTTCATCAGATATGATATGCAAACATTGTCAGGAGCTTTGCAGGGCTGCGTTATATACGATTACAAACTGTTTTATTTCCATTAGAAGATGGGAAAATATCATTTAAAATTAAGAGACTATAGTGAGATTTTCTATTATAATTGCAAATTATCAATTAGGGTAATTGTTCTGAAAACCAACTAAATCTCATAGACAGTAGAATCAGAACATGTAAAAAGTGGGCAGATATATACTATTAGCAGAATTAGAATTAAGCTCAAAAGAGTATTTAAAAAAATCTGATTACCTTGTTGAATATATAATTGTACAACATGTACATGATGATAAAACTGACTGAATGCTATGTTGTTCTGAATGAGAAAAATTTAAGATTCTTAATAATGGTGGAGAATGAGTAACAGTTAATGTGAATGAAATAATAAATGTATGATTAAGAACATCAAATACAATGGTCTTGACTGAGAATTAAATCCTATTTATGCTCTTATAAATACAGAAGTTTTAAATTACAAATTTATACATTTTCATTTATGTAGAAAGTAAGATTTCTAAGATTTTATTCCAAAAGTTATGACTACTCGAGAGCTACTCATAAAAACTCCAGATAACTACAGCAATTTTACCCAAAGGCAAAGATATTGAGAGCTAAAACAGATAAGTCCTACTGCACAATTTGCTTACTTTTTCATTCTGAAATTTACTACTGAATAACATAAAGCAAGATGCAAAATTTGGAGAAATTACAATAAGTGTTACTCTTGATGCTATCAAGGATAATAAATATTTTTGGAAAATGATTAAAAAAATAGGAAATAATAGCAAAATTTTGCAATTTATTTATTTAGCACATACTCCAAATGCAGCATACAGCCAATTACCTCAGAGGTATAAAATAATAAAACATGCAGATTTTTTGAAAAATGCTACAGCTTTAAATCACAACAGCATTAAAATTACCAACAGCAAACAAGGAAAATGTGTGACATATAGTCATCTCTTCCACTCAAAAGAAAATCAACTGACATCTTTCGCTGCCTTAGACATTATTTTTGCTGTCATTTAGTAATTGTGAATAAAAATTAACCTCCTAAAAAGTGTAAACAAAATATAGGGACAAAAATGCAGCAAGAGTGCCAAAGATATTTTGGTACTTTTACAATATAAAAAATTGATTATGATACAGGATATATCAGTTTGAACAGCTAAAATTTGGAAACAGCTATGTTGAGTACATAAATTTCTGTCTCTGAGCTTTTCAGTTGCAATCATTAATAGGATATAGATTGTTCGATAGTTGTAAATGTATATGACATTTCATTCTTTTGGAGTTACATATGTACAAGCAGTCTTAGATTCCACGCATTTCTTTGGAAAATGCAGCAGCAAAATTTTATTGCTAGAGAGCAATAAATTTACCAGAAGAGAGGGTTGATCTTCAGAGTCCTCTAACATTATTCAGGCTTAAGAAAGCAAAATATGAGTTTTTCCCTTCTTCATCTATCCATCCATGTTGTAAAAGAGCAAACAGTCATTCTTACAATAAAAGCTTCCAAAGCTTAACTTATAGTCTAGATACATCTCTACCAAGCTTCTTTCTCACACCATGAGAATACTCTACAATTTCAAGCAAATAAAAAAATCATTAAATTCATGCATTTGAGTTTTTATAAGAAAAAAGATCTCGGATTTAAATAAATATTTAGTTTTAATACACTTTAATTACATAATTTGTCTTTGCTAAAGTTAAAATAAAGAAATGCCACTTCAAAATTGAAGGAAAGATGGCTGAGGAGCCACATGGAAGATGTAATTGAGATGAAGATTTAAAATTGTAGAATTTTCACTACCTATTTTACATAACATTATTAGGAAATCTCCTTCATAATATCTGGCAGAATTTGCATTTCTTAAAAAGAGTGATACTTTAGGCAAAGTCGACTAATATAGGGAACTACAAATGAAGGCACAATGGCTGAAATGAAATCTCTAGAAAAAAGAATATGAGTAGATAATTATTATGACTAGAGATATCATACAAAATAAGATTACCATAATTCTAAAATACTGATACTAGGTGCATTTTATTGACACTGAATGGAATTCATCAGTATAAAATATTTGATGGTTTTAACTGTCATCAAATCAACATATTGATATTTCTTACTTCCAGGATTTTGATAAGGTAGATGAGTAGAATTTAAAAAAACAACAGATTAATTTATTAAATTTGAATACAAAAAATGCATTTCTTATGTATAACATAGACAATCTTCTGTTTAAAACAAAAATAATTAACTGCTCCAAAATTATAATGTAAACAGAATTTTACATACTTCATAAGTTCAATTAAGAATGCATCAAACTTTTTCAAAAAATTTCATGCAACAAATAAAACAATATATCCGCTGCATAGCAATTTCTGGTTGCAATCTTTTCACTGGTACTTCTTAAGTTCCAATAAACATTTAAGAAGCAAATAATACAATACACAATCATGTGCAACCTTGCGTGTATGTGTAGCTTATTATACATACCAAATGTAACAGGTATTGCTTCTTATTGTTTTATTCTGCGAATAATTTCACGATAGACAAATCCCGCTAAAGTGAAGAACATTTTTAGATTCCGCAGCTGAGTAACTACCGATTTTCATAGGAAGCTTGGATTTCTATACCCTGCGCATCTCATGGTATCCACGGACTATCATTTACTTCAGCTCCCACCACTGCGTATTTCGCTATTTTTACGAGCTAACTACGACAAAGCTCGATTCTTCCTCAAAAAATTAGTTCAAAATAAAGCTTAGGTAGAGACATAAGCCTCGAATATCGTCTAAACAGAAAGGCAGGGGGTAAATGCCTAACCGAATGCAAACACTAACTCTCATTTCAAGCTTTTCCTTGGAGTGTTCTAACGTCACGAAAAGCCCACATAGTACTAAATTGCCCTCTGAAAAAAGCTCACAAATACAAACGATGCACTTTTTCTGACACGTGCGACGATTTCCAGTACTTTAATAATGCTTAAATAGTGGTGTTAATAACCACCTCAAAAAGAGTGTAGCTCAGTTGGAACACAAATTTTCTCATTAAAGCCATACAAATTAGCTATGCCATAAAATTAATTGACTGGAATTACTATATTTCGTTAGCAATCACGCATTAATTTTCAGTCTTATTTTTTCGGTAAAAATGCGATAAAAGGCAATTGTATACAACAGCATCCTAGTGTATGGAAAAGCTATGTATATCTGCTTCGATGCTCGATCCAAGAGGTTGACGAAGAGCAGAATATTCCAGCTATAATGATGATGCGAGAGAATGTAAATCATTCTTGGCTTAGATTCTAATCGCGGACCATTTTCCAACATCCTCAGACAGCTAATAAAACTAAACGAACTCACAATAATTAAGTAAACATTCGCAGTGATGGGGGAGCTGTCAAGGAAATCAACCGGTAAATCTAAGCTGTTAATCAATCAACTTAAATTACTAAGGAATCTATATACAATCATTACATTTTAATTCTACGTAAATACTTTATGGATGATAGAGAAAAGGAGTCGACTTAAACCTGTGTCGGTTACTAACTTGTAAAGCTCTATATAGTGTATCCTTAGCATCCTCAAAGATCGAAAACAGATTAGAAACATACTCAGGCTACGAAAACTCCTTGATGTGTAGACTAATGCCAGAAGTGGGATTATTGTAAAGCGTAACACATGCGGGATAAACCAATAAGCGAGTTCCGTACATATAATATAAATTCGTTAGCTAAGGATAACCCTTCTGATTCTAGAGAAGCGAATAATGTTAATTAAAAACGAAAAAATATTTAGAAATTCGTGAAATCGGAAGAATTATCATTAATTTGATGAGAAAAACATTGCCTCGCAACTGCTATACAAGCCGTAACTTTACAAATCCAGAATATTGGGGTGTAAAAAACAAAGAGGGTACCGATGCTTACATCGAAAGGAAGCTAATGCTACATGTAAAACTAGCACTTGCCTTCAGATTCAGTTCAGTCAAATCAGCATTCTTCAATTTCTTTTATTTTCATGAGATTTAGAAGCTCATAATCGTTCATTTCCTGTAATAATGAAGTATTATTAGAGAATAGTTGCACTAACAAAACTGAAAAAATATCCATGAAATTTTACGGAGCTACCGAAATTACAATTTCAAAACTGATGACGCGAAAATATTCATCTGCTAATTACTTATAAGCAGAATCGAAGCTATTTCAAAAGATAGGCTTTGGTAGCAATTCAAAGGAAATGAAATATCTGCGAAGAAATATACGGAAAAATACTACATATACATTTGCGAAAAACGTACAAATATATATAAATTCCAAAATGCAGCAAAATTAACTATCATTCCCAAATTAAACGCTATAAACTAGCAATTTCAAAGCATACTATTAGTCAACACACCCGTTCCAAGAATATGTTTACGGAATTTAAATTTGCAAGTACGTAAATGACACTGACATTAGGTGTAACCAATGATGTAAAAAGAATTCCGCATATTATACTCTACCATCTAACTACTCATATCAATAATTAAAACAAAAAATCACGGATACTTGCATGAGGCGTAGATCGGCTACGTAAAATTAACAATTCTTCCATCTATCACTTCACAATCGTATCTTACTAATACATTACTGGTACTATTGTCTCATAATGACGGTGAAGTTACAAATAATGAAAAAAATGCTTTCTGAAGATCAGAGGTAGCATTGGCTATACATTCTGGTTTGATAAATTCATCAATGATTTGGAGTACGAAAACTTCCCGACATCATCTTACACAGATATGTATAGTCAATGGAGGTAGCGTGCGCGGCGTGCGCTCACTACAGATTTGAGAATTTCCCATCATTCAATGCGAAAGAAAACAAGGTAAACTTATAGGCAATATTATACGTCGCTAAATGATCAAAATTTAGAAGGAACTTAAAACGAAGCATTTTTATTCTCTTGGGTTCTTAGAATTTGATAAATCAAGTGTCTAGCGTCTCTATGAAAATTTGTGACACGCTCAGTCGGTAGCGT